>JARFIY010000285.1:1395000-11395000 GCA_036346155.1 Sinelater perroti | reverse complement strand
GTTTCAGTTTTAAGTTGTATCATCTCGATGGTATAGGATGCTCTAACAAAAATAAAATACGTCTAAATATTACTTGCAGTTACACAATAAGAACAAGGCAGTCAAAATATCGTTCACGCAAATACACCAGGAATTTATTCTTATGTTGCAACCTTGAAGCAAAAACCAGCAGAACTATCTTCAGCGCCAGTGTAACAATAACAGTAGTATACGGAGGCCTTGACGTTAACCAGCGTTTTGTTCTTTTTCCTCCGTGTGACACTGAAAGCGACTGATTGACAGACAAACAGGAAGAGCAAACGCGGCCAGCTAGCGTTACATAACGAGACGGCGCATTTCATCAACAAATAATAAAAGGCCAGATAAGATCATCGAGAGGATTCCGCTGCAGTTGGCCCAAATATTACTTCACTGCGAGGCACCTGGCTGCCGGCCGTAGGAAGATTTCATTTTTTTGTGAAAAGCCATGGCCAAATCATGATTTATGCATGCGCCGGTGAATAAGGACGCCGTAATTAAGCTATCGTTCTGCGGTCGTAACCATTTATTATTAACTGTTGACTGCAGGCCTGTCTACATAATTGAATATTTGTTTATTTACACCGACATCGCATATGTAATTGAGTGAATCAGCTGAGCGGCGGTGCATTTTGCGACGGAGTAAGTTGTACAAGGAATATCCAAGAAGAAACATTTTTAAATTTTGCCGCTGAAGTTGCAGTCGCTCGCCGTATTTGTTACGTGGTGTGGCTACAAAAAGAAGCAAGTTGATGACGTAGCCAAGACGTACGGGGAATCTGACTATTGTCAAGAGGTAGCTGTTGGCAGGACAATTCACACTAAAGGATCTGATCGCAAGAGCAGCGAATTGAAAAATAAGATTAATTACAATCCCGGGCGGAGCTTGATTGACCAAAAGAAATGGGCGTGGCAAGGTCCAGAAGGTGACCTGCCAAAATAACCGTTGGATCTGCCAAGATGCATTTGAACTGCCTACCGTCATGTATATAAACTTTTTCGTGTCTGTGATGATGATGGAGCTTGTGATGAGCGAAAGGGATGCCATGGCGCCTCATTTTTTATGTCCTGAAGGTGAGGGCTGCCAACTATGTCAATGTACTGGAGACAGTTGTCAAACCCCATATAGAGGAAGTAGCCGCTGGGTGGAAGTACATATTCCAACAGGATTCCGCTCCAGCCCATAAAGCAGGGCAAGGCATGGATATGCAATAATTTGTATTACCACTGGTCCGTAGACTTCAGGCCACCCTCCAGTCTCAACTGCAATCACCTTGACTAATACGTGCAGGGCGTGGTCGAGGCGAAGGTCAATGAGGGTCATCATAACACAAAGGATAACTTATTGGAACTTACTTTTTGGGCAATCATTGTACCTTGTTTTTGAGTTATTGCTGATGCAGCTTATGCAGTCATCAGCTCCGTATGCCATTTGCACAAAATATTTATGGATATAAACAAATTGACTCAAACCAATAACTCAGGCACTATAAAATATCGTTACGTAATCTTGGTGATGACTATATTTTTAACATCCCATCAAAGGTTGTTTATGATCGTAAATAAATAAAACGGGACACATTTTATGGTGCAAATGCATATCAAGCCTGAGTCGATGACGATATACAGTAATTAAAGTTTATTTTAAATTGCATTCGTTATACTAACTATTTGCTACAATTCAAGGTCCGACTTAATTAGCCCAGGAAAATGTTTTTGCAATAACAATTACATCTACTTGGTTGTTTACTATTTCCGTCAAACATAAAAGATCAGATATTTTGTTCGGTTTTTTCGCAAGTTTTGAATTGCTGCTTCTCGTTCAGCCAGAAAAAGTTTAAATGCAGCGCCGGCAAAATTTGATGCGTAAACACGTATTCGATCAGACAGTGCCGCCTAAATTGATTTCAGCCAGCGGAATTCCAATTAGAGGTGAAAGCAGAAATGAAAAACAGCTTTTAACTGTCATTGGCGCAAAAAGTCTGCAAAGTGTAAATAACTGTCGGCTGATTTTAGACAGCTCGCCAATTTAAATAATTGCAAGCACTTCAAGCGTGAGCTGAACAAGATGATGAAAAGGACGTTATTACAAGATATTAATTTAACCGAAAAGGATGTTCGGCGCGTACAAATCTGGCATAATGGCACAAAAAATTTAGATCAATAAAATATTGTTTATACAAGCGTAAGTTTTATCTAAAAATTATCGGTAGCAAAAAACATTTTTGACAATTTCCACACAAAAACACAAACTCGTCGGTTCTTTATAAAAACTTGATCAAAGTTATCCTGTTATCTCAATCAGCATAGGTAAACCCATTTTCTGGCGATCTGTTTAAGTGTTCAGATGAAAAAGAATTTGCTAGCTTATCCAAAGATTTACATCCGAATTATTAAAAAGCGAATTAGTCCCGGTCTTTCTAAATATTGTTTATGAATGATGTTGTACTTTAACTTACTTAAGATTTAGCACAAATTTTCTCCTTTCCACAACATTTACCAGAAACGTTTCAGAATTGATTTTTAAAATATTTACCTGTGATATTCAAACACAAGAAATTGGTGATATTCAATCATCTGATATGCGTTTCAAATAGACACGGCCTTAAAAGTATATTCACGTAAACTCACTAAGTGGTAGGATTGTTCTTAGCAATCCACCGCGCGGCGCATTTAAAGTTGAAAGTTAGCCGAGCGATGTGATGGATGCGTATTCTAAATGGAGAGTTAACATTAAGTTCTATGTTAAGCTCGAAAAAACCGTTAGTGAAACATAAAATACGATACAACAGAAATTCGGTACAGTATGATTGCACAGTCGGTTGCCCGTCAACATCACATATCGTTGTAAAGGGGGAATGTATGAGGCAGCTGCTGCAAGAAGACCGTCATGTAACTACGCGCATTATATCAGAAGAGCTGAAATTGAATAAAGATATGCGTCACCAAATTATATGCAACGATTTAGAAAAACGAAAATTTAATGCAAAAATTGTTCCTGATGCAACTGACAGAGAAACTGAAAGAAGCCAAACGAATTATTGGAAAGAGCCAGCATTTATGTCACATTTATGTTAAACATTGCCGAAGATGAAAGTTAGTGCCACCGATTTGACCACCAAATGAAGCGCCAAAGCGCCCAATGGCAAAGTTATGGATCACGAGCCTCCAAAACAATAAAGCGACAACATTCGAAATCAAAGACAATGTTGAATGAATTTTTTGATGCTTACAATTTGGTGCACCATGAATATCTACCAGAAGGACAAACGATGGATGAACCTTTCTCTATTTGCTTCCAGGACCTTCAGAAACTATGACAACTGTATATAGATATTAGTTGAGGAGACTTTTATAAGATCTAGCGGCATTAGTTGGTTAGTTGAATAAATTATTCTTTACAAGCCCAGTCCTGAAACTTTTCTGACGAAGGTTGTGCATGATCCTAATTGAAAAAAATTAATTTGAACCTGATGAATGCTACATTTATAGACCTAAAGTCAATACTTCCATGTCTAAATCGCTCCACAAAATGCAGAGTTGTCGAAATACCTCAATTTGATTAATGTATTAAGTAGTGCAAATATAAATTTTACGAATCTACAGAATGTCCTATTGATACATTTTTGCCCGCCTGACAATACAATTGGATAGATCCTCACTAAATCTTTATAAGAGACGATGTATCTTTTTTCTTGTTCAGATATTTCTCGGTGGTAAAAATCTTCTCGTTGAAAATTTTTTTAATGCCTATTATTGATGTCACTCTAGAAAATTAGTTTCTATTTTATGTTCTCTTTCTTAAAGACGGGACAAACATATAGACGCACAATTTTATTACATGCCATTTTTAAAGATTCGATATACATGATTAGATGGATCTCTTAGACATTGATGTTCGAGTAGAATGAGACGCAGCCGGTTGTGATTTGTGGCTTAAAGAAAAGATCTGTTTATGTTAGTTGATGGGCAAATTATCCGTTATTACACGTCATAGCGATTGTTGTTCGTACGTTTTATTTCGTGATTTTTATAATCGTTCCGTTCCTCCATGAAAGCAAAATGTTAATGTCTTATTGCTGATCTTTTGCACTCATAATTTAATCTTAAGTAAATAATATATTCCTATATTTATCTTATATAAAAAATAAAATTATCAATAATGCAACATTAAAGAGGTTAGATAAAAGTTCATTGTTAAAAATAATAATTTATCTGTCTTCTAATCATTTTTGCACTTTTTTAATAAAGCATTCAATATCTTTTGAGCGGAAGAATTAGTTCCATATGCTTCAATGGATTTCTTATCAAAAAATTATCTTTCACCAAAGTACAAGGTCAGGCTGAATGATTTTCCCTCTTCGAAATAGCAATAAAAAGAACAACACATATTCTGTTCAATGTTTTATTGTACCACCGCACAAAAGACTGCTTGCTATTTAGTCGTCAACCAGTTTTGAAGATGATACCGTCAAAATGTTACCTCGTGCAAGCTATAAATTCCTTCAGCCTCATCTTAAAGTTCCGCATTGCTTGCTTCCATTGGTACTCTGCAATTGCGCTGAGAATGGCATCCTTTAATTCCTGAATAGCCTGCGGCCTGTGTTGAAGGACTTCAGCCCTTAGGTGTCGCCACAGAAAGAAATTGCAAGAGGACAGATCTAGTGACCTAGCCATGGGATGTCACCATATAGTGAGATGATGCGGCCTGAAAACATTTGTCCCACAACTTCTTAACGAATTCTAGCCGTGTGTACGGTAGTGCCATCTTGTTAAAACTACAGTGGTGCAATTTCATATTTGTTAAGTCTGAGCTCCAAGAAATTGAGTAACATCGCAACATAGCGGGTAGAGGTAAGTCACCGCGCGTCCTACTTCCTCAAAAAATACGGCACTACGATACCAAATTCCGTATCAGCATACCAGACGGTTGCATACTGATGCTGACTGTGGAGAGGTCCTTCATAAAATACTGCTTATTGGCGCAGCCCCATAAATGAAAATAAGCTTCGTTACTACTGAGCACAACAGCATCAACTAGAACATTTGTCAACGTGTCTTCAAAAGCAACCTACTGGGCATACTAGTCACATTATTGAAATTCCTGGACCACCATCATTTGGTCAGATGAAACATGATATCGTAGTGTAGAATTCTGCGCATGCTCATATAAGACATTCGCAAGGCAATAGTATCCTTAGTAGCCCGACGTTGTCGCGAAGTGACAACAGCCTGCCTCACTGCTGCGATATTCTCGGGTGTCTGAACGCTACGAGGTCTATCGGGTGATTTTCGTTTGGATGCCGAATCAGTCTGTCTGAATCTGTGTACCTATAGCATTATAATTTTCTTGGTCCGAACTCTTTCACGGCGACTTGCGCAGAAAGGCCTATGAAATAGCTGCTGTCACAATCACAAAATCGCCATTTTTAAAATAAGCCTCCAACACACACATAGAGTTTATCACTTCACGCCATAACGGGCACTAAAATGGCACGTCTTATACTGTTCAAGTGTGTACAACTTGAGCCATGTCTGTTAAAGCATTGTGCGCGACAGTCAATTCAAATAAAGGAGATCATTCTATTGGATCCTGTAATGATAAATGGCGATAACAAAATAAAATTATGCTACAGTTAAATAGTGAATGGAAAAATATATTATTTCAGGTTTTTGAACCTTTGCTCTTTGAACTCGAGAATTGTGTCACTACTAAAGAAGTATTTTTCTTTCTTGTTTTTAAGTTCAAAATAAATTCTACTCGTCTATCGTCATATTGACAATTGCACACAATATTTAACAATACATTACAACCAGACAATATTATTTATACGCATTAAAACAAATATGTACTGATTAATTGTTAATGAAAAGTTTTACGGTGCAGAAAATGTTGCTTTGGGTAATATTCAAATAGATAAAAATCTAGTAGTAATATCCGAGTTATTCTTTGACTTGCAATCTCACAAACCACTAGCGTTGCAGCTCTAAAGCTTTTTGCATTACTCATCTGTATATTTATTCCGGGAAAAGGTTTGCAACCTTTATAAAACAAGTAGCTTTTTCTCATACCTTCTTTAATTAAGGCCTTTCGAGAGCTGGCTTCTTCCAAAAGTAAATGTCTTCGTCAGGCTAAAACTTTGTAGTTAAATATGATGCGTTTCATCCTCTTCATTACAAGTCCTCAAAAGAGTTCTTCACTATAAACATATAATATGACCAGATGCTTACATACGTCTTAGTAGTAGCAAATCAGTCTAATCACTAATCTAAGTTCTTGCCTCTAAATAAAGTGTTAAGGATTTCTTTACTGTGTTTCAGTTCTTTAACTCGGTTCCAGTCGTTCTGGTAGGACTTACTAAGCAAATCACTTTACCAACTGCGAACTGCGGTTCTAATTACTTCAAACACCTGTTGATTCAAATAAAAATGATTTCTGATCCATTTCCTTAAATATTTCAGTTTTTCATCTCAAATATACTCCCTACATAAGAGTAAGTTTATTGTAGTTTGAAAAGGTTACAGGGGTTTGCAGACATTTCTAGACCACAATAACTAGCTAGGTTTTGTTATATCTGTTAGGATAAAAATATCTTCACCACATTAATTTCCGCTTAACTTCTCGCACATTTATGACGTTATTTCCCATCTGAAATGCCGTAGCATGTTTTTTCTAGGTACACATGCGTTAAATCGATTGCATTTGTATCATTGCCGCTTTTATCTATCTGTGTGCCAGATTGGTTTTCCTGCTTCATAGTGTTTAAGTGGAAACTTTTCATTCAAGTCAAACTTGATTTTAAAGGTTTAATCAACAATTTGCTTAGTTTAGATAGTGTCACTATTTATTTTCAGTAAACGGTTACCCTGATATGACCAAAATCTAACTTGTCAGTTTCCATTGTATTTCTTGTTTCCGCTTTGACCAAAATATATAGGAAAGGTGGTTTCTATAGGTACAATTCTAATGCTTCTCATTATATCTGCTATATATAGGATGTATATATAATATATAGAGTTAGAACCATCGTCTTTGATTAAAGCAGAAAGAAATTCAAGTTGAAAAGCTTAAAAGCGGGATTAAAGAAAGTGAGGAATTATTATTGTCAAAAGTTTATCGGTCATTACCATGACTAAGAAGTCACATTTTACTTAATACACCATTGCTATAATTATATATATATAAAAAAAATTATGAGTGCTGCTGTCACACAGGTCAAAGTTCAACTCTAAAGGTCAAAATTGTACGTGCCTTTCCGTGCCGACCCGAACGCCTCCGAATGACAAATTCTGGCTTGGCGGCAGGCGCGGCCGAGGTATTATATTCCCGGAACCGCAAGCGATAGAAAATTTTCGTTTGAGAGCGGGTAATAAAGCACTTGTGGTACTTTAAAATAATTTTGCTTTATTCTTTACAAATGTGTGTGTACATATACACATATTTTATTAAGAGAAATCTGGATTCTGGATTTTAGATTCAACACGGAGGGTAACAAAGTTGCGCGCGCTTAGACCACAATGGGGCTTATTGTACTGCTTCCTCTGCCGCCTCTCACCATGCGTCCATCAATCAAGCTAACAACTCCTTACGATAAACTTGAGGATATCCATCAAGGGATAGCGCTAGTCGTATTAAAATATTTAAATTATATATACAATGTTAAAAGTAAGAGATTATAAAATAGTCGACTACAGAGGTTTTACATCTGATGGGACTGCAAACATGTGTGGGCTATGTTAATAAAAACCGAGTAGAAAAAAGTGAGGAATAGTTACTAATAAACAAATTATAATTTAGATAAACCATTGCGTTGTAAAATAAAGCACTTTTCAGCCAAAAGAGTTTCAAAACATCTTGGGTTCCATAAGAACACACATCTAAAATAAACCACAAATTCATCTTCATTCGCACACCTCTTTGAATTATCACGTATTCCAGAAGATACACTTGGTCTCTCTATCTCAAATAGAAAATAGAAAAATAAATTTTTGTTATGATAGACTCAGTAAGTTTCTTAGTGAATGGCTGAAAATCATCGATTGCTGCAGAGAAATGTTAGATGCTTAACCTCTGCAATGTTAGTTTTTGAAATAAAGAATAAATTGAAACAACTATGGACGTATAACTCCTTTTCCACCAATGTCCGGGGCTTCTATGCATAAACAAAAATTTGCGACCACTTCCGGTCAAACCGATCTCGTGATTTTTCGATCAGGCTGATATTTGGCGTCTGGACTTGACTTATGGTCCTTAGTTGAATACTGAAAACGTTATGTCTCCCTTTCAAGTACAGAAATTGTAAAAAAGAAGCTGCAAGGAAAAGGACATGATAATTGAATCGGCACAAATACACAATCAAACAAATTATTAGTTGTTATATATTAATGCTATACCATTTGGAGCCAGTTAGCTAACTCTATATGCCGCTGAAAGTTCATTTTTTGAAATAATCGATAAACATTTAAAAAAACATCTGACATTTATTAAACATTTTTAACGTAGAAAAGAGTTAGAATTAAATTCTCATTCCATCAAGTAATTTTGTATTATTAAAACTGTTATAGATAATGTGATACCATTTGGTGATGGTACAGTTCAAAATTCAATAAAACTCAATTATTATGAGGTCTGTGAAAGCAATTTTTTTAATTATGTCCATAAAACGTTATATTCCTGAAGATAAAAAATTAAAATAATGCCATATTTTTAATACTCCTTATTTCCTATAAAAACATTTACTACATTAAAAAACTAAAAATACATTAGTTTCATCTGCTTTCTTAAACTAACATCTATTTCTAGTTGAACTTTCGTTTTAAATTTTATTTTAAGTCTTCTTACTTAAGCAGCTAAGGTCAGAGCTGCACATTTAATATCATATTTAATTTTTCATATCAAGACCATACCAGTTTTAAGAACTTCGTAATATTTTTCTATGTCTTTCTAAGAAACAGTTGTTATTGCCATTTAACTACACATTATCAAAATTATTTATAACTTTAAATATAAATGCATTTTCGACGTCTCACATTAATTACAACAACAACAAAGAAATAAGCGAACATGTAGAAATAACAGACTATTCATCACCAATGACTAGTAAAACAAGCAAAAAAGATAAGAAACACTAAGCAGTCTGCTACAAAAAGAAAATAATTATTAAGTACAAAAACAGATGATACTAATTTATAGATGAACATAAAAAACTGATTGCCAGAATTGGATCTTACTCCAAATCAAAACAAAAATAACAAAACAAGTAAATAATAAAAACAATCACCACCAGGCAAAAATCCTAAACTACTTTCACTGGCAACTGGCGAATAAAAAAATATTTACTTCTTTACTTAACCCTTCCCTGGATAATACTAGTGCCAAATTTTTTTATTTCTTCTAATTACTATTTCCTTTTATTTCCCTTCTACACTTTCTTCAATTTCGTGCAATTCTTATGTCTTACTCCATTCAAAACTAGTCTAATTTAAGTATCTTCCTATTTCACAATTCCGTTTTCTTACCTATAAGGAACCTATTCTCCTATTGTTTTTCTTTTTGTCCTTACCATTTTCCATACCATTTGTGTTAATCTCGTTGTTTTATTCTAACCATGTGTCCGTACAATGAGTACATTGAGCATCCAAAACAAACAGCAAATTATAAATCCTTCCGCTTTCTTTATTCTTTTTCCAAACAAACCTCATACCAATTACAAATGAAGTAGAACAAAATAAAAAATCACTCCTTTCCTGGACATCCTCATAATGAAAGAAATACTTAGTATCAGTTTTTATTACATTGTCTACGTTAACTGTTATGCAAACACTAAATCCTGCTCAAATTCACTCAATCGAAAAATTCTTTATTATCAGATTCTCCAAACTTTCCAACCCTAAGAACTAACAAACCGAAACCACTACCAAAACCCTATTATAAAACGAATATTCAAAAAAATGCTCGACCTACATTATTAATTATATTAACAAAGTCACAATTCACAATCTTCTGAGCAAAATGAAATTATTCGCAAATTCTAAATAATGTATGTTAATTTTTATGTTACAATGCTTCCCACGCTGTTCCCTTTATTTTTTATTATGTTATTTTATTATTTTATCGATTCAAAATTACAAAAAGGTAAGAACTGAATGTATCTTCTTGTTTTATACCTGACCTGGTTTAAAAATTCTGGGTTGTTGTCTTTTTGCTTTTACGTAGTTGTTTGCCGACTTTTCATTTTCTTAGTATGTTGCATATATTCTTTCTTGGTCAAAATCGATATAGCAAAGGAGCTGGAATAAGTATGCAGGAGCTCTGGAACAAGAGAAGAGCATATGTCCAAAAAACGAACAAAGATGCTAAGTAGGAATAGAATTTTTAATACACCCGAAATTAAAAACATACGTCCGAAGTTACAATGGAGTATCAAATAAAGTGGCATACTTGGTGCTATAAATAAAACTATCAGAAAAATCTTTTCATACACCAAAAAGATCGTAAAAGACTCATGAACCCTTAACTCATTTAACACCGGAAGCGACCACCGCTTGGTAAAATCTAAAGAAGAAATAAAAGAACCGAGAACGTACACAAACAAAATAAATAAACATATTCTTAAAGAAAAGAAAGATGAATATTGCAAGGAACTGGACGAAAAACCCAAAGAGGTACATAATTCCTCCAATGTAATACATTTTCCGAAAAAATCAAAGACACAGCAGTCAAAATAACAAAAAACATCCATAAACAAAGGAACAAACTATCCCAAAAAAGAAAGAAGACGGCTGTATAGGGAAAACGAACAAAATATAGAAAAATACCGAGAAGTCAGAAAAGAGACAACAAGAATGATACGTAGAGATATAGACGCACATTAAGAATAATAGATAAAAAATATAATACGACATAACAAAAACATGAGAGTGAGGAAAGAAAATAAATAATTACCATAAAAATTCAAACAATCAAGAGACAAGGGACAGAGACAAAATTCTAGACACAATAGAAGAATTCCACAAACTCCTATATAGTTCTCAGATGCAACAACCTCCAGGAAGACAGGAAATAAGAATAAGAAGAAATAAACTAAAAAATAATAAAGCTCCCGGAAGTGACCAGATAATAACTGAGATGATCAAAAAAGCAGCAGATATAATCATCTCTAAGTTGGAAATACTTTTTGACAGGTGCATAGAACAAGTAAACACCAGAAAAGTGGAACGAGAAAATTATCGTAATACTTTTTAAAAAGAGAGAGCCAACCCTTCTGCAGAATTATAGACCGATCAGCTTATTACACCAGACTTATAAATTGTTTACAAGAGTAACTGCAAGCAGGATAAATAAAAAAAGCATAAAGACTACCAACCAGTAGAATAAACGGCATTTCGTAAAGGGTTCAGTACTTGTGATCACCTTCTGACTGTAAAAATTGTAATAGAGAAAATGTCGGAATATAATATGCCCTTAAATATAGCCTTTATTGATTACAAAAAGGTATTTGATTCGGTCGAACACTGAACCATACTACACGAACTAGCAAGAGCACCATATACGAGAATTCTAAAGCTGCAGTGAAAACCCATAACACGACAGAGTTCTTTGAGATGCAGAAAGGAATAAGACAAGGTGATACAATATCAGCGCATCTGTTCACCCTAGTACTGCAAAAAGTGTTGAAGAGGTTAACTTCGGAGAACCAAGGAGTAAATATAAATGGAGAAAGACTTACACTCCTAAGACTCGCCGATGACATAAACTTGCTTGAAGAAAATAATTAAGATTTGAAGAAAATGATAACAGAATTAGAAGAAGAATCAATAAAGGTAGGACTAAAAATAAACAAAAATAAAACCAGAACTATGCACCTAAGAAGCCCAAAAATAGAAATAAATGACAAGAAATTAAAAAAACGCAAGAGACTATACATACCTAGAAGAAACAATGACACTAAGGAAAGAAAAAATTAAAGGGTATTCTAACAAACAAAAAGACACCATTACATCTGAGAACAAGGTTATATAAGCAATGTATTCTACCAGTAATTACATATGGCGAATAAACTTAGGCATTTGCCAAACACAAGGTAAATAAACTTAAAACATTTCAGAAGACTATGGAAAGGAGGATGCTGGGTCTATCATTGCGGGACAGAAAAAGAAATAAATATATAAGAAATAAGACCAAAGTAATAGACATAGTAGACAGGGCCTCATGTCTTATATGGGACTATGCAGGACACACTGATAAAATGGAGGCCGTAGACACGTTAGTACGATGATATTAAGAAGGTAGCGAGATTAATCTCGACAAGAACCGCTCAAAATGGGAAATACTAAAAGAGATCTATGCTCAATTCTGGGCGCATTAAAGGTTAAAGAAGAAACAGAAGAATAAGGACTAATATATAAAAACATATACAAATCAAATAAAAAGAAAAATTATATGATAAGCATATGAACAAGGATATAAAAACATGGAATGTTAAAGAAGAAAAACTAACCAAAGAATTGTAAAATTCGAAAATAAATATGGGAACATTATCAGAAACAATGACTGTAAACTAATAAAGCAGCATCTCTTAATTTACAGTGAAGCAGTAAGGGCAAAGAGCGAGTAGTGTGGCTAATGCATCAGAATGGGGGGTGAAAGGTATAATAAATTGGGAATATCTAAATTCGGGAGTATTAAGAAAAAAATTCAAATAACAGAAGAGAAAACGGATTTCATAGTGAAAATGCAAAGATACAACTAATAAGAGAATTTTATAGACAGAGTAAAAACAGTAAGAAACAAAGTAAAAAGGTATAAAACGATAGTAGAGAAATATGAAAAAGAAATAAAACTAACAATGACAAAAGGTTATTAGAATTCTGTATAAAAAAACATATGTAAGTACATGGGAGAGCTAAAAACAAAATCACTATCAAAAGGTATAACGAATACATAATTCAAATGGAAAATTCATATAGAAACTGTCCATTACTTGATAGAAACAAAAATTTCGGTAAATTAGGAACATGTAGTTACAAAAGAAAAATCCAGAAAAAAACAACGCAAACGTAGAACATGTAAGTTAAGAGAAAATTAACTACAAGAAAAAAATGAGGCCAGATTATCAAACGTTTTTTTCGTCATTTTTCGTGCATCTACAGCCGCAATTTAATGACAAGGAAGTCTACTATTTAAAGTTTATCAACTAAAATAGAACCATCCAGAGTACAAAAAACACAACGCATAATATACTATAATTATGAGGATTCAAAACTTACTGTACAAAAGAGTTAATACGAATGCATGTAAATCAAAGACACTTCAACAATTTACCCTCTATGTAATAGGAACTGTTCCGCAAATTATAATGAATGTACAACTTATTGAAACTTGATACAATAGAAGTTCGGATTATCCAAACAAACAAAGTATTTCCCAGGAACAATGCAAATTGTCAACAAAATTCAGCAACCACTCATATACAAGTGGCAGAAGCAGAGCGAAAAATAAACGTAAAATATAGCCAAAACTATGAAAATTGCAGTAATGAAGACACAATAGACAAATTTATGAGCCTTCCCAGTGAGTTCATGTTCTCACAATTATTAAATTAAAATCCATGTTAGCTACCGTCGTAAACAAAGTTATACGATTATACTAATAACAGTAGCATCATGATATTTGAACAGATTAACAAATCATGCACAGGAAACCATCTTATTCTTAAAACTTCACAAGACTAATAAATACACTATTCATATCAGAGTTTCTCAATGGAGAAATCTGTAATTACCGTACCTACTATGCCAATCACCCTAGTGAAACAACTCACGTAAGGTCAGCAATTATAATACGTCAGGCTTTGGAAATTACATTACAAAGCTTAATAATAATAATGAAATTCTTGGTCCATCGGTGCCGCAGAATTCTATAGCCCACCGCGGCCCAACTACTCTGTAAAGGAATGCCAAGTGTTTATTGATAAATTTGGGGCACTGAAACGCAAAACACATGGCCTGGGAAATACGGCTTATTATTCCAAAAAGGAGAAACTGCATATTATATGGCAATACACTCTTAACTATTTGTTAACTAGAAAGCTGATTCACTGATCGAGATTCTAAATAAAATTTTAAATCTTCTAGATTGTGCTGTAAGTAAAGAAAGTTTTTATATAGGAACAGAATTAAAGTCTGTCCATAGTAGTAACATAATAATTTTAATGTTGACGTAATTTAAAGAAAACCGTTACTACACATATATTCAAGTTGGGAATTGTCGAAATAAATCAACATTGAAAATATCGGCTTGATTTCGAATAAATGATCCCGTGCGGTGTTTTAGAAACTCACTCCATAAAGTATTACGGAAAGCAACAGTACAAAGAAATAAAATTACACTAAACATACCCCAGTATACAAAAAAATTAGTACAAGAAAAGTGAGAAGCTTGATCTGAGTGACAAAAAAGTAAAAACACTCTAGGAAAATTAAATCGTAAAAAACGCAGACTTCATACAGTTCTGGAGGAAGTCTGGAATGCCACATTTCAATAGTTCCTATTTTACTTTCGAACAGTGGTGTGGAGGCCTTTTCGCCCTTGAACCGCTTTATATCGCGGCGGCATGCGGGCCTTTGATATCTGCTACGTTTTGCCATCGCACACGGAACGGCATGGGCTTTTGCTCAGCCGAGACATACACGCATCGCAGCTCGGCCAATTTAGTCGTGTCTCAACACCCCGCAAACATTCACGCTCCGCAGCTCGGCCAATTCGGTCGTGCTTGACACCCCGCAAATATACACGCATCGCAGCTCGGCCAATTTGGTCGTGTCTCAACACCCCGCAAACATTCACGCATCGCAGCTCGGCCAATTCGGTCGTGTCTTAATACCCCGCATATATAAGTTCCGCAGCGCGGCCAATTTGGTCGTGCTTATCATCCCGCAAATACCAGATCCGCATCGCGGTTAAGGTGGCCACCGAGGAACCATCGCCTACGAAGCAGAAGCCGATTCAGGTGAGCGATTTGGCATTACTCGTTGGTTGATATCGGTAGCCGCCCCCATCCGCTTACGCGACGGCCGTTTAAGGGACGATTTTGGCCTTATCGGCTGACCTTCCAATACGGGCCGTACTACGTTTCCACACCGCACCACGAGAGCGGCTATTTACACGCCTGCCTCTCCAAACAGTATTAAACCTATTAACAGCAGTCCTTGCAAAAATTAAATAATGGACAGACACTTACAGCTTGCCCAATGGAACGCCAACGGCGTGTCACAACACCTTGAAGTATTAAAACTATTTATTACTAATCACAACATTGATGTGTTACTTATTTCGGAAACACATCTTACTGATCGGAGTTTTATCAAAATCCCAAATTATGCGGTTTATACCACGAACCATCCGGCGGGGACAACTCGTGGCGGGTCTGCCATAATAATCAGAAACACAATCAAGCACCATCAACTAGAAAGCCACAGTAGCGATTTTCTCCAAGCAACAAGTGTGTCAATTGAGGATCAAATAGGACCCCTCAACCTCTCGGCGGCGTATTTCCCCCCTAAACATGCTGTTAAAGAAGAACAATTTACAAACTATTTCAAAACCCTTGGACAACGATTCGTTGCGGGCGCCGATTACAATGCCAAGCACACTGACTGAGGTTCCAGAATTACAACGACAAAGGGACGCGAACTAAACAAAACTCTTGAACACAATAACTTGCGGCACCTATCCACGGGAGAACCCACATATTGGCCCACGGACCCAAACAAATTTCCTGATTTGATGGACTTCTGCATAACAAAAGGAATTCATCAAAGTCATGCCAATGTAAAATCCTGCTTCGAACTTTCCTCTGAGCATTCCGAATCCTGATCACCCTTACCATTAAACCCCTCAAAAAAGAAACAACCCCTAAATTAAGCAATAACCGTACAAATTGGAACACCTTTCGGTATGTCGTAAATGTTGAACTAACCTTAAATATTCCACTGAAATCTCCCGAAAACATAGAGGCTGCAGTCAAATTATTCAATGATGTCATTCAGCGGGCATGTTGGAAGGCCACGCCAATTATATCCGATACAGTCAAAATTCCTGATTTCCCCTCAATTATTAAACAAAAAATTCTAGATAAAAAGACTTCGAAGAAACTGGCAAAGGCTGCGTACCCCTGAAAGCAAACTACTACTCAACAGAGCAACTCGAGAGCTACAAGATCTCCTTAATAAAAATCAAAGCGATTGCATCGAAACATTCCTTAAAGACTTATCACCTACGGAAGCGACGGATTATTCCCTGTGGAAGACAACGAAAAAACTGAAACAACTAAAACGATTCTCTCCGCCCATCCGTAACCTCCAGGGCAGTTGGGCAAGAAGCGATAAGGAGAAGTCAAACGTATTTGATGTTCACTTAACATCTGTGTTCCAGCCACATCCTTCAGAAAATCTCCCCCAAGAAGAAGACAACCTCACTCAAACACTGTTTCAACCGTACCAACTTGAACCGCCTATTAAAAATTCAAAGCTGCTGAAGTTCATGAAGTCATTAGCACACTCAACCCTGAAAAGGCTCCGGGGTATGATTTAATAAATGGTAAAATACTCAAAGAATTACCTGCCATCGGTACACAATACTTAACTCAGTTATATAATGCAGTCCTTCAGAATGGTTATTTTCCTTTCCAATGGAAAGCGGCACAGATTATACTCATCGCAAAGCCTACTAACCCCCCCAACAACCCAAAGTCCTATCGACCGATAAGCCTTCTGTCTATAGTAGCTAAAGTTTTCGAAAAGCTCTTAGTACAAAGACTAATCCCAATTATTGATGACAAAGAGCTACTACCATCCCACCAGTTTGGTTTTCGAAAGTTGCACTCAACAACTGAACAAATCCATCGGGTAGTTCCAACAATCAATCAAGCCTTTGAAGATAAGCACTACTGCTCTGCTGCGTTCCTAGATATATCACAGGCGTTTGATGAAGTGTGGCATACGGGACCTCCTACGCAAACTAAGAACACTCCTCCCCCTAAACTACTTCCTAGTCCTGCAACCATATCTCCTTAATCGGTACTTCCTGGTTAAATACGAAACTGCAACCACAAATCTTTTTCCAATCAAGGCAGTGCTTTCGGAGCACTGCTCTATCTCTTATACACTCAATACCGACAATACCAGAAATCACAACAGCTACATTTGCGGATGACACCGGGGTTCTGGCTACTGACAGAGACCCAGTCGCAGCCTCACAAAAACTTCAAGCCAATTTAACTGCAATTGACAAATGGTTAACAAGCTGGAGAATCAAAATAAACGAGTCTAAGTCAACCCAAGTAACCTTTACCCTGCGTAGATATACGTGTCCCCCGGTTCAGATAAAGAACAATCCTTTACCGCAAAAAGAAGAAGTAAAGTACCTTGGGCTACATCTTGACAGAAGGCTAACATGGCGCAAGCATATCTTCAGTAAGCGCAAGCAGCTGGGTTTAATTTTAACCAAGATGTACTGGCTACTGGGACGTAAGTCGAAGTTATCATTAAGCAATAAACTCCTTTTATACAAGGTAATTCTCAAACCCGTATGGGGCTACGGGATTCAACTCTGGGGAACATCTGCCAACTCTAACTTAGAAATCCTAGAACGCTTCCAATCTAAAGTGCTGCGCATGATTGTGAACGCGCCCTGGTTCGTGTCAAACACGGCTATCCGTAACGATCTTCATATGCCTTCAGTGAAAGAAGAAGTCAGCCGTTTCAGTGCTAAATACAGTGACCGTCTTAGTGCACACCCCAACACATTAGTAAGGGATCTTATAGTTCCCCAAAATCGCAATCAAAGACTCGAAAAATATATACCAAATGACTTGCCCACTAGATTCCCTACTTAATCAATATTAAGTCTTGCGTTAGTTTTATTTTAGTTTTAAGATCTAGTTTATAAGCTTACTTTTATACCCAAAAACTCAAAACTCATCTAGATGACTATTGTTACAGAAGCATCCTACTGGGGATGCTTCTACATGTCTACTAAATGCAACTTGTGCAGATTGTAAATGAATTGGGAATTCAATAAAAAAAAAAACATTTCAATAATATCTTATCAACATCCTGACTAAAGCGACAAACAAGTTAAAAGAACTAGTTATTATAGTACTATTTATAAGATAACCACGCAGCAGTTGAGCACAATTAAGAAAGGTAGGTGCTTTTGCATAACATTTAGTCAAAAAATTTATTTTACATCATTTTAATATTGATGATACAGAAATTGTGACATATCCTTACCGATGAAGACTCTTACACTTTTAACACCTATCCAGAAACCATTGTTTTGCTAACAATTTGTCCAAATAATAACCGTTAAGACTTACTGTAATGTCAACATTTTTCGAAAGATTGTTTTTTAGAGAAATTACAGGAGCAGGGCCCATAGAAAACTGAATTTCTAACCATCAATTTAGTTTATCAGAAAAACCCCCCACAACACATTTCCATAGAATAGTAAACCGAAATAAGGAAAAGCTGAAAAAAAATAAAATGTGTACAGCGGTTTTTTTTAAATATTTTACAAACGTTTAAAAAAATATGGCATAAGGAGCTATTGCACAAGTTAAAAAAAATCTGCTTTAGTAACCATATATTTTTCTAAAGCCATATATCCAAGTACATTTAAATTGAACATAATAACATGCTGTCTAGCCTTCATTTAATAAACTCTGGGGTACCTCAGGGTAGCGTTATAGGATCTTGCTTGTTCTTGATCTTTAGAGCTGATAATACGGTGACTTAAACTCAGAAACTGTTGTTGCAAAAATCACTTAAAATTGCAGGGAGAATTAAAATTAATACAGCCTAATCCACCAAAATTTTATTTACGACACTACATAGTCCTTGTTCACATTTTTTATAAGCGACACTTCTTCTCCTATCGGAAATTGGAGATCATTCTGACAACTTTGGTTTCGTTAGAGGTTCTTCTGAATAATTACCCAGACCTGCAGTTGAACCATTCCCGCAGGTTTCCCAACCAGGACAGCCCTTTTTCTTCCAACACTTCGCTTTCCCCTTATTTTGCCTCGCATGATGTTTTTTAAAAGTTCGTATTTTCCCCCTCTTATAACATGTCCCAGACACTCAAGTTTGCGTCTCTTAATAGTTTTTATTTAAACGTTTGTTATCATTTTTGTCCACGAAACCCTTAGCGTCTTTCTATAACACCACATCTCAAAGGCCTCAAATTTCCTGATGTGAATCTATTTCGTAATACATGCCTCCACTCCATACAGTAGCGTGGAGAAGCAGCGGAGCGTTCTTATTTTTAAATTATTATTGATGTCTCGGCTGCAGAGGAATTTTTTCATTTCATTAAAGGCATTATTGCAGATTTTTATTCGGGTTCTAATTTTTTTAGTTTGGTTGCATTGATCCTGTATCCATGTCCCTAGGTATTTGTAGCAGCTGGCCCTTTTAATATGCACATTGTTGATGTTTAGAATATATCCCTGATTCTACAATACCTATAAAAAAGTCAAATATTTAGGACTTTATTTGTATAAAAAATATTATGAATACACAGGTAAAAGCTAAAAAACAATATAAAAAATGCGGTGGTTGTTTAGCAGAAAGTTTAGTTGACATTATGAAGCCAATATGGACATACAAAACAGAACTATAGAGTGCAGCAAACCGCCAAATACAAAAATATTGCAAACAGTACATATCGATCCAAAGATTTCCTCATAGTAAATCTTTGAGGACACCCCTCATAAAAACCTAAAGCTACCACATATAACAGATGTTATAAAATTGCATGCTAGTAGGTGTATAAATCACAACGTTGGACAGCAACCCACTAGTAGATGAATTTAACTAGCCTGCGGTAGAAAAAATACTGTAGAAACAACGATCAGAAGACTTGGTTAAATAAACTTCAGTGAGATGTCGCTGGATGATTTCCACATCAAGTCATATAATAATTTGTCATGTTTATTTATTACTCTGTAATACGTGTGCAATTATTTTTCAAATATATTGTTAATTAATTAATTTAAATTTGCGCCGTATCTTTTTCTTCTTATCTACTTTGTTGTACTTGCCGGTTCAGGATCTTCAGTACTTGAGTTGCTTTATTGTATTGTATTTGATTGCCTTTAATTTTATTCTGTAAGTTTTGTTTTTATTTTTAATTGCCTGTTCCTGTTCTTCTGACTAAGGAATAGTAGCTTTTTTATGATTATTTTCTTCTACCCTTCTATAGCTTCTTTTCTTGCTTTTTCTAATGTATTTTTTGTTTGTCTACTCTTCATCTCCAATATCACTTTCTAGGTACTTTCATTGTATTCTGTTAGTCGCATTTGGTAAAGGTTCTAATAGATTTTTCTTCTAACAGCTCTACTTTCCATTTTTGTTTCTTTGAATTTTAGTTTTAAATTTTAACCCATTTTGAAAAAATTCGTACTTCACTAGCCAAAAAAGTAGCCCGTATTTATATTATTCCTCTAAAAGCTCCTGTCTTTCATTTGTTAAAAAGTAATTAATTACTGACGTTTATCGTCGTACTTTCTAAGTGCCTGTGTGCTGATTTATATTTGAATAAGCTATTCATAATTCGTATTTTGTTGTGACCAATAAAATTTCAATTAAAAGACTTCAGAATAATTGATAGACTTATACTGCAAGAACATACAACATTCAATAAAGGGACTCATGTTATTCGTGAACTTTATTAAAGCTTTCGATAAAGTATTTCGCAAAAAATTATAGAACATAGTGAAGAGACTTTTATATTTAATTTACATTATTAAACCTTGTTACACTAATATAAAAATATGTATATATGACGACCAGCTGGTAGCAGACTCGAAACATTCACTGCGCACAGTTGCATTTATATTTCAATAAATAATGGAATGTTTTAATCTACAAATATTCATCAAAAAAATAAAACCAACTGCTTTCTGTGTTAATGAACCTACCCGTCCAAAGATGATCCTAAATAGACAAACAGTAGCCCAAGTAAATGATTTTAAATTTCTGGGTTGCTAAATACCAATTTCGGAAAAACATATATCGACAAAAAATAAAAAAGTACAACTATTATAATGGCACAATCAAGAGAATACTTAAAAATAAAGTAGGTTAGAAAACAATGATGTCATTTTTCAAAGTGACAACTGCCCCAAGATTTATATATGGAAATAAATGTACTACTAAAGACTGCAAATGTAAAATTGTGACAGTAGAAATGAAACTTTTACAATCGACTGCTAAATACAGTAGAAGAGATATGAAGAGAAATCAAGATATAACAGAAGAACTGGACATGTTCAATATTATGAATAAAATAAAAGAATATGAGTAGGTAATAACATAAGCAGCACCGAATTACCTATATAAACCAAACGGAACATAAAGCAAAGGAAGACCAAGAAAGAGGTGAAAAGAGTAAATATAGGAAAATTTAGTAGTGACGCAACGAATCATAGCCAAAGCATTCTGGGGAAGAAGAAAAATAAAGAAAAATTAAAGTTACATTTAAATACAGTTAAATATTTGATAAATACTAGCATTCTCTTTTTCAGAAATCCTAAAGAGCTATTAGTTTGGAACGAGCTTTTTGACAAAATAATTTCAAAATTTGCTCGTTTTTTTTCCAGAAAATATGGTCGTTGTAACTGAAAACTATTAGTATGTAAAGCAATACGATATAAATGATTTAATTCAGAAGTCGGTAATAAATGCAAGACTTATTAAGCATCAGCGTTGAGTAAAACGCTGTAAGAATATTGCCATAGTTAATCGAAATGTCGCTGCAAATCCAAAAATACCCACTCAACATCATGCATAAAAATTGGACATTTCGAGAAGCTTCCTGCAATGAATGCTCACTAAAGATCTGCAGTTTAATGCGTACGAAATTCAGTTGACATAGAAGCATAAGTTTTTTGATCATTTTCATCGTCAACAATTAGTTTTTAAAACGTCATAGAGCGATTTCTCAGTTCTGAATTTCAATGATGATTCTGGAAATCCTATAACTGTGAATGGCGACCACTACCGTTATACGATAACCTATTATTTAGCGCAAACATGGATATGAAACCAATGCGGTTCCAGCAGGACGCCGCTACCTTTCATATATCTTGATCAATGTTGATTTACTGCAGCAACAATTTCCTGGTCCAATATCGACATCAACTGGCTAACAAGATCTTGCCATTTAACAGCATGCGGCTTATTTTTATGAAATTCAAGGTCTACGTCAGTAGCCAAACAGTTGATAACTTCAAGAAAGAAAATCTACATGTTAGCGATGAAACTGATCTACACATGTACGAAATCGCATTCGAAAATTTTGTGAAAGAAACCAATGCTAGACATAACGTTCCATAGTAATTGGAAATTATGTACTTTAACATTCAATCTAATAATAAAACAAATTTAAAATTCGTTTTATTTAAAATTTAAATATGGCGTTCAATTTGGGGCATGCCAGCTTTGTTTCTTTCTTCATATACAAAGAATTTTTTACAAATTTCTGTTTTGGTAGTTCTGTCTTAAAATACAGGATGATTCCATTTCACACGGCTATATTTCCTATGTGAAATTTCAAAAATGATGTCCTAAAGTTTCGAACACTACTGCCTACAGCACAATCATACTGCAGTGTTAGTTGTGAGCGAGATGGCTACAGTGCAACGCAACTTTTTTCCGAATTCGCCAGCTTAATAATACAAAGCCGGCGACTACGTCCACACCACAGCATTGAACCTCCGACGAGGAAAAACATTTATCGTTGGAATCATCTGTATGATCAAACTGGCTGTTTGTGTAAAAGTCAAAGCACGAACTGATCGTGTGTATCGGAGGAGAATATGGGACGAATTAGAAAGAGTTTAGAGCGTAGCCCAATAAAATCAACCTGCAGAGTAAGCAGAGAACTTAGAGTGCTTCAAACAACTGTCTGGCGCCTACAACTGGCACAGTATCTTTGCACAAACGACAAAACTAAAACGTTAGCATTTTCTAATGATATGCTCGAACACACAGAAGAAGATACTTTGTTGTCGCGTTTAATTTTTGCTACGAAACAACTTTCCACCTACGTGTGAAAGTGGACCGATACAATGTTCGGATATGGAGACTATAACGTTTCTATGCAACACTAGAACATGGGAACGATTATCCGAAAGTTAACGTGCTCCGTGACCTATTGAGAACAGAGGTTCAAGGACCTTCTCTTTTTTTATTGTAACACGGTTGTTCTTAAGAGATAGTTTGGACTTCCTGCCTAGAAGCCAATAATTTGTTTTAAATTTATCACTCAGTTGTTTGCGCTTCTTCCAAATATGAGCCCTCCATGTCAGGCCCTTGTCTAGGTGCGTACTTAATATTTTATTTCCTGTATCGGTGTTAGGGGTTTGTTATTAATAAATACCGGTGGCGTAATACCCTTGCACTTGGTGAAGGTTATGTGGAATGATTTTGTTTCATTTAGTTTGACATGCCATTTTTTAGACAACTTCATGACTTTATCTGAATTCTGTTGTAAGTTTCGTGCTGCTGTCACTGGATCACTGTGGCTAACCATGATAAGCTTGTAATAAGAGAGTATTGATTCGTGGGCATATCAGCTGTATAAATAAGATATAATAGCGGACCAAGGACGCTACCGTGCGGTACACCAGAACTTATTGGATGGACGTCTGTTAAGAATTGATCAAATTTTACTTGGAAATATCTTTCCGGTAAATAAACTTCTAGGATAATAAATACAGAGTGAAAGAGGCATATATTGAGTTTGAAACGCAGGTCCTTGTGCTACACTTTATCATCAAGAGAAACAGCTGTACAGCATTTCTTTTCCTCGAAGGCTTGATTAATGGTGACTACTGCTCTATGGACCTGTTGAATAGTTGAATGACCTTTCCTAAACCTAAATTGGTGGTCAGGGATAATGGTATTTCCTTCTATCATTAGTGTTATTCCTTTGATTAGCATTTTTTCTAATAGTTTCCTTAATATTGGCCTATAGGAGTTTACATCGCGTAAGAATTTACCATACTTGGGAATCATCACCTGCACAAATTTCATTTTTGGGCTGGAAAATGTTTTATCCTCAAAATTGCATTATAGCATAGTTGTCACGACAATCCCTTTTCGCGGTAGCTCTTTTATTAATTGGCCTGTAATAAGGTCGTATCCAGGAGCTTTTATTGGATTTAGGTTAGATCTGGTTGTAATTTGAATATATAGTGTTACAAAATTGATTTCATCATTTTAAAACTCTCTGTAGATATATGGTTCTAGGCACTAACCGTTACTTTTTTTATATTGTTGCACTCAATTAAAAATGAAAGAAAAAGATAAACACTGACGCATCGGTAAACGTTTCCTATTTATGAAGACGTAAGTGTTCGAATACAAAAAGAAACCTTTTATTGGCGGCAATAATGTTTTTGCGATTGTAATGTGTAATCTAAAACTTTCCGTGTTTGTTCCAGGAAGGAGGATGAAGCAAAACAAATTCCGAGTACATTTCGTTTAACCAAGGACAATGAGGAATCCGTCGGACGTGTTAATACGACGAATTTTGCACTGCCGTGGAGTGGCGCGACAACTTAAAAATGCGTGGAAAGCAATTGAAAAGCGATTATCCAAAGGGCACGAGCTCGAGAGGCGCTTGTTTTGCAGCTCGCTGAACTTCGCTCCGCCGTGATCTATGGCGTGGAGGTTGTCGGCTAATCCACATAGCCGGGAATTTTTGTTGTTGCCGCCGATGTAATCCGCGCCGCGGGCAGTTATGTAACTGCTCCGTCGGCCCCGCGCGCGCGTTTGCGGCGGTGTAACGCGGGTTTACGGATCGCTGTCTTCGCTGGCGCCAAGCAACTGACCTTGCCTGTGGCGGCGATACTCGAACTAGATATGTACGTACTCATTAATAATCGCACTTTTTGCTCGCCGCCGTGCGCTTATGTAGCCGCGGCCGCGGCCGCGAACGGCGCGGCCCGGCCAACAGCCGGCCGGCCAGCTGCCGCGCGGTGCCGCAATGAAAATCAAGGTCAAAGAACTCGAGGCCCCGTGACTTTAGGTTACCTGGCGCCACCGGGCCGATGCTTGATTGCCTGGCTGTTGGGAAACAGCGCCGAGCATTTTAATGAACGGCCGACGGCAGGTGGGACCGGCGGCGGCGACGGCGACGCCACGCAATTAGCCGGATTGTTGCCGACCGAGCGCCCGGCGTCCGTCGATCCGGAGGCCCATTGATGCGGCGCGAAATTTCGCCGCGCGGTGAAAGCGAAAGGTGGTCGCTTGACGACGCCGCGCCGTTTGGCCCAGCTGCCGAACCGCCCTGCGGTTTGCCGTAATGGGTGGACGGGCTTGTGAAATGCAGCAAAAACGTTAGTTGGCATCACGAGGTCGTTGAATGCCTCCGTTCGGATCTCGACTGAAAAGTGGCCCACAAAAGCAAGCCGCGAGAGGGCCCAGCTGGCCGGCTCAAGCGCAAATCTGGATGCATGTACAGTGAACTTGGTGCATCTAATAGTTGGAGAAAAGAGGTTGCGACTCGAACTGGAAATTAGTCACTAACTAGGATGTTTCTGTTTACACAAGATATTAAATTTGTCAAAAGAGTCAAAGATTCGGCCACTCAAAAAATTACAGAACACCAGGTGCGTTAAATGTGCAGGCGGACACCTGACGGAAAACTGTGAAAGGAAAGTTAGAAGCCAGGATGTGAAATGCATTAACTGTTAGGGTAGCCACCCAGCGAACTATCGCGGCTGCACAGTTGCAAAAGAAATTCAGAGATGAAAATATCCTCACTTACGTCAAAACCAAACTGATAGTCTGTCCAATTTTGTACGAGGAGTATAGTATGACCGAAAAACATCAGAAAATATACCAAATTACAACAAAACTAATATTCTGCAACAACCTACACAAATCCCACCCCAACAACAAACACATAACAGGCTAGAGACACTTATGACAAAACTCATAGAAAGAATGCACACCATACTCAACCTACTTACAACCATGATTAGCAAAATGAGTCACAATGCCTAATATCCTAAAAATTGTCCTATGGAACGCCAATGGCCTTGTTTAACATAGGCAGGAGATTAAATCATTCTTATCACTTGACGACATAGATACCATGTTAATGTCAGAAGCTCATTCCGCAGTTCTTATTTGAAGATACCAAGGTATACAATATACACTACTCTCCATCCTGATGGCACTGCACATGCAGGTACCGCACTCGTCATAAAATCCCCAATCAAACATGAATTACAAAAATTTCAATCCGAATATCTCCAGTCGCAGTAATAGAGAAAAACAGATATCATAATATCTTTTGTATAATGATCCCCACGATTTACTCTTAAAAAGCAGCAATGTGCGTGGGCCCACGTTCATAGGTGGAGATTACAACTTCAAAAATCAAATATGGGGCCGAGATAATATTAACTCGAGGAAGAGAACTATATAAAGTAATAGAAGAACACAACTTACACTATCTAAGCACCAACGTATTGGCCAACAGATTTCAACAAGATTCCAATCCTATCTATCTGCGTCTTCAAAGGAGTGTCATCAAACTATTTAAAAGCTGACTCTTGCTGGGATTTGTCTTCCGACCACTCACCAGAACTTATTACATATAGCACAGAAGTATCAAAAGTTCAAAATCCAACAGCACTATCTTCTAGAGCCACTAACTGGAATTACATTCAGGAATTAATTACAGAAAAAATACAATTAAGCATCCCTTTAGAAACAGAAAATCAAACTGTACAGTGCCATCGAACACTTCAATCAGACCATGCAAAAAGCGACTTGGGAGGCTACTCAAGTCCACGAAACTCAACAAGTATCAGAATACTGTCCGACAATCATTAAACAAAAACTAAAAGAAAAGCGAAGATTAAGAAGAACCTGGCAAACCACAAGAAATCTCAGAAGCAAAACCCTACTCAATCAAGCTACGGGGGAATTAAAAAATCTCCTGTCCACCATTAAAAACCAAGTGCAAAAATACCTAACAAACCTACTACTGAGGACACCAGTTGTTCTTTATGGAAAGCCACGAAACATTTAAAAACATCAATACATCCAGTTCCACCCATTAGGAAACACGACAACACTTGGGCAAGAACAAATCAAGTGAAATCATACTCTTTCGCAGATCATCTGACTTTAGTATTTCAACTACAGAACAGATCCTGCAACGCAAACGAAAAAAAAATATACATCAAACTCTCATTGAGTCTAATCACGTCCCTCAAACTATAAGACCTGTAAAACTTAGTGAAGTCAAAACTGTTATACAAAATCTTAACTCAAAAAAGCTCTTGGTTCGACCTAATTACAGTGAAAATCGATCAGTTTGCTAATTGTTTTGTCCAAAGTGTTTGCAAAAGATAAAACCGATACTAGACCAAACAAAAACATCATACCAAAGCACCAATTCGGCTTTCGGGCTATTAGCCAGGCCTTTGACAAGGTCTGGTATACCGGATTGTTATACAAAACAAAGAAGACGCTACTACCAGAATACTATAATAAATGAATGATAAAATGAATGAGTTATACTCTGCATGAATGTGAATTTGCAGAATTTATTTGCGTCACAAACTGGCTTTAAATTGCCAAAGCTCTCGTATTTTTCAGTGAGTTCTTCAAAGTAACCAGAATGGAAAAGGCCAACAGATTAGCATCATATAAATTTGACAACTACTGATGCGCCCGACTAAAAAATCATATTTCGGTGCTAAATCTTATTGTGAGTGGCCTGTGACTGAAATATTTAAATGTCTAAGGCTGCACCGCGTATTTCAATATTTTCTTCTCCTTCTTCTGCCTCATAAATAAACAGAGCTGCCTGATGCTTCTTCGGTGATCCTCTAATTTAGATCATCGCCCCGTCGTTTTCTGGGGGTTCTTATCGCTCTTCTACCAACTGGCGACTTGTCTTTTGCTACTTCAATATTTTTCCATCGTCAATATTACGTTTACCAGCTGTTGCTGTAGTCCATATGGTAACTTGAGCAGACATTTTTGTTCTGGTGGCCAATCAGGCAATTAGGTATTCGTACATAAACATTTATTTGCAGCACGCCGGACAATAAAACTTTTTTTATCACATGGTCATGCCTTTTGCATTCATATTTTTTCTGATTTGGAGTAAAACTATGGACCTTTTCATTCTGTACGGTTTGAGCTGCATTTCATTTTCAGTATGCGACAAATAGTTTGTAAATACTTGGCCGTAAGAAGGGTGGTTTGCCCCCGTTTCCAATCTCTTATTTCGAATGACTCATTTATAGTAGTTAATATTCTTATAGTTAACGTACAAAATTTTGAAATATAAAATATATGAAGTCTGATAAGGCCTGAGTTGCTTGATCAGCAGATTCAGGCGGAGCAGCTATTAGTTTCTGACTTTTGTTACACTAAGAGATGCAACATATTTAACATATCTCTAGGTCTGACAGGCACCACTTGAATTCCGATGAGTTAATAAGAAAGAAAAGGGTAGTAGAGATTTTAAAGAGAGTAGCGTGGGTACATTCATTCAAATATGAACGTGAAAAATTATTTAGAAGGAAGAAAAAGAAAGAACTACTTATACAGCAGCCAGCAACTAGAAACGCGATTTTATGATCTGTTCAACTCCGGAAAATTTCGATTCGGAATCGCGCCTGAAAGCATAATCGCCCACTTAGATGCGTTGGCTGTTTTTTCACAATCTTAAGACATTGTTATTTAGAAATTCTAACAAATTTCCCTATTATCATAATAATTTTTTTCTATTTACATTCCATTTCTGCAATTTTAACCTTTTATTGCTAAGTGGCATTTCTTATATTCTTCCTGGTTTTTGGAATACGTATTTCTTGATAATTCTGTTCAGCTATATGATTTCCAAGATTTTTTAACACACACGGGGTATCTAAAAGGCAAATTAAAGTATCCTAAATAACATATCTTTAGTATATTGCTGACGATAAAAAAAATGATGGACTAGACAATAATAGCAATTTATCTTATACTTGATAGCTGTCAGTAACTTATGTAATTTATATACTTATAAACATATATGTAAAACAAAGTTAATCTACTTAGCAGAGTTAAACTTAAAATTTATTAACTAAAACTTTTTCTCTGCCACTGTATGACGCAAATTTAATTGTGCTTTATTTCGCCATAACCGAAAAAGATGCAGTCAAATTTAAAGTTGTGTTATTCCGATTAGTGCTAATAAAATATCAAAATTTAGCTCTCTTCAAATTTTCAAATCATCAAATTAACTAATTTTTGGTTACACTATAATTCAGTTCTATTGTTTATAATGGTGCTAGTTGTCTGTGACTGATTATTAATCCTGGAATTACCAATTAGAAATTGAATACGGAATATACTATCGCTACTAAAGCACAACTTTTTCGGGAAGCACAAAGCGAGAGATAATGAGAGGGCGTGGCCAGGGTTCGTGCTACGGACCGGTATACTAGAAGCTGGTATATAAAAGTATACTTTTGTAAGAGTTCAGTTGCTTTAAGGATTACGGATCTTGAAATTCGCAGACACCCTGCTACTAGTTAGGGCAGCGCAATTTAAAATGCTAAAAGCACGAGACAACGTAGAAGAACAGCCAGAAATTGCGGTATTTTTCGCAATGCAAGCAAGGGAGGACGACTTTCTTAATCAATAGCGAGTACGTTTACTCTAAGGATCATACCAGGTACCTTGAAGTAGTAGTCCACGTCGAAAAAAACATAGAGGAGGTTTGTAACAAGAGAAATCATAATTTATTTTCGAATCGGAGCTCCGACGAGATTAATGTGGGGTTTTCATGGCAAAGTGGAGTATTCGAAGAGGCGATACAACTGGCCGTATTGTTCGCAGCCGAGATATGGACGGAAGGGTGCAAAGTTAGAGATCTGTGATTAAGGCAGCAGGTTCTTACAGCGCCGAAGCCACCAAAACAGCGTTAGTATCGTTACAGCTACAGCCTTTGCATTTTATTTTGTAGGAGGCGGCAGAACTGAGGCAACTGACAACCGAGCAGGATCAGCAATTTCGGGACAAACTGGAGCTGCGTCCAGGCAAGATGGTACGAGAGAAGGGGGAGACAGAGCACCCGGCTGAGTGAGATAGCATTTCATTTAGTGAAGAGAAGTCTGCGCCGCAATAACCGTGCTACTATACGAACGGGTCGCGAGCAAACGACGAGAAAGCGAGAGCTGAGTTCGTGGTCATGTGAGGAGAAGCAAAAATACATTAAAGACGAGCCAAGCACGTAGACTGGAGCACCATATATCCACAGGCCTAGAGTAGTCATCCCAAGATGCGCTGTACTATCTGATAGCAAGCCAGCGCTACTTACACCCAGAAGTATAAGGACACTAACAGATTTCCAAGTATAGGTTTGAAGTCTTGCAAAAAACGCCGTCGGCCGAGATTGAGGTCCAATTCTATTGAATCAAGGCGCGCACCGGAACTCCGGAGCCCAGAATCTCCGATTTTTGAACTGATTCTAATGGAGTTCGTAAAGAACCAACTACGGGCTAAGGTGGGAGTAAGATGGGAGTAGATATTCAACCATCCAGCTTATCACTGGACATGACAACTTTTGATCCTACCTCGTAAGAATTCGGAAGCTGACGGAGGATCAAAAGAGACGCACATGTGGGAAAGCCGACAAAGCCATCTACTTCCTGCTAATCTGTAATGCGGAAGAGGAGACCAAAGTTAGGCCGGAGAGGGCCCTTACTGCGAGTGGTAGGGATGACCACAAAGATGAGAAGGTATTAAGAGTCTTTCGGGCGCTTTCGAGTGGTGGATGTCTCTTGCAGTTCAAAAATTGTTTACTGCTTAGTAAGTGATTTTGCTTTAGTTTGGGCATCCAGAAGATTAAAGTAAAAAGCTGCTTAGTGCAAAAAATATCGAATAACAAGCTGTCGGATTAATAGAACAAATCGTCTCATACATGTAAAGTCATATTTATAGAATTAAAAGCCTCCGTAGCTCCGCCGAAGAAAACATCTCGTTAAAGTAAAACTCATAAATAGCCAACAAATTGCTTTTCGGAATTCATTATCTCGGCAGGCCAGTCGTCTGCGGCATTAATCATTTGTTTACTGCAGATGTGGTTGAATAAATACAATTTAAGGCAAACGCATAATGAAATTATAGTACTCTTAGTGAAGCATTCCAATTGGCGCCATTTAATGAGCTGCATAACCGCTGCAATCGCATAATTACATACTGCACGAGTCGTTATGCGCGTTTCAGCTTTAAGCGCTGGCGTACGAAATAGACTGAAATCGACGATTAGCGTTCGATTTTTGCCCACTGCAGGCTGCAATAAATGATAATTTCATGGAATTCTGCCATTTAAATTAACGCACTGAAAGTTTATTTTAATTGCTCTTTCATCTTTCTTCCCATCTATTTAATTAAGAAACGTTGAGGAATTTTAAAATTCTGTTTTTGGTAGTGAAATCCTCCCTGCAAGATGGTCCAATTGCAGCGATAAAAGTTAATAAATCACATTATTAAATTGTAAATAATTTATGCTACTTAAGCTCTGAAAATCATTTTATAGTCGTAGCAGATCGCTACAAATTCACCAGTTTAAGTAATCTGTTAAAAAATATCATTTAATAGTCGATTAACGACAAAGCTATATATACAACGAGATTTTATGATGGCAAATTCGGTTATAACAAGCTGTTACTACAAAATGACTGGTGCAATCAATTTTAAATAAGATGATGCATTAAAAACCCAGAAATTTGATGTTTTGGCTAGATCAAAAGACGAATTCATTAGAATGTTCAAGGCTTTTAAACAAAAAGCAAAAGATTATGGCCTCCATAATAATGAGGAGAAAACTAAATCAGGCTAGATAACAGAAGTGTCTTCGGCATATCGTATCCAGCAGGTAGGTTTTAGGTGAAAGGAGGCGAGGGCTTTTGTTTCAAAATCGGTCAAGGTTAGCAATGACAGGTGTTATCTGGCTTCATGGGCATGATACCCTTCCAGAATTCCTTTCCCACCTCAACCAAATCCATACCAATATCAAATTGACCATGGAAACCGAACATCATAGATACTCTCATAATAAGAAATACTTCTAATGACAGATTTCATTACACTGTTTACAGAAAACTCACTCACATTAACCGCTAGTTAAATGCCAAAGCTCATCACCACCCTCCCCAAATTCATTCAGTTGCAAAATCCCTTATAACCAGATCCATCAGACTTTCCGATACGAAAAATGGCCGAACAGAAATTAAATCCATTGCCACCACCCTACTGCAAAATGGATATTCCAACAAATCCTTAACTAATATAATCAAAAATATAAATAAAAACACTAACTCCCAAACCCAAAATCCTCCTGATCAACAAAAACTTTACGACCAATAACCAAATATCTAGGCTTATTCGCTCAGCAAAAGACCGCTGCCCCAATGAATGCCAAGGAGTTTATGAAATACCTTGTGGAGACTGCCATAGGACCTATATAGGTCAAACAAATCGGCAAATATCTAGCCGTATGGAAAGGCGATAATGGTTCGGCACTTGCCAAACATAACAAAGAAACAGGCCACAAAATTAATTTTTCGGAGGCCAAAACCATTGCTCCTATTTCCCCTTTTATACTACTGTCACAATACAAAGATCGATGAAACACATGGAACTACCAAAATACAAATATGACTAAATGTGAGCAACAAGTGTAAATGTAGAAGACTGACCAGAGACCTTGACAATTTCTACGGTATATTGCCCACTTAGACATGTTTGATCACATTTTCAATACAATGCCAAAATATCACCAATGAGGATTCATCAAAAAAAAGAGAACTGCTGAAAGCAATCAACGAGAACAATATTTACACTCTGTTAAGTGGCCAACCAAGCTATTACCCCACAGATATCAACAAACCACCTAATCTCTTTGACTTATGTGTAGTAAAAGACCTATTGCAAAATTACCTTAAAGAAAAACTGCATACTGTAGAGCAGGTGTACAAATTAATTGATCTAATCTACAAAAGGTATTTTTTACGAACTTTTCTAGGTATTATGCGAGCCTTTACCGAGGTATGGCACGCGGAATCTTTGTACAAAATTAAAACTAGTTTACCTCACCTTTATTACAGTATTTTGCAATGATACTTGACAAACAGACATTTTTTTTGTAAAGCTGAAAGAAGAATGCACTCCACTCTTTCCTATCAGAGAAGCGTTTTTGGACTAATGCTGTATCTACTATACACTACTGATCTTACAACTACAAATCTGACAATAACAGCCATCCCTGCCGATCATACAGCTACGACAGCACTTCACAATAATCTGGATATAGCACCACGTCATTTACAACAAATATTTTTAAAAAATCCAAACCTGGCCCATCAGAGCAAATTAAACTAAATTCAATTTCTCTAAATTAACAAAAACTTCCACACACATCATAGGTTAAGTATCTAAGCAATCATTTTAACCGACGACTTACATGAAGAAAACATACCTGGACCAAAACAAAATAATTGGATACGCTCCAAATTATCCCCAGAGGGTAAACAACTTCTATATAAAGCAATATTGAAGTCAGTTTGGACCTATGAGCTGCAGTTATATGTATCTACTAGTAAATCTAACCTAATAGGACTTCAGCAATTCCAGTTAAAGACTCTATGGTATGTATCAGACACATTTATTTATGGAGATCTGCATGTATCTACCGTTACCGAGAAAATTATAAAGTTCTGCATAGGATATGGAGATAGGTTGCTACTTCGCCGTAATGCAATGGCAACAGACCTTTTACATGATAAAGAGAAAAAAAGGTAGATTCAAGAAGTGTAAATCAATATAATTATCAAATAGATTCCTTTGAATTTAGTGCAAATATGTCCCTCCTTTTTCCAATTATAACTTATTTATTTATTGTTATATTTCTCAAGGCGATTGTGCCACTGGGTACTACTGTACGGATTAATTATATATTTTATTATTATTGTTAATTCTTTGATATATACTTTCCTGAATGACTGGTAGCTTAATAATAGGAGTTAATAAAAAAAAAATTTTATTTATTCAAAATAAGTTCCTTCTATAGCAGTATAATGTTCACAACAGCTCCTGTCATGGAAGTACTTTAAATACTATAGTTATGTCGACTTATAGTATTTTTTCATTAAAATGGCAAGTTTGAGGCACAGAAAATAATCGCTGGAACTATATATAAAGAAATGACTAAAAAAAAATCCTTGGTCAACAGTTGTGGAACTTGTTTAAATGATTGTCTTTAAATGGCCAGTTTTAATATCGTCGTCAATTGACTTTCGACCGCTGTTAAACCAACGGAACTGATCTGTGTGCTGGAGGCACTTTCACCAGGTCATTCATATGTTATAATATTACAGAATTGCATTTTCAGGACGATCTGTAATGCATTGGTCCGAAGTAAATTCCATCTATTGATGTCTTCTTCTTCTTCTTTTTCATCATCCCTTGTACCATTAAGGTGTCGGGTAGTGTTCTAGGACCCACTTTTTCCATTGAGTTCGATTTCTTGCAATTTTTTGTAGTTACTCAAGTGTAGTGTCATGTTTTTTTTGCTATATCTTGGACTATGTTAGTTAACGTTTTCCGTGGTCTTCCCGGTGTCTTCTTGTGTGTTGTTTTTGATTGTAGATATTTTTTCGTTGTTCTTTCGGGCTCCATTCTTATAATATGTGCTTGCCAATTTAATTGCTTCTTTTCTATTTTGTTCGTTATCTTTTCTTGTTTGAGTTCGTTATATATCGTTTCGTTTTTTATTCTGTCTAGTCTAGTAACTCCTTGTATTTTTCTGAGGAATTTCATTTCTACAGTAGGTAATTTTCTTTTATGTTCTGGTAAAGTTGTTAGTGCCTCTATTGAGTATAGTAATGTTGGTGCTACTACTGTGTTGTATACCATTTGTTTTGTGCTTATTCCTACTTCCCTTTTTCCTAATATTGTATGGTTTATTGTATAATACATGTTGGTCGCTTTTCTAGCTTTGTTAGCTACTTCCATTTCTATTTTGCCATCGTTACTGATTATTGATCCTAGATATTCGTATACCGTTACTTCTTCTAGATGATTTCCTTTACATGTTAGGTGGATGTTTTCTTCTTTTTTCCTTGTGACTTGCATTACTTTTGTTTTGTTTTCGTTAATCTTCATTTCCATCTTCTCCAGTTCTGATGTCCATATGTCTATTGATTTTTGCATTTTTGTGGTTGTATCTGTTATCAAAACGATATCATCTGCATATATGAGTGCTTCTATTTTTATTGGATTCATGTCTTTATATCCTATTATACTTTTTGGGGTTTTTTATAGACAGATTTTCATTATTCGATCTATGTATATAATAAAGAGTAACGGGCTTAGCGAATCACCTTGTTTTAATCCCGTTTCTATTTTGAATGGTTTTGATTTCATCCCATTTATTTGGATGATTCTTGTGACGTTTTTATATATGCTCTTTATTGCACTCCTCAATTGTTTTGTGACTTGTAGCTATTCCAGGCAGTGCCATATTTTGTTTCGGTTACCCGTGTCGAAAGCCGCTTTCAGATCCATGAACGTTAGGAATAGTTGTGTATTTGTTGCTATTCTATCTTCTATTAGTTTTCTTATGACACTGATATGGTCCGTTGTTTGTCTAGTTGCTCTAAAGCCTCCTTGTTCGTCTTCTATTTTGTCTCCTATTTCTTCTCTTAGTTGCTTTTCTATTATTTTACTGTATATTTTTATTGCAACTGATGCTAGACATATCGCTCTATAATTATCACAATCGTTTTCTTTTCCCTTCTTATGTATTGGAATTATTGTGTTTCTCTCCCAGTCTTTTGGTATTTCGTTGTTTTTCCATATCCTTTTATTAGGTCTGTCATCCATTCCGTTAGTTTTGTTCCTCCCATTTCATCATTTCTGGCGCAACCTCATCTGGTCCATTAGCTTTTCCTGTTCGTAGTTCTTTGATTGCATTTGACACTTCGATGTATGTTATTTCGTCTTGTTCTGTTTCTATTTCTTCTTCGTGTTCTTCCATTTCTTCTTGTGTTTGATGTGTGTGTTTTGAATTTGTTTTCAAAGTATTTTCTCCATGTTTCTATATTTTCTTTCTGGTTCGAACTAATTTTTCCTGTGTGATCTTTAACTAGTTTTATGTTTTTATTTCTCTTTGTTTTCAATGATTTTATTATGTTCCAGAAGTTCCTTTTATTGTTTTGTATTTTCTTGGATTTCTTTCCCGAATGTTTCCCAGCTCTGGGTTTTTGCTTTCTTTACTTCATTCTTTGCTTCATTCCTTCTTCTTATGTATTCTTCCTTATCTTCGTCTTTCTTTGTTAATTGGTATTTCTTCCAGGCTAACTTTTTGTTGTTTATTTTCTGTTTTACCTCATTATTCCACCATTTTGTTCTTTTTGTATGTTGTTGTACTGTCTTTTCCCCACATACTTCTTTTGCCGTCTGAATAGCTTCGTCTTTGAGTGTGTTCCAAATATCATTTATCGTCATTTCTTTCCTTCGTTCTTCGAATTGTTCTAGTCTTTGTTGTAGTTTTCCTGGTATTTTCTCCTAGTTTCCTCATTCTGTAGTTCCCATATTTTTATTCTCCTATACTTTTTTACTTCTTCTGCTTGGGGTAGTTTTATTGTTATTCTTGCCGTTACTAATTTGTGTTGTGTACTTAATTCTGCATTTTTGATTATTTTAACATTTTGGATCAGTGTTTCCATTTGTCTTGTATATACAATGTAATCTATATGGCTTTTCGCTTTTCTTTCTATTGCTTCGAATGTGTAGTTTATTTCTTGTTTGTAGAATGTATTGCCTATTCTTAATTCATTTGATATGCAAAATTGTAGCATTTTTCTCCATTACTATTCCTTTCTGTTTCTCCATATTTTCCTACGGTCCCTAATCCCTTGTTTTTGTCTCTTCCTATTCTGGAATTCCAGTCTCCTGTTATTAGTATGTTTTCATACGTTTCTCTTAATTCGTCTAATGTTTCTTGTAGCTCGTTATAATATCTTTCTAACTCTTCTTCTTCCGTTCCTTGGATTGGAGCATAGATTTGTGTTATTGCTAGTTTTGTTTCTAATTCTATTTCTATAGTTATTATTCTTGGGTTTATTGCTTTCCAGTTCAATATTCTTTGATTAATTTCGTCGGTTACTATTATTCCAACTCCTCCTTTCGCTCTTGTTTCTGGTGTGTTTCCGGAGTAGTATAGTGTATATCCTTCGTTTAGTTGTTTATATCCCTTCCCGTGTTTTTTTGTTTCACTTAGTCCCATAATTTGTATTTTCATTTGCTTCATTTCATCTATTATTTCTTCTTCCTTTCCATTTAGGGATGTCACGTTCCATGTTCCTATATTAATTTGCTGTTGTTCTTGTTTCAATTTATTTGTTATCTTTGGTGTAGTGTTTATTGTTTGCTTTATTGTTTCCTCGGTGTTTGTTGATTGTCCTTTTTCGTTATCATCCGTCATCGCTTGAGCCGTCCAGTTCCTGTCCCCTTCTATAGGTTTTTTGGGGTATGATGTTTCCTTCCTGTTTTAGTAATGTTCCTGAGTGTTCTTTTATGTCATTCGTCTCCTTTCTCTGTTCTTTCATTCGTCATTGGGGCTAAGATGGTTTGCATGTAGTTTTTCTTTTTTGGTACTGCGCCTTTATTAAAATTTGTTCCCCCTCATCATCGGTGGATCTGTTTCTTTTCTTGTTTTCTTCTGTTTCGTTTTCTACTGTGCTTTGTATTACTTCAATTTCTGTTTTCTCCGGTTTCTCATTTATGGTTAATTCCTCTATTTCATATTCCTCGTTATTTACTATTAGTTTATTTCTCCATATTCTTGCCCTGTATCCTTTTTCTTTGGCATTCCTTAAATGTTGTGTTAGGATTTTCTTCTCATCTTGTTCCTTTTTGTTAGGTCATTACTGATCCAGATCGTTGTTCCTTTTAATTTTTTTGCATTTTTGAATATTTCCATCTTAGTATTCCAGTTTGTTAGTGTCGCTAGTATAGGTCTCTTTTTCTTCTCTCTGTACTCTCCTAGTCTTATAACTTTTTCTACTCCTGTTTCTGCGTTTACCACCACCTTTAGATTATTCATCAGCTCTATAAATTTCCTCTTAGTATTTTCTGGCGTCTCTTCTTGGTCCTCCTCTACTCCATAGCACACAACATTCCTCTTTTTCAACTCTTTCTCCATATTGTGTATTCTTCTTTCTTGTTTATTAACCGTTTCTTGCAGTTTGCTGATTTCGATTTCTTGTTTTTCAATTAGTTTTTCTCTGTTTTCTAGTGCTTCCCGTAATTGTTTTATTTCTCCGTTGTTTCTATCGCTGCTTTCTACACTTTTCCTGATGTCGTTAACTGTAATATTTCAAATGTGATTAGTTATTAGTCTCTATTAGTGTTATCGTTTTTGAAGCAAAGGTTCGCTTTCTTTTCAGACACGCTGTGTATAGGACAGTACCAAATTTTCTTACTTGGACAATACAAACTGAAGTATAGGTCTCTTGATGTTCATTATAACCGAGTTCAAAGATGACGCAAAAATTTGCACATATTTACATTGAAATAAAACCTTTTTCCCCACGCCCCAAATGCAACAATTGTGTCTCTCCATGAAGCTGGCATGTTTCATTATATGAGCAACGAAATCGATAAGCTGCTCTGTAGGTAGTGGAAGATTGTCGATAACAACAGAAAATGTTTTGGTATACCACCTTTATAGTTATATTTTGAAAATTAAATTTCATTAAAAATAGAGAATTATTTTACAAACCTTATAATGGTGTATATTAGATACCACTAAATTTAAAGGTAAAAGTAAAATTCTATTACAAAAAGGTATATAAAAGTTGATTGTTGTCGAATCATGCCTTTTCCATTGTAGTTTAAATTAGGATTTTACCCGCTTTCTGTTTGAAAATAGATATATAATCGAGTAAGACAACTTTTAAATTCAGTCTAAAAATGTTTGACCTGCGCCCAGCTCGCACTTGTGTTATCACGGGGATGGCTAACACGTCCACCCGCTCTGTACTGGATCTACCTATAAAACCAAATTTTCATTTAACCCGCTTACATCCTGGATATGTCTGACAAAATCGAAAATCACCGTCGAGGCCAAAAGGAAGAACGCACATCACGAGTCTCTCCCAGGTCTTCCCATTGACCGGTAAAGAACGCAAGGTAACAGGTGTGTATCCTATCTTTTCTCTATCTGCGGATACGTTGGTACCAGTAAGGAAAAGCTATGCCCGGAAGCGAGAAGAACGAGGAAAGCGTTGCTTTACTGCCCTGTCGCTGGCTTTGTCGCCCAACCGTCTACACTGCCGGACCACCAGCATCGTCGTCCGGCCTCTTGTGCAGCCGCCTGCATGTCTCCACCGCTGCTCGGCCAACCCAACTCGGCTGCCCACTGCGCCACTCAGACGCCTCCTGCACCGCCAACCGCTTCCTTTCTGCTAGTCGCCTTCTTCACCGCAGGCTAGTCTAGGTGCTGCCAGCCACTCCGCCGACAACGATTAAGTTAGGAATAGTCAGCTCTAGTTTTGATGAATATTTTAAGATATCTTCCCTGAATAAACACAAAATATTAGAACAGTCCCAATTTTATTGCAATCGGTGTATAAAGTGTAGGCTTGGCAGTTACGTATCGAATGTTATGTTGACCAAATGCCCTTCACTACTTCGTTGATATGCGACTATTTTCTTAGAAAATACACTTGATGTCCCCTTTTATTTACACAATCATAACATGTTTGTTGTCATAAACTCTTCCCTTCGAATAGTTTAATGAGGTTAGATAGCAAGACTGCAGCGACCAATCGATGTCATCCCTCTGCGAGATAACACGACCAGGAAATCTGTTTTGAAGTAAGTGATGTTTCAGCTGCTGTGTGACATTTGGCCCCGTATTGTTGAAACCGATTGTCATTCAAGTTCAAACGATTGGTTTCATTGAAAATAAAGTTGTTGAACATCTCCCAATAGCGTACACTATTTTCAGTAACAGCGTAGCAAGTTTTGTCCTAAAAAAGATACGGGCCAATGATTTGTCCAGCCCACATTGTACACCAAACAGCGCATTTAGAGAAATATGAGCTTCGTCGCTCAATACTTTTTCTTCTGAAAAATCAGCACAGACTTCTGTTTTCTAAAACCCAGTTCACCATTGTACGGAGTTTCTGATGTCGGACTTTGTCATTTCTTTAGAAACTAATTGCATAAATGCAAACTTCTAATCTTCACAGGACACAATCAGTGCGCAATTCAAATCCTACAGTTCAATTTGGATCACCCTATACAATATGTAAAATATTGAAAAACGGATAATCGATGATAATATCAAATGAAAGAATTGGTTAAAACTAATTTAAAAAGCTGTAGAAGTATGACTTATTTGGAATTAATTTTGAATTATTTCTGCGTTACAAATCAAACGAACAGTATTGTGTTATTATGAACTAGGAAAATCCTACCGCAATTCTGTCAAACTTCCTCAAAACTTACTGCCAGTTTATAGTGCCTAATGCGCTCATTTCTCACCTAAGCCTGATTACGGCTGCTCGCCAGACTCATTTTTGTTTTCTTTATGTCTGAGATAAGGTCGCCTTTTTGTGATTACAACTCGGTGGCCTTTTATTATCAAGTTACCGCATTACATTACTGAGTAGCGGAAGCAGCGCCGGCTTCGCAGCACTGGTTTAGGAAATATGAAACATATCTTGCGCTTCTGCTGCTGCGATTTGCATAATCGCATTTTCTCCAATAAACAAGGCTCCGATGTGTTTGCTGTTTGGTCTTGAATATCTTGTTAATCTTCCTCGTTTACTATAAAGTACATTATAACCCTTTCGGTGTTTGCCTACTCAAGTGGCCAATTATATTTTGTAATGAATTAACTTCAAGACAACAGTCTTGAGCTAGTCCCTTAACATTCACTGCGGTGTAGTGTAGTCAATAAATAATTATAGTAAACATTGCATGGCAGTTGCGCAGAAAGAGGGGGTACATAAAAAAGTACAATGGATTTTAATTTGGTAAACTTAGAAAGCAGCCCGCTTAATTCATAAAACGTAGATTTTGTTTTCTGGTACAGGGTCGTTGAGATAAACCCGGAAAATAAATAAATAACGAAAATAACATTAAAACACAAGAACATTAAATTTATTTACATGAAACGTAGTACAATTGAAATAGCGGTCACGAGCTCTTTGAGCTGCAAACCAACACAACTTCCTCCTTGTGCATGACAGAAGACTGTCTTATCATGCCTTTTATTGACCCTCGCCTCGGCCACGCCCCACTCGTGGTGGTAGTCAGGGAATTGTAGTTGGCACTGGAGGGTGGCCACAAATCTGGGGACCGATGGGCTGGAGCAAAATCTTGCTGGAATGGGTGCTCTTGCTCAGCGGTCACTTCTATCCAGGACTCGACAACTTTCTGCAGCACATTGATATATGTCGGGGATCGCTTTCAGGTTTTCCTTAAAGAAGCTGAGCACCATGGCATCCCTTCGTCGATCACAAGCCCCAGAACTATCACAGAGGCTGGAAACTTTGTATGCACGACGGTAAGCATTTCAGAGGCAGATCTATCGGCCATTTTGGTGATTTGCTCTCTTGTCCTGGATGAAGTGTTTTTCGTCTGAAAAGAATCTCAGGAAACCAGCGCTGTTGTGATTAATGCCATTCAGCAGTGCTTGAGCCCATCTTGTTTTTCTCAGTTGGCGGTTTTGCAGATTCTGGTGTACCGTTAGAGTGACGATCAACTTCGCCACGCCCATTTCTTTTCCCAGGTCAGTCATGCTCACCTCAGGATCTTCTCTCTCAGTTTGACGAATTTAACACTTCTCTTGCGTTACTTCTTTCTGATAGTCACGCAATAACTTTTATCGATAACTTTCGGGCATAAAGGGATTCGAGCATAGCAACTTTATGGTCGTATTCTGGGCTAATTTTGTATTACCTAATAGGAGATTGCGCAGGCGTGGCGGCTTTTCGTCTTTCTTGTAATACAGTCTGAAGAATTCTGGATTTACCCCAACAACCCTATAAATACATTAAGAAACATTACAAAATTCGGTAAACAACAGAATTAAAATTTAAATAGAACAAAATAAATTTTCTATATTCTCATTGTCAATTAAATATATTAAAATGTTAATATTAGTAACATTGCAGACATAGTTCATACAAATGGAAATTTTAATTATCATCGACCCTGGCACCTTAAGCAAACTACAGCATAATTACACAAAACCAGTCGTGCTCTGTCTTGAGTTTTTTGCTCGCTTGTCGAGTGTTTACCAACAGAATGCCTCAAAAAAATTAATTATAATTTGTTACATAAATGAACAGAACCTACTTCTCTATTATGCGGCAGTAATTAAGGTCATCTCTTTAATTTAGATTCCGTTGGCGCAACCTATCATTATCGTTGTAATCGCCTTTGCTGACAAATTGTCTCTGCGGTGTTAATTAGAATTCTCGTTAGATCGATATGAAGAGGGTAGTGTACAAACACAACAAAGTAATTGAGTTTTTGCTAGCAAACCAGACGACGTCAGCACTCGCTGGTTTTTGCAACCGCGTGTTTGTTTATTTATAAAATTGCGATGTAATAAGAGAATAAAATATCAGCGTTGCAAGAAGTCAAAGCATACAAAGACAATAAACATTAACGGAGAAAGTACCGCCTTTTAGTAAATTAAGCCACAAAACGCAGAAGAAAAGGGTGTTTCACACAATATATTTTTAAATTATACCAGTAACAAGGTATTTTAAATATATTTGTGGATAATTTTGCATAATCATGAGGGTTAGAGAAATATAAACAATGTAAGGTATTTTAGGTACATAAACAAATGGAAGAAAGCTAAACAGAGAAAAATGTTGAATTATAAAGTCTTTCCTAACGAGTTTTGCAATTGCTGAAGAATTATAAATAAAAGTAACAAAAAGTTGTTAGAATGAAAAATAAAAAATTCAAATAAGCAGAAGAAAGTTAGCAAAACATTAATTTACCCGAAAAACATAATAAAGATTTGATTGTGTTCCAAAGAAGGGTAATAATATCCAATACAGAAAAGGGGTAATAAAAACATCATTCGAGTTTTCGACGAATAGGATAAAGGAAACTGTAAAGTAAAAAATAGAGATGATAAATATAACATGGTGACTACAGATTAAGAAATGAAAACGAACGAAGAGTGTATTTTTTTATGTAAGTGGTCAGTTCAATAACTGTTAGTTATATTGTGACAAAAGTTTGTTATTTTTTTTTATTACGCTTATGTGTAAGTTGGAAGCATTTGATTATGTATTTTAAATCTTTAAAGACCAAACGCTCATACACGCACCTGAGTTTAAACCTTATGCACGACTATTGGAGCATTCCGAAGAGCATAGGAAACTACTGATAAAGTGTTGGGTTCTAATAGTACGTTAATGTTGTGTTGTTTTTAAACAAAATATGAATCCAAGAACAAACAATAACGAAGGAAGTTGGCATACACTACTGCTCTGATTTCTATATATCTCCGTAGCCTTTAATAGAGTTGTTCACATTTGTTGTGACGTAAATTATGGTCGACTCATATGAATAATTCTTGCAAATAGAGCCTCATTTTTTGTTTGTCTATACATTCATGTTGGACTACAAATATATTATGGATCATTTATACTTTCAACTACTTGAACAGTTAGGGTAATTATTCTTCTCATTGTAATAGGAACCGCATTCAGAAACTTGAGAACAAATATCAATTTGAGGAACTACTATAATTACAAATCTTTTATCTAGAAACCACTATTATTCAAGAACTTTGAGGATTCACAGTAGATAATACCATATTAACTTGATTTTTCACCCTTCACTTTCTCTTTCAATTATTCATCGTTCTAGCCCCAGCACTCGTTAACTTAATTATTCTTCATCAAAGAGCACCAAATAATCCATTACAAACTAATAGAAATATTAATGAAATTCAATTTTACTCGTACTTCACGTCCAAAGACATTCTAGTATTCAACATTCTTAACATTAATCCCAATCCTTCTCCTACTAATCTCACAATCAACCCGAATGATATTTTCTATTTGCTTATGTTAATGAATTATGAGGAGCAAATGTATTATTTATGTCAATTGTTATTATAATAATTATGTCCCTAATGGAAAAATACAAAGAAATCAATTCTAACCTATCAGTACACTCCTATCATGTTCATTCAATATCAATTTTCCTCATGAGAATCGGAGCAGTAGCAATTGAAGATCCATATATAGTTGCTGGACAAATTCTTACTATTCTTTTTTTTATTTCCTAATTTATTTTTATATTTATTAATAATCTAAAATAAAATCTTATTCTCTAAATAGGCAATGAACTTGTTAAAGTAAATATTTTGAAAATATAGAAAAAATAAAACCCCTATCAAGTTTAATTAATTAGTTAAATAGTAAAATTATACGATAAATAAAGAAACAGGTAAATACATTTTCCAAGCCAAATATATTAATGTATCGTAACGAAAACGAGGCAATTAGACAAAATGAAATAAAAATAACCTTAAAGAAAATTAAATTATTTACATCATGTCCTAACAAAACAAAGAAGAAAAATACCATAAAAATATTAGCACATTTTGTTAAAAAAATTGACGCAAATTCCCCACTTTAATATTGGGTATTGGTGTGGCGGCCTTTTCGCCCTTGAACCGCTTTATATCGCGGCGGCATGCGCGCCTTTGATATCTGCTACGTTTTGCCGTCGCACACAAACGGCATCTGGGCTTTTGCTCAGCCGACAAGTCTGCATACGCCGTCGGCGGCACCTTTTGATATGCAAGGTGCTGTCGAATGAAAATTGCCCGCAAAGACCTACCGCCAAGCCAGGCGCGAAGCCCGGCAAGATTCGCTATCCGCAGCGCGACCAGTCCGGTCGTGTCTTCACCCCGCAAGAAACACTCGCCATCCGCAGCGCGACCAGTTCGGTCGTGTCTTGACCCGCATACATTCGCACCCCGCAGCGCGGCCAATTCGGTCGCGTCTTATCATCCCGCAGATACCAGATCCGCAACGCAGAGGTGGCCACCTTGGAATCGCCGACGAAGCCGAAGCCGAAGCCGATTCAGGTGAGCGATTTGACAATACTCGTTGGTCGATATCGGTAGCCGCCCCCATCCGCTTACGCGACGGCCGTTTAAGGGACGATATTGGCCTTATCGGTTGACGTTCCAATACGGGCCGTACTACGTTTCCACACCGCACCACGAGAGCGGCTATTTACACGCCTGCCTCTCCAGGTATAATATTAAATCCAGAAGCCATATCAGACTCGCTCTCAACAAAATCAAAAGCCCTTCGATTTGCGTCAGCTAATCTAGAAATAAATAAAACCAAGGCCAACGAAAACCACAAAATAATAAAGCGGCTATTACACCGACACCCTACTACGTCATTAATTCTAAGTCTAGAAATTAAAATGAAAAATATATAAAAACTTATGTTAATCTAATCTCGCATAAAAAGAAAACTTGTACGAATCAAATTAAACAAAATATTTCAATATTAAATTATGAAACATATGAAATAATATAAAATAATCAGAAAATAAGATCAAGCGAGCAACCATGCCAAAAAGTCACCATGAGGTCAAAAGGTGAGAATAAATACCTCCACTCAAAATCTTCTTATCTGTTTCCTTATGCCCTAGGTAGGGTTGCCAGAGTTCCACTAAAAAAAAGTATATTTTGAGATCTTCAATCTTCAATTTGAGATTAGACTAAATATTTAAAGAATATAAAATAACTAAATCATATGATATAGACTACTTCACGACGAATATAATAGGTATATCTGTAACATGCTATGCAGATTATACGAGAATACAAAGGAAGAAACAGAAAAGCGTATGTTTTTGAAGATAATAGATATAATTTAATGTCAAAATACTTAAAATCAAAATTTAAAAAGAGCAAAAAATGTAAGAGCAAAGTAACAGAAAACAAAGGGATTAGTTGTAGACAAAAAAGAAAGAAGGACAAAGTTATTAACGCAACTTAATAACAGCTCGTCGTTGGAGCAGAACTCTACCTCACATTGCCTTTTTCATGTCTCATACAAAATGTAGCCGGTCGGAATAGGATTGTGCAAAAGTCCGAGGTTGGGCAATTAGGTGCATCCGCGCACGGTCGTCATATTAGAATAACGGATCGCGTCTTCATTTCCAATCGCAACCTTGCTGAATGTGTAGGAGAAATCGTTTCAGTAAATTGAAGTTCCCTCGCCGATGGTGCTTTCAAAGAAAGCAAATAATCTATTAAATAATCCTGTTTGTAGTTTCTCGTGACAAGGATTTGCAATGAGCTGCTATTTTTAGAAGATGAATACCCTGCGGTAACCAGAGTCTCCGGATCTATTGGCACATCTTCAAAAGCTTCGGTTGAGTGGCGAGGGAATGAAAACCTCACATTTGTTACCTTCAAATCTTCATGGATGACGATGTGCCAAGTCGAACACACGCCGGATATTATGAGATTTGCGCGCATTTTCCAGACGTCCGATGATGTGTCTTACCACAGACCTTCGCCGTGGTTTTTTGGGACAAGAATTTCTAATGTGCTGGCATTCTATAAATTTACATTTCTTTTCGGGTATCTTATGGCAGAACCATGATTCGTCTGCTGTATTTAGACAGTTAAAGATCCGTATCCATGCTGTACGGCTAAATGTATTGTGTATACCTCTACACGTTTCTACAGAATGGTAAGGGCAAAGGAAATTTACTGTGCATGGGTCTTTGCTATTTTTATGCCCTTATATTCCGCAAGATAGATTTATTGCAGTGCATTGATTTTGATTCGCTTGTTTACCGTTATAGAGTCAGACACATGTTGAATAATATGTAACTTGCGCGCATTTCGCTCACTGTTGCGTCTCAACGGTCGGGGTTTCGCAGAATAAGGGTTTTTAATGTGCTGCCAGTCCATAGATTGGCGTTTACTTTTCGGAACTTCATGACAGGACCTTGATTCGTTTGTTGTGACTAGATACTCAGGAAATGTCTTCGGATCGACTATTGTGCACATTTTTATCTTAAAATCCTCATGTATGGTGACAGGCAAAGTTCTGCGAGATAGATCAGTACATCAAATGTGTTTCGTTCTAATCATTTTAGCCTTTGTCTTTTAATCCACCCTATGAGGTCTTGATCGTCGTATACTTCTAGTAGTTCATGACTCATGCGCATTCTCCATCCATTTTCATTTTCATCATAGATCGGCCCAACATTTTTTTCGAGTAACCTTCTTTCGAAACGGTTTAGTAATTCTTGGAGTTTTTCTGTTAGCGTCCACGCTTTGCATCTATATGTCACCACAGGTCTTATGACTGGTCTATACAGTCGCAGTATACACGTTCTAGATGCTGATCCTGGCTTTAGGATGCTGTTGAGACTAAACAAACATCTGCTGCCCGCCATTATCCTTTTTTAATTTGGCTAGTGATGTCGTTAGTTCGGTTTATTATATAATCCATTAGCTCTGCTAAACCATGCTTCGCCTATTACAAGTTCATTATCCCCTCTTTGTGGTTGTTTTATCAATGTTTACTACTAACCCTGCATATCTTCCAGATTGTTCGATACTTGTAAAAGTGTTGATTACGTCTCGCTCCCTTCTTCCTAGAATCACATCATCTGCATAAACAAGAAGTTGTGAGCTTCTGTTATAAAGAGTACCTTCGACTCTTACTCGAGATTTTACACTGAGTAATGTGGGGTTCATTTACATGTACTCGATGAGTGTCTAGTGATTTTTCTGCCTTTAAACTCATACATATCAAAACGTATGAATGTCCGAAGCAGTCACTCCTTCTCTCCAAAAATAAACACGTCGTCCATAGCTATCCACGATTGTCTGCTTTAATGGTTATCTTTGTCCACAACTGCACTCGCAGAATTGTTTCTATCCGTTTCAGCTACGCTATATGATGGCATTACGTGGCTCTGAAGTTTATTTTTACATGTGAACATCGTAGTTTTTAAAATGTTAGCTATAGAATCAAATTCCTTCATTAATTTTTTTTACTCTACAGTCTTTTGTAAGATTCAAATCAAGATAATGGGTATTTCAGTAAGTGGTTTGGTATTTTCTTAAATAAAATATATAATTAAAGAAAAACAATATATTTATGTTATTGAAAGCTGGGAACTTGCGGATTATATTGTAAAGTACTGTCTACTAAATGACTCCCCCCGATTTTTTGAGAAAATAAAAAATTATATTTTATCTCAATTTTCTTGATCATTCCCCAAATATTTTATTAGTATTCATTAATCCATTATTTGCTGTTTTTAACGAAATTCCAAATGAAATGATTAAAAAGTGCAAAGTTCTAAGGGGAAATTATGACCATTACGAGATATTATAATGAAACCATTTTTTCTTGGAATGTGTGATGCTGAAAAGACATGTACAAATCCTTATTGTCCCATTCAAGATATAGAAATATCTAGTATTGGTAACATTGTTAAATCGAGGTTCTTGGACTCTTGGTAACACTTTCATCATTATTTGGATATTTACTGATCATCTTGTAAGTTGTGTGGTCACTTGGCACAGAATAGAATGCAAGCCTAGTTTGCGTATTGTGTTCAGTGTGTTATGTGAATCTTTGTAATACATTTGTACAATTGTTATGTGCTCTTCTGTCGGAAACACAGCACGTTTAATTTTCCACAATCATGTTCATGTTGTTTTCTATACTTTTCAGGTGTTTTCAGGTGATTTCAGGCTTGTTCAATTTTAAACGAAGAATATTTGGATTTCTATAAAATTGATAATACTGTACTTTAAAGTGTGGTGTCTTATAAAACTTGTATATAATATCACATTAGTTTCACTAATATTAATTATTAACAATAAGTCATGGATTCAGAAATCACCTAAATAAAAAATTGAAAGCAATCAAAAAATGCAAAGAAAATCTTAGTATGTTGGTTATAAAATATACGGTAATAAAAAATTATAAATGATTTATTTTTCCCAGACGTCTTGTATCGATAAATATTTTCATGTTGTGGAGCAGCATGTACTGTATCGAAAAGAGGCATGCAATCTCAAAGAAATTTCTAGCTGAGCTCGACCAAGAACTACCAAAAAACCTTAGACCTGTGAATATATTCTTTTCTATTGTCGTCAAGATAAAGCATAAATGGTGGGATATCAAAACCAATTCAAAACTATTTTAAATTTCATAAGTAACGAGAAAAAGATCAAAGCAGTTCTTATCCTAGACAACGAGATTTATGTTCCCTAAGGGGATCTTGAAAATCATGAAAACGTGAAATATGCAGAACAAATTATACCTAAAGTCAAAATTGTTAGAAAATATCTTCTTCGGTAAATTGATGCAAACAGGAATATTTTAAAGCAATTTATTTCCCAATCTTCTTTAATTTCTGACGTCATTTTAAAGTATACCTTTTGGCCTGATATAAAAATATATAATTGCCCCCTTACTGTAAAAAAATTTTTGGAATCTGCAGACGTGCAGTACGTATTAAACACAGCGACGATTCAAATGTTACACAGATTTCTGCCGAGAGATCATGCAAATAATCTAAAAAAAGTTTGTTTACTTCCGATATAAGCAACAACCGATTTGTCAGTTCACCTTTTCATTCGTCGTTAAAACGAATTGAATATCAATTACTTGACAACCTTAAAACAGAAATGGAAACCCCCAACCAGTAAAGTATTTTACATTATATCGTGTGTGGTGGTATCATATATTAAATTTAAAGTGAGAGCGTAAGAAAAATAGGAGACAGACAAGTCAAAAAATTAATAGCTTTTAAGCGTCGCTGATCGGCTTTAAAAGTGCCGTGATGAAGAGAGCTTTTGCGAAGCTTAGAAACTTTGTGCTTTACTACATTTTCATATGTTCTTCTTTCTGATATTAAAGCATTTTAATTTTTTGGACATCTCCTTAGAACTAGAAGAAGAAAATGAAGAATTTTAACTTCAATGTCTTATTTCCTAAAGCACATTGAGAGTTCCAGCAGGTTTATTTACTTTTATTGTATTCACAATTATCTAGTATCCTTATACCTACCATAAATTTCCATCTTGATACTTTTTATCTTTTTATATATGATGTATTTTCCCCAAAGAAATTTTTTTGCTCATTATTTATGTTAATTTACTTCTGGTTAATATTTTTCATATTTTTTACCATTTGCTATTTCATGTTTTCTTTTTATGTATTTATCTGATTTCCTAGTTGTTTTATTTTTGTTTTATTCTACAAAGTTTCTTTTTATATATTCATGGTTTTGTCAGGGGCTATGATTCCGATTTCTACAAAAGAAGTAAGAGTAATGTTTGTCTTGTTTTACAAATAACTAAACCATGTTAACGTTCCCTTATTGTTTTCCAATGCTTCAATTTCCATTTTTTTAAATATTTCATTTCGCATTCTATCCATTGCAGCTCGCTCTATACTTTATCCAGGAGTGTCTTTTTTAAAGATTAATTTTTTTACTTTTTTCATTATTTTGGTAAGAAATAAGAGTGTAATAAATATTTCTTCTGTAATTCTCTTTTGAATTTTTCTTTCATTGTATTGTAGAAGTTTTCTCTCTATTTTAGTGTCTGTTACATTCTCTTTGATTATAGTATCCTTAAATGTAATTTTTGTCTTTGTTTTACAGAATTTTATTGTTTATTAGTAAAGAAACAACTTATTCATAACAATTTTTTATGATTTGGCTCATTTATTCGTAAGTTCACCCATCCGACTGTCTTTCCTAAAATAGTCATGATCAATTCAAAGGTTTTGGGAACATTTTCAAATTTTAACTCTTACAAATAAGTCTAGAAATACGTTATTATTTACACGCTTGTGGACCAGAAAAGCTCGGACGGGTTTTAAGAACAAAAACCAATATGAGTGAATGGCGCATTTTGGAGATAGAAATCGATGGCTTCAGTTGTTACTGAGATCCCTGACAAGTAAAAGATAATATTGCACCAAAGGAACTAACGATCAATATGAAGTGAAAATTTCACCGCCAAATATCTAAATTGGGATTTCAGTCGAGTGGTGTCTAAATTTTAAACAGAAAGTATCGCAATGGAAAACAAACAAACCAAATTCTTTACTCTTCCAGCTAACACCTCAATAAATCCAACGATCAATTTGTAAAGTCCAGTTAGTAAACAAGTTTGATTTATCCACTCATATTACCATAATTGCGCCTATAATGGTTTATACGTCTTCTCATGTAGAAAGAGAGTAACTGGAACGTTCGCGAAAGCAAATTAGAGAAACTGATGTTATTGAAAGAAGGTAAGAAACCATCCAATAGCATATTAGGCTAGCAAATAGGCTCAAGCATATTGTTTTATATTTTGATAAAATTTTTATGATTTGATTCTGTACAAATTGATTAAGCTAGTTAGCGTCATTACACGATTGTATCCCCTTTCCATGCATTTGAATAGAACTAAAACCTACTCAAAACAATATTGATGATATGTGTCCAATAGCCATAAATTTTGGGAAAGAGGTTTTGTAGTCCTTCATTTCATTTATTACGGTGATCTCTTTTATTAGTTCGTTATAATGTTCATTAGCGATTAGGGATAAATGCACGTATGTAATTTATTTGCCATCAGTCCTAAATATGGCCACTAGAAGTTCAATTGACTCCCTGATAAATCGAGACTGATATTTTTAGTTTTTTCTTTACTAATAATATGTGCAAATAAGTTATGCAATTGCTAACTTAATTTGAATTACCCCTGGATGTACGAAATTCAATTCCGATTGAAATGGCTAGGAAAATGACAACAAACCCCAAAAAGGCCAAAAGGGTCTCGATAAGGAGCCCACAGTTTCATTTTGGAAGATACTGTTTGGTAATATATTCTGTCTGTCTTATCAGTTTCTTAAATTACGATGGGTCACGTTGCTTTTTTGGTACCGTTTAAAAATTGTGCCATGTTTGTAGTTTAAGCTTCCAAAAATGATAAATTCCAAAATATTGTCTAACCACTAAATCGTTTATTTAACACGCATTTATCAAATATATATAAATGCCATCAAACCGTTTGTTTACAAATAATTGAAATGAACTAAAAACGCTATTGAGGAAATCCTATGGCCGAAATGACCTCTAAAAACTGTAATTGGTTTAAATGGCCGTTTCAGTTGGATGTTAATCGGTGGTGAATAAGCACGTGTAGTATAGATCGTCGCATTTGCAATGACAGCGAGTAGAGCAGATAATCTGAATAAAATTTTCTTCTAATTTGGAGTATTCGTCCGTATAAGGTATTAGGATGATTTAGGTTTTCAGAACTGATGTAATGGGTGCAGCGCGAGTAAAGGCGTGGTACAAACAATTCAGAGGTGGCCGGAAATCTGTTAAAAATGATCCACGTTTTGGAGAATCAGCAACGAGCAGTAATTTTCCATAGAATTCGAAATCTTCATGTATTTCTGTATAGAATGTTCTTTTTGTATCAAATTAAGTTTTGGAGAATCAATAATGTGTTTTAATAACCAAAATAACTCATAATTTACATCTTTGTTTTTACTAAAAAAAAAACTGTTCTTTTTGTAGAAGTCAGTTTCACACATCAATTTTGCTTTGTTTTCTAGCATTGAAAACTCATCTCTGTTTCGCAGTGTTTATAAGATTCTGTATAGAGCAATGATCTTTATCGGTTCTGTACATTCTTCTTGAAGTTTTTTACTTACTTCTTGAATTTTACAAGAACATTGTTCCAAAAACATACCATTAATGCCATTTCAGAACTTTTAAGTTTATCCAATATCACATAAGCTTCAGACTGTGTCCTTAGTCTGATCACTGAGTATTATGTGACAGAGCATCAAGAACCTGGTATAATTTGTGTAATGCTTAATTGGCATTAACTTGGATACGTCATCGGATAGTCAACCAAGTATTTAAAGAGGTGTCCTTGTTAATAAGAGATTGCAAGATATTCCATCTTTTGGTCGAGAACTAAAAAAGTTGCAGATATATTTTTTAAAGAAAAAAAATTCAACAGAGTACTTGCTGTTTTCCCCAGCTACAAACCCAACTAGCTGTAAAGAGGATTTACTTCTTTTATTCTAGCCTGAAGTCTCCAGGTATGTCGTAGCTCTGTCTTCCACAGTTATTTAGATCAAAACCTACAAAATTTATGGTCGACATTACAACATTCGCCATTTCTCTATCTTTATGCCCACAGTTAGAATATTACAACGACAAATACACTTAACTTCAATATAACGCTCTGTTTAGAAAATAAATTCGATTTTCATGTTATGACATATAAGAGGATAAACGTAAGACTAGCAAAACTGAGATATTTGTGAATTCGTAATAATCATGATCGGGGTTTTGCAATTTGATGTAAGGGGAAATGGATAGAATGTGCTAAAGATCTACATTTTACTACAACTGAACGCCAATTTGAATTCAGTTCGATTCCAAGAAAATGGGTTAACGCTCGTGCTAGTCTAATAAATTTAGCTTCATGTTAACATTTTAAATGTTATGGCTACATATTTTCGCAGAATTTTATTTCTTTTACAAATAATAAAAAACATTCCGAATAGTTAATGCATTGGTGGAAACTGGTACACCTCATTAGCGTTTATTAAATGAAAAAGTAAACACAATTAAATAGCATGTAATATTTTTTTAATCATATGAAAACGCTCTGTATATTGTATTAATGCAGTTTTTAAGACAACGTTCATTAAATAATCCAAAATGGTCTTCAGGTGTTCAGTGCAATGCTCCTATTGTTTTCTGCTTTTTACGGCCGGTACTACACATTTGGAAACCCAAACATCCGCGGGCTACACGCGTAACATTGTAACGCTGGCGGAATTTACGACACTTTCAAAATATCGTAATTTCGATTACGCCGTTCCTGCCAATGTCCAGCGCCCACGCCTGTATCAATTTCATGAAAATAAAACGCGCCAAATTGCTCATTCAGGACGCTGCAGGAATAAAGCGGACCTCCGGAGCGTTTTATGTGCGCGATTTTTCAAACTCGAGTGCGACGCCGGATCGAGGAACATGGCGGTCGCAGAAGTGCAATTTGTCTCGTAATTAATCGCAGTCTGAAATTGGCAGCGGACCGAAAATATTGTGAGCAAAAGCGGCGCTTAAGTAAATTAAGATAATATATCATTTCCTTTTTTGCGCACGCATTCCAGCCTATGCCATTAAATAAATTAGAGCCGGCCAATCTGCAGGGTCTTAAGATGTACTTACGGCAAAAATTTTTATTGGTGCAATGATTCGGTGCTTTACAGCTAACTCAACCATCCGCCAATTTTCTCTAGACGCTCGTTGGTGTTTCCGTTACGGGTATTTGATCGATTGGGTTTCCAAATCATATTGGTGTAGTCGAGTGCAAGGAACGTTGGAAGTCGCATTCTTGTTTTTTACATATTGAATTAAATTTAGAAGATGGCACGAATTCGGACGAATTAAGTACGAGAAACGTTTTTAACGAATAATCATGTTTTCTCCTTCAAATCAGCAAATTATATTTTAAGGAATTTTCAAAGAAGAATAACAGAATTTTGAGTGCATACAGCAAACATGTTTAAACGTTATGGCCGCACATTAGTGTCAGTTACATGTATTCATTATAATGTACCATTTAGTCATGCACCGTTTTACGTTTCAAGAATACTTAAAAATTACAGGGCGTAATCGGACAACAACGGCTTGCAGTACATTTGCGTCTGTGAACGAATCTAGAACGAGACTTTGACAGTTATATACATAATTTTTTGTATGCCAGCTAATTTCTGTTCTCGGAATTTTTGTAAGTGCTTTTTTAAACTTTCTATATAAAAAATTTGTTAATATTATGAGGCCTAAAGAGAGTTAAGTGTCAAGAACTGTGCTCACCATATAAACAAATCAAAAGATAGTAGCCAAGGTAGAGAGTCAGTTGATGTTGTCTAGGCAGTATGGCTTGAACAGTCTATGGGTCTACATTAGGTAATCTTCGTTAATAAAGATATAACTAAGAAGACTGAGAAACAAAGAAGTACCATCTATGAAAAAACGAAGAGATTGCTTTTGGTTTAGATAAAAGGAATTTAAATTAAAAGAAATTTAAACAGTATGACTGATTCAAAAGAAAACTAGAGATATTTTTGAAGAACTCAAGTAACATATTCCACATTCGTCACATGAGGAGGTAGAATTCAAGGATACCACTGAATGGTTTGCAAAATTTAAAAGGAAATATCTCATTAAACATGTGGAAGAACATCAGGAAAGACGAGAAAAATATTCCTGAACCCATGGAAGATCGATTGACATTACTTTTGGGACGCTGGTGGCGATGTGAAGTTTAAGCCGCCCCTTGTCCATCACTCTGGTAATCCAAGAGTATTAAAAGAATCATAATCAAAGAAAGACTGTCAGTGATGTGGAGATCGAATGAAAGGGCATGGGCTTCACAAATCCTTTTTAAAGAATGGATGTGTAACATTTTTTACTTAAGTCATGAAGCAATACCTTCCATTGAAAGAGCAGTTGCCATTAGGCTATGCAGTAGGATACACAAAAGATCTTAAAGATAATTTGCTGGAAGACGGCTGACAGTTCAGTTTCTGGCTCAAAATACCACTTGTTGATTCAGCCGATGGACCAAGAAACTTCAAGTTTAAAGAAATTCTCAACAATGACACTAGAAAGGTTTTGGGAAAAAAATTGATAATCTTGAAGGTTCATTCAAGAGGCGTAGTCAGGAGTCACTCGACGACAGTTGGATTCTGCTTGGCGAAAACTGTGTTCATCCTGTATTCAGAGAGACGGAAATGATGTCCCTGAAATTAGGGAAATTGTGACGACTGCTAGAGATCTGGAACTGAAGATGAATGAAAATGACATTGAAGAGCTCATAATAGAACATAAAGATGATCTGACGACGGAAGAACTCCAAGAACTTTTGAATAAAAGACCCCAAGGAACCCAGCGAGACGTGTTTTCTCAAAAAGAAGGCGATGTCCGCTATCAAAGCGAGGGATATCAGAACGGTTTTAGAACGGCACCCAAACTAGGTTGAAGTTAATAGGCTTAAGGACCTTTATAACGACTATGTTATTAATTGCTTCCGAAAAATTCTGAAGAAGAGTGGCAAAGGACAGATATTTTAGCGCCTCGCAAATAAAAAAAAACAATAAAAATGCAAAAATGCGTCTGTATTATTGTTATTACATATAACTAAACGTAGCAAAAACTTAAAAAAAAAAAATTTTTTTTGGTCTTCAGAACGAACTAATAAAAGTCCCATAAAAATCTATAGTAAATCGATGATCAATTCGGGTAGTGAACATCGTTTTTGAACGGATTGTTTCATCCACTGCATAAAAAAGTATAATAAAAGCGAGAGCTCGATTTGTGCAACGCATCGTGCACTTAATAATCGTTTTTCTGAGCTTGCAATTCGTTGAACTGAGGAAAGATTGGAAAGTGAATTTACTGCACGACAAAAAGGAGACTGCAAAACAATGAAATGCAATAAATGCGGAAAATACCAATCTCTCAAGCCAGTACTCATTAAAATTCATATTTTTTGATTCCGGGCCGTGCTCAAAAATTGTGATTTTCGCAAACAAATACCGAATTTTGTGGGAAGATTCATATAAGATCGTCTTAGTCTAAGAACTGAAGCTCACTGATAACTGGATGCGTCTTGCATTATTCGATTGGGCGTTAGGGTAATTTGGGTAAAAATCGTCTTTTCTGATGAAACTGTTCTAGTTGAGTGGTTTCGCCAATAAATGAAATTGCCGTTTTGGAAAAAATCCAGAAGTGATTGAAAAATGTCTTTAGATTCATAAAAAATAACTGTACGGTGTGGTTTATGGCAAAAATGCATCGTTGTGTCTTATTTTTCAAAAAATGATAAAGAGAATACCATTATTGTGATTAGTGAGTATTATGGACGGTGCAACAAGTCACACTTTAGGTCGTACCGTCTTATTAGCGGAAAAGTTTAGACAAGCAATAATTTCATGAGTGGATCCATCAACTAGTCGGTAAGGTCCAGTGTTTTGAAGCCACTGGATTATTTTATTTAGGGTTACATTAAAACGCAGATTTATTGGACCAGATAACAAACATTGGATGATCGGGAAAGAAAAATTGAACTATTCTTGGAATGTAGCCTAGTATGTTATACCAAGTCATAAAAAATTCTCTAATAGATCTGAGCCAACGCAGCCCTTGTAGACAATTGAATTATGTGCTGTTCATAACAAAATGGTATTGAATACACTTTAATATAAATTAAGAATTTCCACTATATCTTATGCCTTTCCTGTTTTATTTCACTTGAAAATTTTATTATTTAATTGAAACCCCTGTTGTCTGTAGTTTATTTTTAATTAATTTTAGCAGAGCATGTTAGAATACACGTATTACTGAAATTTCGATGCCATTAACATATTTTTGTTTCTTTTAAATCAAAAATTAAAAATCAACCTGTGACACAAAATAAAGAACAGACTAAAGATACATTTGAAGATTGCTATTTAGATAAATCAATTAAGCAATTTTAACTGAATAAATGTTTTCACTTCTACAGTTTTTATAATTTCAATAACCCAAGTTTTTAATTTTTTAGTTTGATTTAACTAAAATCTCTATTCGCATTTGACCTTTAACATTTTTATAGAATCAAACGTAAATTAGGAACAGAGCAAGATAATTTACATTTCAAAGTGTCTAATTAGTTCAAAATTCGGTATTGCAATCGATTAACCATATGTTTAGTCTAAAAAAACGGAAAAGTAATATTTCTAGAAAAAAGACACAAAAATAATATTTTGTTTATACATATTGAAGGAAATATAGTGTCTACGCAGAAAACCTTCATACAAATATTTTAAGTAGAGCATAGATACATGTAGTACAGTCTAAGCAAGATTAGCGAACTAGAATATTTATTGTTTTCGAATGAAAAACTAGGTGCATATTTATGTTTTATAATGTTAGAGCATTGCACCCTACTGTACCTATTGTAAATAAAAGAATCTTGTGAAAAGTACAAAAAGATATAAATGATTCGGAACATTTATATAATATATGTGTATATAATAAACGTGGATGAAAATCTGATGCCAACGATGTCCAACATTATGGTTGGGATGTTTCTATAGACAATAATCCTATTTCAGTTGTACTATAGTTTGAGCCAAGAGTCTAAATTAGTTGTAACTTTTGTAGTAGGATACTGTCGGAACTACTGGAAAGTTACTTTTTCTTACCAAAGAAAGCTCTTCATATATGCATAAATCAGCAAAACCTCCATAGTCCTCTTATTTCTTTTGGATGGATATTTTGTTCATAAAGATTTTCTTATAGTTCTAAAAAATTCTTTTAGTGGATATCGTTGTCAACAACATTGTACCACATGATGTAACTTGAATGATAATTGAAGATGTTTAACGCTTTGGAAAGACTTCATCATGAAAAACAAAGAAGTTATGCAACGCTCAAATGCGTACACTGTAATAATACATCATACTGCAAATGATAAACTACCACGATGGGGATAACTAAAAGTCCATAAAAATATCGTTAAAAATCTGGAGTATTTTAAGTGCGGTGGTACGAAGTGCGTTCAAGTTCTAAGGTCTCCATTTTTTTTCTCAGCAGTGAGAGCAAGTAAAAAAATGAGGTTAATTTTAAAAGACGCGGGAAATATTTCTGAATTTGTAACATAGACGGCAGCACCAAATAATGTACACCCGGCAAATTATCGCCACTTCAGTGAATGTTGTGTTATAAACTTAAAATGGCGAGGTTTAGTGTTCAAGAACAACATGTAATCATTAGTTTTCTCCCCTTGTGTGGTGAAACGCCCATCAAGTTTATCGCCATTTGAGTGAGGCATGCGGTGAAGGCGTTACGGATGTTAAAAATGTGCGTTCGTGGATGTGAAAGTTGTGTGGTAATGAACCGAAACCATGATTGCGCAAGTGGAATAAATTGTTATGAAAGACCGTCGATTAGATGGGCATGATGTTGCCTCCAAACTTGGCCTTCCGTAAGATCTGTGGAATCCATTTTGTATGATGACCTGGAAATGCGGGAAGTTTCTTCAAGTTGGGTCCCCGGAATGTTGACCGACGAACACAAGGCTGCGCAAGTGGCAATGTCGCAGAACATGTTGACACGTGATGCCGCCATGAATTTCCGACTATAAAGGCCCCATAAAACACACCCCTAAAAAAGTGTCCAACAGCCATGGAATTATGGCAAAGACGTTGTGAAAAATGTGTAGGTGTAGAGGGAAATTACATTAAGAAGTAACAGCAGTTTCAACTATCTTGGGTAAGTATTTTTCAGAAAAAAAATTAGAGACCTTAGAACGTGAATTGAGAGTTGTGAAATAAAAGAAAAAATAAATAATGGATTATTTCAAAAGCTTCATGTTTATCCATACCGAGAAAGAAAATGGTGTCACAATGTGGAAGGAGGAGTGGATCTAACTGACATTAGCATAAAAAACTTTCCTTGCTGCTTTACTTGAAGTAGAGTAAAGTGTCTTGAGACTAAACTACTTAACAATATGCTACTCGAGTTTGAGTATTACAGATTTGAATTTTGATTGTATCATCAAAAACATCTCAGCTGAAATAGAATTAGAATTTTATCTTATTTATGGTTTATTTATTATTTGTTTCACAAGATGCACGTGAACAACCATAGCAACTAAATAAATGTAAAAAGTAACACTCACATCTAAACAAATCTGTTAATGGATAAGCTGTATAGCAATTTTTTAATAATTTTCGTAAATAATTTACCAAAACAGATCATTTCATTGAGACTAGAAACTAACAAAATTGTAAAATTATACCCTCTTTTTGTATAGAAGCTGTAGGTTCTGTTGGTAGAAGAGTGAATGTAGTAAGGAGTTAATTTTTTCATAAAGGTTGTTCGTCTCTCAAACCTCTAGGTTTGATGATTTATAGGAAGATGCTACTACTACTACTACTACTAATCACTTCTTAGTTTTGAGGTCTCTGGATCCCTTAACCTCCTCTTCCCTGTCTGGTGACCTTTCGTGAGGTATTGTGGGGGCCGTGTAGCTCGCTTCCGTTTCGCCTACGGAAGAATCACTTGTCTTTCAGATGACCTCATGCTGTCAATTTTTTCTCGGAACCGTCGACCGGTCAAGAAGGACCGAATTAATTGAATTATTGGTAACGGGATGGATGCTGAGGCCATCTTGAACACTAGCCCGTTGTGCCATGTCTTATCAAAGGCCTTGACCACGTCGAGGAATGCAGCACCGGTGACCTCCTTATTAAATCCATCGGTGATGCTGTAGATATTTGTAGAAGCTGGAGGGTGGTGGAGTGACCGTAGCGGAATCCAAACTGACCGTCCGGGATCAGTTCGAGGCGCTCGACCGCTGTTTTCAGTCGGTGGTAGATGATTCGTTCCACTATCTTCTCCAGGAATGGCAACAAGCTGATATGTTCTGGGGAAAGGTGCCCGTTTTTCCTGGCTTTGGAAGCATGATGATGTCCGTCAACTTTCACTGGCGGGGGAAATATCGTAGTTCGAAGACAGCATTGATAATCGTGGTTACGCGGGTGACAACTCTTCTCGAAAGGGCTTTGATGGCTAAGTTAGGTATGCCAACTGATCCTGGCGCCTTCCGTGGATTTAATGATCTTATCATTTGAAGGACTTCATCGGGTGATGTCGGCTCTATGATGTCTTCTGTCTGTTCTTCCAATAAGCGTTTGACACCTCGAACGATGTGGCCAAGATGGTTCAGGTCTGCATCGTGGTAATTGAGATTGCATTGACGTTCTGATACGGTGTGGGCGTTGCCGCTCTCTGTGTATGGATGGCATTGGGGAGGACTTGTTCCACAGCATTTTGACTATGCTCCAGGACGAGTTGTCGGTGACATCCAGAGCTTCTAGTTTTCTTTCCCATACAGCGTGCCTGTATTTGGCGATGGCGGTCTTGACTTCCGCAGCATCTTGTAGGTTTGATCGTCCTCTGGGTCTCTGGATTGCTGCGCGCGTCATCGTGCCCGATAGGAAGATGCTCAAGGATATGAAAAGATGCTGAATTCTACTTTTTTAAGCTGTCGGTCAAATTTGAAAGAGCTTTCATACTAACACAATATTTGGCAGTCATAAGAAAAGGCTTTACTTAAGCTTTATTAAATATTGCTTTTATATTATTTTTTACATAGATGTTTTTCAGTTAATAAGAAAACGCTGATTCATATCCAATATGAATGGTTTGCTTGTTAATACATAAAAACATTTTTGAATCACCGAAGAAGTCATGTTAAACACAGAAGTAAGATAAGAATACAGAAGTTATGGCTGCAGATTGATGTCTTCGAATATAATGTGCATTGCTGTTAGAATTGATTTTTAACTGGATCAAATTTTAAGAACAATAATATTTCTACTGTAATTGCAAATAAAATTTATCTATTAAACAAACAACAAATTTTGACATTCCTTTCATAAATAATGAAATACAAAATAAGAAACTGGTTGATCTACTCCCTGTCCTTATGCTTTTATATATTTTTTGTTGGATAATACTTAAGTGTTTTAAATAAATAAAAGGTAATTTAGTAAATTGTCTTTAAGGACGATTTATTATCTATCGAGGTTATTATTTCTGGATAAAACGCTTCTGGTAACTGTGGTGATAATTTAAGTTAAACGAATTTACAACCAAACTATTTAATATTTAATTCTAGTCTTGTAACGCCCTCCATTAACATTTTTCAGTTAGCTACACTTCACATTTGTTTGAATTGCTGGCTTGTTTTAGTTTCTTGCTCCTCTTTTTTAAGTATCTCTTTAAAATAGCCCAGCAACGTTCAGTAGGGCGAAGCTCGTAGCAGTTTGGCGGTTTATCCTCTTCTTCCATAAAATGAATATTTTTAGAATCCAAAAGCTAAAAGCTCGCGTCAAAGTAGTGGGCAGATGCTAAGTCTAGTCAAAATAATAGGAAAATGTATTTCGATATAGAGGTAGTAACCGTTTTTGTATGGATTGTTTCCTGTACACTTCGCCTCTAATTGTACTAATTGTAAAAATTGCAGGCTTATAAGACCACAAAAACATATGGCCTGCCATACAAGAGTTTTCTTACCGAATTTATCTATTTTAATTCTTCTTACATTATCAGCTGCATATTATCCCACAACGATATGGTAAAATTAAGGCCCTGGTAAAATACTGCTATCTATTTTGAGATATCTTTTATCATCCAGAAGAACACAATGAGCTTGGGTTTGAATTATATCTCCACATTACACAACATTTCTCTGACCAAGATGTTGCTCTTCCTTTTCGACATTTTCTGCTCTTGTAGGTACCGTTGTTCTTTTTTTTTTAATATTCTGAGCAGTACATACGCTGATTTCGTCCTTTTTGACTATTTCATGAACAGACATACAGCTTCAAAACAATCTTCTTAGCTCTTGTATGTGCCTTGCTACTTCGACGTCGCGATTCAGACAAATCGCCAAGCTTATAATTATTTGGAAAACCGCCAACTTTAGACACTTTGGAATTATTGCGATTTTTTGCAGGACAACTTTTCTGTATACCATTTTTGCAAAGATTATCTTTTTGATCTCAATGAATCGCTTCATTGATTCTTAATTGCCAGCTGCTGTTAGACAATAATAACAATTACAAGCCAACACTCAGTCGATACGATAAATGCTTATTACTTAAAAAAATAGTTGCAATTTAAAGTTCAGCATAAAATTATATGGGTTAATTTAGTAGAATGACTAGACCTTAAAGAAAAATGAGAAGAAAAAGCGTTTTCACCCTCATTTATAATTTTGTTTTGTTTAACTCAAAAGTGTGTTTCGAATAGAAATCTTATCTCGTAGTGATTCACTAGTTGCAATAGTTATTCGACTTAAAAAAAGACAGGATCTATGTTATAGCAAAGTTTATTCATTTATGGCCTAATTCCTGTTTTTTACAAAGCTTCATTCTTACCGATTTATCCAATTTTATGTTCGTTATGGAAGTCAACAACTCCTCGCTACTTTGTGACAAGTAGTCATACAATACCTAGTATTGTGTGTAATTTTGTAATACATTTAACTTAGCGAGTTGCCAACTAGAACTACTTTATACAATATTTTTCGATTAACAAAGCACATCATTCAATTATTACTGCATTGATTATCTAACATAACACATTTCGACCTTGTAAACTACAATATCTATGTATTATATTTTTGGTTTACCAATTTTCTTTAATAGTAATCAAGTTTGACTAAATATTTAATAATTACTTCAGACACTGCACGACGGTTTTTCCACTTTATCGCTGGCATGCAGCTATTTTATATGGCTGTGCAGACAAAATAAAATTAAAGTTTTGCACCACACCAACTGCAGCTCGTCTTCTATAATTGCTCTTTTATTTTGATTATTCTTTAGAGCGCAGTATAATTTGATTGCATAAAATAAAAGATCGGTTTATTACTGCTTAATGCCTCTGCAACGTAGTAAAGTTGTTTACGGACGCAGCAAAATATAAGCAAAAAGTTCGGCACATCCGAAACGCATGATAACTAAATTTTTAACGCCAAACCCCGCTGTTAAATAAAAATTAGGATGCGTAAGCTCTAAGGTCCACCGTTTTAGAACTTAACAGCAGCTTTCGGTAATTTGTTGCGACGTAAATTCACCTGTTGCGTCTTCGCACCTTGCGGAAGAATTTAAAGTGATGGCGATAACCCACATGTAGTGACTGCTTTAACGATTAAATTAGTGCCTACTATACAGAAAAGACAAAAAACTTTTACAAATTATCAATTAAATTAAAATGCAAAATCAATACAACTAAATGATATACATTAGCAGAATTATAAAAAACCTTAAATTAATTCCATTATGTCTTCGCCGCAACTGCGCGCAATTTACATGAACGTGAGGTTTTATTCGTGCAGTAATATCCACAATTAGAGAACCTAATTAGATTCACATTTGCAAAACTACCTTCAGCATTCTGCAGTAATGAGCGCATTTGATAGACAGCTGAAGCACCTGCTTTATAGCCATTAAGCCGGTTAAGTGTCGATAACCCTCCTCTAGGAACGGTCACTTAAAATATGAGTGTTTAAGCTCGACAACCTTTAAAGGGTATTTGAAACGTCAATCATGTGTAAGCCGACGGTTTCAAAGTCGAGTTTCGAAAGAACCGCGGCTCTACGCATCTGGCCTTGTAAAAATGTACTTTGTGGAACTGAATTACGGTAAAATAAATCCGGATAAAATTTACGGCCGGATAAAAAACTGCTCATAAATCATTCCCATTATTCCGAACATTCCAGCCGTGATCCCCAATCTTTTGTCAACATGAGTTGGCATTAACGGCTTTTTTTTTTAAAGGTTACATTTATTGCTAGATCAACAAATACAATTTTGTTATACATAGCAGTGATGTTGTGTAAATTATATATATGACTTTGATTACATAACATAAGGAGACTTTTAGCTGTCTCAGCAAACATTTCAGTGACTGTTTCAGTAATTTTCACGATCGGTTAATATAATGTCCTGGGGTAGTTGACGTTTGAGTCTTGTGTGTATCTTTGTTCGAAAGAGTTCATAATGAACCGCACCACTACACGCACTTGAGTTGATTATAAACTTTTTTGCACTTTTTTTAATGTAGTCTTCAATGGGCATGATTCCTAATTCTTGGTGTAGCTGTGTGTTCCGAATGTACCAGGGCGCGTTGACTGCAATTCGTAGCACTTTGTTTTGGAACCTCTGTATTTTGCGTAAGTTGGTTTGAGACGTGTTGCACCATATCGGTGATCCATATAGTATTAGTGGTCGTAGCAGGGTTTTGTATAACAGCATAGTGCATTCAATTTTAGGGAAGATTTACGATTAATTAGTGGGTACAGCTGTTTGAGTCTGGCATATCCCTGGATTAATTTCTGGTTAATGTGAAAGCCCCAACTCAGCCGTGTGTCCAGGTAAATACCGAGGTATTTGACTGCTGAATCGTTGATTTCCACGGTATTGGTTTATTATTAATGTGAACTAGGTTGGGATTCGTGATTCGTCTAAGAGTAAATATTTTTGCTTGGCATTTATCTGGGTTTATTTGGGTATTCCACTGTTGAAACCAGCGAGAAAGCTGGTTTGTGGCTTGTTGGAGAGCTTGTACTGCTTCGTCCAATGACGATGCTTGAGTGAAGATGGCTGTGTCATCCGCAAAGGTGGCGAGAGTTGCCTTAGATTCAGGCAGGTCAGAGGTGTAAATGGAGAATAGGACTGGACCCAGGACGCTGCCCTGCGGAACACCTGCATGGATATTTTTGGTTTGTGATAGCGTGGAGTTCACTCGTACAGCAAAGGTTCTGTTTTCGACAAATGAGAATAAAATGGCTTTTAAGTAGGGAGGCATGTCAATATTTAGGATTTTTAGCTTTAAACCTTCAAGCCACACTCTGTCAAAGGCCTGTGAGATGTCTAGAAATAAGGCCGCAGTGTAGACTTTGTTTTCATAGCCACGCTCGATAAGTTCGCTTATACGTTGTATTTGATGATATGTAGAGTGGCCTTTTCTAAATCCGAATTGAAAGGTAGGGATTGTGTTTTGGTTTTCAATAACGGCATTTAGTCTAACTTGAATTATTCTTTCCAGCAGTTTGGATAGGGTGGTGAGAAGACTTATTGGCCTATAACTACTTATTTTTGTTTTGTTTTTGCCCGGTTTTGGAAACATTAGAATTTGGGCATGTTTCCATGCTAGGGGAAAGTAGCCTAACCTTAGGCAGGCATTAAAGATTGTGCTTAGGCTGGCTAGGGCTTTCTTGGGAAGGTGCTGGAGAATAGAATTTGTGAGTAGATCATGTCCGGGAGACTTTTTGGTTGAGAGTGTGTCTATGTGAGTTTTAAGTTCCTTGGGGGAGGTGGGATTAATTCTATCGGGGTGCGGCACGTTTGTTTCAATGCAGGTTATCGTGTGGTTAAGGTGTGTTAGAGTGCAAGTGATGATAGGAGTGAAGGTCCTTTCAAGGTGTAGGGCGAAAGCGGAAGCTTTATCTTCATCTGTTATGTAGTTGTCAGTGCCTGTGTCGTTTGTTAGTGTAGGCATTTCATCTCTTTGGTTTAGGATCTTTTTGGTTGTTTTCCATAACCTCCTGTCCCCTGGGCTAAAGTTGGCTATGTGTTGTTGATAGGTGTTGACTCTAAGTAGATCGAGTTCTCTTTTAATCCTATGGGCAAGGTTGTTTAGTCGGTTTTTGATTGAAGGACTTCTAGTTCGTTGCCATTCACGCCTGAGTTGACTTTTCTCGTTGATTAGGTTAATTAGATGCCTCGGAGGGTAATTGTACTCTGGTAGGGCTGTTACACGCGCTGGTGTGCATGCTTGTCGTGCACTATCGCTAATCAATGTGGTGAGATTGGCAATCGTTGCGTCAATATCTTCTTGGTTATGGATATTTGTGGGGCATGATATTTTGTTTTCTAGTATTTTTTCAAATTGATCCCAGTTCATTTTGCCGTTTATTAGCTTCGGTACTGGTTGTTTCGGTACTGGGTTATTTGTAAAGGACACTAAGACAGGAATGTGCTCTGAGTTGAGTTCGGTTATGACTTGTTGGTACAGCGACTTGTTAAAATTCTTCTGCAGAACTATGTCAAGTATGTCTGGCTCGTGGTCTCTTCGATACGGGTAATAAGTGTACTCGTCCGGTGCTAATATCTGAAAGGAATTTGCTGTTGCCAAATTCTCTAACTTTTTACCCTCAGGGTTGGATGCTCTGCAGCCCCATAAGGTATGTTTGGCATTTATATCACCAATGACCAATAGCGGCTGATTTGTATTAAATATTATTTGTATGTCTTCGGGTACTAGTTTTTTATTTGGCTACCTGTAGGCGCTTGCTACTGTTACTGTACTATTGTCATCAATTGTAACTTGGACGGAGGTCATTTCAATATTTAAATTAGGGATGTCGGGCAGTCGCGTATGCTTAAACCTTCTTTTTATTAGAATTGCTACCCCTCCTGACGCAATCGGGGCGTTCCGGTCCTTTCGATAGACGTGGTAACCTGGGATATTAAAGCTGGTTGTGTCGTCTAGGTCCGTCTCAGTAAAGCAAGCGATGTCTACTTTGTGTCTAGCTAGGAAGGCAATGATTAGGGATCGTTGGTTTTGGACCCATTAGCATTCCAGTTGAGGATTGTTAAGCACTGAATTGGTTTTGGTTGGTTATGGTCCATTAAAGAGCATGGGTAGGAGAGTATTTGTGATAAACGATTTAATTTGATCGAGGTGAGGTGTGAGTAGTTCAAGGAGGAGCTGTATAATGTTGTTGGCTGGGTCTGATTTGATGGTGTTGTGATTAAGTCCACTTTGGGTTCTGCTTGCATAGGTCTGTTCGTTGTTAACTTCCGAATTTCGGAAGTAGTTGGGTTTTGGGGTGGAGATCGAGGTTTTGGTACGTTGCCGCAGTAATTTAATATGGTGGGCACAACCGCGATAATTTGCACTGTGGCCTCCTCCACAGTTTGAACATTTTGGTGGGTCATTGGGTCGTTTTTTACATTCTGTATGTTGATGGTCGCCTGCGCATTTGACGCAGGTATATTTTTGAGTGCAGTAGTTTTTGGTATGTCCATACTGCTGACATCTATAGTATTGGGGGATGATCTTGGATTTTATTCTTTCTTCGACTGTTACTATAGAGTAGAATATTGCTTTTAACGTGAATATACGTTTTGCTTCTTCGTTTTTGGTGAGGTCAACTGCGCAGACTGGCAGCGGTTTTTTCTTTTGTGGACAGTTGTGCTACTTTTAGAACTGGAATTTTATTGGTTATCAGTTCGTTTTGATTTCCTGGTCTGTTAAGGAAAGTGGTACATTTTGATGACTACTGATAAGGGTTTATCGTTGGGATTTTGGTAAGTGTGGTACTGTATTTGGTTATCACTGTAGAATTTAGTTAATTTCCGATAATCTTCGTCTTTTGTTAAGTTTATTCGTAGTGTGGATACGTTGTAGGTAGTTGTGAACGCACCAGTTGCGTGTTTTTCGATGTCTTCTACAAGAGCTTGGTGATTAACTGCATTGGGCAGGTAGATTGGTGGAATTTTAATTTTTGTCGTATCGGGTTGGTTATTTTCTGTTTCTTCTTCAGAAGATTGTTTATCGGTTAGGGAAGTTTCCAGGTGTGGCGGAAGATAGTATTTATTGTTTTCTAGGAGGTTTTGAGCTGTCCATGCATAACGTTTTTGAACTTCATTTATAGGTGGTGATAGATCGCCGAATTTGCGCTTTCGTTGCGCTGTTTGATCCATTTTAATTGCATGGGTTGCAACTTTTATTGAAATATATTAAAATAAATCAATTTTAAACTTACTGCGTTTGTAAAGAGTTGATATAGCTAAGGTCAAGCGTATCGCAGTGTTATCGGACGGCGTACGTGACATCCGAACCGGTTCACTGCTCGTACTCAACTATTAACGGCTTTAAAATGGTAGATTATTCAGATGGAGAGTATTTTTTTCTCGTATTCGGTTTCGTTTTGAGTGATAGTAACGAGGAATATCGTTAATTTTCAAATTATTCAAACAAAATCAAAAATTAAATAATTACAGAAAGAGAACTAAATATAATAGTCAAATTTATATTGGTGCTATAAGACAAGAGCAGGGATGTTCAAAAATCTAGATATATTAAAGTAAGTGATTTTTAATAGCTGCATAAGAGTTAGAAATTCATTTTCAATACTAATTAGAATATACAAGAGATAGAATGGTGCTACCAGCCAATTAAATTAAAAATAATAAATAAATAATAATAATAATAAGATTATGTTCAAAATTGAGCAAAAATCTTCACATTGACTCGAAAAACAGTAGAAAAACTTATATTTCTTAGGCATAGAATGAAAAATAAAAAATTAAGAAAAATAATACAAGTTGCAGATGCTATTGAAAGAATAAGTAACCTAAAATGTAATTGGGCAGGACTATAGTCAGGATAAAGATGTGGACACGAAAATGCTCGAATGAAGCCCAAAATATAATGACAGGGAAAATTTTAGAGAAGACCTATGTTCAATGGACGAAAAAAGAGGCTGGGGGATGATTATGATGAATGTTTAAAAACTGCTATATAATATATTTAACATATTGCAAATGTATCGAATTAATAAAAGAAATACCTATATGCGAATGCATGCAAATATCAAAGATTTCTACCTAATTTGGCATTAAAATACATTTTATTAAAAAAAAATACAAAATTGTATTTAAAAAATTGTAGGTAATGACTCAATTTTGTATTAATAAATTTTTGCATCCAATAGAGTAGCTTAATAATACTACCAAATTGCCTAAATTTTACTCCAATCACCATACTATTATTTAACAATATGTCTGGGGTTTACTCATTTATGATCCCGATATGAATCTCTTCAAAAATGGCCCGAAGGAAAAACTCCACGGTACCCTAATGCCTAAGGGATGTCATTAGATTAAGAAAGATGATAATTCCTAGTACGGCAAGTGGAATGCTTTATCGTTCTTAATAATACAAATTCAGTTAAGTGAGTCTTCCGAAATTCTCGTTATTTTATTAAAAGAATGTAATTTAATAGTCTTATATACATATTTATCACCTTCGGTATCATCGAGTGGAAAACAAACATCTACGTGGGCAGTCTGAAAAGTTTTGAGCCTCAACATGAAGACGGGCCTACTCGTTAAAACCATTCTGCTAGTACAATTGTACATGCTTTATAAGATACCTGTAAAAATTTCAGCCATTTTGGACGTTTAGTTGTTGTTTGGCATTCGTTTGTATCAGGCGATGTCAGTTTTTGTAAAAATGGAAAAATCGAATACCGTGGTGTAATTAAGTACTTGCATTTGAAAGGCAAGATGCTTACGCAATTTAAAGCTGAGTTAGATGCCGCTTATGGAGACTTTGCCCCATCATTTGCCACCGTGAGAATTTAAATGTGGTCGTACCAGCTTGGCTGATGATCATCTCTCATGCGTTCAGGATGGTCAACAACTGCGACCTCCACCGATAACATCGAAATAGATCACTAAATAATACGGAAAGACCGACGAATGAAGGTTAGAGAGATAGTAGAGGCTGTGTGCATATTGAAAGAACGTGTTTGTCATACATTGATTGCAAAATTGGGCATGAGAAAGTTGTCCGCGCATTGGGTCCCTCGCTTGCTTACTTTGAACCAAAAATTCATTCCAAGGTCCTGCTTAAGCGGTTTCAGCGAAACGAGTCGAACTTTTTGAGCCAATTTATCACTGTTGATGAAACCTGAGTGCACCATTACTCTCCTGAGACGAAGAAACAGTCAAAACAGTGGATTGCAAATGGTGGCAAAGACGGTTTCATCGGACGGAAAGTTGATGAAAACTTTTTGGGGAAGGGGGAATAGTTGGGGAATTCTGTTCATCAACTAAACAATAACAGGGTCGTACTACGCATCGTTATTGGACCAATTAAAAACGGCAATTGCTGAAAATGACCCCAAATTGCAACGGAAGAAAGTGCTTTTCCATCAAGACAATGCACCGGCTTACACTTCGACGATCACCATGCCCAAAGATTACGAATTGCAGTTTGAATTAATTGGCCATCCAGCATATTCACCAGATCTGGGTCCAGCGAATATTTCCTGTTTCCTAACACAAACGAGGAGGTCATCGCAACCGTAGACGCCATCTTGCAAAGCATGATGCCAGCTACTATTTGGATGGCTTAATTAGGTTGGAGCATCGCTGGCAAAAAGTGCATCGACTTAAAAGGCGACTATGTTGAAAAATAAAATTGAATTTGACAGAAAAATTACTCGTTTCTATGAGAGGCTTTAAATACTTTGTCACTTACATAAAATTCTGCACTATGAGAGACAACTTTGTTATCTAGTTATTAGTCACAGATGGCTCATCTGTTAAAGATCATCACATAAATACAAGCAAAATATCTTATCTACAATCATTTCTCATTTTTTTATTTTTAGTTTTTCATTTCATATTGAGTAATTAAGGAAAAAGATTATGTCAAGGTACAGGAAAAATAAATTATAATTAAAGCTTATTTTTTTCTTTTTCCCATTCTTCCTTATAAAATGACTTAGGTTTAGCGTTGCTTGAAGACTATTTGATAGTTATGCTTTTATTTTCTCGCATAAGGAAGAAAACTGGTAAATATGAGTCCATAATAGAAAGCAAAAGAGTCTATTATCTAACTTACTATCTTAACATATAATTGTTGCTCTTAATTATTTAATGAAATTATATATATAAAAAAAATTATGAGTGCTGCTGCTGCTGCTGTCACACAGGTCAAAAATCAAATCGTTCGTGCCTTTCCGTGCCGACCCGAGCGCCTCCGAAGGACAAATTTAGGCCCGGCGGCAGGCGCGACCGAGGTAATATATTTCTGGAACAGCAAGCGATGGAAAATTTTCGTTTGAGAGGGGGTAATAAAGCACTTATATATAAAAAAATTATTATATATAAAAAAAATTATGAGTGCTGTCACACAGGTCAAAGGTCAAAGGTCAAAGTTCAACTCTAACTGGGTATACGTAAATGCGTTGTCATGGCAACGGCGTACGTCAATTATGTCAAACAGAGCTTTTTAATCGTGTTTTTATTTATTTTTAAAAACTACTATGCGAAGTTATTATATATAAAAAAAATTATGAGTGCTGCTGCTGTCACACATTGTTCGTGCCTTTCCGTGCCGACCCGAGCGCCTCCGAAGGACAAATTCTGGCTTGGCGGCAGGCGCGACCGAGGTAATATATTTCCGGAACCGCAAGCGACAGAAAATTTTCGTTTGAGAGGGGGTAATAAAGCACTCGTTATGTTAAACATTATTTTGTGGGGAATGGGGAGATGGTGGTCAGACTTTGATATCATCATATTTTGATTCGCGATAAACTGTTGCATGTAATTCAAACCGTTACCTGAATCATGACGATCGAGTTAATCTTAATGCCATACACAAAGTTCCAGTTGCATTGGTTTGGTACCGATTAATATGTCTCTCGGAGTCTTCAAACTACTGAGACTGACGTAACTTTTAAGGTTGTTAAACTATAGACGACTGGTTAGTAGTTAAAATGCGAGTACTCTTCAGAGATATAAGAGATTACTTACCCTCGGCTGGACACTAATAGAAAGAAAGATATGATCAGTTATGGATATATGGAAGAGTAGATCTTAGCACATTAGTGAAACATATTGTAAGACCCAAAAGATGGGGGCAGACAGCCTGGAGTAACTTAGAGCTTTTTTGGAGCGCAATAACTACATTTTACACAAATGGTCCATCCAAGAAGTGCATATAAAATTCACTTGCTGCTTGATTTTTTAAAAACTACTGTAAAGGAAAAGTCACAATTAACTAAACCAAAAATCGGAGTACTAAATTAATTGGTGGTGTATTTGCAGTGCTCAAACGTTATGAGTTGAGATACAAAAATAAAATTCAATTGAAAGCATTACAAAAATAATTTGCAAATTTAAATTTTCTTTCGTCGGTGAAGAACAGATTTATAACAATTTAATAATACGTTAAACATATTTTAGGAAACAATTCTTCTGGTGTGCCTTTTCTGCTTTCAGAGGTTGATTACTACTTAATTGATTGCTCTCTGTCTTCAGCTATTCTAAATATTCGGTCTGCAAATCTTCTTTCCTCACTAGCCCCTTTTCCTGTATTCTTCTCTTCATGATAGTTTGCAACAGTTTCTATTGTTCTTAAGAATATGTTTAAAATTGGGTCAGTTTTTGCCATTTATTGTTTCTAATTGGTTCTTGCTTCGTGTCCATTTTGCTGAGTCCCTTATTATTACTTATTTTGGCTATCCATGAAATCTTCAGCATTTTTGGACACTTTTGCTAATTATTTTTTTCTTTAGTATCCAAGCCTCCATACCGTACAATAATGTTCACTGTACATAACATTTAACGAATTCTATTTTAAATGAGAATTGCAGGTGATTTTCATATAACATTGATTAATTTTTAATGAATGAGATTTTAGCTACTTTTATCTTGGATTTTATTTCGCCATCTAGGTCTAGTTTATTGTTTATCTAATAACTCAGACACCTAATGTATTAATTTTTCAATAGATTTTCTATTAATAGTTAGTTAGCTAGTATTTATGGGATGATTACTAATTTTTAGTTCCATTTTGTGTTAAGAGCTGCAAATCTTCCTTTTAGTCGGTATATCACTGTCAGCCCCATACCTTACATTATTTATAATTATATATTTTTACTATTCTGGATTGTTATCTTAATCTGTTTGATTTTTCTAGTTCAGTGTAAAAAATATAATTATGTTATAGCACACTAAGTAAATTCAATGAACAACACTACTGTAACGTTTCTGTTCTTACAGTGGCGAATAACTTGTGCAAATTTACTTAAAATGAATTATTTATTCTACTTACAGGTTATACAGATAAATAAGATCATATAGACACTAGATACAACTATTTACGTAAACAGCACACTATTTATGTCAACACAGCCCCCGCATTTAAATTTGCTCGCTTGCGTTATTTCCAATTCGGAATGCCCAGCCGTCCCACCGGGCGATATTTATATCTATTCGGCAATATTCCAAAAAAGGCGTGAGCCATCGAGAGACGCTGCACTCCTACATCCTGGAATATTCGCGAACACGTGCGCACCAGTTGAATTCCTAGAAGTGTCGGGGGGCGTTCGAAAATTGGTTACAATGCTTTAGGAATTGGAAAAGCTACTGAAACATAATTTCTGGTGTGGTATATATAAACCTTTTGACATCAAGTTTAAAAACATAAGTGGAAAGAACAAATAGAGTGAAGATTGGGTTCCATGGGAAAATTTATCAGTGATCTTTGCTAGATTTTGCCAAAATATGTTATTGCTTGTGTTACTTTACACATTAAGATGAATTAGTACACTAAATATTAAAACAATTTGTTTAAACGGAATAGAAAAAATTTTGTAAAATTTTTCGACTTGCGGCAGTAAAATAGAGCCTCACCCTTATTAGCTTCTTAGCCACTGTCTTTAAATAACGCCCCAAACGAGTAAAGTTGTTAATTAGTCGGACGCGTAGATAAAGTAAAGCTAAATCACTACGTGAGTCAGTTATCAAAGCTTATGCATCAATAGAAGCTGATATTAAAAGAGAGCAAACCTTTCTTAAAAAATTTCTTGGTTTATTTAGTAATATGATGAGATGATTATAAATTGCTTGTTCCTAGTAAAACATTATAAAGCTGGTGGTTAATTATTACCTACTAAAGCTTTAGCAAAAATTAATTTTTTTGCAATTTTATGTGTGTTTTATAGGTTAACTTCTTGTTTAGATGTAGTGCTAAATAGTGTGTCCACTTGCGTGTGTTGTTTCTACATTAGTTATGTAAACAGGGAGCACTGCTGCCTCCTAAATGTAAAAGTCTTGGTTTTGTTAACTTTAATTTGAGCTAAACTTGCGAGAGGCTTAAGTAATTCTGCAAATGCGACGTATGTAGTTAAAAGTTCCAATATCGATATAAGGACAGATAAACTGTGTAGATTACAGAATTGGACCTAACACCCTAAGAGACGTCTTAGTTGGCAGAGTATATTGGTGATAGATGATGTTCATGTTTGACTTAGTGGGTACAATATCAGCATTTTTTAATTGGTAGTCATAAGAAGTTCGTTACACCCTCTATGTCAGTTTTGGTTCCTAAAAATAAAGGGTGTTCTTTTAAGCCCGATAGAACTCGAAATTGTAAAAAATAACACAAAAAATTAAATTTTAATCAAAAAAAAATTTATTATAACGATATATATATATATATATATCGTTATAATGGCATTAACATTTGAAAATGATTTCGGGTATATGGCTACCGCGGCTGTTCTTGACGAAGCGCATTCTGGACGTCCAATTTTGGGCCACTTTTTCGAGTATTGCTGGCCGTATGTCACGAATAACACGAACAATGTTGGCCTCCAAGGTGTCAATTGTTGCTGGTTTATCAGCATAAACCAGTGACTTCACGTGGCCCTACAGGAAGTAATCGAGAGGTGTCAAATCGGACGACCTTGGAGGCCAATTGACAGGTCAATTTCTCGAAATCTTATCGCCAAATTTTGATTTCAATAAGTCGATGGCTGCGGTCTCCGTATGGCATATAGCACCATCCTGTTGAAACCACATCTCACCCGGATCAATGTCATCCATATTTTCAAACAAAAAATCATTGATCATGGTGCGGTAACGATCTCCATTGACCGAAACGCGAGTTCCGGCTTCATTTTTGAATATAATGCCACTAGCGTGTAAACCGCACCAAATGGTGCATTTTTCTGGATGTAATGGAGTTTGTAGGATCTGTTGTGGATTGGTTTCACTCCATATACGGCAATTTTGTTTATTAACAAACCCGTTAAGCCAAAAATGAGCCTCATCGCTGAACACAATTTTGCGATAAAACATCGGGTCAGTTTCCAACTGCTCTAGACCTCAATCGGCAAAAGAACGACGCGTATGATGGTATCGTGTCTTTAATTCCTGCACCAACTGGATCTTATACGGGTGTAGGCCAAGATCTTTGCGCAAAATTTTCCACGTAGTGGACGGACAAAGCCTCAATTCCTGCGACCGACGACGAATCGATAAATTTGGATCTTCTTCCACACTTTCGTTTACAGCGGCGATATTCTCTTCAGTGCGCACATTCCTTCGACGTGTTGGTGTTATTGCATTATTTAAAGAGTATGTGGTATGAAAATCTATCCACAATTCGAGAGATGGCTTGTTCAGGTGGACGATTATGTGCGCCATAGAAATCACGAAGTCGTTGAATGCGTGAACCGATGACTGATTTTCAAAGTAACTCTGGATAATTTGGTAGCGTTGTTCAAGCGTCAATCTATTCATGATGATTTTCCAGAGTATACTGATTATAAATGTCAAAAAGTGAGCGTAGTATGACAGTTCGTTTGACAGATAACCCTTTCGTAAGTTCTATTGGGCTTAAAAAACTCCCAGTCAGTGTTTTCATTGTACAGTGTTGGTTTGCTTCTTTTTTATTATATTAATAGTCATGGTAGTAATAATAAGGGTAATCTGAAGATAGGTCAAAATTTGATTTCATAAACATAAAATTGAATAAATTGTAATTTGTAATGTATTGAGTGTACAAATAAGTTACCGCCGTTTTTTTATTAACAATTAAGAATTTATTGTAAAAAAGGTACAAATAATGTCATTCAAAATATTGCCCATCGCTTTCTACTACTTTTGACCATCTTTCGGGCAGCAAGTGGATACCCCGTCTAAAAAATTGCTCGTCTTTTGAGGCGATCTACGAATCGACCCATTTCTTCAATTCCTCGTAAGAAGTGAAGTGCTGCTCAGCCAGACCATGAGTCATCGACCGGAATAGGTGATAATCTGAAGGAGCAATGTCTGGTGAATACGGCGGGTGGGGTAGGACGTCTTAATTCAGTACTTCCAACGTTTCCTTTACGATTTTTGCAACGTGTAGCCGAGCGTTGTCATGCTGAAAAATGACTTTATCATGCCTTTTGGCATATTGTGGACGTTTAATCTTCAATGCTCGGCTCAATTGCATCAGTTGTTGTTGGTAACGTTCCCCGGTGACGGTTTGATTAGGTTGGAGTAGTTCGTAATAGATTACTCCAAGCTGATCCCACCAAATGCACAGCATTAGCTTCTTACCATGAATGCTTGGCTTGGCCATCGAAGTAGAGGCATGCCCGGGCTTACCCCATGACTTCCTACGGTTTGGGTTGTTGTAGTGGATCCATTTTTCGTCTCCCGTCACGATTCGATGCAGAAATCCTTTGCGATTTTGCCTTTTGAGCAATTGTTCGCAAGCGAATAAGCGACGCTCGATGTCTCTTGGCTTCAGTTCGTAAGGAACCCAATTTCCTTGCTTTTGAACCATACCCAGGGCCTTGAGACGTTGTGAAATAGCTTGCTGAGTCACTCCTAACTCTTGTGCAAGTTCTTCTTGCGTTTGGCACGGATCTTCCTCCAGTAAAGCTTCCAATTCTGTGTCATCATACACTTTGGGCCTTCCACTACGTGTTTTGTCCTCCACGTCAAAATCACCACTTTTAAATTTCTGGAACCACTCCCGACAATTTCTCTCACTCAAATTAACATTACCGGATGCTTCTACGAGTAGCTTATGCGCCTCAGCTGTAGATTTCTTTAAATTAAAGAAGTAAATTAGCAATTCCCGCAAATGACGCTTATTTGGCTCAAAACTTGACATCTTAACACGAAGAAAACTAAGTGAAGCTAGCAAAAAGTCAGAGGTATTAAAAGGTTATACTGTTGCCAGATGTCAACATATACTATACGACTTTTTACAGCTGACAATTTCGATGTTATCTTATCGGTGGCGCCATCTTTTTAAAACGGCGGAAACTTATTTGTACACCCATTAAAAGTTGAGTACTCATTGCTGCAAATATGGATAATGTAAAGCACCTTTTTTCATTAATAAATTTGTAAATGATCGACATCTTGTTGTTGACACTCGTGATCTTCAGCTAATATGTTTAATATTATAATTACCGTCGACAATGAACTTTTGACTCAGAGATTCTAAAAACGGTCGATCTAGTGCCTGGATGACAAAACATGGCAAATATTTTTATTAGACTATTTTGCATATTAACTTGAATCGTTGTTTGCTGTAGTAAATCTGTTTCATATATGGGTAATTCGTGATGGATGATGGTCTTACGAATAGCGACGGCTGTTCATCTACGTGCGGTTCTGTTAAGGTATGTTGTGTACGATTTGATGGTGAAATGAGTTTCCGATATTACAAGTATGTCTATATACTTAAGAGAAGGAGGGTGGTGATCAAAAACCAGAAGTGACCAGAAAAAATAAATGTAAAATCGAATAGCTAAGGGAATTAAAAACTGAAGAAGTAAAAAATAATAAAGTTGAAAACAAGAAGCTTAGAGAAGAAATGTTAAAAAAGAGCCAGTAAAAATTGAATAAAATAGCTAACTTGCAAAATCTAAAGTAGAGATGATAGAAAAAGAGAAATATAGAAGAGATATCGTGATAAAATGAGTCAAATTTGACGATTAAGAAAGGGAAGTGGCAAAGAAAAGTGCTAAGCCCGTTGCTATTTTTGATACTATTGGACGACACAATGGTAGAATGTACTGCAAAATTATAAAAACTGGCTGTAGAATGTAACATCCTGAAAGGAATAAAAATCAGTGAATATGCAGGCAACATCGCAATATTTGTAGAATCCGAAAAAGCATTACAAGTCTACGTGGAGGTCTGGCACAAACAACTTAATTAAAGAAACATGAATACAAACACAAATAAGGTAAGCTATAGAGACCAAAAACAAGCTTTAATGATATTAGATAATCATGGGTTGGAACAAGTCAACTGTTTTTAATGCTTTGGTTCAATTGTTGAGGAAAGAAAAAATTACCAGACATAAATAATAGAAATTACGGATACTCATTGAAAGACATACAAAGAGACTACAAGCAGCGGAAATAAAATTCCTCTGTAGAATCGAAGGTTATTCTAGACTAGACCAATTTAATAATAATAAAATCAGAAGACTCAAAGTTACAACAATACAAGGCAAAGAGGAAAACCAATTAAGATTATGAGAACATCTAACCCGAATACACCTTAATAGTCATGTTAAAAAAGTATGGGAAGCAAACCCAATAGGTAAAAATCCAGAGGAAAACCCTAAACAAAATAGAATAAAGCAATAACAAATATTATAAAAGAAACACACCACCTGGACCCAGAAGAAGAATAAAGCAAACGATAGGAAGGAATGAAAAAACTTCGTTACCTCTATATTTTCCAGGTTGAAGAGGACCGGATTATATATGCATATATATTTCAATTTCATTCTTTTTTGGTTCGAAGCCATTGGTATATCATATTGCTAATATCAAGAACTTAGCCATTATGTACTAATTTCGTAATGTTGAGTATCATATTGTTTTGGTTAATTAATTAATTGAATATTCCTTTAAATTTGCTCAATAAGTGTGAGGGGGTTATCTCTATACTGTTTTGAAATGATTCGGCATTCATTTGAGCAATTACCTATATGTAATTTATTAAAAAAAACTACCTGGATTGAGTCTGTCAGGACATAGAAGAACATGTGCAAAAAGTCTAAACAAGGGATCTCTTCCTGAAAATTAAGAGCATCCCTCGAGAATTCAAGTCGAGAACATGGGCCATAGAAAATAATGAGGGAAGACTGTTGACCGAGATAAATCAAGTTACAGAAAGATTGAGATCATTCTGTAAAAAATTATACGTCGATTTTGTAACACGAACTGTAAGTACCGAAAATATAGGCAAGCATTGTATAGAACACGATATCCTCAAATCTGAAACCAAAGGTGTACTGCGCAAACTCAAAATAAACAAATCAGCCGGCAGAAATAATTTTTTTTGCTAAAGAGCTTAAATACCTAGGAGATCAAGGGGTGCAGATAGTGCTTGACCTATGCAATCCAGTACAATTATACCTTCAGTGGCAGATACCCAGTGAACAGGCGGGTTTCGTGAAAAATCGAAGTATAAGAGAACATATGCATATGAAGCAAATAATTGATTGTGTTAGATGGGTTTGCCTGTGGACCATACTACAAGAGATGGACGTATCTCAATACCTCGTTTCGTTGATCGTTAATCTGTACCAAGACGGGGTGTCCATCAGTAAGACAGAGATGTATTCTCTCTCCTATTCTTTTTAATATAAATGGTGAATACATAATGTGGAAAGCCTTAGAAGAATGGGAGGGAGGCGTCTCAGTAAGTGGAGTAAAGGTCAGCAACCTGAGATATGCGGACGACACTATACTCTTTGCATATTCGGAGAAGGAAAACCCGATCTGTTTTGTAGAGTAGAGTACAAAGATGGACTGCTCGGATTCAGTATTAATAAGTGGAAGACAAAAGTCATGATCATCGACAGAAACGGTCAACTTTCTAGGACGGGAGAACTCTCGGATCTAGAATTTGTCGGCGAGTTCATATACCCCGGATCGTTACTCACTGACCAGGGAAGAAGCAAACGGGAAATCAAGAGAAGGTCTCAAATGGCCAAAGCTGCAATGAGCAAGCTAACACATATTTGGTAGGACAAAAAGGTCTCCAATGTCACCAAGATAAGACTAGTCCGGACAGTGGCTTTCTCGATATTACTTTATGGTTCATAGTCGTGGACGATTCGGGCAATAGAACGGAAAAAGATACAAGCCTTCGAGATGTGGTGTTGGCGAAGAATATTCCGTATAACATAGACCACCAAGAAAACGAACAAATCTGTCTTCGACTAACTACGCATGAGAACTAGACTATCCACGATTTGTTACCAAAGGATTTTCGGTTACTTTGGTCACATTCCCAATCGGAAACTAGACAACATTGACAAGTTGAATGAAACCGAATGAAATGGAAGAATATTATACATAAAGACACGAACACCTTTCAAGAACACGACCTTCAGTAATGAAGTATGGTCGCATGCTATATGTAGATAAATGGGTAGCATACGTTTTCCTTTATTGTGACGAACTTCTTCGTTCGTTCTTTCTTCTTCCGAATTTCCAGATGTGTAGATGTTTTTCAGCTTCGTTTATATTGGTGATCAGAACTTTATTTTTGAGTAAATGGAGAAACTTTTCGTTGGATACCTGCAATGGAGTTATTTTGGCTGAAAATTGGCTGTTGTTGTCCTTGGCTCATAAATATTAAGAGTGTGAGGATTAGCTGTGGTAGATAATCTTTTGGCTGGGATAATGGATAGATGACAGGCCTTGCTTCACTAAATATTACTTAAGTACTTGGCCTTACGGCCAATTTTAATGTATAATAATAGGTCCAAGTAATGCACCACAAAGGCCCTTTGGGTTCGTAACAGGATAGGTCTGCTACAATCTAGAGCCTACGGTACACAAGGGTAGTAACGTGGCTAGCGCTACGTACCGACCGCCTATTATTACCCCAGAGTTTTACCTCCAGGTACTCATTTATTGCAGCCTGAGTCGTTTTAGTTCGTTAATTTTACACACTGGGTAAGCACAACCTTACTCAACGAAATTCAAACGAGTACTTAATCATTTTGGGTACCTTTCATACCCTTCGTCATTTAATATTGCATTCATTGAAGATAATATAAGGCGAAAAAATGTAAAGTTCCAGTTTAGAAAATTAGGTGTTACTGTACGGTGTAGAAAATTTCAGCATTTCAACTTTCCCCGGTTGCAGTGCAGACTGTACACTCCAGTAACATATCTTTAAACTTCATTAAACACTGCACATATACTAATAAAAAATGCATGGTGGTGTAAAATTGAAATACTAAAATTTATATACAAAAATAGAATAACACTTAAAGTTCACTTAATTAAAATAATGAGCGTGGCAAGTAACTCAGTCCATTATTATTCAGGTTGTGTAACAATAAAAAGTCTCGCTCTACACTGCGATCGGACGAACCTTTACAGCCTTTCAATACAATTCAGTGTTTTTATAACAAAGCCATGTTGGTCTGATCTAGAAATCAGCCCGCAGAAACTAAGGAAATAATGTGGCTCTTCGGAACCCCAGTTATAAGTGGAATCCGCTGTAAAAGGCAATTTCGGCGGCTCTTTCTTGTAACGAAGCGGCTTTACGATACGCCAAAGCTCGTTATGAAATCTGGAGAGGGCGCCGAGCCAAGGCCGACGTTTCAGCCCGTTTTCGGCGGAAGCTGAAAAACCAAATTTGTAAACAAGGCGAGCGGCCGCGCGGCTTGTTTATGCCGACACCAGTAGCCGGCCGGCATCGCGTCATGCGCTGCCGATGACAGTTATTAATTTGTAATGATATATCATTCGCGCTGTAAGAGGTTTAAGTGTGTTCGATTTTTCCATCGAGCACGTAGGCGCCGGGCCCGACCTCGTTCTGCATGCACCGCGCTTTCCTAGATTCTCGCAACAGATGACGCAACCAGGAAGAGGCTCTCGAAAGTTTTACTGATTGTGTTGATGCTAATTTGGCTTCTGGCCAGCCGCCTAGTCCACAAAAGCGGTGGACACGAAAAGCTAATAGAAAATAATTAACTCAGCTGCGAAAAGTAGATGCAATTAACAGACTATTAACTTTACACAAATATTTTTTTAAAAAGTTAAAAAACTGCGATTTTTGGCTAGCGAACCCTTCTGCGTCTCCCAGGACTTCATTAATTAAGATGTTCACTTTTTTTTTCTTTTACTAAAAAACTGCTTTGGTGCAATTTATATCCAGTTTATAAATTGTAACAGTTGTTGGCTTCGACGGAATTGACTTTGTATCGATCTGATCTGGACTATTGGGCTATTTTGAATTCTTTTAGTGAATCGGAATTTTTTTAAAATTATACATCTATTGCTGTTTATTATGTATTTTTTGCATTATACATTAGAGTACACGTTTGTTTCTTATGTAATGTCCCTTATTACTTCTTTAATAATTTTCATCATTGTTGCGTACATAGTTTAAAGAAAATAAAATCATAAAGCACAAACAGATAAATAAAAGTCAAAGCAAGCTTCAATACAGTAAGTGAAAAGTAAATATGCGGTTTATTTTAATCTACATGTGATTTTAGCAAGGAAGTAAGAAGAAACGACAATAATTCTAGTTAAAATAACAGCATTTATGAAAGAACTAAAATAATAAAAGTTAAGGTTAAATTAGATATACATAAAAAAGATAATGTTAAAGGATCGGTACTTTTTAAGATTTCTGTTAACTTCTGCTTCTTTCTATTTATTCCTCTTATATTCCGCGTCTTGCTAGATATCTATTCATCTGTTGTTCATGCTTGTGTCCTATTTATTTGTTGTTTGTCTTGTGTAGAGTCTCTTTATCTTTATTTTTTGCATCTTCATTTACTATTTGTTTTTCCTTCTTATTTCTATTTTCTTTGGCATGATATTGTTTATTAGTCAGGTTTTTTTGGAACCCGAGCTTTTTCAAAGCTTTCTCTTTCTTTGAACCATTCATATTTGATATTGGTAAGTTTCATTTTTCTATAACAAACTTCAGATTTCATTCCTTTGGTTTTGATTTTCTAGCTACCCTTCTGATAGCCGACTGAATTATCTGTTCTCATGTCTTTTAATTTGTGAGAGTGTAAATTAAACTGAAACGGTTAGGGCAGAAGCGATAAGGATAGTCAAGAAGGACAAGATATAGAAATGGGGAGGATATTAAAGTAATAATAGAAATGAGCAGAAGGGGATGTACAAGCATTAGTAATAGTTAACGCATCTAAGAAAAACAAGTGGGTAAATAAGAAAAATAAATTCTGGTTACATTTACAAAATGCACTTGTAGACTATAAGGAGAATTTAATTCAGCTTTAGGTGAACATGGAGAAAATTAGGAAAACGACAATGGTAGAGGATTAATTGAGCTTGGTGTTGACAGTTACCTCATCGTTGTAAAGGTATTTTCTACAAAAATAACGAAATGTATTAAAATAATAAAGCCAGCGTGCTCCCGAGATTGAGGGGGGAGGGGCTGCGATGCTGACGGACCCGGGTTCCATTTCCGAAGCTCTCTGATGCCTGGCGGGGGCCTACTCAGTCACTAAAAATAATTGAGCACCTGCGTTTACTTCGAACAAGAGGTAATAATATATCAGAGATGGTGCGCGACGACCGGACAGAGAAAGCAAACATATGAGAGCCTTAACCTCTCCGTTTGCAAGCCGTGCTCCCAAGCGGGGCGTAGCCTTACCATTATTATTAAAATAATAAGGAAAGTTGCTGAACGAAATGAAAAATCTATGTAGACTGTGACCATATAATTGGACCGTAAGAAGATAAAAAAGAGCTTCACTACGAGGATCAACAAAAATTGTCATCTAGGCAGTTACACAGAGGGTAAACGAATAATCACAAGATCTAAGCATACGGTTATTAAAGAGAATATAAAAGTACTTAAAAAATAGATCAAGGATCATATGCAAATCAAAATGATAATTACCCATAACAACTCCCTAAGACGTTTGAAACCTAAATGTAAGAAAGTAGTAGGGACAATAAAAAACTGTTCTATAAAATATGAAAAACAAGAAAAGGGTTCAATTAATTGCAAATTAAAGTTCATAACGGAGAAATACTAAATTAGAAAGATAAATCATCGAAATATAAAGATAATATATCTAGGAACAGCTAAATAATTGATATACTAAAAAGGTAGATCCAAAAAGCAAAGTAAAAGTAGAACAATATAGATTAGAAGAAAAAAGATAAGGGATAATAAGTATTTGTTGAAAGATCTAACCCACAATGGAAAAATATACTGCTAGCTATTTTAAATTTAGCATGGAAAAATAAAGATGTACCTAACAGATGAAAGATTGCTGTCGTTCGCTTTGTACATAAGATCGGGGATTCAAGAGAGTACAGTAACTATAGGGGCACCGAAAAATACTAAATAATATCAAAAAAGAAATTAAAGAAAACCGTGAAACCAGACCCAGTAGACATATTTGCTTTGAAAAGGCATTGATACAAGATGAAACGATTTTCCTTAGATTTACATTAGAATTGGGGGAACGGCCATATGACACGAGTCTAAAGTAGATAAAAAGATAAATAGATAATGATCTAATATAAGCCATAAAAAGCTCATATAGTGTTATAACTCAAAGTTCAAACCTCTAAACCTTTGATAATCACGCGAAGCATTCAGCCAGTCATGCAGAATTACTTAATAGGATTCAAAAATATAATAACAGTAAAGATTAAAGCCTGGTCTCTCACAGATGACATAACATTACTGGTTAAATTGTCCACAGGGAATCTGAACAAAACTCTAGTAACGGCAATTAAATAAAATTGAAAAGGTAGCAATTGAAGAAACCTATAAATATTTGCGAATGGTAACAAACAATAAAGAAACACAAGAAGACAAATTAGGGAACAAAATTAAAGCAGAAACCCAAATAATAAAATATGTGTGTCATTAGAAGAAAAATCCTTAACAAGGAGATAATAAATAACACAAAAATGACTTTCTAGTATACCACATATCAATAAATATAAATATATGTAATATAATACTGGATAATAAATAAAAAAAATGTTAGAAAGACTGCAGGTTACAGAAATGAAATATTTGAGAACCGCAATAAAAATTTAAAAAGAGAAAAAATGAAGGCATCAGAAAGAAACTCATTGCAAGATCACTTAAAGGCAAAATTGCTAAAAAGAAGCTTAAATAAGTCGCTCATATGATAGAAATGGGTGACAAAAGACGAGCAGAGATAGTGTGGAAAACAAACAAAAGAGAGAAAATTGTAGAAGTAGAAGTAAATCTCGGAATACAACCATAGCCTAAATACTAGGAAAAGGGGATATAACATTGTTGGTTAAAATTACCCTGTAAATGCAGTTTTTGTTGTCAATCACATCTCCTGCATTGATACAAAAATCATTTCTTACTAGTTAACCCTTATTAACCACCAATATTATTAATACAAGAACTGATACCTAACTAAAAAGAAATTTTACTGAAAAATTAGTATTGCGTATGTTTTGGAGTGATATTAACCCATTAGTTACTGATGTTTTAGGTGTATAATTTAAATAAATTTGACAGCCAAAAAGGTTAAAATAGAACAGTAAGAGGCAATAAAAACAAGGTCAAAAGTAAGTTTAAATTATTTTCCATTTTTTAAGTCTGTAACGTTTGTAAAGACATATTTATGTAAAAATTAGCAGCCCGCAATTTGACTAAGGAATTGTACTAAGAAATTTTGTGCCTCCATTGCCCGCGTTAGCTCCTTGATGAGAAATCAGTCGTCTTAAAGAGCAACGCTCTGGAGTTACATTGATCCTAATATAAAAATGAATGCGGGTAGCAAAATTAGTTTGCCTAAGTAGAAAATTTTTATGCACCAACCCTGCTAACATCAGAAATCTTATCGTTTATCAGAAGCGTATCAGTGTCGCCTGCTTGTATCTCTTCTGAGCCGCTCATCTGCTACAGTATCAATTGAATTGTTAGTCACACACTTGAGAGAAAAAACAATCGACTCACTAGCTACACGTGCATTTTCGTCTCCTGTTTCAGTACAAGGAAAATGAAAATAAAAACATTAACGTGCAAGGAGTATCTTTATTACTGAATATTAAAAAACTGTTGTTACTGAATTAATCGGATGATGCATTCAAAAAGATATGCATCACGAACGGGATTTTAAGAATCTTGTTAATTAGAACGCACATGTGCGACGACTGTGATTGGCCTATAGTATGCTTACAATCCGGTAATTCATCTCAGTGACTTATCCGAAGTTCACTTAAGTGCTCGAGTGATTCGCAAGAAAAAGAATACCACAGCCGCCGAAGCAGCCCAGGAAATTGTATTGTTGAAAAAGGGCCGTGGCAAATCAACTAAATCTGAGTCAATCAGCTGTGTCAAGAGTGTAGCGTTGGTACCGGGAAACCGGTGGCTACGTCTGCCGGCAAGAAGGCGGCCGTAGGCGCGTGACAACGGAGAGAGACGATCGATTTCTCGTTTCAATATCCCCCAGAAATCGACATATGACTGTCATTGATTTCAATCAAAAGCTGAGTGCGGTCAGAGGTGTGATCGCCACCGTTTGGACAGTGATAAGAAGACTGAAGGCAGCCAACCTGACCCAAAAAAGGCAGCTACGGGTTCCAAGCTGATTGCAGTCCAAAAGCAAAGGCGACTGAAATTTGCTCGCGAACATCTCGATTGGGACCTCGGCTATTGGAGTCAGACATTATTCATCAATGAGCCCAGGATTTGCATTTACATAGCAGCGACAGGAGACGTCGGGTCTATAGAAGGCCAGGAAAGCGATTTGCTTATTGATGTATTCAAGAAACTGTCGCATATAGAGGTGGCTTTTGTATGTTCTGGGCGGACATTTCCATGCACAAAAAAACTGAATTAGTTTTTGTGTCTAGTAAAGGAGGCGGAGAAGGTTTAATAGTGGATCACTACATCAAGGACATTCTAGAGGAACATGTTATTTCGTTTGCGTGATTTGTTGGTGAGGACTTCATGCTGATGCACGACATGGCTGATGTCGGTATACCGCAAATGGACTGACCTCCGTGTAGCCCAGACTTAAATCAAATTATACATGTTTGGGATGACCTTAAGCGAACAGCCCGGGTCAGAAATCTTGCACCATGGGGCGTGATGGAACTGAGAACGACGTTGATTGAAGAGTGGGAAGCAATCCATCAAGATATAGGAAAAGTCATCCATCATTGATCCTTGCGTAATCGTTTGGAAAGTGCAATTATGAGTAGAGGTGCCAACACCATGTATTGAAACCTTTCAAACCTTTTGTGTTACATATATTCTTAGGCCGATAACTTTGTCAGAACAGGTCCGATTCTTATCAAAGTGGTATCATTTGAAACCACAATTTTTAAGCTTTCAAACAATACACTGAACTTTCTCTCAAAACTCGAGCATCTTGCTGAGTCGACTGTTTTGCTCTAAAGTATAGTTTTTTTAAGTCTACAAAAATTTTATCTTCATTTATTACCCATCCCCGATTTTTGAGCCGCTTCAATTATCATTATCTATTAGCAGTTTCTCAATTTTTGAATGCATAGATTAAATAACTTAGGAATAAAGAACATGTTAGATGATTCATTTGCTTTTTGGTAATTTTGTTTTCTTTTGAAATGACAATACACTATACTCAGTTGACTTGCAAATATTTCTTCAAGTATTTTCTGTTCTTATAAACTCTTTTTGCAATAAGTTAATTCTACTCTTGAATTTGATGCCAGTCCTGACTGTTTACGCACATTTCACTCTCAACTTTAACAGTTATTACAAACCATTTTCTAACAACTTGCAGAAGGAAAACTTATTAGATTAGTTTTTAACCTGAAAACCCCACATTTAAAGTTAAAGGCTATAATTATAAAATTGAACGGTGTACCTCACGAACAACGTATAAATATACCGCACAGCAAATGTGAAAGCAAAGCAGTACACTTTAATGATGAGTGTATTGTTACCATTAACACCCCACATCAAATATGTAGTTATTAAAAGCGTACAACGCAACGGAAGCCGTGAAGCAGCTGTAACATTAAAATATTAAGGAGCCTATTCTAAGTGAAAGGTTGGATTTGTGATTTAGCTAAGTGGCAGGTTTAATTCCTATTGTATGCGGTCCATTCTGCCTTTTCCGCTAAAATTGTGGGTTCGAAGAGTGAATACACAATTATCTACGGTGATTCTGCTCATTTTCTATTTATTGACTTGTACCTCGCTCATTAGTTATTGTTTTGCCAACCGTTAATTGTTATTATCTGCATAACTGGCTATTGTAATTACTGAAGTGCTAGCATTGTGCAAGTTGGAAAGAACAGACGCCAGAACATTGCTTTGTTATACAATGTTTAACTTTCTTTATTTCAGAATTTCATTTTTTTACTTTATTCTAAATCATTGATTTTTTACGCCCAGTTTAAAATGCTATTAAAGCATAATAATTTTTAGTGCAGAGTTTCTGGATTCTGGGTATAAAGTGGAGGGTAACAAAGTCACGCGCACTTAGGTTTCAATTGGGCCCATTGTATTATCTCATCCGCCGCTTCTCCCCGCACGCCTATCAATCAAGCTAACCAATCCTTTAGATGAATTTGAGAATGTCCGTCAGAGGGATAATGTTGAGCTGGCCATGCTAGGTCAGAACTCTCCCTACATGGATCTTCTAATTGGAGCAAGCGCAAAACAATCGCAAAGGACGTGCTCTGCCGTCTCGTCCTCTAAATTGCAACCTCAGCAGGATGGGTCTGTAACGAGGTCCATTCTGTGCATAAGCTTTTTCAGTTTGCAGTGTCCTGATAATATTCCTACTACAAGTCACAGTTTGCCTCTAGACAATTGCCTGCAGAAGACAGTCATCTTCGCCGTTGGATTTTGAATAGCAATTTTGCATGTTGGCATATCTAATACAATGTAGATTGTGGGTTTCTTGGTTTATTAATGTGCAGAGTGCGGCTGGTGATAGTGACAGGGAGTACTAATTCAGAACCACAGAATGGTTGTTCTGAGCCTTGCCTTGCCATATTACCTGCGCGCTTGTTATCATATAAGCTACAGTGCCTTTGAACCCAAACAAGTTACAGGACATTATTTGTCTCAACTTGTAGACTCCTCATTTTAGATCCATCTGTAAAAATGGTTATATTTGGTTCGGTTGTCTCTTCAGTATTCAGAAATATTCTAAACAGCTTCCCAAATTTATAGCTAGGTGAAAGAAGAAAGAAGAAGCTTTGCTTCCAAAAAGAAAATCCGTTGCACGATGCCACTTAGATTTCGATGTCTTCCCCCTACTCTTTGACTGCAGTCTTAGAGTTAACTTTAATGCCACTCCCTCCACATAGAGATCTAGTGGAGGGAGACTCAGGCATGCTTCCATAGCTGGGGTGTACACGTCAACAATGACCTGTCTGGTTCTAGACCATCAAACTAGTGCACCATAACATAGCATAAGTCTAGTTGTGGCAGTGTACAGCCGTACAGCCTTTAGTGAAGAACTCCAAAGTTTTCCCATTTAGTTCATGCAGATGGTTGCATAGATTTTTTCTCTTTGAACCTTTTTCAGTGATATTTTCTTAAGCAGTGGTCAAATTTTAATTTATAAATCACTACTGTTCTTTTAATTATTGATTTGAGTCTTTTTAACTTCTAAAACAGTTTGGAAATAGTGACAAGATTTTTGGATAGGATTATGTTACACAATGTTACTTTTGGGCGCAACATTTTGTGGTCATACCAGACTTAATACAAAAATAATGGAAAATGGTAGAGACGTAAAAGTATCTTAGCTTAGAAAGCTTACGAATAATATTGGACCGTGCATAATTAAGCTTTATGTTTCGATATCCATAAATTATTTGATCTTTCTTCTTACTGTTAATGTGTGTAATTTCATTGTAATAAAACTGAGATCTTAATAAGAGCGGTTAACGTAGTGAATATAATCAAACAAAATATAAGTTAACTTAACACCTCCGCTTTAGTGTTGAGTTTTAATTGCAATGAAAGAAGAACAGATAAGTCTTAGCAGTTCAAACACCCTAAATAAGATTGGAATTTCAAACAAAAGTAAAAACAACAAAATGTGGTTTGCCATCAACTATTCGCAACTCATTAGTTGGATTTATACATTATTTAATAACAAAATAACAGGCAAATCTGGATGCTTTGACATAAACTAGTCAACGTCTAAATCATTAAACATAAAATAAAAGCCCAGACGTTTTTGTTACAGCTAATTAAATGGTCAATAAAAGTCAATTAATACCCAAAAATGCAACTAACGAAATTCCTTACAAAATCTGTAAATAACATACTAGACATTAATTGTGATCAACGTTTTATAGATAAACACTATTAAAACTGGTTCACTCGCTTGTTGTTGTACGATAATTTAATTTTTTGTACCTTAAATATAATACAGAGTTCTATGTGTAAAAGAATATTATAAAACCTTGTGATTTTTAAAAATTAGCCAAATACTTGTTTAACTAACAAATCTACAACTACGCTAAAATTTCATCTTATTATTATATAATTGATCTCAATAATTTATGAACAAAATACAAGTTCTTTATTATGCATACTTAAATAATTAAAATAGTGGCATTTCCAAAGTATATAAATTATGATAAGAAAGATTTTAAAAAAGTTTTTGTTGATTTTTACAAACTATAAAAAGGAGTACTACCACTTTTGAAGTATTAACTTCACAAAGTTGCTTAATTCATCAACACCATCAACGGCACGGAATGACTTAGTCCTATAGACCAGTTCCAGGTCAATACTCCATCTTTGCTGTGGACGTCCTCGCTTTCCTTTAGGTTTATATTATATTGTTAGTTTTGATTCTTCAGCCATCTCTACATGTTATTTTCAGTTATTGGGAAAAATTAGTTCTTGTTATATCAAGTCTTATACAAACTTTGATTGATATTAAAAGTTCTATTTCACTTGAGAGAATTTTGTAAATGTTCTTTTTATTTAGAGACTACGTTTCACTGCCGTAAGGTAACGCAGATATTGCCATGGTCTTCCTTACTTGTTCTGTTATCTGTATTTCTCCTAACAGTGCCACACATCCATTGAAATAGGACTGGTTTGTGATTGTTGTCTCTACAACAATTGAATAATACATTAAAGCCTGAATATTTCAAATGTTGAACTCAGACAAGGTTTTGTTTCAGATATCTCGCAATTAAATTATTTAGCTACAGTTTGTAGTTTATATATTTACCTCTGAAAATCGCCTTCACATGTTGTTATTATTATTACTCGATCATCGGAAAAGAGGATGACATCTAGAAAAGTATTTTGTCTTAACCGAATACCTCTTAGGGCTTAATGGTTCCACATCCTTTATTTAGGTATAAATTAAAGAAGGTGTATAATAAATAACACCCTTATCTAACGCCATTTTTATCTGCTTCAATTTTTACTTTAGTACGAGGACAATTAGATAAGAAAGCTCTTTTTGCGTATGTGCGAGAAACAGGCGCGGATACCAACGCCTGCTCTGTGGTGCTATACGCAATAGTTTAGAGGGTAGTTGCGGTTCATTCGTCCCCTAGATCAAATGAAAATGGACGCTGCCGTAGAAAATCCCCCCAAATGTGAAGTGCGTGCAGCAAACAATTTCTGTGTGCAAAGAAACTTTCGGCAGCTGAAATTCATTGCGAATCGTGTAATGCTTACAGACAAAATGTGATGGGTGAATGATAGATGCACTAACGTCCACGATGAGGTAGAACTGGTCACCCATCTGTAGCCAGCGATGAACTTGTGCAGAAAATTTACAAAAAATTTCATTATGCACATGAAATAGTGGGTTGCGTCGCACCGCTTTGATGGCGGCACTGCGCTCCAAGATGGTATTACAGGTGGCTTTATTCTGAACCCGTCGTGTTCCATAATTTTCTATAATTTAGACTCTAACAAAGGATTTAGCGTAGTCTATAGCAGCAGTACCCATTTCAAGGTTTTTATATATCTGATTTAATATAAGTATGGCGTCAACGCATGAGCGGCCCTTGCGGAAGCCGTTCTGCTTCTCTACTAACATAATTTCTACGATTGGTTGAACTCAGGAAGTTATAATTCTTGCGTATATTTGATAGCACGGATTAAGCAGGCTTATTCCTCTATAATTGTTACAATCGGCTTGATTTCCTTTTTTGAAAAGCGATCTTATTCTAGTTGTTGAGCAATCGTCAGGTTACTTTGTTTTCAACACGTGTTTAGTAGGTGGAATAGTCGAAGTTTAAGTAATTCTGGCGATCGTGCGTTCGAAAGTATAAAATTACGCTCTAACATCTAATCTAAAATTAGGTGGAATCGAGCTTAGAAGAATGAAACATAGTGCGTGTCAAGATTACAATGAATTACGACCTCCAACAGTAATAAAGATAAAAGTAAGAGATTTTTAAATAACGGCAATCAGCTCATAACAAAACTTACGTATTCGAAGAGTTTTATCGTGTAGAGCTAATAGCAGTCGAATACAAATACAGGACTGCGTTAAGTTGATAATTGAATAGCAAATATTAAAATCTGAGCGAACGGAAAAGCAAAAATAAGTGCAGCGGGACATAAGGAAAATAAGGGTGGTTGATTCAGAAGACCTTGTCGGCAATTTATGAAGTGATACAAAAGGAGAGCATTGAGAGAAACGGAAGGAATCTTTGATAGGTGTAAAAAATTGTAATAAGGTATAGTAAATGAAAAGGAGAATGAAGAAATTTGAAAGGAAAATAAAAACAATTAAAGAAGAATTGTGTGCAATGAGAAGTAGCTTGAAATGGGTAGAAGAAGAAGGGAAAAAATAAGGTTGTCATAAACGGGTTCGAAATAAATACGAATGATGCAACTGCATTACAGAAACTCCAACCAATTTTATGAAGCAACACCTAGAGGCAGATGTTATTGTGAAGTCAGCAACTAAAATAACCCGAAAAACTTGTTTAATAGAGCTGGAAAACGTTAGCGATAAATTAAGTCATTAAAAACAAGTCAAAGCTAAAGGAATTTAAATCTGAAAAAATGTATATTAACAATGATTCGCCAAAATAAGAAAGAGAAATATTAGATTAAGAGCGCGGGAAGAAAATGGAAAAGAAAACGGTAAAGAGTGGCTATAATAAAATAACAATAGACAAAATAGAATGGAGATGGAATAGAAACAACAAAAACTAGAAATAGCAGTACCAAAAACCGAATCAACACACATATAGAAAAACAGACCATGCAAAAGAACAGGACATAAGTAGGATACCGAAAAGTAAAATGCAGGAAAGATGTAATGCTAGACAAACTAATAAACGAAATAAAAAAATATAAATATGATCTGGCGGCATACAGAAAAACAAACGACTAGAATAGTATAAATGTAGTATAAATAAAAAAACTATTTACTTCTTAACAGTAGAGGGAGGGGCAGAAGAAGGGGAAAATATTACAAGATTACCTCTAAATATTTATGCATAGTCTAAAGAAAAATATAAAAACAACAGAGGAGTTTTCTAACAAATTAGATAAAGCATATAAAGAAATACCTAAATCTGATATGAGTATTGTATTAGGTAATGTTAATTTGAAGATAGGCAAAGAAGAGCTGTGTAAACCTACAATAGGACAGTATAGTAAACATACTATAACGAATGAAAATGGACCTTTTCTAATAGATTTCGCAACAGAAACAAATCAAGAGTACATGTTTCCAAAGAAAAGAAATCCGTAAGGGAATATGAACAGACCGTTAACCAAATCAATCATGTTCTTATTGAAAATCACAATATAAGAACGTACAGAAGGCTGCATACAAATTCAGACCTTTATATGGTAGGAATCAAGATAAAACAAATTATCCCGAATCTCAGCAACCAAGTGAGAAATAAGATGTAAGCAAATAAAATAGTGTGGTTCCTAAAGGAAAAAATTAGAACACATCGAACAGAGCAACATCGAAGAAGAATAGAAAGGGATAAAAACAGTAGTGAATAAAATTGGCATAAATGTAACAGATAAAGATAGAAAAAAAAAACATATTACGACGAAGAATGTAAGCGAGAACTGAAACAAAAAGAATAAGTTAAGGTTCAAGAAACGGACAAGTTAAAAAATAAGTATGTTGGGCAAAGAAACAAAACTAAAATGTTATTAAGAAGCAAAAAGAAACAATATAACGAAAATGCTCTAAAACAAATAGAAGAGAGCTTCAAGAATAAAGAAATTAGAAATCCATACTAACAAATAAAAAAAGGGGTACCAGCTTAAACCAGTACTATTACAAGAACAAAGATGGAAAGATCGTTGCTAAAGAAGATGGAATATTGAACAGATGGAAGAAATATTTTGACCATCCATCAAATGGTGTAGATGAGTCAGAATACATTGAGGAAGACAATGTAATAAATATAGACATAGATGAACGAGGAAATGAAGAAAAAGGTTAAAGACCAATACAAGTCTAGGCAGTGATAATATAACAGCTGAAATGAGCAAAGGCAAGTAGCTGCACTCAAAAACTTATAAAGAAAATATGGGAGCAAGAAAGGATACCAAATGAGTAGACAGAGGCAATAATGTGTCCTCTATACGAAAGAGGTGACAGAAGTGATTTTTAGAATGATAGGGGCATGGCATATAAAATCCTAGCAACGTTTATTAAAGATAAGTTAAAAGAAAAAATGGAACGTATTATTGGCAAATATCAGTGCGAGTTTAGAAGGGGTAGAAGTACAACAGGCCAAATTTATGTATTAAGGGAAATACAAGCAGACATAGAAAACCGTCAATAGCCGTATTCATCGATTTGAAGCAGGCTAATGATAGGGCGAATAGAAGAACAATTCACAAGATGCTAGAAGAAGTGGGAATCAGCAAGAAATTAATAAATATGGTACGAGAAACGTTACGAAAAACAGAAAATAAGGTGAGAGTAAATAATAGAACACCAAAAAAAGGAGATCCACTGTCGCCAGTACCATACAGCTTTATTCTAGAGAAAGCTATAGGCAACGCCAACCCAAACAGATCAGGACTTATCAATCAATGCTAGCCTTCGACGACTTAGTGTTAGTATTACCAAGAAGTTCGCGAGATAAAAGAAGTGATCAAAAGATTAGAGGAGAGATCACGAAAGCTAGGCCTGTACATCAACGAGACAAAAACCAAGTATATGGAGTGGACAGACCAAGAATTTAAGGAGGACAACACCTGAGAGTAGCAACGAATAGAGGAAAAGTTTGAATAGATGGAGGAATGCGTATATTTAGGTACGAAAAACTTGATGTTAAAGAAGAAATACAAAAAAGAATAATAGCCGGCAATTGATGTATTTGTGGCCTTAATAAAGTACTAAAGAGCAAACACATTTCTAGAAGATCGAAGATACGAGTATGCATATAAGACTGTTATAAGACCTACTATAATATACACCAGCGAAACTTGAGCCTTGACCAAAGCAAATACAAATATGTTGGAAGTATATATATATGGCGGGATGAAAATAAACGAAACCTGGATCTGAAGAACAAATGAAGAATTAAAGAAGTTTATAAGGAACCTAAGATAACAGCAGTAATAAAAGTCCAAAGCCTCAAGTGATTAGGACATGCAGAAAGAATGTCAGGAACTAGAATGCCAAAAGCGCTATTGACAATCACAATTGGAAGGGAAAAAAGAAGAAGAAGATGGAAACGATATAATGCTGCTAGGAATAACAAGATTAAAAGAAAAAGCGGCAAATAAGAAGATATGAAACAAAACAAGTAACCAAGCCATGGTCCAACTAAGCTGTGTCTGTTTCTCCAATATCTATGGTGCTTTCTCTCTCTTCTTTGCCTCGGAGAGTACTAGTATGTCGATTTTTCTTTCCCTACTCACATGAATAACTTCTATTTCTTTAACATATAGATTTCTCGTGTTCAAAGTTGCAATTTTTAGACTTGAATTCATTAACATAAAATTATTTCGGAGGCTAATATTGATTTTCAGATTGGTTTTTAAAAACCACCCAAATGAGCGTATCGGTCTTACGTTAAGAACATTTTTTGTTGGTCTCTGGTCAAGATCCATTGTGTTATGCTAGGCAGGAGGACTTCAAGTCGAATATGACTCTTCATCATATCTTGAGTATAGAGAGACTATAAACCTTAAGAAATTATCTCACCCCCCAACTGCCCCACTAAGTACCATTTCTAATTTTGTTAAGTAAGCAGTTTAATGCTTACCATTAGCATTTGTGTGATGCTATGGGTAGCATTTTGCGATTGCCTACATGATTAATGTGAAGATTTATAATATGTTTCTACGATTTTACAACAAATGTTGATTTGTCGAGTAAAAATTTAAAGTGCGAAGGGTAGTATTGCGTAACAGCATAAAATAAGTTTTGTCTCCAACCTAAGACCAAAACGGCAAGACAAATTATAGCGGACGTTTGTCACTATTTTAATTACGCATGATTTAGCTCGGCGGGCTAAATTATTTCCAGGAACTTATCGGTTCTTTTTCCACGGTCTCGGCCCGTAATTGCGTGATTTACGGGCGCGTCTGTTTTTCACCTCTTCGCGCATAAATCAGGGGGCGATTGTAAGCACTCGCGCTCTATGAGCGGCTAAACAGGAAGCGGTTAAAAGAAGACAAATTCGCCCATTCGTTATTTTGACGGCCGATTAGTTTCAGTCGCCTGCACAAACGCGCGCGATTAATAAATAATAGCGCCGGAAACCCTCTTCGGCGAGCAAGCCTGGGCGCTCATCAGCCGTCATTATCGAGTTGCTCCCGAGACAAAGCTCGTGACGCGCGCTAAATGGAACAAGTTGCGAGATTACGCCGCGCGGCCGTTGGAAAGCTGCAAGCACGCCGAGGATGCAGGGATGCTTTGTACTTACTCAGCTGGAGAACCTCAAGCAGCAGCTTGTAGTTCTTGTGCTTGGCTAGTTGGTATATCAAAGCGTCCATTTTGGGGCTCTAAATCTAATTACCTGCAACAAAAACGGTATGTTAGTGACGTGATACGCACAACATTAAGAAAGTAACATTGAGGATGTTACAAAGAATATTGTTAGTTCCACCTCTTAGCTGTATCCATTTGATCGTCACGTACAAAGTGAAACAAATCCAACGCAATGGATTGGACATTTAAAAACTGTAAATTAATTTAAAGCTTTCCTCAAGCTAAAAATGTTCTTGGTTGAATATTTTCGCGGTAGAAAAAGCGCATAAATAAGCAAATTGGGCAACCATAAACAAAAAAATGTATTAAAAAAGATTTCCAATTAAGTGAAAGATTTTCTAATATTGATTTTTCCTTTTCATTATTTGTTATTTGTTCTTCTTTTTCTTGTTGAACAGAGTCCTGTTCAATCATTTTCCTTTTTTGCTTACTTTCTTAATCCGTCCTTTTCTACCATAGATGTCAAAGTTGCAGAATTTTTTCCATTTTACTCTATTCCTTGTTCGTATCTTCGCTACCCTAAATATAACATTGTAAGTATAGTAGTTTATGAGCTGGCTATCTAAACATACTGTCCAGTCAGCGCAAAAATGTCACTTGATAAGAACAAACTTGTTTAGACGGCGTCGTTGAAAGAAGTGGAGCGCTCCAAATTAATTTTGCACAAACACTTCCACAATCCCAGCTTGAGTACTCTCAGCTTGCTCGAAAAGCAAATGTTTCCAATTCTACTATCATTTGTTGCAAAAACAGTTTACGAAATGACTTAACGGTGCAAAGAAAAGCAGGAAGGAGAGGTGAACATGGAATGACAGATCAGATGGAGGGACATAGAGTGTTGCAGCTTTTTAAAGAAAATCCGAAGATTTCTTCGCAAAAGGTGGTCACAAACTCAAAATCTCGCAGTCTTTTGTGTAAAAGCAAGTAAAAGTAGTTTCGAACTGAGATGAAAAATAGAATCAAACAGTACAGTCCCGTTTTCGTTGTACGAAAATCTCTTTTTGACCAGATCTCGCGCCACTACTCTAAGGCAACGAAAGCGTTATAGGTTTTACAGTGGTGAATTATAAATACAAACGAAATAGACTTATATTTTAATGTACGCGGTGCCGTGACAGACAAGTCAAAAATAGCAAGCAACAAAATTTCGGTAAGCAGACGTGCACCTGGTGAGGGATCGTTGCCTTCTACCCGGGTGCAGGCCACTGTCCTACCTTTTGTCGTTCGTAAACCGGTCGCAAGTAAGGGTTGGAGATGTCCCTCGTAGGGAAAATGAAGGCAGGTAAAAGAAACCAAATGTCGAATTAATTTTGTACGAGCTAATTGCGGTCTGCATCAACCGACCCTAAAGCCATTAAAAAGATGGCCGAAATATTTTCGAGTATTTGCTCCGCTACAAAGTGGCACCCTGCTAATGGTGCGGATTGTGTACCAAAACAAATGAATCCACCAAACAGTCGAGAACGCAGGCGCATTGAGCAGCATTGGTACACTGCGAAGAGAAGGAAATAGGTACACAGAAGAGTTCCGATCCAAGTGGCCCTGGGTATCACGTAAAATTCAAAGTTCGTGCAAAAATTGATGGCACCAAAACGTCGTAAAGTTCGCGTAGCGGGATACCGCAATGTCCTTGAATGTAGTTTAAGGCGTAATAATGTATTTAAGGACTATAGAGGTCTAATAAATATAGTTCCAAATATGTTGTGCAAATTGTCTCAACTACGGTGATTTAATTTTGCTGTGTTGACCCTTTAGTCTTTATATCCTAATGATTTTTCTTTTTTGTTCTTTGTCGGTTGCCGTTTCTCATATTCATTCTTCTTTTAGGTCTGTCGCTCACTCTGTCATACAGTGATAGCTATTTCATTCATGGCCACTCTAAATAGTAAAGGACGTACGGCTTCTTCTTGTGGCACTTCTTTGTAGCTTCTCAGTTTTTGTTTATTAACCTACCCGACTCTTATGCAGTTCTTAGTTCCAATTCAATCTTGGGTGCTTTTACCGGGTCTAAAGCTCGACTGGTTTTCATTTAGATATGCCCCTTTAGTTGTCGCATATTGTTTGATATATTAATATAATCATTAAGATCTACCATTCTCAAGGTACTGTTTTTGAGTTCCAGATCCCCTTAATAATTTTGTTTCATCTTTACCCACATATTTTATAATTTCCAGCTTTATATTATCTATACTACCCTATACCACTGTTCTTGCCTGTTCGTACCAATTCGGTATGACCTGGTGTACCTACTCTATAAAACTGCAAAAATATAACTAATATTGCAACTCCTGCCACAGTCATGAACTGATTTCAAAGGTCAATAGCACATTCGAACCTCGCATAAAGGTTTTAGTTTGACGATTTAGGTCACGGTTGACCTGTTATAGATGAAAATATAAATTATCATAAAGTAATTTGATAGTTTGCGTCAACTGTCAATTAATGCCGTTAGTAGGCGCATGCGGCACAACTTTGATTTATGTCGCCAGTCTTTGGAACGGATTTACTAGTTGATAGATATAATATCTTCATCTGTTGTTGGATTAACACCGATGACCTCTGAAATGTGTCATCCTACTTTTTTTATTATTTCTGCGTTTATACTCTACAGTTAACAGTTCACGACATTTGCTCTTTATGTATATTGTATTTTACTTTATTTCAATCCATTTATTATTCGGAATAGCTATTTTCCATTTCCTGCGTTACTTCTATCTAACTTTTTTCCAAATTCTTTCCAGGATTGTGTATCTCAATCCTTGATTAATACCTTGATTTTATATTTGATGGTTATTTTTGGTCCCGGCAATATATTTCTTCGGCTGCTTTTTATTTATTTACTCCACATACTTTTTCAGCAATTTTTGGTATAAAACTCTAAAGTTCGCTCAAAAACTGTTCTCTAGATAATTGTATTTCTTGCTGTATTTGTTGGACAAATTCTTTTCCTTGTTTCCTTGTTTCACAGTTTGTAACTTTTAATATTTTTAAATGTATTATTAGCTTGTCTTGTGTTATTTACTGTTGTCATTTATTCTAATCTTAGCTTAGTTTCTACTAAATAGTTGTCACTTCCTAGTTCAGTACTTTTCAGATTTTCGCATTTTTTATTTTGGCTTTGTTATGCCTTTTTATTATCAGCAAGTCAACAAATGATTTTTAATTTCTACTTACTACTTCTCTCATAAATTTATCGATGTCTTTATGTGGCAACCATGTGTTTTTTCTATACAGAACTTAATTCTTTTTTGCCATAACTGTTCGATGTGCATTTTCCCCATTTTACAATTACGCCTTCAGTATTATTATTAGCTACATGCTACAGGTCTCCTAAAATAATGAATCTGTTTTTGGTTTTATAAAATTCCTCTTGGAGCTGGTCTCAGAATCTGTCTTTATCTTCTTTTTTATGGTTTTTGGTAGGTTCATATGTTATTATTAATGCAATTTTCCCTTCTAACTTTAAATCAGTGGTCTGTTAAGTCATCTTGTTTTTGATCCAATCCCTTTAGTTATTTGCCTAATTTTTAACCAGATCTTTTTCCTGGATTATAATCACATCTTTCTCAATTTATGAAAATTTCTTTTTCCTTTTTTCTCTTCTCTAAACATTTTAAGTAATTGGGTTTGAACTTACTTTTCTGCGCTTAGTTATTTTCAAAAAATATTTTTGTACCTTGCTCGTAGTGTAGTAGTTGCTTCCTTTCTAGCGCCTATTTTTATCTTTCCATAAATTTAGTTGAAAAATTATTATTTCCTTATCGTTTTTAGTCTTCAAAGAATGTACTTTCTTTACCATCGTGTCAATTTTAAGTTTATCTCTTAATAGGTATTTTACTTCTTTCTTTAGCTGCTGTCCTCTTATGTCGGCTACTCTTATATCACTACATTAACTTTGCGTCTTTCGCTGTTTTGCTTTCCAAGCTTATTTTCTAGTTTTCAAATTTTCTAGATTTGTTTTTTTATTTTCCATTTTTGCAATTCGAATTTTGTAGATTATTAAATATACATTTATGTTCTCAGATATTCGAAGTTCTTATTAAATTCTGTTTGCAAATCAGTTTTCAGTTCCCCAAGTTTCCTTAAAACCACATCCATGTCTGATTCTTTGGCTTGTTCCAGATTTTATTTTCTTGTTTGCTGTTTTTAGTTGCATTTTTAAGAAGTTCTTATACTTTGAACTTTTTGAAGGCTATCTGTTCAGCCCCCCCCCCCCCTTCGAATTCCTCCAATGCTTCTGTGTACCTTTTCCTTTTAGCAACACCTGATCTACTAGACAAACTATGTGTTCGTATTTGTGCTCGCCCCTTATTTTTCCTATTCATGTAATCGTTTCTAGTTTAAGTTTCACGTAACTTTCTACGCTGTGAGCTGTTTTTGGTCGTAGCAATTGTATCACTTTAATCACTACTTTAGTTGATTTATCTGCAATAACCGATTCTTTTTCCACCTGTTCAACCTTCAGCCCATCTATAACACTTATTATTATTATTATGATTTAAATCGGTATCACTTATTTTGTTTAAATTACGATCGCGTAAGTAGCCCCTTATCTATTGCTATATAAACGACTAAATGTAAATGTTAATGTACTTTTGTGTAATGTAGTAAGTTAATCAATTTGCCATTCTACGGGTATTCCTTGAGTAGTAATGCAGAGATTAAATAATGTTATCATTCATTTAAGTTTTTCTGCCCTGTTCTTGATTAATTCTGCCGTGACATTTCCTGGGCTACTTACTTTGTGGTTCTGTAGGGCTTTAATCGATTTGTTAAATAATTCAAATGTAAATTTTATGGCGTCTCCTTGGATGTTAATATTTATGTGTGTTGCTGTATTGCCTAATGCTTTTTTCAGTTAAAAGGTTTACAAAATAAGTTTCCCACTGTGTAGCTGTCTTTAGAGTTGTCTTCTTCTTCTTGTTCCACTTCTACCGTAGACTGGCAATCATTATGATTATTTTGACTATAACTACTGTTCTAAATAGTTCACTTGAGTTGCAATTATACCACTCGCGCAGGTTCGGCAACCAAGACATTCTTCTTCTACCCACGGTACGTTTCGTTTTAATCTTGCCTTGCATTATATTTCTCAGCAATAAGTATTTATCCCCTCTCATAATGTGGCCCAAATATTCCAGTTTTCGTTTTTTGATTGTATTCATAACTTCTGTTTTTTCTTTATTTGATTTAGCACTTTAGCTTTTACGTTATTAACAAACCTCATGCTTCTGCACCTTTTTTGCATCCTATGTATGTTTCAATTTTACTGCATTTTCTGGCCTATATTTCTTGTTTTTCTTCCAATACTTTTTCACCGTTTTCATGTCTGTCTACATTTTCTTTTTTCCTTTACTTCTTTTCCTATTTCGACAGTCTAATATTTTTACCATCTATCTTCCCAAAGTTTAGTTAGCGGCATTATAATTGCTTATTTAACATATTTATTAGTGATTATTTTTGGCCTAACCTTTGTCAAGTTAATGTTCTTTTTAAGCTCTCTAAATCGTATTTGTTTAATTCAACTCTTTCTATCTTCTTTTCTCTTATATGTTGTTTTGCTCTTTTATGTATAAGTAGGAAATACATTGTTGTTTTTAATAAGTAGTGGTCAGCGCCACATTCCACCCCTCTGCCCACCTGGATGTCCAGCAGTTCTGTTAACAATGTTTGCTGTATTCCAGTATAATAGCTGATTGATTTAATATTTCTTGTATGTTGGGTCTAAGTGTATCTGTGTATACACGTATGTTTAAAAAATTCGTTTGTAACTTTTAGATAGATTTGACCAAAAAAGTCTATTAGCCCATTGCCGCTATTACTTAGATGGTTTTCCTCAATTCGTCCTATTATCTTATTTCTTATTTTACTTTCTACCCATTATAATCATTTCTTTGTTGTTTCTGATGACCTCTATTGCGGATTGTATGTTATCATAGAATTTATCCTTAACTGAAATTAGTTCGCCTTCCCATTATGTTAATATGCACTTTTATATTTGTATTATAAGTAGTTTCGAAGTAGAAATGTTTCTTAATTAGTAACGCTACACTTTTTTGTACGTTATTCTTCTTACACTCCACTGTAGAGAAGTATAAAGTTGTCTATTTCTTTGTTACCTCAACTAATACTCTGTATACTTAACGTTTATTAGTAAGAAAACTATCATATAGAGTCAGTATACGGGAATAAAAAGGATAGTCAGAATTCTGCGATAAATGACCAAATGCATATTTGCTTGAGTGTTTTATTAGTTTGGCAATAGCAAATTCGCAATTCTCGGATCACTCGATGTTTTAATGTACGCGCGAGAATATTCATAACGTCTAATTATAGGTTTATAGATCAAACAAGCTGCGTTACCCAGTTTCGCCGAAATTTGGACTCATTTTAAACAGCAAATATATTTTGAGCTATTACGCCCATTCATCTCTTTAAGTAAACTTCTAAAGCAAATATTTCACTAAGCGATCCTACGTGAGTTTTGTTTCTGCTCAAAGAATTCCTTAGAAACCACATCAGTGAATTGCGACTTTTCGATGGCTATGCCAAGAATTCTTACTGGCAATCCAAAAAATTAAAAAAGGCAGTAAAAAAATTAACGGTAGGATAACATTCCAATTATTTTGAGTTAAATGTTGTATTCCTGATTATGTTAGTGGGGGCTTGTGCTTCATTTCTAATATAAATAATATAATTGGCGAAGGTTGTGGAGAGTTTTTAATCGCAGATTGGTGGTGTTGTTAAGTTTGGATAGACTTTTTGCAGTAATATCACAGGAGAAAAGATTTTATAAAGCCACACCGCCAGCTTGTACTAGCAAATTCATAGATTAATAGGCTATTCTTACCCCTTAATTATTATGTAGAGCCTTAAAGGCACTTGTTATGCAGAAAATGAACTTCTCTTTGAAATGTTGATAATACATTTTTTACTATGTTGAAGGTTGAAAAAACTGTCCTTTATAATTCGATTTGCGCTGAAAATTTCACTTAAAGGCATTGTGATTTCAAATATGTTTTACGAAGTGGACGCGCTCAAAGTGGCTGTCTTCAACAGACAGACTGTTGAAAGCCTTAAATGAAAATTTAAAGGATTATAGTCATATCTTGCCAGCATTACAGCACTTACCTAGAGTTTTTCCTTTCATTTAGCTATTTTTTCGTAGTATCCGAAAGTAGTGCTACTGCTACCCTATACATCTTAGGATTATTTTGTTGGTAGTTGTATTGTAAAATTCGTTTGTTCATTTTTCTCACAGAATATTTAAATTGGATCCTCTTTTAGATATTTGTAGATTGTATTATTAGCAAAAGCTTTTTGACCTAAAGTGATAGCTATGAAAGTAAAGGTTTATCTCAAGGAAGTTCTCGAACGAGGTGATGTAGACAAGATTCGGATCTTTTGATTGAGATAATAGTGTAAAATTGTATGTCCCCATAGCATTCAAGAACGCAATTGTTATGTTTGAGAAAATAACAAATCTAAATAAAGAAGCAAATTAATTATCAAACATTTCAGTGGAAGTGTTCGGTTGCTAAATGTGAAATATAAAATATCAAAGAATTACAGGGATAGCCGAAATAACAACTATAATTGTTGAATTACATGGGGGAAAACAGATTCCCAGGCAGATAGAAGCTTTCCCGCTAAAAATTGAAATCAAAGTAAATTATTTTTGGTGAGGCATTCTCAATTTGTAGTTGCATAATGAGATGTCAAATATATATTATGATTATTATTAATATACATATAGATACTTCCTTTGCTCTTCTTTTAAGAGATAATTTATTATAAATCTAACTATAAAAGATAGCTATACATTACATTTTTGGAATTCCAGCCGCTCGTCTGAGCTCTTCGTATTGCAATTTGTCACTCTACAGTGTCTTCTCGTTTTGCTTCCTACAGATTGTGTCGTTTTGTCTTTTCTGTAATTTTTTTCCTTCCTTTCGGTCTTGAATCTTTTCTTTCACTCCAGTTATCGTTTCTTATGTCGTTTGTGGTCTGATCTTCCCAACGGAGTTTAGGTCTTTCTCGCAGTCCGATGTTGGGTGGGTTCCATTTCATGATTTTCTTTATTGTCACTTCATTTGCTTTTTATTTGTATGTGTCCGTACCATTTAATTCTCTTGCTTTTATTATTCTCGTTATGGTCTCATTTCCTAATATTTCGTTTATTTCAGAGTCCATGAGCCTTCTGTATTCTCTGTTTATTTTCTTGGATTCCATTATCTTTCTGAGTGTTCCTCTTTCGAATACCTTTCTCTCTATTTGTTAGGCAGATTGTCTCTCCTGCATACGTTATTACGGGTCTTGCAGCTGATTTTTGTCTTCTTGCTTATCTTTTTACTTTTAATTATTTCTTTGTGCTTATAAAATGCGTTGTCCTGATTTTATTCTTTGCGTGACTTCTATGCCTCCATTGTTTTTATTGTTGTCATTACCCCTAAGTATCTAAAGTTTTGTACTACCTTGTACTTATGTTTTTTTCCTTCTTCTATTTGTCCTATTCTTCTTGTTGTTTTCATATATTTTGTCTTTTTTTTTTCAAATATTTTTTATTTTTTTTTTATTTTAAAACGCATACATATACACAGGGCGACGTTGAATTAGAAAAACAAACAAACAAACTGAAAAGCCTCCTGCAAATTGATAAACAAATGTAATTACACTACCAAGTTTCTTAGACTTTATACAAAGTGCTAAACGATGTAGGAAATAATTAATTATATACTATATCTCATCCACTGTTAGGTTATTCCACTCCGTTCGAAAAAACCTTTTCAGCAACTCCAAACTCCTATACGATTTCTCCGTCATCCCCTCTGTAGTCCTCCATAGGGTTCAGTAGAGGCGAGTTTAGTGGCCAACATTCAGCATGAATAAAATCAGGAAAGTTTTTCCCCTACCAAGTTTGCGTTAATGTTGCCCTGTGAGTAGGAGCAGAATCCTGCCAAAAGTACCCACTTAGTCGGCAAATTGTTTCTATGTTTACAGTCATGCAACAGCTTCTAAATATCATTATGGTACTTTTGTTGATTTATTTTGGGTATGAAAAAAATGTGCTGCACCTATGGATTTCCATGGAACTACCATAACAGATAGTGACACCTGATAATGCATAATCACATATGATCGTTATGAACGATTATAAAACTATTTATGATCGCTTCAGTTATTGTAGGCCTACCAAATAGCAAGAATTTTTTTATCTGTGAAAAGAATCAGTTAACCAGTAACGACAGATGCTTCAGTTATCGCTATTTTTCCAGTCGTATAAGAGGATTTTTCTAGCTTTAAATTACAAAAATCAAAATCAGTTTTGACGAAGAAATTTATAACAAATATCTGGTACGTAACGACTATTATAACAAGGCATAAAAAGAGAACAGGGTTACATACCCACTTTTGCAAATGGTTCTATGCAAGTTGTTCAAAACATTTGAATTTATGTGATCTACGTAGTGAAGTGCTATTAAAAAAAGTGTAATACATTTACATATTTTTGTTGAATCCTTTCATCTATAAATTCTAGAACAACCCATCTCAGATACTCCGGATTAGGTGGCCGAAGTTATTTTTTTTGCTAATGTTTTCTTCTCAACTTTGCTTTTTTTGAATATTTTTAGGCTTTTATATTAATGCATTTTGTTGCTACCAATATTTTTAAAGGTACAATAGAGTAATCTTGGAATTATCCCATGTCTGTCTATTTAGTTCTCTTCTGCCTATGGTTCAATGGACAATGGTGGTAGTAGTAACTTAGCATATTACACTTACACTCACCTTACTACGTATTATTACCTTTCGACAGCGGAACGCTATAGGCGAAAGTTAATGATTTTAACATGGTGTCTGTCTGTCTGTGTGTCTGGAGACATGATAACTTCCGTTATAATAATCGGATTCACTTCAAACTTGGCATACATATACCTTAGGTCAATACCTTCTTCGCTAAGTCCAACGGTCAAAGGGTCAACGGTGAGGTCAAACTTTTTTCCATCACATAACATATGTCATGTGATACCTCATTCGAAAGCAGGCGTCATAAGGAACATTAGTTTATTTCACCTCTCGCTAATTCGCCACACCGCTGTCGAAAGTTTCATTTATGGTTTTACACCATTCTCGTTAAAATAGGTATAATATACAAGAAAAATGATTTCCTCTATTTATACAAAGCCTATCAGCAAATTCTAATTGTTACAGTTTGAGACACCAAGACGTTATAGATCTTATACCAGGTAAGTGTAAAAGTTCCTGCCCGATTTCTGAAGGTGGTGGAAACATGTTGCATGACTATATTGTACATCGAAGAACGTGTGATAACATAATAAATTGGTGCATCCCGTTGCGGTAAGTTAAGTTGTGCGCAAAAAATGGGCATTGAAAAGTCACATTTGTGCCATTGCAAGTTATAATGAGCTTCAGGAAGGGGTATTGGAACCACTAGACAATAAGAAACGTTCGGGATATTTATTTCCATTGTATATATGTTCTCAGAGAAGTGAAAAATTGGTTTGGCAGAATCTGACCTACACTACCATTCATAACTAGACAAACATTTTAGTTATTTATTTATTTAAATTTCCCGAACTAAAGTTTAGGACTAATGCAGTCTATTTATTAAAGAAATGCACATGAAGAACATATTTTGTTAAATCCAGATCTTGAGAATAATTTTTTTATTTATAAATTGCCACTTTATTAATATATATATCCCTTTGTTGCGTATCACTGCCTTGCAAATTTAGAGCATTCTTCGAAGCAATTTTTGTAGAATATCTATTCCACTTTGGAATCAGATTCTGAACATTTTTGTTTAATTGATCCCACGGTAACTCTATAGGGTCAAGACAGTCTCATTTCATAATAATAATAGTAAAGCTCCAATGCCCCGCGTAGGAGCATGACCTGCAAATGAAAGGTTAACGCTCTCATATATTCGCTCTCTTTTCCCGGTCGTCGTCCACCATCTCTGATGCGGGCGACCGCCATTATTACCCCTTGTTAGAGTGGACGCAGGTACTCAATTATTTTTAGTGACTGAGTAGGCCACCCGCCAGGCATCAGAGAGCACCGGGAATTGAACCCGAGTCCGTCAACATTGGAACTCGCCCCTCAATCGTGGGACCACGCCAGCTCTCTTATCTCATAATAATGAAATATAAAAATGATTCCTACACAGTTTAAAGAAAGTTTGAGGTCATTAATTTCTCGAAAGATGAAACCATTCTCAATAATCCTTTTACCAGATGGTGTGATATTAGTTTGCAGAATATTTAAATACACTTATTTTGTCATTTTCGCCTTGGTGTACACTAATATCCAGTATGGTAACCACAAAAGCATCCCCAAACCATCACGTTGCTTTTAAAGTGTCAAAAAAGTTTAAATTTGGATTAGTCAGTGCATAAGATCTCATTCCGTTGCAGTGGTGTCCAGCTTTGATGTAATTTTGTCCATTATAGACATTTCGTTTTCCTAAGTGTTTTATTCACAAAATTCTTCCACGCAACCCTAATTTCTTCTCTATGCGTCGTTGATGTTTCGTTTCGGTTTTGTTTATTAACTACTGTAATGTACTTGTTTTCCTGTATTTTCTGTTTTACTTAGTTTTGGGTTTGTAACAGTTCCTACTTCTTATCTTTCCATAGTGCTGACGAAATTGAGTTTGCCCAGTGTAAATATCAATCCGCATTTCAACGCGTAATTTGTTTTTAAGAACAGTAAAACCTTTGCAAGAGGCTTAATTTAACTTCATAATATCTGAGGCCCAACCTCATATTGTAACTCATATAACTAACAATATTTAGAATGTTAGTTTATTTTACCCCTCAAAATTCTAAAAGCTTTGTTTGATACTATAAACAAACACAAACCAGCACGCCAAATTCCCCGTTTCAAATAATCGCATGAAATTTAAAATTTGTTACACTCGGATATAAGCTATAAATAGCTCAAAGCTTGTTTTAATCTTTTATTGTTACATTTTACCAAAATTATTTGTAAATAGACGTAAAATGCATGGAAACCGTCATCCGAATAATTATAGGCGGTAGCGTGTATGGATTCAATTCCAAGCTCCATACGCTTGTGCCACATTCTTTTTCGGACAACAGTAAGTAGCACCGCGTCTCTGCGGCTACTCTTATACTTCGAGGCCATGAAAAGAAACCTTTTGGTCGTAACAGCCATGAAAAGAACATCCTATACAGTAACGTATAAAAAAGGAACTGGAAATAAAGGGGTATAACTACAGAACTATCAACAAAGATCTTATAACAGGCCAAATAAATTTATTTTAGCTTTACCCACTCGTCGAACCAATTTTTAATAATTCACCAATTCATTGTGGAAATTCAAAGAAACTTCCGGTTCTGGTCAATCAAAAAGGCATCATTTTCCATCATGACAGCGACAGACTACATATCGTTCAACCGACACTTCGAAAATTAAAGCAATTAAAATGGAAAAACCTACACAATGCACAGCATTCCTCAGATTTTGCATCTTCAGATTTTCATCTGTTCTGGCCTTTGCAGAATAATTTGAACAGCAAGAGTTTTGACTCTATAAAGTTGTTGTAAACTACCTCTTACCATTTATGAACCAAAAAAACGCGTTGTCTACGAAGTTTGCAACCTTGTAAATTGTAGAAATTTATCGTTACTATATAATAGATTAATAAATGGTTTTTTTTTAATCGAACAGGAATACTTGCAATCACTGTATAACACCTCTCTATTAAATATGCTTTAAATGAAACATAATTTCTATTTCTGTAAAATAAGTAAATTTATCAAAATGATTCAACCAGTTGTTCGTGCTTTTAAATAACAAGAAAAACATACTGTATATTAATAAAATAATGCTCTTTACATTTAAACAAGTCAAAAATTTGCCAGAAGCATTTATGGCTGCTTGAAAAATATTCAATCTTAACATTTTAAACAACTTAAATATTCTTCAAATACAAAAGAGCATGTTATCAAATCTAAACTTCTATCAAAAGCAAAATTACTTAATCGAAAACAAAAAGGTTTATTATCGATTAATTACACTTCACACCCAATAATAGAGTCGGCAAATAATGTAACATAAAAAATGTTTTGAAGTTTAAACATGTAAAAAAAGTTTGTCAATTTAAGAAGTGTCTTCAATACAATTGAAAAAGGTTATTGAACTTAACTAAAAACTTTTATATTTTTTAAAAATATAGTAGGATTAAATTAATACTTCAACATTTGTTCATGAATAGTTATGTTAGAAAGAACATTTTGTAAATAAATGTGATGACTGTTGAACTTATGTTTACGTAATATTAAAAAATTACAAAATGCAAACTAGTTGTCATCCAAATTTTACCAGCAAACTTCTCGTGAATAGTCTAATTCTTGAACGAGAGGTAATTATTAATTCGTCTGACAATGAGGAAAATTATAACTTAAGAAAATTCAAACCATTTTTAATTGTTTTTGCTTAAAATTACCCGGCACGCTGGCAATTTCCTGAATACTATTTTTAAATTTTTGGCTCGCGTACATAAAAAGGTTCACCACCAGTGATATAGACCATGCTTAAATATAGACATAAATATCCCGTTTACTTTGGTGTACACTAAAGAGAACCCATAAATTAGACTTTGATTATGTTGAATTGAAAATATTCAAAAAAATAGACTAAAAATTTATTAATGGTGCCTAATAAATTCACAAATTGAAGCAATCGAACAGAAATATAAAAAATCTCAAATATTTAAAGAAATATATCATTCTTCAAAGAGAAGTAACTGGTAAAGATTTATTTCTAAAAACAGCAAACTAGTGAGGGAACCTTGATAATAAAAAGAGAAGTGAAAATTCTAGCCATATACCACTAATATTTCCGATTAACTACAGCAATGAATAAATTAACTTGAAAACATTATCGGTGAAAAGATAAAGGCTACTTTTGCATTATTCTAGCATTAGCTGAAAAATAAAATTTTTAATTTTCCCTTTATTCTTCGTCTTGCTCACCTACTAGGTCTGTCCGGAAAGTAATGTGCCCATTTTTGTTTTAAAAATTCGTACAATTACTTAATATTCTTCGAAATACATCCGTCCTGCTTCAACACACTTGTTCCAACAAGATTTCCATGCTTTATATGCGCCCTGGAAGTCTTTCACTGGGATGTCTTTTAGTAACCTCGTCGTAGCCGCCTTGATGTTCTCCAGAGCCCCCAAATGCTGGCCTTTGAGGGCTTTTTTAATCTTCTGGAACAAAAAGAAGTTGGGGCCACATCAGGACTTCAGGGCGGCTGGGGGAGCTTAGAGATTGATCTTTTCGTCATCGGTGAGCACTCTCCGGACAAGTTTGGTGCACACCTTCTGCATTTGAAAGTTTTTCGTCACAACCAATTGGTTTTCGGAATGTCAAGTATTTCTGACATTAGGCGGACACTCATTCTTCGATCAGAGTTCAACAATTCGCGCACTTTGTCAGCCGAACTTTCATCTCGCGACGTTGAAAGGCGACCTGATCGTTGTTCGTCGGCGACCTCCTCACGACCTTCCTTGAACATTTTATACCACCTTTTGCAATGTGAATGTGACATGCAGTCCTCATCAAAAGCCTTCTGAAGCAACTCAAAAGTCTCCGACGACGTCTTCTCAAGTTTGAAACAAAACTTTATTGCGTATCGCTGTTCGAGAGTTTGTTCCATCTTAATTTCCACAGAGCATTCACACAAGGGTTCACTTAAACATGCACTGTGGCGCTCCAGGAGCTCGGAGCTGACTGGCGCGAGTCGCGCTGTATCCCCAAGATTCCTCCCTTGTCCTTCCGTGCAAGCGGCAACGCTGTGCGACGGATAGTCGCGGCAGAAAAAAATATGGCGCATTACTTTCCGGACACACCTTGTAAGAGTAAGATATAATTCATCAATTATCAGTACATATATTCCTACACTTTTTGTATTTCTTCTATATATGACATCACTTTTCTCTTTTTATTGGCTTTATGTGACCTAAGTTGTAAAGAATTCGAAAACTACACTAGAATACTAACAAACACTTAAAACGGAAAGAGAGGTCCTCTATTCATTTATCTGAATAAACCGTTTATAAGTTGTTTTTCGTAATATATTTGATTTTGTTTGCGAAATTTACATTATATTTTTCGAAAAACCGAGAGTTTCAGACAGTTCGCGGTTTAGAGCTTAATAAACATTTATTTGAGGTAACTTTACAGGAAGAAATTATAAGATGGAAGGCTGATAGAGAGTCTTTCGAACAATTTTCCGGCTATATGAACTGAAACATGGTTTTGTTAAAATCTAATTGCAATAATTCTTATGTAAACAAGCAGCTTACAGTCGAATTATGTTCGCTACAAATTACCAGTCTTTTATTCCGCAAATAATTGAGTTAATTCCCAGACCCTGAGAAAGCTATTTGCAAGAAGAAAAGAAATCACTTAAATAATAAAACCCAATTTAAATTCTAATTTTCGGAGGTTCGTAAAGTTGTATATTATAACTATATAAATCTTTTGACAACGAAACTAATAATTGCGGTTAGTTGCTCCTAATTCGATAACTATATTTGAAACGATTTGTATGTAATGTGTTACTCTTAAAAGAAATTATGTCTTTTAAATACCTTTTGAACGATACAATTGTTGTACCTAAATATATTTTTACATATATAGAAGTGTGAGATTGAGATTTTTTATAAATTTTTCCCTCTTAATTTTGTGTAGAAGTTAGCACCTTTAAGAGAAAGAGTGAAGATAACGCAAAACTAGACCTAACTAGACTGTCTTGGTAAAACCTAAGTTGGAAATTTCGTAAAAGAGAAGTCGTGGTATTCGATATATTTGCTAAAGACCAAAGAGCAAATAAGTAAGTAAAATTTTCTATAGCTACGTATAAGAGCATATTTAAGGCGATGAAAACAAAACACTTGTAGCGTCGCAGGTTTAAATGTGTATCCAGTGTGTTTGTGATCTACAGTGACACTGAAATGCTCAAAAGGAAAGATACTGAGCCATTCGTGCATTCTTGTGAGTACCGTTGTGGCCGAAGAGAAAAACCATAGAAGCAGACTTTATAGATAACGATGGACGGCGTGGTTTCTTTGGAGGGAGAAAATGGCTGCTTGAGATATTAATAGGAAGTTAGTAGCCGTGTGTGGGAACGCAACACCAAGTAGCAAAACTGTGACAAGAGCTAGTAGCGAGTAAACCACACTTTATCTTGATAATGGCAGAAAAGCAAATTTCATTTGTTACACTAACAAACGTAGCATGATCCTTAGATGAGATACCTAGAAAAAAACTGTCTATTTCTAAATGGGAGCGCATTAAAAGCTCTTGTCCCAAGATTGTTGTCAGTCGCAACACCGTTATCACCATACATAGTTTCGGGTGGATTGTATTGTCCACGATGCATATTCACCAATTTCGTGACGTACGACTTCTCTCTGTTTGCAGCAATGAAAGGAGTAGTGAGCGAAAGAGGTTTTTTAACAATGACTTAATTGGTTGTCCATAGGTTATGCCGCGCTACACCCAGAGGATGGTTTGCAGCAGTTCTCGCAAAACTGCTGAAGGAGTGGCAAAACTCTATAGATATCGAAGGAGAATTCCTCTAATAAAATGTGTTCTCACTCTTCCAAACAAAAGATTAGTGAGGAGACAACAATGTAATGTCAATAATTTTCGAACGCTCCAAGTAAATGTATTGAAAACTATCTTTCAATTTCTCTCTTTGGTACTAAATAGTGTGTGTTCTTAGTGTTCAATTCTGCAAATTTAAAACACTGAGTTTCTTTATTATGTCCATCTTTGTTTGTAAATCAAAAAGCAATTTTTTTATCACTTTAAACTTATTTGTAAAGTCGTTCAGCATCGGTGAGTTCCTTGAATATTATTCAGCTTGTCATTTAATGATAACAAACAAGCGTAATGAAAGGAGCAGTGCGCGGAAAGTCGACGAGTTTCAGTCAGTTGTTCACAGGTAGAGGTCTGCTATAACCAAACCATAGTTTGCAGCAGTTTTAGGGAGACTGTCACATCGAAGTATACAGTATACAAGTATACATTTTTCTTTTTAGAAGATTGACTATAATAATTGTAGTACTAGATGGCGCAAAATTAATCACCCTATCGGAAGATGCTCTCATTTTTGCAATTGGCAGAAGCAGAATACACGTAGACGAACCATGAATCACCGAGCTTCGCAAGAGCGCGAAATAATTGTGTTAATGTTTCTGACAAATAATCGGTTGTTGGTTTTGGCTCCACGTGAATTTCGTTGTCGATTCCCTGATTATGTGACATGAGCTGGATAAAAACCAGTCGCTTGGAGAAGGCTGGCTCAACACGGTACGTGGCCGGCCTCAGAGCAGCCGTCCGGTCGAGAATATCGCTGTTGTGGCGGCAGATGTCCAATATGACCCTCATAGTTCAACCAAACAACGAGCCACGCAAACGATCAACAATTTCTTGCTGCCGCAAATTTACGAATTAGGTTTTAAGAACATGCAGCTCCAGCAGGACGGTGCAATCGTACACACTACACAAGCGACAGTTTATTATTTAAAAACAAAGTTACTGCCTTAGGAAATCGAATGACGGCTTTTGTGCCACATTGTACCAATAATTTTGAAATGCCTCAAGTATTTTGTATAACTAGTTGCTTACACGTGAACACATTTAAAGTAAAGTAAAATGTGTCCATAATCGTATGACTGTAGTTAATGCAATTTGAAAATATCTAATGTAATTACTAAAATTCTTTTCGTGTCTCAAAAGACTCATACCATGACATTTCCAGTGGTTGATACGTTTTTTGTATTATTTAGAATCGTTTATTTTGTTCAGTATTTGCATTGCTGTAAAAGCAAATTCAATTTTCGTCCTTGTGCATAAAAGAGCACAGGAAAATCACCGGATTCCTCTTAAACATTTGTAAACAGCCCGCTGATACATGTAAACTGATTTTTGCTTTGGAGCGAGCAAATACGCCACCCATCAGTGCAAAATTTTTCATATATTATTTATTATGCAAAGGTAAGTAAACTCAGTCAGTTAAGATCCTCAAGGCTTTTGCTAACTCGCGTCTCTCTAGTAACTGTTATTAATTATTAGCACGACAGCGATTTTCAGATCTAGGATATAATGGAGTTTTGATACTTTGTTTTCTTAAAGTTAAACGGTTCCATAGCAACAATATGTCATCAAATGTAGACAAAATCTTTTCATTGACTGCAAATTCAAGTTTTATATTAAAATATCTGACTTCGCTTTCACCCAGGTCTATCATCAACAGCCTCTCCAAATATGCATAAAACGTGGGTTTACTTGCACCTCAGTAACTACCACAAAATTACCAAAAAACGGAAAATGTTTGCTAGTGAGTATTTAACACAAATTGATCTTCTGTCGATTTAGCTAACTCTCTAATACAACTATACCTAACAGAAAAATCATAAAGTAACTGTAACGGTTTGATTATGATTTTTTAGCTGCGATTCTAATATTTGAAATTTGTAATTATTTTCATAATACATACAAACATGACCTTATTATTCAAACTAAGCACTTCTGACAGGCACCAATAAACCTTAGAATTCTTCTGGACTTGATTTCCATCGTTTATTATGTTGAATTGTTCAAAAAGCATGGCAAGTTCAGGATCTTCGAATCCACTTTGGATTAGTATGAAATCGGTTAAATTCATAAGTTAATTACTTTATCCGCAAAAGCAATAAGCACAAGTAAACAATCGAGTATAAGTAATAAAAAAACAAACTGGGACGAATTTGGACAAATCATCGACAATAATCTACGGTTAAATGTCTTCTTAAAACGGAAGAAGATATTGAAACAGTTGTCAAACTAATCAATGACACAGTGCAATAGGGGGGCTGGAACGCAACAGCCGAACCAGTTAAATTTAACTTGGCTTATAATTGCCCACCCCCATTAATCAAACAAAAAAAAACTAGAAAAAAGAAGATTTAGAAAACAATAACAGAGTCTGAGAATGGCTGAAACCAAAATACTGCTTAATGCTAAGACTCAAGAAATAAAAGAACTCATTAACAACAACAAAAACGAATGTATTCAACTTTCTTGGGCGGACTTGCACCTATTGAAAATACTGATTACTCGTTATGGATTAACGAGAGCGACTAAAAAGAATAAACCGGACATAACAACTTCACTACCAATCAGGATCCGTCAAGGAACACGGGTTAGAATGAAAAGAAAGCGCGTGTTCTTGTAGATCATCTCTTCGAAGTTTTCCAACCACACCCATCAAAAAATAAGCCGGAATAAGAAAACGATCTATTTCAGATACTTGAAACTCATTACCACTTCGAGCCACCAGTCCCACGCATCAAAATCGCCGAAGTTCAAAGTGTTGTTAAAACTCTACATCCTAAGAAGGCACTAGGGTACGACCTGATAACTGGCCAAATTCTTAAACAATTGCCCTACAAGGGAATAAAATATCTCACGCAACTATTTAATGCAATCTTGGACATTGGGTGAAAAGTAGCATAAACTGTCCTAATTCCAATACAAAAAAAAAACCAAAAAAATGGCTGGACTGTTAGCTAAGTTACGATCAATCTCCCCCTTGAACTATTTCCTCCTGCTCAAATCATACCTGCAAAACCGGTACTTCCTAGTAAAAGTTGGCACGGAAGAAACTAAAGTCTATGCAATAAATGTTGGTGTACTACATTTGTTATACATAATATACATGGCCGACCTTCCAACTACACCAGAAGTTCTAGTAGCAACATTTGCGGATGATACCGCTATCTTAGCCACTGATAATGATCCTGTTGTCGTCACACAAAGTCTAGAAACCATCCCAACTTCAAACAATCTTGGCTAAAAAAGTAGAGAATAAAAGTTAATGAAACCAAATCTGCACATATAACATTCACCACACGACAAGAAACTTGACTTCCTGTTTATCTAAACCACACTCAACTGACATAACAAGAAGAAGTAAAATATTTTGGACTTCACCTGGACAGAAAACTCACTTAGTAAAAGCACTTATTGAGAGGAAAAATCAGATCTGATACTCATGAAAATATAATGGCTATTTGATCGAAACTCAAACTTCTTGTTTATAAAGCTATAATTAAACTGATGTGGTGCTACGCAATCAAACTCTGGGGTATTGCTTCCAACTGCAATATAGAGATACTTGAACGTTTCCAATCAAAAGTGCTGCGTATGATTGTAAACACACACTGGTACGTGACAAACGGGGTTATTCGGAATGATCTCCAAATCCCAACCGTCAAAAAGGAAATAGGCAACTACAGCAAGCAACAGCAAATCAAACTTAGCAACAAACCTTATGAACTGGCCAAGAAACAATAAGAGACTTCTGCGATATGCGCTCAATGAATTACCAAACAGGAGGGTAAGGAGTGGCGCCTACATCAAGTCACCCAAATGTCAACCCCACCTGCACGTGGTACCCTCTGCTAGAAAACGAACGGGGCTCTGACGACCCAGCATCGGGGGGTATAACCTGATACCAGTTGTCCCGAGGTAACGGGGCCCTCGTCGTCGGGCTAATCACCCATACGAGGTATACAGATTCAGAGAAACACAGAAAGCCTCGGACATGGACGGAAAGATGGAAAACGACCTAAGCGTGCACAAAGGACAAGAATTGGAATATGGAACGTGACAGGACTAAATGGGAAAGAGATAGAGTTAGTTGAAGAAATGGAGAGATATAAAGTTAAAATCCTAGGACTTTCAGAAATCAAAAAGAAAGGAATCAAAGAACAAACACTCGAAAAAGGATACAAATTGTTCTACTCTGGAGTTCAGTAAGGAACAAGAGCAAAGGAGGGAGTAGGAGTGATAATTAGCGAAGACCTAACCGGAAAGGTGATAGGATGGGAAGGTATCAGTTCAAGAATAATGACAATAGATGTCAAGCTAGAAGAGAGAACTATATTCATACAGATTTATGCACCAACAGAAAATGACAACATACTGGAAAAAGAAGAGTTTTGCACAAGCCTACAACAAGTGCTCGACAAAGCTAGAGACAGAAGCAGACACACATTTATACTTGGAGACTGGAACGCCCGAGTGTTAAACGACAATGGCAATAGGATGATTGACTTCTGCATAAGTAACGAATTGCTAATAGGAAATGGTTGCTTCAATCACAAACTAATACATAAAATAACTTTCATTGCAGAAAACAGAGAGGCCAAAAGTGAAATAGACTACTTCACATACACAAAGGGAGCAAAGTACGCAGTATTAGACGTGAAGGTCATCCGAGGGGCAGAAATCCACTCAAATCACAAACTAGTAATAGCGGACACGAGATTCTATGTAAGAAAGGAAGTAGCGAAGAAAGGCTACGAAAAAATAAAAATAACTGAACTAAGAAAGCCCGAGAAAAAAACAGAATACGCACAAGAAGTAGAGCGCAGATTACTAGAACACGAACAACAAGAGCACCATCAGGAGGTAGAATGGAACGTGGAAGAGAGATGGACAAGACTTAAGGAAGTAATACTTGAGACAGCAACAACAATCTGTGGGAAAAGCAAAATATCACCTCGATACCAACGCACGAAATGGTGGAATGAGGAAGTAAAAAGGATAGTAATGGAAAAGAAAACAGCTTGGAAGAGATACCTACAGACCAAGAGAGAAGAAGACAGGCAACATTATATAACAAGGAGAGATGAGGCAAAAGAGGTAGTGAAGAGGGCCAAAGAGGAAGCTTGGGAAGAGTTTGGTAGAGAGATGGAGCAGAAATTCAAAGACAACAAAGACAACAAAAAGGACTTCTGGAAAACAGTTAAAGGCCTAAGGGGAATGCACAAACAAAAGGTGTGGAGCATTAGGAACGAAGAAGGAGAAGTCGTTACAGAACTGCCACAAATATTAGAAACATGGAAGAGACATTACAGCACAAAATTCAAAGCACCATCAGAGTAGAACAAGAAGAACAAGAAGAGACAGAAAACGAAACAATAACTTTGGAAGAAACAGAAGAAGCAATAGCACACATGAAAGTAGGAAAATCTGCAGGAAAAGACGGAATAAGCCCTGAACTAATTAAATACGGAGGGGAGTGTATAAAGAAATGGACACACAAGATATGCCAGCAAGTATACGAAGGAGAAGGAATACCGAGGGATTGGGAAGAAAACATAATAGTACCAATCCACAAAAAAGGTAACACAAACGACTGTGGAAACTACAGAGCAATATGCCTGGCATCCTGCGTACAAAAGATCTACACCAGGATACTAGAAAAAAAAAGATAAGGCTTCACATAGAAGACGAGCTATTAGAGGAACAAGCTGCATACAGAAAAGGCAGACAGACTCAAGACCACATATTTACGCTTCGCACAGTAATAGAAAAGACACTTGAAGGAAACAAAGAGCTACACCTGGCATTCATAGACCTCCTAGCAGCCTTCGACACGGTACCAAGAGCAACCCTATGGAATTCAAGGGAAAGAATTGACGTCCCGAGAAAACTTGTAGAAGCCACAAAACGACTATACGGAAGAACGAAAGGAATAGTAAGAATACAAGGACAAGAATCGGGGAAATTCTTGATGGAGAGGGGGATAAAACAGGGGAGACTCCCTCAGTTCACTACTATTCATTATCATGATGAATGAAATAGTTAAGAACAGCAGGAACCTAAACCTGAACACTAAACTAGGACACTGGAACATGGGGGCAATCAATATACAAAGCCTCGTCTTCGCAGATGATATACTACTCATAGCCGATAGCCAAAGGAAACTACAACAAGCAATAAATAATTGGAACAACGAAATTAAAATAAAAGGAATGACAATAAATGCGAAGAAAAGCAAAATAATGAGAATAAGTAAGAACACAGATGAAGAACAAAGAAACCTGAACGTAAGATGTGAACGAGAGCAATTGGAGCAAGTGGAGAGCTATGAGTACCTTGGAGTAATAATAAGCCAAGACGGAACAGTAACAGATGAATTAAGGAACCGGATCTCCAAGGCGACTAGAGTATACTATCAGATCAACTCAACATTAATCAACAAGAAAGAGCTGAGCAAAGAGACTAAGCTCCACCTGTATAAAACAATATACTTACCTACATTAACATACGGAATAGAAAGCATACCGCTACAAGACAAGAGCAAAAGTAAATTAACGGTTGCTGAAATGAAGTACCTGCGACGTATAGTCGGAAGAACAAAGAGGGACAGAGTGAGGAACATCACAACAAGAGAGGAGTTAGACCTAGAACCGCTAGTGGAAACACTACAGAAAAGACAACTAATGTGGTTTGGGCACGTGACACGAATGGGCGAAGAAAAGCTGCCAAGAAGGGTATTAGAGGCAAGAAGAGAAGGAAAAAGAGGAAGAGGAAGGCCAAGGCAAACATGGATGGAAACTATCAGGAAGGAAGTGGAAAGGAGGGGGAAAAGCATGGCAGAAGCTAAACAAATCGCTAGGGACAGGAAGAGATTTCGAAAATGGATAGAGGACCCGACACTTTAGGGTATAAGGGATGGACAAAGAAGAAGAAGAATTACCAAACAGATTCCGATTACTTTTAAGTTAAGTTAGCTTTAGAATTAAGTTTTTAAACATATTATACGCAGGTCACTCAAGGTCTAAAAAACCTACTTACTATCTGAAGACGGTTATTGAGCACTCTTCAACATGTTGTATAATTTATCACATAATTTGCTGAATGTAAAATGATATTAATAAAAATAAATTGCAACACTCATAATACTTCCTCTCCATTCATGGCATGATGTTCTTCGTTATTGTTAAATAACACTTTGCCTTTTATTTCCGAACAAATTATGTATGCTAACCAGGTGAGACAACCTTATTCGTAATCGTAATCTCTATTTGCTGCCTAGGAGCTGCCAGTAACTCCTGCTGCTATATAGCGAATTAGTGTCAGAATGATTTGTAATAAAAACACTCATCCGTAAGAATTAAAAGCTATAATTATGTGAATTGTTATTTTTATCGCCTTATGTAAGTCATTCAATACCTAGCAACTTTTCCGTAGTAACCAAACTATATCATTACTATGAAAGAACAGCTGAAAATGCATGAAAAAATATTTCATAAACACTCAAAATTTATTTATTTATTTTATTTATTTATTTATTAGAGAAAAAAACTAACAGAAAAATAAGGATATTCATATCTGTTACCAAAAATATTTCTCACTGAGACATTGATATATATATATATATATATATATATATATATATATATATATATATATATATATATATATATATATATATATTGAAATATATATATATGAAATGGTAACTAGTTTCAATAATAATTAGTTTTCCTCTATTTCCTCGTGAATTTCAGGAAATCAGTATAGTGAATATACAGACAAGTGACAAGTGAACAACTTTTCTACATTTATATAAACCGCAGTTTAAAAGAAAGAGACCGACTAAAGCATATGAAATATTCCTTGGAAAGTTCTGCGTACTATTGTTTCCGTTCTAAATGAAATTCGGCCCGGAAAATTAATGGTAAAGCGTCCATCATATGTTTAATTAACAGTGCAAAGCAAAAGGGTGCCGAAGATGGAAGCGCACTGTAAAACGTTGCGTTGATATATAAAGAAATCAAGTAATTTATGAGACCATCTAAAAGATTTACAGTGAAATCTTCAATTGTAGATATCTCTTAACTAACCAGCAAGGTTAAAACAAATTTGTTAAAAAAAAAACCCTCAACTAACAAAACAATCTTAGAAAACAAGTATAGTGGTTTGAATTCTAAGAAGTTGACAGTATGTAAGTAGTTAACCTAATCGTCTATAGACTTTTTAACATTCTTTTAAAAATGCAAATGGAAATATAATTACGTAGTTCCTAGAAACGATTTACCAAGGTTTTCCATTAAAGTAATGCAAACCTATGTATTTCAATTTTATAGATAGTTTTTGTTAGCGAACAAGTAAATTGCGATTTTTCAAGAAAGAAAGCTGGACAATACTGGGATAATGAATTACTTACAAAAAATTAAATGTGCCTCAGTTAGCCGCTAAATTTAATGTCAGCAAAACAATGCGTTAATATTGTAAAAAAAGTAAAAACATGATTTTGAGTACATATATGAATAAGTGAAGAAAATGCATTCCAAGAATATACTTTTGTCAGGCAAAAACTTAGAAGACAATGAATAATTAAAAATTGTCAATTCAAAGCGTCAAAGAAATGATTAATAAAGATTCGCAAAAGTATGCATCAAATACACATTTTTAATTGAGTTCAGGTTAAAAAAATTATTAATTATCATCGATATTAAGTTTAACCAAAAAGTGCTTCACTTAAAGTTTCTTTTTTAAGTTTTTATATACGCAGAAAGTAAACTTATTTACAGAAGATGCCTAAAAGATAATTATTTGTCTGTAACTAAGGCTTGAAGCGAATTATACCCCAATACAGGGTCCGGCAGAATGATCTCCCCTTTTAAAACAGCAATAAAAAGAACGTAAATTATCTCCAACGTTGTACTGTCGCACAGAACAAGGCTTGTCATTTAATCATACATCAGTTTTGAAAATGATATCGTCCAAATGTTTAATCGCACGAGCGACACCCTCTTGCAGCTTCACCTTAAATTTTAATTAAATTTTTTAATTAAATTTGTGCATTGGTTCTCGAGCCACTGGTGCGATTGTTTGCGATAGTATCCTTTAATTCCTCAATAACCCGCAGCCTGCGTTGAAAGTCTTTTGATTTCATCCACACAAAAAAAATCGCAAAGGAACAGGTCTGGTGAAATTATCCATAGGATGTCATCATATAACAAGATGAGGCAGCCTGAAAAGAATTGTTCCAGAACTTCTCGAGAAATTCCCGCTGTGTAGCGGTAGCGCCATTTTGTTGGAACTACAGTGGTAATGTCGCAACATAGCGGGTAGATGTGTCACCGCGTGTTTTGCTTCTTAAAAAAAAAACGGCCCCATGATGCCAAATTTCGTAACAGCACACTAAAGAGTTACAAACTGACTGTGGAAAGACCACTCATAAAGTTGTAAAGGTTTCGTATCAATTCAAAAAGGAGAGATTATTCCACCGGACTCTGTATAAACGAAATAAATAATGTCAAATATTTACATTACATGTTTGTCACTACGTATCCATATCATTCGGCCACTTCCGTTCCAATCTTACGTGTGTTGTTTCGTCTAATAAAGATTGGACTGTATCATTTCGATATGGTATGGGATATGCTATTCCCAGATCTTCATGTAGGGTTCTATTGGAAGCAAGCTATGGTGGATCTGTTATTAAGCGAAGAGCTTTGGCCTAGTATCTTTGCAGGATTTCAATATTCAAAGGGCTGGTCAGTCCCTATAATTCAATTTTGCAAGTCCATATGGGCCTTAGGATACTTTTGTATACAGGCATGAACTTTTATTTACTAAACAAGCCATTCCCTTAAGACGAATGTCAAGTTTCTTCTTTTTTGACGAGCTTTCCAAATAAGTTTTTTGTCAAGATATATTCTCAAGTGTCTAAGTACATATGATTGAATCACTGGAGTCTTGTTCAATATAACGGTTAGGTACTGTTACTTTCTTAATGTAAACGCGATGTGGACTCATTTGTTTTCACCTTGATTTAAAATTTCTGTATCCACTGAAGTTTGTAATATGCGTCTGGATACTTCACTACTATTGTCACATACAAGAACCGTTGTATTGTCGGTGAAGGTGCTTGTTGCATTTTCATTATTAGTAGGCAAATCTGCGATATACAGAATATATAGGGTGGGTCCTAAGTCACAGCCTTTACGAATTTTTGCACTTAGAAGATGGAGTGAAACTTCGTTACCCGTTTTGACTTTAAAATAACCTTTATTATCTAAGATTTCAATAGTAAGTCCCTCTATAAATAATAAGCAAAGCATATAAAATCTCCTAGCCGCCGGTTCCCTCTGGAAAAAACGAAAGGGACAGCCAAATTTGACGTAGAATTCAAATCCGCGATCAGAAATTTAATAAAACCAGTGCAAGTGGCCTAGAAAATAGACTCTTTCATTTTAAAAATCTGTATACAGTTGAGAAAAATCTTCAGAAATCCTTATAATACATAACCACAGATCCCCTAGCCGCGGGCTCCCTTTGAAAAAAACAAAAGGGACAGCCAAAATTGACGTTGAATCCGAATCCGCGATTAGAAATTCAAGAAAACCAGCGCAAGTGGCCTAAAAATAGCCCTTTTCACATTTATATGCCAGTGCCTACATTTAAGTAGGGGTGAAGGTAGGACTCACACTTCTTACCAGGCGCGCAGTGCCTCAACGCACACCGCTCGAAACCTGTACCATCTCATCCATAGAAGTATACTTTACTTTAACAATGATGATTTACGCTAATTTCAATTGAATTCAAAAAAAATTATTGGTAGCTATGTTATTGCTTTTTTAGGAAGCTTTTTTATGTTATTATGGACATGAGGTCAAATCCAGGAGCTTTATGGTTGTTCAGAAATTTATTTCGTCCGAATTGGTAGTGATACTTGTTGAGGGGCATCATTGCCTATCTCTTCCACGTCAGGTTTATAAATTTCAGCAAAACGTACAAATGTTACAGCCTTTTCTAATTCTGATCTAGCCCAAGTATCAGCTTGATTTCGAATTAGTGGTATAGGTTTGTGGGATATTTTAAATCTTTTAATGGCTTTCCAGATAAAACTTATGCTTAGGGACTTGTTAAAAATCGTTTAATTACGTAAATATTTCAGTGTTTGCTTCAGTTTCCTAGTTAAGAAATCATATTTTCGTTTATCTGCTATATTATGACGGCGTTCTTTTGGCTCTACGTTTTTCAGCTATTAACTGTTTTATTTGTAATAGGAAGTTGTTTTGTAAGTGTTGTAGTAAGGATATATTATTCCACCCTGCTTGTCGAATAGTCGTAATTAGGTGGTTAACGTCTTGTTCCAGTTCCTCCGTCGTTTTTGAATTAATATTAAAAATTGTGTACTTTCCGAAGTGGTTCCAATCGGTGTTTTCCTTAGCTACTGTTAGATGATCTTCTTTAATTATTACAATTGCACTAATTCTTCAGATGAAAAGTCAAAATTATTATCAATTTTGACATAATCGTTTGATATTCAATTACCGATAGAGAAATCTAATAAATCCAGAATTAGTTCTGATCCGACGGCCAATATGTAGGTTTTCGGATAGAAATAGGTTATACTTCTCATAATAACTCCCCGCCTTAGTACGTGTGCTCTAAGTTGAAGTTCCTGTCGTTTAAAAATAGAATGTTAAGTTTTCTTGAGAAATTCTGTGCCGCGGTGAACAAGAGACAGTTGATAATGTTAAGAGGCTAGGAACATTATTTACTTGTATAGTAGTAACTTGTAGGTAGGACATAACAAAGTGAAGTGATCTAAATAAAGTTTAATAATTTTATACTGTTGTTACTTGGTAGACAGAAAAACCTCTTTGGCATAAAGACATCTAAAAAGACAATACGTTTAAAAAGAAATGATGAAGAGAAACAGTCATGTGAATCGCGTAATAACAAAAATCAGTGATGATACCTGATGTACAAGGACGAAGTGGTTTAGAACGAAAATTTTGCCTGTGTTCGACAACACAATGTCTTATCTATACACCTTCATTTAATAAAATGCATGGTAACTATTTTTGCCATCTTCTATAATCACTCGATCAGAGCAAAATGAAAAATTAAGAGTAAATTATAACAAACTTGTCATAAAAAATTGTTTAACAGGAAAGCACTAAAAAGTGGTAGTGATTCGAATTACAGTTTTGGATGCAATTTAACTGAATACGGATTGCATGGACTAGAGTATCAGTCACATTAGTAATAAAATTTTCAAATAAAAGTGGTTTTATACTGAAAATGATATCATTTACACGAAAGCTTTAGCTGAAAGTTATGGTTTTGCAAACTATAATATAGTTTTTGAAGATGACCATTTACAATTAAAATTATTATTTTAGAAAAACTCTAACTTAATGCTGACGATACTCATTTAGAAGAAGAAACAGAAAAGAACATCAGTAAAGGCATGTAAGCAAAATAGCGATATGTTGCAACTGAATTAGAAATATTTTCCCTAGCAAATTACTTTAAAAACAAAGAAATAAACTAAAATTTTTCGATTTAATTTCCTTAGTTTACTAAATAATTATGTTTTTAGAAAAATAGTTTATTAATTAGAACTAAATGACCCACAAGAAAATTTTTGCACAACAGATTTTTGTGGAGCTCTATATGTTTTGTCTGTTGAGGAACAAAATGTTTATTACATATTCAATAGATTTGTAGCGCTCATCCGAATTACTTAAAAAAATTTATAACAATATTTTTAGTTTATTGTAGTAAACCAAAATTTAATTTCTCAAACAAACAGACGTGTGGAAATAATTCAGGATCCTTATCGGAAAGACTTCAACCTAATATTATTGTATCTAATATATTTCAGTGTGCTAAAATTTTGGCTAATAACAATAACATAAATAAAATTAGCTGAGAGTAAATGACTTTAGAAATTCACTCCTCGATGCATAAGATGAAAACTTTATGTAATGTTGGATCTACAATGAAATTTTCCATCCTTGTGTTTAAGTATTCTAACCGCTCCATCATGACTAGTGTCGTCATCCACGCCATTTTGTTGGCTTTTATTTTGTTCCTGATAATTCAAATAAACTTCTGTAATACATATGAATATTAAGTTTTATTAAGTAGCTTTTATAAAAACGAATTATAGCGAAGAAAAGTGATGTCCGGTGAAAGACCGAATTAAAATTTAACTTTTGTACGTAGAAAAAATGGAAGAATAAATTATTTATTGCCATCTCAGAACAAAAATCTAAAGTATAGAGTTGATTGCATAAGTTCAGTTTTAATCCCGATCCATGGGGCAAAAGAGAGCCTCGCCAAACATTTCAACGTAAAGAAATTATCAGTGGAGTCTTCTTTAATTTGGTCAAGTCTGGCGACAAATTGTGGTATAATAGGATAATACACAAGATAGCCTCAGTATTTACATCTCTCTCGATGGTTTAGTTGAAGCGGCATTTTTTGTGTGGTTGGTGCCGACAATACTATAAAAATCCGTGATGTCCACATGTACAATGGAAATACATTAAGCAAATATTCCATCATGCACTAATTTGCTATGATAATACGAGCAATCTGATCGACTGACTTTATGGCTAGGGGATCAGCAATAATCTTCAAAGTCTGGGATGCCCTTCATTAAGAGGACAAAATAAAAAAATCTGAACCTGTCTTTGGTGAGATCCTATATCTAGCAAAGACAAAGGTAATATAAATCTCCTTTAGTTAAAAAGCTAAAAAAGTTAAAAAGTTAAAAAAGGTAAAAAGCCCTTGTTGTATTTGTAAGATGAGGCTGGACTAAATTTATAATAATTTTTAAATAAATATATTGTATGTACTCGTACAAATAATTATTGTTGTTGTGTACAGCAACTGGATGTTATGCACCCATCCAAATTGAGATATTTCTTTTAGTAATTGCTATGCAGAAAGGCGTCCTAATGGAAGTGGTTCGCGACAGCAATTGGCTCTTGATAATTGCTGCTGAGGCTGAGATGGCCTGCAGCAGAGGTGCGCTTTACATATTTTGGACTATTCTATATATTTGCCAATCAACGCTGAATCGTCGCTTAGCTTGAACGTCTCAAGGGTACCATTTTACTTTAATGTAGGCCCTAACATTATTAACAATATTAACACAGAAATGTTAGTGAGAATTTTTATGGGTTACATAGAAGATATTGCTATAGTATGCTTGTACAAAAGTAATACATATAAACGAAGGAAAACCCGAAGTTGTCGTACCAGAAGAATCTCTCATTGGCAAAAGATTTGTAAACGAAAGAGGGACGAAATTGTATGCAAAGATTACTGTAATCTCATTAGGACTGTGAAGTTAGTCGCAGAAAAATCTACGCAACAAATGATTAGGTTTTCGATTTTTGTGCAGATATAAAAAACAACTCACCTGCCCTACCAATCTTCCATAATACATCACACAATCTACAACCAAAAATTAAAGAAGTGATTTTTAATTCTTTACCTGTGATATTCAAACACAAGATGGGTGCTATTTAGTCATGTGATTGTTTTCTAAATAGTCATGGCCTTAAAAGTGTTTCCATGTAAACTCACTAGGGTTGTGCATAGCAACCCGTTGTTCGTCTTATTGGTGCATTTAGTTGGAAGTTACACGACTGACGCGGTGGACGCGGATTACGAGCAGAGAGCTAACATTAAACCAACAAAGCGTTGTCGAGAAGGCGTGACTTTGTCAGAGTTTGGGGAAAGTAGAGATTCAGTGCAAGATCCAGTGCCCATCAACATCACATACTGTTTGCAAATGTGGAATGTGTAAAGCAATTACTGCAAGAAGATCGTCATGTTGGTGTGCGCTAACATTGAATAGGAGTGCGTGTCACCAAGTTTTACGCAACGATTAAGGAAAGAGAAACTTAATGGAAAAGTAGTCCTTCACAATAAGAGAGGAACAGAAACAAACCAAATGATGAATTGTTGCTGAACTGTTGGAAAGGGCCAGAATTGATTCCCTATTTAACAGAGATTTCTAGTTATCCTTAAGAGGCAGATTATTCAGAGCGTTAGTATTAGTTAAGGGTGAAAATCACCCATCACACAAAATCCACCCATATCCTTCCAAGCAAGACTAGGTATTGGAGTTGGGCGGATTCAACTGTTGACTAGAGAGATAACAAGGGGATTAAAAGACAAATTGTTACAAGGTATTGTTTATAAGTTGGTGTTCGAAAGCCAACAAGATTTAGATAATTTTAGAAATGTATTGCCACCCATTGCTATACAAAGAGGAGGGTTTGAAACCCAGCAATCCTTGTCCGAATCGTGTTCTGATAGCGGCAAAGGCAAAACTGATTGTGAACAACATCAGGGATGAATAACTTGCAATTCAAATTTGAATTTGTAATTTGCAATAAAATTAAAATAAACATTTAAATATGGGTAACAGAAATATTGTCGGAATTGACAGTTGGTGCTGCTAGTATGGGTCACCAACCTCCAAAAAAAACGAAGCGACAACCTTCGAAACCAAAGACAATGATGATGTATTTTTTTATATTAGAAGTTTAGTGCACCATAAATATCTGCCCGAAGGACAAACGATAAACCAAAACTTTTACAGTAACCTGCTGAAAACGTTTGTGCTGCATTATTTCAGGAATGTCTGGCCAAACATCATATCCCTGTTCTAACATATCTTCCGTATTAACCCAACCTGTTGCCGTTGTGATTTTTTTATTTCTCTGTGTGAAAATGCCTCTTAAAGGAAAGCGCTATGAAGATACTGTAGCAACCCAAACGGTTGAGAAGCATTCAGGATGAAGTTTTCTCTGGTTGCTGCTACGACCTTCAGAACCGGTGGCAGCTGTGCACAGATGACCGAGGAGACTGCTTTGACAATAAATTGACTTTTACGAGCCCAGTCGTGGAACTTTTCTGGCAAAGGTTATATTAAAAATTCTATTACACATAATAAATTAAAATTGACATAAGTTAGCTACGCTCTAATTGAGAAATTTATCGAAGCGTTGCTTCATCAAACTTTAGAGTTTTATTTTCGTATAATTTCAAAAAAGTATTGCTGTAAAAAATTGTTGAAAAAAATAATTCATTATAAATAATAATATAAAATTCGATGTATTTCCAATTCCAGCTTGATACTCATGAACTATAATGATTAAATGTGTCACTTGTTAGGTATCTTTATGAATTTTATAGGTTACAAAATTTTAAATACCATTAACTTAAAATACTTTCTATTTGTACTGGCAGGACCAGAATATTTTGCAGATAGTTAAAGAGCTTAACTCATCATTACTTTGCGTGTTAAGTATTTTATTAGTAGAAACATGTAAATAATTTTTTAAACCGCTATTCAAAGCCGATTATATTATAGACGACAAATAATTGTTGAAAATGAGAAAGCAAATAAATTTATTGAAATGAGTAAACTTAAAAAATATCGTTGTAGCAGTAAGTGCTCTCTGTTAATACCGCAATTTTACAGCATTTACTCTGCGTTATCTTTATTGCCCAGAATCGCCACATCACTTAGATTTTGTTAATTTGCGCAATTAAACTCTCGCCGTACAAAGCTGTGTGTTTGTTTAAGGTGCCGCTGCGTGACTAACATTGCAACAGACAGGTCTTTCAAACGCTGGCGACTGTATTCTATAGGCGGTGTGGGATTATTTGAAATATTACTGCTTAAACCTGGGCATTTAAACGTCCATCGTTATTCAGGTAAATGCTTTTGAAATTGCCAGCGTTCAAAGAAAAGCAATTCGTAGTCTGCCTGTTTGTTTTCTCAGTAGCGAAGAAATGGCATTCGAAATATAAATTATGGCGGTTTTAAACAAAGCCGCTTGTAACATTTGCCTTTCGGGATATTTTCTAAGTAAAACTAATAAATCAGAGGAAAGCTAAGTTCAAACGAGCGCGAATCAAACATCGCATGATTTACCGTTAAACCGCCCATCCTCTGATGTAAGACAATTAAGGAGAAATTAAAATTAGGGAAAGCGCTCTTAATCTAACGTCACTCGTGTTCCTAAAAATTGCATTACAGCGGAACTCCCATTTTAAAAACATTTGTTTTACGGAATTTTATATTTAAAGAAAATTTTAACGGAATCCTGGCTCAGAAGTAATTTTCCGAACTGAAGTACTATTTAAAGAACTAAAAAATAAAGAAATATTTATGAAAAATACCAGATTTTTCTTTAGAGAACTCTCGGGGTACGTTACCTGACTAGCTATAAGCAGTAAAATGAATGCACTATAATAATCTGTCTTAAAAGTTATGAGTCACTAGCTATTAGTCGTTTTATTACGCTGCTGAGCAATAGAAAATACCTATAATTTGAATTATTGTAAAAGCTTAATGGTATACTGATAAGTTTTGTTGCAATTGTATCCAAAGACAACAAGTTCTATGTAACTGTTACTTGCAGTTAAAGTATCCAAAACTCAAGACTAAAAATTTAATTTCAGTTTTATTCAAGTCATTATCGTCAATATTTCAACGTTTAGCGAGCATATAGGAAAAAGTGTGCTACTAAAAATGCTAAACAGCAGTCGGAAAAAACGACAGTGCCAAAATGTGGTATCTCTCCGTAGTTTAACTACGATTTTAAAAGCAACGAACGGACGCGTCATAATAATTTGGATTAAAAGCGGAAATTAACAAAATTGCGTAAAATTAAAAATATGGATAGGTTCATGCTCTAATGGCACAATTATGTAGCGAAAAGTTTGCTTTTATCTTATATAATAATGTGAGAAAGGACCCAAAAATTGCTAAATATAATTTGATAGCAACTGGTTCGGTAGATTTTTTTAAATTTAAAGTTTGCATATTTACAATGTACTCAAGTTGAGTAATGAGCAAATGATTTCATATTATAACATGAGTGGAGACCAGCCAGTGCTGGTATCCCCAATAATTACACTAAATAAGATCGTGCGGCCAATGGTGCTTAAGTCTTCTGGTCGCTGGAAGGTTGGCGAGCTATTATACTAATTTATTGTGATGGTCAACTAGTTTTTGATGGTATTCTCTGTATTTCTTCAGCAACGTAAGGTCTGTTTAGGTCTGTGTGGACTGTGTCGCTGGTTACATACCAAGAAGCGTTTGTTAGATTTCGTAAAGTTTTCGATTGGAACCTCTGAAGTATCTTCGTGTGGAAGCCTTGGCGCAACCCCAGAGCCGAATCCCGTAGGTCCAGATGGGTTTGAGTATCACCTTGTACAGGAGCAGCTTGTTAGATAACGAAAGTTGGGAATGCCTGCCGATTAACCAGTCCATTTGTTTTGTCTTGAGGTCAAGTTGTTTGCGTTTGGCCGTAATACGTGTTTTCCAGGTAAGTCATGGTCAAGATGCATCCCAAGGCATTTGACTTAGGTCCTTACTGGTAATGGGGTGTTGTCGATTGTTGTTGGCTGGCAGATTGTGCGTTTGTTAGTAAAAGTCACTTGAGTTGATTTGGCATGACTAACGGTAATTCTCCACTTCCTGAACCAGTCGCCTAGTAGATCGAGGTGTCCCTGTAACTGGTACGCTGCTACATCTGCCAAGACAGCTGTGTCGTCAGCGAATGTTACTATTAATGTATTCGGTGTATTTGGAGCGTTTGCTGCATAGATGATACAGAATCGTCAGTAGGAGAAAGCTTAGTGATGTATTGCGTATAGGTTTCGTTGCGCACGTCGCGTAGTGTTGTATGTAACCGAGGAGTAAGACGATTATACACAGTTTTGTCTTGTGCGTTTCTGGTTCTTTGCCATGTTTTCCTAGCTCGACGTTTTGCAATAAAAAGTTCTTGTACGTGCAATGGTATATTTATAATTTCGGGTGGAGCCGAAGCTGGAGTATCATGCTTGGTTTTAATTCGAATAGTAAGATTAATCGTCTGCTCTAGTTGAGTTTCAAAGTAGTCCCAATCTGTATATTTGGAGCAAAGTCTTGGAGGAGCATCCTTATGGATAATAGTTGTGCTCACAGTGATGATTACTGGCGAGTGATCAGAAGATAGATCGAAACTGGGCTCTGCCATGAGGTACGTATGTCCAATATCGCTGACAACTGCAAAGTCGAGTAAGTCTGGTAGTCTGTTTTGGTCACTTGGTCACTAAGTGGGCATTCCTGTAGAGAGATAGTCAAGGTTGCTGCAAAGCATTGCGTTTCTGAGGTTGCGACCTTTAGGAGTGATTAATCTTGATCCCCATACTGTGTGTTTCGTGTTCCAGTCTCCCCCTACTATAAATTTGTTCCCGAGGGATCGCAAGAAGTCTTCGTATTTTTTCAGTGGTAATAAAATATCTTGGTGGGTTGTATACCGCTGCAATTCCAAATGGACAAAGCTGAGTTTGCACTTTTATGCTAGCGCTGTGGATTTTATCTGTTCAAGATTGGAGCTCATAGTGTACAACTGAGTTTTTTACGATGACAGCAGCTCCGCCTTGAGCGGTGCTATTTGGGTGATTACCAAAGTATACAGAGTAATGTCTGTTTTTGATGTTGCATGGGATTCTGATATAAGTAAGATATCTATTTTTCTAACTGTAGGAATGTTATTATCTCCTGCACGTGGTTGGCAAGACCATTAACGTTCCACAGTACGATTCTTAATGATGAAGCTATTTTTAAGTCAATTTATTGATGACCGAACAGAGCAGATTAAGAATCATGTTATTCTGGTTCATGAGCTGGATAAACATTGTTTTGAACTCCACGAGGAAGTTGGATAGTTGTTCGTTGATGTTCAAATGTTGCTCGTTAGATGAGACATTTGGTTTCCCAAATAATTAATATTGTATATTGTTTTATTGTTTGCTTTGGGGTCGAGATCTACCACGAACAATGGCAGAGGTTGTTTGGTTACCCTATGGCGTACGTTAAGGATGTTTCTTACTGTATGCCCCAGATTGACAGCTCTTCTTTAATGTCGTCTGTTGGTGTGGAATGATTGAAATTTCGAATGAAAACTCTGTATGATCGATTTTCTTTGAGTTGATATGTATGGAATACAATCGCTTCATTTTTGAGGTGTCTAGTTAGCTTCCTATATCAATCTGAAGTTAAAGTGTTAATTTTAATTGTGTCACCGGCCATTGTCTTAGTGTAAAATTGCTCTTTTTCTAAGACATTGGAAATATTTTCTACCATTTGATTGTAGTTATTAACACCGTATATGTATACCGGTGGAGGCTTTGGAATTTTTAGTTGTTGATTGTTGATTTGTTCTTGTTTTTGGTGAATATCTTCCTTTTGGGATAGGATTTCATACCTGTTGAATGTACTTGTTTGATTGACTTTAGATGTGCTAGGAGCAAGTTGTGTACGGTTTCTTTTTGATGGTTTGCCATTTGTGTTTATTTTCATTAGTAAGGTCACAGGAACTTTCGTGATCCATGTCTGTTGAATTTGTGTCAGAATCCTCATTTATTTGTATATCGTCTCGATTGATACTGTTTATAGATCTCTTAGAATGCTTATTATAATTCAGCTGCTTAGCCTGGTGAGGCGGGATTATTTGAGGGTGTATTAACCGAGGTGAAGAAAGTATGGGTTGATTTTGGAATATTGAGTTTGTGAGTTAAATTGGGTTTGATTAGGTGCGTATTGGTATTGCTGAGGAACTAGATTATAGGTGAGGCCCGTGTTTATTGGAGTATTTGGATTATTAAGTGGCGAAGCGAAGCGGAGTCACTTACTAACTTCATGTGGTCCATCCGTCTGTCCGTCCGAGCAATAAATCGAGAACGGCTGGGAATTTCCAAATTCTGTTTTCACCAATCGACAGGTCACCAAAAAGGCTTGCTTGCTAATGATTTTGAAACTGATTGGTCAAAATTCAGCTAGACTAGACGGTTTTCAAATTTGGGAGACTGCTTCGCCACTTCGCTATGCGTTGCAAGCTTTGCAGGTTTATTTGTTATTGTGGGTGTTCCTTTTTTTATTTAAATTTACTACCTATATGACTAGTAATATTGTAGTACATACGATTTTGAGTTAAGCGAAATTTAAGCTTGACCTCTGATTGCAGTTATCGGCAGAACAACATATAGAAAATGACTCGTAATTCTAATATTAAAAGAAAATGCAGGCCTGATCTTAATAGCAGGTAGACCGTTTTGGGGCACTTATATATCGAAGCGCGGCACTCGACCGTCCGCTCCGAAACACAAGCGCGGAATGGTTCGGTAGATAAATAAAAAATAAAGTCAAACATAGAATTGTACAAAACATTTGTCAGTCACGTAAGAACCTATTTGATACCGACGAGACTGTTCTTTAAATGTCTGTGTTTTATACGCATCTTTCAAAACGATAAGTATAGGGAAAAAAGTGTAGCGAAGAACTAGTGATCATTCTAGTGGGAGTAAACGCGAGAAAAATTGAAACTTAATTATGAGTAAAACACCCAGTTATTTCTGAGGGATTAAATCGACCACTTTACTTCTCTTTGGGTTTGTATTTCGGAAATTGATGAGGTGTGAAAATATGTTTCTCCAGCCAAACTCTAATTTTTTTTAGAAATGCTGGCTTTACATCACAATGTGGTAACTGGGATGAAGATCTAAAACAAAACCAGTTGTTGTAAATGATGCAAAAGTAATGGATTATGTCAAAGTCAATTTTAAAAACCAAAATTATGGGTTACTGATGAAAGAGGGTATCGGAAAATGTTATGAATAAAAAAATAATTATGATGAGCAAGAAGACGATGACGTACCAACACAAAAATCCTCTAATAAGAAAATAATTGCGCGCCTTCTAATTTTAAGATGATTTTAAAGAAAAACAGTGTAATTGTTTAAACATATGCCAAATATTTTATGAAAATAAAACTTGATTAATATAAATATGCATAAATGGTGCAAAACATGATTCTTTTACTGTCGTGCAGGAAAAGTTTTTCCATACTAACTTAAGGAGTCTTCATTTACCATTTTTTTAAATAATTTACTTTAGTGTACTTATAAATTTTGTTAAATAGAAGTTCTACTATAAATACATGGAGCAGTCAGATTTGATGGTTTATTTGGGTTCCAGAAAATACAAATTCCACAAAAAATATAAAAACAGCTTTTAAAAGTATACTAGGAAATCCAGCCAACAACGCTTGGCTACTATAGAGAAATGTTATGAACTTTCTGCAGCAATCGTTACTACCGATGTCCTCTAAAGACTTTTATATAGCACTTTGTTACACCATCTCCCGTCAAAAGTCTATGTATATATATGATGATGATTTGGTTTTTGTAAAGTTCACTTTCAATTCACTTTTCTTACTTTTACTTGTAGTTTCTTAATTAAGCATTCTTTGTACTTATCTCTCATACAAATATAATCTCGTCAACAAACCTCAAGTTATTAAGCCTTATTTACTCCATTGGTTTTCATTCAGTTGTTTAATTGTATGAAGGTGTTCTGTTGTATTGTACTTTTTTCTGAAACCTGTGAGCTCCTTTAGTCGATATACCTCTGTTCCTTCGATCTTACTTACTGAAGATTTAATTACGACGATCCGATTACCATGGCTCTACAGTTCGGCCATGTCAAAGAAAATTAATCTAGTGAACGATATAGCCACCCTGATTCCTTCCTGGTTAAAAGAGTGGTCAAAGTTAATTTGTTTTTAAATCTCGGAAACAGCAACAGATAGCGAGATACGGTTCTCAGTACTATTTAGATAGATTCAAATCTACAAAAAAGGTGTTACCGATTTGACCGCAAAAAAATTATGAGTGCGCCAGAAACGTGTTCCAAAAGCACCCTAAAATTCCGAAGAAGTCTGTATTGTTTGTATTAGAATTAAGGCCATATGCATTGCGTAACACTTGATATATGAAACCGTAAATACGAATTAAAAACGTTTAAAGTCAATGACATTCATATAGAATACAAACAGTCGTCTTCAATATATGTAACGATAATGATAATTCAAGTTTATAATTTGTATTTTACTAGTGACGTAATAAGATAAGAACGCGTATTATTAGTTGCAGTTGTTTGCCTATCTTTTATATGGAGCATATAGCTCTTAATCTTATTACGCTACTTTAAGCTGAAAACCTCTTTTTAATTTTTCTCTTGAAAATGATAATCGTATCAAAAAAAATACAAAATCATGCGCATTTATTTTTTAAAACTTATCTAATACAAAAATTTCATTTTTAGATGGAATAGTTAATTGTAGACACTTTAGTATTATCTTTAAATAGCCCAGATAGTTATGGTTCCCAAACCAGGTAAATCCGTAGGAGAAGTAACGTCATATAGAACTATTAATCTTCTTCTTATATTGTTGAAAATGTTCGAAAAACTTATCCTACTTAGAATACAGCTTATATTAGAAGAGCAAGATATAATACCTAATCATCAGTTTGGTTTCCGTAATCAACATGGAACAATTAAACACATACACCGTTTGGTTAGTAAAATATCCTGTGATTTTGAAAGAAACGGACTCTGCGCCGCTGCGTTCTTAGACTCCGCCCTGGCATTTGATAAGGTATGGTACCAAGGATTATGTTACAAATTAAAAAAGCTCTTACCATACCAATTATATATTATCATTAAATTTTACCTAATTGATAGACAGTTTCCATTAAATACAAAGAGGAAATCACCGGTCTGCACCCGTTATACGCTGGAACCCTTACTACAACAGCAACTTTCGCTGACGATATAGCAGTGCTAGCGTCCCATTTATAACCCGAAACTGCATCTAGATGCTTGCAAACACACCTGAACAAAATACAACAATGGCTTAGATTCTGGAGAGTCCAAATTAATGAATCCAAGTCCCACCATATTATTTTCGCGTTGAAAAGGGGTAACTGACCACCAGTGATTCTCAATGGCCAGCAACTGAAACATACCAAATCTGTTAAGTGCCTTGGACTTCACCTTGACGGGTAACTGAATTGGAGAACACATATTCTTACCAAGCGTAAGCAGTTGGACCTCAAACTTAGTAAATTTTACTACCTAATTAGAAGAAGCTCCAAACTATCCTTAAATAATAAACTGCTAGATTATAAACTTGCCCTTAAGCCCACCTGGACTTACGCAATATCACTTTCGGGAACAGCGAGCAAGTTCAATGTGGAAATCCTGGAATACTTTCAAAACAAAGTGCTTGGTACGATAATTAACGCTCCGTGATACGTGTGTTCCGTCAGTGAAAAGTGTAATACAAAATCTTGCCAAAAAGTTAAAAGATAGACTGAGTATTCACCTAAATGAACTTGCCCATACTTTATCACTCGAAGATGAAGAACCAAGAATATTGAAAAGATATAGACCTTTTGATCTACTGGTTTGTTATAATTAATCTGTATATTTCAATAATATGTCAAATTTCTTAATGTATTTTGTTTATTTACGTAAGAACCTTTTGTATGGAGGGGGCTCACTGGAACCTTCCTCCAAAAGACTCCTGTCCCTAATCAGGAGAATATACAAAAGACTAATATGTATAAGATTATAATTGTGATAATGTGAAATAATGTATTGTGACCAATTGAATGGCATCATGAAAATTGTATTATAATTGCCCATCTATTTTTAATTGAATATAACTTTGTTTAATAAATTTTTGACGAAAAAGCAACTTATAATAAGTGCTAATAAAGTTATTGGAATTTAAATGAAGCATGTACCTGATTCTTATTATCTGACTTCATATCTAGATTTCATCTGTTAGAATTATAAAGATTAAAGTTTGAATTACTAATGGATAAATATGAAAATTCCCCCCAATACAATAATAAAACGAACTATTGAATATTTCAAGAAATGCACTACATTAATTCAAAAAACTGTTGAAAAATATTTTATTTAGATAATGTAGTATCTTTTCTAAAAAAAAACTTCTTCATGTGCCGTCTCCGTTTGGAAGATTGGCAATCATCATAGCTATACGTATTTTTGAAATGGCTGATCTAAATAATTGGGTCATCGTTCCTGGTTTTATTCCCTTAGATCTTCCCTTGTATTATGAGCTGAAGCAAATGGTATTTTTCTACTCTCATTATATGACTTAAGTATTGTAATTTTCTTTTTTAAGTGTAATTATAATTTCGTTTTTTCATTTTTCTCAATACTTATATATTTGTTACTCGAACAACCCACGGTATTTTCAATATCCTCCTGTACATTCATAGTTCAAAAGCGTAGACACATATATAAGTAACAAAAACATGAAAAGGTACAAAAAAGCACATATAATTTTGAAATAGACAAATATATGTGAATTTCATTAAACCTACATTGTAGATTTGAATCAGAGTAAAATTGTCTTGTTCAGTTTGCAAAACATACATGAAATAGATAAATTTAGAGAACTATAAAATACGTAGCTGCGTAAACTTTTAAACATAAATTCATTAAGGGGAAGAGAAGAGTGTTTTTAAGCGACTATCAACAGTATTAAACACTCAGTTAATTTATCAAAACATACGTCACAAATTGAACTGGAAGATATACTAAATGTTAGAAGAGTATGTCCAATGCCATTTGCTGATCTAAATCCCGACAAAACTAAGATGCTATTAATAGAAAACGATAATAAAAGAAACGTAAACCAAAACGCATATAACTTATTCTTATCCAAAATAATAATATATAATTACAAACCATATATTTGATAGTAACTTGTACAAACGAGGCCATCATAACTAAAGAATGGGGAGATATCTTAAAACGTTATAAATAATAGAGTAAATTCTTATATAAACGTTTATTCTACAAGTATTTTAAAAATGCCACGCAAAAAAAATATCAAATGACAATAACAATAAAATAGTCTCCCCAAGTTAAAAATTTCGGAGCTAAAACAATCCTTAATTTGAATCTCTTGATGATAACAACTAAGTAACATTTAGTAAAAAAGAGAAATCGAAATATTATAAACAAAGAAACGCGAAGTGTAAAAATTCCCATGAAAGTAGAAAAATTAGAAAATCTAAAATTGGTGATAAAAAATTATAAATAAACACTTTAGATGTAAGTAAATTTCGATAGCTACAATCGGGTGATTGTTGGAGTGTTAATTGTAGAATAATATTAATAGCAATTGTAAAAAAATGCAAGTGTTGGAACAGTATTGAATAAAAATTATATAAAAAATATGGGTTTTAAAGAAAAATAAAAAAGGTGATTGGTTACTAGAATTATGTGCAAGACATGAATTAGAAACGGCCAACACACCGTTCCAAAATCATGTAACAGAAAAGCATACCTGGACGATGACAGAAAAAAGGGGACAGTTATAAATTCACTATAGTTCAACAAAATAAAGATTCAAAAACCAAATAAGGGACTGAAAGAGCTATCTTTGTGTTTATATTAATAGTGATTATAATCCACCCCTAATCAAAACTATACTAAAATTTAATTTTAAAACTAAATTTTTAAAACTAAAAAGAAATTATACAAGAAAAAAGTATAAAGATAGGTAAAATAACGTTGAAAACTGAAGAATTGGAAGAAATATGGAAGAAACGGGGAACAAAATAAATATTGATTGACTAACAAAGAACTCCCGTGTGGGGTTGCTAGTCCCCCATCGGGCGCCTCCCCAGGTGGCGGATAGGGGAATTCCTCCCAGATATGGGTGGTACCTGGGAAATGAAATACCAGGGGCAGACCAAAACTAGCATGGCATAGGAAGCAGCTGTGTCATTAATGAGTCAAGGCTGCAGAAGAATGACTTCGGTAATAGGCTTGTCATCATATACTTACAGGTGGTTATCAAATTATGATACACCCGGCTGTAACACTGCGATGAGGAAAGCAACGGAAACTACCTCATTATATTCCCAAGAAAAATCAGGATGGCAGAGAAATATACAAGATTAGATGGGCCAGACTGATCGCCAACGTCCAATGAGGATACGGCACAAGCAGAAGAAGAACAAAGAACCAAAAGAAAGACAAGAGAATCAAAAACCATAAAAGAGAAAGGAAATAGAATTAAAGAACAATTATAGAACAAAATAAACAGAGAAGTAAAAAGCCTAAGGAACTCTTTATTGTAAAAAAATTCAAAGAAATAAACAGATATCTCAAGACAGTAAAATGGAAAATACAAGAAGGTGAAAAACTTTTTCAAAAATTATACAACAACAAGATAGCAGACAACAAAGGATTAAAATGAAGAGATATGTAGAGAAATTGTATGAAGGAGCAAGTAGTGAAGATTCCGCCTTTGGGCTAAAGGAAGGCGAAAAAGCAGACTCAATACTGAAATCAAAATTTAACAAGGTTGGACATGAAAAAAGAGAAATAAAATGTCAGGGGTAGATGAAATACCACCGGAAATGATCAAATACCTGGCTGAATGTGTCATACAGGAACTATATAAATTAACGTCTAAGATATACGACACAGGAGAACTTTTAAAAAACTATAAAAAATATCAATTATAAAAAAATAACTCGTACAAATACAAAAACCGCAGCATTATCAGACTGATTTCACATGCCTCAAAAATAAAGCTAAGGAAAGATGCAGACATACAGAAGAGTTTTGACTTTGTAAATTGGAGCAAATTGCTCAGAATATTAAAATGAATTGAAATAAATTGTAGAGGAAAACGAATAACACCGAACTTATGCAAAAAATTAATATTTTAGTTAAATGTCAATAATACAAAGCAGAAGCGAAAGAGAACAAGACAAGTTGTTGTCATATCTATTTAATATTTATAATAGGGAGATTTGAAAGAAATAACAAACAGGGGCATAAATATACAATGGAAGAGAACTGCAATGTTTAGGTACGTAGATGATATTGCCTTATTGGCGAAGATGGAGGAAGAGTTTCAAATAACCGCAGTACAACTGCAATTACATATTAAAAAGTAATAGTATATTATAAAAAAAGTGAAGAAATTCCGATATGTATGACAAAAGATCAAAACAAAAAGTAAAATACATAACTCAACGAGTGGCGACAAAAACAAAATAAACAGACCGAATAATAAATGAAGAAGTTATGAGAAAAGTGAAATAAAAAAGAAGTCCAGAGATGTAAATCAGAAAGATCTAGCAGTACATAGAAAGCAATAGAAGTCGGCAAAAAAACATTACACAGACTGATAAATAAAGAAACAAATTAAAAAAAATAGATATTCAAATCAAAATGTTGGCAGTTTTAATTAAAGATTTAATTAAAGAATTGTATCATTTATTCAAATTTGATTTTTTTAATTTAATCGGCCACACCTACTATTTGATATTAAATATTGTGCATTATTTTTTTATAAACCAAGAAAACTGAGATTATTTTTCCTCTTAGTAAGTGATAGGTAGTTATAGATTATTTTTTAGAGGATGGTTTTAGTTTTTTATTTTTGTTTTGTTTGTCTGTCTTCGTTCTCTAATATGCTGCACCTTCATAGCATAGCTAAGACTATTATTAAAATTGATAAGTACTTAATTATCTCTATGGGTATTTAAGTAGCTGAGAGTAACACCACACAGAATTATCATTTGCTCTCCTCACTTTTAGCATTTGAATTAACAGCTTCTTTCTGTAATAGCCCTTCAAAGTATTAGTTATGTTTTGATCAATAAGTTAAGGGGTATGAACACTGTAAATGTCGAAATTTTAATGTTTTTTGTTTTATTGATAAAAATATCGCTTGATAAATTAAAATAAAACTTTGTACACATCTTTAATAAAGTTAACATTACATAAAAAAATATTCTTTCTTTTTTTAATATTATGTTGGCGCACAATGGTCCGTCAAAAATGGCAACTCTTGAAAATGGTGCCATTGGTGTTGATAGCTTTGCAGCAAAACGGAACGTCTGAGAGACGAAAAGATTCTTAAAATATATGTGAATGGCTAGAGTTTGGCGTAGGAGATTTTGAAAATATTGATTTGAAAAAAAATGGCAACCGTTTCAAAAAAGTCGAAATTCTCGCGAAATTTTTAATAGAAAATTGTTTATGAAAAAAGTGAAGGATGAAAGGAAAAACGGCTACGTCATGCCATAAAGACACGTTTCCTCTACAAAATCCATTTTGAATCAAGTCGATCGCACAAAAACTGTCTTATGCTGTTAACGAGGCCAAAAAAGTAATTTCGAGTAAACGGCGTTTAAAGTTTTAGAAGAGGTAAATCGAATAAATTAATTTATTCTGTTAGTCTGCTATCCCTGGACCGTATAGCAGCACTTCATCGGCTGTAGATTTCCGGAATTATTCCTGGGCATCCAGACGCCCTTCATGCGTGTTAGCCTGTGCCTGACGATTTGCGTGATTAACGCGCTCTTCGTCGATCTTTTGACAAAAGTCGAATATATTTGGTCCGATGCAAACTTCCATTTCGCTTGTTGAATACTTAGAGTTCGAATTTACAACTTGAGATACATGTTCTTTGGGGTATAAAGCATTGATATATGAAAACATTTTTTTGTATTTTTGAAAATATAACAGTGTCCATACCCCTTAAAGAATATTCTATGTATTTAATAGATTCATAAATAAAGTGAGTCGAAAAACAGTTCACCAGGCACAATTTTTTCTGCCTAAATTCACTGTCCTGTTCATCTACTTGTTCTTCATTCATATGTTATTCAGGTACCATTTAAAATTTCATTACTGATAGGCTTTGCCAACTAGAAGTTGTTGTTTTTTTTGTTCCTCATGTTTATTTTCTACCAAATTTATTGTTGTCTGGTGTTAAACAAGTACGGCTTCATTGGTGTAGCGTTTCCTACAACCTATCCGTTGCTGATTCAATTCTTGGGTTATACCAACCAACTACCTGGAGTTTTCAGTTTATAATTGCTTCTACCAAAATTGCGTTTTGTCTGGATTAATAAAACAGGCAAGAAAAATTCTTCAGTCCTTTTTGCTAGAATATTAGGTTGCAGTTCCATTTATCTTGTTGAATATCGTTTTAAGAATTTGCATTTTATAACACGCTAACACCGTGCGAGAGACAGAAGAGCAGACAAAAGAATAAAGGCACAGAAAGAAAACATATCGGAAACCAACAAATATTCTAAGAATCGGAAATCTCCAGGAAAGGACAAAATTACTAACAATGAGATTGTATAACTAATAAAGAAAATATTCGTTAAAGTCCGAATTCCTATATAATAAACAATTAGTAATGTTATATCTCTCTAGAAAATAGTGATAAACAAGTGCCTCCTATATAAATAAACAAGATAAAAAAAGTATATCATGTAAACTAAAAGAAGAGAAGGAAATTATTGAACAAGTGACAAGCCTCGATTATCTATGTTAGAGGTCAAGGAAAAGGCTGATAAAGGCATAATAATACTGGGGTGCCTAAGTAACGTCATAAGGCACAATAAATTTCTAAGGAGCGAAACCAAGGTGAGAATATACAAAGAAATAGTTCTTCTTACTTATACACGTTACTAAAGCAAAAGAATGTATCTTAAAAACAATCCACATGCTCAAAACAGCAGAGATAAATACTCTACAAAAAATAACAGGCAACACTACAGATTCAAAATAAAAAACAATTGGTAACATCGGGAAAAAGCATGGGACGATTATCTAACAAGAATGCACAAAGATCGAATAGTTTGCAGGGTAAACGACACATCACCTGGAAAGCAAAATGCAGGAAGACCATGTAAAAGATGAAGTGACTCCTAAGTAATTCAGCGATAACAAGTTAAAGCCTAACACTACAGAGAAGAAGAAGAATTGTCACAGTTAAGATTTTCTCTTCTTATTCCTTTACAGTTGCTATTCTATTCAGTACAACCATTATCGTTTTGTTTTACAATATCCTCAGTGGTGTTCACTTTCATAGACAATGTTTGTCATAATAATTCAAATATATAACAATAAATAAAGTACGGTGTACGTTTGTAGATTATTTCTAATAAAACTATTGTTAGACTAACTTGAAAACAAGTGTTTAGGTGAGACAAAACATCTAGAGAAGGAACAGAGAACGTAGAGAAAAAATAACGCGCACTGCGCTTATTAACGTCTCACACTTCAAACAATGTGATTTTTATCGACGATGAGTGCTACATTTATAGCAGAAAAAGTAGGATTTCCAAAATCATAACGACGGAATTGTAGATGCGAAGGGTTTTGTGCTAACTGGTTCCCAATATTTTAACCGATGAACAGAGCTCGTAAGCTTTTGTATCGTGTGAGAAGTGAGCTTAATTTTTTGGAGAAGCTGTTCTTGAGTATTATTCGGAGATGAAAAGACAGTGCTACTAGTGGCACACTACCGAGTTTCTTCGGCTAAAGAAGGTTTGATTGAGCCAATCAAAGATGAAAGCGATGTTAATTGTCTTTTTTGACTTAAAAGCTATTTTCTTTAGAAGTGAAAGCATTTAAAGAGCTAAAAAGGAGCCACACAATACATGGGTTATTTTAAAGAATGTTAGGTGTATACAAACATATCTTCAATTAGACAATTTTTTTAGACTGTCTTGTTATTTTCTGGGCGTACCTGGTAGCCCGCACAAAAGCAAACGCAATCATTTCATATTATTATTCCGTTTTTCCCTTTTCTAATTCTTGGTTAGTTGCTGATTAGAAAAATTGAAGTTTGTCACTATTTTTGGATTTACTTGTGTACTTTTGTCCCTCTGCTCCTGTAGCATTGAAAAAACTTAGTTATTCCTGTTCTGTACACTTTTAACTTTGCGGTGGGTTGGATATCAGCATACTCGTAATCTTTAATGTTTTATTTTTGTCCCAACTCTTGCTACGTTATCTGTTATTTTACTTTAGAAATGTCTGTCGTTAATAACTGGAAGCATTTCGACCATTAGCCTGACAGTATGTATTCTAATTTTAGTTGATCTTCTCATTTAAAATAATAGAGAAAATATTTGTGTAAAAATATTAACTTATTATGATTCATAAAGGATTAAAAGGAAAAAAGGCAGAGCATGACATTTCTACGACTTTTACTAATTTAATATTTTGAATTGTTTTATTTATTCCTGTAATTTATTTATGTTACACTTGTTACTTATTTGTATCTATAGGTCTGTCATAACAGCTATTTTAGTAGTCTATTTATATATTATGAGTTTTTTCGTGTATTTCTATATTTTTGGACTTATTTACATTTGTTTTATTTTCTTAAACTTCTTCAGTAAGTTGCTCGACTTCAGCGGATTTTAATCAAAATTCTTTCAGCATATAGATATTCGAAGTCTTATACAAAGAAGTGATAAGGATAATTTAAGACTGCATAAACATTACTTCTTCTGTAAATGTTACATAACTCAAATCAATTCATATGAAAGATGAACAATGAAAATCACATACGTCATGTGCACAATAGAATGTAGCCTCATTTTCCATAAGAGGATAGTTTATAATCAATTAGCTTCTCCTTATTACTGGAATAATGTCCTAACTGATTAAGCATGTGGATTTTTTGATCAAGATAAAAGTAGTTTGCAATTGTAACACACTTATAGTAACAGAGTATAGTGCGCTCTATTTAAACGTTTCTATAATTATTTTGAGAAATTTCATGCATTTATTAGTTGAGAACCAGGCGTTTGGTGGAATATAATTTTATGGAGATGTCTTTTGAGAATTATTTTCAAACGCGGCCTCGATCATTCCCTAATAGTTGAAATGCTTTCCTAAGTGAATATTTAAAACATTTCTCAAATTCAAGTACAGGGTCGTCGAAGTGCATCAGAAAATGAATAAACAATGGAAATCGCATTGAAATACAACAAAAATTAAAAAGTTAGTTATTGGAAACTTAATACCGTTAAAGTAAATCATATTTGAGAATCATATCGTTCAAGGAGAACACGGCCTTTTCGGGCCGAAACCTAAACCTGCTGCAGGGCAATACAAGTTCTCCCTTGCCCATATATATCATTACCTCCTTGATGGAGGTCCTTAAACTGTCCTTAGTGTTATAATGCCTCTCATTTGCCCTTCGCATACACCACGCTCCACATCTAATAGTTGAGAGAATTGGATTCGGGGCTAGAGGATGGCCAACATTCAAAGGACCGGTGGTAATACAAATTGTTGTATCTATGCCTGGGTCTTTCTTATCTTGTGGGTTGGAGTGGAGTTTTGTTAGAACACGTATTCTCGCCCAGCGACCACCTCCTCTATTTAGAGTTTGAAAACTGTCTCCAGTACAATGATGTAGCTGTCGGCAGTCACCTTCAGCTCTTCCTCAAAGAAGTGGGGTGCCATGCCATCCCATTCGCTGCTCACAAGCCTCAGCACCATCACAGAGACGAGAAACCTGCAAATGCATGACGATTGGTACTTCAGGGGTATCTTGGCAGTTCCAACGGCCATTTTGGCCTGGATGAAGTTCTTGTTGTCTTAAAAGAATCTAAGGCCAGCGCTGTCGCCTTGATGTCATTCAGTAGTGCTTGGGCCTTCAAATTCCTGTCCATCTTGTTTTTGTCAGTCAACAGAGGAGGCTCCCAAGATGAAAGACCTGTAGTGCAGGCTTTGATACATTGCTAGAGTGACTGTTAACATTGCCACTCCATTTCTTTTGCTAATCATACTCCGCCTAGTATCCTGATCGGCCTCCTTTTTCTTGGGATTAGATCGCTTCCTGTGATTTGCCTTGCTAACAATTACCTTTTTCTGGTGGTCAAATTCCTTGTACTTTTTGACTATGTCGTAAACTTGGGTCTTCTGTCAGCGATTTTTCAGAGCGAATGGATTCCAGTACAGCAGCTCTTTGCATTTTGTCGACAATCGTAGACTGTTGATTATGTAAAGCTAACTTGTTACCTAAATGGGGGATTATGCGTGCGCATAAAATGGTCTTTAGGGTTTCCCTTGTGTACTTACAAAATTTTTAAATTTGACATCGTTTTACTGTGTCCACACTGCAGTAAAGAGTAATTAATATTAATTAATTTTTGTTGAAAGTGCAGTCATAGTAATTTTGTAATTTTGTGATTATTATAATCATTTTGCACTTAATAACAAGTATAAAATTAAAATCGAATTTTTGTCTTAATAAGTGGCAATTTGTAAATTCTAAATTGAAGTGATATTCTATTCGCTTCAATACTTTTACAATTTAAAGGGCTTTTCATTGAATTCATTGCAATATTTGAAAGCGCTGTTTCAATTAATTTTCTTCGCAGAAAATGGTATAGATGTATTATTGCGCGACTTTTATTAACATTTATCTTCAATAAACTTTTTAATTTATGGACGTATCGTAACTTATATAACTTAAGGTCCTATTCTAAGAGCTCTGTGCTCACAATTGTGCAGAAGCATTGACTGTGTTACAAATTGCAAAGCACGGAAAATGTACTTACATACTTACAAGAAAGCGAGGAAAATCTGTTTAAATATCTCATTGTGATACGCATGCCTGTCAGGTGCTGCGAACGAAAACTAGTCCAAGAAAACCGGCGCGAGCTTTAGCGAGATGATGGCAAGACTTGAACCGGACAGGTTCAAGTTCAGGAGTAGACTAGAGGCGAACCGCATGATTAAACTTTACAATCAAGCTCTTGCACTATCTTTGTTAATTATCTGCACTTAAACGCGATCTCTCAATTAGTAATCGTGCCGGCTGCGTACCGGGCGCGTCGAGAAAGTCCCCATCGCGTTTTAGAGGTTACTTTCCTTGTTTGCGAGGAAGCGAATGTTTGCTTTGATGTCGCGGGCAGCGGACTATTTTTGCCCAGGTGTTAGCTAAGGCAGCAGTCGGTTTCCTGCACATCAAATTAAATTCAATGAGCTTCGATGCCTATGAAAACACATTATTCGTGTTTAATATTGTTTCAGGCGGGCTTATTTTGCTTCCATCACGCGAGCAACACATTTCCATTATATTTATGAAACGCGATGTCAGAAATTACGGCTGCGTCTTCTGCTTGTTTTAACGGGGAAAAGTAATTGTCTTGCCCAGGAATAGCACAAGTAATTGTTATTGGGTCATACCAACCGCAAGTGTGCAAGCAAGTGCGTAGTTTTCTCTTTTGGGGGAATTCTGGCACGTGCCGACTCGACGATTTCTTTAATTCGGCACCCTCGAGTCGATACCGTCGAGCTGATGCTGTGTTTTCAATTTCAGCGAAATTTCGCATGAAGAGCTTTCTAGGGCGTTATGTCGCACAAAACATCCTCGGGCGCTTTCACACTAAGCCACTTAACTGCCTCGTTTATTGTTGACTTTACTGAAAAAGCTGGAAATGCTGGCAAGCCTCGAAGTTCTCCGCCTTCCAAACTTTCGGTTTTCGGTGAAAATTTGCGTTCTATTCGAAAAGAGGGCGACAGGTATTGTTTTAACGCCTAATTTATATACGTGGGCTGTTCGATATCTACTTCGGTCTGACGTTTACATCGTACAGTTTTGTATTCAGAACGTTTTGTCATACAGACGGTATTTGTGTTGTCATAAAGTTGAAAATTTTATCTCAACTAAAAAGTGGAATTAACTCGTGAACATTTTCATGCGATGATTTTTTACGACTTTTGACTATCTCAACAACAGTGTGTCGATCAACTCACTTCGACTTTTGATGATGAAGTTCCATACAAGGCCACTGTATATCGTTGGTACAATGAATTTAATCCTGGTCGTAGTTCGTTGGCGGATGAATTGAAAAAGGACCGTCTAAAATCGGCTGCAGTGTCGGCAAACATCGATGCTGTGCGCGAACTGTTAAAGCAAGATCGTCATCTGATTTATCGTGAAATTTAGACATCTTTAGCCATTAGTATGGCTAGCATACATTCGATATTGCATAAACATTTAAGCGTAAAAAGTTGTGTTCCGCATAAGTTAACAGGATCGTGTTGATTGGTCGAAAGAAATGCTAAAGAAATACGACGTCGGTGCTTCAAAAATCGTTTACAACATCATCACAGGTGACGAATTTTGGATTTATGTGTATCAGCCCGAAAGTAAACAGCAGTCGACTGTATGGGTATTCCAAGATGAGCCAAAGCCAACAAAAGTCATTCGTGTTCGAAGCACTTCCAAGCAAATGATCGCCTGTTTTTTTTAACTGCACATGTTGCAACCGTAGTTTTAGAAGATCGTAAAATGGTCAATTCTGAATAGTATATAACCATTTGTTTGTCTGAAGTTTTCGGAGAAATAAGAAAAACCAACCTGCGACGCCGGATCATTGTCCACCATGACAGTGCAAACTCACACACATAGACACGAACAATTGACTTTTTCAGCACTCAAAACAAAAATTGATGGGTACAGTTCTAATTTAATTTCTAACGATTTATTTTTGATCCCATGCGCGAAGAACAAACAGCGTGGACAACGACTTTTGACGCCGAAAGAGGCGGTTGGTGCGTTCACAACTTATGAGAGATACCTGATTCGCTATGGAAAAAATGCTAAGAAAATTGGTTCTGGCGTATGCAACAATGCATTAACCATCCAAGAGAATATTTTAAAAAACAATTAAACATTTGTTTTTGTTAGTTTTTCGCAGTAGATAACAAGCAGCCCACGTAATTCAACAAAATTTACTTTTTTTGCTAGTAAAGGATCGAAAAGCAAAGATAAATTTTGTTTCCTGTCAAGGTGGATATTCTTCACTGGTAACCGAATACATTAATATTAAATTAGATTGACTCAATTAAGAAAGTGAAACTGATTAACATAAATAAGCAATAGCAGTGGATTCAGGTTTAAAATGTAAATTTCAGTAAGCTCCTAGAATAGTACGTGTTTTCACTTAGCAATTTATTGTTTATTTTATTTCGTTTAGTTTAAACCGATGTTCTATCAGGTGAGCAGTGTGTGTTACAATTTATTTCGTTTATGTATTGTGTAAGTGTCTCAAAAATTATATATTACGTTATAATTATTAAGAATTCCTTTGGACAATTATAAATAAAACAAGTATTTTTATTATCACCTATTTAACAACGTTACTAGTTAATATTATAATTTCTGTAATAAACAATTAGCCTTTGCAAATAATTCAGAGCAATTTTTATGAGCAACAACAGTCACTTGAGTTGGTAGTGCCGCATTATTTTGCACAATGTTGAAAATCGAGTGTCGAGCCGCGATTAAATTTCTCATTAAACAAAGCTCAATTCCAATGATATTAAACAACGTTTGGACAGTATGTACAGTAAACCTTCGTCTTCAGATTTCACTTTAAGAAATGAGAAAATATCGGTTTCGTTAAAGTGAGCGTGAGGTGTTGCGAGATAGTTGTTTGAAGGTAAAAGAATCATCAGCAAGATTAAGACTTCCCATAAGCACCTTCAGATAAGTAAATACATATTATAAGTTAGTACCAGTTCAAAAATACCAACGTGTGAGACCTGCTGTGAACAGTTTTTGAACTTTTGTCTTAACAACAAAAAATAAGTTTTCAATTCATTGTTACAGGGTATGAAATTATCATCTAGTACTATTTGTAATCAAAATATAGTAAAAAGAAGGTCAATAGAATGGGATAGACTGGTCAAAAAATGACCAAGGAAAACAAAACAATATGGTTCAATCATGGCAATAATTTTCTAGGATTCAAAGAGTATTTTGTCAATTGCTTCTAAAGAAAGCAACACAGTGGTGAAAATAGAGCATTACACCAGCTTCCTGCATAAAAAAAGAGGACCGGCATTCTGAGTCCAACTTCCCGCCTTCTACACAGGTTGCAAAGCAGGTTACTTTGAAGGACTACGGCTTTGGATAGCTTCTTCGTCTATACTACTAGCCCGCAGTAACTACTGGGTATGTTTAAAAATTCAGTAGTTAGCCAAGTCGTTGTGATGAAATTTGATACAAAGATTTATTATTCAAAATTAAACGTTACTTACTCTAGACTATCCAAAACGTTTAAATCATTAAATCAAGAAGAGTTAGATATGTGAAATAAAAGCGGGAGTTCCACAAGGCCGTGTAATCGGACCACTTTTTAGGGGTTTTACACACCTGATCTACCAATTAGTGTTAACACTACAATTTGAACATTCGCAGACAACACAGCGATTTTTTGCCAGGGACTAAGACTCACAGACGGTCGCCGTTAAATCAAAAAACCATTTAGTTAAGCTACAAGTCTGGCTAGAAAATAGAAAATCAAAATAAACGAGTAAGTCTATGCAAGTCATTTTTACGCTGAGAAAAAACAGTGTCCATCAGTTAACCTTAATGGCATAGGCATACCACAGTCCAACATATCCAAGGATTTAGCCTTTCATTTAGGTGGTAACCTAAATTCGAAAGAACATATAATAAAAAAGGGGAAACAACTGGACTTAAAAACAAAACCCATGTATTGATTGATTGGAAGAAAATCACATTTCTCACTAGAGAACAAATTACTACTATGTAAAATCGCCATCAAACCTATGTGACTTTATGGAGTTGATATAATTATAATCCAAAAGAGTCAATCCAAAATTTTAGAAAGTGTTCAGCACTGTAAAAAATAGAAAGTTATAATAACATTTTCTCCATCCACTCTAAGAAGAACGAGATGGCAGACGTAGAAGAAGAAGCTGGCCAACAGATCTTTTGGATGGTTGAAGAGGACAATGCACTGAAATGGTCCTCATCGTGTCACAGTACTCTAATTACTTAGTAGTTAAATGAGCACATTAGCTTCCACAACTGTAAATTGTAATTTATAACAAGCCACAAAAAAATTTAACATTGCAGGAGGCGGTTTTGGAGCATTTTCAACATATATCAGTGTATTTCTCCAGGAGTATTAAAATGCTAGTTTCGAGACGTAATAAATATGTTGACATATAAGAGACTGAATTGAAAAATAACTCTATCGTTTTATTCCTACCAGTATTGGAATAATATAACGAGAATAGAAACATTTGGCCTTACCTCCTATGTTTTGGAAAATGTGAAATAGCTGCTACTATCATCATTAATTAGAAAAAACTTTCCTATTGCCCATAGTTCAATGTTATAAATTTTCGGTGACAAAATTAATAATTTCTTAGTGCTAAAATTCATAGAACATTGCATTTATCAAAATAGCCGTAATTGTTGAAGGGATATGATGATAAATTTCTAAACATAAAATAAACAATCGGCCAATTACCAACATCAAAGGTTCAGTTTATAAAGGAAATTTCTCTCAGTCGGAGCTTAAAGCTAAATATTTGGATGCTGCCAAAGTAAAGTACCACAACAAAAAGTAACGAGTTTAAACATGCTTTTAAAGATTCTTTTAAGAAGCTCGGTGTGTGTTTTGAGAACATACCTGCATCACAGTGTTACATGGTGTTGAAAGAGGTTGTGTTGTGACTTTAACGCTTTTCATTATTTAGTAAGATCTAATCCACATAATCGTATAGGGTAGTAAGTTTAGTTTCTTGTTGGGAAAAAATGCGTCACATTATCTTGAAACTGGTAGGCTATCATAGAAATATTATTGATAAATATAAACATGTAATAAAATTCGCAATTCGTTTGCTCACTATTGAATAAAGAGACAAATAATTAAAAATGATCCTAATTTTATTTCAAAAATAAGCGCAGGCTTTTTTGTAAATAAACTTCGTTTTTAGCTCCCTTCTCGTATTCAACTTATGGTAGTTGTTTATAGTATAAAGACAAAAATTTAATAACTTAAAGTTCTTGCATTTGTTAGAGGTTTCAACAGCCTCCACTTTTTGGGAAATTTGAAACCAAAAGCTCAACTGGTAAATGTAAATAGATATTTTATTTTTATTTTTTATTTATAGTGTTACAAATTTAATACTCATGTCACGATTACTGGATCTAGTATAATTATGTAGATGGTTGACGTTATTTGCAGTAAATGGATTTACTAACACGTTATAAAACGGAATTATTTTTTCTATATTCATTAAAGCATTATAACAATACAAATGTACAAAGTTACTCTTCTACATTATCTCCTAACATATTTTTTCTAACAGATAGGTAATTTTTCATCTCGCTAACGTAAAATAAAGCAACGTCGTCCACGTTTCCACGTTGGGCCGGCAGGATAACGTCTCAGATCTCAAACAATGCAGTAAGCTGGCCCTTGAGCGACTTTAGTATTTCTCGTCCTTCTAAAAATGGTTTATGACTCGCGTACACTAAAAAGTATTGTCTCCGAACTGTGCTTAAGTCTCATTTCTGATGGTTTTACCTCCTTTGGCGTAATATTTTTGATAACAAACCATTGTAGAACTAACTCGGGTACCTTTTGCTGTAACATGGTGATACTGACTTAAGAATTGGTGGTGCAAAGTATTCTACGAAAAGATTCCTCTTCAAGAAAATTTAGAAGAGTCAGCGATTGATTAACTTGAAAATACAAAAATTACCTACACCTACTTCTGTCGGTTTAATTGATTCCATAATTTCTCTTACATTCTACAGTTCATATTTTACCATCTTTACTTTTGTAGGCACATTTGATTTGCACCGACGCTTTTAGAAATGGGTATTAGTTGGGAGGGGAGGGGAGGTAAGCGACCACCTCAGTAGGTCAAAGAGTCCATTGTATTAAGATCAGGGATAGTCCCGTGATCGTAATACTCTACTTCGATGGGTTGAAAAATAACGAGAAAATCAACTGACCGTCTCTCTACGTCTCGGTCTCCAGAAAATGTTAAGAGAGCGAGAATGTCGGTTCTTATAGCGCGAGTCTATATTCTATCCATACAAAATTGTTCAAAAGCGTTTTCAAGGTGATTTAGTTCAATACAAATCGTTTTGTGAAAGAATGGTTGTAATTATTGCTTCTAATGATGTAGAAGGTGACGAGTCCCAAGTCAATAAGTAAAACTGTCAATTTTGGGCAGCAGAAGACCCATTATAACCAGAAACCTTGACATAGTGTAAAGGTTGTTGCTTGGTGCGACGTTTCGAAAGTAGGGATAGTTTGAACTTACATTTTTGAAAAAGCAGAGGCTACGGTAATAGTAACTTCTGACATGTTACGAATTTTTGCGTCTACAACTTTGAAATTTACGACTCAACATGGAAAAATGCCACGTTCATCAAATTTATCTGTGTGCGATTTTATTTTTTGGGGTTACCTCAAATAGAAGATCGACGTTACCACTCGTGAAGAATGTTAGTAAGTGAGATACGGAGCTTTGAAGAAAGGTTTCAGATATGTGGAGACCAACGAGAATGTCAACTTCCGTAATTAAATAATTACTGTATACTTATCAAAATTGCATTTATTACAGATTTTTTTGGTGCTAGTATAATTTTTTATATTGAAAATCATCGAAATTACATTCATTTCATGTTGTGCAAAGATCTATCATAGACAAAGTGTAGATACTATCATTATGTTCAATTTTTACCGAGTTTTGTCATGCTCTCGTTTTTTGAGTACGAAGTAAAAATACACTACCATTTTCTACTTTTTTTTACGTCTGATGTACAATATATTTCACATCCTTTGAAGCGTACAACCTTTTGCATCAAGCCCAAAGTACCCTAATTAGTTAAAGAATATTAATTAGCCACTGTTGGTTAGTTTCCTGTCCTGAGTTTGGCTAGGATAAATTTGTTGATCATCTAAGGTACTTCGATGATAAATTTTTTGTACAATTTTGCAGTATAAAATAGTTTTGCTTTAAATTTGTTATTTTTTTATATTTTATATTATTTTATATTTATAATTTATCTGTTGTAAAATCAAAGACAGAAAAACTTTGTAATTAACTATGCTCCCTTAAAAGTTAATTTTGTGTTTATCGTTAATGCAGTTTAGTTAGATTTCAAAAAAGTTACTCTTATTTTCCTAGGATATGTACAATGGAAAAATAAAATACAGAACACAAAATCTTCATTGTTCTGGCATACCATGTTAATCAGTCCCTAACTGAAGCGGTTCGTCAGTTCAAGAAGAAGTTTGGCAACCACCACTCTTTGCAAAATATGACCCATTGGCCCGGTCAAAACCACAGAGTTTAAAATTTCACAATTTTGGCCTTCGAAGCAGTATAAAAGAAATTTTTTTATAGATGGATTCATCGTTAAGGGGTTAGGGACGACGGTTTAAAATAAAAATCTCATCTAGCATACCCATGAGACCACCTTTACCAGCCAGAAAGCTAAGTCTATTTATGCTCTACTCTATTTCGCGAATTTATTTCGAGCAGAACCGTTTTGCTTTGAATTTATACATAAAGTGGCCATAAAAAATTTAACCAATGGAAACAGACAAAAAATTGATTGGAATACATGAATTCGGATTCTTACGTAAATATTATCCTTAAACTTAAATGTAAATACTTTTTAATATTTTTTTAGCAATTTTACAATTAATTTATTAATTTTTATACGTATAATATAAAAGTTATTTAGATATATTATTACAAATGGTGAATTGTTTAATCATCTACTAATAAGAGCTCTAACTGCTGCACCTAAGCTAAAGTTTGATAATAGTTCGTACATTTGACGTTTTAAAAAATTTAAACTTGTGCAAAGTTTTATTAGTTTTTTTAACTAAAAAACTAAACTAAAATAATTCATTCTGCATTTAGCTTTAGAAATAAAATTTAAAGGCTAACGCTCTAATTACGCTAAATGTGATATATGTTCTAGACATTACATAGTAAAGGCTTTTTCTACCCTATTATAAATTTTATTTATACATTTATCTTTTACCTATAAAATGTAAAATACTTTATTTCGAAACCGCTTTAATAAAATTTGTGGTTTGTCTTTAAAAAATTTAGCTATATAATATACAAAATTTAACGACAAAAATCTTATACTCAGTAAAACTAATATAAGATATAAGAAATAAATTTTTCTTTGTAAGTAAATATATTTCACATATTGACTGAATCTTTGTTTCCGGATCATATCCGTATGTTATCTTTCATGGGGACGCGGTTGCTCAGCAGGTTCAAGCAGTTGCCTCTGTCCTCTAGCCGGCTTGAGGCTGCAGTGCCTGTAAGTGCGCCCCAAAAAAGCATATTTCATTTCCGGTTTATTCGTAATAGTCTGAAGCAATTTATTAGTAACTGTAATGCGATGTTGCTTTTGTTGTAGTTTTGTACCAAACCCTTAGTCAAAATTTCACATTAGTTGGTCTTCTAGTTCTCGGAGTGTAGCCCATACACGTTGAACATTTTCTGGTGTTCTGCTCGTTGCTAGTATTCCAAATCCTGGTTCACTTTTAACAGAACCCTTCCGATTTACGGAATAGTGTCTGCAGAGGAATGTTTTGGCTTTATACAAAATTTGATGGAGATTCGCTGCCCTATTCGCTCAGTCGTTTTAAGCGCGACGATCACACACCACATATTCTTACTCACCAGCGTCTAACTTCCAAATGACTCAATCCGTAGACTCGTCCTCATTCATACGTGCGAATTATAGTCTACTCCCATTGAGATCGCGCAAACTGTTTCGTTATATAGGGTTGTATCCAGAAGTAGTAGGACTGTTTTTTTCGCGAGCGCGGAGCGATGGAGGGGGGTCTGCAAGGCCGGATGTTATGGAGGGGAGCCTTGGGAACAGGTTTCGACCTGCGTGCGTTAGTTGAGCGTGGATCACTGGTTTAGTGACTTCCTGTTGTGACGCCTCGTCGTCAGTTGCGATGGAGCGAAATTTGGAGCAGCGGTACGCCATCAAGTTTTGCTGCAAATACGACCCGGAAACAAAACGTCAGAGCGAAGAGTGGCACACCGCACAATCACCCCGTAAAAAGAAGGCCAGAATGTCGAAATCGAAAGTGAAATCGATGTTGATTGCATTATTTGACCGTCGTGGCATTGTCCATAAGGAGTTTGTACCTCCTGCACAGACTGTAAATGCAAGATTTTACGTGGAAGTGCTCACACGGCTGCGAAATCGGATCACACGCGTGCGACCAGACCTGGTGGGGAAGTGGAAGCTCCACCACGACGCGTGGATTGTGAGGGATCTCCTGGCCACATTCGGCGTTTCCACGTTGCCTCACCCCCCCCCCCCCATACAGCCCTGATGTGGCACCGCCGGACTTTGTCCTGTTCCTACGGATCAAGAGACAGCTCAAGGGGCATCGTTTCGACTCGGTGGAAGCAGTCCAAGCGGTAACGACGAGGGTGCTGAACAGCATCCCGGAGGACGACTTCCAGAAGGCCTTCGCGACCTGGAAGGCTCGCTACCAGAAGTGTGTGGATGCCCAAGGGGCCTATTTTGAAGAGTATTAAGTCGATGTACCAAAATGTTCAATAAATGAAAAAAAAATCAGTCCGACTACTTTTGGATACCACCCTATACTAACATTGGACAGATATTTTTAAGATAGACCACGCGTAAGACTTGCATAAAAATGTTAAATAATAAAATGTATAAGTACAATATCCTAACATTTGTAGCGTTCTTTTATGCATACTTACAAAAATGAGAGTAGTGATATTATTCAAGGTTGGACAATAAATTTTCACGAATAACACAAAACTTCCTTTCATGCCTTAAAATATTTAGTAGTGATATGCAGACTACGTTAGTTTGTCTTTCATAAACTGCGATTATCATTGCTTGAACAGACCAAACAGAAAACAATATATGAATTGGAGATGTTAGTTAACAACTAGCGAACAATAGAAAATAAAGTCGAATATATATTTATTAAAAAAATTTTGATTCAAACATTTCTCGAAAGAATGAGTTGGAGTTGGAGTTTTATTAAACCCACATTGAAGGGTAGTGATCTAACTGAAGAGTGATTATTATAATTTTTCAATCAGTGTAATGATTTTTTTTTAGTATGGTAGACGTCTTCAAGTTGCCATTCTTTAAGGAGATCTATGATTTGGCGGAATAGAAACAAGACTGAAAAACATTTATTTTAAAAATTCTGCGTAACAGTGCAAAATAATTAATGATATGTAACTCAAAGACGTTTATTACTTCACTTTTCCTCAAGTATCATATATTATTGTATTATTAAAACAAGAAATGGGAGTAATTGAAAGGTTCATTTTGCAATAGTTGATTTTCAAAATATCACTGCACAAGAACAGAAATGATATTTTTCTAGGGAGCTTTCTGGAGGAATTTGGTATTTAATGCGAGCACTTAAATAAATATATTACTTCGCCGGTTACCAAAAATACGTTTTATTTTATATTAAGGGGTGGGGGAGGGAAATGGTGTGCACTTAAATTGTAATTATTGTGCTACTCATATTTTTGGACAATTATCGCATTATATGCATCATACTTTACTTTTGTCAATTATCTTTCACTTGGTGAGGCTTTAAACTTGTATTGTTGCTAATTCAAGTTCTACGGCAAAATTTGCTAAATTTGTCTTTGCGTCTGATTATTTAATTTTGCAGGTAATGGTATGCAGATGGGGGGCTAAAGATCAATTTAAAATGTGCTATTCTTGACTATCAAAATAAATAGAAAAAATACTATCTGTGTTTCAGCACAACTGCAATCTATTTAGCAAAAATGAAAATATTTTTCTGATAAACAAAAATATTAGAAGCAAAATTATAAATAAAATGTGCTCTATCAGCAGCGCTGCATGCAGCATGACCAACCAGTATAGGTACAGGACACACAAGACCATAATACGCATCTTTTCCTGAATTTGCCACAGATAGGACACATGTCTTTAATTTAGGTTCTTTGTTTTCCGAAATCAGCAACATCCGATAGATTTATCTGCTTTTTAGACTCAAAATGCATTTAGTTTCAGATTCAGAAGGAAGTTTATTTTGCATCTTCTTTAGTCATTTTTACATTTTTTCCGTTCACTTTTCCTTTGTTCACGGATGTCCTTCTTTTTTCTTTAAATACCACTTTTCGTAATGTAGTAGTGTAGTACTGCTCTGGTCTTTCTCTCGTAGAGCCTCATAACAGTAAGAAGCAAAGGTGATATAAGCTGAAAAATCTCTGATTGAACACTTGGAAGCGTGACGTTTTCTCAGACGGGAAGAGGTCAAGGGTTGCAGATTTAGTTCAATTAAATGAATAGAAACCTTGTTTTCAGAATTACTAGGTCTGAAGGGGTAGATCTCAATGATAGAGAACCAAGATATACGGCTTCGTTCACATGAGCAACCTACACAATTGTAGAATTGACGAGACTGCGTATATCTTCCTTTAAGACTTTTCTGTGTCGACACTTTTCTATAAAAAGACCACACTCGTCAGAATATGATTTTTTAAGAGTCGAAGAAATCTAACATCAATTGCCTGCAAACGATTGGGCGTCTGTGTCAGAAAGAATAGGAGCACTATCCCGTTCTATTTTGCAAAGTTTTAAGCTGCAAGCAAACCGTGGCTTATGCGATTGTCTATGAGTAATATAATTTTACTTTCGTTTGAAGCTTTTGTAAACTGTATAAAAAATGATGAACATTTCCTCCATCATTAGGCCAAACGATAAAGGTTTCCTGGGGGACTTTCCCAAGTATGAAATTGTTTCATTTTTTGGGTCGGAAAAATAAACATTGGACGAATGAAGTTGCCGACTACCTCTTTTTCTAGAGGGCAACAAATGCTAGAACCTATGCTGTGTTTCTGTATGAATTTGAGAGTTCAGTCCTTCTTAGAAAGCTTTGTATCCTTATTAAAGTTGTGCAGCAACTTACACCTTTTTAAAAACACAAAAGAAGCGTCAAATTATTAGTATGAAATTTATCTTGAAAGTTTAATTCAAATCCCTATAGCATTAAACATACACAAAAAACACTGAAAACAATGATATGTTGTCTATTTTCACTCTGATGCAACCAAAGTCTTTTTTTTTGCACTAAAATATGTTTTTAGAACGTTCGCTATTCAATTTAGTTGATTATAAGTCCTTCAGCGTCGAGATTTGTTCAGTAATTCTCTGTGTATCGTTGGTCTTCTCTCCTTTATCGTACGAAGCAATAACTAACGAGTTTTTAATAAGATGAATGCATATGGCAACATGTTTGAAGTGTTATAACGACACGTTAGTGTAGCGCTTAGAAATGACATAAAAAAAATATTATCAAAATGGTAGTTCGATTTGTGAAGCGCATCGTGCATTTCGCGAAAAGTGTGGTTTTAATGATAGTCCTTCTGACAGGGAAATGACACGAAAGTGATACTCGCACACCCAGTAACGAGGCAAAGTGTTGGAAACAGCGGTAATAGACGTATTAATTAGCGACATTTTCAAGGCAGACAAGGAATTTATGAATTATTAGATGACATAGAAAGTAGTGCAAGTGACCTGCATCTGCGTATGCTACGCGTCGTTTGGCGCACTCTGTACATTAGAAGACGACAGTCTTTTCACATACAATGTGATCTTTATATGCGTTTTAGTAGATTTGAATCAATGGTAGTGAGAAATAATGTATTATTCATTAATTAGATCAAAGAAAATCAATGTGTAAGTTTGAAATGATACAGCAAAGACGTTTTGTGCAGTGAGCATGTCTTACATAAAACATTTTTGATTTGTTATTGTGTCGAACCAATACTCGATTAGAGTCGATGTCTTTTCCTGCCTTTCTTCCAAATAATCGGCCTTGTAATAGCTATTAAGTATGATATTTCTCAATAGTGGAAATGTGAATGATTTTAGATTCAGAAATTTGTCTCGATGCCAGAGATCAGTATGATTATTTGTGACTACAGTATCGGCTGCTTATATAATAAAAAATATATTTAAAAAGCTTTCAATGCCAGTTATAACATATGGCACAGAAATTTTAACTTTAACCAACGCAACAGTTAAAAAGCTTATAACAGCATAGAAAAAGAGAAAGATCGATGCTTGGCGTGTCCTTAAAAGATCATATTAAGAACAAAGACTTGCGCCCAAGAACAGGCGTGACTGATGTAATCATATAGATAGCAAAGTTCAAGTCAACTGATGACGGATGGACAAAGAGGCTGGTTGAGTGGAGGTTGACAGCCGATAGGCGGAGGAGAGAAAAACCTTTTTCACGATGGACGGCTGATATTCAGAAGAATGGCCGGCAACTAGATGCAGGCAGCCCGAAGTAGAGAGGGATGGACGAAAATGGGAAACGTCTGACAGTGGACGCAAAGGGTTCATTGATGATGATGATAATATCGGTGATGTTCTCGATGAGACCTAAAGAAATAAATGTCCAAAGGTTAAACAATCAGGGAATCAATTTCTTGCACTACCCTCTACACCATCTATTAATTCATAAATTTAATATCTGTCTCTAAAAATGTCGCTAATCGACAGATTTTTAAAGCTCCTTCCAATGATATGCTTATGACTAGGTGCGCGAGTTTCACTTTCGTGTCTTCTTCTTGTAAGCTTTCAATTTGTCTATCTGTGGAACGATTGGGACATAAATTTATTCTATACGGTAGAAATGTGTCTGTAAGAGAATCAAATACAAGAAACGCGAAAAATATCGCTGTCTTTCGAGCAATTGTTTATGAAGGCTCAAATTTGTCGATTCTACCAGTAATTACAACTTTTGCAAAAGACAAATTACCGAATTGTATGGTTAGACTTGGCTTTCGTCTTTAATCATTGATTGGGTGTGAAGTCAATAACATACTAATCATAATATCCAGAAAAATTATCGTTTCTGATAAATAAAATTGTCGTTTTGGGGACGAACCTAACCCAGTGATCGAAGAAATAACTTTACATTCACAAAAATTAGTTGTATGACGCGATTTATGGCAAGGACGCATCATTGGACCTTATTTTTTTATCGATGTGGCAAACAAGGTTATATTGAATGGTGAGTGCTATCAGTTAAGGATCATCCATTTAGTGGTCACAAATGGATGATCTGAACTTACATGAAATGTGATTACACACTTCTAGCGACAGTATCAATTTATTAGCGAAAAAGTTTATTAAATCAAAGAATTCTCAAAATAAACCTGTAAAATGACTCCCAATACCCTGCAATTTAATGCCAATGGACTATTTTTTTGTGGAAATATCTTAAAGTGCGGATTTAAACTACAAACGCTAGATAATCTGGAAAAAAACAGTGAATACACAATTCATACATGCAGACTGATATATTGTATTGAGCTATAAAGCAATGTTAAAGCAACCGAACATTTGGATGATATGTTGTTCAAAACGTAATGGTATCGAATGTGCTTTAAATTAAAATAAGAATTTAAATTGCATTTTAAGCTTTTGTGCTTTCCAGTTCTATTATTCTTATTGGAAAACCCATTACATGCTTTCTTGTCTCAAGAATAGACATCCATAAATTCACGATTGTTTCTTTCAGTTTCTTCGTTTATTTTTCTTCTTTTCTTTGTTACTCTTTTGCTATTGTTTATATTGTTAATTAGGTGTTTTTGTCATTATTACTGTCTCAAATTTGTTTCGTTTTCTTCCCATTTCTGATTTACATTTTAACGTTTTTCTATATATAACTTTTATATTTTATACCTTTGTTTACTAGTTTATCATTTTTCTTTCTATCTGATTTTTTCCGATTTACTTTTTTATGTATTCTATTTATTTGTGTTTTGCGTTGACTTTCTGTAATTATAATTTAATTTTACATATAAATAATGATGGGGCTCCAATACCTCGAGTGGAGAAATGATTTGAGAACTGAGAGGTTAAGGTTCTCATATGTTCCCTAATGTTAGGCAATGTGGCAAGAATCGCTGTTTGTCCCTTGTTCGAACTGAACGTAGGTATTTAATATAATATAATATAATAATAATAATAATTACGTAAATTATAATTAATTTCGATTCAAATCTCATATTTTTACATATCACCATAAAAGCCAAAATACTTGTATTAAAAAATAAAAGAAATAATATACCTTAAACGTGTATTTAATTCAATGACCTTTATTTCTACTTGCATTATTATAATAAAGATTTATTACTAATTCTGGAAATATTTTGAGTATACGACCCATGCTGCTACAGCTTTGTCTTTTGAGCCTGTATATTAAAAGAATTCCTGCTTCCTTTCCCAATAAACAAGCCTATTGCTTTCACCTAATGTCAGACCGTCGTTCTATCGCGTTATAATTCCGAACATACCGACTGTCAACAGGCGAAAGTTCGGAGCGACTGTCAAACAGAAGAGCCCATGAAAGCCCTTGTTCAGAATTCGGCAGGAGAGCGCCAAGCGCTTGGAATATGATTCGAATACAAAAGAGTCCCAGCACTCACGATCTCGAAAAACTCCGAAATCGAATAGACGGCTCCTATATAAATAGGAAGCTTTGATCTCGTCGCGGCATATTTGCTCTGCATATTTTTTTAAATCGAATAAGGCGTCGCAAGTTTGCTGAAAAGGCCCGGCCGTGGCCAGCACGAGCGATCGGCGTCTACTTGTTTATCCTGTTCAAACAATAGCCTGAATACAATTTTACCACGAATCGTTGACTCGGCTCTATTGAAATTCTAAGCGCAGTCGGAATTAGAATTAGAATTAGAAGTAGCGCACCTGAATCACATCCGCTGGAATTCTTGGCGATAATCGTCCTTTGTGCGTTTAAGAGGCAATTCAATGGGCTTTAAATCTTCGTTAAAGTACCCTTTGGTGCATGATTAAATTATTGATGCAATTATTTTAGATCAGTCACAGTTAGGAGGATAATTAGGTCTTCTAAACTTCTTATTTCTTATCATTATTATTTCCCCAATTCATTTAGTATTTGTTTTCACTTTTTCGTTATTATTCTTGCTTACATTCCTTAACAGTGTTGTAATCGAAGCCATCCCTAATTGTTTATAATTTTTCATTCGTTGATATTTTTATATTAAAGAACGAAGACGAATAAAAGTTGGAGTGTCCGCATGCATACGAACAAATATTCTGGTATCATTAAAGCTAACCCATGTGAGCGAAAAAAGTTTACAAAAACATGTTAAAAGAACAAAACATTCGACGGGGCAAAATAAAATTTCATTAGGCTTCCCTTTCAGGTATAGAAGCCTAAAAGTGATAAATTACAAAAAAAATTAAAAAAAATATATAGACGTTATTTCGTATATTTTGTTATTATCTTGAATTTTGTGTTTACATTTATGTCACTCCTAGGAGTTGAATTTCGCACGAAAGCTGGATCCGCGTAACCTTCAAGTCACAAACAAATTCGCCGATGTCCTTGCGAACTCGGCAAGTCTACACGGCTGGCTGTCTAAATTACCGAAAAAGCGGCTAGTTATGGGTCCCCGGCCGTTGCACACTCCATGGTGCCCCCGAGGGGGTCCTTTGCTGTAAATTCTGCCTCCGAAGCGAAAGTAGCTCCCCAGAGGCGGCAGCCGCCCCAGATAAGCCCCGACCCGTTAAATAAGGGAGTACCCTAACCGGCCTGATTTAATTGAAACGGGCACAATTAAGAGTTCGATTTATCAGCAGTTGCTGCTTATTGGTTCCCTCAAATCAGGCAGGAAGCAATTGCGTCGTGAGCCGGGGAGGCAACGCGGGTCACTCCACCGAATTAAAATCGGAATGGGCGGTTTATAAAATTACGCAAATAATGAAGTTGGGGTTTAATTTCGAGTTCATTGCCGATTACGTCATTTATGCCTACTTTCAGAGTTGTGCTTATGGCATTTTATTAAACGGTCAACAGACTCAATGTAGAAATGATGGCCTACAATGAGCCCAATATAAGAGGAGAAAGTTAATTTTTAGAAAAGGAAAGTCATGTATTAGGTATATAAATAAGTTCTCAACTTTAGATTTCACAGGACGCAAATCACCGTTTACATGTAACGTATTAGTCCGCCCTCTTGCGGTTTTAAAGCAATGACATTTGGTCTTCCGAAACATCATGCGATTGATGCACACAACCTCAATAATCAGCTGTGTTCACGATGGCAATAACAAAAGAACATATTCGATTTTCTATCCACTTCGCGTTTCATCTTAAGAAAAACGCTGCTGAATCCACCGAAATGATTTGTGCTGCATATGGTGAGAATGCTGTAAGTCATGCAATGTGAAAAAAAAAACAATGCGCAAACTGAAAAAGAACTTGCAGAACAGCTTGGCGTCACTCAGCCAGCCATTTCCATACATTTGCATGCAATGGGCAAGATACAAAAGGAAGGCAGATTGGTTCTGCATAAACTGTCCGAAGACAACAAAAATCGACGGCGTGACACCGCACTACATTTGCTTTCAAGGAACCGAAAAAAGGATTTTCTGCATAAAATTATTATGGGCGATGAAAAATGGATTTTGTACGACAATCCCAAGCGCAAAAAATCATGGGTAGACCCTGGCAAACCTTCGACATCACTCCAAAGCCCAATATCCACGCCAAAAAGAATTTGCTCTGTATCTGGTAGCATTGGAAAGGTGTGCTGTACTATGAAACCAGGTGAAACAATTACGGCGGATCGCTACCAACAGCAACTCATCAATTTGAGCGACGCAATCGAAGAAAAGAGGCCATTTACTGGACAAGGAAGTCGCAAAGTCATCCTGCTCCATGATAATGCCCGACCACATGTTGCGAAGGTGACGCAAGAACACATCTTCGCGTTAGGCTGGGAACTTCTCCCACATGCGGCGTATAGCCCAGACATGGCCCCTTCCAATTATCATTTATTCCGGTCGTTACAGCATCACTTGGCTGATACGCACTTCAAAACAGAAGAAGAAGTCCGAAAGTGCATCGATAACTTTATTGTCTCGAAGCAGGTGAGCTTCATCACCAGGGAATTCGCAGGCTACCCGAAAGATAGCAAAAGGTCATCGATGCCAACGGAGAATACTTTGATACTTAAGTTTTTTTTGTTTGTTTTTAAATAAAACTTTAATTTTGCAGAAAAAAGCCGAGAACTTATTTATGCACCTAACAGATTCAGATTTTTATTCGTTTATTTTTTTGAGTTAGAGAGAATATTTTATACAAGTTAAAATTAAAACTGTAACTGAACGCATTATCTTTATGGAAGTATAGTCAGTTAAGAAAAAGCGTGTTCAGATTAATGTGGAGAAAAAATATTTACAAACATTTTCAAATACATGGGTACGTTGTACTCCACCAGAACAAAGATGCTATTGTATCCAGTTACTACCGGCTTCGATAATTGGTTGGCATCTTCGAGGCATGCTTCAAAGTGAACATTTTTTTTCCACGAAGCTTCTTCCACTCGATCCAAAACTTGCTGCGGTGTTTGGGGTCGTTGTCCTGTACAATCCAGTCCTCGTTTTTTATTTGATGAACCAACGTTTAGCAGTCGGTAACAAATATTTCTTATAAACCTTGGGAATTTTTGGAACACTTAGATTGTATGTACACAGTTTAAACGTTCCGAAACCCAGTTTTGAGAAGCAACTCCGAAGATGCACTTTTACTGGGCTTTCAACGGTCCGCTGTACATAATATTAGTTCAGGTTGACCAAGCTCGTGGGACGATAACATATCCCCAAACAAAAGCTTCGCCCTTAAAATTACATTGCTCCAATCTCAGTCGATATTGTCCTTTGCCCAAGCAAGTGGCTGGGTCACAATTTTCACCTAATAAAAGTTTCGTCACTGAACTACGGCATGTGATATCATGCGAACGGAGATCGGCTCGGATAGCTACGTACGATATATCTACACCTTTCTGTTTCAATTTTGGTGCTCCTTGACGCAGTGTTAAGCCCAGGTTCAGCAAAAACAAGTTCACAATTTTTGACTTTAGGGGACACTTTGCCTATCGAGACACGTTTTTGTCTTCTTATATCGGTGCGCTCACTTGCTGGCGAATGTTTTCGACTTGTTCATATACTTAGCAACCGTTGCATGAGACATTTTCGTACCTTTCGGGTGGGTACAGAGGAACATAGCCTCGTAGCGCGATTCGTACGCGGCACTCATGGTGCTTTGCCCGTTTCTCTACCAAGAATTCAATGTCAACTGAATCTTTTGTGACAAAGCATCGAGAACAAAAGTTCTCTCTATCGACTCACACAAGAATTGGAAGGACAACCTTTACCAACTGCTAATTATTCTGAACACGCTCTTACTTAAGCGACTGTATTATGAATTATAGCGACATAATAAGTCGATGAGATTTCAATGCCACCAGAGAATTTAAAAAATTGTTCATTCAAAAAAAAATCTAGTTTAACTTTCATTTAGTGTAATAAATTTAGAATGCGCGTCTTATTCATCCATTTGTAGCTAATGTTAGTGCAACTTTATGTTCAGGAAGTTTACAATGAGTTCGTAATCGATAGTTACTGTATCGGTACCACTTACTCAAGTAGTACTACCTTAATCTATAACTAACAATTCTTGTGGGTATTTGTATTGGAGATATGGCATCTGCAAGAACACCATGTGGCTCTAAAAAATAAAAAAAATTCTTAGTGGGGAAAAAGAATTTCGTTTTATGGCATGTGTAATTAATTTTCTCTTAACAAAATTTTGTTTTGTTGGAAAGCTGCAGATTGGACGTACATCTCTATGTACTGTAAAAACATGAGCCACGCTTGTGCTGCTGCAGATGTAGAAGTTATCAATATATTTAAAATCTCTAAAAAATTTAAAAAAACTAGTTCACGACTCTGAAAACAAGAATATCACCACTAAAATTGTGTCAAATATCCCAGGCAAATCAAAATGCAAATAAAAGTCTGCATTTCATTAATGAGTTGTGCGAAGTTACTCGAATAATGAAGATGAAGCATAGTTTAAGAGTTAATTGCTGTTTGAATAATTTATGCTGATTTTTATAGTTATGCTTATATCTTATTAACAGATTTAATAGAAAGAAAAAATTGTGTTCACAAAAATCATATAGTTATTATATTATATTATAAACCTGAAAGGAATAAATAATAATCTAATTATTAATTACTGTAAGTAATCTTAGCTCTTAATGTTAATAGTTATATTGCACTTTTATATGCAAATTATACGATAGACAAGTTCTAGTTAATATGTAAACGGATTGGATAGTGCCAGTTACAATCAATTAAAATCTGGTTGACGTAATAGCTAACCATTTAAAAGTTAGTTTACGTCTATATGCTTGTTACTGTTTTTGAATCAGGATGAAATAAAAGTCATCATCACCACAGCCCCTATGGGAAAAATACTGCGATATTTCTAGCATTACCTCCGAATTCCGCACACTTGCTCCAGCCATTCAATGTGCTACTTCTACCCATTTGAAAAGTAGTAGAAGCGGTTATTGAGCAATTGGAAAGTAATCACCACTGGTAGTGATAGATAAAGATACGTAAGAATAAATTTCCTGTGCTTCTTTGATTGATAACTTTTTCATATATCGTAATAGTATGTGCAAGGTCGTCGAGATATGATTGTGTGGTTTGCCTAGAAAAATAAGGCAAGTTTACGATGCATCTAAGAAGTACAGGAAATCTGGCCACCAGGAGGAGGTAACTATTAACAGGAACGCATAGCAAGCGATCTGCACGCCAGCGAGGGGATAAATTGGTCCGAGAATTGAAAGAAAAGATCGAGCAAGACTCTGGAGGAGTATAACAGACTTGGCAAAAGAAACTGGCGTGGCGAGGTCGATGGTCAATTCACCAGTGCATCAAAATTAGCACAAATCTTTTGCCCTAAAGAACCGCCAACGGTTGGCTTAGAAAAACAAGATGGACGGGGAGTTAAAAGTCTAAACATTACTTTCTGAGGAAGAAAAGAACCTCATCCAGGGCAGAAAGATAAATCGCCAAAATCACTGTTAGAACTATTAAGATGCTTCTAAGGTACCTATCGCCATAAAAAGCCCCACCTCTGTTATGGTGTTTGGGCTTTTGAGCAGTGAAGAGAATGTCGTGGTGCCACACTTTTTAAAGGAAAGCCTGAAGATGATTTCCAACATCTATATCAACGTGCCGGAGATAGTTGTTAATCCCTCGATAAAGGAGGTGATTCAACAAAACTTAGGAATAGCTATGTAACAATTTGTATTACCACTGGTCCCCCGAATTTTAGTCCCTCAAGCACGTCAGCGGTGGCTTCCTGGAATTATTTTCGGTCGAAAAGAACTTCATCTAGGACAGATATGTGAACCGACAAAATGACCATTGGATCTGCCAAGATGCTTGTAAAGTGCTTACCGCCATGCATATAAAGTTTCTCGCCTCTATAATGGTAGTGAGGCTTGTGAGAAGCGAAGGAGAGCGGGAGTATATGTTTCAGCAAGATTCTGTCCCAGTTCATAAGCAAAGAAGACCTAGGCATGTACACCAAAGATAGCTTAAGGGGTTCCATCGTGAAAGTAATCCCCGATGTGGACAAGGAAAAAGTTGTATTGGTCTGCAGCAGGTTTAGATCCCGACTCGACAAGATCGTGGTCGCTGATGAGCTACAGTGAATAATATAAATCTCAATACTATTTAGCGTGTTAAGTTTCAAGTAACTAAATTTAATGTTGCTTGTATTTTAATGTTACTTTTATTGTTTATTCATTTTTCAGATTTACCTTGACGACTCTGTAATAATTATTGTACTTTTACAAGTGATATTAAAGGAACTAAAATAATAATTTCGATTAAAAAATGTAATGTTGCAATTTAAGTTTAAAATAAGTTTTGTTTGAAGTGTCTTTCTTTTAACTATTCTTATCATCATTTTGGTATATGAAATGCTAATTAATCCCTAATAATTTGTCACATTTTTCCTTCGTAGAGTTCAGTTATGGTTTTCTAAGTATTCTTCCTAATTATCCGAGTAAATAAAGCCTCATTAAATCATGTATGTTGGGGGTAAAGAATTCTAATTAAATTTTCTCTACAAGATTTATATTATGGTTGTTTGTCATTAGTGAATTAGTTTGCAAATATATTTTACAGCTTCCCTGCAGCATTTGGCAAACTTTATAAAGTATCGCAAGTCGCTTCCGCTTTCGGTGTATTAAAAAAGTTCTAAAAGTAATTTTTTGCACTTACGTGGTTAACACTTTTAAAGAATTTTAGAACCGATACTATAAGCACCTGCTACTTTTCAAGTGGCATAAATGCCTCTAAAAGTTTGTTTTTCTATTAACTGCATCTGTATGTTTAAATTTTTCTAAGAATAATGTATAAGTCATTGTAAAAATTGAATTTTTCTATGTATGATAATCCATGCGTATGGCAATATGCATATATGTGATTTAAATATATTTTTATAAGTAAACTTTAGAAGAGACTTTATTATTGATTAGAGAATGTTCCTTTAACAATTCCTAGGCAAAAATAGTTACGATATTGTGCAATGTTCAATAAATTACAAGACACAATTGAAGATTAAAATGACATAAACATATTATCACATTGAATTTGAATTAAATTCTGCGCACAATTTATTGGGCGAATATCTGGACTAATGGGCAAAATCAGTCAAAGAAAAGGTAAAACAACCCCCAGATGTCTGCATTTTTTGGAACTTTTACAGTTTTCGCCCGATTTAAATCAGACTTGGTACGTACGTTCAATTGCGAAATCTCCTTTTAGGGATTTGACCATAATGCGTTTTTCAATGTTAAAAAAGTGCAGACAATTTTTTCGAAATACAACTCAAGACGGAAAAAGAACAGAAGAAAATTGCTTTGTTTCTCTGTGAATTAGAATTTTTTCTGTTTTGTTTTGCTGCTTGTAAAGGCCAATTTTAACTGCGACTTAATATTTTAACGTTTTTATTTTATTCCCTATGAACTTATTTTTTCTCTACCATTTCCAATTAATTCAGTTCGTCCTACTTTGGCACCATACTATAATATCTTAGTATTTTGTTATTTTATCTACTCCTTAAGTTTCTTCCTAAAAAAATAATGAATATTTATGATAAATGTAATCCGAGGTTAGCTGCAATTAATAATACGCACGTTCAAATAGACGTAATATTATTGTGTTTTCAACTGGGATTTTCCACGGGTCCTGAACCACCAATTAACAATTGAACCGGGCAAACCCATGTAATCATCTAATATAATGCAAGCATCATTATTTAATCCGATGTGCTGTCCTACTATAAGCATACATTACTACAAATTTATCAAAGTCAAATTCCGATATGTAACAATTATTATAAAAATCCAAATCATATGCAATCGCAAACAAATGGAGTAGGTATCAGTCAAAAGGCCACATATAATGCATTGCTTAGTGAGGGTACCCCAATGGCCAATGAAATAGACAGAAGTAAACAAACATGCTTGGCAAGCTGTTCTAAAGATATCTAAAAAAGTAATTTGCAAAGACACTGACAAAAATAGTTAACAACAAATTAAAATAATAAATAGTTATCAGATTCAATTTACTTAAAACCCAATGGGTTAAATAATGAAAAGACAGGTAAGAGATCCCAGACTTTTATGAATTGATATTACGGCTTGCAAATTACATGGCAATGAAAATAATTTAGCTTTAGCGGTTGATAAACAAACATATTTTACCAAAACCTTAACAAATAACACCGTAAAAATAAGTCCTCTAACTACAGAGACCTATAAAAACTAATTGACCACCTTCATGAAGAAAACTTCGTAAATCACACATACCAACTAAATTTAGAGAGATAGAGAGTATACAGAATAGTCGTACGAAACCTTCACCACTCGATACCAGTTAATATAATGTTAGAAACATCGTAAATGGCACGCATAGAGTAAGCAAACGTCCTTTGCCCTTATTCTTTTGTGGATCTTAAATAGGAGAATAATAAAAAATATATACAAATCAAAGTATTTGAAATTCACTAAGAATAAAAAATTATAATGCATTGTACTAGCTGCGGGAAATCACATTATTAAAAACAAGCAAAAAGCCCGTAATACGTCAGCAACTATAAAGACTGTACTATCCACAGAGACCTCATAAAAATAAGAAACAAAAATAATCCGAACAGACCCCGTTACTCAAAAAATGTCTTTAACAAATTCAACTCTTACCTATGTCCAAATAACAAGAATAACAGAATAAACACGACAAATATCCAAACTTTGATGGGTTAAGAGAAACAAAACAACGGATTTCTTCAGTGAATTTAAGAACATGTTTACGCAACTTCTCAATCAAAACAGCATGATCTTAATCATGTCAACTAGTCATAGGAAAACTATCCAATAATGAATTGACCATTACAAAATGCTGCCTATAATACCAACGGGCTAACAAATCACATCCAAGAAATTATTATTTTTAAATTATATATATAAATTATATTATAGATATCACAACCTTGTCAGACTTTAATTGCTGCAGCTTCCTATTCTCCCCTGCACTACAATATTTCGTCGCCTTCTGGTATCTCGCTTTTTTTGTGGTCGGCAATTGAAATCCCAAGTGTACCACGTCGGGGTCTGGACTCACTACGTCTAAAAGATGTCAACAACTTCACTCAATACAATGCAATAAGTGTCTTATCCACTAGTAAACATATCTATTTGGTTTACGAATTTAAATAAGATACCAGATCTGCTGGTATGTCTGATATTTGGTGTAGAATTCTAAAAGTCTAATCTAGATTTAATCTCTGATCATACGACAATAATAATAACATTAAGCACAAAGATAATATGGAGGACTTTTTCAAGACTTAATTAACAAAAATATTAGCTTAAGCCACAGAATAAAAGAATCATACGAAATTGAAGAAGTAGTAAAGCACTAACTCCATTTAGAATTACAATAGTTTCATAATGATTCCTGTATATAATATATAACTAACTTAATATCCAAAAGACCACTCATTACAAAATATTTAAAAGAATGTACCAATCCCATCAATAATGAAAACGGATGCTACTAATTGGGTACAAACCAAAGAAGAAAAATCAAATATACAAGTAGAAGTATATACACTAATCTCAATTAATAATCTTAAAATTAAGGAATAAAAAAATTCTAAATAATTTCTTCCCACTAATTTCTTTTCACTAGCCGAAGTTCGTAAAAAAATTAATAGAACAAAGTTATTTAAAATTCCTGGTTACGCTTTAGTGGTTGGAGAAATATTGAAGAATTTTCCCAAGAAAGCACTTGTATTAGTAACAACAATTTATAATTAAATAAAGATGCATCTTATCTACCGAACCAGCAGCTTACTCTCTTTATTATCTAAAATATTCGAAAAACTTTTTCTTATTTGACTAAAATCAATAGCATCTATTGGTAACCTAATTTCACAACAAAAATTCCGGGAAAAGCACTCTACACTACAATTATGTCATCGAATCGTAAATAAAAACAAAGAAATTCTTAAAGGAAGGAAAGCTTGTGCTGCAGTCTTCCTTATCATAAAGCGGGCCGTCGACATTGTCTTTCCTTGAAAAGTTATTATTTATAAAAAACAAAAAGATGCATCCACCTAGCCTAATATACGTAACCTTAAATTTATAATGGTGAACAATATATTATCCAGATACCATCAAATCTGGCGTACCTCAAGGTAGTATCCTCGGACCATTTCTCTATTTAATCTTTACATTCGATATACCCTCTGTAGCATTGACTACAATGGCTACATTTGCTCACGACACAATAATTATCTCGTTAGTCACCAACCTTAACAGGGCCTACAAAAAGTCACAAAATTATCTAGATGTGTTAAAGAACTAGCTACGAAAGTAAATAATGGGAAATTAGCACACATTTCTTTCGCGATGAGATGACGTAGTTGTCCCAGTGACAACTTAAATAATGAATTGCTCCCAGAATAAAAGATAGCAAAACATTCGAGCTTCACCTAGACTAATATCTTACTTGGAAAGACTCCATTAAGACTGAAAAGACTCAATTAACCTTAAAAGTAAAATTTTGTTTTGGTTGCTTGGTAGAAAGTCAAAATTATCTCCATAAAATAAGTTAATAACCTGCAAAGTCATTCTCAAAGCGATTTGGACCTGTGGAATTTGGCTTTGGAGCTGCAGTAAACCGATCACCACTAAAATACTCCAAACATTTCAAGCCAAAACGTCCCGAATAATGCACCCTTTATACGAATCTCGGAATTCCCATCATAAACGATGTAATCGCCCTGTTTACCAAAAAAGAAAAAAGCACTGATCATAACAATGGGCTATTAAGTGAATTGCATAATTAACATCTAGCAGAAAGATGGCTCAAAAGGATTAGGTGAAGACTGGTGAACATCGATAGATGGTACCCAAATCATGTAACCCCCCCTGCTATAACATTTACTACTGAATAATATAAGTTTAGAGTGGATTATAAATTTGTAGTAACAATAAAACAAAAATCTATTATTCAGCATCGGCAATGATAATTTTAAATTTCAAATTTGCTACAATTAATTTTTATCAATTTTTTGCTATTTATGTACTGAAATGCAGAATACAACTTATAGTTCAAGAGATTAGGATCAGAACAGCCATAAAGCTGACTAAAAATAAAATCTAATTTAACATTGGCTTTTCGACATTGTGAGCTGGCAATAAATCGTGCTGAAAGCTCTTAATCACTAGCATCCTGGCTAATGTTTTTACTTATATCTTGTTAAGTTGATGATATCATCAGAACCGCACCAGTAACATGATGTGTTATGTAAATATAGGAGCATATTTTCGCCAGTGAACAAAATGATTTTGTACCGTGTTTTCGTATAATGCCGGGTTAGGCACCTTGTTTATATTTATTTCTAATGGTTTACTTCTAGAGAGAGTAAAAAGAAGTTTGTAAACTTTCAGTCTTTTAAATATTTGAAAAATGTTGAATCTTAAAAGATTTTTAAACTATTCTATCTCACAAAATATTAGTTATTTATTTTATTAACTCAAGTGTTCTTTCACTTTTACAGAATTATTGTTAATAATTTATTTGTATTTTCAACAAGAAAGGGTTGGTAACCATAACCTTAAAAAGTAAAGTTGACCGTATTAAAAAACGCCATTTCAAGAATATATTGTAACGTTTTTGCTCTTAATAGTGCTGAATAAAAAACTTAAATTCATTTAAGCTACTTTTTTAAGTTATAATAGTGAGGCTCAATATTCTGCTTCCTCTTCTCTTTGTTCGCACTGCAGTCAGCGCGGCTTCGCTCACTTATTTACTTTATTTGCAGGAAAATGAATTATTTAATATTTACGTACACTACGCAGATATATACTAATATAAAATCACATTCTCTAACTCTATTTATTTACAACAAAATTGATTTTGCACTAGAAAAAGTTCAATTTGCTTTTGTTACTTGACTACCTCTACTGCTCCGCTGCACGCTATTTATAACTTCAGCACATGTTCTGGGGCCTTTGTGTATGGCTGGAACCATCTGGTACAATTTATAAATCTTCCATATCCATTTTTGGCTTCGTACGTGTACAAGCACCGCGGAGGTTTCAACGGCAATTGTCTGCACATTCAAAGCATTACGTTCGCCGCTCGAACGTGACGGCGAGGCGACGACCCCGGTCTTAGCCGAGAACTCTGTAAGTTGACAGTCCCTTTATGGCGACGTTATAATATGTACGAATTTTTCTTAAAGGTTATTAGTTTCTGGGTTCTTGAAAATTATTTGACGCCTAAAATGCTACAATAGTCAAAGAAGCCTTCTGATGAAAATAGTATATTTTACAATTTTTTATTTTTGTTGCTTTTATGCTGTACAAAATTGTCTACAAGATATTAAATTACCTAAAAAACAAACAAGAACATATAAAAGTAAATACAATAACAAAGCTCTAAATCTTACAATTTTCATAGCAGACAGACATAAAATAAAGACGGACTCATTTTATACTTCAGATATAATAACTGCGCAATGCATGCGTCTAAAACATTCGAGATTTCTTTTCACTAAGCTCCGAGTTCAATTTTATGATGATTAAACCTAAGACGTCGCGATCGTTGCTCTGCTCATTTGGTAGATGCGCAGCAGCTCACAGAAATCTACTTCCGTTTACGAGCCGGGCACATGTTCCGCGCCCAGAAACGAATTTCGGCTTTATGGCGGACATGGCACAAATAGGATCACTCCATAATTTATGGCGCCCTTGATCTGCCTGTATTTCTGTTTGTAAATTGCGATGTAGGTCACTAACGCGTCCGTTCGGCCCCATCGCGCAATATTTTCCTGCGACGACCTGCCATAATAGTCCGAAATGGGGCCGCTCGTCGCTTATCGCAGGGATGCGTTTATGGGCCGTTAATAAAAGATGGCCGGCCGATTTTGAAATATCGCGCGTCCGGCCGCGGGGCGAAATAATTTGCGAGCGGAAATGGGTTTCGCAGTTTTGCGTCGCATCGCCATCCTGCCGGCGTTTGTTAATGTATAAATGGGAAAAGTTGTTCTATTGTGGCATTCGAAAGCTTGCGAGAATTAAATGCTAAGTGAAATTGAAACTGTATCTCGTTACAGATGAAACCTAAAATGATTTATTCTATTAGAACTGTTAATATATTAGTAAATTATAATATTGCCTAAATTTAACTAGAAATAGCTTAAGAAAATAATTCAAGAATAGATTAAATAAATTATGAATTTCTTATATATTTTTTGTGCATATTATTTTCGATTTCCTGCGAATGATTTCAGTGCTCTCTGTAGAACAAAATCAACTTAATGTTAGCATTGATATTATAATTATCTCATATTAACTTAAGGAAAATGAAAAATTCAAATGATATAGTAACAATTTTCACAGAAGATTTCATCAACAATCTAACAAGATTCGGTGTGTTGGGAATGTGACTAGTCGGCTGCTGCTCCACAGTGCCAGCCGGATAGGCAGTTTTGGTGATTGTTAAAAATGGAGATAAATGATCGCTGGTAGAGAACCGTACTCATGTCAAGCAAAGTTGTTGAGAAGAAACTGTGCTTTGCTGTCTGTTTGCAGAAATTCTAGTTGAGACATCTCGTAATATAAATCTTCATAATACAAATTTCATCCAACTTTGACTCAATAAACCTGGTTCACAACTTATACTAAGAATCCAAAATACTTTCTTCAAATATTCTTCTAAACTTTTACAACTTTTTTGTATCAAAGTGTTTTAATCCTGTGTGATTGTTTACTAACTAATTATTTATTTTACTTACAGGACTATCAAAATTGTTTAAAACTATTTATGTACACGACACATACAGTTAATACCGTAAAATTACACTGTATTTATGTTGCATCCATACTTGAACTCGCTACTTCAGTTTCATTCCCCGGCTGCCACGCTGCGTGATATTTAAGCAGCTCAAACCCGGTTTCAGAATGTCTGCGAAGTTCTCGTAACATCTGACAATTTCCTATTGTTTGAGCTCCACACGTGCACTCGCAGCGTAGCTTCACTCCTGGAAGGCATTATGTGCGCTGTTGATGTGTAATATTTAGCGGCCACCCGCTATGGGTGGGGGGAGGGGGTCGAAAATTCGTACCAATGGTTGTGATCAGGAATACCAGTGGGGAACATTTAAACCTTTGGACTTAAATAAATAAACAAAGTTTTAGAAGTTAACCATGAGTAAAAATAAATCATGAATATTTTTTTGCAACTCTCTGAAAGCTCCTAATTGTATTCAAACAATTTTGAACTGTAGTCAGCTACTCAAAGCGAAACATATTTAATTATCATCATACTAATTATCAAAACTTACTAGACCAAGAAGATACTAAGCACAAACACCAAATTATAAATTAAATTTCAAAACAATATGTATGATAGAGAGATTAAAAACAGTTGCGTTATAAAGCATAACAAAAGGGACTGATAAACTAAAGTATATATTAGGAAAAAAGTAAACCGACAAAAACCTTTAATTGTATAACTTTTTATTTACAAAAACAAATCAAAACGTAGGTCACAATAGTTCCTTATAGTTGTCACATCTTAAAAAAGCAAGCTGGAAAAAAATTAAGCAAACAAATAATTAACTGAAAAATGTATACGAAAAAGAACAAAGAATTCATGAACCGAAAAGAACACAGAAGTTAAAAGAATGAAAAAAAAATAATTGATAGGAATTTTAAAAACAAGAAGTAAACAATTTATTACTAAAGCACTTCGATTCAGAAATTATTAACTTTTTTATATAACCAAATGCTACAAATACAAATTTCTGCCAGATTTTAAAATAATCTGCACAAATCTAAAACCTCTTATCAGCAAAAATTTCGTATAGTGCTACGAGTGAAGTTTAGGCACAACGAAATGACAGTGGATTTCTTTAGCAAGAGAAGGTGATCGCTTCAGACAAACGAGGTTAGTAGTTGTGTGTAGGAACGTAGCAACTCGCAAAATTGTGTTCCGCCGGCTAGTGAATTTCAAAAGCGGCAAAAACTGTAATGAGAAATGTGAAAGCAGCGAGGCTAGGCCACATTATCCAGCGTGTATCCCATTTGAAAACCGAAAACAAACAAATCACGTTCTATGTATTGGCAGATGTCACAAGTCGCTGAGGAGTTGCAGATTTCAAAAATATGTGTACGAGGAGTTCCCTATATTCACACTTTTGTTAGTACATCAACAGTTGCTGAAAAAAACATCAGTCTATGGAATGACAGCACATTGGAAGTCCTCATTCCAAGCAGTCACAGCCGGGGTTATTTATTCCAAAACAAATTACAATCCTTTTTTGAGATTAGTAGGGGATTTTGCTAATACATTCGCTACACTTTCGTAAAAGCTTTATCAGTGAGCGGTACTCTAACAAGTAAGTCACAGAAGCGACTCCACTAACGTATTCAGCAACGCCACTAGCAGCGCGTTTTTTTAAGGAAAAAATACGCGGCCATATGTCTGTCCTCACGCCGTTGACACGTTGCAGGCTATCGTGCACCATGCTGCATCGACCCCACATTCGGTCAAGCAACTACATTCTGGTTGACATAGTTTTCCTCCAACAATAAGCTTCAGTCGGCTGTCTACAAATTGTGTCGTACTTACCCTAACGAATAATTTGCAATAGCTTTGTGGAAACTACCAGACCAACAGCAAAAGCAAAAGCGCTTAGCGTAAATACTAATAAAGCTAAAAAATTTGATATACAACTGAATATGCTATTTTAATCAAAAATTGGGAGGAGCAAATTTCCAGATCAATATTTGGGGAATATCAAAGTTAGAAAGTGCAAACATAAATGTTTTCTGGACAAAACTAAGCAGGCAGTAAAAAGGAGAACTACAAGGATTCTGTCAAATGATCCAGAGAACTGTGGAAAGAATAATAGCTTCAATTTATATTGCACGAAAGTAGGCTATCCCAGAAAGAACAAAATAGGTCAATGTTAATTACAGTTAATCCGGTTTACAAGTTTGTTTGAAAGTTACCCAAGAAATTTCTTGCATCGCTAAATATCCGATAATAAATAACGTTATCAAAGAAATATATATTTTTTTATTGTTAAATTCGTGGAATTTATTGAAGCTACTACCCTTAAGACCAAACTATTTTAAAAATTCGCATATATGTGAAGTGTGCTGCTCTAACTTCTTGAACGAACAAAGTGAAAAAAGTGTTTTTGTACAAAATGTGACTACAAGATAAATAGAATTAAACAAATAATATCCATAATAATAACGCGATAATAAATTATTATTGAATAGGACTAGAACAAGGAAATGAAAGGAATGGCAACTTGAAAAGGATTTAATTTAATTTTATTTATAGTTTTGGACATTTTTTTTTAATTTTTGCCACAACGTTCATCTACTGTACTACTTTAGGGTAGATATTTATTAAAAATATTACTTTTGGTTTTGACTCTGTCCCTTTATAACTCCACTATGTTTTCCAAAAAAACATGCCTGAAGAAATTAAAAAAAAAAATAAGTAGGAAAGAAACTCTGCTTACTTAAAGTGATCTACAAAAATCAATTTGAAAATCAGAAGGAAGCATTAGCCTCGCTAATCAAGTTGTTTGTTCCAGTGGTTTAATAACAATTTACTCGTAACAAATCTTATTGGAGTTAGAAAATATTTTGAGTTACTTTTCACTAGTATTGCCTTCGCTGTATTCATTACATTTTAACTGATAAAATGTATTATAATGACTGATTTTCTCATCAATTAAAAAATCAAATATTGGAATAAAATCAAAATAAAATTTGCAAGTTAAGGAAAAGCTGACAAAATGGCAACAACGTTAACTGAATAAAGCTAAAAAATTGGAATGGGTACATTCAAGTGTTTTTAAATAATAAGAATTGCAAACAACTCGGATATCTTTTGTAAATTATTTACTGTTGCTCAAATTTTAAGAAAAACTGCAAAAAAATTAAAAAGTATTATAGACAATAAACGGTAAACGCAGCATGTACTTTAAGATCCTTAAATTATCATAAAATATGTTTGTTGATGGTAACTTGATTAATTTATCACAAAAATGTATTTCTTTAGAATTAAATATGGTTTTGTGATGTATTAGGATTGGTTCAATTTGCCTTTTTTAATATATAAATCGATATGCGACAATAAATTAGAAGAACAGGCAGCTTGTAGGGCAGGAAGAGAAACACACAATAATATATATATTTTAAGAAACGAAAGAGGAAAAGGGAGAAGAAATTTTATTACATTCATTAAAAGCTGCCTTTGACTCAATACAGAGAAATGTAATATGGGTCTGTCTAAAACTACTAAAAGTACTAAGAAAATTATTAAAGATTATAAAAAGTATATATAACAGTAAATGGAATGGTCAAGCTAAATCAGTAAAATTCACGATGGAGGTAGGAATTGAACAAGGAAGTAGCGTAAGCACGTTACTATTCATAGTAACTATAGACAGATTGTTAAAAAAACCTACGATAAGAACCATACAAACCCAGATAGTAGTAGGATATGATAATCTAATTCCAATAAAAATTAACTGCCTACTATATGCAAACGATATAGTTCTAATGCCGAATAATCATAAAAGATAAAGCAGCTGGTGAAAATATGGAGCAAATATATTGAAAAATTGGAAATAAAAATGAGTATAAATAATTGTAAAGCAATGATTATTAACGACATTATAAAAAAAGAAAATAAAGAAATTTACATTAAAGAAGAAAAACTATAAATGGTAACAACTTATATTTAGGAAGTGCAATAACAGAAGCTAAATGACGATATAAATAACAAAATAAATAAAAATATAAAAACTTACTACACCCTACATAACATAATTTTCGGAAAAAATAAAATAGAGAAGAAAACTAAAATGAGAGTGTACAACACACTGGTACTACCAGTACTCATATACGCGAATAAAACGTGGACATCAGAAGATAATCAAGAAGTGAAAATTACTGCAGTGGAAATGAAGATGCATAGAAAACGAAATGAAGAAATAAGACATGCCAAGAAGCAACTAAATGAAAATAGAAAGAAAACAGCTGAATTGGCATGGCCATATAATAAGGGTGAAACAAAATAGATTGGTGAAGAAGTTAGTGGAAATGGGCAGAATATGAAAAAGAAGAATAGGAAGACCTAGTAAGAGCTTGATGCAAAGAGTAGAAGAAATAGAAAACAGGAGAGGAAAAACAAAAGCAGAAATGATAATACTTGCACTGGACCGGGAGGAATGGAAAAAATAGATCAACAAACTAGAAGAAAAATAATCCGACACCCTCAAGGGTAAAAGGAGGATGGGAGAAGAAGAAGATAAATAAATATAGGAGACTTAGAGCGTAATTGTAAAAAACCGTAAACAAATAGGTGGTAATAATAAACATCTTCAAAATATGATGCCTAAATTTGCCTTGGCGGTAGTGATCATAGTGTCTTCTTAATGATCCTAGTAACCAAAATTGACTTAATTAAAAAAACAAAATGCGATATTTGGTAAACATGGTTAAAATCAGTAATAACACAATAAGAATTTAAAATAAAATATTAAAGTGCTGACATACGAAAAGAAAGATACGAAAATATACATAATCCGCATGAAAATATAAGAAACTGCGAGAATAATGAATCTGTTAATAAAAAATCAGAAGTTTAAAAATACAAATTGAATGTAAAGTAGAAAAGAATCTAAAAACAGGTGTAAGATTAAAAAACTAATAAAAGAATTAAAAAAATTTAAAATGCATAAGCAAAAAATAACTAATAAAAAATAAAAATGCCTCGGATCATTTATATATGAATTCTAATATTCAACTGTAAAACTGATGATACATTAAGGAGTGCAACGTAATCAGCTTAAACAAAGCTTCTAAAGAAAGCTTTGAAGGAGTACACAAGCAAATAAAATAAGTAAATCGCAAATACGAAATAAAGCTTAGAATAAATTTTCAAGATTTAGAAACTTCGAGAAGACCAATCAAATAAATGGGAAAAGTAAATCAAAGCAAAAATAAAAGAAAGCGAAAGGTACCCTAAAAAATTAGGAACTCCAGAGGAGCTGCTAACAACAGATAAATAAAACTGAAATAATTTAATACACTAGTAATGGAAATATCTGACACCACCATGTAGTGGTGAAAAAGTTTTTTTGGTTATGAATAAACACTTTATATTCCAAAATTTACTAATTACAATTCTTAGGAGGTGTGTAAAGGTTCGGTGAATAATATACTAGAAAACAAGCAAAATAAAAAATACAAACAAAATAATCGCCATCATTTTGCCAAAGATTCTGTAAATTGCCAAGAAACGCTTCTTTAGAAATTTTTTAGGATTTCCATCACGCCAGCAGAACGTGTGCCTTTCATGACGTCAAATCAAAGGTGGATGGTCTTGATCAGATATACCGCGATAAGCCAAGAATTGCCACATATGGGTCGCAGGTAGGTTTTAGTGTTCTGATGCGCCGAAGCAATCGTTTTAAAACTTTTTCCTAGAATGTAAGATTCATGGTATGATCCGTAAGAACGAATTTCTTATGGTCAATGGTATCATCGTCAAAGAAAATGATCAAAATTGCTTGACCTTAAATTATTTACAGAAAACTCTGTGTGGTGGGTAAGATGATAAGTGTCATTCGATCGATTTCCTCTCGAAGGTCTGTTCCTATGTGATGATGATATGCAGAAAGAATGGATTTAGACTACGCTTGATAATAAAACCTTTAGAAGTTTTCAACCTTTTGCTTTTTGGTCGTCTGTCGGCTTGTATTTTTCACAATGTCTTTGCTAATGCCCAATTTCTCCACCATCAATTGTAGAGTTAGCCACTGAGTTCATACCAGAATTTGTCGCACTAGCTCGATCGTGTGTGGAGTTCTGCTTGTTGATGGCCGACCAAAATGTTCATCCCCGATCGCTTCCTTCCGTCGGAAAAGAGTTTTAACCGGTCGTAAACACATCTTTTTGTTTAAGGCTTCTCTTTCATGCACTTGCACCAATATTTCATGCGTCTGCGTAGCCGTCTTCCTTAATTTGTAGAAGAACACGATGTCCACTTCTTGTTTCATTTTATTGTGACTTTATTTCTTACTCTAGCTACGTTGGACTGTCCGCAGCAGGTTCCACACTTGGTGACGCTTCTCAAAATGTTTTTGGATAGCCAGGTGATTTCGCGCGCATCTCGCCTCATCAAACCTATCAAAGAACTTCTTAGAGACGCCTCATATTTTTAAACTTCCATCACCTGTTAAATTTCCATGATAATTTTAATGGCGGAAAAAATATTGCTGCACGTCAGGTTTTGTTGTTGTTCTGTATCGCATCTATTTCGTTTTTAGCTTTTAGTGTAAAAATAACAGAGAACTTAATCAGATGAATGGTGCAAGCTGGTAATTGACTATCGCACACTAGAAGTACAAGCTGGTGCAAACTATTGAGTCTAAGAATGAGAAATACTCCCAAACCGCCTCAAAACTTTAACACTGCCTATTCACAATTTGGTTATATAAAGCTAATTCTTTGTGGTTAATGATTTTAAAGTCAAAAAGTCGAAGTTAAACATCGATTTCATGTTGCTTCAATGGAGATGTATTTTTTGGAGTTAATAAACTGAGTAAGAGATACAAAGAAGTGAATAAACGTAATGCACAACCTCTGCCATCAAATGCCGAGCGCACTTCGCCGTGTTGTATTTTTACTGGCGGGGTCTGGTGGCCGGATGCTGGCAGTATTATCATAGCAAACACAAGAAAAAATGTCCTGAGACAGGTTTGAGTTACAAATTAAAGCTGGATATATCGCGGAGAGCAACGGGAAGCTATCGCAATATAGCCGACCTTCTCAAGTTAAAAACTAAAAAATATCAAACGACAAATTAAGTATAACAGAAGATTTGTTCAGAATCAGTAAAGTGATATATAGAGTGACGATGGACAAGCTGGGATAGGAATTGTTATTAGAAGATCTATAGGACAAAAAGTAAAAGGTTGCATCCTCAAGAATAACAGATTGAAGGTGGTAAAAATAGATGTTAAACCAAAAGATGCAATTATATTACAAGTATATATGCCAACTACAAACTACACTGGTAATGAAGTGAAGAAAGTATATGAAGGAATAGAGGAAGTAGTGAAATACATCAAAATATTTCTGGTTGATGGAAATGTCTTTATTAGGATTTTTGTGGGGGAGGGGGGGGGGGGTTAACAAATAAAAACAGAAAATGCCTAGTGATATCAGAATGATTTTATATTTGTGGCACAAAAACTAAGAAATTAAGTAAAAAACAGCAAAACATATTTAAGCGCCAACGTGGATAGCGATCTCAACCTAGCAATGATAACATGCGATTTAAGATTAAAGAACTTAAAAAAAAGAAAAATGGCAATTAGATAAACTAAACAAGATAATGCAAAGGACAATAGAACGTTTAGAAATTTGGAGGCGCAGCACACACGACATGAGGTAATCGTAGATAAAACGTGCCACATCATAAGAAAATGTATAGTTAACACAACAAATCAAATACTGCAATTTAGAGAAGACGAAAGATGAAAACCTTGGGAATATAAAAACATTAAAAAAATGGACAAGTACAGAGAACTGAGAAACAAAATCAATACAGAATGTGCTGAAACAAAGAAAAGATGAATAAAAGTAAAGTGTGAAGAAGTAAGTAACCTTTCCCAAAAAGAAAGTGACAAGGCCTATAAGACAATAAAATTTTTTCTTTAAGGAGACAATAAGAGGAGGCGTGGGGATAAAAGATGAAACAGAAAATATCTTACTAGAGAAGAAACGCTACATTGAAAAACTATACAGTAAAGACAGAAGAGGGGAAATCGTGAAATCAGAAGACTAGGTTAATGGAGGTATGAAAAGAAATATGATAACTTGATTAGAAAACAACTTCTGAACAAATTCGCGTGGAGTGCAGCACTCTATGAAAGTGAACCTTGGACGATAGTAAACAATAAAATGAAGAGGTTAAAGGCTTTTGTGATGCTGAGGATAACCTGGATGATTAAAATAATAAATATGGAAGAGGAGAAAGACGAACTTCAATGAGAGATATATAAAAAAGACACTTACTAAAGAGACATGAGAGACTACTTAAAATAATCATAGAAGGAACAGTTGAAGAAAAAAAAAACACACCAAGCGTCACTTGAAGCGACGTTCAAAACGAGTGTTATGTAATGTTCTTTCGTATTTCAATGTTTAATACAAAATTCGATGTATATTTCTGTTGTTTTTCAGACATAATTTAACATAATTCCTTGATTTTTCCAGTCTGTCATATCACTAGCAAAAAATTATGAGAGTTTACAACGGTAAGATTTCCGAGAAGGACATTTCACTTTTCTTCTCTTTTCCCTTTTAAATTCTAAACTAGATGAAGAAAAGTAGATAAACCCTTGCAGTCTGTGCAAAATGGATCGAAAATCACATACATCAATCTTTCTCTGGTTTACAACTGTTTTCCAGGAAAACAATAAAAAATAATTAAAAACATAAAAGTAGTTAGAGGACTAAACTTCATCATGGTTAAAACTAGTTAGCACAACATTTTTGCGCTAGCGAGTATTCCTCCATCTTGAATTTCCTTTAGAGCCCAGAGATATTAAAATCTCCTGCCGCAATTATTCTTACCCGAAAGCCGCTGCCATAAAGGCCCTATTGCGACTTCATTAACTTTGAAGGCGTTTTGCGCGGATAATGAGTAACTTGAGCCCCTTCGCTAGCGCGGGCCGTAAATATTTGATTTTCATTAAACTCGCGAAAACCGGCGCCTGATTAGAGCCGAGCAGCAAAAAGAAGATCGTCTTCCGAGCGATATCACTGCTTGATAGAAAATATCCCTAGAATCATGTTTCACACGGAAACTTGCGAAGTTTGCCAGCAGAGGAAAATGGAATTTGCTCCTGCCTGAAGGGGTTGCGCTTCGGCCGCAGGCGTCGGCGCTGCTGCATCTTCGGATGACACAGAGATATTTTAGGTCGGAACGAGCGTGGGCCGGCCCTAATGGCTTAATAGATCCGTAAGAAATAAAAGGATCCACGGCGGCCGGGGAAACGCTAATTAGGAGAGCGGACGTGATGATTCAATTGTAAATTGTCTTCCTTCCTCATTTCCAGATTCCGCTACCAAGAAGTCGCTCGCTGGGCGATAGGCGGTCGCGCTGCAGCGTCCGGATATGCAAATGGTAATTCGCTGCAACTGACTTTGCATGCAAATACATCCCACACGTGTAAAACCGCGGCATCTCCAAATGTTAAAAGGTTTTTTGCTGCTCCACCCTTGTAACACACAAAAACAACTTGAATTGCAAACATGTGGCTGCTGCAGCTCTGCGGAAAGATAACGCCGCTTCTATTAGTTTCATCAAGTTTGTATGCAAATCTGATGTTGTGCATTGCACTTTTAACTGTAGCTTTTTCAAGCTTTGTATTTGTTATTTTCTTTTTTGTAGAAATGGAAGCGTGTATTTGATGTGAAAGTTCATTTAGCAAAATTTTGTGAAAGAATATAAAACAGTTTTAATGCAAGGTCCGACAGAAGCATTACCTTTTCGAAACAATAAAAAGAATAACATAGATTCTGTTCAATGTTTCATTTACTATCACTCAAAAACATGTACAAATGTTTGCCCACACGGTGATACTCTCCTAAAGACTTCAGTCTTCAGGTGTACCCACAGAAAGAAATCTTAAGAAGACAGATCTGGTAACCTAGTCGGCCATGGGATGCCCGGAAAAATTTGTCCCAAAACTTTTTATAGGATCCTTGTTGTGTACGCGATAAAACCAACCACCATGTTGGAACGGTGATGCTTCCATATTCCTTGAGTTTAGATGGCTCCAGGAACTTGCGTAACATCGTAACATAGCTGGTAGATGTGACAGTCACCGCACGTTCTGCTTCCTCAAAAATAGGAATCCATAATTCCAAATTAAAAGACAGCACATCCAACAGTTACACGCTGACCATGGAGAGGTGGCTCATAGAGTTGTCGAGGATTTTGAGGATAATTCTGCTTATTGACGAAACTAGATAAATGAAAATGAGCTTCGTCACTATTGAGCACAACATCATTGGCTGAAAGATTTGCCTAGATAACCTCGTAAGTAGCCAATCACGTTCTTTAAGTTCCCGGACCACCATCAGTTTGTATGGATGGAACATGAGATCGCAGTGTAGAATTCTCCTCATGTTCCGGTCAGATATTCACAAGGAGAGGCATGCTTAGCAATGAAACGTTGCGACGATGTGACAATAACCTGGTTTTGCCCCACTGCTGCGATATTCTTGGGTGTCCGAACCCTACGTGGTTTACTGGCTGATTTTCATTAGAATGCTAAACCAGTCTGTCGAAAATTGTGTAAAACACCTACGACGTAGCTGCTGCGTCACAAGCATAGAATGACAATTTAAAAAATAAGTCTGCAACGCAAACCAACGGTGTTCACCACTCCATGTCACGATGGGCACGAAAATGCATGGTTTCTGCTGCTAAAAGAGATACGACTTGAGCGCAATTTAATAATACATTGGATACGGTGGTCAATTCAAAAAGTAAAAATCATTTTGCCGAGTCGTTTTTAGTTCTTTGAAAATGTTAATTATTAATATTAATTAGAAAAATAAAAATTTTGTTTGATTACAAAATCAAATTATTTTTGCCTAACTGATAAATTAATATTCGACTAAATATAGTGTAGCAGACACACTAAGTCATATACATATATATTCATTTGCTTTCTTTCCTTCTTTCTCATTTTTTATGTGCGTCCAGGTCCTCTTCTATACATTTCTTCCAGACTTTTCTGTCCCTTGCTAGGATTCCCATCTTTTCTTTTATTTTCCCCTTTGTTCTTCTCATGTCTTCTATTTGATCTAACCATTTTCTTCTTGGTCTACCTTTTCCTTTTTAAACGATTTCACCTTTTTCGTTATTTTTTTTTGTTATCATTGTCCATTCTTGTGACATGGCCACACCAATTTAACTTTTTCTTTTATTATTTATAGAACTTGTACTATTTTTATGTTTTCCTTGATGAATATATTTCTGATTCTATCCCATTTTGTTATCCCTTTAATCTTCTTTAAGTACTTCATTTCCATCGCGTTTATTTTACTTTCGTGCTTCTTCTACCATGTCCAGTTCTCTGCTGCATGTGTAATCATTGGTATTGTTATTATAAAAGTATGCATACCTTTCTATTCTTGTTTAGTGAAAAGTTGTTTCATTGGAAAACTTCGACCACTTATATTGGGATGATGCTTCATCCAGTAGTTCTTGTAGGATCGTGTAAAACTCTTTTACTTCTCCTTCTGGCGTTCGTTCCACTGGACCGTAGATTTGAATGTTAACTTTTTGTCCTAGGTGTACAGACATTATAATTATTCTTGAGTTAACCGCTATGTATTTTAATGCTTGTTTATGTATTTCATCCGTTATTAATATTCCCACACATTCATTACTCCTGAATACCATATGCGTTTATTTGCAATCTTTAGAATCCCATTGGAGAGGCAGGCGTGTAAATAGCCGCTCTCGTGGTGCGGTGTGGGATACGATACCGATACGGCTCGTAAGGACCAAAAAAGATGGAGAGACAGGCGTGTAAATAGCCGCTCTCGTGATGCGGTGTGTGATACGTAGTACAGCCTGTTTTGGAAGGTAAACCGATAAGGCTGAAATCGTCCCTTAAACGGCCAGCGCGAAAGCGGATGGGGGCGGCTACCGATATCCACCGAAAGTAAAGCCAAATCGCTCACCTGAATCGGCTTCGGCTTCGGCTTCGTCGGCGATGGTTTCACGGTGGCCACCTTGCTGCGCTGTCTTCTTGTATGTTGCGGGATGTTAAATGCGGCCGTACTAGACCTGATGCGGTGTGAATATGAGCGGGTTGTTAAGCACGACCAAATTGGCCGCGCTGCGGAACGTATATTTGCGGGATGCTAAGCATGACCGAATTGGCCGAGCTGCGGAGCGTGTATTTGTCGGCTGAGCAAAAGCCCATATATGCCGTTCTGTGCGTGCGACGGCAAACCTAGCGGCAGATGTCAAAAAGCCGCCCCGGCATGTCGCCGCGATATAAAGCGGTTCAAGGGCGAAAAGGCCGCCACACCATCCATTTTCTTTTTTCTTCGTGTCGCTTAAACCCATTATTCGTATTTCATTATTGCCCATTTCCTTCGTTATCTTTATCTCTTTTCCTATCACTTTATTACGTTTCAAATCGCTATACCTATCTGTCTTTTTCCTCTATATTGGTCTTGAGTTGTTCTACTTTTGTCATCATTATTTCCGTTCGGCTTTCATTTTCTACTACTTTTTTGTACTGGGTGGGTACCTTGTTGTCTTCGTAATATTCTCGAGAATTGTATTCAATTGTTCCTCTTCTAACAGTGGTCGTTCGTTTATAATGTCTTTCATCTCTTCTTCCTTCTCCTTTCTTTCTTTTCTATTTTTTCCATGGGGTACTAGTATGGTCTGTGTCGAGTTTTTCTTTTTTGTAGCTGTAGATTGTCATCTGTAGATCTTTCTTTTTTCTTTCTTACCTCTGCCCTCTTTGTATTCTCTATTTATTTCTTCTAAATATTTCTCTTTCCATTCCTCTCCTTTTATTATTAGCTTGTCTCTTATGATCAATTCTTTATATTCACTTTTCCTGGCTTATTTCATGTGGGGCATTTTTTGTTCAGGTCTTCATTTGTCCCTTTTTTGTTCCCTTCGGTCCAGTTAGATTTCTTATTATTTCCACTTTTTAGATTTTATTATGAAACTCACCTTTGTCGGTCTGTTTTCATTTCCTTTACGCACTCGTATTGTGTTTATAAAGTCTATTTCACCATTTTCAATTGTCATTCCTATTTTTTTTTAGGAGTATTTCTTTCAGAATTTCTCCTCTATTCTCTTCAGGAATACCAAAAATGATTATGTTCCTTTTGTTTGCTTCATTTTCCTGTTTGTTGTTTGTTTATAATTTCTTACATGTTTTTATTTTATCTGTTTATTGTTTAATGCTCATGTTCGTTTCCTCCGTTTTCTTTTCCATTAGTTTCAGTTGATTTATGATGTCCACTAATGTTAAATCTTCACCTTCAGCTATGTTGATCGCTCCTATCTACGTCATATTAAAATTCTTTATCTTCCTGTTTACTTCTTTTTCGTTTATTGTGTTTGTAGTCTAATTATCTCATTATTAAAACCTCGTTCTATATCGCCGCAATATGGTCCTGTTTATGTATAGTTTTCTTGTTGCTGTACCGCGCCCCGGTCGACCTGTCGACCTTAGCGTAGCCGTTGGTTCTTTTAATTATCTGTAATTATTACTTATGTGCAGTTCCTACCTTATTTGTTGTTTATTTTTGGATTCTGGTTCTCCTGTTTGTTGCAATTGTGCACTTTCATAAATTATTAAGCACTTATTTATATTAAAATGCGAACAAACTTCCGCACTATCATTTTCTTTCCAGAACCGAAAAGTTAATTTGCATATAGTTATAATTGAAGACCAAAAGTAAAGCCACGTGTCCCTATGAATAGATTGTGCGGTGATCCTAACATAATTCGACGAGCCGAGGCCAAAAGCGAAATCACTTTCTCCACGCGGCGAACAGTTTTCGATATGAGACATATTGGGGTAGAGTAGGTGTTGTGGACAAACAATGACGAATTAAACTACGAGAAACTAAGGAAATAATGAGGAACTAACAAAAATATTTAAAAGTTGAACAATATATGATTTTTAAAAAGTTTTATAGCAAACAACATTAAATTAGAAAAATTAAAATGTTTCAAAATTAAAAAAATATATATTGTGAAAACCTCCTTAAATTTTGCTATTATTCCTTGGTCTTTCCAAAAGTTTCGTAACAATTTTCACTAAATGGCAGTGAAAAATGTCTGAATAAGTTAAATTTACAAAAAACGCGTGATTTGTGTACATATTCTTAAAGGCATCTTCAGAAAAAGTTCCTTGCAATAAAATGATTTGTGCCATTCTTGTATCTTTTAAAGATTCGAGAAAACAAAGTGCATTTTGTACTCTTAATGCTTCTCTGTTACCGAAAATGAAAAAATACCACATAAGCAACAAAACAATCTGCTTGTTATCTGCTTATAAAGGTCTGATTTGGAAGTCTCATATTTGAAAGTAAACGAAAACAGCATAGAATAATGTTTAGTAAAAATAATTGGTGCAATTTCTCTCTATTACGCTCCTTGTCTATAGTACAATTTTGAAACCCATCTGGACCTATGGCATCCAACTGTAGGGTATTACACCCAACTTCAATGTCCAGATAGTGCTTCGTACTATGTGCAATGCTCCCTATTTTGTAAGAAATACAAAAATTTCGTTTGATTTGAAAGTTGATCCTAGGTAACTCTAAATATCTAAGAATCTAATTAGAACATCACCCTAACATTTTAGTAATTCCACAATAGTGAAAAACTTTCAAAGACTAAATAGATCTACTTCATAGATTAAATAGTTGAGTTAATAATTATAAAGACCTATGTTGGTAAACAAATAAGTATTTAAGTAACTACAATTTTGTAGGTCCCTGGATTTTAACCTTAGCGCCGTTATTTTATGTCATTTATGTTACACTAACATATGTTTTACTTATTGTAAACAAGTCGCAAACAGAAATATGCGTCCAGAAAACCCAGAAAGTAAAAAAATTGTTTACAAATAATAAACTCCATCTTCAAGAAAAGCACGCGAGTGGCATGAACAATTCACATTATAGTTTGGTATGCTGTACGATCAAATTAGATTTTCTAAAATTCATGCCTGCATCCCACAGCAGTACTGAAAGAAATTACGTTTTTTTGGTTCTAATAGTTTGTTGGAAAACTATCTAATATATATCTAAACTCAATACCAATTTACAACAGAATATACAAAGTTCTAAGGCTGGTTTTGTCTTTTGACTTGGCAATTATTATAAACATTTTTCATACCTTCTTAATCCCATGTTTTCGCTAAAAGAGCAATAAAAAACTTTCCCATGTTTTAATTGAATCCTATAAATCAACTATGAGTTGCGATACGATTTTGTGTATGTAGAGCTTTTAATAACAGAAAATCTTATATTATTCTAAATAATTTTAAAAAATTAATGGGCATATAATAAATAATACGCGTCTTATTGTTATAATGCAAAGAAAAATAGCAAACACTAATTAAATTCATATCACCATTATCGTTAGTTCTTAAAGATTCATATAAAGAGTTTTAGAGAAGAAATAACATCATATAAATTATAAATTAATTATTAAGATAGAATTTCCTCGTAACAAATGTTTGTAACTCCAGAGTAAACTATTAATCTAGCTGTGTGTGTGTTTTCCGATAAGGACAGGATGTGGGCAAGCACCATTTAGATTACTTTATGAAAAAAAAGATACTAATATTCAACAGAATTACATTAAACGGAATTACGGGGCAATTCGAAAAGAGCGATACACGTCTTGTGATGATGTATGCAGTAGTTCAATGGGCAGTGCGGAAGTTGCTGTTAACTCGCCCGCTAGATCAATTGAAAATAAATGCCGCTATAGAAAATTCAGCCAAATGTGACCTACGTGCAGTAATAAGATTTCTGTGTGCGAATTCATCGCAAACCATGTAATGCAGTAAATTAAGGCTTCCGCTCAGTTTCTAATCATCCGTTTGGACTATCCGCCGTCGTCTATGTTCCGCGGTACTCCATGATAGGTGATTCTAGTGCAAGCGCTTCGTAAATAAGAAAAATAGGAAGGCGAGGGTACAGTGGGTGAACCACCGTTTGAGTTGGACTTGTGTGGAATAGCATAGGATAATTTGGTCGGACGAGAGCAAGGACTGATATGGATTCGACGTCCCATGGGCACTCATTCCCAAACATTGTGGTTGGAGTGTCATGGTATGGGCTGCTTTCCCTCCAAGAGAATATAACTTCATTGAAGACATGATGGAACGCTTCAAGTACAAGAATATAATGGAAAAAGAGGTGCTTTCTTGGGCACGCCATACCCATAGAGGGAGATTCACTTTTCAACCAGATAATCCAAAGCACAAAAGTAAGAGGATTAATGTTTTCGACTAGTTCAGACACCTCTCCGATCTAAACGTGATCGAACATGTGTAGGATTAACTGGAGAGAAGGCTGCTGGGCAAGAAAGCGTCGAATGCATAGGAGACACTCTTAAGTAGACGCCAGACACCTATTGATGTTAAGGGCTTCACAACGAAGTATTAGTTTATTCATTATCATTCACTTGCTATAAGAATGTTTGTTGATGTCATAGTTGTTGAAAATCACCTAGTCACATTTGTGAAAAAATCTATTTTTTGTTTATTTTTACTGGTAATAATTTAATATTTCGGATTATGACCGTTGCTTTGCCGCACTGTTTATTAAAGAATAGATAAATCTTGCACTTATTAATTTGAGAATGTTGCGGATTTGCTGCGAGTGCACTCAAATTCTTCGACCAATAGTTCGGTTGGCATTGTCGGATCCTCCTAATTTGCTTCGATCACTGCATCTCGATCGACTTCTGTGGCAAATAGGTGTTGCCAGCTCAAAATTTGGCAAACCAACGGTTCACAGTCACCTGGTGGGCTCAATTGACATTCGCAGCAGCCGTTTGAGTATCATGTCCCAATTGCAACTCATAGAGAAGCAGAACTTATTTTGTCACCTAATAATTATCCTCCGTATTGTGGTACAGAAGATTCTTATAAGCAACTATATGACTCAAAATTGATAAAGCTGAAGAAGCTCAATAACAAAACAACTATAAATGTGAATTCAGAATAAATCCCAAAAATAGAAGAGTTTGAAATAGCAGAAGACGGAAATTCTAGAAAATGTTAAATGAAGATAAATTGTTTTTAAAACTATTAAATACTTTTTAATGAAGGTCTATAAGCAGTAAAGGTATCTTAAAATTAGGATGGGTGTAGTGCTATTATATAAAAAGGGAGGTAAAATCCAGCTCAAAAACTATAGACCAATTGGTCTCTTATTGTAAGTCTGTGAATTATTTATAAAAATGCTCCTAAGAGGTTGAAAATTGGACTAATATTAACCATGGGAACAGAACTCGGGACAAATGGTTATTTGCAAATAGTAAGAAACTTAATCGAAAAGACTAAAGAGTACACCATGCCCATTATGTTTGGCTTTTATAGACTTTGAGAAACCGTTTGACTCCCTTGAACTGTACACCATCTCAATTCCCTAAAAAATAGCCGCATAGATTATAGATGCACGAATTTGATTAGAAGTATTTATCAAAACGCAACATTAATAATTAAAACATGCGGAAACAAACAAAATACGAATAAAAAAAGGAGTAAGACAAGAAAATACTCTATGTTTGAAAGATATATTTAAAATATATAATTGGTATAAAAGAGGAATTCAATAAAGTTAAATCACTTGAAATTTGCGGAGGATATCCTAACAATAACAGATAACATCTAGACTTGCAGGGTAAAATGACAGACTTGCAACAAAATTAAACAGAGGTAAGACTCAAGATCAACATTGAAAAAAGAAAAATAAAAAATGAAAACAAAGACACTAACAAACATATTAAACTGAATGACAAGGTTATAGGAGAAGTTATATATACTTTTAGGCCAATGAAATGTAATTAAGAAGAAGAAATAAACCAAAGAATTAAACTAAGTTGAATATCATTTAGTAACTGGAAAGAAGTTTTCAAGAATAAAATGAATCAAAAACTAAAAACCGAATTGTTTAATTAGAACGTCCTACATATACTTGGACACTTACAAGGAAGCACAAAGAAAAATTAAGTAAAGCACATACAGCTATGGAAAGGTCAATGGTAGAAGTCTAGCTGAGAGATTGAAAAACAAATGAGTGGATAAGATCAACACGAGAAGTAGAAGACACAGTGGAAATAATACAAAAACAAAAATGGCGATGGGCAGATTATGTGGAGAAGTTGAAAGTGATAATGGACGAAAAAGGCAAGGAAAAATTTAGAGGAAAATCACCTATAAGATGGTCAGACTTCATTAAAAGAGTGGTCAACTTCAACTGGCTAAAAAAAGCGTAAAACAGACAAGAATGTCCTACCTCCAAAATTGATTAATATAGACGATGATAATGACTAGTTTCTGTCACTCATTTTAAGGGAAAAAACGGGACATTATGATACTTTCCTGTTTATAAGCCTCAGTACTATTATAGAATCAGAGAATATTGTATGGATAGCGGTAGGAACATCAAAGGTATCTTGGCAGATACAAACAGTAAGTTTGGTGATTCATCTTCCTGTCATGTGTATAATGCATATTATATTACGCTTGTTGTTCAGTTGACTTCTCCTCTATTTTGTTCTTTATGTTAAGTCTGCGGTTCCTTAAAACAAAAGGCTTGCAGAACATTTTTTATGCTGTCATACTGATAATCGACCTCTACACTTCACCTGGTACTCAATCTCCTATCCTCATGGATTTGTTGTAAGTTGATTTCTTTTCACAGCCCAACTATGTTATAAAAAAGTAGCAAAAACAACACTTTCAATTACAATTAGCGTAAACTACAAACTAACAAAATGAATGTTTGAAAGAACAAAAAACACATAAATGACCTATCATTTATTATGAACTTTAGAACATGGATCATGTTATAAAAAATACAGAAATAATTATGAAGATTACAAATGGCAATAGAAATTATGACAAAAACCGAAAGTAGCTTTACAAAAAATTAAATAAGGTTTCAGTTTATTAAAGCAATAAGGAAGTGCTTTATATAATACACCTTTTCACGTTATAATATTTATTCGTGGAAAAAGGCAGCTGGGTAATTCAACGTTTTTAAACTCAAAATACAATTCATTCCATGCTTCCCACACGCCCGGCAAATATCTTTTACCATGCATTTCTAGGTATTTATTTGTATCTTGGGAACATTTCACGTTAGAGATAGCTTCGTAGTTATTACTTCTGTAATAAATCGCCCCGTGCGGCATAAATCATCGCACAAAATAGAATATCTGATGCCTTAAATTTCATTTTCCATCGCAATAAGTGTGGAGAGCGTAAAAAGGAAACTCATTGTTCATAACCTTTGAGTTTTCGAAAGGCGCTTATTTGTACGTCGTCGCTTTTTATTTGCTATTATTAATGTGAGGTATAAGCTCTGGACTGAAGCTTTATTACTTTGTTTCGAGTTCTACCAATGTACGCTTCAGAAAATACATTTTTGTTTCCAAATGTCATATTTACTTTAAATTGTTGTTACAGTTGCTATGGTAGGTTTTAAGCCCAAAAAATGTTAAAATGCTTTAATTAAAAAGACGTAGGTTTTAATATAATTTTAATTAGTTATCTAGGTTCAACTGCCTTTTATATCTCCTGTATTTTGTGCAATCGATCTTTTTATGAGCTATCAGTACAAGATTTCAATACTTAAACTAAGAACTTATGCTATAAGTTACATGTTATGATGAGAAGTGTCCTATTGAGCATTCTCTGTACTTAAATAGTACTAATTGGTACATGACATTTACGTAAATCCGATTATTAGGTCAGATGGTTTGAAGCGTTTCAATCTTTTTAGTTCTTCTTCTTGTAGCAGTATGTTTGCAAGTTTGTTTGGACTTTGTGTTAACTTATTCCTGAGTTTGGCATTGAATTTATCCACAAACCGTTGGCCAACGTGCGGTGCAGCATTTGTAATATACTGTAACGAATTTCTGAACACTCCTCGTAGCGGCCACCTTAACGTCACGCCTGAGTGATGGAAATAATGCCTCCAACAATGCAAATATTCCAGGCGTGCCAAATAAAAACATTTTGTGCTAATGCAATATAAGTAGTGTTACAGATAGTGTGTAATTTAACATTAGTAATTATATGTGTTGTATACATAAGTGTTAAATAATTTTATTACCTGTAATTACGATAAGTAAGTGGTTTTAATAAATTTATTATTTATTATATTAAATATATTTCACAATTCCGACTTTCTTTCGATGACAGCTGTTCGGACTTTGTTCCTAGCTGTTTACTTTTAACAAAAATGTGGCTTCGCCACGTTAGCCTTCTACCAGGTGTACCGGAAAGTCTTTACCGATTTTTTCCAATGGGTGTCGCTAGACTTAATATACATATACATATACATATACATATACTATATATATATATATATATATATATATATATATATATATATATATATATATATATATATATACACGTGTTCATTTTATTCTACAGACATCAAGCTTCAACGTCGTAGGTTATATTTTGTGAAAGCATCACCGTCATATATTTATACCTGTTCAAAAATGTCAAGTTAAGTGCCTGAAAACGTGCATTTGCGGCATGCATTACTTTTTTATTTAATCAAAAGAAAACAGCCGCTGAAAGCCATCGTTTGCTAGTTGAAACATACGGCGAGCATGCTCCAACCATAAAAACATGTGAGGCGTGGTTTCGACAATTCAAAAGTGGTGTTTTCGGTGTGCAAGACAAAGAACGCTCTGGCAGACCGAAAAAGTTTGAAGATGCGAAACTGCAGGAGTTATTGGATGAAGACCCAACACAAACTCAACAACAATTGACAGAAGCGTTAAATGTGGCCCAAGAAACTATTAGCGACCGATTACGATCGATGGGAAAAATCAAAAGATGGGAAGATGGGTGCCACATCAACTGAATGACAGGCAAATGGAAAATCGAAAAATCGTCTGTGAAATGCTGCTTCAAAGGTTTGATCGAAAGTCATTTCTGCATCGAATAGTGACGGATGATGAAAAGTGGATTTATTTCGAAAACCCTAAGCGCAAAAAATTATGGTTATCACCTGGAAAAGCTGGCCAATCAACTTCAAGGCCAAATCGTTTTGGTCGCAAGACAATGCTGTGTTTGGTGGGACCAGAGTGGCGTGGTGTATTATAAACTGTCATAACCTGGTGAAACAGTTAATAGTGATCACTATCGACAACAAATGATCAACTTGAACCATGCATTGATCGAAAAACTTCCAGAATTTGCCTGAAGACACGGTAAAGTGATTTTACAACACGATAACGCGCTGCCTCATACAGCAAAACCGGCCAAGGAAGCATTGAAAGCGCTTGGATGGGAAATATTATTGCACCTGCCGTACTCTCCAGACCTTGCCCCGTCCGACTATCACCTTTTCGCATCAATGGGCTCTGAACTAGCAGAGCAGCACTTCGCCAATTTCGAAGAAGTTAAAAAATTGATTGATGAATGGTTTTGCTCAAAGGAAAAACAATTTTTTTGGTATGGGATTCATAAATTGCCTGAAAGATGCTCAAGATGTGCAGAATTAAATGGTCAATATTTTGAATAAATACATTTTTCCATTATATCGAAAATTATGCATTTTTTCCCCAAAAAAAAAACCGGTAAAGACTTTCCGGTACACCTGGTATATAGATGAAGACCTAGGTAGTTAATTGTATTTATTTGTGGCATTTGGTTTCCAAACAGTGTAAGACATGAGTTCCGACATTTTGTTTTAAGTGATTTCTGGTTGCAGACTTAAGCTCGTGGTGTGAAGCTAAGATCGTTGTAACACTAGTGTACGTAGCTATCATCGCTGAGTTGGTTTGTGGAAAATTTGCTGTGTACACTGAATATAAGATGGACCCCAGGAGATTACTTTCTGTTACACCGGACATGATAGTGTGTGCTTCTTGATGTTTTACTTGGAATATTCTGTCCGACAAGTAGTACCTTAGAAGGAAATAAAAAGTGTGTACAATTAGATGTTTAAGCTTATAAAATGCCATATTTTGTTGAATGGCTGTTTTATGTCGATAAAAACAGCGAACCAGTATCGTTTCTCTCCGATGTTCTTATTAATTGCGGTAATAATTTATCCTATGTTTCAATGTTCTTTTCTGAATCTGAACTGGTGAGTATGTATTAGCATATTCTCATCTATAATGTTAGCTATTCGTTTTAGTATAATTTCATCCAACACTTATTGTGGCGCGTTATGATGTTACCTCTATTGGATTTTTGTCTAGTTTGAAGATTATTATGACTTGTCATATTTTACAGTAAGACGGGTAATATTCAATTCTTAAAATCGCACTATTGCTTTGAGACTTTTTTGGGACAGTTCTTAAAGTACTTTACCCGCATTTACCACGAATTTAGTTCGTGGTCTATTACTGTTTCTGGTTCGCTTTTCTTAATTTCCTTAAGCTTACCTGGATATGGTTTTTAATTTCTTCTTCCGCAAGCGTTAGTTGGCGTGGAAATGGTTTGAAGACTCTGGCTTTTTGGCCTTTGTTTTAGCTTGTTCGTATTTGGTGTATTTGCTGTTTTAGTTTGCGGGTTGCCTGTCATATAGAATAGTATGTCGCTTCTCTAAGATATTCTTGGACTGACTCATTTTTTGTATAGTAGCTATCTAAGGTTTTTAATTAGATTTTTTCATTTTTTATCAAATATAATTCTTGTAATTTTTTCTGATATTTGCTGTTTTATTGTTATGAAAAATACTTCTTCAACACTTTTTTCGCCTCTACTGGACTTGCTTGACATGTACTGCTTTGGTTAGTTCTCTTAGTACTGTTTCTATATCTATTTTTGTTTTCAATGATATTAGGAAGGTTATTTGTTCATCCAGTTTTCTGGGAAAATGATCGTAATCTATTTGGTGTTTTTTATTTTGGCTTAAAATGTTATTATACTTGGCGTTAATTATAGATAGGATTTTACTTTATTAGTTTTAGAGTTGAAACCTTACGCGAAGTCGGGTATCTTATTGAAGTCGAACAGTCAATAGGTAGATTGATGTGTGATAGTTTAATTATTTTTATAATTTTTAGTACTTCTTCCTTTGTTAGTAGTGATTCTGGACCCCAGTACGTGTTCCTCGCATCATAAACTACAACAGCTGGAAACCAGTTTCTTCGTTTTTGAGATATTAATATAATCTTTGCATTTGTTGTTGTTTCAAAGTTGATATTGCTGTTACATTAGTGGCTTGAATGTTGTTTTGTCTATATTCCATTCTTTCAGTGTTTGATGTTCTGCCTAATAATCACGGCAGACTGTCTGTGTCCAGTTTCGTTTAGGTGGTTGGTACTAAATATGTTATAGTTAGGTATTTTGAAGCAGATTCTGCCTGTAAATTAAGTTTTCGATACCAATAGGATACTAATAATGTCTACATCATAGGTTCTTATAAATAAGTTCACTTCCTATGCATGCTGATACAGGCTATAGGCATTCCATACCTTTAATGTTAATAGTTAAGTTATTTGTTTTTATTAAAATGGTTTATAGAGATGCTTATTTAATTCATAAAGTTCTTCATCAACTGTTTACATATGTCCATATGCTTAATGGCCATATGTTACTTCTGATTGAAAGTATCTTTCGTTATCTTAATGCTAGGATACATTTACTTGTAAACTATATAACCTTTGTAATTCACTAGGTGGTTTTCATTATAATTTTCACATTTACATCTTTTATTTTTATAGGACATTCAGTGGTTGGAAGTACAGCTGCACACTTAATGCAAGTTGGCATCGTATACATTGAGGTATTCCACGTTTAGTGTTTGATTTCTCAAACTGTACTTCGATATTTTTTCCATTATCTGCGTCTCATATAAAACTTGCTGGTGGCTTAAATTGACATTTTTTTTTGTTTCTTCTTCTTTTTCTTCCATATATATTTCTGAAAGTGAGCTGTATTTGTTGTTGATTCCAAGCCAATTTTATTTTTCCTTTGAAGTTGTAGGTTCATCTTCTACTGGATGCCTGCATCTTTCTTGTTACATTTGGTATCGCTGAGTATTCTGGATTTTCTGATTGCGCTGGGTTTATTACTCGCTGAATATTTAATGGTCAGTTGTTTTATATTGATGGATTTTGTGGAAATGCCTGTATTGTTGTTGGTTGCGGGAAGGAGATGCTCGGTAGCATTTAAAAGTAAATTGATGCATAAGGATACCTAAATGTGTTCGAGTTTAGATGTGGAGATGCAAATTGCACGTAATTTACCGAATGATGTACTTATAGGTGATGGTAAAATCCGCTACCTCTTAATTGCGTTGATTTTATTTGATTCCGTTGTCGCGTTCATTTATTTGTAATCAGTTTTTACAGTTTTTCTTATCCATTTATCTAGCAGAGCGCCTTATATGCGTCCTTATTCTACTAAATTCACTATAAACTGGGTTTAACTTAGCGATATTTGTTTTATCTCTACATATTGGTATAGTAAAAGAAAAAAGTTGATAAATATAATTGTAGCTTAAGGAATTATTCTACAAAAATTTGTTATGGGATAAATTTTTATATAGTAAAAAAAAACCTTAAAAAAGTATTCAAATAACTGAAAAGGTAAGATAAAACGTATAAAAATGACGAAATAGCAACATAAAAACAACTAAGGTATGTAGATGAACGTCTAGGCGTAACTCAACAAAAATTATCCAATAATAACTAGAAAGCGGCATTTTTATAAAAATCTATGCTAGAATCTCTAGATGTCTTCTATTGTGCTTAATAATATGCTAACTTAAATTTAGGATGCTGTAGACGTCGAATTTTCAACGCTATTCGAAATCGCCCACCCGGACTCCTCAGAGCATCTGCCCCTCTTGATCAGTTGACCACAGCTGCGGCCCATTTAAGAATTTAAACGAAGAATTATGCAAATGCCGGACAAGGAATATATTTTTTACGAAAATCTTAGTTCACGTGTTCTAAACTGAATAAGTCGCTTATCTCTGAAAGCTTAGTACTTGTAATATAGCGAGTTAAGTAAAATAACAACCACGAAAACACCACTAGGGCTTTTAGCGTTCATTTTTTTATCCTAGCGGCTTTAAAAGCTATTTGAAGTTTTAATACTGCACTGCTATTTTTTACATTGTATTTTACGCTCCATGTAATTTTGTTTAGAATGTAATATAATCCGCTAAACTCCCAGACAGCTGTCTGCCATTTACAAATGTATAATAGTAAGGTTTAATCTGCCTTGATGATAAGGTTTTATTTATAATCATACCAGCAAAAGAATTACTGTACGTGGTCTAATTAAGGACAAAACAATTTTTATATTGTACATATATAACTAAGTAGGCAGTAGCAGACCTTTATGATGAGTTTAAGCTAATTGATTGTAATTAACAATAGTTTGACTATAAGGAATACTTCTTCTTCTTCTTCTACTCTTATATAGGCTCTCAGTATGTTTTTAAGCACACATTTCGTGGAATACTAATAACTTCATTCTGATACGAATTAGTTATTTAATGGTCAGCACAAATCTTGTGGAGTTTTTGCTGTAGTCTGGTATAAATTCTTCTTACTCATATGTTTTAACTCCAGGATATTGATGTGGGCCAAGTATCAATTTCTAGGTTAGTTTCTTAAAAAATCCAGTATTCCTTATATATTAATATTACTCTTAGCACTTAATTTTTAAATCATTGAACATATAATTTATATAACAAGGCAGGGCGGGTATGAAATGTTTCAACGTTTCCCAACGTTCGAAAACATTCTCTTTAGTGACGAAGCGAACTTTCACTTAAATGGTCAAGTGAACAAACACAACTGCCGCTACTGGGCCAACGAAAATTCAAGACAGATACATGAACCATCATTACATAGTCCAAAAGTTATTATATTGGCTGCCATGTCTGGTAAAGGCATCATTGGCCCTTATATTTTTGAAGACCGGCGAGGGTGAGCACTTACGGTAAACAGTGAACGGTATTGCATCATGTTAAGAAACTTTTTGGTTTTAATGTAGAAACATGGTTTCAACAAAATGGAGCCACACCTCAAACAATTCACTTGATTGGTTGTCAATCAACTTTCCCCGAAAAAGGTGATCTCTCATCGAGGCATCATCAACTAACCCCCAAGAAGCCCTCATCTTACAACCTCTTCATTATTTCTTTTGGGGATATCTTAAAGAGATACAAACAAACCACAAACTCTTTTGCAATTGAAGCACAATATCCGCACTGAAATGGCAGCCGTTTCCAGAGAGATGTGTAGACGCGTGGCGGCTAATTTCCGTGTTCGGTTGGACGAGTGCCAGCAGCGCAATGGTCAACATTTGAACATTATCTTTGGCACTTAATTTTCCAAAATTCTGTCTAAAGATTAAAAATAAAAAATATTTTTGACTTGTTTTTTTTAAATTGAATTTACAAGTACCCTTTGTAGTTGGATTGTTTAAAATACTATAATAACACGTATTAGGTACACTTTATTACATGTAAATTGGAAAGTAGCTGGTCAAAAAAGGGTAACCTCTAAACGCAAAGATGGAAAATTAATTTTAAAGTAATTTACAAAACGGATAAAACACCTTGTTGCTTATTGCCATAATGTCTACAAAGATTGGCTAGCACCTTAGTGAAGACCGTGAGAAGAATGCTTGAAAACCAAAACTAAAAGATTACAAGGCTAGGAAGGAAGGCTTGGAAAAATACGAAAAGATTCGTTCTATAACACCAAAATTTAACATAAGAAGATTGGACAAACGTACTGTGGTGATACGACCTAAATTTAAGATAAGCCGAATGAGACACGTTACTATTATGCTCAACGTTTAAATAATAACAATAGGTCTTTTAGATACGCACACACGGGTAATAAAATAATGTTTAATTTCAACTATTGTTCAAGTGTTTACTACTCCTGATGTTACCTGCGTGAGATGACGAGAGGGTGAAGATTGCTTTCACAATGTGTGGTGTTTACAGTAAAACTTGAAGGGGCAGTATAAAGATCTGGGATTGTATTGCATGGTTGTTTTGAGAAGGGCGCATATGCACTGAACAATATATTGCTGTACTAGAAACAGTTCTGCACCCATTGTTTAAAAGCAATCAAATGTCGCTGGTAAACTGGTCGGTCTAATTATCAAATCCGAGCCCTATTGAGTATCTTTAAGGCACACAAGACGAAGATAAAAAAGCATAAAGTGACATCAAAAACGTTATTTCCGGAAGATGTCGGTGACGTTCACATTTAACGGTTTCTTGTCCCCCAAAAAATATTTATGTCAAACGTACACTTACGTTTTCTCAAACGACCTTCTATAGAACGGTTTTAGTCCTTCCTGTTGTGAAAATCTGTGTAATAATTTGTTCCGCAACGGACCAGGTTACCTCCTCTTCTGACACCACAATACTGACTAGAAAAGCTGCGGTGTTAGAAAATCTGCAAGCATCACTACCTCCAAAGTTTAAATGCTGCACCCTTTTCCGTTTGTCTTAGAGCGCCCAAAAAATTTTGTTTTATATTCCATTCATCCCTACCTCTACAAAGAATTTTAACCAAAATAGAACTATCTCTAATGTTTTTATATTTTGCATATTTATATATGTAAGAAAGTAGAAAACATATAGAAAGAAGAAAATAGGCACAGTCATCCGCTATACCGAGATTCGCGAATCTAACAACAGTATGATTAATAAAAACAACTTTTTATTTTAGTAAAATGGTGACTCTGGGAGCTTTCTGCCATAGAGAAACAGCATTGCTAGTCTTTCTTTAAACTATCGACTTCATATACTCTCAAAGAGCATAACCAACAGTTGGTATCAGATAACTTTAAAAGCGTCATGATAACGAATTGTTTAGTAGAATAAGTAAATGCATATAATATTTATGTATTTCTTTATTTCACGTTATAAAACGACCTGGCATGGTAACATAATTTTAAGAATAATATATTAATATATATTAATTTTTCAATTTCATTCTGTGTTTGAGGAAGCCGATCAAACAGTTATAAATATTAAAGTGCTGGAATTTCTTTTGAATTGCGTAACAGACATTAGCAGCATAGATATAACAGAAGAAATTGTCAAAAAGTTCTTTAAGCATATTGACGTTAACAAGGGTGAAGGGCCTGACGGTGTGCATCCAGTACTAATTAGTAAATGTTATTCTACTTTGGCGTTGCCCCTAACATTGCTTTATAAAAAGTCAATTTCTGAAGGACGTGCACCAAAAATTTGGAAGAGAGCTTGGATTACTCCGATACCTAAAGGGTCTATTACCCAAGACATAGAGAAGTACAGGTCTATTTCCAAGTTATGCCAGTTTGGAAAAATATTAGAAAAGATAGTTACTAGTCAATTATTCAGTGCCCTTCGTTGTTTTATTACATCCCACCAACATGGCTTTTTTAATGGTCGTAGTGTTGAAACTAACCTTTTGAGTTTTACTGAGTTCATTCTTAATGCCATGGATAACGGCTGTCAGGTGGACGCCGTGTATACTGATTTTGCCAAGACTTTCCATAAAATTTGTCATAGCATATTATTGTTGAAGCTTTGGGGGCTCGGTATACACGGTGACTTATTAAGATGGATAAAATCATACATCGAAAACAGATGTTACGCTGTAGTACTGGGAGGATTTTCGTCGCAATATAAAGATATTATTTCTGGAGTACCTCAAGGGTCCCATTTAGGTCCTCTATTATTTACACTTTACATCAACGACATCACGAAAAGCATAGCGCATTCAAATGTATTACTTTGTGCGGACGACACTAAAATCTTCAGGCTATTACAGCAGGATTTACTTAACTTAGAATCCTTCTGCACGAATAATAACCTTTTTCTGAATCTAGATAAGTGCTGTTTTATTACTTTACCCGAAAAACGCAACCTATTCAGTATTCGTATAAACTTTACAATAAGCATCTTAATAAAGTGACAGAAGTTCGTGATTTAGGTGTTTTAATGAACGCTAAGTTATCTTTTGTGCCTCATATAGACAGTATTTTATGCAAGGCCTATAAACAATTGGGTTTGATATTAAGAGTGGGCAAGTCTTTTAAGAGCTCTTTTACATATATACTTTTATACAATAGTTATGTTCGCAGTAGAGTGGAATTTGCTTGTTTGGTTTTGCACCCATGTATGAAATTCATTCTAATAGAATTCAGAGATTGCAAAAGAAATTTATAAAAGCTTTAGAATATAGAACAGGAAATTACTATTTGGATTACGAAACCTCTCTTAAAACGCATAGACTACCCTCAGTTTCAGTGAAATGTAAACGTGTATGTGCTGACGCTGTGTTTCTTTATAAAATAATAAACAACTTTGTTGATGTACCCGCCTTATTACAAAACATCTTGTTTCGCATACCCCATGAACAGGAAAGGAATTGCTGTAAAAAGAATCTTTTTTCTACTGCTAGCAGTAAAACATGTTATGCTAAAAACAGTTTCATTAGACGTGCATGTAGACTTCACAATGATAGGTTAAATAATGTTGATCTCTTTAATAGCTCTTTAGTAAAACTTTAATAAATAAATTACTTTAGAAGTTAAATTTAAATTTTCAACTTTATGTGTTTTAAGTAATTATAGTTTAACTAAATATTGTAACCACGATCAGATAAAAGATAAAAATATAACTGTATTTACTACTAAGTATTAATTCACGTATGCCTGTACTATTACTAGGGAACTCTAGGTCTCAAATTACTCTAAATTTATGTAGCAATATCTGTTTATGTGACTGTATGTTCCTAAATACAAAAAAAAATTATAATATTAAAATATCACTAATATAATACGATTTCAGTTGCTAAATATTAATATAATCCAACTGCTATATTTTTGCATTGCTAAATTTTTTGTTTGACAGAATTTATTTTTAGGATCGTCACCAAATGCAACGTAATCATAGAAAAGATATAAATAATTACGGAACTTTAAACTTTAAAGAATATAAGATCAATTTTTCAATATTGTGGTCCCAATTTTGTTTCCTCAAGTAACTTGTTCAAAAACCTAACTTTTTACGGATTATTTATCATCCGTTTTTTGTATATAAATCCTATACTAGAATGACATTTTTATCTTTAATAAACGTCAAAATAAGAGTCAAGTAACAACTTGGTGAGAGAAGAAAGTATAAGTAATGGTCGTCTTTGCATTGTAAAAGAGCTTCGGTTAAATTAGTCGTATTGCATTATGTATTACAAATATCAAACCTCATCGTGGCGACTTCAGCAGCCCAGATCTACCATTTTTTTTAAAGAGAAGTTCTTTCTTATAAAGAAGACATTTAAAAATAAGAATAGCCTATAAATTTACAAAAAGAACAACCAAAGCACAAATTGGGAAGAAAATATGTTTCTGATATTATTGGTGGCTCGAACATATTCGTGGAAAAAAATCCAAAAGCAACTTGTCATCATTATACAGGTCTTATTTCTAAACAGTGCTAAAACTGTGAACAATTTAATCGTCGTTAGTTTCACCTCCTGTCCAAAACTTATCAAATTTAGCACTGCTATCGTAAAAACTGTGAGAATTTATTACCGTTGACCAGCAGTTACCAAACAAGTGTTAAGTGTTAATTAGCCGTAATCCAATTGACGACTAACGTATTTTAATTCTAAAAAAATATTTAATTTTAAATGTGGCTGAAAAATAAGAAGTTTTGTACATTTGTTTGTCAGAAAAGTTTGTGTAAAATAACGGCAACTATAAAATTATAAAAAAAGCATAAATTTAATCTAATCAACCAAAGAAATGATACCAAACGAGAGAGTGAAATACGGGATTACAGAATAAATAATAAAGTTAATTAAAAATAGAAGGAAATAAAAGAACGATAAATCAGATGGGCTAAGGAACTATAAATAAATAAGGAATATAATTCACAGATAGTTAAAAAGGGCGAAGAAACAGTACATGCAAGATAAATGTCCAGAATTTCAGGAACTGTTTAATGTCGGGAATATAAAATCACCCTAAAAAACTATCCAAACAATCTTTCGAGAACCTAAAAAAACAAACTAATGGCGTAAAGGATGAAAATGGAAAAGTTTTAATGGACTATAGTAAAATCACTATACGGTAATAGACGGAAAAAATATGTAGATGCAGAAAATCTTAGAGAATACATAATCCAATTGGGGCACGATACGGCTATGCAAACAAAGCGGTGAAAGTAGATAAATTGCTAGTAGAAATAATAAAAAACATCGCAGAAGCAACTCCCAAGAAACTAAATTAACTAATAAATAAGATGTACGACATAGCAATAATACCAGAAGATTTCAAAAAACACAACAATGCCAATTCCAAAGAAAGGAATAACAGATGAATGTGAAGAATTACCGTACAATTAGTCTTATCTCACATGCGCCTAAAATGTTGACGAAAATAATATACCAATGAATAGAAAGAGTAATTGAGGACCAGACAATAAATTTGGCTAAAAAAGAACTTACGAACGAGAGAAGCAATTCTAGCCCAGAATTATATTTAAAAAAAGAATATCAAAAGCTACATTTACATTTATAGTTGTCATCAATATGGAGAAAGTTTCTGATACGGTAGAATGGTCCACGCTATTAGACATTCTACGGAAAGTAAGAATAAAACATTGAGACAGAAAAATTATAAACTTCTTATATCACAGGCAGATAGTAATAAGGCAAGAAAATGCCCAAAAGAAGCGTCAGTTTAACTAGGAGTTATATAGGTATGTGCGTTATTGCCACTCTTATTCACTCTTTTTATATAAAATGCAATCGATAAAATCAGAGAATCGATCAACGTAAGAATAAACATATACGCAAAGAAAATAGATATGATACAATACGCGGACGACATAGCAATTATAATGAAAAGCGGGAAAGGTTTATAACAATCGTTGAATGTAATGGACTTAGTTATGAAAGAATACAATATGAAAATAAACGTCCTTAAAACAAAAACAACGTCGTGCGAAAATTTAAGACAAGTGAAGCAACACAGAAGAGAAAAAGAATAGGAGGATGAAGAGTTTTGTTATCTAGGCAGCATTATAAGCAAAGAAGGTAAAAGTAAGAGAAAATTTATTAGTAGAGTACAGCAAGTTAAAGTAATGTCTTTCAAGAAAAAGCAACAAAAAGAACAGAGAAAAATACATGTGAAATACGTGATATGCTGCTACAAAAATATGTTAAATGCAAGATGGGTTAACAGAATATCGAATAATGAGATATTAGAATGAATAGAAGAAGAAAGAAGGTAAATGAGAAAGATAATAAGAAGAGACATATGTTACGGCATTCGGGTCTACTACAATAATAGAAGGTATGACAAATGGGAAGAACACGCAAGACAGACCTAGATTACCTTAAATAATAAAAGACCTGGATTGCTCCAGTTACTGATAAACAAGAAGGCTGACTGAAGACAGGAAAAATTGAGAAAAGCAGTGCTAAGACAAACAATCCACAAGACTGACCATTTAAAGAGAAAGAAAACAAGCACCCAAAAGTTTAGAAAGCACATTTGTTGTAATTGTGGCCAAATATGCTACTAATTATACGATATAGTGATCGTCAAACCAAGACTAAAAATATTTAAAGATTTTATCGTTGAAAAAAGAAAATTCCTTCAAGTAGCTTCATCTAGTGAAGAGATGGTTTCAAAGCCAAGATGTTTTGAAGAAGATATTTATGGTTACTTATGCTTACTGTTCATTTACATTTATAAAAGTTTACAATAGTCAGATGAGTTATATTTCATGTAATGTATAAAAGATTTAACAAATACAAAAACTATATTTAGAGTTTTATGGAAATTTTTCCTCTAACTTTGAAGTATAGTTGAACAATATCTCCTGATTACTAATCACGAAGTTCTACAAAGCAATCAAAAAGCTTCATCTGCAAGTCATTATGTATCGAACCTTATATAATTTTCTAAAGTCTCTTAATAACAATCTAATCGAGGAATACGTAGGTCACGTAATGCAAGGAATCGGAAAACAACAAAAATCCCATTATAAAACAAAAAAAAGCAGATGAAATGCTAAACCAAAGTTTCGTTAAAAAATTCAATAAAAACCACCTCGTCAATTTCTAGCCTGCAATATGAGAACACTAAATTCGGCGGAATTTATTAGTTCTCACGCCGGATGAATTACGAGCCGCGAAGATTAAATTTAATATTCAGCAGTCAAACTGGGCAAATTTATGGGCGAAAAATTTGTCTCGCGGACATATTTTACATTTAAACCGGCCATCTTCCGCGATCCAGACTGATAATTAAATCGCTGGCCGCGTTATCCGGGATGAAGTTTGTCGCAACGCGCTAACTTTGTTTGTAGTCTGCAGCTTTGGAGCGGGCGACTGCAGAACTTTTAAATCCCCAATGCAGTTTGTCGGCAAACTCGATTTGACTTCCGAGCTCAGCTCCGCCGTGCCGATTTGGTTTAACTGGCGCTAAGGCGCTGATAAATGGCTCTATATTTATGAAAGGGCAGAAAGCACAAAATTCGACAGCTTGTCACTGCAAGATGTCTGTGTTCTATTCGTAGTTGATTCCTCTTTTATCTGCTCCATGTGTCACTTTGAAAGTGCAACAACTTTGCTTACTTAATACTAACTCCGACTTTACCCCTACTGTATTTAATTTTTTTGGACTTTAATTGCATTATACTGTTATTAATGCCCTATATTTAACGAATATCTAGATATAGTTACATTTGCATAATAATTGTTGGAAATGTGTGGTAATGATTTAGATTTTGTTTCTCAACATAAAACCTAACTTGACCAATATGATTCCAGATCAAAATAGGAATCAATGGGATGGAGGAAAAACGGAGAAGAATAACTAAAATAGTGCTAAGTTCAGTGACTACGTCTAAATTCATCACTATTTTCTAAGACTATAAAAATGTTTATTCACTTATTTTTTTTACTGTCACTGATCACTAACATATAAGGGTTAGTAACTAAAGTACACTGCGATAAGTTGAAATATTGGTGATATAAACCATATAACGCAGACTTTGTTGCTATAATTATTTTCCACTTTTGCAAAAGGAGGAGGTCTATTATACAAACAAATTTTCAGAGTGTTTTTTAGGACTTCAATTATTGTAAGCTGTGATTTATATTTGAAACAAAAATTATTTCTATTTCCTATTTTTACTAATCATTTTCGTAAGTCAAACAACAATTACTTTTTGCGAATAATGCCACTAGCACTACTATAACAAAACATAACCTAGCAATGACAAACAGCAAGCCCCAACTAAAAATGTAGAAGGTGGAAATCCTTGGCAGAAGATACCAAAAAAAATACCAAATGAGGAAATCACACAAGAAATTTGAACAGAAAATAAAATATTCTAACCTACACCGATATGCGTCTATGGGGTATTAAATTTTGATCAAATGATTAAAAAACTGATCGAAATGGTAAAGATAGAACAGTATACTACCAAATACCTAGCAGACAGTATCATAAAAATAAATTGTATTCCTGATAATTTTAGAAAATTAGTAGTACCAGATGCACCTTATGTAATGGGTTACCCTCCACCAATTTTAAACAAAACAGCATGGTAGTAAACATGCTCTTGTTGGTAAAATTTTCCAAATGTATCAAGATTCATTAATAGAATACCAATGGCCTTCTATCATACAAAAACGAAGAAGAAGTATTTCGTTGCTATAATTCAATAGATATCATGTTGATAAGTAAGGCGCACTTTACAGACAGATCCTACCCCAATACAGTTCGACATACAAAACTACTCAAACATAAAGTAAATCATTTGTAACCTACAGTAATAGAAGTGAAGATGATGACTTAATAATTGCATAAATAAGCATAAATAGCATAAAGAAATAACACCTCAAAGACTTCCTAGTAGACACTAGTACCGAAATTCATCGCAAAAGGTGACTTTATTTGTAAGCAACCTCTGGGTTTCATATTTTATTACAAAGAAAAGCAAGGAACTAGCAAATCTTGTCCAAGAGAAAAATGATTCCTCCCTGTCAATTGGTAACCCATATTTTTGGCCAACCTATTAGTACAAAACTATTGACCTCCTCGACCTTTTCATCATGAAAGACACTTTTTCGTAGTACAAGAAGGTAAAACCCATTTACGACTTCTCCTCTAACCATTATATTAGTGATGATCAATAACTTATCATTTACAAAAAAACATCGACTACATAACAAGAAAAGATGACATAAACCTAACTGTAAGCCTTCAATGCAAATATAATTGACAGTCTCACACTGGCAGCTCAACATACCACAAAATAATATTCCAATCGAGATCAACAAACTTATAAGGAAGACAATAGATAAATGTCATCTAACACACGCTCCACAAGATAAAATAGCTTTAAATAGAGCAACAAATGTATAAGGCTATAAAGAACAACGTTACAGATTATTACACGACCACATCACTAGTACAAATTTGTAAACCGATTGAACACAAAAGAAAACCCAATCAGCAAGTACTTCTCACAATAGGTCAAAAATGATGAAGATAAGTCACCAGCGTTTGCTCAACATCTTGCTATGGTATCTATACCAACCAACAATGAAACAAATAATGAAGTAGACCGTTGACTGTAGTAGACTGTTAAATATCCCTTTAAATATATGAGAAATTAAAGCAAAGGTAGTACAAGAAGAAATTAACTATCTAAATCTTCGAAGAGCCTAAGTACAGACAGAGCTACATCAAAAATAATGAAGGAATTATTGCAAAAAGGGACAATATTAATTATATGTTTAATGCAATCTTTAGAGAAAGATATTGGATTAAATAATTAAAAAATGCATAAATTGTCCTAATACTCAAATCAGATAAAGATCATACCGCCCAATAATCTTATTTCCTGTCACTTCCAAGCTCCTCAAAAGAATCCTGGCTCAAATAATAAAAGCTGATTTTACTAATTTGCTTTTCATAAATATTATTCAATAGTGCAACAAACCCATAGAGTGTATCATTGTATTTCAGTAAACTTTTGATAAAGTTTGGCATACGGGATTATTGAGACCAGACGTGTACGTGTAGTTTGGATTTATTGTCTCAAATATGAGATAAATCGAGCACCAAAATTAAAAGCGAAAGCGTATTTAGAAGTATGTCATAAGTAGCAGTACACAAGTACAAGGTAAAAATAGTTAAGATTGAATTATAATCAGTTATTGACAGTGAGAAGAGCAGAGTAGCCGAGACGTCGAACCCGAAGAAGCTGTTGTCGCGCTGCGATAAAAGGAGTTAGGGCACCAGAACCGTATTCAATTTAAAATTTTAAAGCTCTGTTATAGAGGACATAAGAATTGAATAATGGAAGACTTAGAGAGCGACAAAAAAGCAAAAAGCTCAAGAAACAGGAAGACAAACTTGAGAAAAAACTGGATATGCCACAAAAATTAACACAAGAAGTGAAAGAACTAGAAAAAAACAGCAGAAATTTAAAGAGAAACTAAAACAAATTAAGCGAAAAATGAAAACATCAGAAAATAAAATGCAGGAATTAAGCTAATCAAAGACCGATTAGGCGCAGCTATGTAGATAGTAGAGAACAAAAAAAAAGTTTCATGGAAAAGGTAGTAGAAATAAATGAAAACATAAAAGCGGAAAGATAACTAGGAAACCAAACGTGTTTAATTAAACTTGAAAAGAATGGATAAAGATAAAGTGATGAAAAACAAATACAAACTCGAAAGTAAAAAAGGAATAAAAGTTTACATCAATAACAATATGGCAAAAAAAGAACAAGATATACAGGGAAAGATACGAAAGAAGAAAGAGGAAATTAAAAAATAGGAGCATAGTAAAATAGGTTTCCAAAAATTACTCGTAAATAATGAAGAATGGAAATATAGCACATATAAAGAAAAAGTAAAAAAACAAAAACTAAAGAAATAGAGGACGGACACAAGATAATGATACAGCAAGAACGAAAAACGAAATGAACTGATAAATAAAAGGAAAAGTAAAGACGGAAGTAATATAAAAAGAATGAACAAAATGGGGGTCTAAAATTTAAGAAACATAAACGGAAAAGAAATAGAATTAAGCAAGGAATTAGATAAAGCAAGTTAACAATTACCGAAAGAAAGAAAAAGGAGAAAGGTAATATACAGCTTCAAAATGGACACATATTAATTTGGAGTGAAGTAGGGAAAGAAGAACGTGCAGCAGCAAGAGTAAGATGTCTGTTGCATAATAATGTAAAGAATTTAATAAACAAATGGGAAACAATACCTGAAAGAATACTAACGGTGAAACTGAAATAAAAAACACATATAAAGACAATAAAGAGAACAAAAAAGCTAAAAAGAAGGATAGTTTTTGGCAATAATTGATACTTACAATAGAAATAGCAAAGAGAGAAATATACGTTGCGGAGGATTTTAACGGATGAATGAAAAATAAGAATAATATTTATACATCAGTTATCGGAAATTACATTAATCCAAACACGCTTTTATTTAAGTAACTATACTTCCATACAGATAATGCTTTCGGTCAGAATTTTAATTTTAACTTGTATAAACTATTCCTCCTACATCATTTCTACATCGAGTCTGTTGATCGTTTAGTAACAATAAAACTAAGGTAATGGGAATTTCATGGGAAAATTAAGAATTACATATACATCTCGAAGGAGAGAACCTAGAACAAGTTCGCTAATTCAAATATTCAGGAGTAGCAATCGAAAAAACAGGAAAACAGAGCATAGAGATAAATGCGAGAATAGAAAAGGCGGACAGAATATCCTATGCAATGAGTAGCGGATTCATAAACAAAAAGAAAATATCTAAACAGACCAAAATACATAAAGTAATATACAGACTAATAACAGAATACTGACACAATGAAAAAAGAGTAAAATACAAGCAAGTGAAATGAAATACCTAAGAAAAGTACAAGAAGACACAAGAAAAAACAGGATAAGACCAAATAAGAAAAGAACTGAAAAAACAATCTACAACAGAGTTTATATAACAGCGATAACTGGGATGGTGGGGCCACTTACAGAAAATGAAAGATATTTCCAAGAAAGAGAACAGCACGACCTAGGGAGACATGAGACAATATAATCAGAAAAATCCCAACAAAAAAAAGGAAGACGTGGAAAAAAGCAAAGAAGATAGACTTAAACAGAAAGAACTGGATAAAATTTGAAAAAAGTAAAGTGAATTAGTACTTTATTTCATCCCTACACCTTTTGGGATAATATGGGGAAAACCGATTCTATAGACAGTATACAGCATCTCCCCATCAATTTACTTTAATCTGATGAAACCCCTTCTATAGAATCAATAAGATTTTCCACTAAACGCTGGAGTGCCTCAAACCAACTGATAGAAACACCGCCACTAGAATCAAATCAAATACAAATATGACCTCATAAATTGAAAATTAAGATTAATTTTCTTAAATCTGTTCGAGTGAAATTTACTCTCAGAAGAGAGCAGTGTCCACAAGTAAATTTAAACAACGTAAATATATCTCAGTTTTTGAACTCGACTTGATCAACTTGAAAAGACCACCTAGTTAGGAAACGTAAACAAATATATCTAAAAATAGATCTACATTAGTTAAATTTGAGAAGGACCACTTTGTCTTTGGACTACAAGATAATAATTAATCCTGTTTGGGTTTATAGAATCGAACCTGGGGGTGTGCAACCAAATCAAACATATCGATGATCCAGAGAAGTTAGTCAAAATTATTCCGAATAGTAACAAACGCATCATGATATGCCAGCAATTAAACACTACATACAAACTTGAATATAACTAATATAATAAAAGTCGCCAAAGAAAAAAAAAACATTCGTAACCACGACAAGCTAGAATATAATCAAAATGCTACACTTCAACAACTGGTAGAATCTTAGCTCAACAGAAGATTCAAAAGACACTGGACAGTCGACCTAAAAAGCGACTAAAGGGAATTTCTCATTAGAGTCTCTTATGCAAGCACGTTGACCCAGAATTTTAAAATCGGATTGTCAATAAAGAATACAAGAAAGGGAATCAGAAAATAGCGAAAAAGAGAAGCGCACCAAATTCAACGTAGTATTTTTCTAATAACATAAACTTTTTTATTTTTGTGTATTCACTGTTATAGTTTACATTCAGTATTTGTTACATTTCTCCTGGGCTAGCACATGCTAATGAAGCCATGCCCGTTTGCACAGAACAAACATCCGAAATCCCGCAAATCTTCCGCAGCGTCCCGCGCCGTGCGTCGGTGTGTGCTCTCGCGCGCTCGCCCAGCCAAACAGACGCAGCCAAGCAAACGGAAGGATTACAAACAATTTTTACGGTGGCTAAACAAAGGAATTAAGTTTCTGCGGCATTAATGCGAGCCCGCCTGAAATTAAATTTGAATTCGGAATGGAAAAATTCCTAATTTGAATACTCGCAGAACGTGGACAATGTTAAGCGCGCGCGAGTGTCTCATTAAAATGTGGAATTGAAATTAACGTCGGGGTCGATGGACAGCCCATCAGCCTTGCCGCATTATTGTATACATTCGCAGTTACGAAGTTGGGCATCGAAAGGCCGTTTAATTTGTTCCCAGATGTAACTTTCCAGTTCGGTTTGTTTTTTCGTGCTTCAGTATCTTTAAGTGTTACTTTAAGCAATTGCGATTGTTTTGTTTTATCTGCAGCTGGCCGGACAGGTTATATGGCATTTATCCGTAAAGCGGCAATAAATAAACATAAATTTTGTGTAACTGTAAACATTCATTCTTTTAAATGTTAACAGACTCAAAACAGTTATAACATAGTAGACCTTCTAGAATGAATTATGAAAGTTATTGTAAGTACATCTACATAGTCATGACCAAAAGTATGAGGCACCCTAATATTTGAATGTCATCTTAACAATTAAAGGACAGAAACGCCCCTGTGTTCGTTAATATTGCCAATAACTACACTTGAGAAAAAAGCAATCGACTCAACCACATGCTTGAGTTTTGAGAGAATGTGTATCCACTCCGATAGAATTCCAAGTAAAGTTCAGTGTACTATTTGACAGCTTAAAAACTATGGTTCCAAATGATACCACTTTGATGAAAATCGGACCTGTTCTGACAAAGTTATCAGAGTTGAAAGAGAAAAGTTTATTATGAAAGGAAAAAGAATGAAATCTTTAGTTGAAATTAATTTAATGATTTTTTCAATATATGTCATTGCCACTTCTATTCCTAGTTGCATTTTCCAAGCGATTAGGCATGGATCGGTAGACTTTTTCTATACTACCTTGAGGGATTGCTTCCCACTTTTCAATCACCGCCGTTCTCAGTTCCATGAGCCAGGTAGGTGGTGGTCACTCGCGCGGTGTGGCATCGTGCATTGTCCTCACCAACAGATATCGCAAACGAAATATGCTCCTCAAGAATGTCTCTGATGTAGAAACGCGCTATGAAACCCCTTTCGCATCCTCCACTAGGCACGAAAACCAACTAAGTTTTCCGTGCATGAAAATGGCCTTCCAGAACTTTCAAGAGCCACCTCCATATGCCACAGTTTTTTGAATACAGTAATAAGCAAACCACTCCCCTGGCCTTCTATAGACCCGACGCCTCCTGTCGTTGCCATGTAGGTACACCCCACAATCGTCGTTGAATAATATCTTACTCCAATGGCCGAGGTCCCAATCGAGACGTTTGTGAGCAAATTCCAGTCGCCTTTGCTTTTGGACTGCAGTTAGCTTAGGACCCTTAGCTACCTTTTTGGGAATCAGGTTGGCTGTCTTCAGTCTTCTTCTCACTGGCGACCACGCCTCTGACCGCACTCAGCTTTTGCTTGAGATCAACGCCAGTAATATGTCGATTTCTGAGGGATAGTGAAACGAGAAACTAATCGCCCCTCTCCGTTGTCACGCGCCTACGGCCGCCTCTTTGCCAGCGGATGTAGCCAATAGTTTCCTGGTACCGACGCCTCACTCTTGACACAGCCGATTGACTCAGATTTAGTCGATTTACCACGGCCTTCTGACTGAGACCCTCTCTCAACAATGCAACTGCTTGGGCTGCTTCGTGGGCTGTGGTATCCACTTTCTTGCAAATCACTCGAGCACGCTTATTTACTTACGTCAACTTCGGATAAGTGACTGATATGAATTATCGGATTGCAAGCGTACTGTAGACCAACACAGTCGTCGCGCCGTGCCTTCCAATTAGCAAGATTCGTAAAACCCCGTTCGTAATGCATATTTTTTTAAAATGTATCATCCGATTAATGCAACAGTTTTTTAAAGCTTAATAACAAAGATACTCCTTACACGTTAATGTTTTTATTTTCTTTTTCTTTAGACTGAAATAGGAGACGAAAATGCGCCTGTAGCTGGTGAAACTATTTTTTGCTCTTAAGTGTATGAATTAAATAAAATATCTAATCTAAAAAACTTAAAAATGTGTGGTTTGCATACAAAAATTTTAGATGAAAACTTTTATTAGTGACAGCAAGTGTCTTATTATCGACAATAGGTACACAGAGCTTGAAGTGTTGGTTATTACTCAGTGCAATTCCTAAAAAAAGTAAATTTAGTATGCAGGAACTTTTATATGAACAGACCAAGCGTCACTATGCGATCACAAATTATGAAATGTTCTTTTTAGAATGTTCAAAGTACTATCGAACGTATTAACCAAAGAAAGGGCAACTTTTAAATGTGAAGACAGAAAATTGATTCGGGGGTTGCTAAAAACCTAGAAAAAACGAATTTTGAGTTCGATCCCACCATGTCTTCGTGCTAGGACCTCGAAAAGAAAACTCGGAAAAGCAGGTATGTAGAGCTTGTTTACGGTGGGCTCTACAACGCCAATATTTAACAGACGTAAATTTATACAAACCTTCTATAGTCAGATGAGCCTAAGCTTGATGTTTAATGAGGCTCTTTACTATTATTCTCGATATTTAGATCATAACGATAGGTCTGTTACACGTATATACACGTGTAATAAAATAATGTCTAACTTTGATTAATGTTGAGCACCCCTGGCGTTCCTTACGTAATGTGACACGTAGGAGCAGCGCGATGATCTAGGATTGTATGGAGGTATCATAAATCAAATACTCATAGGAAATACCTGGTTCAATCACAAAAATATTCATAAAATCACATATGAAGTGCAAGGGCTAGAACATCGAAGCATGATAGACTATATAACATACACCAAAAATATGAGATACGCCGTAAACGACGTGAAAGCAATCAGAGGGACGGAGTTGAGCACAGCACATCGACTAGTAATCGCAGATACCAACATAGAGAAACCAAAAAAGGAAAGAGGTAGAAAATATGAAAGAATTAAGCTAGAACTTTTGGATGAACCAAATATAAGAAGAGAATACGAGGAAAGACTCCAAGAGAAGTTGAAAGAATATGAAAATAGCAACCAGCAACAAACCCTTAATGAAGTATGGGAAAAACACACAACAGCAAAAGAAATATGCGGAACAAAAATAGTCAGACAAAACAATGACCAAAAACGAACTAAATGGTGGAATGAGGAAGTGAAAAATAAAATTAAGGAGAAAAAGGAGGCGTGGAAAAAATATACAAGAACAAAAACAAATGGAGATAGAGTAATATATGCATAAAAAAGAAATGAGGCGAAGAATGAAGAAGAAGAATGAAGAAGAATGAGTAAGAAAATTGAAGACAACTATATAAGCAACCAGAAACAATTTTGGAATATAATTAAAAGACTAAAAGGAAATAGAACCCAAAAGATTAAAAGTATAAGAAATGCTGCTGGTGAATTGCAAACGGAAACAAAAGACATACTAAAAGCCTGGGCGGAACATTACACGTCCAAATTCAAGGGAGATAGAAATGCACAAATAGTGGCAGAAGACAATAACGAACAGGAAGAAGTGGATATAATAACTGAAGAAGAAATAAGAACGGCCCTAATGAAAGCAAAAAATGGAAAAGCCGCGGGAGAAGACGGAATAACCGCAGAAATGCTAAAAAAGGGAGGGCCCATACTAGTACAATGGCTGAATCAAATCTTTCAGAAAGTCTGGAACACAGAGAATATACCAGATGAATGGAGAAGAAATATCATTGTACCTCTACACAAAAAAGGAGATTCCACAAATAGTGACAACTACAGAGCTATATGTCTATCAGGAGTAGCGTTCAAAGGATACTCAAGAATTTTATAAAGCAGACTAAGAGTAGAAATAGGAAATAAAATACAAGATGAACAAGCAGCATACACACCGGGGAGACAAACCCACGATCACATATCTACCCTTCGAACACTATCAGAGAAAAGAATAGATAAAAACAAAACACTATATTTAAGATGCTTAGATTTAAAATCTGCATTCGACAAAGTACCATGCCAATATATATGGGAAGCACTAGACCATCTGGAGGTAAGCCCAAAATTAAAACGAGTAATAAGAAGTGTAAATACCAATAGTACCGGCTCAGTAAGACTAAACGGGCAAACATCTACGAAATTCAAGATGGAAAAGGGCATAAAACAGGGGGATAGTCTCAGCCCCCTACTTTTCGTGATATATATGGATTACATAAACGAACAATGTAAAAAAGACATCAGAAATACTAGCCTGGGATACCTGAATCTATACCCAGTACTGACACAAGACTTACTATATGCCGACGATATAATTCTGATCGCAACAAGTGAAGGACAACTGCAAAGGAAAGTAACAACATGGAAGAACAGATTGGAAGAGAGGGATGCAGATAAATACGGACAAGAGTAAAATTATGAAAATATTGCGAGAAGAAAACGAAAGAGCAAGGCAAATGCAAATACAGATAGAAGGAAGACAATTGCAGGAAGTAGAGGAACTTGAATACCTAGGAGTAAGAATAAGTGCAAATGGGAAAATTGACGAAGAAATAAGAAGCAGAGTAAATAAAGCTAACAAAGTCTACTATCAATAAACAATACCTCAATAAGAAAAAAGGAATTAAGTAGAAAAGCAAAAATGCACTTATATAAAACAATCTACGTGCCTACCGTAACATATGGAGCCGAATCATGGGTAATGCAAGATAAACACAGATCAAAAATAACAGCAACAGAAATGAAGTACCTAAGACGGGTAATTGGAAAAACAAGAAGAGACCGTGTAAGGAATCGCAGTGTACGAGACGAACTAGATCAGGAACCCTTAGTAGAAAACATAGAATTAAAACAACTTCAATGGTTTGGACATATGGTACGAATGAGTGAGACAAGGTACCCCAAGAAAGTGTTTACAATGAAAGATGAAGGAAAGCGTCCCAAAGGAAAGCCTAGAAAAGTATGGGAAGACAACATCAGAGAAGTGGCAAGGAAAAGAGGCAAGACCATAGAACAAATAAAGATCCTGGCAAGGGATAGAAACGCTTACAACCGATGGCTCAAAACCCCAACACCGTGAGGTAAAATGGGAGAAGAGAAAGAAGAAGAAGAAGAAGTAAATTTATACAAACCTTCTATAGTCAGATGAGCCTAAGCTTGACGTTTAATGAGGCTCTTTACTATTATTCTCGATATTTAGATCATAACGATAGGTCTGTTACATGTATACGCACGTGTAATAAAATAATGTCTAACTTTGATTAATGTTAAGCACCCCTGGCATTCCTTACGTAATGTGACACGTAGGAGCAGCGCGATGATCTAGGATTGTATGGAGGTTGAGCGCGCAGGAGAAACGCTTGTCTGTAAAAGATGCCTGGACGCATGCACCGTTTTGCACCCATCTTATACTGAGATTCAAGATTCATTAGTTTAAAAGTAATCAAGTGCGGCTGTTGACTGATCAGACGAAATGTCATATCTCAAATCCATAGAAAAGCTGTAGCGCACTCTAAAGCGGAAAATGAGGAAACCAAAACATATCTAAAAAAAAACTCCACGAAAAGACTATTGGAAGCTAGTTAGGCGTTTGCCCAAAAAATACCTGACCTTATTAAATCTAAAGGTGGACTAACAAAATTTTGAATACCTCACAATATCTAATGTATAATAAAAGAATACAGGACTGAGGACAGATGAAGCAGTGGATTGTTTGAGTAGCAGTTTTAGCTTCATGATGAAACTAAACTTTCAATTGAGGAAGCATTTTAGACATGCTATATTAAAAAAGCACTTAGAGACTATGAGTATAGAAGCAACCTTGAATGTGACGACATGGTATATACAGGGTAAGGCAGTCAAATCGCATTATTTGTAGTTATTAAAAAACAAACGAGTTTTCTTTCATTTATTGCAACAAATGTTAAGAGCACAAATGAAAATTTGTATAAAAGCAAAAAAGTTTCACTTTTTGAATATCACTCTAAGAAGATGGCGACCATCATTTTGTATACATTGTCTAAGTCTTATGTGTAAATTCTCACTGACACGTCGTAGTACCGTCGATATTATTTCACAAACTTCTTCTTCAATTCACACTTTTAAATCCAGTATAGTTGCTGGGTGAGTCCCAATAACTTTCAGCTTGAGATATCCCCATAAAAAATAATCACAGGAGCTCAGGCCTAGCGATCTTGGAGCCCAATAAACATCCCCATATCTACCGATGAGGCGGTTCAGGAAAAGGTCTTGCAGTAAATTTATTGAGATCCTGGCTGTGTGATTAGTTGCTCCATCTTGTTGAAAATGAGTGTACTCATTCATAGAAAATCGTTGAAGTTCTGGAATAGGGAAGGTTTCCAGCATTTATTGTTACAGTAACTGCATGGCTATCATCATCCTCGAAAAAATACGGGCCAATTATTCTATTCGAAAAGATTGCACACCAGACTAATTTTGGCCGAATGGAGAGACCGTTCGTAAAGTTGTTGGGGGTTGGCAACAGCCCACTAGCAAAACTTGTGTTTATTGATATATCTATTGAGGTCGAAATGAGCTTCATCGCTTATCTATAAATTATGAATAAGCTATAGGTCGTCTTCAAGCAGCTGTAACATGTGCTCACAAAAACCAAAGGGAATATGATAATCTCCCAAAGCATGGGCTATTTGCATTTTAGGACTTCTTGTAATCGCTCCTCGTATAGCCTCCATATTCTCGGGGCCTAACTGTTTTTCCACTACCACCTCTTCTAATGGTTTGACCCGTTGTACAAAAGTTGTTAACCCAAACAGAAATGACTTTCCTACTTGGAACAAAAGCACGAGCTGGAAGATGACAATTTAGACAGAACGCGCATTGTGCTCGTACGCAACTTCGACCATTTTCTAAATACGCTGTAACAGCAAAACCTTATTTTATCCTCTTATTTAGAAAACCCTTTGTAATACTTCATTAATTGATTTGTTGGGTTTTTAGAGTTCCTTATGTTATCACGATTGAAAATTATAAAAACATCTATTTCTGAAAAAAGCAAAGTAATTAAAATATACTTCCGAGATCAAAAATTACAACATGTTGCAAACTAGTTGAATTTATTGTACGTCCTGCATATTGCACTGAAGAAAAAAAATTCAACTCCATCTTTTGGAAAGAAAATCTTGTGTCATACAAAATTTTTAAGTTTCGTCACATCGTGGTTGTGAAAATGGTAACAATACAATAACAATAAGCAGAAATGCGTGGATATTATGCAAATGTGCAACTAATTTACAAGGGTAAGCAGCACACTCGCAAAAATGAGAATTTGGTCACAAAAACCAACATCAGAGAAGCAGGTCAAACACATACAAATCTCGTAGATAAAGTGCTTGCTCAACATTTGGTGATTATAGTTGGTTACACGAGAATGTTTAAAAAAATTATCTACTTATCATCCTTTATTAAAGTTTTTCACTTGTATAACGGTTATTGGTACAATATTTGGCAAATCCCGTTTTAATTTCAAGACGTACAATGGCCGCATTGTTATAAGACATCAAATATAGAAATAAAAAATTAACCGTATATTGCTGAATGACATACGATTCTAATTAATGGTAATATAAGTAGGAATTAGAAATTGGGTACAAAACACATAGTATCACTGAAGTCATGATGAAAAGAATCTCTAAATAGACGATAATCAATAAGACTTCGTATATCGGCCGTGCGGAGCAGGATATGCACAGTAAACAAGCTTATAAATGACACTATGAATGCAGACTGCTACATTTAGAAACTTGAAAATTACGTGCAGCCCGTGGTATCTGGCTGGCATAACAGTGGAACCTTATTTTCGTCTAGGACAGTGTACCACCTCATTTCACTCTTATTGTTTGTGAGTTACACCAGCATTTTCCAAGATGTTGGCTGGGACGGCGTGGATCTCATAAATGGTTTCCAAGAACTCTAAATCTCACGTCGTGCAATCTTTACTTGTAGAGGCTACGCAAAGGAGAACGTGTAAAGGACCAAGCCCCACACAGTGATAGGCTTGGAACCATGCATTCAAGACGTTCTCAGCGATATGCCAAACTGTTTCCTAAGGGAGATTTTGTATTCCAGTTCTGTTAGTCTACGGAAAATGGTTAACGTTACTGATCTACGTTGAAATTTAAAGATTTTTTCATTTTCCTACATAATAAAGTACATGTACAATTTCTTCCAATAAATTCGTAAATAAATATGAATCTTATTACTAATTATTAATATGTAGTTATTTTTTACCCACCCTATAGTTTTAGGTTGTATTTCTCTTTATTTATAGACAATCTCAGTATGCTTTAAGGGCATTTACCAATGCTCAGAATTACATTTTTGACTTTCTAGAATGTGATGTAAAAAATATATAAAATATTCCAAACCACTACCAATGTTCTTGATACGTATAACTAATTGTGGAGGCGCGTAAATGTAAAATTAGTTAGTTATTTTTCTTATTACTTTTACATTTTAGTATATGTAGGTTTAGCAAATTTAAGATAAACCATAGAAACCCAGAAAAACAACAAAGTTCCTGGATACGATAATATACCGTCAGAATTCAATAAGAAGGACGGTAAATAACTTAGTAAACAAATGCATGCCCTAATAATAAAGATATGACAAGAAGAAGTGCTACGCAAAGATTGTAAAAAAGTATAATATGCCCAATCCGCAAAAAAGAAGACAAGCTGTCAAGCGGAAACTATCAAGGAATATTGCTCCTATGTAAAGCCTATAAGATATTTACACTCACAGTAAATAAAAGACTCCAGCCTATTACGGAAAGCATAATAAATAAAAATCAGACGCGTTTCAGACGTGCCAGATCCACAATATACCAGCTATTCACAGAAAGCTTGGAAATATAACGTCGATGTATATAACGTTTTTGTCGACTTCAGACAAACCTACGACTCCACAGATCGAAGCATATTGTATAAAATTCCACTGGAACTCAAGGTGACATCCAAGATCATAAGATTCGTCAAGGCAACAATGGAAAATACGCAAGCCTGTGTCCGCACGACAACCGGGCTGCCAGGAAAATTCAAAATACCTAGAGGGATGAAACAGGGAAATGGACTTGCTCCCACCCTACTTAATTTCGAGCTGCAATATGTCATAAGACAGATGACTGTTGTAGGAACAAATCTTATGACCAAGAAAGCCACGCAAGTAGCCACATATGCAGACGATATCAACATCATTAGTCAAACAACACAAGGAGCTCAAGAAACATACTCAGAATTAAAAAACACAACACAAAAGATTGCATTGAAAATCAACATAGAAAAATCCAAATCCTTGACCTATACGAGATCTAATAGGCACGCCCAACTATTCTACGGGAAGACGATATTGAAACGGTGACGCAATTTACATACCTAAGAGCAGAGCTGGCCGCAGACGGAACCAAAAATCACGAATTAAAAAAGAAGGATAACTGCAGCTAACAACACATATTTTGCACTGTCTAAAATACTCCAGTTACGTGATATCCACCGCAATATAAAACTGAGATTTAATATAAAATCATAAGACCAATACTGAGATATTACTACGAACCTGGGTAATGACAGACAACTCAGCAAAGAAATTAAACATTTTAGAAGAGAAAGTATTAAGAAAACTACTGCAGCCACTGGATGAAAACGAAGTCTGGATAATAAGGTATAACCATAAGATCTACCAGATTTATAAAGAAACGTCAGTAGTAGACTTTATACGTCTACATAGATCACAATGGGTGGGCTAAGTTATTAGAATGGAGGACACAAGGCTACCAAAAAGAACACTGAACACAGGAGTGCAAGGTAAGAGATCAGTGGGGAAACCAAGAAAGCGATGGGAGAATGAAGTGGCTGAAGACACCCGCAAGCTAGTTGGTGTTAGAAGCTGGAGAAGGACATTTGCAGACAAGCAGGAATGGAGAAAGAAGCTGAAGGAAGTCAGTACTCGATTAGGGCTGCAATGCCATCAAAGAAGAAGAAGAATACACATTAATAATTTAGCGGATATAAACAGTTAGAAAAAAATCGATATTATAAAGTATAAAATACATTTTACGAGAGGGAAGTTTCTTTTCCCTGTGCATTTCTGTTCTCCTTTTCCGCAAATTTTAGTAGGCCTACACGTTTCCTCTTATTACTCTTAATATGTCCTATATTATTTTTGCTTTCAGTTCGAAAGTGTATTTTCGTCACTTTACTCTTAAAAACATACAACTACATACGTCTTGAAGCACTATCTGAGCTTTTTTTAATTAAAGCTTTTCTCCAAATAGAGTCTAAAGGGGCTACTAGTATTAGGCATGTTCCTGTGTCATACTATCCAACCATAATAATTATTAAGACTAGTTTTAGGGACCCCTCAAATCATGAGTGTAACAAATAATGCGAATGTATTGTATATGTGCGAATTAAATAATATCAGCTCTATGTTAGTAATAAATGCTGGAAAGAAACACAAATATAAAAAGCCAGTGATGTCAGAGCTTTATGGAAATCTGTTTGTTATCCTGTTAAATTTCCACAAATAAAATGTCTCAGATCGGTGCTGCGTGCAGGTGAACAAACAACCTCGATAAAAGCTTTTTGACTAGCGATGTCCGTGAGAATCTTTTTGTTGGCTTAATTACATTTAATTCTGCAGATTTCACTAGGCGAGTTATGGCCGACAGCCTGTGGCAAAAAATGCAATGCAGCTTAAAATGAGGTTATTTGAAAATTGCTATAATTTTATTTTATGTAATATTAGTTACTTGAAAGAAAACTTATAATAATACGCTTAAATAACATGCTGAACATTTTTACCAAAGCTACATTAATTTAGCAATAATTTCCAAAAATATAGTAGTCTTGGCAGTTAGATGCATATTTTTAACGAACTGAGACTGTCTAATGTATCACGTTCAAGGAGATTATTGACTGTGTATCTGAAGACATAAAATATGCAGTAAAAAATAAAAAGCCACCTAATGACACTTTCCGATGTTGATTACATTGATTATGAAGACTAAAACATCACATTGATTATGAAGCTAAACATCACAAAAAAAGAATGTAGAACAGCAATGTCATTACAAACTTTCAACATTAAATTGCCAATTTTTCGAGAAACTGACAGGAACAATTTTAATTTTTATATAAATGAAATTATAAGTAAAAAAATTATAAGGCGTTTTTTAAAGGACAATAGAGATAAAACTATTACTGTAAGTGGAGAACACTACTAATAGGACTGTGTTACTGGCCACACAACTAGTGAGACAACGACCATTTCAAAAAGAACTTGCACGCATTTATTAAAATCCTCATATTTTTGGGGGGCTACTTAAATGATCAAATTTTATAGACTTGAAATTTTAAGAGCATTCAAGGTTAACATACAGGGAAAAATCGCCAACAGACGATCTAAAATATTGGAACAAGTTATGGAGAACGCCTTAGAAAGGGCTCAATATTGTACCAACACTAGCACTGCATATTTTACCGATATTGCCGTTAATAATATATAATGTACCAAATTTACAATTAAAAAAAATTCTAATGACCTATAAAAGACTAAACGTTTCATGGATAATCTTACTAATATAAGAAAAATACGGCTGTGATTTTAATTTGCATCACCTTGGACTATTAGGTTAAATTATTATTATCAATTATAATTAATTAAAAATGCCATTACGTACACTTTTTACATTATAGATTTGTGTGGACTATAACAAATTAAATGATTTTCATGGAACCCTGCTCGATTAAGTGTCAACTAAGTGTCTAATATACATATAAGTTGTAGTTCTGCGATCCAAAAAGACAGCGCTTTCAAAATCAATTCTATTTTGTGTAAACAATCATTTAGGCAGTGCAACAACCCTTTAACGTTATTGAAATCATTTTACAAACACTCAATAAATAAATGTTTATAAAATTTTAATCTCAAGACAGGTCATGAAAAAATTACATTGTCTCTGAAATCAGCTGTTTCTTGCTTTTATGTTAATTTGTTGTTTACGAATTCGTGAGAATAATACAATAAATTTATTAGTATATTTATAAAAAAATGAAAATTAATTTTAGCTCTCTTAATCTTCTTTTTTGTTGAAACAATAATGGTAGTTTTCTATGTTGTTACAGAATCACTGATAAAGTCACTTTAACACAGCGCATCTCAATTCACGATTTCATGCTTTCATTTACTTTCCTGGCCGAAATTAGTAGAATAATCTAACTCTTCAAAAAGTTGTGTAATTTGTTACTATTTTAAATTTATTCAATAAGGTTTTAAATATTTCAGGTGTAAGATCAGTAACTGGTGTGGCGGCCTTTTCGCCCTTGAACCGCTTTATATCGCGGCGACATGCCGGGGCGGCTTGGACATCTGCCGCTAGGTTTTGCCGTCGCACACACAGAACGGCATATATGGGCTTTGCTCAGCCGACAAATATTCACGCTCCGCAGCTCGGCCAATTCGGTCGTGTCTTAATACCCCACATATATACGTTCCGCAGCGCGGCCAATTTGGTCGTGCTTAACAACCCGCTCATATTCACACCGCATCACGTCCAGTACGGCCGCATTTAACATCCCGCAACATACAAGAAGACAGCGCATCAAGGTGGCCACCGTGAAATCATCGCCGACGAAGCCGAAGCCGAAGCCGATTCAGGTGAGCGATTTGGCTTTACTTTCGGTGGATATCGGTAGCCGCCCCCATCCGCTTACGCGCTGGCCGTTTAAGGGACGATATGAGCCTTATCGGTTTACGGACCAAGAAGCGGGCCGTACTACGTGTCCCGCACCACATCACGAGAGCGGCTATTTACACGCCTGCCTGTCCAGTAACTTTGTTATCAACTGTACTGTTACCATTATTTCTCTATATATGTATATGTAATGGTACATAAACAACTTTATAATAAAAAGGCTATGTAAATGATCCTCATTTTAAAGAAGTCTTTGAAGTAGTTTTTAACGGTGATACTACTAGTTCGATGAGAATAGAAAAAAACCTTTGGATAAAGCTTTTCGAAAAGTTTTAAGTTTTTCAAATAACATAAGATTCGCGTTATCGTTTACCTTTTATGATGTCCATCTTATTCTTCTTCATGTCAGTCTCTCCCTTGGAGGTTGCTGATCAACATGGCGATGCTTATTTGTAAAAGGGCTGTACGAAATAACTGTACAGATAAAAGCCCGATCAATCACGTAAGTCAGATAAGCTGCAGAATTCCGTATTCAGCATTGCGTGAAATGTGACTGAGGAACTCTAACTTTCTCTTCTTGATGGTAAATAAAATCCCCAATTCTTTGTTCATTCTCTCTAAGACCCGTTGATATCCAATATTCATGATTTAAGGTATATTTAAACTCTGGTCGTATTCAGTACGTGAACACTTCGTTGCGTTGCGCGGAGCCGTGCTAAAGCCACGACTTAGAATACAAATAGACGGTGATGGTGATCCGAGTTCCAAGAACAGCTAGTGTTCTTAGTGACAAGAATACAAAAGCCAACACTAATGCTCTGCGGTCATCTCCACAGTGCTTGCCAAAGAGCAACTTTGAGCACGACAGCCCAGTCCAGGATATCCCCAATAAACAAGATCAGATAAAAGGGACAATGATGCCGCCTCCATCTCTCGCGCCGATCGCCAACGTCTTTGAGGTCCTTTGTGATAGCAAAAACAAGGTCATCACCAGATTCCACCCAGGCACATCCCCTCCGAAAAAATTCTTTCGGCCTAAAAAAGAGGATTTGTCTTCCGTCATGTAGATAATTAACGGCGATAAGATAGGTAAAGATTCAGTATCACTACCACCTGCTAAACACAGACAGGTCCCTTCGTGCCAGAGTTTATTCTGGAGGAGGAACTAAAAAAACACTTTTGTAGCACATCTTCATCTTGACCGCGAGGCGGATGAGGAAAATTCCCATCCTCAAATCAGTGCCGCTTAACAAGAGGAAGGAAATCCTTCCATCTACGCAGCGTCTTCGGTTTGGCCATTACGGTAGAGCAGTAAGCTACTGATACTAGTGTTTCGGTAGACCAGCCTCAAGTACGTGAATTGCACAGACGATCACTCCAAGGACTATAAGAAAATCTGAAGTGAGTCCGCCACCTGTACCAACTGCCAGGGCTCTTCGGCGCCCACCATAGCACCTTCCGCCACAAACCCAACACTAGTGCTAAAGCACTACTACTATAGGTTCCAAAATGTGGATTCTTCCACATTTCTGGTAGCCTTCTAGAACATTGTAGCGGCCACCCAGAACGTCATCAACTTTCTTGTGGTCGTCATAGAGCTCATATTCTATGTATATGAACCATTATTGGGTTTAGTTTTAAGTAAATATATATTTTCATGTGCCCGACCAATAAACAGAGTCATCTCAATGTTAATAACAATTTGTTAATTAACAAATAACCAAAAAAATCAACGTTGTTTGGATGTTGGATATTAGACTCGATTTTCAACTCGATAAACACGAATTTGAATATGAAATTACAATAAAAAGTTTATATAATTTGTTAATAATCAATTTGTTAATTAACAAATAAACAAAAAAATCAAAGTTGGCTAAATGTTCGATATTAGACTCGATTTCAGATATTTTCAACTCGATAACACGAATTTGAATGTTAAATTACAATAAATTAAATGAATTAAACGTTCACATGTGTATACCTCAACGGGGAGGGGGGGGAGGTTACTTTACACGAAACAAAATAAATTAGGATGAATAAATAAATAATATCTTATCTGCCAGCTTACTTTTTGAACAGAGTAGTATGTACGAGTAACGAGAAAAAATGCTTTTAAGATTTTGTGTGCGGCGCAAGTATCCACAACAGTTCAAATAATTAGATAGGCCTTACAACAATAAATATGCAAGACTCAGAATCTAAAAATTTGTTTTATTCCAAAACTAGGAATACCACGAAATTGTAAATTCTGTAAAATAATAATTTAATATGAACTTGTTTCAATTTTTATTGCAACATTTTTACAAAACTAAGTTTTCGTTTTTCCATACGTCTATCTATACACAAAAAGTTTCGCACTTACGCTGTTTTGTTTTATATTATTTATTCGTTACACTCTATTCTAAAAAGGTATAGAATATTTTAGGTCATATTGATTTGAAAATTTGTCTAAATTTCTGCTATTATTGGATATAAGTATTAATATTAGAAATTAGAATAATTTATTTATATACATTTAATTTATTAATTTGCCCATGTATAATTAACATAACAATGTAGTAAGCGTATAATATTCAGCTAAGCTCTAACAAAATTTGCACCCTCTAAGCTTTTCCTGTTTATCTTTAAACAAAGAAGAGGTAAAATGTATAACCTGCGGCTTTAGCACTTCCACTCGTTAAATATTTGAGAACTTTCTACATGTTTTACGGCGGCCTCCGCAGTAATTCGTTGCTTGGTATGCAAATAAGGGAAGACGGTTAGACGCGTGTGGGTAGCAACAAATAAGCAGTTGACTGCCATATAAAGCGTAAGAAATTCATCTTACAATGGACCATAATATTCACGTGCGCCTTGAAAACGGCTAGCAAAAAATAATAATGCCAAAGCTTAAAAAACTGCGAATGGATTTTGTTGCACAAGTAATACACATAAAATGTATGGGCGGACCTGATTTATTCATAGGCTTTTTTATCGGCGAACAGTTTTTTGCGCGTCTGTGTACATATGCATATTAAAATTCGCAATAAATCGGTTGGCACACCGTCTGCTACAAAATGTAAACCCCGGATTCCATTATTGCGGAGTTTGTGTCGCAAATACAGTTTTTGTTATATAAGTACCTTTCAGGATAATTTATAAGATTATAAATAAATAAATAAGGGTAAAAATAATTTTAATCTTTTTCCTCCTCTTTTGATTTTAAAAATGAAGCTTTCAGATTGTTTTATTCCAAATTGTCTTTCAATCTCCTATTTGCAACACATAGTTTTCTTACTAAACGTTTTTGATTTGTGTTTCCTCTGATTTATTAACGCTTCAAGCTCTTTCTTATTGATTTGCGGCGTGAATGTCAAAAACGTTCCACCCAGATTTCTTTTATTTTATTGTTATTTATGTATTCTCTTACTTTTAATCTTTAATTGTGTATCATTCTTCAAAAATATGTCTATGTTGATTATAGCCATCTTGTAGTAGGTCGTTGGTGTACTTCTCCCAGTAACTTTCCTTTATCTTTCTAATTTCTGAGTTAACTCCATTTCTAATTTTTTTATACTCTTCATTAAGCTGTAGGTGCCAATTTGAAAATGAGAAAGTCAGAAAGCAACGGCCATTATTCCGCAGCAACCTTACATCCCCCGATTACGATGATGACCGGACAAAGAGAAACGCAAAGGGTGCTAAGAATACCTGCGTTGGTCCTGGTCGTCATGGACAAACAAACAATCTAAGAAACGGATCATGTACATAGCGAGATACAACGTGAAAACATTATCCACATAAGAGTTACAAAAGAGTTAAAAAACAAAATACAAAATATAAAATGAAACATAATAGGTCTGGGTTAAGTTAGACATACTGAAAAACATATTACAAATTTACATTCGAAACACATACTATGCAGTACGGAACAAGTTGGATTTCATAAAGACTTGGCAAAATACGTTTTAGCTTACGAAGACATATTCGACACAAATGCGTGTATCACAATTAATTTAAACAAAACAGAAAAACTAAAAGTTATACAAGTATACACATCTACCAGTAAATCGGAAGAAGAAGGCTAAGAAAGTTTTTCAAAAAACTAACAGAACCAAATCACCTATTCGCTAATAATTGGAGACTTTAATGCGAAGGTAGGCAAAAAGCTAAAGGCAATTGAAAACAGTATGGGGCCACATAGAATAGACCACAAAAACCATAGAGAAAGATGTGTACATTTTACGAAGCCCTGATCATGCGGTAAAAATGCGATAGACATTATAATTTTCACCCTGAAAAAATAATAGAAGACGTGTCAGCTCTAAGCAAATGCACATTTGGTAGTGATCACAAAATGGTCAGAGCAAAGCTGTACATCAATCTCCAATCAGTTAAAGCCACGAAATTCAAAAAGAGAAAGAAACCAATTGACAGCCACAAATTGACGGAAAATAAGTTACTGTTTCAGGAAGAACTAACAAAGAGGCTGACACTAGATAAAACAGATGATGTACAGGATATAAATAAATTTATGGAACGTATCTCGTCGGCAATAATATAACCAGCACAAAAAGCAGCTCAAGTCAAGAGCACAAACAAAAACACCCAAATTAGCCAAGAAACAGAAAACCTCACAAACAGACGAAGAAGCTTCAAAATAGAAACAAGATAAAATTAGCAGAATTGAATAAATTAATTAAAAAAGAAATACGAACAGATATAAGGAAGTTTAAAATTAAAACTATACTAGAAACATTGGAAGAAAACAAAGGACCTGAAATTTTATAAAATTTAGAATCAGAATAAACCAGAAAACAAAGAAAATACAACATCAACAAAAAGAGATATCACAAAAACAAAATCTAAAGGTATTACACTAATGCATTATGCTCCACACAACCCTACACAAGCTCGAATGGTTTGGTCCTCTCTAGTCTTGTTACAAGATAGTCGTCCAACTTGGTGGCTCAGCAGATTCAAGCCTCTGTCCTCTAGCTGGCGCGCGCGAGTTCGAGTCTTGCTCAACCCAGGGGTATGTGTGAATGTCCTAGAATAAGTAAGTGCATGTTGGTGGACACAATGAGCCCTTGAGGCTGCAGGCCTGTAAGCGCGTCTAAAAAAACCCATTGGAATGCCAAGACAAGATGTAAGTTGGAGTTTCTTATGTACCGTGGAGTGTTTACTATGTTACATAACACTTTGCTCTGGAAAGTCTGTATGGAATTGATGTTGCTATCTTTAGTACAGCCTCGAAGTTAAATACCATATGTCCACACCGGTTTCATGATCTGAGTGTATTGACACTTGAGTGTTTTCCAAGTATCCAATAATACTGTTTGTATTTCAATTCAACCTCTTTCCACTAGGGTTTGGCATCCACTCATCTCTAGATATTTGGCATTATTCTCATAGAGTACCGCAGATATCCAAGAACGGAAGATTAACTACCTTTTGGTTGATAAAATTAACATGAACGGATTTGAGCTCCAGGTACATTACCGGTGTATAACAGATATAGTAGAGGCTCAAGGAGACTCCCCTGAGATACATCCGCATTTATTTCTCTCAGGTCAAAATACGCGTCTTCTTGTTTAATTCTAAAAAGTCTTCCTGATATGTATGATGTTAGTATCTCTACGTATTGCTTCTGGAGCATTTGTGTATCATATCTTCGTACCACACTTCACCGAAGGGCCAAGTTACACCACACTCTGCTTTTTGTATATGATCTCTAGCCCATGGACTATTGCACTTTCTGATTGGAGGAATTTAAGTTATAGGCCTTTTAATCTTCTTATTGATTTTCCAAATAAAATAACTAGTAGTAATTATTGACTGATTCTTCTTTGAGTTTTTGTACTGGTCCTTTGAGTAGTTGTGTTTTATTATTTAAAATGGTCTTGTCAGAAGGATCTCCCCGCTGTTGCTATCTTCTCCTGGTTCTTCTTTTCTCTTTGACAAGTTCTGATTTTTAATGGGTAATTTACCCTTAGTGTTGTTGTAGGCTGCTGCCTGTTTAAGTTTGGTTAATTTTTCAGCTTCTAGTTGCTCCGTTGTTTTTAAAATGATATTTAAGTTTATGCGCCCTTAAAAATCAAGTCTAAAATTTTCTTCATCGGTGGATTTGTTTATCAATAGACGGTGGGTCTTTCTTAACGTCAAAAGATTAGCCGAGTGATTAGATCCAATTCAAAATTTTCTTCAATCTCAGTAAAACGATACTTTTTTTAATATGTAAAATCTCGCAAATCAAAAATTTTATTTATGCTGATAAGTCAGTAAACTTAGCTGCGGAGTGATAGTTGCAACAAGTTGCACGGATACCTTTCCTCAATTCATTTCCTTTGGTTATCGCTAGTCTTGATCCCCAATCAACATACTTGGCATTAAAGTTGCCACGATTATGATTAGTGGACAGTAAGCTGCTCCAAGCATCAACTTTTGTTTCGTGGACTCTATGCCCACCATGGTAAGTCGTATACTTATACGTTGTAAATGATGTTCTTCAAAGTAATTAATAAATTAATAATAACAGCATTACCACCCCTTGCTTGATTATTAGCGTTAATTGTATGATGAAATTTGTAATGTCGTGTTTTAAAATAAGATTGAGTTGTCGTTTGTATTTCTGAGATGAGACATACGTCTATATGCTGTGAACTTAAGGAAAATATCTAAATCATTCTATGCAGAATTTTGTAGTGATTACTAATCATGGTACCCGTGCTCCCGACTTTTAGTTTATCAAATCTAATTTTGACTGGATCAAGCGTCTTCCTCATATTCCGCAGCATCTGCATTATGGATGGTTCAGATTTGGATGCGGAAAGGGCAAGTTCCACTGGTTTATTTTGAGTTATCTGTGCTAAAGGAACACCCGTTTTAAATTTATTCAGCATAAATGAGAAATAGCTTTATTTATTTTTGTAACATCATTCCTTCTTTTCTGTAGCTCCTTGGCTACAATACATCCTCTGTAGTTTGCAGGATGTGGCTCAGAATATACTTTGCAGAGCCACTTCTTGGCTTGGTGCATTCTGTTATGAAATGATTGCCAGCACCCTCTACACAATTAGGGATGCCCTTACAAAATTTATGAGCGTGGCCATCACGTCGGCATTATATTAGATACTATATATCCAGTTGATGTGTTCAAATCAACAAACTTGTGCATGTTGTTTTCTTCAGCTTTCGAGCCACGTCTTTGGCTTTAAATCCTCTTTCTGTAATTTCTGTAACAAATGGTATCACAAAAAAATATAAATTTCTTATCATTACTCGTATAAGTGGAGTTAATTCCCGGTATTCAGATTCAAAGCTGACGTTGATTTTAATTTGATTATTATCCAACATGCTAGTGTTCCATTTAAATTTGTTGATTTGCAATTTAGACTTAATACCTCTGTTATTTTTCACATTACTTATTGCAATTAGTGGAGGCTTCAGTTTTTAAAGTTTTTCCTGGTTTAGTGTTAGGACCATTACGAACTTTTTAGGCAATTTTAGTGCCTTTCGTTTTTTGTTTTTATTTTGCCTTAAAAGTTTTAAAGTGCCTCCTCATCCTCTGTATTGAGTGGACTATACATTTTTTTCTGGTACTGATTCTGAAAAGTTGCTAGTTGTTTTGGAAGTATTTTAATTTCATTTAAGACCTGTTCTAGTTGATACTGTAAATCTGACGCGATTGAGTAATGTTTTATAGGCATATCTTATTATTTCCACAAATAGCCACAACTGATGACAAGACTGATCATAAGTGGGAGACTGATAGCCACAGGAGGTGAAATACAGCACCGAGGTTGACACAATGGACACAAAATATTTGAAAATTTATTTGTTAGACGTATATAGTCCTTAAACACACTACGAAGGCCTTAAATTATAGAATATTAGAATAATCCAAGTTTTTTCGTTTGTCATTTTTTTTCATATCCTGTAAGGTGCACAAATTTAAAAATCAAAATATATACCTTTGTATGGCATCCATCTAGCTATGAGCCAAGCCTCCTATGTCTATTCGGTACCACTCTTGTGGCTTGTAATCAAAGAATTGACATAAGAAGGATGTCTTATATTTTCTATGAGTTGGAAAAGTTGGTATCCGGTCAAAAAGTGAGCTTTAAATTAAAACAGATGGTGATACGATAGTACCAAATCAGGTCTATATGAAGGGTGAGATAACAGTTGGATCCCATCAAGTTTCCTCAACTTCTGTCGGCTTCTTTGGGCCATATGGGGTTTGACATTATCTATCTCCAAGAGTATCAGTCTTTGATTAACCATAGAACATAATCCACACCTAGAGTAGATGTTTAACATCATCGTGTTGCTGCAGGTACAGCAAAATATGTTTATATAAACACTCTCATCGATTTATGTCCGAGTTGATAGACCCAGTGGTGATAAAAGGTCTGCTCTTCAAACCGCAACTAAATATGGCTTGGCAAATAAGGAACTTTTTCAGAAATTCTGCTTTTCGCTTTCTTTTCCAGGATTCTGGAGCAGCGTAGTAATCTTTCCCAGCAATATAACTGAAGTTGGCGAAGCAACTTGTTTCGCCATCCTCCACCGCGCACTGATATCGTGTTAATAGATTTTCGTACGACTTACGGGGCCGGGACTGTGCTGTTTGATTCTGTTTTGTATCCCGATCAGAGACTAAGCCCTAAAACTTTTCAGACCGGCTTTAGCTTTTACCTTTTGGACTGTGACATTTTGATTTTATAAGCCACTCCTAGCCAAGAAATCTTTGGATTGTGTTTAAAAAGCTGCAACACTCTGTTCCTTCTTCTGATCTGTCATACCATGTTCACCTCCACGTCCTGCTTCCCTTTCCACCTTAAGTCGTTCTCTAAACTGTTTTAGCGTACGAGATTTTAAAACATTTGCTTTCCGAGAAAGCTTAAGAGTACTCAGATTGGAATTGTGGATGTGTTGGTGCAAAATTAATTTGCGGCATTCCACTTCATACAACGACATAGTGGCAACTGGCTGGTCGTGTCAAGTAATTACAAAATTATATTTAATTTTCGGTGATACAATTTTGCTCCATTTACTTTTTATGTAATGACTTGGGAATAACTAGAGAATAACTTGAATGATAAAAATAATATAGTTTTAGTTTCCTTTCCAAAAAAATTAGCCGAGATCAGCCAAAAAGTTAACGAGAAAAAGTATTCAACATAATTATTGACTTATTATGGTTATACTTCCACCCCAGATCTCTTTTTTTGTTAAATATATTCATATGTGTAGATGGACAACATATTTTATAGGCGATTATGATCATCAAGGTCCACTTCATCTTATTGCAATGGAGGTTTTCTACAAGTTCACAGATTTAATTAACCATGAGGCAGGGTTGGTCCTATTGTTTCATAAGCATCACCTCAGGACATTACACGAGATTAATTAAGGAACACACAAGGATTTCCATAGGCGTTAGGTAAGAAATGTTAAGTGTTTTAATTTTTGTTTTATATGCTCATATGTATATATAGCAGACTTGGGTTAAATATTTTTAGATCAAGACTACATTAGACTAATGTGTAAGGCCGATGTATTAATATTTTTATGTCACTGAGGAAATTGTTATAATAAACCAAAGGAGGTTTTTTGTATCATAAAAATACTGTTATATATGGAGAACATTCTGTACTCAAAGTTAATAGAAAAAGATGTATTGTATTTACTTTAGTCTATGTCATCTAACTACAACTCCCGTTCATTACAATTTTGAATGACTAAGCAAACGTAATGTATATTTTAGTGTTTCATTAGAGCATTACATAGTGACTTTGTTAAGTCATCATTTGCATGAATCTGTTTGAAAACCCAAGCGGTTATTGTATGAATTCATTCATTAGCTCAATGGCCATTAAATGGCATTTTACGGGGACCAGCATCACTGAAAGCGCCTTGCATCACCTCCCAGATGAGCGTTACTCCTAGAACCGACAAACCAACCGGCGCAATGACGCGTCCAGGACGCAAAAACGCCGGGATCGCATGAGAAGCCGGCGCTTACTCACACGTACGCGGCAACGCGCCCAGGATGCCGCGAAACCCGACCCGGCAGACATCCGACGCCTGGATTGCCAGGAAAATCCTTCGAATTTTCGCCCTCCATCATTCACCGCTGCCTGGCCATGTGGCAGCAGCTGACATACATATGCAAATGAGCTCAATAGATTCCCATTGCCAACATGGCCGTCCATTCATCAAGAGCGCGTTCGTTCATTCACAAAATCGAGTGTGGGCCGATCTTATAAGGATATGGCGGCATGTAGGAGTCGATGGTGTATGTGTGTAAACAGTTTTATTACTGTTATATCTTTTACGCGCGCAACTGTCTGGACGGCTCCGCGATTATTTCACTTTGAGTAGGAACCTTCCTCTGGCCGCTAATTGCGGAGGCGGCGGTGTTAAGTGGCGGCTTATTCAGCAGGAGGATACGGCCGAGGATATCCTGCAACTAGATCGCATGACCGCGAACCTCTGATGAACGGGGAGGCCCAACCGTCGAATTGCCAGCAACTGTCCTTGTTGCGTCTCGTGGAAACATGCGAGGAATAAATCCGGCAGTCGTCTTCAAATTGAGTTAATTGCGGCGGCCGGCAGTAGAAAGCGATTAACTCCAATGTCCTTGGAACGAGTACGTGAATCATTGTGTGTAAAACGAGGACTGTTTTTATGAATGAATGATGAAAGCCCGTGTTCTTGCTTACCGCGCGTGATTTTCAGATTTGCGGCTAGCAGGAATGAATCAGAAACGAAATCGTAACTGTCACGACCTACACATATAAAAAACACTACGGTCATATATTTTCCAGAACAGATATTGGAACAAGTGAGAAGAGGACTATTAATGATTTTCTAACGTATAATTTTGCAGACAAATATTGAAAAACACATGAACACAAAATTGATTCGTCGATAACCTCTAATAATGCTAAAAACATCTCGCTCTATCACTTAATTATATCACACATGTCAAAACTATTTTTTCCTATTGAATGGAAGAACATGGTTATTCATCACATACTTTGTAAGGTTATTCAGTCGTTACCACAACATTGCCTTCGTAACTTACAAATTTCCATTTTGTAAAGAAATAAAATTAAAAGTAATTTTTATAGTAATGGTCGGAAGTTGTATAGGACATTATCACTATATGAGTAAGTCAATAGCATCGACAGATCAACCAACAGAAATTCATTAAATGAAAGGAAACTATAGATCCTATATTTTTTAAGAACTCATAAGAATAGTCAGCTCTTACATCACATGACTTTTCTATATCAAATGCCAAGAGTTGCGTTTTGTTACTTAAACTCTTTAAAAGTGTCTACAATATTCTACCATAGGGAGTGCGATGCAAACTGTGGGGAGCAAGTGTTACAGGTCTGTGAGTTATTACAGAGCAATTAGTAGTTATTACGTCTAATCTATTTGAACCCTCATATATCGAGGAGTGTTGTTGGTTTAAATTTCATTGCAATAGTTTTACAAAAAGGTGCCAGTCAGAAACAGTTCCGGGTTTTGTAATAGTGGATACACTCAATAAGTATATCAACCACCAAATACTCAACCACAACGATAGTTAGTTCCAAGCCGGCAAATGTTATCCGTATCTTCATCATTACAACAGACCGTAAGTAGGCGAATTCATTGAATAGATTAAAACCTTATAAACGGAACTTATTATAAAAACCCGGATAGATAAGAAACAGGGATGTTATGAATACCTCTTACTCTAACAAAACCCACAACTATCGTCCTGACGCATCTAACCAAACACTGAAAAGAATTTAAAAAACTGCTAATTATTCTACTACCTCCAATAATCGTAAGGCTTTCCTAATTAATGGACGAAATTTTCACAAAAAATAACATTTTTCAACCTTCAGAGACAACAGTAGTAATTACCAAAATCTTCGACTAATAATTAATCCTACATATGCACCAGCGATCGCAACCTTAGATATTTTCACAATTTCATCGCGATAGGCACTGAGTAATCAATTCTCTAAACACGCTTATTATAACTGGCATCATACAAAGCCACTGATCAATCATGCAAACTTAAGGCGCCATGGTAACATAAGATCTTACGATCCTGATAAATCTAATCGCTATTTACCCAAAATAAGAATACGAAAATGATTTTCGGATTTTGTTTATCCACAACCAAATGCGTTAAGAATAATCACTACAGCGTGCTTGAACGTTGATTTATTATAAGTTTTAATATTAATTGTTGTGAATTTTCACCATGTATAGAAATTTTATTAAGCTCAGATGTTTAAAAAAATGAAAGCTCGCATAGATTATGGTAACAATAGTGTGGTTAAATGGAATTTGCATGTAGTAAATCCGTCACCAAAATAAAAAAAGAATGATTCTAGTGCCAAAAATAGATAGATAACGCAATAAAATCAGAAGCGATAACTACAACAGAAAATCATCACTGTGAAGTTCTACTGATCAGATGGATAGACAACTACAACGGTATATACATTAAAGCGCAACATACTTCTAAGGTCTCCAGAATTTTCTCTCGGCAATGACAGTAAGTAGAGAGATGCGGGAAGTATTTCTGAATTTGTAATATAACTGCCCGCACCATACAATGTACACTGGTCGAATTACCGCCATTGAAGTGACTGTTGTTTTGTATACATAAAATGGGCCCCACGACTACTGACCGACGAATACAAGATTGCGCGGGTGGCAATGCCTCAAGACATGTTAACACGTAATGTTTCGTCAATTGTGACAATAGATGAGACATAGATTCCAATTTCCAATCGAGCTGCTGTGCATCAGCGATTTTCTAGTGGACAAAACACACCCTTAAAGAAATGCCCTTGGCAGCCATGTGAAAAATGTGTACGTCTAGACGGAGATTACGTTGAGAAGTAACAGCAGTTTCAACTTTCTTGGGTAAGTACTTTTTCAAAAAAAAAAAAATGGCCAGGCAGGTGAAATTTAAACAAGGCTGAACAGTACGAACGAGCACATTACCGCTAGAACATGTAGCTTCTATGGACCAGGACACAATTCAAAACTCGTTTACAAAACGCCGAGACATATTTTCTAGAGACGAAGATATGTTATGAAGTCTAAAATCTCACTTAATTCCAAAACCCCCGTTTTTACACGCTCGTATAGCTTTCTAAAAGTACAAATAGAGGAAATTAACTAGCAAGTGAAGGAGATGCCTTATAATTCCCTAATACTTTTACTACCGAAAGAGCCAGAAAGAAAACTTGGAGTTTAGTTAACTTGTCATTATATTGTATAAGGGGCAACTTATGATCCGAAAGCCCGACCGTAATAAATTATGTCAATCAACAGGGCTTGACGAGCTGTTCTTAAAAACATACAAATTCTAAAATAAAAATTATTTTAGGGGTAAAACTCTTTATCTGAAAGTTAGATCTTAGTATGTCAATCGACTGGGCGTGATGCACTGTTTTAACTTTTGATCAAGGCAGATTCCAAGCTGGAGACAAGCTTCTATTTCTCTCATTTCTGACATCTGTCATAAATGTTAAAACTTGTAATTCCGATTCCTCCTGTGAAACTATCTTCGCCCGCATAATATAAACTATTAGCAATTTTTAATTTTATTAGTTGTTCTCCTCCTCTTCTCACCTCACTGAGGCCAATCACGTCCCATTTCACATTTTGTAGTTTATTTTCAAGTTCCGTTAGGTGGTCTTCTGCTAGTATTGATCTTGTGTTGTAGGTTACAATATGCTATTTGACAATATTAAGAGGATGCTTTGGGGTAGTTAGTGGATTATTGTCTTACCAGATTTCTTGAGGTAGCCCTCCTTGGAGGGGTGGGATTTGTGTTTACCCACTATCTGGAGGACCAGATCATTTTGTTTTAAAATTCGCCGTATTAAGGAGGGGAGGGGGACATAATTTTCCACGACGGCCAAGCGGTTTGGAAGATGTAATAGGATATAGGAAGAAGTGAATTGGAGTAGAGTAGATTAAGATTAAGAAGGGCGTGTTTCCTCTTAGTAACAGAAGAGAAAAAACTAAGGCTCACGTGGGCAGTGTCATTTTCCTGAAATAGACCTATCTCTGTTGGGAGTATAGAGAGTGTCTACTCGCAAGTGATATGATAAAGGACCTTATCCAAACTTTGAGGGGCCTAAGGCCCAGCTGTATCTTGGCAACCACGCATTCAATGGTTTCAATTTCTCAGCTCATTTAAAAGATTGTTCCAAGTACAACAAAACATCGTTTTGGCCCAGACGGGAATACGTTGCACACAATGCATTTTTGCAGAAATCATTTGGCATGTGGTTGTTAGATATGTGCTAGGCTAAAACTTTGCTCTTTCGAATGAGCTATTAATTGTAACCATTGGATGCGCGGTTGCCAAGTGTCAAGGTTTTAGCCTAACACTTATGTAACAACCACATGGCAAATGATTTTGAAATGCATTGTGTGCAACGGATTCCCGTCTGGGTCACAACACATTTTTGTTGTACTTAAAATGTTATTTTGAACGAGCTATCAATTGCAACCGTTGTATGCTTGGTTGCCAAGTTATAGCGGAGGCCCAGACCCCTCAAAGTTTAAATATGGCACTTTTAAGAAATGCGGATTACCGGAGAAGTACATAAGAATCGTAAAGATGTGTATACTCACAAATAGTAAATAAAAACCAAAATTTAAATACTGAACAACAATGCTTATAGTAATCAATCGCTACAGCTCATTCTTGCTAAGCTTGATAAGCAACAAAACAATCATCGTTGAATTTGGTAAACGACTAAAGGAATTAGAATGTAGCACTTAGGGAATTATGCCCAAAACAAAATATGAATGAACAATACAATAAAAGTTTATCATAAAATGTAAATAGATTGCTGCAACATCGGCAAGAGTTACAAACAATCCTAGACAATGAATTGATAAACGCGCGTCTTGTATTTAAAACACACTTTACTAGAGAATTCTATATTAAACTTAATTATTACAAAATATATCATACCCACCACCCCCTAAACTGCGCCCGAGAAGACAGTAATAGTGCACTAATAGTCAAAACTAATTTAGAATATAATAAAGAACTAAATTATAAACCTAAGCAAATACAAACCAGTGTCGTTTGTATAAAAACTAATAAATACACTTTGTCAAAAGAGAACAATACATAGATTTTCTTGAACTATTGGGAAATAATTTGTAGTAGGTGAAGACTTTAATTAGAGAGTTACGCTGTAAAGCATTCTTTAGCGAAAAATCAACATACTAACTGGCTAATCTTAATAAATTAGTAATTTTTATTGACTTTGTTATTATAAGGAATATGTCTACTAATTATATACAAATAGACGAAATACATGACATAAGTTCTGATCATACTCCAATATTACTAACATTGAAAATATCATCCAAAAAGAAAATAATCTTGCCCTAGTTAATAGATGTACTGGTTGGGAAAATTTTAACATATTTTCGAGGCTTAAACGACAAAACCGTTAAAGACAGATACCTTAACCCAAATATTACTGAAATTTTAGATTTATTAGAAGACTTCAAATACTCTTCAAAATTGGATTTCAATAGCGGCTATCACCAGATTAAAATTTTCTACAGAACAAGAACACCGACACTTCCTTAAAATGCCATTCGTACCAAAAAATTCACCCGATTGGAGGACAAAATTTATTTTGTGTATTTAGATGACATTATATCTTTTAGATCATAACTGAATGGCAATAAATTCAATATTACGACGGATTACAAACCTTTAAAATGGCTATTTAACTTAAAAGAACAAAGTACAAAATTATGAATTATAAAACAGAGAAAGCGAATACTAACACACATTCCTTATCAAGGTTGGGTCTATTCATTAGAAGTGAATACTACAGAAGATATATTAACCTTGTCATCAACGAAAGAGAGGCAGGAAGCATGACAGAAATAGATGAGTGGATAAACTACATGGAAAAGAAAGATTAAATTCTCACAAGACATTAAAATAAAGGAATCGGTGCTTAGTAGCAAAACGACCGTCGACGTTCCACGAAAATACGAAACCAGAAAACACCATGAACATAATAGTACAATAAGAAGGTACAAACATATTCATTCAAGGAGAAAACGTAAATGCTACCTTACTGATTCTAGAAGAAATAATAAAATTCTATAAAAATCAATTTATGTTCGCCTTATACAAAAAAATGTCACTTAAAATAACAAGACCACTTGGGAAACGATAACACTTTGGGAAACTAAGGTAAAATAATTGTGAAATGTTCGGAAAACCCATAACCATATAAAAATATAGCGCAAATTATAATTCAGAAATTTAATAATAAAGTCCGATTTGTACATTCACATACAATGTTGAAAGATGTAATCCAAGAAAACAGTTCAAGAGGTATACAACCAATGGTTATAGATAAGACGCCCAGTAAAATACGAATTAAAACTAATCTCTACATCTAAAGAACCGTTTGGTAAACATACCTTCGGAATTTAGCGGCAGCCGATGCCTTTTCAAAATACTTTATGTATGAGCCATTTTAATCAGAAAATATTGGATATATAACAGAAGAATATATTAACTCCTTTTCTCACTGTAAATAACCAAAATCACTAGTTAGTTATAACCAGTTTGATTTATTATTTCAAGACTTGCTAAAACTTCATAAAGTTAAACAGTACATGACTTCCTTACATCCTGATAGCAATGGAATCATCGAACGAATTCATAGTACACCGATAGAAACAGTGAAAAGTTTTGATGAAAATAATTACTTCGAATGTACTAGTCAAATAGGTATATATCGAAATCAAAACATTGTACGACTTAATCAAGGAATGGGAGATGAAATAGAAATAAAAGGCAATGAATTATCATAATACGCGTATGCAGACTTTCACCCCGTTAATCCTAATACTAAAGTACTCATAAACCAGAAACTAGAAAAGGAAAAATCTATCAAAAGCAAGAACTCAAATCACTTCGAAAATCGCAAATGATACAACCTACTGTTTCAGATAATAATGTTGTTTCTTCTTATGATTTTAGCAATTCCAACCACCGAAACAATTACTCTGAGAAAAGAAATTAAGAACTTTAAAGACAATATAGGTATTTCACCGTTCAAGTTGCACAACTATGTGTGAAAATTACACATCACACTTCCATACACAACTACCCACTGAAACCCTTAGGTAGTAAGTAGTAAGGTTAGAAAATAGCGTTAAAAACTTTAAAAATAAAAACAACAAACTCAACGGGGACACTAATATCGAACTGGTAGATATAGATAGCGAAATGGAGCATCTAAGATCGCAATTCATCCCGATGTATTAAACTAGTATGCAAGGAAGTCTAAACGATGAATTAATTAATGCACTAGGCTCAGTATTTAAATTTATTTCGAAAAACTTATATGCCTACAATGGCGAAAGGTATGATAATACCATAATGGAGCTAAAAAAGAACCCAATGAATATAATACAACTGTCCGTAAACTGCCGGTTAGTTGAAAATTATGAACAAACATTTTGAAGACTTTTAGAATCATTAATGAAACGTTAAGTTTGGTAGCTTGGGATAACCGAAAGCATGTTAGATTTAAAAACCCTAATTTCGGATTTTCAGTCTTCATATAGTACCAAACCACTATAATCTCACACAATAAATATATGTTCTCATGACGAGAATTTTTTTTGTTCATCGGGTAAGACAATAAAGAACTATCGAGAAAACACTTGTATTAAGAATTTTCTGTAAGCTAAAACTAATACGCCATGTAATCAAATTAGAGTACTTATGGACGAACGCTATTTAGTGATATTTCTCCTAGAAAAACGAAGTACATAAAATACAAGGTGTATTTATATATTTATTTAATGAAGGGCTCATAACCATATCCAAAACCAATTTCAATTTGTAAATTTTAACACAAAATGAAGCGAAGAACCTATCATTGCAAGGATTTGGAAGTTGAATGAACTTTAAAAATTAACCTTAACATTAGACAAACCAATAGAATACATTAGTAACCCGTTTAATAGTAACAATAATCAAAATAATACTAAGAATCTCAAAACACCCTCTCGTATTTGTGTATGGGGTGGTAAATTATTTTATAAAAACTTACTTTAGTATAGCAGTTTGTAGAACAATGTAGTATGTACATCGTACACAGCAGACGAAAGAAAAAGGAACTTGCAAATCGTTATAAAATACTTGCATCACTCAGTAAATAAAAGTAATATAAACGACCTTAGTCATCGTGTTAGGAATATAAACGTAAAACATCGTAAAACAAAAGAACCCTAAACATTTATTTCGACCGATATATAATAATATAGAAACTCATAAAGTAGACTTCAGAACGAAAAGATTATATTTATATAGAAGGCCACACGGCATTGAAAATTATAGAAAAAGCAAACATACGTCAGCTACATCTGTTTTATGTGCTGGCGCCACCCAACAAATTGTGAGGGCCGTGAATGTTATCAAAACCTATTTAAGGGTAATGAAAACTAACAATTTTGTTCCTCAGCGTCTGTCAACAAGAACTAATCATAATCTCATACCAAAGTTGCAAGTCACCGCTAATTTCCAATAGCACGTAATAAGCTGTGCTGATGTCAGCAACTATAATACCGTTGAAAAAATAATGTTATCTTAGAATATTTCCTGGAAATATTTAATGCTTAATCAATTACTACAACAAAGTAGCTAATATAATAGTTAAAAATTACTAAAATGACACAACAATGGCTGAATTCTCAAGAGCAGCCCTTTGAAATACATTTGGCGTAGAGCAACATACAAAGACAAGAAAATTATTTCTGAAATGTAATATAAAAGGTTGGTAGAAAAGCTTCCAGCGTTAGCGTTAGGCGGCTAGAAAAAATTACGAGGCGTGCGTGGACAAAACAGTTGGAGAATCAACAATCAGAGAATGGTTTGTAGAGTTTCGCGCCGGAGAAGACGACCAGACTGACACGCTAAGACCTGGATGTCTGCAAAACGTGGGGCAAGCTGTCGTAACACGCAGTTGAAGAAAATCCATGATTGCGACTGTCACCACTCAACAATTGAGGTAAAATTCTGGGTCGAGTTCGTCAACAATTGCGTAATCGTCAAATTCCGGTCATCTTGCACGAAAAACGCGAAGTCACACATTGAAAAAGTGACAAAGAAGCTGTAGGAAGATTTTGGGTGGAAAGACCAAAAGCACCTGCTATACAGTCCGAGCCTGACACCAAGCGACTACCACCTTTTCTGACCATTGGAGTATTTTTTGCACGGCAAAAAAAACGTCGATTCAGAAGAAGACTGCTTTGACTATTAGTTGTGTATTTTGCTCGAGTTTAATTCGTGAAAAAATAAAGGTTTTCTGATACTTTGAAGAAATGCTGGAATTTTTTTCGACCTATTAATAGACGTACTATTTGTAAGTGAGTTATATTATCCAATTTTAACGTATTATATTATAAAATATATTGCATAAACCACCTTAAAGGTACTACTTAGCGTGTATACTACATGTATAAAACAAACTTTTAAACATCATGAGTTATTGAAATATATCACCAGCCTGGTCTCGTGGTTAAGGGGTGAGTTGCGGGTAGAATGGGCACGGGTTAATTCCCGGAACTCTCTGATGCCTGACAAGTAGCCTATTCAGTCACTAAAAATAATTTAGTGCCTGCGTTCTTTTCAAACAAGAAGCAATAATGGCGGTCGTTTAAGGCGCGGTCCTTGCCATATCCCCGAGCCCCCCACCCTACCATCAAAGATGATGCGCGACGACAGGAAATCGTGGCGAACATATGAGAGTATTAACTTCTCAGTTCGCAAGTTGTGATCCCACGCAGGGGTCGAAACCTTACCACCATTATTGAAATATGACAAAGATTATTTTCAAGTAATATTCATAAGATTTAAAACTTTAACTTATGATTTAATAATTTCTGCATTAATTTAAAAAAAAACTTCAAAGCTCTTGATCCCAAATTTACGGCTCGTAAGGACTGCAACAGCAAGGATACGCTGTGGGCGTTCATTTTTTATAACAATCAAGGGTACGGAGCTATATAAGAAAACAACTATTCTTTTATTTTACCAGGTGCGCCAACATATTTCCGAACGCATACCACAAAATAACAGATCTTATACATTACTTTGTAACTAGTGGATACCTTCTGTGCACACATCGCTCGCTTGCTCATTGTCAACCGGTAGCATGTCTCCAGAACAATTCTTCGATTGGAGGAGCTTGGCCATGATAGTGACCGTCTAAGGCGAGGGAGAAAACACACTGTCAACACGCCCCAGGTCCACAAAATCATCAAAAAGAGAGTAAGCCGAAATCCACGGGTCTCCATAAATAAACTCGTCCGTGACATTAGTATCGGCGACTAACCAGTTCGACAAATCATCAAAGAGAAACTCGGACTCAAGTCCTACCAGCTCCAAAAAGTCCAGCTCTTGACAGATGACAACAAGCGCGTACCGGCCGCAGGTCGTGGGTGGTTTATCGACAAAATTACAGATTCCGGCCTGCAGAGGCTCCAGGCACCTCTGCCACTGTCGAACACTGTCAAGACCCCCCTGGTTTCATCGACCAAGGGGTCAAAATCAACCAACAAGTCTACCGATGGAACGTCCTCGAGGCCGTCGTACTTCCATAGGCCAAGAAGCATTTTAGCAATCAAGAAAACGCAAGAGTGGTACGAGACCAATCACGTCTCGTTCATCACGTCTTCGGAATGGTCACTATACTGGCCGGATCTGAATTCAAAAGATTACAGTGTGTGGTCAATTTTGGAGTCAAGGGTCAATGCAAAGCGACATCACAGCCTGGAGTCGCTGAAGGAATCGCTGCGCTGGGAGTGGGACTGATTGTCTCTCAAGGACCTCTGCCCCATCGCTGAGCACTACAAGAAGTGTTTGGACTCGTGTATCCGCGCCAAGGAAGGCCACTTCGAAACCCGTTGAACATTATGTTTCCTAATAGTTATATCGTTGTTATTTGTTTGTTGTTTTGTTGAAGTTCTAGTTGTTTGATAAATATGCTAAAAAATACTTGTCACCGTTATTGCTCCGCACCCTGTAGAAAGTCTGCTTATACCAGCTCTTCCTTAAATGCACTCACCTATAAAATTTCAACAAATCATTGAGTCACATCATTAAGAATATTAACAAAAAATTTCCAAATCACCACCTTCGCTACTAAATAAAAAAATTTCCCTTATGGTAGAGGCATTAGTGAGAATAGGGCGCATGCTGACAAGAAAAATAAATAAAGCGCTCAACTAAGGATCATTAGCCCTACAAATCCCAACAAGTTTACAAAAAAAACCACACGCTCCCATTCCCCATTCCACGATCACAATCATTCGTGAGGCAATCGAAATAGAAAAGTGACCCATCAGATATGCAACCCCCCAAATCAACAATATTTCCTTAACTTAGTGAATTTCTCGCCAATAAATGTTCCCGCCAAACTTTTACTTTGGACTCAATAAATAGTAAGGTAGAGCGCACTAAAGATCTTTTTCTTTCTATGATTTATAATTCTCCTTACGGAATAGGCAGATTAAGGTCACGAATAAAGAGTAAATTCCAATCTCTTTTAGCAGTGGCGCCAAAATGGCTGCTGAAATATCGAGAATTGTCTAGTAATCGAAACAGCTTAACTTGCAAACTTAATTATTCGTAACTCGATATGGAACCTAAAACCCCTGCTTATTAAGCCGCTGCTATTGTTTCGCGAACAGAAATATATCTAATTTTGTCCGAGATTTCTTTTAGGGGCGTCTTTGGCTAAAGGAGAAAATAAATTCTGCTATAGTTCTTTCGCTCTGATTGATTATTTACTAGCTTCGCATACGAATTGTTGTAGGATGAGGACGGAATAATGTGAATGCTCCCGACTTTTGTTTGTTAATCTTGACCATTTTCATAAAACCAAGAAATAACTGAAAATCTTCGATTTGTGCAGCAGCATTGTGCTAGCAAATTATTTCTTGTCTTTATTGATATTGCTTATAAGATTTGGTGGGATAAACAGATTTTCATGTTTATCTCAGTCTGCTTTTTGAGTTAATCAGAGAGGAGTGCTAATATATTGTGGGGTAATCATAATACCAAAGTGACTACTGTCGTGAAGGTCTAAAGGAATTGACCAGTTAAGGTGAACAAATTATTGCATACATCAACTATATTTATATGTTATTATTGAGGATAATCAAGTTGTTCTATCCAAGACTTTCAAAAACCAAAAAAAGTATCTATATTTCTGGACTATGTGAATTATCCTGTCATGTTTCTCGATGGGATGACCAATGGTTATTGTAAATTTTTTTTTTTTTTAATAAATGGCAATGGATGTGTAAATTCCATTTTAGAATTGGAATATAAGGGAATATTTGCGTCTCTTTTTGAAAATAATCATTTAAAGTTCATGTTTACCTGCCTTTTCCAGTATGACTTGAAAAGAACAAATTCAGCTTGAAAAAAATGGGCATAGAGGAAAATATATTATTAATAGGTTTAGTTTACCTTGCGCATAATTTTCCTTCCGCAAGGTTTTGGGCATATTACTTTTAGTGTTATGTTTGGAAGTAGAGTAGCATAGGCCTTCTAAAGTACAGTATTTTTGAATTTTTTTAAGTTAAAGGTTGGGCACTCAAAAGAGTTTTCGTAGGCTGTGTTGTTGTTTGTGATGCTCTACCTTCGTAACGCTGTCATGCATAGCAGCTGAGAGAAGATTGAGTGCAAGAATGTACTTCTAGAGTATAATATTCTATCCCGATAGACTTAGAAATGTATCTTCTCGTAAAAGTTAAAAAGTGAGAAAGCCAATCTAAAAGTTGTTGCATAACCATATGGCAAAGATAGCCATACCTTTTTAATTTGAAATGACAGCTGCTTCACTGTGTACACTGATTTTAAGCTTCATTTTCATGCGCGAATTTTCAAGAGGATTAACATCTGGAAACATTGCCGGCGATTTCATCGCAATGACATTATCTTGTTGTTTCCACGTACCTAACAGTTTTCTGTGATGTTTAAGGTCATTAGCTTCTTAAAACACCCACCTAGTTCTATTAGAAACCAAAAAACTCTTCAACACAATTGAGAAAACAGTTCTGGTAGATGGTGCACAGAAATAGACAACCAAAATCGCGTTTACAAAAGCATCCCTAAACAGGAACTATTACAGGATGTTTAGTATGTGCTGAAGAATCCCATCACACTTCGTTAATCGTGATTTCGATAAGGAAGACCATTCCCAGAAAGAAGACTCGTCCGTGATGATAACGTTGTCTCAATTTGGATCCAAATTTTTCTTTGATTATATCAGTCGTTTTTCCACATGATTTTCTGATAATAAATGTTTCTTCAAAATCGATTAACAAGTAACATTTTTTTTCAGGTAGGTGACTTCGAAATCGTTATTAGAGAAACCTGAATTCCTTTCTTGTAGAGTTTAATTTGAAAAAAGTGCAGCAAAAAGCCTGGCTTGTCTTCAAAGAAACGCAAGATCACTTTATCCTTCTACATTTATAATCTCCAAATATCGTTTTAGCTACTTTTTAACTTCCCGACGCTTATATTTTGCAGCCATTTTATCCTTCAGTTTTGGCCATTTTGCATGTTTCACTAAAAACACTGTCTCGTTCCCTACTTTAAAGTACGTTTAGTGAAAGCAGTTCCTTTAAAATGCATATGATCTACATGCATATGTCATACTTACTGTAAATATATAGTTTTTATTGCATAATTAAATAATACATTATTATTCTATTTATCATTAGTTTATTTTACTGATAAATGCCACTGCAAGCATCTAGTACTATTAAAATTCATTTCTGTTTATTACTTATAGGCAATATGACAACTAAATAATTTATTTGCCATAAAACTTTAGAAACTAGAAATATTGTAATCGCTGCCTATATAATTATCATAAAACTGTGTAAGTAAATTATTATTAGGATTAATTGAAGAACGATTAAAACGAATTAATTTATAACGTTTGTGGGAAGAGAAGTGGCGTAAATATTTATATATTCTTCCTAAGTAGGTAATAAATTATTATCGTGTATAAATTATTGACCTAAAGGCATAAAAATGTATATTGCTGTCTTTGCCTTCATGCTCTCTTTTTTCTTCACTTGTGAATGCTGAGTAACGGTTAATATCTGAGAATAGACTAAAAACTATTCAGAGACATTTTGATTTATAAATAAAACTGAAAATTAAGTTGTAGTTAAATTGTTGAAAAGAAAATTGCAGCCAAAATCAAATCCGCTTTAAAACTTTAGGGATGCACTATTTTCATCTTACACGAGTATGCTTTAGATGGCGGAGTTTAAAATACAAAATCTATGAGATTATGTAAAGTAAATATAAGTAAATTCATTGAAGAGATAACATCAGATTTTTTGAAGGAATGAGCTAACAGACCATTGTTAACAGATTATTTAGAAAAGAAAAATGCACTATTGATCAACACTAGACCATACTTTTGAATAGGTTGGGAGTTACAGCTTAAGAAGAAATATTTAGGAGTCCTTAACTACAATTGTTGTTGCACATTATCGCGTTGTAAAAATAAATTGAAATAAAATGCAAAAATCTTCTGCACTTAACGTAATTGCCTAATTTTGCTTTCAAACGCCCCAAACTCATCATATCGTTCTTAACTGAGATGAGAACTTCGTTGAGCAACTATTGAGAAAATCCAAGAAAGTTCATTTAAAAAAATTAATTAGGTTTCTCATAATAACCTTATCTAAAAAATAAAACAATTACAATTACATTATTATAATTATAATTACATTATAATTACAATTTTTTTTAAATTACATGCACAAGGGTGGTCTGAAAAGTGCGCGGCCTCGGTTACGGATGTCAACAGTACAGGCAAGATTTTTTTTCATAAGTTGGCACATCTCTTAGAAGTCCCTTACAATAAATAAAACTAAATAACATGAAAGAAAGTTTAACACCAAAAGATATTAATGCAATGTTTATGACGGTTTACGGAAATTCTTCTCCTTCGTATTCAACAATTAAAAAATAGGTTGTCAAGTTTAAACGTAATTGCACCAGTCTGGAAAATGATCCCCATGAGGGACATCCGAAAAGTGCAACTACACCAGAAATTATTAGACAAGTACACCAATCAAAGTGCGTAAAATTGCTATAAACTGTAAGTATTTAAAAAGAGCGAGTATAATATATTTTGCATAAAGAACAAAATATGAAAAAGCATTGTGCAAGATGGGTACTGAACTTAGTTACTTCTAAAGTATCCAAATGATCTTCTCAGCAGTAAGAATAGATAGACAGATGCAGTTAATTTTAAAAAGTGCTGGAAATATTTCAAAATTTGTAATATAGATGGCAGCACCATCAGTTTGTATAAAAAGTATCGAGAAAAGTTTCGGAAAAAAAGATTTATTTGAGATATTGCTACAATACCTGAAGTCGAAGTTGAGCGTCGACACACTTTTGCCAGCGGCTTTTCCACGACTCGAAGGCTCCTTGGTAGGCGAATTCCGGAACGTCCTTAAGGGTACGCGTGCAAGCTCCTTTGACGGCACTTGGTGGTGTCCTTTGAGGGAGGATTTCTCTTTTGGGAATAGGCAATATTCTGCTGGTGCCAAGTCGAGACTGTAAGAGAGTTGGGAAATTGTCGCAATGTCGTTTATTGTCAGGTAGTCGGTGACCTTGGAGCAGGTGTGGCTGGGTGCATTGTTGTGATGCAATTTACAGAGATGGCTGGCATCACTCGGTTGACACTTCTCTTCTGTCTTCTTAGCACTTCTAGGTAAAAAGCACTATCCACTCTCTGCCCATTAGGTATAAATTCGTAGTGGACCATCCCCTTGGCGTCGAAGAAAACGATGAGCATGGCTTTTACTCTGGATTTGCTCATTCGAGCCTTTTTTGGACGAGGTGATGCCGCAGTGTGCCACCCGGAACTTTGCCGCTTTGTTTCCGGATCGTATTTAAATATCCAAGTTTCGTTTCCCGTGATTAAGTTGTGCCAAAAGCCGAGGTCTTTTTCAACGCGTTTCAGAAGGTCTTCGCAAGCAGACACACGCATCTGCTTTTGGTCATCCATCAAGACCTTCGGGGCGAATTTAGCGCAGATCTATCGCATCGCCAAATTTTCAGTGATAATGCTGTGCACTCTCATATTATCAATGCCAATTTCATCTGCGACAATGCGCACACTTAACCGACGGTCTGAATTCAGCACTTCACGCACATGTTGCACGTTGTCGTCGGTTCTTGAAGTCGATGGCCGTCCAGCGCGGGGCTCGTCCTCCACACTCTCTCGGCTATCTTTGAAGAGCTTGTGCTACTGAAAATTGCAGATTGTGATATGTTTTCATCCTTGAAAACCTGTCAAATTATGCCCAACGTCTCCGTACCCGTTTTTCCCAGCCCAACACAAAAATTAATGACGTACCGCTGTTCAATAGTTCGCTGCATTTTGCGCTTGCACCGAGCTACTCGACAGGGCTCCACTAAAAATACGATCTAGCCTGAATGAATGCTCGCAGGATACTGGGGCTTGGCGCGTCTTGGCAGGAAAAAATTGTTCTCGGTACTTTTTATACAAACTTTATGCAATGTACATAGGTCGAATTACCGCCATTGCAGTGAGTGTTGCTTTGTATATTTCTCCTCTTTCGTAGTGAAACGCCCATCAAAATTAATCGTCAAGTGAGTGAGATATGCGGTGAAGGCGTTATAGATGTTAAAAATGTGAGTTGATGGTGCCAAAATTTACAGAAAGGGAGAGTTGTGTGATAATGAACCCAAACAGCCTCGACTACGACCAGCCGGACCAAAACTATGATTGTGCGAGTGGAACAAATTGTTATGGAAGACCGTCGATTGAGTGTGCCTGATATTGCCTCAAAATTTGGCATTTTCAAAGAATATGTATTGCCCATTTTTTATGATGACCTGCTAATGCGAAAAGTTTTTTCAGGTTGGATCCTACGAATGCTGATTAATAAGCACAAGGCTGCGCGGATGCTAATGTCTCAGAACATGTTGACACGTGATGCCGCCATGAATTACCGACCCTGAAGGACAGTCTCCGTTCATTTTCAAATCAGCGATTCTCCAGTGGACAAAATACACCCTTAAGGAAGTGTTTTTAGCAGTCATGGAATCAAGGTGACGACATTGTAAAAAATGTGTACGTCTAGACGAAAATTACGTTGAGAGGTAACAGTAGTTTCAACTTTATATGTTAAGTACTTTTTCAGAAAAAAATTTGGAGATCTTACACCTTGTACACGCCTCGTAGTTGAATGATAGTTTCCAAACAATGCCTAAAGCGTTTTAATAAAAATATAATTGATTTTGTTCGTCGACTTATCGATGGAACCTGAATGCACCATTACACGCCGAAATCAAAACAATGGATTGAAGCAGGTTTTTCTTCTCCAAAGAAGATGAAGCCTGTTCTATCAGCTGGAAAGGTTTTAAAATTATACATTTATTTTATTAATTGATTAATTTGAATACAGCAAAACAATAACTGAAAAATATTATGCAAATCTTTTAGCAACACTTGAATAAAAAATAATTTTTTATTCAAGACCTGCCTTCAAAAATACTTTAGTAACGGAAACATTGAGAGATGTACACTACGAATTGTTATAATATCTCCCTTATTTTACCGATTTGGCTCCTCCTGACTTTTATCTTTTCCCAAAACTAAAACTCTTCATCACCATCAACATTTTTCTCTTAACCAAGAAGCGATTGCAACTGTAGATACGTATTTTGCAAACCTTGAGAAGAATCATTACCGAAATGGGATAACGATGCTACATGTCGCTGGGAAAATATATTTTAGTTTCAGGGGATGTTAAAAAATAAAAAATATATAAATATTATAAATTTGTTTTAATTGTTAGCCTGAGAATTTTGCAGTCCACCCTCATAAACAAAAGATAGTAAAAACATTTAGGTTTGGCTTCATAAACAATTAATTTTAGATTAAACTGGTAATTTAACCCCAGGTTACATTGCACCAAGATTTTACACTGAAAAAATGTTTATCAAAAATTATTCTATGACCCAACCTAATCTGCAATCAATTATTTTTAAACAATCTGGACTTTAAGGTACATACACCTAGCTTTAAAGAATATTTTAAAACTGTGTTATAATGGCTTAATTGCTATTAATGGAGTGATAGCGCTTCATGGCATTGAAAAAGCTGTTACTGTTATTGTCACTTGTTAGAGTAATTAAAACATCACCCAGCTGATTAACTCGTCGGACTTTTTTTGGCAAAAAAGGGGCCAGAGACCGTTTTGCAAACCATAACAGAGAACACATTAACCCTTGGATAATTCCACATTCACTCCAGTGTTATTTTAAAATTGTAGTCTCCCATATGCAAACGAACTGTTTGTTTACATTTTGCTAATGGAATGCCGACTCATCGCTGAAAATCGGGCGTTCATTGAAACCGCCTTCTCAACAGCCGTCGATGGAAGGGGGTTTTTATTCATATTTAACTTCGTAATGACCGTCATTCGTAGGAACTTAATTTTAAGACATAAGATGTTTGTGAAATTGTAACTAAAAACTTGAGCTACTCTATGTTATATTGCGTTATATAATAAATGGCGAACACGCTCCACTTATTTATCAGATGTAGGCAGACATCCAAGATTTATTTTTACACAAACACCGTGTTGTTTCAAATTGCCTAGTCGGCAGCGGTTTCTTTTGGTCTATTTTGTACCAGCGGCTCTTAAAGTGCGTCGCACAGAAGAGCTATAAATAATAGAAATCGTTTCTCAAAAACATAGTGTAGACGTGTGGGAATTATATCAAACGGTTTATTAGTCAAGCATAAGCGAAGCAAGCGGTATATCAACAAAGTAATGGGTTTCTGAAATTGCGCGTTATTTGTCGGTGCGCTCTAGAGGGGTTTTCCTTGAAAGTTGATTGCTCACTTTTTCTTGTACAAGTTTCTATGTTTTTCTTCACAGTATTGAGGCTGAATCGAGAAGACACTCGCATAAATTTATAATAACAGGACCTTTCGGCAAGCTGTCTCAGTCCTTGAGGCTAAGATTTCGGAATAGTTGGTTCTTTCAACGTATCAACAGTTGTTATGTTTATTTTCCCACTCTATCAAGGAGAATTATTTGTACTTTAATACATCACAGCTGAGCAGATATTTTATCAAGTTGAACAGATTCCTTATGTTTAACAATATTGGCTAGATGGAATGCGTTTACAGTACTATAGGTACGATACAAATAATGACTGTAAAAGTTGTTAGAATTCATATGATAGGCGACTTAACATCACTGATGCTTACATAATGCCAACTGTATAAAAATTAGCAACATTAAATTCATGACTTTCCAATTTTGATTTGGATAATTTCTTATGAGGAAACAATTTCACCTCAGTTATCGTTCGAGTAACATTCCATAGTAAAAATTGCAGATATTTTACTCAGCGTGTACATTTAAAGCAGAGGCTCCCAAACTTTTTTTTCTCATAGACCACTTTGAAAGTTTTGCTGGTTTCGGTGGACCACCTGCAGCAACATTTCTACCATATTCCCAAAACTCGAAAAAATGTGAAGATTAGATCTAACTATGGAAATTTGCGTTGCGGCTGAGTTATTGGTTAATTAATTAATTGATTGTGCTGTGAGTGGATGTCAAAAAGTAAAGTTAGCCAATCAAAAAAGTCATTCCATCCAACTTTACTCCTTTGATATCTACCCACAACACAAGAAACTAATCAATTCTCACATATTTTATTTAGAAAACTCCCCATTCGGAGTGGTAAAAATAAAAAGAAAAATAGTATATTTCCTTGTGTTGTATTTATTCAAATATGTAATTATTACACTATTAATTATTATTGCTATCATATTACATAGTAATATGATAACAGTCGTAGTATAATTAAAATAAAATATTAATAACGTAACGTAACTTCTACAATGACAATCACAAAATAGTCATAATTTTAGAGGGAGGGCTGTACTTGATGGATTTACAGCAAATTATCAATATTTGGCTTCAGTTTTGTTAGGAATAACCGCAAATCTACCCGTTCTGTGATATTCAATATGCTCCTTTTTTTGTTAAAAGGTTTGTAACGACACTAAAACTTTTTTCGACAAGATATGACGAGGGAAACGCTATCAAAAGTTTTCTCGCAATTCCCCACAGTCCAGGATTTTTTCGGGTATTTCTGCCTGCAGCCAAAATGTTTGATACCCTCTTTTAAATTTCACCTTCAGTTCCTCATTAGTGCTAAGCTCGAGTAGCTCCTCTTGTAATATCACATTCTCCACTTCCGTTTCATCAAGTGGATTTATGATCCGTGGTGGTATTTCCATCGTCAGAATATCTTCAAATCTGATTTTAAAGTCATCATGCAGGGCAAGTAAATGTTGAACATATGTGTGAATATCCTCATCAAGGCATTCTACCTGTGACAAGTTTGAAAACTGGGAAAATTCGCGCCGACTAATATTTTGCTTCATAAATTTCAATTTTCCAAGAAAAGCTGAAATTACACCCATTGTTTTTATTAAATTGAGGCTGTCCCCTTGTAATTGTAAGTTAATGTCATTAAATTTTTTGAACAAATCTGTCAAATACGCGATGTCTGCTTTCAAATTGATCAGGTTTTCTTTTAAATCTGGATCTTTACTTTCCAGAAACTATAAAACTGATTCAAAAAGTGAGAAAAATCTTGTTAAATATGCATCTTTCGACAACCAGCGTACTTTAGTATGTAAGAGCAATCGTTGGAAGTCTTCATCATTTTCATCGCACAATTGTGCAAGTAAACGCGTATTCAATGTATTGCTTCTTATTTTGTTAACTGCATTAATCACAAATTGAAGCGATTGGTGCAATTTAGCATTCAAATTTTTCGCTACTAGGTGTTGTCGGTGGATGACACAGTGAATTGCAGTTACCTCTGGTATAATTCTTTTAAGATGGCTTATAAACCCACGACATCGCCCGGCCATGGCAGGAGCTCCATCTGTTGCCACCGAAATAACGTTTGTGAATGGAATCGATTTTTCCTTAAAATAATTTCTTAAAATATTTATTATCTGCCTACATTGATAGGTGAACTCAAGCCGACATTTTAGTTCTTCACTATCGAAACCAGATAAATTTTCGTGGACCCCCGCTTACGAATTGTGAACCCCCGCTTACGAATTGTGAACCCCCATTTTTTTGTCACGCCAACGTAGACCCCCGCCGAGTCTCCCGTGGACCCCTGGGGGTCCACCTGGACCACTTTGGGAATCAATGATTTAAAGGTTCTCAGGCAAAAAATAAGATCGAAATATTTAACATATGGAATATTTGTGGCACGGTTTCCTGAATATTGCGATATTCTCATTGTTGCAAGAACCATATTAGCTTTTCTTAGTGAGTATCTACAAGCTAAAATTATAAATCGGTTAGAAAAGGCGACACCGGCGTTCTTTAAAATAAAAAAGATACGGGCAAGTAGAAATCTAAGTTTATAATTAAAAATTATATTAGTAAAATGTTACATATTCCCAATTTTTTTCTGTGATTTTTAGAACTAGACATTGATCCATACTTTGCTTAAACATTAAAATCTTTTAAATATAGGTGTACATAACAGGTGTTCGCATAAATTAGATGGACAGATAAAGTACTGAAGTGCTTGGGTAAATCAACTGAAGTTATCCAAACAAACTACAAAAGTTAGAGAACTTTATACACGTAATGCAATACCCTGGTAGGTACGACATACAATTCTTCATTACGCAAGTAAACATATTAGGAAAAAGAAGAAAGTTTTTGTTCAAATGTCATTGAGAGTGGCCGAGTAAATAAATATCTTGTTTATTCGAAGTAGGATCAGTCAAACTAATCAACATAATAGCCAGCATTCACTAAGCAGATACGACACAAGAGGAAAAAATGCTGCATTGGCGTTGTTTTGTTTATATCACACATAAGCTCTCTTGTTGTAAAGCAACCAAAGAATAGTGTTTAAGTTAAGCCTTCTAATAAATCTCAAAATTATCCGCTTTTAATGTTCCCATAGTTGGGAAAGAATCGCTTTTAAGGTCAAGCAAAAAACTGTCTGGAAATTTTGAAGTGCATTTAGTACTCACTTTTCTTAAAACACCTATTAAATCATAATGTAAGATAATTAGCTAGCATGCATGTTTTGTTGTCCCCGATTATAGATTATTAAAAATTTCTACGGATGTACGGGTACTTTTGGCTTCTCTTATAGCGAATCAGTGCCATCTAGGACTTCTACACTTTTAAATATCTTACACCTTGTTGCTTTTAGTTCTATCAACAACAGATGTGGTAAAATTATAGTACAAAGTTATTTCCTGTACTAGAATCCATTCGCTACATTTTTTACTAAACTAACATAACACAATTTCCTCTTATTCACTTTAGAAAGCTAAAGTGTATTTAAAAGTATAGTAACAGTTTAGACTACTAAATTTAAATGCAATATAGAAAGTCATATAGGTACTCATAATTAAAAAAAATAATATCACAATAAAAATGAAATAATTACTTGCACTCCAAATACAAGAGTAAATTAATTTTCCCGAATATGTTGTCCGCCATTCATTTTCATATTTGTGGGCCCATAAAAATGCCAGCTTTAATTTTTTCATACGTAATGAATGGAAACTTAACACCAAGATACTGATAGCATTTACTGTCCCTGCTTAAAGTTGTCGCAAATTGCTTCATTAAGGCAAGTTAGATATGTAAACGTGGCAACCGTATTTTCGAGAGATTAACCAATGGAAGTGGAACGATGCTTTTCCGTCAGGTATGAATTTACTTCTGACTGGCCACTGCTTCCGTACCCTAACTCTAGAATCCCATTCACGCAAAACATGAGAAAATTTGGCAATGTCTGCTTGTTGGGCGAGCAATATTCCAATTACTTGAAAACCTTCTACACAAACCATTCATCAAGCTTGTATTGCACACTTTCCAGTTTCATTTTCGTTATCAAAGAACATTTTCACGCGTTACAAACGTTGCCATATGTCAATACCATTAAAAATTTTAAATACCCACATTTTCATGATTTGTGGAAAAACCCGACATGATACAGAATTTTGAAGGTCACTTTTTAAATCTGCGGAAACATCCATTGCGATACACATCTTCATTTGAAAACAACATAAAAAGGTTGCAAAATTGCAGATTAGTGTTATTAAAGGCGAAGTAAAATCGAAGAGCAATGAAAATAATCATTCAGTGAAGAATCACCTGGAACAATGAGTTTAAATTCGAACTAATGGTACTAATGTTAAAAAACTGGCAAACAAAGTTAAATTGTTAATTTGTTAGATTATAATATACTTAACGAAATGGTACAGCCGATATTGCCAGTATAAAGTTGTCCCAAGAGCTTCTCTCGTTTAGTAATAAATATACAACATTTTAAGTTTTATATTATATTACTGAGTCATATTGCTGTGCAAATCTCTTTTGCAGTGTTGTTCATTAAAAAAAATTGTAACGCACTTAAAAGCACACGAAAGGTCCTGCGTAACTTTTCTCTGCGAACAAAACGCATTCTACAATAATCAGATGTTTAGTGAGAAAAATGGCGTCAACGTCTATGACATAAAGCTGCATATTTGTATAAACATTACCAGATAAAAGTTCTACGACAGCGTTATACAGACATCCCTCAATATTAATTTTTGTCATAAATACCACGTATTCAAAAAACAAATAGCGAATACATCTTCCAACAAGATAATGCATCGTGCAATTTATCTTATAAACAAATTTTCGGCCAAGATAAAGAATCATGACGCAATGCTTTAACAGTCTACTTACCGCTTAACTGTCTCTGGCATAAAATAAAACAACATACACGAACAACGTCACCTAAATTTATGAATTATTTCAATGTTAGGTTTAAAATAAACACATAGGCATTTTTGAGTATTTAATATTGCTGAAATATAAATGCTAAGCCTATGCGAAACGAGAGAATAAGAAAATAAAATATAGGTATAATATCGTAGGACAGTTAAGTATCTAATTGTATTTATTGTTTATCGGTTTACATTTTTGACTAACTAATATAAATTCTTATATTCTTAGATTGCCACCCTTCTAGACCGATCGTTTATTTTTGAGAGAGAAAATAGGAAAAACGGAAAAATGGAACAAAGAAAATAACCAAAAGAAAGTGACTTGGCGGGTAAGGTATGTCCTTATTACTTATCTGTTAGTACAGTACTGTTACTGGAGGAGTTCTTCTAGATAGTGTGGTTGTAGTAGTGACGCAGGAAGATGAGTGTCGCTGTTTCAATTTGACTGAATTGCTCGTATGCAGTGCTTCACGATCAATTCCACCAAATATATACGAACTTTCTGCGATTTAGAAAACAAGTCATAATACCTGCCGATAAGGCAAACAAAAAAAATACAAGATACCTATGTATATGTAACACGTAAGTGAATAAAATTTAAAAATTGAAAATTCTTTTTACATGTCGTGAGGCGGGCAAAGAGAGACTTGGTGACTGAGAGTTGTAGGTATGGATGCCTTCAGTAGATTTTTTGGCTAGTTATTTAGTCAGTATCACAAGATGAGAGCCAGGGGCGCCCTTATCCGTTGCGCAACAGATTATTAACAAGTTTCTCAAAACAGAGGCGGCATAAAAGCGTTAAAAATTTTTAGTTCAAAAGAATATCCTTAAAAGATTATATTCGTGGCATAAACAATTGCAAATGAAGATTACTCACATCGCCCACAGAACCAGCGCGAATCAAAACAATCGTATTGTACACTACTTTCTCGAGAATGACCGCCAATCAACGATTATTGAAATTCTCTTTAAGTTCGAAATAAACTAGGGCAGTGCCTAGACAATCCGAGATGTTATCTTGCTTCAAGTCAACGCTCGGCTCCATACAGCCGCCCAAAGCTGACAAAAATTTAGAATTTGCTTCGAACAACATTGGAATACCTGCCTGAAATCACGACATACTCAACTGGTTTGAAACTCAGATTGCCAATTCAGTCGACCCGTGCGCAGAGGACCTTAGACCACTAAAAGAAGCACTCGAATGAGAAACATTTGACAATGTTGCTGTAGAAGTATTCATACGCGACTAGCTGGTGAGATCAAAAACTATTTATCCGTTAGAGAAAACGTATTTCTAAGTAAAAGCAATTTTAAGTGGTTGCATTTTTATGACGTCTGAATAAATTTAAAAAATCCGTTTATATTCGATTCATCCACATAATTCGAAAAAATATATATACAAAAAAAAACAAAAACAAAATAGAACTACTATTCCCTCTCAGCAAAATCATGATGATAACTGTTGCAAAATTAAACGCTCCATAGATTGAGCAAGTGTTCAAAGCCTCCCGGCTACTTAATAAAATATAAGAAAATTGAGAGCTTTGGAATAGGAACCTGAAACATTAATGGCATTTTTAAGCAGAAGAGGTACACTACGTTATTAAATATATATATAACGAATAGAAATTCGTGTTTTGGACCTAAACCTTATTTAACTATACCCTGCAACAACTGATTATGATGATACAGTAGTATAAGGTTTTTACGACGTCAAGAAAACTATCAGCTAAATAAATTAAAGATAATCATTTTGTTAGAAGATTCGAATACCAAAGTGAGATCCAAGAAAGAAAAAACAATAACTGCTATTTAGGCGGCAATAATAACATATACGAGAGGTTATATAGTTTTTCGCAAAAAGAAAACTAATAATCATGAATACTTTCTGTGGGCTGCCGAAAGAACGAATATATACTTGGACAGGACCTATCCGTATACTTCAACATATAGTGCGTAATTAAGCAGACTATTATATTACAATTAATGAAAGATTCATAGATGTACACATACACCATCTGACCATAATCTACTGCTAGCAAAAATACAATTAAAACCAAAAGTATTAAAATAGTTGAATAAAAATATGATAACTGATTAACTTTATAATTAAGAAGTAATGCAAAAAACATGTGAAAAAAGAATTTTAAAAATATAAACAACGAAATATTTAGTGCGATTCTAAATTGTAAAAAGAAAAAAGTCAAAATATTGGAAAAGTTGTTTAAATGAATATATAATATTGGAACCATGTTATCAGACTAGATAAAATTTACTTTTATAATTCTATAAAAAGCGAGAGCATAGATATCTAGCGATTACCAAACAATTAGCTTGATGAGTCACATGTTGAAAATGTTATTGTGAAAAATATTAGATATTGCACATCATACCTGAAAAGCATATAGGAGAAATTCAGTTTGGTTTCAAAAATAGCTTCAGAACTCAGAAAGCACATTTCTGTATACAAGTATTAGCAGAAAGATGTCGAGAAGTTAATGCTGATGTATCCCAATATTTTCTCGATTTTGAGAAAGCAGTCGATCGTGTATAACATGATAAGTAGAGGAAACTCCTCAAAATAATAGAAAATAATGAAAAAGATATGCGTATTATATGTAATTTGTGCTAAAATCAGACAGCAGTAGTTAGACAGTTAGTGATTACAGTGGAAAAACTGCGTATAAGTATAGCATAATAAAATGCGTAAGACAGCTATATTCTACTCAATTTATACTTCAAAACATCTTTAGTGAAGCAGAAAATGAATTATACGATGGTATGAAGGTAAATTAAATTAGACTAAAATTTGAAATGCGCAGATGATACTTTTGTTCAACAGCTTAGATTGTTCACAGTTTCTATTGAACCGCTTTACAGAAACCTGTAACAAATATAACTTAAAAAAAATTAAAGATAATGAAGTACCATTCAATGGAATACAAGCGGAGAGATTAAAAACGATTTCCTGTCCTGGAAACTTGATAATGGTAACTGAAAACTGAAATCATTCACTACAAATTCAAAGTCACATTAAGAAAGCACAAGCTATTTTTATAAGCTTCAAAAAATTATCGTGTAGTCATGACTTAAATAACAATGATTAGTCTGGTGTTGTGCAATCCTAGGTCTGTAGAGGCTTAGAGCTAATAATAGAGTAAATGTAAAAATTAGAAGCTTTTGAAATGTATCGATGTATAATTAAAATAAGTTGAATGGACCATATCAAGGATGAGGTGTTAAATTGAACAAAAAAGAAAAATTAACAGCTCGGACAGGTGGATCAGGCAAGTTGCAATATTTTAGTCACACTATGAAATACCAAAATATGGTATATTGCATCTTATTATGCAAGAAAAAATTGACAGCAAAAGAGATCCGAGGAGAAGAAGAACGCCGTGGATGAAGAATTTAAAAGAATTGTTTGAGTTAACAATAGCTGTAGTCTTAGAAGCAGCTGAAAACAAATTTATTAAGCCATGATCATCAACATTCGATGATTTGGATCAGGTAGCAAAAGAAGGAAAGTTTAGAAAAGTGTTGACCTATCCCCAATTTTTATATAAATTCACTATAGAATGTTTGTAATTATTTCTTTATAAGTAAGCATAATATTAAAATTTAATCTTAATGTATTATCGCTAACAATCTAAATAAAAAACTGCAACTTTTCACTTTTTGTTTGCTCAGAGCTTGTAATTAAGATATGTTTATTTACATTACATAAGATAAACTTGATGAGCAACTTACTGAGTGACAAATATAAGCGTAACCGATCTAATAAACCTTTTACTGTTAATGTACCATGTTGCATTAGATAGAACTTCATTTTGGTCCACCAATATAAATTTATTAAACTCTGATGGCAGCTTCCATATAAGGAAAGCAACTTTTATAATTAAAGTTGCTTATGTAAAGCATTTGAAGCTATACAGTCTGTATGACAAGACAGTGGCCGTCGAATTTGGCGAAAAAGCACTGTAACGCTAACTAATTTAATTCCTATCAGAGAGGAGAATAACCCGCGTTACATCAACGAACAAGGGTAAAGCTGGGCCTTTTGCCACGCTGAGCCCAAATAAAATTTCGCGTGAAAGGAATTTAGGTTTTTCTAAGTTATTCAAAGACGCGTGCGTAAAAAAAAGTTTCTTTGCGATCAACATTAAAAACCTTTATTATCAGAAAAGCCCGAATGGCGTGGAAAAGAAAAATTTGGACAGTGTTATCTTCGCGGACGAGTCTTCTTTCTAAGCAGTCTTAGTTGTTAAAAGTGTAACCAATCGGATTCTCTGGTAAAAAATTCTTTGTTTAGGGATGCTTCTGTAAACACGGCTTTGGTTGCCTTTTTCTGTTAACGAATAATTTAAACGACAAGAAAATGAGGACCGCCTACAAAAAAAGCTTGCTGGAATCTGCTGAACAGACAAACTGAATGCTGTAAGAAAGCAATGACCGTAAACATTGCACCAAACTATACACCACTATGATAAAATATCAGGCAATTCCCCAAATGTTAATCTCATTGAAAATGCGTGGTCATACATAAAAATAAAGCTCGCAATCAGTGAGAAGATAAGGTGATCTTTGTCAAATGATTATGCAGAAAATCTTACAGAAAGCCTGGAAAAAAGTATGAATCTATTATAACCAGTAATGGAGGTGATTGGACCAGATATTAAGTAATTACATACTAGCTTACAATGTGTATTTCAATGAAAGAAGAAAATTTATCCGCATTTTTATTTTTTCAAGGTTACAGCAGTCGCTTTCTTATTGAGCAGACTATATTATCAAGCACACCTCAAGTGGCTACAATTTTCGCTTGAAAGGGCCGAAGAATGCCTCAAAGCTCTTGTAAATAAGTGAGTTCAATAGTATGTAAAAAGAAAGACATTGGATAATTTACTGATGAGGAACTAGGGCCCACATCTGATTAAATGCTGATAAACTCATTGTAGTTCACTCCGGATTTGTAGTTACGACAAAGTAAAGCACACTTGTGGAAAAAAGAAATGAAATCAACTATCTAAACTCTTGAAAGTCACTAATTTGAAATATCCAAGTGCGACTTCTTTCGATAAAAAATAGCCCTAAAGTCGGTTAGCATGAAAATCGAAAATGCTAATCGCAATCTATTTGGGTTAAGAATAGTATGACTAGAATGTCGCAAACCCTACTGTTCAATGAACTGTAAAACATCCATGAAAATGCATTGTGATAGTGCTCTTAAAAACGGGGTTTTAGGAAGTTGTGCGGGTTTGCCATTAACTTCAATGTGAAAAGGCTGTAAAAGCTTCATTGTCCCTTCTAGTTGCTTAGCGCCACTTCTATTAAAACTGGTGAATCAAAATTAAAAATATACTTTTTGGGTCACATTAATTCTTGTAAAGTCATGTTGATCACATTATTTTTAAGACAAAACAAGCTCTCACCATTGTAAGATTTTTACACATCTAAAAGTAATTTTAAACCGTACATTTTACTTCTAATATAATTTTAACATTTAACTAAAGACAACAATTATTTTAATTTAACAAAGTACCAGTACCACAATTGATTTTGCGTTGGAACGACGCGCAGCAATTGAATTATGCCCAACTTATATTTATTCGTCTTCACTTAACTTATTTTGTGGCACATTTCGCACGCAGCAAAACAATTTCGTTCACTTTTCCACGCTATAACCTCTGACACACTGACACCGTTTCGAGCTTTTTCGCCCACTTTGTCGCAGCGGGTGACATATGATCAAAACATCATTTACATGCGGTGCTGTTATTGGGCAATAAATTCCGGGAATAATGCGTTCTGCGAATAAAACTGAAAGCGCATAAAAGTAAGGGCGAGCTTCGAAGAAATTGCGGCCACCTCAAAGCTAACTCGGTGCAGAAGCAATGGGCTCGCGTAACTCAATAGTGTAAGTTTGTGGCAGTTTGTATTATGGAAATCGCTTTTATTCCACGAAAGAGTACTTCGCTTCGCTTATGAAAATGCAGATTTCCAAAAATAAGCCGTTAATAGTGACATTGTTAATAAAACGGCATCTAAAAATTTATGATTTCTAAAAGATATTTAAATAAATAACAAACCTTCTATTAATACAGAGTGGGTGAAAAGTAACTAGGCATAAAATTGGTAATAACGTCGATACTTCTAATACAAAATATTGCAAAAAACAATGAAAGCAAATTTTTAAATTTCAATTTCAACCGATACCTACGGTGGCATCAATCAATCTCAAACGGCCGGTGATGGGATGCATAGTTTTTTGAAGGAAGTCGAGATATTGTTGAGAACCTTCTGCCCCTATATACCTACTCTTTTGCGTAGCTCCATAGATAAAAATCGGTGAGTTTCTTGGAGGCCATTTATAAGGTTCGCATCCTTACATCCAACGTTCTGGAAAATATTGGTTACTAGGTTACACCACGTTGCAGGTAATTTTCAAGTATCTGAATATAGGAGTCTAGATTCATCATGTTTTGTAGCCAATAAATAATGCCTAGTCACTTTTCACCTATGCTGTACATCATATAAGTCACAGCAATAATCTGTTTATATTTTTATTACAACAAAATTACTTTTTGTGCATTTCCTCCTGCATTTAGGCCTTTGTAAAATCAGTTTAATATTTTTTTTTATAAATGAACATCAAAAAGTGATAATTCATTCCATAAATTACATAGATAAAATTTTTCTCGTTGTATGTTTGAAGTATATCGGCACAAAACACATTGGGTTCGTAAGTAATCAGAATATGTGAATTTAAAATATGTTACCTAACTCCGCCTGCTTCGTTATTGGATGAATTGAGTATATCAGTGATGAGGATGCCGATTTGAAGTAAATAAAGTAATGGTTTGGTATCACAGATTAACAATCTGAGAGTTCTCGCTTTACTTTCGAACAGCAAGGACGTGTCAACGTTCGCTCCGCGACTCGGAAGTGTGAGTGCGGCTTATCAACGCCTGGTGCCAGCGTTTATCTACATCAACATAAACCACAATCTTTATTTCTGGTAACAAAATTAATTTATATAATTAGCAGCAACATTTTCAATTGCTACCTGTCACCCCCTAGGGGGGTGAATTAATCGTATTATCATGTCACATCTCAAAAGAAATTCTGATCACTTATCGCCACCGATCACTGATTTACAAAAAAAATATCAGTGGAAACCGGAATCACTACTTGAGAGAAACAAGTTTTATTTGCCTAAACATCTCGAACCATCATCCTCAGAGGAACCAGAGACCACTGAACAACCCAAAATAAAAATACCGCCTATCTTTCTTCAAGGCCCACTTAACCATAAAGAAGTTATAAACGATATTAAAACCATTGTTAAGGAGAGTTTACGACTACCCTCAGCTCATCTTCACTGAAAGTCACTCTAACAAGCGAAACTGATTATAGAAACTTGACCAAACATTATCTGACAAACAAAATTGAATTCCACATATCAAAACCCCAATAGCAGACCACTATCGGTAGTTATAAAGAACGTCCTCTCTCTTTAACCGAAGAAGAAATACAACAGGAACTTGCCGTCTACGACCTCCTATAACGCGAATTACAAGGCTTTTAAATAAGGACAAAAGCCCATGCCCGTCTGTGCAATACTTCTCACGGCAAATGAAAAAGCAAATGAAATTTATAAGATTAAAAATATATTCCACGCATTAGTTACCGTTGAATCACGTAAAACTAATCGCAAAACTCCTCAATGTCACCGATGTCAACGCATCGGACATACAAAAAATTATTGTAGACTTGAACCAAGATGCGTGAGGTGCCAAGGAAATCACTTGTACACCAACTGCGATAAACCTCGAACTGATGCCGCAGTATGTACTAACTGCGGAGAAAACCACCCGCTAACTTTAGGGATGCCAGTACTTCCTCCAATCAAGGAACCAGCAAGGCAAACGACCTCAGAACGAGACTCCTAGAGCAATAAGACCGAATAGCAAACCCGGCCCTGCCAACAATCTGAAAAATTTCCTCTCCTCAAAAACAGTGTAAACAACACCTTCCAACCAAACGTATCCTGGTTCCCAAAACAAATTCTACATCACCCGAAACCCAACCCTTCCTCAACACCATCTTGTCATCCCTGTTGCAACTCATTCAACCTATCTTAGAGCAAATCAAGCAATACATAATATCAAATTTCCTTCCTTCCCTTTTCAATGGATCACAAAAATAAGACTATAATTCAATTAAAACTCCTAAACTGGAACGCGGATGGCATCAAAAGACAATTAACTCTATTTAAATCTTTTCTTGAGAGACATTCTGTGGATTTAGCGTGCGTCTCTGAAACGCACTTAGCCAACACAGATCAACTCAAAATTGCCGGCTATCAGATCTACCGTGCAGATAGAGAAGCCAGGTTTGCATCAGGAGGAGTAGCCATTATCATAAAACGCAACATAATTCATCATGAATGTCAAACAATTAACACGATAAACCTCGAAACAGTTGGAGTGAAAATTAAACTAACTAACGATATTACTATAACCATAATATGTGCTTACAAACAACCCAACAAACAACTTCTTGAAATCGACATCTCTACCATATTTAATCCAAGCGAACCCATCCTTCTGATAGGAGACATGAATTCAAAAAACACGATATGGGGATGCAGAGAGACAAACCCTGCTGGAAACAAACTTTACGACCTAGCATCAACGTACGCTTTCCAAATAGAAGCTCCAGCCGAACCTACGCACTACCCGTACAGAGACGATCACAGACCAGATATACTTGACATAGTTGTCCACAAAAACTTCAGCAAACAAATCTTCCAACAAGTATGCACTGAACTAGATTCAGACCACCTACCAATTATAATCTCGTTTTTACTGACACCAGCAAAACAAATCCAAGAACCGAAACTCATAAATGGACTACTAGATTGGAAAGCTTTTCAAGATATCCTTGACCAACGACTTAAGTATCCTAATAACCTTCAAACCCCAAATCAAATAGATCAAACTATCTCACACGTAACAAAAACTATTACTGACAGTGTCAACAAGGCCACTACCACCACGTACAAACGAAGAGTACACATTGATCATTATTCACCCAAACACATAGTGGATCTAATTAAGCAAAAAAGCACACTGCGGAGGGAATGGCAGAGAACTAGAAACCCCGTAACCAAAAATATGGTAAATAACTTGTCACATCGAATAAAGAAGGAGCTAGATGCCCACCGAATAGAGACTTACGAAAAACATATTAGTAATTTTGAACCAAGAGATCCCGGACTATGGAAGACGACCAAACGTATCCTACGTCAGCTACAAGTGATGCCTCCAATTTCTTCAGGTGCGCAAACATTTAACACCGATGAAGAAAAATGTGAAGCCTTCGCAGATCATTTAGAAAAAACCTTCACATCTGAAAATCACGCAGATCCAACATTTAGAAATATAGCCATCAACTATGTAGAAACTCACCAGCCAATCATAGAACCAAACTTCAAATCAACTTCACCTAGAGAACTCGCATCAATAATTAAAAGTCTTCCAATAAATAAATCGCCAGGATATGACAAAATACCTAATGTCATACTTAAAAAGCTTACAAAAAAAGCATTGGCATACCTAGCGACCACATTTAATGCGTGCTTAAGGATTGGTTATTTTCCGAATGCATGGAAACATGCAATTATTCTACTGTTTCCCAAACCAAACAAAGTCAAGAAAGATATTACTAGCTATCGACCTATTAGTCTTCTAACTACAATCTCGAAGCTTTTCGAAAAGGTCATATATCGCCGGCTTAATGAAGAGGTAATAAAACTGAGTATTGTTTCCACCTTTCAATTTGGATTCAAAAAAGGCCACTCCACCTGCCATCAACTACAGCGCATGATCGAAACAATCGAACGAGGATTTGAAAGCAAACAATACGTTACTGCCTTGTTTTTAGACATAGCTCAAGCATTCGATCGAGTGTGGACCGATGGCTTAAAATATAAAATAGTACGTCTTCAACTACCTGAGTACATAAAATCCATATTGTTCTCGTTCCTAGAAAATCGTACATATGCAATCAAGATACAGGCAAGCTTATCAACTACTAGAGCTATACATGCAGGGGTTCCACAAGGAGTATTCTAGGTCCCATTTTATTCAACATCTACATGCATGACTTTCCTGTTCCCAATGCAAACCTAGCAATGTTCGCAGATGACACGGTCGTGTTAACCAGAAATCAAAACTTAGAGCAAGCAATAGCCGACTTACAAACTGCCGCCAATACACTAAGCAGATGGTTCATGAAATGGAATCTATCAATTAATCATTCCAAGTGTACTACGAAAATATTCACACTTAGAATTATCAAAATCCAACGTTAATTACAATCAATGGACATACTATACAATGGAATGCCAAAGACGAGCCCGTGAAATATCTGGGTATCCATCTCGATACTCGGCTCACATGGAAATACCATATATTAAAAAGCTGAACGAAGGCCACACGCGTTTAATCCAGCTCTACCCAATCATAAATAAAAAGTCCACTATGAAAATCGAATGCATGACGCTCTTGTATAAATCTCTAATACGTCCATTGATTCTGTACGGATGTGTGATATGGGCTAACACTTCCAAAACCAAACTCAACCGAATCCAGACGTTACAAAATAAAATTCTTCGAACAACAGTCAACGCCCCGTGGTTCATTACAAATCAACAACTTCATCACGAATTAAACATGCCCACAATTCAAGAACATATTGCAAAACTGACTAAAACCTTCCATGACAACCTTACCAACTGCAATGGTGCCACCTTCTATGAACTAGGCCAAAGAAGTATTCATAGACGATTAAAACGAAAGTTACCCCAAGACATATACTTGAGTGATAGTGGTGATGACTAAGTGCGGACTAATCTCCAAATAACTATTTGATCAAAATACGTAAGTGATAGTCTTGATGTCTAAGTGCAATTAATTCTCAATTAACTATGTGATCAAATGGTAAATCCAAATGACTATTAACACAGCTATTTCAAGTGGTTATTAGGTCCCATTCTGTTATTTCCCTTCGTTAAGTATTAATTGTAAAACATACTTTGTATAACAATGTATATTGTTGAGCAGGTAAAAGTTCTATTAAAAAAAAAAGATTAACAATCTGTATGGTATAAAGAAAATACTCACAACCTTAACATTAGCCTTAGACGTAAACAGAACAAGAAGCAAAAACAGGTAACGGTAACAAATAAAAAGATTTTGAAAGAAAAATAAGCAAGCTGCAAAATAAGAGTATGGGATTCTAAAGATCAAGGAACAAATAGGCACATGCACATTAGATATTATCATAATTATTAACTCATACAACAGGAACGAAAAGAGAAAATAATGAAAAGATAGAATAGGTTAATTAATCCACAAAAATTTCAAAAACATAAAGCAAATATCACTCACCACTTCCTTTATTAATAAACTGGATTCCAATTTAAAATATCAATCAAATAATATGTATTGTTAGGGTATACAACCCCAATAGAAATAAACCAAGCAAAAATACTGCATTAACCCAACGAAGTATTCATTGAACCATATAGTAGATGTTAAAAAAAGATCAGAATTGATCCCACATTTGTGTAAAACGTTAATGTCAGAGATAAAAGTTAGTACTAGTACTATGATCTTCAAACGAACTTTCAACATGCCGAATGGCGAAATCATAGTCCACCGACCTTTAAAAAATGTAGTAACAACCTTTTCAAAGAAAGACAATGTTAATCATGTTTTTTTGCTGCTATAGATTTAGTGTACAGCATATCCCTACTCTACTACATCCCTTATATCCATCTAACCCTATCATTGTGTGACTTTTCGATTTTTTCATATAAAAATGCCACTGAAAAAAAGTGTCATGAAGATATTAGAACAGTTCAAACTGTGACATGTAGTGAGCAGCATTTCGGGTGAAACCATCTTTGCTTGCTCCCATAACCTCCAGAAACGATGCAGTGCATACATAGTCTGGGAGTCTACTTTGACCAGACCTAAAACCATTAGTTGTTAAGTTAAATACATTATCTTTTAGGAGCTGAATCCTAGAACTTTCTGACAGAGGGTGTATATGAAAAAAAGCAAACTGAAGCTGACCCATACGCAAAAATTAAGAACTGACAGTATAAATGAACAAACCAAATTCAGACACAAAAAATTCTTCAAGCAGAAAAGGGAGCATGTGAACCAAACAAAATAAGATTAAACACCATGATTCATATTAAGTAAAACATTTAAAAGAAGAAAGTATGTTATATAAGTTAAATGCTGAAATAATTAAGAAATACAGAAACGATATAGAATATGACATAAAAAGCACAACCAAAGATTTGGGAGCTTGTCAAAAATAAAAAATCCAAAAGTAACAAGCACTATTAGCTTAAGTTTATAAATAAAAACTAATAGACCAAGTGTTTCGGGAAATTAATATGAACAAAATCAAAACAAATGGCCATAGTTACTCAGCTAGAGGTCAATAACATTAAAATAGAAGTTAAAGATATGTTAACTATTGTAAAGAAAAAACAAACAAATCAAAACAGCTTTCCGCAAAAGTAATAACAAAAGTGATTTTAAATTAGTTAAATGTTATAGAAAACAATGAGTAGCAAGTGGAATTTCGCCGAAACCAATCAACTGATGATACTATTTCACATTACGTCAGATATTTCAATATATTGAGCCGGTGTTCGTCACGTTTGTCTAGTCATTTGATAGACGTTGTGTAGGTGATCGCGTTCAATGTTAGTTTGTTTTATTTATAAAAAAAACATTGTCTATTTTATTTTCTTAAGAATAAACTTCTCAAAAAAACGTAGTATAAAAAGAAGAGGCATAAAAACAACACACTGAAACGGTAAGAAACCAAATCTCATAAAAATTGCCAATCTGGAAGACTTTTACAAAGACAGAAGGCTAACTACATCATCGACGGTGATTCCACTTCATCAAAACAGATTAAAGAAAAACAGGATAAAGCCTATTTAAGATTAAAAAATGCTGCCTAATACCATTTTAATAGGTTTTGCTAGAGTGCGAATGGATCCGAGTTCAATTCTAGGCTCAGATGCTTAGTGGTGACCTACTCAGTCATTAAACATAATACAAGTACCTGAGTTCACTTCGAACAAAGGGTCGTTTAAAGCATGATGGTTGCCATATCGCTCTGACCGGACACAGTGGCGAAGATATGAGAGCCTTAACCTATCAGTTCGTAGGTCATTTTCCCACGCGGGACGTCAGAGCCCGCCATTTATACGAATATAGTAATAGGTGCTGCAACCTTCATAATGTCTACTTTTGATACCGATTCAACATGCACGGTTGCTTTAAGTGGAGATGAAAGAAGTCCCAAATCAATAATTCTGGGTACACTACAAAATACAAAGTTATTACAAATTATGTCTTTAATTTTATAAAACTGTATTGCATAAAGCGCTAAAAATTAAATAATAAATGTTATACAAAAAGAAACAGAAGTTCAAACCATAACATTACTATTGCTTTATGTGTACCCTTTTTTGTCACACAACACACGTCTATGCGATAGTCCATTACATCCAGATGCGTTTTGGTATTTTCCTGTTGACGGACCTGAATGCAGTGGTAATGCGCTGTCGGGGCCCATCCAATACTGTTAGCAATAGTGGCACGTAAATAGGATCCTTAACATTCCGACGTTAGGTCGGAAGACGAGGGCAGCTAGTCTTTAATGGGCTATATCATTCTCGGAAACTCAGCGGCTCGGGGGTTCCTTGTTCACGTAGCGACGCACATACTAATGAAATGGAGCGCCATCCTGCTAGAATATAAAGTTACCAGCATGACCTATATTTAGACTTAGTGGCAATTTACCTTTCAATTTAAGTGAAATTTGGTTTCGTCCTCCAATATTTCCTGCATAAAGTTACAAAATTTAAATCACTTGACATAGTCACTTCCCGTATTCTAAATTACAAAATGCTTCCTGTGCTGCAACTTGATCTATCATAAGCTGATCTGTGCGTCCAAATTTTAAAATGTAAAATTTAGCCCTTCTTTACCTTACTAACCATACGAATATACTTTGTAGCTTGCATGATATATGACATTAGAAACAGATGCATCACTTGTAATAATCCTGCCCAATGCGAAGAACACGTACTTGAATGTTAGAAATAAGCGTTTATTAATTTAGTTTTTCAGAAAAAAGTTTTGCCGTTGCCCTTCATTTAATTGTTATATTTGTTGCATTAAGTCATTCTCATGGATACTAAATATAAATATGAACAAAATGACCTTCAGAAAACTTCTAAATAAAGAAGGTTGATATTTAAGAAGATATGTTATTGAGTTTGAAATGGTGAAAAAGAACTTTTTACCAAGCGAAGAATTTTAAAGAAAGAGATATAAACGCATTCCTTAAGAGTGTTCACAAGGCTTGATAGATTTTTATCAAAGCTGGTTAATGTGTCTTGTTTGTCCGATATTTGTTCAAAAATATGATTTGTTAAAAAACTCGCAATTTGGACAACTAAGCCTCTGTCTTGCTTTGTATAGATTAGTTATTTGTCTAATTCAATATTACGGTGGTTCTGTACCACAAGATTATTTGCATCTGAGGGGTTTCATCGAATAATGGGTGAGTAACGAGCCTTACGAGTACATAAGTACCTGTACGTTGGAAATTACTGTTTTGACACAGGGAATTTTTAGATCAATATGGAGTGTGCAGATCCTCACGTACTAGACGACGTCAGCTTACATGAGTGGAATTTTTGATTAGTAATGTATATATAACTTGAACGCATGTTAAAGAATAATTTTACACAATAGGCCCTATTAATTAAATTAAATTATTACATCTAGCTGTGTTTTTAAAAATGCTTGACTTAGATGAAGTCACCCATTAATTTGACATTGTGACATTATTCCCTAACTAGTGCTTCTGTCTATTAAGGTAAATGTTACATGAGTATACCTGTTCGGATTTATCTTAATAAACTACACAATATTTAGTTACAACTGTAATTTAAGTATTTTCCACATTTAAAGAATTATAGGTACTATCAGCGTTTGACCGAAAATAGGCGATTGCAAATATAGTGACCGTACCCATGGCGAAGACTGAAAAATAACTTTTCAACACATCTGGAAAGCGTGGAGATATAAGCCAAACAACCCCCACAGGATATGAAGAAAATGACGGGTCTTAAAACAAAATTACCTCAAGTAGATGGGGCTACAAACCCACAATCCTACACTGGTTATTCGGTCTGTCTCATAATTTTTTAAGGAAAGCTGAAAAATTTGCCAATTAGAAACGAAAACAGAAAGTAATATAGCTGTCTGTAATATAAATACACAGAAAACAGATAAAATGTTGAAAGAATTGGAGTTGAAACTAAAGAGAATAAAACGGGATACCATTGGACTATCGAAAATCAAGAGAGAAGCTGAAGAGTGTCTGAAACGAACAGGAAGATGCTGTACTATAAAAGACAACATGAATATGAAGATAATGAAGAAGGAAATAAGAAAACTGCATCATGTATAACAGTATATAGAAGAAAATCAAACATAATGGCTTACATCAAAGTACAAATATTAAAATTATGCAATCTAAAAAGTATTCAAGTATATGCTCCAACATCATTAGCTAATGATGAAGACAAAGAAATCTGTTACAATGAAATAAGACATAATAAGCTTCTTTAGATTGGTTGAGAGAACCAACACAGAACAAATACTTCTTAACTATCTAGAGCAACAGTAAAATGGTTTTAATAAGCTCTGACAGTCACATGAAGAACAAAATAAGCTATTTGCTATCATTTGATAAAAAGTCAGTCCAAACATCAATATTAAATGCATTCGGCAATAGTAGCAACCATAAAATTGTGCGTGTAAGACTAATAATTAATCCGAGACCCTATAGAAATAATATAGTAAGAATAAAAAAATTAATGGAAACAAATAATAGAAAAGAATATCAGCAAGATTTAAAGAAAATATTAGAAAAAGAAAAACAATTCAACAAACAAATAAAGTTCACAAAATAGCGAAAGAGGCAATATTAACCAGTCATAAAATAGCAAGAATAAAGAAAAAACATCAAAAGTGTCGGATTACTAGGAAGAGCACAAATAAATATTATTATAAATAACAAAAATACCAAAATCAATAATAGGGGGATCCTAAAGGTGGTAGAAAAGTTACATACAGATCAGTATAAACGAAAACAAAAAACGCTAGAGAAAATTGAAGAAAAATTAACAATAAAAGTAAAAAATATAATCTTTTGCCATATACTGAAACAAGATGAAAAAGGAAAAAAATATAAAGGAAAATAAAGCACCAGCAGAACACAGGGGTTTAATTGAAGTATTACAAGAAGAAGGAAAAACTACTCAAGAACTGGAGGCAAAAAAAAATAAAAATTTCAGTATCACTTTAGACCCCACATATATGATATCTTTGACCGTAGTTTGTCATTGTGGAGAACAAGGAGGCTTTATGGTAGTATGTTATAGTGCAAACTGACTTTTACATCCATCTTGCACTCAACCAGTTGAACAAAGCAAGGAGCCCTTCTTTTTTTATTATGTTACTATACAGTTCCTTGTTTAAAGCTCATGAAGTTATACAACTAGCCGTTTCTGTTTGCGGTACTTAATTTAATATTTTTTATATTACTACGTTAATTTTTTATATTACACTGAAAAACATAACTCCAACAGTACTAAAACCGTGTAAATATTTCTGCTACTATTACTATTTATAAGTGAAACGAAGTACTTCAATTAACCTCTGACATATGCTTGTGAATATGACTAATAAACTAATATTCCCTTAATTTTACCACATTAGTTTTTGCAATTTTGTATAATAGTAAAGCTAGATTTATAGTTTAATTACATTGCCTATGGTGCTTTGAGAGCGTGGGTGGTTTCGAAGCTATCATTAAATAAGTGTTGACCAAATCTAATTACTCCAGTTTACAAATTGTGGATTCTCATTGTTTAGTACTCCAGATTCAATTTCCTGCTCTTATGTTTCTATAACTAGTTGTATATTTGACGAACCATCTACATTGTTTGATAGATGCGAGCTCCCAATTACAGAGATGTTTCAGCTATGCTCATGATTTAAAATTTTTGAATTTCGGATGTGTTCATTAAATTACCGTGTAAAAGCAGTTCATCGTGTGAATTAGAATAGAAACTTAGTTATTTATTTTGAGTTTTATTTATCATACTTAAATATATTTATAATAAAACTACAGTTTTTCCCCAGCAGGGTTGCTAGTCCCCAACCGGGCGCCTCCCCAAGTGGCGGATAGGAAAATACCCGTTAGATATAGCGGGTAACGGAGTAATAAAATATCCGACGCGGACCAAAACTAGCAAGGGGGCAACTTGTAGATAACGCATTTAATGGCTCCTAAAGATCCTGACAGAGGGCAGCAGTAACTGTCAGTACTGAAATGGAAGTACTATGCATGGCCTATTAACAGATTTCTTCAGGCGTGATTGACAATCGATCATACGGCTGGAGTACTGTGGTGAAGAAGGCAAGGGAAAACTACTTCACTATCTCCGAAGAATAGCCACTATGGAAAATACAGCTAATGACACGGTCCCGAGTGCCCGACGCCACTTAAATGAGGCAGGGGTGCTAAGAATCTCCGGGCGAAATTTAAAATTTACAATGAAGAAAATCGGAACATAGAATGTGAAGGCGCTTTTTGAAGCAGGCAATTTAATTAGTGCCATATTAAAATTGCAAATATTAGGCATGAGTGAAGTCCGCTTGACTGGATCTGACATATGTAAATCACAAGATACAATTATGTACTATTCTGGAAGAAGCGATAATAATCATCAGGAAGCAGTAGCCTTTATGATTACCGACTCAATAGAAAAAGGACTAATTAAGTTTTCCCCCATCTCAGAACAAATGGCAGTGTTACAGCTAATAGGTAACCGAATAAATATTAACTTAATTCAGGTTTACGCTCCCACTGCTGAAAAAGCGAAGAAGAAATTGAAAAATTTTATAAAAACCTAGATATTGTTCTAAAATCAATAAAGAAAAAAGGAATAATTATAATTATAGGAGACTTTAACGCAAAAGTCGGTAAAGGTCGGATACTGGATATAGTCGGAGAGTACGGTTTAGGAATTAAAAATTATAGAGGTGACCGTCTAATTCGGTTTTGTCAAGAACACCAAATGGATATAACCAATACGTGGTACAAACTGCCAAATTCAATGTTATATACATAAACCTCACCACAGCATACTAATAACAAAATTGTAAGAAATCAGATTGATTATATCATCGTCAATAAAAGATTTAGAAATAGGATTAAAAGCGCCATAACTTATCCCGGTGCAGACACACATTCGAACCACATTTTATTAATAGCAAATACAAATGTAAAACTGCAGAAAGAAAAACAATTATCAATAAAGTGTAGGATAGATACAAATAATCTAATAAATGACAAAATAAAGCAAAAGTTGAAAGTCAAACTCAGTGAAGACTTGGCGAATACAGATACTAAGATAGACATCCGTCAACAATGGAAAGCTGCACAGAAGAAAATAATAAAAAATAGCAAAGAAATTCTAAGTGGAAAAAAATAATTAAAACACTGCAATAGATGACAGATGATATATTAAAGTTAATGGAAGAAAGGAGAAAAAAATTCAGATGAGGACATTTATCGACATTTTCAAAAAAAATAAAATAAATAAAAAGAAGTACAAAACAAGCAAAAGAAAAGTGTAGAAAAATGGAACAGCTACAAAGCAAATTTGACGAGTTTAATGTATACAAAAATTTAAAAGAAATAACCGGTAATTATAAACGAAGAACTCCATACACTCTCAGAAATGAACAAGAAAATTTAATGCTTGACAAAAATAATTTTATGAGAACGTGGGAAAACTATATAACAAATCTTTTCGACAGCAATTGAACAGAAATGTAGTCTGAAGCTGAATCGGACAAGGCGGTTAGATCTGACAAAATATCCGCTGATATTATTAAATTGTTTGATGAATCAATCAGATATATGAAAATAGAAAAATACGTGACATGGAGACAAATCCAGCTTCATCCCGCTACCTAACAAGAATAACGCACTCTCATGTAATGACTTTCGCTCAATCAGCTTAGTGAAGGAAATGTGAATCCTTTATGGGAAGTTCATAATTTGGATTCGGAAGCGGACTTGGAATAAGAGATGCTTGATTCAGAATGAACATATTATTACAAAAATGCCGAAAATTCAAAAAAACTGTATATTGGATTTTGAAAAGGCCTCTGATCAGGTTTAACCGAAGCATTACTAGAAAAGGACTAGATGGAAAAGATAATAGGTTAATCGAAAACTTGTACTGGAACCAAACTGCCACTGTATGTACAGACAATAAGCAAACAAAAGAATGCCCAATAAAAAGAGGGGTAAGACAAGGATGCTTTCTGTCACCTGACTTATTTAACATATATCCGGAGCGTGTGTTTAAAAAGGCTTTATTGGAGAAGTTATAAATAATAGTAGGTATGCGGAGGACACCGCTATACTTGCGGAAAGTCCTGAAAAGTTACAATTTCTTATGAATAAAATAAACGAGGCCAGTGAAGAGATAGGCCTAAAAATTAATCCCAAAAAACCAAGGTCATGGTAATGAGTCGAAAGCAGTAGCAAGAACACAAATAACAAGAAACGGAATAGCAATAGAACAAGTTAATAGATTTAAAAATCTATGAAGTTGGATAAATAATGATATTGATCCTCGAATAAAAATAGTAAAAAGTACTTTCTATAAATTCAAAACAATGCTATGCAACTATCACTTACGACTAAATATTAGAATAAAGTTTATCAAGTGCTCCGTTTGGTTAATTCTCCTGTAGAGAATGGAAGGGTGGACGTTAAAAGATATCATAAAGAAAATAGAGGTGTTCGAGATGTGGCTGTATAGGAAAGTGTTGAAAATACCTTGGACTGCGCAAATTACAAATGAAGAAGTATTGAGAAAAGTACTAAAAGAGAAAGAGCTGATCAAAGTTATAAAGAAAAGAAAAACAGCCTACTTCGGACACATTCTAAGGAATGGCAAATATAAATTACTCCAAATAATAACAAATCTAAGAAAAATGACCTGTAGAAAGGAAGATATTGTCGTGGATGCGTAACATGTAAATGGACTGGATTGACTGCAACAGAATTGTTTCGATTAGCTGAAGACCGAGAACATTTTAACCAAGTGATAGCCAACCTCTGGAATAAACAGAGACTGTCTACAAGAAGATAGTTTTTCACTTTTTTGTATATCTACAAATTATAAAGTTCACCATTATTTGTTAATACACACAATCTTGGCTCTAGTTTTAATCTATATGTAATTTAACTAGAAAGCCAAAAAATATATGCGAGAAGTATTTGAAGAAAACGTCCTTACAATAAAATTAGCCAAAAATATAATTTAACATTTGAGTAATAGCAGTGCAAGATTGAAACGAAATTTTACATAATTTGTTTCACATTCAACTGCCCAAACTCCAGTTAGATGGCCTGTATCTACATCATTAACGTTAGAAAAAGCGATAAAGCAAGATCATAAATTTTTCACCAACAATAAAAATCAAAATGTATTAAACGTGCCCGGGGTTAGCCGCAATATAGTGGAACTTGATAAAAACCGACCTTTCATTCGTATCCGATAAATGGTTTAGCTCATAGCTAAGAGCAAATATAATAACAGAAAATTTAAGATAAAATAGGTGAACGTTCAAGCTACATTTATTTAATCACTGAAATCTCAAACTTTGTCCAAAAACTTAACAAAGAGTTTTATTTAACTAATCACAGAAGAATATCCTTATGCTGTTTTCTAGTGACAATATGCTGTTGCTTTACTTATAAACACAATAAAGCATCATCGAAGAGAATAATCTCGATAAATATAAAAATCAATACAAGGCTTCAATACAAAGTAGTAATGTTCAAACATCTGAACATAAAAAAATTTAATAGTTCTATGAAGAAGTAAACAAAACGATACCTTAGTAGGCAAAAAGATAGCGAAACTGAACATAAAAATGAATAAATTTGGGAAAAAGGATTAAAACATAAATCTGGCAAATAAATTATGCAAAAGAAAACAAATTCATATAATAAATCCCTCATTTAAGAAGCCCAAAAGGAGACGATCGATATGGCATAGTATCATAATTGTATCATAATTAATAATAAAAGCATAGTAAAAACTACTACTGTACTGAATGCAGTAACTATTAAAAACTATCACTGAATGCCAAGAATAAAGATAATTATAAAAAAGCAAGGAATGAAAGAATACAAAATAGTGCACATAGATTTGGAACAACTTAAAACAAAAAGACCCAAACACGAAAATAATAGCAAAAAAGTTTCAACTAATAGAAGAACACGTTGACAAAAATAATCCAGTGCCTATATAAGGCTTACAAAAATTAGCTACAAACAAAAAAAAACAAAAAGATTAAATTAGGAAAAACTACACAAGATCTAATTAAAAAAACAAATAAATAATAGAATAGAAATAGTAGAATTAATTAAGAATAATAGCAAACTTAAAAGCAAACAAAAACTCGAAAATAAAAGAATTTTATAGAAAAGGAAGAGCTTAAATAATACCACGAACAAGGTATTGAGCAGTAAAACTAATAGGTGAGAATAAGTATTGCAAATCGTAGAAACTATAAAAATAATATAAGGTGGCGCACGGCAGACGCATGGACTTAAAAGGTCATTGCTCCCTTCCTAACGGTCCTAGAAGGTTAAAAGTGGGGTGATTCGAAAGAGGGGGATGGGAAGTTTATGTTCCACGCGGTTTCAGTGGCTATAATGGAATGGTCTGTTTAACAACGTGTTTTTTGTGTGCAGACTTATTTTTCGAACGCCCACTTGATCGTGCCTTCCGTTCAATATCGCCCCCGCGGCCGAATTCCTGATCGAAATCGAATTATCGCGTGAGTTAATGCATTCCAGGATACCAAAAATGTATCCATGATAAGAAGGGGCCTCAGAATACCCGCACTACCTCAGAAAACATCGAAAGGGTTCGAGCTGCAATCAACAATCTCCTAGGCGTTCAATTCCTCCCTTGGCATTTCGAGATGTTTCATTCGACGAATCGTTAATGAACATCTTCATTTGCACCCCTATAAGGTAGTTGTCGTCCAAGAATTGAAGCCACGTGATTTTGAAGCCAGACAACTCGCTAATAAAATATGCTTGCTGCGTTGCCTCGAGACGGTATCGTTTTCTTCTTCAACGAGGCACATTTTCACCTCAGTGGATGTGTCAATAAACAGAATATGCGCTATTGGAATATACGAATCCCAGGGAGCTCCAGCAGTGACTTCTGCACTCCGACAGGGTGACAGCATGGTGTGAAATTTCAAGAATTGGGATCATCGGCCCTTACTTACTTACTTCTGCACGTTACCTGACCATGAGCCAGGATTTTTCTGAATTGGAAGGGATAGAGCTGGAAAACGTCTGGCTTCAACAAGACGGGGCCACAGCCCACACAGCAAAGGTTTGTATGGATTGTTTCCGAGACCGATTCCCTGGGCGCCTCATCTCCCTAAGAGGCAATTTGAACTGGCCGGCACGCTCTCCTGATTTGACCCCTTGCGATTTTTTCTGTGAGGATACCTAAAATCTCTTGTCTACAATAACTTCCCCAGGACCCTGAAAGCCCTCAAAAACAACATTCGAGCCCAAATCTCCAAAATTCCTTTGGAAATGCTTCAAAGAGTGTAAGGGGCGCAATTTGGGCGATACTTTGTTCAAAACCGTGTAACTTAAACTTCCCATGTTAATGAATCAGGAAAAAATAAAAAATTTGGTCATTTTGTAACAATCTTCGTTTTATTCCATTTTAAAATCCATGCGTCTGCCGCACGCCACCCTATACAAAAGCATTATACAAAATAAAGGTGCAATCACCAATAAAAAGTAAAGATTTATAATAACATCCACTATTAAAAGCATGTCTAATAAAAATTACAGGTAAAAACACCATCATAGTGAAGATTAAAAAATATGGTGGAACTGCTGTAGCTTTATAACAAATGTTTTCCAGAATGTAAAATTCCAGATATTGGTTAGATGCATTAGTAATACTGCTGTTTAAAAAGAAAACAAGCATAAATTATCGAAATACAGACCCATCAGCTAGCTATCAGTTTCATTTCTCCAAAACTTTTCATCGTAACATTAGAAGATGTTTTTAACAAGCTAAAGTAAGAAAACAAAAAGCATTATGATAGATAGCAAAAATTGAATCATCTGAAGTTTGCTGATGATGTAGTCCTGATAGCAAATGAACTCACTGAGAAATCAAAGAAAGGACTTAATTACATCAAAACACCTTACAATCGAAGTAGAGCAGAATCACAACCTACAAATAATAATACAAGAGAAAAGGAATAAAATAATTCAGTCACGTATATTTCTAGGCCAAAAAAATAAGCTCTCCAAAAGCAACTTAAAGAGTATGTTAAATAAATTACAAAATACTTGGAGAGAAATGAAAAGAAAAATGCAAAACATATCACTATGGGGTCACAAACCCAACACAGAAATTAGAAGAAACTTCAAAGTTACAGATGTCAACAAACAAATACTCAGATGGCATTGAGCTTGGCAAATTTGGAGTATAAGGGACAATAAATGAATTCGTAGAGAACAGTTGGTTTATAGAAAAAAAAACGATAGAGATAGATAGAAAACATTACGAAAAGTACTTTATCATGGATAACATGAGCTACTGACGATGATCAACTTTTATTATCGCCACTGGTTGTATAGTAGTGTTCGTTTTTATTCTACACTTCTACCCTAATTTAATATTTTTATAATCCAGCTACTGTTTTATACCAATTATTTAATTAAATATTTTTTTAATCAACGTAAGTATTCGAGTTTGTTTAGGACATGCTGGCTATTTTGCTCGAAATTTTAACTTTACTTATTTACTTACGTAAATACTTTCTTAAATAGCAGGAAGTGCAAAAACTGTATTCTACGTCACAGCGCCAACTGTTACGACTTTACGTGTTAGACATACGCAGCAAAAAGTGTAAAGTAAAAGTAAATTGATATAAAATACAACATAAAAGAAAAACATCACTGCAAAGCAATATCTGAAACCTAATAAATGTTGTAAGTCTGTAAAGAGAATTTAATTTCTCCAGAGGCTTTACATTAATTTTAGCAGAAAGCGCCGGTACCAGCATCGATTTTATTCGCCCAGGTAAACTATTTTTAAAACGAATTTCGTATTTCATCTTAACCTACAGCTTGGGTTTATGTAAAATTGCCATTTTAAACTAATAGATTGTTACTATTTTCTCACTAAATCGTCGTAATTCTGCACTAATTATTATCTGCTTATCTAGAACTCAATATAAATTAAGGTAGCTTCCAAATCAATAATATTAGAATATCTGAAACGTAATTACAATGTACCGATAGATACATTCTTGTTGAAGTTAAAACCGCCGTAATGCAAACGATAAATAAAGTTAACATATACATAACATATAAAGCTACTCTCAGATTGTTCGCGTTTAAAAGTACCCAAACTTTGCTGGAAAATCGAGTAGTGATGATGCGAGTTTTTTAACAGTACTAATGTTTCTGCTTTTTAGTTAGTAGCTTTCTTATAACCTTGTAGCACAGTCTTTTATTATGAAAATCGAAATACACCTCTATCTGTCAATTTTCTGCGGTTTGATTTTATTGCCCTTTCAATATTAGCACAAAGAAATGTGAAAGTTAATGAATATGCCAAATTTAAAATTTCTCATTTACGAAAGTGGAAATACCGCAAAATTTTTATGAGTTCCTATATCATACTGTGTTATCCAGTTGAATTGATAACCACAAACGAATTAAAAATGTAGGAGAACTGGATTAAACTGATGTTCGTGGGAGAGATACTAGCGGATACATATCCTTCCACGAATGCGTTGGACGGTGTATCTATTTGAGGGAAGCTACGCTTGACTTTTCCCTATATTTTATTATACAAGAAGATAACTTCTTAAACCAACATCTGACATTATCAAATCTAGCTCCCTCAATTTACTATCTGTTTCCAAAAATCAAAACTTTACTAACTGGATAAATATTTGGGCCAAGCAAAGAGAGGGTAAAGGAATTTTGTGGCTTTAAAAAAATGATAATACTTAAATTATCACTTTTGATATCAAAACACCTTCATAAAAAGGAACACAAAAACCGACAATGTAAACCTCTACTAAAACAAAGTAATCATAAAATTCCCTTATTTGGTCATAATCCATTGACAAGGTTCCTTTCAGTTAAGCAGTACAAACAGCAGCATTTCTGAAAAGGTAGTGGCAGCTTTGAAAACTGTGCGCACTATAGCGACTGTCATATCTTTTATTCTTTTGTCTATACTTGTGTGATTTAAATGTATTATGAAGTCTCATATTTTCAGTTTTAACCATTATAAAATAATGATTTGCAACTGTGCTGCACGTAATTTTTCGAGTGTAACTCGTAGCAAACTTAATATATGCCTTATGGCAAGTTTATGCAATTGTATCATAATGCAGTTCCAAAATGGTCACTGCTTCTGTTATTTGTTTTAAGGATTCAAAGATAGAAAATCTTGCGATATACCAGAAATAGTATTGTTTCAAAGCAATACATTTGGAGCCTAATGTTCTACACACTTATGAGAAATACAAGAAAATGGTGACTTTTCACACATTAGGTACTTGGGTAAAGAAACTTCAATATTACATGTTAAGATCTTTTTGGTAGTTGATAGACAGTAGTGTACATATTTTGAAACCTGCAGACTCCCATAGCATCGTAGAAAAAGTTACTTGTATCTTATGGAATGTTTCTGTTTTCTGTTGCCATTCTTGTTATGAGGGCAACTGCATTGACCACCTCCAGCATCTGGCCACATTAGAATTAACTCAAGTTTGATATTATCAAAGGGTCTAAACAATAAAACAATTTTGTTAATCTTTTCTATTGAAATATCCACTTCGTCTGCAATATTCAACGGATACAAGCCATTACTTCTCCTGATTATCAAGAAAAAATGACACTCTGACACAATGGTTTTTATAGGAAGCTGCTTAAAGCCTAGACTTCGTGGCTAACATCCTTTTTACCAATGCAGCCAGTTTCACTAAAGATGGAATTTTTAATATCTACAATAGTCGCGTTTTATCTGATGAGAATCTTCAATCTATCCTCGAATCCAGTCATTAACAGCTTTTTAGTCTAAATAACATGATGCTGGTTAAGACTGGTTGTTCTTCCACAATGCCTAACAGGTCCTGCATACTTTGTTTTCTTGGAAAATACCCTTCCTGAATTATTGGGAGATTTACCTTTACATTAGATACGAAATTTATGGTTTATTAAAGATAGAGCTCCATCGCATTTTATACTTGTTGCTAGAAAACATCTGAATGACGCATTTCCTAGGAGATAGACAATGCGAGGGGGTCCCATTGCATGGGTTCCTAGATCTCCCGATTTAATTGCTTTAGATTTTGAACAGAATACAGTTGCCTGATAATTCAAGTAAAACCCAGGTTTCTTGAAAGGGTGCGGGCTTGCTTTAAACAAAGTATGTGAATATGGAAGGGCGACATTTTAAACATCGTCTTTAATTATAAAACCTAATAAAACAAACTATTAAACGGTTACAACAAAATCGCTGTTATCTTAGAAACGGATAATTGCAGATCTGTGTAAACTTATTAACTTGTTTTTGACTGTATTAAGTGCTCTGTAATCTTTAAATGTTGTTTTGCAACAGTACATGTTCCAATTAGTAAAACTAGAAAACAGTAGCACTACAACCATTAAAACACAAACTGAACTTATGGCAAAATATTGCATTAGCCAAAAACAGCAACCAGCTACTATGTACATTGTATGTTTTATATTTATAAGGAATTAGATAAAATAAAATAAGCAATTTTAATTAAAAAAAAATCATCTGAAATCTACATCTGACGTTTTCTTCATAGTTGTGTTTGAAGATAATTATTTGCACTACATTATATAAAATTTAGTAATCACATATTTTGCTCCTATATGTTGTTCCAGGTCAGGAAGCTTTTTCAATTTATAGTAATTTCAAAAATAAAATCAACGTACGTGTGCATTTGTCTTGCGCCTGTAGTTTGAGAAAACCATAATATTTGTTTCGAGTCGAGTACGAGCAGTGTTACAGTGCAGACGTTCCTTGGCCTGCCTGATATCAGTGCGATACGCTTGACCTTAAAGCTATCCGTAGCTAATATTGTAAGTAAATTTTATTTTACTTATTCTCAACAAAACTAATACAATCTCGGTAAATGAATTAAAAATGGATTATCAAGCGCATAACAAGCGCAAAATAGACAGTTTAACACCGCCCGTTAATGAAGTCCAAAAACGGTATGCATGGACCACCCAAGATTTATTAACCAGTAATAAATTCTATCTACCAGCCCATTTGGAAAATACATTAGCTGATGGCGATCTTCTAACAAAAATGACTCAAACATGTCCGATAAAACACAATCACAGCCAGAAACTCATAACATACCAACCATCAAAGTCCCACCTATCTACTTACCAAACACCTTAAATCATAAAGCCTTAATTGAAGACATACAAAAACTAGCTGCTGGAATCTTCACAACAACGTATAACACAACCACATTACGAATCAATTTAACAAAAGACGAAGATTTTCGAAAATTAACCAAACATTTTACAGAAAATCAAATCCAATATCATACTTACCAAAACCCAAATGACAAACCAATTTCCGTAGTAATTAAAAATGTTCCACTTTCTCTGACAGATGAGGAAATCAAAACTGAACTAGCTAGTCAGGTGCCTGTGACAAAGGTAACACGATTTTATACCAGAGATAGAAAACCTCTACCTGTTTGTGCACTAGAGCTAATCAATAACGAGCAAGCGAAACGTATATATTCACTAAAAGCAATGTTTCACTCCGTAGTTACTGTTGAAGCTAGAAGAAAATCCAAGAATATACCTCAGTGTTACAGATGTCAACAGTATGGCCATACTAAAAATTATTGCAGTCTAAAACCAGTTTGCGTAAAATGTGCTGGTAATCATCTACATTCCGAATGTCAAAAGAGGTCAAACGAACCACCAAAGTGTGCTAACTGTGGAGGCAACCACAGCGCAAACTATCGTGGCTGTTCACACCATATTGCACTACTAAAACAACGGACTCGAGCCCAACCTAGAAACTCGTACATCAATAACACACAGACCTTTGCAGATAAGCTTAAAAGCGGACTCGCCCAGAACAACAATATTACCTCCTCATCCACTCCATCAGCATTACCCGACAATCTCATTCAAACTCTCCTTAATCTTATTACGCCGTACCTTAGCCAAATTAAAACGTTCATTATTAGCACTCTCTTACCAATGCTTATTAATGGACCTTAACCAAAGCAAACCAATACAAAGTCTAACCATACTTAACTGGAATGCAAATGGAATCAACAATCAGCGCTCTCTATTTATTGCCTTTTTAGCGAGATACAATGTGGACATCGCCTGCATTTCAGAAACGCATCTTGATGAGACCATAAAATTTCGAATCCCAGGTTATCATATCTATCGCAAGGATCGAAACTCCAGAGTAGCAGCTGGTGGCGTAGCGATCATTATTAAAACGAAATATGAACACATTCAACTTCCAGAAATTGTTAACTTAAAAATTGAATTTACCTTAATAAGGGTTAAACTCGATGATCAGAGTAGTGTAATAATTGCTTGTGTCTACAGGCAGCCAAACACAAGAATTGCTGAGGAAGATATAAAAAGAATTTTTGACACTACTGAATTAGTACTAGTTTTAGGAGATATGAATTCCAAAAATACCCTGTGGGGATGCAGAGCCACAAACCCCGAAGGTATTAAACTGGAAAATCTTGCCATAGCAAACACCTTCCAAATTTTGGCACCAGATGATTACACCTATTACCCGTACCGAGAAGACCACCAGCCTGACATACTCGATATTGTTCTCCTGAAAAACTTTGGTAAACCTATCTTTCAAAGTGTCATTCCAGAACTAAATTCTGATCATCTCCCAGTACTGGTGTCATTCACCAACACATTAATCATTAAACAATCTATTCCAAAATTAATTAATGGCAAAATCGATTGGAACGTATTTCAAACTCAGCTAAATAGTAAACTACACTGCCCAACACGATTACTAACAACCAAAGACATTAATGCGGCCGTGGACCACTTTACATCAACAATTCAAGAAAGTGCTAAATTAGCTTGTACAACCACTAGATGGACTCACCCGACAAATTACAATTATCCCCCCAGATACATCATTAACTTAATCAAAAACAAAAGCCAGCTTCGGCGTGAATGGCAGAGAAACAGGAACCCTCAACTTAAAAATAAATTAAACAACCTAACGCACTAAATTAAAAGAGAACTGGACAGCCTTCGAATTAATACATATCAAAAACACATAGCAGATTTCAGCCCAGGAGATTGGGGCCTTTCGAAAACAACTAGAAAAATTCTAAATCAAAAAGGAGAATTGCCAACGCTATCATCTGTATCTGATAATGTCACTTACACTTCCGACTCCGAAAAAGCAGCTGCCTTTGCTGATCATCTTGAAAACACATTCACACCTGCAATCACTTGCACGCCCACTCACAACACACAAATCATAAACGATATTGAACGAAGGGTGCCAATTCCAGATGAAATTCAACCAACTTCACCTAACGAACTGAAGGATATTATCGAAAAGCTCCCCGAAAGGAAATCTCCTGGCCACGACTTGATCACCAATACAATTCTTAAACACCTCACATTGATGGCTATAGCTTATCTATGTACTACCTACAATGCCTGCATGAGACTAGGGTACTTTCCAGAGTCCTGGAAACTTGCGCACATTCTAATGTTCAGAAAACCAGGAAAAAACAAAAACAAAATAAGCAGTTACAGACCCATAAGTCTGTTAACGTCGTTATCAAAAATTCTTGAACAAATTGCTTACAACCGCTTGCTAGAACACATTGAAAATCTCAACATCTTGCCTAAATTTCAATTTGGCTTTAGAAAAGGCCATTCAACAAGCCATCAACTACAAAGAATCAGCGAGCTTATCGAACTCGGATTTCATAACAAACATTACACTACGGCAGTTTTTCTTGACATAGCACAGGCATTCGACAAGGTGTGGATCGATGGACTTAAAAAAAAGATCCTAGACATAGCCATGCCTGTAATGCCTGTATATCTTAAAGCACTTATTTTCTCCTTTCTAGACAATAGAACCTTTGCAGTTAAAGTTAACATAACACTGTCCGAAACCAAAATGTGTCGAGCAGGAGTCCCACAAGGAAGCATTCTGGGCCCAGTGCTTTTCAACATATTTACTTCTGACCTACCTGAGCTTAATGCAGCAATTGCTACCTTTGCGGACGACACTGCCGTATTTACCCAAGCAGACAATCTTATTGAAGCAATTGCGATGCTGCAGAATGCAATTAACAAGTTATCTTCCTGGTACAAACTCTGGAACATCACCATAAACCCCGACAAAAGCCAAGCGAAAATCTTCACTTTGCGAAGAATCAATAATCCTCCTTGTTTACGCATTGACAATACCGCAATTTGTTGGAATCCGAATGATGGTGCAATCAAATACCTAGGGGTATATCTCGATACCCGTTTAAGTTGGAAATACCACATAAACCAAAAACTTACCCAAGGATACACTAGATTAAAGCAGCTATACCCGCTCATTAATCGCAAGTCTAGTCTCTAAATTAAATGCACAGTTTTATTGTAGAAAACCTTACTACGACCTCTTATATTATACGCATCACCAGTGTGGTGCAATACATCGAAAACACACATGCAAAAAATTCAACGCTTTCAAAACAAGGTGTTAAGAATTGCTGTAAACGCACCGTGGTGTATACGTAACACTCAGCTACACGAAGAGCTAGGCATCCTACCCGTCGACCAGTTTGCTAAAAGATGTGCGGGAAAATTAATCTTAAACTCAAGTGCGTGTAGTGGCGCGGTTCATTATGAACTCTTTAAAACGAACATTCATACCAGGCTTCAACGCAAATTACCCCAGGATATAGTGCTAACAAATCCTATTAACGAATAAGACAATACCAACAAGTTAAATTATTGTGACCATTATTTTGTCACACAAGTTTTGTTTAGTGTTATATTAACATTTTTATTACCAATGCTATGTATAACAAAAATGTTTGTTGATCTGGCAATATTTTAAATAAAAAAATATATTTGTTTCAAACAGAATTAATTACTTTTACATTTTGGACGAGCAAACATTGTAAAACATTAGCTAATTAAATTATAATTCCTTTCGCCTCAGACACTAAAACCTCGAGTAAATTAAAATTACTAAATAAAATTTCGTTTAAAAAATTTCGAAGACATCATGATAGTAACTTCAAACTCAGCACCAAATCGAAGCTAAGAATTAAATCTGAACTAAGATTTCGAATAGGAACATCGAACATTAATAGTTTTTGTAAATCAAGGAAAACTTCAGATACAATAAGGGGAAGGTATCGCCTAAACGTAGCTATCCTAGGAATAAGTAAAATAAGATGACCAAACTCCGAAAAATACAATACTAATGGTAACAGCAACTATTATTGGAACGAAGTAGGGATAATTGTAACAAAAGAAGCAGAAAATTGTGTTACAAATGTAATTCAAGTCTGAGCACCAACCGCTAAGAGTTCAGAATAATAAAGATATTAACAGTCTTACGGAATAAGTCAATTTATAGATAGATAAATATCAAGATTGGTAAAGGTGAGGAAGACAACATAATAGATGATCTCGGTCCGGGTATAAGAAATTATTTAAATTTTACAAAAAATGAAGTTTGTATAATGAATACAGTTTTTAAGTTACCTGAAAAACGCTTGTACACACGAAAATCTTCAGCTGACTTAATTAACAACATCGTCAGAAACCAAACAGATTACTTTATTACAAAGAGAAGACTCAAAAACAGTTAAAACTGTTAAGAGACCCAGGAACAGATGTTCTCAGGAATAACATCTCATTTCTTTATAAAATAGCGCTCAAAGAAACGGCAGAAGCAAAAGTATCCAGTACATAAAATTTTATTAATGCACACAGCAAATTATTACGAATACAAATGGAAAATAATTTTAATAATTTACGAAAAACCTACAAATAAACTGAATACATGTGGCTAAACAAACGCAATAAAAAACCAGACTAAGAAAGAAAACACGAAAAAACAGAATAGACAGATGACAAAACTTTAGAATTCATGGGAGAACGAAGACAACAAAAGAGTCGATATAAAGAGAGATATGACAAATTTAACAAAGTGATAAAAGGAAAAATTCAAAAGGCAAAAAACATTGGTATGAAAAGGAATGCAAAGATATTGAGGAACTGTAACAAAAACGCGATAATTTCAACATGTATAAAAAAAATTAAAGAAGCAGTAAGTAGAAACAACAATAAATCGAATGTGTTCCTAGCAAAAAATAGTAAATTAATAATTAACGAAGAGGAAACGATAAGTAAATGGAATGAACATATACAAGGGATGTTCGCCCTGAAGTTGAAATAGACATTCCTACAAGTAAATCATGCATAGCATTAAAAGAAGTAAAAAGAGCGATTGCACTAGCAAAAAACAGAAAATCACCTGGACTTGACTAAATTCCAGCAAAAACATTAAAGATTTTTGAGGTTTCAGTAAAGAATGCTCTAGTAAGAGCATTAAACAAAACATACCAGAAGACTGGCTGAAATCGACCTTTATAATAACAAATATCGAGCTATCAGCTTAAGGGGTCATACTGTTCCTTCGTATAATTTTTTCTTGATAATATAAAAAGACAGAAGAAACATCAGAAAATCCAAATTTGGTTTTCGAAATAACATAGGGACGCAAGAAGCTCTTCCTAGTATCCAGTTCCTAGCATAAGGCTGTAGGGGTGTTAATATGAATATATTTTTGTGCTTTATAGATTTTGAAGAAGCGTTTGACGAAGTAAGACACCACAATATGATAGAAAGTTTACAGAATATTGAAATCGATAATAAAGACCTGCCAATCATCAAAAATCTTTATGGGCTATTGTCAAAGTAGGGCAAAATATGTTAGAAAAATTAACTGTATTCTGTCCTCGTTGCTTTTTGATCTCTATTTAGAAGCTCTTTTCCAAAAAGCACTCAATGGTTTCTCGTATGGTATTAAAATCGATGGTGTTCCTATAAATAACCTTAGATATGCCAACACCGTACTTTCCAAATATATGGTCGTTAGCAAGGAAAAAAGATTATTGGTAATTTGCAGGTCTTTACCATCGATTTCAATATTTTGTAGATGGATTCTGTAGTGGATAATCAGATGTTATCCATGGTATAAACATGCAGAAAGATGGAAAAACAACAGGACCAGACGAAATTTATAGTGAGATATTAAAGATTATTGCGGAACAAGACGACACAGGGCTACAACTATTACTATCATTATTTAATTCAATATATCGCATAGGTAAAATTCCAACGGACTGGTTGAAATCAACTTTTGTCACAATATCAAAAAAGCCTAGCCCTTTATGCTGCGATGACCATCGAATTATCAGCTACATGTTCTGAAAATATTTCTAAGAATTATCTACAGTAGGATATATAATAAATGTGAAGAGCAAATCAACGACACTTAATTTGGTTTCCGAAAAGGGATGGGAACTCGTAAAGCAATCTTTTGTTTGAATGTCCTGACGCAACGATGTGGAGACATAAATGTACATATTTATGGATATTTCATTGATTGCCAAAAAGCCTTCGACTGTGCTAATCATGAAAAACCAATAGAAATACTACAGTCAACTAGAGTAAACAACAGAGATATTCGCATAAGTGAAGCATTGTATTGACAACAGTTAGCTGAAATTAGCCAGGGTTGCATACTATCCCCGCTGCTTTTTAATTTGTAGTCCAAGAATCTCTAAACGAAAACACTAGAGGAGTGGTGATCAATAGTTGTAAAGTAACAAATTTTCGCTATGCAGACGATGCAGTTAAACGGCAACAAATGTAACGGAGTTACAAATTATGGTCGATCGATTGGTGGAGTCTAGTGAAGAATACTGTTTAACCTTGAACATATCAAAAACTAAAGTAATAAATCTAACAAAAATTAAGGCCAGAGCAACTTTGCTAGTAAAAGGTAACATCATAGAACAAGTACCCAATTTCAAACACCTAGGAACTCTTGTTAAGATAACAGAAAAGAAATTCGGTCACGCATTGAACAAGCTCGAAGAACATTTACAAGCATGAAAAAGTTTTTTACCAGATCCGACCTCAGCTTCAATCTACGCTTACAAATGATGCGATATACCCAATCCTTCTGTATGAATACGAATGCTAGAATTTTGATCCCACCACAGAAATAAAAATAGAAGCGTTCGAAATGTACATTTACCGACGCATACCCTGAACAAAAGAAATAACAAATGCCGAAGTACTCCATCGAATGAATACCGATAAAGAGCTTCTATTAACTTTGAAGGAAAGAACAATACAATACTTTAGGCGGGTCATGCGGGGTAGTAAATATGAAATATTCCGCTTATTTATCGAAGGGAAACTCCAGGGAAAGTGGTAGGGAGATCGAAAAACTCTTAGTTAAAAGATATCCGCAGCTGACTTGACTGCAAATCCATTGATATATTCAGAGCAGCAGTTTCCAAAACAAAATTAGCCAGGAGGCGGCGCAATAATATGAAGAAGAAGTAGACTTTCTATCATCTTGTGGTGTCTTACTTCGTCAAACGCTTTTTCAAAATCTATAACGCACAAATATACTTTCCTATGAACACCCCTACGGTGTTCTTTAAAAAGAAAAAGATACTAGCAAGTAGAAGTCCAAGTTTGCAACTAAAATTAGATTAGTAAAATGTTGCATATTCCTGATCATTCTGTATAGTTCTAAAAGCTGTCTGTTGACTGAAACTCTGTTTAAAATGTTAGAATCATTTGAAACCTGGATCTATAGATTTGAACATGAACCTGGCAATGCTGTTATTGTCAATTTTGTACGCTATCAGGAGATGCTAAGTACATTTTTCCAATGAAATCAACAATTTGAACTTGAAGAGCATGTGGTTTCAACAAGACGGAACCATATGAAATTCACTTCAAACCTCAGGAAGGAGTGATATCAATTGGTCATCGCAATATTTGATCTAACTCCATTAACTTTTTTTGTCTGGAGCTATTTGAAAGAAACGATTTATGCCAACAAACTTGTTATGATGTCAAGACAAAAGAGAACATCAGACGTGTAACTGCTAAAATATAGCCGCGTTTGTGGAAAAGCATGGAGTTGGGAAGGTCGCCATATTTCATACGTAACTGCTAAGTGTGGTAGCAATAAAATTCGGATTATTTCGATATTTTGAGTTTTGGATCACCCCATATAAAAACGTTGAGACGTAGTCTCCTTGTTTTTGTTTCTTGTTTTACAGGTAAAACCAAGAGATGTTCGTTTACTTGATTCTACTCAGGTGTAGAGATAGTGAATCTAGTCGGATAAAAGACAGGTAGAAAAATTTAGTTCCTTTGTCGGAGCTGCTCGAATGAAGCTATCCCATTACCGGCCTGCAGAACGAGCTCGGTCGAAACTCTTCAGATGAAGCAGTCAAGAGCGAGTGTGTGTGGCAGGGCACGTGACCCCCGTGGGCGCGATATCGGCTACGCAGCCACGATTTACGTCCGATTTTATTCCCCATTGTTCTAGGCGGGAATAAATTTCACCGCGGCCGTAAGTCTCGTTCCTGGAGGAGAGTGCAGGGCCGCATAAAAACCCGGCGAACACGTCGGCGGCCGCGTAGTGGCCAGATGGTACGGCGGATGTCGTGGGCCGCTTCCGGGTCGGCGGGCGCGCCGCGGTCGTGGGAAATGTAAGCTCATAGCGCTGCATGAGCATTCGCTGCACCGCCAGCCGGCCGTGCATAAGCCGTCGCCGTGGGACGGCCGTTTTCATATTCATGGCAGCATTTTTCAGTTTTTAATTTGCGCCAAAGCGCGCTACCGCCCACCGCTACTGTTATGCAACACCTGATTTATGCCCAGGTATTGTTGTCGCAGCTCATGAATACACCTCCACGCGCGCTTGATGCTGAGGCGAGACGCCAGAGATGCAGTCGGAGATTAAGGTGTCAATCTGTTAGTGAGCTTTTAGAGGATAACAAATACTGGAAACTTTTGAAAACTCCATAATCACTTACCTTATCAATGGTTACAAACTGACAACAAAATATTAAAGACCTTAAAGTGTACTCCACACGTTTCAGGTTACTTTCCATTACACCAAATAGTTCTCATATCCTTAGGAAGAAACATCATCAGTAATTTCTAAAGTTTTCGAAACATTAGAAGACTGAAACCAATTCTAGAAGAACACAATCTCATTTCGGAGCATCAATTCGGGTTTAGGGAGGACCATGCCACCATTAAACAAGTCCATAGGATAGAAAATGAGATCAATACGACCTATGAAGAGGAAAAGTACTGTTCTGTTTCTTTTTTGGACATAGCCCAGGCCTTCGGTAGAATCTGTCAAATCGGACTATTGTTTAAAATTAAAAAGAAAACTTCCACACACGTACTATTAAATGATGAAATCTATGTAACAGGCATTTTCAAAATTAAATTACAAAACTACATCCTATAAACTCAGATGTCCTATAAAAAAGTGCATTAGGACCCATTTTCTACTTGCTATAAACAGCCAATATACCTACTGACGAACGGACGGTTATAGCCACGTATGAAGACGATACTACAATTCTTGAAACCCATGAAAGCCTTGCTATTGCATCACAACAAAGTACAGGATTAGTTACGAACCTGGCGCATAAGAGCAAGTACAACCAAATTCACACAGGTCACTTTCACACACAGAAGGGACAAGTGGCCATCAGTATGCCTTAATAATATACAACTTCCGTAAGCCGAGGACGTCAAATGCCTTGGCACGTCTCTTGATCTCCGACTAACGTACAAAAACATATTTAGCAAAAGAAAACAACTGGTTCAGCAAACTAAACTGGCTGCTAAAGCGTAAATCTAAACTATCCTTACAAAACAAGGTATTATTGTACAAAACCATGTTAAAGTCCATATGGACTGCAATTATGGGGAACCAAGAGGAATTCCAATCTGGAAAATTATTCAGTCTAAAACTCTGAGAACAATTGCAGATGCTCCGTGGTACATTAAAAATGAAGTCATCCATCGAAACCTTCGTGTCACATTAGTAAAAGAGAAAGTGAAGTGCCCAAGAGCAAAGTAACTTATACGTCTAGAAAGCCACAAAAACTCTCTGGCAGTGAATCTGCTGGATAATAGCAACACAACTCATAAGTTGAAACCTACGAGACCGATTTAATTATGTAATCAGTTTTACATATATACATATACATCTCCAAGTTGTCCGCAAAAAGATATTCTTGGCGTCCTGGACTGACAATTATTCACTCTTGCAAGGTGGGAACGTGGACCAATTTATTTACAAATGATAACAGTAGGATAAGTCGGTGCGGTGATCTTACAAAGTAAGACATGCAAAACGATCCTGAAAATAGACAAGCAAACGTACGCTTACAGCTCAGGCAAGCCACATTTCATATCAGCTGTCTTTGTTTATTTTCTGTTCAAATGTATAAATAGATTAAGTTATCTTATGGGGAGCATTCTACCGGTAAAGTATCCTTCATGTAATAATTTATAAGTTTACCAAGTATTTTTTGATGATCTTATAATTGAAACATTCAAATTACGACTTATGGCTATGTTATTTTTTATTTCAAAAATATACAGTTAAGGTAGTACAAAATATAATACAAACAGAATTTTACTTTAAAAATTAAGAAAAATTGAACATCTACTGTACCTATTATTATCAAATATGTGTCAACTATATTTATTGGACAAAATAATGGAAACTCTTGTAGAAGGCGGAACATCTTTTATTAATACGGTGTTTGACCACCTTTAACACAAAATACAGTTTTAATAGACTAGACCAATACACATCCTCAATAGTAGTAAAAGGAATTTGAAGCCATTCTTCCTGCAACACAACTTCCAACTCAGGTAGAAAAGAAGGAGGTGGAAATCGACGTCAAACTCTGCTTTCCAAAACATCCCACAGAGGCTCCGTGATATTCAGATTGGAGGAAAAGGCGAGCCAGAGAAGATGTTCAACTTCATCAGCATGCTTTTAAAACTACTCTCGAACAGGTCCAGAGTTGTGGAATATGGCATTCCTGTCTGGAAATAATGTTTGCACCATTAGATGGACCTGCTTACCCAATAGTTCTCTATAAACTGCTTTTGTGACCCGACCATGTAATGTAACAACGGAAAGCTGTCTAATATCCTGATATAGCGCCCCAGACCATAACAGAGCCGCCACCATGTTTGACATCTGGGCGGAGACAGCCCATATGGTATGCTTCACAGGACGTTTCCTAGAGAACCCCGCGTCCAGTGGTAAAGAAGAGGGTAAAAGGTGACTCGTCCGACCAAACAACACGTCTATGCAGTTCCCGCCTCACTGTTTTGGATGACACCGAGATGTTTAGGTGCTGATTGAGTTCTGTAGTCTCTTTCTCGGTCGTTCTTTTCTTCTGCGATATTACAATGTGCTTCAAGGCCCGGCGGTCCCTACTCTGCAGCTTCGTCTTTCGATCACTATTATGCTTCACCGACCCTGTTTTACTTTCGAGAGCGTGCTTTGTTACACCTCAAAACGACGCTGTTTTGCTCACAGATGTTCCAGCTAGACAGGCACAACAATTAGACCTCTTTAAAACTCCGTCAGGTCGGACATACCACATCTGCACAACGACCACTACTAGTGCACCGTCCATATTAGCTGCAATAAACAAGACGGTTCAATTACACAGCGCCCAGTGTTACCAAGCACAGTGAAAATATGTTCTATGTTTGACAAGTGTTTCCATTATTTTGCCCAAAACCTCCACTTGTTCTCTATATTACTTATGTATAATAATTAAAAAAAAAACACGGCACTAAATTTGATTACACGTGTTGTTTTTCCATCGGACGCCTCCATGGTGGTGGATAGGAAAATACTTCCCAGATACGTGTGGTACCAGAAAAATAAAGCACCCGGAGTAGGCCAAAATTAGCATAAAACAGGACAACGACTGCTATCTTAGAATAACTACCCTAAAAGTCCAATATCAGACATTCAAAGGCAAGAATCAAATAGTAATTTTTGTGCCTGTGGTACTGCAGGGAGAAAAGCAAGAAGAAACTACTGCACTATAATCTCAAGAATAAACACTTATGAATGAATAGACAAAACAAAATGGCACCAAGTGCCCTGCGTCCCTTAAATGGAATAGGCATGCAAAGAATCTCTATGCGGGAATGTAAAACAATTTTAAATCACGTTATCACTTAGAATGTAAAGACATTATACAAAATTGTACAGCTAGGGACACTAGAATTAGTGAAGTCAGATGACCAAACGCTGGGCAACATAGACATGATTGCTTATTTCTGTACTATTTAGGATGTAATAACAATGAGCACGAAATGACACAGAAATGGTAATTAAAAAAGATATGTCGCAGTGTGTGATTAATTTTGTTCGTTGCAACAATTGCATGATGCTGATCCGACAACACTGACAAACAAGAAACAAATTTCATCCAGATTTGGAAATGACAGTTTTGAACTTGAATATGCTCAAATTCCTTAAAATCATGAGCGATGTTAATGCTGAATTAGGAACTCTATGGTTGAAGATAAAGTGGGAAATTTTGATTCAGGCTTAAGGAAGGAAGTAAAAGATAAATTGTTGCAATATTTTCAAGAAAAAGACTTAGTTGTAACAAAAACATTTTATGATTTGCTGTGAGAAGGCTGTACACGCGGATATTACTTCCATATACTAAAAATACAATAATAATGAATTAAAATAACTTTATCTTAATAAAAAAACGCGATTTAAAAATTGAACTTACGCAAACGCTGACGCAGGTTATAATCGTAATTTATTTCTGGTCAATGTAAAAATAAAATTAAGAAAAACAAAACAAAATTCAGGAGTAAAAACTAAACTTAAGAAGACTTCAGTATGAAAATTGTCGGTAACAAAGTAGTAAGGTGAAACTACAGCAAAAGGTATTGACAATATCTGTAAAACATAAGATCAACAAATATAGACGCTGGAAAATAAGTAGTTGGTAATAAACAGAGACCGGATTTTAGGTATTCACCTATTTACCTAACTTTTTATCTTTTTCGGTAGTTTATAAAGAATTTTACCTTTTTTTGGTTTTCTTCTAGTTTAATTAGGGTTGTAAAGGCAGGTTTGCCTAATAACTACTTTTTCGGATTTTCCCACAATTTCAAAGCAACTTTTACATTATTCACAGAAGAATACAAACAATAATAACTCATTAGGCCAGGTAGCAGGAGCGAAAGCTAAAGAGTTTTCACAGTATAGAAATGGCGATTTAAAAGTAATTATTATTTAAAAATCCCAAAATTCGCAGCCACTATAACATCACCATTATCCGACTAATAAAGTTTCAACTGATAGTTATTTTACTATACCTTTACGTTTCCGATCAATTAAATATATCAGTTCAAATCAAGTGTTTGCCTTATGTACAACTCATTGAAAATGCCAGCAGAGACAAAAAGTGTTTCCGTGAAATATCGGTTATGGTGTAAATTGGACGAAAATTTTGTATTGTCAAATTTGTAGTACAGTCGTGATTTTTAAATATTTTGTTTTAAGTTGGCTACAAATACTTACCCTTTTAATCTCCCCAACCCAGCCACGAGAAATTGGTTGCCCATTTTTTGAAACTCAACTCAATGCATGAGATTTCCTTTTGCTGTTATCCATGTTTTGTATAATTTATATATCTAATTCCTGTGTGTGTTAAAATATTTATTTTTTTAACAGACAAGAGAACAAATCTGACTCCAGAAAATTTAGAAAAATTGTTAATTTGTGCTTGGGAATCTGACAATAATATATACCCAAAATTGTGTCCAAAATTTATTTAAACTTTTTTTACCCATTTTATCTTCGTCATTTCTTTAGTTTAATCTAATTAACTTTTTATTTTACTTTTTCTGGTTGGTTTATTTTTCCTAAAATCCGGTCTCTAGTAATAAAGATCAAATTTCGCAGAAACATTGAGTCACAAGAAATTATATTACTTATAAATGAAAAATAAAAATGTAAAAGCAAAAATAACAATATATAACAACTACAGAAACAAATAGAATATTAAACTACAAAAGCTAAGGAGCACTAAATTAAAAATTTCGAGAAATGGAAGAATTAAACGGTAAACACTATACTGGTAATTTCCATAAAAAAATTAACTGTCTAAAAAGCATAAAAAACCTGAGAGAAAGATATAGCAAAATAATTTATAGAAGATAGAGAAGACAAATGAGAGAAAAGTAGCGACACTTCAGAAATTGAATATGTAAAAAATCAAAAAACTATTTACGCCTGGAAGTGGAATTAAATGAAAAGCATATTGTACAGTGAATATCTTAAATATGTATGAAGCCATCAAAGCTATTTGACCATTTAAATAGCAAACATTCAGATAAAAAAAACAAGTCTGTGGAACTCTTTCAAAGAAAGCGAAACTTCCTTCATATGGAGCAAGCTAGTTCTACATCAGCGACATCTACTAATGAAAATCATTATTAGCAAGTTACCGAGCTGCATATCGCATTGTGAAAACTAGTAAACCATAAACAATTACTGAAGAAATTATGTAAATAATGGTTGGTGCAAATTAAAAACAACACCTTTCAACAGTGATATTCAAAGAACAATAAGTGTCATGAAAGAATTTGAAATTGTTGAGTATATTAAGAAATGCATGTACTTTCAACTATAGATGATGAAATCCAGACATTTTTTCCTGTGCCATTTTATAGTGTTGGTGAGATATGATACAAAAATGTATTACAGAACATATTTTATTTCGATTTTATTCGATAGAACAATGTAAAAGAAGAAAAAATATAATACCGAATGGGCGAAACATTTATATATGCATGAATAACGCTAAGGCTATAAAAGGTCATCTATTTAGTCTTATCGTTAAATTACAAAAAGTAATTCCAAAATGCAGATGCGGTTGAATCCGGGTTTCATTCCCGGAGCTGGCGGGTGGCCTACTTAGTCACTAAAAATAAAAGTACCTGCCACACGGAGAGTTAGAGCCATGAAAACAATCAAAAGAGCAAAAAAAAACAAAAAATTGCAAGTGGGCAGATCCAAACGAGGTAATTAAAGTGCTAGATGATAACAGCCTACAATGTCAATTTAACCAAATATACAAAGAAAGCAGAGCTCCAGAAGAATGTCTTAAATCAGCGTACATACTTGTACCTAAGAATAGTAACCCTAAGATGAATGCCACCGAGTAAAACTGATGAGTCATACACTGGAAAGTTTTTCTGAGAGTCATAAAATCGTACATACAAAAATAGTGCAGAATAAGTTGGTCACAGTCTGCTTGTATTCCGATAAAGCATAATTTACAACGACTGTCCTACTGCAAAAGTGCCGAGAATATAACAAAAACATATATTGATTGGGTGCAACATGGTAAACTTATTGATGCATTAAAACATCACTTTAGGCCAAAAAGACGTCGAACATAAGCTACCATCAAACAGTGACAGTACGAATAGAAGACACTGAAACAGATGCAAATGAAGTACGCAAAAGTTTTAGACAGAGTTGTGTGCTGTGGCTTCAGCTATTTAAAGTTTACTTGTGAATAATATTCCACAGAGTACTCGTAGAGAGAATAGAGAAGCATGGATAGAGTATTAATCAACAATATTAGATTTGCGAATGATATCGCAATCATGGTAAAAAGCATTGAGAAGCTACTAAAATTGTTATAGAGTGTTAACAGAGAAAACCGAAAAATGAGGTTAAATATTAACATTGAAACAAACAAATGCATAATCATATCTAAAAAAAAGAAAACAAATAGAATGAGTTAATAAATATAAATATCTTGATGTAAATATAAATTCTCAGTTAGATCAAAACGAGGAAATAAGAACTAAAATAGAAAAATCTCCAAAAGCGTAAGGTATGACTCAATGTTCACAAACAGCAACTTAAGTTTTTTTAAGGTTATGATTTTTGGAATGCTATGTACGGTCTAAGCTACCGTACGGAATAGAAACTTGGTCAATAAAAGCACAGACAGTAAAAGATATGGCTCTATAGACGGACCACGAGAATTACAAACCAAGAACTTCTAAGATGTATTGGACGCGATCTGAAATAAGAAAACCCGTCTATTTAGGTCGCACTCTTCAAAGTGACATGTTTAATGCAGAACATCGTGCAGGGACAAATTAGAAGAAGAAAAGATAGAGGTGGAAGAAAAAGTTTTGACTACGAAACATTAGAAGCTAGACAAACCTAACATTCAAACAAATTTGAACGCGGTAAAATAAGAAACTGTATAAAAAACTGATTGTCAACCTTGGATAGAAAATGAATACGAAAGAACGCAACAAGATTGATTAAAAAGAAATACACTTAGAACTACAATTATGATATTATGTAATAAAAGGTGTTTTTTAAGCTCGATAGAACTTGATATTGTAAAAAATAACACAAAAAATTAAATTTTAATCAAAAAAAAATTTTTATTCGAAAGATCAATACATGGCATTAACATTTGAAAATGATTTCGGGCATATGGCCACCGCGGCTGTTCTTGACTAAGCGCATTCTGGACGTCTAATTTTAGGCCACTTCTTCGAGCATTGCTGGCCGTATGTCACGAATAACACGAACAATGTTGGCCTCCAAGGCGTCAATTGTTGCTGGTTTATCAGCATAAACCGGTGACTTCACGTGGCCCCACAGGAAATAATCGAGAGGTGTCAAATCGCACGACCTTGGAGACCAATTGACAGGTCCATTTCTCGAAATCAACTTATTGCCAAATTTTGATTTTAATAAAGTCGATGGTTGCGGTCGCCGTATGGCACCTAGCGCCATCCTGTTGAAACCACATCTCGCCCGGATCAATGTCATCTATATTTTCAAACAAAAAATCGTTGATCATGGTGCGGTAACGGTCTTCATTGACCGTAACGCGAGCTCCGGCTCCATTTTTGAAAAAATAAGGTCCGATGATGCCACCAGCGTGTAAACCGCACCAAACGGTGCATTTTTCTAGATGTAATGGAGTCTGCAGGGTCTGTTGTGGATTGGTTTCACTCCATATGCGGCAATTTTGTTTATTAACAAACCCGTTAAGCCATAAATGAGCCTCATCGCTGAACACAATTTCCAACTGCCCTAGAGCACAATCGGCGAAAGAACGACGCATATGATGGTCTCGTGGCTTTAATTCCTGCACCAGCTGGATCTTATACAGGTGTAGGCCAAGATCTTTGCGCAAAATTTTCCACGTAATGGACGGACAGAGCCCCAATTCCTGCATAACTGATAACCAATTCCCATCTTTTGGATATGCATTTGGATATACAATAATGCCAATTTTGAATATAATTAATTCCGTTGCTTTGTGTTATTTTTAGATATGATGTTTAATAGTTATTAGTCTTCTATAATACTGAGTTACAAGGATTGTTTTGATCTTTTCAATTTGTCATTTAGATTTGAATTCGTTTTACTCTATGACGATGTGGATTATCACCCTGAAAAATAATATGTCCATCTCTAAACAAACCTTTCGTACTAGGCAACATCTGAATCTGCAATACTTCTAGGTACCTTGTGGCATTCATTGTCTCAGATACGATATATTGTCGACCAAGTTCTTGACCAAACATGCATCCCTATACTATGGCAGCAGTTGGATGTTTAATTGTAGGGAGTACATTTTGGTAAACGTTGTTCTGTGGGGAATCTTCTAACATACTATTTATCATTAAATAACATCTACCAGTGTTCCTTAGTTCGCTTTTTGTTCTCTAGCTTACTGATAAAGAATTAAAGATTCTTTACTTCTCAGAGACAAGCGGGATCTTCCATGCTTCGCATTCTTTTAGCCGACAAGCAATCTTAGACTCAGAGCGAATGTGCAAATATTAACATTGATAACCTTAGTTCGGCAGAATAAGAGGTTCGTTGAACAGACTTGTTCTTTTTAAGGTAAATTTTCCTTAATCGTTCACTACGTGGTTTATCAGCAAGTTTTTCAAAGAGGTAATGGGTGAAGATATTACTAATGTAATAATAATTGCAAAAAAATTAAAGATAATAACGAAAGAATATCTCAAAAATATGTATTTTATCGAAAAACATTACATGAGGGTTTTTTAGCATCATCAAGTGTGATGGCAGTTTTTACAACAAATTTTTTTCGCTCATTTAAAATGTTCATTTTCTGCAAAAATATAAAGTGCTTAGATAGTGCCCTTTTTATAGCAGCGATTCAGAAATCGATAGAATAGACAGACAGAATCCTGAGTGGAGAGGAAAAAGAAGTACGCAAATAAAGAAATAAATTATGCGAGAGACGAAGAAGACCATGATTGGTGTGTAAATTACTTCAAATCCGGGCGGAAGGTGAATGAGTTTATTTTAAGAAATCGGCAAAATGTTTACTACAGTTTTACGGAAAAAAAACTTTAATTTGAATTAAAATGTACTCATAAATCAACTGCTTCTTGCACTCACCCCCTAGATACCAATATCCATGTTTAAAATAAAATGTTTAGAATAAAAAATTAATAGCACAAATGTCTTTCGAAAAAAATGCGCCAGTTTTGTAGACCTTAATTAAGCCTAATGATTGTAGAGATATAAAATAGTTTTCTTTTAATGCCAGTGAAAAAATTAAAATTTCGTACAACACTAAATTTAAAGTAATTATGCTCTTAAATTTCTGTAATTGTTCTGATTGACATTAAAAAGCAAAGGGAACACTAACCCATAAATTGTTTTTCAATTTTTTTACAACAAAGGGGTCTTAAAACTTCGATGAATAAAAAACGGGGAGTAACTTTTATATAAGTAATATACAGTCCTTTTTATTAACATTAAAACAGGTTATGTTTATCATAGCACGCATTTATTGGGGGTTACTATATTATCCCCTTTAATATCATCTTTTTAAATTAATTCAAAGTTAGATTAAAATGAGTGACAATTATGAGCAATTCACGTAAATTATTATAGACCTTAAGGAGAATGTGTTATTTCTTTTATGTACAACAAGAATAAAATAATTTCCGAGGTTTTTGATGGGCACTCAAGAACCAAACTTGTAGTCGTCTTTAATGTCCCAGAACCTGAAAGTCATAATACAACGGAACGAAATAAAAAGAATAATAAACGCATTCAAAATCCAATTATTAACGAAATTTCAAATGTCTTTAATATGTTTTCGTTTAAAATTTACGAATTTTGGCATCTGTGCTACGCAACTCTTTATTTATCATAAAAATCTAAAATGTTATGTATGTATGTTAGATGAAACACAAAGACAGCACGAAATACACAAAGATATACAAGGCAAATATGGAGAATCGCTTAATTAGAATAGTAGACGCAATGCAAAATACGGGTTAATATTTGTTACTAAAATGTCTGTGACTTTTATACTAAACGACTAATAATGATTATAACTTGCCCGCCTTTAAACATTAAACATAATAAGCGTGGTTTATGTAATTTTAACATAAATAAATTAGGTAGAAGCTACTATATTAGTTATGAAATATAAGGTGAAGTTGTAATGTTGATTATTACAAATGAGTTTCTCAGCAGACAGGTTAAATTTAATTTAATTAAATGTGGGACAGCGTCCTCTTTTCTATGTAATAATAAATATCGATATATCATCGTTGAAACAGAGTCCGTACCTCCTAATTCAGCATAGATATTTTGAGAGCAATCATTAATACGGTCGAAAACTTGTTTTTTTTTAAATGTTTATTTATTGAAATAAAAAATACTTACTCAATTGTGTGATTTGTATTAAGTAATACTTCTTGAATCAATTCCACATGCTGCTCTTGTGAGATTTTCTCAAATTTATCTGACAAAATTGATAGCAAGGTCTGCTTCGTTTGATTCTTACAAAAATGCCAGGAATATAAGTTAAATTCACCAACGCTTCCTTCGTGAACAAACGTTATCAAATAAAATTAATGTAAGCACTAAAATAAAAATAAATGAACTGAAGGAATATGAAATTTTATCTTAATAAATGCAACTATGAACAATTAAAATAAATAAACAACGGTATTTCTGAAAATCTATCGATATTATAGGGTTAATGATGATAGTTTTATTTACCATTAAAATCAACTGTACAAAAGTGCGTATATATATATATATATATATATATATATATATTTCAGTTCTACAGGCCATTAAGGCCCATGGCTTAACATTACATTTAATATATTTTCACATTTACATGTTATACCTCTACATTTTCATTTCTTTAACTTTACTAATTATTCTCCTCCACTTCACTCCCGCTATACTTCTCCAATCCTCTATCCGCACTCTTCTCATGTCATTTACTACTGCAACAAACCTTTTCTCTTTTTCCCTCCTGTCCCTCCTTCTAAAATCCTTCTCGCATCCGGCTAACATGGCCTAACCATCGTACTCTTTGAGCTCTTACGAACGCTATTATTGATATGTCACCATACTCATCTTGTAACTCCTTATTTGTTCTTCGCCTCCACTCTCCGTCCCCTGTTCTTATTCCTCCCAGAATTTTTCTTAAGACTCTTCTCTCCCATACTTCCAGTTTCACCTCCATATGTTTTGTTAATGCCCATAATTCGTTTGCATACGTCACTGATGGTCTTACAATCGTTTTATACATTCTTAGTTTTGCTGCTTTTGAGATTTCTTTAGATTTTAACATACCACTGATTGCACCTACCGCCCTACTACCTTTTGCGATTCGTTTCTGTATTTCAGTGCTTTTCTCTATGGTGTTAGATAACGCCACTCCTAAGTAATCGACCTCACTAACTTTCTTCAATTTATATATCTATCTTTCCCCTTGGAAGCTGGTAACCGTCTCTCCCCCAGTGTTTTGTCTCATTTCCATGTACTGCGTTTTGCTCTCATTTATCTCTAGCCCATACTTTGTTTTTCCAGTTTACTGAATACTGTTTCCAACTCTTTTTTTGATCTGGTAATAATAGCCAGATCGTCTGCGTACGCTACTATCTGGTGACGTCTTTGGTAAATTATTCTCCTTGTCTCCATCCCACTTTCTATCAAAATTGCTTCTAGTACCAAGTTAAACAGTACTGTTGAGATGGGATCCCCTTGTCTCACTCCCTTATTTCCAGTGACTCTTTCCGATACCTGCCCATCTATCAGTATTTTACTATTCGTTTTTCTTAGTGTCATTTGTACCAATCTTATGAGTTTCTTCGGAATCCCTGGCTTTCTAAGGGCCTCGTAAAGTTTTCTCCTACTGATTTTATCGTAGACTTGGCGGAAGTCCACAAATAGCATATGTAATTCCAAATTTTGTTCATAACTACTACACTGAATCATTTTCACCGTAAAGATTTGATCCAAGGTTCCTCGTCCTCTTTTAAATCCTCCTTGGTATTCTGCTACTACCCGTTCTTGGTACTCACTCAGTCTTTCCCGAATCAGTCTCGCCAATACTTTATACGCCACGTCCAGCAGTGATACTCCCCTATAGTTTTCACATTGGCACCTATCCCCCTTCTTGTGTATCAGACAGACAATAGCGTTATGCCATTCTAGTGGCATTTGTTCTTGTCTCCATACTTTTATAATAAACTCGCTTATTTTCTGCTGTATTCCCCATTTATATACTTCCGCGGCTATTCTATTTTCACCCGTACTTTTGTTATTTTTCAATTTGTTGATCTCCTCTTTTATGTCCTCCCGCGTAGGTTCCCTTACTAGCCTTTGTGTTTTCTCGCCCACTGTCTCCTCCTCTTCTTCTCTCCTCTCTTCATATTGTTCATCCTCATCCCTAACTACCCCCTAATAATATTCTTTAAATATCCTAAGCTTTCCTTGTATATTACCTACTATTTCTCCGTCCTTATTTTTTAAAAATGTAATATTCTTGGACTTTACATCTTCGCGGTTTTTCTTTACTCCCTGGTAAAAACTTCTTATCTCTTTATTTATGTAATTTTGTTCCATTTTTTCTAGCTTTGCTTCTAAATATTTTCTTTTTAACTGCCTACATGTTCTCTTTGCGTCTCTTCTTGCCTCCTCAAATTTCCGTTCATTCTCTTCTGTATTTTGCCTCAATAATTTCATTCTGGTCTCATTCCTTACTTGTAGTTTTGCCTTGCATTTCTCATCAAACCAACTTTTTTGTTTGCTCCTGCCTTTTTTTCCTAAACATTTTTCCATCGTTTCTTGAACTGCAGTCTCAATTCGCCTCCACTCTTCCTGAATATTGTTTTGTTCCTTTAATTCCCTGAGTCTCTTATCAAGTTGCTTTTTCGTTTCAACTAATACCTCTTTGTTTTGCATTTTATCAATATTATATCTTATTAACGGGCTATTTGTTTCTTTTACCTTCTTTGGCATTGTTCGTTTATTGAAGCGATTACTAGAAAGTGATCCGAGTCCATGCCCGCCTCTTTAAAACTACTTACGTCTGTAACGTATCTTTGGTGTTTATCTTCGATTAATAAATGATCAATCTGATTTTTGCTTTCCTTGTTCGGTGAAACCCACGTCGCTTGGTGTATCGTTTTGTGTCGAAAATTTGTGCTTATTATTTTGAATTTATTTTCTAGGGCGAACTCTATTATAATTTTTCCGTTTTCATTTGACTGATCATGTATACTGTTGCCTCCGGTTACTTTTTTATATGTTTTATATGTTTCTTCTCTACCTACTTTGGCATTTAGATCGCCTACTATTATTTTAACGTCATATTTCGGAATCTTCTCTAGCATTTTCCCTACCTCCTCGTAGAATTCGCTCTTTACCATTAGCTCCTTATTCTTCATGGGGGCGTGCACGTTCAATATTGTTATCTTCCGGTATCTACCTCTCAGCCTTAGCCTACACATTCTATCATTCACTGCTTCAAAATCTATTACTGCGTCCTTGATTTCGTTGCTTACAACAAATCCCACTCCCAAATATCTATTCTCACCTCTACTATTAAAGAGGGTGTAGTTATCCACCTGCATACATTGCTGTCCTTTTTGCTTAGTCTCCTGAACTGCCACTACCTCTAGACCGTACTTCCTCATTATCCTTACCAAATTCCTTAGTGCCCCTTCGCTATAAGTGCCCCTCACATTCCACGATCCAATTTTTCTTAATCCTTCCTTACCTCTTTTTTTAACAATTTTCATTTCATGTCCTAGTCCGTAGCCATTTTCGTTTCCGTTATTCCATCCAACTACCTTATCTTCATTTCTTAGTTTTTTCTTTCCCATGTTGTACGTGTTGTTTTTCTTATTTGTTCTTCAAAATCATTTACTCCCGGGACCACTCTGCTACCGTTCTCTTGTTCCTAATGCTCTGCTTCTCGAGATTTTCTTGTTGTGCGTCATCCGTTTTCACTACTTTATTGATGATTTTTAATTTATTATAACTTAGATACGCTGTTTGTCCCTTATCTCTAGCTTCTTTCAACAGTGGTATTAATTTTCTTCGTTCCTCCTGCACTTTTTTTGGGTAGTCTTCATCTATCCATATATCTGATCCTTTCAGGTACTTTGCTTTACTTAATACCTCGTTCCTTGTACTCCCTTTCATTAACTTTACTAATATCGGCATATTTCTTCCCTTACTTGGTTTCCCTAATCTTCTTACTTCATCTATCTCGCTCCTCTTATCTAAGGTTATTCCTATTTTTTCTATTATTCTGCATACTTTTTCTTTCGTTTCTTCTTCTCCCTCACTGACATCATCCTCAACACCTTTTATTACGAGATTTTTCCCCTTATTTCTCTTTCCAGCGCATCTATTTTCTGATTTTGTTCTGCCACTTGATTCTCCAACTTTACGTTTTCTTCTTTCACCTTCTTTAACTCTTGTCCTAATCCATCTAGTTTCTCGTTCATCATACTCATATTATTATTTATAGCCTGGAGCATCTCCTCTATTCTTTTCATGTCCATTTTTTAATCTGCCTATGCTCAATTTTTTACTTCTGCGTGCACTAAATTTAATTATTCCTATTTTCTTGCAATTACAAATATTTATTACATTTTTAATTTTGACGATTATTTATATTGTACTTTCCTGTCTATTTTTTGTGTTTTGTAAATCGAATAAAAGAAATACCACGTTTGTTTTGTTTACTTTAAATCATGTATACACAATCATAAAATATATAATTTAACAACATTCTCCAAAGTTATAAGCTATAAAAATAATTAAAATAAAATATACTTTTCTCTTACACGTAATTATCTCGGTATACCAGGCGCCCATGAAAACTAAAATGAAGGACGTCGTTGGGAGACGTTCGAAAAACGGAAACGAAGCGAAAGGAAATGAAAACAAACTGGCCGCGCGCCTTGGCGACAGAGCGAGGTGATTCCGTTGGAATCGAAAGCCCAAAATCAAAGTTCCCTGTAAGGGGCGACGCCAACGGTGCAACCAATCCAAAACGGCACCTCGTATACCGACCGGCGACGGCACCGGCATTAACAGGATCAGTAGCCGCGGTAGTCGTACTAGTAATAGCAGCAATAGTAATAATAGTAGTAGTGGTAGTAATAAAGTACTCGGCTTATTAATATAATTTATACTTCATACACCTGTTATCTATTATCCGTTGTTGTTATGCTATCTGACCGGGTCGACCCCTCAAAGTCTGATAAAGCCAGCTGTTGTGACCTTTATTCTTGCTTTTCCTCACTTTATAGCTGCTTACTATTTATCAACAATTCAGTTAACTCATCTATCTTCTTCCCACTATCTGCTCTGCGCTTAACCACTCACTAACCTTTTAATTATAATTTACCGTATTTGCGTAATCTTTAACTCCTTTTTCTGAAATTAATCTCCACTAACACTTCGCAGCGTGACAGCGCCGATGCGTTCGGTTTGACTGTCGACACCTTTTATTAATAGAAATAAATATCCTACATGGTTTTATACGGAACTTTAGAGAGTGATATCTACCAAAAAATTTAAACACAAAATATACAAAATCACATTTGATAAAATTAGTACGACCAAAATTCAAAATGATTGTTATTTATTCATAAATAATGTACAAATAACATTGTGAATAATAACTTCCATTGCTTCTGGAAAGCAAAGACAATCTTTCCGAAACTGTTACTTAGGATTTGATATTTCACTTAAAACAGCGTCGAGCCATTTGCTAATTATTCTAAGAAAGTATTTAAATTTGCAAGTTATGTAAGGCCTATACGAAATTTTGAATCTTATTCACCACACACATACTCTAGTATTTTTTCCCCAGAAGGAAGTTCTAGATAAATTATTAAAGCTTCATACACGAGACAACAGTGGCCCAAGTAGAACACCTTCCTAATTTCGTAAACACCTTACTGACGTCTCAGTTTCTTTATTAACAAAAATTTTAAACACATCATTATCTATGAGAGTCTCCCCCCTCCAAAAAAAATTGTAAGAAAGCAAAATAAATATAACAAATTATAGACCTGTAACCTAGGCAAAATTAAGAATCTTCTTATGTAGATCGTAGTATAGTTTTATACGTAAGTGTTCTATAGCAACAAATTATATTTTCAGTTTTTCAGTTACAAACGTATAACAGTAGATTAGGTAGTAATAATGGATAAAAGAGTAATTAATTGTACTTTACAATGTTCGTATGGAGAAAAAAGCAAGATTTTTAAAGTCTTGAAATAAGCTGTTGTTTTACATCGTATCATTGTATGTTGCCAGAAAACGTTGTAGGTAAATAACAGGCCAACAACGAACTGTTTAAACTTCATCAGTCATCAACCAATACATGAGAGATTCGTGGAAATCGCTTTGAAAATAACAAATTATATTAAGAGAAAGAAAAATACAGCTACGAACTGTCACATTTAATAAGAAATAACTTAAGATAAATACCAGATAGTAGAACAGGGCATTTGATAACTGACTCTCTGTAGAATAATAAAAAAAAAAAAACTACCCCGGAGGTACGCCTACATTAAACATCATCGCATTCTTTCTATGGGTGAAAAAAATATGATCGGTTGTATGCCAAAGGTCCCAACAAGTGCGATAAGTGATTAAAAATGTTCAAAGAGGTCATCATCCCGCCTCAACCACGGTTTAGTGAGGAGTTTGTTATGGGGATGCACAAAGCTTTATTTTCGCGAAAAAGGCGTAAAGATCTCAGCTAAAGTGTACCAAGAAACAGCCTTGAAATTTTGCGAAAACACTTTGAATGCGACAATGTTCAAAGATCAGTGGTGGAATTTCAATAGCACTCTGCACAAGCTCACAAAACCAAAACTACTCAGAAATTATTGAAAGAAAATACTTCCAATTTTATATATGCCAAGCCATCCAAGTGTTGAGTCATTAAAACTTTCTCTAACCGAAGCAATAGCCACGGCAATAAGCGATTGGACAAAGAGATTAAAAATAATTTTCGTTTTGCAATCTGTAGGTATGTCATTAATAAAGTCATTCGTTATATACAATAACAACCAGAAGTCTGCTGACACCTGTCATTTTCTTCATATTTCGCTTCAATCTCAACAAACTGACATAAAATTTTCTCAGTACTTTTGCGGCATAATCTGGTAAACCTCAAACGTTCGCGTACACTATGATGATAATTCAACACTTCGGAATTTTTTCGTTTAATTCAACCATATCTTTCTTTTTCCTTATTTAAGTTTTTCAACTTAAAATTGCTTTATAAAATGGGCCGAAGTCCCGGAAGTCTCCTTCTGACACCATTCATAAAACGGGGCTGTTATTGATCACATTATTCAAGCAGTTAAACGTTTCCAGGCAAGTTGTGAAACGCTGGTCAGCGGCCCTCCCCCTTCCGTCGATCCACACTATTCGAAGACGCCTACAGTTTGCCGGGTTACACATTCGCCGTCCCTTAAAGAAGCAATGAGTCTCCCCCAAAAATACAAACCGAGAATTGAGTGGGAGAAACACTATCTGGGATCCCTTCCAACGATCAAGTATGGAAGAGGTCAGAGGTTGCGTGAGAGTGCTTCTCTTCCCCCATTGGGACGGGTCCTCTTTTCCATATAAAGGATACCATAGACCATTAACTGTACGAACGAATTTTCAAGAACCACAGGATGCGGAAAGCACACTAGACATACGGCGAGACGTTCACATATGAACGAGATAGTATCGGAGCAAAAGTGTTATGGACTGGTTTCACCAACTGGTCAAGCAAAGACCCCGATATGAACATCATTGAGAACATGCGGGATAAACTGGACAGAAGTCTGGTGGTCTATAGGTATCGAATGCGAACGTGAGGTTCGACCAAGTGAAGGCGGCTTGAGAGAGTATCCAGCAAAATATTATCGACAGCCTTATCGAGTACAGGTGTCGCAAGTGCCAACCAATAATTGATGTAAATACTTTGATTATTCATTACTTGTTATGTTCCTTAAAGCACAGATAATTTGTTGTAGTCGGTTAAAACCGAAAACTTTTTTTTATGCCACTATCTTAAAATAAAAGTGGTTGTGATACCAGAGAATTGTGCACTAACACTCTAACAGCAACTTCGTCGTCAAATCTCCATCCTTAGCGTGTTTCTTTTAGTAGTCCAAACAAATGACAATTTCTAGACGGCAAGTGCTGATTGTAGAAGAGGGGTGTTTTAGTTCCATGGTAATCCAGAAATAATCTTTAATTTTTTGTCCAGTTTGGGCAGCTGAATAAGGCCGAGCACCGAACACTGTAGCTTATTCCGGTCTCAGAAACAATTTTAACAACCGAGAGAGTGGTGAACAATGAAAATATTCTTCTTAGTTCGCTGGTAGTCCGGCAACGTAGGTGACTTTCATTTTTAACTACTTGTCTTCTTCCCAAAAATTGTTTATGCTACGAGCACATTTCAGTGTTCTTAAGAGTATTATTCTTGAACTATGCTTTAAGTCTTCTCAAAATGTTGGACAGTTCTACGCCTTGTGGTAAAAAACAGGATAATCTGATGCTCAACAGACAATTGTATATCTTGCTCTGACATCGTGATATAGACTAAAGAAACGGTATTGCGATGTGTCCTACGGGAAAAATCTCCTTCAAGCATCGCTAGCTTTAACGGGTCTCTTCGTTCTCTTCACGTAATTTTGTATTTTCAGGAAGTAAGTTTGGGTATTCAGATGTAGAATTTTGGCACCACTGAATTTTGACAAGAACATCGCCGTTACATCTCTGTTATTAAAGTGCTTCTTTTAGAGGTCCAAATAAATAATAATGGAAAGGAAATGAGTTCGGACTGTAGAAAGGTTGTTTTAGTAGTTCAGAACACCACTCAAATTTTTATCAAGTTTGAGCATCTGTATGTTGCCGAGCATCGTAATAAAGCGATATAATAACTCATGTTGTAAATTTATGTCTTTCTACAATATGCAAGTATTGCTTCGACCAAAAGTTGAGTTCATTGGTGGTCACCTACCAAGACTCTCGTTAGTAACGCCGTTGTTAAGGCGATGTTCGTAACCTTCATTTTCAACTGCTTCTTCCAAAAATTGTTTATACCATGCATACATGCAAGTTTTCTTATAGGTGTTTGTTCCGCCTCAAAAATTTCAAACTTTTGGACATTTGTACGCCGTCTGTCGTAAGAAACTTGAATTTAATTTGTACGAGGTATAGTTCCCCTAGCTATAACACGCCTTTCTTCGTTCATCCTAAGGCGTGTAAAAAAGAAATTCTGGTTTAATTTAGATTCGCTCACATAACCACGAAAAAAAGCCTAATATTAAAGCATAAGTCACAAAGTCTTAAATGCAGAAACTTGGCCATACTTTTCGGAGTATCGCTTTTTCTTTATTAATTTTCGGATTTCAAAAGCTACTTAAATACTTTGGTCTTAGTTCATTAAAATTTTATAATTAGTAATTTAAAAAAAATAAATTTTAAACTTTCGAAGTACAAAAAACTTAATATTCATGTTTTTCGATTTTATAAAGCTAAAATGTTGAGGCGGGTAAAGGCTATACTCAAACGTTGACGTTAAAAAGCACAAATTGTACAGAAATTTGAAAAAGCGGCATACTTGATTTATGCGTGTAGTTAAATCGCCATTATTGTTTTGAAAATCCTACAGCTCTTTATTAAAACAATATGGTGATGTGTAATAACTGATTTAAGCCAAATTGCTATAGTTTATGCCATGTTACAAATTGCAATGTATCTAATTAAAAAAAAAAACTCGTCATAACTGCACTTTGTTTATCATGTACGTTTTTTGAAATTTCGTTATCTATTTATTTTTATATATATTAACATGACACATTGGGTAACAATTGGAAACAGAAGTAATCTATATCGTACATTCTCTCATTAGCAGACATTTAAAGTTGCAATTGCTTTTTGAGGTTCAGACAAGTTTCTGCAAATAATGTGCTGTCTATTTTATATTAGGCATTTCTTTTCAACCACATTAGGGATCCAAAATTTCCCATCCTTGCGGTCTTAGACACATATATGATTAAACAAGACGAATTGATTAAGAGCTCAATTTAACTAGCAAGATGTGTTCGCCAAGCTTTCATTAATACCTGGAAACATTAGTAATGCTTGCTGAACTAGACGTAACTATTAACAAGCCAAATATGCGCATTATATTACTGTGATTCAATATACAGTGTCTGCAAAATAATTTCGTTATTTCTTGTTAAAACGTAAGGTTGGAAAAGAAAACAAACATTTAACTTGATTGAAGGAAAAATGAAAATAACAGAGTTGCAAATAAATATTTTTTCTTCTAATATATAAAAACGTACAGATAATAGTACGTGAAGACAATAAAGCTAGAGTTTTGCCAGATTAATGCTAAAAATTGATAAACATATTGAAATCAATCTCACAGTGTTTTTAAATAAAGTAATGATAGCAATGTATAACAATTCTGCAAAACATTAATTTACATTTATTAATATATTGAAAGGCAAGCTTTATAATATTAAATTGCATTTTTCCTGTTTCGAGCACTTCATCTTCATTATTTTATTGTTTTATATTACTAGTTCTTTTACTTTATTTTTAATGTTTCGAAAACGTTTAAACCAAAAATGTAATGCACTTTTTCCTCGTATATCATTTATACTTCCAAATAATGACTACAGCTCTCAGAGAGAGTCATAGCCAAGCTTACCTATTTCATCAAAGCAGCATCCAAACTAAAATAAGTAACTAAATTGCAGAAAGTTGAACAGAAACCATAATATAAAAGCATAAACTGTAGATTCATTTTGCTATCACAAATCATGCCTTTTTCTTCTGCTTGTGCCGTATCCTCATTGGACGTTGGCGATCAGTCTGGCCCATCTAATCTTGTTTATCGCTGTTCGGAACAGGGCGACCGATGTCATTCCTGTCCACTGCCTAAGGTTGCGAAGCCATGAGATTCTTCGTCTACCAGGACCTCGTTTGCATTCGATTTTTCCTTGCATAATCAACTGCAAAAGACGATATTTATCATTTCGCATGACGTGACCAAAGTATGCTAGTTTCCTTTTCTTAACAGCATTAAGGATCTCTCTGTCCTTGTTCATGCGCTGAAGGACTGTCTCATTTGTTACATGGTGTACCCATTAAATTCTGAGCATACGGCGATAGCACCATAGCTCAAAAGCTCCCAATCGTTTGTTTGCAGCTTCTGTGAGAGTCCATGCTTCTGTCCCATATAAAAGAATTGAGAAAACATAACATCTAAGTATTCGAGTACGAAGTTGCAAATTTAAACTCAAATTACAAAGTACTTTCTTTAGGCGGTTAAATGCACTCCGCACCTTTTCGATTCCAACTTTTATTTCCTGAGTATGGTCCCATCTCTCGTTTAACGTACATCCCAAGTAATTAAACGCCTGTACTCTTTGTAAAGGGGATTGATTTATGTGGAAATTCACGTTTATGTTGGCATTTTTACTCATGATCATCACTTTTGTTTTACTTATGTTAAGCCGCATACCGTAATTTTTATTAGTTTCTGTTACGCGGTCTATTAATCTTTGCAAGCCTTCTGAAGTGTTGGCCAGCAGAACCGTGTCGTCCGCATATCTAATGTTGTTGACTATCAACATATAACATCGGGGACAATACGCATCCTTGTCGAACACCTTTGCGGATGTGAAATTCTTCTGATGTTCTGCCCCCTATACGGATTGTGGCTCTTTGTTGCCAGTACAAGTTGGCAATGATTCTGGTATCACTGTTATCTATTCCTACTGATTTTAATGTTTGTATTAATTGCTCGTGTTTTACGCGGTCAAACGCTCTTTCAAAATCAATAAAACATGCAAATATATCGTATTTGACATCACGCGCTCTTTGTATTAGCACTTGTATCGAGAATAAGGCTTCCCTTGTTCCAAGGCCATCTCTGAAACCAAATTGCGATTCGCCGATATTTTGTTCTAACTTGCTGTATACACGTTGGTGGATGATGTGTAGAAAAACCTTTAGTATATGGCTCATTAGACTAATTGTGCGATGATCTTCACATTTCTTGGCCCCTGGCTTTTTTGGTAATGGGATGAACGTAGAGAGTAACCAGTCATTGGGCATATTTCCTGTTTCGTATATTCTATTGAACAAATCTCGTACAGCCTGCGTGTGTTCTTCTTCCAATAACTTTAGAAGTTCTCCATGGGTTTCATCTGGTCCTGCTGACTTATTGTTTTTTATTCTCTTGATGGCTTTCAACAACTCTTTTCTAGTTATAGTTGGTCCTAATGTGCCAACTATTACATCAGCGTCATCTCTATGTTCATCCGAAAATGATTCCTCCATGTACCCTTTCCATCTTTCTAGTATTTTCTCTTTGTCGAATATTGCTTTATTATCTTTGTCTGTGACTATTCCATTGGATTTTGTTCTTACTATTCCTGCAGTTTCCTTGATCTTTTTATGTAGGTTTAGTGTATCATGTTTTCCCTCTAAGGTTTCAATTTCTGCACATTTGCTTCCTAACCAGGCTTCCTTCGCTTCCTTGATTTTTTGTCTAATAATATTGTGTATTCGCTTATAATTTAGTTCACTTTTATTTCTATATCTGCGCCTTTCTTCCATAAGATCTAGTATTTCGTCCGTCATCCAATCATTGTTTTTCTTTCTTGGGTTCTTTGCTAGCTTATTCTTTGCAATGACGTTCAGCGTTTCTTTAATTGTTTCCCATTTTTGTTCTATATCGTTGCCCGTACTTATATTGATTTCAGACAATTTTTGATTTAGCTGTTGTTTTACTTCCTGCCGTACATTCTCTGTTTTCAGTTTCTGTACATCTATTCTTGTTTGTCTCGTACCACTTGCCGTTGCTTTCTTTAATCGTAACCTGAATACAGCTAGCAAGAGATTGTGGTCAGATGGAACAGGTAGTTTCCCGTTGCTTTCCTCATCGCAGTGTTACAGCCGGGTGTATCATAATTTGATAGCCACCTGTAAGTATATGATGACAAGCCTGTTACCGAAGTCATTCTTCTGCAGCCTTGACTCATTAATGACACAGCTGCTTCCTATGCCATGCCTAACGCTTTAAAAAATTGCTTCTTAAGAAATCCAGACTTTCAAAAGAGAAGATCTGATACAAAATCATCAATTTGCGTATAAGTAAAGATAGAAAATGATAATATTATCAAAGAATTACTAGAACAGATTATGTTTGTTCCCCAATACTTCTGAATGTGGTACAAGCAAACTTGAAAATTTGGAAGTTTTGTTTATTAAAAAGGTACTATAATATATCAATCTTGAAGAAATCAAGTCAAAAGCACTACAGAGTAGTATTCAGATCTGGACCTTTAGGTACCCTACACTTGTGGTTTCTCAAAATTATAGAATATTACAAGTCACTTTAGCTATTGACAATGTTGTCTTAGCAGTCGTAAAAGCAATGAAAGACTTATAAGCTTCAAGCAGCTATCAATAAACTTAAAAATTGGACAAAAATATAACCTAACACAGCCTATAGCTTAATACTAAATATTATATTTTGCTGAAAGGATTCTATAAAAAAAAAGAAGAGCTGTAAATTAGATACCGAAAAAATACACAGGTCAATAGGAAAAAGTGATTCCTTATCATTACACAACAAGCTTTTCCTATAAAAGCAATTTTTAAAAACTGCTTGGGTGTACGGAAAACAACTCTGGGTTATACAAAAAAAAGAAACCGTAAAACAATCAAACCAAAGTTATCTCCATGGAGATCTAAATCAGAGTTTGTGAGTAGACATTCAGAAATTTGCGAAAAATTACGAAAGAGACTACATTAACATGAAAACATAAAAACTAGCCAGCTCCTCAACGAAACAAACAACAAGAAGGCACAAGAGTAGTTATATCATATGGCAGCAGTAATTAAAATACAGAGTCAGTTCTTGTGTTAATATACGAGGCAAATGTGTCTTTAATGTCTGAATAACTAAGAGATGCGGGTGGCTGGCTTTTAGATTTTAAGTTTTTAGTAACATTAATATTAAGATTACAATTAAGTTACTTACAAACTAAACAAAATGTGTAATATTTATTTTTGAAACTTCAGCACTGTAAGTTTCTATAACGACAAAGATGAAGGCCTAACAATTTTTGTAAATGACTTAGTGTATTATATGGTATTTAAAATTTTTATATAAGAACAATAAGTAAACAAATAAATATATAGAAGAGTACACTTCAAATCCGATTGACAGAAATATCAAACAAAGAAAGATAATAACAATAAAATACAATAATTGAAACAGTTTAGCTTAAATATGATCAAATATATGACGGAATGGATTTCTTATAGCTTAAATACAATTAAATATGATCGACTTATATATAGGCACACCGGGGATATTAATTTGTGATATTTAAATATGCATACTTTGAAGATTAGGATGTATAAGTCAACAATCTAACCAGTGCTAACGTACGCTAGTGAAACAATGAACCTAGCAAGGAAAGATGAGGAAAACTTAAGATCTTTTGAATGTAAAATCATTAGAAAAATAATAGGCTCCAAGAAAACAAAAGGAGAACACAGATGGCTGATAAATTTTGAAATAAGAAACATACTACAAGAAGACAGTAAAATTTATAAAATCACAACGAATTAAATGGTGTGGGCACGTCTACAGCAGATATCCTAAACAACAGTAGAAAAAGATATATAAATAAAAACCCGAAGCAATCAGACCAGGCAGACCAAGAGAAGGTGGCAAGACCAGGTAGAAAACAACCTGCATATTATGGAAAACCAGAGCTGAAGAGCGGGCATAAATGAAGCAAGATTATAAACATGGCGAAAACAGATAGAAAATTGTGAAAATGTGAACTGATTCACCACACCTCTACCGAGTCTCAACCTCAAAAGGGATGTATGACCTTATGGAAGGCCACTAGTAAACCGCCAACTGAAGGTCATCATTGGATAAAAATTTCTTACTGCACATTGCCTGTATTATCGCGTGAACAACACGTAGTAAATAGGGAGCATGAAGTGGTGTACCCGATAGTCTGTATGGTAAAAAGGTGTGGCGACTGGTGTCGGAGCAACACGTCACGTCTTCATTTTTTGTAGCGGCGTTGCCGAATATGTCGGCGAGGTAGGTTCAGTGACTCAAAACGGAGTAGTCAGAAAAATCTTTCTCTATTTCTTCTCTAATCTCAAAAGGCAATCGCCACTTGTTTTTAAATAAGTAATTTCAAACGAAGCTTCTTCAAACGAGAGCTTTCAGTGTATTGTTATTCTACTGACTGGCGTTTTTTTTCTAGCCAGAACCATAATTTAACTGCTGTAACCAGACACTCAAAGAACATCTCCGAATATACGCTGTACAGCTGGTATAACTGTTGGTATATCTTTTCTTCGCACGCTTCTATTTTCGCTGAGTGGTGAGAGTGAGACACGTTCATAGTGTACCAATCTTTGTCATCTTCCAGTCCTTATGGATAATAGTCAGCCAAATCCCGCGGAACGGACTTGATATGAAACGAACACACACGACTACTGATTTTGAATTGACGTCCGAAGTAATCACTCTTTTTCTTCAAAGAAATTACGCTGTCCATCGCATGCCATAATTGTCTATTTAGATGGTATTTTGCTTCGTCCACAGTTGCACTCGTAGTTCTCACTACCTCACCACATTTCTTTCAGTGCGTTGCAGTCACACCACCTGTGGTATCATGTGGCATTATAATTTATCTTCACACATGCACGCTTTAAAATCTGTTTCGACGAAAATGCTAATCCTAACATCTTAAATAAGCGCGGATAAAGTCTATAAAGCCCACCTTATCTTAAATAATTATTTAAAAAACACAATTTTGAACTTTAACAAGAGATTGTAGAAATTTATAGTTGCCAACCTTTAATTGAAATAACAAATATAGACTACGAAGTTAGAGTATATACTTTTAGTTACATATATACTTCGCATATGCGACAAGAAAAGAAATTGATTGATAATTTAATGTTATCAAATTGTGTAAAGCCATAAAATAAAAATTCGTTACCAAAAACCCCTAGCTGCTTTTAAGTCGGGCAAAGAAAAAGCCGTTGTAGTAGACGAGAGAACCAACAAAAGTATAAGCTCTCAAAATTCATTTCAAAATATGAATATGCTATATATTCCAGTCGTTATTTTTTTAAGCTCTCTGCTCACATTTAAAATTTCCATTTGTCTGAAATATACTATTCAAATGATCTTTTACAGTTCGCTACGTCACTTGATACGCCCTAATAATTTATAATTTTAATTCAAATGTTGCTTAAAATGAAAATGTAAACTAGTAATTTACGAGTGCTAACTAAAATGAAAGATGCAACACCTAATCTGAATTTAAATAGACATATTAAAGCAACCAGCAAGGCTCATGCAAAATATTTTAACATGTTAATAATAAATTTAAAAAAGCAAATTAAGTTATTTGCATACAGATGTCGGAAGATAAATTGCAAGCGTATTACGGCCAATTTGGGCTAAAGAAACAATTCGTTAGATAAAAAGTTGTTCTTCTAATATAACAGATTCTAAAATCTTACTACTTACAAGTTATTTTAAATTTAGAAATAAAAAAAATACATAAGTAAAAAATTTAACAAAAGAAGCGGAAGAGAAGCAAAGAGGAAAATCTGAGAAAATTTCGGTAAAGAACTTGAGCAGACATACCAAGAAAATAACAGGAAATTCTAAAATGTCCTAAGAGGCACGAAGGAAAATAAAAAGAAAATAATAAAAGAAATATAAAAAGTATACTAGGAATATAGAAAGAATTCTTCTCAAAGAAATTCAGAATAAAAGAAAAAAGAAATGAAAAGAAAATCACCAGAAACTAAGTGAAAACCGAGAGATTAGATGAAGAGAAAGAAACCCTACAAGATATAGACACAGAAGAAATAGACGAAACAATGGTATTAAAATAGGAAAGGCAAGCGGACAAGACGGAATAAAATTTGAGATGATAAAATTGCTAGGCAATAAGGGCAGAGAATAATTATTGAATATATCCAGCAAAATATGGCAGGCAGAAGAAATTCCAGAAAAGTAGCAATACACTGTAATCTAATCTATAAGGAAAGGAATTATGCAGACCGTCAGAACTTCTTTTACTTATTTACTTACTTAGTCCTAGGCCTTTCTACCTTTAGGTGTAAGGCTACTGCTCTACCACCTTTAAATTATATATCAAAATAATAGAAAGAAGATTAAAAAAATATATCGACAATAGATTAGAAGAAGAACAGGCAGCTTTTAGGGAAGGAAAATAAACACACGATAATATACATATTTTAAGAAACATAATAAAAAAGAAAGAGGAAAAGGGAGAAAAAATGTTTGTTACATTCATTGACCTAAAAGTTGCCTTTGACTCAATACAAAAAATATAATATGGGATTGAATAAAACTGCTAAAAGTACCAATGAAACTATTGAAGGTGATCATCATCACCTAGATGGACATAGGTCTTCTCTTAGAGGGTGTATGGCATTAAAACGCCATGTTTGCTAGGCGTGTTGGCGAGTTGAATAGCAAAGGTAAAGGATGGGCGGGTGAGGGGAGATGTACTCATGTGTTTGTTGGGATTGCAGGTTAGGACATGATTTCTTCCGGTATTTAAAGATAGAAGTTAATCATGCCTCGCGTAAGGCAGGGGCATATCCCCGATATCCGTCGGGATCACGGAGTGTGTCTACCTGCCACCTAAATGAAATGTGAGAGAAATGGAGAAGAATCGGAAAAAAATCAAGATGGAGGTAGAAATTAAATAAGGAGATAGCCTAAGCCCGTTACTATTCATAGTAATTATGGACATATTGTTAAAAAATACTAGAATAAGAACCAGACAAAGCCAGACAGTAGTAGGATATAATAATCTAATACCAAAAAAAATCGACTGCCTACTACATGCGAACGACGTACTTCTAATAGCGGATAATCATAAAAAGGTGAAGCAGTTGGAGAAAATATAGAGCGAAGAAAAAGAGAAGCGAGGAATAGAAATGAATGTAAATAAATGTAAAACAATGATTATCAATAACCAGGTAAAAGAGGAAAAGAAAAATTTACATTAATGAAGAAAAACTAGAAATGGTAACAAAAGATGGGAAGATATAAATAACAAAATAAATAAAAGTATTAAAATTTACTATACATTAAATAAGACAATTTTCGAAAAAAAGAAAAATAGAGAAGAAAACTAAAATAAGAGTGTACAACATACCAGCTCGCACACGTGAACATTACAAGATAATCGAGGAGCAAAAATTAATGCAGCGAAAATGAAGATTCTTAGAAAGATAGATGGATAGAAAACGAAATGAAAAAATAAGACAAATGACACAACAAAAAGCAATTATAATGAAAATAGAAAGAAAACAGCTGAATTTGTATGGCCATATATACGGATGAACCAAAATAGATTGGCGAAGAAGACAATGGAAATAGGCAGAATAAAAAAAAGAAGAATAAGAAAACCTAGAAAGAGCCGAATGCAAATAATACAAGAAATAGGAACAGGAGAGGACAGACGAAAGCAGAAATTAGAATAGAAGAAAGAAATAAAAAATATAAAAGAAAACATTAGAACTTATTAACTAACATATGTACTATGTGATGTCACAAATAAAAAATTCTATTATAAATAAATGTAAGGTAGGTTGGACTAAAAATCGGCATTTTAATATTTTTTTTTATTTAGTAAGCAGCAGATTTACAACTATCCAAGTGGCTAACAAGCAAATGTGATTGGAGAATTACAAAGACATGAGACGGGAAACCGTCCAGTGACGGACCCCGATAAACTAAATACTAAAACTAGTTGGTAAGGTCAAATTTTTTGCATCGATTTAGGCGTCTGGTAATATTGGCGTTGTCAAGTAGGTTGGGTGCTAAATAATTGGGATGGTTGGATAATCTGGTAGCATAGTTTAATATGTTTCTGGTGATTTCGTCCTTGACCTAGGGTATTTTAAGGTTGTTATGAAGTGTTAGGTTGGATACAAACCATTCTGCGTTGGCTAGAGTGCGGAGGGCTTTGTTTTGGAACAGTTGTATAACTGCAGTGTTCGACGGCTTTACACAGCCCCACAGTTGGATGCCGTAAGTCCACACTGGAATTAGCACTGTTTTATACACTAGCACTTTGTTAGTTAAAGATAAATGTGATCTTCGACCAAGGAGCCAACTCGTTTTCTTCATTTTGATCTCCAATTCCTTCCTATTTTTAGCTATGTGAGCTTTCCATGTGATTTTTTTGTCAAAATGCATGCCAAGGTATTTTGTTTCGTCCTGGATTGGGATTTGGATGCCATTTAGGAAGACGGGGGGAGCAGTTCCGTACTTTGTGGTGAAAGTTATGGCGGTCGATTTTATTCGCCATTTGCAGAGCCATTCCTGCAGTGTGGTGAGGTAGCGTTGAAGTATGGCGGAGACTTGATGTGGATCGCTATGTGATACTAATAATGCCGTATCATCCGCATATGTTGCAATGACACCTTGGTCTTGATGAGGGAAGTCAGCCGTATAAATTAAGTATAGGATAGGTCCCATGGCGCTGCCCTGGGGAACTCCTGCTTTAATTTGATGGAAACTGGACAAGCTGTCGCTGTGTTTATCTTGAAAGTGCCTTTCACTTAAATATGATCGGTTAAGAAAGTAGTATTGGTAGGGCAGTACTTTTTTGATTTTATACAATAAGCCAGGATGCCAGACCCTATCAAATGCCTGGCTGACATCAAGAAAGGCCACCACGTAGTATCTATTTTCTTCAATATCTTGCTCAATGACATCTATAACTCTATGTATCTGCTCTATGTTGCTGTTTGAATCCGAACTGATGTTGTGGGATAAGTTCATGATCTACAATTATGGGTAACAATCTTTGTAGGATTAGTTTTTCTAGAACTTTTGAGAGTAATGGGAGTAAGGTTATCGGCCGGTAGGACGCGGCTTCGTGAGCAGGTTTACCCGGTTTAAGGATAAGAATGATTTGCCCAAATTTCCACTGGATTGGAAAATACTGCAATCGTAAAGTTGCATTGAATATATGCGTGAGAGCCATTATGGCTCTATGAGGTAATTCTTTAAGGACTTTAGCAGTAATTAAATCGTAGCCCGGTGCTTTAATGTTATGTAAATGTTTAATCACAAGTTTTATTTCAGCAGGTGTAACGTGTTGTATAGGCGGGCTTAATTGACAAGGAGCCTGTAGGTAGTCGAGAATCTCAGTTTCTTCTTCATGAGGGACTGCTATTGGGTGAGGTTGAAAGATACTGGAGAGGTGGTTCGCGAACAGCTCGGCCTTCTCGTCATCTGTTCGAGCCCATGTGCCATCATCTTTACGAATCGGTGGTATATGCACTTTTGGACGTTTAAATTTGCTAATAGCTTTTAATAGTGTGTACTCATCATATGCAGATGGAGAAAGGTTGCTTACATACTCTTTAAATGTTTCATTTTTCTAATCTTGGAGTGCCTGTTTGAGTTCTCGGATTAGCCTATTTAGTCTGGTTTTGTCCGCAGGATGTTTGGTTCGTTGCCATACATTCCTAGCTCTTCTCTTCTCGGCAAGCTTGGATTTAATGTAAAAGGGATAGTTTTCAATAAGCTCTGCTTTGGGATGTTCGGTTGGCGTATAAATGTGAGCTGCTTGATGTACGATATTGTTAAAGTGCTCCACGGCTAAGTCAACTTGGTCTGGTGTCTTTAAATTGGCTGGAATTTCTATATTGGCAGTGAGGTACCTTTTGTACATGTCCCAGTTCGTGTGTCTATTGTATAATGAGGGTTTCTTTTGTTTGGTTATAACTGATGTACTCAATGTGACGATTATGGAAGAATTATCAGAGAGAACATCGTAGCAGGTTTCCACTTTACAGTAATTTGAGGAGATGCCTTTGGTGACAAAGAAGTCCATTGTGTCAGGAATCTTGTTTGGATCTGAGGCCAGTATGTGGGCTCACCAGTAGCCAATATGCCATAGTTTTGTGTCTGAAGCGTCTTAAACAGTTCTCGGCCTTTGGTGGTAGTTAATCTGGATCCCCAAAGTGGGTTTTAGCCTCCCCCCCAGCAATAAATTTATTCCCTAATTTTTGAAAGAATGGTTCGTATTGGTGTTGTCGAATATTATGTCTGGATGGACTATATATGGCTGCAAACACTAGCGGACCGGTAATACTCTTGACGTTGAGGATGGTACCTTGTAAGTAGTCAGTGGAGAACTCTTCCATTATGTGGTGAGAGATTTTATTACTGATAATTACTGCTGAGCCAGCGTGGGCTGTACCGTCTGGGTGATTTCTAGAGTATGTTGAATAATTATGGATATTTAAGTAACTGTATCCGGTGAAGTGGGTTTCTGAGATCAGTAGGATGTCGATTTTATGTTGTTTAAGAAAGAGCTCGAATTCAATGCGATGCTAGGCTAGTCGATTTGCATTCCATAATCCTATGCGTAAAGTATCCATTATTGCAATTTGTTGACTAACATGATGAGCAGATTAAGCATCGTGCTGTTCTGGTTCATAAGCTGCGTGAACATTGTTTCAAATTTAGTTAAAAACTGAGATAGTGAGATGTCATTGTTGCTGTTATCTTCGAGTTGGCTGTTCGTGCGGTGCTGTGATGTTGCTTGGGCATAACTTGCATTGTTTAAATTTGAGGTGTATGCATGCTGCGCAGTTATTGGTGTATTCGATGTCTTTACAATAGATGTTCTTGGAAGACTAGACGATTTGCTTCTATTTATTTGTAGTTGCTGATACACTTGACAACCCTTATAGTTGGGCCTTGACACAGTGCACATCGCGCGGGAGTTTCCTTTGATTTCTTGCAGACAGTGGTATTGTGTTCTCCTCCACATTTTACACAGAGGAAGGGCTCGGTACAGTAAGTTTTGCTATGTCCATATACCTGGCATCGTGTACACTGTATTATTGTGGTTTTCTTTCTGGGCGATTCTACGGTTATTAGTTGGTAATTAAGGTGCTTCAATTCAAACACTTTTTTATTATTCTGAGCCGACTCCAAATCAACAAAGAACATAGGCAGAGGCTCTTTAGTTGCTCTGTGTCTGATGTTGGTGAGATTTCGTACAGTGTGGCCGTGCTTTTTTAGTTCTTCTTTAATTTCCTTGGTGTCAACAGAGTGATGTAGATTTCGAATTACCACTCTGTATGCTCTTTCATCCTTTAATTGATAGGTATGATATATAATTCGTTCAGTTTTTAGATGGGTGATTAGTTTTCTATAGGAGTTAGCAATATTAGTAATTATTTTAATTGTATTGTTTGAAAGTGCTTTAGCGCTGTATTGTTCCCGCTCTAAGACTTTTCTTAGATTTTAGATCATTTGGGCATAATTCGTAACACCGTATAGGTGTTAGCGGGGGCTTGAGAATTTTTTGTGCGGAATTTTCACTAGAATCGTGTTGGGTCTCTTGTGTGCTACCGCTAGCTAGTACAGTAAATCGATATTGAGTGTAGTTCTTCTGCGTTTTTTGTATGGTTTTTGTATTGTTGTCATTTGTGTTGGTTTTGATTTTCTGTTACTTCCTCTTCAGAGGAGTCATCGATATCTATTTGTTCTGTTGCTTCTGTTATTAGTTACGGGTTTGGATTTTGATTAGGGGTTGAGACAGAAGAGAGGAATTTTATATTAATATAATTTTGTGGTGTTGTTGTTGAATTGAAGTGGTTGTTGGTTTCCAAATTAAGGTTGTTGTGGATTATATAAAATTTGTGACTGGGGTATAAACATATTTGAGCCATTGTTGTACATATTCTGTATTTACAGAATTTGTGATGATGTTTGCGAGTTTTTAATCAGCAAAGTTTAAAAATGTAGTAAAAGTCTTTAACTTACACATTTGGTGTAAAACTCGGTGGAATTAAATATAAATCGCTGTAGGTTCAAGAGCGGGCACTGGTGGTAACTTGATCGGACACGATATAGCATATCCACTCGCGCTGGCTGTCTACAGCGTTCTCGACCTATATGGCATTTTAATAAAGCAAGGAAAAGAGCAGATTTTTTATAGTGTTCCTTATTCAAGTCCATTGACGTTTTTGTTCGCATTTTTGCATCAGCCATATGAAAGAAACACGTCTATGAAAAATACCTCTATTCCAGCAGCGAAGAGAAAACACCTATATCTCCTATGGTGCGATCTAAAGCAATTAAAATTGTGACTTTGAAAATACATTGTACTTTCACAGGATTATGCTTATGTTTTAATTATTTAAAATATCAAAAACTTTGATTGTTGTGCTTATTTCAGAAACGCAAATTGTGAAGGTTTATCTGAAATTCCCCAAATACACCATTTATCACACGCAACATCCCGACGGAACAATCCGTGGAGTTACTGCAATTATCACTGAAACTGCAAAAAACATCAAATAGACAAAAATTATGAATAGGACTACCTACAAGCAAGTAGCATTGCCATCTGTGGCTGGTTTTAGGGGAATTAAAATAGCAGCCATTTACTGCTCACCAAAGCATACAATAAAAGAGCAGCAATGAACTGAAATCTTTAAAACCCTTAGAAATAGATTTATCGTTAAGCACTCCCCGGTTAAATTTTAGGTCTCATCGAAAACATTAGCAATTGAACCTATCAATGCAAGAAAATAGTATCGCAACATTATTAATAGGAGACCCAATGTTTTGGCTGACAGACCGAAGAAAGAAATTGGACTTAATAGACTTATGTGTGATAAACGGAATAGCCGATACCTACTTAACTTATATTGTATCATGTCCGACCATTCCACAATAATTCTCAAGTCTAAGTATTCAGTCCATCTGTATCTAAATCTGGAACTTCATTAAAATCAAATTTTTATTCGTATACGATAAATGGTTCTGCTCACAGCTAAGAGCAAATATAATACTAGAAAATTTAAATTAAAATAGACGAAGGTTTACACTATATTTATTTAATCATTGAAATCCCAAACTATGTACAACTTTTAAAAAAATGAGAGAGGGCTTTATCTAACCAAAGAAGAACAACCTAGTGACGATGAGTTGCTGTTACTGTACTTATAATGTTTACATTTGGATATTGATTTTATTAATTTTTGTTGTTCCCGCTGGTGGGTAGACAATCCTTCATAAGCCCGATAAAGGACAGGTCTATTTTAGCAAAGTATTGCAATCCACGCAGTTTGCTGTGATTCCACCCAACTCCGTAAAACTTGGGAAAAATCATATTCCAATCCTCACTTTCCATCCACAGCACACTTACTGTCTCTTTGTATATCGTATCCTACTTGCCATCTCATCTGGCCAGCGTGGCCCTTCAAAGTAATATCTAGTTCTGCAAGTTTCAGAATCCCACACTGAAAAATCAATCAATTCTACTGATTAGGATGGAGGGTCAAAAATTCTATTAGAAAACCAAAGCAGAAAGACGGAAGACAGGAGAAGGACACGAAATATTAAAAATGGAGATATACTATTTTAATAAGAACAAGGAAAAACAAAAAGAAGGGGGGGGGGTAGAAATACTCACTAGAAAAGCAATATCGGAGAGAGTAATTTGGACAGGTATGAAAATCAAATACAAAGCTTCAAATACAAGCATGTGCCTCAATATCAGTATAAGTATATCATATCTTGTTAGTTTGAATATATTTGTAATCCCGATGATTCTTTTGTAGTAATACTGTATAATAAAAGCAGCGTTATTACACAAAATATAGATTTTAATAAATGTGGGTGACTTCATACAACAAAAGCTCCATCGAAGTTAATAAATGTTTTTCAACCCTAATACTTTTTAGTAGAATATCAATTAGCGTAGTTCCTATTTTTTGATTAAAAAAAATCACATCAATCCCAAAATAAATTAACTATAAACATTTACAATCAAAAATTTTATAAAAAGTAAACATATGGATAAAATACGAATTTTTTAAATGATTTTTATATGATTAAATAAGAGCAATCATTTAAATACAGAGTTATGTAATCTTAGTTCATAAATGTTTTTAATCATATGCGATCGCTTATGTATATAAATAATTGCAATTTTCAGAAGTGCAATAAATAAAATGTGCCACTTCTGAGAATACCAAATATTGTGATACGAAAAAAACCTACAAATCTTAATTCTTCCCACGAAGAGATTTGCAGCGGGAAAACCGCCCGACATCAAAAGATGTTCTGAGAAATTTTGACCAGAACCATTACAAATCAGGCCGATATATTTTGATCTACCAATCCGGCAGATTATTAAGAGCGCATCGGCTGAATTCCTAGAATAAAAGCGTTATAAATAATTTAGTGGGTTGCGGTCTTGAAAAGGAACAACGAGGCTTGGGTGGCAGTTTGATTCATTACCTAATTGATTAGCCTTTTAGTAAATAATTGAATCGCTGTTGTGCGTCACATTTTCTTGTTAGCGAAATTAACTATAATAAATCAGAATTGAGGTATCGAATAACGAAAAAAGTATTAATTTTTTGGGTGCCGATTTGTAATATATTTATTGCCCCAAAACGCTATAAGTAGGCTGAAAAAATTAGCTCAGTTTTTAATAACACGGTAGTCTTTCCAGGTCAAAGTAAACGGAGGGATAAAATAGAGAATGTTTGTATGAAAATTATTGATTTTTCTAAAGATCAGATAAGCAAAAACCAAACTGAATTCCGTCTTCGCGATATTCGAGCTTCAGATTGAAGAAAAAACACTTAAGTTCAACAAGAATAGGGGCAGTCGATCGGGAAAAGGCCTTTGATATTCTATCGAGAAAAGAGATATGGAGGACCCTGCACGAGGAAAGCGTCCCGACAGAATTACTTATTCGAATAAAATGTATATAGCAAGAGATAAATAATGAAGTTATAGCAAACTGAACGATAATAGATGAATTTAGAACATATTCAACAGTAAGACAAAGCAAGATTCTGAGTGCGTTGGTATTTATTATAGTAATATATGTAAAATATGGTAATTGAATATAAAGTACTTCAGCCAATTGAAATTAGCAATTTTCTATAAGGTGATCTTATAATCTTTGCAAGCAAACAAGAACTACAGAAGCATTGAAGTGTATGGAACCCAATACTAGCAGAAGCGGGAAGAAAAATAAATATACTTAAATCTGAAGTGAGGATGATGAGATATGAAAATATAACCATAGTAAGGGGCAACGGAAATTACGCCAAAAAAATATTATTAAATACCTGCGTTCTATTATAACTGAAAAAGAAGATATCCAAAGCGAATTGAATAGTAGAATTAACAGTATCATCAAAATATACCTTAGATTTAATAAATTTTAATGTTTAAATAACATTTCGAAAGTTTGATAAAATTGTGGACTTTTTGAAAACCCTTGCGAATACATTTCTCATTTGTTGAATGAGAGTGGGTTGTAGTGTGCATGTGTAAATGAGACCGACTTCACTGATTAGATCAGTTGGGAGTTAAACTCTTATAGGTGGGGACGTGTAACGTGTAAGTGAAGCTGGAATGTTCGTCCGCAGAAGCTATTCGAATGACTCAAAAAGTTTGAGTGACAAAATAAAGACATAATCATAATCGCAAGCCTCTGACGATGATCATGATCACGATTGACTGCCCTGCATATTCCTCCAGACCTCTCCAGTACCTCCTTCGTCCCTCTCGTTCCATATTCGCGCCACAGAACTTCTATAACGACCAATTGATAATTGATGTACCCTTTGTCAAAGACGAGGCATTGTTACACAGCATAAGTTGCCAAATTTGAATGGCTGGGGACACTTTTATTAACTATTTTAGATGTGATATAATTACTTCCCCCAGAAGTTATGTCTAATAAATGATAGAGCCAAGTCTTGGGTAACCATAATCATAAAGTTCTCAAACTTGAATAATTTTCTGATTATACTATGCTTAATTTAACGTAAAAGATTCAATGCAACGAAATGTTCCAGTTTCAATATATACGTACTTGCAGCAGCGTTAAATTAATTAAAAACAAATATTGTTTTTACTGTTCAATCAATACATTCAGTTTATTAGCAGGTACAACATGTGGCGGGGTGCGATTATTGTTATTTATTTGTTATTTCCAAGAAGACGTATTATAAGAAGCATATGTTTACTATTCGAAAATTTCGTAGAATGAAGGGTTAAATGGGCTTTAGATTTCAGTTGTTATTTGTCAAGTATTGCGGATGTTAAACAGTGTGTATTTTTTATCCTTGAACAATTATTGTACAACGGAATAAAGTATTTGCATAGAAATTGCAGTGATATTAACCAATTTAATCAGTTTTAATCTATACGTATAAAAAGGAAAGCCCTCGCTCACTGACTGACCGATTAATCAACGCCCAGCCAAAACCGCTGAACTTGGAACCTTAAAGCTTTAGGGCTTTATTCTCTGTATGACGTAGGGACGTACTAAAGAAGGATTTTTCAAAATTCGCCCCCCAAGGGGATCTAATGGGGGTCCAGAGTTTCAGGCTTTTTCGAAAACGGCTCGAGTTAGAAATGTTAAACTTGGCACAAATAATCTTCAGCCAAATTAAAAGGACCCATATTTCGGGAATTTTTGACCCAACCCCCCACAGGGGAACTTCTAGTTCTGTCATTTCTAACATGTGTCAGTTCTGACATTTGTCACGCCTTGTAATTTTTAATTTGTGGTAGATAGAGACATAATGTTTTCAGTAAGGACCATAAGTCAAGTCCAGACGCCGAAAATCCAGCTTGATCAGAAGATCTCCAGTTTGACCAGAAGTGGCCGCAAAGTTTTCGGTTCCTGACGTTAAATTTTTGCCGCTATTCATTTACAAAAAATAGATGACAGTATCTGGGTTTGTTGTAACCTTCTAAGTCGTCATCTCTTAACTCCTATAATTATTTGATTTCTCTAAACAGAGGGATATTCTCCATCTAATAGGTGTATAAATAAGTTCTCAGCTTTTTTTCTGCCAAATTAAAAGTTTTATTTAAAAACAAACAAAAAAAGCTTAAGTATCAAATTATTCTCCGTTGGCATCGATGACCTTTTGCCATCTTTCGGGTAGCTTGCGAATTCCCTAGTGATAGAAGCTCACCGGCTTCGAGACGATAAAGTTATCGATGCATTTTCGGACTTCTTCTTCTGTTTTGAAGTGCGTATCAGCCAAGTGATGCTGTAACGACCGGAATAAATGATAATCGTAAGGGGCCATATCTGGGCTATACGCCGCATGTGGGAGAAGTTCCCAGCTTAACGCGTCTGCAGCGCGTCCAGCGCGTGGTTGATCTTCAAGACTAAACTCTGCTCCGCGAAATCTTTGGTACCAGTTTTTGCACGTTGCATGACTTACAGCATTCTCACCATATGCAGCACAAATCATTTCGGTGGCTTCAGCAGCGTTTTTCTTAAGATGAAACGCAAAGTGGATAGAAAATCGAATATGCTCTTTTGTGAACACGGCTGATTATTGAAGTTATGTGCATCAAACGCCAAATCGCATGATGTTTCGAAAGACCAAATGTCATTGCTTTAAAACCGCAAGAGGGCGGACTAATACGTTACATGTAAACGGTGATTTGCGTCCTGTGAAATCTAAAGCGGAGAACTTATTTATACACCTATTATATACTTATTAAAGATATTTGGCAGGAATAATCTATAGTTAAAATTAGGAAACCCGTCTTTTAAGAAATTTATTAATTGCAGGTTCATGTTATTAAGGGGTGCACTTCCTTAAATAAAAACGCATCCCCGCAGGGCTAGACGGAGAAAGGGAGCCAAAGGCGACCCGAGCCGGCTAGTATTTTATAAAATAAGCATGAAGCGTAAAAAATAACAGCAACTTTGAGCATAAGAAACAGAATGTTGTAAAACGATTTAAATGTGGAGTCAGAAAAACAATGTTACAGATTTTAATATTTTCGCAAGTAGCTTGTCAATGACATTCAAAAAAGCAAAAATTTAACTGTCGCTGCTGAGAATGTAAATAACTCTAATTTAAGGCTAAATAAGTCTACTTTCTTCATTTTAAAGAAAACAGAAATCAAATTCGAGGCTTATCACTTTACAAAGTTATTAAATTATAATAATTTAAATGCGATTCAGAGTTGGATAGAAAACTTTGAGAACTACATCGTGAAAAATGTGATGTGTCCAAAGTCGAGTGCCAATTTGGAAAGAAGAGTACTTAAAACTATTACTGAAAACGGGTGAGCCGAAATATAAATTTAATAGCATTTTTAAATGATTAGTTACTAAACAAAATATTTTTTTTGTGGTAAAAATAAGAGAAAAGTAACTTTAATTGCGGGTATGAAAAAGCTGAAACTTCTACTAGTACGTGGGCTGCACGATATCTATCGCGAAAAAATAATAAAAACCGATACTTAATATTGGAAAATTGTTTATTGTTTTTCAAAATATTCTCCCCGATGGCCAATACATTTTTGCTTTGAGTGTTCAAAAGCCAGTTGTTTGAAAGCTCTCATTGTCGGGTTAAAGAATAATCCGGCGTCGCCCGGTGGTTTTCTTATTTCTTCGAAAACTTCTGGCAAACAAGTGGTTGTGTACCATTCAAAACTGACCGTTTTGCGTTTTGCTCTAAAACCACTATTGTGACGAATGTCCAATTTTACGAAAAAAAAATAGGCAACCATTTGCTTGGAAGTGCTTCGACAACTTTTGTTGTTACTTTCGGGCTCACATGCATAAATCTAAGATTCGTCACCTGTGATGATGTAACCTGTTTTTGAAGCACCGATCGTATTTTGTGAGCATTTTTTCGACCAATCGACACGAACATTTTTTTTTGGAAAATCGTTAACTTATGCTGGATCCAACAAATCAATATCGTGGCATCTAACATAGGAACATTCGATATTCCTTAAAACAAAGCTCCCATATTTGACCTATAAAGTCAATAAAAATGATGTATGACTACTGCATTTTATGAGGAATAGATCTTTCAGATATATGGAAAATTGTTATTTTAAATACTTTTCCTTGTGTTAAACTATTTAAATACCACATTTTTGTACTGAATCAATCAAATCTCATACGTTGAAGTGAAAATTAAATCAGCAACTATTAGAACTTAATATGGGGAGAGTGCTTTTATTGTATATAATCACACGAATGGAAATTTAAAGATACTGATCCTTTCTAGGAAGGTGATTTCAAAACTCTTGCCATGTACCCGATAAGCCTGGTAATATTATTCTAAAATACATGGTATAGGTATCATAATATTCTCTTATTCACTGATTATTAATACAGGAGTCAGCGCTTTTCTCTAATAACAGGTGATGCTACTACAACGACCAAAATGATATGTGATATGGACATTTAGTTAAAGAAGTTTACAGTTATTGAGTTCCTAACAGCTAAGGGTTCTGTGCCCATTGAGGTTGGTCGACGATCGGGTGCTGTTAGGAAGTGTAAACAACAATTCACGTGTATGTGGAAAGAAATAATAATTTTGTAAAAAGTACCTGACAGTAGGCATTCCAATTTCATTTGTTCATTTCTGTAACTTTTAATAAAGTTAATAAAGTTAATTCGAAAAAAGCAATAGTTTTAAAAATAAACTCGTACTTTGTTGGTATTGAAAGAGTTAAATTTGCAAGATATTGTTACTTTTTATAACTACGTTAACGCTGAGAAATTTTTGCAATTTTCTTAATAAAAATATTGTAAATAAGCTTTCAAATTAAAACTAATGCCAACTCCTAAGTTATATATAGTCAACAAGATCACCCTCCAGAGACAAGTCCTTCAAGGGGAGAAGAGAGGGTAGAACTTTATAAGCCTATGGTCGATAGGGATCCTAACAAGCTTCAATATATTGTTCCTTATTCTATTAAAATATTTTAAGAGTTCGCAATAGGATTGTGTGCACATTCAAAGAGCTAACTGGTGTCAGCATATAGTAATATGACTTTTTCTTGCATTTGTGAGCAAGCAAATCTCATCTTAGAAGACGTTCATGGTAAAATGTATTCTCATGCAGCGTAGCATAATTTAAATTTATTATATAAATTCTAAGGACTGTTCATTTTATGCTGAACTTCAAATGACAACTACTTTTTAAGTAATGGACATTAATCGCGCGGGCTTGTAATTGTTACTACTGTACAACAGATGTTAAATAAGCAGCAACAAAGCAAATCAGTATTGAGGTCAGAAAACTAATCTTTGCAGAAGTGATACTCGGAAATCTCATTGAGAAAATTGCAAAGTCGACGTTTTTCCAAATCATCATTAACTTGAAGATTTGTCTAAATTGCGATGTCGAAGTAGTTTGGTAAATGAAATAACTGAGAAGATTGTTTTGAAGCGGCTAAAATCGAAAAATGTATTTCTTTTCGCGAAATAGCCAAAAAGGACGAAGTCAGTTTAGGTAGTGTTAAAAATATCAAAAAAAGGAACACTAGTACTTACAAAAAGCAAAAAACGGCGAAGAGAAAAGAGGATCGATGATTTCGGCCAAAGAAACGTTGTGGAAGATTGTAAGGAGTTTTAATTCAAAACCAAACTCGTTGTGCTCTTATGAATGACGAAACATACGTAAAAATAGGTAAAATACAATGCCGTTGTGGGACAATATGTACCTGATAATGTAAGAAGAATTATAATAGATAAATTCGGTAAGAAAACTTTTGTATAGCAAGCCATATGTTCTTGCGGTCTTAGAATTGGAGTCGAAGTTTACAAGAAAGAATGTAAAAACGGTTAGTGCCTCTATAGTATAAGCACATTTCCCATTATTTTGGCTAGGCTTCGCATCTGCCCGCTACTTTGGTGCAAAAAGATTCATTTTGCAAAAGAAGAGAACAATCTGCTAAACTACTCTGAGCTTCATCCTATTCAACTGTAAAGACATTTAGAAAAAGATGGTTGAGCTAAAATAATCCAGGAATTCAAACAAATGTGGAGTGTAGTTAGACGAAAATTTTCTGCGGAGGATATGCAGAAGTTTGTGGCTATTGTTCTAGCAAAAATTTTTTTTATCGTATTTCACTGTAAACAGCTTTCATATCACTGATAGTTTTCGACTGTGTTGTTTTGTACTTTCACAATAAAATAATCATCATTTTTTAAAAGGTTTATTATTTGTGATAACAGTTTACTGCCCGTTTAGTAAAATTAAAAGTCCTTAAAACTTGGAGACAATCACATTGTAGTTTGTTATTTAATTAGTATTTTAATAATTTTTGGAAACGCAGTAAGGCATAAGAAAGTCCATATTGAAATAATTAAACTGATGAAGAAAATATGAATAAAGCAATATACCAATAAGGGAGAATACCTCAGCATGCATCTTTTTACCTAAGAAAAACTACTCTATGATATGTGAGGACTACAACTTAATTAGTTTATTATACCACATAACAAAAGTACCGTTGTGGATAATTCAAAACATAATTTACAATAAGTGCGAACAAATACTGGACAACTCACAGTTTGGATTCAGAAGTGGCACGGGTACTAGGGAAACTCTATTAGGGATAAAAATCTTACTGTAGAAATGTAAAGAGTATAGTAAAACAGTACATTCTGTGGATTACTAAAAGCCTTTGGTCGGGTACCACATAAAGATTTAATAAGTGAACCAAAGCAAGTAGACCTAAACTCAAAAGATAAAAGATTCATTAAACATATTTATTGAAACCAAACAAATGCCAACATGGATGGTATGGAAACAAATAAAATTAAGATAAAAATGAGATATTAGACAGAGCTAGTATTATCTTTAGCTCTATTTAATTATATATTTGCACGTCATTTTCTAGAAAGCTTAATCAGCACAAAACGAGAGGATAAGAATAGGTGGAGAAACTATTAACAACTTACGATACGCTCACAATACGAAAATTCCAGCAAAAATGTTAGAGGACCTGCAAGCTATTGTCAACAAAATAAAACATGAAAGTGAAGCAATGGGATTGACAATAAATCTGTTAGTTACTTGTATATAGACAAACTATCGACAAAGCGAGTAATTTGAAGTATATAGAAAGTTGGTTAAACTCTAATTTAGATCCTGATAAAACGATTGAAGCAAGAATAGAGCTTGCAATAAACGCCCTTATCAAACACAGCTTTATGTTGTGCGCAAAAAACTAAGCATATCTACTGGACTGAAATTTATCAAGTGCTAAGTCTGGTCTTAATTACTGTATGGCGTTGAAATGTGGACAACTATAGTTGCAATAACAAAAAGAAGGCTCTAAAGATTGAACGGCAAGAATATCGATACTAAGAAACATCAAACAAAGGAAAACTGCCTCAAAGAATAATAGTTTTTATTAATTAACTTTGGTGTTGATTAAAAGTCAAAGATAGTTGAGCATAAGTAATTCATGTTATACTGTTCCATGATAGAGCCGGTAAAATCTCGGAAGATTTCTCAATGAGTCGGTTCTGACATTTATGACTTTTTTCCTTTATAGATAATGTACATAAACAGTTAAAACAATCGTCAACTTAATTTTGAACACCCTCTAAACACAAAATCTCAATTACTGCGGTCAGGAGTATGACAACAAAACCAATATAGAAAGACCTTACAAAAATACCCAAAGTCACATTCACTTAATCCTTATGTATTTCTGTATAGATTATTCTTTTTCCTACTAAGTTGAGCCTCAGATAATCAATTGCATCATATGCTTCTATCACGAAAGACTGTCGTCCAAAAAATTTGTAATTTCCATTTCTCTTTTCACCAAAAGTAATTTTTGGCTTCCTTTCCTTTGTAATGTTTGTTTTGCAGACATCAGCTTCACACAGTAATTTTGTTTTGCTTTCTAGCCTTGAAAACTCATTTTCATTTTCGAGTGCTTATAAAAAATTCTAAAGTACTGTTTAGGGTAATGACCTTTGTTGTGTCTGTATTTTCAACTTGAAATCTTTGAGTTACATTTTGAGAATTTACAAGAATATTGTTCCAGAAACATACTATTTCCAATATCACATTTGCCTTATACTGTGGGTCTGATCACTCTCATAGCTAATGTGTGTCAAAGCATCAAGAACCTCTTGGTATGATTTGTATATTTGACTGGCATTAGCACGGGTGCCTTCAAAGTGGCTGGTCGTCAAAGTTTTTAAAGATAAGGAGTCTCTTTTTAGGTAAGACTGCAAGATATTATGTCTTTTGGTTAAAGAATTAAAAAAATTGTAGATCTGCTGTTCTAAAGAGAAAAACAAACAAACAGAGTATTTGCTTTCAACTGTAAAGAGTGGCCCACGTAAGGAATATACGTGGCCTTTTTTTATTGGAGCCTGAAGACCTTTATAGCACCCAGACATGTTACTGGAAATGCTGTGGCTTTATCCTCTACAGTTACTTATATCAAAATCTACAAAATATAAGGTCGAAATTATAGTGTTCATCATCTCTTCTCCTTTATGGCTACAGTTAGGAATAAACGTCAAAAAGCGTTCCACAGGAGTTCCCGTAGGCAGCACATAGCGAACCACAAAAGCTAGTTGGTCTGTGTGCGACACATCTTGCGTTGAGTTCACAGTTATAGAATAGTACTTGGCATTTACAATCTCTTGGAGAATCACTGCATTGACTTGGACCGCTAAATATATAATGAATTCATTTACAGTTGTACTTGATAACTATGAAGGAACACCTCTTTATTTATTTTCAAATGTTGCTAACATACAATTCACAACTTCAGCAACTCTCAAGAGAACATTTCGCCAATACAAAGCTTCTTCTTTGCACTGTTCTGCTATTTTACAATCCACTCTTTGTGAAGCTCGATTTCTGCTAATAAATTTTGAAATGCACTCTCTGTGTTCAGAGTTGTTGCCATGATCGTTTATTATGTGGTTATATTTCCAGTCGTTGCTCCACATAGTTTACAAGAGGCACAAAATACTCATCATTGATTTTAAACAAACCAACCAATTTGGCTTGATGAGTTCTCCATTCAACTTTTTATAAAACTACTAATTGATACAAAATATTTTTTGGGTTTTATATTGCCTTCTAGATTTTTTGGAGTCGGAGTAATCGTTTTTTGAATGCCTTTGTAAGCCACCATTATTTGTGCACCATAATGCCGTGTCATTGGATGATATAATTAGATTTACCTCTTTGAGAGTATCTTCAGAGCTCTGACGTCGCAGCCTCTTGCAGGTGTACATTTGATGTACTGCAATTTAGGCCTGCCGTTCAAGAATCTCCTTGGAAAGGTTTCTGAATTTCACTGGTTCTTTTAAACAAATCTCGATTATCTTTGCTACTCACTGTTCAACCTTTATGAATGGAATGTGAACTGAAAGTTAGTCAAAAGGGCTACACTATTCTACTGCTATACAACAATTATAATTTATAATACATTAACGCAACGGTAAATGTTTATTATATATAGTGTTTCGGAATTATCGGCACCATTTACCGGCACGAAATACACTAAAAAGTTCATATAAACATGTTTAAAATTAATTTATTACCGAGATATTGAACATTAAAGATATTTACTTTATAATAAAACATTCAAATTATTGTTCAAAGTGCTCTCTGTTTTGTTGAATGCAGCATTCAGCACGACGAATACAGGCTTCTCTGTCAAGTCTTATAGCATCAGGATGACCCTTAATAATTGTTGAAGCTTCCACTATGCGATTACGTAGCTTCTCTTGTGTGCAAATAGACGTAGAATAAACCATAGACTTCATCCAAGCCCACACAAAATAATCTAACGGCGTTAGATCAGGAGATCGTGGTGGCCATTTACTAGGTCCGTTTCGACCGATCCATCAACTACCGTACACTGTGTTTAAATAATCAGTGACAATATGAGAAAGTAAGCAGGGGAACGGCATGCATAAACCACATCTCCTACCTATTTCTAATCGGAATGCCCTCTAGAAGCTCATACAGATTATTTTGCAAAAAATTCAAGTAAGATATTCCTGAAAATCTTGTTGATAAAAAGAAGGGGACGGTGAGATTGTCATCAAGAAGACCATAGCAGAGATTTAATGAAAAAGTATGTTGGTAATGCGTAGTAGAAGTCGTATGAGGGTTTTCATCGTTCTATGTATAGGTGTTTCGAAAATTAGTAATCCCATTTCTGCTAAAACAAGATTCATCGGTAACTAGCTGTCAACATTGTCGAATTAACCACTGGCAGAAATATCTGCGCTTATTATAACCTTTTGGTAACAAATATTGCACGCATAATTGTTGCTCGCGTAATGTTCGCCTTACGCTTGTATAGATAACTAAACAGAATGGAGTATCCCTTCCTCGACGTTAACAGTTCGTCGAAATCTTTGTCGACTAGCGTTTAGTTGTTGAGCTTCAAACGTTTTTCAATTTAGGAAATGTATTATGATATCTTCGAACAGCAGCAGCGTCATTTGAACTCTAGGGCGCCACTAGAACTGTCATAGACGGTGAGTGATCATTTTGTAAAGTTCCTGAAAAATTTCTTACTGATATGTTATTTCTGTTTCAATATTAATATTTTTAACAACTTATTATGCGCTGAAGAGCGACGAATGTGGGATTTGAAATTTGAGCAGTTATTGATTGAGCTTTTTCCTTTAAATCCTGGCACTTAGGCTGCAGCTTATTCAGCCCATGGGTTAATCAGGTCCTGTTTTTGGTTGTTATTTATAGTATGATATTATTTAACAAATTTTATGATATTATTAAAATTCTATTTTGAAGACGCGGTAAAATTTTTCTCTCTGTCATCTCTGATGCTAGAAATTTTTTTTTAAAATGCAATAATTTGATTCAAAGCAACAGAAGATTATTTTCAACCGAAAAATACGTAAATCACAATACTATGTGGGTACTTTGAAATAATCCTTAGCGAATGCTAATGTATTCTAAACTTATTTTTCATAAAATGTATGTATGTAAAACATTACGAATTACGCGTGCACTTCATAATATTGTCTAGAATTATGGATAACACAAATTATCTTTAAACTCCCTCTACGCTTAATATTCTCTTCATTTTCGTTACGTCAATGTCACACATATTTTTAAAAAAAATTAGTACAGTTATGTCTAGCACTTTTCACCCGCCTTCCCTCAAATTTTTGCGAGGTGGGAACGTAGAACAATTTATTTACAACTGATAAAAATGGGATGAGTACAAAGTAAGATATGCAAAACGATCCTGAAGATAGGCAACCGAATGCTCAAAGCTCAGCCACGCCACATTTCATATCAGCTGTCTTTGTTTACTTTCTGCTCAAATGCATAGTAGACTAGAAGATGGAATAAAATGTTCTATAATTCAATGTAACAGAATATATATATTTTTAAAACTCAATATTTATTACCTTCCCCAACTCTTTAAATACAAAGCATCACCGTCTTTTATTCTGAATATACAGTTAAACATAAGAAATCATTTTTTAATTAAAAAAGCCAAACTGAAAATTTTAATTTCTATGTCACTTGACAATAATATAAAATATATAATATAAAAAACAGAATCCAACTGGATGCAGCTTTTCCGCGTACCAAGCTACGCCCCGGACTCCCCGATGGATAATCACCGACCTTGTGCAGACTCAAAATATTTACAGACCTCAAGCGCCGAGCTTTCATTCCAGTGCAAAACTTGGCGTCGGTCGTGAGTTCCTCTCCCGCTCCCTGTTTACCCTGCAGGAGTTCAAGGCTGCAGTTAAAGCGTATTGTCCGGCGCGCCCCACGAACCCCGCGGTAACCCGGCACTGCACAAACATGATAAGATAAACGGAAGATGCTAAACTGGCACATTTCCACTTTGGGCTTAACGATCATTTGGGTGCTTTTTGCCCGACTTAGAGGAGCCTGCTGGCAGCCGCGCGGGCAGTTAACGTTTTGGAAGTTTTTAAAATTAAAGTTTCACGACTTAAATTTCAAAAATATATTTTTGGTGCCTTTGGGCGGCGCATTTTATTTTGTTTGTTTTTTATGAATTCGAGTGTGTCCTTTTGTGCATACATGCATTTATAACTACTCCGTTTTTAAAAAGATTAACTTAAACTACTTTCGTAGGAAATAATGGACAATCAGAAATGTACAATTTAGAAATCTAGTAAAGTGTTTTTCATTTGCAGAGATGCTATATTTAATAAAATAATATTTTAATAAAGTTTATTTTACCTTCGCCCTTTTCAAACTGTTGTGCCAAATTGAAATTGATTTGCTTAAATTGTGCTTTTATTACATACCATATTTCATACTCCATTATATTCAAGTTGCTTTAGCATTACAAAATTTAAGTTGTAACTCAAAACAATTTTTGTTTTTAATAATAATTATTATTTTTAAATTGTTATTTATAAAATTCTTACTTGCTGCTGATGACTATTGTTGAAAAAATAAGTGACTTAAAGATAAATATGCTAAATATGCTAGATGTAAATTAAAAAAAGATATAAGAATATTTAGTAAAGCGGACTGTTGCAAAAATTCGCCCCTGCTCATCAATTACAATTTGTTATAATAGGCATAATTGAACAAAATTATAGAAATCTTTGTTAGTTTCTAATAAATATATTAAGCCCTGTCTGTTCAATTTAAACAGTAAAAAAGGCAAAATATATCAATTAATGAATTAATTTTATAGATCACAGTCAATTGGTTAAGTAATTAAAAAATTAGTTATAAACTAGACAAAATAAACAAAACAAATATCTTATTTGCATTTTTTAGAATACATATAGAACAAGACATACCACCCAATTATTTTTTCAAGTTGATATGGGGTGTGGTCAAGTTCTAAGGCTTCCAATTCTTTTCTGAAAAGTACTTTCCCAAGAAAGTTGAAACTACTGTTACTTCTCGACGTAATCTCCGTCCAGACGTACGTATTTTTCACAACGTCGTCGCCATGATTACATGGCTGCCGAGAACACACCCCTAAAGTATTTGCCCATTGAAAAATCGCTGATCTTTTATTACAATAAGTGCGCCGCCTCGCAGCACTACACCGACATTGGCCCTATTTGGTTGACAACCTCCATGGGTTTGGTCAATCCTGATTACAAGCTAATGTATCCGTGGGTGACTGCCCCGCCCCGGCATTCGCCTTTGAGTAGGATTCAAGAAAACCACGGAAAACCCGACTCAGGACGGGTTTTCTGAACAGACAGAGTCTCCCCAGATTCACAATATGAAACCGCTCTATTTAACTTACTGCTAGTTAAGTCTAATTCTAGTGGTGCCAGTTGATACACTTTACAACCCCTTTCACTATGACACGCTATCTTATTATTATTAAGTCTTTGAGATACGCAAACTTTCCACCGCTGTTGCAAACTCGAAGAACGCCCTCCACCAGGTTCTCTGCCCCGCTAAGTTTGTAATGTCTTGGATCGTCCGCGGCCACACAAGTCCGTCTTTGATGAGCCACCTCTCCGCTCTTCCAACGGGCAGTCCAGAAGCACGTGTTGCGAGTCCTCTTCTTCTCCGCACTCGCACAACATCGCTTCCTCTTGCAGCTTGTCTATCATTACGAGATAGGATCTGAAGTTTCCGTGACCCGTAATAAATTGCGCGGTGTTTCTGTTTATAAATTCATCAGCGGACTCGCTTGCTGCTGGCGTAGGAATGAATGCTCTAGCCAAAGCCCCTGTAGTAGCCGCTTGCCACCTGTCGCTCCACCTTGCGTTCGTCCGTGCCAGAATTCTCGCCTTCACCAGTGACATTAAGATTGTACCGAAATCCGGAGCGTTCTTTAGCTTAGACGCTTTCTTGCCAACTGGTCAGCCCGTTTGTTTCCTGGTGTGCCCGTATGTGCTTTGGTCCAGTGAAACGACAGTCTCATGGAACCTGAAATCTCCTTGCGAGTGTCCAAACCTTTAGCTGCAAGCGAGTCGGCGCTCTTATTTCCGCTAGCGGAAAATCGCTGATGCAACAGTGCCTCGATTGGCAAACAAGCGGCCACGGAGATTGTCCTTCATTGTCGGAAATTCATAGCGGCATCACGTGTCAACATATCCTGAGATATTATCACTCCCACAGCCTTGTGTTCATCGTCTTGCATTTGTAGAACCCACATTGAAGAAACTTTTTGTATTTTCAGGTCATAATGCAAAATGGACTCCACAGATCCTACGGGAATGTCAAGTTTAGAAGCGGTATCACGCACACCTAACCGACGGTCTTGCATAACAAGTTGCTCCATTCGCGCAATTATAGTTTTGGTCCGGCTGGTTCGTAGCCGAGGCTGCTTCGGTTTATTGTCGCACAACTCCCGACCTTTAAACTTTCGCACCCACGAACGCACATTTTTAACATCCGTAACGCCTTCACCGCAAGTCTCACTCAATTGGCGATGAATTTCGATGGGTTTTTCACTACTCAAGAGAAAAAAAAACCGGTCGATTTCACGTTGTTCTTGAACACTAAACTTCGCCATCTAAGTATATGAAACAACACTCACTGCTATGAGGGTAATTCAGTGCTGTCGTCTACATTACATATTCAAAAATATTTTCCGCGTCTTTTAAAATTAACCATATCTTTCTACCCACTTTCACTGCTGAGAAAAACATTTGGAGACCTTAGAACTTGAACGCACTTTGTATCTTGAATAAAGAGAAGTGTAAATCTTAGTGCAATTATAGTTTGGTCTAAATTTTGTCTGGATATGCGTGAGTAACTTGAAAATGTAAAAATAATCTGCGGATAGCCAACCAAAATATTACTTCAGCATCAACTTTATAATTATAAATTTTTGTATTTTTGTTTTATATATTTTAAACGTTCTTTTTATTTCAGATAGAAGTTTCGACATTATAAGAAAAATTCGTAGAATGGACCTATTATTCTATAGCTCTTGGAAAAACGCTTGTTGGTATTAGCAACAGAATATCTTGAGTTAAAGCAAGTCGAATGTTTAATATTTCGTAAAAAATCACTCAGATTAAATTGAAAAGCATTTTCAAATATCCTATAGGCCATCCCAGAAGTGCACTTTAAATATAACGGGCAATTGGTGCTTCCCTTACATAAAGCGAGTATGCATAATTTTCTTTCTCAGTATCTACAAATAAGATCAAAACATAAAGCAGTTTAAGGACAATGTTTTACGATATTTTCTTTGCAATAGTCGTAATAATCTTACTAGCTACTATTAAGCAATTACGAACTGAAAATATCATAAGACTGCTCTTCATAAGATTTTAAATTATGAAGGGGCTAACGTACAGGATGATTTTGGGATCAGAAAGTCATAGTTTTCACAGAAATTAAGAACATTAAGAGAGTCCATTTAAAAGCTTCTATCTATGCGGATGCTACAAATGCGATTTTACTATAAAATGTAAAATAGAAACTACGTTGCTCCTACAAACTTTATGAAAGAAGATATTCCAGGAATCGTCTAGAAAAGTAGTCTTAGTGGTCAGTTCGAAATGATTTCAATTATAAAATTGGTTCTTTCAATTTTTGCTGTGAAGAAATGAGCAAAACTGACAATTCTAACTAAAAATAACTGTTTCGGCCAAAAGCGGACTGTATCGTAATTTTAAAATTTTTATACAAAGGAACTTCAATCAAAAGCTAAAGGTGAAAAACTCACCTATTGGAATCGGGTGCTCCCCGTCCTATACTCCTGGGGAACCAAGGAAAAGGAAAAAAGGGTGTGGGTGGAAAAGGATAAGTTACCCCAATCTTCGGTACGGAGCCGATCGGAAGCGTTTTTCCTGATACGGGGCCTTCAGCTGGTTGTGTCCGAAGTTTGCGACTAGGTTTTTCTTGGTTCCTCGTCGGGTCAGATACAAGGAAACCGAACCGAGTCTTTCCGGCGGTAAAATTTCAACTCCCGAAATGCAGTCGGCCAAAAAAGCGACCTCCGGGAAGAGGAAAATCTGGTCTGCAAAATAACGAATCCCGGAATAAAATCAGCCTTCAACAAACGGCCACCGGGATGCGGAAACTCTTGCCGCCAAACAAAACACGCCGGCGAACTCTTGGTCAGAACGGTCTCAGACACGGAAAATTTAAAGCCGATCGCACGCTTTCTAAACCATCACAACTAAAATTCAAAAACAAAGCGAGCGAAAGAGAGGAGAGACCGCGGCTGAAGCCGCTCTGCATTATATATCGGGCAAATTGGCCGCCGCTATCTCAAATCAAAACTAAAGCGGGTATACAGAAGCAGCAAAAAGACAACCGGCCCTAATTCAAAATCCAAAAAAAGTAATTGGATTTTTTATTTTATATATTACAATAAAAAATAATTCAGAATATTTCTCACCAATTATGATCGCAAAATATTTATATAGCATACTTATCAACAAACAGCACATATTTGATTTAATTATTTAACATTATATTTGCACCTATGAAAAAAGTAGCTAGAGAACAAAATATCATTTTCCTTTTTTTTTAATAATTTATAGATTGTTTTACAGAATTCAATATTTGGTTTTAGAGCAACAAGGATATAACTTTGCTCCCACACAAATTGATGAAGCTTCATTTGTTACTAAAATATCAATCTTTCTAACACTTAGATATAAAGTGAGAGAAGTTAACAAGCTTCAGATTAAAAAAAGTTTGTGAATTAAAAATATAAGGCTTGAAGTATTCAATAACAAAAAGAGACATATAGGTATCCATTATGTAATGGGTTTAACTGTTTAAATAACAACTGACTTATAGATAATAGTATAAAAACATATCTTTTACCCTATAAAAATGCTTTGTGTCTTCTAATGTTCTTTGATTTAATTATGAATTTTAGAAATTTTGAGAATATTGGTTTTATTTTTTTAACGAGCTCTAAGCAGAGGTCATACTGACAGATTACAAAAAAAATAGTTTTATAATTACTTCTGACAAACAAAAATAAAATAAATCTTTTGTTACATTCGAAACATCCAGAACAATAGTTGAGCAAAACTAAAAGCAAAAATAGAATGAAGAGACTGTATACTTTTTGCTATCCAAAAAGACTACGTACGATGTTTAACAGGATATACATAATTTACCATATACGCAAAGCAACTCTAAAATTTTATTTTTTTATTCTACAAATAGTTCAAACCACGTTCACTACAAATCTGTAATAAAACCAGCAACAATTTTCTTAACTACAAAATTATCGTGAAGTACATATACGAAATGATGACACATCATTGATGTATCTGACTTCACTTTTTAATTAATTTTGATCAAGTCATTCGTTTGCATATTTTAGAATATACGTATCTACCGCTCAAATCTTTGCGCAAACATTAGCTTTTTGGCTGTCAACTTTTATGTGGTATTTGAACTATGCAAACTCAACATCAATGCCTAGGTTACAGAATGACGTATTTATTTTCTGTTAACATCATTATTGAACATAAATCGAATAATCTTAAGCTTTGTATTTTTTTATGATAATATTTAAACATCCCCATTGTCAGGAGCGGAATATTATTAGCAACGTTATTTGCATAAAATCAAATTGTTTGCCCCTTAAAAGCCAGACTTCGCATTTACTGAAGCACAGGAAAAAGTAAAACACATAACTTCGGCATAAAACTACGATTGTTCAATAAGTGTAAAAAAGAGTGCAAAAAAGTTTTATTAGGTTTCATCAATGGCTTTTTGTCGTTGCTCCATATTGCTTTTATTATTCCAGCTTCATTTATCAACGCCTTGTGATCGATAGTAGGTATTATAGCGTTAAATTATTTGGCTTGTTATGTTTATGGTGCAATTTTTTAGAATAAGTATTCTATTATTCATAAAAAAATAACATTAGTAACGTTTTATAACTTTTTATGGACATAAGTAGCTCAGCATCGACCCTTGTTGGGTTCAACGCTAGATAAAGGAGGGAAGTTGGCGGCCCTCGTCAACAACCTAACCCTCATAATCCAAATGCTCAAAGTATTATGTACTGCCTCGAAAATAGGGCGGACAAAGTGACGACGATTTGCCAACGAAATAGGACTAAGAGATGAAAAAAAAAATGTTAAAATTAGGAATGCATAACGTCAGAGCCTGAGGCGATAATAAAAATTACAGAAAAGAAGTTAAATATATCGAACATCTCAAAGTCAAAAAATAAAAGTAGAGGTTCGGTAAAAATTAAGAATACAGAGAAAGAAATAAAAATTAGTGGACAACGGCGGGTATGTGTACATTATTAGAAGAGAAGTTTATACCAGAGATTGACGAAATTGACTATGTCAATAAAAGATTGATTGACAAAGAATATTTGCATGATCAGTGCTTATATCCCTGGCATCGACAAACCAAAAAGACTATTTTATGAATAACTACAATATTTGGCAGACGACATATCTGCCAACCACCACGTTTTATAATGGGTAACTTCAACGCTTGAATAGGAAATGATCCACTCAATAGTGTTAAACAACACTTCCATAAAGACTTTACTAATGACAACAAAGACTTGTTGACTGAGTGTCGTGTCCGAAACAACTTGTGAATTAACAGTACGTTCTATAATCCTGATCTTAAATACAAATACACTTTTGGCAAAGCATAACGTCAATAATCTATCACTGATTATATCATAACAAACATAAGTTAACCCTAATGGAATTACTGGATGTAAGGACGCTAAATTCAGCAAACATCAAAAGTAACTGTAGATACGGCTAGTTCAGCAAAAGTGAACACCCGGAATAAATAAAGAAATTCATTGTAGAATCGTTAGAAGACGATTGTACAAAAGACAAATAAGCAGAAAGATTATTCTTCTTTCAGCTTTAATCTTTTGGGTCTGCTATTAGTTGATTATTTTTGATCCTTTTTCTGTCATAGATTTTATATAGTTCTCCCATCCTAAAGCTAGTCTTTCTCTTTTTCTTCTATCGTACGGTAACCATTCAGTAACGCTTCTTGGTCACTAATGTTCTAGCATTCTCTTTATATGTCCATCCCATCTCAGTGCTCTATTTTCTAAGGTTATTGATTGTTCAACTTCCATTCTTCTCCAGATGCCTTTCGTTCTTTTTGTTTTTTATAGTTACTTTTAGGTATCTTCTCATAAAGTCGAATTGGACTGCCCGTATTTTACCTCTAATGGTCCGAATTTGTATATTTTCAACAATACTGTGAATACTGTTCATTTTGGTTTTTTAACTTATGTTTTAGTTTATAATATTCTATGTAGATATTTCCTGGCCATTAACTGCCGAAGAAATATCTTTTCAAACACTTCTTTTAATTTTCCGATCATAAACTTCATGTCGTCTTAATCTTGCATAAATAAGACTGTCGCCCACAAACAGCAGATTGTAGTGCATAGTTTTTTATTTGCATGCCTATTCTTAAATATTATCTGTACTATATTTCAAAGCTTGTTCCATGTATATATCAAAAAAGAGATGTGATAACCTACATCCTTGTTCTAAACATTTTGTTGTTAAAATTTCTTTTCCCTATTTTTATTCTAACTTTGTTATTTGTGTATAGCCTTTTTATTATGTTTATTCACTTCTCCATCACTGTTATTGTTTTCAAAATCTACCATATTAGGGGTTCTCTAGAACTATGTCGCTAAGATTTATTCCCCCTTTCTCTATTTTGCTTTTAGTATTACTTAAAAACTATCTAGACATAGAGGGGATTACGCTTATGCCTTTATAGTTAGAGTATTGTTCTTTACTTCCTTTTTTGTGTATTTAACTAAGATTCATCTATTATTTCCTCCATATTTAGACAAGCCCATCCTTATATTTTCAGGACCAGGAGCTTTAATATTTCTGGCTTTTTTAAAAGTGCTTTATACACTTCACTTTCAGTAATTTGCGATTCTTCATTAGTACTTGAATTGTTTTCATCTTTTAGATATTCTTTTCTATTTTCTTCTAGTCGTTTGTAGTAGTGTCCGATCCATTTTTCCGATGACATTATCTGTATTAACCTCTTGTGTTCTTGCTATTTATTTTTTAAATTGTATTTCCGATCCGTTATATGTTGGTGTATTGTCTATATTTACACATCGTTTGTCCCAGTATTCACTCTTCTCTCTATTTATTTTGTATTTTACTTTTTTACGATTAACGTGTTCTTCGTTTGAAGACAGCCATCATATATGCCTTTTTCTTTTATTTGACTGTCCTCCAGATTATAGAAAAATATTTCGAGATGAATTTTGCCGTCATCGGCCAAAGAAAAATCAGATCATACTCACAACACAATAAAATACATTAGTTTATGAAAGGAGGAAGGAAATCACAAATAAGAAGAAATAATTTTTACGCTACAAGACAATGAGAACCTTATAAGGCAAGGTAGAGTATGTACGTGAACGTAACACAACTACGCAAAAATAGGCCAAAAGAGATAGTGGAAACGATACAGGTAAAATATAGAGCAAGACCTATATAAGTAAACGAATATATAAAGAATATTGAGAAACAAGAAAATAAGTTGTGAACACAACCGTCAGAATGAACACAACGGCGTACAGAAAGCACTCAAGAATAGAAAAGCCCACAAAAGAGATGGAATAAGAAATTGATTGTTGAAATATGGACATAGATCTCTAGAAGTACAATTATGTAAATTATTTAATAATATAATAAAACATAATAAAACAGCGTTGCCATGAATAACCAATGTGACCATCCTGGTCTTAAAAAACGAGATAAAAGAAACCTCGAAAATTAAGAGAAATAACATTATTAAATTCAATATAAAAGCTGTTTACAAAAGTGATCTTAAATAAACTTCAATGTTATTTTTAGTTTTTCAAAACAGCCCACACGGTGTAAATTAAAAATCAGAAAAAAGATAAGAGAACAATGTCCTTTACATATATAGGAGTAGAAACATCAAGTAACAGAAATAACTACCACGAAGTCAAATAGTAGATATGAAAGCGTCACGAGTATCAGAATATCTAAGAAACATTACCTAGAAAAATAAACACCCAATAATCAAAATCATGGTAAGCAATTGCTTCGAACCATAGAGATGAATGCATTCAAAATGATACTAAAAAATTAAAAAAAAAACAGGATAATAAATGAAATCATAAGAACTGAGTGTGGAGTGACGGACATTATAAAATTCGACAGGACAAGATAAAAACAGTGAAATGGCCATATCCAAAAAGCCAATGACGACAAATTAATCAAAATAATAGGTGACCTAAAACAGATAGGGAAAAAAGATCCGGCGCGACCACAGAAGAGATTGCTGGAAAGTTGGATTTTCACATCTACAGAAATTTAAACGTCGTAAACTAAAGTGTGAAGAAGAACAAGTGTAAACATAAAAATAAGAATAAAGAGGAAGAAGTCTTTTTAAATATCATAAAAATATTCGTGATATTTCTTCTATACTTCCTAATTTATAATTAAGTTTTGGTTGTTCTCAATACTTTCTTCGCTTTTATATTCTGCTCACTCTTACTTTTTAAGTGAAATGATGAAGTAATGTGATGAAAGTTTTAGTTTATGTTTAACATGGCATTCAACCTGATCTGAAAAATTTTACGTAAAATGCACTCTGCTCTCAGTTTGATCTTATCTAAATGTCATCTTTTGAGAAATAGCACATTTTTACGTCGGTGGAGCTTGAAAGACTAAATACAAACTTTAAACAGTAATTTTCATTTCTAAAATTGATGATTCAATGAAAATAGAAAGATATAAATCAAGTAAAAATTCTTAATGCACGTTAGAGAGCTTCTATGTTGACGCGGTTTAAGCCATTTAGTAAATTTCTGGATTTCTTAAGAAAGAGCTGCAAGATCTTTACGCACGTCATTGTTCCTAACACATAACAAAGTTTGAACGGTTTCACCCTATTTTAAAGTCTTAGGATTTTATTTATGTTACAAATTGGCACAACTCTAGAGCTGAATGGCGTGCTTCTTCAAATTAAACAATTTGCAAGGTCAACTAGAAACTATACTAGGCATTTCTTCAAAAAATAGCAAAAAAAAGCGGTTTTGGTGAAAGCGCTGTGTCATTATGTGGTGTTAGTCACCTTGTGTGGCCCGAATTGGAAACTTTGGACTTGAGCGACTTTTGCTTCTAAGAAGACACTACATGACACATCTGGGTTACTGTATAATAAAACTTTCTGGTCGCCTGGATGTTGTTATTTTACGAGATTTGACTTTATCCCGTGAATACAGACAAAAAAGGGCGTATATAATAATGATCTGAAAAACGACTTAAAAAGTGAAAGTAAACCCTTGGGGCCTAGTCTCTATATTGCTATAAATACGCAAAAGCTTTTAAACACCTGATAACACTAGAAAAATCAAGGTAGTAGTTCAAATCGTATTATATTTCATACCTAACTTCCATGTCGCTAATTTAAAATGACATAACCCGTTATTTTAAAGCTAACATTTAAATTTGAATTCATAAATTGTTCGCGCCAAACCCCAAATTATATTTATTTTTGAAATTTTAAATTAGGGCCGGCTATAATTTGATTCCCTCTCATATATATATATATATGTGAAATTTGTTTTATCGGCCCAATTGACTGCAAGCACGCGTTGCGATTTAGGCCGCGGGCCGCGCTCGTACAATTTGCTTTTAGCACTTGCTTTAGCACGTTGGTTTCGTTTAGTTCGCGCGACATTAAGCCTTTGCTTTATTCATTTTAAACTTGCCATTTTCAATTACGTTTACTTCGCGCGACTTTATACTTTTGCTTTATTAAAACCTGCATTTCGCATTTTTGTTCGCGGCATTACGCATTTGCCTTTGTTCGCGCTTTTTGCATTTGGCATTTTTGGCTGTATTCTCGCCGATAAATTATCAGCTGGACGAGGGAACCTTTACACCAGGAAGACGCCCCCGTTTCGTCTGTTGTGAAGGTTGGGGTAACCTGTCCTAATTGTTATCCATATCCTTCTCCTTTTCTTCTGGAAGCCCCAGAACCATCAGCAGGAAACCGATATCTGCGATATCTTCTATTCAAAATTCAAAATTGCATATACAGTCCACTTACTCCGGCCGCACCATAAATATAATCATGCTTTGAGCCTTGAATATGCCAATCCTGAAAGAAAAATCAACAGGCCTGATTGCAATAGAAAAAGGAATATGTAATTAAAGTTTATGAATAACACCTTTACCTTAAATGCATATGTAACTCAAGTTAAAAATATGTGCTTTAAAATGTTTTGGAAACATCATGAAGAGAAAAAATGCTAGAAATTATTTATGAAAATTTTTTAAATACTTCTACAAGAAAGATAAACATTAGCCAATTAGAATGTCACTATTTACAAAGGTGCCCAAAAGCTAATCATAACCAGTAAAATAGGGGATTGAACCGGTTGAAAGATAGAAGCAAAACTATTTATTTGCTTCATTTATTAGCCTATGCCAGTCTACGTGCAGAAGCAAATATCAGCACAATCATTCAATAAACGCGGTATGCAAAAATAAATAAATTCGCCTCTTTTTGTTCTGCCTTGCTATAATATGTATTGAATGTGCAGAAATAAAATACAAAACTGCATTTAGGTTCTCCATTACGGGGCAAAAATTATAAAGCGCACTCAGATACGCATTACAACGTTTAAAAGTCATAACTTGTTATCAGAATTGATATCTAATATCAATTGTAAGACGTAACCGCACAACATTCGCCTGGTAACTGTCTGCTCTGTTTACAAGTTGTTAGCAAGGGAACTCTAATTTATTTTATTTATATACAAGATCGTCGAGGCAAATCCAGAAAATAAATAAATAATAAAAATAATGTTAAAATACAAGAAACATTAAATGTATTTACAAAAACATAGTACAGTAAACAGTATTGAGAACCATACTGTTTAATACAGCCCTTATCAGAGGCATGACCTTCTCGAAACGGGACCTAAATCTGCTGCAGGACAATGCAACTTCCCTCTTCTCTATAAGTGCCAATGCCTCCATAATAGAGGCCTTCAAGTGGTCCTTGGTGTGATGATTCTCATTGACCTACGCCTCCAGTACGTTCATATAGTTATGAACAGTCATATTCAATGAAGTGAGGTGTCATGACATCCCTTTCGTTGCGCACAAGCTTCATCACCATTACAGAGACGATAAACTGTGTACGTAAGACGTTAGATATTCCAAAAGCTTTTTGGCGATTCATCTTTCTGCCCTGGATGAAGTTCTCTTTGTCCGAAAAGAATTGCTAGAAGCCAGCACTATCGTGCTTGATGTCGTTCAGCAGTGCTTGGGCCTATAACTTCCTGTCCATCTTGTTATGTCGGTCACAGTTGGCGGTTTCTCAGGACAAAATACTTCTAGACTATTAATCTCGGCACGCCCATTTCTTTTGACTGATCGGTTTTCCCTTTCCATTCATCACTTCCTTTGCGATCATATCATTTGGCGCGAGTTACCCTGACAGTAGTTAGCTCCTCCTGGTTGTCATATTCCTTGTCTTAACTACGTCGTAAACATCAGTCTCTTTGTAGCCAAACCATGCAATAATTTTTGTCGGCGATTTTCCGACACGAAAGGACTCGAGTACAGCAGTTCTGTGGTCGTATTGTCAACAATCATAGGTTGTTGATTATGAGAGAGTAACTTGTGTTATGTTACCTTATAGAGACGCCCGTTTGGCGTTCCTGTAAGACAACCTAAAAAATCGGATTTCCCATGTTGGCCCTGTACATTTCTTAAGAAATTTTCATTCCTTATTATTTATCTGCCTTTTTTTATTACACAAATAACCAGCGGCAATAGACAATTCAATTTAATGGCAACTGAATAAAGTACATTAATTTATAATATTCTTGTAGACATGAAATACTTCTAATATTTACTTTAAATAAAAATATACAACATTTTAAATAATTAAAATTCCTAACACAATGATTCCTTTGTTGTTGATCACCACACCTACATGCAGTTTCAGGAGAAACATTTATATAAGGCGATTTGGAAAGGCACAGAAAAGCTTCCGCCTCCAATTTTGCCAAAGACCCTAAAAATCGGAGCTTTGCGCGCTACGGTTGTACCGCTAATGACGGCGAGCTCTCAGAAGTTTGTGCCTTAAAAAACTGCGGGCCTAATTAAAACGCGAACGGCCCGCCCTGTTGGTTGCCAGCAGCGAGCGCGAAAATCCCCAAAGGCCTTTTAGGGCGCACTCGAAAATTCCATTAAGAGAAAGATTCGTCGATATCGATACGCAAGAGCGATCGCCCGAGCCGCGAAACAACGTGAAAAGAGGGTGGCCGCCGCCCCGGAACCCGCTCTGGGCGGGCGGCCACCGCTCCTTTGCCGCTTTCCGCAAGTTAATAAGACCGGAGTTCCTTACCTGTTTTGCGGCGGGAGCACCACAAAACCGGGGGCGACGCGTTACCAATTGGGGCTGCCAGCTTGACCGCAGTTTCCGGCCCTGGAAAGAAAAAAGCTGTCATTAGGCGGCTTGTTGCTATAGATTAAGTGCGGGCCGCGCAAATTGCGACAATCGGGGAATGGGGCCGCTACCGTGGCGTGCTGGCCAAAAATGACCCAAATAGTTAAGATTGCTTCTCCTGGTATATAATTTACAGGGTCAGTTGGGTATCATGGCGCACAAATTACCGTTGCGTTGTGTAATAATTGTGAGTATAATTTAGTGATTGCTGCACAATCTAAAATAAGTTGCAGCAATCACAGTCTGTAATATTATCTTAGTTTTAATCGTGGTTTTAAATTGGGATACAAAACAATTTAATTATCATCTGTCTTAATCAGAGCAAGGTTTTGTAATTTGAATATTTTTTTTATTTATTTAGACAAAAATTTAAGATCTATTTTACATTAAAGTAATAAACAAATGCGAGACCATCGCTAATACCCCAATATTTATTAATCCTGCACTGTGTCTTAAGGCCAGTGACGTTTAAATCTTCTAACTACGGATTGGATGATAAGTTGGTCTATTAGCGAGTTTCGTTGTTCTTTCAGGGCACAGAAGCACATGCAATTCATTAAATTTTGTCGGTCACGTAAGGTATGTGCATATCATCGTGGAGAGTGTCATTTGGGGAATACCATGGAGCGTTTACCGTGTTGCGAAATGTGTTGATTGAATTCTTGTATATGATTTTGTATGTCCCCAAAGTTTGATTCAGTAAGACGATGTGGTTTTTTTATTTGACAATGAAAGTTGAGAACGGCTCCCAATCAGCCAATCCATTTGTTTACCTTTAATTTCTAGTTGATTTCCTTTGATGTTAATATGTGCTGTCCAGAGTAACAGGTATTTGGCTATTATTAACTGTTAATTGTGTAAAACGGGTATTAAAAATTATTTATGCAGATTTGTCGCTATTAACTGTTACTTATAACGGTGTTTCTAGAGGTTGAGATGTCGGATGTATAGAGTAAATAAAATATTGGTCCAAAGACGCTACCCTACGGTATACTAGCAAAACTCTTTTGATAGCTTGAGATTGAATCATTTATTCAGTTAAAATGTGCATTTTCTTACGGGTGGTTCGAAAAGAGTAGTTTGATTTTATAAAGTAAGTCTTTGTGCTATACCTTCTCAAACGCTTGTTGAATCTCTAAAAATACACCGGTATATCCTTTACTTGCTTCGAAGCTTCTTATTATTTTTGCAACGATACGGTGTTCTTTGTGAACTGTGGAATATCCTTCCCTTCATTGTAATTGATGAGATCGAATTTTGTGAGTGGGGGTTATGGTTTTTTGGACTATTGCTTTTAAAAAATTACATAAAAGTCAACGTATTATAGAATGTTCTTTGTCTCGGTGATTCTTCAGGTTTGGCTCAAGTAATCTTGGGCATTACTTGTAGCAGTTTTCTTCCTTTATGATCTCTAAACTGCAGTTTTGGCATTCGAGTCCCTCTCCACAATAAATTTATTGCCAAGGGATTAAATGTTTAATATTCTGCACCGATTTGGGTAATAGATTACAGCAACTACTAATCTTAAGATAAGAGTTTGTAAGTTTAAAGCTTGGATTTTTTCAGTTTCATACAATTCCAACTGATAATACACAGTAAAATTGTTGATAATTACCATAAAGTTATAATTTAAATACTAGACAACTATAAGTGCAAACCCTTTTTAAAAAAGAAAAAGCCGGTGTGATTTAAAAATTACAACAGTGTCAGGTATCGTTTTTTAGAACCGTTGCTTATATTATCTCTATTTCAATTGTTTTATTTGTTTAAATACAATTTAAATAATCAAATTATATGTAATTAATTGTAGTCATTAAGCATTCCAATACTCAAAATATTCTAATCCCAGATATAGTTGTAAGATAATTTTTAATTTTTAATTAAATATACCTATGTGTAATACATTACTGCTTTTTAAAATTTCAGTACTATTAAAAATTGATAATATCGCAATGAAATTATCATAATAAAATACGCATACTCTATTTAGTCAGAAAAAGATTAAAGTTTGTGAACGATATGTTTGTCTGTTCGAGATTTGGTTATATCGTATTTTTTTAATATAAAATCTGCGAGAAATAATGATACCACATGTACAGTAGTTCTTAGCCACTCGATTTGGCACTCGTAACCTACGTGGTAAGAATGCCTCATCGTCGACAAAGATAAATTATCAGCAAGCTTGAAAGAGGCTTATAAGAACAGCGTATTTTTTAGGGGAAATAAGTCGCCATATCAGTACTGTGGCGTGAATATGGATTCAGTAGGTTGAAGAAACCACAAGTTTGCGAAAACCGAAGCCTCAAATTGTTTATGAGGTCGGTATAAGCTACAACAGTGTTCAGATTATCTTGGGCTTGGCAAATGCTCGAGCCCGTCCATCTGCCCAAGATCCCTTTCGACCTCCCTACAGACTGGGGTTATCACCCTTCGCTTATCGTTTGTTAGATCACTAAAAAAATTGGATAATAAACGCTTTCATTTAAGAAAATAATTCTAGTTATATTTGATTTACTCTCCTAATTTCGACAACAAATATAGTTATAATAAAAAATGTTAAATGTAACATCTAGTCAGTAATTTTTTGCTACAGTCCGACCATAACCCCATATAGTCCGCATTGTAGTGCTCCAGGAAACATGCAACAGGACTGTATGAATTTTAGATACAATTTAAACAAAAAATAAAGTCTTGTGATTGATCTAAAAAACTGTTTCTTTCAACTGCTTTTCCTGAATGTAGGAAATAGTAACGGTAGTTGCAATTCCAGTACCTGAAATGACTATCAAAAGAGCCATTCTTCTAATAAGTTTAATTATTATTTAATAAAATGTAATGGAAAAAAAACTTTCACAAGATATCAATTGAAAAAAATAATTAAGTAGCAAGAACAGTTAGAAATAGGATATTCATTTGTAATAAAAAAATTAATACTACGATTTTGGTTGATATAAAAAAGGCTTTCGATTCTATCCGAAACTTTGTCTTAATTCGTAAGCTTCTAACGGAAAATCTTATCGATTATTTATTTAAATTGTAAGAGTCTAATATTAGCCTTTCATGTGGAACACATACAGATTTTGATAAAAACAAAATTTTGTAAAAAGTACTTGAAAATTACTCCGTCTCTTTAAGCATGTCTTGTACCTAAACGGGTTAGTAGTTCATCAAAAATGCACTGGTTACAGTTGGTCCCTATTTTTTTAAGCCAATTTATCATTCTAATCGATTCAATTTTAATGCTCAACGATAAAAGAATAAAAAGTCTATTTAAAATTGAATCACAAATGTTAAATGTCATAAAATCATAGAATCTAAACATGATTGAGATGAAACAGTTGTTAAAAAATGTCCTTCGAACAATCTTCAGAATTTTAGTCAATCTTCAAACCCGTCGAACGTTGACCTCTGTATTTGTAAAATGATGTATCCAGGAGGAGATAAGAAGTTTCGTTTCCAGTTAAACAAGTGCGATTGGTATAGTTGTTACCATTGAATCTTTTAGACAAAATTGAAATTAAAAAACAATAAACTAAATGAAATAACAGGTTAGGAATTCCATACAGAAACACAAGCAATATATGACTTTTGTCCATCATAATCGTTAAAGTGATAAATAATAAAGCATATAAGATTAAGATAGTAAAGCCGTGTGGCGAAATGGTGGCAGCGTCAGTCTTACTTTAAGTAAATTAAAATTTAACAATAAATACAAACTTTTGCAATCAGGAACGATACAAAAATAATTGTGTTTTAGTCGAAAAACTGGTCTATAAAACAAAATGATTACATAACACATAACATACACAAAATAGTAAATAATCGAATAAATAAACAAAGTAAAAAACGATAAACATAAAAATATCGTTAGTAACACTGTCTAGCAAAAGGAATGCAAGAGTAAGCAGTTGATTTTTTGAACTGAATTGTATGCAGCAAGGAAGTATTCATTAATGTCAGCAAAACTCTGCATGTGCACCGAACGTTTTTATTTTAGGAGATATTGATCATAGAAATTTTGGCAAGGTTTTGGACTTTTGATATTCCAACCTCCGCTGATCTTTAATTTATTGGTCACTTTGTTCGCCTTCATTAATTACAAGTGTATATCTGACACAAAAAAATATTTTTGTTGCTCCAATGTATCTGTTTTGCTGTTTAAAATTAGGATACTTGCATGCCCGCCCCAATGTAAAAAGATGTGTCTTTTTCTGCTCCTCTTAGCCTTAGTCCAGTATTTACTAGGTTTGCTCTTTGGTTTTGATAACCACCGAGGTATTTGTGTTATCCTTTTAATGTAGTTCTGTTTGTCAATTAAAAGCAATAACGTTCTAAGCAGAAAAATTGTAGAAATATCTGATTTCGCCTAAGACTTATTAGGTTTTTTTATATAATAATTACTTGAAAAACTCCCCTTTATTTGTAATACTTTTCTTTAAACGCACTTTATAAAGCATCAGTGGTTGCGTCCAGAGCCAACGCCTGGCCTGAGAAAAAGTTTTGCCTGCACCCCTAAAATACCGCATTTTCTATCTTTATCAGTTGTTAATATCAAAACAGCTGTTACATAATATTAGAAATCAAAAACACTATTTTCGGGATTTACAACACATAATAAACCAACATGCAAGTGCACAGGTGGTGAACAGACGATGTCTATCCAGCCAATGTTAATGTAATAAAAACGCGACTGCGATGGAACCTGACAGTCGATGAGAGTAAATTATAGTGAGCATGCATGAATGAAAACAGTCGGGTCAGTTGGGAGTTGGGAGTTCACGGATCACATGCAGTGTATGATTAATAACAAAAAGTAGAACAATGAATTTGCATCAGTTTTTGTTGGAAAAAGCTGGAAGGTTTGTCTACAGATATTACTCTACTAATTCAGAAGATTTTCGGAAACAATTCGATGAGTGCATATAAATAAAGGTATAGAACCAACAGGCCAGAGATGGCCGGGAATCCGGTAAAAGTATTCTGCGATCTGGCAGATCAGCAATGAGCACCGAAACTATTGAACGTATACGGACTACAATCAATAAGAGTCGGCGACTAACAGTCTAAGAACTAGAACATAAACCGAAAACTAAAATGATTGAAATTTAGTATAAAACGAAGGAAAAATACTGTAGAAAAAACATCATACTCCAATTTGATTTAGATTGCTTCCAAAGAACCCGATTTTCTCAAACGGTTATAAGTTGAGATTAAATAAGGCTTAATTGCAGCGATGAAAGTGTGTGAAATTCCAAGGTGCATACTTTACAGGGGACTGAGGCTACTACCTACAATGTTCTCTGTAACTTTTATCATTTCTATGGAACATGTAAGTTCTTTGTTATTGCAATTGTAATTTAGACGTGAGTCTAACTAGCTCATCCTGAAAGGAAAACTCAGTTTAGTTACTCAGAAGAAAGGCTATGATCCTTAAGCGACTGTCAAATGCCAAGAAGTAAGTAATTAAGTAATTGAATTATATGGTTCGATATTTCCGGAATAGGCCACATATTACAACTCGAGTGTCATTCCAGACTTTTTCTTCCAGAAATATGCAAATAAAAAGGACGCAACTGTGTCCGTATTACCAACCAGTTCTTTGAATTTGTATAAAATCGAAATATGAACTTCTGAAAGGTTCTTTGATGAAATATAAATACTACTAATACAAAGAATAATATATTGGAAAGTGCCTAGGTCACTAAGAACCACCCTTTCGATAGACCTGATAGCATGTGTTGTACGAGTGATGGATTTATTTAATTTGGCTTTACTACAATTCGTGACTAAGGGTGTTCAAGTCCAGTCTCTAAGCAAGCGACCCTTTATACATTATAAAAGTTCAGATATCAGAGTCAATATTGAACATTTCTGATCTTGTCGGAAGGGACAGGGTTTTGTTGAAAACCCCAGCACTTATTACGGAAGAGGGCTTGTGAGATAGGTTTAAAAAGCCTTTCAAGAATCTCTTGAATATATTAATTGGTGGTAATTTTAATTTTCAATTTCTGGTAACCCCACTAGTGGCCTACCAAGCTAATCTTCGTTGGATTTTCGATTCTTGTCAAGTTTGTCACATTTTTGAGGTGTTTTGTATAATTATGTCTAAACTTTATCATTCTGGCTGTTGAGGTTTCTACAGCAAATATTTTTTGATCACTGAACAGAGTTTCACAGGGTCTCGCCTTATGAGGATCTTCGTAATCGTCCACCTAGGATATAAACACGCATTCGACTTCATTTATTCAGCGAAAAATTGAGGTAAATGATGGTATATTTGCTTCCAGTGATTCATTTCTTTTTCGATGCTTTATAGAAGAAGTTTTTCTAAGTTCCTTTAAGTTATAAAAAGTTACCCAGGTAATTTTCATTCACATTAAAAATCACACTAAATATCTACTCTATAAAATTGCAAAACTGTAACTCTATGTGTGTTTGTAACTAATATTGCAATTCCAATTCAGTTATAAACTGATTTCAAAGGTGAAACCTTATTCGAACCGGTTTGTGGCCAAACCTCGAATAAAGGTTTTATATTTTAGATTTAGGTCACTTTTGACCTGTTATAGGTCAAAACAAAAATTATCATAGAATAGTTAGACAGGTGTTTCATAGACTAAGTGGTCAATTCTTGCCGTTAGTAGGCGCATACCGCACAACTTTGATTTATGTGAAACCAAATATAGCCGAACGGAGGTCATCATGCTTACATAATCCTGATAAAGCGATTATTGGATCATTTTTTCTTAAATTGTCGACGAAATTCTGAACCACATATTTAGCAGGGATTTTTAGTTGGCATTTTAAGAGTTATGAAAATAAATAGAACACGATAAACTGGACCTTTAAACAGCTATTGGAGTTATTTGATGTATTTATATTAAGAAATATACATACATGTACATGTATACAAATATATGAAATGACAAAAACTGCTTATCATGTAAGTACAGTACATAAACGGAGTTTGAAGTATCATTTGTTTTATAATCAAAATGATTAAAAGAAGGGAATTTAGTGTGCAGGAATAGATACGGACTCGCTTTTTATGATTATATAAACAGCTTAAAATCACAAATTGTATTAAATGTTCCTGTTGGGTCGTTTAAGTACTACAAAACTTATCAACGATGCTGAATTACACTTAAATCGAAAGATACAAAGCCAAAAAAGTGTACCTTCTGAAAGAAAAGGCTGAAAATTGATACACGATGTATATAGAAATTGACCGACCCTTTAGTGCTAAAACTATGAGAATAATAATAATAATGGTGGAGAAGGTTTAAGCTCTTATATGTTCGTTGATTTCTGATGCGAGGCGATGTAGCAAACACTACACCTTAGAAGACCGCCATTATTACCTCTTGTACGAAGCGAACGCAGGTACTCAATTATTTTCAATGATTAAGGAGGCGCTTCAACTGGACGACGGCGCTGGCCCTAGAACTGCTTAATAGGGCTCGGAAAAACAGGCTTGAAGGTCTACAAGGAAGAAGGCTTCTAGAGAAGGAAAAACACCAACATTTAACAGAGGATGATTACGCAAATGTTGCATGACCGGACAAGTCTAACTTTAAGATAAGCTTAATGAGACACCTTACTCTTATTTTCAACAACAGATCTGTTAGGTCTGCATAAGTGTAATAAGATAACGTTTAATTTTGACAAATATTCAGTTGTTTGGCACCCCTTAAGTTACTTACGTGAGGCGACGAGCGGGTGAAGGTTATCTTTCCCAGTGTGTGATGTCTGCACTCAAACGTGGAGGAGACAAAGTGATGATCTGGGATTACGTGGCGATTGACGGTGCATGAAAAATTGCCGTTTTCGAAAAACGCAAGAACATCGAACAATTTATTGCTGTGTTGAAAAAAGATCTGCACCCATCCTTCATATATAAAGATTTTTGGTGACACCAACACAGACAACATTAAATTTCAGCAAGATTAATGCACGCTGTCAGAAATCTGAAAATAACATGCAGTAGTTAGACTAACCAGCTCGATCGCTGAGTATCTCTGGAACACGCTAAAGTGGAAGATAAGGAAGCAAATGATGGAATCTATAACACCCCAAAAAAATTCTACGGAAAGAATGGAATGCTATTACGCCTGAAGAATGTCTGAAGATGTTTAGGGGTTCGCCCAACAAATTAGCTACAGTTATTAAATCTAAAGTTGGACCAACAAAGTAATGAATACCTGATGATTGCTAACAAAACTGGTGTGCTCTTTCTCCAACAATAGAGAGTGATATTTATAGGGTGTCTCATACTTTTGACCAGGACTGTATGTTCTTCTTCTTTTTAAGGTGCCGCTAACGAATATTGCCGATCATGTTGATTATGACCGCTTTGCCGACTGCTGCTGTGAAAAGTGATTCTGTCGTCTATCCAAATCATTGCACCAGGTTTTTCAATCATGACGTACTTCTTCTTCCAGGTCCCCACTTGATTTTGACCTTTCCTTGTATGATTAGGTATAAAATGTATGATAGTTTACGTGTTTTAATTGTTCGTATAACCTCGTTGCCCTTTCCCATTCTTGCTAACACTTCTTAATTTCGTAAGCGATACATTCAACTTATGTGCAGCATACGTCTGTATGTCCATAATTTAAAGGCTTTCAGTCCTTTGAGGGATGTCTCTGTTACCGTTCAAGATTCTACTCCGCAGAGAAGAACTGTGAATACGTAGCAGCGTACTAAACGCATTCTCAGTTGTAAATTGAGGTCGTGACCACACAACACTTTTTTAGCCGTGTGAATGCTGCTCTGGTACACTCTATGCGGCATTTGATTTGAATTTTGTCATCCCAATCACTTTTGATAACCAAGATAGATGATTTTGTCAGTTCTTTCTATTGGTATTCGGTTAATATAAATACAATGATCATGCGGTTGTTCTTTTGCTAATAATCATGTATTTTGTTTTCTTGGTGTTGAGCAGAAGACCATAGCGTTCTGAAGTTTCAGTAATTCTGTCGAAAAGTATCTAATACTTCCAAAGTATTTGCCATAAGTGTAGTGTCGCCTGCATACCTTAGATTGTTACTTGGCACTTCATTTATTTTTACTCCTTCGTCAATTTCATCCAATGCTTCTTTAATTATTTCCCCCGAATAGATGTTAAAAATTAACGACGACAGAATGTACCCCTGTCTGACTTCTCTTTGTACAGCGATGTAATCTGCTGATCTATTCTCCACTCTAACACGCCTTTTGATTTCAATATAAGTTAGCTATGATTCTAGTGTCCCTTTCGACTGCATATAGACTCTTATGTTTAATCTGTTATAAAAATTGCCTGCACTTGACCAAAAAAGTCATACAAATGTTCAAACAGTGAAAAAGTTTCCAGAGCATTTTTTATACTTCCCCATTTTTGGTCCTTGCCTTGTCAGCACTTTCTGCTCTATCCAGTTATTAATATTCTTTTATCAGAAAAGATAAAACCCTTGTGCAGAATGATTAAAACTCAACATAATACATATATAATTTGTGTTCTAATATTAAAAAAATTAAAACGTTTTTTTGTTAACTAAAACAAATTTTAGCACACTGAAAAAAAATTAGTCTTCATATTCAGATTTGTTTTACTTTTACAACTAACTGAATTCACAGATACACGTGTACATTTGCTTAATTCTTATGGAGTAATTTGTTTTACAATTAGATATAAATTCAATTTAACATAAGAAGATAAAAAAAAGTTGTGGTTTTAGCAGGATAATCCGCCAGAATCAGCTGACTTTAAGCCGCAGAAAAGCGAAATTAACCTTCATTTGATAAAGGAGGGCCAAGCGGGCTCCCGTCTCTTCGCTTCTGTTATCTCGTTCATCCCCAAAAGTCCCAAGATTTATCGGTACTCGTTAAGTTACGTCGGAAAATCGCGTAAAGGGATAGATAAAGCACATTCCTGCGCATGCTTGAGCGATAAACTAAAATTTTGCGACCGCCGTGAAGGGCCGAAAGTTAAGCAATGTGACCACTGAAGGTCGGTGTTTTGGGCTAGCTAAACATTCTGTTTCATACATTATATCATCATCCACTTTACGCAGCTAAGTAGAAAATCGAGCTAAAAAATATTCCATTATATGTTACGTTAATAAGAAATTTTTTAATGTTTTTTAAATTTGAAATTTGATTGTGATTGGTTAACTCGATGTTTTCAGAGTCCACGTTAAATAACTGTAAAATAAACTCTTTCTTGAATGTTCATGTTTTGACCTTTTTGACAACAAACACCTGTGCTTCAGGCGTACTGTAACAGCAAGAGTTTACGAGCATGGAAAATTAAACCTTGCGACAAAAAGCAGCAAAGCACATGCAGGGTAAAAAAATTTTCAATGTAATAAGCTGCTGAGTTGTTACTCAAATGGCTGTCATCCGAAACTTCAAATGTTCCTTATTAAAGTTTGCATCGGCGCGCTAGTTTCCAATTCACCATAAGAGCGCGGCTGGCAGAAATAAAAGAGCGCAGCCGGGCGATAAAGAAAGTTTATTAGGAAAACGTCGGGCGAATAATGAGAAATTCAATGCCGATACGGCTAAACGCAAACAATAAGCATCGCCGCGCCAGCCGATTCCTCCGCGGCACTAAAATTTGATCCGGGAGTTCATGAAGCAATTTGCGGGAAAGCTTTTTCAGGTCGTTCTTTCCTGTCGACCGGCCGTTGCGGTAATCCCCGCATGACGGCCGTTGATGGGCATTTCGGCGGGCGATCGCGCTCGTCTACCTCACACAGCTGAAAAATTGCGGCCATGTATTTTTGATAATGCCCAGCGGCCGCTTCCGCTCGCGTGGATTTCCGCTCTGCTATGGGCGTTCCGCTTTCATCAGCCTGAAGAGTTTTTCCGACACAATAAACAAGTTTTTAGTATAGGCCGTTACTCTTCTTGTCGAAATTAAACATTTATATCAAGTAATGAGTTTTTAATTTTTTTTATACAATTCTTCACGGTTGGTATACACACATCGCTTAAGATCACTCTGTTTGGCACATACCACGGTGCACTAACTAACACACGCAGCACTTTATTTTGGAAGTCGCTCGATGATGGCTAGGTTAAAGTTATTAACGGTTTCCCAGGGGGAGAGACCACATGTCCAGATAGGTTTCATCGCGACGTTATAGAGCAATAATTTGTTTTCTAATGAAAGTGCAGATCTTTCAATCATCCAGTAGATTTTCCTATATTGTAATACAAGCTGTTTGCGTTTATTAATGATATAGGTTTTCCAAGTGAAGTGACGATCCAAATGGAGCCCCAGGTATTTTGCGGAATCGACGTGTTTTAATTGTTCGTTGAACGAGACATCTGGATAGTTATCACGGTTCTTAGTAAAGGTGGCATGTTGGAATTTGCTGTAATTTACCCTGATTCACCATACTCTTAGCCATTGTTGGAATGTATTGAGAGCGTGTTGCAGATTGTGGGGTGTTGTAGTAGGATTAAGATGCGAGGCTAATATAGCCGCATCATCGGCAAAAGTAGCTGTTGTGGTCAAATTCATAATTGATAAGTCGGTTGCAAAGAGCAAGTATAGGATAGGCTCCAGCACGCTGCCCTAGGAACTCCGGATATGGCCGGTTGGAAATTCGTATATTCGCCTTGATAGTTTACAAAGAAGTATCGTTCTGATAGGTAGGACTTTAATATTTCGTGTAGTTGGTATGGCAGATAATTTTTTAATATATAAAAGAGACCAAGATGTCGTACCTTATCAAAAGCTTGGGAGATGTCTAAAAACGCCGCGGAGCAATATTTATTTTCATCAAGGTCGTTGTGGATTTGATCTGTGAGTCGGTGGATTTGTTCAACAGTTGCATGGAGACGTCGAAATGTAAACTGGTCGGGTGAAGTCGTTTTAATAGTAACTGTTCGAAAATTTTAGAGGGAATTACTTGGTTGGTCGGTAGGATATTGGATCAGAAGGTGGATTTCCAGGCTTCTGAATCATTGTTATTTGTGATACTTTTCAGATGCATGGGTTGTGTCTACTAGAGAGGATGGCAATATATATTTGAGTAATCTCACGGATTGCGGGTTCAGGTAACTGTAGTAAGATTTTTCTAGTGATAAAATCAAAGCCTGGAGCCTTCTTAGGACTAATTTCTTTACTGATGAATTCTTGTGCTTTATGGAGCTTGAATGGTTTTATCAGTTTGCTCACTTGATAGAGAGATTCAAGAAAGTCAATTATTTTTGTGTCCTCTTCTGCATACTGGTCGGAGGATTTAAATACGTGGTAGTCCACGTATTTAAACCCTTGATGACCAACTGGTCAGCAAAGGTTCCTGCTTTATCTTTACTGGTGCAGGCCCATTGCCTATCAGGCTTGATGATAGTTGGTATGTGTCTAATAAACCTTCGGTTTTCTCGACCGCTTTACAAAGCGAATAGTCAGAAGTGTCAGTGTTGAATGCCTTGGTTTTTAAAATGTAATGATTCGTAAACCGGTTCAGTGCTCGGTTGTCCGGTTATGAGCAGGTGATTTGGCAGTGTTTTCCGAGGCGCCGTTTTTCGATTATTTTGTTTTTTAATATTAAACTGTTGGCGTTGAAATTTTTCCTTTAGGGTGTAGCTTCTCAAACTGCTTGCTGGATGATATTTATTAGCGTTATTACTGCTTCTTCAATGTTACATTTGGTTTTAATGGTGTTTTTAGGTTTGTTTGATCAGTTGTTATACTTTAAAATATTTTCTATCCGTTTTAATATCGCAAAGAATTGGTCGTGCTTGGGTAAGGGTTATTTCGGAATGATATGTGATGATAAAAGAGGAATAGTCAGCAGCTAATTCAAGGCAAAATTCTGTGGTGAACTGTCCTGTGTTGAGCCCTTCAGTGAAGCAGAAATCAAGTAAGTCAGGGATTTTCCGGCGATCCGTGAGCCAATAAGTTGGTTCACTAGTCTATAAGTATTGTAGATTGTTTGATAGCCCGTCAGTTCTTGTAATGTGAGAGCCTCAATCTTGATGCTTCGCGTTAAAATCGCCAGCTGTAAAGAATATATTTCCTAGGCTTGGGCAGAAATGTAAGTAATCTTTTTTTCTTGGGTCTTTGGGGGGGTCGATAAACTTTAAGAGTTGGTGTTTTGTCTTCAACTTCAATTGTAGAGGCTTGCAGATGCTGATTTTCGTATTTAGCTAGTTCTTGGTGCTTTATGTTGGATTTCATTATGACTGCTGTTGCGCCATGGGCAGTTCCGTCAGGGTGATTTTGATGTAGCAGTCTGGAAATTTGATGTAGCTTTTTCTGGTGGAGTGTGTTCTTGCTATCTTAAATATATCAATTTTGTTGTCTTCCAGGAATAGTTTGACCTCCTGAGCATGTTGGCTGACCCCATTGGCATTCCACACAGCTATTTTTAAGGTTTGTGCCATTAAGTCATCTTATTAATTAACGTGGTTAAGTTCCTCCATGTCGTTTGACTGTTGTTTTTGAAGTATCAAGTGTAATGGTGGGGTAGCAGTAGCATTAGTGATCGATTATGTATAGGTTGTATGATCTGTATTGTTTGTTCAGAGTATGTAATTTCAAGAACTCTAAATGTTTGAGTAAATGTGCGCATGTGTGTGTGTTAACTTCACGTCTTAGACGTAGAGAATTTTTTTTGAATCTGGTTATGTACTATATAATCTCGGTAGGTAGCAGGGTGGACCACACCGCAGTTTACACATTTGATCTGGTCATCTTTAGTTCTCCTTGGGCTTTTATTGGTACATTTAACACAACGTACTGTTTGCTGGCAGTAATTTTTGGTATTGCCAAATCGTAGGATTGTGGGATTGTTCTTTTAGCTTGTGGGGATTAGATAATTATACTTGTGTTCTTGAATAATTTTGTTGTTGCTGTCTTTTTGTTTAATTTCACTTATAAACATGGAGAGAGGATATTTGGTTAACCGTTGTTTTATGTTCCAAACATTAACCACCTCATGGCCAAGTGGCCAAGTGCTGTTTTATTTCTATTGGGTTTGTAGAACGACGGATGGTTTGTACGTTTGGAATTTTGTGTTTTCATTCATGCGATTTTTAATAATAGTTGTATGTTTTCATTAGTTTGGATTTTTACTTGGTCATTGACAAATGCTTTTGGCAATATCATTAAATAATGTTGTTAACGAAGTTATATTTTAAACATAAATAGGTGGGAGCTTAGGATCTTTCGAAGTGCTTGTTTCCTGGGTGATGCTAGTCTGGTCATCGCTTTCTCTATCTAGTGGGTCATATTGCTGGTTTGTACTGGGTGGTCTAACCAATATTGTGTCTTTACTCTTTGCATTTGGTTATTTAAAGCGTTTTCTGAGATTGTGTTTTTTTCTGTAGTTGATGGTGCGCCATTCGTTTCTTGCCTCGTTACAAGCTAAGATTGTAGTTAATTTGTCGGATATGACGGCATCTGTATGTGCTAATCATTTAGTGGGTACGGAGTGGGTTGAGATGTAAAGGAAACATTTGTTATGATGCATTATGAGCTTGATGTTGAGATTTTTGTTGTATGTATTAGTTTATATTGAGTATGAACAATAGTTCGGTGGTAAATGGGTCATAGTTCATTGATAGTTACTACGTTCAAATTAATTTATATTTGATTTGGATTTAATATCAGTAGGGTTAAATAAGCATTAGTACAACAGCCGGTACGTTTAAACTGTTATTTTTTGTTTCAAAATTAAAAAAAAAATCTTTGGTATCTGTGTATTGTATACCATAGAAAGTACCACCCGATATTATATCAAATTTCTTGAATACTAACAGTACAATTTTATTGTTCAATGAGATAAAAAAAAATTCACGTATTCTAAGTAATTTACGTTCTTAACGTTATTTTTGTAACTCTTTGAGGTACACTGTAGGCAGCTGGTGGACTTTTAAGGAGTTTTGCTACTTCTTATCCCATTTTCTCTATGTTTGATAGAATTCGAAAGGTTTACACGGAGGCTGGTGATTTTTCTGCTGTAGGAACAGTTAGTCTAAAGTTTTGTAACTGCACCTCTGCGATTTCAGACTAAAAATGGTACTGTAAGGTGAGATGTTAAATAGTTGAAGGGTTAATTAGCACAGCGGAGTTTTAATCTTCTAAAAGGTTTAGCTTACTGAATATTAATGCTTTCATTTTAAAAATTTCAAGCACATAATAACTGTAGAACAAGCAATTACTTTGAATATTTTATGCTACAATCATTATGGTGTAATGAGAAATAAAATTCACTATTGCATAAACGCTTTAAAAAATGCAAGAATTACAACTTACAATAACATGCAAGCATCCACAATATTTTCTTTTTTTACCGAACAGACAATTTAGTAGCTACATGTATACACATTCCTTATTTGAAAATTTTGAGCTGGTTTTGGTCAATCATAAGTTAAGTTCGTAACTGAAAATAAATGTGGCAATGCCATCTAAGATTGAATTTCGAGAATTGTAAACTTTATCTGATCTTTTCAATATTGAACAGAAGAAAGCTTTTTCGGTTGTAAGCTTTAATGTCTTCATTTATTACACGAGAAATCAACACATATGTTTTTTGCAATGACAGCGGCAAAAATGATGTCTGATGCGTTCTTGCGCTCCCTTAACAGCTTTCCGAATATGTATGCTGCGAGGCTTATCACAACTTTTTCTGGGTTTCTTTAGGTTATAAAAAATAATATTTGCACTTGGACACTGACTTTTCATCACAGTGAATATTTTAGTCGGTTTCGTTCCATATTTACATTAAAAACGCACAACATTACGCGTATTGAATTAATAAAACATCGTAAACTAGACCACTAAGTAGATATCAGAATTAACTAGAGAAAAACCATATATTTACGATGAAATATGCATTCGTCTTCTTATAGAGAGGGGGGATATTAAAGTTTGTTAGTGATGGTAAACTTCATATTATACAGTTGCAACATTTTAACCATTAAAAAAAGATTATTATTAGTAACTGCAGGTAAATGCGATATTGCACTTTAGAGAATTGGAAACATTAGAAACTTCAAAGTATTATTTCTTGGAGTCAAAAATTTTGAAAAACTGCCAACTATTAAGTTACGTTTGTCATCTACAGAGAATGAAAAAGATATGTGAAATCATAGATACAATAAAAAAGAGAAAGCTTGGAAACTTGGGCCGTACAACGGGAAGTTCCAAATGCATTGCTCCAACTCATAATGCAGGGAAAGATAAAGGGAAAAAGGAATGTTTTGCTTAGAAAATCTTGGCTGAAACCCTTAGAGACTGGTTTAATTGCACCAGCATTGAACTACTCCGAACGGCTATATACAAAATACGTATAGCAATGATGCTATTAACAGATTGATTTATTCACTAAAATATAATAAAACTGGACACATGTTACATGTCTATTGAAAAATGTAATTTTACTCAAATCGAAATTAAGAAGGAAACACGCTAATCCCAACGATTAATCCAACAAAGCTTACCAGTAGATTTGGCATGGCGGTGTATAAATGCAAAACATGATTAGCAGTTGCAAGCAACTTTGTGTGTCATGTCCTAAGATATATCGAAGTTGAGTTTTCAGGAAAGAAACTAAAAATAACAGAGGGTTCATCATTCTAGACCGTTCTTTCACACTTTTTTTAATTAAACAACTAGATGTAATTTAAATAAATAACGGTTCTTAATTTGTAAAATAGTTGTTTAAAAAAAAAATACTCCACTAGAACCATACGTGCGACTGTATATGGGTCCGACTAGTTTGAACTGTACCGTTTACTTTGTACTTATACTTGTGTCTGTTTCGGTAAATATCCCTGATTTTGCATCCCTTATAATATCATATAATAACTAACAACATTTTGAATTTTAAAACAGAAAATACCAGCTAATTTTATTAATTAACTAAGAAAAGTTCTTTACAAAAAACAGGTAAAAACGACCACCAGGCAATGGTCCCGATAAAAAGTTAAACAATCTACAACTAGATGCTTTCATAGTTTTTATTTTAGCGACAATTCAATCAGGTAAAACAAATAAATTAACCATTAGAGTAGTTTCTAAGCTACACCCTTTAACGACATGGTAACAAGCAGTACCTGTGTCAGTGGTATCTTGTAAACAATTTCCTATTAAATTACATCAATCTTATAACTGTTCCAAAATCATTATTCCGCAGTAGACAAGCAAAAACAATTCTTAAAAATATTAAAACTTACATGATTCTTAAGTGCATTAAAAGGCAGTTTATATTGTACTGATATTTTAAATTAAATTCTTTGATTACATTTAATTTTTTATTAAAAAACATGCATGTTCTTGCTTTTACAGTTATCATTTTTAAATAAAATCTTTTACAATAGAACGGCAGAACAAACTGGCGTTATACTGATGAAATTGTGACCTTAAACATCAACAAACATCATATTCTGATAGAACTGCCCGTTCTGTTTGTCTTGCAATAGTGACTGACGTAGTAAAAGGGTTAACATTGGGGAAACTAAGTTATGTTATATTTTAAAAATAAATATTAAAATAGGCGGACACACGTTCCAGATTGAAGAAGTGATATATTTCCTAATTCTATTTCATTTAACTTTCACCTGTTTGTCTCAAAGAAAGAGTTTTTCAGAGAAAAAATCCACTCAGAAAGACCATGTCAAGAAATAACAATAATAAACTTAATTTTTTTAATTATTACAGCACATGCGAAAACGAAGGTCGGATAGAACAAAACTAATAAAGATTGGTCGACAAAGGAAATACTAAAAAGTAAGGCAACAATAGAAATGTGTGTCTAATCACAGTATTAAGATACGAAGCTTAAATTGGAGAGTTGAAATGATTATATGCGACACCAAGAACAACTCCGGCAGAATCAAAATATTAGTATTAGGGTAAAAATTAACCGATATAGTAAACTTAGACAAAATTGGTAAAAGAACAGAAGTGTAGATGTTGAGGAGAGCTATTAGAAACAAAAATAGAATAGGGACAGGCCACGTGGCAAGACTTCAGGTGTAAGAAGGAAAGGTCGGCCAAATAAACGTGAAATCGATGAAATGGTAAAATAAAGACAGAAAAGCATGGAAGCCAAAAGGAAAGCCTTTTGTTCGAAATAGAGATAAACTAACAAAAGCAAGATATAAGAAACTAAGATAAAGAAGAGACTGAAGATTTTTAAATTATCATTTAAAGCTGGAAATCAAAATTCAAATTGTTGAAATAGATTTTCAAATAATATTTAATAAAAACGTTGTTTATTTAATATTAACTACAAATATAAAGTTTTTAAAACGTTTTTTCATCCCCTCATTTGCTGATCAACAGATAGTATATAAAATTTTGAATTTTAGTCACTAATAAACAATTTCAAGGTTTTCCCTTGTTGCTAAAAAAAAACATTTTTCAGTAAAATGTAGTTACATGAAAAATGTTAGATTATTTTCAAAGAAATCGGTAATATTCTGCTCAGAAATCATTATCTTATCGAACAGTACCCTTTATTCCCAGACATAGTGGTAGCAGAAGTAGCTCTAGTAAAATGAAGACTAAGAACGAATTAAGTATTAAAATCGGGTGAAACAAATATATAAAACTATATGTAATACAAAATATATATAAACTACTAAATAAACTCCTTCAGCAGCAGGGCCGGATTTAAGATCTGCAGACCCCTAGTCTGAACCGGTGAAGAAAGCTTCTGATACAATAAGGAATAGTATCATAATTATGATAATTATAATATTAGCCTTATAAAATTAGCCTTCCAATAGAACGAGAACACAGGAACAGGTATAGCGTTTATAGATGCCATAGCTTCCCCGTGTTTAAAACCATTGAGCGTGATAAAGACCCACACCTTTTTGCTAGAACAAAACAAGACGGATTTGGACCACTTTAATAAACGAAATGTCAACGTGAGCCTAAGAAATAATGAATTTAAAAACGACAAATCAAACAAAATTAAGTGTAAACAAAAACTGATATATGACAGAATTAACGCAGCTGCATGAAATATAAAAGGAGATGTGACTAACCGAGGTTACAATTATGACCGTTTACTTGAAGATAAAGAGAAGACATAATTGCAATCGGCATATAAACCCCAGAAAATGGTAAGAAAGGCAGAAACGCAAAGGCTTCACAACGATAATCAAAATAAATATAATCACATTAATGTTTTTATTATAATAATTATTTATAATCCTAACAGGCGATCTTAATGCTTAACAGCACTGATAAATAAAACAATTAAAAATCAAGACAAGCAATGCAATGCATGGCTTAGAATTGGGCAAATTTGCGATATTGAATAAGTTGAAAATAACAAACTCATTTTTTCTCAAGAAAGTTATTTATAAATACAGCCAAAAAATATAGAACATTAATGATTTTATTATAGTGAAGCAGTATGAACGTTTTCAGAAACCCAAATATTGGGGCTGACCACTATTTGGTTAGAAGCAAAATTGCCCTGCCGTCGCCTTGATCAAAAAATTCTAACAAGATAGAAAACAAAACTGATGAATCATACAAAACCTATTTGTTGCAAGATACTGCTATTAAATATCTATACCAAACAAAATTAATATATTTAATAAACAGAGGAAAAATGGTTAAATTAAAAAAATAGCATGCACAAATAATGTGTTAAGTGCTTGGTAAAAGAAATAAGAACCACAGAAAAAGAGAATGAAGAAATTAAAGATGCAATGCAAGAAAAGCAAAAAACATATAAAACCTATTTGGCAAAACCACCCACCAAAAATAAATAAACTCGGAAACAAAAAAGAAATAAAGCCAGAAGTGTAATACACAATGCACATTGTAAAAGCTGAAAATGATATATTAAAATATAGAATATGATGTCTACGGCAGACAAGAATTAGTTTTTGAAATGTTGATGACTTTTTCAATTTCTATAAATGGGGAGATTTAATGATAGGGAGCTAAGTAGAATCAGTGCATTAAAAGTACTAACACATATTCTCATTGAGAACAAATGCAAGACGTACAGATCAATTCTGCGTTTTTGCTAATAAAAGAATACACTTCTTCTGCAAGGTTCTGCTATTTTTCGTAATGGTGTTCCCCTGTCGGGGCCGAAAAAATCGGTAAATGCGTTTTCGACCTTTGCGAGCATTTTTAGGATCTGCCCTATCAAATGACCGGAGACGAGGAACAAGAAATCGCAGAAATATTATAAGCCTTTATCAAATAACTCCAATACCGAACCTTTTGACAGTCATAGAAATCAGACAAATGCTAAAAAACACTTTAACACAGCTATAAGTCGCCCGGCTATAACCTCAACACCGGAGAGTTACTCAAGAACCTTCCCCGTAAGGGAGCTGTCATGCTCACTATAATTTACAACGCCGTATTACGACTAGGATACTTCCCGGCTCAATGGAAAGTTTCGCGAATGTTACTCATCGCGAGACCCAATGAATCGCAATATAAAGTCTCTTCATACAGATCAATCTTTTACCAATAATGGGTAAACTCCTCGAAAAATTACTGGTCACAAGACTAGAGTCGATCTTAGAGGACATGAAATTGATACCAGAGCACCAATTCGGTTTTCAAAAAGAGCATTCCACTATCCAACAGGTGCACAGAATCGTAAATGAAATCAACAACACTTCCGAAGAAAAGCAGTACTGCACAGCGGCTTTCCTGGAAGACAGTCAAGCTTTTGACCGAGTATGGCATACAGGGCTTTTATACAAACTAAAAAAAAACCAACCCACACTGCTAAGGGAGTACCTTGAGTCCTATGTTATACATTCTCCACCCAGCATACCTTCGCCGACGACAAGGCAATACTAGTTAAACACAAAGATCCCCTAGTTGCTGCCACACTCCTCCAATTAGACCTATACGAAGTGGAAAAATGGACCAGAACTGGAAAGTCAAAATCAATGTAGAAAAGTTAGCCTGCACACATTCACCAAATGTAAAGGTAATACACCACACCCGTACACCTAAACAACTCCCCGTTGTAATAAGTCACTGAAATAAAATACTTAGGGATGCATCTAGACAAAGGACTCACCTGGAAAACGCAAGTTTGGAAAAAAACAACAACTAGGTCTACTGTTTAATGGATCGCCAATCTAATGCTTGATAAGAGTGCACAGACTCAGAGACTTAAACGGATTAAACCACTCGCTTTACCATATACAGGGTTGTATTCAGAAGTAGTAGGACTGTTTTTTTTTTCGCGCGCGCGGAGCCATGGAGGGGCAAGGCCGGATGTTATGGAGGGGAGCCTTGGAAACAGGTTTCGACCTGCGGCAGTCGCCTGCGTGCGTTAGTTGAGTGTGGACCACTGTTTTAGTGACCTGTTGTAACGCCTCGTCATCAGTTGCGATGGAGCGAAATTTGGAGCAGCGGTACGCCATCAAGTTTTGCTACAAATACGACCCGGAAACAAAACGTCAGAGCGAAGAGTGGCACACCGCACAATCACCCCGTAAAAAGAAGGCCAAAATATCGAAATCGAAAGTGAAATCGATGTTGATTGCATTTTTTAACCGTCGTGGCATTGTCCATAAGGAGTTTGTACCTCCTGGACAGACATGTAAATGACAGATTTTACGTGAAAGTGCTCACACGGCTGCGAAATCGGATCACACGCGTGCGACCAGACCTGGTGGGGAAGTGGAAGCTCCACCATGACAACGCGCCGTGTCACGGCGCGTGGATTGTGAGGGTTCTCCTGGCCAAATTCGGCGTTTCCACGTTGCCTCACCCCCCCTCCCCCCCCTGCAACCCTGATGTGGCACCGCCGAACTTCTTCCTGTTCCCCCGGATCAAGAGGCAGCTCAAGAGGCATCGTTACGACTCGGTGGAAGCTGTCTAAGCGGCAACGACGAGGACGCTGAACACCATCCCAGAGGACGACTTCCAGAACGCCTTCGTGACCTGGAAGGCTCGCTACCAGAAGTGTGTGGATGTCCAAGAAGCCTATTTTGAAGAGTATTATGTCGATGTACCAAAATGTTCAATTTTTTTTTATATCAGTCCTACTACTTTAGGATACCACCCTGTAGATTCAGATAACTCATTCAGATTTGACTGCAAACAGTAATAACAGAGTGACTTTTGCAGAATTTGTAAATTTGTAAACAAGCCATTTTTATACAGTGTTCCATAAACTTTACTTATTGTATTTTAATAGATTCTAAATAGTTATTTTCATTAATAAAAAAATTTTTCTAGGATATTTTCCGAATTGTTAGACAAATCGAAACAAGTAAAAACATTCTGTGGCTAGGTTTCTGCCAATAAATCAACGTGCCTGTAGTCGTTTTCGACGCATATGATTTTGTGTTATCGCACAGAAAAATAATCGGCTTATTTCATATTTGGTTGTGCAATCGATGTCAAGGGTTTGCCAAGATTTTTATCTTATACGACATCCACTTTATATCGCCGTTTTTTTTAAACATCAATGTCAAAGACAGAGCTACAGAGCAAAATCTCGCTTTGTTGCAGAACTTTTTTTAAATTTAATTCAGCTTTTATAACCGAATAGAAATTGTTTTAGCCTGGCATTGATTTTCATCCAGCAGTTTCTCAAAATCGGCGGCTTCGAACTTTTTGGTCGTCTAGGACGTTCGTTACCCTCCAGGTTAAACTTTCTATATCGGGACCTCTAAAACCACTTTTCGTATAAATTAACAAACTTGTTAGATTAATAATATACAACCCTATGTTGTTGGCAAAAACCTTCCTCTCAAATAAGTGCTAAAATTGATATAATATCAGGTAACCAAGAAAGTTCTCTGATTTATATTTGTACAATAATTTAAAAATTGTCAGATGAAATTCCAAAAATTGAGATGAATATGAAATAATTTTATTGATTCTAAATGGAATTTTTTGTTTACACATATCCTGCATACTAAAGTAAATCCGCTAATGTTTTGAACTTCTCCATTCTTCCTAGATCACTACAACTAAAAGTGCAAAAAAATTAACGGCAAAAGCGTGAATGGAACGCCAGAGGCGTAAACCAATAATTAGTTACATAAATACGCAATCCATATTTCGCAGCCGTTTTTGATGGGCTATAGCGGCCTTGCTCCCTCGAAAACTTTGCTTACTTCGGACGTCCTTCGAAAATAGCATCAAAAGGATACATATTTATGTCACTACAGAACAATATGTGGGTGCAGCTCAAACGTCGCACTTCAATCAGTTTAAAATAAAAACTGCCACTGTAATACATAAATAACTGCATTAAATGCTTCTTGCTGCAATATTTAAGATTTTGTTTATAATGTAGAGCAGCTTGCCGTGGCTGCGCAAAACCGAAAGTCAAAATATATTGCAGTGGCGTTACGCAATCAATAAAATATAGTATTCGAAGAAAATTTGTAGTGCCAACAAAAAAAAATCATTTAAAAACTTCGTACAAATTTTAATACGTGAATGTTGGCTGTTGTACATAAGAGACTTCTTAAAAACTAAAGTACATTTGGAATATTTTATAAAATAATGTTATGGAAAACGCGCAGTTTTTCTTAAATCTTTTAAAATATCAAATTATTTTTGGCTATCCTTTTCGCTTCTTCCCAAGTTAGTTTGACTTCTTGTAATTCTTTTATTATTGTTCTTTTCTACGGTGGCCCAAGGTTTGTAAAAGTATTCTTCAAGAGTCTTTTGCACTACTACTCTCCGTTTTTCTTGTCTTCTGCCACTTTTCTCAATTTTTTAACTTCCACAGCTTCCAAGTCCTCCTCATCTTGTCACTTTCAGCTAACCCTGGGCCTTCCTTTCCCCCTATTATTTATAGCTTGCGCATTCAGAATTTCCTTAATCATTCTTCCTTGTTTTTCCCGTGAAATATGTTCTATCCATTGAATTTTCTGGGCTTTAACCACTTTTGATAGTTGTGGTTCATTATAGAGCTCATACAATTCCTGACAGTTTCTTCTTTCCCCTCTTAAACTTTCTTCCCCCCAAATAATCTCCCCAACATCCTTCTTTCCCATATATATTTTTGTTCTAATGTGTTCTTAGTAATTGCACACGTTTCGCATACAAACGTCACTTTTGGTAGGTTCTTAATACCGTTTTTGACGTTAGAGAACTCATGAAAACTCCAGCGCTTGTTGAACCTTTCTTTAAACTGTTTTATTTCTTTTTAATTTAAACATTTTCGTGGAAAACTGCTCCCAGATAAATAAAATATTCTACTCTTTTTATTTCAGCCAGTTTCAACCCCTGTTCTTCTTCTAGAATCAGGTTTTCTATTCTCCTCCTTTGATTCTTTATTCTTAAATCTATAAATTTCATCTTACTGTAATTTATTTGCACCCGCAATCTTTCCATTTCTATTTCAAATTTCCTTATCACACTTTTCAAATCTCTCTCTCTGTTTTCTAACCAGGATCACAACATCATCCATATACGCCATACATCCTGAGTTCTTTAATGATCGCCTAGGTTTGTCTTGCGATATGTATTTGATTTACCACACTGACCTGTCCCTTCTAAAACTCGCCTGGTATTCCCCAACTATATTTTCCATACTTCCTTCCAATATTTCCTTAATTAATATGGCTATTATCTTATAAACGACATATAGCTGGCTAATTCTTCTGTAGTTTGTCAAATTCTTGGCTGTCTCCTTCTTTCAACAGTGATTGGATAATTGCCTTTGTCCACCGGTCCGGCATTTTCTTTTCTTTCCATAATTCTCTTATTGTTTGAATAATACATTTCTGTATACTTTCTCCCTCGTTTTTGATATTTCCGCGCAAATTCCATTTTCATCTGGACTTTTATTATTTAATTTTTTGTTATTACATTTATAACTTCGTTTTCTTCTGGTTGTTGTTTGTAAGTTTCTTCCGTACCGAGTTCAATTTCTAAGCCATCGCTTCTTTCTTTTTTGCAAAGCACGTTATCTAAATAATTTATCCATCTTTCTTTTTTTTTTCTATATTACCTATCAAATTTCCGTCCTCTCCTTTGATAAAAATCGTCCTCGCATGGTTTCCTTTCCTCTCATTTCCGACTTATTTCCTAATATCCTTATATTTCAGATTATTTTCCATTTTTCCAGTCTTAATTCCATGCATTCTCTTTTCTTTCGTCTACCTGTGTGCTTAGCTTCCCTCTAGTACTTCTTTTTATTTTCTTCCGAGTTATCTCTAACATTTTCCACTTTAATTCCATTCTTGCTTTTGGAATTTTTTGCAGTTTTCATAAAACCAATGTTTTCTGTTTCGTGCTTTTTTCGTTCTTAATACTTTTGTTCCAAATAAAATAGCTCTTTCTTTTTTCCCTTTTTATTGAAATTGTTACTCTCATTTTCCTCTTCCAGTATCTCCTCATTCTTAAGCAAGTCCTTATAATACCTCGTACCTTCGTTTTTTCTTTCCATTTTCATTACCATCTCCTCCTTTATTTTTAGTACTGCTAAACAATAGTCTGCATCAATATCTGACACTCTAAAAGCTCTTACATCCATGACTCTACTTTTGTTATGCTCTTCCACTAAAAAGTGACCTATCTGATTAGTATTTCTGCCATATGGCGAGCTTCAGGTGCCTTTATGTATATCTTTATGCTCATAAAAAGTCCCCATAACTCGTAGCTTGTGTTCAGTTGCAAATTCTGTCAAATATTTCCAGTTTTCATTACCTTTTAAGTGTAAGCTAAATGCCCCTATTATTCTTAGATTTGTTCTTTTCCTATCTGTGCGTTAAAATCTCCTAAGACTATTTTTAAATCGTACTTAACGATTTTGTAAAATAAATTTACTAATTTCTTGCAAAATGCATTTACCAAACTGATTTTTCGATACCTAGTTTCTAGTTCTATGTAACAGAGTGTTCGAGACTACCTCAAATTTCCTTATCTGATTTTTCCGTTTCTTGTGAATCATAAAACTCACCCCAAAAATAGATTTCTTGCATCCACCCCTAAACAAAAACACTTTGTACTACTTTTGTTTCATTTTCCGTATTGCTAAAAAATCTATATTCCTTTGTTTTAACTCTTCCTTGTTTAAGTTTACCCTCTTGATTGGTTCCTTGAACATTCCATGTCCTTATTTTTATTATACTGCTTTTCTGTCTATTTTTACTTTTTCCTTTTTTTAAAAATCATTTCCTTGTCCATTGCCATTGTCGTTACCTTTTTTCCTCTAGTAGATTTTGTTATTTTTGTTAACTGCGCTACTAATGGGTTTTCTGTAGGTGATCTTCGCTGACTAATCTTCTTTATGAATGCCTCTCCCTTTCCCTTTTCCCTTGAATAGTAATAGTCTTGCTCCCATCGCCTTACATTTCCTTAATTTTCTGCAGTTTTCGAGATCTTTATCTTTATTAATCTCCACTCCTATCTTATTCATCATCAATGAGATTTTTTTCCAATGTCTCGTACTCCTATTCACCTTCTTCATCCACCACCATCATTATCACTAAATTCTTCTTTCTAATCACTTTCTCTAAGATTTCTATCCTCTTATCCTGGTTTTTGATTTTCTTTTTTAGTTATTACACTGATATCATTAGCATATGTCCCAGCTTCTCGTCCATTCCCTCCAACCCACTCTGTATCTGCTTTAATAACTCCTTCATATTTCTTACTTTCCTTCCAAGCAGCGATAAGTGTTGTCCTCGGTTTTACATCTCAGAGCTTGAAAACAAATGCACTTTTCAATCGTCAATCGCTTTTTGTAAATCAGTTGTTCGGCCGACGTCTTTTTATTTTAGCTATTTTGTTACAAACCAAAATTTGTCTTATTATAGCTTTTATTGAACTTCGGAGGGTGTGGCTTATTAATCTACATTTACGTTGTTTTTTTGGTTGTTTCATCTATTTTTCTTCTTCCGCCATTGTTTTAGACAAAAAGTTCTCCATATAATTCGAATGCATCTGTTTATAAATGTATGTAGCTTTTGAAGCTGTTTTTTTAATTTCCACATTTCTTTGCCATAAAGTAATGCACTTTCACGTTGCTGCGAAATAACCGTAGCTTTATTTCTCTACTAATATTTGTTGATGTCCAAATCTTGTGTAATGCTTTGAACATATTCCGTGCTAATCCTATACATCTATTTATGTATCACTTTTCACATTCACTATGCTACCTAGAGAGCAGAAATCTTCAACTTCCTCAATCCCTCATCTTTATTGATAACGTTCCAGTTGATACCTGTTTTCCTCATTACCCAGTCTATTACTACTATAAATAGTGAGGAAAAAATATATCTTTGCCTAGTGAGGAAAGAATATACCCTTGCCTCATTCCTCTTTGTATTACATGTTTTTAATTGAGTTTGTTCTTCATACTCTGTACGTGCTGTAATAATATCATAAAATAATATTATTATTTGTATGTATTTGTTTGATATATGATATTGTTCTAGTATCTTCCTCATTATTGTTCTATCTAGTAAATCAAAGCCTCTTTGAAAATCCATAGAATTAACAAAGATTTCTTCAACGGTTTCTATTGTTTGCTCTAGTATTATTCTCAAAGTATTACATAAGCTCTGTGTGACCTAAAACCTACCTGATTTTCTTTTAGTTTCTTATTTTTAGTTTTTTTAGTCTTTCTGATATAATCCTAGTCATTATTTTGTTAGATACACACAATAAGTGGTCTCCAGTTTCCGGTCGGTTTCCATTTTTTTAGTATTTTGATTAGTATGCCTACAGTCCAATCACTTGGAATTTTTTGTATCCACATCTTATTAAGTAATATATAGAAGATCTCTGTTGAACAAATTTTGTGGGCTTTTATCAGTTCTACTTGTGTTATCTATCCCTGCTGCTTTATTATTTTTCAAGCCATTTCTTTTACTTCTTCATCAGTTTTAATTTCCTGTTATGTAGGGGGGGTTTCGACTTTTTTCCTTTCAGTGTTATTCAAAGTGCATTGTTTGATTCTATCAATTTTTTTGTTATCCTATATAAAATTCTTGAGTCTTGCTGCTTTTTTTGTGATATCTGCCGTTTTTGTTTATAAATCTCCGTTACGTAAGTCGTATAGCTCACATAATACAGAAAGATAGTTCTGTTGATGCGTGGAAGATTTAAACTACAACAGAGATGTATTCAAATGGAAAACCAATTCTGCTCATGTCACATATAGAATATATCACAGTACATAATATAAATACAAACAATTTAAATGCTTTTCTATATGGAATCAATAAAAATCCACGATTTTGTACTGATATTTTCAAAAGTTTGATGATTCCATATAAAGTTCCTTGTAAATAGGTTCATGTCAAAACATGTATTTAAATATTCACAAAAACTATTAGAATATACACATCCAAATTTCTCAGAAAAAAGCTGATCGAAAATCAATTCTTCTCATTAGTCAGGTATAAAGTAGAAAAATAAATTAAAAACGATATTAGATCTTCTATTTTACACGGTATATAATATAATTGTTGTACTTCTATGAAATTATATTTCTTTGCGTCTTACGTATATTGATATTTCACCGCATTAAGTTTTGTTAGTTTTCTTCAAGTAGTAACAATAAAATGTTTTAGTGCAGAATATTTGAGTTTATAACGTAAACAACAAAATAAATAATATAAAGGTAAAAAAGAATCCTACATTAAACTTTTAATAATGGCACATTGAGGTGTTATCGCTAAATTGCTAAGTTGTTCTGAAAATTGCAAAAACAGATGATTTTCAGAAATCTTAATATTCACATTGCCGTTATATCTTTACATTTCTAAATTTATTTATCCACCCCCCCTTACATTGTTGCCAACATTCCAAATTTGACAACTAAATTCAGTCATAGTGTCTTTTTGCACTTATAGTGGTAACGACGTAAAAGGCTATACCTTAGTAAGGTAAAAGTACTTCTATATTTTTAAATTTATTTTTCGTTTGTGCTATATTTCCCTCACTTTATATTATTTGCATTTAATATGTTTTCAATATGAACTATATAATTATATTTCATAAAAAAATATGATTACACCAAAAATGCACTGAAGTTATTCTGTCAGTTACTTAACAACAAATAAAAAACAGATTTTAATTTCCGTCAAGCTGATCACGTTGATTCCGACTTTGAATCCTTTTTAGAAATATGCAAATATTAACTAATCATATTCTCTTCGTGAAAATACTGTATATTCCAACAGCTGACTCTACAAGAAGTTATATTTGGATTTTGATGTCTATTGACATATTGAGACGTTTTAATAGTGTTTTGTATGCCCATAAAAAATCTTAACCCTGAAAGAAGCTTCTGAACTTTTGAAATGATGTTTTAAATTAATTTTAATATATTTTTTTAATTTTTATTATGCTGTTATAATTATCATTATTTTTATGGTTCAAAATCAGTCTTATAGACACTTACCAGAAAACATTGCGCCTACTGTAGCCCGAGGTCGTGTCGTTGCTAGTTTTATTATTTAGTACTAATTACCAGTTCAACATCCCCCTATACATCTGCTTCATTGACTATCGTAAGGCATTCGATAAAGTTAAATGGGACAAATTATAGGAAGTATTAGATGAAATGGGAGTACTTCAATATATAATATCTCTCATAAACAGCTTATATAAAAATAGTACAAGCAGAGTCAAAGTGAACGAAATGCTATCTGACAAATTCCATCCACATTGTGGGGTGAGGCAAGGCATCCTATTGCCGCAGCTCTTTAACATATATAGAGAATTTATAATGAGAAAAGTCCCGGAAACTTTGAAAATGGTTTCTCAATCAACGAACAAAAAGAAACTACTTAAGATACGCCGATGATACGGCTCTAATAGCAAGCAATGAAGAAGAACAACTACAAGACATCATCGAACGGGTAGCAAGAGAAAGTTCTAAACTAGGACTGGAACTAAACGTATCTAAAACAAAGATCTTGATTACAGACATACCACATAACAACAGACCCGACATACAACAAATAAATAATTACAACAATACACATACCTGGGGTCACTAATAGCAAATGACGGTTCAACAGAAAAAATCAAAAAGACATGTGAAATGACCAGAACAACTATGAAAAAATTAACAAGAATATGGAAAGACAACAACATATCGAAGAAAATAAAATGCAGACTGCTGCAACGTTTAATATTTCCTATACTAACACACGGCAGCGAATCCTGGACTCTTGATAGAAAGAGAAGAAAAAAATTAATGCCGCAGATGTTCTGTTGGCGAAGAATGCTGAACATCTCATGAACAGAACATCGAACAAATATGTCAATACTCCAAGAGCTTAACATTACGAGACAACTGTCGAGCGAAATGCAACTCAAGGCACTAAGATACTTTGGTCATATTGTGAGGAAAGAACCTGACAACATAAAAAAATTAGTAATACAGGGGAAGGTAGAAGGAAAAAGATCTAGAGATCGATCATCTACCAGATGGATGGATCAAATCACAAAGTTAACCGGAAAATCTATGCATACACTGACAATCGAAGAACAAGGTCGAGTAAAATGGAGAGAACTAATTTAAGATGCCGCAGAGGCCACTACATTCCCTACTGTTAATTAAGACTGAGAAGGAGGACTAGTTCAAATTGTTGAACCCTTCTATCAGATGAATTAAATTGTACACTCACATGTTTACCGGTGGAAATTTATTTGTCTGCTCATGTGAACACATTTTCAAACTTATGTGGCTGCGTTTAATGGTAAATGAAAAAATCATCGTTTATTTCCAACTTTAACTATTTGGCGTAAAATTATTTCACAAGCCCTTTGGACATGTTTATAACGTTTTGCGGTATGTATCTATTAAATGTAAAATGGGCTTTCAGTTCACAAGCCCCCTTTTTAGCTTGCCAATTAACTGATCAATCTTTGAAAATTGTTGATGGAATCCCAAATGTTGTAGGTTTACTATTTTGAAATTTCTCATCTCATAAGTGTCCAAAGTGAGACTAGTAGTTGAAACTGAAGTAATGGGGATTCAAAGCGCAGGATGTTGCTATTTTATCTTTTACAATTAATATAAAATACTGTGTATTGCTAATAATATTGCAATTCCTAGCATGTTTTATATTATATCTCCATTTTTTAAAAAACGGCAACCATATTGTGAAAACTTTGAAGTCAAATTAAATATCATGTGCTTTCTGAGGTCGTTTTGCTTTCAAATTTGCAGAATTTGATTATTTGAAATGATAAAGTGTGATGCTACTTCCTTGTTGATTAGTGGTACCTTTTCTGCGTTGCTTTTCTCAATTTTGTCTTAACGATACCACTTCAAAGATGTAAGTTTTAAGGTGTTACAGTTAAGACCACTGACAATTTTCTCTCTTTTTTGTTTTAATTGCCGTCTAGCAAGTCGTCTTTTAGAACGCAAACGAGGCTTTATATCCTGATTTTCAATCACTGAGAATGTTTGATTTGATCTTCGCGCCACAGGTTTCACATTTGGAATAATCTGACTGAGAATCTAAAACCTTTAACTGTTTTATTTTCATGATCCTTTGTGGTAGTCCTCGATGCATTAGGAAATATTTAAACGCATATTTCCTCTACGAAAATTCTACTCGTCTCGAAATTATATATGACCCTGAAACATTGTCTATTTTTCTCAGTTGCAAATATATTAGATAAATGTTTGTTATGAAAAAGACCTGGGTAATTTACCATTACCTTACGATTTTAATCCAAATATTAAATGTAAAGTTACATTTTATTTCCACAGATTTATTAAATTTTTATCATTATTGTACTATGTGCACTAGTCAAAACATTAAGACAAATTAGGAAATGTAAAAAATAAGTTACATTATCGTTAGGATTATTTTCCAAAATCCAACTATCCCAGTATGATATTACAAATTGAATATTTTAATGCTACATCTCATTAAGGTATAAAAAAATGATAAAGAACAAATTACTAGTTGAATTATTAAAATATTAAATAATTGCCCAAACTAACAAAGATGTCTTGATAGTTGATTGGCTTGCATTGGTACCATTGACTTCACAATCCTCAAATCTCATACACTATTTGACATTTGTTGAAAGCTTACTTGGAAATAAGAGAGAAATTCCAATGTTAAAAATTTGAAACATTTAATTTTGGTTTCCGTAATAACAAATATTCGGCCTCTTTGTAAATAAAAGAAACGTAAAATTGCTTATGTGCTACGGATCATTCTTAGGATGTCCGCTATTAATCCAACAAGTAGAAATTATAAAATAATCGAATATTATAATTCAGCCAAGGGAGTAACAAGTGAATACTAGATGTATTCTATTAAATCCATCAATAACAAGATATAATTATGACTAATGTGTTTGTTTTATTTTTCGAATATGATGCCTATAAATTCATACGTAATTTACGTTGCAACAATTATAACAGTAAAAAATACAAGAATTCTTTGTAGGCGTCACTTAAAAAACAGTCATAGAAGTTTTTGGGGTACATCTAAAAGAAAGAATAAATTAAAATCCAAATGGCTTTGAAACTCAATAAAGGCATTTAAAATAGGATATTCTATTTAAGCGTATAATAGACACTATATTAAACTATAATGCGATCGATATGGGGAAAGTGTTTGACAGCCTACAAGAAAAATAATTTTAAGGGTGTTAAGATAGTCATCAGAAGTAATCCACAGCTTGCATAAGATATGAATACGCAGTTGTATAAAAAAATGTTTGCCTGTTAATGGTTAATTTAAAGGAATATTACATAAAAACAATAATATATAGATTAAAGAACTGAAGGTATCTCACATAAAAATTAATATAACATGAAAGAAAAGTTGTGATTAAAATTCAAAAATTAAAAATCAGGGAAATTGTCAAAACGAAATATCTAGGGGTAATATTAGATTAAAAAAGTGTCTTAGCACCAGAAAGAATTAACCGTTCAGATGCAGCAACTTATATGGAGTATTAGAGAAAACATTGATAAGAAAGAGACGGATGTCAAAAGAAATGCAGGCGAGAATTTTCAATTCTGTATACATAGCAAGTATTTGCTATGGATGTCAAAATATTATGCATGTTGTTAATTAGCGTATATAATAAAAAAAACAGTTAAATTGATTAGGTAATTCATGCAAAATGTTCAAAAACAATTAGTTACAAAATCTAGAAAATAACTAATGAGAGTGAAGCAGATCGCTCAAGCCTAAGAATGAACAAAGAGTAAATATTAGAAAAAAGGTATAACCCGAAAAAAGCAAAAGTATAAATAAAAAATAATAGAAAAACACATTTAACATTTCAGTTCGCATTTGAATTTCAGAGTACGGCTTGTGCATCGAAGCCAAACGGACGTGTTGCGAGCTATGTATACCTACCCTGCCATAGCGACAAAAACTGTAGCCTTGTTACGGTCAGGCGTGTTTATTTGACAATTTTAATTTTAAATTTGGACGAAGCGAGTAAATATAAATCAACAAATTTAAAATTTATTTATTTAGTTAGTTACTTTAACTATCTAAATTTAAATAGAAATTTAAAATTACACACATTAATCTACAAATGCGAGGGCCTATCCACCTACATCAGGGGGATGCAACACCCGTACATAACATCTCAAACGGCTCCTCAATGGCCGGTTCAAAACCAGATGTACAACATTCAATGCCAACAAATGCTAGGTAACTATTTGTCACGGCCACAACAATTATAATATTCCCAAGCTTTTAAACTAATCCAATGCATCTAATAACCCCTAGCAATCCCCCCACCAATAGAAATAAGTTACTGAATTACAGTAACATACAAACGAGGTAGAAATACTCAAAATGAAATAAATACTGGTTAAACCCATTAAATCAATATTCGCCCCTAACAGATGAAAATACAAACGACCAACAGCAAGACGCCGAAAAAACTTCAAAATCTCATCCAATTTTTATAAATGCCGTCAAGGCCAACTCTAGTACAGCTATTGGAAAACATAACCAAACAACAATACGATATTAAAGCTCTTGCAAATGTTCAGATAAAAGTGCGGTCCAAAACAGCAGAATCATACGGAAGAACTATAAAAACTCTAACCGAAAAAAACAAAGAATTTCCATTTACAAGTTAAAAGAGGAAAGAAACTTCAAGTTAATCCTAAAAAAATTGCACTATTCTGTCGATACCGATGACATTAAAAATGAAACTGAAAAACTAGGCCACACAGTAACTAACATATGGAACATTAAACAATATAAAACCAAAACGCCTCTTTTAATGCTCTTCATTGAACTGAAACCTGCCCCAAACAATAAAGATATTTACAAACTGGAATATCTCCAACGATATAAAATCAAATTTGAGCCACCAAAGTACAAATTATAAATAGTCCAGTGCACTAGGTGCCAGAGGCATGGGCACACCAAAAATGTTTATAATTTAAAACCACCATGTCTAATGTGCCTTATGCGGTGGAAACCATTCCGCAAATTATAAAGGATGTACACTCTACAAAGAGCTGTAGAAAAAACAATTTCCACTACTTTGACCAAAACTACACACCCATCCTGTACAAATCAAAACCTACCAACAAACTCAACCTGGACTATTATATTCATCAATAACCAACGAACAAAACGAACAATCTCATGCTATCAACAACGTTATGCCAATCTCAAACTAAAATCAATCCCCCCTACAACACAACGACCTGCTGCAGTTAAAAAACATGATGAAGGGCTCAAACGAGGTGGATCAACAACAATAATAAAACATTCGTAAAGCACCACCAAATTAGCACTTAAAGAACTTCCTTCAAGCCACAAATGTAGTCGTAGAAGACTCCACAAGTCTGTTAACTATGTCGGCTGTCTACTTCCCTCTCAACCACAGTGTAAAACAAGAACATTATGAAAACTACTTTAGCATCTTAGGGCGATTATAAAGTCAAGCACACCGACCTGGGTTCCAGATTTGCTACGCTTAAAGGGCGTAAACTATACAAAACTGTAGATGTGCCCATGTAGTGGCAAACAGGAACAAAATATCCGACCTTGTAGACTTTAGTATTACAAAAGACATCCCCCATGATCTATCTTCTGATTACTCTCCAGTCTTAATTACTTTATCCGCAAAAACAATAAGCACAACTAAACAATCGAGTATAAGCAATCAAAAACAAACTGAAACGAATTTAGACAAATCTTCGACAATAAATCTACCATTAAAAAGGAAGAAGACATTGAAATAGCTGTCAAAATATTGAATGCACAGTGTAACAGACAGACTAGAACGCAACGCCTGACCCAGTTGAACCTACTTACCCTACAACTGCCCCCCCCCCCAACAATCTAACAAAAATCCTGAAAAAAGGACGCTTAAAAAACAATGGCAGAGACTGCGAACGGCTGAAAGCAAAAGACTGCTGCACACTAAGACCCAAAAGCTAAAAGAGCTCAACAAAAACGAAAACGAATGTATTCAAACCTTCCTGGGAGGACTTCGCCTACTGAAAATATTGATTACTCGTTATGGAGAGCGACTAAAGAGACAAAACAGGTCATAAAAGCCTTACCACCAATTAGAAGAACATGGGCGAGAAGTAATGAGGAGAAAGCGCGCGTTTTTGCACAGCACCTCTCCGAAGTTTTCCAACAACACCCATCAGAAAATGAGTTAGAAGAAGAAAAAGATCTGATACAGATGTTCCACACACCTTACCAACTCGAGACACGCATCAAAATCGCCAATGTTCAAAGCGTTGTTGAAACAGTACACCCCAAGAAAGCACCGAGGTACGACCTGATAACTGGCCTAATTCTTAAAGAATTGTCCCACAAGGGAATAAAGCATCTCACGCAACTATTCAATGCAATCCTGCACATTGGGTGCTTTCCAAATCAGTGAAAGGTACTACAAATCGTCCTAATCCCAAAACCTGGGAAACTTCCAAATAAAGTAAAATCATATCGACCGATAAGCCTACTATCCATAACCTCTAAAGTATTTAAAAGAAATAGACTCTACAACCATGAGTTCGGCTTTAGACCGATGCACTTCAAAATAAAGCAAATTCATCGAACTATAGATAAAGTCACTGAATTTCTTAACATTACGCAGGCTTTGATAAAGTGTGGCATGCTGGACTGTTAGCTAGGTTACGATTAATTTTTCCCTTGAATATTTCCTCCTACTCAAATCAAACCTGCAAAACCGAGACTGAACTAACTGAACTACACCAGAAGTTCTAGTAGCAACTTTTGCAGATGATACTGCCGCCACATAAACTTTACAAACCATCCTAACTTCAATACAATAATGGCTAAAAAAGTGGTGAATAAAAGTTAATAAGACCAAATTTTCACATATAACGTTCACCATACGATAAAAAATATGCCCTTCTGTTTATCTAAGCCACACTCAACTGCCTAACATGAAGAAGTAAAATATCTTAGACTCCACCTAGACAGGAGACTCACCTGGCTTCACCTATATACTAAGAAGAAACAATTAGGTCTGACACTCATCAAAATGTACTGGCTATTTGGTTGAAACTCAAAACTTACCATCAACAACAAACTTCTTATTTATAAAGCCATAATTAAACCGATGTGGTGCTACGGAATCCAACTCTAGGGTAGCGCTTCGAACTCCAATACAGAGATACTCGAAGGTTTCCACTCAAAAGTGCTGCGTATGATTGTAAACACACCCTGGTACGTGACAAAGGAGGAAATAGGGAACTACAGCAAGCAACATCAAATCCGACTCAGTATACACTCAAACTTTATGAACCAGCTAGAAACAATATGAGACTTCTGCGATATGCGCCCAACTAATTACCAAACAGATTTTCATCACCTTTAAGTTAAGTTAGATTTAGAATTATGGTTTGGTTTTTAAGCTTATTATCCTTAGGTCACTCAAGGTCTAAAAAATCTACTTACTATATGAAAATGTTTAATTTATCACATAATTGCTGAATGTAAAATAAAAACGGGACATTAAAAAAATAAATGTTGCGAAACAAGGACGTGTCACTGGTCGCGCTTGCTCCGTGTGATAACGCAAGTGCGAGCTGGCCGCAGGTCAAACATTTTAAAACTAAATTTAAAAGTTATTTCCATATACGTGACAACAACTAAATTAATTAAGTACAACCTTCAGCACAAACGGAAGATGCAAAACACTCAAATGCACAACACTCCCGATGCAATTTTACACACAAATGCCAATTAATCCCCAACCAACTTATGGTTTATTAAATTTTGTCATCAAATAAATAATAATTCGCTATACGCAGTCTTCGACTAATCAACAAAATATGATAAACTCAATACCCACAATAAATACGTCTGATAACGGTAATATGATAATCCAAGATAGCGATGATAACTAACTCAGCGAATCTCAACATGAATAGCAAGTCATTAAAGAAAGCAAGAGAAGTAGTGAACATCAACTTAATTTTAACTAAACAACAAACGGAACAACTACAAACAGATTTGAAAATCTACAAATCGAAACTACTACAGACGCCACAAACTCATGTGAAATATCCCCTAAAATATCGAAACCTCCACCAATTTACATGTACGGTGTAATAGACTAACAAGATGGTCCAAAACCTATCCAAAATCACTGAAGATGAAAAATATGAATGTAAAGCACTATCACACAATCAATTAAAAGGGTGCACAGCCTACAGAAACCTGCAAAATGAAAAATAGAAATAACCCTCAACAAGATATAAACAACATTCCGATCTACTATAAAGTTGCACGCTATAATCCTGCAAAACTAACAACTAAGTCTAGAAACTCAGCTCAGTACCTTCCTAAACAAATTTAAATTTATGTTCTCCCAACTAATCAATCATAATAGCATGATCCTCAACATGTTATCCTCTGTCATTAACAAAATAACTAAACAATTAATGGATATCTTTTCACTACGCATTGCTTCATGGAATTCAAATGGGCTGAATAACCACAAAGGGAAAATAATTAATTTTTACAATACAATAAAATTGATGTGCTTCTAATATATGAGACACACTTTATTGATAGGTCAGTATTCCGCATACCACAATATACCGTCTATTACGGTGGAACTGCAATTATCAATTGCAACACTATATCACACCATGTAGTACCTGCTAACCAAACCGATAAAATACAGATTACCATAGTTCACATATAGTCGTGACAATTCTCATTTAATGTAGCTGCAAAATATAGTCCAGCCAGACACACAATCACAACGGAAGACTATCTGACTCTTTTGCAACAACTTGAAAACAAATTTATAATTGGAGGCGACTGGGACGCCAAAAGTGGGGGCCTAGGCTTATTCTCCTGAAGGGCAGAAACCTATTGTAAGCCATCAATAACCGCAACTGTATCTATCTATCTACAGGTGTACCAACATACTGGCCTCACAAACTACTCGATCTAATTGATTTCTTTGATATCAAAGGAATATCAACACACTTCCTCAATATTGTGGCTAATTGGGACATCTCAACAGACCATTCTCTCATAATCACAACACTTAGTATTCAAATTATATCTCGACCAGAAGTTCTTAAGCTTACAACACCTAAAAGACTGGAATATCTTTAGTTAGTTTATTAAAAATAACCTAAACCTCAATCTCAAAAACACCTGGATGATCTTGATGTTGCAGTAAACCATCTCACCTGCGTAATTCAAGTAGCTGCCTGGCAATTCTCCTGCCAAAACTCTAGTTATACAGTAAAAGTTCCTCTCTATATTCGTGAATTAATAGCAAAAAAAAGCCAGATGCAGATGTCATAGAAATCGCATTCCTGTGGATAGAACTACATATAACAGATTATCAAGGCAACTTAAGTCAGAGCTGAACGATATTAAAAATGCTTCATTTGAATCTTATATTACATACTTATCCAAAGAAGGCCATTCCATCTGGAAAACTACAAAAAATATTTGAGGGAAGATTCTCATCTAGCGACCCACAAAACCGTTTTAGGAATATATTCTACGGATAATTAGCTATCAAAAAATGCAAAAAACAAAAAATCAATTATTTTAGTCAGCTCTGATGAGAACCTCCCCTTAAAAACCCAACCACGCAAATTCTTCCAATAAGAAAACCAGATAGTGGCTGAGGCAAAACTGATCAAGAAAAAGCAACTGTATTTGCCGAAGACCCATCTCCACCTGCAAATAACCATAATGAAGAACAAGAAATAATCAACTTATTGGACATTTCTTGTAAGCTGTAATTACCTGTAAAGCCATCAAGAGTTAAAAAAAATATATCTAACTGCAATAATTATAAAGCCCCAGTATTTGGTTTAATCACCCTCCAAATACTTCCACTAACATGGAAATTCTCGCAGATAATAATAAACCCAAAACCTTAAAAACCCCCAGATAAAGTAGATTATAGCCTCATTAGCTCATTTCCTTCTATGTCTAAGATATTCGAACGACTCCTGCTTAAATAACGCTCTTGATATAAACTAACTTATACCATCCCGTCAGTTTCCGCGCACAACACTCCACTATTCAGCAAAGTCACAGACTTATCAACTTAAGAAACTAGAAGAAAAGGAACTGTGCACTGCACTGCGTTCCTCGACATCAAACAGGCTTTCGACCGTGTGTGGCATAAGGGGCTCTACATCTGTCTACCCCCTATTACCTCTAATTAAAGAACTATCTGTACTACGCTAGTTCCAAATAAAATGCAACACATGCATTCTTTACCCTATCCAGGCAGGTGTGCCGCAAGGTAGCGTGCTGGAACCTTTCCTCTACCCGGTTTTCACTGCTAATATTTCAACCACGAAATTTCTATTTTTGCAGATAACAGCGCCTTAATATCCGTCAACGGTAACCCAAATGTGGCCTCAAATAATCTCCAACAACACCTTAATCTCCTTGAAAACAGGTTTAATAAGTGGCAAATATCGGTAAACCAATCTAAATCAGCTCATATTACCTTTATTAATCGAAGAGTAAAGTGCCCAGAAACAACATACGCCTCCACATAAAAAGTGAAATTAAATGTCTTGGTTTAACTCTTGCTCGGAGACTTAGATGAAACGAATAATTAAAAAACACAAATAAACCTCAAAATACGACAAATGAATTGGATAATAGGTCGTAAATCCAAGCTAATGCGCGATAACAAAATTTTACTATACAAATGCATCCAGCAAGCCTGTCTGGAGCCTTCGTATACAGCCCTGGGGCTATGCTAAGCCATCCAATTAGTCTAAAATTATTCAAATATTGCAATCTAAAATACTAATGATGATCTTCGACGCCCTCTACGCGATGATGCCGGCATACCCTTCGGTGAAGAAGAAATACGAAGTTCCATTGATAGATACCTAGAAAAATTCCCTTACCACCAACAGAGTAAAGAAGCTTGAAGAGAAAGTGGCCAATAGATTTAATTTTATAACTAACGTATGAGTCAAACAATTACAAGACCAATTACTTGCTACAATTTTTATGAAGTGAAGTCATGGCACTACTTCTTTCTTCTTGTGTTTGTGACAACTAATTGCTCTATTGAGCAAATTGTAAATCTGTAAAATACAATTAAAAAACTAGCATTAAAGCTATCCACATTATCGGGGTGTCCATTATTATGCATATTAAGAAGTAATTAGATAAAAAATATGTAACTGGTACTTCGACACAACAAAGAGCCCAGGCATTAGAAAACAACAAAAACAAAGTGCTTGTTATAGTTTATTTAATAAAAATCCCATTTTCAAAAAAATTGGTATTGTGGAGAAAGCTAAATAACGATACGTATGTTTCAAGTTCAGAACTAGGTACTGAGAAAACTACAAAAGGTATAAAAAACCATTTTCTTGGTTCAATTATGAGCAGACTTCAATAACACTTTGCTCCATTTCTACAAACTGAACTTTCAAAAAGAAATGGCTCCACTTCATAATACTTAAACAGCTCTGGGATAACTGGAAATGCCAGATTTAATTTTTTTTGTAATTGACAATCGGCTAACATTTTTGCTTTCAATTTATGAAATATTGTTTCTCTTAACTAGTCGTAAATTTCACAGATCGTGCGGGGGTCCAAGATAGTGATTTCAGTACTACGGTTAGTGCTTTATTGATGGAATATTGATTTTAGTTTGATAATAAATTGAAAAAGAAGTAAGGAAATTCGGTTTTGATCCATATGGCAAGCCAGTAATTCTTCTAAAGACAATGGACTTTTTGGTTAGCTAACATACAAAACCATTAGTATGTATAAGGGATTTATTTAAAATCGATGTTCCATTTGAGGAAAGCAATTGAAATTGTTGTAACTATCATGTTTCGCCTAACAGACATATAATAACAAGGCATTTCAGATGGTGACGCTTAGGTGTCTGAATAATTTAACGCGGAAGGCCGTTTCAGTTACTCACCATCCGCGTTGTTTATTATATTTCAGAATAAAACATTTATCTTGCGCCCAATACCTTCGTTCTCCTAAGTAGGTTATCGGCCGTATATTATGTTAGGAAGATTGTTTACTTTTTCGGCCTGCATTTGTTGTTTTTTACGTAAGTGGGGCATCTTTGGTAGTTTATGGCGCCTTGGCACGCACAGTTGTCCCGCGTAGACAGAATCTCTGACCCAAATGCGATATATCGTCCCGAAGTCTCACCCTCGACGGTTAATTAGATTGTTCAAGAAGTAGAACGTTTCGATAATATGCCGAATCCAGCGGACATTAATAAAAGTTAAAATTTGCAAATCTTCTCATTTAATAGCGTTTTAGTTCACAGGCATAGAAACTAAAATTACTTTTAAGAGGATTTTAAAATAAAATAACAACTAATTAGGAAATAATAATCCGAACAGTTAATTAACATAACAGGGTACTTAAAATATAATATTGTTCTCCAAAGAATTTGTATTATTTTCATAATAATAATAAAATACAGCCTTTAAGGCTTACATTTTCGAATGTTATAGTTTAAAGTACACAATAATAAAAATAATCTGTTATACGTGCAGTTTAGTTGTTAACAGTATGATGTAAGGGAGTTAACCAGAAAGTTTTAGGTTATTCTAAAAATTTTATTTTAGTTTTTTTTAATTGTAGATAGAAACACAATTAATGCACTGAAATAATTCAAAAAACTATTACTAATACCGTTCAAATATAGAAGCTACTTTTAATTTTCTTAATGTTTTATTTACAATCTACTCTACAAGGAGTATTAAATAAATGCGATAGCGTAATATGGCCAGTGTTATAGAAACCACTCCACAATCATACTCTTGTAGCAGTCCTTTTATTTTGAGTTGTTCATAGGTCATCAGATTAACTTCCGAGAAGTCTTCAAATAAGCGGTTGAGAAAGATGTTGAACTAGTTCAATGTTGCGCCCCAGTAGTTTTCAGCAAATCTGAATATTCTGATTCCCATGTAATGTTTGATTGGTGACATACCATGCCGCGTCTACCAGAACGAGGAGTGTTTTGGATTGAAACTGCCATATAGTTTTTATCCGAGGTGGTTTGACACAACCTCAAAGTTGATGTACTGCCATTATATCGCATAGAAAAGTCTCGTTGATTGTTTATTAAGTTAAGCTGATATTGAAGATTTGCAAATGTCATTATAGGGTTTTTATAAGTTGATATGATATGGCAAGTGTATCATCAAGTATTTTGGCTTACATAGTAACTTAGTGTGTCAAGCATTTTTTGTGGTTCTTTATAACTTCCACGGTTCCAGCCAAATTGAAACCAAATTTAGCATATGTATTTCTTAGATATATACCTATGTTTGGACCTAAAACAAAAGAAATCGGGGAAATGAAGTGAGAGATACGATTATAAATATACATTGATTTCTGGTTTGAAATTTACCTGCCCCTTGATGGCCTTGCCTTCTTAAAATTTGGTTTACTATCTTATATATTTATTGTGCAGTGGGGTAGCTTTCTCTGAATCGAAATTGATGTAAAAGAAAATGTTTCGCTATATCTGCATTTTTATTTAATCCTTTGAGAAACAGTTTTCCTAATATCTTGGTCGGAAAAAGCACAAGATTAATTGGCCGATGCGAAAAGTTGTCTTCTAGTGTTTTTGTAGACCTGGGCACCTTTATAAAATGCGCATAAAAGTAGTATAAAATGATTATTATTGATTATACATTGTCGTTAGTAATATTGTAGCTCTTTTTAGTAAGACCTTTAGCGTTTCACCATTATCAAATCATACCCTGATGCTAAGTCATCTCAAATTTTATTTCTGCTGACAAAGTGGCTTTGCGAGTAAAGATATATGACATTGAACCTTACAATATACCTCGATAGTTTCCATTCTGCCTTATCCATTGGATAAGTGCTTCGCAAAAGTATCACCTTTTCGTTTATTGGATCTTGGCCTAAGTCCATTTGGTTTTCGTATGGGTGGATAAGTAACTTGAGATCTTTTAAAACTTTTAAGTCTTCCTCCAGAATGTACCTTATATGAGATGTCTTATGTAATTGAAGTTAGTATTTAAGCAGTCCTGTAAGGACGTACAAATACTACGAGTATAATAGTTGAGTTTATCTTACATACATGTAGGTATCTTATTAGTATGTTGCACTCGCTCGAAGTAAGTAAGTATTTGCATACAGTTTCTATGTTTATTATAAGATTTGAGATAAGCGTAGAAGGAAGTGGTTTGTTAACAGGCCTGGTGTTTAAGTTTAATATCACTAGTGCGCCATCCAATAAAAAATCATTACATAATTCAATTCGTACAAAAGGTGTAACTATTCTGCTCTAGATGTAAAAATATAGTAAATCAGGGTTGATAGACTAATATGTTAGTTCACTTGTAGAGTGATAATTATAATCGTGTCATGTTTGCCACAAATAAATTTCTGCATTTTGTTGTTATAACCTTAGAACCCCCGTAAGTGTTTGGATAATGTGAAGTGGAAATTTTGAAGATTATCGAGGCTCCTATATAAGATGATTTGTATTATAAATAGAGCAGTTTGGAATACGTGTAACCCTTATTAGCATTATGTCTACTTTGATTAAAATTATAGAAGTTAGGAATTTTTATATGCGGTTTAAAAGACCATTTGAGTTTCCAGTATGCATTAGCCATTATGGATTTATTTTGATAACAAGAGTAGACAGTATATGAGGGTAATGTTATTTTGATTCATCCATTGTGCAAAATAATTTTAAATTTGTTTATAAATAAAGGTAGTTAAATTTATTTCCATGTTCAGCGCAGCACGGAATGAAGTTGTCTAAATTAATGTTCTTGGATAAGTTTACTGGAGTGGGATTGTTAGTTGGCGTTCGTACTACATTTCGGTTTTGCCCTGGTTTGCTAAAATTTTGGTAGATCGAACTAACTCGATAATTTGCAGAATGATTTCCCTCTAGTTTAGTATAGAATTATCTGGAGTGTTCATTTTCCTGATTCGTAATACATCTTTTTTATGAGGAGATTCTACCTTTATCTTACTGTTGTAAAGAAATTTTATTTTTAATATTTTCTTGTTGTTTATACTACGCTATAATTGAATACAACACAAGGGCAATGATTCTTTAGTTATTTTTTGTCTTATGTTATGTTTTTTAGTTCCTACTTCCTCGGTAGCTACAAAGTGACGTAAATGTCTGAAGATTTTGTGTAATTATTCGTCTCTAAATTGACATGTGTGACTTTATTACATTTCTGTGTATATTAGATGTGAAATTTTAACTGTGTAATTTCCTGGTATTTTAATGCATTGTTGTTCAATTTTAGCAATTTTTGAAACGTACTCCATCATATTTGGTGTGGTGGCCTTTTCGCCCTTGAACCGCTTTTATAACGCGGCGACATGCCGGGGCGGCTTTGACATCTGCTGCTACGTTTTGCCGTCGCACACAGAACGGTACATGGGCTTTGCTCAGCCGACATATACACGCTCCGCAGCGCGGCCAATTCGGTCGTGTCTTAACACCCCGCAAATATTCGCAAACCGCAGCTCGGCCAATTCGGTCGTGTCTTAATACCCCGCATATATATATACGCTCCGCAGAGCGGCCAATTCGGTCGTGTCTTAACACCCCGCATACACGCACCACAGCGCGGCCAATTCGGTCGTGTCTTAATACCCCGCATATATACGCACTCCGCAGCGTGGCCAATTTGGTCGTGCTTAACAACCCGCTCATATTCACACCGCATCACGTCCAGTACGGCCGCATTTAACATCCCGCAACATACAAGAAGACAGCGCATCAAGGTGGCCACCGTGAAACCATCGCCGACGAAGCCGAAGCCGAAGCCGATTCAGGTGAGCGATTTGGCTTTACTTTCGGTGGATATCGGTAGCCGCCCCCAACCGCTTTCGCGCTGGCCGTTTAAGGGACGATTTGAGCCTTATCGGTTTACGTTCCAAAACGGGCCGTACTACGTATCCCACACCGCACCACGAGAGCGGCTATTTACACGCCTGCCTCTCCAATATTATTGGTACATCGTATATTTGGAAACGTTCGTAGTGTTGCAATTGCTGCGTGTTTGCATTACGTTTGAATTATTATTTAATATATTAGCTATAAATCCAAATCTGTTTTGGATGCTGCATTACTTAATTTATATTTATACTTATTACTTAATATATTCTTGAACTAAAGGTCAACGTGCACTCAAACTGCCTCACCACTCTTTGTGCACCACCAGCCAAACGTAATCTTAAAAGCCAAGTCGTTGCATATTTTAAGCCAAATTAAAAAAATAGCAATGCAATAAAATTATCTGATTAAACTATCACTTTACAAGATTTTGTTTGATCAGAACTTCAATCTAACTGTCCACCATTCAGCATATAATCGAACTACAAAAAAAATAAGGGAGAAAACGATAACCGCATTATATTGCTGTTATTTCTAAATACGGGTTTTATATAATGCGAAAGAAAATGATACACATGTATATAAATAACAAACGTCACTGTATAGCTTATATTTTAACTTGTTGTTTATGTTAAGTAGTTTAATAATTAAACCATTATATATATATATATATATATATATATATATATATATATATATATATATATTATCAAGACCTTTCCTACCATACAGTGTAAAGGTATTAAACCATTATAATATATTTAAATTATTCAGAAGAAACCTAGAGCATATTTTTTATAACAATGTGGAATGCACATGCCATACAGAAATAACTGATAACTATACCTGTATTTTCAATCAGCATCTATGTAAATTTATCTGATCAAAAATTGTTTAAGTACAAATTCGTCATCTTTCTGCAGAACAAAACACGGAAATTGTGAAGTTCGACCTCCTCAACGATTTATGCAGGATTTACAAAATACTCAATTTTAATTGCACTAAAATTTGGAATATTAAGTCGCATCCTTTTCAATTGATATATAAGTATTAGTTTTATTTTCGAAAAATGAAGAGATAATGGCGCGCGTTGGGTTGACCTCAAGTCGAGTGCATCGATATACTTATGTTATTTAAATAAAGTGCCACTTTATACCAATTATTATTAACATCGTGGGAGAATAATGTATTCTGACCGGGTAACTTAAACCTCACTTGCTGGTGTTCAACAAACCAAAGATACAATCATCCTAACTCAGAAGTCGGCAAACGCTACAAACCCCATTTAAATAAACTTTTACACCAAACAGCCCTTATTCATTCCCTAACTACAGCAGAATATGATAACTCAACTTATTTCATCACCAAGTAATGAGTAACCATATGACAATAAGTATACCAAAGAATCAATTGAAGGTAACAACCATCACTAAGAAGCTATCAAGAAATGGAAAAGATTAAGTAATTTATTGAAAATGTGCAATTCGCTCAACCAGAGACTTAATTCTGCCTCAAATACATGCCCTTGGAGAGCTCTTATAAATAAATCCACAATCAAATACGCACTGATTCCAACGATACCACAGGGAGAGTCACAAAACATAATTATAAAAGTATGTTGAATGACATTTCAAAAGTTGCTAAAAGGGAATAGTATAACCTTAGCAAATAGCACGGTTAAAATTAATGTACCAAACTCACAGAGAAATTATGAGACATTTAGGAGAGGAAAAGATCATTCATCATAAATATCAACCTACAGCAAAGCGGTCGTATGGAGTGGTAATCAGACATCTTCATCCTACCAATTCCAATTAATAAAATTAAATGTGATTTAGAATAATTAAGTCATAAAGATGGTAATTTAATTAATATAAAATGCAAAAAAACTGCTTCCACTTTTTTATGTAGACTTGGAATCCAACGCAAACAACAAAAATATCTGCGAAATCCCTTGCAAAATAAAAATTAAAACTCGACATAAAACTATGGTTATTCTAAAGCCTATTGTACCAGACACTACATATGCGTCATATACCATGAACATGATACAAAAACAGCCACCCGAACTATCGATAAAAATTGCTTTGTATATAAGGATTTGATAAATACAAAAACACATCAAACCATAAAACGCGTCCGAATAATATTTCGTCCCCATCAGATTTTCTAAATTTCATATTTTATCTTTTCACCTTTCTTTCTCGAGTTTAAAAACCTGTTTAGCTAGTTAATTACTCCAAATAATATTATATTAAATTTATCAACAGTTGTAGTTAACAAAAATCCATAATGGCTAATATTTTAAGTATCGCAACTTGGAACGTATATGGGTTAGTAAACCATAAACAAGAATTAATTTTTTTGGTATAAATCAAACTGGCAAAATGTTACTCTACAATGTATTCAGATAACACTGCTCATGTAGGAGTTGCAATAACAATCAAAACCCTCATTTCACACAATAAAGTTGATCAAATTCAAACCGAACATATCCAGCCTCAACAAACAATAGAGTTAATTCTTTCTCTTGACCTTTTGTAGTTTCAGCTATTTATTATCCATCCAGGCACGTCATTTCAATTGATCAGCATACTTTCCTTTTGAGCCTAATAAATAAATTCCTTGTTCGATGCGACTGAAATGCCAATTAATTACGCTAACAAAATATCGAAACCTACTCCTTTATTGGTGAGTCCGGTTATTAAGCGTCTAATCTGGATAAATGGTCTGATCTGAATAAATTGCCTGGTTTGCCAGATCTTTTCATATCTCACGAAATAGCTTCTACCTCAGTAATGATAGAATGAAACTATGACTTGTCTGTAATAAATCTAAGCACTAAGTTTATCTAGACTAATTTCGAAACTAACGGATTTTGATTTATTCCAGTATTACTTAATATAATAAACCTTAATCTGCGTACAAAAGAACTTAGATGCGGCAAATCATTACCTGTTTACTCTCACTCAAGAGGTAGCGTGAGAGTATATGCCCCATAAAGCCAATTATGTATGTTACGCTACCAATACAGTTCTTCATGTAAAGGAGTTAATTTCTGAGAACATAATGGCTAGATGGAGATGACAAACAAGTCATAATGCTTCTGATAAAGTAATTTATAATCGTTTAATATGTAACAATTTTTAACGGTTGCTTAAACGAGGATATATTTAGAAAACGCATTTGATTGGTTGCAACTGCGAGCGCCTCGTTCGGTAAATGCAAATGAGCAGATGAGTTGGCAGCCAAACTGAGCTATTAGTTCCGAAGGCAGTTAGTCGTATATGAGCGACGAACCATCTTGGCTTGAAAATAGTTTTAACGTCCCGAAGTATCGAGGTAGCGTTGTTGGGAACAGGGGACACTTTTATCCTTGATGGGATAGCGTTCGTGTCAATATGTAGACACAGTTGCTAAGCAATAAAGTATTTCAAACTCCCCTAAAATCATCCTTGTTATTTGACTCCATCCTTACAAGTTAACTTCACTGGAATATATAACTAACCTAAAGCAATGTGAAAAACAGCAAATTCAAGAGATCTGAAATTGTAGGACTTGTAAAAAGCCGAATGATTTTGTGAAAGATCAAATAAGGAAAAACGATAAACTCTCACCAGCTCTGATGATGAAATCGAAGCATTCCTGCCAAATTCGATTACCCATTACAGGTACAGCTTGAAAGTTGAATCAAGATAAAGCATCCGGCAACAATTTGATTACCGGAAAGGAATTGCAAAACTAAAAAGGACGTAATACTAAGTACTAATAATAACTTATATGGAATTGGTGCTTAATTCTGGAAAAGATAGAGAAAATGTAACATCATTTCGACTGATCGGTATTTTACCAGTGAGTAAAGTGTTTGAGAAACTCTTTCTCAGAAGACTGTTATATTCATATAACTGCTCAAAATAAATTTAAATTTTATGAATGTGATTCAACAACACATCAAACGTACAGGATTGTAAATTAAATATCAAACTCTTGAAGAAAAGTTTGCACTGCTGTGCTTTTAGAGGTGTCATAAAGTATAGCACACCAAGTTGTTCTGTTAATTAAAAACCATATTGCCAGGTAATTATGATCTGCTACTTAAATCGTACCTATCAGATTTAAATTTTTCTGTCAAATATGACTACTACCTTGTTAAATCCAATGTTCTACAGCGGAATGCGTTTAGGATTGTTCCTCTAGTTTATATATACCTAAAGCCCAAAACACTGTCACTGCCGCTTTTGTCAACGATATGGGAATTTTTGTAAACTCATGAAAACCCAATTACTACACCAGCTAACCTTCTGAACCAAATAAAAGGATGGTTCGATAATAGCGAATTAAATTAACCAAAATCAACTCAGATGGCGTTCATAACCAAAACTAGCGCTTATCCCCAATTATCATTAATAACAGCCTCATAGCAGCATGTAAAAACTCAAACATGCTATAACTGCACCTTAATCAACGTCTAATATAGAAAAATCATATTCAATCAAATTACAAACAGTTAAATCTGATTCATAGAGACATTATCAACAACAGGATTCTGTTATACAAGATTAAGCTAGACCAAATTTAATTATCTAGTTTACAAATGGGCGAATGTACTAGGCCAACAAGAGAAAAAATCGTCAGTTTTAATACATGAAGACCTCGGTATTCTATTCGTTACAAAATGGTTCAAATATGAGCGGAACTAGTTTTTTTATAAATAAACCAAATTGCCAAACACTTACTTGCACATGTCAGTCTTCGACGTACTACGTAAAAGTTCCCAAATAGTCTGGTTTACGGTGTCGCTGTCCGCAAACCGTATGCTTTGCAAGTCTGATTTGAGCCTTCCGAGCAGGTAGAAATCACTTAGGGCCAAATCCGAAATGTACGGCTAATGTAACAGAAGATTCCATTTTAATTTCGGGAGGCTTCCATTATTATTTTGGCCATATAGAGGCCTGCATTGTCTTAAAAGAAGGCTACCCATTTTCCATCCGCTTGGATTGGATCTTTTTCTTCGCGTCTGTTGCCAGCAGATTTGAGTAATAAGCTGCAACGACTGTTCCATCAAAAGGTCTACATTGCCGTCACGTTTCTTGATGACTTTTCATGACGACTGCTGGGACTCGGAAATGAAGTATTGCACCCAAGTTTCATCGATGGTCACTATAGACTTCAAAAATAAAGCACCTTCGTCTTCAAACTGGTAGTTTACAAGCGCACCATTTTGTTCACGTCTGGCAAAGTGCGTGGTACCCACCGTGCATTGACCTTGGGATAGTGCAGGTGGTTTTTTACGTATTCTTGTATGCCTTCTTCTATACTACCAACACTAATGGATATTGTTTTTCCAAGTTTCTTGATAGTGTTGTGCGTGTTTTGACGAATAAGCGCGCCTGCACAGTCAATGTTTGGCTCGGTGGAGGATGTTGGCGGCCGACGATCAGACGGTTCATTCTCCACGCGCTCTGTGCGCTCTCTGAAGCACTTACACCAATTAAACACACGGGTCCGCGAGAGACACTCTTCCCCATACTGTTGTTGGAGTCTGTGGTAAATTTCAGAGGACGGGACGTTTTTTCCAACTAGGAATTTGATTAGAATGTGTTGTTCCACACTCCGCGATACCTTCTGTTCGCTCATCACTCTAGCAATTCCCAAACAGGACTAAACATATTTTAACCCAAGCAAGAGCGATGGTGGAGTAGTTCCACTCTCTCAAGGCCACACAGCTACTGCGCAGAGTTATCATTTGAAGGATATTTTTCGTTCTGTTTCGAATTTAATAATATTAAAGCTTTTCTCAATTAATAATTGTAATAACACATACATTAATTTTTATTGTTCACTAAAATATGGGATTATTTAATAGACTTTAGTAGCTTCTCGTGACTAAAGAAAATTTTTAATTTATTAAACAATATTCTTATATATTAAGTAGCATATACTACCCTTTATTATTTTCATTTACTGCCTTCTTTAAGCTATCCAACAATTCCCTACTCCATGTTACTAAAAATGTTGTTTTTCTAAAGAATACTAATTTTCCTGTGTTTTAGATCACTTTATTATTAGTGAGTACTCATTCATTAAATCTCTTAATGTCTCGTATTGGCATAATTATTTTCACAATCAAAATAAGATGATCGATTATGATTAAGTTTTTACAATATTCATTCAGATAATACTGTCTTCAGTATTGGAGAGGCAGGCGTGTAAATAGCCGCTCTCGTGGTGCGGTGTGGAAACGTAGTACGGCCCGTAGTGGAAGGTCAGCCGATAAGGCCAAATCGTCCCTTAAACGGCCGTCGCGTAAGCGGATGGGGGCGGCTACCGATATCAACCAATGAGTATTGCCAAATCGCTCACCTGAATCGGCTTCGGCGTCGGCTTCGTCGGCGATTCCAAGGTGGCCACCTCTGCGTTGCGGATCTGGTATCTGCGGGATGTTGAGACACGACCAAATGGGCCGAGCTGCGATGCGTGAATATTTGCGGGGATGCGAAATGCGAATTTATGCGGACTAAGACACGACCGAACTGGCCGCGTTGCGGGGCATGAATATGAATGTATGCGGGGATGCGGATATGAATTTATGCGGACTAAGACGAGACCGAACTGGCCGCGCTGCGGGGCGAGAGTACATCGGCTAAGCAAAGCCCATGCCGTTCGTGTGCGACGGCAAAACGTAGCTGATATCAAAAGGTCCGCATGCCACCGCGATATAAAGCGGTTCAAGGGCGAAAAGGCCGCCACACCAAGTATATTAAAGTGACATTATTTGTAGCCTTAAAATACAAAAAAAGGAAACAAACATTTTTAGATAATCTTACTGTAACAAAACCTTATTTAAAGACACTGTTAATTTTTCCACTAGCTTATATAGTGCCATAACAAAACTCGTAAAATAAAAATACGTGGAAAATAATTAAATTTTTAAAGAAACAAAAAGGTAAATGGTGGTTCTAACAGGAAGTAATTAAAGCTATAAAATAGCAGAGTAATAAAAATAAACCTTTAATGAACACCGGACGATTTTGATAGAAGCTGTCGAAAAAGGTCATTCGAAATTACCATAATTCTATTACTTTGCGTTGCAGCCGTAACCTTGAAGCGATTGAGCTTTAGCAAAACAACACTTTTGCCGATGCAGTTCTAAAAATACAGCTCATTAATGCAACTAACAAATATTTACGACAAAACCGTCTGTGCACATAGACGAATAGTGAAGCACGCAATAAACAAAATCGATAAAGTCAAACAAACGGTTTGCATCAATTTCAAACTGAATTAAATAGTTTTCACTTTAACGAAAATCGAAATAAGGAAAATCATAAGTCGCAGTGAAATTAAAAATGAAATTTAATTTCAGCTTATTCCTGGAAGAGCACAAAGTACAGGTTGTACACGTGCAGGGGCAATTACAAGCACCTTTTATTTGACGACAGCTTCTCAGACGCGCTTTACGCTTCGAGACTTCGCAGCAAATAATAAATTTTATTGTACAATATAATCCTTTGTTTTTTATTTTCAATTGTGTGAATTTGAATTATTTATCGGGTTTTATTGTAGATCTAAAAATTTGGAAAATTATCCATCTGATTTTTATTGATGATTAAAAACTTTGCCCTTTTTGATTTTATTTATAATTAAAAGTAAACAATAAAAGATTGAGCATTTAGCATAGCCAACAAAGATAAAATTGTGAATATTTTAGGGTTTATTTAATTTACAACAAGAAGACAAGAATTAATCGAGTCTGTGGCAAATACAAAGCACGTCGGGTAGTATAAGAAAGAAAATGAAAGATCATACATCGGAGCAAAAATTGGGAATAAAATCAAAATCAGCAATAATGAAAAATAATAAAGTTTCTATGTAACAAATTAAAACTTATTTCATGTTGTTTATATCGGATAACTATATATAACCTTCCTATCCGCATCAAAAAAGTTGTCAAAAGAAAACGTAAGGCTGGACGTCGATGGCAAAATCCGCTAAATAAAACTCATCTTAATAGGTTAATTCACAATCTACGCTCAGAGAAGCTCGCAGTGGCTTCTTTTAAGCGTACATCACCAACCTATCTGCAGATGATTATTCGCTGTAGAACGACACAAAAAGATTCAAAAGGCTGGTTGTTGCTATATCCCTAATTAGGAAGCCTGATCGAAGCTGAGCACAAGCAGACGCTGAAACAATAAACGTTTTTGCAGAACATCTTGGCGATATATTTATCACACACTCAATAGATAACAACAATCACAATGTAGTTCTGGGCTATCTTAATGCTCCCTGCCAGTTATCTCTTCCAATATACGATCCTTAAACTTACGCAAAGCACCCGGCTACGATTTAATCGTTGGTAAACTATTAAAAAACCATCGAAAAGCTGTGGTTCCGATAACTACTAGCATGCTTTGACTATGCTACTTCCCCCTACAGTGAAGGTTTGCTCAAATAGTCATGGCTACTAAATCTAGTAAATCTGCAACAGAAGTCAGTTTGTGCAGACGAACCAGTTGACTCTTTTATCTAACGTCTCTGAAAGACTTTTACTCAACCCTGCAGATGACTTAATCCCAGAGCACCAATTTGGATTTAGGCCAAACTTAAAACGAAAGGAGGGATGTGTCACGGCACTCCTTGACGTGCAACAAGCCTTTGATAAGGTTTGGCACAATAATTCTTTTAGAAGACTAAAAAGCAACTGCCTGATCAATTTTATTTACTTCTCAGTCCTAGCTCAAAGGCCGATTTTTCAAATACGGTGACGCCGTCTTCTCCTAACAACTGATTCAAGCAAGGGTCCCTCAAAGCAGTGTCCTTGGACCATTTTTATATTTACTATCTATAGCGAAGGTTCGAAAACGATAATGCCATTATGTGCGGACTCAAACCCTGTTAATGCATCAGAAAAACTTCAGGATCATCTTATCCTCCTCCAAACCTGGCTCAAACAGTAGAAAATCAATATTAACGCAAATAAATCGGCACAAATAACAGTCACAACAAAAATAACAATTAGCCCTCAACTAACTATTAATAACGATCCCATACCAATGCAAGATGAAATAAAATACCTTAGACTTCACCTTGATATAAAATTCACGTGGAAAGATCACATAAAAGCTAAAAAACAGCAACTTAACTTAACTCAAGAACACGAACAGGCTCCTTGACAGAATCAGCAGTTATCACTCGAAAACAAATTACTGCTGTACAAAATCATACTTAAGCCGATTTAGACTTATGGGATTGAGCTGTGGGGCTGCAAAAGACTCTCAAACACCAAGATTCTGCAAACCTTACAGTCTAAGACTCTCCGGATAGTTATGAATATTCTTTTAAATTAACTCCACATACAGATCCTAATCAGATCATCTGCCAACAAACACAAAGATCGCAACACTGCTCAAAGCAATCAGCGACCTTTTCACCCAACTCCTTGAGAACAGACGACTCAATCGACTCTAGTCTATAGACGTTGCCCTGTAAATTCCAAAGAACCGTCGATAAGCGGTCCTTGACTCAAGACAGACATTTTATGTATTATAGCATTTACTAATTACTTTGTCTAATAGAGCAGATTGTAAATTAGCAATAAAATTTAAAAAAATGATGTTTTGTAATGTGGTGTATAAATTGCAAACACATCTAGAGGTACCTTGTAATCTAGCAAAAAACCGTAGAAATTAATATATCAATCATGATTATCATACAGACAGCATATGAATGTCTCATATTAAAAGTAACACTTCTGAAATGTATATACAATATGATTAGTAATTTTTATTGTACTGTATGTTACTATGGCACAAGAAATGTTATAATAAAAATTTAAAAACCAAACGAATGGCGTGTATTCAGAATTAAAAATAAAATTATAACAACCATTAAACTTATAAGGGGAATAAAACCTAAATTATATATTTTATGAGCCATCATTTTTACTAGCATAATTATTCTTGTATATAATAAATTCAAATTTTTACAGTTCTCCTAGAAACTCTCACATGACTTTTTTTTTAACTTTAAACTCATTTAGACTGTAAAAAATCAATTTTAGTATGATCTAAGACACATTATAAGGAGAATAGAGAAAATTTAATTGAATTTAGCATTATTTAAAAAAATGGTTATTATATATAATTAATATTATATTCTTTTTACGTAGATATATTGGAAAATCTCCATTTCTCTTTAAGATGAGAACAACTTCTAAGTATAATTATATATTTGTTATACATTATTATATCATTAACAGAGTATTTCTCTTCCCTATGTTTAAAACCCTTAGGATTCCAAAAGCTTTCTGTCCAAACAACATATCCAAATGTTTTACGTCCAAATATTTCTGTGTCATTAAATCATAATACAAAATTATAAAATAAAGCATTACATGCATGACTATATTTTTTTCAAAACATTTCACTCGAGTACACCTGAAGAATTTCTTCTACTTCTCTCCATCGTTCTGAATCGTTTAGTACAAATAAGTCCCTTGCGTATCAGTCTGATAGGTATGAAAGTTAAGTGTTAATTCTTTGATTCTAGTTAATCTAACTGATTAATTACAGTCAGTTAAGTAAGAGGGTATGCGGGTTTACGTGGAGAAAAAATTATTAACAACATTTTCAAATACATGAGTACGTTGTACTCCATCAGAACAAGGATCCTGTCGTCCAGTCAACACCGGCGTAAATAATTGCCTGGCATCTTAAAAGCATGCTTTCGACCAAATTGATGGTGTATTCATCCGGCAAAGATCTCCAAATGCGACGATTTTCTCGTGTTAACTGCTTTAAAGTGCACACTTGTACTTAATGCATGCCCACACATTATCAATCTGGCGGCTGCGATGGCCAATCAGTTGTAACGATGCCAGACTGCTCTTTCCATTTAATGCAAAACTTGCTGCAGTGTTTCGGGTCGTTGTCCTCCTGCAGGATCTAGTCCTCTTGATGAACCAACCTTCAGCAGTCGGTAACAAGTACTTATAAATCTCAATTATTTTCGGAGCATTTAGGTTGTACGTAAACAGATTCATCGTTCCGAAAACCAGTTTTGAGAAGCATGCCCAAAAATGCACTTTTACTGGGCTTTCAACGGTCCGCTGTACATACCTGTAGTTGAGATTGACTAGGCTCGTGGAACGATAACATATCCCAAAAACAGGTAAAAATTACATTGCTCCAATCTCAATCGATATTGTCCTTTGCCCAAGCGAGTCACTTCGTCACATGATTTTCACCTAACAAAGATTTCTTCACTGAACTACGGCATTTGATACCATGCGCACGGAGATGGTTCGGATAGCTACGTACAATATATCTACACCTTTTTGTTTCAATTTTGTTGCCCCTTGACGCAATGTTAAACCCGGGCTCCACGAAAATAAGTTCACGGCCTGTTTTTCGACTTTAGGGGACAAGTCATCGGCCGCTTTTGTCTCCTTATATCGCTGCACCCACTTGCCGACAAATGTTTTCGACTTGTTCCTGTACTTAGCAGCCACAGTGTGAGACATATTCGAACTTTTCGGGTAGGTACAAAGAAACAACCTCGTAGCGCGACGCGTACGCGGCATTCATGGTACTTTACGAATTTCTCTAGCAAGAATTCAATGTCAACTGAATCTTTCGTGACGAAACATCGATGACAAAGGTTCCCTCTATCCAACAAAAATTAGGGCGATACCTTATACCAACTGCTAATTATGCCGAATACGCTTTTACTTAACTGACTGTATAATACGATTTCCTTTTTGATCTACCTTAAAGACAAGGTACATTGACTTTTGGAACGTTTATTTCTTTTGTTTCTTTTTTGTAAAGCTTTTACTTTACCCAAAAAGCGCTAAATATACCATAATTATCCAATGCAACAATTAAATTCAACAGACATGTTAGAAAGCTCTAAGTTATACTTCTCTAAACCGATGCTAACCGATTACCTTTATTTTTTCCAAATTGAATAGAGAAAGCGATTCAGCCATGACCTCAATAAACTTAACCTATTAAATACAGCAATGGGTAAACATTTATACTTATTTGCAGCAAACAAATTAGAAATCCCGGAGCATTGTGCTTCCTATGCAATCAGCCAATTTAAAAAATAACTGTAGATACATGTATAATCTCAAAAACAAATAACACGAGATGCATTATCAGTCTCAACAAAAGCTCATCTAATTACTACTATAACACAAAATTAATATTTTCCCAATCGCAATATCAAAATGCATTTTTTCAATAGCTAATCAAAATGTAGAAGTTCGGAGCACACCATCTGTTGTGAAATATCAACTGTTTGATAACGAAGTAGCTAAAAGGGAATATGAAAAATATTGGTTCTTAGTTGGTGATTAAAAAATGTATATTCAGACTAATTATATACATAATTGTAAATCGCCACCCAACAGCAAAGAAGGATACAAACAATAATACAAGTTTATCGATAATAATAATCAAGACTTCAAAAGCACCTAAACCACCCCCTGAATTTATAATCCATTGTAAACAATAAAAAGTTATCTAAACTCTAGTTCTTATTTAAACATAAAACACAAATTAAGCCTCCAAATAAGAAACATTTTATAGCGCACAGACCCTATATCTGCGTAAAATATTGTAAAGTTATGACTCAAAACAATGCTAAGAACGCTACTAAGACGTAATCAAGTATAGCACACAAACTCATTTAGATGTTGTCAGCAATTTACAACTTAACAAATGAAGTAACCATCCCAATTGCTAAATTTTAAATTATGTTTATTCAACTGATTATTAAAAATCAAATGATATAAAACCATGATAGTTAATACTTTGCGAATAGTCACACATAATGCAAATTGGTTATGAAACCATAAAAACGAACTAATATTTTTAAACGTTAACACAATCGTCATTATTCTCGTTTCAGGAATACATTTTACAGAACGTAATTCTTACCAAATTGTACTATCTACTCTACAACCTTACAGGACTACATGTGGTAGCTCGGCTATTATCATTAAAAGTCATCATATACTACCCAAGATCCAAACCAAATACTCTTCTCTGACCAGTTGTAATATCAGTAAAGTACAGTCCAGCAAGATATCAACTTATTTCTAACCAGTACCATATATTGTCCACTATATGGAATTTGTTGACGGTGATGATTGGAACTCTAAACTTACCCCGAAAAAAATGTAGAACCCCAAAAAATTATAAACGGCAACCACGATTTTCAATAGACAGACTACCCGACGTATTGACTAACAAACCCAGATAAAGCTCCAAATCTATTGTATTTCTTCATAATAGATGATATATACCCTATCAACTACACTAGTGTCAAGTTAAATCATGACGTGCATTTTGACTACTTGTTAATTATAATGACAATAAGTAGTATTACAATTAACAAAAAGTCATATAATATAATGAACAAGAAAAAAACGAATTGAGATACACTTCAAAACTTCAATAAAGAAAACATAAGCCTACACTTGTAAATGAAATGACCAATAGGAATCGGTACAGCACTCTAGCAAATCTCATCCAGGAAACTGTGTAGAATCCTATACATAATTCGGTAGAAGATTCACCAGACAGTAGCAATATTCTTATATACATCTGAGAATTTAACACCTAAAAAGGCAAAGCTTGACTAAGATAGAAAATGTTACAAAATACAGCTGAGAAGGGGATTTACAACATATTAACTTAAAAATGCATTATAACTTTTCAAGAATACAAATATAGTTCATCCAAAAATGCACTAGCAACTGAAGTAAACATAATCTTTCCATTTAAGGAGTAATTAAAAAATCCTGAAATTCACACGGCCTAATTAACAGCGAATATGGTATGTGTGACAGATTGCGTAAAAAAGACTGCTGTATCTGCAAAGTGCTTATTAAATATTTTTAAGCCCTTTGATTCATCAAAAAACCGCCACAATCAAAACTGTGGCGTGTCTGATGTCCTTCTCTATAACGTATTTCTTGCTAACTAAAATAAACGTACAATTTGAAGCAATTTAAAGCTTCAAAGCGTGATTTAATAATAAAAAAATTACTGTAGATGCTGTCTACAAAACTTTCGTACTGATCACCACTATATATTTAACCATGCGTGTAGATTTGATTACTATTCCATACTTTGAAAATATGTTCACATCTTAATGGTATTAAAATCTAGCAAACCATCCAAATAAAAAAAGTCTTAAAAGCCGAATAACATTCGACCACTCAAAACTATATCACTAAAAAATTGAATAAGGCAAACCTTCGACAGTAATTCTCGACATCAATTTGGATTTCGCGAAAAGCATTTAACTATTTATTAAGCAAACAAAGTTATTAATAATGACACTAAAAGCTTAGAACGCAATAAATGCTACATGACAGCTTTCTTCGGCTATTAGAATCTGGTATTACTACTTCTAAACAGATATTATTTGCTTTTACAATTCCACCTATTTATTCATATACATTGGAATTTATTGGATAATTTTTTATCTCCTACTTATATTTCACATATCAGGGACAGACAACATTTTAATTGCCGCTTTCGTCGACGACATTACCATTCTATCCCCAAACAGAAATTAAAATTTAACAAATACTTCCAAGAGCTTTGTTAGCAAATGATTGAATTGACGGCGAATTATGGTCACTAAATAGTCGAGTCAAATTAGTAAGAAAAACGCTAAAAGCTCGAAATTTTTAGCGGGTACACGTATCGAGACGTTCCAGGGCGCATTCGGTTCGTAAGAGCATCAGAAAAAAATGTTACCACATATTTTTTGTTATCATGGAAAAGTGCATTTGTGCACGCAAAAAATGTATTTATTTGATGAGCTTTTTGCAGACCCAAAAGAATAATTTAATTCTCGCTTAATATTGGCCAAAATAAGCTCAATCTCGTTACTTTGGGGTTTTTGGTCGCTGATCACGAATACGATGCTTAGAAAGTGCCTCGATGTACTTGAGGGCATAATTCTGGGGATGAGGGTGGTTTTAGAAAATTACCTCAAATTTGTTTGTTTCCCGAGTTTAAACTGTCTGAATAAAAATTTTTGGGGTCGCTGATAACAAATATGATGTTTAAAAGGTATCCCAATTCTGATGTTCTTACGAATCGAATGCGCCTTGGAACGTCTCGATACGTTTACCCGCTAAAAATTTCGAGCTTTTTTACTAATTTGCCTCGACTAAAAAATCTCCCAAGTCTATTTTCAATATGAAAACTAGCATTTGTTTTTTGGTCAATATTGATGGTACTCTCGTCACCGTCAAATATAAAACAAAATACTCAAACCTCCATATAAATTAATGGTTAATATGTTCGGCTAGGAAGAAGAATAAGATGGACCGTTTGCAAAAAAGTGTGAATGAAAAACCAAGATCATCGATCCGGAAGAGAATCTCCGAACTCGTGATGGTCCGGACATCCATGCAACGCATTTTAAAATCGTTAAATACAGGTCGTCTAAAAACTGAGATTTCTAATTACGCCTCCATTATGTTATTCAATTCCAAAAACTAGTCAGAATCCAAAACGAATTGATTCACCGTTTAATTATGTCGGATAAAGCGCATTTTCATCATAATGTTTGTGCAATAAAAAGAACTGCACGTTTTTGGCCGGGGAAAATCCAAGAGTTGCCCACCAACATGAATATCATCCATTTAAATGCACAGTGTGCTGTAATATTTCTTCAAAGTTCATTTTTAGACCTTGCTTCTTCGAAGATGGTGCCGGTAATGGGATAACAGTAAATAAGGAAAATTATCGTCAAATGATCAGTAATTATGTAGGGGCTGCAATTTAGGACAGACCTGATATGTGGTTTCAGCAGGGGGGAGGAACTTGTCATTCTGCTGAAGTCACAATGTGTTTGTTAAAAGTTATGTTTGAATTTTGCGAGAACTGAAATTAATTGCCTACCACGGTTGCCTGATTTGATGGCCCCAAACTTCTTTTTATGGAGAGGTATCTTAAAGAGAAAGTCTATAAAGAGACCTGAAATTTTTGCAGAATTTAGAGATAATATCTTTGTGGAGCAGAACATGGGGGATATTTAAAAGATGTAATCTTTCATGTATAAAGTATATAATAATAATAATGGTAAGGCCCTATGCCCCGCGTGGGAGCACGGCCTGCGAACTGAGAGGTTAAGACTCTTATACGTTCGCTCTTTCTGCCCGGTCGTCGCGCACCATCTCTGATGCGGGGCGATGTGGCAAGCACCGCACCTTAGACGATCGCCATTATTACCCCTTGTTCGAATGAACGCAGGTACTCAATTATTTTTAGTGACTGAGTAGGCCACCCGCCAGACATCAGAGAGCACCGGGAATTGAACCCGGGTTCGTCAGCATCACAGCCCGCCCCTCAACCACGGGGCCACACTGGCTTATAAAGTATATAAATTTCCAAATTGTATATTTTTATGACTAAAAGTGAATAAAATTGTTGGACTAAAGTCATTAGTTATCAAACCCCCAGTGTGACTTTTGGGCTACTCTTTATATTGACTGCTTTGTTATACAAAATCATGCATGAAGTTTAACTGTGGGGATCTGCTGAATACGAGTATTAGCATTATACAGTGGTTCCAGTTTATGATCCTACGGTTACTAAGTGACGCATCCTGGAATGTTACTAACCATACCATCCACGAAGATCAAAGAGTATGTTTCATGAAAGAAAAGATGTACCGACTTGCAAAACAAGCAAAATCTCACAAACATAAAAATGAGCTAATGGGTAGCTCCCAACAGCGGACTGCAAGGAGACTGAAGACAAAATAATTAACCAATTTATTAATGCAATAAAACCAAGAAACTCTCCACAAACAAAATATTAAGCAATTCATATGCAGGAGTAACATTAATGTTTTATACACGGTCTGTTTTTTAAGTAATGAGAATAAATCCACAAAACAAAATTTATTACAGATATCACTACAAAACTTTAGTAGTCTTCAAAGTATGCTCCTTGAACGTCAACGCACTTCTGCAGGCGAGTTTTCTACGCTTCGTACGCTCCTTGAAAGTCAGCAATTGAAACACCCTTCAGAGCACGCGTGCAGCCGCTTTGGCAGCATGGTGGCGTCCTTTCAGGGCGGTTTTCACTCTGGAACAGAGGAAAAAGTCTGCAGGGGCAACTTCGGGGCTGAGAAATCGTTGTGATGCCATTTTTCGTCAGGTACTGTATAACCACGAAGCAGGTGTGACATGGCGCATGCATTGTCATGATGGAGCTTCCAATCGGTGGCAATTTCTGGTCGCACTCGGTTGACCCGTCTTTTCAATCTTTTTAACATTTCCAAGTAGAAGACACCACTGACTGTCTGTCCTTCAGGCACAAATTCCAAGTGGACCACACCTTCCTTGTCGAAAAACACAATCAGCATTGCTTTGAATCTGGACTTGGACATGCGAGCTTTTTTTGGTCGAGGCGATTGTGGAGTGTGCCATTCGGTGCTCTGCCGTTTCGTTTCGTATTCAAAGATCCAACTTTCATCTCCGGTAATGACATTGTCAAAAACCAGGGTTTTCTTCAATGCATTCCGAAAGATCTTTCGAACCATTTTATCGATTTCTAGCTTACCCGCGATAAAACGAATACTTAAACGCCGGCCCGAGTTCAGCAAATCTCGCACACGTTGTTCGTTGTCTCCAGTTCTTGAGGTTGACGGGCGACCTGTGCGGGGTTCGTCCTCCACGCTCTCCCGGCCTTCTTTAAACATTTTGTGCTACCTAAAAACTTGAGCTTGTGATAAGCTTTCACTGCCGTACGCTTGCCGAATTATTTCCAGCGTTGATGCACCGGACTTTCCAAGGCGAGCACAAAATGTGATTGCGTAACGCTGTTTAATGCTTTGCTGCATTTTAAGCTTGCACACACTTCTTTGCAGACGTCCGCGCCGCGCGTGGTCATGCCTCAACGGAAGCCAGCAGACGGCTGCCGCTTGGAGCGCATTCAGTCAAACCCCCCTCTACCGATTCCAACCGGTCCCAGCGCCCTCTGACGTATTCGCGTCAGGACAAAAATATGATCATTACTTAAAATACAGACTCTGTATTCACTTAGTGTATTTTTAGAACAAATATACATTTTAATTCATGTTAGTTTTAAAAATGCAGTGTAAAAACAATTAAAAACATTATAAACACTTTTAAATGTTAATTACTTGTTGAGTTTAAACTACCCACAGTTTTGTAAAAAAAAACGTAACCTTGGCAGTCTCAATAGAATCACTTATTTAGCTTATTCACATTGCGGAATTTGCAAGAGAGAAAGCGCATTAAAGTTTCAGAGTTTTTTGAAACCAGACTAGAGAAATGGAGGATAAGTGAAAAGAGTAATTCGTTAACCTCTTTTGTTAACCCCAAATTCGAATAGAGGGAGTGTTGCAGCTTCGAATTGGGTCACTTAACACATGCAAATACCGCTGCTGCTAATTGGTATCGGAGAAAACCTGTATTCTAATTACATTTAAATTACAAATCAATATACATTCAGCCAGGAAAAAAGAGAGGAAATAAAACCGAATTGAATTATTAAAAAATTAAAATTGATATTATTCAATTACAAAGCTTCATGTAACAAATTACGATATTTTCTTGTAACTCAACTTAATTTATATTTGGTGACTATAAGCACCGATTTCCACCGGTATAAACTAAGTTAAAATTTGATACCACTCGCTACAGCCGTTCTAAAACGTTATAGAACGAGATAAAAGTAGAGGTAGTAGAATATATAGATCACACACGTGTGTTAGACAGACAATAAGTAAATCGGCAGAGTTGAGTCATTTTAAACGTAGTGTGATCATTAGGTGCCATTGTTGAAATAAATCGGTGCGTGGAACACTGGCCTTGCTACAGGTGCCTAAATCAACTGTAAATGATATTATTATAAAATGGAAACTTGTGCGATGTGAAACAACTATGAAATGAAGTGGTAAGTCCCTTAAACTTAATGTTCGCAGCCGTAGAACTCTGAAGAGGGTAGTGATGAAAAATCGGATGCCCTCGGTGGCACTGATCACTCATAAGCCCAACATTAGCACGATCAATGCCAAGCGCCGTTTGCAAAAGTGCCATTGGACTGTGGAATAATGAAAACAAGTTATGCGGAGTGATAAATCTTGCTATACGATCTGATAATTCGATAGATGCCTATGAGTTTGGCGAATGCATCAGTACATTTCTTGTATTGTGTATTGTGCCAATAGTCAAGTTTGGTGGCACATGCATCCTAGTTTACGGCTGTTTTTCGTGGTTCGACCTGGGTTCCTTAATTCCTGTAGCCAAAAGGATGTTTGAGAATATTGGACAACAAAATGAGTTAAGTCAGAGCAAAAATCAAAGACGATATGAACAAAGTACAGACAGCCCAGAACAAGAAAATCAATGCTTTTAAAGAGAAAATAAAAGAAATTGAAAGGAGGTTCAGTGCTCCGATCAAGATCACTTCTAGTGGCGTGCCTGACGGATCTAATGAAGGCCGACAGGTCCAAGTGCCATTGTCTTGCATCGATATGGAAAAACTAATATCCAGCCCCCAGTATTTGAACGAATTATCAAAAACGGTTTTAGGCGCCTGCTAGAGTGAATGGATGATCAGAAAATGAAAAATCGACTGCTTCAATTGATGCTCTACGTGGCAATGCCCCCGATATACTACAAATTGTGCCTATTGACAAGCAAGAAAATTACAGCCAGATTGTCAAATGCCTTGAAATGCCTTACGGCCATGCTCATCTAGAGTAAGTTTACCGAAACAGATTGATGGGACAATTATCAATCCATAACGGTAAAGCCTCAGCCACAAAAATGCAGATTGCAACTATCAATTCCAATAGAGTTTTATTGCCCATGGCCAAATCAATGTGCTTTATATTAGACACAGGCGTAACGAAAACGATTGCGAGGCCCAATGTTATCGAGACATCCGGACGTTTTCTTCCAACCAACTGAAAAATTTGGACGGCAACTGGAGCTTCAGCACCGATTTGTGGAGAGATATAAGTCCGAATGACCATCGGAAACGGTACCTTGAAATAAACACCGTATGCTGGTAGCTGACTTGTAGATGTAAAGTAGACTTGGAGCACGGAGTGCTGATGATAAAGAGAGAAGAAGTTGTTTTCTATAATAGAGACGGAATCGTGGCACAAGTGAGAGTACCTCAACACCATCCTCCCAGAACGCTGTGAACCAAGTAATGATTAAAAGAAAACCGAAAAGAGGATACTGGTTAAGAAGACACTGGTTCAAACTGCGGTCCGGGTGGTGTCCCTAGACGCTAAAAAAAAGGCACAATCCTTGGTCATTGTACTTCGGTCTCTTCAGTAGTTGATCAAATCGACAGCATCCAGGCAGAATACCTAATGAATTGAAATCAGTGATCGCCGCATTCTGCAGTAATTTGATTCCTAACCAGCAAACAAAAGTTAAAGTCGTGTTGCACCGAAATCAAGATGTGTTCCAATACGACAAGGGTTCAAAAATATAGTTACCCACTACCGCACATTGATCACACGCTAGACATACTGGCCGAATCCAAATAGTTCTAAACCTTAAATTTAAAGAGCGGATATTGCCAAGTAAAAATAGATCTCAAAGACAAAGAAAAGATACCTTTTTCTATTGGGTCTGAGCTATGGCAATTTATAACGATACCATTTCGACTTTGCAATGCTCTATCAACCTTCAAAAAATTAATGAAGACAGAGGCCTAATGTGCTATCATAGTGACTACGAAAACATTCGAAGAGCATCTGAAAAACTTGGAGCAGTTATTCCAATAACTGAAAAGTGCCAATCTAAAATTAAGTCAAAAAATGTGCTCGCTTCAGGAAGAAAGTAAACTATCTTGAACATATAGAGAGTGATGAGGGTATAACGGCTAAAGTAGAGAAAATTAGGAGCGCGAAATAATGCCCAGTACCAAAAGACAAGCGCAAGGTTAGAAGTTTCCTGAAATCGTGCACTTACTATGTGACACGACTAACGGAAGAAAGCCGACGTTTTGAGTGGAGCGAGCAGCGCCAAGAAGCTTTCAAAAACCTGAAACGTGCCTTAGTAAGTGTATCAATGCTGAGCTACCCACAGCCAGAATGTGAGCATTAAAAGCGTGATGTCACAGTTACAAAATGGCCAAGAAACAGTCATCGGTTATTTCAGTAAAGTGTTGTTAAAGCCTGAACCCAAATATTACGTAACTAGGACCGAGCTCCCGGCTGTTGTAGAACACTTTCGTAAATATTCGAATGACAAAGGGTTCTTTTTGAAGACTGATCATGCTACACTAAAGTGGGCCTTGAACTTTAAAAATCCGGAAAGCCAAGCGGCAAGATGGAGCATAGAACTGAAAGTAGTAATCATGACCCTAACACTTTGTCAAGAAGAGCGTATCCAGAAGACTGCAGCCACTGTAATTGTGCAAAAGAGAAGATGGTCGCTACGCTGCAAACGAATGCGATTAATAACTTGTGGCAACCAGCGAGTTAAAACGTGACCAGAAAGAAGATCCAACTCTGAAGTATGTCTAGGAATAGCAGAAAGCTAAAACAAAACCTAACTGAAACGAAGTGGTTCTGTGTTCGCCAACAAGAAAATCACATTAGGCGCAATGAGATTCCATTACAGTGGAAGACGACATTTTACAGCGCGTGCTGGAAAGCAAAGATGGATCTCAGAAGAAACTCCAGTTGTTGGTCCCAAAGAAGGTTCTAGAAATGCTACCAAAGCTCCGTGATTGTGTGTCTGTAGCCATATAAGAATTGCAGAAACTGGAAAAGATTCACGAGAAATTTTACTGGATAAATTGAAAAAATATTAGTGCCGAAACAGTGTGTGCAACACATAACGGCAAAGGCACCAGTGAAACGTAACATCGGGGGTCCTTTCGAGAGAATTGCTATTGATTAGCTGGTCCGTTCCCTACAAGTGACAGTAGAATTAAATTTATTAACTTTCGACAGCGGAACGCTATAGGCGAAAGTTAATGATTTTAACATGGTGTCTGTCTGTCTGTCTGCGTGTCTGTCTGGAGACACGATAACTTCCGTTGTAATCATCGGATTCATTTAAAACTTGGCATACACATACCTTAGGTCAATACCTTCTTGGCTATTGACTTTCAGACAAATCGGCCAAAGGACAAGGGGTCAACGGTGAGGTCAAACTGTCTGTGTGTCTGTCTGGAGACACGATAACTTCCGTTATAATAATCGGATTCACTTAAACTTAGCATACATATACCTTAGGTCAATACCTTCATCGCTATTGAATTTCAGCCAAATCGGCCAAAGGTCAAGGGGTCAACGGTGAGGTCAAACTGTCTGCGTGTCTGTCTGGAGACATGATAACTTCCGTTATAATCATCGGATTCACTTCAAACTTAGCATACATATACCTTACGTCAATACCTTCTTTGCTATTGAATTTGACATCAGCGAGTTCTCAGAACTTCATAAGTTTTTGAGTACACGTTTATGAAGAGATGATAAGGCTCTTTGCAAAAAATCTCGGAGCGAACCCACGAAACACCAGAGTTTTGACATCAGCGAGTTCTCAGAACTTCATAACTTTTGTGTACGCGTTTATAAAGGCATAGTAAGGCTCTTCGCAAAACATCTCGGAGCGAATCCATGAAACACCAGAGTTTTGTACATGCGTTTATTTCTCCTCTCGCTAATTCGTCACACCGCTGTCGAAAGTTTCATTTATGGTTTTACACCATTCTCGTTCTAGTAGCGATAGATTATTTCAGCAAATAGTTTGAAGCCTATTCATTACCAAATCAAGAAGTCACAACCATCGCGAAGGTGTTGGTAAAGAACTGATCAGCAGATATGGAGTGCCACTAGAACTACATTCAGATCGAAATTTCCAACGGTGTTCACGAAAATATGTGAATTAAGGGAAACTAAGAAAATCAGAGTAATTCCTCTACACCTCCACTAAGATGGAGTAATCGAGCACATAAGCAGGACAACGGGGAAGTACCTTTTTACGAGACTGGAACGAATATCTCCATCTGTTCATGTTGGCGTACTGTTCGTCTGTATATGAGTCTAATTATCAAACACCATCCAATGTTCTCTTTGGTCGTGAACTGAAGCTACTATGTAATCTATTCTTCGGGAGTAAACCTGAAGAAAACTTAGTGGGGAACGACTACATTAACAATCTGAGAAAAAAAATGATACAAATCCACGACATCAACATCGCAAGTAACCGGATGGAGTATCGCCATAACGTCAACGCATCGAGAGCGAGAAGAGCAGAAACGTTACAATACATATGAACATATCAAGCTGTTACTAAATTTGTTAAAAAAACTATGACGCAATTTACGCCCATTTTACTTTACAAAAGACCGCACGCCAATTACATAGCTATAACTGATAACTACTAGGCGTGCGCCTCGTAAATAATTAAACAAACAAAATAATCTACGTCATTCAGAACGCTTCATATATGAAGTGTCCGCGTTTTGAATTTACGACACACGGATAAATTATACACAATGACAAACTTATAAAAAAAGCGATAAAGTCCATTTCCACGTCGACGTGCACGTCAAAACGCAGATAGTTAAATTTAAAGGAATGAAAATTAATTTATAATTCAATAACAACGGATACGTCCATTAAAAATTAAAGGATGATAGTATTTTACGTTGCAAATTATCGACGTCATCATCTTACGACTTGTCGTAACATTAATTGCACATATAAATTAAAGACTTTTTACTACTTCATTTGGCAAAAGGTTAGTCAGTGCCAATTAATTATTTTTAAGTATACATTGGCTGTCACATTTTCTCCTATTGCTATAGGAAATCATTAACATAAAAGTATGCTTCAGTTGCTTCAGAGAACACATATAAAAGATGAATATATACATTTAATCATTCAAATTGAATGATTCTTGAGTTTCCTAAAAATAATATTCCATTTTTAAAATCAATTGTACATTTTTAAAGACAAACGAGAAAAAATAGAAAAAGGCAAACTGGAACAAGAAAGCGGGTTGGCAATCAAAGTTTAAGTAATATTGACATAAACAAAACTGAAAAATCCCGATTCAAGATTATTGTACATAACGGAGGAAGGAAAATGGAACAGAGGTTAATTAGGATCAGATTAGTTGCACGTTTTGTTCCTCCTTGTACGGCCCGCAAAAAAAAGTAGAGAGAAGATGTGGCGCCACTCCTGACGCAGTATGCCGTTAAGATACAAAGAGGAAATAAATCAGACGATGAAAGAGCCAGCCTTTCGAGGAGCAGCCGAGCGTTTAATCGCCAGATTAATTGCTAATTAGTTTTAATTAAAACAACTGCAATTAATCGCTCGGCCGAGTATAACTCCTCGAGACATCATAATTTAAAATGGATGCGCCGGCGCGGACTGCCCAGATTCGCCGTAATTCATGTCTGCGCCTCTCCACTCCGCTAATTGCGCTCGCAATCGGCGGCTCTCGGCGCTACAGCGTGCGGCAAAAACGCGGGCCTCAATAAATAATAAGCTAATTGGGAGATAACTGGCCGGCCAAATAAATAAATTGCGGTTTCGATTATCGGCGCGATTAGCGCAGGCCGACTAAAAGTGGCGGAGAGCAGAGGCGCCGAGTAAACAAATTACAGCGCCGTCTCCGCACGCTCGGCGTTAATTACTGTTTTTGCAGTTCTAATTACGTCCCGGCGAACTCCGCCAAATTAGTGTGTTCGCCCGCGCCGCGAAGAAGTCCAATCTAACTCTCAAATTAGAGGCCGAAGCTGGAACTCGTTTTCGCAAGTTCGATGACGGATGGGCGGATTTCCGTATGTTTTATTCAGGGTGCGGCGAAATAAGGCAGGGCGCCGCTTATGGCGAGCCGTTTTCTTGGCGCCTGGGCTTATAAAATGCGCGAAGTACGCCCGGGGTTGTGAGTTTCGTTTTATGGAAGTTTTGGCCGCGTGCCGCGGAGACCAAGTTGCAAATTTATACGAAGGCTCGTTGAAGCCGCGCTTGACTACGGCTTAATTTAAATATTCTTACAAGTAATCCGGAATGAAATGTTGTACTTCAAAAATGATGAGACCTTGTTTGAGCGGAATATTTTAGGGTTTCGCTGAATTCTCCCTTAACGATTCCAAAAACATCGCTGTTAAAGTACAGTAACTGTGGATTATTAATTTGCAGGAATTCTTGCTTCTAGCAATTGAAGAATTTTTTAATTTTAAGAAATCTGATTGTTTGCATTAGTAATAATTTTTTATTTGGGGGGGGGGGGGGGTGAAATAATTTGTAAAAAATGTATTTTGACGTCTTTCTTTGTGTTTTACACTGTGTCTTTTTATTTCTTCTCTGGTAGTCGGTACGGAAATATCTTGTTTAATTAGCCAGTTTGGAACATACCAAGGAGCGTTGACGATTGCTCTTAGGATCTTATTTTGGAATCTTTGTAGTATTTCCAGATTCGAATTACCAGCTGACCCCATAACTGAATGCCGTACGTCTAAATAGGTTTAGTTATGCATTTATAGAGGAGTAGTTTATTTTCTGTCGTTAGCTGAGAGTTCCTGCAGATTAACCAATATAATTGTCGAAATTTTAATCCTAATTGTAGCCTTTTCTTCCAGATGTAAGTTTTCAGGTGAGTCGTCAGTCTAAATGCATCCCGAGGTATTTAACGATATCCTGTTGGGAAATTGCTTTGCCTTTTAATATGACTGGGGCATATGTGACATGAACTGATTTACGTTCGTTTACTCTTATGCCCCATTTCTTCAGCCGGTCTTCTATCTTCTGCGAAGTTCTTTGAGGTATTTGAGAAGCTGTGTTTGAATCGTTATGCGAAGCTAACACTGCGGTATCGTCAGCGTAAGTGGCTACCATTGGATGTGTCCCAAGATACTGCCCTGTGGAACTCCTGTTTCTATTGGGTCGATCGAAAGCAGTCGTTTTTGATATTTGACTTGAAAGAATCTTTCAAGGTATGATTTTAAGATTTTATAGTAATCAGGGAGTTCCTTCATGATTTTGTAAAGCACTCCTGTATGCCACACCTTATGGAACGCTTGGTTGACTTATAAAAAAAACCCTAGAACAGAATTTTTTGAACTGTAGGTCACAATTCATTTTTGTGCCCATTTTCTGTACTTGTCTACGGTAGCGTATCCTTCTCTAAAACTAAACTAATGATCTGGTGTAAGGTTCTTACGCTTGAAGATTGATTTCATTCTTTTTAAAATTGGTGTCTAGTACTTTAGCTATGACTGGAAGGCCTATGTGACAAAGTTCCTTTCAGTTTTGGGATTAGAATTGCATGCGTTAATTTCTATTGTTATGGGAAGTTACGTGAAGCAATTTAGCTTCAAAATGGCATTAAATATATATAAAACAAATCGTAACGATGTCTGTCCGTAAATCATGCCAAAACAACCGAACCGAAACAAATGATTTTTGGTACGATTACTGGCCTTACTCTCAAGGTTTTTTTTAATTCCACCTCAATTATTTTTCTGAGAGTAATTCGGATAAAAATCTCCGTTTGCTTATCAATGACAAACGGCCCTAGATACAGAACCTTTATTATATGCATTAAAAACCTACAACAGCACGTCACTTTTCGACATAATTGCCATGCAAATTGAGGTACTTGTCATAACGTCTTACAAACGTCGAATTTCCTAGTGCAGAAAGCTCTGGGAATGAAGCCACCCTGTAACAGCATGTGAAAGCGCAGTGTCAAAGTGGTGAATGAATTTTTTTGTCAATTTCTTGTGCAAGCCCGTTACTGACTACAAATAAACGACCACTTCTTGCCTCATCACGCATGTTAGTGAGTCTATCTTTAAACATGCGATACCAATAACGTATGACACCTTCATTCACCAAATTTGGTCCGTAAATACGAGTATTACTTAGTTCGCAACGAATCACAACTACTGAAAGTTTTTTCGCACAAAGATATCGTATTACTGCACACACTTCACATTTGGAGGGATTTTCAATACTAAGTGCCGCTTTATCTTTTTTCCATTGAAGCGCACCGAGCGGCACTGCAGTCTCGGGAGCTTATTGTGCATACTAACATGTAATTTTATAATACTAGAATATCACATACGTCCAAGAGTTTGAAACGAGGAGCAAGGTTCGTAACTACGACGCTACGACGACGGCTACACCTTATTCTAGTATTATATCTATCTTTATAAATATTTTTTTCGACTTTTAGAACCTAAAAGATCTTTTTTTAACATGTATAGTATGTTTTTTAGGCTTTACATCTAAAATTAAGCTAACATAACTTTAAAAAAATAAAAATCTATTGGATAATTCATTGGGCGCATATCTTATGAGTTTTTTGTTGTGTATTAGCTAGTTTATAAGATTGGTTACAAAATGTTTAAATGTGCGCTGAGTCGGTCTCTGTATCGCATGCTGAAGTTGCCTTGATCGTTGGATTTTAAAGATCGCGCCAAATAATTGCACTTTAGATCGAAAAAATCGAAAATTTCGATATTAGATCTGGAAGTGGTGCCACAGAGTTGTATTCCATACAATCAGGTCGGTTTATAAACAAGGAGTTTATTGTATATGAGTTTTGTCCGTAGAGCCAATATATTTTGGTGAGAACAAGACCTAATTGTTATCTTTTTGCAAAAATATGTTTGCTCCAGCTGGCGTTTTCCTTATTCTTGCTGTCGTAGCTATTTAGGGTATAATGTATATTTCAAACAAGTGGACAAGTTCTTTTTTCATATGGTGAACTTATATGTACGAATTTATTTTCACTAGTTTTAACGCTCCATTTTTGTAGCTAGGAAGGTATTGAGTTGAAGGTGCTTTGCAGAATATGCGTACTGACAGCGCAGATAGAAGGCTTTTTGGTTGATAAGATTATACGTCATTAGGTGGTTTCTGTGCCATTTTCCATTGGTTTCGGAAATACCCAATAAGAAGGATAGTGTCAAATAGTTGCGTAAGGTATTTTATTCCAACACAGGGCTTTGCCATAACCTGGCGCTTTATTGAGGCGTAATCTTGGACTTCTGCAATTTTGATACATGGGACTTGTGGTACCAGTTGGTAAGGGGTGTCAAGAAACTGCATTTGTTCCTATTCTTCCTCAGGGTCATTCTCTGATAGCCTTCTTAATCTTTTTGGTTGTTCTCCACAACCAGTAATTAGTGTCTTCAGTGGGTGTGATTTTATTAAGCAAGGTTTAAATGCATTTGTGTTGTTTTTGAAGGGCCTTTTTAGTTCCTGTTTAGGTACATTAAACAGTCGTTTGATTTCAAGGGTTCTTAGCCTTTGACATTGTGTTTTCAGCCTAATGTTCCAGAATTTTTTGTTTAATTTAAATAGGGCACATGTGTGCCCTACCGTTGAATAATTTGAAACCTATTTCGATATCGTCTTGCGTTTCAAGTGGAAAATTTAAAATTAGGTTGTTGTTTATAGGTCGTCTAAATTATTTCAATCTGTGTGTGTTTCACGTATGCTCGGTTGTTTGCATGGGCTAAGTACTATGGCGGATAAATCAAAACATGACTTTACAGTAGCAAAGCTTTGAGGGATGCCCTTTGTAATATCGAAATCTACTAGGCCAGGTATGTTATTTCTATCCGTTAGCCAGTAAGTAGGTTCGCCAGTAGATAGTTTAGATATTTTTTTCTCTAGCATTTTTACCAACTCTCAAGCCTTTGGTATAATCAGTATGGAATTCTGGTCGGTATGTTTGACATAATCACCTCCTGCTATGAACTGTGGTCCCAAACTGCTTGTCTGTACACCTAAGAGAAAAACGGACAGCCGAAATGATTAAAAGGCCCGAGAAATCTTCTATTTTTACATTACTGTAAGAAATCTCTGATGAAGCTATTTATATGGTGATGTTTGATCGACTTTTTTATTATCACTAATGTTCCACATCGTGCAGTTTGATTAGGATGGGTGATAGAATAGAGCGAATAATTTGGGATTTTCAAGTAATTCCTTGCGATAAAATGCGTTTCGACCTTTCATGTTTTTCAACTCAAGAAGTTGGTTAGATTGCTGAGGAGGTTGAGTTTGGTTGGAAAATTAAGCAGTGTTGCTGGTGGTGTGAAATTGTTGATATTTTATTTGGTTACTAACGAGCATAATAAAATGGTTTGAGTTGGTTGGTAGGTTTCTGTCAAAGTGGTAGGAAATTGTTTTTTCTGCAACTATTTCTAGACTGCGTATTCCTTGTAATTTGCTGGATGGTTTCCTCCACAAAACGCACAGGACATAACGAGATTTTCTTCTATGTAAACAGTTTTCGGCAGAAGGACCACCTGCACATTTGACGTATCGAGGTTTTAAGAAGCAAAAGTTTTTGGTGTGCCCGTATCTTTGGCACCTAGCACATTATAAAATTTCGCGTTTGTTTTTGGGTGGTACAAATTTAATTTCACATTGCCAAAAACACTTCACTTTGTAAATGTCTTTGTTATTAGGGTATGTATAATTTTTATAAAAAACATTGGAAGTAGTGCTTTGGTTCTGTATTATTTTGGGTTCCTTGATGACCTAAATTTTCAATTTTTGCTTTAATTTTGCCTGTAATGCTAACTTTTTTTTCTGTCATGTAAGTATGAAATTTGGTGTGTTTTTTCCTCCAGTACTATTATAATTGTTTCATAGTACTCGGAAGTTTTGAGCTGCAGTTTTATCAGATCATTTGCAAGGACATTAAATTCATACTGCTGCTTAGCTATTTTTGCCAGTAACTGTACTAGGGGTGTAGTATTCTTGACTGTATTTATAAAAAATGGTAGGAGTTTTGGTTTTTTTCACTGCTCGTGTCTTGATCATTTGTACTTTCTTCTGCTAAGGCTGAAATTATATTTGTTGAATTTAGTCAGTAATTATTTGCTGTCATTGCCTTGGATTTCAGTTCGATATCATTTTGTGCAATTCTACCTCTTTTGTGTGTGGCTGTAAGTTATTTATTTGATTTTTCTTGAGAGAGTAACACGATGGGTTGTTAATATTCGATTTGCTGGTAAGATTGTTGCGGTTCTGACAAATAATTATTTGGTACTTGTTGACATTGAGCACTGTACATTTGGTTTTAGGAAGCCATAAGAACGTCATTGAGGATGTCATTTGTAAAGGTTGCGTCTTTCCAGGAAGTGGCGAAAAAGTCATAGATACAATATCAAGAAGCACAAGCTTTCCTCTTTGAAAATCAAATGGGAAGGCACCTAAAAATGGTCTAATCCCTTAATTAAAAAGATGTGTTTTTTAATAGAATATTCCTATTTGATTTGTTCTATACTATGTTTGATTTAAACTCATATTTTTGTCCTTAATTATAGTGTCTAAGATACTATAGTTATTCTAATCTGACTGTATACAACACTCATTACGAAAAAACTTGTTTTCACTTTTTATCCAGCTTTAACGGTAAAATAGCAAATACTTAAAAAAAGTAAATTCATGTACTAAACTTTTAGTTCGAAAATGACAAACATTATTTCATTCTAAGTGCAAGTGCAGTTCTAGTAAGTTGGTTGTGCTGCTAAATAAAATTATTTGAGCTTTAAAGCTATTAAGTTGAACAAAAGTTAAGTAAGTAGAATTGGTAAAATAGAAAATTAATTCGGCTAAATTATTAGAGGTCCAATATCTTCGACTTTTCATAGTTTAGTTCGAACCCCTTCCATAAGACGCTGGATCAAGTCAATGTCAATCTTTCTGACACAAGAAATGTTTCGCCGTTTTAATTGCCTCCCAGCTATCGAGATAAAATTGCCCAACAATTCTCAATTCGGTGAGCTTGAGACACATTAGGCAAAGTTCCATGCTATGACACAACTGGTACGTTTTTATCTTTTAGCCAATTTAATGTTTTTGGGCATGCTGGTGCGACCGGAAAATGATTTCGGCATTTTTGTGATATTTATTCGTAAAATCGACAATTTTCCCCGGACATTTACAAATGTTAACTGCTTCTTCTGCGCACCATGCCAAAACCTCTGGCTAAAACTTAGATTTAGAAACGAATTTTATGTTATCAAGTGCAATCTTCAGTATAAAATCCCTGGTTTGTAAGGTTACTATTAGAAAATAAAAAATATTTTTCGTTATCCGTAATTATTCTTTCAAAAATTTGGTGTAATGTTCTACGCCTTTTAGGGATATCTATGTGACATGAATGTCAAAATTGTCAAATTTATGTTGCTTTTTAATTTAATCCTTCTTATTTATTTTTAATATATTTTAATGTATTTGTCCTTCATATTGTAGGAACAAATATTACTATGGTCAACAAATTTATCCTCATCTTAATTTTTATTTTATAAGCAACACCTTAGTCTATCAAAACCTATATTACTTTCATTTAATTGGCTCTTGATTTTGTTTTGGACGTTCATAATAATAAAAAACAAAAAATAAGGAAAAATACAAGAATTTTTCAGTGCCTCGCAAATGCTAGTTCTGTCACAATTAAGTTAACAGACATATGGAAAGTTACAAACAGAAAAACCTTTCAAATTTATTGATTTCTCTAGTTGTTCCATATATCTCAAAAACATGACTAATGAGCAATAAGAAGACGACTGTTGATCAATGCAAGTCATGGCATACTACGCTACTTAGAGGCATGTTGCGAAAAAACAAATAATATAAGAAGGTTAATTGTGGAGAACGACGGCGAAGGACAAAGTTTTCAAGTGTGATTTGATTAAAAATAAAGGAACCATATAAGACACTAGGAGTGTATATTTTCATAAATCGAAAGAAGAAGATGGAGAAACAAGGAAATAAAAAGAGGGACCAAAGAGGAAAAAAATACGTAAACATTATTTTTTCTTTCCACGTTTACCTAGTTTTTTGCAATTATTAGCGCTAGAGCAAGACCGACAATATTATTTCGATATCATTAACACCGACATTCATGATGATATACCTATAGTGTGCACTAGAATTTACCACAAAACAGTTCATCTGTATCTGAAAATAACAAAGAGCTCAGTTTTAATAGACAACTACACATTCATTTATAAAATGTTAGTGGTCACAATTTGTAGTATCTGTGTGCACATTGTCTTAAATGCCAGAGAAAGATTTCTGCCATAGATAAACAAGGTGTCCAAAATACGCCGAGGAACACTTAACAAAGGATTGTGCTCGATAACAGAGAAACAAGAACGTTAAATAGACCTAGATTTACAGCATGAGGAAATTGTAATTCAAAAAATCAGGAGTGGGGACTTAAATTCACTTTCACGAGTAGGAGAGAATTACTCAAAGAATATAGTATCTATCAACCGGGCAACCAAACACACTAAAACCCCTGACTTATTAGATCTCTGCGTTATAAACGGAATAGAAGCACACTAATTAAAAGCAGAATAATATCTGTATTTGTTTTTTGATTATTCACTGGCCCTTGTCACCTACTGGCGCTATTTTAGAGAGTTATTGGATGAAAGGATAAATTTACACATACAACTAAAAACAGTAACAGCTCCATATGAAGCTGTAAACAGTTTTCACTCCGTAATATACCGATAAACATGAAGCTCCACACTTAACTCTCAAAAATAGGGTATTTAATTATCTATCCTCATTCTTAAATAGAAAATAGCAGAGAAGAGAAGGCTCAGACAAATTTGGCAAAACACGAGACATCCTAGGGACAAAACCTAGCAACTCAGCACTAAAATCCCTATAGCACAATTTATAAAATCAGGAATTTCAAGATCATCTGTCAAAGTTATCGCCTATTGAAAACACTAACCACTACCTGCAAAATGCAACAAAGAAGCTCAAAAGTATGATAACCAACGAAAACTGGACAAGAACTGCTGTCAACCACTTGATAAACTTTTTTCAGCCTTATCCCCAACTTCTTCTGGTATAGAAAAAGAATTAATCAATCAACCAGTCGAAGAACCTAAAACTTACACAGATTCTAATTACTAGAATAAAATCAATAATTAACAATTTAAAATTCAACAAGTCTTTTGCTTTTAATCTGATAACATCCATAAGTTGTAAAGTTGCCGAATTCGTAATGATTCAAAAATCAGGGAAGATCCGTAAAATGTATCATCATACAGTTGATGCCTTTCACTACCGTATGTTACCTAATTTTTCTAACTCACAATTCCAATTGTTTTATTTAATCTGGGCCTCAGAAATCCTCTAAGAATTAGAATGGGGATTCCTCGTTATGCATTATTTATTTACATGCATAAATTTAAAAATACATAGGAAAGATCACCTTGATCGGCCAGTTATCGTAAATAAAGTCTAGTGGGTAGTTCTGCTAATAAAGTTACATGAGGTTTCTGGGTTTTTTTCTGATAATCCGTATTTTAAGTTCTGGATTCATATTATTACTTTAAAAGTAATGATGCAAGTACATACTTAATCGACTCTGCCATAACAAAAGATGATTTTGATAAAGCAGTTTGCCGCAAGTTTCTTATTTGTGTAAATTAGATTACGTATTTGAAAAATTATTTTGCAACAAGGATGGTGTACGTAAAATAAACTTAATAGTTTCTATTAAGCTCACTCGTTAATGTTGTTAATAGGTTGACTCACAAAAAATATTCTATAGTAATCCACATCAGTTCCAATTACTGTTACTCATTTGTTTCACGAACGCTTGATTTAGGACCAAATAAGCCTTGATTTTCGAGACAATTTGCACTTTGATATCTCCCACCAATTCATCTATCGTCATAGATTTTACTCAGGTGGTAATATGGATGAAAAAACGATACCATATCTTGTTAACGATGAATTAACTATAGGGTATTAGGAGCATACGAGGGCGGATATTGTCATGGTGCAATTTTTTGGTTTGAATCAAGTAAAGGTCGCAGACGATTTTAAACTGACTTTTATGATTTCTGTCGGGGATTGACTTTAAAAAACGCCGTGGCCAAAAAATATAAGGCATCCTATAAAAATCACTCCCTAGAATTCATTGAGAAAAAGTACACCACTTTTGTTTTACTATTTATTAGATACAATTAGGTATTCTATGGTTTGTTGGTCCACTTTTAGATTTAATAACCGCAGGTATTCTTATGGGAAAACTAACTTTTGGCATCCTTTAGGAGTAATAAATTTTATCATTTTATTCTTCTCGTAAAATATCTTTAAGGCATTTTTTATGTTACGTTATGCTTCCTTAACTTCAGCTTTAGTGTGTTCCAGAGTTGCTCAATGGGATTTAGATTTGGTAATTGAGATGCCAAATCTAGCAACTCTATTAGCTTGCTTTGCAGATTTGTGGCAGGACGCATTATTTTGCTGAATTTGTTGTTTTTCATGCCAGTGCCTCAAAAAATATTTATATAAGATGTCTGCAAAACCATATTGTTCAGTGTTCATGTGTATTTTGCAAACAACTATTTTTCTACCCCACTGGCCACAGTGCAACCCCAAGTTATCCTGTTATCCCCTCCATGTTTGTTTTTAGGCATCACATGATGGGGAAGGTAATATTCACCCGTTCGTCGCCTCACGTAAGTAACGTCAGCGGTGCCAAACAACTGAACAATTCTCTAAATTAACTATTATTTGATTACACATGTATGTTACAAGGTCGTTCAAATATGATCGGGATCGATTTGTTTTTACAAAAAAAAAACTAAATTGCCAAACACTTTCTTAGAATAACATGTCAGTTTTCAACGTACTCCCTTTCGGAGTCAACACATTTTTCCAACGTTCTGGAAGCATCCTGATGGCCTTTTCAAAAAGGGCTTTTAGTTGGAGGAGTATCCACTCCCGCACAATCTGGATAAAGGCGTCGTTGTCCGCAAACCGTATGCCTAGCAAATCTAATTTGAGCCGAACAAGTAGAAATTACTTGGGCTCAAAGCGAGACTATATGGAAGGCTCCATTTCAATTTCCGGAGGGTTTACATACTTATTATCACCGTATGGAGGCGTGTATTGTCTTGAAGAAAGGTTAACTGCTTTGCACCTGTCTTCCGCTTGGATCGGATCTTTTCCTTTAGGTCTGTTGTCAGGACGTTTGAGTAATAAGCTGCAACTGTCAGAAAGTTTACATGGATAACCCCCTGCCAGTTTCAGAACAATGTTGCCATCACTTTTCCTGTCGAACAGCTCCTCCGCGCTCTCTTGGGTTTGGAAGAACCGGTATGCCGCCTCTCGCGTGATGAATAATAAAGTGGTCACTATAGACTTCAAAAATGCATCACCTCCATCTTCAAACTGCTTTAGGAGACGACTAGCAGCTTGTATGCGGATCTTTTGATTGTGCAGGTGGTTTTTCACAATGTCTTCTACCAATACTGATGGATAGCATTGCTCCAAGTTCCTTAATAGTGCTGCGCTTATTTTCACAAATGAGCGCGTTATATTTGGCTCGGTGACGGATGTTCGCGGTTCATTTTCCACGCACTCTCCATCCTCTGTGGAGCACTTACACCATTCAAACACACGGGTGCGTGAACGATACTCTCCCCCATACTGTTGTATAAAGTCTGTAACGAATTTCAGCAGACGGAACGTTTTCTCCAATGGGTATCTTCTGTTTGCTCATCACTCTAGCAACTTCCAAACAGAACTAAACACGTTCTAACCCACGCAGAAAAGAGGGTAAAAATTGTGGCTTCACTCTCTTAAAGTCGCGCAGCTGCTGCGCAGTGCGGCTTGTTTACACATAAATCAGTCCCGGTCATATTTGAACCACCTTGTAACAGACCTACCATTACGATTTAAGCTTGGAGAATAACAGTAAAGTGCCTCATTAGGCTTACTTCAAAGTTAGAATCGTCTAATCTTAGAACACTTGCCCAATATTCTTTTATTAAATGTTGGTCTTGCAGACCCTGTAAACGAGCTTCTTGTTTTTTCCCAAAGGCCATGACTTTTTCCTGACCTTGTAGTCTTAGAGGCCTGTTTTTGAGCTTTCTTTCCCGGTCCTGAAACTAAGGCGCCGGCTAATGTTTATAGACATTCTGGCAGCGAGCTCTGAGAGATATTTTTCTGGTTTTTAAGCGACTTCCGAATCAATTCTGTATCTTTACGTTTAGAAATTATCTGTTTCGATCAATTTTGATCCAGTATCCAAAATATTTTTTATAATACTTTGAATAGACAAACGAAAATATTTAATATAAATCGTGATTTCAAGCTGAAACTTGTATTTATATAAAATTGGATCTGTAAACATTTCTGCACACTAAATTCCATTCTTCTGGGCAGAACTGTTTTCGGCCTTTACTCGCTAAAATAACATAAAAACATTTTCAGTTCACATGAACTGCTTCATACTTTTGATCACGGCTGTATGTACATAAATTGCAATATAAAGTTTCTATGGATCTCATTATGGTAGTCATTGCAATAAATTAATGATAATATACAAATAATATATTAGATTTCAACTATTATTAATAAGATATTTTCCCAAAAAAATTATCTCCGTTTATTAAGCCTATTGCGTACGGTCTGTCCGTCCGTCTGTCTGGCCGTCAATGACAACAGTTAGCAAGTAAGTTGTGGTAAAAATATTAGACACTCCCTTCTAAAAGCTGCTTAATGCTCATGTTCCACAGAAAATTTCAATCAGAGATTTAAAGCGCCAATTAAAAAGTAGTTAGATTCAGTTCTAATTGAGAGGCCAGTTGGAGCGCCAGGCCACAATTTGTAAATCAGAGAGTTGAAATGAAATAACCTGGTATAGTTTCAAAGCGCTATTGCATTTACGAATATACTGACATGATTACTGCTCGACACATCGTTTTAGTAATATTTCACTTGGAATATATTTTTCTCACAGACGGTCAGTCGCCCTGTGTAACCCACGAGGTTAGACGTACTCCCACATTAAAACAAAGGTATCTTATTAAAAAAGTTTGTTATATTAAACAGTTATTACAAACCTTAACCTTAAGAACAATGTGACAGAAAGGTCACAGTTAAACGTTATCAATTACAAAACTTAAAGGTTACAGACGTTTTAATTCCACTCCTACTATCAGTCCATCTAGTACACTAATCCGTTTTTAATTAGTTCCAAGCAAGCAAATGCCTTGGCTGGTTCATTTTTGCGCACCATCCCTACATTTTGTTTTATGTTTAATGTTAGTTTAGAAAACCACTCCACCACTGATGTATTTTCGCCGCACATTTAACGCTCGCTGTTTTTGAAACGAAGGCTTGTTGGCTGCGCCGACTAATAAATGACCAAATTAAAGGAGTTGTGTTGCACTTATTCTAATAGGTGCATAAATAAGTTCTCAGCTTTAAATTTCACAGGACGCAAATCACCGTTTACATGTAACGTATTAGTCCGTCCTCTTGCGGTTTTAAAGCAATGACATTTGGTCTTTTGAAACATCATGCGATTTGGCGTTTGATGCATATAACTTCAATAATCAGCTGTGTTCAGGATGGCAATCACAAAAGAACACATTCGATTTTCTATCCACTTTGCGTTTTATAATAAGAAAAACGCTGCTGAAGCCACCGAAATGATTTGTGCTGCATATGGTGAGAATGCTGTAAGTCATGTAACGTGCAAAAAGTGGTACCAAAGATTTCGCGTAAGAGAGTTTAGTCTTGAAGATCAACCACGCGCTGGACGCCCTCAAACATTTGACACGGATGAGCTGCAGACGCGTTAGGCTGGGAACTTCTCCCACATGCGGCGTATAGCCCAGACATGGCCCCTTCCGATTATCATTTATTCCGGTCGTTATAGCAGCACTGGGCTAATACGCACTTCAAAACAGAAGAAGAAGTCCGAAAGTGCATCGATAACTTTATCGCCTCGAAGCCGGTGAGCTTCTATCACCAGAGAATTCGCAAGTTACCCGAAAGATAAGCTTTTTTTGTTTGTTTTTAAATAAAACTTTAATTTTGCACTAAAAGCTGAGAACTTATTTATACACCTATTAATTTATTTATTGAATTGGAAGTAGCCGCCTTCGTGCGTAGGTTTTTGCTTTTTGAACTCAAATTGCGATGTCTACAAAATAGCAAAAGGTGTAAAAGCAATTTATATTTATTAGATTAATACGCACTGAGAATCATAAATTTGCATAAGAACTACTAACAAGGTCCATTGCAAGAATGAATGTGAAGAAAAAGTCTAAATGAAAATAACAACAAAGAAAAATTTTAACATTAAAAAACATTGCATAACAGCTAAGAATTTTGTATTTAACAGCAAGGCTTAAATTTTAATTTGCAATCGCAGTTTCAGTTTCTGTGTATTTTTTACATTCGAATATATTGGTAAATGATACTGCATCATACAGAGTAGATGAGAATCCTCAGTTAAAAATGAGAGAGTAACACATGAGGAATAAACGTTTAGTCCAATGCAAATGTTTTACATACAGAATGTTCAGTAATAAAGTGAAAGATAAAAATGTACATAATTCTTTTCTTTTATTGAGGCATTCATTATGAGTTATTGTATAATTACCTAATATCTGATCCAATCAAAGTTGATCGAAAAGAAATGTTTTTTTTACGTAAGTGACTTAAAATCGGATTTGGAGAGACGTGAGTTACCTTCTTGCAGAGACTCAAGGTCGCTTTATTCTTCTTCGTTGTTGTGACGCAGGTTATTCTCTTCTCTGATAGATCGCCTAACAAATGTCTTAGACTTGCGCATATTCTCATTCACCAAAATCACTGCTTCGTATCGATTCAGAAATTTTTCACTCATTGTAAAGATTCATTGACACCAACACAATGTATACTTTGTAAAACAGCACAAAATAAAGATTCTAACAAATTAACATATGCGGCACTGCGTTACTTCCTTATCAAATGACGATAGTTACTTTCTTATCAAACAAATTGTATATCGCCTTAATTGTATCTGTTTGCAATCGCATCAAAAGGGCAAATTGTTGACAGCGATTGGTATTGTATCACTTTATATTAGTAGTTAGTGATACGCAATAATTTTCTGTTTTCACCATATGCAAAGTAAAATCTATTTAGTATGAATATTAGGGTTTATAATAAATGGGAAAATCAGCTGGATCAAGATAAAAGAAAACATTAACTGCCGCTCACAAAGCACTTGGAACTAAAACTATAAATAAAAATAAAAGATGGACAACCACAGCACCATGGTTGGCGCCAGAAATAAAACGCCTATATCAAACATTTGTCAACTAACACCAAAACATCTCCAGGTGAAGGCCAAATAATAAGTACTCTAATACGGAGGCAGCGGACTGATTAAGCAACTCCAAATACTTATCCAAAAAATTGTAAGATTCCAGATGAATGGCGAAGAACAATAATTATATTGATGTTTAAAAAGGTGATCGGAAGGAATCCGATAACTACAGAGAAATAAACCTGCTAAAATTAACAGCGAGAACAATAACAAAGAAAATAAATGAAAGAATATAACTGCAAGAGCAGCAGAGATTCAGAACATGTCGATCATGTAATGATGTCATGTTTATGCACGACAGCTAAAAGAAAAGTCACTCAAATATAACGTCTATGCCTAATAGACCTCAAGAAAGCGTTTGATATAGTTCAAATAAAGAACGTAATACATTTATTATATGATAGAAATATCCCGTTAGATCTAATAAAGACTATAAATATAAAGAAATTGTTAAAATAGAAGTCGAATTTACCGAACCCATAAACTGGTAACGAACGAGGTCACCAAAAAAGTCAAAACAAATAGAGAATACCGAATAAGAAAAAAGAAGCTAAAGATCGACTGTTATGCAGACGACGTCATAATAATGGCAGAAAACGAGAATGACCTTCAAAGACTACTATATCAATTTCAAATAATAGTGATAAGTAAAGAACCAATAAGATGTAAGCAAACAGTCGAAAACAAAATAATTCGACAAGTAAAAGAAGTTGAGTATCTAGGTGTCAACATGTTCAATGACGGCAAAAGAAAAGAAACAAATTAATAAAGCAAACAGAATAATCGGTTGTCTAAATAGCACTATACGGAAAACAAACACTCAGCTACAAAAACCAAAACAAGCATACGTAAAAGTGTAACGAGATCTGGCATGACATATACATGTGAAACAAGGCCTGACACTAGCACAACACAAAGTATATTAAAGATGACAGAGCTAAGAGAAGTTCGACTGATAAATAAAACAAGAGATAGAGTAAGAACTGAAGAAATAAGGTGTATAGGAAAGATAGACAGTGTTAATAATTAGATAAAAGAAAAGAAATAGAATGGAAAAAATATATAGAAAGAATGCCAAATGACAGAGTGGTGAAAATAGCAAGAGACAAGTCGTCAGCCGGTAGAAAAGCGATAGGACGCTCCAGAAAACGATGGCGCGGTGATTTAAATTAGAGGATGATCGTAAAAGGAACCATGCAGTTCTTCCTATTTACGAAATAGAAGAAGAAAAAGAAAATAATAAATGTGGTCCATCTATATATTAGGATAAAATTTCACATATAAATTCTACTTTGTGTCTTTAGTAATGACATGAAGCAAGGCCTTTCTAAACTGTTTTGGTTAGAATAGCAGTTTTGTGCCCTTTAGTAAAAAGAGTACGATATTATTTTGTAGCTTTCAGTACACCTCCGAATAATTTCCGATGAAATACAGTATGCATAACACGTTATGACAAACAAATGCAAATGCATTGGAAAATCCAAGAAATTTTATAATAAAAATTTATATAATAAATAACATTGCTTTTCTGAAAACAAATGTTAACGTAAAACTGTCGTATATTTTAATATTTATTCTCGAATTTAAAAAAACCGACAAAAAAATTGACACTAGCTTTTTGGAAAAATGACCGAACAACGTAACCAATGATTAAAACCAATTATTAAAAGTTCACAAAATTAAAAGAATTCAAAAGACCATTGGTTTTTCCGCGTAAGCGGAACCTCGCACATCCATAAACTGCGGTGGAAAACTTCGGTGCAGCATGCAGCGCCTACTCTAGAATTCTTTGAAAAGTGGCCACGCGCGAGTAACCGAAAGGGCACCCTAAAAAGCAGATGCTCGAAATTCACCCATGGCTGGTATTCGCTCCGGCGGTATTTTCTCCCACGCGCTCTTCTGCGATTGAACGTCATAAACTGTTGTGCGGCTCGCAGGAAAGCCCTTTACGGCAAATTCAATCGAACGGGAAAGACAATAGGCGCGCAATCGATCACTGACGCCATGGTGTGGCTTGAATTACGCAGTCAGCGCGTTGACGGCGATGAACGACGTCGAGCTGTCTGATACTGAATAAATTGGATCGATGTGCAGAGCGGCGCGCTTTAGTTGGCTGTTACACACCAGGCAGCGATAATTTTAACGTGACCAAGTTTCTGTTGTAACACAATCGGAAATCTTATTGCTTTTTCTGAATTTAGAAACACAAAGCGCAATTAAAAATTTCAATTAGTTATTATTCACTTATAGAAGTGGGTAATGAAAAACAACTTGGTCGAATATAATGTAAAAAATCTTTTTTTGTACGCATTAATAGAAGTAGTCATTTCAGATTGGTATTGCTTAAGATTGATCTAATCTTTAACGCATACTTATTATTGATCATTGTGCATGTAAAGGGTGTTCCAGAAAGGACGCGAATTTGAATCGGGCGACATTTTTTGTTTTAAAGTTGCAAAGCCAGTTCTTATCATTTCTGTTATCTGTTACCAATCCGATTAATTTAGCTTTGGTTATTTTTCTAGTACATCAGTTTGTCTTGATTCGCTTTCATCATTTACAACGGAGCAACGTGTTCTTATTGTTAATATTTTACCAAAACAGTGAAAACACCACGCAGGCAGTGCGAAAACTTCGTAAGATTCTCAAAAGAAATGAAACACGCAATGATTCTACAATTCAAAAACTAGTGAGGAAGTTTGAGACGACTGGTTCATTGGAAACTGCAAAATCGCCTGGGCGGAATCAGTCTCATCGGGCAGAGCCACAAATCGCTGTTGTGCAAGACAGTTTCACTGTGAGTCCTGGAAAACCGATTCGTGGATGGTCGCAGCAGTTGGACATTCCGACAACTATGCTACAATGAATTTTGCATAAAGCTCTCCATATGCACATGTATAAAATTCAACTGACGCTACAACTTAAGTCTGCTAATGATCGGTTAGTGTAGAGATTGGCACTGACAAAAATTTTGCAACAAAAATAATTTCCAGTGACGAAGCCCACTTTCATATAATTGGGTTTGTAAAAAAACAGAACTGCAGGACGTGAGCAAATAAAAATCTTTGAATAATCCAAAAGCGTGAAATGCATGCACTAAAAACGGCTGTGCGGTGTGGTTTTCGAGCAGTGGAGTGATAGGGCTGTCAATGGAGAACGTTATGCTAACATGATATCCATTTGAAGATATAGAGATTGACGATCTCTGGTTTCAACAGGTTGGAGCGATACGGTTGCCCCACTCCACGAAAAATTCCCACTACGAGTGATTTCTTTGCATGGTCTTCTTAAGTCCTGTCACTTCATGTTATGGGGGTTTATAAAACCACAGGCCAACGCTAACAAACCACGCCCAAGTCTAGAACTAAAAGTGAAAATCTTACACGTGACTGGAGGCATCGGATCAGAAATTTGCGAGAAAGTTATCAGTAATTCTGAGGAACGCATAATGCAAGCAGACTCAGTGGGAATGTTTCATACCTAAATAGAAAATTTTACTGATTACAAAAACAATAAATATAATCACTTTCATGAAAATTTGACTAATCTATTAAATTTTCAATATGGAATACACTTTATTTACTTTATATATTGGATATCTGCAAAATAATAAATTATTAAAGGAAGACAGAGCTGAATACCTGGACGAATAACAAAACGAAATACCAACTCAGTGGAAGGAATCTTTTATTATGTCTATTTATAAGAAAGGGTCTCGGAAAGATCCAGGAAATTACAAAGGTTTAAGCATGAACAGCACTTTTAGCAGATTATTTGGAAGAGTTTTAATGGCCAAACTACAGGAAAATTTGGAAGGCAAAATTAGTGACGAGCAGAGTAGTTTCACTAGAGGTAAATCATGCGCTGACAACATCTTCGTGCTACAACAAAAGAATAGCAGTGGGAGAAGAAACTCATTTAGCATTTATCGATTTGAAAAAAGCGTACGATTCAGTACCTCGAAGTAAATTATGGGAAGCTTCATACACTATGAATATAAATGAACAACTTATATACATTATAAAAGAGATGTATAGAGATAATAAAGCTTATATAAAAAATGGAAAGGAAGTTTCGGAACCATTTATACCAACGAAAGGTCTAAGACAAGGCTGTACGCTGTCCCCACTGCTTTTCAACACACATTTAGAAGTAGTCCTACAAAAATGGAAAAATGATGTAAGGGGAATGGGCGTACCAGTTAACGATACCCATTTATTCAATCTTAACTTCGCTGACGACCAGGTTGTGATTGCACAGGATGCTTATGACCTAGAAATTATGCTGAGAAGACTTTATAAAACATACGAAAAATGGGGCCTAAGTATCAACATAGAATAAACAGAATATGGAGAGGCAGGCGTGTAAATAGCCTCTCTCGTGGTGCGGTGTGGAAACGTAGTACGGCCCGTTTGGAACGTCAACCGAGAAGGCCCAAATCGTCCCTTAAACGGTCGTCGCGTAAGCGGATGGGGGCGGCTACCAATATCAACCAACGAGTATTGCCAAATCGCTCACCTGAATCGGCTTCGGCTTCGTAGGCGATGGTTCCACGGTGGCCACCTTGCCGCGCTGAGGATCTGGTATCTGCGGGATGATAAGACGCGACCGAATTGGTCGCGCTGCGGGGTGCGAACGTTTCTTGCGGGTGAAGACACGACCGAACTGGTCGCGCTGCGGATCGCGAGTGTTTCCGGGCTTCGCGCCTGGCTTGGCGGCAGGTCTTTGCGGGCAATTTTCGTTCGCCAGCACCTTTCATATCAAAAGGTGCCGCCGACGGCGTATACAGACTTGTCGGCTGAGCAAAAGCCTAGATGCCGTTTGTGTGCGACGGCAAAACGTAGCAGATATCAAAGGCCCCCATGCCGCCGCGATATAAAGCGGTTCAAGGGCGAAAAGGCCGCCACACCAGAATATATAGCAATAAACACCAATGCTAATTTTCAAGTGATGGTAAATGATACGGAAGAAATTAAACAAGTTCAACAATTTAAATACATGTGGCGTTTGAGAACCGGAAAGCCGCACAGGGCGGTCGGTATAAACCGGAATATATATATATATATATATATATATATATATATATATATATATATATATATATATATATATATATATATATATATATATATATATATATATATCTGCAAAAGTTCATGTCTGATTTTCATAGATAGCGGAAACATTGTTGCATGTTGGCTTTTGTATTTGTTTTACAGCAATGTAGTACACTGAAAGACGTTGCAATCGATTTAGACGCGACAAATTTTTACATTGAAAACGTAAGATTAAATTTTCCATCTTAGTTATGTAACTGTTGTTTGCAATTTAAAGAAACTTGGATTTAGTTATAATCTCGTGTTCCAAGCATGTGTGTCGCATTCTATGACAAACTACAATAAGTTGTAGAGAAACTGTGCTGTTATTCCTTTGCTTAAACGCAATGATAAAAACCTTTTTTGACAATAAAAAGTAGATCCTATATAAAAAATACAACAAAAAATAAGACGAACACAAATAGATAAAAGTATAGAACCCCAAGCAAAAGTTGGCTTGTATTTCATGAAGGTACTGCTTTATATTTGAATGGTGAAAAAATCATCTTCTTACCTAGTAAAACAATCATAGTAAACAAATACCGTGAGCAACTCACCAAAATTAATACGCGAATTCATGAGAAACGTCCGGTTTTCTCCAACCGAATAGGCATCATCCTCTTCAGCAGTGCAGAAACTGAAGGATTTAAAATAGATAAACCTTGCAAGACCCACCGTAGCTCTAGATATTGCTGCTTCGAATTTTCTGGTGTTTCAGTCTCTGCATAATAGTTTAATAAGTGTGATGAGTTTGGTTCCATGGAAGCTGTCGAAAACTACCTTATGTTTTTCTTTGAAGACAATTTACTCGCAAGATTGTTAAAAATTGGCAAACCGTTGTACCAAATGATAGTGATTATATAATTGACTAATAATACTTAAAATGTAAAAGCTTTTGTTTCTAATACTTTCAAATCAGAAACAAATCATTAAACATAAGTTTAACTGAAATATTAATAAGATAAAGTATTTTGAATATATTCATCAACAGTCCAAATGCAATAACATAAATAAAATACAGCACATTTTCTATTATAATAACAACATACGCGTGAAGAAGAAAGACAAACAATTAGAAGGAGTAGAGAAACTTTAAAGAACTACGCCCAATGTCCGAGGGCAGAACGAAAAAAAAATATATAATGAGAAAAGGAAGTGCAGTGAAGAAACATCGACATTGCTGTTATAACCGAAACTAAGAAGAAATAAAGAGGATTAAAAGATCTAGAAAGATACATTAATGTATAGCAATGTCGATCGGAATAAAAGAACACAAGCTGCTTTGGGGAATAAAAAATGGAAAAACATACTGAAGACCTGCCCTTATATTAACGAAAGGATAGTACCTAATATAAAAGTTATAAATCGAAAAGAGATGTACAACGATAGTTGGTGTCTATACGCCAGACGGCAAAGCGTAAGATTTATGACATACTGTGACTACCTTCTGCTCCGTGGCGACCTAAATGCGCAAGTAGGTAACCAACCAACACCTAACGTGGTTAAAACAGAAATACAATAATACATAAATGAAAAAGTATGTTGCGTAAGAGAAGAACATCTAATATATTATTAACCGCCTCCCCCTCCCAAAAAAAACCGGGATTGACAAATTTACTTGGAAAACTCGGACCTCCCTACTACTACAAAAAAACCCGTCCTTGTCACAAATACACATGTCTATAGAAAGTATAGAATATAGTCTAATCACAATCTTTCAAAAATACATGCCTTGAGTAAATGAAGGAAGCTTAGAGCTCTATCAAAACAACAGAAGGTCAGAACCCATCTAGTACGTGATGAAGCCATTATATGAAAATAGAATGAATGTAGCATACGGGACAGAACCAACAGATTATCAGTCGAAGAAAAAATAGGAAAATATTAAGAAAATCATAAAACATATAGCTTATGAAACTGTAGGTAAACAAAACCGCCAAAAAAATAAAGAAGCTCGAATCTAGAATCAAGAAATAGAACAAGCAGTCAAAAAAGCTTATTTATAATATATACAAAACAAAACAGGGGAAAACGAGACCAAAAACAAAAAAAAGTCTATTGCAAAATATCTTATACCCAGAGCGCAACGCGATAACTGATGTATATCAAAAAATAACGCAGAAAGTGATACATAAGGGAAACAAGACTTGGCTTATAAATTAATAAGAACTTTTAACAGCGAAAGAAAAGAACAAGCTTATATAAATACTACAGGGAAAGGGCCAACGGTTTAACAATTACAAGCAAACGTTAATGAACCTAACCAAAAAAGAAAAATCCATCAGTAAAGCACAATATACGGGCGATCTAATAATAATTACAAAAAATCGAAAACCGAAAATTGTCAGAATTAGAAAGAATAAATGCGAAATTAGTAAAATACAGCAATCTATTACTGAAACATCGATTTCTACATTTACTTAACGTGCACTGGATGCAATGAATAATACTAAATAGCTTAGCTAAAAGGGAAAATAACACCGATTTTTAAAAAGAACACCAAAAAACTACAGGATCAACAGTATATTAAATACAATATATACATAAAAATATCTTAAATTCACAAGTAAAAACAGTAAACGAAAATGTAACACGGATTTCAATTCAGTATACCATTAAAAAGCGTAGAGCGTTTAATCTTAAAATGCATATTACCTTTATAGAATTTACCACAGCATTTTGACAAGGTAAATCTTGAAAAAATATGGAACATCTGAAAAATCGAGGTTAACAAATTATCCGAATAGTCAGGGACAAATATATCAACTGTACACTTTTCACTGACGGCATTATATATATATATATATACAAATAATTCAAGAAAATTAAAATTGCCTTCCAAGAGCTTGTCAACAAGTTTACTTGTTATATGAAGAAGACAAAATATATGGCGTTCCACTGGAAAAATGTCATCTGGACAAAGATTAATCAAATTAATCACTTCAACTATTTGAGATTTTACGGAGGATACGATATAATCTACGTTAAAACCAAAATGCATAGATTCTAACACATGTTCGGAGTTAGTAGAGAAATCGCCCACAATAAGGCCCTGTCCATTCCTGTTTTGCCGTATGGTAACGAAACATAAGTTTTAAAACAAAACGACCTTTTGCATTCAAGCTTCAAAAATAAATTTCTTGAGAGCCGTGAATGATATATTAGAGCCGATTGAGCCAGATATAATAGAAAATCTAGAGGTACAACATCCACTAAAGGTTTTAATCTGCGACCAAAGTTTGCTAGATAATGTCTCTCCTTGCGTGAATCTCAAAGACTTGCATAGCTTCACCGTTTAGTGGACTTCCAAATTTCACACCTCTGGTAGGCCTTTCGGAGTACCGAACTATTAGCCTTAATTCATAGCGGAAAATTGAGTATTCTGTCCGCATTTCATCAATTTTGTTTGAAAATAAAATAAACACTGAATTCATTTTGTATTTAGTTTTGTGATAGAATTTAACTAATTCGAAGAACTACGCTAATATTTTGTTGCTTGGCAAACATTACCTAGATAAAGTTGCTAGGTCCCCCATCGGAGGCCTTCCCAGGTGGCGAATAGGGGAATGTCTAGCAAATATGGCGGGTATCGTGGAAATGAGGTGGACCAAAACCAGTAGCATGGAAAGCAAATGAGGCGTTTGTTTTCCCTGATACTGGGCAGTACTGTACCAAGTCTACTAAAAAAACTGTTGTTTTATTTTCTTATGAATCCTATAATCTTTCATATCATTATTCAATCATTGTGATAAGTGAACCTAACATTGACCCCAAGTATCGACACCCTTTCAGTGGGACAAGAGTATGAATAATCTCCAGACTTGACAATGAAACATTGCAACATTGAATATTCGAAGTCTGTAAGAAGCAGAAAAAGGACATAACACGATAATGAAATGAATAGATTACGAATTAAGATATTAGAAGTTTGTAAAACAAAATAATCTAATTCTAGAATGTGTCAGACAAAAAAAGCATTAATATAACATTGTATAAAAAATTATGCATATTACAAAAATGGAGTCGGTATTGTAATCACCAAAGACTTAAATAAGTCGGTTATTAATTGTCAGGCATGATAATTTGAAACACACTAAAAGAGAAAACAATTCTTAATGTTATTCACTGTAAATAAGAATTTAGAAAAAATCGCAAGCTTTTTAGTGATTTAGACGAGTTATTCAAATCTACATAAAAGCGCGAAGTTAATATAATAAGGCGACTTCAACGCTAAAGTAGAAAATTGATCAGTGAAGGATGTAGTTGGAACATTTGATATGGGAAAAGGAAATAAAAATAAAATTGTTTCATGAATTTTTTTCAGGAAAGGAAATTTATTTCAACACCCAGCTCGAAAATAGTATTCTATCTTTTCCAAAGAGGGTAAACCCGCAGGCCGGTTGTCGGAGGTTAAAGAGACGGCTTTGTGTTCGCTGGAAAATCCTAAAATGTCCGCGATCCCAGAAAAGTCGACAGTTGTTTTGTAACGGTTGTCGGAAGGGTTTATAACGATTAAAAATTTGAGATTCTTGTTAGATTCTGGAAGCCAGTCACATTTTCTACCTTCAAAGGCGTGTCGGCGTTTGAACTTGCAATTGCGCGCCTGAAGTCTTCGGTTTTAAGTCTTGGAGGAGCCCCACAAACAATTTATGGAAAAACCAATTTGACTTTTTCGTCTCGGTTTGATTCCAATATTTCGTTTACGATTGAGCCCCTTATCGTAAAAATGATCGTCGTTAAACTGCCGTCGGCGGAAGTTGGAAGTTTCCCAGTTGGCTTATCTTCGAAATCTGGATTTGGCAGATGAATCTTTTCACATTCCGGGAGGCATAGACGGGATTTTAGGTGCTGAGTTTGACAGCCAGATTCTGGGAAACACGACCATCAAAAGTTCACCAAAATTTCCGGTTGCTATTTCAAGCCCCCTTGGGTTTGTTGTTATGGGTAGGGCTCCAGTTGTGTCTGAGGAGACTAACCCCATAAGTTTGGCTGCTATAAATAGACCGGTCGAGACGCTCCTTCAAAAGTTTTGGGAAGTTGAGGAAGTCCCTTCAACAACCCTAGTAAATCAAGGAAACAAGATTTGTGAGGAATTGTTTTCTTCGACGGTGAAAATATCGAATTCTGGGAAATTTATCGCCTCTTTACCTTTCAAGGAAGATCCACAAAAGTTAGGAAACTCCTACAATCTGGCCTTTCGTCGGTTGTTAGGCTGGGAGGCGCGCTTTCGACGTTTTCCAGAGTTGAAAAGCCTCTATAAGGACGTCGTATCGGATTATTTGGAACAAGGTCACATGTCAGTGACGGCTGACTCTAATTCTGACGTTGGCTATTTTATTCCTCATATCGGTGTTTTTAAACTCCAGAACGCTTCTACGCTACTTCGCGTAGTATTTCATGCGAGTGCGAAAACGAGCTCTGGAACATCACTTAATGATTTACTTCACGTAGGCCCGAAGTTGCAAACCGATATCTTTAACTTGTTAATAAATTTCCGTCTATTTTCGGTTGCCTTGTCCACAGACACTAAACAAATGTATCGGCAGATTTGGGTACGTGCGGAAGACCGAAAATATAAAAAATTGCTGTGGAGATCTCATCCAGAGGCTCCTGTAGAAGTGTTCCAATTGAATACAGTTTCCTTTGGTCTTTCGGTGTCTCCCTATTTAGCCTTGCGAACAATTCATCAGCTTGTGGACGAGGAGAAACAAAATTTTTCAATCGCGGCCGAAATTATTCCCAGAGACATGTATATAGATGATCTGGTTACATCACTAGAAGACATAGATAAGGCTCGCGAGTTAAAAGTCCAATTACAAAAGATGATGGCTGCTGGGGGATTTTTTTTGGTAAAATGGTCATCTAATGTACCCGAATTGACAGGAAATACTTTAGTTGGAGAGTTTGATTATAGAGATGCCTCGAACCCAGTGTTAGGGTTACTTTGAAATCCCCAATCCGATTGATTTGGGTCTCGGATTGGAACAGAGGAACGAAGATGTACCAAACGACATATGTTGTCTACAATTGCCCGTATGTTTGATCCTTTGGGAATTTTAGCTCCGACTATTTTAATGGCCAAGCTATTTATTAAGCAGTTGTGGCAGGCTCAAATTGATTGGGACGATCCCCCTCGTTGGCAGACCTTTGTCGCCAATCGAGTAGCCAACATTCAGGAGAACTCTTTACTTGACTCTTGATTTCACATTGACGGCGGGGAGAATCCGACGGACTGTCTATCAAGGGGATTGTCACCCCAAGAATTATTTGAACATACTCGAAAGTTGGCGTTATTTGTCTCCGAAGAACCCTGCCTCGAAAATCCTATAGTAACGTTAATGGGTCGTTCTTCCTCTTATATGCGTTTGTTACGGGTGGTGGTATTGATCCTGAGGTTTGGAAAAAAGCCACCCCCGAGGCAGAATATTTCTGGTGAGGAATTAAATATAGCGGAGTGGTCTTTATGTCTTGTCGTACAACGCTGTTATTTTGGCAAAGAGTTTCAGGCGTTGGAAACTGGAAAACTTTGTTCCGATCAATTACAACGATTTGCCTCTTTCTTAGATCACGGCGCAGTCCGTGTCGGAGGGCGGTTGAAAAATTCGGGGTTGCCCTTTGATCACCGTTACCCCATCATTTCGCCAAAAAAGAACTCTTTTGTAAAACTATTAATTAATCACTTCCACATAGTTCATGCAGGGCCCCACCTGTTACTCTCATTGTTGAGAGAAAAATTTTGGATTCTTTCCGCGCGACAAAAAGGACGTGCGTATGTCCGTGCTTGTAATAAGTGTTTTAGAGTTCATCCAAAGAATTGGTCACCTATGATGGGAGATTTACCACATAGTCGAGTTTCAGAGACAAAGGCGTTTCTTGAGACAGGTGTCGATTACGCAGTACCGTTAACAATTTCTTTGGGTAAGGGTCGAAAGCTCGTCCTTCGTAAAGCATACATTTGTTTATTTATTTGTTTAGCTACCAAAGCGGTCCACATTGAATTGGTTACAAAATTGTCAACTCCTATGTTTTTAGCAGCATTCAAACGATTTTTAGCCAGACGCGGACGTTATCGCACGATTTTTTCTGTACGAGGTACCAACTTTGTAGGTGCAAAGGCTGAGTTGGAAGAAATAGCACGGTTATTAGAGTCCGACGAACATCGCCGATCCCTACGTGACGGTTTAGCCAATTATCGAATAAAGTGGAAATTTTCACCTCCCAGTGCTCCTCACTTTCGCGGTTTATGGGAATCTAATATTAAATCTGTCAAGGATCATTTGTCACGAGTAATTGGTGATCAGATTTTGACATATGAAGAACTTACTACGGTTCTAACTCAAATCGAGTCTTTGTTGAATTCCCGATCCCTTTGCCCACTGAGTTCTGATCCATTGGATCTTCAAGTCTTGACTCCGGCTCATTTTCTGCACCTGAAACCGGAATATTCCCCTGAATCGATTAAGCCGATTCCAGTTGTTGGATCGAGTTGTACAAGATTTTTGGAAGCGTTGGAGGCGAGAATATTTACACGAGTTGCAGGTCCGACGGAAGTGGAAAAAACCAACTGAACCTTTGAAACCGGGTACCGTAGTTTTAATTGACCAAAACAACTGTCCCCCTTTAAAGTAGCCATACGAGGTGTTTCTTGGGAAAGATGGGGTGGTTCGAGTAGCTCAAGTTCGAAATTCGGGGGGAATTTATACTCGACCCACGGTGAAGCTATTCCCACTTCTTTCCCAATAAGGTGGTTGTTTGTGGTTTATCGCCATTTGTATATAATTTGTATATAGTTATCCAGGTTTGTTTGTTTCATTTTGGAGAAGCGGTTGGTGCGTATTACCCGATTGCCTTGGTTGTATTGCAATTTTGTTGGGTTTTGATCCGTCCCTTGCAGCAGTTGTTGGTGCTGAAGGCGGTGGCTTCAAGGGTGGGTGGATGTTCGCGCCAATCTCCTAATTATATTTATTTTTGAAATTTTAAATTAGGGCCGGCTATAATTTGATTGCCTTTCATATATGTGAAATTTGTTATATCGGCCCAATTGACTGTCCAGCACGTGTCGAGATATGCCCGGGCGGTCTGGGCCGCCGGCCGCGCTCGTGCAATTGGCTTTTAGCACTTGCTTTGGCACGTTGGTTTCGTTTAGTTCGCGCGACATTAAGCCTTTGCTTTATTCATTTTAAACTGGCCATTTCAATTACGTGAAGTTCACGCGACTTTATACTTTTGCTTTATTAAAGCCTGCATTTCGCATTTTTGTTCGCGGCATTACGCATTTGCCTTTGTTCGTGCTTTTGCATTTGGCATTTTTTTGCTGTGCTCTCGCCGACAAATTATCAGCTCGACGAGGGAACCTATACACCAGAAAGACGCCCCCGTTTCGCCTGCTGTGAAGATTGGGGTAACTTGTCCTAATTTTTATCAATATCCTTCTCCTTTTCTTTGAAGTTCTCTATTCAAAATTCAAAATTACCTGTACAGCCCACTGCTAAAAATTATAATAGAAAGAAAAATATCCGGAAAAACCCAAGAGGAAGACCAGGCCTACAGTATATTAAGCAATTAATAACAGACTCGGGAAGTGACAGTTATGTAAAAATGAAAAACAAGGCTTTAGAGCGACAAATATGAAAAGCTGCGACAAACCAGTTGTTAGACTGACGACCTTGGAGGAGAGAGGAGAACGTAGAAAAACAAGAACGACACAACTTACAAAAGATATATACAAACAAATTCAAAGCACAACCAAAGAAATTAAGAAGTGGTTGCAGAGAAATTGAAACTTGAAATAAGAATTATTATAATGCTCATAAAAACACCAAAGACTTTCTACACATAAATATATTAAGGAATGGGCATGAAGGGAACGGATATACAGAATTAAATCAAACTAACAAAAAGTCCAAGAGCGATATATAGATAGGTAACTTACTCAAACTGAGAAAGTCTATGGTCCCATTGTAGTATATTCAAAAATAATCTAAGTTAGCGGAAAAGATAAAATTGCGATATTAACAAAACTTTTAGTCAAATAAACTGACTGGGTGACTGGTAAAGTGAGGAGTTTTATTCTATCGATATTTCCATTCCTTTATATTTTGTTCTCCATTTCTCTAGTACTTTATCGATATATAAGTATTTTAAATACAGCAGCCCCTCTCAGCCCTGTTGTTATTTGAAATACTCCTACCTTTCCTTTTGCTTTTTAATCTTTATATAAGTTTTGCACGGCTTTAACCAATGTTTTATTGATCCCATTGTCGTTCAACACTTCTCATAGCTTTTATTGGGGTATATTATCGTATGTTTTGCTACGTCTAGGAATATTAAGTGTAGTTCTCTCCCAGTCTCTAGCTTTTTTTGTATTAATAGTTAGCGTAAAGAGGTTGTCTATGAAGGACCTTCCGGCACGGAATCCACATTGTTCTTCGACTTGTTCGATGTATTGCTGCTGTAGTAGATCTTTCGGTTCTCTTCCAAATATTTTACCAAAGACATTAGTTACTGCAATTGCACGATAGTTTTCGCCTTGATTTCATTTTCCTTTACACTAAATAGTCTGCTCTTTTCCCTGTGCTCTGCTCTGACATTTCTTATAAATCGTTATGATTCCGATATTCTTCTTCCACCTATGTGGATTTCCACTTCTTTACATTTCTGCTCTCAAATTTCTTCTTTTCCCTTTCTTATTAGATTTCTTACTCTATTTTGCTGCTCCCTATATTTTTTCGATATTCATAGTATTGAGTCATGTTATGTATAGGTCTCTTTTGTAATTGATTTCTTCTTTAATTTCATAGTTTATCCAATAGTTCTTATGTTTGGTTTTTTTGATTTCTTCTTCTAGAGCTTCCATCACAGCTTTTTAGATTGATTTTGTAATATGTTCATATATCTCAGTATTTGTGCCTTCAAAGTTTTCATTACGGTAATTGTTTAATGTGATTTGATAAAAATTTAATCTACTAGGATGTTCTAAGCTTTGTATATTTTATTTTAATCCCTTAGTTTGTTTTTTGGTATTTTGCGTGTTATTTGCAGCACCTTGTCTTTCTTTGCGCAAAAACACTACTTTAACTAAAAAGTAATTCGTTCTACAAGTAGGGCGTCTTTGAACTCTGATTTAACACTTTACCTGTAAAATGCTGCCAGTTATTATATAGTTTATTATTGACTTTCTATTTCTAGCTGCTTCATACCAAGTACACTTGTGTATCTCCTTATGCTTGTATAATCCGTTGTTGATCTTTAAATTGTATTGTCGACTTATATTTAGTAACCTTGCTCCATTGTTGTTTTTGAGCTTCTCTCCAAACCTCCCCACTATTTTACTATACTCTTCTTGCACAGTTCTGGCGTTCAAATCTTCCAGGAGCATAATCTGTCTATTGTTTCCTATTTCACAGAGTATTTTGTCCAACGTAGCGTAGAACTCGTCAATATTATTGCAGTTGTCATCTGCATTTGGTGCATATATGACTACGACCGTCACTCTATACTTATAACTATCAAGGTTTACCCTTATAATCTTCTGGTTTATGGTTTCCGAACTTTTGATTAGCTTTTTAATTTTTTTTTAATTATGGAAACACCTCTTTTCTCTCTTTGATTTTTAAGGGATCCACTCCATATATGTATGTACTGTCCTATTTCCTCTATTCCAGTACCTTTCTTTTTGGTTTCTATTAGAACTATTATGTCCATATTCATGTATGCAATTTCAGTAAAAACTTCTTGAATCTTATTTGATAGGCCTTGGGTATTCCACGTTCCTATATTCATAATCCTTTCTCTTTTTTGGATCGTCTTCTCTCCGTTTTTTTAGTGCTTGGCTTTTTTGAAGCCGGGTTTGGATAACTCCAAGCAGAACTGCTCCCCGTATCCGCTGGAGCTTATTGTTGTTATTATGTTATTTATTGCCCATGCCGGGTATCGTGACTTGAATTCTTAAAGTCAATACGATGAACAGACTAGAGCCCTTCGAAATGTGAATGTATTGCAGAATGTTTCGCATCTCCTGGAGTGGCAGGATTACAAACGAGGAGAACTCCTGAATACTTTGTCTGATAATGATGGGGAAAGGCAATGTCACGGTTATGAAATTTGCATATTTTGAGCGGACTAGAGGTACAAGACTTATTTACAATAACACGGAGTTTTGAGGGAGATTTTTGATAGCATCTGAAGAAGAAGTAAACATTAAGATTATAATTAAATCTAAATGTCTAGTAAAAGACAAGTATTAGGTTAAGGCATTTCCTTATTGCTGTTTGAGTATCGTTAATCAAACATTGACCAGCATTTTCAAAATAAGTGAAAACTTAACGTAGTTAATGATTTATTCTGGAGTGTAGCTAATCAAAACATTGAATTGGATACGATAAATCGGTTGTTAAGGATTTAAAAAAGACTGGCATGATTTCTGTGTGATACTAAAGAAATTTATTGATTGTTAAGAAAGCTGTTACAAACTACTGAAGCACTACACTTTTGGATAAACTGAAAACAATAATTCAGGAAAATTGATCAAATTGCAGGTCAAAATTTTCCCTGTCCACCATATTTGTTTGACTTGGTTTCTTCAAACTCACATCTGCTTTCAAATTCAAAATATTGCTCAAAAATGATTTCTATAAAACGGAAGCTGTGAATGAAAGAACATTAGACAAAGGGCATTATGTAGTAAAATCAAATATAAGATAAACCAAAGTGATCTATTTATACAAAATTATAATTTATATAGTCACATTACTTATTGTTTCTTTCTTTTTGTAAATGCAGAATTTCCGTACATTAATATGGATGTATTATTATTAAGATTTAATAATGTACTTTAAATCCGCAAGAAAAACTCCAGAACAGCAACCTTTCTGAAAAAAAAACAAAAGGGGGACAAAAGGAGGGAGTAATCTCATTTTTAGTTATTTAAGCTTCCCCCGAGGATAAAGCGCTGGTTGTTTGCAACCTTACCCCTGGCCTTAGCAGCGCGCGAATGCAAAGCGCCTGCAGGCAAAATAAGAAGCGCGATCGTCGGGGGCGGAAATTGGCTTCATCGGCGCGCCAGCCGCGGGTGGCTCGCGATTGACGGGCGCAGCCCGCATGCATCCTCCGGGGTTCGGCAGGGCACGCGCCGGCCGGAGCGGCCGCATAATTCGAAGTTCGCACCGAATGAGGTTGTTGACCGAAAATTGAATTCACCTGTGCCCTGCGAGGGCATCCGCGCTCGGCGTCGCGTGACTGAAATCTAAAAACCCGGAATGAAATTCGCTAGTGCTACCAAAATTACACGTTTGGCGCCCGGCGCGAGAAAGCTGCTAGAGAGGATGTAGAATGAGGTACAGTTAAAATTATAGGGCTCGCCGGAGACGGCCGCGGCGGCTGCTAAGCAGCTGTCGGAGCGGCGGAATTAGTGGTCGGGTGCCGACAGCTGGATGTCCGAATTCTATTTGTGGCGCTTTGTGGAGTATTGCAATGTAAACGAACAGCGTTCTCAATGCAAAATATTAATTGCAATAATTAAAAATCAAAAGAAACTTGCCGACTTCTCGTCTCCACCGCCTCATTATTTCTCGCAGTCCTCACTCCTAAAATTTAAATTGAACTGACTGAAATTTTTCACAATTACGTTTCGGTTTTCCTAATTGTATCAAAACGATTTTAAGTGAAATTTGATTTACTCGTTATTTTCCAAAGAAAATCGGTGTTTCTCATTTTACAGGGTGATTCCAAATGATGGACTCAATTAGGACTAGCAACAAATATGATATAAATTACATGTGATTGTACTCATATTTAGGTTTATAAATGTTCAATGTGTAACTTCATATGCGACAATTGCTGGATGGATCGAGTAGTTCCCAAACTGCCGTTGCCAGTCTCAAACCCGGAGAAAGGAAGAGGGTTACGAGGTGAAGCTAACGACCTGCCTTTTGGAAAAGAATGAAATGCTCAAAGACCTATTGAAGACCTATTGAAGAAGCCTCAGAACACATACGGTCTACAATGATTAAGGACACCGCAACGAAAAAAACGACTTTGAAAAAGAAATGAACTACGACTAGCTTATTGGAATGTCACGTCCTGGAATTCTAAAGACCAGGAATTCCTTATAGAGATCATTAACAATAAGATAGGCATATGTTTGTTGCCAGAAACTAAAAAGGAAGGCAAGTGTAGCACAAGATACTATTTGTCCACTCTACTACTTTACAGTGTAGTCGACAAAGATTCTAGAGCACAAGGAGTTGGCATCCTTGTAAACTAGAAGTTTGGAAGCTTAGTGGAAGATTTAAATTACCTAACCTTACCTAAAATATAATGTTCATAACAATGAAACTGGGAAATGAAAACTTCCAGTTCCTGTTTATACACCGAACATAATAAAGCCACGAGAGGAACAAAAACAATTTTTTTGAATAATAACGGGAAACATTAAATCAATTGAGAAAAAGCGATAAAGTCTTCATAGTGGGCGACTTGGACTCATGAATCGGTAATGAAATAATCCGAGGGGTCATAGAGAGACACAATGAGGAACTAGTAAACGAAAACGAACTATGCACACATAGTGAGTTGAGAATACATTTTTTAACCATAAAAACCAACACAAGAGACCAAAAATCAATGACTGACTATGTGATCACAAACCGAAACACACATCTTAGCCAAATACTTTATGTGAGAACCTTGATTCGGCTAATGTAGGAACACAACCCGGTATGATCCAACGTAAATTCCACTTACAAAGCATACTACCAAAAAGAAAAACATCCCAATACATCACGTAGGAATGATATAACAATACAAGAAGTTCGGACAACAAAAGGGAAACTTAAGAATCGTAAGTCACCTGGGGTAGACAATATCACCAACGAAACGTTTAAATATGGCGGACAAAATATTCAACAATAAATAACTAACCTGATCCAAAAGATTATGAGAACCGGTACAATGCCACATGAATGTAAGACCAATATACCTATTCCCATGTATAAAAAAGGGAAAATAGAAACCCCAACAACTTCAGAAACATTACCCTAATGAGCCCAATTCTCAAACTATTTCACAAGGGTTTAGAAACAATAAGTCAATAGTGGACGCTATATTCATTTTACGACAGTTTACCGACAAATCAATAGAATTCAATAAACTACAGCATGTTTTGTCTTTTTAACAAAGGTTTTCAATAGAATACGCCTAAACGATAAAAACCTAAAACTCAACGATGGAAATAAGACGAGGACAAAAACTAGTTGTCAACAGGCATCCGACAAAGAGAGCCTTGGTCCAATATTCTTTAATATAATCCGAATCATCAACAGACTAAACCAAGTCACCGCGCTTTCAAAATAGTATGTTAAGCAGACGATGCTGTTCTGACATCAAAGAATGATGATGACCTACAGCATCTCCCAAAAGAATTTAAAATAAACGCAGACAAATTGAAGCTCAGTATTACCTGTATGAAATATTAGTCAGTGGTCATCTCGAAAGAACTCATTAATACAACAGGTATCAAGACTCAACTACCTGGGAGTAATCATATCTAGCGAACGATGTGTCAAAGGAGAAATCCGGGCACAAGCCAACTAAGCAGCGAAAATTGGTGGATATCTTAGAGATATAATCTGGATCAATAAAGCCATGAGTAATGAGAACAAAGAGCCGTAGTGGTCTAGAGGATAAGTCGTTAGACTACAAAACTTAGAGATGCGGGTTCAAATCCCACTTTCGTCAATTCGATCACTGGCATTTTTAGGGCCCAGCTCGGCTCAGGCAATAAGTGAGTACCTGGAGGTCAAACTCTGGGATAATAATAGGCGGTCGGTACGTAGTGCTAGCCACGTTACTACCCTTGTGTACCGTAGGCTCTAGATTGTAGCAGACCTATCCTGTTACGACCCCAAAAGGCCTTCGTGGCCTATTACGGGAAACTATATATATATATATATATATATATATATATATATATATATATATATATAAAGAAAAACTAGGAATATAGGATGTGGTAAGGTAAAGTAAAGCACAAAGGAGATTTTGGAAAGATGCCTAAAGAACGATTAGCCAAATGAGCTACAACACGACCTGGTACCCGTAGACCATTAAACAAACATCCAAAACGTTGAAAAAAAACTGGACCTCAATATCACAAAAGCCAGACCAACAATAATTAATAGAAGACACAGGACACAGTTCTATATAAAAGAAGAAGAAGAAATGTTCAATGTCTTTCCCCTCCTGCTATACGGATAGCATTGATAATAGCAGAATTATTTGCGCGACACTACAAAAGTCGTCCAAAGTTGTTGGTAGAGGTGGTACATAAAATACTTCTTTTACAAACTCCCATAAGAATAATGCAAGGTGTGAGATTTTGGAGGCCAAGTCTTCATTCTCTATGCAACCTATCCACCGTTGAAGTAGAAATTTATTTAGAAAACGTCGAATATCCCGGTTCCAATAAAGTGGAGCTCCGTTCTCTTGAAAAGTGAAGTTTTCTTAGTCTTCATTCATTTGAAGAAGAAACCAGTTTTGCAACATCGCGCAATAGATTCTCTCAATAACCGTATTACTATCAAAAAAGCTCCATAAACATTCGTTCTCATACGGCACACAACTCATTAACTATCGGAAACTTCCTCTTATATTTCAGCATTGCATCGGGATTTTGTGACCCCCATATCCAAACATTGTGTTGGTTTATTTTTCCACTTAGGTAAAACGTTGCACGTCACTAAACATTAAACGCGACAGAAAAGTGTCATCTGTTTGACAGAAAATTCTACACGTTGTAGCTAGTCGCTTACGTGAAGAGTTGTAGGTAGTGTGATTTGAACATTAAATGGCTCTTTAACACTAGACAGTTATTCGTGGCAATCCAAGTTATCTGCTCACTCTATGGGTCGACTTCATTGGACTACGCATCGAATTCGTCATAGATTCCCCTCCGATACACACGGCCGGCTCGCGCTTTCACCTTTGCGCAAACAATCACTGCGATCAAATTAATGATTCCAACAACAAATGACCTTCCTCGTTGGAGGTTCAAAGCTGCAATCGCGACGAAATGTACTTTGCACGGCAACCGCGCGGACATTATTGTACTGAACTCACGAATACAAAAAAGTCCATCATTTTGAATCATCTATTCGTAGTTTATTTTTTATTATTACAATCCAACTTTGCTGTTAGTTAATGGCTAATAATGTCTTGCAAAAATTAGTTAAGGAACTATCAATTTATTTCTAGTTATGTATAATTTCAGTTTGGTAGATTTACTGTTAATAGATGGAAAGTATATTAAGTTGCTTTAATAATTCAAAATTCATTATAATGGATGCCGTATTATGTCACCGTCAATAAAATTTAATTCGATGAATAATAATGGAATCACTGTGTAAGCTGGTAAATCGTAAAATAGACTTATTGCACAGCTTTATACCCTTTTTAGTAAACAACAGCCAATATTGATGCCTATAACCGAGCAGAATTCTCTATTATGTTCTCAAAAGGCATGTGGGAGTAGGTATTAGCTTTTCCATCATTATAGGAGTAATAAAAGCTTAATGAAAGCCGAGAGCGGCTGTAACAGGTGAGACAAACGGCAGGCGACATAACTTACAATCAAGAGCGGGTCAATGTCACCATAGAAGTGAAATTTACAGTTGGCAACGTTTAGCCGAGAAATTTATGGCGAGCACATGGAGATGCAGTTTCCCTGCGCTTTGCTCTAATGCACGGTATTGCGGCAGGAATGGCCATGACCAACGTAGCAGATATGAACAGTTTTTGTTTTAACAGAAAAATGATAGGATATATTGGACGATACATTAGAAAAAATGTATTTATGCCGACAATTCTGCTGAACAACAGTTGCCATTAAGCAATTATTGTGTAGTTATTATTTTAAACACTAAAACTAAAAAAACTGAACATAAGAAGTTCTCTAAAATTGTCTAAAATTGAAACTTATCCAACCCAAATTAATGAACATAGTTACGTAAGTAAATCTCGGAAATGAATAAACAATAAAATTACATTAAAATTTATTTACATGAAACTTGGCATAATTGAAGTAAATAGTATTGAGAATTATATTATTCAATATAGCCACCAACAGCGGCTACGACCTTCTCGAGTTAGGACCTAAACCTGCTGCAGGCCAACATAACTTTCTCCTTGTAGAAATGTGTTATTACATCGATGATGGAGACCCTTAAGCTGTCCTTGGTGTTATAATGGCTCTCATTAATCTTCGCTTCAACCACGCCCCACATGTGCTATAGTAATCAGTGGGATTGTCGCCAGGGCTAAAGTGTCCATACGTCGGGAGGTCAGTTATAATATATAAATTGTTGTATAGCCATGCCTGCGTCATAATAATTATTGGAATTTATAAATCAAAAAACGAAGAGATATCCCAAGTGTGGAGCAACAAAGATAGACGAAAAATTCTTAACATTATTATAAGCCGTACTAGGTTTCAAGGTATACTTCGAGTGATTAGATTTGACAATTTAGCTGCAAGAAGGAAAGAAAGATCTAATGATAAACTACAACCGATTCGCGAGTGTTTCGAAATGTGGAACAATTACCTACAAGACGGATTTATTCCAGGTTGGAGTATGACCGTAGATGAACAATTAGTAACTTATAGAGGAAGATATCCATTTCGGCAATATATACCTTCAAAACCAGGAAGATATGGTATAAAGTTTTGGGCAATTTGTGACAGCGTTACGTCATATGCTTGGAAGTTAGAAATTTACATATGAAGAACTGGAGAGGAAAGAGAAAAAAATCAAGGCGAAAATGTGGTGAAGAGATTGGTGAAGGAGATCGAAAACTCAAGACGAAATATAACTTGCGATAATTTTTTTACTTCATATTCACATGCAAATTATTTACTATTGAAAAACCTAAGCATTATAGGAACAATCCGAAAAAATAAGCCGGACTTGCCCAGTTGTTTTACGAATCCCAAGAATCGTGAAGTCCTTTCCACATTATTTGGTTTTCAAAGCGACAAAATGATAACTTCGTACTGCCCAAAAAGAGGAGAAATTGTGACATTACTTAGTACATTACATAATGACAAGAAAATCGATAACAGACCCAAAAAGAAACCTGAAATAATTCTGGACTGTAACAAAACTAAAGCTGGGGTCGACAACATATATCAAATGACAAGAACATACAGCGTGAAAAGGATGACTAGAAGATGGACATTGGCCGTTTTTTACAATATGATCGATATAAGCGTCATGAATGCATACATTGTGTGGTCATCTCTCAATGGAAATTGTGATAAAAAGTTACGTAAAAGAAGAAATTTTACTATTAAATTGGGAAAACAACTAGCGCATTATATTGAAAATTTTGAAGAACCTGTACCAAGCACCTGCACAGCATATGAACCTCCGAAAAAGAAGTGACGATGCGGCGTATGCATAGCTAAAAAAGATCGAAAAACTAAAACAACATGCTACAAATGTAATCAAAATGTATTCGGAGAACATTCTGTTACATTATGTAAAAACTGTTTTAAATAAATATATCTAAAATATACAAAATAAAAATTTTAAGCCTTTGAAGACACATGGGTCCAATGGACCCGAGCGGTAGTTATTGAAAGTTTTTTTGCGGTAGACTTTTTTATTTCTAGTTAACACTTTTTACTTATTACCGAATTATTTCAAATTAAGCAACAGACCCAGAAAGTTCTTTATAAAATTCAAGTTATTATATTAATACCAAATGCCCACCACCCTACAATAAACTACATATAACGAACATTATACTAATACTAAAATAAAGAGAAATTGCAAACAATGTATACAGGATAAATATTTGTCCACCTGATATTACTGTTGTAATTAAATGAAACGAAGTTAAATAAAAGTAGAAAAATTAGTTGATTTTAACAACAATAACTTAATAATATTTCAGTATTATCTTCTGCCATTCGTATTACAAAATACTAGAAACGATGCCACTAAACAGGATTTTTTTAAACAGCTGTGATCAACTAGTTCCATTTGAAAATTTTGAAATATAAACTTACTTTTGTTTACTTCTCCTAGCGTTGTTTCCACTTTTTAAAACATGGAAATGATAAACAATTACTTCGTCGTAATGGCCTGAATTTTGTTAGACAGTTAGAAATCGCACTTTAGTTTTTAGAATGCCTTTGTTGATTGTAGTTTGTACACCTTTAACATTTCCCGATGTTTTGCTTGTTTTTGGTATTCCAGAACGCGTATCACTTTCCAAAGATTATCAGCTGTCTCTAAATTATTTATTTATATCACGCTACACTCAATGAATGATTCCCAAAAGCCTTCTGAATCATATGGAAATGAATGTTTCAGCTTTGCTCAGTCATTGTGAATGCGACGATCACACTAAACGCTCGTTCACCAGCATCTAACTCTTAACTGAGTCAGTTAGTGAAATCTTATTATATATATATAATTTAATATCATCGACTGCCAGGTTACAGCGCAACTGTCCAAACTGTTTTCACTATAATATTTCGTTTAGTTGTTGGTATTATATAGTTATTGGAATAACCTACGTTATCTTAAAACAAAAATTCGTTGTGTTAAAACGGAAATTTCGTATTTTGACTGTTAAGCTCCATAACACCGTTCTCAAGCCCCCTTTACTCTCCCGTCTATTATAATGATACCCACATTAATTTGTGAGCGCAACAGTGATTTTAAACGACAATATTCATTAGGTATAATTTTGATTCATGTATATCCATTAAAAATGTTTATTCTTGGCCCTTGTTCGCATTATTTACAACACAAATTCTGACCGATATAATTTTTTTACAATACATTCCACGGTCTGTTACTAATATTCTAGACAGTTACAATTTTAATAATTTCTAATTTTATTATAAAACGTACGTTGCTGTATTTAATGTTCTATTAAAGTACGCTTTTACAAGATAAACGACATTTCTACTTTCAAACTAATAAAGTCAGAAGCTTTAAAATTAAAAGGCCTGCAAGTTTTACACACACGCCATGTTTTGTCTGCCAACAAAGCATTATTTTTTTAGTTTTAAGGTTTGCCATTTTTTGCTATAAAGTCATATTCGATTAAAGACCGCGTTAAAGTGATTAAAAAACAATACAAAAACACCTATCAAGCTCTCCCCGCTTATTTTGGTCGTCATACTCGTACAAATGAGACCACCATTGGTCGTTTGGTGCGAAAATTCAAGACCACTGGTTCTTGTTGGTGATATGCCAAAGAGTGGACGACCCAAAAGTGTTCACACACCGGCAAATATCACTGCGGTGAAAAAGAGTGTGAAACAGGACTTAAAACCCTCAATAACTCGTCGATCACAAGAACTGGGCATATCGGAGACCAGTTTACACGGTATTATGCACAAAGATTTGAATTTACATGTTTAGAAGATGCAATTGTCTCAAGAGCTTAGCCAATTGACTATTTCAATCGACAGTGTGTTCTTTGATTGGCTCCTCCAACATCGCGCAACTAATCCCAATTTTTTATCGAAAATCATCTTCAGTGACGAGGCGCATTTCAGACTTAATAGGAGGGTGAACAAGCAAAACTGTCTCATTTGGCCCAACGAGAATCCAAGAGAATATTAAAAACAAACAATGCATCCTCAAAAAGTGTCATTGGACTATTTCTTTTCAAAAATGAAACTGGAAATGCAATTAGCGTAAATTCTGAGCGATACCGCGGGGTAATTAATGACTATTTCTTCCCGAAATTTAATCAAACTGACATAAATGATGTTTATATTCAACAAGACGGGAAAACATGCCACACGACACGTGCGAATATCGAGTTATTGCAGTCGAAGTTCGGTGAACGTTTAATTTCGAGAAATGGAAATGTCAATTGGCCTGCTCGTTCGTGCAATTTGACGCCTTTTTTGTGAGCATATCTAAAAAGTAAAGTCTACGCCAATAAACCAGCCCCCATTCAAGACCTCCAGAACATAATTGCTAAGATTGCCATCGAAGCGATTCTATGCAAAAATGTCATCCACAATTTCGACCAGCGCATCAACACCTGTAAGGCCAGACTTGAGTGATATCATTTTTCATGCATACGTGGCATACATGAATGTTTAAAATAATATAATCTACTTGATTGTAGAATCATTACTGTAGTTTTAATAAGCGTTTACTTTTCTACGCTTCAACTGACAGATCCCATATTAAATATTTTGATATAATCCCAAAAAACGAGTTAGAAATAGTTACTTCCGCAATAAATTTGCTACATCAAACTCCGAACATTTTTGCAAGATAAATTAAATTTACAATAGTTTATTCCATGAATCAGAACATTTATAGAACAATGTGGATTAATTAATGCTTACTAAATAAGCAGAAACGAATACTTTTGAAATTCAATCATCAATATGCATAAAATGTTTGTAAATATGGACAGATATTCTATTTTTGAAGCTTCCTGCTTTATTGTGCCACCTATACCATCCCAAGTCATTCAGTCTTAGGACCTTGGCCAAGTTCGAAGAAAATGACGTTACGGGCGTTTTTTATTTTTGTAATAAGTCGAATATCCATCACTAATTATAAACTTCATAAAAAAGGGGAGTTGTGCTTCGGGCCATTTCCCTACTGAAAAATCCGAAAAGCTATATCAGTGGGTACCTTGAGGACTGGTCATCTCTAACAATCAGCGAAACAGCTCATCTTTGAAGCAAGTTGTAGTCGTAGATATAAATTTTCGAAAACTTTTAACCATGGATCCATGGAAAAATCTATGTTTCTGTTAAACCCAGATCTAACACTTAAAATTCACATGAAACGCGTAAAAAATAGAATTCACTTTTTTCGATAAAACCACAGTCTACGCAATAAAAAAGTCGGATGAAAATTATAAAAAAAATCTCAAAAAGTGCAATTTCTGCTCCAACTACTCCTTACCGATATATTAATAGGCCTTAAAAAAATTACTAATGCGAAAGGTAATTTATTACAAACTGAATACTTAGTACCAAGTAAAGATATCTTCGAAATTGGTGAAGGAGGTGCGTCGTAAAAATAAAATGTTTTAAAAGAGGTTGCGAAAGGCCCATCACAATTTACAAAAACTTTATCAATTCTAAATTAACTTAATAAATCAATAACAAAAAAGTAGATTTGGATGGCAATGATAACATTATAAAAGCACGTAAAAAGAAAGATCTAAAAAACTGAAAATGGTAATGTAAACAATGCGAAAACAGCAAATTTGGAAACAGTACGCTCGTATGTTTCAGATATAGGAAATAAGCCAAAATTAGCTGCAACTTCCGTAAACAATGAATTATTAAATATTGTCCAGATTTCTTCCTGCCATCATGTTGGCACCGATATTTTGACGAATAGCATGTTACTATTGGAGAAAATTTAAAAACTAAAATAGCATGGCTGGCGCCTAACATTCAAAGAATACCACACTTCCTCTTGTAATAAATGGCAACTTTGTTTTTGTCATAATTCGGCAAATACTCGGCATAAGCCACTGTACTTTTCAGTAGCATTCTAGCTCACCCGCATAATTAATAGTGTAGTAAATTATTGGTGAGCATAATATTCTTTTCGTAATTTATTATTTTCGTTTTGATTATTATTTTATTGATCCTTACAGATAAAACATCACAATGGGTAGCCGTCATATCTTGATTCGAGAGGAAATACATTCTATTCTCAACGAAGATAAAGTGGATCCTTTAGACGAAAGTGGCGACGAGTTTGGCGTGGAAGAAGTGTGTATTGATTAAGAAGATCATGATTCTCACACTTAGCAGAGTGAAGAAGAATCAGAAGATGAATCAGTGCCACTGGCTTCAGAATACTATTTAGGTAAGGACAAGAAAACATGGTCAAAAAATGCCTCATGCCAAAGAGCTCACAAAATTGTTTTACATTTATGTACCTGGGCCAAAAGGAGAAGCTCGAAGCTAAGAGTAAGACTGATTGTTTTCAATTATTTTTTGATAAGAATATAATAGATTTGATTCTAAGATATACAAACCAATACATTCAAGATGTACGCGAACATTTCCAGAGAGAGCGCGACGCAAAAAAGCGTTAAAAAATTACAAAAATTTTTTGGTTTACTAATGGTACCTGATGTTCTTAGATCTTCACATTTGAACTTTCTTGACCTATGGGCAACAGACGGTACTGGAATAGAATTTTCTTCCAATGTGATGTGTGCTCGCCGTTTTCGCTTTATTCTTCTTTATCTGCGATTCTATGATGCACCGTCTAGAGTACATAGATTACAGCTTGATAAATTGGCACCCATTCGGGAATTATATGATTTGATTGGTGATTCCTTCAAAAAAAATTACACAGTGTCGAAATATGTAACTATAAATAAACAGCTTCCAGAATTTACAGGCAGATTCTCTGGTTTAATCTACATGCCAAGCAAACCAAATATAAATATATTGGATTAAACTCCATGCTATGGTTGACAACAAAACAGCTTATCTAATTTGAAATATGCGTAGATTCTCAACCAGATGGTCCGCATAAAAAACCAAACGGCACAACAAACATCGTGAAACGACTTACCGATCCAACCAAAGGTACGGAACGTAATATTATGCTTTACAACTGGTATACAAGAGTTTCTCTAGCTGAACACTTGTTGGACCAAAAGCTCACTTTGGTCGGTACTCTGCAAAAAATCAAAACGAAAATTCCTGCCCAGTTTTTACCTCAAAAGACAGCTGAAGTGAATTAATCAAAGTTTGGTTTTTGTGTCGAACTAACTCTTGTTTCGTATGTACCAAAAAAATCCAAATTTGCTATTTTACTGTCTACAATGCACCATGATGATGCTATATATGAAGATAATGAAAAAAGTCAGAAATAATAGAATTTTTAATAGGACCAACGGCGGCGTTGACACCAACGACCAACTGTGTGAAACTTATAATTTTGTTCGTCGTACCAAGAGATGGCACATGGCAATTTTTTTGAAAAGCCGTTGTCACCTATCTCCGAGATCTAATGACAGGAAAACCAACAGCAAGTGTATGAGCACCATACCAAAGTCTGCAATTTATGTGTTTGTTAATTACTAAGTATTTTTGAGACACTGATTTAGAATTTCATGTTCAGTTATTTTCTAGAAGTTTTATATTTTTGTTAAGTTGAGATGCTGTACTTTAAGTTCCTAATAAATATAAACATTTGTCTTTATTACATTTGTTTCATTTTTGCCAATCAAATATGGGGTTTCTGTGGACCCCGCGCAACTAATAGTGTAATCATTACGACGCGACTAGCTAGAGGATAAAAATAATAAGAGCACAAATAATTCTAGCCCTTTAAGAAATGGAATATTAAATCACAATTTTTTTATTACAAAAATACTTTTTTTTCTGTATTGGACTACATATTAAATAAGAAATGTGTAAATCAAATATCATTTGTTTAAGGTTTGTTGATATGATCGCGAAGACTGTCACATTTTTTTTGTGATTTTATCCTTTACACAAATCTATAGAAAGAATTATAAAAAACTATAAGTAAGGTACGACAACAAACCCGATATATTGGGAAATACAGTAGCATCCAGATAAACTTTTTAAAAGATAACTGAAGAGTGTTTCTAATTCTCCTTGGGGCCATTCTCTTAATTTAGCATCCGCAGATGCTGTGAAGATCCCAAAAAGTATGTTTGACTATTTCAGGTCTTATACTAAACACTACAGGGCTCTACAACAATGAAAAACACTGCAATTTTTGTAAGAAACATAGCATGATCCAAAAAAATCGTCAGAAACAGTTTTCGGAAATGCATGTGTGTTAATATTTTGGTAACTTTAACAGTAATACATACTGTGATTTTAAAAAACGCAAAGCTTCTTTAGATTTAATAGTAACAAATACTCTTTTCTGTACAATACTCAGAACATTTTCGGCAGTTATGGTACAAGGAATGTCCAAGAATTATAGAGACATTTTAAAAGCGGAAGATAAAAATGAAATCAATAGGAATCTCAGTGAACGTATCTAGCAAAAATTTCTATACAAAACAAACTTTTACATTTGATGGACTTCAGTGAACCCATTATGGTTTGCTTTATAAAAAAAAAACAACAAACGAGAATAAATTCACAAATGCGAGATAAATAGGTAATGTTATGTTGATTATTTTAATTGATATTGTAACATTTCTACTTTTGCGGTGGCTAACAGAACGTGCAATTTCTTAAAGCTTCATTTATTCTACATTAACAACGCTATTTATGTACACTACATACAACTATTGACGCAAACGGCACACGGTTTATGTCAACACAGCTCTCGCACTTGAATTCCCTAGCTGAGGTCACTTCAAATTCTGAATACTCAGCCGTCTCACCGGGCGATATGTTTATTCAGCAACATTCTAGAACAAGCCGCAAACCATCGAGAAGCACCGCACTCGTACCTTCTGGAATATTCGCGAACACGTGCGCGCCAGTTAGATCCCTAAAAGTGTCGGGCGTTGACGATGACGCAATGCGCTTGTCTATCGGTGGTGCTACAGGAAGCGTTCGGAAATTCGTTAGAATATAATACACGACTCCAAATTTTGCAAGCTTTACTGAAAAATACATTTCAAAAGTTAAAGGGGGGCAAAATCAATTAGTCAGTCCTAATTAGGATTTGGATTAAAACAGATTTTTGTGTCCACAAATAATATTTTTATAAACTTACAATTTTTATCACTAGTTTCAGTTTCACTAAACGAGCAAAATTAGTTTAAGATTGAAATCAGAAAATCTAAAAAATTACTTGAAAATACGCATTTTCTTAAATGAATATAGCACCATGCAATTATATTGTCGCCATTTAAAGCAAATTTTGTACAAATTTCTCACATTTTTTATACTGCTTCACTTTCTTATTAAATTTGATGTTTATCTCCATTTCTATATATTCCTCCTATTTGTTCTTTTTTCTGCTCAGTTATATCTTAAGTTCGCCCTTGAATGAAAATGTGAATAATAAAAAGCAACCTACCTCTCCTAATTATTTATTTCTTTTTTAACTTCATTACCTCGACTTGTATGTAGATTATATGTACGTGAAGGTGGCCTTCTATGTAACTTAAACTAGTTCCAACAATTTTGTAGGTAATTCTTTGCTAATAAAAAAATGCAATATCTTAGGTAATGCTTAGGTAAAGTAGCAAAAATCAAATTTATCAGAGAAACAATTTCAAGTTTATACAAAGGCTTTTAAAGCCGCAATCTTATCATACCGAATTGGATATCTTAGGGTCGTTAAGCTACGCTGGGATTCTTAAAATTGCTTCTACCCACAACTGCAATGAACCTCGTCATACGAAAGATATTCTAAAATCAACTTTAAAAATCTAAAATAAATATTATATAGTTGAAGGTATACGGAATACTATTATCTATTATTCGCAAAACAATAGCCAAAACAAAAATATTAAATTTTTGATAATTTACGTAATTTTATCAATACTCATTATGTATATTGCGAATTTGGGGCCTCATTAGGAGCATTATTTACAAGGTAATTTACAAATAATTAGAATGGGCTGCGTAAATCTCAACTGCTACATTTTTAAATGCGGAAACTTTAATGTTGACATGCTTCTAGATACTTGTAAGGAATCTCTTCTGCAAATCTGTATTCACCGATATCCTTGTCAATTCAATTTTATAAATAAACATTTGGATTAATCATTCTTAGTGTTATTTTTAGGCGTTGCAAATTACCTTTCATTATCTACACTTGTTCTTCTTCATCTTTGTTAAATACAAAAATATAGATTTTACTTTATTGTGTTATAGATCTCTACAACTTCTATATTTGTTGTCGGTAAGATATTGTTTTCCGGTGTTGTAACATATGTATAAACAAATAAATTATTAAATTGTAATAAGCCAGTTAGGCCAGCAGAAAATATTTTAAGCAGATAAATTGCAAGTTATGTAAGCTACCAAAACAAAAACAATCTTTTTCTATTATCAACCCCTCTTCATTTACAACCTGTGCGACTGGATAATAAGTAATTAATATAACTAGAATATAAATGTACAATAATAATTTGCAGGAAGTATTTCCAATAAAGACTCTTCTTTATCTTATAAAGTACACGATAACATTAACAGTAACTTAAATAAGATATAATTACATAACTAAATAAACCTGCCCATTCATTCATTGGGCTTGAAACGTATTAGTCATTGCACTTCACCAAAGTTCTTACAAGCACATTTGGATACGCTGCAGTTCCAGCGCCATATTTTTCATTATAATTCTAGTTTTTTCTTTAATAATCCACTTATGTACATTTCTTACAATTAGGTAATTGGGGACAAGCAAACGACAAAAAATACTTTGGGATGCATATGTACAGACTATTGATCTGAAAGAAATAACTATATATTAATTTGGAAAAGAGTCTTTGTTTATTGTAAATGTTACATGAATCGATTTCGATTTTCCAATTGGTTAACCAAATTTGCAGTTTATATAAGTTTTATTAAAGATGTTGCCATACAATGACTGGGTTGTATGTGCTGTCATTACTGCAGCAACTGATGGATACGGAACACGACCTAAAACACTCCCTTGTGGTACTCCAGATTTTACCGCCACCAACTACTTAAAGATACATACTAGCAAGACTTTTCTTGAGTTTGAAGAGAACTTTTTCGTGCCAAACTTTGTTGATAGCTTTAATATCTATTAACGCCGCTGTGCACACCTTTTCTTCAAATGCCTTATTGATTACGTTAAGTAGCTGATGCGCTTGTTCAATATTTTACTTTCTAAAACCACACTGGCGATTCAGAAATTTTTTATTGTTATTGGTGACGTTTGGTTTATTTTTAGAAATTCTTTTTCAAACAATTTTGAAACACTAGCAGCAAACCAATTGGTTATATATATATATTGTGTTGTTGAAAAACATTTCCTAGTTGGTTGGCAAATGGTGTGGTTTTCCCCGTATTACTCTAGTTTATTTACCATTGTGGTTTTTAATTGCTGAAAAGTGGAATTAGTTTCCTTGTATATTCAGATTAATTAACTAATTTATTGTTAGTTTGTATACAGATGCTTTATATTAATTTCTATTGCAATTTCAAAATGTTAAAAATTCATTCAAGTTGTTATATATAAGTTAATAATTGTTTTCCCTTTGGTATTGCTACCCAAGGACTCAGGATTTCTTTTTGGTATTTCAGTCTCCTACGACAATAAATTTTTCACTAAGGTTTTGAAATAGTGTTTGTGGTCTTGAGTTTTTATTATTGATACGTTTAAGTTTCCTATGTTGTCTTCTAGGGACATGATTGTTGGTTGCAAATGTTTCGTGATGTGTAATACCTTTTCTAATGATAATTATAGTTTCCTCATATGCGCAACCATGTGTATATTGCTATATATTCGATAGTACGTCTTTGACACTAACAGCACGTCTATATTATTGAGCCATTATGAGAAATTGTTAACTAACGTTGAGGTAAGATTCCTCATAGTACCCATTTGACTGAGGAGCTTTTCCATGGTGCATCTTAATTCTGTTTCATTATTTTTTTGTTGTGTTATTGTGTCTGGCTTCATCTTATTAGAGTTGTTTATTTGTTGAGAGTTCTGTTGCATAGTTTATGCATATGTTAAATTGTGTATATTGATTTGTAATCGATGCCATTTTAGTCCTTAGCTGTGGATAGATGTTCTGCTACAACTGCTTATGCACAATGCATCCTTTCTAATTGGATGTTAACCTATATATTTCATGCATCACAAACTTTGTTACAAGTTTTACATTAGAGTATATACAGTTTTGTTTGCGTTAGTTCATAAGAGTCATTTTGAAATTTTTTTTCGCTATTGTCTTTTAGTTTCAATTCCGCAAAGGATATGAGAAGGCATATATCGGTACCTGGCTTGTAACTTCATGTCCTTCGTCTTGATTGCTTAGTTTTTCTTCTCCATTGGTGTAGTAGTAAACATTTTCTAATACAACTAAAAAACTCTTATCTAGTTTATCTTTATTAGTGTAATATTTAGTGTTTTGGCCTGTTAAAATTTTTATATTAGTGAATGTTTGGCTAGCTTTTAGTCCCATCATAATTTGATTATTACTGAGTGCTTTAGTTTGATATTTAATATCTGCCATTTTATTTTATTCCACAATTAGCAGACTTACATTTTCCATTTCAACCACACAAATTGGTGGGTGTTTTTGTTCCTTTTTATTTCAAATGTTACCATTACACGGACCTTTGGTCGCACCTTTATCATCTTATCTTAAGATACGAAGCACAATCGCATAACCTTATTGTTCGAAAGTCAGATGAATACTAACAGCTCTTAAACAAATCAAAAAACTATTACCACTAATATAAAAACCGAAATAATACATATTATTCAGTCGTAAAAACTAATAGCTGGTTCTCCTTTTTCTATTTTTTTTTGAGATTGAAAAGAACTAAAATAATCGACATGGAATAAGTGTAAAACTTCAATTAATGTCTGCTGAAGTTAAACTCGATGTTTGTTGAAGATTCAATCCAGTTAAGTCGCTGCTTATATTATGTCGGTGAGGTGTTAGCTTTGTAGATTTTATATTATGTTACGGAGAGACGTAAAACAAGACAAAGCAATTAGTCTCACGATAGCGTTGAATATGTAGATCAGGGGTACGATTCCCTTTTTTGGGAGTTCGTGTAATATTCTGGATGTAATTTGACTCATCCCTGTCGTTATTTTGGGATTTAGTCGTTGTGTTTCAGATTTGATGTCATTGGGTGTGACTGGCGGAATGACAGTGGGAAGCTTTAGGTGGTATGAAGATTTCTGGGTTTGACTCGTGTGTATCTTCGTGTGGTTGAAAGACACCAGAGAAATGGTAAGCAAATAAGTCCACCCTTTCCTTGGTACTTTTAGCCCATCCTAATACTAATGGTAGTTTTGTTATGGGTGGAGAAATTGTCTGAGGTTTTAGGGAGGATTTAATTGGTTTCCAGATTAAAATGTCGTAAGGTGTGATACGTGGGTTTTGAAGGAGATTTCTAGTAGGTTCTTGAGCTTTGCCTTTAGTTGATTACTTAGATTTGTGAGTTTCATTTTGTCTAACGGATGATGAGTTTTTTGCCGTTAGGCTCTGGCTTTCTATTTTTGAGCAACTAATTGTTTAACTTGAAAGGGGATATTATTGTTGCGTTTTTGTAACCAGTGGAAGGCGTGGCTAGTTGAGCGGTTTTTGAGACTGAGTTTCGTATAGGATATAACGATAATAATCCCAATCTGTTTTGTAGTTGTGGAGTCTTTGGAGAGGCTCTTTGTGGATAATGAATGCATTAATTATTGCTACGATAGCCTTCAATGAAACTATGAACAATGAAAATATATCTTACAAATATTTTTTATCCAAACTACAAGAATTAATCTCTTATATTTATTAACATGTATTTAGATAAATTTATATTTTTCATATTTTATGTAGCAGAATTTAGTTCAATTGAAATTGATTTACATTTATGCATATAAACAGAACGAGCGTCAAACGAGTTGTAATAAAGCGTCTGAACGATTTCGTGCTAAATTTAGCCTTCCTAAAGATTTCTGAACGAGTAGAAAAATCTAGGCTAACACATTTACTTTAAGCTCCCTATCGCCCTGATACTGCAAGAAAGAACGTTAGATGTCTCGTCGATGCATTAACACTCCTACCCTCTTCTACCTACCGATGCATTCTGCCCACTGCGTGGAATGCGATAAACTTGGCGGGTAGGGAATTTACGATGCCAGTAAATCACTCAACTTAATAGTCTCTTTTGATGTTTGTAGCCCGCTTGGTCCTTACATTCATGAGCTTATGCATGCATATCTCTTATGCTTCTTTTACATATTTTATAGTTCCATCTAGTATACCGACGGGAAGTCGTAGGAGACGAACTCTTTTCAGAACTCCCCCCGTCACGAACTTCGAACTACAGCAGTAGCCACGCTTCAGCAAACACGGCGATTTGTTTAACACCGGCGAGTCAAATACACCTGGAAGTCGCAAGTCCTGCAGTTTATGCTTCCAAGAACGGCTGAAGTAATTGCATTTGCATTCGAGCGCAAGAATGGGAGCCGCAGCGCAAATCGACTGCGGCATTGTGAAGGTATTGAAACCGACGCCGGGGCATAAATCTTCGCCCATTGTGCGCTCTCATCTGCCCCGGAGCTTCACCCCCGCTCCGGGGCGCGCACTCGGCGACTGGCGCCCGCGAAAGTAGAGCTGTTCATCACGGCTTCGGGGGACCGCATGCGGGAAGAATGAGCCCGATGGACACCTCGATTTGTGATTTCCCACCGCGTCCTTCCGCGGCGAAAGCTTCGGAAGGCCGGTCAGACGAAAGCTGTTTTGTGGGCCGCGCTGCCGGCCTCGAACCCCTATTTTTAGGCCTTCCAGGGCTGGCCGGTTTTTCTCGCTATTTTTGGCGCGACGCTCCACCCCGTGTCAGGAAACAGCTCCGAGCTTTTTATTGCGATAAGATCACGAAAAATTCGCGCCATGTTCAGATTGTTTTATTATTCAAATTTTTATTATGTTCTGCTGGGCAATAGAATGACACAATCGAAAACTTAGCAGCATTCTTTCTTAAATGCTTAGCCTAGTTTATTTAAGAGTAATGTGCCGTAAAGTTTATAAAAGGTGATGTAATTAAAATTCTTAATTAATTGGAGTAAAATGTTGCTAAAAGCGCTACTTATTAATGTTGCTCATAATTTCTACGATGCTTTTAATAATAGGTGTCACAAACATAAGAGCATTTCATAATTTCCATTAAACATAAGTTCAAATGTTATAAAGGATATTTAGGGACTGCGAAGCGACTTACCAATGGGACTTACAAAACATGTTGGAAGTTGTGAAAGCGATGCTTGAAAGAAATATTGTATATTGTTTTATAACGGAAAAATACTTTCCATCTAATTTTTTGTGACAATAATTTGTACTTCTCAGTTACTAACGAGATTATCTACTTCCAGATTATTTATTCTTTTACTATGTTTCATGGTTGATTTGTTTTACCAATAATTGATTTTACTTTCAATGAGAAATTTGCGTGCATAAGGTCATCAGGGTAAATATAGAAAATGAATCAACATTGAAAGTAACATTAAAACAGTAGAACAATTAAACTTATTTATATAAAACTTAACGCTATTAAAGTAAATAGTATTAAGAATTATATTAAACCTGCTGCAAACCAACACAACTTCTCAAACTCTCAAGCTGTCCCTGGTGTGATGATGCCTCTCGGGGGCCAGTGCTAATACTAATTTGGCCTCGTTGGCTAGTACAAAATCTTGCTAGAACACGTACTCCCGCCCAGCGACCATCTCCTCTATCCAGGGCATAACAACTGTCTCCAGCACGTTGATATACCTCTTGACGGTCACCTTTAAGACTTCCTAAAAGAAGTGGGATGCTATAACGTCCTTTCGTTGCTCACAAGTCCTAACACCATCACAAAGGCGAAAAACTTATATGACGGTAGACACTTCCGAGGAAGTTCGATAAAGTTCTTTTCATGCAAAAAAAAACAGGACGTCGACGATGTCATGCTTGAGGTCGTTCAACAGAACTTGGGCTTTTAACTTGTCCAACATTTAGCGGTTGCTAAGGATGAAAGGCTTATGGCATAGGTCTTCGCTCACTGCTAAATTGACTGTCAACTTCGTCACATACATTTCTTTTGCCAGGTCGGCCATGTTCTACGTAACATCCTCACCAATATTCTCTTTTAATTTGCGGGCGAATTCATCGCTTTTTATATGATCAAATCACTTGCTCCGAGCTGCGCTGTTTGCATTAGCGCCTCTTGGTGGTCAGATTACCTGTACTTCTTGGTCACATTGTAAACTTGGGTCTTTTGTAGCTAAATCATGCAATCATTTCTTTCGGCGATTTTTCGGTGGAAATGGATTCGAATATAGCAGCTCTGCGGTCGTATTTTCGACTCATTTCGTTGAAAATCGTAGGCCGTTGATTATGTGAAACTAACTTCTGTCACCTAAAGGGAAATTGCGTATGCGCATAAGAGCTTTTCCGCAATACAACCTAAAAGAGTTTCGGATTTACATGGAGTATCTCGTAATTCTTCAAAGAATCAAATAACAGCTAATTCACTATTTAAGTTAAGTGACTGATATTTAGTCAAATTTAGTCAGTTCTTATCTGCTGTTTTTTTTATTACATTAAACAAATAATCAGAATGATAGATTTTTACCATATTTGTTACTCATATAAAATACCTTTTAAATATTTCCTTAGATTTTCATATTTTATTTGTAGTTTTTGAATTAGGGATTTTCCGACGCCTGAAAGGGCATGAAGAAAACGAGAAAGAAGAAGAAGAATTAGGGATGTAGTGTATTTTTAATTATTAAATCTTCTTCTTAAGGTTCCTATTCCGTCAGGATATTGGCAACCATTCTGGTTATTAATACCTTGTTATCTACGGCTCTGAATAGTTCTGTTCTGTTCTTGCCAAACTATGTTCTCAAATTTTTTATCCATAATATCCTGCTTTTGCGCGGGACTCTTCTTCCAAATACCTTTCCCTGCAGTATTTTCTATAGAAACTGATATATATATATATATATATATATATATATATATATATATATATATATATATATATATATTGGCGTTTCACATAATATGGCCCATATATTCGAATTTCCCGGCTTTTACTGTATTCAATATTTCTATATTCTTTTGCATTCTTCTGAGAATCTCAATGTTTGTAACGTTTTCTGTCTAGAAAACTTTCAAAGCCCTTCGATACAGCCACACCTCAAAGTCTTTCAGTTTTTACTCGTAGCTTCTGTCAAAGTTCATAATCCCATTCCAAATAAGGTAATGGTCAAATGATAATTTTTAAATATTAAGTGCAACTATTAAATGTTTTTCTTGCTTTCTCAATACGAATCCTTATTTCTTGAGAGTTGCCCCACTGATCATTAAGAGTTGTATCAAGATAGGAATATTTATTGGTCCCCTCAATAGGTTTTTCATTCATTATTATTAATTTTTGGAATTGGTGGTTGCTTTTACTAATAATCATTAATTTTGTTTTTGATTCCTTCGTGTATTATTTTAACAAATCCCTTCAGGAGGTGATTCGTGAGAGTTACTTAGTCAGTAAAAGGTTTGGATCTGGTTTTCTTGGACTAAGTTATGAATTCTAATATTTGCCACATTGTTGAGAAAGCGCCTTAGTCAGAGGACCGTGGCAAATCGAGTAAATCTGAGTCAATTAACTGTGTCGAGAGTGTGGCGTCGATACCGGGAAGTCAGTGGCTGCGTCCGCCGTCATAGAGGCAACCGTAGGCGCGTGACAACGAAGAGAGACGTTCGATTTCTCAACTCAATAGCCCTCAGAAATTGATATATGACTGGCGTTGACGTCAAGCAAGAGCTGAGTGCAGTCGGAGGTGCGGTCGCCATCACTTGAACAGTAAGAAGAATTCTGAAGGCAGCCCAGTTGACCCCAAAAAAGGCAGCTACTGGTCCGAAGCTGACAGCAGTGCAAAAGCAAAGGCGACTGGAATTTTCTGGCGAATATCTCAATTGGGACCTCGGACATTGGAGTCAGAGATGTGCCTAAATGGCAACGACAGAAATCGTCGGGTCTATAATAGGCCAGGGGAGCAATTTGCTCATTACTGTATTCAAGAAACTTTTGCATATGGAAGTGGCTCTTGCATTTTTTGAGCGCCGATTTCCATACACGGAAAAACTGAGTTGATTTTCGTGTCCAGTGATGAACACGGAAGAGGTTTAACAGTGAACCGCTACATCAAGGACATTCTGGAGCAACATGTTCCGTTTGCGAAATTTGTTAGTGCGTACTTTATGCTAATGCACGACAATGCGCGACTGACCACTATCTACCTGGTTGACATTGGTATACCGAAAATGGACTGGCCTTCGTGTAGACTAGACTTGAATCGAATTGAGCATGTTAAGTATGATCTTAAGCGAAGAGCCCGGGTCAGAAATCTTGCACTAGAGATGGTGATGAAATTGACGGTGAGAGCGACTTTGATTGAAGAGTGGAAAGCAATCCCTCAAGACAGCATAGAAAAACTCATCCGATCCATGGCGTAATCGGTTGGAAAGTGCAATTAGGAGTAGAGGTGGCAACACCATGTATTGAAAAAATCATTAAATTAATTTCAACTGAGGATTTCGTTTTTTCCCCTTTCATTACCAGCTTGTCCCCTTCAACTCTTTTGGTTACACAAATTATTAGCCTCACAACTTTATCAGGACAGACACATTTCAATTAAAGTGGTATCATTTGAAACCACGGTTTTAAGTTTTCAAGCGGTACATTAAACTTTACATGGGATGCTATCGGAGTGAATACACATTCTCTCAAAACTCGAGCAATTGTTTTGCTCTCAAGTGTAGATTAAAAATTTTTCAAAATTATTGTTATTTTTATTTTAAAAAGGTTTGAATCAAATAGATCCGCCAAACGGTTTGTTTCTGAAAAACTTCAATTATAGATAAATGCAAAATTCGAACAATCACCGTTTTATGTATTTAAACTAAGAAGAGCAACAAAAATTAAATTTAAATAGATATGACGGTTGTGTAGTGATCCCCTTCATATTCCGTCTTGAATTTTTGGATTTTAGAATTCAAACGTGAGCACATGCACATACATGATAAACTATATTCAACAGCAACCTCATTCCATATTGCGAATAAAACTCCTGGCATGATTTTTCCAGATCTTCGAATAAAGATGGGCAAATTGTGAGCATCTCTTTTACATGTTGAAGTGGGGTGAACATTTTTTTTTATAAGATACGTATTGCATTTCAATAACAAATTTCAACTTTTTTAAGAGAAACCCAACGAATTTCAAAAACCAATTTGTTACCAGTGGTAAGTTCTAACTTCACTACTATACCGGAAGCTATAATGTAATCAAAACAGTAGACTGGACATAGTGAATAACTTTAGTAAAAAACAAAGTCCATTCAATCGATTGAGGCTAAAGAAATTTTGTTGATTCATTACTTTGATATAGAAAAACGACTATTGAACAGTATTATATTTTTGAAGAAGCTGAAAGGAATTTAGGAATTATCAAGAAAAAAGTGATTTTCTATTGCAACAACGTGTCGGCTAATTAAAGTATTTTTTTATTCATTTAACTAAATAGGTCAAACTTTTCCTAAGTACAGATTAATAAATAAATTATGTACAAGAATATAACATGGGTAGAGTAATAGTCCGTTGCCTTTTTTCTAAATGCACCACCAATAGCTTGTATTTAACTAATTCACATAGTGCATTTCTTGTCGTAGGTCCGTGGGCCAGGATCTTTTGACTCTTCTCTACCTCTGAGATACTAATTATTTCTGATACTAGATATTCACTTTCTTCTATTCGTTCAAAGTAGAATGTCGACAATTTTTTAATTTCTTCATTGACATATGCAATGTTTAGATCATTGTATAGAACACGCATCAGGGAGTACTGGTAATAAAACGTAAAATTTTAGATTTGTGTAACTTTTTGAAGGTTTTGTATGCCCCATAATTGTGTGACATAAGATAAAACAGGCTTAATAATACATTCGTATAATATTGATTTACTGTCTCATAGTAATTTAGGTTTTCTTCCATTAACTATGACATCTTTCTAAATTTGAAGTTAATTTTCTGGCGTGTTTCTTCCGAGTTTTTGGTCAAAGTGTAGCCCTGATTATTATTTACTAGTATTTGAATAATATTAAGGATTTTATCTCGTTTATCTTTAATTTCCATTTACTAACTCAGTTCCACCTTATCCTGGGTTTGAACCCATGATGAAGTGGTCAGATGATCTCAAAAAGACGGCTGGACTGTACTAGTACAGAGAAGCACAAAACGGAAAAAATAGATAACTCAATACAGGGTGGAAAAACCAGTTCTTTAGAATAACACTCTAGTGTTACTGTAAGTTTTGTGATGCGAGCACTGGGTTAATGTCTTCTGATAACTAGTATCACCCGCAAAATACGTTGCTGTGAAGAACCCCTAATTTTACTTGACAGTAGCTGCAGTAACTGGAGTTGTATTTTATTTGGAAGTATCGTCCTGATGTATATGATCTCAGCAGATGTTAATACGGGCTAAGAAAAATGATTTTGTTTTTATATAAAAGACCAATGTCTCAGATTTTACCATAGTTTCTTTTACTGGAGACTTTTGATGATACTATTGATGATTCTGTGTGTTTATTGTTCAGTTGAGTGGAACTCCTGGAAACCAAATTGATAGTCTGGGATAACTGTCGACAGTTATAATTTTTGTTATTAGCAGTTTTTTGAAAACTGGAAGAAGACTAATTTCATCGATATGAGCTTGTTTCGTTAGTAGGTTTTCCTGGTTTGGGCACTAACTTCAGTTGTATTTCATTTGAAGATTTTAGCAGATGCTAATACGAACTGGGGAAAAGGCCTTTGATTTTATGTAAGAGACCAATGTGTCACACTTTGTCAAAAGCCTGGGCAATATCTACAAATGCGACAGTGCACAGACTCTTATCATCGAAACTTTTGGTGATACTATTGACGATTCTGTGTGTTTACTGTCCAGTTGAGTGGCACTCCCAGAAACCAAAATGATAATCCGGGATAATTGTCGACAGTTATCAGCAGCTTTTCGAAAACATTAGATAAAACAAGATGAAGATTAATTTGATCGACATGAGCTTGTTTCATTAGGCACTATCATAATGGTGGCAAAATATGATAATTTTAGCATACCATTATATATTAGTAATACTACTGACTGTCTTGGTAGATGTTAGAGAATTTTACCTTAATGCGATCATGCTCAAGTGCTCTATGTGAATTTATTTTTTTAATTTCACCGAGTGTTTCTCGAGGGAAAACGGAACTCCTCAGTAACATCGCAGTTAATGTTAGATCCGAGTGTTGTAAGGTTGTGGACAAGATGTGCTGCAAAAGCCTTTGCATTTTTGCATTGTATCTAGCCCAGCTTCTGTCCAGCTTTCTAATTGTAGGTTCAAAATTATTCCGCGCCCATCTTACTTGCAAATTTACCCCCTCAAAAAATCTACTTATCCCAAAGCTCAATATTCCTACCGAAAAATGCCTTTGGTGAGATGAAGGAAGACAGAGGCTACAAATGGTGATTTGAAAATCTTGCAAATGTCACTTGCGGAAAGGAATCGAGAAGCTGGAGCATATTATATCAACTTACTAAAAAAATATAATAATATTTTAATGAAATTTATTTTATCATTATTATCCCGAAGACTTTCGAATTTGTCCATAAATAGAATAAAATTAGAAAATAAAAACATAATTTCAAAATCTACCTGAACATATAAATTTTAGAAAATAAATTATAATAACCAGGCAGAGAAAGTGTAGCTTAAAATAAAAAATATAATGAAATAAACATGCAAAGAATAAATAAAAATTTTGATTTTAAATTGACGGGCGTATAAAAATATCATAGATAATAAAAGTAATTAAACTGTTAAGTAGAAACATATAAAATGTGGAAACAACAGACATATGATAATTAAGAGTCAAGAATAGGATAAGGGTGCTAAAAATAAAATAAAAATAAATAAAACTTCCTCTTGCTTGTATTGAGAAAATAACTAATGCTACTACCAACAATTTAGTTTCATTACATGTAACAATAACAAAAGGCACAGAGTATTTAACAGACTAATAATATATATTACATATTTCAAGTTTTAATTTGAAAATCTATTTATATCTTGTACGAAACAAAAAATTCCCGTAGGCATCTCTTAAATTCCCGGCACAAACATTCTCCTCACCCCCGCAGTTTATGGAATTAAGTTAGCGCTCTCTGAATACTTCGGCCGATCCCGCTATTTTTAGCCTTCAAGGGCTCGGGCAGTCCTTCCTGCTATTTTCGCCTGGCCTTGCGCCCCGTGTCAAGGTGCGCCTCCGGCGCCCTCCTTATCGCCGGATCCGAGGCGGCGACCGCCTCGCGCGTAGCTCTAATTATTCGGTCCTGCCTCGCGATCTGCATCACTAATGTAAATACGCCCCCGCACAGCTTGTAGTTCCGGGACATCCATCCTGCTCCGAGGCCGGATGGAGCTTTGCCAGCGCGCCCCGCAACATGCAGCTTTGGCCTTGGACGAACGCGTCCGACGGGATCGCGGCGGACTTGCAGCTTGGAGGGCTGCCAGCCGGGGTCAGATTTAATATAAAACCGTGTTTAGTCGCCGGCTATTCTTAGACAGGCGATTTTTTTCGAATTTGTCGGTATAACTTGGGAGCAAGCCGAACGTATGTAGATTTGGGTTATCACAGGGCTTCCATTCAGACAGTCTTATTTTTGGGACATTTTCATGTAAAATAAAGAATTTGTTAGAAAGAAGTCAAGTAATCATAAAGTGGAAATCAAACAAAAAACTGTAATCTCCAAACATTTGAAAGTTTTTCTTATAGTTCAAATAAAATTTGGATTTTTCTTCTTCTTCTCACAGCTATATTCTTTCCAATTTTTGATAAAAGTTTCCTCTTTACATTTGCAATTACCCCTTACTGTTTGTTACTTGTTTGTTTCAACCATGTTTTTCCAGTTTTTCGTCCGACCATCTCACTTTTGGACGACATACACTTCTTCTTCGTGTCCTAGGTGGCTGTTCTAGAATTTTTCTACCCTATCTTGACGTCTAGCAACATGGCCAAGTTCCATTTTGATTTGCAAATTTGAGGAATGATGTCTTCTACTTTAGCTCGTCAAATTTACTCATTTCTTAGTCTATATCTACGCGTAATATCTGACATGGATCTTCCCATGGCTTCCAGTTTATGTATTAAATTCTTAGTGAAGGTTTACGCTCCGTATGTCGATATTGGAAGGATGCATTTTCGTTTTTCAATATCGCGATATGTTGGGTTTGAAAACAGGAGGTGCTAATTTTCCATTTCTGACTATTCTAATCGTATTCGCCTGTCAAATCTTTTTCTTGCTCTTGCTTGTCTAGGCTAACACATTAACCTAGGTATACGTATTTTTCCACCCTTATTAATATTTTCCTTCTATTGGTATAGAGTTATTTGGTATATTGTATTGTGTCATAAACTTTCTTCCAAATTGATAGAAAGTTCGATTTTTTTGTTGTTGCATTCGGTTCTAATAAAATTTCTGTTATTTCCTCAAGTGTTCGTGCTATTCCTACAATATTATCTGCAACACGAAGGTAAGAGAGACGTTCGCCGTTTATATGAATTCCCTTCTCACTGCAATTCATCAATCTGGGGGCATCTATTAAGTCATTTTTGAACAATTTCGAAAATATTGTATCTCCTTGCCTTATCCCCGTTCGAAAATCATGAACAAAATAGTAGAAAAGAGAAGATTACGTAAAGAGTGGCAGAGAAGACGTTACCCCGAAGAGAAACAACGTTAAAATGTTGTAGCACAAGAACTACATAGAATGCTTTGGAAGGCAGAGACGAGACTTAGAATTCATCGAAGGTCCATTGGCCACGAAAGCGAGTCACTACTCACTGTGGAAAGCCACCAAAACGTTAAAACAATCACAAAAACCCGTTCCGCCGCTTCGGAAATAAAACGAGACTTGGGCGAAAAGTAATACCGAGGAAGCTGAGGTATTTCCCGAACACCTTAGGTAACTCTTTCAACTGATTCCTAGAGCACCCAAAACTGACGTGGAAAAAATTCACAGATGCAACTGTCACTACCTATCAGCCATTAAAGTGAAAAAGATGAAATATTTAATAAAAAACTTCCCTACATAAAAATTTCTGATATTTATATTTAATGCGATACTAGGAACGGTTCATTTTGCAACGCAATAAAAAATTGTATAAGTTAAAAAAGTGGTTACTTGATAACTTCTACCTCATATTACACTCTCATCTACAGGACAGACTCTTCCAAATTAAATACAAGGAAGAACTTAGCAGCAACCTGACCCCATAGGTTGCGGAGTAACCCAAGGAAATGTTTTAGGACTAGTATTGCACCTATTGTACACAGCAGATCTAGCAAACAAGTGCGGAGGTCTCAATCCCAACGTTTACTGACGATAAGGAGCTACTGGCTACAGACGAAGATCCAGTAAGCGCCTCCACCAAACTACAAACCCATCTCGATGTTATCCATGACTGGTTTCAGAATTGGCAAATTAAAATCAACCAAACCAAGTCCGTACACGTCACCTTTACAAAAGAGAAGACACTTGTCCACCCATCACTATCAGCGGAACAATAATACCACAATCTGACAATGCAAGATACTTAGGTATATCTACCTTGATAGAGGCCTAATCTGAAGGAGCCACATATGGATCAAACGCAAAAAACTTAAGCTGAAGTTCAGCAAGCACTATTGGTTACTGGGCAGACACTCCCAACTTTCCTCCAACAAACTCCTCATTTACAAAGTAATCTTTACGAAATCCATGTCTGGGGGACTGCAACATCCACTAACCTAGCCATAATAGAAAGATTCTAAAGAAAAACCCTTCGAAACATCCTTAACGCACCGTACTATATAAGCAACGCAGACATTTACAATGACCCCAAATGTGTCTTGTGAAAGAAGAAATAGTGAAAAGTAGTGAAAGTTACATCGCCAAGCTAGAATACCACATTAACAGACTAGCCCTAAACTTATTGGACAACAGTGTCCACAATCGGAGACTTAAGATGCAGTACACTCTTAACTTGCCGTTTAGATTTTAGTTCAAGCTCTCTAGACTATTTAATGTTCCTTTTGTAAGCGTTTATACGTATTAGTCGTAACTGAAGCGATGTTGAACATCTGCTTTCATTGTCACATATACCACTTTCATTTAAGTAATTTAACTATTGATCTATGGGCAGATTGTAAATAGTAATACTCTGACAATTAAAAATATATATATTTCAAGCTGTTTTTGATTTCATAACAAATTATCTCTCCTATGTCTTGCAAATAATATTTAGTGAGCTTAGCTCTCGTGCCCCTATGTAGGGCTTGTTTGCTGATCTTTGTTTGGTATAGGGTCCCGTAAAATCTTTTAATGCAATTTAACATTTCCCCCCTTTTAGTAAGAATGTTCTATTTTTGCGCATAATTTTGACAATTTCTTTTTACCTCTGCTTGTCTTTAATCTAAATAGTTTTACTCCCTTTTGTGTAATATTTCCAGCGCGTTTTTATTGTATTCTTTAACAATGTGTTAAAATATAATAAAAAAATTATTGATATGTCCCTCTGTGTTGATTTTCCATTTTCCTTTATTAGCTTCACTGTTTATAGAGATGTAAAAAAGTTTTGCATCACTTTTAAAATTAAAAAAATATTAAGTATTTTTCAATTTTCCGCTTTCTGTACCACAAAGGTATTATATAATACATATAGTTATTATACATATACATGAACAAGAAACGATCCATCAATATTACAATATATTATTTAAATTTACACCTTTACTAATATATCAATAATTTATTGGCCATTGCATTGCTTTTGATAACCGATTTACATTTTTTGGGCATGGAATTTCCTAATTTTCCTAACTCCTCTTTCGAAATACAAAGATCCCAAATTTGAACTAGGAATTCGATTAATTTCACTTTTATTGTTTGTTTTCATTTAGATATGATGGCTAATAACCTTTGCCACAAGTTTTCTATAGAATTTAAGTCTGAAGATAATTCTGATAATTTTATTATTCTTCATCCAAGATGAAACTTCCATTTCCAAATAAGCCGCCTCTACTAGATAACATTGTATTGCATAGTATTTCAATATACTTCGTGACATTCATCATCCCACATATGATGGCTAGTCGGCCAACGTATTGGACAGATATGCATTCTCTTAGCATGACTGCGGTAGGATGCTTAATTGTAGACAGAATCCATTTTCCAGGTAATCTTCTGCTATACATGTTCTTGGTACGATTGTTAATAAAAGTTAATACGTCAATGGATAGCACTTTATGATTTTGGTCTGCTATCCAGTTTTTTATTTTTTATCCCACTGTAGAAGAAAGGGCCTTGGTTCTCGGAAATAAATGGCTTCCTCCGTGGTACGCACCTTCTTAATCCACAATCGAGCAGTATTCGCTTTACAATAGAAATACTAATATCAGCAATTTCGCACCATAGTTTAGTTAGATCCGTGGAATCAGCATCTTTTCGAAATGAAGCTTTTCTTGGTCGTCCACTATGCGATTTATCACCAATTATTTTCATCTAAGAATACTTTTTAATAACTCAAATAACTGATGGCTAGTAATATTTTGCGGCTAGAAAAACTTTCTTCATAACATAAAATTATTTCCTATGACTTATCTGATAATTTTGCAACTTATGACAAAATTCACAAGTTCAATAAATTTGAAAGGCTATTGCAGAGTATACGTACTTGCACCATCCATTGTATTTTTAATAATAATTAATGATAAGTAGACCTTAATAATACTATCACTTTAACATAATTTGATCGATGCTACAAGAAAGTTCTAATTAAGAGGTAACACCACTCTAGACCCCCAAAAAATGCTGAAGTATGTTATTAGGCATATATTGAAGTATAATAAAAAAAAGTTTGTTAAAAAACATTTTAAAATGGCGGCGCTGAAGCCATTCTCTCAAGGCAGGTTGGCGTCGAGGCGTTCCGCGGCACGCACTAGAATTGGTGCAAATTTGAATTTGTAGCAAAATAAAAAATTTCTTCTTAGTCGACATAAGTATAGCAAGAGAAACGCGTAGGAAATTTTTAAAAATATTAATTTTTGTGTAATTGGCAAGTATTTGAAGTTAGGTTTCCGATTTTTAACGAAAAAAGACAGTTATTTGTTTATAAAACATTTTCTAATTAATTGGTCGAAAATTCCGTACGTGCTCCTCTTCGAAATGTCGTTCTAAAGATGTGGTTAAAATTTCAAATAAAAATATTAAAAACTAATCGAGTTATTGTGCGTGCCGTTTTGAAAAATGGCATTTGGAAAAAACGCCTTTAAAGTTTTGAAACGAGTTTTACATAAATTTCATGTTGAATACAGTTCTTTTGTATCTTTTTTACTCTCGTAGACTTTTTGCCTTCCATTTTTAATTGTAAGAAAAAGACAGTTTTACACAAAATACGAGCTATTACGTTCGGGAAAAGATTCCATCCTTCAAAGAAAAAAAATATTTTCACGCATAAAACTTTTTGCTACTTATTCTAGAAGGTTCACAATATCTTTTAAGCCAAAAAAATCGATTTTTTGAAAATTCCACAGTGGTGTTGCCCCTTAAGTGGCTTTCTATAAAATTTTAAAAAGAAAATGCGTAGACATTGCTAATATCTAATAACAAGTACTAATTAGTTAACCATAATTTTTAAAATTTTGCGAAAAATTAGTTCAAAAACATAGTGCGACGGTGGTACAGGACTTTCCACACCACTGTAACTGTCTGTCTTTAAACTGCCCCTATGTACCATTTTTTTCCTGTTTTTAAATTTATTACATACAGATTTTTAAGAAAATTTGACTGTGACAGTAATTCTTCTTTGAATAGAAAATCTGAGGGACCTAATATTAAATATAAAATTTTTTTATTATTCTTAATGCTATCTTTTTATTGTAGATATGCAGATAATGGCATCATAATAACCAATCCTTATTGTAAGTAAGCTTAATCTTTAATTAGAATATGAGTATCTTCAATCATGGATTTTAAATTAAACCAGTACTGCAAGGTGCCCCATAAGCCTATGTCATCACTTTTTGGTCGCCATCTGCAGATCTGTAGATCTGTTTTGTTGCCATCCATCTCCTGAAACCAGCACATGTTCCAAATTTCGTGGAATGTGTTTGTCGAACTATATTTCGAATTCCGAAATTCCATCATGTGTAATTTTGATACCGGTGTAGCAGACGATGATAACGAAAGCATCGTTAGAACGACGAACAATCATTTGGAAAGAGTTATTAATTTTTACTTTTATAAAAAAAATTCAAAATTCGATCATTTAAATTTTTATTTAAAAGAACCAGTTTGAATTTTTATAGTTAGAATTCAAAAATAGTTAAGTACTGAAAACGTCCAGGATGATGGTAGACTACGAAAAGCAACAATGGAAGAGGACATTAAAAAAGTTCAAAAACATTTCTGAGAAATTCGAACATATGTGAGAAATGCATCAAAGGAGCTTTAAACAAAGATAACATCTCTTTACTGGACCGGTAAAAAATAATTAGAACTTTTCGCTTACAAAATTGCTGTACTACAGCAAACAAATATTTATTCGATTTTTACATTTTGAATCTGCGCTAATTACTATTATTATTGTTTTCTAAATTTACCTGAAATGTAAATGATAAGATTAAAAGAGAAAAGAAATCACACTACTACTTAAACAAATTTTCAAAGAAAGTTATATTAAAGTTAAGAATAAGATCATCAGCAGTTATGCTAGAGTGCCCTCGGTAATAAAATTCTAATTAAATTCGCAACTTAATATTCTTCTATTATAACATAGGATAGACTATACCAAGAGCTAATAAAACAAACAAACAAAAATAGCGAGAAGAAGAAGGTTGACCTGGGCAGCGAACACAAAACTAAAGCAACTATTGAAAAACAAGAAGATCTCCCAGCATCTTAAAACAAGGATATTCCATATGCGTGCTCTCCCTGATCTGCGACGCACAAAAATGGTTAATCACAAAACAAATAACAAAAATATTGCAAGTTACACAGCGAGCAATGGAACCATTGCGGCTAAAAAAGAGACAGAGTTGAACTAGAAACCGCCGGTCAGAACAAAATACAATAGATAAAATGGAAAAATAATATTATAGAGACCGTGGTTAGGGAGAAGAAACAGAGGAAGATCAGTAGCCAGATGTATGATTGACATTAACAGAATCGTTGGTCTAGAGTGGATATGAAGTAGCACAAGAGAGAGATAGTTGGAAGGAAATGAAGGAGGCACATAAAGGCTAGAGTAGAAGAGTATTTTTAAAGACTTAATCATCTCTACATCATCTATGTTTATTATTAATTCCAAAGTTGGGGTGCTTCTTAGATAATTACTTTCAATGTCAATAACATGACGAATGCGCGCAGAGTACCCAATCAAATTTAATTAATTTAACATAAAGTAGTGTAAAGAGAGTTTTAAACAATAAGTCCGTGTTTAGCAGCCACATCAGCTATGAAATAGACGTTTAACTTGTCAACACTGCTTTGCTCTACCAATTCATGTAGCTGAATCTTCGGTGCTCTCTCTGGAGCTGAAATTCGGCGTTCCTCCAAAAAGAAAACAATATTTCTACCATTTTGCTTTTTTATAGGAATTTTCTCAGTCTGCTGAGGAATGAAACCAGGGTTATCATCGAGTTTAGCAAAAGATTAAGAAACAATTGTTCCTTGAACCGATTTTTAGGTAATTCAATGATAGGTGATGAGTAAACGCATTGGAAATAGTCTACGAAAAAGCAATAGTGTGACGGAGCGTCCAGAAACCCCAGTGCACCATCGATCACTGCAACTGAATATTTAAAAAAGCACCATGACCACAGATCTACATCTATACCTATTCAAAAATTAATCCCAAAGGAATATTAAAAAACCGACGACTTATCCCCCAAAACAGAGAAGTAAAGTGGCCCACAAGATCTTGCGGCTCCGTTCTTCTGGGGATTCGTGCGCAAGGTTTATACTAAGAAAATATGAATTATTCTTGAATTAAAAGCAAAAATGCAGAAAGTTGTCAACGAAATTGAGTTACAGTCATACTAAGAAGTGATCGAGAATTTTGTCAGAATTTCAAGGTGTCAAATGAGCAGCAGAGAACATTTGTCAAATATCCTATTCTACATTTAATGGCAATGTTTACCCTTTATAATGTTCCTTAAAGTATCTAAACTGCGGAATATTTGATAGCGATGTCTTTTGGTTCCTTTTTTGTAATCTTCCCTAATCGGTTTGGCAAATTCTAGCAACTGCTATATGAGAATATTTAGACAGTCTGGAGGTTTCGTTACTGAGAGCTTTCCCACCGGAGGGCAATTAGTTCATAAAGAAGTTTTTGAGGATCAATTTAGCAGCTTCCGAAAATGCCTCTTACGATTCTTTTCTTATCTGTCTCAAGAAGTACTTTATCCATTTATTAAACGAATAACTTTTCATCTAAATTTTTTGTCATTGTTAGTGACTTCCATAATGTCGACGAGTCTATATTTCCAAGGGCGACACGAGCTTATTGCTTTTTTAAAAATTGAAAGCAATGACAACAAACAAAGCGAACGCTTCATCGCGCTCGCGGAATTGAAAATCAAATGATTTAAGGGAAGCAATAAACAAGTTTGTGCTCAATATTAGGCCTGATAAATTCTTTGTTGAAGCATATTGAAATATATTGAAACTTCCTTAAAGGAAGGTTTCCGTCTACTATACATCTTTTTATATAGATAATGACATCTTTAAGTTAGTTTTTCTAATGTTTGGGTCTCTTGCAAATATATCGTTATGAATATATTTCAGATACGAGGATGAATCAAATCCAAAACAAAATTTGTTTCCACCGCCGTGTGTTAAAGAACATTATAGGCGTCTGAAGGAAATACTCCTATCACTACCGCTTCTTTAGTCAGTATTAGGATAACAAAACGAAATATGCGTTTATTCGCAAACAACAGATTATTATTAAGTTTCTCAAGCGCACAATCGTCAGAAATTTTGAGACGACAAAGCGCAATTCGAAAACATCCTTAACCCAACAACCTAATATTTAAATAAAAATTCGAATTATTCGACCTGAGCTACCACTTAACTTTTAAGCCTTATACATTTAAAAGGTTTATGTAATCATTTGTAGATATTTTATATCAACAGAGGTCATTAGATTTCATGTTTATGAATACTAGAAACCGTCTAGCTACGAAGTACACTATATCTGAGCCATATATTGAGACGATTTATTAGTTCATAAATTTGCATTGCGTCTGTATCACTCATGACGCCATGAAACATACGCTTTAATGAAGAAATGATGATAATTCTGATAGTAATTTTAGAAACAGTAGTTTTTTTGAAAAACAGCGGAAATAAAAAGGTGTTCTTCATTATAATGTTACAAATACAACTACATTCAAGCACTAATATTTCGACAAAAATGCTAAAGAAAAATTTAAAATAATTTAAAAATTTTCTCTACTTCGCAAACGATGCCGATGACAATGACAGACAAAAAACATACTGTATTTTCCTACTCAGGATATTGTGTTGATGAAATTCAGAGGCCGTTTAGCCTACGCGCAGTGCAATAGGTCTAAAAGCACAAGATTCGGTATAAAAATTTATAAAGTTTGTGAAAGACAACAAAGACGCTCATTTTCTCATATAGTTGATATAACTGGTACAGGAAAGCTAAGTCGAAGGTAAAGGATAGATATAGAGAGAAGATGTGACATAACCGAAATGCGCCCTTGAATATTAGTATAAAAGAGGTCGATCTATGAGATCAAGTACCAGCTTTGCTCCCAATTATGGCATTGCAAAAGATTATAGAAAAATATTATTTTATTGGATTATTGGATTCTGTCACAATCACCTTCATTTTACGATAGTTGAATTAGAAGACTACCTATCTGTTGGTGAGAATGTATTTCTAAGTCAAAAGGTTATTCAGAAAAGATAGTTGTATGTGCATGCATTCTTATGAAGCTTCAATAAATTTTAAAAAAATTAATTCGGTTTTATATTTGATTCGCCGTCGCAGTATTTAATTAATTTCAAAACTTTTCTAACTATAAAATAACTGCGGTTTCAATGATCATGCAGATATATTGTGTTATCTGTTTTCGGGCTAATAAGTCACCATTACATCAAATTTTCCTAAATTAAATTAACTGTTAAATTATTTAATATTCATTTATTGTATGTTCATTATTCTTTATTTTCTTAATTCAATTCTACGTGACTTTAAAATGTCGGTTTATTGGACTTAGCCTCGAGAGTCCTAGAATATCATAAGAATACCATAGCTACAAATTTCGTAGGAAACAAAACAGGGAAAAATGCAAAGACGATAATTCATAGTTTGACACACTGCAGCAGAAATAAAGAGGTATTCTTCATTATAATGTCACAAATACAACTACATTGAAGCCCTGACGCCTAACATTTCGACAAAGAATGGCAGAGAAAAACAGGGAAAAACTGTAAAGTAAAAAATCCAAAGAAATTACGAAGAAAGCAACAAAAAAAGTGAAAACTGAGAACTGTAGACAAAAGGTAACAAAGGTAACACGCTCTTCTCGCCAGTCTTTCTTCTTATTTTTTCTTCTTATCACTTCCACAATTTGTATTTGGTAGACAGAGTTGATTTTAAGGTTATCTCTCACAGCATTGTACAGGATTTAGAAAATCTTGCTTCTGGTTGTGATGTATGAATTTTTATGTATTTTTATTTTAATTACATGTAAGAGCCAAGAATAAAATACTAAAATAGTTTTTTTTCTTCATCGGCGCAGAGCTATATAAAAAACGATGTCAGAAGGAGGTTAAAATCTGGTTTAGATGTTTATACAGCAAACCTGAGTACAAAAACAGTACTTGGAACGAGCATCAGACTTTTGTTCGAAATTAAAATTGTATGTACTTACTGTACAGGTAGCGAATAGGTACTTCTTTGCGATCCCGCTAAAGGACAGACCTGTTTCAGGGGGTGGCGACCCTGCCTACGTGAGCTCTTGATTATCCTCCGCCTCCTATAACAGGAGGAAATCAAGTCCCTACCCAAAGTCCTATCATACCTTACAAAATTTACCGTACTTTATCCTAAACCAACTTACCAACCCGCATGGCAAGCGTGGTGTTTTAATGCCAAAATACCTTTCATGATGATATTAAACCCTAAGGAAAGGCCCCAAGTCCCCGGCGGTCCGCTTATCCCCGACCATGGCGGCGGTCGGATAATGAGGCAGACCAGGGGTGCTAAGAATCCCCGGGTTAGGACAGGGTGCCAAAAAAATAACTGAACCAATGATTGGAACCATAAATACCAGAACACTACTACACGATCAACACATATATGAACTGGAGCATGAACTAACTAAAATAAAGTGGGATATTATTGGATTATCCGAAATAAGGCGCAGAGGAGAAGAACGTATAATACTCGAATCAGGTAACTTATTGTATTATCGAGGATCAGAAAACGAAAGCCAACGTGGGGTAGGTTTTATGATCAATAAAAAACTAATACACAATATAACCAGGCTAGATAGCGAAACAGATAGAGTCGCATCAGTAACAATACAAATATCAAATAAACACAAATTAAAAATAATAGAATGTTATGCCCCAACAACTGCCCACGATGATGAAGAAATGGAAAGCTTCTAAGAATGCATCAATGGTAATCTATCCAAAGAAAATACTAATTATATCCTCATCATAGGCGATTTTAATTCAAAGCTAGGCAATAAACAAGAAGAAAACGAAGAATATATAGGACCCTACAGTTTTGATGAAAGGAACGAGCGCGGAACAATGATGCTTGAATTTTTAACACGCCACAAGATCTATGCAATAAATTCATTTTTCAAAAAGAAAAAACAACGTAAATGGACGTGGATATCTCCGGGCACCCGAACAAAGAACGAAATAGACTATATTCTCTCAAAGGATAAGCATATAGTAAAAGATGTAACAACGCTAAATTCTTTTAACATAGGCAGTGATCATAGAATGGTTAGAGCTAAAATAAATATTAATAGCAAAATAACAAAAAGGAAAAGAAAAAAAATATATAATCTACCAGACACTCAACGATTATTGGAGAAAACGGACGAATATCAGCAAGATCTACAAAATGCACTGCAACAAATAGAAGAGACATGGAATAGTAAAAACTTAGATGATCAAAGTACCATACTGAACGAAATAATGAAAGATACCGCTGATAAAGTTGCACCAAGGAAAAAACAAAAAGTAGAGAAACTGAAGCAAACAACTAAGATTAAAATAGAACAAAAGAGTAAGTTATTTAGAGAAGGTAAATATGACGAATTTAAAGAAATGGCTAAAGAAACGAGAAGATTAGTAAGAAAGGATCTCGAAAACTACTATGAAATAGAAGTAGAAAAAATAATAGAAAATAACAGGGGATTGAAAAGCTTAAGAAGTAATAGAAAACAACAATAGTGGTATTAAAAGATGAGAAAGGACAAGAGATACGACGAGAAACTATGCTAGAAATAACAGAAAAGTTTTATAAAAACTTGTACAGTTCAAAGAAACAAGAAGAACAGGGAGAGAATACAGAACAAAAAATAACCAACATAGGATCAGAAGAGATGCCCGAAATAACAATAGAAGAAGTATACCACTCACTCAGGCAGATGAAGAATAACAAGGCGCCAGGAGAAGATGGAATTTTGACAGAGATGATAAAAGCAGGAGGAAAACCCATAATATCAAAGCTATGTGATCTTTACAATAAATGTCTCATGGAAGGACGAGTACCCGAAAGTTTCAACAATGCGGTAATTGTAATATTATATAAGAAGGGAAACAAGGCGGATTTGGAGAATTATAGACCAATCAGTCTACTCTCACAGGTATATAAACTGTTGACAAAAATTATTACAAATAGACTTAATAACAAAATAGAACAGTATTTGACAGTAGAGCAGGCTGGATTTAGAACAAACTACAGTACACATGAACATCTATTAAATATGCGAATTCTCCTAGAAAAATCAGTAGAATATAATCTGAATGTACATATGGCCTTTGTTGATTTTAAGAAGGCCTTTGACAGCGTAGAGCACTGGGCAATCAAAAGGTCGCTAAATAATGCAAGGGTAGATCATCGGTACTCAATACTTTTATCATATATATATGAACATGCAACGTCGACAATACAACTTCATGAACATACTAAACCTATCCCAATTAAATGCGGCATAAGACAAGGAGATACGTTATCTCCCAAATTATTTACATTAGTTATCGAAGATATATTCAGACAACTTAACTGGGACAACAGAGGCATACTAATAAATGGAAAACGTCTAAACCATCTCATATATGCAGACGACGTAGTACTTATCACAGAAAACTCTGAGCAGCTACAGAATATGTTAACTGATTTAGAACAGCAAGCATCTAAAGTTGGTTTAAATATGAATTTACAAAAAACTAAAGTAATGTGCCCAGAAAATCCAAGAATAAATGTAAGAAACATAGAAATCGAAAATGTAGAAAGCTATATATATCTTGGAAATATGATAACGTTAGGAAGGCCTAATCAAAAAATAGAAATAAACCGCAGGAAAAGACTAGCATGGAGCGCGTTCGGAAAACTAAGTAAAACACTAAAAAATAAAAATATACCTATGCGTTTACGTAGCAGACTATTTGATCAGTGCATATTACCGGTGTTGATCTACGGAGCACAAACATGGACCCTCACCAAACAGTCAATGAGCCAATTGAAAGTGAGGCAAAGAGCAATGGAGCGTCAGATGTTAGGAATATCCCTAAAAGATCGTAGAAGGAATACATGGATTCGAAGCATCACGAAAGTTAAAGATGTTGTGGAGGCAGTGACAGAACTGAAGTGGGGTTACGCAGGACATGTTGCTAGATACCAAGATGGAAGATGGTCTAACACTTTATTAAAATGGAGACCATACCTAGGGAGAAGAAACAGAGGACGACCCCCAATGCGGCCGGGTTAGCATGGATCAGAGAGGCTCAAAATCGTGAACACTGGAGAAACATGAAAGAGGCCTATGTTCAGAAATGGACCGAAGATGGCTAATGATGATGATGATCATGATGATGATGTGCTTACTGTGCACAGTAGTATGAACAAATTTAAACGCAGGAAAATTAAATTTGCTTGTAGACGCCAAACATTCAGTTTAGTTAATTTTAATCATTTTGTTTCGATCCTTACCATCTGATGGCTTGTGGGCCAAATATTTTAATTGGGGCTCTCACGCAAATGCACGTATGAATTTTGCCGTTTTCAATTGACCAAATTACCTCCGTACATGCCGTCTGCACGCTAGAAGTATTTAGTAGGAATTTAAAAAATTAATAAACTATTTACATCTTGTTTCAAAGACCTACTTCGCCTGAAAAATAAGTATTACAGTTATTTTGGGAATATTTTATGGCAGCACTTTACTCTTACTTATAGGCGTCGATTATGAGAAGTCGAAACTAAAAGAGCCATTGCTTTTATTTTTATCTAAACGCGTTAGTACGAGAAATGTTCATGTTGACATTATTGAAAAACAATCTTTTCGTAATTTGTACGTAATAAATGTGTTAGAGCCGATTTTCTAACAGGCCCTTCGATTACATAAATACGCCAATAAATACAGAAAATGCCACATTTGTAACCTTTAGACAATTGAACATGCACTTTTAGTGTAGTTTTAGATTCTCTACTCCTCTTAAAACCACCTCTGTTCAAAATTTTATAGATCATCCTATAGACACGATAACTGCCATAATTTTTATTGGATTTGAATTAAATTTTGCTCGCAAAGCCAATATCTCGGTTCAGTTCGACCCCCAAATATTTCTGAATTTTCTGTAACTTTCACAGTTCTCGTCAGAGAATCATTTAGATCAAAAGTGGCACAGATATTATTTAGATATATATGTACTTGGGTGCATTTGAAAAGTAAAAAGAAATGGGTAAACGTTTCTGCTTCCTACGCTTATCTCTTTTTATACCATACAAAAAGCACTATGTGCATTACGAAATGTACTTGCCTCTTGGGGCTATGTCACACGTAACGTTTCGTATTTTTTTTTGTTCGAGACTTAATTAATTTTTGTTTTCGTTCCACGACCGCACCAACGCTCGCGATCTGTAGCCTCTTGCAGAGATATTAGTTAAAAATAAAGAAATAAATATATCGTTTTGCTCCGTCTACAAATTGTGTTTAATATCCATTTCACTGTGTTTATGTATTTTTTAAATATATTTTCTCTTTTAATTTATTCATTTTAAATATTTCACATACACAAAATTTTTTGTGTGCGTTCCTCTGGTACCAATCACTTGATGTATTGCTAAGAACTTCTGAACAGTTTCGGTGTTGATTGCATTAATCTTACGCTTACAGTTCTTAATACCCAATTATCCAGCTTGACTGTTCTAAAAGGACCTTTATAGTAAGTATAAAATGGTACTTAAACTCTTCTCGTTCTCATTTCAAATCATTAGTCGTCATCTGTCAAGTTGGCAGATTGCATTCGAAAAATCACCGTTATATATTATGAGATTTGACCGAATAGCAATTTGATTTGCGACCCTGCAACTGTCAACCCTTGGGTCGCGACACGAGGTGTTTAGCTTATCAAATGTCATAGCAAAAAAACAGTTCTACACCAAAGCCTTAGCAAACAATAAAATCAAAATTAACGTTCACACCGCAGACTCCTATCATATAAGCACGCCTGACAAACGAGAAAATAATTCACCACACCTATCAACTTAAGGAGGATTGGTCATTTAGCTGCAAAAAGAAATCTTCACCATTCTATATCACAAGAAGAAACTACAGCAGATCTAGCAGGACTAGGGCATGAAGTACGCGATATTATCAACATCCGTCATCGGGTAACAAAAGAGTCCTTGCCGTTATCCATACTAGACCTAGAACCAAAAGGAAACATAAGGATATATAAAATAAAATACCTAAGTAAACATCAAAGTTTCAATTAAAGCACCTAGAAAGAAAAATACAATATCCCAATGGATGCGATCTGAACAATACTGACAACCAAATCTTACTGCATTAAATCATAGGTTTGTATTAAATGTGGTAGAAAACACAATACTACCGCCTGTCAAAAAGCTCCACATACTCCTGCTAAATGTGTTATATGCGATAAAGGCTCATCAGTCTACAAAGATCTACAAAAAATAAGACAAATGTCGAGTAGAAGAACAATAAACAGTTACCAACCCCAAGTTCCAAATTTAAATGAAATCCCTCTTTTACCACATCAACCAGTCTATCAGTTCGGACGTCCTTCAAAATTATTACAAAACAACAAGCCCTTCACACCAGTAACTAGCAAACAACACATGGGTGAACAATAGTCATACCTTCTTATAGAATTTAAAAATGTTTGCACAATTAATTCAATAAAGCAGCATGGTGCTAAACATGTTGTCAACTGTCATATCCAAACTAAATTAAAAAATGGCTATGCCAGTACGCATAGAATCATAGAATGCAACAACATTGCTACTACTACATATAATGTATATCCTGCCTGTATCCGAAACTCACGCTATAGACAAAACTGTAACTAAAATACCAAATCTTACAAATCACCCAAACGGAAGGGCTCAAGGAACAGCAGTGCTTATTCGAACCGCTTTATAACACTTTGAATAACAGTCTTATCAAAACAATAAAATCCAGAGCACATTATCACAAATTGAAACTAGTGTCTACTCCCTAACCTAGCAGCCGTCTATTGTCATCCTAGACAATGCATTACTACCGACGAGTGCAAAGAGTATTTCCAAAACCTTGGTAACAAATCCACAATCGTTGGCGACTGGAATGAAAACATACTGCGTGGGGGTCACGTTTAATTACTTCGAAAGGGCGGAAGCCGCTACGTGCCATTCAAGCCCTAAACTTGAACTATTTATCTACTCACAAACCAACTTATCGACCTAGCGATTTTCACAAAATCCCCAATCTGTTAGATTTTGCGAAAAGGCATTGCTAATACATTCTTCAAAATCCAACCCAATTATGACTTATAAATGACATCGCCCTTCCCACCAATAATTATAACAGCAAGTTATTCACAAAGATAATACGCCGAGATTAACATCTAAGCGCACAAACTGGGAATTGTTCCAACAGTTATTAAATGAACGCACCAACCTTTCATTAAGAATCAGAAATCCTGATAAACTAGATGACACTACCGAATATTTAAGGCGACTTATCCAAAATGTCGCATTACAAGCTACACCAACTGAATCCAGTCAGTATACTGAAACTGATAACATGCTTCGCCACATAAAAGAACTACTTATTAAACAATGTGGAGCAAAAAACAAGTGGTAGAGAACTAGAAACATGAATGGCAAAACAACATACAACAGAGTTACTCATCGCTTACAAAACGCGATCAAAAAATCGCAAAAGAAAACTTTCAAATTTTATATAATTAACCTATCGACTAACGACTACTCAATATGCAGCCCTATACTGAGAGTTAAAAGACCAGGAACTTTCGTTCCATCAATAAAAAAAGCCGACAAAATATGGGCCAGAACCAACACCGACAAGGCTAACGTACTCGCCGATCATCTGGCACAAACTTTTATAATTCCAAACGAAGATTTCAGCCGGTTGCGGTTCCAACTGTCTTTACAGATAAACCATTTTCTTCTGCTGAAGTAAACCAGGAAATCAATTACACTAATGATAATAAATCTCACGGTTATAATCTTATAACCGAACAAATATCACGTCGCCTATTCAGGAAAACATTACTACTGCCCACTACATGATGTCTACAACAGCATGTTACGATTGTGTTACTTTCCTTTCGTAGAAATAAGCTGTAATTACATTTATAGCAAAATCTGGCAAAAAATAAACAAAACCCACATCATGTAGACCAATCAATTTCCTTCCTTTAATCTCAAAAGCATTTGAAAAAATGCTCATAAAAGGAATAGAAGAGACTTGTACCAAATCATTCAAACACACTAATTTGGCTTCCCAAGACTAAACTTGATAGTACAACAAACCCATTGGATTATAACAAAAATAATGGAATCCTTAGAAACCAAAAATTTCTGTACCACAACCTTGGATATTGAGTATTCGATACTGTGGAATATAGATTTATTACTCAAACTTATCAACACATTTCTGCTAGAGTATCACAAGGAAGCGTGCTGGTCCCCCTATTATACCTGACGTTCCAACTAGAGCCAATACTGAAATAACTACTTTTGCTGACCATGCAGCTGTACCATCAATAAGCGCTCAACCCTTAGAAACATCTGAAAACTTACAGAATCATCTCCATCTCCTCCAGAATTGGTTTAATAAGTAGAGAATTTCAGTCAAACACGACAAATCCACTGAAATCACCTTCACCGACAAGTAAGATGTCATACCAACGCAGTCAAAAGCTAAAAAACTAGGGATGCACCTTGACCAGAGTCTCACCTCGACGACTCACATAAAAACTAAAAGACAACATCTTGATCTCAAAATCAAACAAATGAGCAGATTAATCGAAAGGCGATCTCAGTTGTCCATAGAATATAAAATTCTCCATTATAAAGCTATCTTAAAGCTAATTTGGAACTATGGGGTTGCACAAAACCGTCCAATACCAAAATCCTGCAGCGTTTCCAGTCCAAAACGCTTCACATGTTGGCAGACGCCATTTAGTGTGTCAGTAACGAAACCCTTCACAAAGACCTGGGGATTTCATATGTATCCAGAGAGATCAGCAGATTAGCATCTACTTAGCACTGTGCCCTTGTGGGACACGAAAATGGTCTCATAAATCAATTACCCAAGGACTAGCCACACCAAGAAGATTAAGGCACCTGTTTGTTACCGCGGCTAGTTTGTCGGGATAGTTAATAGGGGGAAAAATTGCAATAACAAATCCCCTTATTTGCGGTGGTGTTTACCTCAATCAAACACTGCGATTTCGAAACTACAATTTAATGTTGACTGAAGTTAAACAAAAATACAAAGTTGCGAATGTGCTCGAGTGCATTAGTCGAGGCTTTCGATGAGGTTGCTTGTTAACGACTGACTAACTATTACAAACTGAGCCGGCAAGTGAGTGGCATCAAATTCAAGGGGTGGGTTCTTGAAATCAGGGACAATAATTACCTACAAAAAGGAAGACGGCTGCAAATGTTTAGCTTAATGACGAGAAAACCCGCTGACAAATCTTAAACTCATAGTTACATTTTTGAATAGGATCATAAAACTTGTATTTAACACAAAAGAGACGACAGCGGTCATCTACCTGAACGGAACCCACCGATCACTTAGACTTATAAAACTGTCACTCAACTTGCCTGGAGAATCTTAATTTTTAAAATAAGATAATCCTTACAACTATTCTTAATAATAAATTAATAACTATTCCGTACAAAGCAGCGCCAGTGGCGACATAATCTAATCCTTTGGGCCAACCAGGCTTAAGCCTTCTGGGAGTAACATCAACGGATGAATCTCATTCATTAAATTTGCTTAATATTCTTTTATGTAAATATACGAGTAGAGTGCAAATGTGCACCAAAGTTAAATTACAAAAAACCTCAAATTTAACTCATTTTTGCCTTATACCATTAATAGTTCAACTCTTACTCAATTTTCGAATTCATAAATCCAATAAAATGAGTCATAACTTAAAACGCTGCTACGAAGTATTGTAAAGTGCAATCAGATGTGACGTCATGAATAATGTATTTAACTGCGAGAAATGCCTAACTACAACAACGATTCTTCATCTTGGCACGTCATTATTTAACCATTATTTGCTAGAAAGTGGATGTGGAAGAATCTGGCGTATTTCGCTTTATTTAAATATATTTTAAAATTAATTTGGCTACCGCAATGAGTGAAAAACACTCTTATGAGTCCACTTATGAAATAGTCATTCTAAAAGTATTGGCGATTTAGAACAGAAAAAAGAAAGATGGATAGAGTTGTCCAATGAATTTAGTTCGACACCCAAAACATAAGCAAATAATAAATACGTTCCTGCTCAAAAAGCAAACTGCTGCAAACGTATGGCCAAATTTATGTTTTTATTATTTCAGCGAACTGTTGAGCAATTAAAAAAAATCTTGACAGTCGAACTCCGCAAGTAATAAGAAAGAGCCCATGGCTACTGGAGGTCGTTTCTCAAAAGCGGTGAAAGATGATATTTTAAATAATGTCGATATTGAATTAAAAGACGTCATTGATAAACTCCAAAAACTAAAAGAAGCAGATAATGCACCCCTTGTAAAAATAAGTGGAATGATTTATATCGTCAACCTTCCTTATTGCCCTATATACATTTCGTAGCACATTATTCATTGTAAGCCGAGAAAAAACGCATGACAGTAGCTTGTATATATCGGTTGAAAAATAAAGAAAAAATCAACATGAAGTTATATATTAAACACGATAAAAATACTACGAAAAGGTTTTCAATATTTAAAATCCCTTATATCAATCGCAAATACGAGTTTTTAAGTGGTGCAGATGATTCAGAGAAAGCAAAAATTATGTAAAATGATGGCAAATACTAAGCCCAAGCAATAAAAACGTTATTTGAGAAAAATTTGCACACAATTTCTAAAAATGTCGAAAAAGTCTGCAGTGATACTAGACTTGGAATACTTAAGACAATAATTTATTAAATTTTAACTGAAAAACTTAATCTGCGAAAGCTAAATTTAAAGTTCCATGATCGAAAATGGTGCCGAATTGAGGATTGTAAAATAATTAAAGAAGTTCAAAAAAACTTCTTAAAAACAATTGTAATTGGTGAAGAGAGGTGTTGTTTTCAATATGATCCAGAAACCAAGCATCAAAATATTAAATAAAAAAAAAGTTAAAAATCAAAACATTGCTCATTGCTTTTTACGCTAATTCTGAGTATCATCCTGATGTATCAAAGCGTTTGGTAGAGCGTATTCCTTGTGTTCGCCCTGAATGTCGAGAACCATGTAGTTGACGGTTGTTGTACGATAATGCACCTTCTCCTCGTTCATCAAGTGTCACTGATTTTTTCACCAAAAACCAAATTTTTTGCTTTAGTATCCCAGTATTCGCCCAATTTGATTCCCTGCGACTATTTGCTATTCCCTAAGCTACATTAGACAATAAATAAAACTTTTTTTATCAATTTAAGACATTCAATGTTCAGCGAATAGCATTCAACACCATTCCAATCAGCAACATTAGAAGCAATTACTGAACGCACAAATTATTGCATTTCTGGTGAGAAGGAATATTTCAAATAAATAAAATAAAATTTATCAAGACTCCTTAACTATTGTTTTTTTAAATCATACAAATTAGAATATAAAGTTATGAAATGTATATTTTATTTTAAAAGACTATTGGTAAACTCTACATTCATATTTTTAGAGACACAAGTTGCAAAATAAAATACAAAACAATTTGCCCCACGAAGCAAATGCCGACGTTTAATTTCCGTTTTCTCCTCTTACATGATGAAACGCCCATTGAAATTCATCAACAAATAAGCGAGACACGCGGCGAGGTGTTATGGATGTTAAAAATGTGCGTTCGTGGGGAAGGTTTAAAGGTCGAGAGTCGTGTGACAACGAACCGAAACAGCCTTGGCCATGAACAAGCCGGACCAAAAACATGATTGCGCGAATGGAGCTATGGGGAATGTTTCTTCAAGGTGGGTCTCTCGAATGCTGACCGACGAACAGAAGGCTGCGCGTGTGGCAGTGTCTGAGGACACTTTCCATGATCGTTCATTTTTCAATCGAGCCGCTGTTGCATCGGCGAAATTTCGGTGGAAAAAGTGTACCCCTAAAGAAGTGTTTTCAGCAGCCATGGAATCACGCGAATCGTTTAATGAAAGCTTCAACTTTCTTGTGTAAGTACTTTTTCAGAAAAAAATTGGAAACCTTAGAACTTAAATGTACCTCGTGTTTTAGAAGGGAATCTGCTTCACCAAAACCATGAAATAAGAAATTAAAATACGTATATAAATTTATTGTGTCCGAAATTGCATTACAAAAAAAATTCAAAGCGTAGAATTTACAACTTTTATTAACATCAAATAATTACCACACGAGTTAAAATACAAAATAAGAAAAATAGTAAAGTGATAGTGGAATTTCTTCATTATGTGAACGATATTTTCGTGTTCTTGAATAGGGATGTTGCACAAATTTTAGTTGCTGCAATAATTCTGGCGATGTTTGCTATAATTAAATTGCGAACATATGCAACGAAATCTAGATTTCCATATTCAAATTGCTCTTTCGACATTATTGCAAGTACAAATATGAAATGAGTTGTATTTATATTCTGGTCTTGTTTGTTGATTACGAACGGTAGTATGTACAAAACACATTCGGGAACTAATTAAACTTAATATATATTTAATATTCTTGAAAATGGCGTCCTTAAGCATCAATTCACCGTTGTGAGTGGTTCTGACACACATCTTAGCTCGCCTGGAAGTCTTAAATTGGTATTTTTCTTTCATAGCAGCCTACGTATTTTTAACAATCCCCAAACGGTGTTCTTTCCGGCTAGATTTAAGTTGGGGAAACAAAAAAGTCAGGCGGCACCAGATTCGAACAGTAGGGAGCTTGGGGCAGCGTTTTCACGATTTACTTCGGCAGGAACTCTCTTATACATGACTCAACGCATTATAATTTGAAGAACCCAGATGCGCGCGACGTTTAGCTGTTTAAGCACATTCACGTAAAATGTAGCGTCGATTGCCTCTTTGGGTGGTACAACATTTTTAGAGACAAAGATTTGGTCTTTTTAGTTTTATTCGATTAAGAAGCCTCGGTAGTGTGCTACTCATCACCAGTTATCATTTTCTCCAAAAAATTAGGCTCACTTCTCACACATTTCAAAAGCTTACGAGAAAGCGGCACATTTTATTTAAACTAAAATCCTTGTACCGTTAGGTGTCGGATTGTAAATATATATATACATTTCATTTTACATTTTCATGAATTTTCCATATCCTCCTGTCTTGGGCTATTCCATGAATGTCACACCACTGGATTCCCCGTTTAACCGCTGCTTGTCTTACTTGTTCTTCCCATCTAATCCTAGGTCTTCCTACTTTGTTTTTCCCCTGGGTTCTAGCTTCGTAGACTTGTCTTGATATTCTGTTTTCATCCATTCGGAGCAGGTGTCCTAACCATCTCAGTTGTCTTTCTTCTATAATAGTTCCTATTGATTTTATATTCCTTTGTTCTAATATTTTTTCATTTCTGACTCTGTCTATTCTAGTAATTCCTTCAATTTTCCTGAGGAATCTCATTTCCATTGCCGTAGTCCTACTTCTATTACTACTTGATATTGTCCAGGATTCGCTGCCATAAATCAATGACGGTCTTATTACTTTTTATATATTTCAGTTTTTACTCGTTTTGAAATCTCCCTTTTACCAAAGAATGAGTTTTTGAGCATATTATAAGATCTTCCAACCTTTCCTAACCTCTCCGTTATCTCTTTATCTATTTTACCTCTGTCCTCTATTGTTGCACCTAAATAGTTGTAGCTACTAACTTGTTCTAGCTCTTCCCCTTCTAGATTTATTCTGTGTTTTATTTCATGTGTCGATATTACCATGGTTTTTGTTTTGTTTATGTTTATTTTCATATTTATCTTCTTAAGTTCTTCTTGATAACAGTTCAGATTCTTTTGTAGGTTTTTCTCTGAGTCTGCCAACAGTATCATGTCATCAGCAAATAGTAATTCTTGGAGCGTTACTTGTTTCATTTTCCAGTTTCCTATTTTCATCTTTACACATTTTTGTTTACATATTTATACCACATCATCAACTAGTATAGAAAACAATAGAGGGCTGAGAACACATCCTTGTTTTAGACCGATTTTTGTTTCGAACTCAGTTGATTCATCATTGTGTGTCCTCACTATATTTATACTGTTACTATATAACATTTTTAGCACCTCAATCATATCACTGCTTACCCCTCGCTCTTTTAAACTTTTCCATATATCTTTTCGTCTCACTCTGTCAAAAGCTTTTTGAAGGTCTATGAAACAGCACTTCCTGGTTCTTTTTTAGTAATTTTTCTCCCAATTGTCTAACAACAAATATTAAGTCTTGAGTGCTCCTTCCTTTTCTGAAACCATGTTGTTGATCTTCTAATGTTGGTTCTAGCGTTTCTCTCAGTCTTCTCTCTAGTATTCTTGTAAATACTTTCGCAGGTGTGCTTGTCAATGAAATACCTCTATAGTTTGAGCATTCTTTCATCTCACCTTTCTTGTACAATGGTAGAATTACACTCATATTCCAGTCCTTTGGCATTTCCTTTTTCTTCATAATTTCATTTAGCAGGTTACGGAACTCTTCTTTTGCTCTCTCTCCCATATGCTTTAGCATTTCTGATGTAATTTGGTCCTGACCCGGTGCTTTGCCATTTTAAATTTCTTTATAGCTTCAGCGATTTCCTCTTTGTAACTGGTTGCTCCTTATTTTCTTCCTCTTCTTCTATTATTATGTCCTCTTCTGTTTCCACTATTCCTTCTTCTTCTTCTTTTATCTCCATCAGCTGTTCAAAATACTCTTTCCATCTTTGTAATATTTCTTTTGCTTCCGTCAATACATTTCCATTTTTGTCTTTTATATTCTTTAGCCTTGAAGTTTTTTGTTTTCTCAGATGCTTTAACGTACTATAGAAGAGTTTCTGGTTTTCTGTATAATTTTCATTCATTTTATGTCCGAATTCTTCCCATGCATCTTTTTTTGCATCTTTGACCAGTTTATTTACTTCTATTCTTGCTACCTTGTATATGTTATGATCTTCTTCTGATCCACTTTGCATGAATTTCTTCCATTTTCTCTTTTTATCCTTTACCTTTTGTTGAATATTTGTTGTCCACCACCTGCTTTTTTTAATAGATGTATTTGGACACTTGGTTACACCACAGCTAGTTTTTGATGCGTCCAGTAAGGTCTCCTTGAATATTTTCCATTTCCGTTCTATGCCGGTAGTAGTTAAAGTTTGCGCAAGTTTTTTGTCCACACTTTCTTGGTACTTTTGCCTAATGTCTATTTCTTTCAACCTATAGCATTTAATTTTCTCTTTTGTTATCTTTTGTCTTTTTCTGCTTGGTTACTTGTTATATTTATCTTAAGTTCCATTTTCAGTAGGTAATGGTCGCTGCCTATTTCTGCATGTCTTTTACTTTGACATCTTTCACCTTTTCCAAATTTTCAGTATTTACTATAAAGTAATCAATGATCGATCTTTCATTTCTGGATTTTATTTCTCTGGTATACTTATGTATCTCTTTGTGTGTAAACTTTGTGTTTGTTATAACAAAGTCATTTTCTATACACAGTCCTATTAATCTATTTCCGTTGTCATTTCTTGTTACCTCGCCGTTTTTCCCCATATATCTTTCAATTCCCCTATTGTCTCTTCCTACTCTCCCATTTATGTCGCCCATTATTATTATATTTCTTTCCTCTTTATCAATTTCGGACTGCAATGTTTCGTATAACGTATCTTTTCTTCTTTTCTTGCATTTTCATTTGGCGCATATGCCACTAGTATTGACCATGTATTACTTCCATCCATCTTTATTTTTACGGCCATTAATCTTTCGTTTATAAATCTTTCCTCAATAATCGTTTTCACTTTGTCTGGTTTGACTACCAATCCCACTCCTTCCGCTCCTCTTTCCTTTTGTTCTACTCCTGACCAAAACAGCCAGTATCCTTCTCTCAATTCTTTCATTCCTCGTCCTTTTCTTTTTGTCTCTGTTACTCCTAGATAGTCCACCTTTTGCATTTTCATTTTTTCAATTATTTCGTCTTCCTTTCCTGTCATACTCCTCACATTCCATGTACCAAAATTTATTATACCTTTCTTTTGTTGTACCTTTGCCTCTTTTATATTATATATTTTTGCTTTTCCATTATGTTCATTTTCCTTATCCATAGCTTCAGTTGTTTCCTTTATCCGTCCTTTATTATGTAAAGAGGCACATGAATTGTTTTTTCCGCACCTGCACTTCCGTCATGTACAATTAATTTGGAAGGTTCCACTTTATCTGCTATCAATTTAATACTCAGACGTCGGTCATAGTTCAAGACTACTTTCATCTTAGCCACACTATTCGAGGTATGACAACGCTGGTGGGCTCTCTGAGCTATCTTCGAATTGTTTTCTTCTTTCTCTGAGTACTTTGTACCAACTAAACACTTATGCCTTCGATAATATAGCAAGAGTTCTGGTTTGGGATTTTTCGATTTTAACGCAAATAGTTATCGCGTAATGCTGAACGGTAATGTGTTGAATTTTGAGCCGTGCTTACTTCACAAGGTTTAATAGCAAATAAGCCGTCAGGATCAAAGTGTCTGCTTCCCGAGCCTTCTACTTGAGACAAGACAATGCCTTATTACTTTCCGAATCCATCTTGTAGATGTCGAGTTTATTGGTAAGCACTGTTTCTCAAAGGTATGCCTGGAATTGTACCTGCCTCAAATTTTAATTTAACTGTACTACTCTCAAAAATTCCGTTACCGTGAGCCAAACCTGGTCAACGAATGGTTCAAAATCAAAATCCTGCAACTATTTATACATTTAAGGGCATCTTAACTTTTAAAGGTATATGCCCAAGACTTTTTATTTCAATATGAGTACTATTTATGCATCCTGCGACTCGCATCTTAAAAACAATCATCTGTTAGTTGCTAATGTTCATCGTGGAAATGAATATATCTTGCTAAAATGTTTGACGCTTCTTTTACAATCCTAAAACTTGAAGTTTCATTTATTTCTAACAAATCCCCACATATTTTCTGTAAAAAAAATTATACTTTCTAAAAAATTTTAATTATACTATTTACTTAATAAAGATGAGAAAATAAAAGAAAGAATCACAATTGGGGAAAACTTGTCAATAGGATTAAGACGGCTTTCCTCAGAAAAAAGAAAATACCAATAGAAACTAGGGTACAAATTCTAAAAAAAATAATTGTTACTACGATATTTACCACTGGTGGAGAAATTTGGACATTGACCGAACGACAAAGAAAGAAAATGAAAGCTTTAGAAAAGAGATACTAAAAAAAATAAGGGTATAACCAAAACGGATATCAGAAATGTAACGTACAGAGAAAAACTAAAAGCAAAACTAATACAAGAAAAATAGTAGAATTTCAATTAAGGTGGTATTGGTATCTAAAAAATTACAAGTACATGAAACAAAACAGGGCAACAGGCGGGCTGTGAAAAACTTGGATCAAAAACGGAAATGTGTAGTGTAAAAAAGAGGTACCCTGGGAACAAATAAGAAAAACAACACGAAACAGAAACACTTGGAAAGAAGTATTGAAGAAACCAGTCAATACAGAGAAGTAAACTCCCACAATGACCCTACACCCGAAAGGATAGACAGGCTATGGATTATGTATGTACACTACTACTCATGGAAGTATAGACACCTTATTCAAATTCAGTTATACAGCCAATAGCTACACTTTTCGTAATAGATTTTGATTTGAATGAAAAGAATTAGTAGTCACTTGTAAATTTTTTTATAAACATTTGTTGAGTCAAAAACTAGAATTAAAAAATTCATAATCTTTTGCGTCCCTGAGCTGTCACTCATCACTTTGAATCTTTCTTTCTGTCTTTATCCTTCGATTTATAGGTTTGTTGACATTCAAAAAAAACTTCGCCGTCCGGAACTCCAACTTCCAAGCTCGCCAGTTTATCATTATTTTGCATTCAATGGTCCGTGCTGAGCCATTCTCCCTTTATATCGAAAAAAGCTATCGGTGCGTAACATTGCAAAAAAATTAAGAGTTTATGCTTCGATGCTAAATATTACATTACAACGCTACAGAGAGATAGGAAATGTTAGGGATTGCCATCGTTCTAAACCATCACGAGTAACATCCGATGCAGAGGATCAGTTCATCAGACTGATGCGTAAGCCTCATAGAAGTTTAACCGCCCCAATATTGCAGCGGAGTTTAACCGGGGACGTGATAAAACAATATCAGTTAGCAAAATAAAACGTCGTCATTAGAAGGGTAATCTTCATCATACTAATAAGGCAAAACGATTTCAGTAGGCGCAGAAGTATTGATCCTGGATAATCGAATAGTGGAAAAATGTATTTTGGACCGACCAATCCAAATTTCAAATTTTCAGTCAGAAACTGAAAATCTTCGTGCGTCGGTCTAAGACTGAAGAAATGACCCAGTATTGTTCCAGCTGTCAAGCACCGAGATGGGTCTGTTTTAGTGTGTACCTAGGGAGGATACTTCTTTTTGACTGGTGTAGGGGGCTTAATAAAAGTTGATGATATTATAGGGCAAGTACAGTATAAAAAATTTTTAACGGTAAACGCCATACCATCTGGGTATTAACTGGAAAGGTAATCGTGATGATGCAAGACAACGATCCTAAACTATTTCAAAGCTTGGTAAGAACTATCTAACAAACTAAGAACAAAAAAATGCTCGCAATGATGACATGGCCACCTCCAGACCGTAACCCCATAGAGTTGCTATGGGATGAGTTTGGCAGAATAGTAATAAAGGAGCATCCCACGTCCAAAAATCATCTTTAGAGTCTTCTTCAAGGCGCCTGGAGAAATTCACCACTCCAGAAATTAAAAAAGTTAATCAGAAAAATACCTAGTATCACAAAAACACTATTAAATGCAAAGAGTGTTTTTTGATGAAATAAATGTTTAATATTCAAGTTAAGTTTTTCCAGTATTCATAATGATTTTTGTTTGTTTTTATATGTTTATGATAATATATTATGTAATAAATTGTTTTCTTACATTATCGTGTATAAATTAATTTTTTACTTAGTGTTCATACTTCCATAAACCGTGTATGTATATACTTAATGATTCTCACTGGTATAAAAACCTAAAGCGACACTCTCTTACAATAGATAAAATCGGTAGTTCTCATGCAGTAGCAAGTCAGTTTAGAGAGTATATTAAGGAAGCAGTACATTTTGTATTGTACTTGTCTTAAAGTACTTTTGTAACAATTCCTTAACATGGTACCCCTAGAAAAGAGATTTAGAAAATTCTCTCTTTTAGATCTCTTAATGGTAAGACTCTAACGTGCCACGTGGAAACACGGCCTGCAAACTGAAGGGTCAAAGCTCTCACATGTCCACCCAAAACGCAGGTACTCAATTCATTTTAGTGACTTAATAGACCACTCGCCAAATATCAGAGAACTCCGAGAACAAACTCGGATCCGTCCATACCGCAACCCTCGCCTTAACCACAGGACCACGCTGGCGTGAAGATCTCTTAACACTTACATATAAATACTAAAAACATCATGTAGCCACAAAAATTCTATCGTTTTTGAAATCGAGAAAGAAACTCTTGTTTATTTGGATATAAAATAACTGTATTATTACCCCCCTACATCCCGAACAACCTTTTCCCAACAACAATAAATTCCACATTTATATTTTCGTTTTTTAAAAATGTACACACTTCCATTTTCAGTTCTACCTCATTATTAAATTTTTTAACAAGTGTATGGCTGTCGAAATATAAAATTAGGTGATGATCCAATAAAAATAAATTTTAGGAGTACGGGAAAGTATCTTCCAAACTTAATTGATTATTTTTACGTGAAAACATATTTAAGTTCGGTACGGATACTGAGTGTTATTCCAAAATTATGAGCGACACAAAAACGGCCGAGTTTGAAAGGACTAATACTGGAAGACTACTGGATGGAGAACAACGGGGAGGACAGCGTTCGAAAGGGGATAAGATTTAAGCAAATTAGCCGAAATTTCCCCCGCCCCCTATACGATGCAAGGGAGGGGGAGACTTAGGCGGGTAAGGAAACGACAAATCAGTGCACGGCGAGTGGTCTTGGAGAAAGTGTGTCATTGATTGTAGCGTGTTTTGAAAAAAATTAATGACTTTATTGTGTGAAATAAAGTACTGCGGACAATTTCAGGCTATCCAGAGCTATGTACTATTGAATTTGAAAAAAAACTGTAATACATTGAAGTTGGAACAATCAGCGCAACGCAGGTTGAATTAAAGCGGATCTGATCGAAAATGCGGAGAAATGTAGACGCTACCGATTGAGGAAGAAAGCTGAGTGAGAAAAGGCCATGCGGAGGAATACAGTTGGCACAGCCGTTGATGAATGATATCAAAATTTCGGCGCGTCAACTTTGGCGGGATCCAGTGCTCTGGAGGGTAGATTTACAACAATGGACAAAGACTATCCAGAAGAATTCGACGGTCCGACAGATGGTCAACTTGGAGGTCATCACGGACACCTCAGGGGATACGAAATTCAGCGATTGTACGCGTTCACACCTACCATGTCGCCCTATTGCAAAGCGGCTGATATACACTTCAACAAGACATTTATTTTGAACGACTTTGGTTATAAGTGCAATGTGCATGATCGTCCGTATTTCCAAACTGACATAAGATAACGCAGGAGAAACACTGCGCGACATTAAGATTAGTGGTTGTGTACGAGCTGTAAACGATCCTTGGCCGGTGGAAAGGTGTCCACCATGCCTGTCACTAACAGCTTTCGGTAACCACTGAAACCCAGTCATTTTCTTCTGTTGGATCTATATTTTTGGTTTCATTGTCCAAAGCGATGTTTTCGCGGAAAACTCACGTTAGTAGCCCCGACTACTACCCACCCAAAAAAAATTACTGGTCGGGCGTTACCTTGGAAAAAAACTTTTTTAAGATTTTGACATGTTAAAGTGCAATTTGCTTTAATAGTCTGCCAATATTTAAATTTAACGGTCTGCCTAATCTGGTCTCGTTTTTTAAGGATGCATCCCTTACAGAACATTTTTAAAACCATCTCTGGATCGTTTTTGATGTATCTGTCTTTCTTCCAAGTACAACATGAAGTCTCAAGATTAAACTCGTAAAGTAAACATGTACGTATTACACTACTTTTCACAAACACATTTAAGGGTTGGTATTATATTTTAAGTTCGAAATTCAATGAACGACTGAAGTAAAACACGTGCTAATATTATGAACAAACAGTTCTTGGAATTTAGTCCGATAACATGCGTAAACATTTTTTGGAATGATTATGCATCCACAAACGACAAAACTTTCTCTTGATGTATTGTATATATATTCGATATATAAATGATACCTAGACATTTCTATAACCTTATTACTTATGCAAACATAAATTCGAAAAAGTTGTTCATTGAAGACTTATAAAATACTAATCAAAACAAACACTAATATACCAAACACTTCAAGTAAAGTTCCCAAATTGTATTTAATTTTATGTTAAAGTTGGAACAGAAGCAAACAAATGAGTGGGAGTTGATAAGTGTATCTTCAGTCGCGTTTCTGAATTCGGCCCTGAGTAATAAAAAAAATTCTAAAATTTCAAGGGAACCGCATGCTGCCGGAACAATAAATGTCCCCAGCGGTGCTAGCAGCTTCGCTTGTCCCAATCAAAAAGCTTTTATGGTCGTCCTACCCGTTAGATCCATTATGAGGGAAAGCTCAGACAACCCCAAAGGAGGCCCACGTGCGCCCGAGCGTGTCCTCAAACTTAGAACCTCCTCTTTTTGTTGCTCGCGTTATTCGCCAGCAGCCGCGCCGCTGCTAAGGGAGCGACGCTCCCATGATCGGGTATTTTTAGAAGCGCCGCGGGCGTCGTGCCGCAGACGCTGCCGCGGAGATCGCGCGTTGTCTGCCCCCGTGGCATGCATCAGCGATGTTCGCTGAACGCCTGCCTATTTTATGGCGGTTTGCTGGCATGAAAGGAGGCGGCAAGAACCAAAGGGCTTCGGAAGGCAAAGCAAGTAAATGGGGCGGGGTGATAATTCTAATTGCCCTTCAGGCATCCACGACAAATTGATTTGGCTACAATTTTGATTAGTTTGTTCTGCTTTAAAGACATAGAAGCCTCACTTAGGGAAGCATGCGTGCCAACCGACGCGTACATCGATTTGAGTAAATTTATTTATGAGCCTCTCGTAAACTGCTCCACTTGAAATGAAATTCAAATGCATCAATATTTCACCACCTCTGCTACAGTCTGAGCATTATCAGACAAAAATATATGTTCAACTTGTTTACAAGTTTGTAACTACGAGAAAAAGAAAGTATAAACTTAGAAGAGTTCTTTTTAAGTTACATTTCCAGTTTTTAAAAATTATCTTCAATCGTAAGTAAAACAAAAATTAAAATCACAAATGAACATAATTAGCTTCCTCAAAACAGAGGAACGGAATTATTTTAGAGTTATTACTTCGATGTAAAGGTTCTATCGGTTATAAAGGAACTTCCATTAAGACGTGTCGCTTTAAATTATAAAAAACGCCTTCTTTGAGAATTGTTAAAATATTTTTATTTACCTTTCAAATGGGCACTTCGACTTTTTTACAGGCGGCCATACATTTGAGGAAATTTATTTTTTATTATAACTGATATCATCAATGCAATAAGTTCTGAGCTAATTTTATGCCATTTAAAGAGTCTTGAAGAGACAAATGCCCACTGATGCCATCTCACCTTCCTCCATATTAAGGTTGGGAGGATGTAATTGTTTTATGTTAAGTCTATATAGGTCACATGATGGTTTTGTAACTAAGTGTGACAGTTGTAAATTTCGTCCTACAAGCTGGTGCATTTTTTGAACTTGATGTTCATTTCTCTAGGCTTCTTTAGAATATGCATTTTCCACATTAGTCTTTTGTCCATATGAAGGCCCATGTATTTAACTTTGTCTGCTTGCTTACATATAGGGATATTATTGAACACTACAGATGGCCTTTATATGTTGTGACCGTTATAGGTATAATCTTCCATTCCTGCAACTAGTCTTCTATTAGATTTAGTCCTTCTTCCAGAAAGTTTGTTGTATGTAGGATATTCAAGGCATGCCAGGATAGCAGTGTCGTCAGTAAATGTTCTCAGTGTTGTATTGGGTGTAGCCGATAGATCTGCAGTAAATAAATACAGAAGTGGACCTTGAACACTGCCCTAAGGGACACCAGCAGAGATTGTGTATAATTGCAAGTTTTCATTTTCAAGTTTAGTTTGGAAATATCAATTTGACAAATGCGATTTAAAAAGAAGATAATATTGCTGTGGAAACATACGTTTTATTTTAAATAGCAGTCCATTGTGCAGTGCACGGTGAAAGCTGGTCTAAGATTTAGAAATATTGCTGAACAATATAGCTTTCGATGAAGTGGAGTGCCCTCTTCAAAAATCAAACTGATGTTCGGAAATCCATTTATCTAACAAATTATCTTCCTTGAGTTTCTTTAGTATTATCTTTTCAAAAAATGTGGGGACAATAGGCAGTAAGCTGATTGGGTGGTAAGATTAGACCTCGTTTTTAATGGGTTTCCAGGATTTTTGATTAAGATAATTTGCGCGAACTTTAGTTGCAACGGCCAACTAACACTGCGTTGAGTAGAGCTAATAAAAATCGTTCCCCCTTTTCTGTTAACTGTTTTTGTATGAGATCCGTAATTAGGTCAAAACCTGACATTTCTTTATTGGTTAACAAATTTTGTCTCGTTTCGTAATTCAACAATTGTAATTTTTTTATTTGTGGAGATAACTGCAATGGTAGATCAAGAAGGTTGTCGACGTCTTCATCAATCTCTTTAGAGTTAGGTGTCAATATCTTTGCTAGATGTTGGCCAAATAGTTCGACTTTTTCTTTTTCTGGCTTTTCTCAAGAACCATCATTTTGATGTATTTGGAAACTTGTTGCTGAGGTCTCTTAAACCCTTTGGTAGCTTCCCAAATACTATAATACCTTGTTGATAAGTTGGTTATACTTAGTTTTATCATGTATATTATGTGTGTGCAACTAAACTGCCCTAGCTTTTCGTTTTTTCGTCTATTACAGAATATTATAATGGGTAGTCTCTTGAATAATATAGTACTAAGAGTAGGAAATATAAGACTATGGTCGCAAGGTAGATGTAGCTAGTAGATACAACTATATAATTCATTGAAATGTCTGCGTCTATATATAAATCCAATAAATCTGGAATCTTATTTACATCAGTTGCCCAGTACGTTGGAAGGCCGGTTGAGAAATGTACATAATTGTTATCTGTAATAAATTAATCAAGTTACCTACCCCTTGAGGTTATCAGTCTAGAGCTCCATCTTGTATGTTTATAATTGAAATTAGCACCAACCAAAAATTTTGGACTGAGGAAATTGAAAAATGTTTGTTAGAGAAATTGTCTAGAAACATCTCCATTCCCACCGAGTTACTGTTTTGTGCACTTTTCAGATTGATAATGTCATTGGTCTGGTGATATAAATTCAATGAATGGTGCGCGTTATCGTGGAATGCCGACTTACTTTCTTTGTCCAGAAGCAAATGCCATAGATGAGAACCACTTTTATTTTCAAGAAAACGGCGTTACATATCGCAGAGAACGCAAAAAATTGGTCACCCAGATCATGCAATCAGATAACATTGGACTTTTTTTGAGAACTAGGTCAAAAATGAGTTCTAAATCAATATTCTTTAGATTTAATTATCCAAAAACAATATCTGGTCAAACTAGCCACCTTCCCGGAGTACGCCCAACATATTACTCATATTACTACACGAAATGTGTAGTTAGAAACAGGCTAATAGCCTATATAAGAAAAGAAGAGGAAGAATGCTATTGTGTAGCCTAAGTACGCATATTTCGATACATTTTTTGTTAATTGGTTTCCCACTGCTATATAAAAGTCTTCATTATACAGTTGAGTTCTTATTTTTTATCTGATATTAGAACAATGTTCTTCGCGTATCGTAGATGATTTAGTTGTTTGTTTAGTGGTAATTTTTTATCGCCAATCCAGTCGTTTGAATACGTCTTCATGGACAAAGTTGAATAACTTTGGTGACAAGGTGTTATATTACAATTAAATTCTATAGTAAAGTCTTTATATAAGGTAAAAGGTGACAAAACTCGTTTTAAGAAGTACCGACCTATGAGTGTTATATCTCAACTATATAAATTACTAAAAAAAATTATAAGAAACAGACTCACCAACAAATTAGACAAATACCAGCCACCAGAACAAGCGGGTTTCCGCAGCGGTTACAGCACAAAAGATCATTTACAAGTCGTACAAAACTTAATCAAGAAATCGAGGTAATACCACTTGTCTCTGAGCTTTGCCTTTATAGATTATAAGAAGGCGTTGGATTCACTTAAACATTGGGCTATCATAAAATCTTTACAGGACAGTCGAATAGATTCTAGATATATTAAGTCAATAAAAGACATTTATCAAAACGCTACCTACAGAATTAAACTATGTAATAAAGTAAATGCAATTAAACTAGAAGAAGAAATTAGACAGGGAGACACAATCTCTCCAAACTGTTTACGTTATGTCTGGAAGATGTATTTAAGAATTCTTAGTGGGAGATCGAAGGTCTTAACATAAACGGCGAAAGGTTGAGTTATTTAAGATTCGCCGACGACGTTTTATTTATAATAGACAACTTCCATGAATTACAAGAAATGCTTTTATAAATTTAAATGAACAGGACTAAAAATTAATAAGAAGAAAACAAAAATAATGATAAACAACCTAGTAAATCAGAGAGTGAATATATAGGTAGCAAACGAAGCTATCTAAAAAGTAGAAAATTACATATATCTAGGTCAATACATTACTATGCAGACGGATAGCCAATCAAAAGAAGTAGAGAGAATAATAAAACTGGGTTGGACTGCATTTGGAAAATAGAGAGATATTCTAACTAGTAAAATAAAACAAGAGATAAAAACAATATTATTTAATCAGAATATAATCGCAGTATCGTCCTATGCAGCAGAAATGTGGACGAACTGCAAGGAATAAACAAAAGTTAAGAGCAGAAAATGTTAAGAATATCTTTAAAAAATAGGTGTACAAATATATAAATTAGACAAGGATAAAAGTGGAAGACGTGAATGAAGTGATATTTAAATTGAAATAGTCATGGGCGGGGAGTACTGCACGTACAACAAATAATACATAGACGAAGACGAAGAAGAAGAGTAAATTATAACTGAATACAGAAAGCACAAGACAGAGATCTACGGAGAGTACTAGGAGAGGCCTATATACGTGGAAGGATAGATATATATGCTGATGATTTATTTGACCTTGCGGAATTGTTTAATAAGAATCTCAATGAATTAGTTATTCTGTCTAGATTTAATCTGTCCTGAGTTTTGTCTATTCTATTTATTTGTCTTTTTTATAATTTAGAAGCATTGTTTGCAATGGGCAATTGTCTATAAAAAGCTTTTTTTAATTATATAGTTTAATATGGTTTAATATGTAGAGTTGTTAATATTCAATGCTCACTGTTTATATTACAATAATTTATTGTTTTCATATTTGTAATAATAGATCTGTTTGACATTTGCTTGACTGAATCGCGTCTATGTTCTCCGTTCTTTTTTAAATGAGATTATGGGATGTAGTAGTCTAGAAGCATAGTGCTTTAGTCGCTTTTATTGTCAAAGCTATATTTTCCAACAAATTAATCGTATCCTCTTATCATTTTCCTAATTTTGGGTTAAAACATTCGATAACAAACGTGGGCTTAGATATTATTCTGATAATTACCTCCCCCGAATTGTACTATCATTTTACTTGTTTATCCATAGTTTGATGTTGGCGCACAATCTTGTGTGATTTTGATTTTATGTTAGTTGGAGGTTTTAGCGGAATATATACGGATTTACCCGGGATATTGTGGAATTTAATAAAATTATTTTAGTTCCATTATCTGAGCCTTTATAATACAAATGAGTGGCCTGATTTAAAGACGACCCATTTTTTTCTTTTAATTTTCAGGTACCACTTTCATTTCGTATAATTGGGAGACGTTCATTAATGATTTTACATTAAAAGTATCGACTAATAGTCATTTTTTTTACTTGACCTAAATAATAAGATTCTTATTGGCGAGACATTAAATCGAAGCCACATAGAACACTCGAGTCAATGCAGAGTTGATTCAAGAAAGCAAATATCACTTCGAATCAATTGCTTTATAATTGGGAAAAGATCGTCAAACGTGGTGGATCATATAAGGCACAAGGTGGATAGTCCATTTGACGAAGCTCGATTAAAAGATTTTCAATGTTTCCTTTTAAATTCTTGCAACATTTTATTCATTGTTCAATACCATCGAAAGGTTAAATTATACACGATTCGATAATACGAAGATGGCCTCTAAAATTGGCAAATGAGATGCAATTCAACGAATTTTACCATAAATGCCTATCGACATGAAAAGAAAAATACAAAATAAAATCACGCAAGGTCACAAATGTGATGACAAAACTGACGATCGAAGACCAAGAAGAAATATAAAATCGAGCCATGGAACATGTACTGGAAGTAATTACATTCTGTAGTATAAATCCATCGTATCAACTGTTGAATACTGAGCAGGCTGGGTTCCAATTGAAATTTCATTCGGGGCACACACATGACTTTACATTGCCGCAATCGATTAATGCTACTTCCCATTCGTATACATTGCAATTTCTCGTTTCATCAGATGGGAAGCTACTCCCTAAAATGCTGATGTGTTTAAAAGAGGCAAATGAGTTGAGCAAGACAGTGGAGGAAAATGTTCAGGGGGAGCAATATGTGTATCATATGGTCAAAAGAGTGGAAAACTCGATAAAGAAAAAGTAAAAAAGTTCTATAAAGAAGTTCTACTGTCAAACACAAATGATCATTTCGTATTGATGCAAAATTCATGGGGTGCAAAGAAAAGTAGACAACCACTCGATAAATTTATACAATCAAAATTTCCATAAAAAAAGTTAGTACTGTAAATCATACCACCGAAGACAACTTCATTGGTTCAGCCACTTTATTTGGTGTTCAATCAACAATAAGAATAATTTGTTAGACGATTGATCGATTCCATTTTGTTAGAGTTAATCGAATTTCGAATTTCATATCGGGACAATGTTCTCAAGGCGAATTGCTTATTTCCAACCAATTATACTCTCCTAATTTTAAAAATATAATTCAACATACTTTTTACATAAATGAGAGGCCTGGAAAATATACAGACCTCGTGAGTTTATGCTTCGAATTTGGTGTCAACGAATATTTCAAAATCGATTACTCTAACAATGTTATTATGAGATGCGCCTGAATATAATCAGACTCTGTGTTTCGATCACTTGATTGTAACAGACTTTCAATATTTTATATATATATATATATATATATATATATATATATATTTTTTTTTTTTTGAGAAAATTCTCAATGTTTCGGCATCGGCTTTGATGCCATTTTCAAGAGGTTAGCTCTTCACTCGGGGTCTCAATCTGCCTACTCCCCAAGGAGAGCTATGGTCTTTGAATACGACTGAGCTTTTGTGTGACCTGCTTGATCTGTTATAGGGCTGGAAGTGAAAGTCTGTTTGGCGGGAGATGCATTGGGTTGGGGAAAGTTTGTAGGATTAAGGGTGTTGCGTAATTGGCGGTGCGGAGCAATAAGGGACTTCCATATGACAGGCAAACGCTGGCTGTGATCTCTTGTGTTGAGGCACTGTGGGCGTTTTTCTATTTCAATTGCCTCACGTACTATTCTGCTGGTGAAATGGGAAATGGGGGCAGTGGTTTTAGCCCCAGAGAAATTAATTTTGCGGCCTGTTTCTTTGCTGTGTTTGGCAAGTACCGAAACATTATCGCCTTTCCGTACGGCCAGAGAATGCTCGTATATTCGGCTAGATATTTGCCGATTTGTTTGACCTATGTAGGTCCTTTGGCAGTCTCCACAAGGTATTTCATACACTCCTTGGGATTCATTGGGGCAGTGATCCTTTGCTGAGCGAACAAGCCCAGATATTTGGTTGTTGGTCATGAAGATCGTGCGGATATTTTGCCGCATTAGTATGCGGCTTATTCTATCGGTGATGTCTTTGATGTAAGGTAGGAATGCTTTTTGTTGGTCAGGAGGGTTTTGAGATTGAGAGTTAGTGTTTTTATTTATATTTTTGATTATATTGGTTAAGGATTTGTTGGAATATCCAGTAGGGTGGTGGTAATGGATTTAATTTCTGTTTGGCGATTTTTCGTATCGGAAAGTCTGATGGATCTGGTTATGAGGGATTTTGCAACCGAATGGATTTGGGCAGGGTGGTGATGGGATTTGGTATTTAGGTAGCGGTTAGTGTGAGTGAGTTTTCTGTCGACAGTGTAATAAAAGCTGTCATTACAAGTATTTCTTGTTATGAGAGTATCTAGGAAGGGATAGGAATTATTGTCCAGTTTCCATAGTAAATTTGATATTGGCATGGATTTGGTTGAAATACCATAATTTCTAATAATTGTGACAAAAAATAACTGGATAAGGAAACAATAGGAAGAAACAGTAGAACTGAATGGAAAGCATAATTTTTTCGACTCCATAAAAACTCAAAGAGATAACAAATACATTCAGGAAAACAAACCATTATAATAAGTTACACAAATAATTCAGTAAAAACTGCAAAGAATACATAAAAATCCTGTTTAAGGATAATCTCAGCCTGAACTGTAATATCAACTTAAAAGACCGTGAATACGAAGCAACGTATGGACTGAAAAAATTGCATGGTCATCCCGATCAAACAATATCCAGAGAAATGTTAGTTAATAAACACAGAACAAATATGCAAAATAATCAATATAATATACAACACCGGTAACCTTAAGGCAGGTTTTAGGGAGCTAAAATCCATCTTTGTCGTTTTACCCAAAAAAATAACCCATGACAAATTTAGATTAATCAGTCTCATTAGTCTCACATAACACATTTTTGAGTTATCCACAATCGAACTTATAAAAAATGTGAAAAAATTCAATTTGGTTTCAAAATTGGCCTATGTACAAGACCAGTCCAGAAATGCTATGATCAACGCAAAGCGGTATTTATATGCTTCATAAATTATTAAAAGACCTTCAACAATGCTCGACATGACTTATTATTACCCGTAATAATAGATATTGGCTTCGATGACAAGGGTATAAGAATTACAAAAAATCTACTCATGATATACAAACGCAATAGCAATAATAAAAAAGTCATGTTATTTTAATATTTACGTAAAAAAATGTTTCAAGTGGCACTTGCAAAAGAACACAACAAACAGAAATCCTGTAAATAACGTAAGATATGTAGATGATACATCTATATTGGTAGATAATATTCCAGATTTACTAGTTGTAATGAACAAAATAAACTCTATAGGAAAATAATGTAGCTTGAAGACAAACACCAAAAAAAACAATGATAGTCATCAGATAACAGCACGGAAATCAAATAGATAACATACATATTCAGGAAGTTGACAAGATACTTAGGAGCTACACTAAATACAAAATGCGATTGAGTGAGGAGGGTAGACATATAGACATCGCTAGAAGAACTTTTACAAATTTAGCACCTTGCTCCTCCGCCAAAAAGTATCAATGAGTCTCGGTTTAAAAGTAATAAAATGCTATATTTTACTAATACTGCTATATGGTCTCTAAAGATGATGTCACTAAACAGAACAGAGGCTTTCGAATTATGAATACCCAAAAGGCTTCTATGATTCGCAAGCGTATGGCACAAAAATGCTATTTTTTATTAATAACTTTAATTATTAACGCAAGTCATACAGACATATTGGAACATTTATCATGGTTATGATGACATCCCTTTAATGTTAATCACGAACTTGATGGAAAACTAAAATGAATGAAAACTCTTCCCTAAAAATATTGGCACTTACCAAGAGACAAATTAGATATTTAAAGTCGGCTGACTGTTAGAAGTTAAGAAACATTATAAGGTTTTAGTACCGAAGTTGAAGAGGATGTTGGTACCATTACTATTTTCTTAAGATCCATGTGATTAAATTGGAAATATTCAGCCTTACTTCTATTTTAATTAACTCACTTCTCCAATATGTCCTCTTTTCACTATGCTGGAGGAAGATAAAAGCGGAACTTTTTTCCTTTGCCACGAGCACAAAAAATTAATGAAGTCGAGTTTTTATATTGCTTTTATTCTTCTTTTTTACTGATGTATTTTTACAATATTTGACACCATTTATATTTGCTGCTTTAAGATAGCGGTAATAAAGCAACGCCAGTAAAAAACTTCCACGCAGTTCGTGTACAGTACATTGTTACACGCTTAAAACGCTAATAAAAGTAAAAACTCTCCTTTGTAAGCACACAAATATTTGCGAGAACTTCCCAGTCCAGAAAAAGCGCGATAATTCCATATACAGGCACGTGCAGACGAAGAATGCCTGAACACAAGGATGCGAAAAAGCCTCGTTAATTTTCTTTGCGAGCGGCAGCAGAGCTCGGCGTAGAGCTCGCTTACACTTCAATGAGCCCAATTTAAAAGTAACTCATCATGTCATGATTCATAAAGAGCTCGCGCGATGTAATTCAATAATCGAATCAAAGAAGTGTAACACGATACGCCTAGCGCGCTGCTAATTAGATAAACTAATAATTGGTCGCTACGCAGCCGGCGTCCTCGCCAGATTCTTCTTGGGACGTCTGCTGCCATGACGTCATCTGCAAATGGGCCACCAGCACTTATTGTGATCCGCTGATCCTCCTCGTCGGACGGCGCCGTGGGCGCAAGATGCGCCCATACTTTGACCGACTTACGCCAATTCCACGTGTGCAGAAGTAGGGCTATAAAGCGAAGCGGATGTTCCGCCGTGAAACGATTAATGAGGCTGGGGAAGCAGACTTTCAGCAAGTTTGCACTATTTATGTGGAAGGACAGCCGCCACGTCCAAGATAGTTCGGGGGATTTTCACGGCGCGAGTTAAATCAGTTTTCGGAATTTTCAGTCACCACTTTGTTACACGCTTTGCGACCTCCGGGAAACTTAGCCGTTTATTCGGGCGCGTGGCAAATTTATAGCAATTGAGTCACGCGAACATCATCTGATTTTCAGTAAGCGTTGCGTGGTGGGTAACGCATAACTATAAGAAGATTCTGAACGAACGCATGCTTTATTTAGTTTTTTCTTCAAGTTAGCATTTCGCTTTATATGTCTACAGGGTCGATCACCGAGAAAATTCTTTTATATTGCGTTATAGAACAGCCGAGAGGTCGTCTCATGTGCATACGCATAGGCTATTATACTTTAATTTCTTCGTATCGAAAATTATTGCGTGGTTTAGCTAAAAAGACACAAGTTTACGACGTGGCCAAGAAGTAAAGGAAATCTGACCACCAGGAAAAGGTAACTGCTGAGAGGGCAACTCACATCAAGACAGATCGAAAGATAAGTGATGAATTCGTCCGTGAATTGAAAGAAAGGATTGATCAATAGCCTGGGCGGAGCATTACTGACCTAGCAAAAAAATGGGCGTGATAAGATCGACAAGGGCATCATCAGGACCTGTACTACAAATTTTGTCCCGAGGAACTGCAAACTAATAACAAAGAAAAACAGGAGGGGCAGGAAGTGAAAGCACGATAGAGCTGGCTTTTCGGGAAAGAAGTACATCCAGCACAGGAAGGTAAATCGCCAAAATGACCTTTGTATCTGCCAAGGTGCCTCTAGAATACCTGTCGTCATACATATAAAGTTTCCCACCTCTGAGATGCTGTTGGGACTTGTAAGCAGCGCACCACTCCTTTGAGGAAGGCCTAAAGGTGACCGCTGACAGTTATATCAACGTGTTACAGAGAGATGTCAAGCCTTGGATAGAGGAGGCTTACAAGGCAAGGAAGACCGAGACATGGCTTTACAACAATTTATATTAACACTGGTCTTTCAACCTCGATTATAATCTCTTTGACTACTACACGTGGAGGGTGTTCGTTGCAAAGAACAATAAGAAGGGTCATAACACCAAGGACAGGTTAAGAGCTTGCATCATGGAGGTAATGATGCACGTGGACAAAGAGGAAGTTGTGTTGGCCTACAGCAGATTTAAGTCCTGTCTCAAGAAGAATACGATTCTCATTACTATTTATTTTAATCGTGCTAAGGTTCTTATATGTAAATTTAATTTTACTTGCATTTAATGTTATTTTTATTGCTTATTAATTTTTCCGGATTTACCTTGACGAATGTGTACTTAATCACAGTACTTAATTAAGATACCAGTTTGCTACTAGATGAGAAACTTTATTACTTTCAATCAATTAACAATATCTTAATCTAAATTTGTTCTTTATCGGTACGAGTGCTTTATTACCCGCTCTCAAACGAAAATTTTCTATCGCTTGCGGTTCCGGAAATATAATACCTCGGCCGCGCCTGCCGCCAAGCCAGAATTTGTCATTCGGAGGCGTTCGGGTCGGCACGAACAATTGTGTGTCAGCAGCAGCAGCAGCAGCAGCACTCATAATTTTTTTATATATACAATTTGGAAAGCCCCTTTGTGACACTAATAGAAGGTTGTGCACGTTGTGGCACTAATCCAAGTAAATTTCTATGCCCTTCTTCATTCATTAAGTCTTATAACTTTGTGCTTCAAAGTCTCTAATTTGGTTCTTAATTTCTTTAATTATTTTATTATTATTCCTCGCTTTTCTCTGGGAAAATACCAAGATTTCTGGTGATTATGGAAGTGATGTAAGATAAAAAAATAGGAGTATATATTTTGAAGACTCTTGATGGTTTACTTCAGAACTAAAGCGTCAAACATCTTATAAAAAATTATGTCAAAAGTATGTTAAAAGTTGATAGAGCAAGGGCTAAATAAGTTATCATTTTAATTTCAGCCACAATTTGTAAAAGGTAAGTTATAAAGCAGCTATTAAAAATATGCAAAGCCACAATACACAAAGGAGAAGAAATATCTTTTTATAGTCACGATAAGTATATTCAATAGAATTATGTGGTGATTCAAATATTACAACAATAATCTAATAGTGTCATATTGATTCTTTTCCTGATTTTCATTCTGGATTACAAATTGAGGCAGAGATTTGAATATTATATTTCGTTAGAAAATGAATGAAGCTGGTCATTCATATAGATAATTGTTTATCACTGAACCAATGAATTAAAAGTGAAAAACACAATTGTTAATCGTATTTCGTAGACGCACAGAAACATTTATTACTCCAAAAATAATCAATAGGGACTACTGAGAAGGGAAAGTAAGTATTGTGTGATAAAAATGGGTATATTTTAAATTATCAAAATTATTAAACGCCGATTGTATAACTAAAATTTTGTATTTTTGTCTGCTAAGTATAAACAAATTCATTCCAATACCGTTGCCAATCAGAAATTCAGAGACAGACTTAAATTAGTTGTCCATCCACCTGATTCTAAAAACGGTAGAAGACTACTATACAAATAAAAATAGAAAAAATTACATCACGAAATAAGGAGTTCAAGACAAATCGGTGCATCCCAAATGATTTTTATAGAAACGTAGAAGGGCTATTACTTGGAGATAAAAAAGAAAAACAGAGTAGATAAGCTGCTTAGTGAACAGGAAGAAACAGTACAACCAGTAGCAGAAGAATCACAACGACGTACACAAAATCAGAAAATGGACGAACTAGAAGAACAGACAGATCGAGAAATAAAAAACAAAATAAGAGAGCTTTTGAATTACAAAAGTGCAGGAGAACATGATAGAAATTTTGAAGCAAAAAGAAGAACAATTATGTAAAAAGATACACCAACATATATTGAGAATATCGAGAGAAAGAAAGATGCCAGAATGATGGAGTCGCGCAGTTATATGTCAGTTTTTGGAAAAGAAAGATAAAACAAGTAAAAATGACATGGCGATAGCCCTGCAAAACGTAATATATAAAATATTGGCGAAAATTATACGCAACAGATAAAACCAATGCGATGACAATGTGATTTTAGTGGAAGAAAGCTTTTCAAATCAATTTACAGTAAAAAAGGGATTAAGACAAGTAGATTTGTTTAATCTGGTCTTAGGACCGATAATAAAGGAAACAAGAATTCAAAATTCTGAAGTGCTTATGCCGATGACGTTGCTATATTAACAAAATCAAGACGAGAACTTAAGAAAATCTTTAAAAAGTTCTAGGAGGGAGCAAGGAAGTGTGAATTACAAATAAATGGACAAAAAACAAAATTCATGGAAATGAGATCACAAGTGACAAAAGGAGGCAAACACATAAAAATTAAGATGGAAGAATATTTTTGAAAAAGTAAATAGTTTTGAATATTTATACAAAAGCCAAGAGGAGAAAATAGACAAAATAATTATAAATACAAATAAAGCCGTCTCATCGTTAATAAACATACTAAAAGCAAAGAATGTGTCGAGCTGCTTTATACGCAGATGCAACCTAGATACTAACTAAAGAAAGTGAAACAAACTAGCGATATGGGAAAGGAAAATTCTGAGAAAGATTTTTGATGTTAAAGTAGCAGAAAAATTATGTCGGAACAGAAAGATAATGTCCATGTAAGGAAAACCAAGAATCATGCAAAAGCTTAAGGACAGAGGGCTAAATGGTTAGCCCATATCATCCAAATGTCAGAACAAAGACTAGTAAAAAAATACTACATGCAGGAGAAGGTAATAAAAATAAAAAAAGGACGATCAAGGAAAAGTTGGTTTCAAGAGACAAGAAACGATGTAGTGGAAATAGGAATAAAAGACTGGAGAGAAAAAACAAAAAACCTGAACAATTGGGAACTCAAATGGGAAAAAACCCTCAAGAGATCTTAAGAAGTATATAATTAGGTTACTGGTAAGACTATGCATTTCAACTTCAATCGAAACGTTAGTCAGTACAATGAGTGCTTCCAACAACTGCCAATCCAATTAAAGTGGGAATCTATTACTGGTGTGCCAAACGTTACGAAGGCAATCTGAAAAACCTCCGTTCGATTATCAATGACAGACAACCTACAGTACAGTATTTTTCGACATTTTTTCAATTATTAGTCATAACTTCTTACAACGTTTGCAATTCCTTCTACAAAAAAAACTGCCTGAGAATGAAGCCACCCTATAACATTATTTTGTACCCAGGTCTCAAAATCGATCGCAATTCTTTTCAGAAATTGCCAACTTCCTGCACAAGTTTATCGCTATAGGTGGTCATTTTTTATTTCACCTTAGGACATCCATCTTTAAACATACAACAGCATTGATGTACAACGCCTTTACTCGACAAGTTTGGTCCATAAACATTTCACAGTTAGCGATGAAACGCAGTTACTGAAAGCTTCTTCGCACACAGATATCGTGCACGCACTTCACATTTGGCAGAGTTCATTCTCAATTGATCTAGGGAACGAGTAAACTGCAATACTATATTTTTCGTCCACTCCACACTGTTTACTGAAGTACACAAGCGCCTAATACGTGAAATCGTTTTGCACTGCAATAATATTTCAACCCTGTATCAAATACGGAAATTTTTAAATTACTTGATCATCCTGGCCTTGGGACTTTTTGAATAATTTTATTCTTTCGATTAAAAAATAAAATTCCTGGTCTACGATTTGTAACTCCAGGAAAATGATTTAAAAGTGTGCCAATTGCAGCTGAATTTAGATGTGATAGCTGGATTTATCAAATACGCAACGGCGTTGATTTTTTTTAAATGCAGTAATAAAAATAATTTTTAGCAATAAAACTTGGTTTTATCAAATTGGACAAATTTTCGGCGTTACCATCGCATTACATATGCAACCAAGCTAACAACGTGGTATACAAATTTGAAATATTGTAGGTGAATGAACTTACGCAGTGACGTTTTATTATACTATATTAACTACTCTAAACCATCGTAAAATGTTATCTTTAATATCATATCAAATTAGCATTCATTCATGAACATTTTAGAGCTTAAAAACGAATAATTTCCACCACAGCACCTGATATCTAATAACGAGCTTAGGTTAATTAGAAGTTTGCTACAAAGCTCCGTTGACGGACACATCTCAAATTTATTTAATGTGCTAGATATAGTGCCCTATCAGACGTAATAAGCTATCCTTTCGCATAAACGATGCGCTTTTTGAAATTACCTTGCAGGAAATAACTCCCCAAATTGAAAAAGCTTTTTTAGGGCAACATTTAAATTGGAACGGAAACTTTAAATGTCGGCTTATTGTACGAGGGCACTTGAAATAAATTGCTTCGTATTAAATTAAGATTAAGACATACAGTTTTTACGTATGTTTTTCACAATTGATTTCTCAACATACCGGCGGGTAAACGGGAGATCCCACACCGTTTACCCATAAAACTGCGGGTGGAGCTACCCTATCCCACATCTGTGAGTAACAAATGCCGCCTGTAGTAATGACGTGGGGTAGAGGTTCACGCAAGTGACCTCGCCGGCAACTCATCAAACGAGGCAGGAGAAATCCTGCCAACACGAGTACTATCGACTGGAGTATTTGCTGCATCGATTAGGCCCAAGGCCTACGGAGACGTTAGACCACATGACGTTATCCCGTTAAAACTGTTGTGCAAGCCAGCCGATCCCACACTTATGGGCAAAGGACGCCGGTAGCAGTAGCGATGTGTGGTAGAGGTTCGCCCAAGCGACCTCGATGGCTGCTTGTCAAACGTGGTAGAGGGAACTCTACCGACACGAGTGGGGCTGCGTTTCACTCTACGACGCAGACTCGTAAAGGTGCTTCGAGCCACCCTATCCCACAATAGTGCGGGTAACGGGCGCAAGAAGTATCAACAGATGTAGAGTAGAGGCTCACGCAAGTGACCTCGACGGCCGCTCGTCCAACGTGGTAAAGGAAACTTTACCGACACGAGTGGGTAGTGCGCCTTACTCCGTGGCGCGTGATACCCGTAAAACTGCTAGTGGAGCTACCCAATTCCACAACTGTGGGCAACGGATGCCGCTAGTCAGTAACAGAGGGGTAGAGGTATCACGAGAGTGACCTCGACGGGTACTCGTCAAACGTGGTAAGGGGAACCTTACCGACACGAGGACTAAGGGGAGGGGGGTAGCCAACCGGGGCGGTTTCCCGGTTCCCCCTCGATGGTGTTGGACTCTTAGGGATGGTGGCACCGCTTTAGGGACAGGTGGGACTTGTTGGCCTTCGTGCGAGCATGCCCTTAAGCGGGGGAGGCTTCGGCCTGCCCCCACCGCCCGTCAATCATACCGACCATATTGTCGGTCTGGCGGGCTTTATATTTTTCTATTTCTTTCTTTCGCACCTATATTCTTTTTTTAAATTGATGTTCTTGCTTTTTAAGTGATGGCTTATCATTCCGAAGCTGGCTTTTTGCTCAGAAAAATTTTTCAAATTGGCCCGTTAATCCATTATTGTTATATTTTTTGTTTTTTTATGTTATAGAACTTTTGTTTATTTATAATTATTTGTGGAGATAACAAATAACAATGGCAACAGGGCAAAATTTTTATTAGATACTTTAATATAATCTTTATTTAGTTATATTTTATATTAAAATGGTTGCTAATTAGCTTTAAATCTATAATCGCTGTTTGAACAAGAATTTAAAACAAATAAATTGTGACGGTTGTGACATGTTCATACGATATCTCTAAATTCTAATTCAAAGAGATATTGTCTATAAGTTAACTAATAGACTACTATCTCAGTTTCGTTATTTTTCCCTGTTAGGATTTCCCATTAGTTCTCATTTGGCTTTTGTAACGTAAGAAAATGATAATTACCGTTCCGAAAATAAGAAAACAGTGATAGCGCTATCGCGCAAAGCCACGATATTTATTCGATTAGGTATTTTAACAATTTATATTTATAAGTGCAACAAATATATGATAACAAGTAACACATCACTCAATAAGCTCATAGGATGGCTGTTAGTTGGCGCCACTATTGACAAGTTCATACGATTTTTAGGAAGTACTAACCTTCAAATTATACGTGTTAAAATTTCATGACAATCTGACGGTTAGTTCACAAGTTACAGTGGTTTTAGTGACGATACTTTTGTAATTTTCAAAACAGTGGAAAAATCTCAATTTTGTGTTCATAAAGCATTGCTTTTTATTGGGAAAAATAACGTTCAAGCAAAGCAATGACTTGACATCGAGACAAATGATAGATAAGTGGTATGTTGATTTTAAACGCGACCGTACAAATACCGATGATGCTAAATGCTCTGGTCGCTCAAATTCGGCATTTGTTCCAGAAAACATACAAAAGTCCACAAAATAGTTTTGGCCGATCGTAACTGACACCTTAAAGATATCAGAAGGCAATGTATTCACCATTTTGCATGAACATTTGTCCATAAGAAAGTTCTGTTCCAAGTGGGTACCGCGCTTTCTCACACTCGATCAAAAACAACAACGCATCGACGATTGAGAGCGCTATTTGGAGCTGTTTCAGCGCAATAAAAAGGATTTTTCATTAGATATGTGATAATCGATAAAACATGGATCCAACACTACACTCATGAGTCAAATGAGCAGTCAGTTGAGTGGACAGCAAAGGGCGAAAGCCGTCCAAAGCGACCAAAAACGCAAATGTCAGCTGGTAAGGTTTTGGCCTCCATATTTTGGAATGCGCACGGTGTTTTATTCATCGATTACCTTGAGAAGAACCATCAATAGCGAATATTATATGGCGTTATTGGACTGTTTGAAGGAAGAAATTGTGAAAAAATGACCCCAAATGAAGAAGAAAAGGTCGATAGCAACAATGGCAAAATTGCACGAATGACACTTTGATTGTTTCCCCATACTCTCCATTCTCCGGATCTGGTTCCCAGCGACTACTACCTGTTTGGAAAACCTAAAAAGAATGCTCCAGGGAAAGAAATTTGTCTTTAATAAAGAAGTTATTACCGAACTGAAGCCTATTTTGAGTTCAAAGATAAATCTACAAAAAAGTCATCGAAATATTAGAGAAAAGTTGAAGAAGACCATCTTAATAAATAAAGTCAAATTTTGCCTAAGAGCTGTGGTCATCCTAGGAACTTATTGAATGATGTGTTAAGTACTTAGATTTAAATTAAATACATATTCCCGCATCGCAACAATAAAGTCAGCCCTTAGAGCATCCATCATCTAACATTCTAAATCAGCTGTTTAGACAATAAGTGGGAGTGCTCATGCACATCTTCCCATCTCAATTCCAATAGTGTGCAATCAATTATTTATTAATGTATTAACCATCTAATCAATACATAACAATACATGACAAAACCCACACAATACGCCTGTAGACGCAGAATCTAACGATGGAAAATCCGAAACTGATAACATTCATGGCAAGATGTAAAGCAACATAGAAGAGTAAAACAAATCAATGTGGTGTGGCGGCCTTTTCGCCCTTGAACCGCTTTATATCGCGGCGGCATGCGAGCCTTTGATATCAGCTACGTTTTGCCGTCGCACACGAACGGCATGGGCTTTTGCCCCGCAGCGCGGCCACTACGGTCGTGTCTCAGTCCGCATAAATTCATATTCGCATCCCCGCATACATTCATATTCACGCCCCGCAGCGTGGCCAGTTCGGTCGTGTCTTAACCCGCATACATCAGAAACATTTTGCATCCCCGCAAATATTCACGCATCGCAGCTCGGCCCATTTGGTCGTGTCTCAACATCCCGAAGATACCAGATCCGCAACGCAGAGGTGGCCACCTTGGAATCGCCGACGAAGCCGAAGCCGAAGCCGATTCAGGTGAGCGATTTGGCAATTCATTGGTTGATATCGGTAGCCGCCCCCATCCGCTAACGCGACGGCCGTTTAAGGGACGATTTGGTCTTATCGGCTGATCTTCCAATACGGGCCGTACTACGTTTCCACACCGCACCACGAGAGCGGCTATTTACACGCCTGCCTCTCCATTTTTTGGTCCTTACGAGCCGCATCGGTATCGTATCCCACACCGCATCCACGAGAGCGGCTATTTACACGCCTGCCTCTCCACAATGAATCAACATGCTCCAACATCCACCATAAAGTCATTAAAAATTGTTATAGCTCGTTACCTATCACAAATCAAGATAAAGTAGCCGAATCGTAAGCAAATGATAAACAAACACAAACTAAACGAATTTGCAAACTACCCCTTATATTCATGTATAGTGCAATAAACTCCAAAGACATGATGAGACTTCCCTTACTAACAGAGGAAGAAATCTATTACTGTAAAAGTCTAGCAAATAAACAAACCGTTAAAAATACTATAGTCACAATTAAAATGCATAGAAAACCTAAAAGAGGAAAACAAAATACACCACACGTATAAGAATAAAGAAGAACATGCATACTGAATAGTAATTAGAAATCTACACCATTCCATACCAACTAAAGCTATAAAACAAGATCTAGAAAATCCACACTATAAAGTTCGCAGTATAATTATTGTCTGCTTCGACTTGAAACCTTAGTCAAACAACAAACAAATATTTGATCAAAAATTCTTATGCGAAACCAAGATATCTATAGAACCTCCCAGAAAATAACATGACATATTCCAGTGCATGAGGTGACAAGGCTTACAACGCTAAACATTTTAATTGCAAACAAAATAATTCTAAAGCCCAAAAAGCTAAAAGTACGCCAGTAAAACACACATCGTGTGGGAAAAATGATCCTGTCGACTACAAAGAATGTAGCATCTACAAACATATAGTGGCAACAAGAAATACACCTAGTAGAGTATATTATCAAAATCAGTAACAGCAAATTAATTCAGATGGTACTTAGAGGCCATGCCATTTATAGCCTGTCACGACACCCAATATTATACCATGATTGTAAAGATTTTTTCCGAACCTTCGGTAGCAAATTCGTCGTAGGGAGGGATTGAAACGTCAAACATACTGACTGGGAATCGAGAATTATTTCCACAAAAGGCCGAAATCTCTTGTGTACTATGACAAAAACAATTACAGCCATATTATTAATGGAGCATCCACTTTCTGGCCAGTACACCTAAATAAGCTTTCCGATATTTTTTACAACAAAGACATCCGAAGAAATAATTGTAGAATCAAGATTTTACCTTTTATTTGACTATACACCGGTTATCGTTAGCATGGTTACTGTTGCTCTTTTAAAATACTGATTTTGTTCCAAAACTACCTAGAAGCAAGCATAAGCCTTAGGCTATGGTTAAAATCTCCCGACGATCTTGACTATACAGCACGATATTTTACTAAAATTGTCCAAGAAACTCCCCGAAATCATAAAAAGCAACTACTATCATCACTATCCTATATATCAGATATCTAAATGTAAGGAAGCACAGAGATGGAAAACTATGGCAAAGATCAAGAAAGATCATAGATCAACACCATTACAATAGACTACAAAATTAAAATCAACTCTCAAAGATGACCAGAATAACAATTTCAACTCCTCACCAGCCGATTACACCATATTGACAGTAACAAGAAAAAGTAAAAAGACCACAGTTAGCCGTGCTATCGATCCGAAAATACAATGGAGCATCGGCACGGTGACTAAGTAAAGGTTGATATTTTACAATGCATTGATTTAAAGTATTTAAACTCGATTCACGAGATATAAACAACGAAGTAAACATTTCATCCATATACCATACCAAATGTCCCTTTTAATAAAGCCTTTATCACCTAGAGAAGCTGAAAAAAAGTAAATTTAACATACAGAAAGCTTCAGAAACGACTTGATCATAGGACAAATATTAGAAATAACTACCTCAAGAAGCTATTGTTCTTATTTTATGAAAATATGTTAAAATCATCATGATCCACAAATCAGATGATTAAACAAAGTTGTTGAAAGGCTTTTACTAAAAAGAATCGGCATAGAACATAACTCTGGGGAGTAATGCTACAGCACTACTCTTTAATAACTAGTTTCGATTTGAAAGGTTCATAGAATAGACAATATAATCGCTAGAAATCTATAAAGGAAAAAATCTGCGTATTTGTCAACATATCTCGAGCATTCGATAAAGTTGGACATTTCAGTTCCTCTTCAAATTAAAAGTCACGTCATTCAGTAATTTCTATATCTTTATACAGTCCTACTTAACTGGCAAAAACTTCTCAGTAAGACACAACGGATGCCTAGTACCCCAAGGTAGTGTTCTTGGGCCACTCCTTTTCTTACTATACACGGCTGACATACCTGAAACAAATAATACTTCAATTACTTTGTTTGTTGGTGACGTATTTGTATTATTCGTAAATGAAAATCCAATAGTGGCTTTTGTAAGCATACAAATCAACCTTACTAATAGTACAATGGATGGAGAACTACGGTAAATCAAACAAAAGTAGTCTAAGTTACATTTTCCAACCGACACGTCACCGGTCCACCAGTAACAATCAACGAGGTACCTGCATCTGCAAAATCTGAAACAAAATATCTTAGACTCATCTTAGACCAATGGCTCATCTGAAAAAAACGCATCCAAACAAAACGCAAACAGAAGGGTCTCAAGTTTCGCTAGATGTATTATCTTGGTGGTCAGAAATCCAAACTTTCATTAAGTAATATTATATTATAAAACTTTTATTAAATTTATATGGATCTATAAACTTCAATTATAAAAATGTGTTAAATTAATAAACTTAAAGACCATCCAAATGTTCTAGTTCAATGCAATAGTAAATTCCCCATAATTAATTATAAATTAAAAGCTCTAACCGGCCTGAAAGTCTTACAAGCAAATTAATATCAAATATCAAGGCCAATTAAGAAACCATGAAAATCATTTAATGCAACAGTTACATGACAAAGCAATAAAACACACTAAGGAAAATAATTAGTGAATACTTCCTTGTCTTGCACATATATCACATTTACTCAATACCGTTACGGAAGTATTTTGTAAATTTGTAAATGTCAAGTTAAAAAAGGTCTCTAAATAAATTATGAGATCAAAGATAATATTCTTTATTTAAGGGGAGGTTTACTTAAGATGCACCAAAAATAACTCATTTTTCAGGAATTTTTTTTTTGAAATACGAAAGTGAATATCAATTTCAAACTTTGTACACATATTTATCAAGTATAAAAGTATACAAAAAAATTTTTTTTAGGAAAATTATTGAAAATTGTCTATTTTATAGACAGCGTAGTAAGACGATCCGAAAAAAAGTGTCATAGCGCCGGTAATAATACACTGAAATCAAAAAACAAAAAAGATTCATAAAACTTATGAATAGCATTGGAACCTATCCCTACAATATCAATACAATGCCGAAAATAGCATTAAGTTTCTCTATCAATAATATTATTCAAAAGATAACAAAAATTAAAAATAGTCATTCAAACAAGTTTGATGAATTTGAAGTTTGGGGGGGTTAGCGAAATTCGATATAAAAAGAATTAATTATAAACAAACAAAATTCCTAATTCGATACGGGTTTATTTAATCTGATCTGATGTTTTCTTTTAGCTATGGTTTGTTGACGTAAACCCTTTCGTTCCAATAGCCCCAGAGAAAAACGTCTAATGGGGTTAGATTGTAAGACCACGGTTGTTAATTGATGTCACCTCTCTACAAGATCACACGACCAGGAAATTTGGTTTTAAGTAAAGTGAATGTTTCACGTATTGGATACCATGTCGTTCCATCTTGTTGAAACCATATGTCATTCAAATCGTCGTTTTAATTAGAAAAAGTTGTTTAAAATCTCCCGATAGCGCAAATAATTGACAGTAACAGCATCACCAACATGGTCTTCAAAAAAGTACGACCTAATGATTCCTCCAACTCACAATGCACCCCAAACATTATTGTGGATGTATTGGTTTTTGGTGAACTTTGACGTGGATTTTCACTATCCCAGATATGACAATTTTGACGATAAAGAAAAATGAGCTTCATAGCTTAACATGAGTTGCAAAAATCAGCATAGACTGCTATATCCTCTAAAGAACAGTTTACAATTGGATTAGGTTTCTAGTGGTCTTTGGTTGACATGTGTTTAAATATCACTGTACAAATCCAAACTTTTAACGTTTTCAGAAGGTAAATGACACGCAATTTACATCCCGGACCACCAATCTGGATTTAAGAAGTATCATTCCACCATTCAACAGTACCAGCTTGTGGTAAATATAATTAATGCGATTTAGAAACCAAGTCCTACCGTCCAGAAGCATTCATGGACATAAAACAAGCCTTTGATAACGTCTGGCACAATGGCCTTCTGTATAACATTAAATTACTTCTTCCAAGCGAATTTTACTTGCTTATTAAATCCTACTTCGCTAATCGATACTTCCAAATAAAACATAAGCAACAATATTCTGATCTTCACCCAATCAATTCTGATGTGCCTCAGAAAAGCGTTCTTGGGCCTGTATTATATATATTATATACACCGCTGACATCTACAACGGCAGATACCGATATCGGCATTTTCGCTGATGACAGTGTTCTTCTATCAAACCATACTGATCTTCTTATAGGCTCCACAAACGTACAAAATCATTTTCCCTTTCTACAAATCTGGCTAAACAAATGGCAAATATAAGTCAATGAGGCGAAAAGCGCTCAAGTTAATTTTACATTAAATCGTACGGAGTGTCCTGCAGTATACCTAAATAATATAGCACTACCTCAAGCACGCTATCTAGGTCTCCATTTAGACAAAAATCTAATATGGAAACACCATATATGTATTAAAGAAAAAAAAAATGTACTGATCGCTAGGCAAAAAATTGTATTTATCTTTAGAAAACAAGATCCTTCTTTACTAGGTGATAATTAAGCCAATTTGGACCTATAGCACTGAACTTTGGGGCTGCTGTTGCAAATCTAATGTCAACATCATACAACGCTTATAGTCTAAAACTCTAAGAATGTTCGCAAATGCTTCTTAGTATGTCAGTAACATGACTCTGTGTACTGACCTTGAAATACAAACAGTTCAAGACCAATGCATCAAAAGAAGAACTAACCATTTTCAGCGACTACAGGCTCATCTAAATACACTTGTGTCTAACCTACATCATGACCCTCCTACTAGGTCCTAGAAGGTTAAAGAAGGAATGACCTATTGATCTAAAATAACGTAAATTGTTATAATTAGATCTGATTAGAGATAAGCTTATAAACAACTAAAAAAATATATTTAAGTTCAATTTGGGCCATCCTATGTGTTACAATCAATTCATACTCTACTAGGCATTAGGAAGGAAGAAGGTATACTAAAATACATTTAATTGCGATAAATTAATACGATAGACTTTTGTTCGCCAATAAACAGCAGACAAAGCACAGTTCCAGCGCGAAACTTTCCGCCACTTTCTTTCCAGAAGCGCCTTCGCGCGGGCTTCGGGGAAAAAACGCGCCAGACCAACTTCGTCTTCATTACTGGCCTGGTTCGGGCAGGCCACGAATGCAAGTGCGATCCGCAGACATCAAACGAACAGCGTGCAATCCGTTTTTCAATGAAGATCGCCGCCGTAGATGGCAAGACGGCATTTCAGCGCGGCGACGCGTGTTCAGAGAATTCGGAAAAAACGCGCGGCTCCCGTGCAGGTGAAGACATTGCAAGGTTGCTCAATGTCGCGTGCAAGATCATCGGATTAAAATGTCCGCCGGTTCCGAGAAATTCGCGACCTCGGGGACGCAGGCCAACGCGCCGCCTGCACAAATTCCGTCCGAGTGGGAGATCGAGAATGGCGCGTTACAGCGTCAGCAGCTTTCAGCTGAAAAGCTGCGTTTCGCACCGGAATGCGGCGAATGAAACAAATAGGAACATAAATTTCACGGATTGTTATAGCATGCAATTATTGGCAATTGACTTTATTACTGAGTTATGCAATCTTAACCACTACAACAACTAATAACAGTTTAGAACAATGAACATTCTTTCTATCTCGAGTGTTAAAACAACTTAGTGAAAACTAACGATAAGCTATAAAAGCATTTTAGATATAATTCTAACAATGTGAAAAGTACTTCAATTATTGTATAAGTTTTGCTAAGTATCCAGCATTTAAGATAACATTAGTGGCACACAATAGAAACATAATTAACATATAAATATGTTTAATTAGAGAGAGAGCCCGTGCCTCTTCGGATGGCGGATAAGGAAACGTTTGCCAGATATGGTGGGTACCGGTGAAATAAAATACTCGGAACGGACCAAAACTAGCAGCAAACCAGTAGCAGGTAGAGATTCAGACAATCAGAACAGCTACGTAAGGGATAGTTCTGAACCAAGAGTAAAGTATGTCATATCAGTCATAACACTGAGTATTATGTTCCCCAAGAACAATCAAAAAGACATACACAGTTAATCAAATGTCCCCATTAGGTCTTCAACGACCAGAAGATGCAAATAATGCCCAGGTTAAAAGAACTTAACTAAAATAGGAATGTAAAACAGGGATGTTCGAACTTAGCACACGAAAGGAAGGCTTTCAAATTGAATAAAAGAAATAAAGAAGAATAAAAGTAGGCACCACCATATGGAAAAGTAATGATGTATTTAAATGTCACAATTTACTATCTGGTGACGATAACAATCAATAGGGCGTTGCCATGTTCCTATCAATATATCCCAAGCTAAACAGGATAATAATGCTACAATCAATATACATTATACAAATATATTAATGAACATTATAAAGAGTATAAAATAATATGAGATTAATATTATACGTGGTAACTTCAACGGAAAAAACTGAAAATGAAAGTTACAGATTAAGAGATGAGAACAAATGGGGGGAAAAGTTGATTGAATATTGCTAAAAAAAAATAGCTGCAACCGATATATGGTGTTGACTAATGCCGGTTGACAACATTTGGAATGTGGACATACAAAAGAATGCTAAAAATCCTTTGGACACGAAGAGTGAGTAATGGTGAAATTTTGAGATAAGTTTGAAAAAATAAACAGAAAGTTGTCTTCCTTTCAACATGTAATACTACACGAAAAAACATAACATTGCAATATATTATAGAAGGAAAGATTGAAGAAAAGAGGGGGCGGGGAAGAAGAAAAATCGTAGCTGGGTACATAAAAAAAGATTCCATTGTTCTTATAAACATGTTTTCGGCTGATTCGGTCAAAATACGCGCACTTTTTCTCTTCAAGACTAGTAGCCTCTACTAAACTCCTCAGCTGACGTCATAAATGTAGCTTGCAACTTACAACTGTATTTCAATCCCAATGAATAAATACAGTCCTTGGAGGTTTCGCGTTTTGATTTGCACGCATGCGACGACCAACTGATTTTTATCTCCTATTTATAAGAGTTGTCCCCTTATTTCTCAAAGATCAAGGAAATCTACTAATTTTTAATACTAAGAATAACGCATTTAAAAGATATACTCACGTAATGACCAAAAGTAATTCATCCTGGGAAGGCAATTGACAAAATTCAAATTTGCTACCATAACAAAACTATATTAAGCTTCACATATCCTTGTAATATTTAAGAGTTGTGGACTGTCCAGCATCGATAATTATGGGAACACTGCACACCATACGTGGTTGAAAAAGAAAGCGTCAAATAGAGGTCTTTGGTCTCATTTTAACTGTATTACCTTATCGAATGTTTTATTTTTGAAGAAACATCAGAATACAAAGTGCAACTAAGGGTACGTCGTTCATGTACATTAACTCACAACAGGCATCAATATTTTATCAAAATGATTTTTCATCACAGTCGCAAACAAAATTAGATGCCGTTTTCTGCAGTTTTAATAAGATATATTTGAGACAAAAATTAGTTCGTATACCACTGCAACTAAAACTCTGCTAATCTACTCGATCGATTTAACATATCGAAGAAAATAAAATGCAGACTGATACAATGTTTAATCTTTTCTATACTAACATACAGCAGGAAATCATGGACTCTCAGACAGAAAGAGACGAAAAAAATTGATTCCGCAGAAATATTCTGATGCGGAAGAATGCTGAACATCTCATGTACAGAATATCAAACAAATATATCAATACTCCAATAGTTTAACATTAAGAGGCGACCGTCGAGCGAAATACAACTCAAGACACTAAGATACTTTGGACATATAATGAGGAAAAAAAGTGACAACATGGAAAATTTAGTAATATAGGGGAAGATAGAAGGAAAAAGATCCAGAGGTCCATCACCTACCAGATGGGTGGATCAAATCACAAAGCTAACCGAAAAATCTATGCATACATTCACAATTGAAGCACAAGACCGAGAAAAATGGAAAAAAGCAATTCAAGATGCCGCAGTGGCCACCTCATTCCCTACTGGGAATTAAGACCGAGGAAAAGGAGGAAATGCATACCATAAAATTTTATTGTTTGCTCGAACAAGGTAACATTTAGAAGGCACATTTCGTTGGTTCCAGCGGCGGGTTGTCCTCACTCAGACAGCTGCAATTTTGAACTCTTCATTTGGGCAATGGAAATAGTCCAGGTAGCTAAACGAAGTCATGGGCTACGCCTTCAGTTGGCCGTTTGCCGACAATGGACTGTCTAGATTTGGAAATGGTTTCTAATGTTTCTAAGAGCGTTCCGAACAGGGAAGCACCCTTAACTCTCACACGACACCATTCATGTCGGTTGAGAGCCCGCGTCTGCGTAAACATAGTATGTAGTCCGCATTGCTAAATAATAAAGTATTATAAAGACGATCCTCTTGTTTCGCTCAAATTTTTCTTTTTCTGACTTCGTCCTCATAACTAATTGGAGACCTTTCAATGAGGAAACGTTATCTTGGGCGTTTACATGCTTCTCCGCCCATTGTTATAAGTTTCTTTGTAATTATTTTTCTCTGTCATTTTTCAATGTGTATTCTTGTAGCGAATTTGCAAGTGGGTGTCTCTTATCTGATTATAAGTCTGATAATATACTTTGCTTACTACTTTTTTCACGGACAATATATTGGTACCTCTTATTACGTTTTCTTATTTGTAAGCGGCTGTCCAAGGCCAATATTGGTCTTTGATAGGTGTTTTAGTTAGCAGATTTATAGCATTTTTTAAACAAAATGTCTTCGATGTCTTCGAATATTCGTTTTAAGAGTGATGTCAAAATAAAATCTCAATACTTAAAAGTAACTTTTTTGACAAATTCTGATATCTTTGAAACTAAATGGAACCCTAACAAACACCCATACACAGTCACAAAAGGAAGCGAAAAAAACTTTGCGAGTTCTACTTAGCAGCGCTCACGTTAGCCTTGCAGATAAACTAAATTAATAGAAACTTCGTTAAGCAACTTTTAAGACTATTCTAATGCCAACAAAGGCACGAGGAGCATTCATTTGACCTAAAAAACTTCACAAAATATTAACTTCGGCAGCAAAAACTTCTGGGACAAACGCCCCTAATAGCGTGAAAGTTAGCCAAATAGGGCAGATGTATACAGTTTCGTGAATTAAATGAGATGATAATAATGATCGATATAGATCCAAAAATGTATAGAATTTATTTAACTAAAATTATTTACACTAAAATATAATTACAGGTATATATATATATAAACAGGGTGTCCCAGAAATTCGTGTACAAACTTGGAAGTGAGGTAGAGAACATCGTTAGGAACCATAATTACATAGGAAAGCACCCTCACGTAATAAAAAGATACAAAGACACAATAAGGCCACAACACAGAATGTAGTGTAAAAGGCTTTATTACACAATAAAAGAGTACAATGTATGACTAACAAGCATCACAGGAAATGTTTGTAGTTACGCCCATTGGCATTGATACACGCACAACACCTACGCAACATGCATTTGCAAACATTTTCGAAGATACCTGGCGTTTTGCTGCGATGAAGATTCGTGCCACCAGGTCCATTGCATAATTTACGGGCGTGTCGTATACAGTGTTCTTCGAGACATTCCCAAGAAAACAATCAAGAGGAGATAAATCAGGTGATCTAAGAGGCCAAGCGACGGGATCGCCACGCCCAATCCGATTGTTTCCAAATGCTCGGTCCAAATGTTCACGTACACACGTTGCGCAATGACATAGCGCCCCATCATGTTGAAATCACATCATGCGCCGAACATGTGCGGGGGCATCGTTAAGCATTTCCGGGAGAAAGACGAGATACTTGCGACAGTTTAGTCGAGGTGTTAAGATTTATGGCCCGACGATACTCGCCCACACATTAACAGCGAAGCGTTCTTGTGCGACTCGTAATCGGGTTCCGTATGGCTTGTCTAAGGCCCATATGTGCACGTTGTGCGTATTGAACACCCATTCACGTGAAAAAGTTGCTTCATCACTGAACATAACGAAACTGGAAAATTGCGTAAATGAACTGTCTGAAGATGAAAGAGATGTAAGGCTTCGCCCTGCAGTACGCGATGGACAGAAGTTCCGGTGGCAGCGGCAAGCGGTACACTGGTACCGGGATTTCGGTCCACAGCATTCAACAGACCGTCTTCGAATATGGGTATTCGTGCTGTTCGCTGCCGCCCAGTATCCTGCATCGTGGCTGTGAAGGATTCACGTTCCACATGGTTCTGATGTACCTGAGCGAACGTTTGATGATTTAGTTGGCGCCTCGTTGAATATCTTTCCCGATACAACCGAACAGCGCGTCCATTTCCATCGGCTAGGCCGTAGATGAAGTGGATGTCCGTCAACTCAGCGTTTGTGAAACGATTCATGTTGATCGCACGTAGACGGCGTCTACAATGAGGAAGCCACACGTGGCGACCTTGAGAGCTCGCGTGCAGCGCCACCTATTGCTCTTCGCCCATGCTTTCCTATGTAATTATGGTTCCCCAAAATCGTAACAAATAAGAATTAATAGTTTGGAAAACGTCTACAAAAATAAACGTTTGTAAATGCGCCTACCTTATCAGAATACACAATAATAACATAAAAATAGAATAAATATTCACTGATAAGCCACAAAAATATACAATTATCTGCTACTATGGTAGCAAAATCAATACAAAGGGTTTTTCATTATGTGCTAAGAAAATTTTAAACTGTAAATTGAAACTTTATTTTCTCTCTTCTGTATTAAAGTTTCTTCCACCCATGCTGCATGCGTAATTATTCATCGTAGCTGTTCTAAATTGTGCGCCAAAGAAGACCCAAGGATCTTCGATGCAACTTTATAAGAAAAATCACATGGAGTTACGTTCGCTAACTGTTAAAATCGTCGAAGAAGAGCACAGTCGTCATAAGAAACAAGCCTAATTCAACGACCAAAAAGTTCACGACTATCTGAGTACAAATGTGGCACAGCTCCAGCTTAATGAAAAATGAAGCCAATTATAGCATTAGAAGCTCCGCGTCACGCCTGGACATGCTACAAGAAATGGTTCGTAGACTTCAGACAAGAAATTCACACTCATTATAATGTGTAAGTTGCGGCGGTTAATTTTACTATAACCCTACAAGAAGTGTAGAATCATTATCAGTTTTTGGTAAAATCTTCCTCTTCTAGACTTTCTTGAAGACAGCTTTATTATCTTAGCATTTCCTACATGATGTTCATAAGCGCCCCCAAAGGAAGAAATGTCAGTTTGTAAAATATTTCGCGCAGAAGAAAGTATTTATACATATTTCGCTTATACCAATTTTAATATAAAATACTTCCTTTAGTTACACGACAAAATATTTGCAGCATATTGGCAGCAAGGTTTTCACCTTGCTGCCATTCTATTGCCATACAGCTCAGAACGGCTCTGACATACTAAGAATATGAAAGGAGTTACATTCGAAATGTCTCTTGTAAGTAGGAATTAAGTGACACTGCACTCAATGTTCTACGTAATCCATAATTTTTAAGGTCCAGTTCAATTTTCGACCTAAATGAGTATGGCCAAAATAAATGAAAATGTCACTCCACATGAAAAACTCCGAATTCATGCAATAAGCCTTATCAAAAAACCAACTATCACTAGATTCCCTACATATTATATAAACATACAGCCAGTGATAAAATTATTTCTAAAAAACTATTTTTCAACCACGGGCTCTGCTATTGCAACGACTAAATGATAAAAAAATTATTATAGAGATCTAAAACAACCACTAGATAAAATAAGCTATTGCTTGCTTCTAGCACTGCGTGCTATACAACGAGAAGAAGTTTTTTGACATTACAACTTCTTAAAATTGTAATATCATTCAAACAACCCAACCTTCGGCGTCTAAGATTTTTACTTTACAGCAATGGAAAATGTACTCCTCACAAATTATCTATAATCGATAGACAGGTAAAGCACAGTATTAATTGAGTTACATCTAAAATTGAATCAAAACATGCCGAACCATAATTAATTATAACCCACAGAAATAATAGCATTATTCCGTAAGAAAGGCCAAAGCACTGTATAAAAAATATTTTGTTTCAACAACTCGTTACGTTAAAATAAATTTTCTTTAAAAAATTATAAAATTGACGTAGCATTTAATGTCATTTTTGTAGGTTCATGTAATTTGTGTTTACAGTCCTCCAAAAATATTTTTCTTCTAAATCCAATATTATAGTATATAAGTTTTTCATTTTAAGCTTTCCTTTTGAGCAAATTGAGGAGTTATAGTATCTTTAAGTATAATTTAATCATACAAAAATAATTCGACACATCTTGACACTATATGAATTTTGTTGTTGTTGTTTGAGTTAGGAATGTCACAATTCAGTTTGAAATATTTTAAAATTTTCAGTTATTAAGTATACTTACTGATATTATTTATTAGTAAATGTGGGGCTTGCTAGAGAACCAAAAATAATATTTTAAAAGCTCTAAAAGCGTATTGTATAAATTTAAGTAAAAGTAGATATGGATAAAAGATACTTTATTTGTAATTTAATAGCGCAAATTTGTGTACAAGTATGTGGATATTGCTATGTGTTTTATGCATTTTACTCAGTCTAACAGCATAGTTGCTTGTTTCTGCTTTTGTACCATTTGTAGTGAGCTTCTGCCTGGTTTTAATCTTTATACTGATAATGTTTATGAGAAATTTGTCCAGTCGATTAAACTATATTTTTCAAAATACACAAAAATCTATGGAGTATTTCTTTAAATATAAAACATAAACAATAAAATAAATAAAATCATGCGTCACAATGTAACATTTTGAAAAATTAGAGGAACAAGTCAGATAAAATAATATAAAAAATCGTAAAATATGTGAAAACCAAGAAAGAAATTTACACGCGAAATAAAAATCAAACCAGAAAATTATGTATAAGAGGCTAACTAAAAATTCTTAAGATTTACTTATTACAAATTCTGTAGAAAAATTCAAAACACCGATTTTCTATTAATATTTTAAACGTATGTAACTCTTCCCAAATTTTGCTACCATGCTAAATAAGTGAAATTGTTATTTAAAAAAATTTAGAAAAAATGTGAAAGATTAAACTGGGATAATAAAAAAATATTATATATTTTATTTTTTCGTTTTTTAAATATTTTATCCATACAGTCAACTGTATTAAACTGTATTAAAGCCTTAATATTCATTATCTTGTAGATAGTGGATCATCTTTAACAATAACGAATATTCTTGGTAATATACTTTGTTTCAAAAACCTCAAGAGTTCACGTTTTTATAATTGTAAATTGGTGTAAAGGGGTGGATAAACGTAATACATAACTTCTGCTATTAAAATGTTAACTTCACCTTTCCGTGATGCACTTTATTTTTCTTCACAAGGCTCTGGCAACCGGATACTGGCAGTATAACCATAGGAAATGTATTTAGAAACGTATGCCAAAGATTTAAGTTTACCATCTCCTGGGGAGTAATGGAAAACTAACGGCCTCTTCCAAGATCACCAATACTAGTGGTATGACATCTTTAGTAACTAATAAAAACAGAAATAGATTCAAATTAAAATAAAATTGATATGTGGAACGTCAGAATAGTGTAGAAAACAGAAAAACTGTAAAATATCAAACATTAAAATGAAACACAATAACATACATCTGCTCAGAATAAGTAAGATGGTTACAAAAGGACGACATGTGGAGTGATGAATACATATTAAACGTCCCTGTATAAAATGATAAAACAGATATTATGAGAAAAGAAATTAGACAAAATGTGAAAGGTGCATTCTTAAATGGGAAAAGGAGACAAATAGACACAAAGGGCAGGAAAACCTAGTAATATATTAAAAGAAAATTGAAATGCCGTTATTGCCAAAACAGTGGAAGGCAAAATTGCAAGTCTATGCGGATTAGTAAAGTGAGAAAGGGGGGAGGAAGAAAAAGAAAGAGAGAGAAACGGAAAATGAGAGAGCGTGATACGTAGTCATTCTGTAAATCAAAAATATCCAAACATTTAGAAGTTTACAAAATACGACATTTTGGATTTGTTCTATATGTGCAACTTTTTATTTGTAAGTGTGTTTTGGACCATAACGTGTGATTTATTAAATGCCTAAAACGTAATTCTAATTTTATTATAGTTTATCTTTTCAATTAGAAATATTCTATTTATAAGTGTGACATGCTTGACAAACTAAAATATTTAAAAAAAAAAATTTTTCACGAAATCGTGGCCTACACTGACTCACATTTAAATTGAACCCGAATAAGTGTTAATATCAGATTCTTTGTATAAAGGCAAATATAGTCATACAAGGAAAAGTTTTTGAATTTTTAGAACGGTTAAGTTACTCCTTAAAAAAAGCACATACTGGGACAATTTTCAAATATATAACTAGTCAAATAATAAAAAAGTTACTGTATGCCTCACTTTATCATTACATCATTACATATATTTAAGGCGCCTGTTTGTGTTCATATATATCTATCGCAACAATCGAAGGTCATTGACTTTAAATGTTTTTAATTCGTATTTAAGGTTTCATATATCAAGTGTTACGCAATGCACACCTAACGTATGTATATAAATAATTCACGTGACCTTATACATTACCACATAAATATAGTCATGAAAATGCTGTACTCTATTCGTAGATGAAAATAGAAAACATCAAAAAAAAGCTGCTTGGTCGCATTTTAACTACCTTCGTTTATCGAATGTTTCTGTTCTATTTTTTAATGAAATACCGAAATACAAAGTACAAATAAGAGTTATTCATGTGACAATTAGAAGTAGAAATTTACCGTGAATTTTTCATTTATTCATTTTGGTCATATCAAAGATAGGCATATACAACAAATACAAAATCTCAATAATCTACATTTTTAACAGATGTAGTTTTCTACGATAAAGACAACTAGTAAACATAATTATTAGCGATACCAGAGCGACGTATCATTTTGTACTAGATTAGTGTGAATAGAAGAATATTCATTTCGAAAAATAATCAAATGTGATGCAATCATTTACAAACAATATTCTAACATAAGCATAGAAACTTGAACTGAAGGTACATTAAAAAAAACTCTAATGATTTCTATTTGGCATATTAACATTGAGGTTTGGCCTTAATGTGGTCAAAAGGTTGAGGCGCTTAGCTGTGGTATGGGCGAATCCGAGTTCAATCATACGCTCAGATGTCTGGTGGATGGCCTACTCAGCCATAGAAAATAATTAAGTAACTACGTTTACTTCAAACAAGGGATCGTCGGAGACGTGCTACTTCCCATATCACCCCATATCACTGCTCTAGGCATTTCAATTTTTGACATATTTACAGTTTGTAACATTAAATCGTAGATATACAAGGTCCGGCATGAAGGTGTTACGTTTTTGAGACGGGTATAACATTGGTGGTAAGGGAACTAGGGCAGGCGCAATAGTTAATATACACTCGTTAGTTGCCATTTCAGTAGACATGGAGCCGCGGACGATTGAACAACGCGTCTTTGTTTACGACACCTTTGTTGCAACCGGCCATTCGATAATATAGGCGCAGCGAAGATTTGGAACTCACTTCAATGTTGGTCGACGCGGTGCTGTCCCACCTCGCCCAACAATATTGAAATGGTTTAATAACTTCATAACGATAGGAACTGTGAGATCTGGAACAGCTCGAGTGGGTAAATGGGCCAATAGAACAGTAAACATCGAAAGAGTTCGACAGGAGATGGAGACCAGCTCTGGCTAATACGACGTGATGCGACAGGGTCACACTTTGCGCATTTCAGACAGGTGATTTATAAACTTTAACCTCTACTTTCACCTTTATAAAATCATGGTGGTTTAAGAACTGAATCAAAATGACTATGTATGGCGGTTTACGTTTGCAGAAACAATGCTGAAAGCCTTGGAAAATGAGTGACGAGGCTCATTTTCATTTCTCGTGTATTATAAACAAACAAATTACCGGTATAACGTTGGAAAACAATCCACAGGAGGTTTCTGATGACTGAATTGAGAAGAGATCGGATTGTCCTTGATAGGGTTTGATTTCAATAGGATGGGGCTACTTGTTATACCTCAAGAAAATCAATGTTTTTCTTTTAAGAAAACATTTTCCAGGGCATCTCATTTCAGTGCACAAGGATATGCAGTGCCCCCCTCGATCGCCGTGTGATTATTTCTTATGGGGCTACCTGAAAGCTCAGGTTTACATTTAAAAGCTCTTTCGAAAACCATAATGTCCAAACAAGAATGGTCGGAATTAAATTATTTTTGTTTTGCTTTATGTTTCTTAAATGGCATTAAATATGTAACCTTTGAAAAAATCAAAATTATAATTTGTTCAGAGACTACTGAAAAACGTACCACTTCCCTGTCGAATCCTGACTACCTAAAAAATATTTCATTTTTTTCTCAAGTCTTTATTGAATGCACTCTCATACTCTCTCTTATTATGCAAACTAATGGCCATTATTATCACGTACAGCCTGAAAATTTTGAGGCATATCTTTCGCCTGTCACTGCAATTTTTTACCTCTGAAAATAGCCACTTTAAATTTAATACCAGATTTCTTTAAAATTTATGTTTCACGGCGTCATCGCGTTGTGGTAGTCAACCCGAAGTTTGAATACTGTTTTATATCTTCCACTTACTCCAACGATTACTTCAGTTACAAGATCCAGTTGTTATTATTTTTATCTTAACCGCTAATAGAACACAATGTTCTTTCAGACTTAAAAGTGTACACAAAGGCGCTTAAAGTACAGGTCTTACTGTTCGAAATCTATGTCATATTTTTATAGTTTATTTTATCTTGCTTGTAACGTTTGATTTTTCTAAGAGAAGAGACCCTATCATGGTGCTGGTGTATTCCATATTGTATCAACGTTGAAGTTGGATTGTTAATAAATAGTACTATTATACGGGGCAACTGCTTATCCGAAAACATCTTTGTAGAGTGTCCTTCTGGAAAATTATCCACATTTTTGTCTCTCACATCGATTCCCCTATTTGTTCACAAAGTTTTTTAAATGCTGTGTATTTTCAATCCTTAATATAAAAAAATAAATGAGCAGCTTGAAAATAGATGTGTATTTCGTCCTCATTTTTAAAATGATCTTATCACACATAGGCGGCATACGGGTGTTAACCCTTTTCCATTTTAACAATCGTCTTCCCATGTTATCCTCTTATCAGAAAAGTAGTAATCATCATAGCCCATTATTCATTGTATTTCTGACGATGGTTTTTCATCTTGGTAGGTTCTGAGCCTCATGATTGATTTTTGAATTGGCTTTTTGACTTGATCTAAGTCTGGTGCCTTCAGTGCGTCCTTCCAACATTAGTTTTTCAAGGCTATTGCTGTCACGTCTTGGTACGTGGCCGTAGTATTTTAGAATTTGTACGTACACTACAGTAGAGAGGCGATCATATATATTGAGTTCTTGTAGTACAGGCACATTTGTCCCCCTTGTTGTCCAGGGTATCCTCAGCATATGCCACTAGCACCACATCTCAAAAGCGTCAAATCTTTTGCACTCTTTTTTTTTACTGTCAACTATTCGGCTCCATATAATAATATGGGAAAAAACAGAGTTCTTACCAGTGATACTTTTATGTTGTTTGTTATCTGTCGATCTTTCCATAGTTTTTGTAACTTAGTCATAGCATTTTTGCTTATTTAGATTCGTTCGCTTATTTCCGTTGAGCAGTCTCTCATGTTGATAAGTATTCCCAAGTATATGTAATGGTTGAACACTTCAAAACCGCCAATTTCTTTTAAATCAGGCCTGTTATTGTTTGTTCTATCGACTATGAGGACTTTTGTTTTTGTTTTATTTAAGTTAAGCCATATTTTGCACTGACGCGTTGTAATTTCAAAGGAAATTCCGTTATCTCATCTTCGGTGGAAGCGAGAATAGCAGTATCATCGGCATATCAGAGGTTGGATATCGTTTCGCCGTTGATTTTGAATCCTCCAATGGTGTTTTGCAGTGCTTCTCTCATTACATATTCGCCGTATATATTAAATAGTTGCGGAGACAGGATGAATCCCTGCCGAACATCCTTTCTTATGTTAAATCCCTTTGACTGCTGGTTGTCAATTTTTATTAGACCACGTCCATTGTTATATAATTCTTGGATCAGTGTGATAATATACTGTGGTACCCTCATTTCCTTGAAATTTCCCATAGCTTCTCCCAGTTTGCGCTATCAAAAGCCTTATGATAGTCTACAAAGCCAACAAACAGACTTAAGTTGTATTTCCTTGTTTCCTCTATTATTTGTTTAAGGTTAATGATGTGTTCTCAGGTGCCCTTGCCTTTTACGTAGCCAGTATGTTATCTTGCGATCTGCTGTTCTAGATACGCTTTTAATCTTTCATTTATTATATGTAGTAAGAAGCGTAGCAGGTAAGAAAATCGCAACATGCTATAATAATACATATTGTAGCAGATCTGTTGTTTGACGTGCATTAATTCGTGTCATTATTTAGTGATTGCTAAGATACTTTCACTTTTTTATTTATGTTCAAACTCTTTAAATTTTAAGTACTTGTGCATGTATGCATATCTTGTATTTTGATATTTTTAACCAATTTATGTTTAATTTCTCATAAAGCAATCTTTGGATTTTCTTTAGCCGTTTTATCTTAGAAAACTGTCGACAATTATATTGGTACTCGAGAACATGCCATTGTGAAATTCAAAAATAATAAAAAAAGACAAATGGGTTAATAATTCTTAACGAAACCGAATAAAAACGTAAAATTCTTTCCTTTACTATTCTGTATATTTAACGTTGACAAAAATTATTATTGCAATGTAAACAAGTTATAACTATCAGAAGATGAAGTAATCAATACTGATTTCCTTAATAAGAAAGATAATTTGTAAAAGATCATTCAATAAATAAAATATAAAATATCGGAACAATCCGAATTTGATTACTACCAGTGTAAAGTACAGGACTTGGAAACTATATGATCTTCAGACAAAATTCCATTCACGACTCCACGTGACCATTTTGTAGTGAAGTTTTCCATAATGGTAATTACACGTTGGTGCTCATTTTCAACCCTGGGATCGACATGTGGCTCGATCTTGTTCAAATCACATTTCATTTAAGTTGTTTAGCATTTCTTGATAGCGTATACCATTGACAATAACACTTTTTTCTTATGGGTTAATGATTCCTCCAGCCCTCAATGCACACCAAACAGTGTATTTTTGGAAATACGTTGGTTTTTCGTTAACAACCCTTAGACTTCCACTACTCTACTATCATCTATAGAAAAATAGGTTTCATCGCTTCTCTAAAACCCAGTTGATAAATTTTCAGGGGTGTTTAGTGAACTGTGATATGTATTTAGATACAAACTGTACAAATGAAAACTTCTAACATTCACAGAACAATGTGCAATTCAAATTTTCAAGTTAACTTTGGTACCCCATAGATAAGATAAAGTTCTAATTGTGCTCGGGTCCTGGTTTAGACAAAACCAACACGAAGTAATACATATTAAAGAAGTAAACTACAACATGTCGCACAATAAAATCCCGTAATTAGCTAGTTACATACATTTTAAGTACCCATTATATGTTTTATTCGCGTGCGAGCAGTGAAACGGTGCGGACACTACGTGTACGCTCCGTTATCAGTGCAACGCAGCTAACCACAAAGCTATCTAATAGCCTGCATTCCTTATTCCTCAGGGCCCAGCGAACGCAACCTCAAGTGCTGCCAGGAGTACGCCCGCGCGGGGGGTGAACCCTACGGCGGCGACCAGGGTTTCAGCGGCACCTGCGAGCCGGACCTCTCTGGCCAGCAACCGGGGCCTTCTCCCAGCGAGAGCATCTTCAGGCCGGTCATTCTGAAGGGCTTCAGTACACGGAAGCCATACTGGCAGCTGCTGCAGTCGTTTTGGCCCGCTACATGCCCCACAAGAAGAACCCTTGCTTCAAAAGGCCTCAAGTTGTCGTTTGGCTTTCACAGCGTACAGCGTAATCGCGACTGGAGCCAGGCGGCCAGATAAGCAAATAACCTGCGGTCACGAACTTGATAAAACTCGTAAATATTTTCCATTTATTTACTTATAATTTTTAAATAACACAGAATAATTAAATTATTATGTCTAATAACAATATGGGATATCCGGTAAATCCAACATAGTATTCTCAACAATAAATAATAATGTTCCCATAATGTATAACTCGCAACCTCAAATGCAAGGGCAAATGCAAGCGCAACCTCCTCAAGTACCACAGTGGCAACAACACCAGCAATCATCTACATCACAGTGGAATCCACAAGTAAAAAAAGAAAAGGTAACGATCTTTCAACACAAGAAAGTAAAAAAGTAAACTCTGGAATATCCACCCGAAATAGGTTCGCGGCTCTCGATAAAAGTAATAGTAACGGGCAATCTAGTAACACGGAAAACACCACAGAGAAAATTATACAACCTTCTCCATTCATAATTCATTATATTACAGATATTAATCTGTTATTAAATTTAATAAATAGCCACATAAAACAGTGATTATTATTATCAGTTAATGCAAGGAAACAAAGTGAAGTTGCAAGCCAAAATTGTAGAAGTATATAAAACGCTAAGAGACGTTTTAGATAAAAATAAAATAGCACGACATACTTATAGCTTAGAAGAGGAAAAAACTTTCAGAGTCGTGCTAAAACATATGCATCATTCTACTAATATCGAACTAATTAAGCAAACACTTCTAAAGGAAGGTCACGATGTAGTAAATATCATGAATGTTATAAACCGCGAAACGAAACAGAAGAAAAACCTCTTCTTTATTGATATAAAACGAAATACTAACAATAAAGACATCTTCAAAATTAAAAACATTGAAAATGCAATAGTTGAAATTCAAGAACCCATAAAAAATCCACATACCGCAGTGCAAAAACTGTCAGTGTTATGGACACACTAGAAATAGGTGTACTAGACCCGCCCGATGTGTTAAATGCGCAGAGTAACATGATTATCGGAAATGCAAAAAAAAAACCGTAATGACAGTAAACCTACAAAGTGTGTGCTATGTAACGGAGCGCACCCTGCAAATTATAAAGGTTGCAAAGTCTACTTAGATATTCTGTGTAGAAGGTATCCTAGTCAAGCAGGAAAAGTATACTCCCTTCACAATCAACCATGACACAACCCAGAATGTCACAAAATCAGACAGTTCAACAACAACAAGACTTAAGTCAACAACAAACGTCCTTAACTACGAAAAACTATACTCTTCTGCTTCTTAATCTCAGCTTCTCCCTTGGAGGTTGCTGATCAGCTTGGCTATTTTGACCTTTGATATAGCTGCTCGGAATAGTTCGGTTGATGTAAGATTGAACCATTCTCGTAGGTTACGTAACCAAGAGATTCTGGGACGTCCGACTCTCCTTCGCCCAGCAATTTTGCCTTGCATAATGAGCTGCAATATCTCATATTTAGAATTGCGGGAAATGTGGCCTAGGAATTCTAATTTTCTTTTCTTAATGGTAGGTAAGATCTCCAATTCTTTGCGCATCCTACCCAGAACCTGTTGATTTGTAATTCGGTCGGTCCAAGAGATTTTCAATAGTCGTCTATAAATCCATAGCTCGAAGGATTCAAGTCTCTTTGAAGTTTTTTATTTAAAGTCCAACCTTCTAGACCATACAAGAGCACTGGGAATATATAACAACGGACCATTCTTGTCCTTAATGCTAACGATAGGTTCTGAGCAGTCAGTAGTTTTCTCATTTTCATGAAGACTGCCCTTGCTTGTTCTATTCTTGCTAAGATTTCTTCTCTATGTGTGATGTTTTTGTTTACTATCGTGCCAAGGTACTTGTAGTTTTGAACTTGTTCAATAATCCTATTGTCTATGACCAGCTGACTGTCTGCGGTGTTTCTTTTAGATACTACTAACATTTTTGTTTTACTAATATTAATACTAAGCCCAAATTCTTTACTTGTTTGAGATACTCTATCTCCCAGTGTCTGAAGGCCTTTTAGGTTGCTTGCTATCAAAACGGTGTCGTCAGCGTACAGAATGTTATTGATACATTTCCCATTTATTATTAGTCCTGAACTTTCATCTTCTAACGCTTCGCGGAATATATATTCCGAATAAATGTTAAATAACATGGGTGAGAGGATACACCCTTGTCTGACACCTTTTTGAATATTAATTTCCTCGGAGAGAGAGTTATCCACTTTTATTTTTGCAGTTTGACCCCAGTAGAGATTGATAATTATTTGTATGTCATGATGGTCTATGTTGAGTTTCTGCAAAATATCAACTAGTTTATCGTGCTTTACGTTGTCGAATGCTTTGCTGTAGTCTATGAAGCACATGTAAATATCCTGGTTTACATCTAGAGATCTTTGTGTTAAGATGTTAAGAGCAAATATGGCTTCTCTGGTCCCTGTTCCGTTGCGGAAACCGAATTGTGTGTTTGACATTTCCGCTTCACATTTGCTACATAACCTGGTGTGGATGATTCTTAAGAATATTTTTAGTACCTGACTCATGAGGCTTATGAGTCGATACTCATCGCATCTAAACGCTCGGGGTTTCTTAAGGATGGGGACAAAGGTGGAAAGTAGTCATTCGCATGGGATAACCCCTGTTTGGTATATATCGTTAAACAAATCAACAATTATTGAAACTGACTGTTCATCTAATAGTTTTAACAGTTCGCAGTGTATACCATCAGGTCCTGCTGCTTTTCCAGCTTTTGCGGTTTTTATGGCATGGTTGACCTCACTACATGTTATTTTTGGTGCGTTTTCTGCTGCTGTAATGCTACGTTCTTCTGCTCTTTGATCTCTAAAGATTTGTTTAATATACTTTTGCCATAAGTTTGACTTTGATTCTGTATCTATGACTAAAGAACCTTGGTTATCCTTCATTATCCTCGATTGTTGTCTGTGTGCAATACCAGTGATTTCTTTTATTTTCTTGTGAACATTGAAGCTGACATACTTATGTTCATACTTTTCTATTTCTTTGCACTTATCATCCATCCAGGATTCCTTTGCTGCACGTATCTTGCTTCTAATAATGTTATGTATTTCTCTATACTTTATTTCATCTTTATTTTTAAATTTTCTCCTTCCGTCCATTAGCGCTAAGATTTCCTCTGTCATCCACTTCTGCTTCATCTGTTTCTTGTGTTCTCCCAAGGTTTCTTGTTGTGTCGTTACTATTGTTTCTTTTATTTTAGACCATTTTGTTTCCTTATCGAAATTACTAATATTTTCTTCTTGCATTTTATGGAAGTTTTGGTTTATCATCTTAGTTGCAGAATTTCGTGTATCTGGTTGTTGTAACCTTCGTGTATTTATGTAACTATTTTGGTTTTGTTGTTGTCGTCTTTTCTTCAATCTAATATACATATTCATACTCATCCACCACAAAACACGGAATCGTCAATAACTTATCCTACTTTTGCACAAATCACAGCTTCTTCTCAATCTCATCAAATTAAAAACCAAATTTCGAGACAACCATAATAATATCAATGCAACAAACCATTCAAACATAGCAGTAAACAATTAATGAATTGACTACACAGATCAGACTTTTGAGAGAGGAATTATTTAAAAACAAAATGGCACTAATGTATAAAATAGGACTCTGGAACGCCAACGGGCTTTCACAACATAAACAGGAAATAGAAGTATTTCTATCACAACACAACTTAGACATCCTTCTTATTTCGGAAACTCATTTCAAAAATTCAAGTCACTTTAAAAATACATAATTACATCATTTACACCACAGAACACCCGGAAGCGGAAGACGTGCCATGGGAGGAACAGCTATATTAATAAAGCAAAACATTAAACATCATGAATTATCTAAATTCAGTGAAAACTTTCTACAAGCAACTAGTGTGGAAATTGAAGACTGGTACGGTCCACTTACACTGTCAGGGGCATACTGTCCACCAAATCAACCGACAAATAAAGAAGATTTCGTAAATTATTTCCAAAGTTTAGGCAATAGATTCATCGCTGGGGACGACTATAACGCTAAAAACATTTTGTGGGGTTCACGTATAACTGCACCAGGTAGAGTACTGCAACAGGTTATTCATGAACTACATTTAAATTACCTGTCAACGTATGAACCTACCTACTGGCCAACAGACCTGAATAAATTGCCGGACTTACTGGACTTCTTTGTAACTAAGGGTATAGCTCCAGGGTATCAAGATATTGCATCTTGTTTAGATCTCAGTTCAGATCATACGCCTATTATAGCCACGATGAGTACTACGATCATTAGAAAAGAAAAAACAGTTAAATTATGTAACAAGAGAACAGATTGGGATCATTTTAGATATTTAATGGACACCAAGTTAAATATGAAAATCCCTTTAACTACTAAAGAGGAACTAGATTTGGCAGTTAACGACTTTACCAGAATTATTCAAGAGGCAGCTTGGGAAGCTACTCCTCAAATTCCCCCTGCTAGAAAAAAGGAATGCTGTCCAGTAACAATTAAAAAGAAAATTGCGAAAAAAAGACGATTGAGGAGAATTTGGCAAAACACTAAATACCCGTCTGGCAAAACACGATATAATCAGGCATGCATTGATCTCAAAAGATCAGAGATTTAAAAAATAAAAGTATTCAAGAATATCTTGAAAATTTAAGTCCTAATGATGATATGAACTATGCACTATGGCCGGTAACAAAAAGAATTAAACGACAAACTCAACCAATTCCTCCCATACGAACAGCAAGTAATTCTTGGGCAAGAACGGATAAAGAAAAAGCAACAGTGTTCGCTCAACATTTAGAAAATGTTTTGAAAGCTTTACCATCGGACATAACTCCTGAAGAAGAGTCCGATATACAAAATTTTTTGGAAGCCCTATATCAAATGTCCACATTGCCAAAGCTAGTTACCGTCAAGGAAGTCAAACAGGCGATTAAAACTGACATCAACTCAAAGAAGTCTTCCTGCTTCGACTTAATAACAGGACCGGTACTCAAAGAAATGCCTCGAAAAGGCATGGTAATGCATTCCATGTTATACAATGCAGTTCTGCGACTAGGATATTATCCGGTGCAGTGGAAGGTGGCTCAGTTCTTACAGACCAATTAGTTTGCTATCTGTACTAGGTAACTTGTTGAGAAACTTATCGCTAGAAGACTTATGATAGTCGTTGAAGATTCTAAATTAATACCTGAGCACCAGTTTGGATTTAGAAAAGAACATTCTGCAATACAACAGGTACATAGAGTAGTCGATTATGTCAACCAAGCCTTCGAAGAAAAATCTTATTGCACAGCAGCCTTCCTCGACGATACACAGGTACTTGACAAGGTATGGCATAATGGAGTCCTCTTTAAATTAAAAAGTACACTTCGACACGCTTATTGTGTTATACTAAAAGCATATTTAGAAGAAAGGTTTTTCCAAGTGAAGTATGGTCAACATCTCACAGAACTTTATCCTATAGAATCAGGCGTACCTCAAGGCAGTGTATTGGGACCTCTTCTATATAGCCTTTATATAGCTGATATGCCTACCAATGAATAAGTACTTACAGCCACTTTTGCAGATGATAAAGCAATCATGTTCAAACATAAAGATCTAACAATAGCCGCTAGTATGTTCCAAACTCATTTAAATCTTTTTGACAAATGGAGTAAAAAGTGGAGAATAAAGATAAATGAAGCAAAACCTCTTCATATCACTTTTACCAAATGTAGAGGAACTTCACCGAACGTATTCGTAAACAATACACAACTACCACAAGTCACAGAGGTCAAATATCTGGGCATGCACTTAGATAAAGGTCTAACATGGAAAAAGCACACAATGAGTAAGTGAAAACAACTCGGTATTAAATTCAGTAAACACTAATGGCTGCTTGGCAGAAAGTCTAAGTTAACCCTACAAAACAAGCTATTAGTATACAACGTTGCGTTTAAATCAATTTGGTCATATGGAATTCAGCTGTGGGGTACAGCAGCGAACTCTAACATCGCAATTATAGAAAGATTTCAAGCAAAAGTACTACGAGCTATGTGTGACGCCCCTTATTTCATTAGAAATGTTGACATTCTTAGTGATTTGAGAATGGACTCAGTGCAACAGACAGTTAAAAAGTGCAGTAAAATATATTTAAACAAGTTGGAACAGCACAGTAACGCCTTAGCCATTAATCTCCTCGATAATAGTACGAACATTAAACGTTTAAATAGATATAAACCTCTGGATTTGCTTGACAGGTTTTAAAATAGTTGTAACATGTATTATTTAGGAAATAGTTAAGTTGTGCGTTAGGTTTTAGTACCTTGCTCTATGTAAACCCACGCCAATACTATGTACACGTAAAATTTGCTTATTGTAATGTTTTTACAGATTGCAAATAGTAAATAAATGTATAAAAAAAATTATACGTTTTACTCGCACTCTTTTGATAAGAAAGGAAATAGCAAAACAAGATTACATGTTGATTAAAGTAACAGTTTTTTATCGAAGTTATATATTCATAATTTATTCTTAGATATTTCTTATCTTTCAGAAAAATTCCAATAGGCAACATTGCATCACTAACCGTGCCTAAAAAAGAGTGTAAACATAATAGACTTAAGATTAGAATGAATAATTATACCTGCTGCAGTAATGATGCTTAAAAAGCGCGCTTTATCAGTTCCACAGATAACACTATCACAAGAGATACGTCCCAGAGCCTTCGATTCAGCGACGAGCGATCGCACGTAAACTATCAGATCTTCGCGGTTACGTAAACGGCGGAGCCGCATCAGCCTTTGAAATTTCACACTTACGCTGTTGAGAAAGCCGCCATCACGCACGGTCCAGTTTCGGAAAGCGGTCGAGATTGAGAGTTTCGCAATTTTCGCCGCGGGCACAGAGCAGCCGCGTGGCTTTTCCGGCGTGAGAACGCGCGAAGCTCCCGTCCGTCCGCCGTCCGTCTATTTCAGTTCCGCCATCGCCTTGGTTTCTCGGGCTCGATTGGCAGCGACAATTACATGTCGAAACGTCGTTCTTAATTGGGCTTGCGTAAATTCAATAACGCGGGTAGGAGGCAATTTGGCGCTCTCGCGCGAGGCCTCACATGCCGGCCGCTTTAGATAACACTAAAGCTCGCTGTGTTTACTACCGAAATTAATAAGTTTATCAGCTGCTCGTGGAAATGTTTGGCCTACACTCAAGTGCCGCTGTAGACGTTTCAGATAAAGGCGCTATAGTTGCGGCGATTACAAAGAGCCGTGAAAAATTGTAAATGGCATACGCAATAGCAAGAAACCGTTGCGGTGTTGTAAAGCTCACGCGACTTGAATGGACTGCTTTGTTTTGAACAAATTAACCAAAATAGTCTTCATATTGTAAGCAGCTTGGAATGATAATTGTGAATAACAAATTTAGGAGTCAGTATAAACATTTAGTTTAAAAAATATGGAACAATAAATGTTCTCCCTCACAAATTATGTTTTGCTAGACACTGATAACAATAATAATGTTAAGGCTTTAACGCCCCGCGTGGGAAAACGGCCTGCGAACTGGGAAGGTTGAGGCTGTCACATGTTCACCCACTAATAATATGCAAAGATAAAATTAAACTTACTAAACAGAATCCAAATTAAACTTTAGATTTTGAATTGCACGTCGATTGCGTTTTGTGGATGTTGGAAACTTGTATTTGAATAGTTGGCATCTAACATATAGCGAAGTCCACCAAAGAAGCGCAGTACAGTTGTGAACTGCGTTTTAAAGAGCATAGAACTTGATGCTGATTTTTGCATATTGAACAATAAAGCTTAATTTTCTTTATATAGTTTTGTAAATCATCAAAATTGTCGTATCTGGGGCAGTGTTATTAACAAAAAACCAATCCATTCACAAAAATGCATTGTTTTGGTGTGTATTCTGAGCTAGATGAATCACTGAAGCCTACTTTTGTGACGATAAAACTGGTCACGCTGTTACTATCAATGGCGTACGCTATTGGAAAGTTCGAAACTACTTTTTTTCAATTAAAAAGCTTGAATGACATGGTTTCAACAAGATGGAACCATATGTCAAACAACACGTGAAATACTCTCTTTACTTCAAAGCAAATGTCCTGATCGTGTTACCTCGCATAGAGGTGACATCGTTTGGCCATCACAGTCTTGCAATCTAACCCCATTAGATTATTATCTCTGGGGCTATTTAAAGAAAAGCGTTTATGTCAACAAACCTGTTACGATTCCAAGGCTTAAATAGAAAATCGGGTGTGTAGTTGCTCAGAGTCGCATTTAAGGGAAAATTTGCTAATAAATGGTCGTATCATAACTTCTAAGTTTGTACTTAACATTCAGATCAATGAAATATTTTGTGTTTTTTTCAGGAAAAATATCCTGAATTCAAATTTGAATCACCCATATGTTAATTCTCTTAAATGTATTAAAACGGTCTTTAGTCTACCAACATTCATTTGTGTTAATGCGTCTTCATGAAATTAAAAAAAGCTCCCCAACATGTAACACGGGATACCTTTGGTTGTAAAAAAATTCATAAAACTAACGTCAAAAATATAAGGAACGCTACTTTACCACAAACTGCATAAAACATATTACAGAACTATGCAATTATAAATAATTTCGGAAATCATTTTAATCAAATTTGCGAAACATTAGAGCTCAACATAAGTGATGCAATGCATCTAGGCACTGAACGTCCAAAGATTTTCAGGTGTAGAAACATAACACTCATTTCAAGTCGGATTACGGCTTGAGTTTTCGAAGCGTGCGGATGTGCTTTGGGCTTGGCGAAAATCAAGTGCCTGTTCTTGGAATTAAATCAGCGGACGTGTGGCGAGCCATCTATACTTACTTGTCGTAGCGCCAAAAAAACTGACCGCGAGGTCGGTCTCGCCTGATAAACAGTAAAACGGGTAGCCGGGAAACCTCACACCGTTTACCCTTAAAACTGCGAGTGGAGATACCCTATCCCACATCTGTGAAGTGGGATTCACGCAAGTGACCTCGCCGGCAACTCGTCAAACGAGGCAGGAAGAATCCTGCCAACACGAGTACTATCGACGTGGAGTATTTGCTACATCGATTTAGGTCCCAGACCTACGGAGACGTTAGACCACATGACGTTATTATGTTAAAACTGCTAGGCAGTCTATCCAATCCCTGCACAGAGGGCAACGGAAGCGATATGTGGTAGAAGCTCGCATACAATCTCAGCACAGAATTGCGAGTTGATTCTGTTATGTGCTTAATGATGTGTTAGCGTTTCTAGGTTATAATATTGTACTCCTATTTCCTCCTCTTATAGAATAAATTTTGAGAATCGAAAAAAATATTTCTCTGGATATTAAAAGTTAAGGTTTAACCAAAGCAATGTCTCTTTTCATAAGTTTCACTCTCTTGTGAGTTGAAAATCGAAAATGGAGTCACGCGAGCCTACATAACACAATTCAGTATCTTGCAATCAGTCGTTTACAAAATAAATCTTAAATCCTCTTAGAAGAAAAATTACAAAAAAATTCCCCCCTTAATACAAATCTACGTTAGATATACAAAATTCTCGAAAACTTTGATGTAACATTTATTGGTCTGGGCTGCACAATGTTGAGTCAGTCAGTCGGAAGACTGGATTTATATATTAGGATGTGTGAGAATACAACTAAAAACTAAGAGGTTCTTTGGGGCGCATTACAAATTACTAGAAGTAATACTTTTACTTTAAAGTTGTCTAGTGACAGTGTCAAGATTACATTTCAATTTCGTAACTGTATAAATCAGAAGATGTTACTGAAAAGATTTGTTACAGCACTTGGATATTCTGCCGTTTCTAAATTAAAAGTTTATTCTACGAGATGAGACCTAATCTGGACATCCCAAGTAATTAAGTGTCTCGCTAACTCTTCGGAAAGTAAAAACAAGTTTGAGTAACATAACTACCATTATAACTAACGAAAAAAGAAACACCAATCTATTATACGGGTCTTTCGTACCAAATAAACATGCTGGTACCGTTCGCTTATAACATCAAAACAACAATAGCTGATTGTTATATTATCCAATATCTCTGCAAACTATTTTAACCATTAAATAAAAAACATCAGGTCTCCAAATTCAGATCTACATGAAATCCTTCTGAACCAGGATCTATTTATCCCACGGATCAGATAAGAAAAAATAAGAGTCCTAGATACAACTGCTACGACATCTAAATTGAGCTTAAGCGCACGGAATTTCAATTTGAATGAATAGCATTATATTTATTTTAATGAAGACGGTTTTTAATAAACATAATAAATTAAAACTTTTACGAAATGCTTTTTATCTAATTCATTTTTATCCTCGTATTCAAAAACAGCTCCTACTTACCTTATATAAAACTGCGATAGGAATATTTGCACATGATATCGGAACTTTTTACTTACAACCGTTAGAAAAAAGTATTCAATAATGTATAATGCTAAAATAGTGTGGTAAAAATGAAGCATTCTAAACACATTTTGTGTTATGCACAAAATAGATAATCTACGCCTGTTGCCAGGTAGTCCTTGAGACGCGAGAAAGCAGACGTTCCAATAAAAACTTCATAACAACTTAAAATAACATGTATTCATATACAAGGCCTAAAACTTTTTATAGGGCAGAATTGTCTGCATTTTCTTTTAGATTGCTTTTAGTAATCGCCGCATAAAAGAGGATAATTTTACCTACATTCACAAAAGTTTATTCTAAATTGGTAAATTGTTTAATTTTTTTCACTTTCCATTTGTGCAGTATGTTTCAAAAATAGATCAGAGATTGTTTTCAAGCCTCCCTGTTGTTCTGTTTGAACTTACATCTAACTTATACAAAGTGTGTGTAAAAAAGCTGTCTCTCTCTTTTACTCTAACGCATAAGCAATATGTTACACAATAACTTAAATGTTTGATAAGATAATATACCTCATTATTTTACACATTTTTAATTATAGCGTGTGTTCGTGTAGGTTTCTTAAGAAAAAAATTTTTTGTTGAAAAATTTTAAGCAATTTTCGTAGTAACAGTGTACTCTCTCATCAAATCATGTCCATCAGGAATATTTGAAAGAATAAGACACAATTATTTGGATTGTGAAGCTAATCAATACCAAACATATTGATGATTAATGAGATAACTTCTTCTGTATTGGTATCGGTAGCGGTTAAAAAAAACATAAGCACTTTGCTAATTACACGCGATTCTTTTCTAACAAGACGATGCCACATCTTACTCAATTCAGATATAATTCGAGGAATATTGACGTACAGATGTACTCAACGATCCAACTTAACAAGCATTAAAAAAGAAATATAAGTGTAAGCTAACAATATAGAGGACCGAGGCACAGTCGATGGTATTAAGTATCATGTGGTCGTTTGGTGTTTGCTCATATATCCGAGCTGGTCAATTTATACCAATTTGTTCAAATTGGTTGATGTTTTAAAAGATTAATTCAGCTTATAATGCATATATGTCCACATTAAAATACGTTATGCGCAATGCGACAACGTATTGATTTTATTGTCGATAAGAACATGATGATAGAAACTAGAAACGAAAAAGAGAAAACAAGGAAACAGAATTTCTCAACAATTACACACTAAATAAAAAAGTTAGCGGATGATTGCTTACAAAATCAAAAAAAAAACGAGCTTTTTGCAGCCCTGTCAGACAGTGAAGACGCCCAATAAGATAATTTAGCAAAAATATACAAGCCAAGGACAAATACTTCATCAAATTAATAGGAAATATGCGAAACGGAGATCCAATTAAATCATACTAAACATCATAGTACCGTTATATATAGTAAATTTCATTACGTCCAATACAAACATAATATAAAGGTTAAAGTATTCCTTCTATAGTTGTTTTGAGTAATTTCATGACCATGAACATAACCTAGTAAACATCAAATAATTAAAAGATCTACAACATAATGTTATTAATTAAATCAAAAATTATATTTGGGCCCTTACATATTAAAAATGAAGAAACTCAATGTCTTAATTATCAAAGAGTAGGGAACTCTAAAAATTGTTCCCATAAGATTCCAAGGTATGTTAAGTGTACTGGAGAGCATCTAACGAACATAAAATAAACGAAGAAAGTAAAAACGCGAAGTGTGTTAACTAGCCTTAATAAGCAAGGAAATTCGAAAGTGTAAATGTACACCACTGAAGCATAGATAAAATTCGTAATTGATGCAGTCCTCAAAAGGACATTGATAACAGTAAATAGCTACAACGATCAAAACAACTAGTAACAAACACAAACGTAAAATCAACCTCATTAACAAAAATCAAAGAAATTTAGATTTGTAAAGAGGATAGAGCTTAATTAAGCTGCTCACTGCCGTGACCTCTATATTGTCACAATTTTTCAACTCCTAAATATCGCATTATACAATTCCAATGATTAGGGACAGCATAGCCCAAATAGTCAAAACATTGATAACAAATAACAATGTGCTGATCTCCAAAATTCATTTCATGCAGCAGATCTGCATCAAAATGCTTATGTATTTCACAAATCACACTAATGGTACAGATCACGAATAAAGGCATGGAGTTGTGATGGTGACAAAACGCAAAAAAACAATATAAAAATCATCAGTACCAGCATGGATATCTTCAAGCCATTGTACATAAAAATATTAATCGAGATATATCTTTTGCAGTAGTGTATTGCTCTCCGAAACCTATTATTATAAAAAGAAAACTTAAAAGAATTGTTTGGTAAATTCAGGCATAATTTATTCCTTGAGGACTACCACATAACCCGAAGATCAACAGTGGAGGGGTACGAATAAAATTAAAATAATTTTGTATCAATTGATAAGCCTTTCACTTCCACATCAAACACCAGACTTATTGGATTTTTGTCTTAAGAAGGAAACACTTTTTCAAATCATTTACCTATATTCATCAAACGTAGAAACCAAAAATCAGTTTGATCTTACAGTAGTTTGATCAACGGAAATAACGGGTGACTGAGAATAGAATGCATATTTCAAAACAACGGAACATAGTAACTTTTCATGATTTATTTTGGTAATTATGATGAAAATTGAAGCATGAAATGTGAAAATTAGGTGCGCAAAATTACATTATCAAGATGTTTGCCATCACGGCGTTGCTACTCCTCCAAGTGATACCTCAAATGCGTGAAAACGCTGCACGTTGATACATATCTCGTCCAATTGCTGTGATTTCTTCTCGTATACGGGCCTTAAGTTGACGCAGATTAGTCGGAGAATTCATGTAAACTCGATGTGTCAGATATTCTCACAGGAAAAAATCAGGTGGGGCCAGGTCAGGATTGGGTGGTGGCCAATTAATGTTACCTCTACGCGAAATAAGCCGGTTCAGAAACACTTCTACAATTGCCTCTAATGCCGCGCTTGCTGTGTGACTTGTGGCCCCATCTTGCTGGAACCATACCAGACTAAAGAAATTATGAATCATGGCGGTGTATCCTTCAGAAATGACAGTAAGTACGCGCCCATGGTTATTCTCAAAAAATACGGACCAATAATGCCTTTGAAGAAATTTCAGCCCAAACGGCGACTTTAAGGCTGTGGAGATGTTCCTGATGTTTTTCACGAGGATTGTTTTTTGTCCAATACCGCATATTTAGACGGTTAACGTATCCATCTAAGTGAAAAATGACTTCATCATTAAGCAAAATGTCATCAAAGTTTTCAAACTGCAAAAGCATTTCGCGCGCAAAAGCGAGGCGTAACGGGTAGCTACGTACAGTTGCGTAACTATTGGTTTCGTAACTGCGCACACAAAAGGGACGTTACTCTCCCAGAAACTACTCCATTGCAACTGACAAATTACAAGCTCCCTACTACTCAGCACATAGCCGCCCGCTTCTCTCCCACTATTATATCCCACGCTATTTCAAAGACAAATATGCATTCCATTCTGAGTCACCACTTATATGGAGAGCAATCAACGACAAAATAAAATTGAATGTATCACCGAAACAGAAAAAGACAGAAAGCTATAGAGCATCTAAGACTAAGTTCATTGTTCATTGAACTAATCTATTTCAAGGCATGAATATGAGGTAACCAATAAAAGAAAGCCACAAAAAATTGCGAGAATAACAACGATTCAATAAATAAAGGCTGAACCTATTAAATCAAACTGAAAATTAAAATCCTTACTGCAACTGTTAAAAAATGGATAATTATAAAGCGTTATTAGAAAATTTAAATGACTACAAAGAACAACTGCGCCTAGTAAAATATTTGGGCTTGGAATTAATTTTAAATGATTCACAACATATAGCGTTACTAGTATTTTTTGCCATAGTACACACTGCAATCAACTTCGGTACAAAGCATCATCATTAGGCTTCAATGTTGAGTGTGTGTAATTTTGTCAAGTGTAAACCATATGATTTTTTGAACTTTTAATATGTTGAGTTTCGTGCCAACAAAACGCAACTTGCGGGAAGCATTACTTTTTTGTTTCCATCTGAAGAAATCGGTAGTTGAAAATCTTCGTTTGCTATCCGAAGTTTATGGTAAACGCGCTTCATCGATTTCAACTTGTGAGTATTGGTGTCAACATTTTGCAAGTGGTGTTTTTGACACATAAGACAAAGAGCGCCCGGGCCAACCGTAAAAGTTTAAAGATGCAGAATTGGAGTCATTATACAATAAAGATCTATCTCAAACGCTAGAAGATTTGGCAGATTTCTTAAGTGTTGATTTGTCCTTTTAGAAAACGTTTGAAGGTAATAGAAACGATTCAAATCCAAGAAAATTGGAAGCCATACGAATTGAAGCCAAGAGATGTCGAAAGAAATTTTTCCACTTGCAAACAGCTGCTTCAAAGGCACAAAAAAAGGGGGATGCATCGTATCGTAACTAGTAATGAAAAATAGATTTATTACAAGAACCCAAAACGTAGAAAGGTTAGATTTATGTCCGACCAAGCATTATCATCGACCTCAACATCGATGCCAAATCAAGACATCTATGGTTCGAAGGTAAAAAGCAAAACTCACTGGGGATCACCACCAACAACAACTGATAAAATTGAACCGATAGTGGAAAGAAAAACGACCAAAATATGCCGAAAGACACAATAAAGTATTTTTTTGAAAAACAAGTCAAAACCTATTTGAAAACATTTCAGTGGTATGTTCTACCCCACCCACCGTATTTACGAGACATTGTCCCTTCTGATTACCATTTGTTTCGATCGATGAAGCATGCCCTGTCTGAGCAGCGCTTCAACTCTGTAGATATTAAGGTGATGATTTGTAAATAAAAAAGCAGCAGATCTACAAATATATACTTTAATATACGCGATATCCGTGGCAAGTATATATCAACCAACTTGGGCAGGCATAAGTGCGCGTTAGCAAGGCTAACTGCAATCTGACCATTCTTGTCGCTCCTAAATCAGTCGAAGCCAAGAAGCGACCCTCGGCAAATCTTGATGAATGTAGAGGAAAAAAAATATTCGCTATATGACCAGGTAAATGAAACCGAATGCCCAAAGAATTTGCCGTGAGATAATTGCAGTTTGTACAGACCGGCTGCATACCAATTAAGAATATAACCGTCATAAGAAATATTTCTTTCGAGTTTTCGTTTCGCCACAATTCTTTTAAAGATCAAAAAATGGGTCATAATTCTTTTTCTGGAGCAAAAAGTTCAAGGTAAAGGGTAGCTGTATTCGAAAATAATTTAATAGAAATTCTTCAACCATTCTCCCAGACCTGCTTCCCAAAAAATCTACAAATTTGTTGTAGTAAATGCCAAAACAATACAAATTATAAAACCCTTTATGGGGAAGGTAATGAAGTCAACTATTAAAAGTATAAAAATAAACAAAGCTCTTACTTTTAATCTAATGTTTAAGAAACTCCTAGCACATTCCTAAAAATAATTGCATACAAATCTAATTATTTTATGAAGACAGATTTATTCCCATAGGAAAGGAAACTTGGAACTACCCGGAAGAAACTATACCGTACAGGATCTATTAGCGTCTTTCTAGTCAACTAAAGTAATGGAAACACTTAGTTTCAAATGCGTAAACCCACTCTTATAAAAACTAATATCACATCAAATAAAAGTAGTTTGAGAAACCATAGGGCAAATATACTATGCAACCATGTAAATATATGGATTTGCAGCTTTTTTTTTAAAACGAATCAAGTTTTCGGTAAAATGTGACATGCTGGACTGCTAATGGCACCTTTATATTAAAATTGTACTTAGACAAGTGATACTTTTCAAGTCAAATTATTTTGCATCATAAAGTCGTGAAATAGTCGTCAAAGTTAAGTGTCATTAGTCATTATTTACCGTAATTACCATAAAGTATGGTGAGATGGGAAAAATTGATTGTAAACCGCGTAGTGGATGACCAAGGAAAGCTTCAGTTCGTAATGTTGTTCTAATTGTAAGAAGAGCAAACTTGGCCAACATGTCTCAATATGACTCATATATATTCCATGAAATAACTATACTATAGTACGAATCTGTTGATGTTGGTTTACGTACTTCGACTGTAAGACGAAGAATGTTTGGTTGTGCATTAAAAGAATGTAAACCATAGCAGAAACCACCTTCTTCAGAGAAGCAAAAACTTAAAGAACATGAAAACTGGACAACAGCTTAGTGTGGCGGAAGGTGCTATTCAGTGACGAATTAATATTCAATATCAACAATCGTGCCGGGAATATGATTGTCCAAAGATTACGTGGAGAAGAAAATTCAGCATAATACTACCCACAATTCAACAGCCCACCACTCTTATGATATGGGCATGCATGTACGCCCAAAGTGTTGGTCGACTCATCATATTTGGGATGACAAATATGAAATCTTATAGACTGCAATGTTGCCTAGTGGAAAAGACTTGTTTGTAGATGTAGGTTTTACTTTTTCTATTCCAATCCTGGATAAACATTGATAAAATTAACAGACTGAACTGTTCTTGCAATCTTCTGATCTCAATCTCATAGAAAACATGTGAAAGGATATCAACCATCATATTTAAACAGAAACCTATACCAAAAACGAAACTAATCGAGTTCCTTGTTCTAGAATGACAACCATGTATTTCGAAACAGAAGTTCCAACAATTAATTAGTGCTATCGAACATCCTATATATTTCTATAATGTTCATAAGTATCTATAATTTATTGCGTTGTAGTTAATTAAGTTTTGTTATCTAGGAAAGAATGACTTTTGCATGTTAAAATCAGTTGCTATATTGTTTGCTAAATGTTATTTTGGTAACAAAGTGTAAATTTTTATGAAAATAAACAAATACATGATACGAAGTACAACATTTTTTGACTTACTCATAAGGGTATTGTACAACAAAGGATACTTAATGGATGTCAAAATTGCTGATTTAAAAACCATCTGGCTAGATCATTCAACAACATTCGTGGATTTGAAACTTGACTTTAACACAAAGCCTACATTTTGGTTTTTATTTTTTTAGTTCAGCAATATACAAAACACGTGTTTTTAAATAACAAAATTAGAGATTGTTATTACATTTATCAATTTGTAATTTTAATAAATTTGCTTTCATTATGTAGTTATTTTCACATAAGTAATATAGTCAAATTGAAATACGTTGCTGTAATTAAAGCTACATTGATTTTTCCATTTTTCTCAATAGAAATAGTTGCCTTATTTGCTATAAGCTACAGTGCCTCCGAGAGTGTGGATCTCAATAATTCGTCCTTGAACTGAATGACATACGGACAATGGCAAAATATTACTATAACTAACAAAAGTTAAAGAATAAATGTGACTTTTTGTAGGATATAATTACAATTAATGAGATGATACTGAGTACACTACTTCTCGCTATAGAGTGCTTTAGATTAAAATCTCCATAAAATAATTATTCTACAGTTGCAGTCTTCAACATGCAATTTAACACAACCTGTGTCATAAAAGTTTCAAGACTGATTTTTAATTATTTACCTGTAATATTCAAACACAAATAGGTGTTATCCATTGTTCGGCTTGTTTGGGGCATTTAGTTGAAAGTTACACGAGTAACGTGATGGGCGCGGATTCCAAATAAAGAGTTAACATTTAATTCTGATTTAAGCTAGAGAAACCCTTAGTGGAACACAGAATATAATACAGCAAGCATATGGCGACAAGCCATTACTGAGAAACTGTGTCTGTGAAGAGCACAAAAAGTTTCAGGAGCGCAGAAATCAGATTGCAAGACGATTTTAGAATTGGCTGCCCATCAACATCAAATATTTCCGCAATTGTAGAACGTAAGCCAGTTACTGCAAGAAAAGCGTCGCGTTACTGTGCACATAATAACAGAAGAGCTAAAATTAAATAGGGATGTGCGTCACTAGCAATTTAAGGAAACGAAAACTTAATACAAAAATAGTCCCTCACATACTGATAGAGAAATAATTGCTGCCGAGCTGTTCGAAACGGGCAAAATTAATCCTACATATGTGTTAAAGATTATTGCCTGATATGAAAGTCGTTACTACCAGCATGATCCTCAAAGTAAGAGCCAAAGTGCTGAATGGCGAGGTTATGGTTGAAGTGACAACTTTCGAAAACGAAGATGATGTTCATCGTATTTTCTGGTGTTAGAGGTTTGGTGCACTATGCACATCTACCTAAAGGACACACTATAGACCAAAACTTTTACTGTGGCGTTTGCGTCAAGCATTTCAACGACGCCGTACTAATTTGCGAGCATCTGGGCTGTGATTCTTATTAACAGTCGATGCATGCTCCCATACAGTTGTATCAGTTCTGAAATATTTAACAAACAATTGTATCCCCGATCTATTGCATTCTTCATATTTACCCGACCCGCCACCATCTTTTTTGTTTCTAGTGTAAAAAGAGTCATGAAGATATTGCAGCAATCGAGTAATTGTAAGAGATGTGCTGAAAAGCGTTTCAGATAAAGTTTACTTGCTTCCATAGCTCTAGAAACGGTGGCAGTTGTGCATAGACAACCGAGGAAACTACTTCGACAAATCATAGGACCATTAATTGGTGATTTAAATCAATCCTGGAACTCCTCTAAAAAGAGTTATAATAACAAGCTCAAAAATGTCAAATTCATAAAAGGTGATAAATATGGGCTACACTTTGATAATTAATTTTAACTTTTATTCGCATAGACTTCATATTATCTATCTATCAGAAGCACATATATGTTAGCTTTTAACACGTCTGTCTGCTTGTCTACTTATATTACTTGAATGCATGTAATTTCAATATATTTCACACTCGTAACGCCTTTTTCACCAAATTTAGCATAAAAATTCCTTAAACTAACAGGAAGGACGCTATTGACACTCAAACACAAAAAAAATTAAACAAAAAGATTTTTCTATAATTTTACCAAATTGCTATTTTTTGAAAATCTTGGTATTCACTTTCAAGACAGGTCCACGTTTGGCTTTTGCAGCGTAAAGACGTTTGGGTCATCGTTCTGAGAGCTAGAAAGTTCAAATGTTCATTATCGCGTGTGATAACGGACCAATCCATTTATTTATCTACATATTCATTTTGATAAGGTATTTAACTATTATTATTTCTACAAGCGATTCCGTTTATTAGGGTCAGCCAATGGCTGGCAGTAATCAGTATTATGTGTCATACGCACAACCATCATTTGCAGAAAACCAGCTTCAAGACCCTGTTCCGTCGGAAAATATCATACAAATGCAATCACAATTCCAATCCACACCAGCTCACTATATGCCACCCGTAATTAATCAACACATGGATAAAAAGTGCCATCGTACTTTTGACCTGCTACACATTGGCAGCAAAAGTTTCAGGATAAGCAAATCCATAATGGACCAGATCTTCAGATTATAACACTTAGAAGAAAAAGACTGTATGGTATCGGTCCGTATAGTTTATTTGTATAATGCGTTCAGCGAATACGTATAGTAAAAAAACTGTCGAACATTCCCGCTTATTTTAAATAACTGTCCGTTATTGGCCGGCTTAAAATTGTGTGTGTATTTTAGTAGTCAGGTACACATGCACCCATTTTTGTTGCGGTTAGAAGTGGCGATTTCATTTGTATCTCACTATTAATGATAGTGTGTATTGTAAAAGTGAGTTTTTAAATTTTGATTCATCTGTTTAACGCAAAGGGGCAAATATAAAATATTTACATAAATGCTACATTGCAAATCTGGCTTCGGCGCACATCTTTCTGCGTTTCAGCGGCGGTTCAGGAGTGTGTCATGATGATTTATTACTATATGCATTCGCTGAACGTATAATAGACTATAAACGAGCCTACGATAATGTACGACTTAATTCAATAAAAGAAGCCTTAGGTAATTTCAGAGCATCATAAAGTATAAAACAATTAATTCTGAGGACCATTAAAAACATATAATATAAAAAAATAGCCTTACAAAAAAGCATCCGTTAACTCAGAAGTGCGGCTCATAAATCAAAATACTTAACAATATTAAAAGAGGCAGAGCAAAAAGAACCACGAAAAATCAGAAGGCTAGGATCAGAAAGAGTAACCGCATTCAAATACCTAGGCAAGGTAATAAATAATAATAGAGATATAGCCGAATACATCACAATAAGAATAATCAATACTAGCCAAAGCCTACGAATGGCATTTTGAAAGCAAAACTAATAGAAAGAGAAACCAAACTGAGGCTAGACAATAATATAACAAGACTTGTCCCAATCTATGGATACGAATCATGAATTCTGGAAAAAGGGAAAGAACAAAGACTTAAAGCAAAATGGCCCACAGAATTTTCGGACCAATACGATAGTGGAGAACGGAGGAAGAGATAGAACGTGGAACTAAGAATATTTTGCAAGGAACCAGACGTAATAAATGTTATCAAGTACATGTACATACAGTGGATAAGACGTAAGTCACGGATGACACCAAATAATACAACACAGCAGGTATTTATTAACATAGCTAACCTACAACTCGACCAAATAGAAGGCCACGCAAAAGATGGATCGACAACGTATACCAAAATCTTCAAAATCCCAATATACATTACTGGAGGTAAAGGCCGATTGAAATGGAAGAAGATTGATGAGTCGGTGAAGGGTAGTAAAAGCCGAGAAGAAGGCAAAGAATACCTAATAAAGCAAAAAATGCGATACTATAGCGTATTTCATATTCCATATTCTCTTGACATAGTGCCAGCTAATTATTATTTGTTTCTATCATCGAAAACAACCCTGAAGAATCAAAAATTTATAAGTACTAACGACGTTATTAGACATGAAATAAACGCTCCAAAAGAGAAAATAAAGCATAAATGTATTAATTATTACTTATGTAAATGTTTTTATTTATAACATAATATTATACCTGTGTATTTGTACTGTTTTTATAACCACATATTATACGACAAAGCATTTTTTGTTTAAAATTGTCGGGAGTTATCTTTTTCGATTTAAATTATAACGTTTGAGATTGAAAACAGAGTCATTGAAAAATAATTTAAATAGATTTAGCATACTCAATTAGGAGCTTTCGGCGCAATTGGTTCGCTCACAAGCTCGTTTTCCACTTATGCTCGAATTAAAACTACTTCTGTGGCAGTCATTAAAAAGCTATTTCGATGGACGTGATGAAACTATTGCTCGCAGATTTAACAATAATTGAGTTCCACGCTCTACAATTAATTAAACAGGAATTGTTCCCGATAAAACTTGCAGTCGGTTTATCTGACTGGATAATTGAACGGAATTTAATTGGATAACAAGGCCGCTTTCGATTTGCTGAGATTAACCAGTGGTAACTTTAAGGTTGGCTTAAGTTAGCGAGATAATTGAAACAGCCCTCAGGATATAAACTCCTTGGTTACCGCATTGTGTTTTAAGTGCCTTATTTTAGTAAAACAAACAGGAGGATCATAATATTTATTATTATTATCAGTGGCCTTCTGCTGTTTACTAAACAAATTACTGTTTTCATCACGATAGTCATCGTCACTTTCTCAGATCTTTCTTTTACACTGCAAATGGAGGTGTATCTATCAAATAATGAATTAAGGACTTCAAAAAAAAAAGATAAAAAAGTCTACAATGTCAAAATTGAGCAATGTATTAATTTTAAAATAAATTTTTTTATACCTGTTAAAATCTGTTACAGGAAGTGTCATGTCAAGTATAAGATGAAGCAAACGATAGTCCGAGGCTAAGAAGAAAGTAATTTCGTTAGACACAGGTAGCCGGGAAGACTTGCCTAGAGCGGCTCTTGATAGCTAATATGTCGAAGAGTATATTCTAAACAGTAACTCTATTGTGTTTTTCGGGCGCGCTTTCAACTTCGCTCTGGGGTCTCCGTTCCTGATGAAAAATCAATTTTCTTCTGAGGGGAAACTTCAGATAGTTTTGTAGTGAGAAGGGGAAGAAGAAAATCCAAAAGTGCGCAAACACATTTTACGGCAAGGTCTTCATTTTCATCCATACGAGATGGTACTTTCCAACTTTCCAAACACGATTAACAAAATTGCGTAAAAGTTGTGGAAAGCACATCATTTGACGTAGTTGATTTCTTAATAAACCGTATTTTACTTATCGAAATACGTTATAAACATTTTCATTACTAAAGTGATAACCACCTATGAGATATTCATGGAAGGTCTGTCTTTCCATAGTAAACGTGTCACAATTTGGTATGCATTAAGTAAAGTTTTGGTGATTGATCCTTATTTCTTTGACGAGAGAAGCCAATACCACTTTCAACAAACATTTAGAAATTATTTATCGTTTTTGTACCGAAAACTAAAAAACTTTTTGTTGCAACAGGATGGAGCCACAGCCCATACAGTACATGTTTCGTTTCAAGTGCTGCTGTTTTCTGGGTACCTAATCTCTCAACAGGGTGACGTCACTTGGCCATCGTTCTGAGACCTCCTAAGCCCTAGAAAATGCAATACAGCAAGGCACCAGGCGTGTTCCTTAACAAATGTTAGAGAAAAGAACGAAGGACTTCATAATAGAGCAACTATAATGAGAAACACCACTTAGCTGATATCCTCTTTAAAACATATTGAAATAGAACGTCCATTACTGTTATTTTACTCTACAGGAATAAATTTTGTATACTTACACTAGAGTTTTTTCTTTATTTGATCTGAAAAACAGTACCTTGTGTTTGATTGGCACAAGTGATTTTCCGGGAAACAAAAAAACGATTAAAAACGACAAATGGCTCCAAAATTAACAAAACTGTTGACAAGCGATCACTGATTTAGCATATTATATATTAACAAAGATATTACGACTAATTTTATATAACCAATGAAACGCGTCTAAAGTTGGCGCTAAAATGACCTTTAGAAACATCATTTAGAAATAGAAAAACTCCGAAAAATACACATTACTTAATCATCTTATTACAAATATTGCAATATAATCTGGAAATAAAAAAGACTGAAAATCAATCGGGCAACTTTTCTATTATATCATTGATGACAAAAAAGAAGAGCGAACCATGCAAAAACGTCATTAAGACAATATTCAAATTTTCTGGTGTCGTTGGTTCATCGAATCCTAACAGCTCGTAATTTTACCCTAGTGATTTCCATCTGTCTCTAGAGTTTGTTTTATGTAACCAAAATCAGCCCTTCTTTTCATATTGTTTGTTCATCTTGTCTACGATCTGCTTCAACTACTTTTATTTTTTCTGTTGTGCCTTATTTTTAAAAGTGTCTAGATCAATTCCATCTTAGAGTGTATATTAGTTGTACGACATCTATAATCTTGGACTTTCTTCTAATTTCCGTGTTGAGCATGTTATCCGATGGTGTTATGATTAGTATTCTCCTTTCTATCACTCTCTAGGTTTTTGTAATCTATTTACAATGCACTTACTGAATGACCACGTTTCTGTATTGCTATCTAAAACCAAAACTATTGTTTTCAGTCTGCCAAATGCTGCCTTTAAGTTGCTCTTCGAAAATTAAAAATTTTTGCACATATACGTACACGATTCAACTTTTTCGATCCTTTTCTCTTTTATTATTTCTTAGTTCCGATTCTGCTCTACTTCGTTTGTTAGAGTCAGAGGAAATGAATAAAAAAAATCTACTGTAAAAGCATCTATGAAAATCTCCTTGAAAAGAGAAAATCATAATTAAAATGATAAAACATGATTAAACAACTAAAGACACTTTATAACACATATTTGGTAGAATGTAAAATCTCAGATGTTTGCTATTGGTACAAAATATTTACAAAGTTTATAACATAAAAACTAGCAAACTTGACAGCTACCAGTCCAACGACTGGATTCAGAAGTTTCAGTAGCTTACACCATTTAGAAGTAATGAAAATATTAATAGAAAAGACAAACTCTTATAGATTGCACTAACCGACTACGAGAAAGCGTCCGACCCGGTGGAGATATGAGCAGTATTAAACGCCTTAAGCAATAAATATACAATTTTAATTCGAATCATATACAAAAATGCTATAAGGCAAGTAAAAATAATAGCACAAACAAAATTAAAGTAGAAGGAAGAGGTCCTTGAGAAGGCTCGATCTCTTAAGCACAGCATTGGAATATGTTTTTCAGGAGCTAGAGTGGGGAAGAAACGGCATTACAATAGATGATAAGAAGATGATAAGAAGTTTGCTAATAATATAGTCCTGATAGCAAATATCAGGGATAAAGTGCAGGAGATGCTTAGTGAACTAAATGATGAATCAACGAAGATAAAATTAGGTAAAACAAATTGCCTAACTTGCACTATATGCATTGCAAATTGTTTCAGTATATTTTAGGAGTTTTTTTTTAAGATCAAACAACAGATGCTGAGAATATTATTATTGTTAATAGTCATTGTAAGTATTGCTAACTGTTAGCATTAACTGCATTAAACCACATGGAGCAACGGAAGACAAATTTTTGCACTATAAATCAGCAAGAAAATGGAAAAATATTTTTATTTTAATTGCTTTCTAAAGAGTTAAATATAAAAGTAAGGAATTACTTAATTTAAAAATATTATATATTACACAATTTCAATTTAAACAAATTAAGCAACCTACTAGTTGTAACTCATACTCAATATACTTTTTAAAATAAAAATGTTGAAAACCGTCAATCACCCTGCAAGTAATCAATTATGAAACTAAGGATTACTATAAGCATAGTTAGCATGTAGTTAAACAATGTTTTATATATGTATACTTTAAAAATTAAAAATCATTTTTATAGAAATTTGTTTTGTGTTGTTCATGCATAAACAGGCAGTTGTAACTTTAGTAATAGTACGCACTAGTGCAAGATTACCACATACACACCAACATGCAGGGCTAGCACGGTGTGTTAAATGGTCAAATACCCCTTATGATGATCTATGTGAATATGTCCAATTTAGAAACGAAATTACCCCAGGTGGGTAGGGAAAAAGTACCAAAATCCCACACTGCTACAGCAGCAATTAGCCTCGAGGACTCTGGGGGAGGCAAAATTTCGACTAAAGAAACCCAAGCTACAAGAATCAATACGAAACAAATAGAAATGTATATCGCTACCTATTATAATATAAGAACTCTGAGCAACGAAAAGAGAATGACGGAATTAGAAAAAGAATTAGAAGGTATAAATTTGGATATTTTGGGACTAAGCGAAACACGTTTAAAAGAAGAAAACTGCAATACTCTGGAATCAGGACACATACTATTTCACAAAAACGAAGAACCATCCTCAATTGGTGGAATAGCTCTAATAATATCCAGGAAATATGCTAACAAGATCAATTAATTAAAAGCAATATCAGAAAGAGTTATGTATGTTACATTGAAATTAAATAACAAATGTAAACTAAAAATCATACAGTCATATGCTCCTACAAAAGACCATCCGAATGAAGAAGTTGACATATTCTATGACGACATAACATTGGCACTAAAAGAATCAAAATCACAAAGCACAGTAATAATAGGTGATTAGAATGCAAACACTGGAGGGAAGAAGAAAGACGACAATAAAATTAGATAGGAAGGACGGAGGAAACAAATTAGTAAACTTTCTTCACGAAAAGCAGTTATATGCGATGAATACATTTTTAGAAAAACCACAACAAAGAAAATGAACATGGATAAGTCCAAATGGAGTAACTAAAAATCAAACAGATTATATAATAAGACAAAAAACAAAACAAAAGATGTATCAGTGTTAAATAAATGTAATATAGGAAGTGACCATAGGCTAGTGCGAGCTAGACTAGAAGTTAATATAAATTGGGAAAGACACAATCTGATACAAATGAGGCAGAAAAGATATAGCGAAGAGTGTATAAAACAAAATAAAGAAAGATACCAACTAGAAATAGCTAAGAAATTAAAACACCTGGATGACCAAGAACTTCTAAGTTTAGACAACAAGCAGAAAACGTAACAGAAGCAATAAAAACATCTTTAAAAATAGTTTCTACGAGGCAAAAATCCCCAGTAAAACATAAAAAAATAAGCAAAGAAACTGAAAAACTAATAACAAAAAGGAGAAATTTGTTAAGAGGTACGGTAGAATATAACGAATTAAACAAAAGAGTTAAAAAAGAGATGAGATATACGAAAATATAACACGGGGATAATACAACAGACAATAGAAGACAATATGAACATGAAGGTGCTAAAAACAAAAAGATCTAAAGGCAAGACCAAAATATACCAACTAAGAAACAAGAATGACGAACTACTTACTAGAAGAGAAGACATTAAAAAAAGAGCAGAGGAATTCTATAAAGCCCTGTACAAAACCGAAGATGACAGATTACTCGAAGATATACCTCAGTTACAAAGGATAATTCAAAGGATATCTCAGAAGACATCCCACAAATAGAAATGGCACTGTCAAAAATGAAAAATAAACGAACCCCAGGAGAAGACAGTGTAACTGTAGAGCTGATCAAAAAAGGAGGACCTCAACTTTTAAAAAGTATAAAAAAGATTCTAAACCGGTGCTTTATGGAAGAGAAGATACCTGGAATATGACACAACGCACAAATTGTACTAATACATAAAAAAGGGGATAATCCTAAACTTGAAAACTGTCGCCCCATAAGCTTGCTTCCGCATCTGTATAAGTTACTTACCAAAATAATAGCCAACCGCCTTACAAACAAATTTGAACTGTATCAATCACCAGAACAAGCAGGCTACCATGACAATGAAAATAAGTGAGGATATCTCGAAGTATAAAATTAAAATGACAAGAGGAGTAAGGCAAACAGATACGATCTCATGCAAGCTGTTTAACCTCGAAACGGAAGATGTTTTTAAAAATCTACATTGGGATAATCGAGGAATTAACATAGACGGCAAAAGACTCGCCCATATAAGATACGCGGACGATGTAGTTCTCATTGCAAATAATAAAGAAGAACTACAGAATATGATAGAGGAATTGGTGGTACAGTCGGAGAAAGTCGGACTAAGAGTAAACGCATCGAAAACAAAGGTTATCAGCCCAGATCAAGAACAAATACTAATAAACGGAAAACAGATAGAAAAGGTTACAGAGTATATATATACCTAGGACATACAATTAAACTTGGAAAGGAAGAAATAAACAGCAGAATAAAACTAGGATGGGCAGCTTTCGGACGTCTTTCATACGTACTCAAGTCAGATATCCCAAATGATCTAAAACTTGAAGTATATAACAAATGTATCACACCGGTATTAACTCATGGATTAGAAACCATGACATTAACAAAAAGCCTCAGAGATAAAATTAGGAATAACAAAATAAGAAGGAGAACTGGGGTCAAATATGTATTAAAGATAATTAGTCACAACAAATGGAATTGGGCGGGGCACGTTGCCAGACAATCACACGACCACTGGGCGAACATTACAATTAACTGGAGACCCACGACTACAAAACGAAGTGTATAAAAACTTCTAAAACGATGGGCGGACGATATAGTGGAAGTGGCTGGAAAAAAATTTCAGAGATTAGCAAAGCAAAAAGACAAATGGAAAATTAAAAGGGAGGCCTACATCCAGAAGTGGATTACATAAAAGGCTGAAGAAGAAGAAGTACATAATGGATATTCCATTATAGGGTGTATTCTTCTCTTCTATTGAGTGAGATGTTTTGTATTAGTCCTTTCATGTGATGTTAGCGTGCTCGTGATTCTCGTAACTATATATGAGAATCGATATTACACATTGTTGTATGTCATTTTTATATGTTTTGTTGTTAAATAATACATATTTTATTCTTCTGAATCCCACAATAGTCTAACTATTCGTTACAGAAGTGTTATTTTCATTTCTTATCTGTACTGATCTTTCATCTCAAATATAGGTGGTTCTACTACTTCTATTTTTTCCCGTCCAGAATCAGAGATTGGTTCTTATATTGAATGAATTATTTCGTTCCTTTTTTCTTCGGTTTCTTTTAAATATAATTACTTCTTCTTCTGTATTTTCTAAAGCGGTCCTGTTCTGTGCTACGGTAGAATTAATTAGAATTTGTTACTTAGTCTTGTACTGATTATTCTTACAAGCAATTTGTATGTCTGATATAGTATATTTTGTTGGTTGATAATTCTGCAAGTTCAATTTAGCTTCTATTTCATATAATAAGCCTAATGAAATATTTAAATCCTGTAATGATTTTTTCTAAAAAAAAGACAACTTGAAATTTTGTATTATCGTAAACATTTCCCTGCATCTACTTCAAGAAAGCAACCCTATCCATGCAAGTTTTATTTTGGCCACCTCTTAAAATACGCCCTAATACTCCGCTTTCTATTGTTCCATTAATATATTCTATACATCATGCCAACGTGGCCAACCAACGTAGAAAAATAAAGAAAACCCTACAAATTCGGAAAATAGAGTATACTAACGACCCTTATCACAGAGGCAAATAAAAAAAGGATCTAAGAATATATATGTTCGCGCAAGTCTCCAAATACTTTTATTTGAATTCTAAATTAGGGCCGGCTGTATTTCGCTCCCTCCTGTATAGGCGCTATATTTTAGCTGCCGCAAATTTGCCCGACCACGCGGAGCGCTGCATAAGGCCGCGGTTTGGGCCGCGGTGCGGGCCTTTGCCTCTGCTCTCGCGCCCTGCCTGGCATTGTTGGCCTAGTTCTTTCGCGCTCGCGTTTTTAATTTAGTTGTGATAGTTTAGAAAGCGGGCGACCGGCTTTAAATTTTCCGCGAGCCGGGAGCGTTTTGCCCGAGAGTTCGCCGGCGTGTTTTATTGGTGGCAGAAGTTTCCGTTTCCGCGAGGCCGTCTTGTTGAAAGCTAATTTTATGGCGGAATTCGATATTTTGCCGACCAGATTAACCTCTTCCTGGAGGTTGTTTTGTATCCCAATTGTATTTCGGGGTTCAATTTTTTTCCGGTAAAACTGTGCCTAATTTTCCTATGCTTCTGACTCGGCAAGGAATCAAGAAGGAACCTTTGCACCAGGAAAGACGCTACCGATCGGCTCCGCTTCACCCACACCCTTATTTCTCCCAGAACCGATTTCTGCAGAGAGCGCCGTTTCAACAAGTTAGTGTTTTTTAGCTTTGGCTTTTTTGAAGTTCCTTTTTTTAAATTTAAAATTACTATACAGTCCAAATTTCACAAAAATTGAATATAACAAGCTTATGTAAAGTAAAACAAAAAGGAAAATTATATATATAATTATTAACAGAAAACATATTTTACCGGATTCCACGTAAAAGACTGAAGAATAAAAATAGTGCATAGAAAACCAGAACTCCAAGAGTAGCATATAAAAGAAATGTTGAAAACGTGCATACCTGAAATACGTGTTAACATTGTAAAATTAACCTAACATTTACTGTTGCCATAGAAAGAACATTTAAGTTAAATTGTGCTTGAGCTTAAATTCATGGTGTTTAACAAACGTCGTCATCGAAGATCAAGGAATTTGTGTTTGATATATCACAATTATGAAAGCAGAATTGTGTTATAAAGCGATGGCTCATAGTCAAATGTAGCCAAGTTTATTTTATTCTGCGAAACAAACATCAGGTTTGAGAGAAAAATAATTGATATGTTAAAAAAAACTCATGAAATATTGTAGGGCATACTGAAGAGGCTGAAAAAAGTGATGTTCAGCAAGATTTTTAACTATTGAATTGGAGCGACGTATAGAGTGCCTCAAAAGAAACACAGGTTTAAATTGTGCGTCATTTTTTCTGAGAAGTTAGCAACGTTCTTTTTGGCGTTATTTTGTAATAAACACATTACGGTTAGTTAATATGGAGCGCTGATTGGCGGAGGACCCAGCGACAATTGTTGAAATTCATTCAAAAACATGGCAAATGTTTATGTGCGCAAATTACATGGCATTTTTGGAAGGAGAAATGCACCAAATGAAACAACGTAAAAAGTAAATTTTGAACAAACGGGTTTCGTTGCAAGCAATAAAAAACAGGCCGGTCGTACCGACCTTTCAGCTAAAAACATGGCAGCTGTGAACAATAGTGAGACGAAAAGTCCAGAAACCCCAGTGCGCCATCAATCACTGAAACTGCATATTTCAAAAAGCACCATGCAGCGGATTTTAACAAAAGATCTGCATCTGCACTCATTCAACATTTAACTAAGCTGGGAACTAAAACCAGATGACTATTTGAAATTCCGGGTGTTTAAAGAGCGACTTAACTCTTAAAACATTTTGTTCTTTGGAAACTCGTGAAGACTAAACATTATGACAAAAAAATAAGAACGATTTCTGAATTAACAATAATTCGAAGAGTTTTCGACGAAACTGGGCCACAGTTGTGCAAAACAAAGAATTTTGTCATAATAATGCCCTGCATTTCTATCGGAACACCCTTTATTATTTTAACAGGAAATTACAATAAAAAAACAACCGTCAGAACGAGGCTGCACAACTGATCAATTTGTGTAGTTTGGTGTTGACGTTTTCACTCCTTACTTTATTATCACATCCCGTAAATTAACCTAAACTACTATGTACCATTCAAACTTATAATTGGAAATGCTTCAAATTGTATTAAACTTTTACATTGCACAACAAATCCCTAATAATGCTAGAAATCACATCGCAAGTTTTAATTGGAAGGCCTTGGAAGTTACGCTGACCAAATTAGTACTTAATAATAACAACCCGCTTTGAAGTTACCTGAGCAAGTTTTCCTTCATCAAAGCTTCTTGTAATTAAGTTATACTTCATTTAATGTAATTTTAGCTTAGTAGCCGTAGTAACATCGCTTTCGAAATTACCTGAACCCCTATAATGTTGTTTTTATTAGAAAATTTAATAACTAATTTAAGTAGGGTAAGCCCGGAACTAAAAAATACATTAGACTTTATTAAAATAACGCAAGACTTTCAGTGGCATTATAAAAAATAATGTTGGTTAAAAGCGATTCAAAGCGAGGTTTAGAAATTCAAGGATACTTTAAGTATCCTAATAACAATAATAGTTAAAAAAATTTGGGTTATCTCATGCCTACATAACATTAATAACATTAAAGCGTGTCTAAGAAAATTCTGTGGTTTATTGAAGTCTTTATTAAGTGCACTTTTATGCTTTTATCTAGAGCGGAAATTAATTGCCCTTATTATGCTATACGTGGCAACATCAATGTTCTGCATAATCCCTGGGTAATGTTTGCCATAACTGTCTTACTTCTAGGGATAGCTGACTTGAATTTGACAACCGTGTTCCTTGAAATTTACGCTTAATGAGAGACCATAAATTATGAAGGTCAATTCAAAATTTGGATAACTCTTTGCATCTTCACTGGCTGTAACACCCACTTCTACTACATCTAATTGTCATTATTTTTGCTGAACCATTTCTCAATAATAGAAAACTTCGTTTATAATTGCAGCTTTCTTTTTGTACATAAAGATGCATAAAGTATCACATCTACGTAAATTCAAACAGTTTCAGACGTGGAACTTAACATAGTGCTTAATCGACCTTTGTATGAAAAGCTGCTTTTGCCCTGTTTATTTTCCTCGGAATTCATGCCCAAAAAGAAGAATTCATCATTGAATACATCACTCTAAACGTGATCAATATCTTCCGTAACCTATCTCGTACTGTTTCAGTCGTTTTTTTTAAGAGAAGAGGTTGTACCATGATGCTGTTGTATTTGATCTTATGTTTATCCAATTTGCTTCTGCCCAATACGGTGAAAGTTGGATTGTTAATGAATATTTCTATTATTCCGAAGATTTACTTTTTCAAGAACTCTTCTGCAAACATACATTTACTTATAAAACTTTTTGTTTTTGGTAGCAGCAGTAATATAGTCACTTTCGGTAATTTAAACATAAACGGATGTTTCGTACTTATTTTAAAACTGAACAATAATAGTACTACGAGGAAAGTTCGAAAACACACCAAATTTTAAAGAAATCAATCAATTACATTTCGTTTCCTAAAGATTTTTATACGAGAAAATGAATGAGCACTGAAATGTTACAAAAATGTCATAAGAAAAAGACGGAATACAAGAGAACCGCGTAAGAAAATAATTTTTGGACATGCTAGAGAATAATAATTTGTAAAATAAATGTAACTGGCCTTTCAAAGCTCTGGGGAGGTTAGGAAACGCCGTTTGGTTCTAACCTCGAAGAAACAAAAATGCGGGAATCTGTAAACATTCAGGTGACTAACGTAAGTAGGGACCGAGTGTTGTCGGAATAAGCATAACTCATCGACAATGATGACTCTTGTCCTGGGGATAAGAAATCTTCCCCAAAGGCGGAAGAACCAACTAATTATAGTAGGTCAGCGGCATAAAATGTGGAAAGCCAAAGGGAAACTACTACATTATTAATATTATCCCAAAAAAGTTATTATACTAACCAAAAAATGGATATGGCGTCCAGTACCCGTCAGACCGCGAGTGGCCAGAGGGTTCTATGAATCCCCGGGAGAAAAATTAAATTAACTACATAAAACGTTAGAAGTTTATTAAAAAGCGAAAAACCAGCAAATGTAATACATGAAATGAAAGGAATGATAATATACATATTAAGACTAAGCGAAGCAAGATGGAAGGGCAACGGAACAATAAATGCTATGGGCAGCTATCCTGTGTACTACTCTGGAGATGACATAGATAACCAGTATGGTGTTGCCGTTATAATAAGCCAACAGTCAGAAAAATATAAAAATTCGAAGCCATTTAAATTAAATTTAATCCAAATATATGCTCCTACTGATGAAACCTGAAAAGATAATAGAGAAATTTTACGAGCAAGTGGAAACTGTGCGAACAATGACGAACTCTTGGGATTTAAATACTTACATGCGAGATTTTAAAGCAAAAGTGGAAAAAGGCAGAGCTAACGATGAGTTAGGAGAAAGAAACGAAAGAGGAACGCGACTAATTCAGTTTTGTGAAGAAGCAAATTTGATTATAGTAAACACATGGTTTCAATTACCAAAAGGAAGAATATATACATGGACCGCACCGCAACATGATGTAGATCGCATAGTCAGAAACCAAATAAACTTTATCTTGATAAACAAGAGATTTAGAAACAGTGCGTTAAGTGCAAAAGTATATCCAGGAATGAATAAAGGATTTGACCACAATCCAACGGTAGCTACAGTGAGAGTAAAACTGAAAAAGATAAAAACATATAAAACAACATCCAAAATTTTGTTGGAGAAATAGCAGCGAAACTAAGATTAAAGAGTATCAACAACGCATTATAAATAAGTTAAACGATCTCACATTAAACACAGAAGCTGCACATATTAGCAATGACCACAGTAGTAACAACAACAACACCAAAACAAATAGGGAAAATTACTGGAATTGTAGGAAAAACGGAATCACAGAGGTAGCAGAACTAACGTAAATAGCACAACAAACCATTTAATAAAAACGATTAAGAAGCAAGATAGAATTTTATTCTATCAGTTTATCGTAGACAGCGACATTAAAATAATTAATATAATTAAATAATTTAGCAATTATTGTGTTATAAAGAACTATGGGCTACAGGAAAATCAGGAAGAGTTGTTTAAAGGCCTTTTAGGGGTGAACTATATGAACGCGTAGTGCAATGGGCACATACAGCGGCATACGAAGCCTTAGGACGAAATGATAATGTAAAAAGGTACAAAGCAGAAATCAGTGAAGTAAGCAAACTCGTAGAAGCAAAAAAAACGAAAGTGTATAAATGAGATAACAAATAAAACAAAAGACGCTAGTACAGAATAAATTATATGTCGACAGACATTAAAAAAATTAAAAAGAAGAAAAGATAAAGAATAAAACACTATTTGCGTATATATAAATGACACTAAAATACAGAAGCATGATGAATAACTAACTATACATGCAGCAACACAAGACACAAAACAAACATACAAGTGATATAGACGGAATAATCGATCGTACGCTATAAACAACTATAACATTACAGTATAAAATGCACTAAACCAAAAATAAAGATAAAATTCAAAAAATTGAAAAAGGAGAATAAATGCCATTAGAATGAAATACACCATATATATCTACGATATTTAAAAAAGGCGATAAAAAGGATTGTAGATATTATCGAGAACGAAGCGTTATTCCATCTATAGCTAGAATATTTGAATGAGTAGTTAAAAATAAAATACTAGAAAACATAAAAGAAGTAAGAAAAGAACAGTGCTGATCTAGAACTTGCCGGTCATACTGGATAATATTTTCTACAAATAATCCATAAAAATAAATAAAATAACATCAATACGCATAGGACATCGTTTATCTAGAAAAACTGTACGACAATATCCCGAGAATAAAAATTTGGCCACCAATGCGTAGACTGCAGATCCCAGAGAAAGGGATTAACATATATACAAAAATCGGAAAACTAACGACTCACAATATCATAAACTTTGTACTACAAAAATAAATTCGCATGTATATATAAAAAGGGATACAGATAAAGGCAATAAAGAACTTAAATCGTTATTATTTGCCGGTCACAGAGTTATCGTGGTGAAAACGAAACAGGTTATGGAATATATGATTGAACTATTAAAAGAGAAATTTGTGTATAATAGAAGAACAAAACCACCATGCCATATACTGCAATACTTTCAAATATCTAAGATTAATTATAACAAATTGGAAGATAATATAAATAACATGATCAGAATGGGGGAAAGGCAACAAAGGCACTACATGGAATTATATGAAGTAAAATGTTAACAAAACAAACAAAAAATATATTTATGAAAGCATTGTACAAAGTATAATAATACACAGCGTACACGTGGCCTATTGCTACAAAAATTAGGAGCAAGATAAGAACAACAGAATTAGGCTTCATAAGAAAAAGCCTGCAAATTAACTAAAAGATAAGTAAAGCATAAAAAATATAGCAGAAAGTGGTACGATCATGTGGAAAAAAAGAATAGAGAAAAGAAAAGATCAAAGGAAGACAACAAAGGGAAAACCACCTCTAAAGGGAAAACAAATAAATAATATGGAAAAGAGAAGTTTAAAATATAGCAAAACTGAGAAAATCGACAACTACAGAAGCCGAAGACAATAAGCTCTTAAAGGAAAAACTGGAAAATAAGAACAAGATAAAAAAATTCTAGATGATCCTAGTACAAAGCAGCATTGTGTTTCGATTGTTAAGCATAATTACAATTATAACATTTAATTAATTTAATTTTAAGCTACAGAACCTGTATTTACAGTTTTTGCGAAACCTCTGTTTAGTAAAATACAAATTTCACTTAATATTTATAGTTTGATAGTTTATCTGACAATTAGAGGTGAAGTAGTTTAGAAAATCTAAGTGCATATGCAATAAATGTTCAAATGTTTGGATATAGCAACTAGATGTGGTAGTATTGAATGTTGCTTTAAGAATAAGACCAAAAACTCAACATTACCAATATTCACTCGTAATCCTCAAGCACAGCACCAACGGTTTGGCTAGATTCTTTGAATATTTCCCTTTCCCCAGAAAATTGTGGTACCTTTTTAAATATTTTTTATTATACACTTTCAGAACAGATTTCTACGGCAGAGGTTATAATTTGTACTGATGACTTTCATACAAATTACTCTAATCATTTTAAGCCTCTAAACGAGCTACCGGATTCATTTGATTTGAAATGCACTGTTTATGCAGGAATTTAATATTGAAGTATACAAGCGATGGCTGTAGTTCTCAAGTATTGCTGCTTTAAATTCTTCACTTATATTCAAAATGTCGGAACCTAGTGCCCGACAAACTAGGAATGAGGTGGTTACCCGACGTCGTCTCATGTATCTGAATGTCTGAATCTTATATGTCTGAATGTTACAAGGGTTTGACCGCAAAAAAGTATTTTTGGCATTCTAGGCTGACAAGTTTTTGCAAGGTGGAAACGTGGAACAATTTATTTACAAATGATAACAGTGGGACAAGTCGGTGCGGCGACCTTATGAAAGTAAGATATGCAAAACAACCCTGAAGACAGGCAACCAAACGTACGCTCAGAGCTCAGCCACGCCACATTTCATATCAGCTGTCTTTGTTTACTTTCTGTTCATATGTATAGTAGATAAGAAGATAGAAAGACGCGTTTCTTATCTCATGGACAACGATTAAAAGCAGCGGTCCGATGCATCGCGTATCGACGGTCCATTCGGCGAGAAGCAAAAGCGGTCCCGACGTGCGTGCACGACGCACAGACCTCCTCGTGTAAATCACGAGCTTAGAGCTCAGTCACGTCAGATTTAATATCAGCTATCTTTGTTTACTTTATGTTCAAATGTACAAAGGATGTACTATATATAAACAGCTACAAAGTAAACATTTTCCAACCCTTCGACAAAAACAGTACATACCACCCCCACAAATTAGACAATACCAACAAATACAACCGGGACTATCGTATTCACAAATAGCTTCAGTACAACAACAAAACTCTGAACCTGCTGTAAATTTCCCACAAACAACAAATACTAGCCATCCAAACCAACAAACAAACGACATACAAGAATTAAAAAACATAATGTTAAAGCTATCAGAACAAATAGGAACAGTATTAAACCTATTAACAGCAGTCCTTGCAAAAATTAAATAATGGACAGACACTTACAGCTTGCCCAATGGAACGCCAACGGCGTGTCACAGCACCTTGAAGAATTAAAACTATTTATTACTAGTCCCAACATTGATGTGTTACTTATTTCGGAAACACATCTTAGTGATAGGAGCTTTATCAAAATCCCAAATTATGCAGTTTATACCACGAACCATCCGACGGGAACAGCTCGTGGCGGGTCTGGCATAATAATCAGAAACACAATTAAGCACCATCAACTAGAAAGTCACAGTAGCGATTTTCTCCAAGCAACAAGTGTGTCAATTGAGGATCAAATAGGACCCATCAACTTCTCGGCGGCGTATTTCGCCCCTAAATATGCTGTTAAAGAAGAACAATTCACAAACTATTTCAAAACCCTTGGACAACGATTCATTGCGGGCGCCGATTACAATGCCAAGCACACTGACAGGGGTTCCAGAATTACAACGACAAAGGGACGCGAACTAAACAAAACTCTTGAACACAATAACTTGCGGCACCTATCCACGGAAGAACCCACATATTGGCCCACGAACCCAAACAAATTTCCTGATCTGGTGAACTTCATCAAAGTCATACCAATATAAAATCCTGCTTCGAACTTTCCTCTGACCATTCCCCAATCCTGATCACCCTTACCACTAAACCCCTCAAAAAAGAAACAACCCCTAAATTAAGCAATAACCGTACAAATTGGAACACCTTTCGGTATGTCGTAAATGTTGAACTAACCTTAAATATTTCACTGAAATCTCCCGAAAACATTGAGGCTGCAGTCAAATTATTATTAGCTACCTGCCATCGGTACACAGTACTTAACTCAGTTATATAACGCAGTCCTTCAGAATGGTTATTTTCCATTCCAATGGAAAGTGGCACAGATTATACTCATCGCAAAGCCTAATAAACCCCCCAACGACCAAAAGTCCTATCGACCGATAAGCCTTCTGTCTATAGTAGCTAAAGTTTTCGAAAAGCTCTTAGTACAAAGACTAATCCCGATTATTGATGACAAAGAGCTACTACCATCCCACCAGTTTGGTTTCCGAAAGTTGCACTCAACAACTGAACAAATCCATCGGGTAGTTCAAACAATCAATCAAGCCTTTGAAGACAAGCACTACTGCTCTGCTGCGTTCCTAGATATATCACAGGCATTTGATCAAGTGTGGCATATGGGACTCCTATGCAAACTAAGAACACTCCTCCCCCTAAACTACTTTCTAATCCTGCAAACCTATCTCCTTAATCGGTATTTTCTGGTTAAATACGAAACTGCAACCACAAATCTTTTTCCGATCAACGCTGGTGTACCCCAAGGCAGTGTTCTCGGACCACTGCTCTATCTCTTATACACATCAGACCTCCCGACAATACCAGAAATCACAACAGCTACATTTGCGGATGACACCGCCGTTCTTGCTACTAACAGAGACCCAGTCACAGTCTCACAAAAACTTCAAGCCAATTTAACTGCAATTGACAAATAGTTAACAAGCTGGAGAATCAAAATAAACGAGTCTAAGTCAACCCAAGTAACCTTTACTCTGCGTAGAGATACGTGTCCCCCGGTTCAGATAAAGAACAATCCTTTACCACAAAAAGAAGAAGTAAAGTACCTTGGGCTACATCTTGACAGAAGGCTAACATGGCGCAAGCATATCTTCAGTACGCGCAAGCAGCTGGGTTTAATTTTAACCAAGATGTACTGGCTACTGGGACGTAAGTCGAAGTTATCATTAAGCAATACACTCCTTTTATACAAGGTAATTCTCAAACCCGTATGGAGCTACGGGATTCAACTCTGGGGAACATCTGCCAACTCTAACTTAGAAATCCTAGAACGCTTCCAATCTAAAGTGCTGCGCATGATTGTGAACGCGCCCTGGTTCGTGTCAAACACGGCTATCCGTAACGATCTTCATATGCCTTCAGTGAAAGAAGAAGTCAGCCGTTTCAGTGCTAAATACAGTGACCGTCTTAGTGCACACCCCAACACATTAGTAATGGATCTTATAGTTCCCTAAAATCGCAATCGAAAACTCCAAAAATATATACCAAATGACTTGCCCACTAGATTTCCCTACTTAATCAATATAAAGTCTTGCGTTCATTTTATTTTAGTTTTAAGATCTAGTTTATAAGTTTACTTTTATACCCAAAAACTCAAAACTCATCTAGATGACAATTGTTACAGAAGCATCCTACTGGGAATGCTTCTACATGTCCAAATAATCTATCACAGAATTTACTAAATGCAACTTGTGCAGATTGTAAATAAATTGGGATTTCAATTAAAAAAAATGTTCAAATGTATGGTAGACTAGGGGCTGCCCGCAAAAAGGTGTTTCTGCACCCTAGACTGACAACTTTTCACTCACCTTTTTTCGAGTTTTTGCAAGGTGGGTATGTATAAATTTCAACTGAGTTGGCTTTTTCCCTGGATTGAGAACATGGAACAATTTAAATTACAATCGAAGCTCCGCTCGGCGGAAACAAACCAAATAGCCGTGGCAGACGCGCTTTTTGGGTTCGGCAATGCAGCGCCCCGATAGCCGCAGGCGCCCAACGTGCGTGCACGAATGTACGGATCTCCTTGTGCAAATCAAGAACCGAGGACAACCCCACATTTCTTTGTCTACTTTCTGTTCAAATGTGTAGATAGATTTTTTTGGGCGCACTCACAGGTACTGCAGCCGCAAGGGCTTATTGTGCCCATTTAACATGCACTTAAATGCTAGGACATTCACACACACTCATGGGTTTAAGCAAGACTCGAACTCGCGCGCGTTGGCTAGAGGACAGAGCCAACTAGTTGAACCATCTGAGCCACCGCGTCCCCGTATAGATAGATTAATAATATTCAAAATTCTAATGCCTATGTCCATTATCATTTTTTTTTGATATTTTCCAGAAATATTCATTATATAAAGATTTGCTTTATTAACAATAACATATTTTTGCCACGTATAAGATGTCCAAATTACAGGCAAATAAGCGTGATTTACGAAAAGTGTTACTTTATCATTTCAATATTATGAAAACTGCTGTTGAGCTTCTTAAAATACTTATAAAAACGACGAAAGATCGCAGGAATTATTGGATAAAGATTAATGTCTGTTATTCTTGAGGCTTAGGACGTGTCAAAGGAAAATAAAACGAAATCCTGCTTGACAGGCAAAAAGAAAGTCCGATATCGTATTGTGACTAAAATGGAAAATGGATATATTAAAAATTAATTTACGACGCAAGCCAACCATCAACATCGTGTCTGATGAGACCAGAAAAGCTTGCCGTGCTACGAGTTGTTAAAAACACGTCAAACAATCATCTACCAACAAAAATAAATCAATTTTAATCAAATATTGAAAGCTAAACGTCCTGAGTAAAATATACAAAGTGGCCTCGGCCATGCGTTGGGAAACAGATCAAAAACGCGATCGAAGCTCCTCGCTGGGATGTTTTACGTAAAACATTGCTCTTTGCGATTACGGTTTGTTTGGACAGATGGCAGAATATTTTGCAAGGTCAGAACTTCAACTTATATAAAGATCTCTCAATAGCTTTCCTCAAAAACGAGCCGTTATTTCAAAGTGAAATCTGTAAATTGCTAAAAAGATGGACGAAGGCTGATGGGCGTTTTCATTTTAATTGTTATCTTTTGCAAAAAGGTAGAATTTTTTCATGTCATGTAAAAAGTTCTTGCTGTATGATTATAGTGTCTCACAAAATATTTATAACCTGATTATAAATGTTGTAAAGCTAACGGACAAGAATAATGCAGGACAATTTGGATTACGCGATTGAGTAAATCTCCACATGGCTTTTCAAGCGAATTCCCATTACAAAATGTAAAACTAGGTGATGCATATATAATTTGTAGCGGAGCGAAAACTTGGAAAAAAATTCCTTGCTTAGGGACGGTATGCACAGGCCGTAAATATCCCATGCTAAAAATATTTGAGCAGTCGGTTTCTTTTACCTGCCAAGATTATATGAAATATTTCACCTCTCCTACATTCTCCAAGTTTCTTAGGTATCCATTCTTACCTTCGAACGATTTAAGATCGATAAAATGGACAGATTGCAGTTCTGCACTTCTGCCCACTCAAGACATATTTTGCTTATCTGCCACGGATACTGCGTACATTAAAATATATATTCGTATATTGTGTTTTCATTTACAAGTCACCATCCTAATGAACACAAAAATCTTTTAGCAAAAATGCAATTTCCTTATACGCTTGTTTTCCACGAAAATATTAGGGTCATCTCAAAAATTTTGATTTCTCAAAGAGTTGCTACGCAACATGTTAAAGTTATATGTACCAAATCATACACTGACCGTATTAAAGCTAAATATTAAGCTAAAAATAATCCGAACATTTTAGCATCATCTGAATTACAGAAATTATTTTAATTTAATTTTATTATAGCGCTGCATAGTTATAAGAAACACAAACAGTGCCAAATAATCTTGATTATACTCAAAGATAACTAACTTCTAAAAACTGTCTTTTAACATTTTTATCGTTAAAAAAAATTATAAACGGAACATCACCAACTTTATATATACGAACAACTCATTGTAAAAATATGTCTAAAAAACGACGCATTAGTATAATTATAAAAAATTTAACAAAAAAATTGATTACATATTTTTTCAAAATTTTGTGTTACATGAGAGTTACATTTTGAAACATTTATTCTCTGGCAATACCTATAATTACATATATAATTTATAAAATACACATAATTGAAAAGAGAATTAGCCCAAAACAAAAAAGAACAAAATGGTGGAATGAAGAGATAAAACAGAAAGTCAAAGAAAAGAAGAGGGCATGGAAGAAATATCTGCAGACGAAAAGAGAAGAAGACAGGCAAAGCTATATAACATTGAGGAACGAAACAAAGGAAATAGTTAAGGAAGCAAAGAATATAGCATGGGAGGACTTTGGAAAGGAAATTGAGGAGAAATTCCGAGATAACACTAATAACAAGAAATAGTTTTGGACGACAGTCAAACAACTAAGGGGAAAATATGGCAAAACAACATGGTGTATAAAAGATAAAAACGGAGTCATGGTCACAGAAGAAAGCAAAATCCTAGATACATGGAGTGAATATTACAAAGATAAATTTAAGGCAGAAGGAATAGAACCTGAGAGGAGAAACATAAGGCAAGCCCCAGCAGAAATGGAGGGTGAACAAATAATAACCACAGAAGAAGTAATATAAGCAATTAACAGACTGAAATTAGGAAAATCGGCCGGAAAAGACGAAATCAGCCCCGAGATGGTCAAATACGGAGGTGAAAAATTGGGAGAGTGGATTCAAAGAATATACCAACAAGCTTGGGATGAAGAAGCCATACCTAAAGAATGGGAGAAGAATATAATGGTCCCAATACACAAAAAGGGAAATACTAATGATTGTGATAACTACCGAGCCATCTGCCTGTCATCATGTATACAGAAGATATTCTCGAGAATAATTGAGACACGGATCAGAAGTTACGTGGACAATGAATTACAAGAAGAACAAACGGCATTTCGAAAAAATAGACAAACACAAAATCACATATACACTATAAGAGCGGCGACGGAAAAGAGATTAGAAGAAAGAAAACCATTATACCTGGCATTTTTAGACATAAGTGCAGCCTTCGACAGTATACCAAAGAGGAAGGCCATGGAAGAGACAGGAGTACCCGACAAACTGACCAAAGTCACAAAAGCGTTATACAAAAAAGTAATAGGAACAGTCAGAATAAAGGAGAAGGAGTCGAAGAGCTTCAATATAGAAAAAGGAATCAAACAAGGAGACTCCCTTAGTCCTCTCCTATTTATTATAGTTATGGACCAAATTCTAAAGAAGAGTAAACAGAGATCACTAAATTTAAAATTGGGGCACTGGAGAATGGAAGAAGTAAACCTCCAAAGCCTGGTGTATGCAGACGATATTGTGCTACTGGCGGACACAGCCAGGAAATTACAAGCCGCAGTCAATAAGTGAAACAACAGTATACAAAATGCAGGAATGAAAATTAATGCAAAAAAAGCAAAATCATGAAAATTAGTAAACAAACAGGCAATGAGGATAAAGACATGAATATTAGATGCGGACAGAACACCCTAGAAGTAGTAAAACAATATGAGTACCTGGGAGTAATATTAAGCAATGATGGGACATTAGAACAGGAAATAAGAAACAGAACATCAAAAGCAGCAAAAGTATACTACCAGATAAACACAACACTGGTAAATAAAAAAGAATTGAGAAAAGAAACAAAGTTACACCTATACAAAACAGTATATATACCAACACTGATATACGGAGCGGAAACTTGGCCCATGCAAGACAAACACAAAAGTAAAATCACTGCCGCAGAAATGAGGTATTTAAGGCGAATAATAGACAGGACCAGAAGAGATAGAGTGAGAAACATAATTACAAGAGAAGAGCTAAGTGTAGATCCGCTGATAGAAACCATACAAAATAGACAGCTGCAGTGGTATGGACATGTGGTACGTATGGACAGCAAGAGGCTCCCAAGGAGGATCATGGAAGCAAGAGGAGATGGGAAGAGAGGAAGGGGCAGGCCCAGAATGAAATGGATAGACAGTATTAAAACTGTGGTACAGCAGAGGGGAAGGAACATCGAGGAAGTAAAGAAGATGGCGCTCAACAGAAAGGAGTACCAAAAATGGATCGAGGACCCGACACCGTAAGGTACAAGGGAAAGGACAAAGAAGAAGAAGAAGACACATAATTGAAAGGTAACCTATCTAAACCAACGCTTTAAGTTTATATTAACATTTGCTGGACCTGAAGTGGTTTTTACTTTTGGCCATTTTATGCCAATAACATATTCTAAAAAATCTTTGTGCTATTTCTTACCGTTTGGCCTGCAGGCCGGTTTCCAGTTACCGATTCGGGATTTCAGTGTTCAGTGCTTTAGCTTTCCCGTTAAATGGGTTGGCTAATAACAATGCAACGAAGTGTTGATTATAAAACATTAAAGCGGCTGCTCTTGTGTCGCGTTTGGTGTTTATGAATTCTTCAAATTTCGGTAGTTATTTCCAGAAGACAGACGTATTATTTTAAAATTAACTTGCTGTCTTGTGCGATCGCTCTAGACTTGCGCACGTACGACAGAACTGGTGGTGATGGGAGATTGCTGCTGCGTTAGTCGAGCACGCAAGCTAATGCTTAATATATTTATATGAGAAAGAAGCATATGAGCCTATCAGATAGTTTATAAGCTAACAGTAAGAAATTTTAACTGCCCCTCAGCCTGTTCCATATTACTTAATCGAAAATAAAGTTGTGATCATCCGAAAGCTGAAAACGAAGACTGCTGCCACCACGAAGCGACATTTTAAATTACAGTGTAATTTAAATCCACTGCAACCAAATCTATTATTATCCATGGTATCGGAGCTATGTAAAATCTTACAAAGCATGAAGAAAACAAAGTGTGGAGTAAAACTTCACGTATTCAGTGCGCATGCACAATCCCCTATTACAACATAGCTTTACGTAATTAACAACATATGATTATCGACAAAATTGAACAAAAATACGCCCGTACGGCTGATGTAGTCGAATATTTGGTGCAAGAAACTAACCGACAAAATGTACTGCGTGGTTTGGCTACAAAAACCCCAATTTTACGGCGCAGCTAAAAAATACAGGAAATTTAACCACCAGGAGGAGGTAACTACTGACAGACAAACCTATAACAAGCAATCTGATCCTATGAGAAGTGATAAATTCATTTGCGAATTCAAAAGGAAGCTCGCTCAACATCTTGGGCGGAGCACGACTGACCTCTCGATGGTCTATGCACCAGGATATGCACTACAAGTCTTTTGTCCTGAAGAACCGCCAACTGTTAACAAATTCAGCGAAACTTTGCGGAGGTCGGTATAAAAATTTTGAAATTTTGGTAAAATAGTGCCCCAAATAGTTGGAAGATTGATAACAAAATTTAATTTAACTGACCCGGTGATGGAGAATATTGCCATAGTTAGGCAAAATGTCGCTAAAGATCCGAAAGTATCGATTCGGCATCGTGTACAACAGTTGGACATATCAAAAAGCTCGTTTTTGACAAATACTCACTAAAAACCTACACTAATGCAGAGCTTAAGCTTGGTGACCATTCTCATCGTTGACAATTAATCAATTGCTTTTTAGAACATCATGAAATGGATTCTCAATATAACCGAAAATATCATCTTTAGCGATGAGGTTTTATACGTGGTAGGTTCGTAAACAAACAAAATTGTTGTATTTGATGTTTGAAAAATACTTGTTTAACTCATAAAAAGGAAATACGCACCCCCAACGAGTCACCGTTTGGTGTGGATTTTGAGCAGATGGCTTGATAGATCATACTGTAAATGGCGATGGTTACCATTACATGATAACCCATTTCTTTGACACCGACAGTGTAACGTAGATCTGGACATGGAATAGGACGGTACCACTTGCTATACGGCCCGAATTTACTGTATCAATTTCCTAGTCGCCTAATTTTACGAGATTCTGATATTAACTAGCCAGCAAGATCTTGTGATTTAACACCAAGTACTTTCTCATTGTGGGCCTGAAAATTAAGGTTCACAAATAGATGACGACCTCAAAACGGAAATCGGACGTGTTATCAATGAAATTGGTCAGAACATGAGCGGAATGGTACTCGAAAATTTTTCAGACAAAATAATACTCAATAAAAATCTATTCATAGAAAGAAAAGTATGCAGTAGAAACCATCTACACCACTATTGTCAATACATGCATTTATTAAAAATTTGTCATGAATGAAAAAAACTTTACGGAAGAATTAATTGAAGCTGTGAAAAAGAAAATTAAATAATAATAGAATAAAAGTTAGGAATCAACTCATCTCAAACTTCAAAACCAACCAACCCTATTTAAACTATTTCTAAAAGTACTCTAAGAATTTGGAAACAAAAATGTCAGGGAATGGATTTACCCCTGAGGAACAAATATTTATACACTTTGTGTTTTACGAACGATCAGGTGGTAGTGGCGCAAGACGAAAAGGATCGTAGCTACATGATAAGAAAGCTGAAAGAAGAATACGGAAGAGCTGGAATAAAAATCAATTTTAAAAAATGGAATACTTAACAACTAAAGAAGAAAAAAGTAAAAACCTCGAGATCGTAGAAAACCTTAAAATAATAGAAACACCTACATTCAAATATCACGGATTCTATATTAAAGAACGCAACAACAGTAGAAGAGATAAAAAATAGAACCTTCAGGCAAGAACAACTACTAGGCTACTCGGTAATATGGGACAGAAACATCCAAATAAAAACAAGGAAAATGATATACGAGATCATATTTAAAAGAATTATGACATGTGCAGCAGAAATATGAATCATTAAGAAGAAAAATAAAGGAATTGTTTGACCAAGATCGATACAATGATAAATGAGGAGATTAGAAGAAAAATGCAAGTCGAAACAAACATAATCAAGTTTATAGAAGATAAAAGACTATTATGGTATGGCCACGTAAGTAGATTAGATAACATATGGATAAATAAAGTCATGAAATGGAGTCCCGCAGAGAAAAAAAGTGAGGAAGACCTTGGAGATCCTAGAGAGACAAAGTAGAAAATAGGATTAAAAGAGAGAGTCTGGGAAAATAGAGCATGTTTGGACAATATACATCTAATAAAGGAAGTTATCAAAAAGAATTTAAAAAAAACAAAAAGACGTACATTTAGGGTTTATGTATCGAGAACCTTAAAATAGCAAGCTTAAAAAACAATATGATTGAAAGAACAGTGGATAAACATAATAAAAAAACTATACACATATAACAAAATTAAAATAAATATAGGAAAATACAGAGTGTTAACAACAAAAGGTTTAAAACAAGGATGTGGGCTATTATGTTTACTTTTCAATATATACATGGATCAAGCTTTGGAAATATAGTACAAAAGTGTTCCCCATTTGTATACCCATTCCTGAGCATGTTTTGTACCAAGTAGTGCAGTTCATTCTTTGCTGTTTGCGGACGACAGTCTTATTTGTGTAAGATCAAGACGACAAGTAGTATATGACCCGAAAATAAAAAGTTAAGTTCGAAAAATGGAGATGGACAATAAACTTTCAAACAAACGTGTATTGGAAGAGAAGCAAATAATATATCGACGATGAGGGAGTTAAACACTGTGAAAGTTTAAAATACCAGGCACGACCATCAGTCCACTGGCACGTACAAAAAAGATATCCTTTATGATTAATATTATGTAATGAAAACCTAAGTCAAAAAAACATCGCTTTTTTCACAGTATTGTTGAAAACATAGTCCTTTACGGAACAGAAATATATAGTAAAACTCAACTTTATGAAAAGATGCTTGAAAGTAACTAGAAAAGATAGAATGAGAACGTAAAACATCTGGAGAGAAATGGGAATTGAATAACAAATTATCAAAACCTTGAAAAAGAGAACACTCCAATGGTATGGGCACATAAATAGAATACCAGAATAATTTTAGCCAAGAGAAGTTGTTAACGGATGGTCTACGTGCGGCAGAAAAAAAAGAGGAAAACCAACTTTAGGATGGGAGAACTATATAAAATCGATAATGGCAGAAAAAGGATTAAGAGAAGGCGATTTGAGAAACAATTATTTTGAAAACAAAAAACAATAAACCTAAAAGCGTAAAAGTTACAAAAAGAAGAACTGTATCCCACCACCATCCTTAGCATATATATGTGAATATTAAGACAAGCGCGTGTGGTAAGAGTTTAATTTTTCGCAGCTTTTGAAGATGTCTAACTTAACACAGCTTAGCAAATAAATCCATTACTTCAATAACAATATAACCCTCTTCCCCCATTCCGATATTCTTATAAAAAAATTGTACGGGTACAAATTTTTTAGTACTAACAATAAACGTCGCAATTCCTAACGTAATCGTCAAATACCTTCTAGACACAGTCATAGTAATTTCTTCAGCTGGATTGAAGTGTTATCAAAACTTTCATCAACTATCCCCACATGCTGACGTCAACGTTGTGGTTTAGCATAAGTTTTGAGTAACTTATCGGTCGATTTTAATATCAAGCGATTCGTATCGACAAGCTGAGTCGATTGACACGCCCTTTAAGAAACTTCGGTTACACTCACTGAAAGTTTCCTTTGGAAATACATTGCTATGGTGTTTTCTATGACCATGGACAATATTGTTTTCAATAAATTTGATTAAAAAATCGATAATGCTGTCTATGGTTACAGAAAATACATTACGAGAAAAAATTTGCGGAAAACCTAACCTAACCATACAAAGTTGAACCTAACCTTACATTGTCGAAGACGACAAACACCTAACCTAACCTTAAATGCACGAAGGTTTAACGTCGTTTAATGAATATGCCGGAAGACAATTAAAAACAAATAGAACCGCAATATTTATTGCTTAAAACAATTAATGCTAAACGTTTAGTCGCTATTTAGCGTTTCTAGTGAGCACCGCATGGAAATGGTCAGCTTTTACTACTCTGGTCTTACAGTAAACCTTCATTAGAACCACCAACCAATTTAGAAGCACCAACACACTTTACTGACGATGGTCATCTGATTGGTGGCGCACAGCGTCGAGCATAGTCTCCATTGGGTCGCCTATCGCAGAACCAGTCTTTGATTGGGCGCCAGGTTGCCTCAATCCGTTGGGTGGATGTGACATCACAAAAAAAATAAAAAAATGAATGCTCACTCTTTTATAATAGAATATGATGCATGACCGGGGCACGTCACGTGGTAAAACTTTTCATGAAGCTTAACCAATTAAGACTCCGTTACTTTCAATTGTAATAATGATCTAATAAATTTAGTTTAAGTTCCTCTTGTTTGTATACCTTTAAGGTTTTGCAATACATACGCAATACAAAATGAACATAAGAGTAATCTTACTAATAATTTGGTTTATAACATCAAAAGACAACATCCCTAAGTTAGTTTGGTTAAATTCGTATCCTGTTTTGGTTAGTGTATCTGAAAGATAAAAATATATTTCTCTTTCTCCTTAAATATATGAATCATCTCTCTCTTTCAGCTGTTTTACTTTTACTTTTATTTTGAATCGCCCAGGTTTCTGTGACATATTTTAGCGGCAGTGGGTAAATAATTTAAAACATTTTTTGTTTGTTTCATTTGTTATATCTTTATTATTGTATGGTATATTTTGATTGCTTTATCATTTATGTATGTTCATTATGGCCATTTTCGAATTTTTTTAGTTTTCCTTTACGTGCAACATTTCTGTTTTTAGTATTATTTATTTCTTTTCTACTTTTCGTTGATTTTTTCTTTTCCATCCTAAGATATTGGCCATTTGATTTTGAATGCTTTTATTTTTCAAAGCTTCCTTGTAGTTATTTTTTATTATTTTATTTATTTACTATTTTGACAAGCGCCAGAGTGGCGTTAAACATTCGTGCATTCAAGGTTAGATTAGGTTAGGTTTCCTTTAGACAAGGTTGAGTTAGGTTTTTGTAGACTTTGACAATGTAAGGTTAGTTGCAACGTTGTATGGTTAGGTTACGTTTTTGGTGGTTTTATATGAGCATAGACAGCATTGTCGATCTCCTTTTTGCCGAAATTACCGAAAATAATGTTGTTGCCATAGAAAACACATTAGTTAAGCGACTCAGGTCGTCGATGTAAATCCTTTGACCGGTTTTGGTACTTTCGCTAAAGCGAAATCTCACCTGAGTTTTGATTCCTTTTCACATTTTTTAAATTTAAAGAAATCCCACGGTTAGATTTTGTTTTATTGTTCGCTGTTAGGCTCTACGGTTGTGACAAGCTATCAATGAGTCATTTCGATATTAATTCCCCCTCTTTTCCATTGAGTTAGAAAAACGTTCGCTAGGTTGATTAGTAACTAACGATGGTGGTTTCTGCTTTATAAGAATTAGTTACAGTAACTGTTATACTATTTGGGAATTCGATAGCCCGCATAACGGTAAATCCCACGTAACCTAATTAGGAATTGTGCAAGCGCTTCGAATTCCTCGCCGCAGCCGATCCGTGCAAAGCTCAAACCCTAGATATTACTGAGTTCTTATTACCAATGCTGTTGCGAGCGTGGCTACTGTTCATTCATCTCCTGCAGCGAGGCTGCGACCGAGGCCCGGGGCGAAAGTGGAGCAGGCAGAGGCGCCGCCGTTACATAAACAACGAACATAACCTCGAAGCGCACTGATAAAACAACGCGCGGCGGCTGGCAGTTCGCCCCATAAATCACGGCCGGCTTCGGTACTGCGCCGTTAGATTTATGCCGGGGCCGCCGAAAAATCGCGCGCGGTTCGCAAATCACGGCTAAATCTGCCGCGGAGCTGGCGGGGGCGCAGCACGCGGATGATGACACCGACGACGCTGGTGCGAGCGGTGGCGACGCAGCGGCTGTCCCTGTCTCGGAAGTTTCGGGTGCAGCTATAAAAAAAATGCCTTTCGCGGCTAGCACCGGCCGCTGGGGGCTCGCCAATAGGCGCGACAGGTTTCGGCCACGATAACATTTCCAGCAAGCTTTGTTCGAAGCCCCCCACAGAAACCAATATTTCCAAGAGGGCCACCTCAATAGAGGAGGCATCAGTAATCAGGCTGGAGCGGTTCCATAAATCTCGGCCGGATTTAGCATAAATAAATAAACAACCTGGGACATCAACAATGTTGATTGTTGAATCTGTGCCGCCATCTGTGGACCGATTTGAGGTCCAAAATACAGAATACTTCATGAAAAGTGCATTATATCAAGAAAACTCTCTTCGCAATATATTGATTATCACTTTCTCATTAATGTTTGCTTTCTTTTACACTGTAGAAGAAATCTACTATTGTTTGGTTCAATTTTTTGCTACACATTTTATAGAAATTTACTGATAAATTAGTTTTAAAAGTGTTCAAAACATTTAAAAACACTATCATATGCTGATAAATTAGTTACATTTATTTACAGAGTGGTGCAAGATATTGTAATTTATATTTTCGGTTACACTGAAATGCAATAATAAGAGATGAATACATTAACAAATAAAACAGCCAGAAATATACAATTCTGATCAAAAATAAAGTGGTTTTTAATTTGAAACGAGCGCGAAAATTGTAGTTTAAAAAAACTTTCTTTTTTGTGTTGGCACAACCTTCAGGGACATTCCTTCCTAATTTCAGTTCAATGTGTCAAATAGTTTGTAGGTTATAGCAGTGAATTTGTATCAACTTTTTGCCCTTTTCGATTTTTAAAATACCTAATACTGTTAAACAAAGAAGTTGCATTAAATTTTGTGTTAAAAATGAAAGGCTTAAAATAGTGCAGAAAGCACTCGGCGATCAAACTTTTCCGAAAAAACTATATTCTAGTGACTAAACTGTTCAGGGAAGTTCGTGGATCTGTAGAAGATGGACCTCGTTGTTCATCAACATCAATAGCCGAAAAAAATATCAAAACAATTAGAAACAAACTAAAAGGAAAGTTGTTAGATTATAAGAGAGCTTGCTGAAGATTTCGTAATATTAATGGGTTTAGTGGAGGCAATTTTAAGTGATGCTTTAGGTTTGAAACGTTCGTCGGCAAAACGCAACAATCATTATTTGTGAGTTTTTTGGCAAAACTTCAACAGGTATTATTCTACAAGCACCGTATCCTCCAGATATACCACCATGCAACTTTTTCCGGTTCAGTCGATTAAGAAAACTACTTCGAGGAACCCGATTTGATTCAGCTGAATCAATAAAACAAAAATTAGAGAAAGTGTTTGTGAATATTCCAAAAAGTGGATATGAAAAGTGTTTCCTAGTTTTGATTTACGTTGGCGGACGTGTATCGCACCGAATTGCGATTGTTTTAAAAGCGACAAAATAAATCAATATGTGTTTTATTCCAACATGGACCTTACTTTACAGAGTAGTATAAGAAACATCCATTCGCCAAATACATGTGTGACAGTAGGTTGTTGAAAAAATGTACATTTTGTTAGTCAGCAAACAATATGGCAAGTACAAATGAAGAAACGGCCCTTAGTTCCCGGCAGATCTTAGATGGCCAAAGGGACGAAAAATCCCCGGGTGGAACATAACAAACACAAGATAGGAACGTGAGAAGTTTACAAGAATCTGGTAAATTGGCTAACTTACAAAGAATGAAATGAACATATTAGGAGTCAGTGACATTTGATGGAGAGATAACGGAAAATTCAAAACACCTATTGAAAACACTATAATACTATTCAGGAACGGAGACAATAACGATTATTGAGTAGCTATAATAACAAAAAACATGGAAAAATATACAGAAAACTTTGTTCCAACATCTAACAGATTAATATTGTTACAGCTATGAAGAAACCCCACAAACGTAAATACAATCCAAATATATGCACCAACCGAAGATAAACCGGATAATAAGGTTGACGACCTACACGAAAAGATAAATGACCTTCTGACCAGCATAAGAAAACAAAACATAAATATAGTAACAAGAGATACGAACGCAAAGGTCGGAAGAGGAAGGACAATGAACGCAGTAGACAAATTTGGACTGGTAGAAATAAATAATAGAGAAGATGGGCTAATTCAGTTCTGCCAAAAAATTTCATCTGTAACCATCATATAAAAATGGAAATAAAGACATACCTATGGTCCACGGCACTTTACGGCTCTGAGGCATGGACAATAAAATAAGACACATTCAAACGACTAATTGCATCTGAGATGTTGCCATATAGAAGAATACTAAAAATCCCAAGGACAGATCGAGTAACCAACGCCAAAGTTCTTAACAGATTAAACAAAAACACCACCGAAATAGAGAATATTATCAAAACAAGGAAAATAACCTACTTGGGACACATCATGCGACATGACGAATACGATATACTCCAATACATAATAGAAGGCAAGTTTAAAGAAAATGCGCTAGAGGAAGACGTAAAACATCCTAGCTGAGTAACGTCAGGACGGTCCTCGAGAGGGGGGGGGGGGTGAGAAAGCCCTTCGAAAGAGAATCAAGAAAAGCCCTCAACGACCCATGCGTCAACTCGCCTAGAACTTTGGCATAATTTTACTGTTCGATATATTATCGAATCACGCCTGATGCTTTATCCTTATAGTATGATCAAGAGCCAGCGCCTGACTCACAAGCAGAAAGCGACTAGGAAGAAATTTGTCAAAGATTTGCCGACCTGATTCCACCCGGCACGCTGACACGACATCATCTGAGGAAACAAAAATATTTTCACTGCTCAGGCGGTGGCGAACAGTCAAAAGACCAGAATACTTGCCCAATTCTCTAAGAATGCTAATACCAAAAGGGAGAACTCATATGTCAAGTTTTCGGAGGTATTATGACTGATGGAAAAACTTCTTTTCATTGATTAGGGCGTCAAGATCAATGGGAAAGTGGACAAGAAGGACATCTTGGAACCCATCTACCTCGATTGAGCCCCCAAAACACTGAGTCTGGCATCACGATGGGGCTCCAGGATACTGCTCCAAGATCACGCAAAACTGGCTGCATTCTACATCAAGGAGTGGCCCTCTTGCAATTCCGACTGCAATATAATGCAATTTTCTGTCTGGGCGGAGTCGGGGAGAAAGGCCTGCGCTACTTCCCACTCATCTGTGGAATCCCTGAATCTCAAAGCTTGGGGCGAACTTTTTGAGTACCTGAGTACCACTGTCAATGCGGTTCCCAAGAGACTTCGCTCTCTTATCCGTGCAAATGGAGATCGATTCTAGAACTAGTTGTTATTATATTACCTTAAGATCGGTAAAGTATTGGTTGGTATTGCTTTTGAAATAAGGAAATACCGGTGCAAAACCTCTATCCGGGCAATTGCACCCTATAACTTCTGTTAGTCAGTCTAAATCTGAGCCACTTCTTTAGACTAAGAAAAAATGTTTATATAACTAGTGATCGCTTAGCATTACAATGGTTTATTTGAAAAAAATCTATCAAAATTGGTGGTAACTTCTTCGAACCAAAACTACATTAAACACAGCCCAAACGCGATTGTGGACTAAAATAAATTGCATATTTGGAAATATCTAAGAAAACAACCTCAAATTATGGAGATTTATTTTGAACCAGAGTGGTCTATATTCTTTTTTATAAGCATAGGTCTTATCAACAACACAGGCATATTAGCATAATTAGGGTGTCAATATTATTACGACTTAATGACCCTGAAACTAATAAGTGAGATTTTTTATATCACTCACACACGTAACCTCAACAATTCACAATTGTAATTCAAATAAAATGGCAACAACTATTGTGTCGCTCATAATCAGTTTAGTTGAGCCTTTTAACTAAATTGTTAAAAATCCCCATAAACAATAAACAGCATGCAATACGCAGCAGCTATTAAAATATAAATTTTAAATTTGGCAAAAACAAAAACCGCACGTTAATTTATAAATAGCTAAGGTACTATATTACGCTTTCATTTTAAATGCACTATAGAAGACAGAAGCTAACAAAAGAGGCAGCTATCAACTATTTAGTTAAAATGGCCATAAAAGTAGAAAGAGGCGATAAAAAAGTGACAACAAAAAACATTAGAAGCTACACAGTGAAAGGCAGCAAAGAAAGATGATATAACACTAGAAAAAACAAAGAGAGACATAAAGCAAAAATATTAAGATTAATGTACAACACTGTCCAAACAAAAGAGACCCAATTTTGCCAAGAGATTGGCACATACAGGTTCTTACACTACTACACAAAAAGGCCATACAAAAGACTAACAATTACAGGGAAATAGCATTAAGCAGCTTATTAAGGAAACCATGAGTGATAATACGATATACAATAGAAGATAATCACTGTTGCTTCAAAAAAGAAAAGAAGTACCGGATAATATATTTATACTGAGACAAGTAAAAGACAAGTCAATAAGAAAGAGAAAAGAAAGGTTCATTTATGCTAAACGGACCTGAAAAGCGCCTTTACGAGAGTCAGAAGAACTAGAGTACTAGAAAACAGTGGTATAAACAAACAAATCTTTAGCTGTGATTTTTCTTTTGTCTTACTTTTGATCGCAAAGCACTTTTCTTTATACCTTTACTAACTCTTTCTATTATTCCACATCTTTTATCAGCTGTTTATAGTTTGCGTTATTTTGGATAATTAAATTATTTCTGTATCACTCTTTTCTTTGTATCCTTATTTAGTTTTATTTGTGGTATTAAAATTAGATCTGTAGTATATTTTGGACCATAAGATGTACAATTCAGGCGTGTTTTTCCTTCATAATTAAGTATCAGTATATTTCTGATGACAAAATGTTTATAAAAGGCGATCGAAAGAGTAAACCGGATTTACATTTTAATGAAAAGGACATTTGAATTGATTTCATGATTGAACATTACAGTAAACAATCTTAGAGTAAACAAAGAAAATTATTACTGACAAACGGCTACCTTGGCTGCGGTGGCAATAACTCCAAAATATTTTCGATTACGTTTTCGCACAGGGATGGGGTAATTCTAGGGGTAGATGAAGCGTAAAGTAAATGCCATAAGATCCATAGCCACTTTCTACCCAATACAGTTGTACGCGGTGAAGACCCGACTCGACATGCCCTTACATCACACAATGGTTCTAGACCAGAGAATAGTCGATAAAAATATTTATAATGTAAAGTTCATTTAAGAGATTATTCTAAAATCACTCAAAAGATTGATACTAGCGTCGGAAAGGATACATTTCATGATGACGAGTACAGCAAGAAGAAAGAAAAACGTATAAATAGATAATAAAACCATAAAAAATGCAATTTGACACACGATAAGGGTATATAGTAAACAGAAGTCCGATATGTGATGTGTGTGTGTGTGTGTGTGTGTGTGTGTGTGTGTGTGTGTGTGTGTGTGTGTGTGTGTGTGTGTGTGTGTGTGTGTGTGTGTGTGTGTGTGTGTGTGTGTGTGTGTGTGTGTGTGTGTGTGTGTGTGTGTGTGTGTGTGTGTGTGTGTGTGTGTGTGTGTGTGTGTGTGTGTGTGTGTGTGTGTGTGTGTGTGTGTGTGTGTGTGTGTGTGTGTGTGTGTGTGTGTGTGTGTGTGTGTGTGAGAGAGAGAGAGAGAGAGAGAGAGAGAGAGAGAGAATAATCAATATATTAGTGCTTCCAGAAACAAAAAAGAAAGATGAAAGCACTATGGATATTGAACAACACATGTTAATTTCGAGGGACGTTCCACAATCCATTGGAGCGAAACAAGGAACAGCTATTATGATATGCAAGAAATAGAAAAGCATGATCCGAAGTTATAGCTATATAAACGAAAGAATAATACGAATAGCCCTTAAAACACAAAAAAGAGGCAATTGTACTTTACGTGTACACCCCAAAGAAAGCTAGAAAGAAAATACAAAAAATAACAACTCAAATGGTTATGTTGTTATAGCTGCCAATCTGGATGTAAGAGTTGGGAATATACCGATAGGAAATGTATGTGGGAAAAGATCAACAAATACACGTGTATAGAGAGAGGTGCAAGATAAATAAAAGAGTTACACCATTCATAAAAAACATTCACGTTTTTATATAAGCAAAGATAAACACAGCCATTGCTCAATGATCAGCAAACTATGGGAATGTGAAAAAAACCGCTTAACAATTATTTTTAACAACAAAATACTAGTGACGGCAGAAGAAGAATGGCAAAACCTAAAACCAAACCTCATAAATAATCTCATAATACAGCATAAGATGTACCAGGACTAAGATCTACAAATTACAGGAAAAAAGGATTTAAAATATAGAATGAGAAATTATAAGAACTACACAATAAAAGAAATAAGCATAAATAAAATAAAATTTGATATCCACAAACGTCAATAAGTTGTTTATAGAATTGCAGAAATACGTGGACTATAAGTATTTGTGGTATAACAAAAATGCAGAAGATGAAGTACCTCCAGATGAAATAAATCTCCATATCTTGATAATATAACTCCTATAACATTAGATTAGCCAAATGAAACAATAAACAGATCAAGAAACAAGATATCTCCAAGCACAAATAAGATCCGCTTAGAATTGATGAAGTTCGGAGCTGCCATAGTTAACCTAGACTACTGCACCTACTAAACTTGTGTTCGAAACCTGATGATTCATTAACAGCTAGAGTAATATGGCTTTTCAATCAAAGAAACCTCTTTAATGGGTGCTGTAACATACACGCAAAAATTATATCTTCCCAGTTCAAATAATTGCAAAGATTACATTAAATTAGATAATAGAAAAACAGAGAGCAAAATCTACGGCCTTAGACAGATTTATAAAGTCTAAGTTATGGAAAATTATCGAACCCAAAGGGTTCTAAAAATCACCCTTCTTACTGATGATCGAGTAATAATAACAATATATGAAGATGATTCTCAGAGATTAATATATAAACTGCCAACTGTAGTTAAGTGATATAATTGCCAGATAGCTGTAGCAAAGGCCAATACTATGGCTTGTAATAGAAAATAACAAATTAGATAAAAATTATTGTTATGAGCCTTGAACAATTTCAATATTTGTAATATTTATTAATTCTTAAGAGAAGGGGAGGGTTGTACGAGATTTTATATGATAACAAATAAATCGATAGGACAAGAACTGAACATGGTCTAAATAACTGACAAAGGAAAACATTGCAAAACAAACTCGAAACAACACGTGGAGAGAATAACTGAAGAACGTTTACCAAAAACTAGCAATTCTATACAAACCTAAAGGACAACGAGATGTATGTATTAATTCAAAGTAGTTCTAATGGCCTAAATCGTGCAGTTGATGATTATGATGAACAAATATTCTGATAAATTTCATCAATAATACGTCGCATTTCGCTTTTGAGGTCATCAACTGCTTATGGATTGCTGGCGGAAACCTTGGATTTCAGATAAACCCACAAAAAGAATCAGGTCTTGTTGACCAGTGAAATTAGGCGACCAAAAAATTGTTGGTGCAGCAATTCGACTGTTGTTTGAGCTATAATGCAGGTGATATAGTTCTGCTGAAATCGCATTTGTTATAAATTAGTTGGCGCCAAAAAACTGTGTTATCATATAATGATAACCATCGCCATTCACAGTTATAGCATTTACAGCGTCATCTTCGAAGAAGTACAGGCCTATCACACCATCTGCCCAAAAACCATAACAAACTTGTTGAGTGTACATTTGCAACAATCTTCTTTGCTTACGAATTGTTGAAAATAATTTTCCAACTAACCTAAAAATCCACTTCTGATGAATTATTCATGGTGAGAATAGTCAGCAAACTTAAGCTCTTGTGTCAGTTGTATTTTTACTGGAGGGAGCTTTTCGTAATGTCTAATTGTTGTGCATGGTGCCAAAACAATGTCTCCGAACCTCTATCTAGGTTAATACTCGCCAGGTTTTGTATCCATTATCGATTAAATTTTGTAATCAATCTTTGGGCAGTGTCATTTGCAATGATTTTTAACACTAGGAACTCGCTGTTCTTTCATATACCATTTCATGCTTACTAATCGCAAAAATCATAGTAGAGTTGCCGATTGCAAAACAAAAAAGAGCAAAGTTCAAATCTGGTGTTCAGTTGTTTCAATTAAAGTTAAAGGAACCCAAAATATGTTTTCTGATTAAAAGTAAACCCTGTTATCAAACTGCCAGGTTGGTCAATTTGAAAAAAAATAATTGGAAAGAAGTAAATGACATTTAAAATAACATAAAAACACTTGCTCCTTCTCTCTTTATATTAAAAAAATCCTACATGGTATGTACTATTGATTTAATAAACGTACAATGAATTTTAATATAAAAAAGATGAAGTATATTTACTACTTACATAAACTTTGCATAATAATATGAGCAAATATAGTTTTTTGGCTAAATATAAGAAAACAAAAATTTAAGAAATAGAAACTTAAATATATGATCTCAGATTCTTGAATTATTAAGGCAAGAAAAATGTGGATTTGCATATACGAGGTGCGTTTAAGTGCTAAGGTCTCCAATAGTTTTTTTCCGAAAAATTACTCACCCAAGAAAGTTAAAACTACTCAACCTGATCTCAGTCTAGGCGTACAGATTTCTCATTACAACATCGCCATTATTCCGTGACTGCTGAGAACACTTCTGGAGGGATATGTTTTACCTACTGGAAAATCTCTGGTACAGCGGCTCGATTGGATAGCGAGTGGCCACGGAGAGTGTCTTTATGGTCAGAAATTCATGGCAGCACCACGTGTCAATATATTCTGAGACATTGCCACCCACGCAACTTTTTGTTCGTCGATCAGCATTCGTGAGACCCACCTTGAAGAAACTTTTCGCATTTTCAGGTCATCATGCAAATGGACTCCACAGATCCTACAGAAATGCTAAGTTGAGAGGCGATATCTTCTAGAACAACCTGCTCTTTTCGCAAAATCACTCGGTGTGGCTGGTTCGTAGCTGAGCCTGCTTCGGTTCATTGTCACACAACTCTCGACCTTCTTTAAACTTTCCCACCCACCAACGCACATTTTTAACATCCATAACGCCTTCATCCCATGTCTCACTCAATTGACGATAAATTTCGATGGGCATTTCACTACGCAAGAGGAGAAAACGGGTGATTACACGTTGTGCTTGAACACTAAACGTCATCATTTGAATGCATACAATGCGACACTCACCGCAATGGCGGTAATTCGACCTGTATACATTGTATGGTGCTGTCATCTATATTATAAATTCAGAAATATTTCCTGCGCCTTTTAAAATTAACCGTAGCTTTCTATTTACTCTCATTGCTGAGAAAGACATTTGGAGATCTTAGAACTTGAATGCACCTCGTATATTTAGATTTTGCTAACTATCTGATGTGAAAGTAGGAAGTAAAATTTGGAAACATACAAAAAATGGAAGCTTGTAGTAATAAAGTAAATTCTTGAACTTATAAATTCAACTAATAAATTGAACTTCTTCCATATTGGAAAATGCAATTAAATTTTAAAAGCAATTCAATAAATTTATAAGTTGTTTTAGTTATTCAAGGCAGTCAATCCCTCTTAAGTTGTTTTATATTAAGGGAAATGTAAAAGATTATTTAGCACAAAACAAAAATTGAGTTTCGATTAATTACAGCACTCAAAACAGCAGGGCTGGTAGACATAAGCCAAGCGCGTGTGCCGGCAAAAAATGCGAATATCGCGCACCAGACGCCGCAAACTTCAACAGCTTTTTGAGCAGTTTATATGATGAAGCAATAAAAAGCTGCGACTCAGCTTTGGAGCCAAGTGGCGCCGCGGGCCTAAAAAGGGCGAAATTGTATTTTAAAAACGTCGACGATGCGACATTTTGGCGGGTGCATGCGATTTGCCAGGAGAAACCTCCATGTCGGGTTTTTATATTAAACAACATGCTCTGAATTATGCCGAGCGGTTTAGACGGCCAGGATTCAAAGTATGCAGAAACTCGCGGGGATGCGATAAAGCCGTAAACTAAGTTTGCACTGAAGGAGCGGTGTACGATGGGGAGACGGCAACAGTATGACATAAAAATCTGGATTTGAGCTCCAGACAGAAAAGTTATTGAATGCGTTCTATTCTTATGCGCGTTACATAAAATATTTTATCTTAAAGCAACAATGTAGCATATAACTAAAAATAACTCCAACGCTTTAGTTGCGAATTGTAAAAAGGTACAACACAGGTTAGCTGTAAAAAAAAATTAAAAGAGAGCTTCTAGGTAGTTTAACTTTCTCTTCATATTGCAGTACCAAGTATTATTATTAAAAGATAGACTAATTTAATCATACTATGTATGTATTCGAACCAAAAATAACGAAAGTATCAAATAAAATTTTAATAACAAATATTAAAAAGTAACGCCATGGAGAATGCAAATTGGATTTCAAAATATTGGAACAATCGAAATTCTATTGCTATCAATGTAAAGTACAGACTTAGCAGTTATGTATAGTATGAAATATTATGTCGGCCAAATGCCCTTCACAACTCAACTGACATGCGTTCGTTCTTTTAGCAAAATTTTCCGTAATTGTTTTTCCTGTCATACCAAATTTACGAAATACTAAAATCGTACCGACATTTATTTGTCAACTACCAAGGCAAATTCATGAATCTCCAACCCGTTGTAACTGGGGTTCCCCAAGGAAGTGTGCTGGGACTCGTACTATACTTAGTATTCACAGCCGGCTTACCAACTACGAGTTTAACCACAACCGCTACTTTCGCTGATGACATGGCTGTCCTGGTCTCACATATTAATCCTACCACTGCGTCCTACAACTTACAAAACTTCTTTAACAATGTCCAGCAATGGTTCAAAGTATGAAAAATCAAGGTGAATGAAAACTAATCTCAACATGTCACTTCCACCATGAATCGGCGGTTACACTCAACGGACAACAACTATCTATATTTGGAGCTTCATCTAGATCGACATCCGACTTTAAAAATCCATATATTCAATAAATGCAAATAGCTTAGGCTACAATACAGAAAAATCTACTGGATGATTAGAAGGAAGTCACTAGATGCTCTATAAAGTAACGCTAAAACTTATTTTGACGTATGATCTCTCCCTATGGGGAACCATTAGCATCTCCAACTATCATCGAGAGATTCCAAAATAAAGTGCTACGAGCTTTAGCCAGTGCCCCGTGGTACGTACCAAATAAAGTGAACCTAAGTCGTTTGTGTATGCCTACTACAAAAGAAGAAATAGAAAGAACTGTCCAAAGATATAAAGACAGACTATCATTGCATCCCAATCAACTATTGAATACCTTGATGAACGAATCCGATAATCAAAAACGCTTAAAACGATTTACACCTATTGAACTTACAATTCGTTTTAATTAATAATTTTAATTTAACCTAACATTAATTCCAAGAATTAATTTCAGTTTTCCTTCTTCCTTTTAAATTTATGTTAAAATATTCATTTGTATTACAGACTAGTGAAATTGATAATAAAGTGGCTTACTGTAGACCTATTCTACAAGTCCATAAGCAATTGGCAGTTTTAACTGCTTCTTGCACTTATTGTTATATCCACCACTAAATATTTGTTGTTCCTTGTAAATAGGACAGATTGTATAATAAAAAAACTTAAAAAATAAATGTTGCTCTAGTTCAGCAATTATACGTTTGGTGTTCCCTTTTAGCCCTAGAGTTGAAACAGATTTGTTCACATAAACACTTTCGTTCAAATATCCGCAAGACAAAAGTCTATGCAGCTAAGACCCATTAATGTCACCTCTCTGCGAGATAACACGACCAGAAAACTTGGTTTCAAATAAAGTGAGTGCTTCATGCGCTGTGTGACATGAAGCTCTGACTTGTTGAAACCTCATGTCATTCAATCGTTGGTTTAATTTGAAATAATTTTTTAGCATCATTCGATAGCGTACCCTATTGGCAGTAATGTTGCCAGCTTTGTCCCCAAAAATGCGAGCCAATAATTCTTCCACTCTATAATGCACACCAAGCAGTGCATTTTTGTGAACGTATTGTTTTTTCGTGAATAGATAGTGGATTTTTATAGCCCAGATGTAACATTTTTGACAATTCACAAAGCCGTTTAAAGAAAATGAGCTCCATTGGCCATTATAATTTTTTTTGCAAAAATTAGCATATCTAATCTCAGTTCACATATGTATAGCGCTTCTAAAGTTTTAGGTAGATTGTGCCAATTCAAATTTCACAAAATACAAACTTTTAATATTAATAACCCTATAGTAAGTACTGAGTGTGTATTAATATTGCACATAGACGATAGGATAAATGCTTCGTTGTAGGATTGTTAAATAGGAACTGACTAATGTTTTCATATTATACTATGCACTATTCATGTCAACTTGCAGATACCCCAAAATTTAAGATTTATAATTTCTAAAAATTTTACTTCAAGGGTCGATTTGCAGATAATATTGCAATCACAACACAATATTGCTATACTGGATAAATATTGAAATGCCAAAATTAAAATAAAAGGCCAATTTACTAATATAGATAGAGTTATTACATCAGTTATTTTATTTTTAATTTTGTAACAACAAATGTTTTTTAATAATTTTTCTATTTCCAATTATTATACGGGTGTTTTAAAAATAATCATCCCATTTAAAATGTTTATATTATGAAAAATAATGAGCATAGACACAAGATTAATAAGGCTAATCTTAAAGTTTTTATAAATATCAAATCATAGGTGCTTAATATGCCCCTCTTGGTACGTTCATAAAGTAATTAAATTCGTTCTAAACCTTTGCCAGCATCTCTAAATTCATTGATGCTACAGCTGCTGTTATGCGGTTCCACAGTTTGACCACTGTAGTTGAAAGAGGAGGAACATGAACGTAGTATTTTAATATATAATAAATCCCTGCAAGAAAAAAATCGCATATAGTGAGGTCCGGTGACCTTCGAGGCCGATCCATCGTTGTGAATTCTGATTATTCAAAAATTCTCGAATAAAGTTATCCGAATCGATCTCTAACTGTGGGAAAAGCCAGTTTTTAAGCATATCTAGATATGCGATTCCCGTGACAGTGCCCTCTAAGAAGAAAAAGGGACCGTACACCTTTCACTAAGAAAATGTACAAAAAACATTAAGTTTAGAAAAGTCTGTCTCATGCTGTACAATTTGATATGACTACTCCGTACCCCATATTATAACATTATGGAGGTTTACCTTACCACTTAAATGAAAAGTATCCTAGTCAGAAAACACTAAGTGTGCTACAAATTTAGCATTTTCTGCCACCTTGTTCATAATCAAACGTCGCCGCAAAACACGCCAGATAGACGCTGTGAAAATGTTTAGCTCTCTACCCGCACAATGAATGGAGGTTACGTGCTAGCCGGATGCGCTATATATCTTCGTGTAACACACGGGGACGACCACTGGATTTCCCTTTATACAGACAGCCCGTGTCTTGGAATTGTCTGCAGCATCGCCTAATGCTCTGAGCGGTAAGAGGTTCAACACCATATTATAGTCGAAAATCACCCTAAACAGTTACGGCCTCACAGTTCGCGAAGCGTAGAACACAAAATGTTTTCTGTTGTCCAGTTGCCATCTTGCAAACACTGAAGTGGTAGGTAAACAAAGCGCGCTGGTACTACCTATCAGTAACTACGAGAATTACTTCTCTATCACAATACATTATTAAGTCGAAGAAAACTACAGAGTTGTAGCATTTGTTTTCAAATCCTGTTTCAATAAGTTCGCTGATTCATTGTAGTTAGTGACAGGCTGAGTGTCGTTTTCTAAATTCAAATTGGTAGGATGGAAGAATGTGGAGTGCATTGGTGACTTTTCAAGAAGCTTGGAGAGGGTGCTTAATAGGTTAATAGGTTGGTAACGTGTCATATGTTCTTTGTTCTTCCCAGGTTTGGCAAACATGAGTACATGTGCGTGCTTCCAGCTTTGAGAAAAATAGTCTATTCGCAAGCATCGATTTCTCAGCGTATGAGAGGCATTTTCTAGTTAGTTGTTGGAGGACGAGGTTAAGTATTAAGTCGTGACCGGACAGTTGACGTTTGGGTAGTTTATTTTGAGATGTGGGTTGGTTATTTATATTATATATGTGTTTCGATTTGGTTCGTTATACGTGCCACTTGTGTGGGGGTGGATGAGATTACAGGTGTGAACGTCCATTCGAGATGATTGGTAAGTGCTGTGGGCTTTTCGTCGTCTGCCTAGAAGATATTATTATCTAATTTAAGTGTAGGTATCTCTTGAAGAGTTTTTAAGACTTTTTTAGGTTTTCCAAACCTCTGAGATGCCGGGGACAATATCGTCCAGTTCGTGTTTTAGTTGGTGCGTGAGGTTGTTCAGCAGTCTTTTAATTTCTGGGTTTCTCGTTTGTTGCCAGAGTCTACTAGTTTGGCTTCGATTCTTGATCAGGTTGACTACTTAAGGTTTGTGGATGTCTGGATTTGCTTATGGAAGCTGTTTTGGCAGCATCAGCTATCGATGTGGTGATGTTTGAGACAGCTATGTCGATGTCCTCTTGATTTATGAGGGTTTTCATCTTGATAACGTTACGGTTTAAAGTTTCTTGGTAGACATCCCATTTTATCGGTCTATTGGTTGTTTGCACGAAAGGTGCCTTAGGTTTAGGAGAGCTGTCAAAGAAGATGAGAACGGACAGATCATCTGAGTTTAGTTCGGAATTTACCCTTTGTGCAATAGGCTAGTGCATTTTTTTTTTGATGAAAATATTCAGTATATCTGGTTGATGATCGGTTCTGTATAGGAAATAAGTGTATTTATCTGGTATTAAAACTTGTAATCCATAAGTTATTGAGAATTGTTTACACCAGCTGGATTAGCTGCTCTGCAGCCCTAAGTTGGGAGTTTGCTATTTAAATCTCCTAGCATTAGTGTTGGTTGAGCTATATTAAGTAATTTATGAGGTTATCTTCATTTAGTTTTTCCTTGGGTTGCATGTAGGTACTTATAATAGTAAGATGTCTAATGTGACATCAAGATCTTTTCTGTATACTCGATATCCTGGGATTTTGAAGGGTTCGCCTTCTGTCAGAGAGGTTTCTGTGGTCCAGTCTATGTCAACTTAATATTTAGTTAGAAAGGTTCGTTGCGGGTTAGGATCCATTTAGGAATATGGGTGGAATGGTGACGACTAGGAAGGTTTTGATTTAAGGGAGGTATGGAGTTATTAGGTTCATTAAAATTTTTATGATATTGCTAGGAAGGACTGATGTGATGTGCTTGCTGGGGTGTTTCAGATATTGTTCAGGAGGTTTTGCGCACGCTTTTTATTGATTTAGGCATCGTTGAAGTTGGTTCTGCTAGAGTTCCTGGTGTTGAAGCATTTTTGTTGGAATTCCTCGTGGTGGCTACATCCTCGATAACTCGCTACGTGGTCTCCGCCGCAGTTTGCACATGTTGGTTTGTCATTGGTTTTCTTATTGCAAGCAGTGTGGTTATGGGTACCTGAATACTTGACACATTTATGCTAGAGGGTGCAATAGTTCTTAGTATGGCCATATTTCTGGCACCTATGGCGTTGTCGTATATTTGTGGCACTCTTTCGCAGTTCCACTGTAACAATGGAGTAATATAATTGTTTAAGGCTGGTAAGTTGTTAAAACATCTGGAAAAAGGCTTAGAAGTACATGGTTACTAAAAATTAAGATAAAAAGGACAATAAGGCTCACTAGATGCGTCACCAATTACATTTTAAATTTCTGCCTTATACCAACAAAATAGGCGAAATAGAAATAATTCCAAAGAAACATAAATGTACACGATTAGCTTCGATTTGTGAAGCACCCTAGAAGTCTAATACATAACGTGCTCGTACGAGGAAATATATAAGCTGAACAATTACCATATAATAAATCATATCTTCAATATTCTAACCACAAGGTAGACTTCCGAGAAACACAAGTTCAATTGTTCTCAAGAATATGGACAGAGGCGATAGAGATTCATAAACTTAGAAATAATTTAAATAGAAACGAATTATTTTGCTTATCTAGATCGTGGTATGTTTTTCTTAAAAGCCAAAAAAGGACTTCTGTGCAATAAAAAAACCAGAACAACCAGTGACGTCAAAAACTGCCGAGGAAACGTTGCCTGCAGCGATCCCGTTAACGGTAGTAGCTCGTGACATAGTAACTTGATTTTAGATGGTGTTTGTTTTAAAAATGTTCACCGCAACTGTAAATAAAATAGCAAGAGTTTTAAAACTCTAATCAGCATGATGTATCAAAGCAGCGACCGTGAAAACCTTCACATATATTTGATTATACGCAGCTTTTAAAAGCATCAGTGTATCCAACCGTACTAACAATTCATGTTTCAATCAGTAATAAATTACGCGAAGACAACTAAGAAAAAGAAGTTGTATTAAATAAGAAAATAAAAATAGTTAACTGCGCACGAAATAATAAAAGACTCGTATAAAATAGCTGCCATTCACTTTAATATAGGTCCTTAAGCAAAGCTTGCCTTTTATTGCAGAACGCTCCACTTCTGTGCTAACAATAATAAAACTGATTTAAGCTGTTGCGATTGACGTTGACCTAGATAGACGTAAAATAGGATACTACAAAGCGACCCAGAGTAGATACAAAAATAATTCTCGTACGAGTTTCAACACCATTCTAAATGGTGATAAAAATTATAAGAAAATAAATATTCTGCTTTTCTTTAAACAAAGTTTCAAATCTTTTCTATCTGCTGTTATCGAGTTTGAGTTGTGTCTTCAACAAGAATAGACGCACTACCTGAATTATCGCTACAGACTAAAGGTCAGCTACACCTATTTGTTTGGGGGTAATATGGGGTAAACTGCACTCAATAATATGAACACATAGATTTCATTTTATTTTATGTCCTTAACCAGGAGTTTCCCCGGTCCGGGATCACTAATTAATAATGGAATCGGTCGAATCACCAATATATGTTACATATATAACTAGTCTACGCTACCATTTAATATAAGGCAAGCACCATTGCTTAACCAGATGAGTTATCTTATTATAAACACAACAATCAAATATATATAAATAAAGAGGCTGCATATTATGCATCGCTTAGCAAGGATGGCCCAATAAACAATGAAATCGGCAAAGAAGTAAAAAACAAGCCTTTAAAGCTGTTATAGAGCAAAATAAACAAGTAATTTTCGAAAACGCTAACGTAAACGGTATATATGTCAAAATAACAAATATTTATTAGCTGCTATCAAATTTCGAAGACCTAATTGGGTCAAATAATGAGAAAATAAACTCACAGGCAAGAAATCTCGGACTTCGGCAATGGCAATTTAGCTTTAGCAGTTGGCAACGAAATTTAGTTCACCAAAATATGACAAATAAAATAAGATAAATCCATAAAGAAAACACACGTACCAAGTAAAACAAGAGAGAGTATACAGGTCAGTCATACAAAACCTTCATCACTCAATACCCGTTGAAGAAGTATCTAAAAAAAAAAAAACTAAAAACGAGTACAAGATCAGAGACATCGTAAATTTCCAGCACAAAGTAAGCACATTTCTATTGTCCTTATTCTTTGTGAATCTTAAACCATAGGAAAATAATAAAAAATATATAGAGTATTTGCAATACACTAAAATTCAAGTAGAGCCGCTAGGACCTAAAGAAATATGTACGTTATTAGATATCAGGAATGCGGTTACTCTAAAAGCTACTGCACTAAATCATTTAACTGAGTAAAATTCGAGAGATCACATTATAATAAAACATGAAAATAAACCTACAATAGGCCGGAAACGTGCGTGCTGTGTAATAGAGATGCATATAAATGAAAGATAAAAATAATCCAAACAGACGACAAAGCCCCGTCACTTAAGTACAAACTATCACACCCCTAACCTAAAACACAGAATTTATCTAAAATTCTCTTTCAAATCCAACTTTTACCTATAACCAAGTAATATAACGAATAATAGAACAAATACAACAATCAAATCAAGAGAACGAAAACATCTGAATTCTTCAGTAAATCTAAAGACATGCTTACGCAACTCAATCAAAACAGCATGATTTTAACAATGGTCATGGAAAAACTAGCCTAATAATGGATTCAACATTACGAATTGCTACCTGGAATACCAACGGGTTAACAAACCGCATACAAGAAATTACCCTATGGTGGTCTACGTTGCTCAAAAGGACGTCAACCATTTCAATCAACATAATGCAAAAATTTGTCTTATACATTTCGCCATAACTAACCATATATCTGATATTTACCATAGAATGGAGTCTAATATAGATTTAAGCTCTGATTATTATATTGCAATATGCGGCAGCGAATTCTTCATAATCTCGGTAAAGAACAGACTTCCTTAGGGAGTGGCGACCTTTGATTTCGTGAGCTGGGCACAACTCTGAAAAGTGTTATTGGACATGGGAACACCTCAACATCTCATCATACTACTAAGACAACTCTATAACAATAGCACAGAAATAATCAAAATAGATTATAAGATCTCTAAATCCTTTAATATACAACACGGGGTTCCTCAAGGTTGTATCTTGTCGCCCTTGTTATTGAATAGTTATGAAGAATACAGAGTAAGAAAATCTCTGGATGGTTGGGAAGGTGAAATGGTTATTAGCGATAGGTCAATAAATAATCTTTGCTACGTGGACGACACTACACTTACCGAAAAAGAGAAACAGAAGATGTCAGGAGAGCTTACACTACGGCCTAAAAACTCAATCGACAAAAAACAAAACTCATGATAATAGACTGTTTCAACAAAATATCAAAGAAATAGGTTATCTAGTTTTCCATATAAATAATGATGGGAACTCGCTAACGGACATAAAAAGAAGAATAGCGCTATGACTAAATTAACCAAAAGACAACAAAATGCAGACTAGTCAAAACACTTGTGTTTCCCATTGCCATATACGGAGAAAAAGAATGGACCTTGAGGGCCACAGACCTTAATAAGCTGAGGATACCCTGGACAGCATATAGAACCAATGTGTCCATATTAAAAAACTGGAAATTCCAGAAAGATTGTCCAGTACAGAAAACAACAAATTTTGAAATACTTCGGACACGTCACCAGAAGAAAAAACGACAACCTAGAAAAACTGGTTGTTTAGTGGAAAATAGAAAAAAAACGCCCGCAAGGACGTTCCCCAAAACGCAAGAAATTCACCGGTACTTTTTCAAGAAAATATTAGGAATGCCTTAGACAGAAACGAACGGAGATATTGCCAGAACTACAACCTAAATTACAACCATGAGATCACTTCAACTATGAAGTATATGATTATAGAGAGAGATATTGTAATAATTATAACACTAACAATAAGTACAAACATTACATGAAAAGAGCCGTTACTTGAACTAAGTAAAAAACAAATATAGAACTTTTTCAAGATTTTAATAAAAAAAACATCAGTCGTAGAATAAAAGAATCATACGAAATAAAACTAATGAAGCCTCTAACAGACATAATCCAAGAAGTAGCTTGGAAAGCTAGTAAAAACTACTACGAGAAAACCATAATGTACATTTGTATATCAGAGAACTAGTAACAACAAAAAGACGAGTATGTAGAAAATGACAAAAAATGAAAAATCTCGATGATCAACATGAGCAATTTCGTAATGATTCCTTTAAATATTATATAAGTAACCTATCACTAGAACACCATTCATTAGAGAAGACCAATAAAAGATTAAAAAAATCGGTTAAATCAATTCCACCAATAAGGAAACCGGACATTAAATGAGTACAAACCGGAAAAGAAAAGGCAAACGTACAAGTAAAATATCTAGCAAACGCATATATACCAATCTTAGTTAAAGACGAAGAAATTAAAAACCCTCATCAATATGCCAAACTTCAAAGCTCTTACCTATGATTTAGTGGCTGGTAAATTATTTAAACGTTTTCTTCCTTGTGTTATTAACAAAAATTTATAACATGATAGGCCTGTGCTACTATCTCCCACAAAACCAGTACTTTATCAACTGATAAGTTTACTACGCCTAATGCCTGAAATATTCGAAAAACTTTTTCTTGCTCAAATAAAGAAACCCGTATCTATAAATGGCCTAATCCCAAAGTATCAATTTGGTATACAAAAAATCAAATCTTAGTGAACGATACGATAAGGTCAACACTACAGTATCTAAATAGCATCTTATCAAATTTGGCGCACCCCAAAGCTGTGTCTTTAGGTCATGTCTTTCACTAGTCTTTAAAGTTGATATATCTGCCACAGAAGAGATTCGGCTATCCTACCATCAGATATCACTTCTGATACAACCCCCGAAAAGCTGCAAAATCATCTAGATGTGTTACAGAACCGACTATGGCAGTGGAAAGTTAAAGTAAATAATAAGAAAATTGCGATCTTAAACAATAAGCTGATCCTAGAAAGAATGATAAAATATCTTGGGCTTTACCTGGGCCAAAAGCTTATAATGATAGACATAAAAACCGAAAAGACCCGACTAAACTTAAAAGTAAAAAAATATGTCCTGGTTTACCTATAAAAAATAAGTTAAGAACATACAAAGCCACAATTAGAGCGACTTGACTTAACGACATCCAAATACTCCAAACCTTTTAGTCCAAATGCTCAAAATTAAAGTAGATGCACTATGCTGTGTCTAATCGAACTCTTCATGCGGATCTCAAAATTTCCTTCATAAATGATGTAATCGTTCTATTTGTCAAGAAATTCAAGGAAAAAAGTACTGATCATAACAATCAGCCAGGAAGCTAACTGTAATCTAATAAATCTCTAGCAGAATGTTGTGGCCAAAAGATCTAGCGAATTAGGTGAAGATTAGTGAATTGTGGATGGATGATATTTAATTCATGTCAAAATTACAAATTAATTACAAAATTCAATTAATACTCCGTAAAATGTAATTTTAGAGTAGATTGTAAATATGCAGTAACAACAAAATTGCTATTACCAAAAACGTTTTAATAAATATGAAGCTTAATAGTTTTGATAAACGCTGGCGTCCAAATAGTACCAGATCTACCAAAGCAGGACTTATTACAAACGCAGAAAATCTCATTATATCTTTTGATTGTGCGGTTAACAGAATTTAATTTAATTTACAGATATGCCGAAGTTTAAATACGAGTGATAAATAATAAATTAACAACACCTTTTCTCAAATTCCGTTCCGTTACTAATTAATAATTAAAACAAAACTTTGTACAAAGCTGGAGTCGTTAGCTATAAAGTTACTAACAACAAAAAATTGTTGTCAATTAATAATTCAGCAGTGGATGTTATTCAAGTTACTTGCCTGTATTACGACGCTTAAATAATATGCATTAGCCTTCTAGCTACCAGTTTTTGTGCAGCGACCTTAATTACAGACCATTTAATATTCTGAATAATTAAAACGACCTCACAGTCTACCTAATTTTCATCTAAGTTTGTATTTAAAAAATAATATGACATTCATGTTCGAAGAAGTTTCTGATGTTCAATTTTTTAATATATTATATTTGTACTGCAATTTTGTTAAAAAATTATATATTAAATTATAATTATATGTGAACTTAAGTATATAAGTAAATTTAAGAACAACCCTAAGACACATAATTATTTATTTGACATAATTAGTTAGTAATAGCATTCGATCTACGGTTAAAACATTTGTGACGCTTTCATATAGTGTAACAGACTGAAATATGCGCTTAGCGAAAATAGACTATAGTGTTATGTGATGCTCCTAGATAACAATGCTGGAAAGCATAAACGCAAAGGTGTAGTGAGTCACTAGTACAATGCTCCGAGTGTAGTTGCAGACAAAACGGAAAAGCTTGAAAGCAGGCAGTGGATAGCATGCTTAAAATTACATAAACGAAAATATTTAAAACGTTCCTAACCCGACGCAGAAATTATACAAATAACAACCAACTTTTAGTAGAATTTTAACATTCAAAAAATGAATTGTAGTTATATAGATTGTTGCAAATTAAATTTAGGATTGGAATTGCATTCTGTAAACATTGCTAGTTTGCATTTGCACAGATGATATCTAAACAGAAGGCAACGTCCACCAAAGGCCACCAAAAATGCAGTAGACTTGTAAACTCGGTTTTAAAGTACACAGAAATTGATACCGATTTTTGCAAAAACTCATATTGAGCAATAAGGCTCACTTTTTAAATGGCTTTGAGAATCGTCAGAGTAGTGAAAATCCACGTGTTATTTGCGAAAAATCAATGCGTTCACCAAAATGCGTATTGTGGGCTGGAGGAATCATTGGCCTGTAATTTTTGTGGACGAAGCGTGCTGCGCTGTTACTGTCAATGGTGTACGCTAGCGAAAGATACCAAACAAATACATTCGCCACTTTTCAAATTTACCTTCATTTGCTTCAGTTGACTGGACTGATTTTTAGAAGTGAAATGGTGTGGTTTGAGTTTCAATAAAGCTTGGCTCATCTCTTTAATGAAAGATGATTTGACTTTCTCCAAATGTATCAAATTGCCTTGTTCCCATCGACTGTACTTAATGTTTTCTGGTTCAATCATATCTGACAAAATATTTTCAATTCGAGTCTCATCTGCATATAGAGAACATTCACTAAGCATACAATTTGAGCTTTCATTGTCACAACAAATTCTTAACAACAGTTTTTTATTATCCGGTTGACAAACTTGTAAAATATTAAGTTTTCAAAGTTAAAATTTGATCATTTTGAAAATTCAATTGAAAACTAGGCATATGCTAGAAGAGTTTTGTATAGTTATAAGTAGAGCTACTCTAGTACTTGATGATAGTGCCATAGGTTGGTCATTTTGTCTCGCGCAACGTTAATTACTGATTTTTTTCAAATTTAGATAACGTAAATAAAGAAATTCCAAATTTATTATGTAGTTACGGATGATTCAAATTTCTCGAAATTGCACTTATAGCTACATGACCTTATAGCTAATATTCACACCAAGCCATTTGGCATGCGAGCTAACCATTGTTAAGAAATTAATTGTTAAAAAGCCCCTTTTAATCAAAATTCAACAGTTTTTTTCTGTAACTTAAGATGTACGTGAAAGGTTACAACATTTTTTGGTAACAAAGTTGGGACATGGTCTAATTTTTGAGCCGTTAACATTTAACTTAAGTTGTGCCACTTAACCCAGAAAAAATACTAAACTTTCTATTTTCCAATGTTTAAAAATGTATATTTTTAAGAAGCCCGTGAAATGAACGAAACTCAGGTTCACTTTTTGCAGCTAGACCAATGTCTACCTATAAAAAATTTTGGCCCAATTTGTAGAAGGTTGTCCCAAAAAGGTCGATTTCTTCTGGAATCGCCCAAACGATATTAGACTGTTGGATGGTATTTACGTTGAATGGAGGGAAAAAAATAATGACTGCCAAATCAAATTTTTGTTAAGATTTTTGAATTAATTTGAAATTTCAGTTATACATTTTTGTAAACGTTATTTGAAGAAATTAAGACGTTTAATTCTGTCGTATTCGCATCGTATGTTTAGGTTTCCCGTTCGGATTTTTTCTCTCCTTATTTTGCACCCGAAAGTGATTATTTTATCAGTTAAAACTTTTAAGAATAAATAATTTATTTAAGTTTCTAAAACTTGGCTTCGATCGATTTTCAAGTCAGTATGTCTATATGTTAACTCGAAAATTATTTTAGGCTAGCTAAAGCTTCTGTTCACTTCTTGGTAAGAGGATCAGTGAAATTCTAAATCTGCCTGGATAGATATTCTTGCAATGAGGCAAAATGTAATTTTCTATATTCTAGCAGATTAGAAGCAAAGTGATTAACAGAATTTATTTGAACTTTTTCTTCGGTGTTTAAATTCATTACAAACTTTAATTAGCTTCTATGATTAGTAAATTGTGATCTAAAAACTTAGAAATCAGCTCATATTTTATTTCCAACGAATCTAAAAGTGTTCTTGTTAAATTGGCGTGTCTGACTCAACACAAATATTGTAAATAGAAGATAGGATTGATTACATACTAGAATTGACAAAGAGAATTCTAAATTGATAGGGTTAAACCATTTTCTAGACCTCGCGAGATCCTTGCTCTTCTCTCTCTTTAGTGACATTAAAAATTCCGCCTAAACTTCCTTAATTATCGGCTGTTATCACTTGCTATCCTGAAATGTCGTAAGTGGACTATCCATTTAGTCATTTTATAATCATTTTATAATCAAATAAAGCGCTTTCCTCAATGTATTTTTATTAAAGGTTTTTCTGTGTATTTTTATTTGTTATTTACTTGAAAGTCGAATCTGATCTTGCTTTCAGCAAATTTCTTGTTTCTTTTGACAATTCCTCAAAGCAGTTAAAATATTTCCTTCGATTATTTCATTTTGTGTATTTTATATTAAAAGTTGTAATTCAAAGCCACCTAACTCACCTAATTTGGTTGCCTTTGAAAAGCTGCAATTAAAGCTGTTAAAGCTTTGGCAAAAATTTATAGAAGAGAACAACCGTTTTGTAGAATTGAGATGGTCTTGAAGTGTCCACCTCTTTATTGTACTTACACTGATCTTGATCGTATAAATCATTCAACATCTAGCATCTTTATAAGAGAGGGTGTTCTACTGGTTTCTCTGAAATCCCCTTCCAAAAAACGCATATGCCCAGGACAATGGATTTGTGTTAAGTTATCATTCCAAAGATGGAAGTGAGAGTATCGCGCTACTTTAAATAATAGCATTAAATAGTCTGTAAACTATTACTCACCAAGAGGATAAAACTGTATTTTTAACCTCTAGTAATCCTTTAGACTGCACCCTGATATTCATAGTGTTGACAGAATTGTGACCATTTGCTTCATTGGTAAATAAACTTGCATGTCATATTAACATCCCTTTGCCAATTCTTGTGAATATATCTAAATAGACTTGTTCTTATTTTGCGTTAATTGGCCCTGGTTTGATGTTTGTTTGATTTTATTTAAATAATGGGTTTTTTGGCATACGCCTATGAAGACCTTCCGTGTTTTAACGAAGGGGGATACACGAGCTAAATAGAGTTTTGAACATATATCTGACCAGGATGAAATCTCATTTCTATCCCCTCCATATGTGCGAGTTGCACTGCTGACCTTGGTGGGTTGACCTGCTCGTTGCCTTATTAAATTATCAAATTAATTTAGTTTAATTTTAGTTATCTCAACCTTTGCTGCCTTCTTTAGACACCCACAAACTTGGAATTTCAATACACCGCTCGAGTCCCACACGGAGTTCGCATTGTGTTCGCGGGTAGTTAGGTACTTGTATTTAATAGAAAATTTACTATATAGCCCATTACTTTTCTTCTCCTTCTTCTTCTTAAAGTGCCATCATTTAATGATAGCAATTGTTTCATTGTATTTCTCTTTATCTCGGGCTACGTTAAATATTTACTTTTACAAGGTTGTGGTCAAAAGATGTGAGTAAGTTAGTAACGAGGTTACACTATTAGAAAAAATCTTCTAACACTAACACGAATCATTTAATTAGTACATACTACATTTGTACTTTTTTTAATATATATTTTATTAGCAATCGGATACATACTATCTATAAGCTAATATGCTAATTAATACATTTGCAAGTAATGTGTTTTCGTTGGCGTAATGAGGAGGCTGTCTAGCTATTTAGAGATCTGACGGCCACAGTCTTCTTAATCTTCTGTTGTTTGCAGATTACAGAGGTGGTGCAGTCAGTGTATTGAGATGATCATTTAGTTTTTTATAATGTAAGATGGCTTTATCTTAAATGACTTCAGTTACGTATGAGATTTTGAGGTCTATCTAGAGTGTGTGGTTTGAAACGTACCAGGGGACCTTTGCAATAATTCTTAAAATTTTAGACTGACATCTTGGCAGTATGGCTATGTTGAACTGACAGGCACATCCCCACGGTTCAATACCCTAAGTCTAAATCGGGATTATTGCAGCTTTCTATATAAGTAGTTTGTTGTCTATCGACAGATGTAACTTTCTACCGAACAGTCAGTTCAGTTTCTTGATTTTCAGGTCTATTTGTTGCCTTTTCATTTTTATGTGTGATTTACAGTTCAGTTTAGAGTCTAAGTGCAAGCCTAAATATTTGACGGTCTCATGTTGTGACAGAGTGATCTGGTTAAATTTACATCAGGGCATATGCTTCTACGGAGAATAGTGGTGATATGAGTGGATTTAGATTCATTCGCCTTGATTTTCCACTTTTTTTGCCAATTTTCGATAAGACTGGGATGCTCTTGTAGGTAGGACGAAGCTAAGTTAAGATCTTCGTTGGTTGAGATGACAACCATGTCATCTGTGTGTCCGATGGTTGGTATGTCAGCTATACACAGTATGTATAGTAGGAGCTTGAAAATGCTTCCTTGGAATACCCCCTAATGAATAGCAAAGTTACTGGATACTTCTTCGTTGACTGTTGCTTCAAATTCGTGTTTTTGTATGCAGGATGATTTCAACAGACTACAGTATTATTCTGGGAGTGTTCTTTCATGTTATACAGCAAACCAGGGTGCCAAACTTTGTCGAAAGCCTGGCTTATGTCAATGAATGCAACTGTATAGTATTTTTTACTATCAAATGCTTTGTTGATTATGCGATGGCATTGCTTAACTGATGAGTGGGCTTCCTTGAAGCCAAACTGATGGTCTGGTATATTATTAAGTGGTAAAAGATTTTTGCATCTTTTGATGATAAGCTTTTAATATTGTTGGCAACAAGCTGATTAAGCGATAACTTAAAGTTATGAGGCAGTATTCTAATCTTAATAATGCATAGAAAATGTACATTAACTTGATGAATCTTTTCATGGCAGCTCTTTTAAGAGTTTTTTAGTGATGAGATATTTGTACTGAAAAGGAAAAATTATTTATCTAACTCAATAACACTCAAGTGCTTGCCATATGCATGTTTTAGTTTTAAGTAACATTTATTACCGTGATCTTTTCTGTTTGTGCAAAGTTTTTCATTATAATCATCCACCATTTCGCAACTTGCATAAATTTCCGGATTCTTCCGTTTGCATACTACATCTGGATGGTTGTTGATGAGTGTTGGTAATAGCCAAAGTTTAGAAGTTTCCAAGCTTAGTTTGCTTTTAAGTGCGGAGCGATCATTTTCGCCGGAAATTCCAGCCATGAAATTTAACGAGCCGCCGCAGAGCGTTAGGAAAATAAAAGCGGAGCTTCCCGGCTGCCTGCATTCAAAATGCGACCCCTTTCCGCCCGCTCGCCCACGAAACATTAGTCGGAATGGCTTCTGTCAATCCCCCTGTACAGCGCTCGCTCCAGCCCGTTCGGCGGGAAGCTAATACTTCCGGCACGCAATCTCTCGGAACGGATTATTATGGCCCGTCGTCATGTGAGTCTCGTGGCGCTTTTCCTCCTTCGCGGATGGCGGCCGAGAGCCGTCGGCGCAAATAGATTTTGATGCAGGGGCTCTTCATCATCCCCTGACGGCTGACGCATGCGGGTCAAGTTGACATTCTCCCTACGTTTATTGGCAATTACATATCGATTTTACATTTTTAAGGGCGAGCGGGCGCAGTGCAATTAATGGCTTTCTCTCGTGAACGAGGCCTGCCTGCGAGCTTTCGTGCTTAATGCACTGAAGCGGCCGGGCTGCTTATAATATTGATGTTTACTAACTAATTTTCTCTTGGGACACAAGCTAAGAATATTTGTTAGCATTATTATGTAATGTACGTTTGAAACCGAGGATGTTCGGAATTCTTATAACTTTTTAGTAATCAAACTTTTAATTAAACATATATAAGGCACCTCTCACTTATATTTTATAACATCTTATAAAATATTGAATATTCAAACTTTGTTTTTTTTATCTCTTCTTTAAGCCATTGTTTTTATAATTTTAATGTAAAAACCTATAAAATGTTTATCTTTAGCAAGCTGCGGACCGTAAATTAGGATTTTTAATTGCTCCTGCAGCAGTTATCATAACTATTCTTGTAAATCTTTCTAAAATTATTTTTTTGTATTAGGCATGGACAATGGTATTTTCTATTTATGCTAACCTAATGCTGTCGGTTATTGTGAATCTGATGGGTTCCTTGTTATACAAAAGTAATTTTTTTATCTACAATAATATCCAACCAAACAAGAATGTTGTTTTGCTTATTAGGAAAAACAATAATAGCCTTTTATAGAAGTTCATTATGATATTTTAAATATTATCTCTTTATGTGTTACTGCTACTTCTTCTCGTATAATTGAACTATAAATATGATCCTCTCAAACTGAAGATGTATTCTAAAATAATACTTGCATCAAAAATTATTCTTCTGTCAGTTACTGCAATTTTTATAAAATACGCAGTAAACAAAAGCTAAAAAATGTAATACACTTCGCACATATGAATAGTTGTGATCTGCTGCAACCACTTCGACAAACATAGATGCTCCCCTAATAATCATGAATAATTCTTGTTCAAAATTCAATCTTTCACAAATTATGTTAGGATGCCTATCCTTTATATATTGGATTATTAAAAGTTTGCAAAAATTTCCTAATTATTTTAAATATGGAGTCAAAAAATAAGAATGATTTGAAGGGAGCAAAGAGATCTGTTCTTGTAATACTTTATTAATTAGTAATACAGACTACATACTATGTCTATGCGGACGCGGGCTCCCAGTCGACATAAATGTTGTCGTGTCAGATTTAAAAGGTTACAATTCCGTCCCGGATTGCCCGGAGTTTTTTGTTCTCCGAATGAGTGTTTCGAAACTGCAGCTGTTTGAGCAATGATCACTTGTAGCCGTAACTAATAAAAATGTACTCTTTAAATGTCCCCTTATTCGAGTAAATAGTTAAAAATGCGTAAGCTTTAATGTAACTTTAACCAAAATATACAAATATTACTGTGAATTATGTCATTTAAGTCTTCTACTCACAATACATAAAGTAAACTTAAAGTTGTGACGTTCAGAGGGAGGTTACATTATAACTAAACAATTCAGAACTGACCAAACAGACTCAAATTATCAAGCATTATCATGACTACACACACGCGCCCACAATTTGAGTTCTGTCAGCGATGTGCACAATTTGTGTTCTATATCAGCGGTGTGCAACGTTTCTCTTGTTTGCATAACCCGTAGACAGCTCAGTTTCTAAACCCTAATGCTTAGTACTTTTTTAAATAAATGCATAAAGAAAGGGGAGGGTTGGGGAGGAGAAGAGAAAGAGAGAAGAGAGAGTTCGTTTGGAGCACATATAATGGGTGATCGTCACATTTACAATAATGGCCTAACAGAACAGCAAATCTGTGTAAAAACTTGTGTGAAACTTTAATATTCGTTATCAGAAGCTATTCGGATAACTCAGAAGGCTTTTTGGAACTATACAGTGAGTGCAGCAGAACTAAAAGCGCAGTACAAACAATTCAAAGCCTAAAATATGTTAAAAGTTATCTATGTTCTAGAAGACCAGCTACGTATAGACTACCGAAAAAATGTTGAACATGCGGGCTACAATTAATAAGGCTCGGCGATCCACAGTCTTAGAACTAAAAAGTCGGTCGAGGATTCCAAAAATGCAGGCATGTAAAGTTTTGATCATGAAGGATATCGCGGCAATAAATGGAATAACGCTCTTCAGTTACTACTGATTTATTATTGACTGCTATCAACAAACCGCATTCCTTCAAAAAAGTTTACAACCGATTTTGAAGCATGGGTCTACGGTTACGATCCGAAAACTCAGTTGTCCTAATAGAAATGTTCTGGTTCGCTACATTCGAAGAAGATGTATAAAAATCGCATCAAAATCAATACTATATTAGCCATGATTTTGGCCGCTTCTAAAACTCAAGATGCCTTTGGAAGAATAGACATCCGAAACTACCGGCGAGATTCAGACCAATACGACAGAGCAGTAATTCGCGATTCCAACACATGACTTTATAGAATGTTTTAAATTGTGGAAAAAACGTTTGGAGAGGTATATGAGATTCCAAAGAGTATAATTTGAATGAAACTGAGGCTGCGTGTACTCTTTATTTTATCTAGTACCATTTTACTAAATATGTAGATTTTTATTATTGCAATGTTTTGTATTATATGGCTTGATACTCATGGGACAATATATAACATTACTACACTTTGCAGTATTCCTCCTCAAAGACTTGATTCCATGTTTTTGAAAGAATTTCTTCATAAATAATTTCAGCTCTTTCAATTGTTGTTTTCAGTGACGAAATTGTGGTTAACCCATTTCACCATACAGCTTTAGAATACTATTCATTTGATAATGGATTCAATTTTCTTCAAAACATTAAAAATTGCTATCGTGCAATTCTAAAGCGTTAAGTTTAATTTGTTTATTAATGAAAACGTAACTGATAAGTAGTATGCAAGACTCTAAAGCTAACCAAAAACATATAATGTTGAAAATAATTAAACCACATGGGCTTCCAAAAAAGCTGTACTTCATGTTTCAATTCAAACAGGCGAATTTTATCACAGGAAAACCACCTCACCTCTATGCAGATGAGCAGCCTAGTAAAATGCTTTGAAAAACTTAGATCGTGTAGAATTTTGCTTGTGAATTTAGCACTGGCTTCAGGTTATATTGGGGGTTACCTTCGTAAGTGCAGAGGCTAGAATAACAACATTATAGACCAACTAATATCTTTGTCCTTGTAATAACAATCAGTAATATTGAGAATACCCTCACATAACAGAACATGAGGACAAATTAAAACAAAGATGTAAAAGATATTTTTGTCGTTCTGAGAGCGGATGGTAAAGTAACAAGTTTTCTTTAATTTGCCCGCAGTGTAATTACTTCGCAAGAACAAGCAAATTACCAATATTTAAGCTCTCATCTAGTTGTATAGCAAAGAATTTATTAATTTAACGTGTCGCTTTTCGTTATAGATCCATATTACTTAATGCTGGTTGACTAAACACACATAAAACTAACTATTAAATTACTGGTTCTGACTAATTTCTACTGCTAATTAACTGAAAGTGAGTTTGAATATGGTTTGGTATAACAAGCAAAATGTTGACGAGGTTACGGTCGGCTGTGATGGCTATTAATTACTCATGTTTGTTCCAACCACTGGTAGAATACCTATAAGGAAGCTATACTTCAAACAGTTGAGAAAACTGTGAAAACAAACAAACTAAGGACGCAAGAAGAGAACACATTGGTGGAATGAAAAGCTAAAAATAAAAATCACAGGGAAGAAAGAATCATGGAGCAAGCTGAAATGATCAAATATGAAGCAAAAGGACTACATAAAAAACCAGAAACAATTCTGGAATATAATTAAGAGGCGTTACAAAATATCCTAACCCTACAAAGAGTTCTAGAAGCTTGGTATAATCACCATAGAAACAAATTTAAAAAAGAAGGGATAGATCAAAAACGGGAAATGGCAATAGAAACAGAAAGAGAAGAAAAGGCTAGAAACACTAGAATAGGGAAACGAAGAAGAGGAAAATAAGATAACCAAAGAAGAAGGCTGTAATGACGACACAGAATGGAAAGCCCCCAGGAGAAGACGAAATAGCTCCAGAAATACTCAAGAAAGGAGAAGTAATGTACATATGGTTCAAAAGTATCTTCCAATATGCATGGGAGAGCAAAGAAATGTGAAAGACTGGGAGAGAAATATATTAGTTTCAATACATAAAAAAGGAGAAACAACTGCTGGGCAACACCCATAGTCCTAAAAATGTACTTCAAAATTATAAAGGAAAGACTACGAAACGAAAAAGAAAACAAACTGGAGAAAAAATAAGCTATATTCTGGCCACTAGACTACATAAGTACGATTAGAATACTAACATAGAAAATGATAAAGTAGAGAGATATACCTAGAATTTCTAGGCCTTGAAGTGGGATTTGACAATGTACCAAGACGTCAAATATGGAGGGTACTAGAGGAATTGCAAATAAGTCAGAAATTACCAAGAATAATTAAAAGTCCGAACAAAAATATAATAGCAGTAGTAAGGCAAAGCGAACAAAAATTACAAGATTTTAGATTAGAACAGCTTTCGTCCATTGTTGTTCATGGCGTATATGCACAATATAATCAAAAGTGTAAAAACAAATTCAGAGAGACAAGACTAGGATATTATAATCTAAATTTTATAAATAGAAAAGATCTAATCTTCGCAGACGATATAGTGATAATGACAGAAAATACCGATCAACTGCAGCATAACCTAAATATATGAGAATACAACCTAAAGCATCAAAGCAAAGATGCATCTCTGTAAGATTATATTTGTTCCCAGAATACTCTATGAATCGGAGACGTGAACGATGCATGACAAATAAAAAACAAAAGTAACAACATCTAAAATGAAGTACCTGCGAAAAATACCGAGAAAAACAAAGAGAGATGAAATAAGGAACAGAAGTATGAAAAACGGTCTAAACCAACAACCAGTGATGAACAAAATAAAGAAAAAACAACTAAAATTGTACAGGGATCTTGTCCGCATGGAGAATGATAGATACCTCAAAATAATACACAAAACTGCAGAAAAGAAAAACAAAACAAGAGGAAAACCTCGAGTCCAATAGAATAGCAACATCAAAGAGCTGACTAACGTCAATGATGTTAGGATAGCAATAAACAAAAACAATTATAGAAAATGGATAGAGGACGCAACGCTATAAGGCATAATTGGGAAACGCGAAAAAAAAGAAAAAAATTTATCGTATGCGTACCTCTGCTTATAAATAGCTGTTCTAATTAATTACTGGTCTTAGCAAATTATTTTTTAAGACTTGTTTACTATTTATGCGTAAAATAAAAAGCATTGTGTTAAAATTCATACTCAAATTTAGTAGCAATAAAGAAATTGGACGTAATGAGCACTTTCAGTCGACTAAAGTGAAAAATGTTCTAATCTAATATTGCGCCGCCACTCTCATTTACAAGTTGGGTTTTCAGGATTCGACGTGTAACAGGCATGTGTGCAAAGGAATCTGAGTAATAGCATAGCCTACCAGTGATCGATGTGTCGACAGAAAAAGCAGTAAGTAATGAAAGATCCAGTACGGCATACAAAAATACACGATAGGATAGCCAGTTGTAAATTTAGAGACCCAATTTCGGTATCGTTCTCCTACAAATGCAAATAGTACACTTTACAGTTTCATGTAAACTAATTGTTTCTGATATTTACCAACACGTTTTGAATCATTATAGTAATAAAATTCTATTTTTGTTAAAAGAGTATAATTACATAGAATAGAAACAATTATAATTGATTTTTAATAATAAAAAAGCAATATTAAAACACAAAACCTACACACGATCATTAGATAAGAACTAAAGGAAAAATAATCTTCAGTAACAAACTACATAATAATTAATAGCAGAATTTACTTATAAATTAGAGATAAACGCCAATCAAAATCAAACGACCACATAATAGAATAGAAATAATTAACAATTAACAAAGAAGAAGAAGATTGAAGATAAAACTATAGAAAAAGTTATAGGAGTACTTATAACAGTTACAACGGGATTTTTAGTAAAAATATATTGAAGAAAAACAAAATAATATATAGTTTGGTAGACACAGAATGTTGAAGGCGAGGTAGTAAAAGACAAAATTATGGAAAAAGTATCTGTATACCTACCGCCAAGATGATTTTTTAAAATGAAGTTAGAAGAAAATTATAAAAGTTACAAAAATCTATTGTATATTATACCAAAAGCTAAAAAAATAGAAAAAACGCTTATTAAGGTAACTTAAAGATAAATTCGAGAATGTATAATTAACATGTTTAAGCCATGAAACACACCAAAAACCAAGAACAAAAAAGAGACAAGAGACAAATGGAAGAATGAAATCAGGAAAATTAGCTCCAGAATGATAAATGCTTTGGAAAAGGATAGGGTCAAGTAAGTCTCCTCTATAAAACTGCAAAATGTAACTATGTGTGTTTGTTTATAATTAACATTACAACACTTCTTACAGTTATAAACCGATTTCGAAGGTCAATACCTCATTCGAACCGATTTTTGCCAAACTTTGTTTTAGATTTTCGATTTAGGTCAAAACAAAATTGTCATGAAGTAATTAAAGAGTTTGCGCCACTTATCGGTGTTTCATGCACTACGTGGGCAATTCTTGCCGTTAGCAGGCGCATGCCCCACAACTTTGGTTGATGTGGCCCGTTCTTAGGACGGACCTTTTTACTAGTTATACATAAATTGTTAAGGACGAGGCCAATTCTTGTAGATTAGGTAACAATACATCCCTTGTTTAAAAAAAAAATTAAAATTATAAAGGAAAACCCTTGTTGAGTGCTTTAAGAAAAATCCCTAAAAAATATTTAAAAATAGGCCAAGAAAACAAGGACCTAATATTTACGGCAAGATAGATCATCGTCACCGGGAAAATAAAAAGAAGTCGGGTGGGACCAGGTCTACATAAAAAGGTTGTGGTAGCATTATCACGGTTGTTTAGCCAGAAACTCTCTCACTAGCAACGAAACAAGCCTCGGCTCACTGTCGTGGTGAGAAGGGTGTCGGCAATCTCTAGGCGAGTGCGAACGCCGTTTAAATATCCCCACATAAAATACTGACTCGTTAGTACAAATTGTTTGTAGATAACACCTGCAGAGACAAAAAAGATAAAAACAACGAATCTACTTTAGTCAAGGAGATTCTGTGCTGCGCCACTCAGCTCTATCTTTTCATCTCCGGCTCATATCCAAAAAACTATGTTCTCATTTTGTCTTCTGTTCGTCGATCAAAACCTAAACCAGCTTATCACAAACTCTCCGCATCTGCAGTTCTGTCGTGACGATTTCATGCACAATAAACTTTTAAAGTCCGACTTCATCTGCTACTAATCCAACAGTCAGATATTGGTTCAAATCGAAAACCGCATTCACCTTAGTCACATTGTCTGAAGTGTGAGACGTTGATGGACGTCTTCTTTCTCTGAAGGCTTTGTGCCACTTAAACATTTGTGATATTGCTAAATTATCCTTCCTGTAGGCTTTCCATAACACAGCAAGCGGCTCGGTTACGGATTTTTGAATTTAATGCAAAATGTTATTGATCGCTGATCGACACTGCAATGCATTTTAACCCGTGGCGCAATGCTCAAACAATGATCTGCACTCTCGACAGGCTCAAAGGCAAATGAACAGGGTGGGACCATTTATCTAACACTCATCAAGCCCAAAGGCTCTGCTCCCTAACCTTTTTCTTGGAAATAGATTAAACAGAACTATCCAAATACAACCAAAATAAGCAGAATTTATATAAAGACAGGCAACGAAAAGACAAAACCTTTCTAAACTGATTAGATTAGGGAAAAGCCGACGCTAAGCTTAATGTTGTTTCTATTATTATTAATTGATCGAGCACATAAACAAACTTAAGAAATTTTATGCGGGACACTACAAAATAAGCAAACGATATACTAATAACAGTGACTAAGAACAAAAAAGTGCTTTAATATAATTCAGAGGTGTGGGGTGGAGAACAAATATAGAAATGAATGTAGGCAGAAGGAAAGTAGTTATACCATATTACCATATTAGGATAAAAAAGCCAAAGCGTAGTTAACCAGTAGAAAGCAGATGTATCTGCGTGCAATAACATATACAAAGAGGACAACGGAAACAGAGTTCAACACAGAACAAAATCTGCAAACGCAATGCATAATGACTTATTAATAAAAACAACAGGTCTCAAAGAAAGTAAAAACATATGTTTACAAAACATTGCACACGAAACGTTCCCCAAAAAGTTTGGTAACGTACTCACATGGCCATTCAGATATACTTAGTGTGGGGTACCCGTGACCGTTAGGGTAAACCCGTCGCGGGCAGTCGAACGTATTGGTGTAAAAAATTAGGTCTCAGCGCATTACAGTAATGAGTGAGCCGCAAGTTCTGCTATAAATTGGGAAAACGGTAACCAAAACATACGAAATATTAGTGCAAGTGTACGGGATGAAAAAACGCGAGTAAAAATTATTTACGACTAGTTCAAATGCTGTCGTGACGGAAAGGCGATTGAAGAGCCACGTTCGGGTCGGTTGTCAACAAGCAGAACTCCAAACATAATAAAGTGAGTACGCTAATTTCAGGCATGACATCAGTGACTCAATCTAAGATTAATGATGGAAGACTTGGGCATTAGCAAGAACATGGTGCGCGCCATTGCCCACGAAGCTTTGAGTAAGCGGAAGATCTGTTTCCGGTTTGTGCTGTGTAAGATTACAGACGAATACATTACCATTGTGACAAGGATCTATTAATTTTCTCCTGCTCTAGCGCCCTTGGACTTTTTTGTTTCCCCGGTCGAAGAGGACCAGCAAAGCCATACGTAGTAAGAAATGGCAATCATTTTGAATATTTTGTATCAGTGTTTTGTTTGTTTTTTGATATCACTCATCAAATTTTTTATGCACGCATAGTGAGTCGTAAGCAGTAAGTGAAAGCTATTACAGATGCCCTCAAGTGGTAGAGATAAAGTGCTTAACTTAAATAAGAAGAACCACAAACATGAACAGATTGAGAAATGATTACAAAAGCCAGATCTGGGAGTTAAATCAATATGGCAACTAACTGATGAAAATAGTCTCAGATAAATTCGGATATTTGACTAAAGAACTCTGCTACACTAAAACATTATAGAAAAACAACTAAAAGATCTAGAAACAGACCCAGAATAAACTGGAATAGAGCATTAGAAATATATTTTTTGTAGAAGCTGTAGAAATCTAAGAAAGCCTGGAAAGATTTTTGCAGAGTATATCCAGTTACATCGTCAGAGTGGCCTAAGCGGTTGAGGCGCGGACTGCAATGTGAATAGACCCGGGTCCTCTGATTCCTGGCGGCTACTCAGCCACTAAAAATCGTTCGCTCGAACAAGGGGTAATAATGGCGGTCGTCTAAGGTGCGGTGCTTGCCACATCGCCCCGCATCAGAGATGGTGCGCGACGACCGGGTGGTAAACTTAGACATATGAGAGCTTTAACCTCTCAGTTCGCAGACCGTGCTCCCACGCGGGACGTAAAAGCCTTACCGTTATATCCAGTTGCACCTCAATACCAATAATGGTATACAAGTAATTGGTTTGAGTATGTAGGTAAATAACAAGTAATATTTTTTATATTTATTTATATTTACTTACATGTATGTATAGTTATGCAGAAAATGCAATAAAATGTACGAGGTTAATTTTTTCATCCCTTTAACAACTAGCACACTTAAATTTTAGACCTTTTAACGTCGCCATTCAATTGATTAATACTTTAGAGCTTACATTTAATGTCTTCGAAAAAAATAATTTCTCTGGTTTAGCAATTTGGAAAGTTTCTGCACGCAGCAGTCCTTTACTGGATGCAGCGACTATCGTAAAACAGTTTCATTTACGGTCGAAGATTTGCAGTTTCCAGCAGGACAATCGCATTTAAGGCCGCAGTCCACGCTAAAGTTTTACAACTGCTTAGGGCAATTGCTTGCAACTTTAAGCTGGCGAAGCGGGCATGTGTGGGCGCAGCAGCTCAACTGCTACTAAAATCTACAAAGTTATGAATTGTTCTAGCACGAGATGTCCGTTCTTGGAACTGCCGTTCCATTTTAAATGCTCGTAGATACTTTTTAAAATTTAATATTTATTCCTCAGTGCCATGGCAATTTTGAATTTGTTTCAACGTGGATGCTTAAAAGAGTATACAAAGATTTGGAAAAATTAAGAAGACAAGCAGGCATGCCTAAGGAAATACAACGTTTAAAATAGTTTATTTTGTCGAAATTCTTATTATTGCTATAAATAACTAAATTCTTTTACAGTAATCGATCTATTCTCCTTACTTTTGCTACAGATCTGTAGTTTTATAGTTTATTATAATTTTCTCAATTTTCATTCAAAAATATCCAAACACACCTTAAATAGTCAAATTTCTGGTAAGCTATTAATGATAAATTGCAGTAGCACACGAATAAATTTTAGCCTACAGGCTCTTTGTTTAGAAAAGAATAAAGTTTAAATATCAATTTCCTTCAAAATGATTTTCACAAATGTTGTTTATTCCTTAGAAGAACTTGAAGAAAATGAGAAAAATGAATAAAAATTTATAACTGAAGGTAAGATATAAGGAATTATTAATCAATGCTCGTCGGATAAAGCAGCCGAAAAATAAAAAATAAAAATGAATATTCAAAAAAAATTGCAATAAATTCGATAAAAGAAAAATAAAACGACGTTGATTGCGGTGAAATAAGGAATAATGAAAAGATACAACAAAAGATAAGTTACAAAATTAGATATATGTAATAAGTTTAGCATCGGCAGCTGGAATCTGAAAATAATGCATGAGGCTTGTAAAGCAAACCAAATAACACGAGAAATAAATAAACATAACACAGACATTTTAGATTTATATGAGAAACTAGATGGTTAGACAACGGAAAAACTGTTCTGCTCGGGTCACATCCATCCTGCACGCCACACGACTAACAACTGATTTAACGTTACTCTCTATGTAATTACAGAACATCACAAAGCCATTTTGTGTTGTGGATATACACTATGAATGCGTCCTTGAAGGCTTCCTTGAGATATTCGGATTTTTGTTATACCATCCTTTACCTTTGAAAAAAAAATAGTTGCCATGACTTACGCCCCGACTCAAAAACATCAAATATTATAGCTATAAATCCGAAACACCCAATAGAAAGTGAGGTATCCGGAAATAAATTAAATAACATAACAAAAGTAGAATATCTTCGTAGTATTCTCGAAAAGGAATCAAACTGTAAAAATGATATAAATGGAAGAATAATGTGAATCCAAATTTTCATTAGCCAACTCAGATGAATGCGACAAATAAGAGAAATATTAGTTATAAGCAAAATCCAATGTTAAGAGTATATTGGTACATATTATGTGTACAAATAAGTTTCCGCCGTTTTTTTTATAAACAATTAAGAATTTATTGTAAAAAAAGGTACAAATAATGTCATTCAAAATATTGCCCATCGCTTTCTACTACTTTTGACCATCTTTCGGGCAGCAAGTGGATACCCCGTCTAAAAAATCGCTCGTCTTTTGAGGCGATCCACGAATCGACCCATTTCTTCAATTCCTTGTAAGAAGTGAAGTGCTGCTCAGCCAGACCATGAGTCATCGACCGGAATAGGTGGTAATCTGAAGGAGCAATGTCTGGTGAATACGGCGGGTGGGGTAGGACATCCCAATTCAGTCCTTCCAACGTTTCCTTTACGATTTTTGCAACGTGCGGCCGAGCGTTGTCATGCTGAAAAATGACTTTATCATGCCTTTTGGCATATTGTGGACGTTTAATCTTCAACGCTCGGCTCAATTGCATCAGTTGTTGTTGGTAATGTTCCCCGGTGACGGTTTGATTAGGTTGGAGTAGTTCGTAATAGGTTACTCCAAGCTGATCCCACCAAATGCACAGCATTAGCTTCTTGCCATGAATGTTTTGCTTGGCCATCGAAGTAGAGGCATGCCCGGGCTTACCCCATAACTTCCTACGCTTTGGGTTGTCGTAGTGGATCCATTTTTCGTCTCCCGTCACGATTCCATGCAGAAATCCTTGGCGATTTTGCCTTTTGAGCAATTGTTCGCAAGCGAATAAGCGACGCTCGACGTCTCTTGGCTTCAGTTCGTAAGGAACCCAATTTCCTTGCTTTTGAACCATACCCAGGGCCTTGAGACGTTGTGAAATAGCTTGCTGACTCACTCCTAACTCTTGTGCAAGTTCTTCTTGCGTTTGGCATGGATCTTACTCCAGTAAAGCTTCCAATTCTGTGTCATCATACACTTTGGGCCTTCCACTACGTGTTTTGTCCTCCACGTCAAAATCACCACTTTTAAATTTCTGGAACCACTCCCGACAACTTCTCTCACTCAAATTAACATTACCGTATGCTTCTACGAGTAGCTTATGCGCCTCAGCTGCAGATTTCTTTAAATTAAAGAAGTAAATTAGCAATTCCCGCAAATGACGCTTATTTGGCTCAAAACTTGACATCTTAACACGATGAAAACTAAGTGATGCTAGCAAAAAGTCAGAGGTATTAAAAGGTTATACTGTTGCCATATGTCAACATATACTATACGATTTTTTACAGCTGACAATTTCGATGTTATCTTATCGGTGGCGCCTTCTTTTGAAAACGGCGGAAACTTATTTGTACACCCATTAGTTGTGCATTATGGGCGGTAACCAGAAAGCAAACAAATAAATTACAGATATTTGCAAATATATGTTTAAAACAATTATTGGTATTTATTGACTAAATACTATTAAAAAAGAGACAGGCAGAAATGAGTTATTGAGGTTATCAAAAAAAAAAGGAAATAGAGGTGTTGAGGACATACACTACGGAAGTTCTATAACATAACAAAACAAGTTGTTGAATATATAATCAAGGGTAAACGAAAACAAGAAAGATCAACAATGACATGAAAAAGACACCCTAAAATAATATATGGCTAAGAGCAGCGAACAATAGAAAAGTTTAGTTAATAAAATAATTTCGGTCGCGTTCTGAAAACGTACAGTGGGGTGTTAAGAAAATCAGGACCAGTGTCGCTAAATTTAATCTGTGAATAAAACATCATTAAGCGGTCTAAATTCCGTTATGAAATAGACAGTACTACTAATAATAGAAATAATGACTGGACACGTGACTGTCAATAAGAGACACTACAAAAGGGAGTTGCACTTCTGAAGGACAAGAAACTACAAGCTATTTGATTGTTTTCAGTCGTTTGATCAAGTTGAAGGAGCATCAAGAATTCTTAGTTTCAAAATTGCCAAATTAGTTGTTTTCATATTAATTCACGCATAAAAATAAAATGTTTCGCAACTACCAAAAGGCTGTAATATTTTAATGTTTAAAAATTTCATATTAGCATTTCTAACACCGAAATTTTACTTTCAGTAATATTTGGAGGTATGGTTTCTACTGACATCAAAATTTTTAGAAAATTCCTGATGCTTAATATTATTGTTTTAGTATATTAACTGTTTAATATACTAGCATTTTAAACTGTTTAACTACTAAAATAGTGGCTAACATTTGAATAAATGAAAAATGTTTTAATTAGTTCTTCTAAAAGTATTGCTTGCAACTAATTTTTTTAGTAGCCACAATTAAAATTCTTTTTGTTACAACTAAATTGTGCAAAATAATTTGATTTGCTCAAATATGTCACGAAAAGATACTTTTAATAGCATTATTTGTTTATCACTTTTTAAAGTTTTGAAGGCAACTCCCAGTATATAATTAATTAATAATTTGTTTTGTTGCACAATTTGCATATTACAATTCTACGGACATTAATATAATTTTGGTAAATTTGTAGCATTATAAAGCTTTGTAGAAGCTCTAATATAAGGGTTTAGCTAAAACTAACCGAAAAATTAGTAATAGCAAATTCAGATATTGCTTTTATTTTTCATAAACATAAAATAATCGATGACGCCTGAATATCTATAAAACATAATTAGAAAGTATAAAATGCTCCTTTCTCTAAAATAGCTTATCATGTGCCGGATAACAGATTGATCGATTTCTTTAATTTAATTCACATTTAAATTTCACGGCGTAAAGTCACATGAATGCGCTCTGTAATAAGTGTGCGCCGAAAAGCGATTAAAAATTGAACTGCTGACCTCGAGCGATTGATTACTTAAAAGCATCGAACAGGTATGCTATCTCAATTAAATTATCAGACAAATAGTCTAATTTATAAAGAAATAAAAATGTTTCCGCAACCGCAAATAAATCATTGTGTATCGGGCAAAAACAAATTATACAACAACCAACGCGGCAGGTACCAATGTTGCAACAACCAGTGATGCAACAGTCAACAATAAGTCCAAATCAGTAACCCTATTTCAATATGATGAATATGCAACAACCCTATCATAATAGAAACGCAACAAATTATCAACAAGCCTACCTACGAACAACACAAACACCCAATAATTTAACAAGAGACAGACAAAACGGAATGAGAAATAGAACTAAAAAGTAAATTTACATGACAAATAGTCAAGAAAAGGGAGTTATAAAATTATCTCCCGAGGTGAGAACTGAGTAGGACCTGCCCTCTTCTGATACCCAAAACAAATATGACGAATTATTAAATCTAGCCGATAACGACAAAGGTATGAATAAAGAAGACAACAATGTGGCAACACAAACCAAAAATTCAGGCCTGAATGAAAGCTCAACCAATATTTATTTACGATATGAATATGGTCGACTATCTAAATAACACCATAGAACAAGAATAATACACCAACAAAACTCAATCAAATAATACAATTAAAATCAATGTCAACACGCCTGATCCTTACCGAAAACTAATCAAACAATTAAAAAAAGATAGCATAGTTCATCACACATACTAAATCAGACAAGAGAGAGCATACAGGATAGTAATTAGAGAAACTAGAACAAAAAGGGCACAAAGTCCGTAACATACTAAACATCTGACACCGCAAAATTAAGTTACACTATAATTGCTTTTAATAGACTTGAAACGTCAAGATAATAAAAGCATTTATGATGTCTCACACACACAAAAACTTATTGTACTAGGCCATACGCATGTGCAAAACGTGGAAACAGTCACAATACAAAACATTGTAAAAAAACAAATGCACCCGCTAGATGTGCGCTTTGTCAGAATAATCACTCTGTTAGCTATAAAAGATGCGATATCTACCAAAATCTACAAAAAATTAGAAGAAAAACTAGTCATCTACGTCATAATACACATTATTAAAACCTAAACATACAATAACAAGAACCAATTTCCATCATTATGCACAAACCATCCACAAGATAAACCTTTAACTAATGGTTGGCCTAAATACTCTCAAGAATATACTAAAAATCCAAACCACCCAAACATTGCAGAACAACTTACAATATTCTTAAATTAATTCAAAGCAATGTCCAACCAACATTAAATATACTCAGAACAGTAATAACTAAATTGGCACAGTAATGGCGCACCTACTAAGAATAATTAAACGGAATACTAATGGTTTATTAAACCATAAGCTGGAACTAGAAACTTTTCTTCAATTACAAAAAATTGATGCCACTGGGACCTAGATTCCTTATAGAAGGAGATTGGAATGCCAAAAATACAATTTTAGTATCAAGGTTAGTAACAACTAAAGGCAGGAATCTACTACAAGCTATAAACAAACTTAACTGCTATTACCTGTCAATAGGCGAACCAACTTATTGGCCAACAGACCCTAATAAGATATCCGACCTCTTAGATTTCTTTGTACACAATGGTATTTTAACAAACTGTCTACACGAAATGTCCTCAGATGATACCCCAGTGATTACCACAATAAGTATATCATAAATAAATATCACTAATAAATAATGCAACAGATTGGGGTAATGTCCAAAACTATATCGAAAATGAGATTAACTTAAAACTTCTAATTAAAAAGGCCCATGAACTGGATAAAGCTACTGACTACCTAACCATCCTAACCCAAGAGGCTGCCTGGTAGCCAACTCCAAAACAACCACAAGAAGCAGAAATCCTCAAACAGTGATGACAAAATAATATACAACAGACTAAAACGAAGGTTACAGAAAACCCTCGATGAAGCCAGAAACGCAATATTTAAACTTTATATAAACTCACTCTCCAAGCATGATCATATTATATGGAATGGTATAAAAAATTTTAAAAGATCGTAGTAGCCCAACATTAACAACGATCTCTGCAAGTAGACACACGCCTCTGTTTTTGGTTGTCCGTCAAAACCCCCCGGAAAGTTTAGCGCAGATCTTTCGAATTTTCAGTGATAATGCTGTGCACTGTCATCTTCATCTGCGACCATATACTCACTTAACCAACGGTCTGAATTCAGCACTTTATGCACATGTTGCACGTTGTCGTCGGTTCTTGTGGTTGACGGCCATCCAGCGCGGGGCTCGTCATCTACACTCTCTCGGGAATCTTTGAAGAACTTGTGCCATTTAAAAACTGCAGCTTGTGACATGCTTTCATCCATGAACACTTGGCAAATCAGGTCCAACTCTTTTTACGCGATTTCCCCAGTCTAACATAAAATTTGATGGCGTACCGCTGTTCAATCGCTCGCTGAATTTTGCTCTCGCACCGAGTCACTCGACAAGGGTGGACTAAAAACACTATCTAGCCTAAACGAACGTTCGAAGGCGACTGGCGCGTCTTGAAAGCCACATACTCCACTCCGACGTACAGTCACGTCAGGAAAAAATTGTTCCTGATACTTTCCATACAAAGCTTGTAAGTTAGAAAGGACAATAAAGGTCTAATAAAACACTGCGCTGAAAATTAGCAAATAATAAGCATATGTAAGCACCCCTGAAAAGATTTTCAATACAAAAAGGTCACTCAACTTTCACACTGGTAAGATAATAACAGTATATCTTCAAAAAACCTACGATGGTTAAAAAAATAATCTTTCACAATCAATATTACGTTTATAAGATAAGCTTGTAAGATTGATAAATTATAATGTGAACGTGTAAAATTGAACTTTATTTCTGGTTGGTCATTTAATAATATTGTTTCTGCAGTAGCAAATTTTATCATCCTTGTGGTGAACCTCGACATGTTCCTTGTGAAGTTAAACAGTCAACACTTACATTTACGATTTTGGTGGCGATTCATTGATGCTTATGCCAAAGAACTTTTTGAGTTCAGTTGCAGAACTTATGTAGAAGAGTCTAGACAATACGGAAAGATGTGTAAAAGAGACCAGAAGAAAGATATTGGGCAAGCTGAAAGTACTTTTTCCCCAATAAACAATTGCATATCAATTAGGAAACTAAATACCATGTAATTTTGGATGTAAAGCTAAACTGAAACCTACATATACAAAAAGTTGTAGACAAGGTGAAAATAACATAGCAAGCGCTGGATAAAATATAAGGACTTAAGCCATGAACGATGCACTGGTTGTACACCATCGTTGTGAGACCTATAGATCGCTAGTTTGGATAAATAAAACATACTACACTCTAAGGGCTCAACTTCGTAGGTATAACGAAAAGTACTAGGAAAAGTCAGAAAGTATCTCCATTTTATTTTTTTTACCTTATTTACACAAAGGGTTGAACAAGTACATCATTTTTTACATGCTTCTTTCCTTTTTGGTGCACTTAGTCCAGAGATCCACAAGCTTGTGTATTTTATCCAAGATGAAAGTTTTCGGTTGGTCCACTAGCCATTTATGCACCAGTTCCTACACTTCTTGGTTGTAGAAAATCAAAGACCTCTAAAAATAACTTTAAATTGTTCAAAAAGATGAAGGGTAATGGTTTCTACAGTCCTACTCTCTTGGCACTCATCTCGCACAAACTTGAACCGTGAATAGTCTGTAGAGCATACATTACATTATCGATAGTAACTTGTCGGTTTGCTAGGAGCATCTCTTGAGCTTGCCTTCTCGTCAGTGGTGATGGTTAACAGATATCCTGCTGTCTCTTCGTGCATTATGCTTAATCGACAACTTTTCGATCCACTCATAGACACTTCTACATGTAAGGGTATTGTCTCCGTTTTCTGCTGCAAGTCTCCAATGAATTCAGTTCCTAGCACACCTTCTGATCAGAGAAATCGGATCACTGTTCTTTGTTTCCCCTTGGTATACACTTCTAATAGAGCGACCGTTCTTACATTTACAGAAGTAAGAAAAACGGCGCAATTAAAATTAATCTTCGATAATCTGACCTTAGTAGTGTCAACTTTAAGCAGAAATGCACAGAAATAATGTGATAAACTTGCAAATGTGTTATGGTAAAAATGTGGATAATTTTCGACTTTCCTACGTACCTCAACAAGAGATTCGGAAAATCCACTTGTTGGTATTCTCCAGATATTTTGATCAAAATAGAAATAAGGATCACTTCCCACAGGCTGAAATGTAATAGAAATTAGCGAACGAACTCAGCTCCCTAACGCACCAGATAATAAAAATTATCTAAAATTTATTACTGGAAACAATTAGTGATAATAATTGGACAAACCTTTTAAAATAAAGCTTGATGGAAATGAAATAGACATCAGTGGACAAAAAATTAATAATAATAAAAAGCAGTGGCACTGAAGTAGGAAAATTTGGGGAATATCCGCGTTTAGCGCATTTGCGTCCCATATGCCACAGTATTTCAAAATACACTACGCTTATGTAAATACCAGGGGACAGGGCTATTTCAGAAAATTAAAAGCTGATACACTAGCGATAAAGGGTACTTTAAAGACTTTTGAGGTATTGTAGCAAAATCTCAAATAAATCTATGTTTACTAAACTCTTCCCGATACTTTTTATACAAACCTTGTATATAACTAAATAGCTATAACAATAGTATATAAAAAGAAAGGTACGCCTACTCACATATCAAATTAAGCCTGTACCATATGGTGTTTTATTTTTACAGAATTCCCTCAAATACGAATCCATATTACCATTATATTATATAGCCTGGTCTTCCTTATTTGCAACGATTTGCAATTCCATTTTTATTGAGTTAACGACTAATACTATAAACAGACTCAAATGTCAATTAAAGCTTTATTATACAAGTATAAAATATTAATATAAGTAATGAAATTGTTAAAATTTATTATCTAACTTTATAATTAATTTGTTGTTGAGATGTAAGAAATTAAATTGCCCACATCTCGTTTAGTGCCACAGTTGTCTATCTTGATATCTTGGATTAACATAAAGTCTGTGTTTACGTTTCCTAACGCAATCGCTGCATCCTACGCGTAATCATGTCAGCTGGTAATGTCAACAACAAGCAGAACCCCGCTGTTAGGCAAATAAAGTGGATTGGATCCCCCCACCACCGTTTTTGGTGTGCCTTCCGCACTCCAACCTTTAATCCACTTGTTGCGTCATTAACAAAGCATGCATTGTTAATCCCCATTCAAAAACCGGCTTATGAAAGCTTGCAAGCCCCACCTCTTTGTTTAAACCGGCTTTCTATTATATCCCCATCTTATAAAGGAGCAGATGAGCGTTTGCGAAGATTAGAAGGGTTGAAGTTCTGTCATTTTCGTATTGTTCTCGTCAGTGTCAGACGGAATTACGGAGGCGGTTTTAATTGCAAACCACCCTGAGATGCATTCAGCCCGAGAACGTGGAGCGGTGTCCCCGGCGAGATCGTCATGGCGACGACGCCGCGGACGCCTCCGTCGCAGTCTGGGATCGTCTCTTCCATTTATCAATTTCCCTGCCATCCGCGCCTTCGCCCGTCCTCCGCTTATATTGTGGCAATTCGTCTTGCGACTACCCGCTACAATGTAGCAACAGTGAGTGCTAATAGATTTCCAATTGCTTCACCAAAAACGCTTCCTCGAGCCGGCCTGCGATGGATTCGACAATTTCCGAGATTAAATGCCAGCAAGTCGTAAATTTCCTGAAAGTGTTTGCATTCAACGGCCCTTAAGGTAACAGACGAGGGTGAATGCATCGTAAAAGCCTCGTTAGGGTGATATTTTCCTAATATATTTTATTCTAGAAACAAATTTTCAAAGAAATAATACAAGCTATGATATAGACATTTTTCTTACATTTTGTTTGTTTCTTTATATATTTTATTTAATCCTCAAAGACTAGCTTAGCAGTCATTGTTTAGTGATTTAAGGTCTATATTATAGTTCTTCTTTCTTACCCTCTGTCGGATTTTTTTTCCATAAATATATGGCACCACATTACTATTAGTTGATATGTGAGACAAGAGATTTTTTTTGGTATCTTTACATCATAGAATTGTAGTCTTGTGTGGAATTTTTAACTGAGCCGTTTATTAAGATACTAACAAATTGTTGGAGGGTATAACACAGTAATCAGTAATAAAGTCGAAGACGTATGGAAAGTTCCAAAATATGTATCAAACTGATAATCACGGTATCACGTTGTGACCAGTTAAAATTTGTAATGAAATAAGGCGACCTCTATGTGTTATCTCAAAATTTACGCTACGTCCTTGCAAGCAATTTAAATTTTGATTAGTGTTTGGATAAAAAGGTTCTTGTACTGAAAGATGATTATCCTAATTTCATGATCATATCCAGGTGGTATAGAAACTTATAATTGAAAAATATTTCTTTTTGGTACCCCTTGCCTTAACCAAAGGGCGAATAGTAGGACGCGTTTCGTAGTGTCGTAAGGTGCTCAGTAACCTGAAAATGGTGTGTCCTGATATGTCTATAGTATTGTTTATACAATATGACAAAAGCTGGCTTTACATTTATGACGTGCCTACTAAAACCGTAAACAGTCTTTGAAAATCAAAACACGCTCGTCTTTGAGCCATGAAGAAGAGAATGGTAACCGGATTTTACCATAAGTAAAGTTGCAGAACACGTGGTGCTAAAAACATAGAAAATAGTCACTGGAAAGTATTTACTAAGAAGAGCTTGGCTAGAATTTTTCAAACTATCAAAATATTTTTTTACAATACCCTTAGCTAATGTGCCAAAGGCTGCAAGGGGTATCTAGCAAGTGGTAGACTGAAGGTGCTAGAGCGTCAGACTTTGTGTTGTTCCTTTATGTGTAGGATAAGTCAAAAGTGAAACAAATTTTCAATAAGAATTCTATGATGATGTGGCATGATAATCGTAAGAAGAGTTGGTTTAGGAAATCCACAAGTGCGTAGAATGTTGTGGTAAGTATTTTAAGAGATTATGTACATGCAAACTTTCCTAGTACTTTGTATAGAATGGGCCCTAACATACATATCGGCAAGCAAAAAGCTGTTACTTGGTTGCTTACCAAAGCTTATAGAGTAAGGTACAATGTAGCTTGAGTAGAATTTTAAAAACCACAGGATCCGGTAGAATAATCTTTCCTTTTTGAATTGACCCACACGCTCAATGTATTGGTAGACAGCGCTAGAGTCGTATACCTTTGAGCAGCACAAGGCATTCTATTTTAGTGTTTATCATGATATGGAATGGTAAACACCATGTCCTTGTGTTGGAGGCTTATTTTCAAATTAGCGATTTTGTGATTGCGAAACACTGACTATTTCGTAAGCGTTTCGGAATAGGTTGTCATAAAAGAGTTCCGACCAAGAAAGCCATACTGTTGTAGGTACACAATCCGACAGACTGGTTCACCATTGAAACGGAAATCACCTAGTAGAGAAGAATATCGCTTCAGTCAGACAGGCTGTTATCACGTCGCCACAATGTTCCGGTCTTGTCTTGAGAATATTTGACTGGAGCGTGTAGTGAATTCCACTCCGATCTCATCCTGCATCCTCACAAATTAATGGCGGTCCAGGAAATTAAAGAATCTGACTAGCACACCAGCAGGTTGCTTGCGAGAACATGTTGGTAAATATTCCAGTTGATGTGCTCAGTAGTGATAAAGCTGATTTTCATTTCGGTATTGAGCTCCGCAATTTGCTGGAGCCTAGAATCAACTCTTATAGAAATACAGCACTGTATTCAACAAGATGGCGCTACAGTATACACAGCGTGAAGTTCTGGGTACATTTTTTCCAGGCCGCCTCATCTCTTGGAGATATCTGACCGGCTAGGTCACTAGAACTGTCCTCTTGTGATTTCTTTGTGTGGGAACACCTGAAGGCTGAAGTCAACGCAAACTGCGCACTATTGAGGAATTAAAAGACGCATGTCGCAACGCAATAGCAGCAGTACTAGTGGAAATGACTCTGAACTTTAAGGTAAAGCCGCAGGAATGTATCGCTCGTGGGGGCAAATATTTAGAAGGTATCGCTTTAGAGGGTAATTAAAAGATTAAACCGAGGTCAGAAGGGAATAATGGATATATTTTAGTTGCACTGTCTGACAGCTTTTAATAAAACTTTTATTGTCTTAATTTTGTGATATAATAACTAAATTATTTCCCTTCCTAATAGAATACTGTAACATCCACGTGGTTTTGGTAGTTGTTCTTCTTCTTCTACTCTTCAATCCTTGGGTTGGTCGACAGCTTTCCTAAGCTGCTATGTGAGGATAATGTGATGGCTTGCCCTTTCCTTCCATATCGCAGTTCAGTAGCCGGTTGGATGGATGCCATCTTCGCCTACTGATATTCAATCTGCAGCTGTACCAATGAATCCTTCTCCAGCTGCAGTTGATACTGCAAAATTTGCTGTCCCCTTTAGTTACCAGTAGAGCCATTAAATTCCACTGGAAGGTTGCTTCTAGTATCCCCTACTTAGCTTTGTTTGTGTGTCGACCCAGTTTACGGGATGTGGCCGCTACACTCTTGTGTGTATAGCTTCTTGGAACCATAAGTGAGAGTTGGGAGTCACTTGGGAACCAGTATCTCAGAACGACCCTAGAGTCCGACAGTTCCAAGTATAAAGGTACTATCCCAAAATGATTTCCCTACACTCCGGTAATTGTAGTACTTCATTATAAAAACTATACGCGAACGTTTTCTCATTTTTATGCCAAAACTAGTAATAATTCATATGCTCCTTTCCGCCAAAAGGTCTCGATAGTATTTGGGTTAAAATTTGCACTCAGCATAACAATTTTTGCATTACAAAAAGCACTAGTTAATGGTTTTAATGACAAACAATTTCGTTTTAAAACACAAGACTTTGCACTTATTTGGGTAAGTGAGACAAGAATCACCCACCAAATTAAGTGCGAATTCATGTACACATTCTCTTTTTCTGAAGTTCGAAAAAGTCAAACTTGGGCTCTTATCAGGCGTTTATTCAATAATGTTTATAAATTTAAATTATTTACTTATTCAAAACAACTACCAAGGTGATATTTAATGCACAATTTAATTCAGTTCAACGGTCAAAAGCACTTTTGATAAAATTAAGTGCAAACAATATATTTTACGAAAGAGCAAAGCAGTAAGCTTATTTAAAGTACCTAAATGTGATGCGATAAGTTAGTGACCTCCTAAATTATAGTTGCAAATTGGTACAGAGCTGATTGATGTCCATGTTAAGTGGTTGACCTTTGCTGTCCGTTCTGGCGCATTCGGCTCCCTATTTAGAGTTACCTTTAACAAGCCTAATGAGTGTTGTGCTTTGTAGAGGACTAAAAGCACTTTGTGTTCGTTTATGGGACGAGGTAACATTTGCAATTTCGCAGTTAATATTTTAATACCTCTGTGAAATGAGCTGAGAAAATGTCATTTGTAAATAAATCTAATACAGTTGTGTTTTGCAACAACCAAATAACGTTGATCAAAGCAAAAATAATAAAAATTTGGCCTTAACCGGTTGCTTTAATACTTATATATATATATCATATATATATATATATATATATATATATATATATATATATATATATATATATATATATATATATATATAATAATTTTATTTTTATATTTTGTTTATTTAATATGTTCAATTTTAGTCTGTACTTTGTTTAATTCTTTTTTATAATTATGGGCAACCCAATAAAATATTTTTCAATATTTTTTGGATAAATTTTTTGGTAAAATATTGGTTTTTAGTATATCTTTGTCATTTTATATATTATTTTTGTTGTCAGATTATAAAATGACATAAAATTAAAAAAATATTAAGTAAAGAAAATAAAATTGAAACAGTCACTATGACAATCATTTAATAAATTTAATATTGTCGCCATATAGGTACGAGTAGCAGTAGGTACAGTAGCGGTCATAAGTGTTTTTACATTCTATTTTTCAGCATAAGTTCTTCAAAACGAAACATTCTTTTTGTAAACTTACACAAAGGGGTTTCTTGATATGCAGATTTCATTGCTGGACTTCATAAGTCTTGATTTTTAGTGTGTGGTACGGTACTGTTATTATTCATAAAGAAAAAAAGTTTTATTTATTTGCCATTTTTTTGTGCGATTTTGTGTTTTTTACTCTTTCATCTTGATATTCTATATTTATTTGCAGATGGGAACGATACAGTAACGCCGTCCACGAAGTGATCTACGAAGGCCGCAAGCAGGCTTACATTGTCTGTTGTTGCGCTGAGCGAGCAATTCAACGTTACAAGACCGACAATTTACACCATCATGCAGCGTTATCAGTCCTACAAGCATCATGATACCCTTTCTAGCTCCGGAGGTCCCGCAAGACAAGATTCCCTGTTCGTAGGCACCTTGCAAGCTGTAAAACGTCGCCTCCGTGTTGCAGAATTCAATAGACGCCGCCCTGCGAAGAAGCTACTCGTTTACGTTAAGAATCGTCGCGCATATGTTGCCTTCGCGAAGAAGCATCTTCACCGAACGCCTGTAAAGTGGACTTTTTTCAGAGATAAATCAGCATTCCATCTCTTCGAATAGGATGGGATATCGTATGTGAGACGTCTGGAACGTCAGAGATTTCATCCCTAGCTGCCCACCGTCAAGTGTGGTGGTGGAAAGCTAATGGTGTGGGGTTGCTTCTTACTCGATGACTTCGGTCCTCTTGTGAGGATTCGTGGAATAGTGGATCGGTTAGTCTATAAGGACACAATACAGGACCACATGCTTCTATATGCAAGGAGAAAGATGAGTCGTAGATAACAACGATCAAAAGTATTATTCCGCCCTTGTCTCCGACTGTTTTCTCTAACGAAGAGTGAATGTTCTGGAGTGGCTATCGCAGTCACCGGACTATCGAGCATCTCCGGGAAGGACTGGGACACAAATTCCATTGATTGAAAGCTGCAAATATAGACCAAAAGTTTGCCATCCAGATGTAGTGCTGTCATTAAGTCTAAGGACTTTCCAACAAAATATTAGGTCAATTTTGATTCTGATAAAAGTGTGCTGGAGCTGTAAAATTGTTATTGTAATGTAATATATCATTTTCATCGTTTTGTCTGTTTTGATAATTTTCAGTGATAAAGCATATTTACGAAAAAAGTTTGTAGCTCCATCGAAAATAACTGGCAAAAAATTCATGCAAAATGATAACAATTGGCGAATATTATTCTCAAAAAACAAAATGTAAAAATACTTATGGCCGCTACTGTATGTGACAAGTATGTCTTTAAGTTGTTGAACGTTTATGTCGATTACGCCATCATAGATAAAGTGTACGATTACCGCATACGATGGACATATTCAATAAAGATTACAAGAATTGTATAAATTGTATTATTGTTGTACGATCTTGCTTGTGTCAATGAATTGAACTGGAAAAAAGTGTAGGTATATATTCAATTATAAGTAAAATAAGAAATTTTTCTTTATAATTTGATTTTTTTTATTTTTAACAAAAAACGTGAGCCCAAGGCACGGATCCAGTAAAGCAGGCCAAGCTGGAAATACAATAACTACCCTTTATTGCTCCGAGGTCTGCGCGAAAGGAAAAGTAATCAAATTGACTATAATAATTCTTCATCACAGAATTGTATTTACGTAGCTAAAACTGTCCTGAGACGGATTTCTGTTCAAATTTTAGTATTTGATAATTTCAAAATCTAAACCGTTATAGGGTTACCAGTGTAATTTTGCAGCTATTTTCCTACGGAAAATAACACGATTTAATATAATTTCAACAAGTAAATTTCTCACCGTTTATGGGAGTTCCATTCCTTTTTTTGCCCATAACTCCTCAGATATTATAAAAGAAGCTTGTAGCATAGATAGTTTACAACACAACAGTCATCATTATTATGAGTAGCAGCATCTTGTTCAGTCCATCGTCGAACCTAAACCTCACTCAAATTGTTCCATCCTTCTCTACTGGATGTATTCCTCATACAATCGTCACTATTTTTATGTCGTCTGTTCACCTGGTCTGCGGTCTTCTTCTACCTCTTTTACTTTCTCGAGATCTCCATTCTATAATCCTACGTGTCCATCTGTTATCTTGCATTCTTCCTACTTGCCTCGCCCAGTTCCATCTTAGAGAGCATAGTCTTTCTATCACATCGGTTACTTTGGATCTTCTTCGTATTCTGGTATTCTGTATACGATCACGTAGTTTACTTTTCTTACGCATTACCATGCTCTTATCTCCTTTTCTGTTTAGTTCAACCAAACAGGTTTTATCTCCTATTTTCCTTTCAATGTTACGTCAAATTTTCTCTCTAAAAAACCTCCCATTTTTTCTTATAATGCATTTGGATTATTTGTTTACCATTTTTATTCCTTAGAGCATTATGTTTTATCTTTAATTTTCTCCTTCTAATTTTTCTATTTTTTCATTTGATATAATCATTTCCTGTTTTAGACTATTTCTTTCATAGCGTTTTCATTAAAATCCTTCAGTTCTTTTATCTCCTTTTTAAATCCCCGTTGCTCGTCTCTTAGATTTTTATCTCTTCTTGCAATATATTTGTGCTTTTGCTTTTGGTATGATGAACGCTTTTAATTTATTTTAAGTCATCCACCAGATTTCTCACTAAATTCATCATTTCCTTCAACTGATCTTCCATACTATTTCCTTTTAGTCGGGGTTCTGTGTGTTTTTCTAGATCTCTTGAATAATTGTTTGTCAGGTACTCGTCTGAGTCTACCTTCTGCTTCTACATATTTTCTATTCAGAGATTTATTTGGTCTGCGCAAATAGGACCACCCAAATCGTTTCCACCATATTTTCTCCTGGATTTGGTTTAGTATTATAATTAACTGCTATGTATTTATACAGCCCTTCATATTTTTGTCTGTATACTGGGTTGCCTATCCGCTTGCCGGCGAAATGGAGATTCCAGAGCCTTGAAATTTAATTTATCTGCGCTTATCACTATTGCTGCATACAAAATTCCCATAACCGATAATATTGTTAATTGCGAGGGATTTTACTCACAGTTTCGTTAATGGAACGTTTTCTCTTCCTTTCTCTGCTTTCCGCAGTAATCCTCTAACCGATGTATCCTTTCCTTACAATTTTAACCTCTCGATATGATCCAATTTTGAACTTAAATATTTAATATTTAATATTATTTGCACTTATATGTACTAAATTAAGGAAAATTTCTAACTCTGACTGATAAAGATGTTTTTAAATCATTGTTATGGATAACCTCATTAATCTTTCCAAGTTCCAAAAAATATATCAGTTACATAAACCGATATGGTGTTGGTTTAAAAATATAAATTTGTAAGAATAACATACAGTACTTTAGAGTTGAAATATCTTCCAGCAGAAGTTTGGTTTTGATAAGTGCAAATTTAAAATCAACTACATTAAAAACCTACATGTACCATATTCGAAAATATTTATTCAATAAAAAAAATTCGTACTTAATTCGTCACTTTCAATATGCGTTCAAAATTAAATAACGACACCGGAATCTGCGATATGCCAAATTTGATAAAATTTGCTGTTTCCAAAAGTTTGTCCGCCATATTAGATCTGCCGTCTTATATTTGAAAAGTGTGACTTCACAAATTCTTGTACATAAGATTTAAAATAATAAATATGTTAACAATTCAACGAAAATATTTTACTTTTATATCCTTACATATAGATACTTTTAAAAGTCAGATTTATTATTGTTATTATTATTATTATTATACATCAAAAAATGTGTTTAGAAAATTAATTAAAAAAATTAATAAAACTATAAAATCAATTTTTAAACTAAAAAAAGATCTTTAGTAAACTAGAGACTTTGGTTTTTTCAAATAAAATGAGAAAAGCAACATATTATTCAGTTTCGTTCAAAAGCATTAATTTAGGATAACCAACCAAGCCAGTCAGATATAAAAGAGATACTAACAACAGTGTCGTGATCGCATACACAGTGCACGGTAAAACATGGCGAAGACAAAGCTGCAAGATAGGGACCGCCGGATCTTGAAGCGTATTGAGACATTGCAGAAAAAAACAAATACCGAGTAAGTGACTACAGAACTTAATCAGCACCTGAACACTCCAGTATCATTCAAAATAGTGAGACGGCAATTATATAAAATGGATGCCTATGGGCGTGTTGCTATTGCTAAGTCCCCAAAAATAACAGACACAAATGCTTAAAGGCGACGTGCATGATGCAATGCGTATAAAAACTGGACGTTAAAGGACTGGCAACATGACGTTTGGCATGTTGGGCAAGTTACCTTTTGCCCCCCTTCCTAAAACGCGTGTTTGTCTGGCAAACACCCTCTGAAGCATACGATATGTCAAACATGGTGGCGACTCTAATATTGTTTGGGGCGCTACATCATAGTATTCAACAGCCTCCCTTTGTCACACGGTCGGGTCATATAAGTAGTATATAGAGTACTCTTGGGTAACCGGATCCACCCAATGATGCAAACTTTATTTCCAAACGGTAATGCGATATTCCAATATAACAATGCCCCAATTCACACCGCTAGGTCTGTTCAAGAGCATGCTGATGAGGTTCAACATCTTTCCTGGCCCACCCAATTCCCAGACCTGAATATTATTGAGCCTCTGAGTTTTGGAAAACGGGATTCGGCATCGATTTTCACCTTCGTCTCTACCTGAGATGAAGGCTGTGCTGCGTTAATAATGGCTTCAAATTGCACTCACCGCTATTCAGGACTTTTATCGGTCTGGACGGAATAGACCGACTATTCCGTCCAGAATTTAAGCTGTATTGCGTGCTACAGGTGGACCAACACCGTATTAATACAAGATGTTCCATCTTCCGCAAGTGTTTCCATTATTTAGTAGATTTCCTGTACAAAAAACTATTTAAAAAAATTTCTATTTGGCAAATTTGAGATTCTTCCTGATAGCAGCGATGTTTTCAACTGTGATAAATAAGAATGGGTGTCCTGATGTCAGGGAGACTTTTAAACTGAAATTTTCTCTCCTGATACCTTTTGAATACGTTAATATAAATTATCTTTCAGTATATAAGCCATTTTCTCTAAACACTTATCAACGGAGAATTGTTCAATATTTCGTTTTTGATCAAAACGATATCGAGACCTTTTGTTATTGCCACAGTTCGAGAGCAATTAACCCTAGAGATCATCCTGCCAATTGCAGTGCAGGGTTGCTTCTGCTTCAACACGTTTGAACTAGTCAGAAAGAGCAATAATTATTTCCACTACATCTCAAAACTGTTCTAACACCTTATGTACATTAAAACACATCCAAATGTTGATTATGGTTTTGCCAATAATTTGTGTGAAAATACAAAATTAAAGTGCAAACCAAATTCAAGGAACACACAAGCGAATAAAAGAGCAATAAATTCTAATTTTTGCGAATATTAAGCTTATTTTGTAACTTCAGTAAGTTATTCTCGACAACCGGCAGAAATGAGCCACATAATAACATGCATCTACTGCACATTTTTGGGTTAATTCCGAATACTTCACAAACTGAAATTAGTTAGATGATTACATATTGAATTTTGTACGAATTTTTTAATGGTCTCTGTGTAAAAAATTAAATTTATTAACCTATCCTATTATACAAATAAAATTATTATTCGATCTAATTCAAAAATAGAAACACATTTAGAATTAAAATGTGCAAATATTGAATAAAAAACTTTTAATTTAATGAAGCAGCGAGAAAAATTAGAATCCGAAGATTTCTTATCGATGCATTCGCATCTGCGACTTGTGAATAATTGTTTATTGTTGAAATCATAGTTAAAACAGACTAGGAACCTAAAAAAATAGAAGAAACATCTACAAAATTACAACATCCTTATTACCTAACTAATACAATGCAAAAATAGTGATGTCCTAAATAGCAGTCAACATATTTCTAAAAGAACTTGTTAAAACAAATAATGATCTGGTAGAGTTTCTTGAGGGTTCTTCATAAATGACAAATGTATGAATTTCAAGCAATCTCTAACCTATTTTGCCTAATTGTTTGCCTAGATTTAAGTAAATAATTAATTCTGTAAATTATTATGACGCATAATATTAATAAAAGTCTGGAGCGTGTAGTTTTTCATTGCGCCCTATCGAGTTTTAAAAGACGATATTTATCTTCAACTTTATTATTATCAGTTAAATACAAACTTAGCATAAAATATTATATCAGCCAAATGCCCTCCATGACTACGTAAAGACGCGACTATTTTTTAGAGAAGTTATTACAATGCTTCCCCGTATATGCGGCTCTTATTTCAGCAAGTACACGTCTGATGTTCTCCTTTAGCCCTGGAATCGTGGCAGATTTGTTGATATAAACAAATAATCTCAGAAAAAAAGTCTAATGGGGTTAGATCGCAAGACTGCAGTGGCCAACCGATGTCACCTCTCAGAGATAACACGACTAGGAAATTTATTTGAAGTGAATTGAGTGTTTCACGTGCTGTGTGACATGTGGCTCCATTTTGTTGAAACCACACGTCATTCAAGTTCAAATCGTTGGTTTCATTCCCAATAACGTACACCATTGACAATAGCAGCATTGGCAACTTCGTCAGTTCACAAATGTATGACGTTTATGGTCTTTAGTGTTTAGACAGCAAATGTATAAACGAAAACATTAACAGAGGGCAAACAGCGCGCAATCCTGATCTTAAAGCTCAGCTTGGATCACTCCACACATATAAAATGTACGTTTCTAAATTCTGCTGTAATTTTACGTTATCATATCCTGAAATTTTATAATTACAATACTAATTTGCTTTGTAGAACGTAAGCAAAAATTTATAAAAAATTGTGAAGTGGTGGCATAGAAATTAGTTGATTGGAAATCACATATATGGAAAAAATAATTATTTTGCCAGAACTAAAAATAAAACGACAAAACTCGCCAACAATAAGTTATCATTATGATAAATGCACAAACATAAATTCGTAATCGTAATAAATTTGCATTTACGTAGTAATTGTTAAGACTTTGAAGCACTGATGAGCTTTTAAGGGTTCATTATAAACATACAAGAGTATCAGTTAATTTGTGTTTAATAATATATGCGTAAAAGAAAATGCATATGTAATTTCCTTAGAGCTGTGTCCTTTTTTTAAAGTTTCACAGGTAAATAAATAGACAAAATTACTAACACATGGGGTGTTACATGAAATAACCTCTCATTGTATTTGAAGCCCTCATTTGACTTTCGAAACATAAAGGCATGTTCCAGGGATAAGTGAGTGGAGTGATAAGTTATCGTGTAAACGTAAGGTCAAGTGCATCTTTCGTTGATAATAATTAATCTCTATTCTGCAAATAAATAAACTTATTTACATAGAGTGGCGAATTGATGACTTCAGCAGCTATGCTGCCAGTCAATAACGGCAACAAGGACAACAATATAACATATAAACCAATTTCTGAGACACCATGCTGCAAAACTCTACCTTCCCAAATCGAGCATTGCTTCAACAGCCGGGTAGTCTGCAATACCAAATTCTGCAGTGCTAACCACCCTCATGCTTTCAGTATTAGCAGCAGTCGCTTCTATCTTCGCAATTATCGCAACATTTATACCAATTGCCGAATCGCGAAGAGTGCGACCAATTCCTTAGCGCAGATTAGAACAACAGAGATAAAAACCAAACAAACAATAACAACAGCTGGCAGGCAGTTAAAGGACACAAATGCAAACGATGCAAACAATCAAATACCCTGCTCTTATCACAAAATCAGCAACAATAACCTTTATTATTAGCAAATAAGTATTCCATATTAGCGCAAGGTCCTCCAAATAATCCTCTAGCATCGGGTGTACCATCATCAACTTCAGTAATAAATAAACCGCCACCCATTTTTGTGTGCATGATAAATTACGATAAAATGACAAAAAATCTAACCGTAATCACAGAAACTGAACAATACACGACTAAGAGCCTAACTGATAATGTAGTTAAAATCATTCAGAAAACTAATAAATGATATGAATGAACACAAAATTGTATCATTCCTACCAAATAAAACAAGATCGACCATAAAAGGTAGTTTAAAAATGTGTCCATCACTACGCTCCAACTGAAGTAATAACAACAGCCCTCGAAAACCTGAGACATAAAGTGCGCAACATTATTAACATAAAAAGAAATCGATCACAGAAACCACTTTCAATATTCTTTATCGACCTTGAACCGGCTGAGAATAACAAGAAGATATTCATTTGCTGGAAAATATAATTGTTAGTTTTAAATCCCTAAGAAAACACACAGAAATAGTACAATGTACAAGATGTCAAAATTATGGGCATACTCGAACATATTGCAAGAGGCCATGTGTGAAATGTTGAGCAGGACACGATATTAAGATTTGCATCAAAACCAGAGACACTTTGCAAGGGAGCACATCCAGCTAATTACAACTAGTTACTCAGTTTATTAAGAACTGCAAAACTATCAGCCAAATAGTCAACCATCAACTTGAAGACTTTCACCTTCAGCTAACAGAACGAAATTTGCAATACCTAAATCATCAAGAACCTTTTCAACAACTACTCACCCAATTGCACTCATCGAATCCAACATACCCTCAGAAAGTCTCAAACCAAGATTTAATCCTCCAACAATTACTTGTTGAATTTGAAAACCTTTTTAATTAGCTCCTTCAAGAAAACAGCATAATCTTAAGTATGTTAAGTATACTCATTACCAAATTAACTCCCTAATGGCGAACTTTCTCCGAGTAGCTTCATGGAACGTCAATGGATTACAATATAAAAACCCTAAAATTAAATTTTTTTTATATGTATGTAATATAGACATTCTGCTTGTCTGTAACAGATCGTATATGAAAATGCCTTACTCCTCTGTGTGTCACACAGAACACCCTGATGGTACTGATACGGTGTGAATTCACCACTCTCAATATTGCAACTATGTTTTGACACACTAGGCCAAACATTTTTAGCAGGTGGAGATTTTAACGCCAACATACCCATTGGAGATTTCACTTAATAATAACAAAAGACAGAGTATTCCTTAACCTTATTACATATAACAATTATAATTTCTTATCAACTGGGAGTCCTAATTATTAGCCATCTGATCCAGATAAAGTTCCAAACCTCCTAGACTTCTTCATCAAAGAGCTTTCCTCAAATTATATGGGTCATTTCCAATTATGTCTTATGTTTGATCATTCCCTGATCATAGCTACAATTAGCATAAGTATTATCCACAAAACACCGAACATTTCGATTAGTAATAGAAAGACTGACTTGGATACATTCAAGGTTTACCGTGAGCAACATTTCGACAGTAATTTAAGTATAAATATAACAGAATACCTAGAATATGCTACAAATCATTTCCGCCACACCCAAACCAACAACCATTAAAATTTATAGTCCCAATATTTCTAATAAAATTGTGGAAATCGCGAAGGAGAAAAGAAGAGCAAGAACCCAATGGTAGAAAAAAGTTTTCATCAACTAAATAAATTCAGAATAAGTCGTTCCAAACGTACTTGCAATCACTAATTGTTAACGATAATTCAATTTGGAAAGCTACCAAGGGCATTAAAAAACGACAAAACATAGCTACTGTCTGACAAACAAAAAGTAGAAGCATTTGCAAATCACTTAGAAGGCTTTTCCTAGCCAAATTCGGAAGTAGATGAGAAAATGGAAGAAGAGCTACAATCTCCCTTTCAAATGTCATTTCAAGAAACTAAACACGAGATACAAGAATTAAGAAACGAAAAAGCTCAGGGTCACGACCTCATAACGGTAACCGTACTCGAACAGTTAAGTGAACACGGGCTACGATTTTTTTTATCTACCGGCCACTACAATTAAAACTTGCACAGGCAATTCTTATTCCCAAACCTGGTAAACCTCGCAATGAAATAACTATGTATCGTCCTATCGGCCTTCAAAATTGCTTGAGAAATTAATCTTACGAAGTATTAACAAAAGTTTGCTGCAGCAGACATGGCTGCTTAACTTTTAATTTGGTTTTAGACAGCAGCATTCAACAATTCAGTAATACCATCGTTTAATGAACATAATTCACATTGCGTACCGAACTAAAAAATTCTGTATCGCTATCTTTCTGAATGTAAGAGAGGCTTCCGACAGAGTGTTGTATAAAGTACTACTTTTGACAATTAGGAAAACTTTCCCTTACGAATATTACGTACCTCTATGCTGGTATATTACTACTATTGAATCTTCCAAGTTAAAATTGGTAAGGAAGTATGCCAAATTAAATACATCCTTGTCGGTGTACCCCAGGGGAGTGTGTCGGAGGCTCTGTTATACCATCTATGCATTTTTGATCTACTTACACTAGCACAAACTGAAATTAGCACATTCGCTGGCGACACGGTGATACACAGCTGTAATGAAGACTCAGTAGCAGCATCGGTTTCTTTACAAATTCATCTAAATAACATAGAGCAGTGGTTAACTAAATTGAGAATCGAAGTGAATGAAACTAAATTAACACACGTTACCTTTACGACCAAATACCAAATTTGGCTACCTGTCATTCTACATAATATTTCCATTTCCCAGTCCAATAACCTCAAATACAGTATCGGATAAAAGTAATTGAATTTTTTGGAAACCGCTCTAACTTGGTAATTAAGAAGCGCCCGTAACTGGTATCAAGTTGCAAATAGCAAGGCCCCTTTAGGCAACAATCCCACACAAGAACAGCATCAGGCGTCAAGTTACATAACAAGTGCTCGGTGAACGATTTTGACCGCGACAAAAGTAATTAGATTTTATCATCAACTCAAAAAAAAAACCAATAAACCGGGATATATAACAAAAACCTAACAGCAGACTAATATTTGGTAATATAGCCATTGTTTCTGATCGTCTCCGTACAAGGTTTGTGCATGGAAGTCATCAATCTTCTGCCATTTTTGTTGAAGTTGCTGAAATCACTCGTCTGCGTTTCGGGTCCGTTTCCCTTCTAAATATCCTAGCTCATCCCAAAGATGCTCAATAGGATTCAAGTCCAAGGACTGTGAAGACTAGGGCAAAATGTGCACTTTCTTCTTCGCCAGGATTTCCGCCGACTTGTGTTTCGGGTCGTTGTCGTGTTGAAATACCCAGCCGCGAGGCATGTTTTCACGTGGGTATGAGAGCATATGCTTTTGCAACAACTCGCTATGAACGAGGCGGTCCATGGTGCCGTGGATCCGTACAAGTGAACCAACTCCTTTTGCACTGGAACAACCCCACACCATCACAGGCCACCTCCATGTTTCGGATTGTTTCTTTCGCCCACGGAACATCAAACCCACTGCACGCCGTGGGATCCAAACAAGCAGAACTTGCTCTCATTACTCCAGAGGATCGTGCGGGTAGTTCTTGATTAGAAAACTAGAGCGATTTCCAAAAAATTCAATTACTTTTGTCCGATACTCTAAATGGGCCAGTAGATTAACGTGGAAAACTCATATAGTCAATAAACGCAAGGAAATAGACTTAAAGTTGTAGAAACTGTATTGGCTCATCGGACGAAACTCCTCATTATCATTAGTCAACAAAATACTGTTAGAAGTGCATAGTACGACCCATTTGACATACGGTTGTCAGCTGTGGGGCTGTGCAAGTCGATCAAACATTGAAATCATCCAACGATTCCGGTCAAAAACTCTTCGCAGTATGACAGTCGCTCCTTGGTATGTGACTAACCAAACTCTTCATACGGATCTTAATATCTCTTGTGTAAGAGAACTAATCAATCAGTATGCTGTAAAGTACCATACCTCTTTGAAACCTCACCCCAACGAACTTGTGGCACCTCTCACAAAAGATACTCTCCTGGCCTTAAGAAGTGACCAAAAGAATTTTAGACCAAAGCAGACCCAAACTTTTGTAATTTGAATACTAAAATCGACACCAGTTTTAGTAATCCAAAGATTCTTGAGCTCAACATGCCGAGCACCACATAGATATTTGTCTTATGACTATAAAGTTCGTTATTCGAATAACGAAAAAAATTCTTTAAATGTGGTATGCGCCGCAAGTGATGACGTTTAAGTGAATTTAAGGAAATGTAAGGTAATGTGAAATAAAAGTAGACCTTAAGATAAACACAACCTTCATATAAACAATAAAGCGGAAACATTTTTTTGTTCAAATGTCTTTCGCGTGAAATTCGTTAAAATTCGTCTCAAAATTTATGACGACATTAGGTGCACGGTTACTAAAATATTACTGAAAATTTACTAATTACTCTAAACATCCATTTAAGATTTCTTATTAATTTATCTTTAGTAATCTTAAAAAGGTATATGTAATTAAAGTAATCGACGGAAGTATGAAAGCATTTTTGAACGACAAGTAATACTTTAGTATTGTGAATTCCAATTTACATTTTCTTTGAAAGTGTGGCGCAAAATTAAACTACAAAGTTCGTGTCCGTAAGGTTGCTGTATAAATAAACTTCAAAGTGAAATCAAATCTGTGTGGAATTCTCTGTGAGAGACCAGAAGAGCTTCTAAAGCTCCCTTTTATGGCTTTATCGTCACAAAAAGCAGTCGAACATTCAATATTCCGTACAGTTCGTCCCTTCGTTTCTAGATATGCTTACGCAGTATGCTTTTTCAATGACTGTATCTAGGAGTGATTCTTTTTTTAATTTATTCGAACATCAGAAGAATACAAATATAAGTTATTTTTCTCTCAATCTCCTGAATTAGAAATACATGTTTCCCAACAGATAGGGAGTTTCTTGATTTGACTATTGTAAAATGAAGTTGTAACACCGACCAATCGCGCACTAACGCTTCGACAGCAACATCGTCGCCAGTTATTTGTCTTCCAAGTGCTTTAAATTTATTATGTATGGAGCTGAACCTTGTTGTGAAGTAGTAGCCATTGCCCGAGTATTGTATTCTTATTCTGAGCTTAGAAAAAATTTTAATAACCGTTAATCAGCAGTCATCTTAGAAAAGGCGGCGAGCAATGCGAATACACTCCTCAGTAACGCTAGTCCTCAGGAGACTTGAGTAACTTTAATTTCAACTTCTCGTCTGTGCTAAAACTTCGTAACTATTTTACGCTCTCTATCAACTCTAGTGACTTAATAATTATTTGTTGTACAATAGACGAGGGTAGCTCATGCTCTAACATCATAATACTAACTAAATAAGTGGTAGTGCGATGTAACTTACGGTAGTAATTCAATTCAGATATTCCTTACTTGAAATCCTTAGATTTTATTCACCGACGTATTTGCATAGCATTAGCTAGATTTGCAGTAGGTGATACAATGGACGGATATAAAAAATTTCAGTCTTCTTTATTATATGCTAACACTTTTGCTCTCTGCCAACTTAAATTCTTCTAGTTTAATAACTTGCCAATTACGTTATTCTGCATTTCAGTTGGTTTGGTAGCCTTTGTAAATGTCCTCACCGTTCCAATTGCTTGTCTTCAATTGTCTCTACCACGGCTTTAACTTCCAATTCTTTTCTCACTACCTGCTTTCTTATTTGATCTCTTCTTGTTCTTCCTTTAACTGCACGTAGATACTTATTTTCCACCGTCTAGATTCTACTCTTCATACTTTTAAATAATACCCAAGTTTCACAGCCGAATGGATGGGTTGAATGTTTAGAAACCAATATTTTCGTGCTTGTTCGTATTTCCTTCTTTTTCACTATAGTTTTGCAAATTCCATAATATGTTTTAGTTGCTTCCTCTATGCGCTTCTTGATGCCCGTTTCTTGGTTTCCTGTATTGTTAATTATCACATCCAGATATTTAAATTTCTTATTATTATATTACTTATTCTTCTAGTCTTATGTTAATTTTCTTGTCTATGTTCTTTGTTATGACCATTACTTTTGTCTTGTTAACATTCACTTTGAGCTTGTGCAATTTGAGAGTTTTGTTCCAAACATTTAAATTATTTTGTAAGTCTCTTTCAGTGTTGGTTGTTATGACCAAATAGTCCGCAAAAGCACATTCCTGTATTCTAATGTCTCGTTTTCTTGTCTCATACTTTTTCCTATAACTTGCTTTACGGTAAAGATGTGATCTTGAATGCTGTGTCCTAAACCCGCTCTGCGATTCATTTAATTGTGGTTCTATAATTTCTTGTAATCTGTTGACTAAGACTCTTTCATAAACTTTGCTAGCCTGCTCAATAGCGTGATCGCTTTGTAATTCTCGCAATTTTTCTTGTCGCCTTTTTGTGAATGGGCATAATGGCGGATTTCCTAGTCCTTTAGTATATTATCTTCCACCCAGGTCTTATTACAGATCTTATGTAAAAGGTTTATTGCTTTTTTCCCCATATGTTTAATCATATCAGGAGTTACTTCGTTGTAATCTGGTACTTTTCCGTTTTTCGATTTTTTAATGTCTTTTTAGTTTTTCACTTTCTGTTTTGGTATCATCCTTCTCCTTCTGTTAGTTGTCTTTTACACCTTTTACTTCATTCGGATTAAACAATTCAGAAAAATATTTCTTCCACCTGCCCATAATTGTTTTCCTATCATTTTTATTTTTTTATTAACTTTCTACAGCGGAACTTATAGAAAGTTAATGAGATTATCATCCTGTCTGTCTGTCTGTGTGTCTGGAGACGCTATAACTTCCGTTCTATTCAACGGATTCACTTCAAACTTGGCATACACACATCTTAGGTCCGTACCTTTCATGGAATTGATTTTCAGCTAAATTCAGTGGCAACCGGAAGTGACCGATACGATTTCGCACCGCTGCAGAAAGTTTCCTTTACGGTATTACACCGTTCTCGTTTTCTATAGTCATCGCTCAGTATTCCTTTTCTTTCCTAACCATTTTAATTACTTCATAAAATAGTTTGCGATTACCTTGACTTTTTTCTTCTAGTCTTCTATCAAACTCTTCCTGTCTATTTGACTTCCAGTATCTTATTTTTACCTTTTGTTCTCTGTTCTTTATATAGTTTGTATTTCTTTTCATTTCTGTTGTTTAAGTATTTTTTATACCTTTGTTTTTTATTTTAACTTCTCTCTTTATTTCTTCATTCCACCAAAATGTTTGTTTCTTGTTTGTTATTATTATACCACAAGTTTGTTGGGCTGCTTCGATTATTATTCATTTTTCTGTTCTATGGTGTTTTCTGTCTTTCTTATTTCTAATGCATCTTTGCTATTACTTCTTCCCTCAGTTTATAAGATCTGATGTTATTCTTGATTAGTTTCTTGTTTTGTTTCTGGTGTGGCGGCCTTTTCGCCCTTGAACCGCTTGTATATAGCGGCGGCATGCTGGTGGCTTTGATATCTGCCGCCACGTTTTGCTATCGCACACAAAACGGCATATGGGCTTTTGCTCAGCCGGCAAGTCTGCATACGCCGTACTGTCGAATTAAAAGTTTCCCGCAAATGATTTACCGCTAAACCAGGCGCGAAGCCCGGCGATATTACCGATCCGCAACGCGGCCAGTGCGGTCGCATTTAACCAACCCGCAGATAACTACCCCGCAAGACATACTCGATCCGCATCTCGGCCAGTGCGGTCGTGTTCCAGGCACGAAGACATCGCAACAAGGTGGCCACCGTGAAACCATCGCCGCCGAAGCCGATTACAGGTGAGCGATTTGGCTTTACTTATCGGTTGATATCGGTAGCCGCCCCCATCCGCTTTCGCGCTGGCCGTTTAAGGGACGATTTGGGGCCTCAGCGTTTTACATTTCAAAACGGGCCGTACTTAGTTCCCCACACCGCACCATGGGGCACGGCTATTTACACGCCTGCCTCTCCAGTTACCTTTTTACCTTAATCTTTGCTGCTACCAGGTAAAGGTCATTAAATATTTCTGCAGTTCTTCAACTACGTAATCAATTATTGATATTTCTTATCTGTTGTTATCTGTGCACTCGTGTATATTTCGGTGTTCATGGAATGTATTAGCCACTATCAGGCTATTTGGTACGAAATAGTCTAAAAAATTTCTATTATTGTTCCTTGTACATCATATTCGTTGCTGGTCCATTTCTTTTTCCGACTCTACCATTACAACCTCGTAAACTTTACCTTTACATGCTTCTGTGATCAAGGGTAACTCTTCCCAAAATTGCTCTTTATTTTTAGTCGAGTCATTTTTGTTGCGTTCATGGAATATTAAGATAGTTGTACGTTCATCATGTGTTTAAAATTCTTTTATCAAGATTCGTTCAGAAACTCCTCATGTATGTATGTTGTTTACTAGTTTTTTATCGATGACGAACCCTATTTCTGCAGCTGTATCTTAGAAATTAATGCAATTAAACATATGATAAAAAACTAATTTTCTTTATTTGCTGTTCTATATAATGATTTAGCAAGATTTATTTTTGTGCAATGAAGTCCTTAGCTAACCTCATACGAACACATCAGGAAAATTAAGCTCCATGACCGAACACTTAGTAATCGATGGTTTCTTCTCTTCTGTTCAGTGTTGCCACAAAGAAAGAAATTAATTTTGTTTCTTATTTGCTCAACTAGTGACATCACTATCAACCTCCTTTTGGAGAGTTATCATTAATAGAATAATTTAAGTAACTTCCTCCCATTTTTTGGATATCTGATAGAGATGTTGGATATCAATCTTCGATAGTCTTGCTTTAGTGATGCTAATTTTTCATGTACCGCACGTTCTGCTACCGATTGTGATGGGGTTTGCTCTTTTGCTTAAGAAGCTACACGAGGAGCAAACTCCAATTCCTAGTTTCCTTCTGGACAAAATAAAAGATTATACTTAGAACAAAACCTGTATTTAAATACCCTTCTGTTTAAATTTCGGCAAATCGCTACTTCTGTTTGGTTTAGTATTGTGATATTTGAACATCACAGCGCTTTCAGAAACCAGAAGTTTCTCGCTAGCTTAGGCAGATGCGTAACGTAGTGATGTTCATGTCAACTTTAAGCATCATGGGACCTAATTATCTCGGTAGTAAAATTATTTACAACTCCTATAGAGATATCTTCTCTGTTCTTTGGTAATATCTAATATGCAATTTTTGCAAATCCAATAAGTATTTATTCTTTTATATTGAGAACTAGTCTCAATAAGACTCTTAATATTTTGAAAGTGATCAATAATTACAAACTTGTTTAACTTCTGGAAACGTATCGGGCTCACAATTTTTCTTATTTTATGATTTCGATTCAAAAATCTGTTCAAGCAGGAACGTCCAGCTAATTTAAATAAAGTAAAAAATTTGGTACATAATTTGGATGCACAAATCTAAAAACAATCGATGCTCTCCATAGTGGGCGTATTGCTTATAGGTTAAATGAGATTAAATAGGGTTGTTTGTTAAAACTTTACTGCAAATTGACTGTTTCTTGCCATAATGTTAGCTTTAATAACTATTTATGAAACGCTAACCATAGTAAATTAACCATTAATCATTAATAGTAAATTACCCAAATGATATAATTAACTAACAAGAGAATTAGTTGTCATGAGAACATCTAAATAAGAAGAAAAAACTTTGGTACTCTACGTACCATAGAGAGGTTAATCAAAATTATTTGCAAAATTATCGTAGTTATTTTTAATAAAGCAGTTAAACTGACGCCTTCGACGTATTGTATTCACCCACCGTGCTCTTTAAAAATACATGACATATTAATCGATTCTCGTGATTGATCCCTTCGTTTGGTATATAATTTTTAGTAGTTCTCCCCACTTCTTAGGTAGCAAAACATTTGACCTTAGCCAATATACATTTAAGATATCACTTAAAGTGGCCAAGATGTAATGTAAAAATAAATTAGTGCTTGAGTAAGCTCACGATCCCTTTAATAATATCCTTGCTGCTTATTCTAAATATTTTAAAATTTGCACGAGTTTGTTAATTTTTGGATCTCAAAATAACTGTTATAAGAGAAATGTAATACCTGTAAGTTTTAATTCGCAAGAGCATTCAAAATATTTTAAAAGGATTGAACTAATAATAATTAATTGCACCTTATTTTTGAGAATAATATTAAGATATAAAATGTACCTGGTATCGTATATATTATAATACATATATAATCTATGGATAAAATTTTGTTACTCATTAACACTTAAAAATCACAAATTTTATTTTCTGCATTTCAATCGCAAGCTACCGGTACTGTCTTTTTAGTTTTAAACTAATCTTTATAATCCAATAATATTAAATTTAATATCTTTCCGTAATCATTTGAATAACTTTCACTTAAGGTATTGATGATGAAAGTGACTAATCGCTATAGAGTTTGTTAGTAAAAAGTGGTCTACTTCTTATCTTCCATTTCAGGAACAAAATTTTTCATATTTGACATATGCGTATGTTCTGTTTTAACAAGAACAAAATAGTCGATTTTGTATGATATCTTGATAGTATTTGGAAGAGGATATCCTTTTTTCATTTCATATGTAACGTATCAGGTATCACTATTTTACTGTGATTAAGATATAGATAATTGTGGTAGAAATATGTTGTAAATTATTTCAGTAATTTGTCCAGATATTTGGAATGTCTTTCAATATCTTCTATAGTATTAAATTGCCAATTCTTCAATATTAACATAGAGCAGTTAAATTTGCCAAAAACATTGTAAAGAACAAGAACAACTTTTTATCTATGTCTACACAAATTCGTCTAACCTAGAACATAGTTTTTGTTGTTTGAAAAGCCCACAAAACAATTTGATGATAGTGAATAGTATAGGTAAGTTATACCTAAGTTGTGATCACTTTGAAATTTGGCTGTTGCATATTCGGTCAGAACTGAGACTAGCTTGTGTAGGAAAAATAGGGTCATCGCAATCATAAGATCTATTTATTTACTTACTTTCTTTATAACACAGAGTGTCTTAAAACAAACCATACTACTTTGATAGTACACTATTGTAATACTATTTTTCATTTCAATTTATGTGTAACAAATGTATAGTTAAGACGTGGCAAATTCAACATATTATGTAACATTCAATAACTTCTACTAATTTTAACAAAATTTAGAAACATCAGTTACACATTACAACTAAATTGAGAAAATCATGTGATTTATTTAATCAGAACAATGTGCCTATAAAAGCGATTGCTTACGGTATCATCAATTTCAAAACGTATGGTAATCCATTATCCAGCTGTCCAAAAAGTGCACGATAAATTTAAAATCCCGCTGCACTGCATGATAATGTAGTTACAGACTCGAATATCTCCGTAAGACACTAAGCTCAGCAAAGGGCAAGTCTCCCGTCATGATGTGGTGTGTATTGCATAAAAACCTGCATCTACACTCATAAAAATATATAATAAAAAACGCAGTAACATCAGCCTAGAGGCCATTTACGCTACGCGCAATAGAATGGAAGTGTTCTAAACTTCCATAACCAAGACTCCAATTTATACAAAAAATTAGCAAGGAGCGATGATGCTCATTTTAACTTAAACAACTTTGTTGATTCTCAGAAAATTTATGAATGACCTTTACTTCCTCGTAGAGTAACTGGTTGGATCGTATTTTTGGCCAGAAGTGTCATTGGGCTATATTTTTATAAAGATATTGCTGAAAATGCCATTACGGTGCCCGAAGAGCGGTATAAACATGTTACAAAACCTATTAACGATCAAAATGAATGAACTGAGTCTAGAAGATATTTGGTTGCAACGCGATGGTGTTAAAACGCATATTGCACTCTGCGATAGAAATTCAGCGACAATTTTTTTTTTAATCAAATAATGTCAGAAGGTGACGGTTGACTCTCTAATTTCTGTCTGTGGGCATATTTGAAACGGTGTACGCTAATAAGCTTGACACAAACTTAAAGACAATATTTGCAATAACATTGTTATGATTACCCCGGAAAACATCTCTTGCAAAAATGTGATCCAATGAGTTTTCATATGCATTTGGAAGCCTTCCTTTTAAAATACATTATTTGTTTCACTTCTTTTGTGAGTAAAACATGTAATCAGTAATCTTCTAGCAATCGATGTTCAATACAATAAATTTAATGCCGTAACTAATCTATTTGAAGACTGTTCTTGATAATTTCTGCAGTAATTGCTTACTTCTCTTTAACTCTCTTTAATGCGATCACGAGATTTAGCAGCTCTTAATATGCTTAAATAATTTAACCGTCTAAAAAATGGCCTCGAATAGATTTTTTTTCGGGGTCAGAATTGAAATAGGTAACTTCTTTTAATGTGCTTTGTCTAGAGTAACAGAGACAGTGAGTCCAAGCGTTGTGAAATCTCGTTAGAGTTTTGTCATCACGGTCAACCTACGTCATTATTTATATCTTGTTCCACCTGCATGGGTCTGTCTCGCTCATTAAATCAGGTTTTGTTCTCTTTTTTCTTGATGTGATTCCAAACAATATAAATGTTCTCTCCCAGATTCGGTTATGCTAGAAATCTGAATTTAGACTTAAACATCATCTACTGTCAGGTTTGGTAGCAAGACATCTGTTCCTCATCGAGACGAAGATCCCTGCGTTCTCCTTCTCAAATCGTACCCTCAAGGGGATGCTTTATTTGTAAGTTCCCACGGAAACTTCTTCTTTTTCACAGCCTTCATGTAGGTATCCAAATTTAACACTTTTCAGCATTGTTCTTTAATTTTAATGAATTCCGTGCATACTTCACATACTCAATTCAAACTCTAACTAGTTTTGTGCGCTGCCCCTTCATATTTTAATCAGCTGGCTTTCCTTTTCGCCAGGCAAGTTGCTCCCATCGCAGCTTCGAGTCCTGTCCACCTGTCTAATACACTTTAAAACTATTCACTTTAAGTAGAATTCGTAGAAATTCTAACTATTGCAGAAACTTTGCATCACAATTTTTAAAATATTTTATTGCAGATTTTTGTTTAACATCTCCAGGACCTTAAAATCACCCCGTTTAAAACATTGAAAATGTTAATAGAAAAAAATCTATCAGAAAAGTGGAAGAAACGAATTTCAAATGCCTCTGTTTTTTACGACCTTCATAGTTCTCTAAAGATTAAGACTAAATTTGGAACATATATTCTTTAATCGTATACCTAAGTACGGTCTAAAATGGAATAACTGGATCAAAGGAAGAGGAGATCTGACTATAAATATTTATTGAAGCATTGTTTAATTTATATCGAAATAAAATCTGCTTTTTGATGGCCTTGTCATAAGGTATTTTCTTTAAAACACACCCGGTGTCATCACAACCTCCAGCCGCAACCTCTACTTGTCATAGCTGTTTATTTGTCAGGTTAATTTGCATATACCATTAGCTAGATTACGTATTTGGAAGCTGACGCCCTGTTTGCAACCCTAAGAACAATTTCTGTTAGTTATTTATGGGCTTGCTCTTAAGTTGTACTTTCTTTATGAAGGGTTTTGAAAGCATCGATTAGCATAAGTCACATACAGGCGATTTTCTTGTTGTTAAAGACATTTGCATTCTCATTTTTGTAAAGAATTTTGATTCTATAAGATTGGCTGTAATATTCTCCAATGTTTTCTCCTTCCTCATCATTTATAATCCGCTTAACATACTTGAATTACTTCTTCCTGGGTGTAGAAAACTTTAGTAACTTTAGTAAATTTTAGGCTTCACCAACTGCTCGTTTTGTTATTTGTTTATATTTTCCGTAAATCTTTCTCGTTTTTGCCTTCTCTTCTTTGTGTGCCATTTTTCTTTCTATCAAAACTTTCTAGGAGTTATGAATGAGAATTTTACCTATAAGTTCTAAGAAAATCGGCCTTGTCTGATTAAAGAGTTAGATATGGGAAGAAAGTTCTGTCACACTTGCGAAAAATTTAACTTTGTTGATACAAAAAGTTTGATTTTAGCGACTTCCGTCTTGAAGATCGGCCGCGTTCTGGCCGACCATCTGTTCTGGATGACGGAAACTTGCAACCTACTTTGCCAAACCGTCTTTGGGTACTCAGAACTTGGTTAAAAGCCAAAGAAGAAACACGGGCTCCCTCAAAAAATGAGCCATGGGCCTCTATGATTATTATTCAAATCTATTAATACATCGATAAAGTGCCAAATATAACGTAGAAATTGGCACGTCGATAACCATGGACGCGCTATCTGTTTGTCGTGTAGATAAAAAATGCATTTACAGCTAACTAGACAATATTTTAGCAACATGTGGGTAAATATTTAACTGTCTTGTGCTGTTTTTCCATTACAAATTGATTGGGTTTCATGAGATAAGATAAAGCATGTACAGCAAAATGCGCTTAACTAAAACATTAGAAAAGTACGTTTTTCATTCAACATATTGTACATACGCACTTAAAATGTAATAAAAGAATGATGTAAGGTTTATTTGATATATACCGACTTCTGTAGAAATATTTGTTTCTAAGTATCCAGATTTCTGAGCTATCTTTTTGAGTTTAATTGCGTAGTTAAGATATCAACGATTTATAGAGTTACAGTGCCGACCAAAATTATATTATGTATTGGTTTTTCTGTTATAACCTCTTTCAGAAACGGCAAAATAGCTTGAAATTTGGCGACGTGAAACACGTGGTGTGCTCGAGAGTGCGACTCAAGTATGGTGTGATTTGGAAAATCACAGAAAATTTCTCGATTTATCGAATTTTGCTTTTTGGTTTATATTTTTTCGAATTTTCGTTATTCTTCCATGGTCGCTTCTCCTATATACTCTAGGTTGGGTAATGGGAAAACGCCGAGGTTCTGAAAACTTGTCAATCTCTGTTCAGAACGTAATCTTGATCGGCCAGCAGTAAGGATGAACACAAGTTGAACTCGCACGAGAATTCTGGGGGACCCAGGCAACAGTGAATATTTTTTTGAAGCGTTGGAGAGTGGGGGTGGAGAGAGTAGAAACAAGTCGTCTGGAGTAACGTCGGCAGTAACGGAATAGCATAAATTCGACATTCTGTTAACACTCGCGTCAATCCCAAGTACAAACTGCCCACGATGAAACACGGTGGAGGATCGTGAATGGTGTGGGGATGCTTCGATGTAAATGGTATCGGCCCTCTTCATGGTGACCTGGCGACATCCTGGGGAACACGATGCGACCCCACACCTTCGTTCCGTTGGCCAGGCTTTCATTTTCTAACAAAACCCTAATCATCGCAGTCGTCACCTCATGGACTGATTCGCTCGCCATCGCGTGACCCTCCTCGACTGACCAAGCCAACCTCCTAAACTCAACATCATCGAATCGCTGTGGCAAGAAATGACGAGACTTGTAGCAAGCCGTTGGGCGAAGAATGCAGCGGAATGTTCACTCAGCTGGAGGAGAAGTGGCAGAAGATCCCTTAGTCCACCACCGACACTCTTATCAACTCTATGCCTAGGAGATGCCAGACTGTCATCGATGCAAAAAGCTACTCTACGAAATATTAGGATATTCTTGCTGAGAAATTACTCGAAATGATGTTTCCACGTTTGTGAAAAATTATTTCGCTCAGACAAAGTTGATTATTGATTATAATTATTTTCTTGATTTTTATAAAATATTTTTTTTAATGCCATTGTATTTCTGATCAGTGCGGTTTGAGAATTCAAAGCCCTGTATTTTCAGCAAATATGTGTCAAAATTTCGAAAGATTTCGATGTGAGCGACAAAAGTTATTCAATAAAACCGAAATATAATATAATTTTGGCCGGTAGCCTACTTTTGATGTGGTATAAGAATTCTTCACGTTTTATTTTCATGTTACAATTGTAGAAATTCACGTAAATTGACATAAAAATTTGGTTAATTAACCATCGCAAGACGTTTCCATTCAAATTTCGGGTGCACAAATATGTTGTGAGAGAAAATAATAAAAATCAATGTAATTCTGTTTTCTTATCAACACTGACCCTTTTTTATTTCCTTTTGGCATTGATAACAAAGAATATTGCTTTGTTAAGCGTTTTATAAACATATTGTAAGGACACAATAGAGATAGATTCGAAAAGATGTGGTTGTGTCCAACCTGAAAGTGCCCTCGTGTCTAATAACGCTGCGTTGATACCTCGAGACGCCGTTAAAACTATTTCTAAGCCCAAACAGTTTGTTGCTTATGTGCGGCCAACTATCGCGGGAATCGAAAGCCCAGTTCACAACTCTGTCTGGCCGTTGGACCACGTGGACCATTTTTAATATTAAGCAACGCTTGCAACATTTTAAGGCAAATAGATCTGCTGGACTTAAATTATCAGAAACACAGATAATTCAGAGTCATTAAATTTAAATCTTTCTATTCTTTTTGAGTAAGAAAATTTATTTTCAATAGTAACTATAACAGTTATGATTGTTAACGTTTGAATTATCATATAAGAAAACAAACAACATTATTTTCTTCTATTAGAAAATTGTTGGTAATATATAGGGTGTCATGGTAGTTATTGAGCCTTAAAGATAAATAATATAATTACAATAATAAAAAAAGCATAAAATTGGGATAACGCATATTCTAATAAACAAAATGTGGGGCATCCCAGAAGACTGGGCACAGAGAGTGCTAATAAAAATGCTGAAAAAGGGTGACCTCACTAAGCTGCGGAAACTTCAGACCCATAATGCTACTACCAACAGCAAGCAAAATAATGATTAAAATGATATCAAAACGTATAAAATCGGCTATAGATGCTAAACTTAGAAAAAGTCAAGCGGGGTTCAGGGAGAGACATTTATGCATCGACCACATCTGTACACTGAAGATTATTTTAGAACAAACAACTGAGAGCGACCAGAACATATGGGTAAATTTTATCGACTTTGAAAAAGCGTTCGATTCAGTCTCAAAGGAAATAATGTGGAAGATATTGACATAATCAAATTACTGTATACTAATTTTGCCGCAGACTGTCAGAAAAAATCAGTATAACAACACTTTTCCTTATTATAGTGGACTGGGTTATGAGACATATGGGAAGACAAAAAAAACGGAACTCACTGGGGCACGTTCACTACAATGGAAGACCTAGAATTCGCAGACGATATCTGCTTACACACAACAAATAAAAATGCAGTGCAAAGGAAACTCGACAAACAAAAATCTGTAGCGGAATAGGTCGGATTGAAAAATTGGGAAGAAAACAAAAATGATTACAAAAAGAAAAAAATGTTGCCTAGACAGCTTACTAGACGGTAAAGGGGGTACACAGAAAGACATTAATAGAAGAATAGCCTTAGCATAATCTGCATTAAATATGTTAAAGAGAATTTGGAATACGAAAAACATCAGAACAGCTGAGCTACGTCTTTTTAATACAAATGTTAAAAGTGTGCTGTTATATGGTGCGGAAACGCAGTCGATTAACAAACAAATGTGGACAAACTACAAGTGTTTATAAACAAATGCCTTAGGCATCTAAGTCGCATATTCTGGCCGGAAAGTATAATAAACCAGCAACTATAAAAAATGTCAAAAGAAAAAAGGTTGAAACAATAATTAAAAAGGAAGGTGGGAATGGGAAGGCCACACACTGAGGAAATCAAACAGTAAGATTACAAAACAAACCCTGGATTTTAATACGCAAGGAAAACTAAAGAGTATCAAAAGACTTAGAACTACAGAACATGTCATGGGGACAAGCTAAATATATAGTGCAGGATAAAAATAAATGGAAGAACAACGGATCCAACCGACGATGCGCAGGCCTAGTAACCCTACCAATCTCTGTGTTTTAGAAACGCCTTGGGCCTCCTTCGCTACTTAAGAGCCTTAAGAAGAATAAATAAAAACTCTATATACTAAGTAAAAATAGTAGAAGATGCAGAAAATATTGTATGCATTTTCAGTTTTCTTCAAAGTAAGCATTTTCAGATTTCACACATTTCTTCCAGCATCGTTTCCACCATTCAAAATATTCTGAAATTCCTATCCTGTATTGGCCTGAATCTCGTCAACGGTCTGGAATTTGTTCCTTTGCAGAAGTAACTTAAGTTTAATCGTTAACAGCTGCAGCAGCATGTTTTTTCTGGTCTTGTAACAGTAGCCGCGAAACAAATTGTGTGGTCAAAATTTCACACACTTTCGAATCTCCGGTTTATCTTCCAGTTCTTGGACTGTCATTTGCCGATCCTTTTTGTTTATAACCTATACAAGTTCAACATTTTTCAGTATTGTGCTCGTTATTGGTATTCGAAAACGTAAATCACTTCCAACAGATTCTAGGCCGTCTCAGATTGTTTATACTATACTTTCATTTGTGCTACATTTATTATATCGTTCTTGAAAGCCCTCTAAATCATCAGAATAGTTTTTATAGGAAAAATTTCATTTTCATTCATTGAAAATGCGACGATCACAGACTACATATGCGTACTTACTTACTGACGTATAACTTTTAACTAATGTGGTCATTTACGCATGCGCATTGTAGTCCACTCTCGTAGACTACCAGGTTACGTCGCAGCCGCCCAATTTTTTTCATTATGTTAACATTGGCTCTATGCTTTAAAACAAACCTTGTATTGTTGTGTATAATATATAATGCGTACTTCTTTTGTTTGGTTACTTCTATATGTTCACTATTGAATACCATCTTTCTGAAAATGTGTATATGTCTATATCCGATTAAGAATATGGTAAAAAATCAATTAAATCGCTTTTCATAAATTCATAACTTATGTTTGTGAGTGATGGGAAATTATATTTTAAAGATCTTGTGACGAAATTATTATCATGAACATTAATGACTACTAGAATTTTATCACAACAGTTAACAAAAGGAAGAAGCTGATTCAGTTTGAGATAGTCACCAAAACTATCAGATACGCCTTTTTCACCGAAATGTAATATCATAAAAAGTTGACTATTTTCCTAATCTTCCAAATAACCCTTGTTACTTTTTTTGCACCACCTTTCGAAAGCTGCTGAATTCGGCTTTGAAAACGTGGGCAGGTCGGACTTGAAAAACTCAACATTTTCGACAGAAGTGAAGCGGACGTCAGTTGATGTACTAGTACAAAAGAGAAAAGTCTGGACAATACATTGAGAATAACTAAATGTACTAACTTAGGTCAACGATCATATTACAAAATCGTTTTCACGATGTGAGGTCGCATGTTGGACTTAAATAAAATGATTTTTCTTTTTCTTTGTCGTTATGCAGTCTCTTTATGTCCGTTGCGTCACTAACATGCATTATTTGCTAATAGTAATGCGTGGCGGTTAGATAGAAACAACTCATATTGTATGATGTCCCACTAATCTTTCCATATACATAGCAATATATTCATGGTTAGATAGACCCATAATTGTCGCCTTCTTGGATTCCTACAAAAAAATCTTTTCCACACTTTCTTCTTAAATTCAAAAATCATAACTTATACTCTTGTTTGCAGCTGTAAATTTATAATAGAATACAACGACCTTCCTTGTCAATCCTTCTCAGCTTGTATAAATGCTTGAGGTGGTACTCCGAGTTGCTTTTCTAAAAATTATTACCGTTCCTAATCTTTGATTTGATTTGGCTGTTTAAGTCATTGCTATCATTTAGGTCAAATTTTTAAAGTTGCACAAATCATTTTTTTGGAACAGCACTATTTTTAAATTTAAAGTGCGAAAAGAAAATTATATTATATTTACTACTATTTTTTAGGTTATATTGGTAGAAGAGACACTTCTTGCATTGCAATGTAAAATTAACAGATGGCGGCTCACTATAATTAGAGTTAGGGATCAATAACTAAGTTGCGCACCTAATGCACCTAATATCAGATGCTTTTATAGATCAATTTGTCACAAACGTGTCTGTTGGTAGTTAAATCAATACGAGCTGAGTTGCCTCACAGAAGAAAGTGCAAAAAAGTCTAGAAACAAAACAAACGCATATAAATATCTGTAAGTGAACACGTGAGTGAGTATTCTGTTCTGGTTGCAACAAGAACGTTGTATTCAAGAAAACCTAAATCTAATCTGATCTAATCTGAACTCAAGTAATGTCAGAAATTGATTAATTTGATATTAAGACTCCTCATATTTTGATATTACAAAGTTCGGCGTTAATTTGTCAGTAGATTATTCGTATTGCTAATTCTTTTGACAATAGTTGGTATATTTGAAAAATTCTTAATTGCAAATTTATTATTGTTTTACTTTTTATTTTTAGTTTCTAAATGTTCAAAAAGTCAGCCAGAAAAAATCTGAAAAAGATTAATAAATTTGCGTCTGTAGAGAAATAATAATGGTAAGGCTTTAACACCTCGCGTGGGCTCTGCAGACAAATAAGGCAAATAAAACCGATTAAATTAACTTTAAAGAACTTTAAAGAATCAGTATTATTGGCCAAATGAATAGTTTTTGAGATACGTACCTTCTCAAGTATTTTTGCTGTACTGCCTCCCTCTATACGGTCGTTAGAATAATCCTTGCCGTAGACTCAGTACAAGTTTTAACCAGTTATAAATGTTATGCGATTGTTGACATAATCTGAGGTAATGTTTGTAGAGTGTGTTATGAAAATTAAGCAAAAGTTCGAGCAATCAAATTTTGTGCAAAGCTTGGCGAATTTGCTGCTATGGTATGAAAAAAGAACTTATGGAGAACGTTTTCTATCCAGGACACAAGTGTCCAGATGGCACAAGGTCTTTTATAAGACCGAGCTGACTAAAGACTCTTGTACGTGAGAAGTTTATTGTATTGGGCATGATAAAACAAATTTATGGCAAAACAAATTTAACCCCCTCTCTCCTTCGCCTGATAATGCTGTAATTTCCTCGGAATGGAAATTTACTTTCGTAATTTGGATAATATTCAGAAAAGTGTAACCGACGTATTTCAGTAGAAGCTTTGCGGGACTGCTGGAAATAACAGTGAAAACGCCTCCATTGGTGTGCATCTGTCTAAGAAAATTGCCTTTATTTGCAAAAAGAATCGAATTCATCGTCGAAAAAAAATCAAACTCATTATTTTCTTGGCAAATCTCGTACACAAATGTTACATGTTATCTAAATGACGTTGCTCGGATAGCTAATGCAAAGATGGAGTTTTATGTTACCTTTGCCAACTTCGCACATTTTTTAAAGTACGTAATATAGAAAAATTACAAACATAAACTGTTGAAAATTCAAAACAACTTTCAATGGCCCTTCCACCGAAATGCTACTTGAAAATTAGAATTTTTACATCTTCGAAACCGCACGATCTAAAATATAGAACTTTGATAGATATAAAGATTAAGGAAAATATTACTAAACGGTCTTATAGGTTCGATAGATCAAAAATTGCTCTAACAATTTTGTGAAACCATGTTGACATTACCACGTTACGCTTTTGATAAAAAAAGACCCAAATTTACGACGTAGCCAAGAAGTACCACAAAGAGAAGGTAACTGCTGAGAGAGGAACTTACAGCAAACGATCTGATTACAAGAAAAGTGATGAATTCGTCCGCGAATTGAAAGAAAAGATCTATCAGGATACTGGGCGAAGCATAACTGACCTATTAAAAGAAATGAGCTTGGTGAGGTCGACAGTCAATCTGGTAGTGCACCAGGACCTCCACTATAAGTGGAAAAGAAGTTAAAAGCCCAATTTTTTCGACCTATTATTTTCAGACGAAAGGAATTCATTCAGGATAGTAAATCGTTAAAAAGGCTCTTGGATCTACCAAGATGCCTCCAAAGTATCTATTACCATGCGTACAAAATTCTCCGCCTCTGTGGTAATACTAAGGTTTGTGGGCATCGAAAGGGTTATTATAGCGCCCTACTTCTTTGGGGTAGGTTTAAAGTAGGTTTTAAAGGTAACCCCCGACAGTGGTATGAACGTCCCAAAGACACATATCAAATCCTGGACAGAGGAAGTGACTGCTAGGCGGGAGTACGTGTTTCAGTAAGACTCCGCTCCAGCTCAAAAATCAAGGAAGACTTAGACATGTACAACAATTTACAGGTATTGGACAAAATAATGAAAACACTGCGTAAATCAACCGTCTCTTGTTTGTTGCAGGTAGTATTGACTGTGCGCTAATCGTAGAGTGAAGGTATGGTGAGTGACCAGTATGTCCGACTTGACGGAGTTTCAAAGAGGTCTAATTGTTGGTGCCTGTCTAGCTAGAGCATCAGTGAGTAAAGCTGCTACGTTATGCGGTATAACACAAGCCACTATTTCGAAAGTCATGACCGCATGCACGGTCAATTAGGGTCTGAGAAGCATAACAGTGGGCGAAAGACAGAATAAGGAGGGACCTCCAAGCCTTTAACAGGCCGAGAAAGTGACTACAAAACTTAATCAACATCTAAACACCTCAGTGTCATTTAAAACAGTGTGGCAGGAACTGCATAAAATGGGTATCCATAGACGTGTTGGCCAAACCCCTAATTATAGACACGAATGTTCAAAAGCGAGATGGATGGTGAAATCCCCACAAAAACTGGACGTTTTAAAACTGGCAACGTGTCGTTTGGTCGGACGAGTCGCCCTTTACCCCCTTTCCCAGCACTAGACGCATATTTGTCTGGCAAACATTCTCTGAAGCATACGATATGGACTATCAAATACGGTAGCGGCTCTATTATGGTATATAGGGCGCTATATCATGGTATTAGGCAGTCCTCGTCACATTACACGGTCGGGTCACAACAGCATTATATTTTCAAACGGGATGCCCAGGACAAGAATTCCCCTGTTCAGACCACTGGGCTTGTTCAAGGGCAGTTTCAACAGCATGCTGATGAGGTTCAATATCTTCCTTGGTCCGTCCAGTTCCCAGACCTGAATATCATCGAGACTTTATAGGCTGTTTGGAAAAACAGTGTTCGGCGTGGATCTCTACCTCCTTCGTCTCTACCTGAGCTGGAGGTTGTGATGTATAAAGAATCCGACCAGAATTCAAGCTGTATTGCGTACTAAAGGAGGACCAACACCACAACTTTTTACATTATTTTGTCCAATACCTGTATGTTACCATTGGTCAATAAAAAGCATCACTACACAAAGAACAGCTCAAGAGCCTCCGTCGTGGAAGTAATAACACATAAGGGCAAGGAAGACGTTGAATTGGCCTGCAGCAGGTTTAGGTCCCAGCTAGAGAAAATTAGGCCTCTGATAGGGGGGGGGGGGGAGGCTATATTAAATAATAGGATTCTCAATGCTGTTTTCTTTAATTGTGCTTATTTTCACTTAAATAAATTCAAATATTCTTGTGTTTTAAGGTAATTATCTTTGTTTATTTATTTTCCGGGTTTGCTTCGACGATTCTGTGTATACATATAATATGATGCGAAAAGAAGAACAAAACATTACCTATGAAAAGTAGAAAACAGCGTAACAGCTTGAAAGATATTTGAAGATTTAGCAAAGCTTCAGAACGACAGAACTAATATAACAGTAATTAAAGCTAACATAATTGCGTAAATTAAATGTTCCTTCAAAAATATTTCTATATTTTATTTCACTGCAATCACCTTATTAATCATCAGCACCTAATGAAACAGATTTTTGCTTTGGCCGTTTTTCATGGTTGAGGTGCAGTATTTTTGTTGTAGAATTTACCAATTAGATTTACGCGTGGAAGCAAATACATACAAACACATTTACAACCAGCATGTGCGAATTGTTACAAAATGCGCTTTAACGAATCAGATCGCAGGCCGACAAACAATGTAGTTGCGAAAATGCATTTACATAACACCTCGCGATATTACAAATACATTACACAAATAAACAATCCGTGCCATAGGAAACCGCAGACCGTTCTTAACTTGCTTTAATTTGCGCGTTAATGCATATGCACACAAGCGGAGCATCTCGTGACTGTTACTGTCATCGTTGTTTGTTTAAATTTTAGAGCGCCTTTACAAATTGCTAGGCATTTGCCCGTGAGTCATTAACTTAGTGACTTGCAGGGCAAAGCTAACTGTCACACTCAGTAATCCTAAGAAAGGGAGATCCAGTTCACATCAACAAACAGTTAAATATTTTATAGGTTAATTCATTTCTAATGTTGTGAACAGAGGACGCTAAATTCAGTAAGCTGTAAATTGCAAAGCTTCTACGTTATGCAGCAGATCTCAGACAGTTTTTAATAATTAATAACTGGAATGTACGGTTTGCTGCAGTAACCTCTGAGCTGTATTCTCTTTGATGTTTGCTAGTTTGCATAAGATCGTTGCGAGCTTGGTTTTATTAAGGAATATTGCATTTGTGACATAGTTGGTATAACCGATATATAAATATTCCTAGTTTAAAATTATTTAACTTCTGTGGTGATGGATTATATTACCAAAAGATTAACGTTAAATAATTTAAACAGAATAGCTCTAAGTAAATTATTGGAGATGATATTAATGCAGATAACACCGCAGCAGGTTGCTGCAACAGGGGAAAGTTTAATTTAAGTGTAAGAGCCACTGTTTCTATTATAAACAAAAATAAAACATGGGGCCGACGAAGAGATTGCTCTGTAAGCAATCCCAGAACGAACTTAAAAAAACCTTTCGATTTCGATTTCGAGTTTCGGGAAAATTCGAAATCGAATATCTCGAAAATTATTCGACATAGAATTATTTCGACTTCATTTTCGAATTCAGCGTAAAATTTCCTATAAGGATCACATTTAAGATCGTAATGTCGAAAATTTTCTCGAAATTCAAATTCGAATATCTCGAAAATTATTCGAGATAGAAATTTTTTAATTTCGAATTCGAAATCAGCGTAAAATTTCCTATAAGAATCCATTTTCAATTTTAAAAAATCTCAAATTTTGTGACGGACCGACAGACAGACATATAGAATTCAGTAACGAATTTTTAAGTTCGTTGAAAAGGACCTGTAACAGAAAACACCAACAATTTATTAAATATTCTAATACATAATCTACTCTGACTTACCATGAAGAAAAAATTGTTGATTACCCTTGCATACAATCTAATTATTTTTTTCGAACTATTTTATGAAACATAAAAAATCCGACGAAAAGAATAGTAGGTACTCAAGAGTAGAACGTTATACGCGCTTGTATTGACTTATAAGAGTAAAAAGAACAATAAGAAAAACTTTGGACTTTATCAAATTTATGTCGCGATCTTGCAGAAAATATGACCAAAACCATATTATATTAATGTCGCTAAAAAGGAAGGTTTCCACGCGTGAATCCTGGATTTTAATAAAAATTGTTTTTTGTGCTTTTAGGATCATTTATGCTGAAGCCACTTTTTGGTCGGTCGATTTTCGCCCACACTCCCAACCTATGAATGGGGTGCGCGATTCGAGTGCTTCGGTGTGGCACTTTTGCTTGTATCCTCTTTATGGAATGCGTTTATGAAGTTAATCAGGTTTTGATAGTTGCTGGCTCAATTTAAGCATGTTTTCGATAATAATCGCTCACTTTCGCTTCTTTGTATTTTTGGTGTTTGTGATTTCTTATTTTTGGTAAGTCTAGTTTTTGGCGAAACCCTCGAGGTGCGACCCAGCCCTCTGCCCATAATACCAACAGGCAGCGCATATTAAAGCATGCCAGAGGGATGCACGGCTCAAAACCAGATCCCGTATGTATGTTATTGACAGACATTGGACTTGGGGCATTATCGATAAAATACAAGGGTCGTGGGACGATTGAGGAAGCGTTTGGCATTATTAGGTTACACTGTTTGGTTAGGTTAGCCACCTACGGCTAGCGAAATTATACTTCTTTTTTAGAATTCAAGATGCTTAACTCAAAGAACATTTTGTTAGAGATGAACTGCCTCTGCGAAGTTTCTTTTAGAAATATCCGACCGTCAGGCCAGGCAAGCGAAAAAAAAGAGAGTTTGCAAATATGTATAACGCATCAGAAGCATCCAGTACATCCAAAGGATATGAATTACTGCGAATATTTTGACTATCAGCGTGATGATTCGGAAAGCGACGTATCGGAATCTGACGACGATCCAGACAATGATGAGGAACTGGAGAACACGGAAACAAGTGGGCATGGAGATGACTATTCCTTTGAACGAAAGCCAAAAGCAGTGAAGTTTTGGAAAACTCCTAAAAAGAGAAACAAAAGACTTAGGAGACCTTTCAGTGCAGCTGAAGTCAAAGTTTTCGAGAATTTCTTGCGCATAACACTAGTATCGCTTTGAGAAAGCAGTTGAGAAGAGGATCGTCGAGCTGAAAAGATTAAACTGATAGATGAGACAGTTGAAAAACGGAATCTGCCGGTACGCGACCGTCACTTAAGAGGGTGGGCATACCAGAAAGATTAAGAGGTACAATGAGAATTTAAAGCTTCTCGCGAGTGACTGCATCGTTTTAAGAAAAATCAGAAAATCAAGTCGCGTAACGTAACGAAAGTAGTGGCAGCACATCATAACCTTGACTGTGAGAAGGTAGCGAAACCATCCTGTAACATTGTGTTTAATGCCCGCGCAATTATACTCGAGTATAATGTTGGCTATTAATTAACACAAATCAATCAGGATTTAATTATGAGTTTTATTCTAAGCGCACTTTAAAAAGCTGTGGCAACAAAGAACTCTTGCTTCAAGCAAAGGCAATGAACGCTACAACTCACAGCTACACGATGCAGCCATTGTTGACTATGTCTGAAAAACTTGAAAAGCTATTCATTGTATTGCAAGAAACAGGTGGTGTTTTTATATTTTTATAGAAAGTTTGCGGAACAACCTAATGCCTAATCTTATTGTCAAATGCAGTTTCTCTGGTAAGATGTCCAAAGAGTTGGCGAAGTAGTTCTAGATTGAATGCGTAAAGCAGTAGTGGACAATCAGCCTTTCTTACTTATGCAGGACTCATGGAATAGGCAACAAAAACCAAACCTTGTTGGTTCAATGCTCCAGCAGTAGGTGCAAGCAGCTAACTATACCGCAAAAGGCGGCAGAAATGGTGTAACCATTGGACGTATACCTCTTCAGGCAATACAAGATTATAGTTAAAGCAATGTGATGATCAGCAATCTAGCTGATGTAAACCTACACAGAAAGCTCAACATAGCTACGATGCACTCTTTCGTATATAAACAGCTACAGTTGACCAGCTTTGAAACGATGCTAAAGTATCCTTGGACGAAAACTGGGTATCATGGATCACGACGACTGCGAAGGCCGCTGTTTCATACAATGTGCCTATTGTCTCATGCTTCTGTGATTCAATCATATTAAATGAGAACGAAGCGCATCTGCAGCTTGAATAAAGCCTTGTTTCGGCCAAAAACTGCCTTGTTTTTCAGAAAGTCGCCCAAAAAAACGTGTCTAAATGCGCATAAAAGTCTTAAAATTTAGGCGGGTTACCTCCAACACTCAAATTATGCATTCTATCACTGCGCCACCTTGCCTCGTTTGAAGTAGTAGTGAACAAACACCACCCCGTTTTTGGATCACCATATCTGTGCAAGCTCTCATGTGAGTTTGGGGATACTGAAGCAACCTCTTCTAGCGAAGTGGGGGAATCCGACAGTGGACATCGTTTTTTAGAAATTTAATAGTGTAATTACATTTGTTGGTCATATTGCAGGAGGATTTTCATTTTTTTGTGTTCGCTGCTGCTAAGCATAAGACCAAATATCTTTGTCTTTCTAATTTAATACTACCCCGTATATTAGAAAAAGTCACATAAAACAAAACTATGATCGTTTAATTAACTGTAAAAGTAGCAAATTACTAAAAAAGTACGAACGACTAAAATATTGAAAAATAAACCTAAAAAATTGACTCAAAAATCAAATACAAGAGAAACATTTTTAAGTAAACATCTCTCAACTCATTCACACTGTTTAATTGATATTAACATAAATAAAAAAATACTTAACCCATTTTCTAACACACTTCTCGTTCTATAATGACTAGAAAATGGCAGTAAGTTAATTGGCCCAATTCAAGGAAGTCTTTAAGATACCTAGGAAATTGATTATCGAAATGATACAGAAATAATTAAAATTGCTAGTCTCAGTTTTGAGAGTCGCTTAACAATACTAATTACTTTAAATCAATCAATTGCAAAAATTACTATTATTAAAAATAATTGAATATGGTGTAATAAAAAAAAACTAGGAAACAACAGTTGGAATTAATACAACCAATTATAAAACTACAATATCCTTCAGAATATCTTAAAAAATTATAACGGCATGAATGTGTTTGCACCCTCTAATTTCGGATTTAGGATATGCATGTGATCAAGTATAAACCTAAAAATAAGGAGGGCATAAGAAAAACGCTGGCAAAGTTTTATCGTTTTTGGTTGATCTTGTACGATCGGTTGTGATAAAGATGAAATTGAGGAATCGAGGGTACTAAAATAATGCAAAAACAAAATTATCAAACATTAAATGAGATAGAAATAATTCACGATATGATAAAAAATAAGAGAATTAATAATACTGCTAATAAAAGTATAGAATGAGAGTCAGATAATATGTACGAGAAATATACATACATTTGAAAAAATGCATTAACAAAATAAACAACAAAAAATAAAATTTTTGCATTATATAAGCCTTTAAATAAATACAAAATGCGCACTTTCAAGAAAGTAAATTTTCACCTAAACTGCAATAATAGGATTAAGAGCTGTACGTCCTATAAATGGAAGAAGAAACTCCATAGTTAAAAGTTGTCCTTTTTAGAAACATTTAATTTTTCTGGAACAACCTATATTCAGTTTTAAGAGTAAAATAATTGGAAGCTGAACAATAATATATATAAATAACGATCTTACGGGAAATAAAAAAAAATGTAAAACTGATCAAAAGAGGGGCAGAAAAGTAAAGAAAAAGAAAACATTCAAATAAAGAAATAAAAAAGTGGTTAATGGCAACAAATCAGTACTTAAATTAATCTTAACATAGAACGATAATTTAGTGTTCATAAAAGAAACAATAAGCAAAATAAAAGCGAAGATAAAAATAGATAAAGTAGGTAAAGCCACAGCTAGGAATTCGATGTTTGTCATTATAAGAAATGTAACTAAAACTGTTTAGGTGCATATGCAGAATATACAAAAGTAGAAATAAAGTGTGAAATGTAACAGAACAAAATACGTTATAGAACCAAAAAAGAAAGGCTACTAAGCATCAGCTAATATTACAAAAATAAAGCTTAAGCTAATTGTAGACACAAATGTGTGCATAAAATATAAAAATGTTACAAATTACATCACATCTTGAATACAAATGTTTTCATTATGTATGTCTGTATAATAACAGCCGACTAACTGGATATTGAGAAAGAAATTTATTTATTTTTCTAAACTAGTATAAGTTGCTTTACCTAAATAGATGAATAAATAAAGTTTACTAGTACTTGTACAAATCGTAGTTTACAATTGCTAACTACAACGGACAAAATAACAACACTTATATTTTGGTTCCTTTTTCTTTTTGTTTGCTACCAATTTAGACTACAGATATATCGGTTTTATCTAAAATCTCAAAACCTCTAACAAATATTTTTTCTATAGCATCTGATTCATGGAGTATATTGGGGTGCAAAGTGAATACAAAGCCTGTCTATCCAAATGTAAACCTCACCTTTCGCAGTACGCCCTATTTTCATGGAAGAGGAAATTAAGACCTATAATATAACTACAACATACACTAGAACCTAAAGTAGACAATTATTGCAAGAGAAGCGTTCATATACACGTAAAATGGAAAACATGACGCTAAAGCGATAGATAATAATATATAATTATAATTGTCCCAAGAAACGTAAATACGCCGTTCACCATAAAACAATATATTCAAAAGTTATAAGTCAGATAGCCTCCCGTTGGAATTTTCTGGAGGAGACAACTAGTTAAAATTTAAAAAGTTGGTATATAGTACTCTATATTAAAACATTATTAAATTGTGAAGATTTTGAGAATATCAAAGAGCAAATGAGAATTAACAGACTTGATATACCAGGCACCTGTAAAATAAGTTGGCCACAAGAAGCTGCTCTGTGGATCACAGAATAATTAACACAACAGCAGATAACGGAACTTTTGAAGTGGAAATCATCGCAATAAAAGAAATTAGCAAAGAAGTCATATAATAATCTTACAGCACAAGAATTATTTTAGCGAAAATAATTGCAACCCTAAAAGACACAGAACATGAGGATCAGAAAATAGTAAAGATGTACAAGAAAATAGAAGAGCCGAGTAAATATGCCATAAGAGATCAAAATTTAATTGTCATGGGCAATTTTATTTCAACACTATGTTCGAAGAATCACACACGGAAGGTAACATAGAACCAAAGAAAATATCGCATACGTTATGTGTTAACAAAATACTGTGTCAATAATCAAGTAATAAATTGCAGGAAAAATTATACAATGACAAAAATAAAGATTAGCAGTATAACAATAAGGAAATAGGCAATATCGAAGAAGATACAAACATTACAATATTACAGAATAATTACGGATCCAAAAATGGAAAAGCTACCAAGGTGGACTTTATGTCAGCAGAAATAATTAAGAAGAAAAGCAAACGACAATGTATTACACGAACTAATTTCTGCGATGTATAGAACAAGAATTATGTCAAAATCAACGTTATTATAATTACAAAAATTGGAAAAAGTAAGATAGTATCGCATATAATAAAAATGCTTATTGGAAACATTTATTGAAAAATAAAAAAAAATCTGTTCTTTTTTCTTTTCTTCTGAATACCTTTAATTTAAACCCAAGTATTCAGGAAGCAATACTAATATTATGTTTACTAATAGGAAAAAAATTGAGAAAAGGAAAAGACAGTACATAGGATTTACAGTTATAGATAAAATTTATTCGATAATGTTAGATAATGATTGCTGTTCAAAAATTTGGGTGGGAAATAAAGACAAAAAATAAAAAGTGCCTTCTACAAAGAACATAGAGCAGTAATCTCCAATAGACAGTTACAGAATGAAACAAAAATTAGGAAAGAATGCAGACGACGTAGCAGTACTACCCGATAACAAAAAATATTTAAAATATATGCTTATGGAAATGAAACCAGGCCTGAAAAACTACAACATAAAAATAAATTTAAAAAACAAAGATAATAGTACAACGTGCAACAGTTTCCCCAAAAATATTTTAGAAAGCATAATAAAAGACGGAAGAAAGCAAGCGGTAATAGACAGAATTAGACAGACAAAAGCATATTTTAACGAGAAGAAGGATTTACTAGTATCTAGGTTTCACTAAAAAAGAACATGATTTCTAAAGCTATTTGTAGAAATGTGCGAGACCTGAATAGTATCCCAGCAGAGAAGTAAGGATTAAAAGATTTTAAAACGTGGGGTTTTCGACGAATGCTGAAGGTCAGACAGGTAGATCGACTCAGAAACGAAGTACTAGCGAAAATACAAGAAGAAATAACCCCTTAGCAAACATAAAGACATACTGAAAACAATTATATAATGTATAATAAAAGAAAAAAAATCACCAAAATGACCAAATGGCTACAGTACACGTATCAAATAATGAGAAAACCTAGAAAGATTAGCACAACATAAATAAAAACAAAAGACGATCTAAGAGATTCGCCACTAAAATAGATTTTTAATTTATCTACCATAAAAGACAAAAAGAATCACGAAAAGAATCTTTAAAGATATCAAGTTTATGGCGGAAGAAGATTCAACTAATTTATTAAAAATACTTCATGCATGTCCGTTGCAGGAATATATGAGGTGCCTATTACCAACATTGCAAATTAAAGAAAAATTTTCTTAAAACGTACTATAATGAAAGACATGAAGCAAAATAGAGTTGTTAAAAAAGGGGGTTGTCATCGTATTTCAAGTTAAATCCGAATTGTAGAAACAAAACATAAAAATGCAACACGTTACCGAAAATTATGTTAATGAAAATATATTTTATCAAATAACCTTAAGTTTTCGATAGTTACTAATGTTCGAAAACTTGATTTTACTGACTCTGTTTTCAAAAAGCTACCTATATAACTTTTCATAAAATAACTAAGTAGTGCTAATGACGCCTTTGTAATCGAAGTATTGAATATTTTTTGATCAAAAAGCAACTTTGACAAAAATGGCAAACCATAGTTTCCAAACAATTAGAGAAATAGCTATATATTTTCAAGGCCATCCTTTAATTGTTCGAGGTTTCAAAAATGTATAACTGCTTATCAGAAAAGATACCTAAGGCAATGGTGACAAATGTTTCAAGGGATTTTTATTTTGCGTTGATTTATAGTTCGTTTAAGCAGAAATTCTTGATAGAAACCTTTGTGCTGTATATTCAAACGAAACTATGATGCAAATTCCTCCTAGAACAACCGACAAACTATAACTTTGGATGTATAAGTCAAAACTAAAACAGAAAGCCCGAAAGACAATTCTACAATTCTTCCATATAACCGAGCAATTCTTCTTCTTTAACCAGCTTTATTCCGTCCATCCTTGGACATAAGTATCCCCATCCTTTTCCATTCTTCTCTCTCCTGCGCTATTTGAATCCATTTTGGTCCAGTTATTTTCTTTGTATCATCGATCCACCTTTGGTGAGGACGTCCTCTATATCTTTTCCCCTTCCAGGGCCTCCATTGTATCAGTTTCTTTGTCCATCTATCTTCTTTCATCCTAATAACGTGTCCAACCCATCGCCACTTCTTTTGTGCATTGTTATTCCTACATCTTCTAATTTAGTTTTCTCTCTAATCCATGTATTATTTTTTCTGCCCTTGAGTGTTATTCCCAACATACTTGTCTCCATATTTCTTTGTGTCATTAACATTTTATTCATAATCTTTTTTGTTAATACCCATGTTTCGGTACCGTATGCCAAGACTGGGAGAATGCATTAGTTAAAGACTCTTGCTTTCTGATAGTTTGCGAATTTACCTTTGAATATATAACTTAGTTTACCGAAAGCGCTCCACCCTTGTTTAATTCTTCTATTCAACTCTGCCATTTGATTTGTCTTTCCCATTTTGATCTTATGTTCTAGGTATACTACTTCTGACACTTTCTCTATTTCCCTACTGTTTATTTCCATTTTTTGTCCCTCATTTTTCTCTTCTCTTATCACTATTTTTGTTTTATTAATATTTATTCTTAAGCCTACTTTGTTTGATTTTTCATTTAGTTCATACATCTCTTGTAACTTTTGCTATTATCACCATGTCGTCTGCACACCGTAGATTATTACGCCATTCTCCATTCACATTTATTCCTTTATTTTCCCAACTGAGTTTCTTGAAAACATCTTTTAGAGCAGCTATAAAAAGTTTGGGCGATATGTTAAGTGTCTACTTTTATAGGCTTTGTGCATTGGTCTTGTAATTTAATTGTTACAGTTGCATTCTTATATATGTCTTTTATCAGTGTGCTATATCTAGAATCTATTCTGCAGTGATTAAGCGCCTCTATTATCGGTAAGTGTTCTAAACTATCGAACGCTTTTTCAAAATCCATAAATCCCATATATATCGGTAAGTTATACTCTGTAGACTTTTCTATCAAAATTCTGAGTGTCTGTAGATGATCCAGTGTACTATATCCTTTTCTGAATCCGCCTTATTCTGGCGTTTGATAGAAATCAAATTTATTGGTCAGCCGATTTGTTATGATTTTTGAGAATAATTTGTACAGTTGAGAGAGTAAACTTATCGGTCTATAATTGGTCAGTTTACTTATATCTCCTTTTTTATATATTAGGATTATCATTGCGTTCCTCCATTTTATTGGTATTGTATCTTCCTCTAGGCATTTGTTAAATATTTCTTTTATGTGCTGTAATAACTCATCACCTCCTTCCTTTATGAATTCTGCCATTACCTTGTCCTCTTCGGCAGCTCTTTTGTTTTTCATTCCGTTTAGTGCATTTTTTATCTCTTCTATTGTAATTTCTGGTATTTCTTCGGAGTTCAAGTTTACTAATTTTCGTATTCTATGGTTTTCTATTTTTAGTTCTTCTTCTGTTGCATATAAAGGTTTATAAAATTCTTTTGTTGTTTCTATTATTTTGTTTTTATTGTTATGCGTTTTGCCGCTCTCGTCTTTCAATTTAGAGCAATTAGATATTAGACATTAAATCACAACTAGATTATTGAAGATAATGCATCACTAGGACTCAGTAGTTCTACATGTCCAAGATTTCAAAGGTATTTGTGGCTAACCTTAACCATATTTATATTCGTATTTAATTAATCCATCTTTTATCTGAATACACTTGATCACAGTTGTATTCATTGTAAACTAAAATTTTGTTTCCTTTCTTTTTACAATAATCATTTCTGATCTGTTTATAACTTAAGTCTATGTCAAAGATAACTTGTCATAAATAAAATAAAGGATAAAATGACTAATACTAGACAGGCTACTTACAACCTCTTTATCAAGTATCTAAATAGTTACATCAGCGTTGCTTTTTGGACTAACAGTCTGACATTTTAGTAAATGTCAGTATACGTTGAGTTAATAGCAATAGCTTCTATACGTACATATAAAATTGGAATTGCTTTATTAGAAAATAATGTTCTAAAAGGTGACTAAAATTTAATTTGGCAACATTCCTTAACGTCGAAGGTTATACAAATGTCACTGCTTACAAGTGTATTCGACAGCTATGAAAAATTGATTCTAATAATCGGAAATGTTATTCTCCGGACACAAATAGCAAAAAATAAAGGAATTTATCAAAAACACCCAATAACAATAGTCGCCAGTGCCCGAAAAAAATCAAAAATTAATTTATTAATGAAATTTTGTTTTACATTACTTTTTTTATTATTATATTATAGATTAGCTGGCTCTTCAAACAAGATGCAATACACGGCTTTGGTACAACGAAGATAATTATAACTAGGAGTACATTAATTTGAAAAAAAAAAATAAAATGAATGTATTCACACCTCTAGCTTACTACATTATAGGTTCTAATATTAATTAAGATTAACTAATTTAAAGTAAGTCTTGTGGTAGCTTACGTGTAAGCCTTGTGGTCATGTTCTTTTTTTATAGGTTTAATTTCGTTACAGTTGTACCCTACACTATTTTTTAAAGAATTTACTAGTTATTTTGTAGATATAGTCTGTGATTAGGCTGTTGCTTATGAACCAAGAGTAGTTGATTACACAATGTAGCACTTTGTTCTGTATGGTTTGAAGTTTTTTCGGTCATTTTTTGGATGCGTTATGCCAAATTGGGCACGAATAAGTTAGTATAGGTCGGAGAATCGCCTTGTAAATTAGTAGCGAACATTCGGATCTAAGGTGAGATTGTCGGTTGATCAAGGGAAATAATAGAATAAATCTTGTATGGCACTCATTAAGTTTTTTATTTAAGTGATGTCCCCAGTTAAGTTTTGCATGTAGATGGACTCTTAAGTACTTTACTGCGGTATCCTTTGGATTTCATGATATATCACCATTATTTAATCTAATTGTTGGAAAATAGGTGTAGCGCTTAAGTGTGAACAACTTTGGTTGGGTTTTAGTAGAGGTGATTTTTATTTTTCTATTCTTATATCAGTCATACCTTATATTTACTGGATTTTGCAGATGTTCTATCGTTGTTTCGATTGTAATGGTCTGTGTTAGTATCACCATTTAATCTGCAAACATAACTAGTGCTGAATTGTTTGCTATGGGCAAGTCATGTACATAGAGGTTAAACAAAGTTGGTCCCAAAATGCTCCCTTGAAGAACTCCTGCGTTTGGTGTTTTGTTGCTAGATAGTTAATTCTCATTCTGAATGTTCTGTTGTTCAGAAAGTAGTCTATGATTTTTATTATGTAATCCGGAATCTTTAGCTTGATCATTTTATACAAGATTCGAACCCCTTCTCGATTATTTCTGTTAGTCTAATAAGTTGGTAAGCTGTTGAGTGTGACTGTCTGAACCCAAACTGATAAAGCGAGATAACTTCGTTTTCGAGTATAAAATCTTGCAGTCGTGCGAGAACCACTTTTTGCAGTGGCTGGGTTAATGTAGATAATAAGCTAATGGACCGATAGCTGTCAGGGTTGGGTTCATCCCTTCCAGTTTTATAAATTGGTAATATATTTGCAGTTCGCCAAGATAATGAAAACTATTTTAGTCTCATACAGTCGTTACAAGTTGAGGTTAAGTAGGCTACTGCTTTTGTGAATAGATGTTTTACAATTTCGTTGGTTATCAAGTATGGTCCTGGGGACATGCGTTTTGGAAGTCATCGTATGTATTTCTTGAACGGACACAAGGGATACTTCAGTGGCATCCCGCAAATGGAAGTTAGCTACAGTGTTTGCTATTTGGGTAGCAAAAGGGGTCGCGTTTCTCTGAATTAGAAGTAAAAATCTTCTCTAAGTGCGTGACTAAAATTTCTGACTTTCCTTCTTCATATGAGTATGTGGTGTTGTTAGCTACTAATGGGTAGATGACGTTTGGCTGTTTCAGCAATCTTTTGGTTGCCTTCCGTATGGTTGAGTCGCCGGGATGTATTTCTTCTAGGTAACTATTATATCGTGTTATTTGAAGATTATCCAACTCTTCCTTTACTAGATGGTTTAGTTTATTATGTAATGTTTTGTAGTAAGATAATATTGTCCTTTGCCATTGTCTTCTATATCTATTTTTTGATTTTATGAGCTTTATTATATAATCGGGTGATATATTATGCGAAGCAGCACTTCTTTGTTTCCTCGGTCTTGTGGTTTCTTAGGCACTTTCTTGTATTGCAGTTGTATACTCTGTTATTGCTTCATCAATGGTCAAAAGGGATTAAAGTGGTCTCGTCTACCCTAGCTTTTAAAAGGTTTTCCAGTCAGTTACTCCTTCAACAAGTTTAAGTTTAGGTAACTTTACTTTAGGTACGTCATAAAAGGACATGATTACGGGAAAACGTTTAGAGTTAAGCTCATTGGTTACCGTTTGTTGAAATGGTTTTTTAAAATCCTTGTGTAACACAACGTCTAATATATCAGGCCCTGTATGGGTAATAGGTAAATTCATTTGGGGCTAATATAAGTATACAATGGTTCGCCATGATGTTGTGTCGTCTTATGCCCACAGAGTTATTAGCTCGGCATCCCCATATGGTGTTTTTTGAGTTTAGGCCACGTAAAAGCATTGCGGGCTCTGTACTGTAAAACAATTTTTTTATAGCGTGGTCTAATAATATTTTGTTAGGTTGTTTGCATGTAAATTTTAATTTTAGGGAACAATTGTTTCTCATGTATAATTCTATGGAAATAGCTTCTAAGTTTTCTATATCACCGAGATGAAGTAGGTGATGTTTTAGCTTTTTCTTGATTATAATCGCTACTTCCCCTGAGGCCTTATCGGTTTTTCTGTCCTTTAGGTGCACTTGATATCCAGAGATACAGAAAGTTTCAATATTAATAAAGTGCGTTTCTGTTATGCAAGCGATGCCTATGTGATAGCGAGTTAAGATGCCAATAAAAACGCAGAATTACATTTTAAAATCATTGGCATTCCAATTGGCCAAAGTTAATTTAGTAACTATTTGCTGATTATTTGCGTCTATGAGTTAGTAAGGTAGGAAGTATGGATGCTAATGACATCAGATATGGAATAATTAGCTCAACCAACTTTAAATACATGTGAAGACTTTCACGGCCAGTGTTATGGTGCATCGTGTGGTTAGTTTTCGGGTTCTCAACGGACATCTTCAGAGGATGTCCGCCGCAGTTGTGAACGAAATGTCAAAAAACACCCGAGAATCAACAACACGATCAACCAACTTTGTTAGCATAGTTGTGACAAGTTCGGTTGTGTTTTGCGGAGTGTCAGTAGTGTTAGTGTTGGCGTGAGGTGAGAGTCTTTGGCGTTGACTAGAAGAAGGTGGCTGGTTTACATGGCTATCCTGCTTAGTATTAGTTGATTGTGCATATGATTTGTTTAGTGTTCTGTAACTGTTATTTTTTGACTGTTTTATCTTAAGAAAATAGCTGCATCCTATGTAGTTTGCAGTGGGCTTTTCCAAGCAATTAACGCACTGTGGGTCCTCATTTTGTTTTTTGGGACAGTTAATTTTTAGCTAGTTACCTGTGCATTTCACACATCGTGGTATCGTACAGATATTTTTTATTCGGTTCGTAGTCTGATATTTTCACTGTTTCTTTTTTTTTGCTCATAATGATCCCGAACCTCTCCGCAGAGGTTCTGTAATAAATTTATTACTTACGGTTAAATTATTATATTTTTGTAGGAAATACACTATCAGTAGTATTAGCTACGACCGGTCTGAATGTAAAAACATGCAATAACTGTTAACACTTGCATTTTCATGCGAGCGGAGCGGAGATAGCCGTCTTTAGGCTAGGAAAGTCAAATCGCAACTCCGTTTTACATTACTGGGACGCGTGCTAGAAAAATAAGATCAAAACAGATTTCCGCGCAACGATAAATTAAAAATATATGGAAAACTGGTGGCCAAAATTATTTTTATTGTCAATCTTTCTGAACCTACTTCATACATTTTTTATTATTTAAATCCCCCATTGTTAAAATTAGAAATAAACCCTATATCGAATTTATTACAGTAAACGTGAAATATTTAAAGGTTTGCATAGAATTTTAAACTTTAAATAAGATTCTCTGTTCTGTACGTTTTTGTTGTTATTTAGTGGCTCTCTCTCTCCCTCTCTATTTAAAGACGAAAGAAGAGATAGACAATAAAGTAGAACTATTTGTCAACAGGATCCATTAAGCAAGCCAGCGTGGTCCCGTGGTTGAGGGGGCTGCGATTCTGACGGACCCGGTTTCATTTCCCTGTGCTCTCTGATGCCTGGCGGGTGGCCTACTCAGTCACTAAAAATAATTGAGTACCTGTGTTCACTCGAACAAGGGGCAATAATGGCGGTCGTCTTAGGCGCGGTGCTTGCCACACCGCTCCGCACCAGAGATGGTGCGCAACGACCGGGCAGAGAGAGCGAACGTATGAGAGCCTTAACCTCTCAGTTCGCAGGCCGTACTCCCACGCGGGGCGTAGAGCCTTACCATTATTATTATTATTATCCATTAAGCAGCGTGGAAAAATGGCCCCAGAAAACAAACTTAGAAAAAAAGGAAATGATTATCCAAAAGAGACTAGAGACCTAATCATCGAAAAAAGGAAACTTAGAAGAAAATGGCAACAGGCCAAATAAGACCGCTTTAAACATTGCTGCTCAGCAGTTCAAATGTAAAATACATAATGTTAAAAATAAGTCGATTAATAAGTATTTGAGTAAACTTACCAACGACAATAAAAGAGACTACTCTATAAAAAGCCGCGAAGAGATTAAAAAGGCTTATAAAAGCCATCAATTAGAAATGCAGTGAAAGCTGAGCCCGCAGTAACTCGCAAGAGAGCGTATTTGTAAAACATTTTCAACCAAGCAATAGGAATGATCCCCAGGATTAATCTGTACCCACACGAGACGATGTTCCTATCAACCCACCTTCCCAAAAAAAAGTATCTAATAAAATTAAAATGTACATTAACCTGAAAAAAGATCCCGGATTTCATCTAATTACCGGAGAATTATTGTAACAAATCCCAAGGAAAGCTATCATAAAACTAACTAATATTATCAACGTATCATTCAGATTAAAATATGTTCCTAATATGTAGAAAATAGCAAAAGTTAAGATGACCCTAAAACTAGGAAAACCTCCCTATAAAGTATCATCGTACAGGCTATTCTCCTTGCTCCCTGTTATCTTGAAAATCTATAAAAATTATTTGTTGCAAGAAAAAAAAATCCGATAATAGAAGAAAAAGAATTGATCCCATCTCATTAATTTAAATTTAGAGAAAACACTCTACAATTGATTAGATACATATAAGAACCGATATAATTGAAAAATTGCTAGAAGAAAAAAAAGTTTGCTCCCCCATTTTACTCGATGTTGACCAGGCTTTCGGTAAAGTCTAGCATGAAAGCTCATTTCATAAATTAAATATGCTTGTGCCACAACAATATTCTCAATTCTTAATATCTTATTTGACAGAAAGATACTTCAAAATTAAACAAGAAGAGGTCTGCTCTAAAATAAAGAAATTAAGGCAAGAGTACCGCAAGAAAGTGTACAGGAGTCAATACTCTATTAAATACTAGACATCCCTAGTCTCGAACAGGAAGCAATAGCAATATTCGCCGATGATGCAGCTGTTTTAGTTGTTAAAAAAAACGTGAAGATGCTGCTGAGAAGCTCCAAACCTGCATATTTGGATTAAAACTTGGCGATTCAAATTAAATGAAAGTAAAACGGTACTCATAAATTTCACTAAAAAAGAATATATATATTCCACATGCCGAAACGGCTAAATATGTGGGTATAGATTTTGGCACAAAGTTACATTGAAAAGTCCATATAAAAAAGAAAAGGGATGAGTTTGAAATGAAAAAATGTATTGGTTGGTTGGAAGAAATTTCAAGTTGTCTACTATACAAGCAAATTTTGAAACCTATATATACATATGGTATCCAATTATGGGGCTGTGCTAGTAAATATAACACTCAAGATAATTCAACGATTCCAAAATAAAGTACTAAGAAACACTGCTGATGCACCTTGGTACGTTCATAACAGTGAACTACACCGAGACCTTGGAATAGACACAGTTGATTAAAACATTTGCCAAAAACCACAACTATTACGTGGACACCGAGGTGATCCAGTAAGAAGACATAAGAGGATAAAGCCGTTTGAATTAGCTAAGTAAATATAACACTGTAAAGCAGAGTCAAGTGTGACACTGTAGACAGTAATCCGAAGTGTAAATATATTACCAGACGCCAAAGAGTACTAGAGAGCTAGGTCTTAGTTTAATATTATATAGACAAGATTGTAATATTAGAAGTATTGCTTTAGGGGTACTTTAATAAATAAAAAAAAATCTAGTAGCTTTCAAATGGAAAATATTCTTAGCGTATCGCATAGAAGTTCCTATCGCATTATTCAAGATATTCAAACATGCAGTTTGAAGTTTGTACAGTCGTGTAGTTTACATCCCCAATAATGTTAATGCCCAACAACCTCTGCCAGCTGCGCATTCTGCCTTGGAAAACATTGTTCGGAACTTTGGTACCGGAACTAACAGGTGGATTTGCATTTGCGTTGATTTAATTACCGTTCGGACGCCGCGTTTGACGCAAAAAGCGGGCGAGCCATGCTTCATGTAAATTAATTTAAAGCGGGAGCGCGAGAGTTCCAAATGCAACTGGGTGCACTAAACAAGCTCGGCTTGCGGGAAAAGTGCAATTTTGGTTTGAGCAAATTAATTAGTTTTCAGGAAAAATACTGCTGTTGGATGAAGTGTAACTGCACATGGAACAGGGAGTGCCCAGTGAATTAAAATTTAATTTGTCAAATATAAAGTATGAGTTTTTCTTTTTTCAAATGCCTCCTTTATTGTATGAGCTTCGCGTACAACTTCTGAATACTTAAGCTAAGAACCTTTGCTATAAATTACGTGTCTCTCATTAACCATGGCAAATTCATTATCCCACAAAGGACTTTATTTTGGAAACACTGCTTTAAAAATGCTAGCGGAGCTTCATTGATGTACTCTGTACGTCAAGATGGCTTTCTAGTAGGAGAATTAGTTGTGATGTAAAACTGAGATCGTTGTGTGATCGGCGTAAATATCTATCATCATTGAGTTGGTTCGTGGAAGGTCCAATGTACTCAAATAGATCCCTGTAGTGCGCTAGATTTGATAGAGGCCTGATATTTAGACACACAAAAACAGATATGAATCTAAACAATATCCTAGATAAACGTATTTCTTTAACAGTTCTGTTGTATTGAAAAATATGAAAAACATACTCAAATAAGTATACTGTAGAACCATCTTCAAAGATGATGTACTATTGCTTATAAATACAAATTAATGGATATTTGAATTTATGGTCAAATATAAGGGCGAGTTTGATAACCATGGAAGGGAGTCTAAGGTGCATTTTTTAAAAACATATTGCTAACAGCCTCAAAATAACATAAGATATAACGTTGACTGTTTACTATTATACTATTCATAAAACATGTTACCTAATTGTGCAACTTAAACAGTACCAATCGACAGTAGAGAATGGCAAATTAGCAATGACAAAGAAGAAACCAAACTAAAATGGACATATAAAAAGGCAATAAATAAAAGAGAAGATTGCAGAATTAGAACAGATATAAATTAACAAAAAAATTACAAACCTTTATCGCAAGATTAAGGAAAAAACGGCTGAGCTATTTACGTTAAAAATAAAAAAGCTACTAGGGGGCAGCAAATTAACGATGCAAAAATAAAATAAATATTTGAAACAAGAATTAAATAGCAAGAAGGGCAAATAAACAGAAGAAGTTGTAGTAAAAAAGCATTTTACAACCAATAGACATAAGTAAAACACTACCAGAAGAAGAAATCTCTGAAATAATACAAAAACAAAAGGGCGCCAGATAGGCGTACAGATAGAATTTATGAAGTATGAAAAAGAGAGTGTACGACAAAAAGTAGTGCAAAAAATCAGAAAGATACAGAAAATGGAAAGATGCTGTGCTGGTAACGTGACGAAATGGGGCAATTGCAAGAGAATAGTACTGATGTACTATATACATAGTAACAGCTACAGCATTAGAGAAAATAAGCAAACCACTTCCTAAAGGTGAAATCAATTGTCACAGATAACATTTTCACTACCGAGCAAATAATTACCATCAGTTATAACCGGAACAGAGCCACATATATGCTGTACGTTGACTTCAGATAGATACACGATGTAACCAACAGAGAGAAACTGTTTGAAGACTTTGAAAGCTAACAAATACAGCCAAAGTTGAATAACTAATAAAAAATGACCTTGGAGTGTAAAATACAGTCATATACAATGGTAAGACATCGAAGAGTTTAGAGGTGATGAGAGGAATAGAACAGTGTGACTTAATGTTATGCATCCTGTTTAACCTTATGCGGAAAAATATGATGAGAGATAGCGGCATTATAACATAAAAAGATGGTAATCAACAAAACTCAACAGTATCTAATATATGCTAACGACATAACTCTGATGGCAAGATCACCAGTGAAACTGAAAAAGATCATAAAGACTAGAAAAACAAAGCTTTAATTTGAAAAAAAAACAAGTTCATGATGACATGAAAGAAAACCACACGTCAACAGAAGCACTAATAATAAAATTAGAGAATATAGATAAAACAAAAACAGAGAAAGCGGAAAATTTCTCGCGCTTAGGTACATACATAACAGGATGTGGCGAAGAAAGTATTTAAATCGAAGTTACATAGTGTAATATCCTAAAATGTAGCCTCAAATTCTACAGACGAAAATTAAGAAAACAAAACACATATTTAGTATTCATAGGCGTTGAATTAGTTTTCGACAGAATTCTCAAAAAAACATACGAAAGACTTTGTTATAATTGAAAGTAACACAATAATTGATGGAAACCGTTAAAAAATAAATGAGCAAGTAAAAATCCTAGCACCACAATAAACTCTTAAATTTAAAATACAACCAGCCTCTTGCTTAGAATTTGCTTTAAAAATCTCAGTATTAGAAATCGTGATCTTAGAAAAAGTATAAGTGTAGATAAATTATTTCAATTAAAGGAAAAAAGCAAAAAATTCTTCACAAAGCAAATAATTAAAAATAAGAAATGTAAAGACGTAACCCTTTCATCTTTATATATTTCGTTTTGTTTTGTGACTACTAAGCAAATTGTTGCCCTTGAACAATTCAACTGTGGTTACAATTGGCGGTGAAAAATACCGTGTTAGGAACAAAATTGTTTTATATTTTCATCCAATTGATTTCGAAACTTTTCGAAATATTATAAGCAACAGGAATCACATATTGAGCTCCGCATACACGATACGTCGTCTGTTGACTCCAATATTAAAGTCCAAATAGGGCCATATTGAGTAAGCAGAGGCAAAAGAAAGCAAAGAATTAGGAAGAGTGAAATAGCAGACAGTGTGGGAGAGCAGAGAAAACGCAAATAACAGATGAACAGTGAGTAAATTGATGTAGATAATAGTTAATTGAGGTTAAGGATTTTGAGAATAAAGTCGAAAATTGCATGAGACAAGTGTAGATAAGAGATAAGAGAAATAAATACAACTGGAGTGACCTCCATAACAAAATTTTTTTGGGTAGGCAACACATTATACACCAAATAATGTAATTCACAATTGTTAGTGTAAATAAAGTTTGAATTGAAACAGCATAGCAACTAGAAGAGAGCTGTTGATAGATAGGTGACAGACCTGCGACGGGCGGACTAGGGTCTGTCACTTTACGCAATCAACAGCAGACTTGAAGATGAATGAGATGAAGAAAATTGAGAAGATGTTCCAATAAATAGAGGGGAACATGAAGCAAATGAACGAGAAATTTGATACGTTTGTAATGGAAATGAAACAAGTGAGGGATGAAAATAAGAAACTAAAAGAGAACATGGTGCAACACGAGGGGAGAATAGCTAACTTAGAAAGAGAGATCAGGAGGAATAATATTATAATAAAAGGGGTAGTAGATGAGGAAAATGAAAGCACAAGTAGGACAGAGGAAAAAGTAACTAGTATAATACAAAAGATAGGAATTGACATAGACCAAAGTGATGATTCAGACCAAACGAGAAGAATCGGAAAATATATGAAAGACAAGAAAAGACCAATTTTGGTTAAGTTAATTAAAGTCAACAAAAAAGTATCAATACTACAAAATGCGAGAAAGCTCAAGGGAACAGACATATGGATTGATGAAGATTACACCAAGGAGGTATTTATTAGAGGAAAGAAAAATGTTAATCCCACAAATGAAAGAAACGAGGAATAAAGGATATAGAGCACAACTAAAATATAATAAATTGATAATTAATGATGAAATATAATGAGAAAATGATTTGGTAAATAAGGAAGAAGTGTTAAAGGACGATAGGACTGAAAGCAATGTAGTAACAAGGACGGTAACGGAGAGATCGCCAGAAGGAACAAGTTTTGAGAAACAAATAAGAAAAATAACCCGAACCGGACGAAAAAACTATTAGGTATAGATATGCAGGGGGTAGCGACAACGAAACTGGCAATGGAAAAGGTAATGAACTACAGGATTGGAAACTTGGAGTTTGGAATACAAGAAGCCTAACGAGAAAAGAAGAAGAAGTTATATACGAGCTTAACAGAACAGGTATAGATATACTAGTACTAGTAGAGACAAAGAAAAAAGGGAAAGGAGAAAAGATATTAATGGATAGACACAGGTTAATATACACCGGAGTGAAAGGAAATGTAAGAGCGGCAGAAGGCGTGGGATGCATTATAAATACGAATTTGAGTGATAATATCACAAACTGGACAGGGTGGTCAGAAAGAATTCTCACGGTAGAACTAGAAATGCAAGGAAAAGAAAGAATAACGGTAATTGCAGTTTATGGACCCGATGAAAACGAGAAAAAAGAAGTAAGAGATAAATTCTGGGATGAATTAACAATGATAACAGAAACGAACAAACGGAAAATATTCATAGCAAGTGACTTCAACAGTAGAGTGGAGAAGAGAGAAAATGATACAGAAAAGGTGATAGGAAAATTTGGTGGAAGATAAAAGGAATAATAACGGAAAGAGATTAATAGAATACTGCTCCCAAAACAACCTGATTATAGCAAACTCATACTTCCAACATAAAAAGATACACACATACACACGAGAGGTTAAAAGTAGAGATGAGAGATCTATATTAGAATACATACTAGTAGAAAAAAACAACAGACATACAGTGAAAGATGTTAGAGTTAAAAGAGGAGCGGAGATATACAGTGATCATTACCTATTAGTAGGAAAAATAAAGAGGCCAGAAGACCAGAAGCAAACAGTAAAAGAAGAATACACAGTTCAGAAAGAAACAATAAGAATCTATAAACTACAAGAAACAGAAACAGCAAGGGAGTATGAGAACATAATAAGCAGAGACCTACTGGTAGATGAAGAGAAGTTTGAACAGTTAAAGGTAGAAGAGATGTGGAACAAGATAAGAATACTCTATTAAAAGCAGCAAGGTACGCACGCGGTGTAATTAAGACAAACAAACATATGAAAAGAATCGCCTGGTTTAACGAAGAAATAAAAGGACAAGTTAAACTAAAGAAGAAGAGGTGGACAGACTACTTAGGGAAAAAATCAGAAGATACCTACAATGCGTACAAAGAACAATGGACAATAGTAAAACACATGGTGAGAGAAGCGAAAGGAATGGCGTGGAAAGACTTTGGCGAAAAACTAGAAAAGAACAGTAGAGCAAACCAGAAACTATTTTACAAAGTTTTAAAAAACCTAAAGAAAGAAAAAACAACAGAGAACACAGTAATAAAAGATAAAAATGGAAAGGTATTGATAAAATCAACAGAAATAATGAATAGATGGAGGCAATATTTTCAAGAACTTCTACAGACCCAAGTCATGATTAAAGAAGAAAGTACACAGATAAAAGATAAACGCCAGAATACAGGAAATAAAGAAGAAGGTATAGCAGAAGAAGAGTTAGTAACAGCATTAAAGAAAATCAAAAATGGAAAGTCACCAGGACATGACGGAATCACAGGCGAAATGTTAAAAAAAAATGGGAGAACAAGGAATTAAGACACTACTAAAAATGTTTAATAAAATATGGAAAGAGGAGAAAATACCAAAAGACTGGGAAGTAGGACAGATTGTCCCAATATTTAAGAGAGGAGATAGGAAGATAAGTAATAACTACAGAGGCATAACGCTGCTCAGTATTCCCTTAACACTGTATGAACAAATACTTGAAGGTAAACTCCGAACTGTAATAGAACCAACGTTATCAGAAGCACAGAGCGGTTTCCGTAAGGGTAGAAGCGTACAAGACCACATATTTACTGTTAAACAAATAATTACAAATACACTCCAATACAACGAGAAAGCTGCCTTTGCATTTATTGAAAGCTTTCGATAGTACGCCTAGAGAGAGAGTGTGGAAAAGTTTGAGCAATAGAGGAGTAAGCACAAAAGTTACGAGGGTAATTAAAAGTTTGTACCAAAAGACAAGGAATTACGTGATAAATAATAACAGAATATCAGAAGAGTTTGACACAAATGAAGGTCTAAGATAAGGAGGGGTAATGAGCCCGGTACTATTCAACATCTTTATAGACGAAATAATACAAACATGCCACCAGAGAATCAAAGGGTTAAATGTAGGATACAGAAAATTACAACCCACATTCATACAAGATTGTGCATTTGCAGATGATATTATAGTAATGGCAGGAAGAGAAGAAGAACTACAGCGAAACCTACTCATATGGAAAGAAGAACTAACAGATAACGGAATGAAGATGAATGTCAGCAAAACAAAAGTAATGACCATTGGAAAAGATCACCATAAGATAAATATACAGATAAATGGAGAGGAGATCGAACAGAAAAATTTTTTTAAGTATCTAGGGGTTACTATCGATGATAGTGGAAGACAAGAAATAGACATAACTGAACGGATAGAGAAATGTAACAAATTATATTATGCAATGAATGTAAACTTTATAAATAAACGAGAAGTGCCACAAAAAACCAAATTTGCAGTGTACAAAACAATCTTTAGGCCCATCATGACCTATGGATGCGAATCCTGGGTACTGACACAAAAAACGAAATCAAGATTGGAAGCCATAGAAATGAAATACCCGAGAAGAGTGAAAGGTGTCACCCTGAGAGATAGAATAAGAAGCAAGCAGATAAGGGAAGAATTAGAGATCAACCCAATAATAAGTTTCATCGAAGGACGACAGTTAGCGTGGTGGGGTCATTTGCAACGGATGGATCAAGATAGACAAGTTAAACAAATATGGGAAACGAGAAAAGTAGGAAAAAGGAAACAGGGAAGGCCACAAGAAACATGGGACAATGTCATAGGAAAAATACTAACAAGGAAAGGAAAAACAATGGTGGAGGCAAAGGCAATGACAAGTAACAGAAAAGAATGGTATAAATTTGTACATAACTAAATAAGTTAATTAAGTTAAGAAAGTAGGTATATAGGTATTAATTATAACACATAATGTATTTATTTTATTTTAGTTTATTTTATAAGTGAACACCAATTTGGTAAATGGCTTTTGATTTTATATATATACAAGCAATAGATTAAAATAGCTTTAGAAATACACTAAGCAAAATGTTCGAGTTAACTGAATTATGTGAAATCATATCTACCAAGATGAAAAATAAGAAATGGTAAAGGTAATGTTCACAAGCAATGTATTAATTGGTTACTTCCTTTGTACCAAAAGTACAAAAAAAGTTGTTTGTATAAATTAATTGGCGCACATCAAATTTACTTTAAAAAAATTATATTTTTCTTAAACAATCATAAGATTTATGCTACAGTAACTGGACTAAACTATACCAGAAAAAACCACGCGAATGCATATATATCTTAAACATTCTAACTTTGTTATAATATTTTGACCCTTTAAGATATACTGATCATTATAAATCACATCGCAAAAACTATAGGAAACATATCATTCTAATCTTGTTAAAAAATATTGACAGACAAAGATACGAGTAGTATTTTACTTGTCTACAACAGATCTTTATTTATTTTTAACAGAGGACATAAAAATGATAAAACTGACAATTGAAAGCTAAGCTAAAATTTTTTGGCCTTTGGTAAAAGTAGACTAAACTAAACCAAGGGCTTATACAGTTCTAAGACAATCCTGCTGAAAGAAAATAAAAGCAATGCTAAAGAAAATCGCGCAAGAACAAATTGTGTATGTTATTTTCATTCAGTGAAAGCAAAAAAGGGGCACGCAACCACTTAAAAAAATAGTGGAACTATCAATCCCGATAAAGTCGAATGTAGAGAGGTTAAAATGCGATCTTCAAAGTTGCCCTACTTTGAAGACGAAAAATACCACTAAAGAAGTTTGATACTTCTGTCCAGAAATAAGTCGTAATGATAGGTGAAGAGTCTCAAAATATATAAAAAAGCATTTTTTAGTGAAAGAGTGCCGAATATACACCACTTTTCTTTTGCTGCATGAATTTTCAACTTTTTTCTATACCATAACGCCTATTTCGTCATTTATAAATAAACTCTTCCGTTCTTTGAACTGTACGCCAGTAAGTAATGTTGTTCCACTCAAAATTAATACTTGTTTGGGCTATGCCTACACATTTTCCTGCGTTAAAGTCTTTCACTGTTATAAAACACAGTTTTGAGGTACCTTTCGAATCCATAATTGTTATTGTCATAGTTTTTGCTTGTCATTTACTACTTTAGTACGTAAGAACTCATTAAAAGCCTTGGTCTCTAAGTATGTTTTCCAATTAGTTTGCTTCCCAACAGGTCAGGATAATTATTCTTTTGGCCACCGTATTTCTTTATTTCTCCCAACTAGTACCTCTTTACTACTAATTTCTTCTTATTATAAACTCTCGCAAGTTTCAAATCCTTTCCAACATTATCTATCTATCATGTCTGCGGTCTCACTCTAGGTTTAGCTATTACATCTGATTCTAACAATAAGTATTCCAATATCTCATCTTTTTTCCATTTTTAGTTTATCCTTTTCATATTATCTGAAATTTCTATATTTTGTTTGATTTTTAGTTTCACTTTCCAGTTGTGTATATGTTAATGTCCAAATTCTTCTAGATATTAGGCATATGCTTAAATCTATGTTATTCTACTCAATAGAAAGCCATTTTGGTTAATTAATACTTATCTTATTATCTACCCTAAAACCAAATTAAATTAAGTATTTGATAATAGGTCTAATTCTAAGCTCTTCTATTACACTACTATGAGCCTTTACTTTTCCCTGTATATATTTTATAGGTACAATTTTATAATTCTTGTTAATTAATTCTAAGTTATATTTTATATTACTAAAAACGTTATACTTTATTACATACCTAACTAAAACCATGTAAAAAGGATACACAGTTTGACATCTTCTTCAATACTTCTCTACATTATCTAGCTTAATCTATAAATGGAATACAAGTGGTTGTTCTCTTTCTAAAACCGATCTGATAATCGCCACTTTCATTCATAGCGTATATTCAGTGTATATGGTCGTATTTAATATGCTATAGTCTAAACTTAGTCATCACTTTGTAATTGTCGCATATAGTTTTCGCCTAATGTATATAGAAGGAATATTGTGAGTATTCTAGTTTTTAGATAATCCTTCTTTGTCTTATATAAATGATAAACTGACAAACGTTTTCACCCCCCTCCGTATTTAAGATTTTTATTCTTCATGTGTTATTTTTTGATCCTGTCTATCAACTACTACAATTTTTGCTTTTGCATTTAATACATTTTTAAAAATGTTCTTTTTCCTTTTCACACTTTCTTATCTATTTCCTATAAAGTTTCCTTTTGTATCACTATTACCTGCGGTTGAAATACTTTCTTTCCTACTATCACCTCTCTGCTCGTTTAGTTTTGTGCAGTCTCTTTTATTGCTATCAACTTATTTGTTCGTGTTCGGGATTCTTTTTTCTGCATCACGTTTAGATCTTCTCCTTTTCCACTGTATAACATCTTATTTGACACATTGTCCAGGGTCGTCACTCATAATTTTACCTCACTTACTTTCCGATTTATTGGCTTAAATAACATAACTGCGTGTTGGTATCTTTTATTTATAATAAAAGTATCATGTTACCCTTTGTTCTCTGCACTACAATGTAATCTCCTATATCAAAGGTTCTACGCACTTTCCGTCTCATATTCTTATAGTGCCACTATATCTAAATTTATCTTCCAATTTCCTTCTTAAGATTTTGTAGTCTCTGTTTTGATTAAACTTACTTTCCATGTTACTAACTATGATTTTCTATATTTCGTTGTTTCTTCTTCAGTTCAAATCCTTTTCCATTGTAGTCGTGATTCCGTCCTTGTTTCTTATATATATATATATATATATATATATATATATATATATATATATATATATATATATATATATATATATATATATATATATATATAATAGGCAGCCTCTGTTTTAATTATTATGTTTTCCTTATGTCTGGGTATCCGTTTCTCGCTGTTGTTGTTTTCTTATTCCTTTCCTTACTTTTCAACTTCCCTTTTTTTTCCTTCTGTCTTTTATTTTTTCATTTTCCCTTACTTACTTACTTAATCCAAAACCTTTCTACCTTTCGGTGTAAGGCTATTGAGCTGAGTTGTGCTTTATGGATTCGGGCTTGTCTTGCACAGTTCTCTCCACTTTTTTCTATCCTTTGCTGTTGTGCGGATTTCTTTCCACTTTATGTTTCTTGATTCTGCTGCCTCTTTTAGTTCCTCCTTCCATGTTTTTCTCGATCTTCCTATCCTATTTTTCCCTTTTGGCCTTGCTTAAAACACTTTTTTCACTGTTCTGTTTTTGTCCATTCTTATTATATGCCCCAACCACCCTAACTGTCTCTCTTGCACTAATACCGCTACCGCTTTAGTTTTTAAATTTTCTCTAAATGTTGTGCTCCTGATGTGGTCTCTCTTTGTTTTGCCCTCTATTTTACCCAGGAATCTCATCTCCGTACTTTCGACCCTGCTCCTATGTTTGTTCACTGTTGTCCATGATTCACTGCCATAGATAAGTATTGGTGTTACAACTTTTTTGAATACTTCTACTTTTGCGTCATTTGGTACTTCCTTTTTTCCTAGAAAAGAGGACTTTATGGAGTTAAATAGTCGTCCTGTAATTCCTACTCTTTCATTTATCTCGTCATCGAGTTTTCCATTTTCCTGTATCCATACACCTAGGTATTTGAACTTCTCTACTTGTTCCAATTTTCTTCCCTCTATATATATACGCTGTCTTCTCTTGTCTGGTGCTATTACCATTGTTTTGGTTTTATCTCCGTTTATCTTCATGTTTTTCTTTTTTAGTTCTAAGTTGTATACATTGATATTTTCTTGTAGGTCTTTCTCACTTTTTCCGAATATAACCATATCATCAGCAAAAAGTAATTCTGATATGTAGATTTTTTCCGTATTCCATCTTCCTACATGGTATATTCTTGTTTTTTTCTTGCATTCTTTTATTGCCCCATCTAATACTAAATTAAATAGCAGCGGGCTGAGTACACATCCCTGTCTTAAGCCTATATTGGCCTTAAATTCCTCCGACTGCTCGTGTCTCGTTCTTATTATGTTTCCGCTATTTTCGTATAGTGCTTTGATGGCTGCTACTTCTCTGTAATTTATGTTTGTGTTTTTTGTGGGTGTAGTTTTCTTTTTTCTCAGTTGCTTCAAAGTTCCGTAAAATAGTTTCTGGTTGTTGTCAAATTCTTTTTTCATTTTGTTTCCGAATTCTTCCCATGCTTTCTGTTTTGCTTCCTTCACCTTGTTTTTTACCTGCGTTCTTTTCTCTTTGTATAGATTGTAGTCCTCTTCCAATTTTGTTTGTAGGTATTTGCGCCAGCATTCTTTTTTCTTTTTTACCAGTGATTTTATATCAGTTGTCCACCATGCCGTTCTTTTAAAGTCCGTGTTAGTTACCTTTGCCACTCCGCAACATTTGCGCGCTGCTTTTATCATGCATTGTTTTATCGTTTTCCATTTATCTTCTATATTTGGTCTGATATTTTTTGTCTCGTACTCCTTTTTTAGGATGTCTTGGTATTTCTTCCTGATGTGTTCTTTTTGTAACATGTGGCTTTTAATTTTCTCCTTAGTTATTTTTCTATGTTTCTCTGTTGCTTGTTTTTGGCTCACCCTCGTATCTATTTGGAGTAAGTAGTGGTCGCTGCCTATTTCCGGTCCTCTCTTCACCTTAACATCTTTGATTTTTCGCCAATTCTCCCCGTTCACTAGAAAATAGTCTATAATTGATTTCTCGTTTCTGCTGTGTTGCACCCTTGTGTATTTGTGTATGTCTTTATGTACGAACTTTGTGTTCGTTATTACTAAATCATTTGCCACGCAGAACTCTACAATTTTCGCACCGTTTCTATTTCTTTTGTGCTCTCCTTGTCTTCCTAAAATTCTCTATATGCCTCTATTATCCTTTCCTACGCTTCCATTTAGGTCCCCCATAATTATAATATTGTTTCCTTTCGTATCTATTACTTTTTATAGTTCCTCAAAGAACTGGTTTTTTATTTCCACTTTCTCGTCTTCATCAGGTCCGTACGCCACAATCATTTGCCATGTTTCTTCTTTTTCCCCTAGTTTGACTTCTACTGCCATTATTCTTTCATTTACATACCTTTCATTTATTATTGTTTCCATTTTGCCAGGGTGTACCACTAAACCCACTCCTGTTTGTACCCTTTCAGATTTTTCAATTCCTGACCAAAGCATCCAATATTCTTTGTGTAGTCTCGTATGTACTTGCCCTTTCTTCTTTGTCTCTGTTATTTCCATAAAATCCAGCTTTTGTTTCTCCATTTCTTCTATGAGTTCCTCCTCCTTTCCGTTTATACTTCTGATGTTCCATGTTCCTATTTTTATATACTCCTCCTTTCCTCTTTTTTGTTTCGTTTCTCTACTCGTGTCCGTGTCCTTTGCTCTGTTCGTCATCTTTTGTATCTGTTTTTTTATTTTCCCATTATATCTAACTAGTTTTTGTTTTGGTGGTCGTTAACATGCTGTACATTCCTATTCATTATCAAAATATTGTAGAATAAATGTACCATTTTTTTCTTGCTTTATTGGTCAGTAGTTTTATCATACCATGCAATTCGTATCTGAAGCTTATTTAAGGTGCCACTTTCAACTTTAATCGCTTCAATTTCTCAGCAGTCACTTTCCAGATTATTATCAATACTTTAAATCCTCTTTTCTATTTTACCTGATTATTTTTCTAATGGATTTTCCATTTTTAAATATTATATTCCTTGATTTTACAGCAATGGATATCTGCATAAGATTATTTGCTTAAGTATAAAAAAGTACTATTTCTAAAGCAAACAGAAGATAAGAAATGTGCTATTATACTGCATACACAGGCCCTAAAAGCCCAACTCTTAAAAATAAATTTACAAATTCATTACTTGCTTAACAATTATTTTCCACTGGCTTTCTATTCAGCTTTCGCTTCTCAGTTTTTTATGTACGTCTTTTTTAAATCTTCTTTCACCTGTTCTAACCACTTCTTCTGAGGACCCTACTTCATCTTCTTTCTCATTTCTTTTCATTACTTTTCGTGTAGCTCTGTTGTCAGGTAACCTGTCCATATGTCCCAACCATCGAATTCTCTGTACTTTAATGAATGGAATTATTTTTGTCTGGTTATATAATACTATAACTTCCTTGTTTGTCCATCTGCGTTGCCAAAAATCCTTCTTATCATTTTTCTTTCCCTTGTCTCTATTTTCTTTACAATTTTTTGGGTGTGGGTCCACAGTTTGCTACCGTACGTCACTACTGGTCTTAGCATCGTCTGGTAGATCCTGATCTTGGTATCACGTAAGGCTTCTTTTAACATAAATATTTTAAGTAGCCTTCCCGCGGTTATGTTTTAATTTTTTTTTTGTTTGTACCGCTTCATCTTCACTGCAATTTCTCGTAAGCTTCACTCCCAAATTCATGAAATTTGCAACCTCTTCAGAGTTATAAATTGTCCCATCCAGTATAGTGCTTATTTGTAAACTTCTTCTGTATTTTCCACTCTTGTTTCCATTATCATGTATTTGGTTCTTTCTTCGTTCATCCATAACTCTTTATTCCTTGCTGCCGCTGCTAATCTTGTCACAGGCTTCTTCAGTTCTTTACTCGATCTCACAATGAGAGTTATGTCATCGGCATAGGCTAGGCTATGGTGCTTATGTTAATAGATAGTCCCATTTATTATATATATATATATATATATATATATATATATATATATATATATATATATATACAGGGTCTATCCGAAAAAAAGTGCGCCCATTTTTGTTTTAAGAAATTTATTGAGACGATTCGTACAATTACTTAATATTCTTCTTGTTCCAACGAGATTTCCATGCTTTATATGTGTCCTGGAAGTCCTTTACTGAGATGTCCTTTAGTAACTTTAGTAACCGTAGCCGCCTTGATGTTCTCCAGTGTCCCCAAATGCTGTCCTTTGAAAGATTTTGTAATCTTCTGGAACAAAAGTCGGGTGGGGCCATATCAGAAATATAGGGCGGTTGGGGGAGCGTCGAGGTTGTTCTTTTGGTCATTGGTGATCACTCTCGGGACAATTTTGGCGTACATCTCCCGCATTTAAAAGTTTACCTTACATCTAGCTTCCTCTAGTTATCTACACTACATTTGCCAATTTTCTGGGAATGCCTAAGCTCAGCATTCCTTCATAAAGTTTTGTTCGATCACAGGTATCGTAAGCCTTAGAAAAATGTATGAAAACTACGTGTAAGGGCAGCTTCTGATCATAGCTGTTTTCCACCATTTGTCTTATTGTGGATATCTGGTCCATTAGTGATCGGTTACTTCTAAATCCACATTGGTAGTCTCCTACCCTTTCTTCTACGTACACATCTATTTCCACTCGTATACATCAAGCCATTAGCTTACATGCGACCTCCAGTAGCGCTATTCCCTATAATTTCTGCATAAATTTATCTCCTTTTTTGTGGACTGGTAACAGAGTTGCCACCGACGATTTTTTTTGAATTTTTTCTTCATCCCATATTTCTACCAACATATTATACGTCCTGACATAACTTTGGCGCCCCATTTTTTATCAATTTCATTATTATGCCATTTTCTCCGAAACTCTCGTTGTCTTTCTGTTTATTTAGAATCTCTTGAAATTCTGTCCACGTTGGCATTTCTACTTTTTTTAAAAGGTCTTATGAATCCGTAATTTCCCCATCCCCTCTAACGGATTGTTCTCCATTCAATACTGTTTCGCCCAGATTTTTAAACTCTCTTGTGCTCCGCCTACGCCTACACCCGTCTGTCTTACAATGTAGCAGATTATAATGATGGCTGTTTTTTATATTTTTAATTCCTTGGTAGAATTTTTCAACTTCACTTGTTCTGAACTTATTTTCAACTTACTCGATTTTTTGTTCCACCCCTGTTTTTCGCTGCTCTACACTTTTTCTTAGCTATTCTTCTTAATTCTTATATTTTATTTTATTTATTCTAATATTTTATCTTAAAAGGTAAGAAACAGATGATTTATAATAATACATCACAAGGAAAAGCTTAGGGTAAATTAATTACGCAAACGACAAGGCTTTATTCAAAAAGAGTAATAATCTGCATAGTTATGGTATGGTTAGAAAAGGATCATGCATTACAAACTCTTTTAAAAACAAAGATATACGCAAGAGTATCACTAGAAGAAAATTGTCCAAAATTAGCCATTAGTAAAGATGTAATCTTTCATCAGGGTAACGCAAGACTATATATTTAATTGATGAGCAGGGAAAAATTGTTGCAGCTTGGCTGAGACTTAATGTACTCAATATTTTTCATTGAAAATGCACCAGCAATAGTTTCCTTTAAAATATTTCAAAAAATGATATAAGATTTCAATGAAATTCATAGTCTAGGTTATAATCTTGATCGCAGCTAGGGGTTACTATTTTCTGTGACCGCACTTGAACTACTGGCTATTTCAAAAGATAGTAGACTACTTCCCCCCCCCCCCCCAAAAAAAAAGATCTAGAAAAGCAGTGATGGCGGAATCAGAATAAATCAGAATTATATGGACTGTGTTAATAATTAGCCTACTAAATGAAGAGCGGGAGCTTATTGATGTAGACGTGGAGCCTTCTAGTACATGGTTTAGAAGAGTCTATCCATAAATTTTGCATTAGAGGTTATTGTAGAAGATCTAGTTTACATTGAAGTGATAATTTTTTCCCTGGAAAGCAAAGATAACACGGTATTTGCACGTTTTCTTGTGTTTTTTATCTGAATATTTGACTGCATAAATAAAATGCTACGTACGTGGTATATCAAACATACTTCCTGCTGATAACCACTACAAACACTACAGAATTTTTACATTATGTGTGTCCAATCAGATGTAAGCATTTTAAATTTCAAATTGATAATAGTAGGGCTTATTAAAATTTAATTGTGTATGTCTTCAGTGCGGCAAGCAGTCTTATAACAATTTTAAATGATAGGTAATGTTTATTATGCAGCATTTGCATTCCAAACAAGAAAGGCGTTCGCTACGTATCATGAAAAATGTCGTGCGCAGCGAACGCAAATTATTAATGGCTGCCAGATTGGCCCGCACAAAACAACGCAAAGCAGTTTCATAAGCAGAGCAGCAATTTATCATCCTAATTCGTTTAAAAATGAAATCCTTCTGCGCCGAAGAAGTGCTCAACAACGGGGCAAATTGAATTACGGAATAAAACAGGCAACAAGAACATTTTATTCCCGTAAGTCGCGGATTTAGTAGCTTAAATTATGTTTTATTCTAAAAGTTTGCAAAACTGCATTTAAAAGCTTCTTATTTTAATTAAAATTAATTATGTCTATCGACATATATATTTTGTAACGGTACGAGTTAGCACAAAGCCCTATGTGATGAAGTAATATTATTGAAGAATTTACAACTTACATCAATTATCTACGACTTGTAGTTTATTGAGAATGCACAAAAATCTCAGTTTAAGAAATCACCATTTGTTTCTGCAAAATCACATATATCACAGCAGCCAAACCGTGTATATACGAAAGCGTATTGATGTGGGACTACTTTAAAGTACTTTTTAATATTCTGAATCGAGTTAAGTTTATCCCTGAACAACATGCACATAAAAATTGGAGCAAACTGAGGAGGGACGACGTTGACAAGCCAATAAATCTTATTCGGGGCGTGCTAGGCCATTTAAAAGTGCGCGCGCCAAGTGCTGTTCTACCCCCGGCTCAGTTCAGTTTGATCAAATCAACTGTGCACACTAGGAAAAGGAATAAGAATAATAGAAGTTACGTAAAAACGTTGTAATTCTTAGTGGATTAGTAAGAAGAATACACTTCTTGAACTCCATAATGTTTCTGACACAGTCGAAAATGTAGAGTTTTTACGACAGTCGGCAAAAAGATATAAATAATGGAACACAGCAATAGTAAAACATTGTATAATTCGTTGTTCTAGTAAATAAAGTGTTGAGGTAATATGTCAGTTTAGTAAGACATAAATAAAAATTTTGGAAATAGATGTTCCTATTAAGTTCCAAAAAAACTGAAAACTTGTCTTATATTTTAAATTTCTCTAACTTGAAAACACACTTAGCTAGAGACATGCACTAGTCATTTTTTTTTACTGGCCAGCGCTAGTTTATTGCGCAAACGCAAAGACAAAGGAGGCTACTTACTTTGATTGCTTCTAAATTATTGTAACCAGTTACTGTATCTAACTAATTGTATTTTTCTTTAATTTGTTTAGTTATCTTGTCCATTATAATAATAAATAGTAAGGGTCTTAGGGTGTCACCTTGCTGAGTACCTTTATTTATTTTAATCTCGTCTGATCTTTGTCCTGCCGTTTATACTTTTGCTCTTACTGTTTCATATTTCTTGTTGCGTTTATTAGGTTGTTATCTACTTTCAATTCCCTCAAAGTCTTTCATATTTCACCTATTTAATCATCTCTGAATTTATGCCGTCTTCCCCACAAGCTTTACCAATTTTTATTTTTAGAATTACATCGTCAATTTCTTGCCTTTGAATTGTTTGTTTATGTTCTGTTTACTCTCGAATTACACTATCTTTCGATGCTGTTAGTAAGTACTCGTGTAGAATTCTTTCCGTGTTTCTAGTATTTCATTTCTATAAATAGATATTTATATTTGTCTCAGTCAGAAAGAGAAGAAGAAAATTGATGTCGCAGAAATGTTCTGTTGGCGAAGAATGCCGAACATCTCTTGGACAGAACATCAAACAAATATATCAATACTCCAAGAGCTTGACATTAAGAGACGGCTGTAGAGCGAAATATAACTCAAGACACTAAGATACTTAGGCATATTATAAGCAAAGAAACTGACAACATGAAAAATTTAGTAATACAGGGGAAGGAAAAAGATCCAGAGGTCGATCACAAAATCGCAAAGCTAACTGGAAAATCTATGCATACGCTCATAATCGAAGCACAAGACCGAGCAAAATGAAGAGAAGCAATTCAAGATGCCGCAGTGCCCTACTGGGAATTATGACTGAGGAAGAGGAATATTTGTCCCTGATTATTTTTTATTACTTTTATTATTTTTTTGTCGCCTCTTAATCTTTTTATTCTCGTCCACAATATTCTGGTGTCTGTTTTACGTATCTTTCTTATCTCTTCTCCAAACTTTTTCCAGGATTCCTTTTTTGCTTTCTTAATGGCTTCTTTCACTACGCTGCTCTTTCTATTGTATACATATTTGTACCCCATTTCTTTTGTTTGAATATATCGTGTGCATGCTAATTTCTTTTCCTTTCTTATATCATTGTCCCACCAACTTGTCTTTTTCTGGTTTTTGTTATATTTACTTACCCCACATATGTTTTCTGTTGTCTTCAGTACTGTTTTCTTGAAAACTCTCCATCTTTCTTCTAGAGTCAACATTGTTGACTTAGATTTATCTTTCTTTGGAATTCTTTCTCTGTATCTTTCTGGTATTTTCCTTGTTTTCTATATTTTTGAGCTTATGTATTGTCAATCTTCTATATTGTCTTATTTTTTGTTATATTTAATTTAGCGTAGTATTTTGTTGTTACTAGTCTGTGTTGTGTTCCAATTTCAGATTCTTATTTGTATTCCCTATAACAGTTGATCTCACAGAGTAATTCCTATTAATAGGCAGTTCCTTTTACAGAATTCTATTATTTCTATTTTGAGTTCCTTAGCTTCCCACACATCCCATTCCTCTGTTTTGGTATTTTACAACTCTACTATTCCAGTCTCCCATTATTATTGTATTCTGGTTTTCTTTTTTCATTTCGTCTTGTATTTGTTGCAGGCAAGCATAAAAAGTTGTCATTTCTTCCTCTACTGTTCATTTTAACGGTGCGTAGATTTGGATAATATTAATTGTTCCTTCTTTTATGGTAATTGCTATTATCCTCGGGTTTAATGTCTTAGCGTCTATTATTTTTTTGTTATTTCCTCTGTGGCTATTATTCCCATTCCCTTCTTCGCTTTCTGTTCCGAGTCCATTACTGAGTAATATAAGATGTGTTTATTTGTTAAATGTGTACTTCAGTAGCCATTTGTCTTAGTTTCGCTTATTCCAGATTTCCATTTTCTGTGTTAGTTATATTTCTTTCCCTGTTAATTTACCTATATTCCAGATTCCTATACCCGTCGTTTCGTTTTATTTTCTTTTCCTTTTCAAATTTTTATATTATTTTTGTTCGCGTCGGCTTGTGTATGCGTTAATTTCCGATGGAGCTTTTTGTAATTGGGCCGGTATCTCGGTTTGTTCTAGTTATTTTATATGACTGGTCTTGCATTTTATCTACAGGAAATCTCTCGCTGATTTTTCTTCATCCCACTTTTTCTTTTGATGTTGTTTCATTCCCTAAGTTTACTTCAGGTTGTCTTCCTATTGCGTTTTATTGTTCCAGATAGTAGTCTTCTCCAGTTATTATTGGTTTGTTGTATCTTAGGATTGCATGATGTTCTTGTGTTCCTATTTTGTTTCTGTGTTTTATCGGTTCTTTTCTAATTTCTTACGTCTCCTTTGAGTAATCTTCCTCTATGCAGATTTTCTTTTCTTTTACATTTTTAGATCCTTTCAGCATCTCGATTTTTTTTAACCATTTACAAGTTCCACTAGTATTGGTCTAGTTTTTCCGTTTTGATATTTGCACAGTCTTTTGGTTTCTATTACTTCTTCTTCTATTACTATTGCTACTTCTATATCCCTTAGTAAGTTACTCTCTTCCTTTTGATCATCAATACCGTATATAATTATATTCCTTTATTTAATTTCCCTGGCCATTTCTTCCATTTTCCCCTCTTGGTCTGTAGCCCTTAATTTTAAGAGTTGGTTTTCATTCCTGAGTTGTTCATTTCCTTTTTTAACTAAATTTAGTTCCTTTAGGAGTATATCCGTTTTGTTTTTGTCTAATTTTTGTCTAATTTCTTATTTATTTCTTCTAACAATGCTTGCATTTTATCAATCTTTGATTCTTTCTTGTAAAATATATTTTCCCTCGATCCGTCCCTGTTCGTTGTTTATGTTCAGTCAATTTTTATAGTTTGCCTTTATTTGCACCGCGCGAAGCAGTTGACCCCGTTCAACCCGTTTAAGGTCAGCCCTTTACCCTTGTATTCGTTCCTAATTTACTTCTTAAATCTAATCCTACCTCACATCTGCTTGTGGTAGGTTATTCTTCTTCCTTACTTTCACTTCATTCACAGGCCCTCCTACTAAATTTACTTTTAAATCCCCTAATTAACGATACAATTTTGTATCACAGAAATAACCGTGTGAATTTCTTCTACTCCAAAACCGGACTCCCGCATGAGTATTCGAGTTTAAAAATGAAGTTCGAAACTTGTCAAAATCATCCCTTCGCATTCCCACTCTATTTTTTAAGTGTATTTATCATGAACGTATTTAGCTCTGTGCAGAATATTAAAAATGTCGAAGAGCTTGACATAATGTTTGATAAAACCCTAGTCTGATTACTGAGGAGTGTCGTTAGAAAATTTTAAAAAAAAGGTTAAAGCAGGACACTCCCGTGTCAATATGCTACGCGGTTTGACTACTGTAATTTATTTGACTTGACGACGTGATATTCCACATTAATGGGTAAGAAGGGTCAAGTGGTAACAACAACAGCTCGGATCGTTTTTGACACTCTTAACTCTCAACAGATTGTAGAACCATCGAATGTAGCAATCATAACACGATTCTAAATTAGTAGATTTTAGACTGTATGTCACGTCGCAAACAGAGACGTGCTTTGATTTTAATGTAGTTCCTTAAACATACAGGAATGTTCTATGCAAAAATGTAGTGACCAATTTTTTAACTCGCCCAACTTTAAAATCAGAGTAATGGTGTTTCCAAGGTTAATACATATTGATGATCTATCCAAAAAACTTCTATAAAACCATTACCATATTTAAATTATGTTTGTTAATATAATAATATAACTAAGCTCTCTGACAGCCTAACTATAACTTGTCATGATTCAAGTTGCCAATCTTTATATAAATTCCACCAAAACAACACTGTTGTAAATCATTGGCTTTTCTAAATAAGGAATTTTTGAATATTGAATGTCTCATTATAAAGTTTACTCATTTTTCTAGTTTTAGAGAACATCACATATAATATAAACAAAACCAGACAATTTTAATAAAATGTGTTCAGGCATATTACATACAAATAAAGAATCAATGTAAACAGAATATTACATTAAAACTGTAGGTACATTAAAACACAAAAATAAATTAGACTAAATCGTCCTTAAAAACTAAAATTAAATGAGTGGAAATTATAATAAAGATAATAGGAGTAATAATAAACAAGATGATAAGAAATTTTATAACAAAACGGTTGGCGTCGAAATGATAACGCCTAGCATTGAGTTAAGATGTTATATGAAAACGATAAGAAAAAGTTAGATATCCAAAGAAGGTACACAGATATTGAACGTATATAAGATAAAAACAATAAATCCCTGAAAGGAGCCCCACAAATCCTTTACAAAATTGTACATCACTTGTTGCAAATGTAACAAAATTATAAATAACTATTTAATAGTTCAAACATAAAACAGCATTTAATCAATAGTGGATTGTACTGTTGATATTGTAGTGCGAGGTCATAACTACATTAAAGTATGAAGGTCAAACCGTAAATTATATCATAAAGTCAACATAAAGAAAAACGAGAGTTAAATTAGTGTTATCATTATAAAAAACAGCACGTTCCACCATAAATAACATGGTCAGTAGATGGAGGGCTTAGAATACTGAAAAGAGTAATCGGTAAAAAGCTGTTCTAAATTTCAAGTTGACCTTGAGTTACTTAATATGGTCGGTTTTGGTTTGGCATTTTCGAAATATTGTTTATTGTAATGTAAAACTCTGAAACGGCGCTTTATACGTGTTACTTATTATCTGGCAGTTTCATGCACTGCTATCTATATGTAGATATCAAGAAAAGGCTTTTATCTTATCGTAGTATGCTATAAATAAAATGTAGAGATGGAAGCACAACAATTGGTAATCATATAAAACCGCAAAGAAAAATTAAGCATGGAAGGTTATATTAATATTTTAGACTCTTAAATGATGTGCACATTGTGGTGATACTTTAATAAGAATCCGTTCATAATTTTCATATAAAAAGTAGGTTTGTTGGCACACAAGATGAGGAAATGGACTGACTTGTATGTTAGATGTAAATTAAGTCGAGCTGTTCTATTAACGCAATGTCACACATTTTAAATTTGACTGTATATGAACTTTAATGGGAATTTTTATGACAAAATCATAACTAATAGGTGTTAAACTTAGCTTCTGGCGTTTTTTCGACATTCGAGGCTTTATTGTAAAAAACTGGTTATACATTTACGATTAAAAATATTGTCCATCACTAGCCCATACTTTCTCCCATCTTTCGGGTAGCGTCCGAATCCCGCATCGAAAAAACTGCTCATCTTTTGAGGCGATCCACGTATTGATCCAATTTTTGACTTCTTCATAAGAACGTAAGTGCTGGTTAGCCAGACCGTGTGCCAGTGATCGAAACAAGCGATAGAACAATGTTTGGAGAATACGGCGGGTGGGATAGGACTTCCAATTGCAACGTTTACAAGTATGTTTTGACCGACTTTGCGACGTGGGGTCGAGCATTGTTATGCTGCAAAACCACTTTATCGTGTCTCTTGTTGTATTGCGGCCGTTTATCTTTCAATGTCCGGCTTAAACGCATTAATTGCTTTCGATACAGATCGCCTGTGATTGTTTCAGACCGTTTTAGCAGATCATAATACACTACACCAAGTACAGAGCATGACCTTAGAGCTGTAAATATTCCGCTTGACCGTCGACTTGGAAGTCTCCATGATTTTCTGCGCTTGGGGTAATTATAATTAACCCATTTTTCGTTCCCAGTCACAATGTGATGCAGAAATGCCTTCCGTCTTTGCCTTTCAAGCAGCTCTTCACAAGCAAACAAACGGCGTTCAACATCTCTCGACTTCAATTCATGTGGCATCCAATTTCCTTGTTTCTGAATCATTCTCATGGCTTTGAGGCGTTTTGAAATGGCTTGTTGAGTCATTCCTAATGGGCCTACCAACTTTTTTTTGCGTTTGACACAAGTCTTCATAAAGTAACGCCTCCAATTCTGCATCTTTGAAAACATTCTCTCCTCCACCGCCATGCCGGTCTTCGATGTCAAAATCACCGTTCTTAAAGCGTTAAAACCACTCACAACAAGTTCTTTCACTAATAAGTATTTGAAAGCATTCGATGAGCCTCAGTCGCAGATTTCTTCATATTGAAACAGAAAATGAAAACCTCCCGCAAATTCGTAAACTGACATCTTCGATCGAGAATAACTTTACGATACGGACACAAATCGACCAATGTTTCGATGGAGTTATGTTGACAAATGTCCAAGCTTATTGCATGACGTCTACCACCACTTACCAACTAAAATCATCTATTGGAAAACGGCGGAAGCAAAGTGGTATATCTGTTATTATAACCGTACATCTGTATCATTTTAGTTCTTCATTTTTAGAAAAGAAAAATCGTAAAGTAAGCAGACGAACTAGACGTAGAAAGTAATATACGAGCTATTGAAATATTAAGCTAAAATTTTAAAGTACGCAACAAAAGGCAATATAAAGCAATGTAACAAATCAGAAGCCTTCAGTAACGTCCTGTACCATTCAGTAAAAGCGTAACAACAATACACTATTACAAAGTTTCCATGATTTGTAAAACAGAAACAAAAGAGTTCTCACAACATTTATATAAGATAGACTGCCATACTGTGCCAACTACCATAAAATTCAGTAATTAAGTAAGACATACATTAAATATTATCAACTTTATTACATTGTTAAAAAATATATATCTCATAATTAGCTTTGTTTCTTTATGTTATATAATTGCCTGGCTGAAGGCCGACCTTTATTACGATATTACCAGATAAATTTCCATTTCAGTTTAGTAACTTTCTGCAAAGCATACTTTTTTAGGTTTTATTTAGGGCATGTCATATAAAGAGTATATTCAATACAGAGATTTTTATAGTACTTTAAACAAACCGACTTTCCTAATTATTAGCCGTGTTTTGTTCCATAAATAATATGCTTTACTCTTTAACCACACCAGAGAGTTTGTAACATATGGAACCACATGGAAGGTAAATTAAGATTAATTTTATTTTATATTTTATGAGCTATCATGATAACTTCATTGGCAAACAAAAGTAATTTATTTAAGTATTCGTTATACAATTTGTTTATTTGTATTAAGTTTTAGCTACCTCTTTTAATAACATCTACTGTGTGATACTACATATTACTGATAAAGATGTGCAACGATGGTTAATCCTCCTACTTTTACTTTTCCCTAATTTTTTAAAATAGACAAATATTAAAATTAGAGCTTCGTTGTTTTCACTGGACTTTTAAATCAAGAATTTGATTATTTGTAAGTGGCCATTTATATTTTATCCACACTTAAATAAATTTTGTCGACTTTGAGGATACCTACAACCAACCACAACTTCACATCTTCATCAACGAACGTACGCACAAGCAGCGAGCCAAAATAATCACACAGAACCACAATTAAATTTAGAAAATCAATTGTCAACGTTTCTACATGAATTTAAAAGTATGCTTGCACAGCTAACAAACCAGAACAGTATGATTCTAAATCTACTAACCACAGTTATTGGGAAACTACAACCAAGAACAATTTAAACATACTTAGAATCGTGACATGGAGTGCCAACGGGCTGCTAAATCATAAGCAGGAAATTATAACATTTTTAAATATAAATAAGATTGGCATTCTGCTCATTTCTGAATCATCAACCAACCTGACAACATTTAACATACCTCAATACTTCAGATACAGTACTCCCCACCTATACGGAACTGAAAATCTATCTCGCAGCACAAATTACCTAAATTCCAAACAGACAAAATACAAGCGACCAGCGTCAAAATAAAGGCCAACCCACGGCAATTTACTGTCACCGCGATATACAACCCGCCACGCCACGCAATATCTACTTCAGCACACTTGGTACTAGATTTATAGCGGGGGAAAGTGGAACGCTAAACACACGCGCTGGGGGTCTCGACTAATTATAACAAAAGGTCGAAATCTACTACGGACAATGAGCGATAACAACTATGACTGGCTCACTGGCCAAGTGACCCTAGAAAACTCCCTGATCTCCTGGACATAATAAGAGGAATAGCAAGAAATAACTGTATAACAGAATCTAACTGCGCTCTCGCATATGGCCACACTGCAGTTACGACCAACATAAGTACTATTGTTATCACAAAATCATCCCCATCTAAACTAACTTCGAAAAACACCGATTGGTCCTCCTTTCAGCAACACCTAGAAAAAGTAAATCTTAAGCTGCGGATTAAATCCGCTACAGACCTTGACGAACTGGCGCAATACTTCATCCAAGTAGTTCAAGAAGAAGCCTGGAAATGAACTCCACAACATGAACAAAATACAACAAATGTCACGAATATGTCACTACACATTCGTCAGCTGATAGCCGAATTTGGCAAAGATCACGAAATGTTGGAGACCGACATATCTACAATCGGTTAAGCCGAAACCTGAAAAAAGCCCTCACAGACGTGCAAAATAACACCTTTGAACATTATATTACCAATCTATCTGCAAATGACTACACACTATGGAAAGTTACAAAAAAGTTAAAAAGACCGCAGACACCTGTACCCCCTATCCGTTAACCAAATGGAGAGTGGGCTCGTTCTGATAAAAAAAAAGGCAAACTTTTTTGCCTCACATTTAACAAATGTCTTTTTTAAAGTGAGCCAGACCATATCGACCAAGAAATAGAAAGTTTTATCGACACACCTTGCCAAATGTCTCTGCCTATAAAAGCCTTCTCTCCCACGAAAGTACAGGAAGAAATCAAATTTCTAAACATACGCAAGGCCCCAGGATATGATCTCATCACGGGAGAAGTTCTAAAACACCTGCCTAAGAAAGGCCTTGTTCTTCAACAACGATATTTAATGGCATGCTTCGGATATCGTATTTCCCTACAATCTGGAAATATGGAAATAATAATGATCCATAAACCAGGAAAGCCTCCACAAGAACCGTCGCCTCATAGACCCATTAGCCTGCTACCCATCGCAAGCAAGGTTTTTGAAAGACTCTTGCTAAAAGGACTATATGCGGATCATGATTTCCTAACTATACTCCCCAATCACCAATTTGGATTCCGAGAACACCATTCCACAACCCAACAAGTCCACAGAATCGTTACCACAATATCCCAAAGTTTTGAAGACAAGAAATTCTGCAGCGCGGTTTTCCTTGACATCTCACAAGCCTTCGATAAAGTTTGGCACATAGGCTTACTTTTTAAACTAAAAAACTCCTTATCCCACAACTACTTCCTCCTTCTTAAATCATATCTAGCTAACAGACACTCCTCTGTTCGACATTCAGATCAACACTCGAACTTCTACCCTATTAACTCTGGAGTGCCTCAGGGTAGCGTATTAGGACCACTGCTTTTCTTCACTTACACCGCAGATATACCTGAAACTGCCGACACACAAATAGCTTCCTTTGCTGATGACGTGGCAGTCATTGCCACCGACGAAAATACCATAAACGCCTCCGCGAACCTGCAAAGCCACCTTAACGTACTTCAAGAATGGTACACTAGATGGCGAACAAAAATTAACTCAGCTAAATCAGTGCAAGTTACGTTTACCATGAGACAGGTAGTGTGTCCACCTGTAATTATTCATCTCGACCAAAGGCTCACATGGAAGAAACACATCCAAGCCAAAACAAAATAACTTGACACAAAATTCCGACAAATGCAATGGCTCATTGGCAGAAAATCAAAACTCTCACTAAATAACAAAATACTGATTTATAAAATTATACTGAAACCCATATCCGTCATCGGTCCGTAGTATACAAAGATTCCAATCCAAAGCATTAAGAGTACTTGCTAACGCTCCATGGTATGTGCGCAACCAAACACTTCATACTGACCTGAAGATTCCATTTGTCACAAGTGAAATTTCGAGAATTAGTGCCTCCGACAACATGCAGATCGCTCACCACACAAACGAACTAATAGACCAGCTCTACACCAATGGCCCACCCATACAAAGATTGCACAGAACATGACCTCCCCGACTTATTACCATAATTAAATAATAACAGGAAAGAGAAACATTACTGAATGTTTCTCTTGCAAGCTACTAGCCTATAATATATTTACTTAATACTTTATATAGATGTAGATTGTAAATGAGTACATTGTCAAATAAAAAAAAACTTTGAGGATCCAATCTGCGTTTTAATTGAATATATCGATACGCATTTACTCCCATAAACTATAAAAATGGGAGGTAAATCGGCAGTTAAGTAGGTCTGCGATGCAGCTTTTTGTATTACAATTACATAGTTCTACGAGCTAAAGCTATACATTTTTCACATTAGAAAGGACGAGCTCAAAAGTTAGAGTGACCTTTTAACACTCAACAATTTAAATGACTGTTATTATCTATGCTATTCCCGGTTCTCATTATCTCATGCTTTAAATTGGTGGTGCAAACTAATCATTTAAAAATCTACAGAGATACTGAAGCACTCAAAAAACTACCAAAACAATGTCAAAAAAGTCGAAATTTCAAAGCAAAGAATATCTTAAATGCCGTAGAAGATTTTATCGAGTTAAAACCACGCGCTCGCGGTTTTATTTCGTGATAATGTATAACAGTTTTCTTTTCCTCTTTCAGAGACCTAAATCAAGAAATAAATCAAAGCATACGCGATAGAATTTAGATTATTTTCTAAATAAAAATTTAACTGCACCATTCGAACTTGTTTGAATAATATAAGCTAAAACTATCTATCGCGTTCAGTTATAAAATGTTAGGTAGAGCATTAAAATTAATTGCTGCGTATCTAAGACACTGTACAGGTTAACGTAGTATAATAAAATAACTAATTTGTTTATTTAAATATTTCTTTGCAGTTAACTAACACCAGAGTTTTTATTACATTCATCAGAAGTATTTTGATAACTTGGATCCCATTCATAGTTTCTCTAAAAATTATCAGAACTTTATTTACAAATAATGATAGATGTTAAAAACATCGACTTAGAAAGACGAACGACACAGCTACATTCGGGTTAAACTCAATTAGGTACCACGTTCTCCTTTAGGACATGAAAATAAAAGTTAGGAGACTTTCTTCAAACTATAAAACGTAACCGACAAACGAACAAAACATATTTTGAAACTGTTTTTTGGGTGAAAGTCGTATTATGATAAAAATAAAAAGTGTCTATGTGCTAGAAAGCTTAGGCCAGATAACCTTTTTAACACACATAAGCACATTAGTTCATTTTCTGACAAAACTTAATTTCGCATTTGGACTTTATTCATATAATTCAGTTAAACTAGCTTTTGAAATAATATATTTATTTTGAAATTTAGCATACCTCAAAATTATGGTTGTTATTTCCGCGAGAAAAAGAAAGTATGTTTACGAAATCCGCATTTAAATGAAACTGACGAACATATTGTAACGGCCGAGTTAATGGTTTACTTGAGGCAGTAAAAAAATTACATTTTCAAATTTATCTAAACAAAATGATAACATTGTGGGACTAGACCTTAATTTTAAAACTTTCTCGTCAAGAAATATAGTGTTATTAATTGGAAAACCTATTAGAACAGAAAAATATCAATAAAGAGAACTACATAAACTAGAAGATCTGAAGAAAATTTTAGTCTATAATACATATGTGCACAAAGACTTTTAAGATGGCATAATATTGCATCGGTCTATAATCGGTGCTTCTATCGATAATTATAAATGATGAACAATAACGACTTACTTTATTGTACTACCATATTTGTCTTCCAAAGTTTGTATATGAATAAATATTATCAATGATTTTTGACAAGAGATTATTCTTTTATTAGTTCTAAACTGTTTTAAACAGAATGAATAAATTAAAATCTTGTTAAATGTGAAAATAATTCTAAATCTTAAGATTTTAAAAATAATTGTTAAGAAACAAATCTAATTAATAAATCTATACATAAGGAATGTTGCATAACATTTTCGTCGCCTATTCCTTTCTTTTTCTATGTTGATGGTCATTTATCCCTTAATTAGTTGACCGTTACTCCGGACCATAAGTACATTAGGTTGTCAATATAAAATAAATACTAAATGAAGGTTGTTACTTCAAAGCAGTAAAGTAAATGCTGCAAAAATGGTAAACTACATGAAGCTAAATAACATCCTTAAACATATACAGATAGTACAGTGTTTTTAATGCAAAGATCTGGGTAATTTCAGCCACAAATGAATCATACGCCAGGCTGATTGTAATGTCTTGCAGGAAGAAGTAAGTCCGTGTTTATAAATGCACAAGGTGACCTTATTTAATCCTTTTTTTTTAATAGAACTTTTACCTGCTCAACAATATACATTGTTATACAAGGTATGTTTGACAATTAATACTTAACGAAGGGAAATAACAGAATGGTACCTAATAACCACTTGAAATAGCTGTGTTAATAGTCATTTGGATTTACCATTTGATCACATAGTTAATTGAGAATTAATTGCACTTAGACATCAAGACTATCACTTACGTATTTTGATCAAATAGTTATTTGGATATTAGTCCGCACTTAGTCATCACCACTATCACTCAAGTATATGTCTTGGGGTAACTTTCGTTTTAATCGTCTATGAATACTTCTTTGCCCTAGTTCATAGAAGGTGGCACCATTGCAGTTGGTAAGGTTGTCATGGAAGGTTTTAGTCAGTTTTGCAATATGTTCTTGAATTGTGGGCATGTTTAATTCGTGATGAAGTTGTTGATTTGTAATGAACCACGGGGCGTTGACTGTTGTTCGAAGAATTTTATTTTGTAACGTCTGGATTCGGTTGAGTTTGGTTTTGGAAGTGTTAGCCCATATCTCACATCCGTACAGAATCAATGGACGTATTAGAGATTTATACAAGAGCGTCATGCATTCGATTTTCATAGTGGACTTTTATTTATGATTGGGTAGAGCTGGATTAAACGCGTGTGGCCTTCGTTCAGCTTTTTTAATATATGGTATTTCCATGTGAGCCGAGTATCGAGATGGATACCCAGATATTTCACGGGCTCGTCTTTGGCATTCCATTGTATAGTATGTCCATTGATTGTAATTAACGTTGGATTTTTGATAATTCTAAGTGTGAATATTTTCGTAGTACACTTGGAATGATTAATTGATAGATTCCATTTCATGAACCATCTGCTTAGTGTATTGGAGGCAGTTTGTAAGTCGGCTATTGCTTGCTCTAAGTTTTGATTTCTAGTTAACACGACCGTGTCATCTGCGAACATTGCTAGGTTTGCATTGGGAACAGGAAAGTCATGCATGTAGATGTTGAATAAAATGGGACCTAGAATACTCCCTTGTGGAACCCCTGCATGTATAGCTCTAGTAGTTGATAAGCTTGCCTGTATCTTGATTGCATATGTACGATTTTCTAGGAACGAGAACAATGTGGATTTTATGTACTCAGGTAGTTGAAGACGTACTATTTTATATTTTAAGCCATCGGTCCACACTCGATCGAATGCTTGAGCTATGTCTAAAAACAAGGCAGTAACGTATTGTTTGCTTTCAAATCCTCGTTCGATTGTTTCGATCATGCGCTGTAGTTGATGGCAGGTGGAGTGGCCTATTATGAATCCAAATTGAAAGGTGGGAACAATACTCAGTTTTATTACCTCTTCATTAAGCCGGCGATATATGACCTTTTCGAAAAGCTTCGAGATTGTAGTTAGAAGACTAATAGGTCGATAGCTAGTAATATCTTTCTTGTCTTTGTTTGGTTTGGGAAACAGTAGAATAATTGCATGTTTTCATGCATTCGGAAAATAACCAATCCTTAAGCACGCATTAAATGTGGTTGCTTGGAAAGCGTACGTTGATGCTAGGTCGTAAAGTTTGTTTCCAGCAGGGTTTGTCTCTCCGCATCCCCATATCGTGTTTTTTGAATTCATGCCTCCTATATTAATCCTTAAAATATAGCATATAATAACAACTGTTCTGATAATAGCAATGTACAACTGTACCACTGTCTCTTACCAGGGATGGCGTCCTAAGCAAACAATTTTTATCCGTCTTCCCTCAAATTAATGCAAGGTGGGAACTTAACATAATTTATTTACACATAATAACAGCTGAGTAAATCAATACGCTGGCCTTAGAAAAGTAATATATGCAGAACGATCCTGAAGATAAACAACCAAACGTACGCTCAAAGCTCAGCCAGGCCACATTTCATAACAGCTGTCTTTGTTTACTTTCTGCTCAAATGTATAGTGGATTTGTCAACTGTAAATCGGGTTATTAATAAATTTAAAAAAGGCGATAAACGATCATTACGACCTCCTAGTACTCTTTAAACGAATAAAATAAGCAGTAGTAAGAAAATTTGTTAATGGCACCTCAAAAACAGTAACGTAGTCCAACTGGTATAGGTGTAAGAAAAAGACAAAAACACATTTTTTGCATAGCGTAAAGCTATAAAAACGCACAGCCAAGAAGAATTCCCTACTGATGTCTTTCCAGAAAAAATGTCGGTAGAATTGGGCAACATATGGTAGATGCGTTCTCGACTAGATGAATAGTCCATAATTTTTTCCGATAAAATCTATACTGTCAGTTTGGTGCTCGAATCTGGATATGGAAGTATCGTCCAATCAACTGGATGATAAATTCCTTTACTAGACTGTAAAACACGTGAGAGTGTGAAGTGTCATTTGGTATTGTAGCAGGTTTTATGCGATAGCACCGTCAATTCTGCCAAGTATATTAAAATTTGTCATCCACTGTAGACAACTACTATTTTAAAGAGAAGCAATAAATTCAATTTTTGCCGTAGTCACGGCGCACTCCAGACGTGACTCCTAACAAAAACCTGTGACACATTATCTAAGGCAACTTTGCTAAATGATCACGAAATTCTAGCAGCAAAGCCGGGCCAATGGCAACCATGACAGTAAAATGGTAGAAAATATCATAGAACGCGAGAGACTATTTAAACCATAGCGTGTTCCAAATATTCAAAGCATTGTCTGATAGTAAGATTAAACCAAGTATTTATTACTTGCAAGTTTCACAAGATAACATTCCCAGGTGTAAATCCTGGATTTTGATAAAAAGTTATTTTTGTGCTCGGGATAGAAACTTTTTTGTGCGTTCGGCTCCTTTCTCCACGGTAATTCATATTAAGCCCACTTTCTGGCCGGTCGGTTTTTGCTCACACTCGCAAAGTAAAAGTGGAGTCAAGTTTGTTGCACTGCTACCACAAGCAAGGTAAGACGGCGTAGTGTACCAGTTAAATGCTCGAGGTAGCTGGTTCGAACCTCGACCTGGCACTTTTACTTTTAGCCCATTTTTGATGTATTTCATGGTTCTGATTGTGATTTTTGTGATCCTATAAGGCATTTCTGCAATTTTCGATAAAATTAAGGTTTTTTTCAATGTGTAGATGTGAACTGTTTACATTTAATATAAGATTAAAGCACAAAAGCATGTTATAATAAGCACAGTTTATGAAGCAGAGGGGACCCGTAATGAGCGTTGTGTCGCGCCTTGAGGGTACTATTAGAAACTAAACTTACCAAAATTGGGACGCATAAACACAAAACACCACAAAAAACAGAAAAACTGCACAAAAGCGACCTATCGCCACGCAAAGTGTGCTTAAAATCAGGCATCAACAATCAAAACATAATAAACTGTACAAACATATTCCAGAAACCCGGAAAAGCTACCTCGGGCACTTAACTGGCACACTTTACCACTACGCCACTTTGCCTTGCTTGTGGTAGCAGTGCAACAAACTCGACTCCACTTTTTGGGAGTGCAGGCAAAAACCGACAGGCTAGAAAATTACCTTAACATGAATTACCGTGGAAAAGGAGCCGCACAGAAAAAAAACTGCCTATCTTAAGCACAAATAACAACTTTTTATCAAAATCCAGGATTTACACTTAAAAATGTTCCCTTGTTTGTTGGGTACTTGAGTAAAGCTTGTGTTTGTGTTTAAACTTTGCATATGTCTATTTTATTCCTATATCATAGAATATACTCATTCGTTTGTTAATATTAACAAATTATCACCTATTTTAAGAAATGCAACGTATCTTAGCTAATAAAAATTTTAAAACCAAATAAAAATTTATCTGAATACCTCATTTTATTGTTTAGATGTCTTTCCAAGAGCTGCTCCGTGGATAACAGCGCATCGATAACAATTAAAACTATTTCATCACTTAAACTTTCTTGTCGGTTTTTAAATAAACATTAAAACTGGCAAAAAATAATTGAATTAATTTGTGTCCCTCATACACTATAAGGTCAAACGTATTCAGACCACTGTTGTAGAATCAGACTCGTGTGATAAAGATATCGTTAAACCTTCAGTATTAATCACGGCCTACACTCGTCTGGTTTTTAGTCTAGGTCTTTTAAATGTAAAGATGAATGATTTGGCCTAACGCGCAGTCTGTGTACCAATTCCTTTCAAAAGTGTTTAATGGAATTAAGATCATGGATTTGTGAGTTTTTTAATATACACATTTTCAAACCACGGGAGAATAACATTCGCTGTGTAGACTCACAGTATTGGAAAGGTACTTCCCTGAACTGTTGTCCGAGAGTTAAAAGCACAGAGTTGTCAAGAACATCAAGATACATCTCAGCGTCCATCCTTTCGATTACAGGAACTAAGGGTTCCAAGTCAAACCACGGACAACTGTCTCAAACCATGCCCTCTCTTTTGATACAATACACTCGGATAAGAATTGTTCTACTGGCATCAGCCAAACCCAAACGCGTCCCTCGGATTTGCAGATCATGCACAAGCAACGTTTGGCATTCACCACGCTTGTGGTGTGCTGGTGAACGACTGCACAATCGTGTCTTTGCTTTCAATGAACAGTTTTGGGGTTAACGACAACGCCAGAAGTACTTTGAAAATCGTTACCACGGAAGATTTTTCATCACTACCTCTTCAAAGGTCGATAGCTATGATAAATGAGTTAACGCAGGCTACCGTTTAGTTTGGCGGTTATTTCATATCGCAAACGTTTACATTTTGTCACATCATTTACAGTTGACTTAGGTGCCAGTTATCAAGGCCGAAATTTCTCGAGCCGATTTGTCGTAACGATAGCACCCAATTATCATGCCACGTTCAAAATCACTCAACTCTGCCGGCTTACTCTTTGTCCGCACAAATCGCACATGTATGACCTACATATAATACTATCTGCACCTTTATCTCGTTCTATGCGGGATGTTCGGATACTTTCAGCCATAAAGTATACCTTAGAGTTTTATATCCACCTTCTCATTCTATTCGCCCGTGCAACATAATACGCATCTTTGATCACCCTGGTAATTTCCAATTATACAAAAAGTCCTCGTAATTCAAAAATAAAATTAATTAAACAACTATTTTCAAGGCTAACAAATTGTCACATTAACACATAAATTTTAAAAGCATAACTGCTACTACACCTTTCTGCTCTACCAAAAAAAATTGTATATACCAAGTATCAAGTAATCAAGAGGATTCTGTCGTTTGTGTCCATACAATAATTCCAAGAATTGCTTACCCATGTCATCAAACAAAATTCCAAAAATTGTTTGACCGTTATGTTAGCACTGTTTTATTGCACTTTAACTAAAAACGTACTTAATACTGGCTATCATAAAGTGATTCTGTGGTACAAAGTCCTAAAGGAAGGTTGACACCACGAAAACTTTCCTGTATTTAGTGAACTTCAAAAGAAATTATTCACTATAAATATCTATTATAGTGAACAACTTTAACGGGTGCACGATGCAGTATCAAAAACAGCCTCAATAATAAATCGTAAAAAAGTCTCATTTCTACAAGATAACGCACAATCACCCATTGCAATAGAGACCAGAGAAAAAATAATGAATTCAGAAGGGGGGATCCGTCCCTATCACCCGTATTCCCACAGACATATCTCCATAGGATTATCACCTATTTTTATCTTCATATATGCGTAGTAAACAATTTAATAATAAAGTAGACTTACAAATGATGGTGTCTACATTTTTCAAAATATATAAAAGAAGAATTTATAAATTATCATCTCGCTGAGAAAGTTTTATTTCATGTGAAAGTGGATATTTTGATTAATGAAGTTATTTTATGTAAAAATATATAGGTATTTTTCTCGCAATATCAAAAACGACAGAACTTTCTTGGTTACCTATTATATCACTCAAGGGCCGCCCGTTTCAAATATCAAGCACATGTTAATCGAATGACGAAACTAAACTTTCACTATTACCAAACTACATATTTATCGCTTAGGTACAATGTCTATTATGACCGTTGCAGTGTGTAACTGTTACTAACCAAATACATCCCATACATACTTAAAAATTAAATATCAAAGATAAATTCATAAACCGAATCAATAACACAAAATAAATAAGTCTACAACAAAAAAAGAGGTTAAAGCACATTTGGCACAAAACCAAACTATTTTTTTACTGCAAATTGTTCATTAGATGTAAAATAAAATTGGGCTATGTGAATTGAATATTAAAACAAATATTTTTTATAGAAGATAACGAACATTGACTTTGTTGATAAGATGTTTCAAAGTGTAATAGTTAACAAGAAGCAAGTTTTAGTTTACTAAAAGAATGTGTTATAGAGTAAAAAATAAATTTTACGGGATTTAAATATAACTTCACTATTTTAGTTAAAAAAATCGATAAACAGTGAACATTTTAGAATAATTTTATTAGTCGGCACGTTTCTTGCATTTACCTTTGGAATCCGCCATCTGTGGACCATTAAAATTTTTATCGTACAGTCAGAGTAACCATTTACAAGAAGTTGGATTCCAAAAAACTTCGTAGAATCCAAGATTATTTCAGTAAAGTAGGTCTGCGTACGAAGCATGTTCGGAAAATAAGTTTGGTTATATTTTATCTATTTATTTATTAAACGAAGGAAGAAACCTTAAACTATTTTCGCAAAACTTCCACTAACATTGAGAGATTTGTTGCAGCGCCGAACAGGATTCTCTATAGCATCGGAATAAAATGACACCGTCTGTGAAGACCGCCAATTCTGCACAATTTCATAAAGAACAGTTCTGAAAATTTGCGGAGGTTCATTCGATAAAGACAAAATTTTAAACCGTCTGTTCCCACGAATTTTTTCGTTAACAAGGTGCACCAACATGCTCATCTTCTTGTCCTTCATTAAACTACTTAACATACCTTCTCACCATTCCATCACTCTTTGCATTTTCGCTAGATTTTCGACGAATATCTGCCGGCTTCATATTTTTTGCGTTCCAGAAATAGATAACAGAACCTTATAACAAACACCATGAAAAATTACTGCTCTTGATGAAATAACATCTGTAGACAGTTAAAACATAATACAGGTTTACCAAAAAAGATGTAATAACCTTAATTCTGTTCATAAGAAAAGATTAAGATGGGGCTAATTCTTTTCATATGACCCGACAGAGGAAGAATGGGCACACAAAAATATTATTCATTTTCAGGCTAGTGCTAAGATCACTTATAGTGTTAACCAAAAGATCCAAATAATAGAATTGTAGATACTTTAAAACAATTTGTAAAGCATGCAGGACTAAAGTGGGCAAACATTCAACCATCGATCAACGAACATTAAAGGTATTAAATTTAAATTAACTTTTTTAACATTTTCATTAAATTATTTAAAATTAAAATCTTAATACTTATTTTTCGAATTTTGTAGTCAAAAATAGACTCAGGGTGATAGTGAAAGTAATTGCAGAGCACAAATTTCAAGAAAAAAGAACGCAATTGATCAAGCCAGAGACTACTGCAAAAATCAGCCCTCAACATCAGCAAACAGGCATCTAAAGCACTCAACATCCCAAGACCAGCATTGCAAAGAATAGTGAAATAAGACCTAAGCTTATTTCCTTACAAAATCTCACTATAGCAGTCGATAATTCCTGGAGCTGAGTCTCAAATATTTGATTTGATAATTTGGCCATTTAAATAATAGAGGACAAAGCTTTGGAATATAAATGCATTTGGATTTCTGGTGAATGCCATTTCAACTTAAATGGTTATGTCAACAGACAGAAATGCCGGATTTGGGCAACAAAAAAGCTACACCTTGCAGCTGTGTGCTCTCTACATCCGAAACGCTTAACTGTACCTTTTCAATACATATACTATCAAGCGCAAAAAAATATTCGACAAATTCTTTAGACAAATAAGGTAAAAAGGTTGGATAAAATATTTTCGGTTCCAACAAGATGGCGCTCGTGCACATCAATCTGAAGATAATCTAGAAGCTATTTTTGATCATTTTTACGAGCTTTTCGGATTCTAAAAAGTCACAGAAAACGGTATTGACTGGCCGCTTTAATTTTCCGATTTGAATGGTATTTAGCTACTTTTTGTGGGGATATATCAAAGAAGAACTGAAGAAACGCGTCACTCACGGTATAAACTCAATTAGAGATGAAACGAGAGAGCTTATACAATTTTTTACACGTCTTCAGCATGTGATTGTTAGTGAGGGGGATCATTTTGAAATTTAATTAATTGCGCCATATGTACAACTAATAAAATTATTTGATTCGGTTTTCCTGAAACAAATTTTTATTTGACTAATGCCTTTGGACCATTCTGCACATAAAGGAGCTCAGCAATCATGTGTGATCACACCACGCTCTAGCGGTTTTCTATGCAATCAAAATTCACATTCCGAACATGCCTCGTAAAAGGCGCATACGATTATACGTAGGCGTTCAGCTGAAAACATTGCAGCAGTTCGTAACAACTTAACGTCAGATCCAAGAATTGTAATTTCACACACAGCGAATTTTAACGAAACATTTCTCTCTGCACGTCTACAAGATTCAGTAAACACGGAAATTGGACCAAAAAAGAATCGGGTGCTTCAAAACAAAGCATATGTTTCTACAGCTACATTAGCAAGCAAAATCGTTGGATCTAGAACCGTAAAAATCTGAGGCCGGTTCAAAAATATACTGTATATTCGAAAAGTATCTTTGTTTAATGTAACTTACAGATCAGAGGCTTAATTGGATCTCACCTATTGCAATTAACTAAACCAAAGGCCCAAGTTGAATGTGTTTTTATTTCAAAACCAATTAAAGTTAATTTCCATAATGTGCGAATCTTATCATGGGCATAAAACCAACGAAACGGCGACTATGATAAAAAAATCATCTTAAAAATTCGCGTCTAAATAATAAACGCCTTTATGGCTTAATTGTAAACCTACCATACAACAGCAGCGGCGGCAGAATGGCCTTTCGCTTCATTTCGCAGCACTGCAACAGTTGGCAAAACAACCCGTGATAAATCCGTCCTAGAGGTGCACGACACGAACCAAGCGATACCCGGCACTCGCTAAGTGTTTGGTGCACACATTAACTAATTATCGCCGCACGGACAAAAGCAGCAGCCGTTAAAGCCAGATAAGCGATAAGCGGAGCGCGCTGCGTCAAGGTGTAATTACAAAACTACAGAACAATCGCTGCGACACCTACGCAGGGCATCGGACCGGACGCAAGTGCAAAACGCCGCGTTTCGACTAAAATTTACGCAAATCTGCTGCAGCGCGCTAAGGGTGCCAAGAAGCGCCGGGTATTTTTAAAGCTGACGGTGCTATTACGGGACAATGACGGAGTCTAGAGAATATATGGTTAATAAACATAAGCAGCTAATAACAAGAACTGTCAAAGACGTAAACTGAAAACAATAGCAAAATTACAGTAAAAAGCGATTTTCAATATCCAGACATAAACATCACAAACATTCAATGAAAGGGAAAAACATCAGGATGCATTCTAAGTTATGTAAAAAATCCAAAATATGAAAATTCATATCATGCTTTAGATTACTAAAAACCATAATTACAATATGTTTTAAACCTAATTTACATGCTCTTGTCATGTGTTGGTAGTATTAGTAAGTTTAATTTTAGAAAAAAAGGTTCGGTGTCATCTATAATTCTTCGAATTTTTGCTTTTCATTCAGGAATTGTTCTTATTTTCATAGCTTACACGTTGCTCTTCACGAATGCCAGGGAAAAAATCGCATGGTGTAAGGTCGTGGTCAGTTCACTTCGCTGTTATGAAAAATAAGTCGTCCCTTAAATACTCGACGTTCAAATAATAAATTCAAATACTCTGACTTTAATTCATAGATTAACTGGATCTTGAATGGGTTCAGATGCAGATCTTTTGTTAGAATGCGCTCGTTATCCTTTTTGAAATGTTCAGTTGCAGTGACCGAAGGCGCACTGAGATTTTTGGACACCCCGTCACACTACTGTTCGCAGCGCCAATGTTTTCAACTGAACGGCCGGTACGAGGTCGGCCTGTCTTTATTTGTTGTCTGCAATCGAACCCGTTTGTTCAAATTTTTTAATTGGTCTTTTCACAGTTGCTTCATTTAGCGCATTTCTCCCTTCGAAAATGTCACGTAATGAATGCTACCAACCTTGTAAACAAATATGTCACATAACTCCTGGATTTCTTTTGGCACGCTCTTTATACAAGATTAAGTACTCTATTGTAGAGTGTAAAGTTTAAATTAAAACACATTCACTAACACAGTATTTTCAGAAGAAATCTCAGTGATAGTTAAGTTCTCCTAAATGTTTTATTTGTAGTATTTTCCCTCCAAAACTTTAACTATCAAACCTTATGAAAGTACTATTATCAAAATTTTCAAAATGTTTATAATAATTCGGGTTTGCAAATATATACATAGGATACCAGACAAAATTTGCAAAGGTCGTACGTTGTGGTAAGTTGAAGAGTGTTAAGATAGGTTGAAAGCTTTACTACAGCCGGTCCACTTTGGGTGTTTGCTGTTCCTAAATTGTGATAGTAGATTATTATCTTAATTTGGGGTATAGATAGTATGCAGCGAATACAAAGCCTCTCTGCCCAAACGCCAACCTCACCTTTCTGCGGCGCACCGAACTTCAGGTTGTTTGGCAACCACTATAGACCAGTGCGTAGAAGCAAAATAGAAAAACAATACGTTAAAGCTCTAAATAATAATAAGCATCCCAAGAAATGCAAATACACCGGTTATCGTAAAAAATTCCACCGAAAGGCAAAAATAGAAATAGACTAAGATGACACATGAAATATTAAGAATTTGTTAAAGTGTGAAAAGCTTGAGAGCATCAAAGAGGAAATGAAATTGATGGATTTCATAGATTAGTACTGCGCGGTAAGGTAGCTACGAGAAGCAGATCTGTAGAGCGAGGAGTATAGAATAATTAACACAGCAACAGATAATAGAAATTTTGAAATGCAAATCCAGATATGGAAAGAAGTAGAGGAAAAAGTAAAAGAATGTTTCCTACACAGTGAAAGAATTATGTTAGTAAAAATAGCTACAGCCCCGACAGACAGAAAGTAGGAAAGATATGCAACGAAATATAAGAGGTAATTAAATTTGTGAAAAAAATGAAAATTTAATAATTCCAGAAGAATGGAATGCAGCAATAAGAAAAGGGGCAAAAAATGTAGGTTATTTTAGATTAGGCAGAAGAAATAATAAGGGATAATATTTAGCACAACGTTACAAAGAAAGTACATATCCAAGGTACCAAAAGACAAAAGAAAATATCAAATAGAATACACACTGATAAATCATCGTTTCAAGAACCAAGTGCAAAAAGACGTCAATTAGATTTAAAAGTGAGGAACATGTCTTGGTTACTAAATCGTAGATCTCAGCTCTCACTACAGAACAAACTCCTCATATACAAAACCATTCTTAGGCCTATTTGGACATATGGTGTCGAATTATGGGGCTGCAGCAAACCGTCTAATACAAAAATTTTACAAACCTTTCAATCTAAAACCCTCAGAATGTTACTGAATGCACCTTGGTATGTCTCCAACAACACCGTACACGACGACCTCAAAATACCGTTTATACACGACATCAGTGCTTACTCTGTTAAACACAAAAATCGAAGCATAACCCACAGCAACGAGCTAATCAGTGAACTGTTCAGGCAACCAGTGGAAAATAGAAGACTTAACAGAATATGGCCAGAAGACCTAGCTAGGTGAATCCAGAGAGCCGTCAATGGATGGCCCCTGACTCAAGTGAACTTCTTTCAACCTATTTACTTATTACTTTATTAAGTAGATTGTAAATTTGCATTAATCCAATAAAAAAAAGAACCAAGTAATAAATTACAGAAGCTAGCCAGGTGCAGATGCCTCAATTTAGTAATTTCTAAAATTCAAGATCTTAAAATGAGTTACAAGAGGAAAAACATGACGATTGCAGAAACTAAACATATATTAGAAACGAGGATTATCGAAAAATCGTCCTAATAACATATATCAGAAACATAAAGAAATCAACAGATAGCAAGAAATGCAGTGCAACAATCGGCTGAGAAAGAACTACAAAAACTAAATAAAGACAATGCTAAACCGTGGATAGCTGCAGAAATCCTAAATTTAATAAAAAAAGAAAAACATTTCAAAACGACAAAATGATTCAAGTACAACAGAAGTGCAGAAAAATACAGTAAAGTAAGCAGAACGTAGGAATGGAAAAGAGAGGTACATAGAAAATATGCAAATATATAAAATCCAATATTGTTAAAAGAAAATATGATGCATACAAAACTATAAAAGCTTTTTTCAAAGGAGCTAATAAAACAATTGAAAAATTATACAGAAGTATTATACAATAAAAAGATTAGTACTGTGGCAATGATAAAACCAGCGATATAAGAAGAAATCAGAATATGACAGGGTAGCTACAAATCTAAGAAACGGAAAGCTATCAATGTGGATTACATACCACCTAAAGTAATTAAAAACATCGAACAGACAAACCATAATGCACCATATGAACCAAAAACAACATTATACCTATTCCAAAAATGGCAAAGGTAAGGTACGTAAAGATTGTAGAAAAATAAAGACAATATCGTATATAGGAAAAACATTTAGTAGAAAAATTTACAGAAGGATAGAGAAAAAGAATAAAAGAACACCCCACAGAAGAAGATAAAAAAACAAAACTAAACAAAAATTAAAATAGATGTTCAACAAAGCTATCGTCTGTCACCACTGTTCTTTAATGGTTATATACAATACACACTGAATCTATAAAAATATAGGAGACGAACATATATATGTTGTGATATGCAAATAATTGTAGCAGTGCTAGTGATAGCTGACGAGGAAAATTTAGAATATGCGCCCATAGAAATGAGTAACGACTTAAAAGACTACAACATAAAAATAAATAAATTAAAACTAAGATGATGGCATGCAATAAAGGCGGACAAGAACACACAACAATCTTCATAGAAAGAGAAAAACTCCAAAACGTTACGTTTTCAATTTTTAGGAAGTGTAAGAAGAAATAAGAATTTACTCATATACTATATAATAGAATTTCAGCAAAAAACAGGAAGCTACGGTCAGAGCTATTTGTGTAGAGTGTAATACTATACAGATGGGCAACCTAGATAGTACTTTGAGCTGAAAAAAAAATTAGAAGCTTATGAGTTGTAGTAATTCTAACGAATGCTAAAAGTCAGATGGGAGTATCAACAACATAGAAGTACAAACAAGAATACAAGAAGAAAGAACCCGTAAAAGAATATAATAAAAAGAAAAAACGTGCTGATGAAGGCGCCATAAAAAATTATAGTATTTCAGTATATGTATCAGATAATGAGAGTTATGAATTACCGACTATATAGAATCCTAAGAAAAAAAGTCACACAACACACCAATCAATTAAATTGAAGACTAGGAGAGAGAAATTGCACTAACCAAGGTCAATTAAATCAATGCTTTAATTCTGGACCAACTGGTACAATCGTGATTCTGAATCAAAATATATGCTGACCTTCATTCAGGTTTTCCAAAATTAAACAGGTAGTTTCCGTTGCATCGACCCAGATCAAAAACATGATTTGGAGAATCAACTGGATCAAAGTGAAATACTGGCCTAGCTAGTACCAAATTGTATGTTGAAATTATGTTATATGTATTAACAATTTGTATAGGTTTGTCTTTAAAACCATTGCAAAATAATTCGTTAAAATTTTAATTAGTCAAGAAATAAATTAATATTTATATATGTAAATTTCAAAAAGTCATAAGTAAAACCCCATATAAACATTTTAATTGTGGGTGCATTAACTTGGTGACATATATAGATTTTGTAAGTAGTATGACACTGTATGAGAATCATATTTTTTTATTTTAATTTACAAACCATGTCGTGGAGGCATTAAATAATTCAATAGTATATGTATATAATAAAAACTAAAGTTATGTCCTAAGCTCATAACACACACAGAGCTGTCGCTGAAGCTCACTAGTCAAGATCATTGTTCCTCTGTCCTTGAGCCGGCGTAGGCGAGTTCGACTCTCGCTCAACCCATGAGTGTGTGTGATGTCTTAGTATTAAGTGAATGTTGGTAGGCACAATAAGCCCTTGAGGCTGCAGTGCCTGTAAGTGCGCTCCAAAAAAAGCTAATAACATGAATAATACTATCTGGTAGGTCAAGCCATTAAGCTTATGTACTATATTTCTGAATTTCTTTGGCAACTGGAGAGTCTCATTAAATAGCATTATTAAGAGCAAACCAAAAAGTATTTACCATCCATCTAGGACTTCGAATTAAAAGCGTCTTACAATGACTATATTTGAGTTGCTTGCAATTCCCAAATTAGCCCAAATTGGTTTAATGGACTTATAACATTTTCAAAATAAAATACGTGCCAAAGTGATGAATGTGTACCTGAAAATCGAAATACAAAACATCTGTAAAATGTATAAAGGCGTATTGTCAGTTTATCCCAATATTCGGAAAGGTTCCACGGTTAATCATAAGTGAACAATTAGGTTCACGGGTTGAACTGCATCGATATTGCGAAATTCCCGACGTTTCGGCGTCCACTTTGATGCCATTTTCAAGGGGTTTTACTTCTTTACCCGGGGTCTCAATCTACCTATTCCCCAAGGAAAACTAAAAGTCAAAGAAAAGACGGGCTTTTCGCGTGCTCCACTTCAATACTTATAAAAACACAAGTGAAAGTTTGACAGGGACATGTTTGGACCGAAAATAGGAAAAGTTCGTGTATTGCAACGGGTTACGTAAGTGATGACGTGCGGTAACTAATGATTTCTAAATGGCAGGTAAGCGTTGAGCATCGTCTCGAGTATTGAGGCATAGAGGATGTTTTTCATTTTCAATACCCTAGCGAATAATTCTATTTTGGAATTGAAAAAGTCAATTATACGTCCGATTTCCTTGTTATATTTGGCCAAACTAAAAAAAATTTATCACCCTTATGTACAGCTAAAGAATGTTCATATGTACAACTAGATATTTGTTTGATCGTTTCGACTAAATAAGGCATTATGTCATTGTAAAATCGTAGTATTAAAACAGTGATTTAGTGTATCTCACCGTAATTGCACTGTAGTTATTCGAATCGCGGCAATATTAAAAATCATTACTATCTTTATAACATAAAAACCTATGGACAAAAATTTAAAAATAATATTTGCCACATAAAAACATTACACGTTATTTCGAATCACGACAGCACAAAAAAAACCTGAAACGCTTTATTTGAATTGATTTGATGCTGAAAACTACTAATAGATGCCATGGTACTACCACATTAAGCAAGTGAAACAGTGAGAGCACATCTAACACCTGAAAACAAATATCTTACTCGTTCCGGTTACATTGTGAAAGATAATTAATCAATTTGCTATTAATTATTCTACCATCTACTTTTCCTACTAATATTTTCATCTTTTCTAAAATAAGGTTCGTAATGTCTGTGCAAGCTGCCAGCGTGGTCCCGTGGTTGAGGGGCGGGCTGCGATGCTGACGGACACGGGTTCAATTCCCGGTGCTCTCTGATGCCTGGCGGGTGGCCTACTCAGTCACTAAAAATAATTGAGTACCTGCGTTTATTCGAACAAGGGGTAATAATGGCGGTCGTCTAAGGTGCGGTGCTTGCCACATCGCTCCGCATCAGAGATGGTGCGCGACGACCGGGCAGAGAGAGCGAACGTATGAGAGCCTTAACCTCTCAGTTCGCAGGCCGTGCTCCCACGCGGGGTGTAAGGCCTTACCATTATATTATGTCTGTGCAAAATACATTTTCTCTGTATTTATGATGATCATCTTTATCGCTAAATTTTCCTACACTTGTTTTTAAGAGTCATCCCTAAGTCTATGTCACCACTTTTGGTAGAACCATTTATAGACTGCTCAATTAAGCTCTTCAATATTCAAGGGTTCCATTAACAACACTTTTGCTAGATATTTGATCACTGGAAGAATAGAAATGGTCGAATTTTGGTATCATGGTAGAGACGCCACCGAAATCGTCAAACTGAAAAATAGCGAAAATCTGAAGTCATCGTAGAACCGTAGAACATTCATCCGGTAATTTAAAAGCAAACATTTAAAATTCTTTCGCCGGCTTATTTGCCCGATTTGAACCCCTGCGATTATTCATTACGGTTTTTAACCGAAGGCATCTGAATCAAAGATGTTCGAAGAATCTCAGTCTTGAGAGAAAGATTTTCAAAAAAATGTGGCATATTTTCAGAATATTTTTATTTAGTCCCATCTTTTGTTAATTAGGTGCAACTTAAACGGAGTTCTTTTTTCAAAAAAATGACAGACCTGTGAGACACGCTGTATAATGTTACTGCATCGGTTCTGTGCTTTTATGATGTCTTGTTCCTATTTACATGTCTAGAATAAAATGCTTCGATGACAGTTCCCGTCTAAATGATTTCTTCCCGCGCACCTTTGTTAAAAAACACGAGTCAATAGACTCCATTATTTAAGACTAGTCATTGTAGTTAGGGCTTAATATAATAATAATTTTAGATGTTTGCTCGTATAGCTTAAGCCTATTTCCAATATTCAATTACAATTTCCATTTAGCCCCATTAGCTCGTTATTGATGATGCATAAAGCTATACGGCTGAAAATAACTCGTTGCTAGCTAGCATATACAGCAGAACTATTGAAATTAGCGTCCTTCCAGCTATAAAATAGCAATATAATGGCCATAACGTGATGTGTAACGTTAATGAGTTTTCAAACTAAATAACTCTATTGGCGATGCACTTATATTGTTTATAACGTTTCATAAACATCCAACTTATAATGCCGTGCTGTATGCAAGATGTTTAAAGTTAACAGTTACAAGGAGACGCAATAACTGTGAAGTTTGAAGAATAACAATGAATAGATCGATACATTGACCTACTAATAATACAAACGTGAGCGACGCCATGATTTCTAAACAGATAAAGACAACCAACCCATGGATACAAAAACAATTTTATACTAGAGGCAATTAAACATTATTCACACACGTTTAGCTAATTGATATTCAAATAATTTAAGAATTCTTTCATAATATTAAACAATTTGCCCGGACAGAAACTAAAAAGTAGCTTAAAAGCGCAAAACCAGCTTCTGGTACAAATTATGTGCGGCTGACATGCTGTTTTTCTCAACCCCTCTTTCATTAGTATCCGACAAAACAAAGCGGACTCCCAGTTGTAAACGTGCCCAGGGCACAGAGATGAGCCGCCGAAGTCGTCGCCCCGGCGAAATTGATTGCGCCGACTATCTCGCCAATCAGAGATAAAAAGCGCCCCCGGAAGCGGGAGCGCCGTGCGCAACGCGATTGTCGAAGAAACAAGAGTGAGGAGCTATTACATCAAAAATGCAATTTTCCTGTGCGTTGTAGGCACGAGCGGCGCGTGACGCGAATTCGGGGGCGTCTTGTTGGGATTTCGCGACGGGGGAGACTTGATTACAGCAAGTATGGAGACAATAAGGAAGGGGAAATACTTCCTGGGAAGCTGCTCGATGTAAAACCGTCATGCTTTGAAATTTTTATTTCGGGGATTTTTTATTGCTCTGCGGGGTGCATCAAAGGATTTACGGGATCCTAGACGTAGAGATTCAATTTTTATGTACAAAAATGAAAATACTATTTGCTGCGAATTTTAAAACCTAAATATGAGGGTATAACCACAGAAATCATAAAATCACGAGTTAAGGAATATTTTAGTTTATTAGAGATTTGATTATAAGAAAAAAATAGTGGGTAAAATTAACACTCTTATGTATATATATATATATACACTACCGATCGTGGAAGTATAGATCGTATTAAAATTCAGTTATGCAGTGAATAATTATACTTTTCGTAATCATTTTTTTTTTGTTTAACCTTTTATCATCTCTTTTGACAATGTTGTTCTGAATGAAAATAATTAATTACTTGTAGATTTATTTATAAGCATTTGTTGGGTCGAAAACTAGAATAAAAAACAATCATAATGCTTTTACGTCCTTGAACTGTCACTCAACACTTTGAATCTTTCTTTCTGTTTCTATCCCTTATTTTAGAAGTTTATTTACATTAAAAAGCTGTGCGCCGTCCAGATATCCGACTTCCGAGCTCATCAGTTCATCATCAGACCTAGTGTCTCATACTTGAATTTTTTCACGTCTCGTTTAGAATGTAATGACCCATGTTTAGCTTCTCTCCATACAAACTCGTTTAGCTATTCTCACTTTAAATCAAAAAAGGCTATCAGTGCATAACATCGTGAAAACATAAAGGGTTTGTGCTTCGACGGTGAATCTACATTACAACGCTACAGAGAGACGGGAAGTCTTAGGGATCGCCATCGCCCTGGGTCATCACGAGTAACATCTCACACAGAGGATCAGTTCATCAAATTGATGAGTAAACGACATAAAAAATTAACTGTCCGATATATTGCCGCGGACTTTAACCAGGAAAGCGTTATCAGTTAGGAAATAAAGCGGCGTCTTCAGAATAATCTTCATGGTCGTTATGCGACCAAAAAAAAGTTGTTACGGTGTGGTAATAAAGCTAAACGGTAGGCGCAAAAGTATTGTTCCTAGACAATTGAACGATGGCAAAACGTATCACGAACCGATGAATCCTAATTTTAAATTTTCAATCAGAAACGGAAAATCTTCATACGTCGGTCTAAGACTGAAAAAAGATTCAAGGCTGTATTCCTCCGACTGTCAACCAGATGAGTCTGTTTTAGCGTAGGGGGTTGCTTCTCTTTAGCTAGTGTGGAAGACTTAATAAAAGTCATTGTGAGGAAAGAACTATAAAAATATATTGACGGAAAACGCCATACCACCAGGGGTGCGATTAATTAGGACGCGATTCGCAATGATGCGAGGCAACAATCCTAAACATATTGCAAAGCTTATAAGAATTATCTAGAAAATCAAAAACAACAAAAAATTCTAAAAATAATTACATGGCCAACCCCATAGAGTTGCTATGGGATGAGCTGGACAGAATAGTAAGAAAGGAACATCCTTCATCCAAAAATCATCTTTGGAGTATTCTCCAAGGTGTCTGGAAGGAGAAATATAAACAAATTAATCGCAAGAATGCCTACAATCGTAAAAAATCGTATTAAATGCAAAGGGCGGTTTTTTGACGAAACAAATATTTAATATTCATGTTCTTTTTTTCCATGATGCTCTTTGTTAACTATTTACGTGTTGTATAATAACGTGTTACATACTAGATTGTCTTCTTATAATGAAGCGTATAAACTGATTTTTTATACAATGGTAACGTTCGGTTAAATTCTGCCTCGTAATAAGCCTCAAATTTAAAATAAAACAAGAAAGTAAATTCAATGAGCGAATAAAGTGTGTGGCAAAAGGTTCAAACGATATTAGAAAGTAAAATTAGTTTTAAACATAATTTAAGCTAATTTTAATATAATCATTTGTAATAACGAAAAACACCGATAGTAGTCAAGATTAGACGTGTTGATCGGCTTGTAACTTCTTACATGGTGCCATATTGATAAGAACATTTAAATACAAACTCCAAGTGATTGCGTATTTAAAAAAGCCGAGACGGTCTTTGAAATACTTATTTTCAAATATTGATTTGTCATTACAAATAAAATAATACTGAAATGTGTAGCGAAGATGAGGGAAAAAAGTGCAAAAGCAACAGAAAGGAAAATAAACAGAGTGAGAAAGATGCTTTTAGGAAAAGCAGAGAAACAGAGATCTCCAGTAGACAGCCAAATAAAACTAGAAGAGAACATAACAGTGATTATAAATATCACTAATAGAAAAGATAAACGAAATCCCTACAGAAATAACAAAAGTAAAAGAAAAGTAAAGAAAATGACGAAGAACTTAAAAAATTAAGAGTCAAAAATAAAAAACTATGAGAAGAGAATATTAAAATAACAGTAGCCACAAAGAAAACGAAAAAACCGTAGGTGAATTAAAAAACGCGATAAAATATGTCATGGAAAGTGAGTTGAATATAAAAATAAGAGTAGAAAGTGCAGTAAAACTAAGGAATCTAACATGTCTGGTTTGACTTACAAATCAGATACATTGAAGAATAAAAACGTACAAAGACATACAAAAATATGTCAGAATTCGATCAAGGAAAGGAAAATAGGGCAAAATATATTATATATAGAAAAGGAAGAATTAAGATAAGAAAACAACAAAGGAAAACTGGGAAAAGCATTTAAAGACGCAACTTCAAAAAACTAATGGCAAAAATTCAATGTTTGATACTGTTCCAAAACGACATTTTTACACGTGGGAGGAGAAAACAGTCACACGGACTCAAGTCGGGTGAATAAGGGGGCTGAGGAGCCACAGAGATGTTTTTACTTGCAAAAACTCATTAATTAAAATCGCTGTGTGACAAGGCGCACCGTTCAGAAGACGAGGATCCTTTTCAATCCGCTCCGGTTCCTCCGGTTGTCATTTTGTTCCAGAGAAAGATTTTTCGGGTCGCACACCGTTGCTCTATCTTACTGTTACTCACCGTCAAAACGCACTCGCTAAAAACGTTTTACTAAACAAATCGCTACAGACAACGTACTGCCTCGCGAGCGTTCCCACTCGCACTGAACGCGCATCGGATGTCGACCCGCCTTTCCTCCAAACGGGCAGCCCCCAGTATTCCCAGATCGCACTACACTATCAGTCTCAGTACTTTATTTTCACACCTCGTATGTACTTCAGACCAGGCGGTAAAAAGAAAAATGAGTAATTGTGATAATGTTAGTGCTAAGAAAAGTAGTAGAAAGTGCAACAGACGTGGGGGTAGTAAGAGTAGGAATAGGAAATACATCTGTAATGATAATAAGAATATCAAAATAATAAATGAATAACAAACTATGAAATATAAAGAATATAAATGGTAAAAAAGATAAGTTAACAAAACGAACTACTATGCACTACATAAAAATTATAGAAACAAAAAGAAAATGTAGAGAAATTAAAAAATTATCAAACAAATATTGAATATAGTGGTTAGGGGTAGGAACAAAAGATACTGCTAACGCGCGAGTAGCAAACCTAATTAGAGACAAGAAGATAAAATACGTAGAAAATGAAGACTATATAGATGAACATAATAAATTACGGACCAAACAAAGACAAAAAGAAGAAAGAAAATATATTTCTCGAAGAAGTACAAAACGAGATTGACAGAAGTAATAACAAAGTAGTAGTCCTAGAAAACTTCAATGGGAGAATTAACAAAAACGAGAGAATTAAACGGTGTTTAGAAAAAACTAGAGAAAAATGATAATAATAGAAAGAGAATTATCGAGCTTTGCTTAGAAAACAAACTTAAAATTGGAAACGCTCACTTTGTTATAAAGGACATTTATAAAATAACAAGTAGTAATTTTCGAGTATTTTACTATAAATCTTAAATGTATAGGAGACAGATGAAAAATTTTCAAGGAAAATGTTTTAAAAGCAGGAGAGTTGTGATATAACTGAAATAGTTAATATAAATGTAAAAATAACAAATAGGTGAACAGAAACAATAAACATAGCAGTATGGGAAAAAACAAAAATGAAGGAAGTGTCTGGAAACAAACAATCCAGAGGATTACCAAGAATTAAAAAAAATTAAGTTAAGAGAATAGTAAACGAAGAAAAAGAAAAATCATGGACAGAATTTGGAGAGAATATAATTAACAACCAAAATCAAAAACTATTCTTCAGCATGTCGAAACAAATCAGTCATAAAGTCTCTAACAATTAAAAATATCAAAAATAAATACGAATCGTCATAGAAGTTGAGGATAAAATTATGAAAAAATGGAGACAGTACCTCACGAAGTTGCTAGATGGGGGGGGGGGGGAGGTAATAAATGATAAAATGCAAATATATATATACTACAAAACCTAAAAGTGAAAATATCACATGAAGAAGAAATAAACATGAAAGGTGAAAGAAGCAATCAGAAAAACTAAACAAGAAAAACCATTCGGACAAAACCCCTGACAACTATAGATATGTTGAAAGCACTATCAGGAATATCACTAAAAAAACTAAGGCAAATAATGAATAAAACACTATAAGAATTATACCCAGAGAATGCAAAATGGGAATTATAATTAAAATTATTTATTATATAATTAGTATTTATTAATAGTATATTTAAAAATGAGACTGAAAAAACTACCATAACTATAAAGGAGTAACATTTATGTGTACTGTAGCCAAAATATACGGTAAAATGGTAAAAAAGGTTGAGAAATTACAGAAACACGTTCGAAGACACGTAATTTGGATTTAAACAAAACAAATAGGTAAATCACGCAATATTTACAACGAAACAAATGGGAGGAAAGTCAACTAAAGAAGGTAGAAAGGTACATATGTGCTTTATTGATATGGAAAACCATTCGACAACATTAAAAAAGAGGAAATACTTCAAAAAAAGAGTACCATTTACAATAATTAGAGCAATTATTCTAAATGAAAATATACAGGATTGAGCCAGAGTAAGAAAAAAAATTCGAATCTATTTGAAATAAATCAGACATAAGACAAGAGTGCACACTGAGCTCGTTACTGTTTTCAATGGCCTTAAACAACACACTGAAATAAGCAAAGCAAGAAATTCAACTGTATGAAGACAAAAAATATGATAATAGGAAGAAAACTACAAAAATACGTGACAGAAGTTAAAAACTAGACCAAGAACAAAAATTTAAATATTTAGGATTAACAATTACAAAAGATGAAAGAATTAATGATAATAAAAAAAATTGGGAGTCAACTTTTCAACAGAATTAAAAGACCTTCTTTGGGAAAAAATAATAAAGGTGCAAATTTTCACAAAATTTGTTGCTCTATATTTCGTGCAAAAATGTAAACAGTAATTGGAAGACAAAGACAGAAAATGACAGCTATAGAAATGAGGCACTAAAAAAATTGATGGCAAAAACAAAATAAATAAAACCAGAGTTACAACAGTACAGAAAGAAACTAAAAGTAAAACCAATAGAAATGGCTACAGAACCAACCTTCGTTGGGCTAATCACTTGAAGACGAAAACGGCGTGAAACTAGGACAAAAATGGGAACGTGGAATATTAAAGCACTGAGCCGAAAAAAGACACAAATAACAGAAGAGATGGAAAGATACAAAATAGAAGCACTAGGCCTATATAAATAAAAAAGTAAGAAAATAAAACACAAATGTTAACGAGAGGATACCAACTCTTCTACTCGGGCTCGGAAATTTGGAGAAAAGAATTAGTAAGGGTAATACTAAATACCAGGTTGATCCAACAATTAATAAACTGGAAAGCAATAAATCCAAGAATAATGTATATCAATCTACAGATAAACGAAGAAATAACGATAATACAAATATACGTTCCAACAGAAGGCTCAAATGTATAAGAACTAGATGAATTCTCTAATAAATTACAGAAACAACTAGAGAGTGCAAGGAAAAGAAGCAAGCATGTGCTGATAAATGAAGATTGAAATACACGAACAGAGAACAAGCAACAATAAAGACATTTGATAAATATATTGATAAATATAAAGGAGAAATCACTCTTCATACAAATGAAAGAAGGATGATAGAATTCTGCGTCAGAAACCAACTATACAAAGGAAACAGTTTCTTCAATCATAAATCAATACACACGATCACATTTGAGAATAGACAGGGGGAGAGCATAATACATTATATACCTTACAATAGCTACGCAAAATATGCTTTTATGGATATCAAAATAATAAGAGGGGTAGAGTTACACACGGGCCACAAACTATTTATAGTCGACACCGGATTTTACAGTAGAAAACCTCGAAAAGCTAGACAATGCGAGAAAATCAAAACAAATTAACTAAGAAAGCCCCAAGTAGCACAGGATTACAAGGGTAGCCTAAACACGACCCCCCAGGATAAAGAAAAACCATTTAGAAAGAGAAAATTGGAGCTTGGAAAAGAAATGAACAGAAATGAAGAAAAAAATAATAAAACAGTTGGAAAAAGTATATGAAACGATGATAATAAAAGAAAACCACAAGAAAACAAGATGGTGGAATACCAAAGCCTAGAACACAGTACTAGCAAAGAAGAAAGCCTGGAAGAACCACATCCAGAACAGAACTGAAACTAACCGACAGCAATATGTACAAAAAAAAGCAAAAGAAGCTGTGCTTAAAGCAAAGCAGAAAAGCTGGGCAGAATTCGGAAAAGACCTAGAGAAAAACACAAGGAGGAATGAAAGAGGTTTTTGAAAGGTTATTAAAGTCCTGCAAGGTAAATTTTGGAAACTAATGTGGAACATAAAGAAAAGAAAATTTTGCAAACATAGAAGGAGCATTACAAACAAAAATTTAAGAAAGACAGCCCAATGGAAGGAGACACAAAAAGACTAAGAATAAGAACGTTACAAAACGGAAAAGAACTAGAACAGAAAATTGAAGCTCAAGAAAACAACATTTAAATAGAAAAAGTAAAAGAAACCATAAATCAAACAAAAACTGGGCAAGGCAAATTTATGCCAACTAGCTTGGAAAAGGAACATAACACCAGATTATAAGTAAACATAATAGTCCCAATACATAAGAATTCAAATGACTGCAACAATTACCGAGCAATATGCCTATCCTCCACCATACAAAAAATATATTTAAGTATGTTAGAAAGAAGACTAAGGGAAGAGATTGAAGAAAAAAAGGCCACCTATAGATCGCAAAGACAGGTATAAGAGCATATATTCACACTAAAGATAGAGAAAAAGAATAGAAAGAGACAAACCGCTATTTCTAGCTTCATAGGTATTGAATCGACTTTCAACACAATTCTCAGGGACAGCTTATGAAAGACCTTATCAGAATTGAAAGTAACACAACGACTAGTACAGGCTATTAAAAAATTATACGAACAAACAAAAGGACGAGTAATAATAAAAGGAGTAGAATCAGAAACATTCCAAATGAACAAAGGAATAAAACAAGTCTTTTACTGTTGATAACAGTTATGAACCAGCTTATAAAAGAATCTAAGGAGAACAGATTTGAGGTAAAAGCGGGAAACTGCACCAATGCGAATACAATGCTTTGTACGTGCAGTCGATATTGTACTTGTAGCAGAATCATCATGGAAGTCATGGAATGAGGCATGAAGATAAACGAAAAAAAAAGTAAAGTAATGAACATAATAAGATCAGAAGCAGAAGAAAACATCAGATTAACAATTAACAGAAATCAGCTTGAAAAGGTAGAACATTACGAGTATTTGAGAACAATAATATCTAACATAGGAGCACAATAAGAACTCCTCAATAGTATAAATAAAGCAAATAAAATTTACTATATAATATATAGTAAGAAATATAGAAATAAACACAAAAAAAATAGGAATCTACAAAAGTATTTATGTTTCACTTTAATATATGGTAGTAAAAGCTGGGTCATATGAAATAAAGTTTTTAAGAGGTATATGCAGTAGAACCAGAAGAGACAGAATTCGATAAGTGTCAACCAGAGAACAACTATAAGTAGAGCCATTGGTATAAGAAATTGGAAAGAGGCAATTGTAATGGTATGGGCACCTGACTAGAATGAGTAACCGAAGATACCCAAAAAGATATTAGAAGCGAGACCAGAAGAAAGATGACGTAGAGGCACCCCGAGAAAAGAACGTAGAACGAAACGTAAGAGAACAAGGGAAGAACTTAAGAGAAGTATGGATATTGGCCGCTGATCGAGTCCAGTATTGAAAATGGATAGAAAGAAACCCGCCGCCGTAGTACCACATGAGGATTGGAAAAGAAGAAGATGAAGAAAAATAAAACAATTTCAATTAAGATAATACAGGCATATAAAATAATAACAGGTAATAAACTAATTAGACAACATAAAGCAAAAACTGACAAGAAAGGGGTCCTCGTGCAAGACCAAGAAAAATCTGGATAGAAGACGTGAGATCTGCAAATAGTAAAAAGGAGCATCTGGAAACAAACAACAGAAGCAACACAAAACATAATTATTTGGAAAGGTGTATGGAAGAAATCAGTCTGTACAATAAAGTAAACTTCCTCGATCGCTTTACACCTGAAAGAGTAGATAGGCTAAAAATTATGTTATGTTTCATATATACATATACGGGGTCACATATACATATGCGTTGTAACCTGACAAATGAAAGTGGACTGTAATACGCATGCGTGAATGAGAACGTCTTAACTATTTTGATTAATTGAGAATCAGATACCGGTGAGTGGACACATTTAGTGTTATCGTCGCATTTACAATGAGACCAAAGATGCATCAAATTTTGTGCGAAAATTAAACATTCACCAGCAAGAAACAAGTCACAGTACAAACGTTTAAGAAATGACTGGGAGTCTGTTGAAAATTATCCACATTCTGGATGACCAGCAACACGCAGAACACTAGAAAATCTACATGCTACAATCAACAACAACGTCTTCGCCCATTCATTACATCTCGTATACAATTTTTAACCAAACATCAAATCGCACAGATAACTCAAAACTTAAATGACCTTTGAAGAGAAGAAATTCCAAACAAGCAGTTGTTTGTTATTCCAACGCAGGACTTTGAACAGTTAAGATATCGCTGAGAGAAGTATGTAAGGTCCAAAGGTACTTACTTTGAAGAAAACAGGCTACATACAATGTGCATCTTGTATCATTTTTACTAAATATACCATTTTTTTTTGTTTTATAATTGTTTTTTGTTTAATGGCTTAATAATAAAAATAAGCTTCTGAACGTAAAATTATAAAATTAACCTGCTACACTAACAGCAAGTATTAACACGTTAACGTTAAGAGTATTTTTTGCTGAGTTGTGCACGTGTATTAATTAGATAAGGCACATAGTCAATCCACACACAAATTCAAATGTCTAAAAGAAATCGTTGGGGCATTATCAGCCACTTTTTTTGTTGAGAGCTGTTCGACTTATTATGCTTCTCTTATTTTTTTATTATATATATTATATTTATTATTTCCAATATTCTTGTTCCTTGTATCAGCCTGTACAAATCCCTTACTGAATAATTACCGTTTTATTCTGGACCCACTATTGGTTTTCCATAAATAGCTTGCCTCCTGTAACTTAAAGCCTCATACTCGCACAAGATATAAAAGATTGTTTCTGTTTTCCTGTCACATTATCTGCAGCTCAAATTTCCGTTGTACATACCTATTATTTTCAGGTATCTTCTAAGAAAGCACTGTCCTGTGAGGAAATCTATAATAGTTCAAAATTGATTCCTAATTTGTGTTAACAGTTCTTCAGTTTGTTTATAAGATGGTCCTTCTATAAAGATTTTTCCGTGTCTTAGGCCCAGTACATTTCTCAGTATTTTTTATGTTTTTTAATTCATTTTCACACTCAGCTTCGTATTAAACCTTTAGGTACTCGCAAAGCCGGTTTGAGCTCTAGATATGGAATATTCTTGTGTTCTTGTGTTAGCCTACAGTTCATGGTGCCCTGGTATCCACAAGAGAATTAACTTATTGTGATCTGCCAAAGAATTGACTGCCTGTAAATATGTTAATTCGCCTATTTTGATAAATTCTCAAATAATTTTGCCTAACGCACTCCAATATAGAGAATATCTTCGATTAAAAAACCGATGCATATTTTCCTACTAAAACACTTAACTGTAATTTTCCCTTTTCATAGTACAAATATGTGCCTGTTCCCTTTCAAGGCCCGGTCCTTGATCGGTCTGTATATTAGATACACTTTCATATGATTTTTCCATGATTTCAAAATAAATATAGGAAGGTCTAACAGTGTCTCCATTGGCGCTATTTGTGTTGCTTTTATGATGCTCGTTGTTTCCAGATAAATAAGTCTTTGTATCTTACTTAGTATGGTTATAGTAATTCTTCACGACACCTTTGCCCCTCATACCAAAGCTGCATATGTTATCACGGGTTTGACCACCATGGTGTATATCTAGCACATCATTTTTGATTTTAGACCACATGATTGTTCATGAGGTTTGATTTTTTTGTTACTTTCAAGTGAATTTTAAGTTTAAAATAACTCCAGGATGCTTTACTTCACCTGATAATTTTATTTTTTACATTTCGGGGCATAGGAAGTACAGTCCCTCCAGGTTTCTCCTTATTGTGAATGCTATAGTCGATTTTGAGGGACTGTTCAATTTGTGGCCAAATTTAATGCCCTTTGCATACGCTTCCTAATTGTAAAGTTGAATCTTCCCTGGGATAGTAAGACTAAGTTATCTGCATATATACCAGTACTACACAGCTGTTCCCTTCGACCGTCTTTAACAGTTCGTCCTTTACAAGATTCCGTAGTAGAGAAGATAAAACTCCTCTCCGTGGACATCTTCTTGTAACCAAAACTGTCAGAAATACATATACTAATCTTTCATAGAACGCTGTAGACAGCGAGCGCGAGTGGATGTGCTATATCGTGTCCCATTAAGTTATCACTAGTGCCCGTTCTTGACGCTGCAACGATTTATATTTAATTCTGCCGAGTTTTACACCAAATGTGTAAGTTAAAGATTTTTACTACGTTTTTAAATTTGCTAATTAAAAACTCGCAAACATCACAAATTCTGTAAATACAGAATATGTACAGCAATGGCTCAAATATATATATATATATATATATATATATATATATATATATATATATATATATATATATATATATATATATACCCAGTCACAAATTTTATATAATCCACAACAACCTCAATTTGGAAATCAACAACCACTTCAATTTAATTATGCGCCGCTCCCGCAAACCAGTAATGTCATGACGACGCCTCAACATCAGAACCCTCTGCCACCACCACAAAATTATACTAAAATAAAATTCTTCTCTTCTGTCTCAATCCCTAATCAAAATCCAAACCCGCAACTAATAACAGAAGCAACAGAACAAATAGATATCGATGACTCCTCCGAAGAGGAAGTAACAGAAAATCAAAACCAACACAAATGGTAACAATACAAAAAGCCATACAAAAAACGCAGAAGAACTACAGCCGAACGAATACAACCAGAAAATTCAATCAACACTCAAAATCAATTTATTGTACTAGCTAGTGGTAGCACACAAGAAACCCAACAAGATTCTAGTGAAAGTTCCGTACAAAAAATTCCCAAGCCCCCGCCTGTATACCTATTCTGTGTTACGAATTATGTCCAAATGATCGAAAATCTAACAAAAGTCTTAGAGCGGGAACAATACAGCACTAAAGTACTTTCAAACAACACAATTAAAATAAACCAGAAGAGAACCCTGCAGGCTTCGTCGACGAAGCCTGATCTAGACGCCAGGCAGTCGTGTAGAACATTCCACATGTTTCTGCGACAATGATTAAAATATTTAAATAATTCAAAAACGGTTAAAGTTAGAAGGCTGATTTTTTGCGCCGAATTAGCAAATATAGTTGTGAATGTGGTGTGCAAGTTTCAAAGGAAATCGGTTAGAGATAGAACGAGATAGAATTATAAGTTTAGGGAGATAAGAGATGCCAGACATATGGACATAGCAAAACTTACTGTACCAAACCCTTTCTCTGTGTAAAATGTGGAGGAGAACACAATACCACTGTCTGCAAGAAATCAAAGGAAACTCCCGCGCGATGTGCACTGTGTCAAGGCCCACACCCCGCCAACTATAAGGGTTGTCAAGTGTATCAGCAACTACAAATAAATAGAGGTAAATCGTCTAGTCTTCCAAGAACATCTATTGTAAAGACATCGAATACACCAATAACTGCGCAGCATGCATACACCTTAAATTTAAACAATGCAAGTTATGCCCAAGCAGCATCACAGCACTGCACGAACAGCCAACTCGAAGATAACAGCAACAATGACATCTCACTATCTCAGTTTTTAACTAAATTTGAAACAATGTTCACGCAGCTTCTGAACCAGAACAGCACGATGCTTAATCTGCTCACCATGTTAGTCAACAAATTGCAATAATGGATACTTTACGCATAGGATTATGGAATGCAAATAGACTAGCCCAGCATCGCATTGAAGTCGAGCTCTTTCTTAAACAACATAAAATCGACATCTTACTGATCTCAGAAACCCACTTCACCGAATACAGTTACTTAAATATCCATAATTATTCAACATACTCTACAAATCACCCAGACGGTACAGCCCACGCTGGCTCAGCAGTAATTATCAGTAATAAAATCTCTCACCACATAATGGAAGAGTTCTCCACTGACTACTTACAAGGTACCATCCTCAACGTCAAGAGTATTACCGGTCCGCTAGTGTTTGGAGCCATATATAGTCCACCCAGACATAATATTCGACAACACCAATACGAAACATTCTTTCAAAAATTAGGGAATAAATTTATTGCTGGGGGGGCTATAACGCCAAAAACCCACTTTGGGGATCCAGACTAACTACCACCAAAGACCGAGAACTGTTTAAGACGCTGCAGATACAAAACTATGGCATATTGGCTACTGGTGAGCCCACATACTGGCCGTCAGATCCAAACAAGATTCCTGACACAGTGGACTTCTTTGCCACCAAAGGCGTCTCCTCAAATTACTGTAAAGTGGAAACCTGCTACGATCTTCTCTCTGATCATTCTTCCATAATCGTCACATTGAGCACATCAGTTATAACCAAATAAAAGAAACCCTCATTATACAATAGACACACGAACTGGGACATGTACAAAAAGTACCTCACTGCTAGTATAGAAATTCCAGCTAATCTAAAGACACCAGACGAAGTTGACTTAGCCGTGGAGCACTTTAACAATATCGTACATCAAACAGCTCACATTTCTACGCCAACCGAACATCGCAAAGCAGAGCTTATTGAAAACTATCCTTTCTACATTAAAATCCAAGCTTGCCGAGAAGAGGAGAGCTAGGAATGTATGGCAACGAACCAAACATCCTGCGGACAAAACCAGACTAAATAGGCTAACCCGAGAACTCAAACAGGCACTCCAAGATTAGAAAAATGAAACATTTAAAGGGTATGTAAGCAACCTTTCTCCATCTGCACATGATGAGTACACACTATGGAAAGCTACTAGCAAATTTAAACGTCCAAAAGTGCATATACTATCGATTCGTAAAGATGATGGCACATGGGCTCGAACAGATGACGAGAAGGCCGAGCTGTTCGCGAACCACCTCTCCGGTATCTTTCAACCTCACTCAATAGCAGTCCCTCATGAAGAAAAAACTGAGATTCTCGGCCACCTACAGGCTCTTTGTCAGTTAAGCCCGCCTATACAACACGTTACACCTGCTGAAATAAAACTTGTGATTAAACATTTACATAACGTTAAAGCACCGGGCTACAATTTAATTACTGCTAAAGTCTTTAAAGAATTACCTCATCGAGCCATAATAGCTCTCACGCATATATTCAATGCAACTTTACGATTGCAGTATTTTCCAATCCAGTGGAAATTTGGGCAAATCATTCTTATCCTTAAACCGGGTAAACCCGCTCACGAAGCCGCGTCCTACCGGCCGATAACCTTACTCCCATTACTCTCAAATGTTCTAGAAAAACTAATCCTAGAAAGATTGTTACCCATAATTGTAGATCATGAACTTATCCCACAACATCAGTTCGGATTCAGACAGCAACATGCTACCATAGAGCAGATACATAGAATTGTAAATGTCATTGAGCAAGATATTGAAGAAAACAGATACTGCGTGGCGGCCTTTCCTGATGTCAGCCAGGCATTCGATAGGGTCTGGCATCCTGGCCTATTGTATAAAATCAAAAAAGTACTACCCCACCAATACTACTTTCTTATCCGATCATATTTAAGTGAAAGGCACTTTCAAGTTAAACACAGCGACAGCTTGTCCAGTTTTCATCAAATTAAAGCAGGAGTTCCTCAGGGCAGTGTCATGGGACCTATCCTATACTTAATTTATACGGCTGACCTCCCTCATCAAGACCAGGTTGTCATTGCAACATATGCGGATGATACGGCATTATTAGTATCACATAGCGATCCACATCAAGCCTCCGCCATACTTCAACGCTACCTCACCACACTGCAGGAATGGCTCTGCAAATGGCGCATAAAAATAAATGAAACAAAATCGACCGCCATAACATTCACCACAAAGCACGGAACCGCCCGCCCCCCGTCTTCCTAAATGGCATCCAAATCCCAATCCAGGACGAAACAAAATACCTTGGCATGCATTTTGACAAAAAACTCACATGGAAAGCTCACATAGTTAAAAAGAGAAAGGAATTGGACATCAAAATGAAGAAAATGAGTTGGCTCCTTGGTCGAAGATCACATTTATCTTTAACTAACAATGTACTAATGTATAAAACAGTGCTAATTCCAGTGTGGACTTACGGCATCCAACTGTGGGGCTGTGCAAAGCCGTCGAACACTTCAGTTATACACCGTTCCAAAACAAAGCCCTCCGCACTCTAGCCAACGCAGAATGGTTTGTATCCAACCTAACACTTCATAACGACCTTAAAATACCCTGGGTCAAGGACGAAATCACCAGAAACATATCAAACTATGCTACCAGATTATCCAAACATCCCAATTATTTAGCACGCAACCTACTTGACAACGCCAATATTACCAGACGCCTAAATCGATGCAAAACATTTGACCTTACCAACTAGTTTTAATATTTAGTTTATCGGGGTCCGTCACTGGACGGTTTCCCGTCTCATGTCTTTGTAATTCTCCAATCACATTTGCTTGTTAGCCACTTGGCTAGTTGTAAATCTACTGTTTACTAAAAAAAATATATACTAATCTTCCTTTAAGTATGCAGTCTATCCACCTGCACCTTGTTCTGTCGACGCCTTTACTTCTCAACGCTATAGTAATTGAATCTAGGAATGCATTATCAAAAACTCCTTCAATACACAAAAAAGTAACAAAAACTATATATGTGTTTTCAACAGCATTGTTATTCTGTCCTATCATTTCAGGTTTTAGTATAAATGTAACTCTAATTATTGTCCAGAATTTTGGTATATATGCCAGAGCAAAATTTGTCCTAATTATATTGCACATCCTGTAGTATAGAAAATCATTTCCCGTCTGCAATAAAACAGGATAAAATCCATCAAGTCCCGACGATTTATACGATTGGAATGAGCTAATTGCTCACTTTACCTTGTTTACATCTATTACTTTCTTTACATTTTGCCAATTATTCCTAGATAAGGATAGTTTTGAGAGTATGTTGTGGAGTCCGGCTCTTTTTCTCCAATGGTTTCCATCTCCTCTTCCACATATCTCTTTTGGATTTTCTCAGAGCCTTGTTACATTGAGTTAGGGCCATATTAGTAGCTATTACAAAATGAGTGATATTATATTCTCCATATATTTTTTGGATATTCGCTCATTCATCTCTCTTTTACCACATTTGTAAAATTCAATAAGCCAGATAATGGATCGCCCTCTTTGCAGTGCTCTAAATGCCTTTATAAATTATTGTTGTTCCATCCACGATTTTCATACGCTTCTCCGTTTCATTATTTGTTTTTTTATGTACCCGCTGTAAATAACATTCTAATGGAAGCCTTAAATTCTTTTCTGTATTCTAAAACTGCAAAACCATCTCCTTATGACTCATCAAGAAATCCTTTGGTGAATTTTATATTCATATTAACTTTAGCAGAGTAAATGTGAATACATTTTTAAACATGTACAACTTCTGAGCTCTTCGGATGTCGTCGTTTTCTAGTTGATGGGTCGATTAATTCGAATTTACATAAAGAACGTTATGATAAAATGCTTCAGTTCAACAATCATGCTATTCATACGTGTCAAAACCATTTCATTCCATTTGTTTTGTATTCGCTCATTTACATAATATTCACACATACATTGTCTCGCGACAATAAAACAGTTACGTTCCAATTAAAATCGTTCCAATAACCTTACCAAAGATAGCAGTATGGCTCTCTGATATATTCGTGCATGCATATTTTAGGAACAGTTGCAGCCATAACATTTTAAAGCTGCTCGTGTTTTTGTCAGAAAGCTTCTTATAGCGGCTATTGAATTTTCCGCACTTCTTTCTACACGCAGAATTTCACCGCCTTAAGTGTTTTCTCGCAAATGAAACAATCATGTAGGCTTCAAGTTACAAATATACACTGTCACGCAATTCCATCTAATCTAAGGCTAACATTGGCCGAGATATTTTTTCCGTTACCGTAACATCCCGAATGTTCTACTTATTGAAATCCCTTAAACAATTGCAGCGAAAGTAATTCTAATAATATTTGACATTCAAGAAAATAGTAAACAGAAATAAAACAAAGTTGAACATAAAACGTAGAATGACCGGTAAGCTGTTAAAGGTAAAAGAGATCGGACAAAAAAGAAAACTGACTAAAATGTATAAAACTTATAATATTAAATGCAGGTTTGCAAAGAGATGTAAACTATAAGTTTTTATCTAAAGAAATGGCAATGTATATATGCTTTTTACCGAGAAAATTTCATAGTAAACTTCTCGTAAATTTTTAATGAAAACAGAGAATTCCAAGATATTTATAATGATAAACTTATCTATTACAACTTAACTTTAAACGCTACTTGGGAAAATTGTTTGGAAATTAACAACAGTTACTAGAATGCACATAAAAAATAAAAAGACTAGATAATTTTACCAGTAATTCAGAATAAAACAACAAAAAATTCCTGTTTAGAGTTCCTATCGTTTTCTTAAAACTTCTCCAGTAAGATGGTAAATTCTAAATGCCTTTGTGAAAAAATATGAGTTTAGAATTGAACAATTCCGGAATTAGCTTACTGACGTCCTCACCGAAATGCACCGTTTCTCCAGCTAGATGTTTTAAAAAGTCTGAAACAGATTGTAAATGGAAAACGCAATATACGGGGAATATGAAAGATGCTGTACAATGTTTCAATCAAAATCTTCTAATTCTTACTAGCAACATGGTCTGGCGTTGACATAAACAACAAGCCACGTCTTTTTCTTCTAGTGCCAGTTGTCTAAGTCGGTCTAACTGTTGACATTAGATATCCTATTTCATGGTTTGATTGGAATTTAAAGGTTCAAAATAAGTTATACCCTTCATATTCCAACACACACAAAACAAGACGGCGCGAAAAATTTGATATTTATACATTTATTATGATTTTTCGTGTTTATGGTGCAGCGACTATTTTTACCTTTAAATTCCAGATAGAAATTGAAATTCAAGACGCTATTGCTGAAAACGGAAACGATCAACAAGGGATACAGCAAAGAATTTTCAATACCGAAAGACAAGGAAACTGTAAATCATGTGATTGTTTCGAATTGATTCAAGCGATTCGATCCTGTCTACATTAGCCTTGAAGAGCAACTGTCTTGCTTTGAATGCCGAACATTTATTAAGTACTACGATTTGTCGGCTAAATTTGGCGTATAGTCCGAGCGGAAGTTATAAATAAAGGAGGGTACCTGGAAAGATAGGTAGCAGATAGGTACTCCTATGCGATCCCGGCATGGAACAGACCTATTACAAGGACGCAACCCTGCCTTATGCGAGCAATGATTTGCCCCTACCTCCACTTCTGGGGGAAAATCATTTCCTACCCTTTACACCTACCCATCTCCCCTACCTACCCCATCCCTTACCAAACTCGCCAACACGCAAAGGCAAGCGTGGAGTTTTTAATGCCAAATACCCCTCATTCTCTTTAACTATGATAATGTCAGTATCCAAAACAAAATTACCCCAGGTGGGTAGAGCTCAAAGCTCAGAATCCCACACTGATCTTTCAGTTTGTCCCAAGGATTCTGGGGGGGACAAGACACTGATACATAAGAAGAAATGTTCACTCCTGGTAGCCACCTATAACTGCAGATCCCTACTAGATGATTCACAACTATACGATCTGGAAAACGAAGCAAGTAAAATTAATTGGGACGTATTGGGACTTGCAGAAGTGAGGAGAAAAGGACGAAGCTATATCACTCTACCATCAGGAAATGCACTAATGTATAGCGGCCATGAAAGCGACAGTCAAATAGGAGTAGGTTTCCTTGTTAAGAAATCAATAATAACCAAATATTATTAGCTTCAAAGGAATATCTGAAGGAGTAGCGTTTATGATCCTAGAAACATCAAAGAACTACCGCATAAAAATAACACAAGTTTATGCACCTACTTCGGCATATACTGACGAGGATGTTGAAATATTATACGAGGACATTATAAATGCGAGGAAAGAGGGAATGTCTAATCTTGATATAGTCATGGGCGACTTCAATGCGATTATAGGACATACAAAAGAGGAGGAAGAATACATCGGAAAATATGGATTGGGCGAAAGAAAGCCAAGAGGAAATATGCTAGCAGCTTTCTTGGCAGATCAAAAATTGTACGCCATGAACACCTTTTTCAGTAAAAAAGCCCAGCGCAAGTGGACGTGGATAAGCCCAAATGGGCAGACCAAGAATGAAATTGACTATATACTTTCATCCAAAAAGTTAAGCATAAACGATGTCACAGTCTTAAATTCATTTAACACGGGAAGCGACCATCGGCTCGTAAGGGCAAAGGTTACTGTTCAAAAGTTTAACAGATATAAATATAGATATAAAAGAACGATAAATGCCCAGACACTCAAACAAAACAGGGAAACCTATCAAAAGTACATACGACAATCATTGGTATTAAAGGAATATAATGACAACAATCTAAACCAAATATCTCGTGATCTGACACTAGCATTAACAGAAGCGTCGGAAAAAATCACAAGGACGACATGCCAAAAGATAAATAAAATTACTCAACAAACAAAACAAAAAATAGAAGAAAGAAGAGAGTTATATAAAGAAGGAAAATATGCAAGTGATGAATATCGAGAAGTGAGAAAAGAAGCGAGGCGTATGATAAGAAAAGATTTAGAAAAATTCTATGAAGAACAAATAGAGCAAGTAATAGAGGACAACAAAAGCAGGAAGTGCCTGAAAAGAAGATATGGGAAACGAGAAATCATTGCAGTGAAAGACTTCGCCGGAACAGAAATAAGAAACACAGACGAGATCCTAAAAACTACGGAGAAATACTATAAAACACTATATGGGTCGCACATTAAACAACCTGAGGGGCCAAAAGAGAATTCTAAAATAGTAAATGTAGGATCTGAGGATATGCCGGAGATCAGTGAAGACGAAATTTTGCATGCCCTGCAGACGATGAAAAACAATAAAGCGACGGGAGATGATAATATAATAATAGAAATGATCAAAGAAGCCAAAGAAATAGTAATCCCCAAGCTAAAAATTCTATTTAACATGTGCCTACAACAAGGGAGAATACCAGATAACTGGGATAACGCCGTGATAGTAATTTTGTTTAAAAAAGGGGACGCATTACTATTACAAAATTACCGCCCTATCAGCCTACTTTCTCAAATGTATAAATTGTTAACAAAGATCTTGACTAACAGATTATCACAAAAATTAGATGATTATCAGACAGTAGAGCAAGTAGCTTTCAGAAAGGGATATGGTACCTGTGACCATTTACTTACTGTTAAAATTCTAATCGAGAAATCCATCGAATATAACCTGCCTTTGTTCATGGCTTTTATTGATTATGAGAAGGCGTTTGACTGCGTTGAACACTGGGCAATAATGAAGGAACTTAAGTGTGCTAGAATAGATTCCCGATATACAGCACTGATAAGTAATATATACAAACACGCTACAGCAACAATTAAATTACATGCATATAGTAATAAATTCTCAATTGATAGAGGTATTAGACAAGGAGACACAATGTCTCCAAAATTATTTAATTTGGCACTTGAAGGAATATTTAAAAATCTAGACTGGTCAAATAGGGGTATTAATGTAAATGGGGAAAAATGAATCATTTAAGATTTGCCGACGACGTAGTTCTATTTGCAGACAACAAAGACGACCTACAAATTATGATAAACGAATTAGAAAAAACGTCTAAGAAAATAGGTCTAAAAGTAAATTTGAATAAGACGAAGACAATGTATCTTGAGAACCCACAAATAAACATAAATGGAACTATCCTAGAAAATGTCAACGAGTATATATATCTAGGACAAACTGTAACGTTAAGGAAGGAAAACAGAGAACACGAGATAGATAGAAGAAGACGTCTGGCGTGGGAAGCTTTTGGAAAGCTAGCTTATATTTTAAAAAACAACAAAATACCCCAACGCTTGCGATATATGACCAATGTATACTTCCCATAATGACATACGGCGCTCAAACATGGACATTAACGAAACAAGTAAAAACAAAACTGGAAGTCACTCAGCGAGCAATGGAGAGAGCAATGATTGGAATTACAATACGAGACAAAAAAAGAAATAAATGGATAAGAAATAGAACTTGAAATTGAAATGGGAATATACAGGACATACAGCTCGGATCAAAGGCAGTACGTGGAACGTTAAAATCCTCCAATGGAGACCATGGACAGGCAAGAGACAACGTGGCAGGCCAATAATGAGATGGCAAGACGACATTAAGAGAGTAGCAGGACTGCCATGGATGAGAGTCGCACAGAATCGCGCTACATGGAAGAATTTGAGGGAGACCTATGCCCAATACTGGGCGCAATGAGGGTTAAAGAAGAAGACCTGGAAAGTATTCCGAAGTTAATGATATTTCGATATGTTGTTTGTGGGTACTCTGTGGAGTAGAATTTGAGTTTTAGACCTCAAAAACCCCGTGATAACTTGGGGAAAGCCAAAAAAACCTAGAAATTTTCGGAATTTTTTCAGTTTGTAGCTTATAACTTCTAAACCATGCGTTTTTAGCGGAATATACTTATTCACAAAGTTGAAGAGCATTAAATTTACTTTAGATTTCACCAATCAAAAATATTTTTTAACCAAATAGTTACCGAAATACAGTGATTCAAAGATACAATAAATTTTTTAAATTTTCAAAAATAGCAGAATAATGTAGGATTTTGTCTTATAACTTCCATTTTTCAACATTTCTATAAATTATAATAGGTGCAGAACTTTCCACCCTCCCCAGGTAAGGGTATTGTTTGGGGAGTCATTATAATGGAATAACCTCGCATAACCTCTTGTTCAGGTGACGGGATCAGGTACAGGTGTTACGGAAGACTGAAAGACCGATCCCTCGTAACCCCTCCCTTCGCTTATAAGTCCCCTCTTAACAATCTTTTTTACTTTTCTAAAGTAGGGATCCATTTCAGATCAGTTTCGTGGTAACTCTTCGAAGTGAATGTTCTTATTTGAGTGATTTTTCTTGGACTTGCTGTAATTCGAATTATTTTCGTGGTGGTGCTGAGTTAATATAGCATCTTCAATAGTATTAGAACGGTGTTTCATTTGCAAAGAAAGTTTAGCAGAACGTGAAGTGTCGGTAGTTAAAAAGAGAGGAGATGCTACGCTTCTTGCCTCCAGTATCAAATGCAAAAAGCCTGAACATCAACAGTTACTGGAAGGAGTGGCAGAAATTACAGATCACAAGGCTTGTTTCTCGAGGAGAAAAATGGCGAGTGCCAGTTTTCCCTTAGACAGTTGCTTGATGAAGTACTTGAAAATTCTAGTCGACCATTTAAAACTGTGAAAAAGCGTCTGGAGGTAAAGTATAAACGTGACATTCACACAATAGAGGGAGTGGCGTATGTTTCAAGAACACGGGCCACAAAATTTTGTCTGACAACTGGTACTTGAAGCAAAGAAAAAGACCCTCAAGAAGAAAGGGCTCGAATTGTGAAAACTGTACGCAAAATTATTTTAGAGAATATCCGCTCTAAAATGTCCAGCACTATTTCTTACCCTTACATTGGTAATTGTTTTGGTGGTTCACATCATGTTGTCCCCGAGACACTGCTTCTTCTCCTAAATTCTACAAATATGGTAAACGAGGTTCACTGGAATCGTAGAAGAAGAAATGCTTTGCTCTGGCACATATCATTATACTAGCCGTGCGATCAAAATCATTCTGATCTCCCATTATTATTAGAGTTGCAATGTATGTCGGAAGCAATGTACATTAGTTAGTATTTTAATTGAAAATACATTTAACTAGCGCAAATTTAATGCTTATAAATAGGAAAGGCCCACTTACTTATTTTGGGATAATAGGGACAACTCATACATAGAGTAAAAAGTGACACACCAGCTAAATGAAGAATAAAATGCAAATTATGACGTGATTCACCTGGTCAGCGGACCTTCTACATAACCCCCCCCCCCAAAGTAAAGTCGGTTGTGAGTGTAGAATTTAAATGTTTTTGAAATGGGAAGAGGAGGTTAAGTATGTATATCTTGAGGGGTAGAGATGGTCGCGTATGCAGAGGGGGAGGTCCTTGATGTTTCTGCCTGTTGAAATTTAGAAACACCTAACATAATTTAAATGGAAATGTTGAAAAATAAAAGTTATAAGGTAAAAGCCTGCATTTTTCTGTTTTTGATAATTTGAGAAATTTGTTGAATTTTTGAACCACTGTGTCTCGATAATTATTGGTTCAAAAAATAATTTTGACCGGTGATATTTGAAGAAAATTTAATGCTCTTCAACTTGTTAAATAAGTGTATTCCGCTAAAAACGAATGGTTTAGAAGTTATAAGCGAAGAAATGAGAAACGTCTAAAAATATCTAAATGTTTCGGTTCCTTCCAAGTTAGCATAGGGTCCTCGAGGCCGAAAGCTCAGATTATACTCCGCAGAAATGCCAAAATATCGTTAACTTCGAAATACTTCCCAGGTAAAAAGTACCTGCCTGCATCAACCCAACCTTGTGCATAATATGACAGTACAAGTTTTCACGAATTGACTGAAGCACAAGCCGACAAGCGAGTCGAGATTTGCCAGTTCTGAAAGTGCGTTGTGACTTGTAATGAAGAATAGGTTTTGAGTAAAAAGTCTTGATTTTGGTTTTGTGGAATCTTAATGGTACTGTCCACTTTAAATTGGTTTAAAACAAAAGTTCCATACAACTTTTTTGCATCAGATTCTGAACTACAAATGAGCTCTTCTTCAACAAGACAATGCGCCCGCTGGCCATAAAAAATCCTGATAAAATTTCTGAACTAGATGGAATTGAGGTCTTGCCGCAGTCAACGTACCCTACTTTCTGATTGCGATCTGGTTTTTATGACATTTGAGTCGTTTAATGAAATTGAAAAAGCACCCCAGAATTCTTTATTCCGAAGTCAACAGCTTGGTACCGTACAGAGATTCAACAACTTGCAGAGCTGGCAAGATATCATTAAAAATAATTTGTTGTATTTTGACAAATAGTTGTTATATTTGACATTAATTCGGGCATAAAAATCAAATTTTTCGCAGTGCTACAAAACTTTTTTACAATCTAATGTTTACCCAATTTAAATAACATTCCAATATTTTACAAAAGTCTGTAAACTGTTACAGACGCAAAATGAAGTTGATTGTCTAATTCTTGTACCGTTGCATTACGATTTTGCCCTACGGTTACATAAAGCTCGTTTTTGTAAAACCATTGTTGATACTGGTGTTCACTTATTGGGACTTAAAGGTTCCTTCATAATGTTTCATCATTGCGGCCCACAGTAGCATATGCCGTGTACGTTCTTTACTCACTTTCATTTCAACGTTTTTATCATTACAAACTGCTCTGACCACAATCATAAAACGAGTATGCGTTTACTGCAATGTTTGCTACAAAATTTTTAGACTGGCTTTGTAAGGTCTTTTCGTATTGGCGAGCAATAGTCGAGAAAAGCTAGACATTATTTATAAACCGATCTAGTTTCGTTGCTTTGTGGTCCTGAAGCTTTAAACGCATTTCCAAGTAAAATAAAGTTTTATTTTTTTATTATCGAGTATTTTTGAAATTTACATTTCTGCTGAGGTTTAATATTAGTTAATTAAATATAGGAAGGCGCTGAAGTATCGAGACATGCCACGTCTTAGAGCATGCGCAGCCCTTTATACAAAAAAATCATAGTCATGCCATTTGGTCTTTTCCCAGCATCCTGAGGAAGGCCAGTTGGTTCGTGTCTAGAGAAAACAGGTTAAAAGTCAGAACTTTGTGAATGATCTGTCTTGTTAATCTTTTTTTACTTTTCATAGAAAGCAATCTACAAACTACGTCTTCATGCACCATATTACCTCAAAGACACTTCTTAATAGTTTCCATTAATAATAATTTTAATTTGAAGTTTCTTTTCTAAATGTGTCTGAAAGAGTTTTTGGTCTTTGAATCTGCGAAACGATGAAATCTGAGGGGTACAAGGTTCTAAATTGGAAACTATGAGGTTGATTATGTGTTTGCTTGTAGAATTTACAAAGCCAAGGAGCCTTCTCAGAATTATCGAACTTCTTCATTTGAGAATGTGTGAGATTTATCAATCTGCACGATATTATTCTTGACAAGTATTACATTAGACCACATGATTAACATTATTGGATTTCCTACATATGCAATAAATTTTAATGATAAATTAAACCTCAAATGACATTGAATCGTAACTACTATTGTTCTATTTTTGCTATTGGTACTTTTTGTCTAATTTGTTATAAATAGCAGTGTTTCAAATTTTAAATTAGATTTGCATAACAAAATAACATTAGAATAACATTTATTTGACATTAAAGTGGCAAATTTAGTCAAATATTCAACCAATATACGTATTTATATGAAAAGTAACGCTTCACGATTTCAAAAGCTCTTGACTTATTATATGTTGGTAGTGGATGCTACAATGTTAGACTGAATTCCAAATATTCGAAGGTGGGGTTAAGTTTGTGCATTTTGTAATATTACCCAAACAACTAGAAAGAGCTTCTTAACGCCTAGAGGATACTGATTCAATGTTTCAGCATAGAGTACTGGTTTCCAAACCCAGAGAATTTAAGCAATCGCTTTAAAATCGCCACAAATATTGTTGACAAAATTCATAGCCACTAAAACTACATTACAATAAAAAATTATGATAACATATTTAGTTGTAGAAGATTCCTATAAAACAAAATTACGAAATTCTTAACAATGGTGTTATTAAAGCTGAATACAATTGTGCGATTTACATATAAAGTTGTCTCAAACACTGCAAATGAAAAAAATTGTTCTACCTATTATATAATTCGTATCGGGCTAGTCATAACCAAACGTTTAAAAAGATAAATATTTCGCGGATTGCTCGGGGCTTTAAAACCAACAAAAAGTTTATGAACGGCATTAATGACTACATTTTTAACCACAAATTCTAAAAATTGTTGCTATGAGGCAGCAAGTATCTGAATTTCAGCTTTGAGCATTTATGCATAAGCAGAACTATGTTGATAATTGAAAAATTATTAAATTAATCTAAAGCTAATTGCATTTCCCTTTACTTTTTAACTAAAATCCTACTGGTATATAAAAAAAATAAAAAGTAGGTTTTTGAAAAGCTACTTCTTTGAAGACTACCACCGATCTTGACTAAACATCAGTTAACACCAAATCACTAGTTCGGCTTAGATCAAAGCACGCAACCACTGAATAAATTTACCGAGTTACTATGCAAATACAGCAAGCAATTGAAGACAAGAAATAGAACTCTGCAGCTTTCCTAAATCTAACACAAGCTTCTGATGCACTATGGCATGCTAGGCTCCTATATAAAATTAGAAAAACCTTTTCCAACAGCTATTTCCTAATGTTAAAGTCCTATCTTGAAGAACACCATCTCTTTATTAAAAATCAAAGTCGATACACAGCACTTTACGCAATTAAATCATGAGTCCCACAGGGCAACGTACTTAGACCTGTGTTGTACTTACTATGCATCGCGGACCTACCCACAACTTAAAATGTCAATACTCCGATATATGTGGATGACACAACTATTTTGAAATTTAACCAAAATCCACAGCTCCAAACTAATCTCGATTTAATACAAACTTGATTAAGGAGCAAATGAAAACAAATCTGTCCGCATTATCTTCATTAATGGCAAAGGTAATCGTCCTCTAGTGTCTTTAATAAACCAACCATTTTAACACAAGAGATGCACCTAAATTATGCATTCCACCAAATTATAGCACTAGCTTTTTTGATCCGGATTTTCTATCTTTGATGATATGGGTTTCTTGGGAAAACTGTCAAACACCGTGTATGTTATCGGTCAAGAGATTTTAGAAATTTATATCCATGACCATAATGGCTTTTTGGATATGCGTTGGATGATAATAAGTCCTCAAAATATCAGTGTTAAGAAGATACTAATGTGACGTTTGGGTGCGAAAGATAATGTTTCATCGCCAACCTTGTCGGAAAGCACTAAAATCAATAAATATATTAATTATTAAATGATATTAGAAATATTAAAACAGTCCCAATTATTTTAGTAAATCTGATTTATTTATTATTTGTTAACGGTAGTCCAGCGCAATATTTATTGTATAAACCAAAATCAAGGTATGCTCAATTAAAACACAGCTGGCAACACAAAAGTTCCTAGGCAAAGAGTATTTTAAGGCATTGTGTTATTAATCTAATAAAAAGCCAACCAGAAAAAAATGTTATTAGAACAATTTTGTAAAAAAATAAAATTACTATTGCTTGCTTTCTTGAAAAAAATTTAAAAAGCAACAAAAATCTTAACTCACATATGATAGACAACGAAGTTATTTTAATTAAGAAAAGAATTAAATCGTTACAATTTTTGGAATGATAAATTGTTGTTTATATTAAGGTAATTAATATTTCAAAAATATTTTGCAAATTTCTACGTGCATCATTGGGTTATGTAAGTCTTCATAACCTGTTCGCCACAAAAATCTAGATAAAACTAAACAAAACCGTAATTTTATAAGTTATGATGTCATAGTAGACTTTGAAGTTGAATCGAAATTGATGATTGGCCCTTAGACTAAAATGCAGAGTACATATATACGCACCAAACCAGGACGACATAAGATAAGACGCTCCAATACTTGCCTGAAACAAACAAAGATATTATTATCGTGATTATAATAAATAATGTACGAAAAATATAATGCTATTTATTTAAAAATATAGTAATGTAAAAACAATCACAGATAAAGCTGGACTTCCATCCAAAAGTAAAGAAATATATTACTAAACAATTATTGACGATAGATTCAGAAAACATCTATTTTATGACAAAATATACCTATGGGCAATGAGGCTTCGCATATACATGCATCAGATACAGATACGGCAGTCCCTGGGCGTGGCTGTCCGTAAAATACTCTCCGTGGCTAGCTCTGTCAGTTTTTGTGAAAGAAAGACACACTGCTTGAATTATAAAATTCCCTCCAGAGAAATGGTAAGTTATTTTGATAATACTTCACTAATATATGTAAATTTGTACTCTGTATCTTCTTTAGTGCATGCTTTTTATTGCTGCCATTGTTGAAATTAATTATGTCACCCATAATATATTTTATGAGTTGAGTTTGTGGAGCGAAAGCGGATAGACGCGAAATTGGCTGGTGGCGATAAAATACTCGAATACGGGCTTTGTCACACCGCCTTTTTCGTGAAGTGTAGCTAACTGAATCTGAAAGTGAACATTATTAGCAATTTAATAAGAGTGAGCAGATAATTATAAATAAGGAGCGATTATATGGCAGTGTAAATAGGAACAACCAAGAATACAAACGAAGAGAGTTTTTAACCCGAAGGCCAAACGTTCCCTGCCTTGCGCGGCCGGCGGACGGGAGATAACGCGACCCGGACGATACGGAAAGTTTATCTACCAAACGTACAAAAATCTAAATTCAGATAAAATATTGACAAAAAGGGGATTATAAATGAGTTCAGGATCCAAAAGAGATAGAGATCTAAACAGTAGCGAAGAAAAAGAAGAGATCTTTAAGAAAAGTAAAATAGTAATTAGATCGCCAACATTAAAAACAGAAAAAATAAAAGTAAGTGAAAGAAAAATAGAAGATCTAAAAGAAATTAAAGACATGATTAAAATTATGAGAGATGAAATTAAGAAAAGTACAGAAGAAAATCAGAAACTACGAGAGGAAATGGCAAAACGGGAGATAAAATGGGAATCGGAGAAAAAACAACTCCAAAAGAGAATTGAACAACTGGAAGATAAGTTTGAAAAATAGAAAAAGAAAAACGAAAGTGTAGGTTGACAATCAAGGGTGTAAAATTAGTAGAAAATCGAAAAGAAGAAGAAACAAAACAATTCCTCGCAGAAAAATTGGGAGTAGAAGTAGAAGTAAAGAATGTAGTAACACTGCAAGGAAATAAAGGTACAACTACAAGTCTGGTTGAAATGAAAGACTGGGATAATAAACAGAAGGTCATGAAAAATAAATATAAACTGAGAGGATCCACTGTATACATAGACAATGATATGACGCCAAAAGAGAGAGGAATACAGGCCGAAATAAGAAAAATTGCAAAAGAAGAGAGACCTAAAGGTAGAAGAACGAAAATCGGTTATAAGAAAATCATCATAGAAGGAGTGGAATACGTCTGGGATGATGAGGAAAAAGGGTTATAGAGAAATCAAAAACTGATAACAAAAAGAACCAGGCCGAACTTATAAAGAAATATGCGATGGACATGGACGACGATAAACAATATAAGATGAACAACAAAATGAAGAGCGTAGGAATAGACAAAAGTAAAGAGAAAGAAAAGGATAAGAGAAAAATAAGCAAAATGCAACAGGAAAAGTTGAGAATAGGAACATGGAATGTGAGGGGAATTAAAGACAAAGAAGAAGATTTAGTAGAAGAAATGATAGAACATCAAGTGAAAATCCTAGAAGTAACAGAAACCAAGAAGAAAGGAAAAGGTATGAAACGAATCCATAAAGGATACTGGCTATTTTGGTCAGGAGTGAAGGAAACGGAAGGAGCAAGATGTGGGGTAGGATTAATAATAAATCCAGACATGCTAAAAGACATTATAAAGGATGAATATATAAATGAACGGATTTTAAGATTAGAAATGAAGCTAATAGGAGAAGAAATATGGAGTGTGATAATAGCATACGGAGAAAACGAAGATGCTAGAAAAGAAGATAAAGATAAGTTCTTTGAGGAAGTACAAAGAGAAATAGATAATGGAGGAGAAAATGTAATTGTTATGGGAGACTTAAATGGACGAGTAGGAAAACAGAATACAGGTATAGAAAAATACTTAGGGAAAGAAGGAGAAACGACCAGAAATAATAACGGGGACAAAATCATAGAAATCAGCGCAGAAAACAATTTAGTGATCGCAAACACAAAATTCAAACATAAGGATATACACAAATTCACAAGAGTAGTAGAAAGCAGGAACGAGAAGTCAATTATTGACTATTTCTTAATAAGTAAACCAAAATGGAAAAAGGTACAAGACGTCAAAGTAACAAGACAAGCAGAGATAGGAAGCGACCACTACTTGGTAAAAATGGACCTAAAGAATAAAAAGAAGAAAAGAAGATAAGAGGAGAAAGAAATCAGTGGAAACTATAAAACATATAAACTAAAAGAAACAGAGAACCAAAAAATATATAGGAAATTATAACCAAAAATTTAGAGCAAAAGATAATACAAAAGGGTAGAAGAAAAGTGGGAAAGATTTAAAGATACCATACTAAATGCTGCGAGAGAGTTGCGGGACAAAGAAAATAGCTAATAAAAATATGAAGAAAACAACATGGTGGAACGAAGATATAAAAGCAAAGATCAAAGAGAAAAGCAGGCATGGAAGAGATACTTAAGTACAAAAAAACAGATGACTACGAAAATATAAAGAAACAAGAACAGAAACGAAAGCGGCGGTGAGAAAAGCAAAAGAAGAATCATGGATAAAATTTGGAGAAAAGATGACAGAAAACTTTCGGGAGAACCAAAAACTATTTTACGGGACCTGAAAACAACTTAGGAAGAAAAAGGAATATAATATGATGAACATAAAGGGAAAGGACGGAAAAATAATAACAGAAGAAGATCAAATAATGGAAAGATGGAAAGAACATTTCGAAGAACTAATAAAAGCAGAAAACAGTACAACAGATGAAAAGAAAGAACTAGACAAAAGAGAAGAAATCGAAGAAATACAAGAGAAAGAAGTTAGGGAGGCCATAAAGAAAATTAAGTTAGGAAAAGCAGCAGGAAGAGACAAAATAACACCGGAAATGATAAAGTTTATGGGAAATGAAGGAATAACTAAATATACAGAATTGCTAAATGAAATAATGAAGACAGTGATAATACCAAAGGATTGGAATATAGGCATCATACTCCCCATACATAAGAAAGGTGACAAAAGAGAATGTGGTAATTATAGAGGAATTACGTTAATAAGTGTCCCCGCGAAAATACTGGCCAGAATAATTGAGAAAAGAATAAGAGACAGAATAGAAAATACAATAGAAGAGACTCAATGTGGTTTTAGGAAGGCGAGAAGCACACAAGATTTAATATTCATCATTAGACAGATCAGCGAAAAATTTATTAAAAAAGGAAGGGAAATACATATGTGCTTTATAGATTTAGAAAAAGCTTTTGACAGAATACAAAGAGAACAAACATGGAAAGCACTAGAAAAAAGAGGAATAGAGGAAAGAATGATAGAAATAGTAAAAGCAATGTACAGAAGTAATAAAAACGTAGTAAGGACTAACAATGAAGAGTCACGAGAGTTCGTAACAGAAATAGGAGTAAAGCAAGAATGCGTGCTAAGCCCCTTGCTGTTCTCAATAGTGCTAGACGAGGCGATGAAAAATGCAAAGAAAAAGATGAAGAAGATAAAATTGGGATACTGGCAAATGGAACAAATAGAAATAAACGAACTGATGTTCGCTGACGACATGATGATAATAGCCGACACAGAAGAGAATCTACAATACAACCTAGAGGTGTTAGAAACAGAGCTACGGAAAATAAACATGAAAATAAACATAGCGAAAACTAAAAGTATGGTAGTGGCCAGAGAGAATATAACACACAAAATAAAAATACAAGAAAAACAAATTGAACAGGTAGAAAGTTTTAGATATCTAGGATCAATAATCGAGAACAACGGCAAAAAAGATGAAGAAATTAATGATAGAATGGAGAAAACAGGGAGAATCTACAATACTCTGAAAACGAACTTTTAGGAAAGAAAGAAGTACCAAGAAAATAAAACAGAAGTAGTGAAAAAGTGGTGAGACCGTCAATAATGTATAGTAGTGAATCGTGGTCTTTGTCAGAAAAACATAAAATAAGACTAAATGCAATGGAGATGAGGTTCCTAAGAAGGATACAAAATAAAACGAAAAGAGATAAAATCCGAAATGAAACGTACAGACAAGACTTAAAGATAAAACCTATAATGGAAAAAATAGAAGAAGGACAATTAAGGTGGTTTGGTCATGTGTGTCGTATGCCAAAAACAGATTAGTGAAAAGAGTGTATGAATCATGAGTTCCGGGTAAAAATCAAAGAGGAAGGCCAAGGAAAACCTGGGAAGAAGGAATAAGAGAGGCAGCAGCAAACAAGGGAATAAACTGGGAAGGTATAAAACAAGTAGCCCAGGACAGAAAACTATGGAAAGAAAAGTATACAGCAACATAACAAACTCTTCTCCCACCTGCCTTACACCTAACGGTAAAAAGGGCATAAGGATTAAGTAAGTAAGTAAGTAATATATTTTATAAGGTTAATTTGTAATATAGTCTCATGTATAAGTCTCATTATCCGCCTCTTTTTATATATGTTGTTTAGTAGTCTGTTTTGGTTTTATCAAGATATTATGAATTATTATAGAGCTTGAATGCTTTATACTTCATTTTTAGTGTCTTCGGTCACAACTCCTTCCACGGGAAGAGCTTTATAGTCGAAGCGTTTAGCGCAGTCAAAAGAAGCATTAGATCCCCAAAAGAACGCTCAGACACCCTTTCGAGGGTGGAATTTTGAAAAAACCACTGTGTCGGAAATCTGTATTAAGCGAAGAACAAAAAGCTAATCTGGTGAGGTGAACAATCAGATTTGCTGAAATAAAATTAGCTATGACACCCTCCTTTCTCTAGTTTATAAGTTTTACGAAATTAATAAATTTAATCAAATTTTCCACGATAACACCAAACTCGCTGGTAAATATTGGCTTAGAGCGTCCACAAATCGAAATCCTGTGATTTCTAACAGTAACGTAACTCAGTTCATAAAACTTGTTTGAGCTCAAAATCCAACAGATTTATAATTAATGATCAGTTAGTAAAAATAAAGAAAATCTAGAATCCTCTCAATCTGAAAAACCATCGTATGTGAATGAAAAGGGTTATCACTTAAAGGGTCAAACTAATTCACTTGCAGTTATTGAAATACGCAAGAAAGTGTCATCATTGAGAGACGTGTAAATGCAATCAGTATTGCAATACCACTTATAATAATTTTCAAAGTAAAGATATTGAAACTCGAATTGTACGATAATTTACCAATTATAATAAGCTATATGTTTTATAACCAATCAACTGCAAAGGCGTCTGGTCAAATACAAATATGTAAAAGAGTGCTTCTTGAGCAGCTTATTATCTAGATTCTATTGTCGATTCAATTAATACTAGATTTCAGGAATTGGAACATTGATAAATACGAAAACAAAGCCAACCATATCTGCACGTATAGGAAAAGCTTCACGTATTTCTAGAAAATTTTAGGAACTTTGGGCATAGAACGAGCTTTCTCTGTAAGAGATTGTAGATTTTTGACGGGGTTGTGGCCAAGAAAATTCCAGGCTCTTGCAAAAGATTTTAATTTTTCTATTATTCCAAGTCGTGTGCCCCCACCAAACACATCATATACCAAGTAGAATTCCACACTTTAATGCTTCCCGTTATGCAAAAACATACATTCCATTGAAATAGAAAAACGTCCTCAGTGCAAAAGACAACGCTTATTTGATTTATGAAAACCCCTAATTATCTTTAGTCACCTTCCAACCAATAAAAGTTCCCCGATCTAATCCATCTCCCGTCTAATTTTCACTTCCAAACCTATTAATAGTAAAGAAGAGTATACAAAAGATGAGTTTTTTTTTCAAAGAGTCAAGGTTTTTCTTCGGAACTAATCAAATTGAGGCTCTTAAAAATCAGTTCAAAACAGGTGCGAAAAAATCCAAAATTATTTTGAAAACGCCTTGGTTAAATTCGTGAATTAATTGTCTGAAGGAGTCTAGCCGATGCTAATCTCCCAAAGTAATAATCTTAACTTATAGGAGATTACAGTATCACATCTTGAGACCATCATCTATCTAGTCTTTTTAGAACTGTTGTTAGTGAAAAGCTGCTCTACTAGAAAGTTTGATTGTATAATTATGGTATATCAGTGTATCGTTTCACATTATTCACCTATCTGCGGCCTACCACATGCTTTTTTTCCAAACACAATCTCCCGTCCAGGATTTGTCCACCATATTTTTTTTCACGCATTGTGTCTAGCAAACTACTGTTTTAGTCATATTACGCGGTTTCACTATTTTATAGCTATGATTTTGTTTTCTTACTTTACCGTGTTCTTTTTCGTATCTTCTACTGTTATAAAACATTTATCGTTCCATGGCTCTTTGAACTTTTATTAATCTGTTTATGTTTTTCTCGTTGAGTGTAATTTTTCGGCGTGTATATTTCTATTTTCTAGTATATTTTCTTCTATTTTGATTTGTATCTTTTGCTTTATCCTAAAACCTACTCTCTTATATTATTCTTTGCATTTCATGAAATTTTTCCTATTTTAAATTATTACAGGAAATTTATTCAATTTTGTTAATATTACTAGACCATCTAAAAACTGTTTATCCTACAAAAAGATGTGAGAATAGTTGAATAAAAGGTATTTCTTTCTTTTATTCCATGCGGACGTAGATAAGTGCCGATGGAAGAACAAAGAGCTAGTACGACCTTGTAACACCACACAAATATATAGTCAAAATTGTATTACTACTAAATAAAATAAATATAGGAAACAACCACAGGTTACTGAGAAGTAAAATGGTCATTAATACGACAATAAAAGAATACAAATATACAAAAAATACATAGCAGGACGAAAGAAAACCATATATCAACAGACAAAAAACAAATAAAAGTAAAATTAAGTAGACGATTAATAGAAGTGGCAATAAAGGTGAAGATAATCTAGAAAAATGGAACAAAAAGTAATAACAGCAAAAGGAAAAAAGATTAGGAAAATGCAATTACATCACTAGATCCTCGAAAAAATTCTAAAAAGAACTCTACAGAGCAAGAACCCGCATAAACATAAAAGACATAGAACAAAAGTAATAAATGTAAATTCAGAAGATATTCTTAAAATTGAAATATATTAAATAGAGAAAGCACGACAGCAACGAGGTAAAGGCCTCGGATTGCCACACTGGGGCGCGGCGGTCCCGGGTTTGATATCCGGATCAATGGCAAACATCTCTGGTCGTCTTAAAAATACCTTTAGCGGTCATGGAGTACATTATCTTCTTCTTCTAAATTAACGGGTTAGGATCTTGCCCGGGGTATGTCCAACATAGTTCACAGTACCGCACGACTGTATGGTTAAAAACAGGCTAATATAGCCTACTTAAAAAAAGAAGAGAAGGCACTAAAATAAATAAAAGGAAAGAAATCACCATACTAATGGAAATGATGAAAGAAAAAGAATAGCAACTAGTACAACTACGAATATTGTTCAATTATTGCCCGGAAGAAGAAAAAATGCAATTAGCCCGTAATTTTTTAAGGGCGAAGCAAGTAATGCTGTTATAATAATGCTGTACGTTATCCGTAGATGCTAAAAAACTTTATTTAAATAAAATCAACACTTTGAACTTGAATGACATATGGTTCCAACAAGATGAAGTCATATGCCACACAGTACGTAAACAAACCTCGCAAAGTTTGCGATCTAATCCCATCAGAGTTTTTCCTCTGGGGATATTGGAAGGAAAGGGTTTATGTTAACAAACCTGTTGCGGTTTTAAAACGAAATAAGAATTTCAGGCGTATAATTACTGAAATGGAGTCGCACTTATAGGAAAGCATTAGGGAAAACTTCGCTAAAAGAATGATCTCATATTAACGGAGTCGTGGAGAGCATTTCGCCGATGTCACATTCCATACTTAACTGCTAAGTCTGTACTTTACACCAACAGCAATAAAATGTTGTGTTTTATTCATGGGAAACATCCTAAAGATCAACTTGGATCTCCCTATATTTATTTACTTATGCTCAACAGATGTGAATAATTAAACAAAATAATTGAGGACAAACTTGCAACGATTAAGACTGCACAAACTTTGTTACCAATTTCGGTTCAGAATTGCGCACGTCGGCTTATTACGCCATTCTCTAATTTTCATAACACAATTACAATTACAACTTTCGTCATCGGTTTACCTCCGGAATAACTATCGCTTTAGCGCAATGTGGCAATCAATACTCCGTCGGGTTTAACATGCAGCTCGCAGCCTGCAGCCTGTTCCAAAGAATAAAGTCGCAAACTCAATCACGCTTCATCATCAAATCTAATTAAAACCCCACGCACTTGTTAATGTTTCTACCGCCGCTACGACAATTTATGGCTTGCCACTTTATGGACGACCGCTGTCGGGACAGAAGGGGGCCCGGCGGGCACTTCGCCGACAACAGCAAACACCGGTAAAGAAGAACTTACATGGAATTGGCCAATTAAGCTAATCGTTCCTTTGTACAACTATTTTTTCCTCACATAGAGACGCAAGGCCTTTTTTACGAAACGGCGACGCGATTATGATCACAAAAATAATGAGAACTGGAAAATAAAACAATAATTGGTTTATTTCAATGTTACTGTGTTAATAATAATAATAAGAATTGTAACATGCGATACATTGTAATTAAATCACAGGGTTCAACAAAGAGGTGTTAATTTCCAAAACATTCTAGCACAGGTGTTTTTGAACAAATTTCAATTTACATTTTTCCCAAAGATTGCATTTAAAAAACAAAGTACAAACAAAAATAATTAATTCAGGCGTGAAAAATGACACCATTCAAGTGGCGATCGCTCTTGTTCAAGCATTGTTGCAGGCGGATGGAAAAATTGTCCATACAATTTTCAAGCATAGCGCGTAAAATTGCTCGAATTTCCCGATTTACGGCTTCCGAAGTGGCCTCAAATGTAGCCCCGTAAGAAATAGTTATACGGTAAAAGATCCAGTAATCGAGGGGGCCAATTCGCATCCCGCACAATAAAAAGAGACGCTCTAAACATGTTCCCTCAAAAAAACATATATTGTGTTAAGGTATGGCAAATGGCCCTATCCTTTTGAAACGAAACCATATCGAGGGCAATCCGATGTCTTCTCAATTCTTGCAACATCGTAAGCTAACGTTGTGAGTTAACCGTCACATTGCGTCAGCTTTCTCGGAATGTTATACTCGTCTCAAAAGCGTAACACCTTTCTGCTAGACCCTGTCACAATGAAAAATGGAAATTGAAAACTGAAAAAGTCCAATGAGTGTCAAGAAAAGATACCGTGTAAGTGTCCTATAATCATGAATCCAATTGCCTACGCTCATCTAGATGTAAATGTTCAAAGTTTAGAAACCATTATACAATGTTTCTGGGTTTGTATAGTAGGCACCTTTGTATACCACCTCTTGTAGCGATAGTATATAGTATACTACATAAACCAGCCTAGAAAACAATAAATTGGGTCATTTAAAATCGACTGACTTTAGTTTGTGCTAAATTACAGGCATATTAAGTGGGAATTATAAAGATGGAGGCAAGATGTAAGGTTATCTCAATAGTTTTATTGGTCTTTTAGTTCATTTTACAATATGTTACATTCTTAGTAACATACAATACATTACGCATTAGTACCTTGCTTCATCTGTTCGAGAGATCTATAATGTTATTTTTCCAAAACCGTGGCTTGCCAGTAAAATACTCCACGTGCATGTTTAAGTCATTTATTAAAATAAATCTTTTACCGCAAAGAGAACCACATAAAACAACATCTAAAGAGTAGAGAGAATGAGATTCAAGTTAAATATTAACGATTAAAAGCATAGGGCGTCATCTTCCTGGAAAATCAAGCCTCGCTCGTTCATTCTAGCTGTTTTCTGCTGATTACATCCTTCAATTTGGACAGTTGGGAACAAAATATTGTTGAATTAATGGTTCATAATAAAAGAGGCCCTTCCAATCCTACTTAATAGAAATCAAAACTTTCTACGTGTAAAAACAGGGCTTTTTAATCGTAAAAGGCTTCTTATCGCTAGACCGAGAGCGCTTATGGAGAACATTCTTATATAAAATCCATCTCATTCTCAGTAACTAATGCATTCGATATCACATGTAAAAACAAATTTAAAGATATTACGTTTCGCAACTTTCCACTTATTTCTAATCACCCCATTTCTACTTATTTATGTGAGAAGTAAATATCACATAAGTCTCTATAAACTATACAATTTATAGAGGTTCCAAAAAATGAACAGTTGAGAATTGTACGCACTATGTTCCTTTCAGAGACAATTAATTCAACTGTCGCGCTTTAGACAACACATCATACAGATAAGACAGATGAGATGGTAAGAATGCAGGATCGACAAGTTCGAAATTAATTGCTACAATACCAAAGATTAAACTTTTAAATACAAATATAAAATATCTAATGCAATTGAAAGTAATAACAAATGCGTTTACTAAGAAGCACATAAAAATATTTGAACTTGGAAACACAAAAATAAAGATATGGTGATGCGAAACACAAAAGACAAACCTTTAAAAATTGAAATCCGAAAGAGCCTATATTAAAAATAACCATTTAAAAGAGGAATGTAAAAGCGAATGAAAATCAGAGTGAAGGCAAAAGAAAAAGAAAAGGGCGTAAATATAATAATACACAAAGTGGAGCGGAGTTGAAACAAAATCAATAAAAAGCTTGAAGAAGTAGAATCAAAAACTGAATGAAGTAAACAAGAATCTAGAAATAAAGAGAAACCAGACAAAGAAAAAACACAATTGTGGATAAAAGAAAAATAAAAAACAAGTGGAAAATGCGAGGAAAAAACAAATGGATTGGAAACATAAAATGTGAGATAGTTAAATAGGAGAGGAGTAGTTGAAAACTTAGAAAATGAAGCACAACAACGTATAAAATCAATCTGATAACACTACCAGAAACAAATTTAAAAGAAACATCACGGACGGAGTTATATAAATATATACTATTCATAAGTGGGGGAGATACGACAAGATGCAAAGCAGGAATTCTGATAAAAAAGAAAATCAAAAAAAGGTGAGCAGTTTGTTCCAGTATTATACTACATAGAAATAAGAGATAAAATGGACACAACCATACTAAACATAAACGATCCGGCTGAAGAAAAAAGAAAATTATAAAGATAATTTTTATGAGAAATTAGAAAAAGCCTACGAAAAATTAAGAAAGAACACACTACAAATGTAAATGGAAAATTAGGTAGAAAACTCTTTTACAAGCATATAAGCAATGATAACAGGAAAATAGATGGTGATGATGAGCGCGCAGTTTACAAGGAAAGATATTTGTAAGAGGACATGGACTTCATCAGATAACTCGTACACAAATTAAATAAATCATGCTATTATAAACAAAGAACCCAAAAAATTAAAAAACGTAATTTTTTTTAGAGGTATATTCATATTTTCATCACTCCTTAGTAACAAGCAGAATAAAAATTAAGAAAGCTGAGTAATACAGGAACATCCACTTCGAGAAAATGATACAACGTGACCGAACCACAGAAACCAGAAGTGCGAAAACAATACGGAAAATAAATAATAGAGACTTATTAGGACAGGACAAGCACCACTTATATCAACATTAACAAATGGTCTAAATTCACCAAATTTTCATCTAACAAACAAAAAAAAAGAAATGATGCGATGAAAAATGAAGAAAAAAGACAAAAATTATTTTTTATTTTATTTTATTATAGCCCTAAAAACACAACAATAAAAAGACAAGGGTGCATATAGATAACAAAAACAAAATCAAGAAATCTATACAAAAGGATAAAAATAAAAAGTGAAAAAACAGAAAATTACTTTCAGAGAAAACATATGCAAAATTATTACGTAGAGATTAAAAAAAAACAAAGACAACCACAAACAATGTTCGTCGAAATTAAAAATGGAAATTTGATAGAAGAGAAAGTAAGAGGAAGATAAGAAAAATGTTTAATATAATAAGCATTTAATTAAAAGATAAAAGAAACAGACGCAGATGAGGGAGTGGAAAGGGAAGAAAGCAGTGGGATTTAAGAACCTATAAAAAAAAAATAAATGAAATCATATAACATTCCAAAAATAATGGTAAACGAGATAACAGAGGAAAACATAAAATACACAGAAGATTTGAAAAAATAATATATGAATTAATTTTAAAGACATGGATGAAACACAAAAACCAAAAATATAAGAAAAATCTACAATAATTCCAACTTGAAAGCAAGAGAGTGTTATAAATTTTCAATTTACAAAACCATACTAATACCAATAAAATCATAAAAGAAAAATTAATAAAATAGGAGCAAAAGACAATAAGAGGAACAGTAAGAGGAGATATGGTAAAAAGGTTATCAACAAATAGGTACTGAAGAGGCATACGGGATTTATATACAAGACAAAATAATGAAGAAAATTAGTGTAACTAGGATGAATAATGAAATAATAGTAAAGGTAGTGACATGGAAAATATTCACCTACAAAGAAAGGAAAAGATCTAGGAGAAGATAGAGAAAAACGGTAGAAGCAAATCTAAAAGCAAAACATGGGAAACTGGAAGAAAAAAGTAAAAGAACAGAAAGACATTGATCCATGTAGATGTAGATGATAAATTTTTGTGATAACTTTATCTTGGTAAACCCAAATCCTTGTAAAACTTATAATGATTTAATTTTTTACACCATTTTTAAATACTATTGCTGTAAAATCGTTCACTTGATTTGTTGTTGGTTATTGCATGTTCATTTTCTTCTCTTAGCACAAATATCTCTAATTTACAACAAAATAAGTAAAGATATGATAATTCTATTTCGTTTTTGATCATTGCAACAAGAACTAGTAAAGTAATATATTAAAGCTAATAACAGCAAATCTAGTAATTAATTAATAAGGATATTTAAACGAGCGAACAACTGCAAGTGATTCAATTTATAATAACACCATAAATTCCAGTTCTTCTTTTACAAATCCATGGAAAAGTTATTATTAGTTGAATTATAAAAAATTGACCTGAAGCAAAAAATCCTAAGTAGAACTTAAATAACTAAGAAAAATAATGTATAGTGATAAGAACGTTTGGCTTACACTAATAAAGATAAGAGCAAAGCCTAAGCAAATTGCCTATTTATATCGCCTGGAGTTATATTAAAATCGCAGAACTAAGGAAATACTAAGTATATTGAAGGTACAATAAATAGTAAAATAAAAAAGAACTTCGATCCACAACTACATTCCAATATAAGATCTCACACAACAAAAAATATTCCACCTTTTCCAAAGTAAGGAACTAGTATTGTTATGTTAAAAATAAATGGAAAGTTATGAGTAACTCGGCGACTACATACTAGAATAAAATAATACACTACACATGATACCATTACACGATAACTGTGTAAAGCCCAATGTCGAAAAAAGCATGTAGAAAGTGTTGCAATATTTTCCCCTTTTCCTTTTAAACTAACAATTTCTTCAATTCCGTTCTTACTAATTCCATATTTTTGTTGCTTTTTTACATAGGTGAGTTAACTTTAAATATTTTATCCCACTGTCAAATATAACAACAGTTGAATACTGCAACTGGATTGAGGTTGTTAGAGTTTATGTTGATATTGACATGAATGGCTGTCCTTCGCAAAGTTTTGTCAGTATAATTGAATAACATAACAAAGCTGATGGTTTGGAAAAATATTGTTAGGAAATTAAAAATTCAAAGAGCGTAAAATATTCGCTGTGAAGCGAAGCAAGCTCCAATGCGCATTGTGCTTGCACCAGTAACATCAAGATAAACGCTGCTCAGTTCTGCAAGACTATTAAGGGTTATATTTAATTGGCCACTCTTCAACGAATGCCTCATTTTTTCTTTTTCACGTCTTTCTATTTTGTAGTGCCTATAACCAATTCTTCCCAGTTTTCTCTTTACTATCGCCTACCCGTCTCCTGGGTAGTCTTCTCACCTTACGTTTATACAATGCTGGTCTCCATTTAACAGAGCTTTTCGCTGATTTTATAGTTAGCAACATGTACACACATGTTTTCAAGTCTTTAATTTTAAATCTTCGCTTACCAGTTGCTGCCTAAGTCATTCGAATACGTCTCGTTATTTCGGCAGTTTGATCTGCTTCACACAGTTTTACGATATGCCTAAATAGATGTACTCTCATATATTTTCTAAGAGGTCATTACCAACCTTAAGTATTGGTTTTTTTGGAGACATAACGGAAAGGACTATTTCTTCGAATCCTGTTCTAAGTTAGCTTAACATCTCTTGTAGTTCTTCGGGGATGGTATTGATCAGGACAATATAAAGAAGGTTTAGATATCGGCCATTGCTGTTTACGCCCTTTGTATCCTAATTATATTTCTGAAAGGTGTCTTCGAGAACAAGAATAAACAATTTTGGGGAGTTACATCCCTTCCGTAAATTTGAATTGCAGCGTTGTCGCTTATATATTTCAACGTGTTTTTGTATCTGTAGTTTATACTTGCATAGCCACTAAAATAGAAGAAGACTTATGGGTCTACTATTCTTCAATTTTAACTTGTCCTTCCAAGATATCTTGTGCGTCCTGACAGCGTTTAGGTATTTTATTTTCTGTTTAATAAAATTTTCAATTTTGACAATACCATCATTTTTTTAGAGTGGCGGGTAAACACATTTCTAATATCCTGGTGGAAGACCAGTCTACTTCACGAACATCATCATGGCACGCCAGTCTTGATTCTCTGTTAAGTGCTATTATGGAGAGAAATGTTCGAACTATAATCTTCCCACTACCTTTCGTACCACCAGCCTCCATCATATTCTAAAACCCTATTCTACTCCGTGGAAGCAGCGTAGAAGATTACTCCTATTAACTCCTCTAAACACGATGAAAATAAACAGAAGTGCGCCCCAGGTGGGTAGAACATCAAATATTAAATTCCACAACTCAAAAGATGTCTGCTTTTTACATTCTAGTGAACACAAAGATTAGGGTAGAAAAATAATTAAAGCAAATTAAATTGGATGCGAAACAAGATTAGCAGAAAAATTGTACATCGTCCAAATTCGAGCATGTACTATGTCAAAATAACAGCTCTAAAAACTCTCATCTGGGTAGTATAGGTACCTTAATCCATAATAACATAAATACCTGATTACCAAAATACATAAAAATCCAAATCTATGTCATCCTGTAGATAAATAAAAGATATAAAACTCTAAATAATCCAAACAGATGCCCTTACCAGCACATCAGCAATGAAGTAAGTTAAACAATTGTATGAGAATATTTCACTTGCACGTAAATAACAGGAAACACAATTCACCAAGATAATAGGCGACTGTGATGCCAAAGTAGGAAGTTCCAATAAAGACAATAGAAACAGAGAAATCTTTGAGCTTAGTTCTGAAAACGAAAGAAGATAAATGTAGAGGTCTGGCGGTCTAATTAAAAACGAGACCGAGATTACATCATACATATTAAAAGATGTTAGTGTTAATTAAATCCATTAGTGGTAATAAATACATACTTTTAAGGGTAAAATTAGATATTGACACCAGATTAGAAACGAATAAGTTTATAAGGCCATATACATTTCTCACTAAGCAGCAATTAAAAGGAATAAAAAAAAATGGAAATTAAAACAGTCGAAAATTAAAAGCCACATAAAAATAGTCAATAAAAGGATATGCCCTAAAAGAAAAAATACATCAAAAACACCAGAAGTAACATAATAAATAATTAAAACGATAAATAACAAAAAAGACTATCAAAGTACATAAAACGAAACACAATCATCTATCATCAAATATATACATCAAATGTGGATTCAGGGGGGATTTCGGGCATTACAACGGGTAGAGTACGATATAGCTCAGATGAAGAAGAGATAGGCACCAAGGCAGAATGGCATAACTACGGAGACGAGGACAATTAATGAGCAACAATTGATGAAGCAGCGGAAAAATAAGTATTAGTGATAGATGGCAACAAGTTAATCAAAATTGTGGTAATTTTCAAAAAATCCTCATAACTGTGTTTTGAGATCACATATGCCTAGTTTTTATTAATTTTTTAATAAAGCAAAACTCAATCAATACTCAGTACTACTACGATCTGCTAGTGAAGGTAAAATGCACCTATCACGCATACAAACACGACATTCCTTCGAAAGTATACTTTCTCTTCTAGAAGAATACACCCGCTCCGCACCTTTGAAGTTGAGGTTAAATTAGATCAAACGCTTTTAAGTGACAATAGGTCAGCTTCTTTATAGCCCAATTTTAGCCATTATCATTTTTTAAGGAAGCAAAAATTTCAAAGCAATAATCCCATAGAAATTTTTTTTATCATATTATCTCCTTATTACTCAATTATTGGCTTGTTACTTCTGTTTTCAAGTCTTTCACAATTGTATTTCAATATTATTGTTGTTGTAGTTTTTGTCTGCACTACTTCGAAGGTGTATATCATATATATTCATTCGTTTGTCACTTTTGTCTTTACTGTGAAACTAACTATTTTTAGCTTAATATGTAGCCCAAACATTGAACTTTATTTTGTTTAATCCCAGAAAAACCAAGGGCCTTACTCAGTGTACACGTTGTCAACAATCTGGTCACACTAAAACACATTGTAAAAGACTTTACTACTGTGTGAAATGTGGAGCAGCCCATAATTCCACAAGCTGTACAAAACCAAACAACACCCCTGCCACATGTGCACTATGCGGTGGTCCCCACCTTGCCAACTATAGAGGATGCGAATTCTATCATACTCTCCTCAAACAACCCAATAACGCCAACAACAGACTTAATATTCAACAATTACCAGCACCTATACACCCTATCCCACGACATAGAATACAACCAATAATTCAGACACAACAGGCCAATACGTATTCGAATATACTAAGAAATCAAAACCACCAGAGGAAAACTCAATTACTCTCAGCACTTTTCTAAATGAGTTCAAAAATATGTTCCAACAGCTAATGCAACAAAACAGCTCAATTCTTACCATGCTTACAACGCTCATCAATAAAATTAGCTAAATTTGTGCGAATTGCCCAATGAAATGCCAACGGCATCATTCAACACAAAAACGAAGTAGAGATTTTTCTACATCACAATTCAATCGACATACTACTTGTTAGCGAAACGCACTTTACCGACAGATCCTTCTTTCGTATTCCATCCTATTTAACCTATAATACAAACCACCCGGACAACACTGCACATGCAGGTACTGCAATTTTAATAAAAAAATACTATAAGTCACTACATATTACCAAAGTATGAAACAAATCACTTGCAAGCCACTTCACTCAAAGTCAAAACGTCCTCCTACGAGATAACAGTTTCTGCAGTATATTGCCCTCCTAGGCACTACTTGAAACTCAACCACTTCAGGGACTTCTTCAACACACTCGGCTCCAAATTTATTGCTGGAGGTGATTTCAACAGTAAACATACTCTCTGGGGCTCTCGGCTAACAACTACCAAAGGTCGTGAGCTAGCTAATCTAATCCAGGAAAAAACTACTTATTTCTGTCCACCGGTAAACCAACATACTGGCCCAGTGATCCAAATAAAACTCCTGATCTGTTGGAATTCATCACCAACGGAATCTCCTCACCATACATGGAAGTATTTTCTAGTTATGATTTGTCATCTGACCATTCCCCGATAATTGCAACTATCAGTACTTTCGTAATTATTAAGAATTTTACACCTAAACTTCATAACAACAAAACCAACTGGAATAAATACAAAAAGGAAGTGGAACAACGGATTAATCTAAAAACAAGCCTCAAAACCCATAACGAAGTAGAAGACGCTTTGGATGCCCTCGCAAGTACCCTTAAACATTCAGTTATGGAAAGTACTCCATCTCTGCCAATAGCTAATACCACAAAATCAATACCACTTGAAATAAAACATTTAATTGGGAAAAAACGGAAGGCACGGTCTAGGTGGCACACAACCCAGGCGCACCTGTGGATAAAAATATACTGAATCGCATTAGCAATCAATTAAAGGCGCAACTTAAAGAACTCCGTGAACAATCCTTCACTGACTACGTGACAAGACTAAATAGATTCGACAACTCTATCTGGAGACCAATTAAATCCAAAAAAAAAACCAAAAGAACACAATGCTCCAACAAAAATCTTGCTGATCACAACGCTAAATGGGCGAGAAGCGACCAAGAAAAGGCTGATCTTTTTGTAAATCATCTCGCATCTGTCTTTAAGCCCAATAATCAATATATAATTAATGAAATCGTAACAAGTTTATCCACCATTCCACAATCTCCATTTCGAATTAAATCCTTCACTCCATACTAAGTTCAGAACGAACTTAACCATCTTAACATCCGAAAAGCACCAGGTACAGACGGTGTGACGCCAAAAATGCTCAGGGAATTGCCGAAAAAAAGGATACTCTTTCCTACCTACACTTTTAATGCCATTTTAAGACTACAGCACTGGCCTCCAATGCTAAAAACGGCAGAATTAATCTTAATAAATAAGCCAGGAAAGAACCCAAATGACGTAACCTCATACCGTCCAATTAGTTTGCGCCCTACAATTTCCAAGGTATTAGAACGCTTATTACTACAGAGATTAAATGTCAATATTTCAACAGATACCTGGCTTCCTCCCCATCAATTTGGTTTCCGAGCAGGACATTCTACAGTTCAAGTAATTAACCACGCTTTTGAACAAAAACATTATTGTACTTCAGTTCTACTGGACGTTAGCCAGCCCTTTGATGAGGTCTGACACACAGGTCTCTTATATAAAGTCAAGGAAACCCTCCCTTTAAAGTATTTCGACATCTTGAAATCCTACCTTTCAGACCGCAAATTTAGAACCAAAGTAGGAGATGCCAAATCAGACTATCATTCCATAGAAGCAGGTGTACCACAGGGAAGCGTCTTGGGACCGACCCTCTACAACCTATATACATCCGATATCCCAACAACCACTGAAACTACTATCTGTACTTTTGCTGATGACACTGCCATACTAGCAGCTCTTGAAGACCCAGCAATAGCATCTAAACTAGTACAAATCCACTTAAATGTACTCCAGGCTTGGTTGCATCTCTGGAAAATTAAAATAAACGGAAACAAACCACAGGACATAGACTTCACTCTAAGACACGAACGTTGTCCTCCGCTTTTTCTCAATAACGTCGAACTCCCTCGAGCTACATCTGTCAAATATCTTGGATTCCACCTGGACACTAGGTTAACATGGAAAGATTACATTACCAAAAAACGGAAGCAGATTGACTTGAAGATCTAAGAACTCTATTGGCTGTTAGGGAAGAACTTTCCCTAGAAAGCAAAATACTGCTATATAAAACAATCATCATCCCTATTTAGACGTATGGAATAGAAATCTGGGGTTGCGCAAGCAAATCCAACATAGCATTGCTCCAAAGAAGCCAATCTAAAGTGCTACGTATGATATCTCAAGCACCGTGGTATGTCTCAAACCAAACGCTACACGACGACCTGAGGATTCCTTATGTCAAAGATGTCATCAAGCTACGAAGTAGAACCCACCACGATAGATTGGCAGCCCACTCAAATAACCTACTTCAACCATTACTGGAAAGAGAACACCCACGACGACTACATAGACTTTGGCCAGCAGACCTTCTTGTGGATTAAGAGAGTCCTTCACTGGAAGAGCTCTCGTCACGTCATTTCAAGCTGAAATTCTGATATACAATTAGCCCATAGAATGTAGCAGTTCTGATTGCTAATAAATATACATTTATAAAAAAAAAATTTTGTGTTTAAGAAGTGTAAAAAATAGGTCATGCTGCTTAGATACCTTTTATGAACGTTTTCTACAACAAAAATAAATATAATTGTGCCTCATTGCAAATATACTTTTATCTATAACTACTCTATCCTTCATTTATTTTACATTTTTATTTACTCTATTATTTATTCATCTGGTATTAAATCTGTTGATGAAACTTTAAATGATTTTTGTTAGATACGTTACTGTTAATTTACCCATTCCAAATTTATCTGATAATTATTTCGTGCTAAAGTAAAGTTAATTTAAACATCTCTGCCATGTTATGTTATTTTTAATATTTTTACCATTCCCCAGTTTTTATTATTTCTATTTCTTTCAGGTAATATTGAATCTGTACTTTTCGCATTTTTCATTAGTACATTCATCCCTACATTTAATTATTAAACAGTTTTGAAAACTACATTGTATCGAACCACAATAATAGAGGTAAAAGTGAACTGGAGTTACTTTCAAAGCAGTGGACTGTGTCACGTCCCCTAAAATAATATGACTCTAACGCGCTTGTGTTCTTGTGAGCATACACCGGTTTTAATCTTACTAATTAATGCGAACCAGAAATAAGCTTCTCTTGTACTTTACTAATTAATTTATGAGTCTATCCTGTTTGCGTAATAATCATAAATTGGAGTGAAACGTACATTTGCGGCATAAAGCGAAAAGCCTTTCTGTTAATTAACTGTATAGTTTATAGGAAATGAGTTTAACATATAGTCCATATTTCAAATAACGGAGTTTATACAGTTCAGCCTATTACATATAGAATAATAGTAAATGTTATTATACGATTTTTTTAATTAGCAATCGTGTCTGCTATAAGAATACAAAAGCTTCTGTCTGTCTTTTAAAAAGATAAATAATTTTCCTTACAAAACACGAAAAATAGAAAATCTATCACTTAAACAATATAATTTAGATAAAGCCAAAGTTTTGCGTATACACGTTATAGAACATATATCATGGTATATGGGGTTGGGCCCTTGATCCATCTCCTATAGTTGTTCTTCTGTCTCGCTAATATCCTGACTTCCTAGATGGTTTTTCCTCGTTTCTTTGCTAGCTCCTTAATATTATCCTCTCATGTATTCGGGGTATCCCTCTTTTCCTTTGATCTTCAGGCTTAATTTCAAATATTTTTCTGGGGAATGCGCCAACTCTCATACTAATAAAGTGTCCATACCATCTAAGCGGCTTATTTTATCTCTTCTAGTCTTGCCTATCACTTTCTTTACGTACTTCATTTCAGATGCCGTTATTTTTGATCTCACTTTATCTATCAATGCCCATGATTCTGACCCATATAGTAATGTAGGTGTATATATTGTTTGGTAAAGATGCATTTTTGCCTATTAAGGTGTTGTATTTTTGATAGTAAAACTTATTTGCCTTGTTTACTCTTTGTCTGACTTCTTCTATTTTTCCATCTTTGTTGATTATTGTTTCTAGGTATTCTATTTGATCTACATACTCCAGTATGTCCATTTTTGCTATTTGTTCTTCTCTGGTAATATACATTATTTTATTTTTATTGATATTGATCTCCATCCCTTTTCTCCTAGCTTTCTTTTCCAAATGTTTATATTATTCCGGAGTTGACGTTGGGTACCCGCCATGAGTAGTACATCGTCTGCGTATATCAGGTCCTAGGTCATTATTTGCATTAAATTGTGATATCCTAGCCTTGTTCTTTTAGCTTTGTTTTTACACTTTTTGATTATGTTGTTCATGTATACTATGAACAGTAGCGGACTAAGACTATAGTCCTAATTCAGTTCCTTATCAATTAAGCCTTACTACTCCCTCTACATTTTTGTTGATGCGTTTAATTATTCGTGTTAACTTGGAGCTGTTTGTACTACTTCCAGTGCTTTCCATATCTGTTTTCACGGTACTTGGTCGAATACAGCTTTAAGATCTAAGAAGAACAAAAAGATTTCTCCATTATTGTCTATTTTCTTTTCTATTATGTTTTAAATCGTAAAAATGTAGTCCTGAGTTTGTCTGACAGGACGGAAAGCCGCTTGTTTATCTCCAATTCTGTCCTCGATTTCGTTTCTCAATTTTTTCTCTACAATTTTGGAGTACAATTTACTTGCAACTAATAATAAACATAATGCCTTATAGTATATCCGCACAATTATATTTATTTCCCAGTCCGTTGGTACTGCTCTGTTCTCCAGCCCTGTTGTTATATTGCCTTGAGCCATTTTAATGATTAGTTCTCCTTCTTTTTTGAGTAATTCTAGTGTAATGTTATCATCTCCAGCAACTTTTCCCTTCCGTGTTGATTTTAAGGCTTGTTTTATTTCTTCTTCAGTAATATCATCCCCAACTTCGCTTTCTTCATTCTTTTATTCCCTCTGGTTTTCTACTTTGATGTTTTGGAACTTAGTTTTGTAGTAGTCTTGTTAACCCTTAATACTCTTTCGGTCGTTGTTTCTAACTCTCCTCTTTGGTTCTTTACGTTTCGTATCTGTTTTGCTTGATTTCGTTTTAACATTTTTACCATATTCCAGGACTGTTTTTTGTTTTCTATATAACTCTTCTCTATTTTTCTCCCAAATCTGCTCAAGAAGCTTCCTCTGCTTGATTTACTGCTTCTTTTGCTTGGTTTCGTTTTTTTTTAATCTGTCCACATTTCTTTTTAACGGACTCAGCTTCCAAGCTGGAGACCAGCTTTACTTTTATTATGTCTGTCGTCTTTCATGGCTGTTGTCTGTCACGCCTTATAATTTTTCATCAAGACAGCTTCCAAGCTGGAGACCAGCTTCTATTTCTGTCAAGACTTGAATTTTTGATCTGTGGTAGATAGAGACATGACCTTTTCAGTATTCAACGAAGGACCATAAGTTAAGTTCAGACGCCAAACATTAGCCTGATTGGAAAATCTCAAGACCGGTTTGACCGGAAGTGGCCCCTATTCACTTTCATTTGAATATAATTCACTGTCATTCATTTTAATAGAATTTCGTTAACCTTATAATTTAGTTTCATGCATAAGTTCCGCTCTGCTTTACTTGTAAAGCAAATTTTCGCTTTTTTCTGTTTATAATATAATCTTATATGTACTAAGAACATTAACAATCATACAAAAGACGAACAGAACTAATCTACCAATTTTGAAAGCCAGTGGAGTACGACAGCCTGATTCTGCACCCCCCCCCCCCCACTTATGATAATAAAACTACATCTTAGTCGAGAAATCACGAGAAATATCATTTGACTAGCAATAATTATAGATAATCAACTAATTCAGTTTCACTTGATTCTGTATTCTAATAAATTCACGCTTCTGCAGTTAAAAAAAAGAGACATATTATATCTAATACAAAAGCAAGATATACATTTTATAATGGGATAATTTAAGGAAGGTAAAGTTGAAAATATTATGGAAAAATATGGGATGGGGAAAAAGGGAAGACAAATTTAGTTTTTTAAAAAGCAATATTTTATAATGTACAACACAGTTTCAAATTTATGAAATATGTAAGTGGAATTCTCTACAAAACACTAAAAATAAATTAATCAGAAATCCTATGGATTGCTTAATTAGGAATAAAAAACATTACAGCAATATATAAAGTGCAGAAATCTACCTCATTGTAATAAAAATTTAAATCAAGTTCAAAAAAATACTAAAAAACGTACCATAGAAAAGTTAGAAGTACATAAATAAAACGAGTATAACATCATCTAAGCAACAAGTTAGGTGAATAAAGAATGAATACTTGCATATATTAAACATTTATATTATTTATTAAATATTTATAGCAAAAAAATAATCTTTTAGATTTAAAGAAAACGAAAAAACTTTTAAAAATAAAGACAGATACTTACAGACGAATAAATAAAAAATTAAAAGACTAAATCAAAGATGCGAAAGAAAAATAGATTAAAAATGAATACAGAGGAACGAAAACTCTAAATAAACAAAAAATAAAAAAAAGACAAATAATTCTACGAAACGATAAAAAATTTGTAATAAACGCAATCGAGAAGATCATGATCTGGAAAAACTATATTATTCGACGATGATGGACCAGAACCTCAAATTGATAATAAATATCAGTAAGAAATAAAGTTAGGCAAGTTCAATTAGAGTTTTCTAATAACAGATAAAAGTGAAAAAATGTTTAAATTTAAAAAACGGACAAAAGCTGAATGCATTAATTGCTTTATTTAATAAGATGTATACAACTGGGAATATTTTACTCGGCTGGTGAAAGTCAGAATTTAGATTAGCTAAAAAGACAAATTAAAATTAATGCAACGACTTCAGAATAATAAAGAAACATACATTTAAATGTACTGCAAAAACATATCTATAAAAAGTGTAAGAAAGTAGTAAAGCCCAATTTGACTTCAGAAATAAAATAGGCACATGTATTTCTGCTTTTTCTATTATGAGAACCTACTTGATATAGTAAAGCACATCAAGCTCACAGGATATTTCAAAATTGTCGGATTGGACAAAAAAATTATAAAGTTCATTGGAACCAACAAGCTAAAGTAAAACGGAAAAACTGGGCGACAGATAACATAGAAGAATCACTTTTTTTATATGTTTACTTGATTAGCAATCAGAATATTAGTACATTCTATGAGCTAATGGTATCTGTTAACTAGGCGGAGATGAGTGACTCCCAGTAGAGTTACTCCACTGTTATTTAGTTAAGTCTTTTGGCCATTTATTTTTAAGACGTCTAAGAGGAAGATCTTCGTTTAGTGGTGCGATGGTTTCGTTTGGGTGGAGTTCTAATGTTGAATGGTGTTTAGTGGCGTACTGTTTGATTACCTCACTCACACATGGGATGTTAAGGTCTGAGTGGAGTGTTTGGTTGGTCACAAACCATGGAGCGGCTGCAATGTTGAGAATTATTTTGGACTGAAAATGTTGAATAATTTGGACGTTTGATTTACTTGTGTAGGTCCAGATTGGTCGAATAATACTTTTGTATAATAGAAGTTTGTTGGCTAATAATAGCGAAGTTTTTCCCAATGAGCCAGTACACTTTCTTTAGTCTGATTTCCATTTCCTTTCGTTTCTTACTGACATGGGTTTTCCAAGTCAACCTTCTGTCAATGTGAAGTCCAAGGTATTTAACTTTGTTTTAGTGGAGAATGAGCTTATTGGTGAAAGTGACTAGTGGGAATTTTTGGTCTTTAGTCGTAAAGGTGATATGCGTAATTTGTTTTCGCTTACCTTGATCCTCCATTTAGACAGCCATTGTTCGATTTGGCTTAGATGAGTTTATAGTACTGCTGAAGCGGTCGTAGGATTTTTGTGGCATGCCAGAATCGCCGTGTCATAGGCGAATGTAGCTATTTCCATATGATCTCTGTTATGGGTATGTCCTAGACAAATAATAGGTATAGCATAGGTCCCAGGACACTTTCCTGACAAACTCCTGCTCCTATTTCTTTGATTTGGGATACTTCATTGCCAATTTTGGTTTAAACGTTTCTGCATGTAAGGTACTACTGTAGTAATCGGTAGTATTCATGGGGATGAAATTTCTTGATGTAGTAGTCCTCTGTGCCGCACTCATGTCTAGAAAGACTGCGGAACAAAAGGCTTTGTTTTGTAAAGCGGTTTGGATTGTGTTTGTCAGGCGGTGGCACTGTTGGATTGTCGAGTGTTGTTGCCTAAAACCAAACTGCTGATTGGGCAGCCATGTTTCTTGTAACGAGTTTTCATTGTTTTGCTTTAGCACGAATTTCTCCAGCAACTTGGACACTACCGGGAGTAAGCTGATTGGGCGGTAAGAAATAATTTAGTTTGAGGGTTTCCCAGGTGTGTGGATAAGAATTATTTGTGCAAAGTTGAGTTGTAGTGGCCAGTATCTAAGTCTACGGATTGCGTTAAAAAGGATTTGTAGAAATTTGATTCCGTGATCAGGTAATCGTTTGAGAATTGATGTGATATTAGATCTAGACCTAGAGCTTTTTTGTTTTTCAGCTATCTAATATCGTCTTTAATTTCTTTAGCAGTAATCTTACGCATTGGTAGAGACATCTGTAGGGATAATTGTTCATCTTCATCTATTTCCTTGTCTACTTCGTTAAAGTTTGGTTGGAACACATTAGCCAGGTGGTCTGCGAATACTTCTGCCTTTCCTTTGTCCGATCTCAGCCATGAATTATTTTGATCACGGATAGATGGGTTTTGTATTTGGGGTCTCTTAATTTCCTTGGTGGCGTTATCAGGGAGTTATCATGAACCGTTAATGATTGAAGGTAGGTTTGGAAGGATTCGTTACGGGCAGACTTTAGTTTGTTTCTGAGTTTATTGTTTAGTTAATTAAATCTTCGTCTGTCTTTTATGTTGTGGGTGCGTTGCCATTTTGCTCTTGCCCAACATATTGGTAAACTCGTCAATAACGCAACGAGTTGGGTGTTCTGCTAAAGCAAACAAATATAACGTATTCGTTTTCAAGAAAGGGGACGTGTAAAAAATGCACGTAGAAAACACATTTTCTTTTGTAACCTTTAGTTTTATAAACTGTTTTTTAATTCTCCCATTTTAATTGTAAGACATATTATATGTGGTAAATAACTAACTGAAGGTTTACTCTATTCAAACTTAATCATAGATTAATTAAAAAAACTCTCTGGTTTCAGGGTTTCTCCAAATCACTAATCACAATGAATGAAATGAAAAAACATGAAGTAGTTACACGCGTCATTGTTTACTTCCACATTCTGTTAAAGATCAATATGATTTTGCATCATTGCTTGTAACTATGTAAAAACAAATAAACGAATGAACACGCAACTGAGCGCTGTATATAACTACATGGTCAAATATATATCATAATATCTTGACAGCGAATGTGGTATAGTCTTGTGCTTGAGGCCTGAAAATACAATGTACTCGTAAACAGGCTTTATGAATTTGAATTTTAGACAAAGAAAATAAGACAATGGTAATGTAAAATCAATATGCGAGTTTAATGCCAAAATATCAAAATATAAATTTCAATCTCATTTATAAGAAAATAAAACTCTTTAATTTTGAAACCAATACACACCACGACGACAGGCATGTTCATTAATAGTTGATGTAAAAACTAAAATTTTGAAAAATTCTGAATATACAGAGACATTTTCGAAGAACAATTTTGATATACTAAACGATTATTTAGGAAGTTATGTAAACAGATATGAAATCAACAAAGATTTCTAGCACGCATTCAGATCTGAATGATTTCGTTGCATCTGCGTGGTATTTTCAGATAATTACAATCTACATGCTCAAAGTTTTCAAATCAAAATCGCTTGAAGTTGCTCGAAAGCGAATAATAGCTTTTTAGAACAGCATCTAACCCAACTTTCCGCTAAAATAATTCTTTGGGTAGTTGTATATATAGATAAGTAAGTTTTACGATGTGCAATGTCTTAGGACATGTTGACATGTGATGCCGCCATAAACTCCCGACCATGAAAGACACTCTCCGTGGTCGCTCAATCTCCAATCGAGCCGCTGTTGCATCAGCGATTTACCATTGCGTGAAACACACCCCTAAAAAGGCGTTCGCAGCAGCCATAGAATCATCAGACGTTGTGAAAAATGTTTAAGTCTAGACGGAAATTAAGCTGAGAACTAAGAGAAGTTTCAACTTTCTTAGTCAAGTGCTTTTTCAGAAAAAAATTTTGAGACCTTAGAACTTGAAAGCACCTTGTATTTAAGCCCTTCTCCTTATTAACTTCTTTTATGCTTAAAATCTCCATCGAAAAACCGTCTTAGGGGGACATCTCTAAAAAGATTACAAGTTAGTTTTAGAGGAAAACAAAAAACAAAACCGTAAAATTTCTTAACTTTTAAAAAAGCATATTCTTAATTTCATGAACTCAAATAAGTCTACTGATAAGTTTGTCATAGCTATTACGCTAGACTACGCCAACAAGTAATTTGATACCAATAATTAGTTACTTATATCACCGGTACTTATTGAGGCTACGCTGTAATTACGCTATAATAAGTATACAAAGTAAGAATAATTTATGTTCTAATAAGGCTGAAGCAGACAAGAATACTACATCTTACTCAAAACATGAAGTTTTTATTACTGCATTGCTGTGTTGTAGAATGTTAACAATAATCGGACTCTTGAATACTTATTTAGAAACATCTATGTCTGAATGATAGTGCATGATTAACGCGATGATCATAATTGATTTCAAATATTTTTAGCCCATATGTGACAGTCAAGAAAAGTGTCCTTTCTGAGATCAAATTTTTTAGATACTTAAAAAATCATATTGAAGCATTTCATGCGTATAATGAGTCACCATATATGTTACCTTTCAGAAAATTGGCCTATAGTTGTTTGGAAATTGTTCTTTGACAGTTTGTTGTCCTTTGGTGGAACCACTAAAAAAAAAAGTTACTATAAAACCCGTAAATCTCATATTTGTCTAAACCAGGCGTCTAAAATGATTTCTAATAGAGAGCTAAGGCTTCCTCCTTATAAAGCTGTAGGTATTAATGAATAGTGGATAAGAAAACCGTTGGGTCTAATTGTGAGTAAGTGACAAACAGTCTATCCTCCTGGAGGTGTATTGCAATCGTCAAGAGCCGTTCTACCATATGTGGATACCTTCTGATGACCACTGTTTCCAACGCAAACTGATTGTGAAGTCTGAAGTAACTAAAAACTTGTTCATACTATCTATTGACATTTAATGCGTTTTATGAACATGTCCAGTACTATATAATAAATCACGCTTGGCTACCATCGTACGTATCGCATCATATTTAACTTTATGAGGACCACACTAAAAGTGACTGAAACGTTCCTGTACGACATACAAGCGTATGAAGCCATTTTTTGCTTTCCGTCGAAGTAGTTATTGACTGATTTCTATTATGCTTCCTATAAACTATACAAATTTTTGCATTAACAAGCGTAGTGTCAAAATTTAAAAAAATAATAAAAAATAAAGTATTAGAGAGTGCAACTGATTGATTTTATATTAGTTAAAAACCTAAATGCTATTTCTGGTTAGAATGTTTCCTAAGGAAAACGGCCCTCGATTTTCAATAATATGACTCAGCTTGGACCGGCACCCGGCTTCGTGCAATGTCAGCCGGTGACGTCTTCGCAATTACCACACTTTCACGTGTCAGAAATTTAAGCCTATATTCAAATGCAAACTCCACAGTAATCGCAACAACAATTATTTGATCAATCTAAGTATCCTTAGAACTAATGTCATCAAAGTGCAAATCCTTGGCAAGTATGTAAAATTGTTAAAAGAAGGAAAACCTCAAATAAAGCACCTGCATCAGAGAACATGCCATCGTCTAACAGATACAGCTCCTTAACTCCTCCAGCAGAACAAAGCGCAAATAAAAGCCGATCCGAAAACAACCCAAGAACTCCCCCAATCTTTGTATATGGAGTAGCCAACTACTCAGAAATGGCCAAAAATGTGCGGAAGTTATCGAGGTAGAACAATACGCCACTAGATGACCAATAATACTGTAAAAATAAATTGCAAGGCACTAGATTCGTACCGAAAACTTTCTAAATTCATGAACGAAAATAAGATTATCCTGGTACGTATGATGATACGTACCAGCTAAAAGAGGAAAGAGCCTACAGAGTTGTAATTAAATACTTACACCGTTCAATGGACATTCAAGACATTACAAATGAACTTGCAACCCTGGGGTACAACCCTGGGGTACAAAGTTGGAAATATTGTCACTGTATGAAATAGAAAGACTAAAACGCCGTTAAACATGTTTTTTGTTGATCTGGAACCAGCTAAGAACAATAAAGATATTTTTAACATTAACACACTACAACATTGTGTTGTGCACATTAATAGATCTTTCACGTGTGTTAAATGTAGTGGACCATACAGCACAGCAATTTGTAAGACAATTAAAGACACACCAGCCACAAGTGCTTTGTGTGGGTGACAGAGGCTGCGCTTACTAGGATCAATTATACAAAAGTAATAATAACACTAAAAACATTCCCAACCTACAATCTGGCACTCCTTTCTCAACCTTAATTCGTCAGCCACCAGCAGCCCCACCAACTTCATCATACCACAGATACAATCACATCAATCCAATTAATAACAGTAGGAACGATGCATCAGAATTACATGATAATAACAGTGAGCACATTTGCCAACTGCTCGATAAATTCTTAGAAGATTTCAAACACATGTTTAATCAACTTCTTCAACAGAATAACATGATCATACATATGCTAACCATGCTAGTAAAACAAAAATAATGGCCATACCGTTATGAAATGTCAATGGCACTACCCAATATAAAGAAAAATAAAAATTTTCTTCCAGTTTAATTATATCAACATCTTATTAATCAACGAAACTCATCTCATCGACAAATTATACTTTAAAATACCTGAATACAGATTTTATTACACTAATCACCCTGATTAACAACAAAAAAAGAACAAGGGAAAGGAAAAACTGTAAAAATAGGATATAACAGAATAAAAATAAATGGAATAGAGTGAAAGTGAAACAAAAGAAAATCTCAAAGAAACAGACTTACAAACTGAATAAAAAAGAAGATAATGAAGAAAGGAAGATAGTTTAGGCAAAAGACAAGAATATTAGAACAGGAACGGACTTAAAGGAGAGTAGAAACAATAATACGCAAACAACAACAAATACAGCGAAAGAAAAAGGATGGAGAATAGTAGCTTAGAACATCAGGGCCCTAAATGGAAAATTAAACGGGCCAACAGATGAATTTGAAAATTTTGGTCTAAAAATGTTGGCAATTATAAAGACAAAAATCAAAGGCCAAAAACAAGAAGAATTAAAAAATAGACATATGATGAGAAGTAATGGAGTAAAGCAAGACGAAAGGGTAAGAGTTGGCTGTATAATATAAAATACTATAACACAATCCATAAAAAGTTAAAAAACATATTTCTGAGAGAGTCCTAAAAATTGACTTAGAGATTAGTAGGAACGAAAATTTGAATATTATAATTCTCTATGAACCTGATGAGATCAAGCTAACTAAAGTAGAAGAGCAATTCTGAGAAGAAGTGATAAGACTTTTCGAAAGTTTGAGAAGTAAACTAATCCTACTGGGCGATTTAAATAGAAGAGTGGACAAGAGAAAAATGGGGAATAAAAAGCGACAGATGTACTCGGCGAAGATACTAGAAATAATAAACTTCTGTAACCGTAGTTATAAATACTTTTTTCAAATACAAGGACATTTATAAGTTCACGCGGAAAATAAAAAGCAGAAAATTGAAAAGAAATTGAATATATAAGAATAATGAGAGGACCAGAAATAAATAGCGACTACAACAATGAAAGCCAAAGAGTACAACGCACAACTTCTAAAATACCACTGAAGAAAACCATAAAGTTACACAAATCAAATAATTACGAGATAACAAAAGAGTATTCAAATAGAGTAGAAACAGAAGTAAAAAAAGTGAGATACAAAAATCTAACATAGAGAGAATGTGGGTAACTATTAAAACAATATTAATTGAGTTTGCAAAGTTTACATGTGGAGCTACACGAATATATAAAAACGTAAAACAAACATCTTGGTGGAATGAAAAGATCAAAGAAGCAGTTAAAGTAACAAATCGAAAGTGGAAGAAATACCTAAGTACAGAAACTGTAATGATTACAAAAGACAAAATAATAAAGTAAAGAAACTAGTAAAAGTAGCTAAAGACAGAGCTTGAGAGCAATACAGTACGAAGATGGCAGAGGACCATCAACAAAATCAAAAATTGTTCTACAGAGTGTTAAAAAATATAAGAACGGGAAAACAACAACTAACAAACACTATTAAAAGCAAAAATGGACAAATAATAACAGACAGTAAAAAGATTATAGAAAGATGGAAGAAGTACTTCCAAAAACTACTCAATACAGACAGAATAAGACGACAGGGACAAAGGCAAGAAGGTAAGATACAAGAAGAGCAGGAAATAAACAAAGAAAAAAATTAAAAAATCTGTCAAGAAAACGGAGAAAGAAAAGAGCAGGTTACAACCAAATAATTGGAAAAATGTTAAAATATTTGGGAGAAGAAACCATCAACATTTTAACCCATATGTATAACATGATATGGAATAAAGACAAAATACCACATGATTGATAAATAGGTATTGTCGTACCAATCTTCAAAAAAGATGACAAAATGGACTGTTCAAACTACAGAGATATTACCACATTAAGCTTTAAACGCGCATGAAAGGATACTTAAAAAAAGATTAAGGATACAAATAGAGTAGCACATGGAACAGTCATAAAGTAGTTGTATGAAAGGGAGAAGTATCCAAGACCATATATTTACCGAAAACAATTACTAGAACGAACTTTAGAAGTAGGAAGAGATAGGGTCACAGAAGAACTACAGGTGCAACCGATAATAAACACAATTGAGAAACGACAGTTGAGCAGGTGTGGTCACTTAGTAAGGATGGGCCAAGAAAGTGTGGGAGGCCAAAACGCAAGTAAGAATAACAAGAGGGCAGCCGCTGACAACATGAAATAAATATATAGAACAAATCAGAATGACAGCAAAATAGCGAAGAAAACTGGCAGAAACAAAAAGAAATGGGAAAAATTCATCCATAAAGGCTTTGCGCATAACTGAACTATGTTATACCTTACGCTTACGGGTATTATAAGGTCTCAGATTATATATAAATTGTTATACATTCCATATTTGAAATTCCAGCCACTCGTTTGAGTTCTTCAGATTTGTTATCTTCGCCTTGCAGTTTGTAATTCTGCAGTGCCTTCTCGCTTTGCTTCCTATAGGTTGATGTGTCGTTTTGCCTTTTTTGTGAATTTTTCCATTCCTTCCGGTCTTGAATCTTTTCTTTCCCTCTTTATGTCGTTTGTGAGCTGATCTTCCCAACGGAGTTTAGGTCTTCATCGCTGTCCGATGTTGGGTGGGTTCCATTTCATGATTTTCTTTATTATCGCTTCATTTGCTTCTCTTTGTATGTGTCCGTACCATTTTGTTCTCTTGGCTTTTATTATTCTCGTTATGATCTCATTTTTTTTTGTACTTATAAAATGTGTTATGTCCTCCTTTTATTCGTTGCCTGACTTCTGTACCTCTATTATTTTTTTGGTTTACCATTATCCTAAGCATCTGAAGTTTTGTACTACCTCGTACATATGTTCTTCTACTTTAATGTCTTTTTTGTTTTTCTGTTTGCTCTCTTTTTCTTGTTATTTCATATATTTGTCTTTTTTGGTTTATTTTCAAGCCCTCTTTTCTTTGCTTTATCTATTTTATCTATAATCTCTTCTAATCTTCTTTTATCTCTGGCTACTACCGATAGATCGTCAGCGTATGCGATTATTTGCACCATTTTTTGAATAATCCATCCCAATACTTCACATTCATTTATTGTTCCTTCTACTCCCATATTAAATAAAGTTGCAAGTAGCCCGTCTCCCTGTCTCACCCCACGTTTTATATCTATTTCTTTTGCTATTCCTTCACCGGTTTGTACCACTGCTTTAGATTTTTCCATAGTCATTTTAATTAAATTTCTTAGTTTTTGGAGATACTCTAGTTGTTTGCATCTTTATATTCATTTCCGTATATTCTTTTAGTCTTATTTGTACGATTGTTGTTAGTACCTTGTAGATTATGTTCAGTAACGTATGTATGTATATAATTTTCAAACTTTTTGGTACTATTCTATATACCTAAGCTTAGCAATGTTATGTAAATTAGCAGTATAGGTCTAACCAAACACACTTTCACACATTTCAAACAAAACCACTATTTGCAAGTTAACATAGTGTAATTAGCAAGTAAGCAGCGTATAGGACATACATTGACATTAATTCGTTGCTCTACTCCCACGCAGCCATTAATATGCGTCACCGCACAAGCTTAATATGCAGGTCAATGATAATGTCCGCGCATTCCAAGTATTATCATGATTATTCGCGACCGTATCTCAAGAGTTATGAAAGCAACGGGGCCAGTTTTCTGCGTTGCCCGAACGGCGGAGGATGTAGCGGTAGAAGTGCACTGACCTGGATGGAAGTAGACCGAGGAGTAAAACAAAGGCCCTTATCTCGCATTAGGAGTTGCCAATACTTGGCGACATAATGAAATGTCACAAGGAGTTGGAGCCGACGGGAAGCTAAAAGCGAAGGTGGCGCTGGAAAGTTCGCCACGAAGGGATGGCGGAACGGAAAAGACAACCCGACGTTAGTTTTTATTGGATTTTCGTCGGGCTAAAACCCGCTAGAAGCAGCCCGCCAGCATCTGCGGAACACCCCGAAATTGGCACTTAGAGCCCGGGTTCGATCACGTCCCGGCGTATATTAAGACCGCGCGCGTTAACTCAAATTCGAGCCGAGCATTGCTGAATTCCGACACGTCCGCCATTGTGTGCCTTTGCCCACCGCGGGCAAGGCGAATCGAAATGGGCCAGGTGTGTATTGCAACGCACGGCTCGATTGAGGAAATACGAGCGCCCGATTAAAGTCCCATAAACGTTGCCGGCGAATTCAATGGCTCATAAAGCGCTTTACGGCCCATTGTTTCGCCGTTTGTTTGGGTTCCAGCCAGTCCGAGAGCTGATTGCGTCGCCGCTGCGCAAGGTGTGCGATCTAATAAAGCGCTCGCGGCAGGTAAAGGTCAAACGTGTTTATTATTTTTAATTGACGTTAATTCAGGGAGCGCTGGAAAGGAAACTCGTTCGAACGTATGGGCAGCCAATTTCTCCTTAAAGGGACCGTCCTGCGCGATCCGGTAGAACTTAATGGGTTTGCCACAATCCAATTTGCGTATGTTAAAAGATTTTTGGTAACGTAGGTTCTTATTGCGCGCCATATTTCTTCATTTTTGCGACTTACTAAAACCTACTAATTGATTTCATCAGAAACAACAATTAAATTGAAATTGTTAAAAAGAGTTGAACATACGTCAATTTGAAACGTTTTCTTACAGATTGGCCCAAAAATACAGGATTATAGAGGTAAATTTGAAAAAAATTAACTTGATGGAATGCAAATTATCCATATAGTCTGTATCAGCTGTCTGAATTGGCTACAAGCCAACTTAGCCTTCCTCTTGCCCATGTGGGTCATGACCTCTAAGATGGAAGATTTCAGACTCTCCTTTGTACTGTGATATTTATTGATAAGTTTCGCCTTGGTAACATCTTCCAACTAGAAAGAGGTCACAAATCGGAAGATCTATGCTAGTCTACAACGTCGTCGAGGTAAGTCCTGAATTTTTTAGGTTGTATTACAGGAAAGCCAAAAGGCCGTTTTATGAGCATGCGTAATCCCTAAGTAACGCACAAGTCAGCTTGACATAAGCAACAAGCTGCTTCTTCTTCCGCTGCCTTCTTATTAACTAAGGTTGGAGATAACCATATCAAAGTTTTCGACGGTCAAACCAGCCCATTCTCTGATATTTTTCAACCAGGATGTTCATCGTCTTCCTGGGCCGCGTCTACCTTCTATTCGTCTCTTTACTATTAGTTGGGGTAATTCGTATTTGTTATTGTGCAGTATGTGGCCTAGATAAGCTGTTTTCCCCTTATGGTATAAGATCAATTCACTGACTCTTTTAATTCTGCATATTACCTCATTGTTGGTTCCTTTATGTCCGCGGAACTTTCAACAAATGTCGGAATATTCACACTTCAAATGCCTCCAATCGCCTCGTGGTATTCACTTTCAGTGTCCACACCTCCGTTCCATATACAGTAGCGCTCTTAGCCATGTTAGGTTTTGGTTTTTGGGTATAATTTTTTTTAAACGTAAGCTTTTGGCTAGGAATTTGGAGACTAGATGGCCAAAAGACTTACTCAGCGCACATTGTCATGATGTGCCGTTGAACACTCTCATTACGAAGTTGCAACTGGCAGCACAATATCAGTGAAGGTAAACTGTTTCGTTTTTTCAATACCATAATTTTTTTGCTCTTGGTTCAGTATGTAGTTAATCATTTTCAGCCAATTCCATCACGTGTTAACTGTCCGAGTCATCGGCAGTATCAACAAGACGCGATAGTCCGTGGGCGCTTGAACGGAGCGACTATGAAGCAGCTTGCGACTACGTACAAGGTCTCCGAACTGGCTATTCAAGTTTGAAACCAAAGTTGGCCCCAGGTCATTTCGCATCACGTTGCACGTCGTTGATTGGAACATTCGATTCGGTTCGAATCTCAAAGTAACCCTCGCCTCACTGCGGCCGATATTTTCCGCAAAATCTCGACTCCAAAAGGTCCGAATCCCTCAATTCACACTGTCCTCCGCCGAGTTAAACAGATGGGGCAGAATGGACGATGATCTGCCAAGAAGTCGTCGATCTCTCTGAAGAATCGCAAAGCACGGATGGAATGAGCCATGGTCTACAAAGAAGGTCGTCTGGAGCGATAAATCAAAGTTCATGCTGTTCAGTACAAATGGTGTGACCTACGTTGGACATCCAAAGATATGACCCGATGATCAAGCATAGCGGTGGTTATGTCATGGCGCATGGGTCTTTCTGTGGCAAACCAATTGGCCGCCTTCATCTCATTGAAGGAACTATGGACGCCAAGATGTACCTAGACATTATAGAAGATGTTGTACGGCCGTAGGTGCGTAGCATGGCTCGTTGGGGCTGTATTTTCCAGCAGAGCAATGATGTTAAGCACCGTTGTAGTCTTCTGCAGGAATCGTTTAAAGCTAATAGAATCCCCGTTCTGCCGTGGCCGTTACAGTCTCCGGACTTGAATCCGATCGAACACATGTGGAACGGGCTTGAGAGAAGCTTCAAAGACGTCAAAGCGCGAAATGCGAGCGAAAAGTTTTTCAGCTTCAGGCCGCATGGGCCAGCATCAATGATCGAGAAACTGATCGAGTACATACATTTTGAGTCAAAAGCTTACTTTTAGAGAAAGTTATAGCAAAATAAAAAACTAAAACCGAACATGTCCAAGAACGCTACTGCAGAAGGACAGAGTATACATGACACTTCACCATGCGACACCTAAGTTTCAGATTCAGTGTACCATTACATAGAAGTTGCTTCATGCTCTAAAAGATTGTTCCAGTATGTTCTATTCTAGATCTTATTTCTATCCCAGGATTAAGTTTGTCCTTTATCCAGCTAACTATATATTTAAATTTCTTAACTTGCTGTAGGATTTATCCATTTATAGTCACGTTTGCTTGAATATTGCACTGCTTGGAGAACACCGTCACTTTATTTTTTGATGATAATGGTTATACGGTATTCGTCTTCGTCCCTAACAATTTTATTCAGCGGTTGTTGCAGATTTTCCTCTCTATTAGCAATTATCACGGTATCATCAGCGTACCTCAATGATGTTCACAATTGCACTATTTATTTTGACGCCTTAATAAGCCTCTTTCAGTGACTTAGAAAATATATCTTCTAAGTACAAATTAAACATAAGCGGAGATAAGAAACATCCTTGTTTTATCCCTCTCTTTATATCAACTTCTTTAGTAAGCCCCGCTTCTGTTCTCAATAGTGCGTTCTGCTTTCAGTATAGTTTTTTGATAATGTTAATTCGTTGTCATCTTAGCCATTTTTATGAGACATTTTATAAGGATTATGTATTTAACTTTACTAAATATTTTTTGATAGTCTGGAACATATGCATATATGTTTTTTGTTGAGTACAATGAAACTAAGTAATGGTTCTCTGGTCCCAAAACCATTACAAAAATCAAACTGTAAGCATCCAATATCTGTCTCGCATTTTTTATTTATCTTGGCATGTATTACCTTAAGGGATATTTTTACTACATAAAACATCCAGCTTTTGAGCCTGCAGTCACACCAGGTTTTTGGATATCTTGTTTTTGGCAAGGTGATAAATATTAAATTTATCCAATCTTGTGGTAATTCAGCAGTTTTGTTCATTCCATTAAAGAGTCAATAATTCAAAATTGTCTTTGTCAATAACTTTTAAAAGTACTGTGTAAATTTTGTCTAAACCTAGAGCTTTTCCTGTTTGAGCGGTTTTTATAGCTTGTTTCACATCAGCTTGTAAGATTGGCCGACTTTCTTCTTTCTGTTCTCTATAATCTGTTGGGTCTGTTCTACTGCCACGGAATAAATCATTGATATATTTAGTCTGCACTAGGATAAGTTTTTGCAGACTTAACGTTGTTACTGAATCTTTTTTTAATATAAAATCGGTCTGATTCCGAATACAGTTTATTGTCTCGTGGTGATTTCCAAACATAAAGTTTACGGGGAAGAAGCTTAAACCATGTATTCATAATTACTAAATCTGTCCGCTCTCTCGTTTCTGACATCCAATTCAAAATCATCAACGATATCTTTCACGAATCCTTTACCTACTTCGAAGTTAAAATATCCCATTATTATAGCTACTTCGTCTCTTTTGACTTTACGCGTCATTTATTCGAAGTGTTCATAAAACTGGTCCACTCCAGCTTTAGATTTGTTGTCAGTTGGCGCTTTGTATTATACTGATGTTCACCAGATGACCTTGTAGTTGCAGTAATAACACATGATTTAACGACGGGATGAAATTTACAACTGATTGATTCTAGTGATTTGTATAATGATTTCCGGAAAAATAAATTGTATGTTTTCCAATGTCTTTTTCCTGATTGAGGCCAATGCATTTCACCAATTGGTTTTTAAGCTCTTGTACACTTACGGGTGGCACCTTCCCGCGGTGATGATTATTCTTAGGAAATAGTGTAGTAATTTATCTTGGGTTTCTAGACCGTTGATGCCATTATAGTGTCGCTTGTAGGTGTGTCTCATTATAGCCGATTTGATTCATGCTAATCATCACCAATAAAGATTTATAGCAAGGCTGCTGCTCCTAACTATTGTTCACCATACCTGATTGCCCTCAGCTAGTTTAATATGCAGATCAATGTAGTTTCTCGGGGTACTAGAGTCACTAGGGGCCATAAATAAGCTGGGTAGTCTGTGCAGACCAGTTACTGTGATTTAATTCCTATCAAGACACTTGGCGTGACTAACCCCAGCAAAAAGTGCTATCTTTTCAGCGTAACCCCCCATTCTCAACAAACTACGATTGTCAACAAATCGAGCCGTGTATACGACCGCAAATTTGTTAAACTCGAATCCCTTCGCGCCGGAAAATCGCATACAGATATTGTTGCGTAGTTTGGTTACAAAAAGACTCAAGTTTACGACGTAATCAAAAAGCACAGAAAATCTGACCACGAGGAGCAGGTAACTCTTGAGAGGGCAAAAGGTATAAAATATACAGAAAGTTAAAAGCCCAAGCGCTGCTGAACGACATCAAGGGCTTTATTTAGGACAGGAAGGTAAGTCTCCAAAATGACAGATGGATATAACAAGATGCCTTTAAAGTGCCTACCGCCGTGCATACAAAGTTTCCATCTCTGTGGTGGTGCTGCGACATGGTGCCCCACTTCTTTGGTCGCCGCCAGCCGAAGACAAGTTCTGGGTAGAGGAGTACGTGTTCAGCCCACAAGGCAGAAAAAGCTTTGGCATTGTCATAAAATAGTTTCTATTACCATTAATCCCCTAACTTGTGACCACCTTCCAGTACCAATTTCAATCCCTACTACGTAAGGGACGTGGTCGCGGCGGAGGTCAATTAGAGGCATCAAGGATAGCTTCAAGGCCCCCATCACGAATGATGATGGAAATGGACAAGGAGCAAGTTGTATTGGCCTGCAGCAGATTAGGGTCCCTGCTCGAGCAGATCGTGGTCTATAAAGGGGATTACATTAAACAATATCATTCTCAGTACTATTTACTTTAATTGTGCTAAATATCATGGAAATAAATTTAATTTTTCTTGTACTTCAATATTATTTGTTGTTTATTCATTTTCCGAATTTACTTCAATGATCCTGTAGATTATTGTAAGACTATATTCGAGTTTTCTATTTTCAGCTTCACTATTATTGATAACATATTAACAGCACCTCCCCGAAAAACTTGAGACACTGTGACATTTCTTTTATAATTTATGACCCTCAGAACCACCACAAGAGCAAAAAATGGTAGGCATGTCAGCTAATCTTGGCTAGTTAAACAGTTAATTCGGCAGTTTATTTAATTTTTACTAATGAGGTTATTTTCGTCCAATAATAGAACCGAAACTGCCGAATAGGGTTGATTAAAAAAGTGATCTATTTAAGAAAACGGTGTTCGAATATATATATATATATATATATATATATATATATATATACATATATATATATATATATATATATATATATATATATATATAAAGAAAAGAATATCAATATCTGCGCGTTACAAGAAATAGAAAAGAAAGGATGGGGTATGTAAGATGATTCTAAAATTATCTATAGTGGTGTAGCCAAAATAAATAAGAAATAGGCAGCATAAAAGACTAATGCTGCACGGCATTACGTATATTAACTGTAAAAGTAGATATAGAAACTCAAAACATGAACATAATATTGATGTACACTTCCGTAGATAATAAATACACACAAGCTGGGAATTTTTACAGCCAAATGCAACATATTATTCAGTCACTGTCATTAAATAAGCTTGGAAGATTTTAATGCACAAATTGATGAAGTAGTAATCCCCAAGGTTAAACAATGTTTTAATAAAGATACTTTAAATGACAATGGAAAACTTATGTTAAACTTCCGCTTAATTACTGATCTAAGATTTAACAACTCCTTCGTTAACTACAAACCACAGTATAAATACACATTTTGGAATATTTAAGAAGAACAGTCGATGACTGATCATATTGTAAACGACTTATGCATAGTCCCTAAATTCCGCTAAAACAAATTATAGGGGTAAACAATAGACCCTAAAAGTCGCAGTGCAGAAGGCCGTTGGACCCACACCATTCTATACCTATATATCTACTAAACACATCCTATAAAATCTACGCGTGGATAATAACTAGAAGAATGCTGACAATTACATGAAACTGTTCTCGAAGAAGAATAAAACGTGTTCTGTAAAGGATGCTCATGTATATTCGGTGTTCGCATTGAAACACATAATAGAAAAGTGGACAAAACTGTTTTTGATAAAGTAATGAAACAAAATTTGCAAAATTTTAAAGAATAAAGAATTTCCACGACCTAATAAAAGTATGCAAGAGCTTCTACAAATACACTTCCATTAATATGGAAAATAACTCTGACAAAAATATAGAACCGATTAATATAAATTAGGGTGTATGTCAGAAATGTCAATCTGCTTCCTCTAATATTTGACTTATAGCACCACTAAAAATCAAGTTACAGCATACTAAAACAGTAAAAGCCTTATTTTTCACGACCAAGCAATCATTTCGTCCTCAAAAATGATCTACAAAGAGCTGTATGCAAACTAAACATTTTTTTTGAAGGAGTACAATTGCAAAATTTCAAAATTGAAGACGACAGTAACAGCATTTCTAGAGAAAAATCCTAGCAGGTCAAAATTTTGTATTGACATTTGCCTAGAACAAGTGGTGCGTTTTAAATATTTAGGATACCATATGGCCTATGATACCAAAGTGGTCCAAGCGGTTGAGGCGCGGTCTGCGGACGAACCCGGGTTGTATTCGTGGAGCTCTCTGATGGCTGGAAGGTGGCCTAGTCAGTCACTGAAAATAAGGCGCGGTGTTTGTCACATCACCCGTACCAGAGATGGCGCGTGACGACCGGGCTGAGAAGGCAAACATATGAGAGCCTTAACTTCTATTGGGTGGAAAAAGGAAATATGACCTAAGACTATGGCTAGGGTATTAATAATATAGTAACGACATTCTAAGCCATATGCCTAAGAAAACACTGTAAATCTTATTAAAATTGTCAACCCTACTATATGGTAATTAAATTTGATCTTTTAGAAAAAAACGTAAGCCAAATACGTGTAGTAAAAATGAAGTTTCTACGATCAGTAAAGAGGTGCACGAGGGCAGATTGGTTTAGAAATTAGTAAGTGCCGAAAAAAATGAAAACAATGTGGACGACAATTGCTTGCCTATCCACCAGAAAAGAGAGATGCATAATCTCCCAGAAGAAGGTGGAACTTTAAACTGAAATAAGCCAGAGCGTCTAATCCATGAAGATAATGTTAATGATTAGGAAGAAATGCTAAAATGACCTGTACTCTATCCAATCGACTTCATTACGTTTAGTAAAAACACATTTGTTTAGAAGGTAAGTATTCAACTAGTGTAAAATATTCGCCACAAGGTCGAAAATGCATCGTACGTGCGTTAGTCTTGCACCAGCAATACCCAAAAGAAGGCTTCTCAAACTTGCGAGCTTATTTAGAGACAACTGATAGAACATATGCTGAAATGGGCACTGTGTTCCTTAGAGATATTTTGCTAGTTACAGAAAAAAAGTTGAATTTTTGCATCAAATGCTGACGTGTGATAAGACATGAGTATATCTTTACATCCACACGTCTAAACGAATATAAAGTATGGAGTGATGAATGAAAATCAACCACTACACACAAAATAAATCTGGCTACACACCCCACTCCACCCCCATAACGCATATTGTACATTGTACGATGTGCGTTAGTTTCCCTATAGTTCTGATATGAGTTATTGTGGTCTTTAAATATGCAAGGAACAATAAAGTTGAGGAATTTTTGCAGAAATAACTCCAGAACCAATCCGAATCTCTTTACGCAAGTGATGCTTATTATTATAAAGGGTGTCCCAAAATTCACGCGAGAAGTAATTTTGATAGAAAACACAGGTTTTTAATTAAAAATTGTAATTTTTTATTGATTCATAAAGTATACAATATAGCGTTACGTACGGAATAGAATACCGGGTAAGTGGCTTCCACGGCTTTGCTGCCACATGAGCACTCTTTTGTTGAAATTTTCCATAACCGTTTTGCATAAAGGTGGCTGAATATCGTTGATACAGCGCTTAATTTCCCCCTTCAAGGAGTGAGTGGACTTGGTATAAACCTTAGACTTCAAAAAACCCCAAAGAAAGAAGTCCAACGGCATTAAATCGCACGATCTGGGCGGCCAATTCTAATCACCACGACGGGAAATTACACGACCAGGAAATTACTGATGCAGTAATTGAATTAGTAACCGTCTTGTTGAAACCACATGTTGTCTACATCCATATCTTGCAATTTAGGCTCAAAAAACTGGATTATCATGTCGCGATAGCGAGCACCATTAACTGTTATTGCCTGACGAGTTGCAATTAGGAAGAAGAATGGTCCGATGATGCCTTCAGTTCAAAATCAGCACCAAACAGGAACACGTTGTGGATGTATTTTTTGCTCAACAATCACTCGTGGATTTTCTGAACCCCAGAGGCGACAGTTTTGATGATTAACAAAGCCCTCAAGATGAAAATTAGCCTCATGGCTGAAAATGATTTTGTCCGAAAAATCAGCGTCCACTTGTTCCATAATCCATTCAACGAAGTCTCTTCGCTGTGCGAGGTCGGTAGGCTTCAGTTCTTGAGTGAATTGAACTTTGTAAGCATGAAGATGTAAATCTTTCGTGAGAATACGCTGTAGAGAGCTTCTCGAAATGTCCAATTTTTGACCACGGTGCCGAATTGATGTTCCTGGACTCTCAGCAACCCCTTAACGAACTGCTTCGATGTTTTGTGTTGAACAACTTGTTGAAGGGCGGCCAGAGTATCTATTTTTAATGATTGATCCAGTCTCCCTAAATTTTTTAATTAATTTCTACACAGTTAATAAATTTAAATCACTATTCCTACCATATTTTGTAGGTAAATTGCGAACTGTAGCTACCAAATTTTCATTATTTTTAAAATATTAGTCAACAATGAAAACGCTGTTCTTTCGTGTGGCGCGAAATTCAAATCTTGCGTGAATTTTGGGACACCCAATATTATTATTAATATTATATATATATATATATATATATATATATATATATATATATATATATATATATATATATAAGGGGGAAGGTATGTATAAGAGTATCCTCGTGTATCACATCATATTCCGATTAGAGTATTATAAGAAAAATAATAAAAACATAGTTTTAATATGTTTTAGTCAACTTAAAATTGTAATCAAGTATTTCGTGTGAAACTGTTATAGGTTTTTCGTCTGAACACGGTACAATACTACTTGCAAACATATATTGGCGACGATTTAATTGTACTTCATTTGTATACATGCAGATAAGCAAACGTAGAGCATTAATTCCAGTGTCTGTTGCAATCCAAACAATAATTAATATTCAATTTCGCTGGACAGCGGAACTTTGCCCGTTCCCATAGCAGACGGCCTTGCGCGTACCATCCACTGGTGAAATTGCCGGCACTGTGTGCTCTCCAAATATTTGTCTTACAGGTGACCGTGCAGCACTTCGTGCGTTGTGCATTATCAAGGAAATGGCCAGCCGGCTTCCTTTGTGGCTGTCTAAACAAGAGAACTCGGACTTCAGGGGAACTGCTGGAGGAGAACAAACACTGACTTTGCCGATTACAGGCCGTTGCTTCGTCGTTGCAATGAGTTTTCTGCCCGCCGACGGCTCCTCGGCCTAAGTCGCAAAGGAAACCGCAAAAGGAAGTAACGGCTGCCGAATGAAAATCGATGGCGTGTGGGAGTGTATAGGAACTGTTGGGGTTATGTGCCGAGTGGATGTAATATCGCCCTTGCATAGGGGCGACAAAGGCGATTGTATTGATTCGCCAACTCAGATTTTATTGCCCTGATTTGAATTTAAATTTATAGCCGGAGGAAATGCATAAAAACATCGTTTTGTATTCGGAGCATAGGCAGAACTAGCAAGTACGTATCGTATAGAGTTCAATGGACTTATAAAGTAGCATTCTCAACTTTATGGCTTTCCGACACATATTTTGAACACCAAAGTTATTTTTTACTGATCTGTGCTTATAAACTTTTACCAAGAAGTATAAACTACACAGTATTAGTATACAGAGCCATTGAGGTAAATCCGGAAAATAAGTAATGAAAATAAAATACAAGAAAAATTAAATTAAATAAATAAAAATAAATCTGCCTTGTCCTTGGTATTATAATGCTTCTTATTGCGCTTCGCCTCAACCACACCCCACACGTAACATTTATAGAGATTGCAGTCGGAATTGAAGAGTGTGTATAAGTCGGGGAATAAATGGTAATACAAACTGCTGTATAGTCACGCCTGGATCTTCCTTACCTCGTGGGATGGAGCGGAGTTTTGCTGAAAGATGTACTTCTACCCAACCACCACCTCCTCTATCCAGAACTTAAAATCAGTCTTCAGTACGTTGATATAAATGTCGGTAGTCACCTTCAGGCATCGTGACATTTCCTTCGCGACTCACAAGCCCCAGCACTATCATAGAAGTAGGATACATCTTAGCAGATCCGTCGGTCATTTGTCGAAAAAACTTTCTGATCACCTTTTTATCTCAGTCAACAGTTGACGGTTTCTCAGGACGAATGTATAGTGCAGGTCCTGTTCCACTGATCTTCATAATAGCCACGCCCATTTCTTTTGCGAGGTCAATCATGCTTCGCCCAGGATCCTGATTGATCTTCCTTTTCAATCTAAGGACAAATTTATAACTTCTCTTGCGATCTGTAAAGTCGGCTCCTCTAAAACTTCTCGTATTATTATCATATATCTCTAAATATTTAAAAAAAGTATATTCCTTAATTCTTAATTCAAGATAAACAAGAACATAACACACAAAAGAGGTAAAAAGAATTTAAGTACTTTATAAGTAAGGCCAGAGTACATAAAATAATCACAAGATTGAACATTTTAGTAACAAACTTTTTTTATTTACTTTATTTATAGAAAATTATGGAAATAAATGTTTTAATTAAAAACACTAAAAACAAAATGGAGGAATACTTTATTAGATGAATATATGATAAGACATAGAAGACTAATAAAACAGTATAAGGAGTGTCCTCCCCAATGAGGATCTAAAAACAAAATAGAAAGACGACATGAGGTAAACGGAAATATAATTTAAATTTATTGTTATCAAAGTTGTTTTTCTTCAAACAAGGATAGGAAGGAAATCCTTAAAATTATGGTGTATGTCTTCATCAAATGACCCAAAGCTAAATTAACTATGAAGATTTTGGTAAAAACTTTTTAAAGTTTAGAAATCATTGCATTTAGCTAAGAAGGAACTTGCGATTTGATCGTTTTCTAAAGAAGATATAGTTCACATACGGATATAAGCTAGTGTAATGCCGAAGAAGTAACTGAGGAAAGCCAGACATTTGGATGAGTGAATTTACAAGAAAAATAAAAATATTTGCTATTGGGGCGATGAGCAAATACAATTGATATGTCATCCCACATCAAACTTGGCTGCTAGAATAATCAGCAAATTCGCTGAATAAGCTTTTTACTTATGGGTTTCAGTGAACTAAGAAGATTTGAGTAGGTCTTTGGTTTGAAACATCAATTCATCCCTTTTTCTTCTTAAGGGGGTTTTTCTAAATGCTATTGGTGATTCCATTAGCAAATGTTTCTCTCCCTTCTCCCATTCTAAATAGTTCTTGTGCATTTATTCCAGTTTATTTTCTTATTGGTACGAGTTATTGATTTCATTTCACACATTCTAGTATTTTTTTGTTTGTTATCTTTTTCACCCATGAGATTCGGCTCGTTAACCACATCTCATGACAAGCTTGGATCGTATATGTTTAATGTTTAAGCTCCAGTTTTACATATACGCTTTCACAATATTTATAAACAATGGCTCACGAGGCGTATTTGGAGTATTTTTAGTCCTGAGGCTATTCTCACTATTATCTCTTTCACAGCTAACTCCAAACTTCACGTTTTAAGATACATAATCCCTTTGCTTCATGATCTTTATTATCAATTTGAGATTTTGGTCACTCAGCACCAAATAATTTTTCAACATAGACTTTCCAAATCGTGATCTGCTCTGTCCATTATAATTTCTTTAAAATAATATTCTAGAATAATTTATTTTTCCTTATTTAGTCTTACAACCTTTATTTTCTTATCTAATTCAAATATATCGTAATGTTGATAATTTCTTTACATTTATCTGTTGTGTGACAGATTGTTTTTAAAAATCCTATTTGTATGCATTAAACCCACCGTTTCTACTAAAACCCACGTTCGTTTATAACTTTGATTCTTCTTACATTTAAGGACTGCATTTTCTATCTTCGCTAATCGATTTTAGCCTATATCATTATTGGATACATGCAAAAATTCAGTAACTTAAATTATATTCTACTTGTTTTATTTCTGTATTTTTAAGTTTAGATACATCTAAATTATCAATAATGGGTTTTTTATTATTTTTTACCTTAATTCACATTTTATTATAGTTCTATTACAGTCTGATGTAATATAAGTAACGAGGAAAGTTCTTGCTGTGATATCTTTAGTGCTTTGGGAGAAAGTCCGAGTGTACATTCTACAAATTGACAATTTCAACCACGTGCTGTTTATTACAAAATCTTCCTTTCGACAGAACTGAATTAGTTTTCCCTTCGATTCCCTTTTTCCATCTCATGCTTTCCTATATTTTACATTTTACCTTGACAAACTTTAACATTATAATAACTCTTTATAATATTTATATTTAGCCTTTTTTATCGTAATATGTTTCACAGCTTGAAGTAACAATTTTCAAGCTTTGCAGCAATTTTGTTTTCTGAACGTGCGTATATTTTATTAATGATATTTTATTTCAATTGCAGAAGCATCGCACTTTCAAAATATTTAGATGATCTGTTTCGTAGTTTCCTGAACAATATACAGTTTTAGCATCAGATCTGTAGAATCGAAATTGTGGATTTTTGCTAGTTTACCGAGTGCATATGAGCTCTGAACATTCCAGGTGTCTATTTTAAATTTATAATTAATATTTTTACACTCCGGGATTTTCAGCACCTTCTGCTTACCAAAAACCTATCGAGCACTAAGTATCATTATCCTATTTTGTATTAATAAGTTGCAAACTGATTTTTAATCGGCTCTATCGTAACATTAAAAATTTGCTACAGAATGTTGTTACTTTGATACCAGTTGATGGCTCGCGTTCTTTTCTATGCACAACTCATTATGTCTTTTACAAGATGAAGCTTACCAGATAGAACATTCTATTGCTGCTTCAGTTTCAATATAAATTGGACATAAATATGAGTGCTACACGGACTGGAAGAAACATTTGCAAAGCTTATGGCGTAGTGGTCTAGTGGATAGGTCGCTAAACTACTAAACCTGGAGATGCGGGTTCAAATCTCGCTCTGGCCAATTCGATCACTAGCATTTTTACGGCCCAGCTCGACTCAGGCTGCAATAAATGAGTATACCTGAAGGTCAAACTGTGGAGTAATAATAGGCGGTCGTAAATAGCACTAGCCACGTTACTACCCTTGTGTGCCGTAGGCTCTAGATTGTAGCAGACTTATCCTGTTACGACCCCAAAAAGCCTTCATGGCCTATTACGGGGAACTATTATATTATGGCGATGGGACCGTTAGAGAGCCTACTGCCAAACGCTGATTTGTAGAGTTCAGGAAGGGAGAGAAGATTTAGCCCACAAGCAAAGAGTTAACCGTCCAAAAAAGAGTGGCAAGATGCCATAAATTCGGAATTTGATGTAAAAATAAGGATATTTAGATAGTGCGGATCAAAAATTGGTCTCAAACCTAGTACCATGTAATTTATTTATAAGTAGTAATACAATGGTCTTTCGTTGCTTTCTGTAGAGGGTAGTGTTGTCAGTTAAAACGTCCCTAGTTGCTGTCAGCAATTTCCAAGAATAGAGCTGCTGTAATCTATTTGATTCTCATCTTCACCTCTAGTACTTACAAAATTCACTGTCGTCTTATGAAAGTATATGAACCATTAAATCCACTATTTGAAAGTTGTTTCTTTTGCTAACTTTGGTTTCAAATATACGTAAAACAGTTTGACAATACGACAATGTTTATTGAATTTGTGTAGCCGGGGGATTTTGATTCATTTAAAAGGATTATTTTACACAAATGGGCAGAAAGAGCAAACTGAAGAAATGGTACGACTCGTTGCCTGCGGTGGCTAGAAAGAGATTTAATGATATTCGTTATACATAAAGCGTAAATTTCAAAAAATTAGTTTCAGGTAAACCACAAAATTTAGTAGACGGTTGATGGACAGAACCGCCATTTCATACATATTGAGCCCTGTAATGCTTGAATACTTGGAACTAGAGAAATGGACATTCAAATATTACGTATAGTGCTCTCTTCTTCGCACAGCCTATAAGTTGGATCATTAACAATAATCATTTTGTTGAGATACTTTTTAAGGCTGCAGTATCCTTTTAATGGTTTTGTATTCTCTAGTTTTTGCATTTCCTTTGCTCTTTTACTGGATCGGAATGTCATTACCATTTTAAAGTATATGTGTTCTATATTTGTTTGCAGTAGGTTCTATGTTTCGCAAGCTATCAGCTCTTTGTGTCCCGGAGCCCATTCTAAGCAAACTCTGCTTCCGAGTATATTTCAGTACTTTCTAAATCCTTTAACGGCGCTTGGCTGTTTGTGAAGATGGAGATTTGCCTGTTTGCGAAACCTTTCTCTAACATAAGTTTTGCGCACTTCGTTAAGGCTAATGGAGTCAATTTTGTTCTTATTCGTGCTTCAAACACTCCTGTTCTTGAACTGCGTTTTGTTTTTGGACCATTTTTATATCAAACACTCCTCTCGGGTATTAGTATCCTGGAATATTTTCTAAAATCCCAAACAGCGTTGATTTTATCGGATTACATGTTAAGTACGCGGTTCTTTCCAGTATATTGAAGATAGGGTTACTAATAGTGACTTATTTTTAGTCTATATGTTGCTTGGGAGTAAATAAAGATACACTTAGTGAAGATTTAGAATTATTTCCATCGATACTGTAAGTGTAAATAATTTCGCCCTTTGTAGTTTACTCACTTTGTGGATTTCTGGTTTTATGTCAACAGAGGATAGAGGCATAATATACTCGTATGGTCTACCTAAGTTTCAGATCTTAAGTTGTTTTTCTACAAACCCATAAGATCCTTGCGGCTTTGTGCATATGGAAAAGTTGTTAATATTTTCAAAAGAATTCAAGTTAATAATAAAATAATACACAAATAACAATATTTTTGATTAGGTACAGAATATATCACGACGTTTTAAACATTACATTGAAGAAAACGGCAGTCATAATATTTCGAAAGGACAAAAATGTGTGAAGAATTTCAATAAGCCAATTTACTTCTATTTCTTTACACGCTTGCTATACTAAATGTCGGTAACATAAATATTAAACATAAATAATTTTTTTCAATGCGAATACCTTTTAACTTTAAAATAACTGTTTGACGGGTTATGTTGTTATAGTAAAAAGTAAAGATTATTGCTGGTTTAGAAAAGTACTAAAAGCCGAAGTTGCCTAGGAATTAATTAAAAAGTCAGCGACAGTCTAACCGCCACTTTTACAAAATGCATTTAATTCCGAAAATGCATTTATTTATCAAAAAATTAATTAATTTTTTTCTCGATGTTTTTAGCATGCGTCAAACGATTTACCATAGCAGCTTTTCTCCTAAAATTTCAATTTCGCTTTACTATACAGGGCAATTTTGAAACTTCAGTGGTATTGCAAATTGTTTGCTAATAGTTCTTTTATGAATTTATTCAAGTATTGGTAACGTATGCTTCAATAGTGAACGTCCTTTCAGGAAGTTTACAGTGTTTTTAAAAGCTGGCGTGAACTCTGTGGGGCTATTTGTACATTTAAAATTTTTAAAAATAAGTCATATACGATGCATAAAAACATTAGCGTTGTTTTTTATTGCCAGTAAAATTGATTTATGTCGCTATTTCATCTTGTATTGAAAAAGCAATCAGAGATCCATATAGTTTTTTGTTTATTTACCAATCGGAAGTAATAACGAAAACCGTGTTCGGCCGAAGCCATGGTTATCGATGTACTCGATTTGATTTGTAATGCAATAAATAAAGAATGCCTGGGAGTATTGGCCGGTTTTGAGTTAAAAATAACGGAAGCCTGCATAATTTCAGCTCAAAATCCCAAGCGTATCGGTGTATACTCAATAATTATTTTAGTTTTTATATTAATATGCAACTCATATTTATGTAAAACTTCACTAGCCTAATTTTATTTATAATTTTATATAAAATTTTGTAAAGCTAGCACACATATTTATGATTTAATTAAAATATTCAAATGTTCTTTTTTGAATTTTATACTTCTACCATAATATTATAAGCCATTGATGTAGGAAATTACAAGGTCGTGCTGAAAAGTAATGCCTCCGATTTTTTTTAATCTGTTCTCAATATCGGTTGATGTATTATATGTTATGCTTATTATTCGGTCAACTTTCCCGCTTCGCTGACCCAAGTTGCAACCCTCTGCCGCTAGAGGGCTCCGAATTGTAGCGTGTAACATAGTGACGTGTAACGTAACTATGTCGGTGCAAGAGAAAGAGCGTGCTGTAATAGAGTTTCTAACCACCAATTGAAATCCATAGAAGAATGAAAGCTGTGTACAGTGATGATTGAATCGACATCAGTAATATGCGACGTTGGGTTGTTCGTGCTCGTAATTAAGGAAACAGTGGTGCTAACGTCAACGTCTGTGACAGAGATCGGAGTGGACGAGCGCGTACAGCAACCGACAGGATTCATCGGAATTGGGTTGATAAACTCATCAGAGAAAATCGTCGAAAACCCAGACACAGATCTAAGGTAAGTGTGACTTATCACGAAAGCGCGTACAGGCCATGATTGCCGAACTGCGGTACAGAAAACTGCGCGCACGGTGGGTGCCTCGAATGCTCACTCATGACATGGAACAGAGGAGATTGGACATCTGTCAACAATTTCTTTTGCGTTTTGAGCGTGCGGGTGATCGGTTCCCTAACAACTTTGTGACAGGTGATGAAAGCTGGGTTCACCATTTTGACCCCGAAAATAAGAATCAGTGGAGTCCCGATACAAAGGATCACCGACACCAAAAAGATTCAAGACCATGCCATCAGCAAGCAAAGTCATTCTAACAGTGTTTTGGGATGTTCAAGGTGTGGTGCATTTGAAATTTATGCCTAAAGGCACCACCATAAACTCTGCAAGATACTGCGGACCCTCAGAAAATTGAAAGCACAAATTCGAAGAGTTCGTCCATACATGGAGCACTCTCTCCTTCAGCATGACAATTCCAGACCACATACGAGTGCTGCGACATCTGCAACAATCCGACACCTTGAGTTCACTGTCATCGATTATCCTCCAAACAGTCCCGACTTGGCCTCATCCGATTTTCATCTGTTTCGAAAACTTAAGGACACCTTCAAGGAGTTCACTGTGATAGTATTGAAGCCGTGCAAGCAGAGCAAGCTCCGTCAACAAAGTCAAACATTCTACAGTGACAATATCAAGCAACTAGTCTCTCGTTAGGAGAAATAAATATGTAGACATGAAGAATAAAGATGTAGAATGTTAATAAAGTTTGTTTTATTTAAAAAGCTTTAAGAGTTTTCACAATAAAAAATTCGAAGGCATTAAAAACATAAATGTACTACCGCTAAAAGAACACCACACTCTAACAGGCACTAAAAAGCTTTTTTTTTAAATATACAATATTCATTAAAGTTTTAAATTGCTTATAGACAGGTATAAAGTGGAAAACCGAAAGCATTCCGGGGCATACATCTTAACCCATCACTACATTTGTATCATATATGATACAGTGCACATATTTCCATATACTGTTCTGCCTCTCTACTGCATGCTGTAACAGATATGCTTCTAGATCGCATAGTTGTTAGTTGCAGATTATATAGAAGAAAGTCAGCTGTTCCCATAACAAAAACCAGTAGATATAACTGGCTGGATATTAGTGACTCTTTATGAAATATAAGGCAAGCAAAAATATTTTGTCATTCTAAAAGATTCAAGCAATCACCTGAATACTAATTTGTCTATAAATATTCACAGGCAGTAGCGATACACAGAAAAATGTATATGTATCATATATACCATACCCATAAATTTGCATGTTACATATATATATATATATATATATATATATATATATATATATATATATATATATAATCCAGTATAATAAATTGATGCTAAGAATAATTTTCTGCTATAAACTACTTTTTTGAATTTATAACGTGCATACAAATACTGAATCAAAATTCTGACTGAAAATAATAGAAAGGATCGTTTTCAGAAAGACGAGTTCTCCTAAGCTGTCGAAAGAATCTACAACTGCACTCTGACAGTGAAGATAATATGGATATTTTTGATGACAACAGTATTTCAGATCCTTAGTTTTTATGTTCTCTAAGTCTAAGTGATTCTTCATCAGACAAGAAAAATAAATATACTAAAGCAAAGAAAAAATATAAAGATTGTACTCAAAGCACAAACAATTAACATGAAAATTGTGGTTTTGTTCAATAATATTTTCTCATTTCTAAGCATTCAAGTGGTAAATTGTGTTATTATTTGGTGATAGTTACAATGTAGCTATTGAAATTAATAGTAACAATTACTATTGCAAAATGTGTAACATTTTAATAAATGTGTTTCTCCATAGTTATATTCCATTCGTTCCTTTATTTAGATCCCATGCCATAAACAAGTAGTGAAGGGAAAGATGCTAAGGACAGTATAACTAACCTGTTCATAGTAATGAACAGAAGAAAGAAATATAAAAAACTATCCGGTTCAGGTCGCCTTCGGGGATGCTTTTTCATTTAAGGAAGTGCACCCTTTAATTACGTGAACCCGCAAATAATAAATTTCCTGAAACACGGGTTCTCTAATTTTAACTATAAATTATTCTTGCCAAATAATAATAAGTATACAAATGGAGAATACTCCTATGTTTAGAGAAATTAAATAATTATGGGAGTCAAGAGATGACCTGTCACGACTTAGAAGGTTACAACAAACTCTATTTTTTTTCTGAAAGTTAATAGCGGCAAAAATTTAGCGGCCACAACCGAAAACTTTGCCGCCACCTCCGGTCAAACCGGTCTCGACATTTTCCGATAAGACTGATTTTTGGCGTATGTACTTGACTTATGGTCCTTAGCTGCATACTAAAAACGTTGTCTTTATCTATCATAGATCAAAAATTATAAGGCGTGACAAATGTTAGAAATAGAAGCTTCACTTTTGACCCTCAGTTCAGCCCCTCTGGGGGTCGGATCAAAAATTCCCGAAACACGGCTCCTTGCAATATGGCCGAAGATCATTCCTGCCAACTTTCACGTTTCTAACTCGAGCCGTTTTCGAAAAAGCCTAAAACTGTAGACCCCCATTAGGTCCCACCGAGGGGAAGGGGCGAATTTTGAAAAATCTTTCTTAGTACGTCCCTACGTCATAAAGAGAATAAAACCCGAAAGGTTCTAGATTCGGCAGTTTAGGCTGGGCGTTGTCAATCAATCAGTCAGTCAGTGAGCGAGGACTTTCTCTTTTATACGTATAGATAAGATATCTCCATCATGCGCAGAACATATATAAAACAAAAAGACACCAACTATAAATAAGAAACTAAAAACAGTCCAAGAGTCATAGTGTGGAAAAGTAAAAGTTTAATGGTACCAAACCGTTAGAAATTTAAACACCATATGAGTACTTCACTAAGCTTTTTACAGAACTTTCAATTGATTATGTTGTAGAGAGAACAATCTGAAGCATCAGAAGGAACTGAGTCATGACCGTCTGTTAAAAATGCGAGCAGTAGTTAAAGATTTACGCAAAAACTCCAAGAAAGTTCTTATTAGAAAACGTTTATCAATTGATAAGCAAATGCGCTGAACTAAGGCAAGAAGTTATTTGAAACAAGATAATTCAACAAGCCCATATAAATAAGTTTAGAAACTTTTTATGCTACGTGGAGTATCTAGGTACTCTTATTATTTTGAAATCTACATAGTTCAGGAAAGTGATCCAACATAAAGATTGTAGAATGAATCCAACCTGGGCGTTTCCTAAAGAGATACATAAAAACTGTAATTATAAAGTATATTGTGACAGCAAGAGCTAGGAATATATGCACAAAATATATATAAAATATACATGCATATATGTACTATAAAACAATTAAAATAAGCAAAGTAAAAATATATATTCTAAATAATTACTTTTATTTTACAGTATCGACACCTATGTTACAGGTATACTTATACAGAAAGGTATAAACTCATTTTTAATAAAAACAAACAAGTATAAGAATATTTTATAAACATGACATTTTTATTATACGTTTCTACACAGGAACTTATTAAATATTTTTCTAAATTGTCAATAATTAAACATTGTCTTCGATTGCTTAACAAATGTTTGCAGCTTGAAAATATTCGTTCAACGTCGCAAGAAGTAACAGGTGCGTACTTAAACGCACATATTGTAATTGGATCCAATTCTAGATATCTAATGAACCTTCTTGGAAGCTATGGCAAAGGCATTTCAACTACCTCTTGTAGGTATTTACTGAAAATAATACTGATTAAAGCATAATCGCAACTTAAGAATCCAGAACAGGAATTTTAACTATTTTTTGTAAATAAAATCAGGAAAATTAATAAAATGAACATGAGTGCCCTTAAATATGCAAAACAATGTTTTGCATATGCATTTATAAAAGCAATCAAAATACTCACACATACAAAAATACGCATTTTGCATATATTCCAAACTATTACACATCTATTGATTTATTTGTGCACCTATCCAAACAGGGAATCCACTCGTTAGAGACTGCCAGAAAAAATAAAGTTCCTAACAGAAATTTTCTTTGAGAGAGTAAGATAAACACGAAAAAAGTCTGTTCAAATTGTTGTAACTGTTGAAGCAGTTGACCTTTCATGGGTAATGGAAAATAACAAAGCAAGTTTGCCTCCATCAATTCTAGGAAGAAAAATTCCCATCTCTAAAATATACAGATTCAATAAGAAAGTGAAAATAAACGCATCAATAAAGTGTCTTATGCTGTCAAGTGGTATTGACCTGATTGACAAATAACAAAACTCTTTTGCTAAATTCCATACAACATAAAATTTCCGGGGAGAGAAGGGGTAGAATAAGAGGGCGACAGTTAAATTTCTAATAAATTTTATAATACTAAAATACAAAATGAAACTTTTTACATATGCAAATCTTCATTATAATCTAGAAAATTATCAGCAAGTCATTTTAGTGTAATATTTGTTGTTTTTGGATGTATTTTATCGGGTGAAATTTTTGTTATATTTTTAGAATAATTAACTGAATTTTAATCTCTCTATGCGTTGTAGATGTTTCTGTAGAACAACTGATTATTTCAATCTTTTTTTACAATTTTTCTCCGAGTTTTCTTTGATCCTATTTCAGATAGAGAGATTATTATTCAAACTATTTCACAATTACTTTATTCTGGAATTTGCCAGTAGAGCACCTTTGCTCTCTAATTAAAAGCGTCTACATTTTTTACGGTTTTGTAGCACTAACCATTTTTTTACCAATCTATCCATTTTTCCTTGTAATACACCGTTGCGGAACAACTTAAGTTTAGGCGTGTATAAAAAGCTGTTTCGTAACGTTAAACGTGCTTAGCCATACAAAGTCCAATAAACTGTCTCTATCCGACTAGTTGTAGTCTACTCCTAACTCATTATATTCGCCCGTTTTCCCAAGAATTCATTTTAACGCTTTTGTGAAGCAGACTGCATTAAATCAAGTTATAATGTGTAATAAAGTCGACACATGAATTAATTAGTTATTGACTAGCGGATTCTACGATTAAATTTACACAAGCTTTATATGTTTAAGCGCGGAATCGAATTCCAGAGTTGAAAAATTTTCTAACGTCCTCGTCAAAAACGCGTTTTAGTCTATAATGTTTTAAATTACGTTTAATTGGCATTTCTAGGAACTATATCAGCGATCAAGACTCACTACACAATGAAATAAAAAATGGGACTTGCTTTTATTGTTAGTAGTACCGCAGACTTCAATTTCGTAAATTACTGAGTAGCACTTTTTACACACGACTTATAAAACAAGTAGTACTAAATGATACTACTGTAATTATCATAATCTTTTATAAAAAATAGAAATAAACAAAGAAATAGAGATAGGAAGAGTTGAATATATCAACAAGTAAAATCGCATTCAATGACAGTAAAGTTGTATTAGAAGATGGGAAGCTGAAAATGTTCAAGACAAATAATAAGGTTGAAAAAAATAAAAAACGCCAATGCTAATAGACACTCAAAATACCCTAATATGCCTTATAAAATTAAAATACATAAGTCAGAAAGTTAAACATAATTTGAAATTTCGAGTAATTAATTGTAGGGATGTAAAAAGTGAAATTCAATTGTTAAAAGCGAGTCGCTATTTGAATTTCGTAGAATAAAGACGTTGCGAGCGGTCTGCGAGATATCATATCAAGTGCCAAGCAATTAAGTGTGACCTCTAGTCAACTTATACTTTCAACTTTAAATATTGAATAAATAAACTGTAAGTGACTATTAATTATTAATCAATCAATTAAATAACTTTAAAACACTAATAAATTAAATACTTCACAAAAATGCTGCCGACCGGCAACGGCTTTAACGGCGCATTTAACATTAACAGCCAGCAGCAAATACATGGAAATCCTACACAATTACCGTTATTATCCAATACACAACCCCATTGTTCTTATCAACAACCACAATATCCATTTCGCAAACATTCAGTCCACCACAATTTTACGCCTCTCACCACAACGGCGAACAAGTGAATCCACCCATTCAATACACAAGCGAAGCTAATGATTCAGGAAATGATGAAGAAATGGAAACTAACCCCGCCCTTGAAAAACTAGGACAGACAGTACGCAATATCGTGAACTTACAAAACAAACAACACAAAACCCCCTTGCCAATATTTTATGTAGATCTTGAGCCAGCTATAAACAACAGACATATACAGCATACGCTCAATACAAAATAACCACGTTACATTTGAACCACCAAAACCAAGTAAAGATATAGTACAATGTACCCGTTGCCAGAATTACGGGCATACTAAAAGCTACTGCAATAGACATTTTGCTTGTGTGAAGTGTGTAGGTCCGCACGATACAAAAAGCTGTCAAAAAACCCGTGCAACTCCAGCTACATGTATCCTATGTGAAGGGTCACATCCAGCTAATTGCAAGGGATGTTCCATATATCAAGAGCTCCAACGAAAGTACCAGCTCCACAAGCAACAGCCAACTCTCCGACCTCCAAACTTAACCAAACAGAATTTTCCTCCATTACCACACCAAAACAGTCAGTCGGTCACCAACCAACCAACAAACATATATCCAAACTACGCGCAAGCAGTACGAAATCAACCCTCTTCTAGTGAAGATGTTAGTCTGAAACAATTCCTTGAAGAGTTCAAAACTATGTTTAATCAACTACTCCAGCAGAACAGTATGATACTAAATATGTTAACTACAGTCATTAACAAATTACTCCACTAATGGCTAAATACTTAAAGATTGCACAGTGGAATGCCAACGGATTACAACAACGAAAGTTGGAAGTAGACACCTTTATATGTCTCAATAATATTGATGTCTTATTAATCTCAGAAACACATTTCACCTATAAGAACTTATTTTACAATACCTCAATACTCAATATATCATACAGAACATCCAGACGGCACTGTTCACGGTGGTTCAGCCATAATAATTCGTAGTTCCATAAAACATTATCAATTACCTTCTTATTCCACAAACTACCTTCAAGGTACCATGATAGAAGTCGAGAGACTGCCAGCACTCCTAGTTATAGCAAGTGTTTACTGCCCACCTCGTCATAACATTACCAAACAAATGATACAGCTCTTCTTTGAATTATTAGGGCCAACGTTTCTCACCGGCGGAGATTTTAACGCCAAATATACACACTGGGACTCACGTCTGACAACGACTAAAGGACGATAACTGTACAAACTTCTAGAAGATAAAAACTATGGCTTTCTGTCAACGGGTAGTCCAACATACTGGCCAACGGACCCCACTAAAATTCCAGATTTGTTAGACCTCTTTATTACACACGGTATGTCCTCAAATTGCATGGATAATGTCTCCAACTATGATATCTCCTCTGATCATACGCCAATAATAGCAACTGTGAGCTTAACAATACTATATGTAGAACCTAGGCCTACCCTCTGTAATGCAAGAACCAACTGGGAAGCGTTCCAAGCTCATGTTAACGAATTTCTCGATACAAACCTACGCTTAACAACAAACGATGACCTCGAATATGCAATCAATCACTTAATCACAAGTATACAGGAAGCAGGATGGAATGCAACACCACAAATTAATAATCTAAAATCCAATACACCAAATATTCCAACTGAAATAAGGCAATTAGTTAGAGAAAAAAGACGAGCAAGAGCAACATGGCAGCATAGTCGTAATATTGCTGATAAAACCAGATTCAATCAACTAAACAATAAATTAAGACGTAGACTGCAAGAAATCCGCAATGAAACCTTTAAATACTATACTAACTCACTATCTGTACATGACCTCACAATTTGTGGAGAGCAACCAAGGGAATTAAACGACCTAAGGGACACGTACCGCCCCTACGAGATGAAGTGGGGCCCTGGAGCAGGTCCGACAAAGAAAAAGCTGAAACATTTGCGGAACACTTACAAACCACTTTTCAACCTAACTCTCATGAACCTGATGAAGAAATAGAAACCTACCTAGCAACACCCTTACAAATGTCGCTTCCCATACGTAGTTTTACACTACAGAAAATTGAAACCCAGATCAGACTATTAAACAAGTCACCAGGCTATGACTTTGTAACGGGAATTGTTCTAAAACATCTACCAGAGAAAGGTAATCGATTTATACAAATCCTGTTCAATGGAATCCTACGACTCGCGTACTGGCCATTAGTGCTAAAGTTTGCACACATTATACTAATTCCAAAACCAGGCAAACCTACCGACCAAATTAAATCCTACCGTCCCATCAGCCTGCTCCCGATAATTTCTAAGCTGCTGGAAAGGTTAATACTAAAACACATAAACGAAAGTGAACTTCAGGAAGAATGGCTACCAACTTATTAGTACGGCTTTCGCATCAGGCATTTCACAACACAACAATGCCACCGATTGATCAGTACAATACGCTCGGCATTTGACGGCAAGAAGTTTTGTAGTGGAGTATTTCTGGACGTAAGTTGTGCATTCGATAAAGTGTGGCACAGAGGTCTCCTTTATAAAATTAAGAAATTACTACCACACAGTTATTACTTACTTCTACAATCGTATCTAACACATCGCTACTTTCAAACTAAAGTAGGTAGTGAAACATCTCAGATTAAAGAAATAAAAGCAGGTGTCCCCCAAGGCAGCGTTCTCGGGCCGATACTATATCTTCTATACACCTACGATTTACCGACCACAACGCAAACTCAACTTGGAACCTTCGCCGACGATACTGCAATGCTCTCATGCCACGAGAATCCAGCTATCGCGTCACAACTATTACAAGAACATCTTAACTTACTAGAAACATGGATGGAAAAGTGGAAAGTGAAAGTAAATGAATCCAAATCTGCTCATGTTACATTCACCACCAAACGTTCAACGTGTCCACCGATCCTACTAAACAACATACCTATTCCGCAGACAGATGTAGTGAAATACTTAGGTTTACATCTCGATCGACGTTTGACATGGAAAATACATGTCAGTAAAAAACGTAAAGAAATGGACCTACGTTGTAAAAAATTGTATTGGATCGTTGGCAAAAATTCATCTCTTACATTAGATAATAAACTACTAATCTACAAGAGTATCATTCGCCCCATCTGGTTATATGGCTGCGAACTATGGGGATGCGCTAGTAACTCAACCTTAAACATAATACAACGATTCCAGTCTAAAACACTTAGAATGCTGGCTAATGCTCCGTGGTATGTGTCAAACGTAACTCTTCACTCTGACCTCAATGTGCCATACTTACAGGATGTAATAAAAGCAAGAGCAATGAAGCATCACGACACCCTAGCAAATCATCCAAACGTAGCAATGCCTTCGCTAGCTGAAGCACCTCAATACAGAAGATTGAAAAGGAAGTGGCCAATAGACTTAAGAGATTAAAGTAGGGATGGCCTCACTGTATGCCTTCCTCTCATGACCTTTCTTATCTTTTGTACATAAAATTAGCTCATAGAATATTGTAAACATTCTGATTGCTATTAAAAATTAATTCAATAAAAATTGTTAAAAAACCCAATTAAGTACATACAAATTGAAGCGCAATAAAACATCAAAACGTGCAAGATCAATTGCAAAAATGGAAAATAATTTGCAAACAAAAAACTATAGCAATGGACAAGAAATAAAGACAATGTACTAAACTAGATCACACACTACACTCTTTAATAAAATGGAACAGCAGAAAGCTTTATAGAACAATAACGGATAAAGTAATTTCCCTAATATATCACTTAAAGATGGATAGAAAATTCTGAGATCATGATCTAAAATGTCTTCAAATATTCTGTAGTACAACATATCTCAAATAAGTGGATTAACCTAACGCTAAGAAAATAGAAAAAAACAGTAAGAAATCATTTATAGGATACGCACTATATAGACACACTCTTTGACTAAATAAAACAAAATTAATTAATTCACGGCATCTACAACAAAACAAAATTTTAAGCTCCAAGAAAAACAGATACTAGACAAATTAAAGATGGCAGTTCAAGACGAACAAGAGAAAAAAGTAGAGCATGGACAAAATTATTGGTGGCAGAAACAGAAGCAGGATTAGACAAATATAAATGAAAAATGAAGCTTATGCATTACTTAAAACTTTCCGTAATAGACGTTATCTACGAATTTTCCGATTAATAAATATGAAATGCTACATATAAGAACAGCGAATTATTATTGTTAAAATGAATTGCAATTTTAGTGGAAATTTTCCGGACTCGTTAGAAAAACTTCGTGGAATTTTTTACCAAAACGGTGCACCAAATAAACCAACTGTTAAAAGATTGATTATAAAATTTGATAAAATTAAATCGGTAATGGATGCAAGATCACTGTAGGGTAAGATCTAGTGAGAGTGTTGCCATAATTAGTCAAAGTGTCTTTGCAAATCCGATAACATAATTTCCTCTTCAGATGATACTTCCTAAACATTAGCGTCTTCGAGCGTGCAAAATATAACTAACAAGGGGAGGCCCAGACGTTCGGATCACGGATTTTCTTCAAACTTGGTACATTTTTGGTAGTCCATTAGGACAACATAATGAGCCTTTAACAAGGCGCCACAAACAAAGCGTTTTCGAGAAAATCGCAAGAGAAGTTTTACGCGTCGAATATATGACAGTGCGTTGCAACAATGAACATGGGGTGGCGGCAGACGAGTGGTTAGCGTTCGAGTTTCGTAACTGCTGGATCGCTGGTTCGAGTCTTACTTGGTGTTGTCTTTTTTTCCTATTTATAATATTTATTTTTTCAACGGCGGTCATATTCTTTTATTTATATAGTATATGTATTACGTGCCAGCGTGGTCCCGTGGTTGAGGGACGGGCTGCGATGCTGACGGACCCGGGTTCAATTCCCGGTGCTCTCTGATGCCTGGCGGGTGGCCTACTCAATCACTAAAAATAAATGAGTACCTGCGTTCATTCGAACAAGGGGTAATAATGGCGGTCGTCTTAGGCGCGGTGCTTGCCACATCGCCCCACATCAGAGATGATGCGCGACGACCGGGCAGAGAGAGCGAACGTATGAGAGCCTTAACCTCTCAGTTCGCAGGCCGTACTCCCACGCGGGGCGTAGAGCCTTACCATTATTATTATATGTATTACAATTCAAAGATAATATACTATAAACTTTTATTGAATTTCCAATGTTATAAGGCTGTTTACTAATTTTTATTATTATTTCAACGCGTAAAACTTCTCTTGCGATTTTCTCGAAAACGCTTCGTTTGTGGCGCCTTGTTAACGGCTCATTATGTTGTCCAAATGGACTACTGAGTTTGAAGAAAATTCGTGATCCGAACGTCCGGACCTCCCCTTATAAGAGCTTAAGCTTCGTGACCTTTCTCATTGTTAGCAATTCGTCACTTAGTTTTTGAGCATCGTCAATTGGATTCTCAATTTAATTGAAAAATTATCTTCAGCGCATTTTCAACTTGACGAATTCGTAAACAAACTGAGTTGTGGTATTTGAGGTACGAAAAATCCTCGCCTAACTAGTGAAAAATAAAAAATCCCCGAATGAGTCACTCTTTGCTGTGGATTTTGAACATATGAAATGATAAGCCCATGCTTCTTCGAAGATAATGGAAACGTAAATGGCGATCATTACTGTTGTACGATAACTGGATATGGAACAAATGTGATTCCAACAGGACGGCGCCACCTGTCTTACAGTTCGAGCAACAGTTGATTTATTGTAATAACAATTTCTTGCGTAATAATTGGTGCTGGTGTTTTTTCTTACATTTGTTATGCAATCTGTTCGTATACAAATAGTAAACATTTTTATATGAAAATTTAAAACATTTGTGGATGATTTCACTGTCCATGTACCAAGTCTAATGGCGTTTTTCGTTTTAACCTTCTAGTCTGCTGGCTGTTGTCTAATAGACTTATTGCTAATGCGTTTGGATTTACTTGAAGTCGTTGTAAGTATCTTACACTACACTCTAGAATCACTTCACTCACGGAAGCTACTTCTAAATCTTGATAAAATGTCTTTGCTCGTCACAAACCAGGGCGCATCGACTATGGCACGAAGGACTTTCGATTAAAATCTCTCCAGGATGGCTATGCTGGAATTTGAGGCTGTTCCCCAAAGTTGTAGCCCGTAGGTCCATATTGGTTTAAAGTTAGTGTTATACGCTAATAGTTTATTGCGTAAAGACAGTTGCGATTTTAGTCCTAGGAGCCAGTAATGTTTACGAAATTTTGCGTCTAGCTGTTTTCCCGTTTTCCATGTATGGGTTTTCTTTGCCTAGATATTTGACATCGTTTGCTGTGGGTACAATTTGATTACATATCGTTACCGGTATTACTTTTTTGGCGCACTTACAGACTCTGCAACCTCAAGGGCTTATTATGCTCACTAATATGCACTTATTCTAGAACGTTCACACACACCCATGGGTTGAGCGAGACTCGAACTCGCGCGCGCCGGCTAGAGGACAGGGGCAACTGCTTGAATCTGCTGAGCCACCGCGTCCCCACCGGTATTGCTTTTTCCATGACATTTCATAAAGACAATGTGCTGACTTCATTTCGTTAATTTTAATGCTCCATTTTTTGTCCATAGTTCTACTTGATTTAAGTTATTTTGAAGTAGCCTATGTGCTTCCACAGGATCAGGATTAGTTGCTAATATTGCAGTGTTATCCGCAAATGTTGAAGTAGTTACACTTATGTCTATCGGAAGATCTGCGGTATATAAAAGGTAGCGAGTTGGCCCTAAGACACTGCCTTGTGGTACTCCCGCTGTTATCGGGTACTGAGTTGTTAGTTCATCTTCGTATCTTACCCGGAAAAGCCTTTCTTTTAGATAGGATTTGAGAATGTTATACATAGCTTCTGGTAATTTATGCTTTAGTTTGTACAATAATTCTTGATATCAGACCTTGTCGAAGGCTTGACTGACATCAAGGAATGCAGCTGCGCAGTAACCTCTTACTTCATAAGTTTTGTTTATTGTATCAACAACCGGGTGCACTTGTTCTATCGTGGACTGTTGCTTACGGAATCCGAGTTGGTCCTTTGTGATTATATTTTTCTCAGTGATGGTTTTCATTAATCTGTTTACCAGTAGTTTTTCCAATATTTTTGACAATATTGGCAAGACTAATTGGTCGATACGAAGTCGGTTGTCAAGTGGTTTACCTGACTTCTGAATGAATATTATCTCCGCTACCTTACATTGGATAGAGTATTTTAATCTCAGTACTGCGTTAAAGAGTTGAGTCATCATGACTATTCAATCTTGTAATCTATTTAAATCTGCTGGCCAGTATGTCGGTTCATACGTGGATAAGTGGCCCAACTAGAGTTCTTCTCTCTCTCTCTCTCTATCCAGCGTTTATTGTCTATAAGTGAACATACGCCTCCTCCATTTCCCTCCATTTGTTTCTATCCTGTGCTGCGTTCATCCATCCCCTTTCTGCCACTTTCCTGATGTCATCGTACCATCTTAGTATGGGCCTTCCTGGGTTTCGTTTTTCTCCCCATGGTTTCCATGCAGTCGTTTTTCTTGTCCATTTCTTCTTCTCCATCCTCGCTATGTGTCCTGCCCATCTCCACTTTGCTTGTATTATTTTGTTTTTGACATCTTCCATTTTGGTTCGTTCTCTAATCCATTTTATCGACTTTTTGTCTATCAGTTTTATGTTGAGGATCGCTCTTTCCATGTGTCGTTGGGTAGTTTGCATCTTACTCATGGTCTTCTTTGTCATTGCCCATGTTTCAACTCCGTATAGCAAGAGCGGTATTACACATTGGTTTAATAGTTTTATCTTCATGTGTATCTTAAATCTTTTTTCTTTACTCTCTAAAATATGTTTCAATCTTCCGTAAGCTGTCCATGCGAGTCTAATGCGTCTATTTACATCTGCCGTTTGCATTTTCCTGTCTGCTCGCAGGTTTTGTCCCAGGTATATATATTGTTCTACTTCTTCTATAGTTTCCCCATTTAGCGTAATGGGACCGTCATCTTGGTTAGAGGATCTCTTCATTATTTTTGTTTTTGTCATATTCATAGTTAGTCCTATTTCTTTTGATTTTTCGTTCAGTTCTTCCATCATCTCCTGCAGTTCCAATCGATTTTCTGCAATAAGCACTACATCGTCTGCGTATCTTAGTGTATTTAATTTTTGTCCTTCTATATTGATACCATGGTTCTCCCAATTAAGGTTTTTGAATATGTCCTCCATTGCCAGTGTGAAGAGCTTTGGCGATATAAAGTCTCCTTGCCTTATTCCTCTTTGTATTTTTATTTTCTCTGTTTCTGAGTGTAATTTCGCAGTGCTTGTTGCTTCCTTGTATATATTTTCGATGAGTTCTATGTATCTGGAATCCACTCTGCTGTTTTGTAATGAGTTTATAATTGCCCATATTGCTATCGAGTCAAATGCCTTATTATAATCTATAAAAGCTAGATATATGTCCTTGTTGTATTCTGTTGTTTTCTCGATGATGTTTCGGAGTGATTGTATGTGATCCAAAGTATTGTACCCTTTTCTAAAACCTGCTTGTTCGGTGTTTTGATACTGTTCGAATTTTCTTGTTAATCTTGTTGTTATTATTTTCGTCAGCATCTTATATACTTGACATAAAAGACTTATTGGCCTATAGTTTCCTAGATCTGACTTATCTCCTTTTTTATGTAACAACACAATTACGGCGTTGTTCCAGTTATGTGGTATTTTCCGTTCTTCCAAGCATTTTAGGTTTCTTTAGTATCTTTAGGTTTTTTATTAATTGTTCTCCTCCGTATTTAATAAGTTCCGGGATTATTCCGTCTTCTCCCGGAGCTCTGTTTAATTTCATTTCCCTAATTGCGTTTTTTATTTCGTCTGCTTCTATTTCCGGTATTTCTTCCGATCCGACGTTATTTTATCTGGTTTTTCTACCTTGGCGCTGTACAGCTTTTGATAAAAGTTTTTTGTTGTGTGAATGATTTCTTTTCTATCATACGTTATTGTGTCGTCTTCTTTTTTCAGATGGCTAATGATGTTGATATTTGTGTTTATTTTTCTTCTCGGCACTTTTAAGCTTTTGTTTTCTTCAATTGTTTTCTCTATTAAAACCTCTGTATTTCTTCTGATATCTTCTTTTATTTTCTTTAGTACAGTTTTGTTTAGTTCCGTGTATTCTACCGTACCTCGTTTACCTTGGCTTGCTAATTCTCGTCTTTTTTCTAATAGTTGTTTTGTTTCGTTCCTGATATTTTTTTTTCATTTTTTGTTTTTTGTTGTTTAGCTGTTTTCTTTCCTGCTTGTAATATTGCATTCGTCATCTTTTTATTTATTTGTTCTATTGTGTCTTGTTTTCTAATTCTGCTGTACCAGAGGTTTTTTCTCAATTCTATTCTGTATTCGTTGGTTTTTTCTTTAAGAAGTTCTCTGTCTATTTCTTGTTTATTTTTCTTTATTAGTTTTATTCGTTCCTTTTGTGCATTTATCCTTATATTTCCTCTTACTAATCTGTGATCACTGCTTGTTGGGTATTTGTTAGTTACCGTCACATCTGTAACTAGATGTTTATGGGATGATATAATAAAGTCGATCTCATTCTTTGTAGTTCCATTCAGGGCTCTCCACGTCCACTTTCTTCCTTCCTTCTTTTGAAGAAGGTATTCATAATATATAGGTTTTGTCTTTCTGTGTATTGGACTAATGTTTGGCCTCTTTGGTTTCTCTGCCTTATTCCAAAGTATCCTACTGATTTCTCATTATCTTCTTTCTTTCCTACTATGGCATTAAAATCTCCAATTATGATATAATGGTGTGTTTTGTTTAATGTTATTGCGGCATTTATCTCTTCGTAAAACTGATCGACTTCTTCATCTTCGTGTGTCGATGTGGGCGCGTATACCTGAATTATTTTAAGATTGTATCTGTTGGATATTTGAAGTATTAGGTATGCCACTCTTGCTGAGATAGATCTTATTTCTTTTATGTTTTGTTCTACCTTTTTGTGTATCATAAATCCAACTCCCGCTGTGTTTGTGTTATTTTCTAGTATACTTTTGGTATGATATAATGTATTTCCAGATGATAGTTTTGTACACTGTTCTTCTTTTCTTCTTATCTCGCTTAGTCCTGTTACGTCCCATCTTTTATCTTTAATTTCATTTTCAAATTCTACTAGTCGTTCTTCAGTTCTGAGGGTCTGTGCGTTGTACGTAGCTATAGTCAACTTCGTCGTCATTTGGCAGCCTTTCCTCATCCGGTGATTCTTCGCACCCTCTGGTTGTCGGTAGGATACACCGCTGCCGTGGTGAGCTACTTTCAACCTGCCGGGGACTGAGGGCCTTTCGTTTATTTGTGTATTCATGAAGGGATTTGTTGGGTTTTCGGCCTTAACTCACCGCGCTGGCCAGACGTGTTGGCAAGTCGCAGTACCGGAGCCGTGTTTATCAGTTCGTGATAGTCGCCTCCGATTTTCTAGTGATAAACTGTACCAAAGATTTTCTTTTCCATTTTACCCTAGTACTGACATTGCTGCTGCCCTATGTCAGGTTTCATCATATCTGGCTATCCTCACCTAGTTTAGCCTGTAGGTCAATACAGTTTTCCGGGGTGTGGCACTTGGAGCCATAGGTGAGAATTGGGTACCTCATGAGGACCAGTTATAGAGAACCACTTCCGGTAAGACCGTTAGTGTGACCGTTCCCGGTATAAAGGTACTACCTCTATGACGCGACCCTACACCTCTTCTTCTATTACTTCGTAAAGCACTTTTCCTCTTCCTCGGGCTGTGAGTCGTGATCCCCAGCTAGTATGCTTTGCGTTGTAGTCAGTTCCTGATAAAAATGTGTTCCCCAGTTGATTAAAATAGTTTACAAACGCTTGTTTATTTGCTGGATAGTTAAGTGAGCAGTAGGCTGCGGATATTGAAATTGGTCCATACCAATCTTCTACGACTTCACTAACTGCTTGATGGTAAGATTGTTCTATTTTAATTAGTATATGATGTTTAATGCCTTTTCGAATAATGATTGCCGTTCCAGCTCTGGCTCTCCTTTCAAAGTCCGGATAGGCTGCATTTTAGACTGCCTAGTAAAGTACTTTAAAACTAGTGTTCGAGGTTAGATGAGATTCTGATATTAACAAAATATTAATTTTGTTGAGCGCTAAAAATGTTTCTATTTCATGGTTCGTCGTTTAAATACTCGAAAAAAACCAAAACCCCCTATTTTTTTATTAACTATATTTATGTAAAAATGTCTGATATTTCCATTCAGATGGTCTAAAAAACTCAAAAAATTGGAGATAAAAAGATATAACGTTTTTCAAACTTTACATTTTTTGAGTTATAGAGTAAAAATTCGTTAAAAATAATGGTACCATTTGAAAGCTGAGAAAAAAAATACGTAAGATCGTGTTCTCAAATCATTTTTTTATTAATGTTTTGAAGTCAAAACGACGAGATGAAAACGTCGTGTTTGGCGCTCGCGCGGTAGCCTACGGTAGCGCTGGGGTAGTTGACGCGTTTTGCCCCATATGTCCTTGTTTCTGATATAGCTGGTGCATTTTGTTAAATTTCTATCCTTTGCGGTGGTAATGTAGTTTGTGTTTTTGTACGGGTATTTTTGCTTGAGGCACTGTTATATCTTTAGATGGAAATCTTCCTTTTATAACGTCTAAATGTACTTGACATCCTTTATAATTTGCAGGATGTGCTCCGCCACAAAGTGAACATTTTGCTGGTTTTCCATCCTCTTTTTTCTTTTCACATGCCAACCTGCACATTTTGCGTTCAGTAGGATGGTTATTTTGTAGATATCTCCATTACTTGTATTTCTTTCAAGAACTATAAAGAATAATTTTTTTTGTTCTTTTATTTCCCTATTTCGTACATTCATTATTTGTTTCACCTTATGCCCATCTTCTAATAGTGCCTCTGTTATTGGGTCCGAGTCAGTGCTGTAATGTAGGTTTCTTAAGATTACTCTATAGAATTTCTCTTCTGGTAGTTTGTATGTATGTCTTACAATGTTTTGTTCGTCTAACACCTTTTTAATTTTTTTGTGGTTTTCTACGCTATTTGGTTGTATTTTCATTTTTTATCCGGAAGTAGTTGATATGTAAATTCTGTTATGATTTTCTTAATTAGATCTACTAAGACGGGGACTTCTTTAGTTAGCCCATAAAGAATGAATTGAGCAATTTTCGTACTAACTGGAACCTTATTTGGCACTAATTTTGATCAGATAATTCTTAAAACCGATTATTTGTTTTGATTTGATTTGTTTCAGCACGTACCTTGGCTGCTTGTGCTTGATTTTGAGGACCATTTTTATCTCTTTTGAAACTCGTTTGGGTCAAAAAGTTCTTCATCGAAATCGTGATACTCTTCTGTTTGTTTTGTGATTTTTGCACTTTTTGGCATGATATTTTGTGAAAACAAACCAATTTCACTGATTGGTAGTTGCGGAGAAGTTGGTGTATTTAATAACGGCATGATTACTTATTGAGTGTGATAGCTCGGTGGTTGGGATAATAATTCGAAGGTTCTTTGTGACCGATTCTGACTTAAAGGTAGTGGGTTTGGTTGACTACAACTATAATTAGTTTTGGACCTAAAGTGTGAATTTTGCGGGGATTTTTGAGTGTAAATCACATTTTGAGCATACATTTGTTGTGGTTGTTGGATGTAAGCAGGTATTTGCCGTAATATTTGAGAATTTTGAACATAAAACGGTACGTTACACGGCTGCGTGTATTGCGCGCTAGCGACACTCGGTCGGTATGACAGCGTATGTTGTTCCCTGCTTCAAACATTAGTAAACGCCTCACTGTTTGAATAGTGTCCAGCCTATGGCTTCATCTTATCTCGTCACTGATAGCTCGCTTTATAGAAAACACAAAACCTTACGCTACGAAAGTCAAACTTATTATTATTTATTGGCAAGTCTTATTACTGGCAAGTGTAGATATTCACTTGCATTTTTTGGCTTCACGTGTCCCGAAGCTCGCCAAAGATGGTGTTTAGTTACATTAAAAAATATTAATAACAATAAATCTATGATACCAAAATATAATTATAAGTACTTTTTCTGTAGACAGCTCTATTTTGACTTACGGATTATGATAGACCCATGTCTAATTAAACGTCATCTTCTTTTTCGTAACAAATGAGTAGTTTCTAAGAAATTTTAAATCATATATCATTTTGTAGAGTACTAAAGGGGCAAAGGTTGACTTGAATTATGAGGTACATATCTTTAATTTACATTTTGCGATCGGCAGCCAAATTTCTTCAATAAGATTGCAAATTTGACAATGTTATCTTGATGTTACAGGTACAAGCTCAACGCTCGTGCGTTATATTCTCGACATTGCTCCATAGCAAACATTTTTAAATTTCTGATTGCTTGATAATGTGTCTTTATCAAAAGGCCAACTAGCCTAGATAGAATTGTTGACTTAATTTTACTGTAATTTATTGTGAGACTAAATACTGAATGTTCAGTTATCATAATTTCTATTGGAGAAACTATGGGGTAAACGTGATCATCTATGTCAAATTAGCCCACACACACTAACAACTTTCATCCAAATGTCTTAATGTTACAAAAGTAAGACAAAAATCGTCGTTTAAAGTTTACTTACCTGAAAAAGAAAATTGCAATAGCAGAATAAAGCAACAAAACTGTCTGAGTAGAAAGAACAAACAATTGTAAGTTTAAAATTAAAAAAATATATTAAAATACTTTGTACACTTCTTTTTAGTCACTTTTATAATTGACCTCAATAATAATAATAATAATTGATCAAAATATGCAAAAATGTAGTTTAAAATGCTGTCCAAAAAGCAAGATTTGCAGATAAAGCCGAAGTGGTCATTTCTGAGACGTGATTATTCATACAAAAATTTTGTACTTTAATACTCCACTAGACAGCCTTCCATTTATTATTGACATGTTCCCATAATTCATCCACATTCCAAACATTTTTCATCGGTAAAAAGTCAGATATTTGGTTGAGTCATGAGACAGTTTTTACTGTTTTGTTAAAAAAAATTAATATGTTGCGTACCACGCGTGGTCGAGCGTTAGCTTACTGAAAAAATACTTGGAGCATTCCGTAAAAGAAAGCAAGTACTCTGAGCTCTAAAACTGATTGGTAATCTTGCTCTTACCTCTAACTAGAAATGGCTAGTTGTCATAAATAATAGCTCTCCATACCATAATATTCATAGTTCCTGTAGTATGCCTTGTATTAATGCAGTCTTGCCCTCTTTCTCTGCGCCTACGGCGCATAAATATCCGATAATCGTTTTACTTTAAACAAACTGTAGATTAACCAAAAAAGACAATTTTTTGCCATTCGTGTGTATACATATGGCGTTCCGTTGCACATTACAACCTTGGTTGTCCGTGCAGAGAACTCAGTAGTTCTGACAAGAACAGAAGTCGCACTGTTAAGTCCCATTCCGAGTAATCGGCATCTCACAGAGAAGGTAGACAGTTGGTATCGTGTAATAGTCCACCACTGTTACGTTAGGGCATTTTAAGTCGCGCTACATTCTCTACTACTACAGAACTCCATATTTTCAACTGAGTACCGTCTTTAATTCTTTTTTAATATGAAAGAGGAAACTATAATAATAACTATGAAGGGGAAAAATTTATAAAACAACAACTAAAAATGATCTGTAAAATCAGAATGTTCAAAGAATGATAATACCCATACTTAAACAAGAAGATATGCCAGTTTGCACAAATTGCAGAGGCTTAACTTTGTTAAATGTTACATATAACCTATTAAAAACAATTCTAAAAGAAGAGCTTACCTAACATAGGAGAGTACCAGTTCGAGTTTAAAAAAGAAAATCTGACCTAGACGCGTACATATTATAAGGCAAATTTGTGAAAAAGTTACGAGCGCAGCATAAACCTGCATATGATTTTTATAGACTTCAAGCAAGCTCTTGACAAGGTTGATAGAATAAAAATGATACAGGATATAAAAGATATTAAAACACCAGAAAAATCAACGAATCTAATTACAATGGGCAAGGAAAATGCAATGACAATAATAAACGCCGGGAAAGCATAACAAAAGTTAACAGAGGGAATGGATAAGGCGACGCTTTATCTGCCTTACTGTTTATAATCTACTTGAAGTACATAATAAAACACGTAAAGTACAAAAGGACAATACCTCCACACAAGTGGTGACATATGCGGATAATCTGGCGGTTGTAACAAGAAATCAAAGAGAACTAAAAAACACGTTTAGAATAATAGAAGAAAAAGCAAGAGAAGAAGATATGGAGATAAAAGAAAAAAAGACAAAATATTTGTATGGTGGCAGAGAGGAAAGGTAATCCAGGATCTTAACATTGTCATTATTAATTTTTAATTGTGATAAAGTAGAGGCACATCTAGATATAGTACTGCATCAGATAAATAAACAAATACACATTAAACAATTTTTTTCTAACAAACATAAACTGAAAGATAGAAAACTGAGTAAAAAAACTAAAATGGGAATGTATAGGACAAGTATTAAACCAATTATAAAGTATGCGACTGAAACAAGAAATTTAACGCAGAGAGAAAAACAGCTTAGATCCTTAAAACAAAAATTATCAGAATTATAATACAGTCTAAAAGAAGAAAATGAAAAAGAAACATTATATTTATAAATTTTGAAAATCGTTCTGTTTACGATTTAATTACCTAAGCTACAAATACAACACAATGTGTAATAGTTACAAAATCTTACTTAAATAATGTAAAGGTGGAACGGTAGTAATTGTAAGTGAAAATTTCTGTTAGACCCTATATATTGCATTATAAAAAACGCTAGATACAGTGCCGCATGCGGTTCTAATGAACGTATCACGTTAAAAAGAGCTTAATGGCTTAATGCCCCCGCCGCCCAGTGTTTAAAATAACAATGAAAAATAAAACCACCGGGTAGCCAACCTTAAAATGTATAAGGCTTTGGCTGTCAGATAATCAAGGTCGAATTCTCGAACATTGTAGGCGAGGCCGGTCTGTAAATGCTAATCGCCCAAGTTCACTGACTTAGAAACAAAAACAATGTCTGTTTGTCTGAAAAATACCAACAAATCTGTTGCCACTTAAAAGAATACTACTACCAGCTGTAATAACTGTGGCCTTTCACAAGCATACGAGCAAAATATAAACTAGAGAAATATTAAAGTATGTTAATTCTAAAACAGCTTTAGCTACAGCACGATATTTATTATGGATAATTTATCGTAAGTAAAGCGGCTGTTACTAGTAAAGTTTAACATAGCTTGTAATAACATTTTTAATAAGAATCTATTCTAAAACTAATTACACTGCCTAACAATGAAAATGCTTCGGGCTCAAAAGTAGGTGATTCTTATGTATTTCCACCTGCTGAATTCAAAAATCACCACAAAAATTACCGATTAGCTTTTGTTTTGGAGATATAATGACAATTTATATTCTTTATAATCTATATTTTCAGTTTGGGGCAAATTTGTTTTTGGATGTTGGTACACCCGTCAACTCTCAAAATACAACAGTAATCTAGCTGTGGGTAGGTTATAAGCGTAAACACTATTGCTGTGACGGTAAATTTCATATTATTTCTGTTGTAATTAGTGCAGAATTTCTTATTTTGGAGTGTTTTTAAAGATTCAAATTTGTTACATCAACATGCCATGTGTAAATTCAGTGAACAATTTTTGTGATACTTGTGGTGGAATAATGTTTTCGTCGCAGAAACGCAATTTGACGCCTCCTGTGAAGACAGCCTACCAGCATTATTTTGGTATGAAGGTAGGGGACCAGGATAAGTTATGGGCTCCACATATGTTACAATTCATGTTCAGTTTTATAGCGAAAATAGCTAAAAAATAAAAAACGATCAATGGCTTTTCTGTGCCTATGGTTTAGCGGGAACCTACAAACCATACAGATGACTGCTATTTTTGCTTGACTCCGCCAATGAAAAAAAGTGAAACATTTCAATACCAGAATCTTCCATCTGCTATTCGGCCTATTCCACATTCAAACAGTTTACCAGTTCCTACTCCACCCCAAAATTATAAATTTGAAGTAGAAAATAAAGATAGTGTGAAAGAAGAAGGAAAACTCAACAAACCTTCAACATCCCATTACCCTGATTTTGAAGAAAAAGATGGTCAACCGCACAGATTGAGCTGTCAGTGACGAGCAAGGAGAAAGGTTCCATCAATATATTTCTGTGATGGAACGGAGATATCAAGGCCGCTGGAAGGAAGTAATGCTTGCGGATTACTGCTGGTTTTTGTATAGGAATGCTTCAGAACTCACTTACAAGAGGAAAGCTAAAAGACAGCGATTTCATTACGCCACCAATTGATTCTTTATAGATTCAACCACCTGGTAGTTGTTATTTCCTCAATTTAGGATCACACGATAATACTTTTAATGTTGTTAGCATATGTAATTAATGTTTACCGTTTTCTCTTAATCCTTTAAAATGAAAAACTTTCACTTATTTCATATCACAGAAACTAGAGCTAATAAAAATTTTTCTTTGTCATATTCGTTTTTCTCATCCCAAAATTAGTAAGAATTGACTCATGAAATGAAGGAAACATTACATAATTTTTTTTTGGGCCATGTTATGCACATAAGACACAAGAGAAGAATGGATGTAATCATTTTAGACCGAAACGTAAAACAAGGGAAGATATATCTAGAAGTACATGAATAAAAATTAAGAATAGGCACAATAAAGTTCACCAGGATATAGTTAACATTACGAGTATAATATAAACAATACATACTATAAATCACTTTATTTCAATTCTTAAATAAATTTGACATATCGTATTTGTGTTCATTTGTTCTACTTTATTTATATTGATCCATTTGGTTGTTTTTTTAACTACCGTTTCCCATTTTTTATATATAGCAATAAGGTTTATATTCTTTTTCCTCTGATTCAAGTTTTAATTAAAAGTGCAAAATTTGTTTTTATAATTTTAAAGCTCTTTTTAATAGTTCGGAATATTTGTCAAAGAAAGGTATTAAAAATATAAAACAACATCATAATACTGGCACCAGTTTAGATACTTCCAGCCCTGCTAAAGAAAAACTGGTAAAGAGTCAGAATCTATGTCGGCACAAGTAAATTACTTAAATTATAATAACAAATCGGTAGAGCGTTTAAAATATTTACCAGAAAAACAAAGCTCTTTTAATATACTAGAAAATAAACGAAAAGCGAAGAAGAAAACTTATCGAACACATTTATTGAATTACCAATAACTAAAACTAAAGCAAGACACGAACCAACATCAACAATAATAATTAATGTTACCAAGTATGACTTTTTATACACGACGTTAGGAAATATTAAAATTCGAAATTCAAATTTGAAGCAACAATATTTCATTATGTTTTTGGTTTATGAAGGTGCTTCATTGTTTCTTATCTATTGTCAGTCTAAATTCCATGTTTTTCTTGGTCTTTAATTGCCCAGTTATCCAGATATCCAAACCATCTTAGTTTTTGGTCTTCTAATGTTTCTTTTAATGCTTTCACTTGTAATTATGTTCGTATATCCTCGTTTCTTATCCTGTCTTCTCTTTTGACATCCGCTATTTTTCTTAGAAATTTCACTTCTATTACCTGTAATATCTGTTGATGAGCCTTTGTTAATACCAAATTTTCGTCTCCGTAAATTAAGGTAGATTTTTATATATTTTTATATATAACTAATTTTGTTTGTCTGGTCACTTCTTTGCCATTCAAAAAAAATTTTATATAATCCTTAATATACAAGGTAGTTCAAATACGACCGGGACTAATTTCTTTTACAAAAAAAACAAACTTCCAAATACTTACTTAGACATATTTTTACGCACTTACCGGCACTGCAGCCTTAAGGGCTTATTGTGCCCACTAACATGCTCTTAATATTTAGGACATTACATACATCCACGGGTTGAGCGAGACTCGAATTCGCCCGCGCCGGCTCGATGACAGAGGAACGATGATCTTGACCACTGAGCCACCGCGGGTTCCACTTAGACAGATTAGTCTTTAACGTATTCCCCTCCGGAGTTAACACATTTTTCCAACATTCTGGAAGCATCCTGATGACCTTTTCTAAAAAGGTTTTTGGTTGGCGGCGTATCTACTTCCAAACAGTCTGGATTACGGCGTCGTTGTCCGCAAATCGCATATCTTGCAAGTCTTATTTGAGCCTTCCGAAAAGGTAGAAGTCACTTGGGGTCAAATCTGGACTGCACAGCAGATGTGGCAAGAGGTTCCATTTCAATTTACGGAAGGTTTCTATTGTTTTGGCTATATGGGAGTGTGCATTGTCTCGAAGGAAGGCTACCCGCTTTCCATCTGTCTTCCGCTTCGATTGGATCTTTTCCTTCACCTCTGCTACCAAAAGGTTTGAGTAATAAATTGCATTGACTGTTCTGGCATCCATCAGAAAGTCTACATGGATGACTCCCTGCTAGTTAGCAGAAGAACGTTGTTATTACTATACCTGCCGAACGACTCCTCCGTGCTGTCTGGGGTTCGAGAGAACTATTGCACCCGCGTTTCTTCGGTGGTCATTACAGACCTCAACAATGCATGACATTCGTCTTATAACTGCTGTCGGAGACGACTGACAGCTTGCATGCGTACTATTTTGTTCACGTCCGTCAAAGCATGTGGTACCCATAGTTCATTCACCTTGCGATAGGGCAGGTGGTTTTTCACAATGTCTTCTATACTACCAACACTAATGGATAGCATTGCTCCAAATTTCTTGATAGTTCTGCGCCTATTCTCAAGAATAAGTGTGCCTGCACGATCAATATTTGGCTCTGTGACGGATGTTCGCGGCCGATGACCATGTGGTACATTCTCCATGTACTTTCTGCCCTCTCTGAAGCACTTAGATCACTCAAACACACGGGTCCGTAAGAGACACTCTTTCCCATACTGTTGTTGGAGTCCGTGGAGAATTTCAACGGATAGGACGTTTTCTCCAGACAGGAATTTGATCACAATGCGTTGTTCCATGCTTCGCGGCACCTTCCAGACGCTCATCACTCTAGCAAGTTCTAAACAGGACTGAACAGGTTCTAATCCGGGTAGGAGAGAGAGTGAAGGCTGTGGCTCTACTATATCAAGGTCGCACAGTTGCTGTGCAGTGCGGCTTGTTTACACACAAATCAATCCCGGTCATATTTGAACTATCTTGTATATTGAATGCAGCTCCTATTCGTTGTTTAATTCATCATTTATTTTTCCTTGTACTTTGATGATTCTACCTAGGTAGTTGGGCGACTTGTATTACAATCCTGTTTCCAATTTTAGTATTTGTTCTTATAATTTTGTTAACTATTATTGCGCTTTTATTTCATCTAATTTAATGGCAGCTGTGTAACAATTCAGTATTTCCTTCCAGATACCTAAATTAGTTTGTAGATAATCTTACCTCTTAGCACACAATACAATACCATTTGCAAATGTGCATAATTCTACACGTATAGATTATACGTTTCTGTATCCAATAACAAATGTTCTCATTATTTGTTAGCATTAATTGTACAAGACTCTTCCTTGTTTTGCGCCTCTCCTGAGGTAAAACAAATCCGAAATCATTTACCAGTTCTGCTTTTACGTATAAACTTTTTATTATTTCTAATAGGTAGATGTTAATATAGTTTTTTCCTAAACTGTTCTATAGAGCGCTTAGAGTAAATCCATGAAGCTTGGAAGAGCTACTTTGATTTTATTTAGTATTTTTTCCAACAACTGTTGCAGTGTAAATGTACAGTACGACCTCTTCGGAAATAACTTTGTACTTTTCTAATTAATTGTTTCCTAGTGCAGCTCTTAATTTTTTTTAATATTCCGTCTTATAATTTAGCAGCTAAGCATAGAAGAGGTTCGATAGTTTGTAGAACCTTTTTTGTGCATTTTGGAGCTAATTTTGTTTTAATTCTTTCTATCGTTTTTATTACTTTGTCTCTGGTAATGTATTCCCCATGCTCACTTACAGAATTGCCACTTCAATAATATTATCGGTCTGTACTTCATTGCTATTCGCCAGCAAGTTCTGAAAATATTCATTCTATTTAATTGAAATGTCCTTATCTTCGATCAGGACAATTCTTTCTCTCTATTTCACTTGCTTTAATCTTATATTTTTTATTCTAAAGAATTTCAGTATCTTATAAAAAAATTTTCTACAGTTGTTCTCTAGTAGTTTTCCAAATTTCTCCCACGATCTTCTTTGAGCTTCACTAACTCTTTGCTTTACCTTTTCCCTTTGCCTTTTGTAAGTTTCGTATGTAGCATCGCATGTATTCGGCACTTTTTCCATAACTTTTCTTCTCTTTACGTAGCATGTTCCTTGCTTTTGATTTTAGTGATTCCACACACCTCTCTTGCAGTTTTTGTCATATATAATCTAAAACATTTATCAAATTAAAAAAGGCAAAATAATAAAAAAATACACACAAGGTGAGACAACAGTACAAATTAAGTTAAAAGTTAAGAAAGCAAAAATAGATTAATAAGAAATATCAACTATCACATAAACTAATAAATAAATTACTGTTTGGTGCACATCTCTAAACCCTCCGTGTCCCTAATCCCATATCTATCCGTAACCTTGATTTTTCCGCTTGCCCACCCATAGTCACTACTAAACGGGATTTTTACCGCCGCCCGGTATTCCCATTCGAACCTCCGTGAGAGACGGAACGTAGCTAGCCGCCAGCCGAGACTGACCAGGTGCTGTACTACCCGATAGCGCGCTGTCGATTGTCTTTTGTGCGTTCCGCAGCCGTCCGTGGTGCTCCAGTACATCGGACCAAGAAAGAACTCACCCCCGGGTTGAAGCCGCCAAGCAAAAGCACGCTGACACCCTCCGCCCAGGCTGCCAGAGAACGTTACGTGCGGTAAGTCTCGTTTTAGTTGTTCCGTCGTGCATTTGTTCCCGCAGCTAACCTGCCCACCATATTTAATTTATGTAGTCATGGTTTTATTGTTTTTATCAGTTTCGTTGTTTTGTTTAAGTCATCTTAATGTTACTTTGTTATTAATTTACTTGTGCCAAATATATAGTTTACACAGCTCTGTTTTGTTTTTCTGTTTTTTGTTTATTAAGTTACTTCTAACTGTGCTTAATTATCAAACAATTACTATCACCATTAACAAGCAAAATCCTTGTCACATATTTGGACAACCTTCAAAGACATAGACATAGAAATAAACTATCCCACACAAAATAAATAGAAAAAATGATAGTAGGATATCCACGGGGAATGTCAATAAAAATCATACAAAATAATCAAATCTATAAAAGATCTTTGGTATATAAAAAGATGTCTCACTTGTATCAGTCATCAATATAGATCTACATAAAAATCAATAAGTAAATCTTTTATCGCGTTATTCGCCTCTCAAAATCAGCATGAAGAAATACTGTGATAATACAAAGGAAACAGCTTTCATAGTACAGAATCAAATATGGCCTTATAGAAAAGCAAATAAAATTGCAGTGTTTGTAGCGGGTTACCTACTCTGGCGTAATCGAAAAATATGCAAGCATTTTAATGGGCAAAAAATAATATTCATCATTTTTCATTGGTCAACAATAGATACTCTATGCTCTCTAATGAATTCAAGAAATATCCCACATTGTAGTAAATAGAATTTGTCTCCTAAATAGTAATCACTCTTTATCAATAATTTAAAAGAGATATGATTCAAAACAAGGAAATATAATAATTGATACAATGATTGAAAAAATAATTAAAAGCAAAGTAACGTCTTAATTATAAAACCAAAAAGTTCGACAGACTGCCAAGACAATTATCTTTTAAAATAAGATAATAAAAATTAGAAATTTTAGTGAAGAACAAATCAGACTCATAATTGGGAGATTGTAATCAGTGAGACTATTGCAAGAAAAAAGAGAAGTCAAAACATAACAAATTTGACACATCTATTTGCAGAAACCATATGGCGGTATATCAAGATATTTATTATGGCAGGCAATACAAATATAAGGAAAATAAAAAAATCTATTAACATAATTACATAGGTGATCAAATATTGCACACACTAAGGAGAAACAAAAAACTGAAAATTTGTATTTGCTCAGGAAGAAGAAAATATTTATGTTATTTAAACTGAAAATAAAGTATAAAAACTAATAATAAACATAAACTTTAATAAGGCCGAATAGCGTTATGTAGAAGCACAATCAAGAAATTTGCAACTACCAGAAGACAGGATGTAAAGTATTACAAACATCTAGGCTGAATACTTTCAAATATGGATAAAGTACAAATAGATACAGAGGAAAGCATCTTCAAAGCTAAAGCAACCAAGGCAATACTATGATTCATATGGAATAAAAATAAAAATAGAACAGAAACAAAAATGTTTTAAGGCTGTGATAGAGAGCATAAAAACATATAAAGAATTGTATACATTAACAAATACACAAAACGAGACAAAAACAGTGAAGCTTGACTATAAGTGAAAATACGTAAAACATACTTAGAAAGGCAGAATAATAATGGAAAAAATATAGATACAAATTTAATCATGCACCAAAGTGTTAGAAATGAAAGGTATCATGAGAAAAAAAGAGAGGCTAGTCGTTAAATAAAAATAAGACCACCAGACAATGCAAGAACAAGGTCTGGAAAAAAGACTAGGCATACAGAAAGCAGTAGCACTTAAGAACAACTATTTTATAAGGCAAAAATACATCGAAAAAGAATAATAATAAATAGGCACTTTAAAAAAATAAAAGAATAAATAAAGAAAGAAATAACTTGTACAACGATTTATCCAAAAAATATCTATAAATAAAATAATTATCTAATACTCTCATAATAATTCTCATTAGGGCACTACAAAATAAGTGATATTAGTAGTCTCAAAAGAAATTGTTGTTAAAATTAAAAGTAACGTAACCTCCAGACAACTTCAGACTTAAAAATTATTAAGCTTACTATGTTTAAGACAAACACTGTATGCCAAAAAGGTGACTAGAATAATTATTAAATTTATTATTAAAGAACCTCCATATAGATCAATGTAGCCACATTATATAATATAATTTAATAATCAAGAATTATATAAATGCAATTATAAAAAATGGTACTACATGCCATAACGGGCCTAATGCTTCAATAGACTTTTTTATGTTATTATGCTCTTTGCGTATTCTCTTTAGTCCTCAATCTGGCAGTTTTCAAGGTTCTCTCTTAATGCTTCCATTCACTTCCTCGTTGGTTTGTCTCTTTTAGTTTGTTGCCGGCTTCGCTTTTTAGTAGGCTCTTCGTAAATGTTGCTTTTTTATAATATGCGTTGTTTGTACATTTCCATAATTCTTTGATTTGTTTGCCTTCTCATTTTTCTCCTTCTCTTATCCCTCCGTATATTCTTCTCGGTATTTTTCGTTTCCATAGTTTTACATTTTGTTCTATATCTTTATTGAGAATCAACGTTATTTTTGTGTTATATGGTACTTTGTTTGGTATTAGTACATTTATTATAGTTCCAGTACTACTACCTCCTTTGTGCAGTTTCTCACTAACTTCCTTATTTCCTTTACTCGCTAGATTTATGCCTAAACATTTAAAATTGTTCACTTTTTAAAAACTATACTGCTTTCCTCTTCTCACCGTTACTTTAAAAACTTTTTCGACTTTGATCATTTTCCCTCACCTTCTTTATTTCGTGATCAACCTCCTTAGCTTTTATTTCTAAACTTTGGAACACTTTTTTTAGTTCTCTTTCTGACAATAGACTATACCATTTTTAAGTATATTGCTTCCTCTCATAATTCTGAAGTACAAGATTGAGGAAAATTGGTGAGAGCGGATCTCCGTGTCTCAATCCTCTAATAATTTTTAAACTGTGTGATAGTTTTCCTTCTCGTGCAACTCTACATTTGGTATTATTTAGTATGACTGATTAAATTAATTAATTTTCTTGAAAATTCAAAAAAGCACATGCAGAGACAAATTAAACTCGTAAGAGTCGGTACGAATTTGGCCAAACGCTGATCTACATGTTCTAAAGGTTGCTTGGTGTTTAGCTAGAATACTTTTTATTCTAGTTTTAATCTTCGTTTTGGTTAATATAGTCATAGCCTTATGTTTTGCAATGCTACTCCCATATAGTTTCTACAATCATTGGTGTTCCTTTTTTTTGTAAATTGGTCAGAAAATAGTTTCTAAGCACTGTTCAGGCATTTGTTATTGATTCCATATTATTCTATTCTTACACTCTTAATATCACTCCCCTAACAAAACTATAAATTCCTACGCGTAACTCATGTTAAATTCCGATTATATTCAAATTAAGTCCCTGCGTTACAAAATATACCTATTTCTGGTAGGCTTTTCCATAAGGAATTTTAATGCTTTTTACAACTTTATTCTCCAGTAACACATGACCCATTTAGTTAGTCCTTCATCTGTTCGATGACACTATGCTCCTTTATATTTTTCTTTGTGTTATGTTCTAATGCAATTTTTTCAAATTATATTGCTGTATTTGGGTTTACTCTCTGGAATCTCCCCATAGTTATTCGTTTATATATATTCGCTCGCCCAACCTTTGCATTAAAATCCTATGTTATTATTTTTGTCATGTTTTAATATCTTATTAAAATATTTTCTAGGTCTTGGTAAGAATGATTTTTCTCCTCTTAATTCTTCTGTTTAGTTAGTGTATAAACATTTATGAATCAAAATTCAAAATAAACACCTTTACTAAGAACCCCACCTCAAGACGCCTTTTATTGGCCCCACTATTAAAATAAGTTAAATTATTTACTTTTGTGACGAAAGTGCCGTCTTATTTAGCCTCTTGAAGGGCTGATATGTCAATATCGTACCCTTTAATTTCAACTTCTAAGTCTCTCTAACGTTTTACTGCCCTGTCATGATTTCCTTAAGATCTCCAGAGTAAATCTTTCGTTATTTGTTTGGGAGCTTTTGTGCTTCTATCACTTTTTGTAAGCGTGACTATATTCATTTCTTTTACAACACAACCCTTTCTTTTTTCTTCTTTCACAAAGGATGCCTCATTTTAATACTTCGTAAACTTCCTTTTTGGCGGCATTTTTTGAGTTATGAAATACGTTTAACTTATGCTGCTCTGAAAAATAACACAAAGAAAGTTGTTTGCTCAATCCACGTTTAGTGCCTAAGGTTTCAGCGGGATATTATCACCAGTTATCCAGATTTCTTTATTAACTATTTAAAGTGTTAATAGCTCATCTTCTGATAAAAAAGTTCTATGTAAAAACCACTCGAAACTTCCTAAAAATTGGTTTTACTTTAAAACGATTCGACTCTACTGCCCTAACAATCGATATAAAAAATTACGATTAAGGAAACTAAAATTAATCTTTGAAGACAAAATATTTTTAATTTGATTTAGAAACAAATATTGAATAGTTGGGGCAGTTCGTAGAATAACTTGCAATAAAGAGAAAGTATACAAAAAAAATGCCAATTTACTTTTTTATTATGACCATATGCCTTATTGTTGTATGTAAATACATCAATTGCTCCGCAAAAGAAACAAATTTTTAGTCCTTACGAGCACAATTTACACGTTAGTTCAATAACTATAAAAAGATAAAAGGAGGTGGAATTTGTATAAATTAAATATAAGAATAATACCAGCAAAGTTGGTTAATTTAAGTACCAAGATTTAAAATAAGCAAGCAAACATAAGCTTATAATTCCCACCGTTTAAGTGTACCACTAGGCAACCCAAATAGCCGAAAAATAACCAAAAGGAACCATAGTTAATAATGTAAAAATAACTAATAACTTATTAACTAAAATTTCAACTTGAAAAATATAATTATAATTGTAATATGGATGTGCCAACTGCTTCATTTAATAAATTGGCCTTAGTCCAACAAAATTAGAATCTACAGCAAGTCAACCAATGGGAGACTGGAAACGAGACCAATCTTTATGCTGCTTCGCAAAAACCAGATAATGAAAAAACAAAAACAGAACGAGCATTCTAATAGAATCAGCACCAGCTGCAAGAACAGATAATTCTGTTGCAGAGGAAATTTGCTGAACTAAAGGGGAAACATTCCACTGTTGCCACAGGAAGTGGTAGTTAGATTCGGTGTAAAACAGGTAAGGAAGCCTTAGAACAGGAAGTGGGATGGGTAAAAAATAGAAAGAAGAGGAAGAAGAGTAAGTCACCTAAAGTCTACACCATGCAAAAGTGATAGCTAAGAAAAAGAAACTTAATCCTCCGTCTAATATCACCAATAATCAGAAGAACTTCGAAAAAAATCTACATTTTGTCGAATGAGAAATTTAATGTAAAGTCTAACTTACTGTTCCCCAGGGAAATAAAAAAATATATAATAAGCTTAATCGCCCTATTAGAGACATCGTTAAAGAAGCCGGTTCTTGCTTTAACGACAAAGAAATTAAAGAAGATAAAAAATTGTAAGAATTAAAATATCTTAGTAGTGTGGTTAATAAACAAAAAATATATATTTAAGCTACTGGTCTATATACTAATATTCAATAATAGCAGAGATTTAAAAAAAAATCTATAACATTTATGGCATTAATGGAATAGGAATTGCTATTAAGACGGGCAAAATACCGAGTAATTCTCCAATGCAAGAAATGTCAGGAATTTAGACACACCAAATCTGTTGCCCAAAGACACCTAAGTGCGTCAAGTGTAGCCAAACACTCCCTTCTAAGGACTGTCTAAACCCAAAAAAATAATATGGCTGTTTGCACGAAATGCAGAAAAAAGCACTGTGTCAATTATAGAGACTGAGAAGTAGCTAAGTTATTCCAAAAATTTAGAGATCAAAGTAGTGCTGACTCTAAAGTTAGAGTGCAGATGTTATTTTCGCAGGTAAGAAAAACCGGTTGTCGCAATCAGTCAAGCACTAACATTAACTGATTACAAAAAGTTAAACAAAATAATAAAAACCAGAAAAAAACACGAAAGAAAAATATTACATGTAGCAGCAAGAGAGCTTAACGGTGACTTCCACTATACCGAAACACCGACTCACTGGCCTACAGAAACTAAAATTATCCCGGATTTGCTCGATTTCTTATAACCATGTTAAGGTTACAGAAGAATTAGAAATAGAATAATTAGATAAAAAGATTAAAAAATTTGTTGACGGCGTACATACGACAGACAGCATGAACTAATATAAGGATGGTCAAACGATAAACGGAGAGAGTGAACTACCCAAAAAACATTGGAGAATTGATTCTTGAAAAAACGAACCTTAAGGAAAAGCCGACACCAAAGGAGAGCGCCAAGAAATAAGAGCGGGCTAAACAAGCTAACGCAATTAAGCTGCAAAATTAAAAAGATAAAAAATAGGATCTTCAACAAAATATCTGAGAGAGCTTATTTATGAAAAGTGCCACGAAAAAACTTAAAAGACCAATGTTGCATATCCCACCACTGAGAAAACTTATGGGAACTTTGCAACCGAAGGAAATGTTATTGAGGCTACCACGTTGAATACATGTTTAGGTGATGTAAATATAACAACGACTTCCCTAAAGAATGATTAATCAGAACCTGAAACCCAGAAAATCTGCAGGATACGATCTTATAAATGGAGAAGTCCGAAGGCAATTTTCCACAAGAAAAGTTTGTCAAACTGACCAACTTAATTAAGCCTCCATTCAGACTTAAATAGGTGCTACTGGAAGATCGGGTAGATTATCATGATGACTAAACTCAAAAAACAGTGAATGATGTGGACCCATTTTTCTGGTACCAGTTATCTCTAAAGCGCATGAGAAGCCATTTCTGAAGAGATTGAAGCCTACTGTTAATATTTGGACCATCAATTTGAATTTAGAAATAAACATACAACTTATTTTCACAAGAGATTTTCTTGGCTATATTCTTGAAAAAAGCTCAAGCACCACAGATTGGAACTAAAGATGGATAAATCGCTACCTAGAGACAATAGCTTGTTACTAAAATCTTACATTAACAACATATATTTTCGAATTCGATAATCTGGGGCACAAACCTCAATGAGAATAAATCCCTCCATGTCTATATTACATATCGTAAGACCGAATAGATACTGTTAACGATCGACGGAGATGTAGTTCCATATGCTAATACCGCTAAATATCTAAGTAATGCTAAAATGGGATGGAAAGAACACATAAAAAAGTAGAGAGAAAATCTGTTTTGTTATTGCACAAGTTAATGCTGTATAAACATATGTTACAACCTGTTTGGACGCATAGCTGTCAATTATGAGGCTGTGCTAGCGACGACAACATACAAGTTATATAATGTCTTCAGAACAAGGTGTTAAAAAGCATAGTAAACTATCCAAATATAGTCACTTAATCGAGACCGAGGGATGAAAATGGTGAGAGATAAGATTAGACGATTAGACCGGCTTCATCGCCACATCAACTATGAAGCAATTAGGCTGCTATATCAGGTTGGAATAGTACTACAGTTCAATTCATATTATGATTCTCGTACGATAAAAATCTGAGCGGTCCCATTGATTTAGTGACCTCATTGGAATGAACTCTAAGACACTAAGTGATTAGCTTTAAGATTGTATTAAAGTAGAATTGCTCGTTATTCTGTATTGTAGATTAATTACAATGTAATTAGTGCCATAAGTCGTTTTAAATAAAAAAAAATGCTTTTCTAAAAGTAATCCAAGCTTTCAAGCACAAAAAGTTAATATATAAAACCTGACCACAGAATAGTACGACATTTTAAAATCGAACGCATCTGGAAAAATATTTACGATCCAGCAAGAAAAAAATTTTAGTAACGAATATGTCAGCACGTTAGGATCAATTTCCTATGTACCCAACACCCCTAAAAGTTCTGGCGAGAAACGTAGCAATTCCAATACTTAGCGATAACTAAATTACTTTAGTTACTAATAATGACTTACCAAAATCCTACAAAGATAAATAAAATCAACGATTATTACTGCAAGCAGCGCAAAACAATCTCAATATAAATTAACATAATCGTTTTATAATTAACTATTAAAAATATCTGAAAATAAATGTGGATGAGCATTTCATCAGGACAGACTATTCTCTACCTTGGCTATTATCTCTTGCTTGGTTTCTATGGTGATCGCAGTTCTTGACACCACTTTTTTTTGCATTTGATCAGTTAGACCAGAAAATTCGAAAGTGTTAAGCCACTGGATGATGGTAATGAGTCGAAGACAGGACGATTGGTTACTGTGATTACTCTTGAGCCCGTAGCAGCCGTACAAGAGCTCTATAAAAATTAGCCCACAACTTCCTTTAGAAAAGAAGCAGCTCGTCTCAATATGAGCGATTTGGAAATGTTTCTCTATAAGAACCAACTGCAACAGCCATTCACACAGATTCCAAGAAGAAGCAGCCGATTTGAAACGCATTCATTCCAATGATGATGAAAAAGGAGAACTAAAACTATTGGGGGCGAAATCCTCATATGACTGTAATCCACCCTAGTGTGTGGTACTCAATCAACAACAGAGGCGCAATCCTCTCAAAATATGTGGATAAAATTGTTTATTGAGAAGAAATTTTGAAAAAATTCCTCCCTAAAATTCAACGCCAGGAATTTTTTTTTTGAAGGCTATTGGTTCCAGCAGAACGAAGGCAAACCCCGTCGTACTGCAAACAATTTCGAATTTATTTCCAGTGCGTTTGAAGACAGGATTTTCGGGTTGGGTGGCCCCAAAAATGCACAAGTTCAGATCATGTTCGACATAAGGCACCAGTGAAGATGCTCACTTCGAAAATCTTCTTCACCAAATGTATTGATAGTTAATTATCCTTGGTTGTTATGATAGAGCAATAATCGTATTATTCTATCATCTAAGAGTCAATTTTTTGTATCTAATAGTTTTTTATAATAAATTTTTCAAAAATTGAGCTTATCTGGCACCCAATACTTCAAAAAAACATTTATAATAAAGCAAGATATGGAATATTATGCGAAAATAAATTGCTAATACTATATTTGGGCTAAGGAAAAATTACAAAAGCTTTCCAGTTTATATATTGTATAAGAGTGTACTGTAATTAAATTAGAGAGTAGTGATCAACTTGATAATTATTTTGGGAATTCAGAAATATCAAGGAACAATTTAAGTATCATATAAATGAGAGAATTATAATTTTTTTTATTAAATAAATGCTATTTTGTAAGTAACGCAGTATTGAAGAAATTTTTCTGTATAATAATCGTTCGTCCTAACCACCATACACATGTCAAACCCCAGCTCAAGATAAATTCTTATTGGAGTAGACAAACAATGTTTTATTACGTTTTTGTTATTTATATATAAAACTGGGAACAACTAACAAATACACTACCTCATCATATTTTTGAAGTTCAAGTCACGTTCGGGCTATAAAACTTGTTTGTGTGCTGCGGTTTAGAAAAACCTCGTAGTAGCTTTGGAATAAATCTGTCAGAATGCGATCTAATACGCATATCTGATCCCAATCTAGCATTCCCTTTATTTTTTGAAGCTGCTACTTCTGCTCACTATTACGACTGATTTGAAAGTTAGAAAATGTTTTGAGTTTAACATTAACACCACTCAAAAAGTGACAAGCAAATTTCTTAGAGGATATAAATTCATAACAAAAATTAATGTTGTTCCCATTTGTTGAGCTGCGCCAAAAATGCCTGCTATATTCAGCTGTATTTTATGCTTCCTGTAAACTGTCGGAACTTCATCATAAATTCATGCACGCGAAACAGCATTACTAATATAAACCCCAACTTTAAGCGATCGTTCAAGGCGTACTTCCTGTGTTTCAAAGAAATTCCATTTCAATTTCCCAGTCAACGCAATGCTCACTCAGCTAACTCTGATCGTTGGGCGGAAAGTTTCTGCTGACGTCGCGGCCGAGAAAACCGAACTGGCAGAAATAACCAACCGTGCAAGTTGGTCGTTATAAATGCACTATCGTTACGAAAATTTAATCGGCGCAATAAAGCGCATTGCTTAAAACTGGAGGGCCTGCCGCACTGGACCCGTGCCCATTTCCCAGCGTTAATTACGCCCGGGCGCCGAAGATTATTAATTTTAGTTGCTCTCAAGGGCCTAAGGCAATTTGTAGCTGAAAAGGCTATTTCGTCCAGAAAGCGGCGAGTCCAAAAATAGCTCGCTTGTTTTCCAGTCCGGTGGAAAGCGGGGTCTACGACCCTTCTAAACGCGAGGAGCAAGCAAGAGGGGAATTTAACCGAGTAATCGCAGTAAGTAGAAGGACCCACTGAAAACAGGAGCTTTCCTGCAGTCGTCTCCGCTCCGCGCTGTTTTACAAATTCATCCGTTCTGATATTGAAAAACTCGCGAGCAGCTTATCATTTGATTTGCAAGGCGGGCGCGAGCGGTATGAAAATCGGGCCGTTTGAATTATTTAGGCTGACGACTAAGCGATGCATAATTTCGGCTTTAGCCATCAGCAAGCGCTCTGCACGTCTCCGACCTTGCGAAGAAAATTCCGTTCCGTGTATGGTTATTGCGCTGTATTGTTTGCAAATTGTCGCGGATAATTGAGGGAAGATGCGGATGACAGGCGCCACGTATTACGTAACAAAGTACGGCAGAATAAGCCTCTAATGATACTTTAGCCGCAGCGCGATCTATCATTGCTCGCGTACGTACCTGTTGACATGCTACAAGTGAAATAAGACGCCGTTGCCGTTAACCAGCTCCGACGTAAAATTCAGCTGCGAAATGAACAGTTACATAGCTGATTGAAACGATGATTGTGTATGCTTATGTGGAATACCAGGGTTTTATGTCTTGAAATAATTAAAATAAATAACTAAGAAATTTGCATGTTTGACAAATTGCGTGTCGGTCTAACGAATTCAGCGGAGTTGCCTTTTAGAAGCCAGCAATAAATCATCTAGTGATATTGATATATTGTTGCGATATTTAATATTAATACCCTTCAAACAATTAATAATAGCAATAGTATAGCTTGGTTGTAAGGAGTATACAAAATGAGCTGAACATCACGCGGAAGGAAAAGGCAAAATACCGAGTAGTAGCTTTATTTCCCAAGAACTCAGCACTGACATCTTCAAAAGTTAAATATTCCGGGGGTAAAACAGTCCCCCATTCGGATCTCCGGGCTGGGACAACTAACGATGGAAATAGAAGCAAACCAAAGAGAATAGAAACATGGTACGTAAGAACTTTATCAAAATGTGAAAAATTGGAAAATATAAAACTAGAAATGAAAGAAACAAATTGGAGATAATAGGATTAGGCGAAGTTAGGTTGTCAAATGAAGGTGACACATGGAACGGGGACTTTCGAACAATTAACACAGGAGTGAGGAAAGGCGGAGGTAGCAATAGTCATAAAAAGCAGATAGAACAAAAAGTAAAAGGATACATATAAAATAAGAGAATAATAATAGTAAAAACAGTTACTTTCCCCAAAAAACGCAATCATAGTACAAGTGTACATGCCACCATCAAATTACAGTGACGAAGACGTAGAGAAAGTCTATAAATATTTGGAGAAAGTAATAAAATATGCGAGAGGAAAAGAAAATCGCATTATCCTAGGAAACTGGGGCGCAATTGTAGGAGAAGGTGTAGAAGAGAAAATTGTCAGGAGATCCGGCCTTGGAAAAGAGGCAAGAGAAGATTTCAACACTACGTACGCAAAAGATGTACATATACGATACCACGTAATAACAAAGGTTAAGGAACCGACTAAAAATTTTAGAGGTTGCCCATGCGCCGATTGTGTTTGCGACCACAACATGGTTATGATGACAAATGATCTAAAATTTAAAAAACTATAAAAAAACGATAATTTTGGCAACTAGAGATGTTACAAAGAGAAAATGTGACAAAAGCTGGAACAAAGAAAATACGAGAGAAGATAGTATAACAAGCAAAAATCAGTCGTAGAATAACATTAAAACAAATTTAATCTCATCCTCAGAAGAAGTGGTACCAGAACAAGTAAGTAAAATACAAAACCTTGGATAACAGAACACGTAATAGAGTTAATTAAAGATGGAAAGAAATACAAGCACAATAAATCATAGGATGGGCTAAGGTACTACAAACAAATAAAAAATAGAATTAATAGGTAGTGAAAAAGAGCAAAAGAACAGTACATGTGAGATAAATGCCAAGAAGTGGAGGAATTATTTAAAGCCGGAAAGATAGAATTGGCCTACAAAGCTATCAGAATCTTTTTTCGAGAACCTAAAAACGTACTAATAGTGTGAAGGAAGAAAATGGAAAAATATTATTAGATTGTGACGAAATCGTGGAAAAATGGAAATAGTTATAAGGCAAGGAGATGCCCAAAAAGAAGCGTCAGTACAACTAAGAGTCAAACAGGAATGTACGTGGTCACCACTCTTATTCACCCTTTATATACAAGATGCAATCAATAAAATCAGAGAATCAACAAACAAAAGAATAAATATAGCCGAAAAGAAAATAGATATGATATGATTACGCTGATGATAAAGCAATTATAGCTGAAAGCAAACAAGGTTTACAACAATTATTAAATGTAATGGAGCTAGTTGTGAAAGAATACAATATCAAAATAAATACTCTTAAAACAAAAACAATGGTGTGTGAAGATATGAGATACGTGAACATACAACTAAAACTGAATGTAAAAAAAAATAAAGAAAGACGAAGAGCTTTGTTATCTAGACAGCATCATAATTAAAGACGGAAGAAGCAAAAGAGAAATGGTTTCTAAATTACAACAAGCGAAAGCTATATTTCTCACAAATAAGTAATTACTAACATCCAGTAAAATATCTTTGGATGAGAGAAAACGGAGCTGAAATTTGGACATTTGCAAAGAGCAAAGAAAGAATAATTACATGCATTCGGGTTATGGTGCTACAAAAAAATGTTAAAAACAAGGTGGGTTGACAGAATATCAAATAACGAGATATTAGAAATAATATAAAAATATAGAAGGCCAATGAAAGACATAATGGAAAAAGAGACATAAATGGGACATACATTCGGTAGGTGGACTGATGGGACGAACACACAAGGCAGGCCCAGATTGAAATATATGTCCCAAATAATAAAAGACCTGAATTGCTCCAGTTATCAACAAACAAAAGACTCGTTCAAAACAGGAAACAATAGAAAAAACAGCGTTGGAACAAAATAATCCAAAAGAGTGGCCACCTAGAAGAAAAAGAGTGTCGACTAAAGTATAATATAAACTGTTAAATTTTAATATTACTTTAACTCGATCTTTAATGCAACAAATTCGGATAACAATAGAACAATGAATATTTCTATTTCATTTAGTAAGCTTAATAAATTAATTACAATAATGCAAACCCTTAAGTTTTGAATAAATGGCTTCACTAATATCGAAATTGAGCATTGCAGTTAGATAATTGCAAAAATCAAAGATATATCATCAATATATATTCTACCTAAATATAGAGTGATCCAAATTGGACTTCGAGGTATTTTTCCTAAATAAAACAGAAAATATTGGAACAATCTGTGTAAAGTTCGGGTTTAGCAGTTACGTAAGGAACATAATGTCAGCCAAATGCCCTCCATGACTCCATCGACATGTAACCATCTTTTATCGAAGTTCCCATAAATGCAGCTCTATTTCAGCACATGCACGCCTAATGTGCCCTTTTAACCCTGAAATTATACCAGGCTTGTTGACATAAACCACTTCTTTGAAATAGTCCCAGAAGAAAAAATATGGTGGGGTTAAATAGCAAGACCGCGGTGGCTAATAAATGCCCCCTCTCTACGAGGTCATACATTCAGAAAATTCGATTCGATGTAAAGTGAGTGTTTCACGTGCTATGTGACATGAGGCTCCATCTTGTTGAAACCACGTCATACAAGTTCACTGGTTTAATTGAAAAATTTTCACTATCTTGCGATAGCGTACAGCATTGAAGTAAGGGTGTTACCAGCTTCGTCCTCAGAAAAGCACAGTGATTCCTGCAGCCCACAATACACACCAAATAGTGCATTTTTATGGATGCATTGACCTTTCGTGGATTTCACTGCTCAGTATAAGCATTTTGCAAAAATCAGCATCAGATAATGTGTTTTCTAAAACCCAGTTCAGAAGTTAGGGCGCAATTGAAATCCTAAAATTCAGTTAGAATCGCCCTATGTAGGAAGTGTTCAGAAATTAATCAGTGTAAGTAAAATTTTATTAAAAATAACTTATGTTATGCAAAACTAACCTATTGCAAAAATTATCAGTTTAAATAAACGTTTCTTTAAATGTTCATTAAGAAATGACACCTCTTAAACTATCTACATAAGGGATTTTGCAAATTTCTTCAGAAGACCATTCTTATTTAAAAATTCATTCTACCTCTATGTCTTTTAAAGCATTTACTTTCTTTGAAATAAGTAAACAACTAAAATTTATCATTTTTATGTTCGGATTACAACTCTCTTTTCGATGATAAATTGGGGTATCGATCAGGCAATAAACGAGATTACTTTTAACCGAGTTATAAATTTGACAACAATATAAAATAGGCTGTTTTTCTTTGTAACATCATACAAAAAAGTACAGCTAAACAACATCGCGTAATTAAAAACATTTTTATGGACATATTTCAAATTAGCGATGCATAAACATACAAACTATCTCGTAAATTAAACTCTAGTATTGCTATAAGTGGTCATAAAATACTAAGTAAAAATTATTAAACGTTATAGGCAATAAAAAAATTTGAAAATGGCGATTTTAAGGAGCTTTTAGCTTACAATTAATGCTAAAGCTAAGCAGAATTAGCTGTAACGTTAGGAGCTTCTTAGCAATTGCTAAATGATTACTATAATGGAGAATATGATTGCTAGTCTATATCTAAAGATACGCAAGCTCCGATTTTCTATAGAATTATTGTTACGAAGCTGACAATTGAAAATTAGAAAAGTTAAAAGTGACTATGATCGTGTAAATATGGATTCGAATAAAATACTGATTTTAAAAGAGTTGGTAATACTGTACACATGAACACAGTCGCATTAAAGGTACGCTGCTTCGATAACGCCAGAGGCCGCTAAAACTATTTCCAAACCCAGACGGTCCGTTGCTCACCGCTGTCGGAACTAGCGATCGGTCCACCTAAACTATCTGGACCATTTCTATTCTTAAATAACCATCCACATCGAAAGGCTCTAATGTCTATACGGTCCGTCACCCACGTGCGGCCAACTGCCGGCGAGACCAAAGACCCACATAATTGCGACCGACCGTGGAACTACCTAGAACAACTGGACCATTTCCATTTTTCGAATGAGGAGCTCGCAGCTACCACCAACAATAAAAATTCTAACAAATTAGAGTAGTGTAACGTTTTCTACAAAATTCTTAGTGATTATATCAAGACAATTATAAAAAAAATTAATGAACGTATTCGAAGAATTGTCTTAGATTATGGAAACAGGGAACCTCTAGATTATTTACGTGGCCTAGCACACAACTGCCAAATGACTCAATAATCTTATTTTTTCCTATTTTCTTTCGTATGTATATTACGTATTCTTTTAATTTAAAATTGTAATAGTAAATTACTTGGTTTTATTTGAATTGCAAGTTTTATTTATTATTTCTTTTTCTAGCATTACAAATTAAGCCGTAGTAACATTAATGCGGAAAATAAATTAAGATCAGCCGGCGTAGAACCGGCTGGCGTAGAACCGTCTCGGCGTAGAAACGGCGGCGATGAACTGGCGGCGTAGAAACGTCCTAGACCCCGTTGGATAATACTCTAGTCAATACAATTCTAATTACAACTGATAAATAATCATTTGTTCTAACATTTGCTACAAAAAACTTTATAGAAATGTGCCTTGTTATTTTACCCATCTCTCGCCCAGAAATTGTATAGAAAATCGAAATCGCCAATTAGCACAAAGCTCCTCGTTATCGTTAATAACCATCTATAATGGCATAGCCAGATTAACGTACCATCCCCTAGTATGCCCTATATTATTCCATACACTTCCAAACATAGCATAACACGACATACTTTAACTGATACAACAGACTTACTCACGACAAACAGTACTTTTGCAACTTTTGTAGATGATACGGGCCTACTAGCAACACAAAGCGATCAAGTTGTAATGCCACAACTCCGGTATCACCTGAAGATATTTTAAGATTGATTTGACAATTGTATAATCAAAATCAATGAACCACAGTTGATGAAAGTAACATTTATCTCATATAATTTGCCCAAAGGTCGCAATCAATTCGCGCCGTGCCTTCATGCTGAGTGGGCACGTTTCCTGCACTGTGGCCGACTCAAAAGAGTCCGCGCCGCTAAATATCTTCTGCTCAGCTGTAAATCTGCTAAAACTCAAAACTTTTTCCAACCCTATACTAATAAATCAACATGTATAACATAAATTCTGGCTTTCCTGCTAATTCAAACACCCATCTCTTGTAAGAAACAACAAATAATAATGATGCTCTTATGTTTCACAACTGACAACCTCAGATGCAGTGGCAGTCGCAGTATCAGCTGCCGCAGCAAACAATTCAGTGGCAAAATCCTCAACAAACACTCATACCGCAGTCTTATCAGCAGGAAGCGTCAGCCCATTATCTAACAAACACACAACCACAAAATTTGACCTACATTGAAATGCTTTGTGCTTCGATAACAACGGATACAACATATGCAAAATAACTTGAATTTTTCATTGAACACCACATATTCGCAAACGCTTATTAATAACGCCAGCCTAAATGAAGACAACGTGTCGGTCAGAAGTGACAAATCGGAAGTTATAAACTTGAGCGACTTCCAAGAAGTTAGATCATGTAATAATAAAAGGAAAAATACTGATGCACCCTCACGAAAAGCAAAGCAAATAAATTCAGTAACAGCAACTACAAACAAATATGAGGTTCTTGCAAATTCAAACGAAAAACCCAATCAGGTAGCAAGCAAATCAACAAAGAAATACTTTTCAAGTTCCTCTCTTTATTTTACACTACGTAAAAGCAATAAATTGTTAATTCTAGTGAACAGTCATATCGATAAAAGCACTACCTCTATCAGATAATGCAGAGAAATAAAGTCAAATTACAAACCAAAAGCATGGAAGATTATAAAAACTTAGGGATGTCATACATAGGGATACAAACGCACTATAACGAGAAAAAGAAAAAAATTATTTCTTGAGTTATTATTATACTTCTATATTAAAGTAAAGTTGATCATTTATCTAATTTAAAAACCACTAGAAAATGTAACAATAGAATATGAAAACAAATTTAATATATTAAAAAAAATACCTATTTGATATACTTAAAAATAATAAATAGGAAAATCTTACTGCAATTGAAATAGGTTTGTGGCTTTTTGTAAACGAAATAACTATTTTTATGGCTATCAAAAACAAAAGTAAATATACTTTTACATAATTAATATGCATCAGTCGATATGAAATGACATCCTAAATAAAAAATCCTAAATAATTGCTTTTTATAATAAAAATGTGTCAATAGTTCTATAACAACGGTTCCAAAAGATTCCTAAAGCAGGACTTCATTTGGCCAAGAATTCCGTTGGTTGTCCCCTACCAGCTCCTTGCCATACTCAGTTTTATTCATAATAAAACATACGGCCAAATGACTGAGAACATCCATTACCAAACAGCTGAATTTGTTTCTTTGTTCGCGGCGCCATCTACCACAGAGCAGTGAAATTTGTTTTTTGTTACTTGCGCCATCGCTCGCTAGGTACTGCAACTTCTTTCTTCGTGTATTACCATATTTAAGAGGGTGCTAAATGGTACTGGAGACTTCTAAAAATTTCAGTTTGGCTTTACATAAACAGCGCAGTCCAATGAGACATCGCTTCCAACTTTTGCGCCGTGTTGTTGACTTCTGATCGTAATATTGAATATTTAACGGTAAATTGTGAGTTGTACTCATAATTTTCTTAAATAATTTTTTAGAAAGACCATGAGAACTGTCTAGGTCTAGAAGCGATAAAAATTAAAAAACTAAATATCTTAAATATAATTTACCCTTATTTCTAACACACTTCAGTGTATTGTTTGTCCAGAAGGTTTATTTAAGAAATGTATAAAGTCACCAAAGCTACATCGACATTTAAATAGAAAACGCCAAGAGAACAAAGACAACTCGTGGATTGCTTTAAAAGAATGATAAACTTCCTCTACAAGAAGCAAACCATTTTTATATTAGCAGTCACTATTAATAAAAAAAAACATTATTAGCAAATGTCAAATTATATTTCACTATTCAAATACTAGTAAGATTGCTGAAGATATAATTTTACCAGTAGTTGTAAAAAAGGGATTGTAAGGTTAAACATCTTTCTTCGACAATACTATCCAAAAAAGAATAAGCAAAAGATATTCAAATACAAATTGTTGAAATATTAAGAGTTTTACGTGCTTCTCACTACAACTAGATAAATCTACAATCTTATCTGTGTCCAGTTTATAACATTTGCAAGAATCAATACGAAAAAAGGTTTTATAAAAAATATTTTATTTTGTATGGCATTAGAGGCCATTACAACCGGAAATGTTTATTTGACACTTTTATGAAAGGTACTAATAAGTATTTAGTGAACGAAATGCATTGTTCAATGCAACTATGGCTGGAAGATTATAATAGGATACTAATCTGATCTTATCAAATTATAAGAAGTAATGTCGTAATGATATACCGTTTTTACACGAAATAATTGAGAATCAAACTTTTTACCTTCTGAAATAAATTGTATTAAGAATTTTTATAAAAGCAAAAACGTTGCAACTCATATTTATAAAAAAATTATGCAGACATGAGTTCCTTGTAAATGATCCTTAATCACACAGAAATAAAATAGTTTTCGAGAGATGTTTCAGGAGAGCTTTTCAGTTAAAAATAAAACTTTATGTGCTTGTAAGGTTGGATTTTGAGAACTTATTTGTCAATTCTCTTTGGCTTCTTAGGTTGCTTTTTCTTGCTGATATTTTCAAAACTTAAATACTTTGAATGTTAGTTTGCAAAAGCATGATGTTGATATAACAGCTATAGATAAAATCAACGGACTTATAAAATATTAGGAAAAGAAGTTTTCTTTTAAGTGCATTCAAGAACTCATGGAACAATCAGCTACTTATAATATTATAAATTCTGAACACGTTTTCCAGACATGCAAATCAGTGTCCACAATTTAAAAAACCAATTATGTAGCTATTTCCCAAAATAAATTCAAAATGGTTATGATAATTACATATGGATATCAAATCAGTTTTTAGAGATTTCCTTTCAACATTTTCATATATCAAGTGACGAAATATTGAACCAAAAGATGGAAAATATCTCGAACTGACGAAATACGCTGGTTTTGTTTGTAATATCACGTCTATGTGAGTTAAATTTCTCATCTATGGCTACCGTTAAAACAAAAGTGTGGAATCAGGTCGAAACTGAAAATGCTTTATTATTATATGTGTCACAGATGTACAGACCTCAGATTTGGGGATTTGAGAAGTTTCTCAAAAACTAGCACATGCGTCGTTTTTACTTTTCATTTTGTCTTTTAGTTATTTTTTAAAAAGCTGTATTCCAAGCCATTATGTTCGTTTGATGTATTTTCGATTAACGAAAATAAGTGTTTTAATAAGGCAAAGATTGCGCCCATGCTTTGGGAACCACTGTTCCAGAAGGTAACCTCTAGCTTCAAATTATGCATTTCAAATATTTAATTCTTATGTAAAAAATTTAATTTTCTTAGAAATAAATAAAAACATAAAATGTAGGATTGAATAACTGTATCATCTAAACCGAACTAAGTTTTATATGAATGTTATCAAGCTCCTTCGGGTTGCAAGTCATGCACAAAATCATTTAAATTAACTTTACATACTCTTCCATTGCCTTTTAAAGCTTTGGAGAGGTTAGGAAACGCCGTTTGGTCCCCACCTTGATAAAAGAAGAAACCAAACTACACATCCTCGCGGTGGCAGGCGGAAATCTGTAAGGATTTAGGGGGCTAACGTAAGTGGGGACCTGGTGTTGCCAGGATAAGCATAGCTCATCAACAATTATTGATGACAGGGCACTCTCTTGACCCGGGGGTGAGAAATCGTCCCTGAAGGCGGAAGAACTAACTAATTATGGTAGGTCAACGGCATAGAATGTAGAAACCAAAAGAAAAACTACCACATTATCAATATTATCCCAAGAAAGTTATTATACTAATCAACAACATGGATATGGCTCCCAGACCCCGGCAGACCTTGAGTGGCCAGAGGGTTCTATAAATCCCCAGGAGAAAAATTAAGTTAGCTATATGGAACGTTAGAACTTTATTAAAAAACGGAAAACTAGCAAATGTAATTCATGAAATGAAAATACTGCAAATAGGCATATTAAGACTAAGTGAAGTAAGACGGAAGGGCAACGGTACAATAGATACTACGGACAACTATCGTATGTACTACTCTGGAGATGACATAGATAACTTGTATAGTGTTGGCGTTATAATAAGCCAACAGTTAGAAAAATATGTCACCAATATTATACCACAATCAGACAGAATTATGTTAATTCAATTGAATTATATTAAATTTAATCCACATATATGCCCCTACTAGTGATAAACCTGAAGAAATCATAGAGAAATTTTATGAACAAGTGGACATTTGCGAAAAATGACAAACTCGTGAGATTTGAATATTTACATGGGAGATTTTAACGCAAAAGTGGAAAAAGGCAGAGTTAACGATACGGTAAGAGAGTGGGGATTAGGAGGAAGAAACGAAAGAGAAACGCGACTATTTCAGTTCTGTGAAGAAGCAAATCTGAGTAAGTAAACACATGGTTTCAATTACCAAAACGAAGAATATAAACATAAACCGCGCCACAACATGATGTAGATCACATAGCCAGAAACCAAATAGATTTTATCTTGATAAACAAGAGGTTTCGAAACAGTGTGCTAAGTGCAAAAACATATCCAGGGTCCGATATAGGATCTGGCGACAATCCACTAGTAGCTACAAGGAGAGTAAAACTGAAAAAGATAAAAGCACATAAAACAACATCTAAAATTGATTGGAGAAGTAGCAGCAAAACTAAAATTAAAGAGTATCAACAACATATTACACATAAGTTGAACAATCTCACTTTAAATACAAAAGCTAAACATATCAACAATGACAACAGTAATAACAACAACACAAAACAAATATATAAAATTACTGGAACTGTATGTAAACTGAAAAAAAATGAAATTACCCAAGCAAAAGATTGTAAGAAAAATACAATGGATAACAGAAGAAATATTAGATCTTACGGAAAACAAAAGTAAGAAAAAAAAACGAAAACATCAATAAATATGAAGAAATAAACACTCTAATAAATGAAAAAATTAAATAAGCTAAAGCAAGCTGGCTACAAAAAGAATGTACACAGATATGAGAGTTATAAAACAGAGAAATGCATCAAAAGATTAAAGAAGCTGCAGGTTTATTTAAAAGAAAAACCCAAATAAATATTTTAATAACAAAAATAGCATAAACAAAGAGGAAATATATGAAGAATATACAGAGAAACTTTTCAACGGCAAAACTAAAAGCGACGAATATCCACTGACAGAATTAAACAATGAACCACATATTCTCAAGGCGGAAGTAGAAGCAGCCATCAAAGCTGCCAAAGAAAATAAGGCCCCAGGAGATAATATGTTAACTACAGATCATTTTAAGCATTTTAATTCTCATGTAGTTACTAAACTGACGAAACTATATAATATAAGTGGAATTATACCAGATGATTGGTTTAATGTGAAGATCATCAGCACCAAAAAGATGCTTGGAAGTATAAAAAGAACTGTACGTATGTTACGGAGAATACGAAAAAGCATTCGACAGAATAAGACACAATATATTACTGGACATATTATTAGATATAGGTTTGAATGGCAAAGATAGAATAATTTGCAATCTATACGGGAACCAGAAAGCTTGCATTCGGGTTGACAATGAAAGAATAAAATCAATCGACACCAGCTGAGGTGTAAGACAAGGATGCGTATTGTCATCATTTTAATTTAAATATATAATAAACGAATCAATAAAGGATAGAGAAGATGGGGTGAATATAAATAGCACAAAATGAACAACATTCAATATGCAAATGATACAGTAAGTATGACAAAAATAAAGAACTACAACCTTTAATGGAAGTACTGAACATCAAGAGCAAAGAAATAGGACTGGTAATTAACAAACAAAAAACAAAGACAATGGTATTTAGTAGACAGTTAAACCCAGTAAGCTCGAATATAAAACTTAAACAAAACATACATACAAAATATCAATTAACTACATACACTTAGGAAGAAAAATTAACAGTACCTTAGACCACTCAAAAGAAATAAGACTCCGTATAAAAATTGCAAGAGTGGGCTTTACTAAAGTGCTGAAAGTATTATGTAATCTAAAATTATCAAAACACATCAGAATAGAGGTACTAAAATGTTATATATGGACTTTACTGTTATATGCTTGCAAGACATGGACGTTAAAGAACAATGCTATACAGTTATTACAAAGTCTTAAAATGTGGCAATACAGAAGGATGCAGAGGATAATCCGGATACAGAAATATGTAACGAAAACGTACTTAACAGATTATAAACCCAACCACAATTAAATAGCTTAGTGAAAAACATCATACTTTGGACACCTAATGCGACACAAAGAATAAAACATTTGCAAGTAATGCTGGAAGGCAATATCAAAGGAAAAAGGAGTATAGGAAGAAAAAGAAAATCATGGCTGAGAAACATAAGAAAATGGGCAAAACAGAATTCAGCGACATTATTTCATGTAGCTCAAAACAGAGAACAATTCAACATAATAACCGCTAACCTTGATGAATCACTTAGGAGGAAGAGAACTCTTGTATAGTATTATCTAATTAATTAATTAATCATACTGTCTTTTTAATTTAGAGGTATGAATAAACAAATTCAAGATTCGTGTGCTTTTACATTACTGTTAAAAACACAGTTTCAAAATAATGGTAGTATCGAGGAGAATATACGAAATAAATAGGAAATGTGTTATCTTCATTTTATTTGCCTGAAATAGTTCATAAAGTTCAATATTAACAAGACCCCTCTAAGAAATTGGATACGCTCCCAATCGCGGTGGATTCCGAAACTCCATGCAAAGCAGTTAAAGCAATTGCGTCAACCGATTCTCGAAAATTATTCTATAAGCTCAGCACTCTGCATTAACTAGCCGTTTGATCTTAGAAATCAACAATTCAAATCGTAAGTTGCCAAATAAATCGGCCGCCGCCAAAACTCAGCAACGTATGAACACCTGTCAATAGCAATTTATTTTTGTAACATTGACAAACTTAATGATTATATTTTAACAAGTAACAAAACCCGCAGTTAAACGCTACATATTTTTCCGAAGGTTTGGTAACATTTCGAGGTCATAGTTTGCTTTTAGAGGCTTTTAAACACTCAACATCAAGTTCGACCTGTATTTAGCCATTTAAAAATAATATGTGGAGAAGTAGACCAAAATTACGTTTATAATTTTATTAAAAAAGATATACAAACTTATTCACGTTAGTGCCTGTCTTTATTTCTTATAAAGGCCCAAAGATGTGTGCACTTGCTGAATTGGTAGTAGTAGGATGCAGTAACGACGTTTATCTCTGATGCAAAGTAGAATTGTTGCATATTTAAAAAAAAACAGGGCACATATAGTCCAAATCTTTATAGCACTTAATGTGTTACAAACCTTTACTTTCAGGTTTTAATAATACTAACAGTTCTAAGAAACAGCAAAAGATCAACAGACATAACTAAACACACATTATGTACAAGACGGAATTGAACCATATCTTCTTAATTTGCAGCTATATCTATTGAAGAGTAAAAGTAGCCAACTGTTGTAGCAGACCTCTTATAGATGAAGGATAGGAGAAGGGTTTCTAATGAAATTAAGGTCCTTACAATTACTGCAACGCTCTCTCAAACAGTTCAAGTCAAAATGAATAAATTGGCCAGCGAGACTTTCAGACAGACACATAACATCCTGCTATTAACAATCAAAGACAATTCTAGAATGGGACTTCCTGTCAATACCACTACTGAATGTACTTAATAATTAGTATTCCACGGCGATAATAAGTCTGACGTGGCTGTTGGTGGTAATTGCAACTCATATTAATTATTTCAAGTCGTTATTATCTCAATTAAAATCATTATATATGTGAATGCCAATGATTTAAAACAATTATACTAATAAAATGCTAGTACACAACTAAATGCATCTTTAAAGGCAAAGTCTAGTTATTTATTGTTTTGTTCCACAATAAGTGCTGTGCTTTATAAAATTTTAACCAAAAATAACTTTAAAGGACAATGGAAAATTTAATGTATGAAGAAGAAACTAATTGAATAAGCATAAATATAAATAGAAAAACTTAACAAGATACTATAATTCTTAAAAAATGTAACATAAACGTAATTTTTTAAGTTTGAATTAAGTGTTTTGGGCCTGTTCTTTCACTAATAATCTCTACACTATTTATTTTAGTAATGTTTTATTACTAAAGTATATCAGATTGTGGACAGTTATGTAACTCTCACAGAAAATTTGCAGTTTATTGGTTTTTATTTAGCAGAATCTCTTTAATAGCTTGTATCCTTTTTTCTAATGTACTGCTAAAATTGATTTTTTAAAACTGTATTTGATTCTGTATTTAAATTTTATAATTTTCAAGATTAATTATCTTTTCATTTTGGTATCATAAATATTACTTAATTTACTTGGAGTCTCTCTACACATCCACACTCTCCGTACAAGATCAGCGAATATGGAGGGCAACTAGAGGAATCAAACGTCCCAAAGAGCACATACCACCACTACAAGATGCAACAGGATTATGAGCGAAAACTGATAAAGAAAAGGCTGAAGCTTTCGCGCTGCACCTTCAAACTACCTTTGAACCTAATTGTAATGAATCAGACCAGGATATTGAACATTATTTAGAAACTCCATTGCAATTATCACCCCAAATAAAGAGTTTCACTATCCACGTAATTGAATCCCAAATAAAATTACTTCCTAACACAAAATCTCCAGGACATGACCCTATAACAGGAATTATTTAAAGCACTTACCTCAGAAAAAATCCTGTTTAATAGAATACTGTGTCTGGCATACTGGCCATCGTTACTCAAATTTGCCCAAATTATCCTAATCTTTAAACCGGGTAAACCTCCCACCCACATAAAATCCTGCCGACCTATTACTTTACTTCCAATAATCTCTAAGCTGACAGAAAAATTAATATTAAAACGCATTAATAAAAGTGAACTTCAAAGTAAATGGCTAACAGATCACCAGTTTGGATTCCAATCCCAGCATTCAACAATGCCATCGATTAACACACATAATACGCAGTGCACTTGAACACAAAACTTACTGTTGTGCAGTGTTTTTAGATGTAAGTTCTGCATTTGACAAGGTTTGGCACAGAGGTTTATTGTATAAAATAAAAAAACTACTTCCATACCATTACTACCTACTTTTGCGCTCCTACCTGGACAAACGATTCTTCCAGACCAAACTCGGTAACGACACCTCCCAGATATATAGAATTAATGCGGGTGTCCCTCAAGGTAGTGTGCTTGGGCCTCTATTGTATTTGTTATATACAAGTGACCTTCCTATCACAGAGCAAACAAGTACAGGGACGTTTGCTGATGACAGCAATACTGTCGTGCAATGAAGACCCGAACACAGCAACCCAACTACTCCAAGAACATTTAAACCAGCTCGAAAAGTGGCTAAACAAGTGAAAAGTAAGGGTAAACGGGGATAAATCGGTCCAAGTCACGTTTAGAACGAAACACTCGGCGTGTCCGCAAGTCTACCTAAACAATACATCGATTCCTCAGGTAGACGAAGTCAGATATCTAGGTCTGCATCTCGATAAATGCTTGACGTGGAGATCTCACATAAGAAAAAACGGAAAGGAATGGATCTACGTCTAAAAAAATTGTATTGGCTCCTTGGGAGGAACTCAGCACTTGCCATAGATAACAAACTGTTAACCTACAAAAGCATAATTCGTCCCATCTAGATCTACGGCTGTGAATTATGGGGATGCGCCAGCAAATCAACAATAAAAATAATACAACGCTTCCAGTCCAAGATCCTGAGAATGCTCCCTGGTTTGTGCCAAATACAACAATCGACAACGATTTTAACAACCCACTAGTAGCCGATTTTATAAAAACAAAAGCTGAAAAACCTTATTACACTGTTGAAAATCACCCGAATATAATAGTCAACGTCCTAGTCCATGAATCCAAAACCAGAAGATTAAGGAAAAAGTGGCCAATAGACTTAGTGAACTAAAGTAGGAGATTCGCCAGTGGGTGCTTTCTACTCATGACTTTTATTAAACCTTTAATAACATAAAATTAATTCATAGAATTACTGTATTTATTCTGATTGCTAATAAAACGAGTTTATAACAAAAAAAATTTACTTGGAATACCAAAGCCATTAAATTAAAATAAATTTACTTACTAATTGTAACACGTATCAGAGTCATTGTATAAACTAATAACTAGAGCTTAGAATATATGCCAAATGCATATTTTTGGATTTACGCATATTTTGACAGTTTTTTTATAGATGCCATGCAAGATATTATTTATGCATATTTAAAGGTACTCATGTTCATTTCATTAATTTTCTTAATTTTATTTATAAAAACAGTTAAAATATCTGTTCTGGATACTTTAGTTCTTAGGATGCTGTATCGGTTTTATTTTCAGTATACACCTATAGGGGTTAGTTAAAATACCTTCATAATAGCTTCCAAAAAGATTCAGTTGATAACTATTTACACTTCGTTCTATTGTTAAGGGATTAGAAATACCTTAAGGTAATTTTGAATTACTTTTCGGCAAGTACACATTTAAAAATGCATATACATGTAAGGAAGCTCAACTTATACAAATACAGAGACTATAAAACAGTTTTATAGCTATTGCATTTGTTAGAATATATTTACCATCCCAAGTGATTTGAAGTATTTATTTCATTTTATAAAAACAGTATCTGTTTAAAAATGCGCAAACAAGCAGCCGCGGAGTTGTTTTATTTAAAAACGGCGTCAAGATACAGTTTGTGATAAAATGTTTCTTATTGCCATTTGATCTCAAAATTATAGAAGTAGAGTTTTTAAATTAAAAATATAATTTTTTATAGTGGTTTTAACTTAATGTACAAGAAGTGAAAAATTAAAATGTATTTGTCACAGATAACGCGAGATAAAAAATTTCAAACAGAACAACACCTAGGAACAGCTCTGCATATACAAAAAAGACTAATCGTTCATGGTGCAGCAGTTGTTAACAGCAAATGTCAACAATTCTGTAAAGGGGAAGCAGACGAATTGTGTGGTTGCGATATTTCACTTTGTACTCTAGATCACTCTTCATTTCAAAATTTTACTTACAAAACACCGCACTTCTGAGCTCACTGTTAATGTTCCTAGTTATTCAATATTAAGGAAAAATAATGGTGACATTAGTTATCACGACGCAACGGCTGAAATTAAAAAGCACATTGGCCATAGATTTGAATGGTTTTCAGTAGATGAAACAACTGATGTTAAAGGTCGGTATATAGCTAATCTTGTGTTAAATATGCTGAATGAAAATAACCTGAAAGAGCTTATTTATTCAGTGTAAAAGAAGTGGAAAAGAACCACCAAAAATGTAGCGATTGCTAGATTCATTAATAAATTGTTAATCAATTTTTATTTAAAAAATAAAATCTCAATAAATAAAATCATGTTAATGGTTACAGATGCTGCACCGCATCTGATAAGAGTATCAAATTTAAAAGTTTTTTCTCCAATTTAATTTGTTGTACTTGTTTAGCTCACGGTTTTAATCGTGTTTAGTTTAGTTCAAATGTTAAAAAGACTTTTATTAAAGCACCTGTTAGAGTTGAAGTATATAAGGAAAAGTGTCCTAAACTCCCTTTACTACCAGACCTGATCTTAAGAAGATGGGCTACCTGGTTAAAATACGTAAATTTTCACGCAACGAATTATACTAAAACCAAAGACGTCGTATGTCAGTTTAATTCCTGTAGTTTAACTGCAGTAAAAATTGTATTAAATATTTTGGAGATCCAACAATTAAACAGCAGTTAGCTTACATTAAATATAATTTTGTTTATATCACAACTGCCATTAAAAAACTAGAGAAGAGAGAAATTCACCACATGAAGGTGTAAGCATTATTGAATGCTTGAAAAGCACAGTTTCTAAAGGTAGTGAAATTTAAAAAAAGTGAAACAAAGCTAAGCTCTGTTTTGACAAAAAATGAAGGCTAAAACATGTTAAAAAATTAAATATATAAAACGGCCAGCAGAGGAATGATTTAGAATTGGATCTAATTAGAAAATGTGCATTTAAGTACGCACCTTCAATTCTTGCGAAGTTGAACGCACATTTTCAAGCTATATACATTTGTTAAGCGATCAGAAACATTGTTTAACTATGATAATTTAGAAAAATATTTAGTCCCAGAAACGTATAATAAAAATTTAGGTTAATCATGTTTTCATATTTATAAAATATGCTTATACTTATTTTTTTCATTAAAAAGGCGCATATAATATTTTTGTGTAAGTATATACGTAATATACATTGGTGTAGATACTGTAAAATAAAAGTAATTGTTTAAAACACGTATTTTTATTTTGTATATTTTAACTGTTTTATAGTGCATATTTGCATGCATATGTTACATATTTTTCGTGTATATATTCCAAACTCTACTAATGACTATTTTGTTTATTGAAAATTAGAAAATCAGAGAATAGAAGACATTCGTCCCCGTGTTATAAACTTTCGACTGCGGAACTCTATAGAAAATTAATGGTTTTAACATCCTGTCTGTGTGTCTGTAAACACTGTAACTTCCGTTCTATTCAACGGATTCACTTGATACTTAGCATATATACATATTAGGTCAATACCTCCTATGGGATTGATTTTCATCCAAATCGGTCAAAGGTCATGGAGGTCTTTGTAATCGTAGTGTTCACCGCAGTCGAAAGTTGCATCTGATGTTTTTTACACCATTCTCGTTGCTCTTATTTCTATCCAGTAATTGTAGACATCACCATCCATAAAAACAATATTTTTTTGCGAGAATTTCAAGACCAAATGACACCCCACACCATTGTCCTAGCTACTCCATATTGTACAGTCTACTGAAGGAATTTATTATTCAGTTGAAAGTAATATTTTTCAAACAAATTGGATAACCGAAGTTCCAGCTGTAGCTGTATAAGTATACTCGTACGTCAGAGTAAAATAGACACTAAGTGAAATTTGGCAATTCCAAATGTTGAAATAAATTCTGCGAAAAATTCAGTTAAAGCACATTGTCAAACATCTGGGGACAGTTTTATGTTACTTAAATCATACCACGTTTACTTAAATGCAAAACTCTAGGTGATTTCAGCCGCGAGAAACAAGAAATAAGTGCTTATTCAAAAATAGATTTATCAATAAACCTGCAAAGCTTGCAACGCATAGCGAAGGGGCGAAGCAGTCTCCCAAATTTGAGAACCCTCTAGTCTAGCTGACCTTTGACCAATCAGTTTCAAAATCACTAGCAAACAAGCCTGTCGATTGGTGAAAACAGAATTTGGAAATTCCCAGCCGTTCTCGAGTAATTGCTCGGACGGACGGACAGACAGACGGACAACATGAAGTTAGTAAGTGACTCCGCTTCGCTTCACCACTTAATAATGAATAGGGTTTCTATTCCATTAAAAAAAAGTGACGAACTATTAGCACTACCAAGGCCCAGCCTTTCAGTGCCCTCGGAATAAACAATATGAGCAATGGTAAAAGAATTGTTAAGAAAACTCAAAGCACCATTTACGATATTTGCATAATATGCTGTATAAATGAGTCGCCAAGAAGGAACAATTACTGAGACATTTCTAGAAAAAGTGTCGACATCATTTGGCAATAACGTTCTTGATAGTGACTTTTGGCGGTCCAGTCACTTTTTTCAACAAAAATAGACACTGCCAGTTTAGTGACAGTGATATGGAAATGTTAGTCCAATTAATTAACTGATAAATTCCTTCAGTAGACTGTAGAATATGGAGTAGTTAGCATAATGGTGTGGACTACCATGATGGAGTCTTCAATTTTCATGGACGGTGATGTCTACAATTACTGCATAGAAATTAGAAAAAAAAGAAGGGTGGAAGATGCCCCAGAAAATAATTTAAAAAGTAAAAACATCGTATGTCCATAAAGGTGGCTCAACCAAACATTAATTGTCTGTTTCACATGGATAATATAATAAATCTTTTCTTAATAAACTTTTAATTTAAATTCTCTATATTTTTTTCATAATACGAGAATATATTTGAAATGACCGCATTTTGTAACGTTCTCTAAAAAACGAAGAGGTATTATAATCAAAATAAAATCAAAAATAACTGAATAGGACAAGCTGTAGTAAACAAAAAATATGGTAGAAATTATAACGATAACAGATAGATAAACGAGCTCTAAAGTTAAGACTAAAACATACTAAAAAGACGAAAAAGTTCATAGTATCTAACAGAAAAGGGTAACTTGCATTCAAAAGTTAACAGTTACGTAATGAACATTGATAAAATTTAAAAAATCAATAACTTCCAATGCTCCAGCAAACCGAACAGCTAAATGCAACCTCCCACCTAGTTAGTTTACATGAAAATAGTTCCACGGCCACATTCTGTTTGAATTTCACAGGTAGGAAATTAAAAAATTAGTTGTAATTTTATGCAATTTACTATATATTGTAGTATAATACATGTTAAATTAAAATACGCGACAAGACTGTAGCAAGTATAAGTAAGTAAGATTATTAAAAAAATATATTTTTTTCTAGTCACAGTTATACTTGTAGATGGTGATTCGCAAACACAACACTAAGGTAAATAATGCAAAGCTAGACCAATCAGCTTTTATTATTTTTTTTATTACTTTTGCACATGCTTTCGCACTGTACAATCTAATGTACTTTAACTTTACTATTCCATACCTAATTTAACGCAAATTTATAAAACTCATAAACCTTTGTCACAAAACAATTTGCTTTTCGAAAGAAATATATGGTTTATAAAAGAGTTTTTTCTTTAGACAATTAATTACTTTAGAACTTTGATAGAAAGCTACATTTGGCGCAGCTGTAGATTGCTTTGTATTCCTATAGGGCGTTGTATAAAACATATTTAATATAGAAATAGTACCAACATTTAAAGTTCGAAAGAAAATGGTTTGTCAATTGATGAAACATGAAACACTAAACTGTTCTTCTTTGACATATAATAAGCACAAACATCGAAATTTTTAATAATAAAACACCAAACACGTCAACAACGCATTTTAGTCGCAAAGATTTTGAAAAATCTTCTACATCAGTTTGTAAAATTTGTCGAACTTTTCCTGGTGGCCAGGTATCTAATATTTGTAAATTATTCATAAATTTTAGAGAGTGTGATACCATTTTCGATAAAGAACCATCAAAACATGTTCTTAGTTCAACTAAGAATTTCATGAACACAAACCTAAAAGTTATCATTGAACAACCAGAGCATCCTCATAAAGTAACTGTTTGTTGTGATTTGTAATCTTCAGGAACAATTGGTCGGTACTGTTTTGAATATGGAGAAATAAATCCTGTAGCAGTCAACAACTTAATTTTTTGTAGCCCGAATTGGAAGGTACTGGATGTGCCCAACATGTGGTTTCTTCTATGGTGCTACGAGCCGTATAACATGTGCACTAATTGATTTGCTGCCATGGTACAATGGCAACACCGTTAAATTGTTTTCTTTGAGGATACTTAAACGATAAAAAATATAGTAGCAATCCCTAATCAACTAAGTAACCAAAACTGAATTTGTGCTGTTATAGCTAAAATAAAACCGCATTTATTAGAAAACATAGTAGAGGTCTGTGGATGCAACAAAATTCACAATTCTCATAATTATTTTAAAATGAATTTTCTAAACATATTTTTTTCTATAGCAAAATTGCTTCCTAATTTCCAAATTTCAATACTCCTTATTTCTACGATTTTGTATAAGATTATTTTAATAATTAATTACCACATACACATAAATTGGTCTGATCAAAAATTACAAAGACATCATTAGGGTAACTCAAAGAGAAGAAAACTTCTTAAAAACGGTTGTAACTGGAGATGAGACGTGATGTTTTCAATAAGATCGAAAAACCAAGCATCAAAGTGCTAAATGGTGGCAAAGGAAGAAATTAAAAACAATTTATGTGCAGAAGTCAAAAATCAAGCGTTGCTCATTGTTTTTTCCAATTCCAATAGGATTATCCACAAAGAATTCGTTCCAAGTGGTGCAACGGTTAATCCTGAGTATTATTTTGGCGTATTAAAGCATTTGATAGTCTGTATTTGTTGTGTTCGCCCTGAATATAGAAAACTTTGGTCAGTTTTCAGAGGCATTGAACGATAAGAAGGTGCGTTTTTTGATCAAAAATCGTAATTTTTGTTTCACCATCCCCTATATGTATTCAATTTGACTCCTTCTGATTATTTTCTATTCCGTAAGCTGCATTTGACGATAAAAGAAAACCGCTTTGCATCAACTGAAGACATTATTAAACAGTCTACACTGAGCAACTCAACATAATTTCAATAACCAACATAAAAAACTCATTGGATGCATTTTGTAAACGTGAAAATCATTATAATTAAGTAAAAAAAAGATAATGGTCAAGATTTTGTAACTATTCTAGTTCTTTTTAATCCTTTCCGCTTATTTTTGTAACAGGTGGTATATATAGTACATAACTGAACAATTAGGTCCACGGGTTGAAACCGCCTCGATTACTGGTTTGACGTTTTGGCATCCAACTTAATGTCATTTTTGGGAAATATAATAGGTCTGAGAAATTTTTTTGGCTTGGAAATGTTATGTGTCTGATGACATTATTAACAGTTTCCAAATAATGGCTAATTGTTGAATATTGCGGTTGAGTATTGCAGTATTGAAGCCATGTTTTCATTTTAATTGCTTAAATAATTCTTTTTGATTTAGAAAAATTTAATTTACGGTCGGTTGCCTTATTAAGTTTGACAAGTGCCGAAGAATTATTGATCTTTCGTACAGTTAAATAACGTTTACATAAGCTGACGTACAGTGTTGTGAAAAAGCTCCGCATCACCTTCGCATAATATATTTTTAGTTATAATTCACACTTTTCGCACATTCTTAATTACCTCTAATTATGTAACAGTTGCTATTACATTAATAATGTTTAAGCTCATTATCTGTCTACAAAAGATGCTCACAAACCGAGAGTAAACGATCGAGAAAAATTTCAGTTCATGATGATAGTGAATTGTCTAAAATTTTGATTCAAATGTACTAATCTTATTGTGTGTACATTCACTGTAAGGCAAAGATTACTTATTTGTGGATTAAGAAAATGTAGACCACAGAAGAAGCCATTTATCTCTGAGAAACAAAAATGCTCTCGTCTGTAGCATGCTAGACTATAGAAACCGAATCACAAAACAGTGGCAGAAGATGCGATTTAGCAACAAATAGTATGTTAAAAAATTTCATAGACAAAACTATGTTCCATATAATTAAACATCAATTGCTCTTGTGGTATGGTAACGTATGTTTACCCAAGAATTTGATCTACTAGAAATGCCACAAAATACCTTAAGGTATTGTAAAATGGCATGTTGCCTAGTGGGAAAGATATGTTTGTAAGATAAATATTTTATTTCCCAGGACCATAATGTAGCTTGTCATAGAATAAAACTAATTCAATCCTGTATGACCAGCAATGAAATGACCAGCACAATCTCTAGATTTCACTAGGATTCGGCAAGACATAGAATTGAAAAGAAAGAATTTGCTCCGAAACGACTCGGTTCCTGTGTTAGCGAGGGGGCTCCCAAAATCTCAAAATCAAGTTTCAAGCCCAGAATCGAATGTAAGTACTTCTCTATTTTCTTCTTCACTTTTCATTGTCTCCTAGTGAACATAAATGGCTACAATTTGTTAAATCGTTCAAGCATATAGGCCCCCAAAAATTTTTTGGTAAAGACTTTGGGGGCCCCCTCGCTATCTCAGCAATCGAGTCGTTCCAGAGCAAATCCCTTGGGGATTTATAATACCATAAATTGACATAGCCTATCCACTTTATTGGATGTTGGCGACCACATTTCTGAACTTTTCTTTATCTCTTGCCATGTTGACTAGTTCCCCTGTTTTAAGTTTTATATTTCTTGTCCATGACAATTGTTCCCTTCCTATTCCTCTCTTTCTCTGTATTTTTTCTTCTAAAATTAATTGCAGTATCCCATACTTTTCACTTCCTAGGCAGTTTTCATTTGTTTATTTGTGGTGAACAGTTCTGGGTCTTTATGCATTCTTCTTAGTATTTCTTCGTTGGTCATTTTTTCAGTCCAGGACAGTCTCAACAAGCGTCTGTAAATGCACATCTCAAAAGCTTCTATTTTATTGATTGTTGCTCATTTTCATGGTCCACGACTCCATTCTATATAGCAGTACAGACCATAAGTAGCATTTTACATAACGCATGCGAAGTAATAGTCGGATATCTCAGTCTCTTAAAACTTTTTCATACTTCATAAACGTTGCGCTTGCTACTTCAATTTTGTTTTTAATTTCTTTTTCGGTGTTCCAGTCTACATTTATTTAGCATCCCAGATATTTATATTGAGTTACTCTTTAAATTTTTTTCCTGTTGACAATCACGAACTTGAACTTTTCTGCATTTATGTCTAGTCAGTATATTTTACTGCTCTCATTCAATTGTTCACATATCTGCTGCAATTCTTCGATATTGTTGGCAATCAGTACTGTATCGTTTGCATATCTAAAGTTCGATATTGGCACCCCATTCACTTTTATACCCATTTGTTGTTCTTCAAGAGCTTCGTCAAATATGGCTTCCGAGTAGAACTTACATAATAGTGGAGACAGCACACAGCCCTAGCGTACGCTTCTCTGAATATGGATGTCATCTGTGTTAATATTTTGTGTTGTTATGTATGATGTCTGGACTAGAATAAGTTTTCTGTACATCGAATGTGTTTTTCGTTTACGTCCGTGTTTCTCAAGATGTTCATGAGCTTCTTACACTGAATGCGATCAAACGCTTTTTCGTAGTCTATAAAACAAAGAAATGCGTCTTTGTTTAAGGCTCGACAATTTTGTACCAACACCTGTATTCAGAAGAGTGCTTTTCGAGTTTCCACTCCTGACCTAAAACCAAAGTGATTGGGGCTTATATTACGCTCGCATTTATAATAAATTCTGTTATGTAATATCTTTAAAAATATTTTGAGGGTATGGTTCGTTAAGCTTATTATAGTTTATGGCCATTACATTTCCGTGTAGTTTTCCTTTTGGACAAAGGAGTAAATATAAACCTTAATCAGTTTTTAGGAAAGCATCCTGTGTCGTATATGTTATTAACCATTATAGTTAAGATATCAGTATTTTCTTGGTAAATCAGTTTCATAATTTCTGCTGGTAACCGCCTGGTCCTACTACCTTATTATTTTTGGCTTCTTTTACCACTTTCCCCATTTTGTCTACCGTAATTGGTGGCTCTGATAGCGATAGTGCTGCAGGAGTTTTGTTAAGATCTCGTCGCAAGTCGTCAGCAAACAACTCCTTTACATACTTTTTCCAAAGTTAGTTTTTATCTTTATCTTTTAGCATTATAACATTCTTATCGCTCAATAATATTAGCAATTGTTGTGTTTTATATACGAGGCGCATTCATAAAGTAAGGGCCGTTTGCATGTATATATATAGTGGCGCTTCGAAGCACAGTTTTACCACTGCAGCGCCATCTACTGACTCATTGCGAAGCTACAGCGTCATTTGTTTTGATTCTGAAATTGTATTGTTGTCAGTGAATGCAAAGAACAATGGCCGCGAAAATCGTTGATCCCGCCAAGTGTGAAGTGCGTTCTGTGATTCGTTTCTTATGTGCAAAAGGATCGTCGGCTGCTGAAATTCATCGGGAGTTATACCTGGTTTACGGACCTACAGTTATGAGTGAAGGAAAGGTTAGACAATGGTGCCGTTATTTTACAAATGGCTGAACAAATGTCCATGACGAAGAGCGGAGTGGCAGGCCCAGTATCCAGACTGATGAAATCGTTTCACAAGTGGACCAAGCACTGCGATCTGATCGTCGATTGACGATTAGTGGCCTGGCTGACAAATTTCCTCAACTTGGACGCACTACTGTTTACAATATTGTCACAGAAAACCTCGCATACAGCAAATTGTGTGCAAGGTGGGTACCAAAATGCTCACCGACCACCACAAAGAGCAAAGAATGTCTAGTGGACGAAAGTTTTGGCCCGTTATCAACAAAATGGAGATGATTTGTTTTCTCACATTGTTACTGGGGACGAGACGTGGGTATCCTACGCCAACCCAGAAACAAAACTGCAATCGATGCAGTGGCGACACTCATCCTCACCAAAACCGAAAAAGTTTAAACAAACTCAGTACACAAGTCGAAAATTGATGGCTACAGTTTTTTGGGACAAAGACGGTGTTCTTTTGGTTGATTTCATGGAACGTGGGACAACAATTACAGCTGACGTGTACTGAGAAACGCTCAAACACTTGAGACGTGCGATCAAAACAAACGCCGCGGAAACTGTCATCTGGCATAATCCTCCTCCACGATAACGCGCGTCCTCACACTGCTGCCAAAACCATTGAGAAAATTCAAGATTTTCGTTGGGAACTTTGACCACCCACCGTACAGTCCCGACCTTGCACCTAGCGACTACTTCCTCTTCTTGCATTTTAAACGGTGGCTGGGTGGACAACGTTTTGAAACCGAAGACGGACTCAAAAACGCTGTTGTCAACTGGTTCAACTCTCAGGCGGCAAGCTTCTATGCAGAGGGGTTAAAGAAGCTGGTGCAGCGGTACGAAAAATGCTTAGAAGTGAACGGCGATTATGTAGAGAAGTAAAGTAAGATTGTACCTAACTAAATATGACAATAAAATTTGTTTCTTATGAGTACATTTTTTTCTGTGACCAAACGGCCCTTACTTTATGAATGCGCCTCGTACATCAGCTACTTCTTTTAGCTTCTTATGGTATCCTAGGGCGTCGTGCATATGTTGTAATTTTTCAATCTCTTTGCAGTCTTATCTCTATCCATTTCCTTTTAGCATTTCTAATTTGACCCCTGATTAGCGTGTTCATTAATTTTTATTTCTGTTTTTGTATTTCTGTCACTGCCCCATTAATTCTAGGATTTTTTCCGCCATCCATCTTTTTTTATATTTTTTTTTGTGATATCCTAATTCATCTGTAGTAATGTTTCGTATTTTGTCTTCAGTTTTATTCCATAATTCTATGGGTGTCATTTATAAACTATTTTCTCTTATTTCTGTCAGTTTTTTATTTAACTTTGATTTTAGTTCTGTTCTAATTTCTTCTTTTCTCAGTTTATCAGTGTTCAGTTTTATCGTAGTTAGTTTTCGTTACGGCAATTTTCAGTTTTAAACTTTCTTGTAGAAGAACACGATCTGACTGAATATCGGCACCCAGGTATGTCAGAGCTCTTATTACTGATGTACTAAATATCTTGCTTATAAGAATAAAGTCGATTTGGTTTCGTACGACATTTTCATCTTTGCCTTGGGAGGATCTCCACATGTACAATCTTCTCGGTAGTAAGGTGAACCATGTGTTTGTGATTTTAAATTGTTCCTCTTGACAGAAGTGTATCAATCCTTCCACTTTTTCTTCTTTACCTACTTTGGCATTGAAATAATCTTGTATGACGTTTAATTAATGTAGTTTGGTATATGGTAGTAGTTGTTTAATGTCGCCATAGAAAGCTTTTACTTCTTCATCTGGATTGTCGGAGATTATATTTATAATAATTAGTTTTGTTTGGATTTCTAGTAGCATTGCTCTATCAGAGTAAGGTATAAATTCTGCAACACTCTTATTTACATCTTTTTTAACAATAACGCCAATTCTGTGTCTATGATATTGTTCACCGTTTCCAAAATAATACAGGGTTACACCGTTAATAGTGTTTCATTTGCCCGCGCCAGGCCGGCGTGTTGCACATACTCTTAGAATTGACATATTGAGCTGCTAGATCTCCTTAATAGTATTGGCCAGTTCCCCAGCTTCAAATAGTCTAGGAACATTCCATGTCCAAATATTAATATGGTCTTTTCGGGTATTCGTCCTTGTTTCTTGACTTCATTCAAGACCGTTCCCTTAAGAAATCCGATCAGAGAACTATTTTTACCCTTGGGACATTTTGAATTGAATGTAGTCATCATGTACTTGAAGTGAGTTAGACTTGATTTTTCCTGGAAGATGGGGGATAGAAGCAAAACCAGTAGCCGGCGTAAGGACAGAATTCCCCAAATCTTGTAGTAGCCTATCCTTTACAGGGATCTCAGGAGAGTGCTACCCACTACCCAAATATAGTTCGACAAGCTATTGCAATATTTGCGTATCTTGCCGAATCCTCGTCAGTCCCATATAAATCTTAGGACAAAAGAAATTAAAAGCGGAACTAATAAAATAGCCAATTCAAGCCTGGTATCATTATATTTCGAAGGACTGCTTGGAAAAACTGATGAATTCCATGCCCATAAAATGCAAATTGGTCAAGAATAAAGACATGTATTAAGTGATTTTGTTATTTTCTTTGTATGTTACTTCAACAAAATTGTTCTCCAATTTTATCTTTTTTATTAATGTTTTTACTATGCTTGATATAGAGAACAAGTAGCCGAAAGATATTTGAAATTTGCATATTATATGCTCGATCTTCTTTAATTTATGAAGTGATGCAGGGCTATTTCACATTACTGCAGGTTGTGATTCTTGGAGGTAATGGTCCTTAGTTCAATAGATAAAGTTAGCTATTTTATTTGTTCAGTATGTGACCTATTCTATTGGTAATTCCTCTAATGTTAGGCAAGAACGCTATCAATTGATCAGGAAGGACGTCGATTTTAGAATTTATATCTTTGTTAATATTTTTAATGATATGGGTCAAGGATTTGTTGGCAGTCGTTTTGTATTAGGATTTTGATTGCAATTTAACAGAATTTCTTTCAGATATTTTGAAAGAATCAGTATGATGTTATGGTGAGATTTGACATTTAAATAATGTTTGTTTTATATCGTGTAATAGCTGTTAATTCTTTATTGCTTACAAGTACGTTTCCAATCCAAAGTGCTCCGCATGATAGTTGACGCACCGTGGTATGTGACAAACGTAACAATTACGCACGATCTGCAGATCCTAACGGTCAAGGAAGAAATTCGCAATTATATTACAAAATACAAATCTCGACTCAGTGTGCACCCAAACGATTTGGTAACAAATCTTATGAATCGGCCATTAAACCACAGAAGGCTTAGAAGGGTTACGCCCAATGATTTACCATATAGATTTTAATTGCATTTAAGTAAGCTAGTTTTAGTTTAGATGTAAGTTTAGCTTCTAAGTTATTTTCCCATCAGTCACACTAGGTCTAAAAACCTTTTATATATGGAAGAGTGCTACTGAGCACTCTTTTGCATTTCATAGCTGTGATTGTCAATTAATTTGCTAAATGTATTCTTACAGTTTGCAAATAAAATGGGACTTTATAAAAAAAAAATGCTTACAACTGACTGTACTCATTTTTAATTATTTTTTGTTAGATCAAATATTAGGGGGGCAATTTAACTTTTCATCCCCAACTTCAATTAATGCTGATACCTATACAAATTATTATATCATGCCCGCCGTATGGGATTTGTAAATTGACATCTGTTATCTTCACAAAACAGTTGTAAAAGCAATTTCGTGCGACAAGCAGCAGTTGTGACACTACCCCCTTTCCGCATTTTAACTGAAAGTTCTGATGATATCCAAAAAATACTGTGAGCGGCTTTAGGGAAGGATGTTGTTTCCCACACTGTCTATAAGAAGCCGTCTTAACGTTTTAAAAGTACAAATTTTAACCTGCGAGATGCCAAACATCCTGAACTGTCAAGTAAAGTTAAAGAAGGTAAATTTCTCTTGCAGATGGCCATACTTACAAAAACGGGAATTGGGTTCCCCATAACCCCACAGTTGAGAACAAGAGTAAAAGCTAGGTCTCTGTTTTCAAAATTTAATAAGAAAAAATTCTTGCATCAAATTGTGACTTCCTTAGACGTTTAAATTGGCAACAACCCTAAAATTGCACAAAAACATAAAATATAGGAAAAAATGTAAAAATTAAAAAATAATTGACATTTTATAAATTAACGTCACAATTTCGTAAAGTATTTCAAGAACTAAGTTGCCTATTTATTATTACAGGCTACTATGCATCCTTCCTGATATTTATTCTAGCAAAATAACACGAATATGTAAAATCTTAAGTTTAGTGCATAACTTCATACGATTTTCATGGTAATGCGAATTCAAATGCTGCTATAACAGGAAGAATGTAATATAATGTAGCAAAACTCAAATACGACCGCGTAAAATATCTGCAATATCTAGCAAGTGCATGTAAAGCGGTAATATAGTATACGCATTTGCTTGAAATACAGGGAAAACGAAGTGCATTCATATATTGCAAAAGACCTAATATATGCAGAATGTGAGCAATTCATAGGAAGTAACTTATTTTATAATGCTGTAGAATGTGCAGGTTCGCATCAGGTAGACTGGATGAATAAAGTAAAGGGATTGAAGAGTTAGAAAGCATACGTTTTAAAAAGCAGTTATTTGTAATTAAATATAGAAAAGTTTTACCTGTACTAGTTAAAGTAATTTTATTTAGCTGTCTTATAAAGGTATTAGAAATAGTATAATAAATAATATAAAACTACAAGTTCCGGCAGAACGATATTCCCTTTTTAAACTGACCGCCATACCTAATGTATTTGTAGACGGCGCTCCATAGTTGAGTAGCACAAGGCATACTATTTTGTTAGAGATTTACTTTAAAAATAGCGATTCTGTGTTTGTAACGCAACGGCTATTTCGAAAGCATATCAGCGTAGGTTGTCACGAAAGAGTTCTGACCAATAAAACCACAATGTTGTGGATACATAATTTTCGACAGATAGGTTCAGCATTAAAACTTAATTCACCTGGTAGACGTCGCAGCCTTCGGACAGTCGAGAAGCTGTTGTCACACCGCCACAACGTTTTGCTGCTAAGCATGCTCTTTCTTTAAAAATATCTGATGGGAGCAAGCGGAGAATTCTACACTGACTGCAATCTCATGTTCCATCCATACAAACTAATGATGTTCCAGGAACTTGAATCTGACTGGTACGCCCGGAAGATTGCTTGGAAGAACAAGTTGGAAAATATTCCAGCTGATGTTTATGCCATTGTGCTCATTTTCATTTATTTTCGAGATTAGGCCCATGAAATCCTCAACAAGTCCATGAGCGATCTTTCCATAGTCGGCATGTAACTTGTGTGTTGTTACGGAATTTAGCATCGTACGGCCGTTTTCTTTTTGCGGAAACAGGATACATGATAATTATCACATCTGCCCACTCTGTTGCTATGTTAAGCACTTTTCTGTAGTCCAGACTTCCTGAACATGAAAATGCACCACTGTGGTTCCAACAAGATGATGCTACCGCACACACAATGATAATTTCTCAAAACGTTCTGGAATAAATGTTTCCAGGGTGCTTCATCGCATTACATGGTAATTCTATGGTCGGCTAAGTCACCACACCTACCCCCTTGTGACTATTGAGAAATTTAATATTGACAAAATAAACCCAGACAAGGATATGAAAAAACCTTTATAAAAGGACCATTTCGTAAGCGAATTGTAAAACTGCCAGCAAATTATACGTGGGCAATCTGAAAACTTTTGGATACAGAAACAAGTATTTTTTCTATCAAATTCAATTTTATTTTTTAATATAGCCTCCTTTTAAGTCGATACATTTTTTCCAACGATGCTCCAACCTCTTTAACCCGTTCAAATAGTAGTTGGCGTCTTGCTCTGCAAAATAGGCATCTAGGGTTGTGATCACCTCTTCGCTTGATGAAATACTCGGTCCTCCGAGACAAACTTTAAACCGGGAGCCATATCTGGTGAATATGCTGGGTGGTCAATCAATTAAAAATGTCATTAGTAAATTTTGGCCATAGCGACCGCTGCGTCACTGCGTTGTCTTGATGGAAGAGCACTTTCTTCCGTTCCAAATGGAGCTGGTTTTCGGCAATTGGTTCAACTGGTCCAATAACGATGAATAGTACAACTCTGTTATTGTCTTACCTTTTTCTAAATAGTCTATAAACAGAAGTCCCTGACTATCCCAAAAAGCATCACCTTTCCGGACGATGAAACCCAAGTTTCATCGACAGTGATAAATAGACGTAAAAAGTCCAACCGTTTAAACAGAGCTTTGTAAATGTTCTTTCGAATGAACTGTTGGTTCCAAGTGATCAACCATAGGACTCAACGCGCGGACAGCTTTGTCATGCCCGCAACTCCTATCTCTCTAACCTTGATTCGGCGATCGTCCAGTACCATTTGATAAACTTTTTTATGTTATCAGTGAAGGTTGCAGTAGGCAAGCTGGTGCGACTACGTTTAAACTCAACTGCCCATCTTTTCACGGTGGCAAATAATGGATCAGAGTCCCCGTAAACGGCGTCTTACTCGGCTTTAATTTGCGCTGATATAAACTGATACAAACGGCTGTCAAATAACAAATAAACGCTCCTTTCAAAGCATTTATGATTATAGTAGTAAAATGGTTTTGATGGGTAGAGCCATCTTCATGTTAAGGCTCACAACTTTTCAAGCCACCCACGTCCCCTCACAGGACATTATTTTCTCAGAGGACAACTCAACAAAATAGGGTTGTACAATGGAGACCTAAGTTGCAGACAATATGGCAGAGAAACAGAGACAGCTATCCATATCTCGTGAAAGCGTGAGGCTTTAATCCACAAGAGGAAAGCCATTTATGGAAAATCAATAATAGATCCAAAAGAATACAGCAACCATCCATCAAGAAACTTGGACAGACTGGTGTACAAGGAACAAGGATACTGGAAAAAGCGATGTAAAGAAAACGAGAGAAGCACAATAAGTCCATAAGGCCGTAGTGCTACCAGAGGCATATATCAAGCGACTCTCAAGAAAAAAAAATTATAAGATGTTTAGCACATGTAAACTGATTGTTGTATATTTGTAAACAAATAGCAATATAATTTAACGCTTCCTCTTGGTTATTTTTCTATCACAGATAAATTACTACTTGAGTTCATAAAAATTACAAAGACAAAAGAACTGGTTGTGTGGAGCTTGCAAAATCACTCAAATGGCATGTCTACACCAAGTGAGCAATAAGGAACTAATCGCTCAGATCGGAAAGCAAGAGATTACCATTCAACATATGCAAGAAAGAAATAAATCGATAAAATCAGAGTTGTTTACTTAAACAAATGCTACTTAATCGAAAACTTCTTACACAACTTTTTTCGTCAAATTCTAGCCTTAGATTGGAAATTGATCCAAAAGCTTGACAAAATCGTTTATTACATTCAAAAAAAAATCTCGATAATAATTCAATATGTGCTATGACAATATGTTCTTCCTCTGTGTATTTCATCCAACGCTTTTTTCGAAGTTTGATAGTATTGTCCACACTATCTAATGGAGATCAGCTGACTTTTCGTTGGTAACTTACAAAGTATCAGTTAAAATAACATAATCAGTTGTAAAGAAAGAAAACGATGCTGGTTATCGTAATGGATATCTGAAAAACAAAATTTTGGCGTCTTTGTCCTAAAGTACAGTAACTAATGAAATATCTTACAAACATTTTCTGAACGCCTATGATTCCGAATGTGCAGTAACAAATGCTATGTAAAAATTATTCACTTAACAGAGCAACATATAAACATGCAGACACCAAAAATAAAATAATTTCAACACTTGGATTCACTAAACTGTTACTTATATGACTATAATTTAAGTAAATCAATATGACACGTATAAAGACCTGTTTAAAGTGATTTTCGTGCTACTTGTGGACTAGTAACATATTTATTAAAATCATAGATGCTGTGTCAAAATTTGTTCTATTGTTCTGTCAGTCATAATCCTTTAACAAATGCCACAACTGAATTACTGTCACAAATTTCAATCTACATGAACGAACTGAAAATAATGCTAAGAAATCCAACTGAACAAATAAAAAATATCTCAAGTTTATTTAGAAGAGCTATCTCTAAGAAATAAATAAAGGATCAGCAACTTAAGCAATACATGATACCTACGTGCACACTATGTGGTGGCATTATAATTGTAGCCAGGAGTTTAAGAAGACAGTGCAAACTTTTCAAACGTAAATCCATCGATAGACACTGAGTATTTCCTCCGATGTATGGTGTCTGATTCGTTACAAGTGCTACTAAAAACCCACTAGTGTTTATAAGTATAACAGGCGCATTAAGACTAAAGTATTAGAAATGGGGCTAAAAAAATGTGATAATAAATAAGAAAAAAAAACAAACGCTATTCACATTATTAACAAACGTAAGGAAAGTTATCCAAAATTCCGCATGGTGAGCAACACCAGACATAAGTGAAACCACTATAACGCAAACATATCCAATAACTGTTAAACAGAAACTAGCAGAAAAAAAGGAAAGCTCCAAAAAGTGGCAACTAACAAAAGATCCTTTGGACAAACAAAGATACAACAAAATAGCAAAAGATCTCAAGAAAATGATAGAAAATATGAAAAATCAAGCCATTCAAAAGTATCTAATAGATCTCACTCCAACGGCAGCCACGGACTACTCACTACGGAAAGCTACGCGAAAAATAAAACGACCCCAACACCAAATATCACCTATGCGCCTAAGCGACGGTACCTGGACGAAAACGGACAAACAAAAGGCCACAGCTTTCGCGGAACATCTCGCATCAATGTTTCAACCCTTTCCTTCCGTAACAAGAAGAAAACATCCTTAATTAACTACAGATTCCTCACCAGATGGCCCTCCCAATCAAATCAATTAAAGCTCATGAGATAGTAACAACCATAAACACAGAAATCAATCCAAAAAAGGCTCCCGGATATGACCTGATCACCGGAAAAATATTAAAAGAACTCTCACAAAAAAGCATCACAGTAATAACACAAATTTATAATTCCATCCTCAGAATTAACTACTTCCCTTGTCACTAGAAAGTAGCACAAATAATAATGATTTCTAAACCCGGCAAAGCTCCATATGATGTAACATCATATCGCCCAATTATCCTCCTTCCGCTCTTATCCAAAGTTTTTGAAAAACTACTGCTTAAACGTTTGATGCCCATCATCGAAAAAAAGAATCTAATACCCCCACATCAATTTGGCTTCCGTAAGGGACATGGAACTACCGAATAAGCGCACAGACTGGTTAGAAAAATCACCAACGACTTAGAAGGCAAACGTTACTGCTCCCCACTCTTTATTGATATAAGTCAAGCCTTTAACAATGGCATCCTGGCCTTCTCTAAAAACTTAAAAAAGTTCTCCCACACCATACTATACCCTACTACAATCATATCTCACAAATAGGACGTTTCAAGTCAAATATCGAGAGGAATATACTCAACTTTACCACATTCAATCTGGAGTACCTCAGGGTAGCTTCCTAGGCCCCATATTATATCTATTATACGTAGCAGCCCTACCTCAATCTGAACAAACCCAAGCCCTATAATCGCTTCTAGAAACTTACAAAATCTTCTGCCCCTATTGGAAAAATGGTTAAAACGATAGCGCATACAAGTGAATGAGAACAAGTCAGTCCACGTCACATACACACTGAAGAAAGATACCTGTCCCCCAGTCACGATAAATGGAAACATAATACCATAAGAAACAGTAGCTAAATACTTAGGCAGCCATATTGATCGACGACTAACTTGGCCCACTCACATTTTTACAAAAAGAAAACAGTTCCGACTTAAATTGCAGCAAATGTATTGGATTCTTGACCGAAAATCCGAATTATCAATAGAAAACAACTTCTATTATATAAGGCTATACTAAAATCAATATGGTGATACGGTATATCGCTCTGGGGAACAGCCAGTAACTCAAACCTAGAAATACTGCAGCGCTTTTAAAATAAAGCTCTCCAAGCCGTAGTAAATGCGCCTTGGTACATCCCGAATAAACTCCTACATTCTGCTCTGAAGATACCAACCATTAAGGAAGAAATAACAAGACACAGCATCAAATACAGAGATAGAATTACCACTCATCCAAACGATCTTGCATCCTCACTAGTCAATGAAGGCGAAGACGCCAGGCGACTGAAGAGATTGAAACCCTCTGACCTTCCCACCAAATTTACATAAAAACAACGTACTCACCGATTCAATAGTAAATTAAGAGGGCTTTCGCTGGATTGCTACTCTCCATGTCATGTATTATATTAGCTTTAAGTATCTAGCTTAAGACCTACATATGTTATACTTATAGTCCTCTCTGGATTGATTGTATAATTTGCTATGGAGTCAAATAAAAAAAATTAACAAAAGTGTAGATTTATTTATGAAGATGATAATTATGGTAATTATTGTATTGTGCTGTTGAATTTCCGGCAACAATTTCAATACCAGCACGTGTGGTACCCTTTAGGTATTATTAGTTTTGAATATATTCAATACCTAAAAGTTGCTTTGAATATTAACTTAATCTACCAAACTACTATTTATTGTTAGACAGTAAATTCCTAATCTGTATAATAATAATAATAATAATGACATTATACTTGCATGGATGCCTTATTTTAAATAAAGTTTGTAGGTAAAAAACAACTACAAATACCGGTATACCGTTATAAAATATTTAATAACCCGACATCAGATTAAAATCCAATATTGAAACAAATATACAAAAAAGAGCTACAAGCTCTAATTATAATTGATGCGACCTTCGAATTTACCGTAAAAAGTTTTTTCGTATTCCAAAGCAAGTATTTCGAATAATGTGTACGTCAATTTTTATATCTACTAATGCATTTTTTAGAATAGTTGGGCTTGTAGAATTAAAAACATTTTTAAGCCCACTAAAAATTCCTCTTGTTGGATTAGTAAACATGTTGAGAAGTCTGATAAGTTAATGGAAATTCTTATTGGCGTCAATATTTATTTCTTGTAGCAATGAGCAAAAAATCTTTTTAATAAATTACAGGATTAATATGTAAAACGTGGTACAGTTCTGACACATTTTAAAAATTGTAAATGAGGCAAAAATAATTTTGAGATCATATTTTCTTATAATATACGTAGGTATAACTTTCGCCCTACTATCAATATGGCAATACTAAGACGCTTTGTACAAGGTGATTTTAAATATATGCGATGTACTTTAAGAGCTGATTCCCGTGGTTATTTTTATCTTAAAAGTTCATGTGAATAATGTCCAAAACGGTTTAGTTTTAAAGTTAAATGATGTTTAATAATAAATTAAAAGTTCGTATAGTATAACTTACACCATCCAATATCATAGTCAGCAAAGAACAATCATTTTGAAGTGAAAATATTTATTTATCATTTCAATATTATTGTGTCAAAGCATTGGTTCATTAAAGTTTATTGCCATCTTCTATTCTTCATAATAAGTTACACAAATGCTGAGATATGCGACATGCATTTTGTTTACGGCCTTTTCATTGGCAATTCACGTGCAGTTAGACGTATTTATGAAGAACGATACCCCACACCCTTGCAAAGTTAGAACTTCATAAGCTGAAGAAATGATGCTAAATGAAATCTAGGAACATCCTACTAGAAGCAGTGGAAGAATTGTCTCTGTCTTAAGAATAAGTCAATCCACAGTTTGGAGGATATGGAAAAAAACTACAATTAAAGCGACTATCATGATTATATAAAAATCATAAAAGGTGTCAAATCCATTTAACACCAGAAATCAACAACTGGAGGTGGTAGATAAATATAAATATTTAGAAATTTGGATAATCAAACAATGGAAATTGAAAGTCGAATTGAAATAGGTAAATGTATATTGCAATTTGATTGCTTCATTCAGTGGATTGAAAAAATAAAGCACAAATTTTATTTTTTGTCGTTTTTCTTTACTTTTTAAATTTTTTAACAAATAATACCTTTAACAATATTTTTGAGTGTTCAAACGCATTCATAATTTTTACTTTACATTTTGACAACTCATCGGTGAAAAAAGATGGCGACGACCATATAATGTGAAAGATCTGCACTACTATAGAAGACAACTTACTACAGGACTCAAAGTAGCCCAAAGCTCAACCTCTGAAACATACATCCAGAGCATATCCTCTGGTAACCACAGTCAATGCAAAGCTATAAAAATAATTAAAAAGACCCACATCACCAAAGTCTGCGATAAAAAAACTCAACAATGCATAGGTTCCTTCCAACAAAGAAAAGGCCGGCACCTTTGCAATTCACTTATCCCCTTTATCTCAAAAGATAATATTGAAGAATTTCTTGATGCACCCTGTCAGATGTTGCTTTTTATAAGATCCGTAAGCCCGGGAGAAGTTAAAGTAAAGCTACCTCGCAAAGCTCTCGTCCTCATAACAACCATTTACAATCAAAAGTTAAATCTCTGCTACTTTCCTGTTACATAGAAACACGCAGAAATAATAATACACAAAATGGCAAACCACCCCATAAAAAATCATCACACAGACTTATAAGCTTACTGCTCATCCGTTCTAAAATATTTGAGAGGGTGTTACCCAAAAGAATCCAGGAATACTCTTAACCAACAAATTTGCTGCCTAACTAGCAGTTTGGACTTCGTGCAAATATGTCAACTATACACCAAGGCCATAGAATAGTTAATCAAATATCTAAAAATATCTAGGACAAAATATGGCGTAAGGGCTTACTATACAAACTTAAATCATCTTGAAATCCTACTTTACAGATATGAATTTCTCCGTAAAACACATTTTCTCCAAACCATCCCATACAACGTGGTGTCCCTTAGGATAGTTTACTCAGTCCAATTCTGTATCTTACATATACTGTTGACTTACCCAAAAGAGAAAACACCATGGCTACTGCATTTGCCAAGCACTTTGATATGCTATTCTCGGACAATGATCCTGCAATATCCTCTAAAAACATGCAAACCCATCTAAATCTGCTTAACAAATGGTACAAAATAAACCAATCTAAATCTGTTCAACATTTGCTACTCGTGCCGAAATCTGTCCTCCTGTAACCGTTAACGGAGTCCCTATGTCTGCAAAATCAGATAATAAATAACTAAGATTATACATAGACCAATGCTTAACGGAACAGTAACATATACAGGCAAAACAAAGAGAGTTGGATCTCAAGCTCAAACAAGAATAAGATCCTGATATATAAGACTATGCTAAAACCTATATGAGTCTTATGCCCTACAGCTTTGGGGGTGTGCAAAACCTACTCGACTAAAAAGAATATAATTCAGGACAAAAGTCTTCGCGCGATTGTTAATGTACATCAACAATTTAATGCTGCACTAAGATTTGCATATCCCATCTCGAAAGAAACAAATACCGTCTTTATTAACTATTGACACCGACTTACAGCATATCTAAATGCTTTCATAGACGACCTATAAAGGGATGAATTACTCAACAGAAAACTGAACAAGACCTGTCCTGCAGAACTACCTCAACACTAAATAATAGTGACATATAAGAAAAAATGTGGATATCTTCCCTTCCAAGTCAAAGAATTATAACACATTGACTCGATACTTTTAGTGAAATAGATTGTAAATTTTCGATAAATGTCAAAAAAATATGTATTGGTTTGGTGGTCTCAGTGTATGCGCTTCTTAAAATTTAAATTTTCATTTTCATAGCTTTTCATGCCAAAGTGAGATAATCTGCCAATTTTTAAATAAACAAGAACTCGCTAAAATTTGAAGCGCCAAAACGTATGTTAATTGACAACTAATTTTTGCTAATTGGACGCGTTAGAAATTTTAGCAGCAAGTAGCACGTGACACGGTTGTTCGTGCGCGCACAACTCCATTAACCCAAATTAGAAACTATTTTTAGCGTCGACTTACCAGTTCAGCATCGACAAACGATTTCAAAAGGATAATATTGCGGGATTATCCAGTACGTAGATTAATCGAGAAATACGCTCGTTAGACTGCAAACGGAAATAACCCCGACGGGTTTGTAAAGCTCTACTTGAACACGATACCACAACTTATTAAAGTGTCAATAAAGTAAGTTTTGAAGTGTCGATTTTTAGAACCCCAACTTTAGCCAACACTTTATTGATCATTGTGAAGCTAAAATAATAGGTTTGTGCCAATGCCTAAAACACTTTGAGGTTTTAAAGCATATCAAAATTTATTTATAATAATAGTTACTAAGTAACCCAAAAAAGTTTTATAAAGAAAATTCTTTATGCCAATTTTGTGACAATAAACCGGGTTTTTATGTGTTGCTTCATTATTTATTTATTTAAAAGTGAAAATTTGGTAATAGTATTTTTAGAGCAAGATGTAAATGTAGACTGGGAAAAGCTTTTAGATTTGGGGGTGTCGCATGATGAGTTTTGTAATGATTCTCATAGTAAAGTTACTGCTGGTATTAACTTTATTTGGGTAGAGCAGTAATTAAGAAAGCATATCTAATGCCTAGGCGTATTTTATCCATTAGCTAACTTTAAGTTAAAAATTTTATTATAAAAACTAAAGAACTTACAACAGAAGCGCGTTGGTTTGGCGGCAAAATTTATTTTAAATAAAATTGGATAGTCAGTGGTTAAATAAAAAAAGCTGCCGTTCATTAAACTACTAATGATTTTCAACAAAGCAATATCAAAGCTGATCATAACATTGTTTTTGTATTTTCAACTTTGTTACTTACGCTTCAGTTACTAAAAATATTTTGGGTTTGTATGTCTTTGAATGTGCATCCATGTATAAATTTGGAGATCAGTAAGTTACATGTTGGCATCAAAAGTTCCGTTTCAAAACTCTTTATCCCATCTATGCTCTTATAGCAATGTACTGAATGCTTACAATACAGGGTGGTATCCAAAAGTAGTAGGACTGATTTTTTAAAAAAAAATTATTGAACATTTTGGTACATCGACTTAATACTCTTCAAAATAGGCCCCTTGGGGATCCACACACTTCTGGTAGCGAGCCTTCCAGGTCGCGAAGGCCTTCTGGAAGTCGTCCTCCGGAATGCTGTTCAGCGCCCTCGTCGTTGCCGCTTTGACTGCTTCCACCGAGTCGAAACGATGTCCCTTGAGCTACCTCTTGATCCGGGGGAACAGGAAGAAGTCCGGCGGTGCCACATCAGGGCTGAATAGGGGGGGGGGGGGTGAGGCAACGTGGAAACGCCGAATTTGGCCAGGATCCACGCGGCGTGATACGGCGCGTTGTCAAGGTAGGGCTTCCACTTTCCCACCAGGCCTGGTTGCACGCGTGTGATCCGATTTCGCAGCCGTGTGAGCACTTCCACGTAAAATCTTGCATTTACAGTCTGTCCAGGAGGTACAAACTCCTTATGGACAATGCCACGACGGTCAAAAAATGCAATCAACATCGATTTCACTTTCGATTTCGACATTCTGGCCTTCTTTTTAAGGGGTGATTGTGCGGTGTGCCACTCTTCGCTCTGGCGTTTTGTTTCCGGGCCGTATTTGTAGCAAAACTTGATGGCGTACCGCTGCTTCAAATTTCGCTCCATCGCAACTGACGACGAGGCGCCATAACAGGAGGTCACTAAAACAGTGGTCCACACTCAACTAACGCACGCAGGCGACTGCCGCAGGTCGAAACCTGTTCCCAAGGCTGCCCTCCATAACATCCGGCCTTGCAGACCTATCTCCATCGCTCCGCGCGCGCGGAAAAAAAACAGTCCTACTACTTCTGGATACAACCCTGTAGATGAAGTTGTGTATATGAGATTAGTAACTTGTCCACTTATATGACGCATAAAAATAAAAATAAACGGGGGTTGGGGCAGAAGACATGACAACTATTTTTTTTGTGAGAATACGATCGTGGATGGAAAAATTTGAAGTATACAAATGAAAGGACGAGAAATGGACGAAATATATAAGCATTTAATAACACGACTACATTGTGCTTCTCATGTTTGTTAAGCTATTTGATATGAATTTACAGGTTTCATGTCACAGAATCATTACAGCACACATACCCGTTCTAAAAGCCATTAAAGCAGTCCCCTCACAACACGTTGCCAACAATATGAGAATCGCCAAATATCATCTGCTTCTTAGACATCATCTCCTCACGATGTGTGAATCTCATCATTTGTTCTTGCACAGCATTTGTAATGTCTATTCGTGTCCCAAATCGTCTACCACGTAATGGTTCCTTTACTTTTCTAATTGGGTCAAAATCACATACCGAAAGGTTCGAAGAGTATGGTAGGTGTTCCAATACTTCCCATCCCATCGCCGCAGTAGCAGCCTTACACACTTTGCTTTATATGGTTTTACGTTGACGTGGAAAATGATTGCATTGTCCAAGTCAGGACATTTCACCCTAACGGAACGGCGTACCTGTCTCAGTAGAAAGTTCCTGTAGTAAGCTACTATTCTGTCATGTGAAATGAAATGGAACACAATCACTCCCCAATCTTCATTAATTTCACGGGGTAAGAATTCCGATAGAACTTTTGGTTTCTTAGCGAACCTGCATATTGTCACTCTGCAAACTGACGTTTAAGCTCTGGTTCATGGGCCATGGTCCAAAATTCATCAATGTCAATGATTCTTGAAAGGAAATGGTCTCCTTCTTGCTGTCAGCGTGCTGGGTGACCGCGTGTTGTAAATGATGCGTTTATAGATGCTACTTTCCCTCTCTAACTTAAGCAGCATCCATTGTCCTGCCCGTTTCCGGCCCCTAGTTGCTTCACGTCCTCTCGAAAACTTTACTACCCACTTCGCAACTGTTCGGTGTGAAAGAGCATTATTCGCGAAAATTTCCACCAACTCGGTGGCATTCTTTGGCATTTCGGCCAAGTAGATCGCCTAATATGATGTACCAACGCTGTTTTATTGTAGTCATATCCATCTGCACGGCTTCCTAGAGACACAACATTTTGTGATACCATCCCTTAGCTTTGAAAAAAAAAAAATAGTTTCCATGATAGCGAAAAGTGTTGGGTGATGTTTTTTCTGTTATAAGATATATACTGGTGCCGTATACTTCAATAAATGTTTTGAAGTTGAATTAAAAATGATCAATAATCTGCCCGATGAGCTTAAAATCATCATTTTTAGCACATTTTCAAATTCTATAATAAGTCCGTTCATTGTAAGAGGCTCAGATTATTCATTTTCAGGCAAGATCATTTGAAAAATTTGTATGGTGAAAATGTGTTTTGCAAATCTCAAACTCCATCATCGTTTACCTGAATATATTTCTCCTATACCTTCTTTAATTAAAGTGAAGAAACGCTAAAGAAAAAATAGATTATCTACATTTTTTTTATTAGTATCCTCACTTTAAAGTTTCTAGTTACAAAATTATTTTGTATCAATTTTCTTTTTTGAAAATATTCTTTCAACCCATCATTATGCGGTCTGTCATTTCATCGTTTCAATTTATTCGCATCAATTTTGTATGATCGATATTACACACCAATGTTATGTTCTTAAGAGGGCAGCATTAAAATTATCACATCTGTCATCTACCTTTATTACGATTAGTCATCATGGAGTAACAGTTCATGGAAAGTTCGGTCCACAAAATTTACCAAGTCAGCCCAAACAGTAATTAGAAAATCCAAGTGTACTTGTTTGATTATAGACAAATTATGGTCTTTCGATTACATTGTTGTAGTGTGGAAAAGTGTTGTTTAAGAACACCAATTTACCATCACTCACAATAATTGGACGTTCCGAGAGGCACCTTATTGTGCATAAACACAATTTGTAGAACCTATTCGTCGATTGATTTTGGAAAATCAAATAGAACAGGAAATCGTGTGGGAGCACGGCCCATGAATTAAGAGATTAAGGCTCTCATATGTTCAATTTTGCTGTCCGGCCGTCGCGCGGGGCGATGTGGCAAGCACCGCGTCTTCGACGATCGCCGTTATTGCCGCTTGTTCGAGTGATCACAGGTACTCAATTATTTTTAGTGGCTGAGTATGCCACCCACCAGGCATAAGAAAGCACCGTAGCCCGCCCCTCACTACGGGACTGCGCTGGCATGATTCATCTTGATGGATTCACAAATACACAAAATTATAAAAATTGGAGCAGCGAGAATACTTAAGTGATTTGGGAGAAATCATCTACAACGAGTGTTTGGGTTGGCAGAGTGATTGAGCCATAATATTTCAAAACTAAACTACAAATCCATCTACAGTGAATGCCATGTGTTATAACAAGACCATAATAATTTTTTTATGATCCAAATTGTTTTGACGTAAATAAATATGCTTCAAGCAAGATGGTGTACCGCCTTATTGATTTTAAACAGCAATCACAAAAATTGGCCATTAATATTGTGCGATTTGACATTGCGCAATTTCTTTCTTTGCGACTTAGTAAAGGCTTATATGTATGCTAACAAACCATACACTTATTGAACCATAATTATATAGTGTGTTCTCCTTGTTCCTCACATATTAGGCTTTAGTAGCTTTTTACGTCACTTTTAATGTGTATTTTTTTATTGTATTTAATCAGCACAAGTTTTTCTAATCCAACCTAGATTTGCAGTAATGCATTTACTTCGGGATTTTACTTTTATCCATTTGGCTCTTATATTGTTTTATTTTATGGAATATATTTAATTCATATCATATTTCAGTATTTCGTTCTCTATTTTCTTACCTAAAAAGTGACAAAAAAGCAATTAAGCATTAAAAATCCACATTTATAATAAAAATTTATTGAAACAAATTCTTACAGGGTTTGCCCGGAAAGTAATGCAATTAAGTTCGTAAAACATTTATTCAAGATATCGTTAAAAACGTTTGAAACTCTTCAAAATACTCCCTTGGGCATCCACACACTTTTCGTACAAATTCTTTGTGGACTACCTCCATGGCGTCGAAGAAGAGCATGGTTTTCACTTTCAATTTGCTCATTCTTGCCTTCTTGGGACTAAGGGACTCTGAAGTGTGCCATTCGAAACTTTGGCGATTCGTCTCCGAGTTATACTCGAAGGCCTTGTTTTGTCTCCGGTAATATATTGTCCAAACAATCCTTCCTTTGCACACGTTCCAAAAGTTCACACAGGATTGTCTTTCAAGTGTTCTTGTGGTCATCAGTCAATAATTTTGGCACACAATTGTCGGTAACAATTTTGTACACAGTGTTTTTCGGAATATTGAGAGTCTTTGCTATCATTCGAACACTCATTTGACGATCAGTATTTAAAAGAGTACGAACACGAGAAACATTTTTGGAATTTTGCTGGTTGACGGCTGTCCAGAGCGGGGGTCATCCTCCACCTCGTCTCGGTCATTTTTAAACAACTTCAACTACCTGTAAACTTGAGAATACGAGAGAACAGAGTCCCTATAGGCTGCCTGAATCATTTGGTGGTTTCGGCGAGGCTTTTGTTCAGTTTAGCATAGAACTTGATCGCGTAACGTTGTTCGATAGTTCTCTCATTGCGGGTCGTGACACAGGTACTAACAGCAGGTTCACGGAAACAGCGATCCTGACGCTCCTAGAGCTCATAGCAGATCGAGCTTAGAAACTTTGTAAAGCTAAGAGCCCCCCTGCCTCTACCTAACCAAACCGGTCGGACAAATTGCATTACTTTCCGGATAAATCTTGCATTACATAGAAAAATAAAAGCAAATTTTTAAATTTCAATATAAACACAGGTAGCATCAACCAGCTTTCTTTAACAGCCGGGGATTGAATGCGTAGTCTTCTGAACGAAGTCGTTTGGGATATTGCTAAGAACATACTGAATCATCCAGTGTGCCAGGGTTTATTCTATGCATCTCATCCTTGCGTAGTCCCACAGAAAATATCAGATTGTGCACTTTTTGTAGGCCAGTCATGAAGTCCACGTAGTCCCAACCAATGTTCTGGAAAATAGTTGTCTAATTACTTACGCAAAGTAAAATCAAAATGAGATGGTGCGCCACTCTGCATGAAAATAAAGTCGCTATTGTTATGTCAGCCAAATAGCGTGAGCTACACTTAATCCTCAAATATCTGATACAGCGGTATGTATTAATGGCGTCACATACACGATACGGAGTGATGAGTCTTGTTGCCGAAAATCTGCACTTTTGGTCGAGTTTCTATCTTCTAAACTGTTATTTTTGTAACGCTTTAGTAATGGCAGTTACGATGATTAACGAAAACTCCGATATGGAATACAGCCTCGTCATTTCTGAGGATGTTCGCAAATAATTCAGGTCAATATTCATGCCAACCTAGCATTAACTCTTCATATTCCATTCTGTGGACACAATATTCAAGTTGTAGCTCCTGAACCGTCGGTTCAGGTTTTAATGCGATACCGTATCTATTGTGCGTCTTGTTAGTCTACTTTAACGAGCTGTCTAACGAGTTGACTTTTGGGGACCGTGGGCGGAGATATGAATGGACTGAGTCTGTGGTCAACTAAGCATGATACTTTCTTCTTATCTTCGGAAATAGCGTTGCATTCCTCCCTTTTACTATAGGCCTTCATCTCTGCGCGAGAATAATAAAATCCCATATTTTATAACATGCTACAATCTTAAATCGCCCAGGAACAGTCAAAGTGATTGGCCATTTTTGTTTATCTTCCATGTACTGCCCTCCAGAATGTTTGTTCTATCTACGTGAGATCTATTTAGAGACAGTTTTCATCATGACTCTAATGACATTATAAATTTTATAGCCAATTTTTAATGCCTAATTATTTTCACCCACACTTTATATTTAAGTAATACTATATTCCCACTTTGTGGGAATTCGTTTTTTATTTAATTAATGCTACTACAGTTGTTACTGATATGGTCTTATATAATTTGGTGTATGTCTTTTGATTGACTTTCGTCGTAAGTATCCATCTTATTGAATATGGAGTTATCATTGTTTAAATTAAATGTATAGGAACATATTAACTCTTTTTATTTACGTACAGCGTCTATACATGGCATATCTAAAATATTTAAAGTCGGTGAGTGGTTATTCTGCAGTATATAATATATATTTTATAATTCTGACATGACATTCTGTCACCTTATTTAAATATAGCCACTACTTTTGCAATTTTCTATTGCGGTGTCGGACATTGCTTAACTTTTTCAAAGCTATATTTATATAACTACCTACACTAATAACTCGTTTTAACTGACAATTGCCCGTGGTTCTTCAAACGCGGTCTGCAATCGCTAATATCGACAACTACATTCACAAAGAGAAAAATAAATTGTGTTTTTGACATATCCTGTCTCTATAATCATCGTCATCATCACCCAGCCTCTCTTGTCCACTTTTGGACATAGGCCTGCTGTGGAGGGTGTTTGGCATTAAAACGCCACGCTTGCCAGCCGTGTTGGCGAGTTGGATAGGAAAGGTAAAGGAGGAGTCGGAGGGAAGTGTATTTAAGCGTTTGTTGGGATTGCAGGTTAGGACATAATTTCTCCCCGTATTTAAGAATGGGAGTTAGTCATGGCTCGCATAAGGCAGGGGCGCATTCCTGAAGTAGACTTGACTCCGTCGGGATCACGGAGTGCGTCTACCTGCTACCTAGTCTGTAACATATAATAGGGACTCATAAATTAATTTATCGTTTTTGCAGTTTCAAGTGTATGATTATAATAACTGGTAACATTCTAATTTTTGGTCGCTTTTAGTGCTTACCTTAATTTTGTATTTTTGTAATTTATTTTGTCCATATCTACTTTGTTTTTTAAGTTTCAGTTGATATTTTAACTTTCTAATGCCCCAACATCTTTTATATTTGGCATTTCTTTGTGTGGGTAATGATAACACTAGGCACAAGTTTTCCTTTGCCGTTTAGGTAATTGAACTTAAACTTTTATATACTTATTTGTTTAACTTTTTTATTCTTCTTATTATATTCTTTTATATTTTTCTGTATAATATTTGCAAGTAATCTGTGATTTTCATGGTTAGCTATTTTTAATTCGTTTCCATATTATTTTTTAGAGAAGTACTTTTCCAATGGCTAAGAGCCACACGTTTGAAGTTTGACGATTTTATTTCGACGTCACATTCTTTTCTGTTATTGCTTATTTCGTTCAATCATTCTTAATACAATTATCTCAATAATTATAGGTGTCATTACTATTTTTGTTTGTAAACCATTTTTATTTTATGTTTGTAAACCTTTGTTCATAGTAAATATCTATCTAATCTCACATAAAAATTTCTGTATATCGGTTCAAAAGTTTTGTCATTAACTCACATTAACTCAATTGATATTCTTCCTATTTAGGCGTTAAACACATTCTCTTATAATATAATAATTTTTGTTAATATTATTTAGTGTTTTTTGTAGTATTTTATGTAACCGTTATGTGCTTTCCCTATTTCTTCTTCTGATACATAAATGCAAATAAAGTCTAGCTCTCCTCTGTAAATTTTGTCTCGATCGAGACATTTCTTCATTTATCGAATTATATTAAATATTTGAGCTTTTACGGTTATTATTTATTAAGGCTACTACAATGGCATTAGCTATGTCTTCTCAAAGTGCCTCACCACAGACCATTGTGTATTTTTCTTGTAGATTTTTTTCACAGTTTTCTTTGTTTTAGTGATCAGTTTTGTTAGATATAACGTGTACATTCCAACACCTTACGATGAAATTTTATTTTTTATGAAAATTATTATTCATTATTTCAATTGTTTACGTTTCACCATCATTTGATTCGATGCCTTATATTTTTTTTATTGAAAATAACTTCATTTACAATCTACTTAACAAAAGTATTAAGTAAATGTGATGATAGGGGAGGTAGTGATAGGAGAAATCATCCATTGATGATACCCCCAATGAGATCCATTTACGGCAGGTTGATGAGGTCTTCAGGCCATGTTTTCTTCGGTCGTCTTACTGGTGGATGATACGTGGAAAGTTGGTGAATTAACAAATTGCCGTGTCCATCTAACTTCTGGGGTAATTCATTGCAAATATTTTAGTTTCATCGGCAACGAATGGGACGTCTAGGTCTTCATGGATTGTTTGATTGGTTACAAACCAGAACGCGTCAACAATTGCGCAGAGCGTTTTTTATTGAAACTGTTGCAGTAATTTCATTCTGGTCGGTTTAGCGCACTCTCAAAGCTGTATAACAAATGTTAAAATTGGTTTAGCATCGTTTCGGAACGATAGCTTTGACTTTCTACCGAGGAGCCAGTGCATTTCACAGTATTTTAGGTTTCAATGTTTGCGCTTCGTTTGTATGTGTTTGTTCCACGTAAGCCGCTGATCAAGATGCAGTCCCAATATTTCACATCGGTTTTTACCCATAGTGAGGTATTGTTAATTTTAAGAGGCAGGCAAACACTAGTTTTCATAGTAAATGTTACTTGAGCCGACTTTCATTTATTAACTTTTATTCGCCATTTTTCTAACCATGTGCTGATTCTATTGAGATGCTGTTGGAGGTTGAAAGTTGCAGTATCCGCATTTTCATGAGTAGAAAGTATGGCCGTGTCGTCAGCGAAAGTAGCAGTCATAATGTTGCCAGTTTTTGGCAGGACAGCAATATAGACAAGATAGAGGAGAGGCCCCAGGACGCTACCTTGCGGAACACCGGATTTGATGGGGTGATATGAGGATAGTGATACCTTATGTAAGGCTTAAGTTATTTATATTCCTACACAGGATACTATACTACAGCAGGTAAAGGTGGTGCATTGATTAACTTTATTTATATTATAATTTTGTTGTACTGATGTAACTACAAACTCAAGAGTGGTCAGATAGAGTTTACTCCAAACTTCAGTTTTCATCCCAGCACTCAACCGATCTTCTCTTCAACTGTAATTTCTTTAACTACCATTTCCTGTAAATAAACTGATAGGCTATACCGTCTTTATTTGGTAGTCATTTGTATTAGTATAAATTAAAAATATTAATAAGTTGTAGCAATTATGGTAATGTAAATCATTACTTTATTAAATAATTGGCAGTTCTCTTAAATAAAATTTTATAGAACATTTTTAATATGATTTTTTTAGACTTAAACGTAAAATTAAGAGAAACTGTAAGCATCTCATATAAATAAGTGATATATATTTTATAAGACGAATTAGCTGTGATATTTGTTGTACTTACTCAAACAATGCAAAAATTCTAATCCTTGAAGATAATTTAAAGGTATATAATTGATTCAAGTAAATAGGGGGATACCTGCATTCCCTAAACTAAAAGTGCAAATGTAGTCAAAGCGAAGAACTGGACAAAATAAATTGGTTTTAAAGAAGGAAAACTAAGTGAGTCGACTGCAAAGCTGATAACTTTATCAAACTTGCTAATTGTCTGGTCATATAGTTGGTTTTTAATAGAAAATTCAAAACGAAATGTAGATCAACTATTTCTTGTATTGGCGTATAAAAAATGGTAATTTATATTAATTAAATTTGAATTTCCTGAACATGACAGTAAAAATTCCCTTTTTATGAGTATGTCATACCAATAAGAGACCTTATAAATGTTTTGTGTGACCCATAGTCATAAAAGTTTACTCACTCCTACATTAAATAATAACAATTTAACGTAATGTGTCGCGCGGCTACTCCACCAATTTACTATTTTGATAGTCCTAGCTCCTTGAAGAAATCCGGACTGTAAGTGCAGGTAATATTTTTATGTCCTCTAGAGAACACTTTCCAAGAAATCTTTCACTCTACTTCAGGTTAAAATATTTTGTCAGTCAATAAAGTAGAGTTTCCTCTTTTTTGGCACAGTCTGTACAATAAACTATTTTCAACTTTCATTAAGTAAAAAATTGCTTTCTAGGAAACTACAAGTTAGTGCTTTGAAACAATGTAAACTCCAATAGTCCTTCGAGAACTTACGATGATTGCAATTATACATTTGCATATTTCATGTTTATTACCGCGAACAAAATTTTAAACTTTGCTTCTGGTCCAGTCAAGTTTATTTGGTTTTTTATTGCTACATATAGTCTAATGTTCTGGTCTTCTAGTATCCACCCTTTTTTTAAGCTGACTCATTCTACCAACCAGCTAAGTGAAGTTTCTTTTTCCCCAGGCACTTTGCGGAGATGATCATTTTTCAAATTCGTCAGATAAAAGTCTTTATTTAGACAGCATAGCCCTCTAAAAAATCCTGTGAATTTTCTTAGTTTGTAATCATTAATAAGTTTCAAAATTCCTCACGTTTTTTTTTCTAAACGATCATGGATAATACCTTGGAATAATTCAAACCCTCATGGCCCTTCCAGAATTTACAATTTTCATCAATATCATCAAGTTTTCTTAATACATGCCTCCTGTCAGTCATAATGAAAACATTCTTATTTCTACAATTTCTCTATAGCATGGCCTAAGTGCTATGATAGCTCTGAACACTATAATTAATGTTCAGATTTTTTATGCATCTCACATCCCGTTAGGATTCATTTTCTACGTCGAATATTCCCGTTTATTTTGGGTAACTCTTCCAGATTTCAGTTCTCCCGTTTTGGTGTCATAACTATATACGATGCCATAAATAATAAATAAAAAATAGACTAAGTTTCGGTCGTTATAACTAATTAATTAAACGAATAAAATTGATACGTAAAAATATAAAAGCCTACAGTTAAATAAAACTGTAAAAGATAAAGTATTTAAAATACTTTTCCATTGTAGCCGCATTAGCTATCGTTTTAATTATTCTTAGCGCAAAGAATAAAATACTGAAAGTAACATAAAAGGTTTCTATTTGTATCTTTTTTTAGAAGCTAATAAAGTATGGCTGACAAATTAAATATAAAAAAAGAAGTGTCGATGTTCCCAATTTTTATATTATATAAATTATTTTAAAAATAATTTTCTGACAAAAATAAAAATTATCATTCAGCTTGTTCCAGATATTGCAATTGCCACATTTGTCTAATCTTTTCATTGGCTAAAATTAAATATCCGGTAAACGTCCGTTTATTTCGACTAACCTTGAGAACAATTGGATTGGTTTTAATGCAGTTTTCTATAGAAAACTTCTCAAAAATGGTTTAGGTATGCAAGACGTTTATCTGGGGCAAGAAACTTGAAAAAAAAAACGCTTTTTTGGCTTACGTTCCATAAAGTGTCAGACATATATCAAAATGATGTGTGGCAAAATAGTTGAGCGTAAGAAAGCAGAAAGTCCGGAATAACGTACACCTATCTTTAAAAAATAGCTCACAATAAGCGTTTTTGTGCTACGGTTTGCAGTAAATTTAAAATTGCCATCATGTGAGACCAAAGGCGAGCTGCTCGTGTAGAAATAAAAAAAATCGTTAAAGAAATTCAATTTCTTTTATGTTAGCTATATATCACGACTACAAGTATTCCAAATTTAATGAAATTTTTGTAACGTAATAAATTAATTTTATTTTTAGATATAAAATATTTTCTATAATGCGTTGTAATCCCAACCGTTAATCAAGAAATAGAAAAGTTTAGTGCGTGCTACTGTGATCGTATTAGTGTTCACCCTAATCCTCTAATGGAGTGCTTATTAGAAAACGATGTAGAACAGCCACGATTAAAAAGATTCAAATCGATGAATTTAATAAATAGATTTCCTTAACAATGCTGTGCTGTACAAATTATAGACCAATTAATGTACGTTAAATTAGATATAGATTAATATAGGCGAAACATCATTGGATGCTCTACCTTCATGTCTTTCAGATCTTATATCAAATGTACGTTAAACCAACTACTGAATGTCGCGCTTAGACAGATTGTAGTGCAATTAATTAATTAATAAAAAAATAAAGTGTTAAAAACGATCGAAAATAAAATAGCAAAATGCAGACGACTACAATAAAAACTGGCCATTTGAGAACTGCACATGATAAACACAACATGCGAGTTGCAAACAGACGGTAAACCGCAAGCCGGATGTAATGTTATGTGGAACGACAATGTAAATTAAAGCGATACTATCTTGGTTACAGCACAGTGAGGAAAAATAAAAGCAGGAAGTTTATGATAGTCATATTAATATCCCGAGACAGAAACCTGCGGCAACATTAAGCCATTTACGCAAATTTTTAAAAGCCAAATACCACTAACACTCAATTTTTTAGTATAAGTTGGTACCCATTTAAATGCAAAGTTTGTTTAAATATTTTTTAAGTACAGGAAACACTTGAAACGCCTTAAATATTTTTTCCATGCATATTAAAATATTTCCTGCATATTAAAATATTTTGGAATTTGCAAGTCAATTGCTTTAAATAAAAAAAATGAGAATCCATTCTTGGCCAATTGCTTGGTTACGGGAAACGAAATGTGGATAATGTACAAGAATCCGAATTCACATGATGAATGGGTTGAACCAGGAGCAAAGTCAACTGGAACACTAAAGAAAGATTTCCGACAGAAGAAAGCGTTGCTTTGCGTCTTTTGGTCGACTCATGGAGTTGAATACTGGGAGCTTCTTGAAGGTCAAACTATCAATTCCGAAGTTGATGCTGCTGAAAAAATGTCAAGAAGTAATCGAGGTCGAGGGAGAATACTTCGATTAATTGTTTTGTGTTGTTTTTGGACGGTATCATCAATAAAATTATATTTAAATAGCCCAACAGCGTATACATTTCCGAACAACCTAGTACTATGAGTCGATTCCAAAAAAATACAACAAGTACGGACGTAGAATTCCTTTTCCATCAATGTGCTTCTATACATAAACAAAAATTGGCGGCCACTTCCGGTCAAACCGGTCTCGAGATTTTCCGATCAGGCTGATTTTGGCGTCTGGACTTGACTTATGGTCCTTAGTTATGTTTCTATCTACCACAGATCAAAAATTACAAGGCGCGACAGATGTCAGAAATGATAGAAATAGAAGCTGGTCTCCAGCTTTGAAACTGCCTTGATCAAAAGTTATAAGGAATGACATATTGGAAGTTGAATCCGCTAAAAAACCCTTATTGTATTGTTGTAAAACATCCCACCTACGCCAACTCGCGGATGTGAATCCGGTATTTCGAATGATACCCCTTTATGCCTTTAGGTTCCGTAGTTCTCGAGTTGAAAGTCGCGACGACAGACAGATGTCCACACCGATTTTATTAGACTTCCCTTTCAGGTATGGAAGCCTAAAAAACATAATATTCTATAGTTTATTGTATAAAAATGTGTACATTATTATCGGTTAATGTTTATGTTGGACTAGTGCTCCGTCTTTCGACACTACGTCAGCACTACCCACACTATATTACTCTAAAGCGGTACCTTCACAATGCTAAAATTTTTAATACCTAGTATGGCCACAGTTATTCCCCTCGGCATTCGTCTTGTGCAGGACTCACCCAAAAGAAAGCAGAAAATTCAAAACCGCCTATAGCTCCAAGTCTCTTTAAAGATTACATTTCTATTCAAAAAACAGACTAATATACTTTAAACTAATACTACAGTCTTTATCTGTTTAGCCTTAAAACTCTGGAGTTCTCATCTTGCACAAAAACACTTTTCGACCAACCCCCGTGCACCCGCCTCACAGTCGCGTTCCCGTTCACGTCTCCGTATAACCCGCTGCATTGATTCACGATTTTCGTAAGTCTTCTACCATTCGCACACCACTAAAAATTGTTCAACTTCTTAATGCTTTCGTGGATATCTCTACGCGCTCTCTGTTCTGACCTTAGTTTCACCCTCTGCAGAGCAACCTAGTAAGACATACGCATGTGTCTTGATTCGGACTTGTAAGGGGTTCTTAACAAACCCATTAAAACCGCCTCGAAAATAGGTGGTTCTTGTCTCGTAGCAACTTCTAGTGTATCATCGTATGCCTTTGCAAAGCTTCAGACTTACAAATCTGTGGGTTTTCAAATTAATAACAACAGAGTATCTAGAGATAGTTGGTATGTGCCCTGTTGATTTATCTCATGTATTAAAAAATAGTACCATCTCCTGGAAAAGTGATGTTATTTATTTAAAATGTGGAAGAAATGTTCCCGATTGTCTACCTTAAAAAAGAGAAAATCATTATTAGTAAACATTAGGTGACATTTTTGAAGAGATTAAAGGCAGTGGTCCCAAAAGCATGTCCTAGAATTGACAAAGAAATGTTTTACTACAACACCACCTAAGCGCATTCAATTAATAAACTTGAGTTAAAACTCAAGTTTGCAATTTTTTCGCATTCAACTTATTCACCCAAACTAGCTACCTCTGTTCTTAAGTATAAAAGGTTCCCCAGCTGGACAAAAATTTGGCTAAAACGAAAAGGCGATGCAGAATGAGTATTTTAATGGCTTCGGAAGGTCTAACTCCCGCGAAGAAATCGCTAACCTGGAAGAGCTTCGGGAACTAAACTATTTTCAGCTGTTGGTATGTAAACAGCTACATTTTTGTGATTTTCTCGAACTTGTATTATTAGTAATAATTCAAATGATCAAAAACTTCAGATTGCGTACAATTCCTGTAAACTATTGCTCTTGTTCACATTCTTTCTAAAAAAATTAAACTTATGATAAGCTTATAGTTAAAACAGGATCCACAAGTTCCCTTAAATATTTCATTTATGTTTTAATCTCAAAATTACAGTCAGTTAAGTAAGAACTTGTTCGGGTTAATGTGTAGAAAATATGATTTAAAAACATTTTCAAATACATGGGTACGTTGTACTCCATCAGAACAAAGATGATATTATATCAGTAACGTGTTCGGTCACCACTGGCGTCGATAATTACCTGGCACCTTCGAAATATGCTTTCAAAAAAATTGATGGTGTATTCATCCGGCAAAAACCTCCAAATGAGACGAATTTCTTGTGTTAACTAATTCAAAGTGTACACTTTCCTTCCACGAAGGTTGTGCTTAATGCATGCCCACACATTCTTAATCGCATTTGCATCGGGCGACTGCGACGGTCAATCAAGTCTAGCTTTTTCCACTCGATGCAAAGCTTGCTGCAGTGTTTGGGATCGTTGTTCTCCTGCAGGATTCAGTCCTCATTTTCTTGATAAACCAACGTTCGGAAGTCGGTAACAGATTTTTCTTATAAATCTCGAACATTTTCGGAGCATTTAGGTTGTACGTAAACAGATGCAACGTTCGGAAACCCAGTTTTGAGGGAGCAGCTCCAAAGATGCATTTTTACTGGGTGTTCAACGGCCCGCTGTATCAACCTATTAGCTGAAGTTTATCAGGCCCGTAACCCCAAACAGAAGCTTCGTTCCTAAAAATTACATATCTCCAACATCAATCGATATTATCCTTTGCCCAAGCGAGTCGCTTCGTCACATGATTTTCATCTAACAAAGGTTTCTTCACTAAACTACGACATTTAATATCATGCGCATGGAGAGGGGTTCGGATAGCTACGTACGATATATCTGTATCTTTCTGTATCAATTTTGCTGCTTCTTGACGCAATGTTCAGCGAGACTCCGCGAAAATAAGTTCACGATTTGTTTTTCGACTTTAGGAGACACTTTGCCTATCGAGCCACGTTCCGGCAAATAATAAACCTTTTGTCTCACTTGCTGACAAATGTTTTCGACTTATTTATGTACTCAGTAGCTGTTGTATGAAACATTTTCAAACCTTTCGGGTGGGTATAGATAAACGCAGCCTCGTAGCGTGACGCGTACGCGGCAATCATTGCGCTTTACGCGTTTTTCTAGCAAAAATTCAATACCAATTTAATCTTTTGTAACAAAGCATCGAGGACATAGTTTCCCTCTATCTAATTATGCCGAACACGCTATTACTTAACTGTCTGTAGATAAACAACTCCAGCAACGGTTGTATTACAATTAGGTTAGAATTTAAAGTATTCATTTTTAATGCTTTTTGTTCACTGTAAAAAAAAATTACTGCAGAAGGCATTAAAACCTTTTAACATATCCTTTTCAAACATATAAAGAAATAAAACATATTGTCAACTTTTAAATAGCATCACTACATTCGAAATTAACGTTTGATAATTTCCTTTGACCTTTAAAATAATCAAGAGTTTTTTATTCGCATTGAAAAACCATAGATAAAAGTTGAAAAGACAAACATAAAAGAGTTTCACTCAACAAAATGCTTAATATAAATGAAAATAATTTTGTATTTAACAAAAACGTAACTAAATCAAACTTGTAAAATCGTTTATTGTACAGCATTATAATTACTGTACATATTATTTACCCAGAAGTATTCTTATTGATGAATAAAGTTTAAAACCCTTGTTAAAATTTCCATTGAAACTTTTTAAGGCATTGAAATTATTACATTTAAAAGTACAACCCAAGAAAGACGATCTCTTAAAATCTCCTTATCTTTGCACTTTTTCGTAAGAGTAATCGTTTACAAATAAAAAAGTAAAATACATTTTACGTATATTCTAGTTTTAAAGTAATCACACTAAATATCTAAAAGAAAAAAGTAGTTACTTGTAGAATGAAGCATTTTTCACCAAAACAAGAAGTAGCCCTTCTTAGGGTTGCATTTGTACATAGTAAAATTGAATTTACTTTTATTTTGGGATTCCCCAAGATTAAAATGTTTCATTTAAACTTCATCTCCCTGTATTTAAATGCAAGTAAAGTGAGAACATGTGTTGTAAAAGCCTTTTGTTTTTAAATGTCTAGCAACATGCCAGTAAATTTTCTGTACCTACACTTATACTCTACAAAACTGCAAAAATGTAACTACATATATTCGTAACCAACACTGCAACTTCTACAGTTATGACTTTAAAACTCAATACTTTATTCGAAACGGTTTGTTGCCAAACCTCGCATAAAGTTATAGATTTTCGACTTAAGTCACGGTTGAGCTGCTATAGGTCAAAACCTAAATTATAATAAAGTAATTAGATAGTTTCTGCACAACGTGCCCAATTCTTGCCGTTAGCAGGCTCATGCGACACCACTTTGATTTATGTGGGCCGTCCTTGAGACTTTTACTAGTTCTCTATAAAGTTTTTACCCATTTTAGTGTAAGGGTAATTAATAATCATTTTTTAGAGATCTACAATTAATTGAAAAATATTAATATTATAGGAGACAGTAGCTATTGTCGATGCACATTTGAGGGAATTACCTCATAAGCGTAAGTTTAGATAAATCTATTATAGAAGAACGAATCATCTTAATACATTTCAAAAAAGTAAAATGTATAACAGATGAGGAACATACCGGCAACTTATCTGGAGACACCGTACATAACATGAACATTTGCAATTGGACTTGCAGTTGAATGTGACCGGATTGCATATATTCACCATCTCAATAAGAAGTTCGGTGTATCACTTAACGAAGTATGAGAAGTGTTTCATGTTACATTGAAAACATCCAAGCACTAACAAGCTTACATGATAAGCAACATGAAATGATCTTAAAACTACAAATAGCAACAATTTATGGAGTAAGGCCTTATTAAATTTTACATGTGATATCTACAGCCAAATTAATACACATAATTATTGCTATCCAGTACAACTATTGAGTGACAGATAGGTACGTCATAGTAAACTTCCGATTTCTTCGCAAGAAAAACGATTACTGAAAAAAATTATTTCAAAATGGATGATACAATTTTCCTTGCCGTTACGTCCCAGTAGAATAAGAAGAATTGTCATCTTGTAAATAGCGTTAAGTCTACCTCATAGGTCTATCTGGTAGGTCAATATAATTCTGACTAACTTGATTTAATCATTTTACGATTATTGATTAAATCAAAGTTTGTATCAGACAAATGTTATGAATAACAATCACATAGAACTTAAGCATTGAGTTAGAACTATTGTTGACAGTATTTTAACAAATTTAAAAAAGTATTATAAAATAGTGCTATTAAACTACACCGCATACTATCCCTTCTTCGTCATGGATTGAAAATTTATGGACACCATATACAGATAAATGTATACAATTAAAGCACAAAAAGAGTTTTGTAACACTTTAATAAGAATTCGATTTTTCATAAAACTGATGAGGAATAACTTCCGTAAAGATCTCTTCATAAACATCAATCATTCTATTGATAAAACAACAAAAAATAATATTTATTTTAAAAATATAGTCATATATATGGATGGTGCCCATATTTTAGACAGTTCTCATACCATAAGCTTAGGAAAAAACATTCTCGCACTAAAAACCCCACTTCAATAAACTGTTAGCATATATTTCTAGTAACAGTAGCATTTTTTTAAAATAGTAGGACATTTTCGAGCTAGAAATTACAGACAATTCTTCTGTTCGCCCTCCCGGAATAAATCCAAAAGGTATAAAATCTTCAAATTTCACCAAATACCAAAATCAATTTGTGTTCAAAATTGTAACATTTGGAAGCGGCCTTTGTTATTCGATATGAATTTGATAATTGCTTGATATTATTTAGAATACAAAAAAGATTTGTTTTTCATCACATGTAACAAATGATTTTATAGAGCACCAAGAAAATTTGTGAAAAGTTGTCAACTCAATTCTTTTCTATGCTTGCGCTTGAATCAAATAATCCGATATAATTCTTCCTTACCTTTCAAATACAACGTACAGATAATTTTGAAGTCCCAACATCACCTCATAATTTATGTATACTCTTCTAGTTAGCTGATCAGCTTTAAATATGGTTTACTATTCCACCATACAGGTCTTCCTCTTCTGGCAGATTGTAGTCTGCCACGTGTAAATTTTACAACCCGTGATTTTACTAATAATGTAACCACCTTTAATGATTCTGTTGCTCTGTAACTAAGTTGGAATTTATGTAGTAAAAATTCTCGAAACAATTTAACTCATGTTTCCATTTTTAAAATCTTTAAATAGATTTGACCCATCTGTCAAATGTGTGCCCTTTGCATTGTAATAGGCAACGATATTAATTACTATTTGCCGTATTCAAAATGTTATATAAAAAAATTAAAAATGAAAATTGCGGAGACTTTGCAGAACATTCTTTGCATGTAGAAGCTGATTGTTTAGGTAAAAACAATTTTTGTTCAATTGCCTCACGTATCACGGATCTATGTATTGCTATTATCGCTTTTCTTATAAGAGTGACATTATACATACATTATCGTTGTATAGTATAGTGTTCCACAAAAAATTCCGGACTCTCGGCTTGTAGACATGTATCGGTCGGGAGACAAATACGACATTATCAATGTATATACACAGCAAACCACTAAATGTTGTCCTACGACTCGACAAATACACCCTTATTTACTAAAATTTCTAACTTGTGGTTTTCTAGAACGTAATTATCTTGATAAACAACAAGTTGTCAACATTGATGTAAGTAGACTTTTTATAAGTATTCCATTTTTCTATTTGGTCTACAGAATGGTCGTACATGTATTACATTTAATTATAAAAATTTCTAGATATAAGTGACTCGCACTGTTTTTTCTTCTTGTTGTAAGAGCATTGCTGATTTTGTCAATTTACGTGCGTTATATCTTGCACCAAGTAACTAAACGTTATCGTCATTCAATACTCAACGAATGACACTTAGCGTTAGCAAAATCCAATAACTTCGAGATTAAGGAGAAGCTAGAATCTGTACACGATCTATTATTTCATGCACGATAGCTGCATCTCTATAAATCATTGCTATTTTAGATTTTCTCTGATTTAGAAATGTTATTCAAGAGGTTTTTGTAGTAGTTGGTACTATTATATTTTGACGAAATTATTATGTTTGTGTTCAATGTATGTCAAAATGTTTTTAAATTTTCTATTCAGAAACATACATTTCTACACTTTAATGTAGAAAAACTATTTATTATATAATATATTATAATACATGTAAAAAACAAATAAAAATCATCTTAAAGACTAGAAAAAATTAGCTTGAATGTTAAAAATTTGTTTCATAAAAAACATCATTTGCATTTCATGCTGCTTGTGCAATTCTAGGCATTCTTTCAATTAATAATTTTAATTTCTTGAGTAGTAGATCTCTTCAGGTGCCTTGAAGAAAACTCCAGAGATAAATTTTGGACGTAAAACGCTGCGTTCTTAATGTTCTGTCCAGCTCATATCATAGGAACTGTATAGGATTGCACTCTGGAGTCTGTAGAAGCCATATTATCATTTCAAACATCTTTTGTTCTTCTTGATTTGCTAGATAGTCCTTACAAAGCTTTGAAGTATGTTTAGGATCGTTGTCTTGAATCATCACGAATCCCTTCCCAATTAATCACAACAGAGATGGTATAGCGTATTCCGTTAAATTTTTTTATAGACCCACATTCGTGCTTGATAGGCGAAACAATTATAATACGTTTTGCTACTGTTTAGTTGTTCAGGAACGATGCTTTTGCGCCTACCGAAACCGTGCAGCCTTATTACCACGCCGTAACAACGGTTTTTTTGGTCGTAATACGACCATGAAGATAACCCTCCTGAAAACGCCGCTTAATTATGCTAACTAATATTGTTTTATCATCCCGCAGCAATCTGAAGTAGTTAGTCTGATTAAGTCACCATCTGCATCAGATGTTACTCGTGATGGCCCCCAGCAATAGTTCTCTGTAGCGTTGTAATGTACGATTCATCGTCGATACACAAATCCTTAATTTTTTCGCACCAGTAGCCTTTCTCGATGTAAAGAGAGAATGACTGACCAAGTTTCTATTTAGAGTAGTTTACCACAAGCCATTGAATGCAAAAACTCAAAACAAAACGTGGTGAAAAAACCCAAGTGAGCGGCACAAAGTCTGATGATAAACTGGCAAGCTCCCAACAGCACAGATTTTTAATGTAAAAAAAACATCAAAAACAAAGGATAGGGATAGAAAGAAAGATTCGAAGTGTTGAGTGACGGTTCAAGGACGTAAAAGATTTATGATTTTTTTATTCTAGTTTTTGTCCCAACAAATCATTATAAAGAAATCTACAAGTGACTAATTATTTACATTGTTAACAATATTATCTAATGAGATGGAAAAAGAATAAAATTCATTACGACAGGTATAGTCGCAAGCAATAGAGTTAACTGTACAATAATTCTGCAGCTTTGCTCCGGTGATATTGTTACTCTCTCAGCCGAAACGGAAGAAGGGCAAAGGAGGTGGCTGCTCTTTTTCGCCTATTTTACAGACCAGGATAACGCCATTTAGTAAAGGGCCAAATAATTGGATGCAATACAAATGCCTAGCACACCACGTTTTGGGTAAGTAGAAACATCAACATCAGAGGTCAGTTACTTCTGGAATTTGTTAAGGGTGAAGGTTTAGACATAGCTAATATAGGCTTACAACCCACTTTTGTCACTTGCTCCAGAAAGGAGGTCTTGGACCCCACATTAACCAACTATAACACAAGTGGTACAATTTACAATTGAAATGTGTCTGAGAAGCTCTCGCGCTCAGACCACAGGCACATAAGATTTGATTATCACCAAAACTTCAAAATTATAATACAGACAGAGAAAACTAGAACGAAAGCCTTCCAGTCTCCATATATTTTATCTGGTATACTGCATTAAGCATTATGGTACAAAAAGAAACATTAGGATTCCAATAGCGCTTGGAAAATTTCCTACAATCTTTCAGCCAGAAACCATAGCTATAAAGCTCTGCGCAAAGGAGACCAAAGGGCTTAACATTAGGGGTAAGCAGATAATCATCTGTTCGGGCAGCCAAGTGGCACTTACAATTCTAGTTAAAGGTTGTTTGGGACTGCACAGGTGCTCTGACAGAAATAGGAAAAGACAGTTATCTGATCCCTTGCAGAATGCCGGAACATAGGAACTTCAGGGTAACGAGGTAACAGACTTATTAGCCAAGCAAGGATCAGAAACAAGACTCATTGGACCCGAACCCCACTGTGGCATTTCAAATAGCCTCAAAAAAGCATTCATTAGGAAATTGATACTCAATAACACTCAAGAAAGGTAAAACAATACCAATCACTTGAGAAAATCATGGCAAGGAGGCATTTAAATCTCCCAAGAATAATAACTAGCAACTTGTGCATACTTCGCCATAAAAAGGAGGGGACTGCAGATCACATTTTGTGTTACTGTGAAAACCAGTAAAAATTAAAAACGTGTTTTGATCATAAACACTAAATTTTACAAATCGGAAAAGAGTCTAAAATAGCAATTCTGGCTAGAATTAATTCTAATTTATAATAAATTGGGTAATTGATTAACAAACCGGACAATAAACATTTTCGCAAAAATGTGTATGTTCGGGCAACACAAGCAAATTTGGTTAACGTACAGCTTATAGTACGTTTGTAGGATTATACTTTACTGTCAACTATGGGCAACTTCTGAAACAAAACTTTGACAGTTGTAAACATAAGGTTTTTGTTTATTAATTAAGTTCTATTCTCTAAATTCTTGTAAGATCTTTTCTAAGCTTTCTATATAAATAATACTAAAAATATTATGAGGGCTAAAATAGTGGAGAATCAAGAATTCTGTTCACCATAAAACCCAAACAAAAGATAATAACCAAGATAGAGAATGGGTAGAAGATGTTTGATGTTGCTAAGCAGTATGGCTTAACTTAGAAAGATATAATCAAGAAGACTCAAGCTAAAAGACTAACAAAAATCATATCTAAGAAATAAAGATGCGCTATCTACAGAAAAATAGAGAGATTATTTGCAGTTTGGATAAAAGGAAGAGTAATGAAAATGTATCTAATTAATAAGACTGTGATTCAAAAAAAAATGTTTGAAACAAACTCCACATTCGTCACATAAGGAGACAGAAGTCAAGACTATCCGAGATGGTTTGAAAAATTTAAAAGAATATTTGACATTAAAAATGTGTTTTCTATAAAAGAAGACGACGAAAGAGAACCAATACTAACATCTGCCATTAAAGATCTTTGAAAAACTAGGAAGATGTCAGAACAGCGGTCTTACAATGACACCCAAACCAGATTAAGGTCAATAAGCCTGGGGATCTTTACAACAACTATACTACTAATCGCTTCCGAAAAATCTAAAAGAAGAGAAAAACGTAATCGACATTGGACAGATTCTTTAAAGCCCCACAAACGGAAAAAGACAAGACTAATGAAATTACAAAGCTGGATATGAATGTATTAATGTTATTACAAATAAATAAACCTAGTAAGACATTACACAGGGTGTCCTATGAGGATGTTCCAAAGAAACTAGTAGAAGCAAGCCTGATTCAAGGAAAATACTTATTCCAAGCATTCGGGAACCTTTCGATACGACTGGTGAATCGATGGAAAACATTGACTGGCGATGAGATCCACGACGTCGCATTGCTTTATATTCAGAAAATAGAGGAGGCCATTTTAAACAGCTTTAGTTTATTCTAATTATAATTTATCCTCATTAATAATTTTTAAGTTGTTCTAAATAATTTAACCGTTTGTTTTGTCATAAATTTATTATTTTAGACCGGTAACAGAACTAATCTTTTAAGTACATATCATCCTTGTCTACATCTAGTTTCCTTGACAACGAGAGTTACAATGATACCTAATACTTGGAGGAAGACCCTAACTTGCTTCATCGATATCTCCAAAACGCTTGAGAATTCGACCCACGTTATGCTTAAAATTTTTAAAAGAAACTACGTACGAAGTTTTGGAACATCCTCGTGAGACCCCCGATATACTTTTTTTGATATTAATAACGAATAGATCAAATTACCATAAAAATCTTGATAAATCAAACAATCCAAATAACAAACAATGTCCTTGAACCATAAAATTCAGCTGCTTTGAACCAAAATGGTCTTAAAGTATTAATTACTGTTGAGCGAGGCAAAAAGTCAGACGCAACTGATAAAAACATAATGAACCTGCAGCGTCGACAACCGCAGCGAATTGGCAACTTTGAATAACTCAATGTACGTCGTTACGATAAATTAGTCGTTCCGACGCACGTTTACGTCGTTATCTGCTTTCCATTAACATTTCCATGCGCAACAATCGCACCCACCCACGTCTCGGAACTGAATTGCGTTATCGTTTCGACCTACCGCGGCGCCCGCCGCCATTCCAACGCCCTGACCTAACACATGCCCGCTCTATCGCCGAGAATCAAACGCCAAACCTCATTCCGGGCGCTTCCTGCTAGCAACAGCCGTTTATCGGGCTCCGTCATTGTTTCGAGCGTGTTTTCCGGTGTCACTGTTGCGTCACACAAATCCCGGAAGATCCGGAGCCGGACGAATTTAGAAGCGTAGACGCATTAAGCTGTCGCCTCCGCGCTGAAGAACGGCCGATGAAATTGCGGGTTGTGCGTGTTTTTATGGGCTGCGGGCTATAAATAGCGCCGGTGCGTTGTGGACTCTAATTAATTAATATCGGTTACGATGTTGACTCCGCTAAATTTGGCTCGGCACTGGCGTGCACGTTGCTTAGTAAACAATATAGGAACTAACCAATCACTTTCTGCTAAAATTAGAAATTTCATCTACGAAATATATTTAAAAATTCCCAAAATATCCCTAAAGTTAAACTAATTTTTTTCTCTTTTTGATTTTCGGGCGTCTGTTGCCCTCCAATTTTCAATTTTTTCCTTATTTCTAGCTCTTCAATTTCTTGTTTTTTACTTATATTTCATGAAATTTGTTGTATTGATATTTTTCTGGAAATTAACTTTTCTATATTCCCGCAAAATCCATTTCCTACCTTTTTAACCATATTTCGTCTATCCTCTCTATACGGCTATGCAATTTTACTTACAATCTTCTAATAGGCACCAATGTGACCGCGCTGTTTAGGCGCGTGGCTGCGGTGCGAATGGACCCGGGTTCTATCCCGGACTCGGTCACTAAAAATAATTGAGTGTCTACGTTTACTTTGAACAAGGGGTAATGCGGTCGTTTAAGGCGGGATACTTGCAACACAAGGGTGAACCCAAGAAAACCTTAACCCTTCAGTTAACAGGCCTTGCCTCTACATAGGGCATAGAGTCTCATTTTATCAATTGTTTCTAATACATTCCGTTCTAGATTTCTTTGTTGAGAGAGGAGGGGAAGGGGAGAGAAAAGAAGAAAGAAGAAAGGAGATAAGAAGGAGTAAAGGAAAGAGACGCCGGAGGAAGAGGCGAGAGAAAAAGGGAAAGGTGGAAAAGGGAAGGGAGAGAGAGAGAGCATCTCCAATAGTTGTTATCTCATTTTTACATCCTTTTTCATTTCCTCTATAAATTAACAAGACTCTGCTCCCTATGGTTTTTCATTGCAGCATTGTATGTGTGACTTTTTTATATTTTTGTTTCAAAACATTGTTTCAAATACCCTAAAGGTTTACTTTACCTTACATTATAAATTCTGTGTACTATCAGATACGCATAATATACACACCGACACATTCAATCCATCTTGTAACTCTAAATCTTGAGTTTCTGTCTTATTACCAAGAAAAGAGTCTCCCAAAAGAAACAAAATTTAATTTTGACAAAATATTTTATTTATTAGTTGGCAAAGTTATACCGCTATTTAAGCGTTGCCACTAAATGTGGAATTGGATATTTGACAAATGTTCCTTGCGGCTTATTTGACATTCTAGAATTCTTACTTTTGCTTTTAATTCAGGAATCATTTTTATTTTTGTATCAATCATTTGGCATTCACAAATCCTCAAAGAAAAAAATCGCACGGTGAGGTCGTAAGACCTTGGTGAGCAGTTCACTTCGCTGTTTTGGAAGATAAGTCAGCCATTAATTTTTTTTCTAACAATTGGAGTGTTTCACTAGTCGCATGAGAATTGGCACCATCCTGCTAGAACAACAAGTTATTCAAATCTATGCCATCTAATCGAGGAAAAAAAAATTCCCTATGATCTCACAATAACGTTCACCACTGATAGTCACTACACTTTCTGTCTCATTTTCAAAAAAAGTTTCAGTCTCCGCAGATTTTATTTAATATACTGATGGCTTCAAAAACTGCATTAGCCACAAGAGCAGCAATCTATAGTCCAAAAAGAAACACTAATATTCCAATAGCGCTTGGAAAATTTCCTAGCTACAGAACACCATGCGAAGCAGATCAAAATGTTTAACATTAGGGATAAGAGGATAGTTAACTTTTCGGATAGCTAAGCAGCACTTAAAGCTCTAGCCATATCCCTGGTAAAGTCAAAGGTTGTTTGGGACTGTCTACGTGCTTTGACAGAGATGGGAAAAGACAATTGTCTAATCCTTTCCTGGGTACCGGGACATATGAGTGAGCTACAGGGTAACGAGATGACAGATTTATTAGCCAAGAAAAGATAAGAAATAAAACTCATCAGATCTGAACGCTACTCAAAAGAGTATCCATTAATGAATAGATAGTCAATAACAATACCAGCCACTTGAGACAATCGAAGAAATTCATATAGGGATCGTCCTCAAAAATGTACAGCAGGCCTTCTACGACTGAACAGACCTAAACTTAGAGTCATAGTAGGCCTGCTGACGCGACACTGTCGCCTTAGGAGGAATTTAAATCTCCGAAGAGTGAGAGATAGCAGCCTATGCACATTTTGCCAGGAAGAGGAGAAGATTGTAGATTATATTTTGTGTTACTGTGAAAGCCTTACGAGACTCAGATTTCGAGAACTAGGCGAAGAAAAGGCAAAGCTAGAGAGCTATACAGAGGAGCCTCTTTCTAGACTCTGGGGTCTAATCAAAATCCTGAGCCCAAAGAGCGAGAGAGGGGGAGCGAGAGCTCTAACAAATTATAGGGGTGCACAATAGACCCTAAGGGTCGCAGTGTAGAAGGCCGTTGGGCCCAGCCCATGCTACATCTATCTAACTATAGTTATTCACTGTATAACTGTATTTCAATATGTTCATACTTCCATGAACGGTAGTGTATAATTCTTATTATTCAAAATTAACTGTTTATAACACATTTTCGAGTTACCCCTCTTAACTTTCAAGTTACCCCCGTGTAGCGTGTATTCCACATTGGGAACTACAGATGTAGTCTAACAATTGGATTGTTTCACTAGTCGCATGACCACTGGCAACATCCTGCTGGAACCATAAGTTATCCAAATCCATGCCGTCTAATTAAGGAAACAAAAAATTCCCTATCACCTCACGATAACGTTCACCAATGATAGTCACTACACTTTCAGCCTCATTTCAAAAAAAAAAACCGGCCCAATAACTGCACTAACAAAATCCACTCCAAACTGTTACTCTTTGATGATGCATGCCCGTTCTTAAATAACTCTGTGATTTTCTATGCCCCAAATGCAACAATTTTTGTTTTCTTAGCAAAATTGCGCCAAGTTTTTGATTCTCTATCACCAACGTGACAAATATTAGGCGTTTCAAATGGTCGTCTGGCTTATTTAAAACAGAGGTGTAGATCTTTTGTTAAAAGATCCGCAGAAATGTTCAATTGCAGTGACCGACGAAGCATCGAGGTTTCTGGATGCTTCGTCACACTGTCGTTCGCAGCGCTCCATATTGACTAACTGCAATGTGTTTACTAAAAAATATCAACCAGAATGCTGTCTACATTGAAAAAACACAAAATTTAAGTCGTGCATTTCTTTTGGTACACCCTGTATAGAACAGTGTAGTTCATTTAATTCTCATTTATGTCTCTTATTTTTCCATGTAGTAAATATTTTATACAAGTAAATAATGATAATGTACACCCTTATAATTCTTTATTAAACTTAATTTTGACATTTTAAATTAGTTTCGCCGTTGATATTTTATTTTTAGTTTGAAAACTCAAACAAATATATATTAATATAAAGTTTGTCTTATAAGTAAATATAAAATTCACAAAAAATTATCAGCGTGTCAAAAGGCAAGTAATTAAAGTAAAAAATTAAAGTAAATTTTTCAAATCTTTAAAATTATCTATAATATTCAGAACATTAAAAAAGTCTGACTGTGTTACAAATGGAAATGCGCGCCTGGTCGTGTATGCTAACAGGTCATGTTGCTGTAATGCATACAAGGAAAGGTAATGAGGCATTAGTGCAATTCTGCAAGTCCACTTGTGGATAAAGTAGAAAATCGTAGAAGTAGACAATAAGAGATATGGAATTACTATTTTGATCATCCATACGAGGGTAATAGCCAAAGCAACAAGTCGCACAGCTATATTTAGCTGGATATTGGAGTTCAAAAACAGCAAAGGTTAAGCTGAAAAGACAAAAATATCGGTAATCTATTATTCAGGGTGTATTCAAGTTGATGATGGCAAACGGACAAATTACATCCAAAACACATGCAGAAACAACAAATTTATCTCACGAAACTTTCATAATTCGCAGACTTTGGAACGACAACAGTACTATACAATATGGTTCCCATATTTTCAATTTTCAGTACTAGCAGAAGCATGTGAAGATACGCCAACAGTTGCAGCAGCTGTACAGCGTGGATCTATAGATGTTCAAATGCGTAATCACAGCAAACTAATCACGGTTCCGGCAAGATTCCGGAAAAGAAACGTCAAAACGGGAGCTCATTGAAAGATCTTGTTCCAAGAAGAGAGATTTTTTATTCCAAAACAAATGGTGATTGCCTTTTGAGATCGGAAATAAGAATATTATGTTAATGTATTGGCTCCCTTCGAGTAAGAGTATTACTAGTAAACGACAGTGCGAGTTACTGAGGCAACTTCTCCAATGGGTGCAGTAACGCCGTATGGTAAATGGAGACGCGGCGCACTAAAGACAATGCGCAATCTCATGTCAGTCTCTACACCGTTGTTACCATGCGGGCCATCTTGTACACTATGCTGCCTCTTCTTCAAACAAAACAGTACATGGTAGACAAATTATCAACAAAGACATTCATAAAGATTTAGTTTCACAGTTTACTTTGCTAGGAAAGTGGATCACACTCAATAAATATAAATATAATACAAAAAATATCACATTTTCCTTTATTATATAAAACCAAAATGTCATAATTTTTCTAGTTAGCAATTGCCAAATTTTGTTACCCATCTATACATTACCACTGTCTAATTCAATAGTTCGATTATTGGGATAATCGACGGTTATTGGAAAGTTCCCAATAATCAACGCTGTTTAACACATGAAATTAATTCTTCATTCACAATTGAGCGCGGAAATCTTTTAGAATATTAAGATAATATAAACTTCTTCGTTAACTAAATTTAAAAGGCTGTTAACTGTTTGGTGGTTGCTTCCGTTAGGAGTCCGCAGGACTCGACACCATAAAGCAAGTCTAAAGAGACTTGGTGGAGTCTTACTTTGAATTACTCGGTGAGAAAATAGCTTTTGAAGACTGGAGGCATTTTAAGGAAAATAGCTCTTGTTTTTCCAATGCGGCATCGTATTTTCTGTGAATGATTCCACTAGTCATTAAATTCTGTACTTAGGTATATATACCTCTACACTCTCTCTACACTTTCGTTATTCACTTCTGCGCCTTCATTTGTAATCTGGTGGTTAATGATCACCATACATTTAGTTGTGGTAATATCAAGACCTAGACCATATTCCACGTTGACTTCTGTCACTCTATTTATAAGTTGTTCGAAGTGTTCTAAACTGTGCAAGTAGCAGTACCAACGCACCTGAAGTTATTTACTCAATGTCCGTTAACAAGAATAACGTAATTGCTATTCTTCAGTGCTTCAGAATACATGTTAACCAATAACGGGAACAATATAAAACTTTGTTTTACTCTTCTAAGTATTTCTGTTGTTATAGGATTGTCATTATAATAATTATTGCAGCAAACGTTCCATTTCATGATTTTAGTAATTTTTAGTTGGTAAACCATCTTAGTGACACATTTCTTCAACAAAATCAGTTAAAAACTTTACAAATACCCAAAGAAAAATAAAAAACTAGAACACAATACTTCATAGATATACTTCAGGATGTAGTAATGTGGACTATACTAACTAGTCCAAAAGTGGTAAGCAAATCGATAGCCTTGTTTAATTTTGGATAAAAAGACTTTGACGGGCAATTTTTCAAAGGTTCTTTGTAAAAGCAGTTATGACAAAATGAAGAATTTATTTGAGATTCCAATAAAATATTTTCCATTTTATTAGTGCACAAATTAAAATTTCTGATTACTGATCAAAAGATGGTAACAGTACACCAACTACCTTCACTGGAACAATTTACTTGTTTTAATACATCACTGTAAAGATTTATAAAATACCATTTGAAGAAAAAAACGTTTTAATTAATTAGCTTTGAGCTTAGTGAATATTATTCCCTAAAAATAAAGTATATTTACATAATATCGTACTTGACCCGTGTGGGGTTGCTAGTCCCCCATCGGGCGCCTCCCCGGGTGGCGGATAGGGGAATGCTCACCAGATATGGTGGGTACCGGGGAAATAAAATACCCGGGGCGGACCAAAACTAGCAGCAGCGTCTGACCCATATTGGGCGGCTGAAAATGGCGTCTGTATCCAGAGGATCGGCCAAGAACAAAACTCGCCAACACGCCTGGCCAGCGTGGCGTTGAAATGGACAAAAACCCCCTTCTAAACTCCCAAATGTCGAATTTAAATAAAACGGATTCATTACCCCAGGTGGGTAGAACAGAAAGTTCAGAATCCCACACTACCTCGGTAGTCAGCCCTTGGATTCTGGGAGGGCAAAATTGATAAAGAACCATCTACAAAAATCAAAACAAGACAAGACATACAGCACTGTACATAGGAACATATAATGTAAGAACTTTGAAATCTAACGATAGAATACTTGAACTGGAAGAGGAACTATCAAAAATAAAATGGAACATAGTCGGCTTGGCAGAAGTTAGACGAAAAGAAGAGAAATCAATAAGATAGAACTCAGGCAACGTGCTATATCACTCAGACTGCGAAAATAACGGAACAAGGGGTGTAGGTTTAATCGTATCCAAGAACAGCGCAGAAAGAATAAAAATGTACAAGGCAATATCAAATAGGGTTGCATATCTCGTAATAGAACTAAATAACAAAATTTCTCTGCAAATAGTCCAGGTATATGCACCAACTCAATCTTATGAAGACGAAGAAGTAGAAAGTTGCTTCGAAGATATCTCCAAAGCACCGAAGGACAATTTAACAGAATACAAAATCATTATAGGAGACTTCAATGCAAAGTTGGGAAAAAGAAAAGACAAAGAAGAGCAAAGAATGGGAAATTTCGGATATGAGAAAAGAAATGAAAGAGGTGAGATGCTATACAACTTCCTAGAACAAGAGAACTTATTTGCAATGAATTCTTTCTTCAAGAAAAAACCACAAAACAAATGGCCATGGATCAGTCCAAACGGGGACAACAAAAACGAAATTGATTACGTTCTAACAAGAAACAAAGAAATCATTAAAGATATCTGCGTGCTGAACAACTGCACCATTGGCAGCGATCATAGACTAGTCAGAGCCAAATTATATATAAATAAGAAATTAGAGAGAGTAAAAATACTAAAAATTAATACAAACAAAATCAACAGCGAAACACTAAAAGAAAACTCTGACAAATACCGAGAAGGAATAAAAAGACACCTAAAAGATAAAAAATACACAAACATGGATGTAGACGAAATTAGCGAAACAATAAAAGAAGCAATTACAGACTCAATACAAAAAATAACCTCAAAACAGAACAAGAAAAATGAAACACTATCATCTACAATAAAAGAGATGCTGAAAAGCAGAAGGAAGCTAACACAGGAGAACAAACAAAATACTGTAGAATTTGTTGAGCTAAATAAATTAATAAGGAAAACAATAAGACAAAATGAAATTAAAAAACAAGACGTTATAATTCAACAAGTTATAGAAAAGAATCAAAATATGAAATAATTGAGACCTAAAATAGGCAAAAACAAGATAATAGTAATAAAAGATAAAGATGGAAGAGAAGTAAGAGAGAAAGACAAGATAAACTCTACAGTAAAATAATTCTATGAGGAGTTGTACAAGTCCCAAAGAAAAGCTCCCACAGAAATAAAAGAAAAGCTAAAAAAGAAAATAACAAATATAAACTCGGAAGATATGCCAGAAATAAAAGAAGAGGAAATAATTAGTGCGATGAGAGAAATGAAAAATCAAAAAGCGCCAGGAAAAGACAATCTGACAAAAGAATTATTAAATGAAGGAGAAGAGGAAATAATAACAACGTTGAAGACACTGTTCAATAAATGTTTGGAAACTGGAAGAATAGTGAGTGAATGGAAAGAGGCCATAACGATTCTACTATATAAAAAGCGAGACAAACAAGATTTAAAAAATTACAGGCCCATAACACTACTATCACAAGTAGCTTTTCTCAAGAATCATAATGAAAAGATTAAATAACAAAATAGAAATGTATTTATCCGAAGAACAGGCTGGCTTCCGCAAAGGGTTTAGTACAACGGACCATCTATTAACCCTCAAGATACTAATAGAGAAAGCAAATGAATATCATCTCCCATTATACATAGCACTAATAGATTATGAAAAAGCGTTCGATAGCATCGAAACGTGGGCAGTACAGAAGAGTCTATGGAACAGCAGGATAGACCACAGATATATGACAATAATCCAAGATATATATAAGAATACTGCAATAACAGTCAACTGGTGAGAAGAAACCGATTCAATCTCAATACAGAGAGGAGTCCGTCAAGGAGACCCATTATCACCTAAGCTATTCATATTAGCCCTTGAGGGTGTCTTCAAATGCCTAAACTGGGAGGGAAAAAGCATCAATATAAACGGCAAATTTTTAAATAATCTAAAATACGCAGACGACGTCATAATATTTGCAACAAATGGAGACCAACTAAACTCAATGCTCCAAGAACTAAATGAAGCTTCTAAAAAAGTGGGTTTAAAGATAAACACCGAAAAAACAAAAATCATGACAAATTCCGAAGAGGAAGTGAATATCGAACTAGAACAAAACACTATAGAACAAATAGAAGAATACACATACTTAGGGCAAAAGTTTACACTTAATAAAGAAAATCAAGAAATAGAAACCGCAAGAAGAACGAAACTAGGATGGGCTGCCTTTGGCAGATTAAGTTACATATTAAAAAACCGAAAGATACCTCAATACCTGAGAACAAAAGTGTTTGACAGCTGTATACTGCCCGTCATTACTTACGGGGCCCAGACCTGGACTTTGACAAAGAGAAATGTAGACAAACTCATGAAGACCCAAAGAGCCATGGAGCGCCAAATGTTACAAATAACCCTAAAAGACAGAAAACGAAACACTTGGATAAGGGAGAAAACAAAAGTCACAGATGTGGGAAAAAGAATAGCTAGCCTGAAGTGGCAATTCGTAGGACACAATGCCCGCCAAACGGACAACAGGTGGAGCGCACGAATCCAGGACTGGCGACCCTGGCTAGGCAATAGAACAAGGGGTAGACCACAGATGCGATGGATAGATGATGTAAAACTACACGCCGGTCTTGCATGGAAAAGAATTGCACAAGACAGGACACGATGGAAGGAACTAGGGGAGGCCTACATCCGCAAATGGATTTAAGAAGGCTAAAGAAAGAAAGAAAGAAGAGAATCGTACTTGAGCGTTAGAAAGGTAAAGTGAAGTAGAGAATTAAACACATTGTTTTCTGGGCAGTAGCCTTAAGTTACATTATTACTCTCCACTCACCCAATTTCAAAATAGTCGAAAGATATCTAAAATATAACTGTAGACTTCAATAGCCTGTCAAAGTAGTATATTTATTTTATTTAACTAGCATATTAGGCCTTTAACACATACGACTAGTAATAAAAATCCCATTTTGTTTTAGTAACAAGAGCGAAGATAAAGAATTGCAGCAGATTCACGTAAACTTAAAAAAAGAGGAGGACAACAGAAATCGATGGTTGAACGAAAATAAAGGGTGGGGCAGAATAACGGACGATTTTCAAAAGGGTGCGATCGAAACAAGGCCGCGCTGCTAGGTGAAACCCACTTCAAATTTCCACCAGAACATTTTACCATTACCATTAAACGTATAAATTCGAATCGTTCAAGCGTTCAATGAATCTTATTATGCTATCCAAAGACGTTTCTGTAAAGATTTTTGAGTTTAGTTGATTAATCTTAAGACATCGTACACAACTTATAGATGAGTGACGAGGCTCACGTTCATCAGTCCGGTTTTGTCAATAAACAAAACTTCAGGTACATCAGCAGCTTCTCCATTCCGTAAAAGTTATTGTGTGATGCGATATGTCTTCATTAGCGATACATATTGCCCTATGTTTTCGAAGATGCTCTTTGAAATACTGTGTTCGTCACTTCGGAGATGCATACATTTTTTAATCCACAACTTTCTAGTACTATTGTCGGAAAACTGAGCGGAGAATACAACCAAATCATTTCACCCCGGAAAATAATCGACAGAAATTATTGAGTGGTTTGGCTACAAAGAAGACCCAAGTTTGCGACGTAGTCAAGAAGTACAGGAAATCTGACCACTAGAAGTGATCTGATCGCAAGAAAAGTGATGAATTCGTTCACGAATTGAAAGACAAACTGGATCAGGATGCTGAACGGAACATAGCTGTCCTGGCAAAAGAAATGGGTGTAGCGAGGTCGAGGATCAGTCTGGCAGCGCACCAGGGCCTGCACTACAGGTCTTTTGGCAAGAAGCTAAAGGTCTAAGAACTGCTTAACGACATCAGGCATAACATCACTGGTTTCCTGAAATTTTTTACAGAAGAAAATAATTTTATATAGGACAGGAAGGTGAATCTCCAAAATGACGGTCTCTGTGATGGTGCTGGGGCTTGTGAGTAGCAAATGGGATGTCATAGCGCCCCACTTCTTCTAGGAAGGCCTGAAAATGACTTCTTACAGCTGGAGACAGTTATCATGCCCTGAATAGAGTAGATGGCAGCTGTGCGAGCGTAAGTGTTCTAGCAAGACTCCGCTCTAGCCCACAAGGCAAGAAAGCCCCCAGGCATAAGTCCATAGTTTTTCCTACCACATCGTGATCCCGGATTATACATCCACAAGCCATCATTAATTAAAGCATGTTCTTACGTAAGATTATGCTATGTTACTTTTTTTGAACCATTGCAATCTATCTTCATAAAGTCAATTTTTATTACCACTCCCTACACATTACATTTAATGATTAGTTGTAAACCACTTATAAAAAAACAAACGTCTTTTGGATAATAACCTCTTGATCTGCTTCGTCAAACACTCTACTCTCTCCTTCAATTTCAGTATTTCATATCGTAATTTTTAGCATTAATTTTAAACACGGACAAAACACCCCTATATTTTATTGTAAGTCAATCAACGTGAATATATATATATATATATATATATATATATATATATATATATATATATATATATATATATATATATATTATTGATGCATATTTTATTATTGATAAACATTTAATATCTCAATGATTGATTTGTTAGAACAAAAATCTCACTAAGTGCTTTTTCTACATGCTACTTCAAATTATGATATATCTCATCCAAGGCACATGGTAATTACTAAATATTAATTAATACGATTATTACACGCGATATTTTAAAAAATTATATTCACTCTTCGAATTACAATATATGCAGTGCATATTGGCTTTGTTAGCTTGGCAAACGGTCAGAATATATAGCACTTCATCTAAAATTGTTGAAACGGTGAGGCTTCCTTTAAGTTAAATGACTAAATTAATCGACACAATTGCACCTACTGGGCTCCTTAACAGTGTGGTATGGGCATTTTCTACAGCCATGCTTTATTAACGAAATCCTCACTGGTGATGTTTACCTACACCTGCGGACAAAGAGTTGTTTGGTGATCAAAGAAATTTATTATCGACAAGATGGGACATTTACCCATTACCATCGTGCTATAAGGGTTTACCTCGATATGACTTTTCCTAAGATTTGGATTGGGCCTAGGAATAGTACTGCATTTCTTGTCAATTACATAAGCCTTGCAACAATAAATTTTCTTTAAGAGAATACTTCAATGGCAAGAAATAATGGATGAGCTGACAGAAGAAATTGAAAGATAATATCAGTTTCAAATTAAAAGCTACAAAGTGTTGTCGAATACATTGGTCCACGTTATCGGCTGTATTTGAAAAGAGGTCGTCGGCAGTTTAAATATTTGCAAACATTAATCTAATTTCATTTAACGGAAGTATTATTTAATGTTTTTATTCAACCATTTATTATTATTTAAGGAGCAAGTATATTTAGTTAGTACTTAAAATATAATAAATATATGTTTGCTAAATTAATGTTGTCTGCATTTTAATGTTCCAATATTTGATATCCAATATTATATAAGTTGGTCATCATCCACAGGCCATTGAATATATTCTAAAAATAGTTCATACAACTATAATAGAAATTTAAATTAAAAACTTTTATGTGTTCTTCTTTAATCCAACATTGTCTATTTTGGACATAGGCCTATCTTTTTCTACAACTCTGTCTTATAACGACTACTTTTATTTTGATTCTGTAATTATCCTTTCATATTTGGTCATCTTTTTTTATCTTTCATTGGTATAAATTATATAGCCTTTCCAACTCGTCTTTTTCTACTCAATTTTAACTATATGTACTAATTTAATTACAAAATCTACATATTATTTACAGTTTTATCCACAGGTCTTTTGTTGTCTTGTAAATAACGGGTGTTTTTTATAGAGGTATAGAACTTTAAGTTGGCAACACTTTTTTAACTGGCGGTCATTTTGTCAGCTGTCAAGTGATTTATGTTTAGTTTGGTTTGGCATTTCAACATGAATAGACTGACACCTGAACAATGCTTCCAAATTGTGCAAATTTATTTTGAAAATCATGGTTCTGTTCGAAATACGTATCGCGCACTACGTCCATTTTACGGTCAACATAATCGTCCATCAGAGCAATTAATTCGATTAACTATGGAACGTTTTCGCACCACGTTCACTCTAAATGATAATACGCATCCACAGAGACGTCGTACAGTGCGTGCAGAAGAAGTCATTGCTGCTGTAGAGCGTAGCGTAGAGGAAGACCCGAATCAGTCTATCCGCCATCGTGCACAGGCATTGGATATGTGTCCATCCACTTTATGGAAGATTTTGCGGTAAGATCTTGGTTTGCGTGCTTACAAAATCCAACTCGCGCAAGAATTGAAGCCACACGATCACCTAGCAAGGCGTAGATTCGGCGAATGGGCCCAAAAGAAGATTGCCGTTGATCCCGATTTTCATAAGCGAATTTTGTTTAGCGATGAAGCTCACTTTTGTTTGAATGGATAAACAAAACTGCCGTATTTGGAGTGATGGTAATCCTCAAATGTATGTCGAGACACCGTTACATCCAGAAAAACTGACTGTTTGGTGTGCTTTATGGGCTGGTGGAATCATTGGTCAGTACATCTTTAAAAACGATGCTGGTCAGACCGTTACAGTCAATGGTGACCGCTACAGAGCCATGATTACTGACTTTTTCGTTCATCAATTGAACAACCATGATGTGCAGGAGCTGTGGTTTCAACAAAACGGCGCAAACTGTCACACAGCTCGTGCCACAACTGATTTATTGAAGGAAACGTTTGGTAACCGCATAATTTCACGTTTCGGATCCGTAAATTGGCCTCCAAGTTCGTGGGATTTAACGCCGCTAGACTATTTTCTGTGGGGATATGTGAAGTCGCTAGTCTACGCCGACAAGCCCGAAACGATTGACCACATGGAGGACAAAATTCGCTGCGTTATTGCCGAAATACGGCCACAAATGTTGGAAAAAGTCATCGAAAATTGGACCTCCAGATTAGACTACGTCCGAGCCAGCCGTGGCGATCATATGCCAGAAGTCATATTTAAATTATAATGCCAGAAGATTATCTTTCGAATAAAGTGAATTTCATGTCAATTTAAAAAATTCATCTTTGTTTTATTCCATTTCAAAGTTCTACACCTCTATAATTTTATTTATTATAATTGGTATGGACACATAAATAGAAAAGATGAAAACTCAATTACGCAGAAGATAATGAAAAGGAAACCACAGATAATGAGACCAAGGGGGAGACCGAAGACAAGATGGGAAGACCAAGTAATAGAGGACATAAAAACAATGAGAATTGACAATTGGAGAGAAAAAAATAAAAATATAAAATTATGGAGAGAAATAGTGAAAGAATGACAAAGGCTTGTAAAGAACAGTGGAGAGGAGTGACGAACCACTCCACTAATTTAAAAGTCAGAAGAGCTCGAATGAGCGGCAACAATTCCACATAGGAATGTACTGCCGAATATATATATATATATATATATATATATATATATATATATATATATATATATATATATATATATATATATACCTCTATAAAAAACACTTTATATGCAAAACTAGCATTGCCCTTCCTGCATCATACATTAATTGCAAGCTTGGATCTTTTGATAGCTTTCGAAACTACTTCTAAATTTCCATGTACGTGTTTTGCCCTATCGTGGTCAGATATTTACTTGTTATTTTCTTCTGTACATGAAAATGATGCTTAATATTCAATCTACTCTTCCTTTGTAATATCACAAAGCTTACATATTTCCTACCGAAATCCATCGTTTAATTGCTTTCTTTGCTCTTCTTTCTGACAAGATTCAACGCTTTATACTGTTTTTAATTATTGTTCTCATCCATTCTTATAGGTTGCATTTTATTTCAGCTTCTCAATTAATGGGGTTTCCAATTTACTTCTCTTTTATTTCAATTACATGTCTATCTCAGTGATTCAATTTTGTAGTACATCATCGTTTTTATTTTAGTTTGTAGTTATCTATAGCAAAATTTAACGTTACACATCATTTTATTTGGCTTCTTTAAAATTTTTTTATTAAAATTAGTATCATCTTTTATGTGAATATTTTCTGATTACCTCCATCAGGTATTAAGAAAATAACTATGAAAATCGGAACGTGAAATGTTTGAGGCATAAATGAGAAAGTGAGAGAAATCACGGCGGAAAAAACAAAACATGGATATATTAATACTAGCGAAAATAAAAAAGGGGAAAGGAGGTATACAGATTAAGTAATAATGAAAGGACACTAAACAAAGACGAATTCTGCGATAAAATTAGTGAAATAGTACAGGAATATAGCCATTAGGAGACTGACATACCAAAAATGACAACAATAGTAACGTCATATAGAGAACAAGAAATAAACAATAAATGACATAGACTTATGGATCTGCCAAAAAGCAAAACTGAAAACTTACCAGTGACTTTTATGATCAGACACTTAAGCTTGACATATATCTAATAGGCAACTGGGATCTATAATAACTCAACAGTACTCTCGATTGAGAGTTCTAGATATATGAACTTGCAGGGGAGTGGCAAGTGGTAGTAATCATCACTTGGTTACTGCTAAAATAATATTTCCAAGCGGAGCTACAAATAACAACAACAGATGAGACATAACAAGAACATTAAATTAAGAACAATAAATTAAGTGGGATATAAAAAACAGATCTACCTAAATGGCTTAATATGAACAAAGAAGGTAAAATATATACAATAGCCAACAAAGAAAAGTAAAAGATGTGGTAGCAAAAGAAAAAATAAAACATAGAAGAAAAATAAGATCTATAGAGACATGGCGATTTGTAAAAAGAATCAAAAGCAAATCGGTATATCTTATCATTAATAGCTATAAAGCAACAACAAAGGGTCCTACCAAAGGCTTTTTACGGAAAATATGTTACAATTACTGGTAGAGAGAGAAATAGACAAACAACTAGACAAATACGTAGATAACCAACAGAAAAAAGAGAAAAATATAGTAAAAAATATGAAGAATATGAAAATATTCCGAAGAAGTTAATTAACCAAGAAGGACTGGACGTTTTGAGAAATAAATTCGTTACACATTGCAGACAATCTTCTTACAGTATCAAAATGACATAAATGGTATAAAATTTAGTTGAAGATTACAAAAAGTGAGAGCTGGAGGTAAATATGAATAAAACGAAATATATGATAACAGAAAAATTTGGTAAGCTCTAGAAAAAGACAATAGAGCCAAAATAAAAGGTTGTGATTATTATACGTACCTGAGGGTGCACATAATGTGAGTAGAATGGCTAACAGTATAGTGAAAAATAGATTAATAAAAGAAAAACCAACCTTAAAATTATTTCAATATTATGGGATACAAACATAAATCAATAAAGAAAAAACTAATACGTAAATATGTAAGTATAGTAAAAAGTATAAAAGCATGTAAAGCATAATTGTGACAACGAAAGTTAAAAACCTTGAAAGCAACTACTCAATGCACTCAACAAGAATTTTAAGGTTAGATAGAGTTTGAAATAAAACAATAAAGACCATAATAAGAAAAATGCAAAAATACATTTGAGATGGTATAGACATGTTTAGAGGTTGACCGAGACATGTAATAGAAAACAGCAACAAGTTGGTATCTTAAAAATGTAAAAAAACGGGAGAAACCGAGTTAAATGTAAAGAAAATGCATAGAAGAAATAATGGAAGAGAAGGGTACAGAGGAAAGAAAGTGAAGAAACAAATAAACTGGAGAAATTTTTGGAAAGCAAAAGGCGTCAAATGTCGAAAAAGAAGATGAAGAATAATAAGAAGTTGTTTACAAGTATTCATAAAATTCACCTTTCACTAAATTATGTTTCTTTATTCAAATAATATACTTAACTCTTATAAGTTTGAGCAGTTTATTGGTTACAGAGAAATTAATGCCAACGGCTTTTCTGAAATTAAGTTACATTCATACTTAACACGATTAATTATGTGGCTTATTATATATAATATAGTAGCTGAAAAGCGTCCAAGTCTATTGATAACTACGATTTTTTTCATATCTCACTTTAACCTCAACTAAGTGACATGAAACTTTCATATAACTTTTGCAGTGTGTTGTACCGATTGTGATCTGATAAATCTCAGGCTCTTGAGTACATTATGGTAATAATTCTCCGCTATGGCATTTTTGTGTTACCTTAAATTATATTTTTATTTTTCCCTATTTTTTATTTTATCAATTGGGAAATGGGTCGAAGCTTGGAAACCCTATCCTGACAGTATACAGCAAGAAGCCATCACTTAAAACAAACGGAACGAGATGTCTCTGACCACACACCTCCAAGCAAGCTATTCGCAAGTCATGAAGTGCTACCCAGTGAATAAAGAAGTCGGGAAGCGTAGCGCCCATGGAAGACTCAAAATCACCAGCAGATTCACTGGTCGAAACATCCTTCGCATATCTCGCCTCATCACAGGCGATATTTCCCGAGAACTATTAGGAGGCGCTTACAGTCCGCCGGGTTGCACGTTCGCCATTCCTCAAAGAAACGAAGCTTTCCCAAGCATAGATCTACATGCAGATGGAATAAAATATGTAAGGCGGCTCAGAGACACTCGGTACGATCAAAGTTATACACTTCCAACAATCAATCAGTGGTTGTGTGGATGTCTTTCTCGTTCTGTGAGGTGACCCCTCTTGTTCATACAGAGAGCATCATGGAACGTAAAGTATACGAAGGAATTCTGGAAAACCATATGCTGCCGTGGTCACGTCAGAGCTTTCACATACCAGCAAGATAATGACCCGAAGTATCGGAGCTAAAGAGTCATGGACTGGTTCTACGGCCGGGTGAATCTCAGCATTATTATAACTTATGAGATGAGCTGGAGAAGAGTTTGGTTGGTTTGCAGGCATTGAATGTGGACGAGAATGATTAATTACAGGCGTTTGAGAGAATATCTCGCAGAATGTTATTAACACCCTTATCGACCCTATACTTCACAGATGCTAAGTAGCGATTGCTACAAAAGGTTATATGGCCAAGTAGTAGCAGACTTATTTAAGTTATTCATTACGTGCTATGTTTTATTTAGGCCGTAGTCAGTAGAAATTGAGAAATTTTGATATTCTTGTCATATTTTCAAGAATCAGATACCTGGTTTCCGAAATTTTTACCAATCTGAAATTCGAAAGAACAAAGAGTATTACTAGATTTTTGGCCGCTGCTATCCATATCCAAGATTTTAGCGGATTGAAATTCGTGTACCATTCAATTTTTAATAATCTGGCTACTTTTCTCAATTAATTACTATTTGTTGTAACTAAATCCTATGCAGATCAAGTTATACAGATTAAATATTTCAAGGGCTAATGTTCACGATTTATAACAACTTGTCCACTTTTTCCTAGCCACTAGGGAGAGGTAAGGTCATTAGAGAACAAACTCCAAGCTGGGATTCTCCAAAGCTCAGTTCTGCTTACGAATCTTCATACAGACAACTGAGTTTGTCTTTTTCACTGCAGTGAATGACAAATAGGCACCAACTCCAAGAAGACTACAATATACTGGCACATATAGAAGGAGAATCATAGACAGAAAAATAACCCAATAAAAATCATATAGTCAACGCGATAAACAAAGCACTCGACTTACATAAAATGATAAATAATCGTCCCTAGCAGGACCTCCACGAATCATATATGGTCTTAGTATGAACTTGAGGAGCAAACACCCATATTAATAAACTTCAAGATATACAAAACTTGTAGTAATAATTTTTAACAGATGTTTGATTTAGAATGGTCACAACCTGTTCTAAGCTACTGAAAATTGCTAAAGCTCAAAATCCTGGAAGCATTAAAATCCAAAAATCTTCAAAATTCACTAACGGTTGCATATTTTAAAGCAAACTAGGCAGACCTCTTAAGAGAAGTTTACTACAGATATTTGTGTACTAATAAAGCAGTTTCATTTGCATCCAAATTGCAATGTTCGTGTTTCTCGTAGCCACATTTTCGCAATAATTAATGTACACACAACTCTACGCGCAGTGCAATGACCTTGCGCGATCATTTCGTAAGCGGGCCGTTAATTCGGCAATCGCGTATCTTGATCAACTTCTTATACGCAACGCATAACTGTAAGTGCCTGTCACTGTACTTGGCATGCGAAATCAAGTGTCGGCGGCGCGTTCGCGACGACAAAATATGATTGATTGCATACTAATAGCGATTTGGTATTCCGCTAGCCTGCGCCGTCGAAAGCCACCGCCTTATTTAAACTTACGTTTTGCCATTTAAACTTGCTGATGTATATCTCGCAGGAACTTTTAAGGCCAAAGCGACAGCCGAACTTTCTTTCCTATTAATAGGGAAAGATGTGGTAAGTGCGGCCGAGGTCCTCGAAATCTTGCTATTCACTTTATTATTAAAACACATAAAAGCTACTGCAACTTTACAAAGATAAGCACGATTTTCTCAAACCTCGCCTTAAAAGCAGCACAATACAACAAGGGCCTATTGTGCTTGCCGGAATTTAATTTCAACTTTAGGGCGAAGACTCCATTCGGCGTGTGATAAAATTGTACATCAATAACCGAACTTTTTTATCAGATTCGTTAAGACATGGTCCGTTGCTGTAAAACATGGTTTTGCCAAGACATAATTTTACTCTTAAAAGAGATATTTCTTATTTGCGTACATCTATTTTTGGCAATAATTAGTTAGTTCATAATTTGTTTGCATTAAATATGTCCTGAATTTATTATCTGTAGAAATTGTATGTTAATTGTTTGTAAATTTTCCAATAATTCCAACAAACCTTCTTGTTTGAGTTTAATCGAAAAATGAAAACATTAGACATCGTTTACAAGAAGAGAGTACAACGCAATAAAGTTTTATCGTTTCAAAGATGATTTATTATAGTCTTATAAATAAAGTAGTTCACATAAATAACCTGAAAGTTCAGCCATGTAATAAATGTGACTGCTTAATCAATCAAAAGAGACGTGCTTCTACCTAAACATTATGAGCAATAAAATCTGAGTAAAGAGAAAAACGCATAGATGGAAAACAATATTAAACTGACAAGTTTTATTATATTCTTCTCAATATACTTAAAATCCTCTGATGCTTTCTTAATGCTTATGTTTCACCAACGCTTAATAAATTTCTACCAGTCGTACATACATGCCTATCTACCAATTCGCGAGTTTATTTCCTTGTATCGACTCGGTTCTTGCACACTTCTTTCCAAGTGCTTCTGTTTTGTTTTACTTCTCTTATTTGTTCACAGGGGATGCCTCTTTTTACCACTACACATATCATGTCTTCTATGCAAGTTCTTCCCGGTCCCTCTTTTTGGCAGTTTCTCCTTCATGTGCTTGTTTAGTTTATTATCTGTCATGTTTTTTACATGCCCATATCATCTTTTCTTCTATTGGTATAGTAGTCATTTTCCTTCTTTATTTAATATTCACGTTTTTGCACCAAATGCAATTATCGGAGTATTTAAGCCCTTGTTGGCAATGCTATTTCCTTTTGTTTTGAAAAAAGTTCATAGTTCTGTTGAAATTTTTTTCCCAATTGTAATTCTGTCTTTTATTTCCTCATCCATTCTTCGATCTTTATAATTATTGATCCTAATATATTAATCTTTGTTCTTAGTCTAGTTTCTCACCTTTTATGTATTGATTTTTTCTGATACTTCCCTGTGTACTTCTAAGTTCTTGTTCCGAGTGCTTTCATCCTTCGCTATGATAACCGTCTCGTCTGCATAACGCAGTTCGCTTATTTTAATTTTTGTCATCTTCCAGCAGTCCACTTCATAATGTTATATTTCTTGATTCGTTTCTTTTAGTGTCTCGTCTAGGACCAGTGAAAACAATAATGGGCTTAGTGTGCACTCTTGTCTTACACCTAATATTGTTTTAAATAGATTCGGTTTTTCTTGCCTTATTCTGTGCATTTTCATACAGACTCTGTGTTGCTCAAATTATTGTCTTTTTCTTAGTGCCTCCTATATAATTTTGTCGAAGGCTCTTTTCATACCAATGAAGCATACGAGGTGTGGCAGAAAAGTAATGAGACTGGGAACACTGCAAGCGATCTGGCAACGCTACGCTGTTGTCCTTGATAGAGCACGTGTATAAATACCCCCCCGTAGCTCAGTGCGAGTTTCAACTCGTTCCGTTAACTACATGATTTTTGTGACTGCTATTAGTGAAGTTGTATTTTGGTTGAGCGTCACGCAAAATGGAACAGCGGAATTTCAGGGACGCCTTCAACTTCGAAAACATCGAACGTGTGAACACTCTTGTGAGATCAGACCGTCGTTTAACATTAAGAATGTTGAGTGAACAATTAAATTTGAACAGATTTACCGTTCATCAAATTTTGACTGAACATTTGCACATGCGAAAGGGGCCTCAAAAGGCATACCTGTGGTTCCCCAGCCCCGCTATTCACCTGACCTCAGCCCCCGTGGCTTTTTCCTTTTTCCTAAACTAAAAAATGTCCTCAAAGGACGTCATTTTGGGGCTTTAGAAAACATCCAAAAGAGTGTAACGGACATGCTGAAGACCATACCGGTTGAAGACTTCCAGCGCTGCTACCAACAGTGGGAACAATGTCTCGATCAGTGTGTAGGTGCCCAAGGGAACTACTTTGAAGAGGATAACATTGATGTTTGAAAAAATAAAAACTTTGGTAAATAAAAAATCAGTCTCATTACTTTTGTGCCACACCTGGTATGTGCACATTTTTTGTACCTTCTCTAATTGCCTTTTCTCCTATTTGTATCGTTCAGAATATTGTATCATATTTTTCTATTGGGTCTAAATTAAAAATGCGTTTCTTCGAGCATGCCTTCTGTAACCTCTCAACCTTTTTTCTATTATTATAACCTATATCTTCACTGTAGTATTCAGAATGGTTATTGCTCTGTAGTCGTATCAGTTGTTACTGTCTCCTTTTTTTTAATATTCGGCTTATAATGGATATAATTTCTTTCAGTCCTTCAGCCATTATTTGTCTTAATTCTTCTAGTGCTCTTTCTGATAGTGTCTTGTCCAAGTGCTTTTCCTTTTTTACTTTGGTGGTCTCTCATAATTCTTCCATGTTTATTTCCATTTTTAAGGTCTTGTTTATTATGTATATTACTGTATTTTATCATTTATTTTATTCCATCTAACAGTTCAATAAAATACCCCGTCTGTCCATAATTTTGTCCTTAATTTCTATGATATTGCTATCTTTATTGTTCATATTTTTAATTGTTGGTGTCTTTTTCTGAATACACATACTGAAGAACAGGTTTTACTTTTGGCCGTATATATTTTTTTCATTTTCTGTCCGAACTCTATACGCAATTTCTCCTTTTCTTCTTTTATTATCATTTTCGTCTGACTTCTTTCCAATTTCAAGTACGTTTTCCAAGCAAAACTCAATAATTTTTTCTCCGTCATTGTTTTCCATTGGAATCTCCTAATACTATTACCTTGTTATTACTTCTGTTAATCTTGTATTATAGATCTTTGAAAAAAAATTCTTTCTTCTTTACGTTTTTAATTCGACCCATATACCACTATTAATGTTAGTTTTTCCATTTCTTTCCCTTCTTTTATGTTTATTGGCATTATCTTTCCATTTACAAAGCTTTAATATCCTATGTATTTTATCTTCTCGTGTTTGATTATAAATGCTACTCTCAGTTTAGCGGTATCCTTTATATCTACTCCCGACCAGTGTATCCAATATCTGGGTGATAAGTTACTAATTTCTCTCCTCTTTACTATTTACATTCTACGGATACCATAATTTAATAATTTGTTTTTTTTTTGTTATTTAAATATTCTTATTATCATTACAGTTGTATTTCCTATTTCTACTCTTACTATCCCTATTGTGTTTATTCTTTACACTTTATTATTACAATCATTACTAGAGTTACTCATTTTCCTTTTTATCGCTTAGTCTGAATTACAATTAACTATGTTCTTTGCTGTTAATTTTTAAAATTGTAGCTTTATTTACTTTCCTGTTTCCCTTCCTCATTATCTTATCTCTATTTTTCCGTTTCAATATATAATTTTTTATAATCCGTTTTTCCTTTCTTCCTTTTTTGTACAACTGTATTTTTTAGACAAATCATTCTGGATAAATATCTTTTCCTCTGTTTTTGTTTTTATTCTGCATTACTTTCTTCTTCTTTATCTGATTTCTAAGTTAAACCAAACATGTTTCTATCTCCTAGTTTTCCTGCGCTTTCTACTCCTACTTTTATGTTCAACTCTCTTTCCACGAAATTTTTTATCGCGTTCTTTAATTCTTCTGGGCTGCATTTGTCTACTTTTATTTTTTGTAGCATTAAATTGTTCCTTTGTTTTCCAGACGGCTATTGTACATATCTCCTTTATTTTAATGTTCCATTCACATAGTTTTTTATTTTTGAGTTCAATTTTTTAACTTATTCATTGTATTTCCGTTGCTTTTCTCCAGTTTTCTTGATCTCTGTAAACATTTATTTTATCTTTTCTCATATTAATCACTTGATATTCATAATTACACTAAGTTTTCTTCCAGTTTTCTTTGGCTCTTTACGGGCAATCTTCCTGGTTTTCTGATTTTTCTTCTCTATCACTTTTCTCTTCTTGTTTCGCTCGCCGTCACGGGAAATTTCATATTACTGATTTATTTTGTCCTAAATAAATATCTGAAAATATAGGCAGCCTGCGATCTTTTACACACATGAATCACAGGGAGTTTATATTTAAATATTCTTATCACTCATCATACCACGCTTCTTTTTTTATAAATATTTATATTAAAGTCAACTTAAATTATGTACTTAAAACTAATCTTAGTTTTTATTAACTTCTGAATCTTGATGATAGACACATTGAACTCACTTTAATGTTTTATTTGTCCCCAAAAAATTGAGATTTATTAGGGAGGTATTGTTAGGGCCAGCTTTCTCTCCACCAGACGTAACTGCAGATACTTTGATAGACGCGCCCATTTTAGTATCACTTCGATTCTGTTTCCTGCGTGCTACTCAAATTAAATTTAGCATAATGGCATAAAGCAAAATTCAGTCAAAATCTGTGGAAAATGATGATGGGTCATAAAAGAGAAAAGACGTTTCTGAAGGCATCTAGTCGATATAAAATTTTGAATCTTAAAGCTCGTAGGAAGAGATTATGCACCATACGAAATACTGTTAGAATTTGACCTTCACTTGTTCCATAAATTTTTCTGTTACACTTTTCTTATTTGTAAATTTATGAAGTTCCTGTGAAAATCTGTTACCGTATATAATATACATACAAAGAAGGTGATTTTAGAATAGATAGTAATCGAAAATGATCTCTATCTGCATACAGTACCTTCATAACAGGATTCTGTGTTTACTTTAATAGAACATCATACGTTCGCAGTTGAACAATTGTTTGAAAACAACGATTCAGTGATGCAGGTTCAATAGTTTTTTTATTGGCACTTAAAAATCGATGGCCACAGAAGTGTTCCCAAGTGAGATAAAATATTAAGGTAGGTCATGTATTTCTTAACCAATTCTCTAATAAAACAAAATCCTCCTGGTCTTCTTCGTAGTGTGCACTCCCTAAAAGATATGGAAAGGGTGAGAGAGGCGATCATTACGAGTGCACAGCGTTCTAGTCGGCGTCAAGCTGCAGCGCTTAAAATTCCGGATCGACCTGGTCGTCGCGTTTTACACCAAGGTTAAAGTTACACCCGTGCGAGTTAATGGTGCGGCACGTGTGGCTCCAACAAGACGGGGCAAAGTTACAGTCTAGTGTGCAATCTCTTCGAATGGAATAATTGGCTTTTCTTATTCTAGAATTTCAACGATTTCCTGTGAATGAGAACACTCATTTCCAACAAGATGGAGCAGCTGGTCACACAGCCAGGGTGTCAATAAACTTTCTGAAAGACCTTTTCCCGAACCGCCTCATCAGTAGGAATGGGATGTTCAGTACAATTATTTTTATGGGGATATCTCAAGTAGGTTTTTGAGACTTGCACAGCAACTTAAAAATGCGGATTGAAAAAGAAGTTCGTGCAATAATACCAGGAGTACTACGACGTGTTAGTGATTTCCGTATAAGACTCAGACAATGTGTACAAAATGATTTTTACATATACATAATGCATGCACTTCAGAGGTACGACAAGTATTTACCCAAAAGACCAAACCTAATAAAATGTAATAAACAGCAGACAATACTACAATTTCTTTGTGATTACTGAAAAGAAAAAACCAGCCTTTCTCCGTTTTTCTGTTACTAACAGCTACTGTACAGAGAGATCAGCAAGCTTCATATACTAGGCTTGTGTTGCATATATTGTAATCTATTATTTATTATCAGGATGCAATAATCGCCTTTAATATGCGTGCCGCTGCAGATAAATAGAAAGTGTCAAGTGTGATTTTGTATTAATAAATGCCTGTGTTAAGTATATCTAAATATTATTAAATAATTCAATTGTTGTAAATAAATTAAATAGGTAGTTTGAATTAACTTAAGCTTTTTATTCAGTACTTTATGAGCGAAAACGTTACAAGGCGTATCAGAATACTGGTTACCAATTGCAATCAAATTCGTGTTAGGGTATTTCTATTCCAGATACGATACTTCATCTCTAAGTAAAGACAATCCATAGTGGCACACACTGATGTTAAATTAATGAGAAGTAGGCAGCTGGAAAAGCGTCAATATAAATATGTGAATTATTCACTGTACTTTATTTTTTAGTGTGCGATTTGGCCACTAGTATCAACCACAATATATAAATAAAGAGAGATATAAAAATATTTAAAGTAAATATCAATTGTGTTGTCTCTGAGGTAACATAGATATGATAAAGAGGTATATCGTTTGAGAGAATCTGGGCCGATAAACGTTTGTTGATAATATCCAAAGGACTAAATTATAATTACTGTTGTAATTAAAATATTCGATAAAATCTAAAAGAAAGCGTAGCTTAGTTGTCTGTTTATTTTAAATACACTTTGCATATAAGCAACGAAGAGTTCATAATTTGTCATAGGTGCAGAACAACAGTGACAATATGTGGAAATTATTTATTTTACAAGAACAACATGATACGCAAATTAACCTCGTGTATGTTACTAGTACATGTGGCATTCCTCCAACAATTAGAGCAAGTAAAAGATATTAGAATGCGTCATCAGTAATAGTGCACAGTGCCATATTAAAATACAGCAAATTATTATTTCTTTTTCTACCCAGATATTTTATGGGCAAGTAGTACTAAAACGCCATATACTTCTGTTATTTGTAAGTAATTTTCCCACCCGAATTACATGTGCAAGGCCAGCTTCTTACATAACAGCTACCGGAAGTCACGTCGTCCATAGGTTATAAACGTGTTTGTTGTCTATTTATATTGATCAAGCACAAAAACAGCATCCTAATTAATACATAATTATGTAGATTCCCGGATAAATCAAATATATCTTTTTTAATTTTAAATACAAAACTACAATCTAGTCTTAAGAGTATTTAATAATTGTGATAGCAATGAAAATGTCGTTTTAGTCGTCGTGTGACTTCCGAATGACGGGTAAGTTAGTTTATGAGGTCGTTTAAGTGACCCTGTAGGTTGCTATTGTATGTAGTAGAAAGCCTCTTGATTTCATTTGTTACGTAAGGTACTCTTACGTCAGTGTGAAGGGTTTCGTTGCTAGCATCCGAAGTGTCTTCGAATGCAAGCGCTGAAGGACTTTTGTGTGTGGTGCTTTCGCGCAACCCCATAGCTGGACTCCACATGCTCACACTGGTCTCAAGTTGGTTTTGAGGATTAACACTTTCTCTGTTCCTAGTAACCAGGTCATTTCTTTGATTTTGAGGTCTAGGCACTTTCTTTTGTTTTTAACATTTGAGCTCCAAGTGAGCTTTTAGTCTAAACGTATACCGATGTATTTTACCTCTGTTTTAAGCGGGATAGGTACGTTGTCGATTCTGAATGCGGACATTCAGTACGCCTTGTGGTAAAGTTTACTTGCGCGGATTTGTCTGGATTGGTTGTAATTTTCCATCTGTAGAACCAATCTTGTAGTGTAGTTAGATGAGTCTGAAGATGTTCTACGGCCGTTTTAGGTGAACGATCGACTGACAGGATAGTAGTGTCATCTGCAAATGTAGCAAGGACTGTGTTGTCTGCATTGATCCGTTCTCAGTGTACAGCAGGTATAGTAGTGATCCTAATACGCTTCCCTGTAGAACTCCAGAGGTAATTTGTCGCTAAACTATTTACTTTACCTTGGTATGTTCTGTCTGTTAGTTATGATTTGAATAATAGATGCAATTCACTGGGGAAAGGTAGTTTAAGTTTGTAGATTAACCCTGTATGCCAGACTTTATCGAATGCTTATCTTATGTCTAGGAAGACTGCTGCACATATGTTCCTTGTTTATAAGCTTTTTATTATATGGCAATAAGCTTATTGGTCGATAGTATTGTGGTTGGATAGGAGGTTTCCCAGCCTTAAAGATCATTATAATTTGTGCAAGTTTCCATGGCACAGACAAGTAACAGAGTCGCAGCATGCTATTATAGATTGTCGTAATCAAAGCTATAATTTTTTTAGAAAAATTTGTGAGTATTTCGCCTATTATGAGGTAGTATTAAGAAGCTTTCTGTTTGTTGGTGTGTTGCAGTTGTAGGGTACCTTCAACGCATGAGAATGCCTTAATTTTTGGTGACAGTTGATACGGTATATCTACGAAAACTTCTATTTCTCTATCATTATTGTTGTCCTGGGGTTATGGTGTACTGAAGACGTTTGTGAGGTGATCGACAAATGTGTTTGCTTTCTCCATGTCTAATCTTGCCCAAGTAACAAGGAATTTATAATTATGGCGTTAAATTAATTTTAGGAGATTACGTTATTTTGATGTGCTGACTCTTGAGTCAGTATATTTGGATTTCCAATCTCCTCCACCTAGTGTTTGAAAGAAGTCTTCGTGTTCCTCAGGGGAGATGGAATGTCTGGCTGGGCTATAAACTGCTGCGATTACAAATGGGTATGGCAATATTTCTACTTTAATTTTAGCACTTTGGATTTTGTTTGTTTGGTATGGTTCTAATTGGTAGTAAGAAATCGTATTTTTAATGATCACTGAGAATCCAGCATGAGCTGTACCATCTAGATGGTTAGCAAAGTATGTAGTGTAATAGTTGTTGTTCTTGCAGTTGCATGAGTTTCTGAGATTAATAAGATGCCGATATTTTAAAGTTTAAGGAATATTATGTTATCTGGAATATGTTTGGAAACCCCGTTGGTGTTCTAAAGGGCCATACGCAAGGAGGACGCCATTTTCAGCTATTTTGCTAATTTTCGTGGATAGCATGTTTAGTACCATGCTGTTTCGACTTATTAGCTGAGCAAAAATTGCTTTAAATTTTGCAAGAATATTATTAAGTATTTCGTTTATTCATTAGTTAAAAAGTTATTGTTCCTCCCTATCACTACTTGTCAATAAGGCATTGTATTTTGAGGTAAAAGATTATTATTTGTATTACTCATTTTGGTGCGTAACGGAGAAAATTCATTAGTATATGGGGGTAACTGTTGCATGTGCGTTTATTTTTAGTACTGGTCTGAATGACAAATTCCCGAATTTTTGAAGACCTCTGTATACTGTACAGTCCCTGTAATTAGCTGGAAGACTACTTCCACACAGAGCACACTTAACTGGGGGGTTTGAGAGTTTCTCACATTCAAAAGTGCTTCCACCGCATTTACGCAGGTAAACGGTTTCATGTAATATGTCTTGGTATGACCATAATTGTGGCAGTTCCAATATTGTCTTATTTTTTTAGTGGTTCTATCAGGACCTTTATGTTACAAATTTTGTCAAATATATTTTTGTTGTTCTCCTTGGGTTCTAGGTCAATCATAAATAGAGATATTGGCTGCTTGGTAACTGTGGCGTATGTTTATAATATTACAAACTTTGTGTCCTTTCTTAGATAATTCTTGCGTTATCATTATTTTTTGTTTATCATTATTTTTTAGTATCATTATCATAAGCAGAAATTATTTTTATTTATTAATTCGTTGTAAAGACACAAAGATACAAGTTAATCGTTTTACATAATCTTCTGACTTAGAAAAACCTTTCTTCCAACGGATACATAATTAATATTAAAATCTCTGTCCTTCAAGTGCGTTTTTTAGTGATTGAAACAAATTATAATCACATAACGATTTATTCGGGTTCTAGAGAGAGTGTAGTGTAGAATAAATCTTTGATTTTGTCAAGTTTAAGTAGCTGTAGTTATTTCAGCAAGCGTTAATCGGCAGTCATCTCCAAAAATACGACGAATAGTGCAAATATTATCCTCAGCCACACTGGCCTTCGAATTTTACTACCTCTCGCCCTCCAAAAAGCTGTTTAAGCCACGCGCACATTTCAGTTTTCTTAAGAGTCCTCAAAATATGCCTTAACTTTTACCAACATTTTGAATGGATTTATGCTCTCTGTCGTGAGAAATTTTATAATAATTCGTTGTGTAATAGACAAATACACATCTTGCTCTGATGTGATACTAACTAAAGACGAAGATGCAAGGACAGTGCTACGGGAGAAATTACCTTCAAACATTCCTACCTACAACGCTTAAAATTAGCGCCTTTCTCTGTTCACATGGCGCGTAAAAAATAAATTCTGGATTATATTTTATTTCCCTACGTAAGTGTTAGTGCTTTTTCTATTCTATAATACAGAAAAATAATTGTGTCTCTAACTAACAAGTGGTTCATTTCTTAATAAAAAAAATATTTTCGTAATACAGAAGAACAAATACATTTATTTTCATTATATTAACTTCATTTGGATAATTCTTTTAGAATTTTCTGCTTTCTTGCTAACAAAAATATATTAAATTTCATTAAAGCTTACCACTTTTCATTGTCAAAATTATTTTAATAGCAAAATCACTATAAGTAATATTAGAAATTATTCATATGTAAAATATTCTCTTTTCTAAAATACTAACTCTAAGTTAAACATTTTTTATTCCATTCATAAACAAGACAGGGAAGATATTGTGTATAAATTTATTTCTGAATTATAGTCACTTTTTCCTTCAGATCTATCTTCAACATCTGGAAAAATGTGTCAATTTTAGAGAATCGCTTTTCCTAACAAAACCTTGATAAAACAAAACAAAAATATATTTAGTTTTCCTTAAACAAGTTCATCGGATTGTTGATAATATAAATCAAACCTTTTAAGATAAACAATATTGCACAGCTGCCCTTTTTGATGAAACCAAAGCCTTTGACAAAGTGAGGCACACAGACCTCCTATACAAACTAACAAAAATTCTGCCTCACTCCTTTTACATTATCCTCAGATCCTATTTGGAAGAACGATACTTTCTAGTAAAATTTGGACAGCACCAAACTAATCTTCACCCAATAAACTCAGGAGTACTAGGGCAGTGAACTTGGTCCTATTTTATACCTAGTATACACTGTGGATATCCCAACAAATCAGCACACCTAACTAGAAAAATAAAATCACAAAATTCAATACAGTTACTTCGCAAAAGAGATCACTTAATTACAGTAACTATAAAAATGAGCTTACAGGTGTGGGCAAAATGTACGCGAGCAACTATTTTGGTGCACAACTAGCGCCTCATTAAGCTATCAAGCTCATAAGTAAACGAAAAATGATAAAAATTATTTTAAAAATGCATCAAACTTTAAAAGATTATCATAAAGTTAGAATTTAAAGAAAATATAAGGAAAAATAATTTTTAAAGCATTGAAAAAATCCGAGTTATTTATCTATTCTGACAAAAGTTTGTCAACTAACGACGGCCGTAACAAAGCGCAAGTTGAAGGTTATTTGATACAGTTCTATGGATGTATTTTTTATAAAATTTTATATATAGTTTATAAAATTGGAGCTTCCGTTAAATTATATATACGTGTTATGAACAACAAAATGACAAAATTTTAAATTCACGTCCTGCTACGAAACACGTAGATTTCATTTATATTAATAATTTCAATATACTTCTCAAATGAACAAGAATTATCATACTCCATTCAGGCCGTAATAAATCTAAAATTAAAATGCGGCAAACACACTTCGTCTTTTAGGTTTCAAAGATGTTTTTTGGACATTCCACATATCAACATAATAAAACCCCTACCTGTTGAAGTCTTATTACAAACTATAAGTTACAGTAGTACTGTCATATAAAAATACTAATTTTGTCCCCTGAATAAATATAACAGAAGAAATATTAAGAAAACCTATTAAATTTGAATTACTGAATCATTACAATGAGATTAATTGTTAAATTTCATAAAAACTTCCTTTGTACATTTGTGAAACATAAAAATGGGGAAACGGTATCATCATTTGCCTTTATATACGTAGTATGCGGACTGCGCCACCAAAGGGAGGCTTCCAAAAATCGATTTTAATAGCAGCAAACAATTAAAAAAATAAATGTGCAAAGCTTGCTAAAATCGCAGATTGCTATCGCTACGTCAACTTCGTTAAAAACCCCTACATTCAAATATGAAATGCTTTAAAAGAAAAGCTTTGGATTCGCAAAATTGCTTTGTCTACCATCTTCTTTGTGCACCTTTTTAATTAATTGAAATTTAACTGATGTTATTTAAGCCGATACTTGGATTTCATATGAGCATGGTGGAGTAAATTGAAAAAAATGAGGGCGCTATAAATAAACTTTGAGGAGAGATAAAAGTATAGTACACTATTCAAACATACGTCAGTCATTATACTAAATTATCACAAATACGTCATAAGCCGATTTATCAATTTGTCTTTATAAAAAGGCTTATAACTTTCAAAAAAAGTAAGTTATTGGAAAGCTGCCTTAATTAATATGACAAATATAGCATTTTTTATCAACATACCTAGGTTATATTTGTGATAATATATATTACAAGGTTAGATGACAATTTTATCTACATAAAAACAGCCAACAACCATCTACGAGCTTTATAAAGTTCTAAACAAGACAAATAAGTTGCTTCAGTAATGAGTGAAGAATTGTTCATTATATGATCTCCTTAATACTTTGGCGTTACCGTGTTATACGTTTTGTTTTGTTTTTCTGTATTAATAATTTGTAAAGAATTTATATTAATTCGTACTCCCCATAAGTTAAAGTTATTCGAGTCATACTACAATAAAACCTATACAATCTGAATGCGTTCACGTGCATTAGCCCGAAATTCATTAGCCCGAGAGAAGACAATAAGAGGCGATGATTTCTTCACTCTGATAGACGTAGATAATGGCTGTATTTTACTATTCACAACAGACGGAAACATTGAATTATTAAGTGCATCGCGGTTTTGGATAGTGAATGGCACATTCAAAACAGTTCAAAAGAAATTATTAGAATGCGATCAGTCTAACCAAATTTTTAGTTTTACACCAGATATATGCTACTCACGGACGAATAGGAACAAATAAAGGATATCCCATCTATCCTGTAGTTTATGCGCTGATGACAAAAAGAACAGAAGAATTTTATCGCGTTTTATTCCAAGAACTCAAACCTGAAGTGATTATATCAAATTTTGAGCAAGCTACTAAAGTGCTGTAAGAGCAAAATTTAATGGAGCCCGAACAAGAGGGTGTCATTTTCATCTGTGGCAATCAATATTACGTAAGATCCAGGAGAGTTACTTAATAACCCGACACTCAGACGGAGAAAAATTTAGGATCAATTTGCGCAAATTGGCAGCCTTCGCTTTCCCACCTGTTGATGAAATAAAATATGCTTTTGCAGCAGTGAGTTAAAAATTGGCTAGAATGTTCGCATCCTAGTTTTGGAATTGCATTTCAGCTGATACCAAAATTACAAGGAGCAGAAGCTATTGTCGATTGGTTCGATAAAACTTACGTTAATGGGCGACAATTCAGAAGAAGACCACCAAAAGCTTTATTCCCTCCTGACGTTTGGTCTGTGTTTTTGGACAATCTTCAAGGGTTGCCCCGAACTCCAAATAAAGTTGACGACATCGCCGATAGAACAACCTAGTCGGCAACCCTCACGTTGATTTGTGGAAAATTACTAAAAAGATAATTTCCGAACAAAACAAAACCGAATTCAAAATTAATGAATTCCGAAATCAAGGTAAAACTTCAGTTAGAGTAATCGCATTTTATGTAGTTCTATTTGATAACATTTTATAGTAAATTTGAACACTAACCGAAGAAATCGTGACATTCTCAAGAAATAAATACTTCAAAACATTATAAGCACGATCTGAATGCGATGTCGACCAATATTTGAAAGCTCTAACTTAAAGATTTGATATTTAAATTTGAATAAATTGACATTAATTGAGGTAGTTTTATTTTTCTGAATTAAAATTTGGTTAAAGTGATCCCACTCTCGTTTCATTGTTAAATATTTTCGGACTAACAATTTTCGGGCTGATGAATTTCGGGCTAATGCACGTATCCCATCTGAATGTATAGGTAAATTTTACAATGTTTAGTTTATAGTCTATTCGACATTAAATACACTTCAAGAACTAAAATTTGATTTTTTAAAAGTCTGTTTTAATATTAACTTTATGTTATCTGGTATAACAAATAGGTTTATTACAAAATTTCAAGCATAATAAACACTACAGGCTCAAACGTCAGACACATAAGAATACTATAAGTCATTCGTACCATACCACGGGCAAACTTTAATTACACTAAAAGGTCTAGCATCTGTCACATTATATTATTTTATTGCATTTTCTAATGCCCTTGTTCTACCATAAAGAAAAGAGAGTAGAGAAAGAAAGACAACTAAAAGTATATTTTAAGACAAAATACTCAAATTAAAAAATGTCAATAATTAAGAAATTAATTGCCCCCCACCCCTCTCCAACAAAAACAATAAATTTTTATGAAATATCGAATTAGCCGCTGTACAGCATTTTTATTTTATTACCCAATAAACTGTAGTAAGTGTTGAAAATAAATAAGGCGGGGTACAATGCGCACATTTTACAAATAATTACAAAATTTGCAAGACTTCTGACGACAGATATAATGATATATTTTTTCTACTCACGTGACGTTAACTTTCAAATACAAAAAAAAAATAAAATAAACTTCCTCAAGTGATACCAGAGTTGCAATTAAATCTAATTTCATAAGGGATGTAAATTTCAATACCGTATTTCTTACCCCACAGAATCCAATAAAGCTATAAATACAGTTATAATACATAACAATGTGTAATGTAGCAACCTCCTACCGTATTTAATTCGAATATAGGCTTACTGCACTATCTTCTTCAGATTTCTTTTAGTTAGGCTAACGTTGAACAGTTTATATCCGTCTCAATCTACATTGACAAAAAATCCCTAAGCCCTCTAATTTTTTTCGATTACTAAACATGGAAGGTGTAGAAAAGTTGTAGAGACTACGGATGATGGAATTGCCGCGGCCTTCAAAGTCGAAGACCAGTTTTTAAGCGCTCTGAAAGATATACTCCTGAATAGGTGACATGTCAACGTCTCGGCAAAGAAAAAACTATGGAGTACCAAATAGGATACAGTTCTGGACTACGTAGATCTTTCTCACGTATATTTTAGCACATTATCCCACTTCAATCTACTATTGTCTCCCGACTTTATGTTGGAACTATTTACTGCTCAAAATGTTGCGTCAGAAAGAGAGCTCGTTACTTATACCTTAGTGCTAGCCTTACACATTGTATTTACGACGTATGAAAGACAAAACTGCTGATACGCAAAAAAGCAATTGTAAATTAAATATTAGCAATAATAAAATAAAAAATTACAAATTAAGTACTTCGTAGTATAAAAGACAAAACATACACAATAATGTATTTTAACATAAATAAAAATATATATACTACGACAAAAAATAATATCAAAAATATAAGGAGAGCATAGAACTATTTTAGTAAAAATATAAGATAATGTAACAAGAAACAATTGGCTCATAAAATTCGATATAAATTAATAATAGTTATAATATTACAAGAATGTTTATCTGTTAGAAAGTTAGTCTTCTCATAATAAGCAATAAATAAAATAGTGCCAGAAACAAATTATCAAAAATATTGACTGATGTTGGAAGTAAAAGGTAAAAGGTATATACAGGGTTGTATCCAGAAGTAGTAGGACTGTTTTTTTTCCGCGCGCGCGGAGCGATGGAGGGGAGCCTTGGGAACAGGTTTCGACCTGCGGCATTCGCCTGCGTGCGTTAGTTGAGTGTGGACCACTGTTTTAGTGACCTCCTGTTGTGACGCCTCGTCTTCAGTTGCGATGGAGCTAAATTTGCAGCAGCGGTACGGCAGTTTTGCTACAAATACGACCCGGAAACAAAACGTCAGAGCAAAGAGTGGCACACCGCACAATCACCCCGTAAAAAGAAGGCCAGAATGTCGAAATCGAAAGTGAAATTGATGTTGATTGCATTTTTTGACCGTCGTGGCATTGTCCATAAGGAGTTTGTACCTCCTGGACAGACTGTAAATGCAATATTTTACGTGGAAGTGCTCACAGCGCTGCGAAATCGGATCACACGCGTGTGACCAGACCTGGTGGGGAAGTGGAAGCTCCGCCGTGACAACGCGCCGTGCCACGTTGCCTCCCGAGCCCTGATGTGGCACCGCCGGACTTCTTGCTGTTCCTCCGGATCAAGAGGCATCGTTTCGACTCGGTGGAAGCAGTCCAAGCGGCAACGACGAGGGCGCTGAACAGCATCCCGGAGGACGACTTTCAGAAGGCCTTCGCGACCTGGAAGGCTCGCTACCAGAAGTGTGTGGATGCCCGAGGGGCCTGATTTGAAGAGTATTAAGTCGATGTACCAAAATGTTTAAAAAATTTTTTTTAAAAAAATCAGTCCTACTACTTTTGGATACCACCCTGTATAATTAATTATAAAAAAGAAAATCTGCATACACCAATAGTCTTTTCGTCATTTTCAATCAACAAGGAAATTAATGAGAACTATAGAATTGGCTCAGGTTTTTAATTTTATTTGTGCAATTCGTATTTTAATTGCAAGCATTCTCTATGACATAAGAATAATAATTAAAAATTTAGCAAAATTTCTCATGTGTAGTAAATGGCATTCAAACCCTTTATAAAGATTACAAAAAAGGTTTTGACATACGGATATAAAAAATTTTAAGACACATGTATTATATATCATCAACAACAATATTTAATATACACGCAAAGTCTAAAAAGTTTGATAAGCTTCACCTATACGTGAACTTCACCTAATTAAAAGCTTATTATAGTATAATTTGATGCATTTACATTCAGTACTCTTTTTAAAATCTAAGTAAAACAATATACTAACATGTCTGTCTACTCCTTCACAACCTGGCTAACATCTACTGATTTTCTACAACTGAAAATGTTAGCACACCCCCGAGCAATGTCTACAACACTTAAAATAACCGTTTTCGGGCTAGATAACAACCCAAGGGTGAGGTGCCTGCCAATGTCCTTTACGAACGTGTTAAAGGTAGATGCTCTTTGCGGTTGTGCACTTTTCTTCTAGTTAAAGACTACCTTATTTAATGAGACATGGAAAAAGTCTTGTAAAAAAACAAGGCTAAAGCACCAAGAAGAGATTTTAGAGATGTGATTTTTATGCATGCTTACGTAAATTGAAAACAAAATGTGGCACTTAAAACACATTTTTTTGTATAGTTCTATTAGCTACAAATATACAAATCACTCATTAAGTAAAAAGCTAATTAAAACATTTTTATGGGTTACGTAAAATATCCCGAACGCAACAAAACACAAAATTCGTACTACTATTGCTTACGAAATTACCGCGATGCATTTGAATAGTTCATTATTGGCACAAGGCCATGCAAGTCCCTCTGAGAATGCACTAGGTGTTATTTTTGGCATCGTTGTTTCTAAATAGCATCATTTAAGTAACAGAAATAGCACTTAGCAAGACACCTCCACCATTTATTTAATCGAGCTGTTTAACCGATAAGTTCAGATTAGTGAATTTAAGTTCCAAGTATAAATATGACACTAAAAACATTGAATGTAATTTCAAGTAGCACTTTAATAAATATTTTAGTACTGATAGTTGTCAAAAACAGGTTGTAGCAGTTTTAAACCAGTTAAGATATAAAATGCATAACGCATTCTAATCGTCTTTTTTCTGGATGGGAAATTTCTATATTTGTGCTTAAGCATGTGATTATATCTAACGACTAAATCCGAATAAACAACGTAAGGAAGAACAAATATTATCAGATATTTATACTCATCAATGTACACCAACGAATACACATGACCAAATTCGATGTTTGTTAAAGTAGAAGAATATATGCAGAGCGGTTTGTGTTCATTGATACATATATTCATACTGGTTTGCTCATGTTGATTTATTGATGTTCAATTATTTACATACTACAAAAAAAATAGGGCTAATAAAATAAATATATAATGTATTTTATGGTTTGTCGTTGTCACGATTTCTCCAAATGAATTACGTACAATAAAAATACAAGAATATAAATATCAAATTGTTCTCTGCGGCTCTAAAACAGGTTGCTCACGCCAAATTTAAACGGGCTTTATCGTTTTGTGTTTGATAAGAATATTTTACAAGAATAAATTAAAGTCATTACAATAAATAAAACAATCGGAAAAATTAAATTCAACAGAAGATACGTGGGATACTGCTAAAACACGCTTAAGTAGATAGAAGTGCCACTTAATTCCCTAGAGTGAAAAGTGGTTTGGATTGTATTCCTTCCAGTACAAATTATAGCAATACCATACTTGAAGAATTGGAATGGGAAAAGTTAGGATAAGAGAAGAGTTGATAAATCATATGAGTGAGAAAACAATCAAGCGAAAAAAATAATGTCTAATTTTTGGATAAATTCAACCCACCGCACACATCACTGAAAGTGGCTTTTTGTACGATGAATATTATCTGGCGCAATATTGTGCAAAATTGGCCCCACTATTTCGAATAGCATCTTTCCTCGTCTCCCTAACAAATTGTTAGAACAATTGAAGAATAGACATGCAAAAGATGCTTTTAAGAACTATCCCGTAATATTGTATTGAAAATAGTGTCTACTAATCCCTCCTCAGAAAGCAGCAAGTGCAATATTGCTCAATAGGTTGCCGCAGCAGTTTTATCAAACCGTTTAAAACTATTTTAAATGATACTGTTCCACATCTAAAGAAGAAATGAACGAAAATTCGTGCAATTCTAGATCAACCGCAAGTTTATCGCTAACAAATAGAGTCAGCAACCTGGACCTTTATTAAGCATTCAACGTGTAAGTAAATCAAATGCTAGATGCATGGTGTAAACGGTTAACTATTCCCTTAGAGAGTCTGATCAAGATTCTAATATTTTGTTGTCTGAGGAGAATGAAATACAAAACATCTCACCACTGGTAATCCGACTGATAAGTCAACCGTTGCTGAAAACTTCCTTATAGTAAAAGCATGCGAGAAGACTAAGTTGTTTTATTCACTTTACGTTGCTGTTAGGTTGCTATTTTTTATATAATTACCCGCCTTTTTCGTTTCTCGTTTTATACATTTTGGGTTAATTAATTTTGTAAGTGAATTTTAGAGAACCGGAAAGTACCCAATAAACAAAAACAGTCAAAGAAGCGGAACGAAACGACCATCAAGTATTTTTTAAAATTTTTACTAGACTTAGATTTAGATCAAATATGGCATGTATTTTCCTTAAGTAAGTGAAGGGGATCGGGTAACCGAGTGTATGTCTATAAATATTTTGATTCCTACTCGTAATTCACATCGGGTTTGGGTCGGTTTATTGACAGCCGTTTGACCGACAAGGCGAGTTGATTGACGATCATTTGATCGACACAGCCTTTTGGTCGACAGCCGGTTGATCGACAATAAATAATTCTCAAGAAGTTATTGAGATATCATCAATAACAGGTCCCACAGAAAATATATTAAACCGTTCGATTTCATTGTCGGACATTTAAATCTAATTAAATTACTAATTAAAGTATATAAAATGAATAGATACTAATTGGACCATTTAAATACTAATTTATTTGTTTGTTATGAAATAATCATACAAGACATTTAATAAATAAATACTAATAATACAATGTAATATATAATTAGAATTTTAAGTGATAAGCTATTCTTTTGAGAAAATCAGTAGTTGGCGTATTATTTTCTAGTCTATTTTGTATCACAGCCTTGAAATTCTTTTCTCATCCTTTTCAATAGAGGTATTCCACAAGTGTATTTCTCAATTTCTGCTTCAATGTTATGCTGCGCCCTTCTTATTTCTCTTGCAATATTGAAGACTAGAAATTTGAATCTTAAGTGCCAAGACTCAACCTAAAAGTAAAATATATGTAAAAATACTTAATCAAATTATACTATATACTTTGTTTTTTGTCCTTGAAAGATATTGTTGTCAAAAACAGACCACATTATTGGCTTAAACAGTGGTTGTTGTTTCTTATTGTTTCGAAGTCTCCCATGCACATAGAATTCCTTAAACAACTCCAGTCTTCAATTCATCGAAAGCAGTGGGTATTTCAAAATGGGACAAAAAAGCAAGCGCCGAGATCTTGCAAACCAGAAAGCTGAAATCAACATTGGTGTCATATTTCTTTTTAAGGTAAAGTCTTTAAATTTTCGATAAATGGTTTGACACAAATGAAAAAAAATCTTTTGATAACTGCTAGTTCAAAGTCAGTAACAATAAAATTTTATTGGTCATTTGATCGACGGTATCAAATAACTTTTGATACAATTCTTAGAGGTTTTGATGTCATTAGTGAGTACATTGATGAAAAGATGCGCGGCTTGTTATCGTCTGCTCTGATTTGGCCATGGATGTAAAAACAGTTGGTAAAATAGTCTTGGAGTTGTCTTGAAAATCTTGAAAGTGCCATCCATTAATCATGCCTTGGCTTCACCTAATATGCAATTTCAGATTTTGAGATGTTATAAACAGTAAAATCTGTTAATGATTCTGGTTCAGCTGGAAGATTCTCATGTCGAGTGCGTCTGCAGGTTTTTCTGATAGCATCAGTGGAAGGAAAAAAGCAGCAATGTTAGTGGAGAGTTGAGACATAATATACTGGTCATTTTGTGAAGGTTTGTCATTGCAAATAACTGTGACTTCTCTGATTTTGTTCATTGCATCAGCTGCGTGATTGTGGTCTTTAGAGTATCGAATTGTATATTGGCCATTATCCATCTCGGTCATCGTGGTGTACGTGACAGCAGTGCCTTTGCAATTCAACTTCTTTTCTGGACAGTGCTAATAACAATTAAAATTGTCTGGATTGCTAGAATCTTCACGCATGCGATTTCGCACCATCAAATATCCGTCCACATTGATCTTATCTGTATTGCGCTTTGAAACAACAACTTCCAAATGATTTGCAATTTTTAAATGCAACTGAGAAATGTGGTCAAAATATAAAAGAGTTGAAATTAGATCTCTTGGCAAAAACCAACATGAAAGTACAGCAATAGCAAACCTAACTTGAAAGGTTAGGAAGCTCCTCGCTCGAAAGCAACACTCAAACTCAGTTCTGATTGTCAGTGCAAGTCTTTATAATGGACTTACGGGAACTCATTTGCACGCCATTCGTTGTTCATCAACAACCAATAGCGTGCAAATATGACCACAATCCTCTCTTTGTCGATCAACAGACCTGTAGATCAAATGGCTGGCGATCAAACGATCCTGTCGATCAGTTCTCCGTCAGTCAAGTGACCGTGTCGATAAATCGGCTGTCAATCAAACGGCTGTCGACAAACCGTCCTGGACCGATTCACATTTTACCGCCAAATTACGAAATACAGGGTGGTATCCAAAAGCAGTGACTGATTTAAAAAAAAATTATTGATAATTTTGGTACATCGACTTAATACTCTTCAAAATAGGTCCCTTGGGCATCCACACTCTTCTGGTAGCGAGCCTTCCAGGTCGCGAAAGCCTTCTGGAAGTCGTCCTCTGGGATGCTGTTCAGCGCCCTCGTCGTTGCCGCTTGGACTGCTTCCACCGAGTCGAAACAATGCCCCTTGAGCTGCCTCTTGATCCGGGGGAACAGGAAGAAGTCCGGCGGTCCCACATCAGGGCTGTAGGGGTGAGTCAACGTGGAAACGCCGAATTTGGCCAGGAGATTCCTCACAATCCACGCGCCGTAGCACGGCCCGTTGTCATGGTGGAGCTTCCACTTCCCCACCAGGTCTGCTCGCACGCGTGTGATCCGATTTCGCAGCCGTGTGAGCACTTCCACGTAAAATCTTGCATTTACAGTTTGTCCAGGATGTACAAACTCCTTATGGACAATGCCACGACAGTCAAAAAATGCAATCGACATCGGTTTCATTTTCGATTTCGACATTCTGGCCTTTTTTACGGGGTGATTGTGCGGTGTGCCACTCTTCGCTCTGACGTTTTGTTTCCGGGTCGTATTTGTAGCAAAACTTGATGGCGTACCGCTGCTCCAAATTTCGCTCCATCGCAACTGACGACGAGGCGTCACAACAGGTCACTAAAACAGTGGTCCACACTCAACTAACGCACGCAGACGACTGCCGCAGGTCGAAACCTGTTCCCAAGGCTCCCCTCCATGACATCCGGCCTTGCAGACCTCCCCCCCATCGCTCCGCGTGCACGAAAAAAAAAACAGTCCTACTACTTCTGGATACAACCCTGTCTACCTATCTCTTGGGGCCTTGTACCAAGAGACTTTTAAAATTAAATTTTTTTATTCTCTCGTTATATTAGTAGTATTTAAAAGTTTCCGCCATCTAGCGAGAAATAGCAACATCTTGAACAGATAAAAAGAATGATGTTCAAATATCCACAGGTGCTGGATCTTGAACCGATAAAACCTAAACCAACCAAGGCGTAGAATACTAGTCAAAAATGTCAATGGGTTCAACTTTGTAGGCTCAACTACAGACTTAAACTTCGTACCATATCAAGAGAAAGTATTTCAGATCTAATATCTAATGAGCCTGTATCATTTAACAACCAATAAATAAAGTCGCTGAAAACGTGCCTGTAACACGTAATCCCATTTTGATGAATAGTAAAACAATAGCCTTATTGCAACGGGATAGTAATTTTTCGGCTTATGCTGTTGCTTGATCTCTTTCTCTCCTCTGGATTTTGTCTTTCTTTACTGCTTAGCTTGAGGAAATATTCATCAGTCTTTTTGTACGGTTGGCGAAAAAAGATCATTATACTATATGTAGTGCTGTTGAAATCGCACATTTACCAGAGTCGAGTCGCATATGTCTGAAGTATAAATGATTGACGAGTCTTCGGGATACAAGGATACAAGATTCTTGGACAGCTTTCCAAGAATTGTATATTCTTAGGATAACATTAACGCAGTTGCATTCTTGTTTTAACTTTTATTTATATTAACCCCCATGTAAATGCTATTTAAACAGTATGCGCTTAATAGTGCTTAATAGCAGGAGCGCCCAAGAATTTCGAAAGAAAAGAATGTGTACATTCTAGATATTCCAAGACGTTCCAAAAACCATAGAGTTGACTGGAAACCAGAACCAAAACTAAAAAATAATTTTCCCAATAACGAGATTGATAATATGCTTGATTTTCTATTAGAAGGCTGTACGAAAAATACTAGTAGTGCAATTAACTTTGAGTATGTAGAGAAAGCTAGTGATCATAGACAAGTCTTAGCCCGGGTAATTTTTTAAAGCCAATTGTTGCTACAAACGCTAACGGATGCATAATATATGTTTAAGGTATCTGCAAGTAAACATTGAGCGATAGTAATATTTTAAAAACATTTTTTCTAAATCCATAGCTGAACGTGGTGCAAAAGGTTCTGTTGAACCAATATCTGCCATCATTGCTGATCATAGGTTCCTAAGTAGCAAACTAACCGTAAAAATCAAGGAATAAATGTACATTTCGTGAAAAAGGGGCTGCACAGCTAATGTTTTTAAACGTATATCAAAATCTCAACAAACTGGTGCGCGAGAAAAACTGAGCCGTGTACAGTCAAATTTTAACCGGTTAAGTGGAATAGAATTTCAGGAGTTTACAGAATATGCACGTAAAAAACTTATACGCATTGACCTCGGAGCTTGACCAGCCTCGTATTTATAACGCAGAGGTCATAAAAAATGGAAAGTATGTAATACAGGTGACAATTAATAAGTTAAATATAAACAACAAATTGCTATGTATCACTTGTGAGGTCCCACTATTAATTCGTACATAAATTCAGTCTTGACATAAAAACAGAACAGTATTACGTGTACATTCTCGTTGATGTACTCTTGCAAAGTTCGAAACGCATTATCGAGTATTATAGCATCTCTATTGCTGGTTTTCCTACTAATGGTGTTGGTGTCCACATAATGTCTCTTATGTACTATTTGTCCAAAATTCTCCATAGAACTGTTAACTTTGCAAATCTTGGCACGGTAGAAAAAACTTAGGAAAAGGAAAAAGCTGAAGATTATCCCGAAATTGGCTGGAGCACGGAACTGCTCTATTTCTGTTCCTATGCATAAATCGATCGTTAAAACCACGGTCAATAAAGGCATAGATATTCAAAAATTACAAGTTCATTGAACGACCAACAAAACAGCTTGGGTGACCATTGACATTTTCACTGTGCCATTTTGTGCCAACAATTATACACTATTTGAATGAGAAGGGTCTTGAATTTAAGATGCTTTGTACTATTGATAATCCATCCACTCATTCTAATTTGCAATTTTGTTTTCTGTCGCCCAATACCACATCATTGCTGCAACCTCTATCTTAAAATATAATTGTCTTATCACCTTAACTTTCTTTTTTTCTTTCTTTCTTTCTAAACTTATAATTCTATCTCCTCCTAGACGCTTCAACCGATTTCCTTGAAACTTGCACACCACCTTCAGCCTTCTAACTTTAACCGTTTTTGAATTATTTAAATATTTTGATTATTGTATTGTATAGATGTCACACCTGTGACAGATAAAAACATTTTTTTTTGAAAAACAGCGCCATCTGCAAATGAATGTAAAACGTAAAAATTACGGGAATGCATTATGAACGAGCGCATAAGCTTTGCATTAATTTAACTTTACGTATTACGTAGTTCCTATGGGCGGCTTATGCTTACGTCCACCATGAATGGGCGTTAAATTGTTCCATGTTTCTGATCCAGAGAAAAAGCCGGTCTAATTAAAAATTTATACGTTCGCACCTTGCAAAAATTTGAGGGAAGGCGGGTGAAAAATTGTCAATCTAGGACGCCAAAAATATCTTTTGGCGGGCAACTCCTAATATCAAGGTATAATTGCGACTTTTAAAACATATTATGTCAGTACGTTGTGAACGCGCTAAATGATTATAAAACACTATCAGTTATGGATTTTTGAAAAAAAATTCAGTAATGAATTGTATTAATTAAGTTACAGGCCCTTTAGGCCCATTGCTTCAACCTCTTCCTGTCTTTTGCAATCTCTTTCCACTCTGTAACACCTTTTTCTTTCAGGTCTTCCCAAGCAGCTTTTCTCCACGTTTTCCTCGGCCGATCTTTTCTTCTTTTCCCGCCAGGTATTATTCAAGTAATACTTTTTACAATTTTGTTATTGTTCAACCTATCCATGTGCCCCAGCCACGGTAGTCTTCTAGCCTTTATTTATTATGGGCGCTTCTTTGTACACCTCATACACTTCCGTATTGGTTCGTCACGCCCATACGTCCTACACTTTTTTCCCACCAAAATCTTTTGTAGAACTTTCCTCTCCCATCTTTCTATTTTCTGCCGATTTGTCTCTGTCAGGATCCATGTCTCACAGTTGTACGTTACTGTGGGTCTGATTATGCTTTTGTATAACCGTATCTTTGCTTTACGTGAAATGTCCTTGGACCTGACCAAAGTGTTCAGACCTTCTACGCCTCTATTACTTTTAGCAATTCTTAGATTTATTTCTGTTTCTTCGTCGCACCTGTTATCTATTAGCACCCCCAGGTACATATATTCTTCCAAAGACTTCTTCTTCAAAGACTACTCCTCCACTTTCTGTTTCAATCGGTAGGTTCTCTAATCTTTCTGATTCTTGTTTGTTTTTGAGTTCCAAGTATTTGCTTTTGTTTTCATTAATTTGGAGGCCTACTTAGTTTGCTGCACCGATTAGTCGTTCCGTCACTTCTTTTAATTCTTTTTTACTTCTAGCTATCAACAAAATGTTGTCGGCATACGCCAGGCATTGATGGCATTTGGTAAAAATTGTCCTTGTTGTTTTTACTCTGCTTTCTCTTGTTACTTTCTCCAATATTAGATTAAATAAAACTGTAAACAGCGGGTCTCCTTGACGAACTCCTCTTTTCACTGTGAACTCTTCCGACATATGGCCATTTACCTTTACTGCGCTTATCGTTTGCTTTAAAGTCATTTGTACAAAGTTAATTATTTTTTGTGGTAGCTTGAGTGCACTTAAAGCTTCTTTAAATCTATAAATTTGAAATCTATAAATAACATATGAGTGAAAATTTCGTATTCGTAGCATCCTATAAGTATTTGTTTCAGCAGGAATGTCTGTGTGTTTCCAGGACTTTGTAAACAATGTCTAATAAAGCAATGCCTCCATAGTCACAACATTTAGTTCTGTCACCTTTTTTAAATATAGGTGCTATTATCGCTTTATTCCATTCGTAGGGCATTGATTCCGCTTTCCAAATTTCTTTTATGAGCTCACATACCTCCTTTCTTAAGCTTTCCCCACCGTATTTTAGGTTTTTGGTCATAATACCACTTTCTCCTGGACTCTTGTTATTTATGACTTCCTCTATTTCCTGCATTGTTGGTTTTTTAATGCTACCTTCGTTTCCTGCCACTTCTTGATAATGCATTTTCTTTACTTCTTCCTGTGAATCTTTGTTTAATAACCCGTTCAAATATTTTTTCCATAATTGACTACTTTTCTCTTGGTCTCCCACCAAATCTCCATTTTCATTTTTGATATAAATAGTTCTTTCTTGGTTTCCTTTTCTGATATTCTTCACTTACTTGTAAAAATTGTTGACCTCCTTCCTATTGAATTTATCTTGTATATCTTTTATATTTTTCTCGAAGGCTTCTCGTTTTCGGGTTCTGCACATTTGTTTTAATTTTTTCTTTTGCTCTTTGTAATTATTGATGTCCTCTTTCCTTTGTGTCCGTACCATCTGTTGCCATAATTTTGATTTTTCTTTAAGTTCTGCCTTGCATTATTCATCCATCCAGTGTTTCCTCTGGCGTCCTCTAATTTTCGATATATTTTTTTCGTTACTTTTTGCATTATGTTTACCATTTTCCCCCAGTTTTCTTCTATTTTCTTTTCGCTTTTCTCGTTATTTCTGTTATAAAGATGCTTGATGTCTTTTTGATACTTTTGGATTACTTCTTCTTTTTTAAAGTCGTCCATGTTAGGTTTAACTCTTTTCTTTTTCATTAGCTTCTGTTTTCTTGTGCACATTTGTCTAATTTTTGCTATAACCAGGAAGTGATCGGAGTCTCCCATAGCGCCCCTAAACGTTTTTACATTTTTTATCATTTCTGCGGCATCCTCATCTATTAAAATATGGCCTATTTGGTTTGTGTCTGGTCTTCCTGGTATTTTCCATGTCTTTTTTTTCTATAATCGTTTCGAGTTCTTCAAAAAATTCGACTTTCACATCTTCCTTCTCGTAGGTTGGCAGATGGATGTTGACTATGGTAATAGTGTTGTAGTTTCCTTTGATCCTAATCGAGCACAGTCCATCTGATTTTGGATCGAAATTTTTCACTTCATCTTCTAACGTATTTAAAAAACCTATTCCAAACCTCCTGTTGTCACTCCCAATATTATAATAGTCGAGGCAAATTAGTAAACAAATTTTAAATTGTTTCTGGGTACACGTATCGAAACGTTCCAGGGCGCATTCGATTCGGAATAGTCTCAGAAAAAAATGTTACATCATATTTTTTGCTATAATGCAAAAGTGCATTTGTGCAGATTCTAAAGAATATTTTATTGCTTCCTGAATATTGGTCAAAATAAGCTCAATCTCGTTATTCGGGAGTTTTTGGGGTCGCTGATCACGAACATTATGCCTACAAAGTGCTCCAACGCACTTAGAGAGCCGTAATCCTGGGTTTGGGGCAATTTTGGGGAATCATCTCAAATTTGTTTATTTTCCGAATTTAAACTGTCTGGATAATAGTTTTAGGGGTCAGTGATAACAAATATGATGTTTAAAAGTGCCCCAATGCACCTGGGGAGAGCATAATCCTGGAGATGAGAACAATTTTGGGAAACTAGTTCCAAGTTGTTTGTTTTTTGAGTTTAAACTATCTATGTAAGAGTTTTTGGGGTCGTTGATCACAAATACGATGTTTAGAATGTGCTCCGATGCAGTTGGCGACGCAGAATTCTGGGGCTAAAAGCGATTTTGGGAAACCAGCTCAAGGTTGTTTGTTTTTCGAGTTTTAATTGTCTATATAAAAGTTTTTGGAGTCGCTGATTACGATTTTGAAAAATTGCCCTATGCGTACCCTGATGCTTCAGGCTATCCTTTCTCCAAAGTGCCCCAGTGCATTTTTTACTTTGGTGCATTGGAACTTAATTTGAGACCCTAAAACACTTATATAGACAATTGAAACTCGAAAACAAACAACTTTGAGTTCGTTCCCTAAAATCGTCCCCAGACCCAGGATTATACACGCCCCCCCCCTTCCCAAGTGCATCGGGACATTTTCTAAGCATCATATTCGTAATCAGCGACCCCAAAAACCCCCGACAAACAGAATTGAGCTTATTTTGGCCTATATTAAGCCTATATTAAAGAAATAAAATATTCTTTACGGTCTACAAAAAATGCATCATACAAATGCATTTTTTGCGTGCGCAAATGCACTTTTGCTTTATAACAAAAAAAATAAGGTGTAACATTTTTTCTGAATCGAATGCGTCCTGGAACGTTTCAATACGTGTACCCAGAAAAAATTTAGAAATACTAGCGGTTTTTTTTTACTAATTTATATACGAAATTTAATAAGAAATAAGTTAATTTTAATGATCAAGATAATCCTACTTCTACTGCCGATACAATTAAAGAATGTATTAAACTGGTCAGAGATTTAAACAATTACTTTACTTGACATGATCCAAATGAAGAACATGCTGAGAAGTTTTCAAGTGAGCTGTTAATGTCTTCATATAGTTAGTTATATCGCGACTTATGTAGAGCATCAACGCAGAGACTAATAAATGAGGTCATGCCTAAAACTACTGAAACAAACAGTGCTCTTTTTGTTCAAGAGATCACAGGATCACAGGTTGAGGCGGAAATCAATGATGATAATACGAAAAGGAAAGCTCTGGCTGTTATTGTCAAAAATTGATAGCAAATAATATGTTTCTATAGAGTTCTTAGTAAACAAATAAATATGTTTTTATGTTATTAAAGTTCATATGTATGTATCTTCTCCATGAAAAATAATTGCAAATCTTATGATCCTAACGAATTTAATGTTTTTTTTTATTATCATCACCTTTTCTATGGAGTAAAAAGTTCTTCTTGCATGTACTCCTATTTTTTTTTCTTTAAAAACAAATTAAAAAAGAAAGTTGACTTTTTTATATAATAAAAATATTAAAAAACGCAGGCAACTCCAAAAGTGCTTTCCTTCTTGCATTTCAATAAGAAAACACATGAGATAAATGTGCAAACATCTCCCCCACTCCAAAAAAAAGAAAAAGAAAAACAGATAAGTTAACTTCAAAAGGTGCCGAGCGTCGAAATAAGCTACTATACCTATTTTACGGAAATACAGTAATCTTATATGGATCTTTATTACGTTTCTTTAATAACAAAGCAGTCGACACTGAACTACATAATCTTTTATTTAAAAAGTCGGCTCCCCTCAACCTTATTCACTGAATTATAGCGACAATGAAAAAATGATGCTTTGGGGCTTGTAAATATGTACATTCGAATAGATTTAAACAAAGGTGACCTAATTCTTGAGTGTGCCCGAAGCGTTAACATTTATGCCTCGTAATTTGATACGCCTCGTGTACTAAGTAGAGCAAATCCAGAACAACTGGAAGAAGTTGGCCGAAGAGCTTACGTAATTTGCATCTTTTTACGAGCGGGACGTGCCGCGTTCCAGTTTTCGCAGCGGATACCTCCTAATTTGCGATCGGTGCGGTCGCGACCTTGACTACAAATGAAGTTCCACCGTCGCAGAATGAAATAATGAGGCTATTATGCTAATTTCTAATCTAACGGCGTAAAACGCCCGACCAGAATTGCCAAGTCCAAGGCGCACATTCGGCATAGCTAATTACTGGGGCGCCTCGTCGCGAGCGGCTGGCGCCCGATTTTTATCCATGACCTTACCTCAACGCCCGCTTTGTGTGCTCTCGAGCCATTAGAAGAGCAGAACGGGCGGCGACTTCCGGGAGATCAAAGGTAACGGAAAGTTTCGGTCCGCTCTCCCGTTTCGTTGCAAGATTTGCTGCAATTAAGCCAAAGGGGGCATGGCATGTATTCGTGCGTGTTGTGAACTCGGGCGAATTCCGCCAATCTCGCTGGAATTCTGAGAAAACGGCTGGATTGTGCTATTGCAAGGAAAATTTCTTGGATTTTCAGATGTGTGTTCACATTCTATCTCTTCCAGTAGGATTTAGGTAAACACAAAACAAATGTATTTCACCTTTCAAAATTAATTGTGATTATATAAATCATTAAACTTTAAACTAGAACAAATCAATTACATTTTATTTCTTGTATTTAAAAATAGAACCAAATGATCAGAAGAGTACTTAATTTTAATAATAATAATAGTAACACCCCGCTTGGAAGCACGGCCTGCAAACTGAAAAGGTTGAGACTCTCATATTTGCTCTCTCCGCCCGGTCGTCGCGCACCATCTCTGATACGGGGCGATGTGGCAAGCCTTAGACGACTGCCATTAATACCCCGTGTTCGAAGTGAATGCAAGTACTCAATTATTTTTAATGGCTGGGTAGGTCACCCCCAGGCATCAGTGAGCTCCAAGAACGAACCCGAGTCCGTCCGCACGGTAGTCCGTGTTTCAACCGCGCGATCAAGCTGGCAATCATCTAGTTTTAATGGCCATGATACCTATACGGGTGCAACAAATAAAATCTATTTGGAAGAAATACAACAAACGCTTAAAAGCAAAAAATAGGTAAGGCGCCAGATGTTAATAGCATAAGACCAGAGTTAACAAGAACGGTGTAATACCGTAAAGAAAACTTTCTACAGCGGTGCGAAATCATTATCTTGTCTCCAGAGACACAGAAAGAGATGAATTTTCGAAATCGAAACGGTCACTTTTGGTTGCCGTTAACCGATTTGGCTGAAAATCAATCCCATGAAAGGAGATGCGGCAATGCGATAACTGTAAACACAACTCCATTCCGCGGTGAAAATAAAAGTAAAAATAGAAGGGTTAAACTGTAAAATAAATAGCGAAAAAGGAACAGTGAGTATATAGTAAACCTAGAAGTGGCTTTTGAAAACAAAGTGCAAAAAGTGGGCAAAGACAAATAAGATTACAAGAAAATCGTGATAATAATAGATAGTGACGTCAAAATTACACGGCGATAATAGTGGAGAAATGAGCGCGCGCAAATAAACAAGGTCGGCAATAACAACGCAGTATTTAACGATGAGGTACGCAACCAAAACAGCACCTAGCATAACAGTAAAACCACACATCATTGAGAATAATAAAATGGAAGAACAGGGCATAGAACAATGTGTAGCAGAGTTGAATGAAATAAACACACAATTAAGAGCAGAATTCAAAAGGAGTAGAGAAGAATTACTTGCAAGTACAGACGAATTAGTAAAATTAAAAGCCGAGCTATTAAGGAGAGAAGAAGAAAGGAATCAGGAATGAAAACTGCTATTGTTACAAATTAAAAAAATAAATAGGAAAATTCAAAAACAAGTAGTGAGTAATGCACAAAAAGGAGTACGCTATACTCCCTATAAGCTCAAGCAGATAGCAAAAACAATAACAAAAGAAACTAAAGCAGGAGAATTGCTAGTCAAACTAGATCAATTAGGAATCAGAAGAGAAAGAAAGAAAATAAAAACCGAGGCAGAAACAAGCGGCCTAACATTTGCAACTTGGAATGTACAAGTTTAAATGAGGTGGGTGCACTAAAGCAATTGATAAGAGAAACAACAAAATAGAAAATCGATTTAGTCGCATTGTAAGAAACGAACATCAAAGGGAATCAAATAATGGACATAAACGAATATACACTGTTCATTAGTGGTGGAACGCAGGAAAGATTAGGAAATGGATTCTTAATAAAGAAAAGGTTAAGAAAAGCGGTAATAGATTTTAGAGAAATAAACGATAGAATGTGCTACTTGAGACTACAAGGAAAACACAGGAAAATCAGCATACTTAACGCACACACACCTACAGAAGAAGCAGAAGACGCAGAAAAACAACAATATTATGAGAAATTAAATGACGAATATGAAAAAATACCAAAGTATGACATAAAGCTACTGCTCGACGATTTTAATGCAAAGCTAGGAAGAGAAAACAGAAGTAAACCAATGATTTTAGTAAATATGTAAAAACGAATAACAACGGACAGCTTTTGATAAATTTTGCGGCTGATAAAGGTTTTCATGTTCTCATCGAGGAAATACACGCATCATGTATTAAAGATATAAGGAGTTGCAGAGGAGCTGACATGAACTCAGATCATTATATGGTTCGAATAAAGCTAAAGCAATGGATGCCAAACGAAGGGATAACAAGAAGCTCAGAACAGAAAAGAAGGTGGAATTTACAAAAGCTCAAGGAGCAAGAAACAAAAGAAAAGTATATTCAAGAACTAGAAAAGCAGCTTCAAAACAATGAAGAGAAAATAAACATCGAAGAAGAGTGGAAAACAATAAAAGAATCAGTTATACAGGCAGCTCAACAAGAGCTTAAAGTAGAAAAGAGAGCACCCAAAAGAACATGGTTTGATCAAGAATGCGAAGAAATATTGGAGAAGAGAAAAGAAGCCAAGCTGAAAATGTATAGAAGCGAAACGAGAGAAAATCAAGAAGCCTATAAAGAAATAAGAAGGAAAGCAAATAAGATATGTAGAAATAAGAAAAGGAAACATCAAATGCGTATCCTTGGAGAAATAGAAGATTCACATAATAAACAGCAAATACGAACATTCTATGGGAAAGTTAGATCATGCAAAAAGGGCTACCAACCAAAGACATCTTTATACCGGAAGAAGAGTGGGGAACTTGTGGGAGGAGAGAAAGAAGTCGCAGAAAGATAGAGAGAATATTTCACAGAAGTTTTATCCACAACAGATGGCGAAACGGAAGAGACAGGAATAGAAAATGAACAAAAGAGAACAGGAAAAAAGAAAAAATACCCCCACCTTCCAAAAAAAAACTAGAAGAAATAATAAGGATGATGAGGAACAATAAGAGTCCATGTGGTGATCAAGGCGAGCTAATAAAAAACGGAGAAACAAAGTTAACAGAAAGGCTTTGGAATCTTCTAAACAACGTCTGGGAAAAGAAAACCATCCCAGTGGAATGGAAAGAGGGAATTATAATTCCTATACAGAAAAAAGGGGATCGACTAAGGTGCGAAAATTACAGACCAATAACATTGCTAAATGTAACATATAAAATATTAGCAACGATAATAAATAGCAGGCTGAAAAAGTATGCAGAAAAAGTTATAGGAGAATATCAGTGTGGTTTCCGGCAAAACCGATCAGTTGTCCATATTTTTCGACAATTGGAAGAAAAATGTGAAAAAAGGAACATACAATTACACATGCTTTTCTTAGATTTTAAACAAGCATACGACAAAATAAACAGAAATTGTATGCTACAAGCAATGGAAGAGCTAAACTTTCCTGACGAACTAATAGAGTTGGTGAAAATGACGCTAAGACAAACAATAAATCAGGTCAAAGTTAATAACCAGTGTTCAGAAAAATTTACAACAACAAACGGCTTAAGACAAGGAGATCCTGTCATCGGTATTATTTAACATTGTTCTAGAGGTAGTAATTAAAAGGTGCAAAATTAAACAAAGCAGAACCATAATTAACAACCATGCCAAGTACTGGCCTATGCCGACGACTTAACTGTAATAGCTAGAACTCAAGAAGGATTAAAAAATCTAGTAAACAAGATACACATAGAAGCAAACAAGTTCGGTCTTATAATCAATGAAAAGAAATCATCCTACCTAATTAGTGGTGCAACAAAACAACAGTTAAACCAACATCTAAAAATACAATGTGAAAGTGCAAATAACCAACTCAGTTTTAAAAGAACAGACTCAGTTACCTATCTAGGAACAGAAATCACGAGTGATGGGGATCAAGCCAGCGAAATAGAAAAGAGAATAACATGCGGTATGAGAACTGCAGCGGCCCTAAACAAAGTGATAACATCAAAAAATATCTCCCGGTGTGTGAAAGTGAAAGTGTACAGAACCATAATCAGACCAACAGTAACGTTCGGTAGTGAAACCTGGGTGTTAAGGCAAAAAGACATAAATAAGCTAGGCATTTTTGAACGAAAAATCCTTAGAAGAATATACGGGGGCATAAAAGAAGGCGGTCTATGGAGGAGCAGGACGAATACGGAGCTAGAGGAACAATACAAGAACCCAAGCATAGTACACATAGTTAAGCAAAACCGAATTAGATGGCTAGGGCATATAGTACGCATGCCAACCAATAGGATCCCCAAAACGCTACTACATAAAGAAGCAGAAGGAACAAATAGAAGAGGCAGACCAAAAAGACGATGGCTGGCGTGTGTTAAGGAAAATTTGGAAGATTTAGAAGTAAAAGAGTGGGAAAAACAAGCAAGAGATAGGAAGAAATGGAGAGAAATCTCCAATAAAGCTCTGGGTCTCAAAGGCCTGTAAAGCAATATATATGAAAGGTACTGACATAAGATGTGTGTATGCCAAGTTTGAAGTGAATCCGTTGGATAGAACGGAAGTTATAGTGTCTCCAGACACCCAGACAGACAGACAGGATGAAAATCTCATTAACTTTCTACTACAAGCTTCGCTATAGAAAGTTAATAAAATATTTAGAAGATGCAGGAGTTAAATAGCTGCATAAATTATTTAACAGGATCTGGAATACCAAAATAACGTCTAATGATTAGAAAACAGAACTTATCATATCAATTCACGACAAAAAGTGATTTTACAAATTGTAATAATTATAGAGGTATCTGTCTCTTTACTTGCTGTCGTATAGAAACGATTTTAGGGCGCAAGTTGCAAACTATAATAAAACATTACTTAAACATAAAACTAAGCTGTATTTCCCCTTTGGAAGAAGTTCACAAGAATCGATATTCGGACTCTGCAGATTGTAAAAAAAAAACGCTTGAGTTCCACCAGAGAATACATCTATATAGGGGCAAGAAAATGTTTTTGATAGCGCGAGAAGTGATGTAAAAGCACTGAACGGGAAAAACATGCCCACAGAATTTATTGTTAGAATACAAAGTATAAACCAAAAGACAAACGATGTAGTAAGAGTGAATGGAACTATAATAGACAAATTTAGAACACATAGAGCCATACGACAAGGCTGGATCATAAGTAAAGTGTTGTTCATTATAGCGGTGGATGTACTTTCACGAAAGACGCTTGAAGATATGGAAAATATGACAATTGTTTACGAAGCACTTCAGCCAATCAAGGTTTGAGATTTTCCATATGCTGATAATCTTATATTACTGCAAGAAAACAAACCACTCTACAGAGAAACTTAAGTCTGTGAAACGCAATTCTAGCAAAAGCGGAAATGAAGATTAAATCTGAAATCCAGAGACGATCAAAATATAGCCATGGCAATGGGTTCTTTACTGATTGAGATACATTTGGCCTTCGTTGATATTTTCATATTGCACCGTTAGAGTTGCAGTAAATCTTCTAAGATAGCGCTTTCCCAATTGATTAATCTCAAAAAATGGCGACTTAACGATTTTGTTGGCGGGCTGTCTCAAAAACAAAGCGTACGTTAGCAACTGCCAAACAATTGCGGCTCTAAAAGAGACCATCTGTCGCAATATTTCCAGAAACAGTACAAAGTGTTTTTGCAAATGCGGTTAAATGACAAGTTTGCATTCCGATTTAATTTTTACTTATAACATAGAAAAAACTACAAGTACAGAACTTTCATTTCATGTTTTTTTTTGTTTATTTATTCCATTTCATTCAGAAGCTACACAACAAATAAAATGATCAGGAAATTTTGCGCCACCCTGTTACAAGATTGTAATCAAACGGTATATGTAAAAATTAAATTTGCAGTAAGTGAACTAACAGCTAAAAGGTGTACTTATAAATAGCTCTTTATCGCTACACTAATTGGAACAACAAAGTAATTAATGCGTGGAAGTAATGCTTACATTAATTAAGACTCTCAGATAGCAGAGTAAGACATGAGGATTTAGCATCAATAGCAAAGGATCAAAGTAACATATTAAACACAAAAAATCGCCCGCTTGCTCAGAGGAGGTGAAATTCAGCGTTTCGCGCAACACGGCGCTGGAACAAGCCGTCATAAAGCCAACTATAAACAGTGATGAAAGCAACAAACTCCACTGGAGCATATTATCGTTTCGCCCATTTTACTGCGATTTTATTGCTCGCAATTAGTTTTTACTAAAGCCACAGTTGACGAGTCACGTAATTATTTGTAGTTCCAATGAAGCGGAAATTACGTCCCGCTGCGCCTTGATGGTTAAAGTCTACAGTTGAAACGCAAAACTAGAAACAAAGGATTGAGATTGCTTTAGTCGTAACATGAAGCACTAGCGTGTGGTCGAATGCTTTCAGGTATGACTAAATAATTACAAACGGCTTTACAATTTGCTAAAAGAATATAAGGTTTGTTTTTATTAAATGGTATACCATTTTTAGCTATCACACAACAGCGTACTGAAGCCCGGTAAGACGCAAACTACATTTGCTTTATACGTACTATATATCATTACGATGAGTTGGACGATAAATGAAAACCTTGTGAGCAATGAAAATTAAAGCACAGTAATATTAAATGTTAAATAAATGTTTCAAATGATAATAATAAACTTTAATTATTTACCTCATTGTTACAATGTCATTTAATTCATAGAAAATACCAGCGAAAGTAAGTTAATATTTAATTAAGAAAACAAATTTTCTTGATAATAAGCAATAAAAGCATTACATACAAACAAAACAACTGATGTAGGCTATTTTAAAATAACTTTCCGATTGAGTGATGAAAATAAAGTGTTCGTGCTAAATAAAATGTATTTTGATATCACTCTCTCTATTTTCTAATTTCTACTCTATCTTTATTTTATGTGTTCTAGAGATACCGTTATTTTTTTTAAATAACACTCAGAAATTACATACTCTATAAGCTATTTGACTAACTTATAATTCATTTATTATACTGAATCCACTAGTGTCCTGATGAGGTCTTCTTCAGTAATCAGACCTCTGCTACCTTCAGGTCTATTGACCAGTGTCATTTAGGCGTCTATTGCTCCGATCTAGCAATAGTGGTTGTATGAGGGGGTTTGTGTGAGTTGCTAGTCTGCTGTGGCGTATCTTACTTCTCTCTTGAATGACATCCGTAATGAATGCTATTTGTAAGTCTTGGTGCAGCGTTTGGTTACTCACATACCATGGTGCATCAACCATGGCTCTGATGATTTTGGATTGCAATCTTCGGATTATAGCAGTATTTGATTTGTTGCCACATCCCCATGGTTCGATGCCAAATGTCCATATCGGCTTGATAACAACTTTATGTAATAGAATTTTATTCTCCAGTGACAGCTTATATCTTCTTCCAAAAAGCCAATATCATTCTTTAAAACGTAAGTCTATTTGTTTCCTTTCCTTCTGCATGTGTTCCCTCCATGTAAGTTTCGAATCTAGGTGAATTACAAGGTATTTTACACTTATTAATACCGGGAGCTGTATATTGTTGATGGTGACTCGTGGATATTGTTGTTTCCGTAAAGTTTTTAATAAGTGTGTACGCAGTTCTAAGTGTATTTATCATAAAAATAAAAAATTGTCAAAAGGTTGCATAGTTGTTAAACATGAAAGATTGATCCTCGCAAAAATTCACGGAAAAATGGAACACTTTTATTACATGGCGTGCAATACAAACTTTCTTTAAACTGAAACTCGAGCAAACTTTCAGTTCATTATTTACCTATGCAGTTAACCGCCTCGCGGCTGCCTACAAAGTTACCTATTTTTAACTTCAACCGTTTTAGTAAAATAAAGTTGTACGAGAAAATATTTAATGCTAAATCTATTTTAAGCCAAAATAAAGGCCTAGTTAAATAAATGCTACCCAATCTTTATAGAACACAAAGTTCGAAGAAGATATGCGCTATTCTTTAACTGAGAGAACTGTTCCCGAAGTTTAGAATTTAAAGATCAACAACGCAATGTGCAAATCAACACACTTATCGAGAATAACCCGCGCTAGAGGAGACAAGATTTAGCAAAGATACTAAAAATATCAAAAATCACCGTCCAAGAGCACGTAAACCACCACAATATTTGAATTCCACACAACTTACTCGAGAAAAATTTAATAGGCCACATTTAGAAACGCAAGTGTACCGTTTCTAAGAAATCAGTGACGGGCGGTGAATAATAGATCATTTACAACAATGCTGAGCGAAAAGTTCTAAGGTAAGCGAAATAAACCACAATTAGCTACCTCAAAGCTAATCTTCATCCCAAAAAATTATGCTTTGTAACTGATGGAATTGGAAAAGAATCGGGCTTCTACCAAACGATTAGTGGATAAATCCAAATAATTGCTGTACGCAACTGGACGAATTAGCTAATAGAAAGGGCATCGTGTTCAGGACAATGCTAGACATCACGTCTTTTTGACTACCCGACAAAAATTGTTGGAGTTTGGCTGGGATGTCCTACCCCACTCGCTATGTTCATCCGACATTGCACCTTCAGATTTTCAATGGCCGATCAATTTCCACATATTCCAAGACCCTTAGTAAATAAAGCTATGGGTATTTCAGTAAAGCAACTAAAATTGTGTGCTCGAAGAGCATTCAAAATGCTCACTAATGGTCGCAAAATATAGCCAATAATTTTTTGGTACGTAATAACATTGATGAGAATGAATATTTGACCTGTACGACAGGAGATGAAATTTTAGTTTGGTATACCACATTAAATGTTAAGCAATAGTTTATACGACAGTGATGTTTTACATCAATCCAAAGAAATTCAAAAGCAAGCAGCAAGCAAAATCATTATATCATTTCCGCAAGACAAGTAATAACAATAAACGTAACGACTTTAGAAAGTTAAGATAGGCCCCAACAAACAAACAAGGCGATTTCTGAAGGTCAAGTTTGTTTTTGTTTGCATAATAATGCAAGATCATGTAGATTCGCGGCAGCACAAAAAATTTAAAAGGAGACTTTCGAGTGCCCTGCATACATACCGAATCTTTTAGCATCTAATATCAGTTTCTTCAGTTAGAGAACTTTTTGGTAGTTCTACGATTTAACACAAATGGCACAGGTTAAACAGGCACGTGACATCACTACTCAGCAGTGCTTGTACATGAAAGTAATCATCAAACTCTCGTTCAATTTAAAAACTATTTCGAACATAACTAACAACCAAATTCACATTTTGTTGTACAGTATACAATTCGAATCCAGTGAGCCATTTGCTAATCAACAGGTTCCAATACACCAAAGTAGTGCAAGAAGAAAAGTGATTATTGGGTACTAAAAAGTGTCCCAAAATTCACACAAGAAGTAATTTTGATAGAAAGCTGGGGTTTTTAATTAGAAATTGTAATTTTTTATTGATTTATAAAGTATGCAGTATAGGGTTATGAATGGAATAGAATACCGGGTAAGTACCACGACTTTGGTGGCACATGCGCACTCTTTTGTTGAAATTTTCCATACCCGTTTTGCATAGATGTGGCTGAATATCGTTGATGCAGAGCTTAATTTCCTCCTTCAAGGCGTGGGTGGTCGTGGACTTGTTGACATTAACCTTAGACTTCAAAAAACCCAAAGAAAACCCAAACGGTGTTAAATCGCACGATCTGGGCGGTCAATTCTGATCACCAAAACGGGAAATTACTGATGTAGTAATTGAATTGTTTCATGGGCTGTATGGCATGTGGTACCGTCTTGCTGAAACCACATCTACATCCATATCTTACAATTTAGGTATAAAAAACTGAATTATCATATCGCGATAGCGAGCACTATTAGCTGTTATTACCTGATCAGCCGCATTTTCGAAGAAGAATAGTCCGATGATGCCTCCAGTCTAAAATCCGCACCAAAGAGTGACACGTTGTGGATGCATTTGTTGCTCAACAATCACTTGTAGATTTTCTCAATCCCAAATGCAACAATTTTGACGATTAACGAAGCCCTCAAGATGAAAATGAGCCTCATCGCTGAAAAGGATTTTGTCTGAAAAATCAGCGTCCACTTGTTATTCCATAATCTACTCAACGAAGTCTCTTCACTGTGCGTGGTCAGCAGTCTTCAGTTCTTGTTTCAGTTAAACTTTGTAAGCATGAAAATCCAAATCTTTAGTGAGAATACGCTGTAGAGAGCTTCTCGAAATGTCCAATTCTTGACCACGGCGCCGAACTGATGTTCTTGGACTCTCAGCAACACTCTCACAAACTGCGTTGATGTTTTGTGTTAAACGATTTGTTGAAGGACAGCCAAAGTGTCTATTGTCAATTATTAATCCAGTCTCCCTAAATTTTTTAATTAATCTTTGCACGGTTATTGAATTTAAATCACTATTCCAACCATATTTTGTACGAAAATGCCTACTGTAACTGACAAACTTTAATTATTTTTAAAATATTGGTCAACAATGAAAACGCGTTGTTCTTTCGTGTAGTGCTCCATTTTTAATAACCCTCAACTGTCAGCTATCACGCTGTCTTTTTTTTTTGTTAGCAACACTTTACCGCACTAATGGCACGAAATTCAAATCTTGCGCAAATTTTAAGACATCCATAAGAGTAAATATTACTACACATCCAAATTTTCGATCCTGGGATACTCTCAAGAATTACAATTCCTTGACCTTTGTGTCGAATTTCTCGAAAACCTCAAGCATTCAGTTTTGCAAGATTCACTTATCCCAAAAATCGAACCTGTTGGCTATCATGTGTATCGTAACTCACTAGTAAAGCTCAATTTGGTTAGATAAAAGTTTTTATTAAGGAGAAATTTTAATTATAAAGATGGTGGTAATTCTTCATTAATAATCAACCCATCATTACACTCTCAAAATGTTACTGTTCGATGTGTTTTTTTTTGTTGTGAAGTCATCATGACCACATTTTTAAAAATAAGAAAATGCGGATGTGACTATTATTTATGGGCGATACCGTTTGATAATTTAAATTTTTCTTAGGCGTACATATGCTAAATTTGTTTCTGTAAAACGTAATTGCAACAACTCCGCCGGCAATATCTAATAGGTGGGTTAAGTAGGTAATAGGGACTGCTGCCAGTACCAAGTCTAAAAAAAGAAGAGATTAAATCAAAGAAGATGGAAGTTTCATGTGGATAAGACACCTTACAACCACCAAATTACGATAATTGACGATCTTGACGCAAGAGTAGGCAATACTTTTACAAGACGTTAAAGAAAAAGCAAGAGTAAGACACCAATGACAAAAGAGATTTATTAACATATTTGTGTGCTCAAAACACTACGTATAAATAACACATTTTCAGATCATAATGTAAAATACAAATATACGTACGCACGCGATCAAATCGGTCGGTAAAAAACTATGTAATAACGAGCAGACACTTCTTATAAACTAGCAGTTTATCAGGTTGTTGCAAAAATAATTGCGGGTTTTTAATTATCAGATTTTAAACAGTATATTTCAGCTTAAAATTAATTAATTTAATCAAAAATAAGTTTTATGCATTTTTGCTATTAATTCTTGAACCGATAAACTCTTTGAAGTTGTTTTAAGCTACTACTTGGTTATTGAAAACCTTCTTCTGCGGAAAGTTGTCTAGGTGCTTGAAAAAGTGATAATCGGTGGGAGAAAGGTCTGGTGAGTAAGCTGAACGAGGTAGAGTTTCGTATCCCAGATCGATCAATTTTTGTGATCTGGCGTTATCGTGGAGAAGAATCGGTCTCTTTCCATTGACCAATGCTGGCCATAAATTTTGCAGTTTTTGGTGTACTCTGTCGATTTCGTGGCAATATTTCTCTGATGTGATGGTTTCGATAGGGTTCCAGACGTTGTAATAAAGGACTTCACATGCCGATCATCAAACTGTAACCATTACCTTCTTTTGATGGTGCTTCGATTTAAGGAAGTTCTTTGGTGCTTCGTTTCTGTCCAGCTACTGCGTAGAATTCCGTCGGTTGTCGTATAGGACCCATTTCTCACCGCATGTCAGATTTCGATCAAGACATGGATCGTTTTTGTTGCGAAGAACAACGGCAGAGTAGACTTCGCATCATCAAAGTTTCTGGTTTTCCTTTAAGTCGTGAGGCACTCATTAATCGAGCTTTTTTTATTTTCCCATTTGATTCAAATTTCAAAAAACAGTTGAATGGTCACTGTTAAGTTCTTCTGTAATTTCTTGCGCTGACGACTCTCCCCATCTTCAATGCTCTCGTCCTTTTGATGACTTGTGGAAGCAATGTTGATCTGTACGTTCACTGACTGTCCTCTGGCCAAATGCTTGGTTAATATTGCGAGCAGTTTCTGTTGCTTTACGTCTCAATTTGAACTCGTACAATAAAATTGCTCAAATTTTCTTTCTTTCAATCCTTATTTAGATACTCTAAAACATATCAAAAGCAAACAGTTGCAACAAAAAAAGTTGCATAAATAAGTAGAGTAAACTTCGCTCTTCAAAATTACATAAACATGGTCATACAAAAGTTTTTCCCAAAATTAAACATCAAAGTTTAAATTAAAAATGCCTTTATTTTTGCACCAACCTGATAGATGTAAGAACGCTACATTCAGTCAATATAGGCAGCAACCATTCACTAGTTTCGTACAAGATTTGAATATAACAACGAACCAACCTGAAACAGATAAGAAAGTTCAATATAATGTTTAATAAAGTGTAATAAAAGTACAAGACAACTATGTAGTAGCCATTTAAGAATAAAAATAAAAAATACAATAATTAATGAAGATAGTGCAGAAGAAGTTTGGACAAAAGTGAAATTATCATCTAGAAGGCAGCAAAGAAATCAGTAGGTAACGAACAGCAATTTTGATAATATTGCAAAATGATCAAACTCTAAAAAAAAGAAACTACTGAATCAAGACAAAATAAGATAAAAATTGTAAAAATATAGAAGGCAAAAATTAAATGAATAGCTCTATACTAATTAGAGAAGAAAAAGTGTTAATAAAATGCTTTCCATTTTATTATATTATATACTAAGTATGGGTATTCCAATATTTAAAAGAGAGGAAGGAAATAACCCAAAGAATCACTGAAAGTTAAGTTTCTTAATATAACGCAGGAACTACTGACTAAACTAATATTGGACAAAATGCAGTTGCACCAGCGTATAAGTAAAGATCAGTTAGGTTTTTCCGCCCTAATCTATCTACCACGTGTTCATAATACGTTAAGTGGATGAAAAACTATCGAGTTCACCATGTCAGCCTTTGCGTGTTTTATAGGTATAAGAAAGACGTTCGAGCAGGTCAAGCTACAAGACGTATTATTAATTTTGGAGGACGAAAACGTTCCTACAGCTTTAATAAGAGCTCTAAAAGACCTAAATAAAAAGATATTAATGAAAACTCGGGTATAAAATAGATTCACAAAAAAAAACATACGATGTAGTATAGGAATCCGACAAGAAGACTCTCTAAGTCTTATTCTTTCTAAACTTGTTATAGATAAAATTATCAGTGAAGTGAAAAAATTATCCATGGCGGCGGCGAAGACATATAATGTGGAAGTCCGGCTAATAAAACCAAATCGATGATAATATCTAAAGAATTAACTCGATACAGGCTTGGAATTGAGAGAAAAATAATAGAAAATGTCATGATCATGTAGTAAATGTATCAATGACCGCAATATATATATATATATATATATATATATATATATATATATATATATATATATATATATAGGGTGGTCCAACCAAAACGCACGATATTAATTGTAAATAAAACAAAAAGTTTTCAGAGAATTATCTTAATATTTTTTATTATGATAGAAGGATCTATGACAATTATGTGTGAAATAAAATATCGGCCAAATGCTGGCCACGGTTTCGGTGGCATACCTCTATCCGATGGTCCATATTTTCAATGATTCTGAGACATAATTAAGGTTCAATGTCGTTAATGTGCCGAATTATCTCATCCTTTAGCTCTTGAATTGTTCTTGGCTTAGTGACGTACACTGTTTCTTTTAAATATCCCCAAAGAAAGAAGTTCAACGGTGTCAAATCACATGATCGTGGCGGCCAATTAACATTGCCACGACGTGAGTTAACACGGCCATTGAATTTCTCGCGCAAAAGAGCCATTGTTTCGTTGGCTGTGTGGCAAGTGGCATCATCTTGTTGGAACCACATATCGTCCAGGTTCATATCCTCAATTTCTGGCCACAAGAAGTCAGTTATCATCTCGCGATAGCGAACACCATTCACGGTAACTGCCTGGCCGACCTCATTTTCGGAGAAGTACTGCCCGATGACGCCGCCAGCCCATAAACCGCACCACACAGTCACTCTGTGTGGATGCATCGGCTTTTCAACAATCACTCGTGGATTCTCATTTGCCCAAATGCGGCAATTCTGCTTGTTAACGAATCCACTGAGGTGAAAGTGTGCCTCGTCGCTGAAGATGATTTTCTTTGTAAAGTCACCATTCACTTCTGTCTGTTCAACAAACCATTCGACGTATTGACGACGCTTGAAATGGTCAGTAGGTTTCAGCTCTTGAGTCAATTGAACCGTGTACGCGTGTAAATTCAAATCTTTATTCAAAATTTGCATCAGTGATGTTCGTGAGATGTTCAATTGTTGGACACGACGACGAGTCGAGGTTGACGGCTCTTCTGCCACACTATCGTTAACAACAGCAATGTTTTCCGCAGAACGAACTGGGCGAGCATGCACAGGTGTTTTCACCTTTCCTACAGACTGGGTTTGCTGAAATTTGCGCACAATTCTCCCGATTGTGGACACATTTGGTCGATTATGCCGACCAAAATCACGAAGTGCACGAAATGCATTTTGATTTGAACGCCCATTTTCGTAAAAGGCTTCAACAATCTTAACGCGCTGCTCAATTGTGTACCTCTCCATGGTTGAATTTGTCAAACACTGAAATAAAGAAATGTCAAATTAAGTTGGACAAAAAACTTGACGTTAAGGTGTGACTCACAATTAACATCGTGCATTATGGTTGGACCACCCTTTATATAACAAAATTAAACAATAAATTATGAAACGTTTCTGATTCTCCGGTTATTTTAGAGAAGAAGTATTTGAATATTGACAGGAAGATAAAAATCTATAGAACTATAGTTATGACCTGTGGAGCGGAAACCCTCATCGACACTAGAAAAACCAAGCAGATGCTGCGTACCACTAAAATGAATTTATTGCAAGCACTAGTAAAGAAAACGAGGTAACAAATAAAAACGTAAACAGTTTTGTTAAAATAGAACGAGATAATAAACTACATGACAAAAGAAGGGGGGGGAGACCACAAAAGAGATGTGTGAAAAGCTGAAACTTCCTAATTAATGAGTAAAGAAAAATAGACTTAATACTGCATAAGAGAAGATAAAGAAGGGAAGAAGGAATTCAACAAGATAATACCTTGCACCACGCGTCTACTAAAACTATTGCTTTACTGAGATACAAGTTCAATGGTAGGATTATTTATTGTGAAATGTAACTGTCGATTGGTCACTGATATTTTAAGACTTAAAGCAATCAAAATGTTCTTACAGTCATATGTCAGTTACCTCTTTTATTCTGGTAAACTGCAAAATATGGAAAATGTCTAAAATAAGTAATTTTAATTTTAATTAATAAAATAAGAATTATGAATAAAAATAATTCATGCAACTGTTATAATCAATCAAAACTTACTTCGTTATCACCTCGCATAATAAAAATATAAAAAAGCGTAACATTATTTCTATCTTATGCAAATTTTTAAATTATCACCTTAAATAAAACACGTTTCTCCTTTAAAATTCATTACTTCAATTGTTGCTTCGTGCTGCTTTTCGAAATATAAATCCATCTCAACACTAAGTACAAGGACTCTTCAAAGCATTTAAATTGGAATTTTTTCAATTAAATTAACTATTCCGGATTAATTTGCGAACGAAATACTCCCGGAGTTTCAAACTGAATTAGAACAAGACGCAGCATTAATTAAAAACGAAATAAAGACGACTAAGTATGCAGACGGGCCAACTTTGCCCATTACGGCTTACAGTCCCCTGAACACAAAGAATTTGTTACGCAAACTATAGATAGAAACTTTGGAGCTGCCTAATTAACTTGCTACGTGGCGTGCTGCATATAAGATTATTAAATCGAGGTTTTTGTTTACACACTAAACTAATTACGTAAAATATGAGGGATTTAAACAAAAAGTTTCTATTTGCTGATATGCATAACAGTTCGTTTGCATTAAATGCCGCTGCGCAGTCGTACAGATCCAAGAAGTCGCGTGAAAGTCACATCATTTACCTACGTTTTGCTGACGTTTGCTTAATTAGGTGTGTACGTTGATAATGTACCACGAATTTGCAACGTTCGATTCCGTCCTCCAAGTTTTGCGTTGACTTAACAGATTTGAAGTGGACACATTTACATAATACAGTTAAGCCTACTACAACACGGCATTCTGACAACACGATTTAACAAACTTGGGCATTCCACATACAGCATGAATTTTTCCCAAACACCATTTTAATCTATGCCGTCTCTCTTTTAGGTATTTTCCTACCAAAAAAATAATATAAAATCCTATAAAACTCCTTTTAAAAACAACACCATCTATTAATCAAAAATTTATAGCTCGTTAAAAATACATTACGCTTAAGCATTACGTAATTACTTAAACTGCTGGAAGGCAGTTCCCCGTTTATATTATATAAAAAGTCAAATAATCAGGAAATTTGCCATGCATAGAGTGGCGTAACAAAATGGTCTGCGCATCACAGTTGGCGTAGTTCCTATTTTACTTTCGAATAGGAAAGACGTAACTTGCGGCTAAAAGTGCAAGTGTTGGCCGCGCGATAACCCGCGAAATTGGGCTTTATTTATTGCTACACATATTTCTAAATTTTAAATTTAACGCTGCGTGTTAAATTAATCCTACATAACTGAACGAAGCCGCAGCAAAGAGGCCTTTATGGCCTACTACCAGCCTCCGGGAGGGGTGAACCCCCCCCCCCCCAAATACCGCCACTAATGCAACCATCAGTATTGACACCGGACCAAACCCAGATCTTCTACAGCCAATTCCACCAAACACCAGGTAATTTTCTACTTCAAACGTAACAAACCAAAACCTTTTATCAAACCCAACAAAACACTCATTCCAACGCACCCACGCAGCCACCAGAAAATACTAATAACTGGACCACAGTTTGCTATAAAAGAAATAGAAATCTAGGTAAAGTGGAAATTAAAAATAAACACCCTAAAGAGAGCGAATATTGGCTTAGCCCACCCTCAACATCAAATCGCTACTCCAATCTAAAAATGGAAGGTGACTATGCACAACATGAATCAAACGCTGATAACACTAATGAGAAAATCTCAAAACCTCCCCCATTTTTGTAAATCGTGTACTAACTATTGCACCGCTAATACAACTGCTAGAAGAAAAAACCAAACAACAATATGATGTTAAAGCTCTAGTCAATAACCAAGTAAAAATTCAGCCCAAAACACCTGAATATTACAGAATAATAACAAAAGCTCTGACTGAAAAGGGAACGGAATTTCACACTTATAAACTAAAAGCAGAGAGAACTTATAAAGTGGTGCTAAAAAATCTACACTATTCCATCGACTGTAAAGATATCAACGGTGAAATTGAAAAATTAGGGCACGAGGTCACAAACATTTGTAATATAAAACAATTTAAAACTAAATTGCCTCTCCCAATGTTTTATGTCGAGCTTAAACCAGCCCCTAACAATAAAAGCATTTTTGAGGTAGAATACTTGCAGCAATGCAAAATCAAGTTTGAACCCCCAAGGGAAGAATAATTATTCCACAGTGTGTACGCTGTCAGCGTTACGGACACACAAGGAACTTCTGCCAGCTACCCGCTAGATGTGTAAAATGTGCAGGCGATCACCTCACGAAATAATGTCAAAGAAAAGAAAAATCCCGCGATGTCCGCTGCGTCCTGTGTAAAGGAAACCATCCTTCGAATTACAAAGGATGTATTATATATAAACAGTTACAAAGTAAACATTTTCCAACCCTTCGACAAAAACAGTACATACCACCCCCACAAATTAGACAATACCAACAAATACAACCGGGTCTATCGTATTCACAAATAGCTTCAATACAACAACAAAACTCTGAACCTGCTGTAAATCTCCCACAAACAACAAATACTAGCCATCCAAACCAACAAGCAAACGACATACAAGAATTAAAAAACATAATGTTAAAGCTATCAGAACAAATAGGAACAGTATTAAACCTATTAACAGCAGTCATTGAAAAAATTAAATAATGGACAGACACTTACAGCTTGCCCAATGGAACGCCAAGGGCGTGTCACAACACCTTGAAGAATTAAAACTATTTATTACTAGTCACAACATTGATGTGTTACTTATTTCGGAAACACATCTTACTGATCTGAGTTTTATCAAAATCCCAAATTATGCGGTTTATACCACGAACCATCCGGCGGGAACAGCTCGTGGCGGGTCTGGCATAATAATCAGAAACACAATCAAGCACCATCAACTAGAAAGCCACAGTAGCGATTTTCTCCAAGCAACAAGTGTGTCATTTGAGGATCTAATAGGACCTCTCAACCTCTCGGCGGCGTATTTTCCCCCTAAATATGCTGTTAAAGAAGAACAATTTACAAACTATTTCAAAACCCTTGGACAACGATTCATTGCGGGCGCCGATTACAACGCCAAGCACACTGACTGGGGTTCCAGAATTACAACGACAAAGGGACGCGAACTAAACAAAACTCTTGAACACAATAACATGCGGCACCTATCCACGGGAGAACCCACATATTGGCCCACGAACCCAAACAAATTTCCTGATTTGGTGGACTTCTGCATAACAAAAGGAATTCATCCAAGTCATGCCAATATAAAATCCTGCTTCGAACTTTTCTCTGACCATTCCCCAAACCTGATCACCTTTACCACTAAACCCATCAAAAAAGAAACAACCCTTAAATTAAGCAATACCCGTACAAATTGGAACACCTTTCGGTATGTCGTAAATGTTGAACTAACCTTAAATATTTCACTGAAATCTCCCGAAAACATTGAGGCTGCAGTCAAATTATTCAATGATGTCATTCAGCGGGCATGTTGAAAGGCCACGCCAATTATGCCCGATACAGTCACAATTCCTGATTGTCCCTCAATTATTAAACAAAAAATTCTATATAAAAGAAGACTTCGAAGAAACTGGCAAAGGCTGCGTACATCTGAAAGCAAACTACTACTCAACAGAGCAACTCGAGAGCTACAAGATCTCCTTAATAAAAACAAAAGCGATTGCATCGAAACATTCCTTAAAGACTTATCACCAACGGAAGCGACGGATTATTCCCTGTGGAAGACAACAAAAAAACTGAAACAACTAAAAAGATTCTCTCCGCCCATCTGAAACCTCCAGGGCAGCTGGGCAAGAAGCGATAAGGAGAAGGCAAACGTATTTGCTGTACACTTAACATCTGTGTTCCAGCCACATCCTTCAGAAAATCTCCCCCAAGAAGAAGACAACCTCACTCAAACACTGTTTCAACCGTACCAACTTGAACCGCCTATTAAAAAACTCAAAGTTGCTGAAGTTCATGAAGTCATTAACACACTCAACCCTAAAAAATCTCCGGGGTATGATTTAATAAATGGTAAAATACTCAAAGAGTTACCTGCCATCGGTACACAGTACTTAACTCAGTTATCTAATGCAGTCCTTCAGAATGGTTATTTTCCATTCCAATGGAAAGTGGCACAGATTATACTCATTGCAAAGCCTAATAAACCCCCCAACGACCCAAAGTCCTATCGACCGATAAGCCTTCTGTCTATAGTAGCTAAACTTTTCGAAAAGGTCTTAGTACAAAGACTAATCCCAATTATTGATGACAAAGAGCTACTACCATCCCACCAGTTTGGTTTCCGAAAGTTGCACTCAACAACTGAACAAATCCATCTGGTACTTCAAACAATCAATCAAGCCTTTGAAGACAAGCACTACTGCTCTGTTGCGTTCCTAGATATATCACAGGCATTTGATAAAGTGTGGCATACGGGACTTCTATGCAAACTAAGAACACTCCTCCCCCTAAATTACTTCCTAATCCTGCAATCATATCTCCTTAATCGGTACTTCCTGGTTAAATACGAAACTGCAACCACAAATCTTTTTCCGATCAACGCTGGTGTACCCCAAGGCAGTGTTCTCGGACCACTGCTCTATCTCTTATACACAGCAGACCTCCCGACAATACCAGAAATCACAACAGCTACATTTGCGGATGACACCGCGGTTCTGGCTACTGACAGAGACCCAGTCGCAGCCTCACAAAAACTTCAAGCCAATTTAACAGCAATTGACAAATGGTTAGCAAGCTGGAGAATCAAAATAAACGAGTCTAAGTCAACTCCAGTAACCTTTACCCTGCGTAGAGGTACGTGTCCCCCGGTTCAGATAAAGAACAATCCTTTACCGCAAAAAGAAGAAATAAAGTACCTTGGGTTACATCTTGACAGAAGGCTAACATGGCGCAAGCATATTTTCAGTAACCGCAAGCAGCTGGGTTTAATTTTAACCAAGATGTACTGGCTACTGGCACGTAAGTCGAAGTTATCAGCAATAAATTCCTTTTATACAAGGTAATTCTCAAACCCGTATGGAGCTACGGGATTCAACTCTGGGGAACATCTGCCAACTCTAACTTAGAAATCCTAGAACGCTTCCAATCTAAAGTGCTGCGCATGATTGTGAACGCAACCTGGTTCGTGTCAAACACGGCTATCCGTAACGATCTTCATATGCCTTCAGTGAAAGAAGATGTCAGTCGTTTCAGTGCTAAATACAGTGACCGTCTTAGTGCACACCCAAACACATTAGTAATGGATCTTATAGTTCCCCAAAATCGGAATCGAAGACTCCAAAAATATATACCAAATGACTTGCCCACTAGATTCCCTACTTAATCAATATTAAGTCTTGCGTTAGTTTTATTTTAGTTTTAAGATCTAGTTTATAAGTTTACTTTTATACCCAAAAACTCAAAACTCATCTAGATGACTATTGTTACAGAAGCATCCTACTGGGGATGCTTCTACATGTCTAAATAATCTATCACAGAATTTACTAAATAAATTGGGATTTCAATTAAAAAAAAACCGGTTGGCGTTTTCTTGTTCATAAATGCAAAGTATTTTTATAGTGCAGTGTTACAAAAAATTTGTAAACTGTTAGGTAAAGACATTTCTGACTTGCTTAATTTTATTAATTACCACAGAAGTGGGGCAAGAAATTTACCTTGAAGCACCATATCAACGGTATCCACCGATCAAGCACTTTAAACCAAGTGAAGTCAAAACAACAATTCTGACGAAGTTAAATCCACGAAAATCCCTAGGTTAAGACCTACTCACGGGTAAAGTTCTCAAAGAGCTATCGGAGAAAGCTTTCAAGTATATCACCCAACTATTTAACGTGGTGCCAAGAGTACGATATATACTAAAGCAGTGCAAAGTTGTCACAATCATAACATAAAGTTGTCATACAGGCCATCCAAAGTTTTTGAAAAGCTACTACTTCAAAAACTAACATCGATAATAACGGAAGGTAATGTTATACCCAATCATCAATTTAAATTTCGTAAACAACATTCTGCAATATAGCAAGTCCATAGAGTAGAAGAAAGTATTATGAAGAACTTTCAAGGTAACCAGTATTGTTCAGCCGTTTTTCTTGGCATCGTGCAGGCCTTTGACAAGGTTTGGCACAATGGCTTGTTGTTTAAAATCAAAAAGAAGGTGCCACCAGATTACTACAAATAACTGAAGTCGTATCTCACTAACAGGCATTTTCTAATTGGGTACGCAGACGCCCACACATCTTTATTCTATCAAATCTGGTGTCCCCCGGAAAAGTGTATTGGGACCGCTATTGTACCTCATATATATTACTGATCTCTCGGCCTTATCAAGCATTACTACGAAATTATCATCACACGCCGATCCAAACTGAGCATCCGAAAAGTTACAGACCCAATCCAGATCAGCTCATGTAACCTTTACAACTAGAATAGGAACTTGTCCAATTGTATTTCTAAATGACAAACAAATTCCACAGGATAAAATCGTTATCTGGAAATAAACCTGGGCAGGCGTTTAACGTGAAGGAAACACTTCTCAAATCGTAAACGATTTGACCTGAAATTCCAAAAAATGTATCGTCTTCTAGGCCGGAAATCACAACTGTCACTAAAGAGTACAAAACTACTTTACAAGACAATTATCCGAACAATATGGTCATATGGAATACAACTACGTGGAACAGCTAGTAGATCGAACATCGACATTACAAAGCCAGTATTTAGGGCTATCAACAGTTAAAGAAGAAATACATAAGTGTAGTATTCGTTATCATGACAGACTTACCATAGTTCTCCCCAAACGCTTTAGTGGAAGACCTAATAGACTCTGACGACAAAGAGCCTAAGTTCAAAAGATTCAAGCCAATTGATTTACCAACACGATTCGCATTAAGTGAAGTGCAGTACCAAAAGTCTTGACAAAGTCAATTTTTGAATATTATTATTTGTAATTTTCTTACTATATGTTATAGACTAAAAAGTTAAGTTTAGTAGAGATGCGAAATGTTAATATTCAAACTATGAAAAATTTTAAAATCAAAATTGGAAAATCATAAACTATTTTTGATGGTAACAAAACTAGACAAAGAGGGAAACCGAAAATACAAAACTAAACTTAAAATACAGAGGAATTAAGCAATAAAAATGTGTTATGGTATTAATACATAAAATATAGAAACAACAGATATGTAACAAAATATACACTAACACCAAACTACAAAAAGATTGGGATGCAAAGAAACTGTATGATAATCTTCCGAGAGTCCTCATAATAATACCAAAATAAGACAGAATAATTTTTCATGCGCGTCAATAAAGGCATAACAACAGGTTTAAAACAGAATTAAAGAAAAAGATAACTGATGAAAGCTGGAAAAACTAATTTAGTTCAATTTCGGACAACAATATATTTTGTTAATATTTATAAGCATAAAACTTATAGTATATTAATCTAATATGGCAATCAACTATAAACTAGGTATTTATTAACCGACAAATTCATACAATTCCCAGACATGCGGGTACTAACATTTGCCAACCTAAAACCAGATCACAAATTATAGTTATACAAATTAAGATGAGAAATCCTGACGTCAACACTATTTTATATAGAAAAATAAATATTAAAGTCCTATTAAATCCAAGTATTAAATTACTGTAACAGAAGAGATTACATTGAGAAACAAGAGATGTATAATAAATATTACATATTAAAATAGCCAATGGAAAAAACAATCAACTGCAATTTACAAGTGTTTCTATGTTTCTTTGGCCTAAAAGCATTTAATAGAATGAGAAAGAAAAATCTAATACTGCAAGATGTAACATATGTAACAGAAGATCTAGAAGAAAATACAACAAATGCATACAAGGGTTTGCCGAAAAGGCAAAATAATTGAAAAGCTGAGCAAATATATCATCAGAAATCAAAAGATTAATGTCCGTTTCTACGCAGACGATGCAATCTTAAAACTAATGGCAAAGATAAGCTGCAAAGAAACCTTCATACCTTATCCTTAATCAAACAGGATAACATCATAAAGATATTGGAAAAATATAGTGATACACAAAAAACCTACAAGGTGCAAATTTAAAAAGTGATGCACTTCATGTAAAAACTGTAACAAAAATAAAATCAATGCAGTTCGCGTGAGCTCTGCATATACTATAAAATAGTAAAAATAAGGCAAAGCTAAGATTTATAAAGCACTTGTTTAATTAATCATAATGTATCAATGAATCGAGTGCTAAAACACACCTAGCAAATTAGAAAATAAAGAATAACAGAAATTTAAATGGTACAAAATATAACTGACTGAACTCGCACTGAAGAATAGAATAAAAAATGAAAAAATTTGATACACCTGTAAGATATATAATTAATTTAAGAAAAAACAGAAGGTAAAATGGAATAAAGATGTTAGAAGAGCGAACTACGAACTATGGGCAAAAATAGAAATTTCCCATAAAAGATGGATACAAAGATTGTGGTCAACAAACTAATAGAACGCAACTTTATTTAAAGATCATTAACTAACTATAAAGCAAAATAAAACACATTCAGTGAAATAAATATCTTTAACATCTGGAACATTACTAAAAAGAACACAAAAGATGTTCATGTCAAACCCTTAATTAATTTTTAGATAGATAAAGAAATATAATTACCATATAAAATCACGAAAGTAGAAAGAAAAACAAATTTTGCGTTATTTATATCTAAACAATTATTATAATATTCTAAGCACATTTTTTTTCTAAATTGCAAGTAAAATCTCGGCATCTTGTGTATAAAAATAAAACATCGCCCCTCAAATTCAGCAAATACAGAGAGTGTGAAAATACTGTTTATCAGAAGGACTTAAAGTTCCTCTTTCCAATAGTTTCTGACATATAGTAGCTCGAAGGTTTTTCCCTATTTGATAGTATGAATCCGAACTCATCGTCATACTTTTCGTCGTGTAGTGAATCAAAAGAATACTGAGCTACGGTTTGGGAAATCGCTAATGCAAATTTTGCTTTTCAGTACGGGTTTACCTGATACATGCCACAGCATACTTTCAGTATAACATTATGTACCCAGGCCTTATTTACAATTACAATACTTTTAATTAAGGCAAGTATTTTATTTTTATGGCCTATTAAGAAGTCAAGACTTGAACAAAAACATTCAGCAAGGAGCGAGAGCGGCTCCGCCGTACATGCACGAACGCACGGACCTCCTCGTGTAAATGAAGTGCTCAGAGCGCGGCAAGCCAAATTTCAGGTCGGCCGTCTTTGTTTACTTTCCTCAAATGTATACCAAGTGTACTGTCTTTACCGGTTTTTTCCAATAGGTGTCGCTAGGCTTAATATACAATATTATGATTTGACACGTGTTTATTTTATTCTACAGACATCAAGCTTCAACGTCGTAGGTTATATTTTGTGAAGGTATCGCCGTCATATATTTATAACTGTTCAAAAATGTCAAGTTATGTGCCTGAAAACGTGCATTTGAGGCATGCATTACTTTTTTTATTTAATTAAAAGAAAAAAGCCGCTAAAAGTAATCGTTTGCTAGTTGAAACGTACGGCGAGCATCCTGCAACCATAAAAACATGTGAGGCGTGGTTTCGACAACTCAAAGGTGGTGTTTTCGATGTGCAAGACAAAGAACGTTCTGGCAGACCGAAAAAGTTTGAAGATGCGAAACTGCAGGAGTTATTGGATGAAGACCCAACACAAACTCAAAAACAATTGGCCCAAACAAACAAATGTGGCCCAAGAAACTATTAGCGACCGATTACGATCGATGGCAAAAAATCCAAGAGATGGGAAAATGGGTGCCACATCAATTGAATGATAGGCAAATGGAAAATCGAAAAATCGTCTGTGAAATGCTGCTTCAAAGGTTTTTATCGAAAGTCATTTCTGCATCGAATAGTGACGGGTGATGAAAAGTGGATTTATTTCGAAAACCCTAAAATCATGGTTAACACCTGGAGAAGCTGGCCCATCAACTTCAAGGCCAAATAGTTTTGGTCGCAAGACAATGCTCTGTGTTTGGTGGGACCAGAGTGGCGTGGTGTATTATCAACTGTTGAAACCTGGCGAAACAGTTAATAGTGATCGCTACCGACAACAAATGATCAACTTGAACCATGCATTGATCGAAAAACGTCCAGAATGGGCCCGAAGACACGGTAAAGTGATTTACAACACGATAACGCGCCGCCTCATACAGCAAAACCGGTCAAGGAAGCATTGAAAGCGTTTGGGTGGGAAATATTATTGCACCCGCCGTACTCTCCAGACTTTGCCCCGTTCGACTATCATCTTTTCGCATCAATGGGTTCTGCATTAGCAGAGCAGTACTTCGCCAATTTCGAAGAAGTTAAAAAGTGGATCGATGGATGGTTTCGCTCAAAGGAAAAAGATTTTTTTTGGAATGGGATTCATAAATTGCCTGAAAGGTGAGCAAGGTGTGCAGAATTAAATGGTCAATATTTTGAATAAATAAATTTTTCCATTATATCGAAAATTATACATTTTTTTTCCAAAAAAACCGGTACAGACTTTCCGGTACACCTGGTAGGCTGTTTTTGTTTACTACGCACGGACCTCCCAGTGTAAATCAAGGGCGTAGATTCACGCCACATTTCTTTGTTTACTTTCTGTTCAAATGTATATATAGATAAATTGACTGAAGAATTGGGCATGAGAAAACTGTCCACGTGTTGGGTCCCGCGTTTGCTCACGTTAAATCAAAAATTAATTCGAATGAACATTTCGAAGGTTTCAACGAAACGAGTTGGACTTTTTACGTCGATTTATCAGTGTCGATAAAACTTAGGTCCACCGTTATACTCCTGAGACAAAGGAACAGTCAAAACAGTGGACTGCGAAGGGCCAACCTGCTCCAAAAAAAGCAAAGACGGTTTCATCGGCCGGGAAGAGGTGATTTCAACTGTTTTTTGAGATAGTCAGGAAATTCTGATCAACAACTACTTAAAAAGGGGGAAAACAATAACGGGGTCGTACTACGCATCGTTATTGGACCAGTTGGCAACAATTGCTGTTGTTGAATTTGACAGAAAAAATATTTGTTTCTATGTTAGGCTCAAATCTTTTCAGACTGCCCACGTATATTTCAGTATAAATTTCACCAATAGATTTATTCCGAACACTTACAAAACGAGTAACAGCACACATTTGACTAAGCAGTGTATGTGAACTACCAGAAAATAAAACTGTATGCCTTCCACGATTTTCATTTTTGTCATTATGTTCATATACAACAAAAAATAAAATCAAAAAAAATTAATATTGATTTAACCCTCCACATCAGAGATTTTATCAAATCTATATAGCACTGAATTTTGACAAAATAAGATTCTATATTTCAATTTCATGTACAATGTACAAATGCTCTCATATTTTCACTCTGCTCGGTCATTGTGCACTATATCTCTGGTGCGGGGCGATGTGGCAAGAAGCGCGTCTTAGACGGCCGCCATTGCCACCCCTTATTCGAGTAAACGCAGGTACTCAATTATTTTTTATGACTGAGTAGGCATCAGAAAGCACCGGGGAATAAACCCGAATCTGTCAGCATCATAGCCCCCCCCCCCCCTCAACCATGGCATCACGCTGATTCTACTATAATGTACAAATGCAAATTTAAAATACTAAAATAAAATTGTAAAGGTACGCCAGAACTTTTCTGTCAAAATATTTATAATTTGCCATACCTTTTAAAAATTACTTCTAAGATTATGTCAATCGTAATATTATCAATTTCAATGAAATTCTAAATAGTATTGTCAAGACTCCGAAAGGTTAAATTTACAATTGCAGATAAGATGTCGATTAGTCACCACCACCACATTTGAATTTTCTTATTTAACATTGCCTCAAACAGAATAAAAGTAACCTACTTAGCCAAATGAGTCCTTTCGAATATAAAAAGATAAAACTATTTTTTTTCAACACAATTGTACTTTTCACTGTTGTTGACTTTGACCTTTGAATAAATCAAACTACTTCCTGAAAACCGAATTATCCAAAATTACTGTATCATTTTTACCTACAATTGTTAATCTATTCTGGAAGAAGTAACACGAAAACACTCTACAATTGCATGAAGGCATACGAATACACTGACAAAAAGCGTAGGGCTATACGTAATTATAGTTATATCATATACGAACAGTTCATATTCACATAAACGATCTTTCATTTTTAACATAAATATACTTCGCATAAGTTACCAATACATGAGTGAATTTTAGAAAAGTTAGACTAAGAAGATTAACAATATAACAATACAAAAGACGCCTAACAAGGTTATAACATAATAAAACTAAAAATTGTTTAATTTTAAACCATACATAAGAAGAATGTGCAAAACGCACTCTGAATTGTAAATAGTAGAAAATTTTCAAATATAATGCTCCTCATTTCAACAAATAAAGAGCACTTCGAATACTTTGAATAAAATTGAACACATTCACTCAAAATATATACATAGTGTTTGAACTGTCTTAATGTAAAAAAAAAATAAAAAACGTCAAAGAGTTAATCTTTGTTGCTACAGTATCATATACACTTAAAATCGATATAGCACAAGAACGTTCTTGAAATTGTGCGCCATGTTAAATAAGTGTACTTGGACCATGCCAGAAAAGCGAGGAATATATCAAATTAATTATGTTATAACAAACAAAAGTTTAATAATCAAATTAGGGTTTGAAGAAGTTCGTCAGGTGCAAACATAGAGAGTGAATTTAGTTATGATGTAAACAAAACTAACATTCAAAAAAGCGAGGCGAAAAAATAGCTCATTGGAATATTGTAAAGTTAAAATACAACATACGACAAATATTTGAAAGAGATTTGAATGAGGAAATTTTATCAGAAGAAATAGCAAGATGAAAAAATAAAAGTATATGGAACATCTTAAGATAAACTGCAAATACAGTAATAGACCCAAAAACAAGATAGACTAGAAAAGCATAAATTATAGAGAAAATAGTAGAAATAATTAAAAAAAACGATAGATAGGCACATAACAAACAAAAACATGAAACATATAGAATACTGAGAAACACAATAAACAGAAAAGCTAAAGAACAATTGATTGCGTATAATTACAAATAAATTGGTAAAAACATGGAAAATGTTAAGGTAAATAAATTCTATATTGGCATAAAAAACTTCTTCAATGAACCTAAGACGAAGAACCTCACAAGTAAAAAGGTTCCACTATGGAAAAATAAGAAAACACAGAAAATAAAAAAGAAACCCAGAGAGTTTGATAAAGTGATGAAGGGCTAAAAATAAAAAATTTGTGGGAATAGATTATTAAATTTCTCTTTAGGCTAATTAGTATTATTCACGAAACAGCAAAAATATAATCAGATTTCACAAAAAAAGTAGACAAGTCACCAAAAAAATAACAATAATAAATATGCAGATTACACTGGTTAACAAAATTTAAATTTTTTTTTGTCACAGGAAAACTCATCAAATTTTGAATATACTGGAGCCATCATGCAATAATATATTAAGGACAAAAAATTGGCACATCAGGTATCCTTGTGATATCGAAACATATATTTTTGAAAAAAGTAAAAGAATTAGCTACACTTAAAGAAATTATTGTTAAATTTACAATAAATAATTATCGTGGATATTTAGCTTCTGGTAGGTCTCTTTTAAGTTTCCAACAATAATCTGCTAGCATCCCTGGACTCCATTTCCCTTGGTAGCGCTTCTCCATTAACTTTAACCTCTCCTTTAACTTCTCCTCACCTTGTTCATCACTGACAGCACCCAAATTTGCAGGAAAGAAATCCAGATGAGAGCCCAGCATGTGTATTTTTAAGGACATATTACACCCCAAAGCTTTATATGACATTAGAAGTTCATTTATTAAGTCTTTGTATCAGAAGAAAGTAAATTCCAGTCGTTTAATCTAGACCCCAAAAGTTTTTTGATAGATTCAAATCACGTACTATTTAAACGTGTAATGAGGTTAGAAATGAATATGTAACTGTCCCAAAAAAACTGGACGTGACTGAAACGAAACTATATTTTTTTTAATGCAGGTGTGCCAACATAAACAAAAATCATTACTAAGTTCATGTGACATAAACAGTGTTTGCCAGTGTTGCCTAACTCTTAACCTAACATCAGAAGCATATTAACACAAATAATACATAGTTGAATAGAAAATAAAACAGAGAAAAACAATCAGTTTGGTGTTAGGAAATATTCAGGAACTAAATAAACCATCTTAACATTGAGATTAACCATAGTGAAAAGCATTGCAAAAGGCGAAAAAACTTATATTGAGTTAATATATTGAAAAAGTTTTTAATCTGTACTAATATAAGCTATTTAATGCTCTTAAATCGATTGGAAAAGAATATATTGATCAAAGAATAATTCAGAATCTGTTTAAAAGTCAGAAGCTGATATAAGAAGAAAAGTAAAATGGGCATGTACCCTACTACTTTTATCAAGTATATAATTGACAAAGTCGCAAACGAAGAAGTCCTGAGAAGAATACAGCAAAATAGGAACCTATAAAAAGAAATAATACAGCTTAATAGAATACATATTGCAACCCGAAAGACTAATAAAAATTATACGGAAGAATAACAGGAAAAATGTAAGCAGAAGGATGTAGTATTTACAGGAAATCTTAAAGGATGTCGGATATAATAGTTATATAGAATAAAAACGTTTGGCTGAAAACCGTTAACAGTGGGAGTCTACAAAAAAACGAATCAATTTATTGATGGCTAAAAAGAACTCTTTCCACTAATTATGGCTTCAGTAAATCCTCATAATTTATGATTTTTGTGATGTTATCTGAAATTTGATGGACTCCAATAATCCACACATCCAATGGCTACCTCCATGCATTCCTATTGATTAATGTTGAGCTTATATTGTGTTCTTCATTGCGAAGAGTCGCCAATATTTTAACACGCTGTACTCTTCCTTACTGTAAATAAGAAAGTAGTATATCAAAGAAGGTACTGATCTGCAAAGTTCAGGATCTGGAGCAGTACAAAGAACCACCACTGAGAAATCGTCTTATTCAGAGACTTAGGATTACAAATATATATCATTACACAGTATCGATTGTCTATCTCCTCTCTTCAACGTCGATATCTAGCAATGGAACTAACAGCACAATGTCTTTTGCTACCACCATTGACTTATTTGCGCCGGTAACAAAGACAGACACATTAGTGGCATAGAGTAGTCTTTTCTGTTAAATCCAGATTTTGTGTAAATCGAAACGATCGTCGGATATTAATACTCCGTAGACACAAAGAAAGGGAGAAGACTGAAATCGTACGAGGCATATAACAGGTATTATGATATGAGAAGTTATCAATTATGATAGCAAGTCACCTCTAGTCAGAGTTATAGGCAGCATTACCAGTTTTTCAAACACCTCTCGAATTTTCAATATTTTTTTTATAACTCGAATATTTATACAATCTGCCAATTAATATTAGGCTATATGTATTCTATAGGACTAAATATAGGTAAATGAGTGCAATAAGACATGTGGGGTAGAATTCCAGCGAAAACTCCCCTTACAATGTTTTAATATAATATTCATGAGAATGCGGAGTACAATGTTGTGAAAGATTAATATCCAATGACAGTTAGAATCTAGTAGGTAGATCAGATGGCTTAAAACGCTTGAGTCTTTTGGATTCGTTGTTATATTCCATAAGGTGCTGCACAGAAGGGTTGGAATGAGCGAACAGTCTGTCTTTATATCTCTCACTGAGCTTTTTAATTTCACTTTTCACTGTGGGAATTTGTAGGTCACTTAAAATCACATTATTGGGGACGTACCATGGCGCGTCAACGACCATTCTGAGTACCTTGCTTTGGAAGCGATCAAGCATAGCTAAGTTGGAGGTAGCCGCAGTACCCCACAAGGAGATCCCATAGGTCCAAATGGGTTTGAGAACTATTTTGTAAATTAATAGTTTATTTTCTAATGATAACTTGAATTTTCTGCTGATAAGCCAGTATAACTTTTGGAGTTGAAGCCCGAGTTGCTTGCGTTTGGTGAATATATGATTTCTCCAGGTCAGTCTCCTATCTAAATGCAGCCCCAAATATTTAACTGTCTCTGTATGTGGTAGTTGATGACCATTGAAAGTTACCGGAGAATCTTTTCTCATAGTGAATGTGATGTGTTGTGACTTAGATTCATTCACTTTGATTCGCCATTTACTAGCCCACAATTGAATTTTGTTAAGGTGAGCCTGAAGGTATCATGAAGCAGCTTGTGGGTTAATATGAGAGGCTAGAATAGCCATATCGTCTGCATAGGTCGCAGATGTCGTTAGACGAGATGTAGGTAGGTCTGCTGTGTAGATCAAATACAATATTGAACCCAAAGCACTGCCCTGAGGGACGCCAGAGGAGATGGGGTGGATGTTTGTAGTTTCGTCTTTATATTTTATTAAAAAGTGCCTATTTGTTCAGTAGGATTTCAGGAGTTCGAACATCTGGTAGGGTAATTGTTTTTTGAGTTTGTATCATAAACCTAGATGCCAGACTCAGTCAAAAGCTTGTTTGACGTCTATCAATATTTTTAGATTAGATTAGGTTCACTTAATAATAAAATATCTAAATAATGTAAGAAAATATTGGTTGCTTTCAGATAAAATTTGCGACCTGCATATTTACGCCAAAAGTGGACTCTGCCGACGGACCTCCATGAAGAGCAGCTTATAACTAAGAAATTTTGTTTCAAAATATTTGAAAAATTCTGAGATGCAGTTTAAAATATAAATAAAATAACCTCGCAGTTTCAATTAATTCCAATCATTTCTTCCATTTCAAAAAATTCACAAAGGAACATCAAAATAGGCCTAAAATATATTTTTTCTTGGTGATTCAATTTCAATAAACAATAGTCTATTTTTAAAAATTTTGTCGTTCGCTAATAAACTTTTTAAGAAATAGTAAATTATATTACCATGCTACAAGTTTGTTGGTTTGCGTATTTTAGAAGATGCTATCAACGCACAAACATATAACAACATCCTTCTCGTAAGTGAAATGAACAAATTGACCTTGTTATTGCATTCATCCGTACTATACTACTATTCATAAGACACTTCTTGAATAATTAGCAATAACATCACTAATTTGCAAGACAGTAAGCTGTAGCAATTATCTAAAACTTAAGCATTGATATTTCTTACAAAATTTTATAGCGCGCCCTTTGTGGTAGTTTTGAAAGAGCGAAATACAAATATATAAATGAATAATAAGCATGTTTTTAACATATTCCGTTAATTTTGCAGTTTATTCCTTAACGATATAGTAGCAAATGAGTTTGACATAATTACATTAGCGTGAATAGCAAAATTATGCAAATTAATGGCGCTTCCTTAAACTAATTCAGCACGACCTGCATATTGATAAACCCAATTCATCTTCTTCGCGTGCTGGTAATTGCTACCTACCCGCTGCTTCGGAAATTCTCATAACAATAATTTTCTCTAGCTTTAATGGGCAATTAACTTTACTCAGAGCTACATAAAGTTTTCATAATTAACTACGTGGCATGATGCAACATACAATATAACGAAATATCTTGCAATTACCACCCATTAGTTACTAAAAATTGTATAATACCTGATAACACTATTTTACTAAATTCCCTTTCCTCTGTTTCACAGATAAACTGCAAATTTAGCATGTATACAACTAGTAACTTGATTACGAAATATATGTAATTATATAAATGTGTATTACTACCCTTGCTCTACTACGAAGCGTGCCCTAAAAGATGAAATTGGTAATTACAGAATTAAAAAAATGTATGTATAAAGTATTGTTCATTTATATGATGTTTTTGGAAAATTATTAAAATATTTTTATTTAAACGTGGAGCTCAAAGTCTGCCCTTCATCATGAGATATGATATCTTCTAAGTGTCACTTCGGTTGTTCTTATAGATCATTAGATTAAGAAAAATTGATTATCCTATTTTGTCTTTGAATGCTTGAATCGTTGCTCGTAGATCATATCTTTAACAGTCTAATAATGTCAGATCGCATGATCTGGGGGACAAATTAAAGTCTCCATTTCGAAAAATGACTCACCCAGAAAGTTCCTCGGGCAATAACGCAATTTGTATGACGTATGCGTCGTCCTGTTGGAAATAAAGGTCATCCCCGCCTCGACAAAAAAGGCACCTATCATTTCAAAATAACGCACACCGTTCACCGAAACGGCCTCACCAGCCTCATTATTGAAAAATAAGGAGCGATGATGCCATAAACCCAAAAAGTGCACCAAATTGTAACTCGTTGGAGATGGAGAGGTCCTTCGACTACTTCTCTTAAATTTTCAGACCCGATGGAAAAGGACGTTTTCAATCAGTATAACTTTCCTAAAAAATTAGGATCTGTTTCTTGCGCTTTTAACACTAAATTAACGAATTTACGGCGTTTTGTATGATCTACTGTCATAAGTTCTTGTATTAACTGGATTTTATAAGGCTTTAAGTGCAGATCTTAGTGCGGGATCCAACTGTTGAGAACGTTTTGGAATCGATAAATTTGAATGTTCTGCAACATTTTCAACTGCAACGGCAATATTTCCAACAGATATAACTGATCGAGCACGCTTTTAGTTCTTTACATCCTAAATTTGACCTAAATTTTTAGTCTAATTTTCAAATCCGTAAGCAGTTTTCAGCTAAAATTTACACTGAGGTAAGTGTACCGTTAATAAAAGAAAAAACATTGTGTTACCCAATAAGGTCCTCAACCTAAGGAGTGGCCCTATTAATACAAGAGGATATTATTAATATACCAGGTTTTTTCCCATAATAATCACACTTTTCTGCAGATTCTGTTCACCAAACCTATTTTCTGTGCTTGAGAATCAAAATATGGCGATAATCCGAGATGGTCTCACGAATGTACCAAGACGGAGAACTGTCTGGTCTAAAGACCAACTTCAACAAGCTGCATCTGAAGTGAAAAATGAAACGAGTGTGAAATCTGCTTCTAAACAATACGGGATTCCGAGACGAACTCTGAGAAATTGGAACGTGGAACCTACCTGGCCGAAGATCAACAACTAGAATTAAGTGCTCGTATCTTTCGATTGAGCAAGGTGGGAACGCCTGTTACTTCAAAAGTTCACCCGACGCATAGTTTTCACTTACTGCGCGTTGAATGATATTCTTCATCCATTTTCATTTAAAGATGGTTTAGATTTCACAGATTCTAAATCCGGCTAGAGCTATGGAACTGAATCGGCGGATAGAAAGTGATCATTTCACTAAACATGACGGAAGCCATTGTTATAAATAAGATTCAGCCCATTTATAATATAGATGAAAATGGTTGCTGACTTACTCTTCACTAGCAGCGAAGTGTGATTTTTAAAAAAGGCAATCGCTCTGTGTATTTGGTCGCCCCGGAACATACGGAAAACGTGACTATTGTGACTTGCACCAATGCTATCGGTCAGGGTATCCCCCCTATGATTATTTGGGTAACGACTTACCCAAGATTGGCTGACAAATTTACCTCCTGGAAGTGAGGCACACATGGCTCCAAAAGACAGTATGCAACAGAGATTTTCCTAAAGTGGATTCAACACTTCTCAAAATACAAAATCCCTAGCTACTAATTTTTGATGGCGCTTCTTCACATCTCGCTAATATTATGGAAGCAGCTGATCAACATGACTTAATGATGTACTGCTTGCCCAGTAACATTGCGCATATGCTTCAACCCATGGACAAATCTGCTTTTAAACCCTTTGAATCCTTTTAAGACAACCAGGTCCTTGACTATTAGGATACATATAAAGACTGTCGTATTACTAAGAGAACATTTGGTCTGCTTTTTGATAAGATGTGGCCCCGACTAGTGACCCCTTCAAATGTAATGTCTGGGTTTCGTGGCACTGGGATGTACCCATTTGTCCCTAATGTTATTCCTGGCGAAGTTTTTAGTCCAAGTGACGTTACATATCAGGAGATTTCCCCATCTTCCACTAAATACACTTCTGCTAGCGAAACTTTCAGCCCAGCAGAAAATATTGACATGTTTTTGTATGAAGAATTAAACAGATCTTTGCAATGCTATTATGATAATGCGAACCTAAATCCAGAAGAGACCGAACCGCTACCCAACGCTGATCCAACTGCAGCCAACTGAATCAAATGAGCCAGACAGTCCAAATAAACATCATCAAGTGGGAGTACCTTCAAATTATTTACCACACTAAAGTTGGACAAACCTCACAACACGACCCGAAAAAAGCACATGTAGGAAACAAAGCCACCAGGAGGTTATTCGTTGGACGAGTAAAAACTAAGGACAAATCTGGAACGAAAGAAAAAACACAGCAAGGAACAAGCGAAGGAAACCTTCGAAGAAGCACAAGCAGTCGCTTCAACCAGAAACCAGCGGTACTGAGAGTGCTGTTGCTGAGAGTTGGTACTACTGGCCGTATAGTGAGAACAGCGTCATTTTTTAAAGCAAACAAGTCGGTAGCAACCAAAGTAGAAAAGAAACACATCTAAAGCTTTAATACAAGTCTAATACATTCTATTCAACATTTAATTAGATATTCTCATATATAATTTTCACTTTCTCTGAGTTTGTTCAGTATTTATCTACAATAAGCCCATTTTTCGTTTTTAAAATACTTTCAAAAGGAAGCCAACAATTTGAGTATAAGTAGGCTAAAAGACGAATTTCTTATTATTTTAATTTCCATATAATTTATTACTCAGCTAGAAGATTTGACACGATTACTCATTAAGCACTATGAGAAATCCCCGCTCAAAGGGGTATACCATCAAAAACTGTATGTCTCATCAAACAACTGTATGAAAAGTCTTGCTCCAAAGTAATGCATCAAGGAAGGACGAATCTGGAACACCCTGTGTTCTTAAACTTAAATGGTAATTAATAACCACTTGAAATAAAACTAAAGTTGATAGTCCCTTAGATTTAGTGTTTGATAACTAAAATTATTTAAAAGTTTGACGCTATCACTTAAGTATGTTTTGGGGTAGTTTGCGTTTTAAGCGAATGTGTATACTTCTTTGGCTTAATTCGTAAAAAGTAGCACCGCGGCAGTAGGTATGATTTTCGTATAAGGTTTTAGTCAACTTAACAATGTGTTCTTGAATTGTACGTAAGTGTAGTAGAACTATTGATTAGTGGTGCACCAAAGAGCATTTACCGTCATTCGAAAGATCGGAGGTTGAGATTGGTTTTTGAAGTGTTGGCCAATATCACACATCGTAAAATATCCAAGGGTGTATGAGTGATTTGTATAGTAGAATCATATATTAGACTTTCCAGGAGACTTCCTCTTTGTGACTGAGTAAAGTTGGATTAATCGCATATAATCCTCATTCAGTTTTTTCATTACATGGCATTTCCTTGTAAGACGAGTGTTGAGGTAAATGCCAGATTTTTACGGGTTCGTGATAGAAATTCTATTGAATAGGGCCCCTTGATTGTAATAAACGATGACTTTTTGATACTTCAAAGTGTCAATATTTTCGTGACACATTTTGAATGATTAATTGATAAATTCCATTGTTTGAACCATCTGCTTGAAGTATTAGCACATTGAAGTTCAGCGATGAAGATGTTGAATAAGATGGGGCCGAATATACTCCCTTGTGGGACCCCTGCGTGTATAGTTCTAGTGGTAAACTTAAATGTACTTTGATGGTGAACTTGCGATTTTCGAGGAACGAGAACAGTAAGGATTTAATGTACTCGGGCAATTAAAGAATTGTAATTTTGTATTTTAAGCCATTTGTTCACACTCGATCAAATGCTTGATCTATGTCTAACAATAAGGTTCCAACGTATTGTTTATTATTATTATTGCTCCTGAAAAGATTAAAGGTATCTCAGGTAGCTTACGCAGGATACGTTTAGTTGTCTTCCACAGACCCGGGTCGCTTAGTTCGAGGTTGTTAATATGTTTTTGGTATCGAATCGATAGGTGTTAAGTTAAATTATTCGCCAAATTTTTGATCGAGGGGTTCCTAGTTCTCTGCCATGCCCTCCGCAATGCGATTTTTTGCTTAATTGGGTTCACTATACGTTTAGGTGAATAATGGTCTTTTCGTTTATGCATGCTAGTGGCGGCCAAAGATGATTGTGGTTAAGTGTGAGATTGTTTGATTTATTTGGTTTGGAGTTTGAAGGTCATTGAGATATTTAAGCCTTTGGCCGAGTACAGCATCCCAATTGACTAGTCCATTTATTAACCTCGGCCCGAGAATTTATTTTGTTGATGTTAGTATAAACGAGATTATTGAACGATTAGTTTGTAGAAGTTTTTGTGGGTAACTATGTCGAGTATATGTGGTTCGTGATCGTTTCTACACGGGTAGTTTGTGGGTCCATCGGGGACTTAAAGATGATTTCCGGCCGGGTTAGTTGTTCTACATCCCCATATCGTATTTTTGGAATTCATATCTTCTACAAGAAGCGTGGATTCTCTGGTATTAAATGTGGTGTAGATGTTTTTATCGAGAAGTTATTTCTTGGGTTGTTATAAACACATACTATGGTTAAGAGTACTACTATTACTTAGTTTGATTTTGGCTCCAATTGTCTCGAGGTTGATAATATTAATTTTTTTGGGATTCATAATGGATTACATTATATTTCATGAAAATGGTTATTTCTCCTGATGCAAATCTAGACTCTCTATTTGTACGGTAGATCTGATATCGGGAAATTTTAAGTTTGTCCGAATTGGTTAGATGAAGCATGCTATGTCGATGGGATGTCTCGCAATAAATGATTTAAATAGAGTTAATTGTGTTTTGATGCCGTTGGCATTCCAGTTAAAGAATTTTAATTCTCTGATCCACTAAATAGAAAGAAATGAGATTTGATAATATGAATTTCTTGATTTGTTTTTTCAAGGGTTGAATGAGTTGTAAGAGAGACGATAGGATAGAGTTGAGTAAGGGCGAGGTTTCGGGTGATGCAAAATTAGTTTCCTGAAACCAAGATGAATTGGGTAGTGAAGCGTTGTTAGCATTGTTTATGAGAGGAAGTTTATCGTATTGTTAACAGGAACAGGCTTGTTATTCGGTTTTATTGTAAGAGGAGTTACGTTCCGGGAGCATTTGCCTTGAGGATTACTTGATGCAAGGAAATATTTGTATCCCCTAAAGTTGTTGGCGTGGTTTACTCCGCAATTGGTGCATATTGGGGCATCGGTTCGAGGCTTATCATAGTTAGCATACTAAATCTCCTAGGCATCTTATGCATCTTGATTCTAGTCTGTGATGGTTTTTTGCCCGATACGTTGGCATCTGTAACATTGGGGAATTTTTATATTAAAAATTTCGTTTGATTTTTCATTTGCTGTAAGAAGTATTAGATAAATGAGCATAGGCGTTTTGCCTTTACTTAAAAGCTTTGTAATTCGTGTTATAGGAATATCGTAAGCTTCATCTTCTTTATATGTGTCTTTTTAGGTTAAGCAGCGAAGGGCGTTTTTAACAATTACCGAAAGGGGTTTGTTAGTGTTTTGGTGTGGGTGGAACTCGATTTTATTTGTCAAATAATGCTTAGCTAAGTTTCTGTAATTGTTTTCGCTTGATGAGTGAAGGTACGGCGTACTTGTGGTTCGAAAGTAAAGCGAAAACTATTGAAAATTTGAAATCAGCTAGTCTTCCGAAAATATAAAATAAAGTAAAAGTCATACACTTTGCTATAAGTATATTACATATTATTTTCACTGTATAACCATTGTCTTTTTCTGCATGAGTGGTGGCCTGTTCAGCCACTAAAAATAATCTGAGTTAAATTAAACAAGGAGTAGTAATGCGATTGTGTAAGATACGGTGCTTCCATATTGTCGCATATTAGAAATGGTGTACAATAGTGAGGCAGTACGGGTAAACAGTTAGGGGCTTTGAATTTCTGGTTAAAAGCCTTACCGTTATTGTATTCCAATATCTAGCAATAATATTAAAATTTTCTTTTTTGATTCAAAGTATTTCTCTTCTGATGTTTCGTTCAATCTTATTAAAATAATATTTCTCTTTCTTATTTTCCTTTCCAATATCTCAATCCCTTCATTTTATTGAAGCATATAAATTTTAAAGTGAGTTTATCATGTTCTTCTACGACTGGAATATTTTCTAGTTTAATTTGGTAATTATTTTTTGTAAGGGTCCAAATTATTACTCATGTTTACTGTTATTCTATACAGTTACAATTAATAATAGTTCCCCGTCACAAGCCTTGAAGGCTCTTTGGGGTCGTTGGGGTCGTAACAGGATAGATCTGCTACAATGTAGAGCCTACGGTACACAAGGGTAGTAACGTGGCTAGCGCTACGTACCGACCGCCTATTATTACCCCAGAGTTTTGACCTCCAGGCAGTGGCGTAGCTACCGGAGGGCGAGACGGGGCAGTGCCCCGGGGCCCCCAAGCTCAGAGGGCCCCTCGGACTCTGACTTACAAACTATAAATTGAACTAGTGAAAATTTCTCCCACATTCGGAATGTAAATAAACCAGATTCCAGGAACGCGACTTTAATAATGGCAACTTATTTGAAAAAATACAGGGGAATTCCCAACAAGTCTCGAACATCTTTGTTTGAAACTTGCGGGGAACTCCCCTGTATTCTTAGGCTGGTTTCACAGTCGCGCCGTCGAACAGTGCGTTTCAACAGCACGCGCTTGACGCAAGGCGGACCTATGAGAAGCGGTGGTACTTATAGTAGACTGATTTTAAAAACGATACTATACGCTCACTTTCAATAAGTCATTATATGCGTTGTCCACACGGAAAACCGTGGAAATAAACAATTATAATAAACGGTCTATAAAAGTAATCCGTTAAGTAAATTCAAACTTTATTCCAACAAAAAACCTTTTATAGCAAACTTTTTCTCATTTTTAATTGTTTTTTTTCTCTCTCGTTTAACTATTACTTGAAAAATAATATTTTTACTTGAGAAACGAAACGCTATTCTTTAATACATGACACTCCTACCACATTTGTATGAAAGTATTCGTACGAATGTTTGTCGGAAACGGAAGCGTTTGTCTCGTTTTTACTTTCTAGTGTGGGTAAGAGGCAAATAGGCAAATTCGCGAAGCTTCGTGCCGCATACATAGAAGTGTAGTCGGAGCATTATAGTATAGGTTTGCTAGTGTCATATGTCGATCGATATAAAATGTTTACCGGTGAGTTCGGAGATTCCCCAACGACGTGACGTTATATATCAATTACGTTTCTTGTTGATTATGACATAATAAGTTTGCAAAAATAAGAGAACTTAAATAATGGATAAAAAGAAGAAACCTAGCGGTGCGTTTAAGCCAGACAACGTCAGGAAAGAGAAGATATTAGACAAAAATTCTGAAAATTGACACATTTCTTAGTCAGCCGTCTACAATGTGATTGTGTCTGCTGTTGTGCAGGCTGAGAAGCCTACTGAAGGAGATCTGACAATTATTGCAGTTAAAGATACCGCCATCAGGGAGGATGTCACTGATCACATCAACGACGACAATGTCTGCGTGGCACAGGTAACAGCGGAAAAACCAACGATCTCGTCAGTTCTCGAAAATTTGTACAATCAATCGTCATACGACTTGGGAAATTTTACGAACATTTTATTGTTAAGTGATGATAAAAAACGTCAAATTCATGATCGTGGACCCTTACAGCCTTCGGGACCTTTTCCAAAAGACGCCCACCAGGACAACAGGTGTTTTTCAAAATGGTACTACTTTTCATTTTCTAAATATGGACCAGTTCATCGTTTTTGGTTGTGTTATTCTAAAATACTAGATGCTGCCTATTGCCAACTCTGCTGGCTATTTGCTTCGCAAAGGAATAATGTATGGTATGTGTAAGGGCATTCGGGACTGGAAACTTTTATCAGAACGAATAAAATAACACAGTTTCTCGAGAGGTCATACGGAAGCATGTGCTTTGTATGAACTTTGGAAAAAAAGTGATACAACTATCGATAAGGAACTTGAAAATAAAATTCGTAAAGAAGCGTCATTTTAGAAAATGGTTCTTCAAAGATTATTCGATGTCATACTTATCCTAGCAAAGAGTTCTTTAGCTTTAAGAGGACATCGAGAAAACTTAAATGAGGAGGGGTACCATGGAAATTTTCTGTCCGTTGTAGAGCTTGTCGCCCGATATGATCACATACTGCGGCAAGTTTTGGGTATGACTAAAGGTATTATTTTTATTTCTAAGTTTTTACCTGACTGCTTCAGAAGGAGGGTTATGTTTCTCGAGAGTTTGTATGTATGCATACTGGGACTCAGTATTAGAAGTAAATTTTGTAAGCAATAAACTGTCACTTTTTACGTCACCTTGATTTTGTATTTGGAATTTATGGCTTGGCAGCAAGTTATCAGGTTTGTACTAGAGTTGTGAGTAAACCACTATTTATATTAAATTATATATGCTAAATTAAGTCAAGAAAAATAAAATATTATATTTCTTATTGTATTTTAAGCTACTGATTTTAAAAATAATAAAATTAATGTTTAGTCAGAACACAAAGGGATAGATGGTCTGATAACTGATAACTTGCTGCCAAACCATAAATTCCAAATACAAAATCAAGATGACGTAAAAAGTGACAGTTTATTGTTTACAAAACTTACTTCTAATACTGATTCCTAGTATATGTATGTGGATTTATTTGTACCCTGCTACAGCCTAAACGGCTTGATGGATTTTCATATATATTTTTTTCTAAACCCATCGAGTGGGGTATCAAAATGTGGAATTTTAATCAAATAATAATCAATCAATTTAAACACAAAAATATTTAAGTTACTGTAGTTGTTTTTTTATTCATTTATTTTTATTAAAATTAACTGTTTATATTCTAATTATTGTTTAAAATCGTTTTAAGGATCAACAAGATATCTGAGTGCAACAATTCAAAATGAAATTATTGGTTGCTTGGGGACCACACTTGAAAATCATCTGCTAGAACAGATTAGAGCGTCGCCGTTTTCCGCCATCATATTGTATACGACACAGGATATATCGAAGATAGACCAGCTGAGCATTGTTGTGGGATATGCAGTAATAACCAGATCGGAAAATGGACAGCCAGTTGACATAGAGGTTAAAGAAACTTTTCTAGGTTTTTACGCAACCAGCGAACACGGCGCAACAGATTTAGTCAATCAGGTGACTACATTATTTAAGGATAATTATTATTGATTTAAAAAATGTGTGGGTCAAGGCTATGATGGAGCCAATGTCATGAGCGGTGTACAATGGTGTACAACAACAAATTAAGGATATCCAGCCTAACGCGGAGTACGTACATTGCGCTACTCATAATTTAAATTTTGTGGTAAATGATGCCGTTAGCAATTGTTTGGAATTGCAGAATTATTTCGCAGCATTGTAAGATTTGTTTAATTTTTTCGGACTTAGCATCAAACGCTGGATTCTTCTGTCAAAATTCACTGGCGAATCGGACACCGCTCTAAAAAAACTAAATCCGACTAGATGGTCCAGTAGGGTCAATACAATATCTGCAGTAAAACTTCGTTATTTCGATATAATCAAAGCATTATCAGAAATCATTCTCAAAAGTTCCAGTAAGATGAGCGTAGTCAAGCAGAAAATATTAAAACAAAAATGCTAAATTTCGAGTTCGTGTTCCTTTGTGAATTCATGCACTGCATATTGAATGATATCAATTATGCATCTAAAACTTTGCAAAAATGCAAATTGATTTGGACGAAGCAAGTAGAGCTTTGCAAGAAACAAAGGCAAAGGAAAATAAAAAAACATTTTGATGAATTATCTTCAGATTACCGATTTCAAAACAGGGAAGAAATATTTAAAATTACTATTTTCAATAATGTACTAGACACAATAATAACTCAGTTAAATGCACGTTTTACTGGCATGAGTACAGTCAGTCAAATATTCAATTTTCTAACACCAACATTTTTACTGGATGTAGATGAAATAACTTTATTACAAAAATGTGACCAATTCCAACGTAAATATTCTGATATAATAGACCCTAAGTTTTCCCTTCAATTTCTTAATATTTACCACCTGCTTTTACCCGAATTAACTAAGGCAAAAACATGGACTGTTCACCAATTCTGTAAAGAAATAATGAGCAAATATGGAGTGTTGAAATGTGACCTAACCGAAGCATTTATAGCAATGTTACTGTTCCATACAATTCCTGTCACTTCTGCAGAAGCTGAAAGATCATTTAGCAAATTAAAAATTATAAAAAACTATTTGAGGAATACCATGGGTCAAGCTCGACTCCGACATTTATCACTAATAGCAATAGAAAACAAAGAAGCATCAAGTTTAGATTTAACCGAAGTCATTGATGCATTTGCGAAAACTAAAGATAGGAAACGATTATAGATAAACTAAACTTCCGACTTTTATATAATAACTACAGGAGATGCTTTATAGAGATAAGTTTACCTTTGTACATGACATCGCTAAATAAATTGTTTTTGATGTTTTATGTACAATAAAGCAAAATAAAAACTTTTTGATTTAGGTACTTAGTTTTATTCCTTAATTGCCTTAATACTAATACCTATATTAATTTATTTATCCTAAACTCTGTAGAACCAGGACGTGCCCTGCTATGCACAATAAAGAACTGATGATAAAGTAGCTTTGCAACTTTATAGTATTTAAATGTAACTACATATTTATATTTTGATTTATATTGATAACATTTTAAAGATTTGTGCCGTATACGTCGTGTTCCGAACTCGACGTACTCCAGATTCGTCGTAAAATGTATAGTCGGTCAAGAAAGTGGTGTTATTGGTTTAAAAATCTCTACTTAATTAGGATTCCGTACCCAAAGGGTGCTCAACGGGACCCTATTAACGTGTCTGTCACAGGACTGTATTTTTTGAACGGTAACAGGTAGATATTTTCTTTTATTTTCATAAAATAGTTTTACGCCACTGCCTCCAGGTACTCATTTATTGCAGCCTGAGTCGAGCTGGGCCGTAAAACTGCCAGTGATCGAATTAGCGAGAGCGGGATTCGAACCCTCAACTCTTGGTTTCGTAGTCTAGCGATCTATCCACTAAGCCACCACGGCTCTATACAGTTACAATTAGTGTTTCTAATATTGCAGTGTCTGTTGTGATGACTTTAAATAGACACGAAAAGAGTAAGAGAAAGATAACAGAAATGAAGTTATAAAGATAACACAAAATTATGGCTTTATAAAACTAAACAAGTAAATAAAAATGAACATAATAAATACTTATTCTTATTCTACTGAATAAAATTTGATTTCTGTATGGACGACAAATTAATTTGAACAGTGGCCTACGCGAAATATATTAGTGGATCTGTTTTCAAACAAAATCAAGATGCTTAACACTAGCCATAACGTGTTTCAATTTAACATAAAGATAACAAGTAAGTGTTAAATAGTATCTTGCAATTAAGTGTCCTATATTCAATATTTAAATTTTATATAAAAGGTGACATCAAAAAAATCTACAATCGCTATATGCATTATTATTCTATAATGTTAACATACGTTAAAAACTGTTTTAGTTTTTGAATACCCCCCGTAATTAAACTGCATGTTCATATTAGCATAAAAATGCAAAAAAATAATTTACAAAGCCAGCAACGTTGAATACCGACGTTGATGCCGTTACACACGCTTTGTAATACTAGAATTACCATCCTCTCCGGAAATGTTATAATCCAAATGAGCACAAACATGCCTGATAACGCGATTGCCTTACGTTCTTGTTTAGTTGTAACAGCATTATCTGCCTCACGGTAACATGTTTTCAGCTTTGCAATTTCCTCGTCACCACACATTACCTGACAACTAAATTAAAACTTCGGATAACAGTGATAAGTTTTAATATCCACCCACGGGACAAAAATTGCTCGGAGCTTAAAATAAAACTCAATTATGAATGGAATGCAGCCGAAAAAGCTGCTTTTAGTATTAATAACACCCCTAAATTTATCAACTAGAATGTAAATAAATTAATCCTGCGTGGACAATACTTTTTGTACGCTAATATACTATATCGAATTATAAATAGAAAAAAGGCGTGTTTTAATTTTTTGTTATGTCATTTTTTATAAAAGTTTACATATAGTGACGGATTTCGGTGTTGTTAGCTTTTTTTTTTTTTGTTAATTATCTTATGAACAACCTAAGTTATAATAATATGTAAAAACCATCCATGCGTCATCAATGAAGAAATAAAAGCTTTTTCGTAGACACGAACATAGGGTGGTAAACATGGATAAGCCAAAAGGATTTTGATATGTAAATTATTTATTTACTTATTCTACGATGCAACAATCTTCATGTTTTGTGGTTCGCGTATCAACCCTCCAAGAACCTGTCTTGTTCTGGGAGGACTCATTTTCTCTCTAGCTTTATGATTAGTACTGAGCAGTTGCACTCTTACCTTTCCTATTTGTTTCTTATTCCTCCTCTAGAGACTTGGCTTCCTTTATAAATTTTTCTTTGCCTTTTCCCTACATCCTTTTCAAACCATCCTGAATTTCCTCCATTTATTTAAATCTTGGTCGACCTCTGCTTGTTTTACCTTATGCGTTTCGATTTAGACCTTTTCTTTAAGTCATCTGGGTGCCTTGTTTTCCGTTTTCAATTTCTTAATATACGCCAAATTCCGTTCTCATTTGGCGGGCTGTAGATTTCTCTAGGGATTTTTTCCCTCATATCTAGCTTCCTCGTCTCTTTTTTTTTTTGGTAGACACCAAAATCAACACTGATTTCATTACTGTTTTATACGTTCTCATCGATTCTTACTTTTTTGATTTATTGTTATATCATAACGTTATCATATCCACATATCTCTCTTGCGGTTATCATCTACTTTGTCTTTTTACTATTGATTTGCAGTCCTTGCGTCGCTGCTGCTGCTTCTATATACGAGTCTACTTCTTCTGGACCTCGTGGTTACCTGCTTATGATATCTACATCATCTGCGTACGCCAATAATTTACTTTGTGTATTGTATAGCGTGCCTCCAGGATTTATATTCAATCTTTTTATAACTAAGCCAAATTTAGTACTGTACCATCTCCTTGCCTTAATCCACAGTAAATCCTAAAATCTTTTGAAAGCTGGCCTCCAATTCTCACTTTTGCCCTGCTGGCACATTATTACCAATATTATTAGGTTTAGGGCTAGTTTTAGCTCATCTAGCCCGTTGTACAATTGTAAGTTATTAAAAATTATTAAATTCAAGAGAATTACACGATTTTTTAATTTTTAAAATTAGATATTACCATGAATAATTTGTCTAAAAAGCTCCTGATGCACTATGATAAACAGTTGCTGTGAACTTCTAAAATATTATGAATCAGAAATGTCTGCGTCTATTGTCAAACACCATTGACGAGATGCAGGACTGCATACCTCATAAGATTTTTTTTTGTATCGGGAAAAAACAAAACGTTAAAGCTTAGTTTGCAAAAGAACTGCCTAGCTTTGGAAATAATTTTCTATTTTTGGACAAAATCAAATTCATGTTGTCTAAAAATGATGAAAAGCGTTATGTTGATTTTTCTAAGAGTAGGCATTTCAATCCTAAATACCAGTTGCTTACGGTAAAGGACAAAGCAGAAAGTGTGGTTGCATGGAGTTGATCTACTACACAGCATAACGTGAATTATAGATCAGCATGTGTACATGTAAATTCTGGAAACTGTAATTTTACCCTTTGAACCTACAGAACCCGTGGGGAGTTTAGCCTTCCAGTAAAATAACAACTTTAAACATACTTCGAAAGCACTACTAAAGCAGTTTATTGATAATAGGGCAAATCTTCTCAAGTATCCACGTTAATCCATAAATATAAATTCAATTGAGTATCTCTATAGCCTCGATTGAGAAAGAGAGAAGCTAACAATTACGTAACCACAATTGTTGATGGTTAAATTTAAACTTTTCTTGGTACTCACCTGCACCATATCTAAAATCGTCGTTTCTAGTATATTCACAAATAATTTCAAAATGATAATGTGAGCGATATTGCATTCACAAATAACTGTATACATGATAAAAAAATAAAGCCAGTATTTCTTGAAACTATTTGATTTTTATTAGAATAACTAAGATGCAGAAAAATATTTAATGTATTATAGAACATTATAAAAATTTGGTAGAGTAATGTCAGATAGTTCAGCAAAAAAAAAACAAAAATTAATAAAAAAATGTGCGTATAATCACGCCAAAACGGCCGAATCGAATCAAATGATTTTTGGTATGATTACTGCCCTTGGTCGTCTCAAGGTATCTTTCATTTCACCTTGATGGTCAAATATCTGTGTGATGATATAATTTACCATCAAGATGTCCATTTCAATGCAACGGGAACGGCCACCTACATTGCTGCGAGCTCGCACCAGCCAAGATACCCATTGTTAAACATCCAACAACCAATAACCACGTGAAATTATTTACTTCAAAAAAAAAATTCTTTCAATACTCTGACCCCTAGGAAGTGGGATAAACGCAGCTAATTGGTGATATAAATGCAATCCACATACAAGCAGAAAAATATAAACTACAATGTAAGCAAAGAACATAAAGCATCAAATTATTTAATATATTCCCCATCAGCTACTTTTAGAGGATCTTTGATCCCATAAAAAATTTCACACATAATATTCTACAAGTTTGAAGTCTGGACCGAAAGGAACCATAGATCGGAAATCCGGTGCTAGTACAAACTGCACTAAAACCGATCCTCAAACTTCCTAGTCTTGTAAGCTAGAAAAAGGTCTGGCGAAAACACGTATTCCCAGCGAACACCTATTTGATTCAAAGCTTCACAACTACTTTTGCATACTAAGGTAGCATCATCATCCAAAGATTCCCAAAAAAAATGGAGTATGATAACACATTACCTTTGTTGCTCTAGAACCCAACACCGTCACCAGAGGTAATAAATGTACTATACGTAGTACTTAGACTTCCACACTTTAACCATGTCGTAAACTTACAACTTTCTATAGCCAAACCTACGCAATTATTATAATGGGTTTTACACCATCCCACAGTCATAAATAAGATTCCTAATCGTATAATTGCCACTTGTTGACGGCGCGAGAACATATTCTTGATTAACATAATTGGGGATTGTCGTAAAGCAAAATTCGGTCTTGCGGCTTCCATATGATGTCTAAACCTATTCCCAATTTATTTCGGTAACTCTGTATAATATTTTTTATTATTACGAGGATAGTTAATTGTTTATTATTCCTAGCGTAAAACAGGGACATTTAAAACTGTTTTATGTTTAGTTCGGACCCGAAAATGTTAAGACATTTTGCGCATTGACAATCAAATCCATGAATCCCATTGGACATTATATTCTTGCTGTTCAAACCGTTATCATCTAATTTTCGTTATTTAAAAAATTATTCCACAAAAATATTCTCTTAATTTCAGAAAGTTAGGTATTACTCATTAAATTCCATAGAAAACAGTTGAACGATGCAAATCTTTGAACAAATAAAAACAAAAAAAATATAACTTTTATATGCTGATAGCAAAAAGCTTCAATTCTGCCAAAAATATATTTTATTGTTAGTAAACACCTCCTTTGTCAAGAAAAATAAATATTAATCTGTCCTCATATATTAAAAAATTTTATAAAATATCTTCTATCTATATATTCTTTCTTGTATGACTATAAAAATTTTTTTGTCAACATTTTATCAAAAAATGATTATCGCAGATGACCAGGTCAACTGAATGAAATAGTCAAAATTTTGTTCGCTTTACACTTTTTGAGAATTTATTGACGAGCTAAAATTTAGAACCAATTTAATAGCGTTGCCTGGTTTCAAAAAATTTCAAAAATTTGACATTATGACAAAAAAGGGTAAGAAACCATAGTCAAGTGCTAGTCATGGCAGTCAATGTATCAAATTGCTTAACATTATGAGTTGTTCTTGAGATATTGATAGTATTGATTTGTTCACGACATCAACAGTATGAATATGCAGTAGGTTGTTAAAATAAATATATACAAAATTTAAATAATAAATTTTATTAATATAAATAAGACTTACTCAAGTATTCAACTAAAAGCTACGATTAATATTGGGTGAAATCGTCTAATGTTTTATAGCGTATTTTTCCATTATTTGCTCACCTCTGTTTTATAATTAAACTCTCATAATCTGTTGAATAATACGCTTTTCAATCGGGTTCATGTCTTGAGACTGCCTCGACTATGGTAAATCTCAAAGCTGCTACTTGTCTTTTCACAAAGAAAGAGCACTATCTACTAAAGCAACATTTTAAATTAAACGTAATCTACCACTGCGCCAAATAACACCCAACACTATTATGTTAACTTCTCGATATTTTATTGTTCGTTGAAAGACTTTATCACTCAATTGATTGGACTAACACCTTCATACACAAGTGCGATCATTGTTACTAAATTGGTAATATTGGCTTTTGTTAGAATTTTGTCGATGCGTTTGTACAGCCCCATACTATGAAAACAACGTTGAACAGTATTCCTACTTCTTTTTGACATTTGCAGTTTGACCACTGTTCTTCGGGCATCATCAACAAATTCTCTTAGCACTTCTCGTTTTATTTATTCCGAATTTTCTGGGAGGTTGGGTCTTCGCATCTTTGAATTGAGTAATAATCTAATTTTCTGTTGACACAATGATTGGCCTGGTCTATGATAATCTCGCGGTTGAAATCTAGATATTTGCATCCAAGTATGCATTACATGACTCAAGCAATACTAAAATAGTTTATAGAGTTTAAGTATAATATTTAGCTGTAAGTGATTTATATATTTTTTTGCATATAAAATACTACAATAATCTAAAAATTAACTGATAAAAAATCATTAAAATAACGACATCCGTCAAATTAAACGTATATTAGATAATTCCTAAATATATACATACAGGGTGTCCCAAAAACAACGTCAAGCCGAAAACGGGTGATAGACCAGATAGTGACAGTTATCACAAAAATAATAAAAAAAGTCTTAGTCGTGTACTTTTAAAATTACAGGCATTAAAAAAAATTGAAAATATTGACACCCTGTGATGATCTTTCATGTACTGTGACTACAAATCTTTATTGTTCTTCATTTTTTTGTGTGTGATGTAACCCTGAATAACCTTTATGTAATTGCAGTCTAAAATTAAAACACGACTTCCTCAGGTTTAGAGAAAATATCACTTTTGTTACCCAACTGTGCACTCAAAATTATTACATCGCCCAACTTTAACTGGCCGTACTGAAAGAAAATGTACAACGCTATTTTGGCAAGTGATTTTAAAAGATGCCGCATTTTGTCCAGATTCCAAAATGGTATGACACTTGCGAAATTAATTCTTAAATAAGGAAAAAAAAAATTTTTCTTAAGAAACCCGATCTCAAGCCAATTCTTTTTACTCAGTTAACATGCTTCTAATGCTCGCTAGGCTTTCTCTACGTCCCTAGTTCTAAGGTATAAGTTTGGATTAATAATAGAACCACTACCAGGATAAGGGTACCATGGGTCATCAAGTAGTGATTCATTTTTCCTTTTAAGTTTTAAATAAAATACAATTACTGGAATCAAAATTTTATTTAATTCATAACAAATGTTCAAACTGTTTGTCTTCAGCCACAATGCAAGTCCTACATCTTCTGTAAAATTCGGTGTGCTGCACTTTTGGGCACTCCTATCCTTGCTTCAATTCCACGTACTGAGGTGCTCGGGTCATGTGTGACTTTTTGTAAGATTTCGTCCTCGTATGGCATGAGGGGTTTTTCCTCATTAGTCATTTGATTTGGAAATCGACCCTCTGGGAGTGACCGGTGCCCATTTGTAAACACTCGGTGATCTGGATAACGCCCAGTATTTGGATATCTCTCACAATAAAGTTCAGCTGCAGCACTACCATTGCATTTGCCTTCTTCATAAATGAGATGCATGTTAGCATATTTCTGTTCAGTGTACCGAGATGGCATGGTGGTATTCACAATACACAATCACACGATCAACGATTGACACTTTAGTTCAGAAGAAAGTCAGGTTCGTTAGAAATAGTCAGATAACAAATCCAAATCACACTGCAATCAAGTCCAATAAACAAAGCCAACGTCAACACGTCAACACGAATACAGAAAGATGCTCAGTAAACGAAGAAACGTAACGTACTATAGTATTGCACATTGTGCCTATGCGTCACTATTTGGCTAGGATGGCGTCACTATCCGTTTCAATCACGCTATTCGAAATGGCGTGTCTATCCGTCTCACTCATCTTGGTGAAAGTAGCGTCACTATCTGTCTCGCTCACTCTTGGCAAAATAGCGTCGTTATCCGTCTCACTCTAACTTGTACTTTAAAAACGGGGACTTAGAGAAAACCTAGTGTACATTAGAAGCATGTTCACTGAGTAAAAAGAATTAGCTTGAGATTGGGTTTCTTTAGAAAAAATTTTTTTTTCTTAGTTAAGAATTAATGTAGCAAATGTCGTACCAATTTGGAATCTGGACTAAATGCGCCATCTTTTAAAGTCACTTGCCAAAATAACGTTGTACATTTTCTTTCAGTACGGCCAGTTAAAGTTGGGCGATGTAATAATTTTGAGTGCACAGTTGGGTAACAAAAGTGATATTTTCTTTAAACCTGAGGCAGTTGTGTTTTAATTTTAGACTGCAATTACAGAAGTGTTATTAAGGGTTACATCACACATAAAAAAAATGAAGAACAATAAAGATTCGTAGTCACAGTACGTGAAAGATCATCACAAGGTGTCAATATATTCATTTTTTTTGAATGCCTATAATTTTAAAAGTACAAGACTAAGATTTTTTATAATTTTTCTGATAACTGTCACTACCTGGTCTATCACTCGTTTTCGGCTTGACGTTGATTTTTCGGACACCCTGTATACAAGTAGTATAAAAGCATTATAAACTTATGGAAAGCTATTAAAACAGGAACGGGAAGAAACAATACCTATTTTAGTAACATCAGATGACATTTTATTTGCAAAGAAACATAAAAGTAACTTGTTCTTCGAATACCATACACAATATTAATATTTTAGAACAGTATACCAAGAGAATGACTTTATATATGGAAACATGTAATGCTCTGAAGCTTCCCAAGCAAAAAAAAATAAATTCATCAGTAGCTTATTAAGTGGCGAAGTCACTTACTAACTTCATGTTATCCGTCTCTCTGTCTGTCTGTCGGTCGGTCCGTCCGTCCGTTCGTCCGTCTGTCCGCCTGAGCAAAAACTCGAGAACGGCTGGGAATTTCTAAATTCTGTTTTCACCAATCGACAGGTGACCAAAAAGGTTTGTTTGCTAGTGATTTTGAAACTGATTGGTCAAAGGTCAGCCTTAGTTTGGGAGACTGCTTCGCCACTTCTTTCACACTTATATGTTTTATAAGTTTACTACCTATTTTACCCAAACATTTTAAGAGAGTCATCTTTAAACGATTCATCATAATCCTGTTTGACTATAGATTGCACAAAAGCTAATCAGTCTAACGATTATTCGTATGTTAAACAAGTTATGACTAAAAAATTTAAAATATAAACCTCTCACAAAATGCATAAGCGCGGTCACATTTTCCTTTTTAATATGTAGATCTCTTTCTGTTAGAATAAAAAGTTCCCTAGAATCTATGATATAGAGTCTCAGGGAAGTTGATTGTGTTGTTCGTTGATAATACCGTTACTTTTATTCAAAATGGTGACCTCTCCATTGTCATTGGAATAGACTTCCTCAATAAACGGCTCAAAAGTGATATAAGTAACCCAACACATTACTATACAAAACGTAGCAAAAAAATTAGGCAAACACAACAACCAAAATTATTAAATAGCTAAGAGTATAAACGTTAGGTTGACCTAGAAATACCACATCAACAAAAAAACCCAACCAAGACTACAATCGTCTAGAGCTATTGTATTCCCTAATAAACAGAAAAGTATTAGACATATTGTATGTAATAATAACATGCATTAACCTCCTTTATAACACAAATTATCACAAAATTCAAGCATTCCAAACAAAACTCTTCGTGTGGCAACGGAATAAGCTGTAAATTAGTGCCATCGACTAACTCGTAGGAAAATTAAGAAAAGAACAACGCTATTTACAACAGAAGCAGCAGCGGCATTAGCCGACAACTGGAGAAGAAAAATAGCTACATCTATCTCTAGCAAAAACTACAACAAGACTCATTAAAGTTGGATAGCAACATTGTAACTAAAAAATTTGAATCATAACTATTAAAAAATTATTATTATTATTTGCATTATTACATGTTGTACTAAATTTCGGCCCAGAATTTTTATCACGTAAAGCTTAAGTCTTGATGTAGGATTTTCGATCTTCAACACTCATAGTACCTAAGTCGCCTACAGATTTCATTTCTAACACCCGCCAACTGAAACGGTAGTACGCTTGTAAATTGTTGAGTTGTGTGCTAATAAAGGGTGTCCCAGAATTAACGCAAGATATAAATTTGCCGCCATTTATGCAGTAAAGTGTTGACAACCCTAAAACAAAAACAAATCGACAGCTGACAGTTTAGGGTTAGTAAAAATGGAGCGTTACACGATAGAACAACGTGTCTTCATTATTGAACAATATTTCAAAAATAATGAAAGCTTGGCGGACGCTGTTCGAAAATTTCATACAAAATATGGTCGGAATAGTGTTTTAATTTCGTCAACTGTGAAGAGATTAATTGAAAAATTCCGAGAGACAGGATCCGTTGGAGACGCCAAACACACTGGTCGTCCAAAAACAAGCCGTTCAAATGTCAACATCGAAGCAGTGCGTGAGAGTGTCGGTGACAATCCAGGAACCTCAATTCGGCGTCGTGGACAAGAATTGCAAATTTCAAGAAGCTCTCTACAGTGTATACTCACTAAAGATTTGTGTCTCCATGCTTACAAAATTCAGTTAACACAACAACTGAAGCCTAATGACCATGCACAGCGAAGAGAGTTTGTTGAATGGATTATTGAGCATCAACAAATGGATGCTGATTTTTCGAGCAAAATCATCCTAAGCGACGAAGCACATTTTCACCTTAATAGGTTCGTTAATCGCCAAAATTGCCGCTTTTGGGGTTCTGAGAACCCACATGTGATTGTCGAAAAACAAATGCATCCACAATGTGTCACTGTTTGGTGTGAATTTTGGGCTGGAGACATAATTGGACCATACTTTTTTGAAAAGGAGGCTGTCAAGCAGCGACTGTTACTGGTGCTCGATATCGCGACATGCTAACACAGTTATTTTTGCCGAAATTGGATACTATTGATGTAGCCAATATGTGGTTTTAACAAGACGGTGCCACATGCCATACAGCCCGTGAAACACTTCAATTACTGCATGAGACATTTCCAGGTCGTGTACTCTCTCGTTTCGGTGATCAGAATTGGCCCCCTAGATCGTGTGATTTAACATCATTAGATTTATTTTTATGGGGTTATTTAAAATCACAGGTCTATGTCAACAAGCCCACAACCACGCGTGCATTAAAGGAGGAGATTCAACGTTGCATCAACAAAATTCAGCTACATTGATGCATAATGGTCATGGAAAATATGCACTTTATGATTCAATAAAAAAAATTACAATCAAAATACTAAAAATTGTGTTTTCTATTTAATTCAAATCTTGCGTTAATTTTGGGACACCTTTTAGTAAAACGTGGCCAGTGATTTAAAAAACTAAAAGCTAACGGTTAATATTTTATTGGAAACTCATAACAACTTAATCGGATGAATAGCAAACCTAAAGCGCAACGTAAACTAAAAATAAATACTTGGTCTTTTGTACGTCCGGCCAATAAAAATGTCAGACATACTAACGCTGAAAATAACTGCGGGGATTACTAGTCATCAATATAATCTTGTGCGCACTGCAGGACACTGTCACCAAATTGCCCAGAGCAAATACTCAATATATATTTAACAGAAGTAAAAACACGTTAAACCGTACATAATGTTCAGTACGAGTTGGTCTCCTTATCTAATAATATAACAGAACAAATATTCAAGAAACAGGTTTTCATCTTTTGACTTTATATATATATATATATATATATATATATATATATATATATATATATATATATATATTATAGTAATAATAGAACAAGATCCCACAAAAATCAAAAAAATTACACAACTGTTAAATGTTAGACATAGTCTTTAAAAATATGCAATTTTACAGAATAAAGAGATTACTAATAAAAAGGATTGGAAGGTACAAACGTGAAAAATAGCGCAGAAATTTAAAAAATGGTAAGTAGTCTAATAATAAGTAAAATACACTGTCACGTATGTATTTCATTTTTTAAATGTATTAATTTTAATTGTAAATGATAATTCAAACTCAGTTAAATTATTGCTTTTTATTAAATTAAGAAGTACATAAATACGAGGGTCAGGACATAAGCCATAGCAATCTTTTTTGTCAATTGTATCACAAAATTTAGTATGTCTCAAAGAAGCCTTACATGTATAGTGTGTGTACGACACAAGATGACCTTGTGATGTTCTGTAATTGCGCAGAGAGCAATGTTAAATCAGTTGTCAGTCAATCGCCGTGCAAGATAAATATAGGAGCAGAACAGCGTTTGCATATCAAAATATCCATTCTCCGTAGCAGAAATGACAGAGAGTTGGTGAAAGCTGTCGGGAATAATGCTTTTCCATACCGAACAGTCGCTAGATGTGTAGCAGAGTTTCAGCGAGGTCACGATGCAATTAGCGACCGGAAACGGACAGGATGATTCTATAACATGAAACCTGTAATGTTATGACAAGTACTTTAACAAACATGAGGAGCACAATGTAAGCGTGCTGTTAAATGCCTGTACATTTCGTCCATTCCTTGTCATTTCATATTTATATTTCAAATTTTCTACCACGCTGGTATTCTCACAAAAAAAAAATAATTACCATGACTTACGCCCTAACCCTCGCATATAACTTGGTAGTAAGTCTGTTATAATGCAGCTTTAGTAATTGAAGATGTTCGAGTCACCGCTCTGATCGCTATAAAGTTCAAGTGCTACCATTATCGCGTGTGATATATGAGAGGACATTTAACCAATACTTCCTTTACCTATTTATTTATTTATTTATTTATTTACATAAGGTATTTAACTTAATTTTAATTTACTATAATTAAGCAAATAGAAAAAATAATAAACCTACAACAATAAAATACGTACATGCAATTAGTGGCGTATCCGAATAATTCTTCACAAATGATACAAAATGCTTGACAAACCATACAACCGCAACAAATGAGCTCTAATGGTATGGCACCTCACCAATCAGTTTATAAAGTGGCTCTTCAAACATCTATGCAGCAAACACCAATTACTGCCTTCTATGTCCACCAATCCATCATAGCTAGGATATCGCCCTCAACAAATTATAAGAATTTCATCGACCAGATGATACACAGAAAACTAAGAATATTCGATGGCAACAAGTACAAGTACGAAAAATAAGATTACAAGATTTATAAATAAGCTTTAAAAGATAAAATAACAACTAATAACAAGTTCAGCACACTAACAGTTGAAGAAAACAAAGTCAAAGCATAGATTCCACCGTAAAAATCAGCGAATCTCCTCCTAACAAAAGAAACAAACTACTAAAAAATTGTAGTGTATATAGAAGATAAATAGTATATCGCGAAGAACTTAGATAATAACATGAATTATAATACTGCAGACAATTATCGAAAATTAATAAGATACTTAAAGAAAGAAAATATTCATCACAGATACCAAGTGAAAAAAGATCGATCCTTCAGAGTGATTATCAAACATCTGCACAGCTTCATCCCAACTGCAAATATAGCAGCTGAATTGTCAAACTTAGTACACAAGGTGAGAAACATCACGAATTCTAGACACAAAACTATAAAGAAACTTTTAAACGTCTTTTTCGTTGATCTTGAGTAAATAATAATAAGAACGTTTCCAACATTGAAAGACTACAACATGTAAACATCAAGATTGAACCTTCTTACAAAACCAAAAGCGATATTGTGTAGTGTATGAGATGTCAAATATCCCCAGTCTTATTGCAATAGACCACACGTGTGCGTAAAATGTGAAGGATCGTAGACTACTGTAAGCTGTGTGAAAATCCAAGAAAACACAAGCTTATGCGGAGGGGACCATCCAACAAATTATAAAGGATACGATTATTATTAAACTAATCCAAGAAAATCATACAAAAATGTTAGTTCTATAAACTCAACAACCTCAAATAATGTAAGTTCTAGACCCAACCTTTATTTGGGCAGTCATCAAAATCAAAATATGACATATACAGATATAGTCAATAATGTTAATATATTAGAACCATTAAACGACATGCTGTCTCAATTTCTTAAGCCATGTTTAATCAATTAGACCAACAAAATAGCATAGTACTTAACATGCATTAATGGTTAAGTTCCTAAGAGTAACAATGGTCTTGAACAACATAAAGAAGAAGTAAAATCGTTTTTAATAAATAATCACATAGATGGCTCATTAGTCAGTGAAAGAATATAATATAATTATATAATATATTATAATTATATAATATAAAAAATAATATAATCCTACTTGTATTGCATAAAGTGACACAACAGTTCTTATTAAAAGTACAATCCACCACTATAAATTATTAAAATATCAAAACAAAACTTCTAAAATCCACTGAAATAAAAGTAACAACTTTACCGTATGTTTATTACCGATACAATATAAAAAAAAATAATTTTAAATAATATTTACAAACATTAGGCAATAAATTTCCAGCTGGTGGTTATTACAACAACAAACACACTAGTGAAGCTCGCGCGTAGTAGCAACCAAATGTAGACAACTGTTAAGAATATTAAAAGACAATAGATATTCATTCCTATCAACAAGCATACCGACCTACTGGCCGACTGATCCACGAAAGATCCCTAATTTGTTAGATTTTTATGTTACAAATGAAATCAACTCGGCGTACATTAACATTACACCCAGCTACAACTTGTCTTCTGACCAGTCTCAAATTATAGCAACAGTTGGAACATCTGTAATATACAAGAAACCCTCACCTAGACTACACAATATTCGAACAAATTTTCGCAGTATATTAGATGACCTAAAAATCCAACTCAAGAAGACAGAAGAAGTAGAGACACTTACAGAAGCATTTATAAAAAAAAATGCAAACAAGCCGCACAACAGTCTTCACCAGTATTTCAATAAAAAAAAATTAGGTATTACCGTTGGAAATTGAAAAAGCTATAGAAGAAAAAAGACATGCCAGATTAAAATGGCAACATACTCACACATCAGCTGACAGACAGGATTATAACCAAATAAGTCAAAGTTTGGAAAAACTATGTTGAGAAGACCTTCGAAGATAAGAGAAACAACGATACATTAAAAACAGGGGACTCCATAGGTAACACAGGACCGGAAATTACTCAAGAAGAAGTGATAGCCGCAATAAAAGGAATAAAGGACGGAAAGACGACGGGGCCAGACAACTTCCACGCAGAAATTCTAAAAAACATGGAGAACGATGAAATTAAATGGCTCAAGGCCATGTTTAATAACATATACGAAACAGGAGTAATCCCACTTGAATGGCTTAAATCCACATTTATAACCCTATCGAAAAAACCGAATGCGAAAAAATGTGAGGACTATAGAATTATTAGTCTAATGAGCCACCTTCTTAAAATAATGCTAAAAATAATACATAGGAGGACATACAAAAAATGCGAAGCGCAACTAACTCGCACACAATTTGGCTTTCGAGACTCATTAGGTACAAGAGACGCTCTTTTCGCCATTCAAGTCCTCATACAAACATGCAGAGACGTGAACTGTGACGTGTATATGTGTTTTGTAGACTATCAAAAGGCTTTCGATCGGGTCAAACACGACGAGTTAATATCAATCTTAAAAACAATTGGTCTAGATGATAAAGATCTACATATCATTAACAACATTTATTATAACCAATCAGCAACTATCAAGATAGATAACCAAATGACTGAGGAGATCAAAATAGAAAGAGGTGTGAGACAAGGCTGTGTAGTATCTCCGCTACTCTTTAACATCTACTCCGAACACATCATGAAAACAGCCTTAGAAGATATTGACGAGGGAATACTCATCAACGGAGAACGGCTGAACAACGTAAGATACGCAGACGATACAATTATACTGTCAGATAACCTAGAAGGCCTACAAGCCCTAATAACACACGTAGCAGAATCAAGCCAAAAATATGGTCTAAACTTTAACATACAAAAAACTAAATACATGGTCATCAGCAAGAATCCAATACCACCGGGACGTGTAATAGTTAACCAACAACAGATAACACGAGTTGAGAAATACACATATCTAGGGACAAGTCTAAACGAACAATGGGATCACTCAACTGAAATAAAACAAAGAATTGAAAAAGCCAGGGCAGCGTTCATTAAAATGAACACAATATTCAAGAGCCACGACCTCTTAATACCAATAAAAATTCGTTTACTGAGATGCTACGTATTCGCAGTGCTCCTGTACGGGGTGGAATCTTGGACGCTGACCGAGGCTACTACCAAGAAGTTAGAGACGTTCGAAATGTGGTGTTATAGACGCATCCTGAAAATCTCATGGGTCGACCGGATTACAAATAGAGAAGTACTGCGTAGAATGCAGAAAGACTGTGAAATAATCATCACTGTCAAAAAACGTAAAATGGAATACCTGGGGCACATAATGCGTAACGAACATCGATATGGCCTACTGCAACTCATCTTGCAGGGGAAAGTGTACGGAAAACGAGGCCCAGGACGTAGAAGAATATCATGGCTACAGAACCTAAGGAAATTGTTCTCTTTAACAACAACTCAACTTTTCCGTACAACAGCCAATAAAGCTAGGATAGCCATGTTAATAGCCAACATCCGAAACGGATAGGCACTGCCAGAAGAAGAAGAAGTCAAAGTTTAAAAAATAAACTCACACAAGTACGAAACCAAGAATTTGAACAAATTATAAAAAAACTGGAAGTCTGGAAATCAATTAAAAATAAAAAAACTAACTCTTGTACTATCAATAAGAAAAAACATCAATAAACCATGGGCAAAAAGCTAACCGATTTATAGAACACTTGGTTTCCGTATTCTAACTACTAGACAATAAAACAGGCCAAGAAATAGAACAAATCTATCTATTTAGCCTTATCACCAAAAGAAACCATAAAAGAAATTAAATTTCTAAATTCAAAAAAGTTAGCTGGAATTGAATTTGTAATGGCTAAAATGATGAAGGAATTACCCAGCAAAAGGCTAGTGATGCTAACCTACATCTATAGCGCTATACTACGACTTGGACACTGACCAAAACGCCTTAAAACGGCACAAATCACAATAATCAGTAAACCAGGAAAAAAAATATGTCTCCTCTTACAGGCTCACAAGTTTGCTGCCAATAATCTGAAACTTACTTAAAAGAGTGGTACTTCGTAAACTAAATGTAGGCTTACCTCCAGAAAACTGGATATCAGACCATCAGTTTGGCTTCCGACAAAATACTCCACAGTGCAACATATTCAATAAATTTTAAAAACCATAGACAAAGCATTTGCAAATGAACAATATCGTAGTGGACCCTTTCTTAAAATTAGTCACGCTTTTGATAAAGTCTGGCACCCTAGACTAATATATAAAATCTAGCATATTCTTCTGTCAGCTTACTTCAACCTTTTAAGATCAAACAAGAGAACCTTTCAAACTAAAGTAAACGAAAAAAGTCCGACTACTTTCCAATCAGTACAGAAGTGCCATAAGACAGTGTCCTTGGTCCACTGCTGTGTTTTGTGTAAAATACGATAACAGAGACATCTGCCGATGATAAGCCTATTCTCTCCTTCCAAAAAGATCCTCAAATAGACTAAAAAATTACAGAAAATAACAGTGGCTGAAAAAGTGTAAACTGTAAGTGAATGAGAACAAAAAAAAAACGATCCTAACCCACTAATGATACAATTTCCCGAACCAATAATCAACAAAAGACTTAAAAGGCTGTGGCAAAGTGAACTAATTTAAGTTAATGTAATTTTAAATTTATTTAAGTTTATTTATACAGGTGATATCACTGGACATCAACATGATCATTTCATTTTGTTTCCAGCACATGTTGGTGATTACCAGCTCTTCATACATATAATTATGTATTATTCTAAATGCTAAATAAAATATTCAAATAAAAAATTAAAATATGCATACATATTTCCATAGAATATTTGAATATCTATAGATAAGTGGAAATTTCCATTTCATCATAGGTGGTCTCATTTTAATGCATGGCGTTCATCGAACCAACAATGTAACTCAAACAGCTACAATTAACCTTTACAACCATAAGGCGTCAAATTTTCACAACAAAGAGAAAACCAGATTAAATCACGTAATTGAAGCTTTATTAATAAAAACATGGGACCGGCGAAGAGATTGCTCTGTAAGCAATCCCAGAACGAACTTAAAAGACCTTTCGATTTCGATTTCGAATTTCGGGAAAATTCGAAATCGAATATCTCGAAAATTATTCGACATAGAATTTTTTCGACTTCATTTTCGAATTCAGCGTAAAATTTCCTATAAGAATCACATTTAAAATCGGAATGTCGAAAATTTTCCCGAAATTCGAAGTCGAATATCTCGAAAACTATTCGACATAGAATTTTTTCGATTTCATTATTGAAATCAGCGTAAAATTTCCTATAAGAATCCATTTTAAAATTTTTAAAAAATCCATAATTTTGTGATAGCGACAGACAGACCGACAGACATAGAATTCAGTAACGAACTTTTTAAGTTCGTTGAAAAAATTCCACAAAAATTCTGATTTTATCTATATTTTATGCAAGACTGATTTATCAATTATCTAATTAAATTAACAAGTAACTATTAGAAATCTAGAGGGAACAACATTTATGTTAGTTAATTGATAATACTAAGATTCGCAAAATACTAATAAAAATTTAAAGTGGCAATAAATAGATAAACTGTGTGTATAAAATGATTCCATGTTTTAAACACTTTTGTACCATAAAATTTATAAATTTTAATTAATATTAAGTTATTTTATTATAAAAGTAAAATTAATAAGTAAGAAATTAAATTATAAAATAGAAATCCTAGGTATTTTTATAAGAACAATCTAAAGTACAATTTTACATTCAAATAAGAATGCGTTTCTGTAAGCTCCCTATTCAATGTTTTCTTCAGTTCAACCTAAAACCGTCTGCGTTTGTTAGAAATTCCCTTCCTCAAATTCTAGCAGTCCTCGCCTCCGTTTATTTAAAATGTTGTCAAGCTCGTAAACCTCATCTTTCCAGATTTTAATTAATCCCGGCGGGGACACTTTCATTACATAAAGTATTTATGAGACATTCCTGGGACTGAATTTTAATAACATTATACAATAAGCAAGAACCTGTATTAGTTTTACAAATTTTCGAATCGTTTCGAGTTCCAATGCGCACTGCCTAAATATCGCTGCAAAAGAGCACAGGAATGAAGTATATAAATTAATCCAGTCGTTTGTGCACGTCATTTCCAGTGTAATCGCCTCAAAGAAAAAATATGCAGTTATTTAAACTAACCATGACCTTTGCTTCGCATTAGGATGAATTCGCATAATGTGAATTGGATACGGTCCTGCCTTTACCCGCGTCAATACGTGGAAAATCGAAGTGCTACCCAAAGTCTCTTAAAACAAGATTAAATTCTTATTTAAATTAGTGCCAATGTTGTGCTTGAGAACGAGTAGTGCAAAATTGTTTGTTACACTCTACAGGGTGTCCGTCGAAGATATTCCAGGACTACATGTATAAGTTCTTTGAAACATTTTAAGGAAAAAAGTTCAAATAGACATGGGTCGAATTCTCAGACGTTTTTGAGATATACATGAAGCAAGTTAGGGATTTTGGGGCTACTTGGTCGTTCTAATATTTTATTCTTCATCCAGGTATTGTCATTTTAACTTACATTGGCAAGGAAACTAGGTGGAGACAAGGATGATATGTTCTTAGTGACATTGTCATCGCCGGTTTAAAATAATAAATTTATGAGAAAATAAATTCGCATTTATTGAACAAACAATTAGATTATTTAAAACAACTCAAAAATTATTAACGAAGATAAATTAAAATTAAACTACAGTAGAGCTGTTCACAATGGTCTCCTCCGATTTCTGAACATAAAGTAATGTTTCCCAGCGATCCGCAAATAGTATCGAAATCTTCCCGATTTAAATCTCGCTTGCTTCTACCATGCACAAGTGACTTCGCACGACCAGTCGAGAGGAAGAAAGAAGAGCCGGAATAACCAAACACCCCCAAAGACCACTAACTTGCTTCGCGGACATCTCAAAAAACGGTTGAGAATTCGTCCCATGTTTATTGGAACTTTTTTTACTTAAATTATTTCAATAAACCCATACACGAAGTCTTGAAACATCCTCAAGGGGCACCCTGTATATACAAATCAAAAACTATAAGTAGTTATAAAAACTTGTTTTTTGAAAATTTGGTGATCAAATGGATCAAAGGAAGGCCGTGTCGCTGCAGCAGAGTCGGTGATAGCGGCTCTCAGTGCAGGCTGGGACATGATGTCAATCGAGTAATCGATGCCAACATCATTGGTTTGCCAAGTTCCGAGCTTGGAACACCGATTTGGCCGATCGGCTTCGCTCCAAACGTCTACCACGAAGCCGATCGAGATGCAGTGATTGAAGTAAATGAAGAGGATCCGACGATGTCAACCGCAATATTGGTCGAAGAATTTGACTTCACTGCATAGCAGATAAACAACATTCAAAAAGCCGCAGGTAAGAAGTGGGAAAAGAGTCGATAGATTCCGCATGAACTCACTCAAGCACATCACTGAAAAGCTGCTCCCGCCGTCATCTTCGCACTCCATTTCTGCACAATATCATTACCATCAGCAAAAAGTGGATCTTTTTCACGAGTCAGCAACGTTCCAATCAATGACTTTCACCGAGCCAGGGAGAAACTTCAACTTCACGTCCAAACCGATTCGCGCCAAGACCCATGCTCGTCATCTTTTGGGACCGAACTGGACCGATTCACTGGCACTTGTTGCCGACTGAAGAGATGATCAACACCGAACGCTACTGGGTGCACGTGGGTCGCTACAATCAAAACTTGCCACGTTGGCCTCACTGCAATATCATCCTGCTTCAAGACAATGCCAAGCCTCACGCTGCACGTCTGACCAAGAACAAGTCGAACGATCTGGGCTGGGAGCTGCTCGACCATCCGCCGTACTCTCCCGACTTGTCGCCGTCCGACTTCCATCTGTTCCAGTCTCGATAATTTCTTGAACAAAAGGAAGTTTTGGGATATAAATGGTTTGCGTCTCGGTTTGAATTGAAAAATTATGAGTTCTACGAGCGCGATATTGATTTGTTGCTGGAGAGATGGGAAATGGCTTCGAATAATGTTGTTAAATAATTATAATTATTTCTGGCCAATAAACTTGTTGGTTTTTGACTCATTCGCAAAACTTATTTTGCCACCTACTAATACGAGCTCGTGATGTAAATAGTGACGTACATCCATGTTTTATAGATTTCGTTAGATATTTCGATACAGCATCATAAACTTGGCATTGACAAAGAAGGACGATGAACGATAACGAACCCATATTGGAACCAAAATGCAAAAATTAGAACAAAAGAATGAACATCATCACAGATAAATGTACAAAAAGGAATGAGACAAGAATGCATGGTGTCACTCTTGCTATTTAACATACACTCCGAAGAGTGATTTAGGGAAATCTTGGAAGAACTAGATTTATGCATAACAATAAACAGAGTGACTGTAAATAGTATCCATTATGCCGACGTTTCTACCCTACTAGTGACAAGCCATATTCTAATAGACCGAATAATAACTGTCAGTAAAGAATACTAAACACGAATAAAACAAAATTTATAATTATTAACAAACGGAACATTAATGCTGACTGTCGAAAACATCGATTATCTCAACTGCTATCTAACGAAAACTGGGAGCCCTCAAAGACAATCAAAGTTACTGTAGAAAAAGCAAGAAGCGCATTCTATTGCTTAAAGAAAATTATTATGCAGTCTCTCATTAAACATCAAAACCAGACTGGAGTTTTTTTTACACTGCTATGTATTCTCAATACTCTACTATGGAGTGCTGACGTCGACTCTCAAAAAATACACTATGAAGCGCCTAGAAGCATTTGACTACTACTATTACAGACGTATGCTGAGAATTTCATGGGTTCAGCAGGTGTCAAACGAAAGAGTAGTCCAGAGATTAAACAAAGTAAAAGAAGACCTCAACAATGTAAAATTCAGCAAACCGCGTACCTTGGACACATAATGGGGAATGATCAATACGAACTTTTGCAATTAATATTACAAGAGAAATTTCGCGGCTGAAAAACTTGCGACAATGGACCGGATTATCTTCAGCTGCCCTCTTTAGATCGGCAACTGACAAAATAAAATGGACTACGATGATCGCCTACATCCACTGATATATATTTAACTGATAAATTTGGTTTAATGTTCTTACATCCCGAAAACTGAAAAATGTTTTAAACTAAATTTACTGACATAAAAAACTGAACACTAAAAGTGCAATTTCTATAACGGAACAACAAATAGTGCCATCAAACGCAGCTCCGATCATCTATCACCATCTACGATGCAAATATCAATATCAACAACTGCCATTCCCACTGATGATGCCTCAGATGCCAATAAATTTTCAACATCATATTCAAATACCTCATTACACAAATTCCAAACTATGAGCACCATATGCTTGATTCAAACAGAATTTGAATGTACCTTATCATGCAGCAGAAGAAACCAAAGAAAAAACTTCCCATAGCTTTACACATATGAAAAATTAATATAAGAACAGTGACTTAACAAAAAATTTCCACTTATTGCAAATAATCAAAAAAGAAAAAGACATAAGACAAACAATACAATAAAAGTCACTACACATTTGGTATTCATATGTAGCCGATTCCAATTCTTGTTTAATATTTAAGCGAAAGCAAACCCATATCCAAATCCAACCGATCCTCCCAAAATCTCATGCAAGCTACATAAGAAACATTTTATTGCAAAGCATTGTCAAACGAAACCATGAAAATAAATACAATATCCCCAAAACCAAAAGTTGTGTAGAGCAATGAAAAAGATATTTTACGTGTCAGGAATGCAAAGCTATTTGTGCCTTCGAGACTTGACCAAGACTAATAAACCCAAAATGGAATAAGAAAATCAGACAATGTCTAACCTGATAATTATAATATTTTTTCAATAAAGGAAACTTTTGTTTCACTAGTGACTTGTTAAAAAAAACTTATCAAAGCTATTGCAGATCAAAAAATATAAAGACAATATATCTGCATATAAAAAGCCCTTGTATACGAAACGGTCGTTAAAAGCTTTTGTCCATTTCCTCCTTGAGTTGCAAAAAACTTTCACTCTCAAAAAATCATAATTTACATTAATTTAAAAATAAATACAGAGGGATATAACGTATACTCCTGTCAAATAAATATGATAGTTATCAATCCTTTCAAGAGATTGTATTATTAACAAAAGGAAATTTAAAATGCTAATGCTAATAGTTTTTTTGGAGACGGAAACCCTAGTGTTAATAAGTATTTTTGATATTTATGAATAATTATATCTGTTAGATATAAAATTAATGAGATTAAGGTAATATTATGCCCAAATATTAATGTTAATTTGATTATTATTGTCGAACAGTGGCTTAACAAAAAAATAATTTCTTTTAAAATTAACGGTTACGAAATGTGCCATAGTAAAATTAATAATTAGTTGTAGTGAGTCTATGATATGTATTGTAACGTTTCTGCTCTCGGCAATAGTGAATAACGCGTAAATTTACTAAAACTACTTATTTACAGGCAATAATATTGCTTAATTACATACAATTATACTGTATTTATCTGTAACACTATTTATGTTGCACAAGCAGAAAACGTTTTGCCTCTGGCACTTTCTTTCACCGGGCTGTCTCGGCGTGTGATATTTAAACCTAGTTGGAGCCTACGAGAAACACTGGAAAAGCCTAAAATGTTCGCATTGTTCGAATCCGCCCGACCATGACGGAGCGTAACAGAAACTACAGCCGCGGATGTCTACGCGACGGTGTGCCTACAGGGGTATTCACTACAGTAACAAAGATTTGTTATACGAAAATTTCAATCAAATCGTCTAAGTCGCGACTGATAATGATTTTAAACTTTTAGCAGTTCGGTTGACTTCAAACGGTATAATTGTAATTGGAGTTTGTAGAATATCGAACGATAACGTTGAATGTTTTAAAGGCAAAACGAGTGATTAGATTACAGATTTTAACGTTTTTTTCGTACAAGATAAAAATGTAGGGTTATGTGTATATACTCTTCGGTCATAATGGTGCTCTTTATTTAAAATATAAAATGTTACAACATTTGGACTACAATTTATAAAGCACTTATGTCAGGTGTTGATTGAAATTTTGAGAAAAACACAAATATTGACTTAAACGAACTTCATGCAATGAGACAGCATTCGACTTAATAAGTTATGTACATAACTCATTTAAAGATAAAAGTTTACGAAATCTCCGTCATACGGTAACTACGTAGAAGCTCTTAAACAAGCAAAAATAAAAAGTAATGACCAGTTCATATAAAGTGCAAAAAAATCCACAAGAAGTAGCATTAGATATAATAAAACTCGTAATGACTATATAATAACTCCTAATAAATTTAATGTTTGTTTTATCAGCATTGCCAATAATGCAGCAAGAAATATTACCACATAAGAACTAAATAATTTAAAGTGATTGACACCTCTGTAAACAATAATAAATTCTACTTTAAAAATTGTTTTTCTCGAGAAATGATCCAAACTAACAAAAGTTTAAAAAATAGAAATGTGCATATATTTTGCTAATTTTTTGTAAATTAATAGATAAAAGCATGTAAATATCAAAGTGCTTTTCTGAATGCTTAAAAATAGCAAGTCTGATTGAAACGGAAAATTATAGACCAATTTCCTTGTTACTCATTATTTTTAAATATTTTGGAAAGTTATAAAGAATAGAATTATTAGATATTTTGAAATACACTCTTTATGTGATGATTCACAATTGGGTCTAATTGAAATACAGAAAAATCAGTTTTAAATTTTGTAGATTATTCATTACAATTCTTTGAAGAAGGACGATATTCAGCCTCAAATTTTTAGATTTAACTAAAGTTTTTGACTGTGTCTTCCATAAGTTACTGTTAAGAAAATTTGATATAGCCGTTAAATTAGTTAAATCCTTTAAAGAGCATAAATTTCAAGCAGTGCGCATTAATAGCGTTATTTCTAATTTCAAGAAAAATGGAAATGTGGTTCTGCTAGGTTCAATATCATGTAGATTTATTACAAAACATTTTCCCACCTCCACATTACAGTGTTTGCAGATAATAAAACTATTTTTGTAGAACATAGGAACTTAATTCTTGTCCATAAATTAAATTAAAAACAAAATTATGCCAGATCTCACAAGCAAAAAACTTCGAGATGTGGTTTTAGCGACGGATTCGAAAAATACCATAGACAATTCACATGACGAATACGAGAGTTATGGAAAGACTTAGCAAGAAAGAGAGATTCTCAAAACCATCAAAAGGAAGAAAACTAGAATACCTAGGTCATATGATGCGCAACGATCAACAATATGAATTCTTACGAGGAAAGGTATTAGGAAGGAGAGGCCTTGACAGAAGAAAAATATCATGGCTAAAGAATCTAAGAATATGGTTTAATATTACAATTGGCCTATTTAGAGCAGAGGGAAATAAGTTGTAAATCGTCATGGTGATTGCCGATATTCGTTAACGGATAGACACACAAAGAAGAAGAAGATGCTAGATCTAAAAAAACAATTTTAAATTTGAGTTTAAAGGAGATATCTGAATATCAAAATAATACAGATGTTACATTATTAGATAGTCAAGTAGATTTCAAACCAAACTGGACTACCCATGGTAATATGTTACTCAATAAACTAAACAGTAGTATTCATTTGCTAAGTAGTTTAATCTCGCAACTTTCACAAACATTTCTATTAAATGCTTATTATGAATGGTTCCATTCGTACATAAACCATGAAATTTTAGTACAGCGTCATGCTTCAAAAATGTATTTGCATTACACAGGGACTGTAAAAATAGTGTCGGGCTTAAACTATAATGTTGGCTGCAAAAAAGCTTTAACTAAAAATACTAATTTCGCCCAGTTTGTATTTTCTTAATTGCATTGTGTATGTACATAACAATATTAATAAATTTATAAAAGTCAATAAACACCACAAAGGCTATACTAAATATAGCGATAATATTTAGTATTAGGTTAAATACTACACACAATAATATAAACTATTGCATAATTAAACTTTATAATGTATTATTAAAAATTTGTATAGCTGTGATAAATATGTAAATAATTTTAAGAAACATTAAGATACACTATATGTACATGTGCTTGCATATGTAACTATTTAAAATGAATAGGACAATGTAATATTGTGGTCACTACAATAAACTATCTTCTGTCTTGTATCTAAATAAATACATAGAGTAATTCTACATTTAAATGATCTAAATAAGAACTACACGTATCAACCAAAAAAGAAAAGGCATACAGAGTCGTCATAAAAAACCTCCATTCTGTTTCAATTTCCGATAAAAAAGGAGCTAGAAAAAACGGTACTGTTATAAACATCAGACATAAAACCAGTAACAATTCTTAATGCGTTTTTATGCAGACATAAACATATATAATAATTTATAAATCTTGGTGATGATCAATGTTAAACCACCAAATAAGAAAAATAATTTTATACGATGTTAAGGAGCTTACACATTTGTAGTGTGACGAGGGCCATATATTAGAAACTTGAAACTACACCAGCTAAATGTACTTTATGTTTAAAAGATCACCAATCAAATTACAAAAGCTGCAAAGTCAGTACAGAGCTTTAAGCTATTAGAAACAAATCTAGAAGAATTCGGAACCAGCCAGGAAGACAAACCTATGCACCACCTGTACGATCAGCTATTTCAACAAACGTCCATAAAAAAGTAACATCCGCCGATACTCTGAGAATGGTAGATAAAGTAAATCAAAACGCCAATTTCACTGAACATTGAATAATTTCTTCAAAAATATAACCTGCTAATAAATGAAAATAGCTCTTAACTTTCATAAATAAAATAGTCAAATAATGGACATTCCGTCTCTATGCACATTAACAAATCATTCAACTTATTCATTTTTCCCAAACCAATAAAATAGATATGACGCTTACTTCTGAAACAAATTTTACTGATGATACAGCGATAAAAAACACTACTCATCCCGTGAGTTGCAGTAAGTAAAGAAATAATGTTTCATGGAATCATAAACTATCCCCATTTCAAACAAATAAATCACGAGCATCAATAGTTCACGCCGACACTAAACCAAGTCCCTTCACCTAACCGTAATTTATATTCCTTCTAGACACGCGATCAGTAATGAAGAATGCAAAAATTTATTTAATTCAATATCAAACCAACTCATAGCTGGAGTAAATTAGAATGTTAACCGCACAAAACGAACAACCATTCGTATTTATCGACAGGAAAATCAACTTACTGGCCCCAAGATCCGAACAAATTACCCCACTTCATTGACTTCTTCGTAGTCATTGGCTTAACACCTATTTTAAAGTTAAATCCAACTAGAAAATGTCATTATGAAGTCATGCCGAAGTAGTCATATTATTATTAAACCAGATCTGCCAAGATTTACCTCTTCTAAAACTGACTGGTTGAGTTTACAATGTTACCTAGAGGAAAATTTAAAATAACAGAACCTAAAGATCTGGATAATGATGTTGGACACTTCATTCCTTTAGTACAAAAAGTAGCATGGAAAAGCACAACTACCTCTTCCACAAATCTATTCAACAAGATTATACTTCTTAGTACTCATGAATCAAAGGCTAAGAAAATACAAACAAGACATATATGGCTTACAATAGGCTCACTCGTTATCTTAAAAATTTATTACAAGTTCTCAGAAACTAAACATTTCAGACAAACACTCAGTTTGGAAATGAACTGAGAAATTTAAAACACTACCACCGTTAAGAATGAACAACAGTATATAAGTTAGATCAGAACAAGAGGAAGCCGCCATATTCGCTGAACATCCCACAAAAATCTCCAGTCTTCCAAAATCCTAATTCAAATAATATTGACGATATGATTCAAAACTTTCTAGACACTTTTTGCCACATATGCCTTCCTATCAATCCATTTTCCCCTCAAAAATAGAAAAAAAACTTCTAAAAACTATAGGGTCCCAGGATTTCATCTGCTCGCATCCCAAAGTATTAAATAGTTAGAAAAAAGCCATAATATTCTTAATTATTAACCACAATACCGAGGAAATGAAATACAAGGGGCGTACCAAAACTAGCAAAGCAGCGTCTGACTTCAGAGAAGCGGCTGCAAACAGCGTCTGTTTTCCCAGGTTAGGGACGGCTGATACCAAAATCTTGCGACCCGCCTATTTAGCGTGGAAGATAATGACTATTACCCCCTTAAAAAGGGGAGACCTATATCCAACAATGGATAGAACAAGGTTGAAGAAGAAAAAGAAAAAAAACACAATCCACAATATCATTCTAAAGTTAACATATTTTCCCATCATTATAATAATACACAAACCTGGAAATCCTCCAAACTCACCAAATTCGTGTCAATCTATCAATTCATTATATTTATAATAAAAAAAATTGAGAAACTGCTGTTCAGAAGGTTGGAAACCGAAATCAGCCTGCGTAATAATTTACCCAAACGCAAATTTGGCTTCCAACAGTCACATCCCACAAGATAATCAATCAAATCATAAAAAGCCTAGAAGAAAAAAATGTATGTACAGCAGCTTTTCTTAAAACCGAAAGCGCATTTGAACGTTCTTAAATCGTATATTTCTGAGCGCCACCTTCAAATCAAATTCAACCTCAAAACTTCCCTAAACAATCCCATTACTTTTGGCGTGCCACATGGTAGTCTATTCGACCAGATTACGTACGTCATTTTCACGGCGACTCACTAAGACCCACATATTAGTTACAAAGCGATAAAACTATAAAGATCAATGCTACCAAATCCGCACAGATCACCTTCAAAACCAAATGTTACAATAAATAACAGTAATATACGCATTCAAAAACAAAGTTACATACTGACTTTAAACTAACTTGAAAATTATATATATCCAAAAGCAAGTCTAGTTGCCAATATATAACATGAGCTAATATACATATTTGCAATTTATCACTTTAACCTGTAAGACACTAAATAGCAAGTAAAAATAAATTTAAGTGAAAGTGGACGTGTCATATTTATTCTTTGAATATTGTATACCGCAAAGAATCCCGAATTTTCTCACTTCGGAAAAATCTTTCAATAAAATAAGAAAACGACCACAGTTAATAGTCGAAAAAATTTCTGCATTTATATTAAACGTTTTATGTTCATTTGATGAAGATAAAAAATTCATAGCTGCTACACAAAATATGTTCTTACACTATTGTTGCTAAATGGCTATATTAATTAGCAGAAAAACGATAAAACAACGCTTTTACAAAATAAAATCTACTGATTCGTTCAATTACATTTTTGTATAAGTTCGCTTTCTAATTTAGTTCATCTAAACCACTATCAGATAAGGAAGTAGCTGTATATAATTGTATTGTAGATGTTTTAACTATAAATACTCCTCACACTTCTGATCACTAGAAATATTCTACCTGATGACCACCATTAGCAGTCCATTACTATGGCTCATACTTAATGAGGCCGGTTTTATCCAATTAACATCCCTTCTCCTTCAACCCCCAGATCGTTCAACCGACAGCTTTTCCCAAATCTTTAAATACTATAAAATATAACGCAAGGGATTCTTAAGTCACCGACATCCGCACCAAGAGGAAATTCCGAGATCAGCTCATCTGTAGCTCTGGTGCTTCATTACGCAATAAACTATGAGGCTACTAGTATCGCATTTATTTTTAGAACTATCGATATAAATATTGTTGAATAAAATGTAGTTCAGTGTGTGCATGAAACAATTAGTACGCAGCTGAAGATGCAACAGTCAATCATTTAGATTTGTCATTGGCTTATTTATGTTAATTGAATAATCCACGGACTTTATTATTCTTCCTTTAGACAGAACATGTCATAGCTTCATATAAATGTATAAATATTAACCCAAAATGTATACTTTAGCCAATTTCATCTTATTTAATGTTTCCGTAATCAGATCACAAACCTAATGCGACTGTTTTGCTTGGTATTTGAAGAACTTGTTCGTTTCACTTAACTAAATCGTCATTTTAAAGCAATCGTTTAGTAATTTAGTGGCATTAATTTTCTCTTACAGTAAGGAAAATAGTAAAGATATTTTTAATGCACTGTAATTGGATTCCTTCTGCAGCCATCATTTTAAGCTGAAATCTTTTAATTATCCAATACCAGCTGATCTTTCATGCTACATTATTAAAAGTAACAGTTTTTTTTTAAACATATGTCTCACATGTTCGCTCTCTCTGACCGGTCGTCGCGCATCATCTCTGATGCAGGGCGATGTGGCAAGCACCACGTCTTCGACGATCGCTATTATTACCTCTCGTTCGTGTGAACACAGGTACTCAATTATTTTTAGTGAGTGAGTTGGCTACTCGCCAAGCATCAGAAAGGTTCGGGAATGGAACTCGGGTCCGTCTGCACCTCAACCACTGAACCACGCTGGCGATAAAATTAACAAATCATATATTATTAAATAAATTACTGTCCTTAAACCCCCTCTCATTTATAACACAGGTGATTACTTAATATTTCAAAAACACAAATAGAAAGCTTAAAGATCCAGCATCCAATTAGCTTACATAATTGGGACTTAATAGGAAAAGCATTTATTAACATTACCATACCAAAAATAGCGCTTACAAAAAAGTACATACTTCTGAGACATATCGGCGTAACAGAAGAGAAACTCTTACTATGGTATCGACGCAAAAAAGAGTAAGGAGCAAGAATGCGAACTTAGAGTCTAGATTACTTCAATTTTACAGTTCTAGCTACCGAATATTGGTGGTATAAATATAATCTACACATTTTTATTTTAGAGAAGAAAATTTCTTTAGAGGTGCACTCTATTAGGCTGATACTAGCGCGTATTCAAAATGAGTTGGACATTACGTGAAAGAAAATATAAAACATCGCGTAGTAGCTCAAAAAAATACACTATTGCATCTACGAAAGCTAGATATTCCGGAGGTAAAACAGACTTCTATTTGGATCTCCAGGCAGGAACAATTAACAAGGATAAAATAAAAAAAAACTCAATTGAAATGCGGAAAATTGGAGAACATAAAACTGCAAATAAAAATAATCAAGCTGGAAATAACAGGATTAGGCAAAATTAGATAGCCAAATAAAGGTAATTCGTGGAGTGGAGACAATTCAAATACTCACACACGGCAAAAGAAGGAACTTCGGAAGTAGAAATAGTCATAAAAAATCAGACAGGCCAGAAGGTAAAGGGATACATATACAATGCGAGAATAATAATGGTAAAGATAATTACCACCCAAAAAGAACCAATCATAATACAGGTATACATGCCCACATCAGAGTATAGTTGAAGACTTAAGAGAAATAGTTAAATATTTGGGGATATTAAAATATGCAGAAGAAAATGAAGAGAACACACACGTGCACAACATGAATTAGTCATTGCAAATGAATTATTTCAACACTACGTTCGTAAAAGGTACCCATGGACGATATTAGGTGAGATAAGACAATAAAACAGAGGTTCAGGAAGTTACTTAAAAATTGACATGGTTGTGATAACGTGCGACTTAAAATTAAGAAAACCTTTGGCAACTGAAAATGTCAGAGAGATAAGCTTGAAGAGAGAAACGCTTAAAGGAAAGCTGGAACAAAAATATAACAGAAATGACAGAGTAACAGGCAATACAGGTCAGTCATGGAATAACATTAAAATAAATTTAATCTCATCTGCAAAAAAGTGATACCAAAACAAGAGACTAAAATACAAAAACCTTTGATTACAGAACAAATAACAAAGTTCATTAAATATAAAAAGAAATACAAGAACGATAAATAAGAAACAAAATTGACGAGTCTAAAAGAGCAAAAAACAGTACATGCAAGATAAATGACAAGAAGTGGAGCAATTATTTAAAACCTGAAAGATGGAATAAATTTAGAAAACTATCAAAACCTTCTTAAAAACCTAAAAAGCGCACTATAGGCGTAAAGGATAAAAAAATAAAAAATATTGTGACGAAATCGTAAAAAGGTGGAAACAATATTTAGGACAACTGTACGGTGACGTACAGATAGTCGAAGTAAAGCTAGAAGAAGATACGGATGCGGAAAATTTTGGAAATCTAAAATATTGACAAAAATCATTTATAAAAAAATAAAAAGAGTAGATCAAACTCACAGATGATCAGTTTGGCTTTAGCAGAAATTCAAAATCAAGAGAAGTAATTCTAGTCTAAAAATGAACACGAAAAAGTAATCCCATATTGTTAGCTTTTATTGATATACAGAGCTTTTGATAAAGTAAAATGTTCCGCAATGTTAGATATTCTACGGAAAGTTGAAAAAAGCATGAAGCATTATCAGTTGTAAATAAATATCGTCTTAAAACAACATGCTATTGGTTCAGTATATTTAATCTTCTTTCTTGCTTTCCTTATGTAATAATAACAATGAATCTGTCTAATAAATAGCCTAATAAATAGATATTTGTTCATAGTACTCATAAAAGCCCTGCACGAAGTAAGATTCCAGAACAATTCGAAAGAAACGTAAAAAAGTCGTAAATCTGTATATAAAGGAGATTTACAGAGGTTTTCCCAATAAATCCCGAAAACCAATTTCGTTTTGAAATAAGCTGTACCACTAAATGTTAAAAAGCTTCGATGTAGCACAAACTGAAATAAATAAAACAATACTTGCAAATCGCAAACTGACACTGAAATATGCAAGGAGGGGTTTCATAATTGCTTTTTTGTAAAAAAATTGTAAGCCATTGGTGTTCAGAAAGGAAATAAAATATAATTGCAATAATTGTCAAGAACCTTAAATGATAAGTTGCACTGCTAAGTATTTAAAATGAAATTCGCTACATTCGACAATTACAATTATAAATTATTTTACAAAGGCAATATTAAGATAATTTACAGAATAATAAATGTTTATTATGCAATCAAATGAGAGGTATTTAACGGACAAATACATATTTTGAATGATGATTCTGGAAGAAATCCTAATCAACAACACTACACTGCTGGATAATATAAATTCGCTTAAAATATATTTAGTATTGTACTTGTAAATTTATTTAGGATGGTACTACTTATTAATGTATGAAAATGTTTTATATAAAATTAAGTGCCTACAGAAGCAGTTGTATCTGGCCAACTTTTAAAAAGAAGCTTTGTATAAAGTAAAAATATATCGACTTATTACTTCTTATAACTAAAATTTTTGTCTGAATAAAAACTTTTACTTTTTCCATATTAGTTTAATGCATAATAAAAAAATACCTGTCATGGATGATTGTTACATAAACAATGAACGTAACTATGAGACAAACTCCAAAAGTTTCCCGCTTGATTATTTTCCAGTAATAATAAATACAAAACGCTCGTAAACATTTCAGTAACCGATTTGTTTCAGTCCTGTAATAACAGTCACTTGATTGTGCGCCTCATTTTGCACAGTATTGAAAATTGTGTACCTAGCCATGATTAAATTTCTCATTAAAGAAGGTCTCAGTCCCAATGATATTGAACAACGTTTAGATGGTGTGTAAAATAAATCTTGTTCTTCATATGCCGCTGTAGAAGAATGGGTAAAACAATTTCGTTGAAGCCGAGGAGGCATTGATGGTGAATCACGTTCAGGTCGGTCAACTGAAATACTTGAGGAACAAAGTATCGTAATTGTGGAGTATAAAGTGTTACAAGATAAGCGTTTAAAAATAAAAGAGCAATTATAGAGCCATAAGTCTGTTAAGGTCACTATCAAAACTCCTCGAAAAATCGTTTACATCTCAACATACTACGCAAATTCCAATTTGGTTTCAGATGAAACCATTCAACAATCCATCAACTCCAAAGAATCAGCAAGCTTCTAGAACGCGGATTTCAAAATAAACAATATACTGCAGACATTTTTCTTGATGTCGCACAGGTATTCGACAAAGTTTGGATCGAAGATCCTAGACATTTCCATACCTACATGTCTCAAAGCAAGAACTATATTTTTTAGACAATAAAACCTTCTTTATAGTCAAAATCAATACAACTTTGTCTGAAGTCAAAAAACCTCGAGCCGAAGTCCCACAAGAACCTATACACGTCTGATTTTAGAACTGTATGCAACAGTATCTACCTTTGTGGACAACACCGCTGCGTGTTTACCCAAGCTTATAAACCTAATGAAGCAATTGCAAAACTACGGAAGGAAACTGACAAGCTTTTGTCGTGATTCAAACGCTGTAACATTACAATAAACCTCGATATACTTTAAGCAAAAATCTTTAGACTACGAAGACTCAGCAATCTGCCCTGCAGACAAATTGACAACGAAATATCCTGGAATCCTAGCGACGGTGTCAAATACCCAAAAATATATCTCGGCAACTCGCGTAAACCAAAAGCTTATCCAAAGCTATACTAATCTAAAGCAACTATATCCGCTCATTAATCGCAAATCTACCCTCAAAATTGAATGTGCAGTCTTTGCTACGACCTCTGGATTTACACGCATCTCCGGTTTGATGCAATACGTCAAAAACCAATATACAATTCGCTTCTAAAATTGGATGTTAAGAACAAATGTGAATGTTTCGTGGTATTTTCGTAATGCACAGCTACATGAAGAGCTAGGCACCGTGCGCATCGATCAGTTCATTAAAAAAATTTGTGGAAAAGTTTTTGATAAACTCAAGTGCATATAGTGACGCGGTTTATTATAAACTCTTTAAAACGAACATTCACATCAGGCTCCAACGTAAACTATCTAAGAACCTAGCATTAACAGATTAAATTATTGTCAATTAACCTCAATGGCACACAACGTTACAGTCTAAGATATTATTATATTTCCGTCTCTCTTAATTATGCTATATATAACAAATAATGTTTGATAATTTGGCAATAAATAAATCAAAAAGGAGAATTATATATAACATCGTGCCACTCATTCTCCGTGAGCTTATTCATACAACTAAGATTAGTGCCAGATGGGTATCCCGACTTTTATAGGCCGTTCAAAAACAGCAACGTGCGACTTGTTATGAACTATTTTTAAACCTCTATCGCAACAACAAAGAAGTTTTTCAATCTATTGTTACAAGGTATGAAACCATCATCTTCTACTATAATACACGACTCTCTTTTTGATAGCAAAGGGCCGATAAGAAGAGTAAAAAAAGTAAAGGTGGCTCAATGAAAAATACGGCAACGATTTTTTGGGATTCAAAGAAATGTTGGTGATTCACAACAAAATTAACAACCCTTACAACCCCCAAACCAAATCCACATTTTTTCCCCTCTACAACCTCACTATCAAGCACAATGGCAAAACCGAACACTAGCCCCACACTTCAACAAAAATGGCACAGGCAGGTAACAAGTCAACAAATTAAAATAAACTAACCGCACAAATTAAGCTTCTCACTAAAAAACTAAGCACCAAGAATGGCCCAAATCTATAAGGTTACTCTGTGGAACGCCAATGGCTCCCAAAATCATAAAAAGGGAGTCGAGACCTTTATCAAAAACAATGATATTGATATTCTACTATTATCTGAAACTCACTTTAACAGTAAAACAAATTTCAAGATACACAATTATCAAATATATTCCACTACCACACTATCTACAAGCTACAAGTGTGGAAACAAGATTGTTATGGATCGTTGGTGCTATCAACTGTGTACCGTCCTCCAAATTATGCAACAAACAAGCAAGGGTTCATAGACTACTTCAAGTCATTAGGTAACCAATTTTAGCAGGTGCCGACTATAATGCAAAAAATGCCCTTTAGGGTTCTCGCATTTCCCCGTCTGGAAGAGGTAGAGTACTATATCAGGTACTACAAAGAACCACATCTCAATTTCTTTGTGACACAGGGAATTCCTGATAATTATCTCAAGATACCATTGTATTGGGACTTATCCTCAGATCACATCCCGGTGATAGCAACTGTAAGTGCAACAGTAATAGAAAATAAAAGGGCGTTAAAACTATTCAACAAAAATACAAAATGGTGCTATTATAGGTGTATTGTTCAGAAACACCTGGACATGAAACTATCTCTGCAAACACCTGAAGATCTTGAGATGGCCGTCTAAAAATTCACCACAACAATCCAAGGCGGCGGATGGAAAGCAACACCCAAAACATCCAATAAGAAAGTGCAAGAACTGTGTCCATTAGTAATGAAAAGAAAAATTGCTGAAAAACGACGACTTAGAAAACACTAATAAAATACAAGATATCCCTCGGACAGAAGAAAGTACAACCAGGCTATTGAATTCGGAATTGAAGGAACTGATAAAAAAATTTATAAATAATAGCTTTAATGAATACCTTGATAATATGACCTCCACAGAAGATACAAACTACACACCATGGAAAGTGACAAAAAATGTCAAATGTCAACAACAACCAATCCCTCCGCTTAAAAAAAAGTTGGCTCATGGGTACGTACAAAACTTGAGAAAGGCGATCTCTTCGCGCAACATCTAGAAAAAGTTTTTCAGCCAATTCCATCACAGATAACTAGAGATGAAAAATTACGAATACAAAGCTTTTTAGAAGAATCCCACCAGCTTACTCCGCATATGGAACTCTTTACCGTAAGAGAAGTCAAAAATACAATCAGATCTAACCTTACCAACACAAAGCTCCTGGATACGATCTTATTACAGGCCAATTAATAAAAGAGCTGCCACAGAAAAAGATTGTCTTGACAACTATGCTATATAATGCATTTAAGGGTAGGACATTTTCCAGCACAAAATGAATAAGGGTTTTTGGGGTCGCTGATCACGAATATGATGCTTATAAAGTGCCCTGATGCACTTGGAGGGTATAATTTTGGGGATGGAGGTGATTTTAGGAAACCAGCTCAAGTTGTTTGTTTTTCGAGTTTAAACTGTCTATATAAGTGTTTCACTATAATCAGCAACCCCAAAAACCTTTATTCAAGTTTAAATCTGGAAAACAAACAAATTTGAGGTAATTCTCTAAAATCACTCCCATCCCCAAAATTATGCCCCCCAAGTGCATCGGGGCACTTTCTAACCATTCGTGAACAGCGATTCCAAAAACCTCCGAGTAACGGGAATGAGCTTATTTTGGGCAATATTAAGCGAGAAATAAAATATTCTTTTGGGTCTGTAAAAAGCTCATCAAATAAATGCATTTTTTGCGTGCACAAATGCACTTTCGCATTATAACAAAAAAATATGTGATAAAATATTTTTTCTGAGGCTCTTACGAATCGAATGGGTCTTGGAACGTCTCGATACGTGTATCCACTAAAAATTTCGAGCCTTTATCGTTTTTTTTACTAATTTGACTCGACTATGGCACAAGGGTCTGCTTTTCAACTAAAGAAATGCCTCTTTCATTCTGTATTTATTATCCTAGAATCTTATCTATTGGAAAGATGTTTTCAAGTAAAATTTGAGGAATACTTAATAGACGTCCATCCAATAAAGTCTAGTGTACCGCAGGGAAGTGCCCTTGATTCGCTATTATATTTTATTTACACAGCTGATATGCCCACGAATCAACACTCTCTTACTACAATCTTTACCGACGGCAAGCTCATCATGGTTAGCCACAGTGATCCAGTGACAACAGCATGAAATTTACAACAGAATTTAGACGAAGTTGTAAAGTGGTCAAACTAGATGAAACAGAATCATTCCACATAACCTTCACTAAGTGCAAGGATATTACGCCCCCGGTATTTATTAATAACATACCCCTAACAAAGGAAATAAAATATCTAGGCATGCATCTGGACAAGGGCCTAAGATGGAGGACTCATATTTGGAAGAAGCACAAACAACAACTAGGTAATAAATTTAAAAACATTACTGGCTTCTAGGTAGGAAGTCCAAAGTATCCCTTAAGAACAAGCTTCGTGTATACAATGCAGTATTTACACCCATATGGACATATGACATACAACTGTGGGGCACAACAGCAAACTCCAAGATATTGATACTAGAAAGGTATAAATTTAAAGTTTTATGTGCAATATGTGACACGCCATACTTTGTTGGAAATGTGGACGTCCTAAACGACTTAAAAGTGGACTCAGTTAAAAATGTGATCGTTAAATGTAGTGAAATATATCTGTTCTGGTCCTAAATTTATTAAGCAATATTGCTCATATATAAAGATTATACTTATGCTATATAGAAAATTTGCACATAAAAATCTTAAGTTGTATCTCAGTGTAAATCGTTGGATTTACACTCATGTCATTGTTAACGTCAGTAAATATTTTTTGCCATATGTTTTGCTTCTTGTAAACGTACATATTGCAAATAGATATTATACATATATAAAAAAAATGCTGATTAATTTTAAGGAAGAAACACAGTGATGAGAGGATACTATTACATCAGTTTATTGCATAAATTAAGAAAAAAAGGAGTGGCATTTTAAATTCTGCACCCTGTCTCATGAGGCGGCAATTGCCCAGGTTACTGTGAAGAACTGTAGCTTTGAGGAGCCTCTCCATCCAGCCTATAGCCCAAACATAGTCCCCAGCGACTACTATATATAATATTTTCAAATCTGGAGAACGACCTGTGTGGTAAAAAAATTAGCAACGATGAAGATTTGCTTTAACTTGTATTGGAGTATAAACCTTCAGAGTATTCTTCCAAGTGTATTGAACTAACACTTTTAAGATGTAATAAATGCTTTGAAATACATGCCTACCATATAAAAAAAAAACGTTGGTTTTATTCCTCTCAACTCTTCAATATGGTTGGACCGAAAAATTTTGGCACTTACCAATTTTTTCAAACTATCAATAATTATCTACCCGATTTACGGAATCTATTAACCAATTAACTAATTTTCAAGCGTAAAATAGTAATTTTAAAATTGGTCAAATGTAAATAAATAACTACAAACAATAGAATGATAAATGTAAAATAAAGTAATTAATAAATAAGAAACTCACCTTAAAAGTATAAACAGACATTTGCATTTACAATATTATACAACCCTGAACATCAAAAATATTTTTTTAAAGTTTGAGATGGAGACACTAATATCCTCGTCAAGAAACAATTTAAAGTTTATTTAATCAAACAGATCAAGTAATTATAAACGAAATTAGGATTTATTCACACAAGTTTAAATATAATTTTAATCCGCTCCAAGCAAAATTAATCTAATTCAGTTGAATCTAATTATACCCGATTAAAAGTAGATTAGATTAAATTTAAATAAACTAAAGTGTTACTAATCTAACTTCATTTCATTTCATTTATGGTGTGACTGAGTTTTAATTGAGTTAATTAATTTCAGTTTAAATCTAACTAAATCTGGATATAACCGTAACAAATTTTAATTCTTATTTAAATGTGATTGTTATTTACATTAACTAGTTTTGGTTACTAATTTACGAATTTGCAAAATCCAGATATATGGGAAAACACACAGAAATTCTGACGTGAGCATCCTCTGGCTGTAGTGTACTAAAATTGTGTTGTATTAGTCATACACATCAGGTGTGGTTTTCTCCGACCTACTATTTGAACCTGTACAAGACAACGCCCATACAAAAATGCAATTGCTCAGTTCGTACGCAAAACTGATGCGATTATAACGTCTTCTGCACTTTATAGTATCTTAAATAGAGTTAAAAACAACTTTAAATTTGACTTAAATCAAATGAGCTATACAAAGAGTAAATTCGATTATGAAATAAATTAGGACATAATGTTTAAGAAAAATTTATGCTTTTCAATCAATCGTGAAATATTTGTAAACCCGGTAGAAAATAATTCTAAAAAATTGTTTTCAGAAATGCTTTTTCGACAGCAAATGTGTAAGATATAAAGAGTATCCCAAAAAACGCAGCAATTAATTAAAAAAACATTTTATTTATTTATAGTTGACAAAGTTATGGTATTATTTTAAAGAGTTAAAGATTGCCATTATATGAGGAATAAGAAGTTTGCAGATAATTTCGTCGATTACTCAGTTTTTTTGCATTTCATTCAGGAATCGTTCTTATTTTCGTAGCAGCATTTTTTCATGAATTTCCAAAAGAAAAAATCGAACGGAGTGAGATCGCAACATCTTGGTTGTCAGTTCACTTAACTGTTTTGGGAGATAAGTCGCCGCCATTCCAAATGGTCGTCTGGCTTTGGTTTCTAGGTTAGTTGAATCTTGAATGAGCGCAGATGCAGATCTATTTTTGAAATTCGCTGCAGGGTGCTTTTTGAAATGTTCAGTCGCAGTGACCGACTGCGCATTGAGGTTTCTGGACGCCCCATCACACTACTGCTTGCAGCGGAATGTTTTCAGCTGAACGGCCGGTACGAGGACAGCTTGCTTTTTTGTTATCTGCAACAGAATCTTTCCGTTCAAGTTTTTTAATTAACCTTTTCACAATTTTTTATTTGGTGCATTTCTGCTTCCAAAAATGTCTAGCAATTTGTGCACAGCCTCGACGAAACATTCTCCGTGACTGTAATAAATTTTAACAATCGTCACTTACTGCTCCGTCGAATAGCGCTTCATATTGGCTACCCGCAATGAGTTTACTATAAAAATTCCAATCTCACAGAAGACGCAAAATGACGCAAAATTTAAATCCTGCGTTTCTTTTCGGACATCATTTAGTATGCAGGATAGAATGCAGGACTCAAGACCATCTCGTCTTTTTAAAGTATTTCCTAATTTAATCTCTTATAAATGATCAAATATTAGAACAATAAATAAGAGAGTTTGCTTAGATTATTAAATGATTAGCCAACTTTCACTATATTTGGATTCTGTCCGACATAACAAGGAAACTAAAACAATTAAGCGCTTATCTAAAGAAAATAACTAAATGGAAATATCTAACAACACAACAAAAACACCAGCGAATCTTGGAATGTACAAAGTTTCCAAAACCCAAAAAATGAAAATTTGCATTTAGAAACAAAAATAATCTGAAAAAATATTAAGTACCTAGAAGGTACATTTAACGCTCTAACAAGAAATAATAATAATTACTGCAACACTACTGTCATTCTTAAAGTATCAGATAAAAGAAACACAAATAAAAATAAAACAATAAAGAAATAATATCAATTAAAAGCAATAATAAGGCAAACAAGTACAACTCAATAAATCTGTAATGCCCATATAAAGAAAACATACATGCAAATGTCGCAAAGCAAAAATCAAAAGAAAAGTTGCATACGTAACTTCATTTCAATTGAAGATCATGAAAAGTTAAATATAAAACCAGCTAAAATACACCTGCCATAAAAAAGATAAATGAAAATTAATAAATCAAAAACAAAATTTAGAAAAAAAAATTTAATAGTAACATACATCTCATCGTTCATTTTTTGTATAATTCAAAGCTTAATTAAATGTAGATAACTTATCATTAAATCCCTGTAGGATTGCGACTATCAAAAACCTTTTTCTAGCTTCAATACCTGTAAAAAAGCAGAACTATCCCTGCTTCAACGCCCCATCCACTCAACCCGAGGAAACCTTGATAAAACCAATTTGGAACCTCTTCGATTATCTTTTAAGTAAACCGACCATCTATTGAAAGAACTTTTAAATTTGCTATTACCCTAAATCTATCATATATCTTAATGTTAAATACAATCGTGTACCACCAATTTCCCAAAAAAGCATAACCAATGAAACCAGCTAAGATGTGTTACCTAAACCTAATACCTTCTGAATTACATAAAAAAATCTAAGGCTAGATAGTGTTGTAGTCTTATCGGCAGATAAAAATAATGCTTCAATTATTCTTAAGAATCCAGATATATTAGAAAAAGGGAGGACTTACGAAAATCGTCACGTACCCAACAACCGAAAGAAAAATTTTAAGGGCACCACAATGACGCGGCTTTCACCAATCTACAAGAAAAATACTCCCTTACGACCTTTTGTCAGTGCCTTCGGTTTGCTTATACAGAATTTAGTCAGATACTTAAAATATTTCATCTTCTTCCAAAGCAAGCCTTATCAAACGTCTAAAACTGTTAACACGCCTTAATCGGAGGACGCATTCAAAAAATCTTGCTAACTGAAATGCACGTGCGCGACTATTGTGATTGGCTGACAGTATGCTTGCAATCCGGTAATTCATCTCAGTCACTTATCAGAAGTTGAATGGATGCCAAGCAGTTGCATTGTTAAGAGAAGACCTCGGTCAGAGGGCCGTGGCAAATCAACTAAATCTGAGTCAACCAGCTGCGTCGAGAGTGTGGCGTCGGTACCAAGAAATCGGTGGCTACGTCCCCCGGCAAGGAGGCGACCGTAGGCGCGTGAAAACGGAGAGAAACGATCGATTTCTCATCCCAATATCTCTCAAAAATTGACATATGACTGGCGTTAATCTCAAGCAAGAGCTAAGTGCGGTCAGAGGTGTGGCCGCTAGCTCTTGGACAGTGAAAATAAGACTGAAGGCAGACAAGCTGACCCAAACAAAATCAGCTAAGGGTCAAAAACTGACTGCAGTCAAAAAGCAAAGGCGACTGGAATTTGCTCGCAAACATCTCGATTGGGACCTTGGCCAGTGGAGTCAGATATTATTCACCAACGAGTCCAGGATATGTCTACATGGCAACGACAGGAGACGTCAAGTCAGAGAAGGCCAGGGAAGCGATTTTCTCATTGCTGTATTCAAGAAACTGTCGCACATGGAGGTAGATCTTGCATATCCTGTGCGGACATTTCCACGCATAAAAGACTGAGTTGGTTTTCGTGCCTAATGGTTTAACAGTAAACCGCCACATCAGGAATATTCTGGAGGAACATGTTGTTCCGTTTGCGGGATTTGTTGGTGAGGATTCCGATACCCGATGCCACACCGTGCGAGTACCCCTACCTACCTGACTGACGTCGGTATATCGAAAACTGACTGACCTCTGTGTAGCCCAGACTTGAATCTAGTTGAGTATGTTTTGGATTAGCTTAAGCGAAGAGTTCGGGTCAGAAATCTTGCAAAAAGAAGCGTGTTGGAACTTAGAGCGGCGTTGATTGAAGAGTAGAACACAATCCCTCAAGACAACATAGGAAACGTCATTCGATCCATGCGTAATCGCTTGGGAAGTACAATTAGAAGTACAAGTAGCAACACTATGTATTGAAAAAATCATTAAATTAATTTCAACTGGACATTTAATTTTTTTCCCTTTCATAATCACCTTTTGCCTTTCAATTTTTTGTGTTATACATATTCTTAGACCCATAAATTTTGTCAGAACAGGTCCGATTTTAATCAAAGTGGGATCATTTGAAACCACATTTTTTAAGCTTTCAAATAGTATACTGAACGTTACTTGGAATGATATTGCAGTGGTTACAAATTCTCTCAAAACTCGAGCATGTTGCTGAGTCGATTGATTTGCTCTCAAGTGTAGTTCCATCTGTGAAACTTTGTAACTTCTAAAATCTACTTCAAATTAATTAGCCATTTCCTATCTACTTTCATCTCTCGTAGCAAACGTTTTAAGCCCAAATTTGAAATGAAAGCCCCCTTTTTTTACTTAAAATCTATTTTTTTGGATAAAATACGTTAATACGTTATCTGGGCTCAAGGATCAGTTACACTGTCCCAATTCCTTTCTCTCCTAATTATGCTTCACACCAATCTCAAGTTATTCAATAGAAATAGGGCCTTCAATCGACATTTTCTATCACAATGTCTACAGGAAAACTACCCGTACTAACTGTTTCTTAAATGCGAAATCCCACCATTTCTCTGCTCAGATCAACTTAGTTGCAAAATCGATTATTGGTAAAGCCCCCAAACTCTAATACAATGTTTGGGCCAATCGCCAATTCCTTTTATTTGGGTTTTAAAATAATCAGTTCTTAGGGTCGGCCATTTTGTGACATCCTCTGTACGCGTTTTTTTTATTAGAAATAGCCGCGGCGGTTTGCTCGCCTGCGCGGCGACGTCGCTGTGAAAGCTCAGCTGCTACGGCCGTTTTTTGGTGTTCGATCGGTTTTATTTTTCCGTGTGTACGAAACCGTTTTGACCGAAAGTTCGATTGGTGGCAAGAATTTCCACATTCCGGAGGTCGTTTGTTGTTGGCCAATTGCATGTACGGGCGTCGATATTTGCCGATGGAGGAACTCAGTCCGTTTTCTTTTGTATTTGACCCGGCGAGAAAAAATAGAAAAACCCTGTTGTAAGCCTCGGGCACGACCAGCTAAAGGACCCACATCAGAAAAGACGCTTCCGATCAGCCCCGCAGCAAAGATTGAGGTAACTTCCCCTTTTTTCCGCCCATACCCTTCTCTCCTCTTCCTCCATTCCCCTTAATTTCAGCCTCGGGCGAGCCGATTCCTGCAGCAGAACGTCCGCTTCCACGGTGAGCGTCTTCCAGCCTTTTGGCCTTTTGATTGAAATTATCTTTTTGAGATTATTTTTTTGAAATTAAAAATGCGATACAGTCCGCTTAAATCTGAACATACAAAATGGATATTCGAAAAGATTATTTATTCGTATAGTTAAGGATGTTAACGAAAATACAAATCCAAAATCCACGTCCTTTGATCAAGTAAACGCGTTTTTGCTTGACACGAGATGATTTCTAGAGTGATAAACTGTTCCGACCAGTGATAACGTTAGTAGAAGTGTGTGAAATTCTAAGGTGCCTGTTTAAAGACACAAAAGTTGCTTATTAAAACGATTTTAGTTTGAGCGACAATTACTGGTATTGCATAAAAATGGTTCTTATGCACTTTTAATAGGTAAAACTTCAATTTTGTTCAATAAATTAATGGGAAACATTTGATTTTCACCAAAGTATAAGGTTTTGAAATAAATTTTTATCAATATTTTTTTTGGAAAATATCATGAATACATATGCCATCTACTATTTTTATTTTCAAGTCTTTTCTTAATTATTCAAGACTGACCGTTAAATAACTCGACAAAAAAACAAATTCAATGCGATCTTGAGCAAGCCAAGTCAAATTACTGATATTTAGAATTTTGTAAAATATTTAAAATTTTGAGTATTCTTCAATAGCACTTTCTAAATTATTATCATTAGCATTGCAATTTACAGATCTTTTTGCAAATTTCTTTTAGCAGCAAAACGCGTAAAATGTTTAAATTGAACATTTTCAACAAGTTTACGTACATTAAAAATATCACTCCACTTTTTCTAAAATACTTAAGAGTCAAAATTAAGCTCTTTTTGTTGTTTTTCAAATATTAATCACAGGAGCAATTTTAGTAAAACATTATTTCTAAAAACCATACAGTGGATAAAAATAAATATACAAAAAACCTAAATAAAATTAAACCTTTTAGACTATTTAAATAAGCTGCAGTCTCTGAAGTTGAATTTGAACATAAAATATCTTCAAATCCAGTTTTTATTCTATTTAAATTATTTTTTTAACCATTTCAATTACGCTTATCAACGCATATTAAATGGTATGTCTAATGAATATCAAACATCCTTTTTAATTTCATGTCCTTAGTGGTTTTAATTGCAAGTACTGTGTAATTGTTAAACGAAACAAAAAACATTTGATTGCTTTGATAAAAATAAAACAAAAACTAATAGAGCTAAATTTTGAGCACCTATATAATACCTTTTCATGTTTAATTACGAGGGACGCCACTGGACGTTCTCTCACATGTTACTTCTAGTGCAATTTTATATTTCTCTATTTATTTGATTTGCTTATTGCTATTGTAGCAGATTGCAAATAAATGGCAAAAAAAAACCTTTGCATGTTGCCTCGTCGTAGCCCCTAACACTACAATTGAGATTCTGTGTTTTTCGTTTGTATTTAAAATTAAGTTATCAAGCTTTTTGTATACGTTTTCGACAAGAAAAAAGCCAAGAAATCGACATCGACTCGTCAGAATATCTTTCAAGATCCCACTGATTGTATCCGAGAAAGAAATTACACCAACTGAATACGTTCGATTGTCCTTGACCTTCAGTTAACCGCACACCTAATTATTACAGATTATAACAGTATTAAATTAAATGAAGAACCATAAAGTTACTTTCACTAAGTTTTATAACTCATATAATAAACCAATTTAAATTATTCTATGCACAGAGACGAGCATCGTCTCAGATTAGTATTATATGCTCGTAGACGTAAATCATTTTAATAATATATAGTTAATGTTTTTTAAATTCATTGTATAGCTTGTTTAATAAATTTATCCTTACACTTTATACAATTCTGTTTTTGAAACGAAAACTACCTGGTTAAAATCAGCTTCAATTTTTTTGATTTCAAAATAGTAATAATAATATACATATTTTTAATAATGCATGTTTTTAGATATTTTGATTACACTTAGCGCATATTTATGCACATATTTTGTCATTTTTTTAACGCATAAAATCAGCTCTTTAATCATAATTGTTTAACAAAAAAGTAACGTACAAAAAATACAGAAAACTTACTATTTACCATTTAAAATCAACAAGCCCTTTCTTCAATAAAAAAACAACCGATAACTAATAACGCCTAGGTCATGTTTAAGAAGAAAATAGCAAGATACTGCACCAACACACTTGTAGACACGCAGTTGATCAAGAATTAGGAAGAGATTTCTGTGTGTGTTATAAAAATGACGAGGTAAGCAAAATTAAAATTCAAACCGAATAACTTGTTTAATTTTAATTCCTCCATTAGTGTAAGCAACAAACAAATTTATCATAAAAGCGTTCTAAAGCTTTTCTAAAGCAAAACCCCCTTGGACAAGAATTTTTTTCATGACCGCCTTCTTCCTACCTCTTGTCGTACTCAACTTCATTCATAACTAGGAAAAAATCCGTTCAAATGATGTCTACTTTTATCATAGCATAGCATAATTTAAAGAGGAATTAAAAACGATTAAGGTCAATGACCTTCGGTTGTGACAGATATATTTGAATACAAACAGTCGTTTTAAATATATGTAAGAATGTAATAATAATGATAACGATAAAACAGAAATGATTATGAACACCTGTTATCAAGTAGCTCAATTTGTTTCTTTGCTGCTAGTTCCACATCTCACTAAATTACACTTTTTATCTCTTCGTGTTTCTAAGACCTTCCAGTATATTTTTTTTGCGCACTTATAGGCACTGCAACCTCAAGGGCTGTGCCGACTAACATGCACTTATTCTAGGACATTCACACACACCCATGGGTTGAGCGAGACTCGAACTCGCGCGCGCGCCGGCTAGAGGACTTCCGGTATATATATATTTTTTTTTATTATTATTAATTTAACCAGCGTATTTACAATCTACTCCTAATTTGAGTATTAAGTAAAATTATATAACAATACAATGTCATGCGGGGAGCTCTAGCCAGTGCCAGTCTCCCTAATGATTACATCAGTTTTGATTAGGTTGTGCGAGGTCCAGCGGCCATTGTCGTTTGAGCCTTCTTGCGATGTCCGGTTGATTGGAGAGTTGTTCAATGAGTTGGTTAGGGTGTCCTGCCAAGTTACTGCTATAGTTAGTTGAGAGCCTTTTGATTTCACTATCTACGTAGAGAACTCCTAGGTCGTTATGAAGGGTGTCGTTCTTTATGTACCATGGTGCATTGGCCAGCATACGGAGGGTTTTGGACTAGAATCTTTGAAGGATTTTAGTGTGTGTCGCTTTGGCGCATCCCCAGAGTTGGATCCCGTAGGACCATATGGGCTTCAGGATGACTTTATACAGCAAAAGCTTGTTTGATAGAGAGAGTTGGGAATGTTTTCCAAGTAACCATGCCATTTGTTTGATTTTGAGATCTAATTGCTTCCTTTTGGCTTTGATATGCGAGCTCCAATTGAGTTTTTGGTCGAGGTGCAAGCCGAGGTATTTTACTTCCCTATGGATTGGAATTGGGGTGTTATTTATGCTGGTTTGAGCGCATTCGATACGTCTTATAGTGAAGATTATTTGAGCCGATTTATCAGTATTGACTGTAATTCTCCACTTATGGAACCAGGCTTCCAGTGAGTCTAGATGGTGTTGAAGATGTTCCACAGCAAGTTCAGGAGATTGGTTGACTGAAAGGATGGCCGTGTCGTCAGCAAATGTCGCAAATATAGTGTTGTCTGTGGTTGGTGCATCTGATGTATAAATTAGATATAGCAGTGGTCCCAAGACGCTGCCCTGCGGGACTCCGGACTTGATTGGATGGATATCTGAGACTGCACTGTTCATTTTGACTTGATAGGTTCGGTCTGTGAGGTATGACTTGAGTAGTACGTATAGCTGACTGGGGAGGTGTAATTTGAGTTTGTATAACAAGCCAGTATGCCACACTTTGTCGAACGCTTGCTTAATGTCTAGGAACACCGCTGGGCATACATTCTCCTTCTTCATGCTTTCCATTATATAAGTGATGATTCGGTGGCTTTGGTGAATGGTGGAATGGCTTTCACGGAATCCAAACTGGTGCAGTGGGATAAGCTGGTCTAGGTCTACAGATTTCTTAATGCGCTTGAGTAGTAGCCGTTCAAGAAGTTTGGAGAGGCAGGAGACTTATTGGTCTGTAGGATTGTGCTTGGGTGGGCGGTTTGCCAGGTTTCGCAATCATTATTATCTGGGCATGTTTCCATAACATAGGGAAGTAGCAGAGTTGTAGTATTCTGTTAAATATTGTGGTAATTAGTACAATCGCTTTTCTGGGAAGGTTTTTAAGTACTTCTCCAACCATTAGGTCATATCCTGGTGCTTTACGCACGTTTGTTAGTTGTAGAAACTTCTGCTGGCGTAAAGGGCTTGATTGACGGTGACAATTGGCACGCAGTGTCAATGAAGGATTCAATTTCTTTATCGTCAACATGACCTTGTACTTGTGGTGTTGTAAACACGTTAGCAAGGTGTTTCGCAAATGAATTGGCTTTATCAGTATCAGATCTGGCCCAGGTATCGTCGGGGTTTTTGATAGGAGTCCGGTATATTTGAAAGACTGCTAAATGAACCCTTATTAAAAATATTAGTTTTATTTTATATAACTAGTGAAGCAAAACTGGCTATCACTTCCAACTTGTGCATTGTGCTATTGATTTCTAAGTAAAATATCAAATATTACAACCATATACGACTGGAAAAAACAGAAAAAGAATAAACAGAAAAACAGATTGTAGAGCGATTAATATCTTAACTGTGGTTTTGTCGTTATGTTTAATTAACCACAGTGTATTGTTTGTCAAGAAGTCTTATCAATAACTATCAAAGTAATAACATCCGGAAGAAAAATACACTTGTGGAAGTTTTAATAGAAAACTAAGCTTCCTCACAATAACCAAAGCACTTTTACTTCAGCGACAAATGCTAACAAAAATTGTCGAAGATTTAGTTTTACCAGCAGCTGTTAAAATGATTCAAATAACGGTTGGTGTCAAGAAGACTGTTTTTCAATTATGTTTCTTAGATTAGCTTTGGTGATATCGACCAATAGTTTGCAAGATCGTGATGATAATATAATAACAGCTACATATGAAACAAACAATTTATTTATAGTCGATTTCAATTGAAAAAATGATTTCCTTAATTTCAGTTCGTTCAAGAACTCGTGGAAGATTTAGCTGAGTCTAATATGATAAATTATAACGATGGCTTTGCAGATATGCAAGTGAGTTTGCAGAATTTTAACTACTCTGTGACTATTTCCACATTGTAACAATTGTAGAGATATACCTAATTCGTTTTTAGACTATTCTTTCGACATCTTAAGAGTCCACCAAACATAAAAGAAGAATTTGTTAGAATGTTAAGTGATGCAATGTTGACACTAAATTTTTTCCAGAACCCAGATCAGTTTGCACCAAAAGGATACAAGAATACGCCGAACTGTCAAGTGTTTGGTTCCATTTGCAACGTCATATTAAGTTTCTCGTTTATGAAAACCAATGTAAAAAATTGCCTTAAACTTGTGTGTGTATCGAATACAGGACCCTGATCTGAGAAGGTTTTGAGGGAACGCCACCGCATTATTTTTTGCTTTCTAATTTGATTTCTACATATTTTAAAGTTGACGTATACGTTCAGTTGCTGGAGTTGAGAATATTACGACTACTAATAGGCTTATTGAAGAACACTGAGAAAAAAATATATCATAAAGATTGAGAAACGAGGAGATCAAAATACAATCTAAAGAATGAAAAACATATATTATGAAATGAAAGAAATACACAAATACTATACATATAAACCAAAACAAAACAAAACTTCTCGAGTAGTATTAAAAAACATGCACCCAACAACAAATATAGAACTAATTAAACAAAATCAAAAAAGTTTAGGACATAAAGCTATATTAAGCATTCTAAAGGACATCAAAAATTTACAATATACTTAATCCATCTACAACAATAAGAAAATAATAAAAAAATCTGTAAAACAGACCTGTAAGATTAAACAGGAACCACCACGGGCCAAAAGAGAAGTTCCACAATGTGTACGATGTCAACGGTTTAGACGTACAAAACTTTTTGCTAACAGAATCAATCCATGCGCTAAATGCTTAGAAGACCATTTTACTAAGAATTTTTTAAGAAAAAAAATCATTAAGTAAAATGCAGCAAATTATAAAGGGTGCACAGTTTGTAAACAGCTACAGCAGAAACTTTATCCATTACTAAGAAACGAGAAAATACAACCAAGAAGAACATATCCTAACGCAACTATTGCACAAAATCAGACACAGAACACTAACATAATTAATCAACCAACCATTATCGAAGTATTACAACAATCAAGTGATATATCGGAATGATGAACCTGATTTGCACTCTCGTCAGTAAAATATCGTAATGTTCAAATATTACAAATAGCAGTTTGTAACGCCAACTTGACCTAAAATACTCAAGAGGTTCAGTCACTTTTAAATACCAATGAAAACGATACTAACCTACACATTTTACAACACTAATCATTTCGATGAAACTACTCATGATGGTATGGCTATTGTAGTTTGCAATTATATTAAACACCACGAATTAAATAAATATGAACATGATTGCATCCAAGCAACTACAAGTGAAGTTAAAGAAAAATTCAACAGCAAAAAATATCAGCGATGTATTGTCCTCCTAAGCACTAACATTAAAAACAATTCTTTAAAACTCTTGGTAATAATAGATACCTAGCGAGGGTAATTATAAGAATGGTAAAACTCTAACGCCCCGCGTGGGAGCACGGCCTGCGAACTAAAAGATTAAGGCTCTCATATGTCTACTCATCGCGCACCATCTCTGATGTGGGGCGATGTGAAAAGTATCGCACCTTACACGACCGCCATTATTGCTCCTTGTTCGAAATAAACGCAATACTCAATTATTTTTAGTGACTGAGTAGGTCACCTGCCAGGCATCAGAGAGCTCTGGGAATGGAACCTGGGTCCGTCCGCATCGCAGTCCACGCCTCAACCGCTTAGACCACTATGGCGATGAGGGTGATTGTAACTCCGACAATATGCAATAGGGATCAAAATTAAATACCTTCAAAGTCAGAGTTATTAGTAATAACACAAGAAGATAACTTGAGTTGTGTTTCGATAGGCGGACCAACGTAAAATTGGACTAAAGCCACAGATAACATTGATAAAGTAGCACATAATTTTATCAAATCGATACAAACCGCAGCCTGAAAAGTTACACCAGAAAAGAATGCATGTGAAATAGAAAATATGTCCCATTATAGCCAAGCAGAAGATTGTTGAAAAAACAACAGATAACTAGGACTTAAATAAAAAAAAATTAATGAGCGCCAAAGATTTTAAAAAACTACTCATGCCGTTAAAAATTTAATTTGTCTAAGATTATTTGGAAATATTAAAGAAGTAACAGATATCTCATTACAGAAGGCCGCTAGGAGAATAAAAAGACTACAACATATTCTACTACTTAACAGAAAAAATCGAAAGTGGACCAGAAATAGCTTAGGAAAGGCTAATTTATTCACAGAAAAACTAATAAGAAATATCTCCAGCAGAATCATTACTGGACAAACAACATAACAATCGATAATTCCTAAAAGCGCTTTACCCTATGAAAAAGATCACATATGATAAATTTACAACACAGTTAAAAAATAAGTCACTACCAAGAAAAAAAATTGTCAACAAACATTCAAAGCCATAATATAACGATCATGGAAAGTAAATTAAAAATCATCCCCAACCACCAATTTTAGTTTGAAGTTCATCGCATAGTTAATAAAATGAATAACAAACTTGGAAGGAAATGGTACTGTTACACTGTTTTATTTGTATCGAAGTTTGATAGAGTATGGCATGAGAACTTAAAAACCTTACCATACGACTATTACGAATTGATGACATAATATTTAACGGATGAAACAAGTTAAACACCAAAACCTTTTAACGGATTTGTAAGATATATCTTTGGAAGCATACTCAGACCAATACTTTACTTATTATTTACAGCAGACTTAACAAAAACTAAAACGATTGCGGATGACACGGCCATACTTGCATCTCGCCCAAACCCAACGACTACCACGAAGAACTTGGAAATTAATATGAAAAAAGTAGAATAGTGACTAAACATGGCGACTAAAAGCGACTAAATAACAAATTAGTTCAATCAACGTTCGCGATCAAGAAATATAAGCGTTCAACAGTAAAGCTGAATGAGAAACAATTAAAACATACGGACCGCGTGAAATACCTAGGAATTCATCTTGACCAAAAGCTTACCTAGGCAAAATAATATATTTTTCAAACTGAAATTTAGGCAGTTATATTGAATGATCCAAACTAATGCTTGAAAGCAAAATTCAAATATATAACTCCGAAAATCAGCTAGAAACAGTTATATACATCATACAGATAGTTCAAAAGAAGATGTATTACTGAATGCGCTGCAGTACGTGCCAAATATAGTAACACAAAACTATCTGTGTATTTTCAGTTAGATAAGAAATTAAAAAATAGAGCAACAAATACAGTGACCTAGTGTAACTACATTAAAATAGACTAATTACCAAGTTAATGGGCAAAGGAGATGAACTAAGAAGATTAAAAAGACAAGCTACCCTAGACTTAAATAATATGTATGTAGCTTTAACAATAAATAATGTACATAAATAACTAAAAATAATCCTAGATTAAGTAAAAAGGAAATCATTCATGGAAACACTCCTTGTAGGACATCATAGTAAGAGGGTAGTCTGAAAAATTCTCGGCCGCGATCATAGATGACGACACTAAAAGCAAGATTTATGTTTTCGTAAGTTGGAACATCTTTTAAAAGTACATATTTCAATTGCGATTAAATCTGTCAAATAGTTAAATTATTGTAGCTGTTTACTCTTAAATGATTCAAACTGAATGTCACGCAATGAAAGTAGTTGAACCTCAAAAGAAATTCATGGCAGCTTATGGGGATTATTATCTTGTGTATTCAACAATTAAAAAATGGGCTACCGATTTTAAACATAGTCGCGCTATTTTTAAAGGTGATCCCCCTGGGGACGTCCGAAAATGCAACAACACCAGGAATTATTAAATAATTACAGGGGGTGGCATTGGATAACCGACGAATTAAGGTGCGTGAAATTGTTAAAGCTGTAATTATCTCAAAAGAGCGACATATTTTGCATAAAGAATTGCACATGAAAAGATGGATACCGCAGTTGCTTACAGTTGAACAAAAGCTTATTTGAATTCCCAAGACGTTTAGAAGAAAATCAAATTGATTTTGTTGGTTGATTTATTACCACAAATTTACCATTCTGCACCGAACTCAAAACAGTAGATTAAAGCAGGTTGTTTAGCTCCAAATAAAATAAAGTTTATTCCATCCTTAGGAAGGATTTTGCATCAGTCTTTTGGGACGCTAGGGGTATTTTAATCATTGTTTACCTTGAATACGGTAGAATAATAATTAGAATATATTATACAACCCTTGATAAAAATATTTGCGAGAAAAGACACAATTTACAGAGAAAAAATTATTTTTCATCAAGACGATGCGCCCTTTTACAAGAACGCCTTAAAAATGGAGAGAGATCTACGCTGTAAATTGTTAGAACGTCCTCCTTATTTACCAGATATAGCTCCGTGTGACTTCTGTCTTTTCTCAAAACTAAAACTCTTCATCGTCGGTCAACGTTTTTCTTCTTCTCAAGAAGCGATTGCAACCGCAAGTAGGTATTTCACATACCTTGAGAAAAATCATTACCAATACGAAATAACAATGCATCGTTGGGAAAAGTGTATTTCAGTTTCAGACGTTTATATTAAAAATGAAAATATATTAAAAAATGTATTAATCTGGTAACTCCACCTGCGTTAGTCTTTGAGTAGATTGAGTAGCTTAGAGGTTGATGTTGCCGGTCTCAAGCTTGCATAAAGGAGAAGCAGGATTGCTGGGAAAGGTTAACTATCTACCTGCTGTAAAAAATAAATTGGCTTCTAGTACCAGACGTAAGCCTAGGATATGGCTGGATCACAACTATGTTTTTTTTTGCGCACTTACAGGCACTGCAGCCTCAAGGGCTTATTGTGCCGACTAACATGCACTTATTCTAGGACATTCACACACACCCACGGGTTGAAGACAGAGCCAACTGGTTGAACCATCTGAGCCACCGCGTCCCCCATAACTATGTTAGTATTGGATGTTGGAATATTAAATCTTAAAACTAACGAGAACAGGAGATAACAGAACTAAAAAGAAAGAAAATAGATGTATTCTCTCTTTCAGATCCAAAAAGAAAAGAAAAGAGATTAGTACCATATATGAATTATACCATAGTATACAGTGCAGTTGATAAAGACAAAAGAGCTAAAGTAGGAGTGGCTATTTTAATAGACTAAAATACGAAGGAATACTGCTAGTCACCTTAGGAACTTGAGTATAATGAGCATGTATGTTCTAGAGGACAATAAACCGATAAAAGTATTCAGTTTTATGAAAACTTAAATGACATTATAATAAAAATACTACCAAACCAGTATTTTCTTTTGTTTTAGGGAACTTTAACGCACGTACTGAAAATTAGGTTATCCACCGAATACAAGAAAAAATTAATAAAGTTGAGAATAATAGTGGGGAACTGTTTGTTCAGTTTTGTACTAGTAATAACTTGAAGATAAAAAATACTTACTTTGAGCATAAAGTTCAACAGAAATGTATTTACCAAAATACGAGGGGGCAAAAATTTACCATCCATTACCTACATATAGCACCAAACTAACATATATTCCCTTCACAAATAGTAAATGGAAGAGCCCTGAATTCAGCAAATATATGATCGGACCACATTCTATTGCTGTATAAATTGCGAATACAAATAGAAGAATTCAAAAAAAGCAAACCTATATATGAAGAATAAATAAATACAAAACTGTTGGAAGATGACAGCATAAAATATCTATACCAAAGAACAACAAAAGATTACATAGAAGAGAAAAACATAGACGCCAGCAGTGACAGATGTAAACTGGGACAAACTAAAAACAAATATAAAAGCAGTAATCAACTCATTGGGAAAAAGAAGAGTAAGCAAAGAAGAACAAACCAAAAGAATTCCATGATTCTGTCAAGAAATAAAAGAGGTAGTAAAAGTAAAAAGAACCGTATATCTAAAATATGTAAAGGAAAACATAACTGCAGAGAACTACAAAGAATATAAAGCGGCAAGGAATGACATAAATAACGAGACGGATGTAAAATCCGGAAAGGAAACTTTCGAAAGCGAAGCAAGTCATACATGTGACCTTGTGGTCCTCGTATTTCGAGTCAAATGGAAGCTACAGGTCTGACACAAGGTATCTACTAACCAAATATGAAGTGAATTGGTGAGATAGTTCCGGAGATATCGTGTCGACAGACACACACAGATAGACAACCATGATCGTGATCGCATTAGTTTTCGCCCACGCCTTACAGGATTTCGAAAATTAATAAAAAATAATACTAATAAACAATTTCAGAAGACATTAAGCATATGAGAAGCACTAAATGATATGACATAAAACACATACACACAAATACCTACAAAAGGAATGTAAGATTAGGAGTATGATAAGGCCTATATGAGGTCATAGTTAAATAAAACCAGAGCAGATACCACAAAAACATTGCATGAAATTGAAGCTACAAAAATGTCAACAAGAAAAATTGTAGGGAAAACAAAACTAGACTACATAAGAAACGACGAGATAAAAGAATAATGTCAAATACAAGGTATCAAATTTGGACCAAGAGAAGAAAACAAGAATGGAATAACCATGTGACAAAGATGCATGAGTAGAACCTAGTCAACGCTAGAAAGGTAATCTGTATGAAACAGGCTAATAGCCTAATACAGGATAATCAATAATAGGCATCGCAAAGTACTTGCCTATTAAAAAGTAATGAAAAAGATAAAGTCAATGCCACCTAACATACGTAATAGTTAGCTAATTGAAGTTTTGTAGCAAACCATTGATCACGTGGCTATGTAATTTTAATAATAGAATCCTTGACATTTGAAGAAAAGCTGTTGATTGTACAGAAATTTTGTGAATCTAGAAGAAGCTGAATCATGTTCTGACGGGCTTTTAAGGAGTCTCCCTTAGGCAAAGACGATAAACAGGTGAGAAAGAGTAAAGAAATTTCGAAGTAAAATCGTAGAATACTACGCAAAAAAAATTTCTCTACTTTCAGACTGATTCACAGATTTGGGGCAACTGGCAGTGTCTGAGACGTCCGACTCGCCAGATTTAGAAAAGGTTGGAGATATTTTCGAAGATCAACTAAGCTTGCCAATTTGGTGAGAAGCTCAACAAGCGGGATCAGCTATGGGAGCGTCCAAACTACCCCGACAAAAAACATTTGGAAATGCACCCGTACTGAAGTCGGACAATATCGAGAAAAGATTCCAATTTGGCCAATAGATGATTGAAAAAGTGGGAGGCGGTTCGATTGATGTTTCTTTATTTGCAAGGTTTTTTTTAACAAGCACAACATGCGCCACTGGGGTACCGAAGATCCTCGCCTCTCCATTCAGCAAAAGTGATCGCCTGGTGTGCAATTTCATGGAAAACGATTTTGGGGCCATATTTCTTTGACGACAATGTGAACTCTCCAAATTACCGCCAGATGCTCAAAGAGGAGTCTTTACGGGGAGGAAAGAGAGCCACAATGCTCAACGGTTACTGGTTTATGCAGGACGAGGCTTCATCTCATTACGGAATTTCCACACTTCTGGATAATTTTGGAACACGTATCATAGGCCTAAACTTCAATAATTTTGCTGGTGTTGGAAGTAATTGGCCACCATATTCCCCTGGCATAAATGCAAGTGATTTTTTTTCTACGGGGATACCTGAAAGGATCTTCAAGGACACTCGAAGATTTCAAAATAGCCACAAAAATAAAATTTCGGCCATTGGAAGAGACAGCCTTTCAAATTTTGAAAACATTTTTTAATTTTGAAAATCGGTTAGCTAGGTAGGAAATTATAAGGAAATACTTTTCGACGCGTATTATTGAGCACCCTGTAATAAGTCAAAGAAGAAAATAAATTTGTTTTAATTGTTAGACCGACAATTTTTCAGACTATTCTCGTATTAAATTCACCAAAACTTATTGTCTATTGAGGCATTATTTTTGTTCGAAATAAATGTCTTAATAAGGTGTTTTCGTTTTATATTAGAAATATTTCTCGACCCTTCCCCCCTCCTCCCATTTTTTATTATGAAACCTTCAGGAGGTTACAACCTTAAAGTGTGCGACAATTATATTGAGACACCCTGTAAAAAAGAAGTTAATGAGAAAATAAAAGATCACTATATTGTCCATATAACATAAGAAATAAATTAATAATAAATCGTACTATGTGAACAGCCCTCGTATATGCATATATTTGAAACTCCTTTTATGCCATAATTATATCAATATAGGAAAGATTAGAGATATTAATTTAAACTGCTAGAAGTTGTTATTATTGCATTACATAAGGCGATAGATGCGCTATAATTAGACCCATAGACTAGAAAATCAAAGATTGCGCCGGGCCATTCGCCCGCAGACCTTCCGCAACGTCCATAGCGGGCCGAAGTTCACGTGCGCGTCTGCAGAGCGGAAAAGGAAGCAAAAAGGCCGCGCGCGAAGGCCGGCGGGTTTCCCTGGCTGCATTTCCGCCGCGGCGGCACGCAGCCGGCGGTACACAAAGTGGCGACTTACCGGTGCAAAAAATCCACGTGTTGGGCACGTGAGGTCGCGAAGTGCGTCAACGGCGCTGGAGAACGCGAGGCGCGCAGCGGCACTCCCGGAGAGATGATAAGTCGCACTCGCGCGGGCAAACGCTGGGTGATACCTGTGGCTGCGGCGTCCGCGAAAATGGTCGCGTGAAAAGCATGCGATTCGCGCCGCGGCCGGCCGTCGCGCTGCGTGGCGGGGCCGCTGCTAGCTGGCGCCAGCGGCCGGCGCTTGCATTCCCGCTGCGAGCAACGGCCCACGGTGAACGCTCGCGCCGGGACAACTAATTTCCCCGGCTGGAGTTTTGGCCCCGAAGATTTTTCGTTGTCAAAGGGGAAACAAATGGCCGAAGTTGCCGCATTTGCTAGTTTATCCGTATTTCGTAAATAACGGGATTCCCTACTTTTTTTCATTTTCTCTCAAACAATAAGTCTGACGTTCCTTTATCTAACTCATACTAAAAAAGTTGCCAGAAAGTGGAAAACGATTTTTACAAGTGCTACTCAAAACTTAACATATTGACCCTTACAATTGAAATTCGCACAAAATAACTTAAACCATAAACTTGGTAAACCATCCAAATGATATCCAATCTTATCGCCCAATCAGCTTAGTGTCTGTTGTTTCCAAACTTTTCGAAAAACTATTGAATCGATTCCCGAACATTAGTTTGGATTTTGGAAAGAGCACTCTAATATACAACAATGACATAGAATAAACCTGCAAAGCTTGCAACGCATAGCAAAGTGGCGAAGCAGTCTCCCAAATTTGAGAACCCTCTAGCTGACCTTTGGCCTTTCAAAATCACTAACAAACAGCCTTTTTGGTCACCTGTCGATTGGTGAAAACAGAATATGGAAATTCCCAGCCGTTCTCTAGTTATTGCTCGGATGGACGGACGGACGGATGGACGGACAACATGAAGTGTAACGGATCTTATTCAATAAACATTCCGTCGAAAGCTGAAACATTCAAATCGTATTTGTCAAATTGATACTTCCAAACTTGGAAATAAAATCTCCCAATTACAGCCAATTTCTACTGGTGTCCCTCAAGACAATTTCTGGGCCCGGTTCTATACCTGGTACTTGTTGCAGACCTATCAACTATGCCTCAGACAACATTGAGAACATTTGCTAACGACTCTGCTAGCCGTGCATGTCATGAAGACTATCAAACCACAAATTTTCTGCAAGAAAAACTAAATGCAATAGAAGATTGGTTGCGGAAATGAAAAATCAAGGTCAACGAAACAAAGTCAACCCATAATAATGTTTGCAACAAGACAATCACATGTAATGTTAAACAACCGTAAGTATACAAAGCTAAACACTTGGACCCCCCATATAGGCAAAAAAATGGACATCAAACTCAAAAAATGCACTGAGTTGTAGGACAAACACTAGAAAACTAAATACTTATTCACAAAACCATGATACGACTTATATAGACCTACGCCTGTGAATTTGAGGTTACGACAACTACCCGAACATTAACATAATATAACAATTTTAATCGGAGACACTGAGAAACATCTTCAATACTCCTTGGTACGTAGCAAACCGGGCAATTCACTCCGACTCGAACATACAATATGTGCGGAACAGAATAGACAGCAAGCTACGAGGTATCACGACAAACCCCTAGCACATTCTAACGACCTTCTTACACCACTAACGCAGCAACCAGTAATACGAAGATAAGTAGCCGTGGAACCTGACGGAATAACATAAAACAGTTACATCCCCCCTCCCCCACCAACCTTCAAATATTCTGTAACGAGCTTTGCTTTCTTTCCACCCATTCTGGAATATAAGTCTCGAGAAGTGACTTATGGACCTCTTCAGTGACGATAGTCTTCTCTTTGCAGAGATGTCAAAAAGTGATTCCAACCAAATCCATTGCCATAATCAACATTGTCTTCCTTTCCTTGAACTCTTGCCTTCGCCTTCATTGAACAATCTCACCTTTTCCTAGCCATTGAGTCAGCTTGTTTCTAAGTAGGTGGTCGGCAAAGGGGTATTCAACTTTCATCTAGGGCGAGAGTACGACATACACAAATCCTCAGTCAACATCCTCCAATACTTCAAAACCATCATCTTGTTTCGGCCAAACACGCTTTGATTCGTTTCAATTCGGGGTCGCGTAAGAAGCTCCTCCTCTGGTCTCTTCAATTATAGTACACCCTTGTTCTCCCCGGTCACCTATTTCTTTACGGTGTGAGTATAGAATGCCCTTGGTGGTATACTTCTTTACAGCAAATCATGACTGTATCCTGATGAGCATCTGATTATAAATCCGATTGTGATGAAAGATCGTCGATCTTGGTCACTCATCGAAGATATCAATAAATTTCCTCAAAACGACCAGTCATTTTGATCATTTGGATTGTGTTTACTTGCTAATACGAGCTCACATGTGCCAAATTTCATCTCGCTGTGTCAAGTGGTTAATGAGCAAAGATATAATTTGTGAGACAATAGTATAAGTCCTTAAAGACCGTGCCGAGTGAATAAATACATAAAGAAATTGTATGAACGAAAGCAGAATAAGCGAGCAATAAGGAACGTAAAAAAGGGCTAAAAGTCGCTGCAATAAACGGTGGGTGTTTTAATTATTAATAAAATAAGATGTTACGAGTGCTCAAAATAAGGATAAAAATTGTATTGAAGCTAGATAAAAACGATAAACAAAAATCGGCTAAGCATAAGGCACATTTACCATTTACGGATAGGCAACTCACTCTACAACTCAAAGTAAAGTAAAGCATAAAGTTAGGCTGATATAAATAACGAGAAAATAAATAGAAAAACTAAATATTAAATTAAAATAACTGAGAAAAGACAAGGAAAAATTAATTAATTGCATTTAAAAGAAATTACACACAAATAGAAAGAAGGGTCCGACGAGTTGACTGGCCGAGATTTCTAACGCAGTGTGATAAAAACAAAAACATGCAAATAAGATTGCCTTTAATAATAACGCTAACAGAACAGAACAGGAATCAAATTATTAGGAACAATTACGAAACTGTACTAGCGGAATGGGATAGCGATAAGTATACAACGGACAAGGAAAAAAGTGTAGAAAATCTTGAGAGGGTGTTTGGTAGATCTGCGAAAACAAGAATTAAAGTTTCTTAAACAACCGGCTGGACAGAAACATTAGCCCAAAAGCTGCAAAAAGAATAGGAACTAGAAAGTGCGTTATAGAATTGAGCAGCGAAATGGAAAAGAACAAAATCATGAAAAACAAATCAAAATTGAAAAATAGGAAAGAAAAGCTTATAGTGATTAATGATTATATAACACCGACAGAAATAAAAAAAAAACAATCCCAATTGTGAGCATTTGCCAAAACATAAAAGGAAAGAGTGCAAAATTGATTACAACAAAGTGATGATAAATGGAGAAAAATGGAGATGGAATAAAGAAATCGAGAGAATGAAAAAACAGTTAGCAAAACACTAGAGGCAACTAACCAGACAGAAAAAAGAACATACATAAATTTAGGAACGATCGGATCAACAGAAAAAGTTAAAAAAAACTAGACAAAGGTTAGTAAGATTGAAAAAGAATATGAAAACAGTGCAACAATACATACTAGAAAAAAAAACAGAATAAAGAAGAACAGAAAACTATGGAAAATAGAAACAAGGTATGTCAGAACCTCAACAAATAAGGAAGGGGAACTAACAGAGGAATTGGAAAAAATAAATGCATATATTGTTGTCATCATTGAAACAAAAAAGAAAAGTGACGGTAAAAATCTATTTAAAAAAGACACCCATTGATATATAATGAAGTAAAAGACAGAAGTAGAGCCAGTGAAGCGGTAGGATGCTACATTAAAAAAGAAAATATAAAATACGTACAAAAATGGACTGGAGCATCAGAAAGAATTTTAAAAATAGACATAGAAATAAAAGAAGAAGTAAAAGAACAATCATAATAGTATATGAACCAAACGAAGATAAACAAACTAACATAAAGGATGAGTTTTTAGGAACAACTAAGAGAAGTGACAGAAGAAAGTGAAGGAGTAGGTATAAAAGATGATAAAACAGGAAATGCAATAGAAATACGTGGATAAACCCCAGAAACAATAATGGCCGAAATATGCTAGACTTTTGTACACTAAACAATTTAATAGTGACAAACACCTTCTACAAACACAAAAACATACATACCAGAGAATCAATACGTAAAAACGATCAATAATAGATTACGTTATAGCTAATAAGAATTATAAAAGAGAAATAAAGGACACAAGAGTACGATGGGAAATGTATTCCGATAACTATTTAGTATTAACAAAAATAAAAATAAAAAACTAGACCCAAAAAGAAAATATTAAGATAAATAGTTAATATAAAAGTAAGCTAGTAAAATAAGTAATCAGAACTTATAAAATCAGAAACGAAGAGATATATACAAAGAGAAAATAGAGACAAAAATGAAAAAAATTAGAGAAAGGTTAAACATGACAGTAGAAACAATTTGGAGAACAATTAAAGATTCAATAATAAAAATAGCAAACGATACATGTGCTTATACGAAAACAGACTAAACCAAAAAACAAACCAAATGGTGAAATGAGGAAATTAAAACGGAAGTAGAGTTGAAGAAAAAAAATTAAAAAATATCGTAGTGAAAAGAACCACGGCAATTATAACAAATACAAATAAGGAAGATTAAAGCCAAAGAGATAGTGAAAGAAGCCAAACATTAAGCCTGGACGGAATTTAGGGAAAAAATTGAACGAGATAGAAGGGGGAACCAAAAGTTATTCTTCAGAATATTTAAAACACTACGAAAGGGTAAGCAAAACAGAAATATATGCATAAAATCATTAAATAGAAAAATCTTGGAAGAAGATGAGAAATGGTAAGAGTGTTTCGAAGAAATGCTGAACACTGCGCAAACTAATTACGACGGAAGCAACAGAAAACATTGAGAAAACCATAAAAAACACCGAGAATATAAAAAATGAAGAGATTAAGAAAGGCGAAGTAATAGAAGCCTAAAGATATTGAAACGAGGCACGACATAAGAGCGGAAATGATAAAAAAAACATGGGTAAAAAAAGAATGAAAATTTAAATTATTTAATAATATCTGGATGAACAAAAAATATCAAAGGACCGGGAGGTGGAAATAGCATTACCCATAAATAAATAAAGGAGACGGTAGATAGTATAGGAACTATAGGGAAATTACCCTGCTCAGCATTATGTTAAAAATATATGAAAGAATACTGGAAACAAAGCTAAAAATAACAATTGAACAACAACTAGAAGATCTACATAGCGGATTTAGAAAAGGAAGAGGAGTTCAAGCTCATATATTTACAATGAAACAATTAATAGCACTAACAACAATGGCAAGAAACAAAAAAGAATGGACAAGATTTATTTTTAAAAAGTGACAGGCTAAATAAATTATACGTTGATTAAAGTGTAATATCGTAACACCCACTGGGTAAATAATAATATTGATAAACAAGAATGGTGTAATACCATAAAGGAAACTTTCTACATAGGTGCGAAATCGTAACGGTCACTTCCGGTTGCTGAAATTTGGTTGAAAATCAATCCTATGAAAGGTACTGACCTAAGATGTGTGTATGCCAAGGTTGAAGTGAATCCGTTGGATAGAACGGAAGTTATCTTGTCTCCAGACACACAGACAGACAGACAGGATGATAATCTCATTAGCTTTCTACTATAAGCTTCGCTGTAGAAAGTTAATAAATATAGTTAACTTTACACAAATGTCTATGTACCTAACTTTTTAGTGCTCGTGATAAATTTTTAACATGAGCGAAGGAAGATATTAACATTTATATTATACATTTGTTAATTTGTTTTATATGGATCTTTGGGAAAGATAAGAAAATTATTTAAGCGCGCTTCTGTAACAAATCAGAGAGCATTGTATTAAAAATAGTCAAATAAAAAAAAACATTATTTTTAAACCTCAAAATACAATCCATATATTAACTGTTAAATAGAAGTTTGTTCTAATGTCGTTCTTTTCATAGTCACTGGCTCTTATAGTCACTGCCAGGGGTTCGATATCCGCTCTACCTAATTTAATTTTCTTTAAGCAATTAGTCTGAATTAATCTGAGCGATTCTTCTTTACACATCATTCTCCAACATTTTAAATTATTTAAACAAGATGTACTCGTATCACGCAATTTTTGCTCTGAACGTAGAAATAAAACATTTCGTTTCCTGACACTCGACTGATAGTTATGTTGACGTCGATGTTCGCATCTTTGTGAAGGTTGTAGTTTCTAATAAATCGTAGAGCACTGAAGATGGACCGTAGAGCGCTTTAGAAAGACCGTAGAGCCCTGGAGATTCTAAATGTGAATTTTTGCAGCTTAGCTTTAAACTGGAGTTTCATACGTCATTATAGAGTGGACTTATAAATTGTCAGCTTGTTGGAGGTGTTTATATAAAAAAGAGATACAAGAGCCAAACGATTTATCTTCGCATTGTTCACCGCATTATCGACGTGAGCTCTCCAGATCAATGTTCGGTCTAAAGTCACTCAGAGATAGGTAATTTTCTCCTTCCAAAGATCCTAAGATTCGCTAAGTCAACTCTACAGTGAAGTAATCTTTTGGTAGATGTCCATTTGGTGCGGCCGAAATAAGTGGACTGTATAGGTAATTTTGAATTTTGAATAGAGCACTTCAAACAACTCTAAAATTAAAAACACTAATCTGTGGAAACGGCGCTTCCCGCAGATATCGGTTCCCTGCTGTTGGTCCTGGGGCTTCCAGAAGAAAAGGAGAAGGATATGGATAAAAATTAGGACAAGTTACCCCAATCTTCACAGCAGACGAAACGGGGGCGTCTTCCTGGTGTAAAGGTTCCCTCGTCGAGTTGCTAATTTGTCGGCGAGAGCACAGCGAAAAAATGCAAAAGCGCGAACAAAGGCAAATGCGTAATGCCGCGAACAAAAATGCGAAATGCAGGTTTTGATAAAGCAAAGGTATAAAGTAGCGTGAACTTAACGTAATTGAAATTGACCAGTTTAAAATGAATAAAGCAAAGGCTTAATGTCACGCGAACTAAACGAAATCAACGTGTCAAAGCAAGTGCTCAAAGCCAATTCTAAAATCCAATTGCACGAGCGCGGCTCTCGGCCTTAATCGCCACGCGCGCTTGCAGTCAATTGGGCCGATAAAACAAATTTCACATATATGAGAGGGAATCAAATTATAGCCGGCCCTAATTTAAAATTTCAAAAAATAAATATAATTAGGAGATTGGCCCAAACATCCCCCCGCCCCTGAAGCCGCCGCCTTCAGCACCAACAACTACTGCGAGTGACGGATCAAAATTGCAATACAACCAAGGCAATTGGGTAATACGCACCAACCGCTTCTCCAAAATGAAACAAACAAAGCTGAATAACTATATACAAACTATATACAAATGGCGATAAACCACAAACAACCGCATTATTGGGAAGGAAGAGGGAATAGCTTCACCGTGGGTCGAGTATAAATTCCCCGCGAAGTTCGAACTCGAGCTACTAGAACCGCCCCATCTTTTCCAGGAAACACTTCGTCAACTATCCCCAAGGGCGATTTTAAAGGGGAACAGTTATTTTGGTCAATTAAAACTACGGTATCCGGCTTCAAAGGTTCAGTTGGTTTTTTCCACTTCCGTAGGACCTACAACTCGTGCAAATATTCTCGCCTCCAACGCTTCCAAAAATCTTGTACAATTCGATCCAACAACTGGAATCGGCTTAATCGATTCAGGGGGATATGGGAAACGAGCTCCGCCAGTAAATTTTCTGCCGGTTTCAGGCGCAGGAAGTGAGCCGGAGTCAAGACCTGAAGATCGGGGAAGAAGGGGTCGGAAATTCAACAACGACTCGATTTGAGTTAGAACCATAGTAAGTTCTTCATATGTCATAATCTGATCACCAATTTCTCGGGACAAATGAGCATTGACAGATTTAATCTTAGATTCCCATAAACCGCCAAAGTGAGGAGCACTGGGAGGTGCAAATTTCCACTCTATTCGATGATTGGCTAAACCGTCACGTAGGAATCGGCGATGTTCGTCGGACTCTAATAACTGTGCTATTTCTTCCAACTCAGCCTTTGCACCTACAAAGTTGGTACCTCGATCAGAAAAAATCGTGCGACAAAGTCCACGTATGGCCAAAAATCGTTTTAATGCTGCTAAAAACATAGGAGTTGACAATTCTGTAACCAATTCAATGTGGATCGTTTTAGTAGCTAAACAAATAAATAAAAAAATGTATGCTTTACGAAGGACGGGCTTTCGACCCTTTCCCAAAGAAATTTTTAACGGTCCTGGGTAATCGACACCTGTCTCAAGAAACGCCTTGTCTCTGAAACTCGACTATGTGGTAAATCTCCCATCATAGGTGACCAATTCTTTGGACAAACTCTAAAACACCTATTACAAGCACGGACACACGCACGTAACGTTTGTCGCGCGGAAAGAATCCAAAATTTTTCTCTCAACAATGAGAGTAACAGGTGGGGCCCTGCATGGTAATGAACTATGTGGAAATGATTAATTAATAGTTTTACAAAAGAGTTCTTTTTTTTTGGCAAAATGATGGGTTAACCGTGATCAACGGGCAACACCGAATTTTTCAACCGCCCTCCGACACGGATTACGCCGTGGTCTAAGAAAGGGGCAAGTCGTTGTAATTGATCGGAACAAAATTTTCCAGTTTCCAACGCCTGAAACTCTTTGCAAAAATGACATCGTTGCACGACAAGACATAAAGACCGCTCCGCTTTATTTAATTCCTCACCAGAAATATCCTGCCTCGGGGTTAGCTTTTTTCCAAACCTCAGGATCAATACCACCACCCATAACAAACGTATATAAGAGAAAGAACGACCAATTAACGCTACTATAGGATTTTCGAGGCAGGGTTCTTCGGAGACAAATAACGCCAACTTTCGAGTTTCTGGAAGCTCGGTTTCAGCATTATTGGTCACCACTCTTCGGGAGCGCTCAGTCAAGATGGGCCTTTCCACCACAAGTGATGTTCAAATAATTCTTGGGGTGATAATCCCCTTGATAGACAGTCCGCCGGATTCTCCCCGCCATCAATGTGAAACCAAGAGTCAACTAAAGTTGACAAAAACGGTAATTCTTGCTTAAAGGTCTGACAACGATCGGCAATTTGGTGGGGAGGGGGATCGTCCCAATCAATTTGAGCCTGCCACAACTGCTTAATAAATAGCTTGGCCATTAAAATAGTCGGAACTAAAATTCCCAAAGGATCAAACATACGGGCAATTGTAGACAACATATGTCATTTGTTACATCTTCGTTCCTCTGCTCGAATCTGAAACCCAAAACAATCGGATTGGGGATTCCAAAGTAACCCTAACACCGGGTACGAGGCATCTCCATAATCAAACTTTCTAACTAAAGTATTTCCTGCCAATTCGGGTACATTAGATGACCATTTTACCAAAGAAAATAGCCCAGCAGCCATCATCTGTTGTGATTGAACTTTTAACTCGCGAGCCTTATCTATGTCTTCTAGTGACGTAACCAGATCATCTATATACATGTCTCTGGGAATAATTTCGGCCGCGATTGATTTTGTTTCTCCTCGTCCACAAGCTGATGAATTGTTCGCAAGGCTAAATAGGGAGACACCGAAAGACCAAAGGAAACTGTATTCAATTGGAATACTTGTACAGGACCCTCTGGATGAGATCTCCATAGCAATTTTTGATATTTTCGGTCTTCCGCACGTACCCAAATCTGCTGATACATTTGTTTAATGTCTGCGGACAAGGCAACCGAAAATAGACGGAAATTTACTAACAAGTCAAAGATATCGATTTGCAACTTTGGGCCTACGTGAAGTAAATCATTAAGTGATGTTCCCGAGCTCGTTTTCGCACTCGCATCAAATACTACTCGAAGTGGCGTAGAAGCGTTCTGGAGTTTAAAAACACCGACATGAGGAATAAAATGGCCAACGTCAGAATTAGAGTCGGCCGTCACTGACATGTGACCTTGTTCCAAATAATCCGAAACGACGTCCTTATAGAGGCTTTTCAACCGCGGAAAACGTCGAAAGCGCGCCTCCAAGCCTAACAACCGACGAAAGGTCAGATTGTAGGAGTTTCCTAACTTTTGTGGATCTTCCTTGAAAAGTAAAGAGACGATGAATTTCCCAGAACTCGATCTTTTCACCGTCGAACAAAACAATTCCTCACAAATCTTGTTTCCTTGATTTACTAGGGTTGTTGAAGGAACTTCGTCAACTTCCCAAAACTTTTAAAGGAGCGTTTCGACCGGTTTATTTATAGCAACCAAACTTATGGGGTTAATCTCCTCAGACACAATTGGAGCCCTACCTATAACAACAAACCCAAGGGGGCTTGAAATAGCAACCGGAAATTTTGGTGAACTTTTGATGGTCGTGTTTCCCAGAATCTGGCTGACAAACTCAGCATCTAAAATCCCGTCTATTCCTCCCGGAATGTGAAAATAGTCATCTGCTAAATCCAGATTTCGAAGATAAGCCAACTGGGAAATATTGACTTCTGCCAACGGCAGTTGTCGATAATCTTCTTTACAATAAGGGGCTCAATCGTAAACGAAATACTGGAATCAAACCGAGACGAAAAAGTCAAATTGATTTTTCCATATATTGTTTCTGGAGCTCCTCCAAGACTTAAAACCGAAGACTTCAGGCGTTCAATTGGCAAGTTCAAACGCCGACACGCCTTTGAAGAAAATGTGACTGGCTTCTAATCTAACAAGAATCTCAAATTTTTAAAATGCCCCGACTCGTTATAAAACCTTCCGACAACCGTTGACAAAACAACTGTCGACTTTTTTGAGATCGCGGATCTTTTAGGATTTTCCAGCGAACACAAAGCCGTCTCTTTAACCTCCGACAACTGGCCTGCGGGTTTACTCTCTTTAGAAAAAATAGAATGCAAGAGAGGGTGATGAGGCAAGTCACATTTATTACAGGAGCTGCATTGTCTACATTCTAGAGCTCGGTGACCGGGTGAGAAACACCGGAAACACCAATGATGACCTTTTATAAATTCAAACTTTTTCCACGGGGATAACTCTAAAAATTTACGACAATCCTTAAGGGAATGATCTTTGCCTTGGCAAAATTTACAAATTTTCCCGTTCATACGAGAATCTGGATTAAGTGAAAAATTGTGCGTGGTATGTGGAATTTTCTCCGTGATCTTGGGTCTTGAAGTTTCCGAGGGGTTAACGAACGGCATAGTTTTTATTTGCTTTTGTAGGAATCGCACAAAATCTTGATAGGTAGGGATATCTTTGTTGCGATGTGCCTCTTCAAAGAAACGTCTTGTTAACAGGTCTAAAATTTCTAACCCCCGATTCAAAAATACAAAATCTCCGATATCCTCTAAACCTAATTGTTTAATTGCCGCAATGGGCCCACAAAAATTATTTAAAACTGCTTCTAAACCTCCTCTGGATTCCGCACGTAAAGTTTTAAAATTAAATACCTGGTTAACATAGTTGTTTGCCACCGACCTTTTATCGTAAAAAACGATCAAATAAGGCTTCCCAAATTACCTTATAATTACTTTCTATGGCAGTAAGCCGCTGGCAAACCTTTAAGGCCGAACCTTGCAATTTTGACACCAAAAGTGCCACCTTTTCTAAATCTGATGAATTTCGATTGTCATGGACCAAAGTGGTGAATAACTCGCTAAAAACTGGCCAATTTTGGGGTGCACCATCAAAACTAGGAAGGTTTATAGCGTTAAGTTTTAGCGACTCGGTTTTTGCTAGGGTAGGAGCTGTTGAAGTGGTCACGCTTTCCGAAAATTGCTGAGCAACCCTTGCGATAACCTCCAATAAATTCCCAATTTCCGTAAATTTAAAAATAAAATTGGGATTTAAATCTAAAGAAATTTCGTTGATTCGAAATTCTAACTTAATTTCTTTAATTGTATCTTCGTGCATTGTAAGGGCCGTTTTGAAATAAGCGAGATTTTGTCCCTCATTAATTTTTTATGCAAAATCGTGGAATCTTTATACACGAGCGAAAATCGTTTGTTTTTTTAGTATTTAAAATTCTCAACAGATTTTCCGCCTTTCCTTTTTCCGTCATTTTTGCAATAATACATTTTAATGGCCAACAATCAATTAAATTTTCAATTGAATAAGTCAAATACCACAAAACAGGTCTGTGGCAAGCCATTAGAACTTAACGTTCCAACGCTTAAAAGGATATCTAATCTAACGCGGCACACGCTTAGCTCGACTATGGAACAAACAACAAAAAATGATTCAAATCCGGATTGCAAGGACCAAATGGTGAGGCCGAAATAAGTGAACTGTATAGGTACTTTTGAATTTTGCGCTTCCCGCAGAAATCGGTTCCCTGCTGTTGGTCCTGGGGCTTCCAGAAGAAAAGGAGAAGGATATGGATAAAAATTAGGACAAGTTACCCCAATCTTCACGGGTACGTCTTCTTGGTATAAAGGTTCTCTCGTCGAACCGATAATTTGTCGAAAAATGCCAAATGCAAAAGCGCGAACAAAGACAAATGCATAATGCCGCGAACAAAAATGCGAAATGCAGGTTTTAATAAAGCAAAAGTATAAGTCGCGTGAACTTAGCGTAATTGAAATTGGCCAGTTTAAAATGAATAAAGCAAAGGCTTAATGTCACGCGAACTAAACGAAATCAACGTGTCAAAGCAAGTGCTCAAAGCCAATTCTAAAAGCCAATTGCACGAGCGCGGCTCTCGGCCTACATCGCGGCCTTAATCGCCACGCGCGCTTGCAGTCAATTGGGCCGATAAAACAAATTTCACATATATGAGAGGGAATCAAATTATAGCCGGCCCTAATTTAAAATTTCAAAAAATAAATATAATTAGGAGATTGGCGCGAACACCATTCCTTAACAGTCTTCTAAAAGGTCTAGTTCCTCTTACAGCTGTCTTGTGACGAAATATGTCCTCAGCAAACTGAACAGCACCGCCGTGTCGTCTGCATATTGGGCCAGTGTTGTGCAGAAAGAGTGTCGAGGGCAGGATGGAACATTCGAGGAAGCCAGCTTGAGTCGCCTCTTCGATGACCTCACGCTACCAAACTTCATCACGAAACTTCCTTCCGGAAGGGAAAGTCCGCACAAGCTAAACGTTGACAGCGGAATTGCAGTGGAGGTTATATTATATATTAAGCCGTTGTGCCACACCTTGTCAAAGATCTTAATTACGTTTAGGAAAACTGTAATTTGTTTCTTGGTGTTTCTTGTCGAGATGGGCAATATCGTGGTAGTTGAGCTACACTAACACTTCAGATTGTCACCTTTATCTTGAGCAGTATAGACATCACGCTCCTTGTATATGGGCGATGTTGAGGAAGAACGGTTGTGTGAAACCTTGATCATCCTCCAGAAACTATCGTTAGCCATTTGGAGTGTCTCCAGTTTGCTCTCTTAGGCGGGATTGGTAGCGAAGTAGTTAGATTCCTGAATAAAAACGGCGAGATTATGTATCAATTCTTTACCAGAGTGAATGATAAAAATGGATCCAATAAACTGCCTCAAATGGACGGTGAGGGCCGGTCATGGAATTGCTCTGCTTCGTCGAAAATTCCCAAACTAAGGAGAACCCGACTTTAATCAGTGTCCAGCTCGCTGTGGTAGTTTATCGTCTGCTGCATAGGGACATCCTCGAAAATGGTGATGTAAAAGATGTGCGGGCAACAGGTAAAGCCGTAATGGGTGGGTTCCGGGTGTTCCACCACCACGAGGCGGTGCATTTGGATATAGCCATGCGGTGCCCTGCTGTTGATATCACTCGGCATTCAAGTTCCCTGATAAAATCGTTGCAATGTTCTCCTTGAAGATGGTTTCCATGTTCTCGACGGAGGGGGGGGGGGGTAGATGGCGCTGATGTGAAGAAAAGTTATAAGCGGACTTTAGCCGTATAACTCCATGATCTCTCGTCTGGAGGTGTAGATGGCAGCGGTCCCCAATTGCTTGATAGCCGAAAGTGGTACTGAATAATGCTCTAGACAGGACGTAAAGTAGACTGCTGTTCCGGGCTTCCTTGGTAGTTGTCGGTCCTCCTTGTCCTTCAGGTCATTCCTATTCCAGAAGACAAGTCAGCTAAGAACAGACCAGATGAGTTGTCTATCCATAAAGTGGCTTTAGGAAGGAAGCAAAGTCTTCAGCGTGTTATATCAGACCTCTAATGAGGTCTCTTCAATTGGTGGTTCCTAGAAATGATTGAAGTATCTTTGGGATAAAGTGCACCAATGTTGCCACCTTCAGCTTGTGGGGTGGGGTAAAGATTGCTCCCCAATCTCTGGGTGCTCAGCTTTAGTGAGTGCTGCTACTCAGCTTCGGAAAATCTGGGTGTAGGAGTGCTTTATCGCTGTTGGGTTAGCAGATATTAAACTACGGGTTGACATCTTTGAAAGAGGGGCTACTTTGCGTTGTTAAGACTGCTTTGGAAAAGCAGGGCAGCCTCAGTAGCTAGCTAGATGGACCTCGGCACAGTTGGTGCAGATGGCAGGTGTCGTGCGCTCCTTGAAAAAATCTCTGTCTTCTTTTTTCAGAGGGCTCCACCGTTATTACTACTGCTAAAACATGGTAAAGGTCGTATATCTGCCTGTCGTATCGTTCTGCCTCTACAAACATAAAAGACATCGAGTTCTTACCTTGCAAGCGTCATATTTAAAAAACGAAGATTGTTGGTATTCTCTGATCCATCGGGTCTTTCTTACCTCTTTTTCGCTTACGTTCTCGAATAGCAGAGGATATATATGGTATGGAAGTTTCTTCAACCCCATGACACGGTTTTTACACCTGTAGTCATTCTCTGTGCAGAAGTGAATACTAACGGATTGTCTGTTGTTCTTTGTTTTGCTGAAATTTAGCTTATTTTCCTTAAAAATTTTCAGCATGCAGGTACAGTAGCTGGTGTTACAAAGAATTTTTGACGGCACCTTTGTTGCAGGCATCGGAGGCAAATCGCTTGCATAGCGGGAGCTTTTGTGCTGGTTCGTCCGTCTCTAACTTCCGGGTGGACACTTTTACGTCCCTGCGCTACCGTGTAGTCATCTTTTTCACTGGATATTGCTTCGTTACTTTCTTCATCTTTAGATAGATCAAGTGGTGAAGCAGAGTTGCTTCTCGAACCAGAAGTCGCGGACGAGGCTTGCTGGTTATTATTCGCATCGTGCAGCACAATCGATAATTTTGATGCTGCAGTTGTTCAATTAAGTTGTCGACATTGTCCACATTGTGTTTTTGTAGCAAACAGCAAGCGTAGTCCGCATGGCGACTGCTCTCGAGGTAATAACGCCGGAAATACATTGATATTTACTTCGTTAGCAACACGCCTTCCCTCTTCGGTAACCTGACATGGATGTTAGTAGGCCTATATTAGACCACTCTGTACATCCGTAACCGTAAACGTAACGGATGATGAGGTTACCGTAGCCTTCAACGCTGCAGAAGAGTTTTTGGGCGTACTGAGATGTGTACTCCTGGATGGTTGACGGCCGATACACGTTCTCTCATATTCTCAACTACTTTCCAGTGAGTCAGCCAATTCGCACGCAGGTTTTAGTATTTCCAGATTTCAAACCTTTTCGTTCAGTAGATAGTATTATTAGCGGTCCCCACAATGCACAATAAATCGGTTAGTCCTGTAATGATTTGTTGGTCACAAGTTAATAGAGATTTCTGTCACTGTAATTCAATCCCAATGTTTTTCCTACTTCCGGGGGTTGTTTCCTTTTATTTTTACAATAAAGCAAATTTCATTCAAAATACCTTTAAATCACGCGCCATACAATGGGCTACTGCATATTTCACCGGTAAATTGAATAGGTTCTGTTCTAGTTCTCTTTAGCATTATAACATACTCGGGCAATTCCACTCGCCGAACTCTTGTGTTCTTTGAACTCTGCCTCACACGTCAAAGACATCAGATATCTAACCGCAGCGTTCCAACTTTTTTTGTAATGAACAATCCAGATTTCCCACTCGGTAATGTCCTAATTCGGTACACAACATTCTTTATTTTCGTCAGCACCTCGTAAGTGCTTTCGTAGGAGCATAGGAGTTTTGGTGCCAACTAATGTCGACGTTTTGGGCTACAAACTCGGTCACTTTCTTTATAAATCGCTCTCGATGCGCTGATGTCATATCGATCCTTCATCCGGCCACTCGCGGTATTGATGTATTGCACCTTGTTGTGGATTGTAGTGCATTCGGGGTATAAATTAAAGAGAATTGCTATAAGAATATACCCTTTTCTTATGCCTTTTTTAACTAGTTTTTTTTCTCTCTTTCCATACGTACTGTTGCAATCTGTTTCTAATATAAGTCCCTTGTTAATGGCATATCTTTTCTATCTACTTCTATCTCTTGCAATGTTGTCATGAATTTTTTATATTAAATCTTATCAAAAGCTTTTTGAAAATTTACAAAGCACACCAATACCAGCTTTTGAAATTATCTACCTTTCTGTAAAAGGACATTCATACTAAATAGTGCATTTTTTGTTCCTAATCCATTATCAATTTTAAACTATGAATTATCAGTTGCAAATTCACGTTTCTCGTGAATGAGGTTTTGCACAATCTTTAATAACACTTTTAAGTTACGACTCATCAGATTGATTAATCGAAAATTGTTACACACCTTTGCATTATTTTTCTTGGGAAGTGGAACGAATACCGATTTGAACTAATCGATTAGAAACTTTGTCCTATTATAAAGATGGTTAAAAAGTTTAGTTAACAATATTTTATTGGATGTATTAACTTTAAAATTTCAAATGGTACCTTTGCCGCTTTGCCGTTGCATATTTTACTTACTTTAATTATGTATTCCTTCCATTCGTCGCCACTGTCAGTATTTTATCACACATTCATTTATGTTTAAAATTTGTTGTCTTTTTACCTTTAACTTGTATTCCATTCTTAACTAATACTTTTTGGATATTTTTCCAATCAATTTTTATGTTATTTACTATCTTGTTTCAATTAATTTAGTTCTAATGCTTTCTCCCTTTTCTGTGTTTTTCAGCTTTCTTTATCCCTTTTGTTACTTAGGATGTCTCTTCTTTTCTATTTTAGTTTAAAATTTACTTTCGCTAGTAACGGAGTATGATCTGAACATCTGGACCCCAAGATATGTCTTTATACTTTTAACGCCATTTTTCTGAATAGTAGGAGAATTTAATGAATGATTTTTGCAATGACTCGTCCATCTTGAAAGCTACTTTTCTTTGATGTTTGTTATCATTTCTACCAGATTAGTAAGTAATAGTACCATCAGATTTGTATATTCCAGTTCCAGTCCGGCGCATCTTGCTCATTCCTAGTAATTGGGTTTTATGTCTTTTTAATTCTCTTATTACATTAGCTAGTTTGCCTACTTGGAATAGCGTTTTTATATTTCATATACCGATCTGTAAAGAGTTTACATTTTTAGTCTGCGTGACGATTCTTAGCACCTCTGCCATCTTTAAATTACGCCGGAAACTTGAGACATACTTTCTATTTCTACCATAGTGGTTGTTCTTGAAAACAGTGAAGCGATTTCTCGTTGCCTTCTTCACCGCAGTGTTATAACCAGTTATGCTGCTTCAGCTGGGCCTATAGCTATCCAAAACTGAATCTTAAAAGAAATAATTTTTCTGCAGTTTCATTCTAGTACTGGTTAAAATAGTGCCTTTATTTAAATAGAATACAGGATATGGTTGAATATTCCCTTTAGTATTAGAAGGTGAGATAAAAATAAGGCTCGCGTGGGCAGGCTGGTTTTCCTACAGTATAATTAAACCCCAGCTCTAATATTTTTAATGATAAGCCTAAATTTAAAATAATATAAAACAACTCTGTTACAATACATACAACAATATAAAACAATTATTTTAAAGTCAATTTACGATAACATTTGAAAAATACAGTGAAATTATCCTTTTATTTGATTTTATAGATTAAAATACAGAATGCTGTTATGTATACATGCTGAAAAAAGAACTTACACAATATGGACCTTAAAGAAAAATCAAAAAAACATAGGTATTGTTAGTCAATTTTGCGTTTCTCATACAATAATTATCGCAATTTGAAAAAAGACACTTTGAAATTAGTAAAAACTTCACCCAGGTTCCTTTAAAAAAGTGGGGTAAATAGTTGTTAGAAACATGTCCAATATTGGGTTATTAACCAGAAGATACCTCTAATGCGGGCAAAACAATTTTTTATTATAATACCGGACAGAACTTTTAGATTTAAAGGCTAAACATTTATTGACTGTTTTCGTTGAAATTATTAAGCAATTATTTGTTAATAACGGCGAGATAACTTTAGCTCGGTTGTCAGAAGAAATTTGAATCCAGAAATTAAAATCGAGGACACAAAAAAACGAGTTTAATGATAAAGATGACATTCTTCTTTCTGGATTAACTGAACAGCTTCCAAGCTGATAAATAAGGTAGCTCTATACATGCAAATAAATTAAACGTTCTAGATAAACTAGAAACTGTTAACATTAACATAAAAAAGTAGAACACCCGGAACCACCAACGATTTGGAAAACTTTAGTCGCTGTGATAACAATGCAATTTTTTTCTTAATAATAAATTTGATCCACTCACTCTTTTTGTTAATGAGAAGGAAATACACAAAAACCTAGCAGCTGAAATAAAGAGGAATATACAAATGAAATGGTCAGCATTTGATAGCCAACAGATCCTAAAAACAAAAATATCCCATCGCATTTAAGACGGAAACTGTTAAATCGCTGTTTTTTACTGGTCCTCCTCGCATATGGAACTCAAAGGTATTATCAATAAATTATCCCATACACAACGATCAATGGAAAAGCAAATGCGGAACATCAAACTGCGAGATTGAGTTAAAAATGAAATTATTCGGAAGAAACAAAATAACAGATGTAGTGCAACACAAACAATTTTTGAAGTAGAAATGGACTGGGCATATAATAGAACAAACGGACAGTAAATGAAAAGAAAATATGTTCTCAAGAGAGCGATTTGGTAAATCTCAGTACAGCACGATGATTATTTGCTATTTCACAATTTTTTCCTTATATTGAATTCTTTTTCTTTTTCCTTATTTTACCATTTTTTCAAATATGGAATAGGCAAATCCCAAAGTATATAATCAGTTTTTGAAACAGTTAACTATTTTGGAAAGAGTGGTAATAAACTTACCTACAACCCAAAGAGGCCTTAGCAGCTTAAAACCTTCAAACGGCGGAGAATAACTGGTCATGCGTAAAAAATCTAAAAACACAACATGGTTTAGGTAAAAACCATTCCGCGGACTAGCTATGGATTTTAGAAGAGCCTTGCACTACAGCACTCCTAGGTTCAAGACTGAAGGATCAATCTATATAAATATCTGATTTATTTTTAGGCTTACATCGGTGTAGGAGGCTCTGCAGGTGTGAACCTTCTGTTCTCCCATATCCATGAGAACAATACAGGTATTATAAAACAGCATACTAGTGTTTATCAAAACACTATATCTAAAGAGTCATGTAACCCATAACTAAATTTTATTATTTATTGTTATGGACGCCATGTGAGCACCAGTAGAGGAAAAAAGATTTCCAATGACAAGCGGCAGCTGAGAAAAGAACAAAAGAAGAGACTGTCTAAGGTCCAGAAAAAAAGCTTGTTAAAGCTAGAAATAATACGATAGAAACTTGGAGCGATAAAAAGCCGCAAAAGAAAGATATCAAGGCGGGTAAGTTAGAAAAGAGGAAAGGGTCTAAAAAGCCCGATCGGACTCCAAAACTTCGTCATAAAAAAACTCAGCAGCACATAGCTGTAAACTGACATATGCAGTGAGGCGGCTAGTGGACTCAAGATAGCAGTAATAGACAGGCATCATCCTGAAATAACTTTGAACCAGCAATAATTCAATCTGAATGCAATGGACAATAGTGCCACTGGAAACATTAGTCTGTTGCAATTCAATAGGACAACTTTTAGCAAAGGAGGCCTTGTGAATGATCTGCGCTAACGTGGGCAACAAAACTGGCCCAGGAAGACGATTGATGACCCGGGCCGACTCTGGCAGGGCGCAGGTATTACTGTGATTTAAAAAATCCTAGATGCTGGTCTTCTTGCTTCGGCCTGATTTGCATGAGGAACAAGCCAAAACACGCGTTAAGAAACAAAACCCTGGACTAAAAGTGAGAGGCTGGCTTCTCCTAAGTAGAAAAATAGAAAAGGAGAGGCAACTTGCTGCGTATTCTATTGATAAAGTATGCTTTGCGTCTTGGATGCATCCCTGTTTAGGGCTTTTTATAAGTTGGACAGGATTACCTTTAGAGTTTTAAAGGGTCTTGGTAGTGTAGATGGTAATCCGGGTCCTTCAAGTAAACCTACAAGAACAGCAAGGTAGCTTCTGCGGTCCTTACTGCTTTCCAGGGAATGTTCGGCTGTGTCCCTCAGTCAAGAATCCCCAGGGTAAAGAGGAGCAAATTTAGAGGTCATGCGGAGACCCAAGTTCCAGACAATACGTCAGGAAAGCACAAACAGTCATCCATATCTTGTGCGAGAGTGAAGCTTCAATTTACAAGAAGCAAACTCTTTACAGAAAATCAATAATGGATCCAAAAGAATACACCAGCTATTCGGTAAGGGACGTGTACAAACTAGTACTAGTAACAAAGGTACTGGAAAAAATGATTAAGTACAATAAGTTCATGATTCTTCAGTGCTGCCGAAGACAGATCAAATGTTTGTTAACAAAAAAAATTATTTACCTGACTATTACAAATTAAATCTGTAATTATATATTTACATCCTTGTAATTGTAAACGATCAATGCAACCGCTAAAAAACTAAATAATTTTTATTAGCGACAAATACAATAAAATACCTAACGATATATTCTGCAAATTTAAAATACCATTACATACGTACATTTTGAACTGGTACAGCAAAACGTTTAAAAGCCCTTTATTATTGTTTTTCGTGTATTTATTTTCGATAAGTTTAAATAGTAGATTAAATGCAATCATTCATCCGATCATCTTTGTCTGTTCATATCAAATTTATTCGTTTCATATAACTGTGTAGTGTGATACTAATCATTTTTAAGAGATAATTATGCTCTATGTCATCGTGTTGAGGGCATAATTTAATAGATACGTTCTCTTTGAGGGCCGCATGAGTTTTGAAACTTTATTTTGTTTCAAATGTATATAAATGTTTTCTGGAAAAGAATGGAAAATTGTTAATAAATCCAAGCATAAATTTAAATAATAATTTTATAAATTTGTTTTTGTATTGACACGAATAAAATTGATAGAAACCTTATCATCTCTGATTCACCGAGAAACTCTTTAAGAGTAGATATTTTATTTGCTGAAATATCCTCCTCGCAGTTTACTCCAACACAACGTGATGAAAAATTTAATAAAATGGTTTTAAATGATGTTACAAAGAATGCACAATTGGAATTAAGAATTGCACGACCTCTTACTTGTAAGAAAAGTTTTTCAGAGGTTCTTGGTTTAAATTCCTAAAGATTAAGAACGTAAATTTGCTTTCTAATATTTGCCGCAAATAAAACCATGCAGTGAAAAAACCAATTTGTTGTGAAGGATTAGTTGGAATAAATTCCATCGGCTCTAGGATTTTTTTATGGTAGATTACTAAATTACCTTCCAGGCTTACCAGGAGGAAGGTCTGCAATACCACGGGTTTGAGGATCAATTCAGAATATGCTATACATTACAGAAGATACACCATGTTATGAAGTCTTTTCAAGCTTCATCTTTTGGATTTTATAAGGTAGCACGTGTTCATTTGCACGTAAACGCCTTACTAATTCATACAGTTGAAAATTTAAAAACTTTGGTCAAGAAACTGTTCTCGATTCTCTTCGACAAAAGTGGTGAGTCATAGATGTAAACAATCTCTTGACCATCAACAGCAAACTTTTGCTACCTGCAATCAATTTTCCAAAGTAGGCACATTGGACGAGTGTCTGTAAGTAATTAATCATACATAGTTGCAACAACAGATACATGTATATTTTTTTAACTTTCAATAATATCACTCACAAGACTTACCAAAGGGTAGTACTCACACAAAAAAAAATAAAGTTTTCTTCCATGTTTTTAACCTCTTTGCCATAATTGAAGTATTTGGTCACTTTCACAAAAATCCACAAATCCTTTAATACAATCTAATTTGCCGTTATATTTCAAATTCGGTGCCAAGACAATTTCATCAAACATTAATTCTAATTTGTAAAGATCTTTTACTTTAGTATTCTTCTTTTTAAGTGACCGAATATATGGATATTAGGAAAAAAAAGGGACCCGAAAGAAATTAAATTTTATTTAATACTGTATTTCAAGTTCTTACAAAAAGAAATAGAGCTTGTAACTTTTCTTTCTGAAAAGCATTTATAAGAGAAACTATTATTAGTATATACTACTAATAGCTTCTTGTACATAAAATGTACTAAATACGTAAACATTTCCGACAATTCTTTAAGTAATAAATTTTTTTTTATTGGTTATAAGCAAATTAACAATCAGAACGTAATACAATAAATCAATGTTCTATGAGCTAATGTGATGACATTTGACGTGAGGGGGGGTCCATCCAGCGATGTTATCCCGTTTCATTAGAGTTGCACTCCTTTAAGATCACTGGGCCATTTCTTTATTTTTAATCTTCTCGGTGGGGGATCTTGATGAAGGTTGGATGCAAGGGTGTTGGGATGAGCGTGCAACCGCGCAAAGTGGGTGTTACTTCGTTTGGTACGTTCTTCTTCTATCGTTGTGACTTGTAGGTCCGTATTCAGGGTCAAGCTGCTGACATATCACGGAGCATTTGCTAGCAGTCTGATGGTTTTGGATTGTAGGCGTTGAATAATGTTAACATTGGACTTGCAAGAGCAGCTCCATAGCTCAATGCCGTAAGTCCATATGGGCCTGATTACTGTTTTGTAGAGCAGGATCGTGTTTTCGAGATCTTGTTTTACCAAGCGCCCGGTACATTTTCTTGATTCGCAGATCAATCCCTTTACGCTTTTTCAATATTTGAGAGTCGGTGAGTCGTCGGTTTAAATGAAAACCTACGTAGCGGGCTTCTGTTGCTTGAGGAATGGATACGTTGTTCAGAAAAACTGGGGGGCAGTCGGAGTGATTTAGAGTGAAGGTAACGTGAGTGCTTTTCGTGTCACTGACCTTGATTCTCCATTTAGCAAGCCAGGTCTGAAGATGAGTTAGATGGATTTGTAGGTTAGAAGATGCTATATGAGGATAGGTATGACTGGAAAGGAGGACAGTGTCATCTGCGTATGTGCCTAAGTGTGTATTATTTGTTGTGGGAACATCTGAGGTATATAGTAAATGTAGCAGCGGTTCAAGGACACTTCCTTGAGGCACACCTAAGGTGATTAGTCGGAGGTCAGAATAATGTTGGACATACTTGATTTGGAAGTAGCGATCATTCAAGTACGATTTTAGCAAAAGGTAGTATTCATTTGGCAGTAGTTTTTTAATTGTATATAATAGGCCATCAAGCCACACCTTGTCAAATGCCTGTTTAATGTCTATAAAAACTGCAGGGCAGTAAAATTTGGCGTCGAGGGCCGCATTGATAATATTTACAAGTCAATGGCATTGCTGAATCGTGAAATGGTACCGCCTAAATCCAAACTGATGGTCTGGTATGCAGTTTTCCAGTATGTCACTATTATACAGTCTTTTGATTATAAGTTTTTCTAACAGCTTAGAGAGTAATGGCAGCAGACTTATTGGACGGTAAGAGGCAATATCTTCAGCAGGTTTTCCAGGTTATGATATTAAAATAATTTGCGCAAATTTTAACGGTGATGGCCAATATTGGCATCAATATGGAGTTGAACAGGTTTCGTAAAAACGTTATACTATTTTTGGACAGTTCAGTAAGCACCTTAGTCGTAATTAGGTCATACCCAGGGGCTTTGTTATTGTTTAGATGGCGAGTTTCATCAAGCAGCGACATTTGAAGTGGCGTCTGAAGGAAGTTTTGAATCTCAACATCGGGTGCAGTAGAGTAGGGGGTGAAAACTTGGGCAAAGTGCTGGGCGAAGAGATCTGCTTTTTCTTGATCTGTCTTAACCCAGTCATTATTTGGTTTTCCTAAAGGTGGATTAACAGCCTGTGGTCTTTTATTAGCTTTAGAAACTTTCCAGATACTGTAGTCGGCTCGGGACAAGGAAGTTAGATAGTGTTGAAAAGTTTCTTGCTTGTGCAGTTTGAGTTTATTCTTGAGGGCATTGGTTAGTCTATTAAATATCGTTTTTCAGTTCGTTTCGAGTCCTGTGCCATTTAGATCTTGCCCTCCTCTTTTGCTTAATGAGTTCAAGGATTTTATTGGGGATATTTCCATCCTGCCGTACCGTATTTAGAAGTTTGCGCGTAGCCCTCCAGGCTGCAGATTGAACAGTAGTGGTGAAGTTCTGTGGCTTCCTCTATATCATTAGGGGTGCGCAGGCTGATGTTGGTTTGGAGATTTTCTTGCAAAAGCCTTCTGAATTCGTTCCAGTCGGTTTTTTGGTTGTATAGGGATAGTCTAGGTTGTCTTTTAATAATTGTAGTGCTAATTGTAGCAATGACTGGTGTATGATCGGATGATAGGTCAGTGCTGCTGACTATATCTGTATAGGTAGAGGATGTACCTTGGGTGATAAAAAATTCCAGTAAATCAGGTACCTTATTTAGATCCGTGGACCAGTACGTGGGCTCTCCGGTGGATAGGTAACCATAGTTTTCTTCGCGGATGAGTTCATATAAAGCTCTGCCTCTAGTAGTTATTAGACGAGAGCCCCAGTAGGTAAGTTTGCAGTTATAGTCACCTCCACATATAAAGTTGTTGCCAAGGGATTGAAAGAATGGCTTGAGGATGTCTTTGGAAAGTCTATGCCTGGGTGGGCAATACGCAACAGAGATTACTAATGGATGTGATAATTTGTAGACTTGAATAGTAGTTGCTTGGAGAAATGGTTCTTCGTACTTTTCCAGTTCATTGTGAGCTCCGTATTAATATAGCTGTGGCTCCGTGCGCTGTACCGTCAGGATGTTCTGTGTTATAGCATGTGTAGTGTGGTATTCTTAGAAAAGACCTGTCTGTAAAATGTGTCTCAGATATAAGTAGGATATCTATATTATTTAGCTTTAAAAATGGTTCAATTTCATAGATTTTTGACAGGATGCCATTAGCATTCGATAAGGATATACGGAGTGAATTAACCATTATCTTACAAGTTTACGTATGACTGTGGACAACATGTTTATTGCCATGTTGTTTTGTTGCATTAGTTGTGAAAACATAGCTTTAAATTCTTCTAGAAATTTTTGTAGGGTTACATCTTGGGGTTGTGCTTGTGTAGTGTTTGTATTTCTTTGCACGGCCTGACTATATGTTTGTGGGTTGTGATGATTAGAAAGATTGGGTGAGTTTGATGAAGTCGTTGTTGGATCATGTTTGATGTTGTAGATCGAGTTTGTAAGGATGTGTTGGATCTTAACTTATTTTGAAGTTCCTTATGTACAGTACAGCCTCGATAATTAGCCGGGTGCTCTCCGCCACAGAGAGCACATTTGGCGGGTAAGTCTTTTGTCTTCTTACAAGATAGGGTATCATGTGAGCCGCCACATTTTGCACACATAAATGGGCGGTTAAAGTAGGCCTGAGTATGGTTATACTGTTGGCACCTCATACACTGTACGATTGTTGTATTTCTGTGTGGTGCTTCGACCTTTATAATTTGGTTTCGTAAAAACCTGAGTATAAATGTCTTTGTTACTTGGCGCAGGTTCCAAGTCTGCAAAGAACATTGGCAAGGGAATTTTTGTTATTCGGTGTTTAATTTTGGTTACGGATCTCACTTTATGACCGTTCTCCTCCAGTAAATCGGCTATTTCTTTTGTGGGAACAGAGTGGTGTAAGTTACGGATGACGATACGGTATGCTTTATTTTCTTTCATCCGATAGGTGTGATATATGACGTTAGATTCTTTCATGAGTGTGATTAGCTTGCGATATATATCAGCCGTGTTGGCAGATATCTTAATTACGTTATCAGCCAGTGCTTTAGTTTTGTAATGTTCTGATTCTGCAGCATCTGTTAGTGCTGCGACCATTTTATTAAAGTCCGTAACCCCTTGTACAAATATTGGTGGTGGTTTGAGTGTTTTATTTTGCTGAGTGTTTGATGTATTTTCTATTTCAGCCGCATCAGTAAAATTTGTGAGGACCGAGTATCTGTTATTATCTATATTAGGTATCATAGTGTTCGCTGATGCTGGTTGTTTAGATATTCGTTTACGTTTATTATTTCTGACACATTGCCAATCTTTACTTGGTGTATTAGATAATTCAATATCGTTTTCAGAATCTGAGGTATTCATGTTACTTATTGCATCGTTATTAAGCATATTATTTGATTGCGTTGATGTGTTAGGGTTATGTATCTATAACGGTGTTTGGGAGAATGTGTTTGGAATTTGTGTGTGGGGTATATATTGCTGGTTAATAGGTATATAAGAAGCATTTATAACAGGAGATAGTGGTATTACCTGGCTTGTCGTCTGATTGAAATTAATGGGAGGCTGGAAACCTTGTTGAGCGGTTGTTGGCTGTTGATAATAATAATTGCTGCTATTGTAATTCATGTTGATGACTTGCGATTAGTTCGCTTGGTGTTTCAAAAATATATAACGTAAAAATAGTTTATATCAGTTGAGGTATACTGATATAGGTGATACGAGGGTCCACGATTTCCGCGCTTATCACTACGAGCTCAGAACACTTCCTTACTGCATGAAAGTAAAACGCGGAATCTAAGTAATAAAATAAATAATATTTTATACCTGCTCTTCAATACACAATTTATCTAAATGCCTGACTAAAATTATCATTTTACAAACAAACCTTCTTATATAAACTATAGAAACATTCGAAACTACTATTCTTAAAAATTCTCAAATTCTTACCTATACGAAAATACGATATACTGGCCAACCTGATATTTTCTCCACCAATATTTCCATCCATAAAACGTTGGAACTCATAACATCAACTTATAATATAGAAGACTACATTCAGAAATTAATTAACATTTTACCTTTTAAAACAAATTTTATTTTTTGGGTTCTTCATGTTTATCTGCTGTAGCAAATCCTCATAATAAAAAATCCCAACAACTCACAAAAATCAACAAATCCATTCAGTTGCAAAATTCCTTAACACCAAATCCCTCAAACTTTTTGCTACTAAGAACCAAGAAATTTAAGTAAAAATCATTACTGAAACGGATATTAGAAAAAATCGTAGACCTACAATAATTAAGAATATTAACTAATTCACCAATTCCAAAACCTACTGCCTCTCCAAGCAAGTAAAAACTTTTTTGCCTTATATTAGAGGTGTCATAAGCCGCATACCAAATAAACAAACAGTTTTTATAACTAACAATAAAATACCTGGCTTAGCTAAGCACACATACCCTCACAAAACCCAAGCGAGCATAAAACACGTTGAGGTAACTGCGAAGAAACCTATGTAAGACAAACAAAGAGGCAAATATCAAATAGCATATAGTAATATTTTCTAGCGGAACAGTAACAATTCTTTGCCATTTGCCAATCACATAGTAAAAAAACAGTTAATTTTCCCAAATCAAAGATACACACTCCCATTTCAGCAGCAGAATCATTCATGAGGCTATTTCAAAAGAAATCGCTTTCAATGTCTCAATACTGGAAGCGATAGCACAAGTCTGCAAAATTTGGGTTGTGTTATGTTTTTTTAACTTATGATAATTAATTTTTTTTGATAATGTACTTTGTATCACCGAATCCAAAAATGACCTCCACTTTTTCCATCACACCAAGACTTTTGGCAAATCACAAGTTTCAAAATTAGTAAAAAGTCAAAAAATTGCGAAAATATGAGACTTAAAAATAGAGTCAAAACGTTTTTTCTTATACATTTTTGTACTTCTGCAGCATGATTTATTTGAAGCTCGGATCCTTCTTATTGTCCAGAAACTTGGTTACTGTGTTTTTAAAAGCTCCCCATGCTTCTTTTTCTGCAATTAAATTTTTTTTTGAAAATTATTATCTTTGAAAAATTTTCTAATGTCAGGTCTAGTAATGACACCCTCTTTTAGTTTGGCGGTTGATAAGGCTGAAAATTTGTCACAAATGTATTTAAAACATTTACTTCCTTTGGTAAGGCTTTATCACGCCTAACTTGATATGCAGATGTGGAAGAAGAACTTTATACAGGTCTATGGGAGCTTTTCAAAGCACATTTTTTGTTCCCGGTTCTTAGAAAGCTGTTTTTGGCCAATCTTTCTTTATCCAATGATTTAGAGGGAAATCAGTTGAAGGCAGTTTGGAAGAGTATCTAATACGGCTCTCAGATGTCAAGCGATTGCTACAAAGTGTCATATGATCAAGTACTACATTTATTTAAATAATTAATAATACGTTATGTTTTGGTAATCTTAAAACCTCGTTTAATATGTACTTGGAAGAAAGATAAATACCGTCGAGGAGAAATAACGCAGTGCTAATCCTAATTCACAAAAAAAAAAGAAAAAAAAAATAACTTCTTAACTACAATACCATAAGTTTAATATCAGGCTAGAAAATCAACAAACATATTGAGATACAAATTCGACTCACAGCAAGAAGCAAGCCGGTATTAGAAAAAAATATAGCTCAATATTTTACTTACAAACCATACGTAACGTTATAGAAAAAAAACACAAGAATACAATATAAATTTATATTTGTCTTTTGTCGGCTAAAAACCTGCGCCATTAAGAACTCACTACAGAACTGCCGAATAGGTTCAAAATATATAGTCCTCGTGTCGGTAAGGTTCCCCTTACCTCGTTTGACGAGTACCCGTCGAGGTCACTCGCGTGATACCTCTACCCCTCTATTACTGAAGGCGGCATCCGTTGCCCACAAATGTGGGATTGGGTAGCTCCACCAGCAGTTTTACAGGTTTCACGCGTCACGGGGTAAGACGCACTACCCACTCGTGTCGGTAAAGTTTCCTTTACCACGTTGGACGAGCAGCCGTCGATGTCACTTACGTGAGCCTCTACTTCACATCAAAGTTGATGCTTTTTGCATCCGTTAGCCGTTAGTTGGGTAGCTAGAAGCACCTTTATGAGCCTGCGTCGTGAAGTGCACGCAGGCCCACTCGTGTTGGTAGAGTTTCCTTCACCACGTTGTATGAGCAGCCGTCGAGGTCGCTTGGGCGAGCCTCTACCACATATCGCTACTGCTACCGTCGCCCGTTGCCCTCTGTGCAGGGATTGGGTGGACTGCATAACAGTTTTAACGGGATAACGTCATGTGGTCTAACGTCTCCGTAGGCTTTGGGCCTAATCGATGCAGCAAATACTCCAGTCGATAGTACTCGTGTTGACAGGACTTCTCCTGTCTCGTTTGACGAGTTGCCGGCGAGGTCACTTGCGTGAACCTCTACCCCACGTCATTACTACAGGCGGCATCTGTTACCCACGGATGTGGGATAGGGTAGCTCCACGCGCAGTTTTATGGGTAAACGGTGTGGGGTCTCCCGTTTACCCGCATATATATATATATATATATACATATATAAAGAAGCAATGGGCGTTATGAAAGTACATGAGAAATTTAACCCAATAAAGATAGAAAGAAACTTACGATAGAAAGATGCCATAACTCCAAAATACTCGCGTTAAAATTAGAAGACGCATTTAATACGGTAAATTTGGAGAATCGAGGTTTGATGATCAATGACGAAAGATTAAATAATTTATGGTTTGCCGGCGACGTCGTATTGATAACACACAATGTAAACGTCCTAAAAATAATGCCAGAAGAACTAAAGAGAAGAAGGAATAAAATAAAAATAATACGAAGGATGTCATGCCAAGGAAAAGAAGAAGAAGACATAAAACTAGGAGACCAAATAGTTGTAATAGTCAATAAGTGTATATACCTTGACTAAATGATAACTTTGGATAAAAATACGCAACACCCAGATGTGCAACGTAGAATAAGTCTCGCATGGGTGGCGTTTGAAAGGGTCAAATATATAATAAGAGACAAATAAAATTCACCGTAAATATGAAAACACAAGTATTTCGACAAAGCGTAGTAACTGTGCAGAAAAGTGGACATTTACAAAAAGATAGTTACCTAAGCTATAAGTTATCCAACAAAATATGGAAAGAGCAATGTCAAATATAAAACTAAAAGACAAAAAATTTATATAACGGATTAGGCAAAAAATAGAGGGTATTGGGTAAACCGCAATGAGAAAGAACTTGCAATGGGCTAAGTATTGGACGAAATAATGGAAACACTTGTAATACAGCCTAATTCTGAACAAAATAGACCGATACAAGTTCTGAATAATGGCGAGTGGAATTTGAAGCCATTCTTCATGCATCTCAGATAGAGAAGAAAGAGGTGAAAATCAAGGCTGAAGCCTATTTTCCAAAACAGTCCACAGAGGCTCGATGATGTTCAGTTCTGGGGACTGAGTGGGTCAGGAAAGATGTTGAACCTCATCGGCATGCCCTTGAAACCACTCTTGAACAAAGTCGGCAGCGTGAATGGGGGCATTATCATCCTGGAATATGGCATTCCCGTCTGGAAATAAAGTTTGCACTATTAAGTGGACCTGATTACCCAAGAGTTCTTCTCTGTGCACTGCTGCTGTAACCCAACTGTACAATGTAACAAGAACGGTGTAATATCGTAAAGGAAACTTTCTACAGCGGTGCGAAATCGTAACGGTCACTTCCGGTTGCCATTAACCGTTGGCTGAAAATAAATCCCATGAAAGGTACTGACCTATAATGCGTGTATGCCAAGTTTAAAGTGAATCTGTTGAATAGAACGGAAGTTATAGTGTCTCCAGACACACAGACAGTCAGACAGGATGATAATCTTATTAACTTTCTATAAGCTCCGCTGTATAAAGTTAACAAGGGGGGGGGGGGTGCCAAATACTACGATATAGCGTCCCAGGCCATAATAGAGCCGCCACTATGTTTGGCAGTCTGGCGGAGACAGTGCATACCGTATACTTTAAAGAATATTCGCCCAACAAACACACCTCCAGTGGCCAATCCTCCAACGTCCAGTTTTTATGAGTATTGCACCATGTACATGGCCTTTGAGCATTCGTGTCTGTTATTAGGAGCTTGGCAATAGCAACATGCCCAAGGATACCTATTTTATGCAGTTCCCGCCTCACTGTTTTAAATGACATTGAGGTGTTTAGGTGCTAATGAAGTTCTGTAGTCACTTTCTCGGTTATTTTTCCTTCTGGAACGCCACAATACGGTTTAAGACCCGGTTGACCCTATCCTGTAGCTTCGTCTTCCGATCGGTAGTATGGTTCTATGACCCTGTTTTACTTTGCACTGTGTATTCAGTCATGACTTTCAAGATCGCACCTTGTGGTACACCCCATAATTTCGCTGTTTTGCATACAGATGCTCCAGGTAGACGGGCACCAACCATTAGAATTGAAACTTGGTCAGGTCGAACATACTGGTTGCTCGTCACATCTGCCTAGTGTTACCAGACACAGTGAAAATTTGTCTTTTGACAAGTGTTTCCATTATATTGTCCAATATCTGTAGCCCAAATGGAAACAAATATATGGAGACGAATAACAACAAAATGGAAACTGTGGGGAGGAAAGTAAAGAGGGGCCACCCATTCATCAGATACACGATGACATAAGAAAAATAGCTGGGAAAAGATGGATGACAGCACCTCAGAAACGAGAATTATGGAAAGAAATGGAAAAAGTATTTGTTTATATGCAAACGTTAAACGCTGATTAAAGAAGAAAGAAAAAGAATGTTGAAATCAAAAATTTTGTTCATCTATTTTGTCAGTTTTAATATACTTTAGGAATCAGATACCCGATTTTCCAAAACTTTTGCCAGTCGTATTTTGTGAATTATTATGAGTAAATAAAACCGGTTTGTAAAGAAATAAAATGGCCTTGTATGGAAACTATCAAAAACTGGAGATGTCAATAAACTTTTGGCAGCTATTACATACTGAAAAACTTACTCATAAAGACTAAAATTAAAATGAAAAATCAAAGATTTATACATCGCATAAATGGCAATATTCAGACAAAAATTACGATCGATTGTAATTAACTTTAGTATATAGCAACAGACATTGTAATTAATATGTTTTACTCGTTTCACAATTGAAGTAATAAAATAATTAAAAAGCAACTGAAAATTAACAGTTAGTCGCCATGAATCATCTGATAAACACTTTCTCCCAACTACCTTCAAGCTCGCCTCCAGATAAAACGCAAAAATTTAATATGGTCGACCTTTACGTAAAAAAGATTGCTATATAGATTCCAGTTTTGCGTTTACAAAGCATGTGACATTTAAAAAACCGAGGAGCTCCTTTATCGCGGGTCTGCGGCATGTTTGTTAACTCGAGCGTAAGCGTACCACCTGCCGATAACTGCAGACCAAATGACTTCCAGGAATTTCCACAAAGTACATGATCAAAGGCTCGTTTAGTAGTTTGCCCAGGTGTATATTAAGATAAGGAAAAGTTGTCACAATGGTCACTACTATTTACATAAAATGTGTGCGAAAGAGATTAAGTAACTGATAATTATTTTGCAAATTTTAAAATTAAAAATATAAGTTTACGAAATAAATTTTTATTTTTTAAATAAAACGCCAATGACGAGGTAGAAGACAATTGTTATCAATTTTTAACCTTAATTTTAACCTTTCCTAATTAATTTATTACATCACTTCCTATCCCTAATTAGGTTCTTGATCTCTCTCCACTTTATCTCCCTGTTTTTCGATGCTTTTCGCTCCTTCTACTTCATTTTTGGTTCACCTACTTTGTTCTTTTCACTGTCCCTAACTTCATATATTCTTCTAGTTATTTTGTTGTCGTCAATTCGGTGAAGCTGCCCTATCCATCCATATTTTCTCTCTTCTATCAATGTCTTTATTGGCTTCATTTTCAGTTGTTCTGTTATCCTTTCATTCCTCACTCTATCCATTCTTGCGATTCTTTCGATTTTTCTAAAAAACCTCATCTACATAGCAGTAATTCTACTCTCGTTTCTTCTATTGATCGTCTAACAATAAGATTCGCTACCATGTTTACTTTCCGGGAGTTCCGTTTAGTAAATACTAAGGTTTTGTGTTTTGTTTTTTTCTATATTTGCTACTAATATAATATCATCTACAAATAGCTGTTCCTATAGTGTTACTTGATTCAACATCCATGTTCCCACTTTCAACTTGCTACATTGCTGTTTAATATTTTAATTTATTTATTTTATTATAGCTGGCTCTGCAATATACAATGCAATACACGGCTTGGTTGTTATAGTACAATTAAATAAAAACTAAACTACATACATTGAGGTTTAATCCAGTGGGGATTAAATGATAAATTACATTTCTATCTTAATTTGACATTGAGTTGGGTTTATATATCACATTTAAATTAAGTCCTGTGGTAGTTTACGTTTAAGACGCATGTGAATATTTTTTTGGCCTAGATTTAATTTGGTAGCACTTGAACACAAGGTTAGATTTTGGAAAAACTTTACAGTGGATTTATTAATGAAGTCTGTAATTAATGGAACACTTAATTCACTGTAAACTTGATTATTACGCACAAACCAAGAGCAGTTGATGGCGATTCTGAGCACTTTGTTCTGGATTGTTTTGAGTTTCTTCATGTTTGTCTTTGATGTGTTGCACCATATTGGACATGCATACGTAAGAATTGGTCTGAGGATTCCTTTGTAGATAAGTACAGCACACTCAAGCCTAAGGTGAGATTTGCGATTTATAAGGGGATATAATGCACCCAGTCTGTTGTGGCACTCGTTGAGTTTTTTATTGATATGAAACCCCCAGTTCAGTTTCGCGTCTAAGTGCACGCCTAAATATTTAACAGCTGAGTCCTTTGGATTCCAATCTATTTCGTTATTATTTATTTTTATTTTTGTAATTTGCTCACATCTGTTGAGGGTAAAAATTTTTGTTTGACATTTATCAGAATTTATTTTAATTTTCCATTTCTGAAACCATGCACATAACGTATTTATAGAGTTTTATAGGAGTATACAATTGCTGTATCAAGACTGAGGCTCTGTGTAATAATTGCAGTATCGTCAGCATACATGGCCAGCGTTGAGTTGATATCTGTAGGTACGTCGTGAACGAACAGGTTGAATAAGGTGGGTCCCAGAATACTGCCCTGGGGTACTCCGGCCCGAATAGGTTTAGAACTAGATAAGGTTAAGCTGATCCGGACTCTAAAAGTTCTGTTAGTGAGAAACGAGTGAATGATTTTGGTTAGGTAATTTGGAATGTTTAAAAGCCCCATTTTATATAGAAGTCCGTCATGCTAGACCTTGTCGAAAGCTCTTTCCAAGTCTATAAATACAACCGCAGTGTATTCTTTCTTTTCAAACCCTCTTTTAATTGATTCACTTATTCTGAGAAGCTGGTGAGAGGTTGAGTGATGGGTTCGGAAGCCAAATTGAAGAGGAGGAATAGTATCATTTTGGTGGAGGTAATCTCGTAATCTGGAAAGTATGACTTTTTCTAAGAGCTTGGCCTGGGTTGACAGGAGACTGATTGGTCGGTAGCTGTCAAGGTTTTCCTTCGTTTACCTACTTTATAGATGGGGAGCATATTTGCAGTTTTCCATGCTGTCGGAAAGTATCCTAGTCTGAGACAGGCATTGTATATTGAGGTTAAGTAAGCCAGAGCCTTTTTTGATAGGTGTTTTAGCATTTCATTTGTTATAAGGTCGGGCCCAGGGATCTTACGCTTAGGTAATATTGTTATATAAGATTTAATTTCTTGGACAGATGTAGGAGCTATTTCGTGGTTATCCTGTAACTGCATATTTGCGATTGCGCTCGTTACCTGCCTTTCGAATTGTTCGTCTCGTTTTTCAAAATTGGGCGTAAATGCCTGTTCAAGGTGAGTTGCTAATAAGTTGGCTTTTTCATCGTCGGAGGAGTATCTGGCGTTATTTGATATCGTAGGATAGATTATACTCGGTTGTCTTAATAATCGTTTGGTAGCTAACCACATAGATGGGTCACCGGGTTTAGTGTCTTCAAGGTAAGAATTGTATCTTTGGATTCTTAGACTCTCAAGTTCATTCTTTACTAAGTGACATAGTTGGTTGTACAGTGTTTTAAGATATGGTAACCGGTGTCTTTGCCAATCCCTTCTGTATTTATTCTTTCGCTTAATTAGATCAAGTATGTAGTTGGGAGTTCTAATATGCTCGGCAACTTTCCTTTGCTTCCATGGAATGGTTGTTTCTTGTATACTTGCTTGTAAGGCTGATCTGTATTGTAGGACGGCATTGTCTATATCCGGCGGAAGTTCAGGTGGTCCCACCCAACGGAGTTTTTGATCAAGGGTCGACTGAAAATTGTCCCAATCAGTTTTACCGTGCGCTAAGCTGGCGGTGAAGGTATTATTTGAGGGGTGTTGTGGAGGCTGATAATGACAGGAAGATGATCAGAGTCCAGTTCAGATGCCACTGTTTGATACACTGGATAAGTGACATTTTTATACAGTATAACATCTAAGATGTCAGGTTGATGGTCTGTTCGGTATGGATGGTAAGTGTAGTCGTCAGGGACTGATATTAATATACTGTGTTTGGCCATAATGTTATGCAACTTCATCCGTCTGGATTACTAGCACGGCATCCCATATGGTATTTTTGCATTTAAGTCTCCTAGAACTAACGTGGGCTCGTTGCTGCTGAACAATTCACCGATTTCGTCTTCAACAAGCTGTTTATTTGGGGTTTGTATGCAGATGTAGGGGTTAAAGAGCCACTAGTTTTCATGTGTATTTTAATAGAAATGGCTTCTATGTTTTGAAGAACACCCATATGGAGGAGGTGGTGGCTGAATTTCTTTTTAATTATAATTGGAACTTCACCTGATGCTATTACAGCTTCTCGGTCTTTCCGATATACGTGATACCCAGGAATTCTGAATTTTTCGGTGCTTACAAAGTGTGTCTCTGTGATACACGCGATATCAATGTTGTGTCGTGTCATGAATTCTATAAAAGTTGAACGTTGAGATTTAAGACCATTGGCATTCCAATTTGTCACTGTTATATTATTTATTAACGGAGGATTATTTTGATCCATTATTTAGCAATGTTGGTAATAACGTTGTTAGGAATGGCATTATTTTGTCTAAATGGGGGATTAGCAGTTCTATTAATTTCTTAAGTACTGTGGAGATAAGATCGGTTGATGATTGCTGTTCGTCGGGAGTGGAAACGTCTGGTTTGGATACAAAACGTGTTGGGGGCGATGACTCATTAGTCGTAGTATTTTGTTTGTCTATTACTGCTTGGGCGTATGATCTGTTTTGAGTTCTAAAGCTAGAGTTTCTTGTTTGGTTCAGGTTACCTTAGCGTAATAACTACAACCTTTGTAGTTCGCTGGGTGCTTTTCCAAGCAGTTTGCGCACTGAGGATCATCTCCAGGTCGTTTAGGGCATTCGGTAAATAAGTGATTGCCAGTGCACTTCCACAGCGTGCTTGCGAGTGGCAGTTACGTGTGTGGCCATACAGTTGGCATTTTTGCACTGAGGAATTTCCTTCGACTTTCTTCGTATCTCTACTTCTACTATGCTGTGGTTTAGTTTTGTTAGTTTGAAAATTTCCTTGCCTTCTTGGGTGTCATCGAGATCCACGGCGCATAGCGGGATCAGATATCTGTCTTTGTTGTATAATCTGGCTACTTTTTGTACCGGATATTTTAGAGTTGTTAATTCGTTTTTGATTTCATCTTCCATAAGGGAGACAGGGACGTTTCGGATTATTACAGATAAGTTGCAAACTTCTGGGTTTTTAAATGTGTGGTAGGCTAGATTGTTCTCGGTGTAATGCTTAGTCATTACTCGGTAATCCTCTAAACTGGTGAGATTTATTGTTAATTGTTTGTTTCTAACTACAGTGGTAAATTCACTCGTAGCTTTTTCCTTAAGTCAGTAATTATTTCTTGAAATTTTAATTTGTCTGCATTATGCGGATAAATTGGCGGGATCGTTATTTTATTCTTCTTAGTATTAACAGATTGGGACGGAGCGGTAACAAAGGTATCCATGTCTTTTATAGCTGCAACGAGTTTACCTTGATAAATGGTTTTACCGGTATTCTCGATTTGTTTCTCCGTAACGTAAAATTTATTTTTGGTTATTAGATTTTCGGGAATAAATAAATATTTTCTATTCGGTGGCGATAAGGTAGAGCTGGTTCGTTTAAGATTAGGATTAAAGAACCCCTCCGCAGGGGCTCTTATTGGTAAAGTCTTTGTTTTATTCAATAGTAGATTTATGCTTTAAAGGTATTAAATTGTTAAATAAATAAATAAATACGCCTGACCTTAAAGACTGTGGCTCGGCGCGGCGATATCGCAGGTAAAATTGGCCCGCACACGTCCACTCTGCTTCAATGTACGGACCGGACTCTTAATATTTTTATAATGACGTCTATGATTACCGAAAATAGAAGTGGACTAAGTACACATCTTTGTTTTAGTCCTACTTTCGTTTCGAATTTTCCAGACTCATTATTGTGTGTATTTACTTTATTTTCTGTTGTTTTTGTCTAGTACTTTTCTCTGTATTCTATCAAAGGCCTTCTTTAAGTTTATAAAACAAATATGAATTTTCTTCCCTTTTTTATCATTTTTTTTCTCTAATTGTCTAATTATAAAATTAAATTCTGGGTACTACTGCCTTTTCTAAATCCATATTGCAATTCTTCTAATAAAGTTTCTATTTTCTCTGTCTCTTCTCTATTATTCGAGTTAATATTATACCAGCTATGTTCGATAGTGTCTTTTCTCTATAGTTTCTATAATCTTTTGTGTCACCATTTTATATAAAGGTAATATGATTTCTATATTCAGTACGAGGGTATTTCTTTATGGATTATTATTTCATTTAGTAGGTCAAAAATTCTTCTCTAGCTTTATTCACCATTTATTTTAGAGGTAATCTGTAATCTGGAAAGTATACTTTTCTAAGAGCTTGGCCTGGGTTGACAGGAGACTGATTGGTCGGTAGCTGTCAGGTTTTCCTTCGTTTACCTACTTTATAGATGGGGAGCATATTTGCAGTTTTCCATGCTGTCGGAAAGTATCCTAGTCTGAGACAGGCATTGTATATTGAGGTTAAGTAAGCCAGAGCCTTTTTTGATAGGTGTTTTAGCATTTCATTTGTTATAAGGTCGGGCCCAGGGATCTTACGCTTAGGTAATATTGTTATATAAGATTTAATTTCTTGGACAGATGTAGGAGCTATTTCGTGGTTATCCTGTAACTGCATATTTGCGATTGCGCTCGTTACCTGCCTTTCGAATTGTTCGTCTCGTTTTTCAAAATTGGGCGTAAATGCCTGTTCAAGGTGAGTTGCTAATAAGTTGGCTTTTTCATCGTCGGAGGAGTATCTGGCGTTATTTGATATCGTAGGATAGATTATACTCGGTTGTCTTAATAATCGTTTGGTAGCTAACCACATAGATGGGTCACCGGGTTTAGTGTCTTCAAGGTAAGAATTGTATCTTTGGATTCTTAGACTCTCAAGTTCATTCTTTACTAAGTGACATAGTTGGTTGTACAGTGTTTTAAGATATGGTAACCGGTGTCTTTGCCAATCCCTTCTATTTATTCTTTCGCTTAATTAGATCAAGTATGTAGTTGGGAGTTCTAATATGCTCGGCAACTTTCCTTTGCTTCCATGGAATGGTTGTTTCTTGTATACTTGCTTGTAAGGCTGATCTGTATTGTAGGACGGCATTGTCTATATCCGGCGGAAGTTCAGGTGGTCCCACCCAACGGAGTTTTTGATCAAGGGTCGACTGAAAATTGTCCCAATCAGTTTTACCGTGCGCTAAGCTGGCGGTGAAGGTATTATTTGAGGGGTGTTGTGGAGGCTGATAATGACAGGAAGATGATCAGAGTCCAGTTCAGATGCCACTGTTTGATACACTGGATAAGTGACATTTTTATACAGTATAACATCTAAGATGTCAGGTTGATGGTCTGTTCGGTATGGATGGTAAGTGTAGTCGTCAGGGACTGATATTAATATACTGTGTTTGGCCATAATGTTATGCAACTTCATTCCGTTTGGATTACTAGCACGGCATTCCCATATGGTATTTTTTGCATTTAAGTCTCCTAGAACTAACGTGAGCTCGTTGCTACTGAACAATTCACCGATTTCGTCTTCAACAAGCTGTTTATTTGGGGGTTTGTATGCAGATGTAGGGGTTAAAGAGCCACTAGTTTTCATGTGTATTTTAATAGAAATGGCTTCTATGTTTTGAAGAACACCCATATGGAGGAGGTGGTGGCTGAATTTCTTTTTAATTATAATTGGAACTTCACCTGATGCTATTACAGCTTCTCGGTCTTTCCGATATACGTGATACCCAGGAATTCTGAATTTTTCGGTGCTTACAAAGTGTGTCTCTGTGATACACGCGATATCAATGTTGTGTCGTGTCATGAATTCTATAAAAGTTGAACGTTGAGATTTAAGACCATTGGCATTCCAATTTGTCACTGTTATATTATTTATTAACGGAGGATTATTTTGATCCATTATTTAGCAATGTTGGTAATAACGTTGTTAGGAATGGCATTATTTTGTCTAAATGGGGGATTAGCAGTTCTATTAATTTCTTAAGTACTGTGGAGATAAGATCGGTTGATGATTGCTGTTCGTCGGGAGTGGAAACGTCTGGTTTGGATACAAAACGTGTTGGGGGCGATGACTCATTAGTCGTAGTATTTTGTTTGTCTATTACTGCTTGGGCGTATGATCTGTTTTGAGTTCTAAAGCTAGAGTTTCTTGTTTGGTTCAAGGTTACCTTAGCGTAATAACTACAACCTTTGTAGTTCGCTGGGTGCTTTTCCAAGCAGTTTGCGCACTGAGGATCATCTCCAGGTCGTTTAGGGCATTCGGTAAATAAGTGATTGCCAGTGCACTTCCACAGCGTGCTTGCGAGTGGCAGTTACGTGTGTGGCCATACAGTTGGCATTTTTTGCACTGAGGAATTTCCATCGACTTTCTTCGTATCTCTACTTCTACTATGCTGTGGTTTAGTTTTGTTAGTTTGAAAATTTCCTTGCCTTCTTGGGTGTCATCGAGATCCACGGCGCATAGCGGGATCAGATATCTGTCTTTGTTGTATAATCTGGCTACTTTTTGTACCGGATATTTTAGAGTTGTTAATTCGTTTTTGATTTCATCTTCCATAAGGGAGACAGGGACGTTTCGGATTATTACAGATAAGTTGCAAACTTCTGGGTTTTTAAATGTGTGGTAGGCTAGATTGTTCTCGGTGTAATGCTTAGTCATTACTCGGTAATCCTCTAAACTGGTGAGATTTATTGTTAATTGTTTGTTTCTAACTACAGTGGTAAATTCACTCGTAGCTTTTTCCTTAAGTCAGTAATTATTTCTTGAAATTTTAATTTGTCTGCATTATGCGGATAAATTGGCGGGATCGTTATTTTATTCTTCTTAGTATTAACAGATTGGGACGGAGCGGTAACAAAGGTATCTATGTCTTTTATAGCTGCAACGAGTTTACCTTGATAAATGGTTTTACCGGTATTCTCGATTTGTTTCTCCGTAACGTAAAATTTATTTTTGGTTATTAGATTTTCGGGAATAAATAAATATTTTCTATTCGGTGGCGATAAGGTAGAGCTGGTTCGTTTAAGATTAGGATTAAAGAACCCCTCCGCAGGGGCTCTTATTGGTAAAGTCTTTGTTTTATTCAATAGTAGATTTATGCTTTAAAGGTATTAAATTGTTAAATAAATAAATAAATACGCCTGACCTTAAAGACTGTGGCTCGGCGCGGCGATATCGCAGGTAAAATTGGCCCGCACGTCCACTCTGCTTCAATGTACGGACCGGACTCTTAATATTTTATAATGACGTCTATGATTACCGAAAATAGAAGTGGACTAAGTACACATCTTTGTTTTAGTCCTACTTTCGTTTCGAATTTTCCAGACTCATTATTGTGTGTATTTACTTTATTTTCTGTTGTTTTTGTCTAGTACTTTTCTCTGTATTCTATCAAAGGCCTTCTTTAAGTTTATAAAACAAATATGAATTTTCTTCCCTTTTTTATCATTTTTTTTCTCTAATTGTCTAATTATAAAATTAAATTCTGGGTACTACTGCCTTTTCTAAATCCATATTGCAATTCTTCTAATAAAGTTTCTATTTTCTCTGTCTCTTCTCTATTATTCGAGTTAATATTATACCAGCTATGTTCGATAGTGTCTTTTCTCTATAGTTTCTATAATCTTTTGTGTCACCATTTTATATAAAGGTAATATGATTTCTATATTCCAGTACGAGGGTATTTCTTTATGGATTATTATTTCATTTAGTAGGTCAAAAAATTCTTCTCTAGCTTTATTCACCATTTATTTTAAACATTTTTCCTGTGATTTCGTTTTCTCCCGGTACTTTACCTAATTTAGATTTATTAACTGCTTCAGTGACTTCTTTTATTGTTATTTTACGTACATTACGTACTTCCTCATATTCTGTCCTTATTTACTCTGTATATTGTTCTTCATTTTGTTTAAAATCAGTTAGTTCTTTGAAATATTCTTTCCATCTTTGCATTATTTCTTTGTATTCAATTATCATTTTCAATTTCCATTTTTGTCCTTTATGTTTTTTTAACTTGGAAGGTTCCTTTTGCCTTAACTGCTTTAGGATATTATAGAATGGTTTTTGATTTTTTAAGTAATTTTCTTTCATCTTGTTTCCAACTCTTGCCATGATTTCTTCTTAGCTTTGTTTTATAATGTGTTTTGTTTCTGTTCTTGCTATTTTGTATATATTATTATCTTCCTCAGTTCCAGTTCGTATAAACTTTTTCCATTTTTCTTTCTTTTTTTTTAAGTCTCTGTTGTATCTCCGTAGTTTACCATCTACTTTTTGTTATGTATATAATCATAATATTACTTACTCCGCAACTGATCCTTGCCACTTCTAGGATATTTTCTCTAAATTGCTTCCATCTAATTTCTATCTTCTTTCTTTTCTGTACTTTGTACAATTTTCTTCTTCTTGGGTGATTTTTTGATTTTGATTCTCCTTTAGTCTACAACTTTTAATTTTTTGTTTGGCTGTTTTCTTCCTTTGTATCTCTTATTTAATATTTATGTTTGCCCAAAGTTCCATTTCTAGTAAATAATGATCACTTCGTACTTCTAAATTTGTTTTACCTTTACATCCTTCACTCTTTTCCAAATTTTCTGTGTTTACAATAAAATAATCCTTAATTGCCTTTTCCTTCCTAGAGCAAACGACCCTGATGTATTTCTGTATTTCTTTGTGCATGGGTTTCGTGTTGAATATAAAAAAATAATTCCCTACACATAAGTCTATTAGCGTGATAATATTATCCTACCATTATCATACCATACAGTCCCATATATCTTTCAATTTCTTCATTGTTATTGGCGACTCTACCGTTCATATACCCCATAACAATTATATTTCTACCTCCTTTGCCTATTGACATTTGTAGCTTTTCGAAAAACTTCTCTTCTTCCTCATTCCTGACATTATCGTTTAGTGGGTACGCTAGTATTCCGTCCATACATTTTCATTATTAATTTTAGTATCTGCCGCTAGTAGCCAGCGTGGTCCCGTGGTTGAGGGGCGGGCTGCAATACTGACGGACCCGGGTTCAATTTCCGGTGCTTTCTGATGCCTGGCGAGTGGCCTACTCAGTCACTAAAAATAATTGAGTACCTGCGTTCACTCGAACAAGGGGTAATCATGGCGGTCGTCTTAGGCGCGGTGCTTGCCACACCGCCCCGCACCAGAGATGGTGCGCAACGACCGGACAGAGACGAACGTATCAGGCCTTAACCCCTCAGTTCGCAGGCCGTACTCCCACGCGGGCGTAGAGCCTTATCATTATTATTATTATCTGCTGCTAGTAATCTTTCATTAATATTTTTTCCTTAATGATTTTTTAATTTCATCCGGTCTTACTATTAATCTTACCCCTTTATCCCCTCCTCTTTTTCTTTGTTTCTATCCCTGATCGGTATATTTAATATCCTTCTATCAATTCTGTTACACTTTGACCTTTTTTTGTTTCAATTATACTTAAATAATCAATGTTTTGCAATTTGATCTCCTCGATTATTTCATCTTCCTTTCCCTTAATACTTTTCATATTCCATTTGCCTAATTTTATAATACTTCTTTTCCGTTTTTCTTTTTTATAAAACTTTTTGTCTTTTTCGTTTTCAGTGTAATTTTTCCTTCCTCGCGACTATTTTGTTTCCTATTGCGGTATCCCAGGCTTCTTTGTTTGTAAGATTTATATCTATATTCTGTATGATCTTAATTATTTCATATCTTTTTATTTTGTTGGTTAAACTCATTACCTTGTTCATTGCCAATTTCGTCCCTATCGCCCCCCATCGTGTCTTTGTCTATTAATATTTTCGTGTGATTCGGGTTATTTATCTTATTTGAACTTCAAAACCGCCTCCCTCGGGAGACCTTTCCGTTACCGTCCTTTTTTGTATGTTGCTTTCGCTTCTGACGTCCTTTGTACTTTCCTCCTTTTTTATATTATCTGCCTCATATAATTCATCGTGAACTATCAGCGAATTATGTTTTAATTGTGCCTTATATCATTTTTTTCGTAGGGTAACAATACTTTTCTTGCCTTTTGCACTTCCTTAGTACAATCTTCATCTATCCATATATCTGATTTTGAGATTTATCTTTAGTTACCTTGACGTATATTGGTCTTTTTTGCCTTTTACATATAAATATATTTTATATATCTCTATATGTAGCAGCTAATTATTTTGCAAATTTTAAAATTAAACATAAAGTTTATGAAATAGAATTTTAATTTTTAAATAAAACACCAAGAACGAGGTAGAATACCTTGGACAATTGTTATCAATTTTTAACAGCTAAAGCCATGTGGTCCCTTGCGTTATCGTGCTTAAAAGTTTGTTTACACTGAATGTGCGTTAGAAAGTTACTTAGCTTCCAATATTATCAAGTAAAAGTAAAATTATTGTTTTGCAAAATTTTCATTTGCCACCAATCTCTCAACCCATTCAGCAAAACGTTATCGAATCGACTTCCATCTGCCCAGCGATTTCGCCTTTCCTGCTGAACCTGTCCTCTCAAATTTCTTCATTAAATTTCGAACTGTAGAATTGTTGGGTGCTTCATTCCTGAATATCACTCAAAGTTTTTGCACTGTTTGCATGGCACCTTCGTTGGTAAAATATTTTAACAAAATAACACGCTGTTCCGTTGCAAACTATTCCATGACGAAAACGAACCAAAACACACTGATGTACTAGAAAACAGCTAAAATAATCGGAGCGTCTGCTAACTTCAAAACAAAAATGCCGCCCGATTAAAACTCGGCGTCCTTATGAAATACCTTTTACAGCTTCCATTTGCAGCTGTTTCCAGTAATGGGCCCAATGTAATTAGTTTTTAGTCGAAGCAATGCTGAAATTGCGTTATACTCATTCAGTGATTTTAAAAGGGCACACGAATATCGTGTCGGATTGAATTTTAGTGTCTGAAAACAACAAACGCTACAAACTCGCCCACAAATTTTATTATTATTGACTGAATGAAACATCTGCTTTCAAAGCAACTGACCGAAAATGTAGCGATAATATATGGAGATATTAAGCGAAACATTGAAATGACTCTGCCATGATTTAGCATATATCCTATATATACCAAAAATGTCGGAAAACTACTAAATTTAAACTTTCTAAATAGCTCAATTGATTTGATTCATTTGCACAGATATTTCTCTTTTACTCATTACTGATATCATATAGTAACTATGCAAGAATTGTAGAGAGAGGGATAACTGAGAGAAAAATCAAACTTTGTTTTGCAAATATTAAATAAATACAAAGATTTATGATATGCACATACGAGGAGTTGTCCGCCAAAAGGCATTTTGGCGTCCTAGGTGACACTTTTAACCCGCCTTGGCTCAAATTTTTGCAAGGTGGGGACGTATAAATTTTTAATTGGATCGGTTTTTTCCCTAGATCGGAAACGTGGAACAACGGACGTAAGCAAAAGTTGCTAATAAGAAATACGTAATAGGTAAAGTTGAGTCCGTGCAAAGCTTAAGCAATTGTTCATAATGCACTCTCATAATTTTTACGTTTTACGTTTATACGTAAGAAACACCTAAAGTTGAAATCGGACCAACTTTACTTGTTTCTTATGTAATTTTCATTTTCTCTAGGTTAATGTTGGCAGCAGTAACAAAATGTTTGTTTTGATTCTGAAATTGCATAACCTAACTTTAGTATTGTCTACATTTTGGCTTAGTTTGAAAACGAATAAGGAACTATTAATTAAGTTAGCAAATATGCATCTGTTCCTACACCATAAAAGAGATAACAAGTACAAACGCAACATAATTATGCAAAATTCCTAGAAGGACATTGCTGCCGCTACTGTGTTTGGGCATGCACTACTTTCAAATGTTTACATAAGGCTTACGTGCATTATACGTATTTCTTATGGGCAGTTTAGGCTTACATCCATTATAAATGGGCGATTACAATTGAAACTTCGCTCAGCGAAAGTAAACCAAACGCCCATGACAGACGCGCTTTTTGTGGGCCGATAACCGCGGCCGCCCGGCCATTATGCAAGTAGCGAGAGCGACCCCGAGGTGCGTGCACAAACGCACGAATTTTCTCGTGTAAATTAAGCACTCAGACCGCGGCACACCAAATTTCATATCAGCCGTCTTTCTTTACTTTTCGTTCAAATGTATAGACTGTTTTTGTTTACTACGCACGGACCTCTTCGTTTAAATCAAGAGCCTAGCATCACGCCACATTTCCTTGTTTCTTTCTGTTCAAATGTATAGATAATAGATGTATAAGGTGTGCCAGGTTTGAGATTCTTTAGTTACAATATTTTACTAAAGAAGACGCGACGGATCAGTAGGTTCAAGCAGTTGTCTCTGTCCTCTAGGCGGCGCGTGCGAGTTCGAGTCTCGCTCAACACATGGGTGTGTGTGAATGTCCTAGAAGTGTGCATGTTGTGCCGACGACACAATAAGCCCTTGAGGCTGCAGTGCCTGTAAGTGAGCCAAAAAAAATCCAACCTCAAAATAATTTCCTTTTAATACTAAAGTATTTTTTTTGATTGATATAAGGAAAACTTGACTTTAATACTTTTGAAAGATATGTAATTAAAGGGCGTATATGATATTTGCGTCAAGTTCAGTAAGCTTTCTTTACTCTTGTTTTTGGGATTCATATCTTTTTTCATATTTCAATTCCAAGAAAAAGGTAATACAATTTGATAGTCCATTTAATTTGAGATTTTATGACTTATATTTTAGAAATGCGCAGTTTTCGTATAATAATAAATTAAATACGTAGAGTATTAAAATAATTTTGAAATAGCGCAGACTGTTTAAAACTAGTTTAAAATTAGTTGTTACTGGATGATGGTAATGCAAAAAGCTCGTACTGTCTTTTGTCAAAAACAAAATAACGGACAATTTTCCACATGCATTGAGCCTTGAGTGTTAGATCGAATAGCTGGTGTACTGGGCGATGACTGTTCTCATTGTACGACCATACAGGGTAGTATTTGCAGTGTCACAGGAAGAAATTTCAGTCTAGAAAATACTATGAGTGTAAGAGGCTCAGTCTGTCCTAGTACGAAGAAGAATATTATCGCTGTCAGAGAGATACTCGAGTTTTACAAGAAAATCAGTGATGTAGTTTCCAACTATCATCCCATTAAGACCGAAGTATTACAAACCAGCGTCCTCAAACCTCTTCTGTACATCATTTATACGGCAACATCATAACGATATGTCTGTGTTGTCTGTGTTGTCTGTCTATAGTCGTCTAGAACTAACGCCCGAAAATTTCATCCCACATAGAAGGTAAAGAAATGTATTTGCTGACTGATAAGCCGCCGATCCCAGCTCTCATTAGACAATAAGGTGCTTCTCTGTAAAGTTACACTCAGACCAATTTGGACACATCAGGTTTAACTGTGAAGTTGCAGCAAACCACCTAATACTAACATTCTTCGATTTCACTCGAAAGCTCCCCCTTTAATTATTTTAGAGCCATGTCGTATATCTAGTTAGACACTATACAGACCTAGAAATTCCTTATGTAACCGACGTCATCCATAGCTTAGTAACTGCCTATCACTACAATCTCGTAGAACATGACAATACCTTGGGAGAAGACCCCATCATTCCCAGAATATTAAGCCGAACGTGACCAAAAGACTTAATACACCAAGCCGATCAAGTTTAATCTTGCCTCCAATGGGAATAACATTGCTAGATAAATTCCCCCAAACTCATCCTGCACACAATGATGTAATATTTAGTCACTAGTTTTTGTTTTGTTAAGTAACTTGTACTTGTGGACAGGTCCGTGCGTAGTAAACAAAAACAGTCTATACATTTGAACGAAAAGTAAAGAAAGACGGCTGATATGAAATTTGGTGTGCCGCGGTCTGAGTGCTTAATTTAAACGAGAAAATGCGTGCGTTTGTGCACGTACCTCGGGGTCGCTCTCGCTATTTGCAGAATGACCGGGCGGCCGCGGTTATCGGCCCACATAAAGCGCGTCTGTCATGGCCATTTGGTTTGCTTTCGCTGAGCGAAGTTTCAATTGTAATCGCCCATTTATAATGGATGTAAGCCTAAACTGCCCATAAGAAATACGTATAATGCACGTAAGCCTTATGTAAACATTTGAAAGTAGTGCATGCCCAAACACAGTAGCGGCAGCAATGTCCTTCTAGGAATTTTGCATAATTATGTTGCGTTTGTACTTGTTATCTCTTTTATGGTGTAGGAACAGATGCATATTTGCTAACTTAATTAATAGTTCCTTATTCGTTTTCAAACTAAGCCAAAATGTAGACAATACTAAAGTTAGGTTATGCAATTTCAGAATCAAAACAAACATTTTGTTACTGCTGCCAACATTAACCTAGAGAAAAATGAAAAATTACATAAGAAACAAGTAAAGTTGGTCCGATTTCAACTTTAGGTGTTTCTTACGTATAAACGTAAAACGTAAAAATTATGAGAGTGCATTATGAACAATTGCTTAAGCTTTGCACGGACTCAACTTTACCTATTACGTATTTCTTATTAGCAACTTTTGCTTACGTCCGTTGTTCCACGTTTCCGATCTAGGGAAAAAACCGATCCAATTAAAAATTTATACGTCCCCACCTTGCAAAAATTTGAGCCAAGGCGGGTTAAAAAGTGTCAGCCTAGGACGCCAAAAATGCCTTTTGGCGGACAACTCCTCGTATGTGCATATCATAAATCTTTGTATTTATTTAATATTTGCAAAACAAAGTTTGATTTTTCTCTCAGTTATCCCTCTCTCTACAATTCTTGCATAGTTACTATATGATATCAGTAATGAGTAAAAGAGAAATATCTGTGCAAATGAATCAAATCAATTGAGCTATTTAGAAAGTTTAAATTTAGTAGTTTTCCGACATTTTTGGTATATATAGGATATATGCTAAATCATGGCAGAGTCATTTCAATGTTTCGCTTAATATCTCCATATATTATCGCTACATTTTCGGTCAGTTGCTTTGAAAGCAGATGTTTCATTCAGTCAATAATAATAAAATTTGTGGGCGAGTTTGTAGCGTTTGTTGTTTTTCAGACACTAAAAATTCAATCCGACACGATATTCGTGTGCCCTTTTAAAATCACTGGAATGAGTATAACGCAATTTCAGCATTGCTTGCGACTAAAAAACTAATTACATTGGGCCCATTACTGGAAACAGCTGCAAATGGAAGCTGTAAAAGGTATTTCATAAAGGACGCCGAGTTTTAATCGGGCGGCATTTTTTTGTTTTGAAGTTAGCAGACGCTCCGATTATTTTAGCTGTTTTTCTAGTACATCAGTGTGTTTTGGTTCGTTTTCGTCATGGAATAGTTTGCAACGGAACAGCGTGTTATTTTGTTAAAATATTTTACCAACGAAGGTGCCATGCAAACAGTGCAAAAACTTTGAGTGATATTCAGGAATGAAGCACCCAACAATTCTACAGTTCGAAATTTAATGAAGAAATTTGAGAGGACAGGTTCAGCAGGAAAGGCGAAATCGCGTGGGCAGATGGAAGTCGATTCGATAACGTTTTGCTGAATGGGTTGCAGAGAGATTGGTGGCAAATGAAAATTTTGCAAAAACAATAATTTTACTTTTACTTGATAATATTGGAAGCTAAGTAACTTTCTAACGCACATTCAGTGTAAACAAACTTTTAAGCACGATAACGCAAGGGACCACATGGCTTTAGCTGTTAAAAATTGATAACAATTGTCCAAGGTATTCTACCTCGTTCTTGGTGTTTTATTTAAAAATTAAAATTCTATTTCATAAACTTTATGTTTAATTTTAAAATTTGCAAAATAATTAGCTGCTACATATAGAGATATATAAAATATATTTATATGTAAAAGGCAAAAAAGACCAATATACGTCAAGGTAACTAAAGATAAATCTCAAAATCAGATATATGGATAGATGAAGATTGTACTAAGGAAGTGCAAAAGGCAAGAAAAGTATTGTTACCCTACGAAAAAAATGATATAAGGCACAATTAAAACATAATTCGCTGATAGTTCACGATGAATTATATGAGGCAGATAATATAAAAAAGGAGGAAAGTACAAAGGACGTCAGAAGCGAAAGCAACATACAAAAAGGACGGTAACGGAAAGGTCTCCGAGGAGGCGGTTTTGAAGTTCAAATAAGATAAATAACCCGAATCACACGAAAATATTAATAGACAAAGACACGATGGGGGCGATAGGGACGAAATTGGCAATGAACAAGGTAATGAGTTTAACCAACAAAATAAAAAGATATGAAATAATTAAGATCATACAGAATATAGATATAAATCTTACAAACAAAGAAGCCTGGGATACCGCAATAGGAAACAAAATAGTCGCGAGGAAGGAAAAATTACACTGAAAACGAAAAAGACAAAAAGTTTTATAAAAAAGAAAAACGGAAAAGAAGTATTATAAAATTAGGCAAATGGAATATGAAAAGTATTAAGGGAAAGGAAGATGAAATAATCGAGGAGATCAAATTGCAAAACATTGATTATTTAAGTATAATTGAAACAAAAAAAGGTCAAAGTGTAACAGAATTGATAGAAGGATATTAAATATACCGATCAGGGATAGAAACAAAGAAAAAGAGAGAGTGGGATAAAGGGGTAAGATTAATAGTAAGACCGGATGAAATTAAAAAAAATCATTAAGGAAAAAAATATTAATGAAAGATTACTAGCAGCAGATAATAATAATAATGATAAGGCTCTACGCCCCGCGTGGGAGTACGGCCTGCGAACTGAGGGGTTAAGGCTCTGATACGTTCGCTCTCTCTGTCCGGTCGTTGCGCACCATCTCTGGTGCGGGGCGGTGTGGCAAGCACCGCGCCTAAGACGACCGCCATGATTACCCCTTGTTCGAGTGAACGCAGGTACTCAATTATTTTTAGTGACTGAGTAGGCCACTCGCCAGGCATCAGAAAGCACCGGAAATTGAACCCGGGTCCGTCAGTATTGCAGCCCGCCCCTCAACCACGGGACCACGCTGGCTACTAGCGGCAGATACTAAAATTAATAATGAAAATGTATGGACGGAATACTAGCGTACCCACTAAACGATAATGTCAGGAATGAGGAAGAAGAGAAGTTTTTCGAAAAGCTACAAATGTCAATAGGCAAAGGAGGTAGAAATATAATTGTTATGGGGTATATGAACGGTAGAGTCGCCAATAACAATGAAGAAATTGAAAGATATATGGGACTGTATGGTATGATAATGGTAGGATAATATTATCACGCTAATAGACTTATGTGAGGGAATTATTTTTTATATTCAACACGAAACCCATGCACAAAGAAATACAGAAATACATCAGGGTCGTTTGCTCTAGGAAGGAAAAGGCAATTAAGGATTATTTTATTGTAAACACAGAAAATTTGGAAAAGAGTGAAGGATGTAAAGGTAAAACAAATTTAGAAGTACGAAGTGATCATTATTTACTAGAAATGGAACTTTGGGCAAACATAAATATTAAATAAGAGATACAAAGGAAGAAAACAGCCAAACAAAAAATTAAAAGTTGTAGACTAAAGGAGAATCAAAATCAAAAAATCACCCAAGAAGAAGAAAATTGTACAAAGTACAGAAAAGAAAGAAGATAGAAATTAGATGGAAGCAATTTAGAGAAAATATCCTAGAAGTGGCAAGGATCAGTTGCGGAGTAAGTAATATTATGATTATATACATAACAAAAAGTAGATGGTAAACTACGGAGATACAACAGAGACTTAAAAAAAAAGAAAGAAAAATGGAAAAAGTTTATACGAACTGGAACTGAGGAAGATAATAATATATACAAAATAGCAAGAACAGAAACAAAACACATTATAAAACAAAGCTAAGAAGAAATCATGGCAAGAGTTGGAAACAAGATGAAAGAAAATTACTTAAAAAATCAAAAACCATTCTATAATATCCTAAAGCAGTTAAGGCAAAAGGAACCTTCCAAGTTAAAAAACATAAAGGACAAAAATGGAAATTGAAAATGATAATTGAATACAAAGAAATAATGCAAAGATGGAAAGAATATTTCAAAGAACTAACTGATTTTAAACAAAATGAAGAACAATATACAGAGTAAATAAGGACAGAATATGAGGAAGTACGTAATGTACGTAAAATAACAATAAAAGAAGTCACTGAAGCAGTTAATAAATCTAAATTAGGTAAAGTACCGGGAGAAAACGAAATCACAGGAAAAATGTTTAAAATAAATGGTGAATAAAGCTAGAGAAGAATTTTTTGACCTACTAAATGAAATAATAATCCATAAAGAAATACCCTCGTACTGGAATATAGAAATCATATTACCTTTATATAAAATGGTGACACAAAAGATTATAGAAACTATAGAGAAAAGACACTATCGAACATAGCTGGTATAATATTAACTCGAATAATAGAGAAGAGACAGAGAAAATAGAAACTTTATTAGAAGAATTGCAATATGGATTTAGAAAAGGCAGTAGTACCCAGAATTTAATTTTATAATTAGACAATTAGAGAAAAAAAATGATAAAAAAGGGAAGAAAATTCATATTTGTTTTATAAACTTAAAGAAGGCCTTTGATAGAATACAGAGAAAAGTACTAGACAAAAACAACAGAAAATAAAGTAAATACACACAATAATGAGTCTGGAAAATTCGAAACGAAAGTAGGACTAAAACAAAGATGTGTACTTAGTCCACTTCTATTTTCGGTAATCATAGACGTCATTATAAAAATATTAAGAGTCCGGTCCGTACATTGAAGCAGAGTGGACGTGTGCGGGCCAATTTTACCTGCGATATCGCCGCGCCGAGCCACAGTCTTTAAGGTCAGGCGTATTTATTTATTTATTTAACAATTTAATATCTTTAAAGCATAAATCTACTATTGAATAAAACAAAGATTTTACCAATAAGATCCCCTGCGGAGGGGTTCTTTATTCAAGATGAGCAATCCTAATCTTAGACGAACCAGCTCTACCTTATCGCCACCGAATAGAAAATATTTATTTATACCCGAAAATCTAATAACCAAAAATAAATTTTACGTTACGGAGAAACAAATCGAGAATGCCGGTAAAACCATTTATCAAGGTAAACTCGTTGCAGCTATAAAAGACATGGATACCTTTGTTACCGCTCCGTCCCAATCTGTTAATACTAAGGAGAATAAAATAAAGATCCCGCCAATTTATCTGCATAATGCAGACAAATTAAACTTTCAAAGCTACGAGTGAATTTACCACTGTAGTTAGAAACAAACAATTAACAATAAATCTCACCAGTTTAGAGGATTACCGAGTAATGACTAAGCATTACACCGAGAACAATCTAGCCTACCACACATTTAAAAACCCAGAAGTTCGCAACTTATCTGTAATAATCCGAAACGTCCCTGTCTCCCTTATGGAAGATGAAATCAAAAACGAATTAACAACTCTAAAATATCCGGTACAAAAAGTAGCCAGATTATACAACAAAGACAGATATCTGATCCCGCTATGCGCGGTGGATCTCGATGACACCCAAGAAGGCAAGGAAATTTTCAAACTAACAAAACTAAACCACAGCATAGTAGAAGTAGAGATACGAAGAAAGTCGAAGGAAATTCCTCAGTGCAAAAAATGCCAACTGTATGGCCACACACGTAACTGCCACTCGCAAGCACGCTGTGTGAAGTGCACTGGCAATCACTTATTTACCGAATGCCCTAAACGACCTGGAGATGATCCTCAGTGCGCAAACTGCTTGGAAAAGCACCCAGCGAACTACAAAGGTTGTAGTTATTACGCTAAGGTAACCTCGAACCAAACAAGAAACTCTAGCTTTAGAACTCAAAACAGATCATACGCCCAAGCAGTAATAGACAAACAAAATACTACTACTAATGAGTCATCGCCCCCAACACGTTTTGTATCCAAACCCAACGTTTCCACTCCCGACGAACAGCAATCATCAACCGACCTTATCTCCACAGTATTTAAGAAATTAATAGAATTGCTAATCCCCCATTTAGACAAAATAATGCCATTCCTAACAACGTTATTACCAACATTGCTAAATAATGGATCAAAATAATCCTCCGTTAATAAATAATATAAGAGTGACAAATTGGAATTCCAATGGTCTTAAATCTCAACGTTCAACTTTTATAGAATTCATGACACGACCCAACATTGATATCGCGTGCATCACAGAGACACACTTTGTAAGCACCGAAAAATTCAGAATTCCTGGGTATCACGTATATCGGAAAGACCGAGAAGCTGTAATAGCATCAGGCGGAGTTGCAATTATAATTAAAAAGAAATTCAGCCACCACCTCCTCCATATGGGTGTTCTTCAAAACATAGAAGCCATTTCTATCGAAATACACATAAAAACTAGTGGCTATTTAACCCTTACATCTGCATACAAACCCCCAAATAAACAGCTTGTTGAAGACGAAATCGGTGAATTGTTCAGCAGCAACGAGCCCACGTTTATTTAGGAGACTTAAATGCAAAAAATACCATATGGGGATGCCGTGCTAGTACACCAGACGGGATGAAGTTGCATAACATTATGGCCAAACACAGTATATTAATATCAGCCCCTGACGACTACACTTACCATCCATACCGAACAGACCATCAACCTGACATCTTAGATGTTATACTGCATAAAAATGTCACTTATCCAGTGTATCAAACAGTGGCATCTGAACTGGACTCTGATCATCTTCCTGTCATTATCAGCCTCCACAACACCCCTCAAATAATACCTTCACCGCCAGCTTAGCGCACGGTGAAACTGATTGGGACAATTTTCAGTCGACTCTTGATCAAAAACTCCGTTGGGTGGGACCACCTGAACTTCCGCCGGATATAGACAATGCCGTCCTACAATACACATCAGCCTTACAAGCAAGTATACAAGAAACAACCACTCCATGGAAGCAAAGGAAAGTTGCCGAGCATATTAGAACTCCCAACTACATACTTGATCTAATTAAGCGAAAGAATAGATACAGAAGGGATTGGCAAAGACACCGGTTACCATACCTTAAAACACTGTACAACCAACTATGTCACTTAGTAAAGAATGAACTTGAGAGTCTAAGAATCTAAAGATACAATTCTTACCTCTGCTATTATCTGACCATGATTAATTCAGATCGCATCCAAAACTATAACCCGGACCCCGTCTCTTCAAGACGAATCTAAACATCCCCCAACTATTAAAATTGATTGCTTCTTCAATTCACAGCGTGTGTTTTTTCTTGGCGCTTTAATAATGTAAATAAGATAAATAAAAATGAGCTCAAGTTGTTTTGTTTTCCACCTCCTCCTATCCATTTCATCAATTTCGGGTTTATATCATCGCTACTGCATGCTTTCCTTAGTTTAATTTTCTTCAAAGCGCCTTCCATTTCATTCATTACCTCTTCATCTATTTTCTCCTTTTCCTTATCCTTTATATTACTTCTTCTTTTTTTATCTCCTGTTTATCTTCATTTCTTCCAAATTTATCTTCATAAAGTTCCTTCCAAGTTTATATTTCGTTTGTTGTTTTCAATTGATTGTTTTTATTTTTATACCCCTTATTTTTTTTATTTTCTCGCCTCTCATTGCTTTGATTCTATTTTTCCTAGCTTTTTGCTCTGCTTTCCTTATTTCCTTTTTAAACTTATCTTACGCCATGTTATCTATTCTGCCTTTATTCTTTTCAGAGCGGATGAATTTATTCTATGCTTACTTTGTTCTCTTCGCCTTTCTTCTTTCCTCGTTCTACCAACTTGTTGTTTTCTCTGTCTTCTTTGTTATGATTCTCTCATATATTTAATCTCCCTTCTCAGTTATCTCTTCTTTAAAATAAATCAGTCGTTCTTCCTTTCTCTTATTTGATCCAACATCTCTTGTACTTGGTATAGAAATCACCCACTCTTCTTTGCTTCCTTCTACTGGAGCGTAAATTATGTTTATACTTTTTTCTAATTCCATTTTAATAGTTAGAAGATACTAATATTGCGTTAAATTCTGGTATTCGTGAGTCTAGTTTTTTTGTTATTATATATTCGTATTTATATATTACTAATCCTTCTGCTCTTTGATCGGTTTTTACTCCTACATAGTACGTGTTTGTCTTTTATTTTATTCTCACCTTTTCCGATCATATCTTTGTGATTTCACTTGTACCGAGTATTTATACTCTTTGAGCCCCCATTTTATGTGTAAATTCATATTCTTTTTCATTCATAGTGGTTATTTTCTATGTTTCAATATTTATTTCGTCATTTTTATTTTATTATAATTATCCATCTTCTTTGCTTTAGTCGTTATCCTGCGCATACTTATGCTCCTTATCATTTTTGGCATATTTTATTCCTTTGTTCTTAATCATTATTACGTTGCCGTCTTTTGTATTCTTCTTTTCCATTTAATTTTCTATGCTTGGTCCTAGTTGATGTAATCTGTATGCTTTTTTGTTTATATAAAGTTTGTTTAGTTTGTACTTGCACGTTTTTTCTTTCTTTCTATTTTCATGCGTTATATTAAGTGTTTTCACGGCCTTCATTAATGTATATTCCTCTTCTTTTTAGTTTCTTTGCCATTTTCAGGATTGCTGTCTTTTTGTTCCATGCTTTTATTTCAATGAGGATTAATGTAGAATATGTTTTATTTTTCCCAATTTTTCGTAGCTTTGCTATATATTTCTTGATGCTAAATTCTGTGTTTAATTTTTTAATTCGTATCAATTGCAACAACTTGCAGAAGCATTAAATGCTACTCAATAAGATGTCCAAATGCTTGAAAGTTATGGGGGAGGTTTACAAAGACGAAAATGGGTACCATTTGAATTGTACGAAAAGAGACATTGAAAAACCATGAGCGACGTCCTACATGAAAGACAAAAAACCGAATTTTCATGAAACATGTATTTGGTAGGATCAGAAAAGCACAGTGCTTCAAGCTGTTAAAACCGAGTCATAGGGTATTAGGAACCCCTATCAACAACTGATCATTTTTAACCATGCATTGAAGGCCAAACGTCTTGAATCTGCCAAAATGTATGATATTAGTGGCCTTTCAACAAGACAATGTTTCTTCTGACTACCATTTGTCTAGACCGATGACACTTATTTGCGGAGCAACATTTAGGCTCATACAAAGATGTCCAAAATTGAGTTATAGTTAATGATGACCAATAAAGGCTTTTTTTTGCAAATCTTTCAATGGTTTTAGTTTTTAAATTAATTTTTCGCCGTACATTTAGAGAAATTGTTTTTAAACAAAGGCTAGTAGTATGAAGTGTATTTAAAAAAAAATTAAGAACAATAAAAAACATGAGTTGTATGGTCGGTCTTTGACGCATTGTGAGCTTTTTTTATATGATCAAACAGAATTAAAAAAAATATTTTGCTTTTACAATGCGAAAAATGAGAAAAACCAGTCCCGGTAGGGGAACGGGATAATAGGACTATTAATACAACTGACAGAGATATATGTATGGAAATCTTAATTATTAAATATGCTTTGGGTCGTTCGTTTTTCTCTTTTCATTAACGACTTCAACATTTTAATATTACTTTAATATACTTGAAACTCTAACGTTCAGATGATATTAATTTAAGAGATACAATTGTTAGGTAAAACTAACTTTCATATAAAGTATACTAATTTGTACTATGGAATGTTCCAATAATGTTTGTAATTGCTTACAATTGGCTAGCTTTCATTAAAATATTAATGTTGCTCTTTGTTTTGACAGAATTAAGGGAAGCGATGCGTCATGGCAGGGCGATAACGAGGTTCCACCGGAATTCCAGGACTTCTCTGACGATGAAGCGGAGTACGCGTTCTCGAAGCAAAACCTGAACGAGCAAGACATCTTCGACAACAAGCGGAAGCGCAACAGCTTGGAAAAGCACAAGATGTTCGAGGTGGCCATGAATCTCAAGAACCGAATGGACACGGCCCGCTACAAGGTGCGCGACTCCTACGAGCCGACCCCGAAGCGCTTCGTGCCACAGAACAGCCACCCCGGGTTCTTCTACCACCCGCCCCCTAACATCAACCAGGTCCGGCAACCATGCGGGACTAGTTTTACCGCGTTCCCTACTCAGAACTTCGCGGCGCCCCCTCCAAATTTTCCCGGATTCATGAGTATGGGGCCCGTGCTCGGCATTGGCCCCTTTGCAAACCAGTTCGGACCTGTAATGCCTCCGTTTACCCCTAACCCGCAGTCGTACCCGCCAACAAGCTTTGGGCCCCTACTATCCGCCTCTTCCCCTATGCCACAGCATGTCATGGCCCCTCCTCAACCACCTCCCCGGCTTTGGTGGCAGCATGACGATGCTGCCGCCCCAAATACTTCAGCTTTGAGTGTACCCCGTCAGCATGTCCAAATCTCCACCAAAATACCACCAAATAGTGGCGTTGTGCCGAAAGTTCAAACAGCTATTCCAAAAGGCAGGAATGTAGGGCCGAAGCTTTACATTCCCCGCCGCCGAGTATCAGCAGTCGTTCCCATCAAACTTAGGTCTTCCAAAAGCAGCCGTACCTCAATTTGTCACAAGTGCGCCGCCCCCACCGTCAAATATTCCGGTTACGATGCCGCCGCCGTTCGGCCCCCCCATGCCACCCTGGCGCTACGCTCTGCCCCGGACCCCGGTCAGCATGGCGAACTTTCGGCCCTGCGTGGCAACGGCCGGCAATACAAGAAGCAGTAGTTTAATTTAAGTTTATCCGATTGGTTCTTTTGTTGATTGTTGTTGTTTTATCTTTTTAACAATGTTTTATGATACATATTTTAGGATGGTACCACAGTTGTTTTGAACAGTATTAATTTGCTTGAGTATATGTTATGTATTAGGCTCAAAGGAACCCACCTAGAGTCTAGTGTAACACTCAATTGTGGCGCATTTTAGGACGAGTCCAGGAATAAGTAGCCTTTGGTTCTCGTGTTATTGTACTCCAATGCAGGTGTTTACTCAAAGCTTTCCAGGATTTTGCACAAAATCTAATGTGACACTTTAGAGTTTCATGACTTCTCGATGTTTAGAAATTGCAATTGTTTAGGGTTGTAACACTTGCTAGTTCTTGTATGGGATTTCATTCATGGATTTTATGCTGGTGCAATGCATTTACAAATTTAACAAGTGTAGCAATGTTCCTTTTCATACAATTAATATTTTTTATTACTGTGTATTCCAATAAATATTTTTATTAAGATGCCGCCTGTTTTATTTGTGCCATATACATGTGAAACATATTTCTATCTAATTATGTCATATTAAAATATTGAAAAAGTTATAATATGAAACAGTCTGAAATAGTGGTTCCAAAAGTGTGGATCATTAACTTTGTAGTATTCATGACAGCAACTGAATGTTGACTTGTAGAGAATGCACATTTTCGTGAATATTCGTTTTTTAGGAAACCTAACATACTCTCTGTCACTCATTAACATCTTGTGCCACTGCTCTGTGATACAGTTCTAAGATATGTATCGGAAATAGTGAAACAAAATTTAATTGGTGGGAAATATAATCAAAGGTGCATTGTAGCTCTTTATTTATTCACGATTTATCTTGTCGCTAATAGTCATTTTTGTTTTATCCGTCACGAAAGTATATAATCAAACCATTTTATGACTACACATCTGTCGTGCTTGGGTTGCACAGTCAAAAATATATTTTACATAATTTCTTCTGAGAGCATGTAAGGCGAATAACGCTGTATAATATTTTGCAAGATATGAGTTTCTGAATAGAAGAAAATTGGAAAGAAAACCCATTTTGAGTGCTTGTAAACTCCTAAAACTAAAGAAAGCAACTGAAATTAAATTAAAGTTTATTATTATTAATATCAAAAGTTATGGATTGTATGATATATAATTTAAAGAATGTTGGTCTCGTATAATAGCGGCATAATGTAAACTACAATATACTGAGGGTCAGATTGCAAAGTATGGAACATTGGGCCTAAAATTCGAATGTGATTTTATTATTATGGATGATGAAAGATTTAGTAGTAATAGCATTACAAACCAACTGATAACAAAATTTACCCAAAGGTTTTGGCATTATTCCAAACTATAAAGGAGGAGTGGTTAACATAGATGTATATATTTTAAAATGTCTGCCCAAACTTTTTAAATTTGCAAATGAATATCTTAAAAACGACAAAATGTGCCATTATGTCTAAAAAACTTAGAATTGGCCAAAAGCTAAAATCACTCCCAATTAAGGATTTTTGGGCAATTTTATTGAACTTACTCATATTTGCAGGAATATTAGCTGGCCCATTAAAGCGACAAATAATTTCATGTACAAAATTGTTATGTAGCATGTGATGCAAGGTTATAAAGGAGCTACAAAAATCCAAGATAATGGATAATTTTTATTATTAATTACAAGATATGTATTTTCTAATTAAAATTTAATATGTTGTAAATTAATAACGTCTGTGCCACTATTTATCTTATATTCTTTAACCTACTACAAACAAAAGTATCTACCTCTCAGGAACAAGCAGTTACGTTGATAGTAGTCTACATCTTAATATATAAGTAACCAATCTTCACCTACTAATGCATGTATACATACTAGCGTTAGAGCTAATTCTACACATTCTTTTTACCTTTATTCTATCGACTAAACGTGTTCCTAAGATAGCATCACCTCAAATTGAAATTTTTTAACTGCTCACTACACAGTTTGTCAACACCTTTTTTTAGAAGGTAATTCGCAGAAACATTATTGATATAACAATAAATAATTAGGGGAAACGTGAAAGATATATATTGTAACTAAAAACATGACGCCACAGGGGTGATGCAGGATTTTTCACATCATTGCACCATGTTCAAATTTGAGATGCGACCACTTCTCAGTTTTGTTTTGATGGTCATAGTCATAGACGAGGAACCTCAAATATGATTTTGCAAATAGAACCGAATATTTGACCGTTTAGTTAACTTGGGGTATTTTGGTTCAAAACTGATTGGATCTGGAAAGTTTCAACATTTTTTTTTCACTTCTCTCATGTTTGTTGGAATCTCAACATGTAAGCAATTGTTTAAAACTGTATCCATCTGTGATTATTAATACGTTATCAATTTATTTATGGAAACAATCGTAATTGTTTTAAATTGTCTCCAAAAATGTGCTAAAAATTGTTTATTAGCTTAACTAAATCTTCCATGAGTTCTTGAATGCACTGGATTGATTCACACATCTTTTTTCCAATTGAAGTTTCTTTTTTCGATAATAACATTTCGGCCTTGCGAACTACTCTTCAAAAATTTGAATATTTCAAAAATAACGGAAGGGAAAGCCACCTTATAAGACCAAAGATGTTTGGAAAGTTCTTGTATTCTTATTCCCACCTTGCAAGTACCTCAAAAGTTCTGCTTTTAATTGGAGAACTTCTTGAGATGCTGTTTTTAAAATGTCAAATAAATATTTTTTAGTTGTATTGGCCTCTAAGTTTTATCTTACAAATGCTGTAAATTGGACCCAGAAATATCTGCAGTGAGAAATACATGTACTTCGTAATATGATCAATAATTTGTCTTTGATTATCTTCTGCCATGTCGGAGAGAGATGTTTCGTTTTTAACTTAGTAGTCTATTTTTCAACGACCATCATTTGCACCACTTCAACAACAATATGAACTGCAACTTGATAACTTGCTAATAATGCTTTCTATTAATAGTGTTTGATGTAATAGTGGCTTGTTTCTTGAAGAAGGAATTCAACTTTCTTTCAAAACATTTCACAAGTTAATCTTATTGTCTGGATGTTTAAATGAACTTAAAATGTTCACTGATGTAAATCTATTTTTCTGTTTATTCTTGTCACTGCCAAATGCAGGTGATTCTAATGATTGTTCTAAATATGTATCGATATTTAACAAAATAAGGAGTATGACTTCTAATCTGTTTAGTAGTTAATAACACTGCACCTAAATTGGAAATGATGCTTCGTAACGCTTTGCTGTTTGTGTAAAGCCAAACTGAAATTTCCAAAAGGCTCCAATGCCATCTATCATTCTTAAATATGGTGGGAGTTGTTCTGGAAACACCGAACAAGATATTGTGCTACTTGGTGAGAGATAGAGCAAGTAACAAATAACAAATTGAGCTAAGTACCTTGTTACACATTATTCCAGACATTTCATTTTGTCGCTGACTTTTTCAAAATTTAAGAAGTTTAAAGAAGGGAGAATAGTAATAAAATTTTTGTTCAAAGGAGGTTCCACTTTGTGTGGATATAATCATCTGCATTAGTTCATTCATAAACTAGTTAACAAACAACCATATAAAGAGCACCCTTATGGGTAAATTAATTTATTAATGGGTGAAAAATGATGATGCAACCACATGATACAAGAAAAGTGTAGATATAGGATTTTTTTTTTGATAAGATGAATTCCAAAGTTTGTAAGTGCAGTTTTGTTTATTCTCAATAAAAGTTTGTATTTTCCATTCTTTGTTGCAATTCCAAGTACAAGAAAGAACTTTTTGCAATTGGAAGAACATGAAGCGCTTCAAACATTTTTATGATATTCCCCTTGAATTTGTCATTTTTCTTGCTGACATACATAATATTTGTGTCTGCTCTTGGAATATTTGGATCGAATTCAGTGTATTGCTCTGGTTACCAGAAAATAAAAACGCTGACTCAAGAAAAAAAAAAGAAAAAAAGCAGTGTTGAAACAAATCCACAAGATTGACTACCTAGAGAGATATTTATTCTTAAAATGCTTTATTGCATATTAAGTTAGCTTGAATAAAATGTCTTGATAATAATGTAACACACAATAACAATGGGTGATAAAGTACTAATAGTATGTGGTTGGTTCATTTACTGTATAAAAGTTTTATTAATGAATTTATAGGAGATGATTGTTGTGCTTATCAGCAAACTGCATGTGTATTAGAAGGATTTTATTTGCTGAACAGAGTTGGCTTTGAGTCATACCCATTGCATGACCTACATTAGACTTGTATTTGGGGTTATTTAAAAAGTTTAGTTTACACAATACATCTAAAAGATTTCCAAATTTCTGCCAACAAAAAGAGTACTGTTATCAGGTAATAGTTTTTTTTAAGGGTACGAGCTTTCTTTGAACAAGACTGTAGATCTTGTGTGGATATGGAAGATAACATTTTGTGCATCTTTAACTGTAATCGCTTTTATTACAAAAACCCAAAACATTATACCCTTGCAATAGAATTGGTATCTCTAAAATGGTTGATTTGCAGACTTATGTATATAAACTTTTTAACTCATTTTCAATTACGTTACACACCCTGTAAATTTTTAAAGGTTCTTTAGGAACGCCTTATATAATCACCAAGGTCTCTCACTATTTAATAAGTTTTTGTAGGTTTTTATAAGAACTGCGAGTCTTTTCTTCAAAATAGTAATAAAGCTTAAACCTAACCAAATTTCTTACCATTCAAACTATCCTGCAAAGAACAGAGTAGATGAAAATCTGAAGAAGCAAGGTCTAGAAAATATGGGGGATGCTAAAGAGTTGCACGTTTACATTCCTTTAGTTTTTACAGCGTTTATTGGACATCACGTGGTCTGTCGTCGAGATTTGACATTTTTTTGATTGATAAAACCAAATATTTTTGTGAACTTCCACATTGAACTTCGTGAGTTGCTCAAGGATTTTGCCATAATTTTTGCCAAATGGAAAAGTTTAAAGATTATTCGTCTGCAATTCCACGAAAGAGAGAGTAACACTTTAATGTATTTCAACTTTTACCATGGATATTGCATTTTTACTTGCTTGTTTTACAAGATCCACCTTTTATAATACAATTCCAAAAAAGGTTTCATGGCGTTGGTAGAGAAAAAGGGAATAACATTCACAGATATTTGTTACATTTACTATAAAAACTAAGTATTCTCCCTATTAGCTGTACATTATTTCCAACATCATTGTTTTTTTGAGTCTAGTTTATCATTGGAAAACGATTCATTTTGCGGGTTTCGTTAACTTTGGAAACAAGAAGAAACCTACAAGTGCACTACTTCATTGCAACTTCCTCTAGGGGGATATTGTTTCGATTTTCGTAACAATGTCTACGGGAATTGGCGCTCCCGGGGTCCCGAAATGTCATCTTCGCCGTTATCAAACCACGTTGCAGTCTAAAGCACTATGATAGATTGCAGACTTTAGTTTGCTAAGTTAGGGTCATAGGAGACCATTATTTTCTATATTGTTCACTAAACGTTGCTGTCACATAAACACAATAACTCCTTCAGTTCGATATAAATTTTCTTCTTCAGTACTTTTTCAATTGCATCATTCCAAGTTTGTTTTGGTCTTCTCTCTTTCTTGTACCTATTGGTTTGGATTCCCAGGTCATCTGTGTCTGCGCTTTTTCCTCCATCCTTTGTAGGTGTCCCCACCATCCCAGTTGTCTTTTTTTAATAAAGTCTTCTACAGGTTCAATCTTTAGTTGTTCCCTAATTACTTCATTTCTAATTCTATCACGCTTGGTTATACATTTTACTCTTCTCAGATATTTCATCTCGAGTGCCCTTAACTTTACTGTCTTGGTCAGTTAGCACCCATGACTTGCAACCGAAGGTAAGAATTGGTCTGAATACTGCCTTGTACACCTTCATCTTCGTTTCACTTCATATTTCTTTTTTATTGATAAGGCCTTTACTCAGTGCATGATACACTTTGTTGGCTGACTATTCTCCTATTCACCTCTATACTTTGTTCTCATGTTTCTTCTATAGTTACTCCCAGGTATTGGAAGTTGCTCACTTGTTCTATGTTTTCTTCATATATTTGGATCTTTACTTTTTTCTTTTCATTTGTTACTACCATTATTTTAATTTTTGACTTATTCATCTTAATTCCGTTTTGGCTTAATACTTTGTTCCACACCTGTAAATTTTCTTTAAGGTCCTTCTGCGTCTTTCTGTATCCCACAGCTAAGGGTTTTGTTCTTGTCTTCGCAGTTCGTATTAAATGGTCCATGAAGATAATGAAAAGAAGTGGTCTGAGACATCCACCTTGTCCAACTCCTTCATTTGTGTGAAAAATTTCCGACTCTGCATTCTTGCTTATCGTATTTCTTGTCTCTTTGTACATGCATTTCGTGATCCTTATTAATTTTTCATTTATGTTTTTCTCTCTTAAGCATTCCCATATTTTAGCTCTCAGCACTCGGTCAAATGCCTTCCCCATTTCCATAAATGCTAGGTAAATTGTTTTTGATCTTGCCAAAGTTCTGTTTATGATCTTTTTAATTGTGAATACATGGTCCTTTATACTTTTGCCCTTCCTAAATCCACTTTGTACTTGTAATAATTCGGATTCTACTTCTTTCCTTAGTCTCACTTCTATAATTTTTTCAAGTATCTTCATTGGGGTACTCAGTAGGGTTATACGTCTGTAATTTTGGCATTCCATTGCATCTTTCTTTTGTATATTGGCAAAATTAATCCGATTTCCATTCTCTAGGTGTTTTCTCTTCTTGCCAGATTTTGTTAATTATTTTGAGTAGTATTTGTAGCCCATTTTCTCCTAGGTTCTTAATCATTTTTGTTGTGATTCTGTCATTGCCAGGTGCCTTCCCATTTTTCATTTCTTTTATCGCTGTCGCTAATTCTTCTTTAATAATTCCATTCTCGTCTTCACTTTGCTTTGTTCTATTTATTGTTTCATTTACGGTTTCTTCAGATTTTTCTCTTACGTGCTCTGTTTCTATTTCAAGCAATTCTTGAAAGTATTCTTTACATGGTTGCATAACTACGGTCTCACTTTTTAATATTTCTCCTTTTTTATTTTTTATTGCTATTACATCTGTATTTTTGTTTTTCTTAGATTTTTTAGTACTTTGAAGAATAGTTTCTCGTTACTTTTACTATTTTTTTCTAGTTTTTTTCAGAACACTTTCCATGTCTAAGTTTTGCTTTACTAATTTTTTGACTTTAGTTCTTTGTTCTTTGTATTCTTGATATTTTTTTTTTCTGTTATGCTGTTTATGTAGATTCTCCACTTTTCTTTCTTAATTCTAACTTGTTCTTTTATTTCTTCTGACCACCACGTTCTTTGTTTCTTATCCTTGTTTTCTTTATATGTTCCACATACCCTTTTGGCGGTCTCCACTATTATATTTTTAAATATTTCCCATAATTTGCTTCATGTCTTTGTTATTTATTTAATCTTTAATCTTCTCTATTTCTCTTTTAGTGTATTCTTTAAACTTTTTTGCTATTTCTTCATTCTCCAGCTTATAAGTTCTAATTGTTTCTCTGTTTTTTTTTGTTTCTTTCTTGACATCTTGTGAGTTCTCTTTCTTGTATTCTTGTTTTATGTCTACTATTACAAGGTAGTGGTCACTGCCTCTTTTGAATCCTCCTTAGATTAGTACGTCCTTTATTACTGCTCCGTTTTTCCTTTCTACAATTATGTAATCAATAATGGAATATTCTCCCCTGCTTGGTACTGCTCTCGTGTAGTTGTGAATGTTCCTGTGTTCGAATAAAGTGTTTGCAATTATTAAGTCATTTACTACGCAGAAGTCTAGCAGTCTTCGGCCGTTGTTATTTCCGAATTTTCCAATCACTTTGTGTGTGCCATTGCTTTTTCCTACTCTCGCATTTAGACCTCCGGCAATCACAATGTTCCCCTTGGCTGCTTCTACTGTTAGGTTTAGTTGTTCCCATAATTTATCTTTATTTTGTACTCTCTTATCTTCATTCGGTCTGTATACTGCTATTATAGTTTCTTCTTGTGTTGCGTTTTTAAATTCAATTGTTAATATTCTATCAGATATTGCTTCCCATTTATTTAACTTACTTACAATATCTTTGTGGAGGATGCAGCCAACTCCTGATTGCGCTCTTTCCTTCATATCTACTTCACTCCATACTATCAGATGTCCCTTATCTAGCTCTTCTATTCCGCTCCCTTTCTTTAGTCTCTGATACTATTAGCATTTCAATCCCGGCTCTTTCAAATTCATCAGTTAGCTCCATTTCTTTTCCTCTCATGCCCCTAATGATCTATGTTTCTATTTTTCTTCTTTGTAATCTTTCATATCCTTGTCCATTGCCTCTGTTGTTGCCTTTATTTCCGTCCTTACTTCATAGTTAGTTTTGTTGCCTATTAGTTCTTGTTATTTTACGTAACTGAGCTGCTAGGGGGTCTTCGTTTGGTGATCTTTTGCTGACTGATCTTGTAAAATGTGTGTCTTGTACCTTTGCTTTCCCCATTTCTGTCAGAAGTTGTATTACACGTTATTCATCATCTCTTTCATATATTTTGCTGTTTATTATTAATTTATTGTACTTTATCTGTGCTTTTTGTCCTTTCGTTTTGCTTCTTTCATCAATGGAATTAATTGTTTTCGGTCTTCTTGCACTTCTTTGGGGTAGTCTTCAATAATCCATATATTTGTATCCTTTAAATTCTTGACCTTCTTAATTATTTCCATTTGTTTACTGAATATCTTGAATTTAATTAAAATTGGTCTTGTTACTGTTTCTTTGAATATTCCTATTCTTTGTTAGTCTTCTAGATCCTTTTCTTTATCGAGTTCAACTCCTATAGTATTCAAAACCGTTGTTATTTTTCCTAGTATTTCATTTTCTTTTTCCTCTTTTTTTTTTTTATCTATCACTCCCATTACCACTATATTTTTCTTTCTTATCTCTCTTTCTAGAAATTCAATCCTCTTGCCTTGATTTTCGACTTTTTTCTTTCAGCTGTACCTTTTCCCATTTTATTTCAGTTATATTAGTAGCTATTTGCTTCAGCTTCGTATCAATTCTATTTAGCCTGTTCATAATTTGGTTACATAAATCTTCAAGTTTCTCCATTACACTTGATTAAGTGTATGTATGCCACTATGTACTCTTTTACGTAGGATGGGTTGCCTATCTTGAAAAATTTATGCGTGGCTCTGTTTAGTACTTAAATATTTCCTTATCTATTAATTGCATGCAACTTTTATCCTTATTTACAATGTCTCCTAACCTCAAGTTCAACTACTTTATATCCAATTTTACTCACCGAACTGGTAAAATATGCTAAATTCTTATTCAATCTAGATGTCAAAATATCTGTTTTAACTGTTCTGTCGTATTCTTGTGTTTAAAGTTGACTCGATGCGGCCCAAATTGAACTTTCATACCGCAGCTTTTCAAACACAGTTACTTCGTTTGACAAACAAGACCCTTATGTTAAACGATTTAATGCAATTAAATTGAGCATAGATATTTGACCATTTAAATCTTCATTATTTTGTTGAGCTGTTGTAATTGCGCGTTTTAGCCGGAAAATAAATTGTCGATCCGATTCATGAGGAGCTTATTGAAGTGATGTGAGTTCGTTCAATATTTGAGCATCATGCTTTTTATCCTGATACATTGTTTGTAGAAAATGGTTTAATTTCTCCCATGGATGAAACGTATGTTTGGTACAGACGATTTTTGCCTTACCGCGAATTTGTGTGAATACAAAATCCAACAAAATTTGACGTTGGTCATGATGCGTGGCTTTGAACACTCGATTGCAATCTACGAGAAAAAACTAAGTTCCTCTCTTGACCCGTCAAAAGGTTGAATACATTTAAATAAAAAAATTAGAAGGATTTTCTTCAGGTTTCGATTTCTAAAGTTATCGAAACTTTCATGTTCTGAAATAAGTTCATCTTCGCCATTTCTATTACCAATAATTGGATTTTCAAGAATGTTGGAAGTGGAAGATTCCTTTTCGGCATTATCAACTAATAAAACAAACGTTCAAAAACTTACAGAGTAAGCACGAAGAGTATTTACTGCCAGTGTATTGTCGTTTTGTTCGAATTCTCTTCAGTTTAGACGAAATATTGACATCTACCGTAGATTTCTATCATAATTTAGACATTAGCTGTTAATTTCACAAGTTTTTGTAAACTGAGATGGGTTTTGTGAATAGAGAAATCTATCTATCTAATTTTTCATTGCCTGCAGAGTTCTATACTAAAACCAATATGGTCATACGGTATATCGCTCTGGGGAACAGCCAGTAACTCAAACCTAGAAATACTGCAGTGCTTTCAAAATAAAGCTCTCCGAACTGTAGTAAATGCGCCTTGGTACATCCCGAATAAACTCCTACATTCTGACCTGAAGATACCAACCATTAAGGAAGAAATAACAAGACACAGCATCAAATACAGAGAAAGAATCACCACTCATCCAAACGATCTGGCATCCTCACTAGTCAATGAAGATGAAGACGTCAGGCGACTGAAGAGATTTAAACCCTCTGACCTTCCTACCAGATTTACATAAAAACAACATACTCACCGATTCAATAGTAAATTAAGAGGGCCTTCGACGGATTGCTACTCTCCTTGTCATGGAGACATTAGCTTTAAGTATCTAGCTTAAAGCCTACGTATATTATACTTATAGTCCGCTGTGTAATTTGCTATGGAGTCAAATAAAAAAACCCTGCAGAGTTGTGGATGAAATACTATTTTTATTTTTCAAATTTGGTACAAAAAGTTCAACCACAATGATTAGCAAATAAAACAGCAACAGTGAAGTAGCCAATTTTGTTCAACGAATCTATGTGAATCATGAGAATTCATATACCTATGATATTGGTATACAATTTATATCTACAGTGGTAATTGTATAACAAATTCGAAAGGCGGGGGGCAAATTCCCATTATGGATTTCGTGTATTAAAGTGTTCAGAAATGGCTGGCACACTCACTTAAATCTGGCTGTGCCGTAAATTGAAATTCGCGCCCAATATATATGTGAGAAGTTACTACAGTTCTACGTGATGCCATCAGGTGGGGGTTACTGGAACACGAAACGTTTCCTTGAGAGGTAAAATGACTGTTTATAATATTAGTACCATGCGTATTTTGCTGGATGTCAACAAACGTGCTTAATCCACATTGTCTGAAGTGTGTTCAACTAAACCCTAGCAAAGGGTCGAATCATTCATTCTGAATGCACTGGCATATGTACTATTTATCATCATCGAGGAGGACTTTTTTATTTAAGGGGAGAGATACAATTAGAGGGTCAAAAAATCAAATTCTTTTTTCTTATTTTGGAATACTTATAAAAGGAATGGGGAAAGGGTTGTATACGTGACTGGCTAAAGAGAATCACTTTTGTACGGTCCTGGAATCGCCGATTAGAAGGTAAATACAATTTTTCGGTAATCAAAACTTTTTCTAAAAACAGCACTTTTTGAGTTGGCGGGCGTGATTACTAAAAAATTAATTATTCGATTGAGCTGAAACTTACAGCATTTCTTCTTTATAGTATTAGCTTCTGTCCGGAAGGTAATGCGCCCATTTTTGTTTTAAAAAATTTATTGAACCGATTCGTATAATTACTTAATATTCTTCAAAATACATCCCTCCTGCTTCAACACACTTGTTCCAACAAGATTTCCATGCTGTATATGCGTGTCCTGGAAGTCTTTCAATGGGATGTCCTTCAGTAACCGCGTCGTAGCCGTCTTGGTGTTCTCCAGGGTCCCCAAATGCTGTCCTTTGGGGGATTTCTTTTTCTTCGGAAACAAAAAGAAGTCGGGCGAGGCCACATCAGGGCTGTAGGGCGGCTGAGCGAACGTTGAAATTGTTCTTTTGGTCATCGGTGAGCACTCTCGGGATAAGTTTGGCGCACACCTTCCGCATTTGAAAGTTTTTCGTCACAATCTCGTGCACATTGGTTTTCGGAATGTCAAGTATTTCTGACATATTTTTCGATCAGAGTTCGACAATTCGAGTACTTTGTCAACCTAACTTTCATCTCGCGACGTTGAGGGGCGACCTGATCGTTGTTCGTCGGCAACCTCCTCACGACCCTCCTTAACATTTTACGCCACCGTTTTGCACTGTGAATATGACATGCAGTCCCCATCAAAAGCTTTCTGAAGCAACTCAAAAGCCTCCGACGGCATCTTCTCAAGTTTGAAACAAAACTTTACCGCGTATCGCTGCTCCAGAGTTTGTTCCATCTTAATTTCGACAGAGCACCCACACAAGGGTTCAGTGAAACAGGCACTGTGACGCTCCAGGAGCTCGGAGCTGACTAGCGCGGGTCGCGCTGTGTTCCCAAGACTCCTCCCTGCCATTCCGTGCAAGCGGTAACGCTGTGCGACGGATAGTCGCGGCAGAAAAAATAGGGCGCATTACTTTCCGGGCAAACCTTGTAAATATGTATTTCCTTAAAGGGGGATATACAATTAGACGCCAAAAAAAAACACATTTTTCAAGAATTTTTTTTAAGTAGAAGTTCTTATTCAAATAAGTTGAAACTTTGTGGGATTATTAATGGGCCCTTATAGTATATTAAAAATATTTTTATTTTCTATTTTAAACAAAATGCCGACTATACGATGGGGCATACGGAGTCTTTGAATTTTGTTGGTGGGCGCTCTGTACACCGTAATTTTGATCTGAAACAGTCAAGCAAAAGAATTTACGTGAATTATACTTACAGTTAGTCGATGAATTAAAGAAAAGTGAATAAAAAAAATTCGACATTTGGTGCAAGTTTTTCGAAAAAAACGGGGATTTTCCACCATTTTAGCAATAAAAAAATTAAAAAAATTTTTAATTCATCTAGAAGCTAATACTATAAAGAAGAAATTCTGTAAGTTTCAGCTCAATCGAATAATTAATTTTTTAGTAATCACGACTCAAAAAGTGCGGTTTTGAGAAAAAGTTTTGATTACCGAAAAATGGTATTTACCTTCCAATCGGCGATTCCAGGATCGTACAAAAGACCTTCAGTCTCTTCGAAAAAGTGATTCTCTTTAGCCAGTAAGTCACGTATACAACCCTTTCTCAATTCCTTTCATAAGTATTCCAAAATAAGATACAATAGAAAAAGGGTCCCCATGTCGACCGTTCGAAGATACCTGCTGCGCGCTCCAAAAGTTGTCTTCAAAAAACGTCGAAAAAAGATAGAAGGAAAATTTACTATCTTTTTAAGCAAAAAAAAAGAATTCGATTTTTTTGACCCTCTAATTGTATCTATCCCCTTAAATAAAAAAGTCCTCCTCGATGATGATAAATAGTACATATGCCAGTGCATTCAGAATGAATGATTCGACCCTTTGCTAGGGTTTAGTTGAACACACTTCAGACAATGTGGATTAAGCACGTTTGTTGACATCCAGCAAAATACGCATGGTACTAATATTATAAACAGTCATTTTACCTCTCAAGGAAACGTTTCGTGTTCCAGTAACCCCCACCTGATGGCATCACGTAGAACTGTAGTAACTTCTCACATATATATTGGGCGCGAATTTCAATTTACGGCACAGCCAGATTTAAGTGAGTGTGCCAGCCATTTCTGAACACTTTAATACACGAAATCCATAATGGGAATTTGCCCCCCGCCTTTCGAATTTGTTATACAATTACCACTGTAGATATAAATTGTATACCAATATCATAGATATATGAATTCTCATGATTCACATAGATTCGTTGAACAAAATTGGCTACTTCACTGTTGCTGTTTTATTTGCTAATCATTGTGGTTGAACTTTTTGTACCAAATTTGAAAAATAAAAATAGTATTTCATCCACAACTCTGCAGGGTTTTTTTATTTGACTCCATAGCAAATTACACAGCGGACTATAAGTATAATATACGTAGGCTTTAAGCTAGATACTTAAAGCTAATGTCTCCATGACAAGGAGAGTAGCAATCCGTCGAAGGCCCTCTTAATTTACTATTGAATCGGTGAGTATGTTGTTTTTATGTAAATCTGGTAGGAAGGTCAGAGGGTTTAAATCTCTTCAGTCGCCTGACGTCTTCATCTTCATTGACTAGTGAGGATGCCAGATCGTTTGGATGAGTGGTGATTCTTTCTCTGTATTTGATGCTGTGTCTTGTTATTTATTCCTTAATGGTTGGTATCTTCAGGTCAGAATGTAGGAGTTTATTCGGGATGTACCAAGGCGCATTTACTACAGTTCGGAGAGCTTTATTTTGAAAGCACTGCAGTATTTCTAGGTTTGAGTTACTGGCTGTTCCCCAGAGCGATATACCGTATGACCATATTGGTTTTAGTATAGAACTCTGCAGGCAATGAAAAATTAGATAGATAGATTTCTCTATTCACAAAACCCATCTCAGTTTACAAAAACTTGTGAAATTAACAGCTAATGTCTAAATTATGATAGAAATCTACGGTAGATGTCAATATTTCGTCTAAACTGAAGAGAATTCGAACAAAACGACAATACACTGGCAGTAAATACTCTTCGTGCTTACTCTGTAAGTTTTTGAACGTTTGTTTTATTAGTTGATAATGCCGAAAAGGAATCTTCCACTTCCAACATTCTTGAAAATCCAATTATTGGTAATAGAAATGGCGAAGATGAACTTATTTCAGAACATGAAAGTTTCGATAACTTTAGAAATCGAAACCTGAAGAAAATCCTTCTAATTTTTTTATTTAAATGTATTCAACCTTTTGACGGGTCAAGAGAGGAACTTAGTTTTTTCTCGTAGATTGCAATCGAGTGTTCAAAGCCACGCATCATGACCAACGTCAAATTTTGTTGGATTTTGTATTCACACAAATTCGCGGTAAGGCAAAAATCGTCTGTACCAAACATACGTTTCATCCATGGGAGAAATTAAACCATTTTCTACAAACAATGTATCAGGATAAAAAGCATGATGCTCAAATATTGAACGAACTCACATCACTTCAATAAGCTCCTCATGAATCGGATCGACAATTTATTTTCCGGCTAAAACGCGCAATTACAACAGCTCAACAAAATAATGAAGATTTAAATGGTCAAATATCTATGCTCAATTTAATTGCATTAAATCGTTTAACATAAGGGTCTTGTTTGTCAAACGAAGTAACTGTGTTTGAAAAGCTGCGGTATGAAAGTTCAATTTGGGCCGCATCGAGTCAACTTTAAACACAAGAATACGACAGAACAGTTAAAACAGATATTTTGACATCTAGATTGAATAAGAATTTAGCATATTTTACCAGTTCGGTGAGTAAAATTGGATATAAAGTAGTTGAACTTGAGGTTAGGAGACATTGTAAATAAGGATAAAAGTTGCATGCAATTAATAGATAAGGAAATATTTAAGTACTAAACAGAGCCACGCATAAATTTTTCAAGATAGGCAACCCATCCTACGTAAAAGAGTACATAGTGGCATACATACACTTAATCAAGTGTAATGGAGAAACTTGAAGATTTATGTAACCAAATTATGAACAGGCTAAATAGAATTGATACGAAGCTGAAGCAAATAGCTACTAATATAACTGAAATAAAATGGGAAAAGGTACAGCTGAAAGAAAAAGTCGAAAATCAAGGCAAGAGGATTGAATTTCTAGAAAGAGAGATAAGAAAGAAAAATATAGTGGTAATGGGAGTGATAGATAAAAAAAAAGAGGAAAAAGAAAATGAAATACTAGGAAAAATAACAACGGTTTTGAATACTATAGGAGTTGAACTCGATAAAGAAAAGGATCTAGAAGACTAACAAAGAATAGGAATATTCAAAGAAACAGTAACAAGACCAATTTTAATTAAATTCAAGATATTCAGTAAACAAATGGAAATAATTAAGAAGGTCAAGAATTTAAAGGATACAAATATATGGATTATTGAAGACTACCCCAAAGAAGTGCAAGAAGACCGAAAACAATTAATTCCATTGATGAAAGAAGCAAAACGAAAGGACAAAAAGCACAGATAAAGTACAATAAATTAATAATAAACAGCAAAATATATGAAAGAGATGATGAATAACGTGTAATACAACTTCTGACAGAAATGGGGAAAGCAAAGGTACAAGACACACATTTTACAAGATCAGTCAGCAAAAGATCACCAAACGAAGACCCCCTAGCAGCTCAGTTACGTAAAATAACAAGAACTAATAGGCAACAAAACTAACTATGAAGTAAGGACGGAAATAAAGGCAACAACAGAGGCAATGGACAAGGATATGAAAGATTACAAAGAAGAAAAATAGAAACATAGATCATTAGGGGCATGAGAGGAAAAGAAATGGAGCTAACTGATGAATTTGAAAGAGCCGGGATTGAAATGCTAATAGTATCAGAGACTAAAAGAAAGGGAGCGGAATAGAAGAGCTAGATAAGGGACATCTGATAGTATGGAGTGAAGTAGATATGAAGGAAAGAGCGCAATCAGGAGTTGGCTGCATCCTCCACAAAGATATTGTAAGTAAGTTAAATAAATGGGAAGCAATATCTGATAGAATATTAACAATTGAATTTAAAAACGCAACACAAGAAGAAACTATAATAGCAGTATACAGACCGAATGAAGATAAGAGAGTACAAAATAAAGATAAATTATGGGAACAACTAAACCTAACAGTAGAAGCAGCCAAGGGGAACATTGTGATTGCCGGAGGTCTAAATGCGAGAGTAGGAAAAAGCAATGGCACACACAAAGTGATTGGAAAATTCGGAAATAACAACGGCCGAAGACTGCTAGACTTCTGCGTAGTAAATGACTTAATAATTGCAAACACTTTATTCGAACACAGGAACATTCACAACTACACGAGAGCAGTACCAAGCAGGGAGAATATTCCATTATTGATTACATAATTGTAGAAAGGAAAAACGGAGCAGTAATAAAGGACGTACTAATCTAAGGAGGATTCAAAAGAGGCAGTGACCACTACCTTGTAATAGCAGACATAAAACAAGAATACAAGAAAGAGAACTCACAAGATGTCAAGAAAGAAACAAAAAAAAACAGAGAAACAATTAGAACTTATAAGCTGGAGAATGAAGAAATAGCAAAAAAGTTTAAAGAATACACTAAAAGAGAAATAGAGAAGATTAAAGATTAAATAAATAACAAAGACATGAAGCAAATTATGGGAAATATTTAAAAATATAATAGTGGAGACCGCCAAAAGGGTATGTGGAACATATAAAGAAAACAAGGATAAGAAACAAAGAACGTGGTGGTCAGAAGAAATAAAAGAACAAGTTAGAATTAAGAAAGAAAAGTGGAGAATCTACATAAACAGCATAACAGAAAAAAAAAATATCAAGAATACAAAGAACAAAGAACTAAAGTCAAAAAATTAGTAAAGCAAAACTTAGACATGGAAAGTGTTCTGAAAAAAACTAGAAAAAAATAGTAAAAGTAACGAGAAACTATTCTTCAAAGTACTAAAAAATCTAAGAAAAACAAAAATACAGATGTAATAGCAATAAAAAATAAAAAAGGAGAAATATTAAAAAGTGAGACCGTAGTTATGCAACCATGTAAAGAATACTTTCAAGAATTGCTTGAAATAGAAACAGAGCACGTAAGAGAAAAATCTGAAGAAACCGTAAATGAAACAATAAATAGAACAAAGCAAAGTGAAGACGAGAATGGAATTATTAAAGAAGAATTAGCGACAGCGATAAAAGAAATGAAAAATGGGAAGGCACCTGGCAATGACAGAATCACAACAAAAATGATTAAGAACCTAGGAGAAAATGGGCTACAAATACTACTCAAAATAATTAACAAAATCTGGCAAGAAGAGAAAACACCTAGAGAATGGGAAATCGGATTAATTTTGCCAATATACAAAAAGAAAGATGCAATGGAATGCCAAAATTACAGACGTATAACCCTACTGAGTACCCCAATGAAGATACTTGAAAAAATTATAGAAGTGAGACTAAGGAAAGAAGTAGAATCCGAATTATTACAAGTACAAAGTGGATTTAGGAAGGGCAAAAGTATAAAGGACCATGTATTCACAATTAAAAAGATCATAAACAGAACTTTGGCAAGATCAAAAACAATTTACCTAGCATTTATGGAAATGGGGAAGGCATTTGACCGAGTGCTGAGAGCTAAAATATGGGAATGCTTAAGAGAGAAAAACATAAATGAAAAATTAATAAGGATCACGAAATGCATGTACAAAGAGACAAGAAATACGATAAGCAAGAATGCAGAGTCGGAAATTTTTCACACAAATGAAGGAGTTGGACAAGGTGGATGTCTCAGACCACTTCTTTTCATTATCTTCATGGACCATTTAATACGAACTGCGAAGACAAGAACAAAACCCTTAGCTGTGGGATACAGAAAGACGCAGAAGGACCTTAAAGAAAATTTACAGGTGTGGAACAAAGTATTAAGCCAAAACGGAATTAAGATGAATAAGTCAAAAATTAAAATAATGGTAGTAACAAATGAAAAGAAAAAAGTAAAGATCCAAATATATGAAGAAAACATAGAACAAGTGAGCAACTTCCAATACCTGGGAGTAACTATAGAAGAAACATGAGAACAAAGTATAGAGGTGAATAGGAGAATAGTCAGCCAACAAAGTGTATCATGCACTGAGTAAAGGCCTTATCAATAAAAAAGAAATATGAAGTGAAACGAAGATGAAGGTGTACAAGGCAGTATTCAGACCAATTCTTACCTTCGGTTGCAAGTCATGGGTGCTAACTGACCAAGACAGAAGTAAGTTAAGGGCACTCGAGATGAAATATCTGAGAAGAGTAAAATGTATAACCAAGCGTGATAGAATTAGAAATGAAGTAATTAGGGAACAACTAAAGATTGAACCTGTAGAAGACTTTATTAAAAAAAGACAACTGGGATGGTGGGGACACCTACAAAGGATGGAGGAAAAAGCGCAGACACAGATGACCTGGGAATCCAAACCAATAGGTACAAGAAAGAGAGGAAGACCAAAACAAACTTGGAATGATGCAATTGAAAAAGTACTGAAGAAGAAAATTTATATCGAACTGAAGGAGTTATTGTGTTTATGTGACAGCAACGTTTAGTGAACAATATAGAAAATAATGGTCTCCTATGACCCTAACTTAGCAAACTAAAGTCTGCAATCTATCATAGTGCTTTAGACTGCAACGTGGTTTGATAACGGCGAAGATGACATTTCGGGACCCCGGGAGCGCCAATTCCCGTAGACATTGTTACGAAAATCGAAACAATATCCCCCTAGAGGAAGTTGCAATGAAGTAGTGCACTTGTAGGTTTCTTCTTGTTTCCAAAGTTAACGAAACCCGCAAAATGAATCGTTTTCCAATGATAAACTAGACTCAAAAAAACAATGATGTTGGAAATAATGTACAGCTAATAGGGAGAATACTTAGTTTTTATAGTAAATGTAACAAATATCTGTGAATGTTATTCCCTTTTTCTCTACCAACGCCATGAAACCTTTTTTGGAATTGTATTATAAAAGGTGGATCTTGTAAAACAAGCAAGTAAAAATGCAATATCCATGGTAAAAGTTGAAATACATTAAAGTGTTACTCTCTCTTTCGTGGAATTGCAGACGAATAATCTTTAAACTTTTTCCATTTGGCAAAAAATTATGGCAAAATCCTTGAGCAACTCACGAAGTTCAATGTGGAAGTTCACAAAAAATATTTGGTTTTATCAATCAAAAAAATGTCAAATCTCGACGACAGACCACGTGATGTCCAATAAACGCTGTAAAAACTAAAGGAATGTAAACGTGCAACTCTTTAGCATCCCCCATATTTTCTAGACCTTGCTTCTTCAGATTTTCATCTACTCTGTTCTTTGCAGGATAGTTTGAATGGTAAGAAATTTGGTTAGGTTTAAGCTTTATTACTATTTTGAAGAAAAGACTCGCAGTTCTTATAAAAAAAACCTACAAAAACTTATTAAATAGTGAGAGACCTTGGTGATTATATAAGGCGTTCCTAAAGAACCTTTAAAAATTTACAGGGTGTGTAACGTAATTGAAAATGAGTTAAAAAGTTTATATACATAAGTCTGCAAATCAACCATTTTAGAGATACCAATTCTATTGCAAGGGTATAATGTTTTGGGTTTTTGTAATAAAAGCGATTACAGTTAAAGATGCACAAAATGTTATCTTCCATATCCACACAAGATCTACAGTCTTGTTCAAAGAAAGCTCGTACCCTTAAAAAAAACTATTACCTGATAACAGTACTCTTTTTGTTGGCAGAAATTTGGAAATCTTTTAGATGTATTGTGTAAACTAAACTTTTTAAATAACCCCAAATACAAGTCTAATGTAGGTCATGCAATGGGTATGACTCAAAGCCAACTCTGTTCAGCAAATAAAATCCTTCTAATACACATGCAGTTTGCTGATAAGCACAACAATCATCTCCTATAAATTCATTAATAAAACTTTTATACAGTAAATGAACCAACCACATACTATTAGTACTTTATCACCCATTGTTATTGTGTGTTACATTATTATCAAGACATTTTATTCAAGCTAACTTAATATGCAATAAAGCATTTTAAGAATAAATATCTCTAGGTAGTCAATCTTGTGGATTTGTTTCAACACTGCTTTTTTCTTTTTTTTCTTGAGTCAGCGTTTTATTTTCTGGTAACCAGAGCAATACACTGAATTCGATCCAAATATTCCAAGAGCAGACACAAATATTATGTATGTCAGCAAGAAAAATGACAAATTCAAGGGGAATATCATAAAAATGTTTGAAGCGCTTCATGTTCTTCCAATTGCAAAAAGTTCTTTCTTGTACTTGGAATTGCAACAAAGAATGGAAAATACAAACTTTTATTGAGAATAAACAAAACTGCACTTACAAACTTTGGAATTCATCTTATCAAAAAAAAAATCCTATATCTACACTTTTCTTGTATCATGTGGTTGCATCATCATTTTTCACCCATTAATAAATTAATTTACCCATAAGGGTGCTCTTTATATGGTTGTTTGTTAACTAGTTTATGAATGAACTAATGCAGATGATTATATCCACACAAAGTGGAACCTCCTTTGAACAAAAATTTTATTACTATTCTCCCTTCTTTAAACTTCTTAAATTTTGAAAAAGTCAGCGACAAAATGAAATGTCTGGAATAATGTGTAACAAGGTACTTAGCTCAATTTGTTATTTGTTACTTGCTCTATCTCTCACCAAGTAGCACAATATCTTGTTCGGTGTTTCCAGAACAACTCCCACCATATTTAAGAATGATAGATGGCATTGGAGCCTTTTGGAAATTTCAGTTTGGCTTTACACAAACAGCAAAGCGTTACGAAGCATCATTTCCAATTTAGGTGCAGTGTTATTAACTACTAAACAGATTAGAAGTCATACTCCTTATTTTGTTAAATATCGATACATATTTAGAACAATCATTAGAATCACCTGCATTTGGCAGTGACAAGAATAAACAGAAAAATAGATTTACATCAGTGAACATTTTAAGTTCATTTAAACATCCAGACAATAAGATTAACTTGTGAAATGTTTTGAAAGAAAGTTGAATTCCTTCTTCAAGAAACAAGCCACTATTACATCAAACACTATTAATAGAAAGCATTATTAGCAAGTTATCAAGTTGCAGTTCATATTGTTGTTGAAGTGGTGCAAATGATGGTCGTTGAAAAATAGACTACTAAGTTAAAAACGAAACATCTCTCTCCGACATGGCAGAAGATAATCAAAGACAAATTATTGATCATATTACGAAGTACATGTATTTCTCACTGCAGATATTTCTGGGTCCAATTTACAGCATTTGTAAGATAAAACTTAGAGGCCAATACAACTAAAAAATATTTATTTGACATTTTAAAAACAGCATCTCAAGAAGTTCTCCAATTAAAAGCAGAACTTTTGAGGTACTTCAAGGTGGGAATAAGAATACAAGAACTTTCCAAACATCTTTGGTCTTATAAGGTGGCTTTCCCTTCCGTTATTTTTGAAATATTCAAATTTTTGAAGAGTAGTTCGCAAGGCCGAAATGTTATTATCGAAAAAAGAAACTTCAATTGGAAAAAAGATGTGTGAATCAATCCAGTGCATTCAAGAACTCATGGAAGATTTAGTTAAGCTAATAAACAATTTTAGCACATTTTGGAGACAATTTAAAACAATTACGATTGTTTCCATAAATAAATTGATAACGTATTAATAATCACAGATGGATACAGTTTTAAACAATTGCTTACATGTTGAGATTCCAACAAACATGAGAGAAGTGAAAAAAAAATGTTGAAACTTTCCAGATCCAATCAGTTTTGAACCAAAATACCCCAAGTTAACTAAACGGTCAAATATTCGGTTCTATTTGCAAAATCATATTTGAGGTTCCTCGTCTATGACTATGACCATCAAAACAAAACTGAGAAGTGGTCGCATCTCAAATTTGAACATGGTGCAATGATGTGAAAAATCCTGCATCACCCCTGTGGCGTCATGTTTTTAGTTACAATATATATCTTTCACGTTTCCCTAATTATTTATTGTTATATCAATAATGTTTCTGGAATTACCTTCTAAAAAGGTGTTGACAAACTGTGTAGTGAGCAGTTAAAAATTTCAATTTGAGGTGATGCTATCTTAGGAACACGTTTAGTCGATAGAATAAAGGTAAAAAGAATGTGTAGAATTAGCTCTAACGCTAGTATGTATACATGCATTAGTAGGTGAAGATTGGTTACTTATATATTAAGATGTAGACTACTATCAACGTAACTGCTTGTTCCTGAGAGGTAGATACTTTTGTTTGTAGTAGGTTAAAGAATATAAGATAAATAGTGGCACAGACGTTATTAATTTACAACATATTAAATTTTAATTAGAAAATACATATCTTGTAATTAATAATAAAAATTATCCATTATCTTGGATTTTTTGTAGCTCCTTTATAACCCCTTGCATCACATGCTACATAACAATTTTTGTACATGAAATTATTTGTCGCTTTAATGGGCCAGCTAATATTCCTGCAAATATGAGTAAGTTCAATAAAATTGCCCAAAAATCCTTAATTGGGAGTGATTTTAGCTTTTGGCCAATTCTAAGTTTTTTAGACATAATGGCACATTTTGTCGTTTTTAAGATATTCATTTGCAAATTTAAAAAGTTTGGGCAGACATTTTAAAATATATACATCTATGTTAACCACTCCTCCTTTATAGTTTGGAATAATGCCAAAACCTTTGGGTAAATTTTGTTATCAGTTGGTTTGTAATGCTATTACTACTAAATCTTTCATCATCCATAATAATAAAATCACATTCGAATTTTAGGCCCAATGTTCCATACTTTGCAATCTGACCCTCAGTATATTGTAGTTTACATTATGCCGCTATTATACGAGACCAACATTCTTTAAATTATATATCATACAATCCATAACTTTTGATATTAATAATAATAAACTTTAATTTAATTTCAGTTGCTTTCTTTAGTTTTAGGAGTTTACAAGCACTCAAAATGGGTTTTCTTTCCAATTTTCTTCTATTCAGAAACTCATATCTTGCAAAATATTATACAGCGTTATTCGCCTTACATGCTCTCAGAAGAAATTATGTAAAATATATTTTTGACTGTGCAACCCAAGCACGACAGATGTGTAGTCATAAAATGGTTTGATTATATACTTTCGTGACGGATAAAACAAAAATGACTATTAGCGACAAGATAAATCGTGAATAAATAAAGAGCTACAATGCACCTTTGATTATATTTCCCACCAATTAAATTTTGTTTCACTATTTCCGATACATATCTTAGAACTGTATCACAGAGCAGTGGCACAAGATGTTAATGAGTGACAGAGAGTATGTTAGGTTTCCTAAAAAACGAATATTCACGAAAATGTGCATTCTCTACAAGTCAACATTCAGTTGCTGTCATGAATACTACAAAGTTAATGATCCACACTTTTGGAACCACTATTTCAGACTGTTTCATATTATAACTTTTTCAATATTTTAATATGACATAATTAGATAGAAATATGTTTCACATGTATATGGCACAAATAAAACAGGCGGCATCTTAATAAAAATATTTATTGGAATACACAGTAATAAAAAATATTAATTGTATGAAAAGGAACATTGCTACACTTGTTAAATTTGTAAATGCATTGCACCAGCATAAAATCCATGAATGAAATCCCATACAAGAACTAGCAAGTGTTACAACCCTAAACAATTGCAATTTCTAAACATCGAGAAGTCATGAAACTCTAAAGTGTCACATTAGATTTTGTGCAAAATCCTGGAAAGCTTTGAGTAAACACCTGCATTGGAGTACAATAACACGAGAACCAAAGGCTACTTATTCCTGGACTCGTCCTAAAATGCGCCACAATTGAGTGTTACACTAGACTCTAGGTGGGTTCCTTTGAGCCTAATACATAACATATACTCAAGCAAATTAATACTGTTCAAAACAACTGTGGTACCATCCTAAAATATGTATCATAAAACATTGTTAAAAAGATAAAACAACAACAATCAACAAAAGAACCAATCGGATAAACTTAAATTAAACTACTGCTTCTTGTATTGCCGGCCGTTGCCACGCAAGGGCCGAAAGTTCGCCATGCTGACCGGGGTCCGGGGCAGAGCGTAGCGCCAGGGTGGCATGGGGGGGCCGAACGGCGGCGGCATCGTAACCGGAATATTTGACGGTGGGGGCGGCGCACTTGTGACAAATTGAGGTACGGCTGCTTTTGGAAGACCTAAGTTTGATGGGAACGACTGCTGATACTCGGCCGGCGGGGGAATGTAAAGCTTCGGCCCTACATTCCTGCCTTTTGGAATAGCTGTTTGAACTTTCGGCACAACGCCACTATTTGGTGGTATTTTTGGTGGAGATTTGGACATGCTGACGGGGGGTACACTCAAAGCTGAAGTATTTGGGGGCGGCAGCATCGTCATGCTGCCACCAAAGCCGGGGGGAGGTGGTTGAGGAGGGGCCATGACATGCTGTGGCATAGGGGGAAGAGGCGGGATAGTAGGGGGCCCAAAGCTTGTTGGCGGGTACGACTGCGGGTTAGGGGTAAACGGAGGCATTACAGGTCCGAACTGGTTTGCAAAGGGGCCAATGCCGAGCACGGGCCCCATACTCATGAATCCGGGAAAATTTGGAGGGGGCGCCGCGAAGTTCTGAGTAGGGAACGCGGTAAAACTAGTCCCGCATGGTTGCCGGACCTGGTTGATGTTAGGGGGCGGGTGGTAGAAGAACCCGGGGTGGCTGTTCTGTGGCACGAAGCGCTTCGGGGTCGGCTCGTAGGAGTCGCGCACCTTGTAGCGGGCCGTGTCCATTCGGTTCTTGAGATTCATGGCCACCTCGAACATCTTGTGCTTTTCCAAGCTGTTGCGCTTCCGCTTGTTGTCGAAGATGTCTTGCTCGTTCAGGTTTTGCTTCGAGAACGCGTACTCCGCTTCATCGTCAGAAGTCCTGGAATTCCGGTGGAACCTCGTTATCGCCCTGCCATGACGCATCGCTTCCCTTAATTCTGTCAAAACAAAGAGCAACATTAATATTTTAATGAAAGCTAGCCAATTGTAAGCAATTACAAACATTATTGGAACATTCCATAGTACAAATTAGTATACTTTATATGAAAGTTAGTTTTACCTAACAATTGTATCTCTTAAATTAATATCATCTGAACGTTAGAGTTTCAAGTATATTAAAGTAATATTAAAATGTTGAAGTCGTTAATGAAAAGAGAAAAACGAACGACCCAAAGCATATTTAATAATTAAGATTTCCATACATATATCTCTGTCAGTTGTATTAATAGTCCTATTATCCCGTTCCCCTACCGGGACTGGTTTTTCTCATTTTTCGCATTGTAAAAGCAAAATATTTTTTTTAATTCTGTTTGATCATATAAAAAAAGCTCACAATGCGTCAAAGACCGACCATACAACTCATGTTTTTTATTGTTCTTAATTTTTTTTTAAATACACTTCATACTACTAGCCTTTGTTTAAAAACAATTTCTCTAAATGTACGGCGAAAAATTAATTTAAAAACTAAAACCATTGAAAGATTTGCAAAAAAAGCCTTTATTGGTCATCATTAACTATAACTCAATTTTGGACATCTTTGTATGAGCCTAAATGTTGCTCCGCAAATAAGTGTCATCGGTCTAGACAAATGGTAGTCAGAAGAAACATTGTCTTGTTGAAAGGCCACTAATATCATACATTTTGGCAGATTCAAGACGTTTGGCCTTCAATGCATGGTTAAAAATGATCAGTTGTTGATAGGGGTTCCTAATACCCTATGACTCGGTTTTAACAGCTTGAAGCACTGTGCTTTTCTGATCCTACCAAATACATGTTTCATGAAAATTCGGTTTTTTGTCTTTCATGTAGGACGTCGCTCATGGTTTTTCAATGTCTCTTTTCGTACAATTCAAATGGTACCCATTTTCGTCTTTGTAAACCTCCCCCATAACTTTCAAGCATTTGGACATCTTATTGAGTAGCATTTAATGCTTCTGCAAGTTGTTGCAATTGATACGAATTAAAAAATTAAACACAGAATTTAGCATCAAGAAATATATAGCAAAGCTACGAAAAATTGGGAAAAATAAAACATATTCTACATTAATCCTCATTGAAATAAAAGCATGGAACAAAAAGACAGCAATCCTGAAAATGGCAAAGAAACTAAAAAGAAGAGGAATATACATTAATGAAGGCCGTGAAAACACTTAATATAACGCATGAAAATAGAAAGAAAGAAAAAACGTGCAAGTACAAACTAAACAAACTTTATATAAACAAAAAATCATACAGATTACATCAACTAGGACCAAGCATAGAAAATTAAATGGAAAAGAAGAATACAAAAGACTGCAACGTAATAATGATTAAGAACAAAGGAATAAAATATGCCAAAAATGATAAGGAGCATAAGTATGCAGGATAACGACTAAAGCAAAGAAGATGGATAATTATAATAAAATAAAAATGACGAAATAAATATTGAAACATAGAAAATAACCACTATGAATGAAAAAGAATATGAATTTACACATAAAATGGGTGCTCAAAGAGTATAAATACTCGGTACAAGTGAAATCACAAAGATATGATCGGAAAAGGTGAGAATAAAATAAAGACAAACACGTACTATGTAGGAGTAAAAACCGATCAAAGAGCAGAAGGATTAGTAATATATAAATACGAATATATAATAACAAAAAAACTAGACTCACGAATACCAGAATTTAACGCAATATTAGTATCTTCTAACTATTAAAATGGAATTAGAAAAAAGTATAAACATAATTTACGCTCCAGTAGAAGGAAGCAAAGAAGAGTGGGTGATTTCTATACCAAGTACAAGAGATGTTGGATCAAATAAGAGAAAGGAAGAACGACTGATTTATTTTAAAGAAGAGATAACTGAGAAGGGAGATTAAATATATGAGAGAATCATAACAAAGAAGACAGAGAAAACAACAAGTTGGTAGAACGAGGAAAGAAGAAAGGCGAAGAGAACAAAGTAAGCATAGAATAAATTCATCCGCTCTGAAAAGAATAAAGGCAGAATAGATAACATGGCGTAAGATAAGTTTAAAAAGGAAATAAGGAAAGCAGAGCAAAAAGCTAGGAAAAATAGAATCAAAGCAATGAGAGGCGAGAAAATAAAAAAAATAAGGGGTATAAAAATAAAAACAATCAATTGAAAACAACAAACGAAATATAAACTTGGAAGGAACTTTATGAAGATAAATTTGGAAGAAATGAAGATAAACAGGAGATAAAAGAAGAAGTAATATAAAGGATAAGGAAAAGGAGAAAATAGATGAAGAGGTAATGAATGAAATGGAAGGCGCTTTGAAGAAAATTAAACTAAGGAAAGCATGCAGTAGCGATGATATAAACCCGAAATTGATGAAATGGATAGGAGGAGGTGGAAAACAAAACAACTTGAGCTCATTTTTATTTATCTTATTTACATTATTAAAGCGCCAAGAAAAAACACACGCTGTGAATTGAAGAAGCAATCAATTTTAATAGTTGGGGGATGTTTAGATTCGTCTTGAAGAGACGGGGTCCGGGTTATAGTTTTGGATGCGATCTGAATTAATCATGGTCAGATAATAGCAGAAAAGGGATAATCTTTTGACCGAAAATGGCATTGCGAGGGGAGCGCGGGCAAAATGGCACCAAGCGCTTGACATCTGTTCGATGTTCATTTTACCTGCAAAACATTTTAATTGTGTCATTTTCCGGCTAATCTGATTAATCTCTGCCGCTGTAATCTAATTAACTGCCGCGTGTCCTTGATGTTCATAAGCATTGTGACGTGATAAAGCGGAACCATTCGTTTTCATAAAGCCAACGACAACTCTTCTATCATTTAAGGTTTGTAGATGTGTTCAATGAGATTAATTAAATAATTTAGCCAAGCACGAACAATTAACACGATCAGAGAATTACTGCCCTTACCATGAAAAGTATCACCTTAAAGCAATTGAGTGTCGTTACGCACTATGAGTGATGCGTGGAATTCATTAAGTTAATAAATTGTTTGACTTTAAATAGGACGCAATTTGCGTCATACCGTGTTCTTTGTACTTCCTATACCTATACATAATAAGAGTTTGATTGTATTTTCGCAAGTAAATGCAAAGCAGAACACACCATCTATTATGGTCTGTATCTGCCGGTAAACAGATGTTTCAATCATCGGTTTTTTTATTTTTATAACGTAAATAATAGGTTAAAAGAGTACCGGTTTTGGACAACGGGAATTGTCTAATATTAATAATAAGCAAAATGATAAAAAATAGAGACGATATCGAACAAAACAGACAACAATAGGATATAGAACTATAACACGGTTAAATGGGAATAAATTAATAAATAAAAAAGGGAAAGTAAATGTAAATTAAAAAAAATCATAGTCATAAAATGTTACACGGTAATTAAGATAATTGAAATTCAAAAACTGTTGAAATTAGGTGCTGAAATAGTCTGAACTAAGATTTGTAACCTATGGCTAATTAGTTCTACACTCTAGAATATAAAAAAACAAAAGTGCATTGTAATTCTTTAGAAATTCTTAAGAAATATTTACGATTGTTGAAAAAATTCCGTGGTAAAAAAGATCAATTTTGCAATTAATGGAAACTACCGAAGATTGCGCAATCGCTTGATGAACAACTTTGCGCGTCAAAACGCAAAGGTGTTATTGAAACTTAATTAAAACTACTGAAAGTTGCTTTGTGTATCAGACTTAAGGTATGCGAAGTCGTACAATAATTGTTGCTTTTTATAACATTAAAAAGTCACATGAGACTCATTACTGGCTCGTTTAACTCGGATAATAGCAAAACTATGTTCAATTATGTCAAAATCTAGCAATTATATAAGTATTTATGCACTGCAAAATGCGTCAGATCGAGTCCTTGTGTAATTAAGTTATTTGGTCACCTATGCAATATTGAATACAAAATCGATTACTAGCAAATGACGATGGATGAAAGCTGCAAACTAGACAAGTTTAAGATTCGTTAAACGCATAGGTATATTATTAAGCAGAGTCGGGTTTAAAAAAACCACCAAAATTAAAGTCATTAAAAAATAATTCTAAGTTTTTTCATCTTAAACTCAAAATTCTCTTGTAAGACCTGTTTTCTGTTGCAACTGAGCTATAAATTGTATTTTGTAATAAACGACTAAAGACATGTTGATAGTTCACTTCAAAAGCAGTATTTAAATTATACCCATTGTTACCTTAAAGTTGACTCAGCTACCACTTGTCTTAGTAAATAGTTCTCTCCTTACTCAAGTTTTAAAGTCAAATAACTCACGTAATGAGTCACTCTCTTGTGTTGCCGTTATGAAGTATTGTGGGACATATAGAGAGACATTGGTTAATGTATGGATTAGATCGACCATAATTGCCATTTCAACGTAGGTAGACATTTTTTAATCGCTACCTTCTTAGCGATTTATATGCTGCAACTATTTTCAACGAACTTGAAAAGTTCGTTACTGAATTCTTAATGTCTATCGGTCTGTCACAAAATTTGAGATTTTTTTAAAATTTGAAAATGGATTCTTATAGGAAATTTTACGCTGATTTCGAATTCGAAATTAAAAAATTTCTATCTCGAATAGTTTTCGAGATATTCGACTTCGAATTTCGGGAAAATTTTCGACATTACGATGTTAAATGTGATTCTTACAGGAAATTTTACGCTGAATTTGAAAATGAAGTCGAAAAAATTCTATGTCGAATAATTTTCGAGATATTCGATTTCGAATTTTCCCGAAATTCGAAATCGAAATCGAAAGGTCTTTTTAAGTTCGTTCTGGGATTGCTTACAGAGCAATCTCTTCGCCGGCCCCATGTTTATAATTTTAATTGACAAAGCGACATACAATTATAAGAGTAAGAACTGTAAGCCATCGTTTTGTAGTTTACACGTTTCAAAATTAGATTAAACGAATAGGTAACCTTTGTAATAGTAATTCTGTATTGCAATACATTTTTAAAGAATTTTCCAAATCTCTTATTCTTTCTTTAATTATACACAATAAAAGTTATCTTAGCAGATACTTATTTACCGTAATATTTATACAACTTAATTTCTTATTAAGTAGATAAAATTTTAAGAAAATATTTATCACAAACATGGTAAATAAACAATGATAAAAACAAGCATTAATGCGTAGTTTTGTAAATAAGGTACTTTAGAAGGTATTTTAAATATTTCTCAAATATATCTAAAATTTTACTTAACTGGAAGTTTCTGAATACCAGTTTAAGCGAAAGCAGGCAAATGAGTGTGAGTTATGAAAAAGAGTACTTATAATCGCGTTTCTGAATTCGACCCTTAAAACCCATTTAATACTTAAACATTGTCAGAGTAAAAAAATCAATAGCACCTTAAGGAAGACAGCTGGTCAACTGAAATTTAAAGGAACAGGTATTCGTGATAACGTAAAGTCAGCTTTGTATCCAGTTTTGGATGTATGCCACTTCGAGTTCTGCTTTCGGTATTTGTCTATTGTTTGCTCTTTCCATCCATTTCAGGCCCGATGTTTTAATGTCATCCAACCATCTCAATCGAGAACGTCCTCTTGATCTTCGATAGTCGTGTATGGTCTCCATATATGATTTGTTTATGCTATTTTCCTTTATCTTTTCTAGCAATGTGGACGGCAAATGACCATTTCAGTTTCGCGGCATTACTTTTGTTTGTTTTCGTACATGGGTGTTCATTCCTCTGCTCTTTAAGGAAATTCCCATCATTAACCTCTGCATGGCTCTTTGTGTTGTTTGAAATTTATTTAAGTTACTTTTTGTCATTGTCCAGGTTTCTGCCCCATAACACATGACTGGTATAATGGACGTGTTAAATATCTTTGTTTTTAAATACAATGGGATGTTTTTACTTTTTATTATAACACATCATTAAATAGTTTCATAGGATGACTGTTAGATGGCGCCACTATTGACAAATCCATATGACTTTTAGGAAGTACTAACTTTCAAATGATACGTGTCAAAATTTCATGACAATCTGACGTCTAGTTTACAAGTGACAGTTGTTTTAGTGACCCTACTTTTGTAATTTTCAAAGTAACGAAAAAATCTGAATTTCGTGTGTGGGGGGATGGATCAGCTAGGTCCTGCGCGCCGCCGAGACGAGATTTCATGTGTATAACGCTTTATTTATAACTATGTGTGTACAATTATAATGACGTTATTGAGGCGCTTGAGTGCACTTATGCGACCGTCGCACGGAGAATCTCCTGGAGTCTGCGAGAGCGACTTGGAGCGGGCCAATGCCGATGTAGGAGTCACGGATGCCGCTGACTTCTATCGGGCGAGGCCAGACCTGGAAGGATGGACGCTGCTGCTTCTTGGCGAAGGGAATGGGGGCGTCTTCCGGGGGGGACCTTGCCTTTGTGTGCGGGCGAGTGGCGGAGATAGCCGGGCCCCCCAGCTGCACGGAAGGCCTTCTGTGCGTACCCATAGCCAGAACGAACTTCCGCGGCCAGCGAACGCTCGCGCTCACCCACAGCCGAGTGCTTCACGGCAAATCAGGGTGTACTTGAGCTACCCACATCCAAGTTACCCCTGCAATCGACCAGGGGGCGCTCGCGCGTATCTCAGCCGAGTTCCCCGGTCAAACGGGCCGTCATCCCACCCAGAAGATTCCACCAGGGAATCGCCTCCACCTAAGGCTGTCCGGAACGCGCTGAGGAAAGCTCTCCGCCACTCGCCATTTCTGAACCCGCATCACCGCTTTCGCCGTCTCGCGAGAAAAGGTTCACCAGAAGACGCCCGCAGACAAAGGCAAGGCGCTCCCATTCCCTTCACCAAGAAGCAGCAGCGTCCATCCTTCCAGGTCTGGCCTCGCCCGATAGAAGTCAGCGGCATCCGTGACACCTACATTCGGCCGTCTAAATATTACCAGATGTATAAGAATAAAATGCAATTTTTTTCAAAAAAAAAAAAAAAAAACACGTTAAATTCGATAGAATTATAAAAAGTGGTTTATTCAAAATATGCTCCATTGCTAGTTACACATTTTCCCATATTTCAGGTAATTTGTGGATACCACGATTCATTTTTTCACATGTTCAAACGAACCAAAGCGCTGTTCAGCAAGTGCGTGCCCTATCGATGCAAACAAGTGGTAATCGGAAGGAGCCAAGTCTGGTGAGTAAGCCGTATGGGGTAGCACTTCCCAGTTGAGTGTTTCTAACGTATTACGAACCGGTTTTGCCATATGTGATGGAGCATTGTCATGAAGGAAAATGATCTTGTGTTGCCTTTTTCGATATTCTGGTCGTTTTGCGAGTAGCGAATAGTTCAAATCGATAAATTGTTGTTGGTAGCGTTTGGTATTAACCGTTTCGCCAAGCCTTAAGAGCTCATAATAGACCACACTTTTCTGGTCCCACCAAACACAGAGTATCGTTTTCCTGCCAAAGCGATTCGGTCTTGCGGTTGATGTGGATGATGTGACTCGGTTAACTCATGATTTTTTGCGCTTGGGATTCTCAAAATATACCCACTTTTCATCCCCAGTAACGATACGATGCAAAAACAACTTTCATTTGTATCGTTCGAGAAAAATTTCAGATGTTTTTGCGCCTTTCCATCTGCCTCTCGTTCAGCTCTATCTGCCGACCTTCTGAATTTTTCCCATCTCTCGTAGGCGATTGGAAACAGCTTGTTGACTAACGTTCAATTGCTCTACGAGTTGTTTTTGTGTTTATGAATCGTCTTCGTCCAACAATGCTGGTAATTCCACATCTTCGTACTTTTTTTGTGGTTTTCCGTGTTCCTTGTCTCGAAGTAATCGGAATGATTTAGCAGTAGTTTTCTTCAAATGAAAACAAAAAATTAGTGATGTCCGCGAATACTCTTTATGTGGCATAAATTCCGACATATTGAACACAGTAAAACAATACTATGCAAACATTTTTTCAACTTATCACTTGTGCGCGTTGACTCTTGTTGGTGGCACAACAAAATGGCATATACGTCAAATTTTTATACTACACACTGCATTGGCGCACCATCTGTTGTCTCAAATCCGCACTTCATACCTGCACACCTGGTAATTGCACCTAATATACCACCGTCTTTCCTGGGATAGAGTATAAGTGGCTTCATGGAAATTTTCCATTGCTTTCTATAAAGCCAAGTTCAGAATATGTCGATAAATATTGATGTTCTCCTTACCACCTAGAGCAATACAGGACAACGATCTAATGCTTTAGCTAACAGAGTCATACTGTCTTTAGACCATAGCGTGCTGCATCTATACTGTCTTAAACGGAAAAGCTGTAACTCTAACTTTTGGGCGTTTAGAATGAACACGCGCAGCAATTTCTATTTCATATCTAGCATCCTATAAATCTTTTATTCTTATCTAAATCGTCTACAAGATTTATAGCATGTATCACCAAAATAGCTAAAAACGTAGTTAGAAAATGGTTACCGACGTGTAAAAAACTTATGTTTACTCGTTATTAATTACATGAGGTGATGTCAGCTTGAATGCAATAGCTCCAACAAAACCAATGCGTTCTAGTTTAGAGTTTAAAGGTTCGATGTGTTTTCTTACATGATAACCTATATGACTTTCAGTTGTATCTAATACCATAGTATTAAAATAATTAATACGATTACATCCTTTCCAGTTTTATGCAACAGTCGTTTTATTCTGAGGCATTGAATGGTGCAGAAAAAAGTGAAAACAATAAGTCGAGCACGCTATTTAAATATTTATTTAATAAAAGAAAGAAAATGCGAAAGTGGAAATATGTAAAATCTTCTGACTACCTTGTGATATAAAAAAAACGACAGTATCATCATTGTCTGTTGTAATGACGACGTGTGAGCTATTTCTGCTGCGAGTGACAAGAAAGATTTTAATTGCGTAATTTGTAGTGCTTGGAGAGTACATGAACAATAAGCTAAAAGTTATAAAAAAGCTCAGCTGATTTTGAAAAGGGGATTATGCTAGCACTAATCAGCATGCTTAAAAATATAGTTTCTGTAAACACTTTATCCTTTTTAATAAACATTTTGTAAAAAAAAATTCGGATTTACCTCGACGACCCTGCGATATTATCATGCAACTTTCTGAACTGCTGAAAGTAAAGCAAAAATTGAAAAAAACAGAAATTTTGGGTTAGAAAAGGCAAACAAAAGCCAAGTATTTTCGTTTCTAAGCGTTGACGGTAACAGCATTATCAAGTACTAAATATGAACACTTACAAATAGCGACGCAGAAAATAATTAAAAACAAACAATTCGACAGAAACAATATAAACACCAGCGGGACAAAAAAATTACAAGCGATAGCGGGCGCACTTCACGCTGTTTGTAAACAAGCACAAATATTCCAAATTGTGTATCTTGATAACTCTCTTTATCTCTTGTAAGTACACGCAAACAATTAAAACATCACCATTAAGTAAATGAAAATATTGTAGAGCAACTACACATTCGTTATTTTCATTTTTTAACTTGCAGGAAAATCATCATAACCATTTATATCATTAAACCTTTCAAGACAGATTCTATGTAGTTATGAAATCAATACAAATATCGAGAAGCTTACGTCAGCGTTACAATTTTGCGCATTATCAAATGCTATAAATGTAACTACGGCATGCAAGTCTTTTTTTAATGGATAACTTAAAAATTGTAGCACGACAAGAATTTCATCCCAAGCCCATAATTCGTAACGTGGAAATATACTTTACTGCTAACACAATAAAATTGTTAAGCGCGGATGTCAACTACATATTTATAGTATATCGAACTTCAATAAAAATTCCCGGAGTCTTACTCTCACTTCTCTGCAATTTTTACAATCGTAAAACTTCAGTACACGAAACATTTTAATAATATTAGCCGTTGATTTGAAGTTGCGTTTTGCAAGTTGCATTTCAGTGGTTCTTCAGCAACCGAAGCAGGAGGTACTGTTTTATAGTGAGTACTGATTTGAAGCAGTGTTGCTGACACTAGTGAGTTATTTGCATAAGTCTTATTTTATACGAAAGTGGATAAAGATAGAACCAAATTCTATTAATAAATTGACAAATATAAGAAATTGAAAATAAGCGAATATATGCTTATTGGAAGCAAATTCTTCTAAAACTTACTAAGAAGGATGTTAAAGTAAAACGAATGATAATCAAACGACAGTCGGAAAGCAGCACGTGGCAAAGCACGGTCGTGAGACCGATGGTGAATGAGTGGAAGGGGGGAGGGCGAGACCAATGTCGTACTTATTAATAAAAGAGAATTTTTATGTGGATGTGGGGTTTAATAACCACATAAAAAATAAATTTACCAATTATATACAGGGTCCGATTTTAGGGAGGTGATATGTTTTTGAGTTGGGTGCGGGTGCGGAACTGGCGCATGCGCTATGGTTGATGTACACTGGTTGTTAGTTGCCATTTCAATAGCTACGAAGCCGTGGATGATTAAGGGGTTATACTACCCAGCAAATTTTTTTTCATTTTTTTTATTGGCTTAAATGATATATAAACTATTCAAGAATGATATGCAAATACTATTTTGAAGGGGAAAATTCAAAAAACTACTTTTATCATGATAAATCCGAGCGCACCTAAACGTTTAAAAAGACCGTTCACGTGCGTGCTGCCTTATACATGTATTATAGCTTGTCGGTAACTTTTGTCGGTACAAATCGATTTAATTCAATCAAAATCAAAAAAATCTTGGAGGTCGAGGCAAGTTGACTGGTAAATTAATAGAGGAACTGAGTGTGTATTATGGTCTTGCTATACGTCGAAATACTGATTCAGTGGAAAACATGCGCAAGGAAATTTATGCTACATTGTATCATAAAATATCTACCGATGCAAAGCCTCAGCACGACAAGTGTCCAGTAGGAGAAGATTCTTGGTGTTCATGGCAAAGAGCAAAAGCCTCGAATACTCTTGATATTTATGTTCATAAACCGGCCATGACAAAGCAAGTTTTCAATGCTGTACAGAAAATCTTTCAAGATTTGACAAGAGGCGATCTTCTTTCGCGTTGTCTTGGAGGATTCACTCAAAACGCTAATGAAAGCCTAAATGCCGTCGTTTGGACTATTGCACCGAAAGCGGTTTCCAGTGGGAAAGCAGTGGTTGACATTGCCACTGACATCGCTGTCATAACCTACAACGATGGTTTTCGAGGTCTTTTCGATGTCATGAGCACACTTCAGCTGAGGATCAGTTCAGAATTATACAATTTTATCATGGAAACCGATGAAGCCGCAAACCGCTCATCATTGAAACACCGAAAAAGCGTTCGAAAGGACCTTACATCTCTCAGAAAAGAAGCAGAAGAGCAAAATGAATGCTTGGAAGGGCAGTTATACGGTGCTGGGATAGCAGAGTCAAGGTAAAAAAATTGACAAGCCGATATTTAAAAAAATTCATGTAGTAAATACGTTTTGAAACTTTAAACGCGTTTTTGTCAAAACTACATTTATCAAAACTCCGTACACCGTAACTCAGTCAATTTTCGTCGGATTCACTTGAAATTTTAACTGTAACTTCTTAGATAGATTATCTAGGGAGGTACACACGATTTTTGAGATTAATAAATAATTGGGATTGTTATAAACAATTTAAGGTCGATTTTTAGTGAAAAAACGAAAAAAAAAGTTCGAACTGCCGCCATTTTGCGAATTTTTGATAAAAATGAATAATTGTGTGTACTTCCCTGGCAAAACTCATGTAGATTAACGCAAAAATTTTTTATTTGCTCTAGGTGCTGTTTGGAGAACGTTCTGATGTACGCAGATTGGCTCCTCGTAAAAATCCATGTTCGGTTTATTACTTGTCAAGACGCCATTTTGTATAACAAGTTACAATAAAAATTTTTTTCAAATACCTTAAAACATGTTTAATAAAGCCTCAAAATTTCATTTTGATCCATTGAATAGTTTCCGAGAAAAAAATTCCCAAAAAACGGTCATTTTTCGGTGCGCCTGGGTAGTATAACCCCTTAAACACAACTTGTCTTTTTTTACGACACCCTTGTTATTGCAAGCGATCATTGCAGACACAGCGAAGATTTCGAACTCACTTCTCGGCCGACAATACTAAAATGGTTTAACAATTTCAGAACGAGGGAAACTGTGAGACCTGGAACAGTTCGGCAAGGTGATCGGATCCAGAAAACATCGAAAGAGTTCGCCAGACTGTGGATGTTAGCCCTCGCCGTTCAGCTGTACGACACCTTTGCGCTTTGCGCTTGTCAAACAGCTGAGTTCGCCGAATTTTGCACTTTGTTTAATTTTTACAAAATAATGGTGGTTGAAAAAAGAAATGATGTTGGAAAGCTGGGAAGATGACTGTATTCTGATAATGAGTAATAATTGGATGCTGTAAACAAACAAAATTGCCGGCACTGATCAGAAAATAATCTTCAGGAAGTCCTTGGAAAGCCTCTAATAGCGAGAGAGTAACTGTGTAGTGCAGAATAGGCCAACATGGCATAATTGGAACCTACTTTTTCCGAGAAAACGGACGATTGTGACGGTCAACTCACATAATTACCTCACGATGTTGCGAGAACTTTTGATGGCTGAATTTAGTAGACATCGGATTGTCCTCGATAGATATCAACAGAACGAAGCTACTTGCCACGCCTCAAGATAATCCATGGTCTTTTTAAGGAAACATTTCATTACGTGGTGACCCCCTCGATTACCGGATCTTTCACCGTGTTTACTTTGAAAAACTAAGGACTGTTGAAGTTTGAGCTATTCCACGCGCTGCGCTTGAAAGTGTACGGACAAGAATGATCGCAACTTGAATGGCGTCATTTTTCACATCTGAATTACATTTTTTTTTTGTGGTTTGTTTCTTAAGTGGAATTATCTCTGGAAAAATAAAAATTGAAATTTGTTCAAAACCATTTGGATTAGTGTTTTCAAAAACGTAACACCTCCATACCGGGACATGTATAATATATTAATTAAATATAATCTTCATATACACATGCAGCATGGTCAGAACACACGTGCTTTTCGCATTTTTGGTATGGTTTTAGCTTCATATCTCTGTTTTTAGAGCAAAAATTGCACTTCGATTTGCGAGTTGGTTCTGGTACGAACAAAATTGGTTCTTTGTCTATGCTTAATTGTTTCTTTATCATTTCTTGCAATTCCTTGGTAACCGAGTTAGATTTCGTCGTTCAATATGATGCATAATTAGTAAGTTTCTTAAATTGATTAGAAAATTGCGTCGGTTAATTGGGCCACCAGTCCATTGACTAGCAATTATATAACACCAGCTACATTGAGTAATGTGAAAAAGATCACGGGCGAATGTCGTGAACGTCTCCTGCTGAGTAGTTTACACACATCTTCCGTATTATTCCAAATAATATAATAATAATAATAATAACAATAATAATGGCAAATTTCTATGTTCCGCGTGGGAGTACGGCCTGCAAACTAAGAGATTAAGGCTCTCATATGTTCGCTCTCTCTGCTCGGTCGTCACACACCATATCTGATATGGAGCGATGTGGCAAGCATTATTGCCATTATTGTTCGTTGTTCCAGTGAACGCAGGTACTCAATTATTTTTAGTGACTGAGTAGGCCACCCGCCAAACATCAGAGAGCACCGGGAATTGAAACCGGACCCGCCTGCATCTCAGTCCGCGCCTCAACCGCTTGGATTCCAAATGATATAGATCTCCTTTTTTATGTTATACTTATGTCTTATTAAATTTTCCGTTTTCTTAATTAATTTTATGATGTTGATGCATTGTAAAAGCAAGTGTAACAAATCAATCTTTCTTAGGGACGTATGAACGTATAGCTATTGCGCCTCAGTGCCCAAAACGTGGAGAGCCTGCAATTTTTTTGTTGGGTTGAAATTCGGGTGGTAATTGAGGTTTATTGATTTTAATTGTATCTAAGAGAGTTATATTGTACTTTTTCAGTTCTTCACATAACACGAGCGAGAAAAACCAATTATCCCTTGCGACTTTGTATCTCCCATAGAAATAGGCAATCTTTTAACATCATTAGTTAACACTGGCAAAATTGTATTTTCGATTTCCTCACCAGTATAAACGAACATGCATATAAATACATTCGATTTATGCCAAATTTGTCTGATTGTCTTTGGAATGTAAATTTTGAAACTACAGAGTCCTCTAAACGAGACTAATATTTTGCTAACCGTCAGGCATTCACCTGGTACGTGGCAATTCGAAATGAATATGTCCCATAGCTTTTTCATAGTAACTAATTTATCAGAAACTTTTATATCACGTTTTTGTTGCATCATCAAACCGTAAGCATGCTGAAATGAACGGAAAATGGCTAATAGACATATATAATAAATCTATAAATATCTAGGTCTTGGATATATAATAGATAAGGTCCAGCATTATTATTGAATTTGTCGATAGACCATTATATATGACTTCTGGTATTTTTTTCCAAAAAAGTTATTGCTGCGCGCGCACCTCTGCGTTATTATCAATATGAAACTCTAGACCGCCAGAGGGATATTCTAAAGATGTACAATGATCATTAGCATAAAATTCTTTTTCACTTGCTACATTTTCGTCATCTGAAAAGATTTCAAGATAGTTTATACAAATGCCTTTAATTCTGCAGTAGAGAAAAAAGGCGTTTATTTTCGCATGCTGACATGCCATAATAAAAGAATTTAATTACAAGCATTGTAATTTTAATTCATTCAGTGATACCAATCGATGAAAAACATTTCATATAAATTTCTAAATAGAAATTTTTAAAAATTACAAAATTACATACATGCAGGTGAGGTATTCGAGGTTCAGTAACTAATAATTCCATTTTCATTAATGTTTCTGAAATATTGTTTTAACGAAAACACACAGCATAACATTCACTAGGATTACTTAAACACCTAGTAACATCTAAAAATTCTTTGACAGAGTTATAAATAATAATATGTAACATGGGGTACGACTAGACCCCTTGTACACAGTTAACAATTAAACCCCGATCAAGTAAACGGAAACTTGGAATATTACATCTCTTTACGTAGACAACAAAAGCAAAAAGAGTATTTGCTACGGCCTGCTTGAAAATAATATAGAATCAAACAATGCAGACTCGGTAGTAATTGGAAAGAGAAAATGGAATCAATATTTTGGATCGTTATAATCTCCCAATGCCAACTCAAGTGAAAATGTCTAGATCTACATCAAGCACAGACTAAGGGGTTAAACGCAAATTAACAATAATAAAATTATCCCAACGGGATCCATAACTATGACGTTCGCTCATCACTACTTATATTGTAAACCTAGTTGCCAGTACGTAAAATCGTTTCCATATGATACTGAAAAATAACAGTGGTTGGACACTTATTTGCACGTATTTTATTACCTTCAACATCATCTGCCTATATCTATTCATTGTCGAATACAGAGCTCTCCCAGTATTCGCCCTTGATCTTTGTTTTGCGCTGCAACCAATTACAATCAGCTGTTCCTTTTATGTCATCTGTCCACCTGAGTGGGAATCTTTCTCTGTTGATTTCTCCTTAGTCTACCTAGTATCTTCTAATTTTGGAATGAGCCCAGACCATGACTATTTTAGTTTAAGTGCTTTTTCAAATACATCTTCTATTTTTATCTTATGCGTATGTTTTTTTTATCTTTCAGTTATTCCCAGCATTTTAGAGTCTATTGATATTCGGGATATTATCAATTTTTCTATGTTCTTTGCCATTAGCATTCATATTGTGTACGTTAGTACAGTTAGTAGGTTAGTTCTGGTTGAATAATTTTGTTTTTAGTTTTTGGCCAATTTTGCTTTTTTCAATGCATCTTCTAACTGAGGCCCAACCCACTTTTATTCTTCTATTTATTTCCTTCGTTTGATTGTCTAACTCTAGTGTCATAAGTTGTCTCAGATAAATATAACTGTCAACTATTTCTATAGTTTCGTCCTCCAATTGTATATCGATTCCTTATTTCGCTAAGTAATTTATAACTATCTTGATTTTGTTTATATTTATTTTATATTTGTTTGTATATTAAATCGATCTCTTTTGGTTCTTCATTTATATCTGCTAACATTTCTTATAAACCTGTAAGATATTAGCAGAATAACATCCGCAAATTGTAATCAGTTTAATCTATTTTCGTTGTTTAATAGCTTTGCTTGTTACACAGCTTCTAAAAGCCAATTTTGTATTGTTTGTAATATTTTATATGTAGTGTTTTCAGATATCTTTTAACAACTCGGCGCATCTAGAATCAACTCCGCTATTTTGTAGAGTTTTTATTATAGCCACATATTGTACCGAGTCAATCGCCTTTTCATAATCTATGAAGGCACAGCACAAGGGTAAGTTATAATCAGTTATATTCAGATTTTTCTGTTAGCCTTCGTACTACTTGCAAGTGATTTTGAGTACTATAATCAATACAACTTTTGAAAAATTTTACTTTATGCAATGTAAATGCAATACGCCTGCAAGTGCAGCATTATAAACTACTTTGTAAAAAAAGGTACAAGACCGATATCATGCAAATTTGAGTTATAAATCGTTTAAACAAATCATTCCTTGACGATCCCAAGTAAAGCAAATATATTTTAAATTGAGTAAATTGCCCTTCTAAGGACATTATATTTAAATTTACTGAAAATATAATGACACGGTAATGGGCTCCATTTATACTACGCTACAAAGCATGGCACGAAAGGTTACAGCACCGTTCGATTACCTTAATGTTGGAAGTAATTCTCCAAACAAGTTTTAAAATGGAAAATTAAAATAAGATATCAGTTTTATATGGTGCTAGGTGCTAGAATGTTGTTAAAGCTTTATACTAGTGATTAAAACAAAAAGTCAAATACTAAAGAAAATCCTAAATAAATCACTATTTGAATTCCAAGGAATTCTTTATATAGGAGATGTTAATCAATTTTTAACTGAAACACCTAGCTGCAAAAATCGGACAATCGATATTTTTTTACTATGTCAGTTTTAGCGATAGTACGTACAGAAGAACTTTTAATTTTTCGAAATAACCAAATTCTATGGTAATGCACTTAACTTGTACTGATTTTCATAAAATTGTATTTTTTACATTTGCAGAAGTAATTATTATAATTCAAAATTATGCAACAATTTAATAGTTATCATTGTGAATAACTTTTCGAGAATTTAAACCTAGTCGGTGATCGACTATTGAACGTTAATCTTTGTAATCTCACAAAATACACATCATTTTTGTTTAAATTATATAGATCAGCTCGATTCAGTATAACGAATACAATACAATACAATACAATAAATAAATAAAAAAAAACAGAAAGTCGTAAAAATAACCAAAATGGCTCTATTTCAACGATTAGTTACGTCTTCTGTTGGTGGGAGATTGATTTATGAAATATTAATCTTCCTCAATAATTTGTACAAATTTCATGACTTCGTTTACTAGCTTGTATATGTAAGTCGAAAAATGAATAAAGAACAAATCATCAAAATTAGCTTCTGTGTGAAAAAGGGTAAAAGTGCTACTAAAACGTTCCAAATTCTTAAAATTACTTATAGATTATAAATATTTGACACAAACACACGTTTCTGAGTGGAATCAACAATTCCGAGAAAACATAGAGTAACAGTTAGGCTGAAAAGTTCGTAGGCTGACACATAAGCGGCGCTAGTAGTATTAAATCCATGTGCTTTTTAGTTAACCCTAACCTTCAAACGACTCGTGTATAAATTTGACAACTGTCGGACTATTAGTTTAGGAGATATCGTATTTTGAGTGAAGCAACTATTGTTAATTTTAAAAAAATGGATAAAAGGAATTTCGAGTATTAATAAAACACTGCTTTTGGCAAAAAATACCGTTGAAACCAAGGCTTGGCTTGATAAGCATTATTTAGACTGTGCACCAGGAAAATCAACCGTTGAGAAGTGGTTTTCCAAGTTTAAACGAGGCGAGATGAGCACTGATGACGATGCACGCAGTGGACGCCCGAAAGAGGCTGTAACGGACGAAAACATAAAAAAGTTTACAAAATGATTATGAATGACCGTAAATTGAAGTTAAGCGAGATAGCTGAGACTCTGAAGATATCAAAATACAGTGTTGGACATATCTTGCATGAATATTTGGACATGCAAAAACTGTGTGCAAAGTGAGTGCCGCGCGAGCTCACAATCCAGCAAAAGTTTCAACGTGTCGTTGATTCAGAACAATGTTCAGCGATATTTAACGGCAATAATAACGAATTTTTCGTTGATATGTGACAACGGATGAAACATGGCTTCATCACTACACTCCAGAGTCAAATCGACAGTCAGCCGAGTGGACTGCACGCGATGAACCGAATCCAAAGAGTGGAAAGACGCAATAATCGGCTAGCAAGGTTTATGGCATCAGTATTTATTGATCACCTTGAAAAGGGCCAGACCATCAATAGCGATTATTACAAAGCGTTGTTGGAGCGTTTGAAGGACGAAATCACGAAAAAACGGCCCCATTTGAAGAAGAAAAAGTGCTGTTTCATCAAGACAATGCAACGTGCCACAAGTCAATGAAAATGATGGCAAAATTGCATGAATTAGGCTACGAATTGCTTCCGCATCCACCGTATTCTCCAGATCTGGCCACCAGGGACTTTTTCCTGTTCTCAGACCTCAAGAGAATGCTCGCTGGAAAGAAATTTAGCGCCGATGAAGAGGTAATTGCCGAAACAGAAGCTTATTTTGAGGCTAAAGACAAAATATATTTTAAAAATGGTATAGAAAAATTGTATGATCGCTATAATCGGTGTATCGCCCTCGAAGGCAATTATATTGAATAATAAAATCCAATTTTATCAAAAAAAAATTTTTTTCTATGTTAGCCTACGAACTTTTCAGCCCAACTGTTATTTAGAAAAGATATAGACGAAATAATCAGAGTATGGAAAATAAAAGCACCAAAAGGAATAAAAATTGAACAAGAATAATGGATAAATACCCTATTGTTCGCCGACTACCAGGTACTCATAGCAAAAACAGAAAACGACCTACAAAGAGAAATATATACACTAAATACAATATTTAAGGAATATAACATGAAAAAACCCACCTCCAAAGTCAAGGTGATGGCATTCTACGAAAAGACTCCGATGAGATCAAAAATTGTAATCAATGAAACGATAATGGAACAAGTCTTGCACTTCAAATATTTAGGCTGCAAAATCTCTTATAAAGAAGACCAAGATACAAAAAACAAAATAAACAAGTTCCAAGCCATCTGAGGAATAATAAAAACTACATTAAAAAATAAAGTAAGAACGCTATATAAAATTCTAGCTACCTCGCAATGCTATATGGAAACGAAGCCTGGGTGATAACAGAAAAGAAAAAGAAAGAAATCCAAACAGCAGAAATAAAGTTACTATGATATGTACAAGGGGTACAAGATCTAAATATATACTCCTTAACTGATAAAGTCTTGCAATTCAGGGAGAAATGGACAATTCACCTGGGAAGAATGGAGGAGAAAAGGATTCCAAACCTAATCCATGATAGACATGATGTTGATGATATTTAGAAAAGAAATTCTTTCTTGGTACATGTATTCTGCAGAAAAAAAGCAAAATAAATTCATTGATTTTTAGCCACCCACTTTCATTTCTAGAAGTACGATGGAAGGAGAAATACAAAAGGTATGCTAATTTGGCAACTAATAGAAATGATCGAAGCTATGTTGATTGATTAACGAATATTGTGCGACTAAATATAAGACACTTTAATAATTAGTAAATTGGACCCGATTCTGCTTGCATGTAGCAAACTCTTAGTACTTTGTGCCGTTTTCTGGGAGGAGATGATGGTATTGAAGTTGTTAAAAACTTAACATTACCGAAAATTACGTTTGATATGTATTTCAACCTTATGACTGGATGAATGAGTTAAATAATTAAGTAGTTTTTTTTATATCTATCATTAGATGAAGTTTTGCTATTTCATAGTTGAAAGTATTACGTGTATAAATAAGTTCTCAGCTTTAGATTTCACACGATGCAAATCACCGTTTACATGTAACGTGTTAGTCCGCCCTCTTGCGGTTTTAAAGCAATGACATTTGGTCTTTCGAACCATCATGCGATTTGGCGTTTGATGCACATAATCTTAATAATCAGCTGTGTCCACGATGACAATCACAGAAGAGCATATTCATTTCATCTTAAGAAAAACGCTGCTGAAGCTACCGAAATGATTTGTACTGCATATGGTGAGAATGCTGTAAGTCATGCAACGTGCAAAAAGTGGTACCAAAGATTTCGCGGAAGAGAGTTTAGTCTTGAAGATCAACCACGCGCTGGACGCCCTCAAACATTTGACACGGATGAGCTGCAGACGCGTTAGGCTGGGAACTTCTCCCACATGCGGCGTATAGCCCAGACATGCCCCTTCCGATTATCATTTATTCCGGTCGTTACAGCATCACTTGGCTGATACGCACTTCAAAACAGAAGAAGAAGTCCGAAAATGCATCGATAACTTTATCGTCTCGAAGCCGGTGAGCTTCTATCACCAGGGAATTCGCAAGCTACCCGAAAGATGGCAAAAGGTCATCGATACCAACGGAGAATACTTTGATACTTAAGCTTTTTTTGTTTGTTTTTAAATAAAACTTTAATTTTGAAGAAAAAAGCTGAGAACTTATTTATACACCTATTAATTCTACTAGTAGTCACAGACCACGCGTTTGCAAAATTAACAAATCTCACATGCAACCACACTTGGATGTGGTGCAAACGATTCGAGTACAACTAAGTAATAATCACTTCACGACTACGTTTACTTAGAAATCCGAATTTGGAACGTAAGGTTGACAATAGTCGTAGACATCGATGGTAGTATATTAAAAGTGGGTCGTTTCAAAATTAAAATACAATTTAGATTTATAAAGGATTAGCAAAGCAATCAATATATAAATTAAAAAATGTTTAATGTTACTGTACTTAGTGGATATAAAATAGAAAACTACAAAATAAATAATTTAATATGTCAAATCTAATAACAAAAATACAGAAAATTAATTAAAAAAAAAACTTAATATTAAATGCAAGTAACAAAAAATTTAAGTCATGCAAAGCAAAACATGTACATCCTTTAAACAAAATCAACTTCTACACTACATTAGTTGCAGGAACAACGCCACTTACTTCATCAACTGCTTCACGAACACATACTGTGTGTGCTCAGTGTTGTTGGGAACCGAGTAGACGGTCATCCCTTTGGCAATACCCTTGGCTTCAATCTCTTGCTTGGAGTTGAAACGAATGACGTACATCGGAGAGGTGACCTGCCCCAAAACGTCGTATACGTGGCCCAGTGGCCTCTTGCCCTTGTCTAAGAAGAGCAACGTGTCGAAATCGTAGGCAGGGGTGTTAGGCAGAGACTGTATGGTCACTGCAACCGCGACTCGGGTTAAAACAGGGCAACGCGGCGGGCGGCACGCACCTACCTAACCTATCCACGATGCTGGCGATGTTCCCCATCGGAATGCAATCTTCTTCCTTCACGTTGAGATCTAGCTTGGAGAGATCTGGAACAGGCGGCAGATCGTCCAGGCCCAGCTCGCCCTCGGTGTGAGGGTTCTTCGTGGAGACGGCCGCGGACTTGCTCCTGGCAGCGCCTTCAGACTCGTTATCTGAACTGGAAAAGAGCAAAAATTAGCATCCTAATGCCCTCATTCTTAAATAACTTTGAAATCATTACGAATTGGCCTGGTATATGTGAATAGTTATTGACGTAAAGAAATTTTCGGAAATCAGATATCACACTTATTTCAAAATTCGTCGCAGCTAGTCTTATCTACTGCATCAGAAGATACCGTTAGCGATAATTCAATATTAAGAAATTATAAATCCGTTTCCTAGTATTTGCGTGCTATGTGGGCAACATGAACTACAAAAGCCAATAACAGCTTGTAAATAGGAATGCCGTTATAAGAACGACTTAACAATAGCTAACAGAATAACAGCATTTGTGTTATACTTTTTAAATGGCCAACTGCTTTCAAAATGAAAGTCCCGTATTTATTAATTAGAAAAGGAGGATTACAAGTGTCTTATAAACTCTGGGTTGTAAACTTATGAACTACTCGAACTATTAATATTTCAACAAAAGTGGGAAAAAATATTTTTCTTTTATGTCTGAAGATAATTTGAAATAGTAATAATTAAAGTGAGCTACAACATTACTTTTTTAATTTTTCTGTTAGATTTGTGATACACAAGCTATTTTTTTTTTATTCTACTTTGTAGCTTCTAAACAGAGCCTTAATAAAATGCTAATATTGTTTCAATAGAACATGTTTAACTATGTTTCTTATGGCACATATTAAATTTTTCGTTTTAGTTACCTAGAAAACGGTTAATTAATAATAATTAAGATCACTAGTGTGAGATTTTTACCTCAAATCATATAAAATGCGTTATCATTGATCGAAACATATAACCATTCTTTTAATGATTGTTTTAGCAATATTATTTATTGAAAAAGTACTTCAAAGGACAGATAATTTCAAGTGATTGATTATCAGAGGTGCATTCAAGTTATAACACCTCCGATTTTTTCTCACAAACTAATCACACGAAAACTGTGACACTTGTGTCACTTCTCGATGTAATATCCCTGCAGCCGTACACATTTTTCACAACATCGACGCCATCATTCCATGGCAGCTGCGAACGCTTCTGTAGGAGTCTTCTTTGACCACTGGAAAATCGCTGATGCAATAGCGGCATGACTAGTGAATTTGCGACCACGTAAAATGTTGGAAATATCCAAAAGTCGCTAGGAGCCAGGTCACGTGAGTAGGAAGCATGAGAAATCACATCAAAGTTGTCAGTATTCGTGGCACTCCCCCGGAGGACACTTTTCGCATTTTCAGGTCTTCATGCAGGATTGTGTGCACAGATCCCACGGAAATTGGTGGCGATGTGTTCCACACTTATTCAGCGATCCTCCAAAACAAGTTTTTCCACTCGTTTAATCATGTCGTCAGGCCGACTGGTGCGAGGCCGAAATTGTCTTGGTTTGTTGTCACACGATGTTCTGCCTTCTTTGGACTGTCGCACCTACAGACGCACATTAGACACATCCATAACACCATCACAAGTCTCACTCAACTGGCAATTAATTTCAATCGGTGTCACACCACGCAAATAGAGAAAATGAATGATTACACGCTGTTCCTGTAATGAAAACGTCGCCATTTTAAGTTTCAAAAACAGTCCTGTGTGCTGCCATCTCTGTCACGTATTCACAAAGAGTGCGGCGCATTTTGAAATAAATTCGGAGGTGTTATAATTAGAATGCACCTCGTATATGAACTGTTAAAAAAAAATTAAATTATCACGAGTCGTCATGAAGCAAGTGTGATAATTTTAAATGACCATCTTCAATTATTTATACAAATAATTTGTAACAATTGTAAAGTTTCTAAACATTGATTGTTGGAACATTTGTGAACACCAAAAATTTATGGGTACTAACAAAAATAACTTTATTAACAAACAGCTCAAGTCAAAGTTTAACATGAAATAGAATACTGAAGCGATCAATCACGTAAAGGCCATATATAGTACATGATGGGGCAAAACTCTTCCTAAGGGCAAAGGAACGTTATAAATCAAAAGGTAGTCCGAGAGTGGGGAGTGATTGTATTGGACGTAGGTAGTCGAGAAGTTTTATTTAGAAGAACCCTTAGTAACCAACAAACAAACAGAGATTTTGCTGTCAGAGCGTACATCCCCGTTCGAAAATCGATTTTTTGTAGATGGGAAATTTCAGAAGCACAGGTTCTGTAATGAGAAAAGGAAGAAAAACACCTCATAGTACGCAAACACCAAGAAGTATGTAACGATAATTAGTCTTAAAGAGTAACTAGCACCTTATTTATAATTTAGTCTGCTACTTGCGATTTTAATAGAATATTTTTACAGAGGCTGCGTATGCTTTGCATTTTGCACTATACCAGGTTTGGGGAGTTTTTTAAGCTTCCTGATCTGATTTCTATGGTCTAGTAATTGAATGGCTTCTTTATTAATATAATCTTGCAACTTGACTTCATACTTTTGGGAGTTACGTTTAACATCTGCTTCAATTGTTTTGTCTTTAGATCCCAATGAATATATTTATTTCTTACATATCAAAAAGCGTTAATTATATCCTTTAGCACTTTATTCTAAAATCTTTGTATACTGTCTATGTTCGTTGGTTTCGTACATTCCCATTACTGTACACCGTATATCCACGAGTGTTTCAAGATCTACATGTAAATCAGCAAATTTGTTATATACTGTTAAGTATATTTTTCTATATTTAAGTCTCAGCTCTTCACATTTCTTTTTAAGATCCTCCTTCCAACGGAGTTAACGTTGAGGGTCATACCTAAATACTTAGTTGTGTTGGAGTATGGGAGAATCGTTTTGGTTAATAATTATTGATATGCTGTGTTTTATTTTAATTTTTTGCTTCCATTTAATTTTATTTTCCATTTTTTCGTCCATCTATTAACGTCGTTTACAGCCATATATAGCTTCTTCTTTATTTATGTACACTGCTAAGATTGTAGTGTCATCTGCAAAGGTTGCTAGTGTTGTTCCAATAGTTTCAAGTATGTCAGATGTGTAGAAAGAATACAAGATGGAACTAATGATGCTGCCCTGTGGTACTCCTTGTACTTGTTGTAGTTCTGAATGTTGATCTTGTCTGACCAAAACACTATCGAATATATAAGATTCCAGAAGTTTGCAGTATTGTCTAGGTAAAGTTCTGTGCAGCTTCTTATCCAGTCCATGATGCCACACCGTGAGTCCTATGTGCGAAATCGAAATTGATGGCTCAGGAAGAGTTTTTATTTTCAACTACAATTTTCAGTCTTTCCAGATATCTAAGACTCTCAAAAATTTTAGTTTCAACGAGAAATAGTGATATTGGTCTGTATAAGCTGTGCGAGTCTTTAACTTTTCTCTGTTTGGGAAATGTTGCTAAGTGTATTTTTGTTTGTAGGCGTTGTATTTTCCGTCGAGCACGCCTTTTTTCTGATATCAACTCCCTGATCTCTCTAGTATAGCGATTTCCTTTTAGTACTGTTTTAATTGTTGAGATATTTATCCAGACTGTTTGTTGAATATCACATAAACATTTTTCGACTTCTTTTAATTGATCTTTGGTTTTTAGTGGTATATCCATTAAAAGTATTTCGAAGTTTGTATGTTTGTTCACCAGACATGGGTTCCCTTCGTTTTTAATTACATGATCACTTAAAGTTAATGCTACTGCTGAATGGTCAGACCATCAGCCCACTTCCTCTTCGACTTCCATGTAATTTCCTGATTTGATCAAATCGGGTATTTTGGCTTGAGTTGGTGGGTCCCGACGAGTAAGCTGTACTATCATTTTCTCTTGTCGCTGCGAGTAATTCCCTACCTTTTCTGATAACCAATCTTGACCCCACCCCCACCTAGGATTAACCTTTCTCTCAATTCATATAACATTGTTAAGTATTCATTTTTTTGCATACCATGCCTCGGCGGGCAGTATGTTGCTGATAATGTTAGCTCAGACCTTCTTGTTTTAATTTTTACAGTTATTAGTAGTAGCATGCTATACATCATATCATTTTCATGCATGATTCTAACGTAAAATAAATTTCCAAAATAAAACATGTATATTTTATTTAGTTCTAAGAAGACCTGGACATTTCGATGTTGAACCAGCCCGTTGCTGTTCCAAGGTACAATTCTAATAATCTTTTAGATTTGACCTTCTTCTGTTGCCGTTTATTTCCTAGTTCTCTGTCCAGTCTTTTATTAATCACGTCAATGCTTTTCAATAACTTGTGTAGTAAGTGTTCTGTCTGGATATTTACTGCTGTTTTGTTTGTTCTTATTTTTTTACTGCCTGCGCATAGGTAGGTACACTGCTTCCTTTTGCGGCGATTGTACTCCCAGGATCTACCTGTATTGTTCTTGCTTCTTCACTTAGCGATTTCATGGTTGGTACGTTACGATTATTAGCTTTGTTTTTAGCATTCTTCATTTCTTGGAGATGCTTTGCATTTTATACCTTCATTTCGACTTAGCCTGTTCAGGTTTATTGCAATGTACCATATGATGGGCTCCTGCACACTTGAAACATTTTATTTCTTTTTTGCAATAGAGGATAAGTTGCAGTACGACAAATTATGTAACACAACATTCATTTTCACCTATACAAAATGGTTTCTGTACAGGAACTCTAAAATCGTTTGGAAAGCGTACTGTATGCCGCAGATTTCTTAATCGACGAAACACATTTTCACTGGTCGAGATGCATTAACAAAATTATTTGTTGAGCAGTAAGTAATGTTGGGATTATCCGTCACTTTCAATCGATATGTAAAAATAATTCGACAAATTTGTGCACTCAATCTTGATGTACCTCAACTGGAAAATGTTGGCTGATTCCTCTTTAAAACACATTGAAATGCAATTTCAAGTTCTGCAGTTTTGCCCTTTGAAAGTAAACTTTGTATGTCTTATATCGTTTATTCTTAATCAACCTGGAAAAGAACGAATTTGAACAATGGAGCAGTTACTCCGTTCTTGCATAAGTCATCAACAACAAAATAATAAATATAATAATTATAACTCCCTTAACACATCACTAAAATCGTTTAACAACATAAAAATATTGTTACCTTCTATTTCTGTTCTAATGTTAAGAAATCCGGCAGCTTTAAGGACTTACGTCACTGTTCAGGGACCAGATTTCATGTAAACTCGTAACCGTATTTTGAGGAACACCAATTAAGAACTACTAATTTATACTAAATTGTGCACACAGTAAAAAACAAAAAAAGTCTGCTTTTTGGAACCGCTAAAAAATCCTCGAATTTTATCTTGTTCATTTAGGGGATATAAAAAATATTTTAGAGAAGCATGCAGCACAATGAGCACAACTTTTCCCCTTCAAATTTTAAAGTACAAAACCTTTGATTACCGCATTTTCATTCATCCCCGTTATCTTTGTTCACATCTGTAAAATAAAAGATGAAATAACATTTACTAAATCTTTACTTCCGTATGGTGTTTTTTTACCAACCTGTAATAATTTTCATCTTTAACCTTTCATTCCATATATTTATTGTTCCCTGTAGGCATCTGTCAACTTTTCAAATTTAGCCGTCATTTTCAGAAATTATAGAAGCATTTCATTGCTACCCTGTTCTTTCTAACAAATTTTCAATGCGACACAAAATAAATGCTATCAAATCATGTTGTTTTCGAATGTATTACTTGAAATACGCACTTTATGTAAAGAATTTTTTTAATATGCGGAAACACCTTATAAAATGATTAAGTGTGATGACAACATTCTATTACCCTGTGAAAGCACTTCAATTCAACTTTAATTTTAAATAAGAACCAAAAGGTAAATTACTTTCCATTTATTGTTATTTATTCCAAACAATTCTAATATTTTTCGGTGCAATAATTATGTGTTGATGACCTCAATGGTGTTTAAGGTTTACGAAATGAAATTGGAGTATTTATTGAGGGCACAAATTTTAATAGCTTCAGAATTCAAACGTATATTATATGGACGATAGCTAGACAACACTCCAGCCGTTTTTTAGCAATATTTATTGATAAATACAATACTAAAGACGAACCATAAAAGCATTTCCAAGTGTAAAATATATTTAAATTGCAAAATTTTCGAATCGTCTTTATGTTAATTTTGTATTAATTCATTATTTTTTACATTATTACTAGCAATTATACTTTTAATGCAGTGTAAATTGAAATTCAACATTTTCGTTTTTAAGTAATGTTAATAATAATAAACGACTTAATATTCCTCAAGCAATTTACATTCATACGAGGTTCATATCCAATTTTCGTAGCAGATCCCCCTCCACCACTTTTACCAATATCAAAATTTATTTTTTGAATTTTTACTATAATCAATTTACACTACAAATGTGTCTTTAATGTTTTTCACTTCTTAAAAGCATATGCTTTCCTCTTTCATTATATTCTCGTTTATTTTTGTCTTCCTCAGTTTTCAGCGATTCTTCCCTCGTTATTCTTGCCTTTTGTTCTTTGCTACTAATTTGTTATATCTCATTTATGTCTTACATCTTTGTTCTCGTGTCTGTTTTAAGTAAAATCTTAGTTTTTTCCTTTGTTCCCTCATTTTTTTTAGATAATCTTCAGATAACCATATCTCTGTTTCCATTAGATGTTTTGTAGCCTTGAGGATTTTTATTTTTTCCATATTTCACCAATATTGGCCTACTTTTTCATTCCTAAAATCTTCTCAATGTTATTATTTTACTATTTTAAAGCATTTTTTACTTCCAGTTTCATTTTTTAAACACTTCTACCTTTTCCCTTATTTATTTTCAACACTTTCATCATTTCCTTGAAACAAAGCTTTCATTGCATCTGTTTTATCTTGGACCGTTTTCCTGTTTCACTACTTTTAATTGCTGATTAATATTTTTAGTATTTATATAGTTTTCTTTCATCTTCTAATTTATTACTATTTACTCCCGCAGGTACGGTATATTTCTATATTATCCTCCAATATTAGTCCAGGTCAGATAATTATTTTTTCGAAAAAGTTCTCAGTCCATTTTCTCAACGGGATAATTAGGAGAAAAATAGTAGAAATGAAATGTATATGTTTTGGAAAGCAAATTTTATGTGCAACTTGGTGAAAACATTCATAAATGTGCCGAAAACAGGTTTTTTCGATAATTAAGTGTCAAAAAATTTCAAGAAAACAAAAATATATTCGTTATAGTGCTAAAAAAGACGAAAAAAATGAACCCCGAATAATTAAAATCGGTCAACAACTTTGTGCACAAAAAATTAAAAACCGCTAAATATGGCCATTCTTTGCGATTTAATTACAGGGATTGTAATGATCTTAGGAACCTCTTTGGGGCTTCAATTGTAGCTTTTGTTCGTACCTACCTACTGTAAAAATTTCATGCTAAAATAATAACTTTTTGCGGAAATAGCGTGGAAATCGTTAAAAATGGCCGTTTTTTCAATTCTCTTAATGAAAGTACTGGCATATGCTACCGCGCTTATCGGTAATATGCTTTTTTGTTTTTCCTTGAAGGATTTCAAATAAGAACTGGACATTATTGCGTTGTTGTTTGGAAAAACTAATTAGAACGTAAGATCCCATTTTAAAAATTGCCTGAGCAATAGTTTTGTTTCGTTCAAATTTATACGTCAATAACAAAGAAATGGACATTTTCTTATTTTGGACTTATCAGAAAAATAATCCTGTAAGTGTATGTCTGGTTTTTACCTTACTATAAGCATAAGATGCTTCTCATAAAAAAGAAACATTAAAATGGGTTATCTGGTATATAGCAGACAAGATAGTTTACAGAGACTTTAAAAACTAAAGTTTATTTTAATAACCTAAAAAATTAGTATATATTTCGATAGGATAAACCTATAATGTTCGTCAATTAAACTATTAAACGAAAACATGCTCGTGGATCAGTTTAAGCGATCATTGCTATCAATATTCGAAATTTTTGTAAATATCCCCATGTATGTGTACAGGGTCTGTCCTGAAAGTAACCGAGTTGATACATGCAAACTCAATTTGTTAAAAATATCAAATACATTTAATAATTTTCAGTGAGGTTTCGATGAACTCCTTTTCCAGGATGCTGCTTAGGTGCCTTGTCACGGCTGCTTGAACAGCTTCAACGGTCTCGAAACGGCGTCCTTTCGTGTCTTACTTCAGCCGGGGGAACAGAAAAAAGTCGCAGGGAGACAGGTAGGAACTGTAGGGATAGCGTTTTCATATTTTTCTTGGTCAGAAATTCCCTCGTGTCTTAACGCATTGTCTTGGAAGAGGATCTAAATGTTGGTAGTTACCTGACGGGCGCGATTTTCAGAATTTAACACAAAATTTAATGGCGTACAGCTGCTTGATCGAACGCTGCATTTTTTCTTGTGACATGCGTTACTCGCGCAACTGGTTGGTTGCGATATGTTGCTAAGACCCCCCCTCAAATTTTGTCACTAGTGCGCCCACGCGACGCTCCAGTACAGTTAATTTCAGAACAAACCCTGTAAATCTGCAAATTCACTTATAAATACGATTTCCAGCATACGGCCTAGAGCAAACCGATTTAAATGTTTAATAGTACATATGAATTGTGACATCTCGTATTAAATTAAATTTATTGGTGTAATTCTAGAGCTTGTGGTTTTCGAGTTAAAACGTGTAAGGTGAACAAGGTCGGATGTACAGTCTTTATATATAATAATATCGCTTATAAAGAAACTTGAACGGCATTTCAAGGTAAACATCAGCCTTAGTTATATTTTTCCGAAGTTATGTTATCTGTAGGCAAAAATATCTACGTAGATCTTCAATGGAGACATATCGGGTGTCAATTTAGTGAAAGAAAAAACGTCACATCTACATAGTAATAACTTTAAAACGAGCCATACCTCTCGATAATACGGTCTCTTAAAAACAAACAAATTTTATACTTTGATCAGTTCCGATAACTCAAAGTGTATACTGTATCCAAAAGAACGCAAACCTATTAAATACACTCATGTCGATAAATTAAAGTTCAAAGAACCTTGGAAAAAAATTATTTATCTGCAATTGACTCTAGATGTATTAACTTGTCCCACTAGTACTCACCAGTAAGGAGGAATAACCACACCTATCTGGGAATCAGAACTGTAAACGTTGTACGTACGAGTCTTTATGCAACACATATTAACAACGTTCTATGAAATTTTGGTGTTACGTAACGAGCTAGGGGGCTTTAAATTCCACGAATTATTATTTTAAGGCCGTGGCAGTTTCCAAGAGATTGAAAATGTCCGATAATACAATAGTGCACGTCTACGGAACGCAGCGCTTATATAAGCACACTATTTGTTAAAAGCCAAAAGATGATCGCATAATACAATAATAAAACAAACCGTCGCTTAATGATTGAGGGTATGTATGTATGTATGCCTATTCTCAGGCCTACATACAATACGCATGCCATACAAGTTAGCCTACAGAAGAACCAGCCTAGTTTAGCGTAAAAACGTTATGCTTAGATCGATAGATAGTGATGTTATGTATTGCTTGTGTTTCAGATTCTCTTTACACAGTGACACACGGTGGAAATAAGATAATCATTTATGAACGAGATCACTTTGAAGGTGCTGGTATTCTGGTGTCGGCTGACGTTACGGTAGGCTTGCATATTTCGCCGTGTCTTTAAGTACTACAGTCACTAGCCAGATATGCTGGGATGTGATTATTCAACAATAGACCCGTTTCTTTAGTAGGGTAATGGAAGTACTTTTCCGTTTATTGACGATTATGTACAGGGTGACCCAAAAGGTATGCTAGATGATATTTTCATCGTTGTCCCTAACCCCCGGGGGATAGGAAAATTCCAGCCTGACGGTTGGTGGGAGATCTCAGATAAACGGCCCAAGCTAACTCATTTGCGTTTGAGTCTTTCCAGCGTGCGGATCACTTACGAATTGGACGATGATGTGAGCGTCATGCTACGAGTCAAAATGCTGCGCAGTGTTGATCAGTAGTACGATATACAATTTTAAGTTACGCTTGGAACATCCGCAATAGAGACGTTCACTATGACATAAAAAGCTTATGAAAACGATGTTTCATCGAAAGTGCATGTGATTAGGTGGTACAAAACGTTCAGAAAAAAAAGAGAGTGTGTCAAGGATGGTTTTGAACTCTCACTGGTGTAAGTGTTAAATTGATAGCAGATGAAGTGGGACTTCTAAAATCTGTTGTGCATGACATTGTCACGATGGAATTGCAGATGCGAAACATTCTACTAAATTGCTACCCAAGGTTTTGATGACGTACAGAAGAAAACTCGTATGTTCATTTTTCGTGAGCTTAAGTACAGCTGGCAAAAACACCATTTTGAGCTGCCGTGTTGAATGCTATAAAAAATATTCCAATTCAAGACTTCCAGGTGAACTAGGTGTGGCAAAACTGCTGGCAAAGGTGTATTGGCGATAAAGAATGTTATTTTGAAGAGTATTAAGTATATATTAACTTTAATTAAATGAATTTTCTGGAATCAATTATTTTTTGAACGTACATTTTACTATATCATTGTATGGCATGCACTTCTGTGAGAATACAATAGATTATATATGAATATTTCTATAGAGTACAGGATTCTTTTCATGCTAACACCCCAACAACTGTAACAGCTTTTCCCTTATCTACAACTACTTATAAAACTAGATAAACCTGCACAACATAAATTACGTAAACCAGCAGCAACGATGAGTTTTCTTTTGTATAAGTTTAGTAAAATTTGAAGTGCCATATCAAGATCTTAGAAATTAAGCCACATCATTTGATTCTGCACATTTGTAGGTATCTACCTGTAGAAATAGTAATAACAATGTTACACGTCAATTTCAGTAAAGAATAACAAAATTTTAAGTCAAAAAAGACAAAATTTTGACATGAATGATTGTCAAAAGAACTGTTAAAAAAATTAAGAACAACGTTGTACTACCCTAAAACACTGAAGTGGTCTTATAGAACAAATAAAATTGTTAAAAATTAATCAATCGTCTAACTATCCCAAAAATATCGTGACTTAATAAAAACGAACTTTAAAAAACTGAAATATCCCCCAAACACAGCAATTTAAAAATATTGCAATTGGACGAATAAAAAAACATCACATGACAGAAGTCAAATTACATAATCGCCAATAAAAAGCTAGCTACTTAAGTAATATAAAATAGAACAATAAGAAACTTAAAAAACTACCATTTAATGTTTAAAGGCATTGTAAAATAATAATAATAATAATAATAATATAAATAACAATAAACGACTACTTTTACCATAGCATCTATGGGACTCGCGATGCTTTAGGAATAACAACTGTATTTAAATAGTATAATTGTCTAGTTCTCGTTCTTGGTTCGCCCATAGCATTCAATAGCTCTTGGATCGAAAATATTTCAGAGTGATCTAATTTCTTCTTCTTCATTACAGGATTACTCCTGTTCTTCCTATTATACCTTCCAGGTGGTCGTTTTTCTATCGGCAATTTATTTCTGGCTATCCGAACTAATCAGTCTCCATTAATTTACTAGTTGTATATTGCACTGGTTCCTTATGTCCTCGCTTCTCACTCTTCTTGTTTTTTCTATCTTTTTTAGACTTCATCTCGGTTGCTTCCATCATCTGTCTAATTTTTTGTGGATCTCCCCTTGTTTCTCCACCGTATGTTAATATTGATCGTATCGTAGACTTGTAAATCCGACTTTTGACCTCTTTAATTATGTATTTGTTATGCCACGTTATAGTATTTAATGCGTCAGATGTCTTAGTTGGCTTTACAACTTGTATTATTTGCTGTTTGAGATTTACATGGCTGATTATATTAAGTTCTAGGTTTGATTCCAGAAGTTGGCTATTATGTAAACCATGCTAAAGCCCGTAAAACGAAAACAAAATACTTCCATTTTTTGAGTATTTTTTATTTTACTCGTTTTGTCATTTTTCAATTCTAAACACTGTATTATGCAGTTTCGTTTTATTTCATTTATGATTACTGTTTTAGGTAAGGCATAGCTGTCTGAGAGTATGAATGTCTAAGAGTTTGAATTGTTCAAATTATGAGTCTATGTAAGATATATATGGAGATCCGCAAACTCCCGCACAGATTATAACAAAATGTGTGTAGCGAGAGATTACTACTTTGTACAAGTCGCCCTTTCAAACCAATTTGCAGTTACAAAAGTTTTTGTTCAGGAATGAATGACAGCAAGCATAATAAATCCTTCCTAAATGCCGTTCACTATCAGTTAGCGTAATTTACTTTTGACACGTCAGCACCACCAAGGTTGTTTGGCTTGAGGCCAACAACAAAACATTGTCACATAAATGATGGTGGTTTTTTGATGTTTCATCATTTATAACCACGAGGGACCTAAAGAACGACGTCAACAAGATATTCTGTGGGAGCAACATATAACATCAAGTCGCAGTATTATTACAGGAAACTATTAGTTATAAAGGACAGTCGTGTGTATATTGTTAAAGTAATTCAGGTAAAAGAACCCCCCCCCCCCTCCTACACCATTGAGCAGGATTCCCAGCAGCGGAACGATTGCCCACATCGCTTGTCCTGTGCTGATCTTTGAAGAGCATATACCGATTCCTCTATGGTCCGCACGATCTCCAGATTTATCAAACTTGTCTGTGATGACAGAATAATGTTTATTTGACATCAATTTTCTGTAAAACAAGCTTAGCATATGTTACTTGAATCATCATCTGACCTATATTTTATTCGATGGAACGAAAAGTATTTGTTATTCATAGTTAGGAATTGTTTAAATTGAATAGAATTTATAAACTTTTTTATTTCTAATAATTATCTTTTCTCAACATAAGACAGTTTTATCATTATATTTTTTTTGGATGCCTTTTAACCACCAGTTTATGTATTTGTAACAACATGGAATCTAAAACCTAAAGTTATGTACTAGATGTACACCACGGCGATCAAACCCATGATAATATATGACGCAATATTCGTACTAAGATACAAAGACTTGCTTGTCTGGGAATAAGGAGCGCCATCAAAATAATACCAAGAGCGGTAATAAAAACACTGAAATCGTGGGAGAGGCAGGATTGATTCTTATAGACTGTGCAAGCACTAAGAACCCGAAAATAACATCCAAACTGGTATAGGAATGCCGCAACGAACTCAGGGATTTGGCAGACCACAAGTCAACTCTGTTGGGAGTACCAGGACACTGCGAAATTGCAGGCAACGAGAAAATTAATGAGCTGGCATAAAGAGGATCATTAATTTCATATACAAGCCCGGAACCTACTCTGGGTGAGACAATAGGCGAAAAAACAACATAAAAAATAATGGTAAAATGTATCAGGACAAAGATATGGAAAGATATTCCTAAAAAAACTTCTTGCAACCGAACTGAAGAACTATTAGTATATTATTATTATTATAAATCTCTCCACAGCACGTCTTAACAAAATAGGGTACAATGAAGACCTAAGTTGTAGCAAACGCAGTAGGAAACCAGAGAGAGCCATCTACATCTTGTGCGAGGCTTTAGTTCACATGAAGCAAACTATGGAAAAACAATAATGGACCCAGAAAAATATAGCAACTATTCAGTAAAGAACTTGTACAGATTCGTACAAGAAACAAGGATACCGGAAAAAGTGCTATAAAGAAAATGAAAGAAGCACAATAAGTCAATGTGGAAAAAAACATATTTTTAACGTAGTCAGGGTTCCGCATGATGACATTTTAAAATAGTATTACATTCAATAATTGAATATTTTATTTTACTGTTAAACTATTTATTTCACTCAGAATAATTTAAATATAGCAAACTGTATTAGTAATAGTGTGATAAGTAACTTTTACATTTGCATACATCAAACGTAAATATCTAAAAAAGCTACATTAGCGCATATATCTTATCTTGCACTATCCACATAGCTTTAGAAAATGCTTTTAGTTTCATTAAAATGAATAAAACCATAATTACTATATGCAGTTTCTAAGACGTTGCTTACAAATAGACAATTTGCAAAATTAAGTTAACGGAAGTAATTACACATTGCGCAACAACTCTTATCTTAAGAGGTTTCATAAAGCTTTTATGCTATAATCTACCTCCTCCATACACACATACAAAATTTAAAACAAGAATATTCCATTAAAGAAAATTAAGAATCAATTGAAAGTGAAAATGCAAAGCGCATTTTTATATTAAAATGTTTGAGTACAATTTCATGTATTAAACAGAAAATCGTACAGCCCCAAAAAAATTGTGAATTTTTTTATTTGAACAGTCGGATTAAAGTTGCAAAAGTAAATACGTCAAGGTAAGCCGACATACACTAATATTATTTGTCAAGTAGCAAAGTGAACAAATATTATTTATTAATTTCCCGGCAGCCTGCTGAAATGTTCACCCGCTTGTCCCATGTATGATTTTTCAGAATAAGAGATTGTTAATCTTTGAAATTTGTCGTTTTGCTTGTCTATTCTCACAGCTCGGTCGAGTTCATTAACCTGCCCAAAAGGTAATCGATAACCGTTTCGTATTGTAGAATTTTGATTTATGTATTCTCACTTGGTTGCCGTTTATGATGACACTCCCAGGTTTCATCAAATTTATTACGGAAATCTATAAAATGGCAGTCATGACTTAATGACATTACGACTTTAGAGTATAGGAAAAGCCTTCATTACATTACATTGACGTTAGTGCAGTAAAAAATGTTGTCATGTTTTTAGATAGCACGTAATTTAGCATTGCGGGTCGCAAATTTAAGATAAGTGTTTGGATGTTAAAAATTATTTAAACTATAAAACAACTCATTTTACATTTATTTTATGTTTGGAAAAACGCTGTTCTTCCAGGTGACGAAGTAATATTAGTTTATAGAACATTCTAAAACAGAAACCTAAAAATTTGAATGTGTAATTTCAAGAGACTAAAATAGATGTTTGTACAATCAATATCACCAACAATTTTAACAGAACCGTCTTTAAAGCACTTAAACTTATTACACGGTGACGTTGGATAGATAAAAGAGCATCAGCAGGTTTAGCTTTACAGGTGTTGCTTTAGTGGGTGATTGAACATGATCGATCACACAATTCCGTTTCTTTTTATTTTTCTTCAAATTATTATAACATTTATGTAGTGTTTAATTTATTAAAACTGGTCAAGAATGATAAATTATTGATTTTTCTATAACAAATAGAATTAAGGATAAATATATTTAAGTGAATCCAGTAATTTCTAAATTTAAAGCTAACTAATATACTTAAATCACTTTTGCTTACGCAATATGCAAAATCATTGCATTAGTTCAAATGGCTTGGTCCTCTTAGACTTGAGGACGATATATTAGTCGTCCAATAGTCAGAGAATTTCCAAATTTACATGCTGATAAAGTCTGATTTCATACATTTCTACAAAACTTGTAATCTCATCCTTTACAAAGGGAATGGCGAGGTAAGGTCACGATATACATCCTTCCCTCCTAGTTTTAAGTCTCCTCGACTGATTTATTTATGCTACATGTATCTTCGGTAATTCATATCTCTCACTATCTGATGCATATGTTGTAATCCTGGCCTTTCATAATTATTTTCAGTACGTCTGTTCTTTTGATTATATTCGTCCAGAGGGTCCATTTTTTTGTCATTTTCGCTCATACTTCTTTCGTTGTTAACTTGGTCGGTATGATGAATATCAAGAGCACCATATCACAAACACTTCTCATCTTCTTTTTTTACTTTCCTTATCCTATAATAAGGAAAGTAATGTAATCGTCGGAAATTTGACCTACCCAATTTTTCACATTTCTGGACGAATTATAGCCTCAGGACACCAAAAAAGTTGGTTTTAGCCATTGGTTCGTGTGTGTGTGTGTGTGTGTGTGTGTGTGTGTGTGTGTGTGTGTGTGTGTGTGTGTGTGTGTGTGTGTGTGTGTGTGTGTGTGTGTGTGTGTGTGTGTGTGTGTGTGTGTGTGTGTGTGTGTGTGTGTGTGTGTGTGTGTGTGTGTGTGTGTGTGTGTGTGTGTGTGTGTGTGTGTGTGTTGTGTGTGTGTGTGTGTGTGTGTGTTTGTGTGTGTGTGTGTGTGTGTGTGTGTTGTGTGTTGTGTTGATTTTTTATTATATATATATATATATATATATATATATATATATATATATATATATATATATATATATATATATATATATATATATATATATATATATATATATATATATATATATATATATATATATATATATATATATATATATATATATATATATATATATATATATATATATATATATATATATATATATATATATATATATATATATATATATATATATATATATATATATATATATATATATATATATATATATATATATATATATATATATATTATATATATATATATATATATATTATATATGTATATGTGTATGTTATGTGTTGTGTGTGTGTGTGTGTGTGTGTGTGTGTGTGTGTGTGTGTGTGTGTGTGTGTGTGTGTGTGTGTGTGTGTGTGTGTGTGTGTGTGTGTGTGTGTGTGTGTGTGTGTGTGTGTGTGTGTGTGTGTGTGTGTGTGTGTGTGTAGTAAACAGGATATCTCGAGAACCGTAAGAGCTAGAGACTTGAAATTTGGTATGCAAGTTACTTGTATGTAGGGGACGCAGTGCGAAGCTTTTGGTAAAAATCGGCCGAGCTGTTTGGTCGCAAGGTCGCAAAATCGGTCGCAAAGCGGTCGCGAATCTAAACGGTTGAAGATACAAAAAATTTATGAGAATAAAAATGATTTATCATGAGATAAACATGAATTTAAAATAAAAGTTGGTAAAATAGGAACTCGAAAAAAAGTTGAAGCTCAGGATTTTTAATATACCGGGTGTTCATAAAATGTTTCGGGAAATTTATATTACCGGATAGATCAGACCGAGACAAACAAAAAATTACAATGAAATTGTTTGATCCGAGGTCAAATAAATAAGTTATAGACGATTAAAAATTAATTAAACAGACCAATCACAGCGGGCTCGGAGAGCTACCTGGCCTACTGCGGGAGGACGGGGGGGAGCGCTTGGCCGCTAGGAGGGAGCACGCAGGCGATAATGGCGAAGGCCGTGCGGCCGAGCTCGCACGGTTACCTTCAGTGACGTAGCAAAATTTTAAGTACGAGTCAATTATTGTCTTGTACTGTTTATTTTAATCAGCTTTCGAGTGTTGGACTCGCGCCTCGTCCTTTTTTAAAATAACAAGTTCCGGGACGAGAGCAGCGCAGGACCGAGACGATGGACCCGGTATAATATATAATAATAGGATAAGGAAAGTCGTGTGATGTTCACACCAGATTTTTTTTTGTTTAAGATACTTTCCAAGTCTCGCATCGTATAGTGCTATATTCTATACAGCTGTTTTTGTTAGTGATATCCTATGAGATAGAAAATTTTTCTTCTCGTTAAAAGTTGCTGTTGCTCATCTAATTCCATTTTTACCACTTTGTTGCTTCTTCTGCATTTTGTTGCTATGATCCAAAACTTTCAACATTCTGGAATTGTCCTAAAGAGACTTCTGTTGAGTGTCATTGAACTGCTGTATCGCTTACCATCACCTTAGTTTTGATTTATTAAGTTCATGTTGTAGCCGTTGAGATCCTTTATCATTTCCATAAACACATATACTCGTTTTTGGCTAGCACAGCTATATAGAAGGCCTTTTCCATATCTACGTAAGCTACATATGTCTCTTTTCTTTTTCTCGATCTTTTTTCTATTAATAAGCGTACTAATCGTATTTCTTTTCCTAGTACCCGAGCTTTGCAAGTTATTTTTTATTCTTTTCTAAAGTATTTTTGCTGTATGCGATATTAGCTTAATTGTCATAGTCATGACATTTCTAAATTTTTCCTTATTTTGAAATTAGTATAATGATACTTTTAAAGTGTTTTGGTTCAGTTCCTATTCTATACATTGCGAAGATTAATTTATAGATTATATTACAATCTGCCTCTCCCACGTTCATAATTATTTTCGTTGGTATGCATATCGATGTTTTTTCTATGTCCTATTCTGATCTCTTGATGTCTGTATTTTCTTCGTTATCACTGGGGTCGCCACTGTAATAGTGCCAGTTTTCATTTTCGTCATTGTACAATTCTTCTATATAATTTAAGCAAAGTTTTGGTTATTTTCTCGGATTTCATAATTTGATTCTTTGTTATCTCTTTTTAGGTTTCCTGTAAAATTATTTTATATTTTTGTATGAAGTATCATATCTCCCTTTAGAAATATTGAAATTTATATCTTAGCAACTTTTTTCTACTACTCTATTGCGTATTTCTCTGTATTTTGTATAGAATCATTTTTAAATCACCTTTCTTTTATTGATCTAGGTTTTCTGCGGTGATACATGGTGTACTGCCGTCTTTACACAATTTTTATAACTGCACTTTCTAATATTTGCCATGGTTGGTCTACTTCGTTTGGAACTAGATATTGGGATAATTTTTCTGTAATTTTTGTTTTTAATTTATGTTTAGTAGTTTTATTTTATAGTTTCTTTAGTTACCAAGTTTTATTATTGTATGTCTTTTTAAGTTCTTAAATATTATATTGTGGTCGATATTGGACCTGTCCCTGAGCAGTTTATGCAATTTATCATTTGATTCTTAAAACAATTAACTTTTAATCTATCTTAAATTTCTATTGTCTCCGTGAGTCTTCTATGTGTATCTTTTTCTTATGGTCCTGATATAAGGTATTCCTCTAATAAGTTTTATTAGATCTACAATTTCTTCGTAAAAATTTTTTTCTGTTTCTCATGTTTTCTGAGGAGTAAATGATGTTTTCTCATTCTCTTCCCACGTGATTGTAGTGGTTATCAAACAACTAATTTTCTTATTGCATACATACAATAACACATTTATCATGTCACGTAGTATTTTGTTCTGGAGATGTTCGTATAGACCTAATATTTAGTTGTACAACCTCAGAATTGTTTAACATATAGCCAGATGAATTTTAAGATATGCTTGTAGATAAGAATTATCGTATTACACCGGCAAACTAGAGTTTCTCTCCATAAGCAAATAGTGTTAATTATATTTAATGACTTTCTTTTTAATGTTTTCTTTCTCTCAACATATTCAAAGTCACACCTGGTTATTCAGCAGTATTTTCAAATGGGACAATAGTGTTACTGGTACTGAGGGTTGAATGAGATACTCTTTTGTTGGAAACTTTGACTAGGAGGTATTTAAACTCATTCAATTTAATTTTAATTTTTTAGTCCAGTTGAAAACTTGGGGTTCAAACTCTTTATAACATTTATGGGGAAATATTTTGACCAACTACAAGCAAGGTTGTCATTAGCGTAGGTGGTCAATGTGACTTCTCAAATCTCTGAAAAGTCTAAAGCAGGTATATGGCCGATCCCGATACAACCTGAGGCACACTATCATTAAATTTGAGGTCCTAATATTCATTTTCCTATTTAACATGGGATAATCTATCGGGAATGTAATCGTTAGCAGTAATCGAAGTCCGTAAGATTTTAAATCACAAAGTTTTACGGGATTTGGTAAAATTATTATCTAACAAGTAACAATACTTTTATCCACTGTCATCTTTCTGTACACCATCTAAATTTCCAGAAATATTTATAAGATTAAAAAAAAAAGTTAAATCACATACAAACGTTCTTATGGTGTGCAAAATGGTTATATTGAGAATTTAAAAAAGGAGGGAACTCATCATTGAAGATTATCTTCACCATAACTTGGCGAATTTTTCATCTAGGCTTAAAGCTACAAAAATTGTGTTAACGATTGAAAAACAACAACCATAGATTGCGTCATATATTCGATGACTGATGTGCAAAATAATTGGAACATGCGCCTGCTTTTTTTTAAGTAAATAGCTTTATTACTAAAAACAGAACTCAATTTAATACCAAAAAATTAATCGTTTGGAATGGATTTTTACTTGATACAATTCTGGGCTGTTAATTGTTCTAAGATGAACGAACGAGAAGTAGTTGTGGCTGGTATGTTAATTGGCCACTAAGATGATGTAATTTAATGTCGCTGGATTATTTTCATGGGCTAATGTTAAGTTGGGATAGCAAACATTTATCGTAACGAACATTATGCATTAATCGCGAACATTACTAAAGAATTCGCGGCAGCTTTTACTTAAAATCCTTGCCCTTATCAACCTGTCGCGGTTCACTGCTGAACGTAGACCCCCGCCCCTGCTGCTTTTTGTCATGTGCTTCTGTTTTGTGCCACTTGAAACGACCGACTTCCTATGTACTTATCCAGCCATCGTCGTTGTGGCCTGTCCGCATTTCTTTTTGCTTCTCTGGGCCTTTCAGTGTACTAATTTTAGTAGTCATCTCCGGGATCCTCTCTGGCAACGTATCCCCCACCCATTTCCACTTTAACCGCACCAATCTTTCAATAATGTCGTTATCATAATTCTTTTTCGAATATTTTCATTTCTTATCTTGTCTCTCTGATTTATTCCTAATGTTGTACATTCCATGGCTCTTTGTATTATTCTAAGCCTCTCGGAACTATTATTTTTTGCAGTCACCATCTCCATATTATATGGAGTAACTGATAATACTCATATATCATTTTCTTGAAAAGTAGGGATATATCGGTATTTCTGAGAATATGATTTAATCTGCCCAAAGCAGCATCAGTTAGATCAATTCTCTTTATGATCTCCGTAGTTTGGATTTATTTTTATTTATTTTATTTCCCCACCTTAGATTTTTAAGACAACCTCAAAAGCAGTGAATAATTTCGGTATAGCATATCATAATGTCGCACTCCTTACTTATTGAAATTTTCAGTATTGCGGTCATTTTCAATTTAAATTTGGATTGTTGCTTTTTCGTAATGTTTTTCGAATCGATTATACAATTATCTAGTGCTTTGACGAATGCCAATGCTTCGAATGAATCGAAGGCCTTTTGAAAATCAATAAAGGTGGATCTCGATATCATATTCATTGGTTTTCCCTAAGAGAAGTTTTACCGTCTGAAGGTGATCTGAAGTGCTCTCCAGAAGTCAGCTAACGTTTATTTAACTTAGTTAATCGGTAGCATATTATTTTTGTTAGTAATTTATAGGCCGTGAAATAGCAGGCTTATTGCTCTGTAATTATTGATTTTCATATCGTCCCCTTTTACAAGTAATAATATAACCTTAGCATTTCCCCAGTTTTTAAGTATTCTACTCTCTTCTAGGCATTTATTAAATAATATGACAAGGTTATTAACGGTATCCCCTTCTGTTTTCAGCATATTGGTCGTTATTCTCTTCTACCTGGTATTTTCCACTTCTCGTGTGCCTTAGAGTTGTAGATATTTCTTCTGTTGTGATTTCTGAATTTTCTTCTGAAGCCACGTTCGTAATAATTATTTTACGGTCATTTTGTTGTTCGCAGGAAGACTAGTACAAATTAGTGTAGAATTCTGTTCTTGCCCTACATAAAATGTACTACAAAACAAATAAATCAACTACGCAACTTATTTTATTAAATTAATAAAGTCCCGTTTTACAAAGATTGTGCAAAAATGTTCATAAATACTGTACATAAGATATTTATATTATATATAATGCATTGCACTATTTGAAAATTACTTACAATCATTTCTAATTTTCGACAAATTGGTGTGCACTCTCAAATATGCCTCACAGCCTATCTTGGACAAGTGATTGACGGACATTGTTGATGGTGTAGTAAGAGAAAATGCTTCTGGTGGTCTTTGAAGGTTCGTCTAATAAAACAAATACCATTATGGTTCTTAAAAAATCAGACCTTTTTTCGGGAGCAAGTATGTATGCACTTTAATGATAAAATTGACGAAACACCCTCACAAAAGCTACCAAAAGTGGCTGTTCATTACAATATTATACACTTTTCAAATAAAAAATAATCACGTTATTTTTTCTGTAATTTAATTATCTATATTTCTCATTTTTATTCGGTGCATATTTATTAAACACCCCGCATACATCGTAAATAGAAGTATATATTGCATGCATTTTTAGGTTATAAGATAAACTATAAACACCATTTACTATGCTTTTATTAAGCTTTCAAATTGACAAAACTTTTTTGTATAACAAAATTAAAATTTTGCATCTTACTTTTTACCGTTATGCACACTATGTTTACTGTATTTCTAAATTTCATGGTCTTTGATTGGGGGGTAATGCGGTCAAGGAAGCCCTACTGAACTATTTTTTATTCGGCATTCGATACGTGGTAGAAAATTGGCATATCAAAGATAATTACATATTGATCAGCTAATGCGATCGTCTTTTTTCTGGCTTCTACGTAGAATTGTTTCAACTGTATATAGTCAAACTTTCGTATGTCGAATTTCTCCATAAGTCGAATTTTTTTGGTGGATATTGAAGGTTCGATTTGTTTAATATAGTTAATTTTAGGTTCCAATTTGCACATTTCAAATATGTTTATAGTTTTCAGCTGGAAAACTTAACACTGAATAGTATTACCGAAAGGCCAATTCTCTTCTTGGAATGTTCGTAAGAACCGTGGTTTATAACAGCTTCTAGAGCACATCATTTGTACAACTCAGTACACATTATGAAGTACAGCAAATGCTGTCTATGTGCCAGGAAAGATTTGCGAATTCATCACTTTTACAATATTTTCTAAACTTTAAGGTTTAAAGATTTTAAAAGCTGAGCAAAAAATATTGCAAATATTTGAAAATGCCGAATGTTGTAGTGTAACAGCTTCTGATTCTTTTCACGTAGAAACAATTTAACAATTATAGTGGTTGTTACAATGACTGGCTAATATCTTCTTGATTCACATATGCACCTACACAACACTTACTAGAAGAACTTAATTCTGCACTATTTCACTGTCTTTTATATATTTGTTTAATTTTAAACATGAGATCATATATTAGTTATATATTAACGAACTAGCATCGAAGACCTCGCCGCATGGGCTGTGCTTAATCTTGTTGGAACCAAATTCCTTCCATGTTGGACACAAAAAATTGCGTAGCATGTCGCCATGGTGCTCTGAAATCACTTCTTCTTCAAAAAAGTCCAATCCTTACTTTCGAAACGTCGCACCAAACTGTATCATTAGTACTATAGAGGGTTTTGGTGTAATTCACATGGGTTCTCTGTTGCCCAAAATCGATATTTTGCTTATTGACATAACTATCCAAATGTAAATGTGCCTCATCACCCATTATCATAGTTACTTCATCAGAAGCCACAAGTCTCTACAAAAACCTCACAAAATGCAAATGTCCCGTATAATGATACTAATTATTAACAATCCTATTTGAACATCACTGATTAGTATGAGACGTATGTGGACAGCGATTGGGATAAATTTTTTAATTTGGATTTCCAGAAGAAAAGCTTGAATAATACAAAGGCAGCTTTTACTATAAAGGCAATTTGAACACCTTATGAAAGTCCACCCCTGCGGCTGCTTTAATTTACCTGGATTTGCTATTTGCTGTGTTTCTACATACACTCTTAACGCCGAAACAATGCTGTGACTAACCCAACGGAATTATAAGAAATGATTCGCAAATAATGACGATAGAATTTTGCTACAGAATAATTATCTGAAATAACTGGCGAATGAAAGATGCAAAACGTTACAATCTCATGAGGCCACTTTCAACTAGAATGCGTGGTCTCTCAAGAAATATAAACATCGAGAGAAGTTAGTGTTAACCTTGAAGCATCTATTTTCAGAAATACAACTAGCTAGGGACTGTACCAGAATATTGATAGGACTAGTTCAGCAGTAGGTAAGGGCATGAAAGTTCTTTCAAAAATACTTAAGTGAGCATAACGTCTTTAGACGCTTTTACGTATATGTAATAAATGCCATGTTTCAATGTTACAGAATATATGTAAAATATTCTTGCCCAGATAAAACCGAAATGGAGAGAAACTCTAACTTTCTAAGCTAATAAAGTAAGTATTCCTATTATTCTGCGATAAGTATGAATGAAGTGAGACAGCCAATTATAGCAAACATTTTGAAAATGTTTATAAATAGATAAAGGATTTTATGAAAATTTCTGCCAGAAAATCCCAAAACTTTAAATTCCAGCAAAAATCAGAAACTAAACAAAGTTATCGTTTCACTTTAAAACTATAAAAGATTTTCAAATAAAATTATTTATTTTTGAAAAATCTAAGAAATCTATCAACAAGGACGACAAATACTGTAAAACTGTATAAAGAACTAAAAGGGCAATAGATACGAGAAAGAGTGACAATTATTTGTAAAAGTGCAGCAGCTTCCATTATTCTATTACACAACCTTTGTCAGAAAAGTTCCAAGATTTTTTTACTTCTTTACCTGTAATATTCAAACACATGTCTGATTAAACTGACCTGGTGTGGGTTCTGAATATACATGACCTTGGAAGTGTTTCCAAGTAAACTCATTAGGTGTCAGGGTTGTGCTTAGCAACCCACAGTTGACGCATTTAGTTGGAAGTTACATGAATAACGTGCTGAACGTGGATTCCAAGCATAGAGTTAGCATGAAGCTATGAGTTAAGCTAAGAAAAAACCTTAGTAAAACACGGAGTGGTACAGCAAAAGCGTATGGTAACGAGGTACTATCAAAAAATTATGTTTTTGAGTGACACAAAAGGTTTCGGGAGGTAGTTACTACAAGAAGACTGTTATAATTGTGTGCGCATGATAACAGAAGAGTTTTCAAATTGACTATTTAGAGACACGGAAACTTAATGCAAAAATAATCCTTTACAGAGTCAGAGGAATAAAAAGAAACCAAACGAGCAACTACTGCTAAATTATTGAAAAGGGTCAAAATTGATCTCACATTTGCGTTAAACATTGGAGCTAGAAATAAGGTTGTTACCAGTATGGCCCTAAAAGAAAGCGCCAAATTGTCGGATGGTGAGGCCAAGACTCGCCAGCTTCAAAAAAGTGCAGCGACAACTTTCGAAAACAAAGACAATGTTGATCGCATTTTTTATGCTAGAGGTGTGCTACACTAGATTATCTGCCCTAAAGACGAACGATAGATCTAAACTTTTACATTGACGTGCTGAAGCGTTTGCGTCAAACAATCGACGACACCGTTCTTATTTTTGGGTATCTGAGCTGTGATTCTTATTGCACAATACAAGGCTCAATACGCTGTATTGGTCCACGAATATCAGACCAAAAAACATATCCTCGCTCCATCAGATTACCATATTTACCAAACTTGTTGCCGTATAATTTTTTCTTGTTCCCCGTGTAAAATTCTGCAGAAAGAAAACTAATCTAAACGGCTGCGACAGATGTACTGAAAAGCATAACGGGCGAAGCTTTCTTTGCTTGCTTCCTCAACATTTAGAAAAAGTGCAACTGTGCATAGATAGCCGAGCGGTCTACCTTGATTAGTTGGCAAGTTAAATAAATTATTTTTTAAAAGTCCAGTCCTGAAACTTTTCCAACAATGTTTGAATAAGAGGAAATACAAACTATTCAGTCCACTTCATCAATTTTAGAACCAAACCTCTGTATTGCTACGTATTTGTTTTTGATGGCACCAAATGTAATTTTGACTACGATATTGTGAATTGCTGATCACTATTAATAATATATTGCATCATCTTCCGGCTAACACAAAACCTAAACTACAACCCCTCGGTAAAGCAGTATTTAAATCATTCAACCGCTTTATTGACAAGATGTAATGTTATACCATGAAGCGACACTAATCAAATGATTTGACGCTTTTGGCAAAGTTTGAGATAATTGTATAGACAAAAATCAAATCTGGCGTCAAGCAAGCTTCATGGCTTACAATTAGTTACCTTTCTGGATGTGGCGCGCGCACCTAGCACTGCAACCAATACCCCCACTCGAACAACTCTCCCCTTGGTATAGTTTCAGCCTTCTAGTTATTTACTTATCCCTTGACTAAATTGAAACTGCTGAAGTCAATAGTTCTTTCCACGACTTGTTATATCCGTCAGTGAAGATCCAAATTCTTAATAAGAAAAACCTATCAATAGTCTGGTTGACAAATACAAATAATAGAAAATGAACCCTTTAGGCTAAGATGAAGGAACTTTTTACAAATAAATAGTCACAGGTTGTTCGTTGGCTTAACGTGTACTCAATTTGTATTTTCACTTTTCCGTATATAATTAAAAATAACGTGGCGTTAGCATGATAGGAAAGTACACAATTTTTTTTTGATGGGCCATATCTGGCAGTTAGTTATCTTACATATACATATTGCCGAAAATACCTCTTTAGAATTTTTTATTATATATACAATTTAATTTTTCAAGTTACAATTGATAAGTATATAAAAATATATATTCGATGATTTTAATTCAAAAAAAAAGAATGTCGTTGTCATTAATTACTATGAACATCAATCAAATAAAAGCCTATAACAGAATGGCTAACAATTGAATCAATTAAAGATAAACTGATAGAAAGTTTGATTGTTGTTATTTTAAGTAAGCAAAATTGGAGCCAGACCTCATATTTTCTATCATCACTCAGCCTCTTTTTTTTCCGTTGAACATAGGGCTCCCTTAAAATTTTTCATATCATTCTATTTTGTGCTTCATTCATCTAGTTAGTTATTCTTTTGACATCGTTTGTCCAGCCCATGGGTGGTCTTCCTACACTTCGTTTATCAGCATTTTCCGTATCCGTCTTCCATCCTGGCTATATGTACTGCCCAATTCCACTTTAGGTTACTTATTCTTGTAATAACACCTGTAACATGTGTTCTTCTTCTTAATTCTTCATTTTTCATTTTATCCCTGTACTACTACAATGATTAATCTTTCCATTTTTCTTTGAGTTATTCTGGGTGTTACTAATGTTATTTTGAGTAAGTATCAATGTTTCCTCTCCATATGTCATCACTAGGAGCACACACTGATCAAACACCTTTCTCTCGCGGTGTTGGGGATGTTAGCTTTAAATATCTCTTAAGGTCCATATACTTACTGCCCAGCTTAGATTTATTCATTACTGTATTTTAGCAGTTTGATTATCTCTCGATATCATGGATTTCGTGACCTAAATATAAATATTTTTGGGCTATGTGCGTATCTTTCAGTTTTGTTTTTTCACCAGGTACTATGTTCGTCATAAGCTTTGCTTTACCGGTGTTTATTTCTAAGCCAATACTCCTACAATGTCAATTTCAGTTTCTATTGTTGTGATTTCTCCTAGGTCATCCAATATTAAGACTATGTCATCTGCGGAACGGAGATGGTTAGCTACTGTCCGTTTAATGATGTCCCTTTGTTTTGTTTTAAAAGCATGTTTTATGGCAGTTGTAAATAGTTTAAGTGATAGCGTGTCACCTTGCCTGACTTTTCATTCTATTTTTATAGGTTTCGTTCCTTCATGTAGATTAACCGTCATAGGTACATTTTTGTGAAGGTTATCTACAAGTTAAGTATATCTATAATTGATACGATTCTCTCTCATGGCAGCCATAATTCTATCCCTTACGATAGTACCGAAAGCTTTGCGAAAATCAATGAAAATTAAAACAAGTAGTCCATTGTATTGAATACTTCTTCCATACGAGTTTTGATGCATTGGATGTGATGGTTTACCAAACCCTTGTGTAAGCCCAGCCCATTCTTTTGGTTGAAAGTAATTTAGTTTTTTTTCAAGTCTAGTTATTATTCTAGTGAATAACTCATGGGTATGGTCTAAGAGGTCAGTCGATAATTATCTGCTTTATCTTCTTTTTTATGAATAAGGATAGTTACTGCATTTATTCCATTTAGTGGGTATTACACACTCCCATGAGCATAGATTAAATAGTTTTCTTATTATTTCCAGTAATGTGTACCCTCTGGTTTTTATAGCTTCTATCATAATACCGTTTTCGACGGAAGCTTTATTCTTTTTCATCTTAGTTAATGTGTTATCGGAATATCTGGTAGCTCTTCGGATCCTTGGTAGTTTTCTATGATTTTCTATACCTCCTGTACAAATTATCAGAGTAGGTGAAACTCTTTGCCTTATCCACTATAGTCTTAACGTAACACTCTCTAGTTATTACTTGTTCCAGTCTTTGAAACACTATGAACGCTTAAAAAAGTACATCGACTGCTTATTTACTAGAAAAATCTGAAAGTAGCACAAGATTAAAATTATTTTGAAACAAAGATACGTTTCATCAATTGAACATCCGCATATTTTCGAACATTTGTATTAATTAATTTTCTTTGCATTTCTTCCATATGACCGAAGATTGACACTACTTCTACTTAGACCTTGAATTTTACTTTTTTTGCATTACTTTCTCAATATAATCTCGTTCAAACATGAATTGTGTTTTTATTAAGTTTTTGCTATATGTTCAAATTTACTTTTCCTTGCAATTTTTAGTTCATGGCATCTATCATCTTATCAAATAGTTCAAATATTGACAGCAGTTCGTTAATGATGTTATTAAAAAATTAAGTAACCATAAGGCAGTAATATAATAAAATAACGCAGTATATAGTTTTTGATGCCTTATTGTAGTTGATACTGTACATAAAACATCAAAATTGCCTTCGTGAGTTTTTCCGCTCTCGTATTTCTTTTCTTACATTCAGCTCATCTGCGGGATATTGATAAAGTAAAGAGCGAGGATCCGCATTGAATACGTCGAAAGTATACTGCACAGAGCCGGCGTGATCTGAGACATCGATGAGGAAAATGCTCACGTAAGAATAAAACACACGTGATATTACGAACAAATACACGTTTATAAATATCCATCTTTAATAGACATCTTTTATTAAATGGCCAATTCCCTGCCAAGCTCTGCATAATACGTCGTAACATGCAAAGAAAGAAAATCAATACTTGCTGATGTAAATTCTGTACCGTCGCCAATGTGCCCCTTGTTGCACAATACGTTCGGCGAGCCACGGCCGATTAAGTTCAGTACATTAAAGTTAATAGAACAAAAACCTTTAGTTCCGCTATTGATAAAACCAACAACGGCAAACTCATGCGATAAAATTTATTGAATCGTGTGAGCCAAATCGCCAAAAACTAAACCAAATAAATGAGTAGGAACGAAGCTGAGCTAATTTACGTGAAAATCACTTGATGTCATAGTAGAAGGAAGGAGAGTCTATTTACAAAAGGAAATGCCAGAACTGCATACTTGTAAATATTCTACATACACATTGGTCAACTTCTCACATTTCAACGTGTTATAATATGAGGGGAATATGATGCGAAAACACAATATTAGTGTTTAATAATATAACACATAAAAGATGAAATTATAAAAAACCAATTACAGTAAAGTGCACCATTCTTTATCGTGACACTCCTTATCATCTGAATGGAGTCTCAGGCGAATAATTTCAAATGAAAGAAAAATCGAGGCCATCAGTAGATGCCTCGTTTCAAATATATTATTGACGAGACCAACCTTTTCAGGGATATTACGCTGAGTTTAGCTACAAAGTCTAGTGGAGTAGAAATCGCTGTTATATCAGAATGTAAAGATACAATTTTTAAATTAATAATTAATTTAAATATAAGAGCTGTTCAAAATAAAATATAAACCTATCCACAAAGTCTTAATATAAAGTTATCTCAAAAACCTTTTATAAATACAAAACTCTTTCGCAGTAATGTTTTATTATATTCCCTTTTATTTCTTTATAATAGCTCTTTATAATACAAATTTAATATAAAAGCCACGTTCAACCCCCATATACATTACATTATAAATTCTTAATATACAAGTGTGAATCAAATATAAACGAGACTTATTTTTTAAAAAATGTTTTATTTGAACTTGAAACAAGAATAGCAGATTATTTTTCTACATAATCTCCTGATTTAGAAACACATTTTTCCCAACGTGTAGTTAATTTTGAAATGCCTTCCTTGTAGAATGAAGTTGGTCGTGTTTCCAGCCAATTGCGCACATAAACCTCAACCTCCTCATCGCTGTCGAATCTATGCCCTCCCATGGCCGATAGGTCAGGGCTGTAGGGAGGGTGTGAACGATGCAATTTCTGCTCAGTTGCCGGAAGAGCGAGGCACCCACCTTGCGCACACCTTACGAAACCCTAGCTCCTCTGTGATTATCGAAAAAGTCCTGCCATAACTTATTCCAATCTCAGATGCAATCTCATCGATGGTCAGACGCCTGTCACCCCCAATAAATTGTTGAACGCGGACGATGTTTTTGTTGATGATGCTGGTGCAAGGTCGGCGATCATGGCTCTCATTTTCAACATTCTCACGACCCTCCACGAACTTTTTGTGCCATGCGAACACTCTAGCTCGTGACAGTGTCTTTTCCTTGAACTGCGCAGTCAATCTCCTCAGGATTCCAGCCGGTTTTACACCTTCCGTGGCGAGAAATTTAATGATAATATGCTGCGCAATTGACGACGGCACCTCCTGCTCAGACATTGCCACGACGGGTACTGACAGGAACGAACGAAATCGCCCGCCTGCTTTCCCCACTGCTGTCATCCCTATCCAACACCTGACGAAGCAAGAACTCTCGCGCATTAATATTGCGCGCCCGAAAACAAAAGTCTCGTTTATATCTGATTCACCCTCGTATGAACGACATTACATGCCACTCATGAGAATTGTTTGCGAATAATTGCTGTAACATTCAATAATTCAACAATATCAAGTTGTAGCGATTGTTGCGTAGTTATTTGTAGGTAATGCATATGATACGTTAAATTTGAAAACTTAAGTATAGGCAAATTAATATTTGAATGCGTTAGATGACTTCGAAATTTTTTTTTTGATTCCTTTCCTCTTGAAGTAGGAACACCTCAAGGATTGATCTTAACTGTTGCCCTCTTTAAACAGGCTAGTGCAGAACTTACCAGTTAGGGTAATTGCCTACTTTTACGTAGACGATTTAATGATATTTCAATCCGACTAATCCCTCAATGTTCTGGCACATTGTCTCCAATTGGCAGTACATCAAATTGTGCGAAACGCCGATCGTTATGTCCGCGTGTCCGTTTTTACAGCACAAAAACATAAACTGTCCAATTCTACCGCTCGAGACATGAACACGATGAACCAGCTATCACTATTAAAAATAGTCCCATAACGAGTAACCTATGGTATAAATTCATCAGCCTTACATTTGATCACATCAGTGATCTTTATAAGCGGTGTTCTTCTACTGTAAAATTAATAGGGTGTATATCCGAAGTATCTTTAGGGACTAATCTACAAACTTACATCGGCTATAGTAGTATAGTGTTATCAAAATAGATAACATAGACGGATGTGCTAGTTATCGTTCAGCTCGAAAAACATCTTTCTATTCCCTGGAGCGGATTCACAATTCCGGGCTACGTATTGCGACCGCAGCATACAGAAATAGTGCCATAGAGCTTCTTCACTGTGAGGGCAAATCACCCCCTCTGGAACTTCGAAGACACAAGTATGTGTTGCGATATGTTTTCAGCATGTTATCTCGACCTTTGCAGCTAAATTATCAATTGTTCCATTATCAAGATATTAACACATTCAGATATGCTGAATTGAAAAGGATATACCACCCTGTCTTAATATCTATTCCTTTTCAAAATCCTTCTTGGAATTACAACACATTTCAAAGTCACTTAAGACTGTGCTGAGGCTAAAAAGTCTAAGGCCCGCCTATCGCTTACGAACGGTCTTGGTTTCGCTAATAAAGTTCTGGCAAAACGCTACCCTTATTTTCACAAACGGTTCTAAAACCCGTAAAGGGAGCCGGCAATGCTATCTAGGTAGAAGAAACGGACTTCTCACGAGCTCTGCCCTCTTATGTTAGTTTATATACCGCCGAACTCTATCCAATTTGACTAGCAGTACTTTATTGCTCCATAACTTCCAAACGTCATGTGATAAGATGTACAAACTGCATGAGTACATTAAAAACCCTTCAAAATAAGTTTTTTTCGGATCCCTTTACCCTGCGCCTGACTATCAAAAAGCAATCTATTTGTTGTATATATTAGCCAACCTATGTTGGAATTGTTGGGAACAAGACAGCTGACAAACCTACTCGTCTAGTGGCAAGTCAACCTCTATCAGCTGGCACATTTATAAGACCTGACGATGATAAGATTTGAGCACCTCTATAGTTTTGTCAAATTGGCAGGACCAATGGTCACGATCTGGTTCAACCCTCCATAGCGTACAAACTAATGTGACAGAGGTCCATTACCGACTTGGCTTGGCTGGCCCCTTCCAAATATCTCTTACGCGACCCCGTACTATTCACACCAGTTTGACTTCGTCACATTTGTTAACAGGTACTTAACGACCTGAGGTGCGACGCATGACCCTTCAGGACTGTCCAAAGTACACTCATCTACATCTCCATACCTTATATTTATTATTTGTATATTTCTGCTGTTCTATATGTTTGAAAATTCTGCCTTGTTTAGAAAGTTAGATTATTTGTTAACAATTATGTAGGTTTGTTACCCCTTTTTTATTTCTATTTTGCTAATATTAAAGTTTCCTTTTATCATAAATGTTCTTCTAAACCAGATAATCTTCTAATAGCCATTGTTACCAATAGCATTACAAAAATAAAATAAGAATAAAAAAAGATTTAAAACATGCGGCATTAAAAAATTAGAGATGTATATGAGGCAACAGAAAGTGACAAACTAAATAGGGACTAATATTTCTAAATTCAATACGAGCATACAACAAAATTAAATAAAAAATTTAAATTAACGGAAACACTTTTCTATATAAGATCTCATACAGCTTTTGTACGAGAAACTAAATATAAGAAAAATAAAAAACAAAAAAAAATGTTCAAATGTTTATAATAAAAACAAATAAAAATAAAAGTTGTAGAAAATAAATAAAACAGATTTAGTCCCCAGTTAAAATAAAAAAATAATCATTTAGTGGAAACCATGTAATTAAAAAAACAGTTTTATCCATCAATCTATTACACACAAATTATACTTTTAAGATGATTTAAGTTTATTAAACTTTTAATGGTGAAGAGCATTCAGGTCAAGGATACAGACGCAGTATTACTACAATCTAAGAGCAAGAAATATTCGTCGAGAGCAATTGTCTGATTATCTAATCACCTAATTGAGTTACAGTAATTTCCTTTTTAGAATTACCATCACTATGCCTACAAATGTTCTCGCATAGATTAAAAAGAAACATACAAGTTAAGCTCTAAAAGTTTCCTGTCCTAAAACAATGGGGCTCTTTTTCAATACAGCCTTCAGGTATTTCACTGCTATTATATCTTTAAATTATCATTTTAATATCCTCTATAACAGCATCCTATAAGTTTCCGTAGTTCTTAAATTTTCGACTGAGGTCTTTTTTCAGTTTTGAAAATAAATAGTTCCCGAGGACTGGGTCTGGGCTGAAAGGTTAATGGGGAAGTCATTAAAGTCACAATCTTTCGCAGCAACTTAGACAATTGTGGCCTTATGAGCAGTATGCTAGTTCTCTTTTCCATAATAACGTCGCTGCCGTAATACACTTCATTTACTACTGTGCTTATTTCCTTAAAATCACCTTTGTTTTCCTTGGCCGTTTTTCATCTAACCTGCGCCATCATAGTACAGGAAGATGGTTTCATCTCAATTGTGCACACGGCTTATAAGTTGCCGTTTTTGAACCGTTGATATAAATCTGGGTACACATCTGGCACTAACCTTATTCATATGAAGGTGGTCTTGAAGAATGTGTTGCACAACTGTAACGGAAAGTTCTAACCTGACTGATAATTCTCTTACTTTTAAACGCCCATCGTGCAGCATCTCACGTTCAACGAGAACGTTTTTTTCCGCAATTCAACTTGCTGACTTACACATGATTTGTCTTCAATGCTTTTTTGGACCAAACGAAATTGTTTTGCCTATTCTTTTGCAGTGAAATATGAAGGTGAAGGTTCACCGTACACACCATACAAACACTGTTAAATATCAATGGGATTACGACTTTTAATGATAAACTTAATCACGGCTCGAGACTCGATTTTCAACATTGTGCAAAATGACGCGGCATTACCAACTTAAGTGACTATTGTTACGCGACTAAGACAAACCGGCTGCTGAAATTTTTACGCACATTCAACCTACCGTTATTTTGTTTCTATTATTACTGAAACAGTCAGGTCGGAAACTTTTAGCGCTTACCTCGTGGTTTCCGTTGCGCTAAGAGGTAGTCACCAAAAAGCATAACTAAACCAGAATATGTATGTCACTTTAATATCCGCCAAATTAATTATATGGTGGAATCAACTGGAATCCGGTAAAATGACACTTGTCTAATAAAGTAAAAGCCAGTGTGTTTGAATTAGGATGTCATTTTCCTAAACAATTAATTATCTCAATAATTCAATGGCTTTTTATTTTTCGAGGTTAGAAAAAAATGGTCTAATAGCTAGTGCAAAAGAAGACAAACAATGCGAATTGTTAAAATTATTTAATTTCATCTCCAACTTTCAAACAGCACCAACCAAATCAATAACATTCGAACACTAAAACTGCGCCTGTCGTCTTGATCGGCTTTATTTTTTTTAATTTGGATGGAAATTCTTGCTGCAAGTAGTCAAGAAGATAGTTTAGATGCTGTTTCACGAGTAAAAATATTTAGAAAAAACAATAAAAAGTGCAATTATTATTTATAAAATAAAAATTGAAACCAAATGGGTCGTTCTTGATGCTATAGTACTATAGGAAGAGTGGTAAAACACAACCCGGCACGGCACTACTTAACTTATAAAACGATGGAAGCACGCAAATAAAATAAATAGTTGCTGAAGACTATTCATCTATTTTCATTTAAGGCGGCAGATGAGAATTGGATTTATTTATATTAATAAGTTAAAACAATGGATCGGTATGCTCAGGGTGTCGAAATTTGCGTAATACTAAAAACCCTGAGAAACGCCCACTGGTTTCAGATCAGCCCTGCGAACAAATCCTACCACGTCATAACTGCTAGGCAACGCATAGCGCACTGTGGGTGTGCATTACGTAGGAGAGTGAAAGGCGAGTTCCCGGAGACTCAAAACTGAGTTATTTCAGCTAAGAGAATAAACCCCAATAAAAAAAGAAAACTGGTTTCCAAGCTGGGGGTTGAAACAATGGGTCATCACTTCATCTTTCACAATAAGTTATTAGAATTTAAAAATCACAGGTCTTAAAATATTAGACGGATCAAGACGATAAAAACTACATCAGAAATGGAAGCAACTTTGGCAACCTGGACTTCACAAGAAACTGTTTTTAAGCAACAACAAATAATTGAAAAACTACACAAAATAAAAGCAGATATGACAGTTATAAAACTAAAAAAAAATGAAAAGGACTACATTCTTCTCTACAGTAGTATAAATAGAAATGAAAGGGTGAGGGGATGAACCTCTATAGCTGTCTATACTAAATTTTAAAAAAATATAAAAGCCTGTGAAGAACTAAGTGACAGATTAATTACCATAAAATTAAAAAAAAAACACAAGTGAGTGTCATCATAGGTACACACATCCCAACCAACGACACTAATCTGAAAGGAAAGAGAAGCTTTACGATGAACCGACAATGGTCTTGTTGCAACACAAACTAAAAAAGAAGCAATTTAAATGGGCGACTATGATTGCATTGGAAGAGCAGAAAATGGTAAAATGGTAGATAGGTTTGACGAGGACACCAGAAATGTCAGTGATCAACTATTGATCGATTTGTGTAAAAATTTCTTTCTAAGAACAATGAATGGATTTTCTTAACATAAATGGATACACAAATTTACATGGCATCAAGCGACAAAAACCTATCAAGTATTAAGTGATTATTATTCTACATCAGAAGTCGGTTGAAGATAAATTACGTAAAGGTGTGTAGAGGACCAAAGTGCGGATTAGATGATTTTCTAGTGAAGGCAAGTGTTCATTCCTTATAAAAGAGCAGAAACACAAAGATAATTAAATAGTGTAAATACTCCAGAAGAAACAAGAGAATATTCAAAGTACAATCTCGATAGCCTCAAACAGGAATAAATCGGACTGCTATACGGATGGAGATTAACTGATAAAATGCAAAGACTTAGAGGGAAATCAGCTGAATACATATAGAATCAGTTGTAAAAATATATCCATGAAGCAGTTAAAGAAAATTTAGGAAGCGAAGGGAGCTCCAACAAGAAATATCTAAACTGGTTGTTTTTCAAAATAGAAACCTCGAGAAAGCTTAAAAAAGCAGTTACCACAATTGGTTTTCTACAAAAAATAGCGAAGATTGAACATTATATGCACGCTTAAATGAGATATTTAAAGAGGTTAGTTTCGAAAAGCAAATGACGTTGTGAAAGGAAATATGAAGAACTTTATAGGCACCTCGAAAGCACACAAGTATCAGAGGAATAAAAAGCTTTACAAAAAAAGCTATAAAACGATACAAACATGACACACATGACAATAAGCCTGAAAAACCAATACCAAGCTTTGTTTACAAAGAGAAAGCAGAGCTCTGTAAGTCTAATGTTATAAATATTGTTATAGTTGAACAAACAAAAAAAAATAATAAAATAAGTTTCAAAGTACTAAAAGACAGCATCAAAAATAAAATAATAAATGGGAAGGCAGCAGGAACATGAGGCATTTCCGTGGAATTAGTCAAACATGGACTAAAACTAGTGAACAATATATAGATAGTTAAAACAAATATAGTGGTAAATTATTGATTAGTATGAACTTATCTTTCTTAATAACGACAAACATGGCCGGTGTTGACGGTTTTAACATTTGCTGTGTTAACGAAATTAGATTAGTGGTGATAAAGAAAATAGTGTTTGCGCCGACATTGCAGAAATTGATACGATATAAGCTATTTAGAAAAAAGTATAGTCGAACCGGAAATATAGACATTAATACATTTAACCAGAGCCTAGGAAAAGTTTTTAAAAATTAAGAACACGTATTTTTCAATCATTAAAAAAATAATTAAAAAGCGGTTTCCCCAAATAAAATGCCGTAATAAGAATAAGAGCTGTATGTCCCATAAGTAGAAAAAGGAAAGCAATACTAATAAAAATAGGGACAAACAGCGTTAACTAATAATACACGCTTTCATTGTATTAGGTCACTAGCAAAATTTGAATTACAAGCTTGAATTAAATAAATACTGCGGACTTTTTTCTGTTGGGTTATGCCATTTTACTTAATTACCCATGTATATTCTAAAACTGTTATTTCAGAACCCCATCTATTTTTTGTCAAATATTCCATTACTCTTTGCACACTTGATAAAAATCAAGATTTATTTTAAAAAATAAGAAATGCCGATTTTTTAATTTCTACTAATTTATCAGGCATAACTATGGTAAGAAATGATATATATTTTTTAAATATTTCGTAAACTTTCAAATGGAATAACTAATGTACAATCGTATAAGCTTGCGCTTTCATAAAAATTCGTACCATAACTTAAATAACTTAAAAATTTGCTCATATTTACCAGGAAGATTTGATGAGTAACTTGATGTCATACTAAAGACAACAATTTCAGTTTTATAACAAATTTTATTACTTGACGTATTTCTCTTAAAACAATATTTGCCTCAACATTTCTCCAGGTTCGCAATTTCTTTTGTAATGGTTTAGCATCTTGTCGCAGTTGACTTGAAACAGTTATCTTATAGAAATGGTTGCAGTACAAAAATATTCGTTATTGTTCCAGGAATAAATTCCACCCCCAGGGCTCCACTGCAACCCCACGCCCCTTGTTACAACCCTCTGAAATGTGACCTTACTGGAGGTTTGTGTACGGTTGCGAATTATTTTACAGAAATGATTCTGGTATAAATCTTCTGCTTATAATACTCTTCTATAATCCCTTCAACTCCCTTTAAAAACCTTTTGGTGCTGCATATTTTTCCACGTACATTGACAAATGGTGCGCCAGCCGCCTACAAATTTGTATGTCAAAGTAAGGTGCAAAATGCACGGCTTCAAAGGGTGTAAAAGAGTTTAAACGAGTTCTAGACACCGTCTATATACCTCGTTACATAAAATTGCTTGAGTAAGTAGAAGCTCGTCTACAAGTAATTCCTGTTGCGAGTTTGCTAAGGGCAATCAAAAGCATCAAAATTTAAGAGTTGTAAAGGATGCGAGGATTTTAGTGAGGTTTCTGAAGGTGGAATTTTTCTCTGAATAATAACGAACGTTTTCACACTACAACCAATCATATAAAATAATTGCTTAAAGCATGTAGAGGTACTAAATAATTACCGCTTAATCAGACAGAGCGGATATAGTTTAAATGAACAATAAACCAAAACGCTTTGTCCATTTTCGGATTGCTACCCTTCTCTAAAAATGTATGTGCAAATAAAACTGCCTTTCTCAAGAGATATTTTCTTTCGCATTTCAAAAAACTAACGCTATCACTTTTCTAATGTGATGGTACACCACTTTTGGCCTTATTCGTAGCCGACTCACCTAACGCAATCAGTGTTTGTATTGCTGTTTCGTTTCTGACATATAATAGTAAATCAGATTTCATCCATTCGGCTGAGTTTCTCTCTCAAACACTCGCAAACCATCTACTACTATTCGAAATGTGAATCCGCTTTTTATTGTGTACAAAGTTTTTCATACATATGAATTCGTTATGCAAAATGAAGAGAACTCAATCATTGAGACAATGAGACAATCATATCATGGATTGTGTCGGTGATTTCTAGCATATGAGCTAATTTAGTTTATTTTTGCTATTAACGTTAATTGGTGACCAAATGCAGACAAAAAAAGCCTTTCATGGATTTCTATTACAAAAAACCATCACGCCCAATTCAATAATATTAATTCTTTATTATCATCAAAATGCTCATACCTTAAAAAATGCTGAACAAATGATTTGTGACCTAAGAAATGTATCTGCAGGGTGGGGTAAAATTCCTTTCCTAATTTAAAAGGAAGGTTATGAAGCGAAGAGTAGTCCGAACGCGAGGAAAGTGATTTCATTAGACGCGGGTAGTCGAGAAGTTTTGCCTAAAATTACTTTTGGTAGTCAACACGTGAACAACTAAAAAAAGGACAGAATGAGACGAGCTTTCAACTTGAGCCTCCGTTATCAATTGAAAATTGATTTGTTGTGAATAGGAGACTAGAGATATCGATTCGATAATGAGAATATAAACACTGGAAAATATTGATGTAATAAGGCGTTCTGAAGGTGACTTTTGTGCAATAAATAATCTCATAATTAGTGGAACGCTACTTAAACATAGAACCATTCACAAAGTAAAAACCAAATTGACCATATAATGATAGAAAGGAAAGGGAAAAATTCATAACAAGATGTCAAATCTATGAGGGGCGTTGATATTGGCTCAAACCATGAATTTATCCGAGCAAAATTAAAAATTAGTCTGGAAGCTGGTACAACACACAAAATCAGAAGAGAAAAATGCCACACGCAAAGATTATAGAAAAACCCAAAAGAAATCGAAAAATTTAGAAATAGGAAAAATAGAAGAAAAAGACAGAACAGATATGGGGAACTTACATACAAGCAATAATTAAAACAGCAACAGAAATATTGGAAAAAAGAGAAGAAACGATAAACTATGAAATATAAAGGCGAAGATATTAAATACAAATAAAGTGAAAATGATAGAATACAAAAAGCAGAAGAAGCGGCCAACAAACATGATATATGAACACTTTACGACATTAACACGAAAACTAACTGGGAAAAAACCGAAATAACTAAGAATTTTTTAACGAGGTATATAAAAAAAAAAATGGAAAAAATGGATGGAATGTTTCATAGAGCTATACAAAGAAAAACTCCAGATATGAATAATATAAATATTGAAGTAAGCGAAAAAATGTAACGACTTTAGCTCTGAAGAGTTCAGCAAAGAAGAAATAAAAGAAGCAGTAAACAAATTGAATAATGGCAAAGCAGCTGAAGTCAATAACATTATTGCATATATATGGAAACATCAGTGGAAACTTTATATATATTTTACTAAAGAAAATTTGGATTGAAGAACGAATACCTAAGAAAAGTGACTTATCCAGATACGAAAATTGGAGACCTATCACACTACTGCGCATGGCAAACAAAATAATGATAAGAATTATGCTACAGAAAATGAGAGACTCCATAGATAAGATACTGAGAGAAAACTAAGCTGGCTTCCGACTACAGAGATATTACATTGACCGTATATTTACTTTAAATACTAGAACAAATAGCAGAAATGGAAGGAGACATATATGTAAATTTCATAGGTCTTAGACAGGTCTTCGACACAAGAAAGACACCAAGAAAAGATGTGGGAAATACTTGAACATTACGGTATACCAACTAAATACATAGCGTATCCCGTATCGCGAAATTGGAGTGGCAATGGGCTGGACATCTAATGGGACAGGACGGCAGATAGAGCAGAATGGTGACAGAGTGCAGGCTGAGAACAGGAAGATCTCGGGGAAGATCCCATACACGTTAGAGAGACGACATCGACAAAATCGCCGGAATACAGTGGATCGTGAAAAATGGAAGCAGTTGGGGGAGACGTTTGTCCAACGATGGAACATTAGACGCCGATTTATGATGAAATAAGTACATAAGACTAGTGAAAATACTTTACTAAAACTATACAGCTCGAATTGAACATCAGAGTACTCTCAAGGAAATAAAATAACAGTACAAGAAGAAATAGTAGAGATTAGTGAATTTTGCTATTTAAGTAGTATAGTCCATACAAAGAGGGGAAGCAAACAAGGCATAGACATGCAAAGCTCAAAAGGCTTTAACATGCTATATAGAGACGAACAAAATTGAAAATATTCCAATCAAATGTGAAGAGTATACTGTTGTATGGCGTAGAAACATGGGTAGAAAATAAAAAGAATTTTACAAAAATACAAACCTTTATAAATAAATGTTTGAGTTTGCAAAACTTTCTGGTCAGAAAAAAATTCTAATGTTAGACTACAGATTACAAATGAAGCAAAAATCAAAATAACACTTAGAAGATGGAAATGGAAATGGCTAGGCCACACCTACAGGAAAAAGGAAAAGTGGCAAACTAAGAGAAGGAACGTAAGAACTGAATTAGAAAAACTAAATTTGTTATAGAGGGAAGTAAAACATATGGTATCGGATAGAGAAAATTGGAAGAAGTTGGTAAGAAAATAGAGAACATAGAACAAAAATAACTCAAACTCAACATGCATAGGATTAAAACTCTACCACCTAAAATCTTCTACTTGAAACGCCAAAAGGCGCCCCTTGCTCCACTAGGAGTTGTGTGATGGAGTTTCATGTTACAGTCTTCAAGACAATCTACACTTCCTATGTGTTTCCGTCAACTATTCTTTGCATCGACTCTCAATGCACTCCAACTGGAGAACGTTTCGTTCCAACAGGATAGGGCCATAGCCCATGCAGCAAGAGCTTCGCTGCAAGTGCTATATCAGATATTCCCTAATTTCTTGACATGGTGATGGTGTTCACCAGATCTCGCCTCATCTGACTTCTTCCTGACTAGGAATATCAAGATTGAAGTCTAAAAATTAACGTATTTTTTAATACAAGTGGAAAGATTAATAGACTTCAGAACATGACTTCCTACAGCGTATCAAAAATAAAGGACATCATTTGGACAATATCCTCTTTGAAACACATTGAAATAAAGCTTTCAGTTCTGTAGTTTTACTCTGTAAAAATATATATTTATTCAACCTGCAAAGCAGCAGAGTTCTGCCCCACCCTGTATACAGTTGTTGCCATCGCCCTCTATGGTAGACGGATCAAGTTACTCATTAAATCACCCACAAAGTTCAGAGAAATTAAATTCAGACACCTTAATTTATGAGAAGTAAGATTATTAAAGGGTACAAGTATTCTCGTCTCCATATTTACACAAAAATTAATTTAAAAATGTGCAACTAAAAATTAATAACTGAAATTTTTGGAAATAAAATTTTGAAAACTATTATTGTTTCACATCTATCCGCTAACAGATATAATCGTAAGAGTGTAAAGTAATCAATATAAATAATATTAATATACCTTTCTTCATTATCTGTGTATCCGTCTGAAGATCCAAGGTCGGTGTTGGTCCGATACTTCCCTAAGGAAGTGGCAATCTTCTTGTCCTCATTTCCATTGCTATCGCTAACACCCGAGGCTCTGGGCAGATCCTCCTCGTCGGAATCGCTGTCCGAATCCGACTGGTACACCGAGGAAGGAGGAGTGTTGGAGTCGGAGTCCTCCGAGGAACTCCCGTAGGCCAGCAGCTTGGACAGCGACTCGGACATAACGGCCGCTTGCAGGCGCTCGCCAGAGGGCGTCGCCTCGCCCTCACCTGGGCCCCCTGCAGGGGGGCCTGCCTGTGACGCCTCCGCGCCAAGCTGTCGGCGTCCCTGATGATTATTGCTTGCGTTACTCGAATCCACCCCGGCTGGGGCTGCGGTGGTCGCGTCAGTCTTCGCGGGCGGGCTCAGTCTGGGGATGTTTATTGTCGCTTCTGGCTTCGGGAGCTCCGCTCCGCCGCCGCTCGCACGATCGGCTCCTTCGGTACCTGGGCCCGGGATGCTGCCCGCCCCACGGGCGCTTGTTGCGGTGTGGTTATCCATCTATCACAGCCTACTGCGCGAGTGACACGGTGCAAAGCCGTTACTATTCGCTAAGCGCATTAGCATGCAAGCGTTCGTCGCGCCAATACACCAGAACTGCAAGAGTATTTGCCATGAATTTCCGAACTTACACAACTAGCACCCAGCACCGCGCGGTCATCACCGACGGCCATTTGCAATTCGGCTCGGGCGTGTTGTGTTCACACAGCTAGGTCGTGCCTTCGTCATGACTGTTTGGGCAAGTTGTGGGCGCCATCTATAAGATAGTTATAGAACTTCCACATTTATTTTAAGATTTCTTTACAAAAAAATATAAATTAATGTTAATGTTATTCTTGTATGAATTTGAAAAACGTTTTAAAAAATATATAGTTTTATTTTAAATTTTAACAATTTTTATCTTCTCTTAAGTACTAGTTTTACTACCTAGTGAGGTAATATTATCACAGTGAATGTCTCGCTTCCTGTCAACTATTGAAATATTCACCTATTTTTACATCACGTAAGTGAAATTACATTCGTTATAGAAGTGCACAATTAATAACCAAAATGCTGGCTCCACCAGAGCTGAGCATATAAACAACTAATTCTGCTAATAACAACGTAAAACCCAAAATTGACCAGCTAACTCCACCGGAAAATAAAGTCCTAAAACTCTGTTTATTGAGTAGCTGCGAAGGCTTTCGTGGTTGGTGTTAGGGTGCATTTTGTGGTTGGTTCTCGGGTTATAAGGCCGTGGTCGAAATTCGAAAACTCTTGATATTTCGTCTACAACTGCGACTGACATCTTCATAAGAAAATCTTCTAAATTTTTTTTCACCCAAAATACAGTCGATATTCCACCTGGAAGCCAGAACCGCGACAATAATCGAAGACAACACAAGATACCACCAATATTTATACAATCACCAACAATCACAAGGAAATAATAGCAGACAATTTTCATTTCCTTCTTGGCAAGGTACAATATATTTATTGCGTGTGTCATGGAGACTTAGTTATCACTAAACGAATTATTTGGAATATCAGATTTATTATCAAGACCGACCAGTTAAACCTACATGCGGAGGGCTTGCCGTTGCTAACAAACGATATAAAACGCACCACACAACTAAATGTTCCCATCGGCACCCTAAAAGTAACATCCGTTACACATCCAACAGAAGACTAATAGAAAACGGCATGCGTAACCTCTTTAACACAAGGGAACCAAACATAGTTATAGGAGATTTAAATAATAAAAATACTTCGCTGGGATGCTGCGCAAGCAACTCTAATGGTAAAAAGACTCAAAGATTTTGCGGCTCAACACCAATTACAAATATTAGTTTCAAGTTACTAATGTTCATTATCCGTATTATTATATATTAAGCCAAAAGTTATTTTTGGCCGATTTCTATAAAATGCTGTAACTCCATAATTTATAAACATTTTTAAATCCATTTCAAGAAGATCCCGATGGTGTTAAAACGATTTTTTAACTTTTAAATTTTTGCGATAAACTTGTATTTTTTTAAATAGAAATCATAGTTGTTTATCACCAAAAATTATTTTTTAGTTTTTTAAAAATATATAGCTTGTTAACTTTATTTTGAATATTGAGAAATTTATAGATATTTTAATAATATTTTAAGCCGTGGTGGCTTAGTGGATAGATCGATAGACTACGAAACCAAAGGTTGCGGGTTCGAATCCCGCTCTCGCCAATTCGATCGCAGGCATTTTTACGGACCAGCTCGACTCAGGCTGCAATAAATGAGTACCTGGAGGTCAAACTCTGGGGTAATAACAGGCGGTCGGCACGTAGCGCCAGCCACGTTACTACCCTTGTGTACCGTAGGCTCTAGATTGTAGCAGATCTATCCTGTTACGACCCCAAAGGGCCTTCAAGGCCTGTTACGGGGAACTATTACTATTATAATAATATTTTTAAATATTTCACAGATTTTTCCCGTACCACAGCGAGTTTTCATAACAACCTATACAAACAAGTACGAAAATAAACAAGTAAATGTTTATAACATTTTGTTAGCAATTTAAAAAAATGTTTGGGAATTTAAAAAAGCATACCATAATGTGCTATCTAGAATCAGCAAAAAGCTCACAAAAAGCTTCAATATTTTTTTAAATTTTAAATTCTGCACATTTACTCTCCATTAAATGTCACTGATGGGCAGGTTTCTGTTCGCAGTGTGAATATTGTTTGTACGGATTTTGTTTGGTTAACCTGTATACGCCATAGTTGTAACCAAGTATGTATTTTATTAAGGATGATTTGGAGGTAGTTAGATGCTACACGAGGGTTTGAGTGTGATGCTAGCACTGCTTTATCATCGGCGTAGGTGGCTGTGAGTGTTTGAGAAATTGTGGGCAAATCTGCTGTATATATAAGGTAGAGAACTGGTCCTAATATACTTCCCTGTGGCACTCCTGAGTATATTGGATAGAGGTCAGTCAATACTTCTCTTAGTTTGATTTGAAAAGTTCGTCTTTCTAGGTATGACCGGATAAGTTCATACATTTGTGGAAGATCCCTTCTAATTTTATATATTAGTTCCATGTGCCAAACCTTATCGAAGGCTTGTCTAATGTCGAGGAATACAGTAGTGCAGTAGCTATTAAGATTCAAGTCGTGGTTTATTTTTGTCACTATTCGATGAACTTGTGCTATTGTATCGTGTCCTTCCCTGAAACCAAACTGATGTTGTGGGAGTATATTTCTGTCTGCAAGCATGGTTTTTATCTTTTGTAGAAGCAGTTTTTCAAATAGTTTAGAGACTATAGGTAACAGGCTAATTGGTCGGTAAGAGGTAATGTCCTCTGGGGGTTTTCCGGGTTTTGGAATTATTAGTATTTGCCCAACTTTCCACTGTTCGGGTAATATTTTAAGTCTTAGAGCTGCATTGAATATATATGTAATTAATTTAAAGCCATTTTCTGGCAATTGTTTTAATAGACCTGCCGTGAGTAAATCGTATCCTGGTGCTTTATGCGGATTAAGACTTTTGACAGCAGTTATTGCTTATTTGACTTTTACAGGCTTTAGAGGAGGTCGTGCTTTAAGTGGTTTCGCTAATGTGTAATGAATTGTTTGTTCTTCTTCCCCTGTGCAGGTTCTGGTGCAGGTATTAGCTGGAACACTGTAGACATGTGATTTAAAATTAGTTTTGTCTCGTGGGGGTCTACTGTTTTGCCAAATTCGTCGAAGTCTTCGTTTTTCAGCTATTTTCTGTTTAATAAACAGAGGGCAACGGTCAAGCGTACTCTGTTCTTCGTTGTTAGGAGTTGCTTCCCAGACAGCATTCTGTAAGGTTTGGTTGAGATGTTCCACTGCATTGAATAGATCAATGCCCGTTTTCAAAAGAATGTTTAATTTTATCTTTTCTTGGGTGATGTCTCGAAAATAGTCCCAGTTTGTTCGCTTACTATACAAAGTGGGAGGGGTAGTTCTTGTTAGTATTTTTGTGCTGTACGATACAATTATTGGGGAGTGGTCAGATGAAAGGTACATATTGGATTCAGCTTTGGTGTATCTATCAGATATTCCTTTGATTACACAAAAATCCAGGAGATCAGGAAGTTTTCGTCGATAGGTAGGCGAGTAGATAGGCTGATCTGTTGATAGGTATTGAAGATTTTTACCTTCAATAGATTTCAATTGCTCTCTGCGTCTGGTGACCGTAACCCTAGATCTCCAAGTTTGGCGTTTTGCGTTATAGTCTCCTCCGAGCGGGGTCCGAACGTTTGGAAGAAGTCGGTGAACTGCTGTTTGATTATGTTGTGCTTGGGCGGGCAGTAAATTGCAGAGTATACTATTTCCTTGTTTTGTTCTTTTACAACGATGGTGGTAGCTTGTAAGTGTTCCTGGTGATATTTGGGAAGTTCATAGTGTTTTAATGTATTTTTAACTATGAGTGCAGTTCCTGCGTGAGCTATGTTGTCTGTATGATTGGTTGCGTAGATTTGGGTATTTTCATGTATGCCTTGTGTGTGAAATGTGTTTTCGATATCATCATAATATCAATGTTGTTGTTTATGAGGAATTGTTGTGCTAATCCCTTGGTGTTTTAAGGTTTTAAGGTGTTGTCCATTATGATTGAAATTTGCTGACCAGGGCTGTTAAAAGATTGAGCATAGTGTCCAATCTTTCCATCAGTTTAACCATAATTTTTTCTAGATTGTTATCTGATGTAAGATCAAAATTTCCTTATCCTATAATAAGGAAAGTAATGTAATTGGCGGAAATTTGACCTACCCAGTTATTCACATTTCTGGACGAATTATAGACTCAGTACACCAAAAAAGTTGATTTGAGCCATTGGTTCGTGTGTGTGTGTGTGTGTGTCTGTCGGTCTGTCGGTAAACAAGATATCTTGAGAACCGTAATAGCTAGAGACTTGAATTTTGGTATGCAAGTTACTTGTAGGCAGGGGACGTAGTGCGAAGCGTTTGGTAAAAATCGGCCTAGCCGTTTGGTCGCAAGGTCGCAAAATCGGTCGCAAAGCGGTCGCGAATCTAAACGGTTGAAGATACAAAAAATTTATGAGAATAAAAATGATTTGTTATCATGAGATAAACATGAATTTAAAATAAAAGTTGGTAAAATAGGAACTCGAAAAAAAATTGAAGCTCAGGATTTTTAATATACCGGGTGTTCATAAAATGTTTCGGGAAATTTATATTACCGGATAGACCAAACCGAGACGCACAAAAAATTACAATGAAATTTTTTGATCCGAGGTCAAATAAGTAAGTTGTAGCCGATTAAAAATTAATTAAAAGGACCAATCACAGCGCGCTCGGAGAGCTACCGGGCCGACTGCGGGAGGACGAAGGGGAGCGCTTGGCCGCTAGGAGGGAGCACGTAGGCGATAATGGCGAAGGCTGTGCGACCGAGCTCGCACGGTTACCTTCAGTGACGTAGCAAAATTTTAAGTACGAGTCAATTATTGTTTTGTACTGTTTATTTTAATCAGCTTTCGAGTGTTGGACTCGCGCCTCATCCTTTTGTGTGTGTGTGTGTGTGTGCGCGCGCGTGTATGTATATATATATATATATATATATATATATATATATATATATATAATATATATATATAATAGGATAAGGAAAGTCGTGTGATTTTCACACCAGATTTTTTTACTTGTTTTGGTAGCATATTCAACAAAAACACATATTGAATAATAGGTTTATGGAACATATCACTCTCACAATGCCGTAATTTGGTGTACTTTTTCAGGACACTGTCATCTTCAGGTTCTATAAACCGCAATTCTCCCCTAAATTTGACAAATGTGTCCACTATAGGTTATTTCACTCGTGTTAAAATTGAATGCTTAAACATCAGTGGTGTAGATTCTTCTGAAATATATTTGAAAACAAATGTGTAATTATGACGGGAACCTTAAGTTGACAGCCAGTGTTATCTTTAGGTTCCAATGTGTCATCCTAAGGGACTATTTTAATTTCAGATGCCTCCGGTTAAAATATTGCAGTATGACGAGGATGCTATACGTTCTGCACTGGAAGACTGCGCTAAAGAACAACCTGTAGGAAGGGTTGCAAAAAGTGGAGGATTCCGCGTTCAATACTTCGCTCAAAATTCAAAGGAATAACACAAATTTCGAGGAAGATGGGTGCTGCAAATGTTTTAGCGCGGAAGAAGAATTACGACTAAGGAGTGGGTATTGGAGCCCGCTAAGAGAGGATTTCCTCTATCAAGATCACAACTTCTGTATAGTGTGAGCAATCTGGCGAAGGAACTAAAGAAGGAAACATTTGTTGAAAAGCCACCTTCCAAAAAATGGTATCATTGTTTTATGACCCTGTTATTGCAGAAAGAATTTGTCAGAATTTGACTTCGAGTCGTGCATGGCAAGAAGAAGTTTTTTCGATTTTGGAGAGAGATGGGGTGGCCCACTAAAAGTGATAAAGCAATATTTCAATGTGCTGGGAACGACGAAAGAGAAAATTTAACCGTCCTGATAACAGGCAATGCAAGGTGAACTTGCACCTCCCATGATTGTGTATCGTTACACGAGGGTGCCCTCATTGATAAACGACACTGCCCCAAAAGACTGGGGCGTAGGAAAGTCAGAAAAAGGGTGGCTGACCTGCCAACTATTTTATGAATACATGGCAAACATATTTTTCCCATGGTTGCTGAAAAATGAAATTCAGAGGCCAGTGGTGTTTTTTCTTGATGGGTACGTCTCTCATATATCAATGGAATTGAGTCAATTTTTCAAAGATAAGGGCATTATGCTTGTGGCTCTTCTGTCAAATGACACACATTTACTACAGCCCATGGACGTGGCGTTGTTTCCAACCTTGAAAATGAATTGACAAGAGAAAGTTCGGAATTATCGTATGTATAACGACGAAAACGCCACGAAAACTACGTTTGCGCCCTTATTAAAAGAGTTAATTGAAGAAAAGAATAAATCAGCCTTCAATTCTGCAGAATGGATTTAGAAAGTGTGGACTTGTTCCATGGTGTCCAAAAGCAGTACAAATCGATCGAAACCCGAGTGCTCCTGTGATAGACAGTTTGCGAGTACGGAAAAATGATCATCTGAACTGCCTGAGGTCAGTCGTGGGGTCCGAAAAAGTGAAGTTATTCCACCAAGGGATTGTTGATGTAGAGGATATAAGTCTATTCGCAGTGTGGAAGATCGCTTGCACACAAAGACCTGAGATCGAAAAATCCAGCACACTGCAAGTTTTATCCTTTACATCAACATGTGGGTATTGAAGATCCAACTGAGGAACCTTGGTGGTTCACAAGTCCAAACACACTCGTGCCATCACTTTTCACAAGGAGTCTTTTTTATCCTAAAGCTAAAGAAGACCGACCAAAAATCGCTTGACTCCCTCGACACAGATTCAAAGCATGAATCGCTGATAAGCCTAAATTCATCTTCAGGCGGTAGTGACTCGGGTAACGATATTTCAGGCTCTGAAAACACTGGACTGTCACTGCTTCCTGCTAAAAAAGAGAAAGGTCAATTTGTAGCGGTGCGCTACGACAAGAACGTCTTCCCTAGAATAGTGATAGAAGTTCTCCAAAATGGTGCTAAGGTGAAGGCAATGAATAAAATGGGCGACTGTGGAAATGACCAGAGAGGGACGACATTTTATTTTATAGCTGGGCGGACAATATTTTAGGCCACACTTCGCCGCCTTCCAAATTTAGTAGCCGAAGGGAAATTTTTTCAGTGCCGGAGTTAAAAGAACTTAATTAGACTAAGTAAATGACATTTATGTACTGAATTTTTCCAATTACTTAAGTAAGTACAAGGTACAAGTTTGATTTGAAGTAATTAATTTCGAATTGTACTTTTTTTGTTCAATTTTTAATACACAGTTCAGTTAGATAACATGTTTGTACCCAAATAAGTGTTGGGGAATAACTGAGGAGGGAATTCAGGGATTTCTAGTGCTATAATAATTAGAAAAAGTTCAAAAAGTGGGCTGTCATCTTTAGGTACCATCATAGTTTTCACTGTCCACTTCAGGTGCCAAAACCATATCCGTTATAAAATTAAAAAACAAATCCTACGCTTAAGTTAAGGATAAACGTACATCTTAATCTGTTAGAGGAAGTCACAAAGATCGTAAGTAAACATCTATCTTTGTTGTTTGTTTAAAAACTTAGATGTATGAGTAGAAAAAGTAAAAAAAAATCCTTATAGTGTCCACTATAGGTGCCGTTACCTTAGGTGAATTTTTGTTGGGTAGTTGTGGTGTGGTAGTAGGCGCTTCTGGGCTGATTCCTTCCATTCTTTGTGAGTACGTCAGTCCTTGTTGTACTAATGAGTTTGAAGGAGTATAGTTTCAGCTTGTCTGGACCGTAAGGGAAAAAATTTCGTTTTTGTATTTTCTTAGCTACTGTACATCCTCTATAATTAGCTGGACTGTTGCCCTGACAATTAACGCATTTTACGTCTGTACTTTTAGTTTTACGCATACAGTCTTTCGTTAGGTGTTCGCTGGCGCATTTCACGCATCGGGCTGTACTGTGGCAGTAATTTTTTGAATGTCCTTATCTTTGACATTTTTGGCATTGAATAACCTCTCGCTTGACGTGTGTGGGTTCAAATTGTATTTTAGAGTGCTTTAATAAATCAATTTTGTAGGTGTCTTTGTTATTATTTTGTTGCTTAAGTTCTACAAAGAAGAAGGGTAGCGGAAATTTTGTAATTCTGTGTTTTATGTTATGAATGTTTAATACTTGATGTCCGTGACTTGTAATTTCTGCCGCTAATTCTTTGAGGTTGGTTGAGGGATGCATGTCTCGCAGTACCACTTTATATTTTCTATCGGTTTTATTTTGAAACAAGTGGAACTCTGTATTTTGATTTGCGTGTTTCCTAGCAGTTTGAGTGTGTATTGATCTTTTATTCTTTCTTTTAACACAGTATATGACGCAAATTATAAATTATAAACAATCCTCCTCCGCCGCATCTTGAATTGCTTCTTTCCATTTTGCTCGGTCGTGTGCTTCGATTGTGAGTGTATGCATAGATTTTCCGGTTAGCTGTGTTATTTGATTCATCCATTTGGTAGGTAATCGACCTCTGGATCTTTTTCCTTCTACCTTCCCCTGTATTACTAATTTTTCTATGTTGTCAGGTTTTTTTTCTCATAATATGTCCAAAGTATGTTAGTGTCTTGAGTTGCATTTCGCTCGACAGTCGTCTCTTAATGTTAAGCTGTTGGAGTATTGATATATTTATTCGATGTTCTGTTCATGAGATGTTCAGCATTCTTCGCCAACAGAACATTTCTGAGGCATCAATTTTCTTCCTCTCTTTCTGCCTGAGAGTCCAGGATTCGCTGCTGTATGTTAGTACAGGGAAGATTAAACATTGTATCAGTGTGAATTTTATTTTCTTCGATATGTTGTTGTCTTTCCATATTTTTGTTAATTTTTTCATAGCCGTTCTAGTCATTTCACATCTCTTTCTGATTTGTTTTTCTGTCGAACCGTCATTTGTTATTAGTGTGTATATTCTTGTACTACTTGGTAATTGTTTATTTTTTTGCTGGATCTGTTGTTATGTGATCTGTCTATAATCAAGATCTTTGTTTTAGATATGTTTAGTTCCAGTTCTAATTTAGAGCTTTCTCTTTCTAGCCGTTCTATGATGTCTTGTAGTTCTTCGTTGCTTGCGAGGTTTTGAGTCTTTCGTTAATTATGTGTAGAAGGATCTTGCTGGTGTGTGATATTAATGCGATTGTTCGGTAGTTTTCGCATTTTGTGATGCTACCTTTTTTGTGGATCGTTATAAACCTAGCTTCAGACCATTCCTTAGGCCGTTGTTGAGTGTGCCATATCTTGTTGCATAAGGTGCATAGCTCTTCAATTTCTATTTCGTCGGCTGTTTTCATTATCTCAGCTTTCACATCTTAACATATCAGGTTCTTCATTGCAGTTGTTCATTGTGTATGTGATTTCTTGTTAGCCTAGATTTCCAGAGTATAATTGTTCGAAGTATTGTTTCCATGTTTCTATTATGCCGTGTATATCTGTTTTTGTTTGCCCCTTTTGATCTTTGATCGCCTAGGTTTTGAGTTTGATATCACGCGTTAAAAATTTTATTTTTCGAGAAGTCTGCAGGTTGATTTGTGATTGCATGGTTTTCGATTTATTTACATATCTCAGAGTAGTAGTTATCAACGAACTTAAAAAGTTCGTTACTGAATTCTATGTGTCTGTCGGTCTGTCGGTCCGTCACAAAATTTGAGATTTTTTAAAATTTGAAAATGGATTCTTATAGGAATTTTACGCTGATTTCGAATTCAAAATTAAAAAATTTCTATCTCGAATAATTTTCGAAATATTCAATTTCGAATTTCCAGAAAATTTTCGACATTACGATTTTAAATGTGATTTAAATGAAATTTTACGCTGAATTCGAAAATGAAGTCGAAAAAATTCTATGTCGAATAATTTTCGAGATATTCGATTTCGAATTTTCCCGAAATTCAAAATCGAAATCGAAAGGTTTTTTTTTAAGTTCGTTATGGGATTGATTACAGAGCAATCTCTTCGCCGGCCCCATGTTTTTTGTCTTGTTTGTATACTCTTTTTACTTCGCGCTTTAGCCTTTGCCAGTTGTTCTTATATTCATTTCTATGTAATCCGGTTTTTGCTGTTTCTTTACGTTCTTCTATTAGTTTGAGCGTACTGTCGGATATCCAGTGTTTTCGACTGGGTTGCGCTTTGGTCCTGTTCGTATTGGCTGCTTCCAGCAGCCTGTTCTTAATATCGTGCCATATTTCTTCGGTGGATGAGTTGGTATTATGTTTTGGCTCACTCTGTTTTAATTGATTGAGAAATTGATGTTTGTTTTCTATCTTTAAAACTGTCTTATGTTGCTGTTTAGTAGCATTTCTAAGTTTAATACGTATCGTTGCTACTAGTAATTGGTGGTCTGAGCCGCATATTGCACCCAGATATGTTTTTGCATTGATTTAGGAGGACCTCCATCGCGTTTTTGTTAAGAAATAGTCTTCTGGGCTTTTCCATGTGTACAATCTTCTGATGTGAGGATCAGATACAGTGTTCATAATAGTATAACCGTTTCCCGTTGCGAATTCTAGTAAGCGTTCTCCTCTGTCGTTCCTTTGTGCGATATCGAATTTACCTACTATATGCCTAATGTGATCGTCTTGCTTTATTTCTCCTACCTTGGCGTGGAAATCGCGTCTTTGCTAGGAATGCTTTGGATGGTGGCTTTGAGTTTTTCATAGAAGCCTTCAATTTCAGCATCTGTGGATTGTGCGGTAGGTGCGTATATCTGAATTATTTTTATGTTTTGTGGTTTTGCATTTAGTTTTATTTGGATGAACCGGTCGTTTATTGCTTGGAAGTCTATTACGGTCTTTTGTAGTTTTGTGAAGACTATTATGGCTACTCCAGCATAGTTGTTTGGTGCGTCTCCATCTGAAAAGTATATGTAGTTGTTATTGCTCGTTTTGAAGTATCCACTTTGTTTGGTGCTCATCTCTAAACCCTTGTCCCGAATCCCATCTCTACCTGTAACCTTGACTGTCCGCCAACTTACCCTAGTCGCAACTAAACGGGATTTTTACCGCCGCCCGGCATTTCTATTCGAACCCTCGTGAGCGACGAAGCTGCCGGCTAGCCGACCTATGTGCTCTATTGCACGTTCCGCCCTGTCCGTGGTGCCCCAGGATTGAAGCCGCCGGCCAGCCGACCCAGGTGCTCTATTGCGCTGTGCTGGCACGCTGTCGTTGCCTATTGTACGTTCCGCCCCGGCCGTGGTGCCCCAGGATTGAAGCCGCCAAAGAAGAGCACACCGAAACCTGCCGTCAAGGTTACCAGAGACCATTACTTGCGGTAAGTCTCGTTTTAGTTGTTCCGTCGTGCATTTGTTCCCAAAAGCACTTTTTTTCACCGCAGTCTGGAGAGTGCACAACTGACCTGCCGCCTACCATATTTGAAGTTATTCAAGCATAGTTGTATTGTTTTTCCTCAGTTTCTTTGTTTGCTTAATTGTTACTTTGTGGTTAATTTAGTTTTGCCCAATATATAGTTTACCCAGCTCTGTTTTGTTTTATTTCCTGTTTTGTTTATCGAGTTACTTTAACTGTGCTTAATATCAAACACACTTTCTGTCCAATGCGTTTCTGCAAGGCCTGCTATTTCATTTTGTATTCTCTTTCTATGATGGCTAATTTTCCGGTGTGAGTTTTTAAGCCTTGTATGTTCCAAGTGCCTACGCGTATTTTTCTTTTCTAAGTTGTATAGATGAAGATATATTATTAGTTCCAGTAGCATAGTTTTCACCCGTTGCCTGGTTTCCTACATTCGTGTGGCCGGTAGCATATTTCTCGCTGTTCAACTCGGACTTGGAGCAGCACCGGTTGTTAGCCGAGTCGCATGATGTTATCCGAGGTAATTCTGTTTGTGACATCATCATGCGCAGTGGTTCTCATTGGAAGTAATGCAGTGAATTCCCGTGGCCTTCCGCATCGCAGTAATATAGCCGTGCTTAGAATATTTCTATATCGCCCACAATAATCTGTCAATAGACCGTTTCGAAATCCATCTTCTGGCGCTCTATTTGAGGATTGATGGTTACTTCAGCCCTTCATCTAGCCTGTTGGTCCGCGAAAGATATTTTATTTTCTTCCTACCCTTCATATCTGAAGGGCGTTCCCCTATCTGCCATCTGGGGACGCGCTCTCTAGGGGTTACAGGCTCCCACGAGAGTTATAAGCAACATAGTAGTTATAATAAGTTCTAAATACTAGTCTTTGATAAAAGAAGATGAAAAGCCATGCTGTTGAATCAAACCAATCAGTAGATTGATAACTACAGAACAAGTATTGTTGGTCTTAGTACCTGGGCACGATATCTATTGCAAAAAACTAACAAAACAAAAGTTTAATGTTGGAAACATTTTTATTGTTTTTCAACGTTTTCTTTCTGACGGTTAATACATTGTTGCATACGCTGGAACCTAAGTTTCATAGAATTTTTTCCATAGAAAATTAGCTATCTCCAAAACATGGGTTTTGAAGGCATCAATCGCTTCTTCTGGCATCAAAAATTGTTCACGTACTTTGTTTTTTATGTGTGGAAACGAAAAGAAATCGTTAGGAGCCAAATTAGGACAATTGTTTGCCAACTGTTTGCGTCAATATGTGTAAGCTTGCATTATTTTGGTGTCGCGTGTTGTTTTTTTTATTTCTCCGAAGACTTCTGGCAAACAAATGATTGTGTACCATTTAAAATTGACCGTTATATGATCTTGTAAGACCACAGTTGCAACATGTCCAGATTTTCCAAAAAAAAAATTGCATCTATTTGCTTTGAAGCGCTTCAAGCGCGAAGGACTTTTGTTGTATTTGGTTCATCTTGGAAAACCTATAAAGTCAAATGCTGTTTGCTTTCGGACTAATACGCATACATCCAAGATTTGTCACGTATGATGATGATATTGTAAGCGGTATTTAAAGTACTGCGGTCGTATTTCTTGAGCATTTCTTTCAACCAATCGACACGAGCCTATTTAAGAGCGATAATTAATTTTTTCACGGTTAAATGTATAAGCTATATTAAATGTATGCTAGTCATATTAATGTCTAAGGATGCTTGAATTTTATGATAAGTAACATGATGATCTTACCTTATCAATTCGCGCACGGCAGTGGTTTGCTGACACTATAGCTGATTTTGGACGGCCTTCTTTAAATTCATTCATCAGCAGACTACGACCACGATTAAATGCATTGAACCAACGATAGAGAGTAGCTTTTTGTGAGGATTCATCACTAAAAATCAAAATAAGTAGTTCGACACCCTGTTATTGAGATAATCCACGCCGAAAGTCATAAAAAATTATTGCACGAAAATGTTCAAGAGTTAATCCCTTTTTTTGATCGAGAGATAATTTACAACTTAATGAAAGTAAAACAAATAGCGTCCGTACGACGAAACGTTTTGAGTGCGTATGCCGTAAAAAATGTCAAACTCTGTGATGCAAACGGCAGATCGCATACCGCACACGCAGGGTTGCCAATTCGCAATAGATTACAACATTTTTTTTAGAATTCCAATTTAAAAAAGTAGAATTTATTTTTACACATTGAAGAAAAAATGAGAGCAAAAACAAAAATTTAACTGCAATTCCCATCAACTTAAAAATTTAATATATAATTAGCCTTTAGTTTTCTCTTTATTGATATAATAAATAGTTAGTAGACTCAATGAATGTAAACTTGTTGATAATATTTGGTTTATTTGCTACGCTTGTATTTGTCTTCATTGAATTTTTAATTGGTATCAGTGCCGCTACTAACAGTAGATATTTTCAAGACTTTTAAAAAGTACGTATTTACAACTTGTGTGATAGCTGTGCTAAAGCTAACAGTAGTTGTGCAATTAACGAAAACGAAAATGTAAATTGGGGAAATGGGGAAAGTTTAAAATTTTCTCTAGCTCACTCTAGAAACAGGTTATTAATTGCAGTCAATGCATCCATAAAGTGGCACATTCCAATTAGGACAATGACGCATTCGTGTAAAAGTTGAACAATTTAGCTCGCTGCTTTTCTGTCCTAGAGGAAGATTTGCTGGTACGTGCTGTTGTGCAGGTAGATTTGCAATTTAATATATTTACTCTGGTTTCTTTTATACAGAATGCCATTTGCGGAGATTAAGTATTTATATGAAACTAGACTTGTATAAATATAATGTTGTAAAAATGCCATTTTAATGTGGTGCTTATCTACTTTTGGTTTTAGTGCATTTTTGTGTTAATTCTATTTCCAAAGCAGCAGTCGCTCGTTTAAAAGTTAACAACCACAAAAGAATGTCACATTCTTTTGTGATGCTACGCAACATTTTCTCTGTGTTAATTGAAGAATGTAGTTGCAAGGTTATTTAAGCCCTATAACATTAACGATTACCGGAAGTTGTTTTTCATGCAATAGCTCGGGTAAATAACTGTTGGAGTAAGGCATGTTTTGTTGAAAATTCTGTTATCTTTTACATAATATAAATTAGAAGCTTAATGAAAAACACGGACTATATGATAGTGTTTTTCTTAATACAAGTATTAAGCTCATTTCTATAGCTGCCATGAAAATGTGTTTTATTTAAATTTTTATTTAATTTGTGGTGATGATGAACTATTTCAAAAATATTTATTGGTCTACAACAAAATTAGTTTACTGAACATTATAACCACGAAAATCAACAGGAAAAGTCAACTAAAGGTGTCATTAATGGTGGCAACTTTAATACGATGTCCTATGTTGATACTGCATAAACTGTAGAAGATTCTTCAAGCGTAAACTTGCTTAAAAATGGTCGTTTCTTTAAATATATAACGTTTAACTTACCACACTCTTTTAAAAGTACTTTAGCCACATAATAGTTTAATTTTCTTTTTTCGGGTATTTTAAATAGAATAAAATCTTTTTATTTAATAGTTGAATTTTCCAAATGTTCCTCTAGTTGCTGAGCTTCTACTTCATCTGATAAACTTATATCGTCATCTGAATTGGTAAATCATCTGAACATTAAGAATCAAATTTGGAGAATGGCCTGTCTGAAAATCCTGTTTCTTAACAACTTCGATTTTTCCTTTTCAGTTCTTCTTTCTTTTCAAACTTTACGTCCTCTTTTGCGTCCTTTTCCTTTTTTTTTCAGGAGTATCAGTTTAAATGCGAGATCTACCTTTTTATGTAGATTTTCTCGCTTGCGACTTTGGAAATGGTTTTAATATTTTTGGCGTTTTATTATATTGATTAAAGACCGATAATCTCTTTAATTAATATTTGTCGTATCCATGGTTTCTTGAAAATGACGATTAGTAACATTTGATGGTGCGAACCCATGCTCATCGAAAATATTCTCTCTTAATGTCACAATCCCTGATACTTTAAACCCACTGTTTATATTGTTTGGGGTAAAACTCGCCAGATTTGCATATCCCACGATTTCAGCAATCTTACATATGCTAAGAAGCTTTTCACTAGTACCAGAAGTTAACATCTATTGAGTAACTGCTAAATTGTATGTTTTAGAAAGACCGAACACTGTCCTATCCAGCGGTTGTATCGTATGGCTCGTATAGGGATTAAACGTACGTAAAATTATCCCAACTTCCTTGAATCTAACAATAGCAAATATAGACGCGTAAATATAGTGGTTATTTATTATTAGAATAACTTCATCATCAATAATTGTCTTAAAATTACTGATAAAATGTTCAAAAAATTTTAAAAATAAAACTTCGTTCGAGCAACCCGAAGGCGTGGTTGCACCTATTGCTCCAGAAAGCGACCCTTTTATCATTTGTTTTTTTTTTACTTTTGAAAATATGAGCATCGGGGGTATGCTGTTTGCACTGGAATTTACTGTGTGGCAATTACCATCACATTTGCTCCTTGTTCGCCCGAAGTCATACTACCAATCTCGCTGGGTTATAATCTGTACTGATTTCTGTTTCCTCACAGTTCCATATTTTTGCTTCGGAAAATTGTTTTTTTTCCCAATATGTTTTTATAATTATCAAAGAACTTTGCTACTGTTGCTTTATTGAAGCCCTAGTACATGCAAGGCTAGTGTCTTCTAGTTTACGCAAAGACAATTCTTTTCTGCTTGTTCATTTTTATTCCATGTGTCTGGCTAGTGTTCATTGGTGCACTTGCATATTGGTATGCAAGCGTTCGAACTTTAGGCGAGGTTAAACCATAATGTAGTCGTGCAGTTTTTTTTTTAGGTAAACAACGAGGTGGGGTTTTTCTTTAGAGAAAACTCTATGAATATCGTAAGAGACACTATACTCAAATGCCTCTTTATGGAAATTTTTGAATTTTATATGTCGCATTAGTGTAGCTCTTGAAATAATGTTAACTTTGGCTGCTTTTCTAACTAATAAAGTTATTTAAAATATCTTCTAGAGCAACTTTAAACCCATTTTCATCAATCGGTGGTCTCTTGACTCCAATCTTACTGCGAGACGTTTTGCTGAAATAAATTTAAAATGTTGGTGTATCTTTAAAAATGGTTTCTATGTTTCCAGAGGTTACATAGGTACTGAATATATTGAAAAATGTTGTACTTTGAGTAGGATTTGCTGTACCTTGAGCCGACTCAAGATACATTATTACGTTGTGGATCAAGGTACAACATCCAGCATGTAGAAAAATAAATAGTAATAATTATATTTAGGTTAGAAAATCATTTAGTCTAACGATTGAATTGCAATGACAATCTATTAGATACAATAAAAAAAACTAACAAACTGTAATATAGACAATATTAAATACAAAGTTACTAAGAAAATATTTACTATGAGTCTTCGAAAACTTTTATAATAAAAACTAATCACAGCCACGCAAACTAAATTATATGAACTTATAGTGCTATATGTTGAGGAATTGCTTAATTCCACATTGGTATGTGTAGGTTTAAATATACCATTCATGACAAAAATAAATGTGATTCAAGGTACAAACCTGTTCAAGGTATAGAATTCTCCCATACTCGGAACGTTTTGTCATATAGATGCTATTCATTTTGTTTTCATTAAGTTGAAAATTTTGTCTCGGCCAAAAATGGAATTAATTCGTGAACATTTTTGTGCTATGATTTTTTACGACTTCGATCCGGATTATCTCAACAACAGGGCATCTATCAACTCACTTCGACTTTTTGTACTACAGCAATCAATTTATTGGTCCTCGCAGTTCACTGGCAAATTAATTTAAATAAGATCGTCCAAAATCCACTGTTGTGTCAGCAAACATCGATTTCGTGTGCAAACTGGTAAACCAAGATTGTCATGTGACTTATCGTAAAATTCAGGCATCCTTAGGCGTTAGTATAATGACTAACATACATTTGATATTACATTTAATATACATTAACCGTGCAAAAGCTATGTGTGCGTTGAATCTTGCATAAGTTAACGATCGTTCAAGAACGTATTCGTGTCGGTTGATTGAAAGAAATGCTCCAGAAATACGATTGTGGTGCTTCAAATACCGTTTACAACATTATCTTAAATGGTGAATCTTAGAAACAGTAATCAACTGTATGGGTCTTCCAAGATGAGCCAATTTCAACAAAAGGCGTTTGCGGTTGAAATACTTTGAAGCAGTAGTTGCATGTTTTTTTGGAAAAAATGGACATGTTGCATCTGCGGTTTTCAAAGATAGTAAAATATAACTATTTGTTTACCACAAATCTTCGGAGAAATAAGGAAAATCAACACACGACGTCGGATCATTTACCACCATAAAAATCCGAGCTCACACACATCGACGCAAATAACTGGTTTTATGAGCACTCGAAACGTCGAATTGATGGGTCATTCGCTCTACAGTCTTGATTTGGCCTCTAACGATTTTTTTTTGATCCCACACATAAAGAACAAACTTCGTGGATATCGATTTTCGACGGCGGAAGAGGTGGTTGATGCATTCAAAACCCATGTTTCAGAAATACCTGATTCGCTATGGAAAAAATGCTATCAAAATTTGTTCCATGTCGATGAAGCAATGGGGAAAAGGATTTGATGAAGGAGATTGGAAGGACAAAGGTACATAGAGAAAATGGCTAAGAGAAAGAAGACGTCAGCTATGAAACTTTCTTGTGTGTATATATATTATATATGTGCTTTTTTTCTTCTGGCTTTTTTGAGTTTAGCCTTTTTTTATAGAGCTTTTTTCTTGTATTATTTTAATTGTACATTTTTTTGGGCGCACTTACAGGCACTGCAGCCTCAAGGGATTATTGTGCCCACTAACATGCACTTATTCTAGGACATTCACACACACCCATGGGCTGGGCCAGACTTGAACTCGCGCGCGCTGGCTAGAAGACAGAGCCAACTGGTTGAACCATCTGAGCCACCGCGTCCCCTATTGTACGTTTACTAAGGTTAACTTTATATTTGTTTTTACTTTTTGCTGCAACTCCTACTCCTTTTAAGGTGGCTTATTTAATGCTAATTTTTATATATTCGTAACTCTCTTTAATGTTGTCATACCTAACCACCACAATCTTTTGATTTAAGTTTCTCTGGTACTGGTCTCTTATTGTTTCATCTTGAATGAGGCGTATTTTAAATTTCTTGTTTTTGATACTTTATTTGATACTTTTATTCCTTTATTTTTTATGTACCACAAAAATTTTATTTTAGACACTAATACCTTATAGCCGGTTCCATATCTGACCCTCTCTCCATGTAAATGTTCCTCATAATGATATCATCAATTATAGATTTCAGATCTGTTTTTTCTTGTATCAATGTATATTTACGGATGTTCTTATGTCGGAAAAACATCAGTTATTATCAGGTTATTTAGATCACCTAATTCCACTATTCTTCCCCCATTGTCAATGATAATAAAATACCTTACTCTTAAGTTATATTGTGATAACCATAAACGTAAATCAGTGATAATAAAGTTATCTGCCCTTCCTCGCCTTTTCTGAGTTTTATGAACAACATTTTAGATACCCATCTCGCGTTTTTTCGATAATTTCTAAAATTTTCAACATTTCTGCAATTTTTTGAGGTAAAAACATCTTTAAGTATGGTACGAATACTGAGTGTCATTTTAAAATTATGAGCGACACCAAAACGAATACTACTAGACGGAGAACAACGGGGAGGGCAGTGTTCCACAGAGATAGGTCGGAAGCGATAACCAAACCAGCCGAAATTTCCACCACTTTCCGTTAGCGCAAGGAAGGGGAGAACTTAGTCGGGTAATAAAACGACGAGTCAGTGCATGCCGAGTGGTCTTGGAGAGTGCGTGTTACTGTGTGTAGCATGGTTTGAGAAAAATAAATGACTTTTTTGTGCAGAACCAAGTGCTGTGGACAATTTCAGGCTATTCAGAGCTATATAATATTAAATTTGAAAAAACTGTGACTTATTGAAGTTGAAAATACAGCAGTACATGAAAAGAATCATCTTAATGCGAGTCGAATTGAAGCGGACCCAATCGGAAATGCGGAGAAGTGTGGGTGCTATCGATTGAGGAAGAAAGCCGAGCGAGAAAAAGCTATGCGGGAGAATGAAGTTGGCATAATCGTTGATAAAGGGCACCAAGATTTCGGCGCGTTGATTTCAACGGCATCCAGTGGTGTGATGAGTGGATTTACAGCAATAGAATAGCGTCTAATGGATGAAGACTATTCTGAAGAATCCGACGTCCCCAGAGATGGTCAGTCTGGAAGTCATCGCAGACACGTCACGAGCAGACGAAATTAAGCAAATGTACGCGTTCATACTATATCGCCTATTGGAAAGCGGCTGATATACACTTCAACAAGACATTTGTTTTGAACCAGTTTGGTTATAAGTGCAATGTATGTGATCGTTTGTGGTTCCAGTCTGATCTGAAGAACACGCATGAGAAACACTACGGGACATCATCCTGAAAGTGATGTTGTATCGTTCAAGTTCAAAATGATCCTTGAACGGTGAAAAAGTGTTTACCATGTCTGTTACTAACGGCTTTCTGGAACCACTGAAACACTGTTATTTTTATCCGTTGGATCCTATATTTTTGGTTTTATTAGCCAAAGCGACGTTTTCATGGAAACTTCACGTCAAAAACTCCGACTACCACTCACTAAAAAAAAAATTTATTTTATATTTTTTATAATTAATACCTTTATATAAAATTTTTTTCCCAATTGTGTTCATCCTCTTCTAGATATACTCGGCCTTACATAAGAAACTTATACTACTTTTAAGCAAAAATTTCCAAAGGACTAAATTCTCCGTATAATAAAATTATGTCTAATAAAATTATATAAAGACTTTTGTTAATACATTAAAAACATTACTTTATGTTAAAAAATTACAACTGAAGCGCTACAATTAATTATATAATCCAAGTAGAAGTAATTTTTTTTAACTAAAACATTTAAAAGTCTTCAAAGGCGATTAATACATATTGGGTTATTAGATTTTTAATGAACATTTTGTCGGTATATTATTTGTTTTATTTATAGATAGATATACTTTTTGATACCAATATAATACATAATTAACTTAAATTTTGGGCTTAAACTTAAACTACACTATCTTATTAGACAATTCTCGTTTTAAAAAAACTAAGATAAAGGGCGTCCCAAATTGAACATTAGATTTTTGTTAGATATTATCACAAAATTTGATTACAATTTCGTACGTGTTCCAATAAGTTTGGTAGATAGCATGTTGGATTTCGTTCTTGACATCGCCAACTGTTTATGGATTATTGGTGTAAACCTTAGATTTTAGGTAACCCCAGAAATAGAAGTCACATGATGTTAAATCACAAGATATTGCTGACCAGTTGATGCCGGCATTTCTTGAAATGTTAGTGCAGTTGCTCTGTGTTGTATGGTAGGTGGCGTGTTCTTTTGGAACTAAATTTAGTCCAGTTATGTTACCCAGTTGGTGTCATTAAGCTGGGTTTAAATATGTACCTGTTTCTCAAGGTAAATAAAGGGTAACTACCGTGATTGTGGTAAATATAACCTGTTTAGATTTTATTTGATTTATCTTTATTAACTATTTTAGTAATAATATTTAGAATATCTCTAAATAACGTTACAAATGGCCAGTCGTGCGATAGGAATATAATGCTGGACCAAAAATATTCTCTTGTGTTTCTTTCATTACATTTTGCAGATGTCAGTGTTCGTCTTTTGGTGATTCACATAGACGTTTCTGCTTGTAATATTAAGATTTTATAGCAACACTAATTTCAGCTTGTAAAGTAATTCTGTATGCCACACTTTGTAAAATGCTCAATTGATTTTGATTTTAATGGTTTTTACGGTAAATCTTTTAATACCTTCGATAAGAGTGGTCATACACTTATCGGCTTTTAGGAAATAGTTTTTCTTAAATTTTCCCAGGTTTTACTATCATAATTATATTACCTTCCAATATCTAAGAAAATATTGCACCTACAGTATGATATTAAAATTTATGTTATTGCTAGTCTTTCGAATATATTTCTGCAACACTTTATTAGTTATTAGGCCGTAACCGTGTGCTTTCTTTAAATATGAAAAGTTCAACTACCCGGTGACATATTTTTAGGTAGACTTCGTAAAAATCTTACCTATTGCAGAAGCCTTCAGTTCACGTAAAATGGACTAGTTAATTAGTTTCTAAACATAAAACTAAAACAAAAGCACCAAAGACTAGCCAAAAAATTAACTATATCTCGTACCGAAAAATCGTTTAGTTGCAAGAATTATAGGAAAAGTAAAAATTTGCACTCAAAAACAACAAGACAAAACAAAGAATAACAAACTCAAAAACCCACATAGAGACAAATGGAGATGATAAAACTAAAATAAGAGACAAAAATCTAGAAAAAGTCAATATAAAATGTGCAAGGGTGAACCAACAAGGAACAACGACTAGAAAAAATGTTAAAGTAGATAGGATTTGATAAAAATTACCGAAATCAAGAAGAAACTAAAATCTATCCATGAGTTACAAAAATATGTGATGATATTCAGCAGTGTAAAAAAAGAGACAACAAATAATGAATGTATAACGTGCGTAATATTAAAAATAAATAGATGTTATGAGACGATATACGAAGTATTCAAAAATTTTACCATATATTACGAATAAGATAAACACAACGAATAAAAACTATTTTTTAATAATAATAGGAGTTTTAAATGCGAAAATGAGAAATAGTGCCGTATCAGGTGTAGTAGACATTTATGGAGAAAATACTAAATAATAATGGAACATCCATAAACATTTTTGATTTACATAATAAACAAAAAATCAATAATACCTTTTTCAATAAAAATGACATTCAAAAATACATCTGAAAAGCAAGAGAAAGAAAAAGTATATTAGATTACCTAATAGTAAACTAAAAATACGTAAAATTATATTTACACAATAGACTTACAGAGACTATGAACCAAATACAGACCACTACATAGTTGTAACAAAAATTGTATGGTATAAATATTTTCTAAAATATCAAACAACAAAATACTAATAAGGATTGGAACAATATAGTGAACTCTACACAACAAGCAGCAGACGAAGCCCTAAGCAGAAGACCAATGGTGAATCAAAAGAAAGGACCTAAAAATTTGTAACGAAGAACTAGGGCATCAATCAAAGCTAAAAATATTGTATACTAAAAATATCTACAAAATAGAAACGGACAAACATATAATGAAGAACTAAAGCAAGCACAACAATTATTTAAAAATCCCAAAGCGCTTTGCGCTGACGGAATAAATACTGAACTTATTAAATATAGAGGCTTGTTACTAAAGCAAAGATATTTATGTCTCATTAATTAATGCTAGCAAACAAGAGAAATACTCAATAAATGACAGAAAAGCAAATGCCAAAGTTGCAAAAAATAAGCTTATTAAATACTGACTATAATATATATGTAAAAAATAATAAATGCGAGAATTCGAACACCAGCATAAACAATTCTAATAAAAAAAAAATTTGACTTCGAAGAGGAAGAGAAAAAAACTGTAGGGTATTGGAGACAAAAAGGATTTTTCAGTTAATTAATAGTTGTCACAAAAAGTTTATATAAAAACAACCAGATAAAAATAGCTTGAGGAAAAATCTATATGACAATAAACGAAAGAGTCAAAGAAGGCGACAGATAGATTATAATGAGGGTGTTTCCTATGTAGTTCAGAACAAATTTTCAACTTTTTGTTTACTTTGGCTAGTTTTATAGGGCCGAGTGAAAAAGGGATAACGTTTGAAAAGCAATTATAATAACTGTTACTCGGCGCTCATTCTTGAGAAGGCGACCAACAATACGAATATTTCTTTTAGTTATGTTAGTTCTCAAGCGGTGTCGGCGATCGTCCTTCAAAAATTGTTTTGCCAAATATACACTTGAACCTTAAGAGAAATGCCATAAAAGTGTGTCTTAAATCTTTTTAAATTTTGACCGATCTTATGCCCCCTTTAATGCAAACGATAAAAATGTTGTTGGGTGGATCAGAGTACCTCTTGCCCTGATATCATGATACTGACTAAAGAAGTTTTGGTGTGAGCTATTCTAGGGACAATCTCCTTCAGACATACCTACGTACAACCTTTAGAAGCCGCGCCTGTTTTTGTTTTATTTTGTGCATATGAAAATAAAAAGCCTATTTGCGTATGGTATATTCGTCCGTCAGTCCATTGCTTTATTGAGATTCGTGTGTTTCCGCGTGGTCCTAAAAATGCTCGAAGGATCCTCGCGCCAGGCGATAGCCGCAGCGCAGCGGCGGAAAAACTAACTCTTTGTAATTGCACCTCAATATTACCAATAACATGAGTTTAACGTGGTATATTAAGGTAAGGTTTGGCGATATTATATTTCAACACGTATGGCTATGAGGTGGGTAACTGAATTTAAAGTGGCGTATATGCTGTCAAGCTAATTTTTAAGACGTTATTATATAACAGGCTGAAACGTATATGAAATATTGTTCCATGTTCTCACTTTATTTTGTTTATGTTCGATTCACCCTCGTAGCTTTCTTCAGTATTTTAATTTTTGTTGTAGTTAACTTAGTTTCTCACTACGGACTTTTAGCGTTGAAGTCTTCCTATACCGACCATCTATTGCCTTACGTTTTAAGCAATTGCTCAAAATGTTTACAGCTGTTTTTATTTTTACGTAATTAGTAGATCGTTGACACTATTATTTTTCCAAATTGTGGGCACTAGTAGTTTGTACGTGTTCTTGTTTGCATTTTACTTCTTAGTTTTTAAAGTTTTGTTATTTAAAATATTGTATTATCTCAATGTGGAATTCCATCTAGACGGGTGGTGAACTGTATGCTGTATTTAGGTATCTTGAAGTGAGCGTCAAACACATCTAAACATCTAAATCCTGATATTGAAAAAAGGGGAATATATGTGGTTTTATTCAAATTGTTTTAGAATGCTAATTTTAATAATCGATTTATTTACGTAGCTCTTTTAGTAACTGTTATTGGAAGATTAATAAATGTATCTATTTGTGCCCGATAAAGCTTTTATGACTTATTTTAACTTCATTGTCATTATTCAGTTGAACTTCTGTAGACGAATTGGGTTGTCCTGCCTTATTATTTGTTGCAGTAAATTGAACATAACTTATTATTTGTTAAACTGTTTGTCTTTTACCTAATCTAGGATAAGTTATAGTGTCTTCTTATTTTTTTTTACAATTTACACATACTATGTTATTTACCTATCCATTTCCTTCGGAGACTTTTTTTATCAGGTGATTGGTGGTACAGATTACACATGCCGAACTATTAGTACAATAGACACTTTCTACATTGGGGTGTTCGTCTGCTGAAATATGGTGGACCAATAGTAAATTCATGTTTAATAATAATTTATTTTATTAATATCTTTATTATTACCTTTTAGTGTGTGTTTATAAAATCCATAGTTTTTTTCTTTAACATTACATATATTTGTTAATTTGTGTTGCTTATTATTTAAGTTATGTGCCACTTTGTTTATCTCCTAACTAATAATTAGGTTGTTTTATTTTGTTGCTGTTTTTTTGCACTCTTCCTTGGTTTAAATCATTTTCTTGTTATAAATTATTTACTGTCATTCGGAATTAGAAGTACTGTTTGTCAGCGATTGATAATTAGGTCGGAATAATGGGTTGAATACTTGTTTACTGATTTTGGTTTGACTATGACGTTTTACAGTGAGGCAGAAATGGTTGGTGATATTGTTGGTTGAGTTTTTTTTTTAAATTTATTATTACACTACAATCTGTCTTTAGATATTCAGTAGTTGATATGACATATATGGTTAAAGAACATAATAAACATGAAGGAAGTGCATCCACTGATGACACTCCTCTATTGCTCTTAAACTAGTTTATCCTATACACTGTTGGAACTGTTGATTAACCGACACATTACTGCACGAATCTGACAATTAGGTCTGCGGGTTTGAATCTTTTTAAACGTGGTTGCACTTCGTCGTCATTGTCTAGTGAGCACTCCACTTAGATGTTTTGGTGATCACTGATACGATCGTAATAGCGCGCACTAAACTTTTGTATCTCTTGGTTAACCGTTGAAACTCCAAGATCGCGTCTTATGATTTCGTTGAGAATGTACCACGGTGCATTAACTAATGATCTTAACACTTTGGATTAAAATCTTCGCAGTATTTCAATATTTGAAGTTTTAGCAGTGCCCCATAACTGAATTCCATAACACTATATGGGTTTAAGCATGGCTTTATAGAGAAGTATTTTGCTTTCCAGGGAAAGTTGCGATTTACGCCCGATTAGCCAATACATTTTTTGTAGTTTAAGCCCTACTTGTTTACGCTTTGCCCATATATGTGATCTCCAGGTTAGTTTCCTGTCTAGGTGGATGCCCAGGTATTTAGCGCTATATGCTTGAGGGATCAGGTGGTTGTTTAGCTGCACCGGCGGACAGTTGCCTCTTCTGAGTGTGAATGTTACCTGGACCGATTTGCTATCATTTATTTTTATGCGCCACTTATTACACCAATTTTGTATTTTACCTAGGTGAGCTTGAAGCTTTTGGGATGCTTGATTTGGATCTGTGTGCGATGTAAGGATAACCGTGTGATCGGCAAAGGTAGCAACTATGTTTCCTGTAGATGTTGGGAGGTTTCGCGTAAATACCAAGTACAAAATGGAGCCCAGAACACTGCCTTTGGGTACTCCTGATGTGATAGGATGGAGGAGTGTTATTTTGCTGCCATATTTGACGGAGAAATGCCTATTAGTTAGGTATGATTTGAATATTTCGTAGTAATCCGTGGGTAGGGTTTCCTTAACTTTGTATCGCAGTGCTTGGTGCCAGACCTTGTAAAAGGCCTGCGTAATGTCGAAGAACACCGCAGCGCAGTATCTTCGCTCTTCGAAGTCCTTGGAGATTTTATTCACTACCCTGTGTACCTGCTCTATTGTAGCATGTTTTTTTCTGAAGCCGAATTGGTGATCGGGTATGACATGTTTGTCTAGGAGAATCGGATATAGCTTTTCTAGGAGCATTTTCCCAAAAACCTTGGATAACACCGGTAGAAGACTGATGGGTCTGTAGGACGCAGGTTGGTCACTAGGTTTACCTGGCTTTTGTATTAAAATAACTGTAGCATTTTTCCATTGGTTAGGAAAATGCCGTAGTCTTAAGACTGAGTTGAATAGATAAGTTATGAACTTATATCCCTTATCTGGTAGTTCTTTTAGTATTTTTCCAGTGATTAGATCTTGACCTGGAGCTTTATTGGAGTTCACTTTTTTAGTATAGTAGTGTTGGTTGAGTTAGGTACTGAAATTATAGAAGTTTGCGCGTAATGAGTTACATTTTGTTTTTCTTTATGCAGATTGCGGACGTTTTGGTGGTTACTATTAGAACATATGTAAGTAATTATGAGTGTATTGAGTCATTATTGGTCACGTAAATACTTAATATCAAGCTCATACTATTTGTCACTTTTTATTTAAGTAATAAAGCAATTGTCATTGAGTTTTCAATTTACGTTTGCCGTTGCCAACGTAAGCACCTCGATTGACGGTTATTTTACCTCGTAGGATACTTAGAATTCCTCGCGAGCGATATTAGCACGTAGGCACACATTAAAATTCACGATGCGAGTCGACAGAAATGGTAGCTTACCTATTGCTGCACACAAGCACACAAATTTTGCTAATTAGGTTAAATAATATCTTTCTTGAAATGTCCATAGTGTTTCACTACAGTTTCATAATTTCCAATGTGGCACCGACATTTACACGATTTTGTAACATCAAATTTTCATTTTTATACTTTTTTATTAGAAATTGACTTTACTTGTTATTAACACAAATTCTACTGCAACCTGCTCGAAATTCCCTAATTACTTGAATATCTGGCGTCTTGCTTTTATAAGGGGGCGCCTAAAAATAGAAACACGAGAGTTATTCCAGTACAGGTGAACTGTGATATAATAAAATAGTAAATTTTAAAGTAAAAGTACTAATTCTCAGTCTTATTCCATATTTTTAATTATGTAGATATTTATTTTATTATGTTAAAAGTTACGGCTGATTTCAAAATCACTCTTAGAAAAATCTATATTCTAGAAATTAAGCAGATAGTATACGTCGACTTAGTTTATGGATTATACTTATAAAATAGACAGAAGATATTGGCTGTTTCAAGGAAAATAAATAGAAACAATTACGTCTAAAGAAATTAGCTAATTTTTAAGAAAAAAATAATTTATTTTTAAAAGTATATAATAGGATTTAAAAAATCAAAGAAACACAAACTAAGCTGTAATTTATTTCGAGAACTTAGCATACACAAAGGTAATGTAAAGGAGTAAATATTGCATTTATCTATATGGAAAAAAATAAATTATCGAGGCATATAATGTTGTGGTAGATAAAAATATTGAGTAAATATTATCTGTCATGTGTGTTAATGTCAGGCAAATCAAAAAATGAAAGAAATTAAGAAAAAATAAAACTTTTAAACAATTTGATTTTCTGAAAATGTTACTATGATTATACAGCTATCGGAAAAAGTATTAAGACTTATTTAACATGTCTATGTGTAGATTGGGTAGTATTTTATACTATTTTGTTTATAGCTAGTAAAAATTACAATCAAAAGATTTAAGAAATGAAAATAACGTAAATGATACAAAAGATAATATTTTTTTCTCAAGTAAATTCAGTAATACGATTACTTTTATTGATGTTGCTCATATTTTTACATTTTAGTATGTTATTAAATATTTTCAACTAGATGTTTATCGGCATTTGTACATAAACCCAAACATTGTTATCTAGAAAAGTATTGCTTCAAAAATATTTGCCCTAAACTATTACCTGAAGCACAACAGTTTAATTTATATTTATAAGCAAAAAGGTTTTTCTAAAAGTTTTCTTTTTTCTGATAATTCGAAATATCTTAACTATTAACCATTATTATTTGAACTTGCGTTCGGTCTTGTTTAAATTTTATACAATTATTTTTTTTGATCAGAGTATCATATATAATTCTAACAAGTTTGTTAAAATGTTTATAAAACTATTTACTTTAAAGATACAATCGACTTTAAATAGATATGGCGATAGAGACGACAATAGCAGTTATGCTTATCTAGAATTATTTTTTGAATCAGTCTGTAATCTTTGCAGTGATGGATAGAGAAACGCTCTGTAGATGTACTGCGTATGTGCATAACAAAATGATTTCCGCAAACCAACAGATAAATAACTAGTACAGAGCATCTGCAGCTACTAATGCCGTAATGATAATGAAATTAAAACACGAGTACGGCTCGTTATCAGTTTTCTTCAGATAGAGCAACATTAACATTGGTTTGTTGTGTTGCCAAAAGCAAAGAGAAGTTACCTTCTTCTTCTTCTCCTTCTTGTTTCATGTGCCATGTTCGGTCTTCCTGACGTTGGCGATCATAAAGGCATTTCTATCTTCCTTTGTACGCATTAGTTCTTCTATAGATCTTAAGCCAACCCATTCACGAATATTACGTAACCAGGATTGATGAACTTCTATTTTGGGTTGAATCATAAGTTGAAGTAGTCGGAATTTTTCTCCTTTAAGGATGTGACTAAAGTATGGCATTGTTGTTAGTAGTTGCCTATCGACTTTAGCTTTTCTAAGCAGTTCTATGTTGAACCCCGGGTATACGCATTATTCTTCTATGTAACAACATCTCAAAAGGTTCTAGGCAGATCATTGTGTTAACCTTTAGAGTCCATGACTAAACCTTGTACAGTAGTGTCGACTGTTTATAACATTCTGTCATTCTTTGTCGTAGCTTGAGACTAGGGTTGTCGTTACGTAGAAATGCCCTCAGTTTATTAAATCCATTTAGTGCAATCTCTATTCGGTATTTTATTTTTACATTGGGGTTTAGTATTTTGGTAAGGGAGATAATTAAATTTACTTACGCGTTCGATTTGAACATCATTAAGTTTTAATTTAACATAATTGAAAAATTGCCACACTTTGTATTTGTAAGAATAATAATTACGAGTCAATAAACGAAGGCTTCGTATTGAAGCGTATTGAAACAAAATAATGAATTACAAAGACGACTTCGTATTTTACTATTCCAGAATAACTAGTGGAGAACATATAATTGGGGTAGGAATACTTGTACATAAAGATTTACTAATATTATACGGTATAATAATCTAATAATGAAACAATTAAAAGAAATGCTAATGCATACAAATGCTATATAGGTATATATTTCCACGACAAATAAAAGCTAATATAAAATACAAGGCTTTTATAATAATATAAATAAGTAAAAAGAAACATCACAGAAATACAATATAAATCTACTTGTAGAACACTTTGACGCGGAAGTCTAACATTGTATTATTATAACATTGCTTAGAACAGAATATAATTATTGTTAAAACGTATTTTTTTATCTGGATATCTCTAAATGATAGTAAGATTTCTAAAAATCAAATAAATTTTATCAGCGATATCGAAATTGTGTCAGAAGTTCGACGACATATTTTAGATAGACTGTGACTACACCTTTTTATGGCAAAAATAAGGTTAGCAATATTAAAATCTAAAGTTAAATACTCAATAAAACAGACCAAAAATAAAAAACAGCAAGCTTCAAAGAAGTTCTTATGGAACTGATTAAACTGCTTCGTGAGAAAGACATAAACTAACTAGTTTTTAAAATAAACATACCAAGAAGGGGAATATCTTGATAATTATTAAAAAAAATATATTAAGAATATATTAAGATTATATGGTTAATTCCATAATTTAAAATAAAATTTATAGTAGGTGTAACCAATTCGACACAAGTTGCTCAGGCACATAAGGAAAGAAAGAAATATTTGAGATGAATATTTTATTGCAGAAGTGTAAAGAATCCAATCAAACATTTTATATACATTTTATGGACTACTAGAAGGCACTTAAATATACTACTGTGTACAAATATAACCCGGAATTTTTAATTTAAACTGCGCGGGCATTTCGTTGGGCACAAACCTTTTTAGTTTTAACTCCGATGAGGAGTTGATTGGCATGGCTAAGATGGAGGTCGCCCATAAGGGGCGATTCATAAATGTACATCTCGCTAAGCTGATGCCGAGTAGGAGCAAAGGAGCCATCAAAGATAAGAGACAGGACCCCCGCTACAAATAGCTTGTCTCTCAGCTACGTCAGGAAAAGCAGCTGCCCGATATCATAGATATTGAGGAGGAGGTTTTCAATGAGGAAGTCTCCACGTCTGCAGACGCAGATGTGACGATTACGGAGACATCAATCCTCAACGCGTCCTCCAGCCGAATCGGCCCCCCTTACATCCGGGACCGTAGCGACTTCTGAGACCGAGGGACCCGAGGACGTTGTAGTTGCAAGTTTGGCCCCTTCCATAGCAGCTGCGGATCAAATTGTGCAATTCTGTGTGGATTACCACCAGAAACACGACGTCTAGGAAGACATTGACCTGCAGCTCTTTCAGGTCATAAACACCATTACTCCAGGCGATAAGGGGGCCCTATTGGCCCTACTACCGGATTGGCTAAGACACCTGCGAGATGCCCTCGGTGTTGAACCCCACAGGAAACGCGCCGTCACTACTAACAAGATCAACAGTGGAAGTCGTGCGTTCAGGTACAAGGTGGTCCAGAATCTCTATCGTAGAGATACCAAGAGACTGGCCACTTGTATTATGGACGATAAGTCTGTACTGAGTGACGGGGATCACCTTTCGGTGGAATCGGCAACATCCTTTTTCAAACAGATGTTTGAGACAAGGTCTCCACCCGATAACCACCCGATTTATAAACCTAAAAAGTCTAACCAGCTACTGTGGAAGGCGATCACTGAGGAGGAAATCAAATGGGCATTGGAGACCACCAGCTCCAACTCCGCTAGGCCCAATGGCTTCAAATTATCGCACCTCCGGAGTCTGCCAATTCACCGGACAACATTATTCCTGAATTCCATCTTTTTGTCCGGAAAACTGCCAAGCTCCATTTCCAAAAGCCGAACGATTCTGATTCATAAATCTGGAGACACACCAGTTATATATAACTGGAGGCCAATTACTATCAGTTCTATTTTCCTGAGGATTTACCATAAAGTCATAGCCCGTAGGCTGTCAGTTTTACCAGTCCACCCACATCAGAGAGGATTCAGGGCCGTCGATGGTGTTATATTAAATACGCTGACACTACACCATTCAATTAAACACCAAAGACAGAGAAAAAGGCCATACCACATTTTGGTATTGGACCTGGCTAAAGCCTTTGACTCTCTGTTCCACAATTCTATCCGGCGAGCCTTGGAACGATTTGATGTGGACAAGCAATTTATATCTTTCATCTTAGAAGGCTATACCGAGGCCACTACCAAAATAGAGGTGGGGAGCCAAATCCATCCTAACAGGGGTGTTAAACAGGGGGACCCCCTATCCTCGATCCTCTTTAACCTCGTCTTAGACGAGTTAATAGAGGATCTACAAGCATCAGGGTTAGGTATAAGCATAAATAACACCAAACTGGCAGCTATGGGTTATGCAGACGATCTTTTATTAGAAAACGAAATATACGAGGGGGCCCAGCGCTTACTCCGGCTAGCCAAAGAATTCTGTGAGCGTCGGGGTTTAAAAATAAATCCCGACAAGAGTGTGGCAATAGCGGTCCGTGTCGTACCTGGTAAAAAGATACTTTTCACTTCAAATACTAATCGTTTTTACATCTCAGGCAGGCCGGTTCGCCAGCTACAAGCTGGAGAACTGCTTACCTACCTAGGACAAAAGTATTCTTGCCAGGGACAGGCACGGTCCACTATAAACGAACTAAAAACACAGCTAGCTCGGGTTTGCGCTGCACCGTTGAAACCCTCTCAGAAATTGGTGATTATCAAAAAGTTCCTCCAGCCGCGATATACATCCTCTTTAGTGTCTCCAACAATAACGCTGGGTGTCCTAAAAGCCGCTGATCGGCTCTTTCGAAAAACTGTGCGCCGCATCCTACATATCAACGAACATGCCTCCAACGCCTATATACACGCTCCTGTGCGATTAGAGGGACTGGGCCTTTTATCCCTAAGAGCCCATATACCCGCAATTCTCTATAGCCGTACCACCAATTTAATCAGTAATGCCGACAATACAACTGCCGCAATTTTAACAACCCCAGAGTGTGAGAGACTCTGGCAAAAGTTAATCAAACTTACAGGCGAGTTCGGCACTAGCGGGCCCAGCATAGGACGTGTGTGGGGCGAAAAGTTGGAGGCATCATATAGTGGCAACGGCCTCATACAGGGCAGACTGTCTGGTACGTCAGGGAGTTGGATAGACTATGTCAAGGCCATCCAGCTCCGAGGGAATCTGCTACCCACAATGGGCGTACCTTCGAACCCCCCGCAGGCGCGCCGGTGTCGAACGGGTTGCAGCCGGGTGGAGAGCCTTTCACATGTCCTCCAAGGCTGTCCGCTCACGCACTGGCCGCGGATCAAGCGCCACAGAGTTGTTCGACGACTAAGTCAACTGGCCCAAAGGGGGGGTTGGTAGTAGAGCAAGAGCCCAGGTTACGTTTAGCGAACGGCGAGCTTAGGAAGCCCGATTTAATCTTCCTCAAGAGCGGCCAAGTCGTTGTTTGCGACGTAACTATTCCCTGGAAGGGTCCCTGATCGCTCGAATTTGCGTATATGCAGAAAGTGGAGTATTATAATACTCCACTGATGTTGCAGGTCCTCCGGGTGAGATATCCCCAAAAACATCTTACTCTCACGGCATTAGTCGTGGGAGCTAGAGGGACGTGGACTAGAGCCAACAATAGCCTTAGTTCCCTTCTTCATTTCAACAAAAGGGAGATCACCTCTCTTGTCCACAACACAATTAACGGAAGCATTTTGGTGCACACCGTGTGGGCAAGACGTGATCGTGCTGCCAGACAGTAGTAATTGGAATTGTCGAAATAACATCTCACCACATTCTCTTTTATTTATAAACTAACAATAATTTTAAAATATTCTATATATATATATATATATATACATTCTTTGAAATTTTAACTGTGGTGTTATATACATGCATGAAGCTACTATGATGATGTGCCAACAGCCGGCTTCCAACGGTGGCTGAAATGTGCCGACGGCATATGCCAATAAATGTTCGGCGTCTGAGTAGGACTGCTACTGACATCTGTGTCAAATTTTAGGTTAATATCTTAATTAGTTGAAGAGTGACGCTCGTTTTCGTAAACAACCAAAATTAACGTTTTCGATTTTTACCATGTCAGAAAATATTCAACAAAGAAGTTTGATTAAATTTTGTGTTAGAAATGATATTTCTGCTGTGGAAACGCTCAGAATGTTACAAAAAGCCTTCAGTGAATAGGTTATGTCTAAAACACAAGTATACACACCAAAGACGTCCAAGAACATCAACTGACGAACAGCACGTCGCGAAAATTAAGGAATTGGTGCTCCAAAATCGTCGATTGACAACTAGAGAGCTTGCTGACATCGTTGGCATTTCAAATGGATCAGTCAACACCATTTCGAAGGAAGTTTTATGCCTCAAAAAAGTCAAATCTCGTTTGGTTCCAAAAACCCTCAATTTATTCGTGACCATTTCGCTAAAAATTCCACCCATATCGTTCCGCAACCGCCGCATTCGCCTGATTTAGCTCCATGTGACTTCTGGCTATTTAGCAAAATGAAAAGACCGCTCTGGGGACACCGTTTTGACACGAGAAGAGATTCAAGCCGAATCGAAGAAGGTGCTGAAGGCCATACCGAAACAGGACTTTTCAAAGTGTTTTGATGAGTGGAAAATTCGCTGGAATAAGTGCATTGCAGCCGAGGGGGATTACTTCGAAGGCGATGAAACAGATTTTTAAGAATAAATAAGGATTTCAAAAATTATAACAAAATTCCGGGTTATATTTGTGCACAGTAGTATGCAGTATATAAAATTAACAAACAAATATAAGTAAATCGGCTTAGATTCAGCAGACATAAAAATAGTTAGACCCATTTATTGTAACTAATATGGAGTATAACATCAAATAAAGGAGGAGTTTTTACTCGGCAATTATAACAAAAAAAGGATTACCAAAATTTTGTTTACAAAATAACCAAATGGGATAATTAAATTAAAGTAAGAATAGAGTTCCCAATAACACCATGCAAAATACAATTAAATTTAAGAAGTGTTACATCTGGTAACTAATTGTAGGGCGTTGAAATATAGATGAAAGCTAAAGCCTCTAGAGATGTGGATTTGCAAAAGAAATATACCACAATTGGATAACGAACAAAGAAGTGATAGCCAGAATGGGACAATCGCAAGAGTTGTAGAAATGTATTTTTTTGTATGCGGGTGCTTTTGGACTTCCTTGCATTTGTTGCAAACTAAATATTTTATTGCTTCCGGTTTCAGCCACCCTGTATAAGACTAAGTAAGACTGTATAAGATTAAAATATGGAGGTGTTTCTGAGCAGGAAGGCGGGGAATAAAGGCGTGGGTTATTTAGTGTTTTTTGAATTGAATTTATAATTCCACAATTTGATCTTTACATAAGTCACTATCTACCGAAATAGGTTTAGCCTTAGAACATCGATTGTGCCATTAAATGGACATCAGCTTTAATTAAACTTTGAAGAAAGAACTCTACTAGGGAGTCTACGAAATCACGAAAACTGCCAAAGGGTTTGTCATCTATGGGCGGTTAGTCGAGGAAACTAATTTTAGGGTGTTCTCGGACCACGTTTCTCACGCACTCCCTATTTTTCTGCGGTTGGACTGATAATGCCATTTTATCAGAATTGAATCGATCTAAATAGATCCGCATTTCGCTATCCGCTGCCGTTTCCGAGATCCCGAATTTTTTTTCAACTTTGACCATGAAGGAATCGGAGTGGTCATATCATGTGCTAGGTTTATTTACGTCGACAAGGTCGAACTACGGAGCCATGGTAGTCGAATGGCCCTAATTACTTCTCGAACAAGCAACATACGTATGTCAACTAAAGAAGCTCACAAGTTTCAGGAAAAAGAACAATACAACAGAACAGCTTTATGGTTGAACAGCTCGTTGAAAATCAATTGAGTAAATAAGGCTTAACAGCTTGAGGTTTGCTAACGATATGAAAAATAGTTAATAAAATAACATTTTAGATTATTTATTCCCACTTAAGTTGTTGGCAAGAGGAACTAAATTGTAGTGATTTTTATAGTTATAGTAAATATTTCATAAATTTACAACAAATGTTTTTTTTATTTTTATATTATAATTTAATAATTAAAACTGTACTGCATTTAGTACTTATGAAAATTTAAATGCAATTGCATTTCTAAATTTTTTTAAATAATTTATTGTACTATTACTTCTTGTAATTTATCAATACAAGTATAAGATTATCCAATTTTTGTATTGGAAGTTAACTGTACTATATATTTTAATATCTCTATAACTCGTTTATAAATATACATATATACTGCAAGATTCACTAGAGCTCTCGTTGTCCGTCTCTCGCATCTTAGACGCCACTTCTTTTGATCTAACCAGTCTTCTTCTATGTGAGGTCTCTTTTTATCATATCTTTTTGTACCTGTTTGAGCCATAATCCTTTCGGTCTGCCTCTTCTCCTTCTTCCTTCTGCTTCCCATTTTAATAGTCGCAAAAGCTATTGTTAATTGTCCATCCTGCGAACGTCTCCATACCAAATTAATTTTCTAGTTTTCTTTTTTTCTTATAAACGTATTCATTCTTCTACGGATTTCGATGTTGTATACATGCTTTGATTTTGATACTCCGCATCCTCTCATCAAAAAGTCCATTTTACCATCTTCGCTTACTTTGTTTTATGATGGACCACGTCTCCACTCCATATAAGAGTATACTCAGTTTCACCGTATTTAGTATCCGATTTTTGGTTTTATTTATTATTTTCTTTGACCATAACAATGAGTTCAACTTGTGTGTCGTCTGTTTAACTTAGATAAATATGTTTCTAATTTATTTTTTTACGTTTTTCTCTTGAAATATTATGGTTCCCAAATAATTATATTTTTCACATATTCTAATCACTTCTCCATTAATCTTCAGGACATTACTTTGTCCTCCTGTCACTAAATATTTTTTTTTCCATATTTTATTTTTTGTTTGTATGTTTCCGCTAGTTTTTTCATCATGTAATCAATATCATACTCATTTCCAGCTATTAAGACTTGATCATTTGCAAATGATAGAGTGTGGGTGCATTTTTGGTCTATTCTTTTACCTATTTGTTGGCATGTTCTTTTCCATCCGTTAGAATATATTTGAAAACTATTTTAAACAGAGTTGTAGATAAACTTCGTTTATACCGCAAACCTTTATTAGTTTTAAGACTGTGCTATTTTTACCGCAATGGCCACGTTAATAAACATAACTGCCGTTAGTGGAACGCTACGAACCCACAATGCAAGAATGAGAAACTCCTTCATTCACCTAAAGTGACCGTATGGGCTGCCATTTGAGCGCGAGTAATAACCACACTGTAAATGTAGGTTGGTCGGGGTTTTGAGGTTTTACTTGCTTGGCTGTTATTATCGTTATTAATTCTTGCTTGCAAGAGAATTTCGTATCATTGGATCTGATTAGTCGATTTGGTTGGACTGTGTTGCCGCGTGTGGATACCGCGTTGCTCCAGTGTGTAGTAAGCTGCACCACTGCAGTTCGTGAGATTGTCATGAAATTTTTTAGTAAGTTTCGCTATATGCTGCTCAATTGTGGGAATACCCAGTTCGTAGTGTAGCTGTTGGTTTGTGATAAACCAGGGCCGTTGACTGCGATTCTCAGGATTTTGTTTTGGAATACTTGGATTTTGCGAAGATTCGTTTTGGATATGTTGCCCCATATGACACACCCATAGAGGATTAATGATCGTAACAGTGATTTGTACAGAATAGTGGTACATTGAGTAAGCAAGGTGGACTTGCGGTTTAGCAGTGCGTAGAGTTGGATTAGTCTCGTGTGCCCTTCGTTTAATTTTTTGAGGACATGTTATTTCCAGGTGAGCTTGGTGTCACTAAATGGAGTGTCCGTTAATTGTGATTTCTGAAGGGTTATTAAATCGTCTTAATGTGAAGATTTTTGTAGCGCATTTGTCATAGTTGATGCATAGGTTCCATTTCTTGAACCACCTACTGAGGATAGTGCTGGCTTTTTGCAGTTCTGAGATGGCCACTTCTAGGCTTTCGTCTTTGGTTATTATGACTGTCATCTACATATAATGCAAAGTCAGCGTTGATGGTAGGGAGGTCCCGCATGTAGATATTGAAAAGAATTGGGCCTAACATATTGCCCTGAGGGACCCCTGCTTGTATGTTTTTGATGGCAGATAGGGATGTGCGATTTTGACTGCGTACGTGCGATTATCAAGAAAGGAGAAAAGTACGGATTTGATGTAATTAGGTAGTTGAAGTTGTAAGATTTTATATTTTAGGCCGTTGATCCACACGCGGTCAAGAGCTTGTGCTATGTCGATAAACAAAGTTACTGTGTATTGTTTGGATTCGTAACCTCTTTCAATTGTTTCCGTAACGCGCTGTAATTGATGGCACGTGAAATGCCCCTCTCTAAAGCCAAATTGATAAGCTGGTAGAATGTTCAGTCTAAGAACTTCGTCATTTATTCAAGAATGGATGACTTTTTCTAGCAGTTTCGAAATAGTTGATAATAAACTAATGGATCTGTAGCTTCTGATATCTTTCTTATCCTTCCCCGGTTTTGGGAACATAAGAATTATTGCATGTTTCCATATGTTTGGGAAGTAACCTATCCGTAGGCAAGCGTTGAATGTTGTTGTCAAATACGCTAATGCTTTCTTGGTGAGTTTTTTCAATACGATATTGGGTATTTTGTCATTGCCCGGCGATTTCTTGATTGACAGGGTTTTGATAATTAAATCAAGTTCCTTGGGTGAGGTTGGTTTGAAGATTAGTTCCGGGATAGGTTGGTGTGTTTTAATAAAATTGGTCACTATGTTATTGAAAACCGGCTCCATATAGGTGTGAGTAGTGAAAGTTTTCTCGAGTTGATCCGCAAATGCTTCGCTTTTTTCTGCATCAGAACTGAGTATTTGAGTGTCGATGGTGATTGGAGGTATTTCGTGAGGTTGTAGTCGTAGTATCCGTTTGGTTGTTCTCCATAGTCCTGGATTTTGTGGTTTAAGATTGCTGATGTGTTTTTGGTAAGAGTAAATTCGGTACTCTTCAAGTTGGTTTTTGATACGGTGAGATAAATTATTTACGATGTTTTTTGTTATGGGACTTCGGGTTTTCTGCCATTCTCTTCTCAGTGAATTTTTGCGCTTGATTAGGTCAGTTATATGTTCTGGTGGTAAGTTAATGGTTGTGTGTTTTCTATTTTCCCTCTCTTCGGTAGCCTTATGGACGCTGTCAGTAATGCTTGTTGTTATATGTATAATTGTTTCATCTATATGGGTTGTTGATTGGAGATTGTTAGGGTACTTAAGTTGTTTGTCAAGATACTCGCCGAAGGATCCCCATTAATTAGTCTAGGCTCTAGGGTGAATTTTGCTGGTGTTATTAGAAATGAAGTGATAACTGGCAGGTGATCAGAGTCTAGTTCGGGAAGCACTTGTTGTAATGCTTGTTTGTTAAAGTTTTTGCTAGCAAGAATGTCTAAGACGTCAGGCAGGTGATCATTTCTGTAGGGGTGGTAAGTGGGTTCGTCAGGGGCTTCTATTTGGAAAGCATAGGTTGATGACAGATTGAAAATTTTGGTACCAGCGGGGTTTGTTGTTCTACATCCCCAGATGGTATTCTTGGAGTTTAGGTCACCAATGAGCAGGGTAGGTTCATTTGTAGTGAAGATTGCTGAAATGTCTTGTTCTAACAGTTTTTTGTTGGGTTGCTTATAGACACATGTGATGTTTACTATTGTGCCGTCTTGCGCTTTAATTTTGATTCCTACTGTTTCGAGATTTACAGTGTTAATTAGATGACATTCGTGATGTATAATTTTACGTTTAATAATGATGGCCACCCCTCCTGATGCAATGTTGGCATTTCTGTCTGTGCGGTAGATTTAGTATCCAGCTATGTTGAGTTTTCCTGCACGACTTAGGTGCGTTTCTGAGACACATGCTATATCAATGGAATGCCTTGACAAAAAGGACTTAAATAAATTTAGTTGAGTTTTGATGCCGTTTGCGTTCCAATTTAGGATTTTTATTTGAGAAATTCTGTTGATTTTAGGGTCCATTAAACAGAGAGGGTAAAAGATTTGATAAAATGAATTGCTTAATTTGTCCAATATAGGGTTGGATTAGATTTAAGAGAGATGATAATAAAGTATTAAGTAAGGATGACGTTTCAGGTATTGAGGTGTTTGTTCTAGATTGCCATGATAATGAGTTAGTTTGTGGTATATTACGAGGAAGATTGGGAAAATTTTCCATGTTGTTTACGGGTGGATGGTGGTTCTGAGTTCCTATTGCTTTGCGAGGTTCGTTTCGACGACGTTTGTCTTTATAGTTCACTGACTCAGTGAAATATTTGCAGCCTCTGGAGTTAGCTGGGTGATTTTCCCCGCAGTTGGTACATATGGGGCGGTTTATCGCAATTTATATATAAGTGATTGCCTTTGCATTTGACACATCGTGGTTCAAGACGACAGTAATTTTTGGTGTGCCCAATGCGCTGGCATCTATGGCATTGAGGGGTTTTATTACTGTGCCTTACAGGTTCTACGGTATCTATTGAGTGAAATATTTTGGTGATGTTAAATATTTCATTTGCTTTTTCATCTGCGGCGAAAAGGACTGCACAGACTGGCATCGGTGCTTTATCTTTATTGAGTAATCTGGTGATTCGTATAATTGGTAGCTTATGAGATGTGAGTTCTTCAAGAATGTCTGATTCAGTTAATGAGGGTGAAACGTTTTTAATTATTACTGAAAGGGGTCTGCTATTGGGATCTTGAAATGTATGGTGTTCTATTTTGTTTTCTATGTAATGTTTAGCTAAGGCTCTATAATCTTCCTGGGTTGTTAGGGTAATTTTTAACTTAGTGGAACTTAGAGATGTGAATTCAGCTTTGGCGATGGTTTTTATGTCGCTGATTACTGCTTTGTGATTAATTGGACCATGCAGAAATATAGGTGGAATTTTAATTTTGGGCGGTTCTTTGGTTGAGTTATCCTTGTCTTCAGCAGAGGGTTCCAGATGGCTGGATAAGTAATATTTATTTTTTTTGAATTAGAGAAGTGGGTTGCCATTGATATTTTTTTTTGTAGGTCGGTGATCGATGGAGATAGGTGATCTGAGTTTCTTTTGGCCATGGCGATTGAAGCGGTCACCCCCTAAAGAGGGGGCGAGGGATACTCTTGGGGTTATTAACACTTAATAAATGAAATAAAATTTGTTACCAGAATATAAAATGTAAAAGAATGTTGTTTGTTTGCGGTTATCACTGAGACCGAGCGTTGATAAGCACACTCGCACTTCCGAGTCGCGATGGGAGCGTACACGGCTTAGCTGTTCGAAAGTAAAGCGAGAACTCACGTGTTTGTATAATCTGTAAGGTTGTCGGTGTGTACTTTTGGAAGATTTTGTTGGCTTTAATTGGATTGAATTGCCTACCAGAGTGAAACTGTATTGGGATGTAGCACTAAAAGGCATTAACGTTTGATTATAAGAAACTGGGTGGTCGGTTGACTTTGTTGTTAAAAAATATGGTATTCTTGAGCACAAGAAAATAACGCAAACCATCAAAAAAACTAGTTAATTAATAATGAGATTATCTGCTGTTTTTAATATTTTCTAGAGAATAGTTTGAGTCACTTTAAGACGAATTATTTTTGCTGACATTTTTAGGTAGTAATATCTATTAAAAGAGAAGAGAACAATTGTACTCGGGCCGTAGTATCACCACAAACATACGAATATTTACTTGACCAATTTACAGCACAAAAGTTTCACACACAGGAGCAGCCATACCACCCGACCGTATGGATTTTCCCCTCTGTTTGGTTTGGTTATGGCTCTTGCCATTTAAAACACCTACGTCTTCTTCCACTCTTCTTATCCTTAAACAGTCAATTCTTTGCTCACATAATCACTAGAGTTGTGTGACGAGGGACTAGAAGGTTACCATAGTGAAGAATGCGCTTTCTGCTTTGACCAGAAAAACCATCGTTTCAAGCTAGCGAGAAACTAAATCTGCTCCACTCATAAAGGACCTTAAGGAACGTTATCTGGACAAAAAATACAACCAGTTCTTTCTATCCTCTATCAATTAATTACCTCCAATTTTCACTCCTTTTTAACCTTAAATTAAAAAAGCAACATTTAATTCTTATAAATTTGTTTTCCCTCCCAATGATCTTTAATTTGCCTCTTGAACGAAGTTACTTCTCGGGCACGTATAAGACCTACTTCGAAATTGCCAGCAGACCTTTTCTGAAATAATAAACGATTTAACAAAAAATGCTTTCCAAAAATGGAAGAAGCTTTGAGAGCGGTATTGCTAGCAACGGGGACTACCTTAGAAAAAACTATGAGGTTCTAATACAATAATAAATTTTTTATTAGAGAAATTTGGTTATTTTGAACTTTATGCAACCAAATAATTAAATTACTTGTTGATTTAACAAATAATTCTATGATTTTGGCTTAATGTAATGTGTTAAATCTGTATTATAACAATAGCGTGTATTAAAAAATGTTAAAGCATGTTTAATTTTCTAAAAAATAATTTTGTGTTTTAATTTTAGTTCTTTTATTTATTCTATAAAAAAATGAAAAACAACCAAATAAATGTTAAAAAAGTGGACATGCGTTCCAGGAAATGTTTTTTACTCATATTAGCAAAGTGCAATTATTGCTTCTAACTAAAACAGTCAAAATATTTAAAACAAATATTTTGAATTACATGAACAAAGAACGGTAATTAACGATATGCTTTCTCAAAGAATTATTTAACCTAGATTTGGCCCAAAATTTCCGGAAATATAAAAAATATTTTTTTTTGTAGTAAAAACTGTTTCAAAATATCTGCAAAATATTTGCAAATAGGCAACATTTAAAATAAATATTTAGAATATATTTTGACTTTAGACATGACATTAAAAGTAATATTAAAATACAAAGGCAATTTAAAAAAAAATTCGGTATCAATGGCGAACATGTGTAGATACCGAATTTGTACTGTACACATTAGAAACCTAGAGCAGTACATTACTTTTCGGCATCATTGCTATACAAATTGAGACACTTGTCATAACGTCTTATAAGGTTTGAAATTCCTTCTACAAAAAATTCTTCCTCCTGTTAAAGCAGTTTGAGGCATAGTACCATCGTCAAAGCGGTGCGACGCAAACCACTGTTGCATGCGAATAATAGATCTTTTTGTCGATTCTTTGCACAAGTTTATTGCTAACTACAGGAATCCCACTTCTTGTCCACCGTGCACGCTAGTACGTCTATCTTTAAACATGAGAAACCATTGATGTACGGCACTTCCACTTATTATGTTTGGCCCGTGAATATTATACAGTTTACAGCTGTCAAAATTCCATTTGCATGCAAAAATTTTATTACTGCATGCACTTCACATTTGACGAAATCTTCCATAACAAGGTTTATTTTTAATTAATTTGGTGAATGAGTACATTGCAACACAATCTTTTTCTTCCACTCCACCTGCCTACTGAACTACTGCGTAAAACGCCACAGAACATATGTTGTTATTCCCACCTATTTCTCACGCATGCGCAAACGGAGGTACCTTCAAAATTTGCCATGTATTAAAATGTTAATTAATAATACTGTTTATACTAAGTATGACAAGATTTAATTTTTGTAATATTTGGGATACCTTTTAAAAGTTCAATATTAGATTTTTGTAATATTTATAATTGTGGTTAATCATTATAGGATTTACATTTGTTTTATTTACAATTTACTGTCTCGTTTTATAAAAAAATGTATTTGTTTTATACAATAAGTCTTGGCGTTCTGTAGAAGATTTTTAATTATACTATTTTGCAGTAATTCAATTTTTTATAAGATACTTATATAAAACATCCCATAAAAATAATTGTTTCCGGTTTAGCAACAATATGTGATCATTAAAACAATTGAGATATTATACAGCTGGAAAATGCGCATGAAGTGGGCTATAACTCATTTTCCTGTTTGTTTCTTTCGGTTTGTTGATGCACGTGGTAGTTTTATAACGTTTGTTTAACATCTTGCAAACAATAATTTTTCTTGTCAAATTGTGCTAGATGAAGCAACATATCTGCTATTAAGTTGTTGTAAACTGCGCTCCTTATCTGGTACTTTTTACAAGCAGGTAAAGTTTATGTAAACACTCATTAGCTTTTATTTTTATGATAAACAAGCTGTAAATTATTTGCATGGTTTGTGCTTAATATTTTACTTAATAGCAATTACATGAATAATCATTTTTATATTTTAATTGTTTTACTTGTACACTGGGCGTCATTACTTTCTTTAGTTAATGTTGCGTTTGTAGCAGTAAAAACATTTTACGCATACTAATAATTTAAATATTGATCGAATTAGATAGAGTTTCTAGAAAAATCTTTTCTAATTGGCCTAAATCGCCCATTCTTTTTAATGTTTAAGATTGATTAAAAAATATATTTTAATTAACAAAAAATTAGCAAATAAAGCAAAAATAGCAAAGAATAAAGCAATAAAGTGGCTTGGCAGATATTTGCCTTTTTTATAAAAAATAATGCGTTAAAAAATAAGTAAATCACCCAAGGTAATCGTATATCAGTTTATTTGATGTCAATGAGAGTAGAATGAATTAAACAAACACCCCGAGTAGAGCTGACTTATGGAATTGTCTAACAGGAAACGTTTATCTAATTAAGACTGAGGTGTGCCATTGCTGTATATTTTTCAACTTTTCTGTAACTTGGATATCTAGTATTTTTATTTAAGAATACATTTCGTAGTATTATTTTATCACATTTCACAAAGTAAATGTAGTTGATAATTCTGTTTTGGGGTCTGCTTTTCATAATTCCTGACATTAAATTTCAGATTGAACAGCGTCAGCGATTAATTATTTTTTACATTTAGACTTCTGTTTTAATTATCAATAGAAGTAATTTCTTTACTCGTGACCTTAACTTGCTAACTTTATAAAAATAGCTATAAGTTTTTGAAGAAAATTTATTTGGCCAAGAGCCGTTTTATGGGGGTACCATGTAACTGATAGCATAGTGTGATTCCCAATTATAGGTAGCTGTTGGCTTTTGTTTCTTATAGTTCATTATTAAAGGCGTTTTTTGTTCTAGTCGTCTTGCAAATGATTTTTCTAATGAAATATAAGATAAATGCAATTAGTTTTGAATAGTAAAAGTCAATTTTGTGTCTGTGCGTTTGGTAAGTACTCAAGAAAAACCAATAAAAATTAAATATTAAAGGGAAATATCAAGAAAATATATGAGCATACGCTAGAAAAGTAAGCAAAGTAACAGTTAATAATTTCAATAATAACATGCTATAGATAATTTTTTCATGTTACTTTCTATTTTTAAATTAATTAGAACTTTTGCGGCTCCCCCTGTGACATAACTTATTAAGTTACGTTGGCGCCCCTAAGCCCGGAGAAAGGAGGAGGCTGGTGGCGTTGGGAAAACCACCTAATACATAGCAAAATTCTTGAAAATTACCTCCGATATATCTGTGAATTGTAAGCTGACATTACCCTGGGCGAGTATTGCAGACAGTTCAAAATCTTGTATTACTAAGGCAGCCAACTTCAAGGTTTCTGGGATTAGGAGGGAGAGAGTTTGTTTAAGCAAAAATTTAATGTAAAAAACCGATATAATATCGGGTAACTCAAAATCAACACATAGAGAACATGGCAATAGAAGAAACCCATTGCTATAGGAAGTTGGAATATACAAGGCACACGCACTAAACAGATTAAGTTGAGCAGAGATCAAAAGTTAATGGTAAATATATTAATACTTGACAAGATCAAAAAGAAAAATATAGGCAAAAAAAAATAACCTTACCATATTTTGAGAGGAGTACTTAAGCACCAATATCAGTACATAGGAACGGCACAATAAACAAATTATTAAACTTTATATGGAGATATATAAACAGCCCATACTATTATAGAAATATAGCATATAAACAGCAAATGGTAGTGTTGGAAACGATAATAGAGTTGCTTACTGTGAGAGACTGATAAATACTGTACAAGGTATACTAAACCATAAAGAAGTAATTATAACAGGTGGTCTAAATAGCAGAGTGAGGAGAAGAGATAGTGATGTGGTGAGATGTTTTAAATAAAATGTAACCAACGCCTTATTAATTTTTGCAGAGAACAAAAATATATGGTTGCAAACACATTGTTCCAACATAAGGATATCCATAAGTATACACAGACAGATTTACTAAAGAATCTAAAATCTACCAAAAACTTGATAATAATAAAAAAGCACGAAAAGTGTGGATGCAGAATGCAACAGAGCATTGTAAATTTAGGAAGAGGAATATTAAAAGTGCAGAAGAACAACACAATAAATTGAAGACTAGAAAATAAGATAATTTTAAAACAGAGCTACTGAAGCAATACAGTATAATGACTTTATACTAAAACAAATAACAAAATAAATTAGAGACAGATAAAGAAAGGTCACTATAAGCAATGCATAAAATTTAAAATTTTTTTTTGGTACAGTAAGGTTTTTGCTCCTCTTAAAACTATTGAAGTCGAATATTCGCAAACGTAAAAATAAGAGATAAAAAGAGAAGTATTGAAACAGACTTTGCATAGGTATTGTTAACACTTTTGGATAAAACAGCTAACAACAGCTTGGAGAAAAACAACAAAATCAAAAACAATACAAATAACCAAAAAACTGTATAAATTATATCGCTAAAACAATACTTTATGCTAGTCTCCTGCAAGAATACAAGAAATTATATATAAAAGAGGAAAAACTAATACAAAATGTAAAATGCAATTATAAAAAAACAGAAGAGAACTTTGGAGAGCACTTCAAAAGACCAAAGACAGCAAGGCACTAGGACCAAGAAATTTAAATAAGTAACTAATTAAATATAGTAGAGATAAAGTTGCAGAAAATTTACAAACGATAGATAATAAAATAGAGAAAGGAGAAATATTCCGCAAAAATGGGATAAAGCCTATATCTTATATATAATCTATAAAAAAGAAAGACAAAAGTTTTGCTAATTCCCATCAGGCTACTTGCGAAAACTTTCTGGCAAATATTCTAGCTGATGCTGTTGTGCTCAGTAGTGAGAAAGCTCATTATCAATTATTGGACTGTGTCTTAAGCAAGGTTTTCGGTATTGGACCCCACAACATTTTAGACAACTCTATGAGCGACCTCTTCACAGTGGGTGTATAACTATTTGGTGTACCATTACAGAATTTGGCATCATAGTATCATATTCTTTTAGTAAGAAGGGAGTGGGAAGCATGGTGAATGCCATATCCACCTCCATGTTGTGATGTTGCGCAATTTCCTGAAGCTTAGATTAAACGGACATAAAAATACACCAATGTGGTTCCAACAAGATGGCGTTTTCGCACACATGGAGAGAATTTTTCGTGAAGTTCTGGTGCAAGCAATTACAGGGAGTTTAATCACATTACATCGTGACATTCCATGTCCGGCTAGTTCACCAGATCTGCCCGCTTGCGATTTCTTTTTGCAGGGACACATAAATGCTGAAATTTTTTAAAGCGGGCTGCGGAGTATTGAGGAATTAAAGGATGCTGTTCGCAACGTGATCACAACAGTACAAAAGGAAGTGACTCTGAAAACAGGAGTGTATTGCTCGTGCGGACAAACATTTAGACGATATCATCTTCAACACCTGTCGATGACTAAATGGCAATAATTGTTCTGTGTGAGTACAATAAACCATTAAACGGAATCTACATTTTTTAATTGTTGTTTCAAAAAAGGAGAGACCATTTTGCCGGCAAATGGTTTACCCGTCATTTTAAGAAAATCTATATTTGGTAATTTATTTTTGGAAAGTTATACTTCTCTCAAGAATAAATTTTGGATCCGTGTTCATAACGAGTGTTTTATTTATTTAAAAAAAAATAAATTAGTACCTGGTATTTTGTGATTTATTTTAAAGGCAATCTCTGTATGCGTTTTTATAACTGCAACAACACTAGTGTGTGTATATTGTACCCTAAATTGTTTAGTATAATATTGTAGAAACAATAAATTAAAAAAGTAGCACAAACAAGACAAATATAGTTTCGAAAATATTGTAAATTGTTAAATTTCAACATACACGATCATAAAATAGAGATTTCAAAACTTATGAGTGTTTTTTTTCCATTGGTATGTTTTTAACATTGCGAAAAATGCCATTAGAACGGCAAAATTGCTATAAATAGTAAAAAAACCGATTATGTTTAATTTTAAAATGTAAACTTGGGCAATGCACAAACAACTTTTTGATAGCGTTGTTAGGAAACTCTTTTATGTGATGTTCCAATTAGAGTTTAAAATATTTAGAGTATTTTAGATTCGAGCAAAATAAATGTGCACAGATGGTTCTAGTAATTTTATTATAATTTCATTAGAGAAGAAAGTTTAGCATTGAAAAACTATTTTGCTGTAGTAGCTAAAAATTTAAAAAGTGTCTACTAAAAAAGTGAAGCTGTAGTAATAAAATATAACTCGTTGAACCAACTGAAGCAGTAGATATACTATATTTATAAGCAGAATATAATATACAAATATTGATAATACAGAATAATTTAAAGAATGGACTTAATTTAATACGGCTATATTTTAGAAATAATACCTTGTATAGGAACAATTCACATGACATTTCTGAGAGAATGTCCTAAAGTCTAGCACACAGTCATACACAAGTGTTAGTTGTGAACTTCAGTTGTAAGTGAGATGAGTATAGCGTAGCAAAAGGTTTTTTATTCGTAAGTTTAGTAAAAAAATGCTGCCATTACAACATCGAACCTCCAACGAAGAAGAGCATTTGTCGTTGGAACCATGAGATTGATTAAAATGGCTGTTTGTGTAAAGGTATAAGCAAAGTTTAACCGCATATATTGAAGGAGAATGTGAGATGACTTCGAGAAAGTTTAGAGCGTAGCCTAATAAAGTCTGGTATGTATTGAGGCAAAGTTTAATATGCAAATCATATCGCCTACAACTTCGCGCAAACGACTCACTAAATGTTAGAATCTTCTAATTGTATAGTTAAAAACAGGGAAAATAATATTTTGTTACAAAATCTCCATGCAACACTAAAGCATAAAGAGACTTCCCAAAAGTTAATGTGTCCTACACTATATCGAGAACAAAAGTTTATGGACCTTTTTTTTATGGTAACACGGTTACCGGGATAATGTATTTCGCGGTGTTACAAAACTGGCTTCTGCCTTAATAAATGAAGATTCTTCTTCTTCTTCTTGCGGTTCCTATCCGTTCCGGATGTTGGCAACCATTTGGGCTATTATAATTTTGTTGACTGCTGTCTTGAATAACTGTGTTGTGGTCATAGAAAACCATGTTCGCAGGTTTTGAAGCCATGATATCCTTCTTCTACCCGGACCTCTTTTGCCTTGTACTTTTCCCTGCAGTATAACTTGAAGTAGTTGGAATCTGTTTTCGTTCCGCATAATGTGTCCTAGGTACTGGAGCTTTCTTGTTTTTATTGTAGTCAGTATTTCTTTTCTTTTTCATTCTTTGCAGAATTTCGTCATTCCTGACTCTCTCTATCCATGACACTCTTAACATTCTGCGATAGAGCCACATTTCAAATGCCTCCAGCCTTTTTCTGTTGTTTTGTCAGGGTCCATGACTCTACTCCATAAAGAAGAATAGGGAAGACGTAGCATCTCAGAAATCGCATCTTTGAATTAATTGTTAAATTGTGGCTTTTGAAGATGGTACTCATTTTGTTGAACACGGCTCTAGCCTTTTCAATGCGGATCTTTATTTCCTGTGAGTTATCCCACTGGTCATTAATAGTGCTACCAAGGTAAGTATACTTTTCCACTTGTTCTATAGGTATATGGTTTATCATGAGTTGACATCTGGGGATATTATTTTTACTGATGATCATTAATTTCGTTTTGTTTATATTGATGTCTATGCCCTGTCTCTGACTACATTCTGTTACTCTGTTTAATAGTACTTGTAAGTCCTCTAACTTTTCAGCAAAAATGACTGTGTCGTCTGCGTACCTGATGTTATTTAATCTTTCTCCATTTAAGAGAATCTCTATATTTGTGTTTTCTAACGCTTCTCTGAAGATGTATTCTGAATAAAGGTTGAACAATAGCGGAGACAGTACACAACCCTGTCTCACCCCTCTCTGGATTTTTATATCTTCGATGTTTTCTTCTTCTAATTTCATTGATGCCGTCTGATTCCAATATAGATTTATAATAATTCTTAGATCTTTTTCGTCTAGTCCTATGTTTCTTAAAATATCTATCATCTTTTGATGTTGGACTCTATCAAAAGCTTTTTGAAAGTCTATGAAGCAGGCATATACATCGCAGTTTACATCCCTGCAACGTTGAATTAATACTTGAATTCTAAATAGGGCTTCGCGTGTTCCGACTGCGTTCCTGAATCCAAACTGTGTAGGTGCTATTTGTTCTTCGCATAGTTTGTATATTCTCTTATGAATTATTTTTAGAAATGATTTTAATAGGTGGCTCATGAGGCTTATTGTTCTATACTCGTTGCACTTCTTAGCTCCTGGCTTTTTAGGTAGTAGAATGAATTCAGATTTAAGCCATTCTATAGGTATTTTTCCAGTGTCATATATATAGTGTGTTTTGCTGCACAATGGCAACCGATATGCTTCGATTCCTATCGCCCACTCAACAAAACTTAAAGAAGAATATGAAGGCATTAAGTTAGTATTGCAGAAACTCTACTATGGTGAGTATCAATTTTCTATTTGTGTAGATCTGAATATGGTAGACTTCTTGCTTGGGCAGCAAAGTGGGTATATCAAACACCCTTGCTTTATCTGCTTGCGGGATAGTAGGGCAAAGCGAGGTTACTGGAATAGGATTAATTGGCCAATAAGACAAAACATGACTTTAGGAACTGCGAATGTCATAAACTAGCCATTAGTGGACCGGAGAAAAATCATTCTCCCACCGCTCTACATCAATTTACGACTAATGAAGCAATTTGTTAAGGCTTTGAAGAAAGATGGCGATTGCCTCAAATACATTTGTAGATCGTTTCCTAAGTTAAGCATGGAAAAGCTAAAAGCGGATATTTTTGGTGGTCCTCAAATTCGCAAACTTATTAAGGACTCTAATTTTACAAATAACATGACGACTTTTGAAGCTGCTGCTTGGTGTGGCTTTGTCTCGGTGGTTCAGAACTTCTTGGATAACCACAAAGCAGAACTGGTGTAACAAATGTTAATGTACTTTAAAAACTTAGGTTCTAATATGAGCATTAAAGTACACTTTCTTCATAGCCACTTGAATAAATTTCCGTCAATCTTGGGGCTTTAAGTTAGGAATAAGGGAAAATATTCCACCAGAATGTAAAAGTGATTTAAGAAAGATATCAGGGCAGATAGGACAAGCATATGATGGCAGACTATTGGTGGAGCCTTCAACGTGATGTTCCTGATAACCCACATAAAAGAAAATTATATAAACAGCGCTTTTTCTCTACGAATTAGTTGTAATTTTTTTGAATTAGACTACTGTATTTCTTTGTTATTATACCGAATAAAACATTATTATGAGTTTTATTGATTTTGCGTTTACATATTTTGAAAACATTGTCATTTTTAGTGAAACGTACTTGTGGGCAGCACTGCTCTATTAATTTTGAATTTTTAAGCTATTAATGGTAATTAGCTAATTATCTCCAAAAATAGAGCCAATCCAGCAAAATGAACTTTATATTCGTAATAAGCACCACAAAATTACTTATAAATCGCTCAAATATTGGCAATAAAATTAGTGTTGACCAGTGTTATTAATTCAATAATTTTATCACAAAATGGAGTAGACCTAAGAAATCCAGTTCTGGCCCTAAGTCATAGTTAACTTCCATTGTAAATAACATAGTCACATTTTAAAATCCAATCCAATTTATCTGTAAATAGAAACTAATCATTTTTACATGTTTAAAAATATTTTCTACCAGCTTATTGAATAAAACAGCACTATCGTATATATGTTTATCACAGTAATAAAAAAATATACACCACAATGGTTGAATTTTTAATAGCCGCATGGAACGTAAACCTGTTTAAGTAATATATAAATAACATTGAAGCTTTCCTTGAAATAAATGATACTGATGTCATACTGATCTCCAAAGCTTGCTGCACAACAAAAACGTATGTTAAATTTTTTTGATATTCAACTTACCACAACAATCGCCAAGATGCAACTGAATATTGGAGAATAGCTATCATTATAAAAAAAAAACAGTGCATTACGAATCGCCACAATTTAAAATAACCCATATATCCAAGTTACTAACACGATATTAAGAAAATACGACGGCAATTACTAATATTTGCAGTGTACTGTCCTTCACGACAATCTTTGTGTTATAATTTATAGCGAGCGGAAACTACAATTTTACATATACTCACATTGAGACTCGAAGCTAATTACTTCGAAAGGTAGAAACTCTACAAATAAATAACTGACAATAACTATGGTTTCATCTTCTTTTAGGAACCTACTTATTGGTAAATTGAGCTATAAATAAAATAACAAATAAAATTTTCCATTTTTTGGATTTCTCACCCAACTACATCAATGTAAATACTTTCGTATCATTGTAACAGTTAATTATAAGACAACGTGATAATTATATATAATTACACACACACGCGCACACACACACACACGCGCGCACGCACACACACACACACACACACACACACACACACACACACACACACACACACACACACACACACACACACACACACACACACACACACACACACACATATATATATATATATATATATATATATATATATATATATATAAACACCCACACCCACGCACACAAATTCGAATTACTTCGGTTTGTGCATTCGAACAGAGTGGACGTGTCGTATTAACAGCTCGCGTTTTGTGTGACGAGTGTTAAAAAAGTTGCGATCTGCCAGCGCGTTGTTGGGACCTCGCGCCCATCATTGATGTGGTATGGATCGCCTGGCCTGCAGCTCTTCACCGCTGCTCCTTCCACCGTTTCTGCTGCCGCTCCCGTCACCACTCCTGCGTTAAGACGAAGAAGCGTTGTTGCTGATTCCTCGCCGTCGCAGCAGAGCTGGAATAAGGCTTTTTTATAACATGTATCAAGTAAAATTAAATATTAAGTGTTATCCAGAGTTGTCGTCTTACTCTAGAAGCATAAAGTTGTGTTTGAGTGAGCCTAATGGTAAACGTTTGCGTTTGAAAATCACGAAGTAAAGACCCGGTCGGTGATATCAGTTCCATTGAAAAACACCCAGTCCTAATGAACAACAAAAGTTATTAATATTAACTTTCAACTTTAATAATTTAATTATCTGCTATAATGCAAAACAACGCTGGATTTCAGGTAAATCCCAATAATGTACCTTCCCGCGCCAATAATGACACAGTCTTAACCCCAAAAATGGTATGCCTACTATCAACCACAAATAGGCTCCTAAGCACTACAGAACGTATTCTGGCAGCCGGCTTAAAATTATTTTTCACTCTATTAAACTAATTACCAACGGCCAATCTCATCCTCACAGTAAGCCACAGCAAACCAATGCAACATACAACTTGGTCATCATCAACTGATATGGCTTAGGACCTGAGCAAGACCGAGCTTTCTTACTGCCAACAACTTCTAATCCTGATGCAGGAACTGCTTGTCATAAGCGTAGAATCCAAAACCTTATTCAAACCAACAACTTTCAAGAATTGAAAATGAGGAACAACAAAAGGAAGAGAACTAATCAGTTAACCACACAACGTAACGCTCAAGCCAAAACTCGTGAATCCTTCTTACCTTTTCTACAAGAAATAGATTCCACCCCCTAACAGACTTGATTGATTGTAATTTCGAAACTTATATCACTCCCCCGACAAAGCTGACAACTGAAGTTCTAGCGTCCTTTGAACATTAAGTAAACAGTATATCTATTGTTCAACATCAAGAGAAAAAGACTCCTTCCAACTTATTTTTTGTTAACCTTAAACGACGGGGAAATAACAAAAAAGTCTATAATATTAGTATCTTACTAAACGCCGTAGTCAAAATTGAACCACCTCATAAAAAGAGAGAAATGATACAATGCAAAAGATGCCCTTGTTACGGTTATACTGAGAATTATTGCACACGCCCAGACTATAGGGTTTGCATAATTTGCAAGCAGATTAAAAACAGATTTAGAACATTTCTCTATTTCAGAGAAAGACAGCTCCTAACAAATAAAAAATATCAATTCCTGTTATTGCACCCCAAGCAAGAACCCAACCAAAAGTCAGATCTAATTCAACCAGTACTTATGTTCCACAATACAGCAATAATCGTCCAACATACAACATACAGTATCCAAGCAATTGTGACCATGCAAAAAACCATCGATTCACAGAGTATTATGGTAAACGAGCTCATGGAAGAAATAAAAGACCTAAAAGATCTATTAAACCAACTAGCGAACTTCAAACAGTTCTAGTGGCGCAACTGCTCAAGATAGCCCAGTGGAATGCAAACGGTTTGGTAAATCATTGCCAAGAAGTTGAACCATTTATGCTGTACAACAAGATAAACATCCTATTGATCTTCAAAATACATCTCACTGAACAATCATACTTCAAAATTCGTGGCTGTGACATATATAATACCAATTATCCAACTGCCACAGCAAGAAGAGCAGCTAAAATCGTAGAACACCACAAAATTTTTAATTATTGCTCTGAACTCATACAAGCACCAGTATCACTATCAAAGACTGGATAGACCTACTAGTTGTTTCCGCAACTTATTGTCCCCCTGAACACCGACCCAACAAAGATAGTCTTGAGGAATATCTACAATCTCTAGAATTTTTTTTTGCTGAGGGAGATGTTAAACACCTCCACTGGGGATCTACGTTAATTACCCCAAGAAAAAAAGTGCTCTTTTCTATTATGCAACAGCACCGCCTAGTACCTATTGGCCGACCGACACAGCAAAGATCCTTGACCTACTCGATTTTTTTGTAACCGCTATAGCCACGATCTCTACATCAGTAATCAATAAATGAAGATCCCCAATGTTAATCAATCATAAAGCAAATTGGACCGATTTTAGAGGTATATTAGACGATCAACTAGAAACTAATATTCCATTAAAAATAGCTACTGATATTGAAAATGCAGTCGAAATGCTCAATAAAAAATTCACCTGTCTGCTTCAAGGTCCACACCATACCTACCAGACTACTAACCCGCGATAGCACTGCAGCAGTAGAACAAAACATCGATACTACGCACTTTGACGGGCATAAACAAAATGGTGTACATGCAAGCTGTCAGTCGCCTCCTACAGCAGTTTGAAGACGGGGGTGATGCAAGTCTATAGTGATTACCAATAAAACGTAGGTGCACTATTTCATTCTCGAGTCCCAGCAGTCATCAAGCGAGTGGCGACATACCAGTTCCCTCAAACCCAAGAGAGCGCGGAAGAGCCGTTCGGCAGGAAAAGTGATGGCAATGTTCTTCTTCGAGACCTGGCAGAGGCTTATCCTTGTAGACTCTTTGACGGATGCTAGGAAAGTCAATTATTACTTATTACTCAGACCTCCTGGAAACAGACGTTAAAGAAAATATGCGATACAAAGGAAAGACAGTCGAAAAATGGATAACCTTTCTTTGAGACAATTCACACTCCCATACGGCCAAAATAACAATGGAAACCCCCCGAAAATTAGAATGGAACCTTCTGCCGTACAGTTCCGATTTAATCCCTAGTGATTTCTCTTTGTTCGACAGACTCAAATCAGACTTGCAAGGCATGCGGTTTGCGCCGTTATCTAGACTGTTCGGGATTGGATATGCCGCCAATCAAAAGCGATTTTTGAAAAGGGCATTCCAGAACGTTGGGGGGAGTACGTTAAAGACTGACATGTGCAAGTAAGTGTTTGGCATTTTATTTTTTTTTGTAAAAAAAATCAGTCCCGATCATATTTGGACCACCTTGTATACCCGCTCAACCCCTTTGTCATCTGTTAACCTTTTACTGCATTCAATATTTTATTCTTAAAGTATTTGAATCCATAGTTGCAGAAAGATTAATACAAATGTTGAGTTTTATTATATTTCTACAATAACACAATTTTGTATTAAGTCGTGACTTATTGTTATTAATATATTATGTCTTATATTTATAAAAATTGTAGCAGAGATTTTCACTGAATCTTTAACATTTTGCTACATAAATTAAGCAGTCTTAGAATTCATGACAGTTTGCTATCATTGTTGACATTCTACCTCTATAGAGAAACTCAATTTGTTTAAAAAAAAACATTTTTGTCTAAACCCATAATAAACCCCGTTTGGTGCCCCACAACGTTCTCATTGTGGGACTTTTATGTTTCTGGTTTATATGGATAAGATTACATAATATAAAATAGTATATGTATGCGTCTTTAGATTAAAAGTAACAATTGTTGCTAAATTTGCTTATTATTTATATTTATTTATAAAACAAATTATTTATAAAATGTCTACAAAATAAATAAATATAGAAGTAAATATACATCTTAAAATAATATTTATACGCCAGGAGTATCAGTGTACATTTATATAATTATTTTGTTCGTGTACATGTTCATATTATTTTTGCGTATTTGAAATTACTGTCATTTAATTTATAGTCTTTATATCTGCTATCACTTAGTAAAAATTTTAACTAGAAAAATACAGTTATTTATGTATCTATATGTAGTTGAGATGTTCAAGGCGGCATAGGTATTATTACTAATCACATGTACACCAAAACAATTTTTGTGATTTTCTTTAGGCGACCAAATTGGTTTTGTCTCCTTTTTCCACCGTTTTAATTTGTATGGTTGGCGCAGAAGGCTAGCAGTCACGAACAATGCTCGTCTGTCTGGAGACCCAGCGGGCGGGCGAGTTCGAGTCTCGCTGAAAACCTTTGGATGTATGTGATGTTATAGTATTTAAGTTGTATTTTGTAAGCAAAATAACCCCTCGAGGCTGCAGTATAAATAAGTGTAACTTAATGGAAAAAATGTTCTACAGAAAAAAGCTACATATAATTCTGTATACATGGTATTCCCATAACTACTGTAGCATTTTTTCTCTCAACAACGCGTAAATTTACTTAACTATTTATTTATTTTACTTACAGTAAATCACAATTACTTCATAATATTTTTGTACGCAACACAGAGAATTACTAACGTAAATTTACATTGTACTTATCTGTAACACTGTTTATGTTCCACTAGCACAGAACGTTTCACTCTCGGCATTTGACTTTCCCTAGCTGCCTTGATGAGTAATATTTCAGCCTATCTGAGCCTACAAGAGAGATCTGGAAAACGCCTGGAAATTTCAGCATTGTTCGAGTCCTCGCAAGTGCACAAGGAGCGCGGCTAGAGGCATTATGGACGCCGCTCAACCGTGAAGGCTAGGTGTCGACAAAAACTGCGGCTGCGAACGTCTCTTTGATGGTGCGCCTACATCGACAGTAGTAAAAAATCTGTGACATTGATATATAGTTGCACTTGTCAAAAGTTGTAAGTTGCAATGTGTTTCTTGTTGAGTTTGATTATTTATCAATGTAATGGAGTAACAGAGGAAACCACATTGCTGTAGTAGAATTACATAAGCGTGAATTTAAAAAAGGTTATCTTTAATATCTTGCATCCTTTCGGCATTAGCCATATGTTTAATGGAACTGAAGACGCTAAAAATCGTCCAAGATCTGGAAGACCACGTTCAGTTCAGACGGTCAGAAGATCATGCTTTGTGAAATGCAAATTTCCAAAACTTCAACAGCTCGTATTATTAAGCAAAATCTAAGACTTGCATCGTGTGGTTGGTTCTCGGGTTATAAGGCCGTGGTCGGATTTCAGAAACTCTTGACGTTTCGTCCACAACTGCGGCAGACATCTACAGAAGAAAATCTTCTAAAAATTATGTGACTGTCTCGTGCGTTTTCGCTTTTATACTCGCCCGAGTATGGTAGGGATGGTGTTGGGAAGGCGTGGTTGACGTCACAGGGTTGGTAGCTGACGTGATCGGGCTAGCTGCTGACGTCAATCGGGACGTTGCAGGTAGTATTTCTGACGTCACTCGCTCTTTCGCCGTATCGCGGTCTGTTTTTTTGCCCCTTGAGAGCGACAAACCAAGACCTAGGTAGATTAAATCTATCGTCCCTGTTAAAATTATTATTATATTTAAAATTTCCACCGCCTCTTTGTATAATCTTGGGTAGTAATTCCTACAGTTGGATAAAACTTGTGTTTGCCACAACACCATCCCTACCATACTCGGACGAGTATAAAAGCGAAAACACACGGGACAGTCACTTAATTTTTAGAAGATTGTCTTCTGAAGATGTCTGCCGCAGTTGTGGACGAAACGTCAAGAGTGTCTGAACTCCGAACATGGCCTTGTAACCCAAGAACCAACCACATGATGCACCATAACGCCGGCCGTAAAAACCTTCGCAACTAATTAAAATCTAAGATTTGCTGACAGATGTTTTAAAGAAAGCAAAAGAGAAAACCAAAGAGGTTCTTGACTGAGTACTCACTTGATGGCTACAGAAAATTTTTTAAAGTGGAGGAATCTTTCAGCAACCGGGTATACGCTAGGTCGTCCAAAGCAGCACCTCAGTTAGTACGAAGGGTTTAGAGGAATTATCATACACCAGTTTTGCGGGGAATGTGTTATGATAGAGTATCCTTTCCGTTTCGGTCGCTGTGTATTAACAGAACATTTGGAAACGTGCAGTCAAACAATTTAAAAATTCTGAAAATATTGTGCAAAACCAGTTAATAGTATGATTTTGTCGTTCTAATTAGTGTTTAACAGTATTTATGCACATAACATGTATTATTATGGTATTTTAGGGTATATTTTTGTCACCACTGTGTTGCATTGACTTGTATTTTGAATACAAACCAACACAAGATTTTGAGGTTTCTATAGTATAACTAATATATTGGTAATATATGTGTATATAAAACGTTTTCGAGAAATATAAAATATTTAAATTCTGATTGTAATTAATTTTAATTAAAACAAAGTACAATAATAATTTTGGTTATAAACAGAGGAAGAAAAGGTTATTTATTCAATAACTATAAAAAAATTAAAAATGACATATAACTAACATGATTTGCTTTCTTTGTTTTAATAAAGTACAATTGTAAGTATTACGACATATTCAAAATCTGTCACTGCAGTAGGTCAGTAGGTATAAAATATAAAAATTATGTCACCGTAATTGTTACCCACGCGTCGTTATTGCTTTTAGCTTTATAATGGTTTAGGTATAACCACGCCTACAACAATAATTTATTGTACTGGTTTAAGTTAGTCTTTGTGACATTAAAGTGTGTCACAATTTTTGTACCTGTTAAGCTTCTGAAAACGAAAAAGGGTTAACTATTTGAAGGTCAACAACTCTCTGCAGTATGCTACGTGCTGCTAGTGTACTCAATATGTGTCTGAAGTAAGATCAGTTTTAAAATGAGTACAAAATAAGGGCTTACATTTGAAGCTGATTTCTACGGATGCATAGAAAGATTCGACAATGGATAAAGATTTCTTCAAAACAGTTTTTGAAAAACAAGTGCCTTGTATAATAAAACTATTTATTAATAATCCACCATTATTGTTGCGTGCTGGGTAATAACCAACTTGCTAGGAAGAATATTTGTATCTCTTGTGGCAATTACACACAAATTAGATGAACTCAGCTAGCAGTATATGACAAAATCTCTTTTCTTAGATAAAAACACTGCGAAATGCATTATAGGAAATCTAGATCGCGTTTATGACGAATTATTTTTGTGAAAATGCTTTCTAAAGAGAAAGCCCTGGGCAATTCAGAGGTAGAATTTATTACAAGGGTCGGTAAGGTTGCAAGGTTACCGTTTGAGCCTGTCACTTGTAGTCCCAAAAGAATGCTGCCACTATACCAACATGCTTTTCTAAAGTAGGCGTTATAATACTTTTAAGATATGAATCGGTATTTGCAATACCTCTATTATTACACTTTTATTTGTACTTTTTTCTTACAGATTATGTTTGCTTAAATTTTTTTTATCAAAAATTATTTATGATTCAAGATTATGCCATCAAACAAAAAAGAAATTTGTAATTTTTTGTTTTAATGGAGGTGGAGAGTATTATTTGCCGTATTTAAAGTTTTTTTTAGTAAATTAATTTTTTAAGAAATAAATAATTTTTAATATTCACCATCTTTGATGTACTGATGGATATAAACATTAGCACTTTTTTAGTTAGTAGGTTGAATAGGCAATAATAAAGTTATACAATTTTTAGATATTGATTTAAATTGGGAGTAACAATTTTCTGTTTATTTATTTACTTTTTTTCACCTTACAGTGTTTGGGTACTGAACTGCTTTTCATATTTCTTCTGTCTCTAGCTAGGATTTTCAATTGTTGCCAGGTGTTTCCATTTTTTCTAGCGATGTCTTTGAAATTCTCCGCACATCCTATTCAAGGTTTTCCCCTTGGCTTTTAATCTTCACCTCTCACTTCAAATGCCTTTTTTGGATATCTGTCATTCCACATATGGATCATGTTGTCATGTCAGAGCAGTCTGGTTGCAGGTTTTCTCTTATGTTCCTGTTTCGTTTTCTCTCTTTTCTTGTATTTCCCATTATTTGTCTTAGGTATCTCATTTCAGTTGCCGTTAGTATGAATCTATGATAGTCTATTATAGTTTACGACTCTCCTGCATATAATAATGTGTGAGTGTGGTATTTTTGTTTGCGTGCTCAGTTCTGTTTTCTCTCTTATTGTGTTATTAAGTTGGTAGTAAAATGTTTAAATTTGCGAATTATATCTGTTTCTACTTGTTCTAGAATACTTTTGTATATATTTATACCTAACATATTTATTTATGATCACTTCTTTTTGTTTTAGGTGTCTTTTCTGTGTATCTATATTTGCTTGCAATTTTCGCGGTTTTTTTGGTAGTTTTTACAGTAGGTCTTCTATATGTATAGAGTTTAGATTTTAATGCCTCATAGTTATTTTTTACTCGTTTTTGCGGTTCTTGTATATATAGTTTATGCATATAATAAATAGTGAAAGACTTGATTCCTCTAGCTATTTTAAAATCTTTTGATTTTTGTTCACGTAGCCTTATCTTCCCTTTATATTTTTGTGTAAGACTTGTATTATTTTTTTCAATTTATAGGTCATCTGCAGTTCACTTAGTGCATCCCAGACATGTTCTTGAGGTATTAGATTAAAGACGAATTTTAGATCCACGAAGGCTAAGTATAAATCTGCGTTTTTACTCATAGATTTCTCTATTATAACATTTAATGTATATATGTCGCTCTGTTATGTTTTTTCAGTCTGAAGTCTATTTTGTCCGCCTTCAGTCGTTTTTTTATGATAGTTTAGTATAGATTTTTAGCGCTATTATAGATTGCTTTATAACTTTCACATGTCGTAGAATATTATTTTTTAAGTAAGGAAATAATTATATTGTTTTTTCAACTCTTTAGTATTTTTTCCTGATTTTATGCTTGTTGCGTGTCTTTTAAGCATTTTACTATTTTACTATTGAGCGTCCTTAAAACTTTCCGGACTAGGTTGCCTCTTTCCGGCAATTTAGCTAGTTAGTTTTTCCCTTTTATTTGTTTATCTACAATTCTATTTTTTTCTCGTTTATCTTATCTGTTGTTCGTTGGATATGAGATCTTCCTACCCCTTTTTTTGTTACTTTAACTTATTTTTAATTTAGTTTTGTTTGTTTATATAATTTATTTTGATGTCATCTATTGTCTCTTATACGAGGTGCATTATAAAATCTCCGATTCTTTTTCTCACAAACTAATCACACGAAAACTGTGAAACTTGTGTCACTTCTCGACGTAATTTCCCTGCAGCCGTACACATTTCTCACAACGTTGACACCATGATTTCATGGCCGCTGCGAACGCTTCTTTAGGTGTGTTCTTTGACCACTAGAAAATCGCTGATGCAATAGCGACACCACTAGTCAATTAGCGACTACGAACAGTGTCTTTCATCGTTGGTAACAGCCAAAAGTTGTAAGGGCCCAGGTTAGGTGAGTAGGGAACATGATAAATCACTTCAAAGTTGTCACAAAGAAACTTCTGGGTCGCGTTCGCCCGATGCGCTGGTGCACTGTCTTGGTTAAAAGGGCACACGTTCAGCCTTTTCCGCCCGTTTTTCACAAATTGTTGGAACGAACTTGTTCTTCAAAACATTTTGGTAGGTTGCATCTGTCACCGTAGTGCCATTTGGAACGCAATGGGTAAAGATTACCCCATCGCTGTCCCAGAACATAGCCACCATCATTTTTTCAGCACTGGCGCTTACGTGAAATTTTTTTTGTGGTGGTGAGTCTGTGTGTTTTTATTGAAGTGACTGGTGCTTCGTTTCAGAATTTAAAAATAGCATCCATGTCTCATCCATTGTCACAATCGATCAAGAAAAAGTCCTATTTATGGCGTCATAATACGTCAACATTGCCTGAAAACATGCCACACGTGCAACCTCTGGTCGTTCGTCAGCATTCGTGGCACCCACCTGGAGCACACTCTTTGCATTTTCAAGTCTTTATGCAAAATTGTGTACACAGATCCCACAGAAATGCCAATTTTGGAGGCTGTGTTCTAGGTTCATTCGACAATCCTCCAAAACAAGTTTCTCCACTCGCTTGATCATGTCGTCAGACCGGCCGAAATTGTCTTGGTTTGTTGTCACACGACGTTCTGCCTTCTTTGAACTGTCGCACCCACAAACCCACATTAGACACATCCATAACATTATCATCACATGTCTCACTCAACTAGCAATAAATTTCAATCGGTCACACCACGAAAATAAAGAAAATGAATAATTACATGCTATTCTTATAATAAAAACGTCACTATTTTAAATATCAAAGACAGTCCTCACTCTCTCCACTGTTCCTGGAGTTCTGTGGGCCATCTCTGTCACGCATTCACAAAAAGTGCGCGCGTATTTTGAAATAAACCGCATGTTTTTATTTGTTCCCAATTATGAGAAAACAATTCGGAGGTGTTATAACTTGAATTCACCTCGTATAAAACTTATTTCTTGTTTTATTTTGTTTTACCGTTTTGTTCTTTTTAGGTTTGAGCTTACTGCTTTTGTTCCAGATACTTTGTTTGTAAAATTGACTCTGGGAAGCAAGTCCTTTTTTCAGAATCTATGTTTCATTTTTCCTTTTGTTTCTGACGTTTTTCCTTACAGAGTAATCCATTTATATTTTTTCCTAATACGCTTATTTTTGGATTCTCCGCTGTTTCTTACTTTATTAGTGTGTGAGTGCTTGACTGTTCTCAAGTTGGTTTTTGTATGTTGATATCTGAATCACTAATTTGTACTTATTATTTAATTAAGAGCCTTTAATTATTTTTATGTTATAAATTATATATTTCATACTTATGATATATGGTATGTAATCTATCATGCCCCCTGTCCAAGCTCTTCTATTTTATATGTTATTTTGTGTACAGCGTTGTGTGGGAGCCAAATGTTCCATATTAACGTCTGGTTTACTATAAAAAAGTCGATCATCCTGTCTCCATTTGTATTTGTAACTTTTTGTGTACTCTCATTGTTTCACACCCAATTTCTTTGTTATTTACTACGTACGTGTTCTAGTTCTCCATTATTTTTTAAGAGTTTGCTGTAATTATTTATAGAACGCCTATTATCTTGTAAATTCGCATATTCTTGAATCCCATTTTCTTCTAAAATGTCATTGTGTTATTCGTTTATTTAGTTTATTGGTGAGGATTATGCATATTCCTTCCTTTGCTCGGTTTCCTATGGATGTGCCTGCATATCTCATAGAAAAGCTTTTATTCGCTATCTTTATTACGCTTACTTTTTTCCTCGTTTTGTTTTTTATATTTACTTGAAAAATGTTATATTTTATGTCCCAAACCTAATCCTTGTTCTAGCCAGTTGTCTTTGGTTAGACCGCACAGTTCTAAAGTTCACTTTATTTTTTGAATCTAAATACTCAAAGAGAATAAAAGCATTTTCTTACAAATAAATATTTAATAATTAAAAAACATTCAGTTTACTTGGTTATTTAACAATTACTAAATATAAGCTTTTTGTGTAAAATTTAAACTTGGGATAGAAATTCATTTTCTAGTAAGGTAAAACATCAACGAAAATCTGTGAAATAAATTTGCCAAACGTGACTTGTCCTTCCTACAAAATCTGCCGACTTTGGTTAAACTATTTTAAGTGTGATAGAACAAGCATCGAAGACGCGCCATTTTCTAAAAACTCTAAAACAATTTTGTTGTCAGAATTATGGTTTGCCAGATACATGATTCTTTGCGCATTCCTGAGCAAAATTAAATTTATACAAGGACATTAGCCGACCGTTTGCAAGTATCTAAATCTTCTGATTTGATCCTTATTATAGTGTACATTTTTAGCGTTACTGGTGTTAAGTAGATTGGTCTGTAATTTTCACAATTTGTAGAATCTTGTTTTTACTTAATATGGGGATAACGTTGTTTTCCTAACTTTTTGAAATATTTTTCTAGCTTGCATGTGTGTTGGATGAGTTTTGTTATTATTTTGTTATTTGCCCCCCCTTCTTAAAAAGTTTTGGGGCTAAGTCGTATCCCTGCGATTTTTTAATTTTTAGTTTTTCTATTTTGCTTTTTTACGTATAATTCTGTCTGCTTTGTTTGCCCTGTTTGCTATATGTTGTTTATCAGATATGACTGTATCAGCTTTTCAATGGAATTTAGCTGTGTATTTGTAGCTTTTATTTTATAATTCACGTATCGTACTTTTTGTGCTGATTTTTCTTTTAACTTATTAATCCCATTCCAGAATACTTTCTGATTACCTATGAATGTTCTCCCAGACTTTTTAAAATTTCCTTGCGGTTTTTCTTTGTAGCGTTCATTTATTCCTTAGCTTCGTTTCTTCTTATTGTTATCTGTCTTGTCTTATAAGTGTACCAGGGTTTTTCTGGTTTTTATTTTTTACTTTATTTCACAATTCTATTTATTTAGATTTATTTTACCGTTCTTATTCTACATATTGCAATAGCTGTTTGTCTCATAAAAACGGGTTCATGTAAATTTTATTTTTGAATTATCTAGTTTTTTAATTTTATATGTGGGTAAATGCTTGAATTTTATCGGGTTTATTTTTACATGTTGGTTTTCGCAATCCCCAAATCTTGCATGCTACTTAATTCAGCACCTGTAATTATTTTAACATAATAAATTTTGCATTTAATACTTCTGGTGTATGTTATGTAGCCTATCATACTCGGTTGTCCAAGCTCTTTTGAGTCATATGTTATTTTTATGTATATTTTGTTTAGAAATCAGGTGCTTCCTATTGCATTTATACTTTGAATACTTAGTACGGGCGATTGGTTCAGTCACTAAGATCTTATTACGTCGGAACAACTGTTATTTAATAATACTCCTCGATCCCGAGCCGCCAGACCTCCATTCATATCGGGTAATTTTGTTGTACCTCTTCTATAGCAGGTGTTGGCATTCGAACTGTTAGGTGTCAATTACCTTTGTGCAAGAATAAATTACCACAACATAAATTGTTGCTATTATTATAATGTATGCATATATCTTTCCACCAACTAACCGTAACCTTAGAAATCGTGTATGACATGCAGTTTATTACAGCTTTTGATTCTAAGGATTGTTTTCGCTTATCTGTAGTATATAAAAAAGTTACACGTAAACATTTTAGATGCATTTTCGTGTAATTTAATTTGACAATAGGGGAAATTTGTTGTTATTTGCTACGCAGAGCTTGTTCAGTGCATAGTCAGATATGCGCTTTGAAAATTTTTATGAATTACACATTAATTTTGATATTTACACCATAATCTTCTATCCTTATTCGTTTAGCATTAAGACTAGCACCGCTCCAAAATAATGTTTTGTAACGTGATAGCCTGCCGTACAGGTTCTAACGGCGGCACTGTTCGGTTTTGTGCATAGCAGTATGGAAGAAGAATTGCTTATTAAGACGTTAACTAGTTTTCATGTTTTATGGTGGTTTTGGCTTGTGCAGACAATTTTTTGTACTCCTGCTTATTGTAAGGTTACAAACGTCACCGTGGCAATCGTCGTAACTAATGCTTCTTTTGAATCCTGTTTTTTAACTCTGAAAGTAAAAAGTCTCCACCTTTCCTAATACACAACTATTTTTGTTAAAACGAATAATAGGGCCACATAAATTTCCTAAAACAGCAACTAAGTGAGTATAATACAGGAATATAAGAGTTATTCCATTTATTTTGCTAACATAAATTACTGATACTTTTCGGTTCATGTTTTTCTTAATCAAGCCATCACTGAAAATCTTCTTCCAGGCTAGTCGGTAAGTGTACTAAAAGATACTACTCTATGTCCATCTGTTGTGCGATGATTTAGAAATCAGCAACTCAAATACTGTTAAAATCCATAAAATGTTACAAGCTTATAGAGTTTAAATATTCTGCTCTAAATTTTGGCAACAATTTGCTCACTATGGTGCAATTAGCGATCGGCACGTCCTTAAAAGTTTCTTCTTGCTGGTGGTGTATTTGCGCATGGTAGCCCCACATTACTTGGCTGTAAAATGATTGCATTTCAACAAAGATCAAATTTTTTTCTAACTAGAGCAGGCCCAGAAACATTTTCTTTTTACTAGAATCGTACATGCGCGCACTGGAAATTATAGTCATTTAGACACAGAAACAATTTTTTGAAAATCATGATGATATCATTTTAATTATTAAGAACGACTAAGCCTTCTCTGAACCAAATTATAGATTATATTATAGAAGAAAAAACCCTATCCGATTTAAAGAAGTGAAGTATGAATTGGAGTACCATTTCCTTAAAGCAAAAATGTAATTTTGGTATAAAAAGACAAACCTGAATAAAAAACAACAACTAGAAAAACGAAAAAAAAGAGAATAAATTGAAATATATTAAAATATACAATTTAGAAAATTTAATGAATGAGGGTACTGCTATTTTTATAAATAAAGGTTGGATCAAAAATTACAGGAAGCCAACAACTAAGTTGGGAAAAATATTACAAAAAATGATTGCTAGAAAGTCGAGCAAAATTAATAAAGAAAAAATACAGACATTAATGTACAAGAACAACCGATTAAGATAAAAGTGGAAAATAATAAAAGTGTCGTACGAAATACGAACAGTAGAAGAGCTGGGGTATATACAATAGCACAGGTGAAATGTTAAAGAATGCCACAGCAAAATTAAAAATAACAATAACGAAATTATTTAATAAATGCATAGATGAAAACATAAAACCCAAAGAATCGATGGAACAAACAAGTATAAATAGCATAATACTCAAAGCTGTAAAAATATTATATAAAGATCCGACAACGATCATTAAGAAAGGGAAACATTTAAAAAAAAGGTTTAAGTTGGCAACTTTTAGGCAAAATATTATCTTTCGCCCTGTTTGAGGCAATCGCCAATTTCTTTTATTTGAGTTTTGAAATAATCAGTTCATTGAGTTGGTCGTCTTGTGGCACCCTCTGTGCGAGTTTTGTTTGTTTAGGCATAGCCGCGGCGGTTGGTTCGCCTGTGAGGCAACGTCGCTATAAAACACTCGATCGGCTTTAATTTTTCCGTATACACGAAACCGTTTTTGACTGATTGGTGGCAGGAGTTTCCACATCCCGGAGGTCGTTTGTTGTAAGCCGATTGCATATAGGGAACTCGATATTTACCGACGGAGAAAGTCGGTCCGTTTGTAAACCTCGGACACGACCAGCTGAAGGACTTACATCAGGAAAGACGCTTCCGATCGGCCCCGCAGCAAAGATTACGGTAACTTGACCCTTTTTTTTGCCCACACTCTTCTTTCCTTTTCCTCGACTCCCCTTAATTATAGCCCCGAGGGAGGCGATTCCTGCAGCAGAACGTTCGCTTCCACGGTGAGTGTCTTCTAGCCTTATGACGTTTTGATTGGAATTCTTTTTTGGAAATTAAAAATACGATACAGTCCGCTTAAACCCAAACAAGCCCAATTTTTCTAAAGGCTACATGCCCTAAAATATTGGAAAAATAAACGGTCAGACATGGGTACAGCCATAAGTAATGTAAGAATTTATACTTTTCGATTTGCGGATGACTGAGTTCCTTTTGACTTGAGGCACAAATATTTGGAATATATGACCTGTAAAATCAAAAACAAATAAGAAAAAGAAAAACGGTCCATAAATTTGGACAAAACCAGATATTCATGTATAGGAGCTGAAGATGACCAACTAAATTTAGCAAAATTCGGAGAAAACATCTAACCGACCAGCATAAATACTTAGGTTTAAAAATAAGGAATGATCGACAAAATAAACGAGATAGTGGAGAGCAAACTGCATAAAAAATAAGGACAATAAAAATTCTCACTAGAATATGGTAAAATAAGAAAAAAACTAAAGGGAGAAAATGCAACATCTACAAGACATTTATTAAAAACATTACCCTATATAAGAGGAAAAAGTGGAGAATGAACAAAACAGATAGAACAAGAGTAATTATATTATAAATGAATGGATTAAGAAGATTTTGCGGAGTATTTAGATTGGAGCAAGTAATCATCGACAGAATAAAACAAATAATGAGTATCACAGAAAATATTAACCAAAATGTAGAGAGAACGCAATTTAAATATTACAGCCATATAAAAAGAATGCACTAAAATAGGTTGCTAAAAAAACTTGCTATTTTGACAAAAGAAAGAGACGGAGATTCAAAACAAATAGGGAAAGCGTTATATGAAAAGCTAAGAGCAAGAGAAATTTCTAAAATTGCAACTGTTATGAGTCTAGAGATTAAATAAAGATTCCTTTTCACGTGCTTATTGCTATTTACAATCTGTTAATTATATTATTTTTACATAACATGAGGAAGTAATGCCCTTGAACATTACTTTTTTACCTTATAATAAACTATGTTTGCATGAGCTTGAAATTAACTTAAACTTAGAAATTCTAAAACTAATCTTAGGTAAACCTATTAGCCAAATCTAGTGGGTGGAATCTTTGGAATCGCTTGTCAAATTGTCTTTCTAGAAGAGCGGCAACTAAATCGTTAGGGTGAGCACTAAGTTTTGCTTGGTAGTTGGTGCTGGCGCGTAGAATTTCTTCATTAACTGAAGGAGCAGGTAGATTTTGTTAAAGTAGCCAATTAGGGATTGTATCTAGAAGCATTGGCTATTAATCGTATTATCTTATTTTGAAATCTTTACAAAATTTCTAGGTTGGAATTAATGGCAGATCTCCATAAATCCACATTAGTTTTAAAATTGATTTATAGAATAGCATTTTGTTTTGAAGTGATAATTGAGACTTTATTTCTACCATCCAGTATATGTTACGGAGGTTTAGCCCAAGTTGTAATCTTTTCTTCATTATGTGAGTCTTCCAGGTTAGGCTTCGAGATTAATTAATCTGTAGGTATTTTACGCTGTCTTGTTGTGGTATGAGAGTGTTATTCAATGTTACTGGTGGGCAAGTTTATTTTCCGTAGAGCGAAGGTTACTTTAACTGACTTGATTTATTCACACGTATTCAGCATAGTTTAAGCCATTCTTCTGTTTTTCTAAAACTTTGAAGAAGTATCTACGTTGCTGTTTGGAGATTGTTATGTGATGCAAAGATTGCAGTATCGCCTGTGTATGTAGCTACCGGCATTTGAGGTGTTGTTGGCAAGTCTGCCATATATAGGAGGTATAAGACAGGACCTAGAATGCTGCTCTGTGGAACACCTGCTTGAATTGACCTTATGGATTATTGTGAATCTATAATTTGGCATAAAAACTTCTTTCCGTATTCTTGTGGTAATGCCTTCTTTATTTCGTATAACGATTCAGTATGTCAGACCTTGTCGAAAGTTTAAATGCAAGTCGTGGCTTATTTACTTGTTCTATAGTGCCGTGACCTTCCCGAAAGCCGAATTTGTGTTTTGGTATGATGGTTTTTTGGTCTAGTCGGTTTTATCTTTTCCAAGAATATCTTTTCAAACACTGGACAAAATTGGTAGCAAACTGGCTTTTTCCAGGCTTTGGTACCATCACAATTTGCGCCGCTTTCCTAGATTACATTAATTATGTAGGTTATAAGTTTAATTGACTTTTCTGGCAATTCTTCTAGGAATTTGGCTGTAATTAGGTCGTAAGCAGAAGATTTTTTGAGCTAAGATTTTTCAGAATAGTTTTAACTCCATTAATTTTTACAGGTCTTATATATAAAGATACTTAATACAACTAGTTTTATGATAATCCATATGTTTATGGTTGCTTATATAAATTACGCACAAGAGATTATAAAACCTAGTGCTGTTAATAGTAAAAATTGTAAAACATTACATCACAATAGTATTGGGTAACATCTTTGGTGTACTATCAAAATCAGATGAAAGGGTATCATTACTATAGAATTAATATTATCACTATAACATTATTTAACATAAGCAATTTTGAATATATTTGTAAGTCTTTGAGTATTATAGACTATTAATAACATTTCAAGAATTATCAACAAAAGTTATATTTTATGTTGAGTGAAATAATTGGCAGCATATTTTTATTAGTTCTTTAACCCTTTTATTAATTACAGATCTGCTGCACCAAGTACTACCATAAATTGGTTTTATGCTTAAAGATTTAACATTAGTCTGAATAACTTAAAGAGTGGTTGACTAGGTAAGGGACGAAAAATTTTTGGCCGACTGATACCGTAACTAGCAAAAGTAAAATGTGTACGTGTTATAATTATAAAGTTATATGTATTGTACCGGAAAAATCACTGCATCACCTTGCACTAATTTTAAATTAAGATTAATGTGCTCTAAGGTGACCGCCTCGTCTCCTAAGCGCTAACCCTTACACTGAAAAATCTCCATGTGGTACGTTTATAGAAAAAATTCAGTATACATTTTGCGTTGCTGCTACGCATGGCCTTTATTATGTAAATTTCATTGCCATTTCCTGTAACTGCAGCATAAACTTCGCCCAAAAACGGTTTTGCGACAACGTTCTCATAGCGTCTCCGTCCATATTGAGAGCAGCATTCCTGCCCGTTGTCGCTCCCAGCGGCTCGCGGTTTTCCTCTTTTTTTCTAAATTCCGGGCCCACCGCCGGAGCCGCGCTCGGCGTAATTGATGGCAGCCTTGGGACCCATGTCACTCACCCACCGCCCAGAATCGGTGAGCACATAATCCTGATCATAATTCCTCGCGCGCGCGTCTCGGCTTATCTTCCTTCTACCTCCACCTGATCCGCGAGGCGGAGAGCCAGCCGACCGAATTCGCCGCTTACCTGGCGCACTAGGTGTCTGCACGGCGCAGAGGTAGCATGTGCGCCGTTTTTGCCGAAAACGCGACCGCCGGTGAAAGTGAGCCCCGCGAGGAGTGTGTGAGTTTTCGCCGAGAGTGAAAGCAGCTCGGTGCGGCCCATGATGACAGGATAACACAGCTGAGAGGTAAGGACATTTTCCTCAGGAATGTGCCCCTGCCGGGCCGGGCCGCAGGATTCAATGAACTGCCGCCATTCGGCGGGCGCTTCTGCTAAGTACGCAAATTGAAGTCCAGGCGCTAAAAGGACGACCTCGGGCTCTGGCTGTTTACTAAGAAGCCACTCTTCTATTATTCAATTTAAAAAGCCATAGCTGTTCATGTAGAACCAAAAATAAATTTTTTATTGTTGAATTTTGGAATTATTTGTATGTATAAAATGCATTTTGATAAAATACCGTTATGTCAACTTGCCCATATTACTAAACGGCACCCTTGTTAACCCATTTGAATGTATGTTAAGCTAGACCACAAGATTGTTGAAATGTAATTACAGGCTAATAGCACCGCTATTAGATAATGCTTTGGTTTACTTATTTTTTGCAATTTCCCCCTAAAAAGTAATTGGAAGTGTTAATGGCCTGCCTGTTTTGTTATATTTAAAAATTTTAAATTACTTAAACTATTGCGTTTTGATTGTTGATTGTGCTAATTACAAGTTATATCAAAATTTATATTTAGCAATTATTGAGTCTAAATAAAAACATTCGAGTGACCTGCTTATCCAATCATTCAGGTCTCCTTTGAATTATTTAAGATAGATAACGTAGTATTTATCAGGGCCTGATTGAGGTTTTTGACGCCCTAGACTAACAAAATTTTATCCTCCTTCTTTCGCATTTTTGGATGTTTGGGACGTTACCAAAAAATTGCAAAAGATTGACTTTTAAACAAAATACTTGATTTTTTAAAATTTTCGTTACCTACATATACTTCAATATAATATTTAAATACATCCACACATTAATAAGGACAAATAAAAATCAATGCCCATTTTACCTAAAAACTTTTATTTAAAAAATATTTCTTTTCTTGGCCTTGGAATTAGCAAACCTTTGGACTATGTTATCAAAAGAAAGACTCTTTAGAAACTCACTCTCAATAAACGGAAGTACAAGGCCCGTTATTTTTTTTATTGTTAAACTCAAAAATTTTTTCACTCTGAGTTGAAAAGGATTGTTTTCCAATAACTGCCATACTTTTATAATTCTTATAATTATTATAGCATTAAGAAAAGTAGACTCTATGTCCATTGATTTTAATAATGCTAGGAGTCTTTGTGGTTCTAATTGTTTCTTATCTTCTTTATCAGTACTTTTAACTCTTAAAAATGCTGCTAAATGCAAATATTTCTCGGGAAATGTATAAGCTAGAGATAAGTATTGTTTATAAATAATTAGTAATTTTAAAAAATTACTTTAAGTTAACAATTTTAAGTATTATAAAATTTTTTAGTTAGTTTACAGTATTTTTTCTCAAAGATCAACGACACCTGAATATTTAGAGCGAAGTTGCCGCATTGAGCGTAATGCATAACTAATTTTATGCGTGCATTATGTTCTGGACTTTTATCAGACAATCTCTAAAATTTATATAGTTGGCCTGCTACCACAATGTGCTTTAAAATTTTAATTTTCATTAAAAAACAAATTATTTTTAATAGAGTAACAGCATTTTAAGACTGTTTTTATCTAGTTATTAATTGCACACTTCAAAATTTAATTATGAAAAAATTGTATCTATGGGCTTGTAAGGTCAATGACATTTTTGTTATTTAGTGATGCTTTGTTGCACTACGTTAATGCGCTGGTACCTGTTTTTTAATTAGTCGAAGCATTTTTTGAAAGGTCTACGACTTGTCTGTAGTTATTTAGAAATGAGTTGTTGTATTTTAAACAACCCGTAATTAACTTAATGTATACCTCACTTTAATATGTTTTGGGTAATTAAAACGGTATAATTGTTGTTTTAGTGTCAAAAACAATTTCTTAAAAACACATCAGTCTTTTGCTTTTTATCTTACGTAAAACTGCATTTAAAAATGTAGGGTGATCTAAATGGAGCGTCAGGATTTGAATTGCGTTTTGTGAATGTTTAAGTTTGCATTTGTACAGTTAGTGTCTAAACACATAGCAGCTGATGATGATTAAAAAAAATGTATTGAAAAGTTAATATCATTTTTCATTAAATGGCTTTGTGAATTGTCAAAATTGTGGCATCTGGAGTAGTGCTATTTACGAAAAACCAATGCATCCACAAAAATGCACTGTGTAATGTGTAACGTGGGATAGAGGAGTGATTGGTCCCTACTTTTGAGAACAAAGATGACAACGCTGTTACTTCCAATGGTGTTAAACCACTTTGGTCAAAGAAACCAACGATTTGAACTTGAATGACATATGGTTTCAACAAGATGGAGTCGCACAACACGTGAAATACTCACTTTACTTCTAACCAAATTTCTTGTTCATATTGTCTCACAGAGGGCTGACATAGATTAGCCACCGCAGTCTTGCGATCTAACCCCACTAAGTGTTTACCCAAGAAAGTTGAAACTTCGGTTACTTCTCAACATAATCTCCGTCTAGGCGTACACACTTTTCACAACATCGTTGACATGATTCCATAGCTGCTGAGAATACTTCATTAAGAGTGTGTTTTACCCACTGGAAAATTGCTGATTAAACTCCGCTCAATTGGAAATTGAGCGGCCACGGAGAGTGTCCTTCATGGTTGAACATTCATCGCGGGATGACGTGTCAACACGTTCTGAGACATTGCCACCCGCACAGCCTTGTGTTTGTCGGTCAGCATTCGTGTCACCCACCTCGAAAAAATTTTCCACATTTTCAGGTTACCATGCAAAATGGTCTTCACAAATCATACGAAAATTCCATGTTTAGAAGCGGTATCATGCACACCTAATCGACGGTCTTCCATTACAACTTGCTCCACTCGCGCAATTATAGTTTTGGCCCGCCTGTTTCGTGGTCGAGGTTTATTGTCACACAACTCTCGACCTTCTTTAAACTTTCGCATCCACGAAAGCATATTTATAACATCCATAACGCCTTCATCGTGTGTTTTACTCAATTGATAGTGAACTTTGTTCAGCATTTTCCCACGCAAGGTGAGAAGACTTTGTTCTTGAACACTAAATGTCGCCATTTGTAGTATACAAAACAACACTCACCACAATATTGGTAATTCAACCTGTGTACATTGTATGGTACTGCTATCTACATTAAAAATTTAAAAATGTGTTCCGCATCTTTTAAAGTTACTTACATCTTTCTACTTACTGTCACTCTTGAAAAAATATTTGGAAACCTTATAATTTGAACGTACCTCGTAAAAATTGCCGCTCCCTTAGTTTTTATGATTTAAAATATCAAAAAAGTTTTTAAGTATGTAGTGTACTTGTTTCCCCGCACAATTGGAATCTGATACTAAATTTCTCTAGAGTGAAAACAACAGAGAATTTTTTAACAAAATTCTTTAACACAATTTTTTAAACTAATTATTGGTATATATAGGGTCGTCGAGTAAATGCTAAATATAAAGAAGCAATGAATTTAACATCGAAGTACAAGAAAAATTAAATTTATTTGCCTGAAACACAATTAAAATAAATAGTATTGGGAATTGTATTATTCAATGCAGTCCTATCAGCGGCCGCGACCTTATGAAGCCGAAACCTAATCTTCGCAGGCCATCATAAGTTTCTCCCTGTCCACATCTGCCATCACCTCCATAATAGAGATTCTTAAGCTATCTTTGGTGTTATGATGCCTTTCATTGATCTTTGTCTCGACCACACTCCAAGTAGATTGAATTTAGGGCTTGTGACGGCCACAAGTGGAGAAACAAAGGCAATACAAATTGTTGTATAGACAGAAATAGGTCTTTCTTGCTTTGTGGGCTAAATCCGAATCTTACTAGAATATGTACTCCTACCCAACTTCCACCCCTTCTATCTTCCATTTGACAATTGTCTCCATTACGTTACCTTTAGGCCCCGAGCAAAGAGGTGGGACGCTATAACATTTCCTTTGCTGCTCACAAGCCCCAGCACCATTACAAAGGCGGAAAACTTTGTATTCGAGGCGGTAGGCACTTCAGAGGCATATTGACAAATCCAAAGTTTGTTTTGGTGCTTCGCCTTCCTGTTTTGTATAAAGTTCTTTTTATCCAAAAAGAATCTCAAGAAGTCAGCGCTGGTCAAGCCAGGTTTGATGTCTTTCAGCAGTGTTTGGGCCTTTAAATTCCTGTCCATCTTGGTTTTCTCAGTCATGAATTGGCGCTTTCTTAGGGCGAAAGACGAGCCCTGGTGCACTGCTGAATTATTTGTTTTGTTAGGTTAAATATGCTCCGCCCAGGATATACTGATCGATCTTTGTTTCCAGTTCGTGTATGAATTTACCACTTTTCTTGCTGTCAGATCGTTGCTGTGAGTTTCTCTATCAGCAGCAAATTCCTTGTATTTCTTAGCTATGTCGTAAACATGAGGCCTTTTGTGGCTAAATCACGCAATAATTTTTATCAGCAATTTTCCGATGCAAATAGATTCGAAGTATAGCTGATCTGCGCTTGTATTCTCGGCAATCATAGGTAGTTGATTCTCTCTCTCTCTCTCTATCCAGCGTTTATTGTCCATAAGTGAACATACGCCTCCTCCATTTCCCTCCATTTGTTTCTATCCTGTGCTACGTTCATCCATCCTCTTCCTGCCACTTTCCTGATGTCATCGTACCATCTTAGTATGGGCCTTCCTGGGTTTCGTTTTTCTTCCCATGGTTTCCATTCAGTCGTTTTTCTTGTCCATTTCTTCTTCTCCATCCTCGCTATATGTCCTGCCCATCTCCACTTTGCTTGTATTATTTTGTTTTTGACATCTTCCATTTTGGTTCGTTCTCTAATCCATATTATCGACTTTTTGTCTATCAGTTTTATGTTGAGGATCGCTCTTTCCATGTGTCGTTGGGTAGTTTGCATCTTACTCATGGCTTCTTTGTCATTGCCCATGTTTCAACTCCGTATAGCAAGACCGGTATTACACATTGGTTTAATAGTTTTATCTTCATGTGTATCTTAAATCTTTTTTCTTTACTCTCTAATATATGTTTCAATCTTCCGTAAGCTGTCCATGCGAGTCTAATGCGTCTATTTACATCTGCCGTTTGCATTTTCCTGTCTACTCGCAGGTTTTGTCCCAGGTATATATATTGTTCTACTTCTTCTATAGTTTCCCCATTTAGCGTAATGGGACCGTCATCTTGGTTAGAGGATCTCTTCATTATTTTTGTTTTTGTCATATTCATAGTCAGTCCTATTTCTTTTGATTTTTCGTTCAGTTCTTCCATTATCTCCTGCAGTTCCAATCGATTTTCTGCAATAAGCACTACATCGTCTGCGTATCTTAGTGTATTTAATTTTCGCCCTTCTATATTAATACCATGGTTCTCCCAATTAAGGTTTTTGAATATGTCCTCCATTGTCAGTGTGAAGAGCTTTGGCGATATAGAATCTCCTAGCCTTATTCCTCTTTGGATTTTTATTTTCTCTGTTTCTGAGTGTAATTTCACAGTGCTTGTTGCTTCCTTGTATATATTTTCGATGAGTTCTATGTATCTGGAATCCACTCTGCTGTTTTGTAATGAGTTTATAATTGCCCATATTTCTATCGAGTCAAATGCCTTATTATAATCTATAAAAGGTAGATATATGTCCTTGTTGATTCTGTTGTTTTCTCGATGATGTTTCGGAGTGATTGTATGTGATCCAAAGTATTGTACCCTTTTCTAAAACCTGCTTGTTCGGTGTTTTGATACTGTTCGAATTTGCTTGTTAATCTTGTTGTTATTATTTTCGTCAATATCATATATACTTGACATAAAAGATTTATTGGCCTATAGTTTTCTAGATCTGACTTATCTCCTTTCTTATGTAACAACACAATTACGGCGTTGTTCCGATTCTGTGGTATTTTCCGTTCTTCCAAGCATTTATTTAGTAGTATCTTTAGGTTTTTTATTAATTGTTCTCCTCCGTATTTAATAAGTTCCGGGATTATTCCGTCTTCTCCCGGAGCTCTGTTTAATTTCATTTCCCTAATTGCGTTTTTTATTTCGTCTGCCTCTATTTCCGGTATTTCTTCCGATCCGACGTTATTTTATCTGGTTTTTCTACCTTGGCGCTGTATAGCTTTTGATGAAAGTTTTTTGTTGTGTGAATGATTTCTTTTCTATCATACGTTATTGTGTCGTCTTCTTTTTTCAGATGGCTAATGATGTTGATATTTGTGTTTATTTTTCTTCTCAGCACTTTTAAGCTTTTGTTTTCTTCAATTGTTTTCTCTATTAAAACCTCTGTATTTCTTCTGATATCTTCTTTTATTTTCTTTCGTACAGTTTTGTTTAGTTCCGTGTATTCTACCGTACCTCGTTTACCTTGGCTTGCTAGTTCTTGTCTTTTTTCTAATAGTTGTTTTGTTTCGTTCCTGATATTTTTTACATTTTTTGTTTTTTGTTGTTTAGCTGTTTTCTTTCCTGCTTGTAATATTGCATTCGTCATCTTTTTATTTATTTGTTCTATTGTGTCTTGTATTTTAATTCTGCTGTACCAGAGGTTTTTTCTCAATTCTATTCTGTATTCGTTGGTTTTTTCTTTAAGAAGTTCTCTATCTATTTCTTGTTTATTTTTCTTTATTAGTTTTATTCGTTCCTTTTGTGCATTTATCCTTATATTTCCTCTTATTAATCTGTGATCACTGGTTGTTGGGTATTTGTTAATTACCGTCACATCTGTAACTAGATGTTTATGGGATGATATAATAAAGTCGATCTCATTCTTTGTAGTTCCATTCGGGGCTCTCCACGTCCACTTTCTTCCTTCCTTCTTTTTGAAGAAGGTATTCATAATATATAGGTTTTGTCTTTCTGTGTATTGGACTAATGTTTGGCCTGTTTGGTTTCTCTGCCTTATTCCAAAGTATCCTACTGATTTCTCATTATCTTCTTTCTTTCCTACTATGGCATTAAAATCTCCAATTATGATATAATGGTGTGTTTTGTTTAATGTTATTGCGGCATTTATCTCTTCGTAAAACTGATCGACTTCTTCATCTTCACGTGTCGATGTGGGCGCGTATACCTGAATTATTTTAAGATTGTATTTGTTGGATATTTGAAGTATTAGGTATGCCACTCTTGCTGAGATAGATCTTATTTCTTTTATGTTTTGTTCTACCTTTTTGTGTATCATAAATCCAACTCCCGCTGTGTTTGTGTTATTTTCTAGTATACTTTTGGTATGATATAATATATTTCCAGATGATAGTTTTGTACACTGTTCTTCTTTTCTTCTTGTCTCACTTAGTCCTATTACGTCCCATCTTTTATCTTTAATTTCATTTTCAAATTCTACTAGTCGTTCTTCAGTTCTGAGGGTCTGTGCGTTGTACGTAGCTATAGTCAACTTCGTCGTCATTTGGCAGCCTTTCCTCATCCGGTGATTCTTCGCACCCTCTGGTTGTCGGTAGGATTCACCGCTGCCGTGGTGAGCTACTTTCAACCTGCCGGGGACTGAGGGCCTTTCGTTTATTTGTGTATTCATGAAGGGATTTGTTGGGTTTTCGGCCTTAACTCACCGCGCTGGCCAGACGTGTTGGCAAGTCGCAGTACCGGAGCCGTGTTTATCAGTTCGTGATAGTCGCTTCCGATTTTCTAGTGATAAACTGTACCAAAGATTTTCTTTTCCACTTTAACCTAGTACTGACATTGCTGCTGCCCTATGTCAGGTTTCACCATATCTGGCTATCCTCACCTAGTTTAGCCTGTAGGTCAATACAGTTTTCCGGGGTGTGGCACTTGGAGCCATAGGTGAGAATTGGGTGCCTCATGAGGACCAGTTATCGAGAACCACTTCCGGTAAAACCGTTGGTGTGACCGTTTCCGGTATAAAGGTACTACCTCTATGACGCGATCATACACCCCTTAGTTGATTATGTGAAGTTAACTTGTGTTACCGAGTAGGAGATTGCCCATGTGAATAAGACGGTCTTTCGCCTTTCTCGCAATACAACCTAAAAAATTCTGGATTTACCTCGACGTCCCTGTATTATAACTTATAAAACCAAATCTTAATAAAATAGAATCTATTTACAGCTTTTGGTTTACAAAGTTTCAAAAAACTAAATAATTGAATAAATTTAATATACCTAAAATTCTTGATAACTAATTTTTAACAAAATACATAATCCTGTACTGTCTTACATATTCAAACACTTTTTGTAGAACTCTTTTTTTATTGCTAAAATCAAACTCACAACGTACTGGGGATGAAAAATATTTTACGTTACCGTTTGTAATGAGAGGGTAAATTCTCTGCGCACAGAAGATTTCTAATTCGTTTGTACAAATGTGTTAAAATTTTCTTAATATTTACTTATATGCTTTCAAATTATGTTGTGTTATTTTTTTCTTAATATTTTTATTTTAATTTTTTATAGCGGTTTAAAATTAAAAATTTTATTCTCTTGATATTTTAAGCTTGTATTTTGTACTCCTTTCGAATTTTCGTATATCATATTACTTTTAATATTTATATTATCGGTTTTAATTTGTAATGTACTTCTTGTCAACACCTCTGTTCTTACCTTTTGCTTCCAAAAATAATATTTTGCTATAATTTACCCATTTACTTTTGGTATTGCCTTCTCTTTGATATCTGAAATAGTCTTAGGTTGAAAAGGGCAAACGCAATTAAAAAAGGACGTCCAAATTAACAAATAACTATAAAATATTAGAATCTGTATAATAATAAGCTCATAAATGGAAGCAAGAGGTGGCAGTGCTACTATAAATAATATAAAATACCGCAAACTGTCCAAGTTCTCACAACCTCATCTATAATCTGTCGGCATATTCATTGAAGACGTCATCAGAAATACTACATTATCCACTGCATACACCGCTCATCCGGTCGCTAAATTAATATGGAACAGGTCCTGAAACACTTTAGTTCATTATAATAATGTTTTATGCCTTGAGTAAACTTCAACATAAAACAGGTTCGTTCACTGAGATTCAAGATTAGTCACTCTAAAAACACGCCAGTTGGTACAAGTCATGCAAGAACAACTCGCTCTGCATTGCTCAACCACTAGAGTGGTCCAAAAATACTCGTCTTATCTCCCTTTAAAGGTATCGGTTGCAGCCATATGATAGTTAAATAACATTTAGCTACATTCTTTAATCGCAGTTTTCTTAATTACATTTAATGCTCAGACAATCAAGAAGTCAAAACCAGTAATACTGTACAACGAGTTTCTAAGCTGGGAATTATTCAAAGATCTGATAAAGGGAAAATTCGTTCAACGTTTTATTAAAGACTGAATATGAAATGGACGAAGCAATATAGAATGTAACAGTATCACTTAAAAAAATTGCCTGGAAAAGCAACTACTCTACAGAAACCTTATAAAAGTGCGGATATTAGCAACCTCGAGATCCTAACCCGTTTCTTTGACGTTAAAGTAATGCAAGGTAAAATGATATGCGACCTGAGCAGATATCTGAATGGCATACGATGTGTCGCAATCGGAGCTTCCTGAATAATGGACGTCCTTCAGAAGTAGGTAGCATGACATAGTTGACCTTCTTATACTCCGTTACTAATAATGGGAGCCCCCTCTTAATGCACTAATGGTTTTAGGTGGGAATATTTTGTTATTCCGAGTAAATGAAAATAAAACTGAAAATATAGTTTTGTTTTGTACTGTATGTATCCTTACCATAAAGATTTTTCTTAGTTAATAGAAACGAAAGTATAGTTAAGTTTTACAATTGTATCGACCTCATTTAGGATATCGTGGTTTATAAAAATTTGTTTATGTTACCATTGGAATATTTAACGAATTAAAAAAGCAAGGAGTTATATTATGTCAAAGATTAATCTTAACACAAGGTGGCATACGAGTAGCTTTAGCGTTACATATTTTGACTTTCGATCGTCAAAACCTACCATCGTACGTAATTTCCGGTATTCATTGTCTTCCAGTACGTTCATCTCCACCTCGCTGTTGTTACCAGTGTCAATATTTTGGCCATATAGCTTTCAGTATCGATTTGACCCCTTATGTAGTTGTGGTCAGACTCTTTATAGAAATTACTCTTGTTCTGATAAACTTAAATATACAATTTCAACGATTGATTAGATAACTGTCTCTACTGCAAAATAAAGGTACAAATATAGCAAATTAAAACCATAAAAGGAATAAGCTATTCTGAAGCTCATCGGAAACGCAGTTCTGTACTTGAAGAAAAAAAGAATGTCTGATGATGCTGTGAAAATCAATCCAATCGCTTCTGATAGAGCAATTAGTACCAGCAACAAGTTGTGGTAGAACAAATATTATCCCTCAGGTTTTTTACCCAATTTTCTTTACTTTTAAAACACGCGAAACAGCAAACTACTAATTCCTATCCAAACAGTATCCCATTCCCCTAAAATCAACACTTGAAAGATTTATGACCTTGATCTTTACTCCGTAAAGTGGCTGTTTTTTTGTTTTTCGGTATTCAGAAATCAGACTAAAACGAGTTTATCCGTAAACAATCCATTATTTTAGCACACAGAACAAACAATTTTAAGTGAAAAGAAAACGAGAGGTTGCCCAAAAGGAAAATTAAAAAACAAACCCCCTCTTAAAATTCGTTTCTATCATAAAATAAGTATAAGAGGCTTTAACGCACATTACCAATAGGTTCGTTGCCTTATTTGTTTACACAATTTTTTGTTCAGAGTCTTGTAAGAGTAAAAAGTACAAATCATTTCTCAGATCTCAATTATTGGTCCCTTCAATATATGCCGAGGTTATGGAAGAGTGGAACTTTTTATAAGATTCGATATTGCTCTCACGCAAATTACACTAATGACTTCTTTGCCAGCTGCTGCAATTTCACATTCTTATTGAATGGACCATTTATAATATACATTTTCCTGATAGGTTATGGTCATTAACATTAATAGAAAATCTAATAAGACAATCACAAGATTATGCGCTGCTAATTGAAGGTTTTAACAGTCGTCATTGTCTTTGGAATACTTTATATTACCAAACCTACAATTCTGATAATCGTGTCAAAGAATTGAAAAATAGAAAAGTATTGATTATTTTAAGTAAAGGCAAGGCTATATATTTCAACTCATATAATGCTACATATAGTGGTGTATGTATTATGTACATGTATTTAATGTTAATCTCACCTTTGCTAGCACTATATCTGACTTGGTTAATTCTAGATGAACTTAACATAGTGATAACTCTCCGTAATTTCTAACTACAGACATACTCATTAAAATTATACCAAAATCTCCTAAATTGATGACCAAAAAGGCGGTTCAAAAATATTTGCTGAAAATATTATTTTCACTCATTTTTACTCAGATAATATATGCGAATTACAATGTACAAACACGTTTAGTTTGGACTGTTCAGATAGTCAAAGCCGTAAGTCTCCGAATTGAGCACAATCCTCTTCGTAAGCAGAAGATTGTATCTCGAAATATATAAATTTTCAAAAGTTCGTTGTCTCGTATTATTAAACAAGATCTAGGACTAGCTGCTTACAAAAAAATGATAGGAGAGAAAAAGCGAAGAGGTTGTCGACTGAGTACACGCATGATGGCCACAAAAAATTTTGTATACGAATGCAGTGCAGAAATCTTTCATCAAATATAATGACGAGGTATGCACTAAGTCTCCCAAAGTAGCATTTCAACTAGCGCCAAAAGTTTAGAAATGCCATCGTCCATAATCTGTAATGGTGTGATAGGGAGTGCGTTATGATGGAGTAATGGGCATTATTTTTTGTGGAAAGGATGTCAAAACTTTGACCGCTGTGTGTCAACAGAATATTTTAAAAAATGTAGTAAAATCTCTGATTCACACGTTTTTTTGAGGTGAGTCTTAGATTATTCGACAAGACTCCGCACCCGCCCACAAAGCACGGTCAACTCAAATTTGGCTGAGCAACAATGTGCTTTATTTTCTGACGTTTTAGCAGCCTAGATCTTAATTCATTAAATTACAAATTACAGTTAATTTTAGATGGCAAGGTTTTCTCAAAGAGTTGATTCTTTGAACAGACCCTTGGCGGCTTCAATCAATAATTTTTAAGGATGTAGTGCTTACTGCCATAGATGAGTAGTCCAGACGTCTGAAAGATGTGTAGTGGGTAAGGGTGTCCACTTAAAATTAATCCGTTGTAAATATACTTAGCAATACCCATTTAGTAATTTCTAATCAGTGCATATGGATATATTAAGTATGTAGTCAACATCTACGTACCTTAAGCTACAGCGTTTAAAAACATCTGTATTTATCAACTATCGTCCAAATTCTTTATCAAGTTTTTTAAGCCAAATATTGGAATCAATAGTTAACTATCGTTTAAAGTCGATTCTAGAACGGATTACTTTTTTGTGCTGAATAAGTCGATCAAATTGTTTACATATAATATTATTTTCAGCGAGCTTTTAGTAAGCCTTAATATACTATACTAGTGTTGTTTGATTTAGATAAGGTGTACCGTCGTACATGGACGCATAGAATTTTATGTGAATTAGAAAAATGTTATTTTAAGGCCTTTCTTTAAATTTATGCAAGGTTTTTTGACATACAGCAAAAGCCAGCTCTCTTAATTCTAATATATATATGAATGAAAGAACAGAATACTTCAGAGATCAGTATTGTCTGAAACCTTATTCATTATTGTAGCTACTTCCCTACCAGTTAAACATAGTTTTTATGTAGTCAACTCGTGCCATTTGCTTTCAGTAAGTCATAAACAACATTTAGAAGTAACTTTGTAACAAACTCTTGATCAAGTTGCGAGCGCAACTAGCGATTAACCATTTTCAACGTCAAAACCCCTTGTTAGCTTCGGCTGCATTGTTATCTTCCAAAGGTGTGCTTTTTAATTTTCATTTGCATACACATCTACCACAAAATTTTTAAGAGTAGATCTTAACGCTAAGCTTCGTTGAATCGCCCACATGCATACTTTAGAACAAAAGTCCGTTAAACCATTAAATGTGCTAAGACGTCTTTCCAGTCACACGTGGGGTGCAGGTACGGTTATCATGTACCGTATTTGTAAAGCCCCTTTATGCTGTCGTCTTAAGTGCGGAGCAGAAATATTTTTCTTTAGACACTTATAAGTGCGTAAAACTATTAGTACTAGAAGCGTACCGAACAGGCCCAAACAATAGCTCATGTGATATAACTAAAGAACTATCTACCTCCTACAGAATGCCGTAACCTACGACAATTAAAATATGGAACTTTTATTTTAGAAACACCCTCTCGGCGTTTATATAAACTATTAAAAACAAATTGTTCTTTTATAGCAGTCGACACTCTTAATCTTTTATTACTCGCTTTCAACAGCATATCACTCCCATACATATTTCCTTGCGTTCAGTCCGCCATTTCTCTGCATAGGTTGCGAGATAATATTAAAACTATGGCATTTACCAAACGAAATATCAACTTATACGACTGAAACAATAGTCATTTGTAAAGTCATTTAAGCGCATTTTCAAAATAAAGACAGAAGCACTATCCAACCAATTTACATTTAATTCAATTACTACAGGCATTTTGAATAGTCTACGATTGTTGCGTCAAAAAAACAAATGGCTTTATTTGAACCCTCGGTCACGTATCAACAGCTGGAAACAAAATATTTGGCCAAGTCGTGCTGTGTTGATCCCGTATTAGATGTATACAACTTATCCGGTCATCATCTGTTAGATAAACCTCCTCCTAGGTGTAATCTTTGTGACGTTCAATTTACAGCATCTCATATGCTTTTAGATTGTACTAAAAGTTTTAACATTCATGGCTCTGTTAGGTGGCCATTAGATCTTTAAAAGCTTTTAGCTCCTGTTTTAGATTTTTTACATAGAGAACAATTATTTGACAAATTCTGAGACACCTAATTAGGCTATTAAAGTGATATTATATTCTAGTCATTCCGTGTTATTAAAAAAAAAAAACTTTTACACTGTTGTTACAGCATGTATGTATATAATATGTATATTTTATTCATTCATCTGGTTATTTATTTATTTTTCTTCTTTGTTTTCTTTTTTGCCCCATTCTGTAAATTATTTTTAACTTTTAACCTTTGATCAACTCACATTAAACCAAATTTAAAAAATATAACTCTAAAAAAAGCAAACTTGGAAATCAATCCTTTATTATACAAATAAGAACAAATAAATCATTAAGCAAAAACCAACAAATTTAGAAACACCTCAGCAGATCATGAAATATTGAAACATCCTTTATGCAGGGTAACAGAATGATTAAAAACCCATTAAAAATTGGACTAAACATCTAGAAAGCGAAACATTTGCGTAATATCTGACCACAGTTTACACGCCAGTTTATTTGGAAATTACTTCTAAGTGTGATAATTTACATTTTCGTAAATATTTTAGAATTTCGTTTTAAATTTGAAATTCCTAAGTTTGTAGAAAGTGGATGAAACTTAAAGAAATTTCAAGGTTTTGACTTAATCTATGGAGAAATTCTGAAGCTTTATGTTGAAGGAATCAAACTGATTATCATAATTATTATTATCATAATTATTAATGGGATCCTAAAGCTAAGGTACGATCCTATCCAATAGATAAGTTTCTTACTGATTTTATTCAATTTTTTAAAAAACTTTCACGAGTGTTACTAACTAAATACAAGAAATTAGTATTTAAGAAGTCAGACTGCCTTTCTCTAAAAGCACAAATACGTGGAGCTGTCTCGAAAATTAGACGTGACCTAGAAACTAGAAGACTGTTTGGAGGGCATTAATAAACATGCTCTTTTATGTAAAAATCAAATAATGCTAGAATATTCGATACTTTTAATCATACCTAAATAACAGACACTTTATAGTGAAATATCTGGATGTTTCTACACTACTATTACTAATCTTATTTGGAATTTTGCTCCAGACTTATTATTATTATTTTTTAATTATCGAATATTAGGGATATAGTTTATTTTGTAATATAAGTGCACCTATTATTCAGTGTCTCTGTGGTCAATCACTAGAAAAAGATGTCAGTTATGATACGTAAATGGTTCCAAAAAAAAAACAAGATTTTATTTTAGAAAAAACCTTTTATTTATTTAGTTTACAAAGTTGCGACATTATTTCGAAGGGTAAACATTTCCATTAAATGTGGATATTTGACAAATGTTCCCCACAGCTTATTTGACGCTCTAAAATTCCTCTGGCAAATTTCTCGATTACTTTTCTTATAACTGTGGCTTAGTTTTGTCGATTACTCTTTAAATTTTGCTTTTAATTCTTATATTTGTACCATAAACTTTGGTCTTTACAAATTGCCAGAAGAAAAATGTGCACAATGTGAGTTTGCAAGATCTTGGTAGTTAGTTCGTTTCGCAGTTTTGGGATGTAAAACGGCCATTTAATTTTTCTTGCAACTATTGTCGTATAGCAGGTGGCGATGTCCTGCTAGAACTACAAGTCAACCAAATCCATGCTATAAAACTGAGGTTACAAAAATACATCTTATGATAGTATTCGCTACTGATAGTCACTGCGTTTCTGACCCCATTTTGTAAAATAGAACGACTCGATTACTTCACCAGCATAAAATACACACTGAACTGTTACTTTTTAGGACGTTCTTAAGTTATCCGAAGATTTTTCATGCCCAAAATGCGACAATTTTGCTTAATGACATACTCGCCAAGGTGGAAATACACCTCTTTCCTAAAGATGATCTGACACCCAATAGGCTTTTTGAAATGCAGTGACCAAATGCACACTGATCTGCATGGATGCTTTATCACACAATTTAGGTAGCGGCAATATTTTCAGCTGTTTTGTTGTCTATAACTGAATATGTTTGTTCAAATTTTTGATTAATTTTTTTATAGTTGTTTTATTTGGTGCATTTCTCTACCAGAAAATGCTACATAATTTGCATACACTTTTGGAAAAACATTTTGTAAATTTTAACGCTGCTTATGTGTATATGTATAATCCGAAAAATAACCGACACCAACTACATTAACCTCAACAAATTATAGATGGTAATCAACAAATAATTCATGCATTTCCAATAATCTTGTTCACCACAAGTTCAAAATTTATCTTTCACGTTTTTACGTACTCTAATATTTAGTCAAAATACAGCAGTCCAGAGCATATTATCTGCTATGGAACATCAATAATCTGACAATGAAAGAGAAAAGAAAACATCAAATAATATTTAGGCTAAAAAGTGGTTATGAAAGAAAAGCGATAATCAAATTAACTGCAAACTCTCAGCCAACAAATATGCAGAACATATACGACTTAATAACTAACGAGGATACAAGCAATAATCAAAGTTTATCTAATAATACTCTGACTCCCAAAACTCTTAAACTACTGCTGATCTATATCTTTGGAGCTAAAAATTACAATACCATTATTAGAAGCGTAACCAAAGTAGCAGAAGATTTTGATCAACAATTCTGTTAAAATCAATTCTGTAACACATATAATTATTATAACACTTACGAGAACAAGAAGGAAATTTATCACACTTACCAATTGAAAGATAAAGGGGCATATGGGGTGGTCCAAAAAACCTACAGCACACAGTTAATACAAGATGTAAAACGTAAACTGGAAAAAGAAGACTACAAAACTAGAAATATTATAAACATTCGAGATTGTGAACTAAATACTCGCTACCTCTTTTGTTTGTGGATTTAGAACTGAGTGTAAATAATAAGAAAAAATGCGTACTTAGGTATTTCTTTCATATGTAGACATAAAAGGCCATTCTATAGCGTACTGTATTGTCCCTTATAATTGCGTATATAAAATGTGAAAGAGACCACGATTCAAAAAACATAATTAAATCCAGGAACACACCAGAACGATGTGCTTTATATGGAGGCGCTCACTAAGCTAATTACAAAGACTTCTCTACGTACAAAGACTTAATAAACGCTAAAAACAACTTTCGGCATAAGTCAGCAATTGTTAAAACATACCCAAGCGTAACGTCACCACAACTTATATTGAGTTTGAGAATATTCTACAAACTTAACAAACCAGATAACTACCCTTTTTGCTAAATTTAAATCAAAAAAATCTTATATTTCCTGTTATCTATCGTTAATAAAATAATATCATAATGACTAATAGACTGTGGATTGTTCTTCTTCTTCTTATGGTGTCAATCCGTTCCGGACGTTGGCGATTATTACGGCAATTCGTACGTTGTCCACCACAGCTCTGAGGAGTCCGATAGTTGTTGTATTAAACCACGTTCTCAAGTTTTTCAACCACGATATTCTTCTTCTCCCAGGACCTCTCTTCCCTTTCACCTTTCCCTGAAGGATCAGTTAAAGGAGCTCGCATCGCTGTCCGTTTCTCATAATGTGCCTTAGATATTCTAGTTTACGCGTTTTGATCCTAAGTAGGAGTTCTCTTTCTTTATCCATTCTTTTGAGAACAGTTTGATTAGTGATATAGTCTGTCCACGGGATTTTTAAAATATGTTGGTATAGCCACGTTTCAAATGCTGCAAGTTTTTTATAAGAAGCCCCCGTCAAGATCTAAGACTCTATTCTATATAGCAATACCGAAAAGACGTAGCATCTCAATAGTCCGATTTTGGTTGGTAAAGATAAATCGTGATATCTAAATACTGTTGACATATTCAGAAATGCTACTGTGGATTTTTCTATCCTGCTTTTTATTTCTAATGAGTGGTCCCAGTTTTCATTAATTGTTGTTCCCAAACATATGTGCTTTTGCACTCTTTCTATTGGTTGGTTATTTATTATGTAGGTTGTTATTAAACCATAATAATGAATCAATTGTATTTTGATATAAATAAAATTGACATCATTCTTACCTACTAAAGAAAAACATTCGTAAACCAAATTATGCTATATACTGTACAATCTATACTGATAACACAGCACGTGTTCTCTTCATAAGCTGCCCAAGTTCTGAACCGAATTGATTCAAGCTTTAGATATGGAAATAAATGCCTTCGTCAGTTATAATAATATTATTAGTCAAATCATAATATGCCATCTGTCCATTTGATAATTATTATGACACTATTTAGTCATATAACTAAGGAAAAAGTGACATACTTTAACATACAAAAGAGGGATTTGGAGTATATTCCAAAACTTTATTGGAAAAACTTGAATCTACAGTGGATCAACCAGTAGCCCTCGATACAGCAGTATAGCATCTAACCAATCTTATCCAGAAAGCTGCTTAGGAATCCACATCTAGTCCAGACAAATTTACCCCAAAAATAACAGTATTTTACTATACATAAAAGATCCAGTGGCTGAAAAATGGAGAGCTAGGGTGAGGTGGAAAATACTGTTAAATGTACCTGACAAAACAATCTACAGCAGATTAACTCGATAACTAAGAGCAACTTCCCAGGATTAAAAAATGATACGTTTGAAAAATGTACTACTAATTTAAGCAAAGGAATTCACTCCATCTGGAAGCCAATTAAAAAATTACAAAGATTTCAGGTTCACGTTTTGCTAATGAGAAGCGAAGATGGCATGTATCCAAGGCTGATACATTTGCAGCATTTGCTATTGTATTTAATCTCTAGATATTGCTTACTACCTCATTCTTTAGAAGTATGTCCAAATCCTTATAGTATTAAAACGTGGTAAACCATTTGAATAGAAAGTAACTGTTGGAAAATTTCTTATTGAAAAGAATGAGAGAGGACGTAGAACTTTCAGCAGTGATTCCTCGACAACAATTCGGATTTCGCGAAAACTATTCAACCATTTATAAAGCAAATATAATTATCATCAATACTGTTAGAAGTTTAGAAGGAAGTAACTACTGCAGTATTACTCGTTGTATCATAAGCATTTGATAAAGTATGGCATAAGGGTCTGTTGTACAATCCAAAATAGCAATACATTTTCCGAGTAGTATTCCATCAATTTCAGTGGCCCGCAGATTAGTATATTGGTGTCGATCTTTTATCACTTGTTTACGTCTGACATATCTGAGACAAACGTAACCCCAATGGTAAGCTTCGCCGATGACACTGCCAATTTATCCATTCATGGAGATCTAAACATAGCTAGCGAACGTTTTCAAGTGCACTCAAAGTTTGTCAACGAATGGTTCGATTGATGGCAAATTAACGTCAACAAATTGAATGCAAGTAAGTTTCTTTTACTAAGAAAAATACCATTTGTTCGTGTGTCCACATCTATGTATCCCGGTGAAGAATGAAGTAAACTGCTTAGGACTTCATCTGGATCAGCAATTCAAATGGAAAAACGTATAAAAGCAAAAAGACAGGAACTAAACATGAAATGCAGCCGGATGTATTGGATGCTTGATAGAGGATCATCACTATCAACTGATAATAAAATTTTCCTTTACAAAATCTTATTAAAGCCAATATAGACATATGGTTTTTAGTTGCAAAGATGTGTCAAAAAATTTAATATCAATTGTTATTTATTGAGCTTCAATAATTAATGAACCCTGTTGTATTATTAACCAAATCATCTATAAAGATCTAGAACTACTCTTCGTATACGTTGAGATCCACCGATTTACTTTTAACTGTTATGCAAAAACTCATGCTAGTGGACCAGCAGGGAGAATAAGGCTAACCAATTTATTATTTTAATAAAGCAAACTTTGTATGCATTAACAAAATATATTATGCAAAGTAATTTATATAAAAGTAACATCAAGAGATGATTATTTCAGTCAATATTTTACTTGTGATATACCCAAATAACACATTTATTTAATGCTGAATGTCAATAAAAAAAAATATATTAAGTAAATTTCTGATAGGTAGTGGTGCCATAAGTACCGCATCTTGGAATATTCTAGTATTTCTTATTATTAGAATTGAATGGAAGTTCTTTATTATTTTTAGTGTCTTCGTAGACTATGCATCAGGAATTTCAGGAACCCAGTATCGAAACCGGTCCCATTCATAGTACCTTAACCGTTTAATTATGAAGTGACTAACATATATATGAAAGCGAAATTAATTAATAAAAAAATAAAAAACCTCGAGATAAACAAAACGATAAAAATAAATTTGAATGAAATGTACATATAAGAACTTAAATGCTTAGGAAAATACTAGCAGTAAAATTTTCAGAATATAAATGTTTATTATTATGTATTATTATTAAAAATGGACATTACTATGTAAATATGTAGAAATAAAGTAAATAATGCTAGAATTAAAAATTTAGGTATAGATAAAGTAATAGCAAGACTAAAAAATAAAAAAAAATACATAAAAAATATGAGAGAACATTCAGTTACAATGAGATTCGAGATAAGCGTTAACCTCGCGTGCTTATGCAATTGTTCAAGTTGTAATGGTACGTCCTCATTCTATGTTATATACAAAATACCGCTGAAATTAGTTAACGGTAGCAATAAACAACACCTGGAATTTCAGTGTGCAATTTAAATTTTTTTTTACTGTTTATTTGTTAGAGCTATTTCAATTTACCTGGGTGAATCAAATATAAATTGGAATTATTTTTTTACACGCTGAGAGGTGAACGAAGTTTCTAAGCCTAAAAGGAATTTTCGCTGTTAAGTACCTCGCACTTTTTAGTTGATACCACAAAGTTAGATAATCGGGTAAGAATTCCTACTTACCCGTTGCAAGACGTGCACTTTTAAGTTTCTTACACATAGGGACGTTATTCCACTCCAGGGTAATGTTCGTTACCATACAGGTGCCCAAATTCGGCTAAGAATTAAATATTTTTTCTTAACTGGAATACCCTCTCTATAGTCGAGACTTATTGTCCTGCAATTTTTATTTGTTTGGAGCACTAAAAGAAGCGCTTAGAGGATAAAGGTTGGACGACGATGTGGCTTTCAAAGCGTTTGTGCGCGATTTTCTGGTTACAAATACCATCATTGTAGGATAGCGACATATCGGGAGATTATATGGAAAAATAACTTTGTTTTTTATGGTGCCTTAATAAATAAAAAAATCTGAATTAAATACAACAAATAAGTCTAGGAGTGGGCTTGTATAAAATCATTTATTCAACTTACCAACTCTTAGTCTTTGATTTTGTAAAAGTAATCCCCGTGGCTATCTATGCATAGCTATCATCTGGGATGCTTTTCAGCATATTTATCACAGCTATTTGGATTGCTGCAATATATTTATGAGGCAGTTCAAATAAATATGAGGTATAGTAGAGCAGCGATATGATGTTTGTTCAGATATTTCTGGACTGACACAGCTTTATGAAGTCTTGCATTGCTGTGCAATAAGAACCACTGTCATAATGTCCAAATCAGGCGCTGCCGAATGGCTTGACGTAAACTTTTCAGCATGTCAATGTAAAAGTTTTAGTTAATCGTTTGTTCCTCGGGTAGGTATTCATGGTGCACCAAACTTTTAATATAGAAACTACAATAAACATTGTATTTATTTTAGAAGGTTTTGTTTCATTCTTTTGGAGATGAATTTATCATGACTTTGCCATTCGGGACTTTGGGGCTTTCGTCTGCGGCAATAATATGTTTAAGACAAATGTGAGATCAATTCTGCTCCTTTCACACAGTTCAGCAGAAATTGTTCTTTTATCAGTAAACAATTTAATTTTGGCTCTTTTGATATCATGTGCACAACAACACGCCGGTCTTTTTGGAGTGACAGCCTCATAAATTTTATTAAGAGCAATATGTGATATTGACGTGCGTCTTCCACTCAATTTTTAGCCCCTCGAAATTTTTTGTACCATTCAGAAACATAACTTTTGGATAATGCCTTGCCACTGTATACTTGCTGGATCATATTCCATGTTTCGCAAGGAGTTTTTTCTGATTTAACGCAGAACTTAATGTTAATTCTCTGTTCAGAACGTTCTTAATGTAACTTCCCATTAAATGCGCCAACAAGCCTATCAGTCGGTTGCTAAACTTTTTGTTTTTGAATATCACAGGAAGAATTAAAAAATCAGTCCTGGAACTTTTCTGACGAGATTATACAACGTGTCCTAAAAAAAGAGTTTTGATTGCATTGGCTCACTGCGTGAACGCTACTAATCAGAGGAGCGCGAGGCTTTCGGAAATGTAGTCGCTCTAGAGCGTTTCTCAAAAGCGGACCGTGCGTTTTATGTGCAAGAATTTTGCAAAAACAATGATTCCGCGATTATTGTACGGAGAAAATTCACCCATAAGAAAATGGGTATGTAAATTTGAAGAAATTGGATAAACCTAAATCAGGACGAATAAGTTCATCAAGAACTGACGAAAACGTAAAGAGCGTACAACAGTCTGTTCGCTAAACTTCTGACCTATCAGTTCGTAAGCGGGCATGTGCATAGATCATCATTACACCGCATTCTGCGCAAAGATTTGTGTATGCACCCCTATAAAATTTATTGGGTCTAAGAATTAAAGCCAAATGATGCCAGTCAGAGGCTTCAATTTGTTAACTGTGTAACAGCATTTCAATCAATCCAACGTTTTGTTTTCGGATGAGTCACATTTCACCCCAATGTCTACGTTAACAAACAGAACTGCCGTTACTGAAGCGCTACAAACCCACAATGCGAAGATCAGAAACCCCTTCATTCACTAAAAGAGACTGTATGTGTTGCAATGTCAGCGCGAAGAATAATCGGCCCGTGCTTCTTTGAAGTTGAAAGGGGCCACGCGTTAACAGTGACTTCAGAGCGTTATGTGAAAATGCTGAACAATTTCCGGGTACCTGAATTGCAAACTTTTCCTGGCTATAATCAAAGAACATGATTCTAGCAGGATGGAGCAACATCGCACGCTTTTAACATATCTCTACCATAAGTTCGTAAAATTCTCCCCTAAAATTTGATTTCCATAAATTGGGCTCCACGCAGCCCTGATTTGACTCCTATAATTTTTTGCTTAAGGAATCTTAAATCAAGAATATAAAGCAGCAATCTGAAATCTCCGGTTCAATAAAAGAAAATATCCGCCAATAAATGGCAACTATTACGGAGACTACCTGCCGCGCAGTACTCAAAAATATTGATTCTCGTGAGTGTCGCGAGTATGCAGGATCACATTTAGATGGCATTATTTTTAAAAAATAAAAAAGTCTGTATTTTAATAACATATAAATTTTTTTAGTAGAGGTCTTTTTTTATACTTACTTATTCATCGGCGCAACAGTCCACAAGAGGCCATGTCCTCCCGGAAGGGTGTCTAGACGGCTGTATTACAAGATGCGGTTCTCACTCACGACGCAACTTTTGGTATGAATACCAAATTGTTTTTTATAACTACCTTAAAAAGAAACTATCTTTTGGAACACCTCGTATTATGTGTTGACGCATTATGAGTTCATTGATCAGATGTGTCTGATCAAAAAATTACTATTAGTAATAATTTTGTCGTAGACATCTTGATTCAAATTTAATTTGTTTGACTTACACCGAATTTTAATCAAGATAATTTAAAATTTGCAGAAAGATATATAAGTGCCTATTACTCATATTCTTCCAACGGATTGCTGAAAGCTGACTCAGAGTCGTCTGTATTTTTCGAATTGTTGAATAAAAAATTTAAATCCACCGCTTATCTTGTAATTTAAATTGCTAATGCAATCTAAATGGAATGAGAAAAATTACTTTAATAAGCGGTTCTTAATGAAATATCTAAAATTTATTATTGATTTTGATTTTAAATGTTTACTTTGATGTAAATTTTTAGATATCTTGGGGAATTGCAATTATTTTTGATATTCGTGAACATCTAAAGTATATTTGTCATATACAAGGTTCAGCAGAATGATCTCCTCTTTTTGGATTGACCGCCGCGAGCAATGTATTGGTAAACGGCCCTTGGATCGAACATTGTGAGCACAAATTTATGGTAGTCTAGGAACTTAAAGTATGTGATTGGTGCGCTCGGTAGGCTGCTGAGCAGAAGATGTTGGCAAATATTCCAGCTGATGCTGTTATGCTCAAGAGTGACGAAGCTTAATTTCATTTATCGGACTGCGCCAATAAGCAGAAATTTTAGTATTGGCCCCATAAGCGACTTCTCCAGTCAAAGTGCAACTGTTTAGTGTGTTTGCGGAATTTGGCATCATAAAGCCGTATGTTTTTTCCTGTAGTCCATTTTCAACGAATATAGAAATGCACCACTATAATTACAACAAGATGACGCTACCGCACACAAGGCGATAATTTCTCGAGAAATTCTGGGCGACGAATGCTTTCAGGTTACCTCATCTCATTACATGATGACATTCCATGGTCGGCTGGGTCACCAGCTTTGCCTTCTTGCAATTTCTTCCTGTGGGAACACCTAAAGGTTAAAATCTTTCAAGGAAGACTAGAGCTATTGGGAAATTAAAGTACCAATGGAAATGATTCGGCAAGTAATGCAGAATTTTAAGGTGAGACTGTTGGAGTGTATCGCTCGTGCGAGTAAACATTTGGGAAATATCATCTTTAAAACTGGTTGATGACTAGATGGCAAGAACATAGTCTTTCTATTGCTGTTTTCAAAAGAGGAGATGATTCTGTCGGACCCTGTACTACATAAAGTATTTTCACGTGCAATTTCTTCTTTTGGGTGAGTGTGATTTAGTATCCGATTACACGAAGATTTTTATTTTTTTGTTCTTTATTTTTAATTGCTAGATAATATCATTTTTAACTTTGCTTAAGACAATATTTAGCTGTAATATAAATAAAACTTGTCCAAGGTCTACGCTTGTTATCTTAATCTCCGTGTATATCATCATTTAAGTTTTTACATTAATCTAATAATACAATTTAATGGTGCAAGTGCACTTGCTTTTTAACTAAAATAAAATTCTAGGAATTGATCGAGCTTGTGCCAGATGTAGATATTTGAGTCAGTCAGTACGCGTAGTTCCAGATGAGTAGCCAATTGATTTAACATAAAGCAATTTTGTCAATAATGCCAGTCGTAGTTTTTGTTACAAAATCGATATTTGTAATTTTGCTACATTACTAAATATTACATGTCATTTGCATAGCCAGTAAATTACGTATTTTTGCACAATAGTTTTGATGTTCATTTTTCTGATGCAAGATAAAACTTAATTATGGTACAACGCGATGACGAAATTTCCGGTGAACTGTGTAATTTATATAGATTGTGAAAAGGCGTTTTCAAGCAATCTTTGTCGCTTCCTAGCAACAAGGCCGCATGCAAACAAGTTTTTGTGTATTTTAAGGCAGCTTTATTTATGTTCAAGTGACTTCGCTTAAGATGAGCCATGTAAAGCATTAGGTATAAAGGATTTGCAATTTTATTAAGATTAATTATAGTGGCAAGTTAAAAAAGTTAAAAAATGATATTTAAGATTCTACAAAAACTCAAAGGTAGATAGAGTTGTATGAGAATATTTAGTTATTTGGAGTAATTTACCGATAGTTTATACTTCCTATGTTGTATTAATTCTATATCGATTTTAAAGTAGACAAGGCCATTGCCATATTATTTGAATGGTATGTGGTAGATTACCATATATTAGAAACTACCCATAAACCTGCAGCGTTTTAAATTGCGGAAGCAGTGCAACTAATGGCTTATTATGCACTATAATTGCAAATTTTTGGCCAATTTTTTTAAATTTAATTCAGTATATTTTCTGTTAGTAGCATAAAAATTGCCAAATAAAAAATTTTTATTTTTGGTTTTGCTTTCTATTTACTATATTTTTCAATATCAAATTATATAATTTTTCCATGTCGAGCAACTTTTATAAATGGAATGAATATTAGTATTTCTTTTTTACTGAAGAAAGATTTATCGATCTTGTATTTCTTGATTTGCACGATATTTAAGTAGTTAAGTGTCTTTATTTACGAGCTTTATGCGATTAAATCATGTCTGACATACTTGTTCTAGCATTACATTTTTCAGATCTTCGTTATAAAATGCTTTTTTCGATTATTACTTAGTTACAATTACTACTAGTTATTCTTTACATATACTGCAGTCAAGCAAGTTGGTTGTTTTTGTACCTAAATCCGCTTCAAGTTTGCTCAAATCGATGTGACGCTTAGGTTGTATACAAGCTAGGTGAATAGTACTATAGAGAATTATTGGGATAAATTTGAAAAATCAATAAACAACAAAAATAGCAAATAATGCAATAAAATAAGTAATATCTTATTTAATGTAACCCTTATTAGTAGTCATGATCTTTTAGAGTTAGGATGTAAACCTGCTGTAGGCCAAAACAATTTCCTCTTTATCCATATATGTTATTACCTCCATGTTAAAGCTTTTAAGCTGTCTTTGGTGTTATGATGCCTGTTCTTGACCTTTGTCTCAATTACATAGCAGTCGGGGTCAAAGGGCAAATTGTTATATGCCTGGGTCTTTTTTGCTCTCGCCCACCAGCCACCATCTCTATATAACTGTTTCTAACATGTTGATACAGTTCTCGGTGGTCATCTTCAGGTCTTATTCAAATACTTGGGACGCTATAAATCCCCTTCGCAGCTCACAACCTCCAGTGCGATCACAGAAGTAGGAAATTTTGTATGCATAACAGTAGGTACTTCAGAGATATCTTAGCAGATCCAACGGTTATTTTATCTGTTCACCGTCCAATTCTAGACGAAGTTCTTTTCGTTTGAAAGGAAACTTAGGAAGCGAGAGCTGTCGTGTTTGATGTCGTTCAGCAGTGCTTGGGCTTTTAACTTCCTGCGCATCTTGTTTTTCTTAGTCAACAGTTGGCGGTTCCTTAGGGCGAAAGACTTATAGTGCAGGTCTTGGTACACTACTAGACCAATTATCGCATTTGGCAGGTCAGTGACGCTCCACCCTTAATCCTTACCGATTTTCTCTTTCAATTAGTTGACAAATTCATCATTTCTCTTACGATCAAATGGCTTGGTGTGAGTTGCTCTATCAGCAGCTATCTCCTCCTGATGGTCACATTCACTATACTTTTTGACTACATCGTAAACTTGGGCCAAACTGCGTAATAATTTTTGTCGGCGCAAAAGTATTCGATTATAACAGCTGTGTAGTCGTATTACCGACTCATTTTATCGACAATCGTAAATTTGTTGGAAAAACTACCTCGACGACCCTGTAGTATATAATATTATAAAAACTAATTTATTTTTGGAAATAATTTGCTAATGTTTATGTGCAAAATCAACTGAAATTGTAAATTACTGTAAATAATTGATTCCAGATCATTCATGTTTAGGGTCTTGTAACATTTTACAATTTTGTGTAGTTTTTTTACTTAATAATTATAAAACCCATGGTAATATTATTAACAACATCAATTTACTAATTATTAATTGTGCAATATTAGACCAATTAAATTTGATATTACGTAATTTAGGATTTTACTTCCCATCAATTTTCTCCATTTCAATTCTAATAAACAAAAACACCAGTAAAGATCTAAATAAAGATTAACAATAATAAATTTCACAGGTTCGATAGTTTAAATATAAATGACTAGCTAAGTCATGTTTCTGCTATAAAATAAATCAGAGGAGAATTCAAAGTTTTACTAAGACGACGGGCGTATTTTGAGAAGGGTGCGAAGTGTAATTTCTATATAATAAATCAAATATCAAACAATTTCAGAGCCATTTTGATTTCGTTAGGTGAAATCTTGTTTTATTGACAAACGCCTTGAACACGTTTGAGGACTGCAGGATGACAGGAGAAAGTTTGATCGTTTTGATTATCGATAACGCGGAAAACGTGCAGACATTACAAAAGTACTAAAAAGGAAAGTGAGTTTTGTTATAAGTAGTCATTATCTAAATTCTCAGATAGTTATAAATAGTGCGTTGATACATATTTACTTCTTGTTTGATTTTGTCTTTTCTAAAATTGTTTTTCTTGGCTGTTCCCTTTTAGTCTGAATTTTGTGTTATGATTACCATTTTTTATTTTTGCTCCATATTAAAAATTACGAAATGAACTTAATCTCTACACAACAGATTATATTTTAAATGCGTAAAGTAGAACGTTAATTTAATTAAACTTAAGCAATTATTCCAAAGTGTAAATCGTCCTAAGAGGCTGCAGTAATAAAAATAATAAAAGAGAGACTAAATGTCCTAGACAATTTTGGATAAAACAGAAGAAATAATGGGAAAAACGTTTAGGAGAGTTTTGTATGCGACACGGCCTAGTAATAGTAAATATTTTATTTGAGCAACATGTTCGATGAAGATCTACATGCGAGGTACTAGAGAATAAAAGGAGATATCAAATAGACATCTTAATAAAATATTATTTTAAGAACCAAGTAATAAATTTCGGAAGCTACACAGGAGTAGATGCGGTTAGCGACCGCAGTTTAGCAATGCTAGCGTGTAATTTAAGGTTCACGAACTTTTAAAAAGAGATAAAAAACAGAAACACACCAACTGGAGGGATTACAATACAAAACTAGTAAGTATAAATTAGAAATAAGAATTACAACAACATGTAATAACAGAAGTCGAGAAAACAAAGCAAAGATAGTGCTAAACGGTAATATATATCCAACATTCTTCTTCTTGAATTGCCGTGCTCTTCGAGAACATTGGTAATCAGTAACAAGGTTTTTACTTTATCAACTGCTGTTCTAAATAGTGCCGTGGTGTTGAGCCTGTACCATTGACGTAAATTTTTGAGCCACAATATTTTGCGTCTTTTTGATCCGTGTTTGCCTTCAATTTTTCCTTTAATAATGATATGAAGTAGTTTGTATTTATCACTTCTTATAACATGACCTAGATATATAAGTTGATAAGATAATAAGAGTTTTTATATATTGTAGATCTTCTATGCTTGTGGTTAGTAGGACAGTGTCATCAGCGTATCTTAAATTGTCTATTACTACTCAGTTGATAATGATTTCTTCTGTTCTTTCTTCGAAATATTTTTTAGATCAAACAACCTGGGAGAAGAATACACCTCTTAGTGTGGACATGTCTTGTGATAGCTCATCATCCACACTAACAACCGCTGTCTAACCCTAATATAGGTTAGTTATTATATGAATATCTGTGCCGTCTAAATCCATTTACCTGAGAACTGAACGGTGAAATAAGGCATGTCCTGTTCTAAACCCGTTCTGAAGCCAAAATGAGAGTCACTAATATTTTGCTCACATTTTTGATATATTCTTTACAGTATCTTACACTGGGTTTCTTAGGCGAGGTTATAAGGATAGATTTAAGCCAGTCTTGCAAAATCGTACCAATTTTATATATGCAGTTTAAGTTAGTCGAGTTAGGGCACGTTCAATTTCGGCTCTGTTAATATCAAGACCATCGTCCGAATCTACACCGTGAATTAAGTTTCTCGTGTCATTGAACATGTTTTTTGTATATTTGTTGATAGTTGTTTACTTTCATTCATAAAAATTGGACTGTTTTTATTTAAGCGTATATCTGCTGCACATTTGACTTTCTTGTACATATTAAAAGAGTAACGCTATGCCTTAAGTTCCTTTCTTCACACTGTTCTCGTAACCACTTTTCTTTTGCCTCTCTTACTTTGCGTCTGGTGTTTTTCTGAGCTTCAATGTATTCTCTGGTTGTTGGTTTTTGTAGGTTCTTCTAAAACCCACCGGTCTTAGCATTTCCTCGGTCATCCATTTCTTGTGTTTAGTTTTGTTGGATTTTCTAACATTGACAAATAAAAATATAAAAAATTTAGAAAAGATAAGAAAAAAGAGAAAATAAGAAGAATTGAATTAAACCACTACTGGGAAAAGTTATATAAAAGAATTATACAATCATAAAAATATAGACTGACAGTATGAAAATGACGAACCCAGCGATAACAAGGATGAAAAAAACATTGAGATATCAGAATGTGACAGAACAGTCACGTATCTAACCAATATAAAAGCCATCCTTTGTAGACTACATAGCAGTAGCAATAATTAAAAACTTCGTAGAGGCAAACAATAATGTAATGTATTAACCAATACCATGCATGGATAGGAACTCTAGCGATTCTAAAAAAGGAATAAGTGAGAAACTTCGAAACTATAAGACAAGAAGTCTAACGTTGCATGCAGCAAAAATACTTATTAGAGTCATTTATAGAATAATAGAAAAAAGGACAAGACGCAGTGATCCCCCTAAAAGGATAACTACAAAATGGTGCAATTATTTGATATTCAGGAAGGTAATTAGGTTCGCATATGGACAAAGTGTAGAAACGGTGATTATTGTTGTAAATTTAGTTTATATCGGTGAAAAGAAACCGATGATAAACAATCGTCCTGGAACACGCGTGGTCAACAATATGTAGTCAATTATAACAATTTCAAATTATCTCCAAATATTTTTTGATAATTTTTTTAGATATGCGAAATGCTTGTAGTTAAGAAAAAAAGATTTTGGACAACGGGTACGTTGTTAACAAACAAAATTTTAAATGCACCACTGCTACCTAAAAACAAATCAAAGAATGTGGTCGAGGATCGCACGCATGACACCACATACATACCTATAAGGAACAAGGATTATTCAAATGGCGGTTGTCAATGCTTGTCAATTTTACAGAAAAGTGGAACATACACCACTTCCTATAAAGGAATCTCGGCTAGCCATTACCGAAACTAGTACTAATTTCGTATACGTCTTTAATATCAAAAGCACGCGTTCCTGAGGATGTAGGATTTAATGGAAAACGTTGTAAAGAAGGCCACTTACATATAATTACGTTATGTACTGCGTGTTTCCCGTTATATCATTTACCTTAGTCTATTGTCGCTGTAAGTAATCACAAAGTATATTAAACACATTTTTTAATACTTAAAGTTTTATATTTTTGTCTGTTTTTGGTTCTTTGCCAATTCTTTTATGTCGTATATTTTTCATGTATGTAGCGTGGTATATTAGTGATTTTCGGATTTTTATTTGCTGTGTTGCGCGTAGCATGTGAGCAGCGTTTTGCATATCTGCCGTCAAATATGGGGTTGCTTCGTTAAGGTCTTGGGCGTTTTAAATTCCTATAGGAAAATTGAGTTTTTTCCAGTTGACGTCTGAAATGGTCCCATTTGGTGAGTTTAGTGCAAAGTTTTCAGATGGCTGTGCTGATGATTGTTCTAATTAAGGTAAAATTATGACTGGAGAATAATCAGACGGTAGATCACTTGGTTGTAAGAATTAGTACAACGTTAACTATCGCAAAATCAAGCAAGTTTGGCAGTTGACTTATATCAGTAGGCCAGTACATAGGCTTACCTGTTGAAAAACAACCATAATTGAGATTTTGGATAGCCCGTAAAAGGTTGCAGCCTTTTGGATTACCTAGCTCGACCCTAAACTGTGTTTCTAGCATTCCAGTCACCTCCAGCGATAAATTTATTATCAAAAGTTCTCAAAAACACTTTATATTCGTCAGCGGAAATAGGATGTTGCTACTGTTAGTGGGTAAGGAGCTTGAAGCTTTATACTTGCACTTTGAATTTTAGTCGTCTGATGAGATTTAATTTACATTCTATAAGGAAGATAGAAAGCATCTGATTGGTAGATGGTTGCTGTTGGGATAGTTAATTCTTTCGTTATTTATGAAAAGGACGCTTTATTGCAAGGGGAATTTATGGTGTTATTATTTATGTTGTAAGATTAGCTTCCAAGGGGAGGGAAGTAGTATATATTTGATAATGCCTGTTTTGGGTGCGTTTTACTTTATTTTCTTTTATATGGCGTATTTCTGGCTCTCTTTATGGTTGATTGGTTTCGTGCATGTTGAAATTTCGTGGTGTCTCCCGAATTTACCACATACAAAAAGTCTGTTGCAATAAGTCTTTGTCTGACGATAGTTCTGACAGCAAGTGCATTGGGGCACAGTATTCTTTTTTGATGTTACTAATGTAATTTACATCAAATATCGCTTTTTTACTATTTTTGGGTTGTAGATGAACCATGAATAATAAGGTTTTTTTATAAATCTATAACTTACATTAATAATACTACGAACTACGTGTTCTAGTGCATACTGCTCTGTTATTATATCCTCTGTTGAAATGGCGTGTTGAAAGTTTTGTATGGACATCCTGTACAATGTTTGTAAGGAAAGATAAAGTTCACAAAATATCTAGAGAAGCACTACATAGTTAAACGAAGCATAAACAATAATCTGACAATGTTATCGTAGAAGATAAAATTAAAGGAAGGCAAGGCGAAGAAATAGAACATTGTAAATATGATAAAATAAAGAATACCTATGGAAGAATACTAAAAGAAGGGACAAAGTTCTTCACCTATCCCATTGTTTATAACGGGAAGGGTTTAACTAAATTAAATATATTAAATAATCATTTATGAACGGTTATTATTGCTTTTTTACTGCTATTTATCTTACACACATATTATATTATTATTATTTTTTAAACCGTTATACTATTGCGACTTACATAAAATTAACATGCAAAAATTTAAGTTAGTAAATTTTAAAATTACTTATAGTGTGGAATGTTTTAGTGTCTATCTTAACATACTTAGATATTTTATTTTAAATTTCGTAGCATGTTTGTTGTAGATTTTGATCCATTTTTTTTAACTTGGTTTGGATTTGGCAAGATAACCTAGCCCCAATATTTTTTTGTAATACTAACGAACGATGGTTTGGTCATTAGTATAGAAACTTATATGGGGCCAAAAACGTTGTTGGTATTTATGAGGCAATTAGTTAACTCGGTGACTAATTAACAGAAACTTTGGGTTTTTAGATTTGTTTTGTAACTTCCCTGATTTCTACAGTTTTCATTTAGTAACAAAATGATGTCAGTCCAAATTTCCATTTATTATAGCTACGCAAATTAATGCTTTACATATGTTCTGTTATTTGTACAGGTAGCATATACAAATGCCTTTATCTTATTTTTACTATTAATTAAAAACATATATAAATAGATAGATATCTAGATAAAGTACCACATATTCTTCTTGCAGTGTCTCATCTAGACAAGGTTAGTAATTTTTTTAGTGTTATAAATATCATGTCGTGTGTCAATTGCCTTATGTTTTTAATCAGAATGTTTTTCCTCTATCTCTTTCTCTTTGACCATCTATTTTTTCTTGTATTATAAGCTGCGCTTTTTATTTTTAAGGGAATATCCTAGATAGGTTGTCTTTCTACTATTTGTTCTTGATAAGAATTCTCGATTGCAATTCTTACGATTTCTCGATTTGGTATCCTTTCCTCGCACGTCTCATTAAACATATTTTAAAAGCCTCGATTTTGTCTTCCTCGTAACATAAAGTTAGAATTGTAATTCTAGTTTTTATTTCCAAGGTTGAACTTAATTTTGAGTTCAACCAGCAAATTAAGTATTTATACTTTTTTAATTCTCGTTATTTAATTTATATGTTATTCTTCCTGAATTCTTGTTTATTTGTATTATTTTTGATTTATTTTTGTAACCTTAACTATGCTTCCTCTTGGTATAATTGAATTAGTCTCTCTCCCCTTGGGTTTCCTTCCACCAAGTCATGGTTTCATATTTTCAAACTTACCTTTGGCATCAAAGTCTCTTATTCTAATATTCATTGCCTTGCTTTTTTGTTAAACGTAATGTATTTCCAGGCTGAGAGGAAAATTGTTTAACCTTCGTATTGATTTTGTCTGTTTTAGGTGTATATACTTTAATTAGATTAATATTTATGGGGTTTTCTTTCAATTGCAGAAACATGAGTCTACCAGAGTATGGTATAAAATTCTGAACAAATTGATTTAGTTGGTTATCTGTAATTATCACTATACCGATTATACAACATTTCTTTTAATTACCTGAGTAACATATAGTTTTACCATCAGACTTTAAGGATCATACTGTATCATACCATACTACTTCGCTTTTTTTTGTTATTCTGTTCATCTTTTATATAACATTTTTTATTTTTCTAATGCATATACACTTCAAATATTGCGTGTGTCTATTTTAACTTTATTTGACTTTACTTTTTCTTCACCTATTATATCTTACAGTGTCAGAAATTTGAACCTTGTTTACTTTATTTCCACATATGTAAGCTTAGATTTTTATTTACCTGTAAGCGCCCATATCTTGGTTGTGCATTGGAGTATACATTATTATGTATAGCTGCATGTTTGTCTTTGTACTAATTTCTTTTTTGATTTATTATTTAGTTTTTGGTCCATTTTTTCGTCTTTACTGATCGTTACTTCCAGATATTTTGTATTTGTTGTCCATTTGTTTGTTCATTCTAATCCTATTTTAAATTTATTGTTAATATTTCTCTATTTGGTGATTCTCCACAGCCTCTGGGGAGAACGGAGGTCATTGCTTTAGTTTGTACTGCTATGTAATTTTCTTGGAAAGTAGTAATACAGTGATTTTGCACTGTAGCATAGTGTTGCCAGTTGAAACGTCCTTTGCTGTTGCCAAAAATTGTAAGAGGTAGATATGTTCTAGAGAGTACGACAGCCGCGACGCAAAGGCTTCGGCCTGCCAGACTAACGCGCGGTGGGCCCTGGGTTCGACTCCCAGGTCAAAAATAACGGCAAACATCGAGTGCTCTCCGGCCATCATACAAACACCTTTGGCGGTCGTAAAGTACATTCTCCTTCTTCTAACGGGTCAGACTAGCCACCTGCCCGGGGTACGCCCAACATGGCTCATAGTACTACACGAAATGTGTAGTTAGAAACAGGCTTATAGCCTATATAAGAGTAGAAGAAGAAGAAGAAGAAGAAGAAGAAGATATGTTCTAATTTCTTTGAATCCCACCCTTACCCCTAGTATTCGGAAGACCCGCTACAATCTTTTAGAAGGTCAAAAGCCATTAACTATAATGTTTAATAGTTATCTGTTTTGCTAGTTTTGGTCCGCCTTGAGTATTTCATTTCCTCGGTACCCCTATTTCTAGCAAACCACTCACCAAAATAATAAAAGTAAAATGTTGCATTTATGTACTTACATTAATTTTGCAATAAGTACTAAACTTTCTATAATACTAACGCCTAAGCAATATCATTGCATTCATTTACTTTTTTATATTGTTTTTAGTATCGAAGCATTTGAAATGTCATTTTAATTACAATTTAAATAACAGAAAAAGCAATAGTAATGTAATTTTTTTAATAGCACTTTTGTGCCTGTAATTAAAACTAGTCTTTAGAGACTAACCATTAATTTTACTCTAATAAATCTTAAACTATATACTTAACGACTAGAGTCTATCCAATGATGTCTTCTAGGTTTCTTCTAAACTATTTACACTTCACTCGCGCACTGTGCTCTGCTTTTGTACGCAACTCATTACACAAGATCAGCAGATTTTCTCCTCTTCAATCTTCGGACTTGGTGTTGGTTGCCCAGCAGCTGAAGAGCCTCTGCTTTCTAGCAAACATTTTAATCTCTTCCTTGACGGTTGGAATCCGGAGATCTCTGTGGATATCTGAGTTGCGTACATACCAGGGAGCGTCTACTATGCTGCGCAACATTTTGTTCTGAAATGTTTGTATGCTCTTTATGTTGGAGTCACTAGCGCAGCCCCAAAGCTGAATACCATATAACCACACTGGTTTTAGAATCTGGTTGTAGATTAGTACTTTGTTGGAGATTGAAAGTTTTGAATTTCTTCCTATCAACCAATAATGCTGTTTGTATTTTAAGTTTAGTTTAGTTCTTTTCTTCTTTACATGCTCCTTCCATCTAAGTTTGACGTCCAGATTCATGCCGAGGTATTTTGCAGTAGTCGAATATGGTATAATTGTTCCATTAATATCTAGCAGATGTGGGTCGGCTATTTTCTTGTTAGTGTAGTTTACCTGTACAGATTTAAGCTCGTTAAGTTTGATCCTCCATTGCCTGGTCCAATCAACTATCGCATTGCTTGCTGTCTGGAGCTTACTAACTGATCTTTCCTGGTCTTGATCCACTGCGAGAAGAGCAGTGTCATCAGCAAATGTGGCAATGACTGCTTCTTCTAACACTGGCAAGTCTCTGGTATACAGTAGGTATAGAATGGGTCCAAGCACAATGCCTTGTGGGACCCCCTGCTTTGATTTCCTTTAGGTCAGAGTATACGTCCTCTTGTTTGATTCTGAATAGTCTGTCTGATATGTACGATGCTAATATGTCATCATGTTATTTTGGTAACATTTTGTTTAATTTGTGTATTAGTCCTTCGTGCCGTACCTTATCAAAGATTTGTGCCACATCTAAGAAGATTGCCGAACAGACTTGCTTTTCTTCTAGCGCACGTTCAATGACGTCAGTTATTCTATGTACTTGGTCTATTGTAGAGTGCTTTAGCCTGAATCAAAATTGGTAATCTGGGATTAGGTTATTATTTTCTATTATTGGCCTCAACCTCTTGAGCAGTAGCTTCTCAAAGAGTTTTGAGACGATGGGCAGGAGGGAGATTGGTCTATATGATTTGACATCATTAGGTTGCTTTCCTGGTTTTGGTAACATAATTACTTCTGCAACTTTCCAGGATGCAGGCACATGTTTTAATCTAAAAGCTGCGTTGAATAGGTAGGTCAACATAACTATACCCTTTCTGGGCAGGTGCTTTAAAATTTCTCCAGTTATGAGGTCGTATCCTGGAGCTTTCTTTGGGGTCAGGTTAGTTTTTATCTCATCTGTTACTTCTTTTAGAGTAACCGGTGTGATATTTTCAGTTCTTTGATTTTCAATATTAGTGATGTCTTGATTTACTTGCCCTGGATTAGGAGTAAATATCTCAGCCAAGTGTTCTGCAAATAACTCTGGTCCATTATTGTTTCTAATCGGAGGAGTAGTGGTCGCAGGTCTTTTAATCTTTTTGGTTGCCTTCCACAGCGAGTAGTCAGTTTTTTAGTATGCTGTTAACTCTTGTAGATAGGTGCCTATAGATTCTTCTTTAAGTTTTTGGATTTCTCTTCTGAGTTGCTGAGTCTTGTTATTAAGTATGGTTTTATCTGCGGGATCCTTTGACTGTTGCCATCTTCTTCTAGCTCTTCGTTTTTCTTTGACCAATTCTCTTATCTCAGCTGGATAATTTACACCTTTGGTTATATGTGTAATCTTTTTGGTGTTGTTGTATGCCGTTATTTGGATAAGGCTGGTGAATTTTTCAGCTTCTTCTTCTAGCTGATCAGTTGTTCTCAGACTGATGTTGTTCTGAAGGTCAATCTGAGAGCTCTCCCAATCAGTAGTTTTGTTTGTGAGCTTAACTCTAATTGCTTTTTTTATGATCTTTTCGCTTAGTGTTAGTATAATAGCCGAATGATCAGAATCCATATCGAAGCTCTCTTCCACTTCTGTGTAGTTGGGGGATACTTTCCTAGTGATGTAGAAGTCTAGTAAATCGGGGATTTTATCGGTATCAGTAGGCCAGTAGATCGGCTTTCCTGTTTAGTGGTAGTTGCAATTCATCTCTTTAATTGCTTTGCGTAGTTCTCTTCCTTTCGTTGTGGTTAGTCTGGAGCCCCAATCTACATGTTTGGAGTTGAAATCTCCACCAACAATAAATCTTTCTCCTAAGTGTCTCTGAAGAGTAAGATAATCGTCTTTTTTGAGGTTATATCTTAATGGGCAGTATATGGCGCCAATTTTTATTATTTGTTTTGTTGATTTAATTCCAATCACTGTTAGTTGAATATCCACTTTTTGCAGATGGAGTTCTTCATAGTGATTGAGTACTTCTTTTACTATGATTGCATTACCACCCTTGGCTTGATTATCTGGATGGATAGTATGATATGTTTTGTATCCTCTTATTTTGAGGTATGATTGATTTGTCATATGTGTCTCTGATATGAGGCAGACATCAATGTGTTGGATATTTAGAAAGACTTCGAGGTCATATTTTTTGTTTAGAATGCCATTGGCATTCCAGGTAGCAATACGTAAATCTTTTTGGTCTATAGTTTATTTTGTCTTTGGTATAGCACCAGTGCTCCTGGTTTCTAATCTATCGAGTCTTGCATTGACTCGATTTAATGTATTCATCATATTCTGCATAAGCTGCATCATAGATGGTTCAGTTGTCGATGGGGCAGGTGTTGGTTCTGCTGTCATTTGTTGTGCGCACTGGGCATACGATATCCCAGGCTTTACTGTGTTTGGGACAATTTGTCTTGGTTGAGGAGTGGCCTTCTTTGTTCTGACCGTAGGGTGTGCTTCAGAGCAGTTGATGCACTTGGCAGGATTACTTCTTTCCTTAGTGTATTTTGCAGTTAGTGCTCTCCTGCGCATTTCACGCAGGCTGATGTTCTTCTGCAGTACTTCCGTGTGTGACCGTGTCTTTGACATCTTTTACATTGCGGAATAAGCTTACTATTCCTTACTTCTTCTATTTTGACTTTCATGTATTGAATATCATAGATTTTTGGATATCTTCTGATCTAGCAAACTCTAACATATACAATGGTAAGCGAATGTGTTTCACCTTATTGTTGTCGGTAGTTCTCTTGAGTTTTTGGGTTACCCCTAATATTTTAAATTTTTTTTTCTTCAAGTTCATTGGAGATCTCTTCTGCTAATGTTGAAGGATGTAAATTTCTAACCATTACTTTAATGGACCTTTCTGCTTTATTTTTGTAAGTGTGCCATTCTATATTCGATTTGCTTATTGAGGCTGTCAGAGTTCTGCACTCTTCAGTAGAGCTTACATTTACTTTAATTTGGTTGTTACTCATCACACTTTTCTTATATTCAAATTTTCCCGTATTTAGGCTATCTTTGACGACTTGAAAATCCTTTACGTTACTTAATATTACCGGCGGTGGTTTAATGACTTTTCCTCTGTTTGTTTTTTAGGGCCCTCATCTACTTTTTCGGGAGATTTGACAGCTTTGTTTTTTCTTATTCTTGTTTTTGGTTTTTTTGGACTCATTTAAAATCCACTCCGTTTCTCTAGCTACAAGATTCTCTTCCTCCTCTGAATTTGTTGGACTGTATGATTTATTTTCTGGCATCAAATAGTAATGTAATAATTTTGAAAATAATATTTTACATACTATAAATTGATTTTATATTGCTTTCATTACCCTTCAAAAGTGTTTCGATGTATTATATGTGTACCTAGCTTGTAGATTTGACAAACCTCTTAAGTGTCCAAACTGAATACTTGGCTTAGTAACAAATTTTTTCAACAAAATGTTTTTTGTCTTTTATTAAATGATGAACAAAACTTAGGTTGCTTTTAACTAATTATGCTGTTATATAGACGCTACTGAAGTATGGCTTTGATTAACACAGATTATTTTGTTTTTTATTCGCTTATATTTTAACGTTGTCTTCAGAAAAATTTGTATTTCAAATATGTTTAAATTATTCAAAAATTATTATTTAGGATCACTAAAGAATCTGGTATATTTAGTAAAAATGTACTTTTTAACTTTCCAGTATAACAGCTAAAAGAGCCACAAACCATTTGCTGTATTTTCCTTTATCCTTTTAAATTTATTGTTTGTGTTTAGTTATTCTATGAATTTTGTATATTTTTAAAAACATAGTAAAGGCTTCATCGTATTTAACATTTTAAATTTCACATGTATAAGTTTTGGGTTATTTAATGGTGATGATCAAGTCTTTATAACCGTATATTATAAATTTCTAATTCTAACAATTATGTTTTTCAATGTCATATAAAGTATATCAAATAATATACACTACATGATTACACATTATCATAATAAGCATTATATTTAATAAAAACAAAAAACGTTTAAGGCTTCCCAATATTATTACTTTAGTTATTACATATAAAAACTGTAATATTTAAATAAACTCTTCTAATTTGGTCAAAATAGAAGTGATAAATACATAAATTTTATTCAACTTTAACAGTTTATTCCGTGAATGGCGGTTTACCTTTATCGTTCCATCGAATCAAAAACTAGCTTATATCAAATATTTTTATCTTATTCTCCAAATCTTTTTTATTTGTTGAAACACTGAAGTATTACAATAGATACCGCCTTGTATATCCCAAACATAGCAGATATGGGGTCATTTCAAAAATCGCGTATGTAATGCAAGTAAAGGCATGTTCTGCTTTTTAAAAAAGGCAAGTACACAAAAAGAGATATTGTAGAAAGGCGTTGCCCTTTTAGAAATATTTATCAGGGACTCCAAATAAAGAGTTTACTGTCTTTTTATATGTGATGGTTTCTACATACAAGTGTTCTTGGTGAAGTTTCTCAGATTGTAGGGATATAAGTTTTGACTAATCTAAACTAAACGAGGGTGTTAGAGTTGAGATGCTGAAGGTAAACGGAGAAGGAGGCAGCTTGTAATAAGCTCAAATTGCTTTGCTGAATAGTATGCAAAAAAATTACTATACTGTTCTATTTGTAGCTAATAATCCATGAAGTACGGTTGCTTTCCAAGTGCGTCGAGAGTGCAGGAGAGAGAGAGGTACAATTCTTTGAGCCCGCAACAAGTTCCATTCGAAAATTTTGTAATCATCAGATAGTCTTATAATTCTTGAATTCACTGTCGCTGATTGTTGTCGATTGTATTCTTAACTTTACTAGTCTTCTAAAACACGGATCACTATCAGCAGATTTCTGTCCTGAATTGTTTGTACCATGACTTTATTTATTTTCCACTCATTGTATCGTTCTGTAAACAAATGTTCCAGCTTCTCACAAAATTTGATACAGATTCACCCCTTTAAGTCGTTTTCATTTACGCATGCACGTTATAATCTATTCTTATCTGCTGTTATTTTATACGCGGGTAATCCCAAAAATAAGATCTCCAAAGCGGTGGACCCGCAGGAAAACTTTTCACGTGGCTGTTGACGTTCAATTTTGACTGGGTAGCCGTTTATAATAAAACCCCGGTTTTTGAACGTAAAATGCGTTAAACTAATCGAAATTCATCGCCAATCACCAAAGTGTATGGGTAATCGTGCATGGATACCAAAAATGTCCGCAAGTAGGGAGTTTACAGTCGGTCGCATGGAAATTCACGACGAAGAAAAAAGCAAGAGACCGTCAATTCTCGACGAGACAATTTTGAAGGTTGAACAAATCATGCTTAAAGATTGGAGGATCACTCTCGATGATCTCTGTGTTTTAGTTCCTGAGGTTTCTCAAAGCACCATTCATAGAACTTTAACTGAAAATTTGAAATATCTGAAAGTGTGCGCAAGATGGGTCCTGCGAATGGTTATAGAAGACCATCAGCGGCAACACGTGGACTCTTCCCACGAATTTTCTCGATGCTATGCAGACGAAAAATACAACTTTTTGGATTCGATTGTTACGAGTGACTAGACCTGGGTGTTTCACTTCACACGTGAGTCCAAACAGCAGTCACGTGAGTGGCGGCATTCCTCTTCGCCCAAGCCGTAAAAATTCGAACAAACACAGTCTGCGGGCAAAGCCATGGCAACTGTGTATTGGGATCGAAAGGAGGTATAGTTGACTTCATGGTTCTTTAAACCACAATAAACGCTGACAGGTATTGTGAGATACTCAGGCTCGCTAACACGTAGCCCGTATGAGCGTTGCTCTGCTGCAATAGTTTAGATGGGACATAATTACCCAACTACCCTATTTTTCGGACTTGGCACCTAGTGATTATCACTTGCTCCCTAAGTTGAAAGAACACTTGGCCGAAATGCGCTTCAATGACGACGACAAGGTAAAAAAAGTGATCCAATGCTTCCTAATCGAGATAGCTACAAGCTGATATGACGTAAGCATACAAAAACTGCCACATGGCCTACAAAAATGCATCGACCGAAATAGCGATTATGTAGAAAAATAGAGAAATATCCAAACTTTAAAATAATGCATGAATTATTAAAAATAAACTTTTTTTCCTATGTTTAAAAACTAGGAGACCTTAATTTTTGAATTACTTTTGTGTCATGGTTTGCACAAACTGTTTTTATTATATTAATGTTAGCGCGTTATATTTGGGGACCGACCTCGCATATTCATCATTGTATGTGTATTGGCATCCAATGTAACTGAAGACAGTAACAATTTAAATTATTACGCAAGCTTTAAGATCATCATATTTTATTACAATTTTAATACTACATAAAGATATAAAAATAATATTTAGGGGTTTGGCAAAAATTTTTTCCGTTTTTTTTTTTTTTTTGTTATTGGGCTGGACTTGTTGGTCCGTATATCGCCACACACAAATAATAGAGGGCTCATGTCTATATTTCTGAAAAGGATTTTTAACAATACTTGTAGTTCTTTGACGTAGTCTGACATACACTTGAAAATATTGCTCATTTCATCCTAAAAACCATTAAATTATCATTTTATACTATTATTAGTTGACTAAGTATTCAATTTACATGTTAAAGCTTTTGAGTCTACGTATTGTCTAAATTTGGATTTAATACATAGCAGCAGGGCTTCTACGGCCTGCTCTTTTTTGGTTACTGGCATATTATGGCACAAATTATTCTTAATTAGCATTTATCTTTAAAAATTATTTAAAAAAGAACTATTTTCCAGTGCAAAAAAGCGTAGTTTTAAAAATTACAACGTGGCAACTAAAATCCTCAGTATCTACCCTTGCTCTGGAAGACTTAGTAGGTTAAAAAGCTATATCTGAAGCTGTATAAACCAGTTTGACTACATGTATAAAAAAGTTATCAAGTAAAGTTAAGAATTCAAAATCATCGCTGTGTAATTAGATTCATGCATTCTTCATGATATTCTCTTCGTTAAACGAATGATTACCTGTGTAAAAAGGAAATTTTTTGTAATTCAGATATGAGTAAGTAAATTGTTGTTATATATTTGATAAAATATTGAAGGTCCTGCATATATTTAATTTGTTTCGAATAGTCTCAGTGTGACTACAGACTACTTTTCTCTGTTATCTTAACTTCGTGAACATTTGGGCACAATAGGCTGAGGCTCCCCTCTTGTAGTCTAAAGGACAAAAGCTCTAATCCGAAAATTTGATATAATTCAAATCTTTATATATCTACTACTTATAGACAACATTTCTCTCCATTAAGTTACTACTTATTTTGGTCAATGACTCATTATTTTGCGGTAGGCAATTTCAAAATATTCAGGAAGCGTAGAAAAGGATATAGTCTTGTCTTTAAAAACAAATCACGGTACAAGCCCAATATGTAAGAAATGTTCAAAAATTGATTGAGGCCAGGTATCATGATTACATTTTAAAATTAATACTGTTGTTTTTTAATTATTAATGATTTTAACCTCTGCAAGTTATTCTTAAACATCTTTTTTGTGCGCCCAAAAAACGTTAGGTTTTGATTCTACTGTTTACCTTTTCTAAATGTAATCCGCTTTTACAATTAAAAAAGAATAATTGAGACATTGTACCACTCACCAAATTTATTTTTTTTTATTTATTTTTAATTTTTAGATAATTAAAGAGAATTAAATTTTTTATGACAGTGATTTATTTCTCTCAAAATGTTAGTGCTAATGATTTTACAGAAAATTATTTTATAATAAAATTATATACATGGTAACGAATAGACAATGAAAATAAGATTAATATATAAGAAAAATTAAATTTATTTAGATGGAACTTAGTATAATTAAAGTAAATGCTATAAATATGCGATCCTAGGAACACGTAGTAAGAGCTGGTTACAAAAGATAAAATGCGCTAAACGAAATGACATTCACCATTTCACTCGGTCGCCTCCAGGCACAGTTTTTCTTAATGATACCCCCCGATTCCCCACAAACGGATCTGCTAATATAAAAAAGGTAGGATACACTTCTGCGATTTTTACCAGTTAATGGAAAGAGCTGGGAGTGACTCGTTGAAAGCGTTATTTCTTTCAGCCGCCACGTTAGTTTTAGACTTAAAGACAGCAGACCGAAGGACGGCTTTGTCAAAGGCATATCCAGAGTTAGAAAAAAATGGGATTTTACAGCGGAATGGTAGATACAGTACAGAGCGGGTGAACAAGTCGCGGCGGAACGGAACACTGGCTAGATTTGCAAATGGCGACATACCCGATAATGTATGTATTTTAACAGCACCGACAGAGAACGAGTAAGTCCCCAATTTTAACTGAAATAAAATATCTTTGGCTAATTAAAGAAAAGGTACAATTCGACCATAGCAGAACATTATATTATTCAATGTAGCTCCCCATGAGTAACCATGATCTTTTGGATCCGGGACTCTACTGCAGGCCAACACAACTCCCTCCTTGTTCATATGTGTCATTATCTCCATGATGAAGGCCGTTAAGCTGTTCTTGGTGTTGTAATTCGTCTCACTTACCATCGTTTCCATCACGCTCCACACGTAGTAATCAAGAGGATTGCAGTTGGGTTGGAAGGTGGCCACAACTCTGGAGACCAGTAATAGTACAAATTGTTGTACAGGCATATCCGCGTCTTAATTGTTTTGTGGACTGGAGAAAGTATTGCTGAAACACGTACTACCGCCAAGAGGTCACCTTCAACCAGTTAATATTGTTGTCGGTGGTCACCTTCAGGCCTTCCTCAAAAAAAAGGGCGGCATAACATTCCCTGTGCTGTTCACAAACCTTAGAACTTTATATGTATGACGGTGGACACTTCAGAGGCATCTTAGCAGAACCAATGGTTATTTTGCTGATTCTCCTTCCATCCTGCATAAAAAGAACTTTAAAAAAGCTAGTGTTGTCGTGCTTAATGCCGTTCAGCAGTGCTTGGTCTTCTTGTCTATCTTGTTTTTCTCAATAAACAGTTAGCGGTTCCTCGGGGTAAAAAACTTGTTCTGTAGGTTCTGGTGCACTTCTAGACTAATTATTAATTTCGTCACTCCCATTTCTTTTGCCAGGATCTTGATCGACTTTCTCTTTCAATTCGCGGACAAATTCATCACTTTTCTTGCGATCAGGTCTTTTACTGTAAATGTTCTTATCAGTTGTAATGCCCTCTTGATGGTCAGATTCCCTGCGTCATAAACTTGGGTATTTTTGTAGCCAAATGGTACAATAATTTCTGTTGGCGATTTGTCAATGCGAAGGGATTTGAGTATAACAGTTCTGAGGTCGTATTTTTGGCTCATTTTGTCCACAATCTTAGGTTGTTAATTATGTGCAACTAACTTGCGTTACCTAATAAGGAACTGTGCATGCGCATAAGGTGACCTTTTGGCTTTTCCGCAATACAACCCAAAATAATTCCGGATTAACTTCGACGAGCCTGTATATTGTAAAATATTTGTGCGAGAGGCTGTAAAATGAGGCACTTTAAATATAATGAATTTAACGGTGCTGCTTTCACACCCAAAGTAGTTGCATGATCTGTAAACTGGTAGGTTAAGGCTCTCAAATGTTTCGATCGTCGCGCAAAATCTCTGGATATGGGGCGACGTGGCAAGCACCACGCATTAGTTAACCGCATTATTACTCCTACGAAGTGAAAGCAGGTACTCAATTATTTTTAGTGACTGTGTAGGCTACTCGTCAGGCATCTGAACCCAGGAGTAAACCTGAATACGTCCGCACTGCAGCCAACCGCCTTAAGCTCTGCCTCACTGGTGCTCTAAATACAATTACAAAATTCTAGATTCTTCACTACCGAAGAAGACGATTTGGATTGCTTTCGCCAATGATTTTATATCTTTAAGGCATTCCAAAAGTTCATGCACTGTCTTGAATGTTTGTTTATTTTAGCAAAGCGATCCTCGTTGCGAAACAGCCCACATACGCGTAGGAAAGTTCCAGTTCTGCGTAAACAACTGTTCGCGGGCGACCGTCTCTGACAATAATCCTTCTCGCCTTGCAGCACTGCGTGTGCAAACAGAATACTGGCGTTGAAATATGGTGTTTGTGCCTGATAAGTACGTCACTCGCATTGCAGCACAGGTTAATTTAAAATGGTAATTGCGCTACCCACATGGGATGTGGCAACTTTGCTAATAATTTCCAGCATTAATTGGCGCATCGCGCCGCCAATCGCCCGGCGATTTCACATTTGAGGGCCTCGAAAGGACGCTCGAAAGCGGTAACGGTATTAGCTGCTAAACGAACAGGCGTCAATTACTTGGAACGATTACGTGCAACTGCGACTGAGACTTAGCGGATTAAGCTTTGCACGAAGGCGAAACGAGCGCAATTGAGGGTTTTGGTCGTGTATTTAAAATAGCATTGGATTTATGCAGATTTAGTAGTCTCTAAAACGATGGGAGTGTAGTTAAATAAACAATGACATCATTATTTGACATACTATTAACGGTTTTATAACACTGCGTCGGCGTTTTGCATATATAGACTATGCCAAGTTTAGAGTAGCGGATGTCTTCGTAAATAAACCTACTTCAACTAAATGCAGACTTATTTTTTTAACTATATAGTCCCTCAAATTACATTCTCTTTTTCATGAAATATTTTGAAATGATTTTAAAAAGTTACAACGTTTTGACCTTGAACTAATGAAGGTAACTAACCCAAAGGAAATTAGACACCTAAGTCTACAATATTCCACAGCCCTTTGTTCACCCCCTTTTTATTATACTTGTTTATTTAGTTTCTAATTCTAAAAAAAACTCTCTGTGTGGTTATAATTAGTATTAAATGTAAAGCACTATTTGTAGCGAAGAAAAATAAAGATTTTATAAAAATGCGATAAGGACGGTACATTAAAAATGATAATAAAAAATTTCGACTCAAGAAATACACCTGAAGCTCCGAGACGATGTAAGCGAAGAAGAGTAAAATGTGGTAATCACGAGTCATTTTAGTCTGTAAGATCCACCAAATCCAATTTCGCTGAATTGAACTTAGACCTTTCTACCTCCAACAGTTGATTTAAATAACGACTTCGGATCATTTATCGCCCGATTTCCAAGTAAGCCAACACCTGCCGGTGAAGGCGACGCTAATTAGTGGGAAAATAAAGTGCTACCTAATTGGATTTCAAAATACGAACCCCGCGACATATTAAATACCGTTGGTGAGGTTTGCCCTTTAAGGTTATGCCGAACAAAAAAGATTTTTTAAGAAATATGCCATAAGGAACAATTCAGTAGAGACAGGCCAAGGCTTCTCGTTGCTGTTAATTGAAATAATAAGAAGCTGTAGCCCACGGAAGAAACCAGTTATCTGGAAGAAGCAAAAGCGCTTTCGTCTGCAATGAGCTAAAAATATAAAATGGACCGGAGAGTTATAAGAGAAGGTAATTTAATGGCGACTAATATGTTAGGTTTTCTAAAGAAAAATATGTACCAAAATGTGTACTCTGCAATTAAACATCTACCTGTTGTCATGATATAAAAAGCATATCTGTTCAAGGAAATACTTGTTTGGCGACAAATAAATTATTTTTCAGCACAATAATGCACCTTGTCATAAGGCAAAATTAATTAAAAACCTCAGAAACCAACAGAATAAACTAACTAGGGCAATCCTCAAACATCAATTCCATAAAAACTTATAACAAAAAATAGAAAACATTTTTTTAATTAAAAAAAATCAGCAATTATAATACATTAACACCCTGTAAGCTGATGTGTCGACATAATAACTGGCCTGGTAAGAGCCCGTCCAGCGATAGGTCCAACGTCGTTTGAGTCTTTTGATGACTTGTTGATGCAACAGATTGGGGGGATTGGCGTTAACTGCAATTTTGTCGGGATGTTTTGTTGCTCTATCCTGTATGACTTGTATTAGGAACGAGATACCATGTGACATCTGGTTAGTTATGTACCACGGTGTGTTGCCAAGTGAGGTAGCTTGGGGCATCACGATAATGTTTAGATAAATTGGTGGACCGTGTTCTTTTCTCAGGGTAAACGTCAAGTGGTTTGATTTCATTTCGTTGACTTTTATCTTCCATGTCTTGAACCAGTCTTCGAGAAAGATAAAGTGGCTTTGAACTTGATGTAAGGCGGTATCTACATCATTGTGTTTTACAAGTATAATGGTATCGTCCACAAAAGCACTTATTGCTAGAAGTGGTAGGAAAGCTTGAGGTGTACAATAAGCAGAGGAAGGGACCCAGGATACTGTCCCAAAGTACACCGAAATTGATTAGATATAGTGCTAAAGTTGCGTCGTTGGCTCGTGTTTTAAGTTGCTGATGGGTTAGGTAGTATTCTAGCAGCTTATGGAAGGAAGGGGGTAGAATGTGTTAGATTTTTTAAATGAATCTTTTATGCCAGACATTATCGAAGGCTTGGCTGGAGGAGGATGGCAATGGAGTAGGATTTTTCCTTAAGTTTATTACTTGTGTGATCCGGTAACAATGTTGAATTGTTGAGTGCATTTTACGAAAACCAAGTGATAGCCTGGTATCCAGTTTGTTGGTGTTAGGAGCTCACCGATACAGTCTTATTGGACGATAAGGTGTTACGAAGTTGGGGTCTTTACTTGGCGTGGAAATGAGGATCATTTCAGTTTTTTTGAATTTTGTAGGCCAGATTAAATTGTCGTGCCTGTTAAGGTTTGATATGTAGGTTTTAAAGGAGTTTGCTAATAGGTTGTTAAGATTTGCCTTTAATTGATTTAGATTATTGAGTTTTTTTTTTGATAGATGAAAATTTTTTTGGCATTGGGCTCTGGCTTTCTATTTTTGAGAGTCTGGTTAATTTTAAGGGGGATCTTATTGTTGTTTTTTTTGGTGATCTATTTAGGGTGTGGCTAGTTATTAGTAGCGTATTTAGTTGATTGACAGCGTCACCTACTTTCTTTGGGTATTTGAGGCTAAGTTTGAGGTCTGTGTTTTTATGTATGAAATAACGATAATGAACTCAATCTGTTTGAGAGTTGTAGAATCTTTTGAGGAGCTCTTTGTAGATAATGGATGCACTAATTGTTGCTACAACGGGCATGTAATCTAAGGTTAAATTAATTTTAGCGGAGAAGTCTGTACAAGATTTTGATATACCATTGATGATAAAAATATCAAGTAGATCGGGTATTTTTTAGTGGTTCGTAGGGCAGTATGTTGGGGTTTCGTTGACTGGTAGTCGTAATTATTTTGTTCTAAAACCTTGAGCAGCTCTCTATCTTTGGTAGTGATTAATCGAGACCCCCTTATGGTGTGTTTGCTACTGAAGTTGCCTCCAAAGATAAATTTTGGTTCCAGAATATGGAAGAATTTCTTAAAGTTTTTTTTTATCTTGTGCCGAGGAGGGCAAGAGATTGCCGCTAGCGTAAGTTCAAATGATAAAGCGAGTACTTCAATGGATGTGACCTGAAGTGTAGCTTTCTCTTAGTTAGAGAGAACATAATATTTAATGCCTTGTTTTATTAAAATGTCTTTCTATCTATAATGTTTGATTTAATAATAGCAATCTCCAAACTCCTACTAAATTGTAAACAAAAAAGAAAGAAGGAGAAGTGGAAAGGAGAAGTTTGTGGAAACCAACACTCATGGCTTCGCTGCCACACAAGTGCCAACTAAATTAGTTCAGTTATGATATATCTGTGACGACCCTTGCAATGGCCATAGCTAATAAAAATAAACAAGGAAAAATATAAAAGAAATAGAAACGATAGCAAAAGAATGCATAAGATATCTACACAAAAAAAATGTATTAGAAAAAATAATTTTAGGTTGAGGATCCCTGCAAGACTGATTGCCTAGGAAGTAGATCAAAAAATCTCTTAAATAAAATCGCAAAATAAACAAAGCAAACTAGACAAAATAAAAAAGATAGAGAATAATTCAAATACAAAATTAAAGAATTGTACATTAAACGTACAAACTAAAATCTAAAGAAAGGCTATTTGAATTATAAAAGACATTGATAAAAATTAATTGCAATGTGATAGAGATATTGTAGAAAAAAGTAAAGAAATTTGATATCATAAGGCTATAGAGCAGGGTTTATAAGTAGAAAAATTGCATAGTACATAAAAGAGATAAAACGATATTTAGATAAAATAGCAGTATTACATTTAAAGTTTAAAAATAAAATTAGCAATGTTCCAAGAATATCCATCTACAAAAACAACCTCAGAAGAGAAACTAGAAAAATCTTATGACAACAGTAATAAATAAAAATAAGTATATAAATCAGTAGATAAATAGACTACTGGAAATATGAGAAGGAAAAGAACGGTATGTGTAACAGTTTTACTACAAAAAAATAATGTAATGTTAAAAATAATAAAGGATAGTGGTAGATCAAATTACCAAATAGTACTAAATAAGCAAAAAAAGTAGAGCAAATATGTAGAAAACTTAAATTTAATTGCTATGGCGGAAACTCATAGAGACTACGAAGAAACGTATTCGAAAAAAGAAGAACTAAAAGAGCGGGCAAGCGCAGCAAGTGTTATAGAATATAGTAAAGTAACCAAAACAACAAAACGGGAATTCAGAATGGATTTTCGCAAATATGAAGAAATAGAAGAAATAAAATTGGTTTCATATGGGAAATAAATCTAGAGCTAAACATCTAAACACCATGTGTAATAGTAATAAAACTATAAAAAATAAATTAAAAATAAAAGAAAATGGTAAAGTGTTACAAGCAAATATATGACAAAGAAGACAAAAAGGAAACAGAACCAACACGAACACAACATTCGGCGATGTCAGTTCAAAAAAAATTGAAAAAATAGAAAAAGTAATTACAACTTTAAATAAAAATAAAAAGCTAGAAAGTTTATATTACAAGTTTATCTAAATATATCAAAGTCAGATATAATCTATAAAAACAGCAAAGCTTATGTGTGTCTAAAGAAAGTATGCGACTATTTTCACATCAAAAATAACACCAAGTAATGATATCTACTGTCACCGATTCTATTTCAGAGTATATCACAGCATGTTTTCCCATAACTTAAATGAGCGAAGCATGGAATCAAAATAAAATGTAGCAGACTTTTGTTTTGGAAGCGATCTACTATTATTAGCAGAAAATCAAAAAAATCATTACAAGAGTGAGGAAAGTGAAAACTAAGATTAAAAATTAATTTAAAATAAAGCAACTATTAAACAATGGTAGTCAGCAATAAATGAAGAGAAACTAAAACCAGTAGAAGAAGCGGTATGCATGGGACAAATCTTAACGCTTACAATAGAATGGAAAAAGAAATTGCACAAAAGATTAATATAACGCGTGAAAAATTTTAGGTAACTAAGTAAGAAAATCTTAAAGGATCAAGTATGCAATTAAAAGAAATATGAGCATGACTAAAAGATTGTACCAGAAATTAAAGATAAAACAGTCAAAATATTTGTTGTGTATTTTTGTAGGTTCCGTTTTCTAGTATTTGTTATTTTGTTTTTTCAGTTTCTGGGTACCACTTCTTATTTTACTTCCAATATTTTCTTATACACTTTGGTTGTTTACATAACATTATTACTATTTTTATTGTTGTTTTCATAATATCTTTTGAAGTTTGCGAAAATTATTTTGATTTTTATTTATTTCTTTCTTCTATATATTCTTGTGAATTATTTGTTATATTTTATTGCATCTAAGTCTTTCAAGTATTAATACATGTTTGTTCTTAATGTATTTTAGCTTTTATCTAATGTTTTTAATCACATATTCCTGTTCCTTTTTAATAAAAAATAAATATGTGTTAATTATTTTTCATTATGCGCATTCTTGGTTTTTTATTTTATTATAATTTATTAATATCACTTTTATTTCCACTTTCTTGGTATTTTATTGTTTATTTTTTTATATTTTATTGATAATAAAATTGTTAAGCAATTGCTGTTTAAACTCTTTAACATATGTCCTATTTTTGTTTATTAAATTTATTTATTGTATGTAAAGTATTTGTAATTCTGTTAAAAATTATTAATAATTATTTTGTGCAAATGTTTGTTGTTATACGCTTCTTTATGTTATTTTTTTATACTGTTCTTTTTTTGTTATTCAGTAATTATATAAATTTATACTTTTATATTGTGCTTTACTTTATTTTCATTAACAGAATTCCTCTAAAATTACAAACATTATAGCATATTTCCTAATTTTGTACAAAATTAACAATTGTTTTAATATAAGATAAACAGTGACATAAACAAAACGAAATAAGATGTCCTTGGCTGATATATTTTTTAAATTTCAACAACAAAGCTCATAAATGGTATTTTTAGACATTTAGCAATAGCGAAGCATCTAATTTGTGTTTAATATTAAGCAGATAAGTTAAAACGCAAGATAGCAAGGAAAAGGTTATTGTTATTTAAGGTTTTAATTATCACCTACTGTTTGTATTTTAAGGCTTGTACGTGATACCATCATGTAAATATTTTGAATATGTTGCAATTTTATGTAGCAGTAAATTACTTTTTAGATACTAAATTTGAATATTGCCGAAACAAGTACTTAATACTTTCAGTGCGTAGGAAACCAAGTGTATAAATAAAATAAATCGAGGTCTAATTTTACAATATTGTAATGTATCGCAATCAAAAACAAGCAGAATCAGGTGTTTTGTTCTTGAAACTAAGAAAATTTCATGTAATTGAAAAATATACAGGAGTGACCTAAGCTAAGGCTAAGCCTTGTGGGTCTTCCACTAGAAAAGCTGATTCATCCGAAGTGTATCGAGCAACTGTGACGTGCGAAGGCTGTACCTGTTCAGTTGATATTAGAACTACGGGTGGTCAGTCAATTTTCAGTCCTTCTTAATTAGATTTAAAAAGTAATTCTGTGATTTTAAAAAAAGCGATTCTTTGGAATCAAATGTTAAAAATGTGTCCAAAAGTTTGGACTTTGAAACGGCCTTGATTAAGGCGCTCTTATATTATTTAATATGATATATACGGTACTAAACAAAATTATATTGACATTAGTGAAAACACATTGTCAAGTTTTTGTCTGACAACTGAGTACATCTCGCAAGTTCTACGTCACTGGAGAAGTAATAGATCCGCATGCGGGGAGGCTTTGAATCAACAGAATTTTTTTTTAGAATCCCTGATAGAATAAACTATCAATTTACTTATTCTCCGCGAGACTCTATTGTAAGCGTCCCTTACGGTAACCTTTCGTGAATGAAAAGAACAGGAAGGCGGGGGTGCAACGGAATAAACATCGTTTGATCTGGATCCGTGTGGAGTACGATAGGATCATTTAGTCGAATGGAAGCAAGTGCATGATGTGGAATGACACAGATCTGGCGTTTCAAAATCACTCGCGACGATCCTAAATACTAAACAAGGCGCTTGGAGTGTGATGGTATCTCTGGCTGTTTCTTCTTTTAGGGATCTAGCCCCTTGTTATGCATTGAAAGCTTAATGAACAGCTTCAAGTATAACAAGAAGTTTTTTCATGGAAACTCTATACCTATAGACGAACATTCACATTTCAACAAGATAACGTTTCAAACCACAAGAACAAGACGGTGATTCTATCAGAAGAAGATCGATCTTCCCGACTGGCCCAACCAGGCCCAAAACATCAATGCCATCGAGCACATGTGGGATTAACTAAATTAAAGGCTGCCGGGTAAGAAAGCTTCGAATGCAGACAAAAGTCATCCCCTAGGCGGTCATCGAGAAGCTTCTCTCTTCGATGTTATTAATGCTAAGACTTTTACAACGAAGTTGGGGTTTTTCTTCGCTTCTTCCACTACTTCTGTCCATTCCTTCTTGTTCTTCATTTTGTCTGTCCACCTTGTATCTCTCATGCTACTGATATCTCCAATTACTTGATCTTCCCATCTCAGTTTTGGCCTTCCTCTTGATCTTGTTGATGGTTTCCATTTTGTTATCCTTTTAATTATCCTCACTCATTCAGTTTTTGTGCCCGTACCATCTAATTCGTTTTGCTTTCATTGCTCTTACAATATTCTTCTGTTCTAATATTGTTTCTACTTCGTTATTTGTTAATCTTCTGTATTGCTCTTCATTTATTTTGTATGCCCCATATATCTTCCTTATTATCTTTCTTTCGAAAATTTTTAGATTTTCTTCATCTCTCTTTGTCAAACATACATTCTCTGCAGCGTATGTTACTACCGGTCGAATTGCCACTTTGTATAGTCTTAACTTCGTTTGCTTACTTATTGTTTTGTTATTCATTATCATTTTGTAACTGTAATATGCCTTATATCCGGCTTGTATCTTTTGATCTATCTCTTCCCTTTTGTCATTTCTCCTGTTTATTAGCGTTCCAAGGTATTTGAAATTATCTACTTGTTCAATTTTGTAATTTCCAATTTCTATATCTCTTGCGTTTCCTCTTGTCTCTTTTCTTGCTACTTTCATATATTTAGTTTTTCCTTGATTTATCTCTAATCCTCTTTTTTGAGCTTCTCCTGAAATGATCTGTATTGTTTCTTCTAAATTTTTCCTGTCTCTTGCTAACACCGCAATGTCTTCTATATAGGCTACTATTTGTACAGACTTCTCAATTATTGTTCCTGTTACATCGCATTTGTTCATAATTCCTTCTATCGCTATGTTAAATAGTATGGCCGACAATCCATCGCCCTGCCGAACTCCTGTACTTATGTCTATTTCTTGCGATATCCCTTCATACGTCATCACCGCAGCTTTTGCGCCTTCCAGTGTCATTCCAATCAGTTTTATTAGTTTTTCCGGTATTCCTAAATTTCTCGCATCTACCTTCATCATATTTCTATTGAGTGCATCAAAAGCGTGCATAAAATCTATAAATACTCTTTCTATTTCTGTATCTTGCTCGTAACATTTCTCTACTATTTGTTTCATCACATGTATTGCGTCTATTGTCGATTTCCCTTGTCTACATCCATATTGGTATTGTCCAATTTTTTTCTCTGTTTCTACTTTTACTCTTTTTAGAATGAGTGCTGTGAGTGTCTTGTATGCTGCATTTAGCAAAGTTATTCTTCTGTAGTTCTCGTATTTCAATAAATTTCCCTTTTTTTGGTATCGGCACTACTATTCCTTCCCTCCATTCTTGCGGCATTGTTTCTTCTTTCCATATTTACCTCATTAGTTCAAAAATGCTCTTCTCCGGTACACTTCCCCCGCTTTTTATCAATTCACTGCATACGTTATCTGGCCCTGCTGCTTTTCTTTGTTTCATATTTTGGATTATCTCATGTATCTCCTCCTCCAATGGTTCTTTTATTTCCTCGTTACTTCTTTCTCTGTCACTTTCTATGTCTACTTTTATTCTTATCGTTTCCCTCATGTATTTTTCCCATTCTTTCACATCTATGTTTGCTAAGTTATTCCTTTTCCTTTTTTTGTTTCTTTATTTTCTGATATAGCTTTGTATTACTTCTGTTGTCATTTTCTATTTCATCCATCATTTCATCTAACCACTTTTATTTTTTCTCTTTTATTACTTTTGATGCTTCTTTCCTCTTTTGTTTATATTCTCTGTAGTCATTTTCATTACTCGTTTGCAGCCATTTTAATCTTGTTTCTCTCTTTTTCTGTATTGCTATCTCACAAAGATTATCAAACCACTCTTTTCCTTGCTTCCTCTGATATCTTCCTATTTTTTCCTCGGCCGCTTTTGTTATACTATTTTTTATATTCTTCCATTCAACCTCTATATTACTGCCTTGCTTTTTTCTCTTTAGCTGCCTTTTTACTTCTTCTTCGTATTCTTGTTTTCTTTCATTTCTTCTTAGTTCTTCTGCATTCCATTTTCTTTCTACCCTTCTTCCTTTCTTATTCTCTATTATCCTTAGTTTCATTTCTGCTATTAGTAACTGATGGTCCGTGTCTAGACTTGTTTCTCTGTACGATCTTATATCCTTTATCATTTCCTTCCTCTTCTTTTTAATTATTATATTTGATCCCCTTCGGTCCTCCCTGATATCATCCACGTTATTTTATGTTCCTTCTTATGTTGACACATTGTACTCGCTATAACCATATTCATTTGTGTTGCCAAATCACATAGTCTTTTTCCATTTTCTGAAGATATTTCGTGGATTGTATGTTTTCCGGCTACATTACTTATATATTCCTCCTTCCCTATTTTGGCATTTGATTTCTTATAGTTTTTAGAAATTACGCTGACGTGTTTGTTCAGTTTGTTTTGAGTTTTTACCATTAATAATTTAATGTATCGGGGCTGTTACTTAGCCGTCTTGTGTGTTCTTAACGATAGAGAATAGAGAAATATTCAAAACTCACTTAATTGTTGGTAATCTCCGAAAGAATACGAAATGTAAGGGAGGTCGGTATGATTTTGCATAGTACTGCAGCTCACACTCGCACGGTAAATCTTTTGCCCGGAAAGGGCCAAATATTTATTGTATTTTAAATCAAGGAAAAAGTAACTTACTGGCAGCGCACTCTGAGCAATATTATATCACTTTAATTAGCATCAGTATAATTTTAAGTAAGGCCCTGGGGAACTATTTAATGAAAATATGGAATGAACTCAAATTTTGTTTCTTAAATTCTTCGGCAATACAAAGACAAATATTGGCTTGTATTAAAATAACTTTTGGTTTAACATTAGTGTGAAGATTTTACTGTAAACCGCATTAGTAACTGTTTTTGCTCTTTTGTGAATAAACTACTTTATGATAGGTGCAGTTTTAAAATGTCGTAAAGAGATATGGTTATTTCAAACGCAATTTCTTACATATAGTGCTCAATCCACCACAATAAAGTTTTGCTGTAAATGTTTTACTGTATTAAAAGAACGAATAATAGATGATGCCTTCACTAGATCACCGTACAATCACCATGACCTTTATGGTATGAAGGCTCGCTCTTGCATGATGTCTAGGGCCATCTTCGTGGCGCTATGACGAGTTACTTCGTTTACGATTGTCATACAGAATCGATGTTTTGCCGTAAGCTACAATTCGATTTAAAAAATGTATTGTTGTCTGAGCAGCAAGGAAGGAGCCACCCCTAGTTTATGCATCTTGTTGGGTTTTTGCAACTTATGCGGAATTCATCTGACAAGTTTTTTAAATTGTTCGATATTGTGAAGATTATGGCATATGGGACACTGCATACTAGTCTATAGATTTCGTTCAACTTCTGTCCGTAATTCGTCTTAATCAATGTTAGGAGCCTGTCGTCCACGGAATTTATTTTTTAACTCATTATGTTCTTTGCTCAAATTTTGATACTAACGTTGTACTTGATCCATATTTGTGATGCTCGAGATGCAAGAGAACGCATTACAGGTTGTCGAAGGTAACGAAAAATGTCAAATGCTTTCCTAGTTGTAAAATGACAATTAGAATTTTAGCGCAGATAAACATATTTTCTCATAATATCACAAACACGACTGCTCAAAAATCCAAAATTTGTAATATATATACAAAGGATATTCTAAGCTGACGCTGTTTTATTTCTTTTATTCGTTTTTTTTTATTAATCTTTGTCTTTCTATTCTCTCTTTAAATATTTTTCCCATTCCATCATTCAATTCATCTTTAAATAATTTTCTTCGTTCTATTAAGCTCTAATCTGTTATTTTCTTTATCCATCAATTCTTGTTTGCTATACTACATTAATCTTTTTTCTACTCTGGCACTCGATACATCCTTTTCTATCTCCATTCGTCTTTTAATTTCTTTATTCCTAATTCGATCTGTCTATGCTATTAGATAACACCTTTATCAGTATTCCAGTTCTGTCGCACTTATTTATTGCCGTTTCTTTTATTTATTACCCAGTTCATTATTATACTTTATACAACAATAGTTTGTTATGGATTATCTGCTTCGTATTTTTTGTGATATAAGTGTTTTATGGGTTTGGGTGCAGTTGTTTAATATACATCTTGGTTGTCCCATTATGTTATTTATATCTTTTTAGTTGTCCCCTTCTTTAATATAATAAATACCAAGTACGTAAATTTACCCTTGCTTTTAATTTTTAGGTTTTTGTTAACTTCTAACTTTATTTCTTCATTTGTAATTGCTACATACTACGTTTTTTTCAAAATTTGTTTCCATGCCTGCTTTACTATATTCTTCTTGTACTTTTCCAATCATATAACTTCATTGTCCTGTGTGATTACAGCTTGATCGTCGGCGAAATTTAGCATGCATAGATTTTCCCGACAAAAAGGATTTCTATAACTTCAATGTTTTGAGTGTGTCTTCTAAGTATATCTTAAACAGGGTTGGTGATGAGCACCCTTGTAAAAGTCCTTCTGATCTTCTAGAGTAGTTACTAGTGTTGTGTTTTATCTTCACTTTTACTTTGTCACCCTGGTATAGTTTTTGGAATGATTGAACTATTTCTTTTGTTACTTCTGTCTTGGTCATGATGTTCTATGGTTTTTCTATTGGTACTGTAGTATGCTTTTTTGAGATCTATAAATATTAAGTGTAAATTTTTATTTGTCTGTTTTTTTACTTGTGTATGGTGTATATGTTATCTTTCGCTGGGTGGATACTGCATGGGCCTTTCTATTTTGCCTTGTATTTTCGTTTCTATTTTACTTTTTCTTAAGTTTCTATACTTTCATTGTATTGCCGCTAACACACTTATACCTCTATAGTTTTTACGATTGCCCTTTTTAAATATAAAGATGATGTAGGTTGTCGTCAATTCTTCTGGTAATTCTTCCCCATTAATTGCTTTTTAAAACATAATGCGTATTATTAGAATATATGATTCTATTTCATTAGTTCCGGGACAATCCCTTCAGGACCTTCTGATTTATTGTTTTTCATTTTTTTTATTGCTCTGATTACCTCTTCTTTAGTTTGTGTCTTTCTTTAGCCAATAGATTCCTGTAGTATTTTTCCCATTGGTCCATTTGTATGTATTGTATATGATATATGCTTTTTCTTTCGCTTTTGTTCTGAATGCTTTAAAAGATCGCCATAATTCTAAGTTTTTGGTCCCTCCAATGCATTGATCTATGTGTGAGCATGCTTTGTACTTCTCTTCACTATTTTCCTTTGTGCCTGTCTTGACTTTTCTATGTTTTTGCTTAGCCATTTATTATAGAGCTTCCATTTCTTTTGTATTCTAATGCGGATTCTTTTATTCTATTTTTATGTGTTTTTAGCTTTCTTTAATGCTTTTATATTTAAGCTCTACCAACTTTTAATCTAATTTTCTCTAATACAAACCCTTCATTATTTTATCCTGTAAAAAGAGTATTTTTGATGTTTTTTTTCTTCGATTTCCTTTGTATTTGATACTTGAGTTTTATATACTTTACACTTATTAGATTGGGGTCGGCTTCACGCTCTGTTCCTCTCTTCACAAAGACGTCCCTTACTCCTATTGACATATTATCCTGTAATATAATATTGTCATTTGTGAATTTCATATCTCTTGTCTCTTGTGTCCATCTATATTTATGGAAGTCCTTATGTTGATAAAAACCATTAGTTACTCTAAGATTGTTTGGATTGCTACCAGAGGATGTATATGTTTGTTTTTGTTTTTTATCCTGCATCTCCAAGTTTATTTTAGTTTTTTATAAGGGTTAGGTTGCTATCGCTTAACATCACAACTCTCTCATGTGCGATCGTCAGAACCTTGTTAGCGGAAAACAAGGTAGGAGAAGTTTCTTTAGGAACAGTAGGTGAAGTTGACGTTTGGGCAGGTGACGCTATATATTATGCTTTGCTATCACATTAGTGCCCCGTCTATTAGTTTAAATAATTTTTAATTTATTTACTCAAATTTGTATCAATCTTTATACTGGCTAATATTTAAATAAGTTTAATTGATAATAATTTGTCTCTTGAACTCAAAACCCATTAAATACCATTCAAGTACTTAATAAAAGTATAAGCGACACTAACCTATAAGTATTACATCACGCTGTAAAATAATACCGTTAGCATTAATATTTATATTCATGACGTTCGCAGCACAAATCCATAAATAGATGCGGTTTCCAGTTCAGTTAAAAGATGCCGATTAAGTATTCCATTGTAATAAAGCAAGCTGCATTGCCGTAAGTGAATTTCCCTTCGGCTTTGTCAAGTTTGATTTTATAAAACGTAGAACATTTGGATAATACCATCTCACATAGGTTACACAAATAGATGGCAAAGATAAGGCCTTTTGTTTGATATTTAAAATCAAGCATCAGTGTGAAGATAATTTATTTGCAAATGTATTTATGCTTTGACGACAACGAAGGTTAAATCTTATATTAATAAATATGTTTTGAAACTATTGTTGTACTTAGCATGCTTTAATAACGATCATTAAGTTATCCTGATAAACATATGCATATGTAGCACAAACACGCAATTAGAGCTCGAATTTATGATCACAACTGCGTCTACTTAGGTGTCGTTTACGCGTTATCTTGCAAAACGATTTTTATGGCATTATCAGCTATGGTGCCGTGTAATCGAATAATTTGTCATAAATGTTAACATACCTCATATTTTCATAAATAACACTTGCTGAAATGATGAAGTTACTGCTTGCTTTTTTAATAGAACATCTAAACCAATTAAAATTTATACAACAAAATTATTTTGTAATTAAAATTTAGTATTTAAAAAGCTACTTTATTAAATTGATTAAGTACTTATTTTTAGAGAATTCAAGTAATTAATCTTTAAAAAATGTGTGTTTATAGTAATAAATGAACTAAAGTATATTTAGGAGTGACAACTTAAAGCAGGTACAATTATAACTAATTTATTTATTATAACCTAATTTATCAAAGTGATGTACACCTCATAATAAAGAGAGAAAATGTTAAAAAAAGTTACAAACATATGGTATATACATTCAGAAAATATGTAATTGATAATAAAAGTAGAAAAGGTCAATACAGGGCGATGTGTCAAGCGCCTCATCTTAGACGACCGCTTTATTAACCGTTCTTTGAAATAAGGGCAGGTACCGAATTATTTTTAATGATTGAGTATACTGCTTGCCAGGCATCTGGGCCCCAGAAATAAAATATATAAAATATTTCGGTGGCTAAAAATAAGTGGGCAATTAGTCTCATAGATTGAACCGGACCGATTTTTAGGAAATTCTCAATTTTCTCAAAATTTCGTATCCTCTTTAGTGCCATTATCAAGAGAGATTGGAGTTATTTTTTTACTTAGGGTCTACACCTGCCTACTCCCCAAGGACAGCTATGGATCTTAGGGAAAAACTGTTTTCTGCGTGTTTTTCTTTAGTATTTATTAAATCAGAAGTGAAAGTTTGGTGGATAAATAATTAGGAAAGAAATGTTGTAGGTCTAAAAAAGTTTGTTTTAATGCAAGTATTGTGTAGCTGACGAAATTGGATAATTAATAATTTCCAAATAATACATAAGTCGTGACTATCCTCTTGAGTATTAACGCATTGGGAGTATTTTTATATTTTAATTGGTGGTGGAATGGAAATCACCACAAGATATTTCGTAAACTCTTTGAGATATATAAGAGTAATGATTCTCGGTGAAGCGAGTGAAGTCATGTAATTTATAGTTAGAAGTTAAGGAATAAACATCGACTGTTTTCTCAGGGTGTTTTTTTTTATTTCAATTGCCAAAACGATTATGCTGATTAGACGTGAGTTGAAAGTGAGTGTTTTTGATTTAGAAAATTAAATTTATTGGCCAGTTATTTTATTATGTTTGGCAAGTTGTGCTGTTGTTATCTGGATTCTTGGGCAATTCTTTTTCCGGCTAAACAAATGTTACGTCAACATCAATTTTAAAATAGAAGTAGAACAAAAAATCTTTTTTTTCTAGATAATAAATATTCCCAACAACCATCAACTTGCTCTAATCCATTCAGTTGCAAAATGTTGTATTATCAGATTCCTCAAACTTTTCGACGCTAAGAACTGATAAAAGGATATTTTAATTTCTGATCTACACAAATTTTGAATGTCACGATTTTTTAATCAAGTAAAAGCGCTCTTGCTTTAGTTTAGAGGCACTATCGTTAGAATAAACCGCATACTGGACAGTCAAAATATGCGAACAGTTTCTACAACTATCAATAAATTAGCTAACTTTTCCTGCTTAGTTAAAAATCATTACTGTTGAAAATTTCAGTTTTTAAAATACTTTGCAAGTGCCATCCCTCCAGCAATTCAAATAGAAAAATGTCCTTAATGCGTTAATGCTCGAGATAATAGTAAAGGTTTATTTATTATTTGAAAATCTTTAATTATACCATATCATCATAGATGAAAAAGTAGAAGAAATAATAAATAAATTCAACCAGACACATATGTTGTACCGTAAATACTTCAACAATAAAGAAACATCAAATTAGCCATATAGTATACTTACTCATACGTAGAACGGAAAATTAGCTATCATTGGCGAATTAATATTAAGAATAAAACTGAAAAAAAGAACAGTAAGACACAACAAAAAACATAGAATAATAATTACAATAATAAAACTATAAAAAAAATGTTGACACTAGATCCATTAAACAATTATAGTGGTGCGGACGTTTACGCAAAATGTTGTAAATAGAATATCCAAAATTATTTTAAAAATGAAAGTAAGAAGGACATTAAAGGGTAGGTTAAAGACATAAGGGAGAACTAGACACACAAAAAAAATTCTACCAGAACCAAAAATGTTATCAAGAAAGGATAGAAACCAATTGAGTAATAATAAAGAAAGATAAAGACGCAAGTTATTGCTTCTAAAAATTTATTTTAAAATGAAAATGATAAGTAACAGAATATTAACTATACAGCTCTACTTTATACAGTTCGTTTCTGCTGATTCTTCAAATAAGAAAATTAATTATATTAATATTTGAAGAGTCGAGCAGCCAAAAGAAACATTTACATAGTCACCAAAAATTTCTAATCTACCAATATGTACATTAAAATGCCTTTTTAATTAATTTTATGCATAATGTAGCAATCATGCGTTGCTTAAAGAAATTAAATTATTCTATCCGCGAAAATTTCAGTCTACTCTAAATCGTCCAGGACACTTAAGTGCCACTCATAAAACAGCAACAAACCATGGTTGGCGTATCAGTAATAATGCTATCAATCATGAAAATGTCACTAATTGTTGTTATACTAACTGGTTGTTTATTTATTTTATTATTGCTTTACTTTTTTAGAATCTTGCCATTTGGTATTTTGGCGTTTCGGTTGAGCGCCACACTGTTAGTACGAACATTTATCTCTGATAATATTTAACACAAATGTGGGATTAATTCTTTCCCACAATTCGGGAGTAATTGTTCGTCTGGTTTCTTTCTGTTTCCTTATTAATATCTGAGGAACTATTTTTGTATTAAGTTTTTGTTTGCCTAGATAACACGTATCACTATTAAATTTCAGCTCTTCTATCATGCGCATAGTAACACGACGGTATTCTTGCAGTAACTGTCTTATATGTTGCACATTTGCAGAGACATGTAATGTTGACGGTCTGTTGGCTTTGGAATAATCTTGCACTGAACCTCTGCCCACCCGATATATATTATGCTATTGAAATACTTATGCCAAAAAATCACCATATGCTTTCTGTTTCATATTTTATGTTTTACTTTGGATTTTCCCTAACTTAATTTAACTCTTTAATATCAAAATCTACATCCATCGCCACTCGTCACTCGTGTAACTTCCAGAAAAATGCGCCAAGAAGTCGAAAAATAGGTTGTTAAACACAGTTCTGCGACTTAGTAAGTTTAATATAAAAACACCACCAAGACTAGGTCTATTTAGAAGACATATTAGATGACTAACACCCTTTTCTTGTGTTTAAATATCACAGGTAAACAATTACAAAATCCTTGAATTTTTGACGATCTGCTTATTCCCTATTGAGATATGTTCGTTCAGGATGTATCTGGTAAATAAACTATGGAATGAGGGTTCACGCAAACCAACACATCACTAAGAGAGCCGATGCGGAAGCGAATTTATCGTGAAAAATGTTTTAGTTCGCAGCATGCTTGTTTTTTTGTGTCTTGTGTAGTTTTTACGTGATGGTTGTTAAAATTATTACATATTTGACGTAAAGTTGACAGAAAAATATTGAAATAGTTTAAAAATTTGCAATCATCCATAATCTGTCACAACCCTATTACAAAAATACACCTAAAAATTTGATGTGGGTTAAAATTAGATTGTAGCTGGGAGAAAATGGAAGGTTTACAGTAGTATATTTGTTAAATGAGTTAAATATTTTAATATAATTGTTTATTATTAATTTATAAGGTATACATTAAAAATATAAATATGTAACACACTTAAATATTAAGTCAATAATCACCAATAATAACAATACAACCGACTAATTTTTCCTGGTAGACTATCCCTCTATTAAGTTCTTAAAAAATGCTTTATTTATACCGAAATATTCAATATTGGCACATACAAATTTGTAATCCAGCCTATCTGTGCCATTAGCATGGTAAAAAAATTTGTAGATAAGTAAAGTGAATTAAAACACTGTTAATTAAGCATTTTACAGTTAGATATCTTCCACATATTCTCTTAATAAGTTTAGAAAATTGCAGACAAAAATTTTGGACTGTTTTTACACATTTCTGTTGATAATTCAGACGCGGATGTCAAGATTTTGGTCGCATAGCTGAGTTTACCGATTCTGACATGGTTTCGTAAGCAAGTGATGGTAGGAACTACATATGCAAAATATGTACCATACTACGGAGTAGTTTTGATCAAAGCTTGGACTTAATTTGATTAAACCCGTAAAAATTAGGGGGAAGCAAAAATTTGTGCACTGAAAACAATAAAAAATTAAACTAGATGTAGTAACATACAATAGAAAAACGATGAATTCTAATTCTAACACCAAATAAAATTTAAAAACAATTTAAATCAGATTAAATAAGATGTCAGAAAAGCAAGATCAGTAGAAGGAGAATATATAACGTTGAAACCCAAACATGTACTACATTAAAATAACAGCGCAGAAAATACACACTTGAGCAGTCTAGGTATCTTAATTCATAAAAATGAAATCGATGTCGCCAAGAGTAATTTATGTCTCCGTGTAGATAAATACAACATACAAACTCTAAGTGATTTAAGTATATGCTCCTATCAGATGTAGGAAGTAAATAATTGTATGACGATATTGCACTTTATCAAATATGATATACGATATACCAAACAAAGAAATCTTTGAACATTCTTGTACAATGAAAGAGAAAATACATTAATAAATTACCCACGAAATGAAAACTTGCATAATATTTTTTTAAGCTGTTGCATAGAAGATAGACATGGAGCAGTCCTGGTAATCAAATTCAACATTGATTACAAAGCGCAGGGTTTGTATAAAAAGTAATGAGACCAAATTAGGGAAAAACTATATTGAAGATATCGATAAAAACAATTAAAATTCTTTGGCGTCGACAAACTTCTGCGAACGAGTTTTCCACGCTTGGAAGGCGTCCTGAAAGTTCTTTTGAGGAATGCCTTTAAGCAGTGCATCGAAGGCGCTTGGATCTCTGCTACGGACTCACGGCGGTGTCTTTTAAGGGCTGTCTGCACTCGGAAAACAGGAAAAAGTCCGCCGGGGCCAGATCGGGAGGCTGGGGATGCGTTGCGATGTCAAAACTTTTGGACGAGCTCGGCACAGATTTTTCTCATTCGCAAATCCTCGTAATGATGGTGTGCACAGTCACTTTATCAATTACTACGTGGTCTGCTATCATTTGTACACTTAACCGCTTGAACACAAGTTGAACATTGACATCATGCGCATGTTGCACATTGTCCTCGTTTCTGTTTGTGGATAGGCGTCCTGGGCGGGGTTTGTCTTCCACACTCTGTCCACCGTCTTTGAAGCACTTTAGTCTCAAAATACAAGCTTTTCATAGACTTTTACTTCCGAACATTTGCTGGATCATGACTACCGTTTCCGTAGACGATTTTTCAAGACCCACGCAGAATCTAATGGCGTAGCGCTGTTCGATAGAACGTTGCATTCTTAAGCTTCGACCGAGCCTTTAGACAAGGGTCCACTAAAACGACGATACGAACCGCGCGGAAGCTCGTACGCACCTGAAGCTAGGCGCGCTTTGAAGCTGACTTTCCCGTCCATCCCGTCTGCCTGGAGCCAGCGCGTTGCGACGTACAGTCGCGTCAGAAAAAATAGGTCTTATTACTTTTTATACGAATTCTGTGTATATAATAAGAGATGTTACAATTTTAAACAAATTTAATAGTGGCATTAACCAATAAATAAACGAGAATGGTGTAAAACCATAAATGAAACTTTCGACAGCGGTGTGGCGAATTAGCGAGAGGTGAAATAAACCCACGTACAAAACTCTGGTGTTTTATGGATTCGCTCCGAGATTTTTTGCGAAGAGCCTCACTATGCCTTCATAAACGCGTACACAAAAAATTATTGACCTTGTCCTGATCTCGTGACCTTTGACCGATTTCAAAAATTAAATGACATGTTATGTGATGGAAAAAAGTTTGACCTCACCTTTGACCCCTTGACCTTTGGCCGATTTAGCTGAAATTCAATAGAGAAGAAGGTATTGACCTAAGGTATATGTATGACAAGCTTGAAGTAAATCCGATGATTATAACGGAAGTTATCGTGTCTCCAGACAAACAGACACCATGTTAAAATCATTAACTTTCGCCTATAGCGTTCCGCTGTCGAAAGTTAATAACTACCATAAAGAAAAAAATTAACACACTAAGAAAGAATAAAGGTTGGCATAAAAAAGTCAGTAAGAAGATATGCTCTAAGAAAAACAACCTACCAAAAATAACAGAAGAAACATAAAGAACTCCTCCGACTAAACAAAATTATAAAGAAAAGAATGAAAATAATAATAATGGTTCCCCGTAATAGGCCCACACTAGGGTTGTAATAGAATAAGTCTGCTAGAATCTAGAAGTTTGCGGTACACAAGGGTAGTAACGTAGCTAGTTCTACGTACCGACCGTCTATTATTACTCCAGAGTTTGACCTCCAGGTATTCACTTATTGTTGAGCCGTAAAAATTCTAGTGATCGAATTGGCGAGAGAAGGATTAGAATCCGCATCTTTAGGTTTCGTAGTCTAGTGACCTATCCACTAGACCATTACAGCTCTAAGAATGAAAATAATTGCAATACATAACGAATAAGAGAAACGTAGAAAAAATTTGAAGAGAAAAAGAGCGAAAAGAAAAGAAATATCAAGGTGCACCAATTAAAAAATGATTCAGGGAAAAAAGCGATAATAAGGGCATTATCAAAATAATCGCAAATTTTTACAGTGGATTATATACCAATACTTAATCACCCAACGTATACCTCTTTATCCCAAACCAAGAACAGGCGGGCACAAGCATATAACGACCAAGATTAAAGTTGAGTGGCGTTCTCACAACTAAAATACCTAAAAACTGACAAATCGCCAAAATTATCTTGTATAAAAAGGGGATAAGCTAAACCAAACAATTATAAACTCTTAAATTTTCTCCCTCATCTAAACAAATTATTTATAAAAATCATTACTAATAAATTAATGAATAAACTCAATAAATATTAGCCCCCTTATTATTATTAGTGGGCAGGTTTTCTTAAGGTTTGCAGTAGAGTATATCCAGACAATGCGTACGTTAATAGAGAAGTATAATTAATGCAAATTTGCATACTGTTTGTAATTATAATAAAACATTTCATTCGGTAGAACTCTGGGCAATTTTATTAGCCTGTCTGTGTACTAAAAATCAACAAAAAATATACATTCCATTTTAATTTCGGCCAAACTGAAGACAAATAAATAATACTGAATTTATCGTTAGTCAATGTATAGTATTATGTACACAAAGCAGAGATAAATATTAATTTGCTTTTCAGCATGTATCAAAGCGCATCAATAGAAAATGTTCACTTATTTTTATAATGACAAACTCAAGTATCGATACACTAGATGTGCATATTCAACTTCTAGTCATACAAATAGCAATTTTTAATACCAATTTGATATAAGAAAGTTTTAATTCAAAAATCAGATTGTTTATTTGGAAATAAAAACCCCGGAAACACAGTTTTTAGGAATAGGCATATGAATTTTAGAACAAACCGAATAATTAAAAAAAAACAAAGCAAGAATTTGCGCTACATCCACTTTTTGACGAGATAATATTTATTTCCATCTATACGAGACGCGTTCGAAAAGTGAGTTTTGTTTCCATAGAAAGTCTCTGGTACGCAATGGCAGTCTGATCACTGAGCTCATTTATGTATTAGGTATCTGTAGATGCCATTTCATTAAAAGCAGTTGTTCTTTACGGAGTTTGTTATAAAGTTAAAATTCTAATCTATTAAAAGGCATGCCGACCGTAAAATGCGCTCTTTTATTCTTTTCTTTGAACGGAAGAAATGTAAAACAGGTAGATAGTTATCGACTTATTAGTAAAATTAGATAAAAATGCAATTAGTGATGGAATAATGGCGAGAAGATAGCGTAGACAGTTTAATAAAAGGCTAGAAAATGGGTGGCCAACTGTCGTTACTGATAATTTGGTGCAGCTTGTTAACGAAAACATATGTGAGCACGGACAATTTTCAATTTCGTCTCTAACAAATACAATTCCGTAAATTTCCTCAAATTGTGCAGCATTGGCTGTTTTTACAGATGGCGTCTTTTTAATTGGAACGTTTAAAAAAGCTGACCCCGCTCTACGTCTAATGTTTCAATGTTAATGAAAATTATTTAATAAAATAGTATACGGTTTATTCTTTCATTTAATAACAACAAACTGTCACTATTTTTATTAGCCAACTGGAACATACTTTCCTACTTTTCGAACACACAACTTTACTTTTTTAACACAGTTTGAGTTACAAAAATTTCAATATTTGCACATTTTTTAAATTTTTTACGGAAATGACAATAAGATTGTGAACATTATGTTATGGAAAAATAATTATTTTTTTATTACTAAAGATAACGTGTTAAGTCAGTAGCGTTCGATAAATTGTGGTACTTAATACGTTTTCCGCTTCGTTATTAATTAACAATACTCCAAAACACCAAGGTAACATTTTGTAATTATTCTCTTCCAGGAAATGATTCAGCTAAATAAAACACTTAAGATTAAGGATAATAAATCAAGATCTTTTATTTTGATAACTTGAAACAAAACGTAGTTATTTTTAACATTTTATCTTGTTTTTTACGTAATTACCTTGTAGCATATATAGCAATTAGTTGCTCCCAAGTTGATATTATTTTGTTAATTAAAATAAACAAAAATATACACGGGTGCATTGTGAACTTTGTTTTTAATTAGTGTTGTGTACTGTGCGAAATGTTTCTTTAAAGTCTACGAGAGTCGCTTTTATGTTTATGGACGAAGAAGAATTAATAAATAAATTTGAGTTTATATTTTTAAATAATTTTTAAAAATACATTTATTATTAATTTTCATACTATCTAGGTTATCTTAATCGCCAGCGTAATACGATGGTTGAGGCGCCGGGTGCGGTGTGGATGGACCCGGGTTCCATTCCCGGGGCTCTCTGATTCCTGGCGGGTGACCTACTCAGTCTCTAAAAATAATTTTTTTTTATATATAAAATGTTTATTTACCAGATCAAAACTTTTGAATTATACACGCCATTGTTAGTATATGTTATAACTGACTAATCTAACTGATGAGGTATCTTTATTTCTCGGACATCTCTTCGTCTGATAAAAATTAGTCTTGGTGGAGTCTTCGTTTTAACCGGGGGGGGGGGGGGTGAATGTTCCGCTTGCCAAGGTTATAGTGAGCTGCTCCATCGCGTGACTTGATGTTGTTAAGAAATTTTTTGGTGCTTGTTTTATGTACTCTTCTATTGTTGGAACTCCTAGTTCGTAATGTAATTGGGTATTTCTGATGAACCACGACGCGTCTACTGCGATTCTTAGAACTTTGTTCTCTAGCCTTTGTAGTTTGATTATGTTTGTTTTTGATGTGGTACTCCAGATTGGCACTGCATAAAGTGCTAATGGTATTATGAGTGTACATCATGATTGCGCATTTGGCTTTTAGTTTTCATTTCCGATTTAATAATGGGTATAGTTGTGCTAGTCTTGCATAACTCTGATTGAGTTTATGGTTGATATTCTGCTTCCAAGAGAGTTTTGTGTCTAAAAGTACTCCTTGATATTTTACTTTTTTTTATCAGAGGTATTCCATTCGATCATGTGGTTGTTGATATAAATGTTAGGTGGGTTGCAAATTCTCCTGAGTGTGAATATTTTTGCCTGGCATTTGCTCGAGTTAATTTGTATATTCCAGTCACTAAACAACTTGCATAATTTATTTATAGCGGCCTGTAATAGTTGTGTTGCTTCTGTTAGATCGTTGCTTAGTGCAATTATGGCTGTATCGTCAGCGAATGTTGCTAAAGTGGCTTCTACGTTTGGCATGCCTGACGTATAGATGTTAAATAAAAGTGGTCCCAGTATACTGCCCTGAGGGACTCCAGCTCGTATACTTTTGCTATCTGAGACTTCGGCATTTATTTTTACTGCAAAGTTTTTGTCCTTAAGAAAAGAGAATAGTATTGTCTTTAGGTGGTTGGGTAATCTTAGTTTCAATAGTTTTCTTTTCGGCCCCTCTAGCCAGACCTTATCAAAGTCCTGTGCTACATCAAGGAAAACGGCTGTTGCGTACTGTTTGTTTTCGTATCCAGTTTCGATTGTTTCAACTCTTCTCTGGAGTTGGTGTGTGGTTGAGTAGGTTCTTCTGACGCCGAACTGATGTGGGGCGAAATTGTTAAGTGAGGTTACTTCTTTATTGAGGCGAGTGTAGATAACTTTTTCTAACATTTTGGATAGAGATGTAAATAGACTTATAGGTCTGTAGTTTTCTAAGCGTTTTTTGTCCTTTCCTGGTTTAGGGAGTAGCAGTATTATGGCATGTTTTCATTCTTTTGGGAAGTGGCCCATCCTCAAGCAAGCATTAAATATTGATGTTAGGTACGCTATGAATTTTATAATTAAATGTGACGATATTTAGTATGAGGTCGTAACCGGGGCTTTTTTTGGGGGGAGGGGGTCTGGCGATTAGAGCTTGTAGTTTGTGAGGCGAAGTTGGTTCTATATGTTCAGTGATGACAGGACTAAAAATAACCACCAGAGATGGTGTTTGATGACCGGGCGCAGTGACGAACATATAAGAGCCTTGACCTATCAGTTTGCAGGCTATGCTCCCACGCGAGGCGCTAGAGCTTTACCATTAGGTCATATTAACATAAATTGATGCATTTGTTGCTTATGTGGGATTGTAGACAAAATTCTTACAGTATTTTTTGCGATTGTTGTACATTTTGGCTTCGGGAGTCTTGTACAGGACTCGCTGATGATGGATGGCCTTTTAAAGCTTGTTGCTAAATGGATCTGCTCAAAAATTGACTCGATGCTTATGCATCGTCGAAAAAAAAGATGCTAAGAGCTGAGAGGACCAATGCTACATTATCATCATGCCTGCAAGGTGCTTTCATTTCAATTATTACAAAAATAACAACCTGCTTCACTTGAAAATTTACTACTAACATTAGTTAATGAAAACAGATGAACAGCACAAGAATGTTTACAGCAATTAAAGTGGAAGAACTAATTAATTTGTGCACAGCAAATAATGACATCAACGCGTGGCAAAATTTATTACGCTTCGCCTACATCGCTATTCGGTCTTCTAAACAAAATAAATAAATAATTCTTGGCAACCCTGCCGCAGAATAAACTACAAAACCTGGTGAGTTGCCATCGTTGTCCAAACTTGTGAAATTAGGATCTTCTGATAAATACATTAAAAGAGCTCCTCAGAATGATACTGTTTTCGCACAACTATACGAAATACATCTCTTTTTGAAGGCTCCTACAGTATCCTGAACTATCTAACAAATTATAAAAGGTTTTTTAAGTATGTAAATAGGCAAAACTAGGACAAAACTGGACATTCTTATGTGCTTCAAAGTAAAATAGCACAAAATTCATGGCTATTGGAAAGACTTTCTCTTAAGTTACAGTTATACCATTATTTAAATTAATTCAAAAATATATTAGTAAATTCTTTCAAGTGTGTAACTTAATTTTACTACGAGTTATGGCTGTAAAGCAGTAATAATTCTTACTCTAACAAACTATTTGTAAAAAGCAAATTAAAACATACTCTCAATAGCTTTGAATGTAGCATGATATACGTTATTAAAGAAATATTCTTCATTTATTCTCGCATACGCAACAATGTTACTTTCCTTTTATGCATTTTTTTTTTGGTAAAAATATCATATATCAGATTGTGGTTCAAGAAGTGCTTCATAGTTATAAAATTTTCTACTTTGAAAGTTTTTAAAATAGATAACAATCATTGGCGATTAGATTTGGACTGTAAGATAGGCGATAAATTTTCTCAAAGTCATAGTCCATCATCCGAAAGGCAGACTATTTGACTCACTATGCTATTTCTCTATTACTTGTTCATGTTGTGCAATTTTGTGCAGTAAGCTGGCGGACTGCTCTCCGTTTATCACTGTGCTCTTATCAGCAAAATTCTATTTCAATTCCTAAAACCGTCACCATGATCTTTTTCGTCAGTTGAGTCACCTTTGTCTTTCTTAGCCGTTTTTGTATGATCTGTGCCATTCCATTAACTATCTTGTTACTGGAAAATCATAGTACAGTATCATGGTCTTACCCCTCTGTAACAATAGATTGAAGAACTTTGTTGTTGATAGAGAAGTTTAAGAATTGCTTACAACAGGTCGCACTGTTTTTGAGCCGCTGGTAAAAATCGGGGTGCCCTTCTGGCACTAACTTCATTCATATGAAAGTGTTCTAGGAGAATGCATTGCACGACTATATTGAAAAACTTTAACCTACCTGATGATTGTTTTTACTTCCAAAAACTTATCTTGCAGCACCTCAAGCTCGACGAGAATACACTTCTACAAGTAGATTGTCTTCTATACTTTGTCAGTCCAAACCAAATTACTTTGCTAATTCCTTTACAGTAAAATTGAAGGCGAAAATTGACCCTGTATAGCATCCAAACGTTATTCAATAGCACTAAAACTACGACCTTTTTTATTGAAAAATTTAAGCACGTCGCGATAGTCGGTTTTCAATATTGTGCAAAATAATACGACACTAGCACCTCAAGTGACTGTTAATACGTGACTAAGACAAATCGGCTACCGAAATTTTTACAAACGTTCAGATAAAAATGGCGCCATCTTACAGTAGTCCTATTTCGTTTTCGTTAACGCTGGATCATAATCAGATTGGAACATTTTGGTGCTTTCCTTGTACGTTAGAATTCTTGTTATCAAAATAAAGTTAGTGCTTTATATTTTTACTTATCTTGTTTATTTGCACTATTGACATATCTTTCCCCCCTCCAAAAAAATTACTAAAGTGACTGATTCTTGGTTTGTATAATTTTTTTGTAGCAATCAGAATTACGTAATAGATTATGTGAAATAACTGTATGTGATAGTAGGCTTCATACATAAGTCTTTAATAAAACTGTTGCAGTTGCTTCTATGTATTAGAAGTTGTTGGTAGTTGAGGTATGTTTCAGGCTAAATCTTGTGGCTGCTGCGTTTCAGACTTCCGTATCACAAACTTTCTGACAGAAGTTGCACTAATCGATTAGAATGATCTGTTAGCCTGTTCTTGCATATTACAGCTCTTTATGCGATTACTTCACTTATAAGCGGAAGTAGGCGTGAAGATTTTTATTTCGGACGTACTAATGGGTATCTGTCATTATTTAGAGTGCTTTTGATTGGAATCTTTGAATAATATTTGTGTTAGATTTATAGGAGCGTCCCACAGCCCAATTTCGTACGTTCATACGGTTTTATTGTCGTTTTATATATTAAAAGCAGTTTTATGTATTTCTATTCGTGTTTACAAAATCCAAACTTGCAACATGGTAGTAATTCATTTTACTTTATCCTTTTAAACACAAGCTTTTCTAAAACTTCTAATATTATGGACAAAAGCCAATAAGACAGTAAGAATTGCGGATAGTGGGGGGCTTACTAGGTTTTCAGAATAGCATAGTTTGGAAAAATTTAAGATGCTAAGGCCAGTAGGATAATCGTAGAACAGAGCTGAAGACTGTGCTTAGCAGTGATGATTTCGGCGTTTATAAGATCACGGTCTGGTGCGTTTTGGTTTTGTAAATCTTCGATCTCTTGCCTCGTTTCTTTTAGTGAAAAAGCGATGACAGGTGATGACAATTGTAGTGAAGCCTGTAAGTAAGCTTCCACATTAAAATCTTGATGGTCTGAGTGTCGTTTATAAAATTCTGAAGAATATTTTGCAAATAAATCTGATTTGTCTTGATTGGTTTTGCTCATCAACTCTGACACAATGAATGCTCCAGTCTTATTTATGCTTTATAGCTTTTCAAAAAATATAATTTTTTTACCAAGGTTTTTATTATTTTGTAAACGACCAATCTCTTGATTCTCTTAGTTTTGCCTTTAGTTTGTTAATTAGATGGTTGTATTTTGTTCTGTCGTTTTGGTTGTGAGTTCTCTGTTCCTTTCATTTCTACAGTTTGACATTTTTTTGGAAATGTTTTCAATTTTATGGATTAGATGGTTTGTAGTTCTATTTCAATCGATGTTTTTATCTATAAGTTTAGTGCACTTTTTACAATTTAACATTAATATGTTGACGACTTAAATTCCAGTCAACTTTATCGTTACTTAGTTTGTGTTTAAATGTTTTGGTGATAATTACGGTGCTGATAGTGGCAATAAAAAGGAAGTGATTTGATAAGAGATTACAATTTTTTTAAAATGCCCTCACTAATATAAAAAGATACGTATATTTTTCATTTGTTAAGCAAGTGTAATAGTTATCATTTATTTGTTTGTATAGCTCTCTGTCTTTAGCAGTTATTAATTTCAACCCTCATATAACATTTTTAGCGTTATAGTATCCGCCAATAGTAAACGTTAAACCAAGTGCTTCAAAAGAGGACTGGAAATGTTTAATTAGTTAATGCTTTGCTGAAAAATTTTATAATTTTTTTACTTAAGTGAAAGTAGTCTGAAGCCAACTTTATTTATATTGCGATAGTTCAAGTGGTGGGGACCGTACCCCCTTAATATGATAAAAAAATTAAAGACGTAAAGTGAATTTTCGATACCAACAGTATATTTAAATTATTTAACGATAGAAATGTATTAATTCGTATATTTTGGCTTATAAGCCGTTTCCATTTCATAACGTCACCCTTAAGAATTTCGGTACATGCTGCTAGTCTTGAGGTGATTGTTGAGAACATGTTTAAAATCATGCCATTTCACTTTAACCGTTTAAGTCGCTTTCTATATTATTAAATGTTTTAATATTACTCAGTAAGCTCGTTCAGTTTATATTTGGTAGATACGATAGCTATTGTTGTCATTCATATGATTAACAAATTTTTTGGGATTTTACAATTTATTTTTACTACATTGCTTACAAGATTTTTAGTAGTGTTTGGTGATTCTACGCAATATTTTTGAAATTATTTATTACGTATAGATAGCCTCTAGAAAATTACTAATGAAGAGATTAAATTCAACATAAAATCCATCAAAAATCACAAGTGCCCAGGACAAGATGGCGTAATAATAATGGCGAGTTAATAAAAGAAGGAGGAGATACGATAATTCAAGCATTACAAATATTCTTTAATAAATGTCTGGAGGAAGGAAGGATTCCTGATGATTGGAGCAACGCACTAATTATCCTCATATACAAAAAGGGAGACAAAACAATACTTGATAATTATAGGCCAATATCTCTACTGCCCCAAATATACAAACTCTTCACAAAAATCATAGTAAACAGATTAGATGCAAAACTAGAATTCTACCAGACGATCGAACAGGCTGGATTTAGAAAAAATTTCAGCACAAACGACCACATCCTCACAATAAGAACATTAATAGAAAAAGCCATCGAATACAATTTACCTTTATATATGGCGCTGGTCGATTTTGAAAAAGCTTTCGACTCGATTGAATTGTGGGCGATAGAAAAAGCCCTGCAAAACAGTAGAATAGACTATAGATACACTAAAATGATCCACTCCATCTATGAAAAATCAACAATGACAGTGAGGTTACACGAAAACACTAATAAAATCCCGGTCGGTAGAGGAGTAAGGCAAGGAGACTCGATGAGTCCTAAGTTGTTTATAACAGCACTAGAAGATGTGATAAAGTCACTTAACTGGGAAAACAAAGGAGTGAATATAAATGGCAGAATGCTCAATCACCTGGCCTATTCAGATGACCTAGTCATCATATCAAACTCAGCAGTGGACTTACAAAACATGCTCGAAGAACTCAAGAACATATCAGCAAAAGTTGGACTAAAAATAAATAAACAAAAAACAAAAATAATGACTAACCAACAAGACAACATAAACATAAAAATTGACAACCAAACTGTAGAGACAGTACAAGAATATGTCTATTTAGGTCAATTGATAACATGCAAAAAATTTAACCAAAATCTGGAAATTGATAGATGCATACGCCAAGCATGGTCAGCCTTTGGGAAACAAAATAAAATACTAAAAACCAAACAATCCCCTTAAAACTGAGAAAAGCTGTGTATGACCAATGCGTACTCCCAGTACTTACTTACGCGGCACAAACATGGACATTAAACAAAACATTAATGGGAAAACTTGCCAAAGCCCAGCGAGCAATGGAAAGGCAAATGCTAAATATAAAGTTGAAAGATAGAATAAGAAATGAGAGTATAAGGGAAAAAACAAAAGTAATAGACGTCAAGAGACATGTAGCATCATTGAAATGGAGATGGGCAGACCACACCATGAGGCAAAAAGATGAACGATGGAACAAGGTAATACAGGAATGGAGACCATCGACGGGCAGAAGGAGCGTGGGCCGCCCACAAACCAGATGGAAAGATGACATAAAATTAATAGCAGGATTAACATGGATAAAGACAGCTCAAGACAGAGACAAATGGAGATTTAAAGGGGAGGCCTATGTCCAATATTGGATAGATACAGGCTGATAAAGAAGAAGAAGAAGTCTCTAGATAATTCCTTATACAAATATTTTGGTTTTCGTATTCTGTTTGTTTACAAAAATTTTAGCTTTAAATAATACAGAAATCCTATACTACATTGTTTACAAGACTTTTAGTAATGTATTGCTAATTCTATGCAACATTTTTAAAATTCTTTATTGCTTGTGGATAGTTTATAATCCCTTGTACAAAACAGGGGATGTTTTTGTATTTTATTTGCTCAGATATCTTCAGATAGAGCTATAATAAAAATTATATTTGATGGACAAGTTGTTGATTCACAAAATAAATTACGCGTGAACACTCTTGGGTCTACAGTTACAACACAATTGGGATACATTGATATGTTTTGAAATCAATAAGCTCAGATACGTGTCATGTGCTAATGAATCTGCTTCTTACATTACGGTTAAGCTACAATGTGTGCACTCTACTTAAATGTAATTAGGAACTAGATGTAAATACTATTGAAATGTAATGATTTTCTACGCCATTCCAACCCACCTATATCCTGGACTTTGCTCACCACGACTTATTTTGTTTACCCGGCTCAAATCAAGCTCGAAATAACACCATTTTGGGACTGTTAAAATGTATAGGCTGCTCTGAAATAAATTCCAGTTTAAGACTTCTTGGTGAGCTACAATGCTTGGTAGAATCACTGCAAACGCTGTATTTATATTCAAGGATGTTATTTTGAAAAATATTAAGTGTGTATAATCATCATCATCATCATTAGCTTTCTTCTACCCATTTACGGATATAAGCCTCTCCCATATTTCTTCATTTAGTGCGGTCCTGTGCTAATCTGTTCCATGTTAGTCCCGCTTGCATATTTATGTCATCCGCCCACCTCTTGAAGAGTCTTCCTCTGTTTCTATGATCTCCCCATGGTCTCCATTACATTATTTTCTTGCACCATCCCTCTTGTTTTCTTATATGTCCTGCCCATTGCCACTTAAGTCTTGTTATTCTTTTTATAATGTCCTCAACCTTTGTTTTTTGTCTAATCCATCTGTTGGTTTTGCGGTCTTTCAAGGATATGATCATAATTCTGCGTTCTATTGTATGTTGGTGTACTCGTAATTTGTCTATCCTTTTTTTTTGTAAATATCCACGTTTCACTTGCATATGTGGTTACTGGCAGGATACATTCATTATATATTTTTGATTTTAAGTATAGTGGTATATTTGATGATAAAACGTCTTTCAATTTTCCGTAGGCTGCCCAAGATAATTTGATTCTTCTTTCAATTTCATCTGACTGGTTGTCTCCTGTAGTTGTTACTATTTGACCCAGATATGTATATTTATCCACTTTTTCTATAACTTTACCTTCTATTATTACATCCTCTTCATTAGTTTTATCGTTTGTGCATATTTTTGTTTTTTCCAAATTTATTTCTAGACCTTTTTTCCGGCTTGTTTCTGTAATTCGCTTAGCATTGTTTGTAGTTCTTCTTTATTCTCGGCTATTACTACTACGTCATCAGCAAAGCATAGATGACTTAACCTTTCTCCTTGTATTAGGATTCCTTTGTTTTCCCATCTAGGCTTTTGAATATTTGTTCGAGGGTTATTAAGAATAATTTTGGAGATATTACATCCTCTTGTCTTACCCCTCTTTCTATTTTGACTTTGTCTGTGTTGCGTTGTTATATATATGTTTTATTAGTCTACTGTATCTATGGTCAATTCTTGCCTTGTCTAGTGTTTCCATTACCGCCCACATTTCTATGCTATCAAAGGCCTTTTTGAAATCTACGAACCCTAGTCATAACGGTATATTGTACTCTCTAGTTCGTTCTATTAAGATTTTTATTGTTAGTAGATGGTCTAAAGTACTAAACATTTTTCTAAAGCCTGCTTGTTCTTTGCTTAAGTATAGTTCGAATTTGTTGTCTAATCGGTTTAGTAATATTCTGGTAAATAGTTTATATATCTGCGATAGCAAACTTATAGGTTGGTAGTTATCTAGGTTTTTAGTGGTCCCTTTTTTAAACAGTATTATCACTATCGCGTTCTTCCATTCCTTTGGTATTTCTCTTTTTTCCAGACATATGTTGAATAGTCTTGCTAATTCTTTCCATAAGTTTGTTTCCCATTTTTTTAGCATTTCAGTCATTATTTGATCTTCTCCTGGGGCTTTGCCATTTTTGGTTTTTTGTAATGCATATTTTATTTCTTCCTCAATAATTGGTGGTATGTGTTCCGAGCCCACGTTTAGTACTTTTGTTTTTAAATATTTTTTTGGCCTTCTATCTTGTTTACGGGACTTGTAGAGTTCTGGGTAAAATTCTTGTGTTGTTTCCAGGATTTTATTTCTTTCGTTTATTGTTATTCCTTCTTTGTTTTTGATTTTTGTAATTCTCTTTTTTTCATTATTTCTTCTAAATACTCTTATGCCTTTGTTTTGTTCCAGTATCTCCGTTACTTCTTTTTCTTTATATTTTCTAATATCATCTTTAGTCATTTTTCGAACTAGTTTGTTAAGTTTTGCATATTCAATTGCATGTCTTTTATTTTCTTTTATCAATGTTCTCATCTGTTGTAGTAATTGTTTTATTTTATCACTGAATTTATCTTTCTTTCCTTGTGTGGTTTTTGCATACTTTTTTGCTGTTTCTACTATTATCTTAACTACTTATTTGTTTATTTCATTTATCTCTTCTTGTTGTTCTCTTTTATTTTTGTTTTTGTTAAACTCTGCTTTTAAATCTTCCTGATATTTCTCTGCGTTTTCCCTCAATTTTGTCATATCTAGTTTTTGTTGTTTTTTCATTATCCATTGTTTGATTTATATATACTTTCGTTCGTACTAGACGGTGGTCTAGTTGAAGCTATTTAATACGTTTACGTCTTGAATGATATTTTTATGGTCTGTGAGAACGTAGTCTATTTCATTATGTGTTTGTCCATTTGGACTGGCCCATGTCCATTTCCTATTGGGTCCTTTTTTATAAAAGGTATTCATACAGTAAAGTTCGTGTTGTTCCATAAAGTTTATTAGCATGTTTCCCCTTTCATTACGTATTCCCACTCCATAGTTGCCTACAAGTTTTTCTGCTGTGTCCTTTTTTGTTCCTACTTTTCCATTGAAGTCCCCGAGGACTATTGTGTATTTTGTTTTGTTCTCTTCTACAGCCGTAGTTAATTCTTCGTAGAACGTTTCGATTTCTTCTTCTTCACAACTTGATGTTGGTGCATAACATTGTATGATCTTTTTGTAGTCCTTTTATTAAGCTTTAGTATTATATACATCACCCTGTCCGTCATTGGTTTTATTAATGTAACATATGGCATTATATTCTTATTGATTATAATAGCTACTCCACTAAGTGCTTTGTCTGTTCCGCCTTTATATATCATCGTATGCCTATTTAGTAGTTCAAAGTGTTCTTCTCCTTTACGTCTTGTTTCAGATATTCCAAGGATGTGCCATTTTATTAAAGTTAGTTCATGTAGGAGTTCCTCCAATCTTGCTTCTGAGGCGATTGATCTTGCGTTATACGTCCCTACTAGTAGTTTGATTTGTTGCCTATTTTGTGAATTCTTGTCCCCCCCAGAATCCTTCGGACTGACTGCAAATGCAGTGTGTATAAACGTATTTTTAATTAAATGATTTTTTCTGGAATCAATATTTTTAATAAAATTTTTTAAGCTTCCTTGCACTAACCAAGGCAACAATTAGTGAATTGAAAAGTCGAAATCTGACTATATTCTAGTTTTTATAATGTGTATTTTTGTTAACATGCTACATGCGCCAATAATTACTATAAATTATTGCGATAATATAAATAGCTGTAACACATATTCTTCTAAACTATCACAGATATGTGGCTTCTTTTGTGAAAAATCTAACAATACAGTGTTGCAATGAATCCTTTTGTTTTAAGAATTACTTTGTTTAAATATTTAATGTGTAATATTTAGGTATTTGTTTGTCGTGTAGAGTTTTTTATTTTCTTTTAAATAAGAAAATAAAAATTTGTTACTTACAGTTGAAAAGAGTAATTTATACAAGATGCCCTAACAGAAATTAAAAAAAAAACAGAGGAGTCTATTAAAAAAACTTGTATTTATTATTAAAATATAAACATTGGGAAATTATATTTTAAAAATAATGTCTTCTAAATGTGATCCTACGTATTCGCGGCACTCTTTTAAACGAGATGCAAAATTCTGAGCACTGTGCGCTACGTTACGGCTGGCATTTTTTGACGGATCTTTTTTTTTCAATTAAACTAGAGGGTTCAAATTGCTGCTGTATGCTATTGATTTAAGATATCCCCATAAGAAAAAATCCACAAGAGTCAAATTAAGACTGCGTGGAGACCAGTTTATACTACCCCTGGAAATCAATTTTTGGGGTGCATTTTACGAATTCGTAGCAGACACATATTAGAAGTGTGCGAGGTTGCTCCATTCTGCTAGAACCAGATTTTTTAATTATAGCCAACAAAATTTTGCAGTTCAGGTACCAAGAAATTGTTCAGCATCTTCACATAACGCTCGGATGTCACTGTTAACGCACGGCCCCTTTCAACCCCGTTTACGAACGGGTAGGTCGGGAGTCGCACGAACAGACTGTCGTACGCTCTGTACGTTTTTGTCAGTTCTTGATAACCTTGGTCGTCCCGACTTAGGGTTATCCACAATTAAACCGGTTTCTTCCACTTACGCTCTTATTTTCTGATGATATATTACGCAAATCATAATGATTACTGAACTTTCTCCGTGCAATGTTCGCTGAATAATTGTTTTTGTAAAGTTCGGGTACACAAAACGCACGGTCCGCTCCGGAGAAACGCTCCATGGCGATTACATTCCCGAAAGCCGCACTATCGATTGACATGCGTCCCGAACCCCTCTGGTCCCTTGCGTTCACACAGTGACCAATAAAATCAAAACTTTCTTTTGGGACACCCAGTATTTTAACGAATAATGGAGAAAAGGTGCTGGAAATTTTCTCAATTTTTTAGTGTTAAAGAAAATATTTTGTATTTTCGTAAAGTAAGAATATGAGATTTATGTTTTTAGAAGTTTTGATAAGCAAATTACACAAATGCAAAAGTATTATTGGTGTTTTGTTAGTATACGTATTTTATATGCGGTAAATGTCAGTATTGTGGTCAGATGAATAAACGAAATAGCGCTCTTATTCTTTTTATACTTAATCCTGGAAATCAACTATCGCTGGCTGGAATAAAGAAGTATTCTGAATTTGAAGGCTTTCCTGGAAATCGTCAGCATTTATACTTTTTGCTTATGTTAAGGATTTGAATGGGTGTTACATTAATACATTGTAAGTGATTGTTGGAAAAGACTCTATTGCCTCATTTTTATTTTATTAGCTCTGGAAATAAATCAGTTGGAGTCACTACATTCTGGTATAATCAATGTTGTCTTAGTTACATTATAATCTTATTTAAACTGTTTTTTTTTAATCTTAAGCGGTTTAATACATAATCTCTCCATTTTATATGATTATTGTGGTTTACTAGAAATAATTTAAGATTTTGATTGTGAATGGTTAAAGTATGGTTATTTAATGTTTTACTCATTGCTTTTTTAAAAATAGTTAATTATCTGTAAACATTAAAACCATGATTATCATTATATTATATAAGTCATTTTAGACACACAGTCAAAATCATGAGAATTTATTTTATTTTAATTGAATTTTATAATCAATTATTCTTAAGTTAATTTGTTCAATATTAATAAATAGGTTTTAAAAAAATCTTTTTCAATGGTCATTTTTCAAATTAAAAGCAATTAAGAGGTAGTAATAGATATTCAGATGTAATTATTAAGTAAAAGCGAAGTAAAGTTGTCATAAATTTATATATATTAGTGATCATTTGACTTTTAAAGAATATACACGCCTCACTATTTCCAAATAAGTAAATCTAATAATAACAAGCTGAAACTTCTTGGAAAAGCTATGGATATACATTTAAATTACCTAATATGCAGAATATTCATACATATAACCACAAAACTAATTCAGCAGCCAACCACAATTCCCAATTGCAATTTAAAATCGAATGTTAATACCTACTTCTTATATAATTAATCACTCCGCAACTCCATATCCCCAAACAAAACAAATAATTACAAACCAACAAATACTGACAAACATTCCTTGAGAGATGAAGACATTCAAATAGGATCGTTAAACAGCAAGTACGATCAAGAAAAGGAAACTAAATCAAATATAAAAAATAAAAAGATGCAAAGAGCTGAGAGGACTAATGCTACATTATCATCATGCCTGAAAGGTGCTTTCATTTCAATTATTACAAAAATAACAACCTGCTTCACTTGAAAATTTACTACTAAAATTAGTTAATTAAAACAGATGAACAGCACAAGGATGTTTACAGCAATGAAACTGGAAGAACTAATCAATTTGTGCACAGCAAATAATGACATCAACGCGTGGCAAAATTTATTACGCTTCGCCTACATCGCTATTCGGTCTTCTAAACAAAATAAATAAACAATTCTTGGTAACCCTGCCGCAGAATAAACTACAAAACCTGGTGAGTTGCCATCGTTGTCCAAACTTGTGAAATTAGGATCTTCTGATAAATACATTAAAAGAGCTCCTCAGAATGATACTGTCTTCGCACAACTATACGAAATACATCTCTTTTTGAAGGCTCCTACAGTATCCTGAACTATCTAACAAATTATAAAAGGTTTTTTAAGTATGTAAATAGGCAAAACTAGGACAAAACTGGACATTCTTATGTGCTTCAAAGTAAAATGGCACAAAATTCATGGCTATTGGAAAGACTTTCTCTTAACTTACAGTTATACCCTTATTTAAATTAATTCAAAAATATATTAGTAAATGCTTTCAAGTGTGTAACTTAATTTTACTACAAGATATGGCTGCAAAGCAGTAATAATTCTTACTCGAACAAACTATTTGTAAAAAGTAAATTAAAACATACTCTCAATAGCTTTGAATGTAGCATGATATACGTTATTAAAGAAATATTCTTCATTTATTCTCGCATATGCAACAATGTTACCTTTTCTTTTTATTTGTGGTTCAAGAAGTGCTTCATAGTTATTAAATTTTCTACTTTGAAAGTTTTTAAAATAGATAACAATCATTGGCGATTAGATTTGGGCTGTAGGATAGGCAAGAAAGTTTCTGAAAGCCATAGTCCATCATCCAAAAGCCAGACAATTTGACTCACTATGCTATTTCTCTATTCCTTGTTCATGTTGTGCAATTTATGCAGTAAGCTGGCGGACTGCTTTCCGTTTATCACTGTGCTCCTGTCATCAAAAACAATTAGCAAAATTCTATTTCAATTCCTAAAACCGCCACCATGATCTTTTTCATCAGTTAAGTCACCTTTGTCTTTCTTAGCCGTTTTCGTCTGATCTGTGCCATTCCATTAACTATCTTGTTACTGGAAAATCATAGTACAGTATTATGGTCTTACCCCTCTGTAATAATGGATTGAAGAACTTTGTTGTTGATGGAGAAGTTTAAGAATTGTTTACAACAGGTCGCACTGTTTTTGAGCCGCTGGTAAAAATCGGGGTGCCCTTCTGGCACTAACTTCATTCATATGAAAGTGTTCTAGGAGAATGCATTGCACGACTACATTGGAAAACTTTAACCTAGCTGATGAGTGTTTTTACTTCCAAAAACTTATCTTGCAGCATCTCAAGCTCGACGAGAATACACTTCTACACGTGGATTGTCTTCTATACTTTGTCAGTCCAAACCAAATTATTTTGCTAATTCCTTTACAGTAAAATTACATCTAATAATAACAAGCTGAAACTTCTTGGAAAAGCCATGGATATACATTTAAATTACCTAATATGCAAAATATTCATACATATAACCACAAAACTAATTCAGCAGTCAACCACAATTCCCAATTGCAATTTAAAATCGAACGTTAATACCTACCTCTTGTATAATTAATCACTCCGCAACTCCATATCCCCAGACAAAACAAATCATTACAAATCAACAAATACTTAAAACAGCGAATACTGGTAAACATTCCTTGAGCGATGAAGACATTCAAATAGGATCGTTAAACAGCTAGCATGATTAAGAAAAGGAAACTAAATCCAAAGCCAACCTTTAACATACAACAGTCTATCCAAGCAATGATTTCAAATAGATTTTTTTAATTTTTTTTATTAATATAGTTAGTTATAAATCAGAATTTACAACAGAATTCTTTAAGGTAATGTACTGGCTTAAGAACTATATAGTTTTTCCTTGACGTGATGGGGTTTTTTACAGTGACAAATCCTCCTTAAACATTGTTTAAGTCACTAGGTCTGTTCCGTTTAAATCGCATTTTGTATTTCCAATGGGGAGTTCAGGAGATCGTTGTTGTGGTATGCTAGCTTTATGTGATGACTAATGCTTTTTTCCCGTTATGACATCTTTGACACAAGGTACTTTCAAGTTTTGATGAATTGTTTCATTAGAAACATACCAAGGGGCATTTAAGATCACACGTAATATACTTGATCGGTTTCTCTGTATTATTGCTATATTCGACTTACTGGTACAACCGCAGAGTTCAATACCATAAACCCATATTGGTTTGAGGATTGTCTTATAAATTACTAGCTTGTTTTCAAGTGGTAATTTGAACTTCCTGCCAAGTAACCATTGCAGTTCATTAACTTTCAGATCTATCTGTTGAAGTTTTTTAGCCACGTGTTGTTTCCATATTAATTTGTTATCTAAATGCATCTCTAATGATGTAGGTATCTGTATGTTATTGAGATAAACGGGGGGCACTGGTCTTTTCGCAGGGTGAAGTTGACTTGTACAGATTTATCTTCATTGATCTTAATTTTCCATTTATGTGTCCACGATTGTATTTCATTTAGATGATTTTGTAGAGTAGTGGTTGCTAGTTGTGGGTCATTGTTGGTAGAAAGAATAATAGTGTCGTCAACAAAAGTGACCATTGTAGTATTATCATTTACTGGTAAATATAAAGAGTACAGTACATATACTAAGGGTCCCAGGACACTACACTGCGGTACGCCAGACTTGATCAGTTGCACAGCTGATGCATTTTTATTGATTATTGTTCTAAATTTTCTGTCACTTAAATAAGATTTTAGGAGATTATAATACGTTATGGACAAGAAAGTTCTGATCTTGAATAATAGACCCAAGTACTAAACTTTGTCTAATGCTCTATTTACATCTAAGAATACCGATGTACACTATTTTTTGTTTTCAAAAGCTTTATTAATTCTGTGATAGATTCTATGGGGTTTTTGTGGCTTAGTGTAATTTTGACGAAAATAAAATTGATGTTGAGGTATCCATTCTTTGCTGTTAGGATCAAGAACTATTCTTTGCAATATAAGTATTTCCAAGAGTTTTGAGATTGGTGGACAAGTTCATTAGGCGATATGGGAGTATCTTGGTTAAGTCTTTGTCCGGTTTAAAAATTAATATAATTTTCGCGGCTTTCAATTGCTTACGCTAGTAATTTAGCTTAAGGATAACATTAAATATGTATGTAAGTAACATTAAACCTTTTGTTGACAATTCTCTTAACATCTTGGGTGTTACACCATCTATGTCAGAAGCTTTGCAAAAGTTGAGTTGTTTGATTTCTTGTTAATCTCTCTAGGAGTGAAAGTTTTTATTCCAGGAGCATTGGTTGGAATGTTACTTAATTACCTCCCTATCTCGTCATCGGAGACGTCATTGTTGGTGATAAAAACTTCCGCAAGGTACTCTGCAAACAATTTAGCCTTTTTCTCATCACTGCTAGCCTATCGTGAATCTGAGTCTGTTTTATTCAGCATGGGGGCACTTAGTTATTGGGCTTTCTTGTATTTTTTACCGGCTTCCAGATTCAGTTGTCATATCTGTTCAAGCTAGTAATATAGTCATGAAAAAATTAATTTTGTACTTCTTTTATTTTATATTTCAGCTGATTCCTTAAGTGACTGAAATCAGCAAGTGCTTAGGTGCGGTGCCATTTTAATCTTCACTGGGAAGTTATATGTTGAACTCCGAGGATGTAGCAGTGACGTAGCTTGTTGGGGAGCTTTAAGGACACTGATACACTTATTTTTGGGCTAATATTTAAATTTATGTTTTCTTGGATATGATTTTGGTACGTTTCCCAATCGTTTTTTTTTAATTTAATCTGACAATCTGCTTTTTATGTATGACAAGAGCTTTTATTCGGCGAGTGGTCCGAGGAAAGGTTATAGCTAGGGACAATATCCATGTAGGGTGATGAGATGTCATTCGTTATGAAGAGATCCAGTAGGTTAAAAGTTTCGATGGAATCTATAGGCTAATAAGTGGGAGTAGTTGTGAAGAGAAAGGAATAATTATGTTCATTGAGAAGTTTTGCTAGCTTTCTGCTATTTATAGTTGTTATGCGAGATCTCCAAAGAGAGTTTCTACTGTTAAAATCTCCTATTACAATGAATTTTGCACCTAGTATCTGGAAGATGCCTTTAAAATGTTTTTCTTTGATGTTGTGATGAGGTGGGCAGTATGCAGATGCTACTGTCATTTCATACGGAAGCATTTTAACTCTTATTACGGTGCCCTGTAAGTGGTCTGTCTCAGATTTGGGTAGTTTAAATTGGCTGATAGGTATCTTAATTATTATGGCTGTACCAGCAAGGGTAGTATTATTCGAATGGTTGGTGAAGTAAATTGAATAAATAGATATTTTAAAATAGGATCTATTTCTGAAATAAGTTTTTCCTATTAGCAGTATATTTATAGAATTGTTATGAAGGAATAATTTAATTTCCTGTTTTGTATTGTAGAAGGCTGTTGGCATTCCATTCGACTATTGTTACAATTTTAGTAAATTTTGTTGACCAGCGTTGAGAGTATGTTCAATACCGTGCCATTCTGTTGCATTAGTTGCTGGAATAAGGACTTAAATGGAAAAAACGTTGATTTCATATTGTTCTTTGCCTGGTGTGTGTACATTCGAGTTTAAGATGTATTCCTTTGTTCTGGTACCTTTTATTGCATTTGCATAACTAACATTTTGTTGCGCTTGAAGTGTTCGAGTCCGGTTTGGTAGTATTGCTGTTGCTATATTTTGCTGGATATTTAGTCTGTTGTTGCATTTATTGGGCTTTTTTACAATCCATAATGGAATTTGCAGCTTCTGTAATCTGCCGTGTGGGCGCCTCCATACAATGTGTATTTGGCTGGAGCTTCTTTACTTTTTTTGCAGTTAGTTGTGATATGCAGACCTTCAAATTTTACACTGTCTGTTAGAGACTGTTAGAGACGAGAATATAATACATCATACGTACCATTTAAAGGAAGAAAGGGCATGCGAAGTAGAACTACATAGCTACCACTACCATTGTTTATGACTTAGAGCCCAAATAAAAGAACAAAAGATATTCTACATTAAATGTTTAAGTAATATAAAGGTTTCTATTGAACTATCCAGGAAAAAGACACTACAGTGACAGAAATAAACATTAAAGCACTAGAATTCTTACTAGTTTAAAAAATACATCAGATGCTACTAAATTTCAGATCTGCAGTTGTAGTCCTATGTCAATTTAGATGCCTAGCACACTACTCTAGTCAATAGTTGTTCTTTTTTAAAAATCAACATAATAAAAATTATAAAGACATTTAGTTCAGTACATCATAAATTACTTATCAGTACTTCGTCTTTCCACCGCTGTTTTTAATAACACTAAAGAGTCGATTTGGCTTAAACCTAATAAGTTTTTGATGGGTCTCTTTTGTAATATTCTGCTACGCTTGCATAACAGCCTCCTTAAGATGAGGGACAGTGGAATATTGCTTGCCATTCTTGTATACATTGCAGGAAATAATTCCCCAGATTTTCGAAGCGGTTGAAGTCGGTATTGATAGCTGGCCATTTCCAAAACTTAATTTTATGTGCGGTCAACCATCAAATTGTTGACGTAAAAGAGTGCACTAAAAGAAAATAAATGTTTTCCGAGAAGTTTCTGATAGTATTTTGAATCCATTCGGGACTTCACGAAAGCCAAAGGCGTTCCGTCTAAAACCGCCCTAATCATCACTGAATCAACACTAAAAATTTCGGTTCATTATTGTCTTAGATTCTTCATTAAATTTGTGCCAATAATATTGACAGTCATATGGGTGTTTTAAATTACACTTCTTTTCCAAAAATACATTATTAGACCACTAGTCGATAAAATGCGCATTGGACAGACATCTCAAAATATAGTTACTTTTTCTCTTCTTAATAACAAAATCGGCAACATAAATATAGAACTATGCGTCTGTCTGAAAGCGCAATAGCCTATCAGAAAACACTCTTAAATCCAAACATTATCGAAACTCTCTCTAGCTTTTTTATAAAACTAAAAGCAACATTTTCCCAGTTAATAAGCCAAAACAGCATTGCATTAAACTTGCTCTCCAGTTAATAATAAAATAGCTTAAGAATGGCGACCTAACACGCACCACTATCTAGAACTCCATTGCCATCACCAGACATATCCAAGAAATAATTACGTTTTTATAACTTTAAAAAATTAACATTTTGGATGACCACGCAACCATGAGAATAGTTATTAAAATACCGCATTTTACAACTTATTGTGCTAATCACCCGCATGGCACAAAGAAGCTAGATCGACCGTGATCGTCAAAAACACAATCTCTCATTATGAACTAGATTATTATGGCACCAACAAAATACAAAATTCAAAAATATTGAAATTGAAACACTCTTAGTCATTGCATTTGTTTACAGTCCATTTCAGTATCTTATATTTACTGAACAATATAAAGATTTTCTTCTAACGTTAGACCCAACATTCATCGTTGGAGGTGATTGAAACTCTAAGCATACAGCTTGGAGCCCAAAAATTACCATTGCAAAAGAACTCGATATTCTAAAGGCAATTTAACGACAACTATCTTTCAATAGGTGAAATTTATTAGCCTAGCGTCCCAAATAAAATACGTGACACCATGCAGTCGTCAGTACCCTAGTTAATTACTTATAGGGGATTCTTGCATCTTCTGGAATTTTTTTTATCTTCTCTTCCAGTAATGCTTTTATGTTAAAAACTGTTGGCATCGACTATAATTTTCCCTTTTTTTATTGTACTAAAATGTGTGTTTGTCCTCACTAATTTTTTGATTTTTCATCATATCTCTGCGCCTCTATATGACCTTAAATTTCATATAGCTTTCTTAAACTTTTCGTGTATTATTATATGGCCAATTTGATTTACCGTTCTGCCGTCTGTAAAATCCAGGCCAAATTATGTATGTTTTTATGTTGGAAATAGGTGCACATAATTCTACAATGTCGACTACCTGCTAAATCGATCAGCTTCAACCACTTTTGCGTTGCAGTCTCCTAAAATTATATTTACTTCTTGATCTGGGAACTTATCGAAAACTTCTTGAATCTTCTCATAACGTATATCCTTTTTCTCTTCTTTTTTTCCTTTGGTGCATGTATATTAAGAAGATTGATATTCCTACATTCCATTCTTACTTAAATATTTTCATTTAATTAGTATACATTTCGTTACTAAATGTTTTTTTTACTAGAAAACCTGTTCCATAAGGTCTCCTTTTGTTTCCAATATTAAACAGGATATGTTTAATTTTATAATTGCCACTTCTTCTTATTTGGTTTCCTGTAGAATTGATATGTAAATATTGTAACTTTCTGCTTCCGCCTCCGACTCTTTTAATGCTCCTTTGTAAAATGCACGACCTTATAGAATTTATCCATCTTCCAATCCTCCCATCCATTATAGATTGGCTTACCCGTTCAAATCTTCCTGGCTGTATTCGAATAGCATATATAACGTATTTCATGTAGCATCGCAAGGAAATGTAAAGTCAAAAATAAAAGACTTTTATATCTAATGACCAAAGATCATACAACAGGACTATCTCGTCCTATCCATTTAAGACGTTAGTGAACGTTACCACTAAAATGAGCTGCAATTTCTTCATGTATGAGCCACATGAGTTGTAGTACTGTCGGTAGTAGAGTGTTTCTCAGAAACTACATATACATGGCTAATTGAAACATTGTAAAATAATGACTGGTCCAATAGGTGATCACCAATAATGTCAACCAAACATTAATTATGTCTGGCCTATAGATGGCTGTGTACAAGTTGATGATATCATCCCTATTAAACGTTGCCTCATATGTAAAGAGGACAGAAGTGTCATAATGATAATGCCTTGTTGCAAAACTATTGACAAAGCCTTTCTACTGGAGGAATATCCGTAATAGTTCCTGCATACGTTGCAAGTTATAGAGATAGTAGCATGTTTTATGTAGACTACTCAACACGGTTGATAGACAGGACATTTTTCTAAAACTTGTACGGGTGTCATCCTCAATGTTTTTTCACTTCACATGTACGAACATGACGCTTTATTTTTTGAATTCAAATGACCCTATATCGCACAGAAGACAAAACACCGTTACAAAATTTTATGAGTCGGTTACTATATGTGAGAGTAAGTTTGTCTGTATATCTATACAGCTTCCCTATTAATTTAATTGGCTTATTGATACTCGTAATTTATCTCTATTTGTTTTTAATAATTTCTTTGGTGGTGGGAGAGTAAAAGATAAGAAGATATTGAACATCACTAATGACGTAGTATTTGGGCTGATTATTCTATTCATCCGTCCACTTATTTAGCGAACAATTTTTACCTTGTTTTGTCTATTTACAACCTATCGGAAGCTTTTTTTTTAAATAAATTTCTATCGGGTAAAAAGATTGCAGTTCAATGTAATGTATGAGGTTATTTTATCATCTTTATTACAAAGTCTAAAAGTTGAGTATATGTGTTTATATGTATAACAGTGAACGAAAATTAACCCAGTTGCTAGCTCACTTATACAAGATCAGTTTTCCTGTCCGAAAATATTTATGTATAAGATTTTGAACAGCAAGTAGTGAAAAGGATGATTCAAAAATCGTCATGACTGTACTTAGAAAAGCTCGCAATTGTTTAATTATTTATAAATGCATCGTGTGGTTAGTTCTCGGGTTATAAGGCCGTGGTGGCAGTTTAGAAACTCTTGTCGTTTCGTCTGCAACTGCAGTGGACATCTTCAGAAAAAAATCTTCTAAGAATTAAGTGACTGTTCCATGCGTTTTTACTACTACCGTTTTTACAACAGTAGCCCCCTGTAGCTTCAAGGTACTTATGGTGATACTGAAATGCAATTATTTCCTACAGCACCATGTCAAATGACATTACTAGTTAAACCTTTTTTGCAAAACAACGTACGTCAACAAACTAAACTATTCAAAAAGTTCCTGGATATGACCTGATAGTGGGTGATATGTTACAAATTTTTTCTCGTAAAGTTGTAGTATTGCTTACCATCATTTACAATATCATTCTACGATTATGCTACTTCCCTGCTCATTAGAAATACGCCCAGATCATCATGCTTGCTAAGCCTGGTAAACAACCTTCCTCCTATTAGATCAATCAGCCGCCTGTCCTTACTGTCCAAGATTTTCAAAAATATGCTTTTCAAAAGATAGGATTGTTGCTCATATCATGGAGAGTTTAGAAGCAAAACACGTATGTACAGCCACATTTTTAGGCATTAAGCAGATTTTCGTTATGGTGTGGCGTCAGGGCCTGATATACAAGATTAAACTACACTTTCTAAGCCAGTTGTACCTAGTCCTAAAGTCATATCATATTAAAATCATTAATACAGTATCAGAATATCGTAAAATTACCTCCAAAGTACCACAGAGAAGTGTACTTGGTCCGTTACTCTATTTACTCTACACATCTGACACACCAACTACAGCAAATACTTCAATAGTCATGTTCGCTGATGACGCAGCTATCCTCTCAGCTAACGAAAGACCAGAAACAGCGGCAGCTTATTGACAAGCCTACTTAGATGCTCTGCAAGATTTTTACAAATAGCGAATAGCAGCAAATAGTGACAAATCTGCTCATGTCATGTTCACCAGCAGGCATACTGTTTGCCCGCAAGTCAGAGTTAACGATGCTCTGATACGCTAGAAGACCGAACTTTGACTGCATCTGGACTAAAAACTAACGTGGAATACACAGCCAAAAGGAAGCAAATAGATCAAAAGATTAAACAAATAAATTGGCTGGTCGGCAGACGATCCCAACTATTTTTGTCTAACAAATTATTCTCATATAAAATCATTATTAAACCTAATTGGATAATCAGGATTTAACTGTGGGGCTGTACACAGGCCTCCCATAACAAAATACTACTTAGATCAGTAACAAATGCTCCATGGTATGTTACAAATAAAACTCTACATAACGATCTGGGGATACCATACGTAGCCAACGAAATCCCGCGATTTACAACACAATATATCAACAAGTTGCGAGGACATGCAAATCATCTCATTGATCAGCTCAGCAACCAGCCGACCGTCACCAGAAAACTGAAAAGACAATGGTCTCAAGACCTATCCTTGTAACCAGCCAGGTGTAGTGTGAAGTCATGGGGAAACTGGCATTGACTGGACCCCTTTATGTCATGTAAATTTTACATAACATTTACTTATTACTTGTAACTGGATAGATTGTAAATAAGCAGATCCAATACAAAAAAAATACAATAGGTACAAATGTATCTTTCGGTAGTAAAATATTTAATAAAATACACACCTACGGATATGTTAACAATTTATAAGCAATTAAAAATTGTAGGTCCCTCTAATGTGAATTATAAAAAGAAATATTTGAAAAATAATATATAAATAAAAACGCTGTGTATATTTGTCATTGGTTAACTATAGATAACATAATAATTTTTCCATAAAATTTTAATTGAGAATTTAAGAAAAACGCCCGTTGCAATAAATTTTCTGTTTGTTTTTTAATCAATATTTCAAAACATTTTGTACTAATTATTTATTTTAAAAAATAGTTTGCATTAAAAGGGATTCCCAAATGAATCTAAGTTCTTTGAGCCACAATAAATTAATTAGTTGATAAAATGTGTAGTTTTTTTAAAGTACCGGACATTGAGAATACCATACAGGATGGCGTGAAGCCAACTGACATTTTTCAACACCAAACCGTCACTTTAGGAAAGTGGAAAGGCTTTTCATGCAGTTCCTTAGGGTTTACTGATGACCAGTATCGCATATACTGTTTGTTTACCTAGCCAGAAACATGAAAATGTACTTTGTCGATCATTAGCAAACAATAACCGTTGATTCAGAACGTTATGAGATTATGTTGATAGGCTGTGTTGAACAAAAGTTGCGACAGACCCTAAAAACCTATATTTTCAGCAGGATGGAGCAACAGCCCACATCACGCTAAACAGTATGGCTGTAGTTTGTAAAATGTTCGGAATTGTTATCTGTCGTTTCCGCAAAATCTCTTGGTTAGCTCGGTCACCCGTCCTCAATGTAACAGACTTTTTCCTGTTTGGGGTTCCTGAAAGACCGTGTGTTCTAGAGGCATATTATGAGTATTCAAGAAGTCAAGCAAGCCATTGGCGACGAAGTTACAGCCATCGATGAGGACCTACGGAGGTGCGTGTACGACACTTAAGAAATGTTTGCAACAATGCATTGATGTAAATGAAGGCTGTCTGCCTGATGTAGTTTTCAGAAAATAACCTTGTAATCGATGGTAAATAAATGGCATACCAGACACTTTTACTTATTTTTTCCCTGCTTCCGTATATAATATATGACTAGTTGAAAAATGTCAGTTGATTCCACGCCATCCTGTAAAAATACGTGAAAATTGTTTTAGATAACTAAAATAAATGGTGTGAAAGCTAATGGCCATTTTACATTTATTAAAATGCCATAAATAAAATAGTTATATCTTTGATATCAACCAACAAAAAATTCTAATTAATAAGTAAAATTATTTATTTATTCTTTCTTTCTACTTTAACAATGTTTTTTCTTCCAGAACCCTCGTCATGCGTAGGCCTCTGAAGAAGCATGACACTTCTGCTTCTAGCCTCCTTCCTCTTCTTCTGTTCCCTTGCGAGCCCCACGGACCTGGTTGAAGACGACTTTTGCCCCCCGGTTTGGCCCAAGTACAAGTCCTTCGCCAACGGCATCGAGCACCCAGTGAAGATTCCCTTGGGGAAGGGCGACGACAATGGCTGCTTCTGCCGAGAAATCCCCGATCTCTGGACCATCTGCTTCGGGCGGGATTCGTGCCATAGGTTTCCCAAGAACGTCAGGATCAACACAAACATGCTCAGGATCAAGACCACGCAGATCAGGCAGCTCCGGAAGGGAGACTTCGACGAGATTGCCGCGCAGATAGACACACTGGAGATCGAGGCGAACTTCTACTTGAACCAAATTGAGAGCGGCACGTTCAAGAACATGACGAATCTCACCAACCTGTCGATCTCCTACAATGCAAACCTCATGCAGCTGGAGGAAAACACTCTCATGGGACTTGTGAATCTCAAGGAGCTGTTTTTGATTAAAAATGGATTTTCGAAAGTCGTGGACGTATCCGTAGCCTTAACTTCGAGTGTGTTGCCAAATTTATTTAAGTTGTCGCTCAGTGAAAATACATTTAAACGGATAGAGAATACTGACTTTGTGCCTATGTACCAAAGCTCGTTAAGTGAACTAAATATGGTGTTGTGTCAAACTGAATATATACACCCCGAAAGCTTTGCGCCACTACATCGTCTTTCAACAATTAGGTTAGGAGAGAATAACTTCAACACATCCGTGGTCTCAGATTTAATAAAAAACAGTATTGAGTTGGGGATTCCGCTACGGGTTGTTAATTTATATGGTGTTGGGTTTCGCAAAGCTCCTCCAAAACCTCTCCTGAAGGCAATCTCAAATTCACACATTACTCATTTGTGCTTAGCTAGGAATCAATTTGAGATAATTAAAGAAAACACTTTTCCCTTGATGCCTAGGCTCGAGTTTTTGGATTTGAGAGAAGTTCTAGCTTTAAACATTACTTCAAATGCTTTTTTAAGCATGCCTAAACTGCGCACTCTTTTGCTTAGCGGCAATAAATTGCCTAGTGTGCCAGACGGCGTCCTTCTCGAGCAGCTTACGTATTTGGACCTCTCTGCTAATTCAGGAAACTCTTATTATCCATCCTACTTCTCATTAGGAAAACATAAATTTATTAAAATGAAGAAATTAAAGTACTTAAATTTATCCTACAATAGAATCAACACTTTATTCATAGAAACATTTGAAGGATTATCTAGTTTGCGTGTGTTGGGGCTTCGTAATGCCACAATCTTCCATATAGAAGAAGGTTCTTTCTCGCCTTTGAGCCGGCTGCTTATACTCAACCTGGAAAATAATCTTTTCGTTAAGAGTACTCGATTAAAACCAGGACTATTTCAAGGACTAGACAGCTTAGAAGTTCTATTGTTGGGTGGTTGTCTCATTTCCGAGATACCCAAAAGTTCAAATCCGTTCTTTTATTTAAAAAATTTAAAGCATCTTGGATTGGAAGAAAATCACTTATTAGTCTTGCCTTCTGACATTTTATTGCCCTTACGCAGCCTTGTGAGCATCGATGTGTCAAGAAACTTTTTGCCTCCGTGGCAAGACAGTTTATTCTCATCTAATAAAAATTTAACGACAGTTTTGGCATCTCACAATAAGTTTTCCTATTTAAGTTTAGCAATGTTAAAAGATTTCTCGAATTTGACACGCTTGGATATTTCAAGTAACCCTTATGCGTGCGAATGCTCTACGTTTGAATATTTGGGCGAATGGATCTTCACGAAGCATAACAAATCAATTCTAGACTTGATCGGTAAAAATCCTGGATTCTGCGTCTATCCGGACCAAGTTGGCGACGAAACTATTTTGGAATACTTTGAATCGCTACAGAACGGTTCTAGAGTTTGTAAGGTTATGTACGAACCCCAACTTACCTTGCTGTACGTCTTGCCCTTTGCTACTCTAGGAATATTTGTTTTATCTCTTGGTGCCTTAGCTTACATCTACCGCTGGCACATCCGCTACTGGATGTTCTTGGCACGCCTTAATATTCGCCGATACGGTAAAGGCAAATCTAAAAGCAAAAATTTGCGCTCATACACGAACTATCAATACGACGCCTTCGTCTCGTACAGCAATGAAGACCGCAACTTCGTCATTCCCTTGGTGGCAATGCTGGAGAACTGCGAGCCCTTCTTGAAGCTGTGCGTTTATGAGAGGGACTTCCAGATAGGGTCCGTCATTTCCGAAACTGTATTGGAGAGTGTGGCCCAGAGTAGAAAGACTTTGCTTGTTATTAGTGATTCATATGCACGTTCGCAGTGGTGTCGGTGGGAGGTACAGATTGCCGAGCACCACCGGCTGTTCTTCGAGGACGATAAAGGAAACTACGTAGACGACTCTTTGGTGATGATCAAGCTCGGCGACGTGTCCGAAGCTCACCTAACACCCACTTTAAAGTATTTGATGAAGACTAGGATCTATTTGCAGTGGGATGCGGATCCCAAGAAACAAAAGGTATTTTGGGAGAAGCTGAGGAAAGCCCTGGCTCCCCCGAAGGTCGTGTTTGATTCTTCCGTTTAATTTATTGCTGCTGATTATTATTTATTTATGAGAAAATTAAACACAACGCCCTAAGCGCTAAGTATATTTTTGTAGTAGGTGAGTTGCAGAAGTCAAAATTAACAGCATACTAAGTAGTCATTGTTAAATAACTTTTAGAATATTGTCTAATAAAGTATTTAATTTACACTACATTTGTTGCGGAGAATGGTTAATTTTATGTCTGTAAACTAAAACAACTGCTTGATAGCAAATACTGATAGTCAAAATATTCTTAAGAATAATTTGCTAAAGCACTGTTTACGTAAAAATGTATTAAATTGTTGTAAATTACACATTGTTGTAATAAATTATAATAAAATCGAAAAGTTCTTTTATTTTAATACAAAAATTGGCACATTTATAATATCCTATGTTATGTTTGTTGTGGAAGTACTTTTTATTCTCTCTGTATGTGTATTTAGTACATTCGTCAGTTTTTAGGCGGAGCAGCAATCTATTGTTTGAGCTCTTCGACCCTATCTTTTTTGCAGGAAGCCACATCATATTTCTATTTCTTCCTTCTATTTGAAACTTGCTTTTCTAATCTATTTTTCTCTCGTTTTGTTTTCGGTTTATTTATTTTTTTCAATCGATTTCTTGGTCTATTCTTCTAAGTGTTCAAATAAGCGTATTTTCTATAATATTATTGTCTTTCCTTTTTAGAATTCCTTCTGTTCTATAATTCTTAGGCGGTTGAAGTTTTCTCCCCCCTTTCTCTTTTGAATTTCGAAATCTTATATCTTTTATTCACTGTCTTTCAAAAATTTTAGTTTCCTATGCGTAAATAGCTAGTGATTAGAGATATGTTTGGTAAATTTCAATTTGAGAATTCTTGTCCATTCTTAAGATTGTTGTATATCTACATTACGCAATTATTGCTTCTTGTTATTTTTAATATTAATTGTTTATTGACTACCCCTTTGCCATGTCTTCTTGGTTACTATTTATTTCTACTATAGGGAGTTCATCCGCGTATATCACTTCGCTTTTGCCACTGTTTCTTAAAACCACAGTTCTTTAATATTCCGTCTATCACAATATTATATTTAGTGTATTTCATTATTCCAGTTATATATTTTTTATAGATTTATAATTTTTTTACATGCAGTATTTAATTATTTAGAAAAACAGCTGACAAAATTAAAGTTACTATAATAATCTTCAATCTCCCATAAGACAGGAATCTAAAGAAAAAGAAGATTAGAATCTTTCCTTGATAGAATCATAGTTTTTGTCTGTTCTATGTTTATTTTTCAAAGTTTTATTTGGTAAATATTAAGGTTTTGTTGTAATTTTTTCTCTGTTTCTGTTACTAATATCATATCATCTGCATACAGCAGTTCCTGTAGTGTTCAGTCTCTATTTTCCCACTTTCACTTTGTTACATCCCCGTTTAGTGTTTTTATTGTATCGTCCATGAATACTCAAATGACAAGTAAACTAAGTACACACCTTTGTTTTAATTCTACTTTCTTTCTGTTGCTTTTGTAGAGTACTTTAAGGACATTTACCAAATCCTTTTCCACTCCACTTGCCCCCCATCTTTTCTCTATCGCAGGTCTTTTTTAAGTTTATAAAAAAATATAAATTTTCTTCCCTTTTCTTATAAAATACTCTTTCCATCTTTGCACCATTTCTCTAACTTCATTTATCGCATTTCTATTTTTGTCCTTTAAGTTTTTTTAATTTGGAAGATTTCTTTGGGCTTAACTGCTTTAAGGTATTATAGAATAATTTTTAAATTTCTAATTCATTTCCTTTCATCTTGTTTCCAAACTCTTCTTTCCATGATTTCTTCTTAGCTTTTTTTGTAATTTGTTTTGTTTCTGTTCTTGTCTTTTGTATTTATTATTGTCTTTCTCAAATTCAGTTTGTATACATTTTTCTGTATTTTTTCTTTTCTTTGACACTTTGTTGTATCTTCGTAGTCCGCAATCTATTTCTTTTTGTGTATGTATTCACAATTTTACTTACTCCACAACTGATCCTTGCCGCTTCTAAGATATTTTCTTTAAATTGCTTCTGTTTAATTTCTATTTCCTTACTTTTTTGTACTTTGTTTAATTTTTTCTCCAGGTTTTTTTGAATTTTGTTCTCCTTTAGTCTATCACTTTTAATTTTTTGTTTGACTGTTTTCTGCCTTTTTACCTCTTGTTTATGTTAGTCCAAATTTCCTTCCTTAGTAAATAATAATCACTTCCTACTTCTGCATTTCTTATTACCTTTACATCCTTCATTATTTTTCATTTGTTTGTTTATAATGTTCTTATTCTCTTCTTCTTCTTCAGCCTTTTATGTAATCCACTTCTGGATATAGGCCTCCCTTTTAATTTTCCATTTGTCTTTTTGCTTTGCTAATCTCTGCCATGTTTTTCCAACCACTTCCACTATATCGTCCGCCCATCGTTTTAAAGGTCTTCCTACACTTCGTTTTGTAGTCCTGGGTCTCCATTTCATTATGTTCGCCCAGTGGTCGTGTGATTGTCTGCCAACGCGCCCAATTCCATTTGTTGTGACTAATTATCTTTAATACATCTTCGACCCCAGTTCTCCTTCTTATTTCTTTATTCCTAATTTTATCTCTGAGGCTTCAATATTGCGCACTCCATGCTTAGTTGTGCGACCCTCAATTTATTCGCAGAGTTTTTTTGTTAATGTCATGGTTTCTAATCCATAAGTTAATACCGGTGTAATACATTTGTTATATACGTTTTAGACCATTTGAGATATCTGACTTGAGTACGTATGAAAGACGTCCGAAAGCTGCCCATCCTAGTTTTATTCTTCTGTTTATTTCTTCACCTTGATTTTCCTTTCCAAGTTTAATTGTGTGTCCTAGGTACATATACTCTGTAATCTTTTCTATCTGTTTTCCGTTTATTAGTATTTGTTCTTGATCTGGGCTCATAACCTTTGTTTTCGATGCGTTTACTCTTAGTCCGACTTTCTCCGACTCTACCACCAATTCCTCTGTCATATTCTGTAGTTCTTCTATATTATTTGCAATGAGAACTACATTGTCCGCGTATCTTAGATGGGTGAGTCTTTTGCCGTCTATGTTAATTCCTCGATTATCCCAATGTAGATTTTAAAACATCTTCCGTTGCGAGGTTAAACAGCTTGGGTGAGATCGTATCTCCTTGCCTTACTCCTTTTGTCATTTTAATTTTATTTGTTATTGAGATATCTTCACTTATTTTGATTGTCATGGTAGCGTTGTTGTAAATATTTTTAATTAAATTGGTGTAACGGAAATTTATTCTGGCGTTGTTCATTGCGTTTATTATTGCTGTTATTTCGATAGAATCAAACGCCTTCCCGTAGTCAATGAAGGATAAGTGTAATCGGACGTTGTATTCTATACACTTTTCGATGAGGCTACTAATAATTTGAATATGATACGTGGTGTTAAACCCTTTTCTGAAGCCTGCTTGTTCTGGTGATTGATACAGTTCAATTTGTTTGTAAGGCGGTTGGCTATTATTTTGGTAAGTAACATACAGATGCGAAAGCAAGCTTATGGGGCGATAGTTTTCAAGTTTAGTATTATCTCTTTTTATATACATTACTAGTACAATTTGTGCTTTGTGCTATATTTCAGGTATCTTCTCTTTAATAAAGCACCGGTTTAGAAGCTTTTTTATGCTTTTTAAAAGTTGAGGTCCTCCTTTTCTGATCAGGTCTACAGTTATGCTGTCTTCTCCTAGGGTTCGTTTATTTTTGATTTTTGACAGTGCCATTTCTATTTCGTTAGTGTCTATTTGGGGGATGTTTTCTGAGTTAACGTTCTGAATTATCCTTTGTAATTGAGGTATATCTTCGAGTAATCTGTCATCTTCGGTTTTGTACAGGGCTTTATAGAATTCCTCTGTTCTTTTTTTAATGTCTTCTCTTCTAGTAAGTAGTTCGTCATTCTTGCATCTTAGTTGGTATATTTTGGTCTTGCTTTTAGATCCTTTTGTTTTTAGCACCTTCATGTTCATATTGTCTTCTATTGTCTGTTATATTAACTACGGGTTATATTTTCGCATGTCTTTTCTAACCTCTTTTTTGACTCTTTTGTTTAATTTGTTATATTCTACCGTATCTCTTAACAAATTTCTCCTTTTTGTTATTAGTTTTTCAGTTTCTTTGCTTATTTTTTAAGTTTTACTGGGGATTTTTGCCTCATAGAAACTATTTTTAAAGATGTTTTTATTGCTTCTGTTATCTTTTCTGCTTGTTGATCTAAACTTAGATGTTCTTGATCATCCAGGTGTTTTAGTTGCTTAGCTATTTCTATTTGCTATCTTCCTTTATTTTGTTTTATACACTCTTCGCTATATCTTTTCTGCCTCCTTTGTATCAGGTTGTGTCTTTCCCACTTTATATTAACTTCTAGTCTAGCTCGCACTAGCCTATGGTCACTTTCTGTATTAAATTTATTTAACACTGATACATTTTTTATGTTTTGTTTTTTGTCTGTTATTATGTAATCTATTTGATTTTTTGTTACTCCATTTGGACTTATCCATGTCCATTTTCTTTGTTGTGGTTTTTCGAAAAGGGTATTCATGGCATATAACTGCTTTTCGTGAAGAAAGTATACTAATTTGTTTCCTCTGTCGTTCCTATCTCCTAGTTCAAATTTTCCGATAAATACATCGTCGTCTTTCTTCTTCCCTCAAATTTTTGCGTTTTAATCACCTATTATTACCGTGCACTGTGATTTTGATTCTTTTAGTGCCATTGTTATGTCGTCGTAGAACATGTCAACTTCTTCAACCGGATGGTCTTTTGTAGGGGCATATGTCTGTATGATTTTTAGTTTATATTTGTTATTTAATTTCAATGTAACATACATAACTCTTTCTGATATTGCTTTTAATTCATTGATCTTGTTAGCATATTTCCTGGATATTATTAGAGCTATTCCACCAATTGAGGATGGTTCTTCGTTTTTGTGAAATAGTATGTGTCCTGATTTCAGAGTATTGCAGTTTTCTCCTTTTAAACGTGTTTCGCTTAGTCCCAAAATGTCCCAATTTATACCTTCTGATTATTTTTCTAATTCCGCCATTCTCTCTTCGTTACTCAGAGTTCTTATATTATAGATAGCGATATACATTTCTATTTGTTTCGTATTGATTCTTGTGGCATGGGTTTCTTTAGTCGAAATTTTGCCTCCCCCAGAATCCTCGAGGCTGACTGCTGCTGTAGCAGTGTGGGATTTCGGTAGTCTTTCCCTACCCACCTGGGGTAATTTCGTTTCTAAATTCGACATATTTACATAGATCATCATTTATAATATGATTTATAACCAAATAATCAATAATTGGCTTTCCTTCCTAGAGCAAACTTGCCTGAATGTTATGTTGGATATAACAAAATCATTCTCACATAGGTTTATCAACCTCATACCATTATAATTTTTTGTTGTTTCCTCATACGGTTCTATATATCTTTCAGAGCTTTTATTGTTTTTGCCGTTCATATACGCCATAGCAATTACAAGACTAACACAGTCTTACCTTTGTTTCAAATTTTCTCGACCCTTAATTGTTTTGGCTTAATTTTTTTTATAATCGATAGCCGTTTTACAAACTTTTCTTGTGTATGGGGAGTATGAATTTTACATTCCATTTCTTGATATTTCCATGACCTTTATTATTTTGTTTAGAAATTCTGTAACTTTAGTTATTTGTTTTATTATCTTTGATGCGATATTGTCCCATTCTGGTGCTTTTCTAAATTTTAATTTCTGTATGACCTCCTTAATATCTTTTTCTTGTATTTGTCTTATTTTTTCCATTTAATTTACCTCTCCTTGTACTTTTGTTATGTTAGCTTTTTGTTATTACTTCCTTAATAACTGTTTTTATCTTTTCTTGACGTTAATTATATTTTTTGTAGTCTTCTATTTCATATATTTCATTCTCTTTTGTATATGTACCTGACTTCTTTAATTTTTAATTTTATATTTGAGTTTTGCTATTACTTTTTCCACATCTCCCTAGCAGATTTTAGTGTAGTATTTTAAAATCTTATACTCTATTTGTATTTTGTTCATAATATTTAAATATATCTCTGATATTCAGAATATTTTAATTTATAGTTTTTATTTTTAACTTTCCTTTTTGTATAGTGTTTCTTGTCAGATCTACTTTTACCAGGTAACGCTCACTTCCTAAGTCGACCTATCGTGTTAATTAGACGTCCTGCACATTTTTTACGTTTACTTACTAAGAAGTAGTTAAAATTTATTTTTCATTTCTGCTTTCTACAACTCTTCTATTATTCCGCCTCTAACATTATTTGTATTCATTTTTTCTTTATTTCTTCTTCTTTATCTTGTTCTTTTTGCATTGTTGCTATCATATTTTATATTTTTATTTTTATTTCTAGTAATTTTATTGTAATGTTGTAATGTTTTTTAGTGAATTCATAGTTGTTATTGATTATAGTTCATTTTTTTCTCCTTTTTTTCTTTGACTACCGACGAATATATATAACTAGCATCCTTTATATCTTTTTTTCATACGATTTTCTTTCTTTTGTTTAGAAATTCTGTAACTTTAGTTATTTGTTTTATTATCTTTGATGCGATATTGTCCCATTCTGGTGCTTTTCTAAATTTTAATTTCTGTATGACCTCCTTAATATCTTTTTCTTGTATTTGTCTTATTTTTTCCATTTAATTTACCTCTCCTTGTACTTTTGTTATGTTAGCTTTTTGTTATTACTTCCTTAATAACTGTTTTTATCTTTTCTTGACGTTAATTATATTTTTTGTAGTCTTCTATTTCATATATTTCATTCTCTTTTGTATATGTACCTGACTTCTTTAATTTTTAATTTTATATTTGAGTTTTGCTATTACTTTTTTCCACATCTCTCCCTAGCAGATTTTAGTGTAGTATTTTTAAAATCTTATACTCTATTTGTATTTTGTTCATAATATTTAAATATATCTCTGATATTCAGAATATTTTAATTTATAGTTTTTTATTTTTTAACTTTCCTTTTTTTGTATAGTGTTTCTTGTCAGATCTACTTTTACCAGGTAACGCTCACTTCCTAAGTCGACCTATCGTGTTAATTAGACGTCCTGCACATTTTTTACGTTTACTTACTAAGAAGTAGTTAAAATTTATTTTTCATTTCTGCTTTCTACAACTCTTCTATTATTCCGCCTCTAACATTATTTGTATTCATTTTTTCTTTATTTCTTCTTCTTTATCTTGTTCTTTTTGCATTGTTGCTATCATATTTTATATTTTTATTTTTATTTCTAGTAATTTTATTGTAATGTTGTAATGTTTTTTAGTGAATTCATAGTTGTTATTGATTATAGTTCATTTTTTTCTCCTTTTTTTCTTTGACTACCGACGAATATATATAACTAGCATCCTTTATATCTTTTTTTCATACGATTTTCTTTCTTTTTGATATTTGTGATTTCTGGTACTATGGTACTATGTGGTAATTTGTTGTTGTTATTAATAATTTTTCTTCTTTCTCTATAACACTCATCTCAATGCATGTTTCTGCCTTTATTTGTTTGTATTGTTTTTCATTCTTTTTCTTCTCTTTTCTTTTACCTTTCGCTTTGCTTTGTATTTTTTTATATCTTAAATTGATTATTGTTCTTCGCGGATTTCATTTCATTTTGATTATATATTATTTTCTTAATAGTTTTTGTTTGTTATATTATTTCTTTTTTATCCTAGTCCCAGATATATTGCATTTAAGTTTTTTATTTCTATATGAATGCTTTTTTCTTTAAATGTCATATAGTTGTCGATGTAAATATTTAACTTATGTTTTGTTACAGGTGTCAGTCCATCATTCTATTTCTTTATTTTTACCAGATTTGTAGTTATTTTTTATCTTTTAGTGTAGTTACTGCTCTACTTCTACTGCCACTATTATATTTATCGGTAATTGTTATGCGGTTCCCTTTTTTAGTCTTGCACTTCGGTTCCTCTTTTTCTATTATTTAAAACTTATTTTCTGCTTCCCATTTGAATTCTATTTTGTCCATTCTCTTACGTAGCATTTTTTTTTCTATGTGTTCTTCAATTGTATCCGTCACCTCTATAATTATAAAATTCATTTTCGTAATTTATATTTATTTATGAAGATAATTGTTGCAATAAAAATTATATTTAATTAAAATGTCAACACTTTAATAGCGAAAGATAATAAAATCTGCAAGATAAACAACTACAGTGTTTAATGTTCAGAGTCTTTACTAGAGACACGATAAAAGTAGTCTCTAAATAGAAGATAGTAAATAGGATTTTTAAGATGTTGGCTAGAACGACACTGACTATTCATGAGACCTTCAAGAAGCCCAGATTTCACTCCATGTAATTTTTACCTATAAAACTATCTTCTTCTTTATGTTCCATCTCCGCTACGGAGTTTGGAAATCATCCTAGCAATTTGCACTTTTGAAACTGCTGCTCTACAGAGTTGATTGCGCATCCACGACATCCTTCTTCTTCCCACACTACGTTTGCCCTTGATTTTTCCCTGCATGATAAGTTGCAACAGATAATAATGTCCCCCCCGCATCACGTGTCCCAAATATTGAAGTTTGCGCCGTTTAATTTCATCCAATATTTCCGTTTTCTTTTTATTCACTCTGTTTAAGACATCCGTATTCCTTATTTTTTCGACCCATGAGATTCTCAGAATTCTCCTATATGTCCACATCTCTAATGCTTCTAATTTTTTCATAAGATGTTTGTTCAATGTCCATGCTTCCATTCCATATAAAAGTGTGGAGTGAACATAACATTTCACTATTCGTAATTTAAGTGTTAGGGAGAGGTCTTTGCTGCATAGGACATTTCTCATATTTAAGAATACATTTCTTGCTTGTTCTATCCTAGAGGTTATTTCGCTGGTATTATCATTTTTATCGTTGACTATAGTGCCTAAATATCTGTATTTCTTTACTCTTTCAATCTGCTCTCCCTGAATATTTAAGTTAACGTTATAGTAGTTTCTTTTAGATATAATCATGATTTTGTTTTCTTTGTGTTTAGGCTTAGTCCCATTTCGTCACTGACCACCGCGATTCTTCTCATTACTCTTTCCAGGTCTTCGAGGGATTCTGTGATTATGATGGTATCATCCGCATATCTGATGTTATTGATTGCAATTCCATTAACTCCCACGCCCGCCGTGTCATTTTCTAATACTTCGTTTATTACATGTTCTGAATAGAAGTTAAATAGAACTGGTGATAGGACGCATCCTTGTCTGACCCCTCGTTTGATCTCGATTTCTTCTGATGTTCGGTTTTCTATACGTATTGTCGCTTTTTGATTGTAGTAATTCTGAGGTCTCTTGTATCTATATTCTTATTTTTCAGCAATTTCATTAGGATGTCATGTTTTACTTTGTCAAATGCTTTATTGTAATCTATAAAGCAGACAAAGACGTCTTGGTTCATGTCAAGACACCGCTGGACTAATATATTATATGCCATAAGTGCTTCTCTCGTTCCCAGTCCCTTCCTAAACCCGAATTGTGTGTTCCCTATGTGCTCCTCTAGTTTTCTATATAATCTGTGGTGGATAATTTTAAGAAATACTTTTAGTGTGTGACACATAAGGCTAATTGTCCTATACTCGTTGCAGTCTCGGGCGTTATTCTTTTTTGGAATGGCTACAAATGTGGAGATCAACCATTCTTCTTCTAGCAGCTTAAGAATTTCACTTGGGAGATTGTCTGGTCCAGGTGCTTTTCCGGTTTTCGTATTTTTTATGGCATATTTTATTTCTTCTACAGTTATATCAGGGCCACTTTCTTCTATCTTCCCTTCGTCTTTCACCCGATTGTCTTGAAATAGTTTTTCTATATACTCCTTCCACAATTTTATTTTTCTCTCAACATCTGCTATTATTTTCACATTTTCGTCTAATAAATACATGGTTTCCTGTTTTCTTGTAAGTCTTGTTGCTTCCCTTATCTTTTTATGAAGATTATGTGCGTCGTGATCTTTTTCTAGTTTTTCGATCTCTTCGCATTTTTTTGTAAACTTTGGCCTGTCGAATTTTATAGCGAATTTCTTTTTGTGTGTTTTTGTATTCGTTCTTATTGTTTTTTTTATGTCTTCGTTTGTCCATAAGTGACAAGATTTCTTCTGTCATCCATCCCTTATTTTTATTTCTTTTCTTTTTCTGTAAATGTCTTTCTGTTGGTGTTACTAAAGAAGATTTGAATGACAGCCAATTTAGGTTCATATCATCTGGAGAAGTTCTTCTGCTTTTCAAATTCCTATCGATATCCTTTTTCACTTTTTCTTTGAACGCCTCATTTTCTAGGCACTTATAGTCAATACGAGTATGAACTGATGTTGCTGGCAATTTTTTAAGCCGAACTTCCATTTTTGCAATTATAGGATTATGATTTGAGTTCACGTCTGCGCCTGGGTATGCCTTTATTGATTTTATACTATTTTTGTATCTGTTGTCAATTAGTAGATAATCTATCTGGTTACGGACAATTTTTTCCTTATTGTCTTGAGGTGATACCCAAGTATACAATCTTCTTGGCGGTAATTTGTATAAAGTATTGGTAATCAACATTTCATGCTCTTGACAGAACTGAATAAGTCGGTGGCCTCTTTCATTTCGTTCCCTTAAGGCATAATCTCCAACAACGTTTTGCACCCTGCCTGTCCCAACCTTGGCGTTAAAGTCGCCTAATAGAACTGTAATATCTCTACTTTTTGTCTGTTTAATGGCATCGTCGATTTCTTTATAAAATATTGCTATTTGTTCGTCCTCTTTGTCCGCCGTGGGTGCATAAACCTGTATTAAATTTAGTTTCCTGTGTTCTAATTTTATCTGTAATAGAATCACACGTTCAGAGAACGGAATAAAGTTTATGACTGAGTTGGACAAGTGTTTCCTTAGCATGATTGCCACTCCGTGTCTGTGCTGATTGTCCTTACTACCTGAGTAGTAAATTATATGTTGGCTACCAATTTGACATCTTCCTTCCTTTGTCCATCTTGTTTCACTGATGCCCAGAACATCTATATCCATTCTGTTCATCTCTTACGCTACATTGTGGGCTTTACCTGTTTCGTACATACTGGTTACATTCCACGTTCCGATTTTAAGGATGTTCTTTTTTCTTCTCTTGTTTATGTTGTTTAACTTGTTAGCTTCATTCAAAACTGTCTCCCCCGGAGATCCGATTGAGAGACAATTAACTCCGAAAAATTTCGATTTGAACTTTGCCATGATGATTGTACTAGGGAAATCCTTGTGGATCTTTAATGCAGTGGTTTTCCCTTGCCTTCTGCATTCCCCTGCCATTGACCTATTTGGTTCTTCTGCCTTTAGGGGCGATTTCTCTCCCCTGGGACAAGAGAGTGCCCTGACCTCAGTTACTCATCCGCTCTTGTCAGACCGTTGGCTGCTGAGGGAGACCGCTTATACCGGCGTTATCGGTGCCCTTGTTGTTGCTAGTTTTGGTCCGCCCCGAGTATTTTATTTCCCCGGTACCCGCTATATCTAGCAGGCGTTCCCCTATCCGCCACCTGGGGAGGCGCTCAGTTGGGGATCTAGCAACCCCGCTGAGTATAAAACTATGCAAAGGTGGTATTCAAGATAAAGCTTCGCACACCGGAGTATTTGGAGGTACAGATTTAGGATTGCTCTTATGTAAAATATAACTTGTTTAATTCATTTGCATAAGAAATAATCTTTGTTCTAATGGTTCTTCCAGATCGTGCTGTGCACGCTGAGAGACCTCCAATTCAAATTTTCTTTGTCTTGCTATAAGTTCTCTCCCCTTTATCTATTTCCATTTGTATTTTTTCGAAAACCTTTTCTTTCTGCTCCTTCCTGATATTATTCTTTAGTGAGTATGCAGTGTGTATACAGTCCATAAATTTTCATTATTAATTTTAGTGCCTTCTGCTAGTATCTTTATTTCCTACTGGTTTTTATTTTATCCGGTCTTACCCTACCCCTTTAGCTCCCATCTCTTTTTGTTCTATCCCTGACCAGTAGGTATAGCCAATATCCTTTTCTGAATTCCATTACCTGTTAATCTGTCTTTTGTTTTAGTTATACCTAAATAATCAATGTTTTGCCATTTTGCCTATTTGATTATTTCATCTTTCTTTTCCATAATACTTTTTACATTCCATGTGCCAAATTTTATCACGCATCTTTTCGATTTTCTCTTCGATCTTATCTTTTCTCTTTTATAGGAATTTTTGTTCTTTTTGTGTTCAGTATAATATTTCTTTCCTCGCAGACTTTTTTTGTTCCCTATTCCGGTATTCCAGGTTTCTGTGTTTACGATGTTTATATCTATATTCTACATGATCTTAATTAATTTTCTTTTTTTTTCTTTTTCTAGGCTTACCATGAACTCATTACCTTGTTCATGGCCAATTTTGTCCTTATCATCCCCATCATGTCTTTACCTATTAGTGTTTTTGCGTGGTTCTCGTTGTTTTTCTTATTTGTTCTTCAAAACCATCTCCCTCAAGAGACCTTCCCGTTACTGTCTTTTTTTGTATATTGCTTTCGCTTCTGACGCCCTTCGTCCGTTCTTCCTTATTTTTTATATGATCTGCCCTATATATTTTATCATTAACTATCAGTGTACTATGTTTTAATTATGCCTTATATACTTTTTGCGCCTTTTTCAAGTAGGGTATAAACAATCTTCTTTCCTCTTGCACTTCCTTAATCTATTCTTTATCTATCGATACGTCTAACACTTTGTTTTTTTGCGTTTTGTAGGATTGTTAGTTACCTTGACAAATAATGGTCTTTTTTGCCTTTTATATATCTTCGGATCCTTCTAGTTAGGTCTATTTCCTCTTTTATATCTAAGTTCATGCCTTTTTTCTGAGTTATCAATATTTTTCCTTTTATTTTGTTTTAATTTTTATTTTATTTATCTACTACTCCTTTCATTATAACATTCTTTTTCCTAATATTTTTTCATAGGTCAGCTATTTCCCCTTTTTGATTTGCTACCAAGGATTTTAATTTTACATTTTTATCTTTTACACGTTTCACTTCCAGTACTAACGTATCTAATTTCTCATTGACGTGGTTCATGTTTCAATTTATTTGTTGGAACATTTTCTCAATTCTATTTATTTCGCTCATTTTCAGTTTTGCGGTTAGCCTCGCAAACTTTTATTTTAATTTTTGAACTTTTTAATTTTAATTCTAATTTTAATTTCAATTCTTTAATTCTTTTACATTAAATTTGCAAGTATTGTCTGCTCAACTCTTGTAATTATACTTTCTTGCATACAGTCCTTTGCTGTTTGGGTTGTCTATCTAAACGACAAAGTAAACCATCTAAGTTCATCTTTCGGAGGCGGTAAACCTATATGTAGGTGTTATCATCTATAAGTTGGTTGAAGCTCAATAATTACTACAACTTAATTATTGTATATTTATCTACCTGATTTAATTTATATATGGCACACTTAGTTAATAACCCCTTGTGGTTTCTTACTTACGTATTAGTCCTGTTTGCAAAGGCCTGAAAATCGAGTTTATTTACGGAACAGGTAACACGCACTCGAATTTACGTGGTCACATTTATTTTGTTTTTAAATTACTTATTTCTACAGCATTTATTAGTTCATTAATGCATTTTATTTTTTCTTCTTTTTTTTCAAATAGGATTATGTCTTAAGTCTTTTGTTAATTATTGTTGGTCTGCCTCTTATAATGTTGAGGTCCAGTTATTCTTTCAACGTTTTGGAGGTCTGCCCAATAATCTACGGGTACCAAGTCCTTGTGCTTTAGCTAATCGTTCTTCAGACATTATTTCCACGTATCTTTCCAAAACCCCATTCGTGCTTTAGTCAATCATACCACATCCTGTAATCTTTAAGTATAAATAGTATTAGCAATCTTTTAGTAGCATCGGCCTCGCACATGTTTTATAAATTTGTGTTTTGCTCCCATTACTCATTATTTGTTGGTGAAGATGATATCTCTGAAATATCCACTAATATTTGCTGCTTTGTTGGCTTGCGTCTGGACTTTTTTTACCATATTGTTCGCTTTGTGATTACTCCCAGGCAGTTGAATCTTGATTTCTATTGTATTATGTCATTTACTGCTAGTTTGCACCTTGTGGGTTGTTTCGAGATAACCATTGACCGAGATTTCTCACAGGAAATATAGATCTTAAATTTTTTTGCGTTTATTTTAAATTTGTATAGGAAGCGCTGTAGGTCATCTTCATTAGTCCGTGTAACATAATATTCTGTAACCTGCAATGACTTGGTTTACTCCATTGATGGTTTGGTTCATGATTATATTAAACAATATTGGACTAAGGTTACCTGCTTGTTGAATGCCTGTTGATATTTGTATCTCCTCTTTTATAATTTTTTGAAATTTTCTGTCGATATTGTGGAGTTCTAGGGTTTCGATTACATCGTTTAGGCGTATCCTGTCGAAGGCCTTTGTTAAATAGAGAAAACGTGTATGAACATTAGTTTATTGAATTCTATTGATTTTTCTATAAGCTGCCGTAAAATAAATATAGCATCCATTGTTGACTTATTGTTTCTAAAAAATTTGTTCTTCAAAAATGGTTTTATTGGAAATGTTTTAGCCAAAATTTTAGTAAATAGATTGAGGACTTACTTCAATAGGATGATATTTATCTAGTTATTGGGATCTCTCTTTTTTCCTTTTTTATATATGGATAGAGATATACTGGCGTTCCATTCATGTAGTTCCCTACCCATTCTAATAATGTTCAATTTTATTTTTTTTTATTAATTATTCCTATTGCTTTCTTTGCCACTTCTTTATATTCTTCATATTTTTTATGTGCAAAGTCAAAAAACACTTCTGCTACATGTGCATTGTGCGATAGAGCTCACCCAACACCTCAGTTTTTTCCAAATTTGAAACTCTGTTTAGCTAGTTAATGAAACATGATGCTCGACCTACTCACTAGCCTGATAATCAAAATCTCCCAATAATGAATACACTAAGAATACTTGTATGAAACACAAACGGACTTTTACAGTGCCATTTAGAAGTACATCTAAAAAGTTAATTTGCTCCTGGTATCTGAAGCGCATTTTACTGACTATAACTACCTCAATATCCACAACTACAGAACTTATTACACTTGCCACCCTAACACAGCCCATGCTAGAACAGCGATTATAATCAACAACAAATTATCACACTACTACTAATGGAGAAGTTTAAAACAAATCATATACAAGCCACAAATGTGTCAAAATTAAAGACGGCGTTGGCGATGGCTAAAAGACTTATTCATTGCGCATTATCATAATACGCCGTTTTTTTAATGTTATTTTTTTTGATCTTTTTTATCCGTTTTATTATTTTATTTTTGTAGTTTGGTGTGTATTTGATCATTTTCAGCCAATACCAGCACGTGCTAACTTCCTGAGCCTTCGGTAGCTTCAACTAGACGCAATAATCTGCGGCTGCTTAGACGGCGTGACTACAAAGCAGCTTGCGACCGTGTACATCTCCGAATGAAGTATTCAAAAGGTTTAGGAGAAGTACAAGGTCCATAGATTGGTTAAAACCAAAGTTGAATGCCGTCGATCGGAACATCGAATTTCTAGAAGTAACCCTCACCCTACTGCGGCCGATATTCTCCGCGAAATCTCGACTTCAGGGGATTCCAGTCCCCCAGTTTGCGTCGATTTGAACAGATGGGACAGCATGGACGTCGACCTGCCAAAAGACCGTTGATCTCGTTGAAGAATCGTAAAACACGGTTGGATAGGGCCAAGGCCTACAAAGACTGGACCATTCAGCAGTGGAGCGATAAATCGAAGTTCAAGTTGTGATCTTCGCTCGATATGACCCAAAGTATCAAGCACGGCGGTGGTTCTGTTTTGATACATGGGCCTTTCTGTGACAACCAAATGGATTCTCTTCATCTCATTAAAGGAACTGTGGACTCCAAGAGGTACCTGGCCATAGTGAAAAATGTTGTGTGGCTCTATGTGCTTAGTACGGCTCGTCGCGACTACATTTTACAGCAAGCCAATGATTCTAAGCACCGCTTTCGCCTTCTACGGGAGTGGTTCAAGACCAACAAAGTTCTCCTTCTGCCATGGCTATCGCAGTCTCCAGACTTAAATACGATCGAACATATGTGGGGAGAGTTTGCCCAGCTTCAGGCCACCATCTCGCAGTCGACAACTGACATATTGATCGAGTCTTGCAATTAAGTATTAAAGTTGCAGTTTGAGATATTTGTTTGTTATGTTGTGTTTTTGTAGTAAATTAAAATTTAAAAAAGTATGGCAGTGGTTCGCACTTGCGTTGATTTTCCAAAAAAAATTGTAAAAAATTAATAACCTGTGCAAATGTGAAAATTTAAAGTAATAACTAGTTTGTCTATATTGAGCCTAAATTTCAAGTCAATAGCCTAAACTTAAAGATAGTTATTGCGAAAAAACTCTAACCGAACATGGCCTAAGATCGCTCTATATAACATTTTTTGTATAAAAAATGACCCCCATAACTCGACAAAAAAAATTCTGCAGAAGCAGCGTGGTGTGAATGCTGGACGCTTAAAATCTCCAGAAGCCATTTTCACACTCTGAGATAGTAAAAGAATGTATGTTGGAAGTGACGATGCCACTTTTTGAAGAGAAGAAGCATATTGTTACCGATTTTCAAGGTATTCCATTATCGGCATGGAGAACAGAAATTTTGACTGCTGATAACAAAGGGAGTTTGCTTGAACTTTTATAGAAGCCACTTTGTTGCGCCATTGTCCTTGATGAATTATGTGATATAGTTTATGATAGACAAATGTCTGTTTTTGTGCGATTTTTTGACTGAAATTAAAGTATTTACATATGAATTGATAGTAATATTTCCGATTAAAGGTTTACTCAAAACTTTTGATGACTTCATGACAAAATCAAATATTAGTTATGATAAAATAATTTTCCTTTTCAACTGCCAGGGTTCCGGTGATGACAGGAAAAAAAGATTGGTAAAGAGAATCAGGAATAAAAATGCTGAGTCCCTATGTCATCAGAGCATAATTCACCAGACAGCCCTTTGTAGCAAATCCAGTGTTAGACTAAAAGGCGTAATGGACAGTTTGGTCCAGTTGATCAATTTTGTAAGATCCCATTTGACGGAGTTTCTATTTGAATGTGATTTGGCGTATTCTAACTTAATGCAACAGAATAATGTTCGTTGGCTAAGTAAAAACCAAGTGTTCCGGTGATGACAGGAAAAAAAGATTGGTAAAGAGAATCAGGAATAAGAATGCTGAGTCCCTATGTCATCAGAGCATAATTCACCAGACAGCCCTTTGTAGCAAATTCAGTATTACACTAAAAGGCGTAATGGACAGTTTGGTCCACTTGATCAATTTTGTAAAATCCCATTTGACAGAGTTTCTATTTGAATGTGATTTGGCGTATTCTGACTTAATGCAACACAATAATGTTCGTTGGCTAAGTAAAAACCAAGTGATTGAACATGTCTGGCAAATAAACGAACAAGTAATCCCCTCCTTAAAAAACTTGTATACGCAAGAAGTAAAGAAGTACTTGGAGTTCCTAGCAAACAAGTGCAATATGCTAGCTGTGGCTTTCCCAAAAGAAATTTTAAAATATTTAAACCGAGTTATAAGGAAACAGTAAGTTCATATGTGATCTGATACAAAGCGTCCCTGCTTTCATCGCAAGCTGGATATCTTTGAAAAAGATATTTAAAATCAAGAATTTATTCATATCCCAATTTTTAAGCATAAAAAGAAAAATTCCGAAATAAATACTGCCATGTTTTTATGTTTTATGTCAGATCTTGGGCAGAATTTCCAGACTTTTCAGAGAGAGCGGAGCTGTTGTAAGTCTTAAAACTTTGCATGGCCCAATTGGACTTAGAATAGGAAGAAAGGTTCCGTACAAAGAAAAATTATGTATATATGCATCATTTATTTACATAAAGAAAACAATTTTTACGCACAACAATATTATTTAATACTTAAATCAGTCTGTTTTGTGTACCGTTAAATCTTAGTGACGCTGACAATACAAAGTTACAAATTACACGTAAGACTTAGATTTCTTATGTCACTTACATATAGCTAATCGGTTATTTTTTTACGCTATATTAGATTAGCATTACATATTAACAATTGTGAAAAGCGTTAATGGTATTTGAGGCTATCATATTAATTTACCTGTTAAAAAACCTTAAATAACCAATTTAACTGCCGAAGTTTAACAAAGAGGAACTAAACTTCTCTAATAATTTTGTTTGAAATTTACTGATGTTAATAAATAGGGTGGTTACATACATATTTACAAACAATGTAATTAAAGAGATACAAGCTAAATTTACGTGGTTAAAAGGATTCTTTGGTTTGTCCAATACCGATCACAAAGTAAGTTATACTGATTAAATAATTGCTTTCGTTGCCTATGAGTAAATTGTCATCAGGATCATCTGAAAATATAAAATATTAAAATTGAAAAGAGAGCATTAAGCAAGAACCTACCTCCTCTAACGACAAGGGATTGCTTTTTATCTTTGAATCAATACTGTGGTGCCTTTCTATTGAATAAGAACGGTTTCAGTTAACACTTTATAAATGGAACTGCGAAGATCTTACCATGAGCTAAATGCAACCTAACCATGGCCATAACGTAATTCTCGGTAGTCAAGATCCTGTTCTTTGCGAACCTCAACACTAGGCACTCCAACACCTTGTTGCTGACTGTGCATCCGGCTTCCCAGAGCAAAGCCCGCAGGTTGTAGCTGGACGTCTTCCCACTGCTGTGGCCTCTTTCAAACTTTTGGAAAGCTAGCTGCAACACCAGCCATTGTATTATACATAAGCTATGATTAGTTTAAATTGCAAACACCTACTCTCCAAAACTGAAGCATGGACATAAGCACCGGGATGTCCATGATGTTGATCTTGCCGCTGATGTTGAAGTCGCGCAGCATGATGAGGCTCTTGCACAGCTCAAGGCTCGGCTTCTCCGACAGGTATGACTTCCAGTGGGCCCTGATTATCTTCTGCAGGTGACTAGCATCAATTTCCGGCGGGTACTTTAGAAGGAGTTTGCTCAGGATTGTCTTGTTGTCCGGCTGAAAGAGAATGGGGTGTTATCTTATACACCGCCTTCGGCTTATTACAGAAACTTACTACAGATGCGGTTGACTCCTCAAGGAATTCGGACGAAATGTTTCTTATCACCATATTGTCTTCATTGACTTCCCTAAAAGAATTAATCTTTCATTTGGTGTCTTTATGAAAAAATGTTAGAGTTAAATATTATATTTAAAATTAAAAAACCAAAAAAATGTACAAAACCGTCTACACTTAAAGTATTGTAGTAAAATATTAATGTTTGGTGCTCATCTCTAAACCACCTTGTCCCGAATCCCATCTCTACCTGTAACTTTGGTTGTACGCTAACCCACCTTAGTAACAACTAAACTAAATTCGAACCCTCATGAGCGACGGAGCCACTATCTGAAGCCGACCCAGGAGCTGTATTGCGCTGTGCTTGCACACTGTCGCGGCCTTTTGTACGTTCCGCCCCGTCCGTGGTGCCATTTGGCTAAAGAAAACCCACCCCCGAGTTGAAACCGCCAAGAAAAAGCATGCCAACGTCCGCCGTCCAGGCTACCAGAGACCGTTACGTGTGGTAAGTCTCGTTTTAGTTGTTCCGTCGTGCATTTATTCCTAACAGCACTTTTTTCCCGCAATCTGGAGAGTGCATAACCAGCCTGCCGCCCACCATGTTTGAAGTTATTTAATCATAGTTGCTTTTTGTTTTTTTCTCAATTTCTTTGTTTGCTTAATTGTTACTTTGTTATTAATTTCGTTTTTCCCAATACATAGTTTACACAGCTCTGTTTTGTTTTATTTCCTGTTTTGCTTACCGAGTTACTTAACTGTGCTTAATTATCAAACAATTAAATACTAAGATTTGTTGAAACCTGGGCACGAAGTGTTTTGTCACATAATCCATATACTTCAAATGTTCCAGGAGTTTACGTATAGAGCATGTGAAGAATAGCAAACCCAAATTTCCTATGGCCATTTTGACTCATTTCCTCATATTTATTACCTCTTAGGTTTTGTTCTTTTTAGATCCCAAAGTTATTATAATATTCTAAGTTTAAGACTTACTATTTATATATCAGATCTCTTTAATTTTAACGTTGATTAATTAAAAATGATCACGTGAGTCAGAATTTCTACCAGAGTTAAAACCAGACGACCTTGCTGATTATACTAGAAGGACCAAAATACATTAAAAAAGATAGACTAAGTGAACTAAAATAATGAAAAAAGATTACACAAAGTAATAATTACGAATAGATATATAAAATGAGAAAGAGGCATATTTACAAAAAACTAAATTAAAAAACATATAATTATCGACAAATCATTAAAATATACTATAGTATATTAAATCGTATAACACCTAAAAAAACAATAATGTAACATCTAATCAGAGGGTAATATTCCAGTAGATAAATACATCATGAAAAAGAGACGCTTATTAAAAAAAATTTATTTTTGTTTCAGATTTTGTAAAGAGTGTAAATATTAAAATGACAAAAAAAATTTCACATAAAGCAGCCATAATAAAAAAGAAAAATGAATAAATAATACAGGACGCATATAGCTACAAAAGCTATTTAACATAAACTTTTAGGAAAAAATCCACAAAGAATGCCATTTAAATAAGAAAGGGCGATATTAATAATATTATACATAGAAAAGGTTTTATCGACATTCTGAAAGAAGAAAAGCCAACTTTGAAAGAGGAGAAAAAGTTGTAAATCAAAATGGAATGCAACTGCTCTTCCTATGTGGAGGTGGTTGATGATAGCCAATACACTTTTTGAAAATAAATACAATCACAAATATACATAAATATATCCAACACATAGACACGGCCAATTATTGATTTAATCATTGTTAGAAGAGGTCAAATTATAAAAATAATAGATAGGAGGGTAAGCGGCTTTGTTTTTTTTAAATAAAATAAATTAAATAAAATAAAAAATTATAACGTTAAGGCCAGTTCAAAGCCATGTTAAAGTATAGTTCTATGCATGAGATGGTAAAGCTTTCCAGTGGTGTGCGTTGAGGGGCTTCGCGCCTTGTAAAAAGTGCAAGCCCTACCTTCTTCCTCACTTAAATATAGCCACTGGCATTTAAATGTAAAATGGGCTATTTTTAGGCCACTTGCACTTGATTTCTTAAATTTCTGATTCTACGTTAAATTTGGCTGTTCCTTTTGTTTTTTTCCAGAGGGAACCTCGGTTGCTAGAAGATCTGTGGTTATGAATTATAAGAGATTTCTGAAGGCTTTTCTCAATTGTGTATAGATTTATAAAATAAAAAAAGTTTCTTTTAGGCCACTTGTACTGGTTTTATTGAATTTCTGATTGCGGATTTGGATTCTATGTCAATTTGGCTGCCCCTTTTGTGAGCGAACCGGCGTCTAGGAGATTTTATGTGCTATGCTTATTGTTTATAGAGAGAATAGAGAGCAAAAATATACAAAAGATCAGACGGAAGAATTATAAGCCCTAACGTACAAAATTAAGATCCTCAAACAAGACAGCATAAGGAACTATACCAAATTAGATTAGAAATAGAACTGAATAAGAGAATGGTGAAAGAAGAAGGTCCAAATATAATATACGAATATGTAAAAACTAGTGCACATAGAGTAGCAAATGAGACATTTGGAATAGTACTAAAGAGAAGTAAAAAAAATAGAACATTCAGTATAAACTTATAACAAATGGTAAAACTTAAAAAGATATGATATAAAACAATAAAACACTAATAAAAGACAAAAATATGTAGAATATAGCAGATAAGTAAAACAAGAAAAATGAACATTAGGTTCATATATCTAGAAATATTAATAATATGATAGGATTTGACGAATCTACAGAATCACGGAGGATAATTTTTAGCTTAAGGTAAGAGATAAAAAATAAAAGTAATATCAGTTTAATAACACCACAGAACATTACTTAGCATTGTTACAATATGTAACTATATATAACGAAACAAAAAGAAACTGACAAAAATAAAAATTAACTACAAGAGTAAAATAATAAAAGTAGCGGATGTGCCAATAGCACAAAAGAAAAGTAAAAATGTTAGATATTAAATAATGAAGAAAAAATAAAGAATTGCCAAAATAAAAATAATCCAAGACAACGTTTTAGACTAAGCAAAGCGGCAAAATGCTAATCAATTGTATGTTATAAAATTCACAAAAGGGTGTCAACTAAAAATACGCAATTTTTACAACTGTATTTCCTAAAAAACATCGCTTACTTAAAATACACCATCATTTACCTAATGTCAGATGATATATTTATGTTCATCGTATTCTGAAATACATACTCGCGAACCCGAAGCACCTGAAAGTGCCTAGAGGCTTTACTTTTCATATAACAACTTTCTTCTTCTTTGATATTTTTTACATATTTGCGGCGTATCTAAATAAAAACTGGAGGAAAAAATAATAAACATAATGAGATTAAGATAGGGACATGGAATGTACAAAGCAGTACAGAGAAAGTAGAAGAGCTAGCAGAAGAAATAATACAGCAAAATATAGAAATACTTGGAATTATAAAAACAAAAAAGAAAGAAAAAGGGTTCAAGAAAATATATAAAGGATACTGGATACTTTGGTCGGGAGTGAACATGAAAGAAAGAGCAAAAGAAGTAGTCAGATTCATAATTGCCCCTAACAGACTAAAAAATGTAATATATTGTGTAAACGAGCAAATACTAATAGTCAAAATAAAATTGCTAGATAAGAAAATATATACAATAATTACAGCATACGGTAAAAATAACGATGCAAAAAAGAAGAAAAAACAAATTTTATGATGAGCTACAAGAAATAGATAATGGTGGAGAAAAGGTGATAATAATGAAAGACCTAAATAGCCAAGTTGAGAATAATAATACAGGAATAGAAGAATGTATAGGAGAAGAAACATTAAACAATAACGGAAAAGAATAATAGAAATATGCGTAGAAAATAATCTTATAATAGCAAATATACAAAATTTAAATACAAAGATATACACAAATTCACTAGAGTGTGCGAAAGCAGGAATGAGAAATCAATCATCAACTATTTTTTGGTGAGACATATGGAAAAGAGTAAAAGATGTAAAAGGCCAAAGAGAAGCAGAGGTAGGGAGCGGTCATTATCTAGTAATAATAAAACTGAACAGAAAAATAGAGGATAAAAATTATAGACTGAGAAAAACCAATGGAAAAATAAAAAGTTTCAAAGTAAAAGAAAAAAAGCACCGAAAAGAATATCAAGAAATACTAAAGGACAAACTAAAAAACAAAGAGAAAAACGAAAGCAGAGAGGAGAAATGATTGGAGCAGAAGAAAGCTGAGGAAAAACAAAAATATCAAATAATAACACGAGAAAAACCAATTGGTGGACAGATGAAATACGAACAAAAATAAAGAACAAGAAAGACAAATGGAAAAAATATCTAAACACAAGAAAAGTGAAAGATTACAAGGGATATAAAGAAAAAAGAAGTTATATTAGCAATTAAAGAGGATACGGAAAATCGTGGAAATCGTGGTGCAGAAAAAACAACTTAGGAAAACGAGTACAGCATGCCAAATATAAAAAATAAGGAAAGAAACACAATAACTAAAGAATATAAAATAACGGATAAATGTAATGAGTAATTCGAAGAGCTAACACGCACGGACATACAAAACCACGAGGAATAAAGAACAAGACGAAAATCAAGAGATAGAAATAGAAATTATAACAGAAAAACAAATAGAAGAAGCAATAAAGACGTTAAAAGTAGGTAAAGCAGTTGGTAAAGACAACATCACGCCTAAAATGATAAAACATATGGGATAAGAAAGAAAAAACAAATTAAATAAAATAATAAATGATATATTAAAAACTGAAAAACCGAAGGATTGGAAAACGGACATTATCTTTCCGATATATAAGAAGGGGGACAAGAGAAGTTGTAATAATTACAAAGGAATAACGTTATCAAGTATCTCAGGAAAAATAGAAGTACTCACATTTATATTATAATTTGACAAATAAGCGAAAATTTTATTAATAAGAATAAAGACATACACATACGTTTTATCTAAAAAAAGCATTTGATAGAATACGAAAAAAAAAAGATGTATGGAAAGTGTTGCAGAAAAGAGGAGTAAATAGAAACACCATAGAAGTAATAAAGGGCATGTAACAGTAAGAACAACCAACGAAGAATCCAAAGAGTTTAAAACGAGACAAGGAGTCAAACAGGGGTGTGTATCACTATCATTTTCACTGGTACTAGACGAATCACTAAAGAAGGCCAAGAAGAAGATGAGAAAATTAACATTATGCACTGGCAATTGAGATAAATACAACTGACAGAACTGCTGTTCGCAGGTGACATTGCCATGATATCAAATACGGAAGAGAATTTACAACATAATCTCAAAGAAATAGACGAAGAACAAAAAAAGATAAACATAAAAATCAATACTGAGGAACAAAAACAATGATAATATCTAACGCAAAGAAAACCCACGAAGTACGACAGGACGGAAAACAAATAAAACAAGTTGAATACTTCAAATATTTAGGAGCGATAATTCTTCTATTATATGTTAAAAGGGTAGGGTGGACAAAGAAATAAATGAGAGATTAGGAAATGCGGGAAATATATTTAATACAATAAAAACGACATTCTTGGGCAAAAGATAAAATTAGAAGTCGTTAAAAAAGCGGTTAGGCTAATAATTATATACAGCAGTAAGACATGGACATTAACAGAACGGCAAAAATCGAGAATCAACGCAATGGAAAAGCGATTCCTAACAAGAATTAAAAATGAAACTCATATGTTTGTCTATGGACTATATGACAAATTACTGAACTTGCTGGAGAGACGGGACACACCTACGCATTTAATTTAGATAATTAGAAGTATTTACACTAACACCAAAATGTGTATATATGACGACAGAAATAATCTGGGAAATAAACTGTGGACTAAGACAAGGACGCAACTGGTCTCCAATTTTATTTAATATTTATATAACCCACACTATATGACAAAAAATTACTAATTTAACCATACACACACATAACCTGAATAATAAAAAATATGTTGTGATTTTCTTTCTTGGGGACGACTAGCTAGTGGTAGCAAAGAGAAAATTCAATGCAAAGATATATATTTAAACTTAAACAAATATACATAATGAAAGATTACAATTTACCAGTATCCACCAACAAAACAAAAGTAATGGCTTTCTGTAATAATAAACCTACCCCCTCAAAGATTGCCTCAAAGTGAAAAACAATAGAACAAGTAGAATTTTCTACATTTTTATGTTACTTAATGTTATATTTTGGAAAAACAGATATCAATTAAATGTGAAAAAGTTCAATTAGTATAATGGCATAATAAAGAGAATACTTAAAGTTAAGTACGTTCTAAAACAATGATAAAATTTTACAATGTCGCAGCTATCTCAAGTTTTATATATGGCGGTGAAAGGCAGACCACTATTAAATACTGCAAACAGAATTTTGACGACAAAAATGAGGTTTTTATGATCAACTGTTGAATACGGTAAAAAGTATATAAAGAGAAATAAAGACATGAGACACGGACTCTGCATATTCAATATTATAAATAAATAAAACTATCAAAAGAACACCTATACCGAATGGAGGATACGAAATAAACAAAGATCTATTATTTCTACATAGCAAAAGAAAAAAACATAGAAAGACCAAGAAGCGGGAAAAAAGCAAAGACAGGACAAGAAGAAGAGAGAAAAAATAAAAAAATATTCTACTTTTTTAAATAAAATACTTTTCAACTGGAGATAGTTTCTATATACTTTTTATATACATTGATTCAGCCATTATATTTTTTTCGGTATTAATCTTTTAATAATAAATATGGATCTGGAGAAAATTGTTATCGAAAAAACTAATAAAGGCACAAATCACTAAATAAGCTTAAATATATAAATCTATAGTTCCAAAAATGCTCTTTAAAGCCTTACCATGTTGAAATATAATTTTGTTTGACATATCAGGAGATGCTATTCTACAATACAATGAAAACCAACAAAAATGATGTTTGCCATGTACTGAGCTAACGATTTTTAATTACAAGTTTTAAACGTATCTATCAAATGTAAAATACACAACAATTCAATAAAAGATAAAAATGGACCTTTAAAATTTATTTATTTATTATTTTTTTATTTATTTTTACATTAGCAATCAGAATACATTGTATTTCTTTAAGCTAATATTTTGGTTTATAAATTGACATGATGAGGGCCCGTCCAGTGACTGGTCCTCGTCCTAGAAAATAGTCCTCTTCAGTGGAGGTCTGCAGGCCAGCGGCGCTTGAGGCGTCTAATGACTTGATGGTGTGGAAGTTCTTGGAAAGGAAGGTTGTCATGGGTGGTAAGTTTTTCAAGATGTTTCCTGGTTCTGACCTGTATTACCGTATTGAGCATCGGGATGCCGAGGTCGTCGTGTATCATCTGATTGGTGATGTACCAGGGAGCATCAACGAGAGATCTTAAGATTTTAGATTGACTTCGTTGCATGATTGCGAAGTTAGTCTTGCTAGCACAGCCTTAAAGTTCTATTCCATAGCACCAGATTGGTATAATGATGGTTTTGTGGATAAGGATTTTGTTAGAGAAGGATAATGGGGAGTGTCGGCCTAGTAGCCAGTAAAGGGTTTTAAATCTGAGCTCTATATGCTTTTGTTTCTTAGTAATGTGCTCCTTCCAGGTGAGCTTGCTGTCCAGGTGTAGTCCCAAGTATTTCATTGATGGGGATTGTGGTATCTCGATGTTATTAAGATGTAGTGGAGGACATATCCCTTTGCGAAGAGTGAAGGTCACATGAGTAGATTTGGACTCATTTACCTTAATGTTCCAGCGCTGGAGCCAGTCTTCAAGTAAGCTGAGGTGAGTTTGGACATATTCCACAGCGAGGTTTAAGTCCGTGTGTCGCAAGTATAATTGTGTTATCGCCATATGCTCCTATAGTAGTGGTTGGGGAGGTTGGAAGGTCTAAGGTATATAACGTATAAAGAAAGGGACCCAGAACGCTACCCTGTGGGACCCCAGATCGGATTGGATTGGTACACTGGAGAGACTTCATCGTTAACGCGTGTTTGAAATTTTCTGTCTGTTAGATAGGAGTCCAAAAGTTTATGAAATTGAGGAGGTAAGATTTGATGTATTTTGAGTTTGAGACCTTTGTGCCAAACTTTATCAAACGCCTGGCAAATGTCCAAAAGAACAGCTATACAGTAGGCTGACTGTTCGAATGCTGTGTTAATTTCTTGCGTGATGCGATGGCACTGTTGTATGGTAGAATGGTGTCGGCGAAAGCCAAATTGATAATCAGGGATCCAGTTAGTTGCCGTGAATTCTGGGTTTAAGGTTTGTAAGACATACTTTTCAAGGAGTTTGGAGCAAACTGGTAACAGGCTTATGGGGCGTTTTGATGACGCATAGCTGGGATCTTTATCTGGTTTAGGGATGAGTATTATCTCTGCGATCTTAAATTCTTTCGGCCAATATTGAAGTCGGAGTAGAACAGTAAATATGTACGTCAGCAGAACTATTCCTTTTCGTGGAAGCTCATGGAGTATTTTCGGTGTAATTTTGTCCGGTCCCGGTGCTTTCTTGAGATTTAATCTCTAAATTTCAGATCTTACAATCTTCGGTGTTATTAGTGGTGTGGGAGGTATATTTGGTTCAGGTGCTGGTTGGTCTGGGAGGTTAACGTTGGGTGGTTCATCATGTGTTTGGAATACTCCAGATAGGTGAATAGCGAACAAATCCGCCTTTTCTTTGTCACTCTTGGCCCATCCTAGAGCTGGAGGTAGTTTTCGTATTGGTGGAGATGTGGTTTGAGGTTTTAAAGATGATTTGACTGGTCTCCATATTGAGTTGTCATATCGGTTTATGGTTGAGAGGTCGGTATTCAACGAGTCTTCCCTCAGGGATTTGAGTTTCGCCTTAAGCTGATTTCCAAGGTTATTGAGGGTTGTTTTGTCTGCTGGATGATGGCTCTTTTGCCATTTGGCCCTGGTTTTCCTCTTTTGGGCAACTAGAATTTTAACTTCTAGAGGAACATGTGTGTGTGAGTTGACTTTTCTCTGCACCTTAGGCGGGGTAGCTTGCTGTGCTGTAGTTGTTAGCAGAGAATTGAATTTGGTAACTGCTGTATCGATTTCTAGAGGGGTTTTTAAACTGACTTTCAAGTCAATGCCTTCGTGAAGAATTTGCCGATATAAATCCCAGTCAGTTGAAGCGTTATGGATCCGTGCGGGGGGATTTTTGATTAGGACACTTGTGCTTACAGTTCCTATGATCGGGTAGTGGTCCAAAGAAAGGTCGTAGCTTGGGGAGATGCCCATGTAGTTTGGTGATATTCCATTAATGACAAAGAAATCGAGGAGATCGGGGATTTTGTTCTGATCGGATGGCCAGTATGTCGGGGTCCCTGTTGAAAGGTAGACGTATTTATTGTCTTGTATAGTTTTATATAGCTCTCTGCCTTTTGTACTAACTAGGTGGGAGCCCCACGCAGTATGTGTACTGTTGAAGTCGCCGCCTGATACGAATTTGGGACCCAGGGTATGAAAGAACTGGTCGAAGTCAATTTGTTTGATATTGTGTTTTGGGGGGCAGTAGACAGCCGCAATGGTTATTTCATAGGAGAGGGTGAGCACCTTGATGGAAGTAGCCTGGAGAGATTCCTTCTCGTAGTTGGAGAGAGCGTAATGTTTTAAATTTTATTTGATTAATATAGCGGTTCCAGCGTGTCCTGTTTTGTCTGGATGATTAGTGTAATATAAATGGTAGTTAGGAATTTTGATGTACGCTTTTTCCGTGAAATGCGTTTCACTAATTAGTATTATGTCGATGTAGTTATGTTTTAGGAATAGTATTACTTCGTCTCTGTGATTTAAGAGGCCGTTGACGTTCCATTGTTCAATGCGGAGGAATTTATCCATTATTTGTTTTGCTTATTAACATTGACAGCATGTTAAGGACCATGCTATTCTGCTGAATGAGTTGGGAGAACATGAATTTGAATTCTTCTAGGAATTTGTTTAAGGTAAGGTTAAGAGACTGGTCAGAAGGGATTTGTTGTTGGGGTTCTTAGTGACTGGTAATACTAGCGTATGTAGGTGAATTCGGGAGGTTGGATATATAACTTTGTCTATTTACGATTGGGGATTGGGTTGTTGGCGGTTTGGAAATGGTATTTCTACTTTTGTAGAAGTTGTGGTAATGAGTACATATTCGGTAGTTAGCCGGGTGATTTCCTCCGCACAGTGCACACGTTGCTGGTGTGTCCTTGCTCTTCTTGCAGCTGGCTGTGCTGTGATTACCGCTGCATTTGACGCACACAAAGGGACGGGAGCAATATGCTTTTGTATGACCATACATTTGGCATCGCATGCACTGGACAGCATTTCGGTTTGTTCTTGGCGGTTCAATTGTTATGCGATTGTGTAGTAAAGATTGAATGGAATATATCTCTTTATTATTGTTAGATGGTTCTAAGTCCATGAAAAATAGATTCATTGGCTCCTTTGTGGTTCTATGTTTAGCATTCATGATGTTTCTAATTTGGTGTCCTCGTCTAGTGATTTCTGTTTTTATGTCTTCGAGTGGAATCGAGTGATGAAGATTTTTTGATGACTACTCTAAACGCTCGTTCGTCTTTTAGTAGGTAGGTGTGATGTATAATTTTATTTTCGCGCATGTACTTAACTAGTTTACGGAATATATCAGGAGTATTTGGTGAGATTTTAATTGTGTTATGTGCCAGGCTTTTAGTGACATATTCCTCTTCTTCTGCTACATCTGCTAGTGTAGCTATCATTTTTGGTAGATCTAGGACTCCATAAACAAATATAGGCGGGGGTTTGGGGATTTTATCAGATTCTATTGTTTTATCTTTGTGAGTATTGTTTTTATTTGTTGAATTGTCGATTTTGGGAATTAGCTAGTGCAGAAAAACTGTTGGAAAGGGGTAAAGTGTTTGAGGATAACGTGTCTTGTGATTTTCTGACTTTCTTTCGTTTAGTAGTCTTAAATACTTGCCAGGGGGTTTCTTTAGATGCGATGTTCTCTTTTGAGGGGGATCGTCTCCCATTTCATCGTCAGACGTTGGGGTTAACCTGTATAGTTGCCGGGAATTTCGAGGCTGATAGAGTCCTGAAGATTGCGTTGCTAAGTATTGTTCCTGGTTAGGGGGAAAGGGATTACTTGGTCCTTGTGAAGGTTGACTAGTTGATGCAATGTAGGGTAATGATAGTTGAGTGTTTATCATAGGTTGATTTTGGTAGGTATTTGGAAATTGTGTGAAGTGTACATTTGGCGAAGGATGGCCCTGTATATTATGAGGTAGGGGCTGCCTTAAATTGTAGTTACAGCCAGTTTCGTGTCCTGATGATAACATTGTCGTATTTGTTAAATAGAAATTACCTGTTGTTAACTATGTTTTTTTCTTGATTCAAATAACTTAAGCAAATTCGGGTTCGCGATACGAGATAAGGCGGCCGCAGCCGCTTTATTGAACAATGCACTTGAACTTAAACTCTTAGCGCATGTATCTGCGATGTTTACGCTTCGAAATTCAAACGAGTACTCACCTTTAAAATTGAAATACATTAAAATCTTCAAAGATATTTCTGAAAATTTTGCAGTAATGTTTCTTAGTAGATATTTAAACAGACTGGAGTAAATGCATACGACGTTTTGATATAGCAATCTTACAAAAATTAGGAAGAACGTACATGCTGACTTATTTTCCAAAATAGGCGGTATGTTGTTTAATTTGCTATACATCACAGTTAATACAGATCTGTATCTTAAATTAATTGGTATCTTTTAAATACCCGAATTAGGATAAACAAGATGGAGTTATCAGTACAGCTAGACTGCAATAGTTGCTCATAGATCAATTTATTTTTCTTTTTGTCGATTTCACTTATATAAACTCAAAATTTCTTTCTTTCGGGGCATTTAAAGGAAAGGTCTAGCAAATAATTCAGAGATTAAAAGTCACAATTTGTGCAAAAATAAATTAATTTCCTAGAATGCCCTAATATACGTCATTTGAAAATGGTATTAGTAGGCCACGAGAACGTAAACAAAATTTATTGTTAGTGTATGAATATAGAATAAGTCTACATACCATATATTGCTCTGTTCATCTGTCAATATTCTCAATAAGAATTTTCCGTCCAAATTAGGTATGTTAGTTTGCGGTACCACTATGTAATCTCCAGGGGGCAAAGTAAAAAACGTGACTACTTCTCTAGCAATTGAGTGATTAGTTACATCTAAGGGTTTCTGAAAAGATATTCATTTACTCCTTCCGAGTTCTTTCAAATTTCGCCTTATTAAATGCATACCTGTTCTGCTACAAAATGTGGCGTGAGCCGCGGCATGGAATGCGGCACCTCGTAGACGGCAAAGCCTATTGCGAAAAGCGGCTTCTTCTTCTTGGATTCGAGGCAAAAGGTCTCGTAGAACTGGGTGATAGACACCACGACGTGGCATTTATTGCTCGAAGTCCTAGGGATCTGCACGTGGAATTGCGGGTTCATCGACGTGGTTTCTGAAACGTTCGCGCGGTGCCGTGAAAATCCTCTCAGAGGACCCATTGGGAAGCTACCTATAAATGTCGGCCCGCCGCCGGCGTTGTAGCCGCCCCGCCATCGCCGGCGAGCCAAAACCGCCCTCCAGGGCTGCTTCGAGTGCAGGGCGGGCTCCAGCATCCAGTCGTCAGGGCCCACGTGCACTAGGTCGAGCTGCGTAAAGTGCCTTGCGAAGTCCTCAAATGACATCCTATATTAACAAATAAAAAAATGTTGTTTACTCTTTGAATATTATTGTTTTACATTAAAAAAATTACACAATTTTTATTGTCACATACGTAAAAAAATAAAACTAACCAGAACTCCCCATCGTTAGTCACTCTGACGCTCAGCAGCTCCTTGTCTCTCGTCGACAGCCCGTCCCACTCCCAGGACCTTTCGCTCCAGGCACCCGTCCATTCTCCCCTAGCCCAAGGGTTCCTCAATCTCACTAGTGGAGTTTCCCCGGAGACACCTCTTACGCGGGCTAATCCCGTCACGCTGTACGCGTGCTGCGTTATCAGCCCGTTGCGTAGCCTTAATTGCCGCTTATTTTCCTTCTCCTGGAAGCAAATAGAGCAAAGAAGGTTAAGAACTATAAACCGCACCGTAGGGCTCTTTCTATGACTACGAGCAACAAAATACCGAACTAAAGAGCCGCAAATTCTTCACGATTACGTATGCATGATGTGCAATAAAGATTGCTATTGTGTTTACTTGTTATATATGTTACTAATGCATTTATAATCAAATTAAATAAAAGTGTAAATTACAAATAATTCAATAAAAATAAAAAGCTTGCAATTAAAATAATTCATATATTTTTCAGAAAGCAAGAATAAATGCAATGAACTTTAATATCAATATGTGCAATAAATAATAAAGCATATCAGAACGCGGGACATAAAAATATAAATTGGACAAAAAGAATAAATAAAGAAAAATAAGAATACTAACAAGATAAAATTGTAAAATAATATAAATACAAAACAAACTAAGTATTAATAACAATGCATTAAATTCTAATCAATATAGAAAATAGCTATATAAATAAAACTAATGAAAAGTAGCAGAATAAAACTTAATATATAAAATTGTTAAAAAAACAACATAACATTTGAGTACATTTAATAAGATAAAAATCTTCTATTGCAGGATACCCATTATTATCTCAAGGCAATAAATGTACTAAAATATGTCAAAAGAGTCATTGTTTTTGTTAGTGTTGTCTTCTCCAGTTGTATCGCGAGGTATGTAGCAGCGTTTGCCGTTTTACTATTTTTGATGGTATACATTTCCTGATCTATTGTTGTCCTTCCGATTACAATGATTATTTTTATTTTGCCAGTATTCGAGTTTTGTAGCCCAAGCAGTGCAGACATGCGAATTTCAGAGTGTTTTCAGAGTGTTTCATGCGATTTTCTCGCGCGGTATCGGTGACCGCGTCGCGCCATCCGCGCCGCGCCATCGGCCCAGCCACATACCTGTGATTAAACAGCGCTAGCAAACAACAAAAATGGAAATGGATCAACAAACAAGCATCGCCTACGGACAACCTAATAATTCGAACATCAACTACGCACAGGGTGCTCCAATGCAACATTTCCCACCAACCTTCAATTCGTAAGCCAACCGCTATCAACAGGTAACAATTTTAACTTACCACAAAATCAGTATCCTCCCACCAATTTCAACAACAATTTGATGGCAACTACCTCACAATCTTTAACCAACAACGACAGAATTCTCTATTGAATGACGTCTACTAGTGACGAAGAAATTCAAGAAGTCGTAAACGATAATTCCACCAACACTAACAAATGACAAACCGTTAAACGTCTTAAACGTAGAAAACTATCCCAACCTATCAAAGAAACTACGCAAATACTTTTAACAAACAGATATAACCAGCTAAATGAAGAAGAAGAGGGAAGCACCCTTACCAGACAAGTAAACAATACAACCATAAAACCTCCTCCGATATTTGTGTACGGAGTTACATACTACAGTGACATGATCAAAAGTTTAAATACAGTTGCGGAAACTGAACAATTTAACACAAAAACTTTAACAGATAACACCATAAAAAATAAACTGCCATACTCCGGAAACCTACAGGAAACTAATTGACCACATGAAAGATGCCAACATTGTTCACCATACGTACCAGCCAAAAGAGCACCGTGCCTTCAGAATGGTTATCAAAAATCTACACTTTACATCCGACATAAATGAAATTAAGCAATAGCTAGCCAATCAGGGACACCAAATCAGGAACATTTTAAATGGCAGAAGTAGAGTGTCTAAAGAACCATTAAACCTATTCTTTGTAGACCTCGAGCCAGCGGATAACAATAAAGAAATATATAATTTACGAGGTATTCAAAACAAAATAGTACAAGTCGAGCCACCCAGAAAAACCAAGGGCCTTACTCAGTGGACACGTTGTCAACAATCTGGTCACACTAAAACATATTGCAACAGACCTTACTTCTGTGTGAAATGTGGAGCAGCCCATAATTCCACAAGCTGTACAAAACCAAACAACACCCCTGTCACATGTGCACTATGCGGTGGTCCCCACCCTGCCAGCTATAGAGGATGCGAATTCTACCATACTCTCCTCAAACAACTCAATAATGCCAACAACAGATTTAATATTCAACAATTACCAGCACCGATACACCCTATCGCACGACACAGAATATTACCAATAATTCAGGCACAACAGGCCAATACCAACCGAATATACTAAGAAATCAAAACCACCAAAAACCACCAGAGGAAAAGTCAATTACTCTCAGCACTTTTCTAAATGAGTTCAAAAACATGTTCCAACAGCTAATGCAACAAAACAGCTCAATTCTTACCATGCTTACAACGCTCATCAATAAAATTCGCTAAATTTGTATGAATTGCCCAATGGAGTGCCAACGGCATCATTCAACACAAAAACGAAGTAGAGACTTTTCTACATCACAATTCAATCGACATACTACTTGTTAGCGAAACGCACTTTACCGACAGATCCTTCTTTCGTATTCCATCCTATTTAACCTATAATACAAATCACTTGCAAACCACTTCACTCAAAACGTCCTCCTACGAGATAACAGTTTCTGCAGTATATTGCCCTCCTAGGCAACACTTGAAACTCAACCACTTCAGGGACTTCTTCAACACACTCGGCTCCAAATTTATTTATTCAACAGTAAACATACCCTCTGGGGCTCTCGGCTAACAACTACCAAAAGTCGTGAGCTAGCTAATCTAATCCAGGAAAAAAACTACTTATTTCTGTCCACCGGTAAATCAACATACTGGCCCGGTGATCCAAATAAAACTCCTGATCTGTTGGACTTCTTCATCACAAACGGAATCTCCTCACCATACATGGAAGTATTTCCTAGTTATGATTTGTCATCTGACCATTCCCCGATAATTACAACTATTAATACTTTCGTAATTATTAAGAATTTTACACCTAAACTTCATAACAACAAAATCAACTGGGATAAATACAAAAATGAAGTGGAACAACGGATTAATCTAAAAACAAGCCTCAAAACCTATAACGAAGTTGAAGACGCTTTGGATGCCCTCACAAGTACCCTTAAACATTCAGTTATGGAAAGTACTCCATCTCTGCCAATAGCTAATACCACAAAATCAATGCCACTTGAAACAAAACATTTAATTGGTAAAAAACGGAAGGCACGGTCTAGGTGGCACACAACCCAGGCACCCGTGGATAAAAATATACTGAATCGCATTAGCAATCAATTAAAGGCGCAACTTAGAGAACTCCGTGAACAATCCTTCAATGACTACGTGACAAGACTAAATAGATTAGGCAACTCTATCTGGAGACCAATTAAATCCAAGAAAAAACCAAAAGAACACAATGCTCCAATAAAAAATCTTGCTGATCACAACGCTAAATGGGCGAGAAGCGACCAAGAAAAGGCTGATCTTTTTTGCAAATCATCTCGCATCTGTCTTTAAGCCCAACAATCAAGATATAATTAATGACATCGTAACAAGTTCACCCAACATTCCACAATCCCCATTTCGAATGAAATCCTTCACTCCACACGAAGTTCAGAACGAACTTAACCATCTTAACATCCGAAAAGCACCAGGTACAGACGGTGTGACGCCAAAAATGCTCAGGGAATTGCCGAAAAAAAGGATACTCTTTCCTACCTACACTTTTAATGCCATTTTAAGACTACAGCACTGGCCTCCAATGCTAAAAACGGCAGAAATAATCTTAATAAATAAGCCAGGAAAGAACCCAAATGACGTAACCTCATACCGTCCAATTAGTTTGCTCCCTACAATTTCCAAGTTATTAGAACGCTTATTACTACAGAGACTAAATGCCAATATTTCACCAGATACTTGGCTTCCTCCCCATCAATTTGGTTTCCGAGCAGGACATTCTACAGTTCAGCAAACACATAGATTAATCCAAGTTATTAATCACGCTTTTGAACGAAAACATTATTGTACTTCAGTTCTACTAGACGTTAGCCAAGCCTTATTAAGGTTTGGCATACAGGTCTTTTATATAAAGTTAAGGAAACCCTCCCACTAAAGTATTTCGACATCTTGAAATCCTACCTTTCAGACCGCAAATTTAGAACCAAAGTAGGAGATGCCAAATCAGACTATCATTCCATATAAGCAGGTGTACCACAAAGAAGCGTCTTGGGACCGACCCTCTACAACCTATATACATCCGATATCCCAACAACCACTGAAACTACTATATGTACTTTTGCTGATGACACTGCCATACTAGCAGCTCATGAAGACCCAGTAATAGCATCTAACCTAGTACAACTCCAGTTAAATGTACTCCAGGCTTGGTTGCATCTCTGGAAAATTAAAATAAATGAAAACAAATCACAGCACATAGACTTCACTCTAAGACACGAACACTGTCTTCCGCTTTTTCTCAATAACGTCGAACTCCCTCGAGCTATATCTATCAAATATCTTGGATTCCACCTGGACACTAGGTTAACATGGAACGGTCACATTACCAAAAAACGGAAGCAGATTGACTTGGAGATCAAAGAACTCTATTGGCTGTTAGGGAAGAACTCAAAACTTTCCCTAGAAAACAAAATACTGCTATATAAAACAATCAGCATCCCTATTTAGACATATGGAATAGAAATCTGGGGTTGCGCAAGCAAATCCAATATAGCATTGCTCCAAAGAAGCCAATCTAAAGTGCTACGTATGATATCTCAAGCACCGTGGTATGTCTCAAACCAAACACTACACGACGACCTGAGGATTTCCTATGTCAAAGATGTCATCAAGCTACGAAGTAGAACCCACGACGATAGATCGGCAGCCTACTCAAATAACCTGCTTCAACCAATACTGGAAAGAGAACACCCACGACGACTACATAGACTTTGGCCAGTAGACCTTATTGTGGATTAAGAGAGTCATTCACTGGAAGAGCTCTCATCACGTCATTTCAAGCTGAAATTCTGATATACAATTAGCCCATAGAATGTAGTAGTTCTGATTGCTAATAAATATACATCTATAAAAAAAATTTTTTGCCAGTATTTGTACGTAATGTATAAAGTCAGCTTTCTTTGTTAAGTTTCCTCATGAATTCTAATAATTTCTCAGATTTCGTTAGTAGGATAGTCAGAAAATTTCAGGTTATTTATTTTCCTTCTACCATTTGTAGTTTTTTGTTGTTATGACTCCAAATACCATAAATATAATAGCTGTCAATAAATGAAGGTTAAGTTTGGCAGATATCAAAACTACCCTTAAATTAAATGTTTTTACCCATAATATAACCATTGAAGCAATTTAAAATGTCAGCTAACCCCTTATAAGCAAACGCAGTTGTGTTACATTGAGTTTCATCGGCCATAATAAAATGTTAAGAGTTAAAGAAATTCAAAACACCCTCTAGACTATACTGGCGGTAAATTAGCTAACAAATCAAGTATCCATCACCTCAAAAGATTGTAACGAAATTAAGAATTCCATTCTATAAAAAACTTAAGTTTGCCTTCGACGATGAAAAGGATCCCAAATGAAGATTGATCTTATTTCTTAAACCCCAGTGAGCAAACGCTAGAAGATACCATAACTAGGCATTATAGTAATTAAGTAAATCTTTGAATCCATATCTATGGGCACATATTTTATTTAGTAACATCCTATGAATTTCTTTCGAAGAAATAAACTAGATTTTATGGCAACAATTTGTGTGTTACCCTGTCTATCCTGTAAAAGTGCCAAAGGGATTGACTCTAGGCGAGAAAAGTAAGAATCTAATTATCTTTATTATCCCCTGAGATAACTGCCGCTATCGCCGTATCATAATGAGGTTAGTTTTAGCCAGAGACGAGCATATTCGAAGCAGTAATGTAGCAAAAACCTTCAAAACCCAGCAAGCAGACATGAGCCTTAATGGAAAGAAGTTTGTTATTAGTGTAGGTAAAATTGATTGGTGCGGCTATTGTGTTAATTACAGTTATGCCCCAAATCATCATCTAGGTTCGGCTCCCAAGAGTTTTCAAATATCCTCCAAAACTGAGCATTTTTAGGTTTAGCTCAACAACTTGAAGCGTTTTCTCGCCGAATCACATTTGTGTCGTACCCCTTACAAAAGAAGAATCAGTAATCCAGACTCACTAGTTGTACAGAGTTTATTCACTTTTAACCCGAAATACTACTCTGGTGACCTAGTCAACAGTCTAAAGGTTTAGGATATGCGTTGTGACAACAAAATCCCCAAACAGCGTAGAAACTACTTCAAGTTTATCATTAAATCCCACTACAGTGCCAACGACACAAAAACCTATTATATAGGCTACCAAAAAGGGCAGTTTATTTTTTCTAAAAAATCCGTTTGAATTAATAGTCGCCGAAAAGCCCTCATAATAATGATTAACTCGAAGACCCTCGACAAAATTGACAACCCCATCAATAGCGATTATAAAACAAGTTTTCCTTATTCTGCTCATATGGTATTTAAAAAGAAGGGCTCAAGCACACATTTTTCATTTTGGATATAAAATTAGCTCTAGTTCTCCTCAAGTTGCTGAACTCCATGACACAACCAATACCATCAAAATTATTGCCGATGCTGTTCTCCAAAAAATTTAAGAAAGATCAAAAATATTCAGTAAGGCTTCGTTCGGAAAAAAACTTAATAAAGATTTCTATTAATATAAAAAACTACAAGAAGATTTAACTATAACGAATAGTCTAATATTCTTCGTAATCTAAATCCTACCCCCAGCAAATCTCCGCCCAATTATTTTCTAAACTTTCCATCCTGAGACGCGCTCGATAAGCCATGTATTGGCCTGGGCTTACTAATGACGTTTGTAATGTGATTCGGACATGCTAGGAATATACCAACCCCCTGCCCTCGCAATAGAAGGAACAAATACAAACGGACCCCTCAAGCAGTAACCACTTTGAGTGCGTGCCAGTAGATTTTATCTTTTATGCAGATTATGAGTACTTAACCCTTTTAGATCATTTATTAAGATGATTCTTTATTGCTAAAGATGAAACCAATGTAACTAATAGTAATATCGTCACTTGAAGAAATGGCTGATCGATTTTGTATTCCAAAATTAGACCCGTAAATGGGGAATTCGGTACGTTACCTCGTTTTCGCATTACACCCAATCTAAGTGTTTGATCCAATCAACTACTAAAGACATCATGTACTTACTACATTAGTGGTTATCTAATGGTGCTATCAACTTTGACTAGCTTTGCAACAACCTTCGCGCTGAAGGTTGTAATCCTGTTATACTTTTATTTATTTGCTCATATTTACTTGTTCACTATACCAAATTGACAGAAGAGTGAAAATTCCGACAGTTTAAGACGAAGACGCTGACTGACTCTGTAAAATAGCAACTTAAGATTATTACAACCACCTGAGAGCCATAGTTTTAATTTTTTTAATTTGGATAAAAGTCTATAGGGGTAACAGATATTTTGCCCACCTAACGTCAAGCTAGCACCCCATTACCTCCATAGAGATCTGTCGCTGCAACCTGTAAATTTGTTAAGTAAACATCCTAAGGGGAGGTTCTCATCAGAGCCGACCAAAAAATCAATTTTTTTTTGTTGCATTTTATGATAACTAGAATATATTCCCAAAACGGTGTGTATGAAACTATTTTTTTAAAAAAGTTATAGCGAAAAAGTAGCGCGTGTTTTCCGTAATATGTTTGAATTTCCCACCTTTACGACAATACCATGGGTGCCCATGGTAAATATAGCTACCTCTAGTGTCACCAGATGTCGGAATATATGCTATTACTTTATATACGTGCTTCTATATATATTAATATCAACGATTATAGCTTGTAGCGTTAGTCGACCACGTGCTCCGAATACAAGCAGTTCGTGTACCGAAGCTTTAAACGCGTTTTCCTCGAAACCACGTTTTTCAAACTGGGCGGCCCGATATCTCAAAAACTACTGAATATATCGCTATATATTTTTTGTATTTCAAAGTAGATTAAATTTACTGGAGGATGAACCTAAAAAATAATTAAATTTATTATTATTTATATTTTTTACAGCACTTTGAAGAGTAAAAAAGCGCGAAAACGCGACACTAATCTTTGCATGTCCGCCATTTTTTCAATTTTTTACTTTTTGTTGATTTTATAGGTTCATCCTCCAACAAATGTAATATATTTCATAAACATTTTTGTATTTCTTATTTCAGATGGTAGGAACGAGCGCTAGAGTGCCGCCCGTTTGGATACTTTTTTCTTAATGCTGCCACGTTTCAGTACAAATAAACAATAATTATTACATTATTTTTTAATATAAAAAATGTTTTTCCATACTTTAAGACCTATTAAATAAGTACCAAAAACATCGAGTTCCTCATTTATTTTCTTCCATGGAAAAAAATTCGAGAAAATCGTGTCATTTTTGGGTTGCTAGATGAGACTCTCCCCTTAATGTGGTAAAAGAGGGAGAAGCCATGTAATAGTAGTAGTTAGTGAACCCAAACTTTATATTAATAATCTTGTGGAAAAGTAGAGAAAAAACGCAGACTTGATTCCATTTGCTCATTCATTCATTAATTGCATCACATGTTTGTGTATAAACTCCAGTATAAATTTTTTCACTTTTTTCTTTCATTTAAGTTCCTTTGTTTATTTCTGTTTATTTTTCATCCCTCTTAATTCTTTAAAAAAATTCTCATTTTCTTATTACTGCAACTTTCTTCCATTCCTTTCATTTTTCTTGTATATATATATATTATTCTCTATTTATTCATCATCAGATGTTTTATATCCTTTATTGTTGTAAATATTTTTGTTTATTTAACTTAGCTAGTTTTGCTTTTGCCCTAATTGCTATATTCTTGGTCCAACCACTCAGTGCGACCTTTTTCTTGCCCCCATTTACAATTCTTTTTGATGCACGATAAACAGTTCCCGTGAGCTTAAGCCATTGTCGTTATATAGTTCCTTCCTCTTCAATATTTCTTTTTCTGTGATTTATAAATGTTTTTTTATTTTTTAAATTTTAGTTTAATCTTGCATTATAATCTTTAAATCGCTTCATTGAGTTCTTTTTCAAAAAAAATTGGCCTTTTTTTCTTTGTTATCTGAAGGTGCATGTGCGTTGCTTTTTTTACATGTTTGTTTACTACAAAGCCCGTTCTCAATATTCTATTCTGTCCTCAGTTACCAAAGAAAGCATGACCTTTAAAATCTGTGATCTCTTTTCCTCTTTGTTTAATTTCTTCCAGTCGCTAAATCTAACATATTTTTTTATTTTTTTATATTTCTCTTACATGCTATGTACCGATTAAAAGGGTTTCTTTACCCTGTAATTCATAGTAATTCTTATTTACTGCAACTTGTATTCGGAAACAATTTTTAAAGAAGCATTAGACGGGGAGAAAGGTAGAATTAAGATAAACGGCAATATAATCAATAACCTCAGATACGCGGACGATACTGTAATAATGGCAAGCAACCTCCTAGAATTACAACACATGACGGACATGATCGTTGATCATAGTGAAAGATATGGCTTACAACTGAACGTATCCAAGACAAAAATAATTGTATTTTCGAAAACACATGTGGATGCAAATTTATACATTAAAGGAGAAATCGTGGAACAAGCAGCCTCCTTTAAATAAAAAGGAAATAATATCAAGAATAGAACAAGCTCGAAGAACGTTCATAAACATGAAAACTCTTTTCATTAGATCAGACCTGAACTTGGAGCTTAGAATTCTAATGATTAGGTGCTACATCTTCCCCATTCTGTTATATGGATGCGAAAGCTGGACGCTAGATCCAACCATTGAGAAACGATTAAATGCTTTTGAAATGTATTTATACAGACGGATGCTACGTGTTTCGTGGATGCAAAGGGTAACCAATGACGAAATTCTAATAGAGAATAGAGAATTAATGAACACTATAAAAGAACGAAGAACACAGTACAAGGGCATGTGATGAGAGGCGAACGATATGAATTATTAAGAATTATCATTGAGGGAAAAATACCGGGACGACGATCAGTCGGAAGACGCCAAAATTCCTGGCTAAAAGATCTGAGAAGGTGGTTTGGGTGTACATCCGCAGAAATTCTCCGAGCCGCTGTTTCGAAAACTACAATCGCCATTTGGATCGCCAACCTTCCAAAGGAGAGGGCGACATAAGAAGAAGAAAAAGAAGCAACTTTCGTTTTCTGTATTTTAACTAGTTCTCCCCTTATACCTTTATTTCTATTCGTGTTCATTTATAAACCTTGATATTTCTACTGCTAACTAGTTTATGTTCCTTCTTTCTGCAACTTTTGCAGTTTAAACCTTTTCTATTCTTTTGCTTAATAATGTGTGCTATACTCTGTACTCTTCCCCTATTTTTATTTTGTATTTATCAGGTCCCTGTCCTCTCATTTTTATTTTGTTCATCTGTGCAAGCACTTGCTCGGCTCATTTAAACAAGACTTCTTTGTTTACAGGTGCTTTGTACAACTCATCTCTTTATACTCATTTTTGCAACACTTACCTACACTTTTATGTTTAAATTTACTCAATTAAACGTTTTCATTGGAGATTGTTAAATTGAAAAAAAAAAGCAATAGTCAATACAAGCAACACAAACCATAATAAAATTCAAAAGTGAAATCTGGTACAACATATTTGACTTCATTGGTTATTAATTTTGGCGTCATTTGTATTTAATAGAGCTATAGTGGTCTAGTGGATAGGTCGCTAGAGATGCGGGTTCGAATCCCGCTATCGCCAATTCGATCACTGCCATTTTTACGACCTAGCTTGACTCAGACTGCAATAAAAGAGTATGTGGAGGTTAAACTTTGGGGTAATAATAGGCGGTGGGTACGTAACGCTAGCCACGTTACTACCCTTGCGTACCGCGGGCTCTCTAGATTGTAGCAGATCTATGCTGTTACGACCCCAAAGGACCTTCGTGGCCTATTACGGGGAATTATTAATTTTGGCGTCTAATGTATTTAAAACAACCATGAACACTATAAATAATTTACATTATTATATAAAAATATTCAAGGAAGTTAGTGTAAGTAGTACTGCTACATCGTAATATAAAGGAGGTAAAATTTGCGGAACATTATTAATGCCGACAGAGAAAAATCATTATACGTTTTAATCAAGAATATAGTTAATTTTAGATTATTTATCAGGACAATTATTTTGTTCAAAACTGCTAATAATTTAGAATAAAAATAGTAATAATTTATAACGATTCAAATAGCATTAACACAAGTTAAAATATTAATTCTAGAACAACACTGATAAATGGTCTTAATTTGAGCCTGTGTTATAGGCAAACAAACGTACACATGGGTATTGATTTGTAATAATTTAAGTTGCCAAAGTATTTATAAAGTACGTTTTGAACTTGTAATTTATTACAAAAAAAAAAGATTTTAAAATTTAGTACATGCAGTTATAATTAGAGAAATAATAATGCATCAGAAGCTACCAAAATATTTAAATAGATTTTATGCAACCGGCCGTTATTAAAATTAATAAACCATCAAATCTTATTACGACAGCAGAAGCTTGGTGCTCGGAAAAGCATATTATTAAATTCATATTGTAATCGTTTTTTGACTAGATTTACTGAGGGTAATTGTTTCAATGCTAAACCTGCACTAGTGTTTATTTAAATTGCAGCACCAATAAAAAATACAAATTGGCAACTAAAACTTTGTAAATTTACTTAATAGTGTAAGATAAATAAATGATTATATTTATAAAACATTTTCCCGTCATCGTTTATATTTATTCAATAATGTATGGCGCCACCTTGGACTCTGGTGGCTGCCGCCATTCTTCTTAGCATCAAGTTAACAATGAACAGTGTCTTGATGGGCTGTATTCCATTCTTTAGTGACATACTTCGATAACTAAACCAAATATCTTGGAGGTCGTGGATACCTCTGTACCCTCCGTGCAATAATGTGCCAAACATTTTAGATCAGTAAAAGGTGATTGGGTTAAAGGAAATTTAATGTGTTATGTGTCACGTGTAGGAAAGCGCGTTATCTTTTGAAAGATTTCTTCGGCCCCCTTCTGAAGAAAACGTCAACGTAGGTCTGACTAGTAATGTTGATTCTAACTCGGGCTAGATGTCGTAACTTATAGCTCCCTGTACTAAACACCCATAAGAGGCGTTGTACGCCTCGTGCAAATGGAGTCTTCTTAATCCCTTTCTTCGCGTCTTCTTTTTTTTTTCTTCTTCAGCCTTTTATGTAATCCACTTTTGGATATTGATCTCCCTTTTAATTTTCTATTTGTCTTTTTGCTTTGCTAATCTCTGCCATGTTTTTCCAGACACTTTCACTATATCGTCCGCCCATCGTTTTAAAGGTCTTCCTACACTTCGTTTTGTAGTCCTGGGTCTCCAGTTAATTATAATCTTCGCCCAGTTGTCTGGCAACGTGCCCCACCCAATTCCATATGTTGTGACTAATTATCTTTAATACATCTTCGACCCCAGTTCTCCTTTTTATTTCTTGATTCCTAATTTTATCTCTGAGGCTTACCTTCAATATTGCGCGCTCCATGCTTCGTTGTGCTACCCTCAATTTATTCGCCGAGTTTTTGTTAATGTCATGGTTTCTAATCCATAAGTTAATCCCGGTGTGATACATTTGTTATATATTTCACATTTTAGACCGTTTGGGATATCTGACTTGAGTACGTATGAAAGACGTCCGAAAGCTGCCCATCCTAGTTTTATTCTTCTGTTTATTTCTTCACCTTGATTTTCCTTTCCAAGTTTAATTGTGTGTCCTAGGTATATATACTCTGTAACCTTTTCTATCTGTTTTCAGTTTATTAGTATTTGTTCTTGATCTGGGCTCATAATCTTTGTTTTCGAGGCGTTTACTCTTAGTCCGACTTTGTCCGACTCTACCACCAATTCCTCTCTCATATTCTGTAGTTCTTCTATATTATTTGCAATGAGAACTACATCATCCGCGTATCTTAGATGGGTGAGTCTTTTGCCGTCTATATTAATTCGTCGATTATCCCAATGTAGGTTTTTAAAAACATCTTCCGTTGCGAGGTTAAACAGCTTGGGTGAGATCGTATCTCCTTGCCTTACTCCTTTTGTCATTTTAATTTTATTTGTGGAGATATTTTCACTTATTTTGATTGTCATAGTAGCGTTGTTGTAAATATTCTTCGCGTCTAAGGTATATTAATATTCAACCACAGTTTCGATTTAAACAAAATATAGATTCATTGAAAAAACTATTCTATGAGGCTCGTATCCACCAACGTTTTTTAATTGCGCTTTGTAATCTTTGTTGCCGGCGCAAAGGAGACAGTGGTAGTTGCCAGAAAAAATGTCTTGTTGTTAGTGCTAATGCAAGTAATTGATGTAATTGAAATAAATATATAGATTTTGTGTGTAAAAACAGCAGAAAATGTTTATTCCGGTTAGTTGAAGAATCCCAGAAAAATAAAAACTTGTCAAGAAGGATATTATAAAGAGAATTTATTCAAAATACAAAAAATGTGAGTATACGGAAAATATAAATTTGAATACTCAATAGTCCGTAAAAATGCAGCAAAAATGAGTGAGGCACACATTATTTATTTATAAATAATATATGTGTAAATGCAACAAATATATTATATATTACTATTCAATTTTTATAGTCTTTTTATATTATTAATTAGAATTAAAGAGGTAAGTTTCTGAAAATCAAAAGTTCTTTAATTTATCATTTTCTCTACCCCCTATTGACTGTTATTTATCTGTTTGATTGTAAAAACATTTTTCAAGGGCCGCTAAGTTGAATGGTCAGGGTAAAAATAGGTATACAATAAATGGTTTTGTATGTTCAATTTAGTATCTAATACAAAGTTAACTTTGAAGAAAATACTACTCATTTGTTGCTTTACTTCATAAAATCAGAATATATGTTTGGATTTTAACCCAATTGATCATTCAATTTTTAAATACTGTTTACTCTAATCTAACAAAGGGTATACAATTTTTATCAGATAGGTCCAGGACGGATCTGAACAAAGATTATAGTATTTTTTATTTAGTTGGTGTTATCGCTTTTAAAATCCTCAGAAAGATGTATTATATTATCTTGTACAGCTTACTTACATTTTTCTGAATTGCAGAAAGATTGTCCAACAGTAACAGGACCTAAGATATTTTCTCATTTTAAAAAGGTTGGTTGACCTCTACTTCCATTTATAATTTCCATTTATAAAGTTAAGGTAACACTAAATATATGTTTTGGTTCTTTTTAGCTCACCTACTACAGGTTGTTGCAAAAATAAATGTTTTTTTTTTAGTTTAATGTTTTGGGGAATATTTTTATTTAATTTTGTTTATGTAATATACCATTTGAAAGAGCAAAGTTCCCTCTACTTACTTATGAAATTTTTTTTGTTCTAACTGTTTGTGTTTGGTGTGTTTCAGGCTATCTAAGTAATGATATTAAGAAAGAAAATTTAAGCAAATTCAAATTAAAACGTAAAGCAATAGAAACTGTTTGTAATATTAACCAAGCATTTGGCTAGGGGCCATCAATGAAGGGGACGAGAGCTTCGAAGATGAGGAGGATTCTTCTTCAATTGAGGATGATAATTTGAGTGCCATTATTAAAGCAAAACAACGCAAGAAATTGCAAAAGAACTTAACATTGAACATTCTACAGTTGTTCGACATTTGAACCAAATGGAAAATCAAATAGCTCAACAAATCGGTGACTCACGAACAGAATAAATACCAGTACGAAGTCTATTCTATGATTCCCCTTTGTAACCAAAATGATCCATTTCTTGATCGCATTGTGACATGCAACGAGAAATGGAACCTATACCACAATCGGCGACGTTCAACGAAGTGGTTGGACAGAGATAGAGCACTAAAGCACTGTTCCAAAATAAAGCAGCATCAAAAGAAAATAATGGTTACTGTTTGGTGGTTAGGAGATGGAGTCTTTTACTACAACTTCTTAAACCCTGGCAAAACCATCACATCAGAGAAGTATTGCCAGGAAATCGACAAAGTATACCAAAAACTAAAGAATTTATAGCCAGCATTGATCAATCGAAAGAGATCAATTCTTCTTCACTATAACGCTAGATACGAGACTCTATCTCGCTCAGCTTGTCACCAAATCTTTCTGCCACCGTTTACCATTTTTTTAAGCACCTAGACAACTTCCCGCCGAAAAAGATCTTCAACAAGCTAGTAGAAGCACAAAACGCATTCGAAGAATTCATCGGTTTTACAACTCCAAAATTTTATGCTATAATATTTCAGTATTCTAAAAAAATATAATAGTGATTTTAAAAAATAATCCTATGGTTGGTAAACAGATAAAAATATAAACGAAGCTTTCGTTATCGTCGGTAAATAAATGGAGTTTGAAGTGTTGGTTATTATACAGTTGAAATGACCAAAATAAATGAATTTAATGTGCAGAAACATTAAGGATTCACTCTTTATATGAATAGAGCAAATTTATGGTTAAAATTTCAAATGATATTAAATGTTCTCGTTGGACTGTTCAACGCATTATAAAATGTCGATTGGAAGCTAATAGGCTGATTGACTCTATCTCGATAACAAACACTGTATCTTTGAATTTCTTCGGTAACTGAAGAAATATTTGTTTGACTGAGTAACATAATTTGGAATAAATCAAAGATCATTTACCATAAGCCTTAGTACTTTAGACTGGATTCGTCTTAAAATATTTATATTTAAGTTGCTAGCTGTGCCTCAGAGTTGTATGCTATATGCCCACATCGGAATGATAATAGAATTTTACTTTCTGCAGATAACTACGACTTTTTTTCTGTATTTTGAGACAAAACTGCTTTCGCTTTATTCAGTTATGCTTCTTCCATGTCATGCGTCGGTCCAAATACACGACTAGGTACTTAACATGTTCATCTTGCGGTATTTGTCTATTATTGATTAATCCAGGTGGACAGGTACCCCTTCTCAGAGTAAAAGTCATATGCCCCAATTTACCTTCGTTTACCTTTATGCACCATTCGTTAGTCCAGGTTTCCAATTTTTGTAAATTGGCTTGGAGATGTAGCAAGGCTATTTTGGTGTTGGTGTGCGACGAGAGTACTGCGGTATCGTCGCGATTGGGACAATTGTAGTTTTTGTTGCGATGGGTAGATAGGCAGTATAAAGAAGATACAAAAGTGGGCCCAACACACTTTCCTGAGAAACTCCAGCGCCAAAGGGAACCAAGAACATGTAACTATCTCCGCGCCTCCCAAGAAAATATCTGTCGTTTAAGGGAGTGCATCCTTGATTTTAAATAGTATGATACCAAGGTTTGTCGAATGCTTGTGTGATATCGACAGCTGGACAATCGCACTTGCCTTTTAAGTCTTGCGTAATTCTGCTTGCCACACGGTGCACCTGCTCAACGGTGGCATTGTTATTTGCGAAGCTTAATTAAAGGTTTGGCAACAGACGATTATCTTCGAATATCGGTGTTAATTTTCGTAGTAATAGTTTTTCAAAAAGTTACAATCGGCAGTAAACTAATTGGTCTGTAGGAACTTATCTCTGTAGTTGGTTTGCCATATTTAGGTATTAATAAAATTGTGGAAACGTTCCATTTTTTCGAAAAATATCCTACCCTTAAAACAGCATTAATTAGGTAGCTAAGAAACCTGAAACCTTTTTTTCGTAACACTCTAGCATAATTAAGTCATAACCTGGTGAAATGTGCGGATTTAGATTCATAATTATGACTTTGATTTCGTTGGCCCTGAAGTTGGCCACGAAATTGAGAAATTTCTTTTTCTTCTTCTTTTGATGCCCCAAAAGCAAATGAACAAAATTCGGATTCCAAATATTTTGCAAAAGCAAAGACTTTTTCCGGGTTACTTCTAACCCAAGTATTATTTTTGAGGCGCAGAGGCGTCATGTGGTTTTATGGTTGCTTTAGCTTCTTGGTCGCTTTCCAAAGTTTGCACTGATGTATTTTTGATATCGGAGAGAAGCTTCTTACGCCCTGCAGTCGCATGATTGAGCCTTCGCTTTGTCGTTTGCCATCTTCGGGGTAATTTACGTTTATCGGCAATTTTCTTCTTGACCATAATAGGACAGTCGATGGTTTCTATTTTCTTGGCGTTTAAAGGTGTTGCCAGCCATGTGGCTTGTTGAATAAAGTTGTTAAATATTTCAACAACAGCAATTAATTCGATTTTAAAGATATATCAAGCGGGAAAGTCTCTGAAGAAATACCAGTGCGTTTGTTTATTGCCGAGGCTATAAAGTTTTATTTTGGACAGTACTTGGGTCCTTTGGTTCACAATAATTGACGAGTGGTCAGCTGAAAGAACGAGACAAGAAGCTGCTTTAAAATAATTTAGGTTAATGCTCTTTGCAATGCACAAGTCGAGTAAATCTGGTATTTTTGCCATGTCTGATGCCTGTTGGTTCTCTTGTGGATATATAGTGAAACCTATTATTACCTTTCGACAGCGGAACGCTATAGGGGAAAGTTAATGATTTTAACATGGTGTCTGTGTGTCTGTCTGGAGACACGATAACTTCCGTTATAATAATCGGATTCACTTCAAACTTGGCATACATATACCTTAGGTCAATACCTTCTTCGCTATTGAATTTGGTCAAGGGGTCAACGGTGAGATCAAACTTTTTTCCATTACATAACATATGTCATGTGATACCTCATTCGAAAGTAGACGTCATAAGGAACATTAGTTTATTTCACCTCTCGCTAATTCGCCACACCTCTGTCGAAAGTTTCATTTATGGTTTTAGACCATTCTCGTTGTTTATTGCTTTTAACAGTTCTCTGTTTTTAGTAGTAAGTCGCAAATCCCACTTAACATATTTTTCATTGTAGTCACCGCCAGAGATGAATCTATTACACAGTGTTTGACAATAATTTTTATAGTGTTCTAATTTATGGTTGTGCTTGGGCGGACAGCAAGCTGCTGAGATCACTCTTTCCAATCTTTAATTGCTATAGTAGTGACTTGAAGACATTTTGAGTTGTGTTTTGGAAGTTCGTGGTGCTTGATTGCGTTTTTGAGGATAATCGCAGTTCCAGCATGAGTTCCGCCATCTGGGTGCTGTGTTACCTATATCGCATATTTTAAGATTTTCCGATAAGTTTGGTTTGTATAATGTAATTCAGATATTAGCATGATATATCTATACATTTTTTTTGTCAGAAAGGTTGTAAGCCTATCTTTGTGTTGTGCTGATCCAAGTGTGTTACATGTACACACATGTGTAATAAGATAATGTTTAATTATGACAATCGTTCAGGTGCTTAGCACCCCTGGTGTTATTTACGTAAGGCAACGAGGGGATGAAAATTACGTTTTCCAGTAATGTAGTACCTACAGTCAAATACAGAGGGGGTTGCATAGCGACCATCAGCGAGAAAGAAATTATTGTTTGAAAAGGACGCATGAATACCGAACATCTTGCTCTACTGGAAAAGGTTCTGTACCCATTTTATACAAAAAATTTTTGGTTACACCAACATAAACAACTTCAAGTTTCAGCAAGATAATGCGACCTGCCACAAATCTGCAAAAGAGTATCCAGTGGTTTTAAAGCAATCAAGTGCAGCTATTAATGTAGCTAGCCCAATCGTCAGACCTAAACCCCACTGAGTGTCCCTGAGACACTAAAGTGAAAAATTAGGAAGCAATAAAAAATTTTACAGGAAGAATAAAATGCTATAACTTCTGAAGAGTGTCGAAAGCGAGTTAGAGATTGGCTCAAGGAAATAGTTACCCTTATTAAATTTAAAGGCGGACCAACCAAACATTGAATGTCTAACAATAGTTAATAAATAGTGAAATTAAATTTGTGTAGTTTTTTTAACTCACAAATTAATTCTAGAGGGTGCTTTTTTACGGTTCTATAACAATATCTGTTTTAAAGTTGCTGGCTTAAAATTACGAACTAAGCTCTGATATTTAATTTTTTCTAGTTTATAATTTATCAAAAATATTTTGGGTAGCATGATAATATAGCAATACATTATGTTACCAATAAGAACCATATGTACCAAGCAAATTTTTAACATTTTGACCAGAAAGGCACTGTTGTTAACTTTAAGCTGTGCAAGACAAAAAAATCTGATTAAAATAGAGATAAAATTGATCTGTAGATTTATTTAAATTGAAACATTCACTTTTACAGTTGTTTGGCGAAAAAAGGTGGGAACCTTGTGCAATATATCAACGAGGAATCCGCGAGTTGCCATTTTTGTCCAGCCGACACTAACGAGCGGAGGCAAGCGTGCCGTTATCCTCACACGCATCGCTTAAATATTGAAATCAAATTCGGTGCGTGAGCGAACGGCAGCCGCTTTTGGTCGCCGACACGGATCCGGCTTGTCCATCCGACCGCAAACATCCCGCAACACGAGCCGGCAATGAGCCGGTGGTGTTCTCGGGCGCCGAAAGGAAAAACAAGTCCAGCTCTGTCGTGTCCAATATAGAAGCGCCGTACCAAGACAGACCACGAGACCGTTAAGTAATCGGCCGCGATCAGCACGTGGTGACCCACGGCTACGGCTCTCAGGACCCGTCGAGCAACCGGATCATCTGATGTCTGCCACGCTCCGGGTTCGTATTTACACTCGGCTCGCGGGCCGCGTGTGCATCTATCTAGATGCGGGCGGGTGCTCGGATTAAAATACTGACTTGCGCTATTGTTGCTATGAGTAGACTAGATCGGGGCACGGCGCTGTTCAGCACTTGGAAGGTGAGGTACCGGTCCTGGTGGGTCAGGCTGAAGCTTTGCACTATCCCGCCCGTGAGGTCCTGGAGGGCTCTCGTCGTCGACCCCTGTTGCAGGATCTCGTAACAGCCGTAAAATCTGAAATGATTATCTGCATAAATAAGGGTGCATTTAAAAAATTTATTTTTATCCTAGTTATTTGCAATATTTTTAGCATAATTATAATTACCTACAGTACCGATTAAAATATATTAGTTTTAGTATTTCCCCCATTACTTTTTTATGCGCTGATAATTTTTTTGAAATTGTCGGACACGATGCGAATGTAAATGTTGACCTTTTTAAACGCTTCCTAATAATGGCATGCAGATCACTACAATCAATGAAAATCACCATTTTATCGACTTTTGAAGGACTCGTATTTTACGTCGTTTTCATCGTTTTTCTTGTATTTTTTAAACAATAAAGATCGTGTTACGTGTGAGTGAGTAGTGTGCTTCCCGTAACATGTCCTTAGATAACCAGAAGGCAATTGTCATGGTCGTGCCCAAGGTCGAACTCTCCATGTGCTCGCAGCACAGTTCAACCTCCATAAGAGCACCATTTCCCATTTTCTGAATTATTGGAGGATCCAAGGTGGTGTTGTGAAGAATTCCAAGATCGGTCATCCCAAAACTACTTCGAGACTTTTCAACAGGAAAGTCATTCGTACGTCCAGCGACAGCCACCTGCTTACAGCTCTCTTCCTTAGCGAAAAAGAAATCACTATATGGCGAGAAGTAAAGTATTTAGGAGTCGTTTTCTATTCTAAACTTACTTGAAACCGTCATAGTGAAAAAGTGGTCGACAAATCGGTGACAACTTGAGCAGTTTTCAGACGAATGCACGAAAAGTCGTGGGGGCTAAAACTAGGTATGGTGCACTAGTTTTTTTTTTACGCACTTGGCGCATACATTGCAACTAGTTAATAACTATCTAGCAATTTAATTCGAACAATTCTTACTTAAATCTAGGTTACCTTACATCTAAGCAAGTCTTAGCGTTTGATGGATGTGTTCCCACTGGCGCACTCCACATATGGTTTAAAACACTTATTTCACCTGTTTTAATTGCCCTTATTTCACTTAACTGCACTTACACTAGATCGAAAGGTTTTAGCCTTTTTAGCCTACGAGTAAGTCCACTGTTGTCGAGTAATTGTAACACTTCGACATTCACATGTTCATGTAATCTAGTTTCGTGCTTCTTCGCGAACCGTTTAATTCCTCATTGACCATTGGCACTTTTAGGTCTTTATGGATGTCGTCATTTCTGATGTACCAGGGGGCGTTGACAATGCTCCTAAGTACTTTGTTTTGAAAGGTTTGTATAATTTTGACATTAGATTTCTTCGTGCATCCCCAAAGTTGCACGCCGTAAACCCAAACTGGTTTTAGAATCTGTTTATACAACAGTAACTTATTATGCAGGGATAGCTCGGAGTGTCTTCCAAGTAACCACCACATCTTTTTAAATCTAATGCAAAGTTCTTTGCGTTTTTTCTTGACGTGTTCTTTCCACCTGAGCTTGGTGTCGAGTGTCATATCCAGGTATTTCGCTGTATTAGCGTGTGGAATTGTCTGGTCATTGATCACTATGGGTAAGTCTTTTGTTGGTGAAGTTTATGTGAGTAGACTTCGCCTCATTTAGTTTAATCCGCCATTTCTTAGTCCAACTAGTGACGTTGTTGACGGCTGTTTGCAGTTTGTTTGTCGCTGTTTCTATCTCGTTGCTTGTAGCCAGCAATGCAATGTCGTCAGCAAATGTAGCTGTCTTCACTCCATCGCTCATAGGGATATCGCTGGTGTAGAGCAAGTACAAGATCGGTCCAAGGACACTTCCTTGTGGTACTCCTGCACCGATGTCTTTTAATTCCGAGTATTCTTCGCCGTATCTTACCCTGAAGTGACGGTCGGAGATGTATGATTTGAGAATCTGACTCATTTGCATGGGTAGATTCTTTTCCATCTTATATTGTAGACCCTCAACAACAAATTTCTTTTTCTTCTAGGGATTTTTCAATTACATCAGTGATGCGATGCACTTGGTCGACTGTCGAATGCTTGTTTCGAAATCCAAATTGATGGTTCGGGATAAGTTGCTTCTCCTCAATAATTGGTTTGAGGCGTTTTAAGAGCAGCTTCTCGAACAATTTGGATACGATTGGTAATAGCGAGATTGGACGGTATGATGTTTTCTCGTTGGGTGGTTTCCCTGGTTTCGGGATCATAATAACTTCCGCTACTTTCCACTGCATCGGTATATTGTAATCGCAGAGGAGCGTTGAAAAGGTGCGTAAGTTTCATTATGCCCTTTCTTGGTAGTTCTTTAAGCACTTGCGCACTAATTAGATCATAGCCAAGTGCTTTTTTGGCGCTGAGGTTCTTTCGAATCTCCGTGGCAATTTCATTCGGGGTTATTGGATCAATGACCCTATTTTCCCAGGTGTCTATCGCGGGTAGCGGTTCGTTGTCATTAGCAGAGTGGGGTTGGAAGGTATTTGCTAAGTGCTCAGCAAATAATTCCGCCTTTTCATTACCTTTCCTTACCCATTCACCGTTTTCTTTGCGAATAGGTGAATTTTGGTTTTGTGGTCGGTTTAACCTTTTAGTCGCCTTCCATAGAGAGTACTCAGTATCTTTCTCGTCTGATAAACCTCTTAGGAATTCAGAAAATGTTTCATTTTTTACGGTACGGATTTCCTGTTTGAGTTGCTGGCTTAGTCGATTTAGCATTGTTTTATCTGCAGGTGCTCTGCTTTGTTGCCATTTTTTCCGTGCTTTACGTTTCGCTGATACGAGATCTCTAATTTGTTTTGGGTAGTTTAGCCCAGTTGTTTTCTGTTTTGGCGTCGGAGTATTGTTCCATGCTGCTTGTTGTAGATTAGCAATGAGAAGTTCTGCTTCCGCGTCTAATTGATCGGTTGTTTTTAGTGGGACATTTAGTTGGACACGTTCTACTACTTCTGTTCTGAATACGTCCCAGTCTGTCCTTTTGTTTGTTAATAATGGTGGATGTGACTTATTGATGATCGTCTCACTTAACGTCAAGATAATCGGAGAGTGGTCTGATGACAGGTCGTAATTGTCTTCAATACTGATGTAATTAGATGATATGTTTTTCAATATAAAGAAGTCAATTAGATCTGGTATTTTGATGCCATCTGATGGCCAATAAGTTGGCTTACCAGTAGACTGACATTTACATTTAGCTTGCTTAATTGCATCGTACAATTGATTACCTTTGGTGGTAATGAGACTCGAACCCCAGAAGGTATGTTTAGCATTAAAATCTCCTCCAATTATGAAGTGATCTCCTAATGTTCGGAAGAGTCTGAAGTAATCTTCTTTTTCTAACGCGTACCTAGGTGGACAGTGTATTGCAACAACAGTATAGTCTTTGGACTTTGTAAAGTCTTTTACAGCTGTTGCTTGTATCTCACAAGTTTCGTAATTAGAATCTTCATAGTGTTTGATATTCTCCTTTATTATTACCGCTGATCCTCCTCTAGCTGTGTTGTTTGGATGGATGGTGTGGAATAATTTGTAACATTTTATTTTTAGGTAGTTCTCTTTAGTAAAGTGTGTTTCTGATATTAGACAGATATCTATTTTTTGGTCCCAGAGGAATAGTTCTAGTTCATGAGCGTGCTGAAGAAGCCCATTTGCATTCCAGGCTACTATTCTAATTGACGCCATTTTTATTTCTTGCTTTTGGCAGCTGCCTTATTGCTAGTTTCAAGCTTTTGAACTCTGCTTAAAATTGCTTTGATAGCTTCATCTTGCTTATCAATTTTCCCTAGAATTGTTTGCAAAGTGTTGTTTATTGCATCTAGTTTTGTTTCCTCAACAGTGTTTTGTTGTGACTTGCCTTCAACCATTTGTGCGTAATTACCCCCTTTTGGGTTGCGTTGTTTTACTGGAACAGTGTTTGGTAAAGTAGGAAAATTCTGTTGGGTTTTTTCTACTGCTCTTGCTACTTGTTCGTTATCTGTTCTTGTAGTTCTTTTTTTCTCGTTTAGAGTTTTTTCTCTTCGCTTTTGTAGCTCTTTTGCAATTACACAGCCGCGGTAGTTAGCTGGGTGAGCTTCTCCGCAGTTGATACACTTAGCTTTGTAAGTCTAGCTGACCTACAATCTTTAGTTAAATGGCGTCCTGCACACTTGACACATCTAGCTTCTTTATTGCAGAAGGACTGGGTGTGTCCGAATGCTTGGCACTTTTTGCATTGTGGAATAAGGGCTGTATTTTTGCGTAAAGGTTCTATTTTTACTTTTAGTCCCGCGATTAAATCAATCGCGAAGATATCTTTAATGTCTACTGATTTGTTAAAGGATAACATATGTAGCGGTAGAGGCTTCATAGTAGTGACATTATCCTTTTTTAATTTCTTCCTGATGTTGGTAACGTTTTCAATTTTAAAGCCTTTTGCTAGTAGGTCCTCTGTAATCAATTTTATTGAGCACGTTGGGTGTATGCCCCTGGCCATAACCTTTATGGGTCTATTTTGCTTATCTACGTAAGTATAGTATTCAATTTCATAGTCACGTACTGTGCTTATTAGCTTCCGGTATTGCATTTCGTCCGGAACGTTGATCTTAAACACATCATTATTCATAGCAGTACTTTATATGCTATTTTTGTTGATTCTAATATTTCATGCACAGTTTGGTATTCTTTTACGTTCACCAAATTTACCGGCGGCGGTAAGGGTATTTTCTATTCTTTAACCCTGTTGTCTGTTTGCTTAGAGGTCGACGCTTGTGGAGAGGTTTCAGGTGTTCCAGACGCTTTACGTTTTTTAGATTTGTTTTTCTTTGATCGCTGAACTATCCACTCTGTTTCTCTCGCTAATTCTTCCTCATCGGTGTGATATTCTATTTGGTTTTCTATTCCCTGTTCTACATTGGGTACCGCCACTGGTTTCTCGAGGCTATTTACCCTTTGAATTAGTTGGTTGATATTTCCTTTTAGAGTTTCAATGGTTGCGAGGGATTGTTGCCAGGCATTCCATAAATTAATCTCATTTTGAGTTTTTAATTGATTCTGTTGTACGAGAATCTGGTTTTGCTGGGATAATTCAAACTCAGCTGGTGTTGGAGGTCGTTGAATTAATATTTGCTGATTCATTATGCTGTTACGCGCATAGAATTTATTCCTAGCGCTATTTAATCGCAGGTATGTGGCGGGGCCGATAGCGCGGCGCGGTCACCGATACCGCGCGAGAAAAACGCAGAAAGCACTGAATTCGCACGTCTGCACTGCTTGAGCTTCAAAACTCGAATGTGCACTAGTTGTACACCAGAATGGTTAGACCCTCTCTTACATACTAAACTTTGGTCTGGTGGCCCAAAGTAACACAAAAAACCACCAAACTAAAACTAGGCAAGGTATAAAGACTTCCCTGTTTGGGCGTTACAGGAGCTATGAGAACCACGTCCACTGCAGCAATGGAGATTCTTCTAGACCTCTTACCTCTGCACATAGTGATTCAGGGGGAGACAAGATTGGGTCGCTACAGGTTGCATTATTCACTGTACAAGATACATACGAGTACAGGTCATACTATAATAACTGATGGTCTGGGGGGGAGGGCTCTGCTTGAAATGAGGACGAACCACATAACCTCAATAATTTATGACTACTATCTATTCGAGGTGATCATGCAGGATCGAGACATTTAGACAGGCAATTGCACCTGGTAGCCTAATCTGGTACACATATGGTTCTAAAACCGAGCTGGATACCGGAGCTGGAATATATGCTGAGGCTCCCAGGGTAAAGCTAAGCTTCCTCCTGGGACAGTATGCCTCTGTCTTTCAGACAGAAATATACGCCATACTACAGTGTGCGCGTTAAAACGGTGAGAGGACTTACAGATTCAAACGGATTTATATTATATTAGACAACCAGGCAGATTTAAAGGCTTTACCAAGCACAAAAGCATTATCTAGGCTGGTATAGAAATACATCAACAAACTCAATGCACTGGTAGTTCATAATACGGCGAAACTACTATGGGCACCTGGGCATTGCGGTATCTACGGCAATGAGAAAGCCGATGAATTGGTTAGGCAAGGATCTAGTGAGGCTTACATTGGCTCAGAACCTGCTTTAGAAACCTTACGAAGTGCTGTCCGAAGCTTTATCGAGAAGAAGACACGCACTCATAATCGAATGTACTGGAAAAATCGATCAGGGCACAATTTCAGCAACCTTGCCAAAAGAGAGCTGCAGAACTCCTTAATCTAAGTAGGCCACAGCTAGAAACAACCATAGATTTTCTCACAGGATATATCACTGTTAAAAGACATTTCTAGAAAATTAGCAAATTCAATGATGAACTTGCACGCAGACTCTATAGCAAGGAACCAGAAACAGCTTTACACATCCTATGCAAGTGGAAAAAGCAACATATATTAAGGAGATCAATCCTGGAACCGGAAAACTTTCAACCACACTCTGTAAAGGACCTGTATCTGTTGATTCAGGATATATATATATATATATATATATATATATATATATATATATATATGTATTATAGCAACCAAAACATTGTTTACTTATTATTCTGTTATTTAAGTAGATTGTAAAATGAAAATTTGAAATAAATATAATTATTGTATCATATATTTATTTTTTGTTCATAGCTATTGTTAAGATCTGTTTTAATGTAAAAATCTAATTTATATATTTTTAAACAACCATTTTCTTGTGTATCTGATACAAATCAGCATTTTCCAGCTCTTCTGCATCACATACTCTTTCCACGCCCTCAATATATGACCATATATTTGAGTGTAGTATTTGATTCCCTTATATTAATATATCCACAGTTATATCATTTCCTTCTCCGATTTTATTTTTTAATTCATTGCATTTGTCATTTTCTTTATTTTCTGTACTATTGGCTTTACTATATTTTGTATGTTACCTTATGTATTGGTTTCTTGTTGCTAATGTTTTAGCTTCCACTGAAAAGCTCTTAAAGATATTCAGGCTGTCTTATTCCTTATTTATTTTTATAAAATAGCCTTGAAGAACAAAACCTGAATGTCGTTTTGCGATAGTTTTAACAATCAGTACCAGTTACTTTATGTCTAAAACTAAGCGGTTTGTAAGGAATAAACTAAGATATGCATTTAAAAAACAATAATGAGTATAATTAAGTGACACTTACTTTTTTTAATTGTATAATTCACTTTATTACTAGGTTATTTTTTTATTGTTTTTCTATGTTTAAATTTCTATCAAGTATTTACACTTTATTCAAATATAGGGTAGATACCATTAACGCAGCATTCAAAGACAAAAACTACTGCTCAGTCGTTTTCCTTGATGTCAGCCAGGCCTTCGACAAGATCTGGCATAAAGGACTATTATTCAAACTAAAGCGGATCCTGCCATACTATTTAATCATTAAACCATATCCGAAAAAACGGAATTTTCAGGTCAAATTCGGAGAAGCAACCTCACATCTTTGTCCCATCACATCCGGAGTTCCTCAAGAAATCGTTCTGGGACCAGACCTGTACGTCCTGTATATAGCCGATATACCCGCAAATCCCAATGCCATTACAGCAACATATGCTGATGACACGGCAATTCTTGTAATACATCGTGACCCTGTCATCGGTGCACAAATCTTGCAACAAAACCTCAATGACGTTTTAAAAAAATGGCGCTTTAAACTCAACTGTTCCAAAACCGTGCAAATTACTTTCACTAAACGCCGTGGCACCACGCCAGACATTAACATGGATGGCTCTCTCCTTCCACAAGCAGACTATATTAAGTACCTTGGTATGCACCTCGATAAAGGACTAAATTGGAGAACACACATTAGGACAAAGAGAAAACATCTCAACCTAAAACTAAGAAAATATTATTGATTACTTGGTCGCAACTCTAAACTCTCGCTTGACAACAAAATACTTGTCTACAAATGTGAGCTACAACCAATCTGGAGCTATGGTATCCAATTATGGGGTACGGCATCGCACTCAAATATAGAAATCCTGGACCGTTTCGAACATAAAACGCTCCGTATAATCACCAATGCACCCTGCTTCATTTCCCCCCCTACCCCCCCCCCCCACAAATACTTAACGACTTGAAAGTGCCATCAGTAAAAGAAGAGATAGTTCAGTGCAGTGTAAAATATTTTCAGAGATTGCCGTTAAACTTACTCGACAATGGTGCTGACGTGCGCAGACTAAAACACATTAAACTGCTAGATCTTCCCACGCGCTATTAATTTAACTTAGGTAATATTCAATGTAATTATTTATTAAGTTAATTACAAGGGGCATCACAAGATGTTCAATCACACGTTACTTCTAGTGCAATGTTACATCTCTGCATTTACCTGATTTGCTTATTGCTATTGTAGCAGATTGCAAATAAATGCCAAAAAAGTGTATAGGGTCCTCTTCAGCATAAAAAATAACCTTGGTAGAATAATGTATAATGTTCAAGAGTTATTTCAATAACAATTCTAAGTTTTTTGGTACAGCTAAAGTGGTTGCCACAATGATATGGCGCATTATCTGCGGCATCCAAAAAAAATGTTTCTATATATACCAGCCTGCGGTCCAGCTGCGCACATGTAGCCTTGCCCCATCAGTTGCAAGTTTGCAACTAAATTTGTTTTTTGCAAGCAGAAAGACCTAGCGTTATCAAGATTGTGCCAGATGTAGGATGACAATTTTTATCGGTGTTGTAGATAATGAGTGCAAGAAATTCAGGAATGCAACAAGCAGACGAGAATAACATTTAATTGCGTATAATAAACCTGCTCGCAAGCCATCCGAGAGTGATGTAAGTCTGCGCAATTTCAAAGGGAATGCTCATTTAAATTATTACAGAATGTTTAAATTACCACATGACAAATGTAAATTGGTGACATTTATAAGGGTCAAGTAATGATCTCAGTTTAATCTTTTTTCGACGTTAGTAGAAAAACGGGCTAGATTTTGGAAAAATAGTGAAACAGGTGGATGTGTGCGTAGAAATTTCAATAAATTTTAATGACAGTGTTTTGGCGCTGAAAAGAATTGTTAGCGGAATATCACAATAACGCTGGTTTATTATCAATTATTAAAAAGACATTGAGGAAGTATCTTAAATTTAAAAAAATACAAAATGTTACCAAAAACTTTATTTTCGCATATCACTAGGCTAATAGTGTAGTTTGCATACTGCATTTATAGAGCTGTGATTCATAGGGATTATTATTATAGTAAAAAATAATAATTTAGCTGATTGCCTAGCGTTTTATAATCAAAGAAAAGCTTATGAATGAGTAAATAAGTGATTAAGTTAGCTGAGAAAAAAATTTTCATATTGTTCATATTGTTTTGAAGCATAGTCTATTACATTATGTTTTAAATAACATATCATTTAAGAGTCCAAAACGACTTCGTGCACTGAAGCAAATTCGATAAACCCAATCTTCAATAACGTTGTGCAATAACTCGGGTCTAATATCACGAATGCAGCGTTAGATGCACAATATTAATGCATCGAGGGTTCGTGGTTTGCTTGCTTAGAATACAGATTTCAAGTAACTCCACAAAAAGTAATCTAAAGAAGTTAAATCACAACTTCCTGGAGGCCAATTACCAGTTGCATTCCTTAACATTATCTTTCACCAAACTTTTCTTGCAATACTTCACTGCAGTGTAACATGTGGCACCGTCTTGTTGGATCCATATGTCCTATAAATCAATTTAATCTCAATTTGGAAACAAATGAACATCAATTGCTACGGCTCACTAATCACTTATCTTGGAAAAGGAATGATCGGATGATGCTACCATGCCATAAACTACATCATACAGTGACCTTTTGCAAATGCAACGGTTTATCGTGAATCTGATGGGTTGTTTTCACACCAAAAATGACAATTTTTTTGTTAACATATCCACTTATTGTTAATCAGAAATAATGTTCATTTTGCCCAAAATTATTATTCGTTTCAAGTCGTTCTAGAGCCAAAGCAGCAAAGTCACGGCGCTTACGATGGTTCAGTGGCTTAAGTTCTCGGGTCAACACAATCTTATACGGATGTAAACCCAAAGTTTTAGGCAAAATACTACAAGTTGCCGCTCTTCTAAACCTTAATTCTGGTGAACGATTAGAAATCGATAAATTTAGAACCTCTACCATCTCTTACAGCAGCAACGTTCTCTACATTTCTTGCATTTCGACGTCTCGTTGGTATTTTCGCATCGTGAAGGGTGCAATCCCTTTCAAATTTTTCAACGATTCGACGAATAGCAAACATAGAAAGACGATTATGTAGACCAAAGGTTTTGCGAATTGTAAGTCTTCCGGGTTGTTTACTATTAATACGACATAGTCCCCAAAATACAAACAATTAAACCTTTATACAGACATTTTAATATCTTTTTTGAATAATGAGAGTTTTTTAAGTATCTTTTCCAATATCAAAATAAAAAGTTTAGACCTTACCTTACGCTTATATGTATATTGACTTTTTTGTGTCTTTGTGTAGTGATATTCTTAAGGTAGCATATTTATAGACAAGGAATTGCCCGTAAATAGGTGTTTTTTGCGTTCTAGGCTGACAATTTTTCACCCGCCTTCCCTCAAATGTTTGCAAGGTGGGAACGTATAAATTTTTAACTGAATCAGAAACGTGGAACAATTTCACTTACAATCGAAGCTCCACTCAGCGGAAGCAAACCAAATAGCCCTGGAAGACGCGCTTTTTGCGTTCGGCAATGCAGCGACTCGATAGTCGCGACCGCCTGGGCATTTGGCAAGAAGCAAGAGCGACCCCAAAATGTTTGCATAAACGCACGGACCTCATCGTGTAAATTAAGCGCTCAGATCAGGGCACGGCAAATTTTATATCGGCCGTCTTTGTTTACTTTCCGTCCAAATGTATAGGATGCCTTTGTCTACTACGCACGGACCTCCTCAGGTAAATCAAGGACAATCACGCCACATTTCTTTGTTTACTTTCTGTTCAAATGTATAGATAGGTATTTTTAATGAATCTGTATGTCTGTCGTCAATTATTGCATTTGCTAATGAATCCAAAATAACTCAACTTTCGATGCTGAGAATGAAAAGCTAACCAAAGTGGCAATTGATATTCTGCAACTTCTTTAATTAGAATTCTAAGCTTTTAAATGATCATGCTCGCGCCAATATCCAATTACTTTATTTGGATTTTAAATTAGGGCCGGTCGTCTTTTGGTTCCCTCCTGTATACGCGCTTTAGTTTTGATTTGAGATAGCGGCGGCCAATTTTCCCGCGTGCGTCGATATATTTAACGAAGCGACCTTCGGCTACGCTTAGCTGTTAACTCTTTCGCTCGCCTCGTTTTGAATTTAGTTGTGATGGTTTAGAAAGCGGGCATCAGGCTCTGGATTTTCAGTGCCTGAGGCCGTTTTGACCGAGAGTTCGCCGGCGTATTTTGTTTGGCGGCAAGAGTTTCCAAATTCCGGTGGCCGTTTTCTTGAAGGCTATTTTATTGCGGGATTCTATATTTTTCCAACCAGATTTTCCTCTTCCCGGAGGTCGTTTTGTTGCCCGATTGCAATTCGGGAGTTGAAATTTTGCTGGCGAGAAAACTCGGTTCGGTTTCCTTGTATCTGGCCCGGCGAAAAACCAAGGAAAACCTAGTCGCAAACTCGGACACACCAGTTGGAGGGCATACACCAGGAAAGACGCTACCGTTCGGTTCCGCTGTAAAAATTGGGGTAACTTGTCCTTTCTTTCAACCCACACGCTTTTCCTCTTCCTGGATCCCCCAAGCGAACATCACGAAGAGCCGATTTCTGCAGGAGAGTGCCGTTTCCAAAGGTGAGTTTTTCCAGCTTTAGTTTATTGATTGAAGTTCCTTTGTTTAAATTTAAAATTACTATACAGTCCACTTTTGGCCTTAACAGATCATTATAGTTAAAATTTTACCTAAGCCCAGCGTGCTTCTTTGACTAATAAAAGTCAAGTTAACTGGTTAAGCAATTGATTATTATTTGTGTAAGAAGCTTGTAGGTTTATGAAAGCAAGTTTATCGAGCTATAGTATTTAAATTTGATGCATTTTCTTTTGTATATAAGAAAATAGCTATGACTTTTTTCCAACTACCTGAAATCTTTCCTGTGTGAGAGCATAGTTTAGAAAGCCGCTGTAGCTTTTTTTAGTACATATTTTCCTTCAAATTTTATAGTCTCTACAAGTAATCCATCACCTTCCGCTGTTTTTTCCATATTTATAATTGGCCAGCTCTATTTTATTTTTGTAATTTCAGGAATATCTCCAGAGGTATTATTAATCGGAGTCCTCTATGCAAAAAAGAACAAGGAAAACATAGTTGCACATATTAGGATTGAAAAAAGAAATTTAAGAACGACTATAATGGTCAACCTTAGTAAGCAAATTAAATTATAGAATATAAACTACTTCAACAAAAATAAAAAGAGGAAACAGAATTGAATTGGCTCCTATAGCAACCTCATAAAGGAGATTGATCATATAAAGGTTAGCAAAAAAGTTTCAGATCAAAAATGACGCTTTTTACGTTTTTATGTTGTTTAATGTTGACAACTGTAATCAACATATTTTAATCGCTCTTCAGGATATTGATTACAAAGTTAAAAATAGTGAACTTCGGGTTTTGTTATGACATTATGAGAAGAAACACCTGACCACAAGGGATTCTGCCAAGACAATTTGCAAAGTTGAAAGCGTGTGAACACTTGCTCAATAAACAAAGGCCAAATAGTTTAAGCGCTTGAACAAAGGAGTTTTTAATGTTGAAAACGAGCCTCATTCGGGTCGGTTATCGAAATTAAACAACAAATATTTATTGACAGCATTAGAATGTAAGCCTTCGTCAAGCATTCGTAATCTAGTATTGGGTTTTCGAGTTTTATCCCATACAACTGTACTTGCATCAACTTAATGAACTTCCTTACAAAAAAACCCGACAGAATTGGCACGAACCTACCGTTAACAAATAAGTCAGAATCTGCCATCGATTGCTTAATTAAGCCTACAGTCCAGAGGCTGCTTCATCCAACTACGGTCTCTTCCGATGAATGGAGTACCTCTTGCATGGTCGGCAATTAGTCTTTTGATGAAGTTGAAAAAGTGTCTCAAGAATTATTTGAAGGCTTTGAAGGAGCCACAATAGTACTTTGGTCAAATTCAATAACTCAAGGAACCATAACAAAAAATCGTGGAGCACAATGGCTTCTATTTTAAAGATTGGTTATTATTGTCTTCGAATAAATTTATACATAAACATGCTACTTAAATATTAAATACAAACTTTTTGGCCAACCTTTATTGTCAACAAATAAATAGTACTGGATGTTAGTGCTGATTAAAATTAAAATCTAAATAAAAAGAAAAAGAGGTAGAAATTGTGAAGTTAAAAAAATACCAAAATAGTTATATAATTATATTTTATTATATACAAAGTTGTATATATCTTTGATTTGAATAATACAGGGTGTGGCAGAGAGTTACGTTTCTCAAAACACTGTAAATCAGATGTTTTTAAAAAAAATTATTTTTTATTTTTCCAAAGAAAAAAAACATAATACCATTTAAGAAGCATACAGAAAGTAAGAATGTAATTCAGGTGTGACCAATAACTCCATCCAAGTGGCGGCTGTTCTTGTCCAGGCAATGTTGTAGGCGGGTGGAAAAATTGTTCATACGCCTTCCAAGTATAACGCTGGAATTACTCGAATTTTTCAAGGCTTCCTAAAGAACATCAAATGTCTGTGGTTTTTCAAAGTAAACCTGAGCTTTTAGGTAGTTCCATAAAAAATAATCACAGTGTAAAACCGGTGATCGAGGGAAGTACTTTACATCCCCACGCAGTAAAATGAGGCACCCTGAAAAATGTTCTCTTAAAAGAGAATTCTCTTGAGATATGGCAAGTATCCCCATCCTTGCAAAATGTGCAAACGTAAAGCGCCGCACATAGTCATTTTCTTTCAGTTTTGAACCACTATAATTTTGTAAGGATGAAAGTGGAGGTCAAAGTGCAAAATTCGGGGAACTGTCCTGTCAGACATGCACAAAGCGCAAGCGTGGCATACATTTTTCTAGTGTTTCAACGCGCCGATCACCACCCACAGCTGTTCCAGGTTTCACAGTTCCTCTAGTTTTCAAGTTGTTAAACCATTTCAGCATTGCTGGCCAAGATGGGATTATATTTTATCGCACACCGACTAATATTGAAGTGAGTTCGAAATTTTCGCTGTGTCTGTATTACTGAATGATCGGTTGCAACAAAGGTGTCGTAAGCAATTGTCCATGGCTATTGAAATAGAAACTAACAAGTGTATATCAACCATTGCGCATGCGCTAGTTCTCCTACCATCAATGTTATACCCGTATCAAAAACGCAACATCTCTTTGCTGGACCTTGTACTTTAGCAAGGGTGAGGTAGTAGCCATATAATGAAACGTGGAACATTGTGTTTGTACCGTTAAGTAGTTTTTTAGAAACAACAATTCTGTTGTTAAATTCAACGTCTTTTCTGTCGACAGTTTAATGTTGCGCGTAATCGCAACACAATACTCCGATCCACTGCTGGATCAGTTATGAAGAGGAAATTAATTGGCCAAATTCGTACGACTTGAAATGCAAAGTCCTCTGCACTTCACTAGGAATTGTGTTTCAATTTTGGGTCTGTCTTGTCACTTGCCAAAAAAGACCCTACACTGCGAGTCCAATTCCATCCGTACAAATTGGTGATTATTAAAAACATGTTTCTAGGCGATTTATTTGAAATTATTGCTTGTAGTGAAGTTTAATTTGGATATTGATCGACAAGGCACATTTCCATTTATCATCCAATGAAAAATAAGTAAATAAGGAAGATTATTAATTTTTAGTAGCAGAATACCGATGATAATTATATCAGTGACGTTTTCAAAGTAGAGATCGTTAAAATTTATTTTTTTGAAGAAGGGCTTTTGACTTCAGAACACTATGTCGACATGCTGGACAAAAATCTATAACTCCGAACGTGCATTTGCGGAACATCGAAAATTGTGGTTTCAACAAACACAGGCCAAGGGTTTGGATACCAGTTTTTGACAAATGTTTTCCAAAACGTAACCTTACTTTTCCGTCATGTTCCTTGGCTCTTCCGTAAGCCAAAAAAGCGTAATTCTAATTAGAAAATAAAATATTTGTGAATTTCATTGTAGTTGCTTAAAATAAAGAAATGCTCGAGTCTACAAAATTGAAATAGTAGGCTGGATACTAGGCTGGATACTATTTTTTTTAGCCCAACTGATTAGTTTAACAATTATGGTTGCAAGATACGCCCGGATAATATTGAGATTGAGTCCAGAAAATTCCTTTAATTTAATATATATTCATAAACACTTAATATTCTTCCAAATAATATTTTTGAGCAACAATACACCATTATAAATATAGCACAAATTTTTTCATCTGCAATTCCGTCTTGACGATTTCATGCACAATAGATTTTGGAAGTCCCACGTGCTACGTAATGTGTTATTAATTTACCGCTCATATGTTGGTCAGAATCTAAAACCATTTTTACCTCAACCACGCTTTGAGACACCTAAACACATGTAATTTCGACAAAGCATCCTTTCCGCAGGCTTTTTATATCGTAACAAGCATCTCAATTGCGTATTTTTTGAATTGAATGCAAAATTTCATCGCATATCGCTGGTCGACACTGCGCTGCATTTTGACTCGTGAGACAACGTTCAAACAGCTGTCCGCTTTACCAACGATCTGCAACTTCTAAAGAGTCAAATGCAAGTGGGATGGAATGGACTGTTTCGATAACATCCCCCATCAACCGTCAGGCCCGAAGACTTCGCCCTCTATCCCTGCTGCTTGGACCACAAAAATCAGTCTCATTACTTTCTAAGTGTATCCTGTATACTTCATGTTAAACTAATTTACAAAGTACTGTATTTTAAGGTTTTATTTTATAATACTAATTATAACATACAACTTACTTGGCATAAGCTTTCTCCAATAACGCAGCCCAAAATTCTATGGCATTCGTGCAATGCAGGTAAATTAGTCGCCCTTTGAATGTTGGCAGCCGATCGTCTATTATGACGTCTTTCCATTCTCCGAAATGCCAAAATCTAAACCTGAAACCAAACAGAGACGTGTTAATTGAAACAATGGTAAGGCAAGGCGAGAATGCAAATGACCAAAAGTTAAACTCGAAGTCCTAAGCACGGCATTCGAAGCAACTGGTTTCAAAATGCATTTTACGGGAATGCAAAAAACGAAATGTTATTTTCTAGAATATACTTACGTGATAACTAAGTAGTTTCTACACGAGCGCTTAATTAAGAGACTACTTTTCTAGGTATCCATAACGTAGAAAAAATGCAACTTAAAGCGTACTGCTGTCCGTTAACGATCATTTAAACGACTGCATTCTAATAAGGCGGTTGTCTACGTTGCAGATAAGTGCAAGTAATGTTTGTTTTAGTGATGGCTTTCACGGCGAAATCTCCTGAGGTAACAACTGCTGTTGGATTACCATTAGAACTTGAGCCGCTGATTTAAAGTTAAAGTTAATTTATGAGCAAGTACCTAGACAAGCTAGTAAAAAAGTTTTATGTCTATTTCGCAATAGTTACCAGAACCATTATACTATTCAACAGAATATCCATTACCTAAACGCTTTGTGCTTAAGAGCTTTGGAAGACTTTGTAGTTCCCTCAACATATTGCTTTTAATTTTTTTAATTAAATTGGACGCAAGTTAATTAGAAACAAAATATAAATCATAGAAATAGCCACAGGTCCTTGCCTATATACACTATTCCATTATCAAAATGGAGCATTAATATTAAAGAAAATTCTAGATCTAGAAAATTATGATTTTCAGCAATGAGGGGTGCAGAATAAAAGCGGTAGCGATTTCACCAGCAAAAGAATACTGAAAAAGTTTTTAGTTGGGCTACACCCCTGGCAAGTACCGTCACCAATTTTTGATATTTATAAGAAGTTGGTCCCTACAAACTTCAATTAATAACCTACATATTGATTTAAAATCCAGGCCAACATGTAGATCTGATAAAAAGGTTAAAAAGTGCAAGGCAACTCGTGGTTGCCGTCACTTTTCTAGAAATTTTCGTTTTTACCATATCTGTCGTACCAAAAGCTATAAGATGATTGGATGTTCGATAGTTTACAGCTAATGTAGACTATCTTTAAAGGATATTTGGGTGGATGCTATATAGAGGATGTTTACAATTTATTCATGTTTAAGAAACGCAAAATAAAAAATATATAACCTTCATCATTATTAATGCATACATATAAATTGATTTGTTGAAATATATATGTACCGAAAACTGAATTTAGTAAATGTTGTGTTGTAAAATAATTAATATTTTCCCAGCCGCAAAAAGTAAAGTAATGGCACTATTAGCGTTTCATAGATGAATATCCTTTAAAGAAGTTTTTCTGCATAACGTGTAGGATATTTACAAAATTTTAATTTTCGAAATATTGCAAACAGAAAGATACAATTTTCACTACACTGTAATTCGTGTTGTACACCATACTATATATGAGTTTAGCAGAATGGACATAAACGGTACACTGTAAAATCAGTATAGTAAATTCTATTTTATAAAATAATTATTACATTTCGAACCACAACAGGTAGAGCGTCGGCATGGTCATCGATTGATAGCACCTACCAAACCTTATATATAAGCTCAAAGCTTTCTCGTATAATATACAAAGTGTTCACAAAAAGCGCATCTCTGAAACAAATGTATTCCACCTGCCTTTATCATTTGTTTTCTGTGACCAGTCATAACCAGCTATTTTATAATCTCTGCCTTTGCTTTTTTAAATTTTTTAATTTGCTCTATGAATCTATTGATTATTCCTCGTTATCCTAATGTATCCAGCTTAATTCCATATTAAAATGCGTATTTGTTATTATAACACGCGCAACTTTCGTGTTGCGTATGTAATCCTGTAATGTTTTGTTCATCATACTCCTTTACAATACCCATGTTTCTATTTCGTATGTGAAGGCTGGTAACATAATGGTCAAAGACTCTTGCCTTTATTGTATTTGATATAATAAACCTCAATATTGTAGTCTGCCAAATGCCGACTAAATTATTACAATTCTTGTTCTTGAAAAGCTTAATTTTTTACTAATTAATTTTACTAATTAAAACTGGAACATAATAATTCTACATTAGAATGTATTTAACATATTCAAAAGTGATTTAAAGGTGTGCTCAAATTTTCAAATTTAGCATGGTCTAATAATAAAAAATTTAGTGTACGTTCTTGTGTGTTAAATTATGTAAAGATTGTTAAATGTCATTTTCATGCCTTCAAACCCATTATTGAGCAATTTCTATTCTGTAAAAAAAGCCTTCCTATTTTAGAAAATTGCATTGTTATTAAGGACTATGGTTGATCATCCAAAATGTTGATATAATCACTTGTAGTTATTGTAATAAACAGAGTAATAATTGGACTTACTGAATAACATGATATATAATATTAAAATGCAATTCGAATCTAAAAGGTGTGTATTTGATTCTGTTGTTACATGTGCTGCATTTATTTTTTCGCAACGATCCTTGTTTAAGTGGAACGCTCTCTTTCTGTCTTTCTTTGCAAATGTTGACCGTCTGTAACTTTAGTCGGCTGACGAGAGTTTTGGAAGTGTTTTTCCTAAAACTTCAATTCATGAGGCAGCTTTTGATACACATCTTCCTATTAAATAACCACTCACAATTTTTTGTCGTTAGAAATTAGATAAGTCTCCTATTACTCAGAAGGTTTTAAAGTAATTTCACTAATATCTAAATAGTACTAATACATAAAACTAATAATTGTTCATGATACAATTCTCTTATTTTATTTAATATTTAGCACATAAATAAACTGCACATCATATAAATAGAGAAATGTTTTTATTATTTTTCTCAAACCTCTATTTATCGTTTAACCCTATCATACATAGAGATCTCATATAATTATTATTCGGTTATAATTTAGTGATACTGTCTGAATGTGTTTCACAGCTTAGGATTTTAAATAGTTTGTAGACACTATATTAGATGGGAGAAATTTTAACAAAGTTAGAAGTACCAATCATTTTGTTGCTATTTTGTTGATTTTTATTTGACATCTGCATGATACTTCTGGAAAGATTATTAGGGTTTTACATATTTTAAATTTTGTAAATTAATAGTAAGTGCGTTATTCAGTACTATTATATTTTTTATAGATGGATAACCATATCAGATATAAGAAAGGTTTACTACCGCAAAACACTTACCTTACACAAAACTAAACATGTGCTCTTGAGGAAATCTAAAGATAATTTGGTTTTAAATGATTTTGATGATCCGACAGTAACAAATTTGCTTTAGAGAGAGTAACAGCTCACATGAAGACAGTTGTGTTCATTGTCCTTCTCCTGTTCATCAGACTCAAAATGTTTAAAGTCCAGTTATTGTGCACATCCAACTGTTGCCAGTCAAATGTTACTGTAAATGCAACCAGTATAATTTAGTAAGAAAAATAATTCATTTGTTCGTAGTAAAGCTGCAGATTATTCTTTACAGTCGTGTCGGATAATATTGTAAAACAAACAAATTTGTATGCGTATTGTAAAAGAAAATATAATTCGGCACTTACAGTGACTTAATTCGAAATTTACCTTAAAATCACACTTGTCATGACGTACATAAGATATCCACGCATAAAAAATGATAGTCCTCTTAACATGAAATATGTACGGATGAATTAATGCAAGGACATGAAGTAACATTTTAATTTTGTCGACTGAGAGACAGTACTAACAATAAAGACAAAGCAGTACGTATAAAAGTAAAGTTGAAAACGTTTTACAAAATATTTCATGCTACTGTCGGCTTAGTAGAACTTCAAAGTGCAGATGAGGTTATAAGGGACGTTTACAACTCAAACAGTACTTCCTGAAGAAATCAAAAATGTGTGGTTTAGAATATGAATGAGGGAAGAGATTTCAGATTATGTATATTATTTTCTTCTACATTAAGTGCAGATTCAGCAACACAAAGTACTTAAGTTTTGCTACGATGTTGCTGGTGAAGTATATTGAAATTCCATTGTTTCACAGCATAATTGCGTAGAACAAACATATGGTTAAAATAGATAATATGGACGCTTTTAGTACTTTGTATCTAAATTTTCTTGTTGGTGCAAACAATTGCATATAAAAGAAAGAGAAAGAAGTTCAAATCAAGAGTAGTTTAGCTCAGCTAGATGCAATGAAACGAGAATTCCCTTAGAGTAAGATATCATTAGTGGTAAATCACTGAGTGCTATTTGAGAAGCGTTTTGACACAGTGGACACGTCAAAAAAAATACATTTGTAGTAAATATGAGGTTCCAATCTGTCTATAACGTTTTTAAATAAAACTATTTTTGATTTACATAAATTAATCTACTATAAATTAAATTTGTTTTGTTATTTGCATATAGTATAGAAAGCAAATTTGCATTGTTTATATAATGCTTGAGCAAAAACTAAAGCGATTGAGATTTGGCTTTGTTATGCACATTTTACACTTTTGTGCATCTATTTTTCATCAAAAATTCATTACGTTCAGGTATAACTGGCTTGAAACGTCCATGAACATCTAGCAGGTTGGAAAAAAGAATAGATAATATACTCGTTTCTTATGTACAAATTTATGTTTTTATATTTAAAAGAGTAACTGATGTACCATATAATTCTGTCTCCCCTTTTCGTTTTTTTTTATTAGTGATAGTCAGTACAGCCTAGTTTAGATTAGCGTTTTCCTATTTAACTAAGCATTTTAATTAAACAGTACTTTCTGCATAGACACAGGCTTTATATATCTTGTACGTAAGTGTTTTCTTCTTAGATTGTTACTTTCCAATGAGCCGCAATTTAAAAGTATGCGTACCTACAGCCGCCATTCTATTTTTGTAAAATCTCTTATTTTAAATACTTGCTCCAACTTTTGGCTCAAAGGATTAATATTTAATTGTTAGAGTGAGACTTCATTGTTGCCAGTCGTATCTTCAGCTTCAAATTTGATGTATATACAGCATAAGGTGTCCTGATTACTTTCGTTACCTTCAAAATTGAATAAACCTGATTTGGGAGTTCAGTCTGCAATGATTCGTCGATCTGGGTATCTATTCGATTAGGTCGACGTCTTCAATACTTCTAATAAAAATTAATTGTTAAAAGTACAAATAATTGATTTTATATTCTGCAGATTGGTTCTAAGTATTTCAATTTTTGCCAGCTGCATCTACGTTGCGAAATGTTTCTGGATCTGTTTTTCTGTCAACGTTTTTCAAATATGTGAAAGCTGACGTCATATTTCAGACGATAATTTAAATATTTAAATTATAATTATGCAATATTTAATTAAAAACAATTTGCTTATAGTTTAAATCACTTTTTATTATTTTAGCTTGTTCGTCTTAGTGCATGATATCGTTTAGAATGAAAACATTAATTGTAAAAATGCAAGACCGATAATTTTAAAAAATCGATGAAAGTGTGATAATCGTGTCAGATTTAATAGTATTACATTTTTAATGATAAATATAAAATTACTCCGCGAGAAGGTTAATTCAACAAATATTATACATAAAAATGTTAGATGTATTGTTTGATTGTATGACAATGGACACATCTGTTTGAGATTATTTTTACGCTTTCTTTTGTAGAGACTTCCCATAATTCAAGCAGATTTCTTGAAGGTCGTAGGTACTACTGTACCTTTTGCGCAATTATATTCCAAACATTTTTTATCGATGAAAGGTTAGGTGATTGGGCCGGCCATAGAGGTGTTTCCACTCTGTTTCGTTAAAGAAAGCTTAATGTGTTAAGTGCTACGTGTGGTCGAGCGTTATCTTGTTGAAAGATTGCTTGGGGCACTCTCTGAAGGAAAGGAAGTACTACAAAGTGTATATGTAAGTATGACTCATAGTGGTTCCTCTAACATTGCTGAGCAGTGAGCTATTACCATAATTGATAGTTCTCCATACCATAATATTCATAATAGTGTTCTATGCCTTGTACGAATGCAGTCTTCTTACTCTACTTTTCCGCATCTGTGGCGTATCGATATCTGATTATCGTTTCAGTTTAAACAAAGTTTGGATTCACCAAAAAAGATATCCTATGTCATTTGTGTGTCTGCAGACGTTTTTTTTTTGTTGTCTATTGCAACCTTCGTTGCCGGTGCAAAGAAGTCAGTGATAGTAGCAAGAAAGGACGTCGTACTGTTAGCCTCATTACAAATAATTTGCTCCGAACAGAGCGGATAGATAACTTGTACCGTGCAATGGTCTACTATTGTGGGTTAAAGCACTTGGAGTCGCGTTTATAACTGCAAGTTTCTAAACATGACGATCCTTCAAATTGGTTTTCTTGCGTACTGCTCTAGACTCTGTTCTGAATTAGTTTCTATTTTGGCCCACTGCTACAGCAATTAATTCTTCGACCTATCTTCCACATAAGAACACTTCCTTATGTAAACTAACTCTTTGAAATTCGGCAACGTGTTTTTTGTCCACGAAGAGACATTCTTACACAGTGAAAGTTACACGTGCTAAATCTGATTGAATGAGAATACTTTTATGGTTATTTTACACCTGATATCACTATTTGCATTAGTCCTGAGACCTAAACAAACGTTATAAGCAAATCTCAGATCAGTATAAAAATGTGTTTCTCAAACTGCAACCGTTCTTAATGTTTAATTTTTCATGGTGCTGTAATTTCAATAAACAATAATGTATATATTTTAGAAAGGGGGATTTTCTTAGACAGACATTTATCTTGATTTTGCAAACGTTACTATTTGAAACAAGTACTATGTATGCCTATTATTATTTCCATTTTAAACTCTTATGTTGTACAATATTTCACTAGAAAACTTTTTTAACTAGCCATACATATTATTAAATGTTAGGAGCTTTTCCAGCGTTTAAGTTATTTCTACATACATCATTTTACTTGTAATATTTTTTTTATATTGGTTATAAGCAAATTAACAATCAGAACGTAATACAATAAATCAATGTTCTGTGAACTAATCATCCATCGATGTTATCCCGTTTCATTAGAGTTGCACTCCTTTAAGATCACTGGGCCATTTCTTTATTTTTAATCTTCTCGGTGGGGGATCCTGATGAAGGTTGGATGCAAAGGTGTTGGGATGGGCGTGCAACCGCGCAAAGTGGGTGTTACTTCGTTTGGTACGTTCTTCTTCTACCGTTGTGACTTGTAGGTCCGTATGCAGGGTCAAGTTGCTGACATACCACGGAGCATTTAATAGCTGATGGTTTTGGATTGTAGGCGTTGAATAATGTTAACAGTGGACTTACAAAAGCAGCCCCATAGCTCAATGCCGTAAGTCCATATGAGCCTGATTACTGTTTTGTAGAGCAGGATTTTGTTTTCGAGGGAAAGACACGACTTTTTACCAAGCACCCGGTACATTTTCTTGATTCGCAGATCAATCTCTTTACGCTTTTTCAATATATGAGATTTACAGGTGAGTCGTCGGTCTAAATGAAGACCTAAGTAGCGGGCTTCTGTTGCTTGACGAATGGGTACGCTGTTCAGAAAAACTGGGGGGCAGTCGGAGTGATTTAGAATGAAGGTAACGTGAGTGCTTTTCGTTTCATTGACCTTGATTCTCCATTTAGCAAGCCAGGTCTGAAGATGAGTTAGATAGGTTTGTAGGTTAGAGGATGCTATATGAGGATTAGTATGACTGGAAAGAAGGACAGTGTCATCTGCGTATGTGCCTAAGTGTGTATTATTTGTTATGGGAACATCTGAGGTATATAGTAATTGTAGCAGCGGTCCAAGAACACTGCCTTGAGGCACACCTGAGGTGATTGGTCAGAGGTCAGAATAATGTTGGCCATATTTGATTTGGAAGTAGCGATCATTCAACTACGATTTTAGCAAAAGGTAGTATTCATTTGGCAGTAGTTCTTTAATTTTATATAATAGGCCATCATGCCACACCTTGTCAAATGCCTGTTTAATGTCTATAAAAACTGCAGGGCAGTAAGATTTGGCGTCGAGGGCCGCATTGATGGTATTTACAAGTCGATGGCATTGCTGAATCGTGCAATGGTACCGCTTAAATCCAAACTGATGGTCTGATATGCAGTTTTCCAGTATGTCACTATCATACAGTCTTTTGATTATAAGTTTTTCTAACAACTTAGAGAGTAGTAGCAGCAGACTTATTGGACGGTAAGAGGCAACATCTTCAGTAGGTTTACCAGGTTTTGGTATTAAAATAATTTGCGCAAATTTTAACGATGATGGCCAATATTGGCATCTCAGTATGGAGTTGAACAGATTTCTTAAAAACGTTATACTATTTTTGGACAGTTCAGTAAGCACGTTGGCCGTTATTAGGTCATGCCCATGGGCTTTGTTATTGTTTAGATGGCGAGTTTCATCAAGCACCTCAGTATAGGTAAAGCTTTTGATGGGCAGCGACATTTGAAGTGGCGTCTGAAGAAAGTCTTGAATCTCAACATCGAGTGTAGTAGAGTAGGGGGTGAAAACTTGGGCAAAGTGCTGGGCGAAGAGATCTGCTTTTTCTTGATCTGTGATTATCAGTCATTATTTGGTTTTCTTAAAGGTGGATTAAGCCTGTGGTCTTTTATTAGCTTTAGAAACTTTCCAGATACTGTGGTCGGCTCGGTACAAAGAAGTTAGATAATATGGAAAAGTTTCTTGCTTGTGCAGTTTGAGTTTATTTTTGAGGGCATTGGTTAGTCTATTAAATATCGTTTTATCAGCTGCGTTTCGAGTCCTATGCCATTTAGATCTTGCCCTCCTCTTTTGCTTGATGAGTTTAAGGATTTCATTATAGATATTTCCATCCTGTCGTACCGTATTTAGAAGATTGGGCGTAGCTCTCCAGGCTGCAGATTGAACAGTAGTGATGAAGTGTTCTGTGGCTTCCTCTATATCATTAGAGGTGCGCAGGCTGATGTTGGTTTGGAGATTTTCTTGCAAAAGCCTTCTGAATTCGTCCCAGTCGGTTTTTTGGTTGTATAGGGATGGTCTAGGTTATCTTTTAATAATTGTAGTGCTAATTGTAGCAACGACTGGTATATGATCGGATGATAGGTCAGTGCTGCTGACTATATCTGTATAGGTAGAGGATATACCTTGGGTGATAAAAAAGTCCAGTAAATCAGGTACCTTATTTAGATCCGTGGGCCAGTACGTGGGCTCTCCGGTGGATAGGTAACCATAGGTTTCTTCGCGGATGAGTTCATATAAAGCTCTGCCTCTGGTAGTTATTAGACGAGAGTCCCAGTAGGTATGTTTGCAGTTATAGTCACCTCTAAATATAGAGTTGTTGCCAAGAGATTGAAAGAATGGCTTGAGGACGTCTTTGGAAAGTCCATGCCTGGGTGGGCAATACGCAACAGAGATTACTAGTGAATGTGATAATTTGTAAACTTGAATAGTAGTTGCTTGGAGAAACGGTTCTTCATACTTTTCCACGTCATTGTGAGCGATTGAGCTTCGTATTAATATAGCTGTGTCTCCGTGCGCTGTACCGTCAGAATATTCTGTGTTATAGCATGTGTAGTGTGGTATTCTTAGAAAAGACCTGTCTGTAAAGTGTGTCTCAGATATAAGTAGGATATCTATATTATTTAGCTTTAAAAATGGTTCAATTTCATAGATTTTTGACAGGATGCCATTAGCATTTCATAATGATATACGGAGTGAATTACCCATTATCTTACAAGTTTACTCATGACTGTGGACAACATGTTTATTTCCATGTTGTTTGGTTGCATCAGTTGTGAAAACATAGCTTTAAATTCTTCTAGAAATTTTTGTAGGGTTACATCTTGGGGTTGTGCTTGTGTAGTGTTTGTATTTCTTTGCACGGCCTGATTATATCTTCGTGGGTTGTGATGGTTAGGAAGGATTGGGTGAGTTTGATGAAGTCGTTGTTGGAACATGTTTGATGTTGTAGATCTAGTTTGTGAGGATGTGTTGGATCTTAACTTATTTTGAAGTTCCTTATGTACGGTACAGCCTCGATAATTAGCCGGGTGCTCTCCGCCACAGAGAGCACATTTGCCGGGTAAGTCTTTTGTCTTCTTACAAGATCGGGTATCATGTGAGCCGCCGCATTTTACACATATAAATGAGCGGTTACAGTAGGCCTGAGTATGGTTATGCTGTTGGCACCTCATACACTGTAGGATTGTTGTATTTCTGTGTGGTGGTTCGACCTTTATAATTTGGTTTCGTAAAAACCTGAGGTTATAAATGTCTTTGTTATTTGGCGCAGGTTCCAAGTCTGCAAAGAACATTGGCAAGGGCATTTTTGTTATTCGGTGTTTAATGTTGGTTACGGATCTCACTTTGTGACCGTTCTCCTCCAGTAAATCGGCTATTTCTTTTGTGTGGAACAGAGTGGTGTAAGTTACGGATGACGACATGGTATGTTTTATTTTTTTTTCATCTGATAGGTGTGATATATGACGTTAGATTCTTTCATGAGTGTGATTAGCTTACGATATATATCAGCCGTGTTGGCATATATCTTAATTACGTTATCAGCCAGTGCTTTAGTTTTGTATTGTTCTGATTCTGCAGCATCTGTTAGTGCTGCGACCATTTTATTAAAGTCCGCAACCCCTTGTACAAATATTGGTGGTGGTTTGAGTGTTTTATTTTGCTGTGTGTTTGGTGTATTTTCTATTTCAGCCGCATCAGTAAGATTTGTGAGGACCGAGTATCTGTTATTATCTATAGTAGGTATCATAGTGTTCGCTGATGCTGGTTGTTTAGATATTCGTTTACGTTTATTATTTCTGACATTGCCAATCTTTACTTGGTGTATTAGATAATTCAATATCGTTTTCAGAATCTGAGGTATTCATGTTACTTACTGCATCGTTATTAAGCAAGTTATTTGATTGCGTTGATGTGATAGGGTTATGTATCTGTAACGGTGTTTGGAATTTGTGTATGGGGTATATATTGTTGGTTAATAGGTATATAAGAATTTATAACAGGAGATAGTGGTATTACCTGATTGAAATTAATGGGAGGCTGGAAACCCTGTTGAGCGGTTGTTGGCTGTTGATAATAATAATTGCTGCTATTGTAATTCATGTTGATGACTTGCGATTAGTTGGCTGGTGTTTCAAAAATATATAACGTAAAAATAGTTTATATCAGTTGAGGTATACTGATATAGGTGACCCGAGGGTCAACGATTTCCGCGCGTTGCACTCACTTATCACTACGAGCTCGGAACACTTCCTTACTGCATGAAAGTAAAACGCGAAATTTTACTTGTAATATATCTGAAAATATTTCATTATGATAATGAGACAGTTCACGCTATAGAATACAATAATTAACAGAGAGACTATTTTATTTGGTTTTGCTAAAAAGTTCTGATACCGTTAACGTGCAAATATAAAGCCAATAAATAAACAATCTTTAAATTATGTTTTAATTGTATCTAAGGATTTTTTCAGAGCATAAGTGGTAAAACAGCAGCAAGAAGACCTGCTTGTCCAAGCCAGCTCGCCTGAACCTGGAATCTTCTTGCTCTTTTTGCAGCGCAAGGGTTCAGACTGTCGTCGTTGCCTTTTGTTACACACCCAGCGTATTCGAGAACAATAATCAAAGCTGCAAGCGTATAATTCAATCCAGTTACCTTATTAGACTTCCAATAGAGCCGGTAGACGCAATAACTAGCCTACCTAATTATACCGTGCAGAACGCTAAGTATTATATTCTCGGCTGAAGTTACAGCTCGTTATAGGAATCTTTCAGCGGCTTTCGCTTACGCAAAGCGCGCGGGAATTGGCTTAACCCCGCACTCGAGTCAGCCGCGGGCGTTCCAACATGTTTAGTCCCTGCCGCAAGCTGCAGAAGCATACTTTTGTGTTTACGTTGGAACATCAGCGAAATTATAATTGGGCTGACCGTTGCGACGCGGATTGATAAACGTCTTCCCTCTTGCTGTACCCGGTGCTCCAAAACAATAAATGCATGAATAATTCAGAGCTTTCGGGCGATAAATAAGAATGTGCTGACCTTCGCTTCCCGTTCGCCGATAAATCATTTTTAAACCGGCGCGCCCGTAAAAATTAAGCAACAAGGGAATTAATATTTATGCTTTGTTGATCTCACTTCCTCTGCTTTATTTATACGTTAGTAATAAATATTCAGGCCGAGAGCTTTTTATGAAACTGACAACTGGGCTTAAGAATTGAGTTGCTTATTTAATTTAGAATAGGTTACTGGTAACCAGAGATAAATGTGCTATCAGTTCTAATAATTTCATAACTACGTATAAGCGTAAGTCGATCATTCTCGGTGTTTTTAGGAAAGATAAAACAAAAGCATCAAGAAATAAAGCCTCTTGTTAGTCGGTTTTTGAGGTGTGTTATAAATCTAATAAGAATATGCAGTTTCTTACGACTATTTTGCCCTACTTAACATAATAATTAATTGCTTCTATTGCATCTTAATTATAAAATATCTAAGTGTGCAATACGAGCAAATAAACAAAATACATCAAAAAACACAATAACGATTGGAGACTTCAACGTTGCCTTGGACAAGTAACCTGCTCTAAGTTAAAAAATAATTTCTGTTCTGTAATTACTAATTAGACAGCAAAATTAATAAAATGTTAACTAGTACAAGTATTCATTTACTTTACTATTTATTAAATAAAATTTACTCGTAATTAATTATTATAGGTCTCGCAGGGAGTTAATTTAAAATAGAGATTATTAATTCTAGACAATAAAACATTTAGTAATAAGTTCAGTTCGTATACAACAGCAGATTTATACGTATTATGTGCACTCCAGTCGTTCTAAATCACAGAAGATTCATTAGGGGCCTTGATCTTGATGCTTGGAAAAGGAGCGCGTATCTGAGAAAAATGAAGCTTTTACGCGATGGGATCTGCCTTCGACAACCACTTGTTGCTAAATAATCCGGCGAAGGCAGCGCTCGTCAATAAATCCTGGGGCGCTTCTGCTTTCCCGACTTTGATTAATTCTGTTTTCGATACGTTGCGCCGAACACAAGCGGCGATTTGTTAACGTCACTTATTATTATATTATGCGCCGCAGCGTTATTATTACACCTGTCGGTTCCTTTTAGCGGCGCTTTTGCTTTATTTGGTCATTGGTCAGCAGCCTCGCGGCATTTTATCGCTTACGGATTTGTTGACGTGCACAAGATAAATATCGGTTAACAATCTATAAATAGAAAGAATTATAAGTACTTAGAGCTATCTTGTTACTACAAATCAACAAATAAGTGCAAAAGATATATTTGTCTTAACCGACATGAATATTTCAAAAAATAAGAAAACCTACATGAAACATTCCTATACATCATCTACACTGGTAAATAGTTAGGATTTTAATAGAAAAACTAAAAGACGATCCAATATAAATAAAAAACTATGTAATTATTTTTATGAAGGTTCCAACATAAATAACTTAAAAGAAAATTGTGTATACTAATAGACTATGTATGGTGCATTCAAGTTCTGAAGTCTCCACATTTCTTTTTTCACAAAGAAAAATATCAAATTCATAGAGAAATTCAGTGAGTATAAAATTGCGATTAATTTTAAAAAATACGGAAAAATTTCTGAATTTGTAACATATATGGCAGCGCCATGCAATATACCTACATAAGTTGAATTACCGCCAATACAGCGAGTGTTGTTTTGTATACTTTAAATGGAGACGTTTAGTGTTCAAGAACAACGTGTAATCATCTGTTTCTTCCTCTTACGTGGTAAAAAGCCAATCAAAATTCATTGCTAATTAAATGAGCCACGTAGTGAAGACGTTATGGATGTTAAAAATGTGCAAAACCAGCCGGACCGAAATCATGATTGCGCTAGTGGAGCAAGTTGTTATGTTGATTAAGTGTGCGTGATATCGGCTCTAAACTTGCCATTTCCGTAAGATCTATGGAGATTTTGTTCAAAGTAGGTCCCACAAATGGTGACCGACAAACACAAAGCTATGCGAGTGACAATGTCTCAGGGCATATTGACACATGGTGGCGCCATGAATTTTCCACCACGAAGGACTCTTTTTGGCCGCTCATTTTCCAATCGAGCCGGTATTGCATCAGCTATTTTCCAGTGGGCAAAACACACTCTTAAATAAGGAGATTACGTTGAAAAGCCACAGAAGCTTCTACTTTCTTGGGTAAGTACTTTTTCAGAAAAATAAGTGAAACCTTAGAACATGAAAGCACGTCGTATATGAAAACAGAATATAATAAAAGTTAAAAACGGAAAAATTTATTCCTACAAACTAAATAACTTTGATTTGTCAGAACAAAATACAATTAATGCTGCATAGGATACTAAGAAACTTTTCGATATGACGTAAAAGATTATTGAATGTTGTGACAGATTCGTAGTTATAAATTCCAGGGATTTCCCTGGCCATATATGCTACTGTTTTTGAGGGGTAAATAAGATAAACTCCTGGATTGTTGGAGCATCATTATTGCGATAAAGGCCGTGGTTCCCTACAACCACGGGGTGTTAAAGATTGACCTTATAGCCTGATTTTGAATAACCCGGAGCCTATTGAAGTGAGGTTTAGTGAGTCAGCCCCATACTGGAGCCGCATACTTCATAATAGAACTGAGAAACTATCAGCTTATTTCTATCAACGTGGACTTTTCGGGTCAGTTTTTTATCCAGAATCACCTAAAGTAATTGGCTTCTTTCTTCGAGGGTATCTTACTTCCAAAGCACTTGAGATTCCCCAGGTTCTCCAGAGTCGTCTTGTAACAAAGAATTTTCGCAACTAGCTAAACAGCATGCCGTATAGTGGAGGGTGTCGTCGTCATGTTCCGAACGTAGAGGTTGTATAATGTTTGCGACAGGAAGAAGCCTTCCTTCAGACAAGTTAAACCATTGGCAACAGAAATGCGGTGAAGGCTCTATTATACATTAGACAAAATGTATCACACCCTACATCCATTAAAAATATGACCGTTACAAGGATATGGTGAATTACTGTGGGGTTTGAACGAAAAAGGGACCTAGGGAACATAACGATGTATTCTACGCTAATTGCAAAATAAACTACACTTAAGCAATGACGATATAATCATAATAATTGAAGGTCTAAATGTGAGAATAGACAAAGATAACAAAGGATTGGAAAATATGATGGCACCTAAGGAAAAGAGACAAAAAACAATAATAATACAGTTCTGGTTTAATAGTACCAAATTAACGAAAAGCAAAAATTCAAATACTAAAAGAACGTCGTCGTCAATCCCTGACTTCAAAGAACTAATTAAAAAGAAAATATTTACAAAGCAAAAGAACATAAGACTATAACAACTATAAGAAAGCTAGGATAGAGATTAAAGAGAGCGCTAAAAAAACAATCAAAAGACTTGGCAGAAATTTGGAAATAAAATGGAAAAAATCAAAAAGAAAATATGCATTTGAATCAAACAGAAGAATGCTAGACTACATATTTAAAGCACCAAAAAATTTCTTATAACAACATCAAGGCACGCGATGGAGCAGCTTACTATAACCTTGGCAAGCGGAACATTCACTCCTGGCTAGAACGAAGACTCCCCCAAGACCAATTATTAAATAAATGTATTATTTTATAGTAATTAGTTGATTAATCCCACGTTATATAAACATTTATGACAGATGACAGAAATAGAAGCTGGTCTCCAGCTTGAAAGCTGCCTTAATAAAAAGTTAAAACAGCCGCTCACGCCCGGTCAATTGACATATGTGTTATTAAGATCGTACTTTCAAGTTAAGAGTTTTACCCCTAAAACAATTTTGATTTTAGAAATTTTTATGTTTTTAAGAACAGCTCGTCAAGCCCTGCCGATTGACATATAATTTTTTAAGATGGAAGGAGATGTCTAATACAAAAACTTTAATTTTTTATTAAAGCACAAGTTTTGAAAAATTATTTTTTAATTTATGTCATCTAATTGTGATCCTGCATATTTGCGACACTTTTAAATGAGAAGTGAAATTTCTGAGCACTGCGCAGCACGTGGTCTCCATAACGGCTGCCATTTCTTGACGGATATTTTTTTACAATTTAATCAGAGAGCCCGGATTGCTGCTGTATAATCTTGATTTAAAACACCCCCACAAGAATGAAGAAAAAATCAGGGCTGCGTGGAGGCCAGTGTATATCATCCCTTCTGGAAATTAATTTTTGGGGGAAAATGTTACAAACTCGTGGCAGACATGTTAGAAGTTTGCTGGAACCAAGTTCTTTGATTGTAGCCAGCAAAATTTTGAAGTTTAGGTACCAAGAAATTATTCAGCATCTCTACATAACATTCTAAAGTCACTATTAACGCGCGGCCCCTTTTATCTTCAAAGAAGTACAGACCGATTATTCTACGCGCGGACATTGCAGCCCGTACAGTCACTTTTGGTGAATGAAGAGGTGTCTCATGCTTGCATTGTGTGTTCGTAGCACTCCAGGAACGGCAGTTCTGTTTGTTAACGTGACCAGCGAGGTGAAAACGTGCCTTATTAGAAAACAAAATATTGTTGAATGAATTGAAATGCTCAGTTACACAGTTAACAAATTCAAGCCTTCGACTGGCATCGTTGGGTTTTAATTCTTGCACCAATTGAACTTTATGGGGTGCAGACACAAATGTTTGCACACGATGTGGTGTAATGGTGGTCTAGATATATTCAAAACATTATTTTTGTAAAATTCTCGTACACAAAACGTACAGTCAAGTCCCGAGAAACACTCAATATTCCCGAAAGCCCCAGTACCAATTGACATGCTCCTCGCGACCCTCTGGTGTGTTACATGTACGCAGTGAGACAATCAAATCGAAACTTTCTTTTGGGCCACCCAGTATCACGATTAAATAGACATAAATCTCTGCTTTCGCCATATTAATTTTAGTGTATATAAATGTGTTAAATATTTTTATCATAAGTTTTACTTATTGCAAATTTACAGGAAAACGACACATTAAAGTAAATTTAACAAATATAAATGCACGTGATTTACATTACTAATGAAATGTCTATCTCATGCATTTGAAGTATATTTGTTGGCTAACTCCACTAACGGCAGAACGTAAAAAAGCGATCACCTAATCACGCTCTTAAACTTAAACATTTGACTTGCTGTCTGCGCGTACCGTTATAATTGGAATTTATAGCATTAATAATTTCTCATCGTGTGGTTTATGGGAAACTGTACCGTTATGCTGCTTTCTAAGGCAATATTTTATTTCGCAGGGCTGCTCTTTGCGCGTCTAGCAACGTAAAGGCGATCCATACACAGCTTTAATTAAATAAAGGTTGTCGCAGCCCGTTTATTCTCATTATAACGACAGAGGTCTGCCGTAAAGTAGCACTCGACTCGACATAACTAAATTTGCTGTTAGCCTTGTTTAATTACTGTCATCTTTATTTGGCTGCTTTGTCCAAACGTGTAATATTTATAATAAAGCTTTTTAATTAAAAAATCCGAATTTGGTAGTTTCAAAACAACAACAAATTCTCCCTTGCCGGAACTCATATCCTTAATTACATCAGAGAACAGCCGGAAGGATAATCGGACAAAAGCAACAGCCGCGCATAGTTCCCTTGCGTTATGGTAATCCCCGTAATGAATTTGCAAATTAATTATCTTTTTGCGATAACCAGCGCTTCCATTCGGCCGCGCGCGAGAGCGACAAAACGTTGTTTGAGTCACCGCAGATAAGCCGCCGATTTATGTATTTGCAGATAGGATGTTATCTCCGGATTTTTAATTAACCAATAAATCGAGGCCTGAAATATGCGCGTAGGTGACACTTTCGCGAGTCGTCGTTTTTTGCTCCCGGTCTTACTGAACGCTGGCGGCGGCTCAAGGCTTAAAAATGGTGCGATTTATTGCCGCTGATAAGCCGTCGCAGGACCTCGATGTATTTCGAATTGGTGGGCGATGGTGGAGGCGCCCCAAAATTTTTGTTATTTCCCCGCAAATGCCACAAAGCTTTTTCAAGAAACGTGTAAATCCACCACAAATGTCGATGTTGTTACTTAAAAAATTGTACCATAATATCTATTTTTAGTACTTCTATTTATACGAGGGTAATTCAGAACGAAACCTCCGTTTAGTTATCAATGACAGCACGACTAGAATGTTATACAGAGTAGAAACCTGCAATAGTACATTGCTTTCAGGCATAATCGACATGCAAATTGAAGCATTTCTCATAACGCCTTACAAGGTTAAAATTGCTTTTACAAAAGATTTTCTGCTCTAGGAATAGATCCATCTTGTAAGAGCATGTAGAAGCGCATTGTGGTTGTCAAAACTGTGCGACGCAAGCTATTGTTTCATGTGTATAACCTCTTTGTCATTTTCCTGCACAAATTCGTCGCCAACTGCAGATGGACAGTCACTTGTGCCTCACTGTGTACATTATTGCACCCATATTTAAACATAACACCTTCATGCATCACAGTTTACGATGAATCGCAGCTGCGAAAAACGTATTGCTGCGCGCATTTCACATTTGATGGCATTTTTTGTGGCAGCGTTCATTTTCAATTGATTTAGCGGATGAGTAAACTGCATCAAAACCTTCTTCTGCCTAATGAACTACTATTTACAGCACCACAGTACAGGTGTCTTCATCCCCACCTATTTTTGCGCATGCGCAAACGGAGGTTTCTTTTAAAATTGACCTCATATTAAATATAAGATTTTATTAAGAAACTAAATTTTACTTAATGTAAACAATTGTTCTTTTTGGTAGTAACAGTCACCCACTTAATATGGTGTATTAAAAACGCACTCTAAACTAATGTCGCGACCTTTAGTAGTGGGACTCGTAGAACTCGCACATTCTTAATGTTCAGCTTTAATAACGCAGATCGTGAGATCAATTTTTTTATCCGTTTTCGGGAAGATCTAGAGAAAGTCCCCAGACACACCAGCCCCGGAGATAAATGGGAGATATTCTACCTTTAGAACTAAAAAAGCGTAATCACAGAGGAGCACTGAGCGCGATGGCACTCGCAACGATCCGTAAATCCTGTGGACTAGCAACAATACCGCAGTCTTGCTGCAAAGATTAAGTTTGCCATTGCAAAGTAGCGCAACATGGCCTAAGAGAGAAAGACAAGAACACTCGCATTGCCCGACAATAGTTTCTAGATAATGGCCAAGATCCTACGCTATCGCTCAACCCTGGTGAGAGTCTAGATCGCCCAAACAAAGCTGAAGTATTCACTTGCAGACTGGAATGTTAATATAACCTCGGCTACGATGACTCCGACCTTGATTACTTTGTAGGTTGTCTTCAAGGACAGCAGCTCTGCGACCATCTGGATCCAATAACCTAAAAAATACCTTCGACTTATCCAAGCCTTTAATTTGCACAACACAACCGTCATCATTAATGCTACCCTTTGTCTTTACCACTTTCCGAGCTTTTCAAAGGTGGCGTACGTCATCAAGTTTGGAAAGCCAGGGATCTTATCCCAAAATTATCGGCAGCTAAGTCTGCTATTGACCGCATACAAACTTGTAAAACAAGTCATCCACAAGATCCTGACAACATATGTCAAAGACCGCTAACTGATTAGAGAAAGTCAGTTGTGATTTCTTTCAGGCCACAGTACTACTCTTCAGCTTCTCAGAGTAGTAAGGCGCATTACCGAGAGTTACATCAAGAAGAAAACTACTAGTGTGGTATTTTTCGACGTGACTAAGGCCATTAATAAAGTATACAAAATTGCTTTCACTTTCACCTCACTGCAGTAAATTCAACTTTTCTAGCACCTTTTCTACTGAGAAAATTTTTTCAAGCTCCGTGGCATAAAGTCACCAGAAAGGTGACTTTAAGCTGGCGTTTCTCAAAACTCCGTCCTGTCCTTAGCGCTTTATAATCTCTGCATCTCTGAGTCGGCGCCTTCTACTACACTCGCCTAACACGCAAACAACACGGCAGGGCTATCCAGCTCGCTAAGTCCAATTCTGGTGACAAGGTGGCTAAAGAAGATATTGGGCTTGATGAGACAAGTGGAAAATGGGAATTAACCCAGACAAAAAATTAGTTCTTCTTCTTCTCTTATTTCCTTCTTTTAACAGAGGTTGAAGAACATCAAAGTAATTTTAACTTTATATTTAATGCTATTTTAAACAAATTTCTTCTACTACAGCCCCATCACTCTCTTAGACTTCTTCTTACCTTCCTTTACATTTTTATTCATCGTAACACATCCTCATTTATAATTTTATCGGTAAATAATATTTGTAGAATCTTTTAATAGTATCATAACTAAAAGACGTTTTATATATGTTTGTTTTAAACTTTTCACCGTACAATAAGATGGAGAAAACGTAATAACAAAGTAGTTTGGTCTTGGCTAAATGTTCAAGTCCTATTCGCCACCAAAAGGACAATTCATCGGCATAACGACATGGTCATGGATCTTCAAAAACTGCCTAGGGACAATTTTAGGCAAAAAGCTGACCTGAAAAGTGAACGTTGATAGGACGATCATAAAGGCAAGAGTAGCAAGATTAATACTAGATTCCCTTCTGCACTTTGAAAGTCTAGTAACCAGCCAAAACAAGCTAATCGGTTATAAAGCAATTATCCTATTAGGAAATATGCAGCTTCAACTTAAAACTGAACCACAAAATCTTATATTAACAAGCTTAAAATCATCTATAATTGACCCTTGAAATGAATTTTTGAACCACGACCCCATTCGTGAAGTTAACATTTACACGATCTAGGAGTTTTTTACTCGGCAGCCAGGCTCTCCATTAACGCGTACAGGGCCACAATAACTCCATTAACGATGGTCTCTATAAATCAAGGCAAAAAAAGCTTTATTCCTTCGTAAGGAAGTGCAAGGACGGCTTTTATGGTCTCCTACTACCCATGCCAAATTATATCAAGAGAACTGAAATTAAAGGCTAGACCAATAAACCTAAAATCTCACCAGTAAAGTCAACGTTAACGTTTAGACTAATGTATAATTATGATTAGATAGTTCACCCTACACACTCTTGTTTTAATATATTTATATATTTTCCATAATGCATCGTTAAGCTAAAACCTGATTTTTTAAAATATTACAGCGAAATTAACCAAAAGATTTTTGAATATGCACAATCCCTTATTAAACCCTTTAATAAAAAATCACTACACAACCAGAAGCTTCTGCTCTTAGTTGGAAAACCCATGGCCTGCGTGAGTTGGCTAAAAAAATATAACGATACAAAGAAATTCGGGACGTTTAACCACGAAAAAGAGGTTTAGGCTAATAAGTCAGCACACAGCAAGCGATCTGATCGCAAGAAAAATAGACCAAAATACTTGGCGAAGCACGGGGATAAAGAAAAACAGGTATCATATAACAGACAATCAGTCCAACAATTCGCAAGAATTCGCACTGCAAGTCGTTTGTCAGGCGAAATTGCCAATTGTTAACTGAGAAGAACAAGATAAACAAATAGCTAGAAGCTCAGGTACTGCTGATCAACATCTTTTATGCAAGAACTGTGTCCAGAACAGAAAGCTAAATCATCAAAATCACTGTGGACCTGTCAAGGTGACTGATATGTTTGCCGCCTCTATAATTGTGCTGGAGGTTGTAAACCTAAAGTTTAAACTTGAGTGCCGATTACTCATTTTACTATACCTCGATGTAACTAGATAAACCCATTAGAGACAATTATAATATTGTGGGTACACAATTTTCGACAGACTCAGCATTAAAATGGAAATCACCTGGTAGACCTCGTATCGTTTGCGATTTCTACATTGCGATCTCATCTTCCATCCATACAAACTGATAGTGGTTTAGAAACTTAAAGAAATAACTGGTACATGTCAAATATTCGAGCTGTGCTATTGCTCTCAAAAATGTCAAAGCTCATTTTCATTTACAGGGCTGCGTCAGTAATCAGAATTTTTGATATTGGGCTCTACAAAATCCACAACTTCATGAGGGACATCTCCCTACTCATTATGTAACTGTTTGGTAATGGAATTTAACAACATAGGACCGTATTTTTTTAGAAAGTAGAACGTGCAGTGCCTGTCACATCTACTCGTTATGTTGCGATGTTGTTTAATTTTCTGGAGCCCAAAACCAATAAAAACGGAAATGCACCAATGTGGTTTCAACAAGATGACGCTACCGCCCACATGGTACGAATTTTTCTAAAAGTTCTGAGATGTTTCCAAGCTACCTCATCTCATTACATGGTGACATTCCATGGCTGGCTGAGTTACCAAACCGGTTCTCTTGTGACTTCTTCCTACAGTCACAGCTAAGAGGTGAAGTTTTTCAACACGAGCCACGGACTACTGAGGAATTAAATGATGCTATTCGCAACCTGATCACAGCAGTACTAGTGGAAATGACTCGAAAAGCAATGCGGAACATTGAGCTAAAGCTGTATCAGGTCCAAAACTAGTTGATGACTAAATGGCAAGCATTGTTCTGCGTGATGGTACAATAAAACATTGAACAGAATCTGTGTTGCCTTTTTATTGCAATTTCGAAAAGGAGAGATGATTTTGCCGGACCATGTATAATCAATTTATCTACTGAATGTAGAAAGAAGTAAAGGCAAAGGTTTAATGATTAATCTCCATTATGAAAGTGGTCATTTATATAGGTAAGCCTTGCAGCTGCCGTTAAGGCCCAGGCTAGAGAAGGTTATGACCAAATAACTTGGTTCTGGTTTACGTTTGCTTACATTGTGACAAATTTTATGAATTTAAATTGACTATTGACACCAGCGTGGTCTCATGGTCATTCCCGGAGCTTTCTGATGCCTGGCGGATGTCCTACTTAGTTACTAAAAATAACTGAGTATCTGCACTCGCTCGAGCAAGGGGTAATAATGGCGGTTTTCTAAGGCGCGGTGCTTGTCACATCGCCCCGCATCAGAGATCGGGCATAATGGCGAACATATGAGAGCCTTAGCCTGGCGATTCGCAGGCCGTGCTCTCATGCGGGGCGTTAGAGCCTTACTACCATTGGCTATTGCTTGTATTTTAATTATTTTATTATTTAGCTATCTATAAGTAAAAATCTGATAAACTTTGCAAACAAAAATTGTAGAGTACTCTCTTACATCCTAGCGTTACACTGCTTTCTAATGGGTGCTTGCGCGTATAAATTAGCGACCGCAGCGGTCTGACGATAAAATACCAGGCTGCAATTTTGCAGCTCGCGTACACACCGGGGCTTCTAATTGTAAGTACAGAGGCGGCCTCGTCCTGCTCGCATGCCGAACCGCGCTTTTTTAGCGGCGGGCATGCGATAAATCTAATTAAATACTGCCACTTATGCTCGCATGCTAAGCTTCTTAGAAGCAGAGACGAGAAAATCATAAAGCATCTTTTTTCCGCTGATAAGCGGTCGGAATTATCGAGCTTAATTAAACGTATTTTGTTAAACAAGATCGCTGCCGGAGATTCCGCGCGCGGATCTGAATTATTCATAACTTCGGCCGGATTTTCAGCGCCGTGGGCCGGGGACGCGTTGGCCGACGCGAGCATCGCGACGCTAGCCGCAGTCAGCTCCGGCGGCCCACAAATCGGGTAATCAATCACAATGCGCGAGGTTAATTTATAATAAATTCCTGCGCGGCAAACGAACGGGAAAAACGCGAGCCGTGAGAACAGGCCATTAAGGTAAAGTTCAGCCAGCAACGCGGCCCGGACAAATAAGATTAAGATTGTCTCGGGCACAATCAGCTTTCACGACATAAATCCGCTGCATGTATCAGATTAGCGATGTGAGATTCGACTCGTTTTGCTCCATTATTTCGTGCCTAATGAGTCAAAGCGCGAGCGCAGCTCCTTTATGGCGTCTGTAATTAACTCGCGAATGCCTTCTACAACTTACTCGGGAAGCCACCAATTAAAATAACGCGAAATGTACGGAGTTGTTTTGACATTGAACCCTCGACGGACTGAGGTGCGTGTGCTGTCTACAGGGTGGTCGGCCAATGCCGCTTGCCTGCTGAATGATCTGTTATTTTCTTGATCACAGCGATCAGTTAATATAAGTTATAAAAAAATAAAAGGTTAATAATTTGTTAAATAACACAGGACAAGAAATTTGTACCTTTTATTTTTTCTTCACTATTTACATGCAATTTCTTTTTGTTTTATAGGACGTCAGGTTTTGAAAACAAACTCAGAGAATAAATCAAAAATTTTATGAATACATAACAACGAAAACGTTGTCCTCTACACTTTTCTTTTGAGAAACATTTTGTTGTCAGTGTCCAGCAGTAACTGAGAAGAATTTCGTTATTTTACTTCCCTTGGTAACGTCTCCATATTCATCATTAACATCACCAAGATTAGGAAGAGAAAAGTATGAAAATGAATCTTCCGGTTCATATTACAACTAATACTTAATAACTCTCAAGGAGTATAGCGATAATGTATTTAATGAGTTAAATTAAGTATGGATCTACAAATCTTTATCATATGATAAATTGAAGTTTTCAGAGAACCATAAATTGCAAAGAAATACCTCGAGAGTGGAAACAGACGTACATAACTTCATTGATAGGGGAAATAAGAAGAAGTCTGATAATTATAGGGGAATAAGTGTATTATTAATAATGGGACGGCGCTATGGTAAAGTAATAAGAAGTACTCTGGACAGCATAGAAGGAATAAGTAAAATAAGAACAGGCTGGATTTATATCAAGGAGATTAATCATTGTTTATGTACATGCAACTCAACAGTTAGTAGAGAAAGAAAGTGAAAAAGAGAGCAATACATTTAGCTTTTATAGATTTACAAAAATGTTATGACACAATACCTAGGAAAGAGCTATGGAGGGCCGTAATTAATAGTATCTCATAAACTGATAAACGCCATCAATAACATAGACAACAAAAATAAAATAAAAAATACATTTTTGTAAAATAGAATATCTAGTAACAGATAAAAACCTAAAATATGTAAAAATTGAAGAAAATCTTGAAATAAAGGGTAATAATAAATTTGTATATTTAGAGTTTATTATAATAAAAAATGCAAAAATAGAAGAAGCAATAAAAAGAACGGCCATAAGAGAATTAAATCCTATTTTGTAGGATAGACGCATAACGAAAACAACTATAACAAGAATATACATTATCATGATAACAAGCATAATGACATACGGGATTGAAACATAAGTAAATAACCCAAAAAATTAGAATACAATTATGGCGGTAGAAACAGAGAATTGAAGGAAGTGTTGTGTAATAACATATTAGAAGAAAAAATGCTACAATTTGAAGAGAATAAAGAAATTTTTATATTTGGACGTTGGTGTGACCACTAGCGGTATCAATAAGTAACAATACTTTGATCCATACTTTCTATTAGATTGTCGAAACACAGATAACTGAGACTTGCCATAGTTTTTTATTATTCGAGGTCTTAAAGAATTAACATTCGTTTCATCATAAAACTCCCCAATAGATTGGTACACATATAAAGAGTGATGCGTTGTTAGAAGCCTTAAGCTCTAGTGCACGCTTTTTATTTTTTGAAACGTAATTTTGAGATAGTAGTTCCTTGCAGTATAATGTTGCCTCGTCGGCATTAGAATTCTGTATCTGCTGAAACCTATTCTGTTTAAAATTTAATATTGTGCAACGAGTATCTCTTTTTTTTTTTTGTTTTCTTGCCAACCTTTGCTTGCAATCCTTTTTAAATGCTCGTAGATTTTACCTGCAATTTTTGTTTGATAAGGTGTTTATTAACAGGCAGCTATACAGTCTTTTAAACAAATCATAAGAGCTCGTTTCATTTTAACCATATTGAGTTTTCGTGTGCGGGTCAGGCCTGCCACAGTTGTTTCTTTATAGTTTCCTCATTTTTTATGGCCCGAATTGTAGATTCTTTTAGGTTTAACGATTTTCTAATAGATGATATTTTTTCTCCACCTGAACGATTTAGAATTTCAATTTTGTCTCAAGAGAAACGAACTTTCTTGTTAACAGTTTTTTTACATTTTCTTTAGACATTATACAAACCTAAGATCATTTTCATTAAATATTACGATTCAAACAGAGCGGACGTGTTGTGGGACTTCGCCCCCGTCATCGATGTGGTCTGGATTGCCGGATACGCAACCCCTCGCCCCCGCTCTTGGTGCCGTTCCTGCTGCTGCTCCTGCTAATGCTCCGGCAGCGGGTTTCTCGTCGTCGCAGCGGAGCTAGGATACGGATTGTTAACCCGTGTCATATAATAAGAACTGCTATCCCAAATTATATAAGTAGCTGTAGAAATTAGATATCAACAGTTGTCGTCTTATTCTCGATGTCCATTTACTGATAAACCACAAGATAACGGGTGACCTTCAGGTCTTTAAATTCTATGAAATTAGTATGGTTTACGATTATTCACCTACCACAAAAAAAATCCCAATCAACAATTCTGTTCTATGCAAATAGATCAAAATTATCACCCACAGTATGGCCTACCAAATTATTAGTGTACGTAACAACAGCCTACAAATAATAATTTATATTTAGTGTTCCATAAACTATATCATGAGATCAAATAGCACTTCAGATAAAAACCCCTCAATTCCTAATAAGTTATTTATCAATAATCGCGTCAAGGTACTGATTGGCAATTAGTAGAAAACAGAAAACATACTCGCAAAGAAACTAATAATAAGATAAATATCCAGATCAAGCAGACTAAAATTGCAAATTATTGGTTACACCCTACTAATCGTTATATACCGTTAGAATCTATATTTCGCCTATAAAATTGAAATTCACCAGTCTTTGAGTAAAAAGGCAATCGAGGACAGATTCGAGTTCTCCGCTATTCTCACACAAATGATCAAATCAAAAGAACTTGGTTATCGGCAGATTTGGTTCTCTGATAAGTACCACTAAGAATCGGAAGGGTTCGTAAATACCCAAAACTACCGCATATGGGGGTCCCAAAAGCCACAAATCCCCATAGTGCGCCCTCTGCATTCGAAAGGGATAACTGTTTGGTGTGCCGTCAGTTATTATGGAATAGTGGGCCCTTACTTTTATTATTTGATCACATAAGGCGTAATTCGTGGATTCTGGTTTATTCAAGATGGCGCCAGAGTCCATCGTGCTTTAAACTCAAAGACAAAGGCAGGAGGAGGTACATCAATTGGCCCCTATACTCTCCTGATTTAAACTCTTGCAATTACTACTTATGGGGTTTTACTACAGACATTATTGTTTGCCATCCGAGTAAGGATTCGGTTGAGAACGTCGAAGTCTTGAAAGAAAGGATTTCAGAAACCACTGAATCGATTTCCGACGAAACTCGACAGAAAATTATTGATCACTTTTTGAAACGTCTGGCTGCTGTCTCCAAAAGCAAAGAAAGACACTTTGAAAACATTATTTTCTAGTTTAATATCTCTTAGATAAAATGTAATTTACCTGGTTTGAATAGCTTTTGTAGTTTTTTTTTGTAATGGTTTTTCCCATAGACTCATACATAGACTTTTTGGACACGTTGTACCTAAAGATGGAATCCTGCCTCGATTTGTCGGCTGATCATTTGTCAATCATCATAACGTTAGGAATCAGTAGACTGATATGTCAAAAATCATCGACTTTATGCAATAAACATACCAATTGGGAACTGTTTAGAAAATTAGTAGATAAATACTATCGCTCGAGGTTCGCTTAAAAGCAGAAGACAATTTTATGGCAGCTTCAAATCGGTTCAATAAAGCTATGCAACAAACTTGTTGAATCAAGCAACGACTAAACTTAAAAAACTAGTGTCCGATATCAAAAACCAATCCATACAGACCTATCAACCAAAGCTACCGGAGTATTCGGTTTGGGGCGCAACCAAAGGTCTAAATAAATCGCTACAACAACACAAAACACTACTTTGTATTTGTAACTGTATTTGGGCCAAAATAGACCAAGAAAAAGCACTAGCTTTTGCAAATCATTTAGCTAATGTATTTTAACCTTATCCTTTCAAAATCACAAATGAAGAAGAGAATAAAATCCAGAAATTTCTAGAAGCAATTTATTGTAAATGAGATTAAAACAGAAATTCTTAGCAACTTGAATTCACGCAAAGCACCAGGATACGAATTAATTACGGGCAAAGTTTTTCAATACTAAGGCAAGACTTTATCTCTCCGTAATGGAAAATCGCTTTGATTATTCTGATTCTTAAACCGGGAAAACCTCTAGTATCTAAATTATTGGAAAAACTCCTGCTTAGCAGAATTACACCAATACTTGTGGAGAACAATTTCATTCCTGATCACCAGTTTGGATTTTGCAAGCAACATGCTACCATCGAACAAATCCATAAACTGTCGATAAGATGGTCAACGATTTTGAAACAAAGAGATACTCCTCGGCTGTGTTTTTAGACGCAATACAAGCCTTTGACAAAGTCTGGCATAAAGGTTTGCTTTATAAAATTAAAAACAAAATTTCCTCCGAACTGTTTTTTACTTATAAAATCGTATCTTGCTGACTAGCACTTTTTAGTCAAATTTGGAGAATATTAAACTATTCTATTTTACATGAGTTCCGGCGTTGCCCAAGACGGTGTGATGGGGCCTACCGTCGAAACTATAATGACCGCAATGTTGTCTGACGACACAGCCGTGTTAGCTTCTCACCCTCATTCGCAAACAGCAGCACAAAATCTCCAACTTCACTTGAATACTTTGCAAATATGACTCAAGAAATGGCGCATTAAAGTGAATGGTTCTAAATTAGTTCCTATAACTTTTACAATTCGTAAAGATACTTGTCCTTTTTTATAGTAAATAACCAGCAAATCTCAAAAAGAAGAAAGTGCCAAATATCTGAGTGTCCACCTTGATAGAAGGTTAACATGGAAAAAACACATCTGATTCAAAGGAAATCAACTAAAAGAAATATACCCCATAACATACTGGCTACCAGGGCATAAATCTGAGCTGTCTCTCGGGAACAAGTTATTGTTCATAAAGCTATCATCAAACCGGTCTGGACTTACGAAATGCAACTGTGGGGAACAGTCAGCAATTTAAACATTGACATCTTAAGGCGATTCCAAGATAAAACTTTAAGTTCAATTGTAAATGCCCCATGGTATGTGTCTAATGAAGTCATACTTAATATATCTAAAAATTAAGGAATATATTCAAAAATACAGTGAGCGCTACCACAATCGGCTTACTGCCCATTCTAATTCGCTTATTGAATGCCTACTAGAAAGAGACAAAAGTGAGCCCAGGTTTAAGAGGTTTAAGCCTTTACATTTACCTCGAAAATCATTGTGGAGAACTACTAAATATACAAATAATAATGGAGTACGCATGATAAATTACTATACATCAGAGGTTAGTAGGTATTACACACTTTAACCATAAGAACATTTACAGATATACATATGAAGCACAGAAGAGGAACATTAAAAGTATAATTGACTATATAACGTACATAAAACAAATGAGATGGGCAGTCAATGATATAAAGGTTATAAGAAGGGCTGAAATAAACACAGATCATAAGCTCCTAATAGTAGATATGGGGTTTAAGTCCCCCTGAAAGTTAAAACAGAAAAGTATGAAAGACTGAAGGTAGAGTCACTGAATAATGAAGACAATAAAAAAATAAAAAACTACTCAAAAATAACTGAGATATCTATCAACAATAAGACGAACAGGAGGGAGAAGAATGGAATGTTAATAAAAGGTAGCATAAACTTAAGAGGGTAACACAACAGGTGGCAAAGAAAGTATGCAAAACAACGAAAATAAACAAAGAACAGCATAATGGGACGACAGTGTAAAGAAAAAAGTAAAACGGAAGAAACAAGCCTGGATACAGTACATAAAAAACCGATAATAAATAAAAATGAATACAATTTAAGAAGAAATGAAGCAAAGGAGGCAGTAAAACAGGCAAAATCAAGGACATGGGAAGATTTCGGAATCAAAATAGAAGAAAACTATAAAGACAACCAAAACGCACAATCAAAAACCTAAGAACGCACAAAGAAAAACAAATAAGGAACATAAGAAACAAAAATTACAGCCTAAAAACAGAAACAGCAACATGGGTACATGGAGAAAGTATTTCGAAGAAAAGTTTAAAACGAAAGAAGAGATAGAAATGCAAGGAAACCTTCATGCAAAATGGAGAACAGACACCTGAAGACAACGGAACACAAAATATAACAGAAGAAGTAAAAGCAGTGATCAAAAGAATGCGAAACAGGAAAGCAGCCGGATACGACCAAATATCACCAGAGCTAATCAAATATGGAGGGGCTACTATGATAGAATTGATGACCAAGATATGTAGACAAACATAAGAGTCCGAGAAGATACCGGAAGGCTGGCAAAGACACTATATGGTACTGATACCTAAAAAGGAAAAATAACTGAATGCGACAATTATAGTGCCATATGTCTCTCTTCTTACGCTTTAAAGATATACTCGAGAATTTTGGAAAGAAGGCTGAGAGAAGAAACAGAAGGACAGCTAGAGGAAGAGCAAGCAGCATATAGAGAGAAACGACAGACGCAGGACCATATTTTCACATTAAGAATGACTATGGAAAAGATGATAGATAAAGGAAGGGATTTATACTTGATCTTCATTGATCTTAAAGCCGCTTTTGACAGCGTATCTAGAAAACAGATGTGGAAAGTACTGAAACAACTAAAAGTAAATGAAAAGCCGAGAAGAGTAATAGAGAGTGCATATAAGGAAGCAAATGGAATAGTGAAACTAGGAGGAGAACTGACGGAAGAATTCAGTATGGAGGAAGGGGACAAGCAAGGTGATAGCCTCAGCCCACTGCTGTTCATCCTAGTTATGAACACGGCGATTAAAAATAGCAAGCAGAAAACTAGCTAAAGATAGGTAATTGGAACATAGAGTCGGTAGAAATCCAAAACATGGTCTACGGAGATATTGTGGTCTTACCAGGAAATTGAGACAGGCAGCAGGGAACGAGTGGAAAGAGGAAATAGAAGCAGGTGGACTAAAGTTCAACATCCGTAAAATAAAAGCAATCCACATATCGAAGCAAGAATACCAACCCACATGAAGAATTAAAATAGACAACATAGACATAGAAGAAACATCAAGATATGAGTATCAAAGAACAATAATTTCAAAGAATAGACAGCGAAATATTAAAAAGGGTGAATAAAGCAAGTCAATTATACTAGGCTATAAACAGAAGTATAATAGAAAAAAGAGAGTTATGAACAGAAACAAAGCTACACATATATAATTGATCTATGGGGGAGAAAGCTGAACTAGCACAAATCCAAGATAATTATGGGAAAAATGAAATATTCAAGAAAAGCAGTTGGGAAAACGAGAAGAGATAGAATAACAAATACAACGTTTAGAGACCAACTACAACAAATACCGCAAGTATTCACAATAGAAAATAAACAGTTAAAATGGTATGGGCATACAAAAAAAATCCTAGAACACCGAATCCCAAGACGAATTCTAGAAGCAAGAACGGAAGGCGGTAGGCCAAGGAGAATGTGTACAGACAACATCCAAGAAATGGCAGAAAGGAAAGGAAAAACGATGGGGGAAGTAAACAGATTGACAGGAGACAATTATAGGAAATGGATAGAGCCACCCGATGCCGTTTAGGCAAACAGAGAAATGAGAAAGAACAAGAAGAGTACGAAAAAATTAGGGAATTTCCAAATTAATTTCAATTCTCCAAATGCTCCTATAACAGAATTAATTATTATCACGTTATACGGAAACCTAACGTGTTATAAAATGGATGTCGCAATTTCTGTCCCGTGTTAAACGAAAACCGCGTTATAGGAGTGTTTACTGTAGTGTGCCAATTTAAAGGACTATCCATAATGGGTAAGCTAAATTATCAATTGTAAACGTTAAAAACCGTAAAGTAAACAACAGAAAACTTCTAAAGCCTCATTTCAACTTTATTGTAAATATTTATGTTTAATGAGTCTTATTTCACACCAAAAATCATAAAATTCCATTAAATAATTAGTAAAATATAATTACAGGAAATATTTCATATTAAAAGATGAGATTACTAAGTTTGTTATGGAGGATTTCCTTCAAAACGCCGCTTTAATTAGATTTTCTGCTTTGAAACTGCCTGTCAATAACCCTGCCATTCAACCCCTTCGTATAAATGCGTTTGTGACAGAGGAATAGAATTAGAAAATGAAACTGAAAGCCAAGGCCGCCCGCTGCCGCCGTCGCTGAATTGAATCCTCCGCGAAGAAGACGTGACACTAACAAGAAAAAAGCTCTGACACACAAACCGGCAAAAACCGGCGCCTCCGAGCAAAACGACCGCGGCGACGGAATGGCATGTATCGTAATAACGCATCTGAATACACAGTGTGATCGCTGCCCCATAATTTTCTCGTGGTTGACCGCTAATGGCGTATTAATTGCAACCGAGACGTGGGCTCATTCAGAGACACAATCGGCGGCGGCCCTAAAAACGCCGCTCGCCGGAAAAATGCGCGCGTTGCGTGCGCTGCGCGGCCTCGAGTTCGGAGCTTTTTTCCGCTGGGTGCCGTATTAGCAGCCGCGGTGAAAAACGGCGGCCGAGAAAAAGCCCTCTGTAGCGCGCACCGCCGAACGTCCGCGATTTGTTTAAACAACGCGGCGATCCGTTACGGCTGACATGCTACACCGCGCGAATTATTTTATCCCCCGGTTTTTCCGTTCCGCCGCGGATTTTCAAGGCTGCGCCGCGCCATTCTTTGTGCGCTGTTATTAAATTGTGTAAGCGGGTAAGGACGCATTAAGCAAAAACTCGACATGTGCAACATGATGCCTTAATTTTACGACCCAGGGAAGCAAAACATGTGCAATGCAATACGAAGGAAACGAGAATTATGGTAAAAATGCCACATTTGTTTTTTGCAGAGATTCTATTTAATGTTGTAAACCTTGACGTATACCGCGTAATATTTAGTTACCTGGAATATTATTACTATTTAGGGTAATGTTATGAAGTATTCAGAATATGTGTGAAAGATTCGTTTAAAAAATAACCCAAAAATTATAAATGGTTATAGAACTGTTCCAAATTTTTAAAGAATGTCTTAATAAAACTACGGTACTTTTCATGGTGGTAAAAAGTAGTCCAAATAATTTTTATCTAAGCTGGGTAAAATATTAATATAGTTTTATCATATAGACCAACAAGCTTGCTGCCCGTAATATAAAAAGTTTCCGAAAGCAATACAAATATCAGTATGTCAAAGAACTCCAGATAGAGACAAAAAAATATTTTAAGCAATATGTTCGACAAAAGCAGAAAATATCGGAAGAAAAACAGAGATACAACAAACTAGCTAAAGATCTCCCACTAGGAAATCGATTTCTCTCCGGTGGCGATTATAACGCCAAAAGGGTGCTATGGGGATCACGGCTTACGACAAAAGGCAGGGAACTACTGGCTGTAATAGAAACTTTTAACTTACACTGTCTTGCAACGGGCGAACCTACTTATTGGCCGATGGACCCTCGAAAAATACCTGATGCCACCGATTAACAAAAGGAATCAACATTAAACAATGCAAGATCCAATCATCATTAGAACTCTCTTCAGACCATTCAGCCGTCCTAGTAACTATATACTCAAAAATCCAACAGAAACAAAGGTAAGCAACACTACACTCGAGGTATACTGATTGGGAAGCGTTTAAAGCGGGTCTGGATGACTTAATTAACTTGAACATGCGGCTCGACTCTAAAGAAGACATCGACACAGCAGTCTATGAAGTAACAAATGCCATCCAAGAAGCAGCCTGGAAGGCTACTCTTCACACACATGAAGTGCAAATTCAAGACGCCTGCCCAATCATAGTGGAAGAAAAAATCGCAGAAAAACGAAAAATACGTAAACGTTGGCAATTAACACGATCAGCAGAAGATAAAAAGAAGTTGAATACGGCTGCGGAAAATCTCAAACACCTACTATTGGATATTAAAAATCAAAATATTCAGGAATATCTCAACACTCTCACAGAGACGGATACCACAAACTATTCACTGTGGAAAGCCATCAGAAAACTCAAAAGAACACAGCAGGCATCACCACCTGTAAAATATGAAAATAGAAAATGGACCAGACAAGAAAAAAGCAATTGCTTTCGCTAAACATCTAGAAACAGTATTTACACCCTTCTTCTCACTGCTTAGCACAAACGAAGAACGCGAAATCCTCAGCTCACTAGACACATCTTTTGAAATTGAATTACCTATTAAACTAAATAAAAATACTAAAAAAAATAAACCCAAAAAAGGCACCAGGCTGGGACCTAATCACAGGAAAAGTATTGAAAAAAATATCACCAAAATGTCTAAAAGCACTGCCATTTCTATTCAATGCCATTCTTCGACTGCAATACTTTCCGAAACAATGAAAAATAGCTGAAATCATACTAATCCCAAAACCGGGAAAAGATTTAGCTGTCGAATCGTATCGGCCTATAAGCCTATTGCCGGTGCTATTGAAAGTTTTTGAAAAGTTGCCACTGAAAAGACTCAACCCGATATTGGAGGATAGAGGAATCATACCCAACCATCAATTTGGGTTTAGACGTCACCATGGCACGACGGAACAAGTACCTCGGATTGTCCATACAATAACCAATGCCTTTGAATCTAAAAAGTATTGCTCCGCTGCGTTCCTGGACATAAACCGAGCATTTGATAAGGTGTGGCAGCAAGGCCTAAAATACAAAGATGACACTACCGTATCACTACTACGAAATCCTCAACTCCTACCTGGAAGGCAGATGGTTCATGGTCAAACTAAACGAAGGGCTAACGGAACTCTACTCTATTGCTTTTGGAGTGCCCCAAGGCAGCGTATTTGGCCCAGTACTGTATATAATATACACAGCTGATTTACCAACAACCTACGCTGATGACACAGTCATATTAGCTTCAGATAGCAACCCGAATGTCTCAACTGAAAACCTTCAAAACACCCTAAGCCTGGTAACGGATTGGATGAGAAAGTGGAAAATACAAGCCAATACCTCAAAATCCATCGCATGTCACATTTACAACGAGACAAGGTACATTTCCACCCGTAACACTTAATAATATCCCGATTCCCCAATCTGAAGAAGTTAAATATCTGGGCATGCTTCTAGACCGGCGGCTCACATAGCATAAACACATATTTAAGAAGAGAAAACAACTTGGCATCAAATTTCAGCAGATGTGCTGGCTGCTTTGCCGACAATCTCAACTGAAACTAGAAAATAAACTCTTGCTTTATGAATCTATTTTCCGACCCATCTGGACGTGCGGTGTACAAGTATTAGGTACTGCCAGTACCTCTAACATTAAAATAATCCAACGATTTCAAAACAAAGTGCTTCGGTGTATCGCTAATGCTCCCTGGTATGTGCCAAATCACATAATACAAAAGGATCTTAATATTGAGTCAGTGAGCGAAGTGATTAAAAACTACAGTGTTAAATACAGAACTCGGCTTATAATTCAACCTAATGAGCTAACCACTCAGTTAGCACATGGAACGACACTCGCCGATTGAAGAGGTTCAAGCCATCGGACCTGCCCACCAGGTTTGATTAACTCTGCATCTGTCTACAGTTCCATAAGACTGACGTGCTGATATACTAAATTACACAATTAGTTAGATAATATATACGGTAAGAACTATCACCGGATGGTTCTAGACACGTCTGTATGTAGTTAGTTAGTTAGTTAAGTAAGTGAAATGTCACAACATTTACTTATTGTTCATAAATAACGGATTGTAAATATATTAAGTATCATTAATAAAAAAAATCTCAAAAAGCTGTTATATAAGGTGAAAAACGAATCTGTCCAAGAATATCTTAGAGAACTAACTCCAACTGAAGCGCCAGACTATTCTATATGGAAGGGCAACCCGTAAACTAAAACAACCAATACAACAAATACCTCCAATACAATCAAGCCAAATCTCGTAAACATTAACAAAAGACCAAAAAGTTAAAACTTTCGCTAAGCACCTCATCACAGTCTTTCAACCATTTTCATACCAGCTAACTGCTGCATAAGGAAAAGAAATTAAAAAATACATCGAAACTCTTTTCCAAATACGTGTACCCATAGAAAATAGTATATATAAATAGTAAATATATAGTAGTAAATATATACAAACAAGGCCCAAGGCTTCGACCTAATTATGGATAAAGTACTTCAAGAACTGCCCAAAAAGGTTTAAAAGCCGCAGTACAAATATTTAACGCAATTTTAAGAATTGAATACTATTCGTGTCAATGGAGAATAGCACAAATCATAATGATACATACCCAAACCAGATAAAACCTAAGAAACATCGCGTCATAACGCCCCAAAAGCCTTCTTCCAGTTTTATCCAAAGTACTGGAGAAAATTATATTAAAACCATTACTTAACAACATAGATGGGAACATCCTCGTACCCGCCCATCAGTTTGGCTTTAGGAAGAATGACGAAACAATAGAGCAAGTAACATTACTGTAATCAATAAGGACATGGCAGAGATACTGCTGCTTTCATTGACATGAAATACACATTCAACAAAATATGGCATTTAGGGTTATTCTATAAACTTAAAAACTCAATTCCACATCACTTTTACCCCATTCTAAGATCCTTTTGGATCGGACATTCCAAATAAAACATAAAGAAGCATTCACTGACCGATACCCTATCAAATCCGGCGTATTACAGGGCAGCGTCCTGGATCCGATCTTGTACTCACTGTACACAGCAGACCTCCCACAAACAAATTCAACTATAATAGCAACGTACGCTGATGACACAACGATCCTAGCTTCACATCACGACCCTAATACTGCAACCAAGATTCTACAAAATTATTTAAACTAACTCGAACTGTGGCTAACAAAATGGCGAATGCAGGTTAATGATAAAAGGAAAGAAACTTGTCCTGCTGTCACACTTTATGGAAACCAAATACCACAGCAGGCACAGCCAAATACCTAGACATTCGCCTCAATAAAAGGCTTTTCTAAAAGAAAACAACTAGGAACAAAATTCAAATAGTTTTATTGGATAATTGGACGAAAGTCGGAATTGTCAACTGCAAATAAGCTGCCACTCTATAAAACCATGCTGAAGTCCGTCTGGGCGCATGTAGTGCTTCTGTGGGGCTCCGCCAGTACCTCCAATACAGAGATACTGCAGGGATTCCAAAATAAGGTCCTTCGTGCACTAGCAAATGCCTCTTTGTATATTCAAAATGCTATAATTCATGCTGACCTAAATATATCAACCGTTTGTGAATAAATAACTAAATTCAGCGTCAAACACGGGGAAAAACTGGCACAACACCCAAACGAATACCCAGAAGAACCAAGAAGATTGAAACGGTTCAAGCCATCTGTCTTATCAACCAGATTCATATAAATATTATGTATATCAATTAGTACTAAATCTCTAAGTTTAGTAAAATTGTAAAGAGTGTCCAATGGGGCATAACTTATCATGACAAGATTATATTGTAGATGTTTAGTTTAATCACATACGTTGTTCTAACAATTCATAAAAAAAGTTTCCGCGAATTTTGAAACTAAAGGCTTAAAATAATTATGGAAAATAAGAAGGTAATCCCTAACCACTAATTTGGGCTTCGAAATGACCACAGCACAATTGAAAAAATTCACTGTATATTTAATAAAATTCATATGGGCATCGAAACAAAATTCTATGGTTGTGTGTTGACATCAGTCAAGCATTTGATGAAGTATGCCACGAGAACCTTCTTACAAGCTTAACAAAACTTTTCATCATAACTATTACGAGTTGTAAACGTCGTATTTAACAGAAAGTTGCTTCTTAGTTAAACAACAAGTACAGCAAGAACACATATTTGGACTAATACTTTACTTATTATATCTTAGCAAACTTGCCAAAAACTAAAACAACGGCAGCTGCATTGTTTACAGATGACACGGCCATATTTAGATCTTATTCCAAAAATTCAAAGAATATGCAAATTAATATTAATAAAATAGAAAAGCGGATAAAAAATAAACTGAAGAAAGACAAAGATAAATATATTTAAGTAACGTTTACGATAAAGAAAGATAAATTCTTATCAGTAAACTTGAATGGAAAACAGCTGAAACATATTGTACAAGAGACGTATTGTAGCCCTGTACTGCCGCAATATACTATAGACTAAAAATTACATTTAAGAATACAAATAAACTCAAATTATCTTTTCCCAAATATATCAATTCGATTCGAAAACCTACAGCTTTGTGACTGGTCTTTACAGGAATGCTCCAGCTATTTTGACTACTACCATTCTGACATATTCATCACCTTCGGGAATTACTTAGATGGCTACATCGATAGGTCCGAAGTAATCAACGTAAGAAAACGAGAGAAATGGTGCAGAACGCTGTTTACCTGTAATTGTACTGTTTATCTTAAAGTCCCTCATTCGCGCTCACATGATGACTCCATTGTGACAATCAACCGTTTTATTTGTCGACGAGAGAATTCGTTGGAAATCTGGAGTGACAACAGGACAAACTTTTATGGAGCACACATGGAGCTAAAGAAGAAATTTTGGGGGATTCAGCAAGACTAAAGAAAATCTCGCTACGTGAAAAATTAAGTAAAATTTAAATTCCACAGCATCTCCTCACATGGAAGAGGTATGGAAACGTCTTGTACGATCAGTCAAGACAGCTTTAATAATAATTTCGAAGAATCGTACCCCGCAAAACCAAAATATTTTAGTCAATAGTAAACCCTTGGGTACATATCTGTCAACAAAAATGATAAAGGTGTGATTACATCAAACCGCTTCATCATGGAAACAACTAGCACTACACAGCCGCCGGCGGCCTTTGGTGATAATAACCTATGCCCGTAAAACGTTGGCGTCCTAGAGGACAATTTTTGAAGAAGATGGCTTAAAGAGTACCGGTCAAGCTTGGCACTATGAACAAAGTAGAGGAAGGACACTCTGGATGTCCACATCAGCGAGCTTATCTCTGTCGTAGATATCAACGCTACAAGAAATCAGTAGACCGAAGACGTGACGGCTAAAGTTTTTTTAAAGATGCTGAGCACGTCAGAACGGTAGTGGTTAAAGCAGCTAGAACACAGCTAGTCACAAAGCTGTGTCAAACCGAAGAGTGGATCAAGAGTTAGTAATTTGCGTTAAATTAATGGGTCAAAATAGTTTGATTTTAGTTGTATTCTTAGATGTAACTTTTAGTCTGTAGTACATTGTTGTAGTACGTCTTTCGGATATGTCTCTCTGACATCCTTCGTACAATGTTCTGAAACCGCCATTGTAAAAAAATGTCTCATACTTGCTCTAAATTACTAGTTGCTAGGGAAGTAATTTGTGAATTGAATTGTAAACTGCCTGGATCGAGCCAAACAGCATTTAGCGATGAAAACGGATTGGCAATTGCGCGTAAACTCAATAATTAGAAAAATCATTCTCTGTTGTTGCTGAAAAATATTGGTTTGTCTGTTCAAACCAAACAACTCTTTGTAGTAAGTGATATTTCTTCTAAGATAACCATCATTGGGAATTCGTCTGTATACGCGACTAACGTGGCGAAACATATCTGAATAAGACGTAAATCTCTAGGTAAAGTATATCGGAAAATGCACTAGCTTCTAGGTCCTAAATCTCAATTAACGCTAGAAAATAAAAGACTCCTTTACAAGGCCGTCCTCAAATCAATTTGGATCTATGGTATGCAGCTATGGGATACAGCAAACAATTTTAACATTAAAATTGAAAAACTTTCAAGCTAAAACAGTGAATATATCAAATACATAGAAGTATTTAAACATTTAATAAACTTCGGTATATAGGTAGCCGTGTTGAGTGAGGCAAAAAGATGTGGTAATAAAATAAAAAATATTTACGTCTACTTTTATAGTGCAATAGACAAAGATAAACGAACCAAACGTGGCGTGTCAATAGTCGTACACAGAGAACTTAAAATATACGTAAAAGAATTAGACAGCTGTGAGCGAACTCCTCATCATATTAAATCTAACGATATTAGGACACAACATTATTATAATAAGTGGTATATTCACCTAATAATGACGCTAAGATTCAGGAGAAAGAAAAACTCTAAATTTGTTGCAGTTGTTAGAGACGGAAACGAGAAACAAAAAGGTAGTTTTGATTGGTAATTTCAATGGACGTGAGGAAAGAAGAAAGGAAAATATGGGGAAGAAATGGGAAATGATAACGGAACCAGACTGAAGTTTGTGCACAACATGAGCTAAAAATAGTTAATGGATTCTTTGGCCATAGGGATCAACACAAGTATATATGACACAGTTCACAAAAAAACTACTATTGACTATTTTATCACAAAGTAAAGTTTTTTTATCGAAGTATTGGGTACTCGAGCACAAAAAAGGCTTCCTACTCATCAAAACATTTCCTAGCTCGAGCTAAGACGCGTTTCGGATATAAATACAGAAAAAATAAAGTTAAGAAGGAACAAACTATAAAACGTGTCGAATGGCCTAAATATAATTTGGGAAGCCTCCAGAATTAATTAACTCTATTCCTATACAAATTAAGACACACTCAAAAGTTGAGAGAGGGACTTAGCAGAAGGTACAATGCGCTAAAAAAGTGTTTCAATCAGGCAGCTAAAGAAGTAATAGGCTCAAAGGAATAAAGGATATCTAGTGGCCAGAAAACTTAGAAAATCTCATAGCAGACAAGAAAAAAGTGTTTCAAAAATGGCTATTAACAGGAAATGCAGAAGATAGAAGGCCTAGATAAAAATAAATATTTAGTGCAGAAGGCAGTAATAATGCAAGAAATAATTACTGGAAAAGAAGGTGCGGTGAAATAGACGATGTGATGGTAATTTAAAAAATTAAGAAAATTAGAAAACAACAAGACTATTAATATAGTAGATCCAACTGGCATAGCTACATGGAAGGAACTCTCAATGGAAGGAAGAAATAGACATAAAGAAATAACGTATATAACTGACAATGTAGAAAATGAGTAAAAGCAGTAATAGCAATTGAAAATTAGACTGTAATAAAAAATATAAAAAACAATCGATCATCTAACACCAATAGAATTAATGAAACATGCTCTATTAATAACTATAGTAGAATTATTTACGCTTTGTATCAAAGGAGACGAGGTTCCAGGAAAATGGAAAAATGGATATGTTAGCTCTATAAGAAAAAAAAACAAAATATAATAATTATAGAGAAATTAGTGTAAGGTCAACTATCAATAGATTGTATTTTGGGTCTTAAAAACAAGGCTAGAAGAGCAAATAACGGAAACAGAAATACAAAGATAGTTTAGACCGAGTAGGTCATGTATTGACAATATCTTCTGTATAAAGTTAATGGAAAATAATATTACCGTACAGCAGAGAATTGCGTATTATATTTACAGACTTAAAGAAACCATATAATAGTGCTCCAGTAAATAAGCTGTAGAGAGCGCTAAAAGATAATGTAAGTGCAGTTAAAAATAATACGAAAATAGTAAAAGTACAGTAAAAGTTGGACAAACTAAACAAGTGAATTTACAGTAATCATGGGGCTGAGGCAAGACTGTTGCATTTCTTCGATATTTTTAAAGCGTATATTAGCAAAACAATAAATCAGTGGTCTAGAAAGTGCAGAAAAATGGAAGTCAAAATATTAAAAAAAATCTTTATCGCTTATTGTTTGCTGATGCTCAAGTAATATTTGCAGAAGATGAAGACGATTAAACTATATGTTTATGTACTATTTATTATGACAAAGCAAAGTACATGGTTATAAAAGCTCCAGGATAGAACTTGCACCCAGAAAAAGTAATAATTAGAAATACAAATGAATGCCAGTACTTTGGAGTTACCCTAACATCGTGCGGTAGAGATGAGTCAGATATAAAAAATAAAACTTAAAAAAGGTAGTTATCAAACAACTTCATTCAGAATTATAGAGCAAAAGTATTTCGAAGGCAACAAAGAATTGCATGTTGAAATATACGGTAGATCTGCACATAGAGCAGAAATATTGTTCTTAAACTGAAATGCAAAAAAATAAACCTAAAAATGATGTACTAAAGAAGATGTTGCAGAATTGCGTTGGAAGACTGTACAAGAAACAATATAATTAGGAAAATTATGCAAATAAAAACATCAAAAAAATTTGAGAATAGAAGCCTACACAAAGAAGGAAGAAAAGAAAACCAAGTAGGACCTGGAAACTTGATATAAAGAAGGTCATACAGAGGCTAGGACTGGAATAAAGTTATTATATGGGCACACAAACCTGGATAATATATTTAACTCCACCGTTGCCGTCCTAAGCCCGGGTGAGAAAAGTGGAGGGTCCCGCAAGTCAGTAGAGTATGCTGTCTGCGGGAAAACATTAAGAATGCTCGGGTGGCATCTACATCTCAAGTAAAAGGAACCCCAATGGATACGGAGGGAGGGGTAATTCTGTTTTCAACAAAAGCGCGCGGCATACAAAGAAACGAGAATGGAGGAAGAAAATATAAGTTTTGGAATATTAGATCCTGGTTTCACAGAGAACGGGAAATAATCATGGAATTAGAAAAAAATTGACATATTCACTATATCCGAGGCGAAAGGAAAGAGCATCGTGCCATACCAAAGCTGCACACCTATCTACAATCCAGAAGTGAGAACGAACAAAAGAAGGAGTAGGTATACTCGTTAAAAACGACTATAATGATGTAGACTATAAATTAATATCATCAAGAATACCCGCATTAACATTAAAACTAGACAACAATAAGTTACATATCGTAAGTGTATATGCTCCTGAAGAATGTAAAACTAAAAACGACAAAAAAGAATTTTATAATAGACTTTAATAAACTTCAAAACGATCCCATATTAATATTAGGAGACAAATTCCCGTTCGGAAAATAACATAATCCCAGGGTAAAGCAAGGATTTAACGAAAATATATGCAACGACAATGGAAATATCCTCACGCGCTTTTGCATAGAAAATGACTTAAGAACAAACAACAACAACAAGTATACTTGGAAGAACACGAGAGGACAACGCTCAGTAATAGACTACATCATATTAAACAAGCAAATACATGCCACAAGTATATACATATTAGAACATTGAACTCTGCAAACATTGGCAGTGATCACAAACTGCTGTTAGGGGAGATAAGAATGAAAATTCCGAGATCCAAATTCAAACGGTCTATCTACCAAGAAAAACTCAACAACATACAACTACTTCAGGACAAAGGTATGACAGTATAACACAACAATCCAAACATCGAACACCATGGTTTTATAACGAAATAAAGACGTTAGCAAAAATAAAAGAAAGGTATTTTTAAAATATAAGCAATACCAAACTATCAAGGAATATGAATCATATAAGATAAAGAAAATTAAAGCAATAAAAGACGAATACTGGAAAAGATATACCTGGCAGTTCGAAAGAGATCTATGTGAGCTATATGGGAACCAAAGGAAACATGTAAAGGAATATGTACAAACAAATAAGATATCCGATGAAACGTGGGTATTGTACTTTAGGACGTTATACACAACAGAGGAGTCCATAACACAAGACATAACAAATGACATACAAATACTAGTGAATGTAGATAAAGAAGAGTAATTAGAACACTAAAAAATAAGAAATCGCCTGGATCCGACGACGTCACAAATGAATTAATAAAATATGGAGGTGATGCATTATCAAAAGAATTAACCACATTGGTTCAAAATTTATTTAATACATCAACAATACCAGACGATTGGAAACCAAGCATTACGATACAAAGTTTTAAAAACACGGGCCTAAAGTCACCACGAAACTGATAACTGCAAAATTAGCAGAAATAATTGAACTAAGAGATGAGCAACAGGGATTTAGGAGCAACAGACCGTACCAAATAGACTGATTTCTACCGTACAGAATATATATAAAGACAAAAATACCCAAATTAAGAATGACAACCGAGACTAATAGCAGAGAAAATTCATGTAACCCAAGGAATCAGACAAGGAGACTCGCTCAGCCCACTATTTAACTTAGTGATGAACGATATAATAAAAGCAACACTTCAGGGGTGTTCTCGCGGATACAGAATGAGAAATCAGAGAATTAGGTTAATATGCTATGCGAACGACGCAACTTTTATTGCGGATAACGAAAATGATCTGTAGCGGCTATTATTCGAATTCAGTAAAGCATATGAGACGTATGGGTTAAAAATGCCAGACAAGTAAACCAGAGCAGTAAAGATCAGTAAAGAACCGTTGCGTTGCAAACTCGAACTATCCGGATCTGTAATAGAGCAAGTGATGTCAATAGAATATTTAGGCATCAAAATCACAAGTAATTGAATACTGACAAGAGAGTATGAATATCAGGCCCAGAAAGCATCAAAAATATCTGCATGCCTAAATAATACCATATGAAACAACAAACATCTAAGAAAGGAGGCCAAAGAATAAATAAATCCGTCCTTAGGTTGATTATGATCTAAGTAATCCAGACAAGGTCGGATATGGTAAAGACCAAAGAAATACTGGAAACAACAGAGATGAGGACACTACGAAAAATTATGGGAGTAACCGAACTTGACCACATAAGAAGCGAGGAAATAAGACGAAGGTGCGAAGTTCAAAAGATCGACGAGTGGGCCAAAAGAAGAAGAGCAGAATTGTTTGGTGCACATCTCTACCCCCCCCCCCCCCCCGTTGTTCCTAATCCCATCTCTACCCGTAACCTTGATTTATCCCCTTACCCACCCTTAGTCACAACTAAACGGGATTTTTACCGCCGCCCGACATTCCAATTCGAACCTCCGTCAGAGACGGAACGTAGCTAGCCGCCAACCAAGGCTAACCAGATACTGTACTACCCGATAGCGCGCTGTCGATTGCCTTTTGTGCGTTCCGCACTTGTCGATGGTGCTCCAGTACATCAGGCCAAGGAAAAACCCACCTCCGAGTTGAAGCCGCCAAGTAAAAGCACGCTGACATCCGCCGCCCAGGCTGCAAGAGAACGTTACGTGAGGTAAATCTCTTGGTTGTACCGTCGTGCATTTGATCCCAACAGCACTTTTTTCCGTAGTCCGGAGAGTTTCTGCTAACCTGCCGCCCACCGTATTTAATTTATTTAGTCATGGTTGTATTGTTTTTTTTTATCAATTTCTTTGTTTTGTTTCATTCATCTTAATGTTACTTTGTTATTAATTTATTTGTGCCAAATATAAAGTTTATACAGCTCTGTTTTTTTTTCTGTTTTTTGTTTATTGAGTTACTTCTAACTGTGCCTAACTATTAAACAAGAATGGAATAGCCATATATCTAGGATGGAAGATACCAGGATACTAAAGAAAGGATATGCTGGAACAAAGCAAGTTTTAAGCTTATATAGAAATAGAATAAGAAGAAATACAGTTTATTGTCACAGTTACATTGATACTCACTCTAATTTTCTAGTCGAATGCTTACTGGAAAAGAGAGCCCCCGACTGAAAACATACAAGTCATCCGATCTTCTCAAAGTGTTATGTTAACTATTTATATCTAGACAAATGTAACTAAATTAGAATTTATAATGAACAATATAAAATATTTGTTATATAAAAACTATAAACTTTTTTTAGAACAAAACTAAGTATGAAAAACAGCTCTATAGCACGAAAAATGTTTTACAATAGCAACTCGGCCAAGGCAAAGGCCGAGATTACAAGTTGCGATGGGGTTCAGGGACGCGCTCGGCTAATTTGCAGGACAATTACTCATAAATCGGACGCGCGGCCGGAAAATCGCGATGGCCGCAGAAATATTTATCCTGTGCGCGCTGAAAGGCTCCTCACCATTTCTTTAGCTGGAATGTTAACGAAAGTGCCATTAAAGGCCGGCATATCTCTGCGTAGCGCAAATTGCAGCCAACTGTAAACTATGTTAATATATAACTGTGCCCCGTTAATAATAAAGGCATTTCGCGCAAGAAAACGCCGATGCGGCACCGAGCCGCCGCAATTTACTCGCGCTACCTGAAATGAGGCTCCTGAGGCCGCGCGATAATTAATTATATTATTTAAGTTGTCCCTGTTAAGAGGTTTGATCCTTGCAGCGCAGGAAGCGCGCCGCGGCGATCCACGGGGGCACGGGCGCAGTTCGATAAACGCCGCGGCAATTAGGCATCTGCGTTACGTGCATTACCAGCGAATAAAAGACCAGGTGGGTATTTAATAATGTTTGCCCAGACGTCAGAGGAATTGAAATAAAAGCAACCGCGGTCACCGGGAGGCCGGGCTGTGGAATCTCAGAAAAGGCTCGAAAGCGATTCTGCCTCTATCTTCTGCTATTATGCGGTGCACGGCTCGGTTAATGGATAATGCGGTAATTAAAAGCTGCGACTAATGCATATTTTCTGTTTTATGTATATTTGAAGTGTAGTAAATAGCAGGTGTGACAATTAAACGTCTGAAATATTACGTAATGCGCTTTAGAGCTTCAAGGTTCTAAATATTTAAACTTTAGTACGTTTTATACACTTTTTAAGTTTAACAAATTGTCTTTTAAGTTTTGTCGGTAACTGATTTGATGCATTTATACCAAAATACTTTAGTTTTACAATTTCTTAAGTAAGCTTTTAAGTAAGTTTTAAAAAAAAACTATAATTCATCAGGTTGTTGTATAATTATGGCATTTTTAAGTGCAGCTTTATTGTAAAACAAAACATGTTATAATGTAATAAATTTTGACTACTATTGCCCATTTGTTTTACAGAAAAAGGGGCATTAAATAATAAAGTGTCTACTGTAATCTTAAACAAATAAAAATGTAGATAGTTTTTTTTCTATTGTTGAAGAATAGGTAATTACCCAGTAACTGGCCAACTCACTTCCAATATTGATTATAATGGGTAGCCCATCGGGTACGCCGGATTTAGTTTTAAAATGAAACAGTAAATTATTATATAATTGAGCAATTTTTATTGATTTATAAAATAAACCAAGTAAAAAAACAAGTAAAAACTGAAATAGATGAGTATTGGAGAAGATAATGCCTAGACATAGACAACACACTAGCACATAACAGATCAACAGCCGCGTGGAAAGTAATCAAAAAGATAAGAAATAATAGTAATTCCAAAGGAAATCTGAATATCATAAAACCACAACAATGGGTAAAGCATTACTCAGATCTTTTAATAAAACAGAGACAAATACCAACAAGATGACATAATAAAGCATGACAGATCGATACCAAAGATTAAAGAAGACAAAGTGCAAAAAGCTCCAAAAAAGCAAAAGCAACAAGTCACCAGGTCCAGAAGACATACGAATGGAACTCCTCAAATATGGAGGGGAGAAAGTTGTAACATTCATAACTAAGATCTTCAACAGAATAAAGGAGAGACAAGACATCTCATCAAAATGGCAGGAATCATACATAACTTCTCTAGATAAAAAGGGAGACAAAAAATTATGCACTACTTATAGAGGAATAACAGTCATCCTTTCCATAGCTCTACTCTCAACAGTAATAAAAAATAAACTGGAGAAGAAATGAATAGAATTTAAAGAAGAGCAAAGCGGATTCAGAAGGAAAAGATCATGCCTGATTGATTACATACATTACGTAAGAAAATTAATAGAAAAAAACAGCGAAAAAATGATAGATACTCATATGACCTGTGTAGATCTATAAAAAGCCTATGATAATGTACTTAGATGTAAGATATGGCAGTCGATGAGAGAAATAGGTATAAGATAAAAATGGATAAATCTGATAAAAAGATATGAAAAAGCTAGGAACAAGGTATCAAAAATGTGCAGAAATGGGTTTTGAAATAAATAACGACATATTACACTCATCACTTTTCAGGGATGACCAAGTCATATTTCCACAGGATGAGGAAAATATGGAATTAATGTTAAGGAATCCTTGAAGAAGGAGGATTAAAGATTAATTTCAAAAAACGGAATACATGTATGTGGAAAGAGCGACAGGGAACTTAAATGTTGACGGACAAGGTATTAAACCCTGTAACAATGTCACTTACTTAGGAATGACTATAAGCTCAGATGGCAGGTGTGAGAAGGATATCTCCAAAAGAATAACAACGGGAAAAACGACAACTCAAAATATACACGGACTACTGTGGAGTGACAACTTAAGTAAAGATACAAAGAAAATGATATTTCATAGTGTAGTAGAAAATATTACACGCTATGGGGCAGAATTATGACCAACGACGAGATATGTATGAGATAAAATTAGATTAGTAGAATTGGATTAAAAAGATTTCTAAAAACTACCAGAAGAAATAGCATGAGAACAGAAGTAATATGGGAAAAAATGAGAGTAACCCGATTAATTACTAACAGTTTAGAAAATCAAGTACTACGTTAGTATGGTCACGTAAAACGAATGCCTGAAGGTAAATAGCTAGGGAAGATTACAGAATGGCCTGCAAGAGGTAAAAGGGGAAGAGGGTGGCCAGCCTTGAATTTGGAAACATATATAAGAAAGATAATGGAAGAAAAATATGTAAAAGAAGAAGACTGGTTGGATAGGAACATATAGAAAGAAAAACCGGAAAACCCAGAAGAGTAATAAACCGAAGAAGAAGAAAGACATTTTGTGACTAATTATGAAAAATGATATCACGGCTGTACTGACATACTCCGACTCTTTTCATCAAATTTTCGAAAACTTTTTTCCAAGTCAGCTGGCGCACTTTTAGCAATAATGCATTTAGCATAGACCTTGGACTTTACAAAACTCCAGAAGATTGCAAAAAAGATCTGAGCGGCCAATTAACGTCACCATTTCTAGCAATCACATAACCATGAAAAGTTGTCTTAACAAACTGCTGGTTTCTGTTGCTCTATGGCATGTGGTACTATCCTATTGCAACCGCATTTCTTCGAGGTACGATATCGTACTTCATTTACAATTGCAGCTTGGCCGAAATCATTCTCAATTACACCATCAGCCCATGATCCGCACCAAACAGAGGCTCTTTGCGTGAATAGCACAAGGATTTTCATTGGCCCAAATCCGATAATTCTGCTTATTAAAAAAACCATTCAAATAAAAATGAGCTTCATCGTTAAAGATAATGTTTTTAACAAACATCCTCTAGAATTTTGCAAAGTCCAAGGTCTATGCTAACAAACCGCAAATAATTCCTGAACTGCAAACAGAAATCCAACGCGTTATTGCTAAAATTGAGGCAATTGACTTGGATAGAGTTTTTGAAAATTTGATCAAAAGGGTCGGGGGTATGCCAGCCATTTGGCTGACATAATATTCCACAATTAATCTCAAAATGTCTACTTTATAAATGAATAAAAATTTCTGAATTAAATAATAATTTACTGTGTTTTATTTCAAAATTGAATCCGGCGTACTGGATGGGCCACCCGTTAGTAGCTGTATACCATTATCCATGCTTTCAACGAGTTTTTTGCATAACCATTTGGCAAATATTATCGTATCTCTTTAATTTGAAATTGTAGTTGCTTATCCTTGTACTGACTTTCCTTTAAACTCCGTTTTCATATACAACCACATATTTTCAAAGAAATTAGCATCTCGAGATGTTGCTATTCATTTCATCCTAGCGACGTTATTTTGTTGCTTCCATGCACTTCATAGTTCGTTGCAATGTTTAGAGTCATTGTCTTTTTGCAGTACACAACTCGTTCTCTCAGCAGACTTTAATAAACAATTCTGGAAGATGGCGCACATTTTCTTGGCGTTCAAATTGTCCATAAACAGAAAGAGGCAACCAAACCGTATTTACAAAAGCATTCCCAAAACATGCACTTTTATAAGATGTTTACTGTGCGTTTACCACGTCCAGAAAAAAGATACGTCCGTCAAGATAATATTGTTCTGATATAAATTCAAATTTTTCTTTGCGCACACCAATTTTTCCCACATACTTTAATTTCTTTCTCGTGGAATTTCATTTGCGCACCGAGTAGTACCAACACACGCAAGATCGCTTTATTCTTCTTTGTTGTTGTAACGCGGGCTATTCCCTTCTCCTGCAGTTCGTCTACATTCTCAACCTCAAAATACCACTTTATCCACTTCTTAACGAATGCCTTCCATATCCACGTACATACAGTTTGCAGACTTTTTATACGTCAATTTAGGTCCTTTCGCATGATTCACTACAAACATTACCTTGTATCTACAGAAATGTTGCAGTTATAGTAAAGATAACGAAACTTTTTTGAAAAAAAAAACATTAAAATTACAAAAACTTCTTTTCATATTAGTTGTGTTACCTGTCTAGAATAAAATTATTCAATGTAACCCCCTCAGTTGCAATTATTGCCTCCATCCTTATACTAAAGCGCTCTCATTCTCTTTGTAAAGCATCGCTGTCCATATTGGCAAATGCTCCTTCAATAGCGTTGCGTAAAAATCCCACGTTAGGATGTCCTGGACTTGTTAGTAACCTTTTAGACTATTCTCCAAACACAGTAATCGACGGAGTCCAAATCAGGGCTATCAGGGGACCCACGTTACCCAATAACAAGTTTTGGACTAAACGGCTTGTATGTGCCAATGCACCATCCTGCTGGAATACATATTGTTTTTCCGAGGCCACAGTTTCCATCCGCGGTTTCACGACATGTCAGAATACGTACATAAGCCTCTTTCGTGATAGTTTCCTCCGAAATCAACGCCTGACCCCTTTCTACGACTGCCGGCGTCCATGTCACGCGTTCTCTCGAATAACTCTTTAGCCACGGATTAGCGAAACCTTCCCCAGACTTCTTGGAAGCATTATAGTTAGAAACAATGTCGTACATAGTTGATCTGAGGTACATGAAGAACCAAATTATTTCAGTCGCCGAACGCCTAGCACAAAGACTTTCGATATCGCGCCTCTTCGGTTGTGCTCCGCATTTATTTGCAACAACTCGTCCATTATGAGGTTATAACTGGTTTCTAAGAGCATATAGTTTTCACAAAAGCCAACAACGACCTATCATGACAGAACTATACGGCGGAATATTTAAATTTAAAATTGTCCAGCGCCGTACTCTATATTGCGCAAAAGAGCACAAAATAAGATTCAAGCAAATTAATCCAGATTTTGCTACGGTACCTTCTTACAAGATGACGGCAATCATTTCTTTGTCATAAAGACTGTACCAGTTTTCCACCAAGCTGTCGACAAAAGGAGTTTTGGTAAGAAGGTATAACGAATGAAAAAGCATACCCCATCTCTTTATCTACGATGAATTTGACTAAATGGTATTTGATATGGGAACAGGCATTGTCATAGTTGGATATAATGTGGTTCTGTTTGCGCATTCTTTTGATTTAAATGTCAATATAAGAACGGTCAAGCTAGATCAAACCAACATCACTGTTGATGTTGAACTGATTTTTGTCATTTTTGACCGGGATTGTCTTTAAAAAACTTAATTAAAACCCCTCTTGCAGGATGTAACATCAAAACACCAATTTAGATTTAGAGAGCAACAAGATACTGCAGAGCAGGTGCACAGATTAAATGACCAAATTCATCGAGATCAAAAGAACAAAAGATATTGTTCTGGGACTTTTTCAGATATTATGCAAGCATTTGATAAGGTATGGCACAAAGGGTTACTGTTCAATATAAAAACTAATCTGTCCCGTACTTACTACACAGTTTTATAATTATACCTATCAAAAATATTTTTTTTCGTAAAGATAAAAGATTAATACACGTCACTTCATCCAATCTATGCAGGAGTGCCTCAAGGAAGCGTGTTAGGACCAACGCTGTATCTGATAGATACTTCTGATCTTCCAACTACAAATCTGGCAGTAACAACCATGATGATACAGGTATTATGGCATCTCACAACAATCCAGACATAGTGTCACATTATCTTTAATACCACTTACATCAAATCCAAACCGGCCTCAAAAAAATGACGCATTAAGGCAAATTAGACCAAATCAAGACATGTAACCTTACCTTACGTAAAGAAACTTCTCCTGCAGTATACTAAAACAACCAACAGCTTCCACAAACGGAAGACGTGAAATATCTAGACATCCAACTAGATCGACTTACACGGAGAAAACATATTTGAGCCAAAAGAAAACAGCTAGATACTAAATTCCGCAAGATGTACTGACTAATGGGTCGCCGGTCACAATTATCCATAGAATACAAAATACTACTATATCAAGCAGTACTTAAGCCAATGTGGACCTATGGGCTACAGCTGTAGAGGTCTGTTAGTAAATCCAACTTAACAGTACTACAGCGTTTCCAATTAAAAGTACTGCGTACTATATTAGATGCTCCATTGTATGTGCCAAATGAACTCATCCATCGAGATCTACAGATACCTACTATCGCAAAGGAAATTACCAAACGCAGCATCCGATATCGAGATAGGCCGTCCTTTCATTCTAATGTCGCAGCTACGGAAACTTCATCATTAAGTAATGAAGAAAAAAGACGACAATATATTTATCGGAAAATTTGGACTAGGAGATAGGAACGACAGAGAAAACAAATTAGTAAACTTTCTTCGCGAAAAGCAGTTATATGCGATAAACACCTTTTTCGAAAAACCACAGCAAAAGAAATGGACATCGATAAGTCCAAATAGAGTGATTAAAAATCAACTAGATTACATTATAACAGACAAAAAACAAAACATAAAAGATATATCAGTGTTAAATAAATTTAATACAGGGAGTGACCATAGGCTAGGTGAGCTAGACTGGAAGTTAATATAAAGCGGAAAAGACACAACCTGATACAAAGGAGGCAGAAAAGATATAACGAAGAGTGTATAAAAAAAATGAAGGAAGATACCAATTAGAAATAGCTAAGAAGTTAAAACACCTGGATGACCAAGAACATCTAAGTTTAGATCAACAAGCAGAAAAGGTAACAGAAGCAATAAAAACATCTTTAAAAATAGTTTCTACGAGGCAAAAATTTCCAGTAAAACCTAAAAAATAAGCAAAGAAAAACTAATAACAAAAAGGAGAAATCTGTTAAGAGATACGGTAGGATATAATGAATTAAACAAAAGAGTCAAAAAAGAGATTAGAAAAGATATATTAAAATATAACACGGAGTTAATACAACAAACAATAGAAGACAATATGAACATGAAGGTGCTAAAAACAAAGAGATCTAAAAACAAGACCAAAATATACCAACAAGAAAATGACGAACTGCTTACTAGAAGGGAAAACATTAAAAAAAAGAACAGGAAAATGTTATAAAACCACGCACAAAACCGAAGATGACAGATTACTTGATGATATACCTCAATTACAGAGGATAATTCAGAATCTTAACTCAGAAGACATCCCCCAAATAGAAACTGACGAAATAGAAATGGCGCCGTTTGTTTTAGTTTAATAGAAAAATATCCTCGATATATTTTGGTGTAAAATAATTAAAACAAATTTCCATTAAGGTAAAGTGTAAGAAGTAAAAATTTTCCAGAAATTGTTAATGCAAAATTCTGCATTCCTACTCCCATTGATGTAAACGCAATCTTACATTTTACACTCGGAACTGGCACTAACCTTAGCTAATTTCTCGCAGAGATGAATTTTGAACGTGCTGCCCTATGGAATCTGCAATTCCAAGGTGTTATGGGCTCGAGCCTCACCGCAGCGAGCGCCATTTCTGATCGGAATTACAAAACAGATTGAGTTAGAGACGTCCTTCCGTTGACGAGAATGTGGATAGTTTATTGCCATCTCATCCACTATGGATACACAATGGCAGATATCTCATAATTTTTACGGCCGCATCATCTGGATTCTATGGGCGCACTCCTGCTCTATTGTGGAGTGCCTGGAAAGGCCTAGTCGCATCGATAGCGCACCGTAATGAGATTTATTCTTCGGCGATGGGTTAAATCTTTATTAAATGCAAGAATGCTCGCCGTGATGCACCGGCGACATCACTCGGAATTGCTTTCTGAGAACGCCGGGCCGCAGCGCTCAGGAATCCGGGACGATGCGATGACGGAGCGCTGAAATAATAACGCGAGCAAAAAGCGCGCACGTCGCACGCCGCGCCGATAGCGCGCACCACGTCGCCGCTGAAATAATAAGCTCGTGTGCAAAGGAACGGCCGGAGGACGGGGTGGGTGTCTGGCGTCGAGAAAATACCGGGTAATTTGTATGGTTATTGTGTTTTCCTAGACGTGGGTGTCGGCTCGCACTAAGTACGCCATTAAGGCGATTTCTGGCCGGCTGCGTTATTTGTTGCGGCCTGTTTCCGAAGCAAATTGGCGTGTCTCGAGGTGTTTCGCGCCGGATCAGCTGACTTTTCTTACAGCGAGCCTACTTTGTAATCTACTCTAGAAAAATCTCGGCTCTTATGGCGTAACTAGCTAGAGAGGCCGTTAATGAGAAGGCTTACACATTGAAGAGGCAGAATTTTACAAGATCTTCGCTGCACGGGAATAGCTATGTCGTTTTACATACATACGCTTTTAGTTACTTGATGCTGAAATAACATAAACATAACAAACCTATCACACGACACTATTGTCTATTATTTTTTATCTAATGGTAAAGATCTAACGCTCCGAGTGGGAGCACGACCGGAGAATTGAGAGGTTAAGGCTCTCATATGTTCACTCTCTCTGTCCGGTCGTCGTGCACCATCTCTGATGCGGGGCGATGGTGCAAGCACCGCGCCTTAGAGGACCGCCATTATTGCCCCTTGTTCGAGTGAACGCAGGTACTTGATTATTTTTAGTGACTGAGCAGGCCACCTCCCAGGGATCAGAGACCTCCGGGATTGGAACCCGGGTCCGTCCATATCGCAGTCCGCGCCTCAACCGCTTGGAGCAGTCTGACGGTATTTTTTATCTAACATTTGCATATTTATATCTAGCCTACCAGGCTAAAAAGTAAATTTAATAACAATACGGGTATGTGACATCTAAGAAATATCAATCTAATGTGACCTCTTGCAGTCTGTAAGATCACTAAATTTAGTCCTCTAATGCACTAGAAAGATTGTGAGTTCAATTTTTGTGTCTGTTAGTAAAGTCTTTGCTTACATCCTTCACCCAGGAAATTTGTTGATCATTGTGAATTATTTTTTGTTGATATACCAATATGCGTTTTCTATCATACGGAGAATTTTGCCTAGAAGTGTTGTAAAATTTTAAGGTTGGATAAGAATTGGATACCATATGACCACACTTGGAGTATCATTGTTTTATAAAGCAAGATCTTACTGTCAAGTGCACTTTCCTTATTCTTATATCAAGCTAACTTCGTTTGCATTAGAAACGTTTCTTTCATGATAGTTTGCAATTCAGATGCATGATTAGGTCTACCTTACATCCTCTTTAGGGGATATAAAAGCTCCGTTAAGTGTTACCGTGCCGAGTCTTAGTTTCCTTAGATAAGGAACTTTGAATCGAATAGGAGTTTCTTAACACTTCACAGAAAACAGACTCGGATGGGTGTCCTCAACCCCGACACGGCACGTCCTAATGGCTGATAAGAAACATCCTGCAGATATACAGGACAGGTGCGAATGAATCTTTCCAAATAGCACCCGCAAATCATCTGAGGACATGACATGGGGTATCAGCTATGTTATTACTGAGCCCAGGCTGGTGAAGAATGATTTCTCTACAAGCTTGACATCAGACACTCACAGGAGACATCTACGATGGTTTAACCGGCTGCGACACCACCTCGTATTTTCCCGGAAAAGTCTTTAACATGATTGAGAACAATAAAGATATGGTCCTTAGTCCCCAGCAGCCCTTAGATGGCAGGGGGTGCTAAGAATCCCCGGGTCAACCATGAAAAAGGTAGCAACCTGGAATACATGTAGTCTTTTTGAAAGTGGTGAAACTCATAATACAATAAGGGTTATGAAAAGATTAAAGGTCGATCGCCTCGGAATCGGCGAGATGAGATGGCCCAATTCAGGAATGTGTCAAGTCAGAAGACGTGCAATATATTACTCAGGTAATGATAAACCTGATCTTTTTAACGGTGTTGGTTTCATAATTAGCAAGAATTTACACAAAGCAGTCAATAGTTTCGTTTTGATGTTGGATTGCGTATGTCTTCTCCAGATCAACATAACACCTATTATATGTAATTTTATACAGGTATATGCCCCTACATGTACTCTCTATCTCTCCCCCCCCTCTCTCTCTCTGACGACAATTTTAGAATTTGTAGAACAATTTTATAATGATATCAAAAAGGCACTAGAAATAATAAAGCCATTACCCCTTAAGGGTGACTTCAATGCCAAAGTGGGAAAAGGTCATCGAGAAGATGCAGTGTGCAAATACGGTCTAGGCAACTCAAATGACAGAGGTCACCAGTTAATACAGTTTTGACAAGAAGATGATATGCTACTGACTAATACCCATTTTAAACAACACCCCAGACCTTTATATACTTGGATACCCAATGCAGACATAAACATGAAAAACCAAATCGATTATATAGGCATCAATAAAAGATTCAGAAACATTATAAAGAATGTAAAGACCTACCCTGGTGCTGACGTCTTCTCTGATCACACACTTTTATCAGCAAAAATAAAGCTTAAGCTTAAAAACATGGGGCCGGCAAAGAGATTGCTCTGTAAGCAATCCCAGAACGAACCTAAAAAGACTTTTCGATTTTGATTTCGAATTTCGGGAAAATTCGAAATCGAATATCTCGAAAATTATTCGACATAGAATTCGACTTCATTTTCGAATTCCGCGTAAAATTTCCTATAAGAATCCATTTAAAAAATTTTTAAAAAATCTCAAATTTTGTGACGGACCGACAGACCGACAGACAGACATATAGAATCCAGTAACGAACTTGAAAAATTGCATCAGTAAATACCAACCGCAATTAGATACTAGGAAACTACAAGTCACAGAAACAGCAAAAGATATTCGGAAACAAATTCATACACGTTTTGAAAATATAGAACCCAACATAAGCCCAGACAATAATAATCTTGAAGCGACCTGGAATTCAATAAAAATAGTAATTTTATTACAATCCAACAAATCCAAACACAAAAATGGATGACTGAAGAATTACTAAGACTGATGGATCTCAGAAGAACCTAAAAAACCCAGCAACTAAAGAAACACCTCGAAATTTATAAAAACATCAGACGCAAAGTAAGAGGGGCAAAAAATGGTTACAAGAACAGTGTGAAGAGATAGAAGCACTTGAATCAAAGCATTACTCTTTCAATATGTACAAAAAAATCAAACGTGCAGCAGCTATATGTCCAAATAAAAACAGTCAAATTCTCATAAATAAAAGTAAACAACTATTAACAAATATTCAAGAAAAACTAATTTAATGGACGAATTATATAAATATTCAATGACACGAGAAACTTAACTCTCGGTGTACGATAGCCTTGATATTAACAGAGCAGAAAATGGAAAGGCACCGGGGCCGGATAATATACGTGTTGACGTCCTGAAAGTATTGAAGAAGGGCAGTGCTATTACCCTCCATATATAAAACTGGTATGATTACGCAAGACCGGGTTAAGTCTATCTTCATAACTCTGTCTTAAAGAACCCAGTGCAAAATATTCTAAAGACTATAGAAGTATCAGTTTGATGAGTCACGTCTTAAAGTATTTCTCAAAATTATACATGTCAGAATATATCAGAAATGTGAGCAAAATATTACTGACCATTAATTTGGCTTCAGAAATAGATTTGGAACACGAGAGGCATTATTTAACATACAGTTGCTTACTAAACGCTATCGAGATGTCAATGTGAATGCGAATATGTACTTCGTGGACTATGAAAAAGCACTTAAAACCATTCAGCACGATAAATTACTGCAAGTTCTCGGGGAAACTGGTCTAGACGGTAGAGATATACGTATAATAGCCAACCTATATTGAGGTCATACAGTGGTTGTTAGTGTGAATGGTGAACTATCACAAGACATGTCCACATTGAGAGGGGTAAGACAAGGGTGTATTCTTCCCCCTATTGTTTAATTAATATTTTAAAAAAATATTTCGTGAGGCTCTCGAAGAAAGAGCAAAAGAGGTCATAATCAACGGAGTTGCAATAAACAATTTGAGATACGCTGATGACACAAGCATGCAAGATCTACAAATACTTTTATCAAGATTAACAAACCATAGTGAATAAATGGGACTGAAACTCAACGTCAAAAAAACCAAATGTCTAATCGCTAGTAAACAACATAATAACATACAAAATAAATACTTGTGGGAGGGGAGTTGATAGACAGAGTAACATCGTATAAATATCTTGGCTGCTATGCTAACAAAAATTAGGACTTAACACGGGTAATCAGATGTTGGAGAGAACAATCAAGACAGGCCTTTCAAAAGATGAAGAAAATTTTGACCTCTAGAGCCTTGTTCATTCCTTTACGTATTCGATTATTAAAATGTCTTCAGTATCCTCTTGTTTGACTTTGAAACATGGAAGATTACGGAGGTAATGTGCAAAAGATTGGAAGATTTTGAAAGACGGGCCTATTCCAGGATTTTAAAGATCTTACGGATAGACTTCGAATGAGGAAGTACTACGACGCATAAACAACCAACGTGAAATTCTTGATACCATCAAAAGAAGAAAACTTACATATCTAGGCCATGTTATGAGGAATAATAAATACAAATTCCTTCATATCATTATTCAAGGAAAAATTGAAGGGTTGTAAAAGCAACTGATGTTGATTTATTTTCATTGACTTTCATTCGTCGTACTGCTGTCTATTTTTCGAGAGTTTCTAGGTTATTCTATAGGTTAGCTACGGCTTGGAGTGGATCTTTGTCGAGGATGGTATGTGCGAATGGAGCAGTAACATTTTCGTTACAAGCTAAGTTAGCCGTAAATAGTTGATAGAGCTATCATTTGATTTAGAAATATTTGTCTTCTAAGTGTAATTCAAGCAGTAGGTAAGGCAAGTAAGTTACTTTTTGATTTTATATAGTAGACCAGAATGTCTGGTTTATATCTAAAAACATTGCTGTATAAACTCTTTTTTCTTCTAAATCTCTTTCAATAGTGTCTAATACCCTGTAGATTTGTTTTGTTGTCGAATATTTTTGCCAAAAACCGAATTGATGCTTAGGAGTTAAGTGTTTTTCGTCAATGGTGTTGTTAACTTTGTTAATATTAATCGTTCAAATTGGAGAGGACCGGAAGTAACAAAATTAAGCTATATAAAGTTGGTAGGTGTGCTGGTTTATGTATGAGAATTATTTTATTGCAAATGTAGAGTTATCAGAACTACTTCAAATATTTCTATTAGTGATACAGCTTTTCTCCGAATTTTACGAAGTAATTCTGTTGTAATTTGATCATAACCTGGCGCCTTGTGAGGTTTGGAGCACTTCATTGAATAATTTACTAGTTCCTCATAGACAGGGTTATTTGTAGATCAAGTTTACGTAGCGATTTAAGGTATTTGAATAGTTAAGCGTCTGCTTGCAGTACTCTAGTTGGCTCGTGTGGGTGCAAGGTGTTAACTAAGTGTTCCCCAAAAGTTTCTGACTTTTCTTCATCACTACGCGTCCATGATCCGCTGGTTCTGCAAATGGCTGGGATAGAAACTGGAAGTCTTTTCGTTTTATTAGTTGCATGCTACAGAGATGGTCAGGCGATAAATTTTGTAGGTAGTCATTGAATGTTTCATTTTTGCACTTTTGTATCATATGCTTGAGTTCAGCTTTAAGTTGGTTTTATGAGGACGTTCCTTGAAATTTGCCATTTGCATCTTCCTTTCCTTTTTTTAGTTTAATACTTATAGAATAGTGGTGTTGCTAGCATATATGTTTTATATTTTGAAGGGATTAGTACACCGAGCTGCACTATGTATGATTTCAGTTAGCTTTTTCATTGCTTCCTCGACCTCTGTTAATATGTTTAATGGTCGTTTGACTGCCAGGTGATTATTTATATATTGTCTAAAGATGTTTCAGTGTGTATAAATGTTATTGTATAGCTTTGGTCGTATAGGGTTTTTGAATATTAAGTTACTGAGTGCACATATTATAGGAAAGTCGCCGCAGCGTAGATTGTAGGAATCAATAATGTCAATATAATTTGGTGTGATGTGATAAAATCGATGGTGCCTAATAACTTGTTCGGATCAGTTGGCCAGTACTGCAGCTATGAAGTTGAAATGATTTTCGCAGACTTAGTTGCCTTCCGTTAGGGATGTTTAACCTGGAGTTGTAATCACCTCTTGCAATAAATTTGTTACCCAAGGCCTTGAAAACTTCTTCACACTGATTTTCATGTGTAGTATGGCAAAAAAGACTGATACGACTATGTCCCTATCTCTGCATTTGACTTTACCATTGGTAATTTGTAAGTGAAGTATAATATTTCAAATCTTTCTCTTCCATAGTGTTGATGGTAACTGTTGTTCTAGCGTGAGTGGTATTATCAAGATGACAGTTATGTCTGCAGTTGCGTATGTTGAAATAACTGGTCTGTGAAGTGTGTTTCGGATATTAGAATTTGCATGTCTGTGTGTGAAAAAACGCTTCATAAGAGTTCGTTGGTGTTCCATGTGTATACATTAGTGATGCATATTTTTATTTATTAGGTTTTTTAGCTATTAAATTTCATTATTATGCTGTTTTGTTGCATCAACTGATTGATCGGCTTTTGGATCAGGTATTGATTGGAATCTTGTGTTTTAATTATAGTTTTTGGCTACAAGTTGTTGATACTTTAATCATCTTTTATAATTTGCAGAATGATCTGATCTACAATGTATGCATTTGTCTTTAATGTTTCGAGTTTTACTGCATGTTATTGTATTATGAAAGTCGTCGTATTTGACGCATGCGGACGGCTTTCTACCGTACGCATCTATGTTTGTATGCTTAGCACCGAGTACACTGTATTAAAACATTTTGCTTTCTGGGGTGGCCTACGGTGATTTGGGTTTACAAAGGATATCGTAAATCTTACACTTCTTTGTTATTACTTGCAGGCTACAGATCTACGATCTACGTTTCGTACTTTATAGCCTTGTTTTTCTAGTTCCATTTTTATTTGATCAGTGCTGACAGTTGGGTGAATATTTTATATGACTACTCTGTGTGCTCTTTCTTCCCTGAGTTGGTAGGTAGGATAAATTTTTTTCTTCGTCTATTTCTAACATGTTTTCGAAATACATCTGATGTGATGGTGTTTATTAGTACTAAGTTATCTGCTAATGTTTTAGTAATGTATTGTTCAAGTCCTAAAACTTTTGTTAAAATACGTATTATTGCGTTGAAATCAGTAACACCTTATATGAAAATAGGTAGAGGTTTATATATTTTTGTTGAATATTTTCTACGGTGATATATAAATTTTCATTTGTAAGCTGCGAATTGCTATCATCACTTGCCTCTGCTAATACGTTAAATCTGTTGTTTATGTGATTTTGTTGTTCTTTTTCTTTTTTTAATCAGTTATAATTTGTATTTGCAGCCAATAGTGGCTGACTTATAAATATTGATTGTTGATCTGCTGTTAAGACAGGAAGATGTTGTTAATATAATTACTGCATACTTACAGAATATAATTTACAGTTTAATTTGCAATAGAAAGGTTGCTTCCAATCGAGTATATGTTTGTAGATAACATGCGCGCACTTACACATATTCACTAAAATACATGGCCTACAGTTGAATTTATTGTCTATTATGTAACCGATACTTTTTTAACGTTTTTTACCTTACCCTGTATATTTTGTTTGTGATAGAATAATTACATTTTCTTGAAATTCAATAAAATTTAAAATTAAAAGAACACGAAAGCATAACTTCTTGACAGTGATGAGGTTGTGTGCACTAAAATACATTTGTTACTTAAATTGCTAACCTAACTCGAGAACATTGATAGCTATTAATAATATTAAAAAAAGGCCCTAATAGTTTTAGTTATATACTTTTATATTTGCCAAACCCTCCCATAAAGTTTAACACTTGGCAATAATTTTCCCAGAACGGGCTCGGAAATCGCTCGATACATTAGGGGTTCATTTAATATATTAATAGACTCACCGCAAATTCTAAATCTAGAATTTGAGAGTAGGGACACCTTTATTGCGCTATAGATAAACACTTTATAAAATGATAGTAGCTATGTATTGTTTAAAATTTATTCGACTCTTCAACCGTATGAACTGGCTGTACAGATTCATAAGTTTATGAGAATCAAAGAGTTCCCCCAAAGAAGAATTTAATACATCAATAATATAAGAGTAAATAACTTTCGTGTGTGATTCTTCCCCTTATCTATCTATAGATTTCAATAGAAAGTAAACAAAGAAATGTGGCGTAGTCCTCAGCTCTTAATTTATACGAGGAGGTCCGTGCGTAGCAAACAAAGACAGCCTGCACATTTGAATGAAAAGTAAACAAAAACGACTGGTCTGAGCTCTTGATTTATATGAGCAGGTCCGTGCGTTCGCGCATGCACGTCGGGACCGTTCTCGCTCCCCGCCGAATGCACCGCTGAAGCCGGGCGGCCGACTCAATTAAAAATTTATACATTCCCACCTTGCAAAAATTTGATGAAAGGCGGGTGAAAAATTGTCAGTCCAGGGTTGACCTTTTTGCAGGCAACCCCTAGAATCTAGAAATTTAAACAGAAAGTAAACAAAGAAATGTAGCTCTTGATTTCCACGAGGAAGTCTGTGCGTTCGTGCACGCACGTCGGGGCAGCTTTCGCTCTTTGCCGAATGGCCGGGCGGTCGCGGTTATCGGGCCGCTGCATCGCCAAACATAAAAAGCGCGTTTGCCACGGCCATGCCGAGTAAAGCTTTGATTGTAAGTCAAATTGTTACACGTTCCCGATCAAGTTAAAATTAAAATATTTGTACCTTGTAAAAGTTTGAGGAAAGGCGGGTAAAAAATTGTCTGCCTAGGACGCCAAAAATACCTTTTGGCGAGCAATCCCTAGTACACCATCTATATTAATAGGATGTCGATCCAGAATGCCTGCACTCATCTAGGAAAACTTTTCATCAGATTTTGATATAAATATGTCCGTATAAATTGCTAGTTTAGTTTTTTAATGCTCATCTCTTCAAATCACGACAGAATAACCTTTGCTCTGTGAACAGAACAGTTATTCTGTTGCTACAGGAAAAGTTCTTCCCAAAACCAGAGATTTGGAAGCATAAAGTTGTCAAAAATGTTAATATATACTCTCCAGCTACAGAAGCCAAAGAATATAGGCTAAATCATGAAAAACAACCCCAAACTATAGTACCTTTATCACCAATATACTCGAATAAAAAGCATTCTTCTGATATTCGTTCAAACCAGACGCGTCCATCACACTGCCAAATCGCGTAGGGAGATTCATCCCTTTACAGAACTATTATTTCTCATTTATGAAAAATTATGAACAATCTTCGTGCTAGCGACGACGCCAGACGCATTTTAAAAGTCATGAGTAATCGTTGTCACTGGGGTCATCCGAGTATCCAGGACTATCTTTTTCAAAGTTCAATGACTACCAATATTAAGTTCTTGCAGCTTATACTTTCGTTTTTATTTTATACTAATATAAATTTTAGTTAATTAAGGCACCTGTAGCAAGATCGATATTTTATAAATCAATTTATTGCAATAATGGCATTCAATGATTGGGTCACGTTCAAAAATACTCAACTCTGCTAATTTACCCATCGTCTGTCTAACGCAAGTGTATGACCTACATATGCTATTACCTGTACTTTTATCTCATTCTATATCGTTTCAGTAAGTGTCATAATCAGATTTTAGTCATTTAGTGCAGCATACATATATACACAAGCTTCAGCCACTCAACGTTTTCTTGATGGATCATTTTAAAACAGCATTTTCAGATAATTGGCTGGGCATCCGTCCTTCTTCGCTTTCTATTATTTTATAAAGGAGGGGGGGATTTATTTAGACATACATTGGTGCATAAAGTTGGAATTGGAAGTTTCAAAAATGTAAAATATTATTTATGTTCTAAAAATAACAAAACTAATATCTATCAAATTAGTAGCGTTTTAATTAGTCTTTATTATTTCTGTAGCTAACTAAAAAAAAATTTTTTTTTCACATCAGTTTTATAATGCAACTCTACCAAAGGTCACAAAGTTTTAGAAAAACGTCTGTTATTTCAACTTTATTCAGGCATGGCAGTTGCAGCAGAATCATTGCAAATATATATAATCAATAAATAAAAGAGAAATTCTTAAAATGAAATAAGGTTGATAAAAGTACAAAAATATGAATAAAGCAATAAAGAAAATTTAAACATATTTTAATAGCGCCATATCTTAAGAAAAATAAACGAAGTTTATTTTGTCAATGCAGATATCTATTGTAATTATGCACAAAAACGTTATTCAAAGTTGAAAAATAGATCCAATTAAGCCATATATGATATTAGATATTGTCAAGAAAATTTAATTTTATCATATTATTTTATCTTGTTTTATTATTATATAAATTGTGGAAGATATTTGCCACCTAACGTTTAACCTATTTTTCTTTCTTCTTTCCATTGGTTGCCGCTTTATTATCTTAACCACTTTTTAGTATTCCCCAAAATGTCTTCTCCTTTCAAGTTTTGTAATAGCTCGTAGTTCATTCTGTGTTTCATTAATTTTCTTTTTGCTTGATTGGTTTATATATATATATATATATATATATATATATATATATATATATATATATATATATTCTATATGTATTTACTGCTCTTCTTTTTTTTTCCAGTTCTTAAACATTCTGCTCGCTTCTCTTTTATTATGGTTGCACTGTTCTGTTTCAATCATTTCTTTTTCTCCGATGCTTTTCTGTGGTTTATTTTTCTTTAGCTGCTATTCCCTTTTATGTGTATATAATTATTCTTAACAGTATTGTTATTTAATATTTTTGTTTTACATTTTGTATAAATTATTTTTTCTTATTTTTCTATTTTACTTTCGCCTACTCGGATATCTTTGCACTACATTTGCTTTCTTGTATGTTACTAATATATAATTTATCTGATTTCAGCTTTCCCTCTAAGATTTGTACTGCTAACCACTAGGTTTATCTCACAATTTTCCTCCATTTGCTCTACTGTATACAGTATATATTCTGGCATTTTCTTTTTTAATTTGTGCTTTGAAATTACTCAATATCATTAGAATATCATGTAGTGATGTTACTTTGCTGACTGACTCTCTCTCTCTTTCTTTCATAAAATTCTGGTTTTTTATTTTCAAATGCCTGTTTTGTTGGCACATACACATTTATTGTTATTATGTTTTGTGGTCTGTTTCCTATCCTAAATTATGGCATTTCTCCGCTTATAGGTTCAAACCTCAACAGACTATTCTTTAATTGCTTTTTTATTATTATTCCTTCTCCATTTTCTTACTTTTCAGTACCACAATATAAAATCATTTTTTTGAGCTCTTCTTTATATTTTTACCTAATTTCGCGTAGCATTGTTGTTCTTATTCCGTATCTGTTATTTTTATCATTTTACCGAGTAAAGAGAATATTTAAAAAAATCAAATTGCTAAAAAGTTAAATATAAATTTTATGTAATAATCTCTCTTTTTGTAATTAAACAAATTAATAATATATATTGTTTAAATAATCTCCTATAAATATAAACAAAATGTTTTTTATTTGTGATAGTGTATCGTTTTAAACCCTTTTCTGGTAATTATTATTTTTATATAGTGTTAGAATAATTTTTAAATACCCAAATTTGATACTATTTACAATTATATTTGTACAATACGAAGTTAAAGTTTAATTTTAATTTTATGTGAATAACGGAAACTATAAGACTAAAAAATAATAAGTGGCAATTCAATTATAAATGAAGCAAAGGCATATAAAAGGGGAAAAAAACGAAACGGTTTTCCATTATATAGAGAAATAAGTTATTCCTAAAATAATATTGTTGTTAAAAAATATTAACAATTTTCTATGATGGTTTTGTATTAGCAGCGGGATACGCTACTAAGTTATAATTGGAAGATTTACAAAATATTTGCATGTTTGATCCGTTTGCAAATTTTAATTAGTGTAATTAAACTAATTGGCAACCAAAGCTGACAAAGTGTATTTGAGAAGCTCTAATTATTTTCTGAATGTTATGGGGGCATGAAAAAGCTCAACAAGCTCAGTGAATATAAGTATCTGCTTTATCTTTATCTGTGTCTGTCCAATTACGCTTATTCTTTTTTAATTAGTGAAGCTGCTATAACAAACCATTTGAATTCTGTGGTTGCCTTCCATAAGGCATGATTCTTAGGAAAAGTTTGCTAATATACGTAATACATAAATTAGCCAGGCCATGGCTAATTAAGAAACTTGTGTAGTATTTAATTTCTCTCGCTATGTAAATTTAAATAATACAAATAATTGCGATTAAGCGTTTCAATTCGACTAATCAGGATGCGCTTTTTCAAATTAATTAATCGTACGCTTTGCGTTCCATTCTTCTTCAGCTAGAAATATGGTACCAGGTGGTATTAAAAATTCAAGAGTATTAGTTACTGTTACACTCAAACAATTTCTAGCAATATCACGTTATTTAAATGATATTAAAATAAAAGAACTTTTATTTCCAATTTCTCATTTTTATGAACACACATTTATTTTACAACACAAATTTATTAATCATACATATGTGGTTTTTGCAACTTTTCTGAATATAGTTGAATTAGTGGTGCATATTTAATATTATTTCATCAATATCTGTGGCTTATATACCCCTTATTTATAGCCATTGCTTTGTTATTAAACCTGATTGGCATATTTATGTCCCAGGCGCGTCAATACTTATAGAGTGCTCAAAAAATTCTGCACATGACGGTGATGCCAAGGCTACTACGTGCGGCGCAGGTGTGCACAATCAATTCTTAGTAAACCGACAAAGTATGACGCCTGTGTAAGCTAGAAAGGCGTAGCAATTTTCATTTGCTTCTGTTATTACGGTAATAGTTCTGAAATCGAAAACTATCATCGAATGAAATAGTAATTGTTAGGTACTGCTGAAGATTTAATCAATTTTTACAAATTTAGTTGAAATAATCACAGCGAAGAGTGCTTTTAAGTACTTGGAATTAACTAAACTGACAATTTTCAAAATAGGAATTTAATATTAATATGAGCTACTTATAGCATAAAACGTTTGAGCATAATTTTTACAATTAAATCTAAGAACAAACAATTAAGTCGTTATTTTCATTCTCGTACAGAAAATTGAAGCGAAGTGTACTGCAACACGATTGTGCAAGAATATAGCAAGGCATTGGATAGAAGGTGTACGTGAAATAATTACAACAAAGCCATTTATATGCGCATTATTTTTTTATATGTAATTTTTTGATTATGAAAAAAATAACGCAGTTTTATGGTGAATATTTCTCTGATGATAGAGCCTTCCCATTACCATTATTATTAACTTAAATTTGTTTACATATTCTGATCACATCTCAAATAAAAGGCAGAGCGTAGCATCACAAACGTGCCTTTATCCTCAAAAATCAGGTTTAAAATTGAAGGTAGGTTTACTAATAAATCAAATCAGGTCCGTTCCGGCAAAATCGTTACCAACTCATTAGGCCTAGGTTGCCTTTGTAACAAGCGAGAGTAAGAATATAAAAACATCGACAGCTAAAAACCACAACTGAGTGGTGTAAAACGGACAATTGGGCCCGATACATATTACATTTTGCTCACGATTCGATCTAGATCTATCTAAAATGTTTCACAAAAATGTTTCGAGCTTGCTACAGTAAGAATCGCAAAAAAGGACAAATTCATAAAGTATTTTCAAGTGTGTATGCTTTACGTTTAATTTTAAACAAAGTCGAACCGAAGCCTGACCGAACTGATGCGAGTACTATACAAAATAAAAGTAACGTAATATGAATCCTAATATTATTTGGTATAATAATGACCATTAAAGACAATCTTAAATCCACAACGTCTTCATGGTTTATGGCACAGCTACGCCTAGTGAAACACTAATGCGCACTGATTTCGTCGAGCCATGTCTGATCATACCAAGAGAACGTCAAAACGACCCCACACGCATTACTCTAACCCAACGAAAAGTTTACGTAATAAAAATCCGGAGAAACAGCATAAGGTTTGAATAGACAGACTCTAATTCGCGTTTTTCTTTTTTTGGCGAAGACTACGATAATGCAGCCAGAACGAGCTCAAAGTCCACCCTTCCAAAAACGAGCAAGGCTGAAATCAAATAATTTAATAAATTTACACTTACAGGTATATTAAACTGTTTTTTTGAATGACTACAAGCTCGCTTTAAATGAATAAAAAATTAGATGGCGGTAAGTATATATAGAAGTGAATGCCTTAAGATCAATATAGAACGAAAATGTTACTAATGTGTCAGTAGCAGTGCATGAAATTGACAAACGTTACCAGTGGTAAGATGGTTCCTTAGGCTCAGGATCAAACCTTAATTTGCCTACTCCCCAAGAAAAGCTATGAGGTTTTGTAGAATGCCAATTTTTGTTTGTTCTGCTTTACTATTTGTAGGACTGCAAGTGATAGTTTGGAAAAAAACGCAGTATGTTGGAAAAATTTTGTTGATTTGGAGCAGTTGCGTAATTGATGTAGAAGAATACTTAGGGGTTTATAAATGGTAAGTGAATGCTAGCTATCGTTTTTTTATTCATACATTTAGGGTTTCTGTTTATTTCAATTGCCTCACAAACTCTTATGCTACCGGCTTTAAAAAAATTTCATTTTGAAGACAAGGAATTGATTTGGTGGTCTATTTCTTTACGATATTTACCAAGTGTTAAACCTCTTTTCATACGGCCAAGAGCTGTTTATTATATTATTAGATATTTGCGTAGTTTCCACAGAGTATTTCGTAGATTTCTTGTGTTTAATTATGGCGCTAACGATTAATTAAACCAAATATAGTAACTATTTTACGATTATGCCTTTAATGTAAAACAAAATCGTTCTTTTGTGGCTTTGGAAGGTCTTGGAATTGGGACTTACATTTTGTAATAGAATTATGGTAATCGTTTTCAGTTTTGGTCGTCAACTTTTTGTGTAGAAAAGTTCAATAGATTTGGTGCCGACATATTTTTCAAATAAATGGCTTTGAACAGGCTGATGGTGGGATTTGGTATTTAGGTAGCGGTTGGTATGGGTAAGCTTTCTATAGACACTGTAGCGAAAGCTGCCGTATAAAGATTTTTTTATTATGAGGTTGTCCAAAAAGGAAAAGTAATTGTTTCGTTCAGTTTCCATTGCAAATATAACATTCCCATGGTTTTGATTTAGGTGGAAAACAACTGAATTATAGATAAATCGTATATAATATGTATTAAGATTAAATTAAGAGAGAGCTTTTGCTATGAAATAGGCCTAAAAAAGATCTCCTATGGTGAAAGGTAAACTAGGTAGTGGATAGGCAATTATTATTTAAAGAGTTATGTAAATTATAAGTTAATTTTAATAAATATAATATCTCAATAAACAAAAAGACAACGTCAAAGTCGTCCATAAATTTTATCCGCATAGAAAATGTTTTGGGTATTTCTAAGAGAGAGTAGGAACTTTTGACGCTTTGTAAAAAGTTGAAGAAATTTGGCATGGGAGAATCAAACGCACTACCTTTGGGACATAAATAAATAGTTTCTTTATAAATTTTAGAATTGTTAAGAATTTTTCTGGGGATTTAGTAAGTTTCTTAGTATTGAATGGTGGGTTTGAGTTAGTAAATTTTTGTTTGTTTAATAAGGCAAGTGGGGGCATTATCAAACACATGTCGATAGTCAGATGTGTTTAGAATTACTGTAGGGTTACTCTCGTCTGCTTGTAAAATTGCAATACCATTATTTTGCTTTAGAGCGTTTAAAGCACGTACTGCGCAAAACTGTAATATTCGATTTTAGTAATGTGGTTATACGTAGCGTTTCAGCTACATCTTGCTTAGTTTTATTTGCCACGTTTGCAAGAAAAATGGCAAGAGACAGTTCTATCTGGAATATGATGTGTTCGGTGGGTAAACGATTTTGAGCAAGAGAAAATGGAAAAGTTTATGTAATATGGTGTTAGCTGATGGCTGATTATTTAGTCGATTCAACGCAATGTAGAAAATTGTGTTTTTAGATATTGATCTTTATTTCGGATATACAGAGTGTGTCACTTGAGATGTCAAGGGCATATATATAGGAAATGAAAAGAGATGTCAAGGGCATATATATAGGAAATGAAAAGAGATATTTAAATTTTGCGAAAACTGAAAGTTACAGCACATAAATAGCTTTCATTCAACATTACAGTTGAGTTTTGGAATTTAACAAGACTCTGCGGTTCAAATACAACTTTTGCTCCCAAAAAACTTATTGCATAAAATTGACATACTACTAATCTCCGAAACCCATGCTACAGATAGAACTGTCATTAAGATCCCAAACTATACCGTATATCTTACAAATCACCCGGACGGAACCGCCCATGGAGGTTCAGCAGCGATTATTAGAACTGCTCTACAACACTTCGAATTGCAATTTTATCAAGCCAATAAAATCCAGAGCACGCTATTACAACTAGAAACCAGTGTCTACCCACTCATCGTAGCAGCCGTTTACTGCCTCGGCATCGCATTACTTATGAGGAGTATGAAGAATACTTTTCAAAGCTTTGGAAATAAATTTATAATTGCTGGCGACTGGAACGCTAAGCACACTACTTGGGGATTACGCCTAATTACCCCGAAGGGACGAAACCTCCTCCGTGCCATACAAAACCTTAATTTAAACTACTTATCAACCTACAAACCAACTTACTGGCCTAGTGATCTTCACAAAATCTCTGATCTGCTGGATTTCGCAATCACGAAAGGTATCCCCAATACATTCTTCAAAATAGAATCCAATTGTGACTTATCTTCCGATCACTCACCTACAATTATAACAGCAAGCTCTAATATAATCCACAAAGGCAGTCCTCCAAGGCTTACCACTAAGAAGACAAACTGGGAACTATTTCAACAACTACTAAGCGAACGCACCAACCTTGCCCTACGAATTAAAATACCAGCTGAACTAGATGACGCAACAGCATACTTAACACGACTTCTCCAAAGTGCCGCTCAAGAAGCTACATCGGCCGATCCAAATCAACACATAAAATATGACAATATTCCTAGATAATGACAAAACAACATACAATAGGCTCACTCACAATCTTCAAACTAAGCTCAGAAATTCCAGAAATTATTATATAACCCATTTATCGATCGCTGACTGTTCAATATGGAGAGCTACAAGGAAATTTAAAAGACCCAAAATTACAATCCCACCAATCAGAAAACCTGACCGAACTTGGGCCAAGACCGATACTGATAAAGCAAATGTATTCGCAGAGCATCTTGCACATGTCTTTACAACACCGCAGCCAAATCTAAATGATAACCAAGAAGAAGTCGAAGCCTTCTTACAAGCGCCGCTTCAAATGTCCTTATCGATCAAATCCTTCTTCCCGGCCGAAGTCCAACAAGAACTCAAGTACACCAATGTCCATAAATGCCCAGGCTATGATCTAATAACAAGACAAATTTTACGTCATCTACCCAGGAAAGCATTAGTACTGCTGACTACCATCTACAACAGCATGTTACGGCTTTGTTGCTTCCCCCTCCAGTGGAAGTATGCTATAATCACAGTGATTGCCAAGCCCAGCAAACCACCCACAGAGCCAATATCATACTATAAGTCTCCTTCCCCTCCTGTCTAAAATTTTTGAAAGACTATTGCTAAAAGAATAGAAGAGACAATCGACCTACACCAAATCATACCAGCGTATCAATTCGGTTTTCGTAGGCGACACTCAACAATACAGCAAACCCACAGGATTGTTACTAAAATCATGCAATCACTAGAAGCCAAGGCATTCTACACTGCAGCCTTTTTGGATATCAAACGGGTATTTGATAAAATATGACATTTGGAATAACTATACAAAATTAAGACAGTCTTTTCCGGCCAAATTTTCCTGTTACTGAAATCCTACCTAAGCGACAGAACCTTTCAAACCAGAATCAACAATTCATTCTCAAAATATCAACCCATATCTGCTGGTGTACCACAAGGAAGTGTTCTGGGTCCTCTATTTTATCTGGTGTACACTTCAGACGCTCATACTACAGCCAACACAGAAATTGCGACCTTCTCCGATGACACAGCTGTGCTTTCTATTAACAATTTATCTCTCATGGCATCTGAAAACCTCCAGAACCACCTTAGTCTCCTCCAGGAATGGTACAGCAAGTGGAGAATTTCCGTCAACAATGATAAATCTACCCACATCACCTTCACAAACAAGCGAAGTACATGTCCTCCAGTCACCATTAACAATACAGTTATATCAGTCAAACTAGAAGTCAAATATTTAGGGATGCATATTGATCAGAAACTCACATGGAAGACTCACATAAAGGCAAAATGAAAACATCTCAACATTAAAGTAAAAGAAATGAACTGGCTTCTTGGAAGGCGTTCGCAGTTATTCTTCAAAAACAAAGTTCTTCTCTACAAAGCCATCCTGAAGCCAATTTGGACCTACGGCATCCAACTGTGGGGTTGCACCAAGCCGTCAAATACTAAAATCTTGTAGCGTTTTCAGTCAAAGACTCTCCGTCTGATGTCAAATGCTCCTTGGTACGTTACCAATCAGACCCTCCACGAAGACCTAGGGATCGCATATGTCTCCAGCAAAATCCATAGACTAGCAACTACTTATCAATACACTCTCGTGGGACACGAAAACGAGCTAGTTCATCAGCTATCCCAAGAACCAGTCGTGACAAGAGGATTGCATCGCAAATAGCCCTATGACCTCGCACATCAACCCACCCAGGCGTAAGCCTCCTATGTGGGAGTAACATCAATGGATGGACCTCCCTCAAGCCTTCTACTTTATTATGCGGTTTACTTATTACTCACTTAGATTGTATAGAGTATATTGTAGATATGCACTCCTAATAATAAAAAAGGACTTATATCGTGCTTGAAAGATCATCATAATTGAACTAAATTTTATTGTGTGCAGTAATTTTGCAATTCTAACAATTTTAATATATGAAATAAAGTTTTATTTTGATATATCTCATCAATATAACCTTATTTATTTATCAAGCATCAAATTTGTTTTGTCGAATAATATCTAATTAGTAAAGTACTTAGAGCTTGTTCTAACTAAAGTTAAATTTTTAATAGTGTGTTTAGGCCTTTCATAACTTAGTAGTGAAGCGTGGGTGTTAGATGACAGAGCTAAGATTAGGTTACGGGCCAGTAAAACGAAATATCTACAAGCAGCAGCAAGGGTTACTAGAAGAGACAGAATTAGCAACGACACAATTTGTAGGTGGTTTAAGGTAAACTCATTGGTAAATAAAATTAAAAAAGGACAGTTAAGTTAGTGGGTCATCTCACCAGAATGGATGATAACAGGACAGTGAAGAAAATATGGAAAATGGGTGTAGACAAGAAAAGAGGAAGAGGGAGACCAAGGAGAACTTGGAAAGAAGCATTGGGCAAAATACTACAGGAAAAGGACCTAAACGGGAGACAAGCTGATACATTAGCGAGGGACAGAAGTAGGTGGAGAAAAGTACTACATCTTCACACCTCTACACCGTAGGGTAGAACAGGACCGATTATGTAAGTATATATGTAGATAACAGACTATATGGGTTATAAAAAACCACTTCATCGGGGACTTTTTCTGGTTTTGAACTATCTTCCAATGCACAGGATAGTATCCTAATCGCAAGGCTGCATTGTAGAAATTGGTAATTATAATTATGCCATTTTGGGAAACTTCTCTGAGTAACTGTTCTGTTACTAAGTCAAAGCCAGGGGCCTTGGCAATTGGTACTATACTTCTAAACATTTTTTTTATGTCAGATGTAATGTAAACTGGCTATTCATTCGGTTTGTTGCCATTTTTGTTCATAAAAGCGGCTTCTACTGTATATTTTATGGTCAAAGCAAGCTTGAATTCAAAAGTTTCTGTTATTAGCAGGTATAATGTGCAAAAATTAAAAAAAAATCATAACTTAATATATGCAAGAATGTGCTCGCATAATTTTACAAGACCTAGCGCACTAGCCGTTCCTTTTGTTTTGATCGCGACCCAATCAGTCGGCGATGAGCGCGATGAAAGCTCGCTGCTGCCCCATAAAGCATTCAGCGCACGGCGTCCGCGCAGGAAATCAAGCGACATGTAAATTGCGCAGATATAGACAGCGGTGATCATTCATGGGACGTCTTTACACGCATCCATTCAATAAACGATTTTCAATTCGCGCTAATAAATACGTCTCGTCGGGCCAATCAGGGTTGTTTATCTCCGCAAATGAGCGCGGCCGCGGCCCGCGGGTAACTGCGCCCGATCGGGAAAGCGCTTTTCGGGAGGCGCGAGCGCGCGGCCGAGCGCCACGCGCAGCCAGCGCAAGGATTAATTCATCTGCGGCCTGTGTTCGCATTTGAATAATGACCAATAAATACGCCTGGATAAGCAGCTCGTATAAGCAACCGGAAGCTCGAAATGAGCTTTGAATACAAAGCGAATGTATGTTTGTAGTCAATTTAATGGTAATTTGTTTTAATAATTTTCTACCGCCTCGGAATTTATAACGCGGCGACCCGCCGCAGAAATTAACTCTAGAGAACAAAGAAGCCGAAATGGACGTTGGATAATTAAAAAGTGTGGCTTTGTTGCCATGGCTATGAGCAAAACAATCTATGGAAGGACATACTTCTACAAATCTTTGTACCAAAATATTAGAAACGAGAAAATTCTTTGGTAACTTTAGTATTATTATAATACAGAGTAATCCAAATTGAACTTTAGGATTCGAATTGCGGGCTGTTTGCGTTCTGTGAACTTTGAAAGTTTGCATTTGTATCCTTGGTATCTACACACATGATAAAGTCTTAATGCACCGTATGCTCTGCAGCAACGCATTAATATCATTCAAGTTTATTATGAAAACAAACTATTGAAAGATGTAGCTCATTTTGCTTTAAATGGTTTTAGAAATCGTCCAAATTGGCCCATTTGGGGTAGTCAAAATCCACATTTACGAAAAACCAATGCACCCACAAAAATGCACTGTTTGGTGTTCATTGTGGGCTGAATGAATCATCGGCCTGTACTTTTGTGAGGACAAGGTTGGCAACGCTATTACATGCTAATCAGCTTATCTTTTGATGAAATCAAGGCATTGAACTTGACTGACATGTGGTTTCAGTAAGATGGAGTTACGTGTCACAGTGCACATGGAACACTCAAGCTTACTGCAAACCAAATATTCTGGTCGTGTTATTTAGCAGAGGGCTGATATCGATTAGCCACCATGGTTTAGCGACATAACCTCATCAGACTTTTTCCTGTTATTTTAAGGAAAGTGTTTAAGTCAACAACATTGCTAAGATTTCAGGGCTAAAAGAGACTATCAGACTTGGAATTTCTAAAATAGAGCCCCTGTTATGGGAAAGTATTATGAAAAACTTTGCCAAAAGAACGCATATCAGTAGAGTCGTGGAGGGCACTTGGCCGACATCATATTTTATATATAACTACCAAGTTTATACATTACATTATTAACAATAAAATTCGAATCGTTCCAATATTTTATATTTTATTGGGGGATAACATTCTAACAGTTAATTTAGATCATCCTATATTATATAAACAAACACGACCTTTGGACATCTACACAAAATGCTAAATAAAATCGAATTACATAAATGATGAAAAAAAGGAGTCATTATAAAGCTTTAGTTCAGCTGTACGAATGGCAGCATAATTGTCTGAACTATCTGCCCCGTCTTTCACTTTTTTCTACATTTTGCTTGCCACTTAAAATTTTTATAAATGTGTAAGTCCCTTTGAGAAGACGGTTTCCTATATCTTTACACTATCTTCTCTATTGTGACGACATCCCAATAATTTTTGTCGTTACTTTTGTCATAAAAGTAATAATCGTTTGAATTATCCGAGCATAGTCTTCTTTATTTGTAGCGATGGCGGTTCTCTGTTGCTCCTCCCATGGTGTGTAACTTAAAACCATAATTTAACGCCTTAATTTTTTTAAAATTAACATCAATATGTTATCCCATTATAAAACATTGAAGAAAATAATTGTCCACTAATGTTACTTCTATATAAGTTATGTAGCATAATAAACATTTTATTTATTGAGAAAGAGGGGAGAACAACAGGGACAGGAAAAGAGATCGAGAGAGAGAGGGAGGGAGGAAAGTAGGAGAGAAGAAGAGTTTTATTGCAACAATGAATTCTCTTTAGTCTCTTTCTTTATTTGAGGGCTGGTCCACCAGATCATTCTGGTGTCCGTGAGGTTTTGGATAATTGGAAGCAAATTGGTGAATCTCATTTTACATGAAGGGTACTCTAGTTAGTAACGTATGAAGGTGCTTTAATTATTAAACGTATGAGCTTGGAAATGGTGATATTAGATTTCATGAATACACTTGAAGACTATATGTTCATATTGGCTTTAACATAATTTTCTATATAGCAACGTGTTATCAATTGATAATAATGATATTCTATCAAGCAATCAATTTATATCTCTGAATCAATATTATTTTTAATTCTCTTATGTGTTTTTTCCATATCAATTTGTGATCAAAATGAAGTCCTAACTATTCTACTTCATTCTTCACAGGAATGGGACTACCGTCGGTGTTGAACAACGGGCAAATAGTGCTGAAATTAACTTACGTAGATTTTATTTTGTTAATGTTAAAAATTTGTAGTTGTGTTTCTACAGCTGGTTGGTTATAAAATAATTTTGCATCTGACTGAAAGCAAATGCTCGTCATTGGTAAAGCTAATGTTAGAGGAGTTTCAGCTCTATGACCACAAGGCGAAAATTAACTTATAAAACTGGCTGTTCTTTAACAGTTTTCATAATTTTTTTGCTGGCATGGTTTTTAATGTTTAGAGGGGGTAATCTCAAGACGTCCAAAAAATATTTTTACGCTTTACACAAGGTTTATAATCTTCTTAAGATATTTAAGGATAGCAAATCACCCATTGTTCTTTACTAGTTTTCTAGTTTCTGATGCAATGCACGTTATTAAAAAACTTTAAATTAATTTAGTAAAATTAAAATAACAAGAATTTGTTACCATCTCATTATCAAGTTGAGGAAAACTACTGGTTAATTTCAACAATTAAAAATATTTTTATTTATGAATGTTTCAATTAAATTATTATTACACAACGAAATAGGTTCTACATATCCAATATTTACTTCTCATTCGTTACTTTTTGGACAAAGTTTGAATTTAAAAAAGTTATTTTATTTTTAGGCACACCCTAAAGTGGAATTCTTGACCATCCATTTGAGGTAAAAAGGGCTGGTTTTTAGCGATTAGTACTAAAGGTACCTATATATATATACCAAATTATAGAAGGACTAAGATCTTTAAGCGATGTTATTGAGTTCATAATAGTATAATTATCAATGGATGTAGCTCTGTGCTCTTAAATGCATCCCTACAAAGGGCTTTTCAGCAACCACAAATTACTAATGGCGATCCGTGGAGCTTGGCCTTATTTGCTTAGAAGTCTATATATGGGTTTTTATAGATGATATAGCTGATCTTTCTTTTGTATGCTATTTTGATGATATGAGTTTTTCAAATAAATTTTTTGTCCACTATCACCCTGAAGTGAATTGATATGCCACTATTTTAAGATGTTCAGTTCAATTTAGAGCCCTTTTAATGCTAGCGAGGCCCGAAAAAAGTTAAACAATGTAGTTTGTACATTAATTGTAGTAAAGTTTTAGAAAATAGAGTTTTTGAAAAAATTAGATAAAATCGAATTATATAAAAGATTTCCGCAATTCGTTTTATCACCCAGAGAGTGATAAATAAATAGTCAAATCTCATACTTAAACAATTGTGGATCACCTGTCTTACTAGACTCTATAGGGTAGACCGAAAACTGACAGATCCACAATTCTGAGAAAGTATCAATTTTTATGAGTTTGGGAAACAAGATGACCTGCGACTTTTTAGCTGAAATATTGAGAATGTATGTTAGTCTCCTAAAATATAAATAATAGATTTGACAAATAAACAGTCAAACGTTAGATTCTTCAGAGTGCTTCAGATATTTATATTGCTTAAATATAAAAATAACGATTAACTTGTAATAAATGTAGTAAAATTTAAACAAACAACTATATGAAGTGGCATATATTTATAAAAGACTTTTAGGTATTTATTTATTTTTATTATCTTAGCATTACATAAAGAAAAACCGTAGCACAATTCCTTTAATCAGTTTAATTAACTCGTGTAGTACACATATTGTCATGTAACAAATTGATAAAAATATTTATTTTTTTTTATAAACAATAAGGATAGCACATAAGATCCGGTAGCCGCTAATTCCCCCTGGAAAAAACGAAAGGAACAGCCAAATTTGACATATAATCCAAACCTGCGATCAGAAATTCAAGAAAACCAGTGAAAGTGGCCTAAAAAATAGTTCCTCTCACATTTATATTCTAGTGGCTACATTTAAGTGGTGGAGAAGTTAGGGCTTGCACTTCTTACAAGGCGCGAGGCGCCTCAACGCACACCGCTCGAAAGGTTTACCATCTCATGCATAGAAGTATACTTTAACAAGGCCGCAAAGCGGCCTTTACGTTATAATTTTTCATTAAACTAATTGAAAATATATATATAGGAACAAGGTCGCTTTACGGCCTTGTCTACTAAAATATATAAAATAAAATAAATAACATTTATTTTTTAATGTTGTCTTTAAAGATTGGGAAAAGATTTTTAAAAATTGAATAGCATATCTATAATCAATCAATTGAATTAAATTAGTCTTATTCTTAACCACTCTGTTCTAAATGACCATATGTCACTATTTGCCATTCTATAATGCAGGCCAGCAATGGAAAAATTGTTTGAAATGTAATCAGTGATTTTTTTAGTTCTTTCTACGCTGATTACGGAAAAATATGTACTGTATACATGTGTTTTCTAATTTTTGTTGATTCTGTTAGTCATTTGGCTCACTTAAAGGAAACATACCAAAACCTTAAAGTGTTCTTCAACAAACTTAGCTATTCAAGCCATAAATGGACTATTTGTAGCGATTTAAAAGACATTTCACTGTTGATTGGTCAACAGAGTGGATACATAAAGTTTCCATGTTTTCTTTGTGAATAAGATAGCTGTGACAGAAAACAGCATTACATTAAGAAAAAACGGTTAGTCAGAAAAACGTCAGAGGTGGGTACAAATAATATTAAGAGGGTGAGCCTTTTAGATCCAAAAGAAGTTTTGCTTTTTCCACTTCACATTAAATTGGGTCTGATGAAGCAATTTGTTAAGGCCTTATTAAAGGCAGTAAAATGCTTTTGATATTTTTGTCAGCAGTTTCCTGGTTGAAGTTGAATGAAGGAATATTTGCTAGACCTGACATCCGAAAACTTGACAACTTTGAGGAAAAAATTGGCCCAAAAGAAAAGGCAGCAAGGGTGTCTTTTAAACTTGTTGTAGCCAGATTTCTTGGGAACGAAAAGGATCCTGACTACAAGGCTATTGTAACTGAAGTATAAAACTAATTGTAACTAAGTATAAAACTTAGAATTGGCGACTAACGAATTGTTAGATGTTATTGTAAACTATAAAACTAAGTGTTTCTTATCAGTAACGTTTTCAAACTTCCTTCTCACAATTGGCCAAAAATATTTACTTATATTTTCTTAGACATAAATCTTGGGTTGGTTTAATATGAAAAATAATTGACAATTCTAATTAGACGGCTAATTAAAATTGATTAGTTAATAAATAACGGATCAGAAATCCCACCTATAATAAACACAATACTTTTATTGTACTAAAATGGACTTGGCTTAAAAATTTTAGAATAAGGCTTCACAGCCTTTCCATCGACGACTTTCGCCTTTTTGCTTCTCAGCTGGCGTTGCTGGCGCCTTTTTACGCATCCTCCTGTGTCTGTAATTTTAGACGGTGCATATTAGGTGCGTCATTTTTGCAGGCACAATGTTGCCGAGACCATAATAATGAAGTACAGCACTGCAGCAATGCAAATCGTGTGCAGCAAGAAACGCCATTAAACCCATTTAGCTCCGCATGGAGGCAGCGCAGATTGACAGGCAGCCGGTGTTTATTAAGATTTTCAATATAGATCCACGCGAAGAACAATATACATCATTACCGGACAAGGGAGCCTCAGCGGCGTATCATCGCCGGCGACAATAAAAACGCCGCTTCATTTGCACCTGACAAATTGTAATTTATCTCTGACTCGAGCACTTCAGCGGTGATTTAGCGGCCGATACGGCGAGGTATTGATGTCAAGTTAGCCTAGGTCATTTCCATCAGTCAAGAGCGCGATGGTAATACCGGTTGGATTTTTCATATTCGGCCTGCAGGCTGCAGATACGGATCGAGCCACATTTGGAAGGTTGGTAATGTCGTCGTATTAAGGAAAATATGAGTCCAATTTATAATTATTGTAATTTATGTAAAACAGATTAACTGGGCTAATTAAAAATGAAGCGCATTTAAAACTGCTCACCTGTGTGCATTTTGCAAAAGCCATTGAACTTTGAGTACGTCCTTTTTGTAATCTTTTTCTCTTTGAATACATGAGAGGTATAACTATTAAATAAAGCAATGGGTAAAAAAATAACAAGTTGTAATATTACAACAGAACAATAGTTCATCAATAAAACTTATAATATATGCAAGCATTTTTTTATATATAAATGTATATGCAAAATATTATTTTGTAGATATAAGGGCCTTTATATTCGTTTTATTAATTTACAAAAAACAGTTAAAATCCCTGTTCTGGATTCTTAAAATCTTAACTTTAATCAGTTTTATTTTTAATAAATACCTACAACAGGTAGTTAAAATACCTTTATAATAGCTTCCAAGAAGGTTCATTCGATATCTATTTGTACTTCAATCTGTTGTTATAGAAATAATATCTTAAGGTAATCCCAGCTTACTTTTCGACAAATACATGTTTTAAAATGCATTTTAAAAGCAATTAGAAAGCTCACTTTTATATTTATAGAAATACAGAAACTATACAACAACTTTTATATCTAGTTTTATACCTATTAGAATATATTTACAATCCTAAGTGATGGTTCGACTTTATATGACTTGAACAGTTTGTGAAGTATATTCCTCTGATTTGAAGTGTTTATTTCATTTTGTGAAAACAGCATCTGTTTAAAAATGCCTAAACCAGCGGCCCCGAGAAGTGTTTTTTTAATTATTAACTTGAAAATTATTAACTCTTCTCATATTCCTTTTTATTGCTATTTGATGTTAAAATTATAGTATCAGAGTTTTTATATTTAGAATATACTTTTTTTGTAATGTTTCTAATGTAATAAAAAAGTTTATAGATTAAATTTTGTTATAGATAACGTGTCCTCGCTTGACTTTTATATTGTAAAGACGTACTAATTGACGTTATAGTTCACAAAAGTTCAAGTGATAACACGTACAACAATTATTAAGTTAAGCGAATGTGGCTTATCCATACCGCGGAGGCTTTGCAGACAGCGCAATCGGATAGCAGCTGTTCAATTTCCAACTCATGTGTAAGTTTAAACACATACAATAACCTTTTAAATTTAATAATTTAAATACGTTACCGAACTCTGCTTCGGCAAATTATGCAATGTACTGACCTAAATATGTATTCACCACAATCGCGACTTCCGAAAATCCCATTCACCATGCAACAGCCGGTGTTTGGTAATCAACAATCATCACAAAACCCTGGATTTCTGCAATTCGCACCAAATAATTCCTGTGCACCACTAGTTTAATATTCAAGTCATACATCGGCATTTCCACCACTAATTAACACACCCTCATTCGTACCAGTAAATAGCCAAAATTATAATCCTCAAAGAACTGCCAACACACAATCAACACTTGTTGATGATTCCAACGAGGACATAACATAATCAACATGATTGGCAACCAGTTAGAAAACGCAAGCGAATTACACGTACATCAGGGATAAATTTAATAATAGATAACAAGACTCCAACCCAAAACATATACAATGTGTTAGCCGACATTAGTACCAACGATACAACGCAAACATCAGGTGTAAACGAAGAAAAGAAAATTTCTAAACCCCTCTCCCCCCCAATATTTATATATAGCGTAACAAACTATGCTAACATGATTAAAAATCTAACAAAAGTAATAGAAACAGATTTTACACAATTTTACACAAAGGCCCAATCAAACCATTAAAATAAACACAAACACTCCTGACTCATACAGAAGACTAGTTACAAATATCAGAGACGAAGGGATCATACACCACACCTATCAGCTAAAGGAAGACAGGGCCTACAGAGTGGTACTTCGAAACATTCATCATATGGCAGATATGAATGAAATCAAAAGTGAACTTCAAAAGCAAGGACATATTGTATGTAATATCATAAATGTCCGACATCAAGTAACAAAAACGCCACTGCCTATGTTCTTTGTAGATCTTGAACCTGCAGAGAACAACAAAAAAGTGTATGAGGTAAAACACATTAACCATCAAATGATAACCGTCGAACCGCCACGTAAAAAAATTCAATTATCCAGTGCACGAGGTGCGAGGTAATTGTGGAGAAGAGCACAGCACTACCATCTGCAAAAAAAAGAGAAAATCTCCCGCCAAGTGTGCACTGTTGTGTCAAGGACCACAGCCAGCAAACTACAAGGCATGCCAGATTTATCAACAAATTCTACTAAGCAGAGGAAAGACAGCAACCTTATTAGGACCACAAAACACAAAAAAGCCTAATGTACCGATCACTGCTTAACGTATATATTCAGCAAATGTGAATGGTCCAACCTTCTCGCAAATTACGTCCAGTCATCACAACAATATTCAAACCCAAAATACCAACAGTAGCGATATCTCATTAACTTAATTCTTGTCTAAGTTTGAATCAATGTTCAATGAACCAAAATAGCATGATGATAAATCTGCTTACCACGCTAGTTACAAAAAACCAATAATGCATTCCCTCCGAGTAGCCTCCTGGAATGCAAATGGGCTAGCACAACATCGTTTTCTAGTCGAACTATTTTTAAAAGAGCAAAAAATTGATGTACTATTCATCTCAGAAACCCACTTTACTTCAACATCCATAATTATACTACATACCACACCAACCATCCCGATGGAATAGCTCATACTGACTCGGCAATTATTATAAACAACAAAATATTTCACTTCGTCATAGATACCTTTGTAACTTATTATATATAAGGCACTATAATCAACGTCCAAAGTACTGGTGGTCCACTAACAGTTGCTTCGATATACAGCCCGCCTAGGCACTCTGTCAAACAGAACCATTCTTCAACAATCTAGGTAACAGGTCCTTAACTGGAGGTGACTTCAACGCCAAAAATTAAAATCTGGGGCTCGAGGTTAACAACAACCAAAGGACGCAAATTATACAAAGCCGCACTGACTAACAACTGCATCTACGTATACACCGGGGAGCCCACACATTGGCCGGCTGATCCACATAAAGTACTTGATGCCGTAGATTTCTTTGTTACCAAAGGATTATCTCCAAGGTACTGTAAAGTAAAAACGTTCTTCAGCATTCTTTCAGATCATTCGGCTATAATAGTTACAACTAGCACTTCTATTATTACAAACCAAAAAACTCCTTCCCTTTACAACCATCACACAAACTGGGACCTATTCAGAGAGTACCTAACGAACAATACAACAATTAAAGCTTCATTGAAAACAGAAGAAGTAATTGACAATGCAGTACACCAGCTAACTAAAAACATTCAGAATGCAGCCTACTACTCAACGCCGACTATTCACAAAAATTCAGAAGTTATCGATAATTATCCATTCTACATTATAACTAAAATCGAGGATAAAAGAAGAGCCAGGCGAATCTGGCAGCAAACGAGAAATCCTATAGACAAAAATAACCTAATTAGGCTAACAAGAGAGTTAAAAACAGCCCTAAGGGAGTGGAAAAATGAATCGTTTAACGAATACGTTAGCAATTTATCTCCTTCAGCAGATATCAACTACACGCTTTGGAAGGCAACAAAGAATTTAAAAAATGTTCGTACTCCTATTCCACCAATAAGGAAGGTAGACGGCTCTTGGGCAAGAACAGAAGCTGAGAAAGCAACACATTTTGCAGAACACCTATCTACGACATTTCAACCGCATCCCATAGCTGCTACCCCAGAAGAGGAACAGGAGATTGAAGACTACCTGCAAGCTCTTTTACAATTAAGCCTCCCAATACAGTCTTTTATCGCTGAAGAAATTATAACTGAAATCCATCATCTAAATAATAAGAAAGCGCTCGGGTATGACTTAATTACTGCTAAACTACTGAAAGAACTGCCACATAAAGCTGTAATGTGCATACTACAAATATTCAATGGCGTCTTGAGATTGCAGTACTTCCCACTGTTATGGAAATTCGGTCAAATAATACTAATATTGAAACCGGGCAAACCTGCACATGAGGTTACCTCATATAGTCCGAAAGCACTCCTACTAATACTGTCAAAAGTATATATACTAATGAGAATGGCAACCATAATTGAAGAAGAAGAAATTATCCCCCAACATCAATTTGGGTTTGGCAAACAACACTTTGCATTAGAACAGATACACTGATGTAATCAAAAAAGACTTTGAAGAACAAAGATAATGTGTTGCCGTATCCTTGATGTCAGCCAGGCTACTATACAAAATTAAACGGTCGTTTCCACACCAATACTTTCTTCTCTTTAAATCATACTTAAGTGAGAGGTATTATCAAGTAAAGTACGGCGACAGCCAGTCTGGACTCTACCCAATGATGACAGGAGTTCCTCAGGGCAATGTTTTGGGACCAACCCTATACCAAATATTTACAGCTGATCTACCAAGCAATGACAACACAAAGATGGCGAACGATACGGCGTTATTAGTTTCTCACCAAAATCCACTACAAGCTTCGACAATTCTACAAAGTAGTCTCGACCTAATGCAAAAATGGTTGCACAGGTGGCGCATACAAATTAATGAAACCAAATCTACAATTATTACGTTTACGACGAAATACAACTCTGCCCCTTCGGTTACGCTAAATAGTATACAAATCCCCATCCAACAGGAAGTAAAATATCGTGGTTTGACCCTCGACAGGCGACTAACACGGAAACCCAATATTACAAAAAAAGAGAAAGCAACTGGATGCTATGGTGAAAAAGATGTATTTCCTTCTAGGAAAAAACCCAAGTTATCGATAGAAAATAAAATGTTAGTGTACAAGACAGTTTTAGTTCCGGTGTGGGCGTACGGCATACATCTACGAGGCAGTGCTAAAACATCAAACATTCGTGTAATGATCAACGCTGAATAGTTCATTAGCAACAAAACATTTCACGACAACCTAAAAGCTCCATGGATCAGAGATGAGATTAAAAGACGAACAGTCACCTATGTTAATCGAATAAGAACTCGCCCCAATGTGTTAGTGCTAAATTTACTAGACGTTAGTAATACCACTCATAGATTAAAAAGACTTAAAACGCTAGACCTTACTAACTAGTACTCGTTATATTAGTATTTTCGGGGACTCGCCAATGGGTGACACTCCCTCCACATTCAGTATTTTAGTTTAGTTTAGTAATTAACTATTACATCAAATTTGCTCGTTAGCCTTTGGGCTAGTTGTAAATTAAGCATATAAAATAAACAAAAAAATAGATAACGTGCGTTAAAAAAATTTCAAATAGAGCAACATCTAGGATCAACTTTGTATATACAAAAGATGCTAATCTTTCTGAAAACATGGTGCAGCAGTTGTCAACAATTTCGTACAGGAGAAACAGGCAAATTTCTCCAAAGAGTTGTGTGGTTTATTTGTACCAATTTTTAAATTATTGTAAATATTTCTATTTCAAAAGCAAGCAAAAAAGGGCAACCATCAAAGGAACTGAATACGCGAACCTTACATTCCGAAGCAAACGCGCTACCAACTCGACCAACCGGGCACTGAGGAAAAGCGCGCTTTTTGCGCTGATTTCTTCGGGCGGAATTTTTGCCCGTTATACAGAGGGGCTATTTTTTAAAGCACTTGCACTTGTTTTCTTGAATTTCTAATTGCGGTTTAGGATTCTACGTCAAATTTGGCTGTCCCTTTTGATTTTTTCAGAGGGAACCGGCGGCTAGGGGATTTTATGTGCTATGCTTATTGTTTCTAGAGGGAAGATTTCAAAACTTTCTTTAAAAATACTGCATTTCTGAGCACACCATTAATGTTTCTAGTATTTCAATATTAAGAAAACAAGTACGAAACAACTCCGGATCCACAGATATTTGGGACTTCTATACCTGAACAATATACAATTCGTTTGTCCGTTGTCAACAATGTTCAATAATTCTGACTAACAATGCTTTTCGACAATAGAACAACAATGAGATCTAACCATATTGAAGGCGATTGTACAATAACAATGTATTTAAAGGGATATTTTTAGGCTGAGGGGAATCACATAGGCGTTACATGTATCATTGTGAGGCTTTCGATTGGTACCTCATTCATATCTGTAGGTGATGTGGTTCTCAAGAAATAAGTTGCAGTTTTTAAGATTACGAATTAATTTGAACAGTTATTTCTAATTTTAATATACCATTTAAATGACCGATTTTTAAAGGGAAAAAATAATTTTTTGAAGTATTTATATAACTAGAACTTGCAGGAATAATCAATGACATCTTATAACAGGTTCAAAGGTTATGACTTTATTAGTACGTAATATTTAAACATTATTTTCACATTTAAACGACCAGTATTTTAAGTCAATCGAAACAATATGTTTTATGTCTGTTTTTAGCTACAATTTAAATAAAAAAATCATTAGCCTCTTATATGAAGTTCAAAGGTTATGACTTTATTTGCGCATAAAATTTAAATATTCTTTTTAACATTTAAACGACCCATTATTAAATACATTTTTAAATATTTTTATATAAATTTTTTTAAATATACAGTCAAATCAGCATTCAATGCAGTTTATTACCCATTTATTTCTTATTCCGATTATTGTTGTTTAGTAATTTAAATACAATTAAGAAAAGTTAATAAAATTATTTTAGAAGTTATAGGAGATTCCTTGGGTTATAAGAATTGTTAAGTAATTGCAATAAGTTTATTATATCTATAATATGTACCATAGTCTGGACTGTTGACAAATGCCAACTCCCAACACCGACTATGTTAAATCTATTTCTGTAATATTTGGGTTTTCTGAATTTAGATCCACAAGAGTCTCACCTTCAACACTTGGACAATACCATTCACACGTTGAGTTTCGGAACAAAATTAAGTAATCTGCACAGCTTGTTCCTGGATCTGTAAGCAATAATTTAATTGGAGGCCTAGGTGTTGGTTCAAACGGTGAATATTTTAAATAGTCGGAAACCTTGCGGTTGGCGAACATTTGTACTAAACAAGCTTTCGAACAATTGTAATAATCAGGGGGGCTGTTACAAGTGTTATTTCGAAGGACTTCGCTGTGCATATTAATGACGCGTCCTATATCCACAGCTAACACTTTTAAATGTGCAGTGATGCCCCATCCAACATTTCCTTTTGTACTGTTATATATGGCGGTGGTATTTACCAGCTTCCAAAGTGTTTCAGGTGATTCAAATACAGTATTTTATTAGGTTCAAGAAAATAGTGTCGATGTATGAAAAGATGTTTTCAGTTCTGGATAAAGAATACGAAACTGCTCTAAACATGTACGAACCATCACTTAATGCGCAATCAGTCTGCATTGTTAAAAATAATTTAGCCTGATCTCGGTTGTCAAAGTTATCTTTATGCTGATTGTAGTAAACTGGACTTGAGCAATTTATTCTGTCGCGCAATGCTTCCACAAGATATTCATACTGGAATAGTATGTTTGCAAGTTCAGTTACATAAGTGTCGGAGTCTGTTAATTTTTCGATAGCAGTCACTGCGGTTTCATATTCATGAAAATAACTTATAGTTTCTTCGTTACTTCTTATTTCTTCAATCCTCGGTCTCTTGTAGCCAAATATTGGAGGCTGATAATTTGGTCTACGTTTTTCAGTGTTTTTAGATAAAATATCAGCTGTATTTGAGCTTGAAACTTTTGTTTTAATTTCTTCATGTGCATTAGAAATCGGAATTGTAAAAATTATTGGTTCATGGTTACTTGTTAGAGAGATATAAACTTTCGTATTGTAATCTGATGTACTAGTGAGCTATACATCGATAATTGAACCTTAATTTGTTGTTGGGCGATCGATTTTTGCAGCGTGTAGTCCGAACGTGCTTAACATATTTTGTGCATTTGAATTATTGATATCGTAGTTCAAGTCAGGTACTTTAAATTAAAATAAACCTGGAAGAGTCTATGTAGTCAGTGTAAAAGCTCTAGAAAAAATCAATAACGCAAATAAATGGATCGTTAAGTAATTTTTATGTGCCGAATCACATGCCAATGAATAAAATAATGCTAATGCTTACAGAGGCTGCACTGTATATGATACAAGCATCACAAAAATTAAAAGTTTTTTTCTAACTGAATTCATTGTATTTGTTTAGCTCGCGGTTTCAATTGCGTTGCTGAAACTGTTAGACTCGAATATAATGTAGTTAATAGTTTAGTATCGAATGTAAAAAATATTTTTATTGAAGTACCTCTTAAGAGTTTAAGTATATAAGGAAAAGTACCCTGAACTCCCTTTCCCACCAGACCCGATCTAAACGAGATGGAGTACCTGGTCAAAATTTGTAGATATTCTTGCGACGAATTACATTAAAATCAAAGATATCCTATGCCTGTTTGATTCAGCTGCAGTTGAAAATTGTATTAAGTATTTTAGAGCTCTAACATACAAACAGCAGTGAGCTTGCATTAAATCTAATTTTCTTTGTATCACAACTGCCACTGAAAAGTTAGAAAAGCGAGAACTTTCACTACACTAAAGTTTAAGCATTACTGAAACCTTGAAAAGCACAATTGCTAAACGTAATGGTAAAATTTTATAAAAAGCTGAAACAAAGCTAAACTCTGTTTTGCCAAAAAATGAAGGCTCCAATTTTTTAAAAAAATATATTAAACAATGAGTAGAGTGATTATCTAGAATTGGATCCATTTACGCACCTAATACTTCTGGCAAAGCTGAACGCAGATTTTCAAGCTTCAAATATTTGGTAAGCGATCGAAGACAATCTTTAACTATTAACAATTTAGAAAAATATTTAGTAAACTCGTGTAGAAACGTAAAGTAAAAATTTAGGTTAATCATGTTTTCACGTTTTGTAAACCTTTTTGTATAAATATACATGTAATATAGGTGTAGATATTGTAAAATAAAAATAATTATTCAAAACACGTATTTTTATTTTGCATATTTTAGTACATTTTTAACTTTTTTATAGTGTATATTTGCATGCATATTTTATATTTTTTTCGTACATATATTCCCAAGATTTAGTTATCAAGTATTGGTTTCTTTTCGACGCAAACTTTATATTAAAATCAGGTAAAAACCGTTTTAATCTGTGTAATAAAGTTGGTGGTCTAGCACTGCTATCGTCTCACTCGCCATAAACTGCTTTACGGACAGAGCATTACGAGTTCAAATGGTTAAATTCCGTCGGAATTTGCAGCTGTTTTAGGGCATCCATTTGCTCCCAGATTAGATTTGGGAGCCATTTTAACACAAACGTGTGTCTATTTAATTGACGTTGCAAAATTTGTTAGACAGTTTGTTTATCGGTATACATTATGTTTGCTTAATGAATGGTTGTTGTAATTAGTCTCATTAATCTTCGAAACATTTAGTTTGATGATTGCTGTAATGGGGTGACATTTACGTTTCCTTCTACAAATCGCTTCTCGCACGTGACAATAAGTTGTGACCTTGCACTTTCTCAAGATTGCTGCGCTATTCAATTTTAACATTAACCATGATTTTGACAAATCAAACATACAGCTCTACATTTAATCGCCGCTCACGGACTAAAAACGAATAACAACAAAATCCGAGTTGACTGCTTTCAAAAAGAAACTCATCCTGTATTTATTTTTCTATTGTTTTGATTATAATTTCTACAAAGCACCAAGTTTCCCTGTTTAAAAGACATATTTTGCTATTATAATTGCAAATCCACTTTTATTGTACGGTTGTAGATTAAAAACGGCAACCTTAGAACCAAATAAAAACCAACAATTTTGGTTTTTATTACGTTGAATATTCTTAAAAAATAATCACAATAAATTACAACTAATTATGCATACTTGCATCAGTTAATGTTTCATTAAAATTAAAGTACTAAAAATGAACGGTTAATGTCAGGCAAGACAATATTTTACCAATTATCGAAAGTTTAGTACCTAAAATTTAATTAGTATACAAGGAGCTGAATAATATTAACTTTAACAAACACAATAAACGGCATACTTCCAAAATATACTGCTATTCCAATAGACGATTTAACATCAACATTTATGTGTAGCGGATTATTTTTTTTGTGGTGTAGGAAGTGACCATCATGGGCTGGACATGTAGGAAGAATGTAAGATAACAGTTAGATGCGTAGGATCACATAATGGAGGTAGAGTAAGACCTCAGACCAGGTGGACATAAAAAGAGTGGCAGGGTACGATTTGATGAGGAAAATACAATAATAAATTGGCTTACATCCGACAATAGACTGAATAAGCTGCTGCTGCTGATTATGATCATACGAGAGTACTGAAAAATCGCTTCACTCTTGATGACAGTGTAAGAATGGAAGAAAACCAGACAGAGGCTGTTAAGATTTTGCATGGAGTAAGACAAGGATGTGTATTGTCGGCACTGACATTCAAGATTTATTCAGAACATATATATTTAGAAAAGCCTTAGATAATTCACAAGGCGAAATACTGGTAAACCGACAGCGCTTAAATAACATTAGATACGCTGGTGACACAGTAATATTTACCGATAATATGCAAGATCTGAAACAACTGATGAATAGATTAACAGATAGTAACCACCGATATGGACTAGATAACAACATTGAAAAAACTAAATATATAATCATAAGCAAAAACAACATTCCTGCCCGACAACTAAGATTAGATAGTGGAACAATTAAAAGAGTCGACAAATCTCGGCACTGTTGTTAATGAACAATGGGACTACTCTCTAAAAGTTAAATATAGAATAGAAAAGAGCAAAAGTATTCACTAAAATGTCAGCAGTATTTAAAAGTCGAAAATTAACCATGAATACAAAACTCAGAATGCTGCGCTGCTATGTGTTTTCAGTATTATTATACGGAGCAGAAGCACGAACACTGACAGAAGCAACGACGTAAAAGATCGAAGCATTTGAGATGTGGCTTTATAGAAAGATGCTAAGGGTATCATGGACATACTATGTAACAAACATTGAAATCCTTAGAATGTCAAAAGAACAAGAAATCTTGATACAATTAGATAAAAATAAAAAGAAAAAGAAGTGCCGGAATAAGAAGAATCTCATGGTTGAAAAATTTAAGTACCTGTTTCTCCATGACAATCATTGTACTATTCCGCGCAGCTGAAATAAAATCAGATTAGTCAACATCGGAAACAGATAGACACCCGAAGAAGAACAAGATGCATCTTAATCCGGTTTATATCTGATCCTAAAATCTTACTGAACAATCCTTCCAAGTTAAGATCAACAATGCATTATCTAGATATTGTCTTATCAAATATGGCATACCTCAAAGGATTGTCCTTGGACCATTCCTTTATCAAATCTTTACGGCCGATATATTTACTGACGACACATCAGATACCAATTCAAGCATAACCTCCAAAAACTGCAAAATCATCTACATTTGTTGCAAAACTGGCTACGAAGGTGGGAAATTAAAGTAAATAATAAGGAATCCTTCACAACGAGATGATGAACTTAAACAATAAAGTTATTTTAGAAAGAAGAGCAGTATATCTCGAGCTTCTCCTAGATCAAAAGCTTACATGGTATTAAGACTAAACGACCTAATTAAACTTAAAAATGAAACAAATATCTTGGTTATTGGTAAAAAGTCTAAATCTCTAGGAAATAAGTTTAACTAACTAAATTGAACTTTAGAACCGACTAATACCAAAATACTGCAAACATTTCAATCCAAAACACTTCAAATGGTAGTGGATGCTCCCTGCTAAGTATCTAATTAAACTCTTCATATGGATCTATAAATGTTCTCTATAAACGATGTAATCGCTCTCTTTGCCAACGGATCCAAAGAAAGAAATACTGATTATAACTATCAGCTAGTAAGTGAACTTTATAATCACCATTAAGCAGAAAGATGACTAAAAACATGTGACCAGAAAAGTTGGTAAAAGAGGTGAAGATTATTAAACCGTAAATTTATCCTCCTCCTCACAACATTTACTTAATATTCTGCACAAGATGACTTTAGAATAGGTTGTAAATTTATAGTAATAATAATTGAAAAAAATTGAAAATAAGTAAATAAAAACAGATACTCCAGAAAATTGCAATTATCAAATTAAATAAACAGTAGCAACATTCATTTATATAAAATGGAAACTTTAATGTAACCTTCCAAGAACTACTTGTTAAATATTTATATAATTCATGCATATACAATTAAGTCCACTAATCGTTCCAGCGATCAGAAGTAATGGTAGAATTTACCTTGTAGAAACATCTCAACGTTAAGGAGGATAATAAACGCGTTTGATATTCAACATAAAATCAACGTACTCTATTAATCGATTGTAGTAAAGCATGCGATTGCATCTTAAGTCTTAAAATTACGTGGAATGTTTTGTAACCGGATGTCTTTCATTACCTTATACGTGTGCGCTTAAAGAAAACATATAGTGACGCGCGGATATTATTTCTATTAGCTAGAGGAGCAACACGAGCAAATGTCGACTAACAATAAGTCAAGCCGCTGCTTCTCATGAAAAATAATAGGCTTCTGCGTATCCGTGTTGTGTATAAAATGTGTGCTTGATATTTTTCATGTAAATGATTGGGTGGTACCCCCAAATAGTGGAATGCATTACTGCGGATTTAATTGTGCTCTTTTTAAAAAAAATACTTTTTAATCTTTATTTAAAATTCTGTAAGACAGCGATGGGGACACATAAAAAAAACATTGATAATATTACCGATGCTAAAATATTTTGCATTCAAAACTTCGAATGACTAAGACGTACCTGAACACTCCACAGTAGGAGCTAGTGTTGTCAAATCCTTGGTCCGGAGGCACGACGCGGTCCAAGAACCTGGGCGTCAGAGCCAAGGAGGCGACAGCGGCCATAAGCCACTGGTCCCCCAGGTCCCCAGCCTCCACCGCGAAGCGGCAGGTGTCGTTCGAGTTCTCGCTGATGAACCGGGGCCGTTGGCACATTTCCTGCAAAAAAGCGAGTTACTTTAGCACATTCCGCATATTTTCCGCTTTCCGCAAGCGCTAAAGAGCAGAGTTGAGCCATCCCGGCTCCGCTTAACCTTTTCTGGGCGCGCTGCTTCGGCCTGACACAATGACCAAGTCGGCGAGATAGGCGAAGAGTGGACGCGCGTTCCGCCGCTGCGGCTTGCAATTATTGCAGTCGTTTTTGCACGACGACTCTTTATCGGCCGCTTAATGTTAATTAATGCGATGTAGCCGCTAATGAACCGATTTGTATAATTGGCACCAATTAGGGCTCCATCAAGTTGACAAATCCTCGACGGACGTCTCTCCTCGGCGCTCTAATTCCAGCTGCGTCTCTTTCTTTGCCTGTACCTGATATGTAAAAGGCCATTTGCAAGCGTTTTCAGATCTTAATAGCCTTTTACCACTATTTGTACATGACGGATTTAAAATGATTCCAAAGTTTAATTAAGTGGAAAGTTTAAAGGCATTACCACCAATCCTTAAAAAGCACATAATCCTTCTCAGTTATATCTAGTTATAGTTAGCATGTGCATACATAAAGATGTAAGAGTAATTTGTTGCGAAAATAGCAGCTGCACGTCAAATGGAGGGAAAGCATAATCTTGACAGGCACTATATTATCCTAATGGCTATTTTGATGCCACTAAAAGTACAACGGACGCATTTCTAAATCGTGTTTTGAGGATGTTAGCCTGCCATTTAGCTAAATTAGCTATAAAGTCTTGTTAAATGGACATTTTTATCAATATCTTATTTTAATTAAAAACGAGCACACATAAAAAATAAACGTATATGCAACAAAAACAAAATAAACATAGAATTGTAATATTATAAGCTAGTCAAATGAGTAAAATAAAAACAATAAGTGATTAGTTAATCAACAAATAGTTTATAAAATTACTAAACCTTATTTTTTCTACGAATAAGTTACATGGACTGTTCTAAATGTTATAAAAAATGGTGATCTCAACTCGAATCCCTATTTGAAACATCAATGGCGTCACCCAACACATCCAAGAAATAATTACGTTTTTATAATTTCTACAAATTGACGTCCTCTTGATTTTGGAAATCCACGCAACTACGCAACCACAGCAGCTATTTAAATAATGCATTTTATAAACTAGATAATTATTATATCAACAACAAAATGCAAAAAATAAAAATAGAAACACTACTTTAACCCCTGGTAATTACGCCTACCTGCAGCCCACCCAGACATCTCATAACCAACGAAGAATAAGAATAATTCTTTCTAATGCTATGTCCAAAATTTATAGCTGAGGATGATTGGAACTCCAAGCATGCATCAAGAGGACACAATCGTCTAAAAATAAACCAAATTATTTACTCGACCATGCAGTCGTAAACGTCTTAACGAATATTTGTTACTAAGCTCAGTCAAAGCTATCAATTTTACAGTTATCAAAAAGAAATCCTATTTACCAAATATATTGACTGGAACCACTTTTGAATCCACCTAAAAGCCAAAATTAATCTTGGCATCAGAATAAAAAAATAATTAAAAATTTGATAAAGCTGCATCAAGCAATATTTCTTGTTATTACAAAACCTTACCCTTCAAACTTTTAAGCAGCATATCACAAAGCTCACACCTGACGATAACTCTATATGGAAGCGTTCAGCTGTAATGATCTCTCCTGTTAGAAAACCCATTACTGCTTGGTCTAAATTGGGCACTAATAAAGCAAATCAATTTGCTGAACACTTAGCTGACGTCTTGGAAACACCGCAATCACAAAACAACTATAACAACAGAAAAATTAAACCATTTCTTGATCTTTTTTGTCATCTGTCACCGATACTCAATCTCTTCACACTAACAGAAGTTTCTCCGCAAATAAATAAATCTCATAGTTAGTGAAGTATTGCACAAACTTCCCAGAAAAGCTATTGCAGTCATCACTATAATATTTAATAGCATGCTATGGCTCTGCTATTTTTCTTTTTTATAGAAACAAGCCTGGAAAACGGCCCACCCAGATCAATAAGTTTCTTGTTCCTGCTTTCAAGAATTTTTAAACTGTTAATCTGTTAAACTGAGTTATGTCAAGAACCTACAACTGTATTTACTCTAATTCAGATGCACGTTTGCGGTCGACACAGCCATCCTATCAGTTAACCGGTCGCCTTAAATAGCAATCAAACATCTGGAAAAGCATATAAATTCATTACAAGACGGATTTCACAAATAAGTCATGTCGAATGTTTGTAAATCAGTATCAACAACAATCCAATTTTGATAAAGGCGAAGGTGAAGTACCTAGAAATACACCTTGACCAAAAACTCACCTGGAGTTCTCATTGAACAAAAGTTTAATCTACAAAATTATCTTGAAATAAGTTTAGTTAACTCTAGGACTGCACCAACCTGTTGCATACTAAAATCCTCCGGAGATTCCAACCAAAGACCCACCGAATGCTGACCAACACCTCCTGGCACGTGGTGTGCTACTAAGTCTAGGAGTTCCCTACACAACTAGCAAAATCAGAAAACTTTCGATCAAATACAATGACAAGCTCCCACATCACCCTTACCATATCATCAGACAATTCGTTAACCATCCAGCTGTTACGAGACGATTGCGGAGATAATATCCACAAGACCTAGTTGTGCAACTGACTAGAGCTCTTAAGAGCAGCTTTATATTTGCTTAGAAATATTGTTATGTAACAATTTTTAGACTTCATTACATTAGTAATGAAAAGGTCAACATTTGTAAACGTAAGATAAAGTCTAAAAAATATTAATTTTCTTTTGATTTTTTTTTGTCGGCGGAATCATTCTAATACAGGCATCCCCTACTAGATAAGTGTATATACATAATAGTATCATTACGACAGACTCTTTTAAAACTACCCTTTTTACACATTTTCCCATGATCTATGAAAGGTAGTAAAGTTATGTTTATTATTAAAGATAAATGTGACAAAAACAGTTGTTATGCTACATACAATTGAGTAAGAAGCTGTCCTGAATAAAGTCGACGTTTATGAATTGTTTTTCATTTTGAAATCAACTATTCAGCTGATTTTGGCCAAAACTCTATGCTTTATCATCTCTGTGCAATGTCTTGTTTTTTTCTAAAAAAGTCTTCATAGAGAATACACGATAAGGCCAAAAGTATCTGAATACCAATCGTTGTAGAATCAGACACTAATGTGGCGTACATTAATAGGGTACCTGTCCAATTTAGCATCACTCACGGTTTAGAAAGACCTTCCACCAGCTTTTGATAGATATTTGTAGAAATTGCCTTTTATTTATCAACCAGAGCTGCGGTGATTCTGGGGCGTAATCTGTGTTTCAATTTTTTCCAGAGGTGTTCGATTAAAATCGGAACTTTGTGCAGGCCAGTCCAAGGCAGAATAACCTTCACTGTGTGCACTAATCAGTTATCTTGGGTCCTTTCCCGAACAGTTTTTAAAAAATTGGAGGTGCAAGGTCGTCAGGAATATTAAGATACATCTCAGCGTTCATCTTTCCAATTATAGAACATACGAGATAGACCAAGAAACAAAAAAGCCCCAAAACATGCTACTTTTAACAACAAAATAAGAAAATCGAATAAGAAGCGTTCTCCTGACAGCCGCGAGACCCAAACGGGTTCATCGGTTTGCCATATCTTATAGCGATATCCATCACTTAATTCATTGTTCTACAGTCCAATAACAATCAGCTTTACATAGTTGGAAGAGATACAAGGAATTGACTAAGCTTATGTAAGACCGAGAAAACCAAATAAGAAAATCCAATTTTTATCACTACTCTCTTTAGCGATAGGAGGCTACGTTCATTAAGTATATACTATATGTCGCTTGGCTTCACAGCTGTTTCGCAGCCTAGCCGTTTTCATTTTATGAAAACACTACTTACGGTTGATTTAAGGACTTGTAGCAAGGCCGATATTATTTCACAAAACAATAGTACAAATTGATTATGTCGCATTCAAAGTAATTTAACTATGCCAAGTTACTTATTATTTGTCTAGCGATCTAAAACTTTTAATACGAATAACCACCAGATTCACATCTCGGGACCATTTTTGATTATATAGTGCAGCACTGGAAGGTATAAAAATCAGTTAGTTCAGAAACTTTCTTAGAAGTGCTTTGCATTAAACGAAGAGTACTTTGAAGTTGATGGAATCTTCAATAATCCGCACACATTTTTAGAAATTCCCCTTTTCGATATTTTCCGTATATTGTGTGTAATGCAAAATTGGACAAACTTTAAACATTTCTACTAAAATAAAAGCATTAATCCATGAAAATTTTCAAAGTTTGTACAATAAAATATACGGTACAGTAGTGCGCGTATATATCTATAAAAAAAACAGCAAATATTGCAATATAAATAACCTAAAAATAAAAATATCCAGGAGTTCATTAAACAAAAATTTCATAAATTAAATAACCATTAAAACTTTAGTTTAAAGCAATTAAATAACTGGGAGAATTAAAAAAAAGAGGCAGGCCATCATGCCACACTTTATCAAAAGCTTTGCTGTCATCTAGGAACACTGCCGTGCAGTATTGCTTCTCTTCGAATGATTGGTTGATGTAGTCAACAACTCGATGAACCTGCTGAATGGTGGAATGCTCATATCTAAAGCCAAACTGATGATTAGGTATAAGATTTAGCTCTTCTATGGTAGATGTTAGTCTATTGGCAAGCAGTTTTTCAAAGAGTTTACTTATAATCGGCAAGAAACTGATTGGCCTGTAAGAATCAGTTAGGTTTGGTGTTTTCCCTGGCTTAAGAATCATAATTACTTGGGAGACTTTCCATTGTGCCGGGAAGTAACCTATTCTCAAAATTGCGTTGTAAATAGTGGTTAACATTACGAAACCTTTGAGGGGGAGTTCTTTCATTATTTGCCCGGTTACTAAATCAAACCCTGGAGCTTTATTTGGGTGAAGATTTGTGTTGATGATTTTGCGAACTTCTTTTACCATGAATAGTTTTGGCACTGGCGACATTTGAAAGGGGGCCTCTAGATATTCCCGGATTTCAGATTCTTCTTCAGGCGTTACTGCTGATGGTAGTGGCTGGAAGACTTTTTCTAAATATTGTGCCAGTAGTTCAGCTTTCTCAGAGTCAGTGCGTACCCAGCTGTTATCTGCTTTACGCAAGGGGGGAATTGGATCATTCTGGCGTTTTATCCGTTTAGTCGCTTTCCATAGGCAAGAATTTGAATCTTGATTTTGTTTTTGAGGTCCTTTATTAGCGTTTTAAGTTGGTCTGCGACCTTGTGATAGCGCATCCTATCGGATGGATATCTGGTCCTTTGCTATGTTTTCCTTAATTTTGTTTTTTCTATAATCTTTCTTTTCACAGCAGCAGAACAACATTATTGTGTTTTTTTGGATGGCACGTCAGGTGTGGCTTCCCAGGCCGCCTCTTGAATTACTTGGGTAAGGTAGGCTACTGCTGACTCAATGTCTTCGCTATTTTTAAGCGGAATTTTCATGTTTAGTTTATCATGAATCAAGGATCTAAAGTAGCACCAGTCTGTTCTCTTATTAAATAATTGCAGTGCTTTTTCTTTTTCAATTACAGTGGGGCTGACTGTAGCTAAAACTGGGGTATGATCTGATGATAGATCGGAACCTGAAGAAATGTCTAAATATCCTGGAGCGATTTAGTTATGAAAAAGTCCAAGACATCTGGAATTTTATTTACATCGCTTGGCCAATAGGTTGGTTCATAAGTAGAAAGGTGATGAAGATGTATGTACTGCATAACTTGACTAAGTATTCTACTACGTCCTGGAGCAGTGATGCGTGAGCCCCAGAACACGTTTTTCGCAATGTAGTCCCCACCTGCCATGAATCTGCTACCTAAGGATCAGAAGGGCTCAATGGATCCTTCTTTGGTAGTAGGGTAATTGAGGGGGGGGGGTCAGTACACTGCCGAAAGTGCGAGCGGACCGAGCCAGTCCTCGATAACTATATTTGTAGCTTGTAGAAAGTTTTTTTTGAATTACGGAAGTTCGTAGTGTTTTATCGTCCGTTGGTGCACAAGGCGACCCTTGTGAACCCCTTTTATTCTGCTTAACAATTCAATCAATAATTAGTAGTTTTTCTTTTGAGCTCAATTCATATTACTTGGACGATGGAACAAGTGGTGGAAAACCTGAAATTGTTTTGGATGGCCTTGAATTTCTTGTCAAAGATTGCCATAAAATTAGTTTGGAGGTGAATCCATCGAAGTGTGAGCTATACTTCTGTTCAGACCCTGATAGTAAAGTGATCTCTAACTTTCAAAAACTTCTACCTGGACTTCAAGTTATTATTGACAATCCGACTCTACTTGGTGCTCCACTACTCCCTTCAGCCATTCCATTTTGCCTAAGCTCCCACACAGCATATTTTCTTCTGAAACATTCAGTCGTGATACCCAGACTAACCCCCCTCCACAACTCTACTACACTACTGAATGGAATTGATGGGAAAATCTCAAAATCTCTTGAAGAAATAATCAATATTAAGCTTGGCGCTCAGACATCAAGAGTTACTTCACTTCCCGTATCCCAAGGAGGCATCGGAATTAGAAAATTATCTGATATCTACATCCCAGCCTTTTTGTCGTCTGTGAATTCTGTATCAGAGCTGATTTATTCCATGATGTTATTACCCGAGAATAACTTAGCCTATGATTCAGGATACTTAGACTACATCAGAATCTGGAACAGTTTATTAGGTGAAACACCTCCCATTCCTTCATGTCAAAAAAGTTGGAACATCCTGAATATGAACAGAATAATTCGAACCCTCAATTTTAGTTCTGAAATAGATCAGGCGAGATATCTTGCTCCACTAAACCCGAATCCGGTGCCTGGCTGAATGCAATTCCATGCACTAAACTTGGAACTTTTCTGAACGACAACACTTTCAAAATTTCTGTTGCTCTCAGTTTGGGATGTAACATTTGCAAGCCCCACAACTGCATCTATGGAGATGAAGTGGACAAGACAGGAACTCATGGTCTCTCATTTAAAAAAAGCAGTAGTCGTCACTCTCGCAACCAGGAACCAAATAAAATCATTCAACATCCATTAACATAATCCATTAACATCCCATCTAAAGTGGAACCATGTGGACTCTTCCGTAATGATGGCAAAAGAGTGGACGGTTTAATTTTAACCCTGTGGTCCTATGGTATGACCCTTATTTGGGATGCTACCTGTACTGATATCCTAGCCCCACCGTACATCAAACCATCTAGTGTAACTGGTGGCCTTATCGCAAACAATGCTACCAATAACAAGAAGAGGAAATGCAAGGAGCTCATTGACCAAGGATACATCTTCATTCCTTTTGCACTAGAGACTTTGGGAGCTTGATGTGATGAAGCAACGGATTTTATCGCAAAGCTTGGAAACTACCTTCACCTACTAACTGGAGATTCCAGATCGAAATCATATCTAAGACAAAGAATTAGTTTAGCTATTCTAATCTTAAATAGTATGAACTTTTTAATACGCTAGCAATCCCCCAAAATTGAAAACCTGTCTAAAGCAGCCAAAGACTTCATCAATATAAACTCCCAAGCTAAAAAGCAATAGTCTTTCGGATATTATTAATAATAATTTTTGTGTTAAAAATTATATATCGTAGAGTATCTGGTTATAATCATTAAAAAACTTTCTAAAATTTAAGTATTATTGCAGCAAAATACGTGCTTTTTAAATATTTCAAGTAATGTTACCGTCACTACAATATTAATGATAGATAGCCAATGTCTTTATTTTAATTTATTTTGAAGTCTTATGCACGATATTCGTTTTATATTTCTTATATTATATTTATTTATTTACCAGTTATAATGTTGATTTATTTATATGTTATTTTAATATTTGTTTCATGTAGTCTATTGTAGTACCTTACAAAAGTCCCTTGGTTCGTATAGACTCTCAATTCCATTTTATTACGTCTGTTTATAATCAAAATAATATTTCAAAACAAAAAATAAATATAAAAATTTTATATTCACAGATACACATTCATATGGTTTCAATACCATTAGCAAGATTAGATTCGTTAAAAAACACATCTTTTATATATATATATATATTTATTTTTTTTAAATTTATTTATTCACTATTTGCGATCTGTATACACAATAAGCAAATTTAATACATAAGTGATTAATGACATGAAAAAGGCGTTAGGATTAACGTCCAACGACTTAAACCCATAAGTAACTTAGAAGCCGAGGAGATGTGGTTAGATTATTACAGTGGGCAAGTAAGAACTGCGATCTTGATTGCTAAGTAAATCTATAAGGTAGTTGTAGTGGTTTAACTCGGCTTAGTCTTTGAGTGTTCAAACTGTTATCGAGTAAATTCAGCGCAAGAGGATTGCTGTGAGACTCCAATTTACTTAGGTATCGCTCACTGAGTTTGGTAATGGTTTCCTTCACTGTATCTACATTTAAGTCGCGCAAAATATCAATGTTTCTTGAGAAGTAGAGTGCGTCAAACATTGCACGTAGCATTTTTGTCTGAAATCTTTCGATGATATGAATATTGGTGTTTGCTGCTGACCCCCATAACTCTATGCCATAGGCCCATATTGGTTTGAATGCAACCTTATAAAGTAAGTGTTTCTTTTGAAGTGACAACTTGGATCTTCTACCGAGCATCCAGTAATGTTTGCTGAACTTGATCCCCAATTGTTTTCTTTTATGCCAGATGTGTGCCCTCCATGTTAACCCCTTGTCGAGGTGCATGCCCAGATATTTTACCTCCGCAACCTGCGGTAATGGTGTACTGTTGATATGGATTTGCTGTGTATTTCCTCTGCATTTTGTAAAGGCGATATGTAGCGATTTGGTTTCATTCAGTCTAATCCTCCATCGCTTGGTCCGTGTCACTACTTCCTTTAGATGTGCTTGTAGCATTTTAACGGCTCTTTCAGGATCTTTGTGTTTCATCAGGATGGCTTTATCATCCGCAAATGTTGCTGTTAGAGATTGTGTGTTGGTGGGTACATCAGCTGTATAGAGCAGGTATAACATAGGTCCTAAGACACTGCCTTGTGGGACTCCAGAACGTGCCGGATACAGTTCACTTGGTTGTTGTCCGTATTTAACCTGGAAGTGTCTATCCTCTAGATAGGATTTCAATATAATAAAATATGGATGAGGCAGTGTATGTTTCAATTTATAAAGGAGGCCATCATGCCACACTTTATCAAAAGCGTTGCTGTCATCCAGGAACACTGCCGTGCAGTATTGCTTCTCTTCGAATGATTGGTTGATGTAGTCAACAACTCGATGAACCTACTGAATGGTGGAATGCTCATATCTAAAGCCAAACTGATGATTAGGTATAAGATTTAGCTCTTCTATGATAGGTGTTAGTCTATTGGCAAGCAGTTTTTCAAAGAGTTTACTTATAATCGACAAGAGACTGATTGGTCTGTAAGAATCAGTAGGGTTTGGTGTTTTCCCTGGCTTAAGAATCATAATTACTTGGGAGACTTTCCATTGTGCCGGGAAGTAACCTATTCTCAAAATTGCGTTGTAAATTGTGGTTAACATTACGAAACCTTTGCGGGGGAGTTCTTTGATTATTTGCCCCGTTACTAAATCAAAGCCAGGAGCTTTATTTGGGTGAAGATTTGTGTCGATGATTTCGCGAACTTCTTTTACCGTGAACAGTTTTGGCACTGGCGACATTTGAAAGGGGGGCTCTAGATATTCCCGGATTTCAGAATCTTCTTCAGGCGTTACTGCTGATGGTAGTGGCTGGAAGACTTTTTCTAAATGTTGTGCCAGTAGTTCAGCTTTCTCAGAGTCAGTGCGTACCCAGCTGTTATCTGCTTTACACAAGGGGAATTGGATCATTCTGGCGTTTTATCCGTTTAGTCGCTTTCCATAGGGAATAATTTGAATCTTGCTTTTGTTTTTGAGGTCCTTTATTAGCGTTTTAAGTTGGTCTGCGACCTTGTTATAGCGCATCCTATCGGATGGATATATGGTCCTTTGCTATGTTTTCCTTAATTTTCTTTTTTCTACAATCTTTCTTTCCACAGCAGCAGAACAACATTCTTGTGGTTTTTTGGATGGCACGTCAGGTGTGACTTCCCAGGCCGCCTATTGAATTACTTGGGTAATGTAGGCTACTGCTTACTCATTGTCTTCACTATTTGTAAGCGGAATTTTCATATTTAGTTTATCATGAATCAAGAATCTAAAGTAGCACCAGTCTGTTCTCTTATTAAATAACTGCAGTGCTTTTTCTTTTTCAATTACAGTGGGGCTGACTGTAGCTAAAACTGGGGTATGATCTGATGATAGATCGGAACATGAAGAAATGTCTAAATATCCTGGAGCGATGCCTTTAGTTATGAAAAAGTCCAAGAGATCTGGAATTTTATTTACATCGCTTGGCCAATAGGTTGGTTCATAAGTAGAAAGGTGATTAAGATGTAAGTACTGCATAACTTAACTAAGTATTCTACTACGTCCTGGAGCACTGATGCGTGAGCCCCAGAGCACGTTTTTCGCAATGTAGTCCCCACCTGCCATGAATCTGCTACCTAAGGATCAGAAGAGCTCAATGAATCCTTCTTTGGTAGTAGGGTAGTTGGGGGGGGGGGGCAGTATACTGCCGAAAGTGCGAGCGGAGCGAGCCAGTCCTCGACAACTATACTTGTAGCTTGTAGAAAGTTTTTTTTGAATTGCGGAAGTTCGTAGTGTTTAATGCCTTGTTTAATCAATATTGCCGTACCTCCCCTCGCTTGTCTGTCAGAGTCCGGGTGTTCAGTGGAGTATATATAATAATTTTGGATTTTAAACTGGCTTGTTTGTAAGAAATGTGTTTCCGAGATTAACATTATGTCGATCGTATGGAGCTTGAGGAAGATTTCCAGTTCATGTTTGTGGTTTGGAAGGCCATTGGCATTCCAGCGGGGTATTTTATATGCTGGGGCCATTTTTGTTTTTAATTAGTTCTTCTCTTAAAAGCGCTATTTGTTTTGTTAAGTCAATTATAGTTTGTTGTTGAGCTTGTATCGTTTGTTGCATTGCTGCAATAATGGAGGTTAAGTCACTTGCTTGTTGTTCTGGTGTGATATTGTTTGAATGTATTGATTGTGTACTTATTGTAGGATGATGTTTAGATAATCTGAATGATTTGTCTAGATTTTGTGGTACGAATGACGATAGTTAAGAGTGGATTGTGTGCATGTGTAAAAGAGAACCACTTCGCTAGCCAAAACAGTTGAAAGTTAGAGGCCCATAAGTGAGTAAACAGCAAATCTATATTAAATTTAAATTTAAAACATTCATCCGCAAAAATTATTCAGATAATTCGAATAATGCAATAACTGCAACACATTCAGTTATAGTACGAACATTAAAAGAGATTCATATTTTGGAAAAAATCAGACAAATTGGACATTTGTGAGCTACAATCCACAAATGTCGCCAACTGACAGAATGAGGACTAGAATATGAGCTGGCAATATTAAAAATTATATTGTGCAAAATTTTACCGAAGATATTCTAAACAATGGTTTAGATTCCAACCAACAAAGGCAATTACTCACGATTCTAACATAGGACTATTTTAATAGAGGTAACACCGTTGTGAAAATTGCATAAGACTACAAGATGCTTACTTTTAGATGTCTAAGGTTACGTAAAATATATCGTGGTCTATTTCCACTAAATATAGAGATTTTTGTCATTGAAATTGCAATTTTTCTATTATACGACTCGATACTTTCAGGAAAAAAATGTTTATCAAAACGAAGTATCCAAATAAATAATAATGAACAATTCAAGGAAGAAATAGTCCCTATAAATGCATACATAGATATGTATAATTTAGACTGCTAAATAAAAATATTAAAATTAATTAAATATCAACTAAATGTAACAAAAAATTGAAAAATCCATACAAAGAAAAAATAACAAACAAACTATCGGACGGAGATATCAGAGGTGCAATACAGCTACTTTCATCCCACCTTGGCTCACATTGATAAAACAACTTTTAATAAGTTTGTAGAGAAACACCCTCCTCCTTCTCGCCAACTTAGCTTCCCAAACCCTCAGCCTATTCCTAAGCATAGTTCCATTAAAGAAGATGACATCTTACTGGCTATTAAAAGTTTTCCTAATGGATCGGCAGGTGGAATTGATGCACTACGACCCCAACATCTAAAAGACCTTACGTCCAAAAATATTGCTGAAGCTGGGACCGAACTTCTATCAAAAATCTAATCAATTTGATGCTAGCTGGAAAAATAAATAAGAATATCGTACCAATAATATATGGAGCCTCCCTTTGTGCTTTAAACAAGAACGATGGCGGAATCCGTCCCATTGCAATTGGCTGCACTCTACGAAGATTAGCTGCCAAAATAGCCTGTTCACGAGTGAAAGAAAAAGTTGGAAAATTATTACGTCCAATTCAACTTGGTTTTGGAACACAAGGTAGATGCGAAGCCGTTATCCATTTCACAAGATCCTTCATCGAAATAAATCGGAACACGAAGAAAGTAATCCTAAAAATGATTTTCGAAATGCTTTTACGTCGGCGGAACGAGATGTAATGTTGGAGAAAACTCTACAACATGCTCTTGAAATATATAAGTTCCTTACGCAATGCTACCAGGATCCAAGCTTTCTGTTCTTTGGAAAGTACCGTATTTTATCGTCCGTTGGTGCACAAGGCGACCCTTGTGGACCTCTCCTATTCTGCTTAACAATTCAATCAATAATTAGTAGTTTTTCTTCCGAGCTCAATTAATATTACTCGGACGATGGAACAAGTGGTGGAAAACCTGAAGTTGTTTTGGATGGCCTTGAATTTCTTATCAAAGAATGCCATAAAATTAGTTTGGAGGTGAATCCATCGAAGTGTGAGTTGTACTTCTGTTCAGGCCCTGATAGTAAAGTGATCTCTAACTTTCAAAAACTTCTACCGGGACTTCAAGTTATTATTGACAATCTGACTCTACTTGGTGCTCCACTACTCCCTTCAGTCATTCCATTTTGCCTAAGCTCCCACACAGCATATTTTCTTCTGAAACATTCAGTCGTGATACCCAGACTGACCCCCCTTCACAACTCTATTACACTACTGAATGGAATTGATGGCAAGATCTCAAAATCTCTTGAATAAATAATCAATATTAAGCTTGGCGCTCAGACATCAAGTGTTGCTTCACTTACCGTATCTCAAAGAGGCATCGGAATTAGAAAATTATCTGATATCTACATCCCAGCCTTTTTGTGTGATTTATTCCATGATGTTATTACCCGAGAATAACCTATGTTTCAGGATACTTAGACTACATCAGAATCTGGAACAGTTTATTAGATGAAACACCTCCCATTCCTTCATGTCAAAAAAGTTGGAACATCCTGAATATGAACAGAATAATTCGAACCTTCAATTTCAGTTCTGAAAGAGATCAGGCGAGATATCTTGCTTCCACTAAACCTGAATTCGGTGCCTGGCTGAATGCAATTCCATGCACGAAGCTTGGAACTTTCCTGAATGACAACACTTTCAGAATTGCAGTTGCTCTCAGTTTGGGATGTAACATTTGCAAGCCCCACAACTGCATCTGTGGAGATGAAGTGGACAAGTCGGAAACTCATGGTCTCTCATTTAAATAAAAAGCAGTAGTCGTCACTCTCGCTACCAGGAACCAAATAAGATCATTCAACAAGCCTTATCATCCACTAACATCCCATCTAAAGTGGAACCATGTGGACTCTTCCGTATTAGCATTATCTTTATATATAATTTTTATTTTATAAATTTGTTTTTCTTAACGTATTATGTTATTAACAAAGATAGTTCAACAAATTAAAAAACTCCTAAGAAGGAAGAAACATAAAGGGTTATAACAAAGGAAGTAAATAAAACATATGCAAAAAACTACTACAAAATAGATTTTCTACACCTCTCTATTCCTAAGAGTAAATAGCTATAACACTTAATTAAAAATATTAAAAAGTTTATAGTATAGGAAGAAAAAGATATGCAGGTTATTAATAAATTTAGTTTCGTTAAAGATAAAATTAAAATCTTAAATAGTATGAACTTTTTAATACGCTAGCAATCCCCCAAAATTGAAAACCTGTCTAAAGCAGCCAAAGTCTTCATCAACATAAACCTGGAACTCCCAAGCTAAAAAGCAATAGTCTTTCGGATATTATTAATAATAATTTTTGTGTTAAAAATTATATATCGTAGAGTATCTGGTTATAATCATTAAAAAACTTTCTAAAATTTAAGTATTATTGCAGCAAAATACGTGCTTTTTAAATATTTCAAGTAATGTTACCGTCACTACAATATTAATGATAGATAGCCAATGTCTTTATTTTAATTTATTTTGAAGTCTTATGCACGATATTCGTTTTATATTTCTTATATTATATTTATTTATTTACCAGTTATAATGTTGATTTATTTATATGTTATTTTAATATTTGTTTCATGTAGTCTATTGTAGTACCTTACAAAAGTCCCTTGGTTCGTATAGACTCTCAATTCCATTTTATTACGTCTGTTTATAATCAAAATAATATTTCAAACCAAAAAATAAATATAAAAATTTTATATTCACAGATACACATTCATATGGTTTCAATACCATTAGCAAGATTAGATTCATTAAAAAACACATCTTTTATATATATATATATATATATATATTTATTTTTTTTAAATTTATTTATTCACTATTTGCGATCTGTATACACAATAAGCAAATTTAATACATAAGTGATTAATGACATGAAAAAGGCGTTAGGATTAACGTCCAACGACTTAAACCCATAAGTAACTTAGAAGCCGAGGAGATGTGGTTAGATTATTACAGTGGGCAAGTAAGAACTGCGATCTTGATTGCTAAGTAAAACTATAAGGTAGTTGTAGTGGTTTAACTCGGCTTAGTCTTTGAGTGTTCAAACTGTTATCGAGTAAATTCAGCGCAAGAGGATTGCTGTGAGACTCCAATTTACTTAGGTATCGCTCACTGAGTTTGGTAATGGTTTCTTTCACTGTATCTACATTTAAGTCGCGCAAAATATCAATGTTTCTTTCGATGATATGAATATTGGTGTTTGCTGCTGACCCCCATAACTCTATGCCATAGGCCCATATTGGTTTGAATGCAACCTTATAAAGTAAGTGTTTCTTTTGAAGTGACAACTTGGATCTTCTACCGAGCATCCAGTAATGTTTGCTGAACTTGATCCCCAATTGTTTTCTTTTATGCCAGATGTGTGCCCTCCATGTTAACCCCTTGTCGAGGTGCATGCCCAGATAGTTTACCTCCGCAACCTGCGGTAATGGTGTACTGTTGATATGGATTTGCTGTGTATTTCCTCTGCATTTTGTAAAGGCGATATGTAGCGATTTGGTTTCATTCAGTCTAATCCTCCATCGCTTGGTCCGTGTCACTACTTCCTTTAGATGTGCTTGTAGCATTTTAACGGCTGTTTCAGGATCTTTGTGTTTCATCAGGATGGCTTTATCATCCGCAAATGTTGCTGTTAGAGATTGTGTGTTGGTGGGTACATCAGCTGCATAGAGCAGGTATAAAATAGGTCCTAAGACACTGCCTTGTGGGACTCCAGAACGTGCCGGATATAGTTCACTTGGTTGTTGTCCGTATTTAACCTGGAAGAGTCTATCCTCAAGATAGGATTTCAATATAATAAAATATGGATGAGGCAGTGTATGTTTCAATTTATAAAGGAGGCCATCATGCCACACTTTATCAAAAGCTTTGCTGTCATCCAGGAACGTTGCCGTGCAGTATGGCTTCTCTTCGAATGATTGGTTGATGTAGTCAACAACTCGATGAACCTGCTGAATGGTGGAATGCTCATATCTAAAGCCAAACTGATGATTAGGTATAAGATTTAGCTCTTTTATGATAGGTCTTAATCTATTGGCAAGCAGTTTTTCAAAGAGTTTACTTATAATCGGAAAGAAACTGATTGGCCTGTAAGAATCAGTTAGGTTTGGTGTTTTCCCTGGCTTAAGAATCATAATTACTTGGGAGACTTTCCATTGTGCCGGGAAGTAACCTATTCTCAAAATTGCTTTGTAAATAGTGGTTAACATTACGCAATCTTTGCGGGGGAGCTCTTTGATTATTTACCCCGTTACTAAATCGAAGCCTGGAGCTTTATTTGGGTGAAGATTTGTGTTGATGATTTTGCGAACTTCTTTTACCGTGAATAGTGTTGGCACTGGCGACATTTGAAAGGGGGCCTCTAGATATTCCCGGATTTCAGAATCTTCTTCAGGCGCTACTGCTGATGGTAGTAGTTGGAAGACTTTTTCTAAATGTTGTGCTAGTAGTTCAGCTTTCTCAGAGTCAGTGCGTGTCCAGCTGTTATCTGCTTTACGCAAGGGGGGAATTGGATTATTCTGGCGTTTTATCCGTTTATCTGGCAGCGTAAGGTGGATTACATAATTTCCTATTAAGTTACTGGCAACAGAAAGTCTTAGAAAGTATTTGAAATATTTTTTAACTTTTGTATTACAAATCTTGCTTTCGGGGACCACATTTCCGATTATCAATTTATTACATTTTTCCAAAGTTTTTCGCTTTGGGCATAACCGTAAATAAGCAGTGTTTTGTTTATTTCTAACAAATTTCAAACACTATATAAAGGTTGTAAAGTTAGACATCGTATTGTTACAACCCACTGTTAAAATTCGCACTTTATTATAAAGCTGTCCAAATTGTATACTTTACGTAATGTCTAGTTTTTGATACAAGAAATAGCAAAAATAAAATTTTATTGTCATTGGCTCTTCTATGCGTTAAAAAATCAGCGAAGATAAAAATCGTATGGTGTGGTGAAAGACTACTATTGGATGGTTAAAAATTATTATTCCATAGTTTTGGTATTTAGTCTTCTTTCTTTTGCATTCATTTTCTGTTTCCGCAATATTCCCCCTTCATCTAAACTTTTGCCTATTGCCTCTTCTACTATTTGTTCATTGTCATTATCAAACATAGTTATTACAGCAGTACTATTATATTATTTTTTATAATGTTTTTTTATGTTTGAATTTTATTTTAGTTTCTTTCTTTCTGTTTTTTCTGTAGAGTGTGTCCGTTTATTTCATTTCTTGAGTTTTTTCTATTTTTCTAGCTATTTCTTGTAAAATCTTTACCTCATACAATGTAACACTAAATAATCTGATCAATATTGACCAAGGATCGATTTGTTTTTACTATTATTTAGTATGTATAAATACTTTCAAACGACATTAGTATTTGAATTAAATGGATCCATTTACAGGGGTTTAACACTTAATTGATTCGCCTCATTCAACAGCAGCCGAAAGAAATTTTATTTTATCCTTAATCCGCATGACCAGCATGCCGTATTATCGCAGCTTAGTGTCAAATGACTTGTTGGTCTAAATAAAAATATCGGCCAGCAAATATATTCTGGTTGTAATGGAGTATAGTATCATGATTTTAGTTTTTAATTGTTCGCCTAACACAGTTTATTTGTTAAATAAGCATCTATAAATAGCATAACTATTAGTAAAATACAAATAAAAAAGTTTGCCAAATGTGAATTTTTGGCATTTTTACAAATTTTAAAATTTTTTTGATATTTTTCGTAAATTATAAGGAATACTAGATAAACACAATTGTAATCTTTTCTCTAGACAGACTATGGCCAACGCTCTTTATATTAAAATTTTAAAGTACACATATGAAATTTTATTTTGTTTTTACTAAAAACTGCAACAAGTTTTGCTAAATATACAAAATTAATATGGTGACCAATTTGCTGCTTTTGGTAATTATAAGACTCGCTTAGGCAAAGGCTAAACAAAATACACATCACAAGAATGGATAGGATGGAACTAAATTTTAAATATAAAATTTTCTTTTACAGTTAAAGGTAGAGGTATTTCATTTATGTTTTAAAAATAATGTCGTGCAAATGACCATCTTTTGCTACTCTCCATCCTTCTCTTGTTAAATACTTTTTAACTACTAGCACGTAAATCTGGCTCACACTAATGATACGAATTATTTCCCCATCCATTGTTTGTAGATTATTCCTGTCAACTTGGCTTTTAACATAGCCCCAAAAGACATAATTTAGAGGCGTTACATTACGTTATCTTGCAATCGACATCTGTGGATCTTTTTGTGCACTGTCGTAATTGTGTTGTACGTCTACTACAGTTTACGTTTTTTAATTATACTTCTTATTTAAGCTTCACTTGAATGATTAAGATGACCGTAAACACGCACAATTTACTAATTTTCCACCGAACGTCCATTTTCATAACAAAGCTGAACGATTTATACACGTTGTTCCATACTATACTACAGCGTTCTATAATATAGATAATATTTATTTCAAATATTAATAAACAATGCCTAGAGTTTAATATAACAACATTCTTTAAAGTATAAGGCTTACAAACAAATAGAAATAACTTTACTTTACTTTACTTTACTTCCTCTTCTCCCATTGTACCTCACGGTGTCAGGGTTTTGAGCCAGTGTTTAAATGAGTGTCTATCCCTTGCAAGGGTTTGGATTTGTGTTAGGGTATGTCCTCTTTCTCTTGCTGATTCGTTGATGTTGTCTTCCCACTTTCGCCTGGGTCTTCCTCTATCTCTCCTTCCATCACATCTCATTTCAAAAACGGTTTTTGGGTATCGTTCCTTGTTCATTCTGACCAGGTGACCATACCGTTGTAGCTGTTTGGTTTTTATTTCTTCTACCAACGGTGTGATTTCTAGTTCATCTCGTATGGATCTGTTACGGACCCTATCTCTTCTTGTTTTGCCCACTATCCGCCTTAGATACTTCATCTCTGCGGTTGTTATTTTGGATTTATGTTTGTCTGTTATCGCCCATGTCTCGGAAGCGTATAGAAGTGTAGGGGTATATAATGTTTTATATAAGTGCATTTTTGCTTTTATACCTATTTCTTTTTTCCCTATCAATGTGTTGTTTGCTTGATAGTATATCCTATTTCCTTTGTTTATTCTGTGTTTTATTTCTTGGTCTATTCTTCCATCCTTACTGATTAGTAATCCTAGGTATTCGTATGTTTGTACTGTTTCTATCTGTTTCCCGTTTATTTGTATATCTATTTCTGCTTCGTTTTCCTCTTTTGTGACATGCATTACTTTTGTTTTTTCTATATTAATGGTCATCCCACTTTCCTCTAGGTGTTTTTTCCATATGTTTATGTTTTGTTGTAGTTGATTTTTGTTCCTTGCCATGAGTAATATGTCGTCGGCATATATTAGGTCTTGTGTCTTTACTGGGTTTAGTTTATGGTATCCTATGTGGGTGTTTCTTGTTTCTAATTTGCATTTTTTGTTTATGTAGTCCATGTATATCACGAATAGGAGCGGGATTAGGCTATCACCTTGTCTGATACCCCTTTCCATTTTAAATTCTTCGATACTTGGTTATTTAATCTTGTTTTTCCAATTACTTTACTATTCATGTTCCTCATTATTCCTTATTATTCTTCCTAGACCTAAAAGGAGCCTTTGACCAGGTACCACACAGATACATCTGGAAAGCATTGGAAGAACTAGAAGTAAGCCCAAAACTGCGGAGAATAATAAGGAACATGAATAGAAATAACATATGATTATAATTTTAGAACCAGAGAGGGACTACTTTAAAAATAAATTGGATGTAGAAAAATAAATACGCTATCAATAGTTAAATAAACTAGAGATAAAGAACAAAGACAAAATTTTAAAAAGAAGATATAAAGATTAGAAAAGGCAGGTAAGAAAGACAACATAAACCCTAAAATAATAAAACGGGTAGGAGATGAGGAAAAATATGGTTTTGAAAAATATATAATAAAACCAGAAGATTGGAAACATAATTTAATAATACCGACCTACAAAAGACGAGATCAAATTGACCGAGAAAATTTTAGAGCGCTATGCTTGTCCTTAAATATGTCTTAATGTTTACATAAGAAATGTTGAGAAAGAATAAAGAAAATTATAGAACGAACATGCAGCATACGGATCGAACAGGCGAATTAAGGATAAAATATTTAATTGAAAAAATATTATGCAATTGTTGCTTACTTTCGTTAAAGATGTGCGACATTCATATTAATCCCCTATCTAAATACATACTCAGGTATTCGGTAGAATCTGTTTGTGGTAATGTCTGTCCGTTGAGTGTGACAGGGGGCATAATCCCGCGGCATTTTGTAAAATTTACGTAAGCAGATTTAAGATACGCCATTTGTTAGCCCAATCCTGAAGCATATTGAGATATTGTTGAAGTATGCTGCTGAAGTTAGGTTTTTGTGACCTGTCAGGATAGGTTTATCATCAGCAAATGACTGCTGGAAGGTCAGCTGTATAGACAAGGTATAGTGTAGGTCCCAAGGCGCTCCCTTGTGGCAAAAGAGTAATCGTAAAGATAAGTATCGTCTTAACCAGGGTAAGCTAAAAAAGCTCTCGGGCAGCCGACTTTGATTAAAATTATCACCGATGAATTCCTTTTTGGGGGATTAATGTCTTTTATATGTAAATATGCTTTAAAGTATTTTTGCAATGCTGAAAACCACATCAAAACCATATTAGACGCCTATAGAAGATTTCATTTTGTACAGTATGGCAATCGTAATTCGACAGGTAGAGAGGAGCTGATTCGACCTCAACGTGGAGTGCAAACATATCCGCACAAACCTACTTTTTAAATATAAAGAGAAATTTTTTATTTATAGAAAATACTTTTTATGTGAGAAGGATAATTTACTTCTTTTTACCATAACAAAACCTTTCAACTTTTTACTTCGTAGGTGAACGTTAAGTGCAAAGTCCTTAAAATGAAAGTTTTGTTAAGGTACATTACACATGGATGTACGCTATTGTTCTGTTATTGATGTAAAGTGTTTATACAGCGAAAGACGCGAAAGCTCTTCCCAACGCCGCTGCATAAACCGCTTTCGTCTGGAGCCGCGCGAGACGGCGAACTTTAAAGCCCGCCCGGCGGCGGCGGCCAAAGTTCAGCGCTCGGGACTATTTTCTTTCGTACAACAAATTCAATTTGGAAAAGCGTTGAGAATGCAGCCGCACCGCTGAAAATGCCGCTAACTTGTTGATTCCGGCCGCAATCTCTCTAATCCCGGCGGGTCGCGCGGCTCGGCTTATCTGCGTTATGAAGTCGTTTGAACTTTAAGCAGCCCGTGTCTATTTGGACTCCTTGTTTTGCTTCCCACCGCTATTTATCGTTCCAGATACGCGCGCACCTAATGGCGAAGATAACTGTAGCCGCGCGCACTCGCGGCCCGCCGGGCTAAAAGCCTTTCTGTGTGAGCCCGCTGAACGGCGTTTTTAAGTGGGAACGCCGCTTTCCGCGCAATTAAGTGCAAATTGTCGCTTAATTATTAGCGGACGGCGGTGCGCGGCCTCTCGAACAGGTGGTCTAATTGATCCTGTCTCTGAGGTGTTCGTGATGGGCCGCTCGATGGCCGGGGAATATCACCATGGCGTGAAAAATTGAAGCCGTCAGGCGTTGCGGTTGATCTACTGAAAGCATTAGCGGTACCGTAAAATATAAAAACATGAATTTGCCAGATAAAAATACTGACAAAATCAATGCTCCAATGCCAAATACACACAGAAAACTGATAAAACATCTTTCACACGTATGCCTGAAAGTTAACGGGTATACAAAGTTGTCTTGCCCTACTGAAATATAAACTAGGAAAAAATATATCAAATTAGAAACACCAGGTATTTTGAAAGCAAAAAACTATTATATTGCTTTCTCTTAATTTAGAATCAAACGTTAATAATAAAAAATATATGGCTTGCAAATTAAATTCATATAGAAGAATACAAATCGAACTTCCAAACAAATAAGGGGCATCATAAGATGTCTAATAAGAAGTACATAGCTACTTTAACACCCCACAAGTTACCTTAATTCAGTAAATTTTTCTACAAGTAACTAGTGTAACAATAGAAGATTGGTATGGCCTACTCAAGCTATCAGCGGTGTACTGTCCGCCAAATTACCCAACCAATAAAAAAATTATTTTCGGTGTCTAAGCAATGACTTCATGGCAGGGGGAGACTGGAGCTTTTGTATAACCACCAGGAAGAGAGATTATTCAAGAATTACACTTGCATTACCTGTCATCATATGAACCTACATACATGCATAAAATTCTGGATTTCCTGGACTTTTTTGTGACAAAGTGTATGACTTCAGCGTACTAACACATTGTGTCCTTCCTAGGTCTTAGTAAAGACCATGCACAAGTTATAGCCGCAACAAATACTGCAATAATTGAAAACCAATCAAATTATTTAACAGAACAGATTAGTGTCACTTTAGATATGAAACTCGTAATATTCACCTACCTGCATGTAGTTAGGTGACATGTTTTTGACTATAAAGAAGTCGATTAGGTCAGATACCTTGTTAGAATCTGAAGGCCAATTTGTCGTCTTTCCGGTAAATATAAAGATACATTCATGTTCGTTTGTTGCTTTTAATAATTGCTTACCTTTGGTAGTGATTATTCTGGAACCCTAATGGGTGTGCTTTGCATTGTAGTCACCTCCCAAATCTTCGGCCTAGGTGATTAAATAGCTTATTGTATTCATCTTTGTATATGTTGTCTAGGAGGGCAGTAGATTCCTGTCACTGTTAATGAATATCCGTTCGTTTTTATTTCAACTGCTGTCACCTGCATCTTCATAATGTTGTATATTTTCTTTAATTAACACTACGCTTCCTCCTTTAGCATTGTTGTCGAGACAAATTGTATGAGAGATTTTATAGAAATTAAATGTAGCAAAAGAATGTTTAGCAAAATGAGTCTCCAAAATAAACACTACATCAATATTTTCTATCTGAAGTTCTACCTGAAACTCTTGCAGGTGGTTGAGGAGTCCATTAGAGTTCCATGCAAGTATGTCAATAAAATAGAACATTTGAATTACTTTTAGGTGTAGATCTTTTGGCGCTATATTCGAATTTTTTCAGTCCTTCATCTAGAGTACAAATAATAGTTCCTTGTTTATCAAGTTTAGCTAACATTAGGGGGTTTGCTCTATATTGTTATTTTTCTGCTCACTCTTCAGCATATAAAGAAAATCCTATCTCTTTGTCACAAAATATAAAAATACGTTTACCAAATTCATGTCAATATTAAATAACATTAACTTTACATTGAACCTTCACATCTAAATGAATAAAAAAAATTTATAATATATAATCTGCTTCGAATTACAATCTGATACTTAAAAGTTTTAAGAAGGTCGGTTATCGTCATTTTTGACGTAGTTGTTTTGAACAATTGCAGAAAAAGTCACCTTTTGGTGTGGATTTTGGTCCGGGCAATCACCGGTGAGAGGTACAGGTCGACTATAACCAATTTTTTGGCCTAAATTGAAAGATATGGATCTCAACGACATGTGGTTTTAACAAGACGGCGCTACGTGTCACACAGCGCATGCAATAATGGATCTTCTGCACTACAAACTCGACGACATGGTTATCTTGCGTTTCGACCACGTCAACTGGCTACTTTAAATCACGGGTCACAGACGATTGATGCCCTAAAAGTCAACACAACCGATGCCATCAATTATATCGAGCCCGGTTTATGCGGCCGAGCCATCGAAAATTGGAGCTCTTGGAGACACGCCGCGCCGCCCAGCGAAGCTGCGGCGAACATTTGGCCCATATCATATTCCATATATAATGTAATCTAATACTCTTTCAAATAAAAAAATAATATCTTATACACAACTTCCTTTTTTAATTTTAAAATTCGAGCGCCCTTAATGGAAAACGCTAAATATCGAAAGTATTTAGAAGAGATAGAATAAGAGGGCGAAGTCAAAATCATAAAATGACCATCCCAAAGGTTCCTATTTAAACCCCATAAAACCTCTCTGCAATAAAATTGATCAAAAAATGCTCTACTCTCTTTGCATATAACGAGCTGGTAAGAATTACAAAAAGCCAGGGAAAAAATAGATTCTGCGATTGTTAAACACAGAAAAACGCACATTGATAAGTAAAACTAATATTAATAAAAAATATTTTAATTAATTTAATAAATTATCTGTTAATAGAATAATTTTTTGGTTTTCTAAATTCTGCTGAGAATGAGCAAATAGTTGTACCGATAGCGTCTGTATGTATGACCTTCTATCTGTACTATATGCGAAATGAACAGTTTGTTCCAAAAGTTTGATATATGTAAAGATAAAAATTTTGATGAAACTATCATTCAGTGGTATGAAAGATTTGATTGGTATAATGACTGTTGTTACCTATAACTTTCTTCTCTCGTTAGTGATTTACGGATTTTACTGTAAAAGAATGATTGTTTTTTTGAGGTAAACCATTAAGATATCCAATATTGGATATCTTCATATAATCTAAAGTGCCGTTTTGCAAGTGCAACATTGATCTAAATATATCTGATAAATATGTTAGGAGGAGTAAAATATCCTAATCAATGTCTTACAACGTGTTGTTGATCTGTTTCCCAACAATGTGACCGAGAGTTGTTCAAAGACAACTGTGTCGTACTTTTAACGTATTATGCATGTTTGTTTTTACTACACAATCAATTAATTGTTGTTCGGAGAAGTCATAAATAATCTTTTAACTTTTTTTAATTGATCAAGTACAGAAAGTATTTTTGGTCCCACCTCTCACAAGGCTAACTTTCTTTTCGTGTATATTCCGTTTCGTTATCGACATTGATAGTTTTACAGGATCGTAAATTGATTTGTTGCCTTTGGCATTACCGAAATATATTCACTTTTTATCTTTAGTAACAATAGGATAAAAAACCTTTTCGTTGTATGGCACCCATTTTCTTTTTTAAGAACCTACTCCATAGCTTTTTCAAGCGTTTGGTAGTCTCAGATTGAGTCGTATGATAATGTTATTGTTACAGATAGGTTGCGCCACTCGCAAGCAAAGCGGAAAGTCACAATAATAAGACTAGCGACTGAAGTCTGAAAAATAATAGTGTAAGTGCAGTTTATTAAAGAAGTTTATACAGGTAAGTAGAGTAGAATAAGAACTTTAATTTGATATAATCCATACCAAAATTCAAGAAATATTTCATTAAATAACCAAAATAAATTAATAAGTTTAAAATGAATTAATAGGCCATACCACAAAGGATATGAAAATGGCAGATAAAAAAAGTCAAAAGGCAAAAAATATATCATATCGCATAGATATAAACTTAAATACATAAAATAGGCGATACTTTTAGCACCAACCACAGGCGTGCGAAAAATAAATAAGAGAAAGCAAAAATAGCCAACGCAACCGCCAGGCAGAGTTCTAAATTGAATAGCAGAATTGCAGAAACTGAAATTGTGACGCGGTTTTTGCTAAGATATAAGATGGGGAAAATATAGAAAAATTATTAAAAAACTGGCAAGCATCAACAGAGGTGAAATAAGAGATAAAAAATAAACATAAAAAGTAAAATGAGGAAATGAAACAAGAAATAAACCAACAAGGAGAGAGAACAGAAGAACTCAAAAGAGAAATAAATAAAAGTATTATAGTATAAGGTTTACGAGAATCCACGGAAGACAAATAAAAGACATGGAAAATAAAATCAAGAAGATAACAAACAAAATAAAAATTAATATTAAAAGAGAAATATTAAGGGCACCAGAAAAAAATTAGGAAACAAATAAAGAAACGCCAATATAAGTACAATTGAAAACTGGGTGATTAAGGAAACAAATAATAAAAAAGCGAGAAAATCTAAATATATCAACCTAAAATATAACCTCAATAACAATTAAAAACAACAAATTATAGAAGAAATAGAGACATGATATACATATACCAGTTTTAACCGAAGTACGGGAAACAGCACAAACGCAAAGAAATAAATGAGGAATAAAATGAATAAAACCAGAAGCCAAAAAAGGAGTAAGTCTAATATTAAAAAAATAAATAAACAAATAACTATAACAATAGATATTAGAGAAGGAACAAGTATACAATCCAGTAGAAGGAACAGATAAAAACGCAATAACAAAAATACAAAATACTATAGATAAGTGCAAGACAAATGCAATAAAATTGTTATAATGGGAGACTGGAACGGTAAAATAGATAAAGATGTAGATAACGGTCTAGGATGCAGAAGACCATTCGGGGAAAATGAAATAAACAGAAATAATAATAATAATATGGTATAATTCTGTATTGCAAATGAACTAAAAATCAGAAATTCCTTCTGGAAACAAAAACAAGAGGACCGATATACTTTCGTAGCACAAGAAAGGCCAGCATCATAGACTATATAGTATACACAGCGAAGATAGAGAAAGCTGTAGAACAAATAAAAGTAGAACCACAAGCAGAAATGAGTATACAATAGAGGCTACTAATAGGAAAATTAAAAAACCTCAAACCAAACGTAAAGAAAACAAAAACTTATACTAGAGTAAATATAAATAAATTAACAAAAGATAAAAACAAAAACAAGCGTATAGAGATAATAGAAACAAAAATAAATAAGTTGAAAAACAAATGAAAGATGAACAGTGGATGATAGACGGCAAGCACTAAAAAAATACTAATTCACACGACAAAAGAAGTGTGTGGATACAGGACGATAAATAAGAGAGTTAAAGATGCAGTACGAGACAAAAAACAAGCATGAAGAAGACATACACACTAAAGAACTAAAAGACAAGGAAACCTATGATACAAAACAAAGCGAAGTAAAAAAGTAAAACATATAACGAGAAGATTTTGGAACACAATTAAAGAGCTAAGAGGAAAAAGAAAGAGAGATAAAAACAACAAAATTACAACAAATGCCTTGAAAGATGGAAGTCTGGAAATGCCACTATAAACAAAAATTTGAGCAAGATGAAGATGATAAAATATTGTCAATAGAAGTAAACATACTTTAACAAGAAATGCACCAAAACAAAATTGATATAAAAGAGCTAAAAGTGACAATTAATAGCATTAAAACAGGCAAAGCAAATGGTGAAGACGAGGTATGCCCAGAAATGGTGAAATATATGAGAAAAAAAGGAATAATATGGCTACACAAAATAATGTCCAAAGCATGAGAAAGGAATGTTATATATCAAAAATGAAAAAATAAACTTGATAATGCCGACGTTCAAAAAATTGCGACAATTATAGACCACTACGCCTAGCACCGATAGCATAAGAAAATTAAATAAAAATAATACAAAAAAAATAAAAGTAACAGAATTTAGAGAGAAAAAACAAACAGATAATATATTTATAATAAGGCAATAGAAAAGAAAAAAAAGACAGGAGAAGAACTCATTCTCACATTTATAGATCTAAGGGGGCTTTTGACTCAGTATAAAGGCAAGTAATAGAAAACTGTTTGGAATTAATAAGTACACCAAGAAACAAATCATAAATTCAACACAAGAAGACACACGAGCTAAAGTGAAAGCAAATGAAAATCGATCAGTAGCATTTAACATCAGAAAGGGAATAAAACAAAAAGATAGTCTGAGCCCATATATATTTATAATAGTATTGGATAGATTACTCAAGAATACGAAACAAAGAACGGACGGGCTACCGACTACAGTGAGCTATAGGAATATGATACCAATAAAAATAGATAGCTTGTTATATGCCAACGATCTACTGCTCACAGCAGATAGAAAGACCAATATGCAAAAGTTGATAAATATATGGATAGAAGAAATGGAAAAACTAAAAATGGAAAAAAAATTAGAGAAAACTAAAAGAAAGAGCAAAAACAGTCAAAAATAATGTATAAGGATCAACCCCTGGAAGAAGTATTATAACCACAATAAAGTACTTAGGAAATACAATAGAACATGATGGGAGAATAAATCTTGAAATAGCCAATAGGACTAGGAAATCAAATAATATACATTACCTACTAAATAAAACAATATTCGGGAAAAGAGAAATAAGTGAAAAAATAAAACTTAAAATATACAATAGAAGAGGGAACCCCACAGTACGGTGTAGAAGCTAAACGTAGACAATGCACCAAAAACACAAGCCAAAACTGATTGCAGCAGAAATGGAATACTTTTAGGAGACCAAGCTAGAGCACACCAGTAATGAAGAAATTAGAGGATACATAGAACAAGAAATTACAGCACAAAAAATTGAGAAAAAAACCAAATAGAATGGTACGGCCATATACAAAGATTAGTCAGCAACCACACTAGGAATGAAAACAACAAAGAAATGAAAAAGGGGACGACCAAAGCTAACGTGGATGAAAGGAATTACAGAGATAAGAAGAACCAGGAAAAAGACGATAAAAAATATAAACAAAATGGCGTTAGATAGAAAAAAATGTAAGGATTCGGTTAAAAAGGTAAAATCTACAAATATCCGACACCTGTGAATGTAAAAAGATGAGAAGAGAAAGAAAGACAAAAGTTGCAGATGCAAATCTTTATGTACTAATTAAGCCCAGGTGTCAAAACTAAAAAATTATGGAAAAGACAGGCATTGCGCAAGCTAAAGCTATTTTTTGCGAGAATGCAGATTTTTCTAAAAAAAAGTAGTCTCTTAAACGTCAAATATTTGTGTATAAAAATTTCACTTTATCGGTCAAAGGCTAAGTAAAAATAATATTTTTGAAATTTGCACATATTTTCAATATGTTTGAAGTACTTTTCCCTTAAACTAAAACTTAAAAAAATAAAACCTTCATGGTAAGCAATGAAATTAAGGCTTCTATAGGATAGCAAATGTAATGTGTAATTTCTGTATACAAAAGAAAAAAACGACGATATGGAAAGTTTGAAATACTTTAGCTACAGTTTGCAGACAATAAAAAAAGGAGATAGAAAATATGCCAAAGAAAGAGAAGTAAGGATATAGAAAAGAAATGCTTTATTTAAATCTCAGAAGATTCCGCGCTTGTGCTTCGGAGCGGACGGTCGAGTACCACGCTCCGATAATAAGTGCCCCAAAGCTCTCTACCTGCTGCTAAGGTCAGACCTACAATTTCTATTATAATTAGAATTACGAGTCATTTTATACATATTCCAAATTACAAATCCTAATTTGTTCGCGCTTGACTTTCGAAGCGTAAAGAACGTCAGCGATAAGTGTCGGCTGTAATACGAGTGTTAACGGTTATCATTGACCGTAAGGTCACTGATACCACAGGTATCATTCACTATTTGTTGTTTTATAAACAAATTAATTTAAATTGAACGCAAATAACCTAGAAAATATTTAAATTATGAAATATGTCCTATTCACAACCTAACTATAATTCATATCCAAACCAAACCAATATACAACAGCAATTTCAATATCAAACCTATAATGCATCACAACAACAAACTTTTTCTATACAATCCCAACCTCCCATGTACTAACCAAATCCTTACCATGGACCGATGACAAATATGTACCCGATAAATCAGCATCAACCCTCTACGAGCCTCTTAGCTAGTAATGTGACAGGCAACGAATGGCACACTATCAATTACAAAAAAAAAACAGGAGCCCTAAAGACACTACAAATAATCAAAGGCAAGAGAAAAAAAAACAATATTGGTTAGACAACCCAGTTGAAACTTCTAATAGCTATGACCCACTAAATATTGAAATAGACGACAACCAAACAAACACCACACATACAACAATCGTTCAGAAGGACCCCAAACCTCCACTTATCTACGTATCCGATGTCAAAAACATTAATCCGCTAACGACACTACTGAATGAAATCGCCAAAAACAATTACACATTAAAAGCACTTGGCAACGAACAAGTCAAAATCCAAAGCAACACAAGTAAAATCTATACAACTATTATTAAACACAAAATTTCATACTTACAAACCAAAGCAAGAACGAACATTCAGAGTAGTAATCAAAAATATCCATCACTCAACAGATCTCGCAGAAATAAAACAGAACCTAGAAAATCTTGGTCACGAAATAGTTAATATTTGGAATATTAAACAACAGTTAAACAAAACCCCTCTCCACATGTTTATTGTTGAAATGAAACAAAAAGACAGCAACAAAGAAATTTATAAAACCACGCTATTCATGAACACAAGAATCACTGTTGAACCACCACATGCTAAAAGAACACTTCCACAGTGTGCCAAATGCCAAAGGTTCGGACATGCCAAGAACTATTGCCAACAAACATCTCGTTGTGTCAAATGTATAGGAAATCATCCTACCAAAGAATGTCCGAGAGTAACTAAAGATGATCAAGTTAAATGTGTAAACTGTGGCGAGGGTCATCCTGCTAACTATCGTGGATGCATAGTATATAAGCAGCTCCAAGAAAAACTTTTCCTAAGATTAAGAAGCGCAGTTACACACACCCGCACTCCTACTCAAAATTATAGACCCCTGGGGTCACATACGCTGAACAAGCAAGACAAAATACTAAACCTCCACAAAACTTGGCTTCTAATGCGACCCCACAAACACAAGCGATGGCCTTAAATCACCCGTCAAACGGCATGGAAGAACTAAAATCCATGATGAAGAACTTAATTACACAAATGGGGACTATTATGAATCTCCTAACCACGCTCATTAGTAAAATGACATAATGGACCAACTATTAACTATAGCAGTTTGGAATGCCAACGGGCTTAACCTGCACGCCCAAGAGGTCAAACTCTTCCTTGAACTTAATCAAATCGACATACTGCTCATAACAGAAACACATTTTACCAGCAAAAGCTATATTAAATTTCCAAGCTACTGCATATACAACACTAACCATCCCGATGGAACCGCCAACGGTGGAACGGCAGTTATCATAACGTCTAACATAAAACATCATGAATTGGCTAGATATAAAACAGAACAACTCTAGGCTACTACCACCCAAGTAGAAGACAAAACAGCAATCCTAAAAATTTCTGCCCCCAAACACTCAACAAAAAAAGACACTTACTCACATTTCTTCCAAAGTCTTGGAAACAGATTCTTCGCAGCCGGCGACTTTAATGCGAAACATCAGGACTGGGGATCTCGTATTACAAGAACTGACGACGCGAGCTACTGGCAGCTATAAATGCAAACAATCTACAATACCTATCAACTGGCGAGCCAATCTATTGGCCAACAGATTGCCGAAAAATTCCAGACTTAATTGACTTCTGTATAACTAAAGGGCTAAATACAAGACAATTTACAATCAAATCTTGCTTTGAACTTGCAGCTGATCACTCCTCCATTCTAATTACACTCCACTTAGAACTAACATAAATACAAACACGACCTTCACAACATGAAAACGAACTGGGACCTATTCCAAACAATAATAACTGAACAATTGAACCTGGGAGTTCCGTTGAAAACCAAATATGATATTGAAGAAGCTGTACTACAATTAACTAGTACAATACAACAAGGCTGCATAGAAAGCCACCCCTGTGATGAAAACTACTTATATCATCAGCTGCCCAACACTATTAAAAGACAAGATAATGGAAAAAAGACGTCTCAGAAAACGCTGGCAAATTACCCGTCTAGAAGCAGACAAACAAGCACTAAACCGGCCAACAAAGAAACTAAAGAAAGTTCAACAACAACTTAAAAACGAAGGCATACAACACTACCTTGCGAACCTTACAGCCATGGAAACCACCGACTATTCTCTGTGGAAAGCAGTTAAAAAACTCAAAAGGCCAATAGCTCACATACCACCTATCACCAAATCAAACGGCCAATTAGTTCGTACTAGTAAGGATAAAGCTGAAACGTTTGCTTACCATCTATTCAACGCATTCCAACCATGCCCTAGCCAGTGTCCGGAGGAAGATACTAAAATAAACAACTTTCTGGAATCTCCATTCCAAATGAGCCTACCGATTAAACCATTCAAGCGCTGGGAAGTACAAGAAGTAATTAGAAAAGAAATCAACATCAAGAAAGCACCAGGCTTTGACCTTATCACTGGAAAAATTCTCCAGCAGCTACCTGAAACCGCACTACGAGCAATCACTCAACTATACAATGCTATCCTCTCCAACAGATACTATCCAAGCGCTTGGAAAGTAGCACAGGTCACAATGATTCAGAAACCTGGAAAGCCACCCACTGATCCTGCTTCCTATCGTCCCATCAGCCTCCTACCTATCCTATCAAAAGTCTTTGAAAAATTGTTCTTAATACGCCTTCAACCAATCCTAGATGATTTAGAATTGATGCCCAAGCACCAGTTCGGTTTTCGACACGCACATGCAACTATCGAACAAATACATCGACTTGTAGATCAAATTCATACCGACCCAAATGAATATCGATATTGCTCCGCTGCGTTTCTAGATATTTCACAAGCGTTCGATAAAGTATGGCACTTGGGCCTTTTCTATAAATTAAAAAATTATCTACCATACCAATACTATGAAATACTAAAGTCTTACTTAACGGATCGACATTACTTCGTTAATTATCAAGATGAACACACGAACCTCCACCCAAAACTATCGGGAGTCCCCCAAGGCAGCGTGCTAGGACCTATCCTCTACTTACTCTTCACAGCTGACTTACCAACTACAAGCCTAACTACAACCGCCACTTTTGCTGACGATACGGCAATTCTAGCTTCGCACCTAAATCCTAATACTGCAACTTCCAACCTGCAAACCGCTCTGAATAAATTGCAGCAATGGGTCAAGGTATGGAGAATCTCGGCAAACGAAACCAAATCCCAACATGACGCGTTCACCATGAACCGTGATAACTGTCCACCGATCTCACTTAACGGGCAACAAATAAAACACGCAGGCTCCGCAAAATATTTAGGACTCCATCTAGATCGATGCTTGACCTGGAGAACCCACATATTTAATAAACGCAAACAGCTAGGGATACAATACAGGAAACTATACTGGATGATTGGAAGAAACTCTGCACTCTCGCTAGAAAATAAGCCATAAGGTGATTCTGAAACCAATATGGACCTACGGTCTCTCACTTTGGGGAACTGCTAGCAACACCATCCTGGCCATCATCGAGAGGTTCCAGAATAAAGTGCTTCGGACTGTAGTTAATGCGCCGTGGTATGTGCCGAATAAAGTGGTTTTAAGTGACTTAAGTGTTCCAACCATTAAAGAAGAAATAGGGAAAATTGCCCAACAATACAAAGACCGATTAACAGCACACGCTAACGACCTAGACGAACTAGATCGCCCAAAACTCCTAAAGCGTTTTAAATCAAACGAACTACCAACGCGTTTCAATGCTGTTCTTGAACATTAAGCTATTCTAGTGCCATTCCATTAGTTTATAAATTAGTTAATTACTTAAAGTACCTTCAATTCAAATCATTCGCTAGCAGTATAGAATAGTGTATTAATTATAGGGGGGCTTACTGGAGCCTGACCCTGCATGTCCATTAGCATGTTTTTGTTCATTGCTTATAATATATACACACCAACTACTTATTGTCCATAGTATAATTAGGACAGATTGTAAATAAAGGGGTTAAAATGAAAAAAAATTTCAGAAAATTCAAAATGGTGTAAATAAAATAATCATGCAAAAAAGAGGCGAGATATAAGATCACGCACAAAAATCAAATATTTAGTTATCAAATTTGACAATTATTATTTTAAATAAATGCAAAGGACTCTATTAAATATAGATGATAAAAGAAAAATGAATATGCGAAAAATAATGTCAGAGGAGAGCTACATAATTAGTACTGTACGGCTGTTTTAACCAAATGTTAAAGTTACCAAATAAAATAAAAAAAAACAAACAAGTGGTAAATTATAAAAAAAATATAAATATATAAAAGCATGCAAATATAATACGTCATCAGGCTCATAACAAAATATAAGTAGGTGAAAACAAATACAAAGTGCTGGAAAATCCAAATGAAAGAAAAAACGAAACAGAAATTAACAACAGTAAAATAAGTTTTGCAGCTCTCCCAAATTTTTTAGTTACAATTTTTATGTATGTGTTGGTAACACAAATTTTAATAAAAACCAAAATTATGTAAACTATCAAACGTTAACTATAAAAACGGATTTCCTTACACGGGCAATCCTTTTAGTTTACCTCAACGGTAATCAGGTACCACTATTTTTCGACAACACGTAAAAATCCGTTCTGCGATTTAAGCATTAACTGTTGCTTAACGGCTGCCATTCCCACGAAATGCTAGTCAACAAATTAGTATAAGGCTCTGTTTACAGTTGCGGCACAAAGCAGTTCTGCTGAAAGCCGATTAGGCCGGGTTATTGGGTTAATTAAGTTAATTAAGTAGTTATGGCCGCTGTCAACATCCTGACACACTCTTTCAATTAAAAATCGCGCCTTCGGCCCAGCCGCGCGCAGCAGTACTTCAGTTCCGCTGCTTTTCGCCCGCGGGCCGGTGCAGCTGACTTTCCGCCGAGTCGCTTTTTGGCCTGGAAATTACGGTGATTGCGAGCGCGCCTTTTGAGCGCCGCGCCGGAAAAACGCGCGTTCCGCGTTCCCACGCGAAATAAATAATTTAGTAGCCGCCGCGAGCGCGATAAATCCGCAATTAAACGCAAAAACTAGGCTCAAATTACATTACATGTCCTTACCAGGCTCTAAAAGCCTCGTATTTTCCCGCGGACATATTTAATGACTCCTCTCCGCATAAATCCGGAGATTTTTATCGCCGATTAGCAGATAAAATCGATTGCTTTACTGGCACCGCCGTCCTTCTTAACACCTCTTCGGTTCGCTTTCAGCTCGCGTTATGGAAAATGTCCATTGTCGTGTCTCAACTAGTAGTTCAAGCACAGTAACAGAAGAGAATAATACTTTAAGATGAATACTTTAGATTAAGAAACATAAATGATTAATGAGTTAATGAACTAATTTGATGACAATAGAAAGTATATGAAATATTTTGACTAGTTTTTTTCAAATCATGTATTAGGTTCCATTATAGCATTACAAACATAATAATGGAAAGCAAAAGTGTCGCTGTAGAGGTAGTACCTTTGGTCAGCGATTGTTCAAGTTTGAATATACTAGGCGATTCGTTGCAACTGATCCGCATAAGAACATTATCTCTAAGTTATAGATCCATGTGCCACATCCCAAAAACTGCATTAAACTGCAGGTCAAACTAAGTGTGAGTAGTCGTATGATACACGAAAACAGTAGCCATCATTACCAACGCAAAATGTAAGGGAAATAATCCCAAACCAGTTGCCAGTAGATTTTTGCAATCATAATTTTTTTTGTTATAAACTCATTTAATAGCAATCAGAATAAATACAGTAATTCTATGAACTAATTTTATGTTATTAAATGTTTAACAAAAGTCATGAGGAGAAAGCACCCACTGGGAAATCTCCTACTTTAGTTCACTAAGTCTATTGGCCACTTTTCCTTAATCTTCTGGTTTCGGGTTCCTGGACTAGGACGTTGACTGTTGTATTCGGGTGATTTTCAACAGTGTAATGATGTTTTTCAGCTTTTGTTTTTATAAAATCGGCTACTAATGGGATGTTAAAATCGTTGTGGATTGTTGCATTTGACACAAACCAGGGAGCATTGGATATCATCCTCAGTGTCTTGGATTGGAAGCGTTGTATTATTTTTATTGTTGATTTGCTGACGCATCCCCATTATTCACAGCCGTAGATCCAGATGGGACGAATTATGCTTTTGTGGATTAGCAGTTTGTTATTTATGGCAAGTGCTGAGTTTCTCCCAAGAAGCCAATACAATTATTTTAGACGTAGATCCATGTCTTTCCGTTTTTTCTTATATAAGATGTCCACGTCAAGCGTTTATCGAGAAGCAGACCTAGATACCTGACTTTGTCTGTCTGAGGGATCGATATATTGTTTAGGTAGACTTGCGAACACGTCGAGAGTTTCGTTGTAAACGTGACTTGAACCGATTTATCCCCGTTTACTCTTACTTTCCACTTGTTTAGCCACTTTTCGAGCTGGTTTAAACGTTCTTGGAGTAGTTCGGTTGCTGTGTTCGGGTCTTCATTGCACGACAGTATTGCTGTGTCATCAGCAAACGTCCCTGTACTTGTTTGCTCTGCGATAGGAAGGTCATTTGTATATAACAGATGCAATAGAGGCCCAAGCCCACTACCCTGGGGGACACCCGCATTAATTCTATATATCTGGGAGGTGTCGTTACCGAGTTTGGTTTGGAAGAATCGTTTGTCCAAGTAGGAGCGCAAAAGCAGGTAGTAATGGTATGAAAGTAGTTTTTTTTATTTTGTACAATAAACCTCTGTGCCAAACCTTGTCAAATGCAGAACTCACATCTAAGAACACTGCACAACAGTAAGTTTTGTGTTCAAGTGCACCGTGTATTATGTGTGTTAATCGATGGCTTTGTTGAATTGTTGAATGATGGGATCCAAACTGGTGATCTGATAGCCATTTACTTTGAAGTTCATTTTCATTAATGTGTTTTAATATTAATTTTTCTAGCAGCTTAGAGATTTTTCGAAGTAGACTAATAGGTCTGTAGAATTTTATTTGGGTGGGAAGTTTACCCGGTTTAAAGATTAGGATAATTTGGGCAAATTTGAGTAATGATGGCCAGTATGCCAGACACAGTATTCTATTAAACAGGATTTTTTCTCAGGTAAGTGCTTTAATATAATTCCTGTTATAAGGTCATGCCCTGGAGATTTTTTGTTAAGAAGTAATTTTATTTGAGCTTCAATTTCGTGGATAGTGAAACTCTTTATTTGGGGTGATAATTGCAATGGAGTTTCTAAGTAATGTTCAACTTCCTGGTCTGGTTCATTAGAATTAGGTTCAAAGATAGTTTGAAGGTGCAGCGCGAAGGCTTCAGCCTTTTCTTTATCAGTTTTCGCCCATAATTCTGTTGCATCTTGTAGTGGTGGTATGTGCTCTTTGGGAGCTAGCTGCCCTCCATATTGACTGATCTTGTACAGAGAGTGTGGTTGTGTAGATTTGGAAAGTTTTATTGCGAATCTGATGACGTCTTCTTTTTAGATTAATATTCAGTTGGTTAAATATAGTTTTGTCTGCAATGTTGCGACTACGTTGCCAAGCTGCCCTTGCTCTTTTTTTGCCCTTACTATTTCCATTATTTCAGTTGGGATGCTAGGCGTGTTGATTTTGTGGTTGTAGGGCTGAAGTGTTAATTTCCAACCGGCTTCCTGAATAGTTGTTATTAGATGGTTAGTTGCATATTCTAAGTCTTCGTTTGTTTTTAATGCCAGGTTCTTGTTAAGATTTTCATTTATGTGTGATTCAAAAGTTTCCCAGTTGTTGTTTTTTTTTTATTGCTGAGAGTAGGTGTGGGTTCTTTGTAAAGTATAGTTGCACTTACTGAGACTATACAGGGGTATAGTCAGATAAAATGTCGTAACTGGGAACGATATCCATGTAGTTTGAGGACATACCATGGGTGACGAAGAAGTCAAGCAGATCTGGTGTTTTATTGGGGTCAGTTGACCATGAGTTTGTATAGTTCTCTACCTTTTTTAGTTGTTAAACGCGAGCCTCAGTGTGTATTTTTAGCACCTGCTAAGAATCTAGGCCCTAGTTACTCAAAATAGGGTGGAACATTTGTTTGGTTATGTTGTGCCGTGGCAGGAAATAGGCGACAGAAATCACTATTGGAATCGGAAGTTTTTCTACTTGTATTATGGTACCTTGCAAGTAGTCTGTTTGAAAGCTTGGTAATTCATGATGTTTGATAGTATTGCGAATTATTATAGCAGAACTGCCATGGGCTGTGTCGTCCGGGTATTCTGTACGATATATGGTAAAATGAGATATTTTTAAATGTGATCTTGTGATATAATGGGTTTCCGAGATTAACAAAATATCTATGCTATTGGTATGTAAAAAAGTTTCAATTTCTAACTTCCGTTGAAGCAGCCCGTTGACATTCCACAACGCAACTTTTAGAAATTTAGCCATTCATTGATTAGCTTATTGATCACTGTAGTCAGCATGTTTAGCATCATGCTGTTTGGCTGTAGTAGTTGATTGAACGTGCTTTTAAATTTATCGAGGAATTGTTTAAGACTGACGTCTTCAGCTGGCTGATTTTTTACTATTTGCGAATAGGTGGGACGTGGAGGATTTTTTCGGTTGATAGTGTGATTATCTTGTTGTCTTAGGGGTGGAAAGTTTCATTAGACGTGCATGTAGACTTCACAATGATAGGTTAAATAATGTTGATCTCTTTAATAACTCTTTAGTAAAATTTAAAACGTTAATAAATAAATTACTTTTAGAAGATAAATTTAAATTTTCAACTTTATGTATTTTAAGTAATTATACTTTAAGTAAATATTGTAGCCCGAACAGATAAATAAAAGATAAAAATGTAACTGTATTTACTACTAAGTACTAATTTACATATACCTATACTATTACTAAGGAACTTTAGGTTTTAAATTACTCTAAATTTATGTAGCAATATCTGTTTATGTGACTGCATGTTCCTAAATACAAATAATAAAAAAAAAAAAATAAATAAATAAATTGTGCATCCTTTATAGTTTGTTGGGTGTTGTCCCCCGCAAAGAATACATTTTGCTGGGGTTGCTTTTGTTTTTTAGCAGCTTTTTGTGTCATGCGGTCCAGCACATTTTACGCAGGCAAATGGTCTATTACAGTACCCCTTTGTGTGTCCGTAGTTCTGACAATGGGTGCATTGCACTATATCTTTGTTTATTTTTGGTGGTTCGAATAATACAGGTTTATTTTGAAGTGATTTAATGTTGTAGATTTCCTTGTTATTAGTGGCTGGTTCAAGATCTATATAAAAGATTGGTAATGGGTCTTTAGTTAGTTTATTTTTTAAATTCATAATATTTCTAACTATGTGTCCTGCTTCTTTAAGGGCTTTTTTAATATCATCTGTTGGAGTAGTGTGGTGTATGTGTTTTAGAACTATATGGGCAATCTTCCTTCATTTGGTACGTGTGATGTTTAATTTGATTTTCCTGTATGTGTTTGATCATCTTGCCATAGGTGTCAGAGGTAACTGTGGTAATTTTGACGACATTATTGTGCAGACTCTTGATCGAGTATTGTTCCTCCTTAGCAACGGAAAGTAAATTTGTTGTCATTTTGTTGAAGTCTAGAACACCGTGAACGTAAATGGGCGGGGGCTTAAGTGTAGTTGTTTGTTGGGGTTATTCATTATTGTCATCGCTTGCTTCATTCTCTGGGCTTAGGACTGCGTATCTATTTGCATGAATTAGTGTTTCTTTTCCACTAACCGTTTGCGTATTTGACTTGTCTAATCGTTTTCGCTTAGTGACTCTTTGTCAATCATTAGCAGGATTAGTTTCCATTTCTTCTTCATCATCTTCATAATACTCATTTGAGGTGTTGTTACTTTATATTAGTTGAGATGAAGATTTTGCACTCAATTAAAATGTAGAAAGTTGTGTTTGTGGCATCTGGGGAAATTGTTGGTATTGTGAGGACAATAATGCTGAATTAGAGGGCGGTTGATTTGTGTGTTGGGTTTGCTGGTGCATGTTTGGGGGATGGATAGTAGGCGGGAACAGTGAAGGTTGTGACAGCATAGGATTTCCATTAATTTGCTGCTGATTATAAGTATTAAATGCGCCGTTATAGCCGTTGCCGGCCGGCAGCATTTTAATTTATGTAATATAAATTTTACTGTAGTTAAAAGTCTTTAAATAATTATTTTAAAAACCACTTACAGTTTATTAAATTTTAAAGTTGATATCACAAGTTGACCTCAAGTCGCTTTATCGCTCGGCACTTGTAATCTCGCAGACCGCTCGCAGACGTCTTTATTCCGCGAGTATACAATGCGAACTGCAATCATAAATGTAGCAATTTTTATGGTTGCGATGCTGTGGTGCGGGCCCAATTATTTCCTCGAAATGAGCATAACGGATGAAAACCAAATATAAAAGGTCGTCAGTTCGGTACGTCCCTTCAGCCAATATGAGCAGCTTCAACATTTATAAGAGAACTATCAAAATAGTCACTTGAATCGTCTGTAGTCTGCTCCAGGCAGAAAAGCTGCATAAATTGCCCATACACCTTTGAAGCATAGCGTCTGAAATTGCTCAAATTTTTCAAGTTATGGTTTCGGAAAGCGCTTCAAGAATCCATGTTTTTTCAATGAAAACCTAAACTTTCAGGTAGCCCCACAATAAATAACATCGCGGTGAAAGATCTGGTGATCGAGGGGGCCACTGCACATTCTCGCGCAATAAAACGAGGCGCCCTGGAAGATTTTGTTTGTTTACAACACCCAATAAGGGAAGATAAGCCTCGTCACTTGTTATCAGAACACAATCATTTTCTAAGGTTTCCAGCATGGTTTCTGCAAATGTAAACCGTCATACATAGACATTTTCTTTCAGTTCTTGAATCATTATGAGTTCGTAAAAACGAATATGAAGGTCAAAGTGCAAAATTCGGCGAACTGGCCTGCCTGACATGTGAACCGTGAAAGCCTATCGAACTCTTTTGATGTTTTCTGGTATTCTAAGAGTCTGGTCACCCCGAGTTGTTCCAGATCTCGTTCTGAAATTGTTAAACCGTTTCAGTATTGTTGGGCGAGATGGGGCGGCACCGCGTCGACAAACATTGAGGTGACTTCGAAATCTTCGTCGTTGCAACAAAGGTGTCGTAAACAAAGACGCGTTGTTCAAACATCCGTGGCTTTATGGCTACTGAAATGGCAACTGACCAGTGTATATCAACTATTGCGCATGCGCTAGTTCTCCTACCACCAATGTTATGCCCGTCTCAAAAACGTAACACCGCCATATTGGGCATTAAAAGGAATGAGTAATAACAGCAAAATAAATAACACAGATTTTTTTTATTATTATAGCTTAGTTGGCTCTGCAAACAAGGTGCAATAAACGGCTTTGGTACAATAAAGATACTTATATCTAGAAGTACATAAATTGGGAAAGAGGATTAAGTGAATGTATTCACACATCTAGCTTACTATATTATAGTTTCCAATATCACTATTTTTTTTAAAGAAATTACTAGTTTATAAATGTAATCTGTGATTAGTGGAACATTTAACTCTTAATATATGAACCAAGGACAGTTAATTACAAAACGTAGCACTGTGTTCTGCATGGTTTAAAATTTCTTCAGTGATATTTTGAATAAATCTTGTATGACACTTATTAAGTTTTTTGTTTAAATGATGTCCCCAGTTAAATTCTACATCTGTATGGAGTACTTTATTTCAACATCCTTTAGGTTCCATGGTATATAATTATTGTTTAATCTAATTGTTGGAAGATGGGTGTAACGCTCTTTGCCTGGGTTTTAGTTGGGTTGGTTTTTATTTTCCATTTTTTATATCATTCATACGTTATGTTTACTGCATTTTGCAGATGTTCCATTGTTGTTTCGATTGTAGTTCTTTGTGTTACTATCGCCGTATCATGTGCAAACATAGCTAGTGTTGAATTATTTCTGGGGGCAAGTCATGTACATAGATGTCGAACAAAGTTGGTCCCAAAAGGTTCCCTCAGAGAACTCCTGCTTTTTGTTGTTTTGTTGCTAGTTTGAGATGCGTTAATCCTTACTCTGAACGTTCTGTTGTTCAGAAAGAAGTCTATGATTTTTCGAACCCCTTCTCGATCATTTCTGTTAGTCTAATAAGTTGATGAGCTGTTGAGTGTGAGTGTTTAAACCCAAATTGATGAGGCGGGATGACTTCATTTTTTGATTATACAATCTTGTAGTCGAGTGGAAACCACCTTTTCCAATAGCTTGGTTAATATAGATAATGATCTAATGGATCGATAACTGTCAGGGTTATGTTTGTCTTTTCCGGTTTTGTAAATTGGTAATACCTTTGCAGTTCGCCAGGGCAAGGGAAATTATCTTATACAGCCGTTACAAATTGAAGTTTGGGAAGGTTGCTGCTTTTTTGGATAGACGTTTTAAAATTTTGTTGGTTATTGTCTGGTCCTGGGGAATTGCGTTTTTGAAGTCGTCGCATGTATTCACTAATTTCTTAAGCGGACACAAGAGTTATTTAGGTGGCATCCCGCAAATGGAAGTCAGCTATAGTGGGTAGCAAAAAGGGAGTCGTGTTCGTTTGTATTAGGAGTAAAAATCTTCCCTAGGTACGTGGCTAAGATTTCTGACTTTTGTTCTTCAGATGAGTATGTCGTGTTGTCAGCTACTAGTGGCTGTCTCAGCAATCTCTTCCACATGGTTGAGTCGCCGGGATTTATTTCTTCTAGGTAACTAGTATATCGTGTTATTCGAAATTTTTCCAGCTCTTGTTTTACTAGATGGTTTAGTTTATTATGTAATGTTTTGTAGTAAGGTAATCTTGTCCTTTATCATTCTTTTCTATATTTATTTTTTGATGTTATCAGCTTTATTATATAATCGGGTATTATATTGTGCAAAGGAGCACTTCTTTGTTTCCTAGATGTTGTAGCTTATTGTGCGCTTCCTTGAATTGCAGTTGTATATTGTGTTATTGCTTCATCGATGCTCAAAGGGGATTGAAGTCGCCCCCTTATTAAGTGGCCCACCTTAGCTTTTCGTCAATCGTCTTTTGAAAGATTTTCCAGTCGGTTATTCCACCAATAAGTTTAGGTGTAAGGGACTTTATTTGAGATATGATTACGGGAAGATGGTCGGAGTTAAGCTTATTCGTTACCGTTTGTTGAAATGGTTTTTACAGATTTATGTGTAACAACGTTTAATATATCAGGCTGATGGTCAGCCCTATACGGGTAATAAGTAAATTAGTTTGGGGCTGATATAAGTATACAATGGTTCGCCATGATGCTGTGTAGCCTTGTCCTCAGTTATTAGCTCGGAATCCTCATCTGGTGTTTTTTGAGTGTAGACCACCTAAAAGCATTGTAGTCTTTGTACAATTTTTTTATATCGTGGTCTAATAATATTCTATTAAGTTGTTTGTACGCAGATATTAATTTTAGGGGGCAATTGTTTCTTATGTAATATATAATTGTATAGAAATAGCTTTTAAGTTTTCTATATCAGTGAGATAAAGTAGGTTTTTTTATCAGTTTCTCTGTCCTTTTCGTGCACTTGATATCCAGGGATACGAAAAGTTTCAGTATTAATAAAGTATGTTTCTGTTCAGTGTTCTGTGGCTGTTATTTGTTGACTGTTTTATCTTAAAACAGTATCTGCATCTCTATAGTTTGCAGGGTGCTTTTCAAAGCAACAGTTAATATGTAAGTGGTTACCTGTGCATTTCACACATCGTGGTTGAGATTGACAATGGTTGCGCGTGTGGTCATATAATCGACATTTTGTACACTGCGGAATTTCTGCAATTTTCTTCTCGGTTCAAGCTCAATTACGTTATGACTAAGTCTTGTTAAATTAAAGATTTTCTTACCTTCTTGTGTATTTTCAAGATCCACTGTGTATAGTAAGACTGGATATTTATTCTTGTTATATAATCACGACATTTTTCTAATGTGGTTTCTAGCTCAGTTTTTATTTCTTTTTCAGTTAAGGATACGAAAATATTTCGAATTATTACTAATAGATTGTTAACTTTCGAAGTCTTAAAATTGTGATAACTTAGGTCCATTTTACTATAGTGTTTTGTCATGCATCGATAATCTTCTATGCTTGTTAGGTTTAGTTTTAATTAATTTTTTTGTGAACAGCTGAAAATTCAGTTTTGGTTTTCTTTTAGTTCCGCAAGTATTTTCTAATCGAACAAACAAATTACATCCCCGGGTGGAAGTCCACGCTACATGAGGAGGGAACCTCATCGGATACGGGGGAGGTACAAGGATAATTCTGAGCAAAATCTAAAATCCACTTTACTTAAATTTCAACTAAAGAAAGTGAAACGAGGTAGAAACATCACTATAGTAACATGAATTATACAGGGATGAAGAATTAAAGATAAATAAATAATAAAAGAATTCAAAAGAATAGATGGAAGCATTAATTTTTTAAGTGGTGTCCGCAAGGATCAAAGAGTAGCAAAGGTAGAAATATTTAATTAAAAAGAAATATAAAAAATAAATAAAATAATTTTAAAAATAAGTTAAAGATCTACGGAAGAGATATAAATATTTAAAAGTCTATAGGCCGACAGATAACAATTCAATGAGAGGAAAATGAGACTTCATAAATGGGTTAATAGAAGAAATAAAAAAAGTCAAAACAACGCAAAACCTTGTAATAATAAAATACTTAAATAAAAAATAATAAACACACTTACACATAAATGTACTTGGGTTCAATACGTGACTACGTCATAGTTAAAAACTAAATTACAATAACAATAAAAGATGTGAGAGTAAAAATAGTGGCGCAACATAGCAGTGATCGTCAGCTGTTAATTGCAAAAATAAATTTCAAGCGGTTGGAAAGAGAGAAAAAAGCGAAACAACGAAAACAAGACAAATAATCTAAAAAAATATATTTAAGCTTTCAAAACAAGACAATACGGCATTTGTATCGAAATAAGTGAGATCAAAAGTTATGTTAATTTAGATTTGACAGCATTGAGAAAATATATAAAACATATAAAATGTCCTGCACCGTTCTCGGTGGTATAAGGCCGTGGTCGGAGTTCAGAAACTCTTAACGTTTTGTCTACAATTGCCACGGTCGTCTTCAGAAGAAAATCTTCTAAAAATTAAGTGACTGTCCCGTGCGTTTTCGCTTTTATACCCGTGCGTGTATGGTAAGAATGGGGTTGGGCCACTAGGATGGTAGATAACGTGATCGAGCTAACTGTTGACGCCAACTGGGTCGTTGCAGGTAATATTTTGGCATTTCCTGACGTCACTCGCTCTTTCGCCGTATTGAGATCTGTTTTGTACCCCTTAAGAGCGATACAGCAGGATTTAGGTAGATGGAATCCGTCGTCTCTGTTAAAATTATTTTTATATTTATAAATCTCCACCGCCTCTCCATATAATATCGGATAATAATTCCTACAATTAGATAACACTTGTGCCTGCCGGAATTCTATCTCGTGGTTAGGATTTTCCAAAGAATGTTCAGATTCATGATTAAGACATAGATGACATTTGTGTTCCTTTATCCTAGTGGTAATCGTTCGGCCCGTAGTCCCAATGCAAACTTGGTCACATGAAGAGGGTATGCAGTATACCACTGGTATATCCTGTGGGTTTTTTCAATCTTTGGTTGAGCTAAGCAAGTTTCGTATCTTGGTGGTAGTAGAATAGATCGTTTCCACCTTGTGTTTACTGACAATTTTTCCTTTCCGGTCCGTGACCCTGTTGATATAAGGTAAAAATGCTTTACTTACCGTAGTCGAATTCGGTTGTGTTTTTCTTGCGAATTTCTTAGATTTAGTTGTTTTATATTTAACTCCATCCTCGAGTAGCCATTCCTTGATAAGGTTTGTTCCAAATGTTTCTTTATCCAAAAACTGTGGTTGACATATACGTCATGCTCGATCTACCAATGTCTTCACAACCGTTTTTGTTGACTATGGTGATGCTCTACGTAAACTCAAGAATGATGACACTATCATTGTTTTACCAGCAGGTAAAAGTAAAGCCACAGTTCTACTAACCACGAGATAGAATTAGGGCAAACGCAAGTGTTATCCAATTGTAGGAATTATTACTTCAGATTATATAGGCAGGCGGTGGAGATTTATAAATATAAAAATAATTTTAACAGAGACGACGGATTCAATCTACTTAGGTCTTGGTTAATCGCTCTTAAGGGGCATAAAACAGACCGCGATACGGCGAAAGAGCGAGTTACGTCAGAAAATGACAAAATATTACCTACAAGTGCCCGGTTGGCGCCTGAAGTTAGCCCAATCACGTTATCTACCATCCCAGTGATGTCAAAAACACAACCCCCCGCCCCAACACCAACCCTACCACACTCGCAGAAGTATCAAAGCAAAAACTCGCGGGATTAGTCACTTAATTTTTAGAAGATTTTCTTCTGAAGATGTCCGTCGCAAATGTGGACGAGACGACAATAGTTTCTGAACTGTGACCACGGGCTTATAATCCGAGAACCAACCACACAATGCAGCATACCACCGGCCGTAGAAACATTCATATCTGTATAAAATGTAGCAGAAAGGAAGCGACTATTGAAGTTTTAGGAGAAGTAGAACAAAACAAAAATGCAATCTTAGTGACGGGACGAGAGAAACTATAAGAACAATGAACGAATTTTATATAAAATGGCTAATTACTAAAACCGAAGACGATCAAAGGAAATGCGAAAAAACAAGTTAAAGGCATTTGTTAAAGAAAAGAAAGAAAACTGACAAAAGGCAAAAAGCAATACATTAACGGGACAAGAAACTGCGAGTTATAAGAAGTTATTAAAGCGATAAAAACAAATAGAAAAAGAAATGTATATATACCTTATATATAGAGAGAGTAATTGAGAAAATACTATGAAAAACACTTAACGGAAAGAACGCAAGAAAGATACCTAAAGCCAAGAAGAGGATTAAACCTTTATTTATCAGGTAGAGATAACTAATGCAATAAAATCTGTTGAAAACAATCAATTAGCTGAACCTGAAGAAATTTAATCTGAATGAATTATGAGTTTACAAAACCGCATCATATGATGAGAATAACATTTCAAAGAATCATAAATGGCAAAGAAATGCCTCGAGAGTGGAAATAGACGTGACAGATTAACTTTAATAAGGGAGATAGTTAGGTGTGATAATTATTGATAAGGAAAAAGTATATTATCAATAATGAATCGAAGTTATAGTAAAGTAATAGGAAATAAACTAAAAAATAGTTTTATATAGATAGAATATTTTATATAATAGATTTATATCGGAAAGGTCGACTATAGATCATATAACATATATGTATACAATTCAACAGTTAATAGACAAAAAGCAAAAAACATATCTAGCTCTTATCGGTTTAAATATATATATATATATATATATACCAGAAATGCATAACTATATGCATTGAGTTTTGCTGACGACTAGGCTGTAATTATACAAGATATTTAAAGAAAAATACAAAAAGGTACGGTTAGGAATATATTTTAATAAAACAATATTTCTAGCTACAAAATGATAATTGAAAAAGATGTAATTAATTACTTCTTATAAAGAAGATGGATCTGAGAAGGGCAGGTAAGCAGAGTGAACTGAGGTAGATAAAGTGGAAATATTGTAGGCAACAGACAACTTTGTTATATATGAATTAATTTTAAAAAGTTACTTTAAAGTATCTTTTGTTCATTTTTAATTAGGGACGTTTATTTGAAAAATTGATTAAATGTTTATCAATAAATTTACTCCACCCCTTAAGTTTTGTAGAATATTTTCAACAATAATTGTATAAGATGGACAAAATTCAATATTTTCGTAAGATATCTCAATGACTACAAGATTTGAAGAATGAACCCACTATTTTCATCTTGTATTTAAAAAAAAAAACTTTCATTATTGACAAAATTTAATTTTTTAACGTTTTGAAAAATAAAGAACACAGCTTTTATATTATTCAGGTAATAAATTAAAAATAAACAATTGCATTCCTTTAAGTGCAGAGTAATCGTTACTAACAGAATTGGAGCTTGAAGGCAACATAATTAGCCAGTTAATTAAATGTTACACTACAATTAACAAAGAAAGCAGTTCACGGCTACTATCACATTGCATAAATAAATCTAAGCAAACATAAAATTTGCAGTGATTTATTACTGGCAGACTTTTTTTAATTAAATACAAATGTAAAGCAATATAAGTGTTAAAAACGTTAATAGTATTTAGTAAAATAATCTGTAAATTATTAAAATTCCTTTAATTTATACTGATGTTAAATAGTAAATAAGTTCCCCAAAATCTATAAAACTTATAAGTCCAATTTCATATATAACAAATGTTATGAAGTGATTTCGTTTAAAACTAAAGTAATTTTGTACAATAAATTAATTAAATATAAGTTTCTTAGGAGAAATAAAAATACTTGTCTAAATAGTCGTCTAATTTAGACAGTCAAAGGTGTATTGGTTACAATTACGTGTTTTTCGTACCCTACAAGAGCCTTAGTATAAATTAAGGATTTTGTAATATTTACGCTCCTTTAGAAATACCAAAAATGTCACAAAAGTGTATTTATAAATTCTTTTGTAGTCTATTTACAGGCTCTCACCACACTATAATCTGACGTCTACCTTATAAAGGTCAGTGCTAGATAAAAAATTATTAAAATAATAAAAGCAAATAGTAGAGCAACTTGTAAGGAGTACAACTTTTAAGTATTCTAATGGTTAATAACTTGTAATTTAGTTTTCGTTATCATCTACTGCATCTATAACATCCTGATTAGTTTTATCTGCAAGGCCTTCCCGATGAATCGTCGCAATTAGCAATTTGTAATTGACTTACGTGAGGTCTCATCCAAACGATGGGATGGAACGGGGGCTTCTTGTGGTGGTACAGGGAGCGAGGGCCTGCAGGAAAGTCGGGGTCCTCGTAGAGGGTCCCCCTCTCCCTGCAGTTCCTCTTGATCGCCTGGTAGCTGGTCTGCGTCCTCTGCCGTTCGGTGGTGCAGTACCTGCGGACGAAACGTCTGTGGTCACTGCTCGGATGGGCCAGTTTGGAGCGAATAATAAGCCGGACAGAACAAGGCAGCGCGGCCGCGCTAATGAGTTCTGTAATCAGCGATTACTAATTAGCCCCGCGCGCCGTCCTCCGCCGGCGAGCGCTCGTTACTGGGAGCGAACTCATTTCATGCTCCGTTGTCGTATTTAGCCAGGAATTTATGTCGGAGCTGCGTAAGCCGAATAATTATACGCCGACAAGTTGTAAATTCATTGATTGCGGCGGATATTCGCGGCGAGCGCTAAATGAAAACGGCCGGAGCGCGGCGGTCCGCGCGCGCGCTTTCAGGAGATATCAATGCCGCCAGCCCGTAATGGACCTCCAAGGAGCACAAAGCTGGACGGCGTGAAGTAATTATACGCACGTCTTAGATTCCGCGATAAAAGCATGAGTAATGGCCGGCTTTATCCGCGTCATGTCAAAGTTTATCATTCCGAAACCCGCGCTTGCAAACTATAAATCATCGCGGGCCGCTTAAAATGCTGCAGTTTAAAGTGCAAGTTTATGCACGGTTTTCAGCTTCCAGCGTAAAGCGCAGGTCGAAAATGCAATAAAACGGTTTATGGGACTATCGCTGTACTAAATCTAGTTCGTTATATAAATAGCCTCTGCCGAAGTTCAGTCAACCTGAAAAGGCTAGATATGAGAAAAATGTTTTTCAGTCGGGCGACTAATTAAAGCACAATAATGAAAATAAGTTAATTTACACTTTTAGCTATTATACTTACATTTATGTAAATTGAGGACACAAAATTAAAAGTAGTTTGTAAAACGTGACTAATAAAGAACTTGTCAAAGTCTAAGACAATGTTAACACAACAGAAACTAATGCCAGAGCATCAATTGGACTTCAGGGAAAATCATAGGACTATAAAATAAGGTAAATAACGACGATCACAAAATATAGCGCCCTCCTACATTTTTAGATGTACAACAAGCATTTGAAAAACTATGACATTAAGGCCTACATTATAAACTAAAGACATGCCTGCCATACTTCTATCAAATACTTAAATCTGATTTAGACTGCTAAAGGTTTTTGATTAAGCAAGAGGAAGAGTAGACGAACCTACCTCAGGAGTATCTTATGGCAATGTACTAACTTCATTACTACATGTTCTCTACACTGCAGATATACCAAAAAGAGGAATCGTAGCCACATTACATATGGCCGTACTAACCTCACACTGATTCTACTAGCTCTTCACAGAATTTGTAGAACATCTTAAAAAAGAGGTCAATGCCCAACCATCTCCTTAAAGAAGGCCAGATTACTACATGCTAAAGAAGTAAAATACTTGGGAATGCATCTTGAGTAGATGATTATCATAACGTAGACATATATTCATAAAATAAAAACAACTGGGCATAAAATTCAACCAAATGTACTGGATGATGGTCGAAAAATCTGAATTGAGCTTAGAAAACTTTTAATTTATAAATCCATCTTCTTCTTTAGGTGCCGTATCCTATCGGATGTTGACAATCATCCATAATAAAACCAATTTGGGTTATAGTTAGTTACTCAAATATTAAAATCTTTCAATTTCAGAACAAAATGTTAAGATTTATTATGCAAGCCCTCGATGGTTGTGTTTTTTAGTTTTTGATAATTGATTATGTATTTTGTAACGCTAAATCCGAAAATGATCTTCATTTTTTACCATCGCGTCAGGATTTTTGGAAAATTGTAAATTTCAAAATTGTTAAAAAGTCGAGAAATTGGAAAATCTGATAGTATAAAATAAACATAAAACATTTTTTTTATAATGAATAAATATATATTTACTTTATTGGCTTACAAAATTATGCATTCTTATAGCGAAACAGTTGAGGGGGTTTATTGACCTCTTAAGTGTTCTAATAAAAATTGTTATCAATTCTATTTTATTAGATTATTTATTTCTTTATTTTCATCGTTTCTTGTAATTCCTAAGAGGTACATTGGATCCTTAACCCCCCTCCTTTCCTCTGAATATTCCTTGGGGAATCTACAAAACTGTTTGAGTTGAAGAAGACAAGACGGTGGGAGAGTTCCCTCTCCACTGCTCAGTGAATGCGTGGAGTCGACAGCTCAGCCGAAAGTATGAGAGAGATTTGAGAGGTTGTGAAAAGACTCTCAGTGCTCTTATTAGCTATTTTCATGCGTAAATCGAGTTTTCTTCCCCCTTCCATGATGAAACGCGTTGTTGTCGCTAAAAAATTTATTTTCAGGCCATAATGCAAACTTTCCGTTTTCTATATGGCTTCAATAAGTTGTAAAAAGCCTGCAGAATCTTTTTGTTACATTCGTGGTGAGTTAATGGTGGAAAGATAAAAAAACATATGACAAGTTTCGTTCGACAAGTGTACCTCGCGTACTTCGGAGTGAAAATAAGATATCAAAACAAAACTTGGGCTCCCCTCTACGTTTGGTACACATGCATTAAAGGGCTTAGATGGTGGTCAAAGGGTGAACAAGAAGCGTTTAGATTTGGATTTCAAATGGTGTGGCAAGGGCCACGAAATCACAGTATAGATTGTTACTTTTGTTCAACTGGTGTTCACGGTTTCAATTTGAAGAATAAAAAAAGAATCGTCTATCCGCTTCACGCCCAGTTCTTCATGGTCCAGACCTAACGGTGCCAATTCTGCCAGAAAATTTACCTGAACCAGACGGCTCCACAAGTGATTCAAATAAAGCTAACATCGAGGAGTACGAACCTGAAGATAGCTGTGCACCAGAGTTTTTGAACTAAATGATTTGCTTCGAGACTTACATCTGACCAAAGAAAATTGAGAATTGCTTGCTTGGAGGATTGAAGAACCTGTTAGCAGCTGGACCTCATTTTCCTGGTTCGGATACAGAGAAAAGAATTTTCTTCTATATTTTTTGGAAGAAGGAGAATTAATCTTCTGCAGTGATAGCCTTGGACCTTTGAGTCAATTTAACATTTCGTATAAAAGTACCAGTTGGAGATTGTTCATATATTTGCCCAATGAAATCCTCAAAGTTGTCCTTCTTCACCATGGGAATACATATGCGTCAAACCCGTCGGATATTCTGTCCATTTAAAAGAGTATTACGAAAATGTGAAATTCGTTCTTGATAAAATTAAATACGACAATTACAATTAGATTATCTCAAAATAATATCGATGCTCCTAGGATAGCAAGGAGGGTATACAAGGTTTCCTTGTTTTTTGTTTGAATGGGATAGCAGAGACAGAGAAAATCATTTGATAAAAAAAAACTTCATTAAAATCTAGTACCAAAAATGTGATCCACAAAGCTCTCATACATCCGAATAAAGTTTTCCTTCCACCTCTGTATATCAAGTTAGGCTTGATAAAGCAATTTACCAAAGTCTTGACAAAAGAAGGTAATGTTTTAAATACATCTGTGAGAAATTTCCAGCTTTTTTCTTCGTGAAATTAAAAGAGGGTGTCTGCCTTAATATTAGAAAACTTCTCAAAGAAGATAATTTTGAGAAACAACAAAAGTTGCAGAAAAAGAAGCCTGGGGAGCATTTAAAGGCGTAATAATCAAGTTTTTGGGCAATAAAAAGAATCCAAACTTCAAACTAATTGTTGAGAACATGTTGCAGAAGTGCAAAAATGTAGGCTGTTCCTCGAGCTTAAAGGTTCACTTCCTAAATTTACATTCGGACTATTTTCCTAAAAATGTGGGTGCCGTTAGCGAAAAAATGTGTTAGAGATTTCATTAGAACATGAAAGAAAGGAAAAGGAGGTATTAAGAAAAATGGAGTACTACGATGATAGCGGACTATTGCTTGATCTTATACCGAGACGACTCCATAGAGAACCTAAAAGGAAAAGCGCAAAACAGAGCAGGAACCGTCTAAAAAACGTACTTCGTCATTAAAGGTGGGTGGAGAGAGGAAGTAGTTTCCAAAGACACGACGTACCCCATAAACATCAATTAAATAAATAAAAATAAATTAATTTAAAAATGCAGTAAAATAAAAATTTAGGCTGATTTTGTGGCAATTTTTATTAGAATATGGAGATCTAGGACTCCACTTCCCCGCGTCCCTCTCATCACACCCTACAACTGTTTGGCTATAAGAATGAATAGTATAAGAAAAAAATAACTTATAAAAACGAAATGCTTTAAGTCTGTTTTTCAACTTTTTACAAATTTTGAAATTTGTTATGAAAAAACAAGTACGGACAGGGATCTCCTTTTCCACCAATCTCCGGGACTTCTATACATAAACAAACATTTGCGGCCACTTCTGAGTATTTCCGATCAGATGATTTTTGGCGTCTGGACTTAACTTATGATCCTTAGTTGAATACTGAAAACGTTATGTCTCTATCTATCACAGATAAAAAATTATAAGGCGTGACAGAGGTCAGAAATGACAGAAATAAAAAAATAATCTCCAGCTCGAAACTGCCTTAATTAAAAGTTATAAGGAATGACATATTAGAAGCTGGGTGCACTAAAAATACTTATTGCATTGTTGTAGGACATCCCACCTATGCCAGCCTGCGAATGATACCCCCCTTATATATTTAGGTCCAGTAGTTCGAGTTGAAAGCCACAACGAACAACAGACAGACGTCCGCATCAATTTCATTAGGCTTCCCTTTCAGGTTAGAAGCTTAAAAACAAAGATCATTTTTGGATTTAGCATTAAAAATACATTGAAATTAATTATTAAAAGTTTAAAAACATGACACAACTCAAATCTTGCAGGTTTGATTAAATATGTTGTACAGATTAATATAAATCGGTACTAGATTAGTTAGCTAGAAAAAATAAATGGATTGTTTCCTGCAAGTCATTTATATTAAATATTAAAACGTGTACTTAATTTTCGTATACTGAGCAATTATAAATAGGTTTAGAGATATAAATAAAAAATGTAACTCGAACAGGATGAATACGATATTTGGGAAAAACAAAAAGATTAGGCAAACTAGAAAAAGAGGTCCTTAAAGTGATAAATTTAAGATTGCATTTAGTAATTGTACCAAATAATAACGTAATTATTAAAAAAATATATATAATTCTAGTAAAACAGTAACCAGGAATAAAATTAATTATGGTAAGGCTCTAAGCCCCGCGTGGGAGCACGGCCTGCGAACTGAGAGGTTAAGGCTCTCATATGTTCGCCCATTGTACCCGGTCGTCGCTCACCATCTCTGATGCGGGGCGTTGTGGCAAGCACCGCGCCTAAGACGACCGCCATTATTACCCCTTGTTTGAATGAACGTAGGTACTCAATTATTTTTAGTGACTGAGTAGGCCACCCGCCAGGCATCAGAGAGCACCGGGAATTAAACCCGGGTCCGTCAACCCGTCCCTCAACCACGGGACCATGCTGGCAAAATTAATTTAATAAATAAATAAAAAAGTATTTATATAGTCGCACACATCTTTTCGCAATTATATTACGTTCACTACCATTGGCATACTATTTTCTACCACAGAAACAAATCTACAAGCAACCAGGTAAGCAGCTGGTCCTAAATTTTTCTTCAGAGACATGTTTCCCAATTCTTAACAATATCCGCTATTAGGGTACCCAACAGCTAATTCTACAGATCAATCTCAACAGGATATACAGTTCCTAATTCCCAAAACCAATTATCTTCGCAGAAACCAGAATTTATTATACCGTTTCATCACAAATTTAAATGTCTTCTTCACCTCAACAATCACTTCAAACACCACTCTTCTTACCATTGCAACCAATTTATCGAAATTTAAACAATAAAACTATCCCCCAGAACATTTTAAAATTTGAACAAAGAAACCCTCAAACAACATGGGAAAAGAACAATGAAATTAGTGATCAAGAGCAAGACTTTAACAAAAAAGAAACAGAACAGAGAAACATAAGAGAAAAAAAGCACACAGTCCCTTGCTCTCCTATAACACTATCAACAAAAATGCAAAATCGCAACAGTGCGCTTTCAACCACAAACAAAGGTAATTCAATTGAAACAAACAAAAATAATAGTTAATGAAAGATGCCAAAATCACTTCGATAATCATATATAAAGTTAAAAATTTCAAAGACGTGACATCTTTAGTATAAGAGAAGAGAAGGCGTACTATACTAAAACCTTCCCCAAACAATAATGCCCGCAAAGTTACACAGAAATCTAACAAGAATAAAACATTATTCAACACACATATTCATTTCATGAAAAACGAGCATACGAAATTACCAACTGAAGACGTAAAATCAAAGCTGGTATCTGTAAATCAGAGTCACCAACGCCATGAACGTTAAGCATATAGCAACTCAAAAACCTTTATCGCTATTCTTCATAGACTTAGAACATCAACAAAATAATAAAGAATTTTTATGTACGTTGCATTTTATTTTATTCGCCTGTATTTGACTATTTATCAAACTATGTCATGGACTTTATGCATAATCTCTAGTGTGGTTGGCATTGTTGGTCCCTCATTTATATGCATGTTTAAATTTTAAAATACAAAAACCTAGGGTAAAAAACAAAACTGATAAATTTCTAAGAACAGTATTCAATTTAGTCTTAATTTGGTTTAAAAAACAATTGATCACCAAGGGCCTTAAAGTTGTTTCATTTGAATTTTCTTCATAAACAAACTGCCTGTTGGGGGATCTATTTGATACCGACGATTAATTCATACGACAAAGTTGCAAACCCAGTCGCATAAAGAATTGTAAGCCTTGCTGATAATTCTAGAAACTTATTAATTTATTTTCATAAGTAAAATCTTTGTAAAAAGCTACTTCTCATTTATTAGTTTAGTAAACTTATAGTAACTTTTACGCATCTGAATTAGAACTAGAATATAAAGTGGGAAAGAAAGCTTCGGCGTCTTACGTGCTAGCACACAATTCTGTTTCAGCATTATGCCCTTGCCTCACCTGCAGATCATCCTTCGTTACATTACTGTGTAACGCTTTGTCTTAACTTACAGTTAATTTTATTGTAAGTAAACGGAACGAATTTTATCCGTGCTTGGACCCATTTGTACTTACAATAGATTATCTGACAGATGTTTTAGTTTATTAAGCTAGGAAATCATTAAATATGTAGTTAGTTATATCATCTGGAGATATGAAGTTATTATAAACCGATACAGTATAGTACGTGTGTATGTAATAGAGGTAGTAGTAGTAGTAGTAGTATTTCCCATTGTTCCTTTGCAAAAAGCAGGGAAATTATACATTCTTTCCATTTTATAGAAATCTTTTCTCTTTCCACACTTTATCTACAAGTGGCATGAAAATTTCTGCCGTCATCTAGATATTTAATTTGACATGTCCGCTTCAATCTGATCAACGCAGGGTAATTTTGCTCTCTTTGCTTACTTGATACTGCTGTTATACAAGGCTGTTATCAGACCAATCTGGACCTATGGATGTCAGCTCTGGGGTTGTGCAAGACGATCCAATGCCGAAATTATTCAACGTTTCCAGTCGAAAACCATCCGCAGCATGGTAGCCGCATCCTGGTATGTGACAAACCAGATACTCCACGCAGACCTTGACATCCCCTATGTGAAAGACCTAATGAAAGAATATTCCACCAAACATCAAACCACACTGAAACATCACCCAAACGAAACCCTGGCACCATTGACAGTAAATCCGCAAAATCGACGTCTTCAGAAGAAATGGCCAAAAGACTTAACCGTCTAAAGAAGGGATGACTCCAATGGGAGTCTACCTATCAAGTCTCGTAAACACATACTATTAGCTCATAGGATGTACATACACTCTGATTGTTGATTATAAATAAATAAATATATAATACTTACTTTTTATTATTTCTTTTGACAACGGGCCAACACTTACTTAAATTATAAGTCCTCTTCTTGTTTTCTTCTCTTTCATCAATTCTAATTCTCTTTAGGTTCTATCGCCTCTATTCACTATTTCTGTAAAATACTGTCCATTTTTCTATCTGTTGTTGTGTTGCATATAGAATCATTCTTAACCTTTAGTCTTTTTCTATTTCTTGTCTGCAAGGTTTCTTACATTTGCGTGCAGCTGCTGCATTTTGTGCTATTTCATATTTCTACTTATCTTTCTTACACGCTTTCTTAACTTCTTTGACTTTATTTGTAAACATTTTTTCTGTTTGTTGTTTCAGCTTAGTTTCTTTTTGTTTCTTCTATTAATTTTCAAATGCTCTGGCTCATTCATTTTTTTATAATCTCCAGGCATACGTTAGTAAAGACGCCTCTACAATCTTTCCATATATTTTCTATTCCTCGGTTATAGTTAATTTTTTCTGCATTCCCATTTTTACTTTTTCTATATTACAGTACCTTTTAGTACCCCTATTATAACTGTTTATTCTCTTTTTAGTTCCTAGCTTAATTTTAACTATTAATAATCGGTGCTCCGTGACCATATCTGCAACCCTCTTGTTCCGAGTTTACAACTTGACGTTTTATTTATGCATATGATAGATTTAATTTTATATCTCTTGATTAGATAAAATTCATTCAGTTTTTTAAGTATCCACGTGCTCGAATAATCTATCCCCTATCTTTAAGTCGTGTGCCACAAAATTCTATTAGTAGATCAGCGTTTACGTTTTTTCTCTTATCCAATGTTTTTCCATAACATGCTCTAAACCTTCATTTTCTATTCTTGCTTTGGCATTTAGATCACCCATCACAATCCCAGTTTCAGCTTAATGTATTAAGACCATGATTTTAATTAACTAGTTAAAGAAGTTTTCGTTTGTCTTAAGTTTTGTCTCTCTTTAGTATTGTACCATAGCTTAGTGTTGCTTACCCAGGTTAAATTCCGCCAAGGTTATTCTATCTGAGATAAAGTTTCCATTCTCAATATGTCTCTACTAGACGCATTCGTTAGTATGGCCGCTTCGTACTGATATTCCGCAGCCTTTTCCAACCTAGAGTAAATGAAACTATACCCTTCGCTTGATATTTTACCACTGCTGTTCCATCTGCACTTGCTCACTCTTAGTATGTCAATATTGTATTTTTTATTCCTTGTGTGAATTGGTTCTTTCTGCCTGCCTGGTACAGTGTCTTAACGTTTCATTGGCCTATCTTCAAAGTTATTTTGCTTTGGTTTAAATGTACATTGTTGTCCGTTTAATTGTTATTATTGTTGGACAGCCCTTTCTTGTCGGGTTGTCTTATATGCTATCCGTTCTTTTTCCCCAACGACTAGTAACTTTTTGGAACACTTATTTGTTTGCTTCCTAACAACCATCTCGTGCTCCCTATCTCAAGTCTATAATTCTTTTTTTTTTGATAATTTTCTGATATCTGCGTTCTTTAAAAGTTAGGTCGTCGTCTATAAACGTATTTGAATCTTTTAATTTGTACCTGTTCTTCACAATGTATTCTTTTATCTTTGAATCTCCTAGTTGTACTATTTTAAAACGTTTATCACTCTTTTTACTTCATTAAATTCTAGTTATCTTAATGTTGTTTTTTTTAATCTGATATTTTCCACTTCCTCTCTAACACTTGCTCACTTTGTTAATCTCCAGTTTTTTTAATTTCTCGATTTCCATTTTGTACTTTTTGGCCTTTATGTATTTTATTTGCTGTCTGCATTAATTTCCTCATCATACTTTTTAATTTGGATATGTCTAAAGCATTTTAATTTATTATTCCATTATTATTAATTTTACCGTAAAGTTAACAAATCAAATGTAAAAGCACTGCCAAAAATTATCTGAAAAAGAAATTTTAATTTAAAGATTTTCTATAGAAGAATGAATATCGTAGGTCATACCTGATGCTTAGGCATTTCAATTATCGTCTATCATATTATAATAGCTGTTTTTTGAAGAAACCATTTTAATTATTGTACTTAATCCTCAACTTTTCTACTTTTATCACTCAACATACCAGCTTGTACATGTTTTGATCTTTTTTTTCAATAGAACTCTTTTAAAAAATATAAAATTGTCGCGAAAGAAAAACGAACAGCTTTATCAAACAAATTTTAAGTACGAGTATGAGTCTAATGGAACCATGGACATCATAAATAATTTTCTCGTTCTAAATAAAATTTGATTTAATACAGAGAATGCGTATGCCACAAGTTTTGTATTTATGCTTCTTACTATCTTTCAAATTTAAGCTATCCCACTCTTTATATTTGCTGTATTTACTACATAAATAACATCTATTTTTTTCTCTCTTAGTATGTCGCTTCTCTTGTTAAGTACAATTTAAAATATTCTAATGTATAAAAAATTAAGTCGTACTTTATCACTTTTTCGAAAACATAATTATAGTTTCCCGTAATAGGCCATGAAGGCCCTTTGGGGTCATAACAGGATAGGTCTGCTACAATCTAGAGCCTACGGTACACAAGGGTAGTAACGTGGCTAGCGCTACGTACCGACCGCCTATTATTACGCCAAAGTTTGACCTCCAGGTACTCATTTATTGCAGCCTGAGTCGAGCTGGGTCGTAATAATGCCAGTGATCGAATTGGCGAGAGCGGGAATCCAACCCGTATCTCCAGGTTTCGAAGTCTAGTGACCTATCTACTAGACCACTACGGCTCCTACTTCTCCAAAAACATAATTTTTTTAAAAGGTTTCTTAATATGTTTGTCATTTTTAAGACGTTATAGAATTACTAGATTTTGATTTCCTAACTTGTAGTTTTCTGTTATATGAAGCATCAGCTTCTCAGTTCGTAGACCCTGCCCCCTTGCAGGGCATAGAATCATACCATATTCTCTTTTTCTTTGTTCTTTATCACTGATGGCGCATATATCTAAGTACATTTAAATCATTAACTAAGATTTTTAATTGTAACACAACTTTATTTATGTATTCTTGGTTATTTTCTTGGTAATTTTCTTGGTAATGCACTACATAGTCTGGAAAATCTAGCAAAGCTTTCTCAACGCATTTTACTAATATCCAGTACCTTCGTAACAATTTTATTCATTTTCTTTGTTTTTGTCTAACAGTTTCTGACATTGAAAGTACCAATTGAATCATTCCTTCTGGAGATTTTTCGCACTCTTTTGCACCAAACGTATGCCGAAGACTTAAGATAAATTAAATTTTCGTAACGTGTTATAACGGTCATACAAGGAACTACGGCATATTTGCTTGTGATAATTTTATGTTGTCCTGCACATTTTTAAAACAACAACCCCTAGTACGGAAACAAACGTTGTAAAAATTTCGCTTCTTACATGGAGACCCTTCGTATTCTATGTTTATTTTGATCAGCCCCAAGTACTAGTATCCTACAATTTTATATACATTCACTTATCTGATAATTCGGCAGCCATTCCATGAAAAATTAAAAATTCTCATTGGTTAAATAATGCAATGACGGTTACGTATGTAAAAATATGGTTACAACAAAACGGAGTTACGATCCATTCAAAGAAAATCAATAGAAAATGCTGTAGCATCAAATATCTATTTATTATTATTTTTTCAAAACTGTGTAACAATTTATTAAAGTTTGTTATTTTAACCCACTTTTAAAAATGTTACACATTATTGTTAATCGTAAGCTAAATACGAGGCGCATTTATAAAGTAAGGGCCGTTTGGTCACAGAAAAAAATGTACTCACAAGAAACAAATTTTATTGTCATATTTAGTTAGGTACAATCTTACTTTACTTCTCTACATAATCGCCGTTCACTTCTAAGCATTTTTCGTACCGCTGCACCAGCTTCTTTAACCCCTCTGCATAGAAGCTTGCCGCCTGAGAGTTGAACCAGTTGACAACGGCGTTTTTGAGTCCGTCTTCGGTTTCAAAACGTTGTCCACCCAGCCACCGTTTAAAATGCAAGAAGAGGAAGTAGTCGCTAGGTGCAAGATCGGGACTGTACGGTAGGTGGTCAAAAAGTTCCCAACGAAAATCTTGAATTTTCTCAATGGTTTTGGCAGCAGTGTGAGGACGCGCGTTATCGTGGAGGAGGATTATGCCAGATGACAGTTTCCCGCGGCGTTTGTTTTTTGATCGCACGTCTCAAGTGTTTGAGCGTTTCGCAGTACACGTCAGCTGTAATTGTAGTCCCACGTTTCATGAAATCAACCAAAAGAACACCGTCTTTGTCCCAAAAAAACTGTAGCCATCAATTTTCGACTTGTGTACTGAGTTTGTTTAAACTTTTTCGGTTTTGGTGAGGATGAGTGTCGCCACTGCATCGATTGCAGTTTTGTTTCTGGGTTGGCGTAGGATACCCACGTCTCGTCCCCAGTAACAATGTGAGAAAACAAATCATCTCCATTTTGTTGATAACGGGCCAAAAACTTTCGTCCACTAGACATTCTTTGCTCTTTGTGGTGGTCGGTGAGCATTTTTGGTACCCACCTTGCACACAATTTGCTGTATGCGAGGTTTTCTTGTAAACAGTAGTGCGTCCAAGTTGAGGAAATTTGTCAGCCAGGCCACTAATCGTCAATCGACGATCAGATCGCAGTGCTTGGTCCACTTGTGAAACGATTTCATCAGTCTGGATACTGGGCCTGCCACTCCGCTCTTCGTCATGGACATTTGTTCGGCCATTTGTAAAATAACGGCACCATTGTCTAACCTTTCCTTCACTCATAACTATAGGTCCGTAAACCAGGCATAACTCCCGATGAATTTCAGCAGCCGACGATCCTTTTGCACATAAGAAACGAATGACAGAACGCACTTCACACTTGGCGGGATCAACGATTTTCGCGGCCATTGTTCTTTGCATTCACTGACAACAATACAATTTCAGAATCAAAACAAATGACGCTGTAGCTTCGCAATGAGTCAGTAGATGGCGCTGCAGTGGTAAAACTGTGCTTCGAAGCGCCACTATTTATATACATGCAAACGGCCCTTACTTTATGAATGCGCCTCGTATAACGACACAAAAACGATTCATTATTACTCATTACCATACCCGTTAGAAGGCGTTGTACTGTTCCTTAATGCAAATATAAATTAGGCAACCTCGTGCAAAACGCCCACGTGAGAAAGCGGTTAAATTTCTTTAATTAGATATTAACGAGTATAATAAAGTTGATTACAGGCGCCCGTGGGCGTTCAATACAGCCTCTAGCTTCCAACTCTGTGCTCATATTAAAGCAGTAAATTCAAACCGTAGAGTTACATGCTAGAGTAGAATAGCAATTCCGCCGGAGCACAACGAGAGTTGCTCAATTTTTCCGACGCCAGCGTTCGTGTTTTCCGCGTCTCTTTGCGAAGGCTAAATTTCCATCAATCACGCCGAGGAATTACTTGACAGGCGTGGAATTCGTAGCTGATTTGATTAACTCGCCGCAATTGTGCTTAATTAAACGCGCTGCTCCTAAAACTTTCAGGCAAGCGCTTGCACAAAAGCAACAATGCTGAGAAAAACGGTATTTTGCCATAGTCGGGTTGGCTTTGAGCATTGTTCGAAGAACTGGAGCAGGAAAAAGTAAAGGAGGCGCGCTTTCCCGCGCGTGTGCGCGTGTAACTTGCAAATTACAAAACGTGTGATTGTCTTTCGATTCCTTGTATGTATATTAATTTGCTATATATGACACACTTTTTATTTCCATAACTTCAAAAAATTTAAAAAGTATTTTCAGCTGTTCATAATGGATGAGCTGCGCAACTGTTACGGAAAGCTCTCGCAGGACCAAAACATTTTTTTAATTTGAAAAACAAGTACTTTTAGGGTTACATCTTCGTTTTGATAATATTTGTTTCTTTTGTATAGCAATTACATGTAATCTGAGCGATTGAAAGTACAAAACAAATTGATTTAAAGTACATTAGCTTAAAAGATAAGCCGCGTTTATTTTGAATAAAAAGCTCTACACAATGCTACTAAGAATAATATAATAAAGATGATTTAAGTAGCTAAAGGGGCAACATATGAAAAACAAACATTTGCCATTCATAAAAAATTAAGAGATTGCTTTTATCTTGTGTAAAAAAAGAATTGGAAAGAGTTGGTACGACTATAATTCAAAAGAATTCTAAAATTTGTTTTGAAGAACTAAAGAAACAAACTTCTTGAGAAACAGAATTCAAGGCTGTTAAAGGGATGGTGAGTTTGCTAATGCGGGTAAAGAAATATCTGAAAAGTTTTATACTAAATTTCAGGAATTTATTAAAAAAAAAGATATTTTTCACAATAAAGTTTTCAATTGTAATGAAACTGTTTTATTTTGAAAGCGCATGCCTAACCCTACTTTACATCATAACAGATAAGAAAAATATTCCTAGGCCTAAACGCATGAAAGACCGATCGACATTACCTTTAGAAACTAACGCTGGTGGTGATATGAAGCTTAAGCCGCTTCTTACCTATCACTCTGATAGCTCAAGAGCATTAAAAAATCTAATTACAGAAAAACTGCCAGTGATTTGGAGACTAAATGATCATGAGTTGCGCAGATTCTTTTCAAAGAATGGCTGTATAACTTTTGTGTTTTAAGCATCAAAGATTACCTTGAGACCAATGAATTTACATTGAAGGCATTGGTGCTACTTGACAATGCACCAAGACACCCAAAAGTTCTTGAAGATGATAACTTTTCCTGTCACCGATTTGGTTTCATCCTCCAAATATCACTCTGTTCAAGAGGCTATTGCAGGTTTCAAAATATTATGCACTTGCGTGTTCTTCAAAATTCTTGAAGATATCCGGCTTATTCGAAAGTCACTCAACGATGGTCGATTATACTTGATGATGTCCCTGAAATTATGGATGAAGTTTAATAACTGCTAGAAGTCTGGTATTGGTGGTATATGAAGGTGATATTGAAGAGCTTTAAATGAAGCATAAAAATAATCTGGAGACAGAATTCCAAAAACTCTAGAATGAAAAATACCAAAAACAAAAAAATGTGTTTTCTGAACAAAAAGAAGACGAAGAAGGACTGATGCTGGCATCTGCTATTAAATATATTTTAAAGAAACGGGAGAATGTCAGAACAACGATTCTAAAATGGCTCTCAAACCAAGTTAAGGATCTCTACGACTGCGCTATTAATCACTTCTAAAGAATCCCGAAGAATCGACATTTGACAGATTCTTTAACGGCTCATAAACGAAGAAACAAAGCTGATAAAAATGCAAGACTGTGTATGACTGTTATAAACATAGTAAGAATTTATATAATGGAAAAAGACCACAACAACATAACTCATACACTTCTGGTGAATAAATTTGGTTTTACGAGCTTTTAATATAAAAGTTGTCGCAGCTTACGTAACAGGTTGCAGTAGTTTTGCTTTAAATGTGAAATGCGGTGTTGAACAAGGCATATTTTAGACCAACCATCCAATAAGTTTGGGCAGATAATCCTCCAATAAAGCTGCGCCGAGGAACTGCTGGACAGCGCCGCAGCGCGAAAGCTCGTTACATCTGTTAGAGCCCGATAAGCAAATTAACACGCATCTCCCCGCTGCAAAAAGCGCCGTTGCGGCGAACAAATTTAATTCGCTCAACTGTAAAATACACCGCAACTCCTTATCCCCATCAGGCTTAACATAAGTTAAACCATCGTTATTATCTAATCCGGCGTACAGTACAATGAAGGTAGCTTGTTATTCCGCCGACAGAATGTATTGCGCGCAGTTCTCATAGTTTACATTCAAACGACGCCAGATAATAGGATTTTTTCCCGAAGATCAAACTGGGAGTCTGACTGCTTTATTGCGGCCACAGGCTTTTATAAGGCACGGCGCGCTTGACAATACTGAAATAGTATAACGACTTCGTTACTCGGCACATGTCATTGTTGATATGAGAGGCTTCCAACGGACAGATTTATTTGTTGCGTATCTGGAGGAATAAGCGATTGCTAAGCTACTTCGAGGTAACACTGCTGTGTGAGCTAAGTATGGCAGTGGAATAATTTCTAATGCAGACGTGAAGCGGAAACTGAAAAAAGTGAAACTGATCTTGTGGCATTTTTGAACTAATATGCATATTGAAACGAAAGGTTCAAAAACATAATAAACAGAATGTTGTGTATAAATAACTAAGGGAGCATGGGGTAATGGCGACCACCTGAGCATAAATGGCTAAAAAATCAAAATATTTGAGATATAAACATCAGTCACATAATTTGTTGATATGTTTTCTAACGATAATTGAACAAAAATTTCACTAATTTCATTTTTTAATATAAAAAAAATTGAACTGAAAAGTGCCTTTGATCGTCATTACCCACTTATGCGGGTAATGACGACCATAGTGCGGGTAATTGCGATCATAACACAATTTATGTGAGAAAAAGTATTTTATTGATCTACGAATGGTTTGAGAACAAAAACAAAAAAACACAGGAATAATAATAAATGATAAAGTAGACAGAGCTTTTCATCAAAATTCAAATCAACAAGCAAACATTAAAAAAACAAAAAAATTATGTTTAAAACTTTAAACGACGAACCGTTTGTGGTGAAGCACAAAAATCACATAAATAATTTCGTGTTGTGTCTGCTCTGCTGCATTCTTTATCAACCCAACGAGCACAGTTTTTGCATCTGTACCAGGTTTCTATCTTCAATATCAGACTTATCGTCGTCAAGCCGCATCTCGTTGCTGTCATAAGATTCATCTGTAACTGAATAAGCATCTTAAACGATTTTCTTTTTTAATGGGGTTTTTACTTTGTTGGTTTGGTCCGAAAACTTTTTACTTTTGTTTCTACTTTCTCAGTTTGCTGTTCTAACTCAATGAAATTATTTTCTTCCCTGTTTAAGGATTTTCTTTCTTCAAGCTTCCTTTTTTCAGATAATTCTTAGTCTGCTTCAAATTGTTATTTTTTGCTTTTTTCGCTGTTTTCTCAAGCAGTTCTTCCTTTAGCGGAGTCGCAGTTAAAACTTGAGAATGTTATTTCCTTGAAGAAACTTTATCCTTGTTAGAAGGCGCAGCAGAAAACGGGGAAATTTCTTTAAAAGTTTTGCCTTGACTTTTTGATGTCATTTTGTTCTTAAGGACCTCACTATTATGGTAATGTTGATGGCGTGTTTATGGTTGACGTAGAGGACATGTTGATTTCTGATGTAGAAGGTCGTTTTTATCAATATCAACTGATGTTGGAAGCTCTTCCGATAGAGCAGCTGATTTATTGTTTATTTGTTGCAACACACTATGGGCAAGAATAAATCGTCTTCACCAAACACACCAGACTTTATAGGAAAAAAATGCCTGTTGCTCTGAAGCCAGAAACGGCTTTTTCAATTGCTGCCACACTGCAGAGTGACGACAGGTCATAATGTGTAATTTTGTTAAACTTTTTAGTTTTCATAAATAAGTGGCATTCCTTCTTAAAGGCTTTTTTTAGAGGTCCAAAAAATGTGACATTCAATGGTAGTATTCTGTGGGATGTATGTGGGTGAATCGATAACATTATGATTCCCTTGCTTCTGCAATAGTCATATATCTAAATTGAAATATGACTATCAAGAATTAGCGAAACTGCTTCTGTAGACATTGGCTTTATTTGTTTGCAAAAATGTTTAAGCCAAATAAAACATAAAATTCATTACTCCATCCATTTTTTGGGACATTATAGATGGCATCTTCTGGTCCATCCTTTCCTAAAAGTTGGGAGATTCTTTATCAAGGAAAAATAAACATGGGAGGTATATCTCTGCCTGAGGTTCCCATACAACAAATAACTGTGACTGTTTTTTTCTCCTTTCCACTGGTAACAGCGCCAACTCTTTTCTGTCCATTTTCAGCCAAAATATTTTCGTACTATTGGACATTTGTCTACGTTGTAGATTCTTCTAGGTGCGAACTTACAGTTTTCCATTAAGTTTTCAAGTTGCTCAAAAAAAAAGTCCAACTGCTTCCCTATTGAATGCAGTTACTGAGTTTAAACTCGTACCTTCAGGTTTATGTTGAGCAATAGTAGAATTTCGAGATATAAAATGACTACTGTTAAAATTGTGCTTAATATTTTTGGCTTCAGCATACTCAAACACTGCTTGACGCGGTTCCCGAGGTGTTAGACCATAAAACATCTTCGCCAACGTCTTCAAATGTTCAGCCATTCTGTTCCAAAGTAAATATTGGTTTACATTCCATCCTAGAAGCTGCAAGTATATCTTCTATTTGTAAAAATCTAGTTTGCAAAGATTCATAAAGAATGCCATACTGTCTAGCACCAACATGAATTTTTGTTCCGGCTTCTACAGCGTGAAAGATTTTTCCCGGCAGTTATGGGGCATCCTGAATTAAATAAATTAGCTGAAAACGTAATATTTGTGCATAATAATGCTGTGTGAGTAATCACGACCATGGATGTTATTACTCTACTGATTGGGTTGCAATTACCCGCTTTGTACGCGTTACGAAGTTTTAAAGTTAAAATTTAAAATTGAACAAAATAAGTAAATACCTCTTAAAATATGTTGTCTTACGTACCTGATTAGCACTGACGCAAATACAATTTCCTATTTTTTTCCTTTTAGGGCTTAACACAAATACGCATGTACTAACAAGCACAAGCCTCGACATGAACACATGTGATTTTTCATGATGCGGTTTTAGGTGTGAGCCCAATGAATTACTAGATTAGGTTAGACTATTATAGACTACATGGAGCTGGCATGACTGATCGGATAATTTTATGCGAAATATAAATGCGGCAGTGGTCGTCATTGCCCGCTGATCGTGACAACCCCACGCTCCCCTACTATTGCGTGTGGATATATAACACAAAAGTCATTATGAGTACTTATGATACTGGATGACTGCAATAATTAAATACACAAACTGTGGAACCAAAATTTATTCAAATTAGTTATTCTACAGAGACTAGAATAGATAAAAATGGAAATTAAGGAGAATACGGTGAGCGATGAAAGATTTTTCATTGCGTCGGATGAATGACATGTAGCTTGGTATTGTCATAATAAAAAGTGATACCTTTGCTATTGCCTAAAACCAAGAGATTTTCTACATTAACCTTGCTTATGACACTTGTTTTCTGTGATTGTTTAACCAAGTAGGAGATACTTGCAAATTAGAGTTCTCTTAAAATCCCACCATAGTAATATTTTCATTGAATTTCACTTCTAATTTCTCGATTTAAAACAAGCTCTTTGACATAGAATACAAGCAGAAAAATGACTATAAAAATGCGATCCAATTTATTGTTGTCAATTAAAGAATGTTATAAATAGAAGACTGGAGCTTGTAAGTAAATCCAAATTTATTTAAATAATAAACTCTAGATTTATTATTAGTATTCAGTCTCAGCAATCTCTTAAATTATTTTTTACTAAAAAAAAACATAATAGCATCTTTTTTCGAAAGGTCAATCAGAGTGATCATCCAAATTTAAATCTCCATTTCGAAATCGGCCAAATGCGCCCCAATTAAACATTTTGATTGTTTTAATTGTAATTCCAACATTAATTTTTTTTAAATTCTCAATGGCGGAAATATAACTTTCCGTTTTTCATTTTAAAAAATTTCTTTCGAGCAACAAATTGTCTTACAACAACGACTAATTCATGGTACCTTTGATAGACAGCACAGCCATAAAATAAACATTGGCGCAGACATACAGCACAAAGTAAATAGAAAAAATAATTATAGTTCTTGGTTGTACAGAAAATGACCAATTACACAACTATAATTCTTTTAATGAAATGATAATTTAATTCTTAAAGACCTGGAAGTAATTTTTAAATATTGACTCACTTATAATTAGCTTCTAGAATAATAGGAGGGGGGGGTAAACATAAAAATTAGAATCATACAGTTATGATAATGTTTGGATCAGTAGTTTCACAGAATAAGACTTTTTAGACATGAGAAAGCGCATCAATAATAAATAAACGATCCATAAAAGTCAAACTAATTTTTTTTACGTTAGATATTTTCATTAAAAATAAAGTACAAATACAAAGAAAAGCTCCAATAAACACTGCTACACAGTTACCACTGGGCCATATCGGTAAGTGCTGTAATTTTCTAAAATAGATATGTACAGAATTATTAAATAAAAAAATCCAAAAGTAGGAGCTTCCAGTCAATATATATTTAATAAGATATGAAAATGACTCCTAAACTATAACTTGGTGTAAGAATTAAATTATATAGGAAGAAATAGTAAGAAGTACGCTGGTGCACTAACAGCGTTGATTTCATCAGTACTAAAATTCAAAATAATATAAGACCACGTAAAAGCCTTAAGGTAAGAAGTAACGAAGAGCCTGGTGGCCTAGCCAAATAATCTAAAAAATATTGATTGGCCAACAGTTCATTTGCCGTTTTTTTTTGATAATTAAAAGGAATTGTCCATAATTGAATATATCAAATATTTTTAAAGCACAATGCGGAGGTCCCCGGTCTCCGACCGTGAGAAGCATTGGTTGCCAGAGTAACGCGTTCGGGGCCACGTGGAAATACACGAGCGACCGTTGCTATATATTTCGTAATGTTAACATAACGTCAACGCCCATTACGGCGATGCACCGTAGTGCGACGGAATTCGTGACTGGCACAATCGTTGGAGGGCAGCAATAGTAACGATTGCTACAGAAAGTTCGTAACACTTGGATTCCCTATAGTAGCCAAGCGTAGCTGGCTAGAAATCGTAGCATGTCGATATAGCTGTCGATGATCATGTTCAAGATTTTCTCAAAGAAGTGGGGCCCTGTGACAGTCAACAGAACGAAAGATTTGTGTACTGCTAGACTGTTCGTTGACGTCGCAAGGTTTTATTTCACCCAAGATGCTGATTGATTTAATTAGCAGACAAATTCATTACTTCTCAACAGTCAACAGTTTCCTTTTTCTAGTAACTAAATTTTCCATATTTTTTTATATGTCGTAAACTTAGGTGTTTGTGTAGCCAAACCATGCAATACTTTCTGTAGCACTTGTATTATTAACTAATTTTGTTGAAAATTCTAGGTTGTCGATTATATGGAGCTAACTTGTGTTACTTATATAGGATTGGACATTCGCATAAACAATCTAAAGAAATTTCAGATATACCTTGACGTTCCTGCGCTCTGCTATATACTAACCCAGCTATTGCTAAACAAAGAATTTAAAGATCGTTATTTTTGTAGGCAAGTTGGGCGGAAAAACTTTTACTTGTTTAATCTTCAGATAGAATTTACGACTATATATTACGCTGATTATAGTTTTTACTTTGGCATCAGTAAGCAGAAATCGCTGTACCAGTTGTTACAAACAATGCTTTTATTGGGTTCTCCTCTTCTCTTTCAGAGATATATAATTCCTTTTTTCAGTGTTAAATTTCTAAAGTAGATTTATGAGTAAACAAAGCGTTTTCCTAAAAAAGATGATGAATATATTTAAGTAAAGGTCAATTCTTGGTACCGTTTATTATTTACTCACCCAAAGTGTTTATAAGGTATTTTGCTTTTGTAGAGTTGAGGTGTCGCCCCCTGTCTCTACCATACACTCTGGATAATATTGGGTACTTCAAAGAACGATTGCTAAAATTCTCATAAATAAAAATTTATTTTTGGTCTATCTACGTGTTACAATTCTTAGCTTTCAAGACTAGATACAGTTGTGTAGATAGATAATGAGAGTCAAAGATTTCCTTGTTTTAAAGTTATTCTCCAATTTAGCAACACTTTGTCTTCCTAGAATTATATGCGTACATACTCGTAGTTTTATTTGAATTATCAATTTTAATGTTATCATTCTCTGGAAATTTAGGGCTGCTACTGAAGTATGGAAGTAAATTTATTGGTCTCTGCATTTCTGTATTTCTTATTTTTCATTAAGGATTTCACAAAGTACAGGGTGTCTGGTGGCAGATTTATATTTTTAAATACGATTATTTCAAAAAGTAATAAACGGTGCGGGGTGAGGGTGGCGCCGTTGGAATCACCGATCGTGCGGATTTGTCAGTCACGATGTCGCAGTGGTCGAGTGAGTATCGCGCGTTCGCTGTAGAGACATTTTTTAAGAGTAATGATTCTTACGTAATTGCCCGTCGACAATTTTGGTCAAAGTTCGGTATTCGGCGAATACGTGATGGACCGAGTGTAAATTTAATTCGTTCGTAGGTGCAGAGATTCCGCGCAACTGCCTCGGCTATGAATGCCCCACGGCCAGGGCCCAGTCGATCTTCAAGGACTCCCGAAAACATTGAACTGGTTGAAAGCAGTTTACGTGAAAATCCGCGACTTTCAATACGGAAAAGAGCAGCCTTACTGGGACTTCCAAGAGCGATTATTCATGAAATTTCAAGAAAGGATCTGAAGTTCCATCCTTTTAAAATTCAAATCGTTCAAGAACTGAAAGAAAGTGACTTTGATTTACGCAAAAATTTTTGTGAAACGATGTTGGGGCGTTTTCGCACTGTAAATCCCATTTTTTGGAGCGACGAGGCTCATTTTCACTTAAACGGCCACGTCAACAAGCAAAACTGCCGTTACTGCTCTCCAAGAACCCGCAACCCTCGATTGAAACATCAAAAACCATTGCATTGCTCCAGGGTAACTATTTGGTGTGCCTTATCCACGCATGGGATAATTGGACCATTTTCTTTCCAAAATTCTCGAGGTCAGGCGACGAATGTCAATGGTGAAAATTATCGACGCATGATTACGGATTTCTTTTTGCCAAACCTGCGAGCTCATCCATCGTACTCTTCACACACGTGGTTTCAACAGGATGGGGCGACTGCACACACAGCCAGAGCTTCGATGAATTTGCTTCAGAAAAATTTCCCCCAAAAACTGATCAGTCGCTTTGGGGACATTCCATGGCCACCGAGGTCGCCCGATCTAACTCCCATGGATTTTTTTATGGGGCTACCTCAAGGAGAGGCTTTATAATGACAATCCCCAATCTCTTGTGGCTTTAAAGGAAAATATTCGTCGAGAAATCAGCTCAATTGAGCCAAGTTTACTGCAGCGTGTGGCGCAGAACACAACGCTCGACGGAAGACATTTGGATGACATACTCTTTAAAAAATGAAATCCGCATTTCTATTCTATCGTTCAATGCTCTTAATAAAACTTTGTGTCAATTATTACGTTTTTTATTTAAGTTTTAAAATATAAATCTGCCACCAGACACCCTGTATAACTACCCACTGATAAAGTGTTTTTTGAATTTTCTACTAACTGTTTTATCTTTTTGCCTTTACTTTTACATATCGTTTTGTGTCAGTCACACATCTACCTTTTCAATAATAAATATATTGCTGTAATCTTAAAAAAAAAGAAATGTACATATTTCTTTTATTGAAGAATACATTGTGATCTCTTACGCAATTATCTAATATCTGATCCAATTGCCTCCATTGCTGTACAATCATTTGACGAAGATCACCATACCTTCTTAATTTGAAATGGCAACTGCTTTACCGTGTACACTGGCTTTTCTCTGAGCTTCATTGTTATGTACGACGACACCTTTTCAATGGGATAACATCTGGGAACATAGTCGGCCATTCTATCGTAGTGACGTTATTGTGTTCTTTCCACACACTGCACAGTTTGCTGCAATTTTTAGGGTCATTGTCTTCTTGCAACGCCGAACTTATTCTGTCAAAACTAAAACACTTTTCAACAGACTTCAGCATGCATTTCTGGTAAATGCACAGAAAGAGACAACTAAAATCGCATTTATAGAAGCATTCCCAAACTGTTTACATGTTTTACTGTGAAAAATAATATTGCTCTTCTTTAATTACGCCTTCAATAAAGAAGGCCATGTTTAGAAAAAGGACTCGTCCGTGACGATACCATTATTTCAATCTCAATAAAAATTTACTTTTGCATAAGCCAACCGTTTTTCACGTGTTTTTCCGATGATAAGGGTTTCTTGAAAGTTGATCGGAAAAAAACATTTTTTTGTACGCAAACGATTTTGAATCATATCTAGAGACATGAATTCTTTACGGAGTAATGTGTTTCGCAGTCGCGAGATGTCATCGATGTTTCTTACCTAAAACGTGCAGGCTTGTAGCGTCCACTATTCACGAACAGAAAACTGTAATTCATTTATAGTTTGTTTTTTATTGAAAATATATAACGATGTTCCATTGTTGTGTGTGACATTATTTTGAGGCAATGTAAACAATTTCCAAAAATGTTCTGCATGAAACTCTGACCAATAGTGAAGTTACGATCAGTATTTTCATTTTTTTGCATTAACAAAAAATCACACGTTCAAAAATTAAAAAAATATATGTAATGTACTATTATAAAAATATTTTGTAAATAGAAAAAAATAATACAAAAAAGTTGTCCATTACAATTCAAACAAATTGTGAAAAAACATTTTTTTGGTTTTTTAATATTTTCCAAAAACCGGAGGTCAGATTTTAACAAAAAAAAAATATGATGTGAAGTGTTACTGATTACATAATATATATTTTATTTTAAATTTTTGAACGTGTGATTTTAAAAATGGGGGTTGAACTCAAACCTTAATGTAAGAATAGCCTAGCAAAAGGCCTAGCTTATATCCAAAGGGACATGCAATCACTTTATCCCTCTTTGTTATTATTATCTGTTTTGGGCAGATCATCTACATTTCCAACCTCCAAATATTGTTTTACCCACTTTTTAAGAAATGCCTATGACTTCCCTCTTTCTGCCCTCTCGCATGATTCACTAAAAACACTACCTCGTATCGCTTCAGGGATTTTGCACTTATTATAAAAATAACGAATTCACTAATATCAAGATTATATGTCTGCAAACTATATACTGCGCAAAAGAGTACGAAATAAAGATTCAAACGATTAACATATATGGGACGGCGGCGCCACCTTATCAAATACTGACAGTCACTTGTTTGTCATATGGGCTTAAAAAATATATTTCATTTTCTTTTTATTTACTGGGTAATTTAAAATGCCTCACGTTCATGTGATGTGAAAATTATAAACTTTCTCAAAGAAAATGTATATTTTAGTTATATAATTTAAATTTCTATTAGCGAATTAGACCAATACACCTGACGTGATTGAAATAATAAGTACGATGGGAAACTGCTTTCCGGCAAAGATAAATGTTTACGAGGAAGTTTCAATCCCGCTTTATAGGGTCTTAGATATAAACTGAAACCTCGCGCCGCAGGAGTTTGACCGTAAACTGAGCAGGACGGAGGCACAGCAAGGTCGCCGGGCAGCGCAGAAAAATGCGCGCCGCAATTTCTTGGTGTAATTGACAATTAAACGAGGAAGAAGCAAAGCGTAACATGGTTCTGCAATAAAACCATAAATTCCGCGGATGCAGCGCAAATAATTGAATGTTGAGTGCACTTGGCAGAAATAATAACCGACTATCAGGCTAATTTAAGCAATTTGGTATTAACTGCAATGGAACATGCATTCGCACATTAAATCAATTCAGTTTCCATTAACGTGCGTTTATACGACCGACATCGAATCGCGGTCCGTGTGTGAACCGCGATGGAATAACAGATCTGGTGCGCCTCCATCGCGGCCGCAGCGCACGTTCAAAACGGCACGTGAAAACATCCACTTCCGTCTTTTTTCACTTTCGTAAGTAATTGACCGCTAATCGCTTTCCAGGAGCTTGCAGTATAAATTACGAGTTCCCTCTGCGCGCCGCAACAACTAACGGTTAGTTCGTAGAAATCGAAAGGGATGTCCGGTTTCCTTAAGGACTAAATTAACTTTTTGTTTTAATTGTTTTAAGTAATTGCAGCAAACCAGCTAAGTTTTGTAAATTATATATGTTATGATTATTAGAAATCATACAAAATAAATCTCGGTCGTAAAAAAGTTACCGCTTTTTAAAAAATACAATTTTTATACATTTTTGATAATTTATATGTTTATGGTGTAGTAACTAAGTGTATAGACACGTTACAGAGGTAATATATTTTAGTTTGGAAAGTTACTTGGAGTGTCTATGATAGCAAAAAGTTTCAGATTACTGGTTCTCGTAGGGTGCCGTACCCCGGGACATTTCTTTTACCTGCAAGCTAATTCAGTGAGCGTAAACAGTGGAAAGGGGCAGTAGCATTTACGTTAGGCGGTACTTGCAAAAAATTCTAGTAAAGTATTAATCAGCAATATACGACACACTCAAACTGTTCAGTCCAGAAAGTAAGTTGAAAATTATTACATTATTATCCCAAGAAAAATCACCATTAACCCTAACCAAATGATATAGCGTTGAGTTACGAGCGTCCTAAAATGAGGCAGATGTACATGGGTACATAATAGTTACATGTGTTATGTAGACCATGTTCAAAGCTGAAAAACTATGCAATGCTCTTCCTGAAATGAATAGACTAGACATTCAAATGTGGGAAGTAAAGCTAGTATGGTCTCGAGGAAGAAGTTGATGTCGAATAAGCATGCTCCACAAATCTCGAGAAACGCCTCTGCGGTTTTTCTTAGCAGCCCTGCTAGCAAACCCTACTTCGTACATTCACGTCGTGCTCTATGACTGTAGTCGGAATAGACTGTAGCTAACATAAGGGGGTGAAGGGCGAGTTACCGGCGCCTAAAAACCGGTACATTTCGACTAAGGAAGTAAACCCTGGCAGAAAATCCCGGTCCTCCAAGTTGGGGGTTGGGATTCAGGTTAGCAGGCCGTCCATCGGAAAACAAGTTGTAAATTTCTGGCACTACCCGCAGAAAGCCTCAGAGATTGGATGGATATAAACTACGACAAAAGCTGCCGAGAAAATGGACAATGATATGGGCAACATGGAATGTACAAAGTAGGACTAATAAAAAAATTGAAATAATTAACGACTTAAAAAGATTAAGGATTGACATTGCTTTACTATCTGAAACGAAAAAGAAAAAACAGAGTAACGAAGACTTAGGAGAATACATGCATTTCTAGTCTGGTGTAGAGAAATCTTGTAGCGCTCGAGCAGGAGTTTCTATTTTAGTTAAGAAACTACTCAAAAGGTACATTAAAAACTACAAAATGCATTTCGGAACGGATTATGTTACTTACTATGTTATTATATGGTCGAATCACAAATATTATTTGTGTATATGGATCCACTGACGATGCAGATCAAAAAACTAAAGAATTTTTCTACCAAGAGTTACATGAGACTATAGACAACATTGGTACAAATAAAGAAATTGTTATCGCTAGAGATCTTAATGGTAGAGTGGGTGCTCGACAAGATAATGAAATAATAGGACAGTTCGGCGAAAAATTTGTTAATAATTTTGGAGAACTACTTATCCACTTGTGTAAACAAAATAAATTGAAGAATTTAAATGGTTTCTTTAGTCACAAGGAAGCACATAAATATACATGGAAAAGACCTTCCTTAAATCAAAAATCTATTTTAAACTATACTATTGCCGCGTCAAACATAGTGCAAATTGTGGAACAGATCATTTCATGTTAATAGCTAAAATAGTATGGCTCTATGAAAACGTATTAAGCAGAAAAACAAAGATAAAGTTATAGATCAAAAGTTAAACACAGAAAAAAATCAAAAGATTTAAATCAAAAATATTACATGAAGAAAGCATTAGAAGCCTTTATGGGATAAGATTAGAAACAAAGTTACATAGACGAGAAGTAACTGGAAATATTGAAACTCAACATAATAATATTAAGGAAAGTCTATCGAAAGCAGCATTAGAGGCACTAGGAGAAGATATAATTATCAAAAACAATATTAAACAACAACAACCTTGGTTAACAGAAAATATGCAAAGACTAATTAAAGAAAAAACCAACTCATATAAGTGGCTAAAGAAAAGGAATCAAGAAAGCAGAGAAAAATTTAAAGATAAGAATAGATAGCTAAGAAGGATGATAAAAGAAGAGAAGAATAAATACTGGAAAATAAAATCCAACCAGATTAATAGTTATATTGGGGACACCAGATTGACTGAATGAACGAAAACACTACAAATACGTTCAACAGAGGTATAACCATAAGTCAGTGGCAAAAACATTATAAATAAGAAAATCGCCCAGAATTTGTACACAATATGTAACCTACATAAGAAAAAACTACAGCTCCCATGCAAATAACTATAGATGATGTACGAAAGTGTACCACGACAATGAAAAATGGAAGATCAGGAGTACCAGGAGGACCAGGGGGAAAATCCCAGCTGAATTAATAAAATATGGAGAATAAATGTTTCTACACAAAATTAAACACCCATTTCAGAATTATTGGGAAAAGTGTGAAATTAGTCATGAGTGGCGGAAATCATATATAGTATACTTATTCAATCAGGGAAATAAACAAAACCCAAATGACTACAGAAGCCTCAGTGTTAACAGTACGTTTACCAGGCTCTTGGAAAGGTTTTACAAAACATTCTAAAAACATAAATAATAAGAAGAATAGGAGAAGAGCAACAACTTTTAGAAGAAAAAAAATGCAGTAGGAGAACAGCTTTCATAGATCTGGAGAAAGCTTATGATTCGGTTCCGAGATGCAAACTTTGGGAAGCCCTACGTTATTGGAATGTAAGTGATCATTCAATTAAAATTATTAAGAATTTGTATGAAAATAATGTTTCTTACATAAAAGTTAATCGACAACTCTCTAGTCCAATAAGAGCTACAAAAGGACTACGACAAGGCTGTAGTGTTTCACCGATACTATTTAACATTTTTGTTGAAGTGGCGTTACAGAATTGAAAGAGACATTTTAATTGATTACGACGTACAGATTAATCAGGTAGATAGATTTAAATATCCCGGAGCTATAATCGATAGCAATGGTTCGGGATCGGGAGAAACTAAAAACAGGATTGAACAAAGTAGGAAAGTTGTGGGAGCCGTACATTCAATTTGCTGGGACAAAACCATCTCAATACAAAATAAGAAGCGTATAGGAACTACAATGGTTGAAACAGTTCTGTGCTATGGAAGCGAGGTGTGGAATCCTAACGCTGAACTAAAAAAGCAACTGTTAGCGGTAGAGATGGATTATTTACGTAGTAGCGCTAGAATATCCAGAATGCAGCACATTACAAATGAAGAGTTTAGAAATCGTACAAAAGCAACCGAAACAGTTATCCCAAGAATAGAAAAAAAGAGCTTAAAATGGTTCGGACATCTTATAAGGATGATAACAGGTGGTCCCAAAGAATATTTCAATGGCAACCACTTGGAAAACGTAAACGTGGAAGGCCAAAGCGATCGTGGAACGAGGGAGTAAGACAAGCGATGTCAACCAGAGAATTGGAAGAGGACCAAGCACTAGATCGAGAGGTTTGGCGAAAGGGGATCGGGTAAACGACTTCAGTAGAGCAAGATTTGATCAAGTCCAATGGTTACGTTGTCTATTATTCTGGATTGCCTAATGATACACATCATGGAAGAAAACAGTAGGATTAAGGAAAATTAGGTGGCCAAATAAAGGTAACAGAAAGAGTGGCAACTTTCAAATAATTAACACAGCAGCTGAGGAAGGAAAGGAGAAAATAGAAATAGTCATAAAAAATCAAATAGAACAAAAAGTAAAAGATATATATTAATACAATAAGAGAATAATAATGGTAAACATAGTGATTTTCCCAAAACCACAGGTGTACATACCCACATCAGAATATAGCAAAAAAACGTACAAGTCTACGAAAATTTAGAAAAGGTAATAAAATGTGCCAGAGAAGAAGCAAATCTCATTTTCTTAGGAGACTGGAACGCAATTGTAGGAAAAGGTGCACAAGAGCAAAATTGTTGGAAAATGCAGTCGTACAAAAAATAAATACAAGAAGAGATTGACTGATCAAGTTTTGCTTACAACATGACTTAGTCATTGTAAATTCATTATATCAACACTATGTAAGCAGAAGATATACATGAACGGTGGCAGGTAAAAAGAGACGACACCAAATAGATTTAATACTTGGAAACCAAATTAAACATTTGAAGTTACCCAGGTGCTGACTGCAACAGCGACCACAACATGCTTATGATAATGTGTGATCTAACATTTAAAAAAACTACAAAAAGAAAAAAAGGATGTTACAAAGAAAAGATGTAGAACAGTAAATGGAAGAAAAACCGAAAGAAAAAGTACGAAGGAGAATAGTGTAATAAGCAACATATCAAACGTGAGTATCAATAAAAAAATTAATCTCATCTGCAGAAGAAGTGATAATAAAACAAGAAAGCAAAATACGAAAACCTTGGATTACAAAACAAATAATAGGGTTAATTAAAGATAGAAAGAAATACAAGAACGATAAATCAGAAGATGGGTTAAAGCCTACAAATAAGAAATAACAGATAGTCAAAGAGAGCAAAAGAACACAACACAAGATAAATGCCAAAAATGGATGAATTATTCAAACCTCGAAAAATAGAATCGCCCGGCAAAACCAAAACAAAACTCATTAATGACGGATAAAAATGGAAAAATATTAATAGATCGTGGAAAAATGGAAACAGTATTTAGAACAACTATACAGTGATGTAGAGGTAAACAAAGTAGAAATAGAAGAGGATGTGGATTCAGAAAATTTTGGAAAATACATACTCCAACCGGAGTGCCATAAGGCCATATAAGAACTTAAAACAAGCAAAGCAGTGGCAATAGATAAATTGCTAACAGAAATAAAAGTTGCCGCTGGATCAACTCACAAGAAACTAAATTAACTAATAAATAAGATGCACACACGCAGAAATATACCAAAAAATTTCAACAGGAGCATAATAGTGTCAATTCCAAGGAAGGAAAAAACAGACAGATGTGAAAACTACCGTACAATTAGTTTGATCTCACATGCATCTAAAATTGACGAAAATCATATATAAAAGAATAGAAATAGTAATAAAAGATCAACTCACAGACAAGCAATTTGGCTCTAGAAAAAGCTCAGAAACAAGAGCAGAAATTCTAGCTTTAAGGATCATAATTGGGAAAAGAAAGCGTTAACCTACATCTATAGCTTTCCTTTATTTGAAGAAAGCTTTTGACAACGCAAGGTGTTCTGTACTATTTGAGATTCTATGGAAAATAAGAATAAAATACAGAGACAGAAGAATTACAATCTCCTTTTACTATAAAACAGTTATAAGACAAGGAGGTGCCCAAAGAGAATCATCAGTACAGTTAAACATCAGACAGGAATGTGCACTGTCGTGATTCTTATTCAACCTTTATATACAAAATGCAATCAATAAAATCAGGGAATCAATAAATAAAAGAATAAATGTACAAGGGAACAAAATAAATATTATACAATACGTTGATGATATAGCAACTATGAATAGAAATAGAACAAGGTTTACAACAATCATTGAATGTAATGGATCTAGTTATGAAAAATCACAATATAAAAATAAAGGTCCTTAAAGGACTTTCCACTGTTATTTAGTTAAGTCTTTTGGCCATTTGTTTTTAAGACGTCTAAAGGAAGGATCTTCGTTTAGTGGTGCGATGGTTTTGTTTGGGTGGGGTTCTAATGTTGGTTGGTGTTTAGTGGCGTCCTGTTTTATTATCTCACTCACATATGCGATGTTAAGGTCTGAGTGGAGTGTTTGATTGGTCACAAACCATGGAGCGGCTGCCATGTTGCGAATTATTTTCGACTGAAAGTGTTGAATAATTTGGACGTTTGATTTACTTGTGTAGCCCCTTAGTTGACACTTATAGGTTCAGATTGATTAAATAATAGTTTTGTATAATAGGAGTTTGTTAGCTAGTGATAGCAAAGAGTTTTTCCCGATGAGCCAGTACATTTAGTACTTTAGTCTGATTTCCATTTCATTTCGTTTCTTAGTGACATGAGTTTTCCAAGTCAATCTTCTGTCAATGTGAAGTCCTAGGTATTTGACTTTGCTAGACTGGAAAATGTGCTTGTTGTTGAGAGTTACTAGTGGGCATTCTTGGTGTTTAGTCATGAAGGTGACGTGTGTAAATTTGTTCACGTTTACCTTGATCCTCCATTTAGACAGCCATTGTTTGATTTGGTTTAGATGAGTTTTATGTACTGATGAAGCGGTTGTAGGCATGCCAGAATCGCCTCGTCATCGGCGAATGTGATTATTTCCGTATGATCTGTTATGGGTATGTCCGAGGTAAATAATAGGTATAGCATAAGTCCCAGGACACTTCCCTGGAGAACTCCTGCTGCTATTTATTTGATTTGGGATAGTTCGTTGCCAATTTTGATTTAAAAATTTCTGTATGTAAGGTACGATTGCAGTAATCGGTAGTATTCATGGGGAAGAAGTTTCTTGATTTTATATAGTAGTCCTTTGTGTCACACTCGGTCGAAAGCTTGACTCACGTCGTGGAAACAAAAAAGTATAATAATTGGTCTCGGTTTCATTTTTTTTTTTTTTTTTGATATTAATGTTTATATATTTTCTATTAGTTTGGGATTTTCCTTATATCCAGATCTTATTAAGTAATATATAAAAGAACTCCACTGAATAAATTATTTGGACTTTTATCATTTATGTTTGTATACCGTCTACTTCTGCTGCTTTATTATTTTTCAAACATCAAATTTAAATTTTTATTTTTTCTTAGGATTTTTCTTCTGCAATATTTAGTGTTTCTTCTGAGTTTACCACTTCTTTTATTTCTTTATACGGTCTTGTAGTTTGTTTACACATTTTAGAGAAGTAAATTTTTCATTTCCTCTTGGGTAGGGATTTTCACTTTTTTCCCGTTTAGATTTATTGAATGAATTTTCTTTTACCTTGCATTTGGTATCCTCCTTTCAATTATCTTTCTTGGTCTCGATTAATATTACGGGTTTTTTCGCTTCTATTGCATTTTCAGATAATAAGTTTTTGTATGTTTCCTAAATCGTCTTAATATTGTGTGTTGATATATCACTTATATTATTAACTCCCTTCTCTAGTGTATACTTATATTTTAGGATTTTTTAATTCTTTTGTATTCAATATTTTTCTCCTGGTATTTAGTTTGTAATTAGACCTTATATTAATTTTAATTTTTGCTTGCACTAGTATATATCAGAGCATAGTCTGCTCCTCTCATATTTTGGAAGGGGATTCCTCTCACCACAAAATTATTTAAGAAGCAAAATTACTTTAATCAATGCAGTTTTCATCGCTAATTTCATGTTTCTTTATAATGTTCTTTTTCCAATTATAGTATTTTATTTGTATTGTACTTGCATTTTTTTTTATAAGAAAGTTTATTTGGTCGGTAAACTCTTTTTTAATCTTCTCCTCTTACTGTTTTGTCGGGGCATATACATTAATAATAGTAATAATGTTCTTTAATTTTACTTTAAACCTTGCCCACATGATTCTCTTTGATATTCCCTTCCATTCTATCAGGGTTTTCGCTTATTAAGCATTAGTCTTACATTCTTTTAATTGTTGCCTGGTCATATTTACATCCAAAGTTTGGTATGATGAGATCACATTAAAATTGACTTTATCATAATCTGTTCCATCTCGATTAACTTATTCATTGACGTCCCAACATCCTAAAAAAGTGTTATTTCTCATATTTATTATTCCTCCTGTATTTTGCCTATCTTTATTCCTGTTTTTTTTTGTCTTTGTTACATATGATTAATTTTGTGTATGTTATATACTTATGCTGTTTGTTCTATTTATATCTATATTAACCTTTTTGTACTTATTTGTCGTTTTTGCCATTTCCAGTCCCGTTTTATGCGCCGACAGTTTTTTGTCGTTTTTACTTTGATCTTTAACAATTTCTTCTTCGTTATTTTCTGAAGATTTTTGGCTAGCCGTTCTGCCTTTCTTTATGTTTATATTGGTTTGTGTTTGTATTTTTGTAAGTAGTCTTCGACTCTGTCGTGCCACTTCTTATCCTTAATTTGTTATTTCTATTGCCTAATTGTTCTAAAGAGAACTCATCCCCATATACCACCAATTTATTGTTTCTAATAATTGCATAGTGTCTGTTTTTCCGAATTTCTCTCATATATTCTTTTAGTACTTTCTTTTTTCTTGCATTCCTTTAGAATAGTCTTTTTCTATGTGTATTTTCTTATTTCTTAATTTTTTTATTGCTTTGAAATGGTCGAAATTTTACTCCAACTTCTTATGCCTAGTACTTCCTCTTCCATTGCTATTGGTAAACCCATACTTCTTTTAATCAGCCCCGCTCCCTCTTTTAACTATAAATCGTTTTTCGTTGTTATTTCTTATATAACATTCCATTTTAATTTTCTTTAAATCTAAATGAATAAAGATTTAGCTTCCATTGAATAATTTGGGTGATATACAAGAGTGAATTGACGCTGTATATAAATGATCGTCGGGTGAATTTGGTATTTACTAACTCAAGTTCTAGAATATGCGAAGCATTTTTTTTATAAAATGTTAAATTTGACTTTACCCAAACATAGAAACATAGCTGTGTCTACTTTACGATATACAGAGCATAGACAAATGAAATAAATCAATTTTAAATTCTTCGTGCATGGCATGAAATCAAATATGTCTAGTTCCGAATTCAAAACTTGTCAATTTTCAATGAATCTCAAATTTATAAATTTTTTGTAGCAATTGCACATTGTTTAACAACCGTATATTTGCTATAACTCACGCTATAAATGTATGTTCGTTGATTGGTCTTGAGTTATTGATATTTTTTTAAAATAGGCGTAACATTTTTTTAATCCGATAAGTAAATTACCACTAAATTTATGTCAAAGTATTTGTTTTTATTAATAAGTCATTGATATTTTTATTTTTTTATATATATTACAAAAACGGAGAAGAATTTTTGCAATATCTAAGTACAGAATGGAAACGGAACTACACAACGCCAACTAAAAGAAAACTTTTATAAAAGTAGCTCAATGTGTTGTGAAGGTCTAAAATTTATTAATTATTTTGTTAAACTAAGAATAATTTAGTAAATCACATATGCCCATCGTCCGCCGCATCTTCAAGTATATTAGACAACAAATCAAAAACAATTTAGTCGTTTATCATGCACACTGCGTATCCAAAAGGTTGCTGTACGCTGAATGTACTAACTAGTAATGTACTAATACAGACATTTTCAATGGAATTTAAATTAACAAGCCAGGTGGACGTGCTCTGAGTCTGATAGCCGTCATGTCTTCCGCCACGTGGCGCGCTCAGCTGTCGTTCTGAGAAAGACTGTTCCGGAGGCACAAGAGTCGGTTCATTACTCATCTCGGCACAATAGCGTATTGACGATTAAAGAGGCAGCGTTTTTGGTGAACAGCACGTTGCGTCATGAAGTCAAGTATATGAGAGTCACTCAATGCAAAATGACATTCGATTTTGTGGCACAATTTTAAGAAATTTGCGGTGTTCAAAATATTTATATATTATTCTTATAAACAACCAATTTAAACAATTAACTACAAAGCTTGTATTCAACAGCTGTCATATAAAAAGTTCTTGTATTGGTGCGTAGTATGCTTCCAAGTAGCCTCGTCGGCTTTTCTTACAGATGGACATTCGTTTGAAGAAATTTTTCATAATTTCACGAATTGCAGCTCTAATATTTCTAGAGCATTGTAGATCTTTATATGGCGTAGCCCAAAAAAAGTCTAATCATGTCATATTAAATTATTTGTGCCGCTAATTAAAGTTTCCATTTCAAGAATTTACTAATTCAAAAGATTTATCGAGCAATAACGAAACTTTTGCGATTTGTGTGACATGTAGTGTTGGAAATCAAGGTCGTCCTCGACTATACCATCCACTTCTGTTCAAAAAAGTCAATCAGCGTTTCACGATAAGACACACGATTCACTGAAACGGTCTCACCAACTTGATTCTCGATAAAATACGGACCAATCACGCCACCAACCTAAAAAGCGCATCAAACTGTAACTATTTGGTGATGAGGAGAATGACTCTCTTACATTTTCAGATCTTAAGATGCGCAATTTTGCTATAGAAGGGGCGAAAATGGGCTTCGTTAAAAATGATTTTCTTGAAAAATGAAGGCCACTTTCTTGCATCTCCAACACCCAACAAACGAATTTACGGCGTTATTTATAATTTGCTAATATAAAATTTGTGTCAACTAAACTTTGTCAGCCTTTAGGCCCAGATCTTTGTATAATATACTGCAATACTTTCAACTACAGCGCCAATATTTTTAATAGATCTGGCTGGCCAAGCGCCCTATAGATTCTTTACACGCGAAAAGGGTCAATTTTTTTAAATTAATTATATTATTGCTGTGCAACAAAGCGCTAATTTCGACCGAAAAGTGTACATTTAAGAACTGCCCCCACAAAATTTTCACAATTTTAATGTGTTGTACAAGTGTGTATCTCCTCATTTTTGTTAACTATATCATTTTCTCTAATCACATTTTAAAAACTGGCAACTATAGCATTAACAGATAAAAATAGCCAGAAATTTAAAATGAACACAATTTTACTGGATAAAATTTATTTTGTTTATATGTTAAAATTTAATTTTTTTATTTAATATTGCTGCATATTTACAATCTACTCGTTTATTAACATAAATAAGTGTTAAACAAAACGGATGAATAAGCTAGTGACTTGAGGGAGATCCATCCATTGATATTACTTCTAGTTAAAAGGCTTAAGCCTAGTTGGGCCGAGGGATTAAATCATGTGGTCACCGGGGCTTTAATCTTCTTGGTGTGACTGGTTATTAGACTAGTTGATTTACGAGTAGTGGCAAGTAGATATGAAATCCCTAGGTCTTCATGGAGGGCTTGGTTATTGACATACCAATCGACCTCTACCAATATACAAAGCGTTTTGGGATAAAGGCGCTGCAGAATTTTAATGTTGGACGGTTTTGTGCAACCCCATAGGTAGAACCGAAAGTCCAAATTGGCTTTAAGATGCTTTATAGGAAATAATTTTATTTTCTAAGGAGATCTGGGATCCTGCATCTCTAGATATTTAGCTTCTGACTTAGCTGGTACGACTGCGTTGCTGGTCTTTTAGACAAACATCTCGCTTGTTAGTGAAGATGACTTGGGTGAATTTGTCTTGATTGATTACAATTTTACGCTTATTTAACCAATTCTGGAGGAGATAGAGATGATTCTGTAGGTTTTCAGAAGCCTCTAAGGATTAATCGGTGATTGATAGTGCTGCTGTATCGTCAGCAAAAGTAACTACTATCTCAGTAATGGCTATAGTTGAAACGTCTGCAGTAAACACCAGGTATAATAGACGACCCAGCACACTTACTTGTGATGTTCCAGCAAAAATGTGTTGGTAGTCCTATAAAATTGTTGTCTATTCTGATTTAGAAATTTCTATCACGCAGATAAAATTTCAGTAATATTTGATATGGGAAGACTGATTTAAGTTTAAATAATAAACGTGTATGCCACACTGTCGAAAGCTTTTTTAAGAAGAAAACTGTGGTACTGAGTTTCTTGGTTTTTAAAGATTCCATTATTTTTGTTACAATCCTGTGGGTTTGTGGTACTGACAAATGTCATCTTCGGAGGCGAAATTGGTGTGTTGGAATGGTTTGATGCAAGTCAGCAGTCTCTTCTATTCTTTTTAGGGGCAATATATCAAATATTTTTGACATTCAAGGAAGGAGACTGATTGGTCTATATGATGTAGGTTCGGTTAATGGTTTACTAGGTTTTGCTGTCATTGTAATCACAGCGTATTTTTATTGAAAGGGAAAGTAGCACAAACGTAACATGCTGTTGTAGACGATAGTGAGCAGTACTAGTGTTTTCCTGGGTAATATTTGTCCGGAAGATTTATTAGCATTGGTGTGTTTGACTTCCTGGTTTAATTCAACAAGGAAAAATGCTTTTATTGGTATAGGTAGTTGGTCCAGCGCACAGATTAAATTTTCTATTCCTTCTTAAATGTTATTTACGCCCGGCTGTAGAGCTGTAAAAACGTATGCAAAGTGATCGGCGAATACGTTAGCTTTGTCGCTGTCGGTTCTGATCCATGTTCCGCCAGCTTTTTTGATTATTGAAACAGCAGTTCTTGATCTTTTAAGTCCATTTGAGTAAATTGAGTAATCGTTGGTCGACAGGTTGGTTACATAGAATTTTAAAGTTTCGTTTCGCAATTTTCTGAGCGCGGTTTATAAGCGATGACTAACTCTGTGGTATGTTGTTTTGTCAATTATGTTTTTGGTTCTATGCCATTTGTTTTCTGCTCTACACTTTTTAATAAGTAGTTCTTTTATATGGCGAGGTATGTTATCAGCTTCGGTATACTGATTGGATTCAGTTGGTGTAGCATTTAAAATAAAATCATAAATCGAGACGAGTTAAAAAGCGAAGCTTGTACCGAAATTAACGAGCGACGTTTCCATAAATTACTGTCATTGAAAATGAAGGGCAGCATTATACAGCCTCCATTTTTTGCGTTAGAACTTCAACTGAAGTTTTTTGCACATATTTCCGTTTAAATTTTTCGCCATAGACCAAAAGTGATCTCTGCGGAGCTAATCTTGGATATTTGTATTTTATTCCATCAAATGTTTCATCTATTTTCTGAAACTGCTAGCACATGCGTGTCAAAGTACGTAATAAATTTAAGCAGCAGTGGTCTCTTAATGACAAAGTCAATAACAGCACGCTTTCCATCAACTGACTGGTCACATAATAAAGATTAATTACCTCATAAGTTACTCAAGGTGCTGAAAACTGCTAAATATTCTTTATTAGCAGGTTTGATTTTTGTAAAAAATATTGCTTGGAAGTTTTAGTATAGCCCAAGTATTTACAGTTTTAAATTTTAGTCATATTCCTTTTTTGTTTTTGTACTATAAGGCAATAATACAAAAAAGCGAATAAAAACCCAAAAACCTTTAATACAAATTTTTTATGTAGTGCTAAATACTTTGATAAAATAAAAGTTGGTCTACTCGTTACGTGGAGGGTTTAAAGCACGTGCATGGATCATGTTATATTTATATCCGAAGGCCTTGTAAAGGTGTGACAGAGGATGTGGTTAAATCTAATTACCTTCCCCGTTATAATGTTGCAGATTGGCTAATATTACGAGAATGCTAACCACTTTGCCTGAAGAAACTAAATTCAATGAATATCTGCACTATTACTTGTACCGTTAAGTGTAGTTTTTACTTTTAATAATAATAAACAAAGCTTGTTCAAACAACAATTATGGACCTTCAATAACTTTCAGGTAAATTCTTTGTCTCCATTTATATCTTTTAATTGATTCACATAAAATAATTCGGTCGCAATAACCTCACGCTAAAAAACTAAATTATTATCAAGAAAAAAATTCGTCACTGCGACTTTTCGTGGTGCTTAAATAACTTAAATTTACAAGCGTAGTTTGCATTTTTGTTTATAAGGAGCCAGTAGGTAAAATAAATTTGAGATTTTCTGCTCTAGATTGATAGGGATTTCTTAATAATTAAAAATTTTTGATGCAGCTCGAGAAAAAGAAATTCAGACTTATTTTTATAAATAGTACTAATCTTTAACAAACATTACACTTTGTAACCCTATCTATATATTTGACAAACAGCAAGGCAAGTACCAAAAATGTGATTAGATAGGAAGAAGAAGACAAAATTTACTGTACAGGTAAAAATACAATTAAAAGTTAAAGCTCACAGAATATTTTAAGTTGTAATTGAACCTATTATTTTAGAGACAAATAAATCACATTCATCTAGAGCAATTTTACACATCGAAAGGCATTTATCAGTCACTTTTTCTGCCAAATTAAAAACTACGTAACTATAAACTTCTAATTCTAATCATAGTAGTCATGCAGCTATGAAATCACTTACTATACATGCCTGGTCATCATGTTTATTGCAATATTTCTAAAACTTGAAAAAAAATAATTTGCAGTATCTATTGTCTTATACATATATTTCTTATAGTGTCATACTGAGAGAATTATCTATAACCACCTCAACACTGTAGTGAATAAATGACGCCCTTCCAATTTGGACTATTTAAATTTTAATCATCAGTCCAACAACCACATAGGATCGTAAAACATGGTATATGCGAATTCAAAAGTAAAGTAGTACAGCAGCAATTTTTTAAAGATCAAGAAATCATTCGACAAATTGTTGACAGAAGGTTTTAAATATAAACTACTCGCCCCTTACCTCTTAGAACATACTTAACCTCATTTATCTTTTTCTTCTGTTTGAATAAGCCGCTGTGTAGTAAGCACTAAATAGAGAAAATACCGGAGTACCCCAGAGAAATAACTTAGGTCCAACGCTTTTTAATATGTACTTACATAACACATCCAAACCAGGACAATAATATAGCCACAGTCATTTTTATACAAAACTATTTCGCGTTACCAATAAATTCCGAAAAATAGTAACTCAATGGAATCCTACAATCGAAGCCATTAGGCTAATTTGGGAGCAGAAAATCTATATGAAGCTTATGATAGTTTTAATCTTTTGATAAATATAGATCACATATTGCAAATTCTATGACAGAAAACAAATTAGACTAGTTTTAACAATTCAGGTCATATGCCAACAAACATTCTTAGTTTATAAGCAATCACAAAATTCACTTTTAGTCGGAGATCTGCACCACTGACCAATTTATATGACGATTAATAAAAGAACACGGCATTGCCTTTAATAGCAGCAACGACGAAAAGATCTATCGAGTTCAGACGGTAACAACGCTAGTGACCTAATGTCGCCTATTATACAAGACATATATCGCATGCAATTGCACATCATATACTTCTACAATATGTTAGCAAACAAACCATGCATAAAATTCTGTTTAAGTGTCGATTCAATTATAAAATACTAAATATTAATGATGTACGCTAGAGGGAAGAAACTTGTAAACAGCTGCAAGGTCAAGAAATGCTCGTTTTTATTTCCTTGATCGGTCCAGGCGATTACAAAACATTCTACAGCTGTTGCAAGTAAGTTTATATTTCCATGTATATTTACCTCACGTCAATATGTTTATATTTTAAGCCGAGATCTTAGCAAACATTTTATATTATTATTTATTCTAAATTTATTCAACTGCAGTTTAAAAACAATATTTTTGGTCAGATGTGTTCTAGTTCATTTATTTACGACAGAAATGCATGTCTGTTTTGTTTCAGCTTCTCCTTCGAAGTAACAATAGAAGAAATTCGGAGCGAGCCAAAAATCTGAGATAATTTCTTATTGCAAAATTAGAACTATAAAAGATTTGTGATTGTGTTAAACACATTTGATTTTCATATTGTATATAAAATATCTTTTTCCAATTTGCATTATTTTTCTATAATTTCGGTTATAATATTTTATAAAATAGAAAAGCTACCCGACATTTAAGACTCCTTAGAAGCTTAAAATTTCCGATTCATTAAAGTTAATGCCGTAAGTAATTGACGGTAACAGAGGCACTTATAACAGTGCTACTTGTAACAGAAAAAATAGATTATGGCAAAAAAATTACATTCAAATTAGTTCAATGTCTGGGGTATTGAATAATAAATTAAAAGGTTACCAGCTGGTAAAGAAACACATTTCTTGAACTAAAATGAATTTGTTATATAGAAGGGTGTTTGTTGAATTTAAAAAATGTTGTTAATTATATTTATATAACAACAAGATAAAAATTTCAGCAGTTATTTCGAAAACTATCCTTAAAATGCTGATTGAGAGCCTTAACAACATCTTTATATGACTGGAATAGAAGCTTTCAGCAACACTTTACATTCTAGTCATGAAGCAAAATACCACTATGAGTTGTAATCTTTGTTTCTGGGGATAATCTGGAAGAAAGAACAATCTGAAGAGAGTTGCAAGTTTAAATCGTCTTCTGCTTTGGAAAATTTTTCGAGATGGAGATTATTTTTTGCACTTGGTTAAGTATTTAGACACACCTCATGTCTTTGTGGGTTTATTCTGTACCTTTATTTTTTCTTCCAAAATTTGATAGCACGCTTTTAAAAATGTTATAGCTATATTTAATACGCTACCGTATCTGTTTAGAAACACTTATCGTTTAAGGCTACGGCTACATAACAAAAAATTGTTCTTTTCTCTTTAATATCATCCCCGAAAATAAATGGTATTTTCAAAAAAGCTAAAATATATTTATTATAAAATAATTGTTAATCGCAGTTCTACATAGGCATAACTACCCTCTATTTCCTCAATTCCACAAAAGTACAAGTTTGATATAAATGATACAATATAATAATACATAATAATCGATTATTGTAGATAAATTTAATCAATCCAGTGGGAGTATAATTACTTAAATTGATGAATTTGTTTAAATATTTAGTTTAAAGAAAACATATCTAATGGATAACATATCAAATCAGAGAGTTTGTCAAATGAATAAAGCCTTTGTTGTCATTTACATGGAAAAATTGAGTATAACAAAGTGACTAACATGTCCAAATTTTAGTCTCTTAGATTAGTTGCAATTTTAGCCAACGTTATTTTTTCATCAATTCATAATACCGGGTCGGTATTGAAATATCCCATCTCTCATGTTTTGGAAAACATTTATTGGAATTTACAATTACCTTTCTCTTTCAAAAATTGTAGGTTGTTTTTAGAGATAAAATTGTTCATAATATTGATCTATTTCAATATATAATAATCAGAAATCTATTTAATTTTTGTTGTGTTATTTTAAAGTGTCAAATTTAATTGCCCATTGCATAAAAAAAGTATTTGATAAATATGCAGAACTCTGGAAGCAATCAAAATTATGTAAATTTAAAGATAGTTGAAGAGCATGTTTTAAAAAGCCGCTCTTCAAGCCTTAATTCAAACAGGCAAATAAAGAGCTTGTCACAGAAAAACCGGGCAAAAACAAAACAAAAATAAGTAGTTATAGGCCAATAAGTCTTCTCACCACCCTATCCAAACTGCTGGAAAGAATAATTCAAGTTAGACTAAATGCCGTTATTGAAAACCAAAACACAATCCCTACCTTTCAATTCGGATTTAGAAAAGGCCACTCTACATATCATCAAATACAACGTATAAGCGAACTTATCGAGCGTGGCTATGAAAACAAAGTCTACACTGCGGCCTTATTTCTAGACATCTCACAGGCCTTTGACAGAGTGTGGCTTGAAGGTTTAAAGCTAAAAATCCTAAATATTGACATGCCTCCCTACCTAAAAGCCATTTTATTCTCATTTGTCGAAAACAGAACCTTTGCTGTACGAGTGAACTCCACGCTATCACAAACTAAAAATATCCATGCAGGTGTTCCGCAGGGCAGCGTCCTGGGTCCAGTCCTATTCTCCATTTACACCTCTGACCTGCCTGAAACTAAGGCAACTCTCGTCACCTTTGCGGATGACACAGCCATCTTCACTCAAGCATCGTCATTGGACGAAGCAGTACAAGCTCTCCAACAAGCCACAAACCAGCTTTCTCGCTGGTTTCAACAGTGGAATACCCAAATAAACCCAGATAAATGCCAAGCAAAAATATTTACTCTTAGACGAATCACGAATCCCAACCTAGTTCACATTAATAATAAACCAATACCGTGGAAATCCAACGATTCAGCAGTCAAATACCTCGGTATCTACCTGGACACACGGCTGAGTTGGGGCTTTCACATTAACCAGAAATTAATCCAGGGATATGCCAGACTCAAACAGCTGTACCCACTAATTAACCGTAAATCTTTCCTAAAAATTGAATGCACTATGCTGTTATACAAAACCCAGCTACGACCACTAATACTATATGGATCACCGATATGGTGCAACACGTCTCAAACCAACTTACGCAAAATACAGAGGTTCCAAAACAAAGTGCTACGAATTGCAGTCAACGCGCCCTGGTACATTCGGAACACACAGCTACACCAAGAATTAGGAATCATGCCCATTGAAGACTACATTAAAAAGTGCAAAAAAGTTTATAATCAACTCAAGTGCGTGTAGTGGTGCGGTTCATTATGAACTCTTTCGAACAAAGATACACACAAGACTCAAACGTCAACTACCTCAGGACATTATATTAACCGATCGTGAAAATTACTGAAACAGTCACTGAAATGTTTGCTGAGACAGCTAAAAGTCTCCTTATGTTATGTAATCAAAGTCATGTATATAATTTACACAACATCACTGCTATGTATAACAAAATTGTATTTGTTGATCTAGCAATAAATGTAACCTTTAAAAAAAAAACAACAGAAAAATCACCATGGTCCCGTGTAGAGGAGTGAGTCTACAGACTTTTCTCTCTTCACAGGATACTTGAAAAGCACCGAATTTCTAATTTCCATTCTAAACAATTTTCAATCTTGAAAACTTCGTCAAAATCTGCTTTTAATTCACTTGTTAACCAGTTTATCTGCAAGATTTTGAGAAGGCAGCAATGATTCTAGATTAAAGCGGAAGAATGAAAGTCCAAGTACAATTTGATATCGAATTAATTCGATCAGTATCTAGTCCAAAATAACTAAACCACCAAATGTCCTGTATGAAGTAACAAAAACATTAAGAATAAATTAAATTCAACAGTACTGTCATTTCTTGTACATTTTTGAACAACATGTTTTTCTTCAACTTAATTGTTTTCATAAATAATAGAAGAAAGATTTGACCACTTGTATAACAAAGAATTTACTGTTTCTAATTTTAATGACTACTATTATCTCAACATCGTAGCTCATATCCTCAAGTCGTCGAAAATTTATTCTAGAAAGGTAATTTATATATTTTGCAAGCATTTTTCATTCTCAAGCATGCACAAAATAGTATCTCTTATATATGGAGCAACTAGATCCTGAACCAAAGTATGAGTTTTACTACTTTTTACAATATGATAATCAATTCTATATGAGGCTTTAATCTCGTTCTCACTATTTTTGATGGTAGTCGATAAATACGATGTAAAATTCTCATTTTCTAATAGATTAAGAAAAGTTACATTATTTTGTTTCATAACTGCCGTTTTTCGTCTGTAAATGCCGCTGTAATAAAAGGTCTTATACTACCATTAGATAACACTTCGCATACTACACTCAAGAGTTTTTAAGTCTTCTTCTACAAAGAAAAATTTACCATCATGCATTAATGCGTTGTCCTGTGAAGTATCCACATCTGATAATTGATCAGAATCACTTTTCAACGATGTGAATGTTAAGTGATTTTTAAAATTCATCACTACTCATTACTGAGAACTGGTTACTGGTTGGGCTTTGTCTCCCTAAATACTCTACGTGCCAACTCTCATTACTAACTCTAGCTATTACTTAATTAAAGGTAAATTTGTGAATGGTTTGCATTAGCAAGAGTAACACACAGATCGTTGAGGAAGCTTCAATCGATAGTTCATACTTTTTAGGTATCCGTTAAATCGCTGATTTATATTTTTTTTAACAAATTTAATTTTACATATAAGTAAAAGTAAAATTGTATTTTAAACAGCTTAATAATCTTTTAACGATGTTAGTGCGTTTTTATTTTCGTAAACGAAGAAATTAAATAAGTCTTCATAAGACGTTATAAATTAACGCTCAGACTAGAAGTACTTCGTAGATTTAGAGAAAAAAAGTACAAAATGTAGCAGATGCCAATAAAAATAATAATTTAAGCGACTCGGGCTTCATTTCTCAAATATATTATCCTAGACTAAAAGAGAAAATGAATTACGTTGAACGTAGCAGAATATTAACCTAAGATTAACAAAAAAACATTTTTACCCAATATCAGTTTATGGGTAAATTCAAAATAATCTCCGATCGCAATTTTTATGTATTTGAGCCTTAGATCTGACATTACAACTCAAGGAATAGTTACAAAGCTAAATATTTTTGTCAATAGTTTCACAGCATCTCAAAAAAATTGAATAACTTATGAAATAAAATATGTTAGGGAGAATTTTAACTTGCTAGTTATTGCTTAGAAGGAATAAAAGCATTGTCCTTATAAACGTCTTGGAACAAGAGATAAAAATTAAATTATGCACCACAACATCTAACTACGTCAACTCTACGTCTCTTTTTCCACCAGTAATATATTTGTACGTCATTTTAAATAGCTGGTCACCTTTCATTCTTTCGACATATAGTTTCCAGTCTTGTTTGTTGACTTCAATATTTTCTAGGACAGATTGCACACCTAGATTTTCTCTTACACCTACATTATCATTTTTGAATCTATCAGTTCTGATATATCCTTCTCCAAAGCTTAGATGTGCAAATTATTTTTTTTATCTTGAAACCTACATTTTGCTACCGTACAGCAAGAAAAGGATTGCCGCAGTCTTATGATTTTTAAAATTGTTTTTCTAGCCTTATGGAAGGTTTTTCTAATAATTTCGCGCAAGCGGTGAAATTTATACGTTTTGTTTCTATGTTATGATTTATATGGTATCCTACATCACATTCCAAATAATAGATGAACTTGTTGGATTAGTTGGTCGTTTAAGAAGATCCTAGTCCAGACTGATTCTTTCCCGTAGAACGCCATGATCTTTGTTTTCTGGTGTGAGAAGAGCAAAAAGTATTTTTTGCCTATGAAATAAAGTTGGTAACAAGCTCTTTGTAGGTCATTTTTATTGTCTTAGATTACAGCTAAGTCGTCGGCAAAAAGTAGACGGATGATATATTTGTCCATGTCTATCTAAAGGTATTTACCTTTTGGATTAGTGTATTTCCAATCACAAAGGGCGTCTTACAAATGGATTTAAGAAATTCTATGTTGCGCTAGACAACCTAAATTTTTCATTTTCTCTCATATTTTTTCGCGGTATACAATGTTAAACACTGTGGTAAAACTAATAAAGGCTTCAAAATTAAATGATCTACGCTTTTGTATGATTTGCTAACTAGTAAAGCTATCATCTATATAAGAGCACCCTTTGCGAAACCTATGTTGTTCCTTAAGCAATAAATTTACATTTATTGTTTTTACTTGTAAATTTAAAATTTTCGTGTATATATTGCATATGGAATTTAATGTACTGATGCCTTTGCAGTTTTTAATCTCATTACTTTTATAAAAACCGACGTACTTAAGCTTTTAATTGGCTATTTAATATTGCTTGTTGCATCCAACACATATTAAGTAGATGAGTGGCTCTCAAAACTCCATTTCAGTTTTTGTTAAGAGCGTTCTAAAATCCAATAATACCAAAGAACAAACAGTATTTAAGAAACGCTTAAAAGCGAGGAGGTTTAATTTTTTATGTTCTTAAACTTATATTAAATTTTCGTTTCGTTTTAATCGGCTATATAAAACTCAGAAATGTTGGGATTTCTGACTTATTTTTGACACGCTGATCGTAGAGCGATATTGACATGCAATAAAGTTCCACTTGCTGTCGAGTTTTGGTTATGAAAACAGCTTAACCTAAGAGAAGACGAGGTAAAAAAAGACAGTGGAAATAAATCTATATAATTTTGTTACAATAATAATCTTAAAAGCAAATTTCTCTATTTGTTCTTCGTCGCGTACAAGCAATGACGGGAAAACTTCAAAACCTATATAATTGAAGTTTTTGATAACATTATAAATTCTATTGAAAACGAAACACATCGAGCAGTGAGGCTTATCAGTCAACATGAAGTTACCGTTACTAGTAAAGTTCATGCTGTTACTTGCTTTTTAAATACCAAAAATAAATCTGCTGACGAAACTTCATTTCATATACGTTATGAAAATGAAAGACCTGCTTTAATTTACCTGATCACTTCATTTCGGAGTAAAGTCAGGGTATGTTGTGGCGTCTACCAGGCTATTCATATCCTATTTGCAAAATTACAACAACGACCTTTTGGGACTGATGTGGTAGTTTTTTGATAGACTGTATACCGAAAGGTAGAATCACTTTGAAGTAGTAAATGATCTCTGGGCTGCTATTTGTTAAAAACAATTAGGCTTTTTTCAAACAAAACGAAGACAACGCAAGAATTCCTTACTAATATCTTCCGTATTCGCCAGGTATTCCCGCAATTAGAAAAAAATTTGAGACGGTTCAATAATAATGACGAATTGTAACGCGAACTAAACAAGAAAACTCAAAATTAAACTTTTCTGAATGTTTTGGAGCACTTTCTTTACAAAATAAGGGAAAACTTGCTTTTAAGATATTCCTTATCTTGGCAAGCACCTAACTTAATAAGATTGTTATGTAATGAAAGTAAGTTTCTGTCTGATTTTAATTTTTATTTTAATATTTCTGTTTAACAGGGAAAAGTATAAAGTAAGTTCAACGTTGTAAACATGATTTGACATAAAGTTACATATAAATTTAAATTTCACAAAAAATAACGCCAAAAAATTAGGAAAGAGTAAGATAAAAAAGAGCAGTAAGGAATCAATATTATTTTTTTAACTTCTCGTCCTCATCCAGTCCCCAGAGGTTATCTTAAACTGTTTCTGTCCAACTTTGAGCTTTGATGAGGAAGTAGATGCCGAAAATTTCACAAACGTTTAGAGAAAAAATATACAAACAGAAGTAAAAGCAGAAGATAGACTAAACGCACAAAATAATAAAGCATTGCTCAAAAGAGCACTACTTAATAACAATGAGTTGATGAAGAAAGCAAAGGTAAACAAAAGACAGAGATCAAGCACAAAATTTACAATAGCTTTTCGAAAGTATTACTCACAAATTGAAGAAACAAAATTATAAAAAATAGATGGCTAATTATGAAGAAGTAAAATGTTTAAGAAAACTCTTGAAACAAGTGTATTTTTTAACTTTACAAAAGAAATAAGTAATGAATGCTTTAATAGTTCAAGAAACTTATATCAGTATTGGGACAACAAAAATAGAGAGTACAAAATTGTTATACGTAGAAATTTATACGATGAGGAGATGTAACAACAAAAAGGTGATTTCAAGCAAAGGGTTTAGAAATAGTAAAATTTAATAAAATTAAAAATGAGTGAAGTTTAGAACTGAACAAATAAAAAAGAAAATTAAAACAAATATAAAAAAGTAAAGCAAGAAGAGAAAAGTAAATAGCATTAAAAATATGTACCAATCCAAGAGTATAGAAAGAAAGGATTTGATAAGATAAAGAAAGTAAAATAAATAGGTGCATTAAATAAATTAAATATACAACTATAAAAAAGAGATTAAATAATATTGTGTAGAAAAGAAAGTATAAAACAAATATAGCTACCATATATATAGCATAGAATAAGGAAGAAGAGAGCGCGACAGCCGCGACGCAAAGGCTTCGGCCTGCCAGACTAACGGGCGGCGGGCCCTGGGTTCGACTCCCAGGTCAAAATAACGGCAAACATCGAGTGCTCTCCGGCCATCATACAAACACCTTTGGCGGTCGTAAAGTACATTCTCCTTCTTCTAACGGGTTAGACTAGCCACCTGCCCGGGGTACGCCCAACATGGCTCATAGTACTACACGAAATGTGTAGTTAGAAACAGGCTAATAGCCTATATAAGAGTAGAAGAAGAAGAAGAAGAAGAATAAGGAAGAAATAAATAAGTGAAATCGTATGCCAGTAGAAAATATAAATTACTGACATTAACTAACATTAAAAGAAAAAAAATACTATAAATTAATAATTTAGAGGTAAGAAGTGGTAGAGACGTAATCTGCAGTAAATAATAGAGACCAAACAGTTCTGCATCTTTTTCTGTTGCTCTAATCTACATTTAGTCAGGATTAAGATTTTAATTACTCTACATTCATAACGAAAAGACGTAGTTTCCATGGGAAAAATGAAATTTTACGCAAATGGTGGCGAATACATTATCTCATGTTCGTAACACTTTATACTTTATTTATACATTTACGCCAGTTATCTTATTGTGCACTGTATACATATATAAGAGATTTTGCAATCGATCTTCTGTTTTTCACTTCAGTCTCATTTTTTTCTGTTCTGTTTTGCATGTATTTTAAATTTAAAGGCACAAGAAAAGAGCGCGGTGGCCGTCCCTTACAGTTTCTTTAAATTACCACCCAAATGACTCTACACATATGTTATATATCATCAGCTCATACGCCCAATAACATAATTATAAATCAGATAAACTACATCCTAATCAACAAAATGTTTGGAAATAATAATTTAGCTGACAAAACATATCCAATTATTGTAAAACTTCACACAAAACTAAAAACTAACAAAAAATACCACACAGAAATATGTAAAGAAAAGCTTCAAGATCCAAACATACAAATGCAAATAGAACATAGCTTGTCAAGCGAGATGCGTGGGGTAAAGCAAGAAATGAAGAAAAACAAAAGTCAACAGCCAATGGCCAAACTTACAGAGAAAGTAAAGTCAGAAGATGCGAAGAAAAATATAGGATGGATGAATGACTCCAACTTATGGAAAACTGAGGGAAAAAAATTTTAAAAATACAAACTAATACAATAGGTGATCCGTAGAAAAATACAGGAGGCAAAAGAAAAGTATTTAAACGACAAATGAGAGTAAATCGAAAAACTAAATATGACATGATAACTACACGATTTTATAGAACATATACTAAAGGACATACTTTTGAATAATGGAAATAAAATACAGATTAACGTAGAAGAAAAATTACAGACATAGAAGCAATATATAGAAGAATTATTCTACTATAACAGATCAACGTAACATAATTATACGGACTCAGATATCGAATCTTATATATGTAAAGAAGAAGTCATATACGCAATCAAAAGTGCAAAAAATGGCAAAGCCCCAGACCCAAACGAAGTATTTTCAAGAATTTTAAAGATGGTGGACAAAACAAGCATAGACATCTTAGCTTATTGCACACGGGGAATACCAAACGAATGGCTTAAATCAACTTTTGTCGTCATACCTAAAACAATTAACGCTAAGAGCTAAGAAGCATAATAAGTCCTACCCTAAAAATATTTTTAAAAATAATACACAATAGAATCCATAAACAAGTGAAACAACTAAATAAATGTTAGTTTGGATTTAGACATGGATTGGGAAGCCCTTATAAGCCTACAAATACTAGTAGGACGATGCAGAGATATCAATATAAAGGTTTGTGCCTACTTCATTGACTACGAAAAGGCTCTCGATAGAGTGCAACGTTGAGAGTTCCGAAAGATATAGGTCTGGATAATAAAGATATTCGAATTATAATGAATCTGTACTGGAAATGGACAGCGGCCATGAGGATAGACGGAGAAATGACCGATCAAATAAAAATATTAAGAGGGATGAGACAGGGCTGCGTTTTATTGCCAATTTTATTTACTATCGTTTCTGAAACGATATTCAGAGACGCATTAGAAGACACACAAAAGGAATTAATTAATCGGCGGAAAATGAACAAGACCTATAAGTATTGATTAGCCGCGTTGATAACTCGACTAACAAATATGGCCTAAATATAAATAAAAAGGAAACTAAAATAATGGTGATCAGCCGGTTAGAACAAGTTCAGAAAAATTCAAATATTTGGGCTGCAATTTAAATGAAAAACGGGATCACAACACTGAAATTAGAAGTAGAATAGAACAAAGCAAAAGCGTCGTTTGTAAAAATGGAAGAACTCATCTGCTGCCGAGACCTAAACGTACAACTATGCATGCGCATTGTACGAAGTAGAAGCATGGACGCTCACTCAAGTAACAACTAAAAGGAGAGAAGCATTTGAAATGTGGATTTACAGGAAAATACTGAGAATATCTTCGATTGAAAGAATAAGAAACGTGACTGCCCTACAAAGAATGGGGAAAGAAATAGAAATAATTAACATGGTCAAAAAAAGCGAAATAGAATACTTAGGGCATGTAAAAAGGTAACAACGAAAGGTAACAACTATTACAACTAATTATTCAAGGGAAGATACAGGGCCAGAGAAGCTGGAAGAAGGAGAACATCCTGGCTCAAAAATTTACGAGTATGGTTTGGAAATAGTACAGGATCCCTATTCCTAGCAGTAGCATGGAAAGTTGAGATAGCCTTGATGGTTGCAAACCTTCCTTAGGAGATGCACTATACGAGAAGAAGTATTTTAAATAAGTTGTATGCTTCTCTTTAAATGCCTCTTCTGTTTATTGGTTCCAGATTTGCAGTTCCCCATTTTTGTTCACTTAAAGTTTAATAAACTATTTTTTATGATTCGTTTAATATTTTCATATTCTTTTTCAAAATCATCATCTATTGCTTCTGATACTAATGCTGTACTCATTCTATTTTGGTACAGCTACTTTATTGCTTCATCATGTAGTAGATGGATTCTGAACTTTTGTTCAAACAGATGCTCTACACTTCTTCATTCATTTTTGAAACTACTAGATGATAATCAAACTCTATTATATTATTTCTGAGAAGAACTGTGGATGTGGATGGCTGTGATAATATAGTCGTTGAGTAAATAGCAACCCTGGGCATACATACAGCATGAAGGACAACTCACTCAAAAAGTTGAAATACAAAGAGGAGTGAGACAAGGCTGCATCCTCTCCCATCTCCTTTTTATAATAGTAATCGATATAATCGGTAATGAGGAGGACTGAAGACAAAAGAACAGGGATAAACTTGGCAAACTGGAGGACTTAGAGTTTGCGGACGACATCTGCCTAATAACAACAAATAAAAAACACATGCAACAAAAACTGATCAAACTAAACAACAATGCTAGGAAAGTAGGATTACAAATAAACTCAAACAAAACTAAACTACTAACCAAAACAACATGGGGAATACAAGAATACAATTAGAGGGAAGAGAGATAGAGGAAATAGACGAATTCTGCTACCTAGGAAGCATAATAAGCATTAAAGGAGCCACAGAGAGGGATATAGAAAGACGCATAGGACAAGCACAGAAAGCCGTCAATTCACTATTTAAAATTTGGACGTCAAACAATATAAGCAGAACAACAAAGCTCCGACTCTTCCACAGTAATGTAAAAAGTACACTACTATATGGAGCAGAAACCTGGAAAGAAGACAGAAAACACTATAAGAAACTGCAAACATTTATAAATAAATGCCTCAGAACTATTTGCGGAATCTTCTGGCCAGAAGTAATCAGTAATGAGGACCTTTGGGAAATGACAAAAGAGGAAAGAATAGAGGTAACCATAAAAAAGCGCAAGTGGAGATGGATTGGTCACACCCTTAGAAAACCGATAGGAAATATAACCAGGCAAGCCTTGGAGTACAATAGGACAGGGAAAAGAAGGAGAGGCAGACCAACTAATACTTGGAAAAAAACAATTACAGAAGAACTAAAACAAGTAGACCTAAATTGGAACCAAGCAAAAAGAATAGCAAAAGATAGGAAAAAATGGAAGGAACTAATGGAAAGAATTGTGACAACGGAACGGACCCCAGACAGTGCGTGAGACTGGCTATCTCACCACAAGAAGTCTAAAGCTAAAGCAAATGAAACGCCCCGACAAGGGCGCCCTTTGCTCCAACAAAGGAGCTATATGATATATGATGATGAAATAGCAACCCTGAGCTTCTCAAATGAATTTGTGTATCTTTTCTTTCTTACAAATGAAAAATTATGCAACCTAAAAGAGAGCAAAAATAGATCAAAATCATAAATCTTGTACATTTGCGAAGAATCCAGCATTTTTAATTACTTAAAAACTGTTAGTTGCATAAATAACAGTAACTTTTGCTAAAACGAATAAGACGATAGGAGTTTTATTCGGTGAGAACTAACTTTTAACTCTGAAGCCCCAGGCACGCCCGGAAGATCACTTGCGACGTAACAATGTCAGTAAACCCGATGTTTTCTGAAATTACTGTGATTTGGCAAAGCGCCCGCAATAAATTTCAGTCAGCCGCGGCGGCCGTTCTGCACGAAGGGTCAAAGGGGCCCACATGTGTCGGATACGTGTGAGAGCGTGACACGAGATCGGCCCAGCTAATGTTTCCGGGTGTACTTTGTTATTAAATCGGGCTCGAGGTGAGCATCTTCGGGTTATGCAAACGCGCTATTATTATTGCATTACTGCCGCCCGTGAGTTACGAGCGCGCCGCGCCGGAACAAAGGGGCGCGCTGGGCTGCCGGCGAAGCTCGCGCGGGAGCTTTCGGACAAAGCTCGCGGCGCGGCCCTTAAATCACTTTCGTGTAAACGTTTCAATTACGCGCCGGGCCTCAGCATTCAGCACAATTAGCCGCCTTGATTTATCGCCTCCCCGCGGTAGGTCGGCTTACGAGTTGGCGCTAAATAATAGAGTACTTGGCTCGAGGCCACCCCGGATCTCCGCTGGGAACTTCGCGCGAAGCGGCGCAGGGAGATGCTGCGGCGATTCCATGTTTTATGGTCCATCAAAAAATAATTACGGCTAATTCTAGGTCCGTGAAGGACTGCAAGCTGCACTGGCTAGACGCTCTTGAAAGCTCCCGCTAACACCTGCAGTAAAACGTTGCGCTGGGCGATCAACTCGTAACGTATAAATTTGCAAAAAAGCATGAGCTGGTAAACATAAATTTTTATTGGGTTACGGTTTATGTGTTTTGCTAAACAGATTATTTACTGCCGCATTAAAATATTTTAACAGCTAAAGCTAAATATGCCTTGTATATTGGTTTTAGTGATTTATGACTTAACGCCTCGTTTATGGCGGAACACTTTCATCGCTTAAATAAAACAAACTTATAACAAAAAATATATAAACATGAATACGTACTTTTCATAATTTGTTATAAAAAATTCATATTGTGCAATAATAGATAGCAAAATAATGCTTTGAAATAATAATATTGGCTTAACAATATGCTTTAACAGCATTTTACTTTATTAACAAAGTAATTTTATTACAATATTGTTTCAATTATGCAAATTTTCCTCCCATACATTGTTCTTAAACTTCAAAATTACATTAATAAAATTAAAATCGTTTAGGTCTGTAAAATAAGATATACCATACAGAAAAAAATGACGCATGTAGGTGTTGGCATGTAAACCAAAAAAGTTTAGTAAAACATATTTTTGTATAATTATTGTATAACTATTATGTATAAATGCTTACAAAAGAAACATAAAATAGAGAGCTTGAACTAAAATCGAAAATCGAAATAGCAAGTCAAGAGGGTACTGTCTTTTAGGTCTCGTTTAGTGCTCGACTGTTAGAGTGGTATTCTAGCTTGGCGATGAGACATTTACTGATTATTACTTTGTAAAAGAGGACTTTAGTGTGGAAGGAAACCAATAGTGCTTGTTGAACTTCAGGTTAAGTTGCTTTCGTTTGATCGATATGTGGGTCTTCTAGGTAAAGGCTCTATCAAGGTGGATAGCTAGGTATCTTGTATTGTCAGATTGTGGTATTATTGCTCTGTTGATAGTGATGGGTAGACACGTGTCTCTTCTCTTTGTAAAGGTAACATGTATGGACTTGGTTTGGTTGGTAATAATTCGCCAATTCTGAAAGCAGTCATGAATAATATCGAAATGGGTTTGCAGTTTGGTGGAGGCCCTTACTCGATCTTTGTCTGTAATCAGTAGCTCAGTATCGTCAGCAAACGTTGCGATTGAGACTTCCACGCAGGTTGGTAAATATGGTGTGTACAATAGCCATAATACTGGTCCTAAAACACTCTCTTCGGGTATTCCAGAACCTATGGGGGTCAACGTGGTAAGTTCTTATTTAAATTATTTTGGAAAAGTCTGTCCTGTAGGTAAGAGCGTAATATGGGGTAGAGGTTATCAGGTAACCACTTTTTTAACTTATAGAATAAGCCTTTGTGTCAGTCTTTGTCAAAAGCCTGGCTGACGTCTAGAAATACAGCGCTGCAGTATTCTTTGGCTTCAGATGTGGCATTAATAATTTCTACCCGTCTGTTCAATTGCAGTGCTGTCTTCTAAAATCAAATTGATGGTTCGGTATAAGAGTTTGTTCTTCTAGAATTGTTGTTAGTCTCTTGAGCAGCAAGTTTTCGAATAGCTCTGAAGTTATGGATAATAAACTTATCGGTCTATACGACCCTGCTAAGTTGAGTGGTTTGTCAGGCTTTTAGATTAAAATAATTTTAGCAACTTTCCATTGTGCTGGGAAATGAGTCGTTCTTAGTATCGCGTTAAATATAAATGTCAGCAATGTGAGTCCCTTAAGTGGTAGCTCTTTTACTGTTTGCCCTGTTATTAAGTCGTAGCCAGGTGATTTTTGTAGGCAATTTTTTTAATGAATCTTTCACCTCTTTCACTTTAATGACTATGATAAGCTGTTACAGGTGCAATGGGGCGTCAAAAAATCTGCCCATTTCTTCTACGTCAGTTCTGGGTGCTTCAGGAGTCGGTTGGAAGACTTGCCTAAGGTGTTCGGAAAATACCTCAGCTTTCTCAGCATCGCTTTTCGCCCAAGTTCCGTTTTCTTTCCGGATCGGCGGAACGGGTTGTTGTGGTTGTTTTAACCTTTTAGTGGCTTTCCACAATGAGTAGTCACTCGCTTTCGTAGCCGATAGACCTTCGGTGAATTCTTTAAAAGTCTCGTCTTTGTATTCCTGCAGCATTTTCTTCTCTGGCACTCTACGTAATCTTCTCTTAGTTCTCTTAATAGTTGCGGTAGTTTAGTTTTATGAATTACGGAGGTATTTATAGTTAGTATAACAGGAGTATGATCGGAGCAGAGATCTGGCTATCTTTCCGTTTATATATGCTTGTCCATTACCCTTAGTGATAAAGAAATCTAGACAATATGAGATTTTCTTCAGGTCATTGGGCCAGTAGGTGGGTTTACCCTTGAAGGTATAATCTAGATGCTTTTCTTGCATTACTGTCTGTAACGCTCTTGAAGAGATCAGTCAAGATCCCCAGTGTGGGTGTTTGGCAGCGGAAATAAATCTGGGACCTAATAATTTGAAATATTTCTCAAATCGTTCTTTATTTGCTCTATATCCAGGGGGACAGTACGCTGCAAACATTGCTGGGGGTCCGTTCCAATCTTCTACCTTTAGTGTTGTGGCTTGCAGAAAATCTCTGCCAAATTTGTTTAATTCATAATGCGTAATATTATGTTTAATGCCTATAATATGTCTAGCGTTACCATTCGGGTATTGTATGTCATAAGTTTGTAACCTGGTATTATAAAATAAGTGTGGATAGTAAAATGCGCCTCGGAGACGAGTAACATGCCAATGTGGTTAGTGTTGAGGAATGCCTCTACTTCCTAGCGATTTTGCGTCAGGTCATTTGCTTTCCATGTAAAAATCTTATATTGAGCCATTTTAATTGATAATTTGTTGTCTAAGTGCAGCCAGTTCATTTGTAAGTGTCTCTATGGTTTTTTTCATATTCCTGGTTTCACATAGGAGATCCTTTATAACGTTATTTTGGTTTGTAATAGTTTCCTGCATAAATTAGAATGTAGGTCTTTCTTGATTGTTAAATGTGCTCTTTTGATCGGTGCAGATTGCTTGTTTATATGACCCTAGCCCTAATGGTTGAACATTGTGAGGGGTAGTAATATTTGATGTCGCAATTTGTTGATTATTAGCGTGGCTCAGTGGTGGGAAGTTTGATGGCACTAAGACAAACCTTTTTGTGACCTGTGGTTGTTGCTTATTTGGTTTCGATTTTGAATTTATATTACGTCGATTTAGTGTTCCTATACACTTGACAGCCTTTATAATTGGCTGGGTGATCACCTTTACATAACACACATTTAGTTGTTGCGGTGTTATTTGTGGGGCAGTTCCTAGTGTCACGGTTCGCTTCGCATTTGACACATCTAAACGGACGCATACAGAAGTTGCGTGGGTGTCCGTAGCATTAGCATCTCTTGCATTGCGTATGTGTTTTTCTTATGTGGTGGCTCCACCTAAATTTTAGCATTTAGAATGCACTCCATCTGAAAGATTTCCTTATTGTTTTTCTTGGGCTCGAGAACTATAACGAATACGTTTTTGTAGTCTTCAGTTTGGTTATTTTGCAAACTGAAATGATCCGTGGTGTGTGCCCAGAAGCTATTAGGGCTGCCTTAATTTAGTTAATGTCAGTTGTGTGGTTCTGATTACTATCCCTATAGCTACGTTCTTCTTTTAGACTAAAAATATGCACAGCAAATTTGTTTTCATCAAGAATTTCTACCACCAATCGAACACGTCTGTCAAAGTCTAAAATCGCTTTCAACTTACAATTAGCCACATTGTCTGTAGTGATTCAGGGCGATAGGCGCCCTGTATGTTGCTTATTTTCGACGTCCTCTTTGCCTTCTTTGAACACTCTGGCTATCTAAACATTCATGCTTTCGATGAAGCAACCTTCTCATAAACTTTCTGCTTTATAGCAAGTCTCTCGGTTGCGAACTTTTCGAGTTTAACGTAAGGGCGCGAACAGAAATGGGGTGGATCGGACCGCTTACATAACATCACCCACCAATTGTCAGGCCCAAAAACTCTACCCTGACCCTTCTTGGACAAAGAAAAACAATTTTATTACTTTTAGAACGTACTCCGTACAATGATTAATTTCTCGTTTATCTCTTTATGTATGCTTTGAAACCATCTTCCTATACGCGTATTGAACAAAATTAATATATATCTGTAATTTATAATGCTATTCGAGAGATAAGGTAAAATGTAAATCTATTTTTTTTACTGTTATGTCTCTAGACCTGTTCCTAAAAAATGTAACAAGTTTTTAGTTTGCACAGCTCCATCAAAGTTTTTTCTGACTGCTCGGCTAAAAGTCTTGCAAAGTTAGTCAAGGGTGGTTTATGACACAATTAATGAAACGACGCCGTGCAATCTTCTCTAAAGCAAGAGAAGCAAAACTTTTGCCCTAAACTTTAATAAGCAAAAATAATGCATTGTTATGAAAATCTTCCGGGGAATTTTAATAGTTCATTTGCGTTAATTCACTCTTAATTAATCCGCCCGAAAGTAGCTCGCGCGCAAACGTTTTCAGTTTCGAAACTATGGTGCCGTTAAGCCACGTCGTTCGCTCAGTGACAAGCCGAGTTATTAATAGGTAGAGAGAACGGCGTGTAATTAGCCATTGTGTGCCTCCATTTCGCGTAACGCACCGTCGACTTTGTTAACTACTGCGATCGTTTCCTTCGCTAAATACCGCACTGGGTCAGGGCTGTGAGAAGCTTTCGGATTTGTTTCGGCGGAGCGTAGTTGCTTTACTTTGGTTCTTTTATCATCTTGTATCTCTAAATGTTTAAAGTCCTGTGTTTGCGGCCTATGCGGTAGCTTTATGGTGGGAAGTGCCGTAAAATTAAACAAAAACAAGTGAGGGGAGAATACAAAATATATAGCGCATTGTTAGTTACGAGAGTTAGAACTTATGTCCTAATGTCATGACAACTATTCTTTGTCTCAAAGATAAGGGATGGCATCACAAAATATCGTCTCAAGGAAGTCGTGCACTCATAGTATGTGTTTGAAACACAAGATGGCTCTGTTATGTTCTGTAATTCAACAGAGAGCAATGTTAAATCAATTGTCAGTCATCCGTCGTGCAGGGTAGATGTGACTCGAGTAAAACAGCGTTTGCATATCAAAATAGCCGTTTTTCGTTGCAGAAGTGCTAAAGAATGATACAAAGAGTTGGTACAGCGGTCGCGAATAATGATCTTCCATAACGAACAGTCACGAGGTCTGCACACTTACAGATTGGTCTGCCTATTGCTGATCGCTGGTTGCTTCGCGTCCTCGTTGGAACTCTGCTACCTAACTCACGACTGTTAGTTAAGGAAGAACATTATTTCGAACTGTTTCTACTACCTCTAGCGTTTCTGCTAAGAATAACGGCTCTTTTTATATACGAACGCTGTTCTACTCGAGTTAAATCCACCCAGCACGGTGATTGACTGACAACTGACTTAACATTGCTCTCTGTGTAATTACAAAATATCGCAGATACATCTTGTATTGTGGACACTCACTATGAATGCCCAGCTTCCTTGAATCATACGACTTTTTGTGATACCATCTTTTATCTTTAAAAAACAACAGTTTGCATGATCTATCGTATTTTAAAATACTTTGTGAACACATTTATAAAATAAAATAAAAAATAACACACAAAAAATATTGAAGTTAATTCAAACTCTGTACTGGAAATTTTCAACTATTTTCAATCACACTACATGGTTGCCTAGATAAATATTTTAGGTTTTATTGCAAGAAAATTCAGGGGCCGTCTTACACGTATGCCCAAAATCCTATTAGATAACATAACAAGTTAACTTCACGTAATCAACAATCTATGATTGTTGTTAAAATGAGCCAAGACTGCGAAGGGGTTGGAGTAGAGCAATATTCCAATGGTTTGGCTAGAAAAAATCCAAGTTTGTGACGTACTCGAGAAGTACGAGAAATCTGATCAGCAAGAGAAGGTAACTGCTGACAGGGCAAATTACAGCAAGCGATCTAATCTCAAGAAAAAAGATAAATTCGCCCGCGATGGGGATCCTGGGCGGAAAATGAATGGCCCGGCAAAAGCATTGGACGTAGGGAGGTCGCTGGTCAGTCTAGCAGTGCACCAGGGCCTGCACTACAGGCCTTTCATCTTGAGGAACCGTCAACGTTTGATTGAGAAAAACAAGATTGACAGTAATTTGAAGGCCCGAGCACAGCTGAGTGACATCAAGCATAATAGCACTAGCTTCTTGAAATTGTATTTGGAGAAAAAGGTTCATCAAAATGACTGTTGGGCCTGTCAAGATGTCTCTGCTTACTGTTATTCGTACAAACTTTCTACTTTTTGTATTAGTGTTGGGGCATGTGAGTAGCGAAGAAAATGTCATGGTGCCTCATTTCTTTGAGGGAGACCCAAAGGTAACTGTCGACAGCTACATCAAAGTGCTGGAGACAGTTGTCAAACCCTGGATAGAGGAGGCGACTGCTGAAAGGACGTATGTACTTCAGCAAGACTGCTTCAGCCCACTTGGCAAGAAAAACACAGGCGTTGCTATACAACAGTTTGTATTGCCACTAGCCTTCCGAGTTGTGTCTATTCTCAAGCCTCGATTTCAATCGTCTTGATTACTAGGTATCGGGCGTGGCCGAGGCAAAGGTCAATGAAAAATCTAACACTAAACAGCTTAAGGGCACATATAGACAAGAAAAAAATTGTGTTGGCCTGCAGCAGTTTTAGGCCCGGACTCGAGTCTGATGGGGTTGTCTTATATTTCAACGCTGTTTTCATTGTTGATTCATTTTCCGGATTTACTTCGGCGACCCCGTGTTAGCATAAATGTTGCAAAATCTCCTAATTAAAGACACTAATCTAAAATTGATATCCAAATTTGTCAAGTTTGACCTTATGATTATTTATTATGTGTTTCTATGAAGAATACCCATAGTACTTCTTAAATAATAATAAAACTTGTTACTATTTATATGCGTAAACGGTTTAATATTAATTATAATTATTATTAATTATAATTAACAGTTCGAAGTCTGAGACTTAAGATAAAAATTTAAAACAACCATCTAAGAAAAGAGATCAGGATATTATCGTTAGAGGTATACACATATATATGTAACTATCAAGAAGTACAAAAATAGCGATAACATAGAAAAAATAAAGGAATTAAATACATACATTCAATTCAACGAAGTCGTTAAAAGTAAGCGTGCTAGCAGAGGTGTATTAACATTAATAAATAAAAAGGGTATCAGAAAAATAACCAACTAAGAAAATATAAAACGAAATATAACTGTAACTATGAATTATAAAAGGAACAGGATGGTTATAGTAGGAATAAAGCACCAGGTAATAAGTTTGCTCACAGAGACAAAGATCATCACTGTTCAATATTAAATGTAACACAGTAGACACCAAGAAAATATAGAAAAAAGGAATATCAGGGGTATTTTGGAAGAATGGTGACTAATAGCTCACGAATGAAAAAAATTAACTTCTTCTTCTTCCTTGTCTAATCCTTATGATCTTTTGGGCGTCGAAATCTCGTTTTTTTTCTTTTAACTATTTCGTTCATCATTTTCTGTCTTTTACTGTTATTTTTTTTCTGTTTTTCCCCTTTTCGTTCTCCTATCTCGATTGTTTTCTCTGCTTTTTTGTTTTTTATTACTTTTTATTTGTATAATTTTCTTTGGTAGTTTATTCGGTTCCAATCTTATTAGATACCTGCACCATTCTATTTATCGTCTTTCCATTGTCTGAATAATCAGTTCCTGGTTTAAATTATTTATTATTTTTTCATTTCTTATTCTGTCTAGATTTGTTTTTTTTTCTATAATTTGTTTCAGGTGTCTCATTTCTCTATTGCATTTATTCTATTTTTTTGGTTGTGTTAATCTGTTCATTCATCGCTACCATATATTAAAGTGGGTATTATTAGTGCGTATAAACTTAGTTTTATTTTCTATTTTTCCCTTTCTGGTTCCATTTAATGCATAATATATCTTTATTGCTTCCAGTTTTTTAATCATCTATAATAATGCTGCTGAGATACGCAAGAATGGTGATCTCTTTTAAAATCTGTCTGTTTGAGGTGTTTATGATATTTCCATTGCCCTATCTATTCTTTATTTTACAGCTGTATCAAGAGCTCTTTTCAGATCTATAGATGCTAAAATTAGTAGACTTTTTATTAAATTCCTTATAATAAATACTTTTCCTGTTGTTTGTATATGTTTTTTAAATTCAGCTTATTCTTCTTCCAATTTGTTTTCCACCTGTTGTCGTATCTTTTATTCTATTATTCGTTTATACACTTTAGGTTTCCCTTTTCATAAATAGGAAAAATTATATTATTTTTCCAGTCTGTAGGCATTAGATTTTTTCTCCAGACCTCTTTCTGTATCTCTGGATCTTATCCACTCTACAGTAACTGTATTTACTTCTTTCATTTTTATGTCTTTGTTTTCTCTGCTTTCTTGTCTTTCTTTTTTATATATTCTTTTTCTATCTTTTCCTATTTTAGGTCAACCTTTTTTATACAAAATTCTCTCTATATTTCTAAAATGTGTGGTGTATCTAGCTGCAACATTTTATTTTCATCTCGTTCCTATAATTTCTTTCCTTTTCTGCCCTTTCAATACTTTAATTTTGTTTCAAAATATTCTGTTCGTTTCGTTTAATTCTTTTCCAAAATTCTTTGTTTTACTGATTTTACTGCCTTCTTCACTATGTTTCTCTTCCTTATACATTTCCTCTTATCTTCGCCCAATTTCGTATTTATGTGTTTTTTACAGATTTATTTCTTTTTTTTGACTTATTCCTTTAGTTCTTGTGTCCACCAATAATATTAATAGAAGTAATTTTAAAGTAGAAGGTAAAATTAAACCAAAATCTGAGCAAAGAAATGAAGAAGCAGACAGACAGACTGATTTAAAAAACAGATTTTTTTTTCTTTTCTATTTGTATATGTTGATATATAATCTATACTGGCAGCATTATTGCGTTAAATTTCTAAATTAATACTAAATACTAAAAACTGGAACTAAAATAAAAACTACAACGGGAATCACCAGAAATAAATTTGAAACGAAGGCCAATGTCATTGACAAAAGAAATAACTTCATCACACCAGGGTCCAGAAGTTTCTACGGCAAAAGGAATATAAAAGTAACCCAATTTAGATACAGTGCCTGGTTACTTAATAGTTAAATCCAACTGTACAATTTATTAAGGAAATATTACAAAAAAAAAATATTTAGTCAGCTGGTGCTCCGCCTTACGGCACTACACCGGCATTGCAGGTGACTTCAAGCAGTCTACTGCTCTTTGTCTCCTTCGTTACAATTCTAAAGCCGCTTATTATTATAACATATTTTATATTCTTGCGAGTGCGCGGTTATTAGTCTCTATCTCTTATGCCGTCTCAAGCAAGTCGTGAATTATTAGTTCAGGCTATTATGCTAGCTGCCGCAATTTTGAGTCCCGGCTGTTATGCCTTATTTTACGCAATTTTAAGTCCGAGCTTTTATGCATGCCAGCCGCAATTGTGAGTCCCGGCTCTAATGTGTTTACACTTTTCACTTACACCTCCCAACCCCAATCGAGATCACGTCCTACCTCGGGTTCAGTTTAGCTACGCGTGAGCAAAACTGATCCAGCGCGTTCCACCAGCAGGCTTCTGTTGAGAGCATCAGTTAAATCCAACTAGGAAGAGACTATTGTATCGGAGCAAATGAAGCCCCAAATAAGAATGTTACCTTTACTTCATGGCGCAAAAATCATTCAATCAAACAGTCAGGTTCCAAAACTAAAGGTGTATTGGTAGAATATATTGCGCGTTTGATGAATTTGTTTATTTTGCGATTGCAATAGTGACGTCCTGGACTTTTGCTACAATGTAGACCATGATATCCATTTCTGTCCACATTTATACCACAAATGCATAGTTGGGGTTCATAGCCTTTAAAACCCAGACGAAGTCCTATTGCCACACGAAGAAAGTTGTCCTCTAGAGAAGTATCCAATTCTAATGAAGGAAAGATGGTTACCCGAGCAGAAAACTCTTGATGCTTAAGAACCTCAAATCGAATCCTGTGTAATTCTGTATCTGAAGTGAAAGAATTGAACATCCTTGAAATGTTTATATTATCTCATTCTTTTTGGACATTAAGATGACCCGGAAAAATTTTCCCGTTTTTATTTTTACAAACATCAATGGCCTTTAGGTAAAATATGTTCTCACCCAAGTCTTGATACAATTTAGTCGACAAGGCTATGAGTACTATTAAATGATGCCAAAAAGAAGGGATTATCCAAAATCCAAATCGCACAGAGAAGGAAACTTAACTCCATTGTGTTTTATCGAGGAAAATATTGAGAACAGATTCAAGGCCAGACTTAAAAAGATCATCAATATATTCTAGATAGTCAAGAATCTTACTTGATGGAGTTATCCGAAAGAGGTAAATCAACTTAATAAACATAGTGCAAAAAAAGATAAAAAGCGAGGTGAGAGTTTATCGATGATAGCCTCAAAATAAACCTCTTAATCTTAATCATCTTTTTATCAAATATGAGTTTTATTATTTTGTCGTTAACTGGGACACAAAAAAGGAGAAATCTGCTCTATAAGCTAGATCCCAGGGGAAACTATCTTGAGGCTGGATAAAAATGATTCTTCAACATCACCTTAAAAGAATATATCGGATTTGTTAGAGTTAATTAGTGATGAAAATAAATCACATAGGTTTTTAAAATCTTCAAGGAGTATATCAGGATTTGCCAGAGCTTCATCAAATCAGAATGTAAGGGCTCAATCGTTGGCTGAATCGAAAGAGTAAATAGTAAAGGGCCAGGTGGGTCGCCTTGTTCAGCTCCAGAAGAAATTAAGAAAGATTTAGATTGGCAGGCTTGAACGAAGGAACGATAAAGCGAAGGAATCTTTTCATGGACGCCAATAATATATCTTTTCTTTCCAAAATATTAAAGGCTTTAGAAAAGTTCTAAGATAATGAACAGCACCTATCTAACTGGAAGGGTAGAAAATAATTTCCCATGATACCATAAACAGACTTGCAGGCTAGTTTAGAAGTGAATGTTCTGTAAAAGCTGCTAACAGCAATTGGACGTATACCAGCATCTTTCTTTGACAAGGCGCAAAACGAAGCCCCATAGATAATTAAAAGAACTTCCTGTCAAATCGCACTGGCCAACAGCAGATTGCATAGCTTACTTAAAGATGAGATCAATGTTAAAGAGTGATCCATAGGCAAAGAGGACAAATCTATATTTTGTGAAGGATGTTTTCAGTTCCTAAAAAATCCGAAGAAGAGAAAAGGCGGATAACTCAGGCAAAGTTTGTAGAGCAGGAGCCGGACTGAGCTATAGGAATAGGTTTTGATTTAATATTCTTCTTTATGTTGTACATCAAGGATTTAATATTTTTAATTAACCCTTAAAAGCACTGGAAGAAGGGAGTAAATAAAGAGATTAATGAAAAAACATTATTCTGTTCCACACATACGTTGATGGTACCAGACAGAGAGTATGAGGCGATAATTCAGGCTCCTTTACAAATTCTTCTTAAAATTCTAATGCTTTTCTTAAGCTTGGTCAATTTTGAAACTAACTCATCGGGACTATAAATTCTATTCGAATAGGGGACAACCGCTTGATACGATAAAAACTGTTCCTTGTATTTTCGGAAGCAACGTATTTTTAATCGTCTTTGCTACAATATTGACATTGGACTAGATTTTCGGAAGAGTAACCAGGCTAAAATGCAGCCACTTGTTCACAACATGACAGGTCCATGTGATAGATGATTTTCCCAAAGCGATGACCTCTTCATCAGACAAGGAAGCGCGTTCTGAGTGGAACCAGCGAGAGAAATTGTTGTCAAATTTACAATGAGCAGTGGAGTTGGCGTTAATATGGCCACAAAGACAAAAAATATCGTCCATCAGGGAAGTGAATTTTCGGTTTTATAGAAAGGCACTACACTTCTGAAGTGGGTTAGATAGAATGGGCACCGCAACCTTAATCACAAATTTAGGATGGTTAATTGGATTTGTTAATTGTTGCGTATGCAAAATTAACCATAATAGGTGGGACTTGGTAATGACAAGCTTTAAATTGACTGAATTAAATATCAAAATTAGAAACAGGTGCATAATGAAGATCGAAAAATATATGATTCGTTAAGTAGGAAACGTTTTTCTGTATAACTCTACATAACATTTTTAATTTATTTTCTCCAAAATAAAGAATACTGTGCTCACAAAATTCTAAGACAAATAATAAAAATTGTTCTTATTAACAACATAAAAGCATAACAAAAAAATCTGGTGTGAACATCACACGACTTTCCTTATCCTATTATTTGGGTAATTCTGGCAAAAATCCTGGGCTTCAATTTTTTTTGAGTTCCTATTTTACCAACTTTTACTTTAAATTTATGTTTATCTCGTGATAATAAATCATTTTTATTCTCATGAACTTTTTGTATCTTCAACCGTTTAGATTCGCGACCGATTTTGCGACCTTGCGACTAAACGGCTCAGCCAATTCATTTCATCTACAAGTAACTTGCATACCAAATTTCAAATCTTTAGCTCTTACGGTTCTCGAGATATCTTGTTTACTGACAGACCGACAGACAGACACGCACACACACACACACTCACACGAACCAATGGCCCAAACCAACATTTTTGTTGTCCTGAGGCTATAATTCGTCCAGAAATGTGAAAAACTGGGTAGGTTAAATTTCCCCCGATTACATTACTTTCCTTATTATAGCATAAAGAAAGTAAAAAGTAAAGTAGAAGGGATAGTTATACAGAACAGGTGCGTTTCAAAGTAACCTGCTCGAAAAACATTTGCATCAGTGGCGTTTCGATAATAGATATGTCAATGTATGTAGAAATTTCAGTCAAATAACACATCCAAATGATTTCGGCGGCACTTCCAAATTTCATGTTCTCATCGGCCTCGGAAATGCTTCTGTTCCTGTTCTCCATCGTCTTTGCAACGGCAGCGGGTGTGACTGCGTTCCTACTTGTGTCGTCGGGCAACATCAAGAACTTCAAGAACGCAATCCTGCCTGCTCCCTGCATAACGCAGCTGCCGCTCGTGACGCCAGATGGCACAGTGGTCAATTCGAAGGAAGAGTTGGAGGCGCACTTGGAAGTTCTCGAAAGTAGGCTGCTAGAGAAGGTGAGTGAAATAGAATCGTCCAAGTCGAGAGTAGACGAAGCCAAAGAAAGCATTGATAGACTTAACTCAACACAGGAACAAGTCAAGAAGTACTATGTAAAGCTCAAGGAGGAGATCAAAAAGTCCGAGGATGACTGCAAGAACCTCCAGCACCAGATCGACGATTATAGGACTCGGAGGGTCGAGTTGGAGAAAGAAATGAAAAAGAGTGAAGCATATTATAAAGAATTGCTAAGCGCCGTCAAAGGTGATGAATCCATGGATTCCGCTCCTATTTCTTCCAGAACCTCGTTAGGCAGCGTGCATTCGAGCGTTAGCAGTTATTATGATTCCACGCCTCACGAAGGACAGGAAGAACCTCCGGCGGATCATCGAAAGCTCAAAGCTAAGTCACGGGAAACCGACGAGAAATTAACTGCGGAAAGTTGCAGCAGCTTCCACGCATCTGCTTCAAAAGATATTATACAAAAGCGCCACGATTCTAATCATTCACCTCCAGCTCCTGCTTCTAAAAGCTGCAACGAAGTCGCCACGAAGAAGCCATCCGATTCTAGTATAATGGAAAGCCGAAAAGATGTGTCAAGGGAAACTTCTAACCTCAGTTTGGAAAAGAAAGAAGAATTAAGCAGGACGTCGGCGAAAATACATAAACATTCTAAATTAAAAGCGGAGAAGATTAATTTCTGCTGCTGCGGCTCTGTGAAATGTGGAGGGAAGTGTAGTTTGGCGAAGTGCATGAAGACGAGGCTTCATACTCCCAGCGATATCTTTAGTGCCGGTTTGCTGGACAAAGCTAATGTGATAACAGGAAAAATGAGCTGCAGCAAGGATAGCTCTCAAACCAGAGCCAAAAGCGAAGAAATGCGAACTCGAAAGCCGCTATCTTTAAGAAGTGCCAACAGATTCTCATAGATGCATTCTTGTTAACTAGCACAAAAATAAAAGTTTTCATGTCAAGTTGGGTGAGTTTTTCCATGTGCAACAATATTGGTAATCATTTTTATTGTTTACTGCAGGACATTTATTTTATTTCTTTGATCTTTGCCGTTAATTCGAAAGTTTATTTATATTTTCCAGTGGTTATTTATTAAAATATGCTTTAGCAAGAATGAGTTAATAGAATTACCGCGTACAACTCCGTGACAAAATTATATATTACCTAAACAAATTAATCTGTTGTAAGTAGCAGTTTGATTAAATTCCTTTTTATATTCTTCTTAGGATATCATATTTGTTATTTTCATTTTAAGGTCGTGTCTTTAGTTTTTGTTTATAATAGGTGCATAAATTAATTATTTGTCATTATATTAACATTTGGGCCTGTCTGAAATTTTGTGAAAAAGGAGGAGGTTTGCGAGATATTTTTTTATTTTTTAAATGGGTGTCTCTCTTACACAACTATTAAAATTGTGTAATAATAAATATAATAGAGAATAACAATAATATTAGCTCAATACGAAATAATCTATTGAAATGCCAATATTATTAATAACTTCCAACGCACATTTTATTGAACGCAAAATGGAACAATCGCTGTTATTAACAACATACCCTCTAGATATAAAGGAAATAAATAAGAACTTCATAAATTTTTCTAGACATTGCATTCAATATTTATAGCCGGTGGAAACTAGAATACCAAACGACGCTATATAATCCTAAATCTGGATATTTAAACAAATTCATACAAGAAAGACACCTTAATTATCAAACTACCAGAACGCCAACTTTCCAGCCAATAGATTTACTGATTTCTTATCCACTAAAGGCATTGGCCATCTCCATATTAATGTATCAAACAATTGTGATTTATTTTCAAATCACTAATCAACAATACTTACCTTAAGTAAAAATGTAATCGCTAAAGATAAACCCCTGATTGAGACTGTTGTAAGAAAGTCTTTGACGAAAATCTGAATAATTTTTCCCTTAAACCAAACAAGGTCTTGGAAACGCCGTTGATCATTCAACACCTATAATGCAGGAATCAGCCGGGAAAGCAATTCCACAGACAAACTCAAATTAAAAAACATGACATCCGGCAGAAACTCAACAAAATCACTGAGAAACGAATCCTAAAGAAAGAATAACAAAATTGACGATTCTCAGCTAGAAAAAGAAGATACAGCCAAGCAGCGAGGGACTCATTGTGGAAACCGATAAAGCAAATAAAGCAACCCACGAAACCAATATCAGCAACGGATCATCCCCTTGAAAATGTTTTTTAACCACTTCCAAGTCAACGACATGCAGATGATAAGAAGGAATTTATTATCTTAATGCATTATTACTGCTCTTACTATCAATATGACTTTTACTACTAATGAAATTAAAGCTATGATCAGTAATAAACCTACTAATAAGGGTCCCGGCTGTTATGTAATAATAGGATGTGTATTTAAGGAACTATCCGAAAAATAAATAAAAAAATTTTGTTTATTTTTAGTAGAATAATAAGAACCAATTATGTTTCAATAATAACGAAAATAATACTTATACAAGAAGTTGATAAACCAATCAGCGAAGCTAGCCTATACAAACATATCTTTTACTAGTTTTTTAGCAGATTACCAATTTCATATTAAAAAAAGATCATTCCACAATAAAACAGGTCTATCCTATTGTAGACCTTGAAAATGGTACTTTAAAAGAAGAAAAATTGCTGCCTTTATTGATGTAAGTTGGATAAAAGTATTCATGGTGTAAGACCAGAAGTAAACATAAGTTTATCATTGCGTACTAACACTTCAGCCTTTCAAGCTGAAATATTCAGTATTCTAAAAGGTAGCCAAGTAGTCTTAAAAGCGCTAGAATAATCTCGTACACGTTTCAAATCTAAAAGAAACTATTCCAAAGAACAAGGTTCAACTCATATAAACCACAACGAATAAGCAGATAGTTCTGCTAAAACCAAATTATTTACTTCATTTACAAGACCAGAACCTGCAGTTGGTATACTAAAAAGGAGCATTCAAACAGTGTGGACGAGCTGCTACTCAAGGGTAGAAACTGGAGAAGAAATTAGTGAACAGGTTAACCTTGGATATCGTTCACTTAGGGCGTGTACAGATAAAAAGACAGTAGGACCTGCAACATGTCACTGCCATAAAAGAAAATTTCTATATAGAATGTGTATATACAGAGGTAATACGCTCTAAAGGTTGTGTAATAAAGAGGAGGAGACAACTTCACACAATCTTCGATTGTTTAGCACTATCTTGTAGGAGATACAAACTCTCTGGATTAACTCTCCATAGATCAATCTCCTAAAGGACTTATTGCGACTCCTAAAAGAAACAAAACTTTCCTAGGGAATTTAGGGGGAGCGCAGGCAACTGGCTATCAAAATACTCTTCTATCACTCTTTACTTGATGACTCGGTCAACCCCAAATTTTTCTTATCCATAAAATCTATTCCCCTCTTTTCTCCCAATCCCTCCAAGTCTAGAGCCACTATACCGAAAAAGAGAACGCTGATAATGTTTCCCATTATTATCCAGTCACTCACGGCAAAATTCGTATTACTATTCTGGGTTACCCTTACACCTCTAAAGAATCGGATTGAGTAAACCTTAAAACCTCCCATAAAATCGAAATGTGAGAACTAGAATTGCTCTGTAACTATAAGCGGTTCTTAAATTTATTCCCATCTACGTTACGACCAACAGAACTATCCTTTTCTTTAAAGGGGACTCCGACCCCCAAAACATTAGTTCTTGGTGGTCGATCACAATCTCTTCCTAGGTCGTGAAAACACTTCATAAGATTTTCGTATCCAGATTCTCCATACTTTCTTGTATGGCAGCGGATCTTTTCTGAATTATACTATCCTGATTAAGTCGTTGCATGAGAAAATGAAGGGTTCGCATATCCTTTCCTTGAGCTTCAAAAAAAGTCTTTGAGTCCCTCTCCCATACCGTTATCCTTTGAGCACTTTAGCGATTCGGAGTTTATCCAAGACTAATAAAGTACATCCAGAGCTCTTACGGTAATGGCCACACTATCATTACCAGTGGTCGATCCTCCACACCGCCTATTTTCACCAGCAAATATGTCAAATAATCGTTTGACACTGTTGACATTTTCTTAATTATACACCTTTATCTGTGGTTCTAGCCTATGCAGATGACCTGGTTTTGGTTGGCAGGAGCACTAAGAGAGCTACAAAATTGTAAATAGAGTTTTTTTTCATAATAGACCTCCGCTTAATAATTTCAAATGTGCAGTGCTCTCCGGAGTTGTTCTTGTTAAAAGGAAGTCTGGCTCATTGGCTACACAGATTGCATTTTCTAAACATAAGAAAAGAAAATAGTGTAATATCACAAAGTGATGATGTAAATAAAGATATATAATTAGACAAACAACTTATCTGAAAAAATCACGTTTGGAAAAAAGCAAACAATTAAATTGGAAACTTAGTAAGCACACTATTGACTTCACGGTAGAAATTCTTAGCTTTCCTGAAATAACCAATTGCTGTTCTATAAAGCGGTATTCAAACCTGTGGGGATGCACGAGATTCGGTTGTGGGGAACGGCCTCGAACTAACACAGCTCTATTAGAAAGACTTCAATCCAAGATGCTGCGAATTATTACCTGTGCATCGTATTATGTTACAAAATCAAATATTCAAAGCAACTTCAAATTCAATTATGTGAAGGATGTGATAGTAAGAAGTAGTGAAAGATATCGTCATAAATTACACATGCATGCTAATGTTTTGGAATTAAACTTACTAGATAATGGTGAACATGACTACTATTCAAAAAGATTAGAGGTTAGACCTAACTATCCATATTTAGTTAATTTGAAGCCTATTTTGAAACGTGCATTCATATATAAATCATTTAAGAAACTATTAATTAACTAGATAAACTTAAATAATAGTGTTCATATTATTATAGAAATAACGATTGGGAACTGCGTTTAAAATTTTTTAATCGTAAGAGTAAATAAAATATTATTTGAGAGCAGTTAAGGCGAACATGGGAGATATTCGGAAACTTTAAGAGAAATTAGAAAAGTTAGTGATGGAAGCGGATGCTTTATTCATAAAGTCATCGAAATGTCACTTGCAACCAGAGGAAAAAGGTTAAAAGTTTTCGATAACTACCGATGGTTGCCACAGAAGTTTAACTGAGAATTAAAAATGCTACTGGAATGGAGGCGCTAAGGTATGAGGCCACAATTGGTGAAGATCAGTGAACTTTACCTGGCGATACAGGCTTATTGAACGCAATGCTATTTCTTGGCGTTAGAAAATGGTTTTCTGTGGTGTACCTTGCAGAACAAAGCTCAATTCAAATCGTAATTATTGGTGACGAGAAGCCGAGCGTCGGAAGTCCTACGTTACTATGTGTTATGGAATAAAGAAAACATTTGCTAATTAAGAAAAAATTGCAAAAGGTTGACGAGCAGTTACATTAGGTGAGCGGTAAGACTTGGAAAGAAAAAGACGCCGATGAGGTAACTTAACGCAAAAACCCCAAAAAGGGAGAATAATTGACATTTCAGATTCATGCCTAAAGACGGACAATGACAAATAGATTTAACCGATAGTTCTGAATCGGACGAGATTCCAAATCAAGAGTCATCCCCGGAGCGTCGCTACTTTTAGCTTTAGCACACATGCAAATTGAAGGTAGCGTGGCAATTTCTTCATAGAACTTTCCAGAAGGAGAGAGCAGTGGTCGACCCCAAGAGTCGGGTCTGCGGGCAAAGACTGCGGCGAAATGAGAGCTACAAAAGTATAGCGATGTTCTAGTGTATTCGACCCGAAACATTCACTAGTTTGCATGGCGCGCCAACACACATTCTCAATAATTCTGGATGCCCAAATTTAGTTCACCTATTGATCGGTCAGTGCAAATGCAGAATTAGCATTAGCGCATTAGATATTTTGTGGCTAACGACCTGTAGAAACAAATATTGTCTATACCTTGTTAATAATTGAGATGAATGAACATAAATAAATAAAACTGTTAAATTCTGTTTGTAAATTAAATTAATATAAAAGATACAGCTTAGACATACAAAAAGCTTTCATTAAATTAAAAAACTGTTTAGGGATAGCCGACTACTTTTATAAAATTTAAAAAAAAATTATATTTAATCGCTTGTGGCAATTAACTGCTGGAATGGGCATTTTTATGTTTCAGTGACTACAAAAAGCTAAAACTATTGTCCCTTCAAGCTTCAAAACATTATGTATCGATGAAATTATATTTTCTGACATTTTAATTATTAATTTGTAATCGTGTTCTTTTTCTAAAATGTTGCATTCACTTTAGTTTCTAGAATAATTTATCTTTTATTTATTTCACTAGTTGCAAAGGAAAACGCGCACGTTTTAACAATAATTCTTTGTTTTTCTGTCTTCCACACCTCAATTGCATTCTAGAAATTCTGATAATTTGGGAAATTGTTATGATATCTGATTAAAATTCCTCTGAAGTTTAAGGTCTGAATATAGACTAGAAATACAGTGGACGAATAAACAGGCATAGATATAAAAGGATGAGATGCTATATGTGTAACTAGATTTATAATTTAATATTTGCTATTCTTAAAAAAACAATTTTTAATATTACTAAATTAAACTTGATATTTCCAATTATTACAGTTAATTCAGTGGGTACGTGGTACGTTTCTGTATCATTTTGAAATTGGAAATCTTTCAATATACGAATCGTTCGACGCACTCGTGTAAAATTTTGTACGGTTTAATTTAATCTCTTTTGTTAAATGGTACTAATAACTTTTATGGCGGCTTACGAACCGTACATTAACCTGTTACTATTTGTTACCTAAAAATTACCTACACGAAATCCACACTGATGCATCAGTATAAATGACTCTTCACAACAATTTTATTGTTCAAAGATTTAGAGATTTAGTTTTCGCTAAAGAGAGCTCAAGTCTTTGAAGAAGACTCATCCTTTGTGCATCGTGCTTTAGTATTTATAGGATTAAAAGTGAATGTTTAATGAAAACATATTTTGGCGTGAGATACATTGAGTTAGAGAAACTTGTTGGTTTTGTGGTGGTGCGGAGTAATAAGGGAGCTTAATATGACAGGTGAGCGTTAGATATCGTTTGTTGTATTCGGGCAATAAGGGCGTTCATCTATTTCAATTGCCCCCCCAAAAATTTTTCTGGTAGGATGAGAAATAGGAGTAGCGGTTTTTGGATGCGGAAAAATTTGCGGCCACTTCCGGTCAAACCGGTCTCGAGATTTTCCGATCAGGCTGATTTTTGGCGTCTGGACTTGACTTATAGTTCTTAGTTGAATAATTTATGTCTCTAGCTATCACAGATCAAAAATTATAAGACGTGACAGATGTTAGAAATGACAGAAATAGAAGCTGGTCTCCAGCTTGGAAGCTGCCTTGATCAAAAATTGAAAAATAAAAAACAAACAGGACATTACTCTCTACATAAGGTTTCTCATTTTAACGTATAGAAGCCTAAAAAGAGTAAATATCGATGGCGAAAAACTTAATCGTCTGAGATTTTCCGATGATATAATATTGATAGCAAACGACAAACTAGAACTCCAAGAAATATTAGAAGAACTAAACAAATCAAACAAATGGGACTAAAAATAAACATAAACAAAACAGAGTACTTAACAAATAAAATTAACGAACAAGAGGAGATCAGGCTAAAACGAAAAGCAGTAGAAAAAGTGGACGCGTTTGTATACCTAGTACAAAAAAATACAAGTTTGAAGGAACAATCTAATAAAAGAATATCATTGGCTTTGTCGGCGTTAGGAAAAATACAAGATGTATTTTGATATGAAATACCAAATACACTGAAAGCAAAGATTTTTGATCAATACTTGTCACCAGATCTAACGTATGGCATAGAGACTTGGACCCCCAATAAAAATATCGTACACAAGCTTCAAGTAACACAAAGTCAATGGAGAGAAAGATGCTGAACGTTAATACCGAAATACAAAAAAGATCCAAAGTAACCGATGTAATAGAAAGACTGTGTACTCTAAGATGAAGGTGGGTTTGGCGTGTAGGAAGAATGCAAGTTAATATATAGACGCGTACGATCATAGGATGGAGATCTCGAGAAAGTAAAAGAGGTAGAGAAAGACCACGTGGACAGACAACGTAAAAAGAGTGGCAGGGTACGATTAGATGAGGAAACACACAGTAGAGAAAAACTTCCGATGATGGACTGAATAAGCTACTACTGCTGCTGATGATGATGACTACTAATTACGGTATGCAATAACATTTTGAAAGTGTATTAATTTGCATTTAATAATAAAATCCATTTATATAAACTTCCTCCTTCAGACAAGAAACATGTTACTTTTCATGTCCAACATATTTGCTCCTTAAACGAATAAAATAATAAAACTAAGTAAAAGAATTTCGCCATTTTTTACAAGAACTACTCAATATTTAAACCAGGCGCAAAGTTGATGTATAAACTTGCCCAATATTCTGTTTCAATTGACAGTACATTGCGAGCTCTTCTCATTGCTACAGTGCAAAAAACGTCCAGTTGTCCTATCGGCTACAATGTAAATGCGAACCTATCCCTACATGCTTGAACTTATTGTAAGGTACAGTCATGATCTGCACAATATTGAACAACTTTCCTTGTAATCTATGTGAACATTGAATGAGTTTCTTAGTGTACCTATAACTTCATATATACAGTCGATGATACGTAGTACATTTGGAATTGCATGTCTATAGTAATTATGGCCCAAACCATAAAAAGCCTATTTAATGACAAAACAATCATGGGTGTTCAGAAACCGCATAAATTGTAATGTTACAGAAGACTTCATTAGAGTAGGCCTCAAGCCAATCACGCTACACTAGCAGTATTGTCTTTAGTAATAAAATAAAGAACAATTTTTCTGGAGCATTAACAGTATATTTTTACTTCAGAGTCAGCCAAACCCTCGCCTATTTTAAAAATTGTATGCTCTGTTGAGTCAACGCAAATTATTTTCATAAGACGCAGTGAAATTTGAAAGTAAATAGTAAATTATACACAGCACAGTTGCACATCACCGCCGTTTTTTGTGCTTTTCGCCAATTCGCGAGCCGCAATTGAAACTATTCTTAAAGATAAAGGGTGTCCCAGAATTAACTCAAGATTAAAATTTGCCGCCATTTATGCAGTAAAGTGTTGACAACCCTAAAACAAAAACAAATCGACAGCCGACAGTTTAGGGTTAGTAAAAATGGAGCGTTACACGATAGAACAACGTGTCTTCATTATTGAACAATATTTCAAAAATAATGAAAGCTTGGCGGCCTCTGTTCGAAAATTTCATACAAAATATGGTCGAAATAGTGTTTTAATTTCGTCAACTGTGAAGAGATTAATTGAAAAATTCCGAGAGACAGGATCCGTTGGAGACGCCAAACACACTGGTCGTCCAAAAACAAGCCGTTCAAATGTCAACATCGAAGCAGTGCGTGAGAGTGTCGGTGACAATCCAGGAACCTCAATTCGGCGTCGTGGACTAGAATTGCAAATTTCAAGAAGCTCTCTACAGCGTATACTCACAAAGATCTGTGTCTCCATGCTTACAAAATTCGATTAACACAACAACTGAAGACTAATGACCATGCACAGCGAAGAGAGTTTGTTGAATGGATTATTGCGCATCAACAAATGGATGCTGATTTTTCGAGCAAAATCATCCTAAGCGACGAAGCACATTTTCACCTTGATGGGTTTGTTAATCGCCAAAATTGCCGCTTTTGGGGTTCTGAGAACCCACATGTGATTGTCGAAAAACAAATGCATCCACAACGTGTCACTGTTTGGTGTGGATTTTGGGCTGGAGGCATAATTGGACCATACTTTATTGAAAATGAGGCTGGTCCAGCAGTGACTGTTACTGGTGCTCGATATCGCGACATGATAACACAGTTCTTTTTGCCGAAATTGGATGATATTGATGTGGCCAATATGTGGTTTCAACAAGACGGTGCCACATGCCATACAGCCCGTGAAACACTTCAATTACTGCATGAGACATTTCCAGGTCGTGTACTTTCTCGTTTCGGTGATCAGATTTGGCCCCCTAGGTCGTGTGATTTAACACCATTAGATTTCTTTTTATGGGGTTATTTAAAATCACAGGTCTATGTCAACAAGCCCGCAACCACGCGTGCATTAAAGGAGGAGATTCAACGTTGCATCAACGAAATTCAGCCACATTTATGCAGAATGGTCATGGAAAATTTCGACAAACGAGTGCGTATGTGTATGCAAAGCCGTGGAGGCCATTTGCCCGATGTGTTATTCCATAAATAACCCTATCCTATGCACTTTATGATTCAATAAAAAAATTACAATCAAAAGACTAAAAACTGTGTTTTCTATTTAATTCAAATCTCGCGTTAATTTAGGGACACCTTTTACATTACCTGAAATTGAAAGCATATAAATCACGTAAAGGTTTGAGCAAAGCTTATAATAAAGTGTAGCACTAAAAATTACTGCAAAAAACTTTGTAATTTTTTTACTACATAATATATAAAGTTTGTAAATTTAAGAAAATCTACAAATGCACAGAAAGTCATTACTCTGTTTAATTGTTACGTGGTTGGCGTAAGTTGTAACGGCATTAACGAGATTATTTCTGTAAAACAATAAAAACAATAATCAAAGAAATTGTAACAGAAGGCAATCTTACAGACAGCGCAAATAGAAACACGCTTTACTTTATAAGACTGGAAGCTTTTCTGAAGATTTTGTATCAGTTTATAGAACTTGAATAACAACTTAATAGCACTAAAAATTATAACATATTTTTTAGATTCGACTTTTCTGCTCTACATTACAATATACAAAATGTAGTTAAACCTACTCCAGGAAAAAACATTCCAGTAATTTACAGCTTTTGTTTAAAGAACGGCAACTATTATATTTTTGTAGCAATACAATAGATCAAACGTTGTTATTGTGAGCAGAGATCAATACATAAATGTTTCTGTAATAACATAATATTTACTGATGGACGTAGTACAACTATACCTCTTTCTATGCGAATTTTTTACCCGTATTTGGAGTTAAACAAATTGGTATATCAAAAATAATTTTGTGTGCAATAATCATTCACTTTTACGCGAGAAACTAAAGACTAAGTTAGGAAAAATTCATAATCTAAGAAAATTCTGAGAATTTTTAATTATGAAAGTTATAAATTACACAACTTTTGAATTAGATAACTGATTGCGCATAAAAAATTGTTCTTTACAGTTTGAATTTAGTGTTTGGGGCAGACAACACAGTTACTGCATTTTAAACATTCATTTAATCAACCAAAGATTTTAATTCAGTCCTCACATGATGTCGCTCATCACAAAAAAGAAAACCGTTTTCTTAAATAAAAAAATTCAAATTTTAAATCCTCAAACTGGAGAAGATGCGACGGCTGTGGATAAGCAATTTCGAATCCACGAATCAACTGTCAGATCTATAAAGAAAAATGAAGGGGCTATTAGAAAAGTGGTATGTTCTGGTACAAAATCGAACAAAAAATTATCATCACACACAAGACATGCTGCTCTAAAAAAGCTGTAGTGATTTGAAAAGAAGATAATCTACAAAAAGAATGGTAGTTGTCCAAAATTCCATCAAGCAATCAGCATTGAGATTTTATAAACAAATTTAAAAAACTACAGCAAGATACTTTACTTCAATCGGGAAAAGATCTGAATTTCAAGAAAGCAATGGTCGGTTGGCTTACATAAAATCTATCCCTCTTCTACTATTAGAGGGTAGATATGTAGAGGGTATAATAACCTTTTCATACTAAGTACTTCATTCTTACAATTAATAATTAAAAAATAGCTTGTGCGTTCCATTTTTTTCATCTTTATTTTGCCACCACTATCCAAATGTTCCTGACCTTTGCTAAATTTTCAGCCTGGTTTCAAGATAACCCCCTGCCCTTCAGTAAATCTTCTACTTCTTTATCCCACGTCATGCTAAGTCTGCCTCTCTTTCTTCTGTCAGTAGTCTTTGCTTCCCATACTTATCTAACTTGCCTTTCTACAGGTACTCTTTTCATATGTTAGACCAGGGAAATTATTAAAGATACATCGTTTTTTTGCCAAACTCCCCATCTAAAAGGTAATATATGGAAAAAATAGGAGAAATTGCGTAGAATTAGATGAAATAAAATTAAACAGGTGGATCGTTGCAGAAGTTATTCAAAATGGCGCCCAAAGTTGGTAAAAGACGGTTTTTCGCGTTTAAAAAAATCTAAATTTTGTACAAAAAAAGTGTCAAATAAAAGTTATAGATTTCGTAAAAACCTATAAAATAAGCTTTTTTAATTAAAATCAATGCAAAAATGACGTAGTTATTGCAAAAAACCGTTTGATTTCGTATTTTTCTTTTAATGATTTTATTTTTTCGAAAACAAAAGATTTCTGACTGAAATTGTGAAAAATGTAGTCCTTAACAAGTGGAAAACGGAAGTTTTTTGTTTTGTGCAAAAATATTGTATAGATTTTTCGTAGAATTCGATTTAAACAGGTTCTGGAGCACTTAGAGAAACATGCTAGAGCTTAAAATTTTTTCAGAGAGTTTTAGTATCACGTACCATGAGTGCGCGATCTTTATAGGAATTGTAAATACGCAAAAAATGGACTTAAATATCGATAAAAAAATTTTCTTTTTTAGCTACATTTATATGAAAATAGCGTTATTACCAATCGATAGCTGGTGTTTTTCTAGATATTTAAAAAAAATATTTTTTGTAGGACCTCCAGGGGCCGAAATAATTTTATTTTTTCAAAAAAATCCTGAGGGCGTAATTTACATAGTACAGCGCACACCCTCCGGGAGATCCATTTTGAATACGTATATTTTCAATAAAAAATATTTCGGCTCATTTCATTGATCATCTATATAACTGTGTTTTATCGGTGTCATAAGTGTCTTCTCAGACTTCTCAAATAATTCATCAATATCTTTTTTCTTTCTTTTCCCCTCGGCCGTAAGGTACTCGCCCGAGTCCACTCTTTACATTGTAAATTTAATATTTTATGCGGTTCTTTCTACTATTTTGTATGTTGGATTTTCTATTCTAAAATCGGCTAAATAGAAATTTTTGAGCCTTAAAATTTATTTATCTGCTTTTATATCTGTTATTACATGCTATTCTCCTACTTATTGCTAGTTCCCATAACCTTAAATATGTTAATTGTGAGAATGTTTTACTTACAGTTTTAAATATTATGTCCTTTCTCTTCCTTTCTCTGCTTCTCTAATCAATATTTCTATTTTTTATAATTTATCTACTAGATACGGTCCAAATTTGAATTTATTTATAAGAGTAAAATAAAATGGACCGCCACAATTTTCACACTCAAACATAATCTTCAAAAAATATAATCCTAAAATTAAAGGTAAAACGGCTTATGGCAATAAAACGGCTGCTAAAGCATTTCCACAAAAACTTGCTAAAATAATTGAAGATGGCGGTTACAATCGGATTTTTCCGGGGAAAATACCAAACAAAACTTAGGTACCGAAACGTAAAAAACGGCATAGATTTCCAAAAATTTGCAGTCCATCGGAAGGCTAACTAAAAGCTTGAGTGACCGATCATTTATATTTTCACTGAATGGTTCCACAAACATTTTGTGCTAGAAGTTAAATGCTATTTTAATAACAAGGGATAAGCATTATATTAAACAGGTTTGATTTTGCTTGTGTGTGTTAAAAAAATACTCCTATCCCTTCAATCAGATTGCAGAGTTCATAAGTTTGGCATTTGAAATTGTTAAATAAGTTAACGGTAATAATCACAATAATCCTACTTTTACTGCTGATTTAATTAAAGAAAGTCTTAAACTGGCCATTAAAGGCAATTATTTTGCCTGACATGATTCAAATGAAGAACGTGCTGGGAAGTTTGCACGTGAGCTTAAGTTGTTAATGTCTTCATACAGAAAATTATATCGCGACTTATTTAAAGCACCAATACAGCGATTAATAACTAAGTTTATGCCTAAAACTACTGAAACAGCCAATTCAAGACATGACCAGCAGAATTCCATAAGTTGAGGAAAAATCGATGATGACGATGATAACATATCAAGTAGTTCTAGTGATATGACAGTCTCAAAAAAACTAAAGCTTTTGCATTATCAGAAACTGATACTAAATAACAATATTTTTATAGGAACTTTAGCAAACTACTGAAACAAATGTCTTTTTTAAAGTTGTTCTATGTTCTCAATGAAATATAAATAAAAATATAGCAAATTTAATATTTTTATTATTTTGCTTACATTTCGGGTTTGGAACCAACTTTTTCTTTTTCATAAAGTTCTTTTTATACGAATTCTGTTTAAGTGTAATTTTTAGGAAAGTATGTATCGAGTAAAAAGAGGCTTAGGTGTATTATAAATAATAATAATATGATAAATAAATAAATAAATAAATAAATTGCTACCCCACGAATGCTTACCTGGATAAGGTGGACTGTCTGTCATCAGGTTTGTGTGCGTGACCATTCATCCAGGGCCTTCCATTGGTCGCCCCGTCTGCAAAAAGAGATCCAATTAGCATATGAGAAAGCAGCAGGTAATTAGTAGACGCACAAATCAACTCAAAAATAGACCGGCTCTGCGAGAAATCCAATCACCCGCCATCAATTCCGCAAATTGCTTACAAATTAAGTCGTCCGCCGCTGATAAACAAACTGCAACTATTTCGCTAACGAGCTGAAAATAGCAAAAGTCGCGCGGAGCCGCAGCGCCCAGCCGCAGCACGGCTGGAAGAGCGCAATCACGCAGATTCCTCTTCTAATTTAAATATAATGCTACACAGCGCACTCAGCCGCAAGAATACTGTTACGGTGAGCTGTATCGAAAGATTTGCATTATCTTTACGTGTTAACAAAGGGTCCCGTTACCATTATGGCCAGATAACGCGAGATGTGCGATTGGGACGATTGTTGGCGGGCTGCGGTCGTGAAATGGGGGCTGAGCGCTTTGATTTATTGCTCGTAAAGTTTCCATCGCGATGCTTTTTAATTTTGCCAGAAATGTTCGGCCGCCTTTGAGTCACAGCGGCGTTACTTACAGCGGAACCGCTTGCCAGGCATCGCCATTAGTGTTTTAGGATGTGAATACATTGTTCCTTAATTAACTAAAACGGAACACCGCTGAACATTTGGAGGTCGCATTAACATAGCAAAACAGAGTGAATTTAAGTTTGTGGGGCAACTGCTATTTGAATTATTTAAATAGTTCTATTCTTAGTATTCCCTACTAGTTTAGTTTTGTTAAGAGCTGCCTCACATTATTGTTTGCAACTTTTCAGTTGTCCTTCAAAATTGTTTGGATGCTCTGAGCCTAATTTTTTAAATTTTATTGTTCTAATTTATTCTTGTTGCATGTAGTATAGTTTTTACATTAAGATTCTTACAGAACGATTTGACTGTGATACGCAATATATTGGTAAACGGTGCTCGAATCGTACATTCTAGAGCAGCACAAGGCATGCCATTTTATTGTCCTTCATGACGTGGAGTGATGTACACTATGCGTTTGTGTTGGAGATTTATTTTAAAAACGTCGATTCTGTGATTGTGACGCAGCGGCTATTTCGTGAGCATTTCGAAATAGATCGTTACGGAAGAGTTACGACCAAGAAAACTATAATGTTGTGGGTACACAATTTCCAACAGACTAGATCAGCATTAAAGCGGAAATCACCCGGTAGACCTGGTAAAGTTCGGACACCCGAGAATACCGCAGCACTAAAGCAGGCTGTTGTCACATAGACACAGCGTTTTGCCAGTAAACACACTCACCTTGGCAATATCTGACCAGAACGTACGAATCTCATGTTTCACCCATACAAACTAATGGTGATCTAGAAACATAAAGTATGTAACTAGTACGCCCCATAGGCTGCTTGCAAAGACATACTGACAAATGTTTCAGCTGATGATATTGGGATTAGCAGTGATAAAGCCAATTTCATTTTTTGGGTTGTGCCAATAAGCAGAATTTTCGGTATTGAGCTCCACAAAATCCTCGACAAGTTTTCCACGGTCAGCGTATAACTATTTAGCATGCTGTTACAGAGTTTGGTATCATAGAGCTGTATTCTTTTGTTGAAGAAGGATGAACGACGACTATTACATATATCTGTTACGTTTGGATGTTACGCAATTTCCTAGAACCCAGACACACATGTGGTTGCAACAAGACGACTCTATCTCACACGCAACGAGAATTTCTTGAAAGTTCTGGAATAAATGTTTTCAGGCCGACTCGTCCCTTTACATAGTCACATCTCATTGTTGACTATATCACCCTTGCAATTTATTTCTATGGGGATACTTCATAGCCGAAGTCTTTCAACGCACACTGCGGAGTATTGAGGATTTAAATGGTGCTATTTGCAACTTGATTGCAGCAGTACCAGTGGAAATGACTCGACAAGCAATATGGAACTTAAAAGTTGAGGCTGCAGAAGTGTAAACATTTGGACAATATCATTTCTAAAATTCTTTGATAATTAAATGGCAAAAATTGTTCTGTATAATGGTACAATAAAGCAACAGAATTTATGTTATTTTTATTGCTGATTGGAAGAGATCATTCTTCTAGACCCTGCATTTCTCATTTATTCCTATACCCCTCCTTTTTTTTAATTCACTTTAAAATAATATGACTTTGTATTAAATTCAAATGAACAACTCTTAAATATAACGTTTTAATAGTACGATGGCGCAATGTCGGTATTGTAGGTGACAGAGAACCTCATACCCGTCAGTTTTCATTTTGTATGAATTGTGCTATATGGACGAGCATTATAAAGTTGAAATATGATCTCTTTTTGATTTTTTAGTACAGGTCTTTTTTCTTCGTGCATCCAACCGCGAGAATTGCTTTCAATACCTAGCAGTCATGAAGATCTTCCCCGATGTTAGCAAGTCATAAAGTATGAGGCCTTACCAATTCTGCCAGATATACAACATACGTTTTTGTTGATATACTCAGGCTTAGAAATAGCCGGAGCCTTTTTAGTAGGCAAACATTTGGATCTCTTGCATACTGGTTTGACATATGAAATCCACTTTTTGGCATCCGTTACCAAACAGCTTAAAAGTGTGACATGGCAACAGAGAAGAACATATGGTCATTCAATTGGCCAAGTTCCCAGTGAGCTTATACAAGATTCACATCTATAATTTATGAACGTACCTTAATTTAATGATATGCCGGGATAAGGTTATATGATCAAAGGCCATTCTTTGCACAATCTCTCTTCGATAATATTTCTGGTTGAATTAATTAATAGCATAATAAAATTAATAGCCAATACGATATATCTTTTGCAATGGCCTAATAAATTTTTCATAATTTTTTAATTCATATTCTTTGAGATTAAATAATTACAAAAATAAATTTATACATATAAACAAATCGATGCTTGCATGATACTCTCATGTTTATAAAGTGTAATTTTCAAAAAATAAAATAAAATATTTAAAGAAGTGGGAAAAATAACAACGCCATGCTTGGAACTGTGGCTCCCAACATGAGGCACGTGAGAGGCAATTTAGTTTTTAATAGGGGCATTTCTAGAAGTTGTCAACAGTCAATGCAACTTTAGGCTTTTTACTTTGTTTCCCAATAATAAGAATTGTATGTTACGGGGAAAGAGAATCTAGATTTTAAGATGCTTAGGTGAGGTATAGCCAAAATAGCCTTGGAAACTATTGGTTTAAAGCAAAACATTAACAATAATCTAAATAAAACAAAATCGTTTTACATTTTTATTACAATCAGAAATAAAATACTAAATATGATCAAAAAAATGATAAGAAAGTCAATTAGAAAATCAATGTCTTTAAATGAAGGATATGTAAATAAATAGCTAACGGTGGACAATGCAAATTTATACATAAATAGATGTATTTCAAATCGAATAGGAAAACGTTGTAAATAAACATTTTCTTTGTTTTAAGCGAACTAAGGGGTTAAGGCTCTCACATGTTCGCTCTCTCTTTGCCCGCTCGTCGCACATCATCTTTGATGCGGAGCGATATGGCAAACACCCCTCCTTAGACGACCGCCATTATTACCCCTTGCCCAAGTGAACGTAGGTGCTCAATTATTTTTAGGCCACCCACCAGGCATCAAAGAGTTCCGGAAATAAAACCCGGGTCCGTCCGTACCGCAGCCCGCGCCTCAATCACTGGACCACGCTGGCGATAAGTGGAGATAATAGTTTTTCTAATAGAAACATAACGAATCTTATTGAGTGAAACATAAAAACGGTGAGAAATGTAGTAAAAGATTCTCAAAATACCAAATACTCTCTGACTATCTTAAAAATTGACAATCAAAAAGTATTTTGACGGAAAACTAGTCAAAAATGTAGTAATGGGCTTGTCCTTGAATGTTACAAAGAGTAAAGGTAAGAAATACAAAAGAAAAAATTAGTGAATCAATGCAATGAGCAAGAAAATAATACTAACTGCCGTACTTAATAAACAAAATATTTAATTGTATCTGACTACTAATTTTAAATTATTGAGTCTACTTGTAAAAATAAAAGGTCTGTACTTTATTAGCAGAAACTTTCTAGTACTCATTATAATCATCATAATCTTCGCTCTTTGCATACTAAGAAAGCAAAGGTTACAGAAAGGAGGAGAACAGCTAAAGATGTAAAACACTAGGGGATTGTAGATTCCTACATATAATTACTATGAACCTACTCGTATGTCATTTATATGTTTGATGGACGCTAAACACCAAAATTTGGAAATCTGTACACAATGGATTATTTGGTACCTTACTATTAATCATAACACAAAACCTGTGGTCCACACTCAACACTATACTTGCTTTAATACTCATAGTAAGCGTAACTCTGGCACTTCAAGCACAGAGCAAACCTATGCGAAAGGCTCATTATTTTAAATTCGCTATCTAAGGATGATAACTTGGCTAATATAATAGAATCAGAATGACTATAAACAACAAATATGACCAACCGAACAAAAATTATAGTAAATCAAAATCAAATATTTTATTTGAGATTGTTATACAGGGTGTCTGGTGGCAGATTTATATTTTCAAACTTAAATAAAAAACGTAATAATTGACACAAAGTTTTATTAAGAGCATTGAACGATAGAATAGAAATGCGGATTTCATTTTTTAAAGAGTATGTCATACAAATGTCTTCCGTCGAGTTGCACGCACTGTTCAAAACGAAGCCTTGTGTTCTGCGCCACACGCTGCAGTAAACTTGGTTCAATTGAGCTGATTTCTCGACGAATATTTTCCTTTAAAGCCACAAGAGATTGGGGATTGTCATTATAAACCCTCTCTTTGAGGTAGCCCCATAAAAAAAATCCATGGGAGTTAGGTCGGGCAACCTCGGTGGCCATGGGATGTCCCCAAAGCGACTGATCAGTTTTTGGGGGAAATTTTCCTGAAGCAAATTCGTCGAAGCTCTGGCTGTGTGTGCAGTCGCCCCATCCTGTTGAAACCACGTGTGTGAAGAGTACGATGGATGAGCTCGCAGGTTTGGCAAAAAGAAATCCGTAATCATGCGTCGATAATTTTCACCATTGACATTCGTCGCCTGGCTTCGAGAATTTTGGAAAAAAATGATCCAATTATCCCATGCGTGGATAAGGCACACCAAACAGCTACCCTGGAGCAATGCAATGGTTTTTGATGTTTCAATCGAGGGTTGCGGGTTCTTGGAGACCAGTAACGGCAGTTTTGCTTATTGACGTGGCCGTTTAAGTGAAAATGAGCCTCGTCGCTCCAAAAAATGGGATTTACAGTGCGAAAACGCTCCAACATCGTTTCACAAAAAATTTTGCGTAAATCAAAGTCACTTTCTTTCAGTTCTTGAACGATTTGAATTTTAAAAGGATGGAACTTCAGATCCTTTCTTGATATTTCATGAATAATCGCTCTTGGAAGTCCCAGTAAGGCTGCTCTTTTCCGTATTGAAAGTCGCGGATTTTCACGTAAACTGCTTTCAACCAGTTCAATGTTTTCGGGAGTCCTTGAAGATCGACTGGGCCCTGGCCGTGTGGCATTCATAGCCGAGGCAGTTGCGCGGAATCTCTGCACCCACGAACGAATTAAATTTACACTCGGTCCATCACGTATTCGCCGAATACCGAACTTTGAACAAAATTGTCGACGGGCAATTACGTAAGAATCATTACTCTCAAAAAATGTCTCTACAGCGAACGCGCGATGCTCACTCGACCACTGCGACATCGTGACTGACAAATCCGCACGATCGGTGATTCCAACGGCGCCACCCTCACACGCACCGTTTATTACTTTTTGAAATAATCGTATTTAAAAATATAAATCTGACACCAGACACCCTGTATAAACTAATTTATTATGCTTTTATAAATACACAATTAATTAACTTGAAAGTGTGCAGGTATGTAAATTAATTAATAACAAAAATATATGCAATATATACTACAATAAATAATATACTTCAACAATATATAATCGCGTTGGCAGTCCTAGACATCCATAAGATTACTTCCTTTTGAATTACTTATGGTGAACCTGCTAAATTGCTAAAATTTGCTACTAGTGGTATTTGGCAACTAATCAAAGCTGTTCCGGCCAAATATGTATTTACAATTTATGTACGAGGTCAATCAAAGATTTTGTTGACACAATGTCTTACAATTAGCTGACGCACACGTGCGCGCTAAATATTCTAGGCGTTTGTATGCCGGAGTTTCGAGATGTTTTCGAGACCCTTCTAGAATAGCGCCAAATGGGCATGGATATCGCGCAGCAAGCTTTGTGCGTTGGCATAAATAGTGTGTAATTTTACATTATCTGTTATATGTCCTGTATATGTAAATAGTGGTAAACAATTTTGATAACCTGCAGGTAAAATAAATAAGTAGTTCAAGAAAATTTACGCATGTTATTGGTCACTGAGAAGAGTGGAAACGTTACAATACTTTTTTGATGTCAAATGGGTGTCTCTTTATCGATATAAAGTTTTATGGTTTATTTAGAAACTCTTAGTATTATTATTAGCTGAATTGTCTTTATGTTTTATTTGTTTTAAGCAGTTTCCATCTTACCCGAATTCCTAAAAAAATCGCTTCAGAATCCTTAAAGATATTTGGCGAGAAACAGAGAATATGAATAATATTACCTTGAAGCTTTCTACTTTCAAAATTCATAAGTCATAAATTCATTATTGCATAAGACCCTTATCTCAATAATTTCGTTTTGTATATGTTTATTCCTGTAATTTATTGCCACTCTATTTAAAAATGTCATAAGCTTAAATAAGAAGCAACAAAATATCAAATAATACATTTTATATGTACGGTTTTATAATAAGTAAACATCGTTCTGGACGTAAGACCAGTAATAATTAATAATTTGGTTAAGCACAAAATGGATGATTACTAGAGGTAGACTAAGAACTACTTGGGCTAAATTTTTTTTTGAGAATAAAAAATGAACTAGGAGAGAAAATAAAATATTTAATTTCGAAAATACATGAGTGAGTATATGCAGCTTTTTCCTCCACTCTGGCAATCTTATTTATTAAGCACAATCTTTTAAATAGATCTTTTACCATGTTTAAATTAAATTTGATGTTGTTTTTCACCTTCTGGCAAATGTCTTTCAGCAAGCCCAGAAGGGCAACCTTGAGGCACATTTGGTGCATCGTCGGATTTTATGCCATTTTATGTTGGTTCACAGCAAAACATGATTTTTTGTGTTTGTTCTCTAATAAACAGAAGCAATTTTTTAATAACTCCTTCTTTTAAATAAACTTGAGCTAGATGAAATAGTAATAAATGGAACCATTAACTATGATCAATGATCTGCCAAATTAAGTATCACATCACAAGAATCTAAGGACACATAAGGCTCATCGTCCATGATTAGAATGAATTTGACTGTTGTAACCGCAGTTTGTCTCGGCGCTTATTTTCTGTTCTAAATATTTTCATCTGTAATTGTTTTGTACGACTCTCTTAATATGACCAAAAATTGATGGAATAAAACCAAGTTTTCTTTGCATTGCACTCTCAAAAATGCAGGAATTCTTTAAATACTCGTTTTCTATATTTTTTATAACTTTGGCGTCATTATGACTGCTTAGTTTATACTTCACCTGTATTCTCTGATTTTTTCAGTATTGTGGCGGGTACGTTTTGGTTTACTTTCTCCTTTGAAGTGTTTCCAAGCCACTTTTGTCACCTGACGCACTATATTCTAGTTCATAACGCATTTCATACATACCTCAAGTTTTTGCTTATTAATAAAGCTCGGATTTTCAGGCAAAATACCTAAAATGCATAAAAATGCTTATTTTGTCTATTTTTATTTATAAATTTTTTTTTTTGCTTATAACAGCTATAACTGCCTATTTAGTCACATAAATTTGGGTTTTCGTAAAATAAATAGCAGCAACAAAAATCCCCGTCTTATTATTACCTACGTTAATTACCTTTTCCTGGTAATCTGTTAATCCCTTACCGAGAATTCGACCCTTAAAATGTACCCCTACTTTAGTATTAATACCAAATTTGTTTGGTGATTTGCATTCATTTTCATTCATTCTTACAAAAAGGTTTGTTTCTGACACAATGCCGAAAGTGCGTTTCTTCTGTCACCGACAAATTAAATAAATTTGTGCCATAGTTTGGAAGTTATATTTTTTCAACTCATGGTTCTGTGCTTTTTTGTAAAATCTGTAAGAAAACAGGAATTTCGAGAAAAAGTATTTTGTTACTCAACATACTGAAGGAGTCTTCCATAAAAGAGCAATCGAAAAGAAAGTGGCCGTTCAAAAACTCCGTTACTAAAAACGTTTGTGTCAACATCCAATCGACAATCTGAGTTTTCGTTTGACTTATGTAAAGCCTTTGTGTGTGCTAGAATTGCGTTATAAAAATTACAAAATCCGTCATTGCGGCCATATTTCGAAAAGCATATCAAAGAAAATTTACCAAATGAATCGACGCCTAGAAAAAATTATTTCGACGGAGCTCACGAATCCACTTTCTTTCTTTCTTTAATCATAACCCTTTGTGCCTTATGGTGTTGGGTTTTGTAGCCATTTCTTGTATTCTGGTCTGTTGGTGGCCAGTTTTCTTAATTCTTGCTCTGTCTTTCTTCTATTTCTTTCAAGTTTGTAGATATAATCTATCGACTGCATACGTGATCATCCTCTTCCTTTTTCCCTTCTGGTCTTGCCTTCATAACTTGTTTTGTTATTCTTGTTTCGTCCATCTTGTAGACATGTCCAAACCATTGCAGCTGTTTTTGCTCTATTAGTTTTTCTAGTGGTGTGATATCCAGTGTATCTCTAATTCTTGTGTTTCTGATCGGGTCTATCCTTGGTTTTCCTGCTACTTTTCTAAGGTACCTCATTTCTGTTGCCTGGATCTTGTTCTTGTTTCTTTCATTGATTGCCCAGCTCTCTGATGCATATGTTTAGGTAGGTATAAAGACTTGTTTATATATATTTATTTTGGTCTTCTTTTCAATTTCCCTTTTCCCTACTATTGTTTCATTTAGTTGGTAATATACGTTATTTGCTTTCGTGATTCTATTATTTATTTCATTATCTATCTTGCCATCTTGACTTATTATTGTGCCCAGGTATTCGAATTTATTTACTGTTCCTAGTATTTTTCTATTACATTGTATATCTTCTTGGGCGTCTTCTTGGTCATCTTTACTTATATACATTATCTTACTCTTCTCTTCGTTTATTGTCATACCCTGTTTATTTATGAGATTGTTTTACTTATTGATTGATTCTTGTAGTTTTCGTTTCTCGTCTGCGATTAGGACAATATCATCTGCATAGATCAGAGAATGGGCTTTCACAGGTTTCATTTTCCAGTTTCCGATTTTAGTTTATTCATTACTACGTTGAAAAGTAGAGGACTGAGGCTATTCCCTTGTTTTATTCCTCTTTCTATGAGGAAAGTGTCCGATGTTTACCCATTTAGTCTTACTTCTGCTTTCACTTTCGTAATGAACCCTTTAATGGCTTCGATAAGTTCTCTGGGTGTGTTTAATTTTTTTAGTGCTTTTCATGTACTTTGTCTCGGGACCGTGTCGAAAGCCTGTGTTAGGTCGAGGAGGGCTAGATATATTGGTTTGTTCACTTCTAAGAGTTTATCTATTATTATTCTTAGTATTTATATTTGATCTTGTGTTTTTCTGTTCTTCCTAAAAGCCGCTTGTTCCTCTTCTAGTTTGTCATCTATTAGATCTCTTAGTTTACTTTCGAGTATTCTTGTATATGCTTTTAGAACTACTGATGCTAGACATATGGCTCTGTAATTATTAGGATATGTTGTACTTCCATTTTTGTGGATCGGGACAATTATATTTTGCTGCCATTCATCTGGGATTGTCTTAATAGCCAATTTCCTAATACTTCTCCACCGTATTTAATTAATTCAGGAGCTATTTCATCTTTTCCAGCCGCCTTTCCTATTTTTATCCTTCGTATACCATTTTTCATTTCTATCTCTGTTATTAAGTTTATTTTTTCTTCTTCCTCTTCCTCTTGGTCTCTATTTATTTCTATTTCTTCATCTTCTTGTTCTTCTTTTCTAAATTTTCTTTCATAGAAATTTTTCCAAGTCCTTAGTATATTTCCTGTATCTGTTTGTAGCTTGCTATTTTCACCTTTGATGTTCCGGACTGGTTGCTATATTTCCGTCTTAGACTTTTGATGGTTCTGCAGAATTTCCTGTTGTTATTTCTGTAATTCTCTTGTAGTTGTGCTCTAAATTCCTCCCATGTTCCTCTTTTTGCCTCCTTTACAATCTGTTTTGCTTCATCTCTTTTTATATTATATTCTTGTTTGTTTTCTTCTTTTTTGTTTGATATATCTTCGCCAGGCAGCTTTCTTTTCTTTCACGTCTTCATTCCACCATCTTGTTCTTTTCATTCTACTGGTAGCATTTATTCTTTTTAGACCACACATATATGAAATTTGAAGAAACATGAAAGACAAAGATTTGGATACCAATAGATGAGACAACAGATACTACAGGAAGGTAAGTTGGAAATTGCAAACTTTAGTTTCTCTATATCAATACAACCTGATTTTGCATGCACATCGCCAATGTGATTGTTGGATCTTTAGAGCCAAATCAAGCATCTAAAGTTTATTTGTTAACTACCGAATTTCATGAGAGGGCAAATAACACTGCAATCGCACAATCATTAATGGCTTCCCTGTCACTTTGGCCAGACAAAGTTCTTCCTGACAACGTCCTTATGTTCGTAAGCGATGCTGCCCCATATATGAAAAAAGCAGGAAATGCTCTGAAAGCATTATTTCCATGTATGTTGCATTTAACATGCTTTGTCTATGGGATACATCGTGTAGCTGAGGAAATGGGTGAACAATTTGGTGACGTGGATATGTTCATGTCTTCAGTAAAAAAGATTTTTCTAGAAACACCATCTAGGATAAGACTTTTTAAAGAAACGGCATCTAACCTAGCTTTACCACCTCAACCAATATTAACTAGATGGGGTACGTGAATTTTAGCTGCATGCTATCAATTTTATAAAAGTTAAGGAAATAGAAGTTTAGACGAAGAATCGGCAGCCAGGAAACTTTTTGAGAAAAAAGTTTACAAAATGATCTGGCCCTTATTTCAACTAATTATGATGTGATTTCTAGTGCAATAGTAAGTTTAGAAAGCAGTAACTTAACTTTAGTTGATTCCATCAATATTGTAAATAATAGCATACGAGACATATGTAGTGTCTCAAGCAATAAGGGACGCACTATTAAGAAAAATTTAAAACTGTATTTCCTACAAATCAAGATTTTGATGTTGTAAAATATCTAGCTTGTATTAGTTCTAGAGAGGTAAGTGTAAAAAACGTAAATTACGATGTTCCAGAAATCAGGTGTTTCACGTTTGCTCCAGTAACATCGGTAGATGTGGAGAGATCTTTTTCTCAGCTAAAATATTTATTGTCTGATAGGAGGCAAGCCTTAACGATAGAAAATTTAAGAAAACATCTTACTATTAGCTTTAATTCTTGTAAATAGTGTTTTTTTTTACTATTGTATAATTAAAAATGCAGTCTACTTGATAAATTGTATAATAGAAACACTGAAACAATAATGCCTATTCGGTTTCTTTGCCTACTTTATCTTTTTAAATGTCTATTTTCAAAATTTTTAATGCCTATTGCCTCAGCCTACTTTGTTGATTTTTGGTACCTAAACATCCGGGCTTTACTTATTAGTGATTGATAAATGGTTTTAGCAAAAACGCTACGCAGACATAACCGAACCTGTTATTGCATGCATGGTTTATTAATCTACGTCACTGAGATTCTAAGGACGCATTCTTATCTTGTTCAGTTTCTTTAGCACCCTTTATATTATATTTTGTGATAAGGGTATTTACATTTTCTGCTAACGTGTAGAATATTGAAAGTGTAGAATTCAAATGAGAATTACAAACATATAACTGCCACGTCTTCACCTTTATACAATGAAACCCAAGATTTAAAATTTACAAATTGCAGAATTTACTTTATTGGTGTGACATCGCGTAAAATCTTGGCAAAATCGACCTTTTCTTAAAAGCGTAAAAAATTAGAACACTTTGGAAGTAACGTAAATTGAAGCTGATATCACTCAATTTGCATTATCATTTAGGTTTACTAAAAAATCATTTGTATAATTTAATGCTGTTATTAAAAGCGGACAAAAACAGTTGGTTAAAATCGTTTCAAGATAAAAAATATTGCAAAAGTAACTGAGGTGTTATAAATACTATTTTTCCTTATAATTTGTGTCTTAAATAATCCAATTCAAAGGTTTAAGTTTGGTCTAATACTCTGTAAGTAAGTATTTATATTGGAGCATAAATTTATAATTGCATTGTTGCAAGTTGATGAAATTAAATCAGACAATTTTGTTATAAATTATCAATAAATGGGGTATATATTTATGCGTACAGATAAAGGCAGAAACTTTCGTTTGAAAACAATATTTAAGAGAAAAATATTTGGCATACAACGCGTACGTGTGTATATAAGATTTATAATAATAGGTAATTAAATAATTAATCTTATAAACCAAATAATTTAACCCATCACAATATAATTGTTTAGAGAAACCATTAATTAACAAAACATTATCGTTATCATGTTACTAAAAATCCTGCACACAAGTGATAAAACGTAATGAAAATATTTATTACGTTTGTATTTCTATATTATATGATTAATATTTAGTCTCCATGTAGCTAAGAAGTACAAAAAGTTAATTCTGAACAAAGTATTCACAGTTGCTAAACATGATCCATAGTTGAGGGTTATCGAAAAGAATCCTGTGGTGATAGTGGCCTCGACAAAGCGAACTATAATTATATAATAGCCAATATTTCTTCTCGTGAAATTACTAAAAAAGTTAAAAAGTCACATTTGTGCAAAAAAGCAAAGAAAAAAATTAATGAGTTTTAAAACAAAGTACAAAACAAAACTGTGAAGCGAAAATCAAGTTCTCGTCATCCACATGCGCCAAAAATTGTAATTACCTTGCTAATCAAGATTGTTGTAGACATCCCTATAGAAGCATGTTTTGCAAGCAATCTTTGCGTGTGATTTAAAGAGTACTGCTTTCATCACTTCTGGAACTGTAAACGCAAATATGTACGGTAAAAATGCCTTAAATTTTTTTTACAATTTCTGCCGAAAGACACAATTTTATAATATCTTGATAGTAACGTGTAACGTGGATTAAGTGCCTAAGAACTTCAAGCTACCTAATAACTCGAGATCCATGAAGAATTCCGGTCTATTATAAAGGAAATCTTGAGAGTGCTGAAACAGGCATAACCATGGACCGGTTTACATAACTGTCTTGAAAGTTGTCAAAATCATGTGCAATTATTATACAAAATACGAATAATTTTTAGTGATGTTTTAACAAGTATACAAATATTACTTCTAAGTGATTAGATATTGTTGAGTTCACTTTTTGTTATACGCTCTAGAAGAAAACTGCATCCTTCAATATTAAATTTTTGGAGCAGATATTATATTGTAATGTAAACTGTATAAACATGAATTATTTTGACAACGTTAGTTGTCATATATACTATAATATTAACACTCTTTTTTTCTCACTATTATTAATACTTGATTAGACAGAAAAACAATGTCTCAGTTATTCAAGCATAGTGTTTAACAAAATACACGAAGAAGCGCTTCTTACAAGCGTTAGACTAAATAGTTAAACTTATTGTACAATTCACTGAACAATAAATAAAACCAATTACTATCTATTAAAGTGAGAACTGCGCTCAATAGACTTGCATGTAAAGTAGTGCTATCGATACTTAACCGATAGTTAAATATAAGGTGAGCATTTTTCAATTGCCTTTACGATGTGTAAAACTTTCTAGAAATAGAAATAATTGCAGTCGTTAAGTTTTTTAGTAAAATGAGAATTAATTACGCCTTAATATCCAGGATGCAGCTGATTAACAATGATTTAATGGGTTAAGAAAGCACACGCACATTATTTTCAACTATTTAATTGCATTTGTGTGAAACGTAATTAGCTCTCTTACTTTTTAATAGTAATTCTTACAACATTCTTATAAAAGTTATCAAAAAAGATTAATTAATTAAATGACTAACGGCTAATTATCTGCTTAATTAGGTCACAGTGATAAAAATAAATAATTAGTCAGATTACAAACTACACGTGTACATTAACACAAAATAGGGATCTATTAATTTAGTCTATAAGCTTTTTTTTTGTAAGAAAAGACAAATTTGTAGGATAGTTGGTATAAAATATTTTCTTTATGATCTTTCATGTTCTGAAAAAATATATATCAAAACATTTGCATACATATGCTTGTTCTCGTGTCCCAGTTAAAATGTCCTAATGTTCCATAAGTTTGCCTGCTATTCAAAGAGTTTCTAGAGTCGTTCTTCCACAGCTATCGCAAATTGCGGAATTAATTAGATTACCCATCTAAAGTACTGAATCTGGAGCATCATGACTAGAAGCAGTTTCTAAGCTCTCTGTGTTTGTAATGTTAATTGCTTTCACTTTTAACAGCCACAATCTTTTCAAAGCAATATGTGCCACTCCTGCAACAAGTGCTAACTCTCTTCAAAAAAAAACAAAATTCTGGATTTTGTGCGGAAACAACTTAATTTTTTTCAGAACGTGACGCGCAAATCAGCCCTTATACCTAAGGCTGTCGAGAGTTAAGGCCCGGTCCGGGAAAAAGTTTTTTATCGTGCCTCTAAAATACAGTTTTTTAAATATATTTTTGAGTTATTTTTTTTTGAGACAAACTTACTAGCACTGCAACTTCAACAATTGATTGGGCCTATTAATAAGCAACTTAATATTACGGCGTCACATGCAACAATAGGTTTCCGGCGAGACTCGGGCTTGCCCGCGCTGGGCTCGAGGATAGAGGAACAATGCTCGTGCTCCCTGCACCACAATCGTGGCTCTTTTGAGTTGTTAATATCAAAACAATTATTAGATAATATGAAACTAGAAATTCAAGTTTTGCAGGTATTAACTCATATCCAAACAATTTAAGTTGTTTTGCGCTTTGTACTATATTACAAGTAAATTATGGTGAATAAACAATGTTTATCTAGCTAATATTAATGCAATGAAAACAGTTTGCGAGACCGCATATAAAAATAAAATGCAATGCGCATGCGTGAATGAGGGCCACTTCACTAGCCCAGTTAGATGCCGATAATTGTAATGTCTAATCATTGCACTTACAGTGACTGAAAGAGTAGAGCAGCGAATTTGCATCTAATTTTGTTGGCAGAGGTGAAACATTTGCTCATGGGAATAATTCGATTGATGTAGAAGGCTTTTGAAAACGACACATTGGATACAGTATTAATAAAGGCGTAGTACTAACGATTCAGGGATGGCTAGGAATCTATTAAAATTATTCCCTGTTTCGAGGGACAATCAATTAGCATAGCACCAAAAATTTTAAATACGTACGAGCTATAATTGACAAGAATTGGCGATTGACAGATCAACAAATAGAAATAGAAAGTGAGCTGGGGACTCCAAAAACCAGTGTCTGAAATGTTAAAAAATATTTTAGCACAAAACGTGCAACGAAAAATTTATTCTGCCGTTACTGTTACCGGAGAAAAGGAAACATCGTGTTACAGTTGCTGATTTGCCCCAAATTGTTACCAATGAATCTACGAGTACGATTTGGAAATAAAAACTTAAGCATTTTATTAAAAGTATTTGGATATATACGCCTGAAGAAGTTTATGATCCCAAAGCGCTTACTTTAAAGAAGGCTAAGGCTGCATACAATGTTTATTGTATTTTGTATTTTTTTTTACTCATTACATAAAATCTGTACTGTCTTAAATTATTTAGAGTAGAGCGGGTATTATTTTCTAAATTTTACTTCACCCGCCCTTGTGTATTGATATCAACTAGTTGAATCTGCATAGAATCGAATTACGAAATTTTGGGTTATTATATAAAAAATAGTAATTCTATTAATATAGATAATCATATAATATAAATTATACAGCAGAAAACGAGATTAGCAAACCAAATATGTACAGATATTTTTTTTCTTTCAGTTCCATATCCTTAGTAGACTTTTTTGGCCATTATTACTTTGTATACTGCTATTCGAAATAGATTTACAGACATTTTGTTAATCTTTGTTTACGAAGATGTATGAAACTTATCAAGTCCTTTTTAGCGTCTCAGCTTCTGCGTATTCAGTTGAATAGCGCCATAGTACTCATGATAATGGTCAAAATAAGCGAATTTCTGTTCTCTGATAATTAGAAGTATTTTCCGATTATGTCAAATTCTTCTAAAGACCAGAATATTTTGAAAATACCACATTTCTTACATATCTACTCGCTTTCAAGTTGCGACTATCAAAGTGCAGACTTCAATATCATACAGAAGAATCGCAAAAACCCGTATTCTTGTTTATCCATTCGAGTTTAAGTTACACAGAACCCCAGTTAAACGATTGAGTGTACTTCTATAGTTTTCTATTCTTGTCAAGTAATTCCGGATTTTCCTCGTTGAAGAAGAATTATTCATAGATATTAAAGCTTTTACTGACGTCCATTATTACCATTTTCTCGATTAAGTGCATTTCATATTTTTCACTTGTTATGATGTGCAAGGTACTGCAGATTTCATGTATTGTCTGCTAATGATGTCAGCATATCTGAGAATATTTATTATTCCCCCATTAACACTTACTTAATCTTCTGTATATGGGTTGCTGGAAAGGTATTCAAAATAAAGATTAAATAATAATGGGGACAGTATACAATCCTATCGTATACTTATACTAAACTAAATAATTTACCTCTTTATTTTCCATTCCTTTTTGTTTAAGTTAATAATTTTCCGATTCTGCACATCAATATCAGTTATTTCTATTGTAACCAAATATTTTGCTGATATACCTTATCAAATGACTTTTCAAAGTCAAAGAATAAATAAAAGTATCATTTTTCACATCCCTTGCTTGTTAGATTACAAATTGGATACTAAATAAGCGTTTCTTGATTCCAAGTTCGTTTTTGAATACGAACCGGAATTGGTTAGGTTGCTTATTAAGTTTGGTATAAATTCTTGAATAGATAATTTAAAGTCTCTTTGAATGTGGCCTATTAGAAAAATTATGTAATAATTTCTTTACAGGCATTTCCTTAGGTATTTATATAAAGTACGATGGTATATTAATTTCTGCCCTGTTCCACAGTAAGTGTCAAATTGATGTACTTTTAATATATTAAGTTAAAAAATTTTACAAATTTAAAATAGTTTATTTTATAAATCTAGTAGCACATAGATATTTGTAGAAGTACGAATAAGCAGTTAACTGTCAAAAATTTGAAAAAAGATAGGCTGTTTAAAAACAATACCTGATAGAACTACCTTCAATAATAAAATGTGAAAAACTATATTTAAAACTACTACTTACACGTAGCAAACGTGCTTAAATATACCATATGATATGCTATAAAAATACAAAAATTTGCTATAAATTTATGGTACATTTGGTATATATAGGCATATAAAATATAAAAATTCAAATGCAGGATGACTAAAAAATTAATTACTGTTTAAATTACAGTAAACGTAGTGTTTATTAATTTAGAAAAAACTGTTTACTGATTTAAATTTAAAAAAATTAAATGAACTTAAATTAAAATATGCAAATGAACGGTTACTTCCATCCAAACACAACCGATAACGCAGATTAATGAATTCAACATCGTTAGAAAAATTATTATTTAAAACTGCAAGACATTGTATTTTGTTTGCTTTTTTAGATCATCAATTGTTGCTGATTTTGTGTGGTACACTACATCTTTGAGGTATTTCTGTAAACAGAAGTCTATTAAACTAACGTCTAGAGAATGGGTAATCCATTTATTTAAAAAAGTCACATTAAGATAGACCTTTCTGTTATTCCTGAACCATGTTGTCGTAAATGTTATCAGTAACAGTTTGGTAAGAAAAGAATGGCTTCAAGATGCCCTAATGTTGATATCTTACACATACCATAACCACTTGTGTAGTTCAAATAGCATTTCATAGTAACATTTTAAGGACAATTATGTCAATTATCTAAGTTATTTAACATAAAGGTAACTAATTTACCGTATCTTCTGCGAATTTGTTGAGGCACCATTCATAGAATTGCTTCTAAGTCAAGAAACATTTATTGTCATGTAGATGTAAGTATATTTTTATAATACCCTATATAAGTCAAAACATACAATATATACATAGGAAAAGGCAAAACCTGCTTAGTTATTTGAAATGGCAATAAATGCATTAAATAGAACTACTCAATAAAGATTTTTCTAATCACCAAATGTAAAGAGAAAGATGCCATCTATTTACAACATTCTATAGCAGCCAGAAATATTCGAAGTACTAAATTTTAGTGCAAATTTTGTCCTGTGACTATTAAAAATAGTTTAAAGTTTATATCGGTATATTATTGCCTTCAAAAAGTTTCTTAAAATGTCAACAGATATTAAAGTTAGATAATATGCCAAAAAATTAATTTAGCTTTTGTTGCGAAACTGTTTGTTCCTCTAACACTACTATTTTTAATCTCTCTATGTTCTCAAGAGCACATCTACTAAGTTTGAATCTGTACTACCTTTATCATTTTAAAAGTAAACCCATGACATCGATGTTATTTCGTACCAAATTACACATTCAATGATGTATTACAACTAGCTAACAAATGTAGCGCCCTCACTAATAGTGCTGTAAAAACCACCAAATCAGACAACCCAAGCAACAGTATCCCCAAACCTCCACCTATATTCGTATATGACGTAATACATTTTCCCTAAATGGTAAAATCCTTACAAGACCTCGTATAAAATGAACAATGCACCACAAAAATCATGGTAAATAATACAATAAAAATTAACAGTAATATTCCAGACACCTATCGAAAACTAATTAAGTATATGAGGGACAACAATATTATACATCACACCTATCAGTTGACACTAACGTTATTAAAGAAGAACTAACTAATATTATACATAAGACAAGAAACATAATTAATGCAAGATAAAGAAAAACTAAGGATCCTTTAAACTTATTCTTTGTTGATTTGGGACCTTCTGATAACAAAGCTATATATATATATATATACAAGATCAAGAGACTCCTAAATAGTATAGTACAAATAGAGCCATCGGGAACAACTAAAGGCTTGATGCAGTGTATGAGATGCCAGCAATTTGGATTCAAAAGTGACCATTCTACCGGATTATTCATAGCGTCAACAAAGCACTTGAAAATAAAAAATTTTACAATCGACCTTTCTAGATGTTAGCCAAGACTCTGACAAGGTTTGGCATGAAGGCTTATTATTCAAAATTAAACATTACTTGCATCTGGCCTACTTCAAAATTCTCAAATCATACTTAAGTGATCGTGCGTTTAGTACAAGATTAAATCAAGCAGTGTAAGAAATGTGCCACTTTTGTACGTGTTATATACATCCCATCTGCCAACTAATGCCAACACTACAACAGGATCGTTCGCAGACGATACAGTGATTCTCACCAGATACCAGGACCCAATAACAGCCACCAATAAATTACAAAACCATCTAGATGAATTACAGATGTGATTAGAAAAGTGGAAAATTAAAGTCGAAGAAATGAAGTCTCAGCAAGTAACCTTCACATTGAGGAAAGATCATTGTCCATCAGTTTACATTAATGTAGTACATACACCACATTCCAGCTTTGATAAGTATTTAGGCTTTCACCTAGATAGCAAATTAACCTGAAAAGAGCATATAAACAAAAGGCGAAATAAATGGACTTGAAAATAAAAAAATTGTACTGGTTGTCTGGAAGGAAGCCAAGCCTATCATTAGAGAACACATTATTATTGTACAAGATTGTTATAAAACCTATTTGGACTTACGGAGCAGAACTTTGGGGATGTACGAGCAAATCTCACACAACTTTAATCCAAAGATGCAAATCCAAAATTTTACGAATGATCACAAATGCACCTTGGTACGCCACAAGTCAAACCCTTCACGACGATCTGAATATGCCCTATGTTAAAGTCGTTATTAGGGAACAAAGTACTAACCACCGTGAAAAACTGAAAAGTTGCAACAACATACTTCTACACCCATTACTGGAAGAACGCAATGACAGGCCCTTAAAACGATACTGGCCAGCTGACCTAAGAAATGGTTGAAGAGGACGCCTCATCACGTCATAGTCAGGACCCTATTGGTAATTAAGTTATCAAATTAGCTCCTAAAGTTTTGATTGCTAATAAATCTGAAAAAAAGATTATGTAAAACAATATTAATAATGTAGTAACATTTAAAGAATAATTTAATAACCAAATTATTTAAGTAAAAAATGAGCGTTATTACTCAAGACTAAGAAATTCACATAATTATTTTCTCTTAGGATTTACTAAAAACAGCATGACATATATAGAGAAGTGCTGTTAATTCTGCAGCTGAAAATTCTGAAAAAAAATCATCAGATTATTTTATGTTCTTGTTACAGACAGCTGACAATCTTGCGTATAGTCAATTCTAAAAATTTGTGACGTTAAAATGGTTGCAATAATTTCATTTAAGTTCTAGCGACTGAATAATTATTTTACAACTGGCGAATGATTGTTATTTAATACAAAATTACCTACCCAAGTTTTTTCGGTTTGTAATTGTACGATCTAAAAAGGCAGCTTAAAATTTTAAAGGAAAAAATATTTTTAAAGTCACATACTAATGTTTGGCATATTTCCTTTATTTTTCGTAATAATTTAAAGAAGCAAATGTAGTATAGCGAGTTTTAAATAAAAAGGCTTGTCAAATCCATTAGATTTTATGTATTGTCTGCTAATAATTTCAGCATGTAATGGTAAGGCCCTACGCCCCGCGTGGGAGCACGGCCTGCGAACTGAGAGGTTAAGGCTCTCATACGTTCGCTCTCTCTGCCCGGTCGTCGCGCACCATCTCTGATGCGGGGCGATGTGGCAAGCACCGCACTTTAGACGACCGCCATTATTACCCCTTGTTCGAATGAACGCAGGTACTCAATTATTTTTAGTGACTGAGTAGGCCACCCGCCAGCCATCAGAGAGCACCGGGAATTGAACCCGAGTCCGTCAGCATCGCAGCCCGCCCCTCAACCACGGGACCACGCTGGCAATAATTTCAGCATATCTGAGTTTATTTAACATTTCCCGGTTAACACTTACTTAATCTTCTGTATATGCTAAAGATTTGCTGAAAAGATATTCCAAGTAAAGATTAAATAATAATGGAGACACTACACAATGCTTTCATATACTGATTATAATGTATAACGTTTTTGATTCATTTTTTGATTTAATTTGTTTTCAAAAAGTGTTATCTTAGAAATATTTTTTAAGTTACAATTAGGACTATAAAACAAAAAAAATCATGTAAATAGTGGAGAAAATAAAAAGTTGTCCTGTGATTTTTGGTTCCCCTAGTCATAAATGACACCGACAGCAGTTTTCGTACATTTTAATACATACGATAAACATGTGAATCCATTTTTGCTGGTTAATACATAGTCGCAGCTTTATTAATTCCGCGGCAACACGAATCCCCGGTTGCTTTGCATCCAATTGTTATTATTCAAGATCGCCGTGTAGCGCGCTGAAATAAGTTAGCTTTCGTTACGGGGAGGTGTTGTATCTGCCAGCGTAATGTTTTCCGGATTGTTGCCGATATTTATGACGGTACACCTCCACCATTATTATTGCTGCATTTAGTGGATCAGTTAGCCGGTGCTGTGGGAAGCGGCCTGCCGCGCTTCCTCCTCCAGCTCAATTACTATTTAAACCACTATGCGGCCGCAATGGGATTAGGCCACTCGCAACGCGCAAATTGATTTATGAGCCCAACTTTTCTTGGGCCACTCTCGAATTTCTAATTCCCTCCAATTTATATGCAAATTCGCGGCCGCGCTCGTTAGCCGTCCGTGAAAAACTGGCGCGCTCGCGGGCGGCGATTTTCTCCAATTTCGGCGCCGATAGGGCGCGAGCCGCCGCCTCGGCGATGTTAAAGTTAAGGATCCGGCCAATCGATCATTTTCGGCCCACGGTTTGTGGCGAATATCTGGCGAATTGGGTCGCAAAAGTTAATTTACCTTGGCTCATTAGCGGCATGTGAACGTTCTGAAAGACCACAACGAGCTGCACCGACACGAAGCAACGTAACACAGTGACGTGGGTTCAGCAAGTTCAAGCACAGCCTTGTTAAGTCAGCTGACACACTAATCTTTAATAATTGTTATAATTAGTTTTGAAAACAAATAGTTTTGACGGCGTAACGATCTGCCGCTCGTACGTTCTGTTTGCCTGGCTCGGCTCATGATTGATATGTTGTGATGTTGAATGTCAACACCGAACACCTGCACATAACATGCACTCTGTCATGATAAAGCATACCAAGGTTAGTTGTAAATTGTTATTAATATTATTAATGCTTATTATGGGTTAATGACATCATATATCAATTAGCTTGTGCTAATATAATATTAAAACTTAAAATATATAGAACATTTTTTAAATAAATAAGCTTTTTTTAGAATCTTCAGCAATTTTGTTCTAATTTATTTCGAAAATGGTTTAGATTCTTTCGAATATAAACAATTTTGTCAAACTCGAAGGAGTTTCCAGTATTTTAGTGGAGAGTTTTAAATGTTAGTTACTAAAGTTATATCGAAAATCAGACAGATCACAAGTGCAGAAAATCTGTGGGTATATACAAAGGTAAAATAAAAAGTTTCTGGAATAAAAATTGTAGTGAAGCAATTCTAATTTCAATCATTCTTGTTTAAATTTAACACACTTAAACCAATACATTTTAACTTTTTTATGATACTTAAAATAAAAATTTAAAAATGCGATCGGTTTTCCCCGGAAATGTTTGGAAACTCTAAAATAAATGGAAATATTACAAAATCAAATGAGCCAAACAACCCGGAAATAAATTCTAGATTTGTGTTCGTAAAACAATATGTTGATAATATTCTAGTTTCCACATTCTTTCCAAAAAATACGACTTTATGTAACAATAAAATAAAAACCGCATCAATGTATTGGCCACAATTAGCTAGAAATCACATCCTTAACCTTAGACAAATAATAGAGAAAGCAAGGGAATACAACATAAGTCTGTTCGTCGGCTTTGTAGACTATCATAAGGCGTTCGATAGCGTAAACTGAGAGAAGCTATGGGACATTCTCAAGAAAATGAGGCTACCATAGCATATTATCACACTGATCCGAGAGCTATATAACAGTGGACGTGGCCTAACAAAAATTGACAACCAGCAGTCAAAAAGATTTAACATAAGAAAGTTCGACAGAAGTGCATCCTGTCTCCGCAACTATTTAATATATGCGGCAAATATGTAATGAGAGAAGTACTGCAAAACACCATTGGAGGATTCAAGATCGACGGCAAAACGATAACCAACCTCCGATATGCCGATGACACTGCTATTCTCGCTTCCACCGAAGATGAGATAATAGAATTCCGTTTGAAATTACAACACCACAGAGCAAAATATAGCTTAAACTTAAATTAAACAAAAATAAAAGTCCTTATAATCGATAGAGCAAGCAATAACAGGTCTGATTTAAAACAAATTGACAGTTACCAAGTGCTCAACCATTACATATTCTTGGGAAAACTTATCAATCACATGGGAGATTGTTCAGCGGAAATAATCAGATGAATCCAAATAAGCAAAAATGCTATGACTAAGATACAAAAATTATGAAAAGATCGGCAAATAACAAGCAACACAAAAGTATTATTGGTAAGAACTCTGGTTCTCCTCTTATTATTATATGGAGCCGAATCGTGGATAGTAAAAGAAAAAGAACGCTTTTGAGATGTGGTACTGGAGACAGCAAAGACGACTACAAGAACTCAATATAAATGATCGCCTCTCTACTATAGTGTACAGACAAATCCTAAAATACTACGACCATATATCAAGACAATAATATTCTTGAAAAACTAGTTGTGGAAGGGCGCATTAAAGGCACCAGACCACGAGAAAGATCGCCGAAGAGATGATTGGATCAAAACGACAATAGGGAAGCCAATACAACAAATTAATCACGAGGCACAGAACCGACCAAGATGGAAAAACATCGTCAAAAATATAATGAATAATACTCTTTTTTAAGACTCTTTTGATAAGAAGATACAATGGGAAGAAGAAGAGCCATAACTTTCTCCCATTTTTTATGTGCCCTGCTTCGAAAGAACGACTCGTTTTCTGACACCGCTCTAAATAATTGGTACTTAGAAAAAAAATGCCCGGTGGATATGGTAGGTGGGGTACAATATTGCAGTCAAGCACTTCCGATGTGTTTTTAATCTGTTTTCCAACATATGGCCGTTTGTTATTCCGTTGAAAACACACTTTATCGTACCTTTGTCGTATTTTAAACATTCAGTTTTCAATAATTACTTCAAATTGATTAGTTGCTGTTGGTACAAGTCGCTAATGATCGTTTGACTCAGTTGTAGCAAGTCAAAGTATAGCGCGCCTTTATGATCCCACTAAATGCAAAGCATTGCCTGATTTCAATGAATATTCCGTTTTGGTGTCGAAGTTGAAGATTAGGTCGGGTCACAAATTGACTTTTTGGTTTGGAAAGAATCAAATTACATCCACTTTTATCTTCAAGAGAAACGTCGCGTAAAAACGACTTTTCTGTCTACCAAGCAGGAAGTGGAATTTCTTTGTGTGTCCAGAACATTTTTTACATTCATTAAACCCACTATTAGCGTATTATTTCTGTTGGAGCACCTCCACCACAAACTTATATAAGAATACCATGAAACTCAACAGCAGTTTTCTTTAAAATGAACTTATAAAATAATACTTCCATCCACTAACATTTATTTGGTTGTAATTTCGATACTTTTGGTGGATCCAAAATTTTGTTGTTCTTATAAAAGTAAACTTTTATGTAATGAATATTTAGACAAGCTGAGCAATTGGAATTCACGTCTGTTCAAGTCGTAACTCTGTATCCCTAGAAGACAGGCGCTTTTGAATATTGTTAATATATACTTGATCGTTTGAAGTTATTTTGTTTAATTTGCTGCATTTTCAACAGCTAAAAACGGCGAACAATAATCTGTTTTCAGGAAATCTTCAAACATTCTCTGGAAATTTGATGTCAACATCCTTCCGACCCACCGAGTGAAAAAGCTTGCTATGTTTAGTTTACTATTCCACTATTATTGTTTTAAAACAACAGATAATTCACCCCTTTTCTATGATAAAAAGGTGTCACTTAAAATACACAAGTATTTTTTAAATAATTGCAAGCACTTGGTCAAACTGAATTTTGTAACGTTTAATTTGCTCAAATGTATAGTATGTTTCATTAGTTCTGTAAAATATAATCTAGGTATTCATAAGAAAACTCTTCAATTTCACATACTTTTGACGATATGCCAAAAATATCATATGCTATCTCAGTAAATGTTGGTGTAGTAGCTCTTTATTTAACAAGAAATTAAGATAAAAATATTATAAAAGATACTTTGGATGGGCTAAGATAGGGGCATTCTTCAATTTATCCATCTCACCATTAAGTAGTTAAAACTATGATTTTGATTTTCGTCCATTTTCCTCTAATCTTGATTTTAATTTAAATGGGTGTTTTTAATGAACTAGAGGAATGTGTGATACAAATTAATTAGCAAAAAATATATAAATGCAATTCTGTTAACAGAGATTCCATCACAAAATTAGAAAAGGGTTTTTTTTAAATTTATTTAACCAGATCAGCAACGTTGTGCTATACATGGTTCTGTTAACTATTGATTACATGTAACACTATTGTCGCTTTGGGATTGCCTATTGGCTTACCCATTCACTGTTTAGTTTTATTGTTGTATTATTTTGGTTTTGTCAGTTTACGTTTCAAGCGTTGATGTATGTGTCTCATTCCTAGTGTGTAATGGGCTGCTCCTGCATAGTTGTTTAAATTTTTAAAGAAGGTTGTCGCTAATTTTTTAATGTGTTCTTCTATGGTTGGGATATTTAGTTCAGCGTGTAGTTGGTGATTCCTTATATACCATGGAGAATTTGTGGCTATTCGAAGAATCTTATTTTGTAGTGTTTGTATTTTGCGGATGTGAGTCGGTGAAGCAGATCCCCATACACAGCATGCATACATTACCAGTGGTCTAATTATTGATTACAGTCTATGTGTAGAGAACTTTTTCTGTTTATCAGTGGGTATAGTAGGGCTAATCTAGCGTAGCTTTCATTCAATTTGTGGTTAATATGGAACCCCCAAGTTAGTCGTTGGTCTAAGTATACCCCTAGATACTTAACTGGGCTATTTTGTGTGTTCCATGGAATTTCTTCGTTATTTATTTGAATGTTGGGTATATCTCTGAAGCGTCGTAAGGTAAACACTTGAGCTTGACATTTGGTTGAGTTAAGGTTTATGTGCCATTTTTCCATCCAGCTTGATATTGTATTTAGGCTGGATTATAGTTCGTTTGATGCTTCCAATAGTTCTTTGCTCTGGGTAAGTAGCGCAGTATCATCTGCGTACATAGCAATGGCTGCATTGTCTATTTGGGGTATATCATGGACGTAGATATTAAATAGTGTTGGACCCAGTATGGATCCATGTGGGACGCCTGCATTGATAGGTCTAACTGTTGAGTATGTGGAATTGATTCTAATGGAGAAGGTGCGGTGTGTGAGAAATGATCTTATAATATGTGAACGTAGGTACTCGTAAAAAAACAGAAAATGAGATATACTACTTTCTCTCTAGTATCATATTGTAACACAAAAAGTGATCCCCAAATGCTGCTAACAATATAATTATAAATGTTGAACTACAGAGAACAAAACTACACTAATAAAAAAAATATACTACATACACAGACCTATTGATGCAAATGAGATAAATACCGAGAAACACTACGCAGAGAAATAGAGAAAATAGATATAACCCAGGACAGAAGAAATTTAGACAAAACGAGTAATTTATTGACATTAGCGTTAAATAAACTACAGTTAAAAAAAATTAACTAAAATTTGTAAAATAAGTATCGAGGCAATTACACAGAAAAAAATATGAAGAAACAAAAAAATGATGAAAATACTTCACAAATATTACGGACTTGAATTAAGAAGCTATTAGAAAAGAATAAAAGACTAAAAGACTTAAAAAAATTGAAAATTGCAACAAGAAACCAAGCTGCACTAACACTATAAAAAGACAATTCTACAAAAAAAATTATGTACCTCAAAAATAGTAGGTGAAGAATGGAAAATGAAATAAAGATAAAAAAGATGAGAAAGATCTTTCAGATATTATTGAAGGTAAGATAAAGGTATCTTAAAATTTATAAAAAACAACATTGGCCCGAGAGGCAACGAAACACTAACGCAAATGCTAACAAAACGGATGTAATTCATTGCTAACAGATATATCAAACTACCAAATAAATTTTTTAGATTGTTGCAATATTGCTACACTAAACATGGTAACAAGGCAAAATACTAATAAGCGAATAACAAATGATGTCTTAATAACAAAAAGTGATAGAGAGATGTTAACAGAATTAGAAGGAAAAAAAAAACGCCAAAATTTGACTAGATATAAACATCACAACAAGGATACAACATATCACAAAATATTTACCGACGAAAAGCCTCAACATCACTTTTTTCCCAAAGGTGAAGGCTCAACGAGTTTTAAAGCCTATATATGAAGATCTGAGCAAAACGATCTTCTCGAGAGATGTTTAGCTTCCAACACTCAAAATAATAATGAGAGTTTATGGTAAACAAATATTGGAAATATGTTCAGCGAAGGCCAGCGACCTATTTTATTAAAGATTTTTGAGACGATGGGATGTTTACTCGGCCCAGAAAGCGTGCGTTTCGCCGATGATTGCAATAACGAGAGCGTTTGCCGAGGAGGCCAGAGCAACTGAAGATGAGTTGTACAAAGCAGAAAAAGGAACTACATGTATGGTCCTGGCATTGCTAATTAGCCGTAAAGGTGTGTTTTCTATGACTTTTCAAGTGAAAAAGCTTTAAACGCTTTTTTCTCAAACCGACATTTTTGCACCTGGCGTTGGTGATTTCTCAAAAACGGCTAAATGTACGGACTTGAATTTTAACACAATATTTAGCACACTCATAGCTATCGTCTGTACCTCGATCATGTAAAAATAAACAAAATATAACAATTTAGCTAGGGACGATAGCGACACTCGGACAGACTAAGAATTTTTCTTGTTGTCCAGGAAGGTCGGAATCATCAACACCAGCCGATAAAAATTTTTCGATCCATTTACAATTAGTATTATAAATAAATAAATAATTAATTTTCAGTAATAACAAAAATTTCTTTTACTGTCCTGAAGCATACCCTTCCAGAAAAAAAAGTGTGCCTAATAATATGCAATATTTTTTGAAAAATAAAATTCTTGAAGAAGTGCTTTTTTTAGGCCTTCACATGGGGTGGCACCCTTGCGTTTTTTATACATTTTTCCTCCGTTTTGTCTTTTTCTGGGGATACTTTATATTTGTTGTACTAAGAAAATATTCTTGCTTTTTGTGAAACTAAATTCATGTTCTTCTATACTTCTTTTTTGTTTCCGTTTTTTGCTGACATATGGGACTTGGTGCCATTGGTTGGTACAATTTGAATTTATCACTTGTGTCGAAGTTTTTAATTGTGTTAGATTTATTATAAGTATTGCGGTATTATTTGCAGCTGACTGTTGTATACGATTACATTTTGCGAGTATGCTTGTTGGCAGCTTTTATTCTACATAAATGTTTCTATTTAATTTATTCGCCATGGATTGTTCATAATTGCTAGCTTACACAGTACAACATTTTTCAGATCATTGATTTGGGACTCAATTCTGAGAATTACACGTGAAAGTAGCACCAAAAATAAGAACTTCTGCATCATTCGTTTTGTCAATTTGGCTGCATTAATAATTTAAGGGCTGTGGAATAAACAACCCTTTTGTTCAGAGTGAATTACATTTTAAAAGCAGAAGAACATTGAATATTTCAATATGGAAAATAACAAGTGCCCAAAATTGGATGATTTTTGTTACGTTTGTGGTCATATCGTCCCAAAAATAGTCAAACAGGATCGAAAAAACTTGTTTACTGAGGAATTCAAAACAGCGTATTGTCATTATTTTGATGAAACAGATTTAAGTGGTGCAAATTTTACGCCGAACACAGTGTGCAAAAGTTGTTATAATACCCTTATAATGTGGATGCATGGAAAAGGTGCACAGTTTTCTTTTATGAAGCCAGTAATTTGGGAGCAAGACCTAACTGGACATGATGAATCCAGGTGCTGCGCATGCATAAATTCCGGTTATGGATTGAACAGAAAAAAATTGAAAACAAAAGTATACATTCTCGCTTTTACTGCGACACTTCCAGTACAACGCGCTGCTGTTACCGATCCATCTAAACCTCCGAGTCTGGATACTGTGTACCTGCAAGCCGAAACCGTTTTCACCAATCCGAGCAATGTGTATGATGCAGATTATACACCCGATATTGAAAATTATGCACCACAACCGGTAACACAAATCGAAATGGATTACATTGTGGCTAAGATGGGACTATCACAAAAAAATTCAGAATTTTTGACATCATTTTTGAAGCGTAAAAAACTGACAGAGCAAAATGTCAGCGCAACATCATACCGAAAACGCCAAGCTGATTTTCAGAAATTTTATTCCGTTGACGAAGCAAATACCTTTACTTACTGCCATGATATCCCAGGTTTAGTGAAAAATATGGGAATGGATTATATCGCTGGCGACTTCCGTTTATTCATCGACGGTTCAGTGTCAAGTTTGAAGGCTGTGCTGCTGCATAAAACAAACAAAAAAACGTCCATTCCATTGGGATTCCGCACAACTATGAAGGAAACGTATGAAACATTGGGCGAAATTTTGGAGAAAATCGAATACAATGTACACAAATGGAAGATTTGTTGTGATCTAAAGCTTGTCAACATAATACAAGGCATTATATTAAAGGGCGGTTTTCCAAAATATTTCTGCTTTCTTTGTAATTGGCATTCGCGATACACAGGGAATCAATATCAATGTAAAGATTGGAAAGCAAGAACTCCCGAGCTCGAGAAACAATTAAAATTACGTAATGAACCTTTGATAAAGGATATAGATGATATTTTGTTGCCATCGCTCCACATGAAATTAGGAATAGCTGGGAAATTCGTTGAAGTGGTAGTCAAAGATATTGAGGACGCCTATGACTGTTTGAAATCCATCTTTCCAAAACTCAGTGAAGCTAAAATTAGAAAAAGTACGTATCGTTGTCTGTATTTAAATATTGTCATAACTAAATTTGTTCACTTCTATATATTCGCATTACCAATAATTTTTTCGCAAATGCTTTTTTTTTAATTTCAAACAGGTACTCTGAATGAACCGGATATACGAAAATTAATGAAAAGCGAATCTTTCACAAATATGTTTTCGAACCATTATAACCACTTATGTGCATGGGACGCATTGAAACAAGTCATTGAAGACGTTTTAGGAAAGAATCGTGTACAGCGCGATAACATACAGACACAGAGTGCTGTGCTATTTTGAAAAAATCAATGCATCCATGACGTTAAAATTACATTTCATGCATACCTTTTTGGCACAATTACCTCAGAAATCGGACGAACAAGGAGAGAGGTTCCATCAGGTGATCAATGGAATAGCGATTCAAAGGCAAAAAATTAGATGCATTGCTTGCGGAGGTTTGTTGGTGGAGTTCTAAAATTATGCAGTTTGAAGATGAAAACACCGAAGATGAAGATGACACTGAAATTGGTGGACACAGTGAAGAAAACATGCCCTTGAATATTATGTCTAACTCGGATGATGATTCAGACTCAGAACATGAATATGAACAACCTACGAAGAAAACAAGATCATCAGAACCACAAGCGTCAACTTCAACGAGGATGGTGTAAGAATAGCTGTAATATGAATCGAAATTTTTATTTTCATGCAAAATAAAGTTTATAAAGATAAAAACCCAGCATATTTGTGGATATGTAATCCACTTATTGAGCAAAAAAGGTGAAAAATGTGGAAAAAATGGGCATTTTTGCGATTTTTAAGGCACTGGATTCACTTTTTTCGGGTAGGTTTGTTCCGCTTTTTTTTCTCCTATTCAATATCTACAATTTTGCTTCAGACACAAAAGAGATATTCCGTACGGTATACCGAGATATAACCGTGTTAAAATATAGAAAAAGTGATACAAATCCACCTTGAGCAAAAAAATTCGTATGGCCATTAAATTATTAATTCAGCCAACTTGACAAAACGAATGATGCAGAAGTTCTTATTTTTGGAGCAATTCTCAGAATTGAGTCCCAAAATCATGTGTTGTACTGTGGTATAGCTACTTATGACATGTACTTGCTGTTTTATTTTTATTATATCAACTAACTGATAGTTGTATTACATTTTTTTTAATTTATTAACTATTTGCAATCTATAAAGACTTACAATAAGCAAATTTAATGTGTGAATTGTGGGTTGAGTAGTATGCATGTGAGTTAGGCTCCAGTGACCTTAACTCAGTGTTATCTTAAAATATAGTTGTTGCTTATGTTTATAATAATAATAGAAACATTAACTAAAACTAAAGTCTATTTGGCAGGTCAAGGGGCTTTAATCTGTTTAGTTTTTGAATGTTGTCACTATTGTCCAAAAGGTTGATCACTAAGACGTTGCTATGATGTTCTAGTTTATTTAGATATTTTGCACTAAACTTTCTAATAGTTTCCTTAACTGTGTCCACTTTCACATCACTCATTATGTCAGCATTCCTCACAAAATACGGAGCATCGCACATAGCACGTAGGACTTTTGACTGATATCTTTCGATAATTCGGATGTTAGTGTTGGCTGCAGTTCCCCTAGTTGGACACCGTAAGTCCAAATTGGTTTGAACGCGACGTTGTAAACTAACAATTTATTCTTGAGAGACAATTTGGATTTTCTGCCTAGTAGCCAATAGTGTTTGCTAAATTTGGTGCCAAGTTATTTTCTTTTATTCCAAATATGTGGCTTCCATGCCAGCCCCTTATCAAGGTGCATTCCTAGATATTTGACCTCTGTTACTTGAGGTAATAGATTGTTGTTAATGAAAACTTGTGGTGAGTTACCTCTACACTTTGTGAACGTAATGTGGTATGATTTAGACTCATTTATTTTAACTCTCCACTTCTTGGTCCAATTTACGATATCATTTAAGTGATTTTGTAGCGCTCTTGCAGCTGTGACTGGGTTTTTATGTTTCACCAAGATTGCTGTATCATCCGCAAAAGTAGCTGTGAGCGACTGATCATTGGTAGGCATGCCAGCTGTAAAAAGGATATACAAAAGGGGTCCGAGGACGCTCCCCTGTGGTACCCCTGATCTAATTGGATGTATTTTAGTGAGCGTTTGGTCATATTTTATCTGGAAGTATCTTTCTTCTAAGTATGATTGAATTATAATATAATATGAATGTGGTAGCGATATTTTCAATTTATACAGCAGGCCATCGTGCCACACCTTATCGAATGCTTGGCTGTCGTCGAGGAAGACTGCTGTGCAGTAACTTTTTTCTTCAAAAGATTGATTTATTAAGTTGACTACACGATGGACCTGCTGTATGGTTGAATGCTCCCTTCTAAATCCAAAATGATGCGCTGGAATCAAATTCATCTCTTCGATGATTGGCGTAAGTCTTTTGGCTAGCAATTTTTCTAATAGTTTACCAAGTATGGATAGTAAACTAATTGGCCTATATGAAGCAGACTCGTTGGGTGGTTTCTCAGGTTTTAATATAAGAATCACTTGAGCCACCTTCCAGAGTAACGGAAAGTACCCTAAACGCAGGACTGAATTGTATTACATTTGGACGATAGGGTTAAGAACTCGAACACGCACATAAGTGCATAAGCTAAGTTTAGAAGTTGCAGCTTGTGTGTAAACACAACGTTACACTTCTAAATTCAAATAGTTAATGTGAATTGAATATTTTGTTTCATTTTTAAATCTGTAAGTAAAATTTTCATTAACGCCAAATTCCCAGTTTAGAATTTTTTTGGTAGAAAAAGGCAGACATTGGAGACAGTAATTTTGTTTAAAATCGTGTAAGGTAGAAGTACCTACTTGATATGCATGTCGTGCTTATCTGGAGAAAGTTGTTGCTATTGACGTTTTAAATCGTTTAAATGACATAATGTTGCCGCGTACAATAAATGGCGCAATAATATTTTAAATTAATAGATAACGGGGCGTAACTGAATCAAAAAGATTATATCCACCTACTTTGCTTATGTAGATATGTGAAATTAGTCTAGTTCTGCACCGCTGATTTTAACGTAACTGGAGTGAATTAATGGCAGTTTCTGCTCTTAAATAATACACCATTTATTTTTAGGTTGTATTCGCCAAACATTTGCATTAATTATTTAGTACAGCTTGTAATAATTTAAATTGATATTTTTGATTCCGTTTCAACATCATTGCGTCCTATTAAATTGCCAAAATGTACATTTATTTAATATTTATGGTTTTGACTTCCATTATTCCTACACCGGTGACCAAATAATAGTATAATAGAAATAACATCTGCTTGTTCAAAAAAAATGTAAGTTGCATTCTCTGCAGATGTACATTGCTGTTAAATTAATATTTTTCTATTAATTTTATAGCGTAATGGTCCTCTTTCATAGTATTTCTTTCCTAATGACTGATTCACATGTACAGGGTAGTACACACGTCCAAATTTATGATTTGTGATAGTAGTATTCGCTATAAACAAGAGGTAGAGGGAAGGTCCTAATAAACTGCCTTGCGAGACTCCGGACTTTATTGGGTGTAGGTCCGTGAGTGCATCTTGAAATTTTATCTGGACTTTATGAGTTGATAGGAGGTGTGGGGAAGGTTTTTCTTTATTTTGAATAAAAGTCCTTCGCACCAAATCCTGTCATATGAGATGCCTAAAATATTTCCAATAATGCAGCAAAACAATATTTCTTTGATTAGAATGCATGATTGATTTCGCTTACTAATCATTGAATTTGCTAGATGGTACCGTGTTCTTCTCTGAACCCAAATTGATATTCTGGTATAATATACTTTTCCTTGAGAATACGTTTTATTCTTTTAAGTAACAACTTTTCAAACATTTTAGCTAGTAGTAGTATTAAGGACGGTAGGAAGTTACTTTCTGGTTTAGGTATGAGTATTATTTGAGCTACCTTCCTTCCACTGACCCGGAAAATGATTCAATCTTAAAATAACGTTAAATATGGCCATTATTAGTGTTATTCCTTTTTTGCCAATTCTTTTATGATTTTTCCTGTAATCCGATCATAGCCTAGTGCTCTTTTGAGCTTTATTTCGGATCTAATTGTCGATAGGACTTCCGCTACTTTAATCTTTTTAATTTGTAGGCTTATTGATCTAATGTATCCAGGTATCGCAATATTTCGATTTCTTCTTCTACAGTTAATTCAGAAGAGTGTGAGAGAAAACATTTGTTAAATTGGTTGCAAATGTATCGGATTTTTTTCGCTCGCTTTTGATCCAGGTTCGTTAGATTTCCGAATTGTAGGTATTCCTTGTTGGGGTTGCTTCAATTTACGCCTGGCTTTTCATAGTGAACAATTCGATGTTTCCGTAGCAGGTAGAGTAGAAAGATTATCTTGTATAGTTTGATTTTTGTAATCTTAAAGAAGTACTTTTAAACTTTGTATTGCATTGTTTAATCTGTTTTCGTCATTTGAAAATTTAGTCTTCTTTTTTCAGCTATTTTTTGTATCGTTGGTTTGAATCCCATGCTTCGCTTTGTATGCTGTGATTTAGGTACTCTACTACTTCATTAATTTCATTTGCGGTCTTAAGAGATATTTCTACGTTAATGTCTTTGTTAACTAGTTCTCTAAACGTATCCCAGTTGCTCCTTTTATTGTAGAGTCTTACTAGTTCTTTCCTGTATATTATTTGGGAATTTAGAATGACTATGATCGGAGAATGATCTGATGACATGTCAAGACATTACTCAACATTTAGATAAATTTTTGCTACGTTTTGGTAATGTAAAAATCTAGCAAGTCCGGATTTTTTCTCCTATTAGTTGTCTAGTGGTAAGATAGTTGAGGTTATATGCGATCAGTGACTTTAATAATTCCTGACCTTTAGTGGTTGTTACTCTAGCAACCCAATATTGGTGCTTGGCATTGCAATATTTGCCAGCGATGAATCGTGCTCTGAGTCTTCTAAAAAACTGGGTATAGTGTTCTGCTTTAAGAGTATGCCTTAGTGAGCTATACAGTGCTGTGATTGTAAATGGTCATATCCGATCATCTACAACCACACTTGTAGCCTGAATGTACTCTTGGATATATTTATCTGCTTGAGAGTGCTTGATTCAGCTTTTTATAATTATTGCTGCTCCTCCGCGTGCTGCTCCTCTGTGCGTTGCTCCGTCAGGATGTTGCGTAATGTATGTATTAAAATTTGGTGTTCTGAGGTAGCTTCTATCCGTGAAATGAGTTTCAGAGATTAGAACTACGTCTAACTCGTGATTGGTAATAAAGGTTTGTAGTTCTTGGGTGTGGTTTCACAAGCCATTGGCGTTCCATTCTGAGATCTTGCCATTATTTTAGTTTAGTGGCGATAGCCCTGAAGAGGTTTAATATTGCTTTAATATTTTCAGCAAGTTCTATTATCATTTTTTCTAACTTCTCGACGTTTGATATTACAGGTATGTTTTCTTGAGAGCAAAGCTGTTGTCCATTTAGTAAGATTTGTGCCAGTGTTCTTCCGTTGTTAGTTGGTAGTTGTGCTTGCGTAAAGCTTGGTTGCGAGCACTTTCGGACGTGCTGATGGAAATTTTCTTCTCTTTAACTCCTGGTATACTTGGCTCTTTGTAGTTTACGGGAACCATTACATAGAACGCATTTTGTTTTAATGCACATTTTTGTTGGTTAGTTTGCTCCGTAATTCACACGCCTGGGTTGCTACCTACAAAACCTTATTGTGTGCCCATTGTTGCGCATTGTGGAACTTCCTTTTTCTGGTATGGCGACTCTATTACAATTTTTGTGTAGCAAGTGATTAATCTCATATATTTTCTTGTTATTTTCGCAAAGAGCCAGAGCCACACAAAACATAGAAAGTGGTTCTTTTGTAACTCTATAGTTGGGTATATATTTGCAACTTTGTGTGCTTGACTTTCTACTTCAATTTTTAATTCATTTTCATCACTGAAATTGTGAAGGTTTTTGGTTATTACCCTAAAGCTGCGTTCTTCCTTCATCTGATACGTATGGTATTGTATTTTCAGTTCTAGTAGCCTCGTTGTTAGGTCTTTATAGATATTTGAATTTTTCGACATTATTTTTACTTGGATTCTGTCTATGATTTTTAAAATATATTTTTTATTAGCGATGGTATTCAGTTCTGCTGTGAGAGAGTTAACGTTTCCGTGATAAAAATTGGTGGAGGTTTTATTATTCTCGTTTTTGTGGTATCGGAGTACAATGTAAGTTCATTACTATCTAAAAGTATCTCATGTAATTTTCGTGGGTTTTGTGCTGCCTAAAATCGAAATTTTTGCTTATCGAAACGTCTTCCGAAAAAGTAACTTCAAACATTCTTTCACAAAAGTCTGCATTGGATATGATTTTGCACAAATAAAATTTCAGCTCGCCGTCTAGGACGTTGAAGCGAGCGACGAGACAAACCCAAAATTAGAGCACGACGCCTGGTGGAGCACCGAGGACTATCAGAAATTAACCTTCCTACTCTCTCAATATCCGATTCGATCGATGTCCTCTTTATATTTTATCCAGTTGTGTGAAAAAATTAACACCATCGCAGTGTTGTGTTACGATTTGAGATCGCCTTATTACGCGCAGCATTGAACTGTCGACGAAAAAGATATTGAACTGTAAGGACAGAATTAATTCACTAATGGCTGCTAAAATCATAAGTTCTCTTGCGTCACTCAATACATATCGTAGCTGTAATATTATTTTTTGTGTATTTTGCAGTGATAGTAGCATTATTTCTTTAATGTTGATCATCTTAAGTAAACATGACCGATACTACCAAACATTTAGTCTTTAGTCAAGTTATTACAGCGTTTATTCTATAATATTTATAGTGGCAAGGCTAATAGATAATTAAAAAAGCAACACTATTTATTAACGGCATTTGAAACTTTTGGTACCATTATTTTTTAAGTGTCAAGGAAGTGACGTGAGCAGCAAAAGGATTTACATGGCTTTTTCTATAAAAATTCTTAAATATAACTAAAATAAATGTAACTTAATTTCAAATATATTTTATGTTCAAAGTGTTCTGATGCAATATTTATTTAGATTATTTGCATATTCTGCACGCCATACTAATTTCTAATGCGGCATAACCACAAATTTTGTTTTCTTTTGGGCCTCTTCTACCTTATTTTTTCCTGAAAAGTACAAGTTTCAGTGTATTGTATTGTTCGCCTCATAGAATATGTACACGTTCTTTTACTTCTCTTCCGTACTTGCTTTCCTTAGTACTTCAATGTTCTTGATGTAGTCTACCTAGAATATTCTTAGGAGGCCTCGAAAACTCCCTATTTGAAATGTTTCAAATCAGTTCATTGACTTTAAATAACAATGTTTCAATTTCGAATAATAAAATCACCTGTATAATTATACATACATAATTTATCATTTGTTAGAAAAGAGGTTTTTATTTAAAATTTGCTGTTTTGGCAATATCATTCCGGGTTTTAATTTTGATTTCACAGTCTAGTCTCTTGTTTAGGTTGCTTTTAAGGTATACAAGTTTTTAAATTGTTTAGAAGATTTTGCTATTTAGTATTAAGGAATTCTTATTTGTTTATAACTAATAATTTGTTTTTCAAATTTATTTTAAATTTACTTTCTGTGATATTTAGTCTATCGATAAGAGGTTTTAGATCACCTAAGGAGTTTGCGAATATAGTAATGCCATACGCATGTCTAATGTTATTATAGGAATACCGTTGACTTTGATTTATATTTAGATAAGTGCTAAAACTATATCAAATATTTTTTCAACATATATGTTAAATAGTAATGGCAGGAAGATGCAACGTTATGTACTTTAAAATTTGTCGTTTGTTACTTATCCAAATGTTGGATCTTTGGTTCCAATGTAGGTTTTGAATTATCCAAAGGTCTCTAGCCTGTACTTTAAAACTTCTTGTAAGATATGCATTAACGGTTCATGTCTAAGTATGACGAAAACATGATGGTAATCAGCAAAACATATGTATATCTCTCTTCTTTGATCTTTGCATATTTGTCCTAGAAGTTTCATACAGAAACCCTCTCTTGTTTTTGTGCTTTTTAAAACCCAACTGTTTTTCCTATGAGTGTATTATTCATACAAAGACATTCACTCTTTGTGAGGCTTTTAGGAAGGTTAATTGTAGTTAATCAATCTGTATGTATTATTTTTGTATCATATACTTTATTAAAAAGCAATTTAAAATACATAGAGCTCATTAATTTTAGTACTTCAACGTCTATGTTATCTTGTCGAGGAGATTTACCACTTTTAATGCCTGTAATAGCATTTATTACTTTTATTTCACGAATTACGCATTCTAGATCTTTTTAAACTTTTTCGTCATTGAACATATCTTTTATATATATTTTTTTAAGTATCAAGGAGTTCTTCAGATAGTTTTTTTATAGTTATAAAAACGTTTTTTTTTTCAATATTGTCCCTTTTTTACCCCATAAAAACTTCTCACTGTCTGTTATTTTCTTTTAATTGCCCCTTTTATTCTCCCTAATTAATCTACTGTTGTTACAGTATTTAGAAAGATTAAAATATCACTTTATTTTTCCGGTGCATAAAAATATTGTATAGTAGTGTATTTCGACTTCATGTGCCATTGAGTTACATCTACAACATAGACTCATACTAAAGCTAATGCAATTTTTTGCCCCATTTTAATAAAAGTAGTTTTTATTAAGCTATATTAGCAGAAAGAGAGCACGACAGCCGCGAGGTAAAGACCTCGACCTGCCAAACTGGCGCGCAGCGACCCCTGGTTCGAACCCCGGCAATAACAAATATCTAATGTTCTCCGGCCGTCATACAAACACCTTTGACGGTCGTAAAAGTAGATTCTGCCCTATCCACTCGCCAACCCGTCCGGCAAGCGTGGCGTTTAATTGCCAAATCCCCCCCAAAAAGGGAGGCCTATGCTCAATACTGGGCGCCAAAAGGCTGACAAAAAAAAATATTAGCAGAAAAACTGATTTAAAAGATAAATTGGCTTTAAAAGTTAGAAAAGTTAGAAAGCTGATATGAACATTTAATGATAATAAAAAATTTAATTTTATAAACCAGTAAAAAGCATCAATTTATTATTATTTTTGTAATCGTTTTTTTTTTGTCGATTCTAATTTATATTCAGCTTTAGTAGCTATACATTAAAATTATTCTATAATTTTATATAATATTCCATTTAGTTAAAAATAAAAAACTCTTAAAGCAATATTTTATTAACTTTTTAATAATTCGTTATTAAACTTACAGTTCTATGCATTATTAAATTGGAAGATCATCAAGTATAACAAATTTTAAATTAACTAAGTTTATTTTTAAAATTTATATTCATTTAGAAGAAAATTAAGAAAGCTTTCGTTACCCTAATTTTATGCATAAGAAAGTTAAATCAAGTAAAAACCAAAAGAACAGAACGGTAGTGAAAGCCCCTAAGTACGGTTTACATATTCAGAGCAATATTAGCAGCGTGTTCTGTATGTATGAAAATGCAGCCTGGGTTTTCAACGCTAAGTGCGCCCCATTTACCTTCAACGCGGCTGCTACATAAAAGTTTCCCATGGAAGAGCTATTCAATCTCTCCAGACAACTTCTCATCTGCTTGAGTGTGCTCGAGGACTGCGTGAAGTGCAAAAGTTTTACTCCGGTCGTCTTGGCATGTGCGTCAAGCCTTCCCCTTTAATTATTTTGAAATCACCGGAGCCGCGCTAACGTAAAGAAAACCAACCCCTCACGCTAACTGCGTTTTGTAATTCCTCGGGCGCGTAAAAGGCACATCTGAATTCGAAGCACACACAAGCGGCGTTATAAAATGTAACTTTTGCTACCGCGAGACTCCGAAGTAAATGATTTATTACGCTATTGGTTTCTAGCTCGATTTATTATGAATTTATTTAAGACAGAGATCGAACGTTTAGTGACTTTCCTAATGTAGTAAAAGATAAAGCAGATTTAATCTAAAATTTTATAACAAACACAAAAATATTATTAATAATGCACTACACTAATTTCAAGTATGAGACGAAAACCTTGCTTTATATTTCAGGGCCGCCAACTATAAACTTTTTATATCATTTTAAGTGCCTTTAAACTGTTTCTATAAAAAGTATCTTAAAAATTTAAAAGCCTATATTCTTTATATTTTGGGGGAAACTATTTCACTGCTTGCTATTCAAATTTGGAACTTTTGATGGAATTTTTTGTTGACAAAGAAAAAGAAAATGTAGAGCCCTTTTTAAGTGTATGAGAGGATTTAAAAATAGGCTAAAATACAAATTAAGGCTGGCAAGGTCTTAAGTAATGAGATAGCTTTTAATTAATGTTTAGTCGTATGTTCAGGTAGTAATACAAAATATATTTTAGCGTTCTTGATTTTTTAGATATTTTCTTATACAGTACTGTTACGTAATTACATGATCAATCCTAACCATCATATTAAGTACATTAGAGGCTTGTAGAATCGATTTAGTTTTAATGGCCATAATTTGATTAACTAAGCTAGTTACTAAGCTCAATTTTTTGTTAAAAGCAACTCAAAATACGTGCCTAAAAACAAAAGAAAGACGTTTAAATAAGCAGATACAGTGAAGACAATTTAAGATTTCCGTGGGAAAACATAAAGCATTAATATGGCATTATAAAAATATTCTGTCATTGCGTAAGCTACAAGAAAAGTATTCCTAATGTGCTTTAGAATTTAATAAAAACATCGATATCTTTTTTAATTGTTGGAGTAAGCTTTTGGGAAGCACAAGTTTCCCATTGAAAGGGTCTACAATTTATATAAAAGGAGTTAGCTGGTGATCTAAATAAAATTACGTGTGTTGTTGACCAGAAGAAAAATGCGGAAAATTACTGCATTAACATCAACTAAGAGAGATACAACAATAACAATAGAAACTCATACATTTACAATTGGTGGCCGGACTGAATTTAGTCAAATATCACAAAATGGTTTAAAAACTTTGTGGAAGATATAGTACCCTTACAGTAATCTCCAATGCTGCTTGTCTTTCACGAATATTTCCAGCCATGTTTGTAATCCTGATCTTATTACTGCCTTTGTACTACACCCACAAAATTCTAGCCCTTGAACAAAACTTTATGGACACCTTAAACATATATTAAAGCTAAGAAATCAAAGGCTTCACTGTTTACAAGAATCTGTAATCTTTTAAGAAACAATGGAGCTCTTAAGTAAAACTTATTTGAAAGAAAAGACAAGAAAAAATACTGTCAATGTTTGCAAGGCCACGAACATTTACCCCCCCCCCCCTCCATCAAAAGCATCTTCACAGATGCTGGTTATTATATAGCGTCATAGATCAAATTAACAAAATCTTGTTAAGATGTTAAGACAAAACAACAACTGGATTAAATATAGAACAGCGAATATTTCGGCATTCATACTTAATTCCGACAGGAAAGATGTTAATTCATTATAAAGGGCTCCTCTTTTCTCAGTCAAAAGAAAGAATTGTGTGTTACAATTGATACGCCATATAAAAATGCATTAACTATCTCTGCGGAAAAAACGATCCTTCATAAATATCCCAGACCTAGAGAAAATTCCACAAAGAGAAGTTAAATTTTAAAGAAATTGTTGAATTAATATAAAAATTAAATACTCAAAAGTTCGAGGACAAAAAGGAAAAGGTAAATAAAAAACAAAAAAATGGACTCGGATAGAAACAGAAAATTTGCTAGGCGCTATCTTAGACCAAAATAACAAACTAATGGTTTGGAATTACGTGCAAGTTAAATGGAAACTGGATGTTTATTATACCCCTTTATCTTTTGTAAGGAGCGTTTCTACAGATAGTAAAACAAAAATGTGATAAGCACATAATTTATATGCTGAAACTGATAATAACAATTGTATCTGTCAATGACGTATTTAAAATGTAATACTTAAATTCGGAATTTTGCTTTATAATTCACGAAGTTACAGAATAAATGTTTCCTTAGAGTTTTATTCAATTTCCCACATCATATGATGTTATATCACAAATTAAAATGCAGCTCACAGTTTAAAAATTTACCACTTTGAACTAAGACCTTCTAATACAATATTTTTGACCAATTTTTGGGCATTTCTCTCTAATATAATAAAAAATAAGATGGAAAGAAAAAGAAAGTATTAACTTAAGTTTTCTTATTTGCGAAATTAATATAAAACATAACAATATTCATTTTCTGCAATAGAACATTCTGATAAGACAATTAATTTTTTTTTATTGAATTCGTGTACATTAGCAATCAGAATTAATTACAATAAATTCTATGAGCTAATTGCGTGAAGTTTGGAATAGATTTGAAGAGAGGTGCACCCAGTGGTGCAGTCTCGTTACCTCCATTTGAAGGCTTAGGGGATGGTGTATGATTTCTTTATTCTGTCAAGTCCCATGGCCACTTCCGTTTAAGTCGTCTCATTACTGGCTGCTGTGTTAGCGGTGTAATCTCGTTATTAGTGTGTCCCACTAGCCGAGCATGGTGGCTTGTAGCCCGTTGTCTGATTATGTCCCGCACATATTGTACGTTGGAGTCAAAGTGGAGGATACGGTTTGAAATATACCAGGGAGCATTGAATATACTTCTTAATGTCTTAGACTGGAAACGTATTATGTCAATATTTGAGTAGCTGGCGCAACCCCAGAATTCACAGCCATATGTCCATATTGGTCGTATGATAGATTTGTACACCAGTAAATTGTTTTCTGTTGAGAGTTGAGAGTTTCTTTCTATGAGCCAATACATTTTTTTAATTTTGATGTCCATTTCTTTGCGTTTTTTTATTATATGTGGTTTCCACGTTAATCTTGTGTCCATATGGAGACCTAAGTATCTAATTGCATTTGCTTGCGGGATGGGTACGTTATTCAAGCTTACAGGTGGGCATTGTGATCGTCTTGTGGTAAATGTTATATGATTGGACTTCGTCTCATTGACCTTAATTCTCCATTTTTCCAGCCAACCCTCTATTGTACTTAGTGCCTCTTGCAAGATATTAGTTGTGATTTGTGGATCTTCATGACATGCCAGGATTGTAGTGTCATCTGCAAATGTCCCCAATGTTATGGTTGGTGTCGACGGTATATCTGCAGTAAAAATCAGATATAAGAGTGGCCCCAACACACTTCCTTGGGGAACACCAGCCGTGATTGGATACAGTTGTGAATATTCCATACCAACTTTGGTTTGAAAGTGTCGATTAGTTAGATAAGATTTAAGCAGGAGATAGTATTGATGTGGAAAGATGTGTTTAATTTTAAATAGTAGCCTATTGTGCCAAACACGGTCAAACGCTTGCCGCACATCTAAAAATACAGCAGAGCAATATTTCTTACTATGAAATGATTGCTGAATAATATTGGTTATTCGGTGGCATGGCTCTATGGTCGAGTGTCCTTTGCGAAATCCAAACTGGTGATTTGGAATCCATTCTTCAAGTAGACTATTTTCGTTTATTCGCTTTAATATTAATTTTTCTAGGAGTTTTGACACGACAGGCAGTAGACTAATTGGGCGATAAGACTGAGCTTCATTTGGTGGTTTGCCAGGTTTTAATATTAGGATGACCTGTGCAAACTTTAATTGTAAGGGCCAGTATGTTAAGCGTAGGATTGCATTAAAGAGTGCCAATAAGAATTGTTCTCCTTCTCGTGGTAATTGTTTAAGTACAAGGCCTGTAACGAGATCATAGCCCGGCGCTTTCTTATTATTTAACCATTTTATTTCATTTTGTAATTCACCAATTGTGAATTTTTTATAGGGGTGATAGTTGTAGTGGTGCTTCGAGAAAGTTGTTAACATCTTCATCAATTTCATTAGAGTGAGGTGTGAATACGTCTGCCAGATGTTGGGCAAAAGTTCAACTTTTTCTTTGTCTGATCTTGCCAGGAGCCACCGTTTTTGCGTAACGGCGGGACTTGTTGTTGGGGTCTCTTAAATCCTTTAGTGGCTTTCCATATACTGTGATCTTCTTTGGATAAGTTGGTTATGTAGTTATGGAATGTTTCATTACGCGCCTCTAACATGTTCTTCCTAAGTTTATTAGTAAGTCGATTGTATGTGGTTTTATCATTAACGTTGTGTGTACGTTGCCAGATTGACCTTGCTCTCCTTTTTTCTTTTATTAATTCACTTATATCTCTAGAAACATTAAATGACTCGATTTTCTGAATATTCATTGGTGTAGCATTCCAGGCTGCCTCTTGGACTGTTGTTATAAAGTGATTAACTGCGATCTCTATTTCTTTCGGTGTTTTTAAGCTTATATTAATATTTATATGTCGGTGGACGTGTACTTTAAATTTGTCCCAGTCAGTTCGTCTATTGCAAAGTACTGGCTTAGGCTGCTTTTGGATAACTGTAGCGCTAATGACAGCTAACACAGGGCTGTGGTCCGAAGATAGATCGAAACTAGGAGTGACGTCCACATAATTTCTTGAAATGCCCGAGGCTATATAAAAATCTAATAAATCTGGAATCTTGTTCACGTCAGTCGGCCAGTATGTTGGAGTACCGGTTGATAAATGCATGTAGTTGTTGTTAGTAAGAATTTTTTCAAGTTCTCTACCCCTTGTAGTTATTAATCGAGACCCCCACCTTGTATGTTTACAATTAAAGTCGCCACCTACTATAAATCTCCTTCCAAGGGTGTTGAAGAATGGTTGTAGTATGTTCGTGGTTAGTCTATGTCTTGGAGGGCAATATACAGCGGCTAGTGTGATTGGGCTAGGAAGTTTACTGATTTCGATAATTCGGCAGCTTTCAGGAACGGTTCTTCGTATTTTGGTAATTCATGATGAACTATCGAGTTTCGAATAATAATAGCTGCGCCACCATGGGCTGTATTATCTGGGTGTACAGTGTGGTAGATGCTGTACTGAGGTATTTTTATAAACGTTCTTGTTGTAAAGTGTGTTTCACTTATGAGTAGTACATCAATTTTGTTCATTTGAAGGAAGACTTCTACCTCCAATTTTTGAGATTGGAGGCCGTTGGCATTCCATAATGCAATACGTATGAATTTAGACATTATTTAACTAATTTGGCAATTACTGTTCATGCTATTTTGTTGTAGCAGTTGATTGAACATTCCCTTAAACTTGGCAAGGAATTGTGCGAGGGTGAGGTCATTAGATGAGTCTGGTTTATTTGCTGTAACGTGGCTATAGGTATGCATCGGCATATCAGCGTAAACATTAGGTTTTGGCAGAGGAGGAAAATTTCTTTTATCTGGCTTATACTGTGCAGGTTGTTTCTTTGGTTGCTGTGTATTTGGGTAGGTCTTGTTTTGTAATTCTCTATAGACCATACATCCTTTGTACTTGGCAGGATGTGGTCCATTGCATAAGATACACGTTGCCGGCGTATCCCTATTTTTGGTGCACGTTCTTGTATCATGGTTACCGCTGCATTTGACACACGCATATGGGCGATTGCAGTATGATTTCGTGTGGTTAAAGTTTTAGCATCTTGTACATTGTACTATATTTTTATTTTGCTTAGGTGGTTCAACCATTATCTTTAGGTTCTGCAGATACTGCAATTTATAAATATCTTTGTTGTTATCGGCCGGTTCCAAGTCCACGAAGAATAACGGCAGAGCTTCTTTAGTTTGTTTGTGTCTGATGTTGCTAATATTTCGAACTTTATGATTTTTTGCTGCCAATTCTGCTATTATTACATTTATGTGGGGTGTAGATGCCGTACAACTACTCTATACGCCCTCTCCTGCTTGTTTTGATATGTGTGAAATATAACGTTGGTATATAAAAAATGGGCGGTCAATTTCCTGTATGAGTCAGGCGTGTGAACATTGATTTTAACGACATTATTGGCCATACATTTAGAGGTATATTGTTCCTTTTCGACTATGTGCGTGATGCTAGCTACCATTTGTTGATAGTTTTCGACACCTTGAACAAAGATTGGCGGTGGTTTTGGCAGTTGAACAGTTTGACCCGTAGTATTAGTGTTGCTGCTAGCCTGGTACATCTGTTTCCTCTGTTAACGTAGAGTTTGTTTGTGTTAAGTTGAATGTTTAAGTTAATTGTGGGTTATATTTCCGTCTTTTCCTTTTATTGCCAGGAACCACTTGCCAAGTGTTATTATTATCAGCCATGTTTTCGTCTTCGCCGACATTACTTAAAATTTCTTGCTGGTCTTTTTCTATTTGATTATTTTGCGGCAAGGTTTGCGGGGAAGGTAATTGCACTTGAGACAACCTTGGATATTGCATTACGGGCATTGTATAATACGGAGAGGGTTGAACCGGTGGGATTGATGGCACTGCATACTGCTTTAATGGTGTTTGTTCGAAGAGTGGTGGTGTTGAATGTATACTGTTACTTACAGTATACTGTTGCTGTTGATAGGAGGGTGGGTAACCATATTGTTGATACATATTGGAGTTATTTTGTGATGGCGGATTATTCCCATTGCCAGTGTGGAAGCATTAATATTAAAGTTGATTACATGGGTATTAAATTATTAAATAAATAAGTACGCCTGACCTTAAGGCTGCGACTCGGGCGCGGCGATATCGCAGGTAAAAATTTGGCTCGCACACGTCCACACTGTTTCAATGCACGGGCCGTACTAAGACAATTAAATGAAATATTTTATAGACGTTTAATCAACTAAACTGAAAAATACCCTGAAAACTCCGATATGATTAGAGCAATGCCAAAGCCATTAGGAGTTCTTTAAAAGAATAGAAAATTAAATCTAAAGCAATTATAGCTTATCGAGACACAGGCAATAATTAGCATAAAGTAAAATAAATTATATCTCATCATTAATATTATTGGCAATGATATGTACGGGAGTATGTATTTTTGAGCCAGTCGCTTGTAGTTTCAAATAGACAATATTTTATCTTAAACGTATGGTAGCACTACAATACAAAATTTATAAATTCTTGTGCTGTAATTTATAATGTTACCGGTCAATATAAATTATTTCATCACTACCATAGCTGGAATTAGACTCCCACATAAAAAATATGTCAAAGCCATATTTTTGTTTATTATGTATGTATAAATCTTCATCTACTTCAATAACTAACACGACCTACACTGTTTATTAAAGGAATTTAAGATATAGGCTATTATCGTTAATTTCAAGCATCTTTTACTAATTGTCTTAACTCCAAACCTTACGAGTTAATTTAAAAATAATTTGCTTCTAGAAAAATCTAAACTTAGTTCTGTATAAACTAATAGACAAGATAAGGCGCAAATTCTAGTAAATCACCATTTTCCACTTCTTTGCTTTATTACGATACACTCGCTTTCCTTCTAAGTTTTGCTTTTCTACTTTTGGCAAGATTACATCTGTTATACACAAGTAAAATGTTTTCTTTTCTACAAATCTAGAAGCCCGAAGAATAATTTGTGGTTCTGAACTTTACTCGCCCCTAGTGGTTCTGTATTTCAGTCAAAACCACTAAAAGTATCATAACTTTTATAAAGCTGTTAAACTCTCAAATTGTGAGATGTGGATGTACTAGCAACATTATCTTATTTGTTACCATCTCTTGTATTTGAATCGCCACTACTACCTTACATTTTTTTACAACACTTCCATTAACATCTGATTCAGGATCAGTCCACTAGTTTGCTTTTCGTCTGTTGGTAGACTGTATTCGTAATCATCAGCACCATATATGACACTGTGCTTCTGCTAACGTACAGCTATTTTAGTGGTGGCGGGCACATGCACACAAATATGTAGAGACATGTCTGTAAGCACTTCTATTATTTGTAAATACGCATAGATTCGCTCTAAAACGGAGCAAGGCTTTGAACCCCGAGTTGTAAAAAAGATAATTTATGAAAAGATTATCTAAAATTGAAAACCAGTTTTTTATTTATTATTATTATTATTATTATTATTAATTTAGAAATTACAGAATTATATAACAACAAAGGTACTAGGACACTTTGGTTATGCATCAAAGGGTTGTGTGTTAAAAATAATATTTAATTGTATTTCTAAAACGTATTAACATTAAATTAATTAACATATAGTTACAGAAAAATTGTACTATTAGTGTTTCTTAACCTTCTTGGTACCACAGGAACATATATATCTTAAAATATAAAATATTACTACTACTATAACATCACAATTTTTTATAGTAATTATCTTACAAAAATAAAATATGTTACTTTTCAACAATGCATGGCTATGGTAATTTATATGTATTAAAATGGTATAAAATTTACTAATAAGTAAAACTAAATAGAATTGAATTTTCTATAATTGTTCCAATGGTATTTCTAGTTCAAAAAATTTTTTTTCCAAAACAAACTTACTACAGTATATAGAAAATTTACCTATACAAACTCAATAATTAAAAATTCAAAATGAAAGAGATCTATTTTTAACAGTGATGATAATGGGAATTATGAAACGGAAAGCAATGAATAGAAGAATATGTATCACTAGCTGACACACCCACCAACTCAGCGGGCTGTGCTTTGATCGAATATTATATAGCAATTTAGACTAGAATTTTACCATACCATTTATATATATATATATATATATATATATATATATATATATATATATATATAAACATTGGGCTGAAAAGTTCGTAGGCTAACATAGAAAAAAATTTTTTTTTTGATAAAATTGGATTTTATTATTCAATATAATTGCCTTCGAGGGCGATACACCGATTATAGCGATCATACAATTTTTCTATACCATTTTTAAAATATATTTTGTCTTTAGCCTCAAAATAAGCTTCTGTTTCGGCAATTACCTCTTCATCGGCGCTAAATTTCTTTCCAGCGAGCATTCTCTTGAGGTCTGAGAACAGGAAAAAGTCACTGGTGGCCAGATCTGGAGAATACGGTGGATGCGGAAGCAATTCGTAGCCTAATTCATGCAATTTTGCCATCATTTTCATTGACTTGTGGCACGTTGCATTGTCTTGATGAAACAGCACTTTTCTTCTTCAAATGGGGCCGTTTTTCGTGATTTCGTCCTTCAAACGCTCCAACAACGCTTTGTAATAATCGCTATTGATGGTCTGACCCTTTTCAAGGTGATCAATAAATACTGATGCCATAAACCTTGCTAGCCGATTATTGCGTCTTTCCACTCTTTGGATTCGGTTCATCGCGTGCAGTCCACTCGGCTGACTGTCGATTTGACTCTGGAGTGTAGTGATGAAGCCATGTTTCATCCGTTGTCACATATCAACGAAAATTCGTTATTATTACCGTTGAATATCGCTGAACATTGTTCTGAATCAACGACACGTTGAAACTTTTGCTGGATTGTGAGCTCGCGCGGCACTCACTTTGCACATAGTTTTGCATGTCCAAATATTCATGCAAGATATGTCCAACACTGTATTTTGATATCTTCAGAGTCTCAGCTATCTCGCTTAACTTCAATTTACGGTCATTCATAATCATTTTGTAAACTTTTTATGTTTTCGTCCGTTACAGCCTCTTTCGGGCGTCCACTGCGTGCATCGTCATCAGTGCTCATCTCGCCTCGTTTAAACTTGGAAAACCACTTCTCAACGGTTGATTTTCCTGGTGCACAGTCTAAATAATGCTTATCAAGCCAAGCCTTGGTTTCAACGGTATTTTTTTGCCAAAAGCAGTGTTTTATTAATACTGAAATTCCTTTTATCCATTTTTAAAATTAACAATAGTTGCTTCACTCAAAATACGATATCTCCTAAACTAATAGTCCGACAGTTGTCAAATTTATACACGAGTCTTTTGAAGGTTAGGGTTAACTAAAAAGCACATGGATTTAATACTACTAGCGCCGCTTATGTGTCAGCCTACGAACTTTTCAGCCCAACTGTTATATATATAATTTTTTTTTTATTGAGGTATATATTTACAACCTGCCAAGGATGTCTATAAGTAAATGTGCTTAAAGTACAATACAGGAGGGGAGATGGTATCCAGCGATAACGCTCCCCATAAATTAACTATTGATTATTGTTGATTTAATATATCTGTAAGCCACTGTTGCTTAAGTGTTCTGATTTCAGGTTGCATGTATAGTTGCCTGGCTTCTTCATTGGGGTGATCAGAGAGACGTTCGAGGTAGTTCCTTGTTAAGCTGATAATTTCTTCTTGTATAAACGGTATTACAGAATCTTCAAGTAAGGTTTTATTACTAACGTACCATGGAGCATTGAAGATCATTGGAAGTATCTTAGATTGGACTCTCTGCATAATTTTGATACTAGATGGCTTAGCACACCCAGGTTGTTACTTTCATGCCTTTGTGCCAACTTTTTATAGATTACTTGTTTACATTTGTTATTATTTACTTTTCTAAAATTCAATTTTTTATTGTTATTAATCTTTGTATCTACATCACACAGTTATCTTTTTTTAGTAGAAATAATTCTCTTCTACTAGTTCTATAACTTCTATAAGTTTTTAATTTATTATTATCTACAAAAATTGAAACTTAAAGATCCGCCAACTTTTTCTCTGTTATGATTGATCTTTATATTTAATTAGTAACAAATTTTAAGATTTTTTCTTATATAGCGTCATCGAGAAAAATCCGAAATTATCTTAAATTGTATTGCGTATGAGCCAAACGGCCGCTTTATATGCATGAGGTCTATTAGGTAACACAAGTTAACTTCTCATAATAAACAAGCTACCGCTATCGAGAAAATGAGTCGAGAATATGACCACAGTGCAATGCTTGCACCCCTTCACGTCGAACAATTTCCGACAAGAATTATTGCGTTATTTGCGAGTTATCCAAAAAGTACAGAAAATCTGATCACCAGGAGGGCAATTCACAGCAAGCGGTCTGATAACAAGTGAAGAAATGGATTCGTCCGCGAATTGAAAGAGAAGATCGACTAGAATCATAAATGGAACATAATTATCCTGCCAAAAAAAGATGGGCGTGGTGAGGCTAAGGGTTAATCTTACAGTGCACCAGGGCCTGCACCAAAAGTCTTTCGTCCTATGAAACCACCAACTGTTCACTAAGACAAATAAGTTGAGCAGGAAATTGAAGACCCAAGCACTGTGACTTGAAACTATTTTAGAATTTCGTCCAGAATAGTAAGATAAATGGAATCTACCAACACGCTACTGTCATTCATACAAAGTTTTCCGCCTTTATGGTAATGCTGGGGCTTATAAGCAGCGAAAGGGTTGTTATTGGGCCCCACTTCTTTGAAGAAGGCTTGAAGGTAACCGTTGACAGCTATACAGCAAAATTCTGCTGCACCCCACAATTTATATTACTACTGGTCCCTTGACTCGTCACCACCCTCCAGCTCCGACTACAATCCCCTTGTTTACTACGCGTGGCGCGTGGTCGAGTCAAAGGCTATTGAGAGGCATTATAACACCAGGTACAGTTTAAGGGCTTCCATGATGGAGAAGGCAAGGTTGGTCTGCAGCAGGTATAAGTCCCGACTTGAGAAGGTTGTGGCCACTGACGGAGGCAACATTGAATAATTTAATTCTCAATCGTGTTTATTGTAATTGTGTATCATGTAAATAAATTTAATTTTTCTTGTATATTAATATTATTATTATTGTTTATTCATTTTATTTCATTTACATCAACGAACCTTTATAATCGTCAATGTCAATCAAATATTATCAAAATATACTACCCACTTTAAAGAATTATTTATTGTAGAATATTTATTTTTACAATACTCTAACTAATATGTCAAGAAGACGTCTTAATGTCGCTCAAATTAATTTACGTTTGCAGATGTGATTTTCTCTCGAGCTGTCATATTACAAAGGACGAGTTTAGCTCTGCGTGCGCATGGCTGCAAGAACGCAAGAGACTTCAATGCCGCTCTCCGGTAGTATCTAATAATGCTGTCTAATTTATTTATAAACTACACGCTGTGATGCTTTAACCAAGCAATGCTATTAAAAGAATCGAGTCGGCAACCTTTGTACGGTCGGTTATTTCATTGAATGCATCAAGATTGAAGCACGGAATGTTAATGCAGTGAACTATTTCAATTCCGCCTGATGTGGACATTTAACCAAGTACCCGTCGTTTTGCTCTCGTTCGGTTCTGCGGAAGATGCGTCCTTAGCCACGACCTGGGCAGCCGCGGTGCCAGCTTCACTTCGTACCCGCGGCTCTCGCGCTGAAAAAAGCGTTGTTTGTCCATGCACATCAAGGACCTCGCCGCTGGCTTGGCGCTCGTACATAATTCTTTTCAATTACTGAGCTATCTTGAGACTGGGGTGGCACATAAGCAGTTCGTGCTCAGTAGCTGGCATTACTTTACGCAAGCTGATCATCGCCACTGTTTATAATGATCTTTCCGGCGGACTGCGCGGAGCGGCCTCTATCCGCCCTGTTGCGGGGAAACGAGGAAACTCGTACGTTTGCGCTCGAGATATTTTCAGCGCTGCTTTATGTACAAGTTGCAGGAGCTTGTTATCATAAAAAACCCGTATCTAGATGTGCTGGCTTCATAAATTTTGAGAGCCGTGCTTTGTTAAGGATGAGCCGAAGGAATGCGAATATTACAGGCAAGTACGGGGTGGTCTGAAAGTTATCGAAGCAGATCGAAACACAAAATTGATTATAAATAAATGTAACTTATGGATAATACAGACAAATTATCTAGAAATCTATCCATAAATTAGTTCATTTTAATTAGCAATAATTAATAACGTGATTTGCTTTATCTTCTCTTTAATGTTTATATAATATAATATTTATATATATATATATATATATATATGCCTTATTTCTTCCATTATAGAATTTGCTTAGGTATTCTTGTTTCTAGTATTTTTTGCACAAGCCCCACCATATGTAAATAAAAAAGGTTTGTTTGCTTTGGGTTCCTATGCCTTAACCGACGAAGCGATGGCAAGTTTCATGGTGCTTTGACAATTTTAAACCTGAAAATATCACTTCATCAATGATATTGTAATAAGTGATAAAACCTTATATAAGAAACAGGTTAACAGTTAGACAGTTTTTAATGACGTATATCTAATACTGACGTTGGATGACGAGTAGGCCAGGTCGGGAAAACGTACAATTGGTAAATTGGTCCAACAACTGGTTTCAAAGGATCCAGAAATAAATAGAATTGAATGTAGAGTATTTTAAAAGATCATAAATATTAAAAACGTATTGCAATTTTTTTCTAATTCCTTATATATAAAATTAAAAAACACACATTCTGTTGATGATAAGACAGATAATGGGTAATACAAATGAACGAAACTAAGAATATAATATTTTTCCCCATATAATAAAATAAAAACCATTTAACAAAAAAATGTTGTCTTATAAAGACAATAAATTATAAAGCTAAATACACCAAATAAAAAAAAACGTTGACAGTTAATATTAATAAAATTCTATAATACTAACGTACTGTTGCATGATAAAAATATATAAGGGCATAGAAAGAAACAGTTGCTCAGTTACTATTAGAAACAGAAGACTAAAAATAAGGCATTTGTATAGATATACAGAAAAAAGTAAAACTCTTTTCCTACATAAAAAAATTATAAAGCAAAGAGTAATCAAAGATTAAATAAAGAAAAGTAGTAGGAATTTGCTTATAGGGGGTTTTAATAGCTAACATATTGTGGACCAACAAACAGAGAGAGCTTTTGCTATTGAAACGTGCTTTTAGAAAAATGAATGTGGTCGCACACTTTTTTAATCCACTTTTAATATGCGTCTTGGATCTTACATTCAGATTGAAGTAGAAAGAAAACTTCAGAAGATTCTCTAGAAGAAAAAATTTGGAAATCATGGATAACATCGATACAGTAAGATATTTTATTTTGCAGTTTTCTAGGCAATCTTTGGGGAAATACGACTTTAAACTTAACATCCTTGGCATTCAAGGTACTTGGATTTAAGCCTCTAACTTTTCTTCTCTGAGAAGCATTGGCGTTAGATGTTGGTTGAGACTTAGGCGCTCTCAGAGTGGCGGAAGCTTAATAGTGACCCAGGTGTTCCGAGGGTCTTGAACATGCCAAGGATGGCGGTGATATTTTTCTTGTAAGACAATAGTCCCGCAACTACCTTCAGGAAGTTGCTGACGTTCTGAGTGGCTGTCACGATGTTATTAAAGATCTCCATAAACGCAAAGGGAGTCCACATTCTAAATGAACATTACAATGGTAGCCTAGCTTTGGTGTTCTGGCGATTTGTGAATTTCGTGGGGCTGGCTGTAATTAAGGATCTGCGATATCTCCTCTGGTCGCTGCAGAGTAGCTTTGCTCTGGTGTGGTGCCGATGGGATCCCTGGCAGTTGGCACAGATCGCTGTCGATCCGGGGCTTTTTCACTCTTCGGAGTGATAGTTCTCGCTGCACTTTACGCATTTTGGACCGGCGCGAGAGCAAAGCTTCGCGCGCCCGAAACATCAATGCCACTGGCTCACCATTTTCTTCTTATCTGATTGTTCCACTGCAACAACCGCATCGAAGACGTCGTTGACGTTAAAGAATTTCTTTTCCTTGTCATTCTGTTTGTGTTCTAGAAACATGAGCGGCATTGGACGGTAGCCTTTTTTCGTCCTCCGCATCCTGAGGGTAAGGATGTTGTTCCCCTGGAGCTCCTGCTTTAACTCTTCCTCGGTTACGTACTCCGAAGCGCTTCGCGTCACAGCCCGGAAAGGTCTGTCTGCTTTGAGCACTTGAAACTGGTACTCGATCTTTGTTTCGTCAAGGAACCGAGTCAAGCACCTATAGCCATCAGCTGCGGCGGTATAAACGAAAATTTCATCCGCCAAATTCTTGGCCTTGATAAAATCATGATGACGCTATTAAATGACTTTTCTCACAAAAATTCAGGTTTCGTTCACCCATAAGATGACGAGAGGGATTCGGTTACGAGGAGGAGCACTCACTGAGCAGGTGTCTCGACTGGCATTTCAGCTTCTTCGAGGTCGCTCAGGACCTCGAAGGCGTTGGTGGTGATGGTGATTGATGCTGCCGGAGTTGGAGGAGAGTGCAAAACCGTCGACACCTTGACTCTACGGCGGCCGGTGGCGCTTACAAGCAGGCTTAAACTTTCACTCCTCGCTGAGGTTGACCTGGAATTCGCTCTCCGGTAGTGGCAGCAAAGGCGATGGCTGGTTGATGCTGCTGGCACAGCTGTGGCGGCTGTGGAGGTCATGATAGATACAGGGGTGGCCCGCGTAATATAGAAAAATTTTAGTGAATGTTGTTTCGAGAAGTTTTCGAGAAGAATTAACCCGGCCCCACAGCGATTTCCATAATCGGTGCTGGTCCGTATTGGCGGCGAAAATTGGTTCCAACCACACATCCAGACCGTTAGCGACACTATCGGAGTCGACTACATTGAACTCACCGATAATCAATGTTGTTTTCCTTACCCTTCCACATAATTTTTGTCACCCGGCTCAAGTACCGGCGGAAAATGCCCGTGGTGTCACCGAATTCAGCCTCTTGGAGGCTACTTGCATGTAATTATGCCGTTACTCTTTACTTATATAATTGTATCATATGGCGTATTGTATATGCACTAAAACCTTAGTTTTCATCCATATAAGATGATTGTATAGAAAATTTCTGAACGTGATTGTCAAAAAGCCTGAAATGAGTGTTAATGTCTTAGAAAGTCCGCTATACGATTCAGTTATTTTCTTTACGAACGAATCCCGCTTCCACTTGTTGGAATGTATTAATAAATAAAATTTTTGTTTGTGGAAAGATAACGTTTCACGAGATATCTATGAAAAGTCTTTCTACAGCGAACGTGTCACTGTTTAGTGTGTTTTTGTAGATGGAGGCCAGTGCATTACTACCACTTCCAATAGATATGTGGAAATTATGCAACAACTTTTTACGCCAAATTTTAATGCGCGTCAACTAAAAAAATTAGTTCTAACAGCCTACATAGCAAGAGCTTTGCTCCGGGTGCCACGTGAAGGGTTTCATAGGAGCCTAAATTCTCATCACAGCGACTGCTTGGCCAGTCCGCTCATCGTGTCTAGAATGGTGCGGTTTCTTCCTATGTGGATATCTCAGCACTAAGATCCCTAAAACCCTCCTAGCTATACAAAATTTAATACGTCAAGAAATCAGGATGATTCTTCCACATGTTGGAAACCATAATAAAAAACTTCAACAGTGTGGCGAAAATGAAAGAAAGCTCTAGTCAATATCTTTTTTAAAACACCGGTATTGTAGTTTTATCCTGTAAAGACGTTCTATAGTTTTTTATTCAGTTTAAAAACAAGAAGAAACTTTACTATAACCATGATATCATAATAACAAACTTTACAAAATTTCTGTATAAAAGCAAAATAGATGAGATCGTTAAATACATATTTGAGGACAGAAAATGTAAAACAAAAATAAATAAATCACTAACAAGATTTTACGGCATCTGTGAACATCATAACACCTTTTTATTTAGTTTTCTGCTTCTAATAGTAAGTGAGTAATTGTTTTTTCCTATGTGCTTAGACTTCTTTATTAAAAAAACATGTCTTAAGTAATCTATCTGAGCATGAAAAAAACACAGAGAAGTTTGACAAATATACATTTCTCTATATAACTTCTTTTACCTTTAGTTCATTTCTTAGGAAAAAGTTTTGACAATGTCTGTAAAATAATCACTAATTGCAAGTTTACGATCTTCGTCCAAGAAAAGCGTCTTCCTCAAAACTCTCTTTAAAATATTTATGAAACCAAGTCGGCTACAAGGCATATGCTTAAGTTTTAGAAATCCACCTCCTGATTAGTTTCATAACTGCACGTTCCTTTCAAAAGTCACAGTTGTAATAGGTGTCTGGTTTAGCTGGTTCTAGAGTAGAGCATCTTTAAGATTGTATAGTGTTTTGCAGTAATTTTTAGAATTCATTGTTTTCGCCCATTTCATATATTCAACCAATTAAATACCTTCTTTGTTCCAGAATACTGTAATCAAAAGATGTAGTTTGACTTTCTTCAGTAGGAGGAGAGTCTTTATGTACTCAATTAATGCATAGACTTGATTCTACTGGTTTTACGCTTCTCGACTTATTTTCAATTTTCTACTATACCAACATTTCACTTGGTAACAAAATCCAAATTTACTCTATAAACAAGATTTATTATCTTATGAATTGATTCCCCTCCTTTATTTGGTGAGAGACGTCATAATAATCATGTGCTTTGATTTCATTTCATTCATTGTGCGCTTATGTGGCCTTAAAAACTTGTTACACTGGGATGAAACTTAAAGTATACACACACAAATATCAAAACATTTTTACTATTTCATAGCTAACTACGTTACTTAAAAGGCCATCCTTATAGTTTTAGATATAATAAAAATAAAAGGCGTAGAAACATAAAAATCTTTGGTAAGGGAGCAGGAACAAGTTGTGGTTTATATATTGATTTTAATCTTTTCCTATACATGCATAATATCAATATAATTTATGTAGATTTATCATACAGCAAATAATGTTAAAAAAATAACAAGATTTAATTATTAAAATCAAAACAAAATTTAAGACATAAAAAAGTCGTCATGTTAAAATATATAAAAAACATTGCAAATGGTGAAATAATTAAAGTCCAAGTAATAATTGAACAAAAAAACATAAAAATTGCATAGCCCAGCGACATCTGCGCTCATAAAATGCGAGCCCATGATAGACAGCAATAAAATAATTCTTATTCAATAAGCGCTTGTGGCAATTTAACTTATCTAAATGTACACGTATGCTGTAGGTTGTGTGCTCGCCGCCGTACATTAAGCGTAAATGTAGCGCTAACGACTTGTAGGTGCTTGAAATAAACAAACGTTGCGTTTTAATATCATCTTTGACCTGTTACAATTTTTTTATAATATTTATAGTTCTCTTAATTAAATTAGTATATGTTATTCATTATTTATTACTGTATTTTTGTTAAGTCTGTTAAACATGAGTTTTACTAAAGTGATATATACGTCTTTACATATTTATTATGCGGTCCTTTTTATTTATAAAGTCTAGGTCAGGTTCTGTCAATCAATTTCATGGTGCAATTAAATAACATTGAGAAATTTTACAAGAATATGAAACGGATGACCACAAGCAAGCATTCAATTCAAAACATTAAATTTAAAATTGCTTGGAAGTAACCCTCCCCCATCGATGTACATTTCTTAAGAAAAGGCATTCTACAACTCCTTGAGTGTTGTTAAGAACAAAGATTTTTGTCAAATATTTCCAGAAGAAGTATTTTGTAACTGTAAGGTACGCGGAACAAAATGGTTAAGTTAAATTATGAAACAGAGATACGACGGTTGGAAAATAGTTCTCGAGATGTGTGCGATTGAATTATTTTGTTGGAAACAAATTTTGTTTCTCGTGCCTGCAATTCTGACAAAGGCATTTCAGTTATTATAGCAGTTAGTAATCACAGTTACGGATCTCAAAAAACTGACTTGGACGAACCTTTCATTTTTAAGTGTAAGACGACTGCCTACGAAAGTATGTTTATTCCGATATAACGGGCACCGAAGATCAACTTGTTAATTATGCCTCTTTCTTATCGAAGTTGTTAGAGACGAACTGTAATATTAGTTTTGCTGAGCAAAAGTCCCATGGGTGTTTGTATGATGCTAAAGTTATCATCAAAACTGACTACCTTTTTAAGTGAGTAATGTTGCGTTCACCTATGAGTCATCCGTTAGCCTCCTGGCTGCTTGGCTAGCCTCTGGAAGTTAAACAATAGTTTTCAAGGTATAGAAGAAACCAACTTCTAATAATATATAGTTTATTGTGCAGAAGAATTAATGGAAATGTTAAAAAGCACAAAACTATTTTTCATTAAAATGGTAGCGTGTTTTAAAGCCCACCCAGTATTCTAACAATACGAACCATATGCCTGATGTAATGCAATCATATTCTATTATTATCTAACATTGTATACAATTTAATCTTATAGTCTTAGTTTGTTACTAATTGTAAGACTTACTTATTTTTGCACTGCCTTACTTATGATAGCTCGAAACAGTATTTTTTTATTTTTGTATTATTTAGTTTACAAAAAAAAAGTTGTCGTCTCTATTAAATTTTGAATATACGCTTGAAAGTACTTTCTATTTAAAGTCATAATTAGTCTAGAAAATAAATGCTACGTGTGCGAATAAAATATAAATCGGAAAGGGGTGCAACTTCTGAGAGTATAGGGGATTCCTGCATAGGGCGAGTGCCCTGCACTATAGTTTATTTAGTGAGTATTAGAAATTTACAAGAAGAGGTCGTCCGTTGCGTAATAAGTTATTATTATTTCTCAAATTTTTAAGAAAGCCTGAGACTTAGTTTGGGCCAAACAGCCTTAAAAAAAGTAAACGTATAGCACAAAAAATTCTTGCGAGGACACAGTAAAATGACAATAAAGGTCATTAATAATTTAGAAGAATACTTAAATTGTTCGCCATATTTTGAGGATGACTACCGTGGTCAGAATAATCTACGGCAGTGTTCAGACAATAAATATGATCTTCGGTTTAAAAAACGCCCCATTTAGTCACCCAAACTCAACGAAATATCGAGGACTACGCTGGAGTATCCGCCGTACATTTTGGATTTATACACCTGCCATTATCATTTTTTGGGCCACCAAAAGAAGTACTTGGAGCACATAGATTTGACAAAGATACTGTCTAATCGTTCATGCGCTATTGGTTGGTGTTACAATTATTTTCACTTAATGAGTTCGAAAAACTACCTATCCGTCGAAAAATATGCTTGAAAGGCAAGAAATCGTTTATAAAAATAAATTATTGGGTTTATAGTTTTATAATGCTTCAATAAATTTAGAAAATAATTTTTGCTTATATTTAAATCACCCACGTACTTATTTTGATATTTTAAATTTGCCAATTTCGTAGTGACGTAATGCTTAAAGACATCAAACATCTTTAATGACATCATTTGATGTATAAATAATCATTAAATATCCATTAGAATATGGCTTGTGTTGTATATAGCTTCTTGACTCATACGCATAGCAGAATCTTTTTTTTTTTATTGACATATACTGTAAATTTACAATCCAGTTCGCTAGGAGTATTGAGTAAACGTGATATAAGTCTTTGTCTTGAAAGGGAAATGTCCACTGACGTTTCTCCTCATATTTCACTATTACTTAGTGTTGTTGGGGTAGGTCTGCAGGCCATGTTTTTTTAAGTCTTCTGTTCAGCCGAACATCCGTGTATAGGTTCTCTATGAGATCGTTTGGATTTCCTGTAAAGGGGTCTCGATAATTGGTCGCAACGATTTCAATTACTTCAGTTATGTATGGGATTTGCAGGTCTTGGTGCAGCATTAGTTTGCTAATATACCACGGCTCGTTCACAATCGCACGAAGTGTTTTGTTTTGAAATGTTAGTATCGTTTTTAATCGGGTAGGTCTCGCACAGCCCCAGAGTTGTACACCGTAAGACCAAATAGGTTTTAGCGTCGTTTTGTAAAGAAGAATTTTATTCTTGGTGGAAAGTTTTGATTTACGGCCCATGAGCCGATATATCTGTTTGAGTTTGATATCCAACTATTTTTGCTTCGTCTGTATGTGTTTCTGACATGTCAACCGTTGATCTAAATGTAACCCTAGATATTTAACCTATATTTAACACTAGTTATTGTTACAGGAGGACAGAGTTCGGTGCGGGTTGTGAATGTTACTTGATAAGATTTAGATTGGCTGATCTTGATTCGCCACTTGTTGTATCATTCACTAACCTGATTTAGGTGAGTTTGCATGTTTTGGGAAGATGTTACAGGATCATTATCTGAGGATAGGATAGCAACGTCATCCGCAAATGCAGCAATAATGGTGTTTTCCGTTTCAGGTAAGTCAGCAATGTATATAAGGTAGAGGAACGGGCCAAACACGCTTCCCTGCGGGACGCCAGATTGTGTGGGGTAGTGGGGAGCGACTGCACCGTTGTGCTTCACGGAGAAATTCCTGTCGGCAAGGTAAGATTTTAGGAGGATATAGTAATTACTATTAACCATATTTTTGAGCTTGTACAGGAGGCCCTTATGCCACACTTTATCGAATGCTTGCGATACATACATCTAAGAATACCCCATTTCAATATTTCTTGTCCTCGATGCTCTTGGATATCTGATTGACTATTCTGTGTACTTGGTGAATCGTTGACATATTTTCGCAAAACCTAAACTGATAGTTAAGCAGCAAATGTGCTCGTTGGTAGTATTCTTGTAGCCGTTTGTGTAATAGCCTCTCAAATATTTTAGAAGGAATAGGCAGTAAGCTTATAGGTCTGTGCGACGATGTTTCATGGGATGATTTACCATTTTTATGTATCATTATTATTTCCGCGTATTTCCATATAATAGAAAAATAGCAAAGGCTTAGCATTCGGTTGAAAATTGTTGTGAGAAGGACGAGAGCTTTGCGAGGTAGCATTTTTAGTATTTGTCCGGTTATTAAATCATATCCCGGACTTTTGTGTTAGTTTAGCTTGGCTATTTCATTTATAACTTCTGGTAGGGTAACGCTTTTTATTGGTGGTGACATTTGACAGGGTATGTCAAGAAAGTCTTCCACATCATCGTTTGGGACGCCAGGTATTGGTTCTGCTGCTTGGAAAATGTAGGATAAGTGGGTTGTAAATGTGTTTTTTTGGCCTTTTTTGGTCGGAACGGGCCCATTCGTTATTGAGTTTTCTTATTGGGGACTTCGGTGGTGTGTGTTTTTTAAGTTTTTTAGTAGCTTTCCATAGGCTGTGATCATCAGGTGATAAGTTTTGAATGAATGTTTCGAACGTTGAGTTTTGGTCTTTATTAAGTGCTACAGTAAGTTTCCTGGATAGTCTTCTATAGCAATGTAGGTCGTTCCTATTGCGTGATTGCTGCCATCTCCGTCTGGCTTGTCTTTTTTTTCTGATAAGTTGTCGGATGTGTAAAAGAGTGCTGGTGGAACTTACTGTTTGTTGTTTTGTTCTAGGAGTCGATTGCCATGCTTGTTGCATTGGGTTAGTAAAATATTGGGCGGCGGCATCAAGCTGTCATGATTTGAATCCACTAGGCAGTTTTGCGTTGGTATGCCTCTAGTTATAAAGAAATCTAGGAGATCCGGCAGTTTTCTTGGATCTGTCGGCTAGTATGTGAGTTCTCCGTTCGTCATATGTGTGTAGTTGTTGTCAGTAATAAGAGCACGTAGGAGGTCGCGTCCTTTGGTGGTAATAAGTCTGGAACCCCAGTGGGTGTGTTTGGCATTCCAGTCGCTCCCTGTGATAAAACGATTACCCAAATTTTGAAAGGAATTTTTATATTCTTTAGAACGAATGGTATGGCGTGGCGAACAGTAGACAGCTGTTACAGTAACGTTCCACTTTTCAGTGCTTACCAGGATGTTGGTAGCATGGATCTCATTAGTTTGATATCTGGCCAATTCATGGTATAGCAGAATCTAAACCTAAACTTGAGCATACACTAGTGCGTAAAAGCAAAAAAATATATATATAAAATTAAATTTTAATAGCAACCTTTTTAGCAAAATTAAGAAATAGTAATACTTATTTATAGACAAACTATATAAAAATTTAAATTTTGATTTTATTAATTTATTAAACAAATTTGTTGCTTTATATCTTGCGAATTCTAACTATTACAGTTAAAAGTCATAAAAATCTTAAATTTTTCTTATTATTTGCATTGAAAATCATTGTTTAAATTTTTTATTTAAATATGTGACTAGACATTATAAAGCAATGCAAGTACAAAACAGTTCATTTTTAATGATATTTTGCAAAAACGCAAAACCTGTTGTTAGTAATTTGCAACCATCAGTTCCTTTAAGATAATTTAGCGAGGTTTCTAATATTGTAAAGCTCAAGTGGTGTTTAAATTAAACGTTATTAGAACGCACATTAATGATTACGAAAAATATATTTGTCGAATAGGGATATCCTCAATATTTTAAAACAATTCTTAATTTAAGCAATTCCATATTAACCTCAGCATTTAAAAATTTAAATTATTTTAAATCATAGTCTACCAGAATATTTTTTTCAAATTAAAAGTCACCTTCAATAGAGGTTTATATTAAAATCTGCAACCATATATACTTTTGCATGGTTTCTAAAACAGTGCCATAAAATATTTAGTGCTCTCTTAAATAAACTTAGGTTTTGCTCGACGAATGCATTTTCAATTAATTTTAAAGTAATTATTATAAGTTGTAGTTGTAGTATTTCATTTTATCCAATTTTTTATCTTAAATAAAAATTCTACGGCTTTAATAATTCGCATTTGTAGTAAAAAAAGCTGATTAAACTTTTCCAAAAGGTTTGGTAATGCACATTTTGTATTCAAAACTTAAACTGCGTTAATTTTTGGAAAATCTTTGACTTTTCAGCAAGTTCTTTAAGGAGTCTCTATCTGTTTATTCCTTAAAAAAACTATGAGTTATAGAAGAAAATTTACTTTTTCTTTCTTATTAATAGCAACAAAGTGGATGCCAAAATGTCGATAATTTTCCACACAGTTTAACCCGTAAATTTAAATATTCATTTATTTTTAAAAGAAAAAAGTTTTGCAATATCTAGCAATATTAGTTTACACTTTGTAGTGCTTGGCGTATGCACTGTATACATATAAAAACGCCGCGCTGCTTGAGTACGACTAATACATAGTTTTATTGCAACAAACGCGTAACAGTAGCAAGGTGCATCTGAAAAATAAAACAAATTAGAAACTTCGTGAATTAAGTGTTTTATGTAATGGTGGAATAACAAAAGTATTGAACGGCCGATTAAAGTTCATTCTTTGAGAGCTATTGCAATAAAAAATAGATCGTTCGCACCAGGTTGTGACTAGTTTTATAAAAAAAGTCCAAAAATTATGGAAACCATTTTAAATGGCATACAAAATTCATTACCAATTGAGAGCAAACAAGTTCGTCATTAACAGCTGGATAAATAGCAAGGAATGTGGAAAAGGGGAAATAAAATACTCGACCGAACTAAAACTAACAAAACATTTCAAATTTGATTTAATGGCTCATAAACTTTTGTAAGATCTTTTGCAAATCTTCTGAGCCCTAAGGATAAAAGTGGGAATTAAGAAAATGGGAATAGCTTTACCCCTGAAAATTGTAGGCAGCAACGAACTGAACACACTACTGCGACATAGGAGGCAACAGAAAACCACTGCAGTACTACTTGCCACGAAAATTACATAACAACACAAAATAAAGCAATGGCTCTCAGTTCTTCGGGAGTTTTCAATAAGCAAAAGTTGCTAAAAATCCCCAAGTGGACAATTATTAACTATAAATTTAAAATAAGCACATGGAATGTTTGAAAATTATATTAACTAAACAAATTGGCAAATGTGATACACGAGATGAACAGAACTAACATACAAATTTTAGAAGCCTGTGAAATAGGATAGCCGTATTCCAAATCTTTTATATCTAATAATAGAAGTGTACATTACTAAGACAATCAAGAGAATGATCATATAAATGTTGCATAAATATTTATAAATAATCAATATTCTACATATTAAAACGAAAGTTCATGAATATAAATTTGATATATGTATACGCAACTATAGTAGACAAACCAATGCGAAAATTGAATAGATTTACTTCTAACTTTGAAGTATATTACGTCCAACAAAAAAGGAAAATGTAAATATTATAATAGGAGGTTAAAATGCAAAAGTTGGCCAAGATGAGCCTAAAAATGTTATATACAAATATGGGGTGGAGGAAAACACCTAAGGAAAGTTTTGCCAAGAGGAAGACTTTACAATAAGTAATACATAGATAAATTATCAATATATACGTTTACACTTTCCCCAAAGCACTAAAGATAACGTAAGAATCGAATAAATTATATATTCATAAACCAAAAATATCACAGCTATACACCAAGTGCAAAAACTATAATCCATTTGTAATATAAATACAAATCAAGTCTAAAAAATAGCAAAAAATATATCATAAAAAGTTAGTTATAAACTTAAAAATATAAAAATAGAACAAGTAGGATACGATTTAAATTTAAAGTTAGCTGAATAAAAAGTAAATCCCTGAATACATCAAATAATCTATAAAACGACTGAGAACACATAGTACAGGCTAAAAGCAACTATAGGAGGGATAGAAAATATACCCTAAGATTAAGAAATATAAGGAAAGGTACATGACAATAGAAATATTGGAATTAATGCATACATTTATAGATAAATAAATAAAAAGATAAACGTAGACTCAAGGCATATACAACTCAAAATATCCCACCTCTTAGTTGGAATCAGAATTCATCACACAAAAAGACAAATGCAAATTAATGCAAAGACTACAGATTGATAAGCCTCACGAGCCACTATCTAAAATACTTTTAAAAATAATACAGAACTGTGTGTATAAGAAATTCCATAAAATAGTGACATGCAGTTTAGCTTTAGAAATAGAACAGGAACGTGTAAAGCTCTGTTTTGTCTCTACAAATGAGAGAAAGGTAAAGTATTTGATAAAGTAAGGAACAGCAAGCTCATAAAATGCTTTAAAATATGATAAGATGACAGAGATGTAAAGTTAATCAAAAATATTTATTAAAATATGCAAGCTAAGGGATTGACAATAGAAATTAAACACCAGGACCATATATTCACTTCATTGTTGTTTAACATTTATTCTAAAGTGGTTTTTTAAAACATTCCTTAAATGAATATAATCTAGAAGTTAAAATGAATGTTGAAGTACTAAATAACATTACATCCTACAACATTACAACAATTTAGTGCTAAAGTCTACAAAGAAAGGACTCTAATGAGTATAGCACCTAATAGAATAAAATATAAATAATGCAAGTAAGCAGAAATCTAAGAAGAATCTAAGAAGAATCTATAACGTTACTCTAAAAATATAGAAAAGTATTAATACTTAGGTTGCTGCTAGAACTCAAAATTAAGTTCAAGCTTAGAAATAAGAAATAGAATTTAAATGACAAAAATAATCTTAATTTACATGATAAATGATCAATATTACCATGTGAAATAGAAGTTTGGCTATTAAGATGTGGATAATGAGATATACACATGCTTTAAAATCTCATAGGTGGATAGGATAACAAACTGAGAAGTACTACAATGTATGAATTGCAATCAAAAACCCTTAGCAACAAAAAAGGAAAGACATATGTATCTCTATAAAAAATAAGAAGTATGAGAATACCTCAACTTATAATACAAAGAAGGGAAAGGGGTACAATTAAAACATTCTGGTTTAAAAACATAAGACAACCGGCTGGAATTACCACGCCAGAAAAGAGATAAATATTTGCCAATGTAAGCTCCAATCTCGTCTACAGAAGACACCCTAAGAAGAATAAGAAGTAGAAGGAAAATTGGTTTTCAAATTATTGACAGTCTACTTATAAAAATGATTTTATCATAATAACGGGTAGATGTTGGTTCAGTATTGGTATTGGAAGTTATAGCATATGGACCTCTTGATTTGGTAATACCGATGCATAGGAAAAATTAGGAAAAGTATGTACAGGTTCTAGAATAGCCAAAAGGCAAGCCTTCAAGTGGTATGGCAGGTCAAGCATTTATCTATTAATAGAGCAATGCCAATATTCAACGCGCAACGTTCGATGCAAGTTTTTGACTGACTATTCCTGTCCTTCGAACTTAACATCATAGAAGACATTTGAAGATGGTCGTCATTAAAACTTTATTCAAATACTGAATAATTCAGCTACTCTCAAGATCTAGAGCAGACACTTAAACAAAGTTTGTTTGAGCTCTCTATCGAATATCCCGAATATTTAATGTTACAAAAAGCAATTACAACAACACTTGTCACTGATCAATAAAGTGTATTATTAATGCAAACGAGTTTTGTGTTCGCATTACTGCAACCTTCTTACGGTATCGCTATTACACATTTATAATTAAACGTTCCAAAAATTGACATATTTATATACATTGTTTGTACACTGCATGCATACATACATATATATCTGGTGCAACTGTTTGTCTTCGAAGAATTGTTAAGTTGAGGGATTACCGCGGATCGGAAAGTTTTGACTTTATTTTATTTATTAACCACAGTTTGGCGATCTCGCCTGCAATCACACTGCTCCCTAGTGTTAAACAAGGCGTGACTTTTATTGCACACGAGTATAATATGCATAACAAGCGGTGTTACAGCGTGTGCAGATTAATATTCGAGCACTTTGTAAACATGCAGACGCTGAAATTGGCCGCTTGCAACGCAAAACAATTTAAATTGACGTACCCGCTGAAATTACCGGCGACCATAAAGTGTAGCAAAAACCAACTCACCTGTAAACAAAAAACAGTAATAACAAGATAATAATAACGCTAATAATAAGGCAATAACGAGGTTTTTTACCGCACACTGAAAATGCAAGGTTACGTGTTTATAAAGCACAAAGCCAATTTGCGTGACTGATACTCGTCGTAAGCTCAGGACCGATTCTCTTTGTTCCATGCATCGGTTTATTATGCTGCAGCATAATCTAAATGTGAACTGCCACATCAATTACTCCACTAAAATAGGTACTTTGTAACTACTATTGTAGCTTTTTGGCTTATATAAGGCAATTATTTAATAATTAGGAAAGTAATACCTAATATTGGTCACCTACTGTTACTTAACCAAAAAATGGGCCAAAAGGTCATTTGAAAATGAAATTAGATATACTTGGATATTTTTTGCAGTACAAGTAGCGAAACGCTTATAAAGCATGTACTTTTACGTACCCATTGATTTAGCTGATTCACTCCTATTAATATGAATTATGTGAATTGTAAAAAATTGATTTAATTCAAAGCACAATTAAGCTATTAAATAAAAATACCGACAATATAATGAGAATATTTATCCATTTCCTTGATCTGTTATCCAAATTACTTTTTAAAGTTTAAATTAATACAATTATTTAAGTTCTGTTTAAACCTAACGTCTTAACTACCCTATGTTAAACATTGATAGAACAAAAATGATGTGGAAAGCCCAAGTTTTAGTTGAAAAGTCAATTACGGACGAAAATTTCCACGGCAGCTAATTCCTACGTTCTAAAAACATATTTAGTTATAATAAGGTACCACAGAAACTCATTTTAATAAAAAAACCAACTTTATACAACATTTATAAAAGCACTGCATCAACTCAATTTATATCCAAAAAAATACATAAAACTAAAAATTTGGTATTGTATCCTTTTACTAAGAAAAGATAATTAAAAAGATAACAAGCACCAACAGGCGGCGGATTTTCCACAAAAGAAATTCTGATTAACTGCATAAAACCTTTATTACCTCAAAGTAGCTAAAAGATGAATGAAAAAAAGAAAGAGTGGAAATCAAAAATATTTGATCTCTTATATACAAGATCGTCGAGGTAAAGGTGAAAAACCTTACGTGCATACCAAATTCCCTATTTGGTAACAAGTTAGATTCATATAATAAAAAATTTACGATTGCCGACGAAATGAGAAGAGAATACAACTGTAGAGCTCCTGTACTCAAATCCCTTCGTGCCGGAAAATTGTTAACAAAAATTGTTGTGTGCTTTGGCTACAATAAGACCAAAGTTTAAAACGCAACCAAAAAGTACGGAAAATCTGACCACTAGAAGGAGATAACTGTTGATAATGCAACTCATATTGTTATGATCTTAAGAAAAGTAATAAATTCGGTCGCCAATTAAAAGAGAATATCAATCAAGACCATAAGTAGAGCAAACTGACTTGACAAACAAATAGCAATGGCAAAATTAAAAGCTACCCTAGCAGAGGATCAAAACCTGTGCTACAAGTCTTTCGTCTTAAGGAACCGGCAACTATTGAATGAGAATAACGAGATGGACAGGAGGAAGATAATGGCCCAAGCACTAATGAACGACATCAAGCACGACAGAGCTAACTTTCTGATATTCCTTTCAGACGAAAGCAACTTTATCTAAGGCTAGAATATTAATGGTCAAAATGGCCATTAAATCTGCCAAGATACCTCTAAAATGCCTACCGTTAAGCATACAGAGTTGCCTGGGATGTTATAGCGCCCGAATTATTTGAGGATGGTTTGAATATCACCACTTGAATATGATCTCTGACAGCTATACTAACGTGCTGTAGACAGTTATTAAACCCTGAATAGAGAAGATGGCCTCTGGGCGAGAACAGGTGTGCCATCAAGACTTTGCTCCAGCCCACAAGGCAAAGAAAACCCAAACATGGCTTATACAACAATTTGTAACCACCCTTTAATCTTCTTGACTACTACGTGTAGGACTTAGTCGAGTAATAAGTCTAGGACAGGTATCATAACAACAAGGGTAGTTTAAAAAATTCTATCATAGAGACAATGACGACACATATAGACAAGAAGGAAGTTTTGTTGGTCTGCTGGTTAGAGGTATATCAAATTTGCGTAAAATAAATATAAGCATTAAAAATCGAAATTAGACACTGGTGTATGATTCAAATAAAATTCAAGTAATTTATCGCATACTGTATTTTGCATTAGCATTTGTTTTCTTTTTTTTTACACTGGGTAACATCAAATTTGGGGATTTGCATAGAAAATGGTGTTTTTAATTTTTTTTGAGATGTTTATGAATATGCTATCAGATGTTCTGTAAAACTTGCGGTTTTTATATAACTAGATAATTTTGCTTTTTTTTAGATTCGTGCGTAACAATATACATCGATCGATATAATATACATTAGAGTAATCGAAAACGACCAGTTGTAGTAAAATCGATAATTGCTAATGTTTATGTTCATACAAAAACACTGCTACTGTTTAACTTTATTTTGAAATGTGTTTTAAATATTTAATACATATATTTACAAGTGCATTTTAAGTCAGCCTACAAATTACACGTTCCTCAAGACGATATTGTATAAACAATCCCAACTCCTTTTGTTTCATTTGCGACTCATTGACTTTGAAATTAATAAGGGACAACATAACCCCATTCGTGAAAAAAGCTACCTGGTTTATTTCGATGTCAAGTTAAGAGACAGTTATGTTTGCGCCACACAGTGTGTGTCATGCGTGTGTTACAGAATTAAAAAAATGGGCCCAGGGGAAACAAAAGTCGTTACTTTTTGGAATTCTGATGATGCGACATGGTAAAACTTCAGCACCATGACAAGAAAAGTATTCAAAGCATTGCATCAGCCATCAGGCCTGCGCCACATGGACCCAACATTTCTGTACCTAACTCTTCTTATCATCATCATCTGATTCTGGTGACTGCGATGAAATTTTGATGACCGCAGAAGAGCTACAATCAGAGTTGTTTACCCAAGGTGAACTAAACGACTTAGTAAAAGATCTGGGTCTCTCGAAGAAGTTGTCACACATATTGGGTTCTGGTTTAAAGGAGAAAAAGGCTGGTAGTTCCAGGTACAACAACAACATTTTCCTGATATCGAACATGAGAAAAGGAATTTTGTGAGTACTACGGTAAAGAAAGCCCTTTTATTTACTGTAACATCATTAAAAGAGTAGCATCAAAATATGGAATTACATACAACAAGAACGAATGGAGGTTACATATTGATGAAATCCAAAAAAACATCAAATTTGTACTCTTACACATCACCAATAAGTATGGTTGGATACTACTAGTATATTTTTACGCCTTGAAGAAGAACTATGAAGTATTTGCAATGTTATTAAATATTCAGAGCACGAATGCGTTGTATGTGGCAATTTAAAAGTTATAGGAATGCTTCTTAGACAACAGTCAGGTTACACAAAATATCTATGCTTCCTCTGCCTGTGAGAAGGCCGTGAACATAGTGCACACCGGGTTAGAAAGGAATGGCCAGCTAGAACAACAGAGAATCCAGGAGACAAGAATATAATGAGGGCATGTTTAGTGAAACGAGAAAAATCATTCTACCACTTCTCCATATTAAACTGGGAATTATGATTGAATAAAGATGATGACTGTTTTAAGTATATCTGTCAGAAATTCTCCTTCCTGTCTGGTACTAAACTGAAAGAAGAAATCTTTGTTGGACCACAGATAAGGAACCCTATGACAAACGAACCATTTAAGGGTTTCATGACCTGTGAAGAAAGATTGGCTTGGATAGGATTCAATAATGTGATGAACGGTTTTTGCGGAACAAAGCAAGAAACACCCGTATTACAAGAAATTTTTAAAATATGTTGATGAGTATGAAAAATTTATGTTGTAATATGAGTATCAAGCTGCATTTCCTTCATAGTCATCTCAACTTTTTCCTTGAAAACTTGAGATATTTTAGCGAAGAACATGGGGAGCGGTTGCACTAGCACATGCAAGAGATGGATAGGCGTCATCAGGGTAGGTCGAATGCTGTGGTGTTAGCTAACTAGTGCTAGTCTATGAAGAGGAACAATCTGAAGTCGCAACATCTCAGATAATCACGAAGGTCGCACTTCCGCAGCAAAAGGAAGAAAGTCATGAAATGTATATCCTGAACTTGTCATGTGTGAAAATTAATTTTATATGTTGTTAGTGAACTTTTTTTTGGATTCATTTCATTTTAAGGTAGTTACAGTTACTGTAGTGCTGTTAACTTCCTGCTCTTCCCTATAATAATTGATATTATAGATTAAGTAAATACTTCAACTAATATTTTGTGCAATACTTAGGTGATACATAAAGCCTGATTTCAGATTCATAAACAGGAAAAATAATTACATTATAATCGCCCATCAGAACTAAAAGCCTTGAGAAAAAATTAAATTTTGTAATTGTGTTATCGAAAGGAGCCAGCGTGGTCCCTTGGTTGAGGGGCGGGCTGCAAAGCTGACGGACCCGTGTTCAATTTCCGGTGCTCTCTGATGCCTTGCGGGTAGCCTACTCAGTCACTAAAAATAATTGAGTACCTGCGTTCACTCGAACAAGGGGTAATAGTAGCGGTCGTCTAAGGCGCGGTGCTTGCCACATCGCCCCGCATCAGAGAGGAAACGTATGAGAGCCTTAACCTCTCAGTTCGCAGGCCGTGCTCCCACGCGGGGTACAGACCTTTACCATTATTATCGAAAAAATGAAAATAGGTAATGTCTTCTTTCTTCTTTAACCCTCATTGCGCCCAGTATTGGGCATAGGTCTCCCTCAAATTCTTCCATGTAGCGCGATTCTGTGCGACTCTCATCCATGGCAGTCCTGCTACTCTGTTAATGTCGTCTTGCCATCTCATTATTGGCCTGCCACGCTGTCTCTTGCCTGTCCATGGTCTCCATTGGAGGATTTTAACGTTCCACCTACGAGCTGTATGTCCTGCATAGTCCCATTTCAATTTCGTCACTCTTTTCACTACATCCGCGACCCCAGTTCTATCTCTTATCCATTTATTTCTTTTTCTGTCTCGTATTGTAATTCCAATCATTGCTCTCTCCATTGCTCGCTGAGTGACTCCCAGTTTTGTTTTTACTTGTTTCGTTAATGTCCATGTTTGAGCGCCGTATGTCATTATGGGAAGTATACATTGGTCATATACCTTAGTTCGCAAGCGTTGGGGTATTTTGTTGTTTTTTAAAATATAAGCTAGCTTTCCAAAAGCTGCCCACGCCAGACAGTCTTCTTCTATATATAGGTAATGTAAATATGGTAATATAAGTAAAACTTATTTTAAAAATTTAAATATATCTAAACAGCTAAAATATTTTATGTATTTACATAAAATAAACAAAAAATAGAAACAGTGAAATTAGACAATACGTTGTTAGACCATAGCCCATAAAATAAAACATCTATAACTCGTTTTGCTGCATACATAATTACACCGTTTTTTAAAACGACCTAGTCATTTTAAAAGCGTTTGCACATATTTCCTACAAACTAAAGCATCATCTCACGGTAAGCTTTTATGAGGTTATCTCGGAACGTATGATTTTAACAATGCAATTTTGTTTCGACTTATAAAATAAAGTAGCAAATTATATTATTATTAGTATTCAATTAACAAATGATTTATATTTTATATATGTGTATAATATGTTGAATATGTATAGCCAAGTGCCTATATGTTTAACTGAATGTCAAGTTATGAGAAGTTTAAGTTTTTCTACCTTTACAAAACGGATTTGCTTTTGTCCTAAAATCTTTGTTAACAAAGCCTAAACCTTTACATCAGCATTCTAATGTTTATTTACTGTAAGAGGCAGCAATAATTTATTCTTTGTGGGGGCAGTTCCAGGGTTGATTTTTTAATTATTTACATGTGATATTCTGACATAAAAATTACTGTTATTGTCAACCGATACGGGCTTTTAGCAGTCATGGCCTCGGAGTTACTTCCGTGTAAACTTACTAGATGACAAGGCTGTACTTAGTAACCTACTCTTGGGCTTGTTCGTGTACTAAATTGGTAGTTACACAAGTAACCTGATGGCCGCAGATTCTAAGTAAAGCGTTATCATTAAGCAAGGAAAAACCTCTAATAAAACGTAGAATATGATAGGAGAAACCATATTTTTGTTGGCACGAAATATTTCGGGGTAGCTGAGATTCAGCGCAAGACGTCAACATCGCTATAAATCTGAAATGCCTATGTGATGTAGAGAAACGAAAACCTAAAGTAAATATAATTTCTGACAAACTGAGCGAATAACTGAAGAATACCAGACGACTAATTGCTGCTGAACTGTTGGAAAGTCAGAAATGGTTCCACATTGTTGCCAAAGATGAAAGTTGACTCGCAAATGAGGCGGTAAAGGGCTAAAAGATAAGGACCATGGTTCACCAGCCTCCAAAACAGTGAAGCGACAATATTCTAAAACAAAAACAATTTTATTGCATTTGTCAGGTAACGTCTGTCTGAAGGACAACACAGTAAATCAAAACTTTCACATTGACGAGCTAAAATGTTTACATCAAGCAATTTTACCTAAAACCGACACATCCCGTAGCTAAATTTCTGAACTATAAAATTTGGTATTTATTTTACATTTAGTTTTGTCTGCGTTTTACAGTTTGCATAATTTATACTCAACAAATAGGAATACTAATAAATTGTAAACAAAAACCATTTAACTTTAAAAAATAAATTTTTGCTAAAGGTAAGGTAGAGTTTAAGGTTAAAGATAATAGTTTTTCCAACTTTAGTTTTCAATTCGGGGATCTTTCCAAATATCTAGAAGAAAATTCGCATGATGTGAGGTGGAAAATATTTGGCGGCCTGTTCACTTACTGTTTTGAGAAACAAGTCGTCCATTAAATTTCTGTTCAAACAATTAGATTATTTTACGCGTCATATGACAGTTGGTGACGTCCTAGTCCAACCAAAAGTTATTCAAAACAAAATGAGTTTGCCAAAATCCACCGTTACCGCCACCATTAGCAGCTGACCTCAATTTTAAAGAAATAAAAGTCTGATTACCAGCATAATATCCGCACCGAAGTTCATATATTACTTATCCAAAAAAGAAAGTGACAGAAACACTTGTTTAAACATAAATCAAAGCGTTGGGAGAAGTGAGGTCGCTATCTGTAATGTGGTGGTTGAGAAAACCGATCTTTGTATACGAGATATTTCCAGATACTTGAATTTATTCTGTGCCGTGAGGTGGCTAGGTCCTCTATTTCTTATTTCAAGCATAAAAAACAACATTATGGAAGGTAAGCAATTTTATTTAAGAAATTTTCCAACATCGTAAACCAATCTTATTTTCTACATTTTATTAAGTGTTGTACTGACTTTGGTTCGGTTGACAGTACTTAACCGTTCTGAAATTTTGAAAAATGAAAGAAAATACCTCTAAAAACTTTCCTGTAAAATTAGCTTACTTTTTACATCAATCTTCAAAAAATGCGACTAATTCAAGCATTAGAGTACTGCAACTTACAACATAGAATTCATAGAAACTCGTATCTTATTTTTAACGCTTGTTTTCCTCTTTCTAGACTCTGACATAAAGATCGTTATATCTCAACTAAAGTTGTACGAATGCATATCCAATATACGAATTGACGATTCAGTCGCTCAGCTGTCATCTATTACCGGACTGGTATCTTTGAAGACGAATTCTGGAGAGCTTCCAGAAGAGAAAATAAAAAAATAAATTTCTTAACAAAGTGAGATTGAGATGGGGTAAAGCCATTTTTCTTGAAAAAATAGGACTTAAATCAGATCCAAGCCCAATCCTATCTCTCAAGGAAATCCGATGGAAAACTTTACAACTTGTTCAGAGCACCCTAGGAGAAGAAAATGAACTAACTTACGCAACTCAAATGCAGTTGAGGACCTCCAGAGCTAATGGTGTAGCTTTTGCAGTACAAAATATAAGCCTCAGTTCTCATTCTCGAGCTACTGGATGCAGACAAGCCTTGTCAGCTCCGTCTCTATCTTCAAAAAATGATGTTATGCTTTCACCTGATGCAAAGCCTTTAATGGTAGAGGCGAAAATGACGAAGCGACAATTTTGCTTTTTAAGATCACAAGCCCAGACAAATAGGATGAATATATATCCCGCATACATTATTGCGGGTAAAAAACTTTGTTATCCGATATTGTGATATTAGAAACTAAGGTTGAAGTTTCTAGTTCATAATACACTATATCATACTACGACAAGGTTGACTTAAGTTCAGAAGGAAGTGATAAGCACTCTCACCAAGAACGAACCCACAACCTGGTTCTCAAAAGCAAATGGGGATTTGATGGAAGTAGGGTAATAGCAAATATCACCAGCCATTTTTGGATCACGGTGACCAATATGTCTCCTAGTGCCGCACATCTATGTGGTCAGAAACAGGCTACTTATCTTACTTTAAAAAAAGAAGAAAAATAAGATGCTTTAGATACGACAGCTTTGCACACTTTATTGGCACCACTGCAACCTATCGGACACATGTCTGAAGATGCTTTAGAAATTCTAAGTAAGGAAATAAGGAGATATTGTGAGAATCTTTCCAAAACAATAGACAATATTTTCCATCAATCATTATTTAGTCTGGACTCAGTAAAGTTTCTATCTAGAAAGTAACCAAGAAAACATTTTTGCCACTTTCCAAAAAAAAAAATACTGGAACTCTTTCAACAGCCCAATCTTCAGAGTAAATATTTTTATGTGTGACCGTTCTTCAGAAAATAGCGATGAAGAAGAAATTGGCGCGTCGTATTTTTCTCTCCAAGATTTTACTTTATTTATTAATTTTTAAATATTATTACTACTAAATATATGTAAATATGTAGGTACCTACTATAAAAATTATACTTTCTGAAAGAAATTATATATAGCTTTACCAATTCTCCCGTAACTTTACATTTCAATAAAAAAAATTTTAAAAACTGGTTCAACTAACATACAGGTAATAACCACAACGTGACATTAGTCGCCCATCCAAAAAACTTTAACAACAATAACAAACATTGGATTGTTTCACTGATTATAGCTCGAATATCACTATATTTTGAGAACTGTTCCATTCAATTTGGAAGACCAAAATACATTGAATACAACACCAAACACAATGTGCTTGAGAAAAATTGGATTTTTCGAAATTTTTGGACAAAAATCGCATATATTTTTGAAGACTAATCGGCTTGGGAATTTTTCCATACGATTCGAAAAGTCAAAAATACCATAAAAAATTTTTGCCCTTTAAATAAAGAGTTCACAGATTTTTGGCCACGAATTTGGAGTATCTGGACCACTGTGAGCCGGTACAAGGTCGGCTTTTTTGTTGTTTTTCACCAAACCAGTTTGTTTTGGTTAATCTTTTCATTTGGTTCATTCCCCTTTCCTTTCTGGCAAAATATTCTCTGTACTTGTACTGAATTTTAGCAATCGTCACTCGCTCATTCGTCGAGTAGTGCTCCATATCGACTAACCGCAAGGTCACCAAGCCGACCATTGCCAACCTTGCAGAAAAAATAGCGGATTATTGAAAGCTTGGGTTCCTTTTTATATTATATCAAACGATCAGTATAATCGCTTAGAGTGAGGATTCGAAACATATATGTGCAATACAAAAATAAAACATGAATTGCAATACATTAACTGAGAAAAAGATAAATTAAAACCAAATTTCATAAACCTTTTATAGCAGTGAATATACAAGTGCAAAATTCTGGAGTAGCCATTTAAAAGTAAATGAAAACAGTCTACCTACCATCTACCTGTCGCTAAATCCGCATTTTATTTCCAATAATTGTATCCTACTGCAACTGTTTTATAGTAAAAAAAAAAAACAAGACCACCCTGTGCGTATGAAATTGATTATCGCTTATGCGCACGGCTGCAATAAGCATAATCAGCTCGAGTCGGATAATCTCTACTTCAATTCCGCTTTTTGCGAGCTAACACCCGTTTAACACCCAAGAATTCCGACGCCCGAACGGCCGTTTTATTAAAATTTCAAATGCTCGCTCTTAACGCGCCATCAGCATGCGACAATTTTTGTTGCGCCTGAAACAATGGTCGTAATGACTGTCACGCCACCGTGCCGCACCTTCTGCAGCTTATTATCTCCTGACACCTGAAAATTACTGGGTTCTGTCTTCGCGGCGGGGGCGTTTTTCTGAGGCTGTTCGGTCCCGGCCAGTGTCATTTTCTACTTCGAGTCGGCGGCGATTAATTACACAGCGCAAAAAGAGCGGCGATGCCCGCGGTTGAGGACATCAGGCCGGCTCACGCTGGCCGCTTGACGGGCCCGTAACGCGGCGAACACGCGAAAAGACGGGCACCATATGCGCGATTATGAATGAAATTTGTTCGCCGATTAATGGAGGCACGCCGGCGCTCGGATGTTCTATCTGTACCTGTCGCCCCTGAGTTAAGGCTCACTTCAGGCCGGACTTATGGGAATGTTTGCCTGTCTTAATAAACAGGCTCCACCCATGCACGACTTTACAAAATTACATATTCATTACCGGTGTGCATCACCGTGTTTATGGTTGCGATGTTAATGAGAGTTTGGGCTCCACTTGCTGTTGACTGCTAATTAGCTGGGTCGCTGCCGCCCACCCTTTATGCTGAATAAAATGGACATGCTTTATTTGGTTACAGAAGCAGTTCGCCCGGAATCTCAAAGCTTAATTTGTCAAAGTCTTAGACTTTTAAAATCTTCCGGGCGCAAGCGGCAGCTCGGCAGGAAATTCTTGTTACTATACCCAACCAAACTGGAAAATACGCAGTTGTGGAAGAAATTTAAATCAATGTTTGCACAAAAACAAATCTTTGTCGCAAATGATAAGAATGCATTTTTGTTTTTTTTTTTATTAACAATTGTAAATTTACAATCTACTCTACATGGGGGATTAAGTAAATATGATGACAATATGTTAAATAAGCAATGTTAAGAGAAACCACTCAGCAGTGGCACTCTTGCAGTAATCCTATTGCTTTAGGGTGTTCTCAGGTTGCAAGGCCAGGTTCTGTTTGGTCGTCTCACTGAGACGACGTTGGTAGACAGTTGGTGGACTAGTTCACTAGGATGATTACTAATTTTTTCTCGATAATTCTGAGTAAATCGGTGAATTTCTTCAGTATTAAAGGGATTGCTGAGATCTTCATGCAGTGTCTGATTTGTTACATACCATGGTGCATTCACTATGGCACGAAGGGTTTTTGATTGAAATTGTTGAATCGTTTTAATACGAGTAGGTTGGCACATCCCCATAGCTGAATCCCGTACGTCCAAACGGGCTTCAGGATAGTTTTATAAAGCAGTAGCTTATTTGATAGTGATAGTGGCTTTCTTTCTAATAATCAGTACATCTGGCGGAACTTCAGGTTTAATTGCTGGCGTTTGGTTTGGAGATGTTTTTTTCATGTAAGATGCTGATCAAGGTGTAATCCTAAGTACTTAGTTTCTGTTTTTGTGGGAATTTCTACATTATCCGAGGTGACTGGCGGACTTACGTTGAATCGAGTGGTAAATGTTGTTTGCACTAATTTAGTCGGGTTGATTTTAATACGCCACTTAGTAAGCTATTCGTTTATGGTGTTCAGATGTTGTTGGAGATTTTCGGCTGCTAGGGATCTTCGAGCGTCGATAAGATGGTGGTATTATCCGCAAAAGTGACGATAATTGTGTTTGTATCTTCAGGTAGGTCAGCTGTGTACACTAGGTATAGGAGGGGTCCGAGGATGCTACCTTGTGGGACGCCACATTTGACAGAGAAATAGTTGGACAATTCATTATTGTATTTAACTGTGAAATATCTGTCAGTAAGATAGGACTTAAGGAGAAGATAAAAATAGCTAGGGAGAAGCCTTTTCAGTTGATGAAGTAATCCGGTATGCCAAACTTTGTCGAACGCCTGTTCAACATCTAAAAATACAGCTCCACGGTACGTTTTTTTCTTTGAGGCTCAGTGAAATTTGATTTACTATTCTGTGCACTTGCTGAATTGGAGAATGCCCTTCGCGAAATCCGAATTAATGGTGAGGTATATATGACAAAGTACCTGTGTCGTTCAGCAGGCGTTTAAGAAATATTTTCATTTTTTCTAAGATGGGCAAAAGACTAATTGGCCTATATGAAGTAATATCTTCGGGTCGTTTACCAGGTTTAGGGACCATTATTATTTGTGCGTGTTTCCATAGTAGAGGGTAGTACGATAGGCTTAGCATTCGATTATAAATAGTTATCAATAATACTATTGTCTGTTTTGAGAGTATCTTTAGAACTTGGCAGGTAATAAGGTCGTAACCTGGTGCTTTGTGGTTGTTAATTTTATTTATCTCAAATTGAACGTCTGCAGGTGAAAAAGGTCTGATGGGTAGCGTCATCTGACATGGAACGTCTAGATATCCTTTTACACCCTCATCATCGATGTCGGAGTGATGTGGTTGAAATAAGGCGGATAAGTGTTTAGCAAAAGTATCAGATTTTTTTGTGGGATCTAGCCTCATTACGATCACGTTTTCTTATCGGCGGTATATTGGCTTGAGGTCTTTTAAATTTTTTCGTTGCTCTGTGATCTTAGGGGTTAAAATGCATAAGATAATGAGTAAAGGAATTATTTTGGGGATCCGGAAGGACCGCCCGAATGCGGCGAGATAATCTGTTGTAGTTTAGCTTGTCGGCGGCGTTACGAATTCTTTGCCATTTAGTTCGAGCGCGTCTTTTTTCGGCAATTAGTTCTTTTATATAGAGTGGTATGTTATTTGTATGATGTACTTGCTCGTTTTCAATAGGCGTAGCTTCCCAGGCAGCTTCTTGAATGTCAGTAATGAAATTCTGTACTACTTAATCTATGTCTTCAGGTTGTTTTATACGCACTTTAAGATCAATTTTGTTTTGAAGAGATTGTTAGGACATAAGCCAATCTTTAGCCAATCATAGCGTTTATACTATGTTGTTTTATTGGAAAGCGGCTGATATACACTTCAACAAGACATTTGTTTTGAACGAGTTTGTTTATAAGTGCAATGTATGTGATTGTTTGTGATTCCGTTCTGAGCTGAAGAACACGCAGGAGAAACACTACGGGACATTAAGGTCAGTGTTTCCTGAAAGTAGTGCGGTATCGTTCAAGTTGTGCGCGTGGAAAGGTGCCCACCATGTCTGTCGCTAACGGCTTTCCGTATCCAGTGGAATTCAGTCATCTTCGTTAGATCATATATTTAAAGTCTGACTGGCGAAAGCAACTTTTTTACGGAAACTTCACGTTAATAGCCCCGACTGCTACTTACCAAAAAAAAAATGCTTTACGTATTTCTCTCTAACATTCTATAGTCAGATTACTAGAACAGCGCATGTATAGAATAAGGAGTTAAAGATTCTAGTTTTACACATCCAAAAGAACTCTGTTTCGGGAGAAGATTAAGCCACACGTCTAAGCAAACTGCCTTTTTAGTATTTTTATGTCGTAACAAGCAGTCCGTTGACTAATTAGATTACCTTTTGTATCAGAAAATGTCGCAAAATAGAAAAAGCTGCAATGGAACATAGAGTACAAAAAATTCAATGCAATCTATAAGGAATCAGAAAAATAAAAAATGTAACTAAATTATACATAAGGGATCATATCAAACTTAAAAACGGTGAGTTCCAGCGTAAGCACTTCTTAATTTCTTTCAAAAGTAATAACTCTGGGCTTAAGACAGAAAATGTTAAAGAATTTTCCAATTTTTAAAATTGTAAAGGGACTAGGTGGACTACAAACCCAACAAAATCTTTACGCTTTACGAAATCGACCTGCCGTGAATACAGTCTAAAAACAAAAATTATCTCACCAAAATGCGTAAGAATCGTGCATAAACTTTCATTCCAAGAGAGCAAAAACCATATAACCTGCATGTCGCCCCCTCAATAATACGTGCCTTACATAATTGTTTTCTCACGAAAACATCAAAATCCAGAACTAACGGGAGAGAATTTGCTATGTTCACCCTTGTGAGAAAATTTAAAAAAAATGCATTTAGTAAAACACTCCAAATTTATAGGTAAAGATCTTGTTTTGGACGGGCACTACTTTCACACTGTAAACTTAGAGAAGATCTTTAAGATAAAAATTTGTTTTATTTATGTTTCTTTCACTCCACTCTCTCTCTTCATGACGCTACAGTCCCATCTGGACCTGGGCCTCCCGTATTTTTTGCCTCCAATCTTCCTTGTTTTGTGCACTAATCCTCCAGTTTTGGATGTCAAGTATTTGCTGTGCATCCTCTTCTATGTTATCGGACCATCTTTGTCTTGGACGGCCCCTACCTCTTCTGCCTTCAATTGGCCCTTGGAATATTCTCTTTGGTATTCTTTGTGCTTCAATTCGTTCTACATGTCCTGCCCATTTCAGTCTTAGTAGTTTTGCAAATTCTACTATATTTGCCTCCTTATGTAGTTGTCTCAGTTCAAAATTGTACCTTATTCCCCATATGCCATCTTCTTGTACTGAGCCGAAAATTCTTCTTAATATTCGCCTTTCAAAACGCAATAGTGTTTCTTCTGCTTCTTTGGTCATTGTCCATGACTGACATCCATATGTGACTACCGGTCTGATCATACTTTTATAAATCTTTAATTTTGTTGCTCTTGTTATGTATGATGCTTTAAAGATTGATGTTAATGAGAAATATGTTCGATTCCCTGCTGTTACGCGTAGTTGAATTTGTTGTGTTATCTTGTTTTCACTATTTATTTGGGTTCCCAGGTATTTCAACATCTGTACCACTTCAAAATTTTTGTCCTCTGTTGTATAGTTTTGACCTAATCTTCTTGGGGGTTTTACTGCTAGCATTTTTGTCTTCTGTTCGTTGATCTTCAGTCCCACCTTTTGTGCTTGTGTTTCTATATTTCTGTATATGCCCTTGACTTCTCTTTCCGATCTTGCTACCAGGTTGATATCGTCCGCATATCCGATCACTTGGTGTGACTTGTTAATGATGGTGCTGCCAGTGTTGCCTGTAGCTTCTCTAATTACTTTTTCCAGTACTAGGTTAAACAGTATTGGTGCAAGTTCATCTTCTTGTCTTACCCCTTTAGATGTTGTAAACATCGGGGAGATTTTATTCTGTATCCTTACCGCAGCTCTAGAGTTTTCCATTGTCATTCTTGTTAAGCTAATTAATTTATTCGGGATGCCTAATTCTTCCATGATGTTGTACAAGCTGTTTCGATCTATGCTATCATATGCCTCCTTAAAGTCAATGAATAGTTGAAATATTGGTATGTTATACTCCCATGCTTTTTCCAGTATTTGTCTTGTTGTGAAAATTTGGTCCACTGTAGATCTGCCCTGTCGGAAGCCGGCTTGGTATTCTCCAATTATGTCATTTCCATATACCATTATTTTTTGTTGTAATATATTTGTGAAAATTTTGTATGTAACACACAGTAGTTATTACACGGTAGTTATTACACGGTAGTTATTACACTTGTGTTTATCTCCCTTCTTGTATATCGGACAAATAATTGCTGTGTTCCATTTTTCTGGCATTTCTTCTTTATTCCATATGAGGTTGATTAGCTCTTGAATTTCTTTGATTAGTGCGTCTCCCCCGTACTTTATTAACTCGATTGGTATGCCATCGATTCCCGGTGCTTTGTCATTTTTCATTCTTTGTATAGCGGCCGCTACTTCTTCTATTGTGGGCTCTTTAATTTCCGGTTATACGGTATATCTTGTTATCTTTGGTATTCTATCGTTTCGTTCCTCTTGTGTTAACAGCTCTGCGAAGTGTTGTCTCCATTGTTCTATTACTTCATTTTCTTGTGTTATATATTTTCCTTCTTTGTTTTTGCATATTGAGTGTCTGGGGTGGAAATCTTGTTTGGTGTTTCTGATGATATTGTACATTCTTTTAACCTCTTTTGCTTCTCTTGCCTGTACTATTTCATCTATTTGTTTATCTCCACTCCACTATATGATAAAATAAAACTCTTAGGGGCTGCTTTTGTGAGACTATTCAACATCTTTTACGCCCGAGAAGTGAAACAGTGGCTCTCTCTACATAATGACAGAGTGACTGAACAGTTGCGAATTTTCAAATGAATAGGAAATTTCTGTTTAAAGACAGCGGCGGTATCCATTGCCATGAGTGCATTAAAGACTACAATAATTTAGAAGAACAAATTTTCATTAAGAAAGATTTCGTTCCCGAAATACCTAAAAAGGCAGACAGACAACCAACAATATACTTTCATCAAAACTTTAATTCCACCAAAAGAAATCAGACCAGCATATACAGTAGTAACTTAAAAAAAGAAGAGTGACAAAGCAGCTCTCCATATAGGCATAAAATCTAAGCGACCATCTAATAGGTCGGGTTCATCTGGTCCAAAACAGAGTGAGAACTAGAGAGGGAGAAAAAAATTGCAAAACGCAGTCGTCTTCAAGTAGCAATTAATCTGATAGAAATATCAAGCCGATTAATAGAGACCCATGCGACGATCCATTTTCAGGCAAATGTGTTTTACTACTGAAAATATTTCAATCACGAATTATGAGACGAGATCTTAACCAACATGTTTGTATTTTTTTTTTTAGGTATTTAGACAGGAAAATTATTTATTTTGCTTTTTCCCATATGCAGTTGCTCATATTCTTGATATAAGATATAAGTTTTATTTTTATTAAACGATTAAAACTTCAAACAATTTGTTGTTTTGTAAATTCACAATATTGTTGCCAAAGAATATTTAAGATAATTATATTTGGAAACTCCAAATTTACGCAATTAAAAAATTTGTTTTTATTTTTTATAGTTCTTGCGTACTATATTTTTACATGTTCTTTCTAAAGTCCCTGTTCCTAAATTCGTTTAGTAGACAGAATTAAATTCCTCTGATGAGAAAACGAATGACAAAGGATAATTATTAGACAGTTACAAAATTTTCATAACCATAAGAGATAAGTCAATGGCTATACTTTGAGATTTAAGTTTTGAACTTTGTTAAATGTATTTGTCCAATTTTCGAGTGCAGAAAACCAGAACAGTTAGGGTAACAGGGATTTGGAGTCACTATTTCACTTTATCTATCCAAATGTAGTTTATTTTCCAAAATTAAACGTTGATCCCACGATTCTAATTAAATATATTATAATACACATACTGCTGAATACTTTTAACTTTAGTTCAGTTATAACCCAAATTTCAAAAGTTAAAAAGAATTTTATTACTAACTATGTTCATATCTCCAACTAGAAGATAATCTTGCAGTAAGTGGAACTCTCCCGCATTTATTACTTAATGGTAACAAGAAGAGCTAGTACACATAAACCTCCTCATTGTGTTGTTGCTAAATGGAATTCATTACAAACCGACAGAAAAGCACAGTCGGCTTGAATGAAGGCATTAATGTGATACACAGGTAGCAAATGCAACCACTTTCGGTTTTCACGGCTTAGCTGCAGATGAGTCTCGGCGTTTTTTGTGCATTAAGACACATTTCCTCTTCGTACCTGCTAATTGGAATTAACTTTCTCTGCAATCATCAATTTAAGGCTTAAATGCAGATGCATCCAAATTGCATTTCTATGTTCCCTGAGAAAGCGTTTAACGGTTTAGTGCCGACAAGGAAACCGTTTTTGATGGTTGGGTATTGAAAGCCAGTTTTGATATGAAATAGTGGTACTAATAATAAAACAGTTTTGCATTGCAAATGTGTATTATTGAATTAAGAGTTAGTATATTTATTGCTATTTTGACGTTAAATAGTTTAAACTTAAAAAATATAGATTTGTTTACACATTATTATGCAATTACTATTAACGATTTTGAAGTGTTACAAATAACAGTTTACATAGTTCGTACACTAATAAAAAACGTAAAAGGTCAATGTGCCATAAGCAATTATTGCTCCGATCTTGAGTTCGATATTTTTCTTCGATAGCTGATGATGATCAGCTATTAGTCCTAGAATATTTTAAAAATCGACCAAGACAAATTTTTATGAAAAATTAAAATGTCTATTTCTCTACCATTACGTCTATGGGAGAAATTCGAGCTTTGGCGGCCTGGATAACCGCGGTCCGCGTCGAAATTATATATGAAACTTATAGCGTAGAAAGATATTGCCATGAGATATATTTTGGCTGAGTGAGAAGTGCCGGAAAGTCAAAGTTTTTGTATCTTTTGGGAGAAATTACGTTTAAAATGGCATCCATTCGATGAATTGGGATGGAAATGACGATAATTATCCATATCAAGCAAATTCAACATAAAGGCGGGCAACGTTGCCGAATTTTAAAAATTACTTAATAAATATTTCAAACATCGAAATTTATTTCGAAGAATTAATACAGATATAATACCAAAATGTTTAATTATATTGAAGAAATTATGATCTGCATATTATTTACCAAATTTCGTCTTCATTCTCGGACATTTTGACTTCATCATTATCAAAGATTGACGCCAAATCCCGGTAATTATGCAAATTGACGTTATTATGTCTGGCATAGGATAGATACCAGGCAACGGCAAAAACGTGGAACAACAGCCAACAGTCCGGAGTCCAGATTTGCATTTACAGTAATAGCCTAATATTGACTCATAGCCTCGACCATTGGGTTCGTATTTGACATGATGTTGCTTTGATTCGATGTGTCGTGACTGAATTTTCACTCTGATGAGATTTTGTACATCAGAGTATGTACAGTACTGCAGAGAGAAATCAGAATTGGTCAATGATTTTAAAGTGTGTTCCAAGAGATAGGATTTGCATCTTTTGATTTGATACGAACTCAATGTGAAACACATTATGTTGTATTCGTCGAGTTTTGGGAAGTCTTTGAAATGGTTTGGTCGAAGGTCTGCCATTTAGAAGTCTTTCGATCCAATTGCAGCGCGACTTCTTCTAAAGTGCACTCAGTGTTAGTCAAAGCCAACATTCGTTCGGCAATGAATCCTCCTAACTCCTTATCGGACTCAATTGGTTGGAAAAATTCGTTGCAAAGAGCTGCTGCGATTCGCCAGTCGTCCATTGCGGTTTCAATCGATGAATTTGGTCTTTTATTGGCCAAAAGTGCATTTCGTTTCAGAATTCCATTGATGACTTCAATCTGATATCGCACTTTTGTTAATTTTCTCGTCTCATTCGCCTGTCAAGAAGTGAGCTGTGCTTGTTTCAATGGAACACAAGTAACCATCGCAACTCTGTATCGCTCTTTCAACACTTTGGCATATCTGAAGTCGCGGTCCACAATGAAGACATCACTATTTCTGATGAAAACTCGATCGAAATCTTCTGTGTATTTAGTGATGATTCCGTCAATAATAGTGGCGTCGTTGTCTTTGTCTTTATATGGGCCAAAGACACCCAAAATATAGCCATCAGCAGCGATACGATCATCGGTTTGATGAAATGACATCCTTTTTGAACTGAATAGGTCATTCTTTAAAATTCGTTATTATTGCTTTTCTGAATGTAATAATAAGTCCCGTCGCACATCACTGCGATAATACCTAGTTCACAGTGGGGAGCTGTCACCATCTGAGACTGATGTGATTCGATTAGCTCTCGCGTCCACTCTCTAGGACTAAACTGCTTCCAACCAAGTTTTTCTTGAACTCTTTCTTGGCCGATTTCACAATTTTTGTGATATGGTTCAGAGGAAGTCGAAAGTTTTTTTCTAACTGTCGATTCGTTTTTCCGGTTCAGAGTTTGGTGAGGTAGACGGCCAAAGCTTTTTGTGTCGATCGTTTAACCGTGTTTCGAAGATTCTATATGTATTTATTATGAATTTGGTCGAATTGTGGTTTTATTAATCCGGTCATTGTTTCATAATTTTTCACGCGTTTGAAAGGCTGTGTTGATTCTTCGTCGTGATCGTCAAAAATTATATTAGAATACTAGTCAAATTCCTCTCCTTCCAGTGTCATTTTATAGTCATAAGTCAGACATTTTAAATCTGATTCACTTAGTTCATTTTTGTTGGTATAATGATCACAGCAACTGTAATTCGGCAGAACATAAATGCGCGATTAGGCTAGGATCTTCTTTCGCACGATATCCGGTACTTCATTACGAGAGGAAACGCATTGGCAAACAATGCACTGGCTTTTCGAACCTTTGACTTTTTTAACACCTGACACAGATCTTTCCCTACCTTCTTAAAACAACTCTTGTGAACTATTGGACACGAGAGATTGTTGTGACGAATTCGGTGTCGTGTTTGTTGACTGGTCAGGGGATGAAGCGTTGGAATGTGTCGGCGATAGATCTTGGTTTTGTGTTTGTAACAGCCGGCCATAATCCGTATAACATTTCGTACAAAAGAAATCGTTATTGGATATCGACTTGTCTTGAGTCTCTTCGACGAATTTTCGGATTTGAGCGCCGACTCCAGATTTCAGTCCACATGGCTTGGCCATAGCATGGCTTAAACACTTTTCGCAGTTCGCACAATTTCTTTTCGTTTTTCTTCCGGAACCACTGGGATCGGGTTGTCGTTCCATCATCGAAACCTTAGAAAAATGAAATGAATAATACGTGTTTCATTTATAAAATGTTATTTTTCAATGATAACATTTGGATGATAATTGATAATATAATTAATAAATTAAAACTCATGAATTAGCTACTGTCTTTCGATGAACTGAATGATTTAACAATAAATACTTTTTACACTTCACTTATTGAAAATGATGAAACACTTCACAAGTGAAAAAAATATTAGAGCGATGTGCATACTAGGCGAACAGAAACACAACTGACGAATCTCGAACACTGCTCTCCCTTTTATACCTTTCCCGAACCATACGAAGGTCGCTTAATTCTGATTGGTTCCTTTTGACATACCATCATTTTTCAGGCTTTTGATTGGCCAATCAGTTTTTGCTGACAGATCACATTTTATGATGACATGACGTAATTGATGGGAAATACCTGTTACGTCATACTTCATGTATCGAATTTCTCAATGTTATTTATGTGATGCAATATATAAATGCGCAGTAGTTAATCGGAATTGATGACATGCGTTTACACACATATATATTACAATTTCTGAAAATTTAAAATGCGCGCCTTTTATTGGTTGAATTGGCTTGATATGGATAATTGTCGTCATTTCTCTCCGAATTTATCGAATGGATGCCATTTTAAAAGTAATTTCTCCCAAAAGTTACAAAAACTTTGACGCCTTCTAGCGGTCACAAAAAGAAATTGCCGGCACTTCTCACTCAGCCAAAATATGTCTCTTGGCAATATCTTTCTACGCTATAAGTTTCATATATAATTTCGATGCGGACCGCGGTTATCCAGGCCGTAAAAGTTCGAATTTCTCCCATAGACGTAATGGTGAAGAAATTGACATTTTAATTTTTCATAAAAATTTGTCGGGGTCGATTTTCAAAATATTCTAGGACTAATAGCTGGTCATCATCAGCTATCGAAGAAAAATATCGAATTCAAGATCAGAGCCACAATTTGTTATGGCACATTGATCTTTAAAAAATTACCAGGAGGATGAGAAGGAATCTAGCGATAATTAATGGAAGTAAACGACACGCTGAACAACCTAAAAAACTAAGCAGCTGGTATTGTTTCAATTAATTCCAAAGAATAAGTAATTACAGTATTGAACCATATTTTCCTCTGTTGAACAAATACATTAGGCCACGTGGATGGAAGTGTAGGGTTAAAGTAGATAAAGAAGATCAAAAGGAATCTGGAGTTTAATTCAAGCTGCTTCAAGGGATAAACAAAAAGATTAACTGACGACTTATTGCTTAAAGATTTTTAGTTAATACGAGTGCTTTATTACCCGCTCTCAAACGAAAATTTTCTATCGCTTGCGGTTCCGGAAATATAATACCTCGGCCGCGCCTACCGCCAAGCCAGAATTTGTCATTCAGAGGCGTTCGGGTCGGCACGGAAAGGCACGAACAATTGACAGCAATAGTTGAACTTTGACCTGTGTGACAGCAGCACTCATAATTTTTTTTATATATATAATTTTGGTTTAAGTATTGTTCAAATAATTAATTATGAACAATTGTAAACTCCGTAAACTCATCACTCTTATCTCTTGGAGTCAAAAATAGTCCTCTTTATTCAGTTGAGGCCCATAGAACTACAATAATTCAAGATGTTAGACACTAAGAAAATTACTATAAACGATTTAGAATATAAGGGAAATTATTTTCTGTAGTGTGATTCTTCTTCAGGATGTTTCCATATCGTTCCTTTAGAATTTCACTTGAAAAATTTTACACTATACATCTTGAAGTGCTAGTCTATCCTCTAATAACTGTCATTTTTCCATTAAACTAAAAAAAATTCAGAATGAAAAATTAGAAAATGAGAAATAATTGAAAGTAACCTCCTTAATTAAGGTGTGATATAAAATTGATGTACAACAAAGTATGGCAGAATTCTTAATTTTAAGATACCCACATAAAGAAGTATAACGTGGGATATACGAGAGAAATTCTGAAATGATCTTTATTTTCTCATGTGCTATACGCAGTAGTTCAGTAGATAATGCAGAGTAGAAGAAGAAAGTTGTGTTGCAGTTTACTCAAATCAATTTAAAATGAACATTACAATAACAAATGTGAAATGCGTGCAATATTATGATTTCTTGATTGAAGAAACTTTCGGCAGCGATAAACTTGTACCGGGTGGCTTCATTCCTGGGTAGCAAAGTTTTTTGCAAAAGAAGTTTCAAGCCTTGTAAAACGTTATGACAAGTTTCCCAATTTAAAGTAGTATATCATTGATAAACAAATTGCTTTTGTAGTTACCACTACTTACACGTGTTTTGTAGACGACTATTTATACCAACCCAAAAATATCATATTAATCATTATCAATTATTTTGTAATACAAGCAGTTTTTCTGTATGACCGTAAATTTTAATACTTCAAAACTTAAGTAGCCCATTTTCCATTGCATTATGATCCATCATCTGCAAGCACTCTATAAGTTGCTAGCCAGCAGTAACAACATTTCCGTGCACCGCCGCCAGCATTAGCTGCAGGCTCATTTGCATCCGGGCCGGGGAAATATTCATGATGTAATCAGCCCACTAAATTAATAATTGATTAGATTACGCCGCAGCTTGTCGCGGCCGCAGAAAAACGCGGCGAGCTTTTGCGCGCGGAACTTGATAACCCTTGTGTGATGAATTTCACCGGCGGGTGCAGTTAGGGCTTCCCGGTGCAGCCGCTTTTGTTTATTCAAATTGCCCTGCGGCAGGTGCTGAAATTTAAGCGCCTCGTATTTTAGAGCAGCTTGTTTTACTGCTCCTCTTCAGCCGCATGCAGCCGCGGAAATATATCGGATTTGTCTTCCAATTCCTTTTTTTGGGTTGCACGATTATTTTAGTATCGAAAGGGGCCGCGATAAATTGAAAAACTTTAGCAGCTGCCTCCAGACAAAACGTTTGGCTGTGCTATAAATCACTTGACTGAAGTTTATATTTAAAAAATCGATTTAATTTAATCATATTAATGTAATAACAAAATTAATAGAAAAAAAATTAACAAATAAATCTATAATAATGTAAAATATTAATATTTTTCCAAAATTCAGTAAAATAGAAAAAAAGGAATAGAAGTTAAGGGCAGAATAAAATATTTTCATTCCTTTTTCTTTTATTCTTTATAATTAATGAAATGCTTGCTTCTACAGGTGGTCAATGTTATAAAACATGGGGTACATTATCGGCCACCTGGCTGCCCTATCTCAATGAATTATTAAAAAACACGAGTACGTTCTTGACTTGATATACCTTAGTCGTGTCCAAATTTATCCATATATAGAACAAGATTATCTAAGTTACACTAACCATTATGGGTAATGCATTTTAAAAAGATGTATTACAAATGTTTCTTTACGAAAAGTTTAAAATGAAGACTATACTAGAGATATTGGAAGAAAATAAAGAACCTAAAACTTTAAATAAGCGTCTTAGAATAGACATAACAACAGACAAAATTAAAACCGCCTTAAGAAAAATGAAGGAAAATATATCTCCAGGGACAAACAGTATTATTGCTAAAATGCTGACAGAGGCAAGAGAGAAGATATACCAACAACTTTTAAAAATATATATAAAATACCTAAAAACCCAAAAAATCCTTAAATCATGGCAAACAGCGGAAGTCATAATCATTTATAAGAAAAGAGATGTTGCAGACTTAAATAACTACATATCAATAAAACTTTTGTCGTAACTCTATAAACTATTCATAAAAATAATCACAAGTCAAGTGATAATCAAATTTAATGTCAATAGAGCAAGCGGGATTTGGATCAAGGTTCAACACATGCAACCATCTACAAACAGTCAAGAACTTACTAGAAAAGAGCAAAAAATATAACATGCATTAATATATTTAGCCTTTATAGTCTATGGGAAGACATTTGATAATAATGATACAGCTCTAACACCCCGCGTGGGAGCACGGCCTGCAAACTGAGAGGTTAAGGCCCTCATATGTTCGCTCACTGTGCCCGGCCGTCGCGCATCATCTCTGGTGCGAGGCGATGTGGCAAGCACCGCGCCTTAGACGACTGCCATTGTTACCCCTTATTCGAGTGAACGCAGGTACTCAATTATTTTTAGTGACTGAGTAGGCCACCCGCCAGGCATCAGAGAGCACAAGTAATTGAACCTGGGTCCGTCCGCATCGCAGCCCGCGCCTCAACTACTGTACCACTCTGACTGGGAAGACATTTAACTCCTTAGAAATCTGGACAATACTTAACTCGTTGGTCAACTGCGGAATAGAGAGCAGATGCAACCAATTAATAAAGAACAACTATAATAATGCGAGTACGTATATAAAAATAACCCAACTACCACTACAAATAACATACCTATACAGAAAAGAGTAAAACAAAGAGATGTGATCTTCCCAAAACTATGTACCAACGTACTAGAAGATGTCTTTCGTCAAATAGATTGGTCGAATAAAGGAGTAAACTTGAATCACTTGAGGTCCGCCGACGACATCATTATACTTAGTAAAGACCACCGAGAACTACACGAAGTAATTAACAAACTTAACAACCGCTCAAGAGAAGTTGAACTGAAAATGAACAACACGAAGACTAAGATAATAACAAACGCAGCGAAAATATATACAGCATTTTAGCTACACCGTTGGAAATTGTTGATAAATATATATACTTAGATCAACAAATCTCAACAGATATAGAAAACATGTTCGAAGAAATAAACACAAGAATGCAAATAGGCTGGCCTACATTTAGAAAGCTCAGCTACATTCTAAAAGACAAAGAAATTCCAAACTATTTAAAGGCAAAGCTTTGCAACCAATGTCATCCCGGCAATCGTATATGGCTGTAAAACCTGGAGACGCACAAAAAAGTACTCTCAGTAATTGGCAAGAACACAAAGAGCGCTTGAAAGGAAAATGCTCGGAATAAAACTAATAAATAAAAAACGAAGTAGAAGATGGCGAGATGACGTACAAGACGTTGCAGGAATACATTGGATGACGTTAGCTATGGACAGAGAGAGATAGAAAATTTTGGGAAAAGCCTTCGTCTAACAGTGAATGGAAAACGCTTATCGTAATTGTGATCATGATTACAAACTACATGATCACAAATAAATGAGAGCTACCTAAGACATGCTTAAAAAAATCGTAAAAATGGCATATTATAGCAGATTTAACATTTTTTCCTCACAATTTTCCTCTAGATTTAATAAATTCAGTTTTAGTAAATAGATGTCCTTTATGTTTTATTGTAACCCATATAACATCCCTTCTGCCAAAATTTTATCAAAAAACCGAATATATAGATCACCAAAATGACTTTTTTGATAATTTCTAATACACTAGATGAAATGCTTTATTACAGATGCATTTCTATTAAAAAGACTATTTTTTTAATTCTCTAAAAAGCGGAAATATAGTTAGGGGCGGAGTCCATGAGATAAAGTAATTTTTTTGAAACAGGATGTAGAAATGATCTCAATCATCTCGCAGCTTCAAAACAAATTAAAAAACGCTTATTTTTATTTATATGCATTTCCAATGTAAAGTTAAAAAAAATAATTTTGTTGTGCCCATTAAAAAAGATTGACTTTTGCCAACACGCTTATCGGGGCACTTTTTCATTTGGGAATTTCGTTATTTGACTCTTCGTAGTCTTTCTAATATGCCAACAATCTTGACACTAAAAAGTATTTTGCAAGTTAAGCTGTCAGTGTATAATTTCTGTTGACAGATACATGTGTCACTTATGTAACAACACATTTGGTTGTGTGTAGCTCTTTTTGACAGTAGTAGTTGACAATGCAATTATTCGCATTAAGGTCCAGATCCATCAATACGTACGGTACATACTTTGTAGTCTAAATACAACAAAACTCCATTTTTCCTAAATGAAAAATCCACACTATCGAGTTCACATCCTTACTAATGTGGAAGACGTAAGTTCCATTGAATGTCTCTTTCTAGTATTGGGATTGAACGTGTTTCCGTCAGTATGGCTACTTTAGTTTGCTCAACTCAACCGAAGTGAACTGCAGAAACTCAGGTAACTGCATATTTCGTCTTTCTATTCAACCAACCAATACAGATCGTTCAAAAAACCGTAATTTGATAATGATTAGATCTTTTTTCTGATATACATTGGTACGCCCTTGCGTATTAATGAATACGAACTATGGTCTTCTATAGACAGTGCTCGTAATATGTGAATTTGTACTGGATAACACCATTCCTTAATCTTGCATTGAGACCTCCTATATGTTACTAATGATTTTTATAATGTTTAATTATACTATAAAGTGCAATTTACATTGCTCAACTTTTAATCAGAATTGAAAATATGCTGGCTGTTTTATTTGAGTTTTGAGTTGCGCTGTACATCACTACAGTAGTGTGAAAAAATCGGAATCATTTTTAAAATTAAGCAAAAGTTAAAGGTTAACGTACTAATGCCAAATATTTCTTAGAGTTTTGCTTCTTTTATCCCAATGGTAAATAATCACAATAAATTTATACGCAAAAATACAGCAGATAATGTAATTAACAATAAATATAATTAGAAAACCAAATTTTGAATTAAATGGATACTTCAGTATCACACATATTCTTATATTTTTGATTACCTACTAATTTAATAGTTTTCCTAACTCTTTCGAAATACAGCGGTCTCAAGCTTAAACTAAAAACTTCGTTAGTTCGGGTTTTGTTATGAGTTTCCGTTTAGGTATGATAATTAAACTCTTTAGCCATAGCTTTTTTGTGAGATTGCGTTATGCAGCCCATTCTATTAAATTTATTGGTGTTCATCTAAGATTGAATTGGTTTTGTCCTATGTCAAAGTCAAAACATCGTTCTGAAAAATAAAACCTCCATATTCAAACCAACCTTCTTCACTAGAAAACATTGTATTCTGCAATATTTTAATATGCTTCACCCTTTATCATATATATATATCAGATATGATAGCTAGTCAACCAACACTTTGGGCAGATATAACGGTGAAATAATACTTAAGGGCAGTGTGCATTTTGGTGAATATAAACTTTGATTTTTAGCCTATTGTAGATAAAAAATATTTTTGTTTTACGGCAATAAGTGGTTTCTTAGAGTGGATCTGCACATACCAGCAGCTTGACATTATAATTTAACAAATTCCGTGGAATTATTGGCCAAAATCGTTCTTCTCAGGGCAGCATGATTTTGAACTGAATTTTTCCTTGGTCGTTTATCACGCGGTTTATCACCGACTTTTCCAACTCAGCATACTTTTTAATAATTCTGATAGCTGACGTTTTCAGGACTAGAAAGACATTCTTTATTACAAAAATTATTTTTTATTCCTTTTTTAGTTTACCCCTTTTGATACGCCACTTTGTTACTTATGACAAAATTTATAAGCGAAAGCAGTTTAACGGCCATTTCAGAGCCCATATATTTGCACTGTCCATGGAGTTTGTAATAATAATTACTTATAAATATACCTAAGTGTACCACTACTTTAACATTATCTAACCAGGAGATAAAAAAGTCATAATTGAATTATTTCCTATGAAATAGAAAAGAAGAAAATGAGCAGAAATATTGTTATTCTGATCATAGGCATCAACTAGCAACAATTACGGAAGAAAATGTGTATTAGATTAAACCAAATTAGAGTGCGACTGTGATGTAGAACTGTTTGACACACATATCGAGAGATGATTTAGCCGGAAATCGCAAAAACCGTTTTTTCTTTTAGTTTCCTCTTATAATTGGCAATAAAAAGTATGATGACATAAAATTAACTAGCATCACTAGTACTTTAAAATGTAACAGTTATCATTAGGTGGTTTTTATGGGATTTTGCAACAAAATCAAAATAACTCATTTTTTCAAATAGATAAAATATTTAGACATAACTGATATGACAGGTTCTTCATATAAACGTCATTTTATTAATTAAAACTAATATTTTCCTAACGGATATCTCCCAAATAGATTTTTAAAAATTTATTTATTTACGTATCTTTTCGGCTAGATAGACAGAAAAATGATTTCATGTGATAAATGATGCAGATAATTGAATAAAATGTTTAAAAACCTGATCAGTTAGGTACATTTGGCTAAATTTTGAAAGTTAATTAAAAATAGTTTTAAAAAATCCCGGATGTAATAAACTTTTTTACAGATTTTATGCTTGATAAATATTTTGACGTTCCTGATAACCTGACTACTAATTCAATATTGCGTTTAAAATATTTTATTTGAACTGATCTCGATCTACTAGTGATATTTTATGGCTAACAACTACATTTTACAAGAAAAATGATGCAACTAATAAACAATTTTCTAGAAAATTTGATCATTTTTGGTTTCATACATTTTTCTGTGACAAATTATGCTTAAAAGAGTTGAGTTTAAGACTGGAATGCCAACGGCTTGGCCCAAAGAAGCCAAGAACTAAAAACTTTCCTAATACATCACAATATTGACTTAATGTTTATCTCCGAGACGCACTTTACTAGCAAAAGTTATCTACGCATTCCTGATTATTCCATCTATGATGCACCACACCCAGATAACACTGCCCACGGGGGCTCTTCCATAAAACACCATGAAAATGAAAGCTTTACTGAAGGCTTCTTACAAGCAACCACCGACACTGTCTACGACCACCTCGGACCCATAAAGCTATCGGCCATAGATTCTCCGCCTAAACATAACATCACAAAGGAACAATACAGGCAATACTTTGATACACTCGGTAATAGATTCATTAGCGGAGGCGATTTCAATGCCAAACACCCGTGGTGGGGATCCAGATCTAATACGCCTACGCAAAAAGGAAAACAACTATACTTAGCGCTGCAGCAAAGCAATTTAACGCCATTATCCACGGGTAAGTCAACCTTCTGGCCTTCAGATAGAAGACGATTACCTGACCTGCTTGACTTCTGTATAACAAAAAACATACCCCAAAATTACCTAAGCATACACTCGTGCTTTGATCTATCGTCCGACCATTCTCCTGTAATTGTTACATTTAACGCTAATACGGTGTATAAAAACAGATCAGTCGTGCTGCACAACAATAAAACAAACTGGGCCATGTTCAACTACATACTAAGTAATACCCACTCTGAATTCTCACTCAAAAACAAGGAAGAACTAGATTTAGCCGTTGGTTTGCTAACCCAGACTATCCAGGAGGCTGCTTGGTCAGCAACCCCAGAATTAGATAACAAACCGCAGCAGTGACAATGTTCTGATACTGCCAAAGAAAAAATCTTAGAAACACAAAAACTAAGAAAACGATGGCAACAAACGAGATCTCAAGATAAAACAAAATACAATAAAGCAACAAAAGAATAAAAAGATTTTTAGAAGAAGAACGAAACGCGTTTATTCAAAACTATCTACAGGAACACGACGAGAAACATCAAGCGCCCCAAACAGCATAATTCTCCAATTCAACTAGAAAATGGCAAATGGGCTAGATCTAATCTGGAAAAAGCAGAAACATTTGCAAAAATCTTGAAAACACGTTTAGCCCTTTTCCGAGAATAATTTCTGAAAATGAAGAAGAACACATTCTTACATTCCTAGATTCGCCGCTACAAATGGAACTCCCACTAAAAAGATTCAAGATCCACGAAGTCCAGAAAATAATTGACAAGGATCTTAACAGCAAAAAAGCCCCGGGATGGGATCAAATCACCGGTAAATTACTCAAAGAACTTCCAGAAAATATAATTCGAGATATAACCGCAATCTATAACGCAGTATTAAGATTAAATTATTTTCCAGCCTCCTGGAAAGTGGCACAAATCATACTAATAGCAAAACCCGGCAAAGATCCTGAAAACATAGAGTCATACAGGCCAATCACCCTTCTACCAGTACTGTCTAAAGTACTTGAAATGCTTTTGCTTAAAAGACTCAAACCGATACTTGAACAAAAGCACCTAATCCCTGAGCATCAGTTCGGCTTCAGAGAACAGTACGGAACAATCGAACAAGTACATCGTATAGTACGACATATAAACTCTGATATCGAAGAAGGGAGATATTGCTCAGCTGTGTTTTTAGACGTATCCCAAGCCTTCGATAAGGTTTGGCACGCGGAATTACTATTCAAAATAAAAAAACTACTACCTCATAATTTATATCTTTTATTAAAATCATACTTAGAAGAAGGGCAGTACTATGCCAGACATGATTATGAACAAACGAGCTTAAAACCAATCCAATCAGGAGTCCCCCAAGGAAGCATCCTAGGGCCAATCTTGTATCTAATCTTTACTGCCGACCTTCCAGTACTTCGTGGTACAACAGTAGCAACCTTTGCTGATGACACTACGGTGATAGCATCACACAGAGATCCCATAGCTGCAACTAATCTTGTTCAAGAAAATATAACCAATATTGAGAAATGGCTGAAAACTTGGAGAATTAGGGTAAATGAACAAAAATCTGTACACGTTACTTTCACTACAAAAAGATCTACTTGTCCAACAATCTATCTTAACCAACAACCTATACCTCAAGATACAAAAGCTAAATATTTAGGTATCACTCTAGACAGAAGGCTAATATGGAGACCCCACATAGAAAAAAAAAGCAACTGAACATCAAACTTAGGCAACTGCACTGGATAATAGGCAGAAAGTCGCAACTTACCCTCGAAAATAAAGTCCTAGTGTATAAGGCAATATTAAAACCATATGGAGCTATGGAGTGCAGCTCTGGGGATCTGCTCCAAATTCTAATATAGAAATATTAGAAAGGTTCCAGTCTAAGGTCCTACGCCTAGTTACCAACGCCCCATGGTTTGTGACCAATGCGACACTAAGAAGAGACCTACAAATTCCTAGGGTTAAAGAAGTTGCCAAACAATTTAGTGTGACTTACAGTGAAAAGTTATCAGTGCATTCAAACCTTCTTGATGAAGCAAATGATACACGTAGTCTCAAACGCTTCAAACCTTCGGATATTCCAAATAGATTCCAATAGCAGCAATCAAAATAGACTTCGTTAGTGGAAATTAAAATAAGACTTTTTAAGATGTAACATGTAGAGGCACGTATCATTGGATGCCCAGCCTACGCGATATGTTTATTGTTTCTATTGTTATAGTGTTACCGCACTTACTTATTGTCCTTTAGACAGATTGTAAATTACCTCGGAGTTAATAATAATAAAAAAAGACTATCATATATATTTACAACCAATTTTACTGACTTGACGTTGTAGCTAATATGTTATTTCTTGCTGTATCTTGCTCCAATAGACCCAGTGATGGCGAGAAAGAAACCGATGCTAACTTTTCGAGAGTTTCCGAAACATTTTAACAACATAACTGACATTTAATTATTTATTATTTAGAAAAGGCTTATGCGTGCTACGTGTAAACATTTCACAAAACCAAATCTTATTATGTAATATTAAATTTTAAAAGCCGATATATTCTTGTTTCAAATAAATTTGTAAGAATATCAAGTCAATATTTAAAAAAAATGCCATTAGATTTGTTCGCTTTATCTTTAACAAGAGAAAACGTTGTAGTTAATGGATTTCGTTGTCAAAACAATTTCTATTACCTCAAATATAATGATTTTTGGGGAATAATTCAACTTATTTAAACAAAATACCATTTCATTGTTCTAGTCTACATCAAACATACATCAGAGTTGACTCTATTATTTTTATGTAAAGTACAAGCTTTTCGAAAACTATATCTTAAATATTATTGAACCAAATGCAGCCGCTAACGATAATTATTAAAAGTAGATCGTTTGTATTTTTTACTACACTTTTAATACTTTCTTTTTGTCTCTTAACAACCGGGTCACTATTATCATCGGTTCGTCTTATTACATAAGGATATAACTTTTACTTTAAATGTTAAAATTTCTGCAGTGTTTATTTGAATAAAAAAAAGAATAGGCTAGCTTTTATGTTTTGCGAGTTTTAGACAATATGGCAAATAACAGCAATTGCGAATTGCTCATTATAGTTAATTAAACTAACTTTTATTAGTTTTTTTTTATTTACAAGTTATTGTCAGATCAACAAAGGAAATTGTTATACATGACATATGTAATATAGACTAACAATTACAATAAATGGCTTGGCAAGACTATTTATAACGTCTCGTTTACAATAATAAATGTTGCAATTAATAGTTGATTAAGTATGAGAAATTGACAATAATTGAAGGGAAATTATTCCGTTAATCACTATTTTTGTCAGAGGCTACTAGATCCTGTGGTAGTCTTCGTTTTAATCTACCATGTATGTTCAATTGGCATAAGTTGTAGCGAAGGACACCAGCACATGTTCTTGCGTTTTGTAAAAACTTTTTAGTGGTTTGACGAATGAACTCGTTCACATGAGATACACCTACTTGTTCAACTGGTTGTTATGAATATACCACGGCGCGTTCACTGCTACTCGTAAAACTTTGTTTTGGAATCGTTGTAGTTTATTGATGTTCGTTTGGGATGTAGTACACCAGACTGGACAGGCATAGAGAATGAATGGGCGTAGTAGCGTCTTGTACATTAAGATAGTGCATTCAGGCTTCAATGTTGACTTGCGATTAATCAATGGATAAAGTTGCTTTAACCTATTGTTGCCCTGTGATTGAGATGAAAGCTCCAGGTTAGGCGCGTGTCCAAATAGATACCAAGATATCTGACTGCCGAGTCCGTTGGACTCCATTGCATGGGATTGCCGTCAATGATGACATTGGATACGGTAGCTATTTTCCTTAAAGTAAAGATTTTAATCTGACATTTCGTGGGGTTAATTTGAATATTCCAACTTTTAAATCAGTTAGTGATCTTGTCTGCAGATTTTTGTAATTGATACACAGCCTCTTGTAGATCGGCATTTTGAGTGATAATCTCTGTGTCGTCTGCAAATGCGGCTATGGATGTTGTAGTTACCGGGAGATCGGATGTGTAGATGTGAAACAGCAGAGGTCCTAGTATGCTGCCTTGTGGGACTCCAACATGCACTTGTTTAGTCTCATATATACAAGAGTTGATCTTAATTTTGTTAGTTTAAGTCAATGAAACAAAGTTCAAGTTTTATCCTATTGTAGCAACCAATTTCACATTTGGTATGTAAGTTCTTCTACGAATATAGTGTAATATAAAAGGAGCATTAAACATTTCCAAACTATTGGTACAATTTTCCAGTTTGTTTTGGTTCTCATAAAGAATAGAATTATTCCTAGTAATGTTAACGAATAAGACTTCCGTCCAAACGTAGACAATTATACACCAAGCCTTAAAACATCCAATTATTAATGATAATAGTAACTGCATACTTTATTCAAAGTATTTGTAAACCAGTTGCTTTGTAATGTTCTAACACTGAAAACGTTGTTAAAATTCATTTACTGCAAATAAAAAATTAACAGTAGTACAAGTCAGTGTCCTGTGATGTTAAAATACTCTTGTTATAAAAAACATAAATCATCCTATCTTCCAAAGTTGCGCCAAAAATATATAATAGTTCTACTGTTTGCTAAGCAGTTAAGGATAGTTACATTATTATAGACCAAAAATAGTGTTTATAATTTTTGGCGGTCAGAGTCGGTCAAATGCTGTACGCAATTTGTTGTTCTTGATCAAACGTTTCCGCAAAAAAGAAAAACAAAAAAATATTCCATCCAACAAAATTTGTTGTATCTAACATATCTTAATTTATATTCTCCAATATTTTACTTTCCATTGTCTGCTTTTTAACATTAAACGCTATAGATATGTCTATAAGTAATTTTAATCAATAATTTTACAAAAATAAAAAATGTGTCGTGTACAAATCTCTCTTAAGTAACATGCTAATCATAAAAAATAAAACTATTTACAATACTCCAAGAAGTGATAAAAAATAAAGGAATTTGCAACATATTCTAATAAGAAAATACATTATTTACATAATATTATGATTATAACATAATTTTTTGGCGCCTTTTAATTTTATTTGCTACAATAAGTGTTATAGATGAACGCAATTGTTTTCTTTAATTATCTAACCTTATTATTTTCCTATTGCTGTGTTCACTTACCAAGAATTTGCCATATTTTACAACTTAAAGAAGTCTGATACTGGTAGATGCAACGACTGATTGTACTAGGGATTAAAGCAACTAAACTCAAATTTACACTTTCAGCCAAAATGATGTTACTAAAAGTTGTTATGATTAAACGAACAACTCAATCATTCAAATTTGTATAAATATTTTCTAGCTATAACTGCACATTTGTGATCAACGGTCTAAACACCAAATAGTTATGTGTAACTTAAGAAAAATTAGTATTCAATTGGAAAATGTGCATGTTAACCAACGAGCCAAATTAGACTTCTTTAGCTTAGCGATTTGACAAAAAAATTTAATTTGTTTTATCTATTGTAAATAATTGGACACAGAAACGATAGAAATAATTAAATTACCAGTCTTGATCCGCTCATTTTAATAACTCATTAAAATGATAATGTTAAACTTTTCTGTAAGAATAATATAACGACCTTCCATTAAATAAGAAAAAAACTAACAAAAGGTAATACTACTAGTTATTTATCATAGACATATGAGAGTACAATAAACAAAACTAATCAATATATCAAAAATAAATCAATCTATACTTATCCAAGAAATGTAAGTGAAGATAAAAGCACTAAATACATTCTCTGCAAAACTGTGATTAGAATCAACTAATTGGCTAAACTTATCACATTAATAAATAAAGAAAATAAATAATAAAGTCGGACAAACAAAAATGTATTTTTCAAAACAATATAAAAAAATATTAGTCAACCAGACGTCCACATATTTCCAGTAAAGTCTATCTACAAATCATGTAGATTTATAGAGATCAATATTATAAATAGCAGCAATACTGCTATAATTAGTTTTATTGCTCAGTACACATTCCATTATAATCAAGTTTGTTACACTAAAGAATTGTTTACTATAATGATTTTATAATAAAATATTAAAACTGTTATTAGTATGTTCAGTCAATTACCCTTTATTGAATTAGCCTTAAAAGCAAATCATATTAGACTATTTGCAGTTTGTGCTACAGTTTTAATGGAGTAAAGAATATATAAAAAAGCTCGATGCAAAGTGCATTTAAAACTCTTAAAACAGTAGTATTCATTTGAGTTTCGAAAAATAAAGTTCCGTGATTGTGCTCCTTGTATATAAATAGTAAATTTTATATTTTTAAAATTAAATTAAATTCTAAAATATTTATCCACAACAATAAAAAAACATCTGTAGAAAGTGGCCAAATAGTCAGCTTTAATTATAGTACTTTCAGCCGAACGCTCATTGGAGTCAGCAAAAACAAAAATACAATTATCCGGTCAAATACTACATAACCCATTACGAGAATCAATATTACCTCAAACATCACTTTCTAATGATTTGCAAGTAGATTAAAATAGCAAGCGATCAATAACAATATAAAAAAAGATTCCTAAAACCAAAACAAACGAAATAAATATTAGTTATGTAATGGTTTTACCTTAAACAACCATTTCTATCGTCTGCGTTCCCTTACCTGTTTTATTACCTGTAATTCTCCCAACAGAGCTATACCGTTGAAATAATGCTAATTTTTGATAAATCTCTCTGTTGTATTCTCTGGAAATATTTAAAATACTGAACTTGTTTAAGTATATGATTGTTAATCATTATTTTTGATCTAATTGTATATTTATCTTTAAAAATCATTACATTGGTTTTGATTTAGAGATAATATAATTTCACTCATTGGGTATAATTTATAGTTTATATGTTGAATTCTGATGATTGTTTTTACAAACATCTTTTTAATATTTTAGAAAATAAGTTCATTGTTGGATGCAGATGTAAAAACACCAAAGGGAAAATAACTATTAGCTACTAAACCTAATTTCAGTAACAACGAGTAAACCTATAAAGGGTGTTTCTGGAGGAATAGTAAATATTTTAGGAGGTGGTAGTATAGACGAATTGCAATAAAAAGTTCCATATAACATGGGCCCAATTTTTAATGAGTCCAGAGATACATCTGTTAGTTTTTAATCTAGTGCAGTTTTTGTTTCGTGGGTTAGTACACCGTTTGCTATGAGAGTGTTTAATTTAACGATTATCAACAGTAGTGTGTTGCCGTTGACATTGTATGTTTTCAACTGACAAACATAAACATTATGATTTGTTGGCCAAGTGTACTGTACTGTACCGTTTAAACATGCCGCACGTATTTACACATGCTGAATATGCCGATATGGTATTTGTTTATGGGTTTTGTAATGGAAACGCTGCTGCTGCTTGTAGAGAATGCGGCAGACTACCAGATTCAAGAATGTTTACTCGTGTTTTCAATACACTGCGTGACACTGGTGCAGTACTCAGCCGTCATATTTCATCAGAACGTGCAAATGAACAGACTGTGGATGAAGTAGAAGACATTATGCAGTCAGTAGAACGTAGTCCTTTAACAAGCACACGTAGAATTTCTGCACGTATCAGTGTTCCACATACAACTGTATGGCGGACATTACGTAGGCACGGGCTCCATCCGTATCATTTACAGCTCATTCAACACCTTCGAGCAGGAGATGAAGATAGACGATTAGAATTTTGTAGTTGATACTTGAAAATCGCCAAGTAATCCCATTTTTAATCTTCACTGATGAAGCCATTTTCACTCGTGACGGCATCAATAACACTCGTAATGTAATCACTGGTCTGAAGAAAACCCACATGCCATTGTGGATATACATTTTCAAAAACGCTTATCTGTAAATGTGTGATGCGGTTTGATAGACAATCAGTTGATTGGGCCTGTTGTGTTACCTACCGAATTGTCTTACAGGACCCCGTTATCTACACTTTCTTGAAAATGAACTTCCAGCATTATTGGAAGAGATTCTTTTGGCTGCAAGAATGGGTATGTTCTTCTAGCATGACGGGGCTCCTGCACATTCTAGTGGTCTGGTGACACAACATCTAAACCTAACATTCTCCGATGATGAATCGGTAGATATGGTCACGTTTCTTGGCCACTAAGGTCGCCGGACCTTACCCTTTGGATTTTTGCCTGTGGGGATGGTTGAAAGGCGAAGTCTATAAATCAAAAGTCAACACAAGAGACGATTTGATCGTTCGAATTATGCATAGTGCAGCCCTCATCAAAGAACGCCCAGACGACCTCCGAAAAGCTACACGTGGTGTTATCAAGAGGAGTGAAAAATGCATTGAAGATGGTGGTGGAATTTTTGAAAATCTACTTTGAACGTCCTCATGTAACAGCAGTATCTCTGGATTCATTAAAAATTGGGCACGTTATATGGAATTTTTTATTGCAGTTCGTCTGTACTGCCACCCCCTAAAATATTTAATATTCCTCCAGAAACACCCTGCATATCGGTCGACTAACAGGACTAAAATTCCTAACTTATAATAATTTAAAATGACGGAAAAAAAAACGAACTCGATCAGTTCAGAATAAACTCTTATAAACAGTATCTAGAATCGTTCGAAGCTGGAGACGCCAACATGTGGAAAGCCACCAAACGGATCCTGAAGCAACCCACTGTCACCCCCACACTAAAATACAATGTCGGAAGATAAGGACAAACCTGAAATATTCGCACAACATCTCGAAGCAACATTTACCACCGCATATTTTAACAATGATCCCAATCATATCAGACAGGTTGAAATGGAATCTCAAAATATTACACCCCAAGAACAAATGCTAGATAACCCTATCTCCCCAACAGAAATTAAAGAATGTGTAAAAAAACTTAAAACCAAAAAAGCACCAGGAATCGACATGATCCCCAACATAATCTACAGCAAAAAAGTATATATTCACTAACAGCCATATTTAATTCCTGCTTAAGCTTGGGTTACTTCCCTACCGAATGGAAGCGAGCACTAATTCAAATGATTCCCAAACAAAATAAACCGCATGACAACCCTAACAACTACCGACCCATCAGCCTGCTGTCCACAATTTCTAAAGTTTTTGAACGAACCATTCAAAGCCGATTAAACCAGTTTTTAGAAGATAATTCAGTCCTGCCCAAATTCCAATTTGGTTTTAGAAGCGCACACTCTACTGGTCATCAAATCTTACGACTCACTGAGATAATTGAAAAGGGTTACGAAAACAAAATGCACACGATAATGGCATTTGCAGATATGGCGCAAGCCTTTGATCGTGTATGGATAAACGGCTTATTATACAAAATGAAAGATTTGGCAATCCCTGTTTACCTATTAAACATAGTTAAATCATTTTTAACTGACAGAACGGTCCAGACAAGAATAAAAGTACGTAAAATCAATACGGGAGTACCACAGGGATCCGTACTGAGTCCCTTGTTATTCAATATTTTCATGTACGATGCTCCTACAACACCAAACTCTGACATCGCAATGTATGCCGACGATACAGCAATCATAACTCAAGACTACGACATTAACCTAGCCGCAAACAATCTGCAACAAAGTCTGAATCATCTTAACTCATGGTTTAACAAATGGTTTATACGAATTAATCCCAGCAAATGTGATCCCAAAATCTTTACCTTGCGTCACCCACAAGACCCACCTAACATCGTTATCAATAATGTACCTATCCCTTGGAATCCGAAAGAGAGCGCGGTGAAATACCTAGGGGTCTTTCTAGACCGTAGATTAACATAGAATTTCCACACCAATAAAAAACTGACTGAATCATACGCAAGACTGGCCATGCTCTATCCCATCATCAACAAGAAGTCAACATTGAAAATAAAATGTGGGGTTCTCATCTACACGACCATCATTCGACCAATTTTTACATACGGGTGCAGTGTCTGGTGCGCGACATCAAAAACTAATCTTAGCAAACTCCAAGTGCTACAAAATAAAATTATCCGTATAATAACAAATGCACAGTGGTACGCAAGAAACTCGCAGCTCAACCGAGAAACAGGAATCCTAACAGTGGAAGAATTCATAAAGAAAACAGCCCAAAAATTTTATGATAATATAAATCAATGCAGTGGTGCGATTCACTACAACTTGGGCACTGAAAACTTACACACCAGACTTAAAAGGAAGTTACCTATTGATGTCCTAAATAGTGAAAATAACTAATTTAATTGTCAAAACTACAATGAACTATCTATTTTAGTGATACAAATGTTAAAAATCTTTTAACCTTGCCATGTAATAGCAAATATAATGCTGATCTGGCATAACCCCTATTAATAAAAAATAAAATTACGAAATTAATTAGACTAAGAATCTTGCTTTGATTTATCATCTGATTATTCACGGGTTATAATCCACACTACGTGCTTACATTTAGAAAAACAAAAACAACCAATACTACGCAATAAAAAGCCTTATTAAAAAGTATACAAATATGAATTAATGAATCTGAATATAACGCTAAAAATTCCTACTAAAATAATACAAACAGCAGCATGGTCAACAAGGTTGTTTTCTAAAAATTGCTCAACAACAATTTTAAAAAACATCCAACTAATAAAGCTCAAAAAATGTGAAAAAATACAAGAACTAAAAATTAAATCAACTATTAACCAAATTCCAAAATGAATCGTCACAAGTATTTGTCACTATCAGAAAAAACAGACTTTTGACTGAAGAGACCTCCGGTACACGTAGAAGTAAAAAGGAAAAGGACACAGTATTTGCAAACCATCTACCAAATGTTTTCAAAAAACACTTTATAGATGCTTTCCAACATAAATAGAAAATTTAAGAATACTTTAATTTACAAAAAGAGCCCCCCAATAAAAAATATTACAAAACGGTAACCCTAAAAACACATTATAATTTGATTTAATTACCAGTAAAGTGTTACAGAAATTTCCAACCAACGGATTCAAAGATGTAGAAAAAATCTTTAATGCAGTACCTAGGCTTGTATATTTTTTTAGCTAGTGGGCGATTGCTATTAAATCCAAGAAAAATCCAAATAAAGAGTCTTATTATTATTCAATCAGTTTGCTACCAGCTCTTTAAAAACGATTGGAAAAATATTTCTAAAAAAAGAAAACAGCATTAATACAAACCACCAGTTTTGTTGTAGAAACCAGCATGTGATTATTGAATAATACTACATTTAAAGAAAAACTGTATGACACGCTGGCATTTATCGACATTAATCAAGCTTTCGACGAAGTTTAGCAAGATAAAGAAAAACCTTTATTTTGGCTATTATCCTTAATAAAACGTATACTTTTTCATAGAATATTAAGAACACTCTGGAATGGCACTGGACCGTCGCAAGATCTTGTGTTATACCCTTTGTACGTATTACCGATTGGTAGTATATAGACAGTAACTTTATTGTAATATCTTCAAAACTTAAATAAATTACAAACCTGGATAACAAGCTAGAAAATCTAAATGAATCTAAATCTGTTCACGTAACATTTACATTAAACAGAGGTCCCACTATTGAATGATTATCAGTTGAAACAAACAGATGACACAGAATATCTTGGGACATATGTATATAGATAGAGTTGACTTACAAAGAGCATTTATTTACAAAAAAAGCAAATTGTCATTAAATTTAGACAATTGCATTGTATTATTAGCAGAAAATTACAGTTTTATAAAAAACCTGTGTGGAAATATAAAATACATCTGCGCAGCACAATTAGTAATTCAAATCTTAAAATTCTTCAACGCTTTTAGATTACACTATTAAAATATTAAAGAAGAAATAAAAAAATACAATAAAAAATATAGTGCTAAAACAGTACATCCAAATGCCCGCAAAAAAATTTCTTGAAAACAATAGTGAAGAGCAGCGACCAAAACTTGTCAAGCCCAATAAATTAATGGAGAGGTTTACTCGGTTATATAATTTCCATATTTTGTTTAAGTTATTATAAATGCCATTACATGCTCTGTGATACAGAGGGGAGTCTTTATCTAGAAGTTAGTGTTGTATACTAATGTGCTGTATATGCTAATTACTTATTGTCCCGGTGGACAGATTGTAAGAAAAGAAGAGTTAATAAAAAAAGTTGAGAATTTTTTAACTATCTTTTAATGTCTTTATTAATAATAAAAACGCAAAAATTGACTATTTGTTCTAAGGGTACTAGGAGGTGACTGTAGAACCCCCATAATGATAATTTTTTACGCACACACAACCTTTTCAGACAAATTAGAACCTAATTAGAACCTTTATAGTAGTGAAAGCTGAGAATTACATTTTGAGAAAAAGAAATACAGCGAGTATTGAAAAACATGACTTTGAGAAGACAAAAAACTCTTTTCATTACGACATGCCTAATATTCCGTAATCTTTAATCTGCAAATTGTATGGTGATAATTCGACATGTGGAAGAAAGCTTATATCTAATACTTAACCCAAACTAATTAAATACATAAACATTCGAAATCTGGCTATTAAATCTTGTGGTACATGTCTATTTAGCTTATTATTTATTAGGTTCATGGGGGTGAGCACTATAGAACTATAATTTAAAGTATATAGGTGAATTTCTTCCTTAACTCTTGATATTTGGAGATCTCTTTTGATAGCAATGTTATTCGTTCTCAACATTTTATTCAAAATGCTCTAATATTTCATTATTTGAATTGAAAGCAATGCCCCGTAGCTGGGTTTTGCACGACAAGATTGATTTTAATATTGCTTTATATACTCATAGCTTCTTACCCAGGTTAAATTTACATTTCCTTCCTATCAACCACTACACCTAAGAGAGTATCATACCTAGATGTTCTCGCTTAGGTAAAATGTGCTTACGCCATTTATGTCTCCTTTCTTCTAGTTGTGTGAACTGTCTGTTGTTTAGAGAAACCGGGAGCCAATTGCCTCTACGTAAAGGTTATGTGGACGGACTTGGTTTCATTAACCTTATTTTCCATTTTCTTAAACAATTTTCGATAGAGCTAGGATTTGCCTGCAGTTTCTGTGAGGCAATAGCAAGACCCCTGTCTGAAGCTAGTATTGTAGTGTTGTCCACAAATATTGCTGTTGGAAATCCGGGCGGGGTGGGCAGGCCTCCAGTATATATCAAATACAATAGTGGGTCAAGCAGACTGCCCTGGGAAACTTCCTTTTTTACTGGGAAAAGTTAAATATATGCAGATTCAACTTTTACTAAAAAGTATCTCTCGGGGAAATAGAGTCTTGGGATTATGGGGTAGTTTGTTGTAATTTGTGCAGAAAACCAGCAAGTTTGAGTGATATCAAGGAATGCTGTTGGGCAAAATTGTTTGGTTTCAAAAGTTGCCTCTATTTTTTCCACCGTTCTATGGATTTGTTCTACTTATGTTTTAGTATAGTCTCACCGTTCTCGAGAAACGGAAACAATATTTTAAGGATAAATTTTTCCAACACCTTGAAAACGGTGGGTAAGAGGCTTATTGGTTTATATGATTTTTTCTGCGGGTGGATTTGTGCCTGAAAATATACTGTATGTGCAAGACACCTTATTGTATTGTGATCAAGTGATAACCTCGGGTTTTCTTGGGCTTTAGGAAATTTATGACCTCTTGAATTTCCCAGGCTTTACGGCTGGTGGTTCAAGTGAGTAAGGTGCAACTATTCATTTAAATAAAAAGCTGCTGAAGGCCTTTAGTTGTTTTTTGCTTTGAAATGTTTTATGCTTCAGATTTAAGTGATATGAAAGATATGCAGACTTGCCCTCCCAGTTACATTTGCAATATATTAGTTCATAAAAATCCCAACGCCCGCTTGCACAGGTGGTGACACTAAAATTTATTTTAATTGCCTCTGTCAGTCAAAGTCACGGGCGTGGCTCGCAGCAATCGCAGCGCATGTTTATGGTAATAAGCCATTGTCTCGCCTCAAAAATGGGGGCAAATTTTTGACCTCCAAGGTCTCCTCGCTTCTTCGGCCCCTAATTGCGCTCCGCTGTACGGCGGAAACGGCAACGGTAACGCGGCCCGCAGCTCATTTCGATTTTACGCCCTTTTTACGAGGCGCCAACGCTGCGGAGGCAGGCCCGAGCCTTTGTTCTCGCGCTGATAGCTTCCTAACGCGCTGTCCTACCTGCATAAGCACCTCGCGACGGCTTTCGGGGGGCGCACAATGCGCTTTCTGCTCGCACGCGGGCGCTCCACTTGCTTTGGGTCACGTGCGATGCAAATTCGCAATCTGCGAAATGAGAGCGCGGCATTGTTCCGCGGCGCAGCATCGCTTTTCATTACGGCGCCTCGCTCCGGCGCTAACGAGCTTTTTTGAATTAGCGAGAATTTTCTCATGGCTCGAGCCGGCGCAGCCGCTGGAGCTGGCGGAAGTCGCTTGCTCGAATGGCCGCCATAAACGTCAAAAGGAAGCTAATGAGTGGGTTTACGAGACTCTCAATCAAATGTTGCTGCAATGTTGCTTTTGGTCGCCGCCGATGTTGCCGTCTTGAGCGCGCTTTTGCTCGGGGAGCGCAAATAGCATTTTCTGCTTCATAAAAGCGTTTTGCACGATGTGATAAATGAGCGCTGCAACGCTAAGTCGACTAGGGACAATATTTTTAAATTCCATAACCTTTTTGAAACGTTGCTAAGCTGCCACTTCCTAATAGGTAAAGATTGGCGATTCGATAAGCGAATTCAACTGACGTAAATTAGTTTTGTTATATCTGACACTATTATCTACTTAGCAGTACCACACTACACATATCTACATATTGCGTCGTGTCTAGTATAAATTAAATATCAAATCGAAGCAATCAACACTTCAGTATTGTCGTACTGAGCGGGAATACAATTTGATAAAAAAAATAATTTTTTGTCCTTGATTAAAGAGGAACTTTGATTATTTTAATTTATTAATCTTGTTTTAGGTATAAATTAGATTAAAATATCTACCCTAACAAGTCCCACATTAGCTTTTTGTGCAACTGAACAATTTCATCATATCACAACGATGAAGAAGGGGTGATTCTGTTCACGCCCAAGGTATAAAGCGTCACATGTCCCCAAGTTAACATTAAACGAACAGAAATAATAGAGACAATTAGTAGTCACTATGATATGTCACATTAACTACAAAAATGGTCTTTTTCAGGACGAAACCATCAAAAAGATTGAATTTCCATCCCATTTTGTCATCTAAATATTGAAGGAATTAGCAGACGTAAGTCCGATTACCTTGCTGGACTCTACACGAGTAAAATATTAATGTAGCCTTCATTCAAGAAACACACACTGTAGACGACAACAAACCTCAACTAGAGATTAATTTTAAGGCCACGAAATTCCAGATGCAGTTAATCATCAAACCCATCGTATTACAACATACAGTAGAGGACAAAACTGTTGGTACTGAAATAAAGTTTCATTGTATTTAAAAAAGGACGTGTAACAGAGCTATAATATAAACAAAGAAATCCTTTTGACAATTTATTAACAACTAAATATAACATTGTCATAAAAGTATGCAAATAAACGATAAACAACTAAAAGCACATTTTTTAAATTTTTGTTATATTGATTTCACTAGAATAACGAAATTGGTAATGACAAAATATCTGGAAGAGTTATCAAGAAACTTTGCTCTTAATATTTGACGATTTATGAAATTGGACAGATCCTTAAAGATTTACCAACAGTATAATAGTTACTATAAGGCATGAAAGTCATAAATATAAAGAGTATCGAACGATGAGCTTTATACCGCATATTTTATAAATACCGACAAAGAATTCAAGCAAAATTAACAATATCTAACACAAGTTCAATTCGGACTAAGCTAATAAAAACGGAATATAACTAAAGTTTAATAAAACACAAATCCAAGACCGAAGTAAGAATTCATATGCAGAAATTAGACAAGGCAAATGAATATGATTATCGAGGCAGCATCGTTACAAAAGATGGAAGTACCAAAATAGAGATAAATCGCTGAATTATATAGGCCAAAAGAGATTTGCTAAGTCAAATAAGACTCCTAACCTGCAATAATATCTCGCTAAAAGTAAAAAAGACTTTTATTCACAATTTTGTGTGGAGGGTGTCATTATATGGCTGTGGATCGTAGATTATTATTCTACAAGTAAAAAAGGAAGATTAAAGCTTTTGAACAATAGTGTTATAGAATGATGAAAATTAAGTAGATGGATAGTGTTTCTAAGGAGGAAGTACTGAAAAAATTATGAAAACAAGTATAGAAGAAAAAAAAAACAAAATACAAAAAGACAAAATAAAGAGAAAAGGCAAGGGAATTCAAGACCAATACGTTCAAAATTACTTTTATCCTTCTACACCATTTTTTTAAATGCATATTTTTGTAGGAACGACAATAATTTTTTCTTGTTTCATTTACGAATGTGGTTGTTTAATTAAAATTTCTTACAACTACTTTTCAGTCTTCAACAATATGTTTTTGAATTTTAAAAGCGATTAAATATTAAAAACTAAAAACATACTTAGAATATTTTACTATGAGTTATTAATCTAATAAAAATACTGTTCCTCCCATAAATTGACTAGTAATGTGTGCACACATAAATTGTTCTAGTAAAAGTATAGTTGTATCCTTCCTATTAATAACTTTTATAGGTAAGGTTACCTGAAAAATAAACAAACGTGTCCCACCGTTAAGAGACTATTTATTGCTGAAATAATACTATATAAGTATTATTTACAGCCTTAGAATACCATTATCAAATTTATTATTGTATTATGTAAAAGGATACGTGTTTTGGGGAAATAACAAGAAATATAAGCGCAGTATATTAAAAGCTTTAAATGCAAATAATAACGAGGTAAAAAATCACAATAAAAATCAAAGCTATATATTACTAATGTGAATAAACCACCCAAAAATATATAGCCTGCCAATGTACTCAATAAATAAGCTCACACTGCAATATGTGCTGGGACTTTCAATAACCACCATGCTGAGTAGAAGCATACAACAATATACAATTAATGGGTTATGTAAAGCTACAATTAATATTTGGTGCAAGGGATAAGGCACCTTCTACTTTACCAGATGGCAGACAACTAGCTGATCAGAAATATGGTCCAAACTAAATAGTTTAGAACATATTTGGAAGATATTATATACATAACAACTACTTATGACAATTATGAAAGCTGAACCTTGTACTAAAGGTTGCTAAGAAACATCTCCCATATTAGTTCCGAAAACAACATATGCTAGAATGGATTAAAGAAAAGAGACGAAAACACCAAGTAACAGGAGATCTCTTAAAAAGTCTAGATGTGGAAATAATTAGAAATGCTTTATGGAATAAATTAACTTCAAACATTATAACTGAAAGTCACAGAATTTTCTACGTAGATTGGTATGTATTTTGCAATCACGTATTGAAACTCTGGCTGTAAATTCAAATAAAATAATTAGTCGCCCCTTCGAAAATTCCACCTTATCAAAACATATCAGAGCCGTTACATACTGTTTAAAACAACAAGTAAAAAACTCTATTTTAGCAAAAAATTTCAGAAACTTTTCTCTGTAACTGAAATGTACCAACCAATCACCAAATTGGAAACGAGAAAAGCTGAAGGATAACACATTATCTTTCTGTACTTTCTTAAGAACACTAGATTTGTCACTATAGAATGGCGGAGGCATTTTTACTACAACAGCCTTGGAACTTCCTGCCTTTAAAAGAGTCGTAATCTCAGCTATACCAAATCCTGATAGACCAATCACAGATACAACTAATTATAGACCCACACTACCCCTTAGTGTTGCATAAAATCTTCTAGAGTAGACTATTATGCAACAGAATTTCAGACAACTCAAATCAAATCGTTATTCTGAATGTAGCATAATATCAAACAAAGCGAAGCTTCGCTGATTATCTTAACAACCCTCGTAGGACAAGATTTTTAAAAATAACTTAAAACTTCAATCATTCTTCTGTCTTTTGCGGCAGCATGATGCAGTATGGAAAACAATGTCACATAAAATAATTAACGTAGTAGCTTGTATCACAATCTATAACCTATTATGTAACATGCTGCAGAATAGACTGCTCAGACTTTATTTAAATGATCATTTTAATAAAACACCGCAATATTTGGTTCTTGACCTTCACTCTTCACTTTTTTTTAAATAAATATTGTTTAAATTTATCCAAAACAGATGCAAGAACCTTCAATTTAAACGACAGAGATGCAAAAACTGAACTTTCTATCGCATTTAATGGAACAAAGCTAATGGATAACTTCAATACAAAATATTTGTGTGTAACTTTAAACAGATAGGTAACATTTGAGTAACAATTAGAAAAAAACTGATGTCAAGATTGCAACTTAGAATAACACAGTATAGGGTGCTTTGGCTCACACACACATATTCAATAACAGAATATTGTTATCCAGTCTGCTTATATAATATTCTTCTGAATAAAGTAAATGTATAACTTAATAATACAATGTGAATACTAACGGGGGCTGTTTAACCTAATCTTATAGAATGGTAACCGACCTTAAGCAATACAACCCCATAGATATGACAATTTTTTTATAAATCCAAATCAGAACTTACAAACTAATAACAGGCTCCTAATCGACGACAATATAAGACATACAACTGTAACAATATTAAAATTGATAAGATTCTCTTTATGGTCTCCTGTAGAAGATTTAAATGTTCAAGAAATATGGAGAGAATAATGCGAGAGTCTTCTCTAGGAATAACGTAATAGAAATTATAGCTTCGAAAAATCTTTCTGACTTTCACCGACTCCGACATTTATGAACCAAAATAAATATAGTAGGATACATAGGGAACACAGATAAAAGTGTGATGCACAAATGGGGCTAAACAGAAACTGCAAAATTCGAATTCGGAACAGAAGAGTAAATCATAACCTACCATGTTACCGAATGTCCAATATACCGCTGTAATAGAAACCTGAAGGATATATATATATATAAAACCGAAAGTGAAACACTGGCTCCTTAACTTAAATATTTTATTATAGATATAGTCAGAATGATAATTGTGTTCATATTAATATTAATTTTAGTTTTCTTTTAAAGAAAGTTATTTAATAAGTTTATTATTGTAACATGGCAACTCATTCAAAATATAACATAATACCATGGTTTGTCTGAATCATCAACTTGTGAAATCAAAGTTGAGCCAAGTTCAAAACTGCAAAATTCTTTATCTCAAGGTGGTTCACATATAACCGGGATTGATTTGTGTGAGCAGCAGCTGTGCGACCTTAAGAAAGAGGAGCCAAAACCTTCACCCTCCCTCCTGTCCTGTTTGGGAGTTGCTAGAGTGATGAGCGAATAGAAGGTACCGCGGAGCAGAGAACAACGCATTGTAATCAAATTCCTTGTTGGAGAAAATGTCCCTTCCGCCGAAATTTACCACAGATTCCAACAACAGTATGGAAAAAAGTGTCTTTTGCGAACCCTTGTGTTTTAATAGTTTTAATAGTGTTAGAGAGGACAGAGAGCGCGTGGAGAATAGACTGCACGATCGTCACCGAGCCAAACATTTATCGTGCAGATACGCTTATTTGCGAGAATAGGTCGAGCACTATCAGGAACTTGGAGCAATGCTGCCCATCAGTGTTAGTAGTCTAGAGAACATCGTGAAAAACCGCTTGCGCTATCGCAAGGTGCATGCATGGCGGATACCATGCACTTTGACGGACGTGAACAAAATAGTGCGCATGCAAGCTGCCAGTCCTCTCCTGCAGCAGTTTGAATACTGTCTCTGGTGGCCACCTATAAAACATGGGTGCACTACTTCATTCCGAATTCGAGCAGACATCAAACGAGTGCCGATATACCAGTTCTTCCAAACCCAAGAGAACGCGGAGGAGCCGTTTGGCAGGAAAAGTGATAGCAACGTTCTTCTGGGACTAGTAGGGGGTTATCCATGTAGACTTCCTAACAGATGTCAGAATAATCAATGCAGCTTATTACTTAAAACTTTTAGCAACAGAGTGAAAAAAAGATCCGATTGAATTGGAAAGCAAGTGGAAAGCGGATAGCCTTCCTTTAAGACAATGCACGCATCCATACGGCCAAAACAACAATGGAAACTTTTCATATAGTCCTAATTTATCCTCAAGTGATTTCTACCTGTTCGGAAGGTCAAAATCAGACTTGCAAGACATGCGGTTTGCGTACAGCGACGCCGTCATCCAGACTGTTTGGGAAGGTATACGCCGCCAACCAAAATCATTTTCTGAAAAGAGCATCAGGATGATTCCAGAACGTTGAAAAAAATGTGCTGACTCCGGAGGGGAGTACGTTAAATACTGACATGTGCAAGAAAGTGTTTAGCAATTTGTTTTTTTTTCTTTGTAAAAAAATCACTCCCGGTTATATTTGAACCACCTTGCATTGTCTTACACTTCTGATACTCTTGAAAATCTCTTAATTGCCCTCTACCCTTTGTATTCTCTATTTAAAACTAGACAAGCTAATTTCAATTTTCTTCTTCAAAATTTCGCTGATAACCAAATAAAAATAATAAAGTCAAAATTTTACATGCTTATTAAGTTACAGTAAAAAGACCTTGCCAAGTTATCTTTACTGCAGTCAATTCAAGTAAACGCCCGCAACTCACATTTAGCGAATTAAAGATCGAGGAAGAATTCCATATAGACTTCCACCTATTTTCGTTCTATTGATGTTAAGATGCAGTTTTTACGATGCCATTTATAATCTCTTTGTATTGTTATTATCGATTCCCTTCTTATAAATGTGGCTATCTCTGTGATATTGAATTCATCTCTTATGTCTTTATTTTTGACTCTGTTTTACTTTATCTTTCCCGCTCTCTCAACATATTTGTTATTGTTATTTTACTAGTTTCAGTAAAGTTTCCGTAAGTCACTATTGCCCTAATCAGTTGGAAAGATTTTTACCATGTTGTCAGTGTTTAGAATTTATTCTTTCAGACTACACTTCTATATAATGGTAGACGTTTTGTAATTTGTTGTTTTATTTCTTCAGATATATTGTAATCACTGGATATATGTATTCTCAAATTCTGAAAGATTGTAAACTTTTTGATTTTGGTTTAGATTTTCTTTAAATATTATCATGCCTTTAGTTTAACCTATTGAAACATTTCAGAAAATTATGTAGGAAGAGCTGAAATTAAAGGTTATGGAATATGCCTTTGTATAATCATGATTTTAATTTAAATTGTTTCTTAATGGTTGGTTAAGAGATTTACTTGAGGTTATAAGTAACATTGTCGACAGATGTCGACGAGTGAGACCTAAACCAAGAAGTAAAAGCATGAGATAATCGTAACACTAGAGTATTCCAAGGATTTGTTTTCTATGGTACTATCTTTTAATATGAAATCCGAATTAATTAATTATAACTAAGAAGTATGTAATCAAAACTTTTTTTTCCAAAAAAAGTATTGCACAAAACTGAAAAAAATTGATCAACTTAAACAAAACTTAATTTAATAATATAGCTCATAATAAATCATGTATATCAACAAACATATCTATTAAGGCGGGGAAAGTCATACATAATTATTTAATTCCAAGACCTTTCCGCTCTTGCAAGTATAAGACCGCTGGGTTGAGTTATGTGTTTCTTCATGCGTCTTTCCTTTCTTTCCTGTTTTGCACTTTACACCTCTCTTCACTCTATGTCCCTCTTAGTGGCCGAGTTTTTAATTTTTTCGCTATACTTTTTCTCAATATTGCTTTTGTTTTCTTTTTATACGTTCGTGCTTCACACAGTATTCTTCTTACAGTCTTATTTTCTCCCATTCTCACTACATAGCCTAGCCATTTTGAGTGTTCTTTTATCGTGTTTAGTATTGGCTTTATTTCCAGATATTCTTTTTTAATTTTACTAATGACCGTTGTCTTCGTCTTTTCCTATTTTATTTTTATTTATAAAGCTTTCAGGCTGTTATTATATGTATATTTTTAATTAAATTCCTCATTTCCGGTGATCTATATATTTTGTATGGTTTTGCGTCTTTTTTTGTTTCTATGGGTTTCTCGTCTAAAACTACTACAAAAAGCAAGGGACTAAAGATGTAGCCTTGCCTTACTACTCCTTTGGTTTAAAACATCCGTGATTTTTCATGTTTCACTCTGGCGATTTTTTTTTTTATTTATCTATTTAGAGATTGTGCACCATTTATCATCCTTCCATTTGTTTTATCGAATGTCTTTTATAGGTCAATTATATACAGATAACAAAAATTACGACCGTCACTCCTCTGTTCTTAATAAAGTAATTTTATGGTAATTATTGCAGTCCCTTGTGTCTCCTTTTTTATAAACCGGTATGATTATTCCGATTTTTCAACCTTCTTTTGCATTCAATGCCTATTACCTTTAACATCTCTATGATTCCTTCATTTTATGCATCTTTCCCGATATAATTATTATTGGTGCTTTTCAAATTTTCTTTATAGTTATATTATATGTTTTTAATGGTTTATTTTACAATTTTATTTTTTTTTTATTTAAAATATCCTTTCTATCCTATTATCCCTCTATCTATTAGAACTTGATTATCTTCGTCTTTAATATTTCTCGAGAAGAAATTATTATTTTTGTTTTTTCTTATTATTTTAAAGATTAATTTAAAGTTTTCAGTTATCTTTATAGGCTATATTTATCTTTAGCACATCTCTTTTATTTTTATTATTTTATAACTTTTTTTCTTTCAAATTTATATTCACCATGACCTTTTAAATTTTTTGTGTTTAGAGATTTTCTTCAGATCTTCTTTTAACTGCATGCCTAATTTCTTCTATCAAATATTTGATGGTCTTCCTGCACTTATTAGTATTATCTCTTTCAATTTATCCCATATTTTCTGTTATTTATTGTGTCAATTTTCAGTTTAGATATTCCTAGTGTCTATTTCGAGCCTCCGTCTCCTATCAGTTCGTAATATTTTATTTTTTGTTTATCATATTTTTTCTTAATTGTTTTATGTTTATCTAATTACTTATTACCGACACTTTCATAACTCACGTCTTTTACTTTTCTAAATTAAATTTAATAAATTGTTTTTAAAAATAGCAGGGGTTACCTACCACTGTACAGAAATTTAATAAGTTAATTTTGCAAAAACAAAACACTTAAAAACTTAAAATAAATCACAAATGATAAATGAAAGATAATTTAAAAAAAAACAAAAGTAGAGAAAATTAGGTAGTTAAATAAAATCATACATAAATAGACAAAATCATACACATATAAATACCATTCAAAAAACCATAAACGAAAAACTAAAGCAATAGTATCAAAAATACCAACTTTTAAAAAATCTACACTGAAATATAATAATATTAGATTTGCAATTATAACGAGAAACTTCAATTTTTAAGTACACAAGATGCCATAAAACGACAATACTTATATACAATTTTTTTTTTATAATAGACTTTATTGTCAGCTCAACAATTAAAATATTATACATGACATGTTTAATAATATTACAAATAACTACTGTAAATGACACGACAAAACTATTTGTAACGTCTTGATTATTAACACTGTTAATGTTTAATCGTTATGCTCTTCTACGATAACGATGTCTTGGGGTAGTCTTCGTTTTAGCCTAGTGTGTATATTTCGCTTGCACATGTTGTAATAGGTGACCCCGTCGCACGCACTCGCGTTTTGTATAAACTTTTTAACACTTTCACAGATGTAATTTTGTACATATGAAACTCTTAGTTCGTAGTGTAGTTGGGTATTACGAATAAACCAAGGCGCGTTCACTGCAACTCGTAAAATTTTATTTTGGAGTCTTTGTATTTTGTTGATGTTTGTTTTTGATGTAGTACACCAAACCTGGCAAGCGTATAAGATTAAGGGGCGTATTAGGGTTTTATACAGTAATATGGTACACTCCGGCTTCAGAGATGACTTGCGATTAATGAGAGGGTATAGCTGACGCATTCTGTTGTTGGCCTGGAGTAGCTTTGGCATTTGGCAGGGTTAACTTGGATATTCCATGTTTTAAGCCACTTACTAATTGTATTCGTGCCGTGTTGAAGTTCTTGTACTGCAATGTGTAAGTTCGTGTTTTGCGTGATAATCGCCGTGTCGTCCGCAAAAGTGGCTATAGAAGCTCCGGTTGCTGGTATATCTGATGTATAGATATTAAATAGCAGAGGCCCAAGAATGCTTCCTTGAGGAACTCCCGAATGTATAGCTTTGATATCAGATATGGCAGAGTTGACCTTAACAGCGAAGGTTCTATCTTCCAAAAACGAAAATATTGTAGCTTGCAGGTAACTTGGTATATTAATGTCAAGTAGTTTTTTCATTAGACCTTCAATCCATACCTTGTCGAAAGCATTCGCAATGTCAATGAAGATGATTGTTGTATAGCATTTACTTTCAAATCCATTTTCGATTATTTCGCTAATTCTCTGGAGCTGATGGCAGCTTGAATGTCCTTTCTTAAAGCCAAATTGAAATGCTGGTATTATATTTTGGGTTTCTACAATTTTGATAATCGAACATGAATAATTTTTTCCAGAATTTTGATAAAGTTGTAAGTAGGCTTATTGGCCGGTAGTTCTTAATATCTTTTTTATCTTTTCCTGGTTTTGCAAACATGAGTATGTGCGCGTGTTTCCAGCTCCGTGGAAAGTATCCGATGCGAAGACACGCATTATATATAGATGCGAGGTATGCTATACATTTTTTGGTCAGGTGTTTAAGGACAATGTTAGTTATTAGGTCATGGCCTGGTGACTTTCGTTTGGGCAGAGCAGATATGAATTATTTCACTTGGTGATACAGGGTATATGTTTTCTGTGATAACTGGGCGATTGCGCTCGATATGATTTAGTACATGAAGTGCATGTGCAGTGCCACAGATGTTTGTTGGCGTAAAAACGTGTTCGAGGTGATCGGCAAAAGCTTGCGATTTTTCGCTATCAGTGTAGAGGATATTGGGTCCATTTGTTATGGTTGGTAATTCGTCATGTTGTTGCAGAATTCTTCTGGTAGTTTTCCACATGCCCGGATCTCCAGGGCTGATATCAGCAATATGCTTTCGGTATGACTCAATTCTGTATTCGTCCAGTTGCTTCTTAAGACGATAGGTGAGGCTATTTAGGAGTCTTTTTACTTCGGGATTTTTAGTTCTCAGCCATAGTCTCCTAGTTTGACTTTTTGTCTTGATCAGTTTTAATATATAGCTGGGTGGGTAGTTATAGTTAGCATGTATGATGTTTCGAGGAGTTGAGACCGATGTTTTGGCAGCGTCCGTGATTGACATGGTGATGCTAGAAATTGCAGTATCAAGGTCTTCAGGGTTTTCACACCTATATGGTTCATGTAGGTTGGAGTTTAGTCGCTCTTGGAAGTCGTTCCAGTCGATTCGTCCGTTAATAAGTCTTTGAGGAGGTTGTTTAACTTGTGGTGTGCCCAGGAAGGATGTTAACACAGGTACATGATCAGAGTTAAGTTCCATTACTACATTTTGATTTATCTGTTTTGGGAAATTTTTTTGAAGAACAATATCTAGTATATCAGGTTGGTGATCTTCCCGATAAGGATAATACGTATACTCGTTCGGAGGCATAATTTGAAAGCCATATGTAGTTGAGTATTGTTCGAGTTTTGTACCCTCAGGGTTAGTAGCTCGACAGCCCCACATTCGCTGTTTGCAGTTGATATCTCCAATTACTAATATTTGGTCAGTTGTATTGAATAAGGTTTTTATATCATTTTCATTAAGTTTTTTGTTTGGCTGCCTGTACGCGCTATAGATGATAGGAGGGCTTTGGTCATGTAGTCTCACTTTGATTCCAATTGTTTCTAAAGTAGTATTTAGTATATTAGGAATACTTGCATGTTCTAAGTTTCTCTTAATGATGATGGCCACACCTCCTGAAGCTATTGTGGTCTTTTCGATATACATTGTATCCTAGTATTTTAAGATTATCGTGGTCTTGCAGATGAGTTTCAGTAATGCAGGCTATATCCACATTGTACCTGGCTAAAAATGCGATAAATGCAGATCGTTGATTTAAGATGCTATTTGAATTCCAATTAAGGATTGTTAATTTTTCAATTGCTCTTCTGATCTTAGGATCCATTGAGCAGCAGGGGTATCAGGGTAGTTGAAAGGAATGTTTTAATTCGGGGAAGAAAGGACGTTACAAGATCGACAATAATTTTAGTTATATGTGATAACTGAGAGGATTCGACTGGTTGTGTTGCTGCTGAGTTTGAGGAGATGTTGTTGACGTGTGGATTATTTTTTAGTTTACCAGCGTATGTTTGCGTTGGGTTGGCGTGAGAACTATTGGCTATTTTTCTATTTTTAAAGTATTTTTGTTGGAGTTCAACATGGTGACTGCATCCACGGTAACTCGCTGCATGATCGCCGCCACAATCGACACATGTCGGTTTAGTTGTTGGTTGCTTGGTGCACTCATTGTGATTGTGATTTCCAGCACATTTGACGCACCTTGGTGTGAGGGTGCACTAATTTTTTGTGTGCCCGTAGCGTTGACATCGATGACATTGTGGTAAGCTGGTTGACTTTTTTCTCATTTCAACGGTCACAACTGAATGATATATTGACTTCAAGGAGAATATCTTTTTGCCTTCATCGCTATTGGTTAGGTCGACTGCACACACAGGAAGGGGCTTTTTATCTCTTGTCAGTAGACGTGTTATTGATGACAGGTAGTACTCGTAACTCAGTTTTGATTTCATCAGTAGTTAGTGATAACGGAACATTTTTAATTACCACTGACAGAGGTTTTAGGTTGGGGTTTTGGAATGTATGATATTCAATTCCATTTTCAGAATAAAATTTTGTGAGTGCGGTAGTCGTTATCATCCGATAAGTTGATGCGTAGCGAATTCGTGGTACACATTGTTGTAAACGGTTCTTTGATAATTTTATTAATATCTGCCACAAGAGCCTTGTGATTAATCGCATTGTGCAGATATATTGGCGGGATTTTAGTTCTATTAATAGAAGTAGCAGGTTCTGTAGGAGGTGTGTTGATTTTTTTGCTTGTGTTATCTTCGCTATCGTTTTGTGAGGGCAAGTAGAATCTGTTTTGTGTGATTAGCCCTTCAGCTGACCACATGTATCGCTTTTGCACCTCATTGAGAGGCGGTGTTAATTCATCAAGTTTGCGCTTAGTCCGCGCCTGTAGACTCATTTTATTATCATTTAATGAGGTGTTGGCACTCTATGTATTTGTTAATATTACTATGAATACTCACAGTGAAGGTTAAAGATTACAGTTTAGGCCAGGCGTGTTGCACTGATAACGGAGTGCGCGCGTTGCACCCACACCGTATCAATACTCGTACTCGACTCATATACAAATTTTATAAAATTATGTATTAAGGTATAACAATAATAGACTTTTTACAAAAAAAAACATAAGCTGTTCAGGAGTAAACCAAAGACTTATAAAGTTTGCTTCATCGATCATTTGTAGCATTAAGAAATAATCGAAGACGTTGACTAATTGAATTGCACATTAATCAAAATCTTAATAGAATTTAATTTGATATCCCACGCGAAAGCCTTTGCCGTCTAATATTGTTGAATTAACATTTTATGGGTTAAACGCTTTCTAATAGTTTCTAACATCTGGTTCATTGCAATTTCAGCATTACATAAGTTAATAACACATGTACAACACAATTCTCATCAGATAGGCCATATTTGTGCAAGCTATTAAAAACGCTGTTTAACATTTTATTGTGCATTCGTCGGTATTTCAGTGAATAATGATTTCAATTACGCTCAAATTAGCAGTCTCACAAAGTTAAAGGCATCATCGATTGTGCAACCAGCAAATGTTAACGATGTCTTACAAATTGCGTTCTTATAGTTGAACTAGATTATACTAAACGCAGATTATTTTGGGCCTCAAAAATGTATGCGCCTCAATATTTCACAATTGATTTTAAGCTACTGAAGAAGCTCTTTTTGTTGAAACTTTTTGAAATTTAAATATCAAATTTAGGTCAGCAACTCAATTATTTATAATAAAAAGAAAGTTTGCGCGTATAATTCTTTTATACATCACTGCAGTAAAAGGTATTAATGTTGAGCGGCACTACGCCCCGCGTGAGGATAAGGTCTGCGAATTTAGTAGTTGAGGCTTTCGTAGGTTTGCCTTCACTGCTCGTTTGCTCTTGTTTGAAGTTAATGCAGGTACTTAATTATTTTTAATGATTGAATAGGCCACCCACCAGATACCTTACCTCAGGAGTGAACCCAAGTCCGGCCACTTTGTAGTCAGGTGCATCAACCACACTGGAACCACATAAAATATACGAACCTATGCATTTTTAAATAAATTATATTAAAAACAAACTAATAACGTTTTTAAAATAAATTATCTCCCATTATCATACTTTTTTATAATTTTGCCCACTCAGATATTAGAACAAACTTTTTTTCTTTTCTTCTTGCGGTTCCTATCCGTTCCGGATGTTGGCAACCATTTGGGCTATTATAATTTTGTTGACTGCTGCCTTGAATAACTGTGTTGTGGTCATAGAAAACCATGTTCGCAGGTTTTTAAACCATGATATCCTTCTTCTACCCGGACCTCTTTTGCCTTGTACTTTTCCCTGCAGTATAACTTGAAGTAGTTGGAATCTGTTTTCGTTCCGCATAATGTGTCCTAGGTACTGGAGCTTTCTTGTTTTTATTGTAGTCAGTATTTCTTTTCCTTTTTTCATTCTTTGCAGAATTTCGTCATTCCTGACTCTCTCTATCCATGACACTCTTAACATTCTGCGATAGAGCCACATTTCAAATTCCTCCAGCCTTTTTTCTGTTGTTTTTGTCAGGGTCCATGACTCTACTTCATAAAGAAGGATAGGGAAGACGTAGCATCTCAGAAATCTCATCTTTGAATTAATTGTTAAATTGTGGCTTTTGAAGATGGAACTCATTTTGTTGAACACGGCTCTAGCCTTTTCAATGCGGATCTTTATTTCCTGTGAGTTATCCCACTGGTCATTAATGGTGGTACCAAGGTAAGTATACTTTTCCACTTGTTCTATAGGTATATGGTTTATCATGAGTTGAGATCTGGGGATATTATTTTTACTGATGATCATTAATTTCGTTTTGTTTATATTGATGTCTATGCCCTGTCTCTGACTACATTCTGTTACTCTGTTTAATAGTACTTGTAAGTCCTCTAACTTTTCAGCAAAAATAACTGTGTCGTCTGCGTACCTGATGTTATTTAATCTTTCTCCATTTAAGAGAATCCCTATATTTGTGTTTTCTAACGCTTCTCTGAAGATGTATTCTGAATAAAGGTTGAACAATAGCGAAGACAGTACACAGCCCTGTCTCACCCCTCTCTGGATTTTTATATCTTCGATGTTTTCTATTTGTTCTATTAATATCTGAAGGGCAAAATTATAAAAAAGGATGATAATGGGAGATAATAATAACATTCTGTTAGTGAAGCGATTCTTGTTGTGCAAAGAAGGTAAGTTTTACTTTTCCTTTCTGTATGGTACATTGCTCGTGTCTGTGTCTGATACTAAAGAACACTAAAATCAAAAACATTTTAATTTGTCACATCTTTCAATGTGTCGGCGTATCGAATAAAAACTAAATTGTCGTCGCCCATACCTTTTGTTTCTGCTTGTTTCCATTTATGTGTAGCTTTCTAAACCTAGCAGTGTGATTAATGCAAAAGTTTAGTTCCATAATCTTAGTCAGCTAAGACAAAATCCCACTAACCCTAGAGTACTTTGCCTATTTTAACGTATGAAGTCCTTTCAATGTCGTCACAAATTAAAAATTCACCTCGAGTAGATACACAAAGATTAGCTCTCTCAATAATTCTTTAAACATCAGTTATTAACAAATGTGTGGGCACTCTATAACAACTTGAGAGAAATTAGTACCCTTCTTTTGCATGTTATTCAACGTTGATAGAAACAAAGTTAAAGCATTAACCATTAAAATCAAAGATTTTCAGTTACAACCAGTAGCAAACTAGGAAAACAAGTTGCTCTCTCAAACGTGTGGAAGCAAGAATAAGCAATTTCAACATTTGTAAACCAATACAATTTTTGAGACAATTTAGTACATTATAATTAACATATTACAAAAGCTACGTAAGCGTGGAAGTAATTCCAGGAGTAGGCGAAGCTAATAATTGCTTTAAAGTCCACAGCCTCTCCCTATGCAAGACCATTGTAGTGAAGAGCTATATCCTTCTCGATCAATCTTCGGCGGCGAGGTTAGCACCCTACTGTCGAAAGAATAATATTACTCAGACAACCACATAATGGCCTGGGAATCGGACTAATGAAACGATGGAGTTGAGAGAAAAGAAGCAAAAATGGGGAAATCTAAAAAAATACCATTCATATAGGTACATTGAATATAAAATCTACAAGAAAAGAAAATAGATATATGCACTATATCGTAGACAAAAAAAAGAGGAAAAGCAACAGCGATTTATAACGACTACATTCTAGTATACAGCGGTGTTCAGCAACATGAAAGAAATAAAAGGGTCGAAATTTTAATATATAAAAAATTTGAAGACAAAATACAGTAATATAAATACGTATCACAGAGAATAATATTGTTGAAACTACATACCGAAGGCAAAATAATAAATATAATATTTACCGACGCACCAGATAACTGCAAACCAACTGCAGATAAACAAGATTTTTATGAAAACCTTCGACACACCATAGATTCAATAGCACAAGCAGAATATGTAGTTATATATGGCGATTTTAATGCCAGAATCGAGAACTCTGTTATCTCAGGAATTAAGCAAAAGTTTAATGAAAATGTTATTAACGAAAATGGGGAAATGATGATTCAATTTTGTGCTGAGAATAAATTACGAATAAACAACACTTCTTTAAACATAAAATACAAGACAAAATCACATAGCAAAGCACCAGGGGGCAACAATCCACACTAGACTACATACTCACTAATAGGAAAATACACCTATCACAAATAAATAATATTAGATGTCTAAATTCGGCCGATATCGGAAGTGACAATATTTAGTGTTAGGAAAAATTAAGTAAACTATTACAAAAACAAAAAAGAATGTCCAGTTATGCCAGAACAAAATAAATGTTAAATCTTTGCAAGACGATTCAGTGAGAGAATTATACTAGGAGAGGTTAAATAATATAAAAATATTATATATTATATATAAAAAGAATAAAGAACAAAATTAAGGAACAAGATGACATCAAGGGGAGCCGGACGAAAGTAAAGAGAAATATTATAGGAGCTGCAGCCGAAACCGCAAGCGTACGAAGAGTAAATACAAATAAAGAATCACTAAACAGCAATAAACCATGGTTTTGTGACGAAATAAAAATACTGGCGAAATAAAAGAGAAGAGCCTAGATGTAATATAAGACACAGAAGACACATATAACATATCAGGAATATAAAATAACTAGAAATCAAATAAACTCTGATAAAACTGGATAAAATAAGTTATAATAAAAGGTTACTGGGAGCAATTCTTAAGTAACATGAAATATTGCTTTTACGGAAGGCAAAAACAAATATGGAGATTTATTAGGTTACAAAAAAAGAAATGAAGGATTTAGTAGAAGGTGGAAAAATCACACAAAATCAATGGGTGAACTGTTTCACAAATTTGTTTAAAGCAAATGGTAAAGCAAAAAAATACAAAAATCCAGAATTATAAATAACGAAGTAACCGTAGACAACACAAATTGAAGAAGCGATTAAGAAACCAAAAAACAGGAAATTAACAAGCAAGAATAACATAACAAATGAATTGTAAAAATACGGATTGACGAAATAACAATGTTGAATAAAAAAAAATTTGAACTATGTGAAATACCTTAAGGAGACCGTCAAAAGCTAGAAAATTACCACTTTAAAACTTATAACACAGATTACAACAACAATTAATAACAAAACGACCCTTAGTGATGAGCAATAAGGCTTTAGAAATGGTAGGTCATGCTAAGACGCTGTATTTATAATAAAAAAATTACTGAAAAAGCACTAGAGTTCAATAAACTTGCTTTCATGCGCTTGGTTGATCTAAAAAAAGCTTTTTAGAAAGTTCAACTAGCGGATTTACTGATTATATTATTAGAACGACAATACCAACTACTTTAATACAAACAATTCTAGATATATATCTCAATAATATCGTAAAAGTTAGGATAAATGGAAATCTAACAGATCACATCCCATTTAGTAAGCTAACTTTTATGTAACTTAATAATGGACAAAATAACTGAGGGCGTCAAAAACTTCAAAGAATATAAGATTGACAAAAATAGTAGAAGCATTGCATGTTATGCAGACGATGTTATATTAATACCAAAAAAACGAAGACGATCTCCAAGGATTTCTGATAGAGTTCAAAGTAGTAGGTGAGAGATTAAATATGGAAATTGCTGCAGATAGGACAAAATCAATAAAGATTGCAAAATATCCTCTAAGGGGCAAGTTAATGGTAGATAATAAAATAATAGAACAAATTATGCATATAAATTATTAGGCACCAAAATTAGCGGAAGTCAGGGAACAAATCCAAAAAGCCATCAGAATTTCAAGATGCCTCAATAACGGTAGATGGAAAAACAAATATCTCACTATGGACACAAAAACCAGAATATGTAAAAGCGATGTAAAAGTCATAACGACGTATGGTGCCGAAGCAAGATCCAAAACAGCAAATACAAAACAAACGCTCGAAACGACTGGGATAACGAAAACACGGAAATAAGAAAATCTGTAAAATGGCACCAGTAGCAAACTGAGCCAACAATAGAAGGCAAGGATAGAATGAACACACCGATAGAATGTAGATAGAATGAGAAGTAGGAAGAAAAGCTTAGTTCGATCCAAGAAGCGGTAGAGTGATAGCCTGGGCAGTAATTAAAGAACAAACAGAATTGTCTATAATGAACAACAAGAAGAAGAAAGCAAAAGCTACCGGAGAAACATCCTTTTACCAATTAGACAACCAGCTTTTTATCAAAGAAGCTATTAAAAAGACCATCAATTTCTTACCGTGCGAGGCCACATTATCAAAAAAAAATATTATCTAAATATTCCGAAGAACAGATAGTTGGTGTCAACAACAAAACCATGTAACTTCTTCATAACTGGGAATCTAAATACGTATGTGTCATAAATCTTCTTTGGCAAATCTTTGTGAGACTAAGAAATTCGCGCCCATGCAGCTAGAAATTATTTTCGGCGATTATCCGCTAAATTTGCTTATACAGTTGTTCTCAAACTTGTTGCCTCATCAGGTTAGCGTGGCTTCTAAACGCTGTTACGGAAGTGCTGACCATTTCGCTAAAAGCGTGCGACACCCAAGACTCTCAAAGAAACTTTCTATCTGTTCTTCGGGAAAGTATTATGCAACAAGGAGATAACTGTCGAAGTTTTGACTACAATTTTAATTGTAGAGTCCCTAGAATCTAAACGCAATCTTTGGAATTTGAATGACTCATTTACGTTGTACAAAACGGATGTAGTCTAAAAATATTTTAAAACTGTTATGAAAATGGCCAAAACTGTGGACCTAAGGCAAAATTTAGTTCATTTCCAAGACCACTGATGGTGACAAGCTTCAGAATTTCTACACATCCCTAAAAATAGAAGTCTTAATTCAAAACTTTTTAGAATCTAAAGCTCCTAAGTTCAAAAAGTTTGAATTACTGTACATCCTACTTTCTTTTAAAGAATTCTTTGTTACGCCCCAAAATGGCATTGGTGTTATAAACCACCATTTTATCAATATTACAACTACTCATAAAAGCAATAGATTACTATCTCTAAGATTGTTGGCAGTCACAATAGACACAAGCTACTCTCCCACTATCTAAAAAGGGCTAGGAGTACGAAAAATCTGCATTTGCCTCCCTGCATTCCTTAACTCTATATCTGGCGCTCACCTTTTCCCAGTTATGGATATTTGTCATTTTGCGCCTTGAAGAAGTTTTGAAGTGTTGAAGCATTTTACCTAAAACCTGATTACTCTCGTAGACAAATTTTAGAAAAATTAGGATAAAATACTTTTACCATGTTGCATTTCATAAAAAATACACTACCCGTTTTAAAGTTCTCCAGTAACAAGCGTCTGGAACATGACTACATACAATTTTGTTATTTAATATTAAAACTATGCTGAATCATCAAAACTTTCAGACCCGTACTGATTTTCAATTAGAATGCAGTTTCATAAAACTACAAAAATGTCACTACAAAACTGTTTATGAACTAACCTCTTTAAAAGGTAAAGATAGATATTCAAAGCATCTCAAATCAAATCATTCGGTACGTTTTTGATTCCAGTCAGATACTGGCAACCATTGAACCTAATAAACTCTTACGTGATGATAGGAAACGATCAGACGGTATGACCTTAATTCCCCGAGGTAAAGGAAAACGTCTGATCTGGAATATGACGTACGCAGATAACCTAAGGTCCAACTGATCCACCATTAACTTCTAAGGAACGACTATGGAGATGGCTTGTAAACAAAAACTTAAGTATTCAAAAATCAACCTACCAAACTTTATTTTCATAGGCTTTTACATTTGAGCCAATGGGAGTCTAATGTAAAGAAAGTAAATAATTGACCGACTTTTAATTTTTTAGTTTACAAGAGAATTTAACTTGCTATACCAGTTGGTAAAGCAGCTAATGTACTAAAAAATTTACGAAATTTATTTGCCAGGAAGGAAATTACAGATTTAAAATGCTATTTATCGTTTTCGCTTGACTTGCTTCGCCACTTAATAAAAATTAATGCATTAACATCTAGTTAAATATATGAAAATATAAGAAAAAATTCCATTACTTGTTTGAAAAAATTATCTTATATTTTTTGCCTTGATATATGCCTAGATTACTGATTACTATCTTGACCGTATTAAGATGTGTTTTAAGTAACAGTTTCGATATTTACTCTCTTTGTAATTTTACATAAGTTGTAATTTCACGCTTCCTAGGCTTATTTTTAAATGTGCCCATTTAGGGTAAATTTATAAAATTCCCATCGTAGCTCCAAGATCTGAAAGATACGGACTAACACCAAGTCATTGATATACAAAGTGGATGTTTACTAGAAACAACTGGAAAAAGCTTCAAGAGGTGATTCAAGTGGGAAGAGAACAAGGAAGCTTACATATACAAATTCATTAAATTACATTATGTTGCACGACACTGTTTTTTATTTTTGATAACTAAAGCAGCCGTATGAAATACCCCTCTATTCATTGATCCAAATGTAAGCGTGAATGCGTCATATTTATCATTTATCATTAGCTCAACAGATAAAAAATTACCTATTCCCATCCAGCTGTTGGTCAAGCATTAATTGAGATGCCGAAGAACATTTGCACTGAAATGAGCTGGAGTTCCATCATGCATAAGTCACATGCCCTATCGTACTGTCAATTGTACATCTTCAACATAAAAACATTCAAGAAATGCAGATATACTGGATTATTAAGATATTGTGAAGGCACGACGGTTCCAACTAGGTAATTACCAATAATACCAGCTCAAACATGAATGCTACACTGTTCCTGATCATGAGGATTCTGTCTAGCTCACAATTCGTTGTTCTAGAGACCGATGAGGCTACTCTTGGCAAAGATTGTTTTATCTGTGAAAAAGATTGACAAAAGAAATCCCATAATGATAATGGTCAGTTGCTAAAACTAGCGATAGCTTCTTTTGAAATAATTTTTGCGATAATCCCTGTATATGTTGCAAGTTATAGGAGTAGTAGCTGTTTTTACGTAGAATATTCAACAATAGATAGTAGATAGTCCAATTCGGGAATGCGTACATGACTTGCCAGTTCTCCATTTGTAATTTGATTGTTGCTACTCCATACATATAAATAAGTCTCTATTCGTTACTGATATGAATATAAGATAATTTTAACAGAATCTTGCAACTTCACTGCAAGTGAAAAGAAATGTAATCACACTATAAGTTCAATAATTATTTTTACGGAAGGTAACTATTAGCACTATTATCATCTAAGATAAACCTCGTGAATTTTCGGCTATTTTATAAACTTGTTTGTTTATTTGATAATGAAGAATTACTTCCTAATGTTTGTACTTACAATTAACGTTCCATTTGCCTAATAAAAATTTAATTTTTTGCTCTACTTTTGTTGCTGCACAATTCTTAAATGCATTATCTTAAACAACCCATACACTCATTTTACTCCCCTAATCTTGCTCCAATTCTTCTGCACAATTGCATCTACAAAAGCAATTAGTTAACCACAATCTTTATTTCTGCTTCACTCTTTTCCCAATAAATTGCAAGTCTAAAAGTTTTTCTTAATTTTTTGTCGTTGTACTTCAAACTAATAATAAACTTTTATCCTAACGTGTATTGTTTGCAGCATATTATTAGTGTGTCAGTTGATTGTTAATACTGAACGGACACTTTGCGGGTTTATGTCATTGTCTATCTTGGTCAAATTAATTTAGCTCTCGAATATAGAAGATTGAAATTATTTACTGATTACAAAATGCATGGATCTAAATTTCGCCTAATATTCTGTATTATTTTGTGCAATTTCCTTTTTACTTAATTATGTAGTTCGTCAAATATTTTTTAAGCTGTGCTTTTAAAATAATTATTTAAATCTATGAGCCATTTACAACTTCTTAAAATTCTTGGTTTATTTATTTCACTTGCTGTAATTGTACCACAATTCATTTCTACTATGTAATAATTTACATTTTTTTTACTCCGCTCTTTATCTCTTTTATTGTATTTTTTTAGATTAACTACAATTTTGTTATTCTCCCCTCCACTTCTTTCATAATTTGATTACAATTAGAATAGCTTTCACTTCCATACATATTATTTTATTGCAGCAACTAAATCATAATAAACGAGCACTAAATTTATAACCACGTCTGAATAACTACTTTTAGAGCTTATAGTTGTATCTTACCTACCCTTGTATTAAATTTTAACGTAATTGTAAAATTCTTGCTATGACCCTTTTCCGATTAAAACGATCCTTCTAACATTTGTTTGGCCATAGTTTTAGGAAAGTCACAGTTGTACTACATTTCTAAATTCTCGGCTTTACAACACTATTATTTTCTAGAATTTTAGTTATTATTACAAATTAATTCCCAAGTTGGTATTAAAAGAACCAATTACAAAATAAAATGTAACATATTCATTGTAAGTCATTGTACTTTTCCGTAAAATACTTCATTTCAGACCATAAAATAGATTATAAAAAGTCGGTCTATCCAATGTAATTTGTCAGTAAAAGTTTTCCTTTTATTTGCCGTTTGATGTAAAAATGTAATCTTTATATGATTTTTATACTACACTAACTACTTTCGTGCAAAATTTCTGCACGCATCTGGTTATTCACAATGACATTAAACCAATAAACTCCTGTACGGCCTCTGAATGCTTGTGCTATAATTTCCATCTGTTGTGAACTGCTAATAATATCTAGAGACTACTCAAAATTGCACTATTTTGTCATAAAGGTCATTAAATACTACTCTTAATATTTTCTCATTTTTACACCACAATTTAAAGCTTTAATTTGTGCCTTTCTTTAATATAACGTTGCAAACGTTAATCTACTAATAATTATTATGTTAATAATCCCCGCTATTTTGCATAATTAATTCTAACAGCTAAACTAATTATCGTACGTCAATCTTTAACTATGAGTACAAGGAGGGCAGTATAACTTTGATTATATCAATGTCATGTGGTACAATTATGATGAACAGAATAAAAAAATTCTAACTGTAAGGCCTTTTAAATTACGTTATTTGTTATAACTGGAAGTGTTTCGGATGGTAGACCAAGAAGTATGTATACACCAGAAAATGTGGGAATAGTACTAGTAACAATTTAAAACTCTCCGCGTTTATCGGTGCGGATACAAACAGAAGTTTTAAGAATCAACAGAGACATTATATGCATTAAAATTTTACTCTTAAAAATTCTATATTCTGCGAAGATTATATTCCCAAACTCATAAAATTGTTTATCTTTCTGTAATTATATGCAAAAAAATGTAAGTGAAATGCCTGAAATTTTAAATAACTTTACCACGAGCAAAACAGTTTATTTTTAACTACTAGGATTTATAAATAAATATTGAGTTACAAAAGGCTTTAAATAGTTACATAAAGATTCCGTTAATTCTGCAAAAGTTAAAATATGAAGTTAAAGACGATAATGATACTGTTACGAGCGTTACATTGAAGTACCATAAAATCCATCACAGAATTGTATGGACTAGCTCTTAAAAAGAAACTATTTTTCTAAAATAATATGAAGCAACTGCTCACAGAACAGAGCAAGTATGACCATTCTAAAAAAATTGTATGTATTTTTTTCAAAAATTCCTTGTCCATCAAGTTCACGAGAATTAAAGGTAAGAAATTTGTTTATTTACCATCCTGGCATTATTGTAGCTTTAAAACAATGTATTGTAAATATTAGATATATTAGATGAAGTTTTGTTAAACGCTTAGAATATAATTCAAAAATAAAACTGCACAATATACCTGTTATTTATCACTCTTTGCCTTTGTATTGCAAATATAACAATAAACGTAGCAATACGAAATAGTGGTATTTGTTTTGTGGCACATTATGATTTGTAAATTTATAGAGTTCAAATTCAAATCGAACTGAAGGACTTGAATTACGCACCTTTTGCGCTTTGTGGACGTTGGAAGTTAGCATTTATACAGTTAGCCTCTAAATACATGGCAAAGTCCAATAAAGACCACCAGAAGCGCTATACATTTGTGAACTGGGTTTTAGAGAACATAGTAGTTGATGTCGATTTTTCAAAAAAAAAAAACTTATATGGAGCGATGTGGTTCATTTTTCTTTAAATAGCTTGTAATTCATTAAAATTATCGCATTTCAGTTCGTGAAAATGTATGTTCTAATCACGAAAAACCAATGGATTCACAAAAAATGCACTGTTTGGTGTGTATTGTAGGTACTTTTTTGAGGACGCTATCACTCTCAATGGTGTTAAAAAAATGTATCACTGAAATCGACGATTTAAACTTGAATTATACGTGGTTTCAAAAAGATGGAGCTGCATGTCACTCAGAACGTGGAACACTCAGTTTACTTCAAACCAAATTTCCTGGTCGTGTTATCTCGCAGAGCAGCGACAGCGATTGGCCAGCGCGGTCTAGTGATCTAGCCCCATTAGACTTTTCCTGCCACGATTCCAGGGCTAAGAAAGAACACAGACGTGTAATTGATGAAATAGGTCGCATTTATAAAAAGGCATTATGGAAACATGGCGAAAAGTGCGGACATAATATTTTCTACGTAACTGCTAAGCCTGTACTTTACACTGACAGTAACTAAACTCATATTGTTCCAATATTTTGTGTTTGATTCAGGAAAAACTTACTGAAGTCAAATTTGGATCACCCTATATAATAGAATCTAATTAAATATAAAATATAGGATGTGCAAAATACAAACTTGGTTTTACAATTGCATCGACATATATTATTATTAAATGAAAAATCAACAAAACTTAAGAGGAGAAAACGCGTTAAAACTAAAATAATTAATAATTCTAAATCAAAAAGTCATACTTGTACGTTAAATACTTTAAAACATTTCAAATATGTTACTCACCTAACAAATACTCTGTGATATTACGCAACTGACATAAACTGGAAAACATAATATAAAATTATTAATAATTTCTACCGCCATGATAAATAAAATCACTCGATGCTTTTAAAGGTTTATATACAAATGTTTTCTGATGCTTCATGATTGCGAAGTGTTCATTACAGCGCGAGAGAGCGTTTAAAATAGGAAAGTGTAAACTATCGGCACCCTAAATAATCACGAATGTAGTAACATCCATTCCCATGAACTTTGAATCACGACGTTACATACTGCTTTCGAACCTTTCCAATTGTGTGCCCACATAAAACGGTAACATGTTGAATCTACACTTTTGCCTACATAGAATTATGCTTATCACACCCGGTATTCGTCGCGATTCGAAGCTTTCAAAAATGCATAGACATTTCAGCAAGTGATGCAATAAATCTCTAGTTCTTGGTTTTTACCGACGCTACCAATAGCATCGACGTGACTGTTGAGTAACCTAAAAACGTCACCGGAAAATGAATGGCATGCAACCGCACTAGATCGTCCAGTGCCTGATTGTTGAAGCCCACATCTAAGAAACGCGACCAGCAGTGAAATGTGGCCATTCTCACTTGGATTTGCATGGCTGTTTATAATTTATGTCGCTGATTATATTTTATCACCCCTTTGTAACCGTCTTGTAGCCATTTATCGCGAGTACAACTTACTATTTCATTCATAAGTACGTTCGTGTTTTGGTGCTCGCTTTGCTCGTTCCCCTGCCCACGCGGCCCGCAAAGTAATTATCGGCCACCACTGTATGTCTTCGTCTGCAGCCGCTCTATTTTCAACGTGGACTTTTAAGGCCGCACTTTTCAGCGCTCGGCGATTTAAAACCGATCCACGTTCTTTCGCGTCCAATGCGCTCGCTCTGCCTCTTAATGGCTGGTAGCGAAATTCTCGGACGTAACTGAGATGTTATCTGGAAACTAACTGTGCTTGCCTGCAAATGTAATTGTAACTCGCTTGTGACACGTTTGAAATACAGTTGCGCTGCCTTTATTTAAGGAAAGCTGTCGGGAGAATTTTTAAGTGCACTTCCTGTTTCGAGGTGGTTTCACAGAGGAAAGGTCTACGTAAACCGATGGTTGTTAATAATACTTGAAGCTTACGTTTTTCAATGGTAATAATTCATGTTGCAATTATTGTTAAAATTAAAATAAACTTAAAAAACAGAAAATCAAAAGAAAAGCACTATTTAAGTAAGACAACTAGTAACAAAAATCAAAGAAAAGACTAGGACAAAAAGAATCAAAACAAAATAACAAGAAAGAAGACAAACACTCAAATGAGAGTAAAAGATAAAAACGGAGAAATCTTAAGAAATAATGGAAATACAATAAATAGGTAAGGCAATAGATATAAGTGAAGAAGCTACCACAAAAGAAGAAAGTAAGAGTGTTATAAGAATATTGGAAAACCATAAATCTGTTAGCATAGATGACATCCTAGTAGACCGATAAAAGGAGACGACTAGTGGAGGAATAAAAAAATTCCAAGCAAATGGAATGGAGGTATAATAAAAAGACTGTCAAAAAAAGAAGACAAAGCAGTACGTTCAAACTGAAGAGAATTCTTCTTAGTATAATAAACCAGCCGAAATTTACACAGAAACGGCAATGGGTTGATAATATATTCATTCTACGTAACATCATCAAACAAGCAAATAAATGACAAAAAGAACTTTAAATAATTAGAGATTTAGAAAAAGGCTTCGACAAGGTGGACAGAGAAAAATGTGATTAATATTAGAAACGTATGGTATGGCAAGGAAAATTAATACGCATGATTAAACTCCTTCACGCGGCCAAAAATAGACATACAAAACCAACTAATAAGAAACATAAAGATCGAATGCGGAGTGAGAAAGGGGTGTGTCCTGTCACCCGCCTTATTCTTGATTGTAATCAGTTGGGTCGTGGGAAAACACAAAATGGAAAAACAGAAATCAGTTGGAAGTTTGATGGAACACTTGAGAATATAGAATTTTCACATGACGTTTGTCTATTAATAGAAAAAGTAAAACAAATTGAAGAGTGAAGTTGAAAAGTATGACAAAATATAAATATAAAGATAATAAAAACATCAAAAGAAGACACGATAAAAAAATAGAAGTAGTAAATAATCTTACCAACGGAGAAAAATTAGAAAAAATATAGAATTTAGGCTACCTAGGAAGTATATAGATAAAGGTATGCACAAAGCCAATGGAGCTTTCAACAAAATTTTAAAAATGCAAGACCATTATACGCACATGAAGACAGAAATCAAATTATTTAATACAAATGTGAGGACTATATTGTTATATGGGTCAGAAACATAAACAGTAAATTGAACACACATAAAGAGATTACAGACATTTATGAACAAGTGCCTAAGAAGAATACTAGAAATGTATTGGGCAGAAATAATCACAAATAAAGGACTGTGAAAAAGAACACAACAAAAACTGATACGACAAACAACAAAAACAAGAAAATGGAATTAGATAGGCCACACGCTGAGAAAACTAAACACTGACATAACAAAAGAAGCACTAGAATGCAATGTTAAAGGAAAAAGAAAGAAGAGTAGGCCAAAAGACACATAAAAAGGAAGAAAAGTAAATTTACGACTAAGGGACTAGAATGGAATGAAATCAGATCAACAGCGAAAGATAAGAAAAAACTGAAAAAGAATGTGTGAAATACTGTGTGAAAATAACCAGCGACAATGTTAGTGACAATCAAACGTAAAAGAAAATTTAAACAAATAAAAATAGTAAAAGACTTACAATAAATAAGTATATAGTTGGCAATTTTATAACCACAAATAGAGAAATGTCAAACATCAAATCCCAAGTAATATTTGAAAGACGCCCCATACTTCTTTGGGGACCAAAAACTGATGATGATGACTATTGAAGTATATAAATATATGTATAAAGTCGGTTATCCGTCTTTTAATTTTTTTAAATAATTTTACATTTGCTAGCAGTATAACGTTTATTTTGAAGTTGATTTGAAGCAAAAGTAGAAAAACGAAGTTAAAAATTGACACAAGACATAAAAAATACACGAAACGAATGTGAAATTGATATAAAAATATAAGGTAGCCGCATATTTATAATAAATAATAAGAAAAACACCGCTTCGCTTCGCCACTTAATAATATAAGGTCTCCTGTCAGCATCAATTCTAGTCTTGGTCAAGTCTAGTCAAGTCTTGGTTACGGCAGCAACCAAAATGGTGAAGGAGCTGGGGGTTGTAAAATCTTTGCCCAAGAAAAAGCTAGAATAATAATTGCAACATATACGTCTACAATAACTAGACAAAAAGTAGTTTCATTACAAAGTTATGGAATTAAGTTTTCTGTGCCTTGATAAAACCTTCTTGATGATCCTCATCCATGTTCGCTTAAAGTAAGTGGCATTCTACGTTAGCAAGCTCAAAGCGGCCATGTTCCTCTTCGGAAGAAGCTAAAACCACTTGATCAACCGGAAGTACAGAACAGTATTTGAGTTGTCCACTTTTGCAACCTACCAAATCTTGTTAATTTACTAAGAAGCTGTTGCTAAGTAGACATAATAACAAAAGACCTTGTCAGGCCAAAATAGGATTGCTTGGCTTTCCGAAATGAAATCCAAACATTGTTTAATAAGGAAACTAGTGACAATGTCCCGCCTTGTGTGATCCTATGTCACATCATTATTTTCAATAAAAAAATTTATTTAGACTCTACTATAGTATTTGTATTTGGCACAATAGGAAGATACTAATTAACATTTATCTCTGAGTAGTTCTATTTCACTTTAGTCTCGTCGTTGACGAGGAAAAAAGATTGCTATTTGAGAGTAACTATTATTTTTATATCTTAACACAATTCGCCTTCAACTTAGACAGACTGTTTTTAATAATTCATACTAACTTTTTTCTTCCTTATTAGCCGAATTCCAATCTTCCTTTTGATGCTTTTCTTATAGACAACTTAACAAGTGTCTTCTAATTGACAAATTTTGTCATTTCATAAACAGCTTCATCGTCTTGCTACTGGAAATTTGTAATTTAGATATTTTTTACCATACCTCGTTTCAACAATACTCTAGTAGAGAAACATGGGCCTGAAACCCACGACCACACTTCTGCGCGGACAGAACTATCAGAAAGAATCTTTATGAAAACTTACGTCGATGTTGAATCCGAAAAGTCCGGCTACTCGTCATGCTTGGCATCCAAGTAGATCAAGCGGCTATTGTCGAAGTTGCGAAGAGGTTTCAAACCATGGACATGCGCAACACCGGCAAGATCACCACCAAGAAACTGCAACAGGTATTTGAGATTTTCCAGGGCAAGCATTTTTCGGACAGAGTCTGTAAGTTTATGGCGCGGCTGCTTGATTTGGACAAAACGGAACATTCGGGAATTCAAGCAAGAACTAGATCAACGTCTTCAATTCCTGCGACCGAGAAAGGTCCGGCTTCCTAGACGAGACCGAGTTTGATTGCGCCTTCAAGCAGATGGACATCAACTTTTCCCCCAAGTTCATCAAGTTCTTGGTCACCAGGAACGGCCCCAGCGCCAAGATGTCTCTGGATCAGTTCATCGTCACGTATATGAAAATATAAAAGTTTTCCGGAGGGTTCAAAGCTAGGAACGAGAAGTATTCGAGGTAAATCACGTTGAAACACGAGTACTTTTTAGAAATGATCTTAAAATGCCTTTAGACTTCTAAACATACTAAACTAAGAAATAGAAATAGCGAAACCGCTCGTTAAAATGTAAAAAGTACCACAAACTATGGAAAGTAAACGGTAATATAGTTATTTTGGGCTCTTAGCAATACAATTGGAACCCTCATTAATCGCCAACATTCAATAGAGTGGATAGGCAGTCGAGGAAAAATAACCGTACCTCTCATTACCAATTTTCAGAACACCCACAAGCCGCAAAAGTCTTTCTCATCAATGTTTGATCATAACTATGCTCCCTCAAAAAGTCATTAACGGGAATGTTTTCGTATTCAATGGCTTTTTATTTTTAGGATGCTGGTTACATGAAAATCACTACCTCATTGCCGGCCTACTCATCTAGCGCACATATCCGAACGTTTGATCTTACCCTATTTCATTTTATTTTGTATGGCGACCGCTTACATCTTGACACAACCTGGTTTGCATCGTAAGGATATATATATAATCTATGCCTCTTCTAATTTTAAGTGTAGAGGGTACCTTAAGGATAGTAAAACTTTAAAATTGTGCTATAATAAGTCTTTTAAAGTTAAGATCAAAATGCGATAAGTGTGATAAAAATGGTAAGTAAAAAGAGTTTTTTTTTTTGGCTAAAGTTAAATTCTAGTCAGAGTAGAGTGCAGTCTTTTAGTTTATTTTGCTTCAATTTCGGTATTTACTAATAACATCCTTTTGCGTTTTTCTTAAGGTGAACCAATTCGGAATTTTTTAGTTTAATATAGAATAAATAGTTAATAATTGTTGCTGTGAGAAGTGTTCTCGAAGGTGATCTCGAAAGTGTGCTAAAGCTAAGTATAGTGGTTTTTGTATCTCATTATTAATTAACCGTATGGGGAAGGCTCACCAATTATTCCGGATGTACCGGAAAAAATAGGATACTCGAGGTGAATGAAAAATAGCAGCAGCGTCTGTCCCAAAGTGGGACAACGTCTGATCCAAAATGAGCGGCTGATATGTAAAGTCCTTCGGATTGGGGGTTTTGGCGTTAGGCATTAACACCCTACCACATCTAAAACAAGGAAGAAAGGAGAGAAAAGGTAGCAGGACGAAAAATCGGACAAACAAATTATATCCCTGAGTGGGTTCATTTAAATTTCAATCAGAAGAAAGAAAAAAAGACAGAAACTACAGTACAGCAACATATAACATGCAGGGATGAAAAACTAAAGACAAAGAAATAATAGACCAATTCAAAAAATAAAGTTGGACATGCTGATAATCACATAAATGAAGAAGAAAAGAAAAAATAGATGGAGGAGTTCACTGTCAAAGTGTATTAAAATCTCCTACCAAGGGTAGAAATATTAATTTAAAAAACAACATTTAATTTAGGGAACCAAATGATATAAATATATTACGTGACTATGAGTCCACAAAGGGCAGTCTTTGTGGTTATAAAAAAGAAAACTTTATAGATACTTTAGTAGAATTATTATTAAATAACGCAAGAATTAGTAATAATAGGGGGACTAAAATGAAAGAACACGCAATAAAAAAATAATAACACAGTGTGAGATTTAGAGAAGACACTAATAATGACAAAGGGGAAAATTAATAAAAATATGTAAAGGAATTCAGATGGATACAAAGAAAATAAAACAGCGAAGACAAGGTAAATTTAATAGAAAGAGAAAAACGACTAGCGGTATATCTTTTTGAAAACACAACAATAAACCATTTATATCAAAACTTCAATACTAACTAAACTATCAAAACTCAGATACGGCGGCAATGAGGAACCCTACTCACATATAAAATGTAGCATAAAGTAAGCAGATTTTAAAACTTTAGAAGTAAAACAAATAATAACGAAACAAAAATGCAATTGACGGGACCAGAGGATCCACAAGACAAAAGGAATTTTATATGTAATGGTTAAATACTAAAAACGGAAAATCAAATAATATATAAAGAAACAATTAGAGAAATAAAAAGAACATTCCAAACATATTGGTGAGACAAGAAACTCCAAGTTATGGATAGTTATTAAACCGATGAAGACAAATAGAAAATAAAATGTATATATCGCCTATATAAAGAAAGAAGGATGCAAGAAGCACTATGAAGAACTGTTAACAAAAACAAGACTTCAGTTCTTAAATGCAAACAAAAAAGGTACCCAAAATCAAGAGAAATATGAGATCTTTATCTGTTAAAAACAGTAAATCAAAGAGACTTGAAGGAATTTCAACCAAATCAATTAATTATAAATCTAAAGAACTCCATCGTATAATAAACAGAATATTCCAGACCACAAATGGCAAAAAATAACCCAAGATTGAAAACATATGTATGTAACATCAATCTTAAAGAAAGGGATATCGGAAAAAGTCTGATAACTATACGAATGTAAGATTGTATTGCCAACGATGGTGAAATCTATGGTAAAACGATAAAAAATATACTATAAAACAGCATAAAAAATATATAACAAGAAAAGACTGGATTTACAGCAGGAAAGTCAAACATAGTTATTAGAGAAATAGCAAACAACATAGCAATACGTCTAGCTTTTATATATTTTAAAAAACTTGTGATACAATACCTAGTAAGTAGAAAGTAAGAATATCTTATAAATAAACCCAATCAAACCACCTATACAATGGAAATAAAGTTACCTTAAAGATTAAACAATCACTGACAACTTCAAAATGACGAAAGGTCTTTTACAAGTTTGCTCGATATCACCTAAACCATTTAAATTATTTCTTTAACATGCAGAAGAAAACTGGCAAAGGCAATGGAGTTCCAGTCAGAAATGATCACCTTTCCGAATTGAGTTTTGCTGACGACCAGGTGATCATTGGAATACAGGGAAAAGATCTGGGATATATGCTGCAAAAACTTAAAGAAGAATATACAACATACCGATAGGAAACAAACAAAAATAAATAAATAAATTTACACAGCAGAAATAGAGTATTGGAAGAGGTGTTGTGAATTATCGCGAAGAGACAGAATAACAAGCCAAGAAATCAGACGAAGAATGAATGTAGAAGAAGACAATAAGTTACATTGGAGAAAAAAGATTAGTTTGGCAGGGCAACATAAAAAGAATGGAAGATGACAGATGCATAAAAAGAACAACAGAATGGAGTCTAATAGAAATAAAAAAACAGGGTAGACCAAGATGTTGGAGAGATGAGGTGGATGAGACTACAGAAAAACAAAACATATAAGACGGAGAATCGGAAAATCGTAAACAACAGAAAGTCTGCTTGGAAAAAGGAAAACAGCGACAGCTGTAAAAATACTTTGTTATCGTAATTGTAATTTTTTATATTATATGACTAAATGTCTTCCGAACAGGTCTTATATACAGGGTATCCTAGGAAGATGTTCTAAGACTTTGTGTATAGGTTCTTTGAAACATTTGAAGCAAAAAAAGTTTCAGTAAACATAAATCTATATTTAGAGTCCGTGGCAACGAAAGTTTCAATGTTTCAAGAAACCTACACACGACGTCTTGGAACATCCTCGTAGGATACCCTGTATAGGGTCAATCTTGCATCAGTATCGCTTTACTATCACTGAAATTACATAGATTATTTTGTTTCTCTTTTTGTAAGATCTCAACTATTAATTACTGATTATCAGCTTTTATTATTGTACGTTCCGTACCAGACCCCCATTAAATATGCGCGAGTCTATTTGCTACAGTGACCTATAACAGGTATTTAATCCGCTGTTGCGGCAGACCTGCTTCGGAAAGTATTGTTTCTGCTATTTTATCTGAACATGATACAGCGCCGAGCGTATAATTATGTCTGAAACACAAACAAAGAAATGTAATCGGAGGAGCAGCCGCTTCTTAACATCACCTTGGCCATTTTTCGAGATCGTCCGGAGCGTATCTGATCGGAGAGAGCCTACACCTGCACGCACGACTGGGCGTGAATTAGCGGAAGAGTCCGCCGGGAAAAATCGCGGTAGCTTTGAGATCGCCTCACGGAGCCGCTCGATTTGAGATTTGCTGAAGGAAGTCGCGCGGCTCTCACATTCTTCATTTATCTCCCTCTGCCATCGCGGTGCAGAAGAGGACGTCCGTCTGGTAGCCCGTGTTTCTATCAAATCGCGGCTACTGAACGAGCGTCTCCTCGATTTATTTCATAGATAGGAACCTGATATGCGCGATATATATCTTAGATTGGCTTGATTGCTATAATTAATGAATTATAGCGAGAATAAGATTACCGGGAGAGGTGAGCGCGAGTTCACCGCGCGCACGTTTGCTGCCCGCGAGTCGTGGCCGTCGTTTTTGGTTCTCTCTGCCTGTTGATTGCTAACAATGCGTGAAATGGAGCTGGGCTTTCACGTTGCGTAAAGCTGCCAAAACGGACGACTAGCCAAAAGCTAATTCCCATCCTCATTCCGAAAAGTGGTACGCCCTTAGGTTGTAGGTTGTTGTCGATTTCCTTGTTTTGGACGTGCATGTTGCTATTGCACAAGGTTTTATATGTTGTAAGCAGGCGTAAGTTTTTAATTAGGCGATTAATTTGTTTTGTCTTTAGTTCAACAACTAATGACATCCTGTACAAAACAGATAATTTTATCTAAGATATTTTTGACCTAAGATACAGGATTAGAAATAACTGAGTTTTCAAATTTTTCTTTTTTAAAGTTCCTAACATTACATTCAATCTTTCCAAAACTAGTTATTTCAGACTTCCTTCTTTAACCTCATTAGCTTTATTTTCGTAATCACACATTCTTCAGTAATCTTTTGTAGTACGATACTTCAATACCTCGTAAGGCTCTGCTGCTCCCCATAGGAGCACGACTTGTAAATTGAGAAGGTTGAAGCTCCCACTGTGCCTGGTTGTCGCGCACAATTTCTGATGCAGGGTGATGTGGCAAGCACCGCGCCTTAGACGACGCCATTATTACCCCTTGTTCGAAGTGAACACAGCTAACCAATTATTTTTAATGACTGAGTAAGCCACCCGCAACTCACGCCCTCAAGCGCGCGAGCACGCTGACGATACTTAAATACCTAAAGTAACTAACTTTATTGTCTTTACAGTACATTCAAACGAGTTTCCTCTCGACTTTTAGACGTATAGACGTAGCTTTGATACAAAAGATATCAAGTGTCCATGCTGATAGTAGTAAACCGAAAGAAATGTAAATATAAATTATAATTTAATTTTAAATTTAAATTTATTTATTCTTAGCCATCAAGAATATATAAAGTAATTGAGTAACTCCCCACCCTCCCCACATGTTCCATAACCTACATTTCAAGACAGCAATGGGTCTGTAAAAATCAGAATATGTTCCATATAACACCTATTAATTATTATCATAGATTCTCAACCCGGAAACAGCGAATCAGAGCGAAAAGTCGTAGAAGTTAGTGTTAAACAGAAAAGAATGAATAAATTTAATGATTAGCATGCAACTAGCAGAAAGAAAATATTATTTACAACTATTACATACGCGGTACTTAGTGACACTGAAGGTAATTCTGCACCAGTAAATAAAAAAGTAGGTACTCCAATACATGGTGCAACAAACTATAAAATTATGATAAAAGCTTTGTTAGATGCAATGAAAACGAAACAATATACAACAAAGAGCTTGGATGATAATATAGTTAAAATAAATATAAAAGATCCTGCAGTATACATAAAGTTAATAAGATATATAACAATTGGCAAACAATAACCAAATATATAATTTCAAAACTTTAGCTTCCCAAAAATACTAGGACTGATGGTACCCTCATCTAAATATAGTGCTAAGACAGGACTATAAGTGGCCATGCTTATTAAAGTTCGAGTTGTGCCTTTTTAATTGAGGTAGGATAAGTTTCGAGAAACGCATCTTTTTCGGGCAAAAAAATTATTTGTACAAGACTAAATTGTGCTGTTGTCGGATAAGTACCTACATTTCTGTACACTAGTCCGACTTTCTTCCACAGAGGGAAACCAATGGTTGCAACTGGACGCACAAAGCGGAAACAGCCACCCAAACTTTGTGCTAGAGTTATCTACCTAAAGAACAAGGGTAAAAATTGCGATCAGCTTCTTCTCGCAAAAGTCGACTATAGGTTTTATCAACTAAAAGTACCAGAAGACACGCAAAATTGGAAATGTCTCTGCCAGAAGAAAGAAACGCAAGAAAACAGGACCGAGAAATAGTGCGGTTAGCTAAAAAAGACCGGCGCAAGTCGGCCGTAGATATAGCTGAGGAAGTTAAGGAACAGTTCTCCGTGTCTGTACACCCTAAACAATCCGTAACAGAACTATCTGCACGGTAGATCGCCTTGTCGTAAGCCCAGCAAACTGTATGTTTCGGCGTCGAAAAATAGTTGGATGTCTGATGGGAAGAGAAGTGCGGCTGCAACCTCATAAAGCCTACAAATTGTACTGTTTGCTGCTGACCGTAAATTTTGAAGGTGCCAATGGCGTGGGGGTCTATGACAGCATATAGTGTGGGCATACTGAATTTTATCGACTGTTCCAGTATGTCTACAGGAGCTTGCTAGGAAAGAATTTGGCGCCCTTCGCCAGAAAACTGTAGCTGTCAAGAAAATTTTACTTCCAGCAGAATAACGATGCTAAGCATACCAGCTAAGTATTAGAACCGTTTAGAACAAGACGTTAATACGTGCCCAAATAATTATTTTATGTCAACTTTTTGATTGAGAGGGGTTCTGAGCTATTTTTTTAGATATATGGTGCCTGTGTGTCTTGTTTTCTGGTTGAGCCTGCGGGAGAGTGCCCTCAATCTCTTAATTTGGTTGTGAGTATTCATACTATTAAAATTTTTCTAAATGGAACAAAATAAAAAAATTTTGTAGTGCCTATATTTAGGAACATAGTATAATTCACCACACTTATTAAATAAAGCGATATCGTCTTTACATACTAAATATACAACAAATTTATCATACTAATCCAAACGCTGTCAATAAAAATTGAAAACGGTTAACAAGAACCAACAAAGAGAACTTAGAGGCTTTCACAAAACATCTCAAAGAGATATTTCAAGCGAGTAAACAACAACAAAATAAACAAATATTGGAAGCATAAGATAGAATAAAAAAGACATAAATAAAAGAGAAGTTAAATATAAAACATAGAAAAATGTACTGACTGCTGGGATAAAAGTTGCAGCAATCCACAACAAAATACTTCTAGAAAATTAAATAATAAAGTCAGTGTAGACATGTGGTTGTTAATCGTCGGTAAAAATAAGATTAATAAAATTAAAATAATTTAAAACTATGAATTAAGAAACATCATACATAAGTGCCCGCTAGTATATCAAAAACAGTGATACCCACAGGAACATAGGGATAAAAACTATATTAGAGGAAATATACAACATTGCCCATAAGAATGAGACCAGCGTTCAGGAAAATTTAAGAGTAAGATTTATGGGGATAGAGTTATATGAATTAGTGTGAAGTTGCACAAGTACCAGTGTAAAAATGTTAAGACGTGAAAAGTGTGTGTCAAAATACCCGAACTAAGAAGACAATTGATTGGTAACATCTCATATAAACATTAGAAAATTTAAGTTAAATAAGAATTGCTAGTTAGTAATTAAACTAGTTTCAATGTATATCTATTAAAAAATTCATCATACAACCCCAATTGAAGAAATAAAAACGTTCTTAGTGGACTAACTAAGAAAGTAAGAAAAACACTAAATATTAGAGGCAAATATACCGAGAAACCGCTGTCTGTATTACGTATTGATCTAAAAACGTCTGCAAAAAATAAAGAGATTTATAATGCCTGATCCTTAGACAACAAACATATCGTCTTCGAGTCCCTAAGGAAAAATACTGAATTAGTGCAATATATACAGTGTCATGAATATAGATATATAAGACCATATATTTACGTTAAATGCAGAAGATCTGACCATACGAAAATTTGCACCAAATATTTTGGTATCATATAAAGTAATTTATTCTTCAAAAAACTACTTAATTGAAACTTCTACGTGCGTTTTCAATTCTGAATAAAAAGGAACTTTGGATTTTCACCAAATTATGAAAGTTAAATTTAGGTTACATATATTTTTGGAAATTCATCGTCTCATTTGTTAACTGTGAGCTCAAAGCTTTTGTAATTCGAACGTAGTCGCATACATACATATGATGAGCCACTTCTGCAAACGTGAGTGAATAATCCGTTGCATGGTTTTGGTGAATTTCCCAATAAAGGTGTGTCAAATTATGGAAGCTCTGGGTACCTTTTATGACAAAATAAATTTTATCTGAAAGACTTTTCTATAAGGTAGGTGCTGCATTTGTTCAGTACAGTTAAGAGCATTCATATAGACACTTCAGTCGACTGTTTGGGAATGTTTAAGATCTCAACTATTTTCAAAGAAAAATAATGGGCAAGAATGAGAGCTAAGTTTACTATTGCACATCAGTAACTAAAATGAATAAAATCACTGGAACGGACAAGGTAAATTCGCCTCAAAAAGGGTTATTCAATTATTTGAAGAAGTATTAGTATCAGTATTTTGAGATATCAAAGAAATTTTTTGATTAATTATTTTGAAACAATGTCAAACAATAATTATGAGCAAAACTAAAAAAATCACCTTCTTTGGGTGAACTTTCATCTATTCTCAAAACACTAAATATTCCTACCTGCAAAGATGCTTTAGTCAAAAAAAAATTATTTTCTTTTTATTACTACTGCAAATTTACAATCTACTTTAATAAAAGTAATAAGTAAATTAGTTGAAACTGACGTATTTGGCATGAGCAGGGCACCATCCACTGATGAGTCTCCACGACTTATTCAATAAGGTCTTCTGGCCATTGTCTCTTCAATCTTCTATCCAAAGGCTAGCGAGGGTAGAGGTTTGTAATGAGTGGGTTGAAATGGTTTAATGTGCGCATTTTGCTCTTGGCTACAAAACTCTTGATTACTTCCGAGATGAATGGGATTTTGAGGTCGTGGTGGAGGGTTTGATTGCTGACATACCAAGGTGCATCAGTCAGAATGCGCAATGTCTTTGATTAGAAGGACTGCAATATTTTGGTGTTGGATGGCTTACTGCATCCCCACAGTTCAATCCCGTAAGACCATACAGGTATTAGGATGATTTTATACAGTAATAGCTTGTTTTCGATTGTCAGTTTATATGATCGCCCGATTAACCAGGGCATACGTTTGGTTTTTATATTGAGTTGCTGTCTTTTGGCTTTTATGTGAGCTTTCCAAGTTAGTCGTTGATCTAGATGAAGTCCCAAGTACTTCACCTCAGTTTTTATTGAAATGGGTTGGTTGGAGATGGTGACTTAAGGGCATGTATGGTGTTTCATAGTGAAGGTAATTTGACTTGATTTAGCGCTGTTTACTTTGATCCGCCACCGATCAAGCCAGCTTTTTAGGAGATTTAGGTGTGACTGAAGGTTTTGGGATGCGTTGTCGGCATTGGTATCAGATGACAATATTGAAGTGTCATCTGCGAAGGTAGCAATTAGGGTATTATCTGTAGTTGGAATATCTTCAGTATAGAGAAGATAGAGAAAGGGACCGAGGACACTACCCTGCGGAACACCGGAGCTAATAGCGTGGAGCTTGATAGCGAACCCTTAAATAGGATTTTAGGAGGAGGAAGATTTGGTGAGAAAGCTGTCTTTTGATTTTATACAAGAGACCGCAGTGCCATACTTTATCAAAGGCCTGTGCGATATCCAAAAATACTGAGGCACACATTTTTTTGTCTTCAAACGTTTCTTTGATATAGTTAACTATTCTATGACACTGCTGGATGGTTGAATGTCCTTCACGGAAGCCGAACTAGTGAACGGGAATTAACTCCTCTGAAGGGCTTATTTCTTTGATTCTGTATAACAGTAATCCCTCAAAGATTTTAGAGAGCAAGGGTAATAATCTTATTGGCCGATAAGAGGCTGCTTCTTGTGGATGTTTCCCAGGTTTCGCGATCATGATTATTGATGCGAATTTCCATTGAAACGGAAAGTGAGAGATGGCAAACATGCGGTTGTAGATTGTTGTAATCAGTACTATTGCTTTTTTAGAGAGATTTTTTAATGTATTGCCTACTATGAGGTCATAGCCGGGGGCTTTGTATGAACTGGTTTGCTTGCTCTCTCTGTATACTTCTGCAGGTGAGACAGGTCTCAAGGGTAGGGATAATTGTCTAGGTGAGTTTAGTAATTCCTCTATCTCAGTATCAAAGTTAGGATTGTTAGATGGGCATGGAGTGAACACTTGTGCGAGGTGTTCTCCGAAGGTATTTGCTTTTTCTTCACTTGAACGAGCCCAGCTTTCATCTAAATTTCTTAGGGGTGGTATGTGAATGGTAGGCCTTTTAAGCTTTTTTGTCGCTTTCCAGATAGTGTGATTTTCTGGCGATAGGTTACGGAGGTAGTATGCGAAAGATTCATTTCTGTTTTCTTGTATGACATTCCGAAGTCGGTGAGTTAGATTATTGAGTGTAGTCTTATCCTGGGGATTTCTGGATCTTTGCCATTTGGCACGGGCTCTACGTTTTTCGGTTACAAGTTGTAGCGGTGTATTGTGGGTTTCGTGTGCTCCTTTAAGATCTATTGGAGTAGCTTGCCAGGCAGCCTCTTGAATTATCTTTGTAAGGTATTCGACGGTTGCATCGATTTCGCTGGGTGTGTGCATTTTGTGTGCTAGACTAATGTTGTTATTTATGTACAGTTGGAATTGCTCCCAGCCAGTTTTAGCAGTACAAAGTTTTGGTGATGTGTTTTACCATATAATATTTGAACTTAGAGTTATTATTATTTTAGAATGATCTGAATCTAGGTCGAAGTTGCTTTCAGTTTTACTGTATATGTCGGATATCCCTTTGGTGGCCGCGTAGTCCAGCAAGTCGGGGATTTTACGTAAGTCCGTCGGCCAGTAGGTTGGCTCACCGGTTGACAAGTAATTTAAGTTGTGTTGTTGTATCGTATGGAAGAGTGCTCGCCCTTTAGGTGAAATTAACCTGGAACCCCAGTGGGTATGTTTGGCGTTCCAGTCTCCGGCTATTAAAAAGCGAGGTCCAAGTGGGAGGAGAAAATCTTGAAATTCCTCAGCTGCAATGGAATGCCTAGGTGGACAGTAGACTGCTCCGATAGTTAGAGGCCAAGGAAATAAGTTAACTTTAACTAATGCACTTTGGATTTTGTTAGTTGTATAGGATGATAATTCATAGTGAACTATTGCGGTTCTGATTATGATTGCCGACCCTGCATGTGCTGTTCCGTCTGGATGATTTGCATAGTATGTGTTATAGTGTGGTATTTTTGTTACCGAATAAGATGTAGAATGGCTTTCAGAGATAAGTAGTATATCTATTTTATTGTAATTTAAAAATAGAGTTACTTCCTGGATATGATTATTGAGTCCGTTGGAGTTCAATGCCGCTATTCTTATCGAGTTAGCCATTAGTGCGTCAGTTTATTAATAACAGTGGTGAGCATGGTTAGAATCATGCTGTTGTGATTTAGCAATTGTGTGAACATGTTTTTAAATTCGCTAAGGAAGGAGGTAAGCTTTTCTGTAATTTCATCATTATTTTATGTTTCTCTTCCTGCAGCTTGTGAGTAACTAGGAGCATTCTGAGAGGAGTCATACAAGGTCTGATGGTTAAGTGATGTGAAAGCTGGTGGGTTTGCTCTGTGAGGTGTTCTGATAGCTGACTGCTTTGGCAAGGTCTCTGTACACAGAACATCCTCTATAGTTGGCAGGGTGGTCGCCATTGCATACGGCACATTTGGCTGGAGTTTCCCTAGTCTTTTTACACGTTTGACTGTTGTGGGGTCCTCCACATCTAACGCAATTGTAGGACTTCGTGCAATAGGCCTTGGAGTGGCCATAGGCTTGACAACGTGTACATTGTATTATGTTGTTTTTGATTCGAGGTGCTTCTATTCTGACTTTTGAATTTTGTATAAATTCAACTTTATACACATCCTTATTGTTTGTTTGGGGCTCGAGGTCAACGAAAAACATTGGCAATGGGTTTTTGCTTACTCCGTGTCGGATGTTTATTAAGTTTCTTACAGGGTGTCCTAAACTATGAAGTTCGTCATTGATGTCTTGGCTAGGGATTGAATGATTTAGGTCACGTATGACGATTCTATAAGCTCGCTCTTGTTTTATTTGATATGTATGATACACAACTTTTTCTTGACTTAGGTGAGAGATTAGCTTCCTGTATGCATCAATTGTTCTTGCATTTATTTTTACCGTATTATTGGATAGGGATTTGGAATAAATACGTTCTTCTTTGACGACTTTGGTCAGGTTATTAGTCATGGCTTTGAAGTCGGTAACACCGTAGATATATATATATATATATATATATATATATATATATATATATATATATATATATATATATATATATAGGTGGAGGGTTAGGTTCTGAAGATTTCGTTTCAGAGTTAGTTTCATTTGAGTTGTTTTCATCAGAATTGTGAACAGTTTCGGTTTCAGCGAGGACCTGATACCTGTTTGTTATGTTGGTTGCGGACGAGTTTTCAGGTGGCTTGGATTGTACCATTCGTTTTCTTTTTTTTTGATAATAGTTTGCCAGGGATGTTTACTGCCGCTTTGTTCTTGATCTGCATTCATATTTTCGTCATCGTCGCTTTCAGTGCCATAGCTAACTTGTACAGGTTGCGAGAAATCTGTTGTAAAAGTATTACTGTATATGGGCGTGCTTGTAGTTGGGATTTGGGATAAACGTTGTTGATAAGGTTGAGGAATTGGAAATTGATTTTGAAACATCGGAGGTAAGTGAGGATTGAGTTGAGTTTGACTTATCTGATTTACGTAGTTTGGCATTGGTGGTGGCTGGTTTTGCATTGATGGCATCGGTTGAAAATTATTCCAGTTGTTACAGGAGTTGCTGGTTGGTCCGGGTATATTCCCGGTTGGGAACATTTCACTACATTAATGTTTATCTATTTTACAGTAGCTTTAAGCGAAAAAGGTTTGCTGGGTTAAATTAGAATTTAAATTTTATTGAACTCTGTGACCGCGATATCAGTCGCGTGCACTCAGCTGTTGTTATCACTCGGCCGACCCTCAAGCGTCGAGAGCGGCGATCGAAACGTCTTTATTCCGTGAAAGTCAACCCAGAACTCAAATTTTTTTTTAACTGAAGCTATAAATTGATATTTCGACGATCTTTGGAAAATTCACTATAAGAACGAATCGAGGAGCTGAAGCAACATTGGACCAAATGTATTTAAATCCAAATAAATTAGGTTTAAAAATATATTACAACTCGTATGTCTTTATTTCTACAAAATTAGAGAGCTTTTAAGAATCCTTACTTCATCATTTTTATAATTACAATTGTAGATTTAGAAAATTCACTAGTTATATGAAATAATTTCAGCAAACTGGACAATTTGTTTAGTTTATATACTTGCCATCATTACAAAAAATATCCCTGCTTTCCGACCGTAGTTTATTTACAGTCGGTGGCTATCAAAGGCAGAGCCTGATGCTGAAAAACATCAGTTTGCGGTGGGCATGACGTGCCAAAGACGGCAGCATCCTGCGCGGAAAGGCGCCGGAACGAAATCGAAACCTGTTGGGCCTTCAGAAATTAAGGCAAGGTCACGAAGAGGAGCCCGCGCGGGTCAATGGCACTAATTGCAGCCTCGTTCGGATGCAAACAATGGGCCGCCAAAGAGGGAAATCGGCCCGGTATTGTCCGATCGTGCGGCGTTTTTCTCAATAGGTTATCAGAAAAACAAAACAATGAGCGGCCAGCTCCGCCGACCAAAACGGAGTTCGTGTTAACACGGCCTGCGTTCGCCTCAGCCAAGCACGCAATGGAATTACGGCGAGGAAAATGAGCGCCTTTTGAGAATATTGCCAATTATTGTGCTTAGCGAAAGGAAAGAGCTGGATTAAGACTGGGTTTATAGTTGCCGCAGATCGCTATCGGAAGATTAATTTTTGCACAACTTTTTAGACTTAATTGCATTTTCTGTAATTTGCCTCTGCCGTTACCTAATTGCTGAACTGGAATAGAGCTGAAATAATCTCCCGCATCAAAAGTGGCACATGGAACAAAAAAGTATACAAAAACGAGAACTAGTTTGTCATGAAAATTCTAAATCACAATTTAAAATTGCTACAAACATTGTAAATAAAATTTAAGACCTTATTTGTGTACTAATTTTTTATTGCTTTCTCTTTGTCTAGGTAATTCAAAATAGAAAAATTTAATTTTAAATGTTTTTTATTTACAAGTTATTGTCATATTAACAAAGGAAATTGTTATACATGATATACGGTATGCTGTAAACGCTATGTTCTAATAATCAGATAGATAGACTGAAAATTTAAATCGATTTCTGAAAATAGAGACATAATAAATATATGCAGTAAAAGTTTAAATGCAATTTTGAGTTTTCCTGTATAATAGTTTACCAATTGATAGATCTTATACTTTTAATTCATTGGACTTTAAATCTATGACTTGCAAAAACATATTTGTATTAAAAGCTTCAAACATTCTTACGTATTTTTTAGAGGAGCTAATCAAAAGTAAACTCAGACCTTTGATTTGAGTCTGCTAGTGTCAAATATAACTTTCAAAAACTGAAGGCAGATCTTGTCGATTAGAATCAATCGGTACCAAATTTACTTTTTTGAAGCTAAAGCAGCAAAACCATGAGCTGTGAATGATTGATAACCCATAGACTTTATATATAGAAGTCTGCCAATGACATACAATGCTAGATCCTAAGGCAAATCTACTTGCATCCAAAACTTAAATTTAGTTCTGCATTTTCCTTTGTGAGATTGTTTAAAAATTTATATCCTAGGAACAAAATTAGAAAACAGATATTTTACCAATAAAATGAATATCAACCCAACTGAAAGAGGATTATAGAGCACTCTACGGCCAGTTTAAACAAGCAACATAAAAGAAAAAGAAAACAAGATGTAGTAAAACCAAAAAGAACGAGAGAGAAATAAACCCATAGGGCGATGATGGTTGTGACGGTGATGTCAAAAAATATAAGACATACAATAGTTATACATCACAAAAGTTTGTTAATCTAAACTGAGTGATATCAATTATATTTTTTAAAAATCCAAGCAGCAAAATTGATAAGAGCAACAAAAAAATATAGTATAACCATTATATAAAAACATACATAAAAATTTAAGACCTGTAAGGTGAAATGGCTAAGTTACTTGAAAATAATAAAACATACAAAAATAAAAAATAAGAGGGATCACAAGTACTATAAATTTATATAATTGAAGCGGATCTAAGAATTGCAATAAGCAGTAATTGAAACACAATAGTAGCTAGTTGTTGGTAAGTAGAAAAAGTGAAGAAGCAACAGGAAAAAAGTAACAAAGTTCCACTATCAGATTGCAATCTAATTTCGCTTGAATTTAACTGGTAGGCTCTAAGAAAATGTTAAGTCTTTAAAGAGTTTAAGTAAAATAGTTAATACTTCAAACTTCAAACAATGCACAATGGATTAGTCATACCCCGTTCTACAAAAGGTAACGTGGAGAGTTATGCCAATAGATGCTGCAGATGTACAGTGTCAAATAGAAACGTTCTTTAAATGTCTGTCAGAACAACGAATCTGAATATGAAGGATAAGCTTCAGTTGGCTGTCCTCAAGTGGGACCATACATCAAAAATATGTTTTACAGCAACATTACGAAAATTGCCGGACCTGATAATACTCAATCTCATTCACGTAGATATTTGCATACCATCGTTCGTGGTGGGTTTGAAGATGATAAAGCCTGTCTGTGCACAATAAATGTCCCACACTCAATAGAAGCAAAAACGTGTAGGGGTAAGCCAGCAGTTGCTACAGTGGTTCTTTGAGCGATTACAGCAAATAAACCATGATCCTGGCACGAAACTCTACCAAGTGGCAGCACACTGACAGCTCTCATCCCAAAAAGTCAGGATCGGGATAATTCATTTCCAAAAAATGAAGATTACCTTTTGAGATCAAGAGATGATTTTGCTGATGTATTGGCTATCCACTCGTAAGAGCATTAGCGGTGAACGGTACTGCAAATTGCTGAAGGGCTTTGTCGATATATTTAGCTACGAGAAGAATCAACATTATTATAACATAAAAGTGGTTAGCCACATGGCAGTAGTTATCTCGTTGTTACTCTGTAGACTCTCAGGTACGCTGTGACGCCTCACATTTTGGGCTGAGCGACTACTCTTTATTTGCCAAAATAATAGAGGTAGTGCTCAGTAAGAAATTCTTCAACTGTACGCTCCAGTCGGCTGTCCACAGCAGCAGTTTTACATAACCTACTGGAGAGATAACAAAAGTGCATATATAATGAAGGTAAGTACCTCTAATCAGATGTATACTGACTTCTTCCTAATAAAAGAATGGTGGGAAGTTTGAGACAGTATTCAAAAATAGAACAATTAAAATAATCTTGTCTTTAGTAATAATAACAATACGATTTGAGTTGCTTAGTGATATTAACAAACTCGAAAATATTAGTGTGCTGCACAATTATGAGACAAAAAATTTATCAATTAATCCGCAACATTTGACTTGTTAAACCTTTTATGATATAAATAAAGACTTTTTTAACCAAACTTAAATAACAATAACATTTTATTGAAAAACAATGATAAAGAAATATTTTGTGACTATTACCACAGTTGTTGATAAACTTAATGGGCCAATATATGTGTTAAGTACTTACCTCATAAAAGAAAAAATCAATAAAATAAAGTAGTTGGTCAATTACCAAAATTCTTTATAACTCTTATTGTTTGTCGTTATGTTAGATAATTCTGCCTTATTAATTGCCGATGTAAACAATCAAATCAGACCTACTAATAAATTAAGTATTTCAAAATGCTGTGACATTTGCTAAACACGACTATTATTCTACACATCCTTTAATTGGCATAGTCTAATTAACTAATCCAAAATTTATGAAAAATGTAGGAAGACTCAGCTGGCACGCGACATTTTGTTAGCCAAGTTTTCCCCAATGTTTTTCCGTAAATGCGGCACATTAATACTTTAATAATTTAGGTAGCAATAAATGCATTAAAATACGTGTATTGTACAAACCTCCTATTATCAAATCAAATACATAATGGGCTTGTGGAAGTAAAGAGAAAGGAGAAAACTTTACTGAACACCTAAATGAGTAAATGAGTTCAAATCCTCTTCAGCCATTTTCCCGAGGAAGATACTAAAATAATTGATTTTCTAAAATCTCCTTTTCAAATGAGCCTACCTATCAACCCATTTAAGATTTTGGAAGTACAAGAACTAAACAGTAAAGAAACTAACCCTAAAAAGGCAGCACGCTTCGGCCTTATCGCTGGGAAAATCCTCAAAGAGCTACCTGAAATTGCAATTCGAGCGATCACTCAAATATACAATGCTATCCTCACTATCAGGTACTTCCCAAGTGCCTGGAAAGTGGGACAGGTAATAACTATACAGAAGTCTGGAAAGACACCAACTGATCCCACATTCTATAGACCCATTAGCTTCTTGCTATTCTTCTCCAAAGCCTTCAAAAGTTATTATTAAAACGACTTTAACCAATCCTAGATGAATAAGGATTAATCCCTAATTACCAATTCGGATTTCGACATCAACACGTAATAGTAGAACAAATTCATAACAATCTTGACGAACATAGATATTGGTCTGCTGCGTTTTTAAATATTTCCCAGGGTTTTGACAAGGTCTGGCACTTCGGTCTATTCTATAAACTAAGAAAGTTTGTGCCATACTAAATCTATGAAATACTGAAATTTTACCTATCAGACCAGCATTTATTTGTGGGCTACCAAGGCGAATCCACGAATCTTCACTGTATCTGGAGTTTCCCATGCCAATGTACTGACCAACCGCCACTTTCGCTGATGACACGGCTGTCCTGACCTCACATATTAATTCTACCACTGCATCCCACAACTTGCAAGACTCCTAGAATAAAGTCCAGCAATGCTAGCAGAACCGCTAGCATCCTCAACCTGGCTATCATCGAAAGATTCTACAATGAAGTGCTACGTGCTTTAGTGGTATGTGCCAAATAAAGTTATTTAAAGTGATTTGCGTACACCTACTATAAAAGAAGAAATAAAAAGCACTGTCCAAATATATAACTATATAACTATCAGTACGTTCTCATCAACTAGTGAATATATTAATGAACAAATCCGATAAACCAAAATGTTTAAAATAAACTTCCAACGCGTTTTAATAATTTTAATTGAACCTAACATTAATTCTAAGAATTAATTTAAGTTTTCCTTCTTTGTTTTAAATTTATGTTAAAACAATCACCTGTATTATAGATTAGCAAAATGTATAATAAAGTGGCTTATTGTGCTACTTATTGCCTACTTTACATGTCCATAAGCAATTGGCAGTTTCAAGTGCTGCTTGCACTAAATACTTATTGTTCCTTGTAACCAAAACATATTGTATGACAAAGGAGTTAAATAAAAAATGCATTTTATAGATATGAGTCTACTAGTTAACGAATATAACTTTTGAAAGAGAATATATAGCCAAAAAGTACAAATAAGAAAACCGGCATCAAATCAAATTTAAAAAATCAAAAAAAGTTATGTAGGATCGGGTTAAAACTTTGGTAGGAAAATTTAAAGAATTTACTTTTAATGAAAAATGAAAAATAAAAATTGAAACACGTAACAACAAAACATAGGCTGCCGCCGGTAGCTACGTGGTCGAGATATTCGCTCCTCTGACCTCGAGCCGCCGCAGCGAGTTCGAGTCTCGCTCAACCCATGGGTGTATGTGATTGTCCTATTATTAAGTGCATGTTAGTAGGCACAATAAGCCCTTGACACTGCAGTGCCAGTAAGTGCGCAAAAAACATGCAAGCAATTTTGATAGGAAATATAATCTAATCATTAGATACACTACTGAAAAAAGGAGAAAAAATATTTCACCCAAATTTTAGTCAAAACCATTTGTGTTCTACACTTAAAATTGCCGAGTTAAAATCTGAAAAAAGTGTCACATGTGACGGTCATAACTAGTCAAGTCAAATTAGCCCACCTTTTTAACTGTCCTCCATTCGGAGTAAGAGAATATCAGATCTTAGTACTCACTAAATAAGGTTTAAAATATCCTACTAAATATTCACTTACTGACCTTGTGACATTGTTATGTGTATTTGAAATAAATAAAAAAGAGTTAAGTGAAACAAGGTGCTCCCGAAAATATTCAAACAAGAGACGTTTTGTGTTTTTGATCTAAATTTCCGTTAAATTTTACAACAAACTGTTCCAATATGTCTAATGTATTAACAACAATTACAAATCCTTGTTAAGTCAACCCCAGACATTATTATAAATAATCATAAAATTGCATTTTAGTATATCTAGAAATGAGCAATTTAACTTTCATTAATTTAGAGTACCAATAAATAAACGTACAAAGATAATAAAAGCGCGCATTCCACGTGAACTATATATTGTGCATCCTTTAAAACAATAATAGCATTTGAATATCACACAAACCATTTAACAAATCAATATTCAGTGATTGATCTTGCTAAATAATTAAGAAAATCAGCACGACTACGACCGAATTAATAAAAATAGTTAGATTTCTCAAATAAATTCGTAGAAAAGCACAGCAATTGACCTGTAACTTTTAAATAGGATTTATTGCTGATTTTAAAAATAAGAATAATAAAATATTTTTTTTTAATTTTTGTTGCCTAGGACCATAATGCAGTTATACCAATTTAACAATTCTTGAATGGGAAGTTTAAAATTCGCTAACACGAATATGAAATAGAATAGGGGATTGTAAAATTTTAATAATAAATTAAGACAATGTAATGTAATCAAAAATATTTTAAATAATTCCAAAACAGGTATGCATCACTAGAATGATAAAAAAATTCTGAACTTTTAGTTTTATAATATAGCAATAAAATCTATAGATAAACACATATTTAGTATTGAAACTACTGAGAATCAGATGATAATGTCATATGAGATATTGTTGTCGCGAGCGCTAAAATCCCAAAAAATAAAAGACATTGACAAATAAAAATAGATTGCAGATTTAGTCGACAGCTCTAGTAACGGCTTACCTACCTATTGCAAGGGGAACCAATTGAAAGAGAGTACAAGTCTGAAATCAAATTTTGCGTAGATATGTCAAATAAAATCTTCTTTAATAATTACATAGATATCTACGAAACATAGTATATCTCTTGACTGATGCAGCCTAAATATCAAATATCTAGTTCAAATTTTAAATTTCTAAAATTACAGTTTTATAACAACCAAATGAAAGAGGAAAAAAGAAAAACGGGAAGAGAGAGGAAAGGGCGGGCAGAGCAAGAACTTTTATGTTGCAATAAAAGATAGCGGAGACAACTGTAAATCAGTCGGAGATCACAGACACTTTATAAAGTGGAACAAAATATATAATCAATAGCAGGTCACGAGAAGAAAGTCTTTATATTAGATGCATGATCTAAAAAGAAAAGGATAAAGACAAAAAATAACTGAAGAAATAGTACATAGGATAGCTACAAAGATTTCCCTGAATAGCGAATACCACGTAGCAATCTCCAAAAAATTTAAAAATAAATATTAAACAGGTAAAAATAGCAAAATGGCGATGACATGGATAAAAACTAACTTTCAAGAGTAAGAAAAAAGTGTTATAAATAGCAACATGAAATTTACATAGAATTTTCTTTGGATGATCCTTAAAACATCTTAATAAGAGCTAATGATATATGCATAATAGTCAAACTATATAAAATAAAAAAGTACATAACGTATCTAGTAATATACAACTTTTATAATAGTGGAGGATGAAATAAAAAACAAATCTACAAATAATAGAATGAGTTACATCAATCTAAAAAGACGTTACAGGAAACGAACTCGTTAAACTTTACTACTCACATAAAAGAAAAAAGGAACTAAGAAAAACATTTTATGCTTATTTAGAAATGTAAGTAAAGAAAACACCTATAATTATACCTAGAAGACTTTAATGTGAAAGCAGAAAACCAAAATAAATGCAAAAAAACAAAAAAAAATAAAACTTCCAGGAACGGATTAGGCATTGATTATTGTGTAGTCAAAAATACAATTAATATAAGTAACACATAGCTTGCAATATTACTAAAATGTTATATAGAACTAACGATAACAAACTACAATGCGAAGAGATAAAAAACAAATATTAAAAATAATAAAAATGTGACATTTAACATATGAAATATGTGGCAAATCTTTGAAATACTAAAAAAGCCCACAACAAGATAAAAATTGGACAACACCAGGTTTTAACGCATGCTGTAAAAGTTTAAATCTGCACTGAAAATAATAGAAAACACATCAGCGGCAACAAAAAATAATTTTAAAAAAGAGGTAACATAGCGATTATGCCTTTCTTATTAAGTATAAAAGTGAGCACTTAAGAAGACAAACCAAGTCAAAGAAGAAGTATTCAATGTAAACATTAATAATATAGAAGAACTAAAGAAGTTGGAAATATAGAAAAAGAGGGAAAACAGCAAATATAATTAACCAATTTAAAAACGGTTAGAATCATTGAAAGTTGAAAATGGATCGACAAACACATAGCTAACGAAACATAGAGAGAAAATATAAGAATAATCAAACACACCAATTACTACAGAATATATCACGATAACAGGTATTGAGAATGACATGTTGCAATACATAAATGTGGACTTTTGGGGCTAGTATATAAAGGATTTGTTAAGGCATATATTGAATAGTATTAGACAGATAGTTTTGAGACTTGGACCATGAAACGAAAAACTACAGAAAAATTATTTGAAAGCCATCACAAGAAGGCTTCTAAATAGCTACCTAAAATATAGTAGATTAACTTATATATTAAAATAGGAATTTTCATGCCCTCTGCCATGTGTTATTGAATCCAAAGTTTTTATTTCTTAAATTAGTTTACAAAATGACAAATTTTAAATAAAGAATGTCTCCACAAACTTCGACAATTTCATATGTTTTAGGGCATATTTTTATATATTTTTTTGTATTTTTGACGATTTTTCTCTTTTAGATTAAAAAGACTTTATGCACAGTCACACTTCTTTACTTTTAATTAACAACATCATCAAACAACTAATTGCTAAGAAACGAAGTGCCAGAACAGTCTGGCAAAGATGAAGGAACAATATTGGACCTACATCAATATAATAGACTGTCTAGAGAACTAAAACCAGCACTTAAAGAAATCCAAAATAATAATTTTGTACAATATATTACTAAACTTTCGCCTAATGATAATACATTGTGGAGGGCAACAAAAAAGTTGAAAAGACCTCAGATGGCTGTTCCACCAATTAAACAATCCAATGGAGAGTGGGCGCGTAGTGTTCAGGAGAAGGCCGATACTTTTGCCACGTACCTAGCTGAAGTGTTTCAACCCATTAAAGGGGATCCAGACGATGAGGTAGATAGTTTCATCCAAATACCATGCCAAATGTCTCTTCCAATTAAGCCTTTCACGCCTGCTTTAGTTAAAAAAGAAATAAGCAAACTTAACATACATAAAGCTCCGGGATATGACCTGTTTACAGGACAACTACTAAAATACCTGTCTAAGAAAGCTATTCTACTTTTAACAGTCATCTATAACCGTATGTTAAGCTTAACCTATTATCCAATTTCATGGAAATATGCTGAAATAATTATGATTAAAAAACCAGGCAAACCTCCACATGAAACAACATCTTATCGACCCATCAGCCTCTTACCTATCGCAAGTAAAGTGTTTGAACGACTCCTTTTACGAATAATCCATAAAGAACGTGACTTTTTGACACTGCTCCCCAACCACCAATTTGGATTTCGTGAACGACATTCAACAATCCACAGCTGCATAGAATAGTAAACATGATTGCTAAGAGTTTAGAAGAGAAGAAATTCTGTAATGCTGTATTTCTCGATATCCAACAGGCTTTTGATAAAGTGTGGCATCCTGGTCTCCTATACAAGTTGAAAAACACACTATCTAGTAATCTATATCTACTCCTAAAATCCTATTTAACTGATAGAAACTTCTCAGTAAAATACAACGGATGTTAATCTAACTTTCATGCTATAGAATCCGGTGTCCCACAAAGCAGCGTCCTTGGACCATTCCTATTTTTAATACACACCACCGACCTACCTGAAACAAATACTACTACAATTGCCTCATTCGCCGATGATGTTGCTGTGCTATCCACCAGTGAAAATCCTACAACAGCTTCCGAACAACTACAAACCCATTTGATTCTACTTACGGAATGGTATAAATGGAGAATGCAGATTAACCAAACTAAATCGGTCCAAGTCACGTTCACTAATCGACAAGCAACCTGTCCACCTGTAATAATCAACAACATATCCGTACCTATGAAAACTGAAGTGAAATACCTGAGACTAACCCTAGACCAACGATTAACATGGAAAAGCCACATCAAGACTAAACGTAAGCAAATGGACATCAAACTTCGCCAAATGTATTGGCTTCTTGGACGAAAATCAAAACTGTCGTTAAATAACAAAATTCTGTTATACAAATGTATAATCAAACCTATTTGGACCTACGGGCTTCAGTTGTGGGGGAGTGCTAAACCATCAAACCTGGCAATCATACAAAGGTTTCAGTCTAAAGTTCTCAGAATCCTGGCAGATGCTCCTTGGTATGTCAGTAATCTCACATTTCGTACCGACTTGAAAATTCCAACCATCAAAAAAGAGATCGAGCGCAGTGTTATTAGATACCAAAATCAAATAATCAACCACGACAACGCTCTGGTAGAGCAGTTATATGAAAGCGGTCCAAACACAAGAAGACTCCACAGAACCTGGCCTCAAGATTTAATATAACGAAGAAAAAATCATCCAAAGGAATAGCATTAGTGAATGCTTCTCTTATACACTTTGTATTACATTTATCGCATTTACTTAATACTCCTTTCCTGTGGAAGTAGATTGCAAATATGCTATTATGCCAATAAAAAAAAAATTAACAACATTTAATCTCTTAGAAAATAATTTTATTTTCGCTCCAGCATTTAAGTTTTACAATTTTATATTTTATTCCTTTGGTCGTTATTAGAGTTTGCGATCATTCTATACTATTACCCTGGTTATTTCTTCTCCCTTAAATAATATTTGCTTGATATGCCATTGATATCTCTACTATTTCAGAATCTTCTAAAAATCAGTATTATTGGAAAGTTTGACATTTTGTAAATATAAATAAAATACAAGAGCACTTCGAGGCACATGAAACAAATTCCATAGTATGCTCTAACTGTTTGTTGATTAAGACAGCCAGTTGGTAGCAGTTATTTACAATACCATTTGGCTCTTTTGTATCAAATTAATAAATGGGTACTACACAACCTAACTTTCAACAATAAATTACACCATCTTACAATCTGCACACTTCTTTTTCACAACTAAAATCAGATAAACTTTTGGATCAAATTTTGACCATTGATTAAAATGTTTGTATTGCAACTATAAACGTACTGATCACTGATCATCATCAAGTGATTCTGTGCCACGAAGTTCTAAAAAAAAACTTCTCCATGGTTGGTGGACTTCAAAAGGAATTATTTAGCATGAATATCTATGACTTGGTCAAAACCCCACAGCAACAATTTATAGTGAACAACCTCAACTAGTGTACGATGCAGTGCAACAAATATAACCAACACTGATAAATTAGAAAAAAAATTATTTTAGAAAAATTGCGACCGATTTTAGCAATAGATACTAGAGAAGAAATAATAAATTTGGGGTTCATTGATCGCCCTTTATTCTCTATATTCTTCGGATATATCTCCATCGAATTATCATCTATTTTTGTTACTGGACAATCGTATGCCTGGAAAAAATTTAATAATTCAGGGGAAATAAAAGTGGAGTTTACATTTTCTGAAAAAAAAATAAAACTGGAATTTATATTTCGATGATAAAGTTGTTTTATATAAAAATAGGCAAGTATTTTTTCTCATTTTCAAAACTGAGAGAAGTTTCTTGGCTACATAGTATTATTATTATATATTATTAATACACACTATTTTCGTAAAGTAAACAGAACATTTTTTTAAATGTGAATGTATGGAGCGTGCAAATTCAACTTTATACATACGATTATGATAGTTAGTTATAAGTATATAAAACTTCTACACTAGTACCTACGAGCTAGTTATATAAAAATTAAAATTACAAAATATATTTTTATTATTACCAAAGCAATTGCTTTAATGAAATCAGTAGTTGTGCGTTCGAACACAAATCACTCCAACAGATTTAATTACACCTAAACAGTGCACGCACAAAAATACAGAAAGTGGATCAATGAAAACGTTTTAATTAAACAAATAAGGGAGAAAGCAAAGCATTTCATTAGTCACTCTCCCAATTCATCAACATGTAACTCTTACCATGTTTAATTATAATAAGAAATCAGAAAGCAGAACGAGTGCACTCGTGGCCGCAGCTTTTCTCTCCGATACGTCAGTAGCAGCGGCGGAATTGGCAAGAACGGCGTCCGAAGCGCGAGCGTATGCATTATTCTGGAAATATATTAGTGAGCAAGATTGATCCGTATGCCATAACGACTTACAGTTATTTGGTTCCGTTACCCGCAAGATTGTTTCACTGATACTGCGAATTCGATCTGGAATTACTTCTGTGCATGTGCGTGAACCGAGAGTAATTTCAAAGTCACGAAATTTTTACCAGTTACTTATCTAATCTAATTTGTAATCTGTTCCGGGTTATTACGTCTTGCAGCAGAGGGATTCGAGCAATCACTCAGGCAAAGTCACGCCAGCCTTAACTTTCATACTTAAATTATGTAAATAAAGCGACATACAACAAACGAATGGGATGAAGTTTTGTTTTTTAATGTTATTTATTACTGATAATTGTAATCATCATATTTCAATCACTTTTCAGGATGGTTGATACTGATTAGAAGGTTATTAACAGTAAACTTGAAATTTTGTTACATTATTAAAAGCAAATTGCGAAATTAAATGCGGGAGAACCATAGCTCAACAGACAGCAACCAAATAATCAAAACGTTTCAAAGTAAGATATTTGGGTCTTAAAAACAAACCTCGTTCTGGTTAGCCATCAAAGTTGAATAACGAAGATTGGTTGACAACGTTACAAAATGTGCTTTCATCAAACAGTTATGATCTGCCGTCGGTTCTTGGGGTTTCGTTCCATTAGTCGTACATAATTTTGTTCACAAGAAGCCCCAACAGGATCCATACAAACTTATCGAAGCAAAGGCCATCAAGCAAATCAAGATCTGGAGTCAATTTCAACCCGTTGAACGATTATTTCCGAAAACAAATTACGGCGCCGAATGAGAAGTGGATTTGCCTAGTCAATGACGATAAACAAAAAAATGAGTTCTGCAAAGTCAAAATCCGCAAAAGTCCCGCGTCAAAATACTTTCGGCAAGGAGGTCTTGATTTGGGTGTGGCCAAATTTTAAACTTGTGCCGAAGAGCAGTACCATTAATGCTGAAGTTTCTTTTCATCAGTTAGGTCGTGTCCACGAGAAGCTGAAGAGCTACCAAACTCTAGCCTGACGAAGGCGCACTTTGCTTCAGCAGGACAATGCAAACCCGTATATCGCCAAGAAGACTAAGGAAAATTTTAAAGAGCTGGACGGTGTAGAATTTCTTTTGCACTCAGCCTACAATACCCCACATAAAGCACCTGATGACGTAGATTTCTTTGCTATCAAAGGATTATCTCTAAGATTTTGTAAAGCAGAAACCTCCTTCGACCTTCTTTCGGATCATTCGGCTATAATAGCTACAATTAGCACTTCAATTATCACAAAGCAAAAAAAGCCTTCCCTTTACAACCATCGCACTAACTGGGACCTATTCAGAGAGTATCTAACGAACAATACGACAATTAAAGCTTCATTGAAAACAGAAGAGGAAATTGACAATTCAGTAGACCACGTAACTAAAAACATTCAGAATGCAGCCTACTACTCAACGCCGACTGTTCACAAAAATTCAGAGGTTATCAAAAATTATCCATTTTACATTAAAACTAAAATCTAGGATAAAAGAAGAGCCAGGCGAATCTGGCAGCAAACGAGAAATAGACTAACAAGAGAGTTAAAAACAGCCCTAAGGGAGTGAAAAAACGAATCATTTAACGACTACGTTAGCATTTTATCTTCTTCAGCAGATAGCAACAACACGCTTTGGAAGGCAACGAAGATTTTAAAAAATGTTCGTACTCCTATTCCACCAATAAGAAAGGTAGACGGCTCTTGGGCAAGAACAGAAGCTGAGAAAGCAATACGTTTTGCAGAATACCTATCTACGATATTTCAACCTCATGCCATAGTTGCTACTCCAGAAGAGGAACAGGAGATTGAAGACTACCTGCAAGCTCCTTTACAATTAAACTTCCCAATACAATCTTTTACTTCTGAAGAAATTATAACTGAAATCCATCATCTAAATAACAAGAAAGCGCCCGGGTATGACTTAATTACTGCTAAACTACTGAAAGAACTGCCACATAAAGCTACAATCTGCATACTACAAATATTCAATGGGGTCTTGAGATTGCAGTACTTCCCACTGTTATGGAAATTCGGCCAAATAATACTAATATTGAAACCGGGCAAACCTGCACATGAGGTTACCTCATATAGGCCGATAACGCTCCTGTTACTACTGTCCAAAGTACTAGAGAGATTAATACTAAAAAGAATGGCAACCATAATTGAAGAAGAAGAAGTTATCCTCCAACATCAATTTGGGTTTCGCCAACAACACTCTGCATTAGAACGGATACACCGAGTCGCAGATGTAATCGAAAAGGACTTTGAAGAACAAAGATACTGTTGCGGTATTCCTTGATGTCAGCCAGGCTTTTGACCACGTCTGGCATCTCGGCCTACTATAAAAAATTAAACGGTTCTTCCGCACCAATACTTTCTTCTCTTTAAATCATACTTAAGTGAGGGGTTATTATCAAGTAAAGTACGGCGACTGCCAGTCTGGACTCTACCCAATAATGGCAGGAGTTCCTCAGGGCAGTGTTCTGGGACCAACCCTATACCAGATATTTACAGATGATCTACCATACAATGACAACACAATGATGGCCACATACGTGGATGATACAGCGTTATTAGTTTCTCACCAATATCCACTACAATAATACAAAAATGGTTGTACAGGTGGCGCATACAAACTAATGAAACCAAATCTACAACTATTACATTTACACGAAACACGAAACACGAAACACAACTCTGATTCTCCGGTTACACTAAATGGTATACAAATCCCCATCCAACAGGAAGTAAAATATCTTGGTTTGCCCCTCGACAGGCGATTAACATGGAAACCCCATATTACAAAAAAGAGAAGGCAACTGGATGCTATGGTGAAAAAGATGTATTGGCTTCTTGGAAAAAAATCCAAGTTATTGATATAAAATAAAGTGTTAGTGTACAAGACAGTTTTAGTTCCGGTGTGGGCGTACGGCATACATCTATGGGGCAGTGCTAAAACATCAAATATCGATATTCTGCAAAGATTCCAGAGCAAAACTCTTCGTGTAATGACTAACGGTAATGGTTCATTAGCAACAAAACATTTCACGACGAGCTAAAAGTTCCATGTATCAGAGATAAGGTTAAAAGACGAAGTCACCTATGTCAATCAAATAAGAACTCACCCCAATATGTTAGTGCTTAATTTACTAGACAATAATACCACTCGTAGATTAAAAAGACTTAAAATGCTAGACCTTACTCGTTATATTAGTATATTCAGGGACTCCCCAACGGGCGACACTCCCTCCACATGTCAGTATTTTAGTTTAGTTTAGTAATTAAGTATTACATCAACTTTGCTCGTTAGCCTTTGGGCTAGTTGTAAATTAAGCATATAAAATAAACGAAAAAAACCTACAATCCAAATATTACTCCATCCGATTGTAGTTTCTTCCGATCACTTCTTGTATGGCCGACAAATTGAGTCTTTTAATAAAGTTCGAAAAAGCCAAAATGGTGAAAGCACCAAAAGATCAAATTAGTAACCTTTCTAAATGGTAAATGATGTTATAAATGAAACTAAATACTTGACATCTTTGTTCACTAGTTCTCGGTATTTTTATACCATCTTGGCTAAAAACTGCTCTGAGTTCTGAAAGAAAACCTATTTTTCGCATTTCAACTCAAATTATTGTAAGTGTTTTGATATTCACAAAATTGTTATTTCAAATTATGCAAACTGACTTGCATGTCTACAAACAAGAAACATGGGAATGTATCAATCTTCTTTTTTTCAATTGAGGCCCACCATACATCAAGTTTTTTTTAATAAATCTATAAGGTGTATACTTGGCTGTTATTATACTGACATCGCAATCCAACATATTTAAAAGCTCAGATATATCAGTAAGGAAGATCAAGTTAAGAAATCAAAGAAAATTGAAAAATAGGTTCTCATATTCCAGTTTTGCAGCTTCCAAGTATATCAAAAGTTTTGTTTTTCAGCGGAAAATTCTTTTCAAGACGTTACCCCCGTAGTATAACAAAAATTTACTTATGTCTGCAACGCTTTTTCTTTGATAAAATTTAAAATTGGATTGATACTTTTCTTAATACAATATTATTTCAAAAGGCAACAATTTTTATATAAATTTAACTTTTTGGTTTAATAAACAGTGTATTATTTCTAGCAGTGTGACAGTAAGATCAGATCGATGTCTTGTAATCTTGGTGCCTATAGCAACGCATTTTCCCCAATCATTGTCATATTTATTAGTACCTTTCATAAAACTGTTAAATAAACTTTTCCGATCTCGTTGGTCTCGGATGACGAACAAAATAAAATATCTTCCGTCATATAATATTTTGCATTCTGTCTTACGAATTATGTACTCACCACAGTTAGAAATATCCGAGAATTTGTTCTCTAGTGAGATGTAAATGCATTTCTTAATATTTCTAACAATATTTGCTCAAATACTTTTGCCATGTTACGTGTTCTGCTTTGATTGGTAGAATTTTAGTAGGTACCGGTAAAATGAGACTTAGAAATTACATTTGACTTATTGTTTTTTGCAACTCGATAACTCGCTAGTAATTAATTTTCATTAATTATTATTGCTGTGTGAAAATAGCGCACTCCTTGTAAAGTTTGTTTAGCTTTCTTTCAACAAACTTTACTGTAGTAGTATATAATTCAGTTTTAAATATGATTAAAGGTCCGGAAATAAGCACAAAAAGAATTTTGCTACTTGTTGATATATAATGCAAGTAGCACTTGGTCGTGCAGTCGCTCTTTTAATGGAAATGAAATTGAAAACGGCAAAATGTCCAACAATATTTTTGTCTAAAGAGAGTCCCGCTTTAGAACATTTTGGAAATCACTAGTCCGAAAGCAACAAATGGTATCATTATTTTGTAATAATTATCCGGATATAATTTTTTTTATAAAGAAATAATATTAACAGTTAAATCTGCGCTAAACTAATGTGTTTTCACAAAATTTAATAAAAAACTTAATTTTCTGCGCAGCTATTAAGTGATTGGGACAGTCAGTAAGCTCTTGGTGTAAAGTGTCATTGTAAAAGCATTTCGCAGAATTTCAATCCGTCCCTGAATCCGAGGGCTTTGTGTTTTCTAGTTGTCACAACAGAAGTACCTTCAGAAAATGTGCACAAAGATATTGTTGAACACCAAATTTTCTACACTTTAAGAGTTCACACAAGAGCTCGGAGATATCAAGAACATACAACGGCTGGAAAAATCTTAGTTTTCGCAGCCCAACTAACAACGACGACGAACCTCCTCTGTGGAGCACCAGCAGCAATAGCCTGCTCCTACCGTCACCCCGCCGCAGCCGTAGGAGGAAACGGGAAAATACGGACAAAAAAGAAGAGTTAATTAGAACGAAAACTAATTGGATTTTACTTAAAAGAAAGAATAAAAAGTGCACATACGCAGAATTACTTAAAAATGGAAAATATCCAAGAACAGCAGACGAATAAAGCTAGTAAAATCCTCGAGCTACCAAATGTCATACCCAGTGTTATAAAAAATTATTATATAACCAAAGAAAAATGAAATTCTGGCAGATTTGACTATACAACCAGTTTGATAAAAAATCAACAGATTAAAGTTAATACCAGCTCTGATAAAGACTTCGAGTGGCAAACTTAGGGAAACAAAATCTCTAGATCCATTAAGATACTAGTCAGAAATCTGCATCCATCAACCAACACAAAATAAATCAGCACATAATTAAAAAAATTGTATAAGTTTCAATAAATAGTACAGAAAGTAAAAAAAACTACAGTCAACAATAGAGTTGAATACAGTCGCCTACCATTACATATGTTAGTGTTTGAAAATACAGGGGACATTAACAAAATATATAATATTCAGTACATCAACCGTATGAGAATTAAAATGAAAGATGTAAGAAACAGAAAGCTTATAGCACAGTGTAAACAATTCTGTAACAGAGAACCATCTTGTGTTAAATATGCCGGTAATCATTTGAAAGCAAGATGCATTAAAACTAGAAGTACACCTGCGAAGTGCATTAATTGTAATGAAATACTGGAAAGATACTTAAGAATGAATAATTATAATAAATTTAAAAGATCAAAGAATGGCTACATGAAATGCCAGAGGCATCCTATCCAAGCGCGACCTAGAAGTATTCCTTAATAGTCAACAAAATCTAATCTAATCTGTCATGCAATAAGTTAAAAAGCTACAAAATATACCACACCATCCATCCAGATAACCAGGCCAAGGGTAGTAGTGCAATAATAATTACGGAATCAATAAATCACTTCTAAGAATGCTATCTATAACGAGTAGACACACAACTTACACTAGTAGGGATCAAATCTACCAAATAACTCTGTGAATAGATGCCCTTTATCCAGGCACAATCTAAAAAGAGAGGGCTATCTAATTCTCCTGTAACCCCCAGATGAAAGATTCAATGTAGAGGGGAGTAATTTTAATGCCAATAACGCAGCCTGAAGATCCAGACTAACTATAGCAAAAGATAGCGAACTAAGCAAAGTTGCAAGAAAAATGAATTCTAATTATTTATAAAGTAAGCATCAAACCCCAACAAAATACCAAATCTATTTGATTTTTCATTTCGAAAATAGTTTCTCCTACCTTTATTAATGTTGAACAAAACTTTGATTTAGACTCTAATTCTGAGCGAAACAATTATTTAAAAAAAAAACAGGTCGACCTATCCTTGTTCGCAAAACTTCTAACTGGGAAAACTTTCGGAACCTAAACACACAACTGAAAACTTGCCCATAAAGCTGTATATAACAATACCAAGAAACTTACTCATCTGAACAAAGATGTTAATTATCCTACTGAAGTAAAAGGGACTCATCTAGGAAAAAAAGCAAGGAAAAGATGACAGCAGTCCCAAGATCTTGCGTATAAGACTATATTGAACAACAATACACAAAAATTAAGAAGAGCAATACGAAAGCTAAAAAATAATTATATCAATTCCTATTTGGAAAACCTCACAACTGATGCAGAGAGTAATTATTCTGGAAAGCTCCCAGAAAGGTTGGAAGACCCACTATCACTATTTTCCCTATCAGAAATAGTAGAGGAGCGTGGGACAGAGATAATACATAAAAAGAAGACTTATTTGCAGGACATTTGGCAGACACCTTTACGCCTAACTAGATAGGAGAGGAAAATAATTTAACTATAATAGAAAACCACAAAACGGGAAACCGTTACTCCAAAAGAAGGAGCTGCCGAAATTAAGAATAACCTCAATCCGTTGATTTCAAACAGTTGATTAGAAAAGGTAGTGTAATGCTCACTTACCTTTTCAGTATAGTTTACATACATGTTCCTTAGTGCTGGAAAGTTCAACTGATGTTAAGCTCTATTTCTCTCCCCCCCAATCAGCATTATTTGAAAACTATTAGTAAGGAAATTAAAACCATTGATTAAAACTAACAAACTAATCCCAGATTATCAATTTGGTTGTAGATAATACTCAACAATAGATCAAGTACACCGTATCACAGACATAATTGAACATAAACTCGAAGAAAAAAAAGTTTGCTCTGCAATATTTCTAAACTTAGCCCAGGCCCTCGATAAGGTCTAAAGAAAATAAAAGTGGGCGCGCCCTAGGGTAGCGTACTTGGTCCGCTTTTATATTTGCTCTAGTAGTAATCTGCCAAGTTTACAAGGAATAGAGGCAGCAACAATCGCAGATAAAGCTGCACTCTTAGCAGTAGGTAATAATCAAAAAAACTCTGCTAAAAAACTGCAAGGAGCAAGCAACTTAGTTGTGAATTGGACCAAAAGATGGAAAATTAAACTAAACAAACTTAAACTTGTCCATATTAATTTCACCAATAATAAGCTAGCAGAACCATTAGTGGTGCAACAGTGGGTGATGAACTGAACGCAAAGTATCTTAACATGACTCTTGATGCTAAACTAAAATGGAAAGAACATTTAAAAAAAAGAACTGAATTAGATCTGAAATATAAGCAACATTATTGGCTTCTTGACAGAGACTCAAAGCTGTCAATATACAATAAAATTCTAATATCCAACTAAGTCCTAAAACCGGCATGGCATCTAATTTTGGGGATGCACCAGTAGTAGTAACATTAAGTCAAACTTTTTAATATAAAGTATTGCGCAACATAATGAATGCTTCCTGGTATTATACATACGTAACGCATATCTTCATCAATATTTGGGTATTCTCATCATTGAAAAACGGGTTGATCCCCCGCAAAGGATCTCGAAAGCTTCCTTAGAAGCGGCGAAACCCCTCCAAAGGGTGTTAAGCCATTCATTCATTCATCATTGAAAAAGAAATAAAGCCAGCCTACACCTTCATGTCAACGCACAAGCTCTACAGCTAATGGACACTCAATGCCACGTCCAAAGACTGAAGAGTACCAAACCGCTTGATTTTATGTAGTGAGTTGAGTATAATGTAGAACACATTGAATATATTTAACCGAATAATCTAAAGGGCATCATTGGAATAACTTTAGTAGGGAAGAATATTATTAGAAGTTAATGGTTAGTCCTAGTTTTAATAGTTAAGCAAAACTAAGTGTTACAAAATAAAAAAAATAATAAAAGCGTCAATTGAAAAAACACTGTATCATCCGATGAATTGACAATTATTAAACATTATCTGCCAGTGAGCAATATTAAACTGGACTTTCAAAACCTAATAGTTGCTCATTCACCTATACAATCGCTAAAAAAATTACACAAGGATCTTACTATTGTACCACTTAGCTAACAAAGTTTACGAAAAAAAATTAAAATACATTAAATAATTTATCAAATTTTGTTTAATCTTTCAACGTCGTACAGGTCGCTGCGTAGAATTGGATATCAAAGGTTCTTTCCAATTGTTCTCGAGTTTTAATTTGTTACGTATCACTTAGCAAAATATTACGATATTGGTAGATCTTGTTAGATACATTTTTTAAATCCTGCGGCCGATAATAAGGCTCTGTACTAGACAAGGAAACATTATTACAAACTGCAAGACCAACAGTTCCATAAACTTGCCCCCACTGTCCAGTTGTTATACACCATTTTTGATAAGGGTGGATGTGCCTTAGACGGTCGCAGTGTTACCCTTTACTTTACGTGACTAGGTCACCCACTAGACATTTGTAACCCAGGACAAAGCCTGGATTATAGTAGAAACTAAAATAAGTCAAAACAACTTCAGCAATATAAGTCCTTTAATAAACATAGCTGGCTACTTTCATTTTTTTTATTTATCAATTTTGTTAAGATTTGCCATTTGTGGATTCGTTGGTGTTAACCTTCGTTTATAAAGTTCTCTCTAATAGCCCAATAAATAATATTATTTCGCAATGCTGCCTAATTTAAATTAACATGGTTTTTGCATTAATTAGGAAATGGCAAATATGCGTTCTATGTAGGTTTGTGCTAATGGCAACGCTTATAAGGCACGTTGTTTTATGCCCTAAAATTCTGCCTTTATAAATATTCATAAGCAACTAAAAGGCAGTGGTCTATATGGAAACCATACGTCTGTAATGTGTAGTATTCATTAGTTTTTACGCCAAACGCACAAATTTTAGCAAGAGTAAAACATCTCCATTCCAGTATTTTTGTTTGGAAAAATATTCTAAATAATTGTTATACCAACATCATATTTAAGAAGTTACCCGTCAATCACCATGCTGATGGTGATATTCATTTAATGAGTTTACTTAAATTTTTTAAGCTAAATTCAACGAGGATTATATTTTAGATCTTTACAACAGTTATATCTATATAAGTAGCCACACATCAAATCTGTTTCAGTTTAAATATGTAAATAGGAAATAGTTTAATAAAGCACGCACTTTTTTATGGTAGTGAAGGACGTACCCCTCAAATAGAAGCCAACTCTGGTCGCATCACTTAGTTTTGTCAATGAGCATGTGAATTTTACTAGCGAAGAGCCATAAATTGACAGAGAGGTCTACTTGCAAATCTCCATTGTAATGTTATTTAACTCCCCTGGATAATTTTCTGTTACTTAAAGAGCTTGCTTTAATAAGCTTGTCAAATTACGCTAAGGAATTTAGTAAAGCTATCAATTTATTTAAAAAAAATGCCTCACATTTCGAAAGAGTTTGTACATCGTTTTTTTGAAGATGTACTGCGTATGTCGTCATGATGTAGAGGCACTTTAAACAACCAATTTGTTACTGAAAACTAATATGTAAAATGTGGGTAAATTTTGAGTCTGCTATATGTCTATTAAATATCTTGTATTTACTTTTTGACAGCCTGTATTCTTTTATTATAAATGCTACAGGGTGAAATGTTACTTCGAGTTACCTCAAACCTATTGGCTAAAAAAAAATTCAAGATACTCTTATACTTATTTCGAAAACTATTTGATTTTATCAAAGGCTGTTGAGTTGTCAGTTAGCTAAGCAATATCGCTGCAAATCAACTCATTCCGCAACTCTAAAATCTTTTCTAAAAATGAAACGTATGGTTACTCATAAAAATCCTTTATTACAATGGAAACATCAAAAAATTTAACCCTAGTCATCTACATCAAACATTAATTTTTAATTTGGCAATTGAAGGAAAATATTCAATTCATTACTTGTCAAATTCTACAAGAGAAATGATAGCACAAAAGCTAATCGTCTTGTGAGAAACAAAGATAAATCAAACTGAACTACGTGAGTGTAAGGATTACATCCAATATGCAGATGATTATGCTTTTGTGAAATTCTCTAATAGTTACCTGAAAATAATTTGCTTTTCTCTAAAGCCGTCTCATCTTCTTTTATCAAATTTAACTTATTTTTTTTTATATTGACGCACTCTAAATCATGTGAAAGTAACTGTTTATAATTCCAAACAGGATAACTCGTTTCATATTTCGTTGGATTTTAAAAATATACATATTTTTTATCAAGCAGCATATTTTTAAATTTTAGTAAAATAATTTGTTTTTAATTTTCTACAAAACTTAACTGTTAATATGTGGGGGACTTAAATAGAAGCAGTTACATAAAAATATAAGATAGTTGTAGGTAAGGATGCATGTAGAGTATTCCCTCTGTATAGTGTTATCATCCATTTAGTTACTATCACAGTATCAGAGCAAGTAGATTGCGTAATAGATTATTAACTACCGAAAGCTAATGCTTAAGAGGTAGTCAATGAGATTAGAATCCCGTCTGTGTGTGTGTGTGTGTGTGTGTGTGTGTGTGTGTGATCACGATAACTCAAAAACTAAAGCTTTGGATGACACACTATGACTGGTATACAAGTACTTCAGACCAAAGCAAAGCAAGAGTTCTATTTTCAACAAAAAAATACATTCTTTTGGTAGTTGCAAATTTGGGTTTATACCATTCTCCTTATTAAGGTTTTTACGACAGCTGGAGAAAAATCGTCAAATATTTTAAGAAGACTTAAAGCACAACACCTTTAAGAAGACTTAAAGTTCGCGTGGCATAAAGAATTTTTGGAAAAACGAGCAGAAGTTGAAAATTAAAGTCACCGACAGAGACGTCGAGAGCCAACGCCTGACCCAAGAAATGCTTTCTTACCGGGCCTCTAAAATATATTCTTATATAATACTGTATTAGAAACTAAAAAAATTTTTTTGCGTTTCACAACTGATATAATAAATTGATTGAAATTGTTATGGCCATATGCTTCAGCGCATGGAACTGCATACGCGATCTAGTCAGAAAATATCCATTCAATATTAATATAATACAACAAGTTGCGTGGCCGCGAGGTAACTGTAATGCGCACGCATTAATGAGGGCGTTTGATGAGCACCTGCAGTGTGTGATCGTTGTACTGGCAATAATTGAATAAATAAAGGAGCAAATCTCCATAAAACATTATAGGAAACTGGAACATTTGACTGAAAAACTATTGAAATAGTTCAGAAGATCTTTGAGAACGACGCAATGAGTGCAACACACATAAAGATTTATTATAAGAGATTCAGAAATGGTCAGGTGTCTATTAAAAGTAGCCCGCGCTTTAGGAGACCAGAAACAAGCAGAAAATTGTAAAATGCTGAACGTGTACGGGTTGGAATCGACAAGTATAGCGATTGGCAGTCCAAGAACTAGAATATGTCATATTATGATTTAAATTTATTATTCCGCAATTTTTAGCTGTTCCCAAAATTTAAATCATATTTTAAATAGGGAAAGCTTCAACATCGTTCGAGAAATCCAGTTCAAAAACATAATTTTGTTTTGGTCAGTGACAATATTTGTCCTAAAACACATGTGTAACAGGTCTGTTGGGAATTAGATATCGATAACTGAATACATCTAATGTATAATCGTCTCATTTGCACCAATTCAATAAGTGAGGCAACAAATGTTCATCAAGCTTTGTTACCAAATCTAGAAACTATTAAAAAGGTTCAGAGGGTTTTCATATACGATGCAGTGAGCACCCCATAAGTAAGAACACGGTATAAGCGATTCAGAAATGGTAAAAAAATCTGTTAAAGTATTTTATATTTTAGCAAACTAACAGTGAGCAGAACATAAGAAAATGTTAAGTATGAACGTGTAAATAGGCCGAGGATTCCAAAACTAAAATGTATGATAGAAGATCTTAGCTCAAATGTGTTACAAAAAATTTAATCTGCAACTACAGTTATCAGCAGAAGTTCCAGACTGCTACCAATCAATTAAATTTTCCAAAAAAGTCTTAAGCAGAGATAAAGGATAGGCGGGCCTACGACCACAACCTCCTGATCGTGGATCAACCAGGAGACAAAAGCTCGATTGTTTCAATAGAAGTCTCCTAACTCGCTACACCCGAAGAAATATGTGGGATGCCAAGGTGCTTCCTTTAAAGGGGGCTGAGGCTGCATACAATGTTTCTCGTACAATTTAAATAGTTATATAAATGATTTATTATTTTAATTATACTTTTTGTGTCATATAGCTTGATATTTTCGGAACAGTTCACGTATTTCAGCTCGAATATAATTTACGACTGTTGTTTATTCGTGAAAATATTAGAAAAAAGGGTGCAATTGTGTAGTAACGATTAAGGACTTCTAGGACATTATTTAAAAAAATAGCAAAACTATTATTATGAATAACCAGGAGTCTGGGAAATTTTACCCCCTTTCATCTCCCTCTCAACGGATCTGATCATAGATGTAGTCCGAGGACCAGCGTTTGGAGAGAATATTGGTATTTTTATCGCCTTCTCGAGGAAAATCGTCGTTGAACGGTTTCTGATATTACTTTTGAGTCCACAAAAAGCTACAGAAGTGCTCAGGACATTATTACTGACAATCTTGAGTTTCTAAAAGTATGCGGAAGATAAACCCTCATCCGGCTTCATACAGCTGCAAAAACTCAACAAAAGATTAAAGTTGTTTTTAATGTATATTTAAAATCATTTTAACAACTTAAAGCAATCTAAAAAGACAAGATGCAGTAACAACTAAATAAATTATTATAATTAAAAAATCAAAACATGTACACACGTAAACCAAATCAAGTGTCTTATTTTCCTAAATCAGCTGCTCGATAAAATTTATGCTACCAAGAATACACCATATTCTTTTTAATTCCCTTTAAAAAGAATTAAAATAAATGATAAAATTTAGAGCAATAATATAAAAAAAATTAGTGTGGAAAAAAATAAACTACCAGGACCTAAACAAAGGTATAGCAGCATGTGATACAATATCCAAGTTTTATTAACAGTTAGAATTCTGTTCAGAAATTATTCTCATTCCTCGCCATAACGGGAAAGAAGGTCTAAAGCAGAACCTATCCGGTGTGTTTTGTGCTTCTGAGACAAGAATTTTGGTGTCCAACTGATACAGAACTTTTTTGCCTTGTACAAAACAGTCCAAAAAAGTTAGAGAAAATATACAAAAAGTTCAATATTGTAAACATTACTTTTCGACATAATCGACACGCAAATTGCTCTTGTCGTAATGTTTTATAAGGTTCAAAATTCCTTCTACAAAAAACTCCCGTCTGGGAATGACGCCAATGTTTCATCTGCATAACGGACTTTTTCGTCAATTTCCTGCAAAATTCCATTGCTGACTACAAATGGGCAGCCATTTATTGGCTCATTATACATGTTAGTGTATCCATCTTTAAACATGCGACACCATTAACCTTTACTCATCTCAGCTCCCAAAAACTTTTTTCGCACACAGAAATCGCATTACTGCACGCACCTTACATTTGGCTGGATTTTCTAGGGCAAAGTTCATTTTCGATTGATCTAACGAGTAAACTACAACACAAACTTATTCTTTTACTCCACACTTCTTACTAAACTATTGCGTATAGCGCCATAGGACGGGCATTGCTATCCTCAACTATTTCTCGCGTGTGCGCAACTGGGCTTTTCTTCCGAATTGACCTCGTATTATAATTTAAAATAATTATGAAAAAGGTAGAAGAAGAAGCTACTACAATAAAATTATCTATAGACATAAATGTGTGGTTACAGAAAGATTTGTTGCAACAGACAAAAAGTTGAAAAAACAAAAGAACATGCTGAGTCAAGAGTAAATCATTTAAAAATGCCATCTTGTTTATATATAATTATCGCAAGCGCAAACATTTCCTTATCAAACTGAAAATAGTTTGAGGGTGCAATAAATTTGAATGCGCGCAATTGTTCACCAGTCCCATTTATAGCTAAAGCTTTAAGCACCTCCAATAGTAATCAAACGGGCACTTAATAGAGTTTTTATGGTCCGCGGACTTTAATCTCCGCCGACTCAATTTATATGCGCAGAGAGCAAGCACAACCGAAACGCCGAACAGATAACAGGTGTACCCATGCCCGCCCACCCGAATAAAACAACACTCGTAAATTTTCGTATCTATTTTAACTCGACAGACATATTAGATCACGTTCGCATATCTCTGCGCGACCAGGCGCCCCATTTCGAATAAATTCGGCAAGCGTCAGGTTCGCATAAAGCTTCGTTTACGGTTTAATTAGGAGCGTCGTGGCAGGGCGCAGCTAATTTCACTGAGTGCAGGTCGCGTCACCGCTCGGAGGACCATCCACCCACCTCGCGCACTGCCGTGATAGATGGCGCCAGTGCGCCACTTTAATTAGCGCAGGGGTCAAGTTTGGATTAGAGATGCGATGATTCCTCTTCCCATAATTGGTAAGGCAGCGCGCGCTCGAGGAAAGCCTGAGAAAGGCGCTCGGCCGGGCTGCCTCTGAAAATGAGATATTAATTGCCGGTTTATCTTTTTATCTACATTACCGTGGGTGTTGATTAGACACAGCCATGGGTGTCTAATTATAGTAAGACGCACGAGAATATGCACGCCGTGGTTTACAGTTTCCAGCACGCCTGCCTGGGCATCAGATTCTTGCTACAGAAATGTTCTTCCAATGCCGACCGAGGTAAATTATCTTAATGAAACAATTAGTCAAAGCAATCAAAACTGATGGAAGCCATATCATAAATAATACATAATAAAAAATAAAGAAATGGTAAAACTATAAATGAAGAAGTTTATAATCAATTAACTTTAATCTCTAATGAATTAAAAATGCTCTATTTATATAATTTTTAGCCTATTGTACTCCCTCTCTGAGACTAAGTCAAATACAAACGTTAACATCTTCCAGAAAAGATGTACTAAATCTATGGTTTTACATCCTATCCTCAAGCAGAAGAAAGTAAATACTTCGACAAAATATTTTTATACAAAAAACACTTTACCAAGGAACTGTTAATTTTTTTTTATTTAATGTAATCAGCAATCAGAATGTACATTCTATAGACTAATTTTATGTTATAATATGATTGCATCTACAAAAATTGATTAATATAAATATAATCATAACCTTTGGCATGATGAGGAATGCACCCTGCGGTGTTACCTCTAGCTTCTAACTTGAGGTCTACAGGCCACGAACGTCTCAGTCTCCTGTTGCCATCGTTGAGTGTGAGCGGTTCCATTAAAGGGTTGATGTGTGATTGTAACCTATTGTAGTATTTGCCGCGTCTGTCGTGTATAACATCTTTAACGTAGGGCACCTTGAGGTCAGTGTGAATTGTGTGGTTTGATACAAACCACGGAGCATCTACGATCATTCTCAGTATCTTCGATTGGCTTCTTTGGATAACTACCATGTTAGACTTACTGACGCAGCCCCAAAGTTCAATTCCGTTTGTCCAAATGGGCTTAATTACTGTTTTATAGATCAACAACTTGTTTTCTAGCGAAAGATTTGACTTTCTTCCTATAAGCCAGTTTAGTTGTGTCACCTTCAGGTATATTTGTTTACGTTTTTTAGTGATGCGTCCCTTTCAGTTTATTCTGCTGTCAAGAGTTAGTCCAAGATATTTCACTTCCTCGGCTTGTGGTATGTTCTCATTATTAATTTGTAAGGTTGGGCGGCGACCTTTTCTAAGTGTAAATGTTATGTGTCTTGATTTTTGTCCATTTACCTTTATTCGCCATTTTTGGAGCCATTTTTGTAATACACTTGGGTAGTTCTGTACATAGTTAGCAGCAACCTTTAGCTTTTCATGATTAGCAAGTAAAACCGTGTCATCCGCGATCGTGCAAATATTTATGTTTCAGTTGGTTGGTAAGTCTGCCGTATAGAGAGTGTACAATAGAAGACCCAAAACGCTGCCCTGCGGGACTCCTGCTTTTATCGAATGTAAACTGGATGTTTCACTGTTGTGCTTAGTTTGGAATTGTCTATTTGCTAAAATAATTCATAGTATTTCTGCGGCAAGTTTCTTCTCACTGTTGCTCATAGTCTTGGGTACCAGACCTTATCAAAGGCCTGGCTTATATCCAAGAATACCGCTGTACAATATTGTTTATCTTCAAGAGCATTATTTATTATTCCTATTATGCGGTGGTACTGTTGGGTTGTCGAGTGTGCCTCTCTGAATCCAAATTGGTGATCTGGGATCCAATTTTTCGTTAACATGTCTTCTTTGATTTGTGGAAGTACCAATTTTTCTAACAGCTTGGAGGCAATGGGCAATAGGCTAATTGCTCTGCAAGAAGCAACATCCGTTGGGTCCTTACCAGGCTTTGGAATCATGATAATTTGTGCTGTTTTCAGTAGTACTGGCCAAAAATTGAGTCTCTAGATGGCATTAAATAAATATGTAAGCAACACTATTCCTTTCCTTGGTAGTTCTTTTAGCATTTTTCCTATGATAAGATCCATTCCTGGTGATTTTTTTAATGTTTAACCGTTTGATTTCTTCGTAAACTTCTCTTGGTGTAACTGGCTTTAGTTTTTGTAATTTGTTATCGGGTAGTTGTAAGAAGTATTCAATTTCCATGTCCTGCTTGTCGTTATGAGGGGAGAATACTTTAACAAGGTGTTCTGCAAAGAGATCTGTTTTTGTTTACCACTTCTTGCCCAGGGCCCAACAGTTGGGGTGGTTTCTCGAATCGGTGGAATTGTTGTTACAGGCTTTTTCGCATTTTTAATGGGCTTCCAAATGGTGTGATCATTTCTAGTTAAGCCACTTATATAATTATTAACTGACTTATGTTGTAATTCTTTTAATGTAGTTTTAAGCCCTGTTAGATAACTGACTTAGTCTTGTTTTGTCGGCTGGTATACGACTGCGGTTCCAAATACCCCTTGCTCTGCGCTTCTCTGCTACTAATTTTTTTATTTCTAATGGGATATCATTTAATCGCTTTTTATTGTCATACCGAGGCGTAGATTGTCTTGCTGCTTGTTGTAAAATTGAAAATGTTGAATTTATTGCTTCTTCGATGTCTGACACTTCAATTTCATTCTGAGATTGACATTTTTGTCTATATAACTACGGTATGCATCCCAGTTGGTACTGGTATTATGTAATTTGGGATTAGGTTTTGTTGTGCAAACGGATGCGCTTATTGTTGCAATTAAGGGTGAATGATCGGACACTACATCGTAGCTTGGCATTACGTCTGTATATGCTAGGGAAATTCCGTGCGTTACAAAAAAGTCTAAGAGATCCGGGATTTTATTGGTGTCCGTTGGCCAGTATGTTGGGGTACCAGTTGATAGAAATGAATAATTTTGTTTCTGGATAACTTCTGCCAATTCTCTATCTCTTGTTGTAGTCAACCGTGATCCCCATAATATATTTTTGTCGTTGAAATCGCCTCCTGCTATGAATTTAAGGCTCTAAGTTTTGAAGTAATCTTCAAAGTGTGCTCTTTTAATTTTGTGGGGAGATGGACAATACAGCGCTGAAACTGTTATGTTGTATGACATACATGTAACTTCTACTGAAGTAGCCTGAAGGTGGCGTTCTTCATATTTTAACAATTTGTGATGTTGGATTGATTGTTTTATTAGTATTGCAGTTCCGCCATGTGCTCTACCTTCAGTGTGATTTGTATAATATAATTTATAGAACGGAATTTTGAAATAACTGCGGTCTGTGAAAAGAGTTTCACTTATCAATAAAATATCTATTGAATTTTGGAAGTTTTGATAGAAGCGATATAGACAACGAAAGATCAAATAATAATATGCTATTCAATTGAGAAAAAAAGTTTTAGATAATATAAGACCAAGATTAAAACTTATCTACCTGTAAGTTGTAAGACAAATCCAAAACTAACCCCTGTACTATGTACAGTACATTAAAAAATCTCCTATGAAATAAGGAATGTGCTTCAATAATTTTTATTTTTCAATATACCATAAAAACCAATAAATTAGTTTTTATTATATAGTATGTCTCTATTTTTACTAAGTTCTATTTATATTTTTATATTTACGAGTTTACGTCGATGTTTATATTTTGTGCCCAAACGGAACTTCATATTAAGGTTTACGTTAGTATGAATATCAATTACAGTTTCTTGCAATATTCGCAAAGTTTGCGTTCTGTTTGATGTTGTACATATATTTAACGCAATATAATTGCGCTTATAGTAGTAACATATGTTCGATTTGCATTATTTTCTTTTCTTTCCAGTTCCTATGTGTGCTCATGATGTCCAAAGACATTTTTTATGTTATAATAATAATGTTTTTTCCCAGCGGGGTTGCTAGATCCCCAACTGGGCGCCTCCCCGGGTGGCGGATAGGGGAATGCCCACCAGATATGTTGGGTACCGGGGAAATAAAATACCCGGGGCGGACCAAAACTAGCATAGGTGACACAGGTGGCAACTTCCAAATAATGGATTTAATGGTTCCTAGATAACCATGAGGGGAACCAGGGATGGTGATAACCGATCGGCTGCCAGTATAATTGGTTACACTCTTGCATGGTCAACAGCTTCGGGTGGAAGAACCAGCAGAGATAGGGCACTCTTTTGCCCTCAGGTTGAAAAAACAGACCTTAAAGACGGAAGAACCAAATTGATGGTCAACGGCGTAAGAATGCAGAAGGAAAGTGGAAACCACTGCATTAAAGATCTAAAAAGATATCCTTAGTAAAATTATCATCATTATCATTATCAATATGACAACGTTCAGAGCTAAATCTAAATCCGGAGTTTCAAGTTCCCCAATAGGATCTCCGGGGGGAACAGTTGTGAGCAGAGTTATAAAGTTATCAACAAATAATATAAAGATCGGGACGTGGAATGTAAAAAGTTTACTGGCACCAGGCAAACTGCACAATACTGTAATAGAAATGGATAGACTGAAGATAGACATCTTTGGTCTAAGTGATGTTAGATGGTCAGGAAATGGTAAATGTACAACAAGCAATGGTATAATGTACTACTCGGGAAATGATGGCCCTCAGCACAGATACGGAGTTGGAATAATATTAAACAAGAAAGCAGCAACGGCAGTCACAACCTTCATACCACTCTCAGACAGAGTAATGATGTTACAGTTGAAAACAAACAACGGTAATATGAATATCATCCAAATTTACGCGCCAACTGCCGATAAGGAAGACGAAGAATGCGAAGAATTTTATGCACAAATAGAAGAAATCTACAGAAGCATTAAGCGAAAAGATATTACAATCGTGTTGGGTGATTTTAATGCGAAAATTGGAAATGCGAAAGTAGAAAGATGTACCGGTGGTTTTGGGCTAGGAGATCGCAATGATATAGGAGACCGTATGATACAATTCTGCCAGGACAAAGATCTAATAGTCGCAAACACGCTTTTTAAACTTCCAGCTCGCAGGCTGTATACATGGAAGTCTCCAGCTGATAAGCCAGGGAAAACAGTAAGAAATCAAATAGACTACATTCTTTGTAATAATCGCTATAGAAATTCCATTAAGTATGCGAAAACATATCCTGGTGCGGACATTCACAGTGACCACAATCCAGTTGTAGCAAAAATTACAGTTAGGATGAAGAAGATAATAAGACCCCAGAATGACTATATAGATACAAGACGTTTAAAGGAACCCAAAATATATAATATAGTTCAACAGAAAATAACAAATGAGATAAAAAATATAAATATGCAAATAGACGAAGTCAATATTGATGAAAAATGGAACAAAATACAAAATGTACTAACATCTGTAACCAAAGAACACCTAGTAAGTAAGAGAATAAAAAAAGAAACCTTGGATGACACAGGATATTTTAGATCTCATGGATCTGAGAAGAAGGAATAAGCTAAATGTACAAAAATATAAAGATATTCATAAAACAATACAAAGTAAAATAAAAATAGCGAAAGAAAAACACTTGTCTGAACAATGTGAAGAAATTGAACTACTACAAAGTAAGCATGACAACTTCCACATGTACAAAAAGATCAAAGAAGTAACAGGATATAAAAAGAAAAGTGGCGCCAATAATGTCATCAAAGATGCTGATGGACATATACTAACAGATATAAAAGATCAAATAAACAGATGGAAGGTATATATCCAAGAACTTTACAATGACGAAAGGCCGGAAAACAGCAGTTTAGAAGTAAAGGACGAAAATTTTAAAATTCTAAAATCGGAACTAAATTATGCATTAGAAAACATGAAAACAGGCAAAGTTGCTGGCCCGGACGAGATACCAATAGAAATTGTTAAACATTGTAACGATGAAACATTAGATGTTATTTTAGACCTTTTTAACACTATTTATAACACTGGGCAAATTCCCAAACAATGGTTGCTATCTACCTTTATTTTAATTCCCAAGAAAATTAACGCAAGAGATTGCTCAGATTACCGAACTATTGCACTTATGGGACATATTTTAAAACTATTCTTGAAAATAATTCATAAAAGAATTTACAAAACATTGGAAGAAGGAATAAGTAACTCCCAGTTTGGTTTCCTCGCAGGTCTTGGAACGCGTGAAGCTCTCTTTGGGGTTAATGTGCTATACCAGCGATGCATGGATATGAACCAAGATGTGTTTACCTGCTTCATCGATTTCGAAAAGGCGTTTGATAAAGTGAAACATGGTAAACTACAAGAACTTTTACTTAAGAAAGGCATAGATAGGAGAGATGTGAGGATAATTAGTAACCTATATTGGGGACAGAGTGCTAACATAAAAGTTGGAACAGAAATAACCGAGGAAATTGAGATACGCCATGGAGTGAGACAGGGATGCATCCTATCTCCACTTCTGTTTAACATCTACAGCGAAGCCATCTTTAGAGAAGCCTTAGATGAGGAATCTGCGGGAATTATTATAAATGGAGAAATAGTTAACAACATGAGATACGCAGATGACACAATCCTCTTAGCAAGCAACCTTACTGGCATACAACATCTGCTTGAAAAAGTAAATGATCGCTGTAACCACTCCGGCTTAAAAATAAATTTTAATAAAACCAAATGGATGGTAGTTACAAAAACTCCAAACATTCAAGGAAACTTAAGAGTTGCAAACATATTAATAGAACGGGTAAGGAAATACAAATACCTCGGGACGTGGATAGAACAAACAGCTGATCAAACAACGGAGATAAGAACTCGTATAGAAATAGCTAGATACTGCTTTGCAAAATTAAAGAAAGTACTTTGCAACCTAAACATAAACATTGGGCTCAGAATACGAATGCTTCGCTGTTATGTATTTAATATCATGCTCTATGGCGTAGAAGCTTGGACACTTAAGAAAGAGAAAACAAACAAAATACAAGCCTTTGAAATGTGGTGTTACCGCAGAATGTTGCGTAAGCCTGGATTGAAAGAATAACTAACAGAGAAGTTTTGACAAGGATGAACAAGGAATGTGAAATAATAAATACAATAAAAAAGAGGAAACTAGAGTACTTAGGCCATGTAATGAGAAATCCCAAATACGCACTGCTCCAACTCATCATGCAAGGGAAGATAAAGGGAAAAAGAAATATTGGTAGGCCTAAAATGTCTTGGCTAAAAAATCTCAGAGATTGGTTTAATTGCAGCAGCATTGAACTATTTCGATCGGCCGTCGACAAAATCCGTATAAGAATGATGATAACCAACCTCCGTGAAGGAGAAGGACCATAAGAAGAAGAAGAATAATGTTTTTACATAAGATTGCGGGTGTCTGATTATATAAAAATAATAAATTTCTACCAATAAAATTACTCGACTTCCAGATATACTGGGTTAGTCTACAGTAGTACTGAAAGTGAAGGTCAAGGTTGTGTTAGCTGTTGTTATTACAATAGATAAGTTGGCCCAATCTCTTATTAAAATATCCCATCAAATCTTGCACAACCTGTTAAGTAACTGAATTTGCTGCTAAATTTCTGTATTTTAAATCATTAAGTACTTTTGTATTATTTTTTTGTATTAAGTACGTTGGTACTTGCTCAGTAGTCTTTAGCTTACGTTCTACCAATGCTCAATTAGATTTCACCTAACCCACCTCTGGAGAATTTTTTAGGTTTATTAATTTTAGAACAAATTGTAGATCATATTTATTGTAAATTAAAAAAAAACAATTATATTTGATTCATCTATGTACATTTACATTAGAATCTTGCAAACAGCAGAATCAATGTGGCATCAAAATTAGTAAACCTACCAATCTGTCCAAAGTTGTACCAGGTGAAAACTGATTGGGAATTGGTAATACGTAAATTTAAGAACATTTTGATACCAACATAATTATCAAGTCTTTGCTCTTAAATGCTTCATTTAGTGGTCGAAACAAATGCAATAGGGCAATAAGCCTGAACTATAGAGAGAATATTCCAATGTAGCCCAAAACAAATTTATATAGTGTGATAACGTCTCGAATTGCTAGAGTACCGCCATAACTCATTCCTATCAAAGGACTAATTTCAGCAACCGTCAATTCTAACAGTCCTAATATTTTCAATTATTTTTAACCGAGTCTTCCACAAATTGTGTATTGCCTTCCGCATATTTGAGTCTTCCAAAGAGTGTTACTTTTTAAGCTGCCAAAATTTTAAGAGGTTGTGAGCTTTTCATGGCGAAAAACGTAATAATGATTCGTTCAGCAATGGCCGAGGGCACTTTCTGCCGTGACAACGTAATACTGGCTAAATATTTTATGATTTAAATCCGCTTCAGGTATTCTAACCTACAATATTATAAATCCGCGCTCCTTTCCGTTTACCCCACAGAGCGTAAAAGTTTTCTTTTTAATATTATTTGCCTTTTTTTGTTGAGGGGCACTTACTAGCACTGGAGCCTCAAGGGCTTATTATGCCTACTAACATGCAATTTAAATAACAGAATACTTAAATACTCAAACTCGCTTCCGCGCTGGGTTCCCGGGCGGAGGAATATTACTCATGACCAGTCATTTACAACGGCGGCACTGATTCACCCTCATAGTATAGCAGCATAAAGCAATATTCAGACACAAAAACTCTTAAAAGGCAAAAGGCGTTCTGAAAACATTTTTTAACGTACATAACGTGCCGGCTGATACAAAATTGCGATACCAAATATTTTCTTGAAACTTGCACTTCATTTTCTCGTTAGTTTTTCCGGCAAACTTTTCTTAATTGCAGTTATGTAAAGGTCGTGCTCTAATACTGAGTGGAAGTTTATTATTATGTATATTTTACTACCATTTACTATAAATTCAAAATTTGACCCTAGAGCTTACGAGCACAGCTTTCAGCTGTCATATTTTGCTTTTTACTGCAATTTGGGGGTATTCTGTAGCTTAATGCCGTAAGTTTTAGGCGTTTTTTTCACTTTCTGATTAAGTGATTAAATTTTAACTTTTTTGCTGCCCTTCGTTTATTTAGTTCCTGGGTCGAAAGTAATCTAATGGACGATTTTTGACAACTTTATATAGGTCCTTCTATGGCTTCTTAAGCTTAAGTAGTGCTTTTACGAATTGTGGAGTCTAAAATTTCTTGGTTCAAGGTTATTTAATCGTTTGCAATCCAAATGTTTCTTCTTCTTAATTCGCCTTCTCCTGTTGATGGTTTGCGATCCATCTGGCAATCATCGTTCTAGACACCGCTACTCTAAAAATTTCTGTTGAAGTGCAGCTAAACCATTTTCGTAAGTCCTTTAGCCAGGACTTTTGTGGTCTTCCAACTGATCTTCTGACTTGTATTTTTCCTTCTATTATTAGTCAGTCTAAATGCTTACACGAACGATATCGTGTATTGCAAGTTTTGTCTAAAGTCGGCTCACATAGTTATCTACATGACAGCTAAACCTCTCTTCTAAATTATAATTTGCTTGCTGATCTAGTTAATAGTAAATTGCTATGCCTTCAAAAAAGGGCAAATTAATTGGTGCAAATTGTCTGGATGTTCCAACACAATATTTGTGAGGATTTTTCCGTAGTTTTGCTTGTTCTTTCTAAGAGTTGCTGTAGTTCTATTCATTTTTAGTAATTGACTTACGTCATATACAGAATATTTTTGTAGATATTCTAAAGAAACTAACAAACTTTTTGACTAACAATTCAACAACCGCAAATGCTTCTTGTTTTAGTATCAATACGCTTTTGTCTATGACAACAAGGATATATTTGTTATCGTCGTCAATTCCAGATAGAACACTGTCAATTGTCACACCTTTTTCTGACTGACAAAAATAGTTGCAAAATCTCCGAAGACAATTTTCTGGATAAGGTATCTGCGTTATGGTGACTGGTTCCAATTCCGTGTTGCGTGCGAAAGTCGTACTCTTTTAACCACTCAATCCATCTTGCCAGCTGGTCGTTGCGAAATTCAGTAATCATTTCAAAAAAATATGAATTTCTTACCATAAAAGTACTTCTAGAAATGTCTACTGGTTTTTATTTTCGTGTTACGCAATAGTTACGTTATAAAACATTTATAGAAATATCTGGTTACTTTCCCTTATCTATTGTACTCGAGACCTGCTGTAGTATTTTTATCTATTCGGTGATAGCACAATGCTAATATACTTCCTTTAGTAATCTCCTAATTAAATATATTCTAAATACTAACACTAGCTCGGTTGTTAATACATAAACCAAAGCACCTTGAAATTTTCTACTTATTCCTTTTATTCCACTGTCTTTGTCTTGTTAGGATTAACTGCTACACCTTGTTTTAATGTTGCTTGACATAAATACTTTACGTCTTCCTGGAAAATATGGCATATCTTAGATCTCACCTTTATATCAACATTCTACAACCGCTAAATATTTCTTTAAAATTTGTTAAATGTCTTCACACATTTTTTATATTGCAAACATGTTATCTAAATACATCACACATGTTTGTCGATATAATTGTCTTTCTAAAATTGCTCAAAAATGGCAGAAACATTGTTAATACAATACAAACGGCATAGTTCAAATCCAAATGTAAACGTAGTTTCTGACCGGTAACTATTTTTAATTTCTAATATAGCAAATCAAATTCTCTATAGTAGATATATATCTACTGTGTTGTCAGTTTTGGTAAGGATGAAAAAACTTTGTTAGCTACTACGTTTAATTAACGATAGTCGACGCGCAACCGTGTTGACTTGTCCTTTTTCTTAATTGATTATGTAACGGTTAAATGACTCTTCACTGCACCATGTTGAAAATGTAACCGAATTTTTCTGCTTTGTAAAATGTTTTCGTCTGGATATTTGATTACCATCTTCTCTATCATTTTAGTTGCCTTACTCGCAATCAACTACGTCTATTAACCAAAAGCTTTATTTCCTGTTATATTCTTTTAAATATCTCATTATGATAAACTGGTACCATGTATTTAGATATGACTTTACGGGTGACTTTTCTTTAAAATTTGTAAATGAGAGCTGTTTTTCATCAACATTCAAGACGCCTTTTTGCAGATCTACTGTAGCCTCAAACTTCTTCACGTTCAATTTGATGCCCACAGCATTCTTTTGCAACTTTGTACCCTGCAGCATAAACCAGTGCATCATTAAGCTTCTTTGTACAATCTACCTGTATAATAATAGATGTACAACATGGCCTTCGTCGTTTTTTTTTCAGACATTTGAAGCTTTATTGTAAAAAAACTGGTTATACATTTACGATTCAAAATATTATCTATCATTGACCACTGCTTTCTCCCATCTTTAAAGCGGCATATGAATCACACGTCGAAAAAACTACTCATCTTTTGAGGCGATCCACGTGTCTAATTTTTGACTTCTTAATAAGAACGTAAGTGCTGGTCAGCAATGCCGTGTGCCATTTATCGAAACAAATGATAAATAGGAGGGAGTAATGTCTGGAGAATACGGCAGGTGAGATAGGACTTTCCATTTCATGTTTTGGCCGACTTTGCGACATGGGGCCGAGCATTGTTATGCTGAAAAATCACTTTATCGTGTTGTATTGCGGCCGTTTGTCTTTCAATGCTCGGCTTAAACGTTTTAATTACCTTCAATACATATAGCCTGTGATTGTTTCAGACGGGTTTAGCAGCTCATAATACAGTACGCCGAGCTGATTCCACTAAATAAAAAGCATGACTTTGGAGCTGTAAATATTCGGTTTGGTCGTCGACATGGAAGCATAGCCGGAAAGTAACCGTGATTTTCTACGCTTGGAGTTATTGTAATGAACCCATTTTTCGTCCTCCGTCACAATGCGATGCAGAAATTTCTTCCGTCTTTGCCTTTCAAGCAGCTATTCACAAGCAAACAAACCCTGTTCAACATCTCTCGGCTTCAATTAATGTAGTACCCAATTTCCTTGTTTTTGAATCATTCTTATGACTTTGTGTGGTTTTGAAATGGCTTGTTGAGTCACTCCTAATGATCTTGTCAATTATTTTGCGTTTGACACGAGTCTTCATGAAGTAATGCCTCAAATTCTGCATCTTTAAAAACCTTTTCTCTTTCACCGCTATGCCGTTCTTGAAGCGTTGAAACCACTCACAACACATTCATTTACTAATAGCAGTTTCGCCATAAGTATTTGAGAGCATTCGATGAGCCTCAGCTGCAGATTTCTTCATATTGAAGCAGAAAATTAAAACCTCCCGCAAATGACGAGAATTTGGCTCGTAAACTGACATTTTCAATCAAAAATAACTTTACGATACAGACACAAATCGACTAATGTTTCGATGGGGTTCTATTGACAAATGTCTAAGCTTCTTGCATGACGTCTACATCTGTTTGGAAAAAGGAAGGAAGCAAAGTTGTACATCTATTGCAAGATAAAAACTACTTTATTGTGAATAAAACATTAACCATTTTGAATAACATGGTCTGTATTGAAAGCTTTAGAAAATATCTTGAGAAACTTCAAATAATTCAAAGAAACCAACATTCTGCTTTAATAAATAGTACCAATGTATTTAAAAATAATAAAATATATTAATTATATAAATCAACGTTACATACGCAAAACAAAAATATTCAGAGAAACTAATTTGGTTAACCTCGTAGAAAACTCAATATTCGATAGCAAAGAAATGGAATATTCTAAGAAGCTAGGAATAAACAAAACACTTTCTTGATTAAAAACTACAATCTAATATTTGTCTATGGTTTCTTGAGATTTTATCAAAAATAAGAGAAGCACACAACAAACAGTGCCTAAAAATATTTCGTAGAACAATAAAATAATGATTACTTGGTAATCTCTCTGAAATGTAGTTTTTACGTGATATCTCTTCTTCAGTTGTTCATGAAGCAATTACTGGATTATAAATAATAAAGAACTTGCATTTAATGAGTTTTGGAACAAGCGGTTTGGATTCAACAAGTTCACTTTGCTGATCAAGCAATAGCACTAGAAGTGTTTTTGATTGTTATAATTTTCCTCTGCATATGTTTTCAGATAATTAGCACCGTGCTTTGCGCTAATTTAATTTATAATAGCAAAAACAAACAACAGCAAACAACCACCGTCTTTAGCGCTTATGCTCTAGGAACTCGCAACGCTCACTTATCCCACTGCGCAATACGCTAAGTCGCAGAAGAAAGGTTAAATTACTATGGGTTACTCGTACATGCATAAAATAAATCACACCAGCATGTAATCCGCAAAAGTGCTAACCTGCCCAACAGAATATACGTTTCACTTCCTTCTTCTGCGCGTAATTAACACCCATAAACTTAAGCCGGCTCGGGTATTAAATTACAACTTTGATTGCCACGGAAAAATCAAAGTGTGTAAAATTAATGGCCTGAAAAGGCAGCGGACCTGAAAAAATAAGCGACTCTCATACTTAGGCGCTCGCGAGAAGAAGCGCAGTTTGCTCCGGAGATGCTATCAGCCTGCGAGGTACTTGCGCTCCTTATTTATAAGGATCTTGTACGTTTAGAGTGCCTTAATCAGTTCCATATCATATTAGATACGATGATAGGGCAACGTACTTACTGCCTGCTTGATGACACTGCGAACGCGTTTACGGCGCGAGCGCTCCGCGAGCCACCCATGCGAAGGGAAAAATAATGGAAGTTGATGTGACAACTACGACTGGGTTGGTCGCAATTTGGGCAAATCGTAAAATTGTTGTATTTCTTGTTCTGCTGTATTCCAACCCAGCCCATACGCGGACCACCTTCATTGCACAGCAAAAAACAAATTTATAGGTCCCATACTGCTGACTATACTAACTGTAAATACCGAATAGAAATAGAAACTTAAAAATTAGTATGCAACATTACTTTTCAATCTAAACAAAACATTTATATTTTACGTAATTTACAAATTGCATTCTTTGGCAATTTGTTATGAGGTGTAGAAAATCGATTATGCGCAAAGTTGTTGGAAAAAATTAAAAAGACAAAGGAATATTACAAAAATAAAGTAACTAAAACTATTATAAAAAACAAACTGACGAGTAAAGACTAAAATCCAATGCAACATTTCAAAGTTTCCTAAAAAGTTTCTTAAACAAAATCAGTATGAGACGTCAGTTTTTATATTTTTGTATTAATGTAAAGCTATAAAACAGTTTATTATACAAAATAAAGAAAAAAAATGCTCCATTATCAAAGAGCACATTTAACTTTGCCTATATTTATTCCTCCGCTTTACAGTCCAACCATTTAGAGCAAACGATTCATTTTAACGTTGATATAAAAATGTTTATTAATATATTTTTCAAATAATTGCAGTCTTTAAGGGCATTGGTAAATTAGAATGATACACACACTTACATTTTAAAAAAAGCTCCGTTCAATTTTTGTAAAAACGTATGCGTATGACGTGATAAAAATTCCATAGACTAGAAAACATTAAAAAGGTTTGAAATTAGATAAATGAAACTTCAATATAGTGGTTTCTGGGGTTCTATAAAATGGGCTCCCCTTTGTTAAAAATTTAGTTAAAAAATTCTCTCCTCCCCCTTTCCGTACTCAACTTCATTTATAATAAAACAATCACTGCACGGCCAAATAACCGAGAACATCTGCTACCAATTACAAAATATTGATATTTATTCCTTTGGTACCTTAGCTTAGTATAATAGGATCATTTCTGAGCACATCTTTGCAGATATGCAATCAGTCTTTACAATTGTGATTATTTCCCCAAAAAAATTAAAAATAGTTGTGGCAATGACAAATTGATAATAAATCTAAATTTAGAGAATCTCATTCAACAAATGTGAAAAAACAACGAAGAATATGTCGAAATGGACAACGAAACTGTCAAGTGTTTGGTTCCTCCTGGCACATGCGTAGATTAATATTTTTTTACTTTGTAATTTGCTTTTTATATTTTTTTAAGTTGTTAATGTTCTTTTTTATGTTGCAGAAGCTACAAAAATAGTCATATTTATGATCCTGGATTAATGACGACATCTACGTTCAGTAGTTAAGTGAAAGCACTATTATTCCTAGGGGGTTAGAACGCACACTTTGAGGACTAGTGCTCTAATAAAATATGTTGAACCATTTTTTTGTGAATTAAAAATTTTTACAATACAGTTTTTCTCATCTCCTTAAAGATATTTTTATGATTACCTTTAATTGATGCCAAAAAATATTTTCGCTCATATAAAAAGAATTTTTAAATCCATATATCGTGTAAATCTTTCACTCCCAACGAAAGATACTTTATACAAAAGTTTAATCACGATTTTTAGATACAGTACGAGTCTACAAACGTAATAGCGAGTTTTCGTATCATTTTATTTACAAGTTAACACACGCGCACTTAAGTGTTATTTGTATATTACATATCCTCTGTAGTCGCTGTGTTATTGCAAATATTAAGAACAAAGTTTGAATCAAGTAGATTAGCAGTCAATATGTAGAACAATTTGGGTACCAGTAGGAACAACACATGAAACGGAAATTGATACGAAAGCTAAAGATAATGGATTAAAATTTAGAAAACAATTTTCAAGTGATAAATTCATAAACTTCTGTTGCTCTCTATATTTTGATTAAGTTTCCAATTCGCTGACCTCCAAACAGAATTAACGTTTAGTGACAGTCAAGCAAGATTTTATATCAGTATATATAATACAATTAGTTTTAACAATTAACTAACAAGAGCACCGCCGGCATTCATATGCTCAATGTTAAAAGCAGTCCAGTTGAATGTATACCCCAAACAAAAGTTACTGAAGTTTCTTAGTACAGCACTACAGAGTGCTTATAAAATACCCACTTCTAACGGTTTTGTCTTTATTTCCGCCTGCATTCAAAAAGCTATACTGCCACCAGATGCACTTAATGCACTAATAGTGCGGGATCATTTTGAGTTGTTTTTATTTAATTTAAGTAAGACGCTCTCTTATAAATTTGAACCTACATATTGAAAATACGATTTCTTGCATACTTGCTTTTGAAACTAAATGGCTGTAGTTAAAACTTTTTTCTATGGATGTGCTATCTTTTTCTGTTAAGATTGCAATTTCTATAAAATTCTCAATTGCAAACTATGTTATTGAGACAATATCATAGAAATCTTTATTAAAACTTTAAATCATTAAAATTATTTTTTAAAATAAATAAAACAAATGCCATCTCCTCCCATTGTCTTTCTAGAGGAGGGGAATAACCTGGTGCCCTTAAAATTTCAATGTTAAGCATCATGAGAGATCGAGAGAAAGTAATTGTTGATGCACACAAAGGAAACAAACAAGAGACATAAAAGAATGCTTTAAGGAGTATCCGTAGAAAACATGCAATATAAGGATAAATAAATATAAAAAACACATCAAAATAAAATTTTATGAAACAAGAAAAAGGCAGAAATATGTTTTAACCAGCCATATACAGTCCATGGCCTGTTGCCAAAGCTAGAGGCGTAGGGTTGGATGCTTTAAAGTGTCTGTAAGAAAAAGTAGACTTTGAAGTAATACATTTGCAAACATGCTTAGGCCATTTTCATTTCAAGCTTTCCCCCAAAAAGGTTCTTTTTAGTCAGTCGAGTACATCAAAGGATAGTGGCATCCTCTGTATAACATCATTGAGAATTCTGCCATGGACTAATATACACAATTAGCGTCTCTCCTCCGATTAAAAATTAATTCAGTTCGCTTTCGGAAAACCGTGACACATTGATATGCTTCGTTGCTTTGAAAATGTTATGGTGCAATTCTTTAAAAAGCATGATGACATTATAAAGAAAAAATACTACTATTTTCAAAGCTCTAAAAGCTTTAAAACTTACATCTATTACACCTCTACTTAAATAGAATTACCATCTTACTTGGGTTAGTTCAGAAAATATACAGGAAAAAAGTTCTAAAACCATATAGTGAGACAACGAATAGCTGTTAGAAAGCATGAACTTTGCAGATGTAATACATCACCCATAGGAACAACTTAAAATAAAAAGCTTAAATGTCTCAAAAATACAAAATTCATAGTCACAATTTTTTATTGGTAAATTTGTAAAAAGCACCAAAATATAACAAAAATGCATTTATGTTACAATATAAACGAAGTATCATCAGTAATAATTTGTTTTGAGTCCCCGCATCAACTATCAAATTTGTTCTTCTCTTTGAACATTAACTTTAAATGAATTCAAGATATTCATACTATGCTGACTATGAGAAATACTTCGAGTCATCTGACAAGACAATTTCGAATAAAGATCCGAATAATAAATCTTCTGATAAAGTTATAAAGAAGGAAAATTACAAAATCAGAAGAGTTCTAATTTGTCGTGGCACTATTGTTTCAATAAAGGTAACAGAACGTAAAAGACAATAGCCGTTAATATACCGAGAGAAAGCATTTTTAAGATAACAAAATCCTAACTTTAAACTGTCAATATATAAAGATTAGCACCAAATTACTCGTTTATTATAACCCGTTCTCATATTGTTATCCGTATTATTGTACTATATCCTAAAATTGTGGGGCTTTTGTAATGCTATGAGAGCACTTTGCAATTATAATAATTAATATTTACTCAAAACTAGTTATATATTCATTTTGTTTGTTTTATAAAGTTATTGGCAAACACGAGAGCTTATATACAAACATCAGAATTAATTTGTTTTTAGTAGCGTATTTTTTTTGCTAAAATATAATGCAGTTACGTGTCTATAAAACCGTCCGGTGGTGAAAATGTAAACCTCCTAATTGGATTTATATGGGTACTATCATTACTCTAAACAATCTCAAGCGCTCAAGTCTATTCAAAGCAAATTGTATTTCCCACAACATGTTTTTCTGCAATCCATTTTTAAGGATAATAACGCCGTATTTTTTGCTAGAGAAGTGTTATAAATTTTTTGCATTTCATCAGATAGTCGTAGTGCTCATTAATATAAGTATAATGTTTAAAGTAGTGTGTAATTAATATAAATAGCACCATTTAATCTGTTGCTTAAGCCTAATATTTTAACAATTATCAACATTTTGTGCTTTCAAGCTTGTGAAAAAGTGTTCCAACAGTATGAAGATTCAAACTGGACTTTTGCTTGAGCTGTGTCACTGCAGCATACGATATCTTAAATTTACTCAATAGACTGTTAATTAAAAAAATTATGAGATTATGACAAGGTTATTAAGTGGCGAAGAGAAGCGGAGTCACTGACTTCATGTTGTCCGTCCGTCCGAGCAAGATTTTTTTAACAATGAAAAGGCTCGGTCGGCTGCCTATAAGCAGTGTCGTGTACACCCAAAGAATTATTTGCAGAAGCTTTGCGGAAAAACTACCACAGCAATGGCACAGATAGATAAACATTCAAGGGAACTTTCTTTAATAAAATGTGTACTCAATTCTGTCCTTTATAAGATCTGGAGAGTTTAATAAATGCCGTAAGGTCTTAAGCTGGATGATAGAGAAACTCCAACTACACCTCCCCGTGGTAAAGGATGGGAACACCTAAGGATTGGTGGCAAACGTAGCTCTGGAGACCGAATGTGCGCCGGTATAAGCAAACAAACCTGACTCCCGGGTCAGGATGGGCACCCTATTGTCCTGAGGGTGAGAAACCGCCCTCGAAGGCGGAGGAATCGATAAGAAGATCAACGGCATTGGGATCATGAAGGCAACGGAAAACCACCTGATTAGAGGCACAAAGTGCATTTCCAAGAAAAAATCAAGATGGCAAACAGTTGCAATAATACAATGAATACTAATCATGGTAATCGGAACCCAAGATTCGGCAGGAGAAGAAACACCAGCAAGGCTTCTCAGGTCGTCATCCAGAGAAACCCTTGCAAATCACAAGACCAACAAAGAGTCCAATCAAAATTGGAACTTGGAATGTCCGTACGATGGCCCAACAAGGAAAAATTAATAACGCAGTAGCTGAAATCAAAAGCCTTCAACTGGACATAATGGGGGTAAGCGAGATGAGACGGCCAAACAATGGCCAATACTTAATAGACGAACACCAAGTATACTATTCAGGAAACGAAAAAGGTCAATTTATAAATGGTGTCGGATTGATACTATCAAGCAAACTTCAAAAATATGTTACTAACTTCATACCTGTATCAGAGAGACTAATACTTATCCGACTAAGTGGAAATCCCATAAACATAAATATAATACAGGTCTATGCCCCAACAGCCGAAGCAGAGGAAGACAAAGAGAAGAGTTCTACGAATCTCTTAAAAATACATTGAACCAACTAAAAAAGCAAGCACTAACTCCTATTATGGGAGATTTAAACGCTAAAATAGGCCAAGGTAGAAGCGAAGAGCATATCGGTGAATACGGACTGGGAGTACGAAATGAGCGGGGAGAGCGACTTAAAATGTTCGTAGAAGAAGAAGACTTTGTTATCCTTAACACATTATATAAGCTACCACTAAGAAGACTCTACACATGGACCGCCCGCACCAACCCCGACGAACCCAAAGAGGAGAGAGTACGAAACCAAATCGACTACCTTCTAATAAACAAACGTTATCGCAATAGCTGTTTAGCCGCCAAAACGTACCCTGGAGCGGACATTGCATCAGACCATTGCTTATTAGTAGGAAAATTCAGATTAAAACTAAAGAAATGCTTGAGAAAAATTGTAAAAAAAAATGGGACCTTAGGAAAATAAGTTATAGCCCGCAAACGCGTGGGAATATGATACAAGAACTAGGTGTAGCATGTGAACAGAGTATAAACAAAAACCAAACGGTAGAAGAAGCACTTCGAGACATGACAACATCCTTTGACAAAATCGGAGATAAGTATCTGGCAGTACAAAACCGAAAGAAAAAAAAGTAGATGACTGACGAAATCCTACAATTAATGGATGAAAGAAGAAAAGCAAAAAATAACGACACCAGATACAAAGAAATCCAGAAATTAATAAAATACAAAATAAGGATGGCTAAAGAAACATGGCTAACAACACAATGCAAAGAAATTGAACAATTAGAACAAAAACAGGATGCATTTAACATGTATAAAAAAGTAAAAGAAGCTGCAGGAATCTACAAAGTAAACAATACAACAAAGCTACTCAACAAGGACGGAAAAATAATTATAGAACCAGACGCAAAAATTTCTGCCTGGCAGAAATATGTCGAAGACCTTTTGGAAGACGTTGAGAGATCAGATGAACCTCAAGAATATCCAGAAGTAGAGCCATTACCCATCACCACCGACGAAGTGGAAAAATGCATAAAACAGTTAAAAATCGGAAAGGCTCCAGGTCCTGATCATATACATACCGAATTTTTAAAAATGATGGATGAAGCGAGTGTAGAATGGCTAGCAAAATTTTTTAACATTATCTATACCACCGGAAAAATCCCTGAACCGTGGTTAAGATCAACATTTGTGACAATCCCCAAAAAACCAAATGCTAAATATTGCGAAGATTACTGCACCATCAGCCTTATGAGTCACCTCCTAAATTATTTCTAAAAATTATACACCGCAGAATTTTTACAACGTGTGAAGCACAAATAAGTAGAGAACAGTTCGGATTCCGCAATGCCTTGGGAACTCGCGAAGCTATTTTTAGCCTACAAGTTCTATTTCAAAGAGCCAGAGATGTAAATCATGACATATATGCTTTCTTCATCGATTATCAAAAAGCCTTCGATAAAGTCCAACATAATAAACTAATAGACATACTTCAAGAAATAGGCCTTGATAATCGAGACATAAGAATAATAAGCAACCTTTATTGGAATCAAAAAGCAGCAGTGCAAACTGGCAACATGATATCAGAAGACATCAAGATAAAACGCGGTCTCAGGCAAGGATGCGTACTTTCTCCTCTTCTGTTCAACGTGTATTCGGAACACATCTTTCAGCAAGCTCTGGGCAGCATAGATGATGGAATCAGAGTCAACGGAGAAATATTAAATAATTTTAGATATGCGGATGACACGATAGTGTTTACAAACGACATCACCAGTCTCCAACGAATTATGAACAGAATTACAGAAGTTAGCAAGCGGTTCGGACTGACCCTAAATATCAAAAAGACCAAATATATGATAATTACAAAAAATCACATTGTTGACACCGGATTAACGATTGACAACAACAGGATCAAACGTTCGAAAATATACTTACCTTGGGACAATAATCGATGAAAACTGGGACCACTCACTGGAAATAAAGTGTAGAATTGAAAAGGCGAGAGCAGCATTCGTAAAAATGGCCAAACTATTCAAGTGCCATGAATTATCTTTACCCATTAAATTAAGACTACTGAGATGTTATGTCTTCAGCATATTGCTGTATGGAGCAGATACGTGGACACTGACAGAGGCATAAAGACGAAAAATAGAAGCCTTCGAGATGTGGTTGTACCACAGAATCCTCCGTATATCTTGGACAGAGCATGTAACCAACCACACCGTGCTGAGGAAAATGGGGAAACAAGAAACAGAACTCCTCACAACAATAAAAGTTCGTAAGCTGGAGTATCTAGGGCACATCATGCGCAACAATCAGAGATATGGGCTCCTACAATTGGTCCTCCAGGGTAAGATCGAAGGAAAAAGAAGCATCGGCAGATGACGCATATCGTGACTGAAAAACCTGCGAGTATGGTTTAATACAACAACAACTGGACTGTTTCGTGCCGCTGTTGATAAAGTCCGTATTGCCATCATGGTTTCCAACATCCGAAACGGATCGAAAGTTTAAGAAGAAGAAGTACTCAATTCTTCCTAATATTAGCGAGGAAAAAGCAATGGTAGTGCCAATCATTTTTAAACCAAGTTATTCTAAGAATGATATAGTTTCAACGTATACTTGAATTATTTTTCTTGCTCAAAGAATAAATAGTTCTAACGTTGCACGGTGCATTTCTTAATATTTTGTCACTCTAAAATATGTTTTACGTTCTTAAGTGAGTTAAAAATATTTTTTTTACACATCTTCTAACGAAGATGGAACTACTATTCCACTTTATCAACTTACATCACAAAGTAAGTTTCAATTTAATATAACATTTTATATTAACTTAGTATTCGAAGTTAGAACACCCACATATATTTATTTCTCTACCAAATTTTGTTCTTTCACATATCCCAGGAAATAAGTCCGCATCTCATTGATGCAAAGTTATTAAGTTGTATGTAGTCACATAATTTTGCATATATTTTTTAATGTCTAAATAGAGCTGTTGACGAAATGCTCCTATTTTGTTACTTTTACAGTAAACATAGTTCTTGACTGAAATCCTCCTTGTATTCTAATGCATTTGTTTTATTTAACGACTGTGTATTAGAAGCCAGTTATTATATAAGATTGCTGTAATGACCGCAAAAGTGGTGATATTTTGTTCCTGGTGACATTCATAACAGTAGATGATACGCTATGTAAAGAGTCGTACATAAACTAAAAATCAAGGACGTGAATAGCAAATTTATAGATAAGGTAAAAACCTGAACATAAATAAGTAAACTATTGTGTAAAAAGTAAAAACTGTTTTTGCAATTAGAATTTTTTATTAAACATTCCAGTTTGTTATTTACAATTATATTAAATATACTTTAAACGTTATTCTTTGATAATATGCAAAGCTTTAATGCAGGATAATGCATGTGTATTTTGTTAGCTTTGAAACCAAACTTTCCTAAGTGCAATAAAACATAACTCTGAAAATATTTGAAATTTGAAAAATATTTAAAAAAAGGCCTACTAATAGCAATAGTAATATGTACATCCCAATGAGGCCTTTGTGGAACAATCAGAGCTCTATAAATCCAATTAAATTAGTGTGGATTCATTTAAGAACTTTTCAGTACTTTCAGTAATCACACAAAAACGAGATTGTTGTTCTAATACTATGTAGAATATGCTCCTTCCCCCAATTAAAAACAAACCTTAATAAGAATTAAGTAATCAGCAATTAGAAATTTGGTATTTTGCAATTTCTCCATGAGAAATAAAATATAAATCAAACAAGATACAAACAAAGATATTAAGTAATAGCCACAAAAGTGAAACTAAGTACTGACTATTGGCTTAATTCCTTGTCTGAGTTACATAAATTGACAGTTTGGGACCTAAAGCAATTTACTAGCACGCGCAGAGCAAGCTTAACATCTGTCTTATCAGTAAACGTTGCAATACCTTCATGGGTACTGCAATTCCAAACTGGTCACCGTTTGACATTTGCTACCTCAGTCCTATTTTGGAAGATCTATCGATCTTAAAGAGCTAGTATATCCTAACTAATTAGTTTATATGGATTTATTGGCACACAACGCGTATTTTAACACATGTTGGACCTAATATTTTCCTAATTCGTGAAAACTGTAAAAATAAGCTAATTTTCAAACATTACTAAGACAAAAAAATGATTTATGTATATCTTCTCTAAAATTCTTTAAATATATTTAACAACATAAAAAAAATTTCTACAAAAAAACTCAAATTCGACAAAAAAATTTAAAAAATTTCAATGCCGCATTGAGTCAGTCAATTGTAGCGCGGTTACAAATCACGCAATTTATAATTCAACTTAGAATTAACCCATAAAAAGTATTCATATTGCTGGATGTCCTATAAGCCAAAGAACACTTTCTACATCTATTATTTACTACTGTTAACTAGACTACCAGTCATAGAACAAAGGGTCAAACCTGCTGTGTAACATTTAAAACACTTTTAAGTGTTTAATATTATATTTTCTGAAACACCTGTATTTGAGTAATTTATAATAGTGTCCAGTAGTTTTAACATTATTAGTTTATTAGACTAAATATAAAAATTGCAAATAATAGGTCTTGCGTTTTATTTCTACACTTAATTTCTATACCTAACAATATTGGAAAATAATCCATTTCACTACCACCACGTATAATGTAAACTCTTTACAGAAATCACTCTTTATCGTCTCATTAGTATCTCGACACAACATTAAGGCTAATGAAAACGACTCTGTGTATATCCTTGAGTATTACGGGTGGACAAACTACATGGATAAAAGACTTGCTGTAAAGGAAGAAAGCGGGAACTGAATTAAGCGGTCTTATCACCCATAATTAATCTAGTCATAATTATTAAGTCAAACAATATATTGTCAGAGGCATAGTTCTAATTGCAAAAGAAACACTAAAATATAATAGAGAGGTTTGAAATATACAGATAATTTATGTAAGCTAATAAGACTATAAACCATAATATAACCACCACAGTGATGTTCATCAATAAGAAAAGATAAAGGGCATGCGACTAAAACAAAAATAAAAAATTAAATATTTGGACACTACTCTAAATAACAAGCTTACGCAAAGGTAACATATCAAAAAAAATGGCAAAAAACTACCAGAGCACTAATTTTATGCGAACAAATTAGCGGGAGCTACTTAACCATGTAAATTTGAAACCTTGAACTAAATCTGCACTATATTGGCGATAACATTATAGGACCCGACGGAGAAAACCAAATAAATAATAACGGGGATAGACTGATTGATCTGTGTCAGAAATACGAAGTACTAATAATAAATTACGGCTAACATGAAAACTAAAATCAATATTTGACAATATCGTAATGCAACACAAACCGTTCATAAAAACTTCAGTCTTAATACAAAAGAGCCCAATGTTTATCAAATCACCACTTGCTGATAGCAAAGCTATAGTTAGTTACCATGAAAAGAAGACCTTTAACTAGTCCTCTCAAAAAAATTCACGATTTGGGAAAGAACAGACACGCTAATCACCACATTAAAATAGCTATGTATAAGAACAGCAAAGGAAGCACTAGGGTTGATTAAAAATAACAGACACAAAAGTCAGAAGATACAATCGAAATAGAGATACAAGAGAATAAAAAGACACATCTAAAGATAAAAAAGTTAAAAAATCAATAGCAACAGAAACAAGAAAAACATTTGATACAAAACGTAATAAATTTCAAACGTATCTAGCGAGTACATGATAATAAAACAGTTAACATGATACTAATACTAGTAAAAATAGGAAAATATTATAAGGAGCTTTTACAGAAAAACTGCATACGAAGACATTGTATACCCTACAATTTTCCAACGACCAAGTCATCTGAGCACAAGATAAGACTGGCCTAAAATATGTGACCTTACAAAAACAAAACATTTGTGTATCGAAGAAGAAAAAAGTGCCTTGAATTTGACCAAAGAGGAATATCAAAGTTATAAATGCGCTGGAACTAAAATAGTAACAAATGAGAAATCAAGAAAAGACAAATGCAAGGAAAATGAGCAATAAGTATACTAAATAGTATTCTGTGGAATAAAAATAAAAGCAAAGGAAAGAAACAAACATCTATAGCACAATAGTTAAAAGTATCGCACTATATGTAGCGGAAACATGATGTTGTGTAAAGAACAAAGAGCAACGGTTATGGAATGGACGTATAGAGTAGACTATGCAGAATTTATAGGCGAGATAGAATCAAAATTGAACAAATAAATAAGAATATCGGAGTAAAACAAACGATTATAGATAAAGTGACAAAAAAAAACACTTAAACTGTTATGGCCAGACTACCTAAGACTGCATGGAATTGAACTCCCCAAGAAAAAAGAAAACGAAGAAGACCAAAAACAAATTGGAGTGATAATATTCAAAAAGCTATGAGTTTACGTAATTTAGAGAATATGTGCCTGGGCGAGAAAAGATGAAAAAGAGGTCTGCAAAATGGATAGCGACGATAGACATTATAAAAGCATTATATATGTGAAAACATAATATAACTTTGTTTCTGTGTGCGACTACTGTAAAACAATTACTAAAGCACTTTCTTATCCAATACTCTTGCACAACCCTCATTACATGCACCACAAATCTGTTAGAACATACTGTTAGAATAAACAAGCGCTGCTCAAAAATCTGTTGTAGAGTCCGCAACTGTGGTGACAAGCCAGTCGCGCATAAAAACCGGCGACGCCAGCCTACAAGGAATAGCTGCATGAATTATTCGTGGCGCAAAGTAATGAACTGAATTTGTCAGGCGCAGCGCGTGACTTAATTTATTAATACGCCTTAACGCCGATAATGCGGGTAATTAATCTCCACGCGTTTTATTTTGCCAAATCGCGACGTTTCAATTAAGAAAGCCGCAGGGTGTGACACGTAAGTGCAAAACAAAGCCGAGAAACGCCCAGCCTGATCGCCTTCGCCGAATGCGTGTATTTATCACGGCGCTGGGGCTATTAATAATTTCGCTGTACAAACGCATGCTCATTTAAGTCGGATAGCCTGCAATTGTGGGCTTGCGAGCGGACGCTCTGTGGCATTTAGTTGAAAGTTGTCAATTGATATGCCACAGTAAAGACATAAAGTAATATACCTGTCGCGAAACGGGGAATTTAGAACAACACAAAGGAAAATGGACTCGCAATATTATTATACACACCTAAAAACGAGACACCATGTTGAATAGTGTAGACTTTTGGGAGGACCTCTCTGCCTTACTATTTTTAGTTATTTATTAGCTCATCCATTTTTCATATTTTTGCTGGAATTCACAATGGTGCTCTGCGAATGTCGCAAAACTTTTGCCACTGAGGTGGGTTTAAAACAGCACCTTGGGTGCCAATATTTTCTGTCTGTGAAGTTGTCTGTCCTGTCTGAAACCACCTGTGTAAGGGCTATGGGGGAGTGCGACTATGCCTGCGAAAGATTCACTCAACCTATTACGACAACGAAATGGAATATCAGGCAGACCATCCCATCCTAGACCCTAATCGTTGGTCCGATGAGGAGCTAACCGACATGGCAATAATAGAGGTGGCCTTTACTGGGAGGTTCATCTGGCTGAAAAGGTGCCTAATAGATCTAAAACTGCCATCAAAGACAAACGGCAAGATCCCCAGTACAAGAAATTGTTCTTCCACTTTCTAGGGAAAAGCAGCGGCCTGAGAATATGGATATTGAGAAGGAAGCCCTCGGTGACCAGCATATAGAGAATGAAGAGCCCGACGTTACATTAACGGAGGTCTTTATTCTGGAGTCCGCGGCCTCAAGCAACGGGTCTGAAATCCACCGAATAGTCCTCAGAAGCGCTGGGCGTCTTCAAGCTGTAGGTCTGAGAAGATCTAATACGAGGGGGGGGGGGTGGCAAGGGATGTACTACATCTCATCAGACCGGGACAAGCGTTGAGGCAGGATCCGACGATCCGAATAACACCTTAACTCCTCCCAGGGCTGCTGCGGATCCTATCGTGCAATTTGTGGTGAAATACCACACAAATCACACAGATGACTGAACGCCAATCGACATCGAGGTACTGAATGCCGTCTCATCAGTTACACCTGAGGATAAAGGGTCCTTATTGACCTCCTTCCGGCATGGATCTGCCAGTTAAAAACCACCCTCAGCGTTGAACCCTGCAAGAAACGCACCGTCACCATAAAGTACTCAGTCATTGAGAGTCAATCCCACATATACAAGGTGGTTCGGTCGCTCTTTTCTAAGGATAAGGAACGGCTGGCCTTTTGCATTCTGGAGGATAAACCGCTCCTAGGTGACGTAGATCATCCACCAGTGACGGACGCATATGAGTACTTCTAACACCTGTTCCCATCAAGGTTTACAAATGACCGTTACTCGATTTTCAGATACAAAACATCCGACTAACTTCTGTGGAAAGCGATCGCGGAGAAGAAAGTCAAATAGGCATTGGAAATCACTAGTTTTAAAGTTTTAAAGCACCTGCTTCTCAACACCATTCTTATCTCTGGCTGTCTGTCTGATTCTATTACGAAAAGTCGTACGATCCTTACATACAAAAAGGAAGACACTAAGAACATGCAAAATTGGAGACCTATTAGTATAGGTTCCATTATCGTACCCCTGTGCCACAAGATACTCGCCAAATGCCTGTCCAGACTATCACTTCAGCCATACAAGAGGGGTTTTCGGGTTGCTGATGATGTGCTCCTTAATAACTTAACAATACACACTGTAATAAAACAACAAAAACTTTACCATATTCTGGCCCTAAACCTCCCCAAATCATTCGATTCTCTCTCTCATCATTCTATTCGGAGAACCCTGAAGTGGTTTTCTATCGATCTATAACTTACTGACTTCATATTAAACGGCAATAGCAAAGTCTCGACCCAGGTGACAGCGGGGGATCAGATCACCCCTCCCCCCACACACCTGAATAGAGGAGTAAAACAAGAAGTTTCACTATCGTCGATTCTTTTCAATATTGTGCTCGATGAGCTCATTGAGGACGTACAAGCTGCACAAATGAACATGTTCAAGTAGCTTGTTTAGCGTACGTAGGCGATATATTGTTAATGAGCGAGACATTTGAAAGAGCGCAGCAGCTCCTCAGGCGAGTGGTCGAATTCATCAACGCTCACAAAAGCGTAGTCTTGGCAGTAAAAGTAGTGCCCGGTAAGAAAATTATTTCTTCCTCCCACACAAACCGCTTTTACATCGGAGATAAGAAGAGCCAGTTACATGGCGACGGCATGATGGGTCTACCTCAGGGAGAAATATTCATGTACCAGTCTACTCTGAACTGACCACTGGCTTTACACAAGTAACCGCTGTCCCATTAAAACCACATCAAAAATTAGAAATGCTTAGACAGTACCTACTAACCAAATATCTTGCGTTATTGACATCCTCCATTACAACATTGGGCTTACTAAAATCAGCGGACAGAATAATACTAAAAGCTGTTCGTAAAATTTTCCATCTTAACGAGCATGTTATCAACGCCTTCATCCACGCTCCTACCAGACATGCTTCACAACCACTTTCTAAATATTTTGAACAAAAGTGAACTAACCACCGCAGCCGTCCTTCCTCTTCCAGAGGGTGAGAGACTCTGGCAGAGAATGTATGACGAGAGAATAAGGAATAAGCGGTACCAACATAGGGCGTGGATAGATCAACCCCCCTCCTTGTGGGAGCGACTACGTTAAAGCCGTCCAACTTAGGGGCAACCTACTGCCCACAATAGATATACCATCAAACCGCCCACATGAGCGCCGATGTAGGACGGAGTGCAGCTGAACAAAGAGTCTTTCTTACGTCCTTACGTCCCTTAACTCATTGGTCACGTGCTAGATGGCATGACCGTGTCGTTGGGCAACTCGGCTTTCTAACACGTCAAAAGGGGTGGGTAGTAGAGGAGAAGTCACGATTACATTTAACCAAGAGCGAGCTTCGGAAACCCGATCTAGTTTTCATTAAGGGCGATCGAGCCGTCGTGTGTGACGTGGAGTTCGATCACTAGACTCCTCATTTATGCAGAAGCTAGAGTATTATAATACTCCACCAATGTTGCAAGCTTTGAGGGTTCGATACCTCGGCAAAGACATAGCGACCACAGCCTTAGTCGTGAGAGCGGGGGAGACGTACAATACAGCAAACAACAGCCTTACTTTTACACTATAATTAAACACAAAAGAGATTACCTCTATTGTCTACAGCGCAATAGGAGGAGGCATTATTATACACTCCGAGATCGTGCTGGCCCACAGTATCCATAAGAATTACAGCAATTTTAACACCTTACCCACATATTACTTTTATATATATTTACTAATAATAACTTTAACATGTCTCTACATTCAATTATATTTTTAAATGCGGTGTCTTATATTGGGCTAGTGAAAATTATATCCCAACAGCCGGCTAACTGTAGGTGCCGCTCCAACTAGTAAAGGTTGGCTGACATTTCTGCAAATCTTTCTCTGTTTCTTGCTATGTTAAAAAGGGTTCTGACTCTCTTAGTCCCCGTTCATTCTCTTATCTTTCTGAGATACGACATCTTCCTTCTTCCCACTTCTCTTCTACTTTCTATCTTTCCCATCATTCTTTTCTGTAGTAGGTCGTATCTATCATGCCTCAATATGTGTCTCAGATATTCGACTTTTCTTCTCTGTATCAGTTAACTACTCTCAGTCGTAGATCGATGCTCAATTCTTTATCACATAATATTACTTTCATTACTCTAAATCCGTCTCTGGCCATTTATATTCTTGTCTTAACTTTCATGTCACTATCCCATTCTTCTCTTATCCATGTATCTAAGTATCTATATTTCTGTACTCGCTCTATGTTGTTACTTGGTACCATAAGTCTCACATTTAGATCTCTCTTCTTGCTTACTACCATAAACTTCGTCTTCTGAATGTTGATATTGAAGCCTAACCTTTCACTTTCTTCATTCACTCCTGTCTAACAAGACTTGCATATCTTCTTGAGTTGATGCAACCATAACGGTGTCGTCGGCATATCGAATATTATTTATTGCTTCACCATTTACTTTAATTCTTTCCTCTCTCCGGTACAGCGCATTCATCATTATATGCTCTGAGTATAAGTTGAACAGGGTTGGCGATAAAATGCATCCCTGTTTCACTCCTCGTTTTATTTCTATTTCTTCTGTACTGTCCTTCTCAATTCTAACGGTTGCTGTTTGGCCCCAGTACAAGTTTTTAATTATTTGTTTATTCTTTCCATCTAGGCGTATTTTTTTCATTATTTAAATAAGTTGTTCATGTTTTACTCTTTCAAACCCCTTCTCGTAATCAATGAAACTTATGATAAAGTCCTTTTGTATGTCTCTACATTTCTGTGTTAAGACTTGTGGCGCAAATAAGGTTTTCCTTGTGCCTACACCAGCTCTAAATCCAAATTGGTTGTAAGTGTTTCATCACACTTTTTCCTTATCCTTTCATAAATGATGTTCAAGAACACTTTGAATACTTGGCTTATGAGGCTTATTGTGCGGAATTCCTTACACCTTTTAGCATTAGCTTTCTTCGGGAAAGTTATGAAAGTGGACTTCAACCATTATTTCGGTATTATTCCTGTGTCGTTTATTTGGTTAACAAATTAATAACAAAATTTGTCTAACACAATGGCTGACATATACTGTTGTCGGCTTTCCGCCACATACCAAAAAAAAAGTCAAATCCGCCGGTCATTTACGTTTGCGTCCTCTGTTTTGTTCAGTCAGAAGCAGTTGAAGGAGGGCATTATCATAAAATTCCAACGTTTTGTGGTGACTGATGCTTCTTTGTTGGATTAATTGTTCAATGGGTGGTACATCTATATCTTGTTGAAGCATCTGATTTTCGATGTACCGTAAAGGAACAATTATTGTTCGAAGGATGCTTGATGCTGAATTTATTGTCACAACCGCACAATTCTACGTTGTTAGGTCATATGAGGTGCGTACTATGCTATAGCACTATTGAATTATATGTAGGAGATCCTTTATGCAACGTAGTAGTAATCTTTCCAGTAGTTCCAAATTTCAGATAACAAACTTATTGGTCTATACAAGACAATATTAGTCAGTTACTGAGATAAAAATTAGCCCCTTTTTTTAACATTTTTAGAGGAGTCTGACCTATTGTTGCTAACCTGTTATCATTGAGCAGTAAAATATTTTCCTAAATTTTTTTAGGAATTAAGTACTTCATGTTTGTTGTTGGTCTATTATTTGAATTATTGGCATTTATATTATTTGTGATATTGATCTGGTATATTATTAATGGAGGGGAAATATTACCTACGTATTAAGCGAGTAGGTCTACCTTTCTGGGTTATTCCGGGTCTAAAGTTCTATGTTTCGTAATGTTGTTGTTGCTGTCGACTTTCTAGTAAATTGTCGCCAAATTGAATTATCGTAGCGATTTAGAGCGAAAACATTTATTCTGCTTTCCAGATATAGTAATTTTCTACAACCTCTATAGTAAAATTGTTGAACATAATTCTTGTTCGTTATATGGATATTTTTCTGTAGACTAGTATTTTGATCTTGTTAGCGTTTATTTTCATGTTACAATCTTGCAGAATACTATTCATTTCCGTGAGGGTTTCTTTTAAATCCCGCTCACTCTCTGCCAGTAATGCGCATCGTGTTTGTTGCTTGTATTTTAATGCCCATCTCACTTTCTTCTGCAATTTCTTCAATTCCGATTGTGTATATTCATTAAATAGCGGTGATAGCACGCAGACTTGTCTAACACTTTCGTAGGTCTGTGAAGCAATGTACGTAGGTTTTCCTTTTATCATCTTCCTTTTTGTGATTACTGTAAAAGCTATTGTTGCTTTTCTTGTATCGAAATCCTTTCTGAAATCAAATTAATCTTCTCTGCAGGTGTGTTCTCAATTTCCTCCAATTTAGTAATATATAATTTTAGTCAAATATGTGTTACTAAAGCTACAGGGCAATTTGCACTTGTGTCCTTTTTGAATATAGGGATTATTATTAATTTTGTGAAGTCTTCGAGAATTCTTTCAGCATTTTTTCTTCTGGCACATTAATGTATTAATGCTTGATGGTTTTATTTTCTTAAATTTCTAATAATTGCAGCTGGAATTTAATCAATCTCTGTTGTTTTGTGCTTTTCTAATTAATAAGCTACTCTTGTGTATTTTGACCAAATTATCATATTTCCCTTGTTAACTTCATTCAACCTTATGAATAGATCTTTATATATCTAATTAAATAACGAAAATTATGCCGCTACTTCGGGTTCCGTTGCAAATCTTGATCCTTTTCACAAAATTTTTGATTATACATTTGCATACGTTTCGATCAATTTTATCGATAACCTTTTGATTTTATACTACAGGTAACCCAACAAAAAGAAATCGTTTGTGTTAAACCATAAAATCTTGTTGGTCAGTTGAAATTACGCAACCAGCAAATTGTTGGTGTAATAAAATCGACTGAAGCTTGAGCTGCGTAGCAGGTACCACCGTTCTGCGAAACAAAAATTATTCCGGATTTATGCTGCCCAGTGGTTACAAAAAAAATTGATTTATCACATAAGAAAATGTAGACTTACCAGGCTACTTACCTAAAATTCACATCAACAGTGACTACTCGTTGGAAGGTGTGGTTTATTATGAGTCATGGAATAATTTTGTTTATTTGTGAACACATCACGTTAAAAGTACGCCTTATTGCTAAAGATGACTTTTTGTAATAAACTGAAGATCTACTTCACGATGTTTTAGAAACCAATTGACGAATTATTAATGGTGAGAATGGTCAGCAAGGTTAAGATTGTTTACAAAAATTTCAAAACAATAATTCGATTGAGCTATTGTACATCGTACCCAATATAAGTGTACACAATGCAAAATAAAATAAACAAAGTATTAGGCAGTTATTAAACATTTAAGGATTGATACTTATTATTATTATATTAAACAATAAATACTTTTCTAAAGAAACATTATTTTTTACTTTACTTTTAAAAAAATCCTTAACGGAAAACGTCATATTTATGTATACTAAAAAATGTAACGTAACATATCATTCTATTTATCTACAAATTAATTTATCTTGCACTTGAACTGTTCACTTCATCTTCTGACACTCGACTACTTGTTACTGTTTCGTTGCGTGGTATATATACATATAAAGTCTTCTCTCGCTGCTCAAAAATTCGTTACATTACTTTTTGAATATTCCATTCTAGTACTTGTATATTTACTAACACTTTACAGCGATATCGTTATACATATGTTTAGCGTTCGGTCTAACTGCTAGATAGTTGAAAGGGCTCATATAAACAGTTGTTTACATTCTGCTCAATGTTGATGGTGCAAATAATCTTTCTATTCCTAAAACTAAAAAATAAGGGATAATCTGATATTTAGATTACTATATTTCAGCAAAAATTTTTCAAAATAAATTTGACCTATTTATTTATGTTCATTAATTGCAAATTTTAAATTAAATCTCCTCGTCAAAGACGCTTTAGGAGGGAAATCGATTTAGAACTTCAAAAAATCGAAAAAAAAATTTCTCTAAAAAGTAAAAAGTAAATTTCCCGTAGAATACGATGATCAAAGAAACGAAATTAGCTCGTACTTAGTGTACGAGAAGTCAGAAGGCCTGTTATATGCTGCTGGGATCGCTGCTTAATGCGTATCATTTTTCGCTAGTGAAAACTTTAAACACGTTTTTCTCGAATCAGCATTTTTGAAGTTTTCGAGCATATAACTCCAAAACTAATTACCTGATTGATCTGAAATTCATAGTATTAGCTTCTATTTAAACTGAAATATTTAGCAGGTGTTCTTCACCAAATATAAAATTATCGTAAAAAATGTCGCACAATTGCAGTAAATTTTGAATTTTTCCGAAAAGGTACTGCCGATAAATAAATTTTATTTATTTTTTTTGTTGTTCAAATAGATTTTACAATCAACAAAATGTTTGGTGGAACTGTTTCAGATAAAAATTACGGCCTGGAGAACGCCCGGACTAGAACGCTTCGGACTCTGAGGCGACTGAAGCGAGGCTCTCTCGATCTGCCATTTTGTATTAAAGAAAATGATTTTTAACCATTAAATTTATCTTTAAAAGTTTGTAAATTTTGAAATTTATTATTTGTCTATAAAAATATCTCATAAAAAAGCATAATTTCAGCTGTTCTAAATGAATTTCTCCCTTAATCTACTCTCCGATGATCCTTTGCAGATCTATGTCACTAATTCATTTTCATGCCCTATTAAGTTATAATGATAATGTCTTACAAATAAATAAACTCCTCGGATTACATACGGTATTTTTAGGTCTTTATTCAGTGTTTATTGACACATTCATTATAATAGGAAGTGTCTTGGGTTGAAACCTTTGGAGAATCTTGGAGCTGATTGATTTATAAAGAATTTTGCTTAAAAGTGACACTTGGGATCATTTCCAATAAGCTAACTCTTTTGCTTTATTACAATCTCCGATATACGTACTCCAGTTTAATTTATTATTCAAAATATTTTAGGCCTGATTTTTTTGGAATTTGTGTATTGTCAATTGTCATCTGTGCGCCTGCCATTTGTCTATTATTAAATGTTATTTATGTAAATTTTTCTGTATTTACTAATTACTTATTGAACTGTTGAGATGTTATTAGAAATATTCTCCTGCAGCTTCTAATGTATTTATAACTGAAAATGTGTCGTCTGCAAATTTGGCAGTTATCGTATCTTTTGTCTTTTATCAAGTTGCGTCTTTTTGGAATGGTTAGTTTTAAATCCCATGCGGTTAGCCTTACATTCCAATCTCCTCCGAAGCTAAACTTCGCTTAAAGTGTGTGAAATAATTCTTCATGACCTGCAATTTTTTAGTACGCCGAGCTGGTGAATAAATCGTTGCAATCACTAATGAGTGGGGATACGTTTGAATTTGTATGCAAGCACTTTAATTTTTCTTCTGCTTCACAAGATTCCAATTTATAGTACGTAATCTAATTTTTGCTGGCAACAGCTCCTCCTTCATAGGCCGTATCATTCAGATGGTTGACAAATATATTGTACAGAATGGCGTTTTTGTCACGTTTTTTCATGATGCGTCAGAAGAAGATGAATAAAAGTTACCGCAAGATCTGAGAGCCAAAACCAATGTCTTGGCTTCTTGATTCAAATTTCCAATGATGCCCTTCTTAATTCCAATTTTTCTTACTTTACCAAAAAAATAATAATTAGATTTGCCTGTCTAAACTACATCTGCAATTTTTCTTTACACGGTAATATTGCGACTCACTCACGGAGTCTTCGTACTAAAAAGATTTCTTTTATGTCGTTCACTAAATATATTGAATATCAAAGCAAATATAGAGAATGAGAATTTCTTAATGTACCTAAAGAGCTAAAATTAAAAAATATATATTAATTAACGAATAACACTAGAGTAGGGGTAGTGGTTGAGACATGTGGTTGCTATGCGAACGGAACTGGGTTCATTCCTGGAGCTCTCTATTTCCTGGAGGGTGGCCTATTCAGTCACTAAAAATAATTGGGTATCCGCGTTCATTTCGAACAAGGGGTAATAATGGCGGTCGTCTAAGGCGCGGTGCTTGCCACATCTCCCCGCATCAGCAATGGTGCGCGATGACCGGGAAAATAAGGCAAACATGCGAGATCCTTAACTTCTCAATTTGCAGACCAAGCTCCCTCGCCGAGCGGTCGGTCATTATTAATAAAATCACTAAATTCTTGCCACAAAAATTTATTATTTTGCGTTATAAATTACATTAACAAATTTAATTAATTTTTTTAAAAATCTTCTCAGGTACATCAACTTATCCTTTCTCTAATATTATATGAAATTTTCAATGTGATAAACAAATAATACATATATGAAGTATATGAAAAATTTACTTTATAAATGACTCTTTTAATTTAAAAAAAATCTTTCTGTACTAAATATAACCAATATAAATGTCAGAAAATGTTGTTTTCACACACAAGCAGACTTACTTTTAATACATCTGTCTTCGTCAAAACTTTCGTTTTCTTTATATAGAAAATAGGGGTATTTTAGCCTTAACTATTTTGTTCTGGTTTTGGATAAATTGTCACAACTGTTCAGTTTAGTTCCATTAATTACATATAAGGTGATTCGCAAATGTAAAACCTATCAAAGAATAAATAATTAAATAAATAAAAGACGTAACTGTTCTTGTGGATACTGGCTGCACTCTCATAGAAGAATATTGTGGTAAATTAAAAGAACAGCAGATAATCATGCTCCAGATACGCGAATTCTGTTGTAGGTTATGGGCCAGATCTGTTTTCCACACTTGGTCCTATAAACTGAAATCCATGAAGCTGCTAATCCAAATTTATTTTACTGGTTTTCCTCAATCGCTTACAGAGGTGCATTATTCGAAGTATAATTCACTCAGAACTTTTCTCCCAGTTTTCAAGCAAAGTATTAACATATTTCCGAAACCTGCACTTTTCAGCAAGCTGCTCCAGAAAGCTGTGCCATACGCACGGCAAAAACGCTTTTTCAAATGCATGCATATGGGAGAGATCGGCAGCAAAATGTTATTACATGTATGGCATTCCTAGATCACACGCGATTAGATTCCATGCCATTGTGGGGCTTAATAGGCCACGGCGGCGCGCAGATTAGAGAACATTATGCCATTTGCTTATAAATAGATCCCGGATTTTTCGCACGGCGTTTGCACAACGCCGCGGAATTTGCGAACGAGACCTTTCCTGACCCAATTCGCCCCTGATTTTCATATCGAAAGTATGGGAGCAGCCGTAAAATAGCAGGCTACGGATTTATTGTTCGCGCCAGCTCGGATGCAGCCTGGGTGTATCGAGTCAACTTTCAGCGAATGTTGCAATGCACGTAACTTAGCAAATCAGGTAGGCAGGTACACTTGTCAGGACGTTCAGTGCAGTCGTTAAACTATGCTGCCTTTGCAATAAGAGAAATTGGCACACCAAAAGGTAATTAGTGCGCGAGAAAAAGTGGATCAGCAAAAACCGTCTCAACGGTATCGGACAATGAGAAGGTGGTAATAACATGCTTTGTGTAGCATAATTAATTAGAAGATTTGAAATGTAAATGATACGAGTTCGGCTACAGCGATTTAAAGCTTGATAGTTGCTGTTAAGCTCCTTTTTAGTACACGTTCAGATCAGAAATAAAGGTGTAATGTTCTATACTGTTTTGAATTAAATAAATTAATTCAATAGTTAAATTGCCTTGTCACGAAAGAATCCTGGCTGACCATAAAAATCGGAAAAATCTAAAAAGGGCGAAAACAAAATCATAAAGAGTAACTGATGGTAAAACAGCTTATATTATTATTTCGAAATTTAAACACTAAACTCCAATGATAAAAAAATCTGTTTTAGGCTTTTGGAATAATTGACTTTTACACCTAACAAATTTTACAATTGCTAAATGGTACAAGCTTAAATTTAATACCTGCTTTTCTTAAAAGTTGTTAAATTGTGAGCAACAGAAATTAATGGTTCCAACTAGTTTAAAAACCTTGAATGTTTTTTCTGTTCATACAATAAAAAGTAATTTAAATTGGATGTCAGATTTTTTTTTATTTTGAGATCGACAATACTTTGAATAATATATTTAAATAACTATAGTTCTGAAGAGAGATAAAATAAATTGAAATAAAACTTGTAGATCAAGAGACAATAGCGTTTATATTATAACTTAAAGATAATATTTCACCAATATGCTGTTTGTATCGTAAAGGATAGTCCATATTGAACACCAAATTTAAACTTCGCATCTTCTTTTATGTTCTGCGGTCGACAACTGATATTTTTACAGATTATTTCTATTAGCACATATGGGTTGCTATACGAAAGAACAGCGAGTTGTTGTTGTTAAAACACATTGGAAATTTGGTCAAAATGTTGCGAGAAACGTACGAAAACCTAGAGAAATTTTTGGTCGAAAAAGTGCACGAAATTAGTTAATTGTCCGAAAACTGATGATGAAATTTGGTGAAATTGGATTTAAAATAGATGCAAGACTGAGTATCAGCACGGTGTAAAGTCGCTTGGAGAATATTGCCATACTTAGTCAAAGTATTTCTTTTAGCAATAAGGAGCATTTTCAACAAGATGAGTCTGCAAACAAACAAAATTGTCGCATTTTGGGTACAAAAATTTTATGCGTAACATGAAAAGTAAATACATCCCCAAAGGTTGTTGTGATAGACCCATACTTCATTGAAGATGATGTTGGAAATGCTGTAACTGTGAATTATGATTACTTTTTATATAATTTTTTGCGTCATTTATGCATTATATATCTACAACAAATGTTCCAGTAGGGCTGCACCGCCTGCCATATAGCTTAAACAACAATAGATTTATTGCATCGGCAATATCCCAGTCGCGTAATTTCACAAAATGCTAACATCTTCAGCAAAATTTTGGGATTTAAAACTATTAGACTTTGTCTTGTGGGGTTACCTGAAACCCAAGGTCACGTAGGCCAAATAGATGACGACCTCAAAATCAAAATCCGATAAAATTCATCAAACCATATGCAAAATTGTAATCGAAAATTTGGTAAATACAACCCAGATGTGTTAGACATCATTTTCCATATGTAATTGAAGATTATATATTCTAATAGCCAATAAAAATCCAATCATAAAACAAATCAAAAGTTATTTTGTCTAAAATTTATCATCCTTTATACCCAACAGCTATGTATACTTTTAAAAGTTAAAAAAAAATGGAGAGCACATGAGAACCTTAAGCTCTTTGCAGACCGTGCTTCCACGTGGGGCGTTAGCCTTACCATTATTATTATTATTATTTTAAATTTGACATCACTGTTTTTTATGATTATTTAGTTATCATCATGAAGATCTCTTAATTTTAACAACGTAAGTAAATATGCTAAATAACCTCTAATGATTTATCACTAGCAATGATTCTGTATCTTGTAGAGCTAATTTTCTGTCTCACCCTTAAAATATTTTGGAAACACTTAACAGTAAAAAGCAAGCCAAAAAAACAGAAAAAAACAAAAGAAAAGCGAGAGCCATGATATACAGGTTTTTATATTTGATCTAAGGTTTTTGTTGTGGTATGTGGCGAAAAAGTCAGGAATGTCCAAATCACATTTACGTACAAAAGGCAATTCCAAAAATAACCTGAAAAGATGTCTTAATCCTTTTCGTAGAAAAAAAACTGTTATTTTCAGACTATCATAGTAACAATAAACACATCATTACACTGTAGGTAAATTTAATATTGTAATAACACGTTAGATTGATCGCCTATTAACGACCCTTTTTATAAATTTACTTTTACAGTCAAGTAGATTAACTGCTTAATGCCTAATTACTTTAAAAAGGTATAGAAGTCTAATGATTTGGTTTTATTTGCAAGAAAATTATAATAATTATAGCCTATTAGCCATTAATATTTTCAATTTAAGGGTAAATTGCTTCCTTTTTATCCAAATTTGTTTTATCCAGCTTAAGCTTTCAAGATCAAGGTACTTGCCAAAATATCCATACGGTGTTTTCTATCATCCATCCGGCTCATCTGCAGGTGGTGGATCGGGAAGTGCCTTCCAGACATATAAAGTATAGCGGTAACGTTTGTAATATCCATTTGGACGACAAAGTTACACTAGAAGCTGCATTTTAAATGTAGTCCTAGTACAAGTAAAATGCAACCAAGTACATGGACCTAACCTCAAGATACACATTAAATGATAACAAATATTTCTACTCTTGACAATTTGTACAAAATTAAATATCTAAAATTCATAATAATAAGCCGTTTAGTAGAAATAAGATCAAAAATTGAACAGTCGAGATGAGCTTTTTTAAAATGAGGAGCTTGTTGCGTAATAAAAATCTAGATCTAAAACTGAGACTGCGACTTGTTCTCTGGAATTTATTTTCTATTTTATTATACGGAGTTGAAGCGTCGACACTTAATAAAGCAAGCACAAAAAAGTTATAATCGCTTGAGATGTGAATATATTGGAGTATATTGAGAATACCGTAGATCAATCGAATTTAAAATAAACAAGTGCTCAACAAAATAAAGAGAAAGCGAGAGATGCTATGATATATCAAGAGAATAAAACTAGAATACCTAGGGCATGTACTTCGACATGACAAATACGAAATATCCCAAGTCACAACGCAAGGTACAATCGAAGGCACAGACAAACGTCTTAAAAAATTATATAGAGGGTCCAGTAAGTAAAGATTGCATTGATAAGCGCTAACTTCGATCAAAAGAGGCACTGAAAGAAAAATATTATAGACTTTATTTAAATTTTATTCTAGTATTCGTACTATTCAATTAAATTTTGTTATGCACCCAGGATTATCGTAGGGTTACCTTATTTTCCGACAGCGTTTTAAAATAGGATTGGTCCCAGAACTTTGGCTTAAGAGACTCGAAATTTAATTGAGTGTATATCTGAAATATCTTCTCCAAAATTTGTTCGAAAGAGACTCTCTTCAAGATAAGATTGTTAAAGGCCGAGAAATATGGCTATGCAGTAGCTTTTTGCAGGTCCTGCTGCTTTTATCAACTGCTCTATGTATTTCTCAACACCACTTTGTGTTGATTCTTGAATCCGAGCTGGTGATCAAATATAATTTATTGATTTCTAAAAATAAAAATAAACCTTTTTTATAACAGTTTTTCGAAAAGTTTGAAGAACAATGACATCACACATTATTTGGTTTACCGGGCTTATGGATAAGAGCTATCTGTGATGTTTTCCACTAAACTAAGGAAAATCCTGATCTTAGAGCGCCATTAAAAATTAGTTTAACTAATTTTTCCTTTTACTATAATTTTTTTAGTATCGCCGTGATTGAGGCACAAGCTAGAGATTCCCCGCAATTTATATTTCTAGCAATTATTCCCACAATTTTTGCAAATGATAAAGGCTTGATGGACAATGGGCCTTAATTAGTTTTCTCTGTATAACTTATTTTCTGGTAGCGACGACTGGAACATTTTCGGGGGTGATCAGAAAGTTTTCTTTTTGTTTTTATCAATGTTTGCTTATGATCTATTTTCGTTGAAAATTGAAGACATTTGCTGCTTTGCCCTTTTGACTTTCCAGAGAAAATATTCAGTATAGTCTGGCGCAATCAAACTTTTAAAAGTATTCGTGGAGATATTTATTTTCAGTTACCCAATTACACCTTCTAGTTCTTTGCGTTTATCACCTAGTGAATTACTATTTTGCCACATTCTTCCAAGGAAATCATTGCTTTATTTCATCTCAGCAATTACAGTTAGTTGCTTTTTCTGAGAGTTTCGATGAGACTCTAGTTCTCTAGCTTCACTTGTATTTTCTGCCTCGATGTCAATTTTTTGTAAAATGTTGATTTTTAATTGTTCTTTTAAATAATCTCTAGCGTAATAATATATTTGGTGATAAAAATATTCAATATCTCAAAGATTTCTGTTGTATAAATTGGTCAGTTAGTAGGGCCACAGGTAACTAAAATCGTGTTGTTGCATAATCGATAGCAAAATTATTCCTCGGGGAAAGGGGATCCAAAACCTCCAATGTGGATGTTTGACGTTACAATTACTACCAAAAAGTAAATTATTCCTTAAGAATTGTAGGTAGCATAAGAAACATTCTTTACTTAGTTCCTTGCCAGGATGGACAATCCAATCCTCTACAGTTACAGTAGCCTCCTGTATACAGTTTATTCCACCTCCTGGTGATCATTATCCAAACCGTTAGCATCCCATTGAGCCATTTTAAGTAATTTAACCATGATTTTTGAATAGAGTTCACTAAGTGCTTTATTAGATCTTTTATTTTTTCAGTAAGTTTGTTCATTATGATTCGCTATAAAAGATAGGATTTTTGTTGCGATGTATTGTTCTTTAAGTGGGGGAAATATTTTTACAAACTGTGTATTACCTATAGTTGAATGTGTATTATCCCAAAGACAAAACATTTAGCTTTACTACTATATTTTTTTCTCAGAGTTTGTTTAATAATCGCGATTTTCAGCACATTTTACAGTGCAATAATTTTGGATATGGCAACAAGATTAGGACCCCTTACATTATGCAATTTCTCTCATTTTCTGATGTTCTTCAGTGTTAACAATTTAGAAGAATCTCAATTTTCTAGGCTTCATTATTATTACCTTGTTGGTTTAGATCAACAAAGAATACAGTTTTTAGTGGTGGTATTTTTTAATTTGTATCCATATGAGCTTAGCACCTTTATGTCTTTTCTGTCAATAGCAGGTTTCTCATTGCTCCTCCTCAGGGTTTATCCTCAGATAATATAAATTTGTATAAGATGGCTTTATATTTATCTATGATTATTTTCATCAGTTTGTATTTTTCGACTGTCTTAAGCAATAATTTTATAGCACTTCCTGGCGTAGGTTGGTCCTAATACTAATCATTCTTTAAATAAGGATTAAGGATGTTTAGTAAGGGAATTACATTTGCCGTTCAGTAAATAAACATTGGAAGGAGGTTTGTCATTATTTATATTCACGTTTTTGATATCGTGCGATATGCTGTATTGGTTAGAAATCAATTATTACTTGTAGGCATGGATTGGGCAAATTCCTGTGCTTTAGCCCGTCGTTCATTTTTTGAAACTCATTTTGTTTTAATTATAAAAGTTATTGATTCTTCACTTGCTATAGATGCAATTTCTACATATGTATTTGAGTTTGTTGGTTTTATAAGTTTTTTTTTGTGGTAATTGCACTCCATTCCACTACATAACAGTTGAGATGCATGGTGTACCTGTCGGCTAGGTGACTGCCTTTAACTCTTGCTAATTCGGTGGGTACGGCGAGAAAAATTGTAAAAATTACTTAAAACACATGCTTCGTGATTGATAGCCCATTTAAGCTTGTGCCAGGGGTTATTCATTGCATTTGCAATTGCGGTTGTAATTAAATGGGTATACTGATAGCACATTAAGGAGAATGGCAACATAGCTTGGCAATGTTTACATTTAGAGGAGGTTCTGCAATATAACAATTTTTTTATTAAAATTAAATATTCAACTTGACAATTATAATGAAAATGTTTATCAGTATAACTAAAGCTACAGATTAGCCTAATGGCCTCATACTTATTACATTCGCTTTTATCACAGAGTGCTCTTTGAGTCCGCACTCAAACTAAAATTAAAAATTAATTTATACTAAACTTTAACTTTAAAGACAACAATTTTAAAAACTTAGATTAAAAATATTATATATTTTTTTTCACTATACTAAAATGCGTGGTAATGGATAACAGAAGTACATTAAAGATGTCATATAAATTCCATGCTAAGAGTTGTAAAGACTCACCTGAACAAAACGTAAAAATTTAAACAAAATTTAAAACTCGGTCATTTATAACTACGGCGACAATAAATAAAAAAATAGTTTTTGATCTTCTTAAAAAAACATATCTCTTAATTATTGTTTTGGGCAGATTTAGTATGCAGTTATTATTCTAAATCTAAAAATGATATGAACAGAATAGAATTACTGTACTTTCCAAAGACTATAATCCCCTAAATAGTCTTAAACTTAAGTCAATCGAAGAGTATTAATCTACTGTGAAGGACATAATAAAAAAAAATGCAGACAAGCAATAAGAACGTACAAAACGTAATGAATAGTATACGACGTAAAGTGCTTTCTATGGTTTTATATTAAATCAGATTAGGTAAATGATCATATGTATTAATTTAGTTATATCTCTTTCCCTTTTATTATTTTAAATGCTTAAATTTGGTGTGTTCAGTCTTTAAATCACACTTCAAAATGTTAGTATTGCATATCTATAGTTCAACCAAAAAATGAATTTGCATTTAGCAATATGGAGGAAAAATTATTTATAACTCTAGTAACGAAAGCTAACCAACAATTACAAAAATGGTCAGACATAATCCACTGGATGTAAATGGAATGTTAAACTACTATAATAAGAATATTTTAAAGATACTACTATAACCCAAAAGTTATAGTATTTAAAAAATTGAACAACTATATTTTACAATTTAAATCTTTTATACCCAAAAAGTATTGTATTATCAGTTGCAAAGCGAAAGAGTATAAACCACCATCACTTTAAGTGTAACTCTTTACATATTATGTAAAGACGTAGCAAGGGTAAAAAACATACCAAATATAGTTATAAATATTTAAAAAGCTAAAATTGCAATAAATAAAATATTTCTTGTTATTATGCATGACTTTGGAGAAAATCATTGAATACTCAGAAAATAGAGATATGAAAACCGCCTTGCCACAAAAAAATCCTGTCGGGATTTTTATCACTAAATCTAATACTTGAATTTTTCTCGTTCGCATCCAGCAAAGAAGCGATCAGTGCTATTTTTAAGCACGAAGGTACCTTAAAACGGCTAGTCAATATTTTAGAATCGTCCTATGCTAACACATAAATTGGACCGGCGTCAAATATTTAAAAATCTACTTTGCTAATACGAAAGCAAACTGTCTAGCTAACCTGTGGGAACGGAACGTGGGTGCTTCACATCGGCGCGGATATAACGTCTTCTCCATTTTCAGAAACTGTCATGAGACGCGCTGACAACGTTTTAGGATTTATTGGCGCGACAGGGCTATTAGTAAAGCCGGAGGTATGACAATATTTATGCAAAGACAATAAGCATATTTTGTTCATCCAGGGGAAATATGAAACGGAATTGAATTTTTTGTAATCAAATATTTAATATAAACTAAGAGGCTTAGCAAATGTTAGCATATGCACTAATTATGTTGTAACAAACAAGAAAAATAATAAAACACTCGTTATATTCACTTGAAAACTTCAAACAAAGGATTACGATTTACTTTAAATTGTTTGCATCACAAATATTACCAACTTTCTTCTCACTTCCACTATTCAAAGTCTTTAGAAAGTAATACAAATATGATACCAATCAGCAAGTGTGTAGTTAATTCACAAAAATCTGAAGATTTAGTTTGCACTTCTACTAATGACCATTTGGTCATTCATTATCCTTCTGAGTAACAGAAAAAAATTGTAAAATCTAACGCAACTTACTCTATCGCGTGCAAAAGCTTCAATAAAATAAGGCAACAAGAATTAGCTCCTAAATTAATTTTTCAAATCTTCTAATTAGACAAAATTTGGAAGTTAATTAGAAAATGGCATTAACCGAAATTCTGGCCCAGCATTCTTCAAAATTATGTCCTGCCTTAAATGCGTTTCAATATATATGAGTACATATATAGAGCACAAACTGACAACTCCCTTTTTGGGACATAGCGCAATAGTTTCAGGAAGAATTTAATTGTTTAAAAGTTTAATCTGATTGATCTACAAAGAATAGAAGAGCTATGGTGATCCACCTCAAAATATCCAGGAAAAAAGTGGCTCTAGAAGGAAAGTCAGCTTTGTTCTTCTACAAGATACCGTTCCACGCCTTGCATCATTCCTAGAGTAACAAATTTATTTTAAATAAAACGATGATTCACACTATCATCTAAAAGTGGTCTTAAAGTTTTGACCTCCAGCATACATGTCAACACTAAACAATTTTTTTGAGTTGGTAGATCTTTCCGGAGCACCCGTTTGAAATTGAGATTCAATATGTAAAAAAGGTGTAACACCAAGAGAAATTTATACGAAGTTTATGACGGTTTGTGGGATTCTTCTTCTTTGTATTTAGCAAAAATGGGCTTCCGAGTTTAAACGTGGTCACACTATTCTCCGCGAGGGACGTCCAAAAAGTACAGCAACGGTAGAAATTACAAAACAAGTATTCGATATAATATTAGATGATCGGAGAATTTCAATTTCTGAAGCTGTAAGCATTTCAAAACAGCAAGTAGGACATATTTTGCATGAAGAATTGCTGTGTGCGAGATTGGTGCCGTAGTTGCAAACAGAGAGTTGAGTTTGTGGAGCGAAAGCGGATAGACGCGAAATTGGCTGGTGGCGATAAAATACTCGAATACGGGCTTTGTCACACCGACTTTTTCGTGAAGTGTAGCTAACTGAATCTGAAAGTGAACATTATTAGCAATTTAATAAGAGTGAATAGATAATTATAAATAAGGAGCGATTATAGGGCAGTGTAAATAGGAACAATCAAGAATACAAACGAAGAGAGTTTTTAACCCAAAGGCCAAACGTTCCTTGCCTTGCGCGGCCGGCGGACGGGAGATAATGCGACCCGGACGATACGGAAAGTTTATTTACCAAACGTACACAAATCTAAATTCAGATAAAATATTGACAAAAAGGGGATTATAAATGAGCTCAGGATCCAAAAGAGATAGAGATCTAAACAGTAGCGAAGAAAAAGAAGAGATCTTTAAGAAAAGTAAAATAGTAATTAGATCACCAACATTAAAAACAGAAAAAATAAAAGTAAGTGAAAGAAAAATGGGAGATCTAAAAGAAATTAAAGACATCATTAAAATTATGAGAGATGAAATTAAGAAAAGTACAGAAGAAAATCAGAAACTACGAGAGGAAATGGCAAAACGAGAGATAAAATGGGAATCGGAGGAAAAACAACTCCAAAAGAGAATCGAACAACTGGAAGATAAGTTTGAAAAAATAGAAAAAGAAAAACAAAAGTGTAGGTTGATAATCAAGGGTGTAAAATTAGTAGAAAATCGAAAAGAAGAAGAAACAAAACAATTCCTCGCAGAAAAATTGGGAGTAGAAGTAGAAGTAAAGAATGTAGTAACACTGCAAGGAAATAAAGGTACAACTACAAGTCTGGTTGAAATGAAAGACTGGGATAATAAACAGAAGGTCATGAAAAATAAATATAAACTGAGAGGATCCACCGTATACATAGACAATGATATGACGCCAAAAGAGAGAGGAATACAGGCCGAAATAAGAAAAATTGCAAAAGAAGAGCGAAGTAAAGGTAGAAGAACGAAAATCGGTTATAAGAAAATCATCATAGAAGGAGTGGAATACGTCTGGGATGATGAGGAAAAAGGGGTTATAGAGAAATCAAAAAATTGATAACAAAAAAGAACCAGGCCGAACTTATAAAGAAATATGCGATGGACATGGACGACGATAAACAATATAAGATGAACAACAAAATGAAGAGCGTAGGAATAGACAAAAGTAAAGAGAAAGAAAAGGATAAGAGGAAAATAAGCAAAATGCAACAGGAAAAGTTGAGAATAGGAACATGGAATGTGAGGGGAATTAAAGACAAAGAAGAAGATTTAGTAGAAGAAATGAACATCAAGTGAAAATCCTAGGAGTAACAGAAACCAAGAAGAAAGGAAAAGGTATGAAACGAATCCATAAAGGATACTGGCTATTTTGGTCAGGAGTGAAGGAAACGGAAGGAGCAAGATGTGTGGTAGGATTAATAATAAATCCAGACATGCTAAAAGACATTATAAAGGAAGAATATATAAATGAACGGATTTTAAGATTAGAAATGAAGCTAATAGGAGAAGAAATATGGAGTGTGATAATAGCATACGGAGAAAACGAAGATGCTAGAAAAGAAGATAAAGATAAGTTCTTTGAGGAAGTACAAAGAGAAATAGATAATGGAGGAGAAAATGTAATTGTTATGGGAGACTTAAATGGACGAGTAGGAAAACAGAGTACAGGTATAGAAAAGTCCTTAGGGAAAGAAGGAGAAACGACCAGAAATAATAACGGGGACAGAATCATAGAAATCAGCACAGAAAACAATTTAGTGATCGCAAACACAAAATTCAAAGATAAGGATATACACAAATTCACAAGAGTAGTAGAAAGCGGGAACGAGAAGTCAATTATTGACTATTTCTTAATAAGTAAACCAAAATGGAAAAAGGTACAAGACGTCAAAGTAACAAGACAAGCAGAGATAGGAAGCGACCACTACTTGGTAAAAATGGACCTAAAGAATAAAAAAGAAGAAAAAGAAGGCAAGAGGGGAAAGAAATCAGTGGAAACTATAAAAACATATAAACTAAAAGAAACAGAGAACCAAAAAAGATATAGGGAAATTATAACCAAAAAATTTAGAGCAAAAGATAATGCAAAAGGGGTAGAAGTGGGAAAGATTTAAAGATACCATACTAAATGCTGCGAGAGAGAGTTGCGGGACAAAGAAAATAGCTAATAAAAATATGAAGAAAACAGCATGGTGGAACGAAGATATAAAAGCAAAGATCAAAGAGAAAAAGCAGGCATGGAAGAGATACTTAAGTACAAAAAAAACAGATGACTACGAAAAATATAAAGAAACAAGAACAGAAACGAAAGCGGCGGTGAGAAAAGCAAAAGAAGAATCATGGATAAAATTTGGAGAAAAGATGACGGAAAACTTTCGGGAGAACCAAAAACTATTTTACGGAACCTTAAAACAACTTAGGAAGAAAAAGGAATATAATATGATGAACATAAAGGGAAAGGACGGAAAATAATAACAGAAGAAGATCAAATAATGGAAAGATGGAAAGAACATTTCGAAGAACTAACAAAAGCAGAAAACAGTACAACAGATGAAAAGAAAGAACTAGACGAAAGAGAAGAAATCGAAGAAATACAAGAGAAAGAAGTTAGGGAGGCCATAAAGAAAATTAAGTTAGGAAAAGCAGCAGGAAGAGACAAAATAACACCGGAAATGATAAAGTTTATGGGAAATGAAGGAATAACTAAATATACAGAATTGCTAAATGAAATAATGAAGACAATGATGATACCAAAGGATTGGAATATAGGAATCATACTCCCCATACATAAGAAAGGTGACAAAAGAGAATGTGGTAATTATAGAGGAATTACGTTAATAAGTGTCCCCGCGAAAATACTGGCCAGAATAATTGAGAAAAGAATAAGAGACAGAATAGAAAATACAATAGAAGAGACTCAATGTGGTTCTAGGAAGGGGAGAAGCACACAAGATTTAATATTCATCATTAGACAAATCAGCGAAAAATTTATTAAAAAAAAAGGGAAATGTGTGCTTTATAGATTTAGAAAAAGCTTTTGACAGAATACAAAGAGAACAAACATGGAAAGCATTAGAAAAAAGAGGAATAGAGGAAAGAACGATAGAAATAGTAAAAGCAATGTACAGAAGTAATAAAAACGTAGTAAGAACTAACAACGAAGAGTCACGAGAGTTCGTAACAGAAATAGGAGTAAAGCAAGGATGCGTGCTAAGCCCCTTGCTGTTCTCAATAGTGCTAGATGAGGCGATGAAAAATGCAAAGAAAAAGATGAAGAAGATAAAATTGGGATACTGGCAAATGGAACAAACAGAAATAAACGAACTGATGTTCGCTGACGACATGACGATAATAGCCGACACAGAAGAGAATGTACAATACAACCTAGAGGTGTTAGAAACAGAGCTACGGAAAATAAACATGAAAATAAATATAGCGAAAACTAAAAGTATGGTAGTGGCCAGAGAGAATATAACACACAAAATAAAAATACAAGAAAAACAAATTGAACAGGTAGAAAGTTTTAGATATCTAGGATCAATAATCGAGAACAACGGCAAAATAGATAAAGAAATTAATGATAGAATGGAGAAAACAGGGAGAATCTACAATACTCTGAAAACGAACTTTTTAGGAAAGAAAGAAGTACCAAGAAAAATAAAAACAGAAGTAGTGAAAAAAGTGGTGAGACCGTCAATAATGTATAGTAGTGAATCGTGGTCTTTGACAGAAAAACATAAAATAAGACTAAATGCAATGGAGATGAGGTTCCTAAGAAGGATACAAAATAAAACGAAAAGAGATAAAATCCGAAATGAAACGTACAGACAAGACTTAAAGATAAAACCTATAATGGAAAAAATAGAAGAAGGACAATTAAGGTGGTTTGGTCATGTGTGTCGTATGCCAAAAAACAGATTAGTGAAAAGAGTGTATGAATCGCGAGTGCCGGGTAAAAATCAAAGAGAAAGGCCAAGGAAAACCTGGGAAGAAGGAATAAGAGAGGTAGCAGCAAACAAGGGAATAATCTGGGAAGGTATAAAACAAGTAGCCCAGGACAGAAAACTATGGAAAGAAAAGTATACAGCAACATAACAAACTCTTCTCCCACCTGCCTTACACCTAACGGTAAAAAGGGCATAAGGATTAAGAGAAGAGTTGCAAACAGAAAAACAAAAACGTATTCGAATGACACGTTCCGAATAATACATTTACCATTGCACACTGGGCTCAAAACAGTAGATTTTTAGCAGGTTGTTCACCTCCAAATAAGATAAAGTTTGTTCCACCCGCGAAAAAGGTTTTGGCATCAATCTATTGGGACGCTAAAGGCATTTTATTAATGTGGAAAAACAATAACTGAAAAACTTTGAAATTATAGATTAGCTTTAATTGTTAGGCCGATATTTTTTCAGACCACCCTTGCAACTTGACTATAGCTGCTCACAAATTTTTGGTTACATTAATTCGAAATGTAAAAAATTGTTGACGCTTGCGTTGATATAGATGCCAGTATTTTTATCATTTAAGAACTGCGTAAAAATCCTTTGGAGGTTTATAAATGTGGAAATTTATCCATCTGTAGTCTTTTCACTTTTCTTGAGATAGATAGTTGCGTGCGTGACTTACAAAATTAATAATAACGGGAGACCAGGCTGACCAAAAATCACGTGGCGAAACACGATCACCAATAAAGCTAAGACCACAAGAAAAGAATGAAGATAACTAAGAACGCTGGTAAATAATAGGAGCTGCTGGAAAAATACTGTGGAAGCTCTATGTTCCTAACAAGGAGTTAAAGGATATTATAGAACAATACCTTAAACCACAGAATTTTTTTATTTCTAAAGTGTCCTTAAAGTTTAAAAATAGAAGAACAGAAATTTTTTAAATTCATCAAGTATTTTGTAAAGAGTGTCTGTATACTTTTATTGGAAAATTATTTTATATATGTTTTCTATGTATTCCGAAGAAGAGAGCATTGTTTAAATAAATTAATTTTTTAATAGATCAATTATTGAAACCATTCCAAAGATTTTGTAAATAAAAAAAGATTCTCGCAGCTTACATATTACTGTGGACGAATATGCGAGCCTTAACTACCATCAAAAATTAAGACAATATTTAAAAATTAAAAGTAAAATTTCTAAAGATAAAAATAAATAACAAGTACAAATGTAAACAGTTAAGAAATACAAAGTTTTACAATTTACTTTAGTTAGTAATCGAAAGTGCCTCTTTCGATCAAAGTTTTGTTGCAATTCCAAGAAAACAATATGTTATCGAAAAGAACAGATCCTAATTAATGTAGAGACTCAGTGAACTGCATCCTAGGGTGTTACAATTTGGGAAATACAAACTCTTGAGTTGAGTAAACGAAAGAGTAAACTCGATCAGAGAAACTTTGAAGAGGTTATAACTATCAAACATTGAAATCGTACATTAATCATTCATCAACGATTAATAAATTTTTAAAAAGCATTTATAATATAACATAAATAACATATCACAAAGAAATTATACAGGTTTAAATTACAGAATTTTATGATTTGTTCTAGAACTGTGGGTTTGAATGCAAAGCAGAGCGGCAACTTCTACAGAGCTGCAGAAATCTAGACAATTCAAGAGTTTATCTTCCTCGTCGCTCAAGACTTGTACTATAGCATCCAGGGTCACGGTAACTTTACCCTGCATGACATCCACAATTACTAGGCTGACAAACCATAAGATTTTGATTCCTCCGTAAACCTGCAAAGAGGTCTTATATGGCCATCTATTATCCATGTCAGGTCTCAACAAGGAAACAGGGGGTTAGCAGCTGGATACAAAAACCTTACATCTTGTCAGTGAAGTCGCCGCCAACGTCATTCGCGGCGGTGTAATAAGAAAAAATGCACAGCAAACAACAGTGGTACAAACAAATTAGTACTGACCATTGGGTTGATAGTATTATAATTTATAATTATTGTGCAGCAATGTAGTACAACCCTTGTGAATAAAATTTAATTTTGAATTAAATTATCGTTCGATTCACATTTTATTTATTATAAAGACTGAACGATAAACGTCCAGATTTGTTTAAAAAAATAAGTCAAGCAGAATTCAGTAAACGTTCTAAAGAGCGTCTTCGACGGCAGGATACTGTGATTGAAAAAATACCAACACCAGACATTTTTTTCTAACGTGGACTTGAAGCATAAATTGTATCGCCTTAAATAATTCTAGCTCACAGAGCTCTGAAAATACTCTCAAAAAGGTACGCCCAACTATATCACTTGATGGCCTGGCATTGTGGTGCGTAAATGATGAACTTCGTGAGTTGGTGTGTTGCTGCCACCATCGTGGCAGCAACACCAAATACAGAGAGTGCATTTCAAAATTTATTAGTAGAAGCCGAATTTCACAAAGAGTAAGAGTGAAACATTGTAAAATGGCAGAACAGTACAATAAAGAAGTTTTGACTTCGCGAAATGTTCTGTTAAGTGCTGTTGAAGTTGTAGATTTTTGTTTTCCGTGAACTACTCATTCATAGCGGTAATGAAATATTAGGCTCCATAAGAAATGGTAATTTACTTGGCTCAATTCAAATTTTTTGGTATAACATGTAGCAAGATATGGAAATAAAAAAAATATGTTTCCTCATACTTATCAAGTTAATGAATTCATTATACAGTTAGCTGGCCAATTTAAGATAGATATTAACTAAGAGATTATAACGCCAATTACTATTCAAGCAACTTATACAAAGAAGAAAGTCTTATCATAGAAATAGAAATGACACCGAAAGAACAACTAGAAACACTATAAAGAGTGCCAAAATTAGAAGAAGTACAAGATCATATAACAAAAATAAAAAATAGAAAAGCTGCAGGAAGCGACAATATATGTACTGAAATGATAAAACATGAAGGGGAGGAACTACATCAAAGAATTCATGAATTAGTAGAAAATATTCTTCAAAAAAAAATTCCAGAAGAATGGAGAGTCGGATTAATAAAACGTATACCAAAAAAAAGAGACAAGTCCAAATGTGCAAACTACAGAGCAATCACATTATTAAACATCACGTACAAGATTGTAACGATGATAATAAAGAGCAGACTGGCAAAACATGCAGAAACGTTTCTAGAAGGTTACCAATTAAGATACAGAAACAATAAATTAACAATAGGCACTATCCACATAATCAGACAAATAACTGAGAAAGGCTACGAGTATGATATAGATTTACAAATCTTATTCCCTGATTATAAACAAAGCTTCTGTAGCATAATAAGAATGAAAATTATAGAAGAACTAAAAACAAGGCAAACGCCAGAGAAACTAATACGACTAATTAATATGACAATAAAGGAATCACGAGCTTCAGTACTACTCAGTCGAGAAACAACAGGAGACTTTGAAGTAATCAGAGGTTAGAGAAGGCAATGCCCTATCAGCGCTGCTCTTTATCATAACTTTGGATGGCACCATTAAACAAACAAAGGAGAATGGTACAATCAACAATAAATCAGTACAAATATTAGCCTATGCAGACGACATCGCAATAATATCAAGAAAGAAAGGGGAACTAATAAATACATTTAACATAATAGAAAAAGCAACAATAGAAAAAGCAACAAAAGAAAAAGGCCTTAAGATTAACGCAAATAATACAAAATACAAATGCACTGCAACCGAAAACAAAAAATATTAAAAAAATAAAAACTGATAATCACCAATTTGAAGAAGTAGAAACAACAACCTTGGGTTCCTGATACACAGAAGAAATGAAAGAGTGAACACAAAATATAGAATCCAGCAGCGGTAGAAAGGACTATATATAAACAAAAGCTTACTGAAGAACAAAAGGCTTAGTAGAAGGACAATACAAGTATACAAGACAATAATACGACCAGTTGTAATGCAAGCAGCAGAAACGGCAAGCCTGACAAGTAATAAAGAGAAACAATTAAAAATGTTTAAAAAGAAAATTATCAAAACAATCACGGGACCAAAAAGACAACAAAAAGATAAGATAAAACCACTAATGAATTACGAGATTGAAATAACTTTTGTGTTTTTGACTTTTTTATAACAATATTCTATGTTTATTCGCAGATGAGAAAGACATGTAAGCTCAGCAACACAGACCGTCAAGCGATCTACAAAGGCCGCAGGCTTGGATTATCTGTTGCTGCATTTAGAAAGCAATTCAACGTTACAAGACCGACAATTTACATCACAAAGCGTTATCAGTCCCGCAAGCATCATGATACCATTTCTCTCTTCGGAGGACCTCGCAAGACCACTCCAAAATAAGATTTCTTGATCGTCCGCACCTTGCAGGCTGATCCTAATCTGAATTCTATAGAAATAAAGAGGAAACTATCTGCAATAATTGTCAAGCGTTGCCTCTGTGCTGCAAGACTCAATGGACTTCTTTCTGCGAAGAAGCCACTTATTTCTGACAGTAATCACGAGCACGTCTGCAGAATGGAAAAAGGTCTTGTTCAGCGATGAATCAGCATTGCATCTCTTTGGATCGGATGGGATGTTGTATGTGAGACACCCGGAGGGTCAAAGATTCAATCCCCGTTATCAGTTGCCCACCGTCGAGCACGGCGGTAGAAAGCTGATGGTGTGGGTGTAGGAAGTCGCTTCTCGCTCGAAGGCATCAATTCCACTATGAGGATTCGTGGAATAATAAATCCGTTCACCTAGAAGGACATACTACAGGAGCACGTTTCCATATGCAAGAAGAAAGATGGGTCGTGGATGGATCCACCAGCAAGACAACGATCCAAAAAATTCTTCTGCCCTTGTCTCCGACTGGTTCCTCCAACGAGTGAATGTTCTGGAGTGGTCATGGCAGTGACCAAACGCAAATCCTATTGAGCACCTTTGGAAAAATCTGGGATGCAAATACAATAGATTAAAAGCTGTAAATATGGAGTCCAATTGGACGATACGAGTCCATGCCATTCAGATGTGCTGCTATCGTTAAGTCTAGGGGCTTCCCAATAAACTATTAGGTTAATTTTATTGATTCTGATAGAAATTTGTTGAATATTGTTATGTTAGAGTTGCGAAATTGTAATTATTTATAATGTAACATGACGTTTTCATCGTTTTGCCTATTTCGATAATTTTTATTGATAAATTTATAATTGTGGAAAAAGTTGTGTTACAATGGTTGGTAGTACCATCGGAAATATTGGTGAAAGTTTCATGCAAAATGATAAAAACGGAATGTCAAAATACTTATGGCCCTTACTATACCCAAGAAAAATTCCAAACATACAAATGTTTGAAGGAAGGAGTGAAAAATTGTCAGTCCAGGACGCCAAAAACCTCAATTAGGCCCTGGTTGCGACGTCAAGGAAACGATCTGTTATGGACAAGACTAGGAAGAAAGTGCGGCTTATGTCTGTAGGTTCAGTAATTACAAGTGCAACAGATCAAATATCAAATCAATTTCAATGTCAGCAAAGGAAGTACATTGTCGACATCGAGAGATTTCCTGCCGCTGTCGCCGTAAACGAATCCCGGCGTTTTTTCGAGCCCGACATATTAGTAAAGCATGTCAAGCACGCCGACCTGGCCATAAACACATCAATGGACGTGCTGCTTGCGCGTTTCGCCCCTGCACTTGCATTTAAAATTCAAGAACCACATCTGATGACGGCACCGAGCTCTACGGCGCACATATTACGACACGTAATGCACGTTATAAAAATATGTTATGACCATTCGTGCCGTCTCCGTCGGGCCCCGCGGCGCCGGCCGACCGAGCGGGACGCAAGAGCAGCCTACCAGTGTTGATCTCGGCGAGGTATTAGAACATAAAAGTTCGTTCTTATGTTTCCGTTGCGCCGTGAATAATGTCATTGCTAGCCTGTAATTTCGAAATGCAATTAAATTTCTTAGCTGGGAGGAGGAGGAATGACAGTGGGCTCTGTGGCGTGTGTTTATCTCCATGGGAAAGGCCGTGTAATTCTCTGTGGAGCGATATGTGCATCCAGTAATGTGACGGCTACTCTGCCATCGGAGGTGTTCCCAATTTACGATAAATTACATTGGAATTTAGGTTGTCTCAAGATCAAATTATCATTGCGCAACACCCAGTATATGCTCTCTATGTTGACTACAAATTTTGTTGATCAATTAAAGTTTTGACTCTACTTATGGTTGTAGGTTTTATCTTGCTACCACAATAACCTAAACTTCAAAGAATTTTAATTTCAATACAACTTTAAAAAATTATTTATATTATGTAATCCAGCTGCCCCAAAAAAGTTCCGATTTCAAGGAATCAGAAGGGCGCGGGGCGCACGTCAATTATTGCACGGAGAAAGTTCAGTAATCAACATGATTTGCGTAACTTAAATCAAGCGTCAAGTTTTCCTTTCATCAGAAAAAGGGTGATAAGTTCGAAGAAACCGGTTTAATTATAAATAAACCTAAGTCGAAACGACCAAGGTCATCAAAAATTGACGAAAACGTAGAGAGCGTTTGACAATCTGTTCGTGGGGCTCCTGACCTATCTGTTCCTAAACGGGCAAGTGTTTTGAATGTGCCTAGATCATCATTACACAGCATTATGTGCAAAGATTTGTGCCTGCACCCTATAAAATTTAATTGGTGCAAGAATTAAAGATGCCAGTCCGAGGCTTCAATTCGTTAACTGTGTAACTGAACATTTGAATTCATTCAACAACTTTTTGTTTTCGGTGAGACACAGTTTCACTTGAATAACCGCGTTAACAAACAGAACTACCGTTACTGGAGCGCTACGAACCCACAATGTATGTATGAGAAACCCCTTCGTTCACCGAAAGTGACTGTATGGGCTGGAATGTCAGCGCGAGGAATAATCGGCCCGTGCTTCTAACATGTCTCTACCACGAGTTCGTGAAATTTCCCCTCAAGAAATGATTTCCAGAAGAGGTGATATAAACTGGCCTCCGCGCAACCCTAATTTGATTCCTATGCATTTTTCTGGTGGTGATATCCTAAATGAAGAGTATGCAGCAGCAATCTAGGCTCTCTGGTTCAACTGAAAGAAAATATCCGTCAAGAAATAGGATTACGGACCATTACGGAGGCTACGTGCCATGCAGTGGTTAGAAATTTTGTTTCTCTTTTAAAAAACTGTCGCGAATATGCAGAATCACACAAGATCTGTGAGACCCACTTAATCATCCGACAGGAATTCAGCCATTACCTCAATCGGGCTAATCGACACCAAATGCCCCTCTTCTCTGCACTACACCTACGGCAACACTATCCTTATCGTCGACCAGTCAATTTCTCATGCTCATGTAATCACTATAGTTACATGACAAAAAACTAGGAGGTTTTTTAGCCTTAAATTAAAATTTATATTTTCCTCTCCTTAAGTTCTAATTTGAGCCATAATTTGTTCCTCACAAAAAATTACTTTTCGAATAAGTTACGTTTAATAAATGTATCCAGTATTAGTGATGTACAATTTAGGTTTGCCTTTGTGGTTCCAAAACAAGTGAATACATATAATGTTGAATATATTTAATCTCCAAGAAAGCAATCTATTCCAAGGAATAATTGTAACAAAATTAGAAATGACAATAGTTTAGAGAACTAAAAACGTTAGTCGTTCCATATGTTACTATACTGATTCTACTGAAATACTCATTTATTAGTTCCTGTTTTATCCGTAACATGACAATGGTTTTATATCTCCCTACAAGAAACACAAATGCAGCAGTTCTAGGCATTTTGTAACATAAGAAGGGTATTTGTGATAAAAATTAGAGAGGGTTATAAATACAATAAATGGCCGAATTCAAACTTTAATAATTTTTTAATTTTAATAATTATTTACAATAGCTACTCGATATGAGATCCCTTATTCTTGTAGACTTTATAGACACGCTTTAGGCAACTCTGAACTGCTTTATTGATGACTTCTTGAGGCAATTCCTTCTTCAGAGCCTTTTTAAGGCCAGTAGTGTTTTAGTTTTGATATTCCAAAGATGTCTTTTAAGATACTTCCAAATGAAATAAATCATCGGAGCAGGATCTGAACTCTTAGGCATCCACTTTTCAGGTGTGGTGAACTTTAGCCGAGGCCCCATTTATTCCATTGTCTATTTGCATGTGTAACTAAAAGTTTGATGGAAGATGAAGTCGCCATTTGGATAGAGTCGCCAAGCATCACTAGCCCAGAAATTCTCCAAAATGGAATCATAATAGTATTTACTACTGACTTTAGAATTCGGTTGAATAAAATGAAGGTTAGACTTGACGTTGTAAGACAATCCCGCCCATACCTTGAATCCCTTTGTGAACGATTTTTTTCGGCAGAACTTTGAAAGTTTTAAATTCTTTTCGCTTCTCTTGAGGCATTGGATTCGTCTTTCACCTTTGGCTTTACCCAACTGAAACCAATCCTCATCCGTTGTGTTAACTTTCTTCCACTTTCGGTTGTTCAGAATCTTCTAAAGACTATATGACCTGGCCTTTATTATCGCTATGTTAATAAACTTTTAGCTTGATTCTATTCTTTTCGTTGAGGCTTTTGTTAATATGATAGCTGATAGATGATTGGCTGATCTTCAGAAAGTTGGATATTAGTTCAATTTTACAACTTTTTAAGGTTTTGATTTAAAAATTTGGGAAGAATCGAGCGGCTTGAAAAATCTTCCTTTTTTGGCATATTTTTGTCTTGACTATTGATGTTATAGATGAGTCCTTTACTTACCTTAATGCATTGAGCCTTAAAGTGACGAGTTATCCTAAATTCTGACCACTTGAGCTCCAAAAACTGCCGGACGCGCTCCTCAAGTTCGGAATCAATTTTGTGACGTCCTATTATTTTGATTTGAACAAATTTTAATTAAAAATCAAAGTAGGCAGTGTTTTAGACCGTTTGATATCCTTTTTGGTAAGATATAACAATTTGTACATAAATAATTAAAGTTTGAATTCGCCCACTTATCCTATCTATAACCCTGTGTAGAATTAATAGTTTTTTATAGGAAGTTATAAGAAAACTACAGGAAACTACAGAAAACATAGACACTGCAGGTAAATTTGTAATTACATACAATAGCCAGACGACCATTTAAACATTATTCTATGACTACATTCCTCACTTTGTGTTGTAATGTGCAATTAACCCAAAGTAAAATTAAATAAGCTGAAAAATGTCAACTATTTCTTGAAAAATTGGACACTACTGTAATAAATACATCTCTATCATAAAACGAAACAACAGCACCGAAGTAAGTTAGCTGCAAAAATAATTAGAATAGTTCAAGTGTCATAATTAATTCTAAGATTTTTGCTCATTACAATTTTTACTATATATTATTTTTTAATCGTGGGAATTAAGAGTTGAAAAACAGGGCTAAGTGATAGCAGTTAAAAAAGACAATACTAAATCAGAACGAGATGAATGGAAGCCTCTCATCGAATCTCTCCTGCCAGGACAGTCGCGTCTTGTATTCGCGCATTGTGTACGACATGATTATTATACAATATTTTGACCTAATTGATAATTTTAACACTTTTTAGACCCAGCATATGTTTTCTAGCACTGTCGACCAAACATTAAAATAAAATATTAAAGCTACTCAAATATTTTATTTTGAACGGAAATAGTAAGCCTAGAACTATTCAATTATCACTAGTTAGTGGTCATTGTGGTCGTGTTTTGTTTAAAATTGGCCTTAAAGTAGGTTTATTTCAGAAAATATGTATAATTTTATAAAAAAAAAATAGAAAGAAAAGAAATTGTACACATAAAAGTGTCTTAAAAAAACTGTACTTAGAATTTTGCTAAGTTTTGAGAGGAGATTGATTTTCGAAATAAAATGTGGCTCAGGCCGACAAGCTGTGAAAATTAAAGCTAGAAAACTAACAAATTAACATTTTGCCCGAAAATAATTATAGGGTCCTAGTTATCCATATAAAAAGAGAGGAAAACTGAAGACATTCTAAAAGAACAGTTTTATTTCCAAGCTTCTAGAGCATGTCCAGTCTTGTAATGCAAAATTTTGCAAATTAAGCATTCATTTCGTAATTATATATCGTATACTTTCTTATTCTTCTATGAACAAAAATAATGGATTTTATACTATTAACGTTTGTTTGGCCTTCGACAACATAAAATTTGCTATAAAAATGATGTTTGCAGGAAAAGCATCGGCACGGGCAACCAAATGTCAAAGGACTCCAAATCATCCTCTAGATGTTTAAAGTCAACTCTCAAATGTATTTTACATCGGCTGAGCAAGTATATCCCCAACAATTACGAGAATACCAAACATGTTCTCCGATCTTGCCAGTTCTCCACCTGAGGCATGAAAACATTGCATTTGTCAAGGAGGATAATTATATAAATTGCTCTCAAACTTGTCTGAATGAAGACTTCTGGTCTTCATTGTATATAAAGAAAACAACAGCAAAAAGCCATCAGTTAATTACGTGGATTAAGCACTGTTTACGTCTGGAAAGTACAGCTAAGAAAAGGTTAGACCTTATTCGGCTAAATGGAATAACAAAACTTAATTAACCAACTACACTTCTTAACTTTTTCAAAAATATAATGAGGAATTATAAAAAAAAATTACCGCTTGATCGCATTAGTACATATTTATGTAATACAATTGTCAAAAAAAAAGATAAATCACAGAAAATCAATTCGATCTGTTGAAAAAACTCCCGAATTTCTTTGCACTACTTTAGATGGATGTGAAAAAAACAAAAACAATCCGTAAAATGTTTAGAAATAGAATTTTTTGAGATAAGTCACAAGGTGGTTTAAAGTATGATGTTCGTTTTATTGCTTCAATTGTTAGTTTAATGAATTTTCAAGTAACAAAAAAAATAAAAGTTCTATTATTTTAAATCTAACCCTCGGACACTAGCGTGGGGTAACCTCATTACCCCAATGCCTTTTTTTGCGTAAACGCTAACGTTGCGGGTGTCCTTGCATGCCCTGAGCTTCAGTACCTGTCACGTCGGCATCCCTCGAGGGTTCAGTGCACGCGGACCCCCATAGAAGGTAAGTTGTTTGTTTAATTTTGTAATAATGGCTGCCAGTTTGCTCGTGGAGTGCCGCTAATCTCCCACAGTAGTGTATGTGTAACAGATTTTCTCAAACTTTCTTCTTTACTATTGGTTTATTTTTTTTTCGTTTTTTGTTTTTGCCTGTAAGTGTAATTGAATGTAGGTGTATTCGTGGGAGGATGCGTGCGTATAAGGAATCCTGAGGGTGTATTAGAGGGTAGTTGGTAAGGGTCGGAGATTGTTTGTGGTTTATCAAAGATGAATACAAATCGAAATAGTGCTGTTGAAGGTAGGTATCTATTTCCTTTTTTAAAATTCTTCTTTTTTTCGCAACCTTATTTGTAGGTAATTAGGTAGGTACCTACTTATTCGTTCATTTATTTGATTATTTATATATTTTCCTTTTTTTATCTTTTAATTGTTTCACAGTATAACTCTGTTCATAACTGACGATGAAATCCGAGCTGAAGTTGAGAGACAAATAAAAGTAATCGGGGGTGAAAGTGATGACAAAGTCGACACTGATGAACATGTGAGGCAAGAACTGGGAATACATGAAGAAGAAGGTAAAGATGAGGATTGTGTGTTAGAAAATGATGACAATGTTGAAGACCGGTTTTGCCTGAAGACGAAGTCCTCTCTGATGTTCGGTCTGAAAATAACGAGCAATTCGATCCCAATAGCAATAAAAAAATTTTATTTTGGTTCAAGATGGAGATACTATTTGGACCGACACTTCTATGGTCAACATAAGGTCCAGAGTTCCACCTAGAAACTTCGTCATTTATTTACCTGGGGCTAAAGGAGAAGGTAAAAATGCTGTCCATGAAATAGATTTTTTGCACTTTTTATAAATGATGACATGATCGAGAAAATTTTACTTTACGCGAATGAAAAGATAGAAAAAATGAAAGAAAATGTACCTTCTTGCTAAACCTGATAAATACTGGCTGAAGATCATATCCATTATTGATGCTAGAACTTCTTATTTTTTGGGAAAAATCCCTTATATTGGAAAAAATGCAATCTCTCAGGAAACCGGTATACTAAAGCCTACTCGGTATGTGTTGAATCTCACACAAAAATTAAAGAACACCAACCGCAACATCATGGCAGATAACTGATTCTGCTGAATCCAGCTTGCAGATATGCTACTAGAGCGTAAGCTCACGCTGGTTGAAACACTGCAAAAGAATAAAAAAGAAATTTCACTTTCTTTTATTTCCACAACCGGAATACCTAGTCAGGAGGTATGAATTTTGTCCACGGAATAAGAACAAGAAAATTTTAATCTCCTGTGAAAATTGTAATAAAGCCACATGCAAAGATCATCACACTATTTGGATATGTAAATAATGTAAGGTGGGATTTGATAACACTGATTGAATTTATTATTTGTATATCGGTACATGTTCGACAGTTTCTTTGTTCAAAGCTTTTGCTTATAGGTAACATACTTCTTTGTTTGTTTGTTTTTTTTATTTGTGATTGACAGATACTTATCCTAGTTTCCTACTCTGTTAAGCTAATAAGTCATAAATACTGAATATTTTTCTGTCAGAATAGAAGATGTTATTCGTATATAGTTTTAAGTTATGTTTTCAGAGTTTAAAGAAGCCTACAGTATACTTTTTAAAAACTAACCTTTGTTAACAAGGATTTTTGAGTGAAATAAAGGCTGTTAATTCAAATTGTTACGTTTAGTTGTTCTAAGCCTAAAAGAATTTTTAAAACCACTGTAAAAATGGATGGGGTAATGGGAGCCTCCCATGGTAGTGAGTTTGTCCCAAACAGTCACGGTAATGTTCGAGGGCTAACTTAGTTTTCCCAATTATTACCAATCTTCTTAGAAAAAGGTTTTCGCTATTCTATTCTGCTGAATACTGCGGTATATATTTCAGATTGCAACGTACCGACTATTATAATAAAATCAGTTTAAACAAACTAATCTTCTTATGTCAACTCTGAGCAAGTATTTCTAACTTGACAGTTTTAGCGATATCCTTCTATTTCATGCGGCAATTAACACGAATTAGTTTGTCTTAAGCTGTTGATCCGCAGTTGTCAAAAATCGACCACATCGAACCGCACTACACTGCTTTGTTGTGACTGAATTTTTGCTTTTTACGCTTATCGTCCCCTTTCTAACAAAGTACCGACACCCACAAGTATTAATATAGGCAAAACTCATTTAGCGATTAAAGCACAACCTTCAATCCTTATAAACTCAATAACAGTACGTTGCTTCAGCCGAATGTCCATGCCACTTGTCATTTTGGTCACTACAGTGAGATCACTTGATATTTCAGATAAACACCACTGCATTAATGAATTAGAGAATATACTCTCGCATAACCGTTATATTGAAATTTACATAATTCAATATGAAGGGGTTTATTACTAGTTACAGAATTGACAAGCAAAACATGGAAACCGATAATAGTAAATAAATAGATTTTATCAGTTATAAGGAAAAGTGATATAAACAATAATCAGAAGCTAACAATGAACACAAATAACTTATGACTTATATTTAGAGAAAGTTAATATTATTAGACGATAATAGATAAAAAAATTGATGCTAAAGAAAACTGTAAAAAAAATAAAATAAAAACCGACCTCATTAGAAACATACAAAACCAATTAAAAACGCAAATTAAAAAGAATTATTAAAATAACATTAATTATGACAGTACGTCTTTTTAGAGTTTATTGCTCAATGCTTAGGGAGGACGGTAACAATCCATTAGTATTAATCGGACTTAAAATGGTAATACTACGACTCACTTACAGAGCCTTCGTATAACGACATAAAAACTTCTATTTTATGTCGTTCACTAAATTTATTTAATATCAAAGCTTATATAAGCTACAACGCAGCTTGCCAGACGTCTTTCCTAATAAGGTGTAGTCAATTTTATAGGACCATTCTGTTTTTTACCACAAAAATAAGGATTAAAGGATACCAAATAGCAAGGTGTAACCTTTCGAATAATAACAAACAACAATACAATAGATCACACAACTGCAATGTGCAAGATTTGAAAAACCTTGAAATACAAAGTAAATTTCGGTAATTTTTGCAGGTCCCAATCAGTCTAGCTAGATTTATTTAAGATTTCAGAATGATACACCGTATCAAATTTTTATTTTAATTTGTGAAAGGGTAGTGTGTAGCCCCGGGTAAGTTTTAAAGTTGAACTACTTTTCATAATAATTAAAAAGCGGATTAGATATTTGTAATTTGACTTGTCCTAATTTAAATAAAACTTTTTGAGATTTCATGACAAGCTCAATACAAAAGACGAATCTGATGATGGTGGTAATAAATTTTAAGATCCTAAGCATCAAACGATAAGATTGAAAATGAAAATGTTTAGAGTTTTTCTTTAAAAAATGCCGTCAACGATAAAATTTAATGTGGAAGGAGCTTTAGTTCTCTTTCTCTAGCTCACCAAAAAATATGTGTATATAATTTAGAATCCTGGTAATTCAGTAAGGTTCTGTGAAGCTATAAGTGGCATTTAAAATTTTAGTTATGTTAGTACGATAGATAGAACACAAATTTTTGCTCTTATAAATCTTCTTCATACAAAAACATATATTTATCAACAGCAGCAATGTAATCAAAATATACACGTATAATAATGCTACACGGTTAAGGTTTTTAATATTCTGCCTCGGATTTGGTGCTAAAATTTTACTTTATGTTCATATATAATAAAAGTTAGACACATGTGACTTGAATGTGGTAACAATATGTGATTATATATTTTTTAGGTTATTTGTAATTGTGTATATTGGCAAATAGAGTGATCAGACCAATTCAACGTAACCATTGTGACGATTCATAGGGAATATAAAAATAAAATCTTTCGTCGGTCCTTCTTAATAAAAAAAATATAAAAAATACACGTGGACTTGTCCACAAATAAAAAAAAATTATTGTCTGTTCACTTTAGTAAGTTGCACATAGTTAAATTTTAGCGAAAATATATAAAATCTGTACATTATCTTAGTAGACAAGTAAATTTTGATAAAAATAATTAGAACCGCAAGAGAAATAAAAGGAACTGAAGACATTAAACTTTTTAATATTTTATTCCCCAAATTGATGTTATTTAAATATGTAAAAATAATAAATATATAGCAGAGTGTTTCGTTACACGTTTTACTACTTTCCAATATTTAGGCATTATGTCGCTAAATTTTATGGTAACTTCTTTAGTCACAATCAATTAATAATTTATTTCTTATTTTCACTATACATGCTGTCCTAACAAACTAAAATGTTTGTTATACCTTATCAGGTTTTTTAAAACAAATTAATGTTTTCTTTCGTTTTGCTCCCGGTAAATATTTTCAACAGTATATATTAGTAACACTTAAATTTATAATTCGAAGCAGAATTAGCCAATTTTAAAAATGCGCAATTCTTGTTTCAAACAATTTAAGTAGAGTTGAGGTTCGCTGTTTCTACCAGCATTAAAATCACTTGCCTTAAACTTTAATATAAATACTTACATATTTATTTTTAACGCGCTCATTTTTAGCACAGTTTATTTAAAAGATAAAATTTCTAATATGTTGCTTGTGGCTCAATATATTACGTATGGAGACATATTAGTCAAAATAAATATGCATAAACAACATAATGCAAGCTTTACCAACTTATAATATAATGTAACAAAAGTTGGTAAACACTTGTGATGAAAATGATTTTTATATATATTTTTTTATTGTTTATTATATTTATGGTGTAGCAACAATCTTTATTTTCAGATTCCAGATACCAAACGACAAAATTGAACTATGAATTTTTTAGCTATTGTTGGAAACGGAATGTCGAACACCAAGAAAATGTAAGCCATGTGTCAGCTTCTGCAGACTATCTAATTTTGATGAAGGGGACTTAAAGGCTGCTTTGGATTTCAACCAAATACTTGCGTTTTATGAGCTGAACTTAATATCCCCTACATGACTGAAACCATTTGTAGAACTGAGTAGAATTGAGAGTCTTGCACATATTGATTACGTGCTGTGTCGATCTATAGCGTCGTTTTGAGACGCTTGACCGTGTTGAAGAAGCATGCCAAGAATTCTTTGCTTCAAAGTTGTCAGATTGATACCGTAGGCAGATTCGAGAGCTTGCAAAATGTCATTGAGAATTAAATTATTTAATTTCCCTCTAGCCCTTTTAAATGCAAATAATAATTATAAATAACAAATGTAACTGTTTCAAGCATTATCTATATTATTTTTTAAAGAAATACGACCCCCTCATGTTCTCAGATAAATAAATCTTAACAGACTACATCTATGGGACCCATTACTTAGAAAATTATTAATGATTTTTATTTTTGATGTTTCAATTAGAATTTCTGATTATGTAATTGTATTTAGTAGCCAAAACGATTAATTTTACCACAGTAAAACTATAGATTTACAATTAAATTAAGAATGAAAAGTTCACATCGACTCAAATATTGATAATAGACACAAATGGGTTCTATGGTGTCTTTCTCAACTGCTTCAGTCTTTCAAGCTGTAATATCAAAAGTATTAAATACTAATATATTGATGAATTATAACAATCGTTATAAAAAAAAAAACAAGCAAGCAATTTATGAAATGCAAGTTGTCTTGGTTATTTCTAAAAATCAAAATAATTCTGAAAGAGGCAAATTAGCTGTCCCTGATCCTGCCTCTGAACCTGAGATACGTTAGAGTAATAAACTTTTTTTAGTAACTGTAGCTAACACTTAGCTTATTTAAAACAAAATAAAATTAAACAAATCCGTTTATTGGTAGTGCAGAGTGAATATCTTATTAAAAATAACAAACAAAATGACAGTGTGAATAATCTGCTCAATTAAATGTCAGAAAGAATAATTGAGATTATAACTTACGATTGAAATCTGCAATAAATAATTTACATGTTATGGATAAGATTTTCTGCATTCGCTGCCCTATTTAGCTTATTTTAGTAATTTTATTTTTGTCTTGTGAGCAACAATAACTTTAGTAACTGTAGGTAATTTCTAGGAGTTCTGTAGGATGTTAGCTTTAATAAGTTGATCTCGTATTTTAAGAAATACTTTCAAAACTATTTAATATTCAAAATTATGCCATGTAATCTTCATTCTAATTTTAATTTATTATAAAAGAGACAGTAGCTACGAAGGAATGGCTAGTTTTTCAATTTTCTGTACTACTAAAAACTGCAATTTAAAATGGCATTCAAAGACCGCTCCATAAGTAAATTTGAAAAATTATTTTTTGCACACAATTTTTTTTTTGAAAAATTATTACGAATGCCGATTATTCTCAAGCTTATACTTATATATACTATTATATAATTTTTTTCAATTGTTATTTATACCAGCATTGAAATCTCTTGTTTTGAACTTTCATATAAATATTGACGCTTAAGGAATATAAACAAGCACTCGATTCTTAAAATTAGTTGCCATCTTCCTGAAACGTAATCGATATGTTGTCTTGATACAAGAGAGTGTAAAATGATGTGATCATTCATTACAGAATCCAAATAAATAAAAACAAGTATATCATCATGCTAATAAATGGTAGAATGCCAAAATCATAATGTTTATGTTAATATCGCTGAGAAATGTTGAAGAGACTTCAATATTTTTTTCTCTTGGCTAATATTAGGTTACAGCAGCTTATGCAACATTCACACTTCAGACTATAATGCCTGTTCTACTGCTAGGCAATAAACCAGAGCTAAAATATGCAAAGATAATTATTAGCATGCCGGCATTAGCATACGTTTCGTTTTACAAGGGCTTAAACTCCGCGGCCGGCCTGCGAATGATCAATTAATTGCTAATGGACGCTCACTTTTGGGCGTAATTGCGATAAAACACCGCCTAATGAGCGGTTCTAGCGTGGATATAGCCGGCGTTTGATTGCATAAAGCAGCTAATTTATCATTAATGGCCGGCGCATCCAGCGGCCGCGAATTAGTTATCGCCGCGCTTCTTATTTGACGTCTCCCAGGCAATAATTAAATAAAAGTGGGGTCATTAAAGTCGCATTCCATATTTTCCGGCTTTTTACGGGTGGAGCATCGGCGCGCAAAAACTAAGGCGTCATAATTTCCCAGCAAACACGTATGATTGCCAGCGCTTATGCGGCCCCCACTGCGAATATTAGCGGCGAGCTGAGCCCATTTTATGGCTTCATAAATAGTTTGTTGTTCGGCTCTAGCTCTCGAGCGCTATCACACCTTCATTAATAATAAAAACCATTACATCACCGCTCGCAAAAAATAATGCCAGTTTGCGCACATAAAAATAATATAAATTAAAGTAGTAGGTGTATGAATCCTACATGCGGTTCATCCAACGGGAAATTTCCTGCACGCCCGGCTGCCAGCTCCTTTCGCGGCGTAAGCAGCGCGCGTAGGGACGTGGTGCTTATTAAGCGCGCACATATCATTCCGAGCGGAGATATGATAACGTTATTTATTGTTACTGGAGGGTATTAATTTATCTGTAGATGTTCGAGATAAAAATAGAGTGCGTCTTTGTCTTCTTCCTGCACGGCGACCCGCCCGTCCTCGTCGCGCTCTTAAAAATCTGTAATAAATCCGGCGATTTAGTTCATTCATCATAGTTTGCTCCGCACTAAAAGGCGTGAGGAATTAAAGCACTGCATGTACCGTGCACGATGTGCACATATTGGTGTGTTTTTTGTTGCGCACCTCCGTGCGCGATAAGGAAGCGAAATGAATATTGTGATTAGCTCGGCTTCAAATTCGGGCCTCTCGTCTGATTGCGCGTTGAAATCTCCGCGATGGATCTAAATTTATGCACGCGGCGAGCGACCGCGTGACTTACGAGGCGTACCTGTGCCTTGAAATTTATGGGGTAATTAAGCAATAAAAAATGCCACGTTTAGGGATTGGTAAAGCAACGTGTGGTTATTGTAAAAACGTGCCTAATTTTAATATCAAACAATGATCGTAAATAGGGGCGTACAAAACAATATTTATAAGGTTTATTTCAGGGATATAATAAAAGATTTGCACAAATTTAGTAAAAAAGTTGCATAACATTTTTTATTTATAAAAGAAATGTTACTTCAATGCCTCTACATTCAAATTTACATTTTACATCATTGCTAAAGTAGCTTGTAACGTTTTTGTTCATTATTTATTGCAGTTGCACATATAACATCAGTTTGATATTTAGGTAAAATGGTTAATATTCAAAAGCAAAGGTTATGGCCGTCTTCTTCAACCTTACTTTTAAGGACATATTTTATCCTATTATGTTAATACAAATTAACTTGTCTTAATTGTCGTTATTTATTTAATTTTATGTGCTGCTGCATTTCATAGTGGTATATTTGTGTCCTTCACACTATTCAGAGAGCTGAGTATAATATATGCTTTTACAATCCTGTCTTATTTTTAAATAAAAGTGCAACAATAAACGGTAAAATCCAGGCAGACAAAGAGGCTCCCAATTTCACGTAAAATTTATTAAATTTTTACCTATGGTTTTTGATATACTCTTCGTTCTATTATTCATATTTTGGTATACAACAGCAGTGGTATTGACTAAGAAAATATTTAAAAATTGTGTCCAAACTTCAATCTGTGATTTTTTATTCACCTCGTATTATCTGCTCTTTTTTTCCATGATTGTAATGAAACTTTATTTTTTTGTCTCTATCGTTAACATTTTTTTCTTATCTTGATCTAAGCGCTACCTTAACTTTTAATTTATTTCTTTTATTTGTTATCCAGATCATAATACCTTCTATTATTTGTATTTTTTGAAATGTGTTTATTCTACTTGTTTGATGCATGCTATCATTTATCTTAGTTTTGCCCTTGTAAATTCTAAGTATTTGTATTTTAACCCTTTATCTTTAAGTTCTGCTATAACAAGTCATAAGCTTCGGTAAATGTATGCGTTCTAAGTCCAAGTTTTGCTCTCTTATTTTCTATTATATGCGCGATATCGATACTCTAACATTATCTTTCTTTTCATTATTTTTTTTAACAGCTTTTAAACTTGTTTTTTATTACTTTGCATGTTATAGTTGTTATGATACTAATTTCTCTATAAATTTTTATTCATTTACATTATTCCTTTTAAAAATTAACGTCATATTAGCACATATTTTTTCCATTTAACTATTTTTAAAAATTATCTGATATCAAATCAAATAATTTTGTAGAATCAAATGTAACAACATTAAATTCAAAATAACCAAACGGTAGAATGAGAAAGTAAAGGCGGAGGTGAAAAAGAAAACAAACATATCGCACAACCAGAAACGGACAGGATAAACAGGATTATAATAAAATAAAACGACCAGTAAAAGTAGTTGTCAAAAATGCAAAAACAGAAACATGGGAGGACTATAAAAAGAAATTGCAGAAAAGTTATGAATGATAGAAGTTCCTTAATTATAGTGAGAGCAATGGAAGGGAGTTTTTACATAATTACCAAAAATTGCACATTTAACTTATAAAATTTGGCTCTCATGGAAGAATTCTTATTGTAAAAGAAACAAAAAAGTAAATTTAAGGAAAATATAATCAGGTATGTAAGAAAATACAAAAATGCTTAATAACAAACAACAGATGCTTATAGATAAATATTCAGATATAACATGAAAAATACATTTAGTTAAATCAATCGGGAAAGAACTGCAACAAAAAAAAAATGACAATAAAGAAATAAAACTAAAGGATGTAGACTAACCAAAATTATTTTTTTAATTTCTTATATCTTGTTCGTTCCCGAAATATCAAATCATGAAAAACCAAAAATTACAATGATAATAAAATAATCAAAAATAAACCTTGTCGCAGTCTAAGTCAAACATCTCTAGATCTCACACGTTTTTTCCAGCCACATTTCCAAGAGTTGCTCGAAAAACGGGGATTTTGGCGTCATAGGCTGCCAATTTTTCTCTCAAATGTTTGCGAGAATTTGTAACTGAATCGGCCGCCCGGTTCCAGCGGTCCATTCGGCAAGGAGCGAGAGCGGACCTCGTGTAAATCAAAAGCTAAGACCATGCCACAATTTTTTGTTTACTTTTTGTTCAAATGTTGATTGTATTAGTCTAAATTTCGCAGACAGTCTAAAATCTCTCCCTTTTCAAAATCTGGTTCATTGATAGCAGTCTAAAGCAAATCATTATTAACTGTAGCATAATATTATTAATAACGGCACACCCAAAACGATTTCTACAGTGGCTAATTTCATACCTCAACATAAATTTTTAGAATTCTTAGCTTATCTTTTAGTTCCAAACTTTCAATTCATTATGTTCAGAAAGTGAGAAAACATATTAAACTTGAGACACTCAAGATACAAAATATCTCTAGCCGCAATAAAAAGCAAAATTCGGCGAATAATGAGTGCATAGCCATTGATGATAAAACAGATGTTGTAACATGTTTCCTAAAACTATGGTGGTAAAAGTAGAAAACGTATTCAACTGCAATTTAAAAGGAAAATATAGTCCAAAAAAGCATTTTTTTATGACAGCTAAGACTGTTCCTGTTGGCTAAAAGATCTCCCTTTTCTCCTTCTTCTCAAGTTGTAAAACTGTTGCCTTTCCAGTCTTCTGCATTTAGTCTCTTTGAAGCATAGAAATAGTCGAGTACGAGCAGTGAACCGGTTCGAATGTCACGTACGCCGTCCGATAACAGTGCGATACGCTTGACCTTAGCTATATCAACTCTTTACAAACGCAGTAAGTTTAAAATTGATTTATTTTAATATATTTCAATAAAAATTGCAACCCATGCAATTAAAATGGATCAAACAGCGCAACAAATGCGCAAATTCGGCGATCTATCACCACTTATAAATGAAGTTCAAAAACGTTATGCATGGACAGCTCAAAATCTCCTAGAAAACAATAAATAGTATCTTCCGCCACACCTGGAAACTTCCCTAACCGATAAACAATCTTCTGAAGAAGAAACAGAAAATAACCAACCCGATACGACAAAAATTAAAATTCCACCAATCTACCTGCCCAATGCAGTTAATCACCAAGCTCTTGTAGAAGACATCAAAAAACACGCAACTGGTGCGTTCACAACTACCTACAACGTATCCACACTACGAATAAACTTAACAAAAGACGAAGATTATCGGAAATTAACTAAATTCTACAGTGATAACCAAATACAGTACCACACTTACCAAAATCCCAACGATAAACCCTTATCAGTAGTCATCAAAAATGTACCACTTTCCTTAACAGACCAGGAAATCAAAAACGAACTCATAACCAATAAAATTCCAGTTCTAAAAGTAGCACGACTGTACACAAAAGAAAAAAAAGCCGCTGCCAGTCTGCGCAGTTGACCTCACCAAAAACGGAGAAGCAAAACGTATATTCACGTTAAAAGCAATATTTTACTCTATAGTAACAGTCGAAGAAAGAAGAAAATCCAAGATCATCCCCCAATGCTATAGATGTCAGCAGTATGGACATACCAAAAACTACTGCACTCAAAAATATACCTCCGTCAAATGCGCAGGCGACCATCAACATACAGAATGTAAAAAACGACCCAATGACCCACCAAAATGTGCAAACTGTGGAGGAGGCCACAGTGCAAATTATCGCGGTTGTCCCCACCATATTAAATTACTGCGGCAACGTACCAAAACCTCGATCCCCACCCCAAGACCCAACTACTTCCGAAATTCGGAAGTTAACAACGAACAGACCTATGCAAGCAGAACCCAAAGTGGACTTAATCACAACACCATCAAATCAGACCCAGCCAACAACATTATACAGCTCCCCCTTGAACTACTCACACCTCACCTCGATCAAATTAAATCGTTTATCACAAATACTCTCCTACCCATGCTCTTTAATGGACCATAACCAACCAAAACCAATTCAGTGCTTAACAATCCTAAACTGGAATGCTAATGGGCTCCAAAACCAACGATCCCTAATCATTGCCTTCCTAGCTAGACACAAAGTAGACATCGCTTGCATTACTGAGACGCACCTAGACGACACAACCAGCTTTAATATCCCAGGTTACCACGTCTATCGAAAGGACCGGAACGCCCCGATTGCGTCAGGAGGGGTAGCAATTCTAATAAAAAGAAGGTTTAAGCATACGCGACTGCCCGACTGCCCGACATCCATAATTTAAATATTGAAATGACCTCCATCCAAGTTACACTTGATGACAATAGTACAGTAACAGTAGCAAGCGCCTACAGGCAGCCAAATAAAAAACTAGTACCCGAAGACATACAAACAATATTTAATACAAATCAGCCGCTATTGGTCATTGGTGATATAAATGCCAAACATACCTTATGGGGCTGCAGAGCATCCAACCCTGAGGGTAAAAAGTTAGAGAATTTGGCAACAGCAAATTCTTTTCAGATATTAGCACCGGACGAGTACACTTATTACCCGTATCGAAGAGACCACGAGCCAGACATACTTGACATAGTTCTGCAGAAGAATTTTAACAAGCCGCTGTACCAACAAGTCATAACCGAACTCAACTCAAATCACATTCCTGTCTTAGTGTCCTTTACAAATAACCCAGTACCGAAACAACCAGTACCGAAGCTAATAAACGGCAAAATGAACTGGGATCAATTTGAAAAAATACTAGAAAACAAAATATCATGCCCCACAAATATCCATAACCAAGAAGATATTGACGCAACGATTGCCAATCTCACCACATTGATTAGCGATAGTGCACGACAAGCATGCACACCAGCGCGTGTAACAGCCCTACCAGAGTACAATTACCCTCCGAGGCATCTAATTAACCTAATCAACGAGAAAAGTCAACTTAGGCGTGAATGGCAACGAACTAGAAGTCCTTCAATCAAAAACCGACTAAACAACCTTGCCCATAGGATTAAAAGAGAACTCGATCTACTCAGAGTCAACACCTATCAACAACACATAGCCAACTTTAGCCCAGGGGACAGGGGGTTATGGAAAACAACCAAAGAGATGAAATGCCTACACTAACAAACGACACAGGCACTGACAACTACATAACAGATGAAGATAAAGCTTCCGCTTTCGCCCTACACCTTGAAAGGACCTTCACTCCTATCATCACTTGCACTCCAACACACGATAACCTGGATTGAAACAAACGTGCCGCACCCCGATAGAATTAAGCCCACCTCCCCCAAGGAACTTAAAACTCACATAGACACACTCTCAACCAAAAAGTCTCCCGGACATGATCTACTCACAAATTCTATTCTCCAGCACCTTCCCAAGAAAGCCCTAGCCAGCCTAAGCACAATCTTTAATGGCTGCCTAAGGCTAGGCTACTTTCCCCTAGCATGGAAATATGCCCAAATTCTAATGTTTCCAAAACCGGGCAAAAACAAAACAAAAATAAGTAGTTATAGGCCAATAAGTCTTCTCACCACCATATCCAAACTGCTGGAAAGAATAATTCAAGTTAGACTAAATGCCGTTATTGAAAACCAAAACACAATCCCTACCTTTCAATTCGGATTTAGAAAAGGCCACTCTACATATCATCAAATACAACGTATAAGCGAACTTATCGAGCGTGGCTATGAAAACAAAGTCTACACTGCGGCCTTATTTCTAGACATCTCACAGGCCTTTGACAGAGTGTGGCTTGAAGGTTTAAAGCTAAAAATCCTAAATATTGACATGCCTCCCTACCTAAAAGCCATTTTATTCTCATTTGTCGAAAACAGAACCTTTGCTGTACGAGTGAACTCCACGCTATCACAAACCAAAAATATCCATGCAGGTGTTCCGCAGGGCAGCGTCCTGGGTCCAGTCCTATTCTCCATTTACACCTCTGAAACTAAGGCAACTCTCGCCACCTTTGCGGATGACACAGCCATCTTCACTCAAGCATCGTCATTGGACGAAGCAGTACAAGCTCTCCAACAAGCCACAAACCAGCTTTCTTGCTGGTTTCAACAGTGGAATACCCAAATAAACCCAGATAAATGCCAAGCAAAAATATTTACTCTTAGACGAATCACGAATCCCAACCTAGTTCACATTAATAATAAACCAATACCGTGGAAATCCAACGATTCAGCAGTCAAATACGTGGACACACGGCTGAGTTGGGGCTTTCACATTAACCAGAAATTAATCCAGGGATATGCCAGACTCAAACAGCTGTACCCACTAATTAACCGTAAATCTTCCCTAAAAATTTAATGCACTATGCTGTTATACAAAACCCTGCTACGACCACTAATACTATATAGATCACCGATATGGTGCAACACGTCTCAAACCAACTTACGCAAAATACAGAGGTTCCAAAACAAAGTGCTACGAATTGCAGTCAACGCGCCCTGGTACATTCGGAACACACAGCTACACCAAGAATTAGGAATCATGCCCATTGAAGACTACATTAAAAAAAGTGCAAAAAAGTTTATAATCAACTCAAGTGCGTGTAGTGGTGCGGTTCATTATGAACTCTTTCGAACAAAGATACACACAAGACTCAAACGTCAACTACCTCAGGACATTATATTAACCGATCGTGAAAATTACTGAAACAGTCACTGAAATGTTTGCTGAGACAGCTAAAAGTCTCCTTATGTTATGTAATCAAAGTCATGTATATAATTTACACAACATCACTGCTATGTATAACAAAATTGTATTTGTTGATCTAGCAATAAATGTAACCTTAAAAAAAAAGCATAGAAATGAGTACAAAATGGCTATGGAACCTCTCCTTAAGCTTAAGGTTTAAATTTATCTAATAGTACTTTACTCTTAAAAGACAGTTGTGATTCGCAATCCAGTGCATCTGAGTACAATTTAAGTCCTAATTGTTTATGCTTAGAAAAGGTATGCATTTGCCAAATGCATAAAACGATATTCTGCTTGTAGAATTTGTCATTATTAATCTTAACTGGTGGATACATTTCCATTTGCATTGTAAAATTAATATCCGTAGGCTTTGATTCCTTGGCTTTGATACACCACTTTTGCATTTTATTTAAATTGACCCGCAAGTTCCTTGATGCTATAGTGTTATCAGCAAATGCAGCTGTAAATGTCAATTGTATTGTAAGTAATTCTGCGATATGAAGACGATATCGTGTTGGACCCAGACGATTTCTTGCTGGACACCAAATTGAATAAGGAAAAGATACAAATATTTTGTTTTATAAGAAAATAAACCTGCAAAGCTTGCAACGCATAGCGAAGCAGTCTCCCAAATTTGAGAACCTAGAGGGTTGACCTTTGACCAATCAGTTTCAAAATCACTAGCAAACAAGCCCTTTTGGTCACCTATCGATTGGTGAAAACAGAATTTGGAAATTCCCAGCCGTTGTCGAGTTATATATACTCTGCTTCGCTTCGCCACTTAATAATTTAAGAATCAAAAAATCAGAAAGTGGCACGTACATTTTTAATTTGTAATGGACTCCGGTGTGCCATAATTTATCAAAAGCCTAATATATAACTATGAATGCAGCTGAGTATTACCTTTTTGCATCAAAGTCTGGGTTTATTTTATTGACTAGCCTGTGAATCCGTTCTACGGTTCCATGTTTATTACAGAATCCAAACTGATGGTTGTCTAGCATAAGGTATTCTTTTATCTAGGATTACCTTTAAACTTTTCGAAAACCTTTGATAAGATTTATTGATCTATATGGGGTGGTTTCGTCCGTTTTTTTGTTGGGTTTTGAAATTGTAATGATTTGAGCCACTTTTCAAATAATTAAATTAAAGGATAGCATTAAAATGAAGACTATAAATTTAAAACACCTTGTAGGTAGCTCTTGCAGCCGTCTAGTAGCAACTAAGACAAATCCAAGCGATTTTTTGATATTAATTTTTGTTCTGATTGTTATTGTGACTTCTTTTATTGTAGCTTTACTACAAAGCAGGTCAATTTAGAATTAAGTCTCGCGATAGTTTTTAATTTTGTTTCCTTCGTAATAGTTGCTTTAGAGGAAAATGGTTGAGACACTATTTAAAGATGCTTTGCAAAAATGTCAGCTTTTTCTTTGTCGTTCCTTTCCCAGTTTTAACAAGAGGATTGTACCGTATGTCACAGTGCTAATTTTTGTGTTCCTTTTTAGAAACAAATAACTTCAGTGGCAGTTAGACTACATAAATAATTTTTTGAAAACCTGCATTTTTGTTGTTCTGTATACGTATGAGTGTCATGTTTCGTCTTTATAACTTAATTTTAATCTTTAATATCTTCTCAGGAATTTAGTTATTTTCTTCTTTTCTTCTTATTTTGGTGTTTTTCCGTTTGTTTATGGTTAAGGTTTGAAACCGAATCCCGAGAACTCGAAGCAAAATCCCTGTATTCAACGGGGCTCACTCAGGTGCAAATTTTTATCCAGGGCTTTTTAGTGTTCATTATCTTGTCACGTCTCCTAACCCTTAAAATTTTATATACTTTAAGGTGCTAAAACTCTCGCACTTTAGAGGACCTTGTAGTTCAGCCGCCTGCTGTGGGTTAGACGCTGTTGATTCGGTTGCCTTTTTCATCATCTTTCGAGCCATTGACTGGTTGTCATTCGTCACTCTGAATCGGTGCTCTTACATGGTACTATTAACCGTTTTTTAAAGAGGTGTAACTCCCCTGTCCCTCGCCTTTTTCTACCTAACGGAGCTGGCTTTGAGGGGGACTAAAATATCAAAGTATTATATACACCCGTATATCGTGGACGTTAAGAATGTTGTCAAAAACATCTTTTTTTCTATGAGACACCATTCAGATTCTGCAATTTTGCGGATCTCGGCTGTAGTGCTAATTACTTAACACATTATGCAAGACTTGGCAAGTCGTATTAACAGAAAAATAAGCCATTTTATCTATTTTGATGACAATGGCTAATGCGAAATTGAAAAACTAAAAATGATTTTTTAAGAAAATCAAAATATAATAAGAAGTGGTATTTCGATATTTATTTTAGTTTCTTTTTTCTTATATACAATCTTTCGTAAAAATCAAAAGCTATGATTCTTTGTGCAGTCTGCTTATTTATATAAGATTTCCAAATGTTTTCTGAAATGTAATTAAAATTGTCAATAAATACATTCGTAATAGCTGAAACAAACTTCATACAGAAGTATAATCCAGATAAGACTTTTAATAGGATCATTTGATAACAATTTATTATTCTTATTAACTTAATTCATATTATAACAATTTATATGGGCAGTTATTTATTTATACAAGTTTTATGACGATATACAGGAAGTTATGTAAGCAACCTTTTTAGTAATTATTGCCTATTATGTTCATTAGCACAAATTATCAAGACTACACCCCAGGCTTCTGTATTAGTTGAACTTGTGGGTTCCGAGATTAGCTCCTGGTAAATCTTAAAAAATATTTTCAGAAATAACTTATACTGAACAAATTAGACTTAATAAAAATCCTACGAAGAACAACATCAAAAAACTTTGTTTTTACAGAAAACACGTAAAAAAAGTACAAACCATGATTTCTTCAGTAAACTTCAGTCGTTTCTTTACGAGTAGATGCAGCAGCCTCGGCCGCCCATAAAATAATTTATGAAAATTAGCTGTTCAGTTTGGTTGCTTCGCTTTTATGACATTCTGATGTTGCAAGCAGCAGTTCCGTCACAGCATTCTGATAATTTACACCGGCGCCGATTAGGAAGCTAATAATGATGGTATCGCATAGCAGTGTTTCGTAGTTTGGGCCGACAACCCAAGTTCAGCCGCGTTGTAATTAACCCGCAGTGGAACCCATTCGTTGCGTCTCGCCCGCTGTAATTCGCCTCTGTATTAGGCCATGGCAGCGCTATGGCCATTCCTATGGCTTACGCCTTACCTGAGTAATTAATGCAACAAAGACGCGCCGTGCACGTCGGGCAAGGTTTGAATGAACGGCCCCACGTGCCGCGGAAACGTGCCGCCCGTTAGCGAGTCCTTATGCATTGCAGGAAACTTCAAGGCTGCGTTGCGTAATGGTGTCCGAATTTTGCAAAAAAACGCTGATAAACTAATCACCAGGAAGTTTGTGCAAAATACTGATGGAATTAAAATTAGGTTAGATGTCAAATGAAAGTTTTGAGGTCAAGACGTGTAATGCGAGTTTCACATCAAAAAGAATACTGAAAAGTCCCCTTTCTCAACCATTTTAATTTTAACCTACTTGAATGCATAAGAAGCAGCTTCTTTTGAACGAATCTAGGTTATAGTGCACAACATCAAAAATTTTTAACTTGCAGAAATATTGAATGTAATAGTGTGAATAATCAACTTTGTTTCTACGACAATTACATTTAATAGCTGTCAAGTACCCAGCACCTGCAAATTATAATTTGTAATTATTAGAGGTTTTATTTAAATACATGACATACGAGTGATGTAACAGCACTATAATAAATCTCATGCTTGGAATTGTTTGTGTATTGAAAGTTGTGTTATATAACCAATTTAACATTTAACAATGTGGCCGCAGGAATTTTTCTTGTAAACTTTATGAACACTATTTTACTGCAAATTTAATTTGGAACATGTAGACATAAAATTATTAAACAAAAAAATGTTTCTTGAAACTGGTTCAGTTTAAATACCAAATTTTTATATTAAGAAATGGGAGAAAAATTAAAACAATTTATTTGTTAAGACAAAACAATGAAAAACAAATTTATCAAAGGTGCAAACACCCATTTCAGAAAAAGGCGCCTTAAATAACATAGGACAATAGATAGAAGATCAAATTGTTTTGAAACAATTTGAGTTCTCTAAATATAACACGGTACATCGTTTTGGGCTAGTCTTAGTTTTCTAATATTTAAACTAAATTTATGAAAGTTTTAAATAACAACCTAATCTTAAATAGCATTTCCTTTATAGACAGCTCTAACTTCTTTTAAAAAATGCGTTATACTCGGTAAAGTGTTGCAAAAATTATCATGTTCACAATTGGAAGGGATGCCGCACAAGATCACCTATGTGGATTATAGTATAATTAAAGACCTCACTTATTTCTATTTTATTAATTGAAATGTTTCCGATGTTTCATATAAAAATAGAGATAATAAGAAAATAAAAGTAATGGACAATAAAGGCTAAAATTGCTGTTTTAAGGTTAGTAAAATCAAAAGCCATATGTTTGACAATAAATTTAGCTTTTAACAAACTGAATGTCTAGCTTTTTAAAAGATGATGAAAGATTCATAATTCAGCTTAGGATTGAATCAAAGAAGTCATTCATCGCTGCTTTAGAGTGTATTGTCCAGAAAACTTGGGTGCATGTATATTATAAATTATTTAAGATTGTAAATTTAAAAATCGCCACTAAAACCTTATTTTTGCATAACCCTTCGGACCAGTATGCAAAATTTTCGCTCTTCACAGTGCTGAATATTTGTTCTACTTTCAGACGATCAAGATCACTTAATACCATTTATACATACAACACATACAATAAATAATATAAAGTCATACTGTATTTATCTGTAACTCTATTTCGATGAGCACAGCTTCCGGCACTTAAATTCGCTTCACTATGCTGTTGCCACTCGAATTCTTCGTGGCCGCCCCGTTGTGCGTATCAGGAGAGGCGCCAGACTGGAACCATGTGGAAGGTTTGCTTTGTTTAAATCCGCATACGTGTTTCTGAAAGGCATTATGTCAACCGCTCGATCTTGTCGGGGCGCAACAGGAACTGCTGCCGCGGAAGACGATGGGTGTTCCAAAATTCGTAACAAGTATAAAAAGCAAATTCTACGTAAATAATTTCGCAATGTTAGTATGGTTTGTAATACTTCTATTATAGAAGCACTGAGTGACATCAGATCTTTGCTGAATTTTGATAAAAAAGAAAGTGATAAAAAAGATTAGTAAAAAAGTCAAAATCTCTTTTCCTAAAATAGAGACCCGTGGAGTTGCTGGCCACATATCGGGCGCCTCCCCGAATGGTGGATAGGAAAGGCCTCCCAGATATGGTTGGTACCGGAGAAATAAAATACTCGAGGCGAACCGAAACCAATTGGTAACCAAGTTGTAGCCGAGAAGGGCTAACAGGTACAACATTGAATATCAAAAAGCAGAAGTAGGTCAGCAGAAAGATTTCCTCACTGCAGCGAGGGAGAACGAGAAACCACCTCACTATTATCTCCAAGAAAATCATAATATGGCTGATAAATACAACGGCCCCGACACCTCTTAAATGGGGCAAGAATGTTAAGAATCTCGCGATCAGCCGCTCTCAAAATTGATGAAAGATAAAATATACACATTGAGCATTCAAAGCCTGTACGAAGCAGAAAATACAAAACACCAGGCGAGATATAAAAAAGGTTAAACATTAGTATATTAGAAATTAGTGAAGTGAGATGGCCAGGATCTGGAATGTGCACTGTAGCTGACTATGTGGTATATTATACCGGAAAAGACAATACTGTGCATTATAATAGAGTCGCAATAACTGTAACATCGGAAGTATCTAAGGCTACAAAAAGTTCAGTGCAATACTCGGACAGAATAAACGTGATAAAGATACAAATAAAAACAGTAACTATAAACTTAAATTAAGTGCATATCCCTATGCCAAAATGTAAAGTAGATACCGAACAATTCTATGAACATCTTAAACAAGTAATAAAGTTAACAAAAAATAACGAAATAAATATATTAATGGGCGATATAAATACTAAAATTAGACAACGAAAACAAGGACATTGTAGGTGATTATGGTCTTGAAACGCTTAATTAAAGAGAATACTTATTTGCACGATTGTGCATAGATAAGAAATTGGTAATCACCAACACATAGTACAAACTACCAAATTGGTTACATAACTATAAATAATAGATTTGAGAATATCATAAAATCGATTAAGACATACCATGGGACAGATGTACCAACAGATGTTGTACAGTTTAAGAAAATACATAATAAACCAAAAGAATAATAAAATAAGCAGAGAAAAATTAAAGGATCCGGAAGTATGCAAAACGCTACACAACAAATAGAAGATAATCGCGGCAATCAAAATGACAAAAAAAGATATAAAAACACTTAAAGCAAATAACAAAATATAGCCCTTAACATACAGAGAACAATATTCAAAGAAGAGAGATACGATAAAAACAAAGATAGATGACAGAAGAGATTTTAGATCTCATGGAAGAGAGAAGAAAATACAAAAATTAAAATCAAATAATATACAACAGAATTTACAAAGAAATTATAAGACATACAAAAGCAGAATGGCACAATAAGCAATGTTCAGAAATAGAAGAATACGATAAAAAATATGATATGTTTAACATTCACAAAATACTAAAAGAGGTTTAAGGACTAAAAATAAAGATAAACAGAAGAGGTTTAAAAATGATGAAGGAACGATTATAACGGCATACCAGAAATTAGAAATATGGAAAAAATACATTTAAAGCTATTTAATGATGATAGAAATACATAACACAATATAAAGGATGTAAGACTGAACCAGAGATTACAAAAGACGAAATAAAAAGTGCAGTAAAAATAGCAAACAGTGATAAAGCTCGTTGGACAAATGAACTAAAGAGTAAAATATTAAAATTTGGGAAAGTAGAAGTGACAATGTTGACAAATTTATTAAATAAAATATACAGTACAGGAACATTAACAATTAAATAAAAGAATAATAGAGCTATTAAATGTAGACTACTGCACCATAAGCTTAATGAGTCACCTTCTAGAAATACTTTTACGCGTCATTTATGTTAGAATATATCAAAGAATAATAGAAAATTTAAGTGAAACACAATTTGGATTCTGAAGCGGAAAGGGGGGCACGTAAAGCTCTTTTCGGAGTGCAAGTGTTGAATGAACGATGTCGGGATGTCAACTGTAATGAGCATATATGCATAATCGACTTCGAAAAGGCCTGCGACAAGATACGACACAACAAACTACTGCAAATCTTGAAAATAGTAGTAATTGACTATAAATATTTGCGTACTATATGTAATCTTTACGACTATAGTTAGGGTAGGACAACAAAAGCAATAGAAATAAAAAGTTGTGTCCTCCAAGAATATATATTGTTGCCGCTACTCTTCAACCGAAAAACTATTTAAAGAAGCTTTGCATGACGTAAAGGAGGGAATCGTAGTAAAAGAGAAGATAAACAATATCAAATATGCCGATGACACGCTGATTCTCGGGAATACCATTAAAGATCTGCAAACGCTCATGGAAAGAATCGCTAAAACGTGCAAAGAAAACGGCCTAAAACCTTAATATATCAAAAACTACATATATGATAATAAGTAAAAAAAAATTACTGCAGAATAACGGCATCCAAGTAAATGGAGAACAGCTGGAAAGAGTAGAAAGAGCAACATAAACGAAAATTTGGATCTGTATTTCTGTGTATGAAGAAAAGTCATATAAATTTGCCCCTTCGAATCTCGATGGTTAGAGCATACGTTTTCTCAGTGCTGTATTATGTAGCAGAGAGCTGGAAATCAACAGAAGTATTACTAAAGCGGCTGAAAGTTTACCGAACATTGTTCAGTATTGCTTGGGCAGATAGAATTGTGAATGAAGCAGTAAGAAGAATAAATAAATAAATGGAAGTCGTTTTAACTGTGAAGAGAAGGAAGCTAAAATATTTCGGTCACATTCTGAGACATCAAGAAAACTATGACGTATTACATCTTATAATACAAGGAAAGACAGGTAGCAAAAGAAGCCCAGGTAGACGAATAGTCTCGTGGTTAAAAAAATTGACAGAGTGGTACGGACAATCCACACTATAGCTTTTCAGAGCTGCAGTTAACAAGGTCAAAATCGCAAATATGATAGCCAACATGGTTGTTAACGATCAATAACGGTCAAGGCGCTTGGCGAAGAAGAATAAAATAAAGAGAAAACAAAAAGTGTAAAATAACTCGTCCTTGAACGGTTCTGTTCAAGAATCCTACCCTACTTTTTATGATTGTAGAAAAACAGTGTGATGATTTTTGCAAATGCTCATCTTTTTCTTCTTCTACTACTCTTATGTAGGCTATTAGCCTGTTACTAACCATAAATTTGGTACTATAGCCATGTTGGGCGTACCCCAGGTACTAGCAGTTGGCTAGTCTAACCCGTTAAAAGAAGGATAATGTACTTTACGACCGCCAAAGGTCTTTGTATAACGGCCGGGGAGCACTTGATACTTGCCTTTGCTTTTGGCCTGGGAGTCTAACCAGATTCGCCGCGCGCTAGTGTGGCAGGGCGAAGCCCTTATCTCGCAACAGTTGTGCTCTCTATGCTCATCTTGTACAATACAATTTTTAAAAAAATAAGTTAATCTCCTTAAGATCAAATTAAAATTCGTACTTAATACTTTTTATTATCTTAATTACTAACAGAGTATTGAGAAATACCTGGGTAACCTAAATGCCCTGAAAAATATTTTGATGAAGTCACAAGTGACAATTTTGCAGTACTTTATAAGCATTGTCAAACAATTTGAAAGAAAGTCAGTCAAATTGTAACGTAAATAATAAATATTAATGTATAAAAAGCAAATAGTTAATAAAAAATGGTAGATCCTCCACAAGCAAAACAAAAAAAAATGTAAAGCGTGCAATCTCAAGAATCTGGTGTACATTTGATAAAATACAACAAATGTAAAACTAAATTGACACTCCTTTTATTTTTATAGTTCAACTCATTGTTTTCTGTTTTTTGACATTTACAAAAATACAGTATCTTTTAACTTAAATTTTGCTTTGTGTTTTTTGATATGATTTAACCCTAATTTCTATCTTAACCACCATCGCCGTTGAAATATTGATTGTGTCGTACCAAATACACAACTTGCACGGTTTGTTAACTGTCTAGGCCTATGTGCAAAACTTTTTCTAATTGTTTTCTCTGATTACCTGGCGGTTCTTTTTCGTATTTCCTTCTTATATTAAAAAAAATACACAAAATGCCTTGTGCTGCATATTATTTATTTTGCAAATAGTTAATGCTACCACAAGAATAAAAATTAAAAATTTTATAATCTTCTCCAAACCATCATTTAAAATAACTTTGTATAATTACACAAAAACTTTATAAATGTAGGGCTTGTTCTCCTCCTTTTTTCTTTTTTTCTTCTTTTAGTGATTTTTTAAATCAGATTGGCAATTTCTAAGAATTTTCATCTTTTTATAACAAACGCTCTTTTTGCCCTTTTTTATTTGTGGCTTATTCAACCTCCTCATATAGACATTAAAATTATTATACACTTTTTTATATGTTTATATTTTGTATCGTTTTTATTCTTGTGTTGTCGACAACCTCTATTAATTGTAATATTTTATTTATTATCCATTTTGTTATTAATTTTTTGGAATGTAGATGTTTATCCCTCACCTCTAACAAGACGTTTTTTATTTCATCCCACAACTTATTGAAATCTAGGGCTCAAAATACCTAGAAATACGTAAAATAAAAAAGAATAATTTAAAATTATTATAAAAAATAACTTATATCACCAACGAAACTATTCTAAGCTAAGTAGTGTACAAGAATAATTTGAACAATATTTAACTAAAAATTTACTAGTTGAAGAAGATTAGCGAGGCTCCTGCCTTTCTTTCTTTAAAAAAGACTTTGGCCTTAGAATTTTGTATGCAGAAAGCCATTTTCATCCCGACCGGACCTTAGTGGCCATCTTTGGTATTTAGCTACTTATAAATATACAAATTCGTATGCTGCTGTCACGCATCAAAAATATTGCCATCACAATAGAAGCATCCGCATTCTGGAGATCCAAAAATAGCTTCTTAATCGATCGATTAGGCTATTGATATTCCAGCTACATCTCGAGAAGATGGCTGAAGTAATGGTTTTTTAACGTTGTGCGAAAACTTCTAATTTGCAATATATCAAAACATGATGCCTTTATTCTCGTAGTGTTTATTCGATTACCTTGTTTAGTGTCTTTATTTAGATTAAAGAGATTTTCAAAACATGGCGATAAGAATATATTTTTTATAAATTATTATTCTTAAATATTTTGGCACATTTGTCTTATTTCACGTAATGTGCTAAGTTCCATTCATTATTTCTTTGTTTTATAATTGAAATAAGCAACAGCCTTCCGCTTTTTTTGAAATTTATTATCAATATTGCTACAACCCTACCTACAGCGTTTTGAAAGAATTATTGTTTGAAAATATATTTTACTTCACTTTTAGGTAGAACAGTAATTGTTTATGGCTCTTACTACGCTTGCTTATTTCCCAGAAACGACCGTGTTCCTTTGATGCTATTAAAGGTGGAACTGTCACGGTAAAATTTTTATCGCAATCAGTTGTAGCAATATAGCACTATCATTTTTTAATTTCAGTACATTAGAACAGCAAACGACGTCAAATATCTAGGTATGTACCTAGATAAGGGTTTGACGTGAAAACCCCATATATGGAAAATACGAAAACAGCTATACGCAAAATTTCGTAAGCATTACTGGTTCCTCGGACGAAAAACGTAACTATCTTTTTAGGCAATAAACTATTAGCGTATAATACTTCAAACCAATATGGACCTACGGGCTACAGATTTAGAGAATTCCAACATAGCCACCCTGAAAAGATTTCAATCGAAAGTCCTTCGTGCCATAGGCTTGGTTTGTGACCAACAAAGACATTTTTTAGGATTTAAAAGTTTCTTCCGTGAGTGATATGGTTTTAAAGTGTAGCGCAAGATACTTACAACGACTTGAAGTTTATCCAAACCCATTAGCGATAAGTCTATTGAACAGCAGTTAGCAGACTAGAAGGTTAAAATTAAAAACGCCACTAGACTTGGTACACGTGCAGTGAAATCATAGACAATATTTAAGTCTCATATAATTAGGTACTATGATATTATTGTACCCATCGTCATTATTGTAAAACCTTAGTTAAGTAAGGTAACATTTCATTATTCCATTTAACTTTTATTAGAAGATACGTTAATATATAGAGTTTGTGATCATTGGAACACATCTCTACCACGTTTCAGTATCGGTCATCTTGTATGCTTATGGTTTGCATAATAAACGTAAAAAAAAGTAGACTAGAGCAGTGGAACAAATAGTTCCATTGCAGAAATCAGGTTTTCTTCTTTGAGCAACTCAAAAGCATTGCAAATTTACTAGCGGCAACAAATAAATTGAGGCTTAACCTTTGTCGAGAAACTTTCACTACTAATTTTCAATTTTCAATCTGTGATATTCATATACAAGAATTCGGTGTTATTTATTAACCCCATATATGTTCTAAATGGACATGGTCCAAGTGTTTCCATCTAAACTGACTAGGTGGCAAGAGAGTAACTTGAAATCTGCTGTTCGGCTTGTTTACGTAGTTAATTAGAATTTACACAAATAATAGATTCTGAAGAGAGACTTAACATTAACTTGTGTTAAGCTAGGAAAAAACCCAGTGAAACGTATATGACACAGCAAATATATGGTAACAAGGCATTATCGAGAAGCCATGTTTTTGAATGGTACATAAAGATTTAGTGTAAGACGATTCTAGCGTCAGTCGTCCGTCAACATCGCATGCCACTGTAAATAGGAAACGTGAGATAGTTACTACAAAAAGGGCGTCGTGTTACTGGGTAATAATATCAAAAAAGCAAAAATTTTACTCAACAATTTAGGGAAACAAAAACGTAATGCAAAAATAGTTTCCTCGCACATTGATAGAGCATCAGAAAAATGTCAGACGAACAATTGCTGCTAAACTGTTGGAAAGATTCAAAAATAATCTCAGATTTGTGTTAACTATAAAAGTTGATACTACTAGTATGACAGTTGAACGAAATGACAAAATGCAAAATGGCGAAGTTATAGTTTACCAGACTCCAAATAGGTGAAGCTACGACTTTCTAAAAACAAAGATAATTTAGATGTTTGGTGCATTATAAATAGCACCAGACAAAATATAAATTAAAATTTTTTACATTATATGTTGAAACGGTTTTGTTAAGTAATTCCTATATTCACTCAACCTGTCGCCCTGTGACTTTTCCCTATGTAAAAGGGAAGCATCACAAAGATACTACAGCAATCCAAATAGTTGTTATAAATGTGCTGAAAGCATTCCAGATAAAGCTTTCTCTGCTTGCTTCCGAGACTTCTGGAAATAGTGGCAGCTGTGCATAGATAACCGAGGGGCCATGAATTGGTAAGTTCAATAAATTATTCTTTGCAAATCCATTTCTGAACCTTTCCCGACAAATATTCCATATTAATTTTTTTTCCAAATGCATCATTTAAAAAATATGGACGGAAACATGAAACAAACAAAGAAGACTTGATAAAATTGCTGAATAATGCTGCGGTAGACTATATATGGGGCTGGGGCAGTGCTGTACGCTATCAGGAGAGTCACAGGTGGCGGATAGTGAACGGCCTCTAGATATATAGGTGAACTGCAAAAAAAGCAAAAAGCGTTGACGAATAAGCAGTCCCCAACCAAACAGACCGAATGGTCACCGGTATAACTGATCTCCGTATGTATTGTCAACAGCCTCTCATCAGGGTGGAGGAACAAACATAAATCAGGGCACTCTCTTGTCCTAGAGGTGAGAAATCGCCCCTAAAGGTAAATGACCTAAATGCAGTCAACAATATGGGAATGCAGAAAGCAACAGAAAGCAACTCCATTAAAGATCCGAAATTTATGTCACTAGTAAAATTATTTTGACAAAAGATATATATTAAAGTATTACTAATCATGGTCTACGACTCCAAAGCCTCCCAGATTGTGCAAAGAACAAGTGTAATAAATATTCAATAAACTAACAACAACATAAATGCAGTCATTAGCTTCTCAACATGGAATGTAAAAACCCTATACGCAGCAGGAAAATTAGAAAGTCTCATAGTTTAAATGGAACGACTAAAGTGGAATATACTTAGAATTAGTGAACTAGAGGAAACAACGATAATGAATATAAATATGGACTAGGGGTAATAACAACAAAAGAAATAAGTAAATCAATGGTAAATTGTATTCCTTATTCAGACCGAATGGTAATGATACAGCTACAATCTAACAGATATAAAATCAACTTACTATAAGTATATGCCCCAACAGCAGACAGACGAAAATGAGATTGAGAAAGTTTTAGGATAGAATTGAATAACTTCTAAAAGGGACAAAAATAACACGACGTCACGATTGTAATGGGCGACTTTAATGCCAAAGCAGGCCCGGGAGTAGTTGAGGGATATGTAGGAAACTATGGATTAGGAGAACGAAACGAGAGAGGTGATTGACTGGTTCATTTGGCCTAGTCTAATAAAATGGCAGTCATAAACACGTATTTTAAGCTGCAAAAGCAAAGACTTTATACGTGAAAATTATACGAAATCAGATATATTTTATAATAATATCACGAAGATTCAGAAACTGCATCACCCCGGCAAAGACCTGACCTGGAACAGATATTGGTTTAGATAATAATCCCATAGTTGCAACTGTGACAATAAAATGAAGAAATTAAGGAAAGGTAAAAAAAACCATGGACCTCGAAAGACTAAAATAACCTAGAATAAAAGAAAAATTTACAATGAAAATTAAAGAGGAAATGAGAGAACTAAAAACAAAATTAGCATACAGAAAACGTAAACGATCAACGTAAAAAACATAGCTAACGGGATAAGAGAAGTAGACAAAAAAAATGCTAAAACCCTAGAATAAAAAACGCAAAAGCTGGATAACAACAGAAATACTTACTCTCATGAATGAACGAAGAACGTATAAGACAACTAACCTAAAAGAATACCGAATAATTAATAGGATAATTAAAGTAAAAATAAGACACGCAAACGAAAAATGGTTAAAAGAACATTGCCAAGCGATAGAAAAATATTAAAAGACACACGACACATTTAACACACAAAAATTTAAAGAAATAACGGAAATAAATAAAAAGAAGAAAGTACGTATGCTAAGAGATGAAAATGGGGACATTATAGTAGACATCAAAAAGAAAATAAAAAAAATGGACAGCATAGATAAAAAAACTATTAAAAATGAAAACACGGGGAACAATTATCAGATAGATTATAAAGGAATGGGAAGTAATAATGGTCTGATAATAATTAAAGATGAGATTAGGTACGCTTCACAAAAATTAAAATTAAAAAAGCTAGTGTCCCCAATGAAATTTGAGTAGAACTACTAAAATTAATAGACGAAGAGGCTATAGATATTTTACTGGATCTTTATAACGACATTTACATAACTGGTGAAATACCAACGGAATGGTTAATATCTATCTTCATAAACATACCTAAGAAACCAAAAGAATGTAGCGAACATAGAACAGTAGCGTTAATGAACCATATACTTAAAATATTTCTCAGAATGATACATAATCGTGTACAAAAAAAATTAAATCAGAAGTGACACTCAAATGGCCTTCAGAAAAGGTGTAGGTAGTAGAGAAGCCTTGTTCAGGCTAAACGTATTAACGCAAAGGTGCTTAGATATTAACCAAGAAGTGTATGTATGCTTCTGTCATCCATTTCAAAAAAGCATTCGATAAAGTCAAACATAAACAACTAAGAAAAATAGACAACAGAGATATTAAAACTATTTTTGGGCAAATTGGGACAATTTGGGACAAATTAACTGATGAAATAGCAATACTTCGTGGTGTACGCTAGGGTTGCATCCTGTCTCCTTTGCTATTCAATTTGTATAGTGAATAAATCTGCCAAAAAGCACTACAAGACGAACAGAGGGGTATTGTAATTAACGGAGAAATAGTGAATAACTTGAGATACGCGAACGACACGGCAATAATAGCAAGCAACTTAAAAGATCTAAAACACCTTATCGAAAACACCAATTACTGCTACGCATACGGCATAAAGATGAATATAAATAAAACAATGTTTATGATTATAACAAAAAATCAAAACAACAGGAATACTCTCAACATCAACAATGTAAAAATTGAAAGCGTCAGTTACTACAAATATGTAGGAAGCAATACGACCAAACTACAGAAATGACAACCCAAATTGAAATCTCCATAAAATTTCTCTGTGGTGGAGACATCAATAATAATTGAAAACTAAGAATGCTCCGTTGCTACGTATTCTCCACGCTACTGTATGGAGTGGAGGAGGGGAGACGTAGACTATAAAACAGATTCACATCAAGAAAGTTGAGGCCTTTGAGATGTAGTATTGCAGGAGGATGCACAGGGTTTCGTGGACAGAAAGAGTAACAAATGTAGAGATATTACAACGATTACAGAAAGACTATAAGGTCATAATAAGTATTAAAAAACGCAAACTTGTGAGTATTTGGGACATGTTATGAGACAAAGCAAAGTGTTGGAAGAAGAAGGCTGTCTCGCTTGGGAAACCTTCGAAAATTGTTCAACTGCAGCTCCGGAGAATTATTCAGAAAAACCTGTAACAAAATTAAAGTTGTCATAATAATCTCCAATCTTCGATAAAAGGAACACCTAAAGAAGGAGAAAATTATATATAGAAAATATATTAGAATAAAACAAAGCAAAACAAATACAATACTATCTCTATACAAGCTGTAAATTTTCGAAATGTTGAACTGGGATAAAAAATTTTTATCAAAATCGATGGAGGATATCTAAACCATTACCGCTTTGCCAAAATATAACGGAATTATAAAATACAATAAATTAGAAGAAGTTCGCAGAAATTAAACTAACCATAAATAAAAATAAAAAAGATGAGCGTGTGAATAGTTAAATTATTGAGAATGTTAAAGAATATCTTTATTTAGGACGCAACATAAAATTATGTTATTTGGTTAACATGGGAAACTACAGATGAGTAAGACCAACAAATTTTAAAAACAAAGTTTTTACTCCTGTATACTACTCGTGATGAGAAACTATGAGTAAACTATGACTCTTAATGTGAAATCGCCCAACAAGTTTAGAACAACACAAAGGGCCATCTAACAGAGGATGTTAGAAGCCCTATCACAAATAAAAACATTAGAAGAAAGATCTGCGTGGGGAAATGAACTCTAAAATACTGCTAGAAGAAGAAAATAACAAATTGCAAATATTACAAATATAAAATATTTTTCTTAGCGGAACCTCAAAATACATAAAATAACACAATTTCCATATTAATAATTTTGAAGTAATGTCAGTTTACCTTTTTTGATTATGTTACACTTTTTTCGATCTAAATAACAAAATTGTCAATAAATAGTATAGGTAGAGTACATTATCATTTTCATATTAGTATAGTAACATACAAAGAGCTCTAATTATTAACCTGAAGTAATTGTAAAACGAAATAATAAAAGGAAGTGTACCCCCACCTCCTGTAAATAAAACTTGTCAAAGTTTATTAGACGATAAATAATTAAGCAAATAATAAAATTTTGCAGATGATTAATAAAGAGTAACCCAAATTAAACTTCAGTATGTTTTCTTGAATAAAACACAAACTATTGAGACAATCCTAATTCTATTGCTGACAGTATAAAGCACAAATTTGGCAATTTGGACCCTCCACTACATCGCTGACATATCACCATTCTTTTACCTATATTTTTCATAATGATTTTATACATAACTAGCCGGCTCGGGTTGCCTTCGGCTCCCCTTCCCCGTCTAGCCCTGCGGGGCTGCGTTTTCATTTAAGGAAGTGAACCTCTTAATAATACTTTGAAACACGTTCAACTACACCCAACTTGATACACTTCCATAGTTTGAGTTTTAGAGCCCTTTTATAAGTATAAATTTTAGACCCCCAATTTACCCCCTCGGAGGGGTCGAATCAAAATTTGTTGAAATAGAGGTTCTCTTGTTTTAAAAATGTATTATTCCTGCCAAATATCAAAGGTCTATCTTTACTGGTTTAGTAGCAAATGAGCGTCTGTCTAAAACTTTTGACCCGAAACACTGGTCCTTTCAATTTGACCAAAATCATTCCTGACAAGTTTCACATATCTAACTCTAGCCATTTTCTAAAAAACCTAAAACTTTGGACCCTCATTAGACCCCTTGAGGAGCAAATTTTGAAAAAACATTTCTTTCATACAGAAAATAAAACCCTAAAGTTTAAGTTCGACGGTTTAGACTGGGCGTTAACGCCAGTCAATCAGTGAGTGAGGGGTTTCCCTTGTATACGTATAGATTACACGTCTGATGTCTTCTTTTAGCCCTAAAACATAAATACCTTCCTTCAAATTGCATGATGAATGAGGAAAAATTCTAATGAGGTTAGTTCACAAAACTGCGAAGACCAATCGATGTCACCCCTCTACAAGACAACATGATCAGAAAATTTATTTTTAATTAATACAAATGTTTTACGTGCAATGAGACACATCGCCCCATCCCGTTGAAACTACATGTCATTCAAGTTCAAATCTTTGGTTTTATTAAAAAAAGTTGATTAGCATTTCCAGACAAGGTATAGCATTAACAGTAACAGCGACCTCAAAAGAGTACGGATTAGTGATTCTTCCAGCTCTTAATACATACTAAACAGTTGATTTTTGTGGTTGTATTTATTTTTGTGTTTAGCACGTAGATTTTCAGTCATAAAGTAAAATGAACTCCGTCTCTCAATATTTGCAAAAATCAGGATCGGTTGCTGTATGCTCTAAAACCCAGTTCGCAAATGTATGCCGTTTCTGGCAATCCACTACTTTAAGTTTCTAAGTTAATTGAAATTTATACGCTTGTAAACGCAGATACTTTGTTACAAAACACGTTCAACTTCTAAGGTATCCAAATTTTTTTCTCTTGCGAAATTCATAGCCAATTGAATGAAACATGCGGAGAAAACGTTATGGATGTTAAAAATGTGCGTTCGTGGGTGCAAAAGTTACTTAAAAGTTAAAAGAAGTCGAGAGTTGTGCGACATTGAATCGAAGCAGCCACAAACTCGGTCACGATCAGCCGAAGCAAAACCATGATTGCGCAAGTGGAGCAAGTTTTTATGAAAGACCGTTGATTAGGTTCTGCGTGGCCGCTCATTTTTCAATCGAGCCGCTGTTACATCAGCGATTTTCCAATAGGCAAAACACACCCCTTAGAAAGTATTCCCAGCAACCATGAAATCATGGCAATGACGTGATATATGGGTATGCCTAGACAGAGATTACGATGAGAAGTAACAAAAGTTTCAACTTTCTTGGAAACGTACTTTTTCAGAAAAATATTTGAAGACCTCAGAACTTGAACGCATCTCGTATAATGCGTTGCGTATTGCCATCTGTTTTCATAATAAACTTGAATGATATTGATCTATTGCTGGACTGTATAGATACCATATATATATATACCATTATTGGGGTTTTAATGGGGTAGTGCATGCGTACCGCACGGTGCTGCATCCAGTTAGCATCGCATAGCCTCTCCTACCCAATTCCGACTCTCACCTCCAAGTAGCCTTTGTATTAAGATAAACGTGGTGAACCCCGGGAACCTGAGTAACCTCGCCGGAGATCTGGTATCCAACCCAGGTGGATGGCGGGGTCAGGGCTGACGAGAGCGGGAGAAAATGGTCCTCCGAAAAGGGGGTTAGGCGTGTGGGCCAACGACCCTGCCCCGTAAAACAGCACTGTTAAAAACGCTACACAACAAAGATGGATGGATAATAGACGACAACAGCAAAGGAAAAAGGACAAAGATTTGATTTTTGGGACATGGAACGTCCTAAGTCTGCATAGAGTCGGAGCTATGCAACAACTACAACAGGAAATCATCAGATATAGAGTAGATATTGCCGCCTTACAGGAGATAAGGTGGAAGGGTAAAGCTATAATGAACTTTAAAGACTTCACGCTGTTTAATATTGAAAACGACACTTTTACCTTAGGCACGGGTTTCCTAGTCCACAGAAGCAAACGACATATGGTGAAAGAATTCAAACCGATTAATGAAAGGATCTGCACACTAAGGATAGAAGGAAGATGGTACAATATAACATTCGTAAACTGTCATGCACTAACGGATGTAGCAGACCAAGAGATTAAAGACCAATTCTACGAGGACCTAGAAAGGGTGGTCAGTACAATACCAAGAAGAGATGTGAAAATAGTGCTTGGAGATCTGAATGCCAAAGTGGGGAAGGAGATAGAATATAGAGAGGCAGTAGGACAATACAGTATTCACCAGGAGAGTGACGACAACGGTGTAAGGCTAATAGATTTTGCCTTGAGCAACGGAATGATTATTAAAAGCACCTGTTTCCCACATAAAAGAATACACAGGGAAACATGGCGGGACCCAGACGGAGTCACCAGGAACCAGATCGACCACGTACTGATAGAAAATAAACATTCACCAGACATCATAGACATAAGAAGTTGGCGTGGAGCAGAAGTCGCCTCTGACCATTTTCTGGTGAAGGGGGTATACAGACAAAAGTTTAAACAGATCTCCAGGAAACCAAAAGTTGAAAACAAAAGCAAGCAATATAATTTAGAGGTGTTGAAGCAAGAGGAGACCAGACTTAAATATGAAGGAAAAATTAAGGAAACAGTGTCAAGAAGTAACAAGCAACAAACAACTATAGAGGAAAAATGGCAAGAAATAAAAAAATACAATCAACAGAACAGCCAAAGAAGTTTTGGGAGAAAAAGAAAAAAGGACGAGGAATTCCTGGTATGACGAAGACTGTAAGCAAGCACACGAGAGGCAGAAAGAGGCAAGGCGAAGAATGCTACAAAGAGCTACAAGGCAAACAATAGAAAACTATCAATATAGAAGAAGAGAAGCGAATAGAATATGCCGAAGAAAGAAGAGAAGGTTTGAATACGAGAAAATAGAAAAATGGAGCAGCACTATCAACAAAGAAATGCGAAGAAATTTTATGAAGAACTTAAAAAGAGTAAGCAAGGATTTCAAGCCAAAACAATGTTCATAAAAAATAAGGAAGGGAAGCTGATTGGAGACGAGAAGGCAGTCATGGATAGATGGGCGGAATACTTCAAAGAAGAACTAAATGAAGACTATGAAAGAGATAACCAGAATTTAAACCAAGGACACGAACGGATGTACGGCCCCCACCTAAACATCGAAGCCCCAACACTGGATGAAACAAGAGAAATAATTAACGCTCTTAAAAACAACAAAGCCCCGGGCGAAGACAGCATAAATTCAGAATTAATAAAGAATGCAGGAGAAGAGATTATTAAAAAAATACAAGCCCTCGTGAAACAGATATGGGAATCGGAAGTGATGCCCGAAGAATGGAGTAAAGCCCTAATCTGCCCCATTTTCAAAAAAGGAGATAAACAGAGGTGTGATAACTACAGGGGAATCTCCCTCCTTAATGTGATATATAAAGTATTATGCGTTACAAAACATTTTCAAGTCCCGCAACCTATCAAAATCGAGTAAATTAAAAATATACAAGACAATTGTTAGACCCACAGTAATGTATGCGTCCGAAACTTGGACATTAATATCAGACGATAAAAACAGACTCCAAATCTTTGAAAGGAAAGTACTAAGGAAGGTGTTTGGCCCAATACAAGAAAGAGGAGAATGGAGAATAAGAAGAAACGAGGAACTAAAGCAGCTTTATAATGAACCAGATATCATAGCAGTAATAAAGAGTAAGCGACTGGCTTGGTTAGGTCACGTTCACAGGATGCAACAAGAGAGAACGCCAAAATCAGCATACGAGAAAAAGCCAGAGGGAAGACGATTAAGAGGACGTTCCAGAAAAAGATGGGGAGACGATGTAGAGGAGGATATAAAAGCCTTAGGAGTGCGGAGATGGAGAATGAAGGCGGAGGATAGAAAGCAGTGGAGAGATATTGTGGAGCGAGCCAAGGCCCTTTAAAGGGCTGTAGCGCTAATAATAATAATAATAGATACCATAATTATATATAATAAGTTCCAAAGTTGATAGAATGCAAAGAACGCGCAATTCAAACCTGAAATTTAATTTGGATCACCTTATAATAATTGTTAATAGAATCAAATTGAGGTATGTTAAATTTTTGTAGAAGATAAAACTACTAAATTTATATTTCAGAGTTAATTCTACACGGACTTTTAATTCCTTGCGCGTTTTCTAACTTAATAGTAGCAATCCTTAGATAACTATATCTTTACCAAGATTGCTACCTTCTTCGTTTTTAATTTACTTTGCTCTCGTTTTAAGTGCTTACAAAGTGTAAGATTGTGTGCAGTTCGTGTGAGCAAAATTTACTGTGTTTACAGATGCAAAATGCAATCTGTTGGGCACTATTGACAAGGTATTATTAGCATGATTGCTCCAACTTGTTCGAAGTGAGGGCGATTATCGACTTTGTAAATGTACTATCACTTTGAGCAATTACTGCAATTATTAAAACGGTCGACTTTAACAAAGTTCAGGCCCAGGCATGCACAGATGCAGAATAGTTTAATATCCAAGGATTTCAATAATACCAGCTAATTGTTCGACGGCTAATGACTTTCCGCTTCTTTAATAGTAGCGACTGTAAATGGGCTGCAGCTGAATCCACAGCGATTATTCAGAAGGCGATCGATCTCTTCGCTTCCTAACTGCCTCCTTCCGCGTGCATTAATTACAGGTAATTGGCGATGCTTGCCGAGCACGGCTAATCAATTTCTGCGTCTCTTATTAATCGAAAATCTTCGTTGCCGCGTCTGGCTATTAAGCAGCGGAGTGATGATCGCTGCCGCGGTCGATATTTTACCGTGTCGGTCGTGGAGCAAACTGGTACACAGCCTTGCTTAAGATGCAGCCGTAGGAAAAGTTTTGCCAACACGAAATATGAGGAGATAAATACGGATTATGAGTGCCCACGTGAGGTACTATTCATGCATATGGATGATGATGCTGCGAAATGCAGTCTGGTGGTATAGAATAAAATTTATTCGACGCTACAATCTCTGCTAAATATTATGAAAATTATTACAGCGGTGCTTGTCTGAATTTCTAAAAATTAGTGATTTTTGTTCAATTATTTTTTTAATGTGCCATTAGAAAATTATACAGATTAAATATAAATATGATAAAACTATTAAAAACGAAGGCAAATTAAATATATACTAGAATTTATTTTTTACTAACCATGGGCGACAGAAGAGGGGCGTGCCTTCTGAGGATTGTACGAGGATTCTCTCCACATGGTACATTGTGTTATACCAGAGCAAGAATTAACTTTATTTATTGCGCAACGTATTATAGTTTCTTAGGGCAGAGCCGTAGAATAGTATAACATTTTGAAAAGACTTAAGGCGCAGTTCAAAGAACAGCTTCCACTACAATTTTGTGAGGAAAATGTGAAGACCTTGTGCAAAGTATACCAAAACGTTGTAAACGTTGTAAACGTTGTCATGCTTGTTTAATAACAATCACTAAAACTTTCAAGGTCCGTCGAGGGAGTAGGAGAAAGAGAGAATTACTCGGGCACGTAATTCCTTAGGGTCCAAGTAACTCTAATATATTATATATACATATTATTAAAGCACCAAGGAAAAAGACGATCGATTTTAATGGTTGAGGGCTTTTCAGATTCGTCTTGAAAAGTCGGGGTGCGAGTTATAGTTTAACATTTGATCTGAATTAACCATGGTCAAATAAGAGCAAAAAGAAGGGAGATCTTTTGACCGAAAATAGTATTATGAGAAAAGCGCGCATAATGACGCCAAGCGCTTGACATCTGTTTGATGTTCATTTTATTTGTAACATTTTAATCAGTAACAACATGCACTGTCGTGTCATTTTCCGGCTAAAAAAAATAAACAAAGAGTGATGCGTGGAATTCATTAAGTTAATAAAATGTTTGACTTTAAATAGGACGGAATTTGCGTCATACCGTGTTCCTTATATTATATAAAAATAACAAAAATCTATATATATATATATATATTTATTAAAAATAAAAAAGTATTGTACAAAGCACTTTGTAATCTCACACTTCGTCAGATATGGCAAACCAGAAGACATTTATTGGCGGACTGAGCTTTTGTTTCCAAATTGTAGTTGTACACCCACGTTTAATCTCCAGTTACAATCTTTTTAGGGAAATTTGGTTCATTGGTAGCAATTTATAGATAATATGAAAGCATTACTATGTTTTGTTGTATACTAAAATAACTTTAGTTCCAGGGACGATGACACCTTAAGGCAATATCCAGCGAAGAGGAAGGTCCAAAATCAGGAAGCGCCGTACTCTGTCCCTGCAAACGAACAGCCAAATGCTCAGTATAGCTTAGATTTATCGCAACTACCGCGCTACCGTAGGGTGGCAGAACAGTTATCCAACAAACAACAGCTGATGGGGAACTTTGATCCCAACAGGCGGAAGGAATTGCAAAACAGTTGGATTTGAAGAGGCAATCGCTACGCATAGGAAAACGCTCAGATAAGACTATACAAGAGGGATTTACGATCGCAACGCCATGACGATCCTTATAGAGTGGTTTATGGAAATGGAAGACCCCAAATCTTACGAGTTTTCTCCTTTGGTGAACACTCGCGAAGGTATCGAGGAGATAGAACCTTCGCCACAGATAAACCCCAGGCGGTCCACTACGGACGACCGAATTGTCTCCAACTCGTTTCGAACGGCAACTGGGAGAATGGAGAGAGCAATTTGTAAAATTCCGCTAAATTTGCCGATGACAAATTTCCTTCCGTCCTGAACGACTTCAAAATCGACGCGCGGCTTAATAACTAACAATAAAAAAAATAATTGGTAGCAATTTGAAGCAACTCATTAGCATGATGTTCATTCTAATCGTAGAATAAATTTTACTTCAACACATTTCATTTCAAAGTCTGCCGTCAATTTTTAAGAATTCCCAGTTTGTCTAGCTCTTGGACTGTTAGTCCTCATTAATTGCAGCCTATGCAAGTTCAACATTTTTTGATGTTCTCTTCGTCCTCTAAAACATAAATCGCTTTAAAACAAATTCCCATTCATCTATGGATATAAAAACAGTATTTTGGGGGTCCGGTAAAAACTTTTTTCCCAGGCCAGGTGTTAGCTCTCAATGTGCCTATAATTAGTTAGTAAGTTAAAACAAGAAGTGGCCATTTAAATAAGTTGTTCACACTAATTCATGCAAATAACTCATTCACATGCATAAAAAATTAAAATACTTAAATAACTCTTCTATTACTTCATTAAAGTCTTTGTAAATAAAATTGCAAATAAAAAACGATAAATGATGCACCATGCGGTTTCTTTTTGTGACTTTGTCATTTCTGTTAGATTCAGCAGAGTTTTTATAAATGTTGGATATATGCGAGCCAAATTATTGAAACACATTCAGGCCAATTTTAAAAGATTTGAAAATTGTCAAGAATAGCAAAAATAATATATGTACAGCCACCATCACATTTGACGAAAACACGATGTTGTTGTGTACATTAGTGTCTGGCGATTTATTTTAATTAAAACAGTTCACAATATTTCATTAAAAAACATTTGGACTTGCGTTGGTAAAATTTGGATCATTTCAAATACAAAGGCAGTACTTTTTAATAGTTATGGGTAAATGTAAAACGTAAATACACAACTACAATTTAGAGAATAAATAGAATTTAAGAGCAGTAATCATGGCAAGCACTAATACCTACAGACACTTTCATGATTTTCCAAGTTTGGCTGATATATTATTATATTAAGTACCATTGATGTTTTTTCAAGCCAATAATTAAAGAAAGAAGCCTTTGCGTAGTTCTCTATAAAAATAAAACGTTCTTTTTAAGAAACGAACAGTACAGTATCTGTAATAAGTCATTTCAACACATCAAAAATAATAACTTTTGTATATATAATATTAAATGTTTTGGATATTCGAAAAAATTCGAGAATAAAAAACTAGAATCATTTTTGGAAAAAAATGGTATTGTAAACAGTCATAGCTCACAAAGAAACTCAAAGTAATTAGCCACATTATTTCTGCAAGTCTACACAAGCTAGAGAAATTGTATAAGAAAGACTTTTGGGTTTTTCTCAGCTGTCAGCTGAAAACACGCAATAATATTGCTAGTAATAACTGACCTGCACAGGAAATTTCAGTACACTTATCATATTCACTAGACTTCACGAAATCAGATTATTACCTTTTTAAATCACCGCAACATCAACTGACTAATGCCAGCTTCACCTTCGTCCAAAATGTAGAGATGATTCTAACTGTGTTTACTAATGCTAAGTCAGCCTATTTTTTGCAAAGTGAAATTCGGCAGCTTCCAGAAAAACCACTCAAATGCGTAGAAAGTGATTATTTAGATGAGTTTGTATAAAATAATATCTCAGTTCAGTAAAATAGAATAAGAATTAAGTCATGCGCCGATAAGTATTCTAGCAAATTCATATTAATTTAAATTTACCCTTAAATGTAATTTTTCAGTAAATTTTTTAATTTAAATGTTATTTACAAAAATATATTTACTTAAAAAAGTAAACTGGCGTGATTAAACCCTTTATGGTTTTATGCCATAAAAAGCTTGTAATTGACTTGCAATTTAAATTACAAAGTTTGAAAAAACATTAATATTTTTATATTTTAATAATGTAATTGGAAAAAATTGTATACTTAGGAATCCGAAATTGCTAGCCCACTTAAAACTATTCGTATGTGTAGTCTTATATTCCAAAAAGCATGATATTTGGTAGATTAACTGAAAGAAGTCAAATCGAATTATGACATAGCTTTTCTAGTACTTCTAACAATTAACATTTCTTTATAACAATAGAATTTTATAATTATCTTCTTGGCATCTCTAAAAATTGCTTACGGTATATACGAAATAAATCCTTAAACTATCGAACCAATGCTAATATAATAAAAACTTCACTTAGCAACCGATGAGAGGCGCTTAAAGATACCGGTGAGTGGGCACATCAAATGTGTAAAATAAGTACCCGAATAGAACAGCGAATTTACATAAAATTATGTACAAAGCTGAAATATTTGTCTGTGATTCAAAGAAGATTCCGAAACGATTTAGAGGTGAGCGGATTTTTGTTAAATGTGATGTGTTCTCAAAGATTAGAAAAGAGCAGAACACTGGTACATTCTACAACCAACAAGGACAGTCTGAGAACTAAAGATGCGTAGCAAATTGCAAAAATTAAAGTGTAAAATTTTGATGAAAGATTTAATAGGAATCATGTCGCGGTAAAATTAGTTTCGTAGCTACCTTTATCAGAGTAAAAGGAACACTGCACTGTAAATTGCTACCAATAATCAAATTTTCCTAAACACATCATCGGAAAAAATTTGTAAGACCACAAGGTGCTTGTTTTGAAGGAAATCCAGACTACATACAATGTTTATCGTATTTTGTACTATTTTTACTGAGTATATAAGTGATTTATTATTGCAATTAAAACTTTTTGTATTATATGGTTCTAGTCTTTCGGGTTAGATCGTGTATGCCACTTTGGTGGCAAATTTCCAATTTATAAAAGCTAGGTATGTCATTTCTAAGCACGTTGATTTTTAACTAAAGTTCTAAAATTGCTAGCTGAATCACTCATGTACCAAAAAATTTGTGGTAGTTTTTCAATATCCAAATTATATGTACAAATAAACAATTATAAAAGAAATATTATTTCAATAAAACTTAGAACAATATAGAAAGCAAGGGGTTGTAAAAAAATAGTTATTTTTTATTTAAAATGTTTTTCATATTCGTTACAAATTTGGAAACCTATGAGTAAAATTAAAAAATAGAAGATGTCTTTTAAATAAAAGCAAAAATATTGCAATTTTATGAGCTACAAGTCAGTTAACTTTAAATGATTGGTACTTGTGCTTTTTCTATTATTTTGTCATTGCCCACTTACTTAACTAAAATATTTATCACACTATGAAATTTAATGAATATCAAACTCACATGACAACCTTATCCCAATATAAACGAGAAGGGTGTAAACCCAAATTTTTAACTACCGAAAGCTGTAACTAACACAATAGATGAACAATTTCATATCTTAGTTACTCATGGATGACTGAGGATTGAGCTGTTCTTGTCGAATGAATCAAAAAACAAACTCGAGTTCGATTGAATCAAGAGGCAAACTCGAGTTCGATCGAATCAAAAAAGGAACTCGAGTGCTTGTTGTGATTTGCATTTTCGCCGACAAAAAGTGATTTATCTTTGTGTTATGTAATAATAGTTAGTTCATTTCTAGTTGTAAGAGGAGATTGTTAAAATTTAAAGATTGAGTAAGCACCTAATATTAATAATAATAATAATAATAATAATAAATGCCTGATTTGGCTGAAAATCAAGCTTGTGCTTAGTTTTAGTCTGAAGTACTTGTGTACCAAATTTGGTGTCAATCAGAGTTTTAGTTTTTGAGTTATTGTGATGACAGACACGTACACAGATGGAATTGTAATGTCAGTAACTACCTCTTAAGCGTTAGCACGCTTTCGGTAGTTAATAAACAACCTATTGTATATGGATCATATAGTATTAATAGCAAACACATTCAATAAGGCTTAGAAGTTAATGGATACAAAACTACACGTATACAATACATTTGTAAACTCAACCCTAGTATATGCGAGTGAATGGTGGCCAATTCAAAAAAAACGCGAAGAAAAACTAACACCAGCGGAAATAAAACGCCTTAGAGAAATAGCAGAGTAAAAGAATTGGAGCAGAAGGCAATAACAAATATAGCAGGCATAAAGCAATTAAAATGGTTCGGACACATTCGCAGAATGTAGACGAAGATAGACTGGTGAAGAAAGTAATGCAAACAAAAGAGGTAAAAGCAGAAAGGCAAGGGGATCTAGGAAAAGCTGACGGGACAGAATTGAAGAACTAGAGATGGGGAGAAGCAAGACAATAGAGGAAATGAGAGATAGTATGGGCAACAGGAAGGAATGGAAGAAATGGGTGGAGTCGCCATTTGACGCCCAATAAAAGAAAAAAAGGATTAAGAAAAAAAAGAAAAAACCACATGGCTTGTTAAGAACTCTAACAAAACCCCAGGTCGCCTAGATTTTTTAGTGAGCACTAACACACAGTATATAACTCAAAATACAATTCATTGCGCTAAGAGAACTTAGTCTTAATGTCTTGCTTAAAATATCACAACAAATAGATGGAGCAGTTGACACCATAACCAAAAGTATTCAAACTGCATCTCTACCATCCTGATTGCAAGAACCTTTCCAGAAAGCTGAATAATGCCCCGTGAATAATGCTAAGAAAATAATAGTACTTGTAAGGGTTAAATCAGATAAGAAAAACTTATTAAGGACGCAAAGAAACTCAAAAGGTTAGTTCTGTATTTGCAGAACAAAGCCATGTAAGCATAACTAAATAAATATTTTTCGTAGACGATTGCAAAAACAAATTTAAACATCACCTTCTGCCAATTAGCATGCACGCTACCGAGCCATAAGTAAGGACCAAAAAGCCTGTACGTGTGTTACCTGATGTTCGGGCTTTATTACCGGGCGCCCGTGCGCCTTTACAAGAGATACTTAACTTGGCGCCGCCGCTGTATCGGAGACGCTGGACCCCTCTCTCGGATGCGCCACCACTGGGCCTTAGCGAGAATGGGGTGCACGGGCTCGCGTGCGGCGCCGCGCGACATTGAGCGCACAGACTTGACTCGAGCCCGTTGAGCCCTCCAGACGTTAGCGCCAGTACGCTGCTTTCAAGGGAAACAGGACTGGGTGACAGGGAAACAGGTCAGTGTGGAATCGTGATGATTGATGTGTATGCGTCCTCTTGTGTTGTAAGGGCAGTATGTGTGCCTTGGGGAAGGAGTCTTGGCGTGCCGTGGCCCTTCTGCGGCGTAGTGCTTTGCGGCAACCCCGTGTTGCCCGAGCCTGCGTGACAAGGACACAGCTCAGTGCAAACTCTGTACGTTTGTTGCGTATGCGTCCTCTTGTTTTGTAAGGGCAGTATGTGTGCCTTGGGGAAGGAGTCACGGCGCGATCGTGGCCCTTCTGCGGCAGCCCTGTGTTGCCCGAGTCTGCGCGACAAGGACACAGCTCAGTGCAAACTCTGTACGTTTGTTGCGTATGCGTCCTCTTGTGTTGTAAGGGCAGTATGTGTGCCTTGGGGAAGGAGTCTTGGCGTGCCGTGGCCCTTCTGCGGCGTAGAGCTTTGCGGCAGCCCTGCGTTGCCCGAGCCTGCGTGACAAGGACACAGCTCAGTGCAAACTCTGTACGTTTGTTGCGTATGCGTCCTCTTGTGTTGTAAGGGCAGTATGTGTGCCTTGGGGAAGGAGTCTTGGCGTGCCGTGGCCCTTCTGCGACGTAGAGCTTTGCGGCAGCCCTGCGTTGCCCGAGCCTGCGTGACAAGGACACAGCTCAGTGCAAACTCTGTACGTTTGTTGCGTATGCGTCCTCTTGTGTTGTAAGGGCAGTATGTGTGCCTTGGGGAAGGAGTCACGGCGCGATCGTGGCCCTTCTGCGGCGTAGTGCTTTGCGGCAACCCCGTGTTGCCCGAGCCTGCGTGACAAGGACACAGCTCAGTGCAAAATCTGTACGTTTGTTGCATATGCGTCCTATTGTGTTCTAAGGGCGGTGTGTGTGACCCTGGGGAAGGAAGCACGGAGTGCCGTGGCCCTTCCAGGGAGCCCGGTGGGGCAAGGACTCGTCCGCCTAGCTGGTTATCCTCTGTGGAGCGGTGTCCGTGGGGGCGGGACGAGACGGCATACACTCGCCCAGGTAGAGAGCTCTCATTGCGTGCGGAAAGGTACCTTGCGGCTTGCGTAATTGCGTTCGCGCCACTAGCGGCGTTGCGACACGATGATTTGTATTGTCGTTTACTATTGTTTTTGTATGAATTGCATTTGGCTTAAGTTTACAACTACCAATAAAGCCTACTCTTGCCCCGGCTTTCCTCTCTAATCGCGAGAGGTTTTATGCCTAGGCAAGTATTAACTTTCGCGTAACCCTATGTGTTTTATTGATTGGACCTGCGCTCACTCAACCCTTACTAAATCTCACCCTTACAGTAATTCTAATTAACCATTTTTAATTTTCACTGTATCTTGGTCATTTGTAACCCAAACACCTGAAATACCTAAAAAGGCATTGAAACCGTTTTTGATGCCAATAAACCAAGGATATCAAAACAAAACTAAACAATTTCTTAAAGAACTACATCTACAGACAAATAAAATACATATGGTAGATATGTAACGCTTAAGATTAGAAAACTTTTAACTTCCTGAAAGACTGTTCAAACAATTCTGCTGTCCAAGTCTGACAAATGCATTAATTAATTATAATTAATAATTAATTATCAAAGTTCTTAGAGAAGAATAACAATGAAGAAGCTGAAAACAGTGTTAGAAGAAAACTAGCTAATTCTAAACCATCATTTTGACTTCCCAAAAATCCTTCGAGTGTCCAAGAAAATTAATAATAACGATGAAATAAAGCGGCACTGTTACGCTGTGTTCTTGACAAAGTTCAAGGGTGTAATAACGTATGGCATGATGGATTATGTTACAATGTTAACAAAAACCTGCCATACTCATTATATGCAGTATTAAGATCATATTTAACTGAAACGTTTGTCCTTTTAACTTGTGCCAGAGATTTGATTAATACGACCTAACGTTACTCTTAATAAATACATATCAGTATACATTTAAAATAGTAAAGGTAACACTCAGAGGAGTCTTGCCCATAAATTAATTTGTATGAATATCATAAGAACTTATTGCACAATTTGGGCAGTTTGTACGAAAATTAGTTTTTACATGGTGTGACTTGTACAGTGGCTTCTAAGCTAATCTGATTTTAAATATAGCAATAGTAATACTGAGAACTAAAAATTAAAATATTAATTTTAATAATATTTCATATAAATAATGCTATTATTTAAAAGACTTTAAATATTGAAACATTTGATAGAAATAGATATGTTAGTAATGTCTTTCCACTACAGAATGGTTATTAAACATAGCACGTGGATACAACTTAACATACGACTTAACATGAAACTGGAACCGAATAATAGCATCGCTTTCTCAAACGAACCCATGTTGAAATTTGAAACTGGCACACATGCAATACAATATACGTGAACAGCTTATCTACATTGACTCAAGTTATCAAAAGCAAATAAATTATAGCCAGGGGTAAATGAACATGGTTACTTAAATACGGAGGTCACATTTATTGTGTAATCTGACAGAAAAGTAGGCAAACCATGCTTATAATCCAAGTTTCTCTCTGAAAATTAAAAAAAAAGTATAAATTAAAAATTATATATAACAAAAAATCTTTAATAAGGAATTAAAGAGAATTGATTTGCTGGAAGTAACCTACATAAGACACTTTTGAAAAAAAAAGATAGATAAGAATCTGTACCACAAAAGTAATAAAGGCTCAATAACATCAGTGACTTAATAAATAAAAAATGAAGGGTAACTTAATTCGAAAAATTTTGATTACAAGGTTACTTTTCCTAGAAGTGCTGCTAAACTTCATAAATAAAATTTATATAGAAGCTAATGTAATAAACAAATATAATAGTAAGTTTATAAAAGAAGCAATTGTTATGTACTCAGGTTTTGCAAACTTCAAGAAGTTACAAAACTGAAAAATTAGCTGCTACTATGGGACGTTACTACATGGCTCAATTTAAATAATTTCAGCCAATATTCCCGAGTATAAATATTTTTGGCTCTTAAAAGTGTTACATAGGGTGATCGAAATTGAACTTTATGATTTGAATTGCACACAGTTGAAGTTCTGTGAACGTTCCAAGTTTGCATTTGAACAGTTGGTATCTAAACACATACCAAAATCATGATCATGCTGTAATACAGCGCAGCAACCCATCAATATAATTCAAATTTATTATAAAACCAAGCTATTTGGGTAGTAAAAATCTATGTATTATTTTTTACAAACGCCCTTTTTGGTGTGCATCGTGAGCTGAAGAAATTATTGTCCCGTACTTTTTTGCTGTTAATGATGTATACCATCAGAAGGTACTAAACAACATTTTTCTTTCTAATTAAACCAACGATTTGAACTTTTGGTTTTGATTAGCCACGTCGGTCTTGAGATCTAACCCCATTAGAGTTTCCCCTTTGAGGAAATTTAAACAAAAGGGTTTATGTCAACAAACCTGTTACGACTCCAGGTCTAAAAGATAACATCAGACGTGTAGCCACTAAGATAGAGCCGCATTTATGAGAAAACATCCGCTAAAAAAGTGGTCACGTAAAATTCGGATTGTTCTAATATTTTGTAGCTTATTCAGTTCAATTTGGATTATTTTATGCCCAATTCACAAATAACTAACTAACACTTTATGATAAATTGTGTCTAACAAATTAAAATAGTAATCATTAAAAAACCAAGCGCACCTGTGCATACAAATGAGCATGCGAATTAAAGGTCAACTACGTAGATAAAACGTGTGATACCCTGGTTAATATTTATGTGGCAAAGATAGCAAAGTGTACGCCAATAAAATAAGTACAGTTACAAAAGCAATGTGCACACTAATAAATTACGAAATATCAGAAATTTATACATATACTATATAACCTGGAAACATTTAAGGCAGAACGTAGTACCTTTCTCTCCCATAGTGCAAAACGCTCAAAGGTTAAGGTAGTGAAACAGCCCAGTTATTGCACTAAATCTTGTTTACTTATGCAGCGGAATTTCAGCGCTAATTTTCATTTTCTGTAGTAAAAATTAATTTGCAAAAACTTGTAATTTGACAAATGTTACCGATATATTATTTAGATTGATAAAACCGCTAATCAACCTAATATAAATAGAATTAAATAACGGGAAATTTCAATGCTACGTTACGAAATAAAACTAACAAACAATACAAAAAGTAGGCCCATTCAGCTGGATGTTGTGCAACTAGTAAAAATCAATTACGCTCGCATTGTTTCTAGTTAAAAAAGAGAAAACAAAGCCGTTGTATGTCGCTAGTAAATCGAAGGTAAAATAGGTTAAGGTGAAAATCGCCGCCGGTGGAAAGTGTGCGTGAACGCAATAAACCATGCGGGCGTAGCAATTGACATCGTGTCCCTGACACACACACGTTACGGTCGTTTATCCGATACTATACGAGGAATGGCGCAGAATAAATTATTCTCATCTTGCAATCAACAACTCAATGTCAATCAAAGCGACTTCTCTTCCTTTTCGTCATAGCGTCGTTAGTGAAAGATCTGACGGACTAAGATTATAATTTAATTGGCAACATCCACCCAATATACAAATAGAGGAGGAATAAAATACAAATAATCATAAAAAATGAGATAAATTTTAGAAACAAGTTATAAAAACAAAGAGAAATTAACAAAATGAGTAAAATTACAAAAATAAAAAATTTCAACGTAAAAACTAAATAATAAGTATGAATAACAATTAAAGTAACTTTAAACATAAAGATAAAAAAATTGCATCTTAATATATAGTAATGATTACGCTTATAAGTAAGATTTAGATTTATTTATTTATTTATTTTTATATATATTTACGGTCTGCTTTAACTTAAAATAATAAATGCGAGAAAAATAAAATAACTCCAACCAAGTCAAGTGGTCATTAACATTTCAACCTTCTGACTTCTTCGATCACTAAGTGTGCTAGTTATTATGAAAAGTGTAATTTTAGACATGTCGGTGCGTTTCGCATATTTCGTGAGGTTTTCTGATTGAAAGCTTTGGCACATTCCCAAATTTAGATCTCGGAAGACCACACGGGTTTCAATATTACTTTGTGCAAGACCATTCTACTCGACAATAAAGGCTTCCAATTAGCCAAATCACTTGCTCAATTTAAAACTTAGTCGCGTTATTTTGGCTTTAATATCGGTTCTCCAGGTTAACTTATGGCCCAGGTATATTTCGAGATATTTGACTTCAAATGTAACAGGTATTTGGGCATTATTATTGTTAATTGTGGACATAGGATACGTTAAGTAGTGAAAATTGTCTGTAGCGACATGTTACTATTAACTGTTACTTTCTACCTATTGAACCAGTCTCTCAGCAAATAAAGGTGGTTTTTTTAAGTATGGCGCAACAGCTTCTGCCGGATCTTGGATGGATAAATATATTTGGCAAACGTGGCCATAACGCCGTTTTTAAAGGTTCGGAGGTGAAACGAATAGAGTAACTAAAGAATGGGCCCGAGGACGCTACCCTGCAATATCCCAGCAGCGATCTGTTGATAGCTTGAAATATGCATTTGCTTAAGCAGGGCTCAAAAAGGGTAGTTTCTTATTGTAAAGTAAGCCCTTGTGCCATACCTTATCCAATGTTAACTAAATGTCCAAAATTAAACCGACACATTTCTTGCTTGTGAGCTTATGAGAGTGGAGTCTACGGTTACTTGGTTCTTTCTAGAAGAACTTTTTAAAAAAATTTTGATATAAGAGGCAAGAGACTTATAGGTCTGTAAGATATTGATTGTGTTGATGGCTTTCCAGGTTAGGGAGTCAGGATCACTTGCGCATATATGGGAAACAACACAATCGTAAGATATTTCGATTTCCTAAGTAGATATTGGATTCTTCTTCCACTACTAAGTCGTACAAGGGGGCTTTGAAGGTGAGAGTTCTTTCAGGTGAAGTGAAATTTGCGTATTGAGAAATTTCGTATGTGCTGTCGTTTACTTAGGGTGCCGATGTTATAAAATCATTTGCAAGATACTCAACGAATGTATCGGTTTTTGCTATACTTGATCTGGACATTTTAATTTATGGAATCTCTGCACTGGGCCTTTAAATTTTTTTATAATTTTCCATGTAGATGGGTCGCTTAGAAAAAGATTAGTAATGCACTGTTTGATTGTTAGAGAGTCATTTGCAAGCGATAAGTAAGCCTGTTATATAGAGTTCTATCGTTTCCATTTCGAGTTTTTATTTTTCCCAAATGAGATCTCGGATATAACAAGATAAGTTTCTAGATGTATTGCCTGACGAGGAGTCAGTTGCCGTTGTAAGATACTGTGTTGTTTCCCCAGATCTTGCTACTTTTAATTCTGATAGTTAAAATAACTTATTGTTCAAGTGAAGTTTGAAAGTAATCCCAATCAGTCTAAAATATAGTCGTACGGAAGTCGGCTGGGTGATTATAATTGTTCTAACAGTTACAAGAACGGGCATCGGTGAGTAAATCGCAAGTGGGTACTACTTTAAGGAACGTACCATTTGTTAGAGTCACTAGACCAATACGTAGATTTTCAGGTAGAGAGTTAATTAAGATTGAGATTTTCCATTGCTTGTAGCAGTTTTCTTTCTTCAGGATTGTCCAACCTTGACCCCCAAACTGTCTATTTGAAATTCCATTTTCTCCTACCCACAATAAACTTATTGCCAAGTGACTGAAACAAGTTTTGATATTCTACGACAATTATTGAGGGCCGCTGTGAGGAATATATTGCGACAACTACTAATCCAGAGACAGGAGTATACGTATATGCTTAAAGCTTGAATTTTTACAGTTTTGTACGATGCCAACTAATAATTTACAAATCAATTGTTGATAAATACCGCTGATTCTCCGTAGATGATTATTAAAGTAAATTATGTAATTGGAAATTTTTATATTTTATAATTTTTTACTCCGTATATGTAGATTGGTGGAGGTTTGAAAGCTTTTGGTTGTTGAAAGATAGTACTTTGTCAATGAATTTCGCCATTAGCTTTGTTTTGTGAGATGATTCGGTAGCAATTAGATATACTTAATCGGTTGCTATTTAAGTTATTTGAATTTTCGGGAGAACTAGCCCTTTTAATTATTTTTTTATAAAGTTTCCTATTAAGTTTTTTAGTTAGTGATGCTCTTGGAGTGATTTGATGACTCATATCGATCGAGTCTACGTTAAAATTTTTAGTTGTAAGCGTGTTTTCACTGATATTGCTGATTAAAATGTTTTAAGAAATCTGATTTAAGCTAGATCATCTTATCTGGTGGGACTGAATCGTTTGCGGGGTATTTGGTACAGCAACAGTAGGGTTCTTTTTTGTTTTGTAAATTGGAACCCTGGTACGATAAGAGAATTATGAGGATTTACATAAATTCGCTGGTTGTTAGTTGCAATATTCCCAATTAGTAGGAAGTTCTAACCACTCCCGTTGGGGAACATGATTTATGACAATTTAAATCAGATTTTAATAAATTTTATATTCACCTTTATATCGTTATAGCAAATTTAAATTGATCTCTAATCGCATGATTTTAAATTTGACCTCAGACTACATAGACTACACTTGGCACTTGAAGATAGCAGAATGCAACTGATATGACCTTATTATTTAAAAATCAAAGGAATACTGTTTGGATCTATGAAGCACAAAATTGTTTGTCGTTCAATATGCTAAAGAAGTGCAAATAGATGCAAGGTAGTATGATGCCGAAGTCGAGTAAAAACATGGTGATAAACCTCAGGAAAAAAGCAGGAAATAAATAATAATAATGCGTAAGTCGAAAAATTGTATACGATTTCAAATAGTATCAACGTTTCAAAAGTTTAATTTACAAGTGCAACTAAATTAAACCTCGGTCAAAAGAACATACACTCTAGGATCAAGCGTAAGCTACCACAGGACCTAATCTAGATTAACTAGCTTTAAATAATAGTAGAACTCAAATGTTTAAGTCAGAGGTGTGAATGCACTCACTTAATCCTCTCTCAAAAATTAATGTACTCCTAGTCATAAGTTTATTCATGTAACATAGCCGTGTATTGCATCTTGTTTGCAGAGCCAGCTAATATATATTAAAAAAAAAAGTTTAATTATATAACAACTTTTTGACACCAACTAAAAATGCATGCACTTTAGCCCAGACGTTGTAACAGCTGACGGATTTTAAATTTGTCTTAAACAAAAAACTTAAAAAAATGTCCTAATTTTTTAAACTTAAAAACCGTATCTATAATCCAATTTATCCTACCTTCCAAATAGTTTCCTCTAAAAATTACTTTTAAGATAGTTCTGAATTATACCTTCATATCATATCGTTAACAATTATCCTCCTACTTCATTACTGTGAAAATAAACCTAGTGGCCCTTTTCTATTAAACTAATAAGCTAAATGTGCTGTAGCTTATGATCACAAATTGCCTTAGATAATTTAAAAGTTTATTAATTAATCAAACCGAACGAATGATCTAATTAACCGTTTCATAATATCATCTTCCTATAGAAATTACTAGGATGAAGTTAGTTGATTTTCTTTTGGCTATTAATTTTTAACGTAATTTATATGACAGTAAAGCAAGAGTCTTAAAATCATGGTCGTAACAATTTCGTTTTTGATGTTGCAATATCGAGTTTTACATTAATAAATAAGTTTATCGGCTTAATATTTTTTTTTCGAACTCACGACTTTGTCAAAACGGGTAGCATTCACTGTATTTCTGTCATTATACTTACAAGTTAATTTAACTTACAGTTAATTTATTTTTCTTTTCCACAGTTTAATATGTTTTCACGTATCTTTTATATTGTAAATACAAATTTTTACTCTAACAAAATGTGCTTTTTTAATAAGGGACTGCAAGATAACTTTTTAAATAATATTCAACGTTACATACAATCCTCAGCTTTTACTAGCCCATTACTCGTTAGGATAACCATTTATTTTTTAAACGTACAATGTTTTAGATATATTAATATTCGGCACTTAACCCTATCATATCAGTCTAATAGTCTTCATTCATAATATCAAAATTTATATATTTTTCAGAATTTTCAATAAATATTTGTTCTGCATTTATTTTTGACAAAATGTTAAAAAAATTATCAGCTTCAAAGTAAATTAAGTGAACTTAAAACAGCCTCTTCAGCTGGAGCTAAAGTTAAATTATTGAACATAGCGGTAAGGTATAGGTAACGGAAGCATTTATTAAACGAGTAATTTAACAAATAAAATTAACCACGATTCTTTAAACTGCGATATTTTCAGGTTTGTGTTGCTTGCGCATGCGCGCCTTCGAGTAACTTTGATGTATTGCGCTTTAACCTATCAGTAAGCTCATTGTATTCTAGGAAATTCACAAGACAAATTAATGCTCCTCACATACGTTTGATCAACGAGGATAGACTCTAATATAGTATTTGCATTTGTTCAGATTTCAATTTTATTAGCAAATAGAAACTTTGCTTATTCTTTTGAATATGTGTTGCTCTTTGATAATTCGGGGAAAAAATGTCATCTATGAAGAAAGCCACTCCAAGAAAAACTCTGGTTCAAATATTTGGATCTATTAGGACAATGAATTACCAAGCGAAGTAAAAACAGTGGATCCCAATACAGGATCTAAGCAAGAAGCTTTATCAGATAACAAGAAGAGTATACCAGTTTTTTTTTTTGTTTTTTTTTATTAGAGTTATTACAACTAGTCTTAAGGACTAACCAGCAATTTTGTTATAACTTAAATTAACTAGTGAACTATATGAGATTTTACCCAACGATTGTCCTCTCAGTTCTAATAATCTGGCACACACGTTATTTTCACATATTCTCACTTTTACTCTGCTTTTGCACTGTTACACTCTCACACTAACTCAAATGGTTTTATCCTTTTAAGTCTTCTTTCTAGTTGCTCAGTGTCGAGGAGTTGTAGAACCTCTATATTCACGTGTTCGTGTAACCTGTATTCGTGTTTCTGAGCTATAGTTTTGATTTCTTCAGACACAGTTTTTATCCTTAGGTCCCTATGAATATCACTGTTTCTGACGTACCAGGGCGCATTAATAATGTTCCTTAGCACTTTATTTTGAAAGACTTGGATCGTGTTGATATTGCTTTTACTGGCGCATCCCCACATTTGACAGCCATACGTCCATACGGGTTTTAGTATCTGTTTGTAAAGTAGTAATTTGTTGTAAGTTGACAGCTGGGACTTTCTTCCCAACAACCAGTGCATCTTCTTATACTTAATATTTAATTCTTCTTTTTCTTCTTAATGTGTTCCTTCCAACGTAGTTTTACATCCAGATTCATTCCAAGGTATTTTGCTGTATTAGCGTGTGGTAATATGCTACTGTTTAGTATGACTGGTAGGTATTCATCTCTCTTGTTCGTGAAGTTGATATGCACGGATTTGGTTTCATTTAACTTTATTCTCCATCTGTTTGTCCATACTTCTATTTCATTTATGATTTGCTGTAGTGCTTCGCTTGTTTCTTCAGTGTTTTTCCTACTGCTAGTATAGCGGTATCGTCCGCAAAAGTGGCTGTAGTTGTTCGTTCGCTGGTGGGCACGTCGTTGGTATACAGAAGGTATAGTGTTGGCCCCAGGACACTGCCCTGTGGTACCCTGCTTTAATTTCGCATAAATCAGAATACTTATCTCCTTGTTTGATCCTAAAAATCTATCACTGAGATATGATTTTAGTAGTTCAGAATGTTGTTTAGGCAATACTTTACGTAGTTTATAGTTCAATCCTTCATGCCACACTTTATCGAACGCCTGTGAGACATCTAGGAATATTGCTGAGCATACCTTTTTCTCTTCCAGGCTTTTTCAATTATATTAGTTATTCTGTGAACTTGGTCTATTGTGGAATGTTGATTTCTAAATCCAAATTGATGTATGGGTATCAGTTCTTTTCTTTCTATTATTGGCTGGAGTCGCTTTAGAAATAGCTTTTCAAATAATTTTGAGACTATTGGCAGAAGTGAAATAGGCCTATATGATGTCATTTCATTTGGGGTTTCCCAGGCTTTTGAATCATTATTATTTCAGCCACTTTCCAGACGCTTGGCACATATTTTAGTCTAAACACTGCATTTATTAAATTTGTTAATTTAACTATTGCTTTTTGGTAGCTGCTTCAAAATCATTCCTGTAATTAGATCAAATCCAGGAGATTTCTTTGGATTTATATTATTTTAATTTCTTTTGTTACTTCTTGTGTGGTCACGTATCGTATTTCTTCTTCTTCTGTTCTGTTTTCTTCTTGACTTGCTTCGTTTTGCATTTGTTGTTCGTTAGGTTGGAATATATTTTCTAAGTATTTTGCAAAAGTGTCTGCTTTTGCTTGTTATTCCTTGCCCATCCATTTTCAGTTCTTAATGGTGGTATTTGGATTATGGGTCGTTTGATTTTCCTAGTTGCCCTCCATACGGAATAGTCGGCATCTTTATCGTTTGAAAGGTACCTAAGGTAAGTATTCACGGATTCGTTTTTATTTCTTTTAATTCCTTCTTAACTGTTGCGTGAGTTGATTTAGCTTAGTTTTATCTGCCGGTGCTTTGGTTTGCTGCCATTTTTCCTGGCTCTTCTTTTTCGACCACTAACTCTTTAATTTCTTTAGGATAGTTGATACCTATTGTTTTCCTCTTTATCTCTGGCGTGTTATTCCACGCAGCTTGCTGGATATCTATAATAAATTTTTCTGTTTCCTGGTCTAGTTGTTCTTTATTCACAAGGGGTACGTTGAGGTGGATTCTATTGCATAATTCTTCTTTAAAGGCTTCCCAATCTGTGTATTTATTACACAATGTTGGGTTGCACTGTTTCTTGATTAGGTTTTCGTTTAATGTTAATATAATTGGGGAATGGTCAGAACTTAAATCAAAATTCTCTTCAATGTCCACAAAATTTATAGCAATTTTCCTGGAGATAAAGAGGTCGATCAAGTCAGGAATTTTATTTTCATCTGCGGGCCAGTAGGTGGGTTTACCCGTGGAGTGGAAATTACAATTCATTCTAGTTGCTGCTTCGTACAACTCTTTTCCTTTAGTTGTGAGTATACCAGTTAAATGGAAAAAACAGCGTCGAAGTACGCGGCTTTAATCCCACAATATTATAAAACTTTTACCCCGATAAAAATATAATTGGCACACCATAGTACCTAAAATTAAATGTCTAAAACATCATTTAGGCCATAAATGGTGGTAAGGCTCCAACTCCTGCGAACTGAAAGGTTAAAGCTCTCATATGTTCTTCAGCGTGTTCGGTCGTCGCGCACCATCTCTTATGCGGGATGATGCGAGAAGCACTGCCCCTTAGACGATCGCCATTATTACCCCTTATTCGAGTAAACGCAGGTATTCAATTATCTTTAGTGACTGAGTAGGGCACTCGTCAAGCATCAGAAGGCTCTGGAATGGAACCCGGGTCCGTCCGAACCGCAGCCTACCCCTTATACACGGTACCACGCTTGCATATTAGGTCATAAATGCTTAACAAAAAAATTTAAAAAATCCTAAACAAATATTAACCTGACCAACCTAAAGTAACTAATGAAACAGGAAGGCTCACCTTTATATAAATTCTGCTTTTGATTAGAATTCTAAGAAGTTTTAGAATTTTTTTTTCTAATTTTTTCGACAGTTACTAGCGAACTTCCATACTATAGCATAACTACCCACCAGATATACAAGTCACAGTGTCAAGTTACTTTTTCTAATTGTTTACTGTACTTTTAAAGACCATCAAAATTTCATATAAATTACAGGAATCTGTACAACAGTTACGGAAGACAAAAAATTCCATAAAAGGCAAGAGAAATTTTGTAATTTAAAGTATGAATTTTACAATAACTTAAGTATGTGATTTATATTAACAAATTTGATAAATCGTACAAAGGCATACGTAAGTATACCTTTCATAATTTATCACTTGTACAAATGTATTAAAATGCAGCATTTGGCACCGAATATTAAAAATTTGAAGTTATAATAACTCAAATTTAAACACCTGTGTAGACGTTTTAATTACTGTAATCAACGCCACTGTTGTCGAGCTATTGGGGTCCTTGGCTGCGGTACAGAGGAAATTAGATTTAATCTTGGAGTTAAATGCCTGATGGGTGGTCTACTAAATCACTAAAAATAATTACTTTGGAGCTCAATATGGAGAAGCAAATGAAACAGAGATCATCTTTATCATAAAAATGTTGGTTTGATGGAGTAAATTGCTTCAGGGGGCATAATAAACCCAGAAATGCAATGCAGTAAATGACAACCGCACCCATGATGACAAAAAATCAGAGATAATACTCAAAGGCAATTTGAAAGTTATGCGCCCATACAGAGCATAGAAGCAAAGAAACTGCAATATTATAGGAATGCATTTCAATCCTAATGTATGATTCCATAATCCTAAATTAAAAAGTTACAATATTGAATGTCATAGAAACATTAATCATGCAAAAAATAGTGAGAGTGAAGAGCTGCGTATTAAGACAAATCTGAAGAAAAAATATCTGCTGTGACCATGAAAAAATATTTTGCATATTTATTTCTCAACTATTTATTTATCAACTGTGTATTATTTAAAACGGAAAAGGGGTCAAATGATTACGTCAAAGTAATTTTAGAAATATAAAAAGCAACACAAAATGCAAAAAGCTTTTGGACTACCATTGAAGATGAAGAATTTGCTAGTGGACTTTCTATCTATATAATAAAGACATATTAAGTATCTATTATATCAAATTTTTGGACACCAAGAGCTGGTTTAATATTAGAAATTATTTCACAAACTATGTTGACATATTTAGTTCAAAGCCAAGAATTTGAATATCTATATTATAAATAATAATATCCTTCGAGGTGGCATTTATTTCTTCATAACGGTCCAACCAGGTTTAGATATTCCTTTTCGTACCTTTGGTTTTGCTACAACTTCTACTAAATTAATGCGATAATAAGAATTTTCAAACAGAGACAAAGCTGAACAGCTTATAGTAATAAAATTCAATTAATGGGGATTCAAAGTGTGAGCACGAGCATACCCTAATGCAAACAATGGAATTAGGAGTTACGAGAAATACTTTGTAAAAGCCTGTAATCAAATGAAAGTTATAAATCACAATATAATCTTAGATAATCCATTTACAAGTATCTCATTAAACAGATTCTTGAAGAACAAAAATGTATACGTCTAAGTACAATTTGAACTAATACACTAGAGATGCCAATGAAAGGCTAAAAAAGTTCATGAAATTCCCAGTAAGAGGAGATCTGTGATCAGTTCTTCAAATTTGTAGAGGGTGTACATTTCAAAAGATAAAACGATAACAAATTTTGCACATAACACTAAGAATATGAAATTACAATTAAAAAATGAATGCTACCCTGGTAGATGTTTCAATCTTCTGAAAAATGCCTATATTTAGATTTAAATTGTTGGATGTATGAAAAGTGTAGAGAAAGCATTCATTCGGAATGTATGACAGTATTTTATGTATGACCACAAAGGTCAGCAATATACCCATATGTAGTCATTAGTTGATTTATGTTATATTAAAAAAATAAATTGGCTTAAAACCTACAATTACAGTCAAATTGCATTATTAGTTATTGTATTTCAATTTACCTGATTAATTCTTTTGATATAATAAAGGTAAATTCATTGTGAGCTAATATTACTTATTACAAATTTTGACTGCATATGGCAACCATATTTAAAACACCAAAACCGCATATTGGCGTGAATTTTATTCAGCATAATCACACATCGTTTCAAGCTTCAAAAATGCTTACAAATTAAAAAATTATCAAAATGAGAGCTCTATTCGTACAAGGCACCTGGCGAATATTATTATCGTAAACTTCCGAGCTCACAATTCGTTGAATGGTGAAAATATCGGAGCATAAATTTACTCTACGCTACAAAATGGTGCTAGTGAGCCAACAAAATGCATGAAGTGGGAAGAATATTACTGTCGTTCGAGCCAGTGTTCATAATTTATTATTTATGCTGAGAAACTATGACTTTTGGATACAATTTGGCAAATTTTGCGGTTAAACATGCGTTTGCATCCATACAAGATGGTTTTAACCTAAGAAAACTACTAGACACCAAATATGTTGTAGGTTCTTTGATTGGGTGGTAGAGTGACTGAAATCTAACCACAATTTTCAGCAAAAGTCGTCATTTTTAATAAAGCCCACTTGTGAGAAGAATTGTAGAAACAGCTTTACATCAACAAAACTACATTTTACGGTTTACGCGCATAGATATCAATAAAGTTGGAGAATGTAACGTTGTAGCGAATTGCCACCATTGTCGATTAATAGTAAGAAATTTTTTGTGAGTGTAGTTAGATGATATAAACTTAAACGCGGTTCTAACAGAAGGGTGCTGCAACCCACAGTTATTATGGGAAAAGTATGATAAATTATTATTTTCAAGAAATGGGGCTGCAAATTAGTCTTCAAGAAATAAGACACTAACATTACTTAAAGTTGACTCAACATTATTTACAGTAACTTAATTGAAAAGACATAAAACACTAAAATTACTACTTATTTTTAGTTTCTTATTTCAAGTAATTGCATATGTTAACACAAATGAGATCTTTAATTATTGCTACAAGTTATAAACTTATCATTTCAGAAGTACCTACATATGTTGTTGATATGTATAACGGGCTTGTTGATTTTTAATGACGAAACGTTTTCCTCGTTTTTAAAAATAGTTATTCATATGCATAAATAATAAACTGCAAAGCATTAAACGTTCCACTAATGTTTTATTTTGCCGACACTCACATACTGCTCGCATCCGTTCAGTAACTGTGCATATTCCGCTTAACACAAAGCGCCTCGTTATGCACGCTGTCGCAGAAGACATCTCTCCTAACATTCGTGTTTAGGTTTCATTACAAATAGACATCCTTTTCCGCCATATTCGGCGGGATAAACTAATGGCAGTTGCGCATGTAAGGCCGAGCGGGCAGCAAATTGGACATTCCAAATTTAATTGCCGGGCGACTTCTTCTCGTAACAATTTGCCATAAGCTAATTTGTCGCCGTTCGCACTGCGCTGCCCGTGTAGTACTTTTACTGTTCCAGCAGTTGAGCAGTAAATTTCTGATTGCATCTAGCTAACAGTAGTTTCTGATTCACTTTATACCATGCCTGCATAAAATATTGCCGCGTTCATATCTTAATGAATAAGGAAACTTTACGTGCAGCTGAGGAGCAACACGTAATAATTTCATTTAACGGTAAAACGCGCTGACAAGTCATAAACGTGACAAAGTGACACGGATATGTCCATAAAACTAATAGTAAACATTCGTGGGTAACTAAGATGTACAGTGAAATAAAAATGTTTTCCTAACACAAATTGTGATATATTTTTATTAATCTGAAAGTGTACTTTTAAAAAAGGTATAAATTCCAACAATTATTTAATATAAAAATACGTACAAAAATACTAAAGAGGCACAATGATACTTTTGTCATTTTCTGTATACATTTCTAAAAACGTGACAAAAAATTTCACCTGAATATATTACACATGGGCTGCCAGCGTGGTCCCGTGGTTGAGGGGCGGACTGCGATGCTGACGGACCCGGTGCTCTCTGATGCCTGGCGGGTGGCCTACTCAGTCACTAAAAATAATCGAGTACCTGCGTTCATTCGAACAAAGGGTAATAATGGCGGTCGTCTAAGGTACGGTGCTTGCCACATCGCCCCGCATCAGAGATGGTGCGCAACGACCTGGCAGAGAGAGCGAACGTATGAGAGCCTTAACCTCTCAGTGCTCCCACGCGGGGCGTAGGACCTTACCATACCATACCATATTACACATGACAAATATTACACTAAACTAACTCTATTGACGATTGAATTTTAATGAAAATTTATATATGTATCATAACCATATGACACAACATATTTATTAACGACCTCTCAGTGGTGCCTGTATGATTATTTTGTGGAGAGGAAGGACAAGGGGGCTTAGAAAAATCTTTACCTGCTCTAACACTATTAAGTATTTTAGTAAACGTGCAAGATACTGAAGTACTACAAAATACTCAAAATTTGACAATTAGTAATTAGCCAACTAGTACCTTATGTTTTATTTTCTATTTTAGTGAAATAAAATCACAAATTTGACTATACCAATGGTTAAGGAAAGCTTGAACCCCCCTCTACATGTTGTATTTTATGGGAATCCATGCAACTTCTATGCTGTAGGCAGTTTTTGGCTTTGTTGAGACAGTGCTATTCCACATTTTGTTAGTTAGACTTTCGCATTTCGCGCAGGTTTCAAATCTGGCTAATGTCTAATATTATAGCGATGATTTTTACTGGCACATGAGAAACAAACTATTATTTCTTCTTCATTTATCTTTGCCGTTCAGTGTTGTTAAAAGATATTTCTCTCTTATCAACATTTCTGTGCTCCATTCTGCACAGACCTACAGCCACTTCTCTAAAACCTGCCAGTTTTACTTTATTACTATGGATCTTTCTGTACAACGACCAGGGATTTACAGCAGTTACATCTAACAGAAAATAAAAGGTTCAGAGCTACCACTTTTTTAAACGTATTCTGTACTTGGACCTGTCTAGCAAGCTATCATGCAGGTCAACACCACCCATGTGTTTGTTGTAGTGCTTGATAATGTTAGTGCATTTTATTGGCACATTACTCCTTACTTTCTTATCGAATATGTTTGTTTCAGAAAAAATTCCTCACTTGCAGTTGACAGGCACAAAACTGCTTTGTTACTTTTCATGCCACACATGGAACGTCAACGACTTCAACAAATGCACCTCTTTCTTTATTGTTCATTTCACTCTCTTAAGAAATTCTATTTTCTTGACTGTTCGTACTGTGCAGATTTCCTGCTTGGTGAAGTGTACAAATAAGTCAATAAATGTGTAGTAATTGTCACAATATACCTTATAATTACAGTTTTTAGGAGTCCCTTTACTTAGACAAAAAACAAAATTACCAGAAACGTCCTTGTGTTTTCCAACAATCTCTAAATTTGATCGTTTTTCTGATTTATGTAGATTTTAAAAACACAAGAGTACCCAAGTACTCTACATGTCATAAAAAGTTTACAGCCCCAGTGTTGTGATTATGATAGAAGATATTGTTTCAAATATCTTTTTGTCTTAGTTGAACACATTTGCTCATCAATTAATAAACACTAGAAACTTTCTTAGAATTTTTGCGTATTTTGAAAAGAGGGTCACGGCCTGGTTCTTTCTGAGGCACTGCATCTTCATTATTTGCAAAATGTATGTATTTCCTGATTTTTTTGAATATGATTGATTAACATTGTTACTTGGACCAACTTATTTCCGAATGATTGTCTCCTCTTGCAACTTGAGTCTAGAATGTATGACATTACAATACCCATGCCAATATTTTTTGATATCGTTTTTAAAAATTTCTTGTAGTTTGCCTGGATTCAATTAAACACTATACCGGATTGTCGTTTGATCAGTAGGGAGAATTAAGCTTTTTGTTAAAAGTTCAATGAAAAAGTCATGTGGTATTTTATAAATACGTGTTAAAAACTAATCATTTTCTAAAAATTTAAATTGACAGTCTGATATCACTAAACTTTATTTTTCCACATAATGCTTCTTGGGCTTTTTTTTGGTTTCTTACAATACTTGCTTTCTAATGTTCATGAAGTTAAAACTATAAGTGTCTTTGGTTTACTCATACAAAATATATATTACATATATACCATCTTATGTGATGCCTACAAAATCAGTATTCTATATGAAACATATAAGGTACATTCTTCTATGTACTGGTACTGTTTGTAAATATTTATAGACAAATTAGTGTTTGGATCATTGCTCAAACTATAAAAATAACGCAGTAATACAATGATAGTTCCCATTTGACTTTTGAAGCGGCTAGACGTGCTAATCGCCGCTCCGAGTGCATGAAAGTTCAAGTGATAACGATTTTATACACAATAAACAGCTGGCCGAACGGCAAGTAAATTATTTCTCATTATCTACATTACACTAAGATTAAATATTTTGTAAAAGTAACGGACATAATAACTAATAATCACTAGCGGTTAATAAATGCTAGGAAGTTAAATAAAAGGCAACTGTGTTTACCTATTAAACTTCATTAAACAAATTCAAAATGTTACCAGCATATAATGGCCCAGGAGTTAATTATAACCAAAATGGCGCACCATATAATAATCCCATGCAGGTAATCCCAATGAACAACGTTATACCGGGTGTTACATTAGCTAACACACAAATGCCGCAGTACTATAGCTTTCAACAACAAAGTCAATCAATACTCACTAGTAGCAACTTCTTCATACCGCAGCAGAACATTAACCCACCAGCCCATTCCCATCCCACTAAGCAGCAGCAATCAAACAACGAACGCTAGTACTACAGACTGACCTCAACCAGCGATGATGAAACAGAAGAAAACCCCAATGAAAACTCCAAAGAAAACCCATGGCAAAAAGTAAAACAAACCAAGCGAAGAAAAATAAATATACCCAACAGTCAAGACATTTTACTACAAAATAAATATAGCCATTTAACCGATGCCATGGAAGAAGAAACTAACACAACACAAGTAGAAAACAAGGTCCCACGACCCCCGCCAATCTTTGTCTATGGCGTAATAAATAACCAAAAAATGATAAACAAATTAAATGAAATCATAGAAATAGAGCAGTACAGCACAAAATCTCTAGGTAACAATACAATAAAAATCAATTGCAATACCTCTGATAATTACCGAAAACTGATTCACTTCATGCAAGTAAACAAAATTGTGCACCATACATATCAACCGAAGGAGGAACGAGCCTATAGGGTAGTACTCAAGCACTTACATTTTACAACTAGCACAGAAAGCATTAAAAAAGAACTTAGTAAAGACGGACATCAAGTCAGAAATATTATGAACGCAAGAAAACGAATAACAAAAGAACCTTTAAACCTATTCTTTGTTGACCTAGAACCAGCACAAAGCAATAAAAATATTTATAAAATACAAAAAATACAAAACCAACTAATAACTATTGAACCACCCAAAAAAGGTATATCACAGTGCATGCGCTGTCAGCAATATGGTCATACTAAAGTTTATTGTACTAAACTCTATGTATGTGTTAAATGCGGAGGGACTCATAGCACGAATAATTGTACAAAAAACAAAGACACACCTGCACAATGTGCATTATGCAATGGTCCTCATCCGGCTAGCTATAAAGGCTGCGAATTCTACCAAGGCTTACTAAAAAAATCCAACAATGCTAACAATAGACTAAACATTCAACACAACCCGTTAACAGCCATCTATACAGAAAACCAACCTCAAACAAATAGTATTCAACAAAATTGAAGCTATGCAGGAGCAGTGAAACATAACAGAACCAACGAACAAAATACATTACGCTCAACTCAGAGTAGAGAACACAACGAACATCACACAGGAACACCCTCCATCAGCCTGTGCAAATTCTTTGATGAGTTTAAGGCTATGTTTCAGCAACTCGTACAACAGAACAGCATGGTGATGAATCTGCTTACCACGCTGATAAGTAAAATTCACTAAATTTCTAACAATAGCCCTGTGGAATGCCAACGGCCTTCTGCAGCACAAAAATGAAGTTGAAATATTTCTTCATTATAATTCAGTGGACATCATGCTAGTCAGCGAAACACATTTCACAGACAGATCATATTTTCGCATACCTAACTTCACAACCTACATAACCAATCATCCAGATAACGCTGCACATGCTGGGACCGCCATTTTAATAAAAAGTACTATAAGCCACATCAAACTGCCAAAATATGTAACCAATCACTTACAAACCACAGCCATTAAAGTAAAGACACTCCCATACGAATTAACAGTAGCAGCAGTATATTGCCCACCACGGCACAATATCAAAAAAGAAAATTTCAAGGAATTCTTCCAGACACTAGGGCATAAATTTGTTGCAGGTGGAGACTATAATAGTAAGCATACGCTGTGGGGATCTCGACTAATCACAACAAAAGGCAGCCAGTTGGCTAATCTCATACAGGAAAATAATTACTCCTTCCTTTCAACGGGTACACCAACCTATTGGCCGTCAGACCCCAATAAGATCCCAGATCTTTTGGACTTTTATGTAACCAATGGGATCTCGCAAGCGTATATGAACCTAACACCATGCTACGATCTCTCCTCTGATCACTCGCCGGTAATTGCAACAATCAGTCAATATGCTATTCATAAAAAACCAACGCCCAGACTTCATAACAAAAACACAAATTGGGAACATTACAGGAACAAAATACAAGAAGACATAAATTTGAGAGTAAGTCTGAAAACTCCAGAGAAAATTGACACCGTCTTAACCACCCTAGTAAACATCCTCAAACAGGCCGCTCAACATGCCACTCCTCACACAGAATTCCAAAATCACAAGTATATAATACCCACGGTCATTAAGAAGCTTATAGCAGAAAAAAGAAGAGCCAGGGCAAAGTGGCACTGTACCCACGCACCAGCAGATAAAACTGTACTGTGTGATTAAATAACCAACTGCAGCGTCAACTAAAAGAAATGAAAGAAAAGTCATTCCATGATTATGTTACCAATCTCAACAGATACGACAATTCCATATGGAAACCTATAAAACATAAAAAAAAACCTAAGGCGCCAATACCTCCCCTCTGTAACACTGCAATAGCATATCAACAGTGGGTTAGAAGTGATAAGGAAAAGGCCGTCCTATTTGCAGACTACTTTGCCGAGGTATTTACGCCTAATGATGACCTTACAGACAATGCAATAGACAGACATTTATCCGAGATCCCTATCAACATACCAAAGATCAAATCCTTTACTCCGAAAGAGAATGAGAAGGAAATCAGCTTATTAAATCATCGAAAGCTCCAGGAATAAATAAAGTGACTACAAAAATGTTAAAGGAGATGCCAAGGAAAGGGTTAGTTTTACTTACCTACATTTTCAATGCTATCGCAAGACTAAACTACTGGCCAAAACAATTAAAAATTGCCGAAATAATACTAATCCTTAAACCAGATAAAGAACCCAACGACGTATCATCGTACCGTCCTATAAGTCTGTTACCAATTATCTCAAAATTACTCGAACGACTCCTCCTGCAAAGAATAAAAAGAATAAAACAATGACAAAAGTTTGGCTTCCGCAATAACCATTCCACTATACAGCAAGTGCATCGAATCGGTCACCAAATAAATCAAGCATTAGACCAAAAGAAATACTGTATATCAGTTTTTCTAGATGTCAGTAAAGCATTTGATAAGGTATGGCATACTGGATTACTATATAAGATCAAAGAACTTCTACCCATCACCTACTTCAAACTGATAAGATCTTACCTAAGTAGTAGAGAATTTTGCATCAAAGTCAATGACGAGGTGTCGGTCCAACGTTCAATTAAATCTGGAGTGCCCCAAGGCAGCATCTTGGGACCCCTGCTCTACGTGCTCTATACAGCAATGAAAACACAACAATGGGTACGTTTGTCAATGGCACTGTCATTCTCTCAACTGCCATTGACCCACTCATAGCATCGACCACTCTATAAAACCACCTAGACCAAATACAGACATGGACTCGTAAATGGAAAATCAAAATTAATAAGACAAAATCTGTGCAAGTAAATTTTACACTACGAAAAGGGTTATGCCCACCATTATATTTTAACAATAGACCAAACCGCAATCTACAAGTGCAAGATATTTAGGAATACACCTGGACAACAGATTGACGTGGAAAGAACATGTAGATAAGAAACGTAAACAGATTGACTTGAGGATGAAAGAACTCCAATGGTTAATTGGACGAAAATCTAAGCTCACGCTTGAAAACAAACTGTTACTCTACAACACTGTAATTAAACCGATCTGGATGTATGGAGCAGAACTATGGGGATGTGCGAGTAAATCTAACTGAAACAAAATTCAAAGGTGCCAATCAAAAATACTTCGTATGATCACGAACGCACCATGGTACGTCTCAAATCTGACGATTCACAATGATCTAAAAAAACTGAAAACCCACGTCAACCCCCTGTTGCACCCACTACTTGATGCGCAAAATGGTAGAGGACTGAAACGGAACTGGCCAGCAGATCTGAAACAGGATTAGCGAGGGCAACTCACTGGAGAAGTCCTCTTTACACCAACCACGACTACCCTAGTAATTAAAAAACAGCATATTAGCTTATAGAATTACTTGTAATTCTGATTGCTAATTAAATGATATAAGAAAAAGTAATACAATATTGTAAAGAGGCATAATCACATCCGTAAAAAAATATATGTAAATATTTGTAATGGATCATGTGACACAAAATGCAGTAAAGAGTTAAAATAAATTTTCAGTTATAATTGTAACATTTAAAATACTGTTAAAGAGAAAAATATTTTATAAAAAATGTATTTATCTCATTATAGGCAACAAAATGGAGATGGTTGTTAACTCAAATATACTGTATATGGTGTTCTCCATCATTATGTAGTATCCTCAGTAAATAATATAATCTGAAAATGGCTTGGACAGATTGAACATCAATAGATTTACTAAATCTATCTAATAATTAAAAAAAAAAGACTTCACTCTGTCCCCAATTTTATATATCTTGTGGTAAGTCAATAACTTTTTAAATTGGAAGCAACGAAAGTTTCTAGTACACCACACAACCTTTTTCCGCAAAAGCAAAAGCTCTACAGATGTCAAATTCTAGATATTATAGAATTGTTGTGTTGTGTTGCTTTATTCACAGCTTTGTAGGTAAACGACCTCCGAACTCTTAATGGAATTGGAAATTTGCAAACATCAAACTCAACAATGTCTATTTAAAATTTGAATTCGTTTAAGCTCTGGATTACCAGTCATAAGTGCACCATTTGTGCGTTTGTGATAATCCTAAAAATGTAATTTAAATTGCAGTTTTCTTATTTTTTGCATTTTTAGTCAGAATAATTTTGTTAAGAATTAGACATTGTGCAGAAAGTTGTAATTAATTTATAGAAATCAAAAGGTAATTACAATTGTCTAAGTGAACAATAGCAACTTGCTTTTAACACATTTCATTTCTCTGATAAGCGTGATTTAAAACGGTCGTTTCTTTGTCAATAATGCTGGTGGCCGTGATAAAACATTGTATTGCTCAATATTTGTAGAAGCTATCAGAACGTCGTGGAAAACTTATTTTTTTAAAAAGAATTTGAGCTCCGCTTCCACCTGAAGGTTGCACATTAGATTGATAATTTGGAACTTTACACCAAAGTTGTCAATTTGGCTTTGTCACATGATTTAATAATTAGCTATTCATATAACCCTTTTTGTTTAAAAAATAACGGAAACATTTTAGAAGCTTGCAAGTATCTTTTTACTGAAATACCTTATTTATCACATGCATCCTTAAAATCTTGCTAGTGCAAACCTCTTGCAGTAGTTTTTAAAGGTAAATTCCTCAATTAAAACAATTGTTTGGCATTTTGCGCTCCTCTGAAGCAGTACCAAACAATTTATCAAATATATACTTTAACTTTACCACTAAGTCATCATTTAAACTCGCGCTTAAGATGAAATGACAACACCTTAAAAGATTTTTACGTTTTCTTTCGAGAGTTGAAGCTGTATTTTTGACACTTTCATCTAAATCTGTATATGTATTTTCGGAAATAAATATTGAAAATCTTTCCCTATATAAAACTTTGATTCTGAATAAAATAAAAGGCTGAAACGATCTTAATTAATAGCTTTAAAACGTGCAGTAAATTTCTCGACATGCTAAAAATTATTTTATTGATTCTCCATAGTCTCAACATTTTAAAATTTCCTTTCTTTCGAAACTGGTGATTAAGCCACATCTTATATTAATTCTGGTAGGTAATCTAAATCATTTAAAAAGATCCTACAAATGACCAAGACCGGCGTCAATTGAGTTGGTGATGCTGAAGCTTTTTTGATGGTTTAGTAGTCAATATGTTAATTCTAGAATAACTTAATATCTTATGTTTAGCTGCCAAAAAAAATAAATAGATCAAATTGGGACAATATAACCACTCCGTTGGTATGACTTACGAACTGGCGGGTTGTGCAGACTTCCATATATTAGTTGTACTACTCGGTTCTAGCGCGTCATCACCAAATCGGGGAAATGTAAAAGGCTTGTACCTTAAACACCGCATTATTAACATTCATTCTAATTAAACGCAGGTGGTTAACTATTTTTGGCGACCGTACCGAAATCTTTTAATCTTGACCACTCGATTTCGAACTAGCCGAAGAGGTACAGCGTTATCAAAAACTTTAAACTATTTTACATTAGTAAAGTAGTAAGTACTATAAAACAAAATGAAATAGATATCTAAACGCATCTACTAATAGAGAATTAAAATTTAGGAAATGCGACTTTTGTTCTTTTCTGACTTGAATGTTATTGTAATTCTCTTTAGGATTTTTTCGTAACAATTTAAATTTTTTTGTTTGCTCTCTTTGACTTGCATTTTCGCAGTTGTTAATCGATCCAACATTAGTTTTTCTTGACTCCGTAATAATAACTTTACTTAAATTTTTTTAAGGCACCATCCTTGCCGTTAAATGTTATAATTTTAGTTACTTGAACATAATAAATATTATAAATGTCGTTTTAAATAAAACTGAGATAATATCTATAAAAAATATAAGCAAATGCATACTCTTTTCATTTAATCACAAGTAGTTCTACTAGTGCTACTACTAATAAATATACAAGGTAAACAAATTGCCAACTAGTAAATAAAACGCAACGTGTATTGCAATAATGAATTCCTCTATAATAAGTTGGACAAGCATTCTTTCCTTACGGTAGTTTATCATGTTCCAAAAATAGTAGCTTTCTATCTTCTTAACGTTAGCTGCCAAATAAACAATTCTATTCCAAGATGTCCCACTTCCGTGTACGTGCAAATGTAATAACACAAAAGTCCATTACAGCGGATAAAAGCATCGCTATGAACGATTGGCATGCAACTGCTAATGAAGCGGTCGTACTTTTAGAAATTCGTTATGACTCGGTACACCACAATATGCACAAGTGTTGCTTAAATAGTTAGGCACGCGACCAAAGTATTTGCTTGTGGTTAGGACTTATAATTGACTCTGCATAAAAAAAATTAAAAAGAGACAACAAAGCAGAATTCTTTATTGTTCCAGATCACAAAGGTATTGGAAGTTTGAAGACAATCTCTTTTATATTGCATAATTAAACTTTAAACCTAATTGACTTAAAAAAAGTTAATAAGTATATCATTCGCACATAAATTATAGGATTAATTTGTTTATTGTAGTATACTAATTTCAAAGCATTTCTATGCTGCATGAACTATATGAAGTGGTGCCATATCTGAACCGTGAGTATTGGTATATTTGGTAACTATATTCTGGTGGGTTTTGGATAATTACAGCCAAAATCTAGTTTTTTTTATATTAAAATCCCTCTCAATAATTTATATAAAATTATAGTTTAATAAATTGTGCAACATCACTTAATACTTTCTTCAGCCTTGTAGCGCCCAGTATTGAGCATAGGCCTCCCTTTTTGGGGGGGATTTGGCAATTAAACGCCACGCTTGCCGGGCGGGTTGGATCACTTAATTAGATTAAACATTTTTGGTCCATAAATAAAATCTTTGTATTATATTATATTGTCTTTATATTAATTATAATAAATAGATTGTAAATTTTCAGTTTGAAATTCTATTACATCACATTTAAATATTTTAGATGTATTAAGTTTATGTACAATGTTGTCGAGCTAAATCTGGAATTATTTTAGCTTAAATTGTAGAAAAACCGATAAATCGTCTTACGGGCACTTATTTTATTGTTTTATTGTTGTGTTGCAATTTAGTTTCACATATACAAAAACCTACAATTGTCGTCAAAATGAGCTAATACGATCTCAGAACTGATATACTCCAATCTCTTCATGTCGTAAAATCGTGGCCAAAAGTCGGGAAATATTTAATTTGGTCACTATTGTCCACTACATTGTCCGAATACATATCGGACGTCATTGATGTGAAGGACAGACGATAGGGTTTTGTTTACAGTTGATGACCATTTGGTGAGATGTCTTCAGATCCGATCAAATACATTGTTCCCGAAAGGGTGTTTATTGTCTCGGCGTATTACTCAAATGGTATCTCGCCCACTATGGTTCTCAGAAAATTCCGAGCAGAGTTCGAGCGGAACACAAAACTGACTCTGAAGACGATAACAATGAGAGTAAACAAAAATCAATTTCTCCCAAAATTTTCTAATCGATTATTTTTAAGGTTAATTGAAAAGTTTGAGCGAACCGGTAGTGTCCTCGACGACAACGACTCCAGAACTGGCCGACCAGTGACTGTCACCACAACTGAGAATGTGGAAAAAGTTAGGGAACACTTTGAGCAGTACCCGACAACCTCAACTAGAAAAGCAAACACATCAGAACCGCTGCAAATTAGCCGAACATCAGTGTAAACATACTCAAAAAGTTGAATATGTTTCCTTACAACATCCAAGTTCAACAACCACTCACTCAAGTGGATGTTGACCGGAGATTCGAGTTCGCCAATCACGCTTTGGCCTTAAAAGATGACAACACTTTGAACTTCAAACACATCCATTTCACAGACGAAGCTTACTTTCACCTGGATGGCTATGTGAATAAGCAAAATTACCGATACTGGGGCACACAAAATCCACACCTGGCTGTAGTCAAGAGTCTTCACCCCCAAAAAGTCAGTGTTTGGGCAGCCATATCATGGCGTGGCATTATTAGGCCGTTTTTTCTCACCAAATATGTCGATGAAAATGTCTACCGAGACCAAGTTCTCATTCCGTTTTTCGAAGACGCGAAGAAAAAGAAAATGATTAACCAATATTGGTTCCAACAAGATGGCGCGACACCACACCGAACACAAGGTTTTAAATATTTTCATGGTTTAAATTTTGATTTAATCTTCATGATGTCTCTAGGAAATTTGGGTATGATCGCTGAAAAATTCGGTGTACGAATTATCGCTATAGATGCGGAGAAGAAAACTGGAAATGGAATTGATTGACCTGCGTGTTCACCGGATCTCAATGTCTGGGATTTTTTCTTTTGGGGTTATCTCAAGGCTAGAGTGTATCGCACTAACCCTAAGACCATCGACGAACTGAAACAGCGAATCAGAGAAGAGTTTGCGACCATTGATCAAGATATGCACCACAATGCAATTACCAGTTTTGAGGAAAGGCTTTACCGCGTCGTTGAAAATAATTGCTCATATTTTGAGAACCTTGTTCATTAAACTCTATGATCTCTACTAACGTATAGTCAATGAATTAAATTTTTATCATTGTTAATTACCGAGAAATTAAATTTTACTTTATTTCCCGACTTATTGGCCACCCAGTAATATATACAACAAGACCCACAGTTATGACGCAGGCAAGAAGTACAGGAAATGTTATCAACAGGGAGAGGTAACTGCTGACGGGGCAAGTAACAGTAAGCTAGCTGATCTCAAGAGAAGCAATGAATTCACCCACGAAGGCAAGCTCAATCAGGATCTTGACAGATCTAGAAGTGCGCTAGAACCTGCACTGTAGGTCTTTCATCCTGAGGAACAGCCAATTACTGACTAAAAAAAATCCGCAGAAAGTTAAAAGCCCAAGCACTGCTTAACGACATCAAGCACAACAGTGCTAGTTGCTGCGAAATTACTTTCGAACGAAAATAACTTTATCCAGAACAGATAAGTAAATCGCTAAAATATTAGATCTATCGAGATGCTTCTGAAACACCTATCGTCATGCGTACAAAGCTTCCCACCTCTGTGATGGTGGTAGGGCTTGTGAGCAGCGAAGGGGTTATCACAGCACCCCATTTCTTTAAAGAAGGTCTGAAGTTGTCCACCGACGGCTATATGAACGTGCTGAAGACAGTTGTGAAGTTTTGAATAGAGGTGTTTCAGCAATAGCTTCAGCGCTCAAAGTAAGAAATTTGTTTTATCATTGGTTTCCCGACTTGTAGCCACCCTCCAGCTGTGACTGCAATTGGCTTGACCATTATGTGCGGGACGTAGTTGAGACGAAGGTCAATGAGAGACATCGGAACACCTCCGTCAAGGGAGTAATAACACCCATGGACAAGACAGAAGTTGTGTAGGCCTGCAGCAGGTTTAGATTCCTACTCGGGAAGGTATTCTTGTATTCTAATTTTGTTTTTATTGTTTTCATATTTTTAAAATTTATTTTGAGGATTCTGCATATGTAATTTTAGTTTTGCTAAATATTATCATAAACTCTTGAACCTATAATTTACAGATCCAACGTCAAAGATGTCTTAGATTAAATTTTTTAAACTTCTTCATGTATAAAACCCTTAAAATAGCAAATGAGCTTTACAAAACCGTGCTTGAGTATTAAGTAACCTTTAAAAGATTCTCTTACGAAAGTTTCTGATACCAAAGTTTTTTTTTTTCTATTTATAAAGTTTAGAACTAAAAATCTTCTTAAGAACCCCATCTGATAAGCAACAGGTAACAATAAGCTCATGACTATTTTTGCAATCATTCAAAGTATTAAAAAAACTATTATTAATATTCCAAAAGGTGTAAATATGGGATTAACCGCACCAAACCAATATTTGGTTGTATATTCAAACTACTTTTGAGTTACTTACATATCTGACTTATATACTCAAAAATTATTATTAAATTTTGTGGACCCCATCATATATCTTTCAGTTTTGATATATTTTACTAAAGCATGTCTGAATAGAACCGAAGTAGGATATCTCTAATTGGAATATAACGAACGATGAATAATAACTCGAAAATATATATTTTTAATGGTTTTAAATGTTTATGTTAAAAGTCATTTTATATTTATGCTACTAAAGAAACAACTTGCATCTTTTTCAGGTCTTTATAACTTAACCTCCTTTAAAGCATCTCTTGCCAAGAGATACTGTAAAATCAATGCTCGGTGTTTCTTGGTGTTCGAGTTTCAATAATATCGATCATCCTTGGTAGCTAAAGAAAGTAAAGGCTACCAAATCACTGCTTACCGCGGATAAACAAGAGCTTGTGCCATAGTGGAAAACAAATTTTAGATGAATTTACAGTTTTTTAAAAATTTAAGACATTAGGTGATAGTAACAACAATTTTATAAAGTAATTGTAAATGATCTGTAACTAAATATATTATTAAGTTTCAATGTAAAATAGTTTTTCCTTAGCAAATAGGTTAAATGAAGTAATGCTAATACAAGTCACAATTACCTATCTTTCCGATTTCAGAATACTCTTTGACGGTCTGCATTAATTTTAACAGCTTTATGTTCACAATCAATAGAAGATAACACACAAAGTAATAAGTAATATTGTACAAAAATAGAAATAAAACTCAGATAAGTGTCCAGACATGTATCCATTGTTATGTATACTAAAAAAACTATAGGGTGATCCAAATTGAACTGTAGAATTTTAATTGCGCCCCGTGTACGTTCTGTGAACTTTTGCATAGTTGCGACGCCACATACTGTGAAGGAATGCTTTATATATCATTTAATAATAATATAAAGATAGATGATCAAGTGGGGTTATGCGAAGGAAATTATTTGAACGTAATAAGGTGTCAAGTAAGGGTTCAATTCAATAATAAATCAAGGGTTGTCTGTAAACGCAACGGTCGTTCAAGTGACAACGTTGCTCGAGCAAGTGATAATGTACATGACGGACTAATTTGTCTTGGTTCACCAAAACTACGCAACGAATTTCAACAAAAGATCTGCATTTACAGGCGAATAAAATTCAATTATCTAAATAACTTAAACAAACAGACCATCAAAAACGCCGCTGAAGCTGATTTGTGCAAAAAATAATAATAACCAACCCATGAAGTTTATTATTCTTTAAATGGTGGAGTAAGTCGTCAAAATTATCGCATCTGGGGTAGTGAAAATCCATATGCACAGAAAACCAATGCATCTACAAAAATGCACTGTGGGTTGAAGGAGTTATGTTCCGTACTTTTTTGAGAACTAAACTAGCAAAGCTGTTACTGTCAATGGTTACGCTTCTAGAGATGCTAAATATTTTTTGTTCCATGAAACCTACAATTTGAACTTGAATGACATGTGGTTTCAACAAGACGGAGCTACAAGTCACGCAGCACGCGAATCATTCGCTTTATTCAGAGCAAGTTTTCTGGTCATGCTATTTTGTAGAGGGGTAAAATCGATTGACCACCGCGCTTTTGCTGCCTAACCCAATTAGATTATTTTCTCTGAGTCTATCTGACGGAAAGGATTTATGACAACAAACTTGTTATGATTCCAGAGTGTAAATACTGAGTCAGCAGAGTCGTGGGGGGCATTTGGTCCATTTTTTACACTGATATTAATTAATAAAATTCGCATTACTCCAATATTTTGTGTTATTCACGAAAAACATTATAAAGTTGAATTTGGATAACCCCTTATAATAATTAATAATAACAATTTTAGCAACTACTAGCTGTAAAAGAGCAGTGGGAGATATAATTCATAAATAAGAAGCGTAGGACTTGTCCTCTGGCAGCAAACCATCATAAACGTGCCCGCCTATCGAATTGGAACTGAAAATCCTGCCTTAATACCCACTCTCAGAGAACAAAAAGCACTAAAATCTGAAAGGCAGAGCAATAAAACAGGCGGCAAAAAGCAATTATCCGCTTGCGCTCTGATGAACGGCCGCTGAGTTTGAGGAATTCTAGATGAAACCCGAGCGCCGCGCACAAGGAAATCCCTGTTGCCGCACAGAACTGCGCGCTAATGCGCAAGGTCGCAGGATCCCGAGATCCGAGTTGTGCAAGCGCTTGCACACAGTGAACCGGCGTATGTAGGTCTCCACTTCCGCAAGTTCAGACGATATGTGGATCATCGCTGTTCTGCGCTTGTCTTTTCGCAACGCGCTGTCGAGCTGTTTGCTTAATGGAAATTTGCGGTTGCAGATAAAGCAGCGCGTTTTTTATTGTTTGCCTACTAGCAACGAAATAATTGTGGTGCCGCATCTAATGCAAGAAGGTTATTGTGAGCAAATAAGAACTGTTTTATTGCACTGCGTAATGCATGTGTTGCACAAGAAGTAGGAGCTGCAACAAATTATGTAAATTAAATATATTAGCGTTTGCAAAATAAGTACAGCAAGATGTTGCTTATTATACTTCAGTATTACGACACCCTAAAAACTAAACCAATTCAAATGTAGGCCTAATATTTTTATACTGAATATTACCTGTTTAAATTAATTATTCAAATCCTTTTGCTGACTAATGGCGTAATAACATATGCGTATAAGATCCAAACAGTAATCTATGTTTAGTACGCTTTACTGCTGTCAAAAAGTTAAGCTAACCATAGTAAGACGTTTAGGTACGCCGATCGCGCGGTTATAACCGTTTGAGGTGTCGCATCGTGGGCTGATAAAAAACGAAATGGTCATATCGTATCGTACATCGGTGGTGTTTCGACGTTGTCAGCAGTGGGCAGTATACATTTGCAAATCCGTAAACCACGTCAAAATTAGTCCATTTCAAATGGAACAGCAAGAAAAGGTTTTAGGAGTGTTAACATCTTATTGCAAATCGTTTATTTAAGGCAGGATGATAGAGGCATACGTGGTTTGATCGACTCGTTAATTACCTCACCGTCCTGCCCATTTTCTGTAGTATTATCGAAAGGTCAGCCGAAGGAAGCAGCGCATTATTGTATTGAGCGTTGAAAGCAGATATTCAGGAAATAGCCTCATACGAGTCGTAAAACTCTGTTTTTTTGTGTGTATGAAGGCAACATTGATCAGTGCACTATGAACATTCTACGCCCCCTCTTGCTATGTACAATTCCTTCGACAGTAAAGCGATGTTTCTACAAGATATTGCACTTACGCACATTCTTATTACTAGATATATTCTTGAAGGTGTTCAACAATTATCCTAGCCACCATAATGTTCAGACTTCTCTCCTACATGCAGACTTACAAATGATGCTTGTATTTTAATCTTGAAACTCATATTTGTTTCGAACAGTGTTGTTATAAAAGCTTCTAAAGCACTGTACATCATAGTAACGACCTTTGTTATGTTTGCACTTCCTCCTTGAAGCCTTTGACATACTTCTCGAGACTCTATAAGAACATTTCTTCCAGAAACACACTATTGATGCCATTTTAAGACTTAAACTTTTTCAATATCACATTTGATTCACATTGCGGGTCGTAATCATTATCATCAACACCGGCTCTCTATTAGGTTATCAACAAAGTTTATAAGATAAGGAGTTCTTTAAGGTAGGACTTCAAGACACCTAATGCTTTAGTTGAAAAACTGAAAGAGTTATAAATTTGTTGTACTTACGATTCTCTACAGTTGCAGAATCAACTAGATGTCAAAAGTGACACACACAAGGGATGTATGGGATCAGAGAATTTTTATTCCATTTTATTCTAGCATGGAGGCTTCTGTGGCACCCAGATCTGTCGCTGAAATTGCCGTGATTCTGCCCTCTACAGTTATTTAAATGACGACCTACAAAATCTACGATCGACATGGAATTGTTTGTCGTCTCTCGACTTTTATAACCACATTTACGATTAAATGTCAAATATCGTTCAACGAGAATTTCTATACGCAGCATATAACGTACCACAAAAGCTAGTTGACTTGTGTACGATATATAATTATGAAACAATAATTGGAATTTATAATCTCTTGAATAATCCCTGCTATAACTTGATGGCTCAGTCATCAGGAGAAACATGTTCGGCAATTAAAGGATCGAATTTTGAAACGAGTTCTACACAGCCAAAAAAGTTGCCATTTCTTACAGAGCGAACTATTTTATTATCACCATGAATTTGCAGTCTACGACCTAACACTTTACAAATTCAAAAACTCTTAAGAGAGAGTTTCTCCAATACAAAGCTTCTGTTATGGTATTTTACAATCCATTCTTTATGAAACTCGACTTCTAATGAGTGACGCAAAAGAAATCGCCCTATTGGAAGGTGCTCTAATTTTGCAAATGATGGCTCATGTCATTCCGACTTTGACAAAATACACATAGACCAACCATGAACCACTATACTTCGCGGAATAATTGTGTCGATGTTTTTGACAAATCGGTCAGGGGTTTTGCCTCAACGTGAATTTCTTTGCCGATTCCTTGGTCGTGTGGCACTAACTAGACAAACACTGCGGGTTTTAGCCGCTCGTCTCGAGGGGACTGGCTTAACCCGGAGCAGTAGCAGATGTAGCCGACCCCAAAGTAGCGGTGCGGTCAAGAATATCGCTGCTGAGGCTGCAGGTGTCCAAGAGGACCCTCAAACATCAACAAAATGACAGGCCACGCAATTGGGCATCAATGGGCGGTCTTGAAGATGATTCCGTACAAAGTGCATCCGTCTGCAGACCTCTGATCCCGTGTAAATGTCAGACAAGCTTTTCTAAACCTCGACCGCGATGAGGATGACTTTTCATTAAAAATCATTACGAGCGACAACGCGCATTTACATCTGTGCGAATGCGTAAATAAGCAAAATTGTCGCTTCTGGGGCACTAAAAATCTGCGTATGATGTTCGAAGAGCCACAAAGCCACTGCTTGGTGCGGTGTTTATGAAGAAAAGGTGATTGGCCCATATTTTTTCGAGGATGGCGTTGGCAACACTGCCGCAAATTGGCGAATTGGGTTTGCAGAACATGTGGTTCCAGCAGGACGGTGCAACTGCACACACTGCACCGGCCGTTTAATCTCTCGTTTTGGCGATTTGCACTGGTCCGGAAGATCGTTCGACTTGACCGTTTCAGACTTCTTTCTTTGGGTTTTTGAAGTCACAGGGCTATACTAACAAGCCGCAGACCTTGGCGGCCCTAACGGAGAACATCCGACAAGAAAGGGAGAATTTATCTCCAAAAGCTTTGAGAAAAATCATGGAAGCTGTTGTAAAACGAGCCCAAATGATCGTCACTCTGGCGGCGGCCATTTGACCGATATTATCTTTGCGACTGAATGGGAAAAAATTTAAACGTTTAATTAAACATAATCAACAAATATAACCAAGTCGTTTTATTTATAAAGTTACTGCCTTAGGAAGTCGAATGATGAATTCTACATCACTTGTTATAAGTAAATTTTAAAATGCATTTTTCGTATTCAGAGTTGTCGTTATAATAGTTTAGTATATGGCTGTTTTTTTGATCATAACCCCATGGTTGCTAGGAACGTTGTTCTTCCATAGAGTCTGCATGGTGCACAAAATACTGGCCCGGTTGATTTTGAATAAACAAACCAACAAATTTCACTTGATGCACTCTCCGTTCATTAATTTCTTATAAAACAACTGATAAACAGTACAAAATCTTTTTTGAGTGGCATTTTGATTTTTTTAAGTTAGAGTAACCTTTTTCTTGAATTCCATTGTAGCCCATTAACTCACAAAGTTCATCAATTGACTTAATTGAGTCTAACGTATTTGAGAGTATTTTCAGAGATTTGTGAGCTCGAAGCCTATTGCAGCTCTTCATTTGATACACTACATTTTATGCTTGAAGTCACTGAAGTATATGGCGATGATTGGCATTGTTGCACACTACTTGAAAAGATGTTCAGTTATGGTATTTTCTTGGTCGCAGCATCCAAATTTCGACCACCTTTGCCACTCATTGTTTAGCCTATACGTACAACGAAACATAAATTGCACGACGATTTAATTTAAAACTAAACTTTATTCACAAGGGCTGCACTGCTGCACAACAGTTATAAATTATATTACTATTAACGCTCAACAATCAACGGTCAACTGTTACTAAAACAGCACTAATTTATTTACACCTCTGTTGTTCCTTCTATGACTTCTCCTACTCGACTGCTCCGCCTCATATTCAAACGTGTGGTTCTAGAACAAATCAGAAGGTTCTGGAATATAAACTCAAAGATGCCGCTAGAAATGGTAATCGATCGTTCTGGAAAGTCTCTGATTGATTTCTTTGTAGCACGTTATTTTTGCAACAATATAAATGTTTTTAAAAATCTACTATGTATCGATGTACGATGAATGTAAGAATGTTCGAAGCTTAATAGTTATAAACTATTCTCTCATTAAGTTCACTTTTTTGTTTACTCAATTCAATATTTTCTGCTACCCCCAAATTCTGGCTTCCTAGACTGCAGCTTACTCAACCTATGAATTGGTCAGGCCCTCCGTGAAACAAAGTATTATACTGGCATAATGAAGACAGCAGGTGCAAGGAGTTTGAGACAAAACATCTCAAGCTAATGTACGATTTACATGCAATGGGCGAGGAAGGTGTGCCAAATATTAATGTCTACCGGCACATTCTGTATTTTAAATTTTTTGGTTGTCAGAAAAAAATGTCAAAGAAGAATGCAAATAATGTTTATATTTGTTAAAGGAGAGGATAGAAGAGAGATTTTAATAATAAATAGTATTACTTTCACTTTTAAGTGTCTTACACAATTAAAAATAGTTTAATCAAATTATCTAATTAGAAAACGGTTGGTTTTAACAGAGGTTCTCACGTATAACTAAAAATCCAGACTACACCGCGTTGCAACTTCAAGAGCACGTTGCACAACACCGCCCGCGGCTCTCAGAAAGCTCGCTTACCGGAAAATAGGCATCCCGGGACGATTTGCTCAATCGCCGGTTAGCTGTTCGAGGCACATGAAAACGGCATGATCGATTCGCTAATGGCAGGTAGCTGCGACGTCGTAAACTACAACAATCCGCGGCGTTTAGGCCTAACGGACGCGGAGCGGACAAGCGCCCGTGCATTTGCGTTGCAAATTTACTGTTATGCAATGGCGATAATAACGCCGACCCGGCCGTCAGCAGCGCGCCGGCGTGCGTGACAATGGACGTCCGTCCGCAGAGCCAGCCTTTCTTTCGGCTTCCTGAAAGCCAGAGATGATATGCAAATCGTCGCGTGGGAATGCTCGTTGTTTACCTTCAATTAAACGCTCACCCACATTTTTAACGGGAAGCGCCATTAGCGGGTCCGCTGCGGGTTCGTCGGCTGCACTCCCGTTGCAGTCGCCGGGTCGAACCGTAATGGCACGCAACCGAGGGCACGAAATGCTGGCGCGTAATTATTCCCAACAATTATATGCTTACTGTACGGCAACGTGTCATTTTAATCCATGATAAAATGAGCGTATCGTCAATTAAAAGCCGCGTGTGGTTCACTAACTGTAAGTAATTGACATAGAAGCAGCTAAATAGTTATGCAGAATTTTATCGTCAAATCATTTTAATTATTTATTTGAGCGTTTCATTCAAACAATATTGTTAATTTTTAGTACAACAAAATTTTAAAATTATAGCGCTATACAGTCCTGGCTAAAGCTATGAGATGCCCTCATGTTTGTATGTTATCTTAATAATTAAAGGACAGAATTGTTATTGTTATTGTGCTGCCAATAAGTATAAATTAAAATCTAAATGGTACATGCTTTCATTCAGTCTGATCGAGAAAACTTGAAAAGTCAGTATACTAATATTTTGAACGACAACAGCACGTGTCCCACTATCGCCTATACGTAGAGTTTGTAATGTCGATTATTATACACTGAAAATGGCTAAAAGAAGAGAACTTAGTGTGCATGAACATTTATGGATTTAATTTGTATAAGAATAGGACGAAGATTGATAAGGACGACGCCAAGGCCTTTGCTCTTCGTTTAGAAACCACCTTTGAATCAAATGCTAACGAACCCAATTAAGCGATCAAACACTACTTAGAAACTCCATTACAGCTATCGCCTACAATATGGAACTTCAGTATTCATGAAGCCCAGATTAAGTTAATGCCAAATAACAAATCACCAGAGTATGACCTCATAACAAGAAATATCTTAAAACATCTACCTGAAAAAGGATTTTGAAATCTAAAATTTCTCTTTAATGAAATTCTTTGTCTTGCTTACTGGCCAGTATTGCTAAAATTTGGCCAAATCTTTAAATTCTTAAACTGGGGAAGCCTCTTAACCAAATCAAATCCTACTACCTTAACACATTCTTGACACTTTCTAAGTTGTTCGGAAAATTAATATTAAAACATGTAAATAAAAGTGAGTTCCAAAATGCATGGTTACCTAAATATCAATTCCGCTTTCGACCAGAATACTCAACCATCCAACAATGTCACCGACAACATAATACGTGGAACATTCGAAGCCAAAACCTACTGCAGCGCAGTTTTCGTAGATTAAATCGATGCATTTGATAAAGTATAGCACAGGGGCTGGTTGTGCAAGACGAGGACTTTCCTCTCATTCCGATACTACTTACTTCTCCATTCATATCTGGCAAATCGTTTCTTTCAAATCAAATACGGCAATGGTACCTCGCATATAACAAGAATTAATGCAAGTAATGTAATACGCTTTTCTTGTACTTGTTATACATGTATTATCTACCAACCACGTCACAAACAACCCCGGGTATCTTCGTGGATGAGACAGCAATTCTTTCGTGTAAAAATCCAACTATAGCATCAAAACTATTTTAAAAACATCACTCTTAAGATGATTACTAATTCTGCATGCTTTGTATGTTTGTAAGTTGAGCTTGCACGCAGACTTGAACATTTTACGCAACAGAAGTTCTCAAAAAAGCAATAAAGCATTATGGCACTTTATTAATTCATCCCAACCCGATAATTAACCAACGAACTTATAGTCAGAAGATTCTAACAAAAGTAGTAAGCAGATTTAATAATAAAAAATTTAATTGCCTATACATAAAATTAGCTCATTCAATTATTGTTAAAATCTGACTGCTAATGAAAACTCAAAAAATAGTGTCCTCAATAATACTTCTGCATTAACCCTTAAAATGTGTCAAGTTACAAAGACGATAACATTTGTGCCTACCTAGCCCCTGCGAATGATAATCAATCTGTTAACTTATCATATTTGTTTAGCAATACTCGGAAAATCTTGCAATTGGAAAGGCGACGAAATAGGTAGGTAAGCAAGCGAGTAAAAAAATAAATAAAAAAATAATTAGATATCTAGTAAATGCAACATTGGCTGTATTTTATTACATGCTTTATTTAGATTTTTCCAAAATGATACTTATGATAGAAAAATAAAAAAAATTGACGGTTTTTATTAAATTAAAGATGGAACTGCGTTTGTTCTAAAAACACTTGAAACTTTAGTAAATCAAATTATTTTATTAAAAATTTAAATTTAGTTACACTGACATTTAAATTGCTTGTCAATACTATTACTGCTCGATTTTCAGTGGTTTTTTTTTAAATAATTAATAAAATATTTTTCTAAGAACAAACTACTCTAAAGTGACTATAAAGTAATATAAACTGTAATCAACCCCACTCTCAGCAGTAACTGCAAATATTTTTTATACTTTCGTGAGCAGATAGATTGCTTTCGATAGTCCAAAAGACACTAAAAACAAAGTTATGATAGATATCTAAACACAGGTTTAACAATTCGCAAACCTAGCAATTTAAATTAGATTTAGCGATAGGCAAACAATACCCCAAAAGGCACGAAAATATGTAGTATGGCCTGGTAGCTCTCGCTTTCACTTGTAGACTAATGAACCCTATCAAAACTGTATCAGAGGTGTTGTTAAAGCTATAACGATCTGTAATGTTTTTATTGCCTAAACTACATATTTTTATAGAAGTGATTTTGTGATAAAAACCTTATGATGTCTCCTAAGAAGTGAATTCTGAAATGTATACGACTTACGCCAAGTCTTATTATTTCACATGCTACTGAATATTAAGGAACGATTGAAACTCAATAATAGGTATCTATTTAAAGTTTCCTTGGTCATGTCTTTAATCTTTTCTGTTTTTTTTTTGTACGTAGCTCTTCCAATTTAGTCTATGCTGTTCTAACCTTTTTAGACTTATATATTTTCCATAATTTATATTTCGCAGTATCTGATGCAGATATTATGATTTAAGCCTTAGCGCATCTATTTCTCTAACATACTTTCTATAATCTTCTTCTGCATGCCTTTCATATCTTAGCATATTCCCCGTCAGTGTGTCTCATTTTCTAATGTATTAATCCAGAGGGTCCTTTCTTCTTGCATTCCTGCTAGTATTGCTATTCTTACTTTGATTAGTCTCGCCTGGGTTGCTAAGGTAGGTCTTGTCACCATCGTCTTTTTAATTTTCTAATGAAGATTGGCTCTAAGAGTTGTCGAATTGCTGATGTACACTCTTTTGAGTTTCTTAATATTATCATATAGATATGGTATCTCTAGGTCTTTAGGGAAGCTTTCATTTATGATGCACCATGGAAAATCCATTATAGTTCTGAGAATTCTTGATTGACATCTCTATATAATTTTTGAATGTGATGCCTTCGCGCAGCCTCACTGCTGGATTCTATAGCTCCATGCGCTTTAACATTACTTTGTAGAAGAGAAATTTGTAAGGTAAGAAAAGATGAGATTTGCCTTAATATAGATGTGCTAGGTTAAGTTTTAGTCCAAATGCAATCCAAGATATTTTATTTCAGACTTCTAGGGTATTGGGATGTCGCTGAAAGTGATGGGTGGATATATAGTGATACCCGTGAGCGCGGTTATTTAAATCGTGACGTGCAGTGTTCACTTAAAATTTGGATATATCTTCCAATATCCCCAACAAATCAGCCTACTATTTATCGACAGTTTACAACTGAAAATTAATTGTTTTCCTCAAATTTAACTTATCCAGCTCCTGCGCAGTTTAAAAATTACATAAAAGTAGCTCATACAGCACATGTTAATGGAAATGCTACTTGTCAGTCAATATAAATTGGTATAATCACAAAATCCCATCAATCAAATTCAGGAGCATCACAAGGAAACAGCATTGAGTGGCAAAAGATCCGCTACCTTTATTTATGATAAACCTTAAACCAAAAGAAAATAACAAAAACATATAAAATTGAATACTTAAGCCGTAACTAAGTGGTAGGTGAACCATCTAGAAAGAAAAATATAATACCACAATGTACGGACATACGAAATCCTACTGCACAAATCTCTATACCTGTGTTAAATGTGTTGGAAAATACGATTTTATCTTTTAACAAAAATCGCCAGATAAGCCTGCTAAATGTGCCTTATGGAAAATAAAATACCAAACAAATTATAAAGGTTGCACACTATAGAAAAATTTGTAAAGAGGAAGGCTAGCTCCGACCAGAATAATTTAATTAATTTATGAAATATATATATTTCAAATATAAAGAACTTTTCCCCTTACATTGTTGAGTCGTAAATTAAGACAAAATACTAATAAAATTATCAACAGATGGTATACTGTATGCACAAATTACTTCTATTATAACTATTTAAAAGATTATTAATTAAACCCACCGACCTTACAATTATAATAAAAAATCAAATGACGTCTGCAAAGCTACAGATTATTTAACTGTGCTAATACAGAATTCTGTTTGCAAATCTACGGCCACGGAATCTAATTATCACAGAACTGATGACATACCTCGTCACATAAGAAAACTCGTAATTGAAGAGCTAAAAAACAAGCCAAATAGCAAAGAACTAGAAACATACAAAACCAAACAATATAAAATAGACTCGCCTATTGATTACATACTGTACTAAATGACAATCTTTTAAATGTTATATTACCAACTTATCTAGTAATGACTACACAATATGAAGAGCCACCAAAAAGTTTATTTTTTTAATAATTCGAAGAATTAATGGAACGTAGACCAGATCTGACAACGAAAAAGCAAAGATCTTTGCCGAGCACTTGCACAAGTTTTTACAATTCTATGACTGAGTATAAATGTTAATGACGAAAAAATAGAAGATTTCGTCAATGCAGCATGCCAACTATCTCTTCCTATTAAGCCGTTTTCGGCTACCGAAGTAAAGCACGAAATTAAGATCACAAATTTTAAGAAACATTCCGATTTTGATATTATCGTTGGGCAAATATTACACAGCTCGTTTAAACAACTATAGTTCTGAACACTACCAGTTTGGTTTCCATAAACATCATTTAAAAATGCATCAAAGCCATTGAATTATCACCAAAATGATAGAATCACTAGAAATAAAAAAAATTGTACTTTAACTTTTTTTGACATCAAGCAACCATCTGATAAGGTCTGGATTACGGGACCGCTATAAAAAGTTAAGTTACGTTTTCCAATCTACTGGTCAAATTATACTCGCACGAGAGAAGTTTCCAAGTTAAAGTTTACAATGGTGTATCTGACTACCATCAGATCACCACAGGTGTGTCATAAGGTAGCGTATTGGGTCCTCTGATGTACTTAATGTTTACTGGTAGTGTTCCAACTTTCAGTGACAACACAGCAATATTATATATCAACATATCTTCAGCGCTAGTGCCTCAAAATTTGCAAAACATCTCTGCCTGCTCCAAAATTGGTTTGAAAAATAAGAACATAACAGTTAATGACAAACCAAACAAAGTTAAATCTACCAAAAACCTAGAACATGCACTCAAGTAACAATCAAGGATTCTGCTGTATCAGTTAAAACATAATTTAAATATTTAAGATTTCATCTTGATCGGGACATCATTTGGACATCACAATTTAGAATCAAAAGAAAACATTTGCACCTCAAAGCCCAATAGATAATTAATTGGTCGAGATCTCAGCTTACCTTGCAAAATAAATTTTACTGCGTTAAGTCATATTAAAACCATGTTAGACGTACAAAATAATCTAACATTAAAATTCTTCAGTGTTTCCAATCAAAAACCCTTTTTACGACAATTATATACGATCAAAGTCTCCATGAAGATTTCAGGTATCTATGTCTACGACAGCAGTCTACTAGCTTACGAACTAGCAATTTCAAAAAGTCGGAAGCGCTTCAGGCCACAAGATCCTGTTTCGAAACCCAACTAAAATACATTTCCAATTCTATTTAGGAATAACATCAATAGATGGATCCCTTTCATGTCAGTAGCATACGTATTACTCATGCATTAAAATAAGAGTAGATTGTAAATAAGCAAACATATCAATAAAAAAAATTTTAAATATTTTTGTAGAAGCAGTACCATACTTTTTGTTGGCAATAGTGAATTTTATATCTTTGCATTACTTTTAATGTATATCTCAGACATTCTCTATTTACTCTATTGCCTATTTATCTGTACTTTTGTTGTGTTTGCATCATTTTATCATTTTTAAACAGTTTTTTCTCTAGGATCTAGGACTTCTGAGGTTATCCATGGTTTAATGTTGTCTTTACTCTTGATCAGCCGATTGCTGCACTGCACTCTTTAGTAGTTGCCACGATTTCTCTGGTTCTTCTAGTATTAGATGTTGTTGGAACAATTTTTCTGCAATTCTTGTTTCTAAGTTGTATTTAATGATTTGTCTAGAAGTTTCTTCAGTCCTATCAACTCTTTTTAAGTTCTTAAATCTTAAATTACACGTCACCATTGCTAAATTGTGTTCGCTATCTCCATCTGCTCCCGGATAGCTTCTACGATTTATGACTTGGTTATTAAAACAATAAATATAAATATAAAATCTATGCAAAATCCTCTTTTGTGTCCTGGTGCCTTTCATATGTATTTTTCTGTAGATAATAGTGACGTAATGTATTTGCTATTACTAGACCGTGTTGCGTACAAAACTCTGCTAAACTTTTTTCTTTACAGTTTCTTATATTTAGCCCAAAATTGTCTACGGCATTTCCTTCTGATCTCTCTCGATTACTGCATTTCAATCTCGTAGAACAATTAAACCTCATAATCTTCAACATATTTAAGCAATTTCTTCATTTCTTTTGTGGTTGCTATGTGCACACATATAATGCACACCGTGTCTTTGGGTCTGTAACTATTTTGTAGAACAGACCCTTTTACCTTTGTCTTATGATTCCCTCTCCAAAATTACATTGATAAAAACAGAAAAATAGACATATCACAATTACAAGAATGAATTTTAGAAAATAATAATAAAATTGCTATGCTATAGGGAAACACTCAAAGCGTAATACGAGCACATGGTTAGTAGATATCGAAAACAACATTAAATAATTTTGATAATACGCATAAATCAAATTAAATGAAATTAGTAAGCAAGTTTTCCTACCCGAAGTCACATAAATATAAGGACATTTTGAGCCATGATACCTTTACTATACGTCTTTAATTTAATATAGACATTTTCTTTTTATAATTACAATAATTAAAAATCTAATAAAAATTGTCGAAAATATTTACGAGAATAACAAAATAATTGTTAGAACACAAAACGGATTTACTATGAAAGCGCCATTAGACGAGATCATTAAGAAAATCAAAACTTAAAGAGGATACAGAACACTTAGCAACAAAAACCAAAACGAGCATACATAAAAGTGTAACAAGACCAGCCATGACATATAGATGTAAAACAAAACTAGACACTAGCACGACACAAAAACTATTAGAGACGACAAAGATACTTAGAAAAATCTAAATAAAATATTAAAAGATAGAGTAAGAAGTGAAGATATGAGGCGTATATGCAATACAGACCGTGTTAATAATTGGATGATAAAATAAAGAAAAACAGAATACAACAAACATATAAAAAGGATATCAGAGTGGTGATAGTAGCAAGAGACAAGTTGCCAGTTGATAAAAGCGTAATAGGACGCTCTAGAGAATCTAAATTAAAGGATGACCGAAGAAGGAATAGGTAGTTTTACCTATTTATGGGATGAAAGCAGGAGAAGAAGAAATTACAATAAAGAAACAATAGAATATCATTTTTGAGTCTGATTTTTTCTTCTATTTCTGTAGCTATGTTCTATCGAAAGTCGGTTAGATCAATTCCGTTTCTGATGTTTTAAAGCCAAGACTTTCTCTTGGCGACACCTTTTCTTCTTTCAATTTGTCCTTACGTGATGTTCAATAGATGACAGAGTGGTGAGAGTCGCAAGAGACAAGTTGCCAGTTGGTAGAAAAGCGAGATGGCGCGATGATCTAAATTAGATGACCGAAGAAGAAACGAATAGTTCTGCCTATTTATGAGATAGAAGATGATGTTCTTCAATAATAATAAATATTTGTCATTTCGAAAAATGCGAACTAAATAGGCGGTTCTTTTTTTTAACAATGTTTATAAGTTTTTGACCTTATCCAGTGGTCCAAGGAATCTTCAGCAGTTCCCCATAAAGTCACATTTCAAACGACGCTATTTTTATTGTCTATGCTTTTATAATACAGGTTTCTACTCCGTAAAAGAGCTGAGAATATACATAGCATTTCAAGAATCTTATTGGCAACTTAAGTGTGAACATTGAGGTATAGTTTACAAAGGATTTTTGGGATATTTCTAATCTAGATCTTATTCCCACGTTCTATTTGTTTCCCTTTTAGTGCTGCAAGAGGAGTATATGTTTGTTTCGCTCTTAGATATCATTTTGTATTTAAGTTTTTCAATGTTAATATTCTATTTGAATAATTTATTATTATGTAGCTATAATTATTTTTGTTGTCATCAGTCATTAAGAGTCAAGGCTAGCTAAAATCTAGCCCACAACAAGCATAACAAAATATTTTGCAATTCATGGTAGTCACATAAATTATATGTAAAGCATCTAGTTACGCCTCGGTGGGTAGTTGGACACTTGTGTCAGCTGCCGCAAAAAGCCGGTTGATTAAGCAACTACAGAAATGGTCGAAGTGGGTTTATTGCAGCAGGAAGCGCAAAAACCGCAGCCGAATTTAAAGCGCGGCTGCCTCTACGCGGCGGCTGCTGGCGGAATATATAATAAAAGAGCAAGTGATTGCGTGCCCAAAAAATAATTTCGGTTTGCATTCTGGCCACGCAGACAAATAACGTTAACGGTCGCTGTCGGGCCCGAACAAAACAGAAACCGAGCAGTCCATCAGCACGAAATTGTCTAGTCTCCAAGCCAGCGTCCCAGCATTCCTGGAGCGCTTTTCTGAAGCGGAGCTTCCGATCGACAGCTCATCTCGGACTGTTGGGCAACTGCGCTGTCGCTGATAGGGGCCTTTGCGGCGACAGCGCTGCCGTTTTTGCGGGCCGTCATTACGGCGAGCGATTAGACACAGTCCGGGGCCCTTTATTTTATCAGCATCTGCTTCCGCACTTTTCTGGGGACGCGGTAACGAAACGATTTTTATGTCCGCCGTGCAGTTATTCCGGCTTAATTGACTTAACTAGCCGGAACAAGTTTTATTATAGTTGCAATTATGGTTATAATTATCCTAGGCCTGCTTTACCATATTTCATTTAATTAACTCCACAATGCGTTGCAGGATAAAATATTTCAAGAGAACTGTTTCCAGTTAAATTAATTATAAAGAACAGTTCAGTATTGAAATTAACTGAAACCCATTTTCTAACCTCCAAAACTCAGTCAATTTTATTTGCTTAAATCGGGTTTTTAGATCTTCTTGTAGTAGTGTGGTTGTCAGTTGGCGTAGAGATACTGTTAATCTATCTCTGTATTTGGTGCTATTTTTTTTTTAATTCTTCAACAATAGTCGGTTCAGATGGGTTTGTAAAATCCTGGTTGCAGAAATGGGATCGTGATATAAGGCTGAAATTATTGTGCCGTCAGCGCATGTTGCTGTTGTTTGTCGTAGGTCTACTGCGTAAAGTGAGTATAGTGTGAACCCTAGCATACTTTCGTCTGGTACTCCAGATTGAACAAGGTAAAGTTCAATGTAAGTATCTTGGTATTTTTCTTGGGAAGTTCGGTTAGAAAGGTAGCATCTGAAGAGGGAATAGAATGGATATGAAACTGAATGTTTTAAGTTTATATAGTAATCCAAGGTGCCATATTTTATCAAATGCTTAGCTTAAATCAATAAAGGCAATTGAGCAGTATTGTTGCTCTTACTGCGACATGTGAATAACACAAAAAATATGGTTAACAAAAATGAAACCATACACTCGTACAACGTACTAAAATTATAAAAATTTTCTATAAAAATGGCGACGGGCAATTTCTCGTACCTTTTTCGGTAGAAATAAAGCGCGTTGTTGGGCAGAACTTGTAAGACTCATCGAAAAATTCGGACTTTTCTGACAAATTTCGAATCTAAATCGCACAGCTTACTAAGTTAGCCAGATCTGCTGAAAATGGTGCAAAAATCCGAATTTATCTGTTTCAAAACGTTCCCAAGAACTGGACATTTCACAAATAATCCTGCACCGTAATGTAGCACAGAGATCTGGATCTAAAAACTGGATGACACAGCACTCATGCCAGCAGATCATGACCAACGCCGTAGATTCCTTAATTAGACGATTGCTTATCCTGTAATTATCGTGACTGATAAAGCCCATTTTTACTTCACCGGTTATGTAAATAAGCAAAATTGCCCGATCTAAGAGTCTGAAAAATAGTCGAGATAACTTTCTATCCCCAATGAATTACCGATTGGTTCACTTTTTTTGAGAATGAGGCTAGCGTGCGTTATCGTCAAATGCTGGATAAAGTTTTTTATCATGAGCAAGAAAAAGCTTTATTTCCAATGAGATGACGGCACATGTCACAAAAATCGCAAAAAACTATATTATTAAGCGAGAAAGTTACTAGACGAGCAATTTCTCGAAGTGAAAACTTCAATTGGCCGCTTAGATCGTGAGATATAACACCGTTAGATTTTCTTTTGGTTTTACAGTAAAGAAAAGCGCTATGCCAATGCCCCAGAAACAATTCAAGTACTTAAAGACGATATTAGAGCTAAAATTTCCTCAAAAAACGGTCTTCTGTAAGAGGAGCCGAGGCGACTACTTGGAAGATATTGAATTTTGTGATTGCTTTGCAATGAAATACAATATCTCAATAATTTTCAAAAAACGGCTTTTGTTTTAGTAAAAATAGTACAAATAAAAAAACATTGTAAAGAGTTTTCCAATAAGGTCGCTCGAACTTTTACAGTATATAGGGGCCGTGTTGGTGAAGTCACAGCAGTCAAATAATCACGGAAAGTTACAGTGTTAAGCAACGCTCAATGTGTGCTCCATTCGAGCTACGTTTCGTGCGCTACGTCATTTGTTGGCGTCGAAACGTGAGGTCTGTAGAAAACATTGCTGCAGTGAACGAGAATACGCAGGATAACCTGAGGCTTAAGAACTTGGCCTTTCGCAGACCTTAAATTGACGAATTTTGCGTCGGAACTTCGGCCTGCACTCGTACACAAAGGTAAACGACCATAGTCAGCGTCTAGCATTTGCTGACTGGGCTCTGAAGTAGTTGGAAGTGGACTCCGATTTCCGACGAAAAGTCATCTTTAGCGAAGAGGTCCATTTTTGGATGAATGGCTATGTCAAAAACCAAAATTGTCGCATTTGGAGAAATAACAATCCACATGAGACCATTCAGCTGTAATAGCATCCAGAAAAAGTTACTATTTGGTGTGGATTTTGGCCCGGCGGAATCATCGGCCTGTACTTCTTCCAAAATAAAGCTGGCACCTTCATAACTGTCAGCAGCGAGAGGTACGGGTCAATGATAACAAACTTTTTTGACTTAAATTGGAAGATATGGATCTCAATAACATATGGTTTCAACAAAACGGCGCTACGTACCACACAGCACATACAGCAACGGATCTTCTACACAACAAATTCAATGGCATGGTTATCTCGTGTTTTGGCGACGTTAACTGGCCACCGAGGTCGTGTGATTTAATGCCATTTGACTTTTTCTTGTGGGCTACGTTAAATCACGGTTCTATGCGAATAAGCCGCAGACCTTTGATTGGTACCTTAAAAGTCAACATAACCAATGCTACCAATGATATCGAGCCTGATGCGGTATGCGGTCGAGTCATCGAAAATTGGACCTCTCGGATAGCAGCAAAGCCGCTGCGGCCATTTGGCCGATATCATATTCCATAGATAATGTAATCGAATACGAAAATTAAAATTTAAAGTTCGAGCACCCTTATGGAAACCCCTATCCATAATCTCAGTCGTTTCCAGTGCATAAGTTTTGTGTTAAAATGGTAACAATTGTCTTGCCGTACTGGCCCAATTCTCGCCAAAAATCTAAAATCTCTTTCCTCTTAAGAACAATTTAATATCCAGGAACGATGTTCTATAGGAACAGATCTTCCCCAAAAAATGTTAAACATTCGACATTTTTAAATTCCTAGCTTATTATCTAGTTCTGGAATTGTTAGTTGCCAATTCTTGTTGATTGTAGCTCGTATGCGTATAACACTTTCCGGTGTTTTGTTCTTTATTAGTTTTCCAAAATGTGAATCGCTTTCGGTAAATTCCCAGCCAACTCTGAATCGTTTGTAGTATGCCTCACCCATCACATCGTTTCCTAAGTTTCCTAAGTCATTCGAATAGTTTCTGCAGGCAAATTTTTAAACTCCACACAAAGTTTGATATAAATTTGCTGCTCTATTTACCCATTTATTGAAAATTGCGACGATTACACGCTAAATGTGTTCACTCACGGTGTGTCTAACTCCCAACTAACTCGGCCAGTGAAGTCACTCGCATTCACGGCTCTCATAGCCCGTCGGATCACATGGCGACTACCTAAGCTGTTTGTATTATATTAACATTGGCTGGATATTTTCGAAGCGCATTCGTAGATTTTAAAAACTTTCCTTACTATACAAAAAGCCTCGTACAAACTGGCACGAAAAACATTACATAAGTTGTTATTCCACAAAGTTGTTTAGAACAGCCCAGCAATTATATCTTAATTAATTGCTTTCTCATCAAAAAACCGCGTGTCTTAAGAAAACAAAGGCATGATAATTAGAAAAACTTGTGCTTGCAAAGTAACAGCCGTATTTCCGGCCGGACATGGAAGACTTAGCGACGCAAATAAATCGCTGGCAGCCTTATTGTTATTGCATAAGACGCGTACGTCACGATTTTAAAATTAGCCCTTACGTACGCCGCGAGCAATTCAAGTGCAGGCGCCGATTATGCCATTCATAACAAGATCTGTGCATAAAGAGCACAAGCGGAATAATAAAAAGGCGATTTTATAGCTGACGAAGTGACGAGCGTGGCAAGCTTTGCAGTTGTAAACATAGATTATTGCTGGTTATAGCGTCATTACAATCTATTGAGAGTGCAAATCGATTCATCGGGTTCTCTCATCAATATAATTTTGATGGGCTACCCACATATTGAATTTATAATTTGTTTACCACAAAATATTGTTTTTAAGCTCACCAAAATGTTATTTCATCTCTTTAGTGGCAGAAGTTAATGAAATGGGGTAGCTCGAAAAAACATTTGGTAGGTTTGATACATTTTTAATAAGCCCCCTGAAATAATTAACATAATTATAGCCAAAAAATCAAAGTAGTGCTAGGTGTTTGAGAACCATATCAGTTATAAACTCGCTGTCATCAAAACATTATAAAAACAAAAAGCTAAAAGCAAAATTAAGTATTTTGACTTTTCAAGCATGGGATTTTGATGACAACTTTGATAAGTTTTCTAATTAGATAGACAATGACTCTGTCACCTGTTTCCTGTTTTAGACATCATTCTCCTCCGCCAATCTTGTTTTAAGGTTGATTCTGCTTCAAGATATTGTGTTACCTGGACACTAATGTCGCGCAGCTTAATTTCAGATTTATTCATAGTGGATAAATAAGATGCGAAAGGAAAAGTTTCTTAATAAGAATTCTTACATTCTCTTAATGACAGCTTTGACTTTTACACTCATGATGACAATTATGGCAAACAAATTACTGTGTGTACTGTCGCATCTATTATTTTTTTAAGTACTAAGGCAGAAGGTTTCTTCCATTTCCAATGCGGGTGGAATTGGTGCTGAAGTGTGTAGAGTGTCTAGTAAATCTCCACCTAAACAGATTCAAGGCCTAATCACACATATTTTTTAAAATAAATGATAGCACAGTCATATTAGTGATGATTGTCCACTATGAGGCACAGGCTGACGGACAACATGATGACATGAACATGTCTGAAGCTCCGACAGCAGTGATACTGTCTAACGGTTTTCTTCTTGTGAGTTTAATACACAATATTAAAAACGTGCATAACAAGCAATAAACGAAACTCTTTCACTGATATAAACTATCCCCCAAGCACTCAAAAGTCTTTACACATATTTTACGTGTAATAATTTATAATATTCCTGGATTAGGTTCTTCTTAACTATATCATCCAACTAAGGTTATAAGTACTTCTTTAATGAGCTTTTCCGTAGGCAGTAGCCAGATTTCTTTTGGGATGGTAGGAAATATTACGCTTTTAGTTAGTAGTTCATCTGTATGTCGTAGTCCTCCGCTTGTTTGACTGCATAACGGTTATACAAAAAGGCAAAGATGGCTGCAATTTGGTACTATATTAATTATTTTCTGTTGTTGAAAGATCAATGCATATATGATCGTTACAAAATTTATGGCAATGTAAATTTTCAGGATTGGCCGTGCAAGACAAAGGGGTACTGTTTAATGGTCTACTAATTTTGCTTAGCTGCACTTATTTGTATTATTAATCTTATGGGCCAGCATCTCTTATTATGCAATAAGCAGAAGCAATAATACAGAAAATTGCCGAGAAGCGACGGTTAAGAAGAACCTGGCAAACAACACAACACCCGAACGATAAAAGAGCATTAAACCATGCCACCAGAGAACTCAAAAACCTACTTCCCACCATCAGAAACCAAAATATCCAAAACTTTCTGAAACAACTCTCTCCAACCGAAGCAGATAACTATTCGCTCTGGAGGGCCACAAAGTACCTCAAGCAACCACAATGTTTGGTCAAAAAGCGATCAGGAGAAAGCACTGGCATTTGCTGGCCATCTAATTACGGTCTTCAAACCATTTCCGGCAGAACTTGACAATGAGGACGACATTCGGAACATTTTAAATATGCCGTACCAAATGAGCCTGCCACCAAAAAAATTCAAAGTACACCACGTGGAAAATACCATTCTCAAACATGTAAACCCCCACAAAGCACCGGGTCATAACCAAATCACTGGCTTAATTCTTAAAAATCTGCCTCAAAAAGGCTTTCAGTTCATAACCCAACTATTCAATGCTATCCTAAAGCTTCGCCATTTTCCTGAATCATGGAAAACTGCAGTGATAATCCTAATCCCAAATCCCGGAAAACCTACTGATCAACCAGCTTCTTACAGACCTATCAGACTATTACCAGCACTGTCCAAGGTATTCGAAATTATGCTCTTACAGAAACTTTATACAATCCTTATAGACAAACACCTTTTTCCCGTCCATCAGTTTGGTTTTCGCAAGCAACACGCAACAACCGAGCAAGTACATCGAGTTGTGGACAAAATCACTAAGGACTTTGAAGAGCGTGGGTATTGTGCCGCAGTGTTCTTGGATGTAACACAGGCCTTTGACAATGTTTGGCTCAACGGCCTATTTTATAAAATCAAAAAATCCCTATCCATGGATTATTTTGAACTCCTGAAGTCATATCTTTCCAACCGGCATTTTCTTGTAAGATATGGTAGTGCCCTAACACCAACCTATCCCATCAACTCCGGTGTTCCACAAGGGAGTGTACTGGGACCTATTCTATACCTCCTTTTTTCGGGAGATCTTCCAACCACACCTGATAATATGGTTGGCACCTTCGCGGATGACACAGCAGTACTCTCATCGCATGTCGACCCAAACCTAGCTTGTAGTTACTTACAAACCCACTTAGACGCAATTCAGTCCTGGTGCAAAAAATGGAGAATCAAACTAAACGAAAGCAAATCCTTCCAAGTCACTTTCACGCTTAGGAGAGGTACCTGCCCAAAGTTGATGCTTAACAATCAGCAGATCCCGCAAGCAGATAGTGCCAAATATCTTGGCATACATTTAGACAAAAGATTGACCTGGAGGAAGCACATCTGGACAAAACGTAAACAAATGGGCCTCAAACTTCAAAAGATGTACTGGCTGATAGGGCGTCGTTCACAACTTTCGTTGGAGAACAAGTTACTTCTCTATAAAACTATGATCAAACCCATATGGGTACATATGGTATTCAACTCTGAGGTACCGCCAGTTCTTCCAACATCGAAATGTTAAGAAGATTCCAGTCAAAAGTCCTAAGATCTATAGTAAACGCCCCATGGTACATTCCCAATGAAACCATTCGCAGAGATCTTGCAGTTCCTACAGTGTATCAAGAAATTCAACGGTATTGTGCGAGTTATCGAGATCGATATTGCGACCACCCAAATGCCTCAGTGGAGTGTCTTAAAAGTCGTGACGATGTAGTCGTAGTCCAACCGCGCTTAAAGCGTTCCAAACCTTTCGATCTTGTAAACAGATCTGAATAACATCAGGATGTTCTTCATGTTATTTATTGTAATTAGTATCGCTAAACTACTCAATGTGTAATATAGGGGTGCACCTTCATGTTTATCACTTTTATCATGTCTGTTAAATAATCTATTGAATGTCAATTTATGACAGATTGTAGTGTCTGTATTAAATTAAAAAAAAAGAGGATTACAAAAGTGTTATACGCCGATGACTTCAAATAAACGTAAATACATTACAAGAGATGATAATTTAAAAACAGTCCAAAATCGTGCTGAACAAGATTTATTGTGCGCTAGATAAAAACGTGGATATCTCCAATCGAATGATACCATGGATGGTGGAAGCGAAATACTACGTATTGTACCAGCAAAATCTATCTACCGCTCTCTACCAACCTTAAATGAAAAACGATGCCTCCTCAAAGTGTTGCGTATCTCTTTATCTAAATGTTAGCAGTGCTACTGCAAATGCTTATAATTACAAAACTGGGAAATCAACAAATTCTTCTCAATACGGTGCCAGAACATAAATGCAATTGTTCCAATTGCCGCTAAACGACTTTGCAGTAACATATTTTACTCTCATTACTTATATAATTTATTTTATCTCCCTTGCTTCCGGTATAAAAAAGCTTTTTCAATCACAAAAACTTGTTATAATCACCATCTGTTTTCACCATCAAGAAGCAACCTATTTTCCTTGTCAATTAGTAAAAGTCAGGCTATCGATAGGTTTAAAATAGCTTTTTTTTTAATTACAAGACCAACAACCAAGCTGCTTTTAACACTACCACTCATGATCACTTTGTTTACTAGAAACTAATTTTTGTTATCCCAACGAAAATTAAACTAATATAGTAAAGTTAAGTGATTCTAGTGACTTGGCTTAGAAGAATCTGAAGTCTTCTTTAAACTAAGAGATAGATATTTTAATATAGTTATAATACAGTTGTTACGAATTACATAAATAATGTAGAAAACGGCCCGATCATCTACTAACAAATCTTAAACCTTCACTGTATTTTGTATCATATGTGACAGTAAACATATTTTCATGCATTTCTTAAAAAATGATTTTACCTTTCTACTGCATGATGCAAGAGACATGAGAGAAGCGTACAAAATAGGACATCTTTATCATTTGCAAAACATTTAAAATACAAAAAGGCACCACTGAAAAGTAAGAAACCAAAAAAGAGTGTAAAAGACATTTTTGAAAAAGTAAGAGTTTAGTGGTGCCAGACAGTCAATCTAAATTTTTTGGAAATAAACAGCTACAAGACTACTGGAGGCTATTATTTGGCCTATAAACGACGTTAGTGAACCATTTAGAAAAACCAGCAAACATATATATTTTACAAATACTAAAGATGCATTCAGAGTGAGATAAACAAGAAAAAAAGTGCATCTGTTATAATTACGTCAAGTGGAAAAATTCGCATCTGCGATTCGAGAAGAAAGTAAGGAGCCAATAAAATGTCAAGGTTGTTATATGTGACTGCTGTATATCAATAGTTGCTTTATAAGGGAGTCTATAGAAACAAAATAAAACTTGCAAATTTTAGAAATAAAGCGTCTGAGTGTGGGCAAAAGGGACACACAAATGTTGCTAAAATAGAAAGACCTTGTAACAACATTGAACAGCAATTACAAATTACGAAGAGATGAGGATTTTTTTCGCATATGTCAGTCAAAAATATTCACCTGGATTGTATTAACCATTAGCCAAATTGGAAACAAAAGCGATAACGTTCCAAAATGCCTTAATGTAAAAGTCTAATTTGCAAAAGCAAAATTTGTTTTGTTCGTTTCAGTATAACGTAAAGATTGGTCGTCCATAAGGGGGTGGGGGTTGTATCCAAACTATTGATAAATTTATAACACTAAAATATAAGTAGAATTTTTTTGTAGCATAATATACTTGTTTGCTAATTATTAATTGTCAAATATTGATTATTTATTGTATTTTAGTATATTACACTGAGAGGTTTTATATAAACATTTTGTATTACGTGTGATACAATATCCATATAATGTAAAGCTAACTTTAAATTCAGTTGTTCTAGCAGCTACCAAATTATGCCTAGGAAAGATCTTAAAAGTAATTGACATTTTATTTTAAGATAACCATGCAACTAATAATTTTAAATCTAAAGGCCAAGTTTTATATATAAATGTAATTGCATTTCAGAAAAATCCTAAATAGAAAACCACTTTTCCAAGAAAGACTGTCGTTTTTCCTAAAAATTGGCCTTAACAAAATTTTATCATTTGTAGCCATTTTCCAATATATAAGATATAAAGAGGTCTGACAATAAGAAACAAACAGAAACTTTATTTTAGAAATTCTAGTTGTCGCCTACAAAAAATTTCTCACAATGTAATTTGTATTTTATATTTAAGTTACATCTAGATAAAGTTTTATTGTTTTTGTCAATTTTGTCCATTTGTTGGTTTTAGCAGTAATACTCTTACTAATAAAATAACAAATTTCTTCAAGTAGTCATACTTAGGGGTGTACGGGATGAATATGCCCATTACAAGCCTCTACATTTCAAACCTCAGTCTCTCTCTCTCTTTCTAGCTAAGCTCTAACGGCCAAGTACTAGCGGGATAACCATATAAATACGACAATCACAAAATAGTCGAAAAAAGAAATGTCTTCGGCTATAGGAATAACCTTAACATCTCACGGCAATATAGCTATTTCCCAAAAAAAATCGATACATAGCAAAATTGTTTGAAGTCTTCCTTACTAATTACTTTCTTATAGTGAAGATAGTTACAAAAATACCGTATCGAGTCAAACCAATCGCTAATATTGATAACTGTAAGAACTAGAAGAAGAAGAAGTTATTCTTAAATAAAAACGCAGATGGCTCTTTTAGTACATCCAAAATTTCCTTATTGCCTAGTTTCTGTAACTGTTATATCTAACACAATATACTTGAGTTATAGTGGGTATGTTTTTATCAGACTTGCATTAAACCATGGTAAAACTAAAGTCAAAATTTTCTAATTAAATAATTGGTCCAGCGTAAAAAATTAAGATCTGAACAGGAATTGCTGAAAATTTTTTTAAACCATGCAATTACTACTGGTGGCATATTTAAAACCATATTTTAGAGAACAGCGTGTCTACTAAATAATAGTTACGAGTGCCTTTAATAGAGATTTCCTTTAAAACGTTTTCTCTTGCATTTTCAGGTTGCTCAAAAATATTGTACAGGATCAGCAGAATGATCTCTCCCTTTTGAATTGTCCGGGGTGCGAAATGTATTAGTAGATTGGTAGTACAAGGCATACCATTTTCCTGTCCGTCATGAAGTGGAGTGGTGAACACCGACTTATTTTAAAGTGGTGATTCTGTAATTGCAGCGCAGTCGCCATTTTATAGCAATTTCGGAGTTGGTCGTTACAAAAGAGTTTTGGATAAGAAAACCATAATGTAGGTACACAATTTCCGACCGACTTATTCAGCATTCAAATGGAAGTCACTCGGTAAACCTATAGCGTTCAAGCACACGAGAATATCACAGCAGTGAGATAGGCTGTTGTTACATCGCCACAATGTTCCGTATCTAAGCATGATCTCGTGTTCCATTAATACAAACCGATGGTGGTCCAGGAACTTAGAGAGTATGTCTGGTTTGCCCAATAGGCAACTTGTTACGACATGTTGGTAAATGTTCCAGCTGATGCTGTTGTGTTTAGAAGTGGTGAAACTCATTTTCATTTATCAGACTGCGCCAATAAGCAGAATTTTTGGTATTCACCCACACAAAATTTTTGACAACTGAGTGACCTTTCTGTAATCAGCGTGTAACTGATGTGCTGTTACTGAGTTTGGCATCATAGGATCGCATTTCTTTTTGAGGATTCAGGGCGCGCGGTGATTGTCACATCTACGCAATTTGCTGGAGCTCATAGTCAACGAACATGGAATTTCATCATTGTGATTCCAACAAAATGGCGTTACCGTACACATGGAGAAAATTTTTTTAGAAGTCCTAGGACAAATGTTTCCAGGTCGCCTCCCCTCACTATATGGTGACCAATCAGACCCTTGCAATTTTTTACGTGAACACCCGAAGCCTGCAGGATTTCAATGCAGGCCGCGGACTATTGCGGAATTAAAGGATGCCATTCGCAGCAGTGCAAGTGGAAATGACTCGATAAGCAACGTAGAAATTTAAGGTGAGACTGCAAGAGTGTATCGTTCGTGTGGCAAACATTGAACGATATCATCTTCAAAACTAAATGACTAAATGGCAAGCGTTGTTCTGTGTGATGATATAATAAAACACTGAACAAAATCTGCGTTGTTCTTTTCATTGCCATTTCGAAAAAGGAAGATCATTCTGCCGAACTCTCCAATGATTTGCACTTATTCTTTTAATGTAATTTTTACATAAAATGAGTTGTAGTGCCTTCGAATCCTCCAAGTGATTTTAAGTGGCCATCATCCAAATAAAAACACATTTAGCGACAAGCTGTTGATATGAACGACATGCACTTGCAATTCGTAGACAAATGAAGCGCTTATTTGGAGTACAAAAGAAGTGATTTGTCACCTCGTGACACCAAAAACGTTTGCATACAGTAGATACTCACTCGCATGTCCGTTACTCTTGACAAATCCGTTCTGCAAATAGTGTCCACTGTGGTGCCCGTTATGATGAGCGTGCCCGTTATGGTGGCTGTGCGCGCCGTGATTTATGTGTCCATTGGACGCGCTGTGGCCGGCGTGGTTGGTGTGGGGCAGGTGGTTCCCGTGGCCGCGGAGCGCGGTTTGCGGCATTTTCCTCGCTGCCGGTCACTTTTCGAAACGCATTCCGACACTTTGTCACTGCAGTCGTCGGCCCGCGCCGGTCGCACTCAGTCAGGAATCCAGTTAAGTCATCATGTCGCCGCGCCTAATCGCACTTTCGAGCGTTCGAATAAGCGCCGCCGGCCGGTGTTGTGGCTCCTCGTCTTTTTTACGGTAGCAGCAGTTCAAGGCCAGTGGCTGTTGTGCTCTGCTTACCGCAATTTATTTTTCCACTAACTGTAGTTTTTGCTGCGCCGTTCGCGACGAGGCGTTCGGCTAATTAACGCGTCCCGCTGCAGCCGCGGCGCTGCTCCTTCCGTCTTGTTAGGGTATTTGTTCGCACATAACGAGATATGTAACGGTTAATCACAACATCACGGAGGTGTCTGCCCCGCGGCGCTTCCTTGACGGATTGCTGCTTTCCGGGACAAATCTTCGGTCACTCACGAAACCTGCAAGAACAGACCATTTCAAAATTAATATCTTATAATCATTTTTCAACAGGGTTAATTTCGCCTCCATGACCATTCAGTTCTATTGAAGTCAGAAACCGCATAGTCTCACGAGTGTAACAACAAACGCATGTTTCTTTTATAATTGGTGTGGGGTGCGTTAATGTATTTCGCACCAACGATACCTCGCTCGTTTGAGATGTAAACGAAACCATGACTTGCACTTCATCGCGCCTTATAATGCTAATTATTATTATTAACCCACATCTCGTTAAAATAGCGATAAAGCAGTTGCTGAAGTTTACGCAACAACGGTTTCAATTTCAAACAGCTCAAAGAGCTTCTAAACAGGTTTCATTTCGATCAATGCAGTTGCAAGTTTATATTCAAATGACTGTATTAAAATAGCATGCCATTAGAAATGAATGCTTGACGTGCGGATCAGCCGGTAATAAGTTTGCCTCCACTAAATTAAATTTAACCTTTCACTTGATGGATTAGGATACATTTGAACGATAAAAAAATAATTCTGGAATGAAGCTGAAACAAATTAACATTTTTTGTTTATTACATATTGATTAGATACTTGTTATGTTGCTATTCGAAATTTATACATAATAAAAGTCTTATATATTGAGGTACTCAATTTTCTGTTCTTTAACCAACCATTAATTTGATAAACAAACTTTTATTTTTTTTAACTCAATAAAATTATATAACTCAAAAGCAAAATATAGACAATTCAATATATCTTTAAAATATAAAATCAAAAATTATTGAAACCCTTCGAAAAAATTGAAAAATTCTAATCATAAAAATAACTACGAGGTGCATTCAAGGTAAGGTTTCCAAATTTTTTCTCGGCCGTGAGTGTAAGTAGAAAGATGCGGTTAATTTTAACAGACGCGGGAAATATTTTTGAATTTCTAATATAGATGGCAGCACCATACAATATATACAGGTTGAATTACCACCATTGCAGTGAGTGTTGCTTTGAGTGTTCTAAAATGGCGAACAATGTGCAATTATCCGTTTTCTCATCTATCGTGATGAAACTTCATCGTCATTTGAGTGAGACTTGCGGTGAAGACGTTATGGATGTTCGTGGGTGCGACAGTTTAAAGAGGTGGAGAGTTGTGTGGCTATGAACCGAAGCAGCCTCGGCCATGAACCAGCCGGACCAAAACCATGAATGCGCGAGTGGAGTAAGTTGTTATGGAAGACCGTTCATTAGGTAGGCGTGATAGCGCCTCTGAACTTGGCATTTTCATAAGATCTGTGGAGTCCATTTTGCATAATAACCTGAAAAAATTAAAAAATGCGCAAAGTTTTTTCAAGAATGTTGATCGACTAACACAAGGCTGCGCGGGTGACCATGTCTCAGGCTATGTTGACACATAACGCCGCTATGAATTTCTGGCCATGAAGGATACTCTCTGTGGCCGCTCATTTTCCAATGGAGCCGCTATTATACAGCGATTTACCAGTGAGCGAAACACACCCCTAAAGAAGTGTTCTCAGTAACCATAGAATTATGGCGACTATGTAAAAAAGGTGTACGTCTAGACGAGAATTATGTTGAGAAGTAACAGAAGTTTTAATTTTCTTGGGCAAGTATTTTTTCAGAAAAAACTTGGAGACCTTAAAGTTTGAATGAACATGGTACAACGCCAAGTATCAAAAGATTAAGAACGATCGTAACTGAAGTAAATTATATATAATAAAAAAAATTAACAATAACATAAACAATTAACCTATACCGTATTACTCTGTGGTACAACGGTTGATAGACAAATTAGTTTCGTACATACTACAGTGCATTTACAACAGTACGTAATATTTTTGAATAGAATTGCTTAAGTACTTCTAGGTTGGATTTTCTATGAAATCCATATAAATGGAAATAATAATGTTTTATATATAACTACTTTGGGAACGGTGACTCATTAACTAGTATATACTACGAAACTTAGTATCCAGTTGCCTTCTCTTATTTCTTTCTTACTTGATTTACCTTGATTTAGTCCCATGCGCTCTGATGCGCCATTTATTAGACTAGGTTTAGATTTTATTGAAATGGTGGTGTAAGTATCGTAATGCTAGATCCGGCTAGATATGAGGTGTCATAATAGCTTATCGTCGCAAAAGTGGCAAAAACCGCCATATTTGTAGCTGGAAGATCAAAAATGTATAGTAAATGCAACGATTTTAAAAAAGATTTTCTCGGACAAGGCACAAAGGAGAGCAATAGCTCAGTAAGAAGATGCCTTCTCAGGCAGTTTTCAAGGTTTTAGAATTGGTATTACCTGTACAACTCCCGAATGACCAGAAAATATACCTGTTCCTAATATAATATTGAATATGTGTATGATAAGTTTCACGTGGGTTTCTAGTAGTCGTTTCAAGATTGCTCCATTTATTAAATCATATCCAGGTGACCTTTCTAAATTTAATTTGGTAAATATCATTCTCCTTGCCGCGCTTGCTTGTATATTCTTGATAGGTAATGCTATCTGGAAGAGGCTGTTTGAGATATTTGGAGTGATTGTATATTATAAATTTATTTTAAACTTAGTAGTCTGAATAGATAAATAGTGCTGGAGTAGACTTGGATTTGCTATTTCATGTTACATAAAAATATTTTTAAGTCTCCACTTGCTGCATTTGGTCTATTTTTATAATTTTGTGATCTTTTGTTTCGCCATATTCGTCAAACTCTGCACTTCTCGGTAATTTACTAATATAGGAAGAACTTCCCAGTTATCAATTTGAAATGCAATAGACATTGTTTGTCACGCATCTCGCTGGATGGTTTTAGTTAAACGTACAACTGAGTTTAAAATGTTGTAACGTTTTTGCTCTTAATAGTGGCGTACATTCAAATCATTATGTCCGCCGCTCGACCGTGACGGTATGTAAACAACGATGGTTTTATTTATTTTTAATTTTTAAAGATTAAGGATTCATTACTGATTATTTGAGTGAGTCATGGAAGCATTTTAAGCCTTCAACTTTTCTGCATTGAGACGCCAAATCAAAATTGCTGGATTACCGCCTTTTGTGAATAACAGCTGCAAACTAGGACGTCGATGTCAGAGCCTCGAAACAGCTGTTCATCATATCTCTAACTATTCTCTAGTCAAATTTGTTACAATGGTTTTTTAAATTTGAGTCGTACTTCGAGTGTCTTTTTCATCCAATATTATTTAAAATTCTCATCAGCTAAGCTTCTTATTATATAGTGTTGGAGGTCTGCAGCAATTAATTACTTGAATACTCAGCCTAATTGTGATGAGAGAATGGTCTGACAATAAATCAAATTTTGATTTAGCTTTGACGTAATATTGATGTATGTCTTTTGCCACACAGAAGACAATTATATCAGCTGGTTTGCTTGTAGTTTGCTTATATTTGTGGGCCGGTAGGTTGGTTGACCAGTTGATAGAACATAAAAATTGTTCCTATCCACAGTTATCAGCAGTGGTCTTCTTTAATTTCCTGGATTTTCACTGTAGTCTCCTACATCGGTTTATGACAGTAGCACTCGCATATGTGGTGCCATTGAGGTGATTCGTAGTGTAGATGGAACAATTATAAATTTTTAGGTAAAAATATTCAGTGAAATGGGAAAGGATTTCGAATATTAACAAATTATCTAACTTGTTCTTCAGTATAAGTGCTTTCACTTCCTGTCCATTTAAGTAAAGTACATTTGTGTTTTATTTAGCGATTTTTAAATTGAGTCAGTATGCAATTTGTAATACGACTTGTGGTTAAAATATTAGTCATAGTACTCATCCGTTCCATAAGTCGTGCCAATATGTCTTTTAACTCATAAATATGGTCTTTTTGATGTAGAAAACTGTGTTGTCGCAGCAACTGTACATTATCGGCAAGTTATCCGACCACTTAGGCATACGATTCTTTTGTTCCTTCTAGTCGATTTTGAGGGATGCCGTTATTTGATTCGTTTTATTAACATTTAATTATTTGCGACTATGAACTTTTTTGTATCTTTTTTGTCAGTTAAATAATGTGTTTCCGCAATACTTCTTAAAATTTCCGTCTTTTTTATATTTATAGGTGTGAAATTTTGTTTTCTTTTCCATTAATGATTTTATTGTAACTTAATATAATTAAAAGTTTTTGTTTAAATCTTTACTTAATCGTTGTTAATATGTAAATACTACATTTGTCGCCCGCCTTCTATGATCCCCTCCTCCTCTTTCAGAAGGATCCATTCATTTGCTCAAACTTTTAAAAGATGTTGATATATGTATTTAAGTCTTGAGAACTAAAATCGTAATAGATAATAAAGGCCTAAATATATGGATCGCAAATTCTCACTTTACTAAAGTAATGAAAACATTGAATACATTATTATCCGGTTAATTTATAGTGAAAATAAGTCTAAAGGTAATCGTTTGGTTACAAAGGTATCGATACACTAAGCGAACAAACCCAACCTAGCATAATCGAGTCAATGTGTACACGTTTGCAAATATAGTCGAATACGAACAAATTCTATACCAACAGACACTGCAAGATTCTCAGAACAAACAAAACAAGAAGTGATGATGGCGAGTTAAGGGTTTTAGAAAAACAGTAGCAAAACTAATTCAGGTACCACAAAGCCTACTGCGGAACTCTACAAATGCGTCTCTAAGAAAAGACGCTTCTTGACACACTTTTAGAAAAATCATCGACAGAATTGGGCAACAAAGATGCGTTCTGGACCTAATGGATTTTAGAGGTCTGTTATTTTTGTTGTGGCAAAAGTCGTTATCGTCAATTTAGTAAATTCTTTCCCAAGAGTGTAAAATATGGGGAGTCAGCACAGCGGTGTAAAGTGCTATTTTGTATTTTAGTAGATTACGTTTAATTTTGTATTATTGTGTCGTAAAAGTTGCTACATATGTTAAAAAATTTTAAAGTAAAATTTTAGTAGGAACTTTCTACCTGTTTTCAATAATATCAATGTTGTTTAAAAATAATATTGCTTTTTTTGAGCATGGCATTTCTTTTCATCGAGCGTCTACAACTGCAGCATGAAAAGAGAAGCAATAATTTTAATTTGGCCGAGGCAGTGTGCAGACATAAATTTTCTTGAAAATTTGAGGCACATTATCCAACAAAACATGGCCAAAAGAATACACCAACATAGACGAGTTAATAGTAGTTGTCGCAGAAAAATAGCATAAAATAAGTCGGAAAACGATAGACGATTTAATCGAATGATACGATGTTGGTAACAAGAAAAGAGTATCGGAAACAAATATGGGACTGAATAGAGTTACAATAAAATGTAAAGAGAGTCTGCATCAATTTATTGGCGTCGAAAGTGAAACTAAAGTGCAGTGCACTTATGAAAATTGTAATTAAATTTAAAAAGTCTGCTTAAATAAAAACATTTAAAGCAGTTTCCACATATCAGTTAATAAATACATGATATTAAAAAATTATAGATTTAACATGTACAATTAATTTGAGTAATAATATTATAATAATTATTATTTAATATATTTACATCGGCAATTAATAACAATAAAAAATTAGATAAAAATATACTAGATAAAGAAAGTAGTTAAATAAATATAAAGTAATAGAAAAGGTCAAATTTTAATGCTCGAAAAAATTTTGCAAATGAATGTAATCACTGCTAATTAAGGAACTAATTTTGGAACAAACGTTGAGGATCACCATTTTCGATTACTCTTTATTCTATACCAAACGTTCGATACTACCAGCTTCTCTAATATTAAATTATTGACGTAGGTTTTTTCTTATATTAGTATTTTTAAAAGTAACCGATGTAAGTGTTTTTTCTTTCTTTGTACTGTGATTACCTTTAGCTCCATGTAAAAGTGCAGATAAGATGTAGCCTTATGTAGTTCTTTTTCTAATAGACAATTTTAAGTCTCAGTTACATCTGCATCCATTTAAAAAACTGTAATTCTTGATACTTCAGTTATGATCTTGATATCGTTTTTTCAAGCAATAATATAAATATGTGAATATGCTTACTTCCTCTATATTTTGACTATTTAATCAGTTAAATCCTTAAATTTTACTTAATTTTTATTTTGCTAATTACTATTTAAATTCGATTTTGTTCACATTTAGTTTGAGTTGTAGTCTTAGTTGACCATATTTTCCCTATTCTATATCTATTTAGTTATTCTCATTATAAGCAAGAAACACCTTGTAGTATTCATAGTAATGTTTTTAATTAGCTTACTGTCAACTTCTATGTCCAGTTCTATGTGTTTCATATAGGACTTCTAGGAATATACACTTTATGATCAAAGCTATCCGGATAACCCTCTGAAAAAATGTATTTTACTGCTACATATACTGAAACGCCATAAAATGAGATAAAAGTGTAGATAGTAGCATGTATAGGCCATAGACGTGTGTTAGATAGACAGTGAGTGAGTTGGTAAAGCTGAGTGATTTTGAACGTGGCATGATTAACTATCTAACTTGGGGTCGCACTACAAAGGGTGAGGGAAAGGGATTGAGGACTAGCATCTTACAAAAACCTGGGTTCAGTTGGCTCCCTTATCCAGGATAACGGATGATAGTAGTAAGAATGGCAGTAAAACGAAGAAAAAGAAATTCTATACGGCGAATCTGGTAAAGGTGGCAGTCTTGCTTTAGGATTGGTACAAAATTTGCAACTCGTCCCTCTATAAACAATAAGGATAGCACATAAAGTCCCCTAGCCGCTGGTTTTCTCTGGAAAAAACAAAAGAGACAGTCAAATTTGACGTAGAATTTGAATCTGCAATCAGAAATTCAATAAAACCAGTCCAAGTGGCCTAAAAAAATAGCCCCTTTCACATTTACATGCCAGTGGCTACATTTATGTGGGGGAGAAAGGGTTTGGGCTTCTTGCAAGGCGCAAAGCGCCTCAACACACACCGCTCGCAAGCTTTACCATCTCATGCATAGAAGCATACTTTAACAAAGCCACGAAGCGGCCTTTACGTTATAATCTAGTTACGAGAAACTTACATATAACAGGATAAAAAGTTCGTCAGTAAAAGACAATTTCCGGCGGGTAGAAATCCTTATCCCTGAAAGAGGATGCCTTATTGGACGCGAGATGGAGGGTCAATTCTGTTTATGCTAAAAATCCCAATCAATTTAACGATTCAAGAAAAAACTAACCTAAGCAAACTGGAACGTACAGAGTATCTTAACAAAGAAAAGAAAAGTCTCTGAACAACTCAGAAGGTGCAATATTGACCTAGCAACCATTACTAAAACCAAGAAGACAGGTAAAGGCAATTAAGACTTTGGTGACTATATATTATTTTACAACGGAGTGCCAAAGTATAACAGAGTACGGGCAGAAGTTGCCATTGCTATACACAAAAATTGATGACGTACATAAATACTTGGAAAGAGATAGATGAAAGGCTGCTAAAGATGAAACTAAACACATGAGGACCCGAAATTATTGCACTAGCAGTGCATACACACCGACGGATGACTTCAATATCTAAATAAAAAATACATTCACAGATAAATTGATAGAAACGCTAAACAACTTCGATATAAAAAAGAAACTAATAATATTTGGTGGTTTCAACGCTATAACTGGAAAGAAGTCTAATGATTCAATGATAAGTGACTACGGCAAGCTTACAGTAAATAACAATGGGCAGCGTCTTATAGAAATATGTCAAATATTTGCCTAAAAATACTCAACGGATACTTCCAATAGGAAAATTAAAATCTACTATATGTTATACTAATACAAGACACACCACCAAAATAAATATACAGGACGCAAAAGTATATCGAGGTGCATCTTTTTTATACAAGCTAAGGTAAAATTACTATTTGAATTAACAGGTACGACACAACTATACGCCAAGTTGGAAAAGGCTATTCATGCAGCCGCATACGAAGCCTTAGGAGAAGAAACGAAGGACACAAAAGATGGAAGAATGTTGATAGAATGGGAATTAAAGAAGTAAACTATGGAAAAAAGAAACTTAACACATGGCTGACTACAAATAACCTTCCCAAGATAAAACGGCATGCCAAAAAAATGAAGTAAAAGAAGAAACACAAAAAGCAAAAAACGATGAATAGAAAAAAAATAGAACACATTACATAGGAGATACAAGAATGGAAGAAGCTTGGAACACTATCAAAAATATAAGAAAAGATGAGAAAGACAAATATACATACATGATAGGTATAAAGAAATGGCAAAATTACTTTGCCAGAACACTAAAAGAAGACAGAAGAGAATGCTAATAACAGAACCTAATGCATCAAATACCAAGAGGTTATATTTGTGAGATAACAGTAGAAGAAGTAGAAAAAGTTGTAAAAAAAAATGAAAAATTAGCTAGTTCAGAACGCATCCCTGTTGAATTAATTAAGCAATATTATCAAGCTCAGAAATAAACCATCAGCGCCATTCGCTACCAACAAGAGATTACATCAGATATGTTGACTATCTTTCACGCTATTTAAAATATACATCTAAAACGTATTGATAACATGGAAAAATAAGTATAAATATATAACATCCCAACAAATGAAGACTGTATATACTCTTTGTTATTTGACGATGACCAGATAATTCTTGCCGGAGATGAACACGACATAACATATATTATGCGAATATAAAGCAAGTGAACTAAATATAAACTACAGACAAATTTACAGATAGAAAGCAAGATAATCCAAAAATGCAAAGAGTATAGATATTTAGGAAGCACAATATCATCAGACACAAATTCGTAGAAAGAAAGAATGAATAGAATAAGACAGTCTAAACAAGCAACCCAAAAGTTGAACTCTATGTGGTCCAAGAGTATAAAAAAACACAAAAATAAGAATATACCTACAATACTATTAAACAAAGTATAATATTATATGGCCCCGAAACATGGAAAATGAGCAAAACTGAACATCAAAAAATAAACGGAGTAGAAATGTATTTTCTAGGGAAGGGGTGTAGAATTTCAAGACTAGAGCATGTTAGAAATACAATAATCAAAGAACTAATGAGAAAAATAATAACAACAGTCGAGTAATTTGGAACAAGATGGCTTATATGGTACGGGCATGCTCAAAGAATGAACGAAGAAAGACAGCCGAACAAAATTCTAAATTAAAACCCACCAGAAAAAAGAAAAAGAGGTAGACCACAAAATACGTAGATTAAGTAGGTACAAGAAGATATGATAGAAACCTTCCAGAGGAGATTGGAGGAACAAGGGACATTGGCGGTTGAGATGCGAGATACGACCATAGCTGCAATCTACCCGCTCAATAGATAGAGATGATTATTGGGAAGATCGTTGCAACTAATCGGTCTTGCACTAGGTGTTTAAATCAACTGTAAATGATGTATTTATAAAATAAAAACTTTGGGAATGTAAAACAGCAGCCTAACAAAGCGTTCTTCCAGTTATCGGAGTGTATTGTGCTAACACTCAAGTTTGGCGAAGGAAACATTGAGTTTCGTGATTCGGCCCGTAGTTTCTATAGCCGGACGGATAAACACTGAGATGTGTCTTGATATTTTTGACAATTCCGTTTCCAGCTTTCTGGCAACAGTTTGGAGAAGGACATTTTCCCCAACAGGATAACGGTTCTGTTCATACAGCGAAGCTTTATTCCGCCGCAGTTTTAAAAACTTGACTGACCTTTACAGAGCCCAGATTTTAATCCCATTGAACTCCTCTAGAAGGAACTGGAACGCAAATTACGCGCCAGGCTATATTTATGTCTACGATCTAGTCCATATGTCTCAGTAATTATACCAGTTTGTTGTGTTTTCCATGTTTAAATGCCTTCTCGTAATCTATAAAATACGCGAATACATTTCTTTATTGATCTACGCACTGTGTTTTAGTACGTTTCGTGACTAGTTAATGCCCAACTAAGTTTCAGTTATTTTCCACCCATTTTCCTCCATATTCGAAAGAGTATTCTTAACATATGAAACATTAAATTTATTAATCGTTACTCAATTCTGCCATTTCTTTACTATTTTTTCTTGCATAATAATAAAGTAACATTTTATCTAAAAATCAGACAAATAAATGAAAAAGTCAATCTAGTGCAAGGAAACTTAACGTAAAATGGATGTTACCCAATAGAGCGTTTTCTTCATAATTTGTTTGTTCTCCTAGTAGTTTGCATATTCAGAAGAGTAAACAGTCTAATAAAAAATTTGAATCAAACTCAAGAATGGCGCATTAAACTTACATCAAAAATAATGGTTTGGAATGCAATACCATATGGTAGATCATCATCACCACTTTCATCAGCGGTGGTCCAAAAGCACTTCAAAATCTAATGGAATTTTTAATGTCCATTAAAGTCTTAATCAGGCTGTAAAATTATCAGATTTATTTCTAAATAAATGCGGATGGATTATGAGCAATGATAAATTTAACTAATCTCGAACCACAAAAATCACCGTAGATCAAATTTTACAGGATACTATACAAATGAATTGATTTATTCGTTTAACACTAACACAGAGAAACAATAATTACGTTCAGTTAACAATTGGTAATATCCAATATTAATAATGAAGTTCATAAACGGCTATAGTACAAATGATACACCGGTTTATGTTGTAAATTATAAAGCTATTTTTTTATACAAGGTGTACCTTATACTAGTTAATATTATATGTATTTTTGGATTTAGGATAAGCTTAGCAAACGTAACGACAGACTACTAAATTTATGAGACTCTTATGTGATGCAATATTTATAAACTTATAGTAGAATATAATATCAAATTGGGTAAAAACAAAAAGTCATGCGATTCCTGTCATCCTAAAATAACATAATTAAAAATAACTTAGAGCAGGAAAAAGCTACAATATAATATAAAACAGTTGGAACGGGTTTTTAGCCTCCAGTTGGCCCATTTCCGGAGGTCGGAATGTAGATATGCGACTAAAAAATTTGCTGAAACCGTTTGGAACTGCAACTGTTAAAAGCGCCAAGTACAAGTGGGGAACTGGAACGGTTGGAACTATTATGAACATGATGTCTTCCTTAACATTTCTGCGTATTTTTTAATGCGTTCTTTTTTAAACGACGACATTTATTATTCATTTTTAGAAAATTAACATTTTAACAAATTTAACTTTATCCAGGGTCAACATTTGCATATTTTGTCGCCAAAGGTAGAAAAAAGGAAATTCTAAATTTACCTTATTTAATTTTAGTTCAACTATAAATTACGCAACTGTAAGATGCATTAACAGAAGTATCATATTCTTGTTAGCAAAAGAACACAATTTTGATTACAACTATAATAATAGTGGTAAATGCAAGACTGAAGCAATCATTTTAAAGCGTGCGTTTGTGGTCACTTTATAACAGTATTAATAAGTGGCTAGTATTTTTCCTGCTGTCTTTAAAGTGCATTTTTTAAAGTACACTCTTTTGGTTTCTTTTTGAAGAAATAAAATATTTTTTGTGGATTGTATAAGGTGGTCTATCATGTAACAAAGCTCCGTTCGATGCTAAACAATTTCAAATTTTTCCAAGTATTGCATATTTTATTTTTGTTATTGGTTGCTGTATACTGGTACCTCCGTCAACGTAAACAATCCTCGTGTAGTTATACATTTGATAAAAAATTGTTTGTACTTTATGTGACCATTATATCACTGTTTACTATCCAAAATAAAACATTTTTTTGTTGGGGCACACTTACCAGCACCACAGCCTCAAAGGCTCAAGTAAGCTTTACACAATTAAAAAAAAACTTACAATTGTTGACAAAATCAGCCAAGAACATGATTGCAAAGCGGAAAATCACCGACAGAAATTATTGCATGGTTTGGCTACAAAATGACTGAGTTTAGTACACATTCAAGAAGGACAAGAAATCTGGCCAACGGGAAGAGGTAACTGTTGACAAGGCAACTCACAGCAAGCGATCTGACTACAAGAGAAGTAATAAATTCGTCTGAGAATTGAAAGAGAAGATCGATGAAGATTCTGGGCGGAGCATAACTGACCTAACAGAAAAATGGGCGTAGCGAGTTCGATAGTCAGTCAAGCAGCGTATCAATGTTTACACACGTCTTTTGTCTTGGGAAATTGCCAACTATTGACTGAGAAAAACAAAAGGGACAGAAGGTTAAAGGCCCAAGCACTGCTGAACATCAAACACGACAAAGTTCTAAGAATCTTTTCGAATGAAAAGAACTTCGTCTAAAATAAAAATGTGAATCGCTAAGATGACCGTTGAATCTGTCAAAATTCATCTGAAAGACCTGCCGTCATTCCTAACTAAAAAGTGTTCCGCTTCTGTAATGGCGCTGGGGCTTGTGAGCAGCACAACAAAACACTCCACTTTTTTGAAGAAAGCTTGAACATAATCGCCGACAGCTATATTAACCTTCTGCTTAGAGAAGGTGGCTGCTGGGAGGGAATATGTGTTGCACCAAGACTTCGCTCTCGCCTACCTGGGCATGGTTATACGACAATTTGTATTACCACCCTCCAGCCCCGACTGCAATCGCCTTGACTACACATATGGAAAGGTCAATAAGGTCAATAAGGTCAATAAGAGGTACCATAACACCAAGGATAAATCAAGAAACTCAATCATGGAGATAATAACACACATGGACAAGAAGGAAAATGTGTTGGCTTGCAGTAGCTTTAGGTCGCAGCTCGAGAAGATTGTGGCCGTTGATTGAATAATATGATTCTCATATTTACTTCGACAGTATTCGTTTGACTTTCAAACTGTAAACATCGTGTCGCAAGTGTCGCCTATAAATAAGTGTTAAAAAAATGGCTAATAATAATATCAGAATAATGCAATGGAACGCCAATGGACTACTTCAACATCATCATGAGTTACAAGCAGTCCTGGACATAGAAAAGATCGATGTGTGTCTTATTGCTGAAACCCATTTTACCAAGGAATCGCATATAAAATTCAAGGGATACAGGGTATATCACACTATCCATCCAAAAAACACCGCTAGAGGCGGTAGTGCAATAATAATAAGAGAATCCATTACACATTATCTATATATAGCATGCTATATATAGCAGTAAGATTCCTGATATAATAGACTTCTTTATAGCAAGGAATATATCCCCCAATTACTTACATGTTTAGGAAGCATGGGATATGAATTCTGACCATTCTCCCATAGTACTCACAAGTGACAAGATAATTAATAAAGAAAACCCGCCGAGGCTTGTAAACAAACTGACAAATTGGAATAGCTTTAGAATACAATTTGAAAATTCCATTAATCTGTCAGCTCCACTTAAGAATGAAAAACAACTTGATGAAGAAATCGAACTGCTTATTAGGAACATTCAGCAAGCAGCCTGGGATAATACTCCAGAAATTAAACGAAAGGTAAAGGGAAATAATTATCCGAAAGAGATTATGGACCTAGTTACAAAAAAGAGAAAACTAAGAAAAGGATGGCATCAAACCAGAGCACCTACGGATAAAACTGCCCTCAATAATGCCACTCAACAGATAAAGCGGGAGATCCTACGAATTAAAAATGAATCTATGAGCAACTTTTTAAGTGAATTGAGCAACGACAGCAAAACGGACTATTCCCTTTGGAAAGCCACAAAAAATCTAAAACGGCCTATTTTACAAAATCCACCGATCAAAAATGCAGATGGTACCTGGGCACGTAGTAATCAGGAAAAAGCTTGTAGATTTGCAGAGCACCTAGAAATGACTTTCCAACCAAATGAAGGAGACGATTCACAAGACTGGACAGAACCAATACAGGAAGATACAGTCATTAGACCAGTTACACCTAAAGAAGTCTCTAAAGTAATCAAGAATAACATTAATCAGAAAAAAGCTCCTGGCTTCAATCTTATTACAGGTGAAACTTTGAAGCAACTCCCAAGAAAAGCCACAGTAAAATTGACCAATCTCATCAACGCCTCATTCAGACTAAGTTGTGGAAAGTAGCAGAGGTCATAATGATCCCTAAGCCAGCAAAACCGCCACAAGAAGTTTCTTCATACAGGCCTATCTCACATTTGCCTGTTATATCAAAATATGTATGAAAAATTACTCCTTAAAAGGCTGAAACCGATAATCGAAGAGAAGGCTCTAATTCCTCATCACCAATTTGGTTTTAGAGAAAGTCATTCAACCATAGACCAAGTGCACAGGATCACAGATATAATTGAAAAATCACTTGAAGAAAAGAAAGTCTGCGCTACTGTCTTCTTAGATGTGGCACAGGCTTTTGACAAAGTATGGCACAAGGGCTTGTTCCACAAATTAGATATATTGTTACCTCGGCAATATTCGCAAATTTTAAAATCTTACTTGTCAGAAAGGTACTTCAGAATAAGACAAGGAGACACCTATTATGAATTGAAAGAAATTAATGCAGGAGTACCACAAGGTAGTGTACTAGGTCCAGTACTATACTTACTTTATACCAGTGATATTCCTGAACTCGAACACGAAACTATCGCCACCTTTGCCGATGATACCGTAATTCTTGCAGTTGGAAGTGATCACGAAGAAGCCACGAGGAAGCTCCAAACGTCTATTAACAAGATCAACGCCTGGACTAATAGGTGTCGGATAAAGTTGAATGAAAGTAAATCTGTACATATCAATTTCACCAATAAACGGAAACAACACATACCCGTTAAAATTAATGAAGCCCAGATCCCATACACTAATACGGCTAAATATCTGGGTATGACACTCGATGCGAGGTTACGCTGGAATGCCCACATTAAAAAGAAAAGAGAAGAACTCGGTTTAAGGTATAAAAAAATGTATTGGTTAATAGGACGAAACTCCAATTTGTCCACACATAATAAGTTACTGCTATATAAGCAAATATTAGGGCCCGTGTGGGCATATGGCAACTCTGGGGTTGTGCCAGCAAGAGTAATATTCTTATCATTAAGAGATTTCAAAACAAAGTATTAAGGAACATTGTAGATGCACCCTGGTACTGCCGCAACAGTGATATCCATCGGGACCTCGAGGTGAAGACTGTAGAGCAAGTCATTCTTATGTTTGCCAGAAGTCACGAACAACGGCTTCTTCAACATGTGAACATAGAGGCCATCCAGCTCCTCGATAATTCACAGCTAGTGCGAAGACTCAAGAGGACCAACCCCTTTGAGTTAGTTCAGTGATTTCTCCAAAGCAGAGCATAGTGTGTGTCTAAGTGCGTACGTTAGGGATAATATACCTACTTAGTATTATCAGAACTCCAAGGACACTGATGAGTAAGACCTTAGTTTCAAGTTTCTTTTTAGTTATTTTAAGTTAGAATTGAATTACTCATTGATCTATTAAGATCAGATTGTAATAAAATAAGTGTCTTTGCACTTACAAATAAAAAAAAATATTTACTTCAATTGTGTAAAATTAAATAAAATTAATTTTTCTTGTATATTAATGTTACTTTTATTGTGTATTTTTGGGATTTACCACGACGACCATATACTATTTATGGATCCGATTCCATAGCTCCAAAATCTGTTTCAGTGTGGTTCTGTCGAAAGTCTTTTATTTTTTAATAAAAGATAAGACCGTCTGCCTATCAACTAATGATTTTGTTTCACTTTCAGGTGAAGGTTTTCACGTTTTGCTTTTTGTAAAACGTCCATATAAGTTTTGATCTCAAAATGTACTCCCAAACATCTTTTTCAAACTGGAATTGTCGTGTTGTCTATTGTTAGTGATGGGCATGTACTACGCTCGCTTGCAAATGTAATTTAAGTAGATTTATCGAGTTATCTGCTTGCTAAACCAAGAAGATTAAGATAATGTTTAAAATTTTGAGATATCACTTCCAGTATCGCACAGGTAGACAGCAAGTATCCAATTTTACAGTTGTTTATAGCTAGGTTATTGTCGTTATATAACAAGTATAGCAAGCAGCCTCGTACAATGCCTTGTTGATAGTCAGAAACTGTATTAATGATATTGACTTGCATATTCTTTTGCACAGTTTAAGATTTTAGAAAAAGTTATATTAGCCCACGAAAGATTTGCTTTATTTTAAACAGTAGACCAAACTTTATCAAAAACTTGTTGAAAATCTAAAAAGGTGAAAATTTAACATTTTTTTGTTTCTAATATTTCTGAACTTGATAATAATTCTATGACCTTCTTCTATCGCTGAATGGCTCTTGGAAAATTCGAATAGATATAGTGTAGCAAGAGCTTTTTAAAATATTTTTTTAAATATTGGTTTTAGTTATTAGATCTATTACTTGGGTGTATTTTCATAAAAGTGGGTGGTAGCTTGGTTATAGCATGTTGCTATATATTGTAGCAAACACAAGCGTTGTTCTAGGAAAATTATGTACGATTTAGCCGACTGTGAGTTCGTATCCGGTAGCTTTATGTGATGAATTTCCTGTCTTACTTCTGCAAATAAGAAAAATTAAATCCGTAAAGACAGTTGATACGGTACTTACAAAGTCATTTGCATTTAAACTTGGTTGTGACGGTGTAAAGCAATTGCAAGGTTTTTAGCAAACGCATTCTTTTTATCAACGTCAGATCTAGCCCATATACGATCACTTTTTTAATTGGTGATATTGCGATGTCTAGCCCTTCAAACGTTTTATTAGCTTGTGATGTTGTGGTCATTTTTAACAAATTGGTGAGGTTTCGTTTCCGGTTTCGTTTAGCGCATGTTTCGTTTTTTAAGTTTGTCTTTTTAATATTGCTTTATCGTGTTGCTTATACTTTGCTAGGTGTCACGCGCACTATGTTTTTCATAAACAAGTTGTTTTATGTGGTAGAGAATATTAATGATTTTAAAGTGATCGTTTATATTGGATAGCCGTACCTTGTACGCTGTATTTTCTATAAATTGTGTTAGACTAAAATTCTTTTATTCTCATCGTTAAGTTGGTGCACCCATTTAATAATTGCTAGAATAATTTGAAAGCAGTGCGTTTATAACAAAGTCATAAAGGTTTTTCTTCAATTACCACGTTAGATTTTAATGTTAATTAGATCTTAATAGTCACAATCAAATTCTTTATTAGATTCGATTCGGATAAAATTATTAGATATTCCTTTAATTATTGCGAAGTCTATATAGGATTTTTCTAGTCACCCGGCCAGTGTGTTGGTTCATTTGTTGATGCGCAATTGAGATTTAAGTTTTGAACGGTACCTAAAATATTACGTCTTAGAAAATTGTATGTTTTATATTTCGGTCACCGCCAACAATATATTGCGTGTCCCGAAAGAAACGCAGTATTTAAATTGTGCAACAGTTTTTTTCCTGCAACGTTGACAGCGTTTTGCTTGAGGAATTTTGTAGTGAACATATTGAATGAGAAGCGAGCGATGATTGTTAGAATTCATCACAAGTACGGAGAATGTTCAGCTGGAAACATTGCCTCCGCGAACGATAGTGTAAAAAGGCTTTCAAAAACCTTAGTGCGGCGTCGGTCACTGCAACTAAACATTTCAAAAAGCACCACGCAGAACTTTTTAATAAAATATCTGTTTCAACTAACCCAGGAACATAGTTTTTAATTATGAAAGGAAGTTTGAGTTACTCAGCAATATTTATTTATTGCCGCCTTTGGTTTTGTTCGTTATTTCTATAGGGGGCTATTTTGGAGTAAGTTGACTGGTTTGTTGGCAACAAATTAATTGCTTCAATTAATAAAATAGGGAAGGAATTGTTTAAGATTATTGTAGTAGAATGTGGATGCGTATCATTTATCATTTGTCTGGCTGGAGTTTGTCTTGAATGTTGTAGATTTTAATATTCCAAGCAATTACTATATTTAGATAGGTGGTCTTGTTAACATAATGCATATTTAGCTGGGTATTGGGTGCTTTTTGTAAACCAAGACATTATGTTTTCCACCGTATTTACCATAATAGTGTTTTATACAATAAGGCGCCTATAACTGTAAATTAGGTTGGAACATCAGACTAAAATTTACAACAAACTGTCCTCTCTAATCATTTAACAATTAAAGGCTGTTAATATAATTAAACTGCCTTAATTTGCAATGAATTCTTTTCTACTTTTAATGACTTATGGAATAATTCTAGAAGTCATAAATTTTCAATTAAAGGCGACGGTTCATATATAGCATTTTTACCAGGTGCTTCAACTAACACTTTAATATTACTCAGATATTTGATAACATAGGATACCTCGTTGTGTTCTTCCAATTCAAGATCTCCCACAAAAAAGAAAAAGAAATTTTCTTAGTTTTTGATCAACGTTTGGAAACATTTACTATTAATATAATATAATTGTCATTCTTCTACTATTTTTAGTAAATAAATTATCATTTCATTAATTATTACGTGTGCTATTTAGTTTACGGCTGATTAGTATCACTGTATTATTTTATTGTTCTCACTATTAAAAAATTGTAAGGATATATTATTAGTTTTAGGTGAAAATGTTTCGACATTTTTAACTCTTTGTTGTGCATGGTGCGTTATGAAAGTAAATTGATCCAATCTGTACAAATCATCAAAACTCTTTAAAATACGCTCCTCCTGCATCAATACACTTGTACAGTCGCGATTTCTATGCCTGGAAGGCACCCTTAAAGTCGTTGAGCGGAATGTTCTTTAGAACTCTTGTAACGTGAGCTTAAATGTTTTCCATGGACTTCCAATGTTTTTCTTTGAGCTCTTTCTTTACGCCGGAAAATAAAAAAAAAGTCACAGAGAGCCAGGTCGGGACTGTATGGGGGTTGGAGAACCACTAGGGTGTTGCTCCGGTCCAGGAAGTCGCCAACGATAAAGGCCGTGTGGCTGGGTGCATTGTCGTGGTGGAGTTTCATTGACTCTTTGATATCCCTCTCGACGCGGGCGACCCTGCGTTTCAATCTCTTCAGCTCTTCCACGTAAAACGCCTCGTAGACAGTTTATCTTGGCGGTACAAACTCGAAATGGACAATTCCTCGGACATCAAAGAAGACAATGAGCATTGTTTTGACTAAGCCGGATCGCGTTTGGAAAGCCAGACCCCACTACTTTTTCCCGCAAGCAGAGCGCGCTGCAATGTACAGTCGCGTCGAACAAAATCATGTGCATTACTCTCATAACAAACCTTGTACTTTGATTAGTTGTCTTTTAATCAAAAGACCAGATTATCATTGTTTAACTGTGTGATTTTTGGTGTATTAGAGCTTCCTTGCATTAACTTTCAAATTGAAAATTAATAAACAACTTAAAAAATAAATTATTTTTATTACATTTTAGACTGATATCGCACATACAAGTTTTTCGTAATGCTTTTTTATATTTTTTGGTTTTAAGGACGAATCAAATATTAACCAGAATTTTTTTGTATGCAGTAACGTGAGCGGAGAGAGACCCTAAGCAATGTAGGCAAGGATTTCCGTTGTCGCACTGTTAAGATGTTAAAGCAAAATGTATCCTTGTGCATTACCTAATCAAATTTCTTACAACAAAAAATGTAAAATTTCCAAATTTGAGAAAACGTTAGGAGACAGCATCTTGAAGAAGATTCAGGTGTATATGTAATATAAGAATATTTGTGCGAGCGAGAAGCAGTTTAAAGTGTTGATAACCGACCTCGTATTGTTCGTTACCTTCTTGAGAACAACTGCCGATTTACAGTTGCTGAAGTTGCTTTTGAAGCCTAAGTAAGCTGTGGAAGGGCTCTAACAATCCTAAACTTTACCCCAAATAGCTTTCTGACCTCGACAAAAATTGAAAATTTGTTCTGAACGACACCAAAACACCCTACAATTATCATTTATTAGGACCACTAAAAGTGCTATCTAATTGTTGAAAAACTTTTTTTCTATATCAGCAGATTGTGCTGTTTCTATTTTTATGATGTTCCAACAAGTTAAAAAAATAATAATTTATATTTGATTGCCTATATAATTTTAAATATATTGCGTATATTTTATTTAAATTTTTTAAAGTTTACTGTTTTTTTATAGAATGTGCAGTTAATAATAATTAATGTTACAAGGAAATGAATAATCATAAATATAGTTTAGGAACAAAAATATTAATTTTTTGATATGTCACTGACTCTAAACGAAACACAACTATAGAGTCCACTGCTTACGCATTGTGAATACACGCATGCATACAGTTTTACTGCGTTTAGTTGGTATTTTCCTCAGCATACTTTGAACAATTTATTGGCATCATTTTATATACGAATCCTAATTCTTATCCAACTAAAATATATAATCATATTGTATAGTATTTTTTGTTAAATCTTTTAACATTCTTGTCGATCAGAAAATATCTCTGATGTCAAGTTCTGAAATATTTTCTCTGTAATGGTAACTGCAACGAAAACTATTTAAATTTTAATCTGCATTTAAACTTAATCGGGTACATTATTTTTTGTCATTTTTGTCAGCCATGTCGTCACTAAGTAGCAAGTGTGAAGTCTTCACGAGAAATTATATTTTTTGTTCCTATTTCCTGTTGTTTTTGTAGGATATTATTGTTTTATACGGAATCTGGTTGTCTTCTGTAACATCTAAAACTATTTAGTCTCAAAAGAGTGCAAATTTTAAATTCAAGGGCATTCAAATTGTCAAAAGAAGCTAGTGAAGATAATGTTTATCCTTAGCATACATTGACAGGTAATACAAGGCTTGCATCGATAACGAAAAACATCTCTCTGATCGACTATAGCATCCGAAAACCTATTGAAAAGTGTTGAGAATGCACTCAATAAAAGACTGTTAACTGCCGTAACGTGTATCAGTTTGCGTTAAGAAACCGTAACCTTGTTCTTAGCATTTATAAGTTATTTCCTGATTGATGTTTTACATATTTTTTAAAGTGTATTAGCAGGAATACTAGATTTACATCACCTAATGGCTCGATAAATTTTAAAAATCTACATATTTACACATTTAAAGTGATTTAGTAATTCATTCCTCAAATTCTGCCTAAGTAATATATGCGCCAACGTAAATGTTCCTTGGTTTTTATTTATGCAATTAATGTCACGGGATGCCTTGTTTTAATTGACGATTATTTTATTTTAACTGTTAATTGCAAAACAGACAATATTTGAATGACCGTAGCTTAAGCAAAATATTTTTGACCTTTGATAAATGCGTTACTCCTACCTGTGTGCTTATATTAGAGACATAACTCACTCATTTGTAACCTTATCATCTTCAATGTTATTGGTCCGTTAATTATGTAGATAAGTATTTGATATAAATGATTATAAATGATGGTCTTGGATATCTAAGAAGTGATGAGATAGCATATTTACAAATCGCACATCTGACTGTGTCAAGCGACTTATAAGGTGAATCAAACTTATTTTTAGGATCGTCCAATAATTAACATACATAGAGCTTCCAAATGTTATCGCCAAACTGCAATAAAAGGACCTTAACACATTTTTTGCTTAGAAGCATCTTCGCCTTTCAAATTTATGGCGATTTGAACTGCTGCTCGCGGATTCCTCAGCGCATCTCGTAATAAGATGCATCTGCGCCGCGGCTCTCTTGGCTGTCCCCCTTTTGCACAATTGCATAAATAATTGCGGCTTTCCTGTTTCAGCTTTTTGATTGTAAGGCATACTTAAGACTTTTTAGCTCGTTGCAGACGACGCAACGCAAGTGATTACAGGAGCTTTGCAGTCGTCTAAGCAATTTTCCGTTGCAATTACAACTAATTCCGCCACTAGCGTTAGCAGAGGTATTTAGCTATTTTTAGTTGCCTCTAGTACTGTAAATTGTCGCATCAATGTTCAACTTTTAATTGGATATATTTATATTTTTTAGACGTATTACGGTTGCGCTTGTTATAATACTTTTTTAGCAAAAAACGAAGCTCTGCAGTAGAAATTTATCAGAAAAAGCAATAAGTGAAATATGGTATTAAAATATCCAAATAAATAAAAAAAATTCTTAATAATAATTATTATTATTGTGTTATTTATCAACCCAAATAGTATATACCATAATAAAAACGACAATAAAAAATAAGAACATCTAGATATTTAAATTTATATTGCTTCTTGCATCATTGCTTGCTGCTGAAAATTCTGATTGGTAATGAAATAACTTGCTAACAATCTAAATTTAAAAGAAGCACGGCATTTTTTCATTATAATTTAAAAATGTAGCAACTGAATCTCTTAAGTCTGTAAGTGCAAATTAAATTAGAACTTACTACATTTTATTAAAACCATAGCCAGTTATCTGCTCTGATCTCTTCAAAATAAAGCCGTTAATATACTACTTAAGCCATCTTGTCACATATCGTATTGTTTTCTACTTTCAATAACTTATTGAGTATTTCCTGAAGTCTTAAAGTGTATGTTAAAGTAACGATTCATTTATCGTTGCACGTGAATACTGATTTTCTTTATTAAAATAAGCAAATAAACCGAAGGTTAATAAAAAAAATTAATTATACTTTTAATTACTCGAGAGAAACAATATTCAAATATTTATTTTACTGAAACAATAATGTTTAATTGTAAAGCTTAATAATTAAGGAATATTTAATTTCTTGCTTTATTTTCTGCTAATGCAATATCAGCACATATTGCTAAGAAAAAGTCAAAGTTTCATTATGCTGAGATGTTAGATGGCGAAGAAAGCTCAATTAAAGCATTATTAATAATTTTTAGCATGACGTCTTTCTTATTATTTTTATTATTTCCTTATTCGGAGAAGACAATAAGAGACTAGAGTAATTCTAACAACAGCAATAAGAACAATTAAAAGGTAAATAATTAATATAATAGTAATTATTCTTATAGGCTAATCAAAGATTTTAGTTATTATGGGTAAGAATTTTATGTTTAGATAGTTAAGGGAGAGAGGGAGATTAGATAGTTAGATCATTCATTTAAAAATATTTCAATCGATAAGAGTGGTATAATAATAAGATGCTAGTAAGAGTGAAAAGGATTAAATTATTTGTTTGAAGCAATTATTGAGAAGTAAAAGTCACTAATAAAGTTGTTTGAATTAATAAAAGAAATCTTATAAAGAAGGCGTGATTGGTAAATATATAAGAGTTGAAGTAATTATTAGAGTTGACATTAGAAACTTCGTTCAAAGAGTGGTTTAAGTTAAAACACTAGTTTTGGAGACTAATAACGGGATATCGCTTCTCTGAGGTTTTAAAGATGTCCTAATTTTTGGTTTACAAGGCCAATATTTTTTTAAATTGTTAAACAATGATAATTATTAATTTGTTTCTTCCTATATTTATTATGTAATGGCAAGAGGATCGTAAACATGGCCCTTGAGAACAACTTAACTATAATAAACAGTATTTTTAAGAAGAAGCCGGCCAAAAAATGGACTTGGATATCGCCTGATGGGACCTACCAAAACGAAATAGACTTTATAATAAGCAATCAACCCAAATCATTCCAAAATGTCAACATAATAAATAATCTTAACTTCAACAGCAATCACCGCATCGTCAGGGCAACCCTGTTTAACAAAGAACTTAGGAAACAGAGGAAGTACTTAAACCAGAAAGGGAATGCCTTGTTAATGTGAACATCACAAAAAAAAATACGCCACCTGAAGTATTAAACAAAACGCAAGAACTTTACAACACAGAAATAAATGAAATCTATATAACAAAAATCAAGAAAAACCTAAACAAAAATACACTAACTTCTAAGACAATAGACCTAATTCAGAAAAGGAAGCAGTTACTTAAAAACAAGAAAGACAAAGCAATATTGCAAGAAATAAATAAATTAAGTAAAGAAATAACCTGTAACATAAAACAAGATAAGGAAAATAGAAGACTTGAACGTATCAAACACCATATATCCAAATCAGGAGGTATAAACAAGGCCTTAAAAGAGCTACAAGAGGAAAAGATACGGATACCAAAAATGAAAAATAAAAAGGTCATAAAGAAACAAGACGGCAGCCAGTTCTAAAGATTGTAACAGATTATTATCGTAAACTATATTCTACTGAAAACACTCAAGAAAGTAACATAAACCTTGATGACAACATAGAAGAAGTCCCTCAAATTCTTGAAAGTGAAGTTCAACATGCAATAAAATCACAGAAAAACGACAAAGCTCCCGGCATTGATCACATAACTAATGAGATGATGAAGGCGAGACTACAGGAAACAACAACAAAATTGACTAACCTGTTCAATGTCATTTTAAATACGGAATATATACCGACACAGTGGACAACAAGTACTACAGTTCTCATCCACAAAAAAGGAGATAGATCAGAAATAGGCAACTATCGCCTAATAAGCCTGATATCTAATGTATATAAGGTGTTCTCAAAAATAATTCTTAATCGTATCACCAAAAAACTAGATGAAGAACAACCAAGAGAACAAGCTGGGTTTAGATCAAGATATTCTACAGTGGACCACATCCAGGTAGTGAAACATAAAAAAAAGCCATGAATACAACTACCCTCTATATATGGCTTTTGTGGACTATAATGAAGCATTTGACTCCTTGGAACATCACTACATCTGGGAAGCCCTGAAAAATCAAGGAATTGAAAATAAATATATAAGGATAATGAAGAATGTATACACTAACAGCACAAGCAGAGTAAAACTAGAAACAGAGGGGAAAGTCTTCCCTATACGTAGAGGTGTGAGACAGTGAAACCCACTCTCACCAAAACTGTTTTCGTCAGTGCTAGAGGAAATCTTTAGAAAAATAGAATCGGACAACTTCGGTATCAATATCAACGGAACAAACCTGAACCATCTCAGATTTGTGGATGACATAATACTCATAACGGACAACCCAGAAGACCTACAAATTATGCTCCAAGATCTGGCACAAGAAAGTAAAACGGTGGGACTAACAATGAACAAAACAAAAACCAAAATAATAACAAGTCGTTCCCAAAAACTTATCAAAATAGAAAAGGAAGACATTGAATATGTAAACTCCTACATTTACTTGGGACAACTAATTGCATTCAGTGACCAAATGGAATTAGAAATAGAGAGACGGATTGCCAACTCATGGAAGAGATTTTAGACACTCAAGGAAGTTATGAAAAGTAAACAATACAGCATAGCAATGAAAAGAAAAATATACAACACCTGTATACTACCCATACTAACCTATGATTGCCAGACTTGGACAAACACACAAAAACAAGACCAAAAACTAACTACATGTCAAAGAGCAATGGAGAGGAGCATACTGGGCTATACAAAAAAAAGACAGAAAAAGAGCCACGGACATAAGACACATAACAAAAATAGAAGATGTTGTGACCAAAACAAAACATCTCAAATGGCGGTGGGTAGGACATATGCTCAGAGAAAATAAAAATAAATGGACAAAGCACATAACAGAATGGACTCCTCGATTCCAAACCAAAAGAAAAAGAAGAAGACAAAGAAAACGATGGTCCGATGAAATAAAAAAATTGCAGGTGCATTATGGCAGCGAACAGCTAAAATTAGGGAAGAGTGGAAAAAGCTAGAATAGGCCTATGTGTCGTAAAGACATGCCTACATCGAATAGAAATATTTAAAATGTAACATAAACAATTAACTTATAAACTATTGGCATATAAAAGCTATAATAAAAAAAATATTTATTATATTGGTCTTTACCTATTAAAAGAAAGCATCTTCTTTAAATATTATTAATTTAAGAGTTTGTTGTAGTTTCTTTGTATTATAAGTTGTATTAAACATATGTACTTTATGATTATGAATTTTTTTAAGTTTTAGAAGGATTGATATGAAGAAATTGTTTTTTAATCTTAATATGACAAAAATAACCTCACTATACCTTATCATATATAATCCATCAAGAATTAAATTTATCTCACTAACAATTATTACGTCTGCTATTATTAAAGGGTTAATAAGCCAATCACATAAGTTAAATAATAAGAATAATCATTATTATGTAAACAATTTGATTATCAATAATAAACAAAACCAACATAACTAAAATTTTATTTATTCTTAATTTCATATCTCTAAGAAGAATTCTCCCATTACTGGATTTATTTTAAAACGGTTAACTATTCAAACCCTTATAGAAAAAATTTATTCCTCCTAAACATTACTAGCATTATTTCAACCTAATCATTTTTTCCTTTTATCCTTAATCCTAAACTCAAATGAATTAAAATAAAAAATAACTTGAAAAAGGCCCAAAATCCCTTTAAGAATTCTAAACTTCTGAACAGATTTTAGAACCATCTTGACTACAATCTTATTGTTTTTTTAAGGATTTCAGTTAACTGAACTACTAGTCTTCACAGTTAAAAATAAGGAATATATTTAGTACTTAAATATAATAATAGTTTGGTTAGCTAAATCCCCTAATTTTAAAAAAGCAATTACTTTAATTTATAAATAAGTATTTAGTTATAGCGATTATACTTTAACAGATAGAATATTAATTGGTTCATAAATCTACATGCAAAAATCAGATCGAACGATAGACGATTTAGTTGATTCCTCGTCACAGAAAATTTAAAAAGCTTCTGAAACTTCATCGCAAATTCCTTGGTTCAGCTTTTGATGAGCCAACTCCATGTAGCCAAACTACAACAAAAAATGTCCTTAATTGTAGTTTTTGCAAGGAAGATCGTTTATAAAAATATGAAATGCATAATAAGAAAAATTCTGAATTCTGAAAACGGAAAATTAGAATTTACTAAGGTACACATTTTGGGTTCAAGGGGATAATTTATGGTGTATCGATCTTTGCTAAATATTTAATTTGTAAGTAATAATTATTTTTATTTTTTGTTTTATATTCTAGTTCTATTGAACTAATTATATTTGTAATGAATCGTCATCTTTTCCGTTCTTTGTTTGTTGCAAACTCTTTTTTTCTCTAAAAGACGTACATATTTACCAGGTTGCAAAACAAGCTCCTTAATAATTACAAAAAAATTGAGTTTTATGTATTTTTTGCTGTTTTTCTGTTTAAACTGCAGTAAGAATCTTTTTTTGGATTCCACATGGAAATTGACAAAATTGAATTTTAAGCTATGACTCGCTATTGCTGGAAACGATAACTGTCGACTAGAGATACATAGACATACAAAGGAGATTAATTTATCTTGTTAATAGAGGTAGTTCGAAGCCTTGGATCTTTTTTTATAATCAAATCCGTTGCCAGTTGTTCGACAGGATCGTTTTATCAAAAAATCATGATTTACTTTTAGTGTAATATTGACGGTATTATGCACTGTGAATTTGTTCTAAATGAAACAAGCAACTAGGTCATGTTTACAAAGCCTTAAAACAAAAGTATTCTACTTTAATCAAACGCAAATAACTTCTTCTTCAATGAGGCAATCTGACCGATTATTGGGCCACAAAAACCTAGGACAAAATCACTGACCTGGATGGGATTGAGATCTCTTCTGATAGCAATCCATTTTGATCTCCAGTGCGTATTGAGTAGTTAGATCAAGTTGAAAAAGCATGTCAATAATTATTTGTTTAGAAGTCGGCATATTGGTACCATAGACAGATTCGGAAACTTGCAGAGCAGTATAAAATGTCATTGATAAAGATTGAAAAATAGCTGTTGTTTTTTGGCGTTAATTCATGCATAAAAATCAAAATTTTGAAAAGTCTTTTTAGAACTTAGTAAATGTGTAAAAGTGTATAATTTTTTTTAAACAAAAATGAGCACTGCAAATTATAAACAGCATTGCATGCTTAAAAAACGTATATTGTGAATTACCTTCTTTCAACTGCAAATACCAAAAAGAATTTAATATTTAATTATTCGTTTTATTAAAACAAACAGAACAAGCAGAGGCTGCAAAAATTTTAGCTGTAATTTCAGTTATTTATAAAAAATGACAAAATTAACATAAATTTGATTTATTTTAAACGGCAATAAGAGATTTAAGCAACTTACATCTAAAACCCAATATTTGACACCTACATAATAATTACGTAAGTAGAATAGCTTGCTTTGTCCTACATATAGAAATTAACAGTAAAATAGACGCAATATCATTGAATAATTGGTTCATTACTTGATAGTTTCCATATGGAATCATCAAAAGGAAATATAACAGAACGGAATGAAATAATTAAGCGAGTAAGTAAAAAATTCTAAAACCTAAAAATACGTTAATAAGATTTTTAAGAGAGATATATGTTAGTAGTAAATATTGGCTTTGTAGAACAAGTTAAAAAATATATAAATAGCATTATTATATAAAAACAACAACAATATAGACAGGTAGACAAATAAAAGAAAAATACAGATTATTGTTAGAGTATTTAATGAAAAAAAAATACTGTAATGTCGTAACTAAATAAGGTGGGAACGTGAAACAGTGTTCCACAGATGCTTTTATACATACAAATTTTCATTACAAAATTAACACGGTGTCAGGATGGCAGAGTGATCCAAAGCGCTCCTGCGTTCAGGTCGCAGTCCACCCTGTGTTCGTGGGTTCGAATCCTACTTCTGACAAGTCACTTTTTAATTTAAACAAGAAGCTGAAAAAAGCGACGAACAGACCGTACACAAATAGGCTTTTACTATTACTTTTTTTATAGGTCAGTTCCAACTTGACTTTTGTAGAGTGAGGACGCATGCCGGCTGCTCTGTGAGATAGATAGTGTAATCTAATATACTAGTACACAAGTTCAAAAGTTTTTAAAGGTCAACCTAACATTTAAATTCACATCAAAAGGGCAATAACTCAACGTAACTTAGATTACGGGCCCAAATCTACACGCACGCAGTAAGTGCACTTATTGTTAATTACAATGTACCATCCACCAAATTATGTGCAGTACGCACCCCCGCATCAAAATATAAATACATATGGAAATCCTAACGTACCGCAACCATATATACAAATGCCAATAAATACTTCCTTATCACAACCAGCTCCCATGCACTCACAACATCAAAATACACCCATGTACAGTAATCAGCCATTTAACAATCAACTATTTGTAAACACAACGCAGTCACTAACTCTAGAAAATTTACCTAACCAAAATTCAGGAGAACAGTGGCAACAAGTTACAAGAATCCGAAGCAGGCCTCTGGAAGAACAAGAACCCAGCACCTCAAACAAAAATAAATATTGGCTTGGGCTCAATAATAGGTATACACCGCTCTCAGAAGAGAATATGGAAGAAGACAAACAAACTACTGCAGTTGCACCTAAACCACCACCGATATTCATCTCAGGGGTAGAAAACATTAAACCACTTATCACACTACTTGACGATTTAGCCAAGGATAAATTATATATATAAAAAAAATTATGAGTGCTGCTGCAGCTGCTGTCACACAGGTCAAAGTTCAACTATTGCTGTCAATGATGTAGTGATTTGAGGGAAGGGCTAATAAAATAAACAAATTAGTCATTAATACTAAAAAAAATTATTCTGCCTACAAAGACGCATCATATATAATTCGAAATTTGTTGATTACGCACCATGTGGTAAACCGAGAAGATTGCGGCTTCTAAGCATTGTAGGTAGAGATATCTAAAGGGGATTCCTTTCGTATATCATAAAAACCTTATACAATAACCAGGTAAAATTGCAACCCCTAGAAGACAAGATATATTCCGTGATAATTAAGGCATTAGCAGAAAAAGTAAATGACATTAAAAACGCCTTGTAAGATAAAGGACACAAGGTAATAAATATCTGGAATATAAAACAAAGAGGGGACAAAAAACGCCATTACTAATGCGCTTCATAGACATCAAACCCAGCAATAATAACAAAGAAATATACAACATAGATTTACTATTAAACACCAAAGTACAAATTGAAGCTCCACACGCTAAATGCGAGATTCCACAATGTATGCGATGTCAAAAATTTGGACATACAAAAAATTATTGTAAAAACAATCCAAGATGCGTCAAATGTGCGGCAGACCACCTAACTAGTGCTTGCACAAGAAAAGAAAAATATAATAACGTTAAATGCGCGAACTGCCAGGAAAACCATCCAGCCAACTACAGAGGGTGTCTGGTTCATAAGCAAATACAACAAAAAATGTACCCAACATTAAAGGAACGAAAGATAGAAACGAGATACGTTCAACCAGGCATAACGTATGCTCACCAAACCCAAGCACAAATGACAAATCAACAAAATCCAATAAACGTAACAGCACCCGGAAACGACTTAAGTGACCTAAAACAAATGATAAAGAACCTTATGGATCAAATGAGTACCCTCATTAACCTCATGTCAATGCTCATCAATAAAAAATAAATAATGGCTCAATTATTAAAAATAGCAGTATGGAACACTAATGGCCTGTGTCAACATGCGCAGGAAATAAAATTATTTATACAATTATTTGGTCTAGACGTTCTATTAATCTCAGAAACACACTTTACCAGCAGAAGCCATCTAAAAATACCATACTACAACATCTACAGCACAAAACACCCAGACGAAACAGCGCACGGAGGTACGGCAATAGTAATTAAACAGAATATTAAAAGTTACGAAAAAGCTGAGTACAGACACACCAACATACAAGCTACCAATATTGCTATTGTAGATAATACAGGAGAAATAATAATATCCGCAATATACTGTCCACCGAGACACAATAACAATTATGACGACTACAACAGATTTTTCAAGACATTAGAAAACCGATTTATAGTCGTAGGAGACTATAATGCGAAACATACTGTATGGGGGTCAAGGACCATAACTACAAAAGGCAGAGAATTATTAAAGGTCATGAGAAACAACAACTTAAATTAACTATCGACATTTCAGCCTACATACTGGCCCAGATCTTTTAGATTTTTGCATAATCAAAGGCCTTAATACCAAAAAATTCTTAGTAGAACCATGCTTAGAATTAACATCCGATCACACTCCAGTTCTGGTAACAATATACACACAAATATTGGGCAGGCCGAGGAAATCATCACTTTATAGCAAAAGGACCGACCGGGATTATTTCAGAGAAAAACTAGATGAGCAGAAAACTCTAAAAATACCTCTAAAGACTGAAATTGATATAGAAGAAGCTGTAGTTGACATAACAAAAGCTATCCAAAATGCGGCGTGGCAAGCAACTCCAGAGAGAAATGAAGTAAGATCTAAAGAAAAGTGACCAATAATAGTAAAGCAAAAAATATCAGAAAAACGCAAAGCTCGAAAATGATGGCAGATAACAAGAGATCCGATGGACAGACAAAGGTATAATAAGCTAGCAAAAGAACTCAAAAAGCTACTATTCAAGATAAAAAACAACTCCATCCATGAGTACCTAAGAGGTCTAACACCCACTGATGCAACAGATTATTCTTTATGGAAAGTCACTCGAAAACTCAAACAATCTCAGCAGCAAGCATCACCGATACGACTCAACCAAACAACCTGGGCAAGAACGGATATAATAAAAGCCACAACATTCGCCGAACATCTGACCACAGTTTTTCAACCTTTTCCATCACAAATATCACCTGCTAAATAACAAGAAATATATGATCAACTACAGTCTCCATTCCAGATGGCTCTACCAATAAAAAAGTTTCAAAAAGTGACATCGAAACAGTAATACACAAAAAAATCAACTGGAAAAAGGCTCCGGGGTACGACCTAGTCACCGATAAAATACTCCAAGAAATATCCCAAAAATGTCTTGCAGCGATACAGCAGATATTTAATGCAATTTTAAGAATAGAACTTTTCCCATGTCAATGGAAAATGCTCAGATCATAATGATTATTAAACCAGGGAAAACTCCAACCGAGGTGACATCATACCGGCCAATAAGTCTACTTCCAATTTTATCAAAAACCCTAGAAAAAATAATGTTAAAACGCTTGACGGTAATCATAGGGGATGAAAAACTAATACCCACTCACCAGTTCGGGTTCAGAAAACAACACGGAACCACTGAACAAATTCACAAAATTGTAAACAAGATCAACAACACTATGGAAGAAAAAGTATATTGTTCAGTCGTCTTCATTGATATAAGTCAAGCTTTTGACTAAATATGGCATTTAGGACTACTATACAAACTTAAACACACAATCCCACATCCTTTCTACTCTCTCATTAAATCCTTCCTCTCTAATAGAACATTCCATGTAAAATACCAAGCAGCATATACCGAACTCTATACTATCTAATCTGGTGTCCCACAAGGAAGCATTATACTCACTCTATACGCCGGACCTACCTGAAACTGATACAACTATGATAGCAACATATGCTGACGATAAAGTGGTCTTAGCTTCACACAATGACCCCATATGCGCAACCAGAAATCTTCAGGACCACGTAAAACACCTGGAGCTTTGGCAAAAAAAAATGGAGAATGAAAACTATTGAAACAAAATCGACACAATTACCTTCGTGCAATTCAAACATATAGATTCTGCAAAGATTTCAGAATAAGGTTTTAAGAGCAATAGTAAATGCCTCATGGTACATAACGAACGCAACACTACATGCCAATCTAAAGATACCCACCATCCGCGAAGAATAACCAAGAAGATTAAAGAGATTCAAAACCTCTGACCTACCTGCTAGATTTTAGTGTATTAACTTAGCTAATAAGTAAGTCATAATTATGTAAAAATATTCTTAATGGAGGATGTCCACTGGGACATTCCTAGTCCTAGGTTAAGCACACACAAGTTGTACTTATAGCTTCACAAAGGCTGATTGTACAAATAAAAGTTACATATAAAAAAAAACTATTATAGGTATAAAAGTCTAAAAAGACGCTAGTTTTGGGGTTCAATAAATATTATCCAACAAATAATAAATTAATAAATTTAAAACTAAATAGAAAACTTTTTTTTTTCTATTTGGCAAACAGATAAAAAAATGTAGATTATTACTCCAAAACATTTATTAATTTACTTGGCAAGCATTTTGTTATAAAATTATGTTTTTTATCAAAACAGGCATAATTATTCAAAGTATCTACGTATTCTAGGAAAGATTGATTGTTTTTCTTTGTCAAATTAAATTCACTTTATTATAGCAAATATATATTTAAATGAATTAGTCACAAATTTTTTTTTTTTTAAAGATGCTAAGCTCTCCAGCTCTATCCTGATATAGGTAAGGTCAAAATAAGAGTCTCTTGAAGAATGTAAAAAAGTCATTTTAAGGTTTCCATAACATTGTTCCTAATATTATAGAGGGGTAGGTATAACTACTAAATTGTAAAATGATTTTTGTGTATATCTTTATTGTTTTTTGTGTTCATGGTGTAGTAACAATCTTTCGGATTATAGATAGCAATTGACAAAATTGAGCTGACATCTGCTATTAAAAATTCTGCAAAGGAAATTTACGATGGCAAAGAACAAGAAATTGTGAGCCAAGTATCTGTGTCGAAATTAGCGAACTTAGCCGAGAGGACTTACAAGTTGCTTTGGATCATAACTTGTATCAAGCACTCTTGATCTGCAGGCTAATTTAACATTATGCACACAAACTGTATGGAATAATTCGTGTCATCTTAACTCTGTGTGCAAAAAGTATTTATGGATTTTCCATTTGAAGCTAACTGAAAGCGCACAATATAGTCAACGCAGCGCTTGGTATAATCGTGATTAATCACAAGTCACAATTCGCTTCCAAAACCGGCCTATCTATCGGAATTTCAAACAGTTGGTAGTAAATGTCGACTTGTTTGTCAAGTTCTTGGACACATAAGCAAATTGACGCAAATGGTTCCAAATATTCATGTGCGAGACACAAAGATCAGCCGACAAATCCACAGTGGGTCAAAAATCAAAAAAGCTGGCCAAAATGGTCAAACTGTAATATCTCAAAACTAACCTTCAACCCTTATTTTTAGAAAGAAAAATCTTTGGGCTTTCTAGTGACGTATTTAACTTTCTAATAGGCTTGAAACTGCAAAAACGGTACGCGGTTGAAAATGGGCATTTTGCGATTGCAGTGCTGACGGCGACTCGAGTGATTTGCGTTAAGTGAAATAAAATTTGTTCTTTTTTATTTGCAGTGGCTTTTTGTTGAAGTGACTTATGGAGCAACTAAATCTAAGTATTTACCATTTTATACTTTACTTCATAGCTAGACGCTTTACTTCACTTTTTATACATATAAATGCTTGACCACGTTACCAGCTTTTTCGCGTTTTGGCCCATAGCGAAATCGTGAATGCTTGATGGAGGTTCGGTATCCAAAGTAACTTACAAGTCTCTTTCATCAAAAACACATGGTTAGCCTTCAAACTAAAGCCACCAAAATTGACCTGATTATATTATTTTGAAACAGTTACATAGCTCATCATTTGGCATTGCAAGTGTACTTGTTGATCATTTTAATTTCCAGCAATAGCGATCAAAACTCGAAGTTTAGTTTTGCCAAATGTCATCTGGAATGTAAAAATAAAGATTTTTACTACACCATAAAAACGAATACTAACAAACAATATATAAAAATCAAAATTTTGAAAGCGCTAAAGAACTTTTTACAACCATTGGGATATGTAAAAAAAATAAATTTTTAAACCTAACTAAGGTACGTCATTTTCTATTTAATTTGTTATTATTTAGTTTTGATTGTCCCACAAATCTTTAATTCACATTTTCGTTACAATTTGTTCACCTTATTATTCACTCCACTAGCAAAATTAAATTAAATTCTACGGTTTAATGTTACATAATTAATTGTTTTTTATTTTTTGACTAATATGTCAGATCCATCAACGAATAATTGGCGCTTGTGTGGATGTCAGTAATATTAGGCACCAAGCAAGCAGTGTTATTTATCCATAACAAACTCCATGATTAGGTTGGTCGTGATCGACCGTTGATAACTGTAAATATCGCTGAAAATCGTACGAAATTCTTGAGCTATTTTTTAAATGAGTAGACCAGATTTTTTCAGCGAGACAGAAAAACTTGTCCAGAGTTTACGTGTGTGTATAGATAGGTATGGTAATTTTCTATTAACAGGGAGCATTCCAAGCTCAAGGAAAAAATATATAGCTTATTTATATGCTTTGTCTGTAAATGAAGTTCATGCAAATTTTGAAATATCCTTGTTTAATTCTACTATTATATGTGTTAAAACTGTATCGAGATGTAAACAAGATTTTTGTTTTTTTTCGATACGCAATTATCGTGTCACCATACAAAACACATCTAAAAGATTAGTTGTTTTCTATTCTGCATATATAACCCAGCTATCAAACAAATCCTTCTTACATGTTTCTTAACATTCTTTAAGACATTAACATTTAGGATGTAGTGCTATCAGTAGATATCAACAATTTGTCCTAGATATCTTGCAGAAATTTTTCAGTGTTCTGAAGTGGATTATATAGAAACCTCTCGGTTTGCAGGCCATGCTCCCACGCAGGGCGTTAGAGCCGTACCATTACCATTACATGGTTGTGATAGGCTCGTTCCTCAGTTGCCAAAAATTTCTTGATTCAGCGTTCATTTGGATTTTGATTTTATCATCTGCTGCTGCTCGCTCATTAAAAATGTCGTCTATATAACTGAACTAATATATGTATTTAAAAGGCTCTTTTGTAACTCGTATATTATGATAATATTTAGTTTTAGGCTTACAGCATTATCAATAATCATTTGTAGTTTGTCAGGAGAGACTGATAGAAGGTAGTAGTTATTGGCATACTACCGATCTGTGAAACATACTCTGCTTCATCACCGGGGAAAGGAGGGGAGACATTTCTTTAAATTTTTATTGTATATAAAGTCTCTATTCTTCCAGTTACATGTCTGAAATAAAAATTAAAGTTGTCATAAAAATGTTAAACGAGGTTTTCTTACAGATGCACTCCTATTTACTCAAGAAACAATTCACTATTATAAAACACTTTAATAGAATTACTATGATAAAATCCATGGTAATGCAAAGGTAATAAAATTTCTTTATAAATATTACATACAAAAGCTCTTGTTTTATTTTTATAAACACTAACGGTGACCGAAAGCTTGAAGTCGCAGAGGACTCAGCTGTTAGTGTACATAAAGGCAAAACAGACTTTTAATTTTCAACAGACACCTTTGATATATTTTCGTTGAAATGATATGTCTCTTGTTGGTGTTTTTTTACTAATTTTGTATAGTGATATTTGTTCATTTTCGAGATAAATAAGTTCTAATACTGACTATAGTACAAATTATATTGGCTGATTCTTTTAGCCTTGATATGCTTTTTATTCTATAACATAAATTTTGTAGTAGACAGGAGATAATTTTGTGGCCATAAATAGCAAAAAATTTAAACTTATTCGACTACCACAAAATTATTAGTTTTCTATCCTCTTTGTCAAAATGCTTTTGTTTATAGATTAAATTATTTAGATTAAAGTACTCAGAGCGAATTGTTAAATTCTATATTTACAGGTAGTTAAGCAATGGTTTTTGAGAGTCAAAAATCATCACATTGCTTCCTACAACTGGACACACCCAGAAATGTTTTTACTGAAGTTGTATAAAGCACCTTTTACTTGAAAGCAATATTATGTAGGTTCGATCTCAATAAATATTGCAAAATCTGTAAAGTTAAGACTTGTTAAAGCTTTTCGTAGTACCCTAAAATGACTTAACTATTTGAATACTTGGTAATACGCACCAGTAAGACTTACATTTTTATTGTTTCACCCATTTGGCAGTTGCAAGCAGTTAAACGATAAATGCTGGAATTTTAAAAAAGCCTTGCTCTTTGGTATTTAGACCTACAAAACATTTAACTTCTACGAGGGTGAATAAAATATAAACGAGACTTTTGATCTCGGGCGCGCAATATTAACGCTTCGTCAGGTGTTGGGTAGGGATGTCAGGAGTGGGGGAAGCAGGCGGGCGATTTCGTTCGGTCCTGTCAGTACTCGTGGTGACAATATCTAAGCAGTAGGTGCCGTCGTCAATTGCGCAGCGTATTATCATTAAATTTCTCGCCACCGACTGAAATCCTGAGGACATTGACTGAGCAGTTCAAAGAAGAGACACTGTCACGAGCTAGAGCATGTTGAAAATGAGAGCCATAATCGCCGAGCTCGCACCAGCATCATCAACGAAAACATCGTCCGCGTTCAACAATTTATTGAGGGTGACAGGCGTCTGACTATCGATGAGATTGCATCTGAGATTGGAATAAGTTATGGCAGCACTTTTTCGATCATCACAGAGGAGCTAGGGTTTCGTAAGGTGTGCGCAAGGTGGGTGCCTCGCCTTCTGACAACTGAGCAGAAATTGCATCGTTCACAGTTGAACACCCTCCCTACAGCCCTGACCTATCGCCCTGCGACTATCACCTATCAGCCATGGGAGGGCATAGATTCGACAGCGATGAGGAGGTTGAGGTCTGTGTGCGCAATTGTCTGGAAACACGACCAACTTCATTCTACGAGCAAGGCATTTCAAAATTAGCTACACGTTGGGAAAAATGTGTTTCTAAATCAGGAGATTATGTAGAAAAATAATCTGCTATTCTTTTGTTTCAAGTTCAAATAAAATATTTTTTAAAAAATAAGTCTCGTTTATATTTGATTAATCCTCGTAAAAACGCTTAACGTTAAGTTCTCAAGAGGTCTTTGTAATTGTATTCGAATTTGTTGCCTCTGGCTCGGTCAAAGGGTTAAAGGTAAAACCTGCATTTGATGCCTAACTAACATTATGATATTTGATACTTGCATTAACTCTTTCTCTCATTTTTTTCACCTATAGATATGCTCCTAATTGTGTTATAAAGTTCTGTTGAAATGACTCGTTATTTATAACGGAAACAAGCAAAGATGATCACAGACAGACGCGTTATGTTCGTACGTTTAAGTTGGCAGAACATAATCTAACATACAAGACATTGAAGATAATTTTAGTACAAGCTTCAGGCAAATGGATCACCAGCGTGGCTTATACTAAAGAGTTAACTATTTAGCTATTGTTTGTAATATAAACAGAAATTGTTGCAAGAAAATATTCTTCCAAAATATAAATATTGCCTCTATTTTTCGTAACAAGCCACTAGTGCCTTAGAATTTTTATTCGCAACTTTCCTCACAGACAAAAAAATCTTTCTTAGAGAAGAAATCATCAACTTATACAACAGTTATCTGTAGATTAAGCATAATCTCCATGAAATAGTAATAATGTTTGGGCTGAAATTATTGGTGACCAAACGCTCTTTTACAATACTTCAATTCTTGAAAAACACTCTGCCTATTTTACCATTTAGAAAAAACCTTCTGCTGAGTCAGCTCCTGATGCGCAGTCATTTAAAGAATGTGTTATTAAAAACTGGGGTTTTTTCGCAGTTATTTAGATACACTCAGGAAGATTTAAACGGAAATAGTAAGTCAGATACGACGCGTTTGCTCTTACTTTAAGATCCTAGGGTAGCACTTCGAACACCTACCATAAAGTTGTCAGAAATAAATAATAAAATGTTGTACAATGTAATGTAATATATAAATTTTTTATCTATTTCTATCAGAAATCACCTCCAAAAGTTCTTATAGTAAAGATGTACCTAACATCTTTTCCAAAATATAGTAACTAGATAAAAAGAAAATTATTTTTTAGTCTATATGATTGAATACACTACATTGTCTAAGAAGATTCAAAATAATTAAGAATAAAAAATATGATGGTGTAAAACAGCGTTTAAGCATTTTGTAATTATTAATAATCCTATATATAGATAGACAAAGATAGAAGGCCTAACGGCCTCCTGTACTGCAACCCTTAGGGACCATTGTGTACCCCTCTAATTTGTTAGAGCCTCCTCTTTAGGCCTGGGTTTTTGACTAACTTCCAGAGTTTAGAGAGAGGTTCTCTGGCTTTAGATTTTTTTTGCATAGTTGTAGGAATCTAAACCCAGAAAGGCCTTCGCACTAAAACAAAATATGGTTTGCAATCTCCTCCTCTTCTTGGGAAAATCTGCGCAGGCTGCTATCTGTTACTCGTAGAAGATTTAAATGCCTCCTAATCCAACAGTGTCTCGTCAGCGGGCCAACTATGACCCTAAGTTTAAGTCTCTTTCATCTTAGAAAGCCCGCTGTAAATTTTTGTGACAATCCCTGTAGGAGCTTCGATGGTCTCAAGTGGCTGGTATTGTTCTACGTTTTTTAAATTTTATTGAGTATCCATTTATCAATGAATACTTTTTGAGACTATTAGAAATGCCATAGGGTTTGGGTCCGATGCGTCTTGTTTCTGATACTTACTTGGCCAATAAATCTGCTATCTTGTTACCCCCAAAGCCTCTTTGTCTCGGTACCCGAGAAAGAATCAGACAATTGTCTTTTCCTATTTCTATCAGAACACCATGTAGTCTCAAACAAGTTTTGACTTCACCACAAATATAGTTAGATCTTTAAGTGCTGCTTAGCTGTCTGAAAAGACGGCTATCCTCTTACTTCTAATGTTAAGCCTTTTGATCTCCCTTGCAAACTGTTCTACAGCTATGTCTTCTGCCTGAAAGACTGTAGCAAATTTTTCAAGCGCATGTATGGGAGTCTAATTAGAGGTAGTACCTCTACACTCAGGGTTGCCGGACCTTCGGGTCACTCTGAGATATTGGTCCTCAGTTAGATTCTCACTCTCATTTATGGCTCCTAGAAGCTACATAAGCGGCCACATCCCGGTAACTGTGTCGGCACACAGGCCAAACTAAATGAGAGGCTATGGGAGGCAACTTCTAAATCCTAGATTTAATTGCTCCCATAGTAAGCAGCGTCTGACCCGGAGCGGCTGCAAACAGCGTCTGTTCCCATAGTGGGCGGCTGAAAATAAACTCGCCAACACGTTCGGCAAGCGCGGCGAGAAAATGCCAAACCCCTCTCTTTTAAACCATGATGAAAACGTCGAATTCACAAACAGCAATACCCCAGGTGGGTAGAGATGCACTCTCACAATCCCACACTGATCAACGATCAGTCAGCCCCAAGGATTCTGGGGGGGGGGGGCAAGAACTCGACAAACCTCAAAGCTAGACCACAGCAAAGAAGACATACAAACACGAAAAAATTTATAATAGCAACATACAACATTAGAACAATGCGAACAGAAGAATTCAGAGAAGAGCTAGAACTGGAACTATCGAAAATAAAGTGGGATGTCGTTGGATTATGCGAAACACGTCTATCCGGGGAAAGGAACTCAATATTGAAATCAGGACACGTCCTATACCAGAACAACTCAGACACAGACCATAAATATGGCGGGGTAGCTTTTATCATCAACCGTAAGATAAAACACCTAGTAACGAAATTCCAAGCAGTGTCAAAAAGAGTCATATATCTTACTCTGAAAATTAACAAACGATATAATATGCAACTCATACACGTATATGTACCGACGACAAACTGAGACGATGAAGAAGTGGAGCAACTATACGAAGATATTACACGCGTTAGGAGACAAGACAAAACATACTACACCGTTATCACGGGAGACTTCAATTCAATAATAGAAGGCAAGCTGTCTGAAGACGACCAATACATTGGAAGATATGGTTTGGGAATTAGGAATTCCAGAGGCGAAATGTTAGCAAACTTCCTCAGTAGCGAAAAGCTATACTGTTTAAACACATTCTTCAAAAAACAAAGACAAAGAAAATGGACATGGAGAAGTCCCAACCAAAAAACAAAAACGAAATAGACTACATCATGTCGAACGACAAAACACTATGTACGGACGTAGCAGTGCTAAATAGATTTAATACAGGCAGTGACCATAGATTAGTCAGGTCGGTGCTAGAAATAAAACCGAAACTGGAAAGGAAAAAGTTACAACACCAACAAAACTTTCCAACCATACAAGAATTGAGCCTCAATCAAGAAAAATACCAATTACAACTACAGCGAAAACTAGAACCTACAGATAAGCTAAAGAACCTATACATAGATGCGCTAAATGAAAAAATTAAAAATAGTATCCACGAATCAGTTAAAAAAATATGTGCCAATAAGAAACCTAGCGGTAGCAAACTAAAACAAGAAACCTTGAATTTAATAGAAGAAAGAAGACGAACAAATAGAGAAGCTCAAAATTTTCAAGAAATTAACAAGAAGGTCAAAGTGATGATTAGGAAGGACATAAGAGCACATAGAAATAAGCAAATTGAAGAAGCAATAGAGGACAACAGAAATATGAAGGTATTAAGATCGAAACTATCACAGAGTAAACAGAAAATAATAAAAATAAAGAATCAAGAAGGTACTGTAGTAGCAAACAGAAGAGATATAGTACATACAATAGAAAACTTCTACACAAAGCTATATTCATCTAACATATCTATACAGAGCTCGGTTAATAAAACTATTTCTAACGTGGGTTCCGAGGAAATACCGAGATAACTAGACTTGAGGTTAAACAAACCCTCAAGCAACTGAAAAATAGAAAAGCGCCAGGAGAAGACCGGATAACAGCCGAAATGCTGAAAATGGGGGTGAAATAGTAGAAAATATTGTCACGGTACTACTAAACAAATGTTTGATTGAGGGAAAGATACCAAAGGCGTGGAATAATGCTGAGGTAATTCTTCTCTTCAAAAGAGGGGACCCATCAAATATTGAAAACTACCGCCCCATAAGCTTACTCTCGTGCATATATAAAGTATTGACTAAAATCATCACAAATCGCCTCACTCAAAAATTAGACTTCTACCAGCCAGTAGAGCAGGCGGGCTTTAGAAAAGGGTTCAGTACCATCGATCACATTCAAACCATCAGAACATTAATTGAAAAGACAACGGAATACAACACCCCCATTCACTTGGCGTTCGTGGACTATCGAAAGGCGTTTGACTGAATTGAAATACACGCCGTCCTCCAAGCACTAAATAACGCAAGAGTTGACTCCAGATACTCGCAGCTAATTAAACACATCTACGAAGAGGCTACATTTCACGTAAAGGTAGATGAAGACCTTCAAACTAACAAAATAAAGGTTGAAAAGGGAGTCCGCCAAGGAGACACAATGTCTCCAAAATTGTTCACGTCGGCGATGGAGGATGTGTTCAAGCAAATGAATTGGGAAGGGATGGGTATTAACATTGACGGATGTCTGCTAAACCACCTGAGATTTGCGGACGACATCGTACTGATTTCTAGCAATATTGACGAACTTGAAGCTATGCTAATACAATTGAATGAGGCATCCAAGACCGTAGGGCTGGAGATAAATATAAATAAAACCAAAATAATAACAAACAGCGATGCAGTTGTTTTTATTGATAATCAACCGGTGGAAAGAGTGGACGAATATATTTATCTGGGTCATTCAATTAGGATTGGAAAGGAAAACCAAACATCTGAAATTAGAAGAAGAATAAGAGCCACCTGGTCAGCCTTTGGGAGGCTACAGCATATTCTCAAAAATTCCGATATTCCCAACAGCCTGAAAAGAAAGGTGTATGAAACAGTATACTGCTCGTAGCAACCTATGGTTTAGAGACGGTGACGTTAACCCAGAAGAGCGCCGAGCAGCTAAGAGTTTGCCAAAGAGTGATGGAGCGCAGAATGTTGGGAGTGAGTCTAAGAGATAGACTGAAAAACGAGGAAATAAGGCGTAGAACGAAAATACCCGATATAATGCAGAGAGTAGCTCAAGCAAAGTGGCAATGGGCGGGACATATAGCACGGCACGAACCAAACCGCTGGACCTCAAAACTCTTGAGATGGAGGCCCCGTTTAACGAAAAGAGGTGTAGGAAGACCACCAAAAAGATGGAGCGACGATATCCGAGACTTTGCGGGAAGAGATTGGATCCAGAAGGCTCAAGACAGAAATGCATGGAAACAAATGGGAGAGGCGTACGTCCAACGATGGACGGTTGCTGGCTGATGATGATGATGTTTTTTTTGGACCATAGATTCCTACTCCTGTGCCTAACGCAATCTTGGAGACATTAGTATACCAGATAAAATCTGCGAAGACTGGAATTCTTCCGTTTTAGTCTTTTTTAAAATTTAAAGTAACTAGAAACCAGGTTATCAATAGACATTCTTAATGTGTCCTTTGCCTCCAACTGCTCTCTCAGTTTTTCTCTATTTAGTATTATTATAAATGATACCAAACTTAATCTTTTATAACACACCTCTAAGGAACTCTAAGAGGCAGTTCCTTTAATTCGTTATATTTGAGGTTTGTTATAAGGAGATAGGAAAACCAAAACAATTTGTTATTAGCTTAGGATGCCATATTACTTTAAGTTTATATCATAAATTTATTTTATTAAAGTAATGCGTCATTTTTGGAATAATTTGTTCTCTTGCATTATTTCTTCCACATCATCTTCCATTTTATTATTAATATCATAATGCAGAAAGTTTCCTTAAAACTTCAAAACATTTATGCCTAACTGCTTATTAGTCTATTTATCTTATGAGTTGTTAGGTTTTTGGATTTTCTCGATAAAGTTTTGTACTTAAGTACACACCATTTGACAATGTAACTTCCGACTTTTGGAAATTGTTAAGATTCTTTTACTCTATTTCTTCTTATAGATCGTATCTATTTTTTTACGTAATAACCGAAGACTTAGTTGCTGTAATCAAGTTTGAAAAACCAGGTTCTACTATAATATATCTAGAAGATGAGACAAATATGCTGGATGCGTTACATGTACTGCTATCACTAAAAATTAAAATTAAATCTGCAATCTATATGATTAAGATCTCTCTTATGCATATGCAGTAGCAGCTGCATTTCTAGCACAAGCAAGCAATTAATCTTTAACAAGTTTGTTGCAACAACAGCTAATAGTCGCTTCTCAGGTCAAGTCTGCAGCATGTCAACGTAACTGTTGTCTTTTGTAGTCCAGCCGCATGTCTGCGGGCGCCAAATTGCAGCCTCGATCGCAACATCCTGCGGAAAAGCTCCGAGACCACCTTGCGTGCAACGCAGCCTGGCATCCTTAACCTCCAAAGGCCGCCGGCGCGAACGGCATTTTCCGTCGGCCACACTCGCATAACCCATTGGAATACATCAAAGAGGTGTCGATCGTGCGCCGCTCGCGCTGTCGACCGGCTAATCTGCGCGGCAATTCAATTTTCACGTCCGTAAATCAAGCTGTCCCACTTGCAGGAGAAATTACGGGAAACGCTAACCGGGATGCTTGCGCCGAGCGAGCGCCCGATGCCTAACTGTACCTGCCGCACTCCGCCGGCATAGGGGCACGGCGGATTTCTGGGTTTTATCGCCGCGCTGATCGGCCTCTGGAGTGAATTAAATTTCCTTCGGAGGAATTCCAGTTTTTCCGCAGTATTTTACTTTGTAATGCCGGTGCGGCTCGACTTTATTGGATATCACTGCCAGAGCCGGAGTCGCGCTCTCGCAATAGATGTTCCTTGTGCTTTTAAAAATGTGTTCGATATTGCGTAGAAATAACTTTTCAAACTTCTGAATTTCGTGACAAAAATTAAAATAAATTATAGATGCAATATTTTTTTTAATTATTACTCCTATTTGTTAACAATTCGATTACAATAGTAATCTTTAAGTTAATGTGTTGGCTTAAGAATCGGATAGTTCTTTATTGACATGGTGAGGTCTTCTCCATTGACAAGTCCTCTTTAGTCATTCATTATATCAATTGACCAATACTTTTTAAGCCTTTTTGTATTTCACAGAGAAGGTTTAGGAGGGTGTTAGTGATAGTTAATACATTTTCCGTTATGACATCTTTGATGTATTGCACTTTCAGGACTTTATAAAGTGTCATTAGAAACATACCAGGGGCATCATTCTTTTTAAGTGACAATTTGGATTTCCTAACGATTAGCCATTGTAGTTGCTTAACTCTTAAATCTGTGTGCTTATATTTTTCAATTACATGTTGTTTCCGTGTTAACCTGTTATCTAAGTTCATCTCTAGGTGTTTTAATACAGGTATTTGTGTGTTACTTAGGTAAATGGGGGGACGCTAGTCTACGAAGAGTGAAGTTAACTCGTGCAGATTGTTCTTCGTTAATCTTAATTTTCCATTTGTGTGTCCACATCTGTACCTAATTTGGATGGTTTTGTAAAGTAATAGATGATAGTTGTGGATCACTGTTAGTAGGAAGGATGATAATGTCGTCAGCAATGTGCAGAACATATAGTACGGGACCCAGGACGCTTTCTTGGCGTGCGCCAGACTAAATTGGTTTTTTGTCAGATACTTCTTCATTGATTCTGATTATAAATTTTCTTTTATACAAGTAGGAACTAAGAAGATTATAGTATGTTGTAGGCAAGACTGTACAATAATCTCGAGTTCCAAACATTGTCAAATGTTCTACTTACATCAAGGAAAACCGATGTGCAAAATTTCTTGTCTTCTAATGCTTGGTTAATTGTGTAAAAGACGGTATGAGTTTTTTGCATTATAGAATGATGGGGTCAGCAGCTACTCTTTATAGTAAAAGCCTATTCAATAGATTTGAAATGATATATAGCTCATAGGGCGATAGCTTTGGAATTAATATAATTTCGGCAATTTTTAGTTGTTGGAGTCAGTAGTTTCCTTTAAAAATAGCGTACGTAAAACGAATCCTTTTTTTTGGGATATCCTTTAACATGTTATCACACTATCTATACTGGAACGTTTGCGTAAGTTTAAAAATTGATTTCTTTTCGAAATTCCTTGAGAGTGAAAATCTCAATTTTAGAAATATTGGTTAGAATACGTAGTTACCTCATTAGGGACGTCTCGTTTGGAGTGAAGACTTCCGCAAGGTACTCTGCAAATAACTTGACTTTTTCTTTGTTACTTCTAACCATGGTGGGTTAGATTCTGCTTTATTTTTATAGGAGTCACTTGATTTTTGGGGTTTCGTGAGTTTATTACCGGTTTCAGATTGAGTTGTCATACCTATTCAGACTAGTGATGTAGTCGTAAACGGATTGCTCTTGTCCCTTTTTATGGTAGGTTTCAGCTGGTTACTTAAGGCAATTTAAAACATGTTTATCTGCAGATGCTTGTGTCCGGTGCCATTTTGCTCTGGCTCTCCTTTCCACAGCTATGGATCTTCACGTGGACATTGTATGTTGAATTCTAGGTATTTGTTTGAGGCGTAACTTGCTGGGTAGCTTCTTTAAGAGTACAGAACAACATAGTTAGTGCTTCATCTATTTCTTTTGTTTTTTTTAAGGCTAATTTTTAGGTTTATGATTTCTTAAATGTGGTATCTGTATACTTCCCAGTTAGTCCTTCTGCTATGTAATCTGACAGCTTACTTTTTACGGGTGGCATAGAAGCTGATAGTCGCTATAATCTGGGAATGTTCCGAGAAAAGGTCGAAACTTGAGATGATATGCATATAGGGTAATGAGATTTATTATAGAAAAGTCTAGTAATTTCGGAGTTTGTGGGAATCGGTTGGTCAGTAAGTGGGAGTACCAATGGGGAGAAAGCAATAACTCTGCTGTAAGAGCTTTACTAGGTCTTTATCTTTTGTAGTTGTTATGCTGGATCTCCATAAGATGTTCTTACTATTAAAGCCTCCTCATACAATGAATTTAGTTTCTAATGTCTGGAAGATGTTTTGAAAATGCCTTTTTTGATGTTGTGGCAAAGTGGGCAATAAGTGGTTGCAACTGTTAATTCATAAGGGAGGATTTTAATTTTTATAACTGTGGTTTGTAGTACGGCTGTCTCGTATTTAAGTAGGGCAAAAAAGCTGATAGACTTTTTACTATTATGCATGTCCAGTGTTATCCGGGTAGTTGGTAAAGTAAGTTAAATAGGTAAAAGTAGGAGATATTTCTGTGAAGTGAGTCTCTCCAATTAACAATATATCTACAGAGTTGAGGTAAAGGAATATTTTAACTTCTTGTTTGTGCTATAGAAAACCGTTGGAATTCTACTATTTAATTCGAATGTTTAATACTATGCTGTTGTGCTGCATTAATTACTGAAACATAGACTTGAATTTTTTAAGGAATTTGCTCATAATGTCATGATGTTTATTTCTTGATGTAAACTTGAGTTTAAATTGGGTTTACTTATTCTGGTATTCTTGCATTAGAGTAGTTGCACAAATGTTTGAATTGGAATGGCGATATGGTAGTTACTAGTGTATTTTTCTGGATGTTTAATTTATTGTTCGTATTCTTAGCCTTTTTCAACAATCTGTGATAAAATTCGCATCACCTATAGTTTGCAGTGTGAGCACTACCACACAATGCACATTTAACTGAAGTATCCTTACTTTTCATGCAATTGACCATGCTATGTGATCTTTCAAATCTTAAGCAAACAAATGGCAATTGCAATAGGTTTTTGTGTGTTCAGATTGATGACTGCGCATGCATTGCACAATGCCATTTACTTTTTTGGGGGTTCTATTGCAATTAGTTGGTTATAAATTTTAGTCACCTTATAAACGTCTTTGTTGGTGGTCGCCAGGTCTAGATTAATGAAAAACATTTTTTTGTTTCTGACTTTGTGCTTTAGGTTACTAAACTCATGTTGAATTTTTTTGTGTCTGATAAATAATGCAATTTTTGATGACAACTCTGTATGCTAGGTCTTGCATAAGTTGATATGTCATCATCATCATCATCATCTGCCCAATTCAGTCCTTTGTTGGACGTAGGCCTCTCCAAGCATCTTCCATTGGTCCCTGTTTTTCGCCTTCTGCATCCAATTGTAATCTGCTACTCTTTTGATGTCGTCAGTCCACCTGAGGGGGGGTCTGCCTCTATGCTTTTTGCCTATTCTTGGTCTCCACTGCAGCATGCTCTTCGTCCATCTTTTATCTTCTAGTCTGGCAATATGCCCGGCCCACTGCCATTTCCCTTTAAATATATGTTCTATTACATCTTTTGCTTTTATTTTATTTCGAATCCATATATTTGTCATCCTATCTCTTAGACTGATTCCCAGCATTGGCCGCTCCATTCCTCTCTGCGCTACCCTCAGTTTTTGCATATTTTTTATCGTTAACGTCCATGTCTCTGCTGCGTAGGTTAAAACAGGGAGTATATTCTGGTTGTATAACTTAGTCTTTAGTGTTTGAGCTATGTTACTTTTAAATATTTCTTTCCATCTACCGAATGCGGCCCAACCAAGTTTTATTCGCCTTTCTATTTCTTTTGTTTGATTATCCGATTGTAGTGAGATGTATTGTCCAAGGTATATATAACTTCCTACTTGTTCTAAAGTTTCCCCGTCAATCTGTATATCAACTATCTCATCTACTAGATCGTTTATCATTATTTTAGTTTTCCCTCTGTTCATTTTTAATCCTATGTCTTTGGCCTTTTCGTTTAGGTCTATTATCATTTCTTCTTCAAGTTGATATGTATGAAATACTATATCGTTTTCTCGCATGTAATGTATTAATTTTTTGTATGTGTCTTGGAGATTATTTGTTGATCATTTTTTAATAATTTAACACCTCATAGACGAATATTGGATATTGGAGAACGTTTCGGGTTTTTGTTGCCGTCTTGTTTGTCGTTGGATATTTCCGCTTTTTTTTCTATTAGTTGGCTAAACTATTATTGAAAGTAATATGGTGGCTGTTGGAAAAATTTATTTTTGTTCTTTTTTCTCCATTATCACTTGTAGTAGAGACATACAACAATAGTAGCGACCAGTATTTGATGGTTGAGCAATATAATAGGCAGGTAAATTTACAAGTTGTCGCAACAAATAGTAATTAGTATTACTTGATGTTGGCTGATTCATTTGTTGAGAGCTGTAACATTGCTGTAGCTTAGGGTTAAATGGGACAGCCTGTATAATATATTTGGAACGCATGGCTGGCCGTGAATAACACCTAGACCATTACAAGCCAGTAGCATGTTTAGTTTGTAATATTGTGTTGAGAGTATTTTTAATACAAATGGATTGTACTTATATCAAAATGTAAATATACCAAATGCTCTGCCAAGAATTTAACCAAATGATAATTGCAATTTTTTTACTTTAAAATGTTAACCGTTAACCTTTTGTAAAGTAAGAAATAGCAGTTTATGTTATTGGCAAATTTAGAGAAACGGGAACAAATCACTAATAGACTTTAGTGCACAGAACAACTTAAAAATACCAAATGATTTCTACCAACATAAACACATTCACAGATGTACTTGTACACAACCGAGTATATTAAGATTAATTATAGATTACATTATAGTAAGACAAACTTATAACCATTGTCGTAATAAATATTAGAATATTTAGAGGAGCGGAGTACCAATCAGACTACTAACAGGTGTATAAATAAGTTCTCAGCTTTAGATTTCACAGGACGCAAATCACCGTTTACATGTAACGTATTAGTCCGCCCTTTGAGGTTTTAAAGCAATGACATTTGGTCTTTCAAAACATCATGCGATTTGCGATTTGGCGTTTGATGCACATAACCTCAATAGTCAGCTGTGTTAACGATGGCAATCACAAAAGAGCATATTCGATTTTCTATCCACTTCGCGTTTCAGCATAAAAAAAAAACGCTGCTGAAGCCACCTAAATTATTTGTGCTGCATATGGTGAGAATTCTGTAAGCCATGAAACGTGCAAAAAGTTGTACCAAAGATTTCGCGGAGGAGAGTTTAATCTTGAAGATCAACCACGCGCTGGACGCCCTCAAACATTTGACATTAGATGAGTTGCAGACGCGTTAGGCTGGGAACTTCTCCCACATGCGACGTATAGCCCAAACATGGTCCCTTCCGATTATCATTTATTCCGGTCGTTGCAGCATCACTTGGGTGATACGCACTTCAAAACAGAAGAAGAAGTCCGAAAATGCATCGGTAACTTTATCGTCTCGAAGCCGGTGAGCTTCTATCACCAGGGAATTCGCAAGCTACCCAAAAGATGGCGAAAGCTCATCGATGCCAACTGAGAATACTTTGATACTTAGGCTTTTTTTGTTTGCTTTTAAATAAAACTTTAATTTTGCAGAAAAAAGCTGAAAATTTATTTATACACCTATTATATACTTAAATTAAAAGACAAAAATAATGAGAATTGCAGTTTGAACCAGTTTGGACAGTGAAAGAACCAAACGAAATATGTGGTGGAATGAAGAACTAGAATTAAAAGAAAAGAAAAAACGCATATCTTAAATGATTAAATACTAAACTAATTAGGAACACAAAAGAGTATATAAAAAAAAGACTGAAGTGAGAAAACTGTAGGTAGTTATAGAAGAAAAAAGAAAAATTTGGGATAGAAAGTAAAGGGAGGTATAAATGCTGCTTGGAAGACAGAAGGCCTGTAAGTTTATTGGTAGCATTAGAAGCAATAAAATGAAACCAATGTTTAGCAAAGATTGAAAGAATATCACTATAAGTAATTGATAAAAAGTAGAGTAAAAAATGACAGAGGAAGAAAATATAAATATTAGTGTAAAAAAGAAAGCGAAACAATTAAAACTCGATACGGAAAGCTGAAGGCCCAAGAAATATTACGGCGGAAATGTTAAAAAATGTCACCGCAAAATAAAAAGAATGATAACTAAATTTATAAATGTATAAATAAAAACGTGGTATTTAAAAAATGAAAAATATAATATAGTTACTACAACAATGCATAAGAAAGTAGATGCACAAACAGATAAGAATTACAAGAAAAACTAGCCACCTGTTTGAAAGATTATTACGAGAACTTATAAAAAAACACGAAGAGCACGGAGCTGACAAACAAAGCGGATTTAGAATAGGACAATCATGTGCAGGTAAGAAATTTACTCTGAATCCTTTAAAATAAAATTAGTACAGGAAATATAAATTTATTGTTTATAAGCTTAAAAAAGACTTTAATAACATACTTATTTTAATGTGGTGGGAAAATAAATATAAAGAACATAACAATTAAAACTGCAAAATTATATGAAGATATAATAACATTACTAATAGTAAAAGGTCTTAGCAAGGATGTTCTCCTTCACCCACTGTTTTGAAGTTTATGTTGAACATACGCTTAAAAATTGGGGAAAAATGCACAAAGATGGGTATAACAATAAATAATACAAAAATTTGTACTTTACAATTCGCGGACCACCAACTCCTTAAAGGAAGCTTGGATGACCCATAAAATTAAAGAGGCATATAAAAAAACAGATATTTTTGTATAGAAGCAAAACAAGATGAACTAGAATTTAGGGAAAGTATCAACATGCAATCATTACAAATACATTTTTCTGCTCATATCTGCAGCCTGTTTTTGACCACACATTTTGTGTAGTACTTTATCTCGGTGTTTTCGTGCTCTCTATTACAAATACCCAGGGGTGAAAATGACAAACGATGAACGAAAGTGGGTAGGAAATAAAGACAATAAAAACACTTAATGCAACCAAAGAAAAAAATACAACATCTACAGCACAATTATTAAAAAAATTACCCTTATGTGAATTGGAAACATGTACGAACAAATCGGATAAAAGGAGGGTTATAACATTAAAAATGGATGCACTTAGAAAATCATATAAAGTTTCTACTTCGGAGAAAATACCCAATAACACAATAAAGCGAATGATAAATGTTACATAGAATATTAATTAAAGCGTAGGGGAACAAACAATTAATATATCATTATGAAAAAAAGGTGAACCTCTTTCGAAAGAAGGAAGAAGAGAAGGCCCACAAGATTATAAGATTTATTAAGATATTTATGTTAAAGATATCCCTCGTTTACAGCTTTCCTTATAATACTTTCTCATGTTCTCCTGGGTCTGCATCGCTTTCTTCTTTTGAAGAGGTTAGCAACCAATAGAGGATAATAGTCTCTCACATAGAGTTACTAGATCCAATTCTTACAGAGAACATCTACTCTTTAACCATTTTCAAAGCAGTTCAGGCAGCGTCTTTTTTAGTTACTTCGGATACGACTTCTTTACATTTTATAATTGCTTCCTTTCTTTCTCTACTATTTTCTACTCTTTTTGCATTTTTGATATTTTTTGCATTTAAGATATCTCAATTTTGTCTAGCCTCTTTTCCTGGACCTATCTACCTTTTCTCTTTTACCTTCTAATTTCCTTGCTAGTATTTTCTTCGCAAATAGTACTTTTTTCATGCGACCTATATGTCCCATCCAGGCTATTCTTCTACTTTTAATTTCGCTGATTATATTTGGCCTCTTGACAGCCATCGTGGTCCCGTGGTTGAGGGGCGGGCTGCGATTCTGACGGACCCGGGTTCAATTCCCGGTGTTCTCTGATGCCTGGTGGGTGGCCTACTCAGTCACTAAAAATAATTGAGTACCTGCGTTCATTCGAACAAGGGGTAATAATAGCGGTCGTCTAAGGTGCGGTGCTTGCCACATCGCCCCGCATCAGAGATGGTGCGCGAGGACCGTGCAGAGAGAGCGAACGTATGAGAGCCTTAACCTCTCAGTTCGCAGGCCGTGCTCCCACGCGAGGCGTTGGGCCTTACCATTATTATTATTATTATTATTATTATATTTGACCTCTTAAAAATTAATGCTAATTTATGGTTTATCCTTATTTTCTGTATTTCATTCTTGTCTATCAATTTAAAACTTTCCCTTTATATTTTTCTTTTCTTGTGTTTTATACTTTTTTAACTTGGAATTTATTAACAACACTTTTGTAACGCGTAATAATAGTTTAATCTTAATTTTGAGTTTATAATACTTCATTTTTTCTGTTACCACTAACTTCGAATACTTAAAATTTTCCACTGCTTTAAAAATTTTGTTGTTGTACCTTCCTCTATTTATTGTGGTGACTAAGTATTTAGTTCTTGTTTTGTTCACTTTTGATCCTTGTATCGCGCATTTACTTCAAAGTATTTATATACATTTTCTAAGTAGTTTTTAGCTCTGCTGATCAGATCTATATCATCAGCATAAACTAAGATCTATCATTGGTTATTAAAAATAGTCTTAATCGAACTAATAGGAATCATTATTTCTAATACTTAAATTAAAAGATGTTATAGAAGGTTTCTGCCTTAATCCTTCATCTATCACATATTTCTTTAGAAAAAGTTCAAAGACTACAGAACAAAATTCTCCGCATAGCAGTGAATGCTCCTTGGTTCATTCGGAACGAACAACTACATTACGAACTAGACATACCAACAATCCAAAGCTACATCGCCGCGAGTGCCAAAAAATTCTTTGAAAACTTACATAAATGTGAAGGTGCAGTTCTATACAACTTAGGCAGACCAAACATACACCAAAGACTCAAACGAAAATTACCACAAGATTTATATCTAACCGAACTCGACATTGATTAGTTAATATAACAATTAGTTAACATACTTGTAAGGGTACAACCTACCTCATAAACTATAAAAGCACGTACTGTTATTGCTTACCTTACTATTATTATCATTGCCCTGTATAACATGTAACTGATTGTTGAGCTGGCAAATAAATGATTTAAAAAAAACATATTTCTTTAAACATTAATTATGTATTGTTAAACATTTTGCAAAAACACTTTGAGTTAACCACTTTCCTAATAAGATTGATACTCTTATTATCTTTTAAATTTTAATTCTGTTATGTGTTAGGTACCATAGATTGAATAAGAGGATTGATATAAAAAATATTTCATTTTATAAATTACTCGGTTTCACTTTTTGCCTCCTAACGTGCAACTACAAATTTTCTTAATTTGATTCTGGCCCATTGTCAAAATATGAATATCCTTTTTGTTTGTTTTATTTCATTTCAGTTTTGTTTCAGCGTCTTTTACAATTGCTTGGTCTTCAATTTATTATAGCTTTTCTACTTAAATTGGAGCATTTACCAAGTGTACCGGAAAGTCTTCGCCGTTTTTTTTGGGGAAAAAATGCATAATCTTCGATATAACGGAAAAATTTATTTATTCAAAATATTGACCATTTCATTCTGCACATCTTGCCCATCTTTCAGGCAATTTATGAATCCCATTCCAAAAAAATTGTTTTTCCTTTGAAGGAAACCATTCATCGATCCATTTTTTAACTTCTTCGAAATTGGCGAAGTGCTGCTCTGCTAATGCAGAGCCCATTGATGCGAAAAGGTGATAGTCGGGCGTGCAGAGGTCTGGAGAGTACGGCAGGTGCAATAATATTTGCCACCCAAGCGCTTTCAATGCTTCCTTGACTGGTTTTGCTGTATGAGGCGGCGCGTTATCGTGCTGTAAAATCACTTTACCGTGTCTTCGGGCCCATTTTGGACGTTTTTCAATCAATGCATGCTTCAAGTTGATCATTTGTTGTCGGTAGCAATCACTACTAACTGTTTCACCAGGTTTCAACAGTTCATAATACACCACGCCACTCCGGTCCCACCAAACGCAGAGCATCGTTTTCCTGCCAAAGCGATTCGGTCTCGCGGTTGATGGGCCAGCTTCTCCAGGTGATCACCATGATTTTTTGCGCTTAGGGTTTTCGAAATAAATCCACTTTTCATCACCCGTCACTATTCGATGCAGAAATGACTTTCGATCAAACCTTTGAAGCAGCATTTCACAGACGATTTTTCGATTTTCCATTTGCCTGTCATTCAATTGATGTGGCACCCATCTTCCCGTCTTTTGGATTTTTATCATCGATGGTAATCGGTCGCTAATAGTTTCTTGGGCCACATTTAACGCTTCTGCTAATTGTTTTTGAGTTTGTGTTGGGTTTTCATCCAATAACTCCTGCAGTTTCGCACCTTCAAACTTTTTCGGTTTGCCAGAACGTTCTTTGTCTTGCACATCGAAAACACCACTTTTGAATTGTCGAAACCACGCCTCACACGTTTTCATGGTTGGAGCATGCTCGCTGTATGTTTCAACTAGCAAACGATGACTTTCAGCGGCCGTTTTTCTTTTGATTAAATAAAAAAATAATGCATGCCGCAAACGCACGTTTTCAGGCACATAACTTGACATTTTTGAAGAGGGATAAACATATGACGGTAATACTTTCACAAAATATAACCTAAGACGTTGACGCTTGATGTATGTAGAATAAAATGAATACTTGTCAAATCATAATATTGTATATTAAGCCTAGCGACACCTATTGGAAAAAACCGGTAAAGACTTTCCGGTAGACCTGGTAGCAATAATCTAACAAAGTAAAAAAATAACACGGATATAAATAGTAATAGAGTATTTTACTCAAACAGGGGGATGAATTTTGTGTTATGGCGCCTTTACAAGTAAATGTTATCTGATACAAAAAGTGTAACACCTTGAGCGTTTATAACAGGAATTGTTTACAAGTGATTAAAAATATATGCCAATGAAAACTAAAGCGTTAAAGTAACCAAACAGCAGTTTCAAAAAACAATTGGCAAAGCTGTGTATTCGAAGAAAGCGATTGAAAAATAGCAAACTACGTTTCGAAAAGACAATACAAGAAACACTAACAGGGCTAAAGGGCATGGTTTACGTATATGTGGTAAAAAAGAGCATGTCTGAGAAATACCCAAAATACTAGTTAAATTGAACGTAAATTCAAATACCGATACAAAAAGTTAATACATGATGAGTTTATTCTTGTACAAGAACTGGCATTAATAAATATAAATAATAAATAAAAAAGTTGAAATTACTTTTTGTGGTTTAATGATCATATTATTATCAAGTTATTTTGTTACTGCATTACATATGTTAAAAGGGCATGTTTTAGCTCCAACCTTTAAATGTCCCAATTTATTAATGGTTTACTTTGATCTATCGATTCTTCTCCAGTTATCTCTTTTTTGTGCTACTTCTTTATATTTCTAGATATTGCTATGTCAACTGTAATATTTAAAATTGTTTTGTTCGCATATGTGACTTCATACAGCCGATACACATTCATATAAGTATTATGCTAGCCACAAAAGCTTACAACCCTTTCTTGGTTACTACAATCAACTCATCGCTCATCAAGCTCCTGAAGTGCTACGTTAACATACTGTTCTTCCTAAATTTACCTTCTTCACTATTAATAGTATTTCACTTTAAACTTTAATTTTATCTGTTATTACCTGCATTTAAACATTTGAAAAATTATCTAAATTGAATTGTATACATAAAAAAAACATAATTTATACAATATGTAAGAAGTATAACTTCATACTTCGTGTTGTCCAACTTATTGTTTTGTTCTTTCCATTCCTGGTTGTTAAATTGACATTAAACATCTCATTTTAAACTAGACATCTAATATTTTACCAACCATCAGCATTGGAGAAAATATATTTGGTGTAATAAAAACATTAATATTGCAGTACTGATTTAAAAATATTTTCAGTATTTTTGCAAATTCTAAATATGTGTTATATTGATGACTATTTATATGTCCAAGTAAGTGAACATTTACAGAGTAGTAATTCAAGAAAAATTTTTGTTTAATTTGTAAATAAAATTTTAAGTGTTTCTGAGTCTATGGTTAAGGTTCCATTCCACTGTATAAACATATGGTATTTTGGATAAATATATCATTTATGAGTATTTGACTAGTTTGGGTTTGATTAGGGTAAAAGATAAAATTATTTATTTTGTTGCCTTTACCGACTATGGAAGGAAAACGACCTGTCGGAAGGAAGATATTGTCATGGATGTTTAACATACGTCAATGGACTGGATTGACTGCAACACAATTGTTCCAATTAGCTGAAGACCGAGAATATTTTAACCAAGTGCCAGCCAACCTCTGAAATAAACAGAGACGGTCTACAAAAAGAAGAAGAATTAACTAGGGGTGATTTATGATAATATTGGTCAACTAAACCTAGGTCTGTCTGCAGAACAGAACTACCTTATGCTATCAGCCTTACTTCTTTCAAACGCACTGTAACCCCTAATATACCCAAACTGTAGAAAAAAATGCACACGTGTAGAACTTTTAATCTCAATACTGTTTTGTTTACTGAAGTTAAACATTGAATTAGAAACACTAAGTTAAAAATTTTAATTAGACTTTTTATTCATTGCGTTTGCTGGTAAATATTGTTAGTAGGTTAGACGTTACTAATAATAGTCCAAACCAAATATCCACCAAAAAAAGAAATTAATTTACTACATAGTTAGGAAAAAGGAAAATAGAGACTCTTGACATTTGATTGCAAAGGATGCTTTAGTTGTCTAAAAATATCGGAGATTTTAAAAAGATTAAAGAAACATATAATGACATAAATTTAAACAAATCAGAAATTATAAAAAAAGAAAAGGCAGTGGATGAAACTGGAAAACCTATTTGATATCATTTAAGCTAATGCCTTGAACATAATTTGTTTTCAGGAAATGAAACAATTTCCATTCTTCAATTTCTAAGAAACCTTTAAAAGAACGAGATGGAGAAAAACCTCTTCTATATAGTTATAAATATTGCAAAACCTAATAGTACAAAAGTACTCTTGACAATATTGCTTTTATAATGTTAACAAGTCATCTATTAGTCCACAGCAAACACAACTTAGGCAAAAGATATTGAGCATTTGCTTAAGCTTAATGTACTTTTTACGATTTACTGCAATAGAAAAGTTCTAAGTATCGGGATATAAAATTGTAGATTATCTTCCATTTATAAAGTCCGGTAAGAGTATTGATCTTCTGTCTTCGATCAACTTCTGTCGGTGCCAACATTCACTTCTAGTATAAGAGTTATAGATGCTTCGGTAGTATACGGGAAATTGTTGACGTGAATATTTTAGCATAAAATAGAATTCATGGATTTTAAAATTACTGAACCAAAAAGTGAAATGTGTATTTGGTTACAAAATAAAATTAAAAAATGAGTAGCATGGGTGTCTTAGCGCCATAGTATTAAATGGAGATTATGCTAGAACCAGTAGTTTTTCAAGCCATTGCATAATTCGTCGCTCCATAAGTATTGGTTTGTAAAAATTTTTAAAAAGTTTAAGGCATGGCTGTGCTAGCAAATATGAAAGCCACCAAAAATATTACCTTAGATATGATCTCTCTTAGTCAGAAACAGCTTCAACAGTTATATGAGAAATTATTAAACTTAATAATTGTATTTTTAAAATATTTACTTAAAAAAAATTAGAGCACCTAGTAGATTTTGTAATCCCAAATGGAAGGTAGAAGTGATCTACTGATAAAAAGTTTATTTATTTCGAAACTAGTTCGAGAATGTCAAAAGGGAAAATTTATATTTGCACTTTTGCAGTAACAGTTTTTCTGAAATGCTGGTTTCAAACAGCCTCCAAATCTTATGCATCTAGAAATCATTTGCAACACCTAAAATATTGTAAAAAATAAATCAACTACTACCTGTTCGAAAAACTGAACAGCATTGACTTCTCCTAACGTTAAGTATTTGGTTTTTATTTGATGGTCATTACGGTGACTGCTACTGCAATATTTAAATTTGTTGTGTCGGGGGGATTTGACAGTTTAATTTTAAAGATCAAAATAAAAATTTTTATTCAGGGAAGAAAGTGAATGTGATGAAGAAACACAGTAAATTATATAATACAAATACAAAATACAAACAGCGCTTGTTATTGTTCATGAAGCAGTATAGGCCAACTTGGCTGGATGCAACAAATCAAGATTGTTATAGTAATTTGGATACTGCTGCTAAAGTGCTGGAAATAAATATTTAAGTGAATTAGCTCTTAATCATTTCTCAATAAAAATGGATTAAGAATTCTCGTTAAACATTCACACTTTGAAATATTCTAAATTTTTGAAATATTAAATTGTATATATCTTATACCATTTAAGTCATTTTCTTAAACAACGACTTTCTAATTTACGAGAATTTTTTTCAGTTAGTTCGTAGTCAAGCAATCATGGCACTTGGCTGAGACGTGGTGCTTGCCTCATCGCCCCTAGCATAGATGGTGCGTGACGACCGGACAGTGAGGATAAACATATAAAAGCCTTAAATGTCTCAGTTCTCAGAAGATGCATCGCGATGCTCCCACACGGAATGTACTGCCACACCATTATGAATCCGCAAATAATCCATAGGTGCAATAGAAATGTACCCATCACCCCCTTATCGGTAAGATTTATTTAGCCATTTCAGACAATCAGCGATTATGTAAATATATTGAGTATAATTGGTGTGATCGTTAAGTATGCGTGGAATTATTAAATATTTGCCAGCTGAAAAATATAATTCAGCTGAAACTAACGCCAAAATGCGTCACTTAGATAAAAGCGTGTTCGGCATAATTATCTGTAGCAGTTGGTAAAAGGTATCGCCCTAATTCTTTCGTGAGTCAATAGAGAAAACCTTTGTCCTTGATGTTTTGTAGCAAAAATTTAGTTGGCATTAAATTATTGCTAGAGAAATGCGCAAAGCACAATGAGTGCCACGTACGAGTAGTGCTACGAGACTGATCCTCTGTAACAACATGAAAAGTCCGAAAATTTCTCATGCAACGGCTGGTAAGGATAAGCTTAAGTACAGTATAAGTTGTACGTGATAAGTTACCAAGACACTTACTGAACATCACAAAACTTAGGGAATGAGCTTCACCTTAATGTTTTTGTGTCTGTATAGAGAAGAAGCAATGAATTTTTATATAAAATCGTCCCGTGGTGAGATATTGATTAAATTAAAAAATTGGGAAACAAAGGAACGAACTAAGTAGTGAATGCACAGCCATTACCAAAACAGACGAGAAAAATTTTAAGAAATTCTTCCCAAACAAAAAACTAACGACTATTGTTTTGGAACTAAAGAACTGCTTTTCTGATCAACTTTATCAAGCCAGGGGCAAAGATAAATACTAATTTTATGAAACGAAATATGTCATCAGGAATTTTTCAGCTGGATTAGAATGTCCGATCTCACAGTGCTGCCATTACTTTACATTACCAGACTTAGCGCTCAGAAACTTTAATTATTTTTCTTCAAATAAAGGTACGCTTTAAGTCTAATGAGAATATTTGGATTACAGTAATGATTTGGCTACAAAATAGGCAGCAACGTTTTTTAAAGAAGGTATCAGAAAATTTTTATCAGGGTGAAAAATAACGATTATGAAGAGAAATAATTTATACAAAATATATGAAACATATTTAAAAATTATTATTTCTTTTTTGAAATTGTATCGAAGTTTTCAAAAAAGATCCATAGTGTAATACATATTAGTGGCGTAAACTGAGAGCTCACAGAAATAATTACTAAAAATTAAATATTTATAGGAGTTGTAAAACCCTTAGACTAGGAATTAATTAAAACGTTTTTGAGAAATCATTCACCAAAAAATATTATTATTTATGGTGTCCAAAATATTTCGGGACTTATGTATAAGATTTTGAATGTAGGGGTGGTCTGTAAAACGCGACATATTAATTTTAGTATATCAAAATAACCAATACATCTTGGATTGCTACTTTTAGATCTAGGGCAGCGTGATGGAAATATCGGTGCTTATCTCTTCGCAATCGCAGCTTTCAGAATTAATCAAAGGAACGATTAAGCAAATCAATTTAGAACAGAAAGCAGCATTAAGATTATTCCTCTAATTACCTATTTTTCATTTGCTGTAATTTATAGTTTCACATCGTTTAATAGTTATTAAAATTAATGAGATCAACTTAGACCATTAAGAACGGTAAGTGTGTCAGGAGCGAAACTGGCCTTTATTTCTTTTCTGCGTCACTTTTAAGTTTACTTTTTTACTTCAATTTCGTGCACAGAGTAATTTTGCAGTTTATATATATTTCATTTAGATTTTTATAATTGTATTAATCTTCAATACTTTGCAAATTAAAAGGGACCGCTATAAGTTAAACAATTCTTATTAAATGAGATATTGTTTTTATGATTCTTTAATTTGTATTTGTAAATGCAATTATTTTTTACTAACATAGGAATGTTACATTTATAAAATAATTTTGCAAATAATCTGTGCGTTCAACGTTATTTCTAAAAGTTAATAGATGTGTTGCTGAACAGTTGGGGATTTTTAACAAAATGAAAATTAAATGCAAAATAACAAAAATATGTACAAATGGGTCAGAAGAATTACTAAAAATTATAATGTATAAGCAAAAGAATTATGAAAAGTTATAACGTTTAAAGAAATAAAAATAGAATAAACCAAAAGATTTGTTTCACAAATAACTAAATAGAAAATTCCAACTTCGTTTAGTAACTATTAAAAACGACTCTGGTGTGATTTTCATAAGAGAATAAGACATAACGAGTAACAGCAACGCTAATGATATAACGCGTGATGAAAAGATCATTTATTTTAATTGGACACTAACCTATTCAGAACAATAGTTCTTTATTGACATTGATTGTCATTCAAATATAGGACATTGAAGGAGATATAATCCACTGATGTTACTTCTGTATTAATTAGTTAACATTATATATTTTGTTCACGCATTGAGAGTCAGCAATTGCAATAATAAATTAGTTAGCCTCCTTGAAATGTTATTAATTAAAAGCTGGTCTAACAAATGATAGTAACATATCAAGGCCGCGTTAATTATTAAACGTAGAATTTTAGACTGAAACCACCGAATAATGCTTACAGACTTTTTGGCACATTTCCATAACTGAAGATTCATATGGCTTTAATAAAATTTTATATTTAATTTTTGTCTGGTTTTTGATTGATAAAATAATTTATTTTGTTCTTTTCAAGGATTGGAATACTACTGATGTTAAGTGGGGAAGAAATAGTGATGAAAGTAACTTACATGGAATTGATTTTGGTGACGCTAATTCACCACGGATTTAACTATTTGTTGACAAGATTTAAGTATACTTGGGGGCGTTTTCTGACTATGTTTGGATCTTCATAAACATTGTCACTGAAGTTAGTAATGAGGCGTTGTCTGTCTCTGGTATGTCAGGCAGCAGATAAAAGATCGGCCTAAAGCACGAACCTGCGGGACACAGGCGTTGATGTAATAATACTGAGAAAGTCATCATCATCGCCTATATCAATCCATTTTAGATGTAAATCGCTTCCAATGAATGTCGTTCTTGTACATTTTGCGTTTTCTGTATCCAGTTGAAGTTGGCCACTTTTTAATGTCGTCTGAGCATCTCATAGGGGGGATTTTCTTTAAATCTTCTTTTTTGTGTAGGTCTCCATTGCACTACCTTTTTTGTTCATCTATGATCTTCCAACCTTGTCTATCTGTTGGCATTTTTGCTCAATATTTTTTCCATTATGTCTTCCACTTTTGTTGCTAACCTTCCAATATTGATCTTCTTACGGTTGTCTGTGCTTTATTTGATTTCTCTTTATGCATTTTTGTAAGTATTTTCCAGCTATAGTCGATAGACATAAAGAAACAGGGTATTGTAATTCATTTAGTCAAACGTCTTGGTCTTTTGGACAAAAAAAGGCGTTTACCACGAGCATCATGAAGGTCTTATTTTTACACTTCAACATACTCAGCAGTGCTTTAAACTTGTAACAATGAAGCACAAAGTGGACGCATTTGAAGTGTAATGAACACGAAATGAATCCAGGTTTAGGGGTTGTAGGTCCTCATAATAAAAAACGTGCGCCAGTACAAGCAGTACTGGTCGCGCGCTTGGCACGCAAAGTGTAACTTTTTCGACTTTTTTACACTTGGCTTGAGGGAGATATATGGAAAGACTTTATCCATATACGTTTTGATGTTGTCTAGATGTTTCTCACAAAAATTATGTACAATGTCACTCATTGGGTATGGTTCGAACGCGCTCATGCATATAGGGGCAGCTTCCTAACTCGCATTCACTGGCCTTGTTGCAACACTACTTGGCTCACTTACTTTCACGTGACCATTTTCAAGAATATTTCCGTTGTGATGCCTACGAGCGATGTTGACAGAAACTTGATCATCTGTATCGCATGTTCTGCTAATAAGCACATATATATACACAGAACTCATCTTCACAAATTAGTAGCATTTATGTATAATATGCGAGAAGAACCCACTTGTATAGGATCTATTGTCATCTGACTGCTGTAGCTTGAAGCTGGAGTGGGAAGCGTTAGCAGCCCCTGACTCTGAGCTTGACACCAGTATATCCTTGGAAAATAAATGGTTTGTCACAGGCACTTAGAAAGCGTATTTATGTAATTTACTGATTAATAACGACCTCAAAGGTAAAAATGTAAGATTAAATAATATGTGATTGAGAGTTAGTTGTTTTGGTTTGTATAGCAATTTTGTATTCCAAACTTTATCAGACGCTTATGATACATTGAGGAATGTTGTTTTCAAGTATTTTTCCGTTCTAAAATTTTAGTGATAATATTGCCGATTTATGAAATACTCTACTTAATATCGGAAGCAAGCTAATCGATCTGAAAGGCGTTTTCTGTTCAGGTGGTTTGTCAGGTTTAGTACTTTAGAATGTGAGCATACTTCCAAAAGCTGGGATATTAGACAATACTCAGCATTGTAATAATTAGTACAATAGCTTCAGTATGCTGCTCGTGGCTAAATCATGTTTTGGATCTTTATATTGCTTTAAATTGTTGATTTTAAATATAACTTTAGTTAGAGCTAAAGATTTCATAAGAAGAGACATTTACCATGCCGCATCTATAAATGTTTTATTATCTTATGTCGTGAGTTAATAATAGACCAAATAGTTCAAAGACATTTGATAAATGGTTTGTTTCTTTATTTGTTCTCGCCCATCTCAATGTGAACCTAATATATATTTAATTTTTTGATTCCTCTCCGGATAAAGTGATCTTTACTTAGTTTAGTAATGTGGTTTTAAAACGTCCCATTTCTGTGTTCTTGGAAAGTCTTCGAGTTAATATATTGTGGTTGTTTTGTCAACTACATTTTGCGTCGATTTCAGCTTAGCTCTGCGTTTTTAACCAACAGTTTTTTTATGTTTAACGGAATATCATTACTTTCTACACACTCACGCAGCTTTCTGAATAAAAATGGTTAGATACTGAAAAATGTCTCGAGGTCTGCTGATCGTTTCATTCGTAACTGTGGGGATGTGTTTTCATTAACAAAGTTTTGAAATTTAGTATACGACGTACGATTCGTACGGGAAAATGTGTTTCTAAAATGAGAATATCAATTTTATTAATTTTTAAAAATGCAATCAATTTATTTTATGGTTTAGTAACCCATTTGCATTGCAGATGTCAATTTGAAGTATATTAGCCATTATGGTAAGGATAGGGAAAACAATTTTAAATCCAGCTAAGCTGTGTATTACTATCAATCACCATATAAATTCGTGATAATAGTATATTTGAGTATGTTTTAGTAGGATGCCTTAGTGCTGTGTAAACTTGGTTTTTATTTTGAAATTACTGACATTCCGAAAATTTTATATTTTGAAAAGACTGAATCTTTGTGGGTCAAGAGTCTTTATAATGTGGCTACATATAAGGCACATTGTGCTTTCTTCTTGTAGGTGTTTTCTGTTTTTTGCATGAATCTAAAATTAAAGGATTGATTTTAAAAGTGTTGTGGTCCGAAGACTTACTATAATACTGTTCTTCTTCTGCTACTTTGGCTAAGCTTTTGATTGTGCTATTATAGGTGGTTCCTTAGAAAATTTGGATTATGGTTTGAATTTTTGTCAGCTATTGGCTTATATATGTTCTGCGCGTGTTGGAAGTTCATAGTTAGTTGTACAGTTATTTGATTATCTTTTTCTTTATTTGATTATCTTTTTCTTTATTCAACCAATTGACAGTAATGAATATTGTCTGTGTTTAGTTTTCTGTTATTTCATTGGCAAACTATTGATTTTTTTTTATCAGATAGTACGTTTGGGATTGTAGAATCTTGATTAAATATTGGAGTGAGTAAGGAAATAAAAGATGCATTTTAAAATTGTAGTGAAAAATAAGATTAATTTTATGTTATTGTTCAAAATAGATAAATTATTTGTTAATTGTCATTTAATATGTTTTGAGATTGATCGTATAACTAGTGTTTATAGGATTATCATCATGCTCGTAGATAGTGATAAGGTTTTAACTTTATTTTTAATTTGTTTGTTGCTTAATATTGTAAAATTCGTTGGGATCACACCACATTTCGCAGCGGAGGATCAGATAACTCACGGTCAGCATACACATCCATTTGCTTCCACTGTCTCAAATCAAGTCCATTAAAACACTGACGGTTAGAACAATAAAATTAATAAGCCACGTGCTTTACAAAATACAAGGGCGTTTAAAACCATATATAGTTTCCACAGATTCTTCTAGAACAATCCGATTTTGTTTGTGGGAGAGAAGCCACAGATCAACTCATCAATGTTAGACAATTAATTTAAATGTGACACATATTTAATGTACTAGCGTTTGATTTTAATAGAAATGATAGTGACAAAAACACTTGATATACTTAATCAAGACACTATATTACTCAAAGTGTTACAGTTTGTAACAAAACATAAGTGAGTTTTACTGTAAATAAACAGTTATTTATATTTATTCAACATTTAAAGAGAAATAATTATTCGCACAAAGAATTAGTATACAAGTAGCCAGAAGATCTGAACTTTAAGATATGTCGACGACACCACGATTTGGACTACTTCAAAAAAATATCAAAGTTTTACTGCATATTTAAATGCATAATTGAAAAGAAAAGCTATATTTTGATATATATAGAAACATAAATTTGAAAATACCTAGATCACACCGAGAAGAATTAAAGTTATTTATTTCTAATCCAGAGAAGCGTAAAGAAGACGTTGAAACAACAACAGGAATGACAAAATTAACATTATTTTAATTAATTGAAATATAGAAAGACGAAAATATTACAAAATAAAACAAAAAGACTGGTAATCTCTAATACTCCTCACTATTAATTTGTGAGTTTTCTTGGACTACGCAAAGAATTCACCAACTAACGCCTTCTACGGACAATTAAATGTCAAATATTGCACTTCTATGGGCATGCAATCAGATAAGACAGAATAAAAGATTTTTACGTATTTTACAACGCTTGATTAACCCGTACGTTGAGTAAGCTGTAACATTTATAACGTAACAGAAATAACATATCACAAAGAAATTATTCAGGAACTTTCCAGAATGATCGATCACCGCCCACGCAATTTTTAGCGGCGCCCTTTAGTTCAAATTCCAGAAACTTCTGATTTACTCTAGAACCGTGTGTTTGAATATAAGGTAAAACAGATAGGAATTCCCATGGGAGCAACGGTGGTACAAATAAATTAGTGTTGTTGTAGTAACCGTTGATAGAAACCATTAATAGTGTTATAATTTATAATTATCGTGCAGCAGTGCAGCTTTTGAGAATAAAGTTTAGTTTTGAATTTAATCATCGTTACATTCACATTTCATTTATTGTAAAGGCTTAACAATGAGCGGCAAAGGCGGTTGAGATTTGTTAGGAAAAATTAAGTGTAGCAAAAATCAGAATTCTGAGATTAAGAAAATATCAAAACTAGACCCTCATCGGGCTCACAGAGCTCAAAAAATACTCTCAAGGAGTTAAACTCAATTATATTACTCGATGAGCCAACACTATGGTGATCTACAAAGACATTCAACTAATTGATGACCTCGACTTTAATAAATCTGAAAGAGAGTATGCCACCCAAAAAAGATTTTGTGCTAATCAGTTGTTTTGTAAAGAGTTATTGAATGGAAAATGCATTAATCGAAGTTGGTTTGTTTACTCAAAATCAACCGGATGAGTATTTTGTACGATGTGCAAGCTCTATGAAGGAATCTTAGCAACTAAAAGGTTTAATGGTTGGAACAATAACCACGTAATTAACGATCATGACAATAACTCTGAACACAGAGTGAATTTCATTTAGTAGAGTTTCACAAAGAGTGGATTGTAAAATACCAGAACAAAACAATATAAGAAAGATGCTTTGTCTTGGCGAAAGCTTCTCTTAAGAGTTGTTAAAATTGTGAAGTATTCAGTTTTCCGTAGATCACCAATTCATGGCGATAATAAAATACTAGACTCTGATAGGAATGGCAACTTTCTTGACTGTGTAGAACTGATTTCAAAGTTCGATACATGTAGCAAAATCTGGAATTAAAAAAGGGGTGTTCTCTTATACTTATCAAGTAGAACTGTTAATAAATTCGTTATACAATTAGCATATCAAATTAAAGCAAAATTTTTTAAGAGACTGTATTATTCCGTAATTGTGGATGTTACAACAAATGTGTCGCACACAGACTAACTCTTTTGTTGTATATTACGTGTATTTTATGTAGCCATAAAAATGAAAAGATAGCAAATACAGTAATGTCGACAACAAAGTTTCTATTTCTTAATTTAAATAACTGTAGAGAATAGAGCTATGGTCATGCCAGCATCATGTTTGCGACCTATAAAGACTTTCAGGCTAGTATAAAAGAAGTAATTCTTTTGGTCACGTAAATCCCTTCCGCACGCCACTCTTTACGACCTGGCTCTGCAACTGCGGAGAGTAGGAAGTGCACTACTGAAATTTTTTCTTTAGGAAAGCAAATATATAATTTTTTTAAATTTATTAACCAAAAACCTTAAAAAGGATTTTAAAAACTTTAAAAACAGCTCGATGAAGTGTCTCTAGCAATATCAATCAAACATTGTGCATATCGTACCAGCAGGTCCTTGATACTCGGACACACGTTACCCATAGTGATTAAACTAAGGACGCACAGCATTAAACATATGTAATATTTAAAAAACTTAAGAGTCTTTAAATGCTATTAATAGTGTATTTCTGGAACGATGTTTTTGTAAAGTTTTTAGTAGTAAGTGAAAGGCTTCAAGGAGAAACGAAGCTGAGTTTTGAAGACTAAAAAACAAAGCAAAAATGATATTTACAAAATGATGTTTACAAAACAGACATTGTAAAAGCGAGAAAGCCTAAAGTTCTTTTTGGTGAAATGTGAATTTTCTAGGCCATATACAAGGTGGTTCATATATAACCGAGGCTGGTTTGTGGTAAACAAGCCGCACTGCACAACAGTTGTGCGACCTTGAAAAGGTAGATTTTGTAGCTCTACTCTCTCAAGGTTCCGGTTAGAACCCGTTCAGTCTTGTTTGAAAGTTGTTAGAGTGATGAGCGAATAGAAGACACTACGGACCATTGTGATCAAATTCCCCGTTGGAGAAAACATCCCGTAAAATTTACCACAAACTCCAACGACAGGATGAGAAAGAGTATCTTTCACGGACTCTGTGTTTGAATGGTGTAAGTGCTTCAAAGGGATCAGAGAGCGCGTGGGGGAAGAACTGCATGGTGGTCGGCGGTAAACATCCGTCACCGAGCCAAACAGTAATTTCTTATTCATGAGAATAGGCGCAATACTATCAAGGAACTTAAAGAAATGCTGTCCATGAGTATTGGTAATACAGAAGACATCGTGAAAAACTACCTACACTATCGCAAGGTGAATGCACGGTGAGTGCTACGCACTTTCACGGATGACAACAAAATGGTGGGCATACAAGCCTTCAGTCGTCTCCTGAAGCAATTTGAAGACTAAGGTGAGGCATTGTTTAAGTCCATAGTGCCCACCGGTGAAACATGGTTACACTACTTCATTCCCGAGTCCTAGTAGTCATCATACAAATGGCGACATATCAGTTCTTTCAAAACCAAGAGAGCAGGGAGAAGCCGTTCGTTAGAAAAAATGATGGCAACGTTTTTCTGGGACTGGCGGGGAGGTGTCTATGTAGACTTTCTGATGGATGTCAGAACAGCTACTCCAGACTATTACTCAGACCTCCTAGCAACAGACGTGAAGAAAGGATCTCTTCAAGACAATACGCGCCCCTATACTGTCAAAACAACAAACAAACCCTAGAAATTAAAATGTAACCTTCTGCCACATCTGCCGTACAGTGCTAATTTGGCCCCAAGTGATTTCTACCTATTCGGAAGGCTCAAATCAGACTTGCAAGGCATGCGGTTTGCGGACAACAACGGTTTGCGGTCCCTGTTTTTTGAAGAAAATGAGGTCACAGTGCTAGTGAATTCGGACCGGTATGTGAACGTGTTGAAGGAATTTTTTTCCACGACTTGATAAATTAGACTTAGGGGACATTTGGTTCCAACAGGACGGAGCAACGGCTCACACTTCAAAGACATCAATTGCTGTTTTGAGGGAACACTTTTCGGAGCGCCTCATCTCAATAAGGGGCAATTTGAAGTGGCCAGCCTGCTCCCCCGATTTGTCCCTTTGCGATTTTTTTTGTGGAATTTTTTGAAATCCAGCGTTTATGTCAACCGCCCAAGGACCCTACAAGACCTGAAAGCCAACATCCGGGCATAAATTGCCAACATACCCGCTGCTATACTGGTAAGGGTCATGGCTCACGCTAGAATGGGGGGAACAATGGGGGGCGTCTACCTACCTGGCATGATTTTCAAAACTGTGTAAAACAAAACTTTAGATATGTACTTACATTACCGGAAAAAAAATAAAAAAATTCTGACTCATAAAATGAGTTTTATTGCATTTTGAAAAAGTGAGTTATGTTGCCGCACCCTGTGTTATTAATACCGAAAATTACTAGAATATTTAAAAAAACGTATTTCTAACGTTTATTACATAAAAAAATTGTAAAACAATTTTACAATACAATAAATATTACAACGAAAACAAATATCGTCCTTGATTATAAATAAAATAAACAAAAAAACAAATGACAGACCAATAAATTTTAATTTTTGGTAATTATCAAATTTTTTCTCAATATATTTTTTGAATGCCTTTTTAAATCTAAGTTGTAAAAATTAAAATTTTAATTGCTAGCCATTGTTGAGTCTTTAACAAACCTTCTGTATTTTCTAAGTGAAACGCTCCTAATTAAACTAGACCATTTATCATATTTTCGCAGCACTGCGAGTGCTTTCCCAAAACGAAAGATAAGGTACGAATTGTTATTTGATATAACGTAGAAGTGGAGCGTGTCCTAGGACTCGGGGAATTAATCTTAATATATTTCCTCGGCAGAATTCGCACCAGACCAAGCATGTCGCTTATTGCTACACTGCGAAAAGCGAAAAGCGAAAAGCGAGTCGGGACCTGGAAGAACGAGGTTTCGTCGCAGGCCAGCCGAGCGACCCCATTAATTACCGGCGGGCAGTCTCCTGACGTTTCCATCAAACGGCGGGTTTTCAGGAAATCGCCGCGCTGAAAAATGCCCGCGAGATTTATGCCTCGGCGCTGCGCCGCCGATATGTCATTAATAACAATAACTATCGAGCTATCATTGCATCGATAGCTCTGCGGCGGATTTATCGATAGACTTGTTTAGGATCTGCGAGGTCGACATCCGCGCCTCGCCAGCTGGACGGCGCTTTCGCAAGCGTGCGGGACCTTGCGATTTTTTAGCTGTGCTTATATATAATTGGTGAAAATGCGGCTTCGTTAATTGAGTCTGAGAGCCTAGCTACTTTATTGAAGAAGAAAGTTTCAGAGCTAGTGCAGTGGCCGAGCAGTTTTCCATTTCTAAATTTACCGCTTCGGTTGCTTGCTATATTTGCACGCTGCATTAATCCTCATTGCTGTTCATCGTAACTGTAACTATCTGCAATTACAAAATCGTTATTTATTATTTGCTTTCTTAATTGATATCTTTATAAAATATTTAGATAATCATACGCCACCATTTTAAACTAGAAGACATCGTAATAGGGTAAATGGAAGAATACTTTTATAATATAAAAAGAATTCATCGATAATACAGCAACTGCAGATTTACAGTATGTTAAGTAAGAGTATGTTCGGCATAATAGTAGTTGGTAAAAGGGATCGCCTTAATTCTTACGTGAGTCGATAGTAGGCATTGAATTCTTGCTAAAGAAACGCATAAAGCACCATGAGTGCCGTGTACACTTCGCGTACGAGGCTGTGTTCCTCTATAACCACCCGAAAGGTTTGAAAATGTCTCATATGATGGCTGCTAAGTACATGAATAAGTTGAAAATATGCGAGGACGCGGTGGTTCGAGTTTCGCTCAACCCATGGGTGTGTGTGTGAATGTCCTAGCATTTAAGTGCATATTAGAGGGCACAATAAGCTCTTGAGGCTGCAGTGCCTCTAAGTGCTCCCCCCCCCCCAAAAAAAAATCTAAAACATTCGTCAACAAGTGGGTGCAGCGATATAAGAAGACAAAAACGGTTGGTGACCTGCCGTAATGTCCCTTGACAAGCAAAGTGTTCTCTAAAATAAAAAACAGATCGTAAACTTGTTTTCGCAGAACCCAGGCTAAATATTGCGTCAAGAAGCGGCAAAATTAAAACATATAGCTGCAGATAGATCGTACACAGTTACCCAAACCCGCTCCGTGTACATTATATCAAATGCCGTAGTTCAGTGAAGAAACCTTTGTTAAGTGAAAATTATGTGACGATGCGACTCGCTTGGGAAAAGGACAATAATGATCGAAATTGGACCAATGATTTTATTTGGGAATGTTATCGTTTCACAAACTCAGTCAACCTCAAGTAACAGGTTACTACAGCAGACCGTTAAACACTTAGTAAAAATGCATTTTTGGGGCTGCTTCTGTAAAATGAATTTCGGAACTTTGCGTTTGTGTACGTACAACCTAAATACTTCAAAAATTCTTGAGATTTATAATAAATATTTGAATCCTGCAGGAAGTCACCGACCCCAAGTACGGCAGCAAGCTATACATCTAGTGAAAAGAACAGTCTGATATTATTACACTTGACTGGTTGTCGCAATCGTCCGATGCAAATTCTAATGAGAAAATGTGGGCATATATCAAGCACAAGCTTCGTGGAAAGAAGTGTTTACTTTTAAACAGTTAACATGAGAAATCTGTCGCATTTGGGGGTCCTTCTCGGATGAATACGCGGCCAATTTGGTGGTAACTGGACATATTATTGATACAATGATATCTTTGTTCAGATGGGGTAAAACCTACCCATGTATTTAAAAATATTTTTAAATAATTTCTTCTCCCCATTAACTCGAATTTATTTGATCGTTTTTAATTGTATTTCACATTTCAAAGACGTTCTATTTACACGAAAACACATTTGTAAGATATGTTCTTGTATTGTTGACTATAGGACTCATTTTTGGCTTAAAGGTATCAATATCTTGTGAATAATTTTTGGTATTTAAAAAAAAAACTAATGATAGATTTGAGCTATTTTGAAAGTCAACTAATATCGCATCTATAAACTATTTTACTGAAAATTTGGACTCTTCTTGTCATTTTTTATAGCATAATAATCATCCGCGTAACTTAACATGGTTTTCTGCAAGAGACGGTAATAAAAAGAACAATACAGATTCTGTTCCAAATTTTATTATACATTCAGACAGAACAATGCTTGTCATTTAGTCATCAACTAGTTTTGAAGATGTTATTGTCCAAATGTTTACCCACACCAGCAATACTTCCTGCAGATTTATTTTAAAATTTAGTATTGCTATTTTCACTAGTAGTACTGCAATCGTGTTGCAAATAGCATCATTTAATTTTTTCAATATTTTTTAGTCTGCGTTAAAAAACCTCATCTTTAAAGTATTTTCATAGAAATAAATTGCAAGTAGGACCCAATAACAAAAATTCAAGTGGAGATGAGTTTCGTCACTATTAACTACGGCATCAGTTAAAACATTTGCCAACATGTCCTCGCAAGCAGCCTACCAGTCGTACCAGCCGCATTCTTTAAGTTCCTGGACCATCATCTTTTTGTATGAAAGAAACATGAGATCGCAGTGTAGAATTCTGCGTACAGATTCTCCGATCAGATATACTCAAGGCGAGAGCATGCTTAGCAGCTGAATGTTATGGTAATGTGACAACTGTCTACCTCATTTTTACGATATTCTCGGATGTCCGAACGCTACGAAACCTGCCAAATAATTTCCATTTCAATGCTGCACAACCCTGTCAAAATTTGAGTATCCACAACATTATGGTTTTTCTGGTCGTAACTCTTTCCCGACAACCTCGAAATGCTTACAAAATAGTGGCTATGTCAGATTTACAGAAACACAATTTTACAAATACACTTTCAACACAAACGCACGGTGTTCACCACTCCACTCCATGATAGGCCCTTAAATGGCACACCTTGTGTTGCTCAAAGATGTACGATTGGAGCGCCGGTTACCAATGCATTGCGCGCGTCGGTCAACTCAATTTTGCCGAGCTATATCTTATAATGGATCCGTTGACTTGGTAATACCTGACATGCAGCAGAACTCGCAATAGCACATACAGCTTCTAGAATAGGTCAAATAATTTTTTTTTAAATTTTACGGCAAGTCAAGCATTTACACATCTTTCAACGGAACAATGACAACCTTTGATATTCGACGCTGCTTTTTTGAACAACACATGATTATTGCACTGTAACGACCTTGACATCATACTAAATATGTGGGAATGGTTATCACAAAAACCAAGCAATTCAGTTACTCTCAAGGACTATAGCAGGCACTTAAGCAAAGTTGGTTTGAGCTTTTCATAAACTATTTGAAGGTTTTCCAAAAATGTCATGCTTATCTACATCTTTTCATACACTATCTCCTAGCTTTGTAATTACTTTAACACTCTAATATATTTTTCATGGCTACAAATTTCAATTAGTTCCAGTTTTCTAATGGATTAGATACGAACAATTAAATCCAGTTGTACATCAGGCTTAGAACTCTCAAAGAATTAGATTTAGAGGCTGAAAAGTTTGTTGATGCAGCATGAGCCATTACTAGGATGGTCAAATAAAGAAGGAGGGGAGATAATAAAGCAAATGAAAGACAAAAAAACGTTAACATTAAATGAAAGCGCCAAGGGATAAGACCATACTAAACCAGATGACGCAGCAGTTAAGCTGGGAAATCAATAAGATAAAAAAAGGACCTTCAAGAAGTACACGATAAACTTATCTATAAAAAGGTCACTAATTATTCCTAATGGAAAACTACAAAAAAATTGAAAGTTCCACCACCGAAAGAATTGATGAATTAAATAGACCATTGTGAGGCGGCGGCTATTGCGTTAAATACATGCTTAAATAATGTAAATATACAGTTGACTTCCCCGAAGAAGATAGCAACGAAAATAAAACAAAACCTAGACCCCAAAAAATCTTTAATATACGATTCCATAAAAAAGCGACTATCAAACTGAGCAATTGAATTAACCCTTTACTCCGGTTTATCGCAGAGGTTACCATAATTTCTAACTAGTAAATAATGCGGAATTTTACAGATCTACTTATTTCTATGCTATATGAGAAGTTGCTTTTGAACAGATCTCTTTTGAACAGTCTATTATTGGTAACAAATATTTAGAAACTTTAAACCAGGTACATTGAATCAGCAGCGTCACTGAAAAGGTGATTGATATTTTTGGACGTAGCCCAAACATTTAAATAAGATGTGGCACCTCGCATTGAAACTAAAGATAGATAAGTGGCTGCCTAAGGACTAGAGCTTGTCACTGAAATCTTACGTTAGGCATTTTCGTATTCAACAAAAAGACGCTTACTCCGAGTTAAAACCCATCAGAGCTAGTGGGCCATAGGCTGTCTGCTGGGTCCCATATTGTACTTACTGTACACTTGCAACGTATCTCAAACTGCTAATACTCTAAATGATATATACATTTCCAACCGATATAGGTATTTTCGCAACTAAAGCTGAAGATTTCGAAATCAACAATTTGCAAAGGGCAATAGCTAGAATTTATCCATGGGTGAAAAGTTACGTATTGCAAGATCAATTGCGAAATATTTAAGTGCTAAACTGATACGGGAAAACATATAAAAAAAAAACAGACAGAAGAACTAAACACCAACTTCAAAAGGATGCATTGACTGATGCGCAGAATAGCGGGTACATTAAAACAGAACAAGTTAATGCTGTAAAAGAGCATGTTAAAACTGTTGAGATATGCGGCTACAAAGTATAGGGCTGCGTGTTATACAACGTTCTCAGAATAAAGTGCTAAGAAGCATAGTAGATGGATATGGCGGCGTATGAGATTAGACGATTTTCTAAGAAGCATGAAGATAGCATTTATAACATAACAAAGATGTACTCCAGCTGCTAGATATGGTTGGAATAATACGAGTTAGTAGACTGACAGGTGCAAAAATTTAAATTATGCCATTTCGACTCTAACTGCAGAGTTACTCATTAATCTATATCATGGACTAATTCCAATGTAATTAAGCGACGTAAGGTGTTAATAAAAACAAATTCTAATTATATACCTGGTCCTATTAGTTGGGTGGAATATATAACACCTTTATAATATGCTTGAGAGCAAAACAATCAAACAATCAGCAACATGCTAGAGTTTTGGGAGAATGTGTATCCACTCCGACAGTAAAGTTCAGTATACTGTTTGAAAGTTTAAAAACTGACGTTTCAAATGATACCATTTTGATTGGAATCGGGTCAGCTCTGGCAAAGTCAGTTTATATTAATTTAATAATTTCTTCAATATATTGTGTTGCCACCTCTACTTCTAATTTCACTTTCTAAACTATTACGCATGAATCGGATAACTTTTCCTATGTTGTCTAGAGAAATTGCTTCCCACTCTTCACTCAACGGCACTCTCAGTTTTGTCATGCTCCCTAGTGCAAAATTGCTGGCCCTAGCTCAAGCCCATCCCAAACACGCTCAATTGAATTCAAGTCTGGGCTGCAAGGAGGCCAATCCACTTTTGATAAACCGTCAGTCAGGTAGATAGTGGTCACTCACGCAAACAGAGTCCAGAATGTCCTTAATGTAGCAAGCCGCTGTAAAACCTCATCCGCGTCTCTAATAGACACAAAGACTAACCTCAGCAACGAGCAAATCGCTCCTCTGGCTTTCTATAGACCCGACGTCTCCTGTAGTTACCATGTAGGTACATCCTGGACTTGTCAGTAAATAATATCCGACTTCAATCGCCGAGGTCTTAATCGAGATGTTCGCGAGCAAATACAAGTCGCCTTTAGTTTTGGACTGCAGTCAGCTTGAGACCCGTAGCTGTTTTTTTTTGCGGTCAGGCTGGCTGCTTTCAGTCTTCTTCTCACTATTCATGCGCTGGCGACCCCATTCAGCTCTTGCTTGATCTAAACGGCAGTCATATGTTAATTTCTGAGGAATATTGAGAGAAGAAATCGATCATCTCTCTCCTTACCGGCGGACGTAGCCACCAGTTTTCCGGTACCGAGTCCACACTCTAGACGCAACTGATTGACTCAGATTTAGTTGATTTACCACGGCCCTCTGACTAAGGCCCTCTCTCAACAGTTGAACTGCCTGGGCTGCTTCGGCAGCTGTGGTGCCCGTTTTCTTGTAAATCACTTATGTCACTTACTTACGTCAAGTGACTGAGATGAATTACCGGATTGCAAGCATACTGTAAGCCAACCACAGTCGTCGCGCACGTGCGTTCCAATTAGCAAGATTCGTAAAACCCCGTTCGTGATGCATATTTTTTTGAATGCGTCATCCGATTAATGCAGTAGCAAGAATTCTTTACAGCTCAATAATAAAAATACTCTTTGCATGGTAATATTTTTATTTTCATTTTCCTTAGACTGAACCAGGAGACGAAAATAAGCGTGCAGCTAGTGAGTCAATTGTTTCGCTCTCACGTGTATTATAATATTTAAATTACTGCAGAATTATTTTCATTAATAATAATTGCTAAAAATTCTAAAAGAAAGAGATTATGAATTGCAAAACAAATAAAGACACTCGGTTATAGATCAACAGCAGACACATTAAATGTATGATAACTAATGAGTTTAGAAGAAAAGTATAAAAAATTTATATTAAAATAGTAAGCAAAGAGAAAACACAAATGCATAACTACAACAAGCAATAATGCACGAATGAATTAAAATATTAGATAGATATAATGAGTGATTTTGATGTATCCAGCAACCAAATATATCTATGTCATAAAATAACAAAAATAACATCCGACATATTCTAAAAAATGTAAGAAGAACGACTAAAAAGTAAAAATTGCCGAGGACGTAAAAAATCTCCAATAAAGCAAACTGACAAAAACATCTAAAACAAAATTTGTTGTTTGAAATAAACAAAGTTATTGTTTTAGACTTTATAAGCATTTCTGTATAACAACGCAATAATGCAATAAACCGATTGATACTGACACGCAAGTCAAATAAGAAAATAACGTTTGCTTTCCGACCTCCTTTTATTAACTTACTACGTTGCGACTTCGTGGAAACCTATATAATTATTTGATTAAACAATTTACAGGATATTAAGCATAGTTTCGTGCGATTGTATAATTAGCAATTATTACTAAAGAGGAAGCAATTAATTTATTGTGTTATCAGCATCAATTTCGTGTAAAAATAATTTCTCACGGATGCTGACCATTGCTGCGGCTTGTAACATATGTAATATAAACTAGGAAAAAACCCGTATGCATTGCGTAACCCTCGATATATAAAACCTTAAATACGAATTATAAATGTTTAATGTCGATTGAGACGGATATATATGAATACAAATAGTCGTCTTAAATATATGTAATAATATTGAGCGTCCGAGTGTACCAATTTAAGTTATGTAAAGCAATCAAATACTAATTTTATCCTATCAAATAAAGAAAATTGTTCAGCTTCTGCGCTTTAGTTACATGTTGCTTCAGCGTAATGTGTAAATTTAATAATTAAAAATGCAATATTTGACTTGCCGAGGAGCAAAAGTTAAAGCATAAATCTTAGATATGTTTTGTTTATTTGAAATGGCACTTAAAAAAACCCTAGAGATTATAATTCATTTGCTTTAATATTCAAAACCCCTAAAGCAATCCAAAATGGAAGAAGCTACACCAAAAGATGCACTACTAAATGGTTAATGATTAGAAAGTGTACTTTGTATAGCATCCGACCGTTATATACTTAAGCTGTGGTGATAAGTAAACTTAAATTTTTTTTTTAAATAAAAGCATACCAAAGTTCTATTTACGATAATGCAATTTCTTGACAGTGATAATTTCAAACCAATTCATGGCATATGCATTTATGTTTCGTCATAGATGGTTTATGCGTTTTTTTTTATAAAGTCATCAATTAACTAGAAGGACTTTACGGAGAGCAAAAAAACATATTGCCATAAATAATAATTTTTGCTCTTCAATCAACACAAAACATACTTTCATTTCTCCTTTGGAGATCCTGATTTTCTGTTTTATCAAAATACTACCCGATACTTAAAAGTGATCTCAGATTGCAAATCAACTACGTAACATCGCTTTAACTTGGTAAGGAAGTCAGTCAACCCTAAACATGTTAGACATACATAGAGTCAAATAAGAAGTGAACTTCCTCTAAGATTTTGTACCACGTTTTGCTTAACCATTAAACCACGTAGGTTAAACCACTTCTTATATCCAGATAGGCATGAAAATCAACGAGGTCAAACAGCAAGTCACGAAAGCAGCACGTATATCAAGTTATCTGAAGACAAGAAAGAAAGTCAGAAATATACAAAACCATGATAATGACTTATGTTGTAAAGACGACACCAGCAAGATAAAACAAATGCTTGGAGTCCAATGACAGACCCTTGCGAGGCCCCACACAATACCCGTACCTTTTGCTCGTTTACGAGTATCTATCGGTTGCTGAGGTAGCTCTGGATCATCCAAATCAGGTAAGACGCACAGGTTTCGGTATTGGTCCGCATATTGCGTGACCTCCCTGCCAAATTTTCAGTACCTTTTAAATGGAGTCTACTGTGGATGGACCTTTCTGAAAACAGCATTGTCTCTCCGACCTGTGTTTGGCCTCAACTTTTAATCTTGAGAGAAGAAGTCGTTCCGTAAGCTCCCCCAGAACGTTAATGAGGCAGTTGGACGGTAGCCGATAATCTGCACAGACTTTGATGGCTTCTCCAACAAGACGAACCCAGCCGTTTTCAATTTATCCGGAAACATTGCTTCTTCGAGGCAACAGTTCAGCATTGCTGTGCAGTGCTCCAGGTTAGATAGGACCAGCGCTTTTATTATTTCCGCAGGTAAGCCGTCTGGTCCTGGAGCTTTTCCCGAGTTCAGTTGAGAAGCAGTGTTTGTTACTTCACTCTCAGTAAATTTCGTTATCGGCTTTATGACGTCCACTGCCGGCCAGTTGATTGTTTCGTTTTCAAGGAACAGGTGCGCAGGTATTTCTAGCTGTTCCTCTGTAGTCAGGACTGGGGCACTGCTTATCTTTAGCCTCCAAAGAACAATCTTGTTTCTTAGCCCCTAGACATCATTCTCTAGGTCTCCCAGAATTCTGTTCCATGTCAGACATTTTTCGCGGCTGATGGCCGTGCAGAGTTGCCTCCTTGCCTCAGCGTAGCTTTCATGCCATCATCTGTGTTCATCATATGTGGCATTCTGATTTTGATTTCCACGGACCAACTTTCGCTTTTCGTAGAGGAATGCCCTTTGCAGTTCAGTTATCTCTGGCGCCCACCAGTAAACCGATTTTTTGCTGCTGCCTTGTTTTTTCGGTTTGAAAACTCTATTGCATATTGATGTAAGTTCGCATAGTTCGGCGTCTAGGTTGCCATCGAGGTCTGCCAAGACGCATCGTAGTTTTTCGGTAAACCGGTCTAGCCGCTCTAGATTGAACTTCCATACTTTGACCTCTCCTCGGGCGTTTTCCGTGGTTATCAGGGCTTCTTGTCGGATTTCAAAGGTTATCCATTCATGATAGAACATTTTTCTTTCAGAACTCCCCAGGCGGAGATTCTTCACGATATTTGCTTTGAGATAATGGTCAAATCGAAGAAAGATTTACTTTCTTTTCGTATAAACGTCCGATTAGCTCCAGTGTTGTGCAGTACGAGAGAGTCTGCTGCCATTCACTCTATGATTAATTTGCTTCTTGGCTTTGACGCTAACGATCCCCAGATGATCGAGTTCGCATTAAAGTTGCCCGTAATGACAAGCTTTTTTCTGTGCCGTTTTGTATCGTTCTGTAAGCCCCCGAGAAACGCTCTAAAGGTTTCCAGATCTACATTCGGTAAAATGTAGCAGCTTTTTATCACATAATCTCGAATTTCTATCCATTGCCTGAGCTGTTGCAAACCGTTGGCGGGCCGTTTGGAAGCACCATTATTGCTGCGTCTTGTCTGGGCTCTGCCTGCCACTTTGGGTTCTTAAGAACTTTGATTTTCCTTCTTAGCCTTGAAGAGCGTGCGATGCTCCGGGCAAGCCATGGATTCGGTCCTGTGTCCGTTTGCTTTGCATAGGTAGCAATGCGGCTCGTTTGGGCACTTGCTTGCTGTATGCTTCTCACTGCCACATTTCAGGCATCTGAGAGCTCCTTTCACTGTTTTATAGCTTGGAAATGTGGCCAAATCCTTGTTATTTGAAACAACAGGCTCTAAAGACCTTTTTTTTAAATTTTGCAGTTGTTCAATCAACCAATTTTTACTGCTGTCGAGTAGAACCCGAAGTGTCCCTTTCTAACGTCCCCTACTCGTATGCCTTCTTCTTGAGTTATGTCTGTTTTATCTACACCCATTATTATTACTAGAGTCGCTTTGACCTTGACTTCAATGGCCTCGATATTTTCTGATATTTAGTCTACAAAAGCTTTCTTTCCTCGTCCTTCTTTTCCTTAGCTATTATTCGGATGTCCCCATTCTGGATCTTTGCGGGTCTTTCCACAGCTACTTCGGGTTCGTCCGGGTTGACGGCCGTTTTCATGGCCTTAAGCGTCTTGGCGTAGGTTTTTTCTTTCGGGCCTTTAATCAGAACTGTGGCTGTTTTTGTTCCGGCTCCGTTTTTGAGTTTGTTAATTGTTTTATTTGATTCTTCTGACATTCTAATGCCTTTCTAATATGCTTCCCTTTGACCCCTTCGGCCGGAGCTATTGACATCGTTTTTATTCTGCAGTTAATTAGTTTCTTTTTCACGCTAAGTGCTTCGATGAGGTTTTCGAAATTGGCTGTGGATGCATAGCAGCTCACTAGCAGAAGGGGTGCCCATGAGTTTCGTTTTTCCTTGCTTATTACCACAAGATTTTTGCCGTGCTCTATGGGTGCCAGTTCTACCTTTTTGAGCATCCTTTCTACCATGAGGGTTGCCATATTACCTGCCTTAAACAATTGAACATTTTCATGTCGTAATAAACGATTATCGAGCTACGAATCATCCGTGCGTACAACATAAACTGTCCTATTAATAATTCTAAGTTAGATTCCAATAACTAAATAGAGAATTATCTCTTACTTTATTAGATAAAATCACTAAAGTGAAAGAAATGAATTTGAAATACACACATAAAAACTTCAGTAGCTTTTGATGTCATGGGAGACTATCAAACTTTAAAACCTTCAGTATAAACTGTCCTGATAATTGTTCTGAGTTAAATTCAAATAATAAAGTTTACTATAGCAAAAAAGTACAAAAGAATGATACAAAGAAATAAGAAGATAAGATACAAATATAAATAAACCCAAAGTATGCTTGAAAACAAATATAAATTAAATAAAAGTATGGCATTCTAGAAGAGTGATACCGTAGAAGATGCAGAAAATTTATTTCTATGAATACGAAATAAGGCGCTTTTACTAAAATATACGGCATTACATGAAAAGAACACTATACTAGTTGTTATATAAAAAAAGGAAATGTACAGTTAGAATTTGACACGACAGAAACACATTGTTGCACAATTTCCGCCCGTTAAAATTTAAAAAAAATTGTCAAGCAGTGTTTTTTAAAAGTTTAAAAATATAAGTAATATCATTTTATAATTAGATAACAGTTTTTTAAAATAAAATTTACTAGAATAATAATTTAAACATCAAATGTATAAATTTTTAATAGATATTGACTCTAATAACGACAGTAGGTCAAACCATAAGAAAAATAAATAAATTTCTAGGACAGCGTTAGAAATTTCTTTGAGTAAATGTAATAACAAATACAAATATACTAAAAGCTATAAAAAAAGTACCGCAATTGTAACCCAAAGAGAAATGTCGCATTAGAAGAAAGTTAAAATCTATAATTTTCAGAAATTGATGAACAAAATACCAATTTAGAGCATTACAACAACCATTCTAACGTCACTCTAGCAATAATCAATTGTTTGTGAGAAAAAATGTTAAAGAAGGACAAGCTATAAAAAAACGTTGTTAATACCACGGTTGGGATTGTTTTGAGTTTTTTTCAAAACGTTAAACGTCAAAAATCATTAGAAATTAATAACAAAAATTTATAAACACGGTTTTGCTATACAGTTGAGTGGGTCATAAAATAAAACATGAGTTTCTGAAATCAGTAAAATGTTGATATTTGGAGTTGTAAGAAAGTTATAATTTCTGAGATATGATTGGTTACGCCTTTGGCGTTAAAGAGAGTAATACGTATCGCAGCAGCCATTTTTAGGCTATTTTTTTCAATAACTGAGGAGAGTCTGTTTAAGATTATACTGTTTTGGTTCACTAACTGGGTAAACATTATTTTGAATTCTGCGAGAAGCGTAGTAAGTTCATCAAGGATGCTTGGAAGTTGTTAGTTTGTTCTACAAGTATTTGTTGGTAAAATGCTTTGTTTGAAGCAATGTTGATTATTTCGTTGTTTGTGTTGTTATGATCGTATTTAATGGGAAGGGGAAATTCTTTTTACTGGGCACCGTTGTGAACGAGGAGTTTCTGGACCTCTTGCATACCATAAATCTTTTATAGTTTACAGGATATAATATATAATTCACACCTGACTGGAGTGTTTGGGGTTTTTCTACATGCAGCTGTGTTCTCCACCGCATTTGACACATTGGAGGGGTTTAGTGCAGTAGATTTTGGTGTGGCCATAGTGTTGACAACATGGACATTGCAGTATTGTGTCCTTTTTCCTATCAGATTTAATCGACACCTTTACGCTGCTTAAGTATTGTTTTTCAAAGATTTTTTTGTTGTTGTCTTTGGGCTTTAGGTTGACGATGAATAGTGGTATCGATTATTTATTGCATATCTATAGTGTTACGTATCTTTTTTCTAAGGGTAACTAGTTCATCTGTGATTAGCGTGGTTGGAATAGAGTGATAAATGTTTTGTGTGGCTACTCTATATGCCCGGTCTTTCTTGAGTTGGTATGTGTGATGTATTATATTAAATGTTATCCCTGAGTCTCAAATTTCCTGTATGTGTCCGTAGTTCAAGTATTAATTTTAATAATATCATTCGCCAGGGCTGTAGTCTAGAATTGCTCTTGTTCTATGACTGCGGATAGCAATCATTTGTTCTACAAATGTATATTGGAGAAGGTTTGGGAACAGTAATTTGTTTATTAGATGGGCTTTGTTGTTCATTAGACGGACCCTGTGTATTTTAACGTTTGTCAGTGTTTGCTACGTTGACTGTTTGTTGCTGTGTTACGCCTTGGATTGTTTGCGGATTTTGAGATGTGTTAGATGCGATTATATAAATTGTGAGGTAGGTTGATTTCTGTATTGAATTTGTTGCGCGAATTAAAATTCTTGATTCATCGGCAGAAAAAATGTGAAACCGTAATTATCTGGCGCCGTTTGAGTGTATTGTGTTGGCGACCCGGGACCGGATGAGCCAAGCTCATACCCGCTTCCAGATAGAAACATGAGCCGGCTTGTTTACATTTAGAGTATTTATTTAAAATAAATATAGAATTTCACGTACTATTTTTATGTAATGTAATGCAGATATACGTAGCTTTGATATCACCAAACGAACTATTGACTTTAAATACATTTATCAACATATGGCAAATCACAACTTATCAGCTAACTTAGTATCATGATAAACTTTATTTCAAGGTTAACGAAATGCCATATGAAGGAAATCTATAAATCAACAATATAGATGTCAAAAGTCATTTATAAGTAAAGAGCTATCGAATATAGACCGCTACACACCGCAATGGTAATGAATATGAACCAACTATTATCATTTGAGAAAGTATTAAACATCACCAGTTACAAAATTGTATTGAAGAACATTTACAAGCGACAACTGTGTCACTGAAGGACAACATAGGAAATTTCAATGCATCAGATGTCTACTGGCTGCCAAAAGTCCAACAAAAAGGAGACTAGAAACACTATTTCAATATCTTAAGAATTAAATTTATTACCGGATCAGACTGGAATGTCAAACAAGTACAGGGATGCAAGAGTGACAACAGCAGACAATTATTAGCTACTTTAAGAACAAATAACCTAACTGTAGTAACAACAAAAGAATTTACATACTGGCTGACTGACAGGACAAAAATTTCCGCCTCATTGCATTTTGGAATTACAAAAGGAATTAACATGAAGCACCTGAAAGCAAAATCTTGTTTTAATCTATCGTCTGATTATTCAATCACACTACATGCCTACATCTTAAGATACAAAAACAATATAGAGCAAAAACATAGTGGGAAATAAACAAAATCATCATAAATGAGTTAATTAATCTAAATATATCACTGACAACTTCGACAAAAGTGACCTCACAAAATAATGCGGAAAGCAGCATGATCAATAATATCCCACCATAATTTGTTTGACGTCCCGTGGACGAAAGAAACAATCCAAAATAGTTTTAGTGCAAAAAGAGTTGGTCCACTTGTTCGGCTCTACGGCACCCTGGAGCATCTCGTTTATGGCAAGTTATTGCAAGTCCATGTGCTCCCATAAGAAAACACGATAGCGACCTGAAGCACAAGTTGGCCCATGTGACGGAAATCCTGGCGAAGAACAAAGTGCACGTTTTGCCCTGGCTTTCACAGTCTCCGGACTTAAATCCGATTGAGCATCTTTGAGATGAGCTAGGACGTCGCTTGAAAGCAACTTCAACAAGAATGTCAGAAGATGGGTCCAAATACGATTGATCGATTCCATGTCCAAACTTTGTGCGGAGACGATCAAAAACAATGGCCATGCTACCAAATATTAGTCTGTTGTTAGGTTTTTGTTATTTATCCCGGTTTATTGGTTATTTTTTTGAGTTGATGGCAAAAGTCAATTACTTTTGTCGCGGCCAAAATCGTCCACCTGGAACTTGCTATGAAACTTGGCGCCTAGTGACGCTGTTCTTGTGTCGGATTGTTGCCTAGAGGGGCCTTGCTATTTGCAACTTGGTACTAGTTGCAATTACTTTTGTTCGATACTGTAGGTATTTCACTTAATTGAGCTATGGAGTTATGGTATTTAGAGAGAAACTCTAGGACATAAAGAGCTTTTTAGAATAAATATTATATGGATGGACTTCTGCTCATTTACTTTAATTTTCTATTAATGTAGCCATTCTTCAATCTCGTTTAAATGGTTTTGCATATGTCGATTTGTTATCACTGGATTTGTAATGACGGCTGGGACTTCTGTGTCATCAGCAAAAGTTCCTGTTTTTAAGTCTGACTGTTAATGAGGAAAGGATATAAAGTAAGTATAATGTCCGAAGAAGTTGATAGTATTGATGTGATAGGTTTACTTGTATCTTATATAAGATACCTCTGTGCCAGACCTTATCAAATGTCTGACTAACATCAAAATGAGCTATTCTGTACTGATTTTTCTTTCTTATTAACACATTCTTTCCTCAATATTTTTTTATTTTTTAGTATATTTTTAAAATACTAAAATATAAAAACGTCAATAAAGATGGATTTATATTATGTTCTATATGTAGATATTCACAAGTTCTTTCTAAGGCAACGTATTGTTATATATAATCGCCTTATAAAAATATTTGTAATATTTAAATTAAAAAATTTTCCTCCTTGCTTGATCGGGTAATATTGCATTATTACACATTAAAATTAATGTAGAAAGTAACTAATGCATGGCTACTAACAAAGTGTTTTGAATGAGCTCTGTGCTGCTTTCCAACGCCAATAAAAAATTTTGAATAAACGTTATGATTATGTAACCGCTCAGAATGCTAAAATTATGCATATCAATTGAATATCGTTGAGCTCCCTATATTTCAGGCTTTACGGCTTAATGGTATGTTATGTGCAAAGCACACACAATAAACGTCCTCGATAAAAATTTTATTGCAGAAGATAACCAGACAATGGAAGGGAGCGCCCCAAATGCTTACGAAACCTGTTTTTTGCGATTCAGCACCTCGATCATGTTTGTGGTTTTTCTGTGGCCTTGCATTATTTTTGCTCGCCCACGTGTTACCTTTAAGCTGTATTGTCTGCAGGTTAATTATGACTATTATGTGGCTATTTTTGTAGTTTACAATTTCTGTGAAAAATATCTACATATGTAATTACACAACTTGTGAAATAATTGGATAAATAAAAAACAAATCCATCTAAATCACTGTCTTCTTCAAACTGTATTTTTTAATAATAATAAATCTAAAATAATTTCTTAATTAAAACACAGTTTAGTAACAGTGTTGTTGTTTTTAAGTTTATTTATTTAGAAACGCCTGCCAAGATGCGTTTTAATACTGTTAACTTCTTATAAGCTAGGAAATTTAAATGAGTACGTAAAATCGAATTAATGTGAAAGTATTTTCCTGCAATGATAGTTTACTATTTTAAAATTGGCCTAAATTAAATAGTCAACAGAGTTACTAGAATGTTTAAAAATTTTCACCCTTTTAGCACAATAATTTTTCTTGCTTCAAGATTTTAAACGTAACATTTTTCTGTTAAAACTAATGTCTTAATTTTTTTGTGACTTATTAAAAAAATAGCTGTTGCAAAGTGGTAAGGGGCCACCTGCGTTGTCCCTACAACACAACCAAGGCAATATATGAGTCACTTTTGTTAAGAAAATTACTGGTAGTTAGATGCCCACAGATCAGAAAGGATGTGCAGATGCAATGTTATTTGCCTTTTAACTAAACAATACTCTATGAGATGTCTTTTTATTTCAAAAAACTAAGTATGTAGGCATCGATTTGCATAACTACTGAGTGCTGTAGATGCATATATGTTACTGTTTGACCAAATAACTAAAAACATCGGCTTATAGCATTTCAAAATTGGCATGAACAAATACAGCGTTTGATAGATTGTATTTAGCGACTAGTTTAAATAAATCAAATCTCAATATATAAATTTCAACGTCCAAATTCTCTAATTGGTTTTCACAATACCGCGCAGCCAAAATTTGTAAGTATGTTTCTTATACGATGTAGATATCTACTAAAAATTCTACCTGTAAGGAGTAAAAAGTTATGGGTCGACTTTAAACACAAACGTTCAAAATTTAAAGAACTTTGTTGTCTCTCGCTTTTCGATTTATAAAACACAAGAGCATTAAAAAATTTATAAAAAGGTATTTGCTAGGGCTAAACTTTATATTCATGGGGAGATAATTTTTAAAATTATAGGTTTTTTAAATATTTTAAAAAAATTTTGAATTATTAAAATAAGAGAAATATTAGAACCTACGCACACTAGACATACATTATTCAATGCAAAACAGGATGATCATTTTATTTTTGTGTTTGGTAATTATTAACGTGGTTTCAGCAAGTATAAGAATATAGCAAAACTTAATAGTAAAAACAAGGTAACGTAGCGTAGTACACATGACTGAATAGGAAATGGAACAATATAGCAATTAGGATACTAAAGAAAAGTTCTGGAAAAATCTAGAAAATACGTTAAACAATATAAAGAAAAATAAAAAAACAGTTATAATGGGCAATCTAAGTGCTCGAGCAGGATCTCGTCAAAATGACGAAGCAGTTGGTTACTTTAGAGAGAACACAGTTAATTACTCAGGCAAAAGGTTAGTAGAGTTGTGCTACCAACATGATTTAAAGATTCTTAATTTATTTTTAAACCTAAACCAGTATACTGTTACATGTGGGACCGCCCTTCATTATAACAAAAGTCTGTATTAGACTATGTAATAATAAAACAAAATTCAAAACTGAAAGCACAAGATAGTAAAATTAAAAAGGAGGGGCTAACTTCAGAACACATCATTATCTACTATTAACTAAACACAAACCCACATTAAAGACATTAAGAAATACAAATTATGTTTATGAAGCGAACCTTTTATAATACGATTAGAGCGAGAACTAAGGAACGCCGATCCAACTGAGGATATACAATTAGAACACGAAAATATAAAGAAAAGTATTTCGTAGATAGCTATAGAAATATTGAGAAAAGTAATAAAGCATAACAAGTGCACTCAATCATTTAGGATTATAGAGGAGATACAAGAACTAATTAAAGAAAAGAATATTCTCTACCACAGATGGCTGAAAAACAGGACAAACTAACACCGAGTACAATATAAAGAAAAAAAAATAGAGAAGTAAGAAACAAAATAAAAGAAGCAAAAGGAGCAAAGGTGTATATAATTAGACAGTTTAATTAAAGGTTCCCAATCTACGGAAGTGTGCAGAACAATTAAACAAATGAAAACAAATACAAATAGCAAAATGCATTATTTAATTAGCTTAAAGGACTGGAAGAACCATTATACTGAGCTGCTAGTAGAAACGAGAGAGGAATATATCCACGATGAAATACAAGACAACATAAAATCCAATAAAAGATTTAAAATAACAAAAAATAAAGTAAAACAAATGTGCGACAGATGAAAAACGATCGATCTCCAGGATCTGAAGAAATTCCATTGTAATTAATTAAAACTGGAGGTAATAATCTGGTGAAAATGATCTGCAAATTAATGAATAACTGCTGTAGAAAAAATAAAATCCTTCAGGAATGGAACATAACATCTTTATATAAAAAGAAAATTAAAAAAATCGGGGTGTTATTGAATAATTAGCGTGACGAGCACATTTAGTACATATTTCAGTAGTGCATTCAAAATAAATTAAGAGAAAAAGTTGGTCAAAAAAGACCAAAGTGGATTTACTCCCGGTCGTTCGTGTGTAGACAGTCTTTTCTTACTCCAACGGCTATTACAAAAAATAAGTGCCAAAGGACAAGAAATAGACCTCGTCTTTATAGGCCTGAAAAAAGCATATTACTCAATCCCAAAAAAAAAATTATGAAAACCCTTAGAAGAGACAAAAGTTAGCACAGAATTGATCAATCTTATAAAAGAACTTGTATATTGAAGTAGTCCTCGTAAAATAAAAAGATAAAGTCGGAGTTATAAGGATTCCCGTTTATAACCAAAACTTATTTTCATTGCATTTTGTTGACGACCAAATCGTTATAAGGCAAGAATCCTTCGACCTGAAATATATGATTAAAACACTATATCAATTTTATGAACAATAGGGTTTAGGTGTAAGCTTGAAAAAACGGAATATTTGGTGGTTAACTCCAGAGCACAACAGGAAGTGTTAATAAGTGATGATGTAGCAGTAAGACAAGTGAAGAAATTTAAGTACCTTGGTGCCACGATTAATCGAAAAGGTTTGAAAAAATAAGAAATCAAAACCAAAGTACTACAAAATAGAATAATAATAAGATGCTTGAATTCTCTCTGGTAAGACAACAATATCTTGAAGAAAAACAAACGAAGAATTGGTAAAGCAATTGTAGAGTCAGTGCTGTGTTATAGTAGCAAAGTCTGGACTTTAACGGCTGGAATAAAACGAAAATTAAATGCAGTTCAAATAGACTATCTTTGAAGAATTGCGAGGGTATCGAGACGAGACAGAGTAACAAATGAAGAAATAAGACGCAAAATTCAGCCTTCAAAATCAGTTGTAGATAAGATCGAAAATGGAGGGTTAAAAATAGCCTGTGTAGATCTTTAAATAGTCGTCACCGGGTAAGGAAAAGAGAGGGAGACCCGCCGAACATGGAATGAGATTCCGTAGGGCTATAAAAAATAGGAAAAAAGACAAACAATGGACAAAGAGGTCTGCACATGGGAAACAAGCAGATGGCATCTTGCTGTATTGTAGTGCACTTATATTTCTAAGTGATTGTATATTAGAAAGCTGTGAGATAAATTGTTGGATCCCATGTATAAAGATTCCTTTTTTCATATGAATAAAACAAATAACACAAAGCTTGGATATATCAGAAGAGAAATAAAAAGGAAAAACATGTGATATATCTGTAAGTAATAAATATAAGATGAGAAAAAAGGGGAGGCAGTATGAAAAAAGAAAGAGGAAAAAAAGGAAAGAGGAGGAAAAGGAGCCCATAAAAGGAAGAATAAGAGAAGAAAAGAGAAAAAAGAAAAAAGAGAAGGAGACGGGAAGGAGGAAGAAACAGAAAGGAAAGAAAACACAAAGCAGAAAATGGGACGTTGAAGACAGAAAGGAGGAGAAATAAATTTGATATACAATGTGGAAATCTACAACGTTTTAAAAAATTACATTAGAATTTGTTGAAAGTTTCTTAAAAAGGCACGTTTCCCAAGACTTCTTTTGTAATATTATGTATGTGTAGCTAATATGAGTATGGCATTTATTTATGCCATTCTCAATTTTTTAAAATGTTTACGTAGAATAACTGTTAATTTTAATTTTTAAAACAATTTACAAAAGTGAGTGTTATGTATTGAACAATTTATAAAAATTTTTATCTCAAGCTTCATAAAAAAGAAAAATGCTTTCTTTTCCTATTTGTTTATGAATATATCGTGTTGGCACCATTTCATGAATTTTGCCCCTTTATTTTTTATTTTTTCCAATACATAAATCTTTCTTAAATCTGTTCTTCTTAACCTATTTTTTATAATTGGTATGCTATTGCTTCTGTAAGCACAAAAATGTTAGATAACACAAACTCCAATCAATAAATCTATATACTTATAAAAAACCAGAATATAATTATTTATTTTTTTAAATAGAAAAATAGTTTTATAAGAAATTATTCGTGGTAAATCATACATATAGGTATTAGGTATAAAGGCTTGAGACAGAGAATTTGAAAATAATTAACTATATCTTGTTCAAGCGTACAAGTTATCACTGAATATCACAAAAATATAAAAAACTCAATATCACAAAGAAAAACTGGTTGCTCAAGAATTACTAACACCAAGAATGGAAGAATGCATATCAAAAAACATGGGGCCGGCGAAGAGATTGCTCTGTAAGCAATCCCAGAACGAACTTAAAAAAACCTTTCGATTTCGATTTTGAATTTCGGGAAAATTCGAAATCGAATATCTGGAAAATTATTCGACATAGAATTTTTTCTTCATTTTCGAATTCAGCGTAAAATGTCCTATAAGAATCCATTTTAAAATTTTAAAAATCCATAATTTTGTGACAGTGACAGACAGACAGACAGACCGACAGACCGACAGACATATAGAATTCAGCAACGAACTTTTTAAGTTCGTTGATATGTGTGGTTCCCAAGCTGAAGTTACACATAAACAAGTTTCTATGGATAATTACAGAATTTAAAAAAATATGAGATATGGGTCTTCTGCATTAAGTGAAAAAAAGTTAAATACAATTAATAATAAAAACCAAATCTCAAAGAAAAACCAAACTTTGCAAAATAGCATAAAGTTATCCTCACTCTATGAGAAGCTTTCAATGCCGATGTTTTTAAACGTACTTTTATATTTTATTTTGTAATTATACTATGGTGCTTATGGTGTTGGTCATTTGAAAGTCGAATATAAAGTCTAAAACTTTTACGTATTAGTCTTTATTAGATATGTGCTGTTGCCATCCAGATGCGAAATACATATTTCAGCAAGACGAAAAGTCACTTGCCACACAGCAAAATTAACGAAGTGTTGGTTGGAAAGACAAACTGTTTCCATTTCGACTTGTTATATACAGAAACTTTGTGGCGGAAGATAGAGAAGAAGTTAAGGCAGCAACCAGTAAAAACAAAAAAAAAACTTCGCTAAAGTGGAATAAAATGTCGGCGGAAGAATGTACGTAGGAAGTTAGTAGATACAATGCCAAGAAGAATAAAGGTTGGTCAAGAACCTCCTGCACAGTTGCAGCTATTGACGATGTACAGATAAGCCATCAACCGAAAACAACTTTTGCGATGGTGCCATTTACCATTCTCTGGAAGATACGATAACAACCAAAGCTTCTGGTAAAGTCAAGAGTAAGATTTTGTTTTGTATTCGCAGAGAATTCGAAGTCTAAGTTGTGTGGGGTTATCAGAGTTTTGCAAGCTGAAGGAGTAAATCAGAGCCAAATTCATCGCAGATTAGAGTCGAAAAGAAGTCAGTGTTTGGTTCAAAAAATTTAAAAATCAACGAACGGAGTTGAATGATGATCCAGAAAAGAAAAGAGGCAGACGAAGGACGTTCACACACGGATGATAACCGCACAATTATCAATTGTTTGATTAGGAAAGCTCGTCGCATTAAAGTTTGTAAAATTGCTGAAATGACTGGCAGTCATATGAGTTGTGTTTATGAAATTATTTGGGACTTAAACTTCCTCGAAGTTTCATCAGGCTGGGCACTGAAAATGCTCTCCGATGAACAAAAAACCTTTACTTCAATATCTCAGCCGACACCAACAGAAAGGAGGTTCTTTTCTTGGATTCATGAATTTACTCTAAAGACAAAACAACAGCAGCAGCATGATATGGAAACAACCATCTCCCCGCAAACCCATGGCTACTGTGTTCTGGTATAGTGAAGGCCTGCTACTGTATGAATTCCTCGAACAGCGCATAACCATTAACAGCGACAGATATTGCGAACTCTCCAGAAATTGCTTACAGCCATTAGGAAAAAAAGGCAAGACGATTACGCGGAATTAAACTTTTGCACGATGTCGTAAAACCCCACACATCAAATTAAACCAACTGCAGTTGACACCACGGAATTGGAAAATCCTGCAACATCCTCCGTATGATCCAAATTTTCATTTATTCCATCCTTTGAAGAAATTTTTAGCATTAAAAAGCTTTGCGGTTCAGGAGGAATTGCAAGACACCGTTGTGGACTACTTCGAGCAACAGCAGTACGTAAAGGGATGTTTAAACTACTGTTACGGTACGATGAATACGTTTGCAGACTATGTAGGAAAATAAACAAATGTATGTATCAAATATTTTCTGGCTTGTACCTTTAATAACGAATACCGTCGTAGTTTGTTTTTCCCATCTATTGTTATTTGTAGTAAACCCGATTTCTTTAGTATAAGTTTTATTCATGTTTCTTCTTTCTATTATCTCTTTTATTAGCCTCCTATCTTCTTCTATTCTTTCTAATATCTTGTTATTTGATATTCTGTCAACCTATCTTGCCTTTAACATTTTTCTGTAGGACCATAACTCGAAAGCATGTATCCTTATATCTTCACTATTTGCAGTTGTCCAAGTTTCAGCCCCGTGTAGAGCGACACTCCATACGAATGAGTGCAAATGTTCTCCTGTTTAAAGATAGTTTACTGGATTTTGATAACTGCCGTTTTTGAGAAACATTATTTTCGCTTTTCTCTTTTGCTTTTCCCGTTGAAATCTCGTTGATGTCTTAACAAACTGCTTTATTTCCGACTACGTTTATCTATCAAAAGAACAGCATCGTTAATACGACAAACTTGAGGTATTTGCCAGACAGTGCCTAATCGTTTCATACGTTTTCGTTTTAGGGCGTCATCAGCATTAATATTTAGTGGATAGGCGGAAAAAGTAGCGTTTGGTTAAATAGAACAATTCCAAAACGACAAGTTACTTCTCAAAAAAAAGTTAAATTGCGTCTCATTTTCCTAATTAATAATAAACATGGTATGAAGAGCGTTCGTTTTTTCTTTACCCAATTATTTCTTGTAAGAAGTTATTTCAAAGCTACCTACTGCATAGTCAGACATCTTTTTGCTAATATTTAAAATTGTTTTTCCATTTTTAGTGCTTTTCAATTAATTTTTTACTAGCATCTGATGATTTCTTGCTTTTACGTTAATTAAGTCCGATATCTAAATGCTCAGCAGGTCTCAAATTCATAATAATTAACATTTCTTAAGCGAACTATTGCAACTTCATTTGCGCTGGCATTTTTATTTTAGGTATTTAGTAGATCTTCCACTGCAACTTATTCAGATTTATAGCGATTAAATAATACAAAATATGATACATTTTCTTATTAAATTTGTTCCATTTTGCAACTTTAAAAAAATTCCTGATTATTTTCAATCATTTTCCAAATGAGGTGTAACTCTTGCATAAAATAAATATAGCAGCATAAAATTCTGCTTACGTATTCGCTTAAAGTTGAACTTAACTCATTACAAACAACTTGTTAATCAAGCTAGTTCGATTCCAGTTAAATATAAGGGCCATCTGAGAGAAAATCTAGTCAAAAATATTTTACATCGATTTTGCTGTCGAATATAGGTATATACACTGGTACCAACTCGAGCTTGATATTTGTCTTCGATCAACTAACTGATCAATAACATGAGAAATAGAAAGAAAAGATAACTTTTGTTATTTGAGCGAAAATGGGAATCAACTAAATACAGAGTTGTCCAATAAGAATGACATGATTTTGAAATAAAATGTCAACCATGCTTAAAACGTTATAACTGCTACTAGATGTCATTTGTGTTTAGTATACTCTGACGATTCGTTATAGCAAAATACAGGCTTTAAAAACTTTTGTAACTGTCCAAAAATTTTATAAAAATAGACGTTCCGTTGTTAATGTGCTCTTCATGAAACCTATGGTCTACAAAATCGTCCTCTTGCGCTTGCTATTCGTCTAAAAAATTGAAAGCAATTTTATTCTTCACAATGTGAAAATACCAAGAAGATGTCGAAATGCAAGAAATATAGAGAATATTACTTCTATAGAAGATAGCTTTGAATAGGCTTCACATTTATCGGTTATTCGTTGTGCTAAAAAATTAGGAGTTAAAAGAACGAGAACTTGTCGTATTTTGCTAAAACAATTTGTGTTTACACCCGCATAAGATATGTTGACCCAAGACCACTGTAAGCGCCCTGACTTTACTGGTTAGATCATAACTTTGAGCAAAAAATTATCTTTTCAGGTGAATTTCATTTCTGGTTAAGTGGATATGTTTTGGTGTGAAAACAATTCACAAGAGATTCGCGAGAAGTCCGTGTATCCGCAAAAGGTTACTATATAGTGTATTTTATGGTGTGATGGTATTATCGGACCATTCTTTCTCCAAAACGAGATAAGAGATGCAGTTACAATGACTGGTGAGCGGTATCAATTAATGTTAAGAGACCTTTTGTGGTCAAGTATAGATAAAATTTATTTTAAGGACATGTGGTTCCAACAAGACGGTGCCACATGTCACACTGCTAATGCTACCATCTTCGGATTGGAAAAAAGTTTGGAGAAACATAATTTCCAGAAATGCAACTGTTAGTTGTGATTTGGCTCGTTTAGATTACTTTTTGTCGAAATCTATAGTCTATGCAAACAAATCTGACAACGGTTTGTACGATTGTAGTAAGTTATGGTATGGTTTTCCCGAAATTCCGCTTAGTTGTTTGTTTATAATAACCATATACGTGCGTAAAAACAGTTTCTTTCATATAACAAACAATCCATAGCTCGGGTATGGCAAAAGTTGTAGGTATTTAGAGTATCTATAAATTTTTAGACCTGAAAGGAAAAGATCCATGTATTTGTTGATTCGCAAATTGCAGAAAAACGAAAAATAGGGTCTTCGCAATAGGAAAATTATTTAAAAAATATTGCAGTTACGATTTTTAAATTCGGTATGGAGGCAGCTTGCATTAAGGTGAATAAAATGAGCTCAATCGAGTTCTAAAAAGTTTGTTAGTTTTTGCAAAAAGTAATTATGCTACTAAAAAGATACTTTCCTAAAAATTCATTTACTTACGAACGAGAGGTCGTAGAGTTTCTTTTAAGAGCTCATTATCTTCTTAAAAAGTTATACTTCTCTACACAACGCAAAGCAATTTTTTAGTTTAAGCTGGTGAAAAATGATGTTAATTAAGAAGTATTATTTTTGGTTGTAAATAAAAAGAATATTTTTTTAATTTTAGTTTAACCAAATCCGCGTTTTGAGTACTGAAAGTCTGGCATTTTGTAACGCACTTAGTTTTAATGTACGATAATAAGAAACAAACTTTTTTATTGAATCTTATCATTATGTTTGTGCTTTGTGAAGTATTGATATTTTATCACGTAACAAGCTGACAATATGAGTGTGTCAACGAATTGCTTAACGGCCGCGTGATGCCCCGAGTATTTTAGAAGCTACTCAGAAAAAGCAGCCAGGCAATAAAATAGCTAAAAATATTTAAGAAAACCTTGGTAATTATATTAAAAGTTTCCTAGTTGTCGAGACCCATTATAGTAAAGAAAAGTCTGTCAAAAAACATTTAGCCAATTAACGTAATGTAAAAAATGTACTCGTTATACATTGGAGATTGCAAAAAAAATGCACTGGTCAGAACTAGACAAATAGTGATTGTGCAGCCATATTTTCACTAACAAATTAAATTTTTCATTCTGATTACCAGAGAATGGCACCCGTGATCAATATGATGAATTTACGATAAGGATAAAGATATGACGTAAAAAATCAAATAAAGCTGATCTATATGCAGAAGTGTTTTCCAACATCTTACTTAACCAACTCACAACAGTTTTATTTGAGAAAATTATTCTTTTAACCGAACTATTTTAAATTTCACAAACGAAAAAGACCAGTGTACCATGTGGGATAAAACATCCGGGGCAAAAGGTAGTTATAAGATCTCACCCTTTATTTTGAAGTGGGCACTAAATAACATAATAAGTGACACTGAAGAACTGACTATTTGGTTAAATATTTGTGGAAGGCAAAACAGAAATTTTACTGCCGTGACGAACTGACTTTGGATACTGTGAATATCGTCATTAAAACAGTCAACCATAAGTCCCTTCTCAGATAATACACCCATATAAATATAAATAGAGTTCACTCAGTGATTGAGTCTACAAAAAAGAAAATAAGTTATGCGACCACCATGCCGACCCCTTAGGATTTGGGATTTACTACATATTGATAAAACATGTAAAAATTTAGTTTTTTTTTTTTTTGAAAAAGGAAATTTACCTTTAATTAGCCGAAAAAATAATGCAGAACAAGAAGCCTTTAAAATAATTAAAAAAAGGAGATAATATTCTCTATTAAAAAACTCCCTTTTAATGAAAACTTTAAATTGTAAACATAGAATCAGTTAGGCAAGAGTGTGTTTGGTATAATTAGCAGCTGGTAAAAAGTATCGCCCTAATTCTTTCGTTAGTCGATAGAGAGATCTAGTTGGCATTGAATTATTGCTAGAGAAACGTTTAAAGCACCATGAGTGCTGCGTACACGTTGCGCTACGGGCTGTATTTTTGTACCCGACCAAAAAATCCAAAAATGTCTCATGCAACAGCTGCTAAGTAGATGAAGAACTCGAAAACATTTGTCAGCAAGTAACAAAAACAGTCGATGACTTGTCGGAACGTAGCTCAATAAGCAAAATGCCCTTTAAAGCCGAAAAAAAGATAGTAAACTTGTTTTCGCGGAACCCGGACTTAACACTGCGTCAACAAATAGCAAAACTAAAACAGAAAGATGTAGATATATCGTACGTAGCTAACCGAACCCATCTCCGTTCGCATAATATCAAATGCCGTAGTCCAGTGAAGAAACCTTTGTTAGGTGAAAATCATATGACGAAGCGACTTGCTTAAACCAAGGACAATATCGGCCGAGATTGAAGCAATGTAAATTTCACGGACAAAGCTTCTGCTTGGGGATATGTTATTGTCCCACGAACCTGGTCAACTTGAACTAAGAGGTTGATACAGCGGACCGTTAAACACTCAGTAAAAGTGTGTTTTTGGGGATGCTCCTTAAAACTGCGTTTCGGGACATTGCATCTGTTTACATGCAACTTAAATGCTCCAAAAATGCTCGAGATTTATAATAAATATTTGTTACCGACTGCCGAACGTTAATTCATAAAGAAAAACAAGGGTTGGATCCTGCAGGAGAACAACGACCCCCAAACACCCCAGCAAGCTTTGCATCCAGTAGAAAGAGCAGTCTGGTATCGATACACTTGATTGGCTGTCGTAGTCGTCCGATGCAAATTAGATTGAAAATGTGTGGGCATACATCAACCACAAACTTCGTGGAAAAAAGTGTTTGTTTTGAAGCACTTAACATGAGAAATTCGTTGCATTTGGGAGGTTTTTGCCGTATAAATACGCCACCAATTTGGTCGAAAGTATGCCTCGAAGATGCCAGGGAATTATCGGCGCCGGTGATGACCGGACATATTATTAATACAATAGCATCTTTGTACAACGTACAACGTATCTGTGTATTTGAAAATATTAACCCAAACACGGCCTTACTTAACTGACTGTAAAGAGGAGGGACACGCAGACGAGCAGCACACTGGCCTAAAAACCTTCCCTCGACCCGATCCACTCCAAAAGCCACAAGTAGTCCTAAGTATCCAGACTTAATGACACTTCTAAAGTCGGTACTAGTGTATTTCCATTACGTTTATGAGCGTCTTCCTTACTCACATGAACAAAAATTTTTTTTATTAATAATTTTTAATTATTTATTTTTAAATTCCATTACGTTATTTAAGAACTACAATACAAACAAATAATTCTTAACATTTTGTACAAAACTTTGCAATTATTTGTTGATCACTGAGGAACTGTCGTAACTTCATCAACAAAAAATGTTGCTGCAAGATAGACTGTTATAACTGTCCCGCATTATCCTTATTCGATTAAATTTTTACGACGCTGCTCAACATAAGTACAAAAATTAAAAAATAAATCGGTAGATTTTTTAAGTAATGAAACCGGTGACCGAAATTTTCATAATGCGTTCCAGTAAAAAATTGTAAAATGTAGTTACAGCACTTTACTTATAGGGTACATATTGTTATTTAGCCCGACTTTAATATAACAGCTTTGACGACAATAATAATACTGTAATAAACAAATATTTACATTATACATTTATATTTGGTTCTACAAGAATATGATTAATCTACTTGCATATTTTAATAAGAAATCTGAAGTTTTGCTTTTATTGCTTGGCAGTTATGTGACTAACGGTTCGCAAAATTTTTGCGTTGAGTAAACGGTTTAACAGTACATTTAATTAACATTCCCGGCAAATGCATTAAATACCAGAGCATCGGCTCGGCAGCGAGTCTGAAATTTGTTTATAACAAACTTTAGACATAATTAAGTTTGCATGAAGCTTACCAAAATTCGTTCTGCTGTTTTATTAAAAATAATTTTAAAATATTTTCACTTTAATTTCACGATTTTATAATCGTAATGAAATTTAAAAGTTTATAAAGGTTTTAATGTTAGATATTAATTAAATTAAATATGTTTTAAAGATTTGCGATTTTCAAGTTGATAGTTTTATTTATTGAAAATTTCTAATAAATTACCCGTATATAAAACAATTTTTCAAGTCTGTTAATACACTCGTGCACTTGCATTATCCACTTTAATTTACGAGAAGATAACAACAAATTAATTTTTGCACGACTGAAGCCACATCAATCAAATTCATTTCTTACCTTTATAACAAAAAAATAATTTATCCAGAACCGTGGCACGGGCGGCTTCAGATCCGCTCACTTTCCCGAGCTTCAAGCGCAGCAACCACTCCGAACACACCGAAGACGGCGAAAGCTCGAGCACGTGCGGCGCAGCCCGCGGAGCCACCTGAAACAGGTGTTGCACAGAATCTAACGCAGCACTAACACATTGCAAGGAGGAAACGCGCTCGCAGGCTGCCAACTGTTACGTCTTTCCTCGAACGCGTTCGCTCGCCGTCGTGCCCCTTTCCTGTCTTCACGCTCGGCCGGCCGGGGTTGCTCTTCCGCCTGGGGCTTCTCCTGCCCCGGCCGGCGGTCGGGGCAGGAAACGGTGGCCCGGCGCGCTTTTTGGCCCGCGCCCCGAGCTTTGTGTGGTCGCATTTGATGAACTTTGCGATATTTAATCATTTACTCTCGATTGGGCCGGCAATTAGGTCGATGCGGATTGTTGCGGCTGCTGTATTGCTGAGGCTTCAGCAGGACGGCGATTTATTGGTTGTTTATACACAAGGAAGTGTTTTGATGAATATATGCAACCACTTCTTCTCTGGGAAGTCGTAGCCGCGGTATTAACTAATAACTTCCTTTCTCCGGCGTCTGGGGTAATTACCTTGAGTTATTTTGATGGCTGCAGTGCCGCTAGAAAAATTGCGGTAATGCATACGGGCAAATCTACTACTATTGCTGGTCGTTGCTTCATTCACTTGCTTACAACTTAAGAGGAAATTGTGCTGCGTACTAGCCGAAGGAAAATATATTTTTGTTTTATACATATATTTCCTGTTTGTTGCTTATTAAAAAATGTTTGTAAAGTAGACTAAAAATAAATTAGTGTTTTACCCCTTTACAAAACTAAATTACAAAGTAGAATTAAGTGAATACGTGCCGATATACACATTTCCGAGAAAAGAAAACTTAGAAAAAAATGGCAAACCACAAGAAATGGAAATGACAAAACGGAATTTAACGAAGCAACAAAGGAGTTGAAATCAATCCAGGACAACTTCAGTGAATTATCACCACTAGAAGCAACATATTTCTTACTTTGGCACAAGAAAACTGAAGAGACCTCGAGTACACGCTCCATCAAGCAAAGATAAACATGATCGATGGGCTTGGAATAACAAAGAGAAAACCGCTGCAGTTGCAAATCACTTAGCCACCAAACAGCATAAATAAACCCGAACAAGAGCAAATGATACGAAAATATCTTTATCTACCATATCAAATGGATCTTCCAATTAAAAACTTCAGTTTCGTAGAAATTAAAGATACAATACAACAAAATATCAATCCTTGCAAAGCTCCAGGTTTTGATTTAATGGCCGGTAAAGTGTTACAAGATCTTAAAACTAAAGGATACAAAGCTATACAGCAAATCTTCAATGCAATACTGAGGTTAGGACTTTTCTCAGACAATGGAAAGTAGCACAAATAGTTATGCTGCTAAAGCCTGATAAGAATCCAAATGAACTGGCGTCTTATCGTCCTATTAGTTTATTATCAATTCTTTGGAAAGTCTACTAAAACAAATTTTTGAAACTTATGAAATCAATTCTAGACGATAACAAACTGATCCCAAATCATCAATTTGGTTTTAGAAATTAACATAAAACTATCGAAGAAGTACACCGACTAGTTAATGTGGTCAATTTGGCTTTTGAAGAACAAAACCATTGTACGGCTGCATTTCTGGACATTAGATAAGCCTTTGATAAGGTTTGGCACGGAGAACTTCTGTTCAAACTAAAACAAACCTTCCACATGCTTTTGTCATTGTCTTTAATTCGTGCCTAACGCATAAGTGTGTGTGTGTGTGAGAGAGAGAGGAGGTAGAGGTATAACAATCTAAAATTTAACAAAATAAAAAGATTAAAAATCATTGGCCCTTTTATGCTCTAGTCAATTTTCATGGCGCCCTAGGCGGATAATTTTTCATTTGCAATCGTTCAAATTATTGCATCTGGTCGATTATCACAAATTATAAAAATTATGATTGGTTAAACATTTATTTAATTTTTTAACTGTTATATACATAAACCTCAATACAACGTTTAGATACATTCACACATTAATGAGGAACAATAAAAACAAATGTCCATTTTATTTAAAAATTTGTATTGAAAAATCTCTGAACTGTCATCAAAAAAAGCTTAGTGAAATTTCGGTTAATAAATAAAAGTGCAAGATCCGCCATTTTTTATTGTTTTAATGTTGATTTCAAAAGATATTTCATTTAAAAGCTGTAAAAGATCGTTCCTCAGTGCAGCTAGTCACTGCCATACATAGAAGAATTCTTAGTATGATGACAGTATTGGGAAAAGTAGACTCTATATTCCATTACTTCGATAAAACTAGGAGTTTATGTAGTTCTAATTGTTCAATACTTTTATCAACTCTTAAGAATATTTTTAAATGCCTAAATGTCTAAATCAGAAGCATACTTTTCAAATAACTGATTTGCCCTCTGCCGTATTCTGACATCTTCCATTTGAGTGATTTCCCATAGAAATCCAAAATTCTTGTTTATTTATGTTTAGATTGTTCTTATTCGGATTAAGTTGAGCTTCATAGAACCCATTGCAATATAACGTATTTCTACCATCAAATATTATAGTTCAGAAAATTCGTAATTTCCATTTTTGTTTTGACAAAAAGGAGTTTTTGGCTTTCCCTTTCTTGTAGTGTCTGTTTTGTTGACGTCAGTTTCATAGGCCAATTTTGCTTTGTTTTCTTTCATTTCGTTTTCAAAGATTGTAAAAGGTTCTAAAGTACTATATAGAGTAATGACCTTTGTTGCGTCTGTACTTCCTCCTTGAAAGCTCCTGAGACATGCCATTTCCAATATTACATTTACTTCACTCTATTCGTCCTTAGTCTGGAAACTATCATAGGTAATTAAGGACCTCCTGGTACAATTTGTATAATGCTAGACTGGCATCAGCATGAGCACTTCAACGGGTTGTCTAAAAAGTTTAAGATGAGACTGTAAGATATCCTATCTTTTGGTCGAAGAACTGAAAGAAGTTATAGATTTGTTATTCTAAAGAATACTTGCTGTTCTTTGCAGCTGAAGAGTCAACTAGTTGGAAAGAGTAGTCTGGGCAAGGAAATATATATAGCCACTAGCCAGAGGTTTCACTTATTTTATTCTAGCGTGAAGACCATTGTAGCACCCATACATGTTTCTAAGATTGTCGTAGATCTGTTCATTATGGCTACAGTTAAGAATAAACGTCAAAAGTCATCCGACAAGAATAGTACTTGGCATTTACAATCTATTGGACAACATCTGCTTTAACTTGGCCGCTAACTGTGCAACGAATTCATTGACAGTTTACTCAATAAGAGCGAACAACTATTTCTTTAGAATTTTAAAATCAATTCTGTACAGCCAAGAAAATTACTATTTCTTACAAAACATAATATTATATTATCGTCTTATATTGGCAGTAAACGGGAAGTTAAAAACTTCACAACTTCAACAACTCTTAAGAGAATGCTTTATCATTGTACTGTTCTGCTACTTTACATTTCTACCAATAAATTTTAAAATGCACTTTCTGTTTATTACGGTTATTTTTCCAATAATCCAACCAATTAAATCTTTTTCGAGTGGTATAAGGTCTTTCAGATTTTTCAGAATCATAGTCATCGTTTTGTTATATGCCACTGTAGGCCACCAACTCACGAAGTTGATCATTTAGGCTACACCATATCGGCTCATCGAGCGATATAACTATATTTACCTCTTTGAGAGTATTTTTAGAGCTTTGTCAGCTCAAAGCCTCTTGCAACTGTACATTTGATGTATTACAATTTGAGTTTGAAGTTACTGAAGTTGATGTGTCTAATTTTAATATTTTTTGATCACAGCATCCTGCCGGTCAAGACACCCATCCAAAATTTTTCTTAATTCTGCACCACTCGGCTTTTTAACAAATCTTGCCCACATTCTCTACTTATTGTTCAGCTTTTATGATAAATAAAATGTAGATTAAAGAAGATTTAATTAAAAATAAATTTTATTTACAGGGGCTGCATTAGTGCACACTAATTATAAATTATAGTACTATTAAGGCAACGGTCAACCGTTAAGGGTTGCTATAACAACACAAATTTGCACCGTCGTTGTTCGCTGTTCGACTATCGCGCATGCCCATCTGTTTCGCCTGATATTCAAACGCGCAGTTCTAGAACAAATCGGAAAGTTTTGAAATTTGAACTGAAGGGCGCAGCTAGAAATGGTGCGAACTAAAAAGTTACAATATACGTTTTTTAAAAATGTATTATACATTGAACAACAAATATAATAAAATTCAAAACTTAATAGTTATTACCTACTCTGTTTGAGCTCACTTTTTTACTCAACACAAAATTTTGCACCACCAAATTTTGACCGCGTTGAGCTACAATTTACTTGGCCTATGAGTTAATCAAGCCCTGCATATAATCAGCTGTTATACTAACTCAGTCAGGAAAGCAGGTGCAATAGGTACGTTTGGGACGAAACATCGCATCTATATGCATATAGTAACCCAGCGTTAAAAACCTTGAATTTATTTCATTTCACAATAAAGAGTTTTCAAATGAGAATTATATGATTTTGAAATAAAATGTCAACTATGCTTAAAACGTTATAACTACCACTAGTGTCATTTGTGTTTAGTATTCTCCTACAATTTATTATGGCGAAATACACGCTTTAAGAACGTCTGATTATTGTTCAAAGATTTTATGAAAATAGACGTTCTTTTGTGAACACTCAATGTGCTCATACTAAAACTTATGGTCCCCATAATCGCCCTTCTATGCTTGCTATTTGCCGAATCGTCGAAAAATTTGAAAGGAATGGTTTTTGTACAATGCAAAAGTATCAGTAACATTGCTGCTATAAGAGATAGCGTTGCAGAGGTTCCAAATTTATGGATTCCTCGTGTTCAAGAAGTCGGGCTTAGAAGAACGAGAACTTGGCGTATTTTGCGAAAAGGTTTGGGTTTACACCCTTATAAGATTGTGTTGACCTAAGAGCCAAAGTCACTGGACCATCATAAGCGCCGTGACTGCTGCTTGGGCTTTAGAAAAACTTGAAATAATTTTTATCTTCTCAGATCAAGCTCATTTCTGGTTAAGTGAATATGTTAAAAAGCAAAATTGTTTTTTGTGTCAAAACATTTACAAAAAACTTACGAAAAGCCCTTGCATTTGCAAAATATCTCTGAATAGTGGGGTTTATGGCATGGTAGCATCGTCAAACTATTCTTTTTCCAAAAGAAAGGGAGAAGGTAGTAGGAGATGGAGTTACAGTGACTGATGAGCGGTACCGGTTGATGTTAACAAATTTTTGTAGCCAAATTTAAATGACACTGATTTGGAGGATATGCGGTTCTAACAAGATGGTGCTATACGTCATACTGGTACTGCCACTATTAACGTCTTGCAGAAAAAATTTAGTAAAAGGATAATTTTAAAAATGCAACTGTTAGTTGGCCTTCAAAAAGTTGTGATTTAAGCTCTTTAGATTACTTTTTGTAGGGTGATCTGGAATATATAGTCTATACAAACAAACCACTAACCCTTAATATATTAAGGGTTGCTCGCGCTACCTATATTTCTCTTACTATGTGTCCAAACTATTCTTATAGACTCTCGCGTACTTCAGCGTAGTTCTTTTCATTTATACGTATCGTTAGTCTTAAGTATTTGAATTACTCCACTTGTTTCAAATATCTTCTGTTTAGTTGTATTGATATGCTTTTTTATTGTCACTATTTTTGTTTTATTACTAGTTGTTTTCAAATTTCATTCGTGTAAGGCTTTTTTTCACATTTCTAAGATGTACTGTAGCTTTTGTTCGTTACTTGCATAAATAATTAGGTTGTCAGCAAATGCGCTTTATTTTAATTTATTTTCTTTAATCTATTGTAGTGTTCTTTACTTTTTTCCCAGGTAGTTCTTCATTTTACCAAATTTTTTACCAAATTTGGTCCATTTTTATTTTTATTTAGTTTTCTTCTTCCGAATGTCTCTTTAGCTATACAAGGTGCTACGAAACAACGTTGAAAGATTTACAATATATGTAGTACAGTAGGAAAACAGTTAAAATTTCTTCGTATACATAAATCCGAAAATTTTGATTGTAAATTTTTAAACGTTTTGGAAAACGTGGTGCCTATTTCCAGAGATTTTTTAGGAATATGTTATTTGCATATTATTTCATTTTTTTTATCTTTATCTCTACCTTTTCTTCACATAATTTATATATATTGGCGAGTTTTATTACGGCTGAGTCCGCGTCTCGCTTCCCAAACGCCACTTATTTCTATCTAGCAAATCTCTTTCTTCTAATCTTCGGGATTCCATAGCGTCCTGTACCTCTGCTCTCCAGCTTCGGCGAGGTCTACCCCGTTTGCGACGTTCTCGTGGTACCCATTTCCAAACTTTCTTCGGCCATCTGTCGTCATCCATTCGTTCTAAGTGTCCATACCAGATAAGCCTTTTTGTTTCTATGGTATTGATTATCGTACCATCGACCTCCATTCGCTGTCTTATTTCTTCATTTCGCACGTGTTGTAGCTTAGATACACCACAGCTCCGCCTCCAATAGTCCATTTCCAGTGCCATTAGACGGTTTTTATTTCGCTGATTAATGTCCCATACCTCTGATCCATATGTGGTGATGCTTTCAATTATAGTCTTATATATTGTTGTCTTCGTTTTTTTTGTAATTTTATCATTCCAGAGTACCGTGTTCAGCAGTCGAATGGCTCTCCTTCCTTGGGCTATTTTAAGATCAATGTCTGCGTCACTTCCTGGCGTGCTTAAAAATAAAACTCCAAGGTAGCGAAAATTTGAGCAACCGTGAACTACGTCGCCACTAATATTCAGGTCCATACCATCGTCTCCAATTACTAGGTGTTCAGTCTTCTGCAAGTTAATCTCCAGGCCCCATTTTTTATACTCTTCCTGGAGCTTGCGTAACATATAGTTCGAGTCGTCTACGTCTTCAGTGATAATGACTTGGTCGTCAGCAAACAGTAATGTGCTAAGTATTTCGTCTCCAATCTGTAGTCATGCCACCACACTTTCTTCTCCACTGAATTAAGGCTTCGTTAAGATAAACTTTAAACAAAGTGGGAGCTATACAACACCCTTGTCGGAGTCCCTTTGTCACCTCAAAATCAGTAGACATACGTGATCCAGATTTTATGCAGCTTGTGGCCTTTTCATATAAGTTTTTACGGAGCGATATATATATATATATATATATATATATATATATATATATATATATATATATATATATATATATATATATATATATATATATATATATATATATATATATATATATATATATATATTACTAATGTTGGAGTTTTTCATGCATTCCCATAGCCTTCTTTGAGGTACACTGTCGTATGCCTTCTTAATATCTATGAAGGTAAGATGTAAGGGTCTTCCGCGTGCACTCTTCTTTTCAATAATTTGTCTTAGTATAAATACATTATCGATACATGATCGTCCAGACCTAAGGCCGCCCTGTTCTTCTACTTCATTCATCTCTTCCTCTATTTTTTCTTTCAGTATTTTTCCGTATATTCTGGACATTGAGCTGATCACACTAATGCCCCTGTAATTCTTGCAGTCAGTTCTATTACCTTTCTTGTAAATTTAAGAGATATACGCTTGTTTCCATTTTTTGGGCACTTTCTCACCTTTCAGGCATTTGTTGAATAGTTTGGCTAGGATGCTAAACAGTTGTGTTGGAGCAGCCTTTATAAGTTCAATGGGAATATTTCCCGGTCCTGGTGCTTTGCCATTTTTCATTTTATTCACGGCTTTTACTACATCATCAATTTCTATTTTTTGTAACATATCATTAGGAGAGTGAATTTCATTTATTTCTACTGCATCATCTTCTTCTGTTTCTATAAAATCTGCTCTATCTTCTCTTAGTAGTTTCTTATAGTATTCTCTCCATGTGTTTGTACTGATCAGATAGATACCTCCGTTATTCTTACACTCTACACGTATTGCTTTCAGGGTTCTCCACGCTTCATTCGATCTTGTGTTACCTCTGCATCCATTTATTTCTTGACATTTGTTCTTCCATGCTCCGTTTTTTGCATGTGCTACCGTTCTCTTTACTTCTCTGTTTATTCTCGCGTATGCTTTTCTATCTTCGCTGTCGTTCGTGTTTAACCATTTTATGTAGGCGTCTTTTTTACTGTCAACAAGGTTTTCTATTTCTTGGGTCCACCACACATTAATGCTCTTCATTTTTGTTCTTGTATTTTTCCCCAGGGCTTCAAATGCTGCTTCGTGAATTATCTTTTCGATTTCATCATACATTTGTTGTGCTGACGACTCTTCTATGTATCGTAGTTTATTTGCCAGTCTTAATTTATATAGGAATTTTGTCGACTCGTCTTGTAGTCCCATTAAGTTATATTTTCTTGTATCTACCGTATTCAGTTCCGGTTCCTCCTCTTTTTCATGCTGGCTATAATGTTTGAAAGGGATACAGAGTTTTCCTATTAGTAGATGGTGATCGGAGCCGCATTCCGCGCCTCTCTTGACTCTCACGTCTTTACATATTAGGTTTGTATTTTGGCGGATAATTAGGTAATCGATGACAGATCTTAGCTGGCGGGTTGACTGTGTCCAGGTATAGCGGTGGACATCTCTGTGTTTAAACCACCCATTTGTAATTCTTAGAACATACTGATGGCATATTTCTATTAACTTCTCTCCATTTTTGTTCACCGTGTCTTCACCATATATTCCTATAATGGGGTGATTAACTCTCTTCCCAGTACGTCCATTAGAGTCACCAAGTAGTATTATTTCCTTTCGATCACTAATTCTATCTAGTACCGCCATCAATTCTGTATAGAATTTTTCTTTTACTATATTATTAGCATCTTCGCTGGGCGCGTATATTCCAACTATTACTATCTCATGTCCTCTTATGTGTAACTTGGCTTTAATTACTTCTTCGTTTATTTGCTCCCAACTCTTTAGGTTCTTTTTTAGTGTTTTCTTTAATATTATAGAAACCCCTCTTTTCGCTCTCTGATCTTTAGGAATTCCACTATATATATGTATATAGTCTTGTTTTATTTCGGTTCCTGTACCCTTTCTCTTAGTTTCGGCAAGGACAGCTATATCTATATTATACCTTTTTAGTTCGTCAAGTACTTCTGTCGTTTTCTTATTTATTCCTTGGACATTCCATGTGGCTATTTTGGTGTTCCATTTGTGCTTATTTCCTTTAGTGGTACATTTATTTATCTGTTTGACGTTGTTTACGTGCGAATATTTGCCCCCCCCCCAGAATCCTTGGGGCTGACTGTGATTACAGTACGAGATTCTGAGCTATTTGCTCTACTCGTCTTTTAGCATTTGTCGTTTTTATGATGCTGGGTTGCAAGTCCACTGCGATCAACCCTCCTCCTTTACCCGGGCTTGGGACCGGCAACATCAGCTGCTGAGCTACTCAATCCACTCAAAAACTGATGCAGGCGGAGTTTTCTTCACATAATTTGAAATGTTTAATATAATCAAATTATTCTTCACATAATTTGATTATATTAAACATCCTTAATGTTAATTTTGTCTTACAATGCATCTTTCCTTATTTTGTGTTGCTATATCAGTTTATTATAAAAAATTAAAATCATAGCCAAACAAGGACGTTTTTAAATCAAATATCAAGACCTAAGAAGTCCAATAGGACAAGACATACATACTGTAACAGTTTAGACCTTCTCTCAACAAGGCAGACAATAGTAGTCACTTACATTAGTGGTGCTACAGAGTTAATTTTGCTCGATTATACAGCATCTTAAATATTTTCAAAATATTAGAAAAACAGAATATTGATTAATGATATAATGCTTTAGGGTAAACAAAAAATAGACGATTTACGTAGAAAACACAAGTTTGCAAAGAGATGCTTCAACTAGGACTAAAGTTTTGACTGCCGCATTATTTAATAGCTCTCAACTCCCAATTAACATCGGAGAATAAAATCTAACTTTGTAAATGCACAACTAAACCAATATGGACCTATGACATAAAAAACAATTCAAACTTGGATACTTTACAAAAATTCCAAAATAAAATTTTAAGAACAATCACCAACGCATGAAAATATGTCTCAAACTCGTTAACTCAACTGGGTGTCTTTATTGCGACTATAAGAAAAGAATTGGAAGCACTCAGAAAAAATGCTAGGACAGACTCCAAGCGTACATTCCTAATATAGTATATTTGTAATTTATTTTTATTATTTAGCAAGTTTAGTTATCTTAGGAAAGATCTCTTCCACGTTAAAATTAGTTGTTTAACTACTTACTGAATTTTATTAATGTAACACATAAGTAAGTCGCCAGGGAAATAAAAAATATGGTAGTTTATATCTTACGTCGCTTCAGATAATATTTTTTTCTTTATTACTTTGTTTTCTCTTTAAACAAACAACTTGTTATTGATAACCTTTTAAAAAACCTATTCTGTTTGGTAAAAGATGCACAAAAAATTTAGATGATGTTTATATTTATTAATTACGTTTTATTTTTAATAGATGTTACTTGTAAACGATGCTATTGGAGGCAAAATGAGAGTTATCAAAAATAAAATTAAAGAAGATATAAAAGTTTTAGGAACAAATTTAATCAAAAAGGCCCAAAATAAATTTTCAAATCATTTGATGTATAAAGCAGAGGTTTGAAGAACAGAATTCAGCCAAAGAGATGGTTGCTAAGTAAAGAAGAATTAGTAAAAGTAATTACACCGAGGGAGTAGATCAGAAATCTCAAATGAAGTTTTTTTCTGATAATAGATTTTTAGTCAGAAATCATATTTTCATTGGGATGGAATCACGCTCTAGGTAAAGTCATTTCCTAATGATCACTAAATCCGTTAGTAAAAACAAATCGGTCGTCATGGATATTGGTTTTAACACTTTAGTACCGCATACAAAGTTACTAAGTTTATTATTGCGTCATAGTAACTTACTGAAGTATGTCACTAGATCAGTAATTACCAAACAGTCCCAAAGTCTTTACAACGGGCTACGCAATTTTGGTTATTTTAGAAACTTATAGTATATTATAAAATATTTAAGAACTTAAATGAGTTTAAGCTATCTAAGAAACTAGAAAATATATACGTAAACATCGAAAGCTTAGATATATAATTGCTATAAAAATATATGCAAATGTATTAATGTCAGTAAAGGAATCTCTAAATTATCAAAAAGTAGTTTAAATACAAATTTAATGTTTTTTTCTTTGACGTTAAAGAACACCCACCAGAGACTTAATTTCAATGGCTTTCATTGCAAATAGAAATTAAATATAAGGATAAAAAATTAAGAAAAGTTAATTGGTTAATTGTAAAACTTTATAGAAAAGTGTATGTTGTAAATTGTGAAAAAACTGTGAGCTTTGTATTTTAGACTTAAATTCAAGTTTACCAGCAACACCTCCGGCTTATTTAGATAAATTGTGCAGCTTTTAATTTTAGAGAACATAAAAAACAAATAAATGCCAGTGTTCTTTAATTGATAAGAAATTAATTTTTTGATATTATCTATCTCCGCATAGTCAACGATTAGGAAAGTAGTTGATTTATGACTACTATTATATCGGTTGAATTCTGGAAGTCTGATCTCTATAAATGACTTAAGAGTAGGCAGCAACGGAGCAGCGCATAGACATCCAGAGAGTACTAGGCACATCCTGAAATCTGATCGATGCATCAACTTTTAGTTCTAAAGCTATTAGAAGTAAGCATGTAAGTATTCAAGTTGCAGGTATTTGTGGGTAGATACAGTTGCTATGGTGATATAAATGCGTCATATTACATCATTACATCACACAGCCATTGGAGTCCACTGCAGGACATAGGCCTCCCTTAAATTCAAGGGGGATTTGCCAATTAAACGCAACGCTTGCTGGACGAGTTGGCGAGTGGATAGGGTGTATGGGGGATAAGAGTATGTAGATTGTGGGTAGGATTAAGGTTGGGACACCACTTTTCTCCGGTGTTAGGAGATGGAGAAAAGTCGAGGCTCGCGTGGGCAGGGTCGCCTCCCTGAAGTAGATCTATCCTCTGTCGGGATCACAGAGAAGTATCTACCCGCTACCCATAATGCGTCATATACTAAATAAATAATCGAACCATAAATCGAGTTTGTAATAGTTGGTGTTGGGAGTGAGATTCACTGTGACTCTAAGAGCTATTTAATAAAGTACCACATTGAATCAAGTCAAGTCGCACGAATTAAAAGTGGTGAAGCTTCATCTGTTCTTCTGCTCTCACTCTTCTAATACACTTTTAATTGTGCTACAAATTGAGCAGAAATTTGACTGGGAGTTAGGAGTGGTACTAAAATAAGCGCCAAGGAAAGAGACAACAATAGAAAGAAATTAGCAGACTACATTCATTAATAACGGCTTATTGGGCTCAACGGTTATTAATACTAAAAGGCCTGTATAGTGCGGCGTCAGAAGAGCACTTCAGAATTAAAACAACGCTGCAAAAATTTCAAAGCGGTTGTATTGAGTGTTTCGGGAAACAGCCCTATTTGGATATGGGGCAACCGAATTTAGAACACCCAATAAAAGTGGACGGCAACAGACATTTTTATTGCTGTAAATATAACGCATGTAACTCTGGAGCATAGTAATTACTCTACAACCAATTCTACAAGTGACTTAAGTTGTTGTAATTTTAAAACACATCGCTCTTAAAAAGAGCGAAGTATAACGAGTGATTCCTGAAAACCCGACATTTCTGAAAAGAATGTAACTAGTCGTAGCGAAGGAGCAACGTGTAGACATCTGAAGGATTCTAAACACGTCTTGAAGTAATAGTCTAGAAATTTGCTAGGCGCGCAGGCAAAGCTGCGAAGTTTCTAGAAATAAGTGTGTGAGGATCTAAACGGTCAAAAGGGGTAGTAGCAGATGGTTGTAGTGAGCTAGAATTTAGTTAGTGTACCAAAACTCAATGGAAATATATAATTTGTGACAGTATTAGTGACTTACTTAATGAATTGCAGGGTTCGTTGCACTATTTTAAATAATGAAAATATTGCATTGTCAAATTATTGTTGGTTTAGGCACTAATAATATGAAACAGCTCTTGTTTTGTAGTTTTAGTACTTTTAAGAATAAATTAAAATACTCTATGACTTGTAGCAGTTCTTTAAGGACTCTCTTACAAGCTTCACAAATTTTGGTGAGCCCAGTTAGATTAATTAGATCTGCGTCTAAGCTTGCACTAAATTTATTTTTTTTAAAATGTACTTCTCCCTTAGCTCGTAATTGTATTTTCTTCCTCATTCAACATTTTTTACTGTCTCAACTTTCCCCTCTTAAGCATTTAATACATTAACTTGTCTTGTATTAAATGACCACTCCTTTTTTCCGTATGTTGCTATCTATTGTAGAATATTTTTGTAAATAATTGTGGTAACATCTTTAGAATTAAAGAAAAATAACGTCTAATTGCTACTGCTATGTCTATTACACTTTTTTCAATTACTATTGTACCAAAATACTTCAAATCTGCTACTTTTTCAAATGTACATAATTTTATCTTAAGAAATAGTTAAATGTATTTCTTATTTTATTGGTTTTGAGTCCTACGTCTATTCTAGTGTTTCATGAAATTTTTTTAAATTCTTTAGCATTCTTGATAGTATGACAATATCGTCTGCGTAAAACAAAATTTGGACCATTATATTTAGAATTGTATTCTTTTTATTAATGTGCAACCTCTCCTTTACTCCTGTCAATAGCAAACTCAACATTACAATAGAAAGAGGGTTGCCCTGCCTTAGGTCTGAGCTAACCCTAATTTTTTCAGAAAGTTGATATTCTAATATTATGTAGACAAATCCTTACCATCATTATTATTTTTCTTGGCACTTTTAGTTTTCCTAGTATTTTGAATAACTCTCTTGTCACTGTCATGTACGTATAAATAATAAAAAAGATTAATAAATAAGGATTTGTTCAAGGATTAGTTTTTTTTCTAAATCCGTTTTGTTACTATCCCGTATCTCTTTCCATAATTAGGTCTAGCCTCTGGACAATTATATCTGAACAAAATCCTCGCCGAAATCCATCAAACTGCTCTCTCGTAATCTCAAGGATACCGCGCTGCGCGTTTAGGAGTTTCTGCCCAAGCACAGTTTGGCAACGTTGCCTCAGCCCCCTACAGTCCTAACTTGGCTCTGGCAAACTTTTTTTGTTCCCGAGAATCAAGTGCGACCTGAAAGGAACCCGTCTTGGAACCACTGAAGCGATCCAAACCGCCGGGACAAAGGCTCTAAACGAGGTCCCCGTCGACTCCTTCCAGAATGCGTACCGAGCATGGAAAAGTCGCTGCCAAAACCTAGTGGATGCCCAAGGAAAGTATTTTGAAAAATTTTAAAGGATTGTAACGATATATTGAAGACATTTTTTACGAACTTAATTGTCTTACTTTCCGGGCAACCCATGTAAGGCTTAAACTCTTATATGGCGTATTCAAAAATTGCGTTCCTTTATAATTTTAAATTACTTCTTTTCTTTTTATGTAGACTACCAATAAATGTCGTTTTCCAACTACCTGAGACACTTTCTTCTTTTTTATTTCTTTAGTTAGTTCATATATTTTTTAAATATATCCTTTCTGTGGTATTTTAACATTTCCTCCACGTTTTTGTCAAGACCTAGTGCTTTATTGTTTTAATGACTGCATTAATTTTGTTGGAAGCTCAATTCCCTCATCGTGTAATTTTTCTTGAATCTCACGTTTACACGCTTCCTTCTGCACTTCTAATAATTGAAAAATTTTCTGCTATTATTTACAGTTCCTGCTTTTTATATTCCCTTATTTCTTTTGGCAGGTATTCTTTATATGCCTCCTTAGCTTTATCATTCTCAGTTGCTTGTCATATTTTATTTTCCTGTTTCACTTTTTCTAATTATAACATTTTCATCTATTCCCACTCTTTTTATATCTTTTCGCCATCGTTCTTTCTTAAGTTCCTTTGCCTATATGATGTAACTATTAATTTTTCATATTTTAATTGACCCGTCTCTTACTTCTTCTTTTTCCTCTTTGTTCTTTCCTTACTACTATTTTTCAAAGTGTAAATTAGAATCGGCATCCGTATAACTCCATACGTCGTGTATATCTGTAACATGTCTAGTGTTTATTAATTGACAATCTATCTGATTTCTCATTAATCTGTCGGTGGAGATCCAGGTCTAATTATAATTATTTTAAATGTTTTTAAATCTCGTGATGCATACTAGCCATATTGTTACTCTTCACTCCATCTTTAATTTGGGTTCCATTATAATTGACCTTGTCACGTAAAATACACCTTCCAGTTGCATTTGAATAACTTTTTCCTTGTCTGTCTTTATTAAGATCCTTAATTTAGATTTGAGCATCATATCGCGATCTTCCTTCAAGTATTTCGTGTAATTTTATAAAAATTTTCCTTTCCAACGCTCTTCTTTTCTTTTGTAGGAATATAAGTATTATAAATTGTTGTGTAAGAAACTACAGTTTCTATTTTTAATAACCTTAATATTGTAATTGCCATTTGTAATACATTTCTTCTCTTCTCCTTTCGCTACACTACTCGCTATCATGTAAATTTCCGATTCTATTAATAATAATAATACTAAACAATTATAATTAAAAACAACAGAATATACATATATAAATACGCAATAAAACAAAAAACCAAATTAAAATTGTGTCGACGTTAGGATTATTTTTATGTAATCGGCCTAAAAACGTGGAAACTAGAGAATCTTATATAAAGCATTAGTTATGGTAAAGACTAGTTGGCGAAGATAACAGAACAAGATGATAATTGTAAATATTATTGTAACAAAATATCATAGGGCTATTAAAAGTGACAAAATCAGGAATGGAGAAAAGGATAAAAATGTTTGCAGCAGTACAACATACAGATAAATTAAAAATCTCGTTTAGAGTTACGCAATAAAATAAATTACAATTAAACAAAAACCCTTTATCCCTTTTTGATAGGATAAAATTGATATTTAAAAAAAATTGTAATTTGTGCCAAGTATATGCAACACAAGTTACAGGAGCTTTAAGAGCTTCACAAACTGATCCAATAAAAATATAATTATAAATTATTAGTCATTATAAAGCATACAGTACGTTTTTTAAATATTTGCACGTTACGTAGTTAGAATTATTTGTATATGCTATACCCAGATGCAACGCTACTTTTTTCTTGTAAATGCGAGTGGATTAAAGAACATTTTTAAAAAGCTTTTTTATTAGTGGGCAAAGCCCACTAATTCTTGTCTCAATTTAAGAGAGTAATTAAAAATAGAAAATATATTATATTTTTTAATAGGCGTAATACTTAAAAAGTAGCATTAATTTTTCCCCAATAATTTTCTCCTCATTTAGAAAAATTGGTGCAAAAGCATTTACTCAGAAATCATCTTGCATGCTGAGGCAACAAAATTACCCATTAGAAACCTTATACTACTATACCTATATATACATAGCTACTTAGTCTTTTCATAACAAAAATTAGTCAATCAAGAAATAATCCCAATATTGCACTTATAACGCTATGTAGCGATGGCACAGAAAATTTAATAAATGGTACGATTAATGGTTTATGGTCAATGACGGTTTGGTGAATAAATAAAATTTTGTTATACATCCTACGTTTTTATAATTTTTACTATCACCTCTTTACTAATTTTGTGTTTTTTTTAAGTTTAAATTTTGGACTCGTCGAAAAACAAACAAAAGTGGGCCTACAATGCGTTGACTTTTCTCATACTTGAATTACATAATAACGGACGATAGGAACTTAATGTAGCATGTGATGCCTTAGTGTTCTTTAGGAAAAATATTCTGAGCGCCGAAGCAAAATGGTCTCTGAGGGGTTATAAACTGCAGTCGTTAGATGTGGCAATATTTTGCCTTTAACGAATTATCTCAATCAAAGATTTATTTTACAGCTTAAAGCAAATCCCGGAAACGCAGCTAACTATATAACATTTCTAAATTGCTTGGCAAAAAATGTAGAAGAATCTCAACGCGAGCTAAAAAACTTACCAGGATATCCTCCAGGCATACACGCCACCGTTTCTATAGTTGAGTTTCAAAATTCCAAATGGGCTAATATTTTAATGAACTACACTGTAGTAAATAAAGCAATTTTAGAATTCATAATTTAATTTGCTTGTTTATTTTATAGTTTTTTTAAAGTTCATAACATATTGCTGAAGCTTACAAGTTTTTTTTATGATTAGAATGCCTACAGATATATAACTGTGGAGCTTTTACGGAAATAAAATTAGTCAAAAGTGGAAATTTTACTATCTGTTAATATCTACGCCCCCTAAAAGTACTCCTGGCTCTTTTTCTTGCTGAAAGTGTAACTGTTTAAATTGTATTATTACTGTTGCTAAACATGAAATCTACTCGCCAATCTAAGTAAAAGCCGCTTTATTTGCATCGTTTAATTTAAGAAAGTGAATGTTGCTACTTTGTATTTCATGTTTTATGCGTTTAAGACGCCCATTTCACAAAACGAATCATTCTGTACGTCAATATAATGTAAAAACTACTGCATCGTATAGAAATTTCCTCGTGTATGCTGGTTAAGAAATTTGGGATAGGACGATCTCCCGTTTTCAGAATATATTTCTGATCTGAAAACACGACACTCTTTCCCGTTGAGAAATTTTGGTGTTTTTTTTTTGTTGTTGTTAAGCAGTGAAATGAGATTTAAAGAATTTTTTTTATATTTTCAAGTACAACTAATATAAATTTGTGGGGAAAAAAAGAAAATTTGAAGACCAATTTTTATTAGATTATCAATCCTGAAACTGCAAATTCTTGCATTGACACAGCTCACGCTGGTTCTGAAATTAACATTTGTTTTCCTATAATGAAATAAAAAAAGCTATCAACTAATTATCTTCAAGCTACAGGCATCAATGTTAAATGTAGCAGCAGTCTATTGCCCGCCCAGTTATTCTATTGCGCAACAACAATATGAAGGTTTCTTTCATAATTTAGGAAGTACCTTCATAGCCGGTGGTGGGGAGTCTATAATACAAGAAATCCTATATGGCGCTCTAAATTAACTACCATAAAAAACAAGCGTTTTACAAAACTATAACAGCAAACGACTATAATCAGATATCTATTGTCGAACTTACCTACTGGCTGACTGATTTGAATAATAAACCTGACGCAGTAGACTTTTGTGTCGCAAAAGGTTTATCAACAAATTACTGTAAAATGAAATCCGGATTCCTCATCTATAACAGTTACAAACAGCTCCTGAATGATATAAGTAGACAAATAAAACATTCAATGGGCATATTACAAATTTATCCCCTTCTTCATACAAAGGTTACTCACCTTGGAAAACAACAAAACAGATAAAAAGTTTAAAAACTCCTATCCCACCCATTTTTAAAATAGGCACCATATGGGCACAAACAGACAAAGAGAAAGCAAAAGTCTTCGCTAACCATTCATGTAATACATTTCAATCACTCTCTTTACTAGCAGATTTTGAATTAGCTAGATATTCCACTGCAACTTACTTAACCAATTCAACCATTTACCTGAAGAAATAAGAAAACAATAAAAATCTTAACAATAAGAAAGCGCGAGGTTATGACCTCATTACCCACAAACTTCCTAAGAAACTGCTTAAAAAAGGCAGTAACGGCAAACACAAATGTTTAATATTGTAATATGGTTACAATATTTCTAACTTCAGTGGAACTTTGGCCAAATTATTTCAGTTCAATTCAATTATAAGTCTATACTTCGTATAGTCTATCCGTTTTGTCTAAACTGCTGAAAAGGCTGATATTAAAGAGACCAACCCTCATAATAAAAATTTTCGAATTGGTACTCTAACACCAGATCGGTTTTAGACAAAATTACTTCACAATCATGCAAATTCATAGACGTAATTGAACAAAATGTAGAAGAAAGTAGATACTGTTTTGCTGTTTTCTCAGCGTAACCCAAATATTTGACTGGGTTTTGGCATTGTGGCTTATTATGCCTTTTTCCACTTGCTATTTAAATCATATTTGAATAAAAGATATTATCAGGTGAAATACAAAAGAAGTCATCTAGCCTACATCTGGTTCATGCTGGCAAACCACAAGGAAACGTACTGGGGCCAACGCTGTACCAAATCTTTACATTAGACCTAACATGTGATGAAGAGGTAGTTACGCTACTTTCGCAGATCTTGCCTTTGTAGCATTTAACCTACAGAGTTGTCTTGGTAAATTACAAAAATTGGCACAAAACATTTACCCCTAATAACATTCAAATTAAAAAGACGCCAATACCTAGGTATGCATTTATAGAAAAGATTAATTTGAAAATCTTATCTGACATAAAAAAGAAGTTGGCATCAAACTGAAGAGGGTGTACTGATTGTTTGAACGAAAAATCGAAATTAGCGCTTAACAACAAAATGCTAGTGAATAAATCAGTATTACTTCAGTTCTGGAGATGTGTTTTAAAAACGAACATTGAAATTATACAAAGGTTTCGAAGTAAATCTCTTCGTACTGAAGCTAACGCAGTGGTATATTAGTAATAAACACACGAAGATCTCAAGGTTATGCGAGCCCGAGAAGAATTAAAGGGCATGTAACCAATTACGTAGACAAACTGCACTACCATCTCAGTGAATTAGTGCATAATTTTTCGAACAATATAAACAATACCAAATGTTTAAAAAGAAAGAAAACGGTAAACCTTATTAATTAGCTATTTGCCACTAGGAAACTTTCTTCACTCATGTTATGTCGTCACATTTGTTTGTTAGTTTTATGACTAGTTGCATATGTTAAAAAATCCTACAATTACCTTTTTAAACCCAGTTCTCATGGCTTTCAAGCCTGAAAGAAAATACTTAAGAAATATTGTAATAAAACTTAATACATCTCATTTGTATTTCTTTAAAACAACAGTTTAAACCTTTTACAAGAAGGAATACTAAATGCAAAATAACCCACAAAAATATCTACAAAAATAAAAAAACTAAACCAAAGAATTTGACAATCTCCATGTTTTTTTATCCAAAATTATTCAGAAAGTCATAGTCGAAGAATGAAAGTTGTATCAAATATAACCGTTACTATTGTAACGTTTCTACTTTTTGTGGTGGTAAATAAAACGTGCAAATTTACTTAAAACTACTTTTTTATTCCACTTACAAGTTGTACAGATTAACGACGCTATTTATATACACGCAATATATAACTATTGGCGTAAACGGCACATTATTTATGTAAACACAGCTCCCGCCTTTGTATTCGCTCGCTTGAATTTGACATCGGAATACCCAACCGTCCCACCGGGTTATATTTATATCCAGATCAAGCCGCGAATGATCGAGAAGTGTCGAACTCGTATCTTCTGGAATATTCGCAAACACGTGCGCTCTGGTTGGATTTCTAGAAAGCATGACGTAAGTCGCCGGCTTGTTAGGATGTGGATGTTTTATTACGGAGGGACGTTCGGAAATAGGTTACAATATGATTATAATAAACTTAACAAACGTCGGAACAAACACTAAATTGGATATAACAAACCATTGGTAGCAAAAGTCAACAACATTAAAAAAAAGGATTTCAAAGAACGTTATTTACTCCTCTAGAAAATAAATACTAGCTGGGATACAACAAATACAAGGTATTCACAGGAAAAATCAAATTGAAAAAAGTATAAAAAACTGCTGAATGAAATTGCCAGAGACAACGTTTCTTAAGGAAGTTGCGTAATGATCAAGTGGATTTAAAACCCCTAAAGAACTTTGTTTATATTATAACAATAAAGGAAACTAGTAGAAAGGGAAGAGAAATTCCACATCTACGAGCCTAAAAGTGAAAGACACTTCAAGGCAATCTCAAACCACTTGCTCTGTTCAAAATCTGTTAAAAAATGTGATTGTCAATTTAAATATTTGTATATATGCTCTTAATTATTTATAATTTTTGTTGAAACTATTATTGTTTCTAAGTCAATAAACATTGCATTTATTATCATGTAAAGACTGAATGCATTTTTTAGTCACCTGGTATTTGTTGATTTGTCAAATGGAATAGAATAAACATTAAGTTTTTACTATTTCAGTCTTGTATGCCTCATTCTTAGGTTTAAAATATTAGCAAACAAAAAAAAAACACTTTCACTTTGTGGAAAGAATAGGTGATGCTTAATTGATTCTTCAATTTTTAGGATTTCTTACTTTTTGGCTTCTGAATTGCCTTTAGTAAGAACTTATCTTCGACAACCTTTTTGGTTAATCGATTAATTTATATAACAGATTAAAAAATCAAAAAAATTATTGTGCACTTTACAGAAGGCTACCAGATAACAATATAAATCAACATATCTTACAAAATAAATTCTTTTGTTATTATAAAGACAATCACTCATTTTTCCTTCTTCCAACCACTTATTTTCAATAGTAAAATTGGCAACGTTTTGTGTAAACTGTTTTAATGAATAGATTTTGCGGCTCGAGTCAAGAATTTTGGTTGATAATGGGTTCGGTGTTGCGGTAAATAGGGAGGTCGTCTGCAAATATTTTTTGCATTGACTTGATGGCTGCTTTTCTTTATAAATGAAGCGGAGCAATATTGCTCGGAACGGGGAGCCACTGTGTAGAAGTTGGTTTAGCTGAGTGTCTACTAAACTTATGTGCTTGCCACACAATGGAGTAAAGTAGAACCAGTGCCGACGTTTGGGATAGTTTGAAGTTTGCGTACATGCAGAGTATGCGGGTTCTGAATCACATTATTTCTAGTCTGGCGTTTGCTTATGAGGTTTTGTAGGTGGTCGTTAAAGGTGAGTGTTCTGTTTACAGTATTTTTCCGGTATTTTGAAGTGTAACTATAGCGGGATTGGGTGTCTTGAAGTTCACGATTTAGGTTAGCTGTGTGAGACGTATCTTCTCGAGTTTGTGTTGATTCTGTGTATTTAAAGTTACCTTTAAAGCTTGGGTAACCAAAGCCATGCCACCAGCACACATAAATTTCTATAAGATGGTCTCTGGTAGGCCAGAAACGAAGATGGTTAAAAGCAGAGGGACAACACCGACCCTTACAATATACCGTTTCGTAGGTTTTTCTTCCTAAGTGGACTCAGTTTGTCACTCAGTGTTTCACTTATAAATAATAGTGGTATCTTACAAGGCACTAAATTATGTTGGTTATGCAAGGAACCGTACCATAGGCAGCATTCAGGTCTGTGAACACAGCACAAGCCTTCAGCTTGTTCTGAGATCTACTTTTCATGTAAGTAGCAACTTCTGCTAGGCACAAATCTAGTTTGATATATTAGTATTTAATTTTAGACTAGTGACAGTTGCATAGGATCTTTTTAAAACGAACATTTAGAACGACAATCGAGTTGTAATTTTTGAGATCCAAATATAGGCCGTTTTTTAAAATGTTTTTGCATAAATTGATAAATTTTAACTTTGATGTACACTGCACAATTAACAGACATACTATTTTATAGATCTCTTTATATTGTTTTAGCTTCAGCTAGCATGGACAGTCTCCTTTGGGTATTTATTATCAAAAGATAAATTCAAAGAGAATATGTTTGCTAATGATGTAACGTAAAGCTAAAATATTTTATCATGCTAGAAGTTAAACTTGCTTATTCGTTAAAGGGGTGAGAAGCGCAAGGTAATACCGTAATAACACCTAAAAGAACTTATCAAATTACATATGCTAGGAAATTAGAAGAATCATTACAAAACTATGCGTGGTTTGTTTGGAGGGAGAGGATAACTACCTTAAACATCCATACGAAGTAAGTGAGAAAGTAGCAATAACCCGTAGAACTATGTCTTGATGGAGTTTAAATATGGCAAGGACTGCCGATGACCGGTGAATGCACTTAAACTACGTACAAGGTGCATTTAAATTTTAAGGTCTACAATTTTCTTTCTCATCGACGAGAAGCAACTAGAAAGATGCGGTTAATTTTTAAAAACCCGCGGAACATATCTGAGATTGTGATATAAACGGCAGAACCATACAATCTACACAAGTCGAATTACTGCTACTGCAGTGAGTGTTGGTTTGTATACTTCAAATGGCGACGTTTAGTGTTTAAGAATAACGTGAAATCATTCGTTTTTTCCTTTTGCGTGGTGAAACGCCCAAAAAATGTATCGCTAATTGAGTGGGACATACGGTGATGCTGTTATGGATATTAAGGAAGTGAATCGAAGCAGCCTCGGCCACAAACCCGCCAGACCAAAACGAAGTTATTATAGAATATCGTTAGTTATGCTTGCGAAAAACACACCCCTAAAGGAGTGTTCTCAGCAGTCATAGAATTATAGCGACGACGTTATAAAAAATGTGTACGTCAAGATGAAGATTATGTTGAGAGGTTACAGAAGTTTCAACTTTCTTGGGTAAATATTTTTTCAAAAAAAAAAAAGAAAATGGAGACTTTAGTACCTAAACGCACCTCGTATTAGTCAACGCGTATCAGTCTGGATAATTAAATTTGTGCAAATTACACTTGTTATGCTGACATATTTCTCTAGGTGAATTTTGCATCTATCTATTAACTATAAGGGCCGTTCAGCAAAAGCCATAAGCGTATGGAGGTATAGCGGCAGTCGCTAATATCTCTACAGCGTAGATCTGAAAACATTCTTTGAGTGGTTAGAGCAGAGGATAGTTTATACCAAAACAAATAAATATTTCTTTTGGAATCAGAAAGGAATTTTGATGATAGATTGGCCACTATCTCGCAAAATCGTTACAAGTAAGTAACACAGTGAGTCGTTTAAGCAACTCTACTTATGTATTAATAATGTGCAGCTACATTTCAGACATTACACCGTTGTCTTACACCCCATATTTTTTGATCTTGCTCCTCAAGACTACGCTTTGTTTGACTCAATGAACAGTGCATACTGAAAGGGTTTTTCCAATAATGAGCTTTCGTTAGTTTTTTATAAATGTTGTTCTACTTTATCCAAAAAATGGCTTGTAACAGTTTTACCAAAACGATGTTCCCACTAATGAGGCAAAAACAATTGTAGTTCCAATCATTCTTGAGCACCCCAAGTAGATCGGATAATACTTATAATTTTGACAAAACTGATCTTTGAACAGTTTCGATAAGTTTATGAAGGTAATTTTTCTGGGGAGATCAAACAAAGCTTTTGAAGTTAAGTCTCATAAGCTACATTAAATAATGACTTTAACGTGACCACTAAACGCTAATGGTAACAGTTTTTCTCTTTTTTCAAAAAGTGGATGTGTGCCTAGCCACAGCGACGAATGCGGTTTACAAAAAAGACTGAATACCAGCAACTCTTTTGTTAATGCAGTAGAAGTACCCAGTGTTATTTATCATACTGGGGATTTAAAGAAGCCCGTCTGCCGCCACCTCCTTCCTCCATTCTACCAACACCATTACTATTCTATTTAGAAGCACATCTCAGCTTTTATTTTATAAATATGTTATTCGACACGATTTTAGAAGAGAATAAAGGATAAAATACTGACAGAGTGACTGTTTTCAGGATCAAAACCATCGAAAAAATCAGATTTCAGTGACAAGATGTTTAACCAAAATAAAAAAATGAAGTCTTTAGTTCACGGCTCAAGAAATAAGTGTTACGAATTCCAGATATGAAGTTCTTTTTTGCATCTAAAGAAGGCAAGAGCCTTTCCTTATCTGATGCTTTAAACAAACCAGAAGTGTAGTATAAGATGCTGATCCTCATCTCGTTGTACCAGCAAAAAGAAAGTTATACAACTCCTCCTGCTTCAATATTTTTAATTTTTTTTAAATATGTGGAGTATTTAAAGCATTTTCCGTACTTTGAATAATATTTTTAATCCTTAGTATTTAATTTACTTATAAATAATAATTTTACTGCCGAGCGATAAATTTAAATTCTGCAGTAGACATTTTCATCTTTAAGACAATTATATATATAAAGAAAAAGTTTTGAGTAGATATTCTACAATTAAAGCAAAACTTTTCAAAATTTAAGAAAGGCTATAAGTTACATAACATTGTAACTGGATCACGTTTTAAAAAATTGCATGTTATGCTTTTTTGTCCTTTTTCTTGTTTATGGTACGGTAGTATATATTTTTTGGATTTCAGATGGCATTTGACAAAAATGAACATCGAGTTTTAATTCGCTATTGCTGAAAACAAAATTCTTATGAACAGATATTGGAAACGAGACTGTTTTTAAATGATACAGACGGTTCAGTTCTGATGATCAGTCACGTTCCGGTCGACAATATGTTTTCCATCAACTGTTTAGGATCTCATAGCTTCATCAAGCAGTCGCGATTTTCCAGTTGAAGTTGGCGTCTTGCACATGTTTGTCTCGAATCATTTTTGTCAACTCAACCCTGAACATAAGAAGCTTAAATAAAATCCCCACGAAATGATTGAAGCACAAGCCAACAAGAGAGTCGAGATTTGTCACAAATTGCTTAAAATTCGCTGGATGATCGGTTCTCAAAGCGCATTGTTACTTGTGGTGCTAAGTGTATTTACCATGTTAATCGTCATCATATCAAGTGCTGGATTCTTTGGAGCCAAGTTATGCTGCCAATTAAAATGTTTTTTGTGCACAAAAATGATTCGAAACAGTTGTGTGAGAGACAAAAGAAAAAGTCCGATCTTTAAAACTAAAATCACTAGAATTGAATCTTTTGTGCCATTTTAACACAATTATGTGATTTACAATTTCTTGTCCTTTCATATTCAAAATCTACTTTGCAGTATCTACTATTGACAGTTTCAGCAATGTCGAAGTTTATTTTTGTTAATTAGTTATCTAGAATATAATAACTAAAGATTGGTACTGTACCAAAAACACAAAGAATAACAAAATACACAAAAATCTAATTTTCAAGGAACTTATTTTACAACCTATAGTTATATTTAATCCTCTAAAGTACTATAAAAAGTATTTTGAATATTTCCTTTCAATGATCTAGTCGGTTACTCCTTTAATTCCCTTAAATTGCAATATTTGGTTTTTCTACACGTTTTTTGAGTTTCTTAAATTTATATTAGGAATTGGAAAGCGAAGGTGAAATTGTTTTTCTCACTAAATGGTTTTATGTAGATATTTGTTATAAAAATGTGGGATTAATTTAACAAAATTTCAATCGATTTTCAATGAATGTATAGATAAAAGGGTCGATCTTAAAGTAGTCGTTTTATCAGAGAAGATAAGAGTATTTAAATAAATAATTTGAGCCATTGAATAGCGGTATTTCCATATTTTAATTGTTAGCCAAATAAGAGTGTTCAGGTATAGATTTGTCATTCAATTTTGATTTAGCCGGTTTTATGACTAAAGATTTCTTGATTTGCTAAATACTATATCCATCAGTAAAACTAGCAAAGCTTGAATTTTCTAAGGATAAGTTAGTCATCTAAAAAAAATTATTATTAGAAATATATTTTGAGAAAACTTTTTTCTTTGCTTTCCATTTCCTGAATTAAACTAGCAAACTTTTTATTTGCCACATTTATAGCATCTTTTTATTTGTTATTAGATATTTATACTTGTACCTTTTTTGCCTCTTATTTATTTTTTTATCTTGTCCCATAAGGTCAATATCTGCTACTGATACATTTCGTTCTTTAGGTGAGCTTATTGGCATATTTCTAGGTTATTAGATTTTTTTTACTTTTTCCTGTAACTGACGTATTAAAATTGTGTGTTCAATGGTACTCTAAGTTATGCTCTATTTTCTAGATATTTATGTTCAAAAATTGATTAAGTAAAAATTAAAGTTTTTTCAGATAGTTGTTAAGAACTCAATTTAAGTAACTTAATCTTAAAATCAACGATAAGATACTTCAATCCACAAAGTTCCAGATCGACGACAGAGTCTTACCTTTTTTGGAGCTTAGGAGTTCATTAAATTCAATTTTGTGGGAGGTAAAAGAAGGTGCAAAATGTAGTACAGCGTTGAAAACGTTTCTGGGTGTAACTGAATAGGATTATGTATTTTAAAATAAGTTATTGTCAAAAGAGGTATTTAACATAAGTAGTGTGAATTTAAAATAATGTGTATTATTAAATGAAATGATTTTTGGGACTTTTAAGAACGCCGTGGAAGACCCAACAGGAAAACGATAACAAATTCGGTATCTTGTGTAAGTTAGAACATGCGGAATTACAAGTTGACTAAATCTAATTTTAAGGTAATTAAAGGGCCTTTACAAAACGAGTAGTAATACGCGAGCAGCTCAAATAGGGACGAAAATAGATTTTTAAAAGATTTATTAAAGCATCACATAATACAAACACACGTCATATTGCTACATAATCTACAGACACAAACGCTTCGACAACATCGCTGATAAACCTCTGTCCTGCAGGAAATTCTTTCAGTAATCCAAACAAATGATAATTACAGGTACATACGTCTGGACGATGGAACGGATGTAGTAGTGCAGTTTAGAAGAAATCCTCACTAAAACAACTGGGTGCAGCTATTGAAATATGTAACATCTTAGCTCAAGTAGTTAAAGTAATTGTTAAATTAGTGTGTAAAACACCACTTAGAAAGAAATTCTTTAACAACTTTTATTAGAAACCTATTCTCATGCAGTTTATTCAACAGATTTGGCTTCGTCACCTATTTCAGACAATACAAAAATCATTAGCTGACCATTTTTCTTCAAAAGTATCAAGCTTTCTTCAATATAAAATTCTTAATGTGCTTAATTTGCTTGATTGTTCTAAATCATAATAATTAATAACTGAAACAATATAAACAGCTTTTTTGAATTTTATGGTTCCTAATTCAACAATTGTGTTATCTAGGCGTTAGAAAGGTTGCCTACACTCAAGGCATTAACTTGTCAGATTGTTTAAGTGTACATGAGACTATAGAAAGACAATTCTGAGCATTTAAAAGTTTTAAATAAGTAAAAATACAAACACGAATAATTACGTTTTTACTTATGTCAGCTTTTTGCCCGCAGGCGGCTTTTTATTTCCTTATTGCGAGCAGAAAAATGACAAAAAAGGTTTTAGCGGTATCTTTGTAACACGCGGCGTTAACAGTAATGGTGCAGGTCAACGTCTTCTCCTTTCCTGCAGCCGGGGGCGACCAAGACAAATGCGTCCAATTAAGAACGTTATGAAATTACAAACCCTTCTTTTTAATGGCCGTCCCAGATTCTCTAACGAGGCAGAAGGCTGCCGCACCACAATAACACAAGAGTCAGCCTTCAGCTGTATCTTTATTTATTTTCCTATTATTTTACAATCTTTTGAACATCTATTTACAAATCGAAACTGAAAGTTTCCCAGATAAGTCAGACGATAGAAAAGGCACAGATGCATGTATACAACCATACATGACTTCCTTTTGAAACGCAAACGACAATTAGTGTGTTACCACAAATAATCCTACAATTATTGATTGCAAACAAGCTAACACTACCATAGATAAAGTTACAATAATATGGAGAGCATTACAATAGTCAAAGTAGGCTGTGACAATATCATATATAGTAGTTATTATTACAAGCGGGTCATTACATTTAATGACTAGACAATGTAGCAGAACTAGAAAAGGCAAACCCAGTTCATCCGGCCGTTAAAAACATAGTGCAATAATGCCCTCCAGTTTGCACCAAAATACTCAACGCTATGATTATGTTACAACAACAAAATACAAAAATAATACTTTTTTTTCTGACGGACTGATTCGGAATGACAACGTTCTTTTTGCGGTGGAAGCTTCCTAAAAACAACTCGCGTCATTTTCACTGTCAGTCGCTTTTTATAAAAATGTTTTGGTTATCTAAAATCTTACGAGTACACACGATAACGCCAAAGGTCTTGGACGCGCCTATTTCGAAATGTAGTGCAAAATATTTATCAAAACTTCTAACATTGGTTTAGTGCTGTAGTAGTCCCGTTGTTAAAACTTATTAATCATCTAATCAATCACATTTCTTTACCTCTGTACCTAAAATTACTCTACATCTTTGTATATGTTAATATTTACTATACACTCATCACAACGTCATTCTCGCACTTCCAATTTCATTTCGTCCTAAAACCTCGACTCGTTGCCCTTGCCCGATTTCTCCTCATACTAGGGCTTAAGCCGCTTAAAACCTGCGCCATCCTGGCCGAGCTTCAGCTCCTCGTACAGCGTGGGGTTGACTTCCGCCGAGGCGGGCACGTGAAGGGCCTCCTGCTTCCAGCCCTGTCCACCCGAGGATGTCGAGACGGCTATCCCGTTTGCTGTTCCATTAGACATGGTGCTTTCGGACTGACCTTGCGGGACCTATCAATTATTACATTTCAGAAATCCATTAAACTATAGCACACAAACCCCAACCTGAATGTGATCCATATTAACTTCTCTGAGGTAACTAGGATTCTCGAAAGCCACCCCGCCGGAATTTTTACCACCTAAAAGTCTCTTTGTCCTAACAAACCATACGGCTCCGACTATAATAGCCGTTACGACAATAAGGGCGGAAACAACCGCGACCGCAACTCCAGTGTGAGAGGAGTCGTCCCCGTGACTGGCTGCAGAAGTAATATATTTATCCCCGGTGGTGAACTTGAGAGTGTCGCTTAAGGTGGATGTCCCTTTATGGTTTCCTGCTTTTATGACGCACTCGTACAGGGATCCCTCCATCAGGCCCCCGATTTTAAAGTGAGTATCAGGTGTGTCAAAACGCTGAGCGGGCATACCGTTGGAATCGGCAAGCTTCCAAAATATCCTGTACATTTCCACGGTGTGGGGGTTTTTAACGGGCGGGTCCCAGATCACGTTGACGGAATGGGCGTCAATCGGCTCCACTCGGATGTTTTGGGGAGGCCCAGGCAGCTTGTCTCTGCCTTCGTGGAAGCAGCTCATGATTTGCTTAGTGTAGGACAAGACGCATAGTTTGTTGTTGAGCAAAGGCTCGCCCCTGCACCAATCGAGGCAGCGCCTCGGGACGCCCCATTGCGAGCAGCAGCTGCGATGATCCGACCCGTCGGCGGCGCATTTCATGAGCTTATCAAAGTCGTTGATGCACTCCGGCTTATCAATCACGGCATCTATGTCGAGATAGAACGAGCAGGCTACCATACAGGGCGACGTCACGTTCTGCTCCATACAGCACTGCGTAACGTTGTTGGTAGCCGCAACGTTTCGAATGCGGACAGAAACCGGCTGAGTTGCGCTGCCGAACGCGTTTTCCGCGTGACAGAAGTAGTCACCGACGTCCATATCGGATATCTGATTGATAGTGAGGTGCATTACGTATTTATCCTCCTCATCTTTCACCGAGCCTACTGATATGTCATATTTCCCTCCTTGAATTACAGGCGTCCGCTCTTCGTGGTTCCTCCAGAACAGCATTTTGGGCTCCGGATGTGCATCCACCTTGCACTCCAGCTTCACCGAGTCTCCCACTGCCGCCATCGTAATTCCGCTCGCTTGGATATGAGGGCCGTCTAGAAAGCACGCAATGAAATAACTGTAAAATTGCGATAAACGAGTAGATTACGGCTAATAGTTATTTTCCTGGAAGCCTGCATCGGCGTCCCGTACCCATTATCGGCGTAACAAGATATCTGATCCATATCCCTTGTGACATTATGTATGACAGTTACCATGTGCCGGGTAATTTCCTGGCGCACAAGTCTTCCAGAAATGTACAGCGATATAGTCGGCATGGGTGTGCCCATCGCGATGCACAAAATCGTCATGCTGCTCCCTTCCATGACCAAATTGATCGGGTGAACCGTCGGCGGCTAAAATCAGACCGATAATTGCACCACTAAAAGCACATAACGAAACAAACCTCGACGAACGCCGGGTACGCGGGGTCGGTCCACGCTATGAGCGTTTCGGACGGCAGGCTCTGGCCCTTTTTGGAAATTGCGGTCACGTACACGATGTACTGCGTATTAGGATTCAAGCTCTCAATCATGTGCGACGTAACCGTCGTGTTGGTGATTTGGAACGCCTCGTCCGCGGTGGATTTGTGGTAGAGCCTGAAAAATAACCGTGAAGTGTTTTTAAGGTAGAGCTACATGAAAATACCTGTAGGTTATTTGTTCTGAGGGATGGCTGAATTCCGGCGGCTGCCACGTTATGGTAACCCACGTGGCGCTGTGGCTTGCCACGGCTAAAGAATGGGGCGGCGACGTGACCGCGTTAACCGCTTCTCCATCTGCAATTGCATTAATAAAAAATGCTCGCGTCCTATAAATAATAATACCCACTTGCTTTAGCAACGTGTATCATGATTGTGGAGGAAGGTAAGGAAGTTCCGTGTTTGTTTCTGGACACAACAAAAATTTGATACATCGCTCCATTTTCAAGGTTTTGTAAGGTAGCTGATGTTTCTGTTACATTGAGTTGCTATAAGATAAAATTAGGTAATAATTAAATTAGATATTTAAATAATAATGCACTTACGTTATCTAATTTCAATAAGGTTTCATGCATTGAGGTATTATCCACTTTCTGATAATGAACAACATAATCAGTTACATTGCTACCGTCATCCGGGGCTTCCCACTCCAAACTAACACTTGTATCTGCAGTAACCATTGCGTGCAATTCAGATGTTGGTCCAGGAAGCAATCCAGTGCCTACATATATTAATGTAAAACCAAGTTTTTATATATACATAATTTACCTTCTTCAAAACACTGAGCGATGTTCCCAATAAAGGGGATGCAAGTTGTAGCTGTAACTAGAAGCGAGTCGACCATAACACCGGAGCATAAGGAGAGACAGCTAGGAGGAACGCCTCTTCTAGAACAGCAGGCTCCATGATTACGTCCCCCGGCTCCACATCGTAAGAGCTTGTGGAATTCGGCGCCGCAGACGCCCGCCAGCAATTTGATGTCAGTCATGCTAGCATCGTACGAGCAAAGCGGAAGGCAGACGCTGCTCAGTTCCGCTTCGACGCAGCACGCTGTTACATTGTAGACGGAAGCTTCTTCCACCTTTTCTTCAATTAGCTGCCAAATTAAAATTACAACTAAATTTGACATACATCAATAAAACGTCAATTTATCCCGAACTCAAAATCAAAATTATCAGTGCAAATGAGTGCATCACCACGCACTCGCATCTAAAGAAAATGTTCATCCGCATCATGGGCACACTAAACATAATGTTGGTAACCAAAAGTGCTTCGTACATAAAACAACTAAGTATGTCAAACTAGTTGAAGATGCATTCGGATACGTTATAGACGACGCAGGAAAGCAACACAACATCAGGCGTTTTACTTGGACAAATCATAACTGCATTCGTGCCCAGGTAATCACGTACGGAGCGAGAGTAACGTCATTATACCTGCCTAATAGGAAAGGAGTTGTTGAGGACGTAGTTCTAGGATTTGATGATGCTGCAGGATACCTCTATTATAACAGTTTATACTTAGGCGCGACTATAGGGAGGGTCGCAGATAAGATAGAAAACGCAACGTTTGCATTAGACAACAAGCAGTACTGGGTTAGCGCTAATGATGGTAAAGATCACTTTAATGGAGGTGTTAATGGTTTGGATAAAGTGGTTTGGTCTTCCCATGTGGAAGAGTACAAAGTTATGTTAAGCTACGTTACGCGCGATGGTGATGAAGGATTTCCCGGAGATCTGTTTGTTCGCATAACTTTCGAACTAACCTCTAAAAATGAGTTTATAGTAGATATGGATGCGATCACTACAAAACCAACCATAGTAAATCTCTCTAATTTGCTGTACTTTAATTTGGGAGGCCACTGGGCAGGTTCGGATGAGATCAACAGGCATGTTGTAAGCATAAACGCTAATTGCCATTTAATTAGGAAAGACAACGGTTTACCCACAGGAACTATCATGAACGTTATTTACACAAAAAATGATTTTCAAACCCCTAAAGCATTAAAAAACGATATGCAGGTAAATGGTGGCTTTGATGAGCATCTATGTGTGAATAGAGCTGTCGAGCAAGGAGTCTGCTTTGTTGCTAGGGCTCTGCATCCTCCAAGTGGTAGAATCTTAGAAATCTACAGCAACCAGTATGGTGTTCACTTTTCTACTGCAAATCATTTTGAATTGGGGTTGGTAGACATACCGACCATACCTAGCGCTTCTTTGGCTGCTAGTCACAAAAGTGAAGAAAAATTAGATGAAATTTTTGAGTTAATCGAGAAACTTCACGCACAAGTTGCAGAGATTTTAAGTATAGATAGCAAAACGAATTATAAGGAATTAAAGGATTTGATTCGTAAAATGTACGACCATAGACTTTTAGAACCAGTGGAAGAATCAGAGGACGAACTTTCATTACAAGAAAATAACAAAATGGATGAAAACTTAATACTAAATCCGCTGCAAGCTAGATATTTAGAAGAAATGATAAATGCGACAACAGCAAAACGTGACAGTAAAGAAAGTTATTCAGAGTTAAGGACTGTGATTCAAAGTATTATAGAGACCTCAATTACAAAAGATGAGTTAGAAATGCACAATACAAGCGTAGATCATGTAAAGAGCTCTAGAGAACTAGAAGAGGAGGAACTTAATAGGGAATTGTCGGAAACGAAAGCTAAAGAAGATGCTGAGCTGAAGCGGAAGGGTACGATTCAATTAGAAAACAGCATTCCTTCTATTTATAAAGACGGCAGAATCCATGGAAAGAATAACGCAATTTACAAGAAACATGGGGCAATGTGCTTCCAGTCGGAAAACTACCCCAACGCCATTTATCATAAAAACTTCCCCAGCTGCAAACTGCGTCCTGGAGAAACTTATAGGCACACGATCGTCTACAAGTTCTGGATTCAGACAGGCGACCCGAGCAAATGGGTGAGGCGTAATTAGGTTTTTGTGTTCGGTCCGAAAACGAACGCCAAAAGCTCCGATGTCATGCGTTGCCCGCTAACTTTGTACTCCGATAATTAAAACGCTTCCGCCCCCAGCACTGAATTTTTAGAATGGGCTTACATGCATCCAATTAAAGCCCGCCCGACATGTATATTCATAAGTGGCGCGTACCTTGCTCCCTGTCCTGAAAGTAATCCTGCTGCTGGGCTCCCCGACTCCATGCGTATTAACGGCCTCTACGTAGAACTCGTAATCCGTGTCGCTCTCGAGCCCCTCCAGGATGTACGGGCTGTGCACCATCGCGATCACCTTGTACTCGTTGTCGTAAGTTGTTAGCATACGGTAGTGGACGTTGAAGTGCGTGACGGTATCGCCCAGGATTTTGGGGCTGGCCCAATGCAGAATGGCGAAGTCGGTCTCGATGTTGGTGACGTGCACTTGAAGCGGGGCGCTGGGCAGGACTCCGTATCCTTGCAGGAGGCAGTTCGTGTATTCGCCCATGTAGCGCAAGCATCTAGAAACAGATCAAATGAGTACTTTTGTTTGACGGAAACTGCCTTTAAGGCTATGTAAAGGAAGAATTTTTAGAATTCTTCGAATAAAAAATCGAAAACTGATTATGTATGTAATATTGGGGCAAACTACAAGGGTTTTCAAAATTATTTTTTGATTGGCTAATGAAGAAAATCGAACATTTAAAAAATTTAATGTAAAATACAATTAGTAATTGATTGACTGCGTTGTACAGTTTTTCTCTCTTTTGATTACTGAGCAGCCATCCGTTTCTTCTACACTTTTTAGGCTATGCTTGAATACTTTCTATAACGTAAATCAATAATGCTCTTCATAGCTTCTAATTCCTCTTCAAGTTATATGGATATTTTAGTTTGCATTTTTGTTAAGACTGATTTAGTCTTATTATGTAGTTGTCTCATATTATAATTTACTATTCTGCTTCAAATATTACATTTTCAGGTAGTCTTTGAAATATTTTGACCTTCATATACAGATGTTTAATTTTAGAAATATTTTTTCTTTTTTGTTATTAAATTTTCTGTAGTTTTAAATTTAATGTTTTTTTCTATTCTATATATTTTGTTAAGCTTGAATTAACAGTCTATAAACAACTCGTATACGGGATTTATTGGATTTATTTTTAACACGATAAAAGTAAATTGTCAAATACAGAATAGGGGAAGATTGAGATTGTTAAAGACTATTAATGAAGCAGACTTAAAATGTAATAATAATAGTAACTAAAGAAATAGCCTCGGTCAGATATAAATGCTTAAGATTAAAGGAACAACTAGTGAAGTATGGGATACGTAAACGGGAGTGTTATCGGGGTCCGACAGTTGAATTTAGGTCGAGGTGGAATTGGAAAAAGAAACTTTATAGAGATAAGCGGGGAGCGTCAGCCAAATATGTCAAATGATGATATTAAAAGGGCGAAATATTTAAATAACAGCGAAGAGAAGAATCTAGAAGAATTTAAATCAAGTAAGATATAAGAAAGGGAATAGTATCGCAAAGCAAAAGATCGAGCTAAATGGCACAGAATAAGACAGGATAATTAAAGAATAGACAAAGATAAAACAATTGACGGATATTAAAAGAAGGGTTCTGGAGAAATTCAGAAAAAATATAAAGTAAAATTATAATAAAAATGCATAGACAAGAAAAACAAATAAATAAGAGAATAGCTAAATCAGAAAACCAACTGAAGGTCACCGGAAAATACAGAAAAGTTTAAGTATGGTGATTAAAAGAGTTAACTTACATAGCCAGCAAAAAGTTTCTCAAAAATAAGGCAAAACTATTAAACAAGACTTTGGCTAAAAATGTTAGAAAAGGCTTATAGTAAATCAGTTTTATCAAAAACATGGGCCTACGAGTAGTACCAAGTATTCAAACAGAGCCGACAGGTTGTCGAAAACAACCTTCGTTCTGAACGACCCTCGACCTCTTCAAACCACGAAAACATCGAAAAAGTGAAGGAAATTGTGCTGGATAATCAGCTTTTCAGCCTGAAAAAGATAGCACGTGACCTCAAGGTCTATCACGAGTACGTTCGTTCAATTTTAGTAGATAATTTGGGCATGCGATGCGTCGCCGCCCGGTTCGTTCCAGAAGAGCTGAATTTTCTACAAAAACAGTTTCGTAAACAGGTCTCTTTAGACATGCCGTGTCGCGTCCATTCTGATCCCACATTTATGGAACCCATCATAACTGGTGATGAGACATGGGTCTATGGGTTTGATATACAAACAAGCCAACAGGCACTCGGTGGTACCCGTTTTGAGTCGATCGAGTCCATAAAACAACGTTAGTGTAAGGAGCTGAAGGCTATACCGAAAAGCGCCTATAGAAAATGTTTCGAAAACTGGAAAAACGCTGACGTATGTGTGTTGTATCAAATGGGGCCTACTTTGAAGGCAACAAAATAAATATTTATAATTAAACGAAAATTGTGTATTTTATTAACTAATTCCCGGTACCTTTTTGACAGTGTGTACAGGCATACCCTTGGTATTAAGAAAAATTTAGTAATAAAATGAAAAAATTATTTTAAGGTACCTTCAAACAACTAATAGGAAAAAGAAAACGATATTAAAAAATATAAAGCACAAACAGGCAAGAAATAGTGAATTGATGGAAAGAACATTTTTAAAAATACCAGAGATAAATTATGAAACAGAACTAGCAATAAGTTAACAAATAAGTAAAGCCCAAGAGTAAAGCTGTGATAAATCAAGAAGAATAGATGGTGTGGCGGCCTTTTTCGCCCTTGAACCGCTTTATATCGCGGCGGCATGCGAGCCTTTGATATCAGCTACGTTTTGCCGTCGCACACTAACGGCATGGGCTTTAGCCCCGCGAGCATTCATGCCCCGCAGCGCGGCCACTACGGTCGTGTCTCAGTCCGCATAAATTCGCATTTCGCATTCCCGCAAATATTCACGCATCGCAGCTCGGCCAATTTGGTCGTGTCTCAACATCCCGCAGATACCAGATCCGCAACGCAGAGGTGGCCACCTTGGAATCGCCGACGAAGCCGAAGCCGAAGCCGATTCAGGTGAGCGATTTGGCAATTCATTGGTTGATATCGGTAGCCGCCCCCATCCGCTAACGCGACGGCCGTTTAAGGGACGATTTGGCCTTATCGGCTGACCTTCCACTACGGGCCGTACTACGTTTCCACACCGCACCCCGAGAGCGGCTATTTACACGCCTGCCTCTCCATTTTTGGTCCTTACGAGCCGCATCGGTATCGTATCCCACACCGCATCCACGAGAGCGGCTATTTATACGCCTGCCTCTCCAGTAGATAAATACAAAGAAAATTAAAGAAGCTATAAATAGGCCAAAGAAAGAAATAGGTAGAAGAAATCCGGAAAAACAGGCAAAAATGATTATGCAATTCACAGAAAAATATAAGAAAGGGAATACAAAGAAGTGCAAGAACTACATAAAAAATACGTTACTAAGCATACCGAGCAAATATATACAAGTATTTTGAAATGAAAAATAAGGAAGAACTTAGAAGATATAATAAATATATACTTAGATAACTATAATTTTCTATTTTTATTAATTATAATACGACAACTAAGTGGAAAAGCTCTTTTGATGGTAAGAGCAGGTAAGTGTCACTTCATTGTATATTAAATTTCGTTTGGTACTTGGTCGATATGTAATTAGCCCACTTCTTCCTTTTCTAAATTAACTGTTTTTCCTTTTTTACTGGCTGCTAAGCTTTTCATCCGTATGAATTTTTTTATTGTTATTTTCTTTCTAAATTTTTGTAGTTCATCATGTTGTATTCTTCGTCTTTTTGTTTGTTTTCAGTCTCGCTTTCTTCTAAAATCACTTTTTAGAATCCCTTATAATGTTACAAGATTTTTGGGCGTTTTTTGTACCTTTTGTGCTTTTATATTTCTCCTTCTCTTTAATAAATTTGCGTCTTTTTAACCGTTATTGTGATATTTGTTAGTTTTATCACTTAAGCATTCGCCACTGATTTTTTAATCGTGTATTTCAACCATTTCATAATCGGCGTTTTGAGGTATCGTGTTGTTCGTTCTCTAGAAGTTAATCATAATCTAAGTTTGGAAACTATTGAAGTTTCGTCCACAAATGCGGCGAACATCTTTAAAAGGATACCTTCTAAAATTTAGTTATTGTGAGGATGTTGAGAGCCTTGGCAAATAAGATACTTGAGTCTGAGCCTCTAACCTTTCCCCTCTAAGAAGTCCTGGCGTCGGAAGATGGTGTGCCCTTCAGGCGCTTCCAGAGTACGGGAAGCTTAATGGGGATGTTTTCAAATGTGGAGGGATCTACGTTCTGCTATAGCCCCCTAGTTCTGGTGTTCGAGCTGTGTTTGTATTGTCGGTCTGTTTGATTGTGGTGGACGTTGGAGCATCTTTCCTGATTGCTGCGGTGCATGTTTGACTCGGTGTAATCGCAGGCTGGCGAAAAGATAAGATTCCTGTGAGTAGGCGCAGATGGCGGACTTTTTCCACTCCTCGAAGTGGTGGTCACTTTACACACTTACGTACCCGAAGCATTGATAGCGGTGGCATTGGCTAATAACCTTCCTTTTCTTTGACTGTTCAACAGTCATAGCTAAATCGAGGGCCACATAAATATTAAAGATTTCTTTGCTCCAGTCGCTGAGTTTAAGCTCCAAAAACGTGAGCAGCATCGGACGTCACTGGGTACCCTTGTTCACTCGCGGTGCGTTTAATATTGAGATGATATTCTCTAGAAGCTCCTGTTTGAGCTCCTCCTTCGGGATATGTTCTGGTACGCCCGTACGACGTCGCACACAGGCTCTCTATCTGAAGCAGGTGAAAGTGGTTCTAAATTTTTGCTTCCAACAAAAAGCGAGTCATCCACATGTAGCAGTAAGGATGGAGATTTCATCCGCTATATTTTTGGCTTATAAGAAGCTCATTTTGTGTTTGTGGATAGTGTTCTTCGTAGAAGAGTAACCTTACTTCTCTTGGGGGAACGCTTATCGGAAGAGTTTAGCTGCTCAAAAGGGGGCTAAAAGCAACAGGCGGTTGCCGTCGGTAAGAAAGACGCCACCATCTTAATTTTCGCACTAGGCCAGACGAAAAAAATTGCGGGAGGACTTGAAGTTCTCCTGCCATTCTTAGATAAGGAGCGCTGGTACTACAGTGGCTGTAAAAATTCATCCTGTTGCGTCTATGGTGGTTCCTTTCCCCCAAGACGTCGATTAAAGATTACTGTCCTTCCATATTCACAAAAGTGAAAATTTTGCTGGAGGAACTCATCTGCACTTTTACTGAGTATTGCGCAATGTGCGGCACCGAGCAACTGAACTTCACACTCACGCAATGGCAGCGTACATGACTGATCCATCTGACCGCATGCAAAGGGTCCAGCTTCTAATCTCCGTCCTCCTTTGTGACCTCACACGAATGGTGGTTGGCCTGTATTAGACCACCCCAATGCCGGCTTACGGATAAATTAGAATTTTCGGACGCTTATGGCGAGCGCCTCTATCAATATCGCTGTGAAGTTGTTCGGCGCTTTGAGAGATAAATTCTTGGAGCAGTGTTTGTCACGTACCAAGGAGCGACAAAGATCAAATTACCTGGAGCTTTTGCACTATATTTTAGCAGCGTATCTCTACACCGGTGCCGCGTACATTACTATCAGCCGCAAGTGCTCTTATAGATCGCCATCTTGTTGCGGAAGGATAGCCGTCTCCGTGGATAGAACATGGAGGTTAGAGTGTTATTAGGTCGTTGTCGGAATTCGGAAACTCTTGAGATTTCGTCTAAAACGAAGGTTTCCTAAAACGCAAAGGACAGTTATTTACTTTTTAAAAGATTTTCTTATGGAGATGCCCACCGCATTTGTAGACGAAACGTCAAGAGTTTTCAAACTCCAACCACGGCTTAACAACTCAAAAACCAACCATACAATGCACCATAACACCAGCCGTGAAAGCCTTTACATCTACGTGGAGCTCAGAGCTTGTCGATCTGCTTTTGCTTGTTGCTTATAGCCTTTTCCACATGGTCCTGCCAGGTAATCTTCTTGGAGTTGATTTCTATCCTCCACAAGTGGCACCTGTCTTCGAAAATTCCAAGGGGTTTCAGGAGCCGCCGTACTACTACATGTGGATATATTGAGCTAGTCAACACCCCCGTGTCGTTTGCATTTTCAGCCATCAACGGTAAAAGCATCATCGGCATTTTCCAGACGTAAATATTGAAGAGCCTCATGGACAGGACTGAGCTTTGAGGGACGCCTTCTAGGAGACCTTTCTCGGATGACTTCAATTCGCCAAATCTGATCCGGAACTTCCGGACCAGTTGTGCCATTAACAAGGAGATGCTCGCTGAAGAAAAGTTATATCGAGTTTTAATCATACGCGTGATGTAGTGGAAAATCGTTGTTGATTTCAGCGGATCAGCTGTTGACATATCGAGCTGCGTTGCTGACAAATCTGCTCATTGCAGGTAACATCTCGGTATTTACTGACGTCACTCGCTGTTCAATTACATGGCAGTTTGTTTGTGTCCTCTGTCTCTCTGTATAATCTCGGGTAATCGTTTCTATAATTAGACAAAACTTGTGTTTGCCTGAATTCTATCTCGTGGTTAGGATTTCCCAAGGTAGCAATAGTTGATTAAGATGTAGGTGTTGTTGGTATTCATTTGTTCTGTCAGCAACCGTACGGCCCGTAGTTCCAATATAAACCTGCTCACATGTACATGATATGCAATACACCTCTGATGGATCTTGTTGGTTTCTTGTGTTATTGTATTGTTTTTGTATTAGTATTGAAGCTTTCCCTACCGCATCTTACAATGTTAGATTTCATTTCCCTTTTTATTTCCGTCCTCTAGTAGCCATTTCTTTGTAAGGTTGATTTAGTTTCTTTTCTTAGGTTTCTGTGTTCGCCATGTCCAATCTATCAACGTTTTCAGAATTGTCTTTTTTGATTTGGATGGTGATTCAACTCTGTGAAAATATTGGGTTTTCTGTTTACAATGCGTTATAGATGTCTATTCTCCCATCTCAACATCTGTATGTTTAGGAAAGCAATTCTATTATTCTGTTCCAGTCGGGTGTATTAAATTAAGATGTTTAAAACGTTGTGGTAGTGTCTCCTTTCTGTGTTTCCATATTACGTAGAGTCATTGAAGTACACTCATATCGCGGGTTCTAATGATAGGAATATCTTCAAATTACTCCATGTAGTGGTTTGCAGTTATAGGTCTGATCGTAAGTGAGATTGCCATAACTACTCCGGTTTTTTTTTATTTATCATACACGCCTTTCCAGACCAAATAGCTGCAAAATGTCATTAGAGAAAACTTTTCTTGGGTGGTCCAAAGCATCCCGAACTAAATGGTTGGGGTATATTGTATACCACGTTTCATTAGAACTGAATTTCAATTGACCTGAAAAATCGGCTGTTCCTAGGTATGCCTTGAAACGTCTTGGTCATGAGTGAAAGTGCGAGCAAGAACAAGTTTTGTCTAATTGTAGGAAATGTTACCCAAGCTTATACAGAGAGGCGGTGGAAATTTATAAATATAAAAATAATTTTAAGATAGATGGCGAATTTACCGATCTTAAGGGATAAATAACAGACCGCCATGCAGCAAAAAAGCTAGCGATGTTAGCAAAAGTCGAAGTATTACTTGCAATGAGCCGATCAACAATGGTTTCTCACCACCATCCCTATCTCAAGCATGGAAGTATAAAGGAGAAAGCGCACGAGACAGTAGCTTAACGTTGGATGATTTTCTTCTAATTATGCCTGCGGCAGTTGCGGACGAAACCTCAATAGTTGCCAAACTCCGGCGACGGTCTAATAATCCGAGAATAAACCTTTCCGCTTAGACTTTTTTACCCCTTTAACTTTAACGTGTGATGTTTTTTTAATACATGAGTTTTCTTCTGCACTTATTTTATTAATTGCTTATTGTTCAGTTTCTTTGTGCTTTTGGGGTACTTCTTCTATTAAAAACATCAAATTTTAGAGTCTCCAAATGTAATTGTTACCAAAATAATAATAATGTTAGAAGAAAGTGAAACCGTCTTGTCATAATATCAAAAAATTTTAAAATCTGCGACCATCTTTTTCCTGCAAAACATTTATTACCAACAAACTTCACGTTATAGTATTTCTTATAAAGTGACGTAAAACTTGAGGCTATTTGCATTATTTATTAATAAACTTTTATAATGTGTGTTCAACAACACATTTCGTATTTTTGATTTAACGCTTTACTTTCAAAATTGCCAAAATTCGTCCATAAGAGACTTTTGTTAAAAAGTATGATACTTTTCATCAATCCTCAGTCGTTATCTGTCTTGTGGTGAGATTAAATAAAAAAAAAACTATGTTTATGTTTATATTTTAAGGTGCGCCTTTAAAAATTGCAATTCAATGTTATTTATTTTTTCACAATTTCGTTTTATATTTATAACAACTGTTTTACAGGCCGTAAAAGTTCGGTCAATAACCATACAGCTCATGTAACAGATGCGTAACGCCCGTAATGACGGTCATCCCGCCCGCTTTTTATACACAAACTGGCACTTCATAAACAGCTCGAGCTTTAAAGTGTCGCTCTTGCAGAACGACCACATAACCTCGCCAAATAAATTTTTAACGCGGCCCACATTACGGCAACGTTCGCTTAGCGATTTTACGAGCCGATCTGCTAGTCGAACTCGAGCTATTGAACTTCAGTAACAGCTGCGTCGTCGCTACGGCCGCGTCATGTCCATTCCGAGCTTGCTGCGAAGTGTCGCCGTCTTGTACTGCGTCTTGAGCGGGGCTCATTGCAAATGCAGGACGACGTTCATTACGGCCTGCGAAAAATCCTCGGATGTTGGGCGCTACGGCAATTGCGCCTGGAAGAGCCTGATTGTCGCGAACGACTTGTGTGGCACGGGGACTGCCGATCCGCCCGACGAGATACTCCGCTTCGGGACGTTCGACAAAGCCCCCAACCTGGAGGAGCTTTTCATCGTAGGGAAGGTGACGCAAATCCAGCCCGGAGCTTTCCACGCTTTGCATCAGCTGGCTTACCTGAAGCTCCACAAAAATTTGATTAAAGTCGTCTCCCGGGGGGCGTTCTCCAATTTAACCGCGCTGTTCAAGCTGGACCTGCAGGACAACTCTATAGAAAACATCGAGCACGGTCTGTTTGAGAACTCGCTGATTAATTCAGTCGATCTGTCACACAACAAGATAAACAACATCCAGATGGATCAGGTTGCCAGACCCGCTCTGAAGCGACTTATTCTCACCCACAACGATATCTGGCAGTTAGTGCCAGGATGCTTCCATCAGGATTTAGAATACCTAAACTTGGATAATAATAAAATAGCGAGTATCGATGATGGTGTTTTGAATCCACTCAGAAACTTAAAAGAGCTAATTTTATCCAACAATAAATTAAAAGTGATCGTCCTATCCTTCGCTCTCCCCTCCTTAGAGCGGCTGGATTTAACTCGTAATGAAATTCAAGGCATTCAGCGCGGCAGCTTTAAGGAATTTTTTGAACTGAAGCATTTGCTGCTGGGCTACAATAACATCACGTATTTGGACCCGGACATCTTTTCGGAGGACGGCAGCGTGGAAGTGTTGCATCTCCACCACAACGCCTTGGTAAACTTGGACGCGCGCGTGGGGTCGAACCTTCCCAATCTGAGGGAAATGTCGATCGGTGGAAATCCCTGGTCGTGCGGATGCCTCGACGAAATAACGCAATATTTCTCCAGCAAGAATATTAAGCAGCCGGAATGCGACAGAGAATTTTTTACTGCAGGATTATCTCCCGTCTGCTGGGTGACTGGCGCTTGCACAGGAAATGAAGTGCTGACTCCGGAAATTGATAAAGAATACCGAGACGCACTAAAATTTTACAATTGTTAACATAATTATTGATTTCGTGTAGTAATTTGTAATAAAAATGTATGGATAACTAAATTTCCTATTTTATTACATAATGCACAAGAAAAATAGTTTTAACTATTAAAAAAGTTAAAAATATTAATCCAGGTTGTATAGGTAAAACAGACTGATAATTGAAGCTAATTTCAGATATATGAAGGTCATTCAAATAAATATATATCAATTGATGGGTCTGCCATTTCATAAAAAAATGTATGTGTGAAATAATTAATTAGCGCTTTTTAAAACACTATAAACGTTACCCTAAATATCTGAGAGCGTTTATTATATTACTACTTACATTCCTCTTCTTAAGAGTGTTTTTTTTACATAATGATCTTTAAATAATAATAAATATCAGAAACAAAAAAAATTTGAAAAGTTCAATTGCATCAATTAAAATATACTGAATTGGATACATTTCTTACATTCTTTCTTGTATTCATAACACAAACTTTTCATAACTTTTTATAGTCTTCTAAAAGATTTTATGGTCATTCATTTTCATATTGTAAAAGAACTAATATTAAAGACAAAGCACAGAAAGTTCGCTGGTGATGTAAAAAACATGGGATTTCAAGGCCATAAAACGAGTATTAGATTCACGCTAGAACTTCACCTAAAGAATTATAATGAGAGTCGAACAGCGCAAAAGTGGAAGTATAAAAGTTCAGTCCGGTAACAGGAGGTACCTGCACAGCCACAACGAAGCAGAATTTGATCCTTCTGTTGCTTTGTTGTAGCTAAAAAATATTTTAAAAAAAAAGTGTTTTAATCTAACAGAAAGTTGTATTTGGAGATAATAAGGTTTACCAAGTGTAAGTAAATGCAATTTTCATTTTTAAGCTCATGAAAATTAAATGCATATAAGCTAAAATTCCGATGGCATAAGTCTTTAAATATGTCCAAATGAATAAAAAATATAAAATAGGTTTCTATTTGCTTAGCATTACATAAGGAAGACCACGCGATTAATAAAAAAATACCTTAAACTCGTGTATTCAAAAAATATTTTGAATTATGTTGGTTGGATTTAAGATTATTAAATTAAGTAAAATAATTTTACACTTCATAATATCATCAAATAATTTTTTAATTGGAATATTATAATAATCTTTATCTTATTTGGTAGACACTTTCTGCTTATAGCAATTTTAGCATCCTCCAATAGGATTATTGAAATTGAACTTTAGGATTTGTATTTACAACTGTCATAGCACCGGGAAACCGACGCTTTGGCCAACGGATCCAGCCAAGCTTCCTAACCTATTGGATTTTTACATTTCCTATGGGACAGCTGTAAACTTAGTCACGGTTTAACCGAATAACGATTGAATAGGAAATACTTAATATAAGTACTCGGCTTATTAACAAAGAGCTGACTCCTAGACTTACATCAAAAGATACTGATTGGCGTAAATTCCAACAACACATTGAAAATAAGATCCAACTTAAACTGCGAATAAAACAACCACAAGATTTAGACAAACCAGTCCAATACCTAGTCGCTCTTATCCAAGAAGCTGCATGGAAAGCCACTCCCAATCAAGCTGAGTAAGCACAACATGTCAATAACATACCTTTACATATAAAAGGACTAAAAGCTGAGAAAAGACGAGCTCGATCACGATGGCAACGAACACGTAATGTGGCTGATCAACTAAATCTTAACAGATTAACTCGACGAATTCGTGCTGGCCTACTGGATCGTCAAAATGCTAGCTTTAATTACTACGTCACAAATCTCAAGCAAGAAGATCACACCACCTGTATTTAAAAGGTCGCAAGTAACCATTCCTCCTAATACGCAAAACTGATGGCACATGGGCTAGATCTAAAAAAGAAAAAGCCGAAACTTTCGCTGAGCATTTGACAAATGTATTTCAACCTCTTCAACCTAATGTCTCAGATAAAACTGTAGAGGACTATCTAGAAGTCCCGTGCCAGATGTCTTAGCCTATTAAACCATTTTCACCAACGGAGGTTCAGCTTGAATTAAAGAAACTAAACAATTTTACAGCACCAGGATACGACTTGATAATAGGGCAAATATTAAAAGAACTTCCAAAAAAAGTCATTGTACTATTAACGACTATATATAATCGTATGTTAAGCATGTCTTATTATCCTATATCGTGGAAAACAAGCAGAAAACGTAACTTATTACAGGTCGATCGGTCTCCTATACCTACTAGGCAAACTTTTTGAGAAACTGTTCCTTGGAAGACTAATGAGCAACACAGACATAGCAATACATCTTCCTGTACACCAGTTTGGGTTTTTCGAATGACACTCTACATCGCAGCAAGTACATAGGATAGTTAATGAAATAACACGTAGCCTCGAAGAAAAGAAATATTGCACAGCCGCTTTCTTGGACGTTGCCCAGGCGTTTGACAGGGTATGCCACACTGGGTTACTCTACAAACTGAAAAGGCTATTCCAAAATTACTATTACTTTCTCCTTAAATCCTATCTTACAGATAGATTTTTCACAGTCAAGCATGACAATGAATTATCCAGCTACTCTCCTATAAAATCCGGTGTCCCACAAGGTAGTGTCCTTACCCCCTCCTGTATCTTATATAAACTGCTGACATACCAGAAAATGGAAACACTGTTATGACACTGCTGTGTTATCTACACATAAAGACCCTGGCGTTAGCATTGGAGAATCTTCAAACACATCTAAACGTAATCAACGAATGCCTTACTAAATGGCGCATTAAAATGAACACACCCAAATCCGTTCAAGTAATCTTCACAACTAGATTTAGTACATGTTTGTCAGTTAATCTGAATAATACTCCAGTATCTGTCAAAAAAGAAACTAAATACTTGAGATTACACCTACATCAAAGACTGACTTGGAATAAACATATCCAGGCTAAGCGACTGTCACTAAACCTAAAGTTTCGAAAAATATACTGGTTATTAGGAAGAAGATCAAAACTATCCCTATCCATCAAAGTACTTCTATGCAAAACCATGCTGAAGCCGATCTAGAATTACAGAGTACAACTCTGGGGTTGCGCAAAACCATCCCGGACAAAAAGTATTCAACAACTCCAATCTAAGGTACTCCGTGCCATAGCAGGTGCACCGTGGTATGTTACCAATCAAACTTTATATGTTGACCTATTCGTCGCGGAAGAAATTAATAGACTCTCCCAAAACTACCATAGTAGACTCCAAGTCCACAACAACGAACTGATTCATCGGTTATCCACTGCTTACCCATTTGTAAGAAGATTAAATATAACTTGGTCATAGGATCTCCTAACACCCTGTAAAAGGATTCCCAAAAGGAATATCACTAATAAGTGGTTTCTCTTAACACTGTCTAGTCCTGTTATCATATTTACTTAATACTCCTTGCAGAGTAGATTGTAAGTTTTCGAATGATAAAATAAAAAAAGGATTTTTATTGCGCACAGTTTGCGTTTTATAAACGTTGTAAGGTTGGATTTGTACAGTTGGTATCTAAACACATGGAAACGTCATTATTGAGCCAGATACTGTGCGGCAATGTATCAATATCCTTAAAGTTTATTATAAAAGCAGACTATTGAACGACGAAGCCCATTTTTCTTTAAATGGCTTTGTAAATTGTCAAAATTGTCGCATATAGGATTGTTTGGTGCTCATCTCTAAACTCTTGTCCCGAATCCCATCTCTACCTGTAACCTTGATCGTCCGCAACCCACCCTAGTCGCAACGGGATTTTTACCGCCGCCCGGCATTCCTATTTGAACCCTCGTGAGCGACGAAGCCGCCGGCCAGCCGACCCAGGTGCTCTATTGCGCTGTGCTGGAACGCTGTCGTTGCCTATTGTACGTTCCGCCTCGTCCGTGGTGCCCCAGGATTGAAGCCGCCGGCTAGCCAACCCGGGTGCTCTATTGCGCTGTGCTGGCACGCTGTCGTTGCCTATTGTACGTTTCGCCCCGTCCGTGGTGACCCAGGATTGAAGCCGCCAACGAAGAGCATGCCGAAACCTGCCGTCCAGGTTACCAGAGACCATTACTTGCGGTAAGTCTCGTTTTAGTTGTTCCGTCGTGCATTTGTCCCAACAGCACTTTTTTCCCACAGTCTGGAGAGTGCACAACTGACCTGGCGCCTACCATATTTGAAGTTATTCAAGCATAGTTGTATTGTTTTTCCTCAGTTTCTTTGTTTGCTTAATTGTTACTTTGTGGTTAATTTAGTTTTGCCCAATATATAGTTTACACAGCTCTGTTTTGTTTTATTTCCTGTTTTGCTTATCGAGTTACTTAACTGCGCTTAATTGTCAAACAGGGATAGTGAAAACCAACACTTCACTCACGAAAATGCATTGCATCCACAAAAATTAATTATTTGGTGTGTATGGTGGGCTGGAAGTATCATTGGCCCGTACTTTTTGAGAACATGCTATCGAGAGATGCTATCTAGTTTTTTTTAATGAAAAAACGATTTGAATTTTGAGATGACATGTGGTTTCAACAAGATGAAGCCACATGTTACATGTGAAACGCCCACTTTACTTCTGATTACATTTTCTGGTCGCGTTATTTCGCAGAGGAGTGACATCGATTACTGGAGGCCTTGCATTATAACTCCATTACACCTTTTCTCTGGGGCTATTTGAGAAAAAGGATTTATGTCAACAAAGAGAACATTAAATGTGTAATTGTTGAAATGGAGCCACATTTATGTATACTTATGTATACACTGCTAGCAATAAAATTCTGTTTTGTGTTTTACTAGGGAAAAGCATCCTGAAGTTCAATTTGGATCACCTTATATCGAATGAGACAATAGGTCTACCAAATTTAGTAGTAGTTATTAGGAGCAATTTACTCTTAGTAATCTAATGTATAGCTCCACTGGGCTATTACGTAATTTAATCAAACATTGTTAGCGTCGACACTAACGGCATTTAAATTGTGTTCATAATTCATGTAAACCGAGTGGGATGCTTTGGTTTATTAATCTCCTTAGAAGGAGTAGTAATTTTTTAGAAGTTTTACTCAAGTTTTTTTTATTGTGGAACCATTTCAGATATTCTTATATCACGGATTAATACATATTCCTTAGATAAGAATCTTATAGGCCCAGATAAGCTTCAAAGCAAACTGATATGTTAGTAACTAATTTAGTTTTAATTTGACAGCTGGAATTTTCCTCTAATCAGCTAATATAATTGGTTGAGATTAAATCCTAACTGGTTGCCTTAGTTAGATATATGAATTTACTCGGCAGGTCACTCCTGGTAGACCTTTTGTCGAATTTTTACGGGCTTATTTATTTATATAAGTAATATGCATCAGGTTGTTCCTTATATCTTGAGTCACTATTGAGATTTATTTAATTACAAGACTGCAGTTGCTGTTATAGAATTGTTGATAAATCGACTCTATTTTTACACATCAAATACAGCACCGGTTTTGTCTATTATGCCATACTCGGAGGACTTAAGCCTAGTTCATTTAATTTCTAAACAAGAAATGATTCTTTAAATGTTATTTTTATTTTTTTGATTCTATTCAGTAATAATTAATAAAAAACTTTTAATAAACCTGGAAGCACCTAATAGATTTATATTTATAGGTGTTAGGAAAGTTATTCGTCAATAAATACGCAACCGACGTACGAATATATATTTTAATATATGCGAAATCCGTGGCAGGTATACACCGACAAACTTGGGTAAGCAGAAGTGCGCGTTACCACGGCTAACTGCAATCTGCCCATTTTTGTTCTTAAATCAGTCAGTAAGAAGCGACACTCGACCTTGTTGAATGTAGAATAGCGAAAATATTTCCTATAATCTCAGCATGTACAAGAAACTGAATGCACAAAATTTTTTTCACGGGATAATTACGCGGATATTATAGAAAACCTTTTTCCTAGTTTTCGCTCCGCTAAATATTATATTATTACTTCCAACGACATTTCTAGTTTTTTAACCACAATTTTCTAGTTCATTTTGCACGTAAAAAATGCCTGGTCCTAAATGTAGTGTCAAAAATCATAAAGAAAAAATTAAGTAGCTCGCTGATTGTGATAATTTTTAAGAAAAGAAAATTTACAACATGTTTTTTATTATTGGCATACTTACCGGCCTACTAACATGCACTAAAGCTAGGACATCACATAGATCCGTGGGTTGAGCGAGACTCGAACTTGCCTGCGCCGGCTCAAGGACAAAGGAACAATGATCTTGACCACTGAGCCATTACAACCCCAAGTTTGTAATATATTGCATTTTTGATTTCGGCAAAATAGAGTTTTAGTCATCTTAGAATTGCGGCAGTCGGAGAACTTTCTAATAGTTTTTAGTACCCTTGGTGAGACAGCGTTCTAAACCGAAGTTTGAGAGGTTCAAGAAAGTGTTAAACACCAAGTCCGAAAATCAACAAAAGTAGAACTAACAAAAATTAAGAGGTCTAAAGTGGTTTGCTCTAGCCTGAGTAGTACTAGTAACTGCAGCTTAGTCAGATATTTCAAGATGAATAAAGTAAAGAAGGCAAAAGGAAAAAGAGAATCGAAAACACAGATCTACTCTCATATTTACTGCAATGCATGAAAAGGGGATCAGAATCGTATGACATTGTTAAAAGTTATCCCCTCCTTCTCTTATATCAAAGTACTACATTTCCATCTCTCCATCTGCATCAGCCATTTGCTGTCCTGTTTTAAATATACGACTCCCCCATAATTTTCTATTTTTCCTGTTTTGTCGCCTTTTAAGATCATCTGATCATCTCATCATTAGTCTACCTCTGTTTCGACTCTCTACCCATGGTCTCCATCTACGTAGGATGTAACAAATGCTTTAAAATATAAATATAGCCGAAAAGACCTTCAAGTGTACCTTTGCGTCAAAGATTTCATCAGTTTTGTTACAGGCAAGATTTTTCATGCACTCCTTTCTGTATTCCGCCTTTCCATTAACGTGACTAGAAAATTACGAGCGTTGGAAACCTTAAATGTTACAAAAGACGAATTAGCCGTCCTGCTTTACCCCCTTATAGAATCGTGGCTCCCTAATTATGTGTGGAAAATCCACATGAACCAGCTCTATTTGTAAGATAAGATTGCAATAATAAATACACCGGCTGTGGAAATGTTACTCACTGTCGTAGCGCACGATAACTTTGCACTAATTATTGTTAGTATAAAATGATTTTGACACTGTTTTTAGGTACTGATCAGTGGTAGGAACGTTTAGTTCCCTATGTAACTGAAAATTTATTACATACCATTCGGCGATGGTGATAATGCGTAGCACTTTATTTTGAAAAACCGATAACTTATTTCGGTTGGTTATGAAGATTGCACCTCAGACACTGCATCCATAGGCCGTATAATAGTCGTGTATAAAAAGGTCCTGCATTTAAGTTTCAGAGAAGAATTCTATTGATTCTATTGCCTAACCTTGCGCAAAATTCGGACAAATTTTTATTTACATGTAACTTCCAGGTTAATGTTCTTTCTAGGAAGAGTCCAAGGTATCTTACAGAATTATCTTTTGGGTTCCATAGTGTCGTTCTATCATTTATAACTATATCAGGTGGGTCCATTGATCTATTATCAGGATCGAGTTTTATGCACCATTCTGTAAACTGTTGATTCATTTGATTAACACTATTTTGGAGTTCTTTGGCAGCTAACATCATGTGATGGGGTAAGGATTGCTGTATCCCAGGCACACATTTCAAGGTCTGGTTCGGCTGATATAGGGATGTCGTTCATAAATATGTTAAAGTGGGGCCCAATATGGAGCCTCGAGATATGCCTGCTTGTCTTAGGTGAGTTGAAAAGGTAAATGAGTTTACTCGTACCTCAAAGCTCCTGTTGGGTAGGAAGGGTGTAAGTATGTTCAACAGGTATGGAAACAAGTTTATCTTTAACACTTTCGGTAGAAGACCTTTCATTTGCACTGGGCGACGTCAAGAAATGCTATGAGAGTGTGCTGTTTATTTTCGAATCCTCTTTCAATGTTTTCAGTAAATCGTGGTGGTTGGTGTGTGATTAAATATGAGGTTCTAGATCCAAATTGAAAGTGTGCAAGTATGTCGTTTTCTGCTAAAAAGTTATTAACCTATTAATTATTAATTTCTCGTTCAAAAAGTTCGGATATGAAGAACAGTAGACTAACTGGGCGGCAGTTAAGCTGGATCATCACGTTGTTTGCTAGGTTTAGGAATCATCAGTAAAATATCCGGTTCATAAACAGGCATTATTTACTGCTGTTTTGGAATCATGTCTAGTCCGGGAGCTTTCTTATATTTTAATTTTTCAATGTAATCTTTAATTTCGAGCGGAGAAACTGGTTCTGAGAGTATAGATTAGTTGGTAAACTTGCTGTTTGCTGAGAGTGATTTGTATTGAGTAGATTTGCAAAAGTGGAAAATGTGTGCTTAAGAAGATCTGCAAATAATTCACGTTTGCCTTTGTCCTGGGGGTAGATTTGATCCAGTCCACAAAAAGTGGGAATGAGTTCAGGTTGTTTCAGTATCCGTTTGATGGCTCTGCACATGTTTTAGGCTCCGGGAGTGAGTGATTCTACATAGTTGTTGTATGATGTAATTCTTAGTTGATCCAGTTCTATTCTCACTAATTTTATTAGTTTATTCAGATGGGTTTTGCTTTCAGGAGGTCAGGTGGTTTGCCAACGAATCATACGTTTTTCTCGTATAAGTTGGAGTATATGTGTAGGAGTGTTTTGGTTAACAGGGTGGTGGTAAAAAGGGCGAGTAGTCTTTGAAGCTTGTTGCATGGCATGGGTGCCCATGGTTGCAAACATCTCCACTGCAGTGTTGATTCCTTCTGAAGTTGTTAAGTTACAAGGACATATTAGTTCCTTATCTATTATGATTCAATTTTTTCTAAATCTATTAGGCTGTTAATTAGTCTTGGGAGGCAGAAATAATAGTAAAAAAAGAAAGTACTGTTTGATTGATTGGTAAATGTATATTTTTGTGTAAGATAATGTCTAGGATCCTTAGTAACTCATTGTGTCTGTAGGAAAAATATGTGTGTTCAGATGGCGCTAATATTTATACTTCTAGTTGAGAGGTTACATTCCCCAATTGTACTCCGTTGGGGTTGGTTTTTGTGCAACCCCAATTTTCATATTTACAATTTGGATCGCCCGGCAGCAGCGTGGGGATGTTGAGTACCAAAAACTTGTTAAAGTTCGTTCTGGAGTAGTGTGTTGTGATATGTAAGTATGAGTTGATATTGTGAGTTATTAGTGTTATTATTTTTAAAATTGCTTATTCGAGTATATTTAAATAATTAGTAACAGGCTGATGGAATGGTTGTGACATTATTGGGATCTTTACCCCACCTCAGGATCATGAAACTTTTCATTGACAGAGATAGTACTCTAGACACAAGGTTGCGTTGATGAGATATAAGTTAATAATTGGTAACCTCTTTCAGGTAGTTCTTTTAAAACTTTTACACTAATTAAATTACATCCCCACGCCTCTTTTCTTGGTTAATGTCATGGTAAATGTCTCAACCTCCTTTTAATTGGTTTTATTAAGTTGTGTAGCTATATGATATAGAATATCTAGAAAATGTATTGATTTCTTCTTCAGCTGTTGGTAGCTGAGTAAAATTTTATGCTAAAGTTCTTAATTTTTGCTTTTCCAGATATTATGATGTTTTTTATAGGTGGTATATGTTGTTTGGATGTTTTATTTTAAGGGTAACCTTCCAAAGCGAGCAATCCGTGACTTCAGTCAAATTTAAGATATTCTTGTATCAAATCATTTTAAGCTTAACTTTTTAAGTTCTTTTGTAAGTTTACTTCATTTTATAAATGTTAATTGCCATCGTTTCTTTGCTTTTTTCTTTTTCTTCAATTTATCTTTTAAAATAGTAGTGCATTTTTGTTATAAAACACGTATTCTTTGTCGAACTTGTCATGTTTACATTGTTTTTCTAAAATTTCTAAATTCAATATTTGACTCACATTTGTCTAAAGAGATTCTGATCTGTCTTGCTGTTACATAGTGATAGTCTTTATGATTCTATAAGTACGATTGTTAATGTGGAAACTATTTTTGATGTATGATCAGAGGTAAGTTTAAGACGAGATTTAACTAAGAATATGCTTGAGTCAAACCCTTTTGCAATACAGAAATCCAACATTCTCTTAATATAAAGCGGCCAATATGTGGTCTCATTTGTTAAGTAAATTAAGTACTTGTTTTAAATAGTATCAATATTGGTCGTAAGCCCCAAAATGCGAGCTTAGTATTAAAGTTTTTACTTGAGAGTTGTACAGTGATTTACGTATGTCTTTGGCAGATAAATTCAATACCTCAATCAAGGAGTTTTACGGGCGATTGCTTTGACTTAGTGGTTTTTGTAGTTTCTTTTTTCATATCGCTTTCATCTGTAAGTGTATCATATATATTGTCCCTCAGCTACTTAGTTTTATGGCTTCAGATTCTTGCTCTTCAATACTTCTACTTCATTTTTTAGCTTATAAAATTTGCTGTTATTAATTTGTTATATTTGGATTTGGTAAGTGAGACGAGCTTTGCGACAATACTAAATTCCTTATAAATACTTGGATCTTATTTAGTGACTGATTGCTGTTATGCACTTTAATTACGCCTGTATCCTTCGATGTATTGATACGATACTGATGGTTTTGGACTGCTTATGTTTGGTTGATTTGTTTTATTCTAGTCTAAATAGACGCGTAAGCCATTTGTAATGATTATTTGTGCTAGCGGTTTTATTTAAGTCCTGATTTAAGCGTACTCTGTGACACAAAAATTGCACTTGACATAATGGCGAGGCTGGTGATCGCCGGTGATAGCACGCACGCACGTGATATTTTCGAGGGCACAAATACGCCCGAACCTTACGAAACTCTTCGTCTTGAACAATAACATAACAAGTGAAGTTCGTTTTTTGCTATCTTGTACTTCCATAAATTCCGCTGGCAAAGCGTGCTGAGGTTATTTGTTGCGATAATTCTAAAAGATTGATTAAGTTTTCTTTCTGGGGTACCGACACAACAAAAGTCTATAAAAGTTTCAAACAGTTTTTTTGTTACTTAGGGCCTAGTCTTCACATTTGTATGTACATCAGGCCTCTTTTATTTGTTTTTTTTCTGTTTTCCATGTGGGTGTCTGCACGATCTGCTAAATAATTCAGTAGACCTTGGTTTTTGTATTGTAGAAAATCTTTTATTATCTGTTTTGTATCTTGCATTACCGTAGTACGGCCTTGCCGTTTCAGAACTACAGAATACTGCGTTATACTTTGTTTTTTACTGATATATCTAAATTTATAAAATACCAAAATGTATTGCAAAAGTATTCCAAATTCATGTTACTGTTAATAAATAGTTTTAATGTAATATATTTATAAATGATAAAGTATCCCCAGACAACTCTCTGCATGTTTTTATCTCACATAGTTTGGCGCTTAACTTTTTTATTATGCCAAAGTTAGTATCAAATATTTTCTTATTGCTACTTATTCTCTTTGTTTTACGCGAGCGTCATTTTGTTTAGTTTTGTTCTTTTTATCGGAATAATGCTGCTACCACTCTTATTTTGAGCTAATTTTTTTCCTTGGGTGCTACATCTTTGTTATTGATTGTTAATGACACTTTTCTTATATGCACTATGTTACTACCACAAACATCAAAATAGTTGCAATTATGTTCTTAGTTTTTTCTAAATATTCCACTGCAGCATAAAACTTTACATATTCCATTGCTACTGTTCTTTTTGTCCATGGTCAAAATTGCAAAATTTCTATCAAACAATGAGTGATTTGTGGACTAAGCAGTTTTCAGATGGCAAATGTGACGGGTTACAAATGTTGTTTTATTATTATACAGTCCACTTTTAAAACTTCATATTTTTGAATTAAAAATAGTGATTTTATTTTACAGAATTTATAATTCTCTTATACATAATTCGGTCCTCTTATACCTGTAAATTTCTAGGTGGCTACTTCCTTTTGCTATTATTTGTTATTCATTTTCCAGTTCCTCCTATCCGCAGCCATTGGCTCGTTTTAAGTTAGTTTCCATTCTTTAAAAATTTCTAGAGCGCTGTCACTCGAGATTCTTCTAAGCCTCTTTTTCTATTTGTACCTACAGCTGGTGTAACTGACCATATTCTCTTAGCTTGTCTGTTGTTATCTATACAGATTAAATGAGCAAACCCATCTTAACTTTTGTGTTTCAATTTTATCCTTTAACATTTTCACATTTAACTCTTTGTCGATGATTTTATTTTTTACCTTGTCTGATCTTCTCATCCCTTGGATCTTTCTTAATATTTCATTTCTGCAGCTTATAATCTTTGTTTTTCAGCTTTTACCAAAACCCAGCTATCAATTCTATAAAGAAGAACTGATGGGTAAATAGTTTTATATGCAGTTAACTTTGCCTTAGTTGATATTTCTTTTAACTTAGAAAGTTTGTAGATATTTTTCTAATATTTAGTTATTTTCCTAAAGTAATGGTCACACATCCGAGTTTCGCTTTTGTATTCATATTTTTTTCTGCTATTAAGCAGAAATTTTAGCCTTTTCTGTGATACGTTCCAAGTTATACGTACTTCGTTAACACTTCCTTCCACATTTCAAGATTTTTTTGTAAATAATTTCTGCATTAGCACAAAGTATAACATTAAAGACAAAAGCAGATACTTCTGGATTATAGTTTGGAGATTTTTTTTATTCAAGTACAAAAGTTTTCATCCTTTTTTTTAAATTTCTTTGTAATTTAGTCTATAACAGATGTACAAAAGTGGGCACAAGCTTCTTCCTGTTTTACTTTTGTATTCGATGGTGCGTTTACAGTTATTGTTCTGTTTTTAGTTTTGTTATATGGAAATTTTAAGCCAGCGTGGTCCTGTGGTTGAAGGGCGGGCTGCGATTTTGCGATTAAGGCACGGTGCTTGCCACATCGCCCCGCATCAGAGACGATGCGCTACGACCGGGCAGAGAGAGCGAACATATGAGAGCCCTAACCTCTCAGTTCGCAGCCGTGCCCCCACGCGGGGCGTTAGAACCTTACCATTATTATATGGAAATTTTATAGTTACTACTGAATCCGCTTTAACGCTTTTCTTTATCAGAGTATTTGATATGGTACTTATATTACAGTATTAAAAGTTTTATGAGGGTCTATAAAGCATAAAAAATGCCTTTCTGTTTTCACTTAATATTTTTTCTGCTTAATAAAGCACAAAAACAAATTTCCATATTGTGAGTTTCCACATTTCATTTTATTCTATCACATTTCCTTGCTTAATTTTTACTTTTTTTAATTGCACCTCTTTTTTGCTTTTGAAAGATTTTAGGATTATAAAACAATTTTCAGTTGTCTCTGCTACTCTTTTTTAACTTTTCGCTAAATTCCTTTCAAGTTTTCTTCTTTACTTTAATTGCAGCTGATTTTGCTGTAGTTCTTTGTGTTAAATAGGCTCTTTAAATCTAAGTGTAGGTCATTTTTTCATAACTTTTTCTTTGGTTTGACCTCTTTCATTACTTGAACTTTCCACCAAGTTATATACATTTTGTTTTTTCTTGTTCTATTTGTTGCACATATTTTTGCTGCTACTTTCTTTAATATTGCTTTGAATCTTTCCCAACGTGCTTTGATATTGTTGCTTTCTTTTTTGTACTTTTAGTCTCATAAATTACTTTATGGTTTCTACATTTTCTTTCCATACTTACTTGTTTTGTAGTTTGTATGCCCTTCTCTTCTTTTAATTCGTTTTACGTGTTATTGTAGCCCACCAATAACATTTAAAAGACAGTAATCACATCCAATTGTATATCTACATTTCCTTTTTAAGGAAGAACTTCTGAAGTTCTTCATGTTTTTATATCTTTATGTATTAGTATGTAGTCAATAACAAATCTTTTCTTTCTACTTAATACTTCTCTTGCTAATAGGTGTATAAATAAGTTCTTAGCTTTTTTCTGCAAAATTAAAGTTTTATTTAAAAAAAAAACAAAAAAAGCTTAAGTATCAAAGTATTCTCCGTTGGCATCGATGATCTTTTGTCATCTTTCGGGTAGCTTTTGAATTCTCTGGTGATAGAAGCTCACCGGCTTCGAGACGATAAAGTTATCGATGCATTTTCGGACTTCTTCTTCTGCTTTGAAGTGCGTATCAGCCAAGTGACCGGAATAAATGATAATCGGAAGGGGCCATGTCTGGGCTATACTCCGCACGTGGGAGAAGTTCCCAGCCTAACGCGAAGATGTGTTCTTGCGTCGTCTTCACAACATGTGGTCGGGCATTATCATGAAGCAGGATGACTTTGCGACTTCCTTGTCTATTAAATGGCCTCTTTTCTTAGATTGCGTCGCTCAAATTGATGAGTTGCTGTTGGTAGCGATCTGTCGTAACTGTTTCACCTGGTTTCAAGAATTCATAATAGAGCACACCTTTCCAATCCCACCAGATACAGAGCAAATACTTTTTGGCGTGGATATTGGGCTTTGGAGCCGATGTCGAAGGTTTACCAGGGTCTACCCATGATTTTCTGCTCTAGGGATTGTCGTACACGATCCATTTTTCATCGCTGCATAAAATTAATGCAGAAAATCCTTTTATCGGTTCCTTGAAAGCAAATGGAGTGCGGTGTCACGCCGTTGAGTTTTGTTGATTTTTGTATCTTGCCCATTGCATGCAAACGTATGGAATTGGCTGAGTGACGCCAGGCTGTTCTGCAAGCTCTTTTTCAGTTCGCGCATTGTTTTGATCCAGCAATGTCTGCAGCTCATCCGTGTCAAATATTTGAGGGCGCCCAGCGCGTGGTTGATCTTCAATACTAAACTCTCCTTCGCGAAATCTTTGGTACCACTTTTTACACGTTGTATGACTTACAGCATTCTCGCCATATGCAGCACAAATCTTTTCGGTGGCTTCAGCAGCGTTTTTCTTAAGATGAAACGCGAAGTGGATAGAAAATCGAATATGCTCTTTTGTGATTGCCATCGTGAACACAGCTGATTATTGAGGTTATGTGCATCAAACGCCAAATCGCATGATGTTTCGAAAGACCAAATGTCATTGCTTTAAAACCGCAAGAGGGCGGACTAATATGTTACATGTAAACGGTGATTTGCGTCCTGTGAAATCTAAAGCCGAGAACTTATTTATACACCTACTAATATATTGTGTATGTGTTATCTAAATAGAATTCTAATAGTCTCTTGCCGTTATTATTTTTTTGTTCCTTCTCCATAAGGTCCGATTGACCCTCATTTGATGTGTTCATTCCAACTCATAAATTAAAGTGCCTTATCAGTAATAAGAATTCTTTACAAGTTTTTAATAAACCTCCAAAATGTACCCTTTGTAGCCGGCAGGTCATTTTCCAATTCCTCAATTCCCCCATAAATTAATAGTGTGCTATTTTCCATAAGTAAGCTGGCACTCCGTTCCTTTTTAGTTTCAGTAATTCCTCTTAGTTTTAGTCTCGATTTTTGCAAATCTTCTGCTACCTCAACTTCTTTACCGCATAGTTCTTCAACATTCCAAGTCCCAATTTTTTATATCTCACCAGCCTTAGTCATTGTCTTTTCTGTTTTTATTTGTATATTTGTTGTTTTGGGCTTTACTTTTTTGTCTGTTTCGCCACTTTCTCCTCCTTTTCATCCCGGGTGTAGACTTGATTTTTGATAATAATCTTTTTATAGCCGATTTTAATTGTCGCCTTTTGCTAGTTTTTTATTTATTCTTCTAGAGCCTGTATTGCTCCATGCTAGGTCATTTTTTATATAGTTGATGTAAATTTTATTTTGAGAAGCAACAACTTTAAATTTAAAATGATTAGTCTAGACTTCTTGGTATTTTTCGTATTTTGATATTAAGTAACTGGTTTTGCTAAAAAATTTGATATAAACGTTTTTCAAATTATAAAATATGTTTTTAGTATTACAAATTATTGTCTTATTATTTTATTTAATGGCTTGTTAGTACCTAATCATATCTAGTAGAGCTTTTGTTATGCTTCCTAACTGACGTAGTTGTGCTTTCTGTTTAAGTTAACCAAAAGCAACGTCATTTTGGTAGTTCTTGCTGTGTTGTTCCGTAATAGCTTCTACTTTAGTATACTGCCAAAGCTTAAACTTGAAGATGAAATTAAAACCGCCCATATGAGATAATTTAATACTCTAAACTCTAAAATGGAAACTAACTTAATTGAGGTTCTCCGTTACCTTACTAATTTTTTTCAATGTTGCATTTATTTCACTTTAATTAGCATTATTAAGTAAAATTATGGAACATTGCATGTAGAAAGCAAAAATTTATTTTACAAAGTTCAGTATGAATTAAACTTCTAAAAACATTTACGCCCACAATAAGAATCTAAAAAAGCCATGTTTTGTACTGCTTCTAGTTATTGCATTTTCAAAGTAACGAATTATCAAATATTGCTAGAGGCACACCGGGCGCGAACCTGCGAGACCCCATGCCCGCAGACATGTTTGCTTTCCTCTCGAAGACCCGCAATATCGCCTTGGTCTGCGCGACCGGCAGGAGTCGCACGAACTATGGCCGTGGATCAATGGCGACATGTAACATGAAAGGGTAATTCAGCGAAGCGTATTTTGCTTGCCTGCAACCTTGTTATTTCGAGAGATACTGTCATTGCCAGTTTACAACCAATTTATTATTTCAGTATCTTGTTTACGACTGCCGCCGGCCAGAACACTTTGAAATAACAATGAAAATTTGAGTTATCTTTGCGTTTGCAAATCTAATTAGGGCTTGCGGAGCTTGCCCGCAAAAATTAATTATGTGTGTTTATCTGGAGGGCGCTGCTTTTAATTTATTTGCGGAAAAAGCGTTAACGCATATTTGCGAAGCCTCTCTTCTTACACTAGAACAGACTAAAATTCATATTCATAAATTTATATTTTTTCATGCCATCATAGTTTATTTAAAATAATAAAACCACAGTAAGTTAAGGTTATTATTATATTATATTATTAACAATGTTTTATGTAGATATATTTAAATGATTCCCGCCCCACTAAATAGTTACGCTGCTCATAATTTAACAATCTAATATTCTGCATTAAAATTTTCAATATTGCTTCTAGTTAATCCACTCTACACTCTACAAAGAAACTGATTAACCAAATAATTTACCACCAAAAACTTACATCTTAAGGAAAAGTGGTCAAAGTATGAAACAAAATAAGCAAAATAGAACAAAATAATAAAATAATTTATTACCGCATATAAGGGAGAAATAGGTAATTACTTAAAAAGGAAATATTTGTCTTTTAAGAAGGTTTTAAAACTGTATTACTTTATCGGGTATCATTTGATTAGACAATTTTTGTCAGAAATGTTACAAGACTCTCCATGTGAACTTTCTAGTTGGTAGAGCTTAGATACTCAATTACCTAATGTCTAGCTTGCTAGCGCATTTAGTTGGAAATATACAAATGACCCAAAGGACGCGGATTTTGAGCAGAAAGTTTACATAAATTCTGCGTCAAGCTAGGAAAAATCTCTTGTGAAATATAAAATATGATACATCAAGCATATGGTGACGAGGTATTATCAAGAAGCCATGTCTTTAAACGGCACAAAAGGTTTGGAGAGGACACAGATTCAGTGCAAGACGATCCCAAATGTGGAACCAGTGAGGTGGTTACCACAATAAAAGTGTCGTATTAATGTGCACGCGCTGTGAGTTAAAATTAAACAGCGATGTGTGTTATCGAATTCTACGCATCAATTTTAGAAAACGGAAACTTAATGCAAAAATAGTCCCGTATAAACTGACAGGAACAGAAATAAACCAGACAAACCATTGCTGCTAAACTGTTGGAAAGAGCCAAATGTGGGGTATACTTGTGTTAAACATTGTTGCTATAATAGGACCCTCAAAATAAATGCAAAATTAGCGAAGCCATCGTTTACCTGCCTCCAAAAAGTAAAGCAATAACCTCCAAAAACAAAGAAAATGTCGATTGCCTGTTTTAATGCTAAAAATTAAGTACATCATGAATATTTATCTGAAGGATAAAAGATAAAATAAAACTTTTATATTAGGGCGCTGAAATGTTTGCGGCGAGTAATTCGGCGGCGTCGTTCTGATTTGCAGGCATCTAGACAATGTCTCTCATTGCAAGACAACAGAAAGCCCTATGCCCTATACTACTCTATCAGTCCAAAAATATCTGACCATGTGATTTTTTTATTCCTGCGTGTAAAAGTATCGTTGAAAGACAAGCATAATAAAAATATTACAGGATCCAAACGGCTATGACAGATTTTCCAGGAAGCATCGCGGATGAAGCTCTTTACTTGCTACTACGACATCCAGAAATGGTGGCAGCTGTCTATAAACATCCGAGGAAACAATGACCTAGAAGCATTGGTAAGTTAAATAAATTATTTTTTACGAGCCCAGTCCTGAAAGTTTTCTAACGAAGAGTGCACCCTAAATTTATTCGTTGATGTCATTTGTCAATTTTAAGCGAGTCTTACAGAATAAAAGACAAACATTTAAAGTAAAAACAAAAATCATATCTTTGTGGTGGATCTAGCATATCAATTTTTCTACTGATAATATCAATGGGTATGTTCACTGATAAACTGCCCCCCCCCAAAAAAAAAGAGAGCATTTTGATTAATTAGTTGAGAATTGCAAAAATGAATATAATTTCTCATTTTACGTATCAATTTTTGTGAAATTAAGAAATATCAGAAAACTATGTTTGTTCTTCTAATATACCTATTCTTTCTAAATTGAATATGTGCGCGTAGAAAATTTTTGCTTCCTCAGATGTGTACATGTTCTACACTGATAACTTAGAATTTTATGTAAGCCAGCAACCTGAAGGGTGGTACTTAAAGAGCAATAGTCTAAATGTTGATATCAAAAGACTTCATAAACGTTTGTATAACTCTAGAAAAAATATTACAATTTAGAGCTAGGTCACCAATATCGAATTATTGTTGAATAGCATAAAATTACTATCTAAATCTACAAAACCTTCTGCATATCCATTGAAATCTTCTTGAACCTTAGTCTGATATGCAACAAAAAAGTAAAGGTCTTTTATTAGTGTTTAGTATAACGACCGAGAGGATTGCAAACCTGAAGGAATTACTTTATATAGTACTACTAAGGAAAGTGTTGACACGGTGGGCCAGATGTGCTCTAAATATATCTGTGCCGTAAGTACTTCAAGGAGGCCCAACAAGTGCAATTCTACCATTTACGTTGAAAATTTCTATAAATTCTTTTAATGGACACGATGGAGTCTTATCTTCAAACCCGCTTTCCAATTCACAACCTGCCTCATATTATACGACTTCTAACAGAAACATTGTCTGACAAAAATTTTGAGCAACGCTTGAATAATGGACATAGGATTTGCAGATGTCGATGTCTGTTATTTTTGTCATTAGCATCATAAATAGATGTACTTATAACATGAGATTTGTAATACTTGTTATAAAAATTAAACTAATAACTTCAAAAACCAAGACTGATGTAGACAGTTGACTTATTCAGTTTCTAAGTATTTAATAAAAATACTATATTTGAATTAAATATTATATTTAGAGCAACTGAACAGTCTCAAGCTAGAAAAAATGAGGTTTTTGTAATTTCTTTAGATTTGTAACATAACAATAGGGCCGCTCCCGTAGCTGAGTTGTCAAGAGCATTGCTTCTCTGTAAATCCGTGGGTATACCATCTGATCAAATTTGACCCGGACTGGTCCATTTAAACCGCGCGCGTCAACTGAATCGGTAATTTTTTTTCTAGTTTGGTACGCCCTTCTTTGACATTCGTGTGAAGTTTGAGCGGGATACGTCAATTAGTGTGTGTTTGGTAGCCATTTGTTTACGACGCGATTTGTCTGGCGATTTTTACTACGGAAGTTACTTTGGAGTTTGCTATTTTGTGTTTCCAATGAATTACGGCTACGGAATCATTGAAAATGTCGCAGAAGTGTTTTGGGGAGTCTACTCTATCGAGAACCCAAGTATTTTAGTGGCATAAAGCATTCAGTCAGGGTCGTGAGGTCGTAGAAAACTTGCCCCATGTAAGTCGTCCATCCACCTCTGTTAACGACGATAATATCGAAAAAGTGAAAAAAATTGTGCTCGAAAATCGTCGTGCTGGCATTAGCGAGATAGCAAAGGCTCTCAACATTTCTTATGTATGGACTCAACACATTTTGGTTGATGTTTTGGGTTGAAGCGCATCACCGCCAGCCTCGTACCGAATTTTTTGCAAAAAGAACGTCTAGTAAAGGTCGCAAAAGAGATGCTTGCCAACGTACTTGATGACCCTACATTCATCAAGCGCATCATTACTGATGACAAGACGTGGGTTTATGAATATGACATGGAAAATACCCAACAATCTAGCGAATGGCGCGCCAAAAATGAGCCTAAACCGAAAAAACCACGTCAAAGTCGGTCGAAAATCAAGGTGATGCTCATCGTTTTCTTCGATTACCGTGTTGTAGTTTACCATGAATTTGTTCCAGAGGGTCAAACAGCCAATAGGGAATACTACTTGGCCGTTTTGAAGCCTCCACGTGAAGCAATTCGTCGTAAACGGCCGGATTTGTGGGCAGACAACTCATGGATTTTTCACCAGGATAATGCGCCGTCGCATTCCAGCTTGATTGCGACTGAATTTTTGGCCAAACTCGAAACAAAATCCATCACTCCCTGTGACTTTTGTCTGTTTCCCAAACTCAAATATCCGCTCCGGAGAATGTCGAATGAGGCCATAAAAACAAATTCCCTGAAGGAACTAAAGGCCATCCCGGCCGAGGCCTATAAGAAGTGTATGGACAACTGGATTAATCATTGGCATGCTTGTATTGGCTCAAAAGGAACCTATTTTGAAGGCGATAATAAAGATTTGTATTAAAATACATAAAAATGTTTTTTTTTTAACCAGTTCGGTCAAATTTGATCAGAGTAGCATGTGACGTGTTAGCATTAAGTTATTAGTTAATTGCATGTTAGTAAAATAAGCCATCGAGGCTGCAGTGCCCCCCTCCCCTCTCAAAGTATTTTTCATAATCTTTTGCTATCCTCTGAAAGAATTAAAAAACAAAGAGGCCTCTGCTAATATTGAAATTCATTTTATTCGTATTGCTTTAACTACGACCTTGAAAACTAAAGCAGGTAGTTATACTCCACATTTTCAAACGACTTCTATAGAGTTAGGTACACTTTATTTAAAAATCGCTTTAAATTATGATCACCAGTTTTGACCCGTTCCGACACCTATCATATTGATCATATTTTTATCAGGTAATGATTATTGCAAATAGCAACAAATAGTCTCCAAAAAATTAAAACAATAAAGTATAAAATACATTAATAAACTGAAAATCACTAGTTAAATGTACACTGAGTAATGTCACGAAATAAATTATTAAATTAATTATGGTCATAGCAGTGCAAAAAAATAAGAACTAAAAGGATAAAGTACACGAAAACACTTTTAAATAGCAAAAAGTTACATTTAATTAAGGCGATGAACTTTTGGTTCGTAAGTTGGGTCTCGAAGAAAAAACTTAGATTCAATTTCTAGAGTAGGAATCGAACTTTCAGCAGTCTCCGAATCCACCACAAAAAAGCAAACCTACGAGTGTTTACTTCTTTTACACAAAATAAAATATAAAGTACAAATTGTTTTATAAAAAGCGAACAAGGAAAATCAAACAAGAAAACTGATATTATCGGAATAAAATTAACAAAGCAGTCAAAAAACTAATATTAAAAAAAATAAATTAATTAAGTGCAAAATTGATTGATACAATTTGTTTATGATGTAGCTACTTTAGTTCGATGTCATTATATACATGAATCAAATATAAATCGGAATTTATTTAAATTATATAATATTCAAGCTTTTCTATATAATTTACACAAATTTTAAAAATATGTTTTTCTAAACAACGTAATTTTCTTGATTTCGCTATCGTAAAATGAATGTGGTTGTTGCTACAGCCAATTGTGCACTATTGTTTCGACGGCAACATCTCTTTGTTCTTTTTATCTTCTTAAATGTTTATTTTAGTGATACAAACAAATGTTAATCACAAGGCAGTAAGTCCGGATTGTAAAATGTTATTATACTACAGTGTAAAACATTTTTTTCACGAGTTTAGACAGTTGTATGGGGCTGGGCGTTGTCATGGAACAGGAAAACATTTCAGATTACCTGAGCACTGTCTTGGCATATTCTATTGTAATAAATTTCTGAATACGCTAGTAGAAACAGCGCCACGTAGACACATGCGCCCGAGATTTTTTTGTTGTATCCCGTCATGCCGCGTTGCCCGATATAATGCCTTCTAGGAATCCAGCTGCCGCACATGCGCGAGAATTTAAATAAGGCAAGCGTTCTAGGTGTTTCCAGACGTTTTGGAGTTCTTCTGATAGATCACAATAAGCATAAATATGGCGCAGCAGGGCGGCCGCGGAAATTCAAGTGGCGACAGTGAAGTGAAGCTCTGCCCGTCGACATAAATAGAGTTACACATAAATACAATTTAATTTTACGTTATCTGTTGAACGTGTATACATAAGTAGTTTTAAGTGATTATAATTTCCTGAAAGTAAAATAAATATGTAGTTTTAGCAATTTATTTTTATTTAATTAGTATGTCTATGCACTTTTACTATCACTCCATTCAATGGTTATGCCACGGTACGTACCACTTGTTAGTTCCATCGTCATTGGAAGAGAACTTGCCGCGCACTAGCTTTCCATTGCATCAAACAGAGCATAGTCGCTCGAGTCAACATTAGGTGAATGTGAAGCGCAAAGCAGGACGGTGTAAGAGAAAATTTGCAGAGTGACAATGGTCGACTGACATATGTCTTTAATTGCGGAATACGGTAGCAGAATCGCTTTAGTGACTTGCGGTACTGCTGTCGCGAGGAAACAGCCAATCTATCAACAGAATTGCTTCTTGGTCTTAAAAGAAAATAGCCATTTGGTTTTGAATAAACAATCCCAGGCGTGGCTTCTTAGAATGAGGGCTTCCAGTTTTCTTCTTCTCCAACGCTTTCAAGTCCTCGTGGGTGATGGTATGTACAGTTTAGGGAAATAGATCTATTGAATCCGCTACTGCATTAAATGTACCATTATTAAGTCTGAAAATGTTGAATCATATTTAGCTTGCGCGCATTTGCTTTTGGCTTTGTCGGTTCAGCCCTTGTTGCCTCCCAACTTTAGTGTCAAGTTAAATAGTTCTATGATTCGGTGTTCGGTTTTTATATACAGCTGCTAACCTCCTATGGATGTCCAAATCGGTTATTCTCTACCTCCAAAGAAACTAAATCATCAATTGCTTTCCATGAATATCTATTTTCATAGTTTTCCGCTTTGTTTACAGCCTTACACACAGTACTGTACGAACGACTTATTACTTTTCTATCTGTGTTCCAACAACATGGCCTAGTGGCGTGACGTGTCACAAGTCTTTTTTTTATTGCAACATGTAACTGGAGTTTCCAAGGAAAGTGCCAATTATTTTGTAAGCTCTAAATGTATATCGGCGAGTGAATTTTTCAGAAAATATAAAATGAGCTCCGATAAAAGCATTTCGCTTCTCACTTTGCTTTATTTAGGACTTCATCGCACATATAAGACGCCTAAAAATACTATCCACTCTTATCTAAGAAAAATTGATTTGAATATATAAATTTGGATTATTATTCCAATATATAGCGACATCACTAAATATAACTGTGATATCTCAAAAGACAACAGACGCTTTATTAATAAAATATGCACAAATTTAAGTAAATGCAAATTTTGTATATTTATAAATGTTGTATTATGACGAAATGTTACCAGAATTTTAAAAATACTCGCAGATCCTTGCCAACAATTTTTTATTTGACTAGGTTATTATTCATCAAACTGAGTTCTTCAGGATCAAAATAACTCCTGAAAATTAAACTTATCCTTATATTTCGCAAACCTTTAGAAATAGACCGAGGAGCTTTTTGCTGTTTAAAAAATTACAACAAATTGTCATAAAACTTTATTTGATTATAATTAAACTTTCTTGAAGGACATTAATATTTCTCTAGTGATTTTGTTGTACACTATGATGCTGTTTGGCAGTATTTTTTAAAAAAAGCAAGAGTTCTAAGGTTTTATGAATAAAATGATAAAATTTTTAATTTTTAAATGTTTGCTGATTTTCTAAAATTTTGATTTCATTTTACATATTTTTGTATGTCAATAAGGCATTTATTTGTGTAACACACACAAAAACACACAGGGGTATAAATTAAACCAGTTGAATTTATTAAAAAAATTGTTTACAACAAATTTTAACCTCATGATAGGAATAAAAAATGTAATTATAATATCAAAAGTTTAGTTTGAGTTTCAACTAGATGGTTAAATATAGATGAAGGTATAAGGTTATTCCAAATGTTTTTGTTTTACAATCTGCTCTTTTAGCTAGTAACGTTTATATATACCCCCAACTTTATCTCTTGGAGATCTATGTTATTCTTTTTAAGGCCGTATAGCTATTATAGAATATGTTTTATTTGTATTAAAGAGTTTTAAACACTTTTTTGTATGTATTTCTATAAAATAAATGCCTGAAATGTGTTGAGATAATAAACAATTAATGGCAAAGGTAAGAATTTATAAAACTATTTGTTTGTAACCACATTTATTTAAATACCTCGCTAATAAGTTACAGGAAAAAATTAAAAATAAACACCAAACAAAATTTCAGAACTGTAAAAGAATAATTTTTAGTAACCCTGCAAGGATATTTCAACAATTTGAAAAGAAAAATTCCAAGCGGGTGTATACAAAAAAAAAAGGAAACGAGAAAATATTGCTTAAGCTGAGTGTTTCAGGTTTCAGGTATTTTACAAAACATAAACATAAATGTAGACGTCTTGATATGGAATTCGTGTCCAAACTAATTGCTCAGAACTATGGTAATTAACAACTGGTAGTTCTACATTTATGTGCCACCAGTTGGTGCCCAAAAGCATTGTTGTAAATTTTAGGTCAACGGTTTCTGAAGCATTAGTTAGTTTTTTAATCGCGGTGAGGTACCTTTGAGGATCAAGAGAGCAATTTAAAGTTAGCGGTTACTCGATTACTAGAATTTAACGAAACATCCAAAGCCAGTGCAAATTAACGAGCTTACATCATACTATGAAATAGACGGTAAACCTCCAAATGAACTAAGATTAAAACTAGTCATCATATATAAAGAAAAGTCATAATCCAAATGTGAACATCTACTTTTGTAGAAATATATAACAAAATAATGTGGCCAGCACATTAATTGTCATTTGAATATATAAATATTACAATGTATGATTATCTAACTGAGTTTTATATAAATAATCAAGTATATAATAATAATGGTAAGGCTCTACGCCCCCGTGGGAGCATCGCCTGCGAACTAAGAGGTTAAGGCTCTCATACGTTCGCTCTATTTGCCCGGTCGTCGCGCACCATCTCTGATGCGGGGCGATGTGGCAAGCACCGCGCCTAAGACGACCGCCATTATTACCTTTTGTTCGAATGAACGCAGGTACTCAATTATTTTTAGTGACTGAGTAGGCCACCCGCCAGGCATCAGAGAGCACCGGGAATTGAACCCGAGGCCGTCAGCATCGCAGCCCGTCCCTCAACCACGGGACCACGCTGGCACAATCGAGTATATACACTCCATTATAATGAGTTTTTTCAATTATATAAAAAGAGACTCCCGTACTTTTTTCAAAACATACCAAAAATTTTTTTTTTAAATTAAATATAGAAATTTATCGTCTACTAATAGTTTAATTACCTTTATTATGATTACCACAAGACTTCTGATCTGTTTGCAAGATTCTTTTAATGGCATTATCAATTTTTGCTAAATCTAAGAGTACCAAAAGATAAATAGAAAATTGTTTCTGATAACGCAATATGAAGAATGTTTATTAATCCTCTTTAAACAGAACATATTTTACACTTATTCTTCTTCGTTAATTTGTGCTGTGATAAACTGCCGCATCTTTTATAATTTTTAAACGCTTTTAGAAATTGAAAGTGACTGATTTATTTGACATCTCACTTCCGTCTCATTTTATAGAACTCGTGTAGATACTAGAACAAAATATATTCCAGAATCAATAGATATTTTCACATTCAAGAAACTTATGAGAATAAAAAGCTGCTCGGTTGACGATACACACAATATTTCCTAAACTTACATAATTTAGCACTCGAAGTATATGGTTGAATTAGAGATTGGGGAAAAATAAATAATAATACTTTAAGTGATAACGAAAATTTTGTACTATAACAATTTCTATGGACTTTAAGTGTTAGTGACCTAATAAATTACCCATAATGTAGATAAACTAAAAATAGAAACCAAATCATCGAACTAGTATATGAATATTAAAAAAAAACAATGTAATTTATATAAATGTCTGTTTTTCAATATTTGGGTGGTCCCATGATAGATCGACCAATTTTTGCAAAATATTTGACTATAACGATTATAATTCTTACTAGTAAAATACTTAAAGCAATTTTAACAAATAAAGCACAGTTGCCTTAATATCGCGAGCTTTGGAAATGTAAAAAATTGAAACTTTGAAATTCTTTAAATCCAAACTAGGCTTTGTCGAACCTATGTAGTCTAAAATATATTTGGATATAAATACTATACAGTGAAAATTTAGCAAACATTCCACGTACATGCTAAGGCATCGAAGAAGTTAATGAATTTTTCGTAAAAATCAACACCGACTAATTTTTCTCAGAGAAGTCTACGCCATATAAATTGGATCATTTGTTGGCCTAGCAGAGATTATTAAACGACTTTAATGATATTTTTTTAAAACAACCGGTTAGACAATAAAAATTTAAATTTGTGAATTTTCGAATATCGAAAATTTTCAAAAAATCAAAATGGTCCTGCAACTCAGGTGAAATAGGTAAGTGATAAATACATGGTGTGATCGAAAGGCGATAAACTTTGTTTTGTGACATACATCTCGTCTGCCATATATAACACGTGTAGCTACACTTTCGATCATCGCTTTATAGGCTACACAAAGCTTTCTGAAATTAATTTTCTATTTTCAACGGTTAACAAAATAAGGGCTTACATTAAAAAAATCGCCGTTAGAAAGCGAAAAATCTATTTGCTACAGAATTAGTTCTTTTTTAGTTCGAAATTTTGAACTTTTTGCTATTAGTTTAGATAAGTTTTTATGTGTTAATGGAACATTGACAGCACCCTTACAAGCCGTTATTATCGCTCATTAAAGGCCTCCTCGTACCTTTGTATGCACTCTGGGTACTGTCAAACAAACAAAGATCCGGAAGGGGGTAGTGGAAAGTCTGGGAACAAAGACGCTGGCCCTTGTTTGGCTAACCTAAAACCCGTCACCTGAACCTACGGGTATTGACGTATGGTCACGAGATAAATAGGTGTTAGACCGAATTCGCAGACTTACTAATGATTTTTTTCTGTCAATTCAAGATGCATTCAGCCTGGTTTAAATTAAAGTCCAAAAGTCAATACTTTAAAAGTTATGAAATGTTAACATTAAAAAATTGTTAATTTTTAAAAATCGATTTCTCTAAAAAGCGTCATATGCCGACGAGATATATGTCGCAAAAAACGATCAATCATCCCTCTACAACATGTATTCATATATCTATTTCACATGAGTTGCAAAATCTTTGATTTTTTTTAAATTTTCGATGTTTGAAAATTCGTAAATAAAAATTTTTTTTCTGCCCCACCGACCGTTTTAAAAAAATACAATTACAGATCTTTCATCATATCTGCTATGCCAACAACCAACCTACGACATATGAGTGAGATATGTCGTAGGTTTCTAGTATTATTGAGGAAAAAGTTGTCAAAATGTCGATTTTTACAAAAATTTACTGATTTTTCCAGGCTTTAGCATGTAAGTGAAAATTTACTGAATTATTAATGCACAGTTCTTATACCCAAATAAATTCGGGACCATAAGCTTGACAAAGCCTGCCTTGTTTACCCTTAAAAAAATTCCACACTTTTAATTTTTGCCATTTTCAAAGCTCAATAACTTTTAAAAGAGTGCGACACTAGGGAATGTGAGCTTCACTTTTTAAAGTTACGTCAGTGTTTTTATTTATTTATTTAAACTAGAAATCCTTATACCGTTAGGTGTCGGATTATAACCCAGTTTATAGTACTTATAATATAATATCTAATATAACTTATAAAACTTATTAAACTTAATTAACATTTCTTAATTAATTTATTCCAACCCTTTCTGACGCTTGTCAGGTTCCTTACTTCTCTCCATTGTATGTTCCTATTTTCCGCTGCTAATTTTACCTGTTCCTCCCACTTCCTTCTCGGTCTACCTACTGCGTTCTTCCCCTCTGTTCTTGCTTCGTATACTCTCTTCGCTATCCTATTATCATCCATTCGGAGCAGATGTTCCATCCAACCTAATTGCCTCTCTTCTACCAGTGTCAATATAGGTTTCAGTTTCAGTTGCTCCGTTATATTTTCATTTCTCACTCTGTCCAGTCTTGTTATTCCTTTAATTTTCCTCAAATATCTCATCTCCATTGCTCTAATTTTACTCTCGTTTCTTCTGTTGATCGTCCAGGATTCGCTGCCATAGATTAACGAAGGTCTTACTACTTTTTTGTATACTTCCGATTTTATTTGTTCTGGAATTTCTTTTTTCCCGAGGAACGAATTTTTCAGTGTGTTAAATATTTTTCCCACCTTACCTAATCTTTCCATTATTTCTCTATTTCTCCCTTGTTATCTATTATTGTACCTAAATATTTGAAATTTGTTACTTGTTCTAGTGTTTGTCCTTCTATATTGATATTGTGTTGAGGGTCTGTCTTAGCAATAATCATAGTTTTAGTTTTTTCTATATTTATTTCCATGTTTATTTTTCTGAGCTCGCGATGATAGATATTGATATTTTCCTGATGTTTTTCCGCGCTAGTAGCACCATATTATCAGCAAATAGCAATTCCAGTATTGTTATTCTTTTTAATCTCCACTTCCATATTATAGCATTCCTTTTTACAGATCTTCACTACATCGTCCATGAGTACTGAGAATAGGAGTGGACTAAGCACTGTTTCATCCTGTTTCAGTCCTATTTTTGTTTCGAATTGTTCTGACTCGTTGTTGTGTGTCCTTACTTTATTTCTATTGTCTTTGTATAGTGTTTTGATGACATCTATCATGTCTTTACTTACTCCTCTTCTTTCTAGACTTTCCCAAACATCCTTTCTCTTTACCCTGTCGAAGGCTTTTTTTAGGTCAATAAAGCAAATACGAATTTCCTTCTTTTTCCTTATCATTTTTCCCCTAATTGTCTGATTGTAAAAATTAAGTCCTGTGTGCTTCTACCTCTACGGAACTCATGTTGTGACTCCTCCAGCGAGTTTTCAATTTCTTCTCTCAGTCGTTTCTCTAAAATTCTACTTAATACTTTGCCGGGTATACTCGTTAGTGTAATACCCCTATAATTTGAGCATTCTTTTATGTCTCCTTTTTTGTATAGGGGTAGTATTATTACAATATTTCAGTCTGTTGGTATTACTTTTGTACTATTATTTCATTTATTAACTCGTAGAATTCCTCTACAGCTATCTCTCCCACATATCTCAACATCTCAGCTGTGATATCATCTTCCCCTGGTGCTTTCCCTAGTTTGAGTTTCCTGGCTGCTTCCATAATTTCTTCTTTTGAGATTCTTTGTATCTTCTGTGTATACCCGTGCCCTGCCCTTATTTCCTCTATCTCTTGTTCTACATTATTTCCTGCTTCTGTTAATTCTTCGAAGTATTCCTTCCATCTTTGCATTATTTCCTTCTCTTCAATTATCACTTTCCCATTTTGGTCTTTGATATTTCTTAGTTTGGGTGGTTTCTTTTGTTTTAAATGCTTTAATGTATTATAGAATAGTTTTTGGTTCTCTAAATAGTTTTCTTTCATTCTGGTTCCGAACTCTTCCCATGCCTTTTTCTTCGTTTCTTTTATACTTTTCTTTGCTTCGGTTCTTGCTTTCTTGTATATGTTATAGTCTTCTTCCGGTCCAGTTATTATATACTTTTTCCATTTTTCCTTCTTTTCCTTGACTTTTTGTTGTATCTCGGTTGACCATCATCTACTTCCCTTCCTATATGTATTCACAATTTTCTTTAGTCCACAGCTAGTTCTTGCTGCTTCTAGAATATTTTCTTTAAAATGTCTCCATTTCCTTTCTATATCTTTACTATCAATTTTATTTGGGGCAATTTTCTTATCTAGAATTTCTTGGATTTTTTTTTGTATTTCACTCTCCTTTAGTCTATAACCTTTGATTTTTTGTTTTACTATTATCTTCCTTTTTATCTCTTGTTTATCTTTCACGTTTATCCAGAGTACTATTTTTAGTAAATAATGGTCGCTTCCTATTTCAGCATTTCTTTTTCACCCTCACATCGTTCATTCTCTTCCAATTTTCTGTATTTACAATAAAGTAGTCAATAATTGACTTCTCGTTCAGGAGCGGGCTTCCCTGGTGTATTTGTGTATATCCTTGTGCATGAATTTCGTGTTTGTAATCACCAAATCATTTCCTACACATAGCTCTATTAGCCTTAAATCGTTGTCATTTTTAGTATTTTCGCCCTGCTGCCCCATGTGTCTTTCTATGCCTTAATTGTTATTGCCTACTCTGCCATTCATATCTCCCATTACAATTACATTTCTTTCTCCTCTATCAATTTCCATTTGTAGTAATTCATAAAACTGTTCTTTCACTTCCTTCCTTTCATTATCATTAGGCGCATATGCTACTATTATCGTCCACATTTCTTCATTGTCTATTTTAATGTCTAGTGCCAGCAATCTTTCATTAATATATCTTTCTTCCCTAATATTATTTGCTTTATCGGATTTTACTATTAACCCTACCACTTTTGCTCCCCATTCTTCTTGCTCTACTCCTGACCAATATAGCCAGTATCCTTCGTTCAGTTCCATTTTCCTTTCCTTTCCCTTTCTTTTTGGTTTCCGTTATGCCTAAATAGTCGATATTTTGCATTTTCATCTCATCAATTATTTCTTCTTCTTTTCCTATGATACTATTCACATTCCAGGTGCCAATTTTTATTGAGTCACTTATTTGTTTTATTTTCTTCGGTTCTTCTTTGTTGTATTGTTTGTTTCTTTTCCTATTTTTATGTTTTTGATGTATTACCATTTGCGCATTTCCTTGTTCATTGCCTTTTTTGTCATCACTTCCCCCTATCCTATCTTTGTCTACCAGTTTTTTCTCCCGGTACGGGTTACTTTCCTCAATTGATCATCCAGAGTGCTTCCCTCCGGGGACCTTTCCGTTACTGTCCTCTTTAGGGCATTTGATTCTAAACTATCTTTCTTTATCCGTTTTTCTTCCCTTTTTATATCATCGACCTTGTATATTTGATCGTTCACAATTAGCGTATTGAATTTTAACTGTGCCTTAAATCCTTTTTTCCGCGCTTCTTTCAGGTGTGGTATTAATATCTTTCTTTCTTCTTGTATTTCCTTAGTGTAGTCTTGGTCGATCCATATATCGGATCCTTTAAGTTTTTTCGCATTCTGAAGGATTGCTAGTTTCGTACTATCTTTAATTAATTTAACGTGTATTGGTCTTTTCTTGTCCTTACTGTAACCCCCAATTCTTTTGACTTGGTCGGTTTCGGCTTTTATGTCTAAGTTCATACCTATTTTTTTGAATAATTGTTAGTAATTTGGCACTTAACTCGTTTTCATTTTCGTTTTCTTCATCTGATACTCCTTTTATTACAATATTCTTTTTTCTTACTTCTCTTTCTAAATTGGTTATTTTTCCTTCTTGCGCTAATATTTGTGCTTTCAATTTTACATTTTCTTCCTTTATTTGTTTCATTTCTGTTACTAATGTATCTAATTTTGCATTCATTTAGCTCATGTTCCCCTTTATTATTTGAAACATTTTCTCAATTTTGTCGAACTCACCCATCCTTAGTTTTGTTTGATCACTTTGATTGAATTTGACCTTAATTTATTTCTCTGTTCAAAAATTTATACCTGGCTTTTAAACTTTAAAATTTTTAATTCTTATGCATTCCTGAATATATTTCCTTTTAAATATTTGATTTGTTATTTGGGTTGCCTATTTAGACGTCGTGTAGCGTGAAGTGTTATCACCCAAGTCGACCTTTCGGAGGTTATATCACTTATCTCCCGACGTTGTGTATTTATTTGTATATTTAATATTTAATATTTGCAAATTAGTACTTAATTATCTCATTTAATGCCTATTTTTCCTTCTTAAATATTATTTATATAATCTTATGCTATTGATTCTCTTTATGGTTAACAACTTACGTATAAATTCAACTCGTAAAGGCTCAAATCTTGAATTTGTTTGCGGAGCGATTGACACGCGTGCACTCACATTATAGATCCTATGTCTGTCCCGTCAGTGTTTTATTAGTAAAAAATTATGATCGCTATAGTAAAACATTTTGGCAAAATTGGTCGATCTATCGTGGAATCACCAACTAGCTAAGAACATACAAATAATTAATTTTAATATTTTTTTTATATTTTCTATGTTCCTCATACGTAAGTTGATATAATAAAAATATGCAGTAAAAAGTTTGATTTGAGCTTATGATTTTTTAAAATTTTATTTAAGAGGGTCATATCTGCAAAAGACCATTTTGAAGAAAAACAGCAGTGGTTGTGTTAATGAGGTTTTACTGTATCTGTGCATGCATTCACTTAAATAATTAGAAAAATTTTCCACTACACCTTTAATTTTTATATACCTTCAGAATACTTTCCACCACACTCCATACACTTTTCTCACGGATTTGGACACATATATCTCATCCTACGCTATTAGAAGGTCCCCGTCGTTGAAAAACTATTTTCATTTTAGCAAGTTGCTTACCCAAGAGGACAGCGCAAATTTGCATTAAGCCAGGTTTCAATCTTTAGTAATAACACATATTTTCCTCGATTTTCCCCTTCTTTATTTTCAGCACCGCGCGTTTTAAAATTCTGTTAACGGTAATGAAAAGGGTCACTAATATGATCGAATTTTAGCACAGCCACGAGATATCTGAATATAGTCGTAAGATGAGAATAATCATATCCTAGCATTGAAAACTGATTATATATTCAAATAGCGTGCAAAGTTGTGGCGCAACTTTGCCCAGTATTTTGTTTTTAATCAAAACGACGTTGCGAGCTTTTAGTTTAGGAGGAACTAATACCCAGACGTTTTCCTTCCGGCTGCAGTTGTTTTAAACCTGTCACACTTGAACTACTTACAAAGTATGTGATCAATAGTTGCGCCATACTGCAAAACTTTTCTAGTACCCTCTATATATATACAGTTCAGCATATATGCTGATAGTAATCCCAAGGTAATGTTTATACTACTGTCAAATGTTAAATTATAAAAAATATATGAGGAATAAATTAAATAAGTAAAAAATAGATATTTTTAGTTTATTCACTTCTTGCAGAATATAGAAACCAACTTGTTTCTTTGTAAAATAACAATTAAGTAATTTTCTTGACAATAGTAAGGAAACATCAGAAAGCAATTGTGAATTATCAGAGTTACAATAACTATTTAGTTAAAATCAAGAAAGACCATTAGAATTTACTTGGATGATAAAAACCAAATCAACAATTTGCAGAGGACGTTCTTGAGAAAGTATCAAAAGAAAAAAATCTAAGAAGCAATTTTAATTAAACAAAAAAATAATGATCAAAACCTCGAAATATACTAAAATATGTACCTGTTATTAAAGAAAAGTTTTTAAAAGAACTTTTTAATACTTTGAGACACAAGTTGGACAACTCATACCATCCAATTTAAGATGATATTGCCAGGTTGGAAATCTTAAGGAGAAATTGAAGCAAAAAGACAAACGTTTAAAATAGATTTAGAATAAAAATATTATTATTTGTTTACATTTTGACTCTTAACTTTAAAATTTATATTTAAAATTCAAGAAAAACCTTAATCTTTGCACACAATCCAACTTAAGTACTTAATTATTCCCATCTGAAATCTAGTCAAAGATAAAAGCAAAATAATATTGCTTCTCAAAACACCTCTCTACGTGGGCAGTTTCAAAATTTTTTAGCCTAACATACAAACTAGTATTTTTTCTGTCAAATTCAATTTTATTTTTTAACATAATCTTCTTTTAAGTCGATACATTTTTTCAAGCGATGATTCTAACCTCTTTAACCTGTCCAAATAGTAGTCAGCCTCTTGCTCTGCAAAATAAGCCTCTACGGTTGTGAGGACCTTCTCGTTTCATGAAAATCTCTATCCTCCGAGCCAAACTTGGAGTTAAAATCAGGAAATAGTCACCAGAGGCCAGATCTAATAAATATGCTAGGCGGTCAAGCAATTCAATCTGTAATTCATAAATTTTAGCCATAGTGACCACCAAAGTGTGAGGCAGTGCGTTGTCTTGATGGAACAGCACTTTCTTCCGTTCCACATGTGGCTATTTTTCAGCAATTCCCGCCTTCAACTGGTCCAATAATGATACGTAATACAACTCCCTTATTGTTTTTCCTTTTTATAAGTAGTCACTGAAGAAAATTCGCTGACTATCCCAAAAGCAGTCGCCATCACCTTCCTGGGCGATGAAACCGTCTTTGCCTTTCTTGGGACAGGTTCACCCTTCACAGTCGACTGTTTTGACTATTCCTTCTTCTCAGGAGTGTAATGGTAGAACCAAGTTTCATCGCTAGTGATAAATCGACGCAAAAAGTCCGACTTGTTTCGCTGAAATCTCTTAAGCAGGGATTTAAAAACGTCCAATCGAACGAATTATTAAGAATTAGTGAGCAAGCGCGGGATCCAACGCGCGGACAGCGCTCTCATGCCTAATTCTTCTGTCAATATATGACAAACGCGTTCTTTCGATATGCCCACAGCCTCTGATACATCTCTCTAACCTCGACTCCAACGTCTAGTACCATTTGGTAAACTTTTTCGATATTATTACGACCACGTGTAAATTGAGCTGTCCATTTTTTTTAATTTGCAAGTATTTAATTACGCCACGATAGTCAAACAACAACTAAGCGTCCAAAATGGCTAAAATGTTAACAGATATCTTTAAAAGCGTGCATGATTGTAGTAGCAAAATGGTTATGACCATCTTCATTTGAGGCCCAAAATTTTTCAGACAGCCCATCTAGATAAGCCTAGCAATAACGCAGTTTACAATATTATAGACAAAAACGCAAATTCTTAGAAATCAAAATATACAAAAAGCGCCTGAGTATGATCTGATTGCTGGAAAAGAGCTGAAGAAGGATCTAGATAAAAATTACAGGTTTATGACCTATCTATTCAACTCGGTACTAATACTACCCTGGAGCTCTAGGCAATGGAAAGTTACTATGATTACAGTAATTTTAAAACCTAGAGAGTCGAAAGTATTTGAGAAACACCTATAATACTAGAAAAATAATTTAATTATTGATAACTAATCTGAATTTCGACAACATGATACTACTTCCGTGCACAAGATTATCAAAGATCTTAAAGCAAAAAAGTATTACTCGGTTATATTTATAAATGTAACTTAAACTTTGCAGCAAGGCACGATGGACTGCTTTTTAAGAGTAAACTTTCCCGAGACTGTGACCAACTTCTCAAATAATACCTTCCCCAAAGACATTTTCTCGTCAGATTTGGAGATTATTAAACCTTATTTCCTATAACATCTCGAGTTCCACATAGGAATATTCTGGAGCCGATATCTTTTGTATACTGATAATCTATCAACCACCAGAAGAACAAGGACTGCGTTGTTCGTTGACGACGGCAATATTAACATTACACCCTGCCCCGGTTATGGTACCCAGCAATCTCCAAGCTCATGTGGACATATGAAAACTATGGTATAAAAAGTGGCGCATCAGGATAAACTAAATAAAATCAGCACAAGTCATCTTTACAATCAGAAAAGATACCTGTTTACTTGCCTCATAACCAGAGACAAATCTCAAACAAGTAGAGAAAATATATCAGAAAATGTACTGACTTCTAGGTCACAAATCGCAATTTTCTCTAAAGAAGAATAAAGTACTGCTTTATAAGATTATCTTCAAACCAACTTGTACTCACGGTATGCACCTATAGCATATAGCAAGTAATTCCAACAAAATTTGAGAGATTTTCATACAAAACGCCATAGTAAATGTAACATGGTATGTGATCGTATGTTGTGACCTTGGTATGCTGTCAGTTAATGAAGAAAGTGTGAATTATCACAGGCACATTAGTGCTCACCCTAGTCTCCTAGTCAAAACTTCATTAGAAAATGAAAAAGAGGATCTTCGGCTCAAGATATTCAAGACATCAGGTGTTCCCAACGGATTTGATTGAGGGCGAGATTGTTGTACTGACTACTTATTTCTGGTTAAATATACCTAACTAAATTAAAAAAGAGGTTTGTTATCGAACTTTTTTCTTTAAGATACGCTTGTACTCTTAACCAAAGTCAATCTTTAATTAAAATAGTATTGCGGCGTTAAGAAAGGTTTTGAATTTTTGATTTAGTAGTGACATAGAAATTGTCTTATTGACAGCCCAAACCGAATGTGAGTCAATAAAGTGATTTTAAAACTTTTAACGTTATTCATACCCAAACTGAATATATTAATCTAGCCTAAAACTCTATATTTTTGCTAGTACTGTTTATTCTAATTTGAGGTGAGCTTTCTGGTGCTTCTCGAATTCAATATCCCAAAAGGTGCGCTGGCCGCCACGGAGCGCCGTTTACTACCTTTTATTGCCGGTCCTCTCTCGTTCCTTTTGCGGCGTCGGGACACGTAATTTATTCATGCAAAACTTGGCGCTCCTGAGAAAACACGAATAATGGGGGCGCTAATTAAATTCGAAGACCTCGGGCTCCGCGACGGCACGTTGACAAAAACTGCGGCACCGCGAACTATGCAGACAAGTTTATCAACATGCCGTTGCAGATATGCCGGCTGTTTTTGGAGTCCCTGGTTTTGTCAAAGCTGTCGGATATTAAACTGCGGCCCGGCCTTGGGGGCATGCGGCGGCAAAACCGCGAATTATTGGATCCATTCGAAAGGGTTAAAGGCACTGCGAGTATCCATGGAAGGGAAAGAAATCCGCCTTCTACGCTTTCTGAATTAATGCCACGTCCTGACATTAACCGCGTTTAAATCTTACACGTTCACTTCTCAGTGTCTTTTTAACTCTGTAAGTGTGGGGTGGAATTTTAGGTATCTGAGAGCAAGTCGACTACATTTTTTCAGATTAACAGGGAACACCCATTGTGGTCGATGAATGCAATATTTCATTTAGGACGGAGCTTTTTTATCTGGAAGTTTACAGTTCGCGGCATATAAATAAAATAGAGGTCGTTCCTTGGATGCCGCTTTTATGACTGACTGACGGTTTACTCTAGAGGAAATAAGACTTTCCAGCTTGTTCACGTATCCATGTGTGTTATTTTCGTTTATCTCATCGTGATATTTTTAAATATTCAACTTTATGGAAGTTAAAACCCGTAGTGTAGCAATGCAAATGTATCGTTCTTGCTACTGCATGAACATTTTATTTGTACATAATATAAGTTATTGCTCCCCAAAAAGCATGTAATCAGTTCTTTATGTATTGGAAAGTTACTTTTTATATACTCTCTAAAACGCTCGAATTTTATATCTGTAAAAAGATGAGCGCAAACCAGAATTAAAAATTAAAACAGATGACCGAAACTAAATTGAAGATCGAAAAACTGTAGCGGTTCAGTAAAGCTTATGCTCTTCACTAATATTATTATGGTTATTATCATCATCATCAGTAGCTCATGTCATCCATGGTCCAATGTTTTTCATCTGTTTTTATCTTTTGTTTTCTATAATCAGTCTTTGTCTGATGTTTTTTATCACCCCTTTAGCTTTACTACGGTCTCTACTTCTTTTATGTTTTTAAGTCATCATTATGATATCTCATGAGTCCATCCATTTCTTCAATGTGTCCAGCCCAATTCAATTTTAGAGTACATATTCGTTGTATGACATCTGTAACCTAATTTTATTGTGGGATATATGATCAGCTTTCCCCTTTTCATTACACTTTAAATTTTTTATAATCTATCTACAAGGCTCTTACATAATGACCATGTTTCTGCTCCGTAGGTGAGGGTTGGTAACATATATTGGTCAAAGATTCTTGCCTTTACTATTTTAGTATACTAAATGTCAGTATTGCTTGTAATCTGCTAAATGCTGACCAGGTCAAAACAATTCTTCTTTTAAGATTTGCCTTTAAGTTGTTCTTGCAAAGCTCAACTTTTTTCCTAGATATATGAATAATGCAATTTTTTCAACTCTTCTTTTTTGAGTTACTGTTTATTAGTTGTGGTTTATCTTCAGTCCTATCTCCTTTGGTTACTCATTTAGATCATTGAGCACCTTCTGCATTCGTTTTCTATCAGTATTACATTATAGCAAACCCCAAATGATTCAGTTTCTCGCCGTCTATCGTAATGCCCTTCGTTTCTTACTCTAGCTTTTTAAGAACGTTCTCCGATGCTGCAGTAATAAGTTTGGAAAGTATACTTTCATTATTTTCATCTTATTGTAGTTCATTAGCTTTACTATTTGATATCCAACTTTATTAATTTTATCCATATTTGTTAAACTCCTTCCTTTCTTTAAAGTTCCTTTAAACTTTTGAGTTTTTGTGTTCTCTGGCCTTATGTTCTTTTTTAGTAGTTTTGTTTAGTTCTACTATATCTATTATGTTGTTCGTTTGATCGGCTTACAGTTGTCGTCTCTTTTCTATTAGGTCTTATGTAGTTGTGCTTAATTTTTCATTTTTGACTTTTTTCCTTTTTGGTGCTTTAATAAGAACTGGGATATGTTTGTGTTTAACGTATTTATTTCTTGCTCTTCTATCAGTGGAATTTATTCTTTTGCTATTATTTTCGGTACTTTTTGTTTTAAGTTGTTTGAAATCTATCTGCACTTTTTTGTTGTCTACCATTTACTTTATTACGTTTCTTATTTTTATAACTATTTTTGCCCGTGGCATTCGATAGTCGCTCCCAACATTTATTGTATCTAGTACAGTAGTATCTTCTACTATACTTTTATCATGATTTATAATATAGTCGATTTCAAGTCTAACTATCCCGTCTGAACGTCTACAGTTTGCTTTCGAGCTTCTTAAAGAAGTTTATTATCTGGATTGCTCTATTGTTTCTTTTTTTCTAATCCGTAAGGTTCAACCACATTTTTATCTTCAATCTTGCTTTCTTTCTTGTCCACTGTGGCATGAACGTCGCCTATTAATGTTAGCTTGTTAGCTTTTATTGCTTAGTCATAAAACTAGTTAATTTCTTCATCTTCAGGTTTGGATGTTGGGCGATTGATTTGTATGACTTTTAATAAAAACCTTTTGTTTATTTCTATGTGTTGGAATTACTCCTCCGATATAGCTTCCTAATAGACAAAAGATATCGAAATGGAGTTCTTGGAGCAAAGACCTACCCAGGAACAAACGTGGGGTCGGATCATAACCCTGTAGTAGCACGCATCAGAATTAGGTTAAAAAAGATAAGGAAGAAGACAAACACAAAACCAAATATGGCAATACTAGAAGACCAGATACAAAAAGATCAAATATCCGCGCCACTAAACAACGAATTCAAAAAAATACGCGAAACAGAGGCTGAAAACGACCAAGAGCAAATAGAAAATATCTGGAAACAATTTAAAAACACGCTAAACAATATACAAGCCCAAACTGTAAGAGCATCAAAATACGATCACAAAAAGGAATGGATAACAAAGGAAATTTTAGAACTAATGGACGAGAGACGAATGTATAAAAACTCGGACCAACAGAGGTACAATCAAACCCAAACCAAAATAAGACGAACAATAAGAGAAGCAAAAGAGAAATGGATGAACAATAGATGCCAAGAGCTTGAAGAACTGCAGAACAAACACGATCTCTTCAATTTACATAAAAAAGTAAAGGAAGTTACTGGAAATTTTAAAAAACGACTGCCAACAAGGCTAACAAATGATAACAACCAACTGATATCTACAACAGAAGACCTAAACAGCGAATGGACAAACTACGTACAACAATTGTTTGACGATGAAGTTAAGCTCCCGTACACCGCGAAGGGCGAAACGGGGCCAAACATATTAAAAGCAGAAGTAGTTAAAGTGTTAAATGCAACTAAAAACGGGAAAGCTCCCGGACCAGACGACATTTATGCAGAATTCCTGAAACTCATAAATGAAGATAACATAAACATAATGACAAACCTGTTCAATAAAATATACCAAACAGGAAACACACCACACGACTGGCTAAAGTCAATTTTCATTCCTATACCAAAGAAAGCTAATGCGAACAAATGTGATCAATTCCGATTAATTAGCTTAATGAGCCATGTGCTAAAATTATTTTTAAAAATAATACACAACAGAATACGCAAAAAAAGTGAACAAGACCTAAGCGAAGAACAGTTTGGCTTTCGGGACGGCCTTGGCACTCGAGAGGAGAGATCAAAAAAAGGAGGTATATATCTGTTTCATTGACTATGTCAAAGCATTTGACAGTATAAAACACGCAGAATTAATAAACGTGCTACAGCATAAAGGACTGGATAAACAAGACATCACAATTATTAGAAACATATACGAAAAACAAACAGCAGCAATAAGATTAGAAAACTCAATCACAACTGAAGTGGCTATTAAACGAGGGGTACGTCAAGAATGCGTCTTATCACTACTTATGTTCAATATATATTCGAAACAAGTATTCCAAAAGGCACTTGAAGGCTCGGAAGATGGTATCAAAGTCAACGGAAGATTACTCAACAATTTGAGGTACGCGGATGATACCGTAATTATTGCCGACAGCCCTGAGGGTCTACAACGCTTAATGGACCGTATCACAACCGAAGGAGATACTGTCGGACTCAAAATTAATACAACAAAAACAAAAACAATGGTAGTGAGCAGAATACCAAACACAACAGTCAATATAAATGTATACAATGAACATATAGAACAAGTCCACAAATTTAAATACCTTGGCTGCTGGATAACTGACAATCTAGACCCAGAACTAGAAATACGAACCAGAATAGAGACAGCCAGAATGACTTTCCTAAAAATGAGAAACTTGCTATGTAATAAAAGCCTCGCTCTAGATGTAAAATACAGATTTGTGAAATGTTACATTTATTCAATACTACTATACGGGGTGGAGACTTGGACATTGAACAAAAAAGAGATTAGCAAGCTGGAAGCATTCGAGATGTGGGTGTTCCGAAGAATGCATAGAATATCGTGGGTTGAACACATAAGAAACGAGGAAGTACTCAGACGTATGAACTGAGACAGAGAATTAGTTAATACGATTAAAAAAAGGAATACCGCCTATCTTGGTCATATCACAAGAAACCACAAAAACCAACTATTAAAACTCATGATAGAAGGGAAAATAGAAGGAAGACGCGGCCCAGGTCGAAGAAAATGTTCATGGTTGAAGAACATAAGAGACTGGACGGGCTTAAACACACACACATTAATTAGAACAGCACAAGATCGAGACGAATTCTCCACAATTGTTGCCAACCTTCATTAATGGAGATGGCACCAGAAGAAGAAGAAGAAGAAGATATAGCTTTATATTGCGTAATGTTCTGAGCAATGTTCTTATTAATAATGCTTTATTCCTTTTTTCTTCTTTTGTTTATAAAAGACGTACTGCTGTCTATTTGATTTTCTTTAATTCTTCTCTAAGTTCTACTGTTTTTCCGTATTGATATCGCCCTTACTAGAATGTTGGATATAAGGAATACATTTTAATCATCTTTAATTTTCTGGAGTCTTTTTGTGGCTGTGTTGTTTAATTTTTGATTGGATTTCGCCTCTCCCCCCACCTAAAAAACTTTTTTCCAACTGAGCTAATATATTTTTTTAACTTTATCTTATTTAGAAGGGGTTTGGTCATAACCTTCCAATGTGACTAGACCAGTTATGAAATGGGAAAGCATGGGAAGAGACAGTAAATGTGTTATAGATGAAAAATGGAAATCAAGATGGTTCTCTCTGAGTTTTAGGTGGTGGAATAAAACCAAAACCGGTTCTTTATCGGGCTTATTAATTTATTATTTTAGTACTTCGCCCTCTAGTAAATTTAAAGCACCTGAAAAGTCAAAAGCTTAAATTTTCGCATTTAAGTTGAGGTCGGAGAATAACGTCAATTTGTAATCTAATTTTTTGCTTTGTCAAAAAATTATTATGATGCTTGTAATCTTATATTGCATTGTCTTTCAAGATTGTATCAATATAGCGCTAAGGCAAAAGTTTTTCTATCGTTAAAATTTATTCATTCCTAAATCATAATAGAACTACCGCACTAACTGTTCTGACTTCTTAATCGATAGTAACAAAATGATACTTTTCAGATGTCTATTGCATTTTTGATCAATCATCGAATTTGCAAGTTGATCAGTAATAACATGTGCTGTTGCAGTTTTCTGTGATCTTTTATTATCAACAAAACATTTGATGTTAGAAAGTATTGAATTGAGTTAAGAAATTGAGGACGAAAATGTGATAATTTGTGCTTATGGAATCAATAAACTGTGCAATAAAAATAAGAAAAAATTTAATCAGTAAGCTGTATTGAAATTATGCTTAAATAATTGACAAGTAAAGCTTAATTTGTTACTATGTTCAATTAATTTACTTCATTGAACAGCTAACAGTTAATATATTTGATTGACTCATGTACACTGTCACTGTCGATGAACTTGGTTATGGTGGGTTTCTTGAGAAACATTTTTCAAAATCGACTTTGTGACAAAATGAGTTTAAACTAGATTTCATTGACCTTATCTCATTATTTATGACCATTTGAGTTTGAGATTTGTAAATAGCTGACTAAATCAACCAAAAATAATGCAATCCAATTTTTTGCCTCTAAAAGCACTTGCTTGTGACAAGATTTTTAACTACATTTGAATGTTTTCACCTTCAAAAATTTAAAGAGACTTTTTAATTGCCTCAAAATTATCCCAATAAGATATAGTTGACATCAACCACGTTGTCCATAGAAAATCGTAATTCTTGCATTCGACGTATTCAAAAAACCAGATTCATTAAAATGCAACTACTCGACACATCAACTTTCCGCTTAGGATTTTGACTCGGGAACAGTGGGCAAAACTGTGAGTACAAAACTTCAAGCTGCGGGACATGGGAATAACATCAGCACTGTAACAGCTTTAAGCTGCAATACGAAAGTCAAATTTTGTATCAAAAATGTTAGACGAATAAACTATTAAAATAACTAAAGATATTTAATTCAATACTTTAAAAAAATTGTTCTTTTTAGTGTTGTAAGTGCTAAACACCGATGTAAGTATGTCTATCTGTTTAAAAAAAAATAAGTTGGCACCAATATTTTATCGGTTCTGCTTTCGAGCAGGTCTCCTTGGCCTAACAACTATTTTTCTCAACTCCAGTTTCGAACTGTTTTATTGGACATACAAATAACGTCTATTAGTACAAGATTGTATTTTACAGTTTATAGATATCAATAAAATAGTCCTATAAAGAAAAAACGCGGCTTCATTTATGGAAACATTTTTATATCTATTCAAATTTATATATCGCAATATTGGCTAATTTTTGTGTTTTAGCTAATTAAAAGTTTCGGTAAACCCAAAAAATAATTTGTGCGTCTTTAGAAGATGTTGGTCCCTATAGTACTCACAAAAAAATGGTTTTAATGGTTTAAAATTAGACATTTTTCAAGATGGTGAAGGTTCTAAGCAACCAAAAAGTCAATTAAGGAATTGCAAGAGGATTACTATCACATACGGTCTAAGATTGGAAAGGAACTCGAAGTAATAGCTCAAGAAATATTTCAGGGTCTGGTTAAACTCAGAAGGATTCCAAAATAGGTCATACTTACAAAATTAATCTAAGAACAAGGAACTATAATATTGTTAACGACTGGGAGATTTTATCATTTTCGAGTATATTAATGTAAATTGCTTAACGTTTTGTGGCATAACTCTTAAGAAAGCTTTAAACAAGTAGTTGGACTATCGTCGAACTGACTTTTCTGAAGAACAGAGGTGATATTAAATACGTTAGAGAAGACAAAAAACTGTTGTTTTATCAAATAAAAGTTTACATTAATAGATGTATAAGATATAGTCCAAAACTAACGCAACATGGGATTTCTAAAATATTATAATCGTAAAATCTGTCCCTGCATTAAATTTTGATATATTTGTGACATCATTCATTTATTTATTAGTTTATACAGCACATTAATCAAATACAAAATTCGAACTCAAGTTAAAAATGAGTCAAATAGTACACCCTTATTATTTAAGGCGCAAAAATCTACAAGGTTAATGAAAATACATTACTAACTTAGTAAATTTAGAAATTGTCTTCAGGTGAAAGAGGATTTAATTTCTCTAAAAATATGCCAACCCTTATTGAAGAATTTATAAAATAAAAAATAAAATTCAAATGGAAATAATTAATTTCTACAGCAATATGATATAAATAGAACTTATTAACAAATAAATTTACTTATAATAAATAAAAAGAAATAAAGGAGAAAATAGAAAAAGAAAATAAAATCAAATTTCTTGAAGAAGTCTAAAATTTAGAGTACTTCGTGGCAAAAATATGAATTTATAACTGTGGAATAATTAACAATATTAATAACAATAATTTAAAATATTAAATAGAGACAGATACATTTAAAAACTTATTTACAAAGTACCTATCGTATCCTCTAAGAATGTAAGGTACACGAGGGGTGGGAACATGGAAGAATTTATTTACAAATGATAACAGTGAGATACGTCGGTGCGATGACCTTACCAATGTAAGATATGCCAAACGATGCTGAAAATAGGCAACCAAACGTACGCTCAGAGCTCAGTTACGCCACATTTCATATCGGCTGTCTTTGTTTATTTTCTGTGTAAAGGTATAGATAGAAGATTAAAGTCATAAATTGTATCTTGTCAGAAGCCTTCCTAAATATCTCCCTGTTCAGCCCAAACCATTGATTTTTAGCAAAAATTGTTTTTATTCGCCCAGGTCTATTTTTATTTTATATCTTGTGTTTGTCGTTCCGAATATCAACTAAAATACTATTACTTTCTCCTATTACAGATTTCATATTTTTTTCATTTATAGGAATATTTCCACATTTGATATATAACACGTCTGTCGTATTTTCAGCTTTAATTTGTATAGACAAGTTTAACGGTTCCAGTTTTTTATATTGGGTGTCCCAAATAAAAGTTTTGACTTGACTGGCTCACTGAACGCAACAAATCAGAGGGGCTTGGGGCGCATGTCAATAGATAGTGCATCTTTCAGAAATGTATTGATATAGAGCGTTTCTTAGGAGCGGACCGTGAGTTTCGAGTGCGCGACTTTTACAAAAACGACATTGTACGGAGAAAGTTCATTAATCATCATAATTTGTGTAACATAAATCAAACGTCAAGTGTTTCTCTCATCAAAAAAGATGAGAAATCGCTTTAATTGCGGATAAACCGGCCGGGACGACATTTCGTTCGTGAGACTCTTAATTTATCTGTAAGTAAAACGGAAAAGTGTTTTGAATGTGCGTAGATCATCTTTACACCGCATTCTGCGCAAAGATTTATGTCTGCACCCCTATAAACTTCAGTTGGAGCAAGAATTAAAGTCTAATGATGCCACCCAGAGGTTTTATTTGTTAACTGGCTAATTGACAGTTTGTTTTCGGATAAAACACATTTTCGCTCCTCATTGGCCACGTTAATAAAGAGAACTGCCCTTACTGGAGCGCTACAAACCCACAATGCAAGCATGAGAAACTCCTGCATTTACCATAAAGTGACTGTATGAGCTGCAATGTTAACGTGAGGAACAATCGGTCCGTACTAATCTAAAGATGAGAAGGGTCGCGCGTCAACAGCAACTTCAGAGTTATGTGGAGATGCTAAACAATTTCTTGGTACTTGAACTGCCAAATTTTTCTGGCTATAAACAACCTGGTTCCAGCAACATAGAGTAACATCATACACTTCTAACATGTCTCTGCCACAAGTTCGTGAAATTTTCTTCCAAAAATTGATTTCCAGAATAGGCGATATAAACTGGCCCTCACGCAGCCCTGATTTGACTCCTGTGGATTTTTTCATGTGGGGATATCTTAAATAAAAAGTGTATAGTAGCAACCTGGGCTCCCTAGTTCAATTGAAAAAAAATATCCGTCAAGAAATAGTAGTCATTATAAAGAAATTTTAATTTTTGATTAAAAGAGTGTTTCCAGTATATAGGATCACATTTAGATATTATTTATAAAAAATAATTTCTCTACGGCTGTATTTTAATAATTAGTTTTTTAACAGACGCCACCTTTCTTTTAGGAAATCCTGCATAAGGCTTCAATTAGTGTTCAGTCTTCAATTTCATACAAAATAATAGTGAAAACTAAGCATGGAAGAAGGCAAATTCGAAGGGATGTTGCGGTACGTGCTGCCTGCATTGTTATTTACATTAAATCTGTACTATGCAACAATATCAATTATCTCATTGTCTAATTTAAGACAAATTTGCATGTGATTTTGGCTTTTACTGACCGCAAAACACTTAGTCTTTGTTACGTTTAAGTGTAAGCCTATCGCCTTGTTTTTCTCTGTTATTGACGTCAACAGTTCCTGTAAATTGTATTATAAATTACAGGCAAGCAAAAAAATATCATCTGTATACTGCAGATTATTAATAAAAACTCTATTGATTCATTATTATTTATTGTTTAAGGCTTTATATATTTTCTCCAATTATATATTGAATAGTAGAAGAAGAAGAAGAATAGAAAAACCGAGCCCTGCCATAATCCTTTCTACTTCTTATAATACGCTGCTAGACCAGTGGTTTTATGATTCTAATATAAATTAACAATAATTCTGACGCTATCGAAAGTAAATCTGCGATAAATATTTAATTAATTTATCATACTGCACTGAATCAAAGGCCTTTTCATTGTTGATGAAACAGACAATGGCATCTGGTTACATGGTCAAACATCTTATGCTCAAGTTGTTTGCCATCTTCAAAGAGTTTGTCAACATATTGTTTCAATTCCCGTAACATTTCTTGGATTACTGACGAGATCTTCCCATTATTATTCGTAACTAATTCACTGCTTGTATTCTTATAACATTTTACAGTACCTAGTTACAGTAACTAGTTTGAACAAGTTAAATATATTGTGAATAGCTTTAAATTGTTCTTTTCCGCCACATTCTTTTAATAACCCATCTTTCTTCGCTTTTCTGTTCTTAAATCGAATTTATCTTTGTAACTTACGTAACTTGTCTCTGTTATTGTTTTTCACAGTTTTATTTTTCCAATCACTTGCATACTGTCGTCAGTTATTCACGCTTTCCTTTCACATTTTTCCTTTGTTTCTAATTCATTACTACTAATTTGGTCAAAAATTGTTTTGATATAATTCCACGCAGATTCAATGTTTTGAATGTCTGCTCTTTCTTGTATTTTTGTTATTCATTGAGTTTATGTTTTATTTTGGTCTTAATATTTAGTTGTAGCAAATTTCCAAGGTCAAAATAAACCGTTAGTTTTTAAATACACTTTTTAAGTCTAAGCCTTACACTAGCGAATAAAAGATTGTGGCCCGAATTGATATCTGCAGCAGCGTACGTTTTTACACGTTTAAATAAATTTTTAAAGAGTTTATTAATTAAAATCGATTAAATTTGGTTTTGCATATTTTTATGTACATTAGTAGATTGCTATGTATACAGACACCTTTAGAGGTAATGATGTAATTTTCCTCTTGGCAGAACTGAATCAATCGATTATCTCACTGATTGCATACCCCTGAGTTATAGTTTCGACTATATCTCCCAATCTACATTTGTATTACAAGCTGTCATTACTAGACTGACTTCTAAAGTTTTAGTTTCATCTATAACCCAAAACTGCATAGAACTGTTCTATTTCATTGCGTAGTTCGTCACACCTGGGAGCATATAGGGTTTGTATAAAAGTATCGGAAAAATAGATTTATTTGAGATATTGCTACAATACCTCAAAAGTCTTTACAGTACATCGTCGACACACTTTTGCCAACGGCTTTTCTACGACTCTAAGGCTTCCTGGTAGGCGGATTTCGTAACGTCCTTAAAGGTACGCGTGCAAGACTTGACGGCACTTAGGGTCCCATGGTGGTATCCTTTGAGGGAGGACTTTGCTTTCGGGAATAGGAAATAGTCTGCTCGTGCCAAGTCAGGACTGTAAGAGAACCGAGGTCTTCTTCAACGCGTTGTAGAAGGTCTCCGCAAGCCTCTGCTTTTGGTCGTCTGTCAAGATCTTCGGAACGAGTTTAGCGCAGATCTTTCCCATCTCCAAATTTTCAGTGATAATGCTGTGCACTGCCATCTTATCAATGCGAATTTCATCTGCGACCATGCGCACACTTAACCGACGGTCTGAATTCAGTACTTGACGCACACGTTGCACGTTGTTGTCGGTTCTTGAGGTCGATGGTCGTCCAGCGCGGGATTCCGCCTCCACACTCTCTCGACCATCTTTGAAGAGCATGTGCCACTTAAAAACTGCAGTTTGTGACATGCTTTCATCCTTGAACACTTGGTGAATCATGCCCAACGTCTCCGTACCCGATTTCCCCAGTCCAACAAAAAATTTGATGGCGTATCGCTGTTCAATCGTTCGTTGCATTTTGTGCTTGCACCGAGTCACTCGACAGGGGTCCACTAAAAACATGTTCTAGTCTGAACGAATGCTCGCAGACGACTGGCGCTTGGAGCATCTTAAAAATCACATACCCCACCACCGAGCATGCGCGGTGCAAGCACGCTCCGAGGTACCGTCACGTCAGGACAAAATTGTTCCCGATACTTTTTATGCAAACCTTGTATACTTGCATGATATTAAAATTAATTTGTTACACAATTTAGGGCACGTACAAAATTCCTAAGACACTCACTCACACACTCACAATGAAATCAAAGTTTCATTTAAATGTTGGCGATGAAAATTACTAGCATCTCATTTCACATATTCCAAAAAACATCAATCTCTAATATTTCCCGGATTGCATTACGTGCTTTTCGTGTTTATAAATTAGCATAAAAATAATTTTGCTTTAATATGGAAAGTTGTTATTATCTGAATTTTGTAAATGTAAAAATTTGTTACAAAATTATTAAACCTATTTTTAACAATATGGAACAGATAAAGTAATTAACTTCCTACACTTTAATAGAAAATGCAAGCTTAAAGTTGCAATTTGAGCAACTTCAATATTTTTTGGCCCGAACATATTAAATCTGAAAATTGTACAATAGGCGCTAAGAAGTACTACTTACTTGAAGAAGTTGAAATCGATCGTGGTGACATTCCCAGTGCACAGCTGCTGGCAGAGCTCGGGCAGGCCCCTGGCCCTACAGCAGGGCGTGTGGTCCATCCCGTTGATCAAACAGCCGAAGGTGTCGGCGGCCCAGGGGGCGCAAATCATGAGGTCGGTGATTTCGGCCGTGTCGGCCATTAGGGGATCGCACAGCTTGTTGATGCATGTCTTGTGGGCGATCCCCTTGTTCGCGCAGCAAGCCTTCACGTCCGGCAGGCGCGGCGCCTCGGCCACCGCGGTGGGCTTCAGCTTGCCGGGGGTTAGCGTGAGGCTCCGCACCGAGTACGAGGGCAGGCTGGTCCCGTGCGGGTTGTGAGCGGACACGGTCACCTCGTACATGGTGAACGGCAGCAGGTCGCTCAGGATGGTCTGGTTTTGGGAGCTGGGGACGCTCACGTGCACGCTGTGGGCCACGGTGGGGGGCGGCTTGGTCGAGGACGCCTCGCTCGGGTCGATGAGGTGGTCGTCGAAGGTCTTCAGGGAGGTCACGTTGATGAGGTAGTCGGTGACCGTTTCTGCGTTGGATAGCGGCGGCGACCAAGCCACCTTTAGCGATTTCTCCGTTAGAGCTTCCACTTCGACGTTTTCTGGTGGGCTTGGCAACAGCTCTGTAAGAAGAAGAAAATTTAATAATAAAAATGTGTTATTTAGTGTTCTCAAAATTTTTATTTGTTCTACCAATTCTAATTTTGATCTATTGCCTACTTTTTGGGGGTAACGGTATTGTTATGTAAAAATTATATGTAGTGCACTTGTATTCATTGTGACCTGTAGTTATATTAAGTGTCTTGAATTTTTTTTAGAAATAATTGCAGTTGAAGTATTGCCTAAATTTCCTTTATTATAAAAGCTAGCTTAGTCGTGTCTATCTAATTCTTTTTATCGCTAGCAATATTTAATATCTAATTTGCTTTCCTTCCCAGGCATTTTCTTATACCTTGACTGTATTTTAATCTCAGTCTTCCTCGCCTTTTCTTCTGTTTTGGATTTAAATATATTATATTTTTTCTATATCTGTTTTTCCATTATTTTTAGGTGTCAGAGCCGTTGCACCTTTTTAGATTTGATACAGTTGGTAATTGGTATTTCTTCTTACCAAACATTCTTCTCATAGTTCTTTTTCTACATCTATCTATCTTCATTTGATTTATAACTAATTATGTTAAAAACACAATTGTTTTGTACAACTGTAATTCTGGTTATTTTTGATAAATTCTTTGATGTTAGAACTTAATGAAACTAATAATTCTCAGCACATATAGTAATTTACTTCTTCGAATACCCATATGTTATTGTTTTGCCTTTTTAAAAATCCCCTTTAATGTTTCTATTCTTTATGTTCTTTAATTACATAAGGTTTGTTTTATCCTTATTAAATTTATATACGATATTTTTACTGAATCTACTTGACTTCTTCTAGATTATGTCTGCACGCTAGAGTAACCTAAGCGATTGAGGCGTGGACTGCAATGCAGACAGACTCTGGTTCCATCCCGAGGCTTTCTAATTTTGCCTCTCTGAGACCTACTCGGCCACTAAAAATAGTTGTGTACCTGCGTTCACTCGAACAAGGGGTAATAATGGCGTTCGTCTAAAGCGCGATGCTTGCCATATCGTCCTGTACCAGAGATGGTGCGCGACGACAGGGAAAATAAGACAAACATATGACAGGTGACCTCGTAGTTTTCGGTTTGTTTAATTTTGGAAACTTGTCTACGATTCCGGTGATTTTTGTTGTATTTTCTTATTTCGCCCACCATCGTTCAGTGTTATACTTCATTTATATTTATATCTTCATTTCTGTCGTATGAAACATCTTTTTCGTGGTCGATGTGCCTGCTCTAGTTTCTACTGCGTGCGTTGTAATTGGGAAAATGCAGGTTTTATGTAATTTGACTTTGGATTCTATGTTCGTGTCCTTATTTTTACATATGATACCTTTCAAGCATCTCGACAATGTTCCTGATTTGTTAGTTTGCGCTATGACTTCTCTGACTAACTTTTATCATTTGAGACATCAATGGTCAGGTACTTAAAAGATATTATTTTTTCGATGATTTTATCCTTGATGACTAATTTATATTTAATTGGTTACATCAAGATTGTGAGAGTTGTTGGAAATTGTCTTCATAAGTAGACATATGACATCGTCTGCATAGTAAATAGTTTTTAGTTCTTCTTGAATTTTCTTTTCTTATTTCGGTATATAATTTTATTTCTTCCAAGAGTGTGTTGTTTTTTCTTATTTTTATTTGTATTATTATAGTCAACATCTCATATTGTTCAAGTATTCCCCTTACATCACAAAGTTTAATTTTACTTTTGTTAGGTTTATTGTATTCAATACCTTTTTCTAAGAGTTTATATACGTCGAATATCGCAATGGTGGTAATTGTGTTGTTTCTGAAACCTTGTTCTCTACATAATTTTATTCTGCTAAGTATTTTAATTTTGATATACTGATAAAAAGCTGTAACTTTCAGGGCTTTTCTTATTTCCCTTCCTAAAAATGAGTATCGTAATACTACTCTTCTATGTGTCTAGTATATTTTCTTTATCTGGTACAAGTTGAAAGAGTTTGGCCAGTTCTTATGTAGATCAGGCCTTCTGTATTTAAGGAATTCGTTTGCTATACGGTTTGGTATAGCAGATTTTCTATTTTTTAACCTTTTTACTGTTTATAACATATCTTCTGTTACTGTTGTACTTCTTTATAGTTATGAATTTTGCGCAATATATTATTCAAATATGCCATCATCTTATTCCTTGTAAGGTCTCGGAAATAATCTATCTCTAATTTCTCATCTATTCTTGTATTTGCATGTATTCATTAACGTCTAGTTTTCTTTACCATTCCCCATACTTTTCTTGACCACCGTTTAATTTATTTTGTAAATATAGTTCAATACTTGTATTAACTTGGTTCATAATTATTCCTTCTGCTAGCATGTTATTCAAATAGTTGATATATGCTCCCCTTTTCTTTTAGCTAGTTATTTTAGTTCAAACTAAACCATGATTTCTCGTGTCTTGCTTCATTTTGTTTATCTTTTTAATTCCCAAGGCTTTCCTTGCCGCTTCATTTACAAAGTTTGTCCGGAAGGTATCGGGAATAATTTAATAAAACAAAAGTATTACAGGTAATCGTTTATTTCTCTAAAATTCCTCAAAATAGTTTCCTCCTGCATCTGCATAGCATTTCCAACTTGCCTGCCACGCTTTGAAGGCTTCCTGGAATGCGGAAACTGAAATGCTGTTTACGGCCTTGGCCACGGTAGTTTAGACCCTTTCAACCGACCAAAAATGGGTTCCTTCCAGGCTGGATTTGATTTTTGGGCATAGAAAGAAGTCGGGTGGGCCAAAAATTCCTTCATGGGCAGCGACGTGTCGCTGGGCACGTTGTTGCGATGGAAAGTCCACGTGTTGGTGATCTATTTTCAGACGTAAACGAGCACATAGACGTAAAAATTTGCGTTCATTGTTTGTTCGGAGATAAAAACTCTTTGTGTGTCACAACTTTTGTATCACAGAAGATAACTCGCTTAAGCGCCAATCAGAGTTTCATTTTCACCAAATTATCATAACTACGGCTTGTTGACGGATGTCCTTTTCATTCTTCGCCTTCCACGGTTTCTTTTCCCCCACAAAACATCTTGTGTCGTTCAAAACTCATGGTTCTTGACATGGCTTACCCCTCCTCCCCATAGGCTATCCTTGTAAAATTCAAAGTCTCGATTTTGACAGTTTGAGACAAAACTTCACCGCATAACGTTGCTCTGACGTACGCTGCAACTCGAGTCCGTGACGTACAACCAAAACACGGTTTACAGGAAGCGCAATCCCCACTCTTTCAAGGCTCGGAGGCAACTAAACCGGGTTGCATTCTTTACCTAAGCCCCCCCCCCCATCCATCTCAAAAAAAAAACCAGGTCCCTCTAGCCCTTCTAATTGGCTAGAAAAATTTTTCTCGATATACTTATCAGACAAACCGTGCATATTAGTCGTGATCTTTTTCCAGTTCATTTCAACCTTTTTCTGTCATAATGGAGTTTGCTTTGACTTTTGGCGTTAGCGTATTTACAGATAAGTCTTTGTGTTGTCATATGCTAATAATTCAATCATTTTTTGTTTTGTATAGGTATTTCGCCGTATTTTTGCCGGGCCGATGTTCAGGTTCCCTAAACAAATGTTGTGTATCGTCTCTAACAGGCTACTAATCTTGTCGGATAGTGTAATTAATCATTAAAACTTCAAAACCATTTAGAGCTAATTAGTTTTAGTGGATCTTAATTTCAGTTTAAGAATCCTGACAAAACAGAAATACATTGAAGCAAAAAGAGCACTTTTTCGTTTCCCATTTTTTAAAATATGTATTATTTAGTGTGCCAATTGCTGTCGTAATTTAATAAAGTTTATCAGCAAACCTTAATTTTATTCATAAGATGCAAAATGTATGTTAAAAATTAAACAATTAAAATGCAAGCAATTTGGGTAATATATAACAAACTTATAACCGCGCGACCGAAATTAAAATACTTTTATTGATACACTAACGCCCATTTGACATTTACAGTACTTGCTTTGCGATAGCTCTTTTTTAAATTGAACGAGAACAGCTTTAGCGAGCCCATTGCTTTATTTTCCAGCAAACGTTACGAATAACTGCGTTTTTAATTGGTACTTCAAACACAGCACTCAATAAAATACCCAGCAAGTTATAAAACATTGGGAATTAATGTAAAATATAGCACAATAGATATATACTATTGCAAATTTCTCTGAAAATTGAAATTATTAGGACCGCATAGACAGAAGTGCGCACTTTACTGTTGTAATATGACTAATAAATATTTTTAAACGAATGATTTTATTTTATATGTACATATATGGCGCTATTTTTTGATCTGTGGGATATGTTTTATTGCGTAACGAATTTTTGGATTTCTTTCACAAATTGCGACTACTATTTTTGCCCTTCCACACTCGAAGCATGTTTTTAAAACACATTTATTTTAGTGATCAAGAATAACTTAAGTTTGAAAATATTCTTTAAGATCACCATGATGAATTGCAGGCCAATTCGCACACAATTTATAAAAGAATCATTGGATGTTATACATAATACAGTGAATTGTGTTCAATCGCAACTATCAAATTCAATTGAAACTACGAAAATAAAACACATTTAGTTAGCAAAGTGAACTTTATATAGATATCTAACGGGCGAATATTTACACAGAATTTTCAAAAAGTTCCCTGTGCTACTTTCATTCGAATAATTTTTTTGTCGGATGTTCACCAACGTCACCTGCAGTTGAAAATCCTTTATAGTTCAGAGGTGCCTTCAACAGTACAAAATAATCATAATCAACTAGTGCCTCGGAAATGTCAACAAACACCTCTGTGGAAAATTCATGTTTTATTCCGTAATTGCTAGGCAACAAATTAATACTTAACCACACAATCACGCCAATTTTAATTACATTAAAATTAAAGTTAAATGGACTAGAATATAATTCATCAAAGATAAATAATTTTAAAAGGGAACAACTGCAAATGTTTAACATGCTCATTACCTGCAGCAATGAATAGCTCGACATTTCGTTAACTGTCTTTGCTAATGTCTTCCATGTTATTTCTTACTTCATAGAACTCTGCGTTAATTCTATCAATTAATTCCTCTCGTGTGCGGGTTAGCAACTTCCAACCAATTGCTCATATAATCTGTATACAAAGTTTCTTCATCAACTTGTGGGACACCCTTTATGTATGTATGTATGCATATATGCGTGTATGTATATATGTATGTGTAAGTTTCTGCGGTTAATTATGTTTGAACAATTTAGTTTACGGGTTAAACCGTATCGTATTTGAGAAAAATCTCGACGTTTCGAGAGTTAGATATATTCCTACCTTGCAACTATTTGAGGCAAGACGGGTGAAAAATTATCAGCCTAGGACGCCAAAAATACCTTTTGGTAGGCAATCCCTTATGGTATGACAAGACAAAATAATCTAAATGCAAATAAATAAGTACATACATTAAAGAACAGTGACAGCAAATAAATAGACTCGATGTTTAACTTCACCAAAAATCACAGTCCAAGTAAATAACAGCCGACAAATGCGATTGTGAAAAGAAGGCTAAATAAAGGTAAATTGTATTGAAGCATAACTGTTCGACTAATAATAAAAGGTGAAGACTTGAGCGAACAAAAGGACAAACTTTAGGCTATAGGTAATTGAAAGAATATTCTTCGGTTCAGAAAACCAGTCTTTGTCATAGTATCTATGGAGGACAATTTCCTCGGATAAATATAATGATGGGCTAGTAACCATATTGGGTTGTTTTGTTGGGACTGTTTAGAATACATCACTAAAATAAAAAAATCAAACAATGAAGGCTACAAGAGAATAATGGATCAACGTATTATGCTTTTTGGAACAACAATTGTTGGTGAGGGATTCGTGTTCTGACACTTCGACCATCTTATAAAACGTATTAAACTTATTTATGGTCCCTCTAAAGCAAAAACAGTCTTAATTAAATTACGGTTTGATTTCCGAAATTTTCGTTTATTCATTCTATCGGATTCCTGTAGGTTGCACTCGAATAAAATATTTGTAAAACCTGTCCATTAGCACAAAATCATTCGGGAAAACTACAGAAATATAAAAAATACGCTGAAACTACATAACAAACAGACTATATTGTAACGAATTTTCAAACGCCCGCCCTAGGATGGCTGATTGACATCTCAATTGCGTCACGCTCGGGCCGCCCCCGGCCCTTCTAGAAATACAGCTGGCGCGCCCGGGTTCGCGAACCTTCTACAAGGTTCGAGTGCCTCGTTTCCCAACATTTCGCGGCTATTCGAGTACATCAAAGAAATAGAAATAAATAGCGCGCGGTGGGTCGTCGGGGCAAATTCTGAATTCAGACGCCGATTACGGTTTTAAGTTCTAATGGGCTTATCCAGGCGGCAGCCGAGTTTATATTTATAAATAATGTGGAGTTAGTTGTACATAGTGCTTATATACATAACAAGTGGTTTAAATTTGTATAATTGTAAATACAATAGATGAGTAGTTTTAAGTAAATTAGTACCTTTTATTCACCGCTGTCAAGAGCAGAAACGTTACAATATAAATCAGTTATCGTAAAGTAGTGTGGTCACTTCAATAGGAGATCCATCAATAGGTATTTTTGCATTAAAGTAGTTTTCTATCTATTAAAGATATAAATAAATAATAGGAAAAATAATCTTTTTCTATAAATACCAGACATTAGTTTACGAAAATTGAAACGCCCGAATGCTTATGGATGGAAATCTTAACAAAGTGGATCTTATTATTATAGAAAGTAAAAATCAAGAGTCAGTAGTCTAATGGTAATTTTTGTAGATATTTGAAATTTTAACTTTTATATGTGCGATTAATATCAGAAATTGTTTTTAATATCCCCTTTAATTTAAAGAATAGAGAAATTCCACAATAAGGATTTTAATAATTCCCAATTTATTAGTCATGTATGACATCTTACAATAAACTTTTAACATCTTTTAAATAGAAATTACGACCTTGACTTTTATTTATTAACTATAATTGCAATTATAATTATAATTATATAAAATACCAAACAGTTTCACCATATTTTATATTTACTTTTGTTTATATTACCTCGTACTTCGTGCATTTAACTACGTTAATTGTGTCGTGACCCCATAATCTATGGGGCGAACCAAATCGACAGAGTGGGATTGTGGAGTTGAATTCCTACCCATCTGGAGTAATTAATTGTAAAATTTGATTTTTTCGTCATGTGGTATTGATTAGGGGGTATAATAGCATTAAAAAGCCACGCTAGCTAACAGGCGAGTTGGGTTTGGAAAAGGATAAGGAGATTATTCAATAGGATTTGGTTTAGATCCTGGTTTCCCTCGGAGGAGAACCAAAACTCGCGTAGGCAGAGTCGCTTCCCTAAAGTAGACCTATTTTCCATCGGGATTGTAGAGGAGTACCTGCCCGCTACCATAGGAGACCCCTAACGGCGAGACCAGAAACGAGATTGCTTGAATCATCACAAACCCACGTGTAATAATAACAGACGTAACCGCCCTAAACGAAACCTAGGTAGCAACCACAGGATGGTCAAAGCACAGGTGAGAATAAACACAACATTAGAAAGATAGAACTTAATCCATACTAAGAACAAAAACATTGACTATAGACAAATACTAAGCCATAAAGAAACATACACACAACATCTAAAACTGGGGTTAGAAGATAATCCAATCGGATTGGAAGTGCTTGTGGATGAATTCAACAATTACATCATCAATAATATGATGCAAGCGGCAGATAAAATGCTCAGAAGCAAAATCATAATAAAGGATATTAGTAAAATATCAGCAGAAACAAAAGAACTAATAAAGAAAAGGAACAAAGCTAAACCAAGAATGATCCCAAGTACGTTAAAGCAAACAAACAAAGAGATCATAAAGAAAGTACGAAAAGATATAGCAGCGTTTAGTGAAAAAATAATAACAGAAACCATAGAGAGGTTCAAGAGTGTTTAGAAAAAAACTTAAATTAGGCAATTTTTCAAGGACATCCTTACAGACTGATAGAGAAGAATTAATCAGAAACCGAGAAAAGATGTTAAAGCACATAGAATTATTCTATAAAAACCTGTATAAATTAAAAGTCTAACAACCGACTATTAATCCCCAGACAGAAGATCAATTTTTCCCAAACACTACACAGAAGTAGACGAAACACAATAATACAACAGGCCCCGATAAAATAATAAATGAACTAGTCACGTCTAGCAGGAGCTTAATCTTGGAGCACCTGGAAAAGCTATTCAACCATTGCAAAGATGTTGGAGAAGTACCTCATAACTAAAAAAATACAAATGTCTATTTCACTACTGTCCCATTTATACAAATTATTTTCAAAAATACGAACAAACTGGACGCCTTTCAATTACTAGAGCAAGTGGGCTTCAAGCAAGGAGAGTACCATGGATCATATCCATATGGTGCGATCAATTATACAGAAATCTCACGAATACAATTTACTATCCTATGTGACCTTTACTGATTTCGAAAAAGTCTTCGACGCAGTCGAAACCTGACCCCTGTTTACGATATGAAAGAATGTAGAATTGATTATAGGTATATAGAAGTCCTTCTAGTTCTATAAGTTTCTTTTCGAACTGAATGAGCAAAGATAATCAAACCTGCGAGATCCAAAGATAAATGGGTCTGGGATGAGCTGCCTTCAGCAAGCTCCGCGAAACATTTAAATACAACAAAATATCGATAAGTTTAAAACGACAAGTGTTTGAGCCATGTGTGGTACCAGTGTTCACCTATGGTGCCGAAACCCTGACTCTCACTAGAAGAGTAATCCATAAACTGAAAGCAGACCAACTTGCAATGGCGAGAACTATGCTAGGAGTCACAAGACGAGACAGGATCCCTAATAACAACATACGCTTAAGAACGGGATTAAAAGACTCGCAAAACATATTGCGGAAATAAAGTGGAGATGGGCCAAACATGTCGCGCGATTTAAGGACAACAGGTTGACAAAGAGGATAGTCGAATGGCGCCCTAGACAAGATAAACGAAGTAGAGTCAGGCCCCCAAGCCGATGGACGGGTGACCTAAAAAGGATAACCCCCAATTGGATAGCAACTGGCCAAGATAGAAAAATATAGAACATAGAGGAGGCCTATATCCAGCAGTGGACAAGAGAGGCTGGGTGATGATATAGAAGTGATCAGAAATGTATATGATAACGCAACCATGACGATTCAAACCTTCGAAGATGATAACCCCATTCTAGCAAAAAGGGGTTTCAGACAAGGAAATACTATCTCTCCGAAACTTTTCACGAACCTATTGGATGACGTTTTTAAGTCACTCAATTGGAAAACTCATAAGCTAAACATAAACCGAGTACAGCTATCAAAAATGCATGGAAAAACTAGAAAATCTAATTATGGAATTGCACGAAGCTACACAGAAAGTTGGTTGAGGATGAATATAAGTAAGGCGGAAATTGTGACAAATCTTAATTACACAACACCAATCCAACTGAATAATAATACTATAGAAGTAGTAGGTGAATACATATATATTGGGCATTTAAAACTATGATCTACCCCCCCCCCCCACAAAAATAAATAGGAGAATAAGATTGGCGTAGGCCGCATACAGAAAACTGATAGTCGTATTCAAGTCAAAATTCCTGCAACACTTGAAAACGGGGGTGTACAACCAACGCATGCTTGCCATACTCACCTATGAAGTAGAGACATGGTCATTCACCGAAATGGATCTGGAAAAACTGACGGAGACACAACGATGTATGGAAAGATCCAGGCTCGGAATAAAATTAGGTAATGTGTGGATTAGAAACAAAACAAAAATTAAAAATGTGGTATCTCATATCACCAAACTGAAGTGTCGGTGGGCTGGACATCTAATAAAGAGACAGGACGACAGATGGTACAGGAGAGTTACAGAGAAGACCCCGTACATGCTGAAAAGATGACATCGATAAAATCGCCGGAATATAGTGGATAGGAAATACAGTGGATCGTGAAAAATTGAAGCAGTTAGGGGAGCCGTTTGTCCAACGATGGAACATTAGATGCTGATTTATGATGACGTTGATGTCTTTTTAGGGATATTACTACAACTAAACATAAAATCCTCTGAATTACACGCTCTAAATCTCTAAAAAAAATAATATTACAATTTTACAAGAAGTCAAGGGCGACACTTCATACATTGTACAAATGTAAAAAAACTTATTAAATCATCTATCATCGTGTATTCAACAATCCCGTACCTCCGAAATTTTGCTATTTCATAGAAATGCTTAAAATTTTAATTCTATGTAAAAATATTATAATAGTCAACTCAGATGTTGTCTTCTTGTTTACCCAATACCTAAGATCTTGGACTCGTTTAAAGCAACTTTCAATGTACAAGTCTTTTAAAATAAATGTTGTAGCTAAACTAATAATGCTCCTATGGGTTTATCACTTTCATCTCTCATAACAAACCTTTTCATGATTTATTGTGAAACGAAAATCCTCGCCTCCTTTTACCTTAAACCTACCTGTTGGATCAACGTGTTGAAGATAATTTTATTATCTAGCTTTATGGACAAGATATGCTTCTAGAGTTCTTTACTAACCTAAACTAGATACATGCATCAAATTTACAAGAAAAACAGTATAAAATAATTTTCTTCTCTTCCTACACAATCTTAAATTGTATCATTAACCTACCTAAATCAATTCAGTTGCAAAATTTCTTATCACTAGATTTTCCACACTTTTCGACATAAAAGTTGACAAGTAAAATTTAAAAATATTACCGTAATCCTACAAATGGGTATTTAAAGAAATATTTATCTACTATAGGAACAATATTAAAAATAATACCAACTTCCAAACATAAGACCTTCACAATTAGGAAAAAGCAATCTTGCTTTATAACATCAATGGCATTACTGATAAGCTGTGACAAATTAATGAGGCAAAACATACTTAGGGTCTTCACGATTTATAACAAAATATCTGAATTTATCACTGATCTAACGAAACCCAAAGAGGATATGAAACAAAAAACCTATATAGGTCAAGCACACAGAAAAATATCAAGTCTAATGTAAGAGCATTCTCTGGCCGTACGGAAAGGCGATAATGGTTCGGCACTTGCCAAACATACTAATGAAACAGGCCACAAAATTAACTTCTCCCAGGTAAAAACCATTGTTTCTGTCTCACATCCCAACGGCAAGATCATTCGTAAGTCAATTGAAAACCGCCCTCAATGCCTTAATACTAGGGATAATAGCCAATGCGTACCCTCGTTACCCTGAGTTATTAGTTACGCAACATCTCTAAACATTCCGCCATCTACTGTCTTTCCTATCAAACTTTTACTTATTAAAGTACACAAAATATATGAAAATAACAAAAGCAAATGCAGAACATAAGGAATTATTTCGTAAAAGAAACGCTTCAAACCTTACTTCAATACATACGGATATGAAGCAAATACATCAAAATATATAAAATAATAAAAAACAATCTAACAGCAACTTACTTTAAAGTGCGATGCTTTTTAGGCATCCCTGTTGCTAACTTGCTAAACATATTTTTCTGGAAAAGGTTTCCGTGGCAGGTAGAAAGTGATAAAGATGCTGCGTCGGTTCGGCTTTTGTGTTATGATCCCGTCAGGAATGTACAGCGCAAAGCTCTTCAAAAGCCTTTTCTGCACAAATTACAAAAGTCGCGGTTATTAATGTAGCTGTAATTCGCGAAGCTTTATTTAGCCGAGAACAACGTTTCGGGGAACGAGAAACTTTTGTTTTAAGCCGAGGCAATCGCATAGCTTTGCAGCCCAAGTTGTTCAGTCTAATAATTAAATGATTTCAACCTTTCGTTATACAACAAAGAGCCATTGCTTCTTAAAGTTAAGATACGATGCATATATATATATATATATATATATATATATATATATATATATATATATATATATAATAGCTAATTTCTAATATACAGTTTTAAAAGGAGTACAAATAAGGCTCCGCCGTTTGACAAAAGATGGCCCCACCAGCAAGTTATGATTGAAATTGTCAGATCTGGCAAGACCATAACCTTAAAATATTAGCGATTTTGTATCAGGATCACATAATTTTTTGTGCGAAAATGTCGAGTTTTGAGCCGAACGAGCGTCATTTGTGTGAACTTTTGATTTACTTCTTTAATTTGAAGAAATCTGCAGCTGAGGCGCATTGATTGCTTGTAGAAGCATATAGTGAGGCTGCTTTAAGTGAGAGAAGTTGTCGTGAGTGGTTTCATAAGAGGAGACGAAAGATGGCAGTTCCTGTTGCAGATCTAAAGTGGAAGAATGTATATCGATGATGCTAGAATCAGACCGTGTGTACCTTGGACACGTTATTCCATTAACTGCTTTAGTGTCTAATATCAAAGAACCTCTGTTAACTTTTCTGAATAACGAAAACATTGATGTATCCCAGCTTACAGCGGTTGAATGCGAAGGAACCGCAGTGAATACAGGAAATTCAAGAGGTGTCGTTTGTTTACTAAAGAGAGAGTTTGGAAGATTTCTTCAGTGGGTGATATGCCAGCTTCACTCTAACGAGCTACTACTAAGGCACGTAATAAATAATCTTGACGGACAGAGAGTGGGTCCTCATGAATTTTTAGGCCCATAGGTAAAAGCTTGGTCTACTGTGAGCACCTTCCTGCAGTTGATTTTCAATCAACTAAGTGAAATTTGCCAGCCATTGGAGAGAATGACGTAAAAGGTCAAAAATATCTGTGGGATATAAGCCGACCTTGTCCTGGAAAACTTTCTAATGCAAGATGGCTCAGTGTGGCCAACAGAGCCCTTCGAGTTTACATAAGCGGCACTGATTCATCTGCCACCTTAAAGGTTTCTTTTATCAGGAGAGTATATGCTCCAATTTGATTTTACATTAAATATAACCCAACATTAATCTATGGCGTACTCTTTGGTTTTCTCTGAACTTCAGTGATAATCTCAAGATCATCGTCGATGGTTCCAATCAGCAAAATGGTTACGCTGCAAATCGGGAGAATCTGCTGGTAACCATGCTAGCAGACGAACAGAAGCCCATTCCAGAGTTAGGTGTGCAAATAATTTTTTCTGCGAGGTGCCAGTATGCAAGTTCAAGATTCCATCAATCAACGTCACTGTGCAACAATATAATGACCTCATCGACTGGCAGCAGCATTGTGAAATTACAGAGCCACTTCTTGCATCCCATCTATTCTACTTCCCATGCCATACCCAGGTGGTCGAGAGGTGTGTTAAAGTTGTTACGGAGGTTTCCGGACAAGTATGCGAGAAGGAGTAATCAGAGCAACAATTGTGGACAGGTCGATCATGCTCACTTTGGAAACTAAGTCCAAATTTAGGGCTACAAAATAGAGACTAAAGACACTGTAATAGTGAGGACGCAGCGCCTAAAGGTAAGGTAATTAAGATGGGCACGGGTGAAACTTGCTATAGAATCACATCCTTGCGGTGAATTCTAGATGGTTCACTGAATCAGCGAAGAGTTGCATTTTTATAAAGTAAGTTCTACAAGTGTCTTTAATTAAAAAATAGATTTATTAAAAATTCTCAATTGTACCGTACCATTACAAAATTGCAAAATTTCAAGGCTGCTGGGAGAATGAAAATGAAGTAGAAAAATTAAAAAAAAAAATTACGACTGATATATTAGCCAATACACAACTTTTGTGCATTTTCATCCAACAACTTTTCAAACATTTCGTGGTTTTTCGCTCCACCCTACTGTACTTTTTTATAAATATGATTGACAATATATTAACAGTGAAGGTTTTTATATCATGGATTTGAAAATATGTGGTATTAGTGACAGTACAACAAAATTATTGGCTGTTTTTTTGAATAATACCCAAACCTGATCACCGTTCGACTTCTCCCTTTAGGAGTTTGCAAAATAGCCAAACTAATAATAATTCCTACGCTTAAGAGCAAAGCACAGCGTACCGTTAAAAAAATAGAACCACAATTCTAAACTAGAAACTAGAAACAACAGAAAATGTCGTCAAATGAATAAAAATGCTCTAATAGAACGTATATTCAACTCTTAGTCTCATTAGCTGTTTTCTTTTTGAAAATGCTACTAAATAAAAGATCAGTTTTATTATTTAATGCAATAAAGAAACGCACCAAAATTATTTAATAAAATTAGGAAAATATCAGGTAATTAAACAATACTTATATCCAAAGGCATGTTTAATAATAAAGAAACAGCTCATTAAATATAGGAAAATACAGGATAAATAGATTAATCAGAAACTATTTTTATAAAACGATAAATACGGTTTGTACATGAGAAAACTGAAAACCTTAGCAACCAAATCATCCAAAGGAGAATAAAAATCATAATATTGAGAAGATACTTTTAAAAGACAGGTGCAATTAAGAAAGCAACTAATATGCTAGTGCATACTATAAATTGTATATATTCAATGAATTGAAAGATATAGTAAGAAGAACTATAAACTTATTTAATCATACAATTAGGTATGTCCTCTGTAAATAGAAAGCTTGACAATATAAACGATTTGGTGTGTACACTATTTTAACCGAATAATCTTAATAGTCAGAGCTGGAACATTATCTATTACTATTCTTAGTCATTGCAGTTTCATCAATTTTTTTATGATTACATTCCAATAATTTTTGTTTTGCTTGCATAATTTTGTCTCAAATTCTTCTCTAGTATTTTTAAATTAAAATAAGTGTTTTTGCTAAACGCTATTCATACTTGTAAATTTTGATTTACTGTAGATCCATCGCTGGCTTTTTTTGTATGTTATTTCGTCACAGGTTGCAAATATGCGATACCGTATATTTGTTGTATTTTGAAAAACTTTGTTAAATAATTCAAATATGTAAAACAGAAAATGTGCATCAACATTTGAAATCAGCTCGGTTCCGCTAGACAAATTTTGCGCGGAAAGATCGAAGTCACTTCACATAACAGGTGTGAGAAAAACGATCTGATAGGGGGAATAAGCAAGAGCTTGGTGGTTTGGTCAGTCGGGTTCTTTAAAACGATACCTTGATGTTGCTCATTTGAGAGGTCATTAAAACTGAAAAAGAAAGATAAAACTGGATACCGTTATAGGTGTTCTTATCATTCTGTTAATTCTGTTATTTTGTCTTATTGTAGTTAACCTAACGATGTATGCAAGAAATGCAAATTACAAATCTCATTTTATTGTAATCATACATCTGGGATTTAAGCTCTCTACACCTAGTCCATATCAGTTATATAGTTTTAAATCAAAGAACTGATGACGCCCTTCTTCTATTTCCTGGCGTTCGGCCAAGAAGCGAGTCTTTGATTAGAATAAGTGGTAATCCGATGTTGCTCAAGCAGGAATATAAGAAAGGTAGAGTAAGAGTTGGATTCCAATGTTTGGAAAATTCTTTAAAACGCATGACATAACCCACCGGCAGCAACATCCGCCTTAGCTTAATCATACCAAGTTATCAGTTTAAAAATAGCATAGTTTGTGTCAAGTTGTTCAGCATTGATGGGCAGACCTTAAGAATATAGCTAAATCACATTTTTATAATTTTGCCAAGCACACAATATAAGTTTAGCCTTAAAACTCTTTTACAACCATTGCTTTGATCCAGTAACAATTCGGAGAAGGTATCAAAGATTCGGAAGATTATCAAGCACATGTTAATTTTGGCTTTGTTTAGCGTATGCATATAATTTATTGTCCATTGTGATAGTTCAAACTTCTGTATTAATTGTTTGGTGTTCATAGCAGGGAACTTTTCGAGACCTCAAGATAAAGAAAGCAATTTACTATGAAAGATCGTGTTGATCAAGGCCACTTTAGAAAACTTTTTTGAGCCCATTTGGGAAAGTACCATCTGATATCATATTTTGATATTCAACTTTGCGAATTATTTGACCCCCGTTAGCAATGCGTCACTCTGCTTACAGAGTAATGCTAAAGAACGGCCAAAATTTCAATATTCCGATCAAGCACATTTTTAAATAAGACTTATTTAGAGTAAAAGCTCATTACTCAAAAGACTAAATATATATCTTTCACCTTCAGTTAGAAGTAAACCGAATAGTTTACTATTCAACTTTATTGGAAAAAGGTTCAAATAAAAAAGGATGAGTGAGGACATAACAGGAACGAATGCTAAAAAATATAAACATAGATTTAATTTTAGAGACATAAAACGCTCGCATAAAGTCGGACCATGCAAGAATTTCAAGAAGAACTTATACAAAACAGATATTACAGCAATACCGAAGATACGGTAAAATGTGTAGTAGTTACGGACGTTTCAAATTTTACTTTCTTTAATAGTGTATTAAGGGAGGAAAAATAAAACCCAAAAACTAATCAGTAAATATAATAAGCATAATACTCTTATTCATTTTATTTCGTTCTTGTTGCTCTCAATAAGACAGGAATTATACTACTTAATAGTTTTTCCTGTTAGTAGTGGACGGACCATAAAATGTTTATCCCTCGTCTATAAAACAATAAATAGAACTACCAAAAACCACAAGTGTCATATAATAGCAGCGCGTATCAGATATAAATATAAAAGGTTGATAGAAATCACTTTTTAGTTAAAGAAAGGATTCAATCAAGAAAAGCTTTAGAAAATAAGGATTAAATATCAAACCAAGGTCCAAAAGAGTAGAGACTAGTGGTTAATTATAGGTCTAGTAAAAAGAAATCCATTACTTTTGCATAAAATTGAAGGTTTTATTTAACATACATAGAATAAACCGATTTAGGTCAAATATGCGCCGTTTTGTTCGATAATTTGTTGCCATTTTGAAGGCAATTTCATTATGCCTCTATCATAGCAGCCCTTGTCCCTATTGACAAAAAACTGGGATAGTCGATTTTCACAAGCCTCTCTTGAGGCAAATTTTTCAGCAGCAAAATAGTTCACCATAGACAGAAACAGGTGCCAGGCCCAAACTCCCAGAGCTTCTGGCGAGTCGCTATTGATGTGTGTCGCCTGGCGTTGCCTTGATGAAACACAATTCCTGCCCTAGTGGCCAAAGTTGGCCACTTCTGGGCTTCCTTCAGACGGTCCAATTGTTCACACTACAGGTTCAAATTAAGAGTTTGGTCGTAGGGGAGCAGCTCATAGTATATGATTCCTTGCCAATTCCACCAAACGCACAGCAAAACCTTCCTGGCCGTCAATCCTGGCTTGATCACCGTTTGCGCCGGCTCACCGCGCTACGACCACGACCGTTTTCGCTTGACGTTATCGTAAATGATCCACTTTTCATCGCCAGTCACCATCCGCTTCAGACTTTGTTGCGATTCTGCAGCGACCACAGATGGAGATTTGTTCCATGAAGTTTTTTTGCGTTAACTCGTGTGGCACCCATACATCCAGTTTCTTTTTGTATCCAGCTTATTTCAAATGGTTCCAAACGGTTTTTTGTGCAATGTTTAACTCCTGGAGAATAGAAACAGTGCTTATATGACGGTCGGACTCGGCCATTTCCATGATTTTATCCACATTTTCGACAATTGGCCTTCCAGAGCGTGGTGCATCTTTGACATCGAAATTACCGGAACGGAATCGATGAAATCAAAACTGCGCTTGATCGGCTGTTATGGTATCAGAACTATAAACACTATTCACATTTTCAGCCGCCTGGTTTGCGTTTTCACCTTTATCGAAGAAAAACTGTAAAATATAGCGTATTTTCTCTTTGTTGGTGTCAATCTTTGACATGAGCTATAACAAAACTAAGTCTACTATTCATAAAACTGTCAAATAAGTTTTTATAGTACGAAATGTCAACTTTCTAAAGCCATGTAGTGTAAACCGATCGGAATTTTACAGCGCGAGATACAATTTATTAAAGCTATCTATTGGAAAAATAATGGATTTCTTTTTACTAGACCTACTATAATAAAGAATGCATGTAAATGCAAAAGAAAGAAAAAAGTCAAACATAATATATACGTTGAAGTAAAAGAGGAAAATAGGAACTAAATAAAATGGAGGTAAAAAGGAAATTTAAAAATGACAAAAAAATTTATAAATAACTCGAAAGAATTTTAAACAGAAACAAAATATATAAAAAAACGCAGTCATTTTTGAGTAGAAAGAGAAACAGAATAATTTAAAAAACAATTAAACTACTAAAGCAAAAAACACAAAACGACAAAGAGCACCAAACAAAAATGTATAACACCATTTAAACGTGTAAGTCCTTGCACTAGACGAAATAAGAGGAGCTATAAACTCTCTAGGGAACATGAAGTATCAGGTGAAGACGGATTAAATATTGAGTTGATAAAAAGCCAGAGAGGGAAAATAGTAATAAAAAACTATTAAAAACAACATTTCAACAGAAATAATGTGAAAAACAAAATAAAGTTTTAATTTGCCCTAGACATAAAAAAGGACATAAACAATCTGAATATAATAGTTCATAAAACATAAATTAGGAAACTGCTACGGCAAATTTAAAGAGTGTAAATATACCTTTCTCATTTTCACAATCAGACAAATATTGCAAAAATATAAGTATGACATTAAAGTGCAGCAAGAATATATATCACATACATAGAGTGATAAAAGAATGAGCAGTACTCTATAAATTAATTATATTAAAAACTAAATCAAGAAAAATCAACATAAATAAAGATTTCCTACATGGCAATCCACAATGAACAACGCTGTTCACGAGTGTCTTAGAAAATTGGAGGAGTTGTCCGAATAATAGGTCAAAAAGAGCAAGGGTATTAATAAATCATTTACAAAATTTGAAAACTAAGCAGAAACAGCCGGATTCAAAATTAGCAAACAAAGAAGCAAATGTATACAGGGTTCGGAATGGAGACGTTACGTTTTTGAGACGGGTACAACATTGATGGTAGGTTGATATAAACTCGTTGTTAGTTGCCATTTCAATAGACATAAAGCCGTGGACTATTGAACGACGCGTCTTTGTTTACGACAGCTTTGTTGCAACCGGTTACTCAGTGGTGCAAGCACATCGAAGAATTCGAACTCACTTCAATATTGGTCGACTCGCTCCTATCCCATTTCGCCAAACAATACTGAAATGGTTTAACAACTTCAAAACAAGAGGAACTTTGAGACCTGGAACAGCTCGGAAAGGTGATCAGACTGTTAGAATACCAAAAAACATAGAAAGAGTTCGACAGGCTGTGGAAGCCAGTCCTCGCTATTCATTGGTATGACACGTTCGCGCTTTGCGCATTTCAGACAGGTCAATTCGCCGAATTTTGCACTTTGACCTCCACTTTTATCCTTAAAAATTTACGATGCTTCAAGAAGTGAAGAAAAATGATTATGTACAGCGATTTAAGTTTGCAGAAGCGATGATGGAAACCTTAGAAATGACTGTATTCTGATAACGAGGCTCATTTTCACTTATCATATGTTGTATACAAACAAAATTGACGATACTGGTAGGCAAATAATGTACAAAAAGTCCAGAAAAAGCCCCTATATAGTGAAGGAGTAACTCTACGATGCAGAATAACCCGGTTTGGCATAATTGGACTTTACTTTTTCCGAGAAAACGGACGCACTGTAACAGTCAATTCACAACGTTACTTTACGACGTTGCGAAAATTTTTGAGACTTAAATTGAAAAGACATCGGATTTTCTACGGCGCCGCATTTCATTGCGCTAGGATGTGGAGTTTATCCCTCGATCACCGTATCTTTGACCGTGATGTAGATGTGCATCTAAGAATTACTGCAGAAAATATACGTTAAAATTTACTGACAATATCGTTAAGATACAAAACAAGAATAAGAAAAACGAGGATTTTAACAGTTAAGCACAAACCCAAATTACAAGCTTTACCAAAAATATGCTACAAATAATGTTTGAACTAGCAAAAAAAGGGAAAATAATGGAAAATACGCAGTACAAAAATAGAGAGTCGAGACACAAGAAGGAAAGAAAATAATGCTAATGCTGAGTGATAATTAAACAGAGACAGAGGACTATACTGATCACCAAGTTCGTCGAGCCAAAAGCAATTCCTGCCATTTATTAATGTTCATTATATGTGCCACGTAATGAAGAATGAACCAATTTCTTATATTGCAATGTATTGAGGAAATTCGCACACATAAAAAATAGTTCTTATTGCATAACAATACAAAATCTATCGATCCAGGAAACTTTCGTTAAATAGTAAATTATAACTATTTCACATCAACATTTTCCAGGAAATATGATTTTTTGTTATTTTCTCCTGTTCCTACGGGTGAATAGACCAATGTGGCATAGAAACCTTGTAGCTATTCAAAAGGCTCTACATGTTTTTTGGTTTACTCGAAAAAAGCAATAGCACCAGTGTATCAATGTAGACATTTGCTTTGAATTAAAGTAGAATTGTTACTTTTGAAGTTAAATATTTCACATTTATATAATGAGTTGTATTTCTGCTCTAAAATAAAGGGTGCTCCATATAGAGCGTGGAATTTAAATCGGGTAAAATTTTTTTTGTTTTGAAGTTGGCAGGCCTGTTTTGCCACATTTGTTACCTGTTATCACTTCAATTAATTTAGAATTAGTTGTTTTTCCAATTCATCAGTTTGGTTTGGTTCGTTTTTGTCATGGAATAGGCTCGGACGTAGCAACGTCTTCTTATTGTTAAAATTTTTACCAAAGTGGTGAAACTTAGACAGTGCAAAAACTTCGTGCGATTCTGGGGAGACATCTACAGTTCGAAGACTAATAAAAAAGTTTGATACGATTTGTTTATTGGGAACAACTAAATCGCATGGGCAAAAACAGTCTGATCGGATAGAGCAACAAACCGTCGTTGTGCAAGGCACAATATTACTGTAAGTTCTAGAAAATCGATTCGTCGACGTTCACAGTGGTTGAACATTCCGGTAACTTCGTTATATCCATATGCATGCGTATAAAATACAGCTGATCATAGAAAAGGGAGACGATTTTTTGTACGGGATGTGGAAGGACTGGCCGCGGACGAACATTTTGCAAAACAATATTTTTTAGTGGCAAAGCTACCTTCACTTAGGTAGCAACTGCCGAATTTTGGGGAAATGAAAATCTCCGAATAATCTAAGAGTGTGAAATGCATCCACTAAGAACGATTGTGTGGTGTGATTTTTGTGCAGGTTTTTCTTTGAAGAGGATGACGACACTGCAGTTACCATAACATGAATTCCAATCAATTGTGGCCTACCTTTGAAGATATGAAGGTTAATGATCTCTGTTTTCAGCAGGATGGAGTGACACTTCGCGCGAGATGGTTACCTTACTCCACGAAAAATTCCCCCAATGAATGATTTCTTTCCAAGTGACCAGGAATGGTCAGCAAGGTCCTGTGATCTTACACCATGTTGTTTCTTCTTACGGGGGTTTGTGAAATCGCAGTTGTACGCTAACATACTACCCACGATTCTGGAACTGTCGAACCGGTAATTGCGAAGAACGCATAAATGCATGCAGACTTAGTGCGGGTGGACATTGTCTGATATCGTGTTTCATGCGTAAATGAGAGATTATACTGTTTACTACCACTTTCATAAAAATGTAACTAATTTATTGAATTTTTCAAATTTAGCCGCCTTTACGGATACCATTTATAAATAAAAAGATTCAAAATATCCTGTCTTTTCATTTTTTATGGAAAATCAATAATGAGAAAGTGATTTACCCAAAAACTTAAAACATAAAATCTTTTTTGATATCCTGGGAGTTTAAGACATTTCTGAAGTACTCACCAATTCCTTCAACTATGCAGGCCAGCGTTTGCTCCGTGTAGGAGGAGCAGGAGAAGTGCGTCTTGATGTTATCGGTGATAGCGGTGTACTCGCCCCGGCACACGTCCTGGCAGATGTCGGGCACGCGCTCCTGGATGCAACAGGGGACGTGGTTCCGGCCGTCCGCCATGCAGCGCACGATGGACGGGAAGTCGTTCTCGCAGTTCTCCGGGTCCTGGCCCGTGTTCCCTGGAAAAACGCTCGATTCACTTTTCAGCTAACTGCCTGCGCGTCCTCCCAGGCCGGGAGGAAGCGGAATTTATGGACGCCGCCGCAAATAAACGTCCGCTTAAGATTAAAATAACGCCGCATTGTACGGCGACGGCTTTGAAATTTTGCATCGCGGGCGCATACGTCCTTGTTTTCTTTCCAATTGGTTGCTGCAAGACGCCAGCAAAGCACGCTTTTGTTAGTTGCTGCCCCGGGCAGAATGTTCGTGCCTTTGTTGGAATTGCAAAACAGAATGGCGAAAGACGGGACGCCTGATTAACATTTACAACAATGAACGGAAGATTTTTCTGTTTACAAGTTTCAGCTGGAGTTGGGAGCAGAAACAATAAACATAAATATATGATAACGTACACGCATATACAATGAAGAATATCCTTTATTTAAAAAGGCACCACCATAACATTAAAATATTAGCGATTTTGTATCAGCATCACATAATTTTTTTCATGCGAAAATGTCGAGTTTTGTGTCGAATAAGCGTCATTTGCGGGAACTTTTGATTTACTTCTTTAATTTGAAAAAATATGCAGCTGAGGCGCATCGATCGCTTGTAGAAGCATATGATGAAGCTGCTATAAATGAGAGAAATTGTCGTGATTGGTTTAATGGTTTAAGAACGGTGAGTTTGACGTCAAAGACAAAGAACGTAGCGGAAGGTCGAAAGTGTACGAAGACGCGGAATTGGAAGCATTAATGGAGAAAGATTCCTACCAAACGCAAGAAGAACTTGCATTTACATTAGAAGTGACTCAACAAAATCGCTGGGAATGACTCAAAAGCAAGTAAATTGGATTCCACATGAACTGAAGCCGAGAAACGTTAAACGCCGATTTTGCACATGTGAAATGCTACTTGCCAAGCATAAACTGAAGGGTTTCTTGCATTGTATAGTTACTGGTGATGAAAAATAGTTCCACTACGATAATCCAAAGAAGAAGAAATCATGGGGACCACGTGGCCATGCTTCAACATCAACAGCCAACCGGATATTCATGCAAAAAAACTCGGGTATTTGGTGGGATCAGCTAGGTGTCGTGTATTATGATTTGCTCAAACCGAACGAAACCATTACTGGGGCTCTCTACAAAACACACTTGATGAGATTAAGCCGAGCACTAAAGAAAAAACGCACCCACTACTACTCCAGACACGACAAAATTATGTTGCGGCGTCGGTCAAAACCTACTTGGAAACACTCAATTAGAAAGTCCTACCCCGCCGTATTCACCAGATATTGCCCTTTCCGATTATCACTTGTTCCGATCGATGGAATATGGCCTGTCTGAACAGCACTTCACACCATATGAATTGGATCGATTCGTGGATAGCCACAAAAGATGGAGCGTTCTTCCGACGCGATATCCGTATGCTGCCAGAAAGATGGGAAAAAGTAGTCGCTAGCAATGGACAATACTTTCAATAAAACATAAGGTTGCGTTCTTTCACAATAAATTTTTGATAAAAAAACGTCGGAGACTTATTTGTACTCCTTTTATTATAAACTTTATAAGAAAAACCTCGATTTTCAGAGCAAAATTTATAAAATACACAACACCTTTATACTCCCATCAAATCGACAGCATGATCTTCTTTTGGTGGAATTCAGCTTTCAACAAATCGTTTTCATTACATTTAAGTTGTAAACCTTTCAATACATGTAGAACCCAAATATCTAGCTTTTTAACAAATTCAAATTTCTGCAAATGCATGCCGAAAATAAACTTGGATCATTCATCAATCTCATGTGTTTACATATGACGATCCAATTCAATTATGGCTTTGATCTGCTCATCGCCAATTTCAGTTAGTCGACCGGAACGTCGGTCACAACTGAGTAAAAAATCACCAGAACGAAAGTGCGTTTTGTTAAGGCAATAACACCATAAGTTTCATTTATCTCTTTGTGAGTATCGGTAGTTTTCTTGCCTTTACGGAAATAAAATAAAAAACATGATAAAAATGCTCGATTTCGTATTTTTTGTTAAAACAAAACTAACAACTGTAAAGACAAGCACGTGCAATTTTCTTCTAAAGCAAGGCAAAAGTGACCGCTCACAAATGAATAGTTAATAAAAGAAGAATAGGTAATAAAAGCCATCTATTCCTGAATCCGAAATTATATTTAAGAGCAAAATGATCGACTCATTAGCTGAACGCGCATTTTTGTCTCCTGTTTCAGTCTAAGAGAATTGAAAACAAAAACATTCACGTGCAAGGGGTATCATCTTTATTACAAACTGTTGCCATAGCATTAATCAGATCACGCATTCAAAAAAATATGCATCACAAACGGGGTTTCACTAATCTTGTTAATTGAAACAGACGTGCACGACGACTGTGATTGGCCTACAGTACGCTTGCGATCCGGTAATTCATCTCAATCACTTATCCGAAGTACTCAAGTGGTTTCCAAGAAAATAGACCACGGCACCCAACCAGTTGCATTGTTGAAAGAGAGTCTCAGTTAGCGATTTGTGCAAATCAACTAAACCTGAGTCAATTAGCTGTGTCGAGAATGTAGAGTCGATACCGGAAAACCAGTGACTACGTCCGCCGGCAAGGATGCGGCCGTAGGCGCATGACAACGAAGAGAGACCATCGATTTCTCGTCTCAATATCCCTCAGAAATCGATCTACGATTGGCGTTGACTTCAAGCAAGAGCCGAGTGCGGTCAGAGGTGTAGTCGTCAGCGCTTAGACAGTGAGAAAAAGACTGACAGCAGCCAACCTGACAAAAAAAAACAGCTACGGGGCCCAAGCTGATTGCAGTTCAAAGACAAACAAAGGCACGGAAAACTGAGTTAGTTTTCGTGCCTAGTGAAGGACGCAGAGCAGGTTTAACAGCAGACTGCTACATCAGAGACATTCTGAAGGAACATGTACTAATGCACAACAATGCGCGAGTGACTACTATGTACCTGGCTGACGTCGGTGTACCTAAAATAGACCGACTTCCGTGTGGCCCAGACTTTAATCCAGTTGAGCATGTTTGAGATGAGCTTAAGCGAAGAGTGCGGACCAGAAATCTAGCACCAGGGAATGTGATGAAACTGAAAGCGGCGTTGACTGAAGAGTAGGAAGCAATCCCTCAAGACAACATAGAAAAAGTCACTCGATCCAAGCGCAATCGCTTAAAAAGTGCAATCAGGAGTAGAGGCGGTAACACCATGTATCGAAAAAATCATTAAATTAATTTTAACAATGGATTTCAGTTTTTTTCCTTTCATAATCACCTTTTCCCTTTTAGTTCTTTTGTGTTACACGTCTTAGGCCCATAACTTTATCAGAACAGATCCGATTCCAATCAAAGTGAAACTTGAAACCACAGTTTTTAAGCTTTCAAACGATACACTGAACTTTTCCTTGGAATGCTTGGAGTGGATAGACATTCTCTCAAAACTCGACCATATGGTTGATTGTTCGATTGTTTTGGTCGCAAGTGTACTTTTGCAACAACCAGATATTAAACAGTAAAAAAAGTGAAATTCAAGAATATTCACATACCTTCTAGGATGCTCTGTATGTTGCAGAATCCGAGGCAGCTCGTCGACACATTCTTGGAAACGCAGCAATCGGTGTAGTTGTGGTTGCGACTGCTGAAACTTTCGCGTTGCCCTTCGTACATCGACAAATCCGTGAACGAAAAGTTGTTGGGCGGCAGCAGCTCCTTAGGCAACACTGCAAGCACATTAGTCCAACTTTCATATGTAATTTAACAACCCGGTCTTCAACGTTTTAAATCGCGGGTCCGCTGCCGCACGCGCAGCGCAAATGCAAAGCCTAATAGCATTTGCGGCCGCTCGCCACGCGCACCGTAAGCAGCTCGTGCAAAAAACGAGATACTTTATAGGAGATAACCCGGAGCAAAGCTGCGGATTTCGGTAACTCGGGCTTTTTTGCATTCAAATAAACTAAACTCCTATGCGGAAATGGGAGTGCTCTAAGCCGTTTAAAGGCACTTCGAATTTTTTATGGGCGCGATGCGAGCGGATCGGATGCTGGCTTTTAGCGGCAGGATCGGATTAAGGTAAAAAGGCGGTTGTTTGCGCCGCAACATTAAGTAAAAAGTGTGTCACGCCGATCTTTGTGCTCTGGTGCGATGCACTCGATTAAGTAAAGTGGAGTCAAGCTACACACGGGATCCTCACGTACTGTGCTGCGAAAACAAATTAATTAGATGGTTTTCTTATATATTTTTAGGCAAATTTACAATCTACTTCGTCTACAGAGTAATAAGTAAATAATGTGACGGTGTTGCTAAATGTCATGAGTTGGGCTCCATCCACTTATGGGTCTCCAAGATTCACTCGACGAGATCTTCAGGCCACTGCCTTTTGAGTCTCCGATTTGCGGGTTGAAGGTTGTAGAGGTTGGCGATGAGTTTATTGGTATGGTTCAATGTGCGGTCTCGGCTAATGCGAGCTGAAGTTTTGATGACGTCTTTGAGATCGTGGTGCAGAGTTTGGTTACTGATGTACCATTGAGCGTTTGCCAGAGTACGTATAGTCTTAGATTGAAAGGGCTGTAGAACCTTGGTACTGGAGGGTTTGCTACATTCCCAGAGTTCGATTCCGTAGGTCCATACAGGCATTAAGATGGTTTTATACAGTAACATTTTATTTTCGATGCTTAGTTGTGATTTACGCCCAATGAGCAAACATAAATTTTTTGTTTTCAAATTTAGTTGCTGCCGTTTGGCTTTTATATGGGGTTTCCATGTCAGCTTTTGGCCAAGGTGGAGTCCTAGGTATTTAACCTCAGTTTTTATGGGAATGGGGTGATTATAAATAGTAACTTGTGGACAGGTGGAGCGTTTTGTAGTGAATGTGATTTGGGTGGATTTTTCACTATTTACTTTGATTCTCCAGCGATCTAGCCAAGTTTGTAGGAGGTTTAGGTGTAGTTGCAGCGGATGCCCGGTTAGGATTAGTATCAAATGACAATATGGCAGTGTCATATGCAAAGGTGGCAATTAAGGTAGTGTCTGTAGTGGAAACATATTCGGTATACAGGAGGTACAAAAAGGGTCCAAGGACACTGCCTTGTGGAACTCCAGAGTTAAGGGAGTGGTAGGATTATAGCGAGTTAACAACTTGAACCTGGAAGTGTCGTTCATTTAAGTAGGATTTTAAGAGAAGATAAATTTGATGAGGTAACTTTCTTTTTATTTTATATAGTAGTCCTGTATGCTGTACACATATTCTTCCCTTCCAGATTTTCTTTGATGTAGTCAACTATCCTATGGCATTGTTGAATGGTTGAATGCCCCTCACGGAAGCCAAACTGATGGGACGGTATTAGTTCATCTGGTTGTGTTATTTCCTTGATTCTGTATAGCAGTAATCTTTCAAATAATTTTGATAATAGTGGCAACAGACTTATCGGCCGATATGAGGTACTTTCATGTGGAGGTTTTCCAGGTTTAGCAATCATGATTATTTTAGCGTATTTCCACTGAGTAGGGAAGAGAGAAATGGCAAGCATGCGATTAAAAATCGTTGTGATGAGTACTACTGCTTTTTTCGGAAGGTGTTTTAGTACTTCCCCTACTACAAGGTCGTAGCTCGGGGCTTTATACGAGCTGGTTAATTTAATTTCCCTATATATGTACTTCTGCTGGTGAAAAGGGACTCACGGGTAGGGATAATCGGCCAGTCGCGCATAAATATTCTTCTATTTCTGCATCAAAGTTTTGGTCATTACATGTCAGTGGTGTGAAGACTTGGGCAAGGTGTACTCCGAAGGTGTGTGCTTTTTCTTCGTTTGATCTAGCCCAGCTATGGTCAGGTTTTCTTAGTGGAACTTGAGTCTTTTTGTAGATTTCCTGATAGAATAATCTACTGGAGATAGGCTAGAGACGTGATGCCCGAATGTTGTATTTCTGTTTTCATGTAGAGCTTCGTGAAGACGGTGGGTTAAATTATTTAAGATGGTCTTGTCCCGAGGGTTTCTGGTCCTTTGCCATTTTCCACGAGCTCTGCGTTTTTCTATGACGAGCTGCCTGATATGTAGGGGTATGTTATGTGTTACTGAATCATTTTTGTGTTCAGTCGGTGTAGCTTCCCAGGATGCCTTTTGGATTAAGTTTGTGAGGTACTCCACGGTTTCATCAATTTCGTTTGGAGTATGCATTTTGTGGGCTAAGCTTATACTACAGTTGATGTGGTGTTGGATTTGCTCCCAATCAGTCTTAGCTGTACAAAGTTTTAGTATTGGAGTTTTATAAATAACATTTGTACTCAAAGTAATTATTATTGCACTGTGGCCTGAAAATAAATTAAAGTTGCTTTCAGTTTTGCTGTACACATCAGAAGTATCTCTGGTAACTGCCAAGTCAAGCAGGTCGGGAATTTTATTTAGATCTGACGGCCAATAGGTCGGTTCGCCGGCAGATATATATTTTATATTATGATGCTGTACGGTTTTAAAGAGTGCTCGTCCTTTGGGTGTAATCCACCTGGATCCCCAGGTAGTGTGTTTGGCATTCCAGTCACCTGCTACAAGGAAGCGGGGTCCTATTGGTAGTAGAAATTCTTGATATTCTTAAATTGAAATGGTGTGCCTAGGGGGACAGTAGATGGCTCCGACAATTAATGGCCAGGGGAATAAATTTATTTTTATCAAAGCGCTTTGGATTTTGTTAGTTGTATAGGGTGGTAGCGGGTACTGGTCTATTGCTGTTCTGATTATGATTGCTGAACCTGCGTGGGCAGTTCCGTCCGGGTGATTTCCGTAATATATAGAGTAATATGGAATTTTTATAACTGTATTTAGTGTACAATGGCTCTCCTCTATCAGCAGAACGTCGATTTTATTGATAATTAAAAATAGAGTGACTTCATGAATATGGTTTTTCAGCCCGTTTGAATTCCATTCCGCTATTCTTAGCAAAGTACCCATTATTGGGTTACTTTATTAATGACTGCGGAAAGCATAGATAAAATCATGCTGTTCTGATTTAATAATTGAGTGAACATATTTTTGAATTCGTTTAAGAAGGTGTTTAATTTATCGGCTATCTCGTCATTATTGTCATTTTTTCTTGCAGCTACTTGTGAATAACTTGGGTATCTCTGAGAGGGATTTTGTAAGATTTGCTGGCTAGTTGGTCAACTTATTACTGGGTTTATTTTATTTGGTGTTCTTATAATGGGTTGCTTGGATGTGGTTCGAGTTTTTAAGTCTCTATAGACCGTGCATCCTTTATAATTGGCGGGATGATTGCCGCCGTACAAAGCACGCGTAGCAGGAGTATTCTTAGATTTTCTGCAGGTTTTGCTATCATGTTGTTGTCCACATTTTACGCAGTAGTAGGGCTTGCTGCAGTATGTCTTGGAGTGACCATAGGCTTGACATCGTGTACATTGTACTATATTGTTTTTAATGCGCGGTGCTTCTACTCTTATTTTTGAATTTTGTAAAAACTCGACTTTATAGATTTCTTTATTATTTGGTTTTGGTTCGAGGTCGATGAAAAACATTGGCAACGGTTGTTTAGTTACTCTATGCCTGATATTCATGATGTTCCTTACCGAGTGACCTAATTCTTGAAGCTCAATCTTTATGTCTTGGGTATTAATTGAATGATGAAGGTCTCGAATGACCACCCGGTAGGCGCGTTCTTCTTTGATTTGATACGTGTGGTGGACTATGTTTTCTTCTTGTAAATGTGAGATTAGTTTTCTGTATGCGTCGATAGCATTGGTATTTATCTTAACTGTGTTGTCTGATAACGCTTTAAAGTAGAATCTTTCTTCTTCAATGACTTTGTTTAGGTTATCAGTTATCAGTCATGGCACTGTTATCATTTGGGTTGTTATTTTCTTCATGTTCATTGAATACTTGAAATCTATTTGCCGTGTTTATTGTGGGAGCGTTTTCGACAGTTTGTGTTAGTCGCATTCGTTTTTTCTTCTTAGTAATAATTTGCCATGAGTGTTTTTTATTATTGTCCTCTTGGTTTGTTACATTGTTTCGTCATCGACGGTTTCGCTATTGTGGCTAGTTTGTGAAGATTGTATGAATGGTGTTGCTGGATAAGTGCTGTTAAAGTTAGTTGTGTTAGGAAAAGGAGATTGGTTTTGGTGTTGCTGGTAAAGTTGAGGTGCTTGGTTTTGATACATTTGAAATGATTGATGATTTGATTGTGTTTGACTTAGCTGACCTGGATAGATTGATGGTGGTTGAAATTGGCTTTGCATTGTGGACATCGGTTGTAATTTATTCCAGTTGTTTGTATAATTGTTGGATGGACCGGGTATATTCCCGGCTGGAAACATTTCACTGCATGAATGTCTTTAATAAATAAACGATAATTTAAACGAATTTTTAAAAATTATTATAAAACTTATTAACACTGCCTGAGCAGCTGTGATATCAGCCGTCTGCACTAGTCCGTAATCACCCCGGCCGACCCTCAGAGATAAGAGAGCGGCAATCGACACGTCTTTATTCTAGTCAACCGAGAACTACATTGAAATTGTAATATATTTTTAGAATTTTCAGTTAAACGTTTATATTTGCACTAGTAGGTGCTTAATCATTTATTTTCCGAGAAACCTATCCGTCATACTGTTACCTGTCACCGTAGTTACGAGTTTGATTTAATAGCGTACATTCGTTATATTTGAAAATTCTCATTTCAGTGACTGTGTGGCGGTGTTTAATGTTGATATCTTTATGTAAAATCTTTTAATCGCACGGTGAAGTGTTTGTAAGGTTTATTTGACAAGTTGTGTTGCCTTTAAAATGATATAAAGGCAAAATAACTCAAAGCATAACAGAAAGAAAATAAAGAAACACTAAAGCAGCAGGGTCAGGGGAAATCCCAAATGAACTGATAAAATGTTAAACAGATAATATGTTTAAACTACTGACGATATTAATAAATCAATGCATAAATGGAATCGAAATTCCATTCAAATGGAAAACAGCATGGATATCCCCCATACATGCAAAAGGAAGAACAGACACGTGTAACAACTATAGATAAATTGCAGTCCTAAACAGTTTTAGTAAATTATACAGCAGAATACTAAAAAACCTGGTCGAAGAACAATATTCTATGTCTTTATTATTTTTTCTGTTGTGGGAGTGTGAACTTTCAGAATACTAATATTTATTTGGGATAATATCCTTTGTCGTCTACAATTTCCATCTTTTCTCTTGCCTGTGATGATTTAATTTTTCTTTGCCTAGTTACATATTCTCGATACCCTGTAAATTCATTCACAACATGAGCTTTATCCACTTAAAAAATTTGATAATAAATTTCGAATGATTGCCTATTATTATTTAAGAAATTTAGTCATAGATGTTACACAGTTTTATTATTAACTTTCTGAATTACAAACAAAAATGCATTACCGTACATTTAAAAAATATGGAAATTTTGTTTTTTTTATAGTTCGTAATACATTATAACCTGGGTTTGAGTGCATGTAATTGCTTGGTGTAATGTATTGAGGTTTTGCATATAAATTTTGTAATTTGCTGTTAGGCTGCAGCAAACAGCGGTTAACTGTCATTGCGCTCAACCCACTGACACACTTTTTACGTAATGGCTCTTACAGGCAGTGTTTCCTTGACATTTTCGATTAAAACGCGTGCGACAAGAGCAACTCCCGGAGTTTTCAGGGCAACCGAAAGCCCTTTGACGTAATGGGCGGCGGAACCTGAGGCAGCAGCAGTGACAGCTCTTTGCCGCTTATAAAAGGAAATTTAAGAAAACGGGCGGGCTTTTATCTTGCAGCGTCATTTTTCTAAACGAAGTGCGCAAACAAGTTTACACCAGAAGAATTGGTTCGATGCGATGGAACAAAGCCTACCGCTTAGTTTATGGAAGCTCCGTACTATTGGGTTGCTGTTTACTTCACAAACGTATATTCCGGAGTCGGCAGGCTTTGAATTTCTTATGACGAGAACCCAGACATCCCCTCCCGCTGGAACTTTCGGCTCTTCTCCGGATGCTGCTGAAACAATGGCGTACAACATTAATTTCGGAAACGCTGAATAAGTGATTATATACATTTGTGCATTCTTAGGGCTGCGGCCGGGCGCTTTGCATTCGATGGGTGCGTGCGGGCGGTCCGACGCAATTTATAGACGAACGACTGCGGCGCTTCGAACAAAGGGCCATTCCGCCCGGAATCAAACAAGTTTTTCCCATTTCCAAGTCTAATGTAACAGCTTTTCATATTGGAAATGTTTCAGCTTTACGAGACTCGCAATTTGTGTGTAAATTCTCTTTCAATTTTCATAATCTCCGGATCGCGGACCCGTGTGGGATTGTTCGGTATTGTTTCTTTGGCCGGAGAAAATAGAATACACGAATACACGGAAATGGTCTCCCGGAAGGAGGGGGGCGGTAGATAAGGCCGTAATTGCGCTGAAAGTCGGAATGCCTTTACAAATGTTTATCCCAGCATTCGCGTCATATGATCTGGACTTAATCGATTCCAATATAAATTCCTGGGGGATGGAATCCGAACGCTTATGAACTGCTGCCATATTACACAAACTTTTCAAATATCGCCGCCATCGCATCGCAGGGCCGTTGATTTCCCGCTGCGATGCCCGTTAGTCCGCGGAGGCGCGGCGCGGCGGCGATAAAAATGTAGGGCTCGCCGCCTCCAGAAGACAAACACGAACTCGCTGATTTCTTTCGTTTTTGCGTCTTGCTGATTATTTGTTTGCGCAGCGCGGAATTTGTTTCCTTTTCATTTGCAAGATAAACAGCCTCAATGGATATCTCCGTTTAGACGCGCGCTCCTGAATTTTTTACGTAAGCAAATACGTCCGACTCGAGCGCCGGCAAATTGGGTTCGGCCACCCCGGCGGCGGCGCTCGCGGCCCCGGCCGGCCTCTGCCCGCAAGCACCATCGATAATGAGTCTAGAACAAAACTTGCGCGGCGTCTGGAGGGCTTCTTGAAAGTTAATGGTTGGTTAGCTTCGAGTTCGGAGACTCGTGTCTTTGAAGTGCGCGCACAATGGCGGCGAAATAACTTTTTCTGCGATAATGGCCAATAACCGGAACCGGAACGCCGCGACTCGAAATGCTCTCGCCAATTATCCGAGGAGGCCATGCGATGCGGACAATTGAGACTTGCGGGAGAAAATTCTCTTTGCCGATACGTGGGGTCGGTAGTAGCTTTGGAAGATTTTTAATTAGGCGCCGTAATGAAGTCCAGTTAGCCATTGCGTGGACGTGCAAGAAGCAAGGGGACCCGGCAAAGAAATTGCTGGCCGGTGGTTTTAACTTAATTGACTTTGAAAACATAGGTCGGTTCTGTTTATTTGGGCTGAAAAAGCCTAATGCGAGTTTATGTTTGTGTACTACAAGAAAGAAAATTACAACGAATTTCACAACTTTTATAATCACAAAAAATCAGAAAGTTAATACGGAAAGTTTCTGTATGTGCTGGCTGTATTAAATATAATGTATTATTCTAAACAATACAAATCTTAAAATTTTATACCATAACGAATGTATGCTGGGAGAATTATAACTGAAATAAATTTGAATCCTTCTTTGAGAAAGTTCAAAAATATAAGAATTAAAAATGAGTATGCACTTCAATTCAGACTACTTTATAAAAATTTTTTGTTAAACTGATTATATATTCAAATTATATTGGATTATCATCATAATCAGCTGTTCTTATGCCATTTGTCCACCTGAGTGAGGGGTGTTCCTCTGTTGTTTCACCGTTCTTGATTTCTATTGTACTATTTTTTTGGTCCATATAATATATTCTGTTCTTGGACTGTGCCCAGCTCGTAACCATTTTAGTTTAAGTGGTTTTTCAAATACATCCCCTTTTGTAGTGGGAAATAAGGTCGGAAAGAAACGAGAGCGAAATATTTGGAAAAGGAACAAAAAGACACACTTACATTATGACTTTGGATAATAAAATAGACAACGAGTTGGAATAATGGAAATACCTTTGGCTAATTGGAAAATCACAAATTAAAAACAAGAATAATAATGAATACACGACAAAAAATAGCCTCGGATAGGATGGAACTTACAAATGCAAATGCAAATTGCAAACGAATTAAGGACAAGAAATGAATGACTATCTACACATAGGCACCTAAAATGTACCTAGATTAAATAATAAATTACAGCAATTACAAAAACTAACAAGAAAAAAAATAGATGTAGCCCTAATAAAAAAGACAAAAAAACTAAAAGGCACCCAAGACTTAAAAAATACACGCTGATGTAAAGCAGAGTAAGACAAGACACGAGAGTTCCAGGTGGTGTGGCAACTGTGATAAATAAAAAATAAAATCATACGAATTAATAAACGAACGAATCACAAGCATAAAATGCGAAATAGAACGAGGATACTTGACCATTGTATGTGCATATGCCCTAGAAGAAGGAAAAACAAAAGAAAGCGCACTAATTTTAAAAATGTTACAATAATATTTTAATCGAATAAACAAGAATATCTACAAAATAATTGTCGGACATCTCAACGTTCGTATCTGTATAGACAAATTTAAAAACATCATTGGAAAAAATGGCGAAAACCACCTTAACCAAAATAGAAAAATAATCAGAGTTTCTTCCTGCTATAACAATATAAGAATTATGAATACCTTTATTAAACATAACCAGCACATACATACAGCTGTGAAACAAGAGGCCATTATTTTGTGACACACAAGTGTATAGAAGAATAAATGTAAACGCAGACCACTACTTCTTAAAAGCTAAAGTAAGACTACACGCAAAATGAGTAAGAAATAAAAATCAAACATCATTAAAACAAAAATATAAAGTAGAATTGCTCCAAGAAAAATCGGTTAAAACACTTTATCAAAAAAGACTAACGGAACACAATCAGATTCCCAGAATCTGACAACGAAGAGTGTACAAACAAAAAATATAATTAAAAAAGCACCATCAAAAGGACTTGGAAAGCGGAACACGAAATATAATACTAAAAAAATATACCCTGGTCAGAAGAACAACAAAATGCAGTTGAAGATAAGAAAAGGCTTACCACACATGGCTACAAATAGAACAGAAAGAAACAAAACAGAGTATAATGCAAATTGTAAAAAAACTAAACCGCCAATTATGAGATACCTTCATATCAAGAATAGAGAACGACGTACATGAACGACAACAGATGACGTATAAAATTATGAGACACCTGAACAGCGAATAAAAAACACAGCACAAATAAACATAACACCCACCGAATGGTTAAAGTATTACAAAAACCTATAGTTCCTAGAAGAACTGACAGAATTGGACCAAGAAGAAGAAAACGAAAAGATAGAAGTAGATAGAACTAAATGACGTACTGTGATCCACTAACAATAGAAAAGCCTGAGGACTGGATGGAATTAATAGCGAACTAAAGTCAAGATACCTTCGCTTAATCAACATGTACTAGACCAACTACACTATCCCTTATGAATGGAAAGTGGCGATGATCAAACCGATTTTTAAGGAAAGAGGCCGATCTAAACGCGACAATTACCAAGGAATAAGCCTATTAAACACATAAAATATATACAAAAATATTAATCAAACGACTGCAAAATATAATAGACTGTAATATTACAAGAGCCGACAGGATTCGGAAAAGGCAGATCCTGTACTAATAATATACTCATAACAAAATAAATAATACAGGATGTTCGTAGACTACATCAAAGTTTCGACAAAATCTACTGCAAAGAACTGAAAAATAATGAATAGACGAGGCATACCCGTACATCTAAAGTCATTAAAATATATATGTGCATATAGAAATAATAATACATGACGATAGAAGCAATTGGACTACGACAGTGATGCAATTCTATCCAATCTCTATAATGCAGTGAGGCAGTGGATTGATAATATAGAAACTTATATGCATAATCTAAATTAAACAAAATATGACACATTTCTATTTGCAGACGACCAGCTTGTAGTTGTAGATTTAGAAAATTCACTTCAACTAGCCTCTTATAAGCTACAACAAATAATGGAAACATATAATTTAAAAACATCCATTAATAAAACGGAAGTAATGGCTTTTTACGACAATGAGCCGGTCCGATCCAAGATAATACTAGATGAAAAATAATCGAACAGATGAACTGTTTCAAATTTCTGGGCTGAAAAATTTAACCTTTACAATAGCACAATAAAAAGAATGCTCAAGAACAAAGTGCAGAAAAAAACAATAATAAAGTTCTATATAATAGCAGCTGTCCCAAGCTTAGCATATGGTAGTGAATGTTGGAGCACTACAAAAAACAACGAACCCAGAACAACTACATCAAAAATGTGACTTCTGCGACCAACCGCCGGATACAATCTCAGACATAGAAAAAGAAAAAAATTTATAAAACTAAAATTATTCAACATTATGGACAAAATGAAAAACTACAGACAGCAATAACACGAATGGGAAATGATAAACTACTCAAAATATACTATAAATACACAGCAAAAGGAATCGTAATGTCGCAACGGAATATATCCAAAGCATGATGGAGAAGAAGAAAAGAAAAAGAAAAAATCTACTTTTGTCTTTTATCTTATCTACACGAAGTGCGTTTAAGTTCTAAGGTTTCCAAATTTTTTTCTCAGCTGTAAGAGTAAGTAAAACGATGCGGTTAATTTTAACAGACGCGGAAATTACAGCTAAATTTGTAGCATAGTTGGCAGCGCCATACAATGTACAAAAGTCGAATTACCGCCATTGCAGTGAGTATTGTTTTGTATACTTCAAATGGCAACGTTTAATATTCAAGAACAACGTGTAATCATCCATTTATTCCTATTTCGTAGTAAAACGCCCATCGAAATTTACGCTAATTGAGTGGGGCATGCGGCGAAGATGTTAAAAATTTAACGAAGATCGAGAGTTGTGTGACAATGAACCGAAACAGCCTCGACCACAAACCAGCCGAACCAAAACCGTGATTGCGCGCGTGAAACATGTTGTTATGAAAGACCGTCGATTTTGTGTATTTTGCATGATTACCTAAAAATCCGGAAATTGTTTTCAAAGTGGGCTCCACGGATTCTGAGCGGCGAGTACAAGGCTGCCGCTATAAATTTCTGTCCATGAAGGATACGCTCCGTGGCCGCTCGTTTTCCAATTGAACCGCTGTTGCATCAGCTATTTTACAATGGGTAAAACACACTCCCTAAAGAAGTGTTCCCGGCAGCTATGGAATCATGGCGATGACGTTGTGAAAAGTGGGTACGTGTAGATAAAGTTTACATTGAGAAGAAACAGAACTTTATCAGAAAAAAATTGAAGACCATAGAACTTGAACGCACCTCGTTCGTATATCATTGAATCCTTCAGATAATTTAATAATTAATCCCAGCATTTTATGCCTGATAGATCTTTGCAGAATGTTTTCCCGGCTTTCAAATCAGACCGAAGCAAGTGTTATTTTTTTACACCATTTCCTTTTTTTGTCTGTCTGTATCTAGTGTGGTAAGTTATCCAATAACTGACTTTCAGTAGAAATGTATTCCAACACGTAGCTTTATAGGTATCATATACGAGTTTGCAAAAACACCAAAAGAGAAATAATTGGGAGTATTTTAAGGATTAGATGTTTTTTTAAACGAAATGTAACTGCTGAAGAAATAGAAATACAAAATTAAAAAGACGGGGTTTTTAGGTCACAAGACAGATTGTGTTGAAGTTAATCCTAGAAAGCGTAATAATGAAAAAAGGAACTTAATCAAAGAAAATACCTAAGCTAGTAATTTTGGGTAATTTTTAGCACATTCAAAATGTCGTTTAGAAATATACAACCTTTTGGATTTACGCAGTGTTGTGACAACATAAATTTAGAGTTGAATGTACAGAAATTGTAGAGTACTCGTTTCTAGATCAGATGATTAGTGCGAAAGTCCTTGAACTTAGCGTTATGCAAAATAATGCTCTAATAACAATACCAAAACAATATAATTCAAAACGACTCAGCAGATACTAAAATATGAGAAAGAAATTAGATATTATATAAACGAATTGAAAAAAGTAAACCGATTATTCAAAATAATTAGGATAAAAGGATTTCTTTAGCACACATTAAGGAAAAGGAAATAGAATCAGCCGTACAAGTAACATCTAGCAACAAAAACTAAAAATAAGGAAATTTTGCTGCTCACCTAATTCATTCTCGTGGCAATATGCAAGTTGAATGTTTATAGATTTTTTTACTAAAGAAAAGAAAAAATAAAACCAAGAAATTGTACAAAATGTTTATGTTACTCACTTCACGCATAGAAAAATAGAAACCGCATATACATTTAAAAACTCAGAGATGCAATAAAAGCGGTAAACTAAAACATATTTTCTAGTGTAAAGAGATAAAGCAACTAAATAGCTTATGCACACTTTGGGTTGCTGAATCGAAAATTAAATTAAATTCATCTGCAAACAAGAAGAAAGCAATAAATAAATTTATAGCTCAAATTGACCTTATTCCCATATAGTTAGTTACTCTCTCTCTCTCAAAATTTTCTTATGCTGCTCTTAAAAGGGCAGCAAACAACGGCCATAGATTTTATTGTTTGTCTTTGCTACTTCAACTAAAGCTACATTCTATGCGCCGAATAGATGTGGTGATAGTAAATAAGATAATACGTCAGAAATTAGCTTGTTTCTGACATTTACTTACGGAATACTGAAAGTATCTGCAGCACATCTTATAAATGTGCATTGACTACAGTTGTTGACTTCCAGACTTTCACGAACCCACCTAATTAAACCCTTCTATCTCTATTAATTTATAGTTAATGCCTAAGTTGGCTCTCAAGTTGGTTTAACTTATTTGCCTATATCATAGTTATATCCTGAAAGAAAAAAATACTGTGGTATCCAGCACCATATTTTAAAGGTATCGACATGTTATTTATCTGCCCTAGTCCTATCCGGTATATTTTGTGTGCCTGCTTCTTCAGAATGGATGTTCTACCTAATTGATTACACTCTTACATTTTAGTTTCGCAAATTTCTTAGTTACATTTTTACCACATCATTTCCCTAATATAATGTATCTGTGTTAATCTTATTGACTTAATTAACTGTTATCATTTTAATATTAATTTATATTTAGAACTAATGATTAAAGTTTGCTTATCATTTTTAGCAATTTATCTTTGTAACAAGTAATTGAAAAATTATTGTGATCGTAAGCAAGTCTTCAGAGTTTTGCGCTTGATCAATCTTCTATTCAAAATCTGACACCATTATCAATTTAACGTTTAAGAGAGTAAATTTGCCTATTTTTATTAAAAAAAGACTTGCTCATTTTTTTGATTAATTTGGCAAGTATGTAAATATTTTGGGTTGCTAAGAAGTTAAAAAAGAGCGATATTTTTAATTGGTTAAAAAAGTTGAAATTTTTTTCTTATTCTCATGTACTTTAACAGTTGTCGATAATTATGGCAATGCCCAATTTGTGGTAACACAAAAAAAATTGCTATTGTTGTATTGAACCATAAACTTAGTTTTTTTCTTCTGGGTTCCTTCTTGCGTCCTATTTTGTCCTACAAAATCAGTTGTAATTACTCACTGCGTTAGTTGTTATAATGTGTCCCCGATATCTCCGCTTACGTGCTTTTATAAATAAAGGAAGTTCTCTTTCCTTACCCATTCTTTCTAAGGCAGTCTGATTGGTAATATTGCCTCTCTATGGGATGACATTTCAAACTTCTGTTAAGACTTGACTTCATACCGAGAAATCATAGCATTGCAATAGTCTCATCTTAGTTGACAAAGATAAATCATAGCATTTAAACAGCTTTGATGTCTATGCAGGCCTGGCTTTCTTAATTTAATATTTCATCGCTAATGAATGGTTCCACGTTTTATTAATTACTGGTCCAAATTAAGCATATGTCTATGCTTTTTCTATTTGTTGATTATTTATCAGGAGTTGGCCAACATGGTTTTTGTTTTGACATTACCATACAATTTGTTTTTTAAAGTTCAACAAAAGCTTCCATCTTCTGCTAATACCCACTATCCGAATCAATATCTTCCGAAGACTCTTCGAGTGGTAATGATAGTCTTCTATTGACATAAATTGGTAAATTACCCAAAAGTATTTTACGTAAATGCCTTGATCACAAACAACGATAAGCAATACGAAACCTAGTAAGCATAACGGGGCAAGTAAAAATCAACAAACAATTAAGATTAATAAAAGACGACCTTTGGTCTATACAAAGCAAAGAGGCAAAAGCATACCAATACACCTGCCTTCAACATTCTGAAGATATCAAAGGACCAAAGAATAATAGAAAACAAAAGGTCATTCACAAAACATTTCGTTATCAGCGTTGTGAATCAATTATTTTTACTTCTAAGCAACCCAAAATATTTACATACTTGCCAAATTAATAAAAAAAATATGACCAAGTATTTTTTAAATAAAAATAAGCAAATTTACTCTCTTAACGTAAAATTTAAAATGGTGTCAGGTGGGGATTTAATTTAGTACAAGATTTTGAATGGAAGATTGATAAAGCGCAAAACTCTAAAGATTTGGTTACGATCGCAATAATTTTTTAATTTCTCGTTACAAAGATAAATTGCTGGTAATGATAAGCACACTTTAATCATTAGTTCTAAATATAAATTAATATTAAAATGATAGCAGTTCATTAAGGCAATAAGAATAAGACAGATACATTATATTAGGGAAACGAAGTGGTAAAAATGTATGTACCTTCGTACGTGAATAGAAAACAAAGAAATCTGCGAAAGTAAAATGTAAGGGTGTAATCAATTAGGTAGAACATCCATTATGAAGAAGCAAGCACATAAAATCTACTTGATAGTACTAGGGCAGATAAATAACATTTAAAATATGGTGCTGGATACCACAGTATTTTTTTCTTTCTGGTTATAACTATGATATAGGCAAATAAGGTAAAACAACTTGAAAGCCAACTTACGCATCAACTATAAATTAATAGAGATAGAAGGGTTTAAGTAGGTGGGTTCTTGAAAATCTGAAAGTCAACAACTGTAGTCACTGCACATTTATAAGATGTTCATTAAATAGTGGTGCAGATACTTTCAGTATCCTGTCAGAAGCAAGCTAATTTCTGACATCTGCTCTTATTTACTGTCACCACATATGACGCATAGTATGTCGCTTTAGTTGAAGTAATAAGGACCAACAATACAATCTATGGCCTGTATTCGCTCCCCTTTTAAGAGCAGCATAAGAGAATTTTGAAAGAGAGAGTAACTAACTATATGAGAATAAGGTCAATTTGAGCTATAAATTTATTTATTACTTTTTTCTTGTTTGCAGCTGAATTTAATTTAATTTTCGATTCAGCAACCCAAAGTGTACGTAAGCTATTTAGTTGCTTTATCTCTTTGCACTAGAAAATATGTTTTAGTTTATCGCTTATATTGCATCTTTGATTTTTTTAAATTATATGCGATTTCTTTTTTTCTATGTGTGCAGTGAGTAACATAAACATTTTGTACAATTTCTTGGTTTTATCTTTTATTTTCTTTAGTAAAAAAAATCTATAAACATTCAACTCGCATATTACCACGAGAATGAATTAGGTGGGGAACAAAATTTCCTTATTTTTAGTTAGTTGTTGCTAGATGTTACTTATACGGCTGATTCTCTTTCCTTTTCCTTAATGTGTGCTAGGGAAATCGTTTTATTCTAATTATTTTGAATAATCGGTTTACTTTTTTCAATTCGTTTATATAATACCTAATTTCTTTCTCATATTTTAGTATCTGCTTAGACGTTTTGAATTATATTGTTTTGGCATTGTTATTAGAGCATTGGTGTGTAGGGTGACTATTAGAGGTAGCACCTCTACTTCCAGTACTGTCGGGCTATCCGGGTAACTGGGTAGTCGTACTGGGGTTTTGGTCCTCAACATTCACCCAACTCTCATTTATGGCTCCTAGTAGCTGTAAAGATAAAACAGCGGCCACACACCGGTAAACTGTATCGACATACAGGCTAAACTAAATGAGGGGCAACCAGGGGCAACTTACAAGTATTGGATTTAATGGCCCTGGTTGAAATAACTTTTGAAGATGGAAGCGGGTCTCTCAAAAAAAAAAACAACTGTAAGTGTAGGTGGAAATCGAGGAGATTGGAACAGCTTCACTTATGGAACCTGATGGCGGCAGCGATGGACGCTACAACCGGCAATCAGTACCGCGATACAGAAGGCAACGGAAAACCACTGTATTATTGTTCCAAGAAAATTACATGGCAGCACGAAACTTAATTACGGCCCCCAGTCCTCGGCAGGTTTTAAGTAACCAGGGGGTGCTAAGAATCCCCGAGTGGAAAAATATTAATTCAACCATTAAAATAGGCACATGGAACGTCCGTAGCCTATTTTCACCTGGAAAATTAGCAAATCTCATCCAGGAGATGAAAAGAATAAATTTACAAATTTTAGGAATCAGTGAACTACGATGGCCTGATTCCGGAATTCTAAGATCTGATGACAAAACCATATATTACTCAGGAAATCAAGACAAACATACAAATGGAGTAGCAATTGTAATAGACAGTAAACTAAAGCAACATGTCCAAAATGTTATACCATACTCTGACAGAGTCATGCTCTTACAGTTGAAAGGCAATCCTGTTAACATAAATATCATTCAAGTATACGCTTCAACAACGGAAAGATCTAATGCTGAAGTTGAAGAATTTTACTCGCAAATCAGAGAAGACATGACACGTTTGACAAAAAAACAAGATATAAACATCATAATGGGTGATCTGAACGCAAAAATTGGAAGTGGGGAAGTCAATGACATTGTAGGTAAATACAGCATAGGAGAAAGAAACGAACGAGGAGATCGGCTAATCCAATTCTGCCAAGAGGAAAATTACGTAATAAGCAACTCATGGTTCAAACTGCCAATTCGCAGACTATATACTTGGACTTCTCCTCAAAACAGGAAGGACAACATAGTTAGAAATCAAATCGACTATGTGCTTATAAATAAAAAATATCGTAGCAATATAATAAGTGCCAAGACATACCCGGGCACAGACATTGGATCAGATCATAACCCCATAATCATCAAAATGCGAGTCAGACTGAAAAAAATTATCAAGAAGAAGAAAACAAACAAAAAACTAAACGTGGACAAACTCCGAAATGCAGAAACAAAAATACAAGTAATAAATAATATAAATAAAGAAATAGCAAGTTTGATAAGTGATGGCTCACAAACAACAGGGAGCACACAAGAAGATATTGATGATTTATGGCAAAAATTGAAAACAACGATACACACAGTTGGAAATGAAAGTCTGAAATTCGAAGACGAGAACTTTAAACAGAAGTGGATGACGAAAGAAATATTAGACCTAATGGATAGACGGAGAATTGTCAAAAATAACAATGAAACAGAATACAAACAAATAAATAGAATTATACAAATTAAAATTAAAGAAGCAAAAGAAAAATGGATGTGCGACAGATGTACAGAAATAGAAAGCTTGAACGAACAACACAACATGTTTGGTTTATATAAGAAAATAAAAGAAGTTGTCGGCACCAACAGAAAGTAAACACAAATGATGATAAGAGATGACAGCAACAAAATAATAATGGACGAAACTGAGAAAATAAGAATCTGGGAACGATATATAGAAAAATTGTTTGACGACGAGAGACCAGAAACAATTATACAAAGCAGAGGAGAAGAACAAAAAGGAGCCACAATTCTAAAGCGAGAAGTAGAGAATGCAATACACCAAATAAAAATAGGAAAAACCCCAGGACCAGATAACATACATATGGAACTAATTAAACTAATAAATGAAGACAACCTAAAGATACTAGTTGATTTGTATAATAAAATATATGAAACGGGTAACATTCCAAATGACTGGTTGGAATCAACATTTATTACTTTGCCTAAGAATGCAAATGCGAAATCTTGCAATAATTACAGATTAATAAGTCTCATGAGCCATGCCCTTAAAATACTCTTGAAGATAATGCAAAACCGAATATATAGAAAATGTGAAGAAGTAGTGAGTGACAACCAATTCGGCTTCAGAAATGGAATGGGAACGCGTGAAGCTCTCTTCTGCATACAAGTAATGATGCAGAAATGTAGAGATCAGAAAAAAGATGTGTATCTGTGCTTTCTCGATTATGAGAAAACATTTGATAAAGTAAGACACATCAAACTCATAGAATGTTTGGAAAACGTTGGCTTAGACGAAAGAGACATAAAACTAATCAAAAATCTTTATTGGAACCAACGTGCTAAAGTAATGGTAGAAGACACTGAAACAAACAAAGTAGAAATTAAACGCGGGGTACGTCAAGGCTGCATACTGTCCCCAATGTTATTTAATCTCTATTCGGAAGTAGTTTTTCAGAACGCCTTACACAACTGCAATTTAGGAATAAACATAAACGGGGAAACGATAAATAACATAAGATACGCGGATGACAGCGTACTAATTGCAGACAACCCTAGAGCATTACAACAGCTAATTAACAAAATACACGAAGCAAGTTTACAAATGGGCCTAACAATCAATACTAAGAAAACAAAAGTCATGCAAGTGAGTAAAAATCAGAGGGGTATAAATTTTACAATTGATGGCAACGCTTTAGAAGAAGTTGGAAAATTCAAATATTTAGGTTGCTGGTTAAACTCAGATCTAAACTCAAATATAGAAATAAGGAGTAGAATAGAAATAGCTAGGCAAGGATTTATAAAAATGAAAACACTCCTGGCAAATAAAAATCTAAATTTACAAATCAGATGGAGAATGGTAAAGAGTTATATATGGTCGATATTGTTATATGGAACGGAAGTCTGGACACTAAATAAACAAGAGATAGACAAACTGCAAGCCTTTGAAATGTGGTTGATGAGACGAATACTTAAAATCCCATGTACAGCCAGGGTTACAAACCAAGAGGTACTACAAAGAATGAACTGTAATAGAGAAATTATAACTACCATAAAAAGAAGAAAAACCGCCTACTTGGGACACCTAATAAGAAATAAAAAATACAACCTACCCCAACTTATCATACAGGGCAAGGTTGAAGGCAAACGCGGAAGGGGTAGAAGGAAAACTTGTTGGCTTAAGAATATAAGGCAGTGGACAGGCATGAATGTTCAACAAATATTTAGAGCAGCTGCAGAAAGAGAAACATTTGCCAATGTAATCGCCAACCTCTATTAAGAGAAGGCACGACAAGAAGAAGATTAGAGCATTACTTTGCATAACGCTAAGTTCAAGGACTTTCGCACTAATCATCTGATCTAAAAACGAGTACTCTACAATTTCTGTACATCCAACTCTAAATTTATGTTGTCACAACACAGCATAAATCCAAAAGGTTGTATATTTCTAAACGACATTTTGAATGTGCTAAAAATTACCCAAAATTACTAACTTAGATATTTTCTTTGATTAAGTTCATTTTTTCATTATTACGCTTTCTAGGATTAACTTTAACACAATCTGTGTTGTGACCTAAAAACCCTGCTTTTTGAATTTTGTATTTAAATTTCCTTAATAGTTATATTTCGTTTAAAAAAACATCTAATACTTAAAATGCTCCCAATTATTTCTCTTTTGGTGTTTTTGCAAACTCGTATATGATAGCTATCAAGCTACATATTGGAATACATTTTTACTGAAAGTCAGTTATTTTTATATTACAAGAAATTTCTTGTTTGACAAGTTCGCTACTTCTATTTAAGTATGAGGATAAATCGTATTTTTTGCGAGTTGTGAAGCAAATGGCAAGGGGCGCAGTTTTTAAGCATATAAGTTGGGAAGGGGGTATGAAAGGAATTCTGGTAAAGTATCTCGCAGAATCTTTTATTCAGTATCACGATGTCAGAGCAATAGGTACCTTCGTTCAATGAGCAACGAATTATTATCATATTTCTCATGATAGAGAGGGGGTAAGGGAGGGAGAGAGAGAGAGAGAGAGAGCAAAACTGTTTACAATTTTGAGAAGCCTTAAGGCACAGTTTTCAGAAAACAGCTTTAAAAAGACTGAAATATACGCGTAGCATAAGCAATTTTCGGAAGGGTGAGAAGCAGTTAAAATTGAAAGTCTTCAATATTGTCTGAAGACCATCATGACTGAGGCTAGACTACACTAGAACACCCTTCTTACAGTCTCCACTTATCGACCTGCAATTATTATTTCTTTGGTATACTACAAAAAACACTTGGACAACGATGTTGCTCTAGAAAACACCTTCATTTTGCAATAACAAAATTTTAACGAAAAATGTGTTTCTAAGTCAGGAGATAATTGATAAAATAACTTGGTGTGTTTTTACTTTGATAGTGTTTTAAAAACTAAAACATTGGTTTATATTTGATTTACCCTTGTACTGATATGTAAGTCTTAAAAAATTTATGTTATGTTATTAGTCAAATAATTTTGTGGTGCCATTTTCAATTTTTGTACTGATAATAATTGCAACAACGTCCGCTAACGTATATTATGTTAAACAAAGATAAATGGGTTTAACTTTAAAAGCTGTAAAACGTAACACGCAGTTGTCAAACTGTTACTACATTAATTTGCTTTAGGACATATGAGATCAAAAGCACGAAACCCAAGCTTAACTAAATTATAAAAACGGTAATAGAAGATTAGGTGCCTAGATATTGATTTTTGTTGAGAGGGTTGTAGCTATAATATTAAAAATATTAAAAACATTAAGGATATTATTGTTAAAATAATATTGATATTGTAATATTCTTGTACAAGATGCTTCAAATATGAGCGCGACTGATTTGTGTGACCTTAAGAGAGTGGAGCCACAATCTCCACCCTCCCTCCTGCTTGGGTTAGAACCTATTTGGTCGTTTAGGAGTTGCTGTAGTGAAGAGCGAACAGAAGAAACAGGGAGCGTGGAACAACGCAATGTGCTCAAATTCCTCGTTGTAGAAAACGTGCCGTCTATTGAAATTCACCATAGACTCTAACAATAGGATGGGAAAGAGTGTCTCTTATAGACCCGTGTGCTTGAGTGATGTAAATGCTTCAGATAGGACAGAGAGCGAGTGGAAAATGAACCACATAATCGTCGGCCGCGAACATCCGTCACTGAACCAAACATTGATCGTGCAGACGCTCTTATTAAAGAATAAATAAAAAAATAAGCTTAGCACTATCAAGAAACTTGGAGAAATGTTGTCTATCAGTGTTGGTAGTGTAAAAGACATCTTGAAAAACCACCTGCACTATTGCACGCTGGGTACCACGCATTTTGACGGGCATGAGTAAAATAGTGCGCATGAAAGCTGGCAGTTTGAGGACGGAAGTGGTGCATTTTTAAAGTCTATAGCGACCACCGATGAAGCGTAGTCCCAACAGTTATCATGCGAGTAACAGCATACCAGTTCTCGCAAACCCAAGAGAGCGCGAAGGAGCCGTTCGGCAGGAAAAGTGATGGCGACATTCTTCTGGGACTGGCAGAGGATTATCCATGTAGACTTTCTGACGGATGCCAAAACACTCAATGCAGTTTATTACTCAGACCCCCTGGCAACAGACGTGAAGGAAAAGATCTGAACCAAACAGAAGATAGGTGCAAAGCGGGTATTCTTTCTCCGTGCGGCCAAAATTACAATGGAAATTTAAGTGAAACCTTCTGCCATATCTGCCGTACAGTCTCGATTTGACCCCAAGTAATTTTTACTTGTTCGTAAGACTCAAATCAGACTTGCAAATCGGTTTCCGGACAACGATGCCGTCATTCAGCTTTTTTGAAAAGAGTATCAAAATGTTTCTAGAACGTTGGATAAAATGTTTTGACTTCGGAGGGGAGTGCGTTAAGACGTAAGTGGAAATTTGTTTTTTTTTTGTAAGGAGAATCAGTCCAGGTAATATATGAAACACCAATAATGATGTACCAATAAAGAAAGTCTGACAACAAAAGAGAAAATGTGGAGAACTCGGGAGAAAGTAATTAATCAAATTAAATAAAATTTATAATTTATAAATAATAAAAGGCTAACTCTTTTAGGATGAGTTCCAGTATTGTTATCCAAAATTGTAAGTATTTGAAACGCAAGACGTGGTCTGGAAAAATTTCAGTCTCGCTGAAAGTAATAAACATTGTGCTAGGTTTAAAAACTTAATTTACATGAAATGCTAAGAGTTCCTGACGGGCAAGGAACTGACGTTCGATCACCAAAACAAACTTTCCTTTCCGCCCTTCGCGCTAGCCCGATGCAAATGTTCCTCCGCCCGAGCCGCAGGCTAGCGCCGAGCCCAGCCCTAATTTGTTAGTTTTATCCCTCGTTATTTATTTACAGGAGTCGTGCAGGATGGCGAATCTCTTATCGGCGGTGACCCGCGCCTCCCCCGCCGTCAGGACCCTCATGCTGTGCCGCTCGCGGTCCTCTTTCTTCCACAGCACCGAGTTGTCGCCCGTGTCCCTGACGACGCAGGTGATAAGGGCGTCGTCGCCCTCGTAAACGTGCACGGGGTTCGTCAGGCTATCTCTCATGGATGGCAGACCTGCAACAATACAAGCTTCGATCAAATCGCATATCCTGCAGCTGAATAATGAATGCTGGCGGGGTAAGGAGCGGCGGGTGTTTGTTGTGCTAATTTTTTATTCATGGACGCCGACTGCCGCGCTAGTTGTGCCGCCGAGCTAAATTTCCGATAACAAACTTTCGAACGACCGACGCTTGCTTCTACATGTCAATAATGTTGCAACCTCTAGTTAATTGTATAGATCAAATAGTTATTCTGTGTGTTAAAATAAGGGCTTGATTAAGTTGACAATGTTGTAACCTCCTTCCCTCAAATTTTTGCATGTTTAGAACGTTATCAAAAAATTACGAAGACGTTGATTGGTTATAAAATACATTCATTAGATTTTCAATTTTCTCTACATACATATACTTCAATATAATGCTTACATACATTCACACTTCAATGAACAAAAATAAAAACAAACGTCAATTTCATTTAAAAACTTTTATTCAAAATACATTTATTTTACTGGCTTTAGAATTAGCAAACGTCTGGACTACGTCACCAAAAGAAAGACTGTAGAAACTCACTCTTAATAAATAAAAGTGCAATATCCGTTACTCTTTCTTGTTTTAAGTTAATCTCAAAAAACTTTTGACTTGCTTAAGAGCTACAAATAATCGTTCTTCAGTACGGTTAGTAACTGCAATACTTTTTGCAGTATTGAGAAAAGTGTATTCTACGTACCATGGCTTCAGCAATGCTAGGAATCTTTGTGATTCTAATTGTGTTTAAGTTTGATATTCCTATCTTTTTTGTCAATACTTTTATTAACCCTTAAAAATGTTGCTAAATGCACACATTGTTCAGGGAATATTTTATGTAAATCAGAAGCATACTTTTCCATTAACGATTTGCTTTCTGTTGTTTTTTGTTCATCTGATTTGAGTGAATTCCTATAGAAATCTGTATGTATTTTTGTATAGATTATTCTTTTCCATACTTCAGACAGTCAATTATGCAATAATATGTTTCTATCGCAAAAGACTCGTCCAAACGACTCATAATTTCAATCTTTGTTTTTACCAAAAGAAAGTTTTGGCGTCCTCTCCTTTGTAATATCTGTTTTGTAGAGGTCAATTTCACACATTAATTTTGCTTTTTTTCTAGTATTGAAAACTTATCTTTGTTTCAAAGCTTCTAAAATCTATAGGTATAAAAGAGAAAGCCCTTACTGACCGATTCATTAACGCCCAGCCTAAACCGCCGAATTTAGAACCTTGAAACTTTAGAATTTTATTCTCTGTGTGACGTAGGGACGTACAACAACAACAGTCTCAACCCTTCTGGACTACCACCTCATGTTTTGACTTTTTAAAGTAGAGTCTTCAGTCATGCTGCTACGTAACTTGAATCCTCCTCAGTTTTGTAACGGTACTCGGCTACAGGTCCTTACACTCCCACGTGATAGAAGCTACCATCTTTACTGATTGTGGTACTGGGAAAACAGTTTTTATACTACCCCTTTGTCTTCAAGAGGTTGCAGTTTCCCATGAAAGTTTGCTTTGCTATGACCATCAACAAAGCATAGAGCAAACTCTCAGATTGGTAGGGATAGACCTTAGAGATGAATGCTTTTCTCACGGTCAACTGTACGTCGCCTGCTCCAGAGTCAGCACTCCTAACAACTCAATCCTGCTGGCTCCTGGGGATACAACATCCAATGTAGTACTCTAGCCTCGCCGGGATGGACGAGGAAGGAAAGCCGAAGGCTCAGAATTTTAGAGAGATGCTCATTTACTCCAAAACCAGTAAAGATATACCTTTGATATTTGGCATGAATAATCTTTAGTTAAAATTAGAGAACTCCTGTTTTAGGAAATTTGGATTGAACTACTCAACGGGACTAAATTAGGGGTCCGAAATTTTTTTTGCGAGGGTAACCAGTAAAAATAGACCTTTGATATTTGACAGAAATAATCCGTATTTATAACAACAAATTTCGATCCGACCCCTCCGAGGAGGTAAATTAGGAGTCCAAAACTCAAACTATGGAAGTGCATCAAGTTGGGTGTCGTTGAATGTGTTTCAAAATGTTATTAAAGAGTGCACTTCCTTAAATGAAAACGCAACCCCGCAGGGCTAGATGGGGAAACCAGCCGGTGTGGTGTTAGATAGATTTTCCCGTTGTAGTTTGACGTCTCAATGGACGGGGCGTATCCATGTTACGTGGAATTCTTGAAGAACAGAGGAGGAGGGGGGGGGTTAGTGGGTGCAAACCCTGCCCTGTAAATTATTTTTGAGCAGCAAGGCGTGCATTAGGCATTTCCTTTCCTCTATAAAAAAATAGATGGCGGTATCTGGGTTTGTTGTAACCTTCCAAGTCGTGACAGGTCATCTCTTGACTCCTACAATTTTTAAATTTCTTTAAACAGAGGGATATTCTCCATCTATATACTTATTAAAGATATTTGGCAGGAATAATTTATAGTTAAGATTAGAGAACCCGTGTTTCAGAAAATTTATTAATTGCGGGTTCATGCTATTAAGGGGTGCACTTCCTTAAATAAAAACGCATGCCCACAGGGCTAGAAGCTAGAAGGGAAAGGGAGCCGAATGTGACCCGAGCCGGCTAGTACTGTATAAAATAATAAGCTTCATTGTGTTTTTTCCTTAAAATATTTTACTTACTTCTCGAGACTTTACAAGAACATCGTCTCAGAAACATACCTGTAATGCCATTTCAAGACTTAATTTTTTTTCAATATCACAGCCTTATGCTGTGCGATTTCGCTATCATGTGTAATGTGTGCCAAAGCATCGAGACCCTTCTGCTACTATTTGCGTAATGATTGACTGGTATCACTGCAGGCACTCCATCGAGTTATCGATAAAAAGTATTAAAGATATCCCATCTTTTGGTCCAATAACTAAAAAAGTTATAAATTTGTTGTTCTAAAAAAAAATATAACAGAGTTCTTACTACTCTCCGTAACTGCAGAACCAATTCGTTGTAAAAAGTGGCCTGCGCAAGGGTTCTATGTGCCCAGAGGATTTATTTATTTTATTCTAGCCTGAAGGCATTTGTAGCCCTCTGCAGCTATTTAGATCAAGACCTATAAAATCTGCGGCCAATATTACAGAATTTGCTGTCTCTTCTTTACCTTTATGATCTCAATTAGGAATAAATATTAAAAATCATTCAACAGAAGTTCCTGGAGGTAAGCTGTAGCGTACTGCAAAGTTAGTTAGTCTGTGCGAAATATATCTGGTGTCGAATCCACAATTATGAATAATACTTGGGATTTACAATCACTTGGACAATTTGCGACAATATGGTTCGTTAACTGTATAATAAACTTATTGACAGTTGTATTTTACAAGTGTGAGGAAACACCTCTTCTTTTATTTCCTAGTTTTGCTACTTGCTCGGCCATAAAAGAATCAAATTATGATATTAATACAATTTCTTACAAAGCTTAATATTTTACTATCACCATAAATTGGCAGTCCCCGAGAAGTTAAAGTTTTACAACTTCAACAACTCTTAAGAGAACATCTCGCTAATACAAAGTTTCTTCCTTGTACTGTTTTGCTGTATTACAATCCACACTCGTAAAACTCGACTTTTGATAATAAATTTTAAAATGTACTCTTTTTGTTCAAAGTTGTTTTTATGACCGCTTATTGTATGGTTATTTTCCAATCATAAAATCTCTTAATAGCTAAGAACGTCGTTCCTCCATAGAACTGATTGGTACAACATCGATTTTGAGTGTCATACTACCTATCAGATCTTTTAAAGTCAGAATCATAGTAATCATTTTGTTGAATGTCGTTGTGTGCCACCAATTCACGAAGTTGGGTCAGTAAATGGTATCATTAGATTAGGTCTACCTCTTTGGGAGTATTTTCAAAGCTCTGTGAGCTTAAAACCTATTGCAGCTGTAAATTTGATGCACTGCAATCAATAAAGTCAATAGGGGCGATTATAATTACTGTTGCACACTAATTATGGTATTTTCTTAATTGCAGCCCCCTACCGTTCAAAAGTTTTTAAAATTTTGCTCCACAACAAATTCCGACCATTTTTGGTTCAGCCTTTATGATAAATGAAATGTAATTGAACGACGATTTAAATCAAAAATAAACTTTATTCACACTGCTGCACAATAATTATAAATTATAATAAAGGGTCTTCGAATAGGAACTTCCGAACTTTGACAGGTGATAGCGGCCATATTGTTGAAGCTACATCTGTCGAATTGACTGTCGTTTATTCAGTCTGTTTTGCCAAATCATCGTGGACGGATATAGCGTTCAACAACACATGCAAATGATAAAATTGTTTTATCGCTGTCCCCGAGAGTGTGCAGGAGAATCCAAGGCAGTCGATTTCACGTCCCTCACAAGAACTCGGCCTTTCGCAGACCACAACTTGGCGAATTTTGCGTCGTGACTTGGGCCTACACCCAGGAGCTGAAGATAAACGACCATAGACAACGACGTGTGTTCGCTGAATGGGCCCTGGAGCAGTTGGAAACTGACCCTAATTTTCATCGAAAAATCATCTTCAGCGATGAGGCCCATTTCTGGATGAATAGGCACGTCAACAAACAAAATTGTCGAATTTGGGACAATTCCAATCCACATGAGATCCAAGAGCGTTCAATGCATCCAGAAAAAGTTACTTTTTGGTGTGGATTTTGGGCTGGTGGAGTCATCGGTCCATATTTCTTTCAGAACGACGTTGGCCAGGCCGTCACCGTCAACGGCGAGCGCTATAGGTCGATGATTACCAACTTCTTTTGGCCTGAATTGAATGATATCAACATCAACGACATGTGGTTTCAACAGGACGGCGCTACGTGCCACACAGCTCATGTCACATTGGACATTCTGCACGAGCGATTTGAGGGCATGGTCATCTCACGTGGAGGTGATGTGAACTGGTCACCGAGATCGTGCGATTTGACCCCGTTAGACTTTTTCTTGTGGGGTTTTCTTAAGTCGCAGGTCTATGCGGATCAGCCACAAACCACAGCGGCCCTCAAAGCCAACATAACCCATGCCATCGGTCAAATCCAGCCTGATTTATGCGCCAGAGTCTTGGAAAATTGGACATTTCGGATGCGCACCACCCAGCGAAGCCGCGGCGGACATTTGCACGATGTTATATTCCATACATAATGGCATCGATAGGCCTTTCAAACGAATAAAAATTGTCGATGATATCTCACACACACTTAGTTTTATTTAAATTTAAAGATAGGAAGCGCTTAATGAAAGACCCTTTACTATTAATGCAACGGTCAACACTTGCCATAACAACACTAATTTATGTACACCACTGTTGTTCGCTGTTATGCACTTTCCTTCGACTGCCATGGATGTCTATTTGCTCCACATTTTAATCAATCGCGCGGTTCTAGGACAAACCAGAAGGTTCTGAAATTTAAACTCAAAGGTACCGCTAGAAAAGGCGCGGGCGGTGATCTGTCATTCTGAGAGTTCCCAAATAATTTTCTTGTGCTATGGTTATTTATTTACGATATAAATGTTTTTAAAAATTTATTATACGTCAACGAACGATGAATTTTAAAGTTGAATAGTTATAACTTATTTAAAGTTTCTCTGATTCATTTAGTCAGCTCAAAATTTTGTGCCCCAGCATCACGGCGCGTTACGCTGTAGATTGCTAGGCCTACGGGATAATGATAATATGATTTATTTTATCTTCATAGCCTAAATATTTACTTATATCTACAAAGGAACGAACGCCATATGCATTATAAATGTGCATAAAAACTTAGATTAAGTAAAAAATGTAAGACTGTGAAAGCTTTTTATACCATATAATATATACGCAAAAAGCATTTGGGCTAAGGCTGTAGAATGCAATAATAACACGACAAAAAAGAGACTAGACGGGGAGCAAAAACCACGCAGCAGAGCAAATAGGTGCGATAAAAGCAACATTTGCATACTTCACGCTAACAGATTTATCGAGGGCGAATACTCACTTTTGAGTAACTTTAGAACGAGCAGATATCCAGAGGACGTAAAGCGTGCTGAAACTTTTATTTTACAAAAACTCAAAAGTTGTTAATGCTGGCTTAATTAGATAATAATAAAATATTTGTCTATTATTGTGGCTTTTTATTAAAAGCAATTTTAGGGCGGAAATATTTTTATACAATTACGATAAGCCGGCGTATACAAAGTCGAGTATCTCAGCTAGGGATTTTCTTTAAGACTCAAGAAACTTAATCAAGAAAGTATACAGAAGCTACATTGCAAGTCATTATATTTGTGTTTAAGAAGAACTTTTCCGATGTTTATAATTTAAAATTTCAGTCAGCCAGACAGTGTACAAAGGCGCATTGCAATTTGCGATTTAAATTATGCCTCGGTTTTACTGCAAAAATAATCCTAAGGAAGCTTATGAATAATGATCTAAAGTTTTGCATTTGTTTTTATATTGCAGAAATAAGAAAGCAGCCAGACGCGAACGTTTATTAGTTCAATAGCGAATAAATTAAAGTAGGTTTTGGTGGTGACCAAAAGCTTCTACTCCTTTTACGAACAAAAAAGTGAATTACTGATGGCGTAGTTCGATCGTGCGACCCAATGGAAGTAACACTTAATAGGCAGGTGAACGTAATCATCGGCCTCCGACGTGACGGGACTAGCGCGTGTATCCTGAAGGTCCCATTACGCCCGACCATTAATCCTGAAAGACAGAACTCGGTTTCGGGACTTTCTGGGCCGCGGGCGCACCTTCGGCCCGCGCGACAGCGACAAATGGAACGCGTTTTTTGAATTTATTGCCGGCGGCTCCTAAATATTATGATGTATAACACCTCTGACAACAATATCAACCACAAGTAAAAACAGCGAAGAAAGCCCAAAAGGTTACAAATGATCCTTCGAGCGCGGCGAGCTGCAGCACGGATGACTTCTTCAAGGAAAAAGCGAGTTAGTTTAAGGCCGGCTTCAAGCCGCGAGTTTCACCGAAGAATATCATAAAAAGAGGGCTCGTTCGCCTCTCCTCCGCCCCATAATTCGCGCTAATACCTCCCTTTGTGAGCCTAGAGAATCGAGAAACTTTGCAGTTATTCCGCACGCAAACTACAGAAACTCAGAGATGGGCGCGTGCGGCGAATTTTTGAGCAGCGGGGCAGGCGGCGGCATCGCCCCAAGCCCACCTTCAAGTATTATTTAATTCGCCGCCAGTTTTATCCGGGATTTGCGGGGGCGCGGCCCTCCCCGCATCATTGCAGCGGGCTATTAAATACCAGTCCGGCGATATTTATTGCCCCGTTATGCCGGTAACACCCCAAATTAACGTATATATGCGGACAATTCATCTTGTGCGCGTAAGTGCTGTAATTGTTACAATTTAGCATGCCAATTCCGGCGCTGGGCATTTCTGTTTAACGTATAAATGGAAATCCGAAAGCTTTTACGTATTTCGATGCATTACTTGTCCTATAAACAGGAATTGAAATAAATACAAAAGCAAAATACCTAAATATTTACAAACAGATTATTCCATTGATTAATTTATGTGATAAAAAAATTTTCGTCTAAAAACTTTTCATACCTTAATAATCGCATTTTAAGAACAAAAACATCACTTCCTAATAGCATGAAGAAACAATTTTTTGAACAAACTATTTCATACATTATTTATTAATGGTGTTTCAAATAAAACTAATATTATCAAAGAACAGGTTTAAATTAAAATGTATTACCTAAATCCCTATTGCAACAAATCAGGAAGAAGAATCATTAGTATACCCACTGTATCTTAATCAATGTGATGTTTAATCTAGCTGCAATAGACAAATCTTTAGGCAACAACATATTTGTTCTTGATTTTTTCTAGGTGTAGAAGATATTTTCAATAGAATCACCTTAAATTGTATAAAAAGGGCTGGAAAAAATATAAAGCACTTAAATGAATGGAACAGTAACGAAAGACTATAAGTTTGCCTTATAAAAATGGAAAAATTTCAATTCTTTCTCATACTCTCTTGCACTTTAACTATTACGACTGTTGCTACTGTCAAGTTACCACTTATTAGAAGTGATACACTGCTGAAATTGTACCATCAAGAAAAAAATGCAAATTTTCACTAAAACTTCGCAGATTTATTTAATAGCATAAAACACATCAATGATTAAATTTACAGATTATCTGTCCATAAATATTTGCTTTTATTCGATTATATATAGCTCCACATGGAACTCTTTCTTTCTTGGCATCAAGTCAAACAATGGACTAATTCTGCCTTGATTGACTGTCTTCTATTTATTACCGACACGCTCCCATAATGGAGCCAGGTTTGTTGAAGGTCGTAAATACCTCTGCAGCCTTCGTGTATTGATATTCTGGACACTTTCTGATGGTGAAAGGTCAGGTGATCGAGCCGACCATGAAAGAGCTCTTAATCTGTTTTGTTAAAAGAATTTGAATGTGTTACTTATTAGATGTGGCCGAGCATCATGTTTGGGGCATCCTCTCAAAGAAAAAATATCACAGATTGTAAAACCTTGTAAGGTATTTTTGTTGCTCCCAACTCCAGAAGTGATTCATTATCACAATTGTATCATAATACCTATAGTCGGCGTTGTACGAATGCAGACTCTCCGCGCTAGTGACATATTAATGGCCGATCATCGTTTTGGTTCCAACAAAATCTAGATTCATCAGACAAAACGATTCTATGTTTCGTTGTCCATTGTAACCTTCGTTACCGGTACAATAAAGTTAGTGGTAGTTGCAAAAAAGCATGTCGTGCTGTTAGTTCCATTGTGTAATGGAGTAATCGACGTCGAACATAGGAGATAAACAATTGGTGCCGTGCAATAGTTCTCCATTATTACGATAGAGCAACTAAAATCGTGCTTCGGTTTGTAATTGCAAGCTTTTAAAGATGGCGATCCTCTCGGTTGGTTGCCCTGCTTACTGCTCCAGACCCAGTGAATACCTACCTTCGTCGATCAACTGGTTTCATATGGAAACCAATTATTCGGCCTATTTTTCGTAAAGAAGCACCCTCTTGATCTAGACCAACAGTACAACATTTTTCAAATTCGATAACTTGTTGATAATGTACCCTTTGTCTACAACGAGCCATTTTACACCACGTAATTTTTACGTGCCAAATATAAATGTCCTACAACATTTTGATGTAGCGATTTTGATGAGCGAAAGTAAAAATATACATAAAAATGAAGAAATATCTGGTAAATAACAAGGAAACGATTAATAGGAAGGATCATTTTTACGGCTTAGGGTGGCTCAGGCTGCAATAAATGAGTACCTGGAGGTCAAACTCTGGGGTAATAATAGGCGGTCGGTACGTAGCGCCAACCACGTTACTACCCTTGTGTAGCGTTGGTTCTAGATTGTAGCAGACCTATGCTGTTACGACCCCAAAGGGCCTTCGTGGCCTAGTATGAGAAACTGAATAAAATGGAGGTGCTTACGGGTTCCTGACATTCGTCGAGAGTTCCCAGTCTGATAGCAATACACGCATAACGTCTTCGTATGTGTTTATTCGTGTGAGTTAGTTCCTGCTTGCAATTTAGGTGTTAGGCTGGCAAGGAATCGTGGTTGTGACTGGAAAACTATACAAGCGATGATTTGGATGGTTTTCCGTTTTTGAAAATCTACGCATAACAAGAATATCAAAATTTTATGATGTCCTAAAGAGGTAGCCACCAGAATTTGTTCGTAATGACCTGTCAGAATTTGCACAGTTCTTCCATAACTCAGAGATATCAACCAGTAGCGGTGGTGGGTCCTTACCAGGAGCCTAACAACCAGTGGACCGCTCCACATGCAAATGTTGGAACTCCGCCGACTGTGCCTGCCAGAAGAATCAAAAGGAACACGCCAAGTGATTGCACACATTCACATGAAAGCAACGCTAGGGTTTTACCAGATGTTTGGACTAATGTTCACGATCAAGTGCGACATCCCAGTAGCAACTTAATACATGAATGCAACCTTTTGTTGAGACCGCAGAACAATATGAATTTGAGTGCAGATGGCGGAAGCATCAAGAACCATTTAGGAAATAATGCCCACGACGTTAACGTCAATAGGGTTCAAAGTCCTGTGAATAGGACTGATTTGAAATGGAATTCCTTACCGTGGTTTCACGGGAAGATTTCCAGGGCAGCTGCTGCAGCCAAGGACGGATGGACTATTTCTGGTTCGGGAGTCTAGCAACTTTCCAGGGGATTACACTTTGTGTGTATGCTTTCAAAATAAAGTGGAGCACTACAGAGTGAAGTATCACTATAGAAATTTGACAACTGATGATGAGGAGTTTTTTGAGAATTTGGAGAAGTTGATAGAGCACTACCAGTTGGACGCGGATGGTTTGTGCACAAAACTAGTGAAGTGTCTGTACAAAGAGGGTAACTTCAAGAGCGCATCCACAAAAGAGATCGTTTCAAATTCCCACGACAACGATTTGTTCGTTATTGCTGAAAACGAGTTGGAGATCTGCGAGCCCATTGGGAAAGGAGAATTCGGTGAGGTCATGCTGGGAAAGTGGAAGAAGCAGCGCGTTGCCGTCAAGGTCCTAAAGGATTCCAGGGAGGCGGAAGCGATCCTGATGAAGTCTTTGTACCATGAAAACTTGGTAAACCTACTGGGAGTTGTCCGAAGAAAGGAGCAGGTGCTTCTCGTGACGGAATACATGAGTAAAGGAAGCTTGGTGGATTACCTGAGGTCCCGAGGAAGACTGCACGTTACAAAACGGGATAAAATCAATTTTGCCTTCGACACCAGCGCGGGGATGGAGTATCTGGAGCGAATGCATGTCGTGCACCGCGACTTGGCTGCATGGAACGTCCTCATTGCTGAAAACGGGGTCGCTAAAGTGTCCAACTTCGGCTTGGCCAGAAACGAAAAGTATGGGAAACTATTATTATTATATCAAATTAAAAAAGTTGTTTGGTACAAGATATGTAAAAATTGTTATCTAAGCAATAAAAACATTGTTGAATCTACTGAGGTAACTAAATATATACATGTGCAAAGACCAAAATGTAATTTTAACACTTATTCATAAAGATTATCTGGATCATCATATAATGACAAAAATTCCTTAACTCACATACCGTATTACTTAATTTTCTGCTATGTATTCTTCATCATTTTGCAAAAAGACCCAAGTAATTATAAATGAATTTCTTTTACTATTTATTCTGCTTTACAGCACAATGTTAGGCTTTATGCAGCTGTCCAAACTCTTTACATATACATTTACATACAATTATTATTGCTTTAGACCTATAACACAAGTACTTAGAGGAGATAGATTTGACATTGCGATCGGTTGATGTTATGACCACTTTCATTTTACGATCGCGGAATGATAAAACTGGGGAAAATGTGTAATATATATATTATATATATATATATATATATATATATATATATATATATATATATATATGTATTCTTATGATATACCAAAATTTTAAAGAAAATAATTTCAGTTTATATTATATTTATGATTTACTTCTATCACTTGTTAGTTACACCTTCTCACTATAATTATCAACTTTCTTCAGATTCTTCCCCATTTAACATTTATATTCAATATTTTAGATATATAGGCATTTTGAAAACTATATCAGCAAAACTCTGGCAACGCTTAACATTAATAGAGGTTGCATTTCATATTTGCAACTGTAACTTTTCACCACACGTTAAGGACAAAAAAATTACTAATTAGGGCTTTACACCTACATCACTTGGTCATCTACACAAACATTTCTAAAGCACTATTATAATGTTGGCAATGCTTCCTCTAAAATGATGTTAATCTATGTTATATTCACTTTAACCAAGTGTCAGGATTTGTATGCAGCAATTTAACGGGTTTTATAAAACGCCCAAAAATTCATGTCAAGTGTGGTAAACATCTTACCATCTAAATATGGAAGATAAAACTTAATCGACACTAAGAACAAAAAAGTTGATTGTACATAAATACTAAGCTATGAAGAAACATACAGACAACCTATAAAACGGGAGTTAAAAGATAATCCAATCGGAATGAAAGTGAGTGTGGATGAACTCAACAATTATATCATCGATAGGATGATGCAAGTGGCAGATAAAACGCTCAGAATACTAGTAAAATATACGCAGAAACAAAATAACTAATAAAGGAAAGGAACAAAAATAAACCAAAAATGACACCAAGTACATTAAGGAAAACAAACAAAAAGATAAAAAAAAGGCACGAAAAGATATAGTAGCAATTAATGAAAAATTAATAACAGAGACCATATAGAACAACAGATGTCCAAGAGTGTTCAGAAAGAAACTTAAAATAGGAAATTTTGAAATAATATCTTTACGGACTGATATAGGAGAATTAATCAGAAATCGAAAGAAAATGTTGAAGCACATAGAATTACTCTGTAAAGACGTGTATAAATTAGAAGTCCAACAACCGGCCATTAATCTGCGAGACAGAAGATCAGCTCTTACCAAACACTATACAGAAGACATTCACTCATATATAAATTTGAAATAAAAGCGGCACTGAAGCAGATAAAACACAATAAAACAACAGGCCCGGATAAAATAATAAATGAACTAATCACGGCTAACACGAGCATAATCTTAGAGCATCTAGAAAAGCTATTGCTAGATGTTAGAAAAATACCTCATAATTGGAAAAATGCAAATGTGGTGCTAATATTCAAAACAGCAAACAAACGAGTTATAAAAAACTATCGCCCGATTTCACTACTGTCCCATTAATACAAATTACTTTCAAAAATAATAACAAACAGAGACAAACAAGCTTGACGTCTTTCAACGACCAGAACAAGTGGGCTTCAGGCAAGGATAGAGTCCCATGGATCACACCCACACGGTGCGACAAATTATGGAAAAATCCCACGAATACAATATACCATTATGTGTGGCCTTTATTGATTTCGAAAAGACCTTCGACACAGTCGAAAACTGGCTATGGGGAGATGTAAAATTGGTCATAGGTATATAAAGGTTAACAGAAATGTATACGAAAACGCCACCATGACTATTCAAATCTTTAAAGATACTAATCCCATTTTAGTAAAAAGGAGTATCAAACAAGGACATACCATCTCTCCGAAACTTTTCACGAACTTATCGGAAGACGTTTTTAAGTCATTCAATTGGGAAACTCAGGGACTAAACATAAATAGAGTACGGCTATCAAACTTAAGGTTTGCGGATGATGCAATACTGTTAACGAATAACATGCAAGAATTAGATAATTTAATTATGGAATTGCACGAAGCTACATAGAAAGTAGGATTGAGGATGAATATAAGTAAGACGAAAGCTATGACTGAATAACAATACTATAGAAGTAATAGGTGAATCTTCGGCAATTATGAATGAAAACCCTCAAAAAGAAGAAATAAATAAGATAATAAGGTTGGCCGCATACAAAAAACTGATAGACGTATTCAAGTCAAAACTCCCGCAACACTTGAAAACGAGAATGTACAACCAGTGCATCCCTCCCATACTCACTTAAGCAGCAGAGACATGGGCATTCACAGAAACGGATCTAAAAAATCTGAGAGTGACACATAGACGTATGGAAAGATCCATTCTCTAAATATAATTACAAGATAGGATAACTAACGTGTGGATCAAAAACAAAACAAAAATTGAAGATGTGGTATCTCGTATCGCCAAACTGAAGCGGCAGTGGACTGAACATCTAATGAAAAAACAGGACGATAGATGGAACCGACGAGTGACAGAGTGGAGGCCGAGAACAGAAAAAAGTTCACGGGGGACAAAATCGCCGGAATACAGTGGATCGTGAAAAATTGAAGCAGTTAGGGGAGGTGTTTGTCCAACGATGGAAAATTGGATGCTGATTTATGATGATTATGATGATGATGAAACAGCTTATCATATTCCAAAGTCCAAAAATACTCACCACACCTCAAATCACTGATCAATGCCATCATTTGACTTTGACAGGTAAATAATTTATGTCTGTTATTTATAACAAAAAGTTTATGTAAGAAAATTATTTTTGAAATAATCTAATATATGCTTAGTATTATTTAAAATCTAACTTTTAGTTAATATTAAATATCTAATTAGAAAATATAATATCCAAACTTCTTTTATGAATACGTAATAGAACTAATGTTCCAAAGTAAAAGATGATCTTTTAGGAAGGTGAACTTTCTTCTTCCAGAATTGCTCCTACTGAAATTTCAACCGATAATTAAGCTATTCTATTACTAAAAATGTACCCAGAATTATCATAAATATTTTTATGAAATTTTCTATTACATTTGAGAGGTATGATTTCTTTGATTTAAACAAAAAGTATAATTTAAATGCAAGTGAAAGAATACTATGCTATCAGGCCTCTAAATTGTAATTAATAGTGTAAAGCTGACAAAAATAATTTAAAAAAATCACGGTCTGCAGCTTATAATTCTTTTTACTAATTTCGTAACTTTGCTATGATGTATGGCCTGCTCGTAAATTAATCTTTCGAAAGTACAGTAAAAACTCTTTATTAAAAAACTGAAGTTGCAACAATTTGTTTGTTAAAAGGAATAAGGCAACAAATAATCTGTAACATCTGTTTATCCAACAACACGGCTTAATTTACACTGTTTCATTTAGCTAGGTTGTATTTTTTAAACTGCATATTACGACTTACGTAAAGTGATCTGTTATTTTAATAGAATTTTTCGATTCTCTCAAAAATTTGCTTGAAGCTTGTCCTGTACTTTGCACGTTCCTTTAACTAGTTTGATAATGTTTCTGTAAAAACTATGTCTATAATTTGTTAAATGGTTCTAACTTCTCTGATTGTTCCTTCTGTCTTTATCGTGCTATTGCTTCTCCCCGTCAGTTTTCGCTATTTTAATAATCTTACCAGTTAACTCAAGAAACTTTACGTCTCCTTAAGAGAGAAAGCAACCATCATGTTGAATAATTTGGCTCACTTTCTCAAAACGTGTGATAAATGAGCTCTTTCGAGGCATTACTTATAAAGACCACCAAATCTATCTGATTCCATAGTCTCCATTAACTTGCATTAGATCTTTAAATTTTTTATAATATTTTAATCAACTGGTTACAGGGCGCTTGCTATGTTTGTAGGCTGAACATGGCTACTCTCCACAAGCAGCAACTTTTTCTGTCCTTTCAGCTTTGCATCCGATCTCCACTATTTCTCTTAAAAACTGTGTATATTTTTGCCTTGCAGGTGATCGGACCTCAATTTACATTGTTAGAACACCGTATGTATTTGCCTTTTGGATCATCATTAGTTTCTTAGTTTCTCTATCACTCATGTCTGCGGCCACCATGCACTTCTAATCTTTAAATTTTAGAGTCATGTGTGTAATAGATTTATAGAGAATACCAGACTCAACGGTGTTAAATACGTTGTACGCATTCTTTAAATTTAGCCAAACCTAATCCGAACAGTTATTGGTGACTACCTTAAGTTATATCGTAAAATCACTTAAGGCATCATACGCGTTTGTCAACTTCAAAAAATTCGATTTCTTTTGGTTTATATTTTAGAAGCTACATCCCCTACAAGAATTTTAAGTCTAGAACAGAGTGGATATTTAAATTATTAATAAAGTTACCACTGTTTGAAATGTTTCAACGGTTACTTACAATGGCGCAGAGTGAAATATTTGCATTGCATCGGGGACACTTACCGCTGCTTTAAAAATCCACATGGTATTCCAGTTATCTAAAAATAATTCCTTTGCCTAGTACAGAACAAAATGGAAACACGGCTGGGAGGAACAGAAAAGCTAACGGCAAAATTATTGACGAAATGCACACATGTTATGGTCTAGGTATCGGGAAAAATACAAATTCAACATTTTTCCACAAAATTTGAAAGAGCAAAAAATTGCAAAACCAAAACTGTCCTCTTGGAGACGTTTTGTGATACTCTTGCAATTGTTAACATCTTAAAAGACTGCAAATATAAAACTGCTCTTCCTTAAAACTTTTAAGGTTATATTTAATTCATATACAAAGACTTGAGCACATACAATCTTTCTTGTAAGTATTTTGGTGGCTACACACCAATCAATTGAAAGACTGGAAGCTCGAAAGGAGACTGTAGAACCATTATCATTGTTTAAACAGCCGTGTACATTGCAGTAGCGATGTCCAGTAAAGACCACGTAACATTTTTGGCAATGCTGCAAACATTAAACATTTCTGTTAGCAATGGAGGCTACATGTGCCAACAATTTGTACGGGTGAACTTAAAACACAAAAAGCGACAAGAGAAGTATGAATTCGATAAAATTGATTCCCATTATAAGAGCTCATATTGCAGGAAACGTCAGCTTTAGTGCAGACATCGTTGATTAGGAGTAAGGTACAAATTTTTTATTTTATCTAACTTTTATTACGTTTTTCTCGAAATTCCAATTTTTAAAATGTTGGGCGTAATAACTGCCACGCCATTCAACTGATTAATTTAATTTTTCGTATAAATACCCCTAATAATATTTTTTATTGTTGCATGGGTGTTTTTATTGATAATTTAGACGCGATTAAACTATTGTTTAAATTTGTGCAAGTGTTGTGCTTCCGAACAAAATAATACAAAACCCTTTTATTCTTTTTACAATTCAAAAACTGTAAGTAGCCTAAAAATTTTATTTGTAAAGAAAATCTTTGCTATCGCATGTAAATATAGTGAGGCAGATGCGCCGTTGGATAGAATTACACATTTGAATATTAAAAGTGCAGGTTCTGCAAGGAAGCCAACAAATAGTACCATCAAACTCGTCACCATCTATGATACAAATCCATCCTAGTTAATGTCAACAATAGATGCTAAGTCACTTTCAATTACATATAAATTAACCACAAATTATCCCACAAATCTAAAACTATCAGCATGCACTATATACTCAGGTTAGCCAGAATATGAATTTTATTATGAAGGACAAGTTAAAAATAATTCTCAAGCTTCCCATAGCTTACATATACAAACAGAGCAAAGATTTCCACTTATGGTACATAATAAATAAGAGGAAAAAACATCAGACAAACAATACAATAAATGTAGCTACACCTGTGGTATCTACACGTAACTGATTCACAGGCTTCGCTAATATTCAAGTTCAAGTAAACTCAAATCCAAATCCAATCTATTCCTCCAAAATTCTACAACTACTGCGAATTTACATTCACAGGGTTATCGACAACCCATAAATGATTAAAATCTTGTGAAAGATGCAGAAGAATAAGCATAAAAATGAGTGTTACTCTCTAAAAACAGAAAACTGACTCGACATCTAAATTATGAATAACCATTTCTCTGCTTTAATTTGCGACATAAAATAGGAGTTGGAACAAACGCTGTGAGCCACAAAACAACACTTTAATGCTTTTCTATGCAGGCTTGGAACACGAATCAGGCAACAAATACACTCTGAAATTCTGAGGTCAGATGAAGATCAGTGTCGAACCACCACATAAGATAAATAATAATATACTACAGCGCGCTGTCAGTTATATGGTCACTCAAAGTTATGTTGTCAAAAACTTTGTAAATGTGTAAAATGTGGCCACCACCCGGTTTAATTTCATAAAATTACGACAACTAAATGTGCTTTGTATTTAGAAGACTAATCTTGAAACTATCAGAAACAATTTAAAAAAATTGTATAAGCCAAAAAGACAGATCTAAATATCATCCATAGGAAGCAGCGTACGCTGATGTTCTAGGAATGCCAAACATAGAAAGGCAAACCGACAATTTCAATAACCAGTAAAACAATCTTATCCCTGGATTGAAGCATATGTTTAACCAACGAATTAATCAAAACAGCATGATGCCAAATATGTCCTTAACTGTATTCCATTTCTGCACATTTGTTTTTAGAATGCTAACGAACAACGAAATTATAGAATTAAACTTCATGTTTTCCAAACGAAGAAAATATATATAATACTCAGATCCAAACAAATTACCCGACTTTCTTAACTGTCAAAGACTTGCCCTCAGACCACATTCTAGTAATTCTTACTTTCCGTAGTTATATTAATGTTACGTCAGATTAGCTGGAACCTACACATTCTAAATTTAAAACGAAACATTAAAATAAAAAACCTGAAGATCTTGATAATGTTGAATATTTCACTACCGTAGATCAAAAGCAAACCTGTCTTTTGTGACTTAACAGCTGTGTGTGGCGCAGGATTAGGAACGCAATTGATAAAACTATCTACAACAGGATCATTACAAGACTCAAAATTTTAACAATTCACAGATGCATAACTAGTTCATCCAAAAATAATCACTTAACTTGGAAAGCAATTAAGTAGTTTAAACATATGCCACCATTAAATATAAACAATAATTAGGTTAGATGAGAACTAAAAAAGGTACCATCTTCACCTAACATCTCGTAGAAACCGTCAGTCCTCCAGATTCTAATCCAAATAGTATTGACTATACGATTCAAAATTTCTTACATTTCTTGTCCGATGAGTCTCCCTCAAAAATTGCTGCATGTAAAAATAATAAACACTCAGGATTTGATCTATTCACAGCACAAATCCTTACCAGTTATCCTCAGGAAGAAAAATCTCAGCCACAATCTACAACAGCATACTAGAATTAACACGCTTTTCCATCATTTGGAAATTTGGACAGATTATGACGTCCAAACTTGGAAAACCAAACTCGTAACGGCCTATCAGGTTATTATCTTTGTTATCAAATATATTAAAAAAAATTCTGCACAGAAAGCTAGAAACTGAAATCAACCTTCTTCGATATTCCACAATAAAAACACACTAATCGCCGCCTTTGAAAACGACACCACCATACTATTAACTCAATACGACCCACAAGAAGCTACAAATTTATTTCGACAGCTTAAAAAAATGGATCAATACTTGATCAATAAAGAAGGTCAATGCTACTAAAACAATACAGATCACCTTTAAAACCAAACGTGACAAATGCCATAATGTCAATATACTTGTTAAAGGCAAAATTAAATACTTCTGCTGAATACCTGGGTCTAAATTAACCTGGAAATTACATATAATCACAAAGCAAACTCAAACAAAACTTAATATAAAAAAGATGCAATGGAAGTTAGGCCGAAAGCCCAAATTAATAGTGGAAAACAAAGCTCTTCTTTAAAACCTATCATCTAACCGATATGGACATACGGGGTATAGCTATGAGGCTTTATAAAACCAAAATCATGCAATGCACTGAATCAAAAATCATACGCACGATTGCAGATACCCCATGGTACATAACCACCAGCCACATTCATAGATCAGCAGATAAACAATACAACAAAATAAATCAATTAAATAGGCCTCTTTCAGTACAAAAGCGGCTGAAAATATAACGACCTACAGACCTGAGGACAGAATAATGAAGTGGTTTTATATATGGGAGGATAGTCAATGGACGTTTTCTCCCTTAGAATTCATTTTAGATCAAATAATTTGCTTGTTACCCCAAATGAGCAAATTGCAAATGACTTTGTTAAAAAAAATAAATCTTCAGCACACATTTTATACATATTTGTTTGCTAAGTTTTAATAACTAAATTAAATGTATTTTTGTTTTAGAGGACTTAAAGTTCAATAAAACTATTTGACAGGTAATCAAAAAATAGTTATGACAATTATTTCTTTAAGTACTAATTGTACAACTACCTACCTATTTAAACAACAAAATATACAAACCAATCAGCTCTTTGCGTGTGTTAAATACATAAAAGAGAAGTGTTATGCAAGAAGTATTTTAGAACAAACATTCGATCACGAGATCCGGTAGTAAATGTCTACTCTGCTGTAAGTTGTATGTAACATTAATTTGTTGTGGTTTATGCAAAAAATCGTCGAAGGATCCTGTCTGTACGTCAAACGCAATTTGCCTCCCACGATAACCGAATAAGACAAAGCTGTTCAACAAGTTTGCTCGCGCAAAGAAAGCATGTTAAGTTGTTAAACACCTTCATGGGAAAGGGATCCACGAAGAGCGGGCGTTCGTGTTTTATGTATCGCACGGCTTTCCCTAAATCTCATTTTGTAGCGATAAATCGACGGTTTCCATTCGGCCCTCGTATACGGCGAAATCTCGTTATTAGACGAAGTTAGCGCTCGAGTTTTAACTTTCGCACTTACTGCGATCCCTCGGAGACGCCGGCGACGTCGCGCCCGCTATTAAATTCTTGGCGGCTGCCTTGCTCGGCGCAGCATGCGACGGCGCTGCCGGACTTAATCCGCGACTTCTTAAGTCCGGGCGACTTAGAGGGATTGTAACTTTGACAATGCGTGACAGTTATTGCCATTTTCGCCCGGACGCGGAATCGGAATTGGCACTTCGCGTCGCGAGTTCGGGTGTTTGTTTGGGTTTCCGGGCGGAATATTAAATATTGCCGGATTTAGCAGCTGCTCCAAAATGCTACCCTCGCTTTGTTGATGATGACATTCTTTTTCTCCACAAATCAGAGGCCATTGAGTTCATTTGGCTTAAATAACAAAGTTTTGTATGGTATTCTCCGTTATCAATACACCTATTCATTGAATTTTACCTCCTTACGCATTTTTGTTAATTTGTTCTCATATAAACGTTGTTTTTTGAGATTGGAAATGCATTTGCGTTCTGCGAACATTAAAAGTTTGCATTTGTACAATCAGTATTTAAACACATGACAAGACCACCAGAAATTTGTGAAATGGATTTCAGAGAACATACATAGTAGAGTTTGTGATGATTTTTGCAAAAAAAAAAACTCATATAGAGCGATGAAGCTCAATTTTCTTTAAATAGTTTTTTAAATCGTTAAAATTGTCACATCTAAGGTAGCGAAAATCCAAGTGATCTTTACGAAAAATCAATGAATCTACAAAAATGCAAAAATGTGGGCTACAAGTATCATTATTTCGTACTTTTCTAAGGGCGAAGCTGGTAATCTTGTTACCGTCAATGGTGTGTGCTATTGGAAGATGCTAAACAACATATTTTTAAATAAAACTTAAATGACATGTGGCTTCAACAAGATGGAGTAACATGTCACACAGCACGTGAAGCAGTCGTTTTACTTCAAACCAAATTTCCTGGTTGTGTTATCTCGCAGAGTGCTGTCGTCGATTAACCATCGCGGTCTTGCGATCTAACCTCATTAAACTTTTTCCTCTGAGGCTATTTGAAGAAAGGAGAACATCAGACGTGTAAGTGAGGAAATAGACCCCAATTTGTGGGAAAACACTGTGGAAAACTTCGCTAAAAATATGATTATATGTCAGCTGAGTCGTGGAGGTTTTTTGGCCAACATCATATTGCACAGCAACAAAAATTTAAATTGTTTTAATTTTTTTGTGTTTTTCTTTCTATACTTTATGTGTATAAATATGAAATAAATTTTAAAAAAAGTACAACTAAAGAATGCGAGACCTTATCAAACTGAAAAAAAGACTATTATAAACTTAATCCATGTTGTTGCTTAAGAAAAGAAAACAATTCTTAATTAAACTAAAAATCTCGAGGTATGTTTAATTAAATCACAGAGCATGTACTGCAAAAATTTGAATACAAGAGTGCACATATCTCGTTCATACTTCTGAGTTTGGAGTCGGTACTTGTATCACGTCACAAATAATGGCAAACAAAGACTCAGATGTAGCAAACAGAGATTTTTCCTACAAAATAGACATTTCTTTCAACTCAGATTGAAGTGGGTTCAACCTTGAGCGCATCAAAGGTAACCAGTTACGAACAAAGAATAGAAAACGGTACTAACTGCCGTCTACTACTCGCATGATGGCTACATATTGACTAGCAACTTCGAACGATGTCTAACAGGGACGAAAAACTAAAATTACATAATTTTTTAAAACTTAGAGTTTTATTTTCACTGGAGGCATCAAGATTATGACGAAGAATTGCAGTAAAACTGGTAAACTTTAATCGTTCGCCCACCGATTCTTCTTTGCTTCTTGTTTCTTGTCACTGTTTCTCTTTGTCTTAAAAAATATATATAAATTGTGTGATTACAACATAGAAGGCACTTTATTTATAACTTGAGATCATTGTTACCTAAAGGAATTCGTGGGAACTAACACCACCACCCGCTCTAGCAAAGAGCTGTAAAAAGCAATCCGGGACTGCATCGCCTTCGCCACTAACCCTTTTGCACCGGAGACGGACGCAACTTTCTGCTTCCAGAGTTGAAGGAGCGAATTCGAAAGAAGAATTGATCACGATGGCTTGGTGCAGCAGTCTTTCCATTCCAGTGATTAACGCGGACATCAAAGACTGGTTGCAATAGTCAAGAGAGCACCGAATGCTGAATTGGAGAGAAATCTAGAGGTACTGCACAGCAGGGCCTCCCCTATCCCGCTTATACTCATATAGCTGGCAAAGTCGATGCATACCTTGGTCATATGGACAAGTCCTAGAGTTAATCCGAACCTTGAAAATGCCTATTACCCAAACTTGATAGCATTTCAAAACGCTGCAGCCTCTCACACTACCTATACTCGCGTCTTCAGAAAGTCGCGGATATTGTAAAGCTTTCTTAGTCTGGGAAGACCGGTACGTTCCCCCAGGATTATCTACCGATTAGCCTCCTCTAGCACCGACTACAGTCGAAAACCTCCAGCTGATCTGAAGAAGCAGAGTTTAGATTTTGTCCCCGGCACTTTACCACTCATTAACTCCTTTTGGTAGTGAAAACATTTTGGAAGACTTTCTTAAAAAGCTTATCATCGCAGTCTTGCTAAATGTGGCCTAGGACTTCAAGAAGGTTTAGCACAATAGCCTAGTATATAAGATGGCTTTCGCATCCATTCCGCTACCGATGCTTTAGCTAATCTGGTTCTTCCTCTCTGAATCAAACTTAGCGGCATGAACATTAGAGTGGTGTCTCTGAGCCGGTGTTCGCTAAGGCTCATCAAAGGACATTCCAACGACGACCATAGCCCAGTACGAGAGTTCAGGGTGAGTTTGAATCACTGAAAGAGTAGCCAAACACGTGAAAGACAGGAGTGAACGCCGAAAAGAGTTCCGCCGTCCTATTCTCCACGAACACACGAGTTTTTCGGCGGCCAGACGTACCGATATTCAGAATTTTGCAAGGTAACCTGGAGACAAGAAACACGATACTTGGGAACGGCCTTACGTGAAAACGCAACTCAGAAGACTCTTAGTTTTCTGCTCCTGAGAGTCGGATATCTTTTAATAATAAGTTAATGATTTATAAAACGATTATCCGCCTGATCATGATGTACGCCTATCTCGTTTGAAGGTACTGTACGAAGACGAACATAAATAAGCTTCAGGTGATACAGAACCGGGTATATCAGGAACAAAATTCTTCAACTGGACGCCGACGTATCAACAATCAGGAAGTACACCAATGCGTTCAAAACCTGTTCTCCAGTGTTGAAGACTACGGCAACCCCATCAACCGTAGTTTCAGAGTAGGAGCTGTATGGAGGCGCCCGGTGAATCTACGCCAAGTCACCGAAGAAGAACGAGGTTATGGGTTAAACTCAGAGATCCCCCAATATTATCAACAAAAGTAACGTTAACGAGCTCATCGTGAATACATACTCTAACTTGAGTTTAATTCATTATCATTAGCATTATTGTTGTATTTTATTTTAATATTATATTACAATTATAGATCGTTTATTTCTTATTCAATAATTATTTCATTTTTTTGCTTATCGTAAAACCATTGAATGAGAATTCTCTGATGATCCCATCTTCACCTTTATATTTACAAGAGTTTGTGGTCAAAGAAGAATTTGCAGCACTTTCATCTATGTTAGTTTTCACGTCTTTCGTAACAACCGATTTTCAGTAATGAACAACCAAGCTTTAGTTCGGGAAAATATAGCAAACGTGATCCCTAGCCATGATCTGCAATTAATGCTCGCGATAGTGTAGTAAATGTAATTAAAGTTGACCTTCCCTCATCAGTACATTTTATATTTTTAATTTCAAAAAGCTTATATATTCATACTTTTATAGCCATTCCCGTTAAATGTCTTAAGAGATCGGTATACTAGTCGTTTTTGTATATTTCAAAACCAAGCTATTTTTCATTAATTTAGATTCATTTATCATATGTCTAGACTTTTTAATGTGACTATTAGTGTATTTAAAGTAACTGTTGCTCTTACTTTTGAATTATACTTTATTAAGTTTAAAAATATTATTTTAATTGTTATACTGCATTTATTTCCGTTTCTAATAATTTTCATTATGCTTTTGGAATTTATATATTGATCTTTTCATTTTTTTTATAAACTCTGTCATATAGGGATAATAAATATACAAGATGTTTTAAGGATCTGTCGAAATATAATGCATTTACATAACATTTTGCATTTAACATAAAACAGCAAAAGTTCTTCTCCCTCTTTTTCTCTTCAATTTACACACAAAATATTTTTTATTATTCATATTGTGGTCCACCATTCCTTTCTACATAAACTTAAATTTTCGTTTTATTTCCCCGATTAGAATTTATTTTTCCGTTTTCCTTTTACTGTAATACAACCCAATCCTTTTATGATAATTTGCTGTACATCCAATTTTTTGAAACGCTGAAACTTTGATTATTCCTTTACATCAACTCAAATGGCATCTTTAATGTTTGAAATTGTACGCATTCAGTTTTTTTTATATAAGTTAAATTTACTGCAAAAATTAAATTCCAATTAAATAAAAAAATTAAAGTTCTCCTTCATTGTTGTCACATTTAAATGATGTCTTCCTCAACTTGGGTCTAGCAGGGTGGCAGTATTTAGTATTCAAACACAGGATGATACAGATACATTCTCTGCTACATGCAAGTATATAAATTACGTATAAAAAATTTCTGTGCTACTAGATATTCTAGTGACTATTAGGAATTTTAAATTATATAGCCTTTTTAATTAATTCTCTTTTTCTTAATTCTTTAAATAATTCATAAAACTTGAGTGTTTCGTAAAGTGCATACGTGTTTATTGTAACATTTAGTTTTTATTTTTTTTATTTAGTTTATCAATTTTGTGAGTTTTGGAGTAAAAATCTTGAACAATTTGTATTTTACAAATGTGAAGTTTAAACTGACACAACGTTCTCCACACATGTCTACGATTTATTTTTAAAACTTGTGCTTACAGAGAGTTTTAATTGCTATATGCCATACATCTAAATTTTCTGTTTTATATGCCTTCGTTCGGTCACACTTATCATTCAAAGCATTGCCGTTGGTAGTAAGTTTATTAATCTAATTTAAAAATGACTTTATAAATAGAAATTCCACCGTATTTTCCAATACTAATTCTGCAATGGTAACATGATATACCTTTTTAGCTGTATAAAACTATCTATATGTCGGTAATGCAAAATAAAAGCTGCTTATATACTTATATACTTTATTTCAGCATTTTATTGTAGTAGAAAATTGTCTGCACACAACTACAACAATATTGTAAAGCATATCGAATTTTACATTTCAAACAATATAGAAACAATTAAAATTGTGTATTAAAAATAAAAATAGGATAATCTTTATTTTGTAGACCGTTCGTAGCAATATTCACAAATTAGCAATGCACTTATCTGTTCTCCTTCTACAATTTTTTCTAAAAAATATTACTCATCAATCAATCAATCTATACTACCTCCAGATACGTCGAGAATTTCTTGGGGATTTTCAAAAACATCAACTAGATACTATACATCTTAGTTGAAGGGGGAATTTTTATTATACTTTTCAGAAACTTGCGCCTGGACAAATTGTTTAATTAAGTGTTGTCCTGCTAGCAATTCCAACTTCGTCTATTACATCATAAAAATTTGGTCAAAGGAGCCTATTCTACCACTTGTACTATTGTAAAATAATTACAGTTTACGGTTTTTGAGTATGTGGATCCATCATATACTCTATGCTGTCAAATGCTGATATCAATAACAATGTTTTACCTTTTTTTAGGCCAAATGACGCCAGGGTTATATCTGTGATAAATGCAAACTCTGAACTAAAAATGTTTTTCTTCTTCTTTAGAAACGTAGAGTTATCTAATGGTTGTTTTTCCAACTAAAGTAAGTCTTTTGTTGCCCTGTTGGTCTGCCAACTCAATAAAAGTAAAACAAATGTTTATAGAATTTTAATATGCACTGGGTTGGTAGCGAATCTGAATTTGATCAAATTCTACGACTAATATAAAATATTGTTGAATAGTATCATAGTACAATAATCGGATTGTTAAGTATATGAGTCTTGAAGAAATATTGGCCTCTCATTTAGGCAACAGTTAAATCTTCGCCTGAAAATTAATTTGCTTTGTAATTTTTCTTGTATTTATTCCATAAATGTGCGATGGTAGAAAATTTACATTTCGTACTTCATCAAAACGTTAACAATTTAACAAACCTTTGAAAAGCAATTATAGTATAGAAAAATAGATCTGCCAAATTGTTTAAATCAAACTTCAGAGGTGTTCAAGTTTTCAAATTCTAGGATTCTTCCTAAGCAAAGCAAACCAAATATTGCATATATTTCTTTTAATTAATTGGGGTGTATAAAAAGCTCATCTTTATATTTTTTGGGTTCTTTTAATTAATATGACGTCATATCTTACTATATAATAAAATACTGACCTCATACTGTTTTCTTAAAATGACCGCAATAGACCAGTGTATTACATGCTGCGGAAACAGTGTGTCCCACACAAAAATATTGAAATATGGGAATGAGAAAAATGGAAAATGGATAGCAAATACGGTATATCAATCATGAAAAGTGTAGAAAATGGAGTGCATGTACAATAAATTTTGTAAATTATGGAAGGAGAGGACATAGCGAAGTTAACGAGGGCATAGCGCATTAGGTGGCTTGGACATATATTTGGAATGAAAGATTTAAGAACAATTAAAGGAATAACAATATGGAAACCTGATACTAACAAACCAAGGAAAAGACAGAAAACTGATTATACAATGTATTAAAAGAAGATTTAAGAAATATTAAAATTGAGCATTAGCGTGAGAAAGCAAGAAACAGCATAATATGGAGGAAGATTTTATTCTGAAGTATAACTTTAGCAACTATGTGCTACATAATCAAATTTTTAATCATCTCAGATATTGGACTAAAATTTTATATTATTAATATGTAGATTTAACAAACTATATGTAAAATTATAATTATTCATTGATCTTTAATGCCAATTCCGCCTGAAAGAATTAAATGCGTGCAAAGTTAAGCCTTGCGTGGTTGTGCGTTCGTAACGAAGTTTCATCCAAAAGTAACGTTGGTTGTACAGCTATAAGTAAAATTATTTTCGCACTGCACTAGACTGATGCACATTATTGTAAAATACATTAACGGCAAAGCTATGAAGTATCTGCAGCTATGGGAGATATAAAATGCTAAAAGCACTCCGCAACTAAAAATGTAAAATGTTGCACTCAAGGCCATAACTTAATTTCAATAATCAATTTCGCAAAATGAAATCACTAGGCGGATTTTCCACTTCAGTGAATTCGTGCCTGTTACCAATGGGTTTTCCCTGAAAGCATGTTAGTTTTCGCTAAAAAATAATAAACGATTGCAATGCTAAGAAAGATACATCAGTCATCTTATACATTTTTAAAAAATTATAGAAGTTAATATTTTTAAAGATAAACTACTAATCAAATATGAAGCAAATTTAATCACCTATAGTAAAGTACTTAATTAAGTTTTACAGTTTCTGCAAAACACTTTCTGCACAAGGCAAACAAAACAAGTTTTTTGCCTGGTTTTCGGTATTTTGAAAGGCTTTAAATGTAGTCATAGTATATTGGTTTTCTAAGAGATGATCTTGTGCTTAAGGAAGTCTTCAAACGCATTTTATAGGTACTGAAATTTTTCTTGCCAATGTTATGTTACAAACGTCACTTCTGCAAAATTTTATTTTCTTATTATTTAAGCAACATCCTAGAGTATATAACTACAACAATAAACAATGATGCTATAAAAGCAAGAGAGCATTAATTAATAGCATATGTAAGCGATATTTTAATAACAAAAAGACGAGAGACAACTAAATGCTTGAGGAAATAATAATCGAACTAAAAATAAAAATAAAAACAAAATAGGAGCCGATAAAACTAAAATATTAAATTAAGTTTAAGAAGAAGTTAACAGATTCACATTCCTAAGTGTTACAGTAACTCATGGTGAAGAAAAATGAGTAGAAATAAAAGATATAGTAGTAGCAGCAAATAGTTTTCATTATAACCAGAGTTTATCGAAGAAAAAATCATTTTCAAAAAAAGCCTTTATCTATACTAATTATGATAATGACAAAAAAGGTAGCCTATGAATAATGGAAAGAAGGAATATAAGGACAATTCTGGAACCAATATAAATATCAAAAAATGACTACATGTCATGAGATGCACGAGAATATAATTAGGAAAATAAAACAACATAGAGCAAAATAGTTAAGACATGTTATGAGAGCCGGCTAATACAAGCCAATAAATAATTAGAATGACACTAACAATAAAAGGAAAAGGGTCAAGTCAAAAATGAAGGCTAAACGATTTAAAAACTATATTAGTAGAAATATTGGGGAGAACATTAAGAATAGGAAATGATGGTCTAAAATATGCGAAGAAGTAGAAAAATGTTAGATGGAGATTGACTCAAAATAGTGTTAAACTATACCTACAAATTATATGAGAAAATTATATCAAAAAAGCAGATCATGTTATTATAAAACCCGATGGGTTTTCCAATAAGTATAACGAAACTTTAAAATAAATTAAAACAGAACGGGTTTAAAACATCATTGGAATTCTTGGTAAATTTAAAGTATATTTCATACAATTATGTTTGAACAACACAGCATTCACATACATTTGGGCAACCAAATCTTCTGACTCAGCGCAACACATCAGGCTATATTCTACGAATGCTGTGTTTGACGTTTCTTTTAGATTGTCCAGCTTTTGTGGTTTGTGTAAACCTCTCCTTTAGCATAACCTGAAAGAAAATAATCCAGTGGCGTTAATTTACAGAATCTTAACGGGCAGTTTACAGGTACATTTTGAGAAAATTGTTGACTCGCCAAACTTTTCTTTAATTAGATGATGGTATCGTCGAAAGTATGGCTCGTAGCACCGTTCTGTTAGAACCACTTGCTTGCAGCATACATTTGCAATCACCAAAAATTAGTTGCAATTCCTTATCGGTAAATAAACTCACTTTCCAATCTTTTGACAATTTGACGAATTGTAAACTGGGAAAGATAATTACTACGACAGTAATTATCGCGATACCTTGCACAAATTAAGCTTCCAATTTGATGATATTTTTGTTGTTCTTGATGAATGGTAAATACACTATACTGAATATAACTGGCACTAATATGTAGTTATAACATTGTTTTCGAAAATTGTTGCCATGTGTATTTATTTTTTTTTTAATTTTATACAGTATAATCATTTTGAAAATGTATTACAAGTTTTAAAACACCAAAATATTGGTAACGTGACGTAATGTTCTATCGTTGTTGTCTTGTAGTGACATCAGCCAATAATGTCAGATTTTTTTAACGCTAAAGTGCTGTAAAATAGTTTACGAAAGAACCTGTCTGATGCAAGTTAGAAAATAAAGTATTCATGCCCTCACTTTAAAAGCGCTGCTATACAATAGTAACCCTTAAAAACACCTAAAAAATTTAATTTCTCAACGCTAGTATACTTGTACCATTTATAAAATTGCTCGTTTTAGCAGGAAATAATTTAACATAGACAGTTCTAGATATTTATTACACGTGAAGGAAATTGCACATTTGATGCCTCTTGTTTTTTCATTATACGGTTATAAAGAGACAGAAAATCAACGATCATCAACTTTTATAGTCTGAAGTTTAACTGAAAGTTATTTATTGTCTTATTGTATTAACTATTTTTCTATAATAGCAGTTCTCTTTGCGTCGACACAATAAAAAAGTCAAACCTTATGCTAACAAAAAAATTCAAACAAAAGTAATGTTAAGTTTCCCAAACGTAAGCGAAATGCTGGGTAGCTGAATTATTACTAAAAACTTAGGGAGATACTAAGCAAGTCGTTGCACAATACATGAGATCCATTTTATAAATAAAATTTTGTCGCGTCAAGTTCCACGGAATAACACATCTCCTATTAGGAGTTGAAGCGGAAATTGTGAACAAGCATAGACTAGCGTGTATTTGATTTAAAAAACAATAACAAATAATTTTACATTTATCCTATATTACTTATGGAGTTCGGTAATTTACTCCCAATATAATTATAGTATTCGTTATAAAATAAATCCTAAAAAAACTCATAGCAGGACTGCTCGACTCGATGTTAGTATATAAAGAGCCAATTTTATTTCCATATAGTAGACAGAAAAAGAATTTAAACTATCCATGACAAGAGTCAACCCAATATCATGACTATTAACAGTCATGATACTTGGGTGTACTACTCAGAACAATATTTACTACAAACACAAATCTTAGAGTGATTAAAAGATTTATGAGGTAAGCTGAAAGTTATATTTAATAGGACAAAGAAACTGTAACTCAATTATCTAAACTCTTTGATATACTTAGAAATACAAATTCAAAAGAACCTTAATAGTGAAACTATAGACATTTACAATGTGTATGTTGTCACATTAGCCACCAAATCAGATATCAAACACTTAATGTTTATTAAGTTGTAGAACAAAAGTATGAAATACTGATAATAAACATTAAAGACAATACTTTATTTGAGATACTAAAATAACCTCACCGTTTAGTGTAAGTATTAAAAACTACTAGTCTTTTAGCCCACCAAGGAGGACGTTAATATAAAACTAAATTTTCTATGATACTCAAGAAATAAAAATGAAACAATACAGCATGAAAATCGTCCAGGATACTAAACATAATATGTACATAATTATCAAGTCTATAGATATTAATTAGCAAAGATAGGGTCGGGTTCTTCTAAACAACGCTAAAAGTGAGTCGTGTCAAATTTTTTTTTATCAAAAGTCAAAACCACATAGGTTTTACTATCCATAACATACATCACTATCTCCCATTCTACATCTAGGAATAGCTAAAATAATTTTGTTAAATACAATCTAAAGTGTTATAGGGTAAAATAGCTAAAAAAATTGAATTACTGTATAATAATAAAATCTTAAATGACAATTGTTCGTTTTCTGATTTTGTGGCTTTTATAAATCCATGGAAAGACTTTATCTTTACTTGTGTTCAATCTATTATTTTGGTTTTGCTATTAGATGTACTCTACTTTCAACTGTTTTGATCTATTTCAACGTTTCAGAACAAAAGTTTATTAAAAGATAGAGCAAAAATTAGAGGCTCTTAGTTATATCAGAGCTAAGTGTTCCCTGTTCGGAACAACGTTGTCTTTATGGTTCAGGACGCCCTTAAAAAATATTTCCAAGCCTGGCGGCTTCTGGTCCACGTGCGACCAACTGCTGTCACAAACAAAGGTACTGCCCAGAACCCCGTCTGGTCATCGGTCCATTTGGACCATTTCCATTGCTCGAATGAAGAACTCAAAACCGTGCAGCTGTTCAAGCGAAAACTATTCATAGATTCAACCACAAAATGTATTTCCAAATGTCTCGTAGTTTGACTAAACAACCGAAAATGTTTACAACTTCTTATCCTTCTAACTACGAACTACGCCTCATGTTTTCCTACGTTGTTTCCGTTATTTTCCGTATCAAGATATTGTTATCCAATTATATGACTTCTTTTAGCACCTTTTTTATGTTTGTGTGCAGATTTAAATTTGACGTTTATAATTAATGTATTGGTTTATAGTTTTTATGATTTATTCTTCTTTTTTATGCATCTTCTGTATCTTACCTGTCCATTTTGAGACCTCTTTTACATTTAATTATTTACTGTTTATTATAATTTTTTACATGCTATAGACTCTCCAATTTTTTACATTGTGTTTGTTTAATTTTTGTCTGGCTTCTTTTTATATCATTTAATAAAGTCAAAAAGAAAATAGTTTCATTAACGGTACCTTTTATAGATGTCTTAAAACTACCATTCAGTTTTATATATGACAAATTCTATTCTAATTATAAAAACAGATGTAGAAACATGTAGAAAGTTCCTAATCAGCTGCTTAAATATGACAAAAAAAAAAACCAAGCCAACAATTAACAATTTTAATTCACAATATTTTGTCAGCATAAAATTCCAGACGAATGAAGAATTAGTATAATAAAAAACCTATTTAAGAAAGTTAATAAGAAGAAATCTTCAAACTACAAATTAATAAATCTTCCAAGCACTGCTCTAAAGCTAACCACTAAAATTATAATAAGAAAAATAAACAAATTTATCTCATTAGCAGATGGCCAACAAAAACAAAATATATAACCACCTCCAAAACAAACCCGTTTGTAGATGATATGGCAGGAAAGAAAATTTACGAACCTTGGAATAGAAGTATTTACATTTGGTGATGTAGAAACAACAAAGGGCTATAATATATTTAAACCACGCAATATGGCGAAACAAAAATATCGGAATCTAAGCAAAATGCCGAATTTAGAAAACTGCCGTTAGGCTTGCTATGACGTCTACACCAGAAACCCGACCTGATGCATCAACAGTTCGATAATAGAAATAAAAATAGTAAATAGTAATGGACCGGGAAAGAAGCGAAGACCTTGAAAATGTAGAATAGGTAACGTCAATGGAAGGGTACTTAACAGAGATAAAGAATGAGACCAACACCTAAATCACAAAATCGAGGAAAGAATTGTCAAAATAACAAAGAACATCAGAAGACCTAGAAAAAAATGGAACAAAACATCTGGAAACTGATATCTATATAAAATAAGGAAAAAGAAAAAGAAAATACTCTTTTATTTGAAGAGATCCTTGTTGCTTTGAGTGGTTTTTGATGGAGCTCGACCTAAAATCTTAAAAAGCTTTAATAGTACCTACATTTATCTCATTTACTTGAATTTAAATTTTTTATCATTTTCAGTAATTTAAATACCTAGTTCTCGTACGTTAAATAATAATTCAGCAAATATTTTATGTTGGCTCCTAGGTTTTTAGTCACAATTTTTTTACTGTAACAAATAACACGTTTCAAAACACCAAAAATGTGTTAAAATTTTTTGTAACTTGTGTCAAAAATATGTTTCTATATATGGCTAAGTGCAAAATTACGACGTTGGAGTCTTTTTTAGATATATAACTTGGCAGAAATGAAACAGAAAAAATCAGTATTATTTAAGTATTGCAAGTTTATAATTTGAATTTTACTAGTGACGTAACAGGACAAGAGCACGTATATTGGTTGCAGCTGTTTGCCTATCTTTATTATGTTGATGTCCCTTTTCCCCTTATATAGCTTTTATAGCTTTTAATACTATTACAACACTTTAGGCGGGAAATCCTTTTTAATGTTTTTCTTTTAAATGATAATTATTTCAAAAAAATGCAAAAGTACGTATCTCGTATTTTTTTAAGTTCCAATTTGATTCTCAGAGAGTAAAGACGCGCGGAATGCTTGTGAGATATCATTATCGCGAGCCTATTGATCTCCGGCCAAGTGCATCCATATAGGAGGTACACATTTTTGTGAATTAAGTCGGGCATTTAATGTACATAAGCAACTTCTTACCTTTAACAAAGGGACAGAAACAATGAGCCGCTTGCTCGGACACATACACAAAGCCAACAATAGGTAAATTGTCATCCATCTGCAATAAATTTTTTACCATCGCCACCTCCACAAATCCAAACGTATAAAATGTTGCTAAGTATGTGGCAAACGATTTAACGTATAAAAATGACACTAAAAGTTCCATTAAGGATGACGGTATGTCAACTATAAGAAAAGTATCTCAAATATTAAAACTAACTAAGTCAGACAAAAGGAAAGCTAGCAGCGATGTTGCTATAACCACAAAAGAAAAACCTTAACACTCATAGATCCCAACATCAAATAGATTCCAACCCCTAGTAAATCCAAGCGTAAGCAAATCAAACGGTGAAAACAAGACATAAATCCCCCCTTAATACTACATTACGTTAAAGCTATTAACCCATTGTTGGCACTAATTGAAAATTATATGTTCAAAAAGAACTAACGATATCAACTTCTACAAGGCAACAAACTAAAGCTACAAATAAATAACCTAATCGACTACAAAAAATAAGGGGTGTTTTAGACATCAAAAATGTTGCCAGGCCCACTTACAGCCTAGAGGAAGAAAAAAATCCCTTATTTTAAGAAACCTACATCACCCAACAGAGTTAAAATTCATTAAAGATGAGCTGGCAGCACAAGTCCTTAAAGTATTAAACATTATGAATGTTATAAACAGAGAAACTGAACAAAAAAGAACTTTTTCTTCATTGACATTAAGCGAAAAGACAACAACAAAGAAATCTTTAAAATAACAAACATAGCAAACTCTATAGTTATCTTTGAAGAAAATAAAAGGAGCTTAGATAATGTAATGCAAAAACTGCCAATGCTACAGTCATACACACAAGAGATGCACTAGACCTGTTCGTTGCGCCAAATGTGCAAAATTGCACGATTACCGTACTTGTCCAAAAAATTGTAAAGACTTTGCCGCTTAAATATGTTTTTGTCAAAGTCAACATCCCGCCAATTACAATGGTTGCAAGGTGTATTTCAAAATACCAAATAGAAGATTCCCAAACTCAGCAAACTCAAGTTATGCCTTACGCCTTCAAAGCCAACTACAATAGCAACACCAGTTCCATCTACAAACACATCAACAGACTTAACATCAAAAAAGCACTATCCAAAACATCATCAACAACAGCACCAGCAACAGTCACAACAGCCGCCATCCTACCAAAGACAACAATAACCATTTCAACCATCAACTCATGTACAATCATATCCAACTCCACACAATCCGAATGACACCAGCTCACAAATTTATGCCCTCACATCAATAATAATTACACTTCAACAAACAATTCAAGAACAACAATAGACAATCAATGAACTATCTTCATAAATTAGGCTCCTCAAGGAAGAACCAAATAAATAACAATGGCTTCAATGTATAAAATAGCGAAGTGGAACGCCAACGACCTTTCAAATTACAAACATGAGATAAAAATTTTCTTCACACACAATAAAATAGACATCCTCCTTGTTTCGGAAACACATTTCACTAGCAGAATTCCCTTCAAAATTAATTACCAGCTCTATTTCACAAATCAGCCAAATGCAGACAACCATGCCAGAGGAAATACGGCCATTCTAATTAAGCAACATATTAAACATCACATGCTACATCTCTTCCAAGAAAATTTCCTTCGAGTAACATCGATTAAGATAAAAGATTGGAATGGCTCACTAGTAGTATTAGCTACATACTTTCCTCTAAACTACATTAGAACACTAGGTAGTATATTTTAGCAGTGCGGGGGAGAATTTTAATAGTAGAGATACTCTATGGGTCTTTCGACTTTCTTCACCTGGTAGAGAAAGTGTGCTATACCAAGTAGTACAAGAACTCCAACTGGATCACCTTTCAACATACGAACCAACATATTAGCCCTCAGACCCAGATAAAATACCTGACTTGCTAAACGTATCGCTTTAAATTACCTCAAAATGATATTATGTCTTGATCTATATTTGGACCATACGCCAATTATAGCTACTGTGAGCAGTACGATCATTGATAGAAAAATTGCATAATTCCAAAACAAACTAAAACTACTACACATCATCCATAATCGTCTAGACCTGGAAATTTCGCTCCAAACTAACAATTGCTTAGAATTAGCTATACAAAACTTTATAAAAACAATTCATGAGACTGTCGCGGAAGCAACAGTAACATTTACCAACAAAAGCCGATCCGTAGGTGACCAGCAGCAAAAAAAGTTAAGACGCATCTAGCAGAATAAAAGGTACCCGTCTGACAAAAAACGCTACCATGAAGCAATATAGTAATAAAGCTCAATACTCATTAAAATTCTCAAAATGTAAATTAAAAATTAAACTACTGATACCAATTATTCTCTTTGAAAAGCAACCAAAAGAATAAAAGCCCAAAGACAAGTTAATCCTCCCCTAAAAAAACCAAATGGATTATGGGCGTGTTCGGATTCAGAAAGAAGCAGATCGCTTTACCGCACACCTTGAGAGTGTATTCCAACCAGTCCCATCACAAATTACCATTGAAGGGAAAGCAGAAATACAAGATTCTCTAGAAATACTATACCAATTAGCCTTACCTATAGAAAACTTTACAGTGAAAAAAGGTAAACACATGGTCAGATATAACTTAAACCCTAAGAAACTGCCAGGTTTTGACTTAATTACCGAAAAACTACTAAATAAACTACCGCATAAGGGTCTAGTGATGCTAACCGTATTATATAATGCAGTGATAAGTCTAGGATACCTTTTAGTTCAATGGAAAATAACGCAAGTATTACAGGTGCTCAAACCCGGCAAACCCCCAAATGTAGTTAGTTACCTCCTACGCACCAATTAGCTTATTGTCGGTACTAAGTAGAGTTCTGGAAAACACCCTAGCCAATAAACCAACAAACATCTTAGATGACAATAGCATAATTCCCGACTATCAATTTGGTTTTCTGAAAGATCACTTTACCGTACAACAGGTTCACCGTCGATAACATAAAATAAGCTTTTGAAGAAGAACAATAGTGCACAACTGCCTTTCTCAACGAAAGCTAGGCTTTCGATAAAGTGTAGCATACTGGCCTTCTGTATAAACTTATAAAATACTCCCACACTCTCTTTATTTTATCTTTAAATCCTAACTAGAGGAACAATACTTCCGCGTAAAACTTAGCCAATATCAAACCAATCTACACACAATCAACTCAGGGGTGCATCAGCGCAGTGTTCCTGATACGATTTTACATCTCGTTTATACAGCAGACATTCCTATAAGTCCGCGCTCTCTCACTGCCAACTTTACGGATTCAAAGATCATTGCGGTAAAACACAAAGATCCAGTACTAGCTGCCCTTCTCCTTCAACAAAGTTTAGATCAATTAATATAATAGTCCAAACGATGGAGAATTTAACTTAATTTAAAATAATAAAGCAAAGTCCTTTTATATCACATTCACCAAGTGCAGGGGTAATTCACCACCAATCTTTGTAAATAACATTCCTTAAACTCAAATTAGCAAAGTTAAATATCTTGACTTATACCTCACATATGAAAGAAAAGAAAATAGATCCGCATAATGTTTAGTAAGCACTGCTGGCCATTAGGCTGGAAATCCAAATTATCCCTAAAAATAAGCTCCTAGTATATAATGCAATATTTAAACCCATATGAACATAAGGAATACAGCTTTGGGGTACAAGAGCTAACTTCAAGATCCAAATTCTTGAGATATTCCAATACAAAGTGCTACATGCGATGTGCAATTCCCCCTACTTTGTAAGAAGCAAAGAAATTCTAAGTGACTTAAAAGTTGACACCGCAAAAGAAGTGATAGTAAAGTTCAGTCACAAGTACCTAAGTAGAGTATGGTCCTAATTCCTTGGCCCTCTAGATAATAGTGAAAGTTCACCTAGATTGCAAATAGACATTCCGCATAAATTTAATTAAGTAAAAACGCATCACAGTATGTAGAAAAATACAAGTTGTAAATCTTTGGATTTCAACTACGTCATGTATCACGCCCACTGTTCACTAACATACGTCTTGCTTATTGTATACAGATTGCAAAAACAATTAAAATAATTAAGAATTTTTTTAAAAACCTATCTAGTGCAAATATTACATGTTTTAATAGAAATAGTCCATTATATTGTATGTAAAAAATTTTTATAGGGCGTTATATTTTGTTATCATTAACATACAAGTAGAGTAGCACATGCTATGTTAAAATAAACAATTAAGGGTTCGCTCGTGTATGTTTTAATTCAATTAGGCGTAGTGAAATTAATAAATTTATTCGGCACGCTAAAAACCAGTCTAAATGGAATCCCGGGTGGAGCGCTATCCATTCCCACTTAATTAAACATTAAATTAATAGCCCCCGTCCCGCGCAAAACTGTAATCGAACATGACACTAATTGATATAAACTGTATCAGGATCGTGTTTCAAATTACTAATTACTGGCACAGCGCTGCTGTCAAATCCCGCATTAAGTTGACTACTAATTTCTGAACCATCTTTCCCCCCGCAGCGGATCGCAACAAGCAATAGCGGGAGCAATAAAAGCTCGACATTCGTGCTTGGCGCGGCGCTGGCAGCGGGCTCGCGCCGATTTTTCATCTGCCGCGCGCTTATTCTTTTCGCGATTTCGGCGCTGCGGAGCGCGGTGCTCAGTCCGCCCCCGGCGGCGAATTTAATAAAACCCGAGCACTTTTTATTCGTTAGTGTCTCGGAAGTGCATTTTTGCCGGCATCCGCGCCGTCAACGGCTGCGCGAGACTAATATCACTGAGCAAACCGAGATTTACGGCGCGGCCCGTCAAAACAAGTCATAAATTCGGCGCTGCATAATTCAGGGGTCCCGATCACCTCTCGAGCTTTCTTAGCGCGCGCCTAATAAGGGCGCGCTCCCCGTGCGTGCCTCGCGCGCGGATTGCCGTTTTTGCGGGCCCGCAAAAAGCCCGCACAAACACCTCGGAAATCAAACTTCTGTCGGGGAAATTGAATTGCAGAACGGCGAATGGAAATTGAGTAAATATGAAAAAGAACCGGCGGCAGCTGCTCCGGATCTGGAAACTTGCGGCGAGATTATAAAAATTGGATAAGCACGAGGCAAGCCTTTGAAGAGGTCAGAAACTCTGTAGGCTGAGTCGTAAAAGTTTTTTGTAACCCCCGACGATAATTTGAGAACAGTACATTTTTGATGGATGTAAATGCTGCTGCAATTTTTTGTGCTTCTTGTCTCATTTTATCTCGCTGTTGATAAATTGCTCGAGTTTAAATTTCTTATTATGCGGGACTCTTATAATAACTATAATCTCCTGCTATTATTGGTTTTTTTATCACACAGCTTTTAACAAGTTTTTTAATACATATTTTTGTTCAGAAAAACGAATAAGCAATGAAAATAGGATTAAAATATAATTAAAATTAAATATATTTACATGAATTTTATACCTAAGGTAAGAACTGTTGAGAATGAAATTATTCAATGTAGTCCCCATCAGCGGCCACGACCTTCTTGAGCCAAGACTGAAATTTGCTGCGGTCGAACACAACTTTCTCCTTGCCTATGTATCATTACCTCTACGATGGAAGCCCTTAATCTGTCGTTGGTGTTATGATACCTCGACAACTGCCCACACACAGTAGTTAAGAGGATTACAATTGGCGCTAAAGGGTGGTCACAAATTGAGAGACCAATGGTAATACAAATTGTTGTATAGCCATGCTTGGGTTTTTCTTGTCTTGCGAGCTGGAGCGGGGTCTCGCTGAAACATATACTCACACCAAGCGATCACCTCCTCTCCAGTACGTTAATATAACTATTGGTGTTCACTTTCAGACTTTCCTCAATAGGGAGCCGTAACATTCCCTTTGCTATTCATACGTCCAGGCATCATTACAGAAAGGCAGAAAAGCTTTTTGTGTGACGTTAGCCACTTCTAAAGTATTTCAGGAGAACTAATCATCATTTCAGCAATTTACTTGGATGAAGTTTGTTTCGCCTGCAAATAATCTCAAGAAGATAGCACTGCCGTGCTTGACGTGGTTTAGCAGTGTTTGGGTCTTTAACTTCTGCCTATGTTGTTTTTCTAAGTCAATAGTTGGCAGTACTCAGCCCAGGATAAAAAATTTATGATGCAGGTCTTGGTGCCCTGCTAGACTGACCTTCCACCTCGTTACAACCATCTCTTTTGCCTCTTTTAGATCGAGAACAAATTCATCACTTCTCTTGCGATCAGGTGGCTTGAGTTGTTAGCAATTTCCTCCTCCTGGTGATCAAATTCTATGTACTTCATGGCTAAGTCGTAAACTTGGATCTTTTTGTAGGTAAACAATTTCTGTTGGCGATTTTTTAGTGCGAAGAGATTCGCGTATGGCAGCTCTGCAATCGTATTCTTGGCTCATTTTTTGACAATAGTAGATTTTACTTAATAGAAGATTGTACATATGCATAAGTCGGCCTTTTAGCTGTCCCGCAATAGAACGTAAACACATTTCGGATTCACCTTTGCGACCTTGTACATGCACTGCACTACAATTTGGAAATGTGCAAATTTTACTAGTTTTACAAACTTATATCCTCTCTTTTGCATTATTCTAACACTTAAGTTGCTATTATAATAATTTGGAAATACCCCTTAAATTACAAGTTCAGATCATTAATGATTTTAGCAATAACTACATTATAATTTATAATCATTGTCTTTCTTCAAAATTATTTAATTTTTATCTAATACTCAATACAATTTAGGTCTATCTAAATCTGAGTTCTGTAATACAGTTGCAGATAACCATAGCGTTGGAAACACTGGCATAAGTTGACACTAAGCTAATTGTCAGCCTATTGTAGCAATAAAACTTTTAATTCCACTTTTTAAAAACAAATGCATATAAGAAGATTTATGAAAAACTATAAATTCTTCTTTAGATACCTTGGTTAATTACTTGTGTTGTTTATTATGTTGATTTAAGCACTAATTACAACTGTGTGTTAAATTAGTACACTTTTGTTCTCCGAAATTCTTATATAGAAAGTTTGACACACAACCCCAACATAATCACTTTAATATTGAGCAAATAAGTTCGTATATTTTTGACTTTATGCAACAACTGATGTTCACCCCTACTAAGTCGCAAACCACATTTGACATCTTTGTACTTTATCCTCATAGTAAGATACTAAGATGTCGTTTAAGACGTGCAAAAGGAAAAATCTTAAGCAATGACGAAACTAACACTTAAACGATGAAGCAGTGGTCTTAGAGCGGCAGTAGCATTAATATAAGATTAAAAAATCACGGTAGTGCGAAATAAGCCAGAAATACAGCTAAAGGTTTGATTTCATCATGTGATAACAGTATTGTGGTTACAGGAAGTGTCGTTGGAAATTAAATCTTCGAATTAAAGAGCAGTACACAACACTACTAAGTAGGCTCATTTTATTGTATCTAACTTTTCATCATTTACTTTATGACATATACACATTAGAATAGCACAAACGCTATTTCCATTATAGTAACATTTTATGGTTTCCAAACGTAAACTTTTTCTTTCACCAATCAACAATCACAGATTAAAAAAACGGGTTATCCATTCTACCGGCTATCTTATTTTATATTTCACGATAAAGGTATTATATTTCATGACAAGTAAACAATTTTGATGTGCTTAAAAGGTTACAAAAAGAGTAAAATTAAATAGTCATTTTTGTGTCGGATGTAGAAAAGGGTTGTCGTAAAACAATGTAAATGTTGAATCAAACAGAAATGCCCAAGAAATATAATTAAAGGTTTAAATGTGGCCAGATCTTAATAGGGTTTATTATATAAACATTACCTTGGTACTATTTCAATAAAGAGCTGTCAAGTTTGTTTTAAAGGGGTAGAACTCACTTAATTTCCTGAAACATCCTTTATATTCATTTAATTCTATTAATAGTTTCAATATAAATTGAACTGGACAAAAGCGAAGAAGGATTTACAAGTGATACAGATAAAAATAATCTAAAAGGCAAATTTGAAAAATAAAACAAATTCTTCACATGTACAATTCATCGATAAACAGCGTTATAATTCCTCCAATGTAGCTTAAGTTGTAACTTGCGCGAAACGGGGAAGAAAAAAATCCTTCCTTGACACTTAGCTCAAGAGATCACAAAATAAATAAGTCAACGGTGAGAAAAAATTTATCTGTCGCACAACAAAATCACAGAGCTTAATTTAGATGATACGAATTATAGCACAATTTAAGTTCTTTTAGTTAGAAATATCACAAGAGAAGACTACATGGCCATTAAAGTAGTAGTCAACAATTTAACGGCAGTTAAGCTCCCCTAAAACGAGTTTTATCGTACGTCATTAAACAAATCCGTTTAATAGCCTTCTGTAGTTTATAAGAAATCAAGCTTATCTTTACGATGATTAGGTGATTGCTTTAAGGGGCAATATAACACCAATACTAACATAAAATTAGCGGAAACTGAGGCAAAGGGGGCGTAAAATAAATTTTTGTCTAACCAATTTTTTAAGGGCGAGCCTTAATCTTAAAGATTATGATGAAAAAACCGACTTCGTGAACGTTAGTATATATTCATCATTATCTTCTTTAAAGTCTGTAGTAATGCATTGTGGGGTAAATTAAAGCAAAATTAAAAGTAGAATCCGTTATCACTGTAACGTAATACACTTTACGATAGGTTTAGCGCAAAATTAATAGTAATTTACAAATTTAGTAATGTGAAGACTGACTACATTTATAGTTGAAGTTTATCAGAGTTTCTGCTTACAAAGCTTTAATTGAAATTAATCCCTAAAAAGAAGTTAATAATTCAATCAAACTGAAGTTGCCCTTTGTTACGTTTTACTTCACAGAAATGTTGCTGTTTTATAAATAGAGTTGATTGTTCAATGTCTTTATTGACAATTTTACATTCTTAGTAAGATTCTATGTAAGAAAGTAGAGCGCAGATTTCTAGAACACGAACAACAAGAGCACCATCAGGAGGTAGAATGGAACGTGGAAGAGAGATGGACAAGACTTAAGGAAGTAATACTTGAGACAGCAACAACAATCTGTGGGAAAAGCAAAATATCACCTCGATACCAACGCACGAAATGGTGGAATGAGGAAGTAAAAAGGATAGTAATGGAAAAGAAAACAGCTTGGAAGAGATACCTACAGACCAAGAGAGAAGAAGACAGGCAACATTATATAACAAGGAGAAATGAGGCAAAAGAGGTAGTGAAGAGGACCAAAGAGGAAGCTTGGGAAGAGTTTGGTAGAGAGATGGAGCAGAAATTCAAAGACAACAAAACAACAAAAGGACTTCTGGAAAACAGTTAAAGGCCTAAGGGAATGCACAAACAAAAGGTGTGGAGCATTAGGAACGAAGAAGGAGAAGTCGTTACAGAACTGCCACAAATATTAGAAACATGGAAGAGACATTACAGCACAAAATTCAAAGCACCAAACATACAAGAACAATACAACCCCATCAGAGTAGAACAAGAAGAACAAGAAGAGACAGAAAACGAAACAATAACATTGGAAGAAACAGAAGAAGCAATAGCACACATGAAAGTAGGAAAATCTGCAGGAAAAGACCGAATAAGCCCTGAACTAATCAAATACGTAGGGGAGTGTATAAAGAAATGGACACACAAGATATGCCAGCAAGTATACGAAGGAGAAGGAATACCGAGGGATTGGGAAGAAAACATAATAGTACCAATCCACAAAAAAGGTAACACAACGACTGTGGAAACTACAGAACAATATGCCTGGCATCCTGCGTACAAAAGATCTACACCAGGATACTAGAAAAAAAAGATAAGGCATCACATAGAAGACGAGCTATTAGGGGAACAAGCTGCATACAGAAAAGGCAGACAGACTCAAGGCCACATATTTACGCTTCGCACAGTAATAGAAAAGACACTTGAAGGAAACAAAGAGCTACACCTGGCATTCATAGACCTCCTAGCAGCCTTCGACACGGTACCAAGAGCAACCCTGTGGAATTCAATGGAAAGAATTGACGTCACGAGGAAACTTGTAGAAGCCACAAAACGACTATACGGAAGAACGAAAGGAATAGTAAGAATACAAGGACAAGAATCGGGGAAATTCTTGATGGAGAGGGGGATAAAACAGGGAGACTCCCTCAGTCCACTACTATTCATTATATCATGATGAATGAAATAGTTAAGAACAGCAGGAACCCAAACCTGAACACTAAACTAGGACACTGGAACATGGGGGCAATCAATATACAAAGCCTCGTCTTCGCAGATGATATACTACTCATAGCCGATAGCCAAAAGAAACTACAACAAGCAATAAATAATTGGAACAACGAAATTAAAATAAAAGGAATGACAATAAATGCGAAGAAAAGCAAAATAATGAGAATAAGTAAGGACACAGATGAAGAACAAAGAAACCTGAACGTAAGATGTGAAGGAGAGCAATTGGAACAAGTGGAGAGCTATGAGTACCTTGGAGTAATAATAAGCCAAGACGGAACAGTAACAGATGAATTAAGGAACCGGACCTCCAAGGCGACTAGAGTATACTATCAGATCAACTCAACATTAATCAACAAGAAAGAGCTGAGCAAAGAGACTAAGCTCCACCTGTATAAAACAATATACTTACCTACATTAACATACGGAATAGAAAGCATACCGCTACAAGACAAGAGCAAAAGTAAATTAACGGCTGCGGAAATGAAGTACCTGCGACGTATAGTCGGAAGAACAAAGAGGGACAGAGTGAGGAACATCACAACAAGAGAGGAGTTAGACCTAGAACCGCTAGTGGAAACACTACAGAAAAGACAACTAATGTGGTTTGGGCACGTGACACGAATGGGCGAAGAAAGGCTGCCAAGAAGGGTATTAGAGGCAAGAAGAGAAGGAAAAAGAGGAAGAGGAAGGCCAAGGCAAACATGGATGGAAACTATCAGGAAAGAAGTGGAAAGGAGGGGGAAAAGCATGGCAAAAGCTAAACAAATCGCTAGGGACAGGAAGAGATTTCAAAAATGGATAGAGGACCCGACACCTTAGGGTATAAGGGATGGACAAAGAAGAAGAAGACATTCTTAGTAATGTACAAAACCCTCAAAAAGTGAGCTGCACACTTAAAATGATCGCAAGATTTAAATTTTTGTCTCTCCCTTGGAAATTTGTTCTTAACGTCGACAACGGAGGTGTTGGAGTAACAGAGAGCCCAATAATATTGTAATGGTTGCAAACTTTTAACTAGAGCGCGTTAGATTTTATATTTATTTATAAAAGTACATATGGATTAAATACATGTTTTCCATATTCATGCAAAATTATGCATATAAATTTTTAGACCAAACACAATTCTCAAAATATTAAAAAATACTTCAGTCTTCTAAAAATAAATGATTCTAAGAGACTTTAAAATCTATTATTTTCTAAGTGATGAATATTGTACTTGCAAATCAATAGGAAGTGGGCTAAAGCACCTCCTTGTTACAAATTCCCCATTCACCAAAAAGAAATAAGCTTTTTTTTTTATCAAACTATAGATATGTACTATGCATATTTGGATACATTATTAACGTGGAAAAACCTGTACTGTAAACTGTCCATGTCAGGTTACTGGTTCTACTTCTAGTACCTTCCCAGATTGTGGATGAAGGGAATAAAATGCCCATGATGGACTAAAACTAGCAAAGAGCCTTTGTTTTTATGTTAGGAGATATTAATTTAAAATTAAGAAAGCAACCGGAAAACGTCTAATATATAATCCTCAGAAACAATCAAGATTATTGCCCTAAGATGGGAAAAAATCCCAAAGGTAGCAATATGGAACATCATCTAGAATAGAACAAGAGAAATTGAACAATTAAAAACAAGAGGACCTGGAATTAACGAAATGATATGAGTCTACTCGGCAAAGGTAATGATTAATAAGCATACCATATATTACACAGTAAGAAACACCTAACAACGTAGAAACAGGGTGGGAATTATCTCATACAATGTGGCTTAACTATGATTAATGTTATATGCAAATCAGATAGAACAAACTATGCCATATAATCCAAGTAGATATATGAAATATGAGTACATGATTGCTTAGTCATCGACGGCAACATACCTCAATTGACTTCATCCATCTCCAGCTGATTTTCGAGACATCTGAAAAATTCAATTTGGGAAAAAGCTGTTCCGCAGTTTTACTCCACGGTCACATAAAATTTTTCCATGTCTAATCAATACTTCCACGTGAAAAAGGAATGTTTGTTCTACAAGCTTCTAAACTTGGATTATTTCTGGGATTTTTTCCAGGCTCCAGCAGGAGTTCGAAGTTGAAAAAAAAGGTTCTCAGTATCCATGTTCGTGCTTGTGAAGTGTTTTTTGATGTTAAAAAGATCTTGTGAGGGATTTGGCTGAAAGTCTGAAAATCTGCAAAAACTGATTTTCTGCGTCATCAATCTCCGAGCAGCCGTGGACGTTGGTCCTTGCAGATAGCTCAAATCTGAGTGCCGAAATGGAATCCTTCGACATATTGTGCCACTGATGACAACTCTTTCAACGACTTTATCTTCTCAGCCATGTCGGCAGAGAATTGTGTAAGGGATATTGGTGACGACGAATTGGGAGGGATCTAGCAATTCAGAAAGCGTCAACGCAATACAAAAGTTGCAAATACTACTACAGCTTTTCATTTTCTTGGATTTCTAACTTGTCACGTTGTCACTGTCGCCGTGCAACTGATTTTTCATAATGATGGATAGAAACTCTGAAAAACGATTTAAAAATCATTGCTGAAAAACTGGAAAAACGATCAAGCTGACACCTTGAACAGCTCTTGTTGCCGTATAATTTTTGTAACATATCGAAACATTCATGAACGTTCAATTGCTCTTGATTCCTTTGAAAGATTTACATGTACCAAAAAAAAGGGCCGTTGAAAACGTATCAACAGTGATAGAACAATGAAACAATGTTCTAAAAGAAATAAAGGTGAGAAAAATCGAATTTCATGCTTTATTTCGCTACTGAACGTCTACAGCTGCTCGGAGATTGATGACGTAGAAAACCAGTTTTTGCAGATTTTCGGGTTTTGAGCCAAATCTTCCGCAGGACCTCTTTGGCATCCAAAAACACTTTACATGCACGAAAATCGATGCTGAAAACCTTTCTTTACCACGGTTATACACCATACCGCAAAAATTTTCTTCAACTTTGAGCTCCTGCTGGAGCCTGGAAAAAAATCCCAGAAATAATCCAAGTCCAGAAACTTGTAGAACAAACATTCATCTTTCAAGTAGGAGAATTGATCAGACATTTTTTTAAATTTATTTATTTATTCACTATTTGCGATCTGTATACACAATAAGCAAATTTGATATATAAGTGATTAAATGACATGAAAAAGGCGTTAGAATTAACGTCCAGTGACTTAAACCTATAAGTAACTTAGAAGCCGAGGCGATGTGGTTAGATTATTACAGTGGGCAAGTAGAAACTGCGATCTTGATTGCTAAGTAAATCTATAATGTAGTTGTAGTGGTTTAACTAGGCTTAGTCTTTGAGTGTCCAAACTGTTATCGACTAAATTCAGCGCAAGAGGATTGCTGTGAGACTCCAATTTACTTAGGTATCGCTCACTGAGTTTGGTAATGGTTTCTTTCACTGTGTCCACTTTTAAGTCGCGCAAAATATCAATGTTTCTTAAGAAGTAGAGTGCGCCAAACATTGCACGTAGCATTTTTGTCTGAAATCTTTTGATGATTTGAATATTGGTGTTTGCTGCTGACCCCCCCCATAACTCTATGCCATAGGCCCATATTGGTTTGAATGCAACCTTATAAACTAAGAGTTTATGTTGAAGGGACAACTTGGATTTTCTACCGAGCATCCAGTAATGTTTGCTGAACTTGATCCCCAATTGTTTTCTTTTACGCCAGATGTGTGCCCTCCATTTTACCCCCTTGTCGAGGTGCATGCCGAGATATTTTACCTCCGCAACCTGCGGTAATGGTGTATTGTTGATATGGATTTGCGGTGTATTTCCTCTGCATTTTGTAAAGGTGATATGTAGCGATTTGGTTTCGTTCAGTCTAATCCTCCATCGCTTGGTCCATGTCACTACTTCGTTTAGATGTGCTTGTAGCATTTTAACGGCTATTTCAGGATCTTTGTGTTTCATCAGGATGGCTTTATCATCCGCAAATGTTGCTGTTAGAGATTGTGTGTTGGTGGGTACATCAGCTGTATAGAGCAGGTATAACATAGGTCCTAAGACACTGCCTTGTGAGACTCCAGAACGTGCCGGATACAGTTCACTTAGTTGTTGTCCGTATTTAACCTGGAAGAGTCTATCCTCTAGATAGGATTTCAATACAATAAAATATGGATGAGGCAGTGTATGTTTCAATTTATAAAGGAGGCCATCATGCCAGACTTTATCAAAAGCTTTGCTGTCATCCAGGAACACTGCCGTGCAGTATTGCTTCTCTTCGAATGATTGGTTGATGTAGTCAACAACTCGATGAACCTGCTGAATGGTGGAATGCTCATATCTAAAGCCAAACTGATGATTAGGTATAAGATTTAGCTCTTCTATGGTAGGTGTTAGTCTATTGGCAAGCAGTTTTTCAAAGAGTTTACTTATAATCGGCAAGAGACTGAGTCTGTAAGAATCAGTTAGGTTTGGTGTTTTCCCTGGCTTAAGAATCATAATTACTTGGGAGACTTTCCATTGTGACAGGAAGTAAACTATTCTCAAAATTGCGTTATAAATAATGGTTAACATTACGAAACCTTTGCGGGGGAGTTCTTTGATTATTTGCCCCGTTACTAAATCAAAGCCTGGAGCTTTATTTGGGTGAAGATTTGTGTTGATGATTTCGCGAACTTCTTTTACCGTGAACAGTTTTGGCATTGGCGACATTTGAAAGGGGGCCTCTAGATATTCTCGGATTTCAGAATCATCTTCAGGCGTTACTGCTGCTGGTAGTGGCTCGAAATGTTGTGCCAGTAGTTCAGCTTTTTCAGAGTCAGTGCGTGCCCAGTTGTTATCTGCTTTACGCAAGGAGGGAATTGGATCATTCTGGCGTTTTATCCGTTTAGTCGCTTTCCAAAGGGAATAATTTGAATCTTGCTTTGGACTTAGATTTTCTAAGTATTCTTGGAAGCTTTTGTTTTTGAGGTCAAGTTGGTCTGCGACCTTGTTATAGCGCATCCTATCAGATGGATATCTGGTCCTTTGCCATATTTTCCTTAATTTTTTTTTCTACAATATTTCTTTTCACAGCAGCAGGACAACATTCTTGTGTTTTTTGAATGACACGACAGGTGTGTCTTCCCAGGCCGCCTCTTGAATTACTTGGTAAGGTAGGCTACTGCTGACTCAATGTTTTCGCTATTTTTAAGCGGAATTTTCATGTTTAGTTTATCATGAATCAGGGATCTAAAGTAGCACCAGACTGTTCTCTTATTAAATAACTGCAGTGCTTTTTCTTTTTCAATTACAGTGGCGCTGACTGTAGCTAAAACTGGGGTATGATCTGATGATAGATCGGAACATGTAGAAATGTCTAAATATCCTGGAGCGATGCCTTTAGTTACGAAAAAGTCCAAGAGATCTTGAATTTTATTTACATCGCTTGGCCAATAGGTTGGTTCATAAGTAGAGAGGTGATTAAGATGTAAGTCCTGCATAACTTGACTAAGTATTCTGCCATTCAGCAGTGATGCGTGAGCCCCAGAGCACGTTTTTCGCATTGTAGTCCCCACCTGCCATGAATCTGCTAGCTAAGGATCGGAAGGGCTCAATGAATCCTTCTTTGGTAGTAGGGTAGTTGGATGGGGGGGGGGGGGGGCAGTATACTGCCGAAAGTGCGAGCGGACCGAGCCAGTCCTCGATAACTATACTTGTAGCTTGTAGAAAGTTTTTTTTGAATTTCGGAAGTTCGTAGTGTTTAATGCCTTGTTTAATCAATATTGCCGTACCTCCCCTCGCTTGTCTGTCAGAGTCCGGGTGTTCAGTGGAGTATATATAATAATTTTGGATTTTAAACTGGCTTGTTTGCAAGAAATGGGTTTCCGAGATTAACATTATGTCGATCGTATGGAGCTTGAGGAAGATTTCCAGTTCATGTTTGTGGTTTGGAAGGTGATTAGGTATGGAAACATTTTATGTGACCGTGGAGTAAAAAATGCGGAACAGCTTTTTCCTAAATTAAATTTTTCAGATTTCTCGAAAATCAGCTGAAGACGGATGAAGTCAATTGAGGTGTGTTGCGTCGATGACTGAGCAATCATATACTCATATTTCAGCTTTGTGCAATGTCTGAAATCCTAGACAAACAAGGACGAAACAGTGTCCGGAAACTTTTATTCGATACTGTATATATGTAAGCGAAATATAAATTCAGTTACGTAACGCGGATGTCCTAACTGACTACAATTTCCTTGGGTTACAATTGGAAAAAACTAACAAAATAAGCACAACAACAATGAGAATAGGCAGAGATAAAGTACACAACTAGGAAATAAAAGAAGAATAATTCAAAGTATTGGGAGAAAAATTAAGATGGGTGAATGGAAAGAAGAAATGTGGAATAAATCTAAAACAATTTTAACAGATATATAAAAGAGAAACATATCTAAAGAAAAACATAAAAGAAAATAAAGAGTGTACGGCAGAATCTTGTGGTTTAAAGGTGTACTTATAAAAAAAGAAACTAAGTAAAATATAACAAAATCAGCAAAAGCGCTACCGATATGTTTCGGAGTGCGTAAAAATTGAAAATTTGAATATAGACATGACTTATTCCATCTATATAAAAAGCTAAAACAGTTAATCGGATTTAAAAACACTATACTATAAAGGAAAATTGAAGATCAGCATCAAAGTTACTAAACGATGTGTAACAACAATTACAAAGACGGGTATAGCTCGTGTCAGAAATTTTCAAGACGATAGGACTCCCCAGTTTGAATTGGATAGAAGAATACTCGGAGATTACCATTAACATAGGAGGAAATTACTAAATTACTAATTAATGACACATCAGTGTTGAGGTATTAAAGCTTTTTAGGGGAAAAGAAATTAAAACAATTATAAATATTTTAAATCTTATTTACAAAAGAAGAATTATGCTAAATTATTGTTTAAAATCAGCGTTTGTTTTGCTTCCAAAAAAGAATGGGCCGAGGAATTGTGGTGAACATCACACGGTAAGTTTAAAGAGCTCATGTTTTAAGAGCAATTAAATAATAATCTAATGGAAATTAAACTTAAGGCACGTTTCGCGCTAACCTTCGGGCGTTATTTACTTAGTCGCGTACCCAGCTTCTTTCAATTTTTCAGCTCACAACGCTGCTTGGTTACATAAAAGTTTCTTGTTGAAGCAGCCGTACTCGCGAGCAATTTCCGACATTAATAAGAGAATTGCAGGAACGTAGCATGCGAATTAAAAACGCAATTGCGCTTGGAAATTGGTATCAGATGATTAATTTCCGTCAGTTCAACTTTGCGCTAATTTCCTGCAGGATTCGCCCGAGTTTACTGCATACTTCTGTTGCGAAATGGGTCAGTTGCAGCGTCTCCATGTAAGTGCAGCAGAAAATAGAATTCCTTAAAGGGCCTGAGAATGCCGCGAGTAAGTCTATTCCGTCTAATGTTTTCGGGCAATCTCGAGCTATGAGTTTGTAAATTATCTAAGCAGTTTCAGGATTCTGTTGTTATCTTGTTGTTGGTATGCATGCATTAATACAGTTGACATATTTTTAAGAAGAAAATTTATTTTGTAAGAAACAGTATGAAGCTAATTCATATTTGATTCGTTTTACATTAATTTGCAAGGTTTAATCACTATATAGAACAAGTTTACGCAATTGATAAATGTAATTACCAGCAGTTTACATACACGAATCACAATTTTCTACATTTTTGTAGTTTTGCTGTGGATGGGAGGGTAGAAATTAATTTTAATGTCTTCCACAAAATTAGTTTTAGGAATTTTGGAAACATTCCTTGCCAACAAAAAATTCAAAAGTCACACAAAACCAATTTAACCTTTCAAATCATTTCTGCTTTCTTAGTTTTTTAGATTTTTAAATTTACTTGGCCTTAGCTATAAATTCTGATATTAAAATTTGTATTATTTAATTACGTTAATCGACTACTTTTTGTTTTGCAGTTTCATCGAATAACTTTCAAAGAACATTATTTTGACCAAACATGTATAATTTCTAAAATAAAAAAACAAAATTTTCTTTTTCTAAAACTAGCTTTTTGTGTAACTTATCGCTTGGTGTGTATATTTACTACGTACTAATGTAAAAAATAGCTACCTGTACGTTCAAGCCAATCAACATTTTTAACTGTATGTTTATAGTTTTTTCACGTGTTTATTGCTATGAATATTTACAATCTGTTAATTATATTAACATTCAGTAAATTATTTGAATTTTTACATAACATGGGGAAGTAATACCGTTGAGCATTACTTCTTTATCTTATAGTAAATTCAAAAACTAATCTTAGGTAAATCTATTAACCAGGTCTAGCGGATCGAATCTTTGGACTCGTTTGTCAAATTGTCTTTCTAGAAGAGCAGCAGCTAAATTATTCGAGTGAGCACTAAGTTTTGCTTGGTAGTTGGTGCTGGTACGTAGAATTTCTTCCTTAACTGAAGGAATAGGTAGATCTTGTTGAAGTAGCCAATTAGGGATGCCCCTAGGAACATTAGCTATTAATCATATTACTTTATTTTAGGTTGAAATTGTTGACAGACCCCCATAACTCATAAATCAGTTCATATTAGTTTCAAAATCGATTTATAGAGTAGTATTTTGTTTTGAAGTAATAATTGAGAGTTGCTTCCTATCATCCAGTACATGTTGCGGAGTTTTAGCCCAAGTTGTAATCTTTTCTTCATTATGTGAGTCTTCCAGGTCAGACATCGGTCTAAATGAATCCCTAGGTATTTCACGCTGTTTTGTTGTGGTATAAGAGTGTTATTCAATGTTACTGGTGGGCAAGTTTTTTTCCGTAAAATGAAGTTTACTTTGATTCATTCGCACGTATTCGTCATAGTTTGAGCCATTCTTCTGTTTTTCTGGGATTTTGTTGAAGTATCTGCGATACTGTTTGGGGATCGTTATATGATGCGGGGATTGCAGTATCGTCTGCGTATGTAGCCACCAGCATTTGAGGTGTTGTTAGCAAGTCCGCCGTATATAGGAGGTATAAGACAGGATCTTAAATGCTGCCCTGTGAAACACCTGCTTGAATTAGCCGCATGGATGATTGTGCATCTTTAAATTTGATATGAAAACTTCTTTCCGACAGGTTTGTTTTTAGCAGCTTATAGTATTCTTGTGGTAGTGCTTTCTTTATTTTGTATAACAATCCGCCGAGCACTATCTTTTTAGGTGAAGGTCGTGGTTTATTTTTGTGACTACTTTTTGCATTTGTTCTATAGTGCCGTGACCTTCCCGAAAACCGAATTGGTGCTTTGGTTTGATATTTTTTTAGTCTAGTATCGGTTTTATTTTTTTAGAAGTATCTTTTCGAACACTGGACATAGGTAGCCAACTGATCGGTCGATATAAAGTGACCTCTTCTGGATTTTTGCCAGGATTTAGTACCATCACAATATGTGTGCTTTATATTGATCTGGGAATGTTCGTAATAGAAGGGTTGCATTGATTATGTAAGTTATAAATGTAATTGCCTTTTCGATTTTGGCTGCAATTAGGTCGTAACCAGGAGCTTTTTTAAGTGAAAAATGTTTATAATAGTTTTTACTTGATTAATGTTTACATATTAATTAATTTACAGGTTAATGGGCGTTGTTAGACTCATTGAGAGTTTGATGTATAAATGTTTCTTCGTCTGCGTGGCAGGATCTCTCGTGTGGTTGGAATATTAAAGTCAGATGATATGCGAAAGTGTTTGCCTTTTCTTGATTTGTTCTTGCCCCAATGTTGTCGAGTTTCTTAATGGGTGAAACTGGAAGTTTTGATGTTTTTAAATGTTTTGTGTCCTCAGTAGGAGTTAGGTTTGTTAGGTATTTTTGCGCTTGCTGGTTTTTAATGATGGACCGAAAATTTTTTAATTCCGCATAGCTTGATTAAGTAGGGGTTTGCTTCTGGGGTTTCTCGTGGTTTGCCAAGTTCTTCTTAATCTATGCTTTCCTTTTAGTTTTTGTTTAATGATTATCGGACAGTATTCTGATACTTGTGGGGTTTTGTGCACTGGAGTAACCTCCCAAGTCGCTTTTTGTATTATCTGATTGAAGTGTTCGATGGCACAGTTCATATTCTGTTTTTAAGGGGATGCTTAATTGTATTCTTTCTGTAATTAATTCCTAAAAGTAATTCCAAGCCAAGTGGCTCTAGAAGATAGTGTTACTGGCTTTTGTACTTTTGGTACTTCTGTGCTATATGTAATAAGTACTGGTGAGTAGTCGGAGGACAAATCCCAGCAAGAGACAGCTTTTAAAGAGTTTGATAAGACATCTCTGATGACGCAGAAGTCTAATTAGTCTAGAATGTTGTTGAGATCTATTGGCCAATACATTGGTTTATATGTGCTTAAGCAGTGTATATTGTACTCTTCTATTACTTTGTATAGCTCTATACCTCGAGTTAATGTCATTCTCGATTTCTATATATGATTTTTTGAGTTGTAATCTCGATCGGTTATGAACGTGGGTCTAAGTGTATTAAAGAAGCATGAAAAAAGCTGCTTTTTAATAGTGAGTCGTGGAGGGCAGTATACTGAAAATAATATGATATCTCTGTTTTTCTCCATTACTGCGACTGTAGTAGCTTGGAGATATTCGGATTGAAATTTTTAAAATTCATAATATTTGATTGTGGATTTTATGACGAGTACGGTACCTGTTGAGCAGTACAATCAAGATGAAGAGTAGTGTATATTTTATACATTGGTATCTTCAAATAAGTGTTAACTATAAATTGAGATTCTGATATTAATATGACATCTATGTCGTAAAATGATAAGAATTATTTAACCCCTTGCCTATGTTGGGTAAGGCTATTGACGTTCCATAGCGCAATTTTTAGGGTATTAAGCATTGTAACTCATTTTGCTATTCATGGTTGTAAGTAGATTGAGTATGGTGTCCATTCTTTCCGAGTTTTGTCATAAGTGTCTCTAGCTTGTTATCCGTTTGTTGTTGGGGTGGGATTTGTGTAGGTTGTTGTGGAATATTGATTTTATTGTAATCTGGTATATTGTCAGATATTTTTTGGGCATATAATACGACTTGTTGTATAAAATTGGACGGAGTACCAGTCGGTCTTGGACGTAAGGAAAGATATTTTCTTCTCTAAATTTTTTTTACAACTATGCAGCCGCGACAGTTCGCTGGCTGGCTACCCCGATAGTTAATGCATTTCACATCCTGACTTTTGACTTGATTCCGCGGTTTTCCGTTAGGTGTTCGCCTGCACATTTAACGTATCTTGGCGTTCTGTAATAGAAATTTTTTAAATTACCGAATTTTTAACACTTTTGACATTGAATTGTTTCTCTTTTGACTCTAGGTGGTTCGAATCTTATTTTAGATTTCATTAGAAATTTTATGTCAAAATGTTTTTTATTGTTGGCCTGTTCTAGTTCTACAAAGAACATTAGCAACTGATTTTATAATTATTGTGTCTGATATTATGAATGTTCAGGGCTTTATATCCATAGTTATTTATTTCAGCTGCTTATTCTTTAATATCGACTGTAATTTTTCTTATCCTTTTGTTAAAATGTATGGAATTTCGTGTTTGTTTTTAAGTATTTCGATAATTGTACAATAATCTGTAGTTTTGTTTAGTTGTACCTTTGCTTGTGTGTTATTGATTAATTGGCCAACATAATTATCTTTGGCTTTTTCTTCCAATATGTCTGTTAGGGATTTTAAATTATTTAAGCCACAAATAAATACTGGCGGCGGTTTTATTTCTTCTGTTTCTTCTCCAGGATTAAAATCGGCGAGAGGTTAATATTTGTTAGAGGTGGTTGGGGCGTTAAGCCAGTAGTTGGATGTTTTTGTTTGCTTAGCATCGTAATGAAGTTCGGAACCACTAAGTTTTGTCCTTGTGTTTGGAATTTGTCATTGATCGCCGAGAGTTAAAGTATGTGTTTCTTGTTGATTTTATTGTTGCATTAAGTATGTGGGATAAGTGTGTGGTGAGTGCTGCGATTGAATTTGGATGGGTGGTTGTTAAAATTAAAAATGGTGCTATTGTTGCCGTTGCGGGGTCATTTTTTGATACGCACCAGGATTGAGATGCTAATCAATTAACATCGGTGTTGACGGAGGGTATTGATACCCGTAATTTGACGCGCCAGATATGGCGGACTTGTTTAATTGACCACTTTTTTATAGACGTATTGGTGTACTATGTTAGTTTATACAAATTATTAACGTATTAATAAAAATTTAGAAAGTTATCGGCTGATCTTTTGATTAGTTATCGCTTGCTGGGCTGGCAGATGAGAGCCGCACGCAACCTTGCGGAACAAAAGTCAAACCGCAACTTGCTTATTGTTGTTCCATTTCTGTTACAATTTCTTTAGTTAATAATTTGAGGGTATCGAAATGGTTTCAGTTTTTTTGCTATATTAACCAGTTCTTTTGTATAAAAAAACATAGATACAACCGGTAATAATAAAGCAATTTTCTTGCGAGTTATTGTTTCTAAAACGAAAAATAAGCTAATATTTGAAGCATGCTATATGCTCACACTGTAATATATATTAAATTCTGTGCGAGGTAAGGTCGAATTTAAAGTAAGTACTAAATTCGCATTCAGATTTCAGTCTGCTGTTTTATGCACACATCAGAAAAGAGCAAAAATAAATGTCACTATTGCTGCTAAATACATAGATATGCCGCGTCCAAAAAGTTTCGTGGGCAAATGAATAAATGAATATAAATGGTACAAAGATGAAAATAATTAAAATTGTTAATAATAATGATAAAACCTCTTTTGGAATACGGAAAATATGTGTTACAATTGGAATAATGTGGTGCTCTGTGGCAAATGCCCTTAAGCAATGCAGGAATAGAAGAGAAGTTAGTCCATTAAAGTTCACGTTAGGCTGCTTCCATTTACATGGATTTGATAATTTATGCGTCTTTACGTATACTTTTAAGGCTGTGAGAATGCTGTTACTATATCGATTATGAAACGATATCCAGCCTTTGAGTCGGCCGTTATAATCTTCTAACTAAAATTCTTTTCTTTTTATTAAGTTTATTGCCAGTTCAACAATTGTACATTGTTATTAATAGCATTGATAAAGTAAGGTATACATGTCATTCGGGATACATAACATAAGATACACAATTATCGTATCAGGTAGTCCTAAAGGATTATCAATGGGTCTTGGGTGTTGGCGGGTTAATTAGTCAATTTTTGTGTTATCCGTTGTTATGCATACAGATCCTGTGGGAGTTTTCGCTTTAATCTTCTATGCAGATTCTTGCGTCCTAATTTATAGTGCACAGCGCCTTCGCAGTTGGTGATAGTAAGTTGGAACTTTTTGGTGGGTTTCCTCAAATATTCCTCTATAGTTGGAATTTTTAGCTCATGATGGAGTTGGATGTTTCGTACATACCAAGGGGCATCAACTGATATTTTTAGGATTTTGTTCTTGAGCACTTGTATTCTGTTGATGTTGGATTTAGAGGCATTGCTCCATATAGCACAAGCATATGTTGCTAGCGGTCGAATTAGGGATTTATATAAAAGTAGAGAGCAGTTGGTTTTTAGTGATGATTTTGTATTAATTAATGGGTATAGTTTTGTTAGTCTAGCGTAGCATAAGTTAAGCTTTTTATTAATATGAAATTTCCACGATAAGCGTGTGTCTAGATAAACGCCCAAGTATTTCACCGATTCAGTGTTAGGATTCCACTCAATGTGTGTACCGTTTATTACTAAACTATCGGGATCCTTAATTTTCCTGAGGGTGAATATTTTGGCTTCACATTTAGGATTATGTTCCATTTGCTTAGCCAGTTGTTTACTTCATCGATTGCTGATTGAAGCTGAGAGATTGATTGGTTTAGATTCCAGCTTTGCGATATGATAACTGTATCGTCAGCGTAGATAGCAAGATTTTCTCGTGTGAGCGGGATATCTCTAACAAATATGTTAAATAGTAGCGGTCCCAGCACGCTCCCCTGGGGGACTCCGGCTTTGATTGGCTTACCGTCAGAGACAGTTGAATTGATTCGTACGGCAAAGGTTCTATTGTCTAGGAAAGAGTAAAGTATTGCTTTAAGACAGCCTGGTATTAGTAGGTAGAGTATTTTATATTTAAGGCCTTCTATCCAGACTTTATTAAAAGCTTTCGCGATGTCCAAAAAGATGGCTGTGGTATACTGTTTATTCCCATATCCAGTCTCGATTATTTCTACAATTCGTTGAAGCTGATGGCAGGTTGAGTGCCCGATTTTGAATCGAAATTGGAATGGTGGGAGGGTATTTAGTTCTTGCAGTTGAGTATTTAGTCTGGAGTAGATTATTCGTTCAAGTATTTTTGATAGAGTATTTAGAAGAATTATTGGTCGATAGTCGTTGGAGTTATTGCTGTTTTTCCCCGGTTTAGGAAAGACAACGACTATAGCATGTCTCCATGCTATTGGGAAATATCCCTATCTGAGGCAAGCATTAAACAATGTTGCCAGGAATGCGAGTACCTTCTTGGTGAGTCTTTTCAGAATTTCATTGGTGATGAGATCGTATCCCGGAGACTTCCTATTTGGTATGGCCGTTTATTAATTTGGGATTAGGAGGGTTGTAATGTGGTGCACTTAGGAATGTTATCACTACGGGTAGGTGATCGGAATCAAGTTCTTGAATTGGTGTTTGATAGATTTGTTTGGAAAAGCGTTTTTGCAGGATTATATCAAGGATGTCCGGTTGGTGATCAGCTCGGTAGGGATAATATGTATGTTCTGTAGGTGATGATATTTGAAAATTGTACAAGGCCGAGTAGTTAAGGAGTTGTATTCCCGCAGAGTTGGTAACTCTGCAGCCCCAGGCAGTATTTTTGCTGTTGAGGTCTCCAATCACGAGGGTGGGCTCATTGGTGTTTAGAAGAATTCGCATGTAATTGTCTATAAGCTTTTTATTTGGTTATTTGCATGCGCTAATTATGGTAACCTGATTATTATTACAAAGTGTGACTTTTACTGCAGTCGTTTCTATTATGGTCTTCTCCATTATTATCGGGTGACGAGTGATTGATTTTTTAACTAGTACTGCAACTCCCCCGGAAGCAACTCTAGTATCTCTGTCTCTTCTGTAAATGGTGTATCCTGGGATTTTGAAAATTTCATTTTCAGTGAGGTGAGTCGCTGATTTGCAGGCAATATCAATGTTGTATCTGGCTAGGAACGCGATAAAAATTCAGCGTTGTCTTACTATTCCGTTTGAATTACAGTTTAGGATTGTTAAGTTTTGAAGTATTTTATGGTCCATTGAAAATATTGGAGAGGATTGTGTTAATTAGGTATGCTTTGATTTGTGGAAGGAGGGGGGTTATAAAATGAAGGAAGATTTTTATTAGGTTGTTTATTATAGGTGAATCGGTAGCGTTTGTTGTTGAGTTTGGTTGTTGGTTTATTGCTGGTTCTCTTGGAATATGTTTAAGTTTGGAAGCATAGCTTTGATTAGGGTTTATTGGACTGGATGTGGTCCTGTTAGTATATTTGTTACTGGGAACTTGACTTCGTGCTAGGATATTTCGCTGCTGGTTGTAGCTTTTGCATCCCCTGTAATTGGCAGGGTGGTGCTCGTTGCAGTTTACACGGATTGGAGGATCGTTGGGTTTTTTCTGACATTGGGGGAGATCAGTTGTTTTTCTGCGCGTTTCTACTTTTACAATAGAGTAGAAGAGTTTATTTAATTTAAAGATTTCTTTTGCTTCATCGTTGTTGATAAGTTCAACTGCGCAGATGGAAGAAGGAGTTTACCCTTTTTTAAGAGACGAGTTACTTTACTTATAGGATAATGCTTGAGCTCGCTTTGAATTTCTTCAGTTGTCAGTGATAGAGGTATATTTTCGATTACTACTGAGAGCGGTTTATAATTTGGGCTTTGAAAGGTGTGATAGCCAATATTATTAATTGTATAGAATTTGGTAAGATTTCGATAGTCATCTTCGTTGGTGAGGTTTGTGCGAAGAATGCTTCCGTTAAATGAGGTTGTGAAGCTATTAGTAACTATCTTTTTATGTCGTTAGTTACGTCCGAGCATTTGAGTTTATCACCATTATGCAGAAAGATTGGTTGAATTTTTATTTTTGGTACACTTGTTGATTGTGAAACGTTATCTTGTTTGATTTGTTCTTCGGTTGGATTAGGGAGATAATATCTATTTTGTGTTAGCAAATAATTTGTGTCCCACAAATACCTTTTTTTGTACGCTGTGATCACTTGCTGGGGATATTTGATTCGATTTCCGCTTGGCATCCGAATCTGATGATTGATTTGTGCTTGTGTCCATTTTCGTTTCAGTTGTGTGTTGGTTATTATTTTCTGAAGGAATAAGACTTCCTTTATATATTAGTTTTGGTTGTTTTATCGTGGAGTTAGGCATGTCTTCCGTGATAATTTTTGCCTGCAGTTATCGGACGGGCCGCGATCGGTGACCGGCCGCGGCGACTGGTTTGATAATGCACCCGCTTGCTAGAGGTAACAATATATTCACTGTGTATGTGTTAATTTAACTATATGTTAAAAATAATTATTGTTCGTTATAACACTAGGCACTAGACGGTAATTTTGCGACCATTCGCGTGTGCGGTTCAACGTAGACTCAAACTACAATTCTAATATCGAGGAAATGGCTGTCAAGTTTGAAACAGCCATTTTTAGAGTTACATTTACTACATTTGTAGTGAGGTTAAGGCAAAATACAACTTAAACACTAACAACACATACATACTTTTTTTATAAAGGCAAAAATATTATCAGACGCATTAAAAAAAGCTGAATTTCTTTACAGAGTCAAATAAGGATGTATAACGATGAAAAGCAGTCAAATATAAAGACCACAAAACGCGAAAACACCAAGACAGAAAGACGCAAAGACGCAAAGACGCAAAGTCGCGAAGACACAGACAGAAAGACACAAATATGCAAAGATTCAGTAATAAAAACAAAAATGTAAATATATAAATGATGCAATAAAATCTACTAACACTAACAAATTAAGTGAGCACATAGGAAAAGTAACTATATAACTTAAATAAAACTTATGATACATTTCAAAAAATGACCAATAAAATAAAAATCAAATTAACATATAGATACACGTCTTTTTAATGATTAGAAAATTGTATAGTAAGCTATGGTATAGTATAGCAGCATAGCTAAAATAATCCAACAATTAACAGAAAAATCTAGAACTTATTCAAATTACGTTTATTGAAAAAATAGTTTACTATTTATAAACCAAGATATAATTGTGAAAGTGCAATTTTAAATATTACATTCTTCTGATGATTCTTTTATAATTACAGAGGATAATAATGCATGCCGTAGCTATTTTTTTAAAGCAGCAAACTGTAAGCGCTTAATGAAAAAAAGTCAATTATGAATAAATGCTGTAAAGTAATGAACAAGGCAGCGCCTCTATTTAACCCATTTAGCTAAAGCCATTATTACGCAACGTCAATTTTAATATCGAACTGTCTAACTCCCGTCTGTTTATGAAGTGTGTGGACAATGTAATTGCAACGTCAATCATAATGAGGCTATAAGCAAAACTAATGTACACAATTTGATAATGTAATAAGTACTAGTACATGCATGTGTTGTATGTAACTTTTTGTTTAGTGTCCATCAAAACAAGCTGAAATTGACACTTGTATAATATATTACTAATATATTGGACAAAGTAAATGCCTGACTCGTACAGATTTTCAATTCTGGGCACTGAATTATAGATGTATGCTTAGTGTAGTTTACAAAACTCAATTTTTGTATATTACAATCTCATCTACCTGAAAGGTCGCATCAATCAACAAGTCAGTAATTATTATGTATAAACCACGTCACAGTTAACTATTTGGTGCGATGTATATAGGTGGCAACTTCCAAATAATGGATTTAATGGCTCCTAGATAACCATGAGGGGAACCAGTGATGGTGATAACCGATCGGCTGCCGGTATAAGTGGTCACACTCTTGCATGGTCAACAGCTTCGGGTGGAAGAACCAGCAGAGCAGAGATAGGGCACTCTTTTGCCCTCAGGTTGAAAAAACAGACCTTAAAGACGGAGGAACCAAATTGATGGTCAACGGCGTAAGAATGCAGAAGGCAAGTGGAAACCACTGCATTAAAGATCTAAAAAGATATCCTTAGTAAAATTATCATCATTATCATTATCAATATGACAACGTTCAGAGCTAAATCTAAATCCGGAGTTTCAAGTTCCCCAATCGGATCTCCGGGGGGAACAGTTGTGAGCAGAGTTATAAAGTTATCAACAAATAATATAAAGATCGGGACGTGGAATGTAAACAGTTTACTGGCACCAGGTAAACTGCACAATACTGTAATAGAAATGGATAGACTGAAGATAGACATCCTTGGTCTAAGTGATGTTAGATGGTCAGGGAATGATGGCCCTCAGCACAGATACGGAGTTGGAATAATATTAAACAAGAAAGCAGCAACGGCAGTCACAACCTTCATACCACTCTCAGACAGAGTAATGATGTTACAGTTGAAAACAAACAACGGTAATATGGATATCATCCAAATTTACGCGCCAACTGCCGATAAGGAAGACGAAGAATGCGAAGAATTTTATGCACAAATAGAAGAAATCTACAGAAGCATTAAGCGAAAAGATATTACAATCGTGTTGGGTGATTTTAATGCGAAAGTTGGAAATGCGAAAGTAGAAAGATGTACCGGTGGTTTTGGGCTAGGAGATCGCAATGATAGAGGAGACCGTATGATACAATTCTGCCAGGACAAAGATCTAATTGTCGCAAACACGCTTTTTAAACTTTCAGCTCGCAGGCTGTATACATGGAAGTCTCCAGCTGATAAGCCAGGGAAAACAGTAAGAAATCAAATAGACTACATTCTTTGTAATAATCGCTATAGAAATTCCATTAAGTATGCGAAAACATATCCTGGTGCGGACATTCACAGTGACCACATTCCAGTTGTAGCAAAAATTACAGTTAGGATGAAGAAGATAATAAGACCCCAGAATGACTATATAGATACAAGACGTTTAAAGGAACCCAAAATATATAATATAGTTCAACGGAAAATAACAAATGAGATAAAAAATATAAATATGCAAATAGACGAAGTCAATATTGATGAAAATGGAACAAAATACAAAATGTACTAACATCTGTAACCAAAGAACACCTAGTAAGTAAGAGAATAAAAAGAAACCTTGGATGACACAGGATATTTTAGATCTCATGGATCTGAGAAGAAGGAATAAGCTAAATGTACAAAAATATAAAGAAATTCATAAAACAATACAAAGTAAAATAAAAATAGCGAAAGAAAAACACCTGTCTGAACAATGTGAAGAAATTGAACTACTACAAAGTAAGCATGACAACTTCCACATGTACAAAAAGATCAAAGAAGTAACAGGATATAAAATGAAAAGTGGCGCCAATAATGTCATCAAAGATGCTGATGGACATATACTAACAGATATAAAAGATCAAATAAACAGATGGAAGATATATATCCAAGAACTTTACAATGACGAAAGGCCGGAAAACACCAGTTTAGAAGTAAAAGACGAAAATTTTAAAATTCTAAAATCGGAACTAAATCATGCACTAGAAAACATGAACGAGATACCAATAGAAATTGTTAAACTTTGTAACGATGAAACATTAGATGTTATTTTAGACCTTTTTAACACTATTTATGACACTGGGCAAATTCCCAAACAATGGTTGCTATCTACCTTTATTTTAATTCCCAAGAAAATTAACGCAAGAGATTGCTCAGATTACCGAACTATTGCACTTATGGGACATATTTTAAAACTATTCTTGAAAATAATTCATAAAAGAATTTACAAAACATTGGAAGAAGGAATAAGTAACTCCCAGTTTGGTTTCCGCGGAGGTCTTGGAACGCGTGAAGCTCTCTTTGGGGTTAATGTGCTATACCAGCGATGCATGGATATGAACCAAGATGTGTTTACCTGCTTCATCGATTTCGAAAAGGCGTTTGATAAAGTGAAACATGGTAAAGTACAAGAACTTTTACTTAAGAAAGGCATAGATAGGAGAGATGTGAGGATAATTAGTAACCTATATTGGGGACAGAGTGCTAACATAAAAGTTGGAACTCCTATCTCCACTTCTGTTTAACATCTACAGCAAAGCCATCTTTAGAGAAGCCTTAGATGAGGAATCTGCGGGAATTATTATAAATGGAGAAATAGTTAACAACATGAGATACGCAGATGACACAATCCTCTTAGCAAGCAACCTTACTGACATACAACATCTGCTTGAAAAAGTAAATAATCGCTGTAACCACTACGGCTTAAAAATAAATTTTAATAAAACCAAATGGATGGTAGTTACAAAAACTCCACACATTCAAGGAAACTTAAGAGTTGCAAACATATTAATAGAACGGGTAAGGAAATACAAATACCTCGGGACATGGATAGAACAAACAGCTGATCAAGCAACGGAGATAAGAACTCGTATAGAAATAGCTAAATCCTGCTTTGCAAAATTAAAGAAAGTACTTTGCAACCGAAACATAAACATTGGGCTCAGAATACGAATGCTTCGCTGTTATGTATTTAACATCATGCTCTATGGCGTAGAAGCTTGGACACTTAAGAAAGAGCAAACAAACAAAATACAAGCCTTTGAAATGTGGTGTTACCGCAGAATGTTGCGTATAGCCTGGATTGAAAGAATAACTAAGTTTTGACAAGGATGAACAAGGAATGTGAAATAATAAATACAATAAAAAAGAGGAAACTAGAGTACTTAGGCCATGTAATGAGAAATCCCAAATACGCACTGCTCCAACTCATCATGCAAGGGAAGATAAAGGGAAAAAGAAATGTTGGTAGGCCTAAAATGTCTTGGCTAAAAAATCTCAGAGATTGGTTTAATTGCAGCAGCATTGAAGTATTTCGATCGGCCGTCGACAAAATCCGTATAAGAATGATGATAACCAACCTCCGTGAAGGAGAAGGGCCACAAGAAGAAGATATATGTGATTAGTATTTGCTTTTCTATAATACTTACAAAAACAACATAAACCTACACATTTATGCAAGATCGCCATATTTTTTGCCTTGTACAAAGCTTCTCTCAACACATGGCTTCAATAAGACGTAGCAATATGCCGTACAGTTAAAATTTTACTACTCCTATTCCAAACAGATTTTGCAGAACCCATGCTTCATGTAAGTTTGATTTTTAGAAAATAATTTGACGCCAAAACATCTATAATATATAAGCTGACCATACAAAACTTACAATTTAAATAGTAGTTGGTACAAAAGACATTTTATTTATGTTTATGGAATTATACTGAAACCTTGCTTTTAATTTAGCCAAACTCTAAAAATTTTACTAAGAAAGTTTTGTATATATTGAGTGGTTCTTTTACTAATTAGTTGGCTATTTTTAATACTTCTATAATAACTCAGAGTTAAGCAGAAGGCACCACTTTGTTAAAGATCATAAGTTTAAACGTCGTGAATCTTAAATAGTTTTGTAACACACGATTGATGTTTCTAGATCAGGTATTGGGTAACAATGTTGGAAACACGGGCCGTGAATGCCAATCAAAGGGGTGGGATATTACTGTTCAGTAATCGTGGGACGATAAAATTCCAGCAAGTCTCATCATGCTCGCCAGACGCTGAATCTCCCAACACTCCTCCCTTTTCTATATGTAAGGTTGTGACCTTGAGATCATCTACCTTCTGACGACAACTTTGCCATTATTACATTATCATTTCTATTTTTAGAGCATCGGAATTAAATGAAAATGAAAAACAGACTCATAATCGCTTGCAGAAGCTTACCATAAAACAGAAAACGTTAAATTCAGGGTAGCTTTCCATAATGTACATGTCCCAGGTAATCAGTGTTACTAAATGCAGTCTTTATACCTTACAAGCTGTCTGCGCGCATTTTGGTTTATCATAATTCTCTAGTGCAGACAGTAACAAAAGGAAAACATCCATAAAACTAATTATAAACTGTGACACAAAAACGATTACACGTTGGCATTAAAACAGTGGTTAAAAGTGACTTAAAATGTTTGCAAATCCAAAACAGCAGTATCTTCTGGGAATTAGAAATAATTCAAGATCTTTATGTAGTCACTTCTTTTACATTAACCTTGTCCTGCATAAAACTGGTGAGAACATTACAATGAGGTCTGCTCTATCTATTCGTATACCTTTGATCATTTTATTGATGCCTTATACAAATCTTCTGAATCATTGCTATTTTCTGAAGCAAACCTACTGGAGCAATCAAAAGCACTATTAATATAATAATGCTATTAGTTAATAGTTAAACTATCACGATACAAAATCAGTTAGTATATGAAAGTGATTCAGATAGTAATAAGTTAATAATGCACATGATCTATCGTTACTTCAAAAGTGCTGTACTTCCTTATCAGAACTGTTCGATAAGTTGAATGAAAAGAATGACTATGAGAGATATGGAAAAACTGTGACATTTTTTTTGAGAAACGAAGAAGCTATTCACCATGAATTAGCTAAACGTTTTGATATTGGAAATTAAAGGAATATTTCTGCGGATGTAATAAAAGCTAGCTTTGGTACATTGTATTACGATGAAGGTGGTAAGGAAAACGGTCAGTGTTTTTGAAAATATAAAAATTAAAGAACATACAGAATATAATTAGTTTACAAGTTTATTACCTATTTTTAATTTATTTAACTTTAAGAATTCACACACCTGATTGTATATTGGTCTCAAATAAATATTTTAGTGGGTGTAGACAGATCTAATAGCAGATCTGTCGAAAATTGGTTTACGAAGTATTTGATGTAATGTCGATCAGAAAGAAATCACCGTTGTTATTGAGAATAGTATTTAATATTAATGTTAACTAAAAAAAAAGAATATTTACAAACTTGTAAAGAGTCCAACTTAATAAAATCTACACATATTGTGAGATAGGTCTAGCTACTGTACAAAAACCAAAACATCTTTCATCTAAAGAGAACAGCATAACCTTGTGACAATCCTGACGGGTTACAGTTCTATAGCAAACACTATATTTTCCCTCCTATCAATTTTAGGGACTTTCTATTTGCAAAATAACTTTTGAGTTTTATAAGTAGCTGTATGTATTAATTAATTATTAGCGCTACAGCCCTTTAAAGGGCCTTGGCTCGCTCCACAATATCTCTCCACTGCTTTTTATTCTCCGCCTTCAATCTCCATCTCCGCACTCCTAAGGCTTTTATATCCTCCTCTACATCGTCTCCCCATCTTTTCCTGGGACGTCCTCTTAATCGTCTTCCCTCTGGCTTTTTCTCGTATGCTGATTTTGGCGTTCTCTCTTGTTGCATCCTGTGCACGTGACCTAACCAAGCCAGTCGCTTGCTCTTTATTACTGCTATGATATCTGGTTCATTATAAAGCTGCTTTAGTTCCTCGTTTCTTCTTATTCTCCATTCTGCTCTTTCTTGTATTGGGCCAAACACCTTCCTTAGTACTTTCCTTTCAAAGATTGGGAGTCTGTTTTTATCGTCTGATGTTAATGTCCAAGTTTCGGACGCATACATTACTGTGGGTCTAACAATTGTCTTGTATATTTTTAATTTACTCGATCTTGATAGGTTGCGGGACTTGAAAATGTTTTGTAACGCATAATAGCATTTGTTTCCGGAGGCTATCCTTGCTCTTACTTCGGCCTTCGTATCATTTGTCTCGGTTAAAATACTTCCCAAATACTTAAATTGCTGTACCCTTTCTACCGGTTTGTTTCCAAAAAGTTGCATTCGACGTTGGGTTTGACCTCCTCTTTCCTGTCTTGACTGGAACATGTACTTTGTTTTAAGTTCACTTATTTTTAGGCCCGCTAATTGTGCTTCCTTTTCTAATTCTCTATAGGCTGTCTTAAGTGCTTCACTTGTTCTTGCCATAATCAGCACATCGTCGGCATATGCTAGATATTGCACTGACCTGTTGTATAACGAGCCTCCAGGGTTGATTCGTATGGCTCTTATGCATTTTTCCAACACTAAATTAAATAAGGTCGTAGATAATGGATCACCCTGTCTAAGACCTGTTGTCACCTCGAATTCCTCTGACATATTCGTACCTATTTTAATCTTACTTTTGGTGTTTTTCAGCGTCATCATGATAAGTCCTTTCAATTTCTTTGGGACACCTAATTCTCCCATCGCTGTTTCCAGGTACTCTCTCTTCACAGTATCGTAGGCCATTGTAAAGTCTATAAAAACCTGATGAACATCTATATTGTACTCATAGCATTTTTCTAGAGTTTGCCTGATTGTAAGTATATGGTCTACTGTGGACCTGCCCCTTCTAAAACCACTCTGGTATTCCCCTGTTATCTGCTCAGTGAAAACTTCTGTTCGCTAAACTTTGGGCGAATACTTTATATATCACATTAAGGAGGGAGATTCCCCTGTAGTTATCACACCTCTGTTTATCTCCTTTTTTGAAAATGGGGCAGATTAGGGCTTTATAGCTGTATGTATAGGTAGATGGATAAGTACACATCTTTACAAAATGTTTTTGAGGTATTTTAAAAATTACGTTAATCTTTTATTATTAATTGGAGCAACACATTGGATACTTTCCAAATTAGAAAATCCAATAATTTATAATATACCAAAAAGCATTTGTTTTAGATCATAAACGATTGAGTAGGTTTTATGGAATTAGGGAGACATTTTCAAGGAAAGCATTTTCTATGTTTCCTAAGAAGCACAAGCTTACGTCGTCTAAAGTGGCCAATGTAAGTCGTCTTTAAAACTTCATTCTTATAAAAACGCTCTGAACACCTTGAACTGGAAAATCAGCTATGGTGAAAGGGCTATAAGTTTAATCCTTTTCACTAAGCGAAATATGAGGCATAAGAGTACAGGCTTTACCGACATTTAGGTAGAAGAAATAAAGAAAGTCTAGTAGATCACACAAAGTTTTTAGGCGGTTCTATTTTTATTTATATATTTTTTTTAATGACGTTGATTTGTTACTGCCGTCTCACTTCTTAGATAAAATAAATTTTAGAAAGTAACATAAGAAGAAGCACGAACTAAAAGGAAATATTGTGATAAGACCAAAAAAAACATGTGTTTAGTCTACCGGAAAATTCTAGAAGAAGAGGGTGTTTTATATGGTACAAAGCCTTGTCTTTGCAAAAGATAACTTTTTTTTTAATTTTCTGTTGTGTTTGGCATCAACAGTAAATTTGCAAAGATATTACTTTTTTCCTGAAGCTTCAGCTTATTACACTCTTTAACACATTCTACTAAAGTTTGTTCGAAGTAAAAACTTACAATTCGATAATAGTATTCGATAATTAAGTAAATTACAATATTATCTGGCTTGGAGTTTTCTGGATAAAAAATTTAATATTTTTTTCTTTCCCTATTCATCTGAGTATATCGTGTTTTATTTATAAAATAAAATATATGCAGCCGTGGCCAAAAGTATAAAAAAGGATAAAAAGCACTCTTTAAATTCACTTGTGCGTGTAGGAGGAATAGAATACCAGTTTTGTTTCACTATTTATTAGCTATTGTTAGATATTTAATGTTTTGCTAGTTCAAGCTTACATTTAATGGTAGAAGCTATTTTTCCTAAGTGGCTTTTTCTTATCTTAGTGTTTCTTTGCGATGTTTCATGATGTTACATAATGGAGTTTAAGTCTGACGATTGGGCTGGCCAGATTAACAGCTGCTTTTAAATTACGACATGATTTTTGCAGATTTCGACAGAGTGTGTTAGCTTGCTGAAATTTGATGTTGTTCATATTGATACCATCAAATTTATTTGTATAAGATGAATTCTTCTGGCTCCTTTTCTATCGAAGGTTGGCCGCCACTCTAAGGACTTCTGCACTGCTGTATTCAAACTTTCTTAGATTTCTAAGCAAGAGTACTTCTGTCCTCTCATTACACATCTCAAATATTCAACTTTTTTATGGTTATCAGAACTTTTGGCCCATTTTTCACCCTTTCAATAACCATTTCTCCTTTTGCATCCATGGCTACCATGCAATCCGAGATCATCATGCTGTGCCTCCACATGTAACTGTAATCACTACACAAGAAAGTAATCTTCACACACTCATCATCTCACATAAGTAACACCAGTACTGCAAAACACCTTAACATTTGCAAAATTAAACATTATTTTATTACGCATATAACAAATATATTGTTATGATTTAAATGTCGATAATAATAGTAAATTGCCTCATTAAGTTTTCTTCAATGTTAGCCTTGTTTGATTGCAGAAATTAGTCAAATCTTTTTCTATTAAATGTTAACATTTTAGAGTCGAAGGTTACGGCTTCTTTTAGTCTTACAGTTTTTGTGTTAAAGGTTCTTCTAATTTCTGTAAACATCGTGACGTTAGAAAAAGGTTTTCCTCGGTTCTAAAAATTCGGTCCCAATAAATTTTTGATATTTTCTTTTAGAAGTGGCTCTTCGATCTGGTCTCTTCCGATTGACATATGATACAGTGTTCTTAATAAATTCTGTGTTACTTTAAATAGTTTAATAAGAACATTTCAACCTGTGATTTGCCCCGCTAATAAAAAAAGTGAATCCGTAAACATTCCTGCACACTACTTTACCCTCTTTGAGGCACTTTCACTGTATAATAACCTACACTTTAAGCTTCCCTTATGCAACGGCAATAACAACTCACGTGCTCATGTTAAAAGCAGTTTTTGCCATTTAAAATATTTTTATACAAAATACAAACTTTAGGGTTTTCCAGTGATGTGTTTTATCGACCTTCTATAAAGCCATACCCCATTTACAGTTATTAAATATGAGAATAGAAGCGTTTTTGACCTTTAATAATTAAGGTAGCTAACAAATATGTGGGTGTCTCATAAAACTTGAAATATCATTTCAATTTATTAAAAGAAAATGCCTTATTATATTGTGACATTGTGTACACCCACTTTCTGTGTTTAACAGCGATGGTTATTATTACGTTTGCAGTAATGGTTGCCTTGTAAAATATAAGAAGCAAGTAATTGGACAATCTAAAGAGTATCTAGAAAAATTGCATCTATTCGAAGTAAAATACCCGCTTTGCTATGAAAATACTTCTATGAGAATCTGTTATTTCTTTTTAAAAATGGAAACGCATAATACCCAAATTCCCACATTATTCTCAGTTTTCTAAATTCACCTGACCGCACTAACAAAAGTTTTCATTTTATTGTGTACAGTTCCTACATCAAAATTGTTTAAGAATAGTTCAGCGTTCCTTCTATTTTTCCATTTTCAAAAGCTTCAGTTACGGTATCTTCCTAAAATAAAGTATACCCAATGGGTAACGTCTTAAACATATAAAGTTGATAATGAAAAAATTCACTTCATCAGATTTTTATGGTAAAAAAAAAAATATCAGAAATATTGCACCACAATCAGTTAAAGAAACCATATGAAAACCTTATCATCTTAATTCATACGCCGTGCTCCCACGCGGGACGTTAGAGCCTTATTGCTACCATACGGATAAGATACTGTTAGTATACAAGGACTTTTATTCTTCTAAATCTTTCGAAGTCGTAGAAAATATGCAACGTTGTATGCTCGTAGTTGAAATCTGAAGAATGCAGACAATCTAAAACGCTCGTTTTACAAATCGCTACTACTTTCTAAATAGTACGTAACAATTTCACCAAGTGTCATCTACAATACTGTCAAAAATAGACTTTATCTTATTTCTAAACTATTCATCCATCTGTCAAGTATCATAACCCATTTTCTAAAAAAATAATATACCATGTGTACGCTTTCACAAGAAAAAGCAGAGAAGGATGAGAACTCATCCTCTCTAATTTGAAAGGCTTTTTCAAATACTAGTTAACTCCAGATCTTCAACATAATAAAACCTAATAAAAAATCACTTAAACAAAGTTTATTTTTGATGTCACTGTTTCAGTTATTAACTCTATGTAGAGCATTTAATTAATTATTTAAAAATAAGCATTCAAAAAGGAAACAATAAGTTACTTTAACACTGATTGGAAGATGGTGCAAAGATTGGTATTTATTAGTAATTTTTGAGAGCATCAAACCAAGTTAATAAAATTAAAGGTAATTGCAAAATAAATTTGTAATAGTTATTTGTGATGTGTGATACATACAAATAAAAATTTAATTTAACAGTAACAAAATGATGCTTTGATATTAAAAATTGTAGAAAGTAATCGTAATAATTATAAACTGATTTTACGTTTTATTCTTGCCTAAGCACCAAAAATAATTACTATTAAATAACAAATAAAATATCTAATGTAAAAAGTGTCACAACAGTTGACGATTTATATAGAGACTTCATCAGTTCCTCCTGCTGAAGTTATTCCTTCCAATTACTGCATCCCCTCCGCGCAGCGCCGGAGACGCTCCGCTCAATCGGTCCCTTTTATCAATTTATGTATCAGTTAGGCTGATTAATTAATTTTAATTAGAGCGCGCGCCTAATTGGGATTAATTTAGCGGCGTAATTAATAAGGTGGGACCTGCAATTACGCCGCGACTCCCTTTGAGTCCAATAAAAACTGATTGAATGCCTGTAATTTGCATGGGCCACGACGGTGATTAAAGAAAACGCTCGCAGAACGGAACCGCCGCAATTATCATTATATAGGCAGCGGCGCGCCGGCGGCGGCCCCGCCGCGTTAGCTGTCTGTAGCATTCTGGGCCAATTAATGCGGACCAGACGCGAATTTTTTTAACGAGGCGAAGTTTAGGTGTTTATCTCAACTTTGGTTTATATGTTCGATTGCGCATTCTTTGAATCTTAGATTTTAACTTGATAAGTGGTTTAGTTTAAAGATAAGGAAAGGAAAAGAGTGATTTTATAATGCTAGGGGTTGCCCGCCAAAAGATATTTATAACGTTCTAAGGTGACAATGTTTTACCCGCTTTTTCTCAATTTTTTGCAAGGTGGGAGTATATAAACTTTTAACTGGTTCGGGAATGTGGAACATTTTAACTTACAATCGAAGCTCCGCCCTGCAGAAGCAAACCAAATAGCCGTGGCAGACCCGCTTTTTGCGTTCGGCATTGCAGAGTTCCGCTCAGAGTGCGGAACGCATATCATATCATATCATTTCATATCAACCGCGTTTGTTTACTTTCCATTCAAATGTATTAGTTACCTTTGTTTACTATGTACGGACCTCCTCGTGCAAATCAAAATCCGAGAACCACGCCACATTTCTTTGTTTACTTTATAAATAAATTTAAAAATAAAACTACTGTATAAATGCAGACCTTATCTTATTCACAAATCAGAGAAAACATTATCAGTTCATACATTAGAAGATGCTAACCTAAAAAAAGTTGTCCAACACTTGAAAAAAATTAATTTTTCTAAAATTTGTGTTGTTTTTCATGTTCATGATGTAGTAACAATTTTTATCTCGAGATTCTAGATGGCGATTGACAAAGTTTAACTTTGAATTTGATCTGATACATAAAGGCTTCATATGACTACAAGATGCTACCTATAAAAAAAAAATTTTACATGAAAACCTTACACTAAATTAGTTTAATATCGACCCCAGTACGACATTAATCCTTAAAACACTTGCTTCGTTTTTGAAAGTTACCTTTCTAGGTTTTACATCCGTCTCGTTTATTTATATTTTACATATTACACTTCATCCTTGTCCCTGATTTTTCTTTTCCATTGGTTCCTGCCCCTTGTCATTGTTTTTACTTCGCGTCACTGTATTTTTTGATTTTCCGCCACCAGTATGACTTGTTCTTCCCATCGTTTTTGCGGACATCCTACTTTGTTTCTTCCCTGTGTCCTCACCTCATATACTCGTTTGGCTATTCTATTTTCTTTCATTCTATGTAGATGTTACAGAATTGCTAAGTATAAATAAATGACTAAGCCCAAAGAGTGAGTTAACTACAATATAAACCATAACATACTAGATATTGCTATAGAAGATACAGTACAGAGATATATACACTATTCTTAGAAAAAGAAGTAAACATACCAAATACGTGAACGCGTGTGTCGATATAATTTTGACGTAACCAATAAATGCTGATAATTAGAATAGAATGTAATTGCAGTCTAAGAGAGACAATGTGCAATACATACAACGAATCCAATATACAAGAACTACTAAAAGAAATTGGAATAATCATGCTATGACCAGAAAAAGCAAAAGTACTTCAAAATCAGAAGCAAATTTCAACTTTTTTTAAATTCAACCAAAGTTGAATTTTAGTAGAAAGTTTCTTCTAGTATTATTTATTTTTTCTACAATATTTCATGACTTTTTATGTTTGCGTTATTTATTTCATCTATGCTATATTATTTTTCCAAAAAATTTTTGGTAATTTTGTTGTCTATTCGATATATCGTCATTAACCCTGATGCATTAGACCTCCTGGTCTATTCCTGTCCGTTAGTCTACTTTTTTCTCGGCCATCCTCCACTTTTCTTGCTTGTTGGTATTATAAAGTAGGGCCGGTTTTCAAATGCGATCATCATCCATTCTTAGAACATGTTGGTGCAATTTTGTTGGTGACAAATATATTGAGCTCTTCACGAATGGTCTAATTTCTAACATCATCAAGTTCTGAACGCCTTTTACTCCACTTTAAAATCACACTTCGTTATATTCAGTCTTAGGTTTTAAAAGTCCAATCCTCATTTCTACACAGCAAAGAAAATGTATCCATATCACATACCCTAAAGAGAAGTGCGAAATCTTTAAACTCAAAAATAGATTTAGCGGCAATAGTGCCAATTAAACCAGAGCTTTTACCCGTTGAAGACAATCGTGCGTGTTAATACTTGGGGTGCCCCTTTGTCGCTAAACGCGGTAGATGTAAACCGGATAAGACCAACAAAAAATTCAATAAGCGTGGGCTTGGTGGCTCTATTTAGTGGTTTTAAATAAAAATTACTTGTTAAAGGTCATATCAAAATGCAATTTACGTGAATGAAATTTATGCGACAGGGAAATACTCAAAAATTGTTTAAAATTTTATTAAATATTGTATTATACTTTATTTGTTTTAGTATTTGTATCTTGCGATCTGCTACATCATCAAAAACAATTTCCATTTCATTGTTCCAAGCATAGAATATCTACATACCATAAATGTTTGTTTTCCTTCATATATCCTGAGTTAAGGGGTAATATTACCTTGTGTGCATGAAATCAAGGGTCATTTTCAACAGTTAATATAGGAAAAATGAAATGATATTTTTTATTTCAGTTTTTCATAGATATTAATATAACTTAAAGATTATAAAAAAAATTAAATTATTTTAAAACAAAATGGCTGATACAAAGAAACTCCTCTTTATCTGCGGGCGACCACCTGGAGGTCGCAATTTTTAATGTAGAACAAAAAATAGAAAAGATTTTAAAAGTAGATGTATGTAAAAATCTAGTGAAGTACGTAAAATTTTGTGAAAATATTAATTTTTACAAAAATGGCGTCAATTTGAAGGAAAAAGTTGTTTATTTACGAAAAAATCGGTCCTAAATCGTTAATTTTTTGTCAATAAAAAAACCCTACGTACTTCACTAGAAAATGTCACTATAAAGCTACAGTTAAAATTTGAATTTGATCGATTGAAAATTGAAGGCGCTAGTTGGTCGCCCGACTCGAAAAATGCGGTTTTGAGCAAAACGCGTTTAAAGTTTCCAGTGTTAAAATTTTAGGGAAATTTGTTGTTTACCTTAAATGAAAATGTAAGTACTGGAGACATTTAGTGGTCAATTTTCAGAGAATTATAAGTACCCACATTCTATAATACATTATTAGTCGCCAAATAGACTTAAAATTTAAAAACCGATCATTTGAAGCTCGCTCTCAAATTACCTGAAAATTGGTCCCATGACTTGAGTGAAAAAAATCGACTTTGTCAACCATCTAAAAATTTTTCCCACAGATCCAGATTTTTGGATATCATTTTTGAATAGTTAAAGAAGCGTTTTAGTCAATAAAAAAAAAATGAAGAAAAAAATTACAAGGTAGAACAGAATTAGCCCTTAATTTCACTTTTTTATGTTTTTGTATAATTGGTATATATTTTTTTATTAAATAAAGGCAGTGCAAAAGACCGGAAACATTTCTTCAGACATCAGCAAACCTATAAGTGGTATAAATTGTCTAAAATGCATCTATGAGCATTACTGGCTTATTAGGAGTCATGATAAATAACTACTTAAAAGTTTCTAATGTTCCAATAATGTTTTGGGGCAAAGTGATTTGTCTATTAAGTGTACCACGTAATAATACAAGCAAGTAAATTTTTTTGTTAAAAGGAGTACAAGAAAATAATTGTGTCTAACTCTCATGCAATGGCAAATGTTGCTATTACAACACTTCACTATACATAGGAGAAGGTTCACAAGCCTTATTTTCAAGTTTTTCAAAAGCTTAAGCGACTAATTGAACTAAATTATGCATAACTGTCTGTAAAATATATGCTGCATGTTAAAAAATATCCACACGTAGGGTTTGTATATTAAATAATGATGTGATTCTACAAAATAAATTTCCTGAAGCTCATCAAAATACAAAATACCACGCTAACTTTGTAAGCTGAGAAACCAAATTAACTATCAAAAAAGTTAGTTACAGAAGAATCAGGCTAAAACTACCGAGACAACTAAACCAGGAATGGATAGGTTTAGATTATGCAATAAAATATGTAAAACATGCATAAGGTTCAAGAAACAAAACTTATGAAGAATCTCTAACAAAATATTTTCACTTAAGGCGCCAGAAAGATTTTTATGCATATTGTAAGCAACACATGTAAAAACTCTTCTTTATTTAAATATACTGAAGCCGTAGCCCAAGTTATTTCTTAAAAAAAGAAAATCAAATATTCAAATATTTTAGAAATTATTAGGGAAACCCGATGAGTCAATATTACATTAACGTATTTAACTCCATTAAATTGTTTGTATAAGAGCATATTTTACAAATACGGGTATTTGACTAAACCAATATCTAAAACATTCTTGGACAATTGAAAAAACAAAATACTAATGTGAATTAACTTAAAATATACAAACCTCATCCTTTCATTGATACTAATCAAAGAATTGCAGATTAAAAAAATGTCTCTGAAATAAACTATGCGTACGGTCTGGTTATATAAAAACTATAGTAAGTTATACACAGCACTATAAAGACAATTTTCCATTTTCAATAAGTTACTTAGTGTAAAGTGCTGTATAGAATTATTTACAAGCTGCTTTGTCACAAATACCCCTCAAACATAACGAAAGGAGACTGATGAAAGCAGCTACTGCGGGTAAAACCCATTAACGTAGCATACCAAAAAAACTACTAAAAGCACTACATATAAATAGAAAATAATAAACTAGGACTGAAACAGTTGCAAATGAAAAGTACCCTCTAGAGTTTATTATTAAAAGATTAAGATATTTTCAGCACCCTTTACCACACTAATAAAAAATTTAGGGTGGGACTACTTATAACTACACAACATAATAGTTATATGAGAAATAATTATTGTAAACAAAATAAAGTTCATTAAATTTCAACGTTTGTTTAAACTCATACAGGCGGCCCCTTAGTGCTAAAGCTTTAATATGGGTGCTCCCATCTGCTATTTCCCTAAAATGGGGGATGAAATTAAAGAAAAACAAGGAAAATTAAGTTTTTTGCTTATTGTTTAACATTTAGATTAAATAACAAGCCGATGGTTCAGAAATCTCGAATATATTATCAAAGCCCTTTAGTTTGGTAAGACAATTTTTATAATTAAAGTGCTGTAACCTAAAAAAAATGGAGAAAAATTTTAGTGTAATATTTTTGGATTCATAATTCGTCTGTTATTATGAAGGCCCTCAAAGCACCGCCTCGCAGGAGACTGCTAGGGGGCAACAATCATGGACGAGCGAGCCTGATTTAATTTACGCCACTTCCACACCACCCAGCGGCAACGCTAGACAGACGTCCGAGCGGATGTAATTATTGTTATAAATTGATCATTACAGCCGGTAATAGGTGCACATTACGCCGCCTGTTTGGATGAATTGAGCCGCTGCATAATGAATGCATATTCTCTGCTAACTTAATGATTTACGACTTGCTTTGTGAGTGTGAATAGCAATGCGCTGGAAAATTTCGGAACCGGCGCAACGCCGCTGCCGCATATCACATGTAGTCCGTTGAATATGAAACACCGCTAAATGGCGGCGCAATTGGGAATCAATCCGTGCAAAGTGAATTGCCGCACATGCACGCGCGTGCACCTGCTGGCTTAAAATGCTGCAGTGCGCGCCCGACTCTAAAAGCTTCCCGGTATTGCAAAACAATGGTAATGAATTCGTCATAGTTGTACAGATTGACTCAAAAGAACTACTGTTCAAAAATCCTCAAACTCCCACTTCCAAGTCATCCTGAACTTGTCGCTTTCAGCTAGCCCTGAGTCTTCCTTTCCTCCTGTTATTTATAGCTTGTGTGTTCAGAATTTCCTAAATCGTTCTTCCTTCTTTTGCCCGTGAAATATGTCCCACTCATCAACTTCTCTGGACTTTGACTGCTTTTGATAGTTTTGGTCCATTATAAAGCTTATATAACTCCTGGTTGTTTTTCTCTTTCAATTTCTTCTACCCAAATATTTTTCTAGACATCCTTCTTTCCCATGTAACTATTTGTTCTAATAAGCTCTTAGTAATTGCCCGTGTTTCACATGCAAGGTCACTGTTGAACGGATAACTGTCTTATAAATTCTTAGTTTTGTGCTTCTTAATACTGTTTTTAATGTTAGAGAGCTCATAAGAGCTCCAGCACTTGTTGAACCTTTTTTAGTCTTTGTTTTATATCTTCTTCATTTCTCCAATTTTCGTAGAACTTCCTACTCTTTTTATTTAAATCTGTTTCAATCCCCATTCTTCTTCTAGAATCAGATTTTCTCTTCTCCTCCTTTTATTCTGTATTCCTAAATTTTGCCTCATTGCAATTTATTTGCAGCCCCAAACTTTTCGCGTCTATTTCGAATTTTCCTATCACACTTTTTCAAATTTTTCACTCTTCTAACCAGGATCACCATATCCTCCGCATGCGCCATACATTGGTGGCTTTTGTAATATATGTTTTTTTATTGTTCGCAGCTCACATTTTCTTACAACGGCTTCCAAGACTACATTAAATAAAATTGTTGGGAGTGTATTGCTGGTTCGTAGATTATTCCTTTCCTATCTTTGCGTTAAAGTCTCCTAAGAGTATTTTTAAATCGTACTTAGGTATTTTGTAAAATACATTTTATAATTTGTAATGCAGTTTTTTCTTCTTTTTTTATCTGTAGCATCTGCAGGTGCACGAGCATTTACCAAACTGATTTTTCAATACCTAGTTTTTATTTCTAAGTAACAGAGTGTTCGAGACAACCTCAAATTGCTTTATCTGATTTTTTCCATTTCTTGAGAATCATAAAACCGATCCCAAAGATAAATCTCTTGCATTCATCCGCAAACAAAATGTAATCGCCTATTTCCATTGTACTACCCTCTTTTGGAGACGCGGTGGCTCAGATGGTTCAACCAGTTAACCCTGTCCTCTAGCCGGCGCGCGCGAGTTCGAGTCTCGCTCAACCCATGGGTGTGTATGAATGTCCTAGAATAAGTGCATGTTAGTGGACACAATACCTGTATTGCTAAAAAATCTATGTTCCTTTCATTTAACTCTTCGCTTGTTTGTTTAAGTTTTGCTCTCTTGGTTTGTTTGAATATATTGCTTTTTTGTTTATTTTTTCTTTTTTTAAATAATTTCTTTGTCCACTGCCTTTGTCTTACGTATTTTTCTTGTCTAGTTTCTTCCTCTAATAGTTTTATTTATATTTTTAATTGCGTTACTATTGTGTTTTCTGTAGGTGACCTTTTACTGTTTAATCTTTTCTTACTAATGCTTGTTCCTTTATCTTTTCCCTTTTGCAACTGTTGCTGTTTTACAGCTTTACTTTGCTCTATACCATATACTTCGTTGCCTATATTTAGCTTAACATGTATTAACTGCGCTTTTTGCTTTTACCAATAAAGTATGTTTCTTCCGTACTTCCGGTATTTCTTTAGGGTAATATTCGCCTATCCATATTTCTGTGCCTTTTAGATTCTTGGCCTACTTTAGTATTTCTATTTTCTTGTTATGTTTTCCAAGTTTAATTAGTAATGGTCTTGCTTTCGTCTCCTTATATTTCCCTAATCTTCTGCAGTTTTCTAGATCTTTATCAATCTCCACCCCTATCCTATTTATCACCATTTTCTCCTTCTTCATCCACCACTCCCATTATCACTAGATTCTGCTTTCTATAATATTTCTATCTTTTTATCCTGCTTTTCGACTTCCTCTTTCAGTTATTTATTTTTTATATTTATTGAACTGATATCATTAACTATATGTCCCAGCTTTTCGTTCAATCCCTCCAGTCTGCTCTGTATTTGTTTTAATAACTCCACATTTTCCGTATTGCGATAAATGTTCTACAACTCAGAGGGCCAATCCTGCTTTGTGTATTTCAATTTGTTCTGGAGGTAAGCCTATACTCAAAAATTTTGGCGTAATTCCAGTTTGTCTATTGCTATTTTTCTTATTTGTTAGCTGCATGCCTTATTTGCTATCGTTTAACCTCAACTAATCTTATTTATAACAAAATTACTCACTAATCCGGTGAAGTTTCCTGCGTTTTCGATTCTTCCAGGTTTGAAAAACACATTGCTTCTTCCACTCAACTACCTTCTTAAGTTTTTAAATAACTCGATATGGCCCAATTAGACTTTTCTATTGGAGCTTCAAAAACGCATGTACTTCTCAATAGTCAGTTTTTCCATTAAATATGGAATAGGATATTTGACAAATGTCCACCACGGCTCATTTAACGCTCATTTTTTTAACAAAATTTTTGGTTTTTATTCAGGAGTATTTATTACTTTCGTAGCTTAAACATCGGTCTTCGCAAATTCTTAGAGAAAAAATTCACACGCTGTGAGAATGCAAAATCTTGATGATCAGTTCATTTCGCTGTTTTGGAAGATAAGTCCCCATTGAATTTTGGATTGCTTCGCATGACAGGTGGCGCCATCCTGCTGGTACCACAAATCATCCAAATCCCTGCTGTCCAAAGAAAGCTACAAAAAATTCATTATCACCTCACAATAACGTTTACCATTGATGGTCATTGCGTTTTTGGCTTCATTTTCAGAAAAAAACGTCTCAATCACTCCATCACCATCATATTCACAGTAAACCGTTACTTTTTGGGCATACATAGGCCGTTCTTGAACGACTTGAGAATTTTCTATACCCCAAATTTGAAAATTTTGCTTACTGACATATCCACTGAGATAGAAAACATGATTTTCTTAGCAAAATTTCAGGTAACCTAGTTTTAGTTCCTTAGTTATCTAAATATTGAAAAGATGCTAAAGTAGTTCTTTTGTCAAAACCTTCTACATGGTGCTTTTTAAAACTTCTAGTTACAGTAACTCACAGCGTACTGAGGTTTTTAGGCACAGTATAGTATCGTTCGTATAATATTTTCAGCTGTTTCTACTGTTTTTTCATATTTTTTAATTGTTCTTTCCACAGTAGTTTCATTTGGTGCATTTCTCCGAAAATGCCTCGTAATGTGCGCACAATTTTTGTAATCAATTTTAACATCCTCTATCGAGTAGTTTTCCATAATAACCACAATGTGTTTACTACAAAATAGCAGAACGCTGCTGACCTTGCAGAATAACATTGGCGTATAATATAAGTCCTGCGTATCTTTTGGGACACCCTATATAATTTATTCATGTGCACATACAGAAATAAAAAATAAGCTATTAAAGATATTTAAAACTTAAAAAATTACTTAAAGTTGAAATTCTTATAATAACAACATAATAGTTAATAATAATTAAAAAAGGTTAGATAACAATTTTTTGTTTTTGTAATTAACTAAACTTTTTCGTTTGAGCTATCACATAGTACCAAGCAATAATAAATTAACTTTGAAATGTCTAATATAATAAGTTCTTTTAAGATAATATAATAATAATATGCAAAACGATTAAAATTAATAATTTATTTGGGGGGTTATCATGATTAATCATAAATCAGCCTTGTGCTTCGAACAGATTAATATCTTAAACGTCGCGGTTATCGCCAGACTAATAAACCATTACTGCAATAAATTAGAAGTTCATTGCACTTTAAGTAAATTGACGCGAGTACATTGTTTATTGAAGTATTTAGCATGAAAATGTTCTTAAACAATTTGTCTTAAAATGAGATTTATTTAAGTTTATGCATACTTGCATTAGTAAGGAGAAAGGCGTCTGCTTCACGCTTCGCGCCTGTCATAAAGCTTAAAAAGCTCCGTGTTAGCATTAGCTGCAGAGCTTACAGTCGCTGTATGTCGCAACAGATAACGCCGGTAATGCGATAAGATGCATGCTACCTTAAACAGAGACAATGCAATTAAGCTAACTTGCAACTACACTTAAACAGCTGCCTTCTGAGGAAATCGGGGCAAGCCATGTAGCTGCTGGGATAACAGACTTATAGGGTTATAGTTTCCAGCAAGACGTATCACTTTATGATGCTGCTGTCGCCGAGGGAGTTCTTACAAAATTTGGCTCGGAAGCTGAGGCTACAATAAGGATAATACAAACCTTCGGCTTGTGTAACTGTGTAGCACTGAAACCTGTAGTTTTATTTGTATTTGGCATTTATACTCCTCAGCAACTAAGGAGTACAAACATTACAGTAATGCATAAGAAGCAGTAAACAATAATAAATGTGTGCCATTAAAAAAAGCTAAAAGATAATTGCAAGCAAAGCAGAATCGAATTGCTTCTAAGCACAAGAGTTGTAGGTTGTGGTACTGTTTGAGCAATTATAAAATAATTACATACATAACTATTAAAGTAAGAAGAAAATCTAAGAACTATAGCATAGTATAGTATAGTAACAACCTTCATCTCTGTATTACAGATGAGTTTACAAAATAGCGAGCTTCGAGCTTTGATCCGCTATTGTTGGGAAGCGGAACTTTCAAGAAGAGATGTCGTAAAAGAGATTTGCGATGCTGAAGGTGAAGGAACTGTAAGTCAGTCAAAAGTTTCAAGACGGTACAGGCGCTTCGAATCCAATGATTTCAAACTTGAAGATTTGACTCGTTCTGGTCGGCCATTAAATTTGAATGATGGTGACGTGCAAACTACTTTGGACAGCAAACCTTCATCGAACACTCGAAATCTGGACGTTGAATTTGGAGTCGGCAAATCAACGATTCGTCGGCACCTTCATCAACTTGATTTTTTGCACATAAAAAACGCCAAGATCCACATGAACTCACCGAAGCACAAACCGCCAAAAGAGCCAAAATTCGTCGCCAACTGCTCAACAATCCATTGAACAGCCGCTCTTGGAAGAGAATTGTAACGTCGAATAAAAAGTGGATATTTTTGGTCTATCATAATCGACAGAAAAAGTGGGTTCCAAAAGGCCAAAATCCTTCGTCAGTCCCGCGTAAAGATCGTTTTGGTAAGGTCATGATTCGCGTGTGGTGGAACTTTGAGGCCGTGCTTCATTTTGAGTTGGTCCCGAATAGCCTTCTTGAAAGTTCCCGTTTCCAGCAACGGCGGATTAAAACTCAAAGTTTACCTTTGTTGCAACCTCATCTGCAATACAACGGTAAAGGTTGCTACAACACTATAAGCACAAGGAAACAAAAAAATACACAAACATTGAAATACTGATTTAGGATTTTCGGGACAACCCTGTAATGTCCAACAACTTATTTTAAAATTAATCACACCCTACCTCGGCCAAATTAAATCTTTTATTACAACAACTCTCGTATCTGTGCTTATCGATATATTACAAACGGCAAAAAATACAAAGCTTAACTATCTTTGGAATACCAACAGAATTAACAATCAACGGTCATTATTTATCGCCTTTTGGCAAGACACAACATAGACGTAGCATGTATTACCAAAACAACTCATTTGCATGACAAAAACAAGTGAAACTTTCTAGTTACCACGTTTATTTTAAAGACTAAAACTCCACGATTGTTGTAGAAGGAGTAGTGATCCTCATCAAAACCAAGTTTAAACACAAAACATTCCAATTTAAGTATTGACACACTAGTACACACCTAAAGGCAGCCAAATAAGCAAATAGTTGCAAAAGACACTAACAAAATATTTGATACCATTAAACCACTAGTGATTACAGGTAACTTAAATTCCAAATATGCCTTATGAGTTTGTGAAACTTTAAACCCCGAGGAGACTAAACTTGAAAATTTCGTGTTAGTAAATTTATTTCAAATTCGGTTTTGCAGAAGAATGAACCAGTTTACCAAAGACTTAATTCAGATGACTTACCTGTGAGTCTTTTGCTAACACACTATCATTGAAGTAACGAACGCCAAAATTTATCAACGATAAAATCAACTAGACTCTAGCAAACCAAACTGTTCTGCTAACCTTTAGACAATGCAAGACATAGATACAGTGACTGATCACCTCACTATAACAATCAAAGTTTGTGTTAGAACAAATATGAAAATCAGCTAGGATGATCATTCTGACAAATTACCACTCTCCATGTGGACATATTATTAATCTAATTGAAAGGAAGAGTCAACTTCGTGGCGAATGCCAAAGGACAATAAATTTTTTAACCAAAAAAAAACGATTACATAATCTTGCATCTCATAATCAACACTTACAAAAACCTCAGAAGACAAAGGCTTATGGAAAACTATCAAAAAAATCCTAAATGAATTGCCTACGTTTGCATCTGATTCTGGTTGCGACAACTACAGTTCAACAATGAAAAATATTTTCTGCACACTTAAAAATTACTTTAATATCTACTCATATTGAGCACGTGGTAGACGTATCGAAAAAAACGTGCCTTATCTTCGACATAAGTAAACCCATTTCTCTTAGAGAACTGAATAACATAGACAAAATTCCACCAAGAAAGTCTCTTGCCCATGACCTTATCACAAACATAATCCTCCAGAACCTAACTAAAAATTCCCTAGCTTATCTAAGCACAATTTATGACTCCTGCTTATAAACAGGGTATTTTTCTCAGTCATGGAAACACATCTACATACTAATGTAAGACCAATAAGTCTGTCGAACTTTTTGTCATAATTGTTAAAATGGATAATTCCTAGAATTGTCAAAAAACTCCAATATACTGCCCACTTTAATTTTTGAATTCCAAAAAGACCCATCTGTTAACACCAACAAAATATTAGCAAACTTATTCAGTATAAGCTTTTGGCAAAGAGCGGAGTAAAGATTTGAAAAAAAATTCTAGATACAGATATACTCTTTTATTTTATAGCAATCTTATTCTCGTTCTTGGAAAATAGAACTTTTGTCGTTACAGTTAACTCAACAATTTTGTAACCTAAAAACTTAAGTGATGGGTATCCCACAGAGTAGCATCTTGGGTCCAATCCTTTTTTGTCATCTTCTTTGCGGGTGACACGTCCATTCTCATTCAGGTAGGAACGCTTTATTTTGCAGTACGTCACACAGATGGTTCCAAGCATAGAATACTTATATAATCCCCGAAGAATATGAAGCTAAAATATTAACAACACCAAGCAGGTTCCATAATCCAACCTGCATCCAGATTGTAATGCAGTCATGGAAACCAATTGACTCAGCACTCAAACACGTGGTAATTTATCATAATGCTCGATTAAGCTGAAACTTTTACATGAGTTAAATCTTAATTCAGAAGATAGGCCAGGCTGAGACAGCTACATCCTTTGATTAGTTGCAAATCTGCTTTAAAAATCAAAATTATGCACACAGTTTTTAATATTCTTATCTTTTGAAAAAGAAACCTTTATTTCATTGAATACAACAGATACATTAATATATTTTCTCGCGGAAAAACGAGGTCACTTGTGTCTAGTTTTAATTTTTAAATAAAAAAGTTAACGAGTCATATTTCTACGTACTTCAAAAGCCTGGACTAAACTGTAAACAACTGGCTATAAAATTTATGCTGTACCGAAAATAGCAGAGACATGTTTGCTACGAGACAAAAATAATCAGAAAATCATAAGCATTATAAAAATACCTACACCTATGGTCACAGATAAAAGTGATGTGAATGAAAAAGAATGCGGGAGTTTCTGCTTACAAGTACCAAGAGCCGGCTACAATATTACGAGGTCTTGAACCAACATAAATTCACTGGATGTATAGAACGGCAATTACATCCTTTGAAGTGAAAGTAGATTATAACAGAATTCATCAAATGCTCAATTTGGCTTTTTAATCAGTTATAAAATCTTTGAAACTTCAACTAACCAGAAATAAGTCATTTTTTCATAAATAACGAGACATAAAGGAAGAGTGAAAAATAAAAAATATTAATATCTTTCCAACGAAGCATTTAGATTATTAATGAGAGAATAACGCGTTAAAATACTTTAAAAATGCAAACGAAAACTAAATACAAATTGAGCAAACGAATATGATATACTTTATGGGATACTACATGATTCAGTAAAATACACTGCTGCAACAAGTGGTCAAAAAGAGCAATCGAAGAAACTAATAGACTTTAGTTGCTTGACAAGATATAATCACAAAGTTTGCCAAACAGCAAAAAATAATGCATAATAATTTTGTTATAATTACACAAGTGTAATTACAGTTTTAATTATTTTTCAACCTTTTGCTTCTTATGGTTACGAAGATATAAATTATTAATGATAGTCTTTAACTCACTATACTATAATGAAAACTAGGCGAAATCTCTATCTTCTTCAGTTTAAAGGTTGCGCTTTTTGTGAACACACCGTTATATTTAGCGAGAAAACTTTAAACTATGATGTATAAGTGCCGAGACGTGGTGAAAATCGCAGTACTTTATTTGATGGGAATCTGAAATAATTCTATAAAAAGAAATTACTACGTCAATTGTTTGGCAAACTAATGTTTGATACAGGTTGTAACTCATAAGACATACAACATGGCGAGTCTTATTTTTCTATTTTCCACGGTTTTGAAGATGATCAGATAAACCAAAATATTTTTGAGTAATTTTCAAATTAATGTTGGGTCCAACTTGTATGCCTTTCTAGCTACATCAGTAGTGTTATATAGCTAGATATGTCCTATGCCGTTACATATGTTTAATTTAAGAACAAGTAACCGCGTTGACCCCGTTTCACAGGGCTCAGATTTTTGGGAAAAAAATATTTTTTGATATAGCTAGTTTCATCTGGTTGCCTGGTAGTTGTTACTCCATATTTAGATGCTTACCAATAGGTAGCTCGGCTGGCGCGAGCTTGCAATAATGTAGATGGCCGCTCCCATTGCAATTAAATGGACATCTTGATGGTGAACTATCTCATCATACAGATATTCGACCATCAAGGTAAAATGAAAAAACCTTGAGAGGACCAGGGCCAGTAATCACATATTAAAACCCCAGATTATCTATAACGAAACATCGAAAAGATCTAAAAAGTTCAACTGCAAACGATACTAATACAGAAATAAATTTAACGCTTCACAATACATAGTTTGCCGAGTATCGTCTTACATTGGTAATTTCTGAAAGCATTTTTTATCTATCGAGCATTTCATTTTATTCGACTATTACATTTCCTTGCATACTTTTCACCCGGTTTTGCTCTTAAAAGATTTTAGGTTTATAAAACAATTTTTGGTTATTCCTCTCTTCCAAATTCCTTCCAAGTTTTCTTCTTTGCTCCAACAACAGCTTCCGTTCTGATATATAGGCTCTTAAAGTCTTGTGTAATTCATTTTTCACTAGCTTCTTTGCTTTAACCTCTTTCTTAACTTGATTTTTCCACCTTGCTGTATGTGTTCTTTTTTAATTTGTTCTACATGTTTTTGCTACTATTTTCTTTAACATTCTTCGATATTGTTGCACTTTTTTTATTCTTTAGTCTAAGTTACTCCATAGTTTCTATATACGCCTGCTCGTTTTATAGTATGCATGTCCTTATCGTTTCTATATTAACAACTTAGTTTTACTTGTCGTTGCTGACTGTTGCCATATTTACCTTATCAGTAACATCTAAAAGATAGTGATCACTTTCAATTGTATATCTACGTTTCCCTCTTAAGTCCTTGATGTTTTTCGTGTTTTTGTTATGTATTGGTCTGTGGTCAATAACTGATTTTTTCTTTCTACTTAATGGTATCTTATGTATTTGTTTATGTTGGTAGGAAGTGTTTGTAATCATAAGGATGTTATCTGAATAGAATTCTAATAGTCCATGTTTCCATGAGGTCAGCCGGTAGGTCATTACATCATAAATTAACAGTGTGCCATTTCCCATAAGTAAGCTGTCACTACCTCTTTTTTCAGTTTAATTTCTCCAATTCTTTTACTATCTCAACTTTTTTACCACACTCAATTTCTATATCTCATCAACTTTATTCATTTAGATTTTTCATTTCCATTTAGATATTTGTTGTTTTTGGCTTCTATTCTTTGGCTGTTGTACCACTTGCTCCTTTTTTTCCTCAGGTCTAAGCTTTAATTTTGATACAGATCTTTTTATATCTGATTTTAATTGTATGCCTTTTACTAGTTTCTTCTTTGGTTATGCATCTAATTCGTGCCTGTATTGCTCTCTAATTCCGTATTACATTGTGTTTTATAAAGGTGTTAGTTGATGTACATTTTATTTTCAAAACCAAAAACTTTAAATTTAAAATGTTCAGATTACAAGCAAATAATTAGATCTAATACTAACATGTAAAACCAAAATATATGAAGGTATACTAAATATTAGTTTAATTAGTATGCTAGTTCACATTTTCATAAAAGACAAGAGTAACAACTGTGCATATGGTCACAAAGTTTCTTTCTTATGGATTAATATGCTGCGGCTAACAACCATTCTGACGGAAAATATATTTAACGGCTTCTGTTTTCCTTATATCCACTTTGGGCAAATTAATTTAAGGGCGATAGAGCAAGCATCAAGAATAATACATTTTGGAGATTTAAAAACAAATCTTACGCTAAAACCGCCAACAAAGTCTATAATATAAAAAATTCAAGGATATTTTGTAGCGTTTTGTGACCTTTGACTACTATACAGTGAAATCAAAATAATCTAAAGAGTAGACCGCGAGAGGTGATCAGACAGAATTAAAAGTCGGAAGGTGTACAATTGCCTGAAATAGTAATAAGTACATTTCTTTGAAATGTGGAAGAAATATTCCTAATTGACTAGATTAAAGCAGAAAAAAGGATGTATCCCTGACGAGTACTTTCTAATACAAATTTTGCATTAATAACCCTGGAAGGGCCAAAAGAGTGTTGTTTTACTAACGACAACTCACCGGTACATTTAAATCGCACCGCCAAGTAAACATTGAACAAACCAAGGCTTTACATCCTTTGCATCCATCCTATTTATTCTATTTAGTTCATACGGATTACTATTTGCTTACCCAGTCGGACAAAAATTTTATTCAAACAAAGGAGTGCTATAGAGAGTAACCGAGTGATTTGAAGCCCTTGGAGAACCTAAGAAGAACATTGGAGTAAGCGCGTTAAACTTCCATAAGATTACATAGAAAAATTTAGTATAAAGCAAACATGCTGTCTTTAATATTAAATTTAATTACTCATAAAACAATATTAACACTACAACTATTGCTAGAACAACCAGAGGTTCTTTGCACTATTCTGACAGCTATTTAATGTTTCACCTTAACAGCTCTGTCAACAACGTGTGTCCATAAGTGTATGTATGTTAGTGGGCATGTTAGCCATGTAACAAAAACCTAAAATCTCTGCCCTGAATAAGATATACTTCAGTTAGCTGTTTGTAATTAACCAGAAAATATCTTTTTTTACATAGTTAAATTAAAAAAAACGATGAATGAATGTCTTAATATATAAAAAAGGTCTTCAAGCCACACATTATCAAGAACTTTGCCATGGAGTATAGTTTTTCTTCAAATTTTTGGTTGAGTTTTGGTAACATACTTATTGGTCTATAAGAAGTTGCTTCATTAAGTAATTCTTTAAGCGTAATCACTTGAGCGACTCCCCAGTGTGTCGAAATATAGCTTAAACTTAATATCCCATTATAAATAGTTGTTAATATAACTGTTGTGCGTCTAGGAGTTTCATTTGGGTGCAAATTTTTTTTAATTACTTCGCTGACTGATTTGCCAATTAAAATTTTGATATCGGAAACAATTGGTATTTCTGTATTTTATAACATTTCTTTTTAATTTTTTGAAAAACTTCACCTAGATGTTGCGCGAACACTTTGGTTCCTTCGAGTCGATGGGCGCTCAGCTGTTTACTTTTGCTAGAGGAGGAATAGGCGATTATGCATATTTTGTGACTTCTGTTGAGCTTAAGTATATAGCGTATTCTTAAAAGATATTACTTTTTAGAACTTTGAACGCCAGTGAGTCTTTGGTCATCTTTTCCTTTTTTGACTAGTGAAGAGAATTGTTGCATTGTATTTGGTGAAACTTCGAGGGTGGCTTCCATACCGACTCTTAAATTACCTCGTAAAATATGGATAACTCACCAAACAAAAATCTAAACCAACACCAGCTGTACGTTTATTCAATAATTGTGCTAACTTTTTCAATAATTGTAGCACTTACTGTAGCTATAATCAGATATAATCTAATGGAAAATCTAGGCATGATTCGATGTTATGGTATTTTGATGTCTTGTCACAAAAGTCCAACAAATTGACAATCTTATTTTATTCATGGGCCAGTGCATCGATATATGATTATATCTAAAATGCTACTCTTCTACAATTGTTACATTCTAGTTTCATCCTGCCATGAGTCTGTCTTCTAAGAGCCGAAGCAGACTTTTGACTTACTAGAGTGTGACAATACACAATACAGTTTTCTACTAAAATCTGTGTTGGTTTTGAATACTAATTAATCCGGAAAGTATAAAACTACAATTACATAAATATAAATTAATATATTTTCATATCCCCTAAAAAACCCCACCCACTGTCCAACTGACCTAAATAAAATTCTTGTTCCTTTAAATTTCTACGTTACGAATGGCATCTCACCTAACTACATCTGGTAGTTATAATTTTACCTTGGACAACTATTCAATCACGTAATTATTGCCCCGCCTTAACTATAAAACAACATAATATTATGTTACATAATAAATACACAAATTGGTATACTTTTCGTAACGATATCGACCAAAGCATTAGTCTCAAAATCGGAATAAAAAACAAACAGAAGAACTGAATAAATATTTTAACCGCTCAATAGGAACCATAAAAGAAGCTACCAAGCATTCCACCTCCAGTTGGCACAACACCGAAGTACAGTCAGTTCCCCCATAGAAAGCAAGAAATTAATGGCAGAAAAAGGGAGAGCTAAATATAATTGATATATCGAAAACTTTAAATACATTAGATAGAATCAGCTATAACAGATTAAACAATAAATCAAAATTAAAAGAATATGGAAATGAAAAATTTCCCTAATTTGTATTTACCCTGTCCAAAGATGATCATACAATCTGGCGAGCAACAAAGGCTTTAAAAAATGCAATTGGCTATTTCACCATTTTCAACCAAAATAATAGAATAGACTAAATCTAATAAAAATGCAGAAGTTTCTGTACGTCATTATTTTTAAAGCTTTACTCTTCATTGTGCAAGCACAAGAAAGAAAATAGAAGACTGCTTGCATTCACAACTACAAATTTATTTTCTAATTTCACGTGTTTTCCCGCAAAAAGTAAAAAGAAATCAATTACTACTTAGAAATAAAACGCTTTGATATGATAAAATAACATGACAGATGTTGGAAAAGATCCCTAGAAAAGGAATATTATTAATTACTACAATACTTAATGAGGTATTTCGTTTATCCTATTGGCACAAAATATAAAAAAGTAGAAATTATAGTATTATTATAATAAAACCTGGAGGGTTGTACAACAAAGTTTTATCCTTTTTTATGTTTTCCGTCACAATTACCCCAAGTGTTGGAAAAATAACTCTCCAAAGTATATAGTATATCAAGATTGCAACGAAAAAAATGGATATGTAACCATAATTTTGGATTTTCACATCAACTCAGGTGTACCACAAGAAGGCGCATTAAAGTCTTTTCTTTACCTCCTGCTAAAATACCAATAACGTAAGAAACAATAATTGGAACCTTCGCAGACCACACGGCAACCAATAGCCATCCTGTAGTAGCTAGTCAACTTCCTCAACGTCATGTATGCTTAAATGAGAATGAACCACAAATGAAAAATTAAAGTCAACAAAAAGTCAGCGCACACTAAGGCAACACCAGTGTCCTTCAGTAAAAATTAATAATGCAATGGTACCACAAACTAAAATTTAGCTCTGAAAACACACATACTAAAAAAGAGAAAAGAAGTGGCCTTTAGAATCAGGCAAATGTATTGCTTACTAAGCAGAAGAACATCATTATCGACTAAAAATAAGATACTAATTTACAAAGTAATTATAAAATCAGCCATCGAGTTGCTAGAGATTTAAACCAATCAAGTGTAGCCATCATTCGACGTTTCTAGTCAAAAACACTATGTAACACAGTTAATGCACTTTGGTTTTTAATGAATCAAACTATGCATAAAGATTTAAAATGTAAGCACATCTAAATGAAATTATCCAACCCCTACTCGAAAGGCTAAAGAGAAAGTGACCATGTAAAATAGTAACTCAAGCTTAATAAAACAAAATATTCGAAGTTTGTCAACAATTAGCTTAGTGGTTTAAATACAAATATTATACAGAAGAGTTAAGGTAAATTCCGAATTCTTTTAGGTTGTATTATGGGAAACGACCTACAATTGTCGACAAAATGAACTGAAATGACAACCACAAAATTGCTATATTTGAATTTCTTTGAATCGAAAAATTTCCAATAAAAATTATTGAATTATTTGGTTATGAAAGACCCAAGTTCACGACAGGGAATTTGACCACCAGGAGAAGGTAATTGCTAACAGAGTAACCCACGGCAAACGGTCTGATCGAAAGATAATTAATAAATATGTCTGCGAAGTGAAAGCGAAGATAGATCAGGATCCTGGGCGGAATATGACTAACCTGATACAAGAAATAGACCTGGCGGGGTCACAAAAACTTGTACTACAAATCTTCGGCCCTGAGAAGTCAAAGGTTCGAGCATGCCAAAGGACGTCAAGCACGACAGTGCTGGATGCTTGAAATTCCTTTCAAACGCAAAGATCTTTATTCAGGATAGGAAGGTAAATTGCCAAAACGACCGTGAGTTCTGACAAGATGTTTTTGAAGTGTCTCACATCTGTGGTGGTGTTAGTGCTTGTGAGCAGTGAAAGGGACGTCATAGAGTCCCACATCTTTGAGGATAGCAGACATCTATATCAACGTGCTGGAGGCAGTTGTCAAGCTGGGAAAAATCCCACTATATTTGTTGTATATCTCCGACTGCAATCCTCTTGACCACTAAGCGTGGGGGGCGTGGTCAAGTTGAACATTAATAAGAGACACCATAATACTAGGGACAGCTTATGAGCCTCTACAATGGAAGTTTTTTTTTTATTTTAAATTACACACTTGGCGCATACATTGCAACTAGTTAATAACTGTCTACCAATTTTATTTACTTTTGTTTACTTAAATCTAAGTTACTTTACATCTAAGCAAGTCTTAGCGTTTGATGGATGTGTTCCCACTGGCCAACTCCACATATGGTTTAAAACACTCTTTTCACATGTTTGAGATTGCCCTTAGTTCACTTCACTTCACTTACACTAGCTCGAAGGGTTTTAGCCTTTTTAGTCTACGAGTAAGCTGATTGTTGTCGAGTAGTTGTAGCACTTCGACGTTTTCGTGTTCATGGAGTCTTGCTTCGTGTTTTTACGCGAACCTTTTTATTTCCGCACTGACCGTTGGCACTTGTAGGTCATCATTTCTGATGTACCAAGGAGCATTAACAATGTTACGAAGTACTTTGTTTTGGAAGGTTTGTATAATTTGACATTAGATTTCTTCGTGCATCCCCAAAGTTGCACGCCGTAGGACCAAACGGGTCTTAGAATCTGTTTATACAACAGTAACTTATTATGCAGGGATAGCTCGGAGTGTCTTCCAAGTAACCACCACATCTTTTTAAATCTAATGCAAAGTTATTTGCGTTTTTTCTTGACGTGTTCTTTCCACCTGAGCTAGGTGTCGGGTGTCACGCCCAGGTATTTCGCTGTGTTAGCGTGTGGAATTGTCTGCTGCTTGATCACTATGGGTAAGTAATCAACTCTTTTGTTGGTGAAGTTTATGTGAGTAGACTTCGCCTCATTTAATTTAATCCGCCATTTCTTGGTCTAACTAGTGACGTTGTTGACGGCTGTTTGCAGTTTGTTTGTCGCTGCTTCTATCTCGTTGCTTGTAGCCAGCAATGCAGTGTCGTCAGCTGTCTTCACTCCATCGCTCATAGGGATGTCGCTGGTGTAGAGCAAGTACAAGATTGGCCCAAGGACACTTCCTTGCGGTACTCCTGCATCGATGTCTTTTAATTCTGAATATTCTTCGCAGTATCTTACCCTGAAGTGACGGTCGGAGATGTATGATTTGAGAATCTGACTCATTTGCTTGGGTAGATTCTTTTCCAACTTATATTGTAGACCTTCGTGTCACACTTTATCAAAAGCTTGGGCTACGTCAAGAAATATTGCTGAACAAACTTCTTTTTCTTCCAGGAATTTTTCAATTACATCAGTGACGCGATGCACTTGGTCGATTGTCGAATGCTCGTTTCGAAATCCAAATTGATGGTTCGGAATAAGTTGCTTCTCCTCAATAATTGATTTGAGACGTTTTAAGAGCAGCTTCTCGAACAATTTGGATACGATTGGTAATAGCGAGATTGGACGGTATGATGTTTTCTCATTGGGTGGTTTCCCTGGTTTCGGGATCATAATAACTTCCGCTACCTTCCACTGCATCTGACGTATTGTAATCGCAGAGCAGCGTTGAATAGGTGCGTAAGTTTCATTATGCCCTTTCTTTGTAGTTCTTTAAGCACATGCGCACTAATTAAATCATAGACAGGTGCTTTTTTGGCGCTGAGGTTCTTTTGAATCTCCGTGGCAATTTCGTTCGGGGTTATTGGATCAATGACCCTATTTTCCCAGGTGTCAATCGCGGGTAGCGGTTCGTAGTCATTAGCAGGGTAAGGTTGAAAAGCATTTGCTAAATGTTTAGCAGATATTTCCGCCTTTTCACTATCTTTCCTTGCCCATTCACCGTTTTCCTTGCGAATAGGTGGGTTTTGGTTTTGTGGTCGGTTTAACCTCTTAGTCGCCTTCCACAGAGAGTACTCAGTATCTTTATCGTCTGATAAATCTCTTAGGAATTCAGAGAATGTTTCGTTTTTAACTGTACGGATTTCCTGTTTAAGTTGTTGGATTAATTAATTTAGCATTGTTTTATCTGCAGGTGCTCTGCTTTGTTGCCATTTTTTTCGTGCTTTGCGTTTCGCTGATACGAGATCTCTAATTTCTTTTGGGTAGTTTCGCCCAGTTGTTTTCTGTTTTGGCGCCGGCGTACTGTTCCATGCTGCTTGTTGTAGATTAGCAATGAACAATTCTGCTTCCGCATCTAATTGATCGGTTGTTTTTAGTGGGACATTTAACTGGATACGTTCTTCTAATTCTGTTCTGAATACGTCCCAGTCTGTTCCTTTGTTTGTTAGTGATGGTGGGCGTGATTTATTGATGATCGTTTCACTTAACGTGAAGATAATCGGAGAGTGGTCTGATGACAGGTCGTAATTGTTTTCAATACTGGTGTAATTAGATGATATATTTTTCAGTATAAAGAAGTCAATTAGATCTGGAATTTTGTTACCTTCTGTTAGCCAATACGTTGGCTTACCAGTGGAGTGGCAGATACATTTAGCTTACCTTTGGTAGTGATGAGTCTCGACCCCCAGAAGGTATGTTTAGCGTTAAAATCCCCTCCAATTATGAAGTGATCTCCTAGTGTTCGAAAGAGCCCGAGGTAGTCCTCTTTTTCTAACGCATATCTAGGTGGACAGTATATTACAACAACAGTATAGTCCTTGAATTTTGTAGAAACCTTCACAGCTGTTGCTTGTATTTCACAAGTCTCATAGTTAGAATCTTCATAGTGTTTAATATTGTACTTTATTATTACCGCTGATCCTCCCCCTAGCTGTGTTATTTGGGTGGAACGTGTGGTATAATTTGTACCCTTTTATTTTTAGGTAGTTCTCTTTGGTAAAGTGTGTTTCCAAAATTAAAAAGATGTCTATTTTTTGATCCCAAAGGAATAGTTGTAACTCATGGAAGTAATGACATATTTGGACAAGGAAGAAGTTGTTTGTTTGCCTGCAGCAGATTTAGGTCTTAAGTTGAGAAGATCTTGGTCGTTCATTGAATAATATATTTTCCCATGTTATTTACTTTAATGTTCAAAGCTCATAGAACAATTAGGTACAGTTCTTATTGTTAATCAATTTCAAATAAACAAAATTGTTTCTTGTAAATGGTTTTTTATAAATGTAGGTAGCTAATGTTGTTTTATACGTTGCCTTATCGATAGAGCTTTACCACCCCTAACTTTTCTAGAGCGTCTGAGTGCTCAGTGGAATAGATACAACAGTTGTTAATTTGAAATAATTTGTGTTCGTAATAAGAGTTTTTAAAATAAATGACTTTGTTAAAAAAACACTTATAATTCTTGTTTGTGCTTTAAAAGATTATTGATATAACAGACCATTTTTAGTTTTAAACAATTCTTGTTTGAAGAGCCTTGATTGTTAAATTGTTAATGCATTTAAATGATTATAAAATCTTCTGTTTGTTACCCTGTCATATGGTGATTGATTGATAAGCAAATATATTTGTTTCAAAATAAAAAAAAATGTGGCAAAACGCAAAATACTCCATAGCCTATTAATAAAACAGAGTAGAAGAACGGACAGAAAGAATAACAGAAGTAATGAACTATAGCCGCTAAAACAACGGCACTTGTAGCCGTTATTTCGGCCGAATTTTAATTATTTGGCATAAAGTTCGCCCGCACACCAGCGATATGCAGAACTGAAACAAGCAGAGCGGGGCCGCGCACGGGCGAGAGATAGCGCCACCCACGATTCTCATAAATTTTATTCACGTATTCATTTCTAGCACGGCCCGGCTTTATAGTCACTGTTATTTCTATACTTCGCGCCCGAACTGCGAAAATAGAATAAAAAACTTAGCCGCCCTAATGAAAAAACCGAGACGGCGATGCGGAAGCGTGCGACAGAGCGAGAGCGCCGGCGGCTCGCGCCGCCCTAGATGGCGCTTTGTTTTTTGCGCGAAAAAACGGGCCGGGCCGAACTAACGCGGAAATGCGTCGTAAAAACGCCTCTTTACTGCTCCTGCATTTTCTATGCGGCGGCTTGAGGGTTTGCGCGCTGCGGGCGCGGCCTTGGGTTAAAGATTAACTAATAAATTTGATTTTTCCGCTCGAAGCCGCGCTTGTCGAACAGAAACTCCTAGAGCCCCACAGCTTTAGAGGTAAATAAAAAGGGGGCCTTAAAAGCTCACAATCGTCGCATTCTGCGCTCGTTAGTCGCGCCGCAAAGCTCGATAAGCTGCTTCCTTTTGAATAGATTAATCCGGATAATTCTCTAAATCCAATCGCACCGAGAGGACTTCCGGAGTTTATATATAAACCCTCCTGCCTTCCTGCTTATGGCGCCGGGGCGGTGTTTATTATTTTTCTTCCTTGGCGCTCTCGGCGCGGAAACGAATTCTAATTACCGCCGGTTTTGTACGGTTTCGGTAAATAACGGCGCCGGTTTTTCTTGCAGATGGATTATCCGGGTAATTATATCGATTGTGGGGAAAACGGGCAAAAAGGGTAAAAAAGCCCGAAGTAGATTGATTCGGACACGGTTTTTCACTCAGGGTGGCGAGGCGAAGATAGATAGTTTGGGCAAAAACAAGAGGTGCAATTGGAGCGCGGAACACTGAAAATCGAAATTACCTCCTCGCTTGCCCCACTTTTGTGTGGGGGTGATCAGTTTTGTGAAATATTAACGCCGCACGGGAAGAAGCTCACAAAACGGCAGAGAATTTGAAAGTAATCCCACCAAAGAGTAAATCTAATGCTAATACCAGCAATCGGAACTATTAGTGGTGGTAGTTGATGTGAACGCGTGGAAATTGCATATCTGCGGTCTAGACATTTAAATCCTTGTCGCTTTGCTGCATGTGGCCACACACATTTACACAAAATCGTATTAAACCACAAAGCCAACTCAATTTATACTGGAATTAGACGAGATTGGCGCTTTAATCATCGACTATGCATTAATTGCCTATGTTGCAATAAATACCAAATGAACCACAACTGAAACCCAAATAGGAAATAATCTTATATAGTTAAAAGTCACTTTATTTTAGAATGCCAAAGCAAAAACAATGTTAACTTTGATCATTCTTTTAATTAAACGTAAAAAACAATATTTCAACTATTGCACCCTGTGTTTAAATGAAAATAAACTACTTTTTGTTAACTTATTAAACGAAATCGTTTAAATTGAAAGATATCGATGATGTGAATAAGTAATACTAGATACATCCGGAAAGTAATAAGACTGATTTTATTGATCCAATCAGAACAGTTAAGGGGCGGAGACTTCAGATCCAAAGCTTGGTGGGGGTGTCAGGTAAACGGTCCGATCTAGCTCATTTGCCTTTGAGCCTTTATGGGGTACGGATCGCTTAGTAAGTAGGCAGCTGCTTAAACATCGCGTTCTTGAACAAATTACGGCGCAGTGCAATAAAATTTTGCATTAAACTAAAAAAATTTACCAACGAGACGCTTTATAAAAAACGCGAGTATTTACAAAGCGTTCAGAGAAGAAATGTCTTAAATTTCGCTAAGGTAAAAGCGGTTTTGGATTATGACCAACGTGATTCATTCATTCATTTCATGTAACTCCTAGTGGACCATATGGCGCCATTGGAGTTTCAATTTGCAATGGTAAAAGATGGCAGATTGCTAGTCCTGCGCACCTGAAGTTGAGTGGTCCACAATCTTCTTCACAAATTTTTTCCACTCTTGTTTGTTTTTTAACCTTTTAACCTGCGTCCAATTGATGTTTTGAGCTTCCAGTTCTTTATTCACATTTCTCTTCCATGTTTCTTTGGGTCTTCCCCTCGCTCTCTTGCCTGTCCAGTTGAAGTCCAAGGCTTGTTTGGTGATGCTATTTTGTGATTTCCTGAGTGTGTGTCCTATACATCTCCATTTATATATTTTTATTGATTTGTCAATCGTCTCTTCTTCTGTAATTTCCAAGAGTCTTTCGTTGGTGATGCGTTGTGGCCAGAATATGTTGCATATTATTCTTAGACATTTATTTATGAAGGTTTGTACTTTTTTAATGTTGTCCTTGTTTTCTATCCAAGTTTCGGCTCCATAAATTAAAACGCTTTTAACATTTGATCTGAAGATCTTCCTTTTGTCTTCCTGTTGATGTTTTTGGAGGCCCAAATTTTCCATAACATATTGAAGGCCTTTTGTGCTTGCATTGTCCGTCTTGCTATATCCGCTTCGCTCCTACATTTTTTATTCACCACGCTTCCCAAGTAGCAAAATTCTTCAACTTCTTCTCTTTCCTGTTTCTCTAAGTTGATTTTCCTGCCACTTTCGTTGGCCTCTGTTAAGAGTTTTGTTTTCTTAGCGCTTATTTTTAACCCCACTTGTTTTGCTGTCTTGTTTAATTTGTCAATTTTTGCTTGCATGTGTAGTTTGTTTGTCATAATTAAATATATATCGTCTGCAAACTACAGATCTTCGAGCTATTCGAATACATTCCAATTTAATCCTGATTTGTTGTCAGCCGTATGTTTCATAATCCAATCGATCACTGTGAGGAATATCAGTGACGACAACGTGCAACCTTGTTTAACTCCGGATTGAATTGGTATCTTTGATTCTTGCGTAGTAATTTTCTTATAGTATGCGTGTCATTGTTATGTATTTCGTTGGTATACCGTAGGTAGCTAGAATTTCTCACATTTTGATGAGGTCGATGGTGTCGAAGGCTTTAATGAAGTCTACGAAGATCACAAATATTTCCCCTCCCCTTTCTGTGACTTGCTCTAGAATGATTTTCAGTGTGCATATTTGGTCTATATATGATTTTTGTAGGCGGAATCCTGCTTGGTTGTCTCTCAGTTTTCTATCAACTGCCCTTTTCATCTTGTCAAGCATCAGTCTTGTTAGTATCTTGCTGGCTGTACATAGCAGAGTAATCGAACGCCAATTCTCACATTCGGTCAGGTTGCCTTTCTTGAGCAGTTTAATTATGATGCCCTCGTCCCAGTCTTTGGGTATGACTTCGTCTGTCCATATTTTCTTTATTAAAGTACGCATTATTTGTGTTGTTGTTTCGAGGTTGGCCTTTAATAATTCGGATGGGATACCATCACTGCCTGCTGCTTTACCATCTTTTAATTTGAGTATAGCCTTTTCTACCTCTTGTTTTGTAAATTCTGTCTCATCAATGTTTAATTGCTCCTCCAAATCTTCTCTTATTGTTTCGTTTTCGTTTATTTTTCCTTTCTGGTATATTTCTGTGAAGTGTTCGACCCATCTCCTTGTTACTTCTTCTTCTGTTCTGAGCAGCTCCCCAGATTTTGCTTTTAGTTTGGTTGCCTGTCTGCGCTTCTTACCCATTAATGTTCTTGTGATCCCGTACAGTTTTTTGACATCATGTTTCTTGGAGGCTTTTTCTGCTATTTGGGCCAATTCTTCTATGTATAACCGTTTATCTCTCCTTGCGCTCATTTTTACCTTTTTGTTTTTGTCGTTGTATCGCAGTTCGATCGTTTTCCGTATTTCTTTGTGTGTTGTGCTTATTTGCTCCATTTTTAATTTTTTCCTCTCTTCAATTATGTTTTGTGTTTCTAAAGAGATCCCGGGTTTATTTGGTTTGGTTTCCGCGCCAATAGTTGACATGGCAGCAGTTTTTACTGCATCTTTGTATTTAGACCAGGTATCTTCAATATTACATTCCTCTATGACTGTGTCCCCAATTTGTGTTCTTAGTTTGTCTCGAAAGTTCATTAAAACTACCTCGTTTTCTTTTAACATTTGGATATTAAATCGTGCGCTGCAATGTCTTTGTACAAAGTTCTTTTGTAGGCTTGATTTTAATTTTGCCCTCACTAATTTGTGGTCGGATCCATCATCGGACCCTCTCATTGCTCTAACGTCTTTTAGGCTGTTTCTCCACTTGCGTTCGATAGTTATGTATGTGGTCAATGTGGTTCTTGTATTTCCCGCCTGATGAGGTCCATGTTTCTTTGTGTATCTTCTTGTGCGTGAATAGCGTGCCTCCTATCATTCATCCATTTGTAGCACAGAACTCTATTAATTTTTCCCCGTTGTTGTTTTTTTCACCTAGTCCATGCTTCACCATTACATGTTCCAGCCCCTCATGCGTTCCAGTCTCCCATTGTGATTTTTATATCTCGCTTTAATTTGTTGTTAATGCTACGCAGTGCGCTTTGAAGTTGTTCGTAGAAATCGTTCTTTACGTCCTCGCTTTTATAATTGTTGGCGCGTATATATTAATAATTGTTACATTTCTAAATTTAGCTTTAAATCTGGCCCATATAATCCGCTATGATATTGGTTTCCATTCTATCATGGATTTGTTAGTCGATTTATCGACCATTATTGCTACTCCTCCATCTCTGTCTGGGCTGTTTTCCGCTTTCCCTGAGTAGATAATTGTGTTGCCGTTTGTTAGTTGAATTCGCCCTTCTCCCTTCCATCTTGTTTCACCAATTCCCAGTATTGTAATTCCATAATTATTCATCTCTCTTGCTATCTCTTCAGTTTTCCCACTCTCAAACATTGTTCTTACATTCCAGCATCCGATAAAGGTGTTGTTCCTTGTGTCTACTGTTCCCTCTATATATTTTCTGACTTTGTTCTTCTTGTTTTTGTCTTCTTTACTTGTGTCTAGCTTAGTATTTTGTGTTGTTGTTATGTTGGTTGTTTCTTTTTTGTCTGGATGTTCTGCTTTCTCGTTGCCGCCCGAGTTATTCTTAGTCGTTTTCGTTTGTGAGCGTTTATATTCTCTATTTACCATCTCATTGGCCATTATCTTTGCTGTGTTCGTTTCCTTTTCCGTCTCTCCCGTAGTGCTGATCAGTTTTTTTGGGGTTGAGCCTTCATCATTTTTCAGGCTGCCTCCTTCTTTGTCTGACCACTTGTAGTTTATGTCCTCTATTTGTATTTTGCGGTATCCTACTCGTGTTTGTTTTCCTTTGCTTCTTTCCTCTCTTGCTACTTTCCTTATCGCCCTTTGCGCCCTTCTTTTTGTTTGTACGCGATGTTATTTTAGCGTTTGTAAAACGTAAAATGTTGGGTACGGATCTGTCTTTTATTTATTTTGAAAGTGGTCTTGACGGCCAGCTACGTTCTTATCTGACGGCCGGCTGTGTACTTATTGTCGCTGGCACTGTGGAAAAGTTTGACCGTGATCGACCCTCTTATCTTCGTTAAGTAGCAATGATTCTCGTTCTTTCCCTTAATTCCTAGTCGTACCTTGTTTTGTTCGTGTTTGTGGCTTCCTTGTACTCCCTTAAACCTCGCTATCACGTCACTCTATTTTAGTATTGTATAAATCACTATATTTTTGAATTTTATTGAACACTGGATCTAAGCTGTTGACAGCAGCGCACCGCACACTCAATCCAACGTGATAGTGTTAGAATAACAAAGAGTGGGACTTCTAAAATCTATTGTGCATGCAATCGGCACTATTAAATTGGAGATGAGGAATTTTTGTGCTAAATTGATTTTCAATGTTTTACCGGAGAAGAGAAGAAAAATCATGTTCAAATCCAGCTTAAGGGACACCATTTTGGGACTGTTAAAATACATAAGCTGCTGCAATGAGTGCTCTGGAAGAGATTTAAATTTAAGTCTTCCAGGCAACAATATATTGATGCCCAAGGACGTTACTTTGAAGAAAATTAAGTGTATATAAACAACTTGAATTAAACGGATGTTCTCAAATCGTCTCGTTACTTTCCAGACGTACCTTATATATTGGTTTGAGCAAAATAAAGATGACAAAAGACCAAATTAAGTAATAACCAATCAGGGTTAATTCAATTCCTCAAAGAGTTGTTTTTCAGATAGGATGAGTTGCTAATTTAAGGTTTATATAAGGAAAATCGACCTTAAGTCAAGAAAATGCTACAAAATTCCTCTCCAGTTGCCTTCTTCACTGTTTCGCCCCTTCCTTTCTTTCGCTTATTTAAAAGCTTAGTAGGCATGAAATTTGTCGTAATCATTTCTCATGGTTCACTATATAAGATGACGAAATACTTATATGAGGGATGTTAAACTCATAACTGAAGTTACAATAATGTTATAAAATCAACTATTCTTTCTTTCGCGATACACTTTTATCACCTTTTTACTAGCTTCTAGATTCCTTTTTTATAAGAGATTTTTTATTATTGCCGCAGACAAAAATGAGCAACTTTGATAACAGCATTATTGGAGACAAATTTCTTCCCCTTTAAATGTTATTTCAACAAACTAAATAGATACAAATTACATGGTAACTTGTTTAAGCTATAATATAGATGCGATAAAGCATTCTAGTGAAAGTTTTGTTAAGCTTGGACTAGTGCTGCCGTTATGGAGTGAAGTATTTTGCATTTTTGAGCAAACAGCTGCCTTAGTTTTGTTTTTTAGCATATTGTCCCAATATTAAAGAAACTTGAAGAAAATTACTTCCAATAAGTCCCAAAATATAATTGCAAGAACATTTTCAGTAGATGCAGAGGTTTTTAATTTTTCTGGGCGAAGGCCATGATGAATGTCGCCATTCCATTGAAGCCAATTTGCTTTCGGACATAAAGTAATGGATCAAGATTTCATCACAAGTGACTACGATCTTAATAAATTATTCACACTCTTCTGCAAAACATTGAAGTAAAACGGTGCATGCTTTCTATTCAGGAGAGCCATCAAAAAATGGGTGTGTGCAGTTTATTATACAGTATCATCAATAGTTCTTACCGTTATCCATAGATTTTCACAAATTAAACGGTTTACAGGTCTAATATTAACTTGGTTTATAGATTTTGAAAATTCTGCACCAGTCATAAACTTGAGTCTTGGATAAACATGTATTTTCTAGACATTTTTGCGATATGTCTCAGCCGTTTTGATCTCTTTTGTTCATTGCTTAGTTTCTCATATACTTCTATGATTTCTCAGTTAGATCTTTTTTCTCATCCCCCGCCCTGTACTTTTTATTCTTCCCAAAAATTTCGCATAATGCTTTTCTCTTTCATATGTTTAGTATCATTTCTTTTTGTTTGCTAAAGTTCAGGTGTCACATCCATACAACATAATTTTGAGATACATTTTTTGAATTCGGTTGGTTTGAAGGACTATTTCTATTATTTGTTTATTTTTGTCTTTTCGTGGACAATGTTAGTTATTGTCTCTTCTAGATAGTCGAACTGTGTTACTTTCTCAAAATTATATCTTTTGTTGCGTGCTATTTTTATTTAATTAATTAAATTATTAATTTAATTTAATTTTATTTCTTTATCCTTTGTATATTTGTCGATTCCATCCCTTTATGCTCTAACTTCTAAAATATTTGTTCTAATTCCTTTATTCTTCTTGTAATCAGTATTACATCATTCTTTCTAACCTCCTTCTCTAATTGTAAGATTACTATTTTTGTCTTACTTTTAACTTTCTCTTTCAGTTGTATATTTTTTAGTTTTATTGCACTATCATTCGCTATTTTTCTGCATTTTATCTGCTTTAAGAACTCCTCCACATTCTATATATTGCTTACTTTCTTCCCACACAGCGATAAATTACTATACAAACTACAACGTACAGTGTAGTGTAGATAGTTGCCTGTCCTCAAAAATTTTGCCGTAGTTCTTGCGTTTGATACATGCAACTTATTTACTATCTCTTAACTCCAACTAATTATATTTATAATATTATTAAATTAATTATTAATTACTCACTGATCCGGTGACTTTTCCCGCGTTTTCAATCGTTCCAGATTTGAAAAACACCTTCTACTCAACTACTTTCTTGCGTTTTTAAATAACTCGATATGGCCCAATTAGAAAAAATAACACAAGCACTTCTCTGGAAATTGATATATCAGCATTACCTTATTTGACTTTATTTGTTGTAGTCTGTAGTCATTTATATTGGCTCTATAATTTGTGAAGATAATTTGAGGTCCTTCAAAGCTGTTATAATATCTCTTCGCTTTATCGAGGCATATGCCTTTTGGAAGTCCAATAACACATATTTTTTGTCTTGTTACTCATTTCTTGAATTTGCTGAATCGCCAAAATATAGTCTATGACTGATTTTCCTTATTTGAATCCACATTGGCAACTACTTATTTTTTTGTCCGCTTCTTCCTGTACTTTTTTATTAATTAAACTAATATTTTCTATGAGATGATTAATCATGACATTGGCCTATAATAGTCTGCGTGTAATGGGTCTCCTTTTTTATATACATGGTTTATTATTTACAACTTTTTTTTGTTCCCATACCTCCATTATTAGTTCAAACACTCTTCTGTCTACTGTTCCATCTGCGAATTTTATCAATTCAATTGATATCTTGTCCACTACTGTGCTTTTATTATTTTTCATCTTTTATCACTTCTTCAAATACTTTCCATTCTTTCTCCCTTCCTCTTATCTTTTCTTCCCCTCTTTATTTCATTTTTTGTGCTACCAACACCTTTTTAGAATATTCTTTCCACACTTTCATCTCTCGATCGCTCGTTTGCACTCTTCATCAAACTAATCCTTTTTTATCATAATTTCTACGCCTTTCATTAACAACTCTTTTATTTTGCATCATTCTTTCTCTATATCTCCTCTTTTGGTTCTACCTCTCCCAATTTTTTATTTTTGACTATTTTTGTATATTAGACCATTTTTGTATTTAACTTTTGCTTATCATTGTTATACATGGTTAAAGCAAACAATTTTGTCTCTTGTTTACATATTCGGTTTACTAACTCTTTCCACCAATATATGTTTGTACATTTGCCTCAAGTTTTTTTAAAAATCCTGCAGCGATCTCATTTGCTGCTGGGTTTTATTAATTTTCTTTTAGATGGTCTCTTTTTCATCTTTTTTGTGTTGTTCTACATCTGCTTCTTATAATACTAAACCCGCCCATATCATATATCATATAGCTCCTTTGTTGGAGCAAAGGGCGCTCTTGTTGGGGCGTTTCATTTGCTTTAGCTTTAGACTTCTTGTGGTGAGATAGCCAGTCTCACGTACTGTCTGGGGTCCGTTCCGTTGTCACAATTCTTTCCATTAGTTCCTTCCATTTTTTCCTCTTTTGCTATTCTTTTTGCTTGGTTCCAATTTAGGTCTACTTGTTTTAGTTCTTCTGTAATTGTTTTTTTCCAAGTATTAGTTGGTCTGCCTCTCCTTCTTTTCCCTGTCCTATTGTACTCCAAGGCTTGCCTGGTTATATTTCCTATCGGTTTTCTAAGGGTGTGACCAATCCATCTCCACTTGCGCTTTTTTATGGTTATCTCTATTATTTCCTCTTTTGTCATTTCCCAAAGGTCCTCATTACTGATTACTTCTGGCCAGAAGATTCCGCAAATAATTCTGAGGCATTTATTTATAAATGTTTGCAGTTTCTTATAGTGTTTTCTGTCTTCTTTCCAGGTTTCTGCTCCATATAGTAGTGTACTTTTTACATTACTGTGGAAGAGTCGGAGTTTTGTTTTTCTGCTGATATTGTTTGACGTCCAAATTTTAAATAGTGAATTGAAGGCTTTCTGTGCTTGTCCTATGCGTCTTTCTATATCCCTCTCTGTGCCTCCTTTAATGCTTATTATGCTTCCTAGGTAGCAGAATTCGTCTATTTCCTCTATCTCTTTTCCTCTAATTGTATTCTTGTATTCCCCATGTTGTTTTTGGTTAATAGTTTAGTTTTGTTTGAGTTTATTTGTAATCCTACTTTCCTAGCATTGTTGTTTAGTTTGATCAGTTTTTGTAGCATGTGTTTTTATTTGTTGTTATTAGGCAGATGTCGTCCGCAAACTCTAAGTCCTCCAGTTTGCCAAATACATTCCAGTTTATCCCTGTTCTTTTGTCTTCAGTCCTCCTCATTACCCAATCGATTACTATTATAAAAGGAGACGGAGAGGATGCAGCCTTGTCTCACTCCTCTTTGTATTTCAACTTTTGGGTGAGTTGTCCTTCATGCTGTATGTATGCCGTGGAGTTGTCGTAAAATAGTTTTATTATTTTAATGTATTTGACTGGTATGCAGTATTGTTCCAATATTTTCCACATTACTTCTCTGTCTATTGTATCCAAGGCCTTTTGAAAATCGATGAAATTTATGAGGATTTCTTCTTCAACTTCGGCTGTTTGTTCTAGAATAATTCTTAGGGTGTTGATGTGATCGATACATGTTCTATTTGGTCTAAACCCTGCTTGATTGTCTCTCAGTTTTATATTTATAGGGTTTCTTAATCTTTCTAGAATTATTCTGGTCATTATTTTACTTGTTGTGCTGAGCAGGGTGATCGGTCTCCAGTTTTCGCACATTGTTCGATTTCCTTTTTTGGGTATTTTTAGTATTATACCTTCTGTCCATTCCTTTGGTATTTGTTCTTGTGTCCATATCTTGTTTAGTAGTATATAAAGTAGTTCGGTTGAGTAGTTTGGATGTATTTTTATTAATTCTGCTTGGACTCCGTCTATCCCTGCTGCTTTATTATTTTTCAGTGTTTGTATTGCATTCCTTATTTCGGTTTTAGAAATTTCTTCTGTAGGCAATTCCAGTGTTCCATGTATGTCTATAATGTCTTCTATTTCTCTATTAGTCTTTGCGTATGCTTTGTATATTTCGGTGAAGTGTTCTACCCATCTGTTTTTAATTTCCTCTTGTGTGGAGAGTACTTCTCCATTTTTTCCTTTTAATTTGGTTGACGTCGTTTTGTTTGGTTCCACTAGTTTTTTTGTTATTTTGTATAGTGTTTTGGGATCATGCTTCCTGGCTGCCTCTTCCGCTGCTCTAGTCATGCTGTTTATGTAATTTCTCTTGTCTTGTCTTGCGCTCTTTTTTACTTCATTGTTTTCTTTGGTATAGTTTTCTTGCCATATTTTCCTCTGGTCTTGGTTTTTCTCTATTAGGAGTTTTGCTCTTGTTGTTTTTTTTTTCCAGTTTCATTTTTGTTTCATTTGAGATCCATGTTTTCTCGTGTCTTTCATTATAACCTATTATTTCTATTGCTGTTTCATTTAATGTGTTTTTATAAGCGTTCCATATCTCTTCAATAGATAGTATCGATGGGTCCATCATAGTGCTGGCTTTTCTTTCTATCGCTTCTTTAAACTTCTCTTTTATTTCTGGGGCGTCTAATTTATTTACGTTAAGTTTTCTTCTTTTTGGGTTGAGTTTATACTTGGCTTTTATACTGATTTTAATTTTTGCTCGCACTAGCGTGTGATCTGATGCGCAGTCTGCTCCTCTTATAGCTTTTACATCCTGCAATGTGTTTCTCCATTTCTTTTCCATGAGGATATGGTCAATTTGGTTGTGAGTTGTTCCATCTGGTGAGGTCCAAGTTGTTTTGTTGATGTCCTTATGTTGAAATAAAGTTCCTCCTATTGTGAGGTTGTTTAGGGCGCAGAATTCTGTTAATCTTGTGCCATTATCGTTTGCCTCACCTATTCCATGTCTTCCCATTACATTCTCCTTTCCCTCGTAGTCTCTTCCTACTTTTGCGTTCATGTCACCTATCATGATTACAATATCTCGGGTATATTTAGTTTTTAGTTTCGTTATAATTGTGTATATTTGGTTATAGAACATATCTTTCACTTCCTCTTCTTGCTGGTTTGTTGGGGCATACACATTTATTATGATTATGTTCCTAAATTTTGCTCTAAATCTTGCCCGTATGATCCTTTCTGATACCCCATCCCATTCTAACAGTGCTTTTGTTGATTCTTTATTTAACATTATTGCTACCCCACGTTCTCTGTGTGCCTGTTCATCTTCGTAGCCTGAGTAAATAATGGAAATGTTGCCTGCTAACTTTCTCTGACCCATCCCATTCCATCTTGATTCGGCTATGCCTAATATACTGATTTTGTATTTTTCCATTTCGTTTGCTATTTGGTACGTTTTTATTACTTCTGCCATAGTTTTAACGTTCCAGCAGCCTATAAAGGTTCTGGTTCTTGTGTCTAGGGTTGTTGCGCTAGTATTTGCTTTCATTTTTTTCTTCTTTTTATTTTTATTCTTTTTTATTTTTAATGTGTCTTTATAAACTAAACCTAACTTTTTTTCTACATTTGCCTTATACTCGTTATCCTTGTTATTTGCCTTTGTTGTCTTCAGTTTATCCCTTGTATTTTGCTCTATTAGTTTTTTGTTCTTTTGACTTGTGTGATCATCAACAGTTTCTCTTCCGCTGACGTACCTTCGTTTCTTAGGGCTTGGTTCTGGTCTTATGGGAATCTCTCGCTGGCAGTTCTTCCTTTCTTCTTATCTAATTCTGTGTTTATCTGTATTCCTTCCATGTTTCCCAGTGTTTGTATTGTTGTTTTTGGTCTGTTTGCGTTATCTCCGTCTGACTGTTCAGGTGATTCTACCATTTGTAACTGTTGTAGTGTGAATTGGTCTCCATTTATTATTAATGTATCATTTTTCATAATAACATGATGTTCTTTGTTTCTGATTTCTTTCATGTAGTTCTTCAATTTCCTGCGTGTTTCTTGCATTTCTTTGGAGTAGTCTTCTTCTATATAAATTCTCGTTCCCTTTAGTTTTTTTGTTGCTCTTAGGATTGCCAATTTCTTGGTCCAGCTTTTTAGTTCAACTAAGATTGGACGGACTTTATTTTTGTCGTGTGGTTTCCCAATTCTTCGAATATCCATTACCTCGTCTTCCATAGATGTTGGCAGATCCATGTCCCTTAGAACCATTCTTGTTTTTTCTTTTAGTATGAGCTCGCTTTCTTCTGAACTTTCTTCAACTCCGTGTATAATTATATTTTTCTTTCTTGACTCTTTTTCTAGCATAGCTATTTTCTTCTCTTGTTGATCTATTCTAGTCTTTAGTTGGTGGTTCTCTATCTTCAGTTGGTTGTTTTCCTTCTTTACTTCTATTATATCCTTGTGTATTTTATCAAGTTTCGTTTCCACTTTTTCTATTGCCTTTAGTTTAGAATTTGTATCTTCTAGTATTTTTTCCATTTTGTGTTCTTCCATTCTGTACTTTGTATTTCGTATTTACGCGCGAATTTCTGTGTCTCTTCCGTGTTTTATTTTACGTTTTTGTTTTATTTTCACTTTTATTTTTATGGTAGTATGAGTTTTATTTGGTTTCCATTAATTTTAAACACTATGTTTATGTATTTTTATTTTATTTCTCTGCGATTTAAATTTGCCTTAATCCAACGCTGTGTGTTGTTTACGTTTGGCGCGGATAATACGCGTCCGTGACCGCGCTTATCACTTCACCTCGCTCGAAGTTTGCCTTCTCTTATCTCTCTCCTCGATTCAAAGTTTATTTCCCTGCTATTAATTCTAATCCTATCTTAATTCCTACTAGTATATTGTTTCTTGTCACACTTGTTTTACTTATCTACTCGCCACTTTATACTTATTTCGCATTTAAACACTCGTTTTTACCAATATTATTCGCCGCAAAATAATTTGTAGCCAATATGTCCACGCACAGGACCGGACCAGCAACCCGCCCATATACTTTTTCTTTATTTCTACCTATTGTTTTCTTTTTACAGTTTCTGTTTCTTCTTTACAGATTGTGTTGTTTATATATTCTTATTTAGGTTTTGCTTACTTTTAAAAAATTTTATCTTCTTTTAATATAATGTTTTTTTTTTATTTCCATCTCCACTATTTTCTTTATCTAATATTTGTTTTGCTGTTTATCCTGTCTATTTTTAGCATCCTTATGCTATATTTATTTCGTTTTAAACCGTTTGGGTTCTTCATAAAACCCTTTTGTATCTTTTTTATTCCCTAAATACTTTTCAGCCACCTTCTAAGGATTCTTCTGCATCTATTCCATTCTCCTAGTATGTTTTGTAATTTTGGATTACTTTTCAATGCGTTTGTTAAATGTTTCTTAATATGTCTTTTCACTAATGCGTTCTTCATTAAATTTTTCCGATTTGCTGTTTTTTCTTTTTGTTCTTCAGGAATGTTGTTTTACTTTTGTTATAACAAGCACATGGACAAAATTTACAATTTTCTACATCTTGTTTTATGTTTTCTCTTTATGATTATGTGATTTATCTGGTCCTTTCTCCTGCCTGTAAGTGATATTCATGTTATTTTGTGGATGTCTTTGTAGCATACGTTCATTTTTATAACCTTCTCCTATTACAATTTCTTTCTAAATATGCGCTTTTCCTTCCTTGTGCATTCTGCATAGTTCATTCTTACTTGCGCATTCTATTACTATTTTAATGTCATACCTCGACATTCTTTCCATAATGTGACCGATTTACCATTCTTCGATTGGGGGGTGTACGTTTAATATATTTCTTTCCTTTTATTTACCCTTTAAGTCTGTAATTTTTTGAAATTCTACTACTAAATTTCTAATTCTTTTTTTACTGTAACACCTACTTCATAATATTTTACTCTCCATTTCTGCTAAAAATAGCATAATCGTCAACATTAGGAATCTCTGTGTCTCTTAATTTAGTTTTCTGCTTGACCATCATATCTACATTATACTTCTTCAAAATTGTTATTAAATTTTTTACTGCTCTAGCATGTCTAGCCTATGTCTTTTTAGTTATTTTCTGTATCATCTACTTGTATTTAGTACAGAGTTTAGTTTGTACAAATAATTGCATTCCACTCGTTGTTGTGCCTAGAAAATAGTCTAGATAGTTCTCTTCCTTTTTAAACATTGAAAAAATAATCGCAAATTGAAATTGGATAATAACGCAGTATAAGAAGTATATTAAAAGAAACAAAATTGAAAAACATTTGATGTTAGCATCTAAAAATTTTAATTCTTAATGTAATAATTCTTAAGTAAAAACCTTCTCAAATATTTATTCCGCATATTTGGAGTAGTAAACAACAGTTTAAAATAAAAAAAAATTTAAGGGGCTAATTTGTGAAAGTTATAAGAAATAACATGGTCAAACTAGTGGAAACTGAGATGCCAGATTAGTTACGTTGTCATTGGTTTTTTTAGAGCCTTTGACCTCTACCTCCGGTTTTCTTTACAGCACTTCTTCAGTACTATCGTCTCTTGTATCAATTTGCACAAGCCCCTTACAAAACAGTTGTTGTGTTCGTTTGGATTCATTATTGGTTTTCCAAAGCTTGCATTCTGTAAACTAAAGCCTCACACTCGCACAGGATGTCGATGGCTGCTTCTGATTCCCTGCGGCATTTCTTGCAGCTTAGGTCTTCATTGTGTAACTTTATTTTCTTGGGGGTGTCTTTTAAGAAAACAATGCCGTATGAGGAGTTATAGCTCGTAACTGACTCCTGGTTTGTACTAACAGTTCTGCAGTCCTTTTACGAGATGGTGTTTTTATAGTTTTTTCCATGTTTTTATCCCGGTATATTTTTCCATTACTTCTGGCCAATTCCCTCACATGGCTTTATATTGCACCTTTAGGTACTCACAGAGTCGATTCGATATGGAGTCGATGATCCTTCTTATGCAAGCTCAACAGGTTTTTCATTGCCACAACAAAGTTAACTTGTTGTGGCCTGCCAGAGCACTAAGCTTTTCGCTGAATTTCCGTACTAGCCTGGATGTTACCCTAGGGTTCTTTAATGCCTTCAGAAGTTTTGCCTAACGCCCTGCATCTGTCTTTTCCTAATGAAAAGTCTAATTGCGAATTTTCGTTCCAGACCAGCTCTTTGATTCGTCTGTATACCAAATAATTTTTCAAACCTGTTTTTGTTGTTTACTTTGTTTCTATAGCCATTTCGATAAATAATATTAACCTTTAAATTCATGTTAAATGTGAATTTTTATATCATATGGTTCGTTCTCATGTCTAGTTTACCTCCACCCAATTATCAGATCTACTGCTTCCATATATTCTCTGCAAATGCGTGACGTAGTCTAAAAGAGCTGCTCCTGCCTCTTCCATGACTTCAGAATGAAAAAGAGGAAGGTCTAGCAGTGTATTTATTACCGCTGTTGGTGTTAAAAATTCCATTCACGATATTATAACCCAAAAACTCCCAAATTTACGAGTCATAAGTCTAATTCAGTTCACATAAAAATAAAGTGAAAAAAATATTACTGTCGCTATGAAGTTACAATTTTTATAATTATAAAAAATGTGGTTAACATTCAAAACGCTTCCTATTACAATAAATAACAAATTCCCATCTGCGCAAAACTGCTTTTTACTTTATTTCATTCCGCTTTCTTGGTATTACCCCACGGGGAGTAATTTCATTCAATATTTAAGCGGGGCTTTTCTGCACAATTTTCAGTATTAAATTCCAGATTTGCAACAGGTAATTCGCGCCTGCAGATGAAATTGCGTTATAAGGAGCAACGCCGCCCGACATCCGGCCGATCTGCGGAGATTAGTGGAAGTGCAAGTCGGAATTAGCAGATCCGTTCTAAGTGTTTGGGGGATCAGCAGGATTAGGCGGAAGCTGTTTTCTCCCTTCGGGGCAGTTTTTCTGGAAATAAATTTTCGCGTCGTCTCGCGCGGCGGCCTGCACTTCGGCCACTCCAGCTCGAATTTCCGTCCCCGAGGCTGGCGCTTCCTCGGAGCTCGCAGTCCGCTTTCCACCGGAAGCGCTCGATAATTACAAATCCGCGCATATGGCCGGACGGCGCGCGCGGGCTGCACAGGAATTAGGACGCGCGTCCCTTATTTATAGCAATTGTCAGCGTCCCGGAACGGGTCGCACCTGCCCAAGGCCGGAATGCGGTACGTCCTGAATACTTGAGGTTAATCAAAGCGCAGACACGGCTGGCGGACTCGTGCATTTCTAATCGAAAATCTTTGCACTAGAGCTTCCGTAGGTCCAAAAATACGCTGCATACGAGATAAATGTATAAATTATTTCGCTTGTTAGAGGGGCTAGACAGCGCGGCGCATTTCAGTTGTAAATGTAAGTGTATAAATCTTTAGGGAGGACGAGCTTTTGCTTTATTACGGAACTTCTGGTTTACGGGGTTTATTAAAAGCCCTGCTTAAATTGTCGATGTTACCTTTTATGCGGCACGTTTGTTAACCGAAGAGCTTTGATATATTGGAGCGCTAAAAGGTTGCGGGTAAACCTAATTAAGGAGTCTTCGTGTGTTATTTTGTCTTCCGGAAAACAGGTTGATGTTCATTACGGCTTACGAAGCTCATTAATAATGCAACAAATTGGTAACCAACTTCATGAAACATAAATGACATCTAATAATTATTTTAACAAAATGAAGATCTGAAATGTTAAAAGTTTTGAGATAATCATTAGTTATCACTGAAAATATTGTAATTCATTAATGAGCTGTATATTGTTTAAATTTATTTTACTTGGCTCATTGCTAAAAAATTTTGAGATCCATTTGTAAACCGCTTAGTTTATTTAAAATTTAAAGTTATAATACACAAGAAATGGAGGTTTGGGGTAGGTCTGGTGTTTAAAGTAAGTACATTGTGGGCCCTAAAATACTTTTAAAAATTGGACAGGGTAGAGTCTAGCGCAAGAGTCTTGGTATTTTACTTGAAAAATCAGAAGGGTAAGAACTCAGAAGAGAGTAGAATGGATATGGTACTGAATGTCTGGCTTTATATAGTAATTCCAGTTGCCATATTTTATCAATGAATGTGGCCGAAAAGTTTCGCTTCTCTTCTATGCCGTAGCTGACTTTTTGGATATTCGATGAATTCTTTCCTTATTCAGTTTTTTAGTAGTTAGTCATTAATCTTCTGTTTGGGGTTATGTTATGCCTACCACGGTCGATTATAGTTTTTAATAATATTTATAGGGTTATCTGTACATCCATTTTGTTTGTATAAAAGTTCCAGTCGGTTCTTCTACTACAAAGCAATATTTTGTTCAATTTGTTCAGTATGTGAGAATAGAATGGTGTATGATGAGACCTTAGCTTTACTCATGATTCTACTAGACATTTTTGGTGTTGAGGCATTTGACTATACAAAAGTCTACCAGGTCTGGAATTCTATTAGTGTCAGAAGGCCGATATGTTGGCTGTAATGTTAATAGATAATTTGTTGTTATTTTACGGGGCTTTTAGTAGCTCTCTTTCTTTGGCAATTGTAAGCCTGGATCCCCATGTAGTGATTTTAGCTAAATCAGCTTCTTGGTGTTCTTGAGAAATGATCGTAAGCATTGTATTTGTTTTTTTGCCGTGGTAGACAACAAATTATTGATGTTGTTTCCTTATATTGTCTACTATGACGATATTAATGTCTTGTAAGTTGTTAGACCTGTATTCAGATCTTTTAAAATGTTTAATGTTCTGACTAATTATTACTATCGTTTCGTCTGGGTGACTTGTGCTACACATAATATAATTTGATATTTTTATAGGATTCCTATTAGTAAAGTGCGGTTCTGAAATTAAAATAATGTCTAATTCAAATGTTTGTATGAATACTTTTATTTCCTGGGCATTCCATATTGCTATCTTTAATAGTTAAATCAATGTTTGTTTTGTCATTTTGTCATTTGTGGATGACGTTAGTAGTTTTCGAGTTCCCTTAAGCTTGGGTACATTTTTGTTGGATTTATTTATGACACTCACGTATAATTTTTGCAATAATGTTTTGTATGTCCAAACTTCTTGCAGAGCATACATTGGGAAATTTCAGTGGTGTTTGGAATTCTACTTAAGTATGCAGTAATAATTATATTTTTTTATTTCGCTGTTGTTACTATTAGATTTAATGTCCATGAAATGTATTAGTAATTTGCTCCTTTTTGCGTGTTTGTTTTCTCGTGTCTTTTTTATAAGCTTTAGTTTGGTGTCATTTATTTCATTTGTTAAATGTAGATTCTCAAGGACTACTTTAAATCTCTTTGCTCCTTGGGCTTATACTTTCTAGAAATTGTACTTTGACTTAGTTATTATATAATGCTTTTATCCTTAGCTAAATCGTTAAGTAACGTAATCAACGGCTTTATATTTTCTATGCTTGATATAAAGATGGTGGTTTAGGTGGCAGTTTAGATATAATTTCAGGGTTTCATTTATCTTCATCCGTATTTCCATCAGAAAGTGGATTATATTTTATATCTGTTACAGTAGTCTGCAGTATTCTTTTAATTAAAGACTAACCATTTTAATAGTCCTTAATCTTCTAGATTTCTTCTTGCTTTTTGGCGAAATTTACAGTTGCATCGTAGTTATTATTAGAATATTGTTTAATGCTTGCTCTTAATAAATGTGTTTGTGTGCGGGGACATCCTACACGTAGTTTGGCGGGTAAAACATTTATAGGTAAAAAGCAGTGCACTTACTGTATTTACGTAAATATGTCATTTCCAACTCCTCCAAAAATAGGTGCCTTCGAAACTATTCTTTGTCCGACCATTGACTTCTATATCTGCTTACAATTGCTTAGGAATTAGCATTATCACGCGAGAAATCTGATAATTTATTATTGGTATCAGTAGATGAATCGGACATTTTGCAATCTTTAGCGTTATTATTATCTTCTAATTTTTCAAGCTCAACTTGTGTCAAATATGTGCCTATTATTGTTAACTTACCGCATCATCTAACAGGCTTGTAACCAATGTTCGTTAGAACAAGTTGCTTTAAGCAATTTAAGAAATCGAACATTAACAATCATCATTTGTGCACACAATAAAAAAATTACTTTTCAGTTAGGTGTTTTTCATTTCGTTTTGGAAAAAAAAACATTATGCAATATTAAATAATACAACACTAGTGCAAAAATATGGAAAAACTTTTGTCTAAACAATGGGTTATTTAAATCTCCCACCCGCCTATCGGAACGTTGATTATAGGGACAAGCTACACAAAGACGGGGTAACAGCAAACAATTTAATAAAACACATGTTTGAAAATGCATCTTTCGCGATAGGTAGCAATCAGTAAAGTTCTTTATCAATCCCACTTAAGAACACTAATCTTAGTTATGGCGTATTTACATCTTTCTTTTCATTTGTGGGTCTGCTTCTAAGTAGTCTTGTGCTGTGAAATGCAGTTAAAATGGCTCGTTATTCATATCAGCAGCAATCAGATATGATTTACACGCATAGATAAGCAAATGTAAATTTCCGGGAGGTCGCAGGGATTTGCAAGGAAATCTACACTTACGGATAGCAACCGAACAATGACAGTGTCCCACTTTGTGGCAGTGCTTTGTCGTTTATGTCAAACAGTAGGGGTGTTCGAAAAGGAAGTTGGAAAAACCTGTTTTACAACTTGCAGGCAAGTGGCCCGTCCACATGGTGCAAGCCATGTATTGGGCATCCTACATGAAACCTTTACTATCCTCGTTACATGTGCGATGATTATCCGGACCGGATTTTTTTTAAGATAGAGGTTTCTTGCTGGTTTTTGTAGCTGTCATTATTACATTTCTTAGGTTAAGCAACAGCCATCTGTTGATTGGGCAGATTCTCCATAAACTGGTTCAGGTTTATCATTAGCAACAGTTTGGTATCAATATTTGGAGAGGCGCTCTGCCTGTATTGTTTAAAGAAGCACAATTAATAGTACGGCATGTTATATGGCTGATGGATGATGTCATAATGGTCATAATGGAGTTCCAGCTCATTTCACTGCTAACATTCATTAATGCCTTAATAGCAGCTTTCGTAGCCACTAGACTTGACGAACCCGTGAGGGATTGCTACTCCCCCATCGGGCGCCTCCTCAGGTGGCGGATAGAAGAATGCCTCCCAGATATGGGTGGTACCAGGGAAATGAAATACCCGGGGCGGACCAAAACTAGCAAAGGACACGACGGTTCTCCAGTAGGAGCGGTACTCCGACAGCGACTGTACCCCATGTTAGGGGCGGCTGAATTACTATCTCCCAACCCGTCTGGCCAGCGTGGGAAGATTAGGCCAATCACCCCCTTTAGCAACAATGTCAAATTACAAAACAAAAAGATTTATACCCCAGGTGAGTAGGGCTACTACTCCAGAATCTCACACTGATGATTACACATCAGTCTGTCTCAAGGATTCTGGATTCAAATTTGACAACTGCAAAAACATTAAGCACACACAGAAATAAGACTAAACTAATGATTGCTACATACAACATACGTTCACTAAACAAAGATGAAAAATTATACGAACTCGAAGAAGAACTTAAAAACATTAGATGGGATATAATAGGCTTAGCTGAAATTAAAAGAAAAGGCGAGCACTGCCTGACGCTAACATCAGGACACATACTATATTACAGAGGTGCAGAAACTGAGTAAATCAACAACATACGAGGAGTAGGTTTTACAATAAATAAGAAATTAAAAAATCACATAAAGAGCTACAATTCCATATCGAAAAGAGTAGCCTATATCATCCTAAATATATCTACATTCTGCAACATGAAAATTATCCAAGTATACGCTCCAACTACAAAATATGATGACGAAGAGGTAGAATCGTTCTATGAAGAAATTTCAGTAGTAATAAAGAATAAACACTGCCAATATACACTCATAATAGGAGACTTTAATAGTAAGATAGGGGAAAAAATAGAACCAAGCGAAGATAAGATCGGAATCCATGGGTTAGGGAAACGAAATGAACGCGGACAAATGCTCATGAATTTTGCAGAACAACAAAATGTATATGTAATGAATACTTTCTTTAAAAAGAAACCCAGTAGAAAGTGGACATGGGTCAGCCCTAACGGAGAATATAAAAACGAAATAGATTACATTTTATCATCAAATAAAGATATTGTTAAAGATGTAACACCACTAAACAATATTGGCACAGGAAGCGACCATAGGATACTGAGAACAAGAATAGAAATAAAAACGAGATTAGAAAGAAAGAAAAGAATTAGCACTCCAAAAACAATGATAGACACAAGGATTTTGAAAGAAAAACAAGCACAGTATGAATACGAATTAAACAAGAATTTAGAATCCTCTGAAATACAGAAAATGACAATGAACGACATGAATACTACCATAAACAAATGTATGTTAGACGCAGACCTTAAAGTAGCCGCAGCTCGTAAGAAAAAAGAAAAAAGTTGGAGTGACAGAATAGAAGAACTATTCCGTAAAAGACGAGAACTGTTGAAAAACGGAAAACGAAACACGACAGAATTTAAAGAAACCAATAAGACACTGAAGAAATCAATAAGAGAAGATAAAAGGAAACAGTTAGAAGCACAAATTGAAAAAATAATCCAAGAAAATAAAAATATGAAAAGCATAAGAAAATCATTAGGTAGAGAAAATATCACAGCATTTAAAGACAATGAGGGAAAAGAAGTAAGAGATAAAAACGAAATTTTAAGGACCATAGAACTATACTATGAAAAGCTATACAAACAAAAAAACGAAACGCCGAAAGAAGCGGAACAGGAATTAAAAAAGAAAATAATAAATGTAAATTCAGAAGATATCCCAGAAATTACTAATGAGGAGATTAAATTCAACATAAAGTCCATCAAAAATCACAAGTGCCCAGGACAAGATGGCGTAATAGGCGCGTTAATAAAAGAAGGAGGAGATACGATAATTCAAGCATTACAAATATACTTTAATAAATGTCTGGAGGAAGGAAGGATTCCTCATGATTGGAGCAACGCACTAATTATCCTCATATACAAAAAGGGAGACAAAACAATACTTGATAATTGTAGGCCAATATCTCTATTGCCCCAAATATACAAACTCTTCACAAAAAGCATAGTAAACAGATTAGATGCAAAACTAGAATTCTACCAGACGATCGAACAGGCTGGATTTAGGAAAAATTTCAGCACAAACGACCACATCCTCACAATAAGAACATTAACAGAAAAAGCCATCGAATACAATTTACCTTTATATATGGCGCTGGTCGATTTTGAAAAAGCTTTCGACTCGATTGAATTGTGGGCGATAGAAAAAGCCCTGCAAAACAGTAGAATAGACTATAGATACACTAAAATGATCCACTCCATCTATGAAAAATCAACAATGACAGTGAGGTTACACGAAAACACTAATAAAATCCCGGTCGGTAGAGGAGTAAGGCAAGGAGACTCGATGAGTCCTAAGTTGTTTATAACAGCACTAGAAGATGTGATAAAGTCACTTAACTGGGAAAACAAAGGAGTGAATATAAATGGCAAAATGCTCAATCACCTGGCCTATTCAGATGACCTAGTCATCATATCAAACTCAGCAGTGGACTTACAAAACGTGCTCGAAGAACTCAAGAACAAATCAGCAAAAGTTGGGCTAAAAATACATAAACAAAAATGATGACCAACAAGACAACATAAACATAAAAATTGACAACCAAACTGTAGAGACAGTACAAGAATATGTTTATTTAGGTCAATTGATAACATGCAAAAAATTTAACCAAAATCTGGAAATTGATAGACGCATACGCCAAGCATGGTCGGCCTTTGGGAAACAAAATAAAATACTAAAAAACCAAACAATCCCCTTAAAACTGAGAAAAGCTGTGTATGACCAATGCGTACTCCCAGTACTTACTTACGCGGCACAAACATGGACATTAAACAAAACATTAATGGGAAAACTTGCCAAAGCCCAGCGAGCAATGGAAAGGCAAATGCTAAATATAAAGTTGAAAGATAGAATAAGAAATGAGAGTATAAGGGAAAAAACAAAAGTAATAGACGTCAAGAGACATGTAGCATCATTGAAATGGAGATGGGCAGGCCACACCATGAGGCAAAAAGATGAACGATGGAACAAGGTAATACAGGAATGGAGACCATGGACGGGCAGAAGGACTGTGGGCCGCCCACAAACCAGATGGAAAGATGACATAAAATTAATAGCAGGATTAACATGGATGAAGACAGCTCAAGACAGAGACAAATGGAGATTAAAGGGGGAGGCCTATGTCCAACATTGGATAGATACAGGCTGATAAAGAAGAGAAGAAGAAGATTTGACGAAGTAGAGTGCTTCTGCTGTACGGCTCACCTCGTCAATGAGCTTAAATTCTTATCTATGGGGCTACTTGAAAGCGTTGTGTATGGTGAGTCATTTCTTGATGCTATTTTATACACATTCCAAAAAATTTAAAAAAGCATATCAATCTGAACTGGCTACTTGTTCCCAAGAGGAATACTTTGTATATCTACTTTAAAGTTGTGAAAAGTAGTATAGCGTCGTGTAATGTAATGTAATATGATAGTCAATTATTACGGACTTGATTGTAGACATACGTAAATTTGAACGTTTTGGTTTCTTTTTAGGATATTCTGAATTGTGTTAACTTGGCATTTTATTTAAATATTTATTTACATTAATATTGAAGGTGCATTGATTAGTCTGAAAATCTGGTATAAAGAAAGTAAACACCACAAAGTCATATTTATAGAATAAAAATAAAAATTCCACTGAAATTAAATTCTATTAAAGCATAAACCTCATACATTAGAGAGTTTTTCAACGTTATTGTCGGCACAGAGTAATGTATGTCTCTTGGTTAATAGAGACGTCTTTACCTAACTGACGCTTTGCTTTGTTGCCAGGTAGTAAATTGATATTTCAGGCAATATAAGGTAAAGTAGGTTAGTTTTATAAAAGAAATGCCACTAAAATTTCCTTCGGAGTTTTATTATCTAATGAAGTTTATCAAACATTTTGAAATATTATTTCTGTGCTTTCATACACATTATTATTATCATCATCAAATGTTTTAATTATTTTTATCATATGATATTTCATCTCTGTGATGATGAGAAGTATCACTTGAAAACTAATTATCACGCCGAATTTTTCCTACTCAATTACTGCTAAATGAACATTAGATGCGCAGTTATCATTATCTTTTTTTATTACGATCTAACTCTTAAACGGTGTAGTGCAGTCTGTAGAACCCTAGTAGTTTTCCCTATTTAAAATCAATGTTTAGCGGTTTTAAACTAGAAGAACTTTAGTACAAATCTAGGGTTTGATGGAACATAAATATTTGCTTTGTTAACGTAACATTCAAAAACTTTTCACTACGATAGAGAACTTATATAACTGTTTTTTTTAATATCCTGTCTCTGATTTCATAATAATAAAAATTGTGAACTAAAAATCCGGACAAGAAGAAACGAAGTAACATTGGAAAGAATACCAAACTATTAACGATTATTACATTTTTGTAAAGCAATCTTTTTAATTTTTTTGTTATTTTTATCAAAACAAAATTTTCTGTTAATACAATCAATCAAATCTTATCTCTTATCCTTAATTTCGAAGGTCGTTCGATTATTGCTTCGCGCTCTTGAATTATATTTAATCAACACCTAATAATTTCTATCGAGCTCAACTCTAGAAAATTAGACGAATTTATTAATTCTGTTCCTTCTTAGATTTCCTTTTCCTTGTACTACTTTAACGTAAATTTAACACAAAATCCAGCCGCAGAAACAAAAAAACTTTATGGTGCCTCATAAAAGACAAACGACATCTCCGAGCACATCCTTTAACGCACACATCAAATCAATTGATATAAAATTACTTTCGGTCCTGTGGAAATAGAATCTTGTTATGAGCATTTGGGCTTTTTTCTTTTAAGTTTTTTGGATACACTTTTCTTACTTATAGAGCTTTTGCTCTGTTAGTTGGTGGAAAACCGTTTTTATCGTCAATTACCATATATATTTTGAAAATAAAAATTACGAATGTAGTTTTTAAACATTGTATTTATATTACTCTGTGCCTTGAATATATTAAATGTGGTGATTTACTTCACTTTTCGAATATAAGATTGTCAAATCTTAGTCTTTCTTCCCACACTCAAAACATGTAAGTTGGGATTATTTTTAATTGTGTTAACTACTTTGTTTTTCAACACACTACGTAAGAGTTTTGCATTTTTGTTGACGATACTCTGATACTGATAGATACGAAGAATATGTTCAAAAAACAGACCGACATGTAAAGTTTCTCCTTTATGTTCTACTACGTTATAGGTAAAGAGAAATTAAACTTTAAATTATAAACGGATAAAACCTCAACACCAAATGTCAAGCTATAGACACACATTTTGATACTTTCTAACATACGGCACGGCTTTAATTTGTAGACTTTCTACAAAAATAAATTTTATCGTGCCTTTTTAATGTCAACTTGTCCACGACAATGAAGTGCATAAATGAAAGATGATTATACAAAACACCTACCCAGATATAATGGATATACATGAATTAGACGACAGTAAACCACTCTCCTTAACCCTCAACTTAAGTTCTTGCAATTATCTGAAGTTTCATCTCCTAGAAAATTCCTTATGAGGATAATGATTTGAAAACAACAGTCAAATAGAAAAACCAACTCACATTTTATATTGCTAATTTGAGGGATTGTAAGAAAGGAACCTCTTGCGTCACATTGTTATAGTTCGCTTCAATAAGGTGTTACCACAAACATTTTGTATCAATCTACTCATGTACGAATATGGGAAAAATTTAAAAAGAATTTAAGATGAGTATGTCAAACATATTCATAGTTAGTCCTATTTATTTTGATTTTTCGTTCAGTTCTTCCATCATCTCTAACCAAGATGACGGTCCCATTACGCTAAATGGGGAAACTATAGAAGAAGTAGAACAATATATATACCTGAGACAAAACCAGCGAGTGGACAGGAAAATGCAAACGGCAGATGTAAATAGACGCATTAGACTCGCATGGACAGCGTACGGAAGATTGAAACATATATTAGAGAGTAAAGAAAAAAGATTTAAGATACACATGAAGATAAAACTATTAAACCAATGTGTAATACCGGTCTTGCTATACGGAGTTGAAACATGGGCAATGACAAAGAAGACAATGAGTAAGATGCAAACTACCCAACGACACATGGAAAGAGCGATCCTCAACATAAAACTGACAGACAAAAAGTCGATAAAATGGATTAGAGAACGAACCAAAATGGAAGATGTCAAAAACAAAATAATACAAGCAAAGTGGAGATGGGCAGGACATATAGCGAGGATGGAGAAGAAGAAATGGACAAGAAAAACGACTGAATGGAAACCATGGGGAGAAAAACGAAACCCAGGAAGGCCCATACTAAGATGGTACGATGACATCAGGAAAGTGGCAGGAAGGGGATGGATGAACGTAGCACAGGATAGAAACAAATGAAGAGAAATGGAGGAGGCGTATGTTCACCTATGGACAATAAACGCTGGATAGAGAGAGAGATGTCAAACATATTTAGATGATTCTCAGAAAAAAGAAATAAGAGTAAACCACAAAGACGCTACTATTTGAAACTGAATTCTTAATTTTAGAGCAATTTACTATTCTGAATTGCACAACATTTTACAAACAAAATAAAGTATTATAACATATGTGCATTTAAACAAATTAAAATTATGATTTGGATTTGAGCTCGCATGTGGTGTACGACAGCAAATATAAATAGTAAAATAGTAATAAATGCATTAAACAATTTACAGATGCAGTTGATGTTCATTTCCAAATACGTGCTTTAAATATTTATGCATATTTCAGTATTCACTTTTGCAACAAATTAATAATTGCATGTATTGCACCTGTTAACAACACATTTACAATATCGATAGCCATGTAACGGTCATCTTTTTAAAAGTCAAATAATTTTAATTAAATGAGTTCTAAATACTCACCAAACGCAACAGAGAATAATCAATAAGCTATAATAAAATTGATGTTTTTTAATGGGTAAAAAATTTCTAGTCAGATGTTAAATGACCACAATAAAATCAATAGTAACATAAAAGCAAAGCGAAATAGACTGGAAAGTGGAGGTAAATGTAATATGGATGGTCCCATAAAACTTAAGGACTGAAACAGTTTTCCTGTATTTCCAATATACGGCGCTATACAATTTGTAATGGACCATAAAAAATGTTTTATAAAAAAATGCTACGTCTATAATTCATGTTATGTAAATAATAAAGCAAGTTTTAGTTAAATTTGTAAATGTTATAATGTATTATTTGATTAATTAAGTAAAACGTTGTCTGGAAAGTTTCTTTCGTAACCTACACGCAACTGCTTTATTTGGCAGTATGACTTTAATTACTAAAAATCATTTTGCATTTGATGTTGTATTGCTTTAAAAAGGAAAGATTTGCTCTAATTATGTGGCATTACAAATGTTCAGACAGTTCGCACTTGAATTAAAAGATGATACTTTTGAACTAGAAAATAAAGACTACTACAGATGCGAAACATCATCATTAGTTCTTGGAGACTTTCGAGGCTGTCCGAAAATATCACTGCGTCATCTGCATATCTTATGTTATATTCGCCGTTAATTTTGATACCACAATTAATCTCTTACAGAGCTTCTTGAAAAATTCTCTCCGAATATACATCGAATATCAAGGGAGACAATACGCAACACTTAATTGAGAAAAATTCATTATATACTGCTGAAAATTAAATAATTCCATTTCATCTTTAAAGTGTATTCTTCGTAATGTATCTTGTCAAATTAACCTTTGGGAGCATTATAAAGGTGGTTCAAAATGATAGACTTAACTTTGTAAGTCTACAAATTAAAATTCGGACTACTGACAAATATAATGCGAATTACATTTTATTGTTCTTATATTCAAGTTTATAAATGTTTAATACATTCCACACACGATAGTAATTTGGGTCATTGATTTCACCACAGCTGACATGTGGTTTCTCAGGACGCCGTCCAATGTTGTTGGTGGTATATAAACTGCTTCTTTTACGAATTTCTAGAAGGAGAAATCCCAAAGTGCAAGATCAGGAGATTTCGAGGACCGGAACGTAAGCACCAAGTCTTGCGACCTATCCATCGTTGAAATAAAGATTAATTTAGAAAACGTCGAACACCTCGGTGCTAATAAAGCGGGACTTCGTTTGGTTGGAAAATAAAGTTTTCGAAATCTTCATTTATTTGAGAAGAAAGTCAGTTTGGGCACATCGTAACATATGTTACCCCAATAACCGTTTTACCACAAAAAACAAAAGGTCAGTATATTTTTGTTCTCAATACGGCCCAGGGCACATTAATTTTTGGATCTTCCTCGGGTTCTAGTGTTGCATGGGGATTTTAATCTCCTATACCCAAACATTGACCATCAGAGTGGCCCAGTGGTTAAGGCGCGGACGGACTCGGGTTCTATTCCCGGAGCTCTCTAATGCCTAGCGGGTGGCCTACTAAGTCACTAAAAATAATTTAGTACCTGCGGTCACTCGAACAACGGTCGTCAAAGACGCGGTGCTTGTCACATCACCTGTATCAGAGATGGTACGCAACGGCCGGACAAAAGAAAGGGAACGTATGAGAGCCTTAACCTCTCAGTTTGTAGGCTATGCTCCGACGCGGGGGCAAAGCCTTACCATTATTATATCCAAATATTGTGACAATTGATTTTCCAACTTGTCACTAAAAATTACACGCCACAGGAAGGTGTTATTTTCCATGTTATCGAGCACATCATTAGAAAATTTTACACGCTTTATTTTATTGTTTGCTTGTACTAGTTGTAGGTGGTATAGTTTAATCATTAACATGAGACAGTTGTTTGTAGAATTCCAAGTTCTCTACTTAATCTTATGAGCTACGATCTAAACTCTTTCGAATTCGTCCCACATTCTCGTTCGATAAACGCGGTCGGCCCGTGCTTTTACCTTCACACAAACAGAAAGGTTTATTAAATTTATGATTTCAACCATATGCTCACAAATGCAAAAAAACTCTTGTGCTCCACTGTTGGCATCTCGCTCACAACTAATGCTAACTAACACTGTTGCATGACTGTGTCCTAGGCATAAACGTTTTAACGGTAGTATTCGAAAATTTAAGATATCCTCTTTGAAATATGCGAATCATTCACATACATATATAGTTCGCAAAATATAGATGCCCCTCATTTTTAATTACCCTGTAATGTGGTATTATATATCATATATATGAAAATCCAACAAAGATTATAGTGGATAATCTTTGTTGGATTTTCATTATTAATCAAGCTTGATTTATTCTCTAGTATATTTTAATGACATATTTAATAAAAAATAATTTGTTAATTAATAAAGTGTTTCAATAGAAATATGCTTATAACTGTGTTGATTATGAAATAAAGTAATAGCAATGAGTTTGCAAATTCCATAGAGAGATTTAATTCCAACCGTTTAGATTGTTGATTAACCTAATTAAATTTATGAAATTAAAAACAAATTTCTGCCAATTCAGACGTCTAGTTTAATGAAGTTTCGCCAGAACTTGTCTAAACTTATCAACAAAGCCCCACAGTGTGTTAAACGCAGAGCACATTATTAAACAAAAGGTTTACTACAAACTTTCCATTTCAAATAACAATTTGTAACTTTCCGCGTAATATCTTAACACACAACGAAGTTCCTAATTGCGTTAGAACTGGACGGATTATTAAGTTAGTTGCATGAATGCTCGCGCCGACGTTACCGACAGGCTCCTGACATGCACAATTCTACATTAATTTTGCAGTTCTATAATTTGTGAAAGTGCCGCGTACTATGATGACAAATTTGCTTAGAAAAATTTTCAATTAAACCTGCTATGAGATATTGTCACCGTTTTAATTTAAAATTAGAGTGCGGGAAATGATGCGCAAATGTAGGCACATAAATCTCCAGCGCGACCGGCGCTCGGTCGTCCTGCTGCTTCTAGTTCGCGGAGGTTTTATTAAAAGCGCAGTTTAAATTTGTCGGCGTCACTCTGTATTCGGTACGCTCGCCGTAATTTGCTCGCCGAAGCCCCTATACATAAGGCAGCGCCATCGATTTCGGGAAAACCGAAACTTACCCGCAGCATCCAGCTCCGCACTTAGTCTTTCGCAAATGCAAAAAATTAAAAATTCCCGTCCGAAAGTTGGGCGATCCATCATCCGCCGACGTTGTCATAAACTGATACGAGCGGTCCACTTTTTCAGCTTCCGGAAAAACGCCGCTCCACGCGGGTTAACCCGCCGGAGACGACCAGAAATGAAATATCGGCGCGAATTAAGACTTTACTTTAATTAGAGTTGGGATTAATCAGAGATGAGCAGACTACCTGTGAGCAATTCCGCCGTAACGCCGCATTGCTTTGCAGCGCGCTCCCGGCCCAGCTTAAATATATGCTTGTAGTTACTTGTTTCTTGGCAGTTACAAATAGGCGGTCGTTACATACCTTAATTTGAGAAATTACCGACAACCCTCAACGTCTACGGGGTGTCGTGCGAGGGCATGAATTATTCAGGCCACTACTTGTTACTGCCTTCTGCAAGAGCGGCGATGTCCAAAAAAGCGCCGGGTGGGAAGTTCAAACAGAGCCGGACGCTTCGTTTAATTAAACAGTTCCGGTTTTCTTGCAGAGAGCTAAACGAAGCACTTGAAGACAAGTAGTGTGGTATTGAATCTTAATTAACATTTACCATGACAATATAATGTACAGACTTATTAAATACGAGTGAGAATCGTTTATGTGGTCCTAGTAGTCTGTCTGTCAGACGAAGTCATGGGCTGGACTATCGGTTCTGACTTCAGTTGTGCACATGCGGGCGACAGTGCATCTGGACTTGGCAACAGTTTTTAAAGACATCTTGATGTATCCGAAACAGAGCGCACTCTTAGCTCTGCCTCGACAATGTTTGCGTCAGCTAGGAACTTGTCTTTACATAGATATAGTTATTAAGTGACAAGGTGTTATAGTTTCTTCCTCCAAATCTTTCTTTTATTTGACTCCATGCTTACACAACAAATATTTTACAATATTAAAGTAAGTGTTTTATGCTGCAAATATAAATTTAATAAAAGAACATTTTTCAGCTATGATTTACTATAACCTTCATCGTTTTTTAACTTCAAAAGAAAACCTTATAAAAAGACTTTTTAACAAATTTACATTTAGAGACTTTATCTAGTAATATTTTTCAGAAAAAAGTATTAATTTTAGACATTTGACTCTGACGCAGTAATGGTTTCTATTTATTTATATAATTCCTTACGGAAATAATTAATTTATATTACAGTTGCTACAAAGCTACCAAATTTTTTGACATATTGTTGCAACCAGATCACTAATATGCCAAACTTATACGTTTTAAGTTCTAAGCATAGAGAATAATTATAATTTTTTTAAAGAAGATAAAGTTATAAAAATTTTTATGAAACTTTCTGCGCAGGAGCAGAAAACATGTTAATTTAAGACTCAAGTTTTTATGTTTTAAAAATTTCAAAAATCACCAAAAAAAGATGTAACTAACGCATCACGTATTATGCACGCCTCCATCACTGTGAATTAAATTTATCTTAAAATTCGCGAAAATCGATAAATAATAATAAACTCTAGCAAACCCTTTATTAACCCCTGTCCACATCCAACCAGAATGATACTTCCTGTTTGCATATGCAATTCTTCAATCCATTCCTAACAAACTAGGAGAAGTAATTGCTTTACTTATATCAATTGTTATCCTAATAATCATACCCTTAAAAAAATACAAGTAATCAATTTTACCCTTTAAATAAAATTCCATTCTGATCCTTTCTTTCCATCTCAATTTCACCTACATAAATTGGATAACGACCAGTAGAAGACCCTTATATTATTACTGGACAAATTCTTAATATTTTATACTTCTGCTATTCTCCAATCCTACAAATTTCATCTACAATCTAAAATAAAATTTTATTTTCTAAATAATTAATGAACTTGTTAAAGTATATCTTTAGTACGAAATAGTTAGTAATTTATTATTAAGAATAATTGTAAGGATTATCTTATTTTAAGAATTAAGATTCTCCAGGCAAGTTGAGTGACAGATTTATAAGTCTAAGTGATCGGTGGGTTCCTGTCAGGTAGATGACCGCTGTCGTCTCTTTTGTGTTAAATACAAGTCTTATGACCCTATTCAAAAATATAATTATGAGTTTAAGATTTGTCAGCGGGTTTTCTCGTCATTAAGCTAAACAATTGCAGCCGTCTTCCTTTTTGCAGGTAATTATTATCCCTGATTTCAGGAACCCACCCCTTGAATTTGATGTCACTCACTTGCCGACTCAGTTTGTAATAGTTAGTCAGTCGTTGACAAGCAACCTCATCGAAAGCCCCGACTAATGCACTCGAGCACATTCGCAACTTTGTATTTTTGTTTAACTTCAGTCAACATTAAATTGTAGTATCGAAATCGCAGTGTTTGATTGAAGAAAACATCATCGCAAATAAGGGGATTTATTATTGCAATTTTTCCCCCCTATTACAGTATATATTTTGAAAATATAAAAAAGGAATAATTCTTCTATTATCTATACTAAAAAAATTTAACTAAATAACAAAATGAGGCTAAAAAATTTAACCCCATAAAAAACATAAGACAATTTAAAGCAACTGGCAAGCCAAATGCATAAGTTTATGATAACGGAAACGAGGAATAGTCCCACGAACTCAAATAAATAAAAAAGAGATGAAAACGACCTTAAAAAATAAATCTTAATAAATCCCCTGCTAAAAGAACATTGAAAATAAAACCCTTATAAAAAGAATGTTAGCATACTCAGCTAAAATTTAAAGCAAATCCTCCTCTTCTATACTCAACATTAAACCCCGAAACCAACTCGGATTCCCCTTCTGCAAAATCAAAAGGAGTTCGATTAGTCTCCGCCAATCTCGAAACAAATCAAAGCATTGCCAATGAAACCCCATAATAAGATTTCAACAATTAAACTGATATTTCCCTAAACCGATCATTCTTAATCTAGAAATCAAAACAAAAAAGGACATTAAAATCAAAGCTAATCTAACTTTATAAGAAATAGTTTAAGCAACTCTACGAAGTCCTCCTAACAAAGAATAATTAGAATTAGATCACCCAGCAATCATAATCGTATAGAATTTTAAACTTAAACAACAAAAAATCCATAATTAAATCTAATCAATACGCTAAGGAAAGCATACATATTCATAAACCCAACGCCAAAAATAAATTAAAAACAGGAGAGAAATAATAAGAAATAAAATTAAATATTGCAAGGTAAGTTTGTTCCTTAGTAAAAAGCCCAAAAGCTGCAAAATTCCAAGAATTCCTACCTTATTAGACCCTTTACAAATCTGAATATACCCTAAAACCTTAAGCTCCAATAATGTTAAAAATGCTTCCCCAACCAATACACAAATAAACAACACCAAAACTTTAATAAAAATTAAGACCAAGTCAATTATCATCATTTATTACCTGTAACAAATACATAAAATGATTCTAAATCAAACGCACTAACCTGCCAAAGCAAATAATAAATAATATATTTAATATTCGGTCCTCTCGAACTAAAACATAAAATCTAAATAAAGATAGAATCCAACCTGGCTCACAGCGGTTTTAACTCAGATCACATAAAATTTTAAAAGTCGAACTGCCAAAACCATGATAATATGGTAAAACACAATTTTATAAATTTATTGCTCAGCGGGTTCCAAAACAATTGTCCTCTGAACAAAAAGCCCACCAAGCTCAAGCCCATAAACAAGCGTTTTGAAGAAGATGGCGATGGATTTCTTAAGAACATAATTACTTGTGTTGCGATCTGAGTCCATCACTTTGTTCTCAAAAAAGTCTGTGTGTGTCTACTGGAAAGTTCTTGCATTGCATTCTGGGACATCTGGAGTAACTTCCTCTAATTTTATTAAAGACAGTTAACGCTGAATATTATAGCAATTTACTAAATACAAAGTCAAGCCAGCATTTCGCTCAAAGAGTTGGAATTTTTCAACTCGCAGTGTCCGATTGCTTCATTACAATAGTTGCTTCCACGAAGTGGCAGCAATAGTTGTGTTTTTTTACAAAACTTTTACCTACCTTACAGCAAATTTGCCACCATGTGATTTTTACCTGTTTGATCTCCAAAAGGAGCTACAAATTTAGGCCCAACAAAACTATTTTTAGCTCCTATGAAGCTTTATGTGAAAAGAGACTCAGGAAGCTAGAGGGAACGAGACAAAAGTGTATCGTCAAGAAATAAGAGTTAAATTTTGTCTTACTAATTAAATTAAAAATTCCGTTTGTTCGTTGAACATCCTTTATATATAACAGTAAATAAAAAAGTGTTTAGCTTCGCACAGATTATCTAACTTTGTCGCAACCATGCCTCCAAGTTTCTGAAACTTGCGAAGAATACGTGGAGAACAACTGCTTACTTCAAAACCAGGTCAAGCATTACATTAAAATGGTATGTCAAAACAAAAACCGTTGGTAGAATAGATTTTAGTGTATTATAAGTAATTTTAATGCAAAACTTGAAAGGTAGAAACAAAAGAACCAAACTTTTAAATTTTCTACAGTAGCGTCAATTACACCAAATGAATCGATTTTCGAAGAACAACTACACAGAAGATTAACTTGAAGACTTGAATGAGTCCAAATACCAAAACTCAAAATGAAATAGAACTCTTCGTTACAAGTAATAAAAGAAATGTTACAGATAGTAATACAATAAGATCCAAGATAAAAAGTATAAGAACAAAACTAAAGAAACAATCTAGGAAAAACAAAACCTAAATGGAGTTAAAAAACAGTAAAAAAGAAATTTTTAAAATTAAATACGTTAAAGGCTATGAAACTACAATAAGTGTATTAAACACATCCACGGCCAAGCGTCCAAAATTTCTAAATACAATTTTGTTGTAATACGGTTCAACTAATGGAACTTAATAAAGTAAAACATCTTTGCAGGCACTGCGTTACAGAGCAGTATAACACACTTTTGTTCACCAACAAAAGATTATTTCTTGTAGACAATGCTTCCTATAATTACTAGAAGATATTTTATAAATTTTCAAGGCGTTATTAAATAAATTCAGCCATAATACTGCTTTAACTACAACGTGGTAAGAGACCACTCACATATAAACACACTGACAAATGTCCTTTCTGCAGATTATTGTTCACAATAAAAGAAATTAGTTTTCGGTGCTCAATTACTGAGTTAAAACTCAACTAACTACTTAACAATAAACTGTGCTATTTCTTTCTACACTTGAAATGAAGTAATATTAATACTATAGTTTTTTATAAATATGCATGTGCTTTGTAGAGAGCTCGGATCATAACTCTACGGATTTTGCTGTTTCAGTAGCTCTGTTATTTGATATTTGTCTCTTTCGAAAGCCCCCGTTGCTCTCGTCAATCCACTATTATCGAGGCTGCCCTCGAATATACTGGGGAGGCCTGGTTTTCTAGAGACGGTAGTTATAATGTAATAATATAAGACAGTTATATAAGGATTATAAGCTTAAGAATACAAGTTATGTCTGAAAAACAATAAAACTAATCCCAAGAAATTTGTTTAATTAAAGATATGCTTGTATACACATAATATTCTTAAAGACAATATCCTTGACAATCATTACATCGTTCCCAGCGGTTCTCGTACGAGTTGTAGCTCGCATAGAGGTATTGAACTGAAATATCTTTCAGAGCACTCATCACAGTAGCCTGCACATTTTAACAGTCTTATAATGGTGCCATTTTAAGCTGGATTTGAACTAAAAAAGCGAAAAGAAATCAGGCAGGGCCAAATGCGAGCTGTAAAGATATTGGAGCAGAATTGCCACAATTCGATTCGCCAGAAACGCTCTCATTAGACACGAAACATGACTCGACGCACTGCTGTGATAAATAAACCAGGTGTTTGCGATCCTCGGACAGATACGCACGACTCTTTTTTCAGACGTTTAATAATTTCTATAAAAATGCAGCGTTTATCTGTCTGAGTGGTACAAAGTGCTTATGAACAACACCTTTAGAGTCAAAAAAAGACAACGAGCTTTTTTCTTTAATTTGCTCACACGAGCCTTCTTTCGACGAGGAGATTCGGTAGCGTGTCACTTCAAGCCCTGTCTTTTTAATTCTGAATAACACCCAAACACTTATCACGCTACCTTATATTTTGACCAATCTCCTGAGTGTTCCTTTGTTCCTCTGTTTTAGACTCAAAGGCAAGAGCTGGGTCAGAACGTTTACCTGATATCCGTCACCAATCGTTAGGCCCGAGGACCCCCCCCCCCTTTAGTTAAATTAATTAAATCAGTCTCACGCTTTTCAGATGTACCTTGTACCTTTTTCTAATTAAAATTACAACATTTATCAAAACTGCAGTGGCTGAAGTAAACGTAATTGCTTTTAAGTCACCTGTCAGTTGCAATCTAATCCTATATAAATTAAAACTCATGGTGCTATTGTATGGCTTGGAAATAAGTCATTTTTTATAAAAACAAAGGCTGATTTTTCTATTAATAAACTCTTCATGTTAATAAATGTAAAACAAGATATGTTTATAGTGCCTTTATTTATATTAATTAAAATGATCTTAAAGTCCTTATTTACGAATTAAAATAAAACCGAAAAATAACTAACTAAAAAAATAGTCTTTGTTTATATAACCTATTCAAAATACCGAACTATTATTGAACGAATAATCAGCCCTAAAATATTTATTCGCTAAAATTTGAGTACTTTTTCATTCTATTCGCCACGTAAATACATAAAAAGATTCCAAATCACTGGTAACAGAATTACAGCTCTCACGATTAAAATAAAAAGTCGAATAAAGTAGGAAAATTGGACAACCACTGGTATAGTCGACAATCGCATCCTGTTTACAGTATCTCCATCTGCATTATTCAACAACATATTTAACAAAAATACGTTAGTTATGATATAGGTTTAGTAGCTTATTTTCACACCTGATGAGTCGACAAATATTGATTAAAAGGGTAAAAGTGAATCAAAGTACTACAGGACGACTCCGGTGATTGTGTCGACATTTCATTTTAAGTGTCTGTGCAAGGTGGTTCCAAAATTGTGACTGGTAATGTCCCCATTACAACGAATACCGGCACAATTTTCAATCAAACACATTTTATTGGTCAACTCAGAGCACTAATGGTGCAATAAATATTGTTTTTTGCTGGTCGTTAATTATAAAAGCATTTTTCAAAACTTCGAATTTTTTTGTATTTTTGGGTCAATCTATATTTTACTTTTTTATAATGTAATATACGCTATAAATCTTATTTAAGGTCAAGCATGATCCATCATTCGTAATTATTGACAGATTGTTCAAAATGTTTGCAGTATTTTTAAATCTTTTAGTTGCTATGGGCAGTAGCACCTCGACTATCTAAACTTATTCTTCTTTCATCTGTAACTGCATAATGCGAAATTTTTGTTTTAAAATCACAATATTTATTGTATTATACAGAAAATTAAATTTTGGTAGGTGATATAGAGGCTTTTATAGCTCATACTAATTATTTTTGATTATGCAAGATCTCGTAAGCATATAATTGTTGTATTGTGTTGATATAATTTCATTTTAGCAACTTAGAAATGAATATAATAGTTTATTCAGTTTCCGCGTTACCGAAACTTTCCTATATGTTCCAAGAAGTTACACACATAGTTATAAATTGTTTGGAACTTCAGACAGAAAGTTCCCAACAAAGCTTTTGACTAGTAATGCGTATGGAATTTAGTACACCATTATGCAGTTATTAACGCATTATGAGGACTTTTGTTAAATACGATTTTGTCAGTTGCTTAATTCAAATAAAATAAATTAAAAATAGATTGCACATTAATTAAAAACCTTCTGCTCTTTACTAATAGCAAGACTTTACTAATACGTAGGAACGTCAGTGATAACACATACTTCTGCCTTCTGTTCATGCATGCTTGGAATGGATAGTGCTATGGGTTGTGATATCCAAATTTGATTTTAATAGCGTCATTTTTGTTGTTTCTGTTTCAGTTTAAACAAAACCGATTCACTAGCAGTGTGTAATAAGAAGGAACAAAGAGCAGTAATTCGATCTCTCTGGTCTGAAGGTGTGCCAGGAGTTAAAATTCATCGGAATCCTACAACACGACACGAAGACGATGTTCTACCACACAGATGTGTGTATGAGTGGATCGACAAGTTTAAAAGTGGCTGGACAAGCGTGATGTACGAAGAGGTAGCAGAACGTTCATTAACCTCCACTACAATCGAAAAAATGTAACAAGCTCAAGACATCTAGCAAATCGATTAGTTATCATTGACGGTGTAGCGCCTTCTCTGTAAATTATTCATAGTTCTACCTAGCAAATCGTATATGATTCTGTGCGAGATGGATGTCTAGAGAGCAAATGTAAGGCAACGCTTACCCAGCTCTTACAATAATAAAGGTTTTTGAGTCGACTAGCCACAGGAGATCAAATATGGCTCTATTACAAAGACCAAGAATTTAAAACGCAAAGTATGGAGTACAAACACCCAAGGCCACCAACGAGAAAGAAATTCAAGACTCGACCTTTTGCGGGAAAGGTGGTGCTAAAGATTTTTGAGATTCGGACAGGCCTGGAAGACTACCAGTGCTTTAACAGCTAACAATCTGAAACCAGTAATTGGCATCAGATATTGTTATGGTTTCATGATAATATATGCCCACGCACAATCAACAGAACATTTGAAATAGTTTAGTGACCAACCGAAAACCTGTTCCTCGGAAGGAATACACAAGCTTGTGAATCACTATATCAAGTGTATTAAAAAAAGGAGACTATGTAAAAAGGACGTATTTGTTCAACCCTTACATATTTTTTTCTTCCCCTCTCTCGTATAATTAAATCAAATTATATGATTCTTTTTTAATTTTCTTTATATGACACAAATAATATTTCTCTTCTCCCTCCTCTCAGTTTGATATCTTTTATATTTTAAATCGTAGCTCCTATGTATATTATATCACGCATTTTAGGAATGCATGATCAAACCTAACATTTACTGTATTTTTTGTGAAATACAATAACCACTGCTGCGACATACGTTCTCGGACAAAAATAATAATTAGTCAAGAAAGAAAGTCAAAAAATGAGTTTAACTACTAACTTGGGGCGTTTACAAGTTATCTTTTATTAGGATATTCAAGATATTCCCTTCTAATGTGTGTGGACTCTTGCTATCGGTCCCGCAGTGTCCATAATTATTTTTTTTAATTCATTGAATCAAACAGAGCATAGTTGCTCAGTACAACATTGAGCAAATATATGGTTCACCCGAGAGCCTGCAGGATAGCAACTGATATGTGGCTGCGTAGTCATATTAAAACAATCACTTCGGTAATCGTAGCACCATACATACACTGGTAACGCTCTCACAAGAGGGCAGCCAATCCAATGAATAACTCCAGCTGTAGGCATTCTGTCGAATGCCGTTTATCTTCCGGCATCTCATGTCAAATTACGTTTAATTTGACATTACTAAAACGGTTCCAGATCCACGCTGCGCAACAATTATTAGCATACCTTCAGACGCTTTAACTTCGGCTGAGTGGTGATAGTATAGGAAACTAATTGTGCACAATCCTTTGTCAACTTCAAGTCCTTGTAGATGATGATGTGCAAAGTTTCACGAAATAGACCTGTTACATCCTACAGTGCACCGAATGCAATTCGTCTGTTTACAATTATCAAGTCGAACATACGCTGGATAATGTGCGACTTGCGCGCATTTACGGGGCGCTCGCTGTTCTCGCCTTTATCATCAAAGTCTTTGCCGCCTTCGAATTCCGATATCTAGTAACTCGAGGCTGCGTTCCTACACAGGGTAGTTATTTCCTCGTATGAAACCGCGCTGTCTATTGTTGCATTTCATTCGGTATCACAAGCGGAGGGTCTAACGAGGGTGACATACTAGCTATTTGCCAAATCAATGTAAGACAATTTTTTCTTAATAACTAAAAAACTATTCCTTATATTAGTTTTAATCTCCTTCTTCTTCTTCAACCTCGTTCTATCCATTGTTGGACATAGGTCTCCCCTTTTTTATTATTTTTTTCTTTATTTATTTTAATTAGTTTTAATACCTATTTAAAAATATGGCGATGCAGTTCAATGGAGCATCACATATAATATATTTCCTAGATATTTCATTCAATTTAATCGAGATTTACAAGAATATCTTGTGAAAAACTAATACAGGTGGAAATACATCCTAAAGTAATAAGGAAGATTGAGGCTCATTTTAACTTTGTTAAGTTAAGGAATGCTTTTTTCAACAACTAAAATAAAATTAAAGACTTGTTTTTTTGAAGAAATGTTATAAGCCTTATTAAATCTTCCCCGCTTTATAAAATCCCAGTTGAAAAACACAAAGCTTGATTAAAAATAATGCTTCGGGTAGAGAGCCTATTGTGTTTTCTGTATGTAGATGAAAAACTGATAAAATAATATTATAGTCGTTAATAAAATCAGAAAAAAGTAAAAATTCATTAACATAAAAATAACAAGATTTACTGAAATAAACAGTCAAACGATTTTCTACGATATGGTAAATAAATTCTTGAACATAGATGCGAATTAAAAAAAAAATTATAATTTATAATAAGGATTTCTAAAAAATTATAATAATTAAAATAAACATGTTCTTGTTCAACTCAAGATTTAGGCAACAAAATCTGTTTCGGATCATGTACTGTCATCTTTTTCCCAATTTACCTACGTCTTTTTTTCCACCAGTATGATCTCTGTATGCTATCTTTGGTAGTCGATGATCTTCTATCCTTTTGATTTCAGTTTCCAGTGTTGTTTTTTTAGCTTCTACTGCTACTAGGGCAGATTATTTTCGTAAATCTTGTTCCCCCTGAAATCGTCGTTTCTGACTTAGCTCTCTTAGCTTAGATATGCCAATGGCTTTTCTTATACTAGAATCCAAGTTTCGCTACCATAAAGCAAGACAACGATTGCTACAGACTTACAAAATTGTATTTTTCTAACCTTGCTGCGAATGATTTTTGATTTCACATTCCAAGCAGTTGAAGTGATTAAATTATTTGATTGAATGTCCGACAGGTCTTTGTCCGGATAACTTCTTTCTCATGGAACGGAATAGCATTTGTCTTATGCTGTGAGATAATTATATTATTTGCCTATCAAGTTAATTTTAACAGAAACTAAGAAAAAAGAGAATTCAAAGATCTAAAAAGAAGTACACATTAATATATAGCAGTATCGATAGAAACAAAAGAGCAAAAACTTATGTAGGGATAATAATGAATGGAAAACAGAAAAACTCCCTAAAAAGCTACTGATACACTAACAAAAGAAAAATAATATCAAAGATCTCAACCAAAAAGGAATATATGACGATAGTATACACACAAAATAATAAAACAAATACCAATTAATTTGCAAAGAACAGTGCGGTTCGTAAAGAAAAAATTTCATCATTTTTTGAAATCAGAATAGATCTAAAACAACATTTTGAGAAAAACAAATAAAAGTGTAATCAATTAGTATCTAATCTTATTTTTTTAAAAAACATTTATTATTTGTAACTAAAACAGGTTACTGTACAAGTTAAATATATATTTGTTATATAAAATTTAAGAATTAAATACACATATTTTAACATTAAACAAATTAAAACAATTTTTTACCAAAATATCTTTTAATAAAAGAATTTCTCGAAAACTGAAGAAAAACGAACTTTTGTTGAAAATATAATTTTTAATATTTGCATTCAATACTGCATTTCGATAAAATAACCATGGAGAGAATTGTTGTAGATGTTTTGTAAGAATTTTCATATAAACAAAAAGCAGAAATGTCTTAAAGGTGTTCAAAATAATTAATGCTCTAAAAAATCTACCTAAATAAGGAACTTCTTAACTTCAGGGCCACTTTTTATCTTAAATATTATAAATTAAATTGTTTATTATTTAAAGACTTATCATAACTACTATTTTTAAGAAATTAATGTTTCGGCTAACAACCGGAGGCTTCGTTACAAACTTGTTATGCTACGATGTTGGTAAATCATATTTATTAGCTATGGAACATTAACGTAAAATTATAAAAAAAATGTTTGGAAAGTTAATCGCTAATCTTCGAGCAAAGGGAGTTAAAAAATTTTTTTGGGTGGTTTCATTTTACTAAGAAAATAATCTGCACTCTCGTAAAAAAATTTTGGAAAACGGGAAGTGTAAATGGTTACCAAAAGCGAAATATGGATACCCAGATATGGAAACAGAGCCCCAAAAGATCAAATCGCCGGCAGCCCATGCGGTTAGTCAGATAGTTACCAGGAATCCTTAGATAGAACTGCATCTGTTTCCATATAAAATCCATTTCCCAGCAACTGCCTAAGACGAACAAATGGAAGCATCTCTAATACTGTCAAAAACTATCGCAAATACCTAATATAAGTCAAATCAATCTTACCATTTTTTTTATTTTGACTATCGTGTACATCAATAGATTCGTAAACAGGTATAGTTCTTAACTTTAGAAGGTAAGATTCCTTTGCCGTTACCAACGGATATGTGCATTGTATGCTGAGTCTGTTGGTTATTTTTCTGTGTATGAAAATAGACTATGTAATATAACATTATAGATTTGAACATCAAAATTAGACAGTCCGTTTTCTGTTACAAAACTGCCGAAACCAGATTCTAAGAGGTCAGACAAACATTTAAATACAACTGAAAGCAACATAATGTTAAAATAATTTATTTGACTTTTAATGTTACCCAATTCACTGAGTATGACTCAAATTGTCACTATTTTTACGCATAAAAACACCTTTGTGTATTATATTCACAGAATTTTTTGAAAAATAATTATTACTGCCTAAAACAGACTTGTTTTGTAGTTCAAAATAAATTTTGTCGAACACTGTCAAATATTGTAAGTTTACGAGAAAACCAAGAGAGTACAGAACATTTTCGCAAGCTAGAAGAACATAAAATACACTAAAGAAGTTGAAGACAACTTCTTCTAGAGTTATCAAAGAACTTCTGAAATATGTTGTTTACTTGTTTCATTCTTAACCTGATAAACACTGGTAAAACTTAAAAAATTAAAATTTTAAGAAAATTCAGAAACTGCAAGCCAATTATTGTTTTAAAGTTATGTAAAGCCATACAAAATAAAGTACTTTCTGCTATAGAAAATACCCGTAACAGAATTTCTTGTAATTCTAAAACAGCTTACCTACTAATCCGAATTAAATGCTATTTTCTAAAAGAGGTAATATAAAGTTTGGAGTACACGAAAATGTTCAGCGACGCTACCTTAAAATAAAAGCTGACAACTTGGTATACACCATGTTTCGGTGAATATTTAAAAATTTCTGAAATAGTTCTCATCACTTGCCTGCTTGTTTAACTTTAATCTTATTAAACATTTATGATCCACAATCAAATAAAAAATTAGAACGTTAAAGAATGACCCGGAAAATACAAGACAATTCAGGAAAGTTACACAGGAAGAAGTTGTTGAATTAAAGTTCCACACGAGACTAAAAATGTTACTGCCTTGAAGTATTATGATTATTCATTTGATTTTAGTCTTGTCGAATATGCACGGCATAGCCAAAACAATTGTAATTTTAGAAAATAAAAAAAGCAAACTTATTACTAAAAGAGAATGGAGCCTTGATAAATGTTCCAAAGCCTTTCGACTACCTAGGACCGGATTAAATAATAATAAAGTGTTTGGAGACGCTCATAAAATATGTGTTATGCTGATTCTATATAAATTGTATTTTGTTTATTATTTATGTTTTAATTAAAAATTGAAACCGTTGTGTGATCCAAATTACCAGCCTTGACCGCATTCTACCCATGGGGCGCAGGTTGAATAAGCTTGTTCTAAGATATTAAATAATTATGATCTCTTTCTCTCAAACAAATCAATATAAAATTAAAGATTCTAGAAGAAAAAATATTATTTCTTAAGATTCAGGTTTTAAAAAGTAATTATGGAAATAAAGACCCAATAAAATTAAACTGAAAGAACAAGTAAATTTATCTGAAGAATACGTTAGGACTTTGTCGGTTGTGATTATTCTAAAAAAATTACCTTGCATAATCTTAATTCTATCCAACATAAAATGCTGTTAAAAAATTATTATTCTAAGAGATAACAAGAACATTCCAGTGCAACTTAACAAACTTAGAATAAAACATGAGCAAGAATACCCCAAAAACACTTTACAAACTTTACATGCGTATAAAGACAAACAGCCCTGTTAAATTCGAGCTATGCAGAACTATAGAAAAGTTTCTATAAAGAAAATGTGTTTTCATCTGATTTAGGTCTCATTAAAAATTTGAAAGAAGCGACTAAAACACATACTAAAGTTATAGGGGATTAATATCCCGTTATAGTGAAACCCTTTGGTAAAATTTGTTAACATTTAAATGCATTCTTTGTATTCATCTGATTTAAATCCTATTAACTACTTATAGAGTGTGCTTGAACTACTCTAAACGATAGTTAAGAAAATTTATAAGAGCTTATCATAGACAGATTGCTTATTCCAAATGTCATTTCAATAAGAAGTTACCAACTTGTTGAAAGTTGTAACCTATAAAATTAAAATTTTGTGAAGATGTAATTTTTAAGAGCAATTATTTGCAACATACGTAGGTGAATCAAATGTAGGTCAGTTATTTCCTTTTTCGTTTTGAGGTGAATGAAGGCTTTGATTTCTGAATGTTGGACTTATAAAATAGACAAGAGGTATTCTAGTCTATTGTGCAAGCGATTGTTATCAATTTTATCACATTCGGGGACAATACTCTTAAGAAGACTCAAGTATAGACGTGGAATAAACAACTTGTGTAAGAACAAGAAGTAGTTAAAAGAGGACACTGACTACGTCCAAGGACCAGTGTTCCTAAGGATAATATTTACATTATTTGGCACTTAGGTAGAGATTACTACCGATTCACATCTAATGATATTGCTTCTGAGATTGTAATAAACTACAACAGTATTCAGGCAACCAAATATTCTGCTTTACAAAATAATAAACTCAATAAAATTTACAATATTTGTTTTCCCTGCAGTTCGTACTTATTTATTTACTATTAACTTTAGTTTGTAGTACTAAAAGAAGTACTTGAAGGCCTGGTATTGACGATGTTGTTGTGGAAGCGTTTGTGAGCAGTTGGCTTGTGTTACAACCAATAAGCTACATATCCATTAAAAATAATGTGTTTTTAAGTAATTATGTAGGAAAATGACTTTTTATGTATGTATTTCTGTACTGCTTTGATAAATTAAAAAAATTATCAAGTAAATTAAAAATTAAGATTAGGGTTTTGAGAAATATCGAGGAACAACAGAGTAATTCTGCAAAATAAGTGAACATCGAAAAAGTTGACAACCACAGTCTGTAATATTAAAGCTTTATAAATCTGCAAAATGAGATGTAATTGTAGAAAATATTACATTTGTAAGGATTAATCGAAATAATAAAGAAAAAAATAGCTGAAAATGTGAGTAACAATATGATAATATTCTGTATTATATTATTTTTTTTCTTTAATGCTATATGCAACTTCTCCTTATCCTAAAATATAAAGAATAAAACGCTTAGTATACATGTAATGCACATGTTTTCTTCCTCGATTATTGCGGGAATTTCTCATGATTCACGTGATAAACATTAACACAGTGTTAGAAGAAATAGATATAAGATACAGATTTAGATAAGTTAAATTATTATCCACAAAAGAACAATAAACAAACAAAAAAGTAGGATTGATAACTATAACATCACAGAAGTTTGATTGGCAAAAATATCAGGGGCTGGAGAACCCATAGGCTAAGTAAGCTGCAGCCTAAAGGAGTTAGGATTTGGGGAGCCAAAATTTTGAGTTGAGTGAAGAAAAACGAGATCTTGTCTAGAAAAATTTGAATGGTTTATAACTATTAAACCTTTAAATTCACAGTTCATTAGCGTATAAAAAATTTTTAAAAACATTTATATTGTAACAGTTAACATATACCAAAGAAATTATTCAGGACCACCGCCCGCGCCATTTTCAACGGCGCCCTTCAGTTTAAATTGTCGGGTCTTCTGTTTTTGTTCTACAACTGCGAGTTTGAATATAAGGAGCAGATAGGCATTCGTGGCAGTCGAATAGAAGTTATACAGCAAACAATAATGAGTAAAATTTAGTTTTGAATTAAACTGTAGTTCAACTCACATTCAATTTATCATAAAGGCTGAACAACGATTGGCATAAAAGATCGATATTTGTAATCAAGTAGAGCAGAATTCAAAGAGTATTCAAAACAGCAGGATGCTGTAAACAAGAGAATACAAAAACCACTTTTATCTCACGTACTGCGCAGCAATCACAATCGACGCCATGACTTCAGTAAATTCGAGCCCAAATTATAATGCATCAAATGTACAGCAACAAGAGGCTTTGAGTTCACAGATTTCTCAAATTACTTTCAAAGAGATAGACCCACTTATGTCACTCGATCACCCGAAATTGGTGCGTAAATAATAAACAAAGTAAGTTGGCATTTAATAAAACGATGACTTTGACTCTGACTCTAAAGCATTTGAACGACAGTATGCCACTCAAAAAAGATATTGTAACAATCAGTTTTCTAAAAAGTGGAAATGGAAAATTGATCAAGCGAAGTTGATTCGCTTATTCAAATTACCGGACAAGTATTTTATATGCCGAGCAAACTATATAAAAAAACAATATTCTTAGCAACTAAGGGGATTGATGGATGGAAAAATGCCCATAAGATAAATTATCGTGGCAACAACTTCGAACAAAGAGAGTACATTTCAAAATTTATTAGTAGAAGTCGAGTTTCACAAGAAATTGATTATGAAATAGTGAAAAAGTGTAAGGAAGACACTTTGTATTTGTAAAAAAGAGTTGCTGAAGTTGTAAAATTTTTAACTTTTCGTCTATTCTAAATTGATAGCGATAATAAAATATTATCCTTGGCTGTGTAAAACAGATTTCAAAAACTTTTAAAATAAAATAAGATGTGTTCCCTCATACTTATCAAGTACGACTGTCAATGAATTCCTTGCACAGTTAACCAATTAGTTAAGGCAGAATTTGTACAAAAGATTGCAAATGCCAAGTATTATTCTGTAATTGTGGACTTAACACCAGATGTGTCACACACAGACCACCTAGCTTTTGTGATATGTTATGTGCAACTTACAGAAAATTCTGAGATATGACAAATATTTTAAGGTTGATTGTAGATTTTGTAGGTCTTAATCTAAATAGCTGTAGAGGATAGAGCTACGACAATGCTAACAATATTCCTGGGTACTACAAAGGTCTCCAGGTTAGAATAAAAAAAGGAAGTCCTCTGGTCACATGCATCCCTTGTGAAGGGGACTCTTTACAACTAGTTGCTCTGCAACTGCGAAGAACAGCAAATACTCTAAATTTATATATTTTTTAGTTCTTCAACCAAAAGATAGGTTATCTTGCAGTGTCACCTCAAAAAAGACTCCTTACCTTCAAACACTATATCTGACGCTGATCCAGTCAAGCATTACAGAAACCGTGCCAGGGAGTCCTTGATGGTCTGACAACTTTTATCCATGAAAATGATCAAATTAAGTATGCACAATATAAAGCAAATGTGACTTAAGAGTCTTGAAATGGTATTAATGGTACATTTTTGGATAAATGTTCTTGTAAAGTCTCGAGAAATAAGTGAAAAACTTCAAGGAGAAGGTGTACATGCAACAAATATCGGCTACAGTACTTTATAAGCTTATAAACACTAGAAAGACTCAAAAGATTGGTAAATGGGTGTAATGGAGCCACTGTATAAAAAAGGTAATTTCAAAATAGTGACAATTACAGAAAAATCACTTTCCTAAGCATATTGAGTAAGACATAAGCAAGAATATAGGATGCAAGGTTAAGAGAAGAACTAGAAAACTCATAGAAGGCAGTCAATGCAGATTTAGAAAAGAAAAGGCAGTCAATGCAGATTTAGAAAAGAAAAGGCAGTACAAGATAACATATTCATACTGCGACAAGTCAGAGCAAAAGCAATAAGAACTAGGAAGGAAATCCATCTGTGCTTTATAGATCTTAGTAAAGCCTTCGACCGAGTTAAAAAAATTTATGACAAAGATAGTCAAAACATTGTACCATAAAACAATAAATGTAGTAAGAACCAAAAACGAGGACTCAGAGGAGTTTGAAACAACGAGAGGATTAAAACAAGGTTGTATACTAACCCCATTATTATTCACACTAATTATGGACGAAATAGTTAAAGAGAGTAGAAGGAGACAAGGAAATATAACATAGAAAGGTGGAGATTGTAAAAGATGCACATGTCCGAATTATTATATGCAGACGACATGGTCATCTTAGCAGGAACAAATAACTAAATATATACAATAAGAAAATGCAAAAATCAAACAAAAATCAATACAGAATAAACAGAAACGATGGTTATAGCAGCAGAAAAAAGAGCACAACATCACAAAATAAGGGAAAGAAATAAAGCCATCCAAATATCTAGGGATGTATACCAGTAACAATAGGAAGATAGATGATTAAATAAAACGTGCAGACGTTATAGGAAAAACTTATAATGATATAAAAATCACATTTCTGAGAAACGCGGAAATACATGGAGAAATTACAGTGGAAGTAGTGAAAAAAGGTCCTCTCCAGTTTACGAAATTGGATCGCGAGTAATCTCACATAAACAACGAAGTAAGCTGACGAGCACATAAATGGGCTTCTGGAAAAAATGGAAAGAAAAATAAGGGAAGACAGGATTAGGAACATAACGTACAGAGAGTAGTTCGGTGTAAAGTCAGTAAAAGATGCGATACAAAAAAGACAATTGAGATGGTTAGAACATGTGTATAGAATAAACGAAGACCGGCTGGTGAAACAGACATTCGAAGCAAGACCAGGAGGAAATAACAGAGTGGGAAAACCGAGGCGGCCGCGGACAGAAGGGGTGAGAAAGGCAGCGCAACAAAAAAGGTTAGACAGAAAAGAATGGGAAAAGTGGTGTCGAAAAACTCCTACCAGTGATGAGTGACAATCAAGCGACACCAAGCCTTACGCCTTACAGTAGAAAGGCTCTATTCGAAACAAGTATGAGTTTATAGAGCTAGAGAATAAAACAAAACTGATGTGCGAAGCAGACGTTTAAAAAACGACATTAGAAAAAGAAGAACTCAAAAGTTCCTTTTGGTAAAAACAGAGATGGAAATTAAGAGTTTTCTGGACGATCGTCTTTCGTAACTGAAACCTAGGCTGCAACTGATTTTTTGAATCTCAACTTACTAAGGAAAAAATAAACAGAAATACATAAATGTTTCAGACTTCTATGAAAAATCACTCAAATGGAAAATGACAGAATACTGCAGAGGGTCATCGTTCTAAAGATTTTTAGTATAGTGTTGCATCTTTCAGCTCTTAAGTGTAAAAATGAGAGGCCTAGTATTTTAATTTATCGTGAAAGAGCATCCACAGATTCTTCCTTTTGATGACATAATCAGAAGTTTGCTCATTTGAAAGCCATGAAAATAAATGTCCTTTTTTGATAAAAGTTTTTTAGATACAATGGACATTTGTTTTTATTTTTCCTCGCTGATGTGTAAACATTGTGTTTAACGCCTACGTGTGTAAATATTCAAAAAATATTTTATGTAAGAAACCAACTTCTTCGTAATTTTTTGTTAACGCCACAAATATGCAAAAATTTGAGGGTTCTGATAAATACCACCTTTTTAAAACATCATTGGCTCCACTAAAAATAAAACTCTACTGTATTTTTATTTTTCAATTAAAGAAGATTTCAGGGTAGTTTACTTAATATGGCAGGATAACAATGGAGCGCAAACCAAACTTTGCAGCGCCTTACAGGCACCGAAAGCATCAGCCGCTTGAATGCAGTTTAGCCGCAAAGTTCAGCGGTTCATAACATTCAAGATCGAGCGTTATTGCAGCGGCGCCGGCAATTATAGTAAACAGAGAGAAAAACAGGTGAGCTTAATTAAAGCCGGAGAGGGGTAATTTACGGCTGCGAGCCCGGCCGCGCCGCCGATCCCGGCTTATTCGAGCTTTGCGCCGAAATATTAAACGCGAGCCCTCTTTTCGAAGGGGAGCTGCAACGCTCGAGAGCCGCGGCACGGTAGCGGACCCTCCGTCCTGCAAGAACAGATGTAAATTTGCAATTTAACCAGCCGCCGGAGCTATCAAATCGCAATTAGGCGGCGGGCGGCAGCGGCGAGCGTCACCGGCGAGCTTCTTAAATTTCGAACTTATTAGCCGGGCATCCGCCGCGAGCGAGCGCGAAAGTAATCTAGGGAAATTGAATTTTAGCCTAGATTTTTCGCAGTTTATTGCGGCATCAGCGGCTTAATGGCCGGAGTTCAGCGCGCACTGCTCCACGTGTCGCCTGGATTAAACTTACGGCACCTTGGAGGGCCGGAAGACGCCCTAGACTTTTTTATGGACAGCGAATTTCATTTTTTAGTCATAAATAATTTCTCCCGACAAGAAGTGTCTCGCCCAGGCCTCTTTCATAGTGGAATTTTATTACCCTGCGTTGAGGGACCACTAGCAGAAGTTGTTCTATTGTTGGAGGGCTCTCTTTCGGCAAAAATTGTGCTTCGTTGCTGACACAGTCGTCGATTTTCTATAAATCTGTTCCTACGATAACATTTTATCTAATACACTACTCAATGCTCAATTACTAATATACAGCAACAAATAAATGTATGCTAAATTTATTTATTTTTTTACTAAAAATTAATTGAAGCAACTTTTAAGGGACAAATTTGTTATTTTGTTTTTAAACTAAGTTGTCCTGCTTATTGGTGCAGTTACTGCAACAGTAAATCAAAATATTAAAACCTTAGTAGCAAATTAATGTAACCTAACAACATAGCCAAACTATGGCTGTTTCTTTGTTGCGCTTTGAAGAGGACTATTTTAATTACAAATGTAATGGAAATTCCGGTTAAAACAGCTAAAAATCTTCATTTAGTTGGCCGACCCATAGACAAAGTAATGGATGTCGACAAAAAAGATGTTTGTTTTTTCTTTATTTCACTACTGTCTTTGTACAGTATTATACTTTTCGATACGATTAGCCACAAATAAATTGAAACATAATAGCAACTGTAATGGCATTGGAAGCTTTAAATATTACATCATATTCCGTACTTGTATTTCGAGGCCGGCGGACGCGTGTTTGTGCGCTTCGACATATTGGTGTTCGAGGCGCTCGACGCTACCCGAGCTATTTAAACCAGGCTTGCACTTTTACTATTAGTATTTATTTGAAAGATAAACGTGCGACCTCCGGATCAGTTTCTGTGATATCAGAACACAAGATTTAATCAGCAAATTAGTATTGGAAGCACTAAAAAGGTAATCTTAAAATGTCTTATTACTATAATCACACCAGTCGTGCAGAAAATAACCAACACATTGACCAAAACATTCAAACCCAAATGCCACATGCTCCGCAAAATTATCAGTATTTGCAGCAAATGCCGCTAAATCATTTATATTCGAGATTTAATAATATAATGCAAGTATCAAATTCCTTAATGCCTGCACAAAAGAGTATGCTAGACCATCAAACATCACAAGCTCAACATTCCCAAGAAACTGATTAACAAATAGTTAAAAGTAAAAAACATCGATGCAAAGACAATAACGATAAGATGCCAGTACAAACCACCTCATTAACCTCTTAGAACTGATAGCCAAGAATTAATATGATAAAAATGTTAAACACCAAAGAAGTTAAAGTTCTGCCAAAATCTTCTAAGAAGTACACCGAAATAATTAAAGACTTGTCGAAAAAAAACTGACTTCTATACGTATTAAAAAAAAAGAAAAGCAAAATTTCAGAGCAGTTCTTAAAAATATCCACCCATCCGTTAATGCAGAAGAACTAAAACAGGAACTCAAACACATGGGCATACTGTCACGAACATTGCAAATATCAGACAACGAATAACCAAAATACCGTTACCACATTTTTTTGTTGAGTTAAAGCCAGCAGAAAATAAAAACGTTTACAATATCATCAAGCTAGTGCATTCAGTAATCAAATTTGAACCACCAATGGCAGTGTGCAAGATGTCAAAGGTTTAGCCATACAAAAAAATTTTGTAACAGAAGTCCATGGTGCGTAAAATGTACCGGTAATCACGCAACATCTTTCTGAAAGAAATAATCAAGTAGCCTGCATTAACTGCAACGGTAACCATTCTGCAAATTATAAAGGTTGCCATGTATACAAAGAACTAGTAAAATGTTTTTATCACTCATAAACAGAAATTTGGATCAAACAAGACAATATTCAACACAATATGCTACACAAAATTATGTCACTTATGCCCAAGCAGTTAAACTCACCAATAAATGAAGTAAATAACGACATCAGAGAGTTACAAAAAATACTTAAAACTCTGATGGAATAAATGGGTACCATATTAAATCTTCTCACAAACACACAATGACACAGTATCTTAAACTAGCAATATGGAATGCCAATGGCTTGTTAAATCATATCAAAAAATAACATATTTCTTGTCAGTCAGTCTATTGACATAACGTTAAACTCTGAATCGCATTTTACGAGCAGAAGTTACATAAAAATACCTGACGATACACCACATGTTGGCACGGCTGTAATTATCGGAAATACTATAAAACATTATGAACTTCTAAAATATAATCTATACCATCTCCAGGCCACAATTATAGCCATTGAAGACTGAATTGGATCTTAGTCATCTCAGCCGTATACTGTCGCCCAAGGCACAACAATAATAAACAAAACTAGAACGAAATGCCTGACCTACTAGATTTCTACATTGTAAAAGGAATCAATTCAAATAATCTTAAAGCTAAATCCTATCTAGATCTTATACGTGAACATTCTCCGTTTATAGTAACAGTGTGCACGCAAGTGTTATCCAAAACGCATCTTCCTACTCTCTATAATAAACACATCAAATGGGACCTATTCCGGGTAGTAATTGACAAAACCCTTTCACCGAATGTACCCATGAAAACCGAAAAACAACCTGTTGAAGCAGTACCAACATAGTTCAGCAAGCTGCCTGGCAGTCGACACCCAAGAAAGTTGATAAAAATGAACATTCTAAAGTCCTATCATAGTAAAAAGAAAATTTGTAAAGAAACGCAAATCACGCAGGAAATAGTAAACTACAAGGCACCCAAGCGACAAACAAGCACTTAATCGAATAACGACTGGACTAAAAAGTTCCATCAAGAATCAAGCAGCCCAATATTTTCTGCTACACTTGACACTTACAGAGGCCTCCGATTACCCACCATGGAAAACCACCAAAAGGCTCAAACGACTACAGCAGTATAATTCACCCATTCGATTAGTGAACAATATTTGGACCAGAAATGACCACGAAAAATCTTCAGCATTCTCTAGTTACTTAACTAAGGTATTTAAACCATTTCTTCCTAAGTTTACTAAGGATGGTAAAATGTAATTTTGGAATATCTACAAGCACCATTTCATATAACTCCACCTACTAACCTATTTAAACTTGCTGAAATTAAAACCATAATACTAAAATCTAAATATCCATAAAACACAAGGTTAGGACCTGATAACGGGAAAAATGCTTAGGAAACTACCAGAAAAGGGATATAAGTATAACCTATTTATTTGATGTAGTCTTACGGCTTCAATACTTTCCAGAACAATAGAAAGTAGCCACAATCCATAATAATACCAAAATCTGGAAAGCCCATTGAAGCTTTGACATCCTACCAGTCTTATCAAAGATCCTAGAAAAACTACTACTCCCAAAACTAATGCCAGTATCCACTGCTAATAATCGAATGCCTGATCACCAGTTTGGCTTTCGAATACAATATTTCACAGTTGAACAAGTATACCGAGTAACAGACACAATTGTTAAAGACTTTGAAAACAAAAGCTACTGTCCAGCAATTTTTATTGACGTCAAACAGGGCTTTGATAATGTTTGACAGGAGGGTGTTCTGCCACCAAATCTCTACCAAATACTCGAATCATACCTTACTAACAGAAAATTTCTTGTAAAATTTGGTGAATGCCAAACATATTTACAACCAATCGATGCAGAGTCCCACAGGGCAGCGTTCTGGGTCCGATTTCATATATATTCTTCCTGTCAGATCTTCCCACATTAGAAACAATATCCGTCACTACTTTTGCAGATGATACAGTTCTACTATCTTCACATGCAGATCCAAACATAGTATTCGTGCAGCTGTAAAATCATGTGAACCAATTTGAACACTGTTGTAAAAAATGGCACATCGAAGTGAAATAAACCAAGTCAATTTATGTAACCTTGACAACCAAAACGGAAACTTTCCCTCCTATCCAGCTAAACAACCAGTAGATATATCAAACAAAAGACATGAAATACCTAGAAATTAAAAAATTTACCTCAGTTGTGACCTACCAATAAAATGTTATTATACAAAACTACAATTAAACCAATATGGTCATAAGGTATACAGCTCTGGGGCACAGCTAGCCCTCAAATATTGACATGCTGAGACGTTTTCAGTCCAAAGTACTTCGACGCATAGTAGACACACCATGATATGTTCCCAATGAAGTCATACGCAGAAATCTGGACATTCCACCAATCAACGCAGAAATAAAAAAATTTAGTATTTGCTATAAATGCAGGCTTAGTACTCATCCGAACTCTGGTAGACCATCTAATAGAAAAAAAAACAAACTGAAAAGCCATGACTGAAACGATTTAAGCTCGCAGACTTACCATCAAGATTTGTGTAATGTGCGCAATGTGTGCCATGCAGTGCTCAAGAGCAGACTAAACTAATTGCAGTTTTTAGATTTTGAGGATAAGCAATTGCCATATCTTTAAAGTTCACCTACAGAACATTCAATGGATTATTTCCATGTCATATATACATTGTCAAAATATTTACTGATTGTTACTGAATAACAAATTATAAAGTGCATAAGTAAATTTAAAAAGAATGTTATATCACTTATTTTTTATGCATGACTACATATGTTGGTGATAGATATGCAAAAACTCTATTTTTATATATTAAAGTTTGTTTATAGACTAAAGACACTATACACGTTTTTATAATAATGCAGTGAAGTGGGTAATCGGCTAGCAAACAGTTCAAACTGCGAAGAATTGGAACAACGAACACATTCGCAGAAGATTTTGTGTTAGGACAACAAACACATGTTTGGATAACATTTCTGTAACAAAATTATGTCAGTTATATACATAACCTTTTATGTGCTAGTTGACTTATATTTTCTAAATTTTTTTAAGTGCCTTTCTGGACTTTTTGTATAAAAAACTGATAATATAATGGAGCCTAAAAAGAGTAGTGTTAAAAACTACAGGAGCCAAGTGAAATATAATAGCCAAGGTAGAAAGTTGGCAGAGGATATCTGATATTGCTGGACAGTATAGCTTGAACAGGCCTACAGAAGGAACAACCTTAGCTAAGAAAACTGAAGCACCTAAAGGGGTAATGACAATCATATACAAGAAACAAAGATGTGTCATCCATAAAAAATTGAGAAAATGCTTCTAGTCTCGATAAAAGAAATGTAACTAAAAATTCAAGAGAAAATTAGAGAATCTTTGAAAAACTAAAGAAATAAACGCCACTTTTGCCACACAAGGATGTATAATTCAAGGCTGCTACTGGATGGTTTGCAAAGCTGATCTGCTTCTTGTCTATCACTCTAAAACCCAAAGATAACTAAAGAAATCACAACTAAAGAAATATGCTAGTAATGTGGAGACCTAATAAAAGGAAATCAGTCATTGAAGTTCCTTTTAAATAATGGCTACTGAACGTTTGCGTCTTAACCATCGAGCATTACCTGCAGATAAATTAATTACACTTTAAAGCACTGTCACTACTGGACAGTGCACCGGAACACTCAAAAAATTTTGAAGATGACTTGCTGAAAGACTTTTCCTGGCTGACACTTCAGTTTCTGCCTCCAAATACCACTTCATTAATTCAGCCAATGGGTTAAGAAATTATTACAGGCTTCGAGAAATTGTACACTCACGCCATGTTTCTTTGCTGTTTTGAAGCATGCCGGTCCTCCTCAACAATGGTGTTAAAACAGTTTTTGAAGGAAAAATTTAATATTCTTGAAGCTACCCGGCTCATTCAAAAAGCGTGGTTAGAGGTTATTCAACGCCAGTTGAATTCTGTTTGGCGAGAACTGTGCCCATCCTGCATTCAGGGAGACGGAGATGATAAATAATGAATAAAACTGTGCCAAGTGATACAGATCTGGAATTGGAGGTGAATGGAAATGACATTAAAGAGCTCATAATGAAACATAAAAGTGGCCTGACAACAGGAGAACTCGAAGAATTCTTGGAAGAACACCAAAAAACGTAACGAGATGTATTTTCTGAAAAATAAAATGAAAGAGAACCAACGCTGACATCTGCTATTATTAAAAACCTTTTGGAGAAGAAGGAAGATGTCAAAAAAGACCTTAGAATAACATCCAAACCAAGTTGAGGTCAACAGGCTTGAGGATCTCTACAACGGCTGTTAGTGACTCAAAAAATTTGAAAAAGAGAAAAGTAATAGATAAGGAACAGATTTCTTAATGCCCCACAAACGGAAAAACAAAACCGATAAAAATGTATTATTGTTATTACATATAAATAAATGTAGCTTTTTATTCATAGCAAATTTATGGTCGGTCAACAAACAATTCGGGTGACGAACATTGTCTTTGAATGGAATATGTTTGTTAACCGATCATCCACTGTATGTGAGAAAGGCGTACCGCAAATTTTAAAAAGAGAGCCAAAGTGTGCATTTTACATTATCAAAATAATTTAAGTTTTTTTAGTGTAATAACTATTATTCGTCAGCACCTAAGATACTAAAACTTAGGCAATATATGTTATAGTCATTTAGCAAAACAACACTAAAGTTAGCATAAAACAAAATTTCCAACGTAAATTTCTTGGGGATTATATAAATAAGGTGAGAAAGAAGTACAGTTCTAAGTTAAGCCAAGCGCCAAGTACTCATGGTTTGGGACATGCAAACATTTTCTTTGATAAAATACATAATAACATTTAATGTAAATGTCTACTAAGCCACCTTGAATCAGCTGCTTATTCATAATGGCCGACTGTATGCTGCTTGTAAGACGCACAACTGCTTGTAATCTTAGCACTAAGAAATTCTACCGAATCCTGCCTTTAGTTTTGAATTAGCGACCTAAAACTTCACTTATTTTTAAAAATTATAAGCATCTTCGAGAATAGTGTTTTCACTTGAGAAAAGGAGACTAATTTAGTTATATGGGTAGTGCTAGCCTACATAATGTTGTGTAGTTATGGTCCGTAAAATTTAGATGATAGAGTCAACAACAAATTAATTGATCTCCACAAAGAAGGTGTCATTAAAAATAGGTCCTGTAAAGCTATAAATCGTTTTTTGTCTACATAAATGCCATGTGCTTTGTCGCACCATCATATTTTTTCTGTTTTTATTACTTTCTCATTACATCTTCCCGCATGTTTTCATGTTGCAGCCATTATGTTGTAAGAGAACTAAAGAAAAGGGAATCTTGCTTTCTAATTGCAGCAGTTTTGGTTGTTAGTAACTATACTAAACAACGAATGTTGAGATTAATTTTCCGGATGCTCCTTCCCATCATTATCTCTTACCTGCATTAAGTTTTCTCATTGAGCTAATACAATTAAGTCGACTATGTAAAAAAGCATCATAAAAATGATGTTACAAAAATAATACCAACCTATGTCGGTCGGTTGAGTAACTGACCATCAAAATTGCTGCAATTTCTTCTGTTTCTGCTGCATCAGAACGGCTGCAGACGAGAAAAAAAGATGATGGTAAAAAGCAGAAGCGTGGGAGATCAACATGAGACGCTTAATTTTCTTACACTTTTTTGAGCCCTAGTGGTTCTTTTGAATACGAGTACTGTAGTGGAATAAAGCAAAACAAACAACATTCCAGCTTGTATTTCATTATCTTCAATTTATACAAAACAAAATGGGGTATGTTATAAAAAACAATGTTAGTGATAGATTTAATAGAAAGGAATAATTCAAAACATGACTGTACTCTACTTAATGTGGCTAGTCAATATTTATCAGATAATAGCAGCTAGATATGAAGAAATATGCATCTTAAACAGTATCGCTATTGAATGATCGCAAATCGACGGATCCTCTTCAGCAAAGATTTGTCCCAATATGATTTTTGCTTCTTTTTGAACATTAAAGACATTTCTACAGACCAGAACCAAATGTTAAGGGTACATAGTAAATTTCATTAAACACTACTCTTGTTTGTTATCTTTCTCCAATGTTAATGGATGTTAAACGAGTTTCATTAGCGTATATCTCATATCATATATTACATTAATATTTTGATGATATCTTCTCCTTTACCTACTAACAGGCCGTACGTCCTTTGTTGTCACTTATTTTTAATATTTTTTAAATTAAGTCATTTTTAATTTTTCTCAGTAGTTGATTTAATTGTGATGTGTAACTTTCTTCTGCATTAAATAATTTTGATATGGCGCAGGACTAACGTCACACAAGAAGTAGCAGTTAGTTGGTGGGATCAAGTGAGAGGGTACTTACAGTTTTTCAGCTTATTAGTGAAATATTTTTGGATAACTAATCAATTATAACTGAAATAAATTACTGGCTCCGACATGGCCCGACGGAGAATCCGGCAAAGGGAATGGCAACGTAGGATCAGGAAAAAAGGCAAAATCCAAAGCAAAACGTCTCACGTCTTAGTTAAAATGCCACCTTTCTACCTTTCTACCTAGTCATCTGGTTTGCTCACAATTTAGAAGCGGCGGGATTTAAATTGGCCAAACCATTGGGAGTATCGAGGCTGGTTCTGCAGAAAAATTAAAATTATGAGACATTAAAATCCTTCTCATAGATACATTCCCTATTTTCAAAAAGCAATGCTGACTGAACTGGAGTTGGGAGCAAATAACCTATTGGGGCGCATGCGACGTAGTGCTTCAGGGAAAATCGACGATACACTTCTAGAAACGCTCTGGATTCAACATCTGTCGAGGGTAGTGAGCACCATTTTATCGATATGATCAGACCCGTTTCATAAGCTCTAGCTGTTCGCATATCAGATTTGGAAGCCGCAAAACCCTCGAATATCTGCAACAATCTATTTAGTCGTGGCATGTCCCAAAAGCGTAGATTACTGGCATCGGAAATTCACGTGTCAACCCTTGCTCATTTCCCAAGAAAACTAAATTTCTATGTATATTCAGCGACAGACTTCTGGATGATAAATACAAGCGACTTATTCACCAAGGACAAGAAAACACCTAGTCGTTTTTCCATCGACTCTGATAGGAATGTTTTATTATTCTGGAAAAATATTTCAACAATTCTTTACGCTGCCAACCGTACAAACATTAAAAAATGATCAACGATTATTTTAGTTCAAGTTTTGCACGTGATCTTCAGTACTAACTTCCTCATACATTGAGGTTTACTAATAGACTGCAAACAGCGTCGTTTCATCGGTCCAAAGAAGATTAAACTCTTCCGGTCTTGTAAACGATCTATCTTACAGATAGGAGAATTAATACTTTCTACTACTTTACAGTTTCCTAATCTTTAAGATCAAACATATGGAATCACAAAATCAAAACGCACCAAGTCAAGTATTGCTACGACACTAAGGGTCCTCGAGTTCGTTCGAAAATTTGACATTTACCTGAAAACGCACTCAAAGCCGCTAAATACAACGTTTTAATTTATGATAGAATAGGGACTATGTCGGCCCTCGAACAGCAATTGCACTATTTCACGTCACAGGGCACCTAAAGGAATGGAAACCATGTAACGAGCCTCGCGTACCAAAACAGGTGACAACTGCGGATTGTTACACACTCGCTTTTCTGTTAAACTGCACAAATTTACCAGTAGATTTCGGTACATAAAACAGAGCGGAAAGCAAAGCGAATTATACCCTGTCATCACCTTTTTGTGGATATAGAAGAAATTTCTATACAGCTTATAGAAGAGGACATATCAATTTGTGATTTGAAGTTTTTTTTGTATTTTCAATTAAAAATGGAGCTTTATTGATGACGTATTGGTTATACCAAGTGCAACGCGAATTTCAAGTAAGTAAATGAACATCCTTTAAGTGATTATCATCATCATCATTAGCCATCTTCGGTCCATTTCTGAACATAGGCCTCTTTCATGTTTCTCCAGTGTTCACGATTTTGAGCCTCTCTGATCCATGCTAACCCGGCCGTTTTCTTAAGGTCGTCGGTCCAGCGCATTGGGGGTCGTCCTCTGTTTCTTCTTCCTAGGTATGGTCTCCATTTTAATAAAGTGTTAGACCATCTTCCATCTTGGTATCTAGCAACATGTCCTGCGTAACTCCACTTCAGTTCTGTCACTGCCTCCACAACATCTTTAACTTTCGTGATGCTTCGAATCCATGTATTCCTTCTACGATCTTTTAGGGATATTCGTAACATCTGACGCTCCATTGCTCTTTGCGTCACTTTCAATTGGCTCATTTACTGTTTGGTGAGGGTCCATGTTTGTGCTCCGTAGATCAACACCGGTAATATGCACTGATCAAATAGTCTGCTACGTAAACGCATAGGTATATTTTTATTTTTTAGTGTTTTACTTAGTTTTACGAACGCGCTCCATGCTAGTCTTTTCCTGCGGTTTATTTCTATTTTTTGATTAGGCCTTCCTAACGTTATCATATTTCCAAGATATATATAGCTTTCTACATTTTCGATTTCTATGTTTCTTACATTTATTCTTGGATTTTCTGGGCACATTACTTTTGTTTTTTGTAAATTCATATTTAAACCAACTTTAGATGCTTGCTGTTCTAAATCAGTTAACATATTCTGTAGCTCCTCAGAGTTTTCTGTGATAAGTACTACGTCGTCTGCATATATGAGATGGTTTAGACGTTTTCCATTTATTAGTATGCCTCTGTTGTCCCAGTTAAGTTGTCTGAATATATCTTCGATAACTAACGTAAATAATTTGGGAGATAACGTATCTCCTTGTCTTATGCCGCATTTAATTGGGATAGGTTTAGTATGTTCATGAAGTTGTATTGTCGACGTTGCATGTTCATATATATATATGATAAAAGCATTGAGTACCGATGATCTACCCTTGCATTATTTAGCGACCTTTTGATTGCCCAGTGCTCTACGCTGTCAAAGGCCGTCTTAAAATCAACAAAGGCCATATGTACATTCAGATTATATTCTACTGATTTTCTAGGAGAATTCGCATATTTAATAGATGTTCATGTGTACTGTAGTTTGTTCTAAATCCAGCCTGCTCTACTGTCAAATACTGTTCTATTTTGTTATTAAGTCTATTTGTAATAATTTTTGTCAATAGTTTATATACCTGTGAGAGTAGACTGATTGGTCTATAATTCTCCAAATCCGCCTTGTTTCCTTCTTATATAATATTACAATTACCGCATTGTTGAAACTTTCGGGTACTCGTCCTTCCATGAGACATTTATTGTAAAGATCACATAGCTTTGATATTATGGGTTTTCCTCCTGCTTTTATCATCTCTGTCAAAATTCCATCTTCTCCTGGCGCCTTGTTATTCTTCATCTGCCTGAGTGAGTGGTATACTTCTTCTATTGTTATTTCGGCATCTCCTCTGATCGTATGTTGGTTATTTTTTGTTTTGTATTCTCTCCCTGTTCTTCTTGTTTCTTTGAACTGTACAAGTTTTTATAAAACTTTTCTGTTATTTCTAGCATAGTTTCTCGTTGACGTACCTCTTGTCCTCTCTCGTCTTTTAATACCACTATTTGTTGTTTTCTATTACTTCTTAAGCTTTTCAATCCCCTGTTATTTTCTATTATTTTTTCTACTTCTATTTCATAGTAGTTTTCGAGATCCTTTCTTACTAATCTTCTCGTTTCTTTGGCCATTTCTCTAAATTCGTCATATTTACCTTCTCTAAATAACTTTCTCTTTTGTTCTATTTTAATCTTAGTTGTTTGCTTTAGTTTCTCTACTTTTTGTTTTTTCCTTGGTGCAATTTTATCAGCGGTATCTTTCATTATTTCGTTCAGTATGGTACTTTGATCATCTAAGTTTTTACTATTCCATGTCTCTTCTATTTGTTGCAGTGCATTTTGTAGATCTTGCTGATATTCGTCCGTTTTCTCCAATAATCGTTGAGTAGATTATATTTTTCTTTTCTTTTCTTTTTTGTTATTTTGCTATTAATATTTATTTTAGCTCTAACCATTCTATGATCACTGCCTATGTTAAAATAATTTAGCGTTGTTACATCTTTTACTATATCCTTATCCTTTGAGAGAATATAGTCTATTTCGTTCTTTGTTCGGGTGTCCGGAGATATCCACATCCATTTACGTTGTTTTTCTTTTTGAAAAATGAATTCATTGCATATATCTTGTGGCGTGTTAAAAATTCAAGCATCATTGTTCCGCGCTCGTTCCTTTCATCAAAACTGTAGGGTCCTATATATTCTTCGTTTTCTTCTTGTTTATTGCCTAGCTTTGAATTAAAATCGCCTATGATGAGGGTATAATTAGTATTTTCTTTGCATAGATTATCATTGATGCATTCGTAGAAGCTTTCCATTTCTTCATCATCGTGGGCAGTTGTTGGGGCATAACATTCTATTATTTTTAATTTGTGTTTATTTGATATTTGTATTGTTACTGATACGACTCTATCTGTTTCGCTATCTAGCCTGGTTATATTGTGTATTAGTTTTTTATTGATCATAAAACCTACCCCACGTTGGCTTTCGTTTTCTGATCCTCGATAGTACAATAAGTTACCTGATTCGAGTATTATACTTTCTTCTCCTCTGCGCCTTATTTCGGATAATCCAATAATATCCCACTTTATTTTAGTTAGTTCATGCTCCAGTTCATATATGTGTTGATCGTGTAGTAGTGTTCTGGTATTTATGGTTCCAATCATTAATTCAGTTATTTTTTGGCAGCCTGTCCTAACCCGGGGATTATTAGCACCCCTGGTCTGCCTCATTATCCGACCGCCGCCATGGTCGGGGATAAGCGGACCGCCGGGGACTCGGGGCCTTTCCTTAGGGTTTAATATCATCATGAAAGGTATTTTGGCATTAAAACACCACGCTTGCCATGCGGGTTGGTGAGTTGGTTTAGGATAAGGTACGGTAAATTTTGTTAGGTATGATAGGACTTTGGGTAGGGACTTGATTTCCTCCTGTTATAGGAGGCGGAGGATAATCAAGAGCTCACGTAGGCAGGGTCGCCAGCCCCTGAAATAGGTCTGTCCTTTACCGGGATCGCAAAGAAGTACCTATTCGCTACCTATTTAAGTGATTATACAGGTCAGAAATTTGCCTTGGTTACAAAAACTGTAAATATTTCTGAATTGATAAAATCTTACAATCAATCTATTTTTAGCCCCTTTAAAAATTTTAGGAAACGTAAATTAATTAATATTGCAGAAAGGTACACATACAACATAAAAACATTTAGAAATTAACCGTTCAAAATTCAAAGAAGTCAATAACTTCACTTATTTAGGAATAGGACTCAATCAGAACAATGATAGAAGAGAGGAAACAAAAACCAGAATTCAACAAGGATATAGAACCTACTATGCAAACAAACATTTATTGGAAGATAAATGAACATCAACTAAAACAAAAATAAATATATACAGAAGCCTAATAAGGCTAGTGATTACCTCTGCTACTAAAATCATTATCGCCATAAGAAAAGAAGGAAAAGAACTCCGAGTTTTTTATCGTAATATTTTAAGAACAATCCTAGGTCTGATATGAGACAATGAAGGCATAAGAACAAGGGCAAATTATAAAATGCTAAAAGCAATGGGTGGAGAAGATGTAGTCAAATTCATAAAGACGTAGATAATCCACTAGCCAAGACATATTTTGTAAAGCGATAACACAGTATAACTCAAAGGAGACCAAGCAAAACACGAAACAGATGAAGATTCAAAGGTGGATTATTGGACCAACTTACAACAGATTTACGCGAAATGGGTATAACACAATGGTAGAGACATACCATAGACAAAACAAGATGGAGACAAATAGTGGAGAAAGCAAAAAATACGTGGTGGCTTATAAACTATAAAATACATGCTAAAGTGTAGTAAATAACGTTCACATGTGGACCGATCCACCCCAGTAAATTTCTAATAAATTTAAGAAAGTATGGTAATTCGAAAGCCTTAAGGGGTTCTTCTGAGGCTTTGATTGTACATTCAAACAATTGAAAAAGCGAAGATCTCTTTTATCTTAACATTTACACATAGAAATTTGTGTTTCTTGAGATATAACAAAAACTGCCATAATTACACCATTCGGTCTTTTCGAATTCCAGTGTTTCATGAATAAAATTCTTGGCCATTCGATATTGTCTTTAATGGTCTAGACGAGTTTGGACTTTCTCGGACAGTCAAACATCGAAGTATTTAGATAACTGGTTACAGAAAATGGCGTTAGGTCACTCAAAACAAAGTTGAAGCAATACTGCCAGAAAGCTGAATTAATTTTAGATATAGTAAATTTTTAGCACCGATTAATCTATAAATGTGCTAAAATTCAGCAGTAGTAGTTTAACGGTTACACCGAGAATTTAGAGACCACTTCTTGTTCACCTTAGAGAAGAAACACCGATTATTATCATAATCATTGGTCGAATACATCAATTCACAGCAAAAGTACACCGTGTACAATAAAGAACTGATCACAATTTGCGTAGCTATCAAGCAATTATTCAAAAATACACCGTTCACTATTTTAATCGACCATAAACCACTGCAAACCATGTTTACGTATTTAGTTAAAGCTTGAATTTTTTTCTAGGGCACGCGCGGCAGTTAAATTTATCATTAACTTTTCAATAACGACAATTCTTGTCGCTATAACATCGTAATCGACGCTCTGTCATGTGTTGATACAATTGCATTTCTAACTATTATCGATTGCGCTGCTTAAAAACCAACAGATGATGACTCTTTCGAACTAACGATCACAGACCAATTGGTTAAAGGCAGCATTAATTGAGGATATATCAACATTGTTGTGACAATTCAAATCATTAAATGATACAGAGCCAACATCCAACAGTAAAGAACGATTCTGTTTAGTCTGAGCAACGCAATCAAAGAAGACATCGGTTACTTAGTATATGGTTTTTCCACCACACTGCATGTGAAATCGACACATAATACGTCGCATTTATTTTACCCAATTTCGGAAAATTTACAAAAGTCCAACGCTAGGGTAGACTTATCCAACATTTCAAGATTTGTTCAAGATCATCGAACGCTTTCCAAAATTGTTCAATGTCCAGATCACTAAAGATACGAATCTCAATCTGTAATGCCTATCTTCTAATGATGTACTGTCTTTTTATCTCAAGTCTGAAGATGCCCAAACGTTCATTTGCGTCTCATGTGAACACTGAAGTGGGGCAAATTTGACCTCATACGCCAAGCAACCAGTTTGTATAGTTCGTAACATTTTTATAGGTTAAATTATTTATATCTGAAATAAATTCTTTCTTTAAGCTTCATGACCCCACGTGTACAATAAGATGTCTTTACAAAAAAGTGTATATATAAGTACATGGGCTTTAGAAGTCACGTAATACTTTAGAATAATGCTGGAAACCCGAAAAGTGTTTTGACAGCTCTATGCAGAAGATAATCAAGTTTAAATTATTGAACAGCTTCATCTGACAATACAATTAAACGATATGTTTGTGGGGTACGTTGGGAAGGCGAGCCAGAATAAGCTTATTAAATGAAATCGCACGATAATTGCTCGTTGACAATGTAATGAGATTTGCATTGTGGAATTAAATGAGATCCGCAGAGCGAAAATTAATCCCCCGTCTCCGGCAAATTGCCGTTTTTATTTCAATTTCGATAAAAGCCCCCGCACCAAACAGTTGCGCGGCTAAATACAAAGTATAATTACTAACTCCGGCCAAGATTTATTAACTTGCAGCGGCGCAGCGCAGAGACGGGTGCAATTAAACCGGGCAACTACAAATCTTTGAACAAAGCCGAGCTGTGCAGGCCATCCAGTGGACGCCAAACGCCAAGCCCGCAGATCAGCGCAAGTCCACCTGGCAGCACGGCTCTATCATTCATCTCGAGAGCATTTCCTGCGCCCTGCATTTCCGGGCATTCATCCGGGCCCACCTATTAGCCAGAGGCTGAATTATTGATATTGGAAATGACTTTTATGGGAGGCCAATTTTACGTGCTTCGCGGGCGGACTGAATTCGGCTCGACAATTTTACGCTGGAAAACTACGTTCTGGTGCTCTTTCGAAGTATTCCCAGCATAATATGAAAAATGCATTTTTTAGTAACCCTGCGTTTTTTCTCTTTTTGTTGTACCTACCTTAATAAGTTACAGTGGTCTAACATCAGTCCTACATTTAGCTTATAAATGCAAAATGCCATCTTTAAGTTTTTTAAATTCTGGCGTTTTTGCTCTTTACAGTAGTTTAAACTACCTATTTATTCTACCTACAGGTAATTAGAATTACAACAACATGTGTAGTATATGTACACATACAACAGACACCATTTATATCAACGCGCATAGCTTCTACACTTGGATTCGCTTCCTTCGTTGTAGCCACTATGAATGCCATAGCAATCCCGCCGCACGATATTTCTGTTTATTCGGCGGTATTTCAGAAGGAAACTGAAAACATCTCAAAATGTCGGCCACCGAGAGTGATGGGGTACAACAAAAACTACGTCTGTGGATGTCTAGCGGCCACGAAGGGCGTTAGAAACTTCGTTACAATATTGTGTTCTAAGTATTCACTTCCCATATTTATTTACAACAAACAGTTGCTCCAGTATGGTCATGCATTCAACAAATTGACCGATGTCAAACTGATTTTAGTAATTCTAAATATTAGCTCAGAATTAGTTAAAGTTTCTGATTTAATTTTACCACTATCTCCGATTTTTTAAATTTTTTAGTTTTACCTTGCGCCAACCTTTGTCCAATGATTACATTACTGGAGTTTACAAAAGCCGTGAAGGTTTGTAGACGATCTCAAACTATTTTAGAATTAAACCTGGAGATACTTAACGACTTTTATAAGAACTTAAGTGTCTGAAAGTATAAAGGCAAGTTTCTGACGGGAATAGTATGCATTACTTAGTAGTTGGAATAATGAAATTCACCATTTCATTATTCCAACTACAGTACCGCTCGTTTTGTAAGTTATTAGATAAGTCTTTATAATTGGCCACGTTTTTTTAAAAACATTTAATTTCAATCAAGTTGCATTTCAAAAAAATATTAAAATTATGTTTGGTTTGCGTTTACTATGTGTTTGTGTAGCTGATCTGAATGCCAGTTCTTATTGCTTCAGAGACCATAAAGCTGCATCCTTTATCTCGATTATAATATATTAAAAAGATAAGTTCAGTATAGTTTTATTGGTTAAAATTAGAATGTTCCTTAAAGCCATCATATGCTCAATGCATATATAACTGTATACTTATCAAAACTGTACATAGTTTAATTTCTCAGGTTTTGATTTATTTTTATTAGAGTAATCTTTTTTTTACATTTTTTTTATATCTGTACATTGAACTACACCTACACATTTGGCTTATTTACTCATTTTCGCCTATTTCTTAAAGAGGCCTAGCAGTTTTCCTCTGCCTTTTATTGTGGATGGAGCCATTCTACATTTACTCCAAAAATTTCTAGAAATGAGTGTCATCAGATTATTAACATACCTTTTAGTATAGTAACATTACCATTTTGTGAATTAAGAACCCATCGTCTATTAGGTTACACAGAAGTGATACTCTCTCCCCTCGTCTTTCTTGAGAAATCAAGAAGTATATTCAAACGTACAGTATTTTCATATTTACTTATGTATTTATGCTTAAATCCATATCACTAGTGTGCAGGCCACTGATCTATAAACAGAACAGTAGGGCAGCATTTTAATCTGTATCTGAACCCCCATTATGCTCGAGCTCAATTAGGGCGCTAATGCTGCGAGGAAAGTTCGGAACTTCATCAGGGCCGGTTATTTTTCGGCTTTCCGCGGCTTAATCTCCGACAGCCGATCAGATTGATCGAGTTCGTCAATTCCACGCGCCGGAAGCGGATTCAATCAATCACGCTCGGAGTCAGCTCTAACGTGGCCGCGTAAACGCTACCATTTGTATCTGCTAATCAGGCTGTTCCGAAATTAGCGCGACAGGATGCGAATAATTTATCGCGCGCAATAGTTGGATCCTGCTGCCGATCCGGGATTGCGCTGTCAGGCTCGAGTAACGAAACGCAGATACACTACTGGTATTAATATAAATTTCTGTGTCGAATTTCACCTCTGTAATGGTGATTAATCGCGGGCTTCGGATGCCTAATGCGGGCCCGCTGCTAATTTCGAAGTTTCGTCCGCATGCTTGATTGGCCCGCAACTTTCCCAAAGCAAGGGATCCGTCCAGGATACATCGGGGCTGATTTATGTGCTTCGATGTATTCCACTTTTTGAAAATAACTTCGGATTCTTGGGTGTAGCATTCATTTAATTATCTTCCACCGCAATATTTACACGTAAACATACGAGAAATCTACAATTAGTTTTATTACATAAAATTTTAACTGTACGTAGTAAAGCCCTTTTCTTGTTTCTCTAATGCAGCAAACTGCCGAGGAAAAATCCTCGTGGTTATATCGCTGACTTTACAACCCTTCAGGCTGTAGTTTAAGTTTCGCCGGCAAATTAGAGCTTTGGATTATAGCCAAGTCCTCAAAGGATTTCTTCCAGTTGCCATCCACCTGCTGTTGTGGGTCTTTGTTATGTCTTTCGCATTCTCTTAGCCGCAAAAGAGATGGCTGAAAGCTGATGTGAAAAGAACCGGGGTCGTTTGCTGCAACCAATATTGTACACTAATTGGATGTCACGTAGTTTCTTTTAGAACCAGCGGCCGCGCTTCTTCCGAATATAATTTCTTAGCGCGCAGTCGAGAAAACACGCGCGTCCGTTTTATTTAACCGTCAATATGCAGGCGGCGGGAAGCGCTCGTAGCTGCGCGCCCGCCCTCTTGTATCAGCACCGCGCTATTAATTACACGGAATCGCATCGCCGGGAACTGGCAAGGATTGTCGTCCTTAAGAGCGCTGTAAGGGCGTCAATTAAGGAGACAATGAGTGATGAACCGAGGAAGGCCGCGCTCGCAATGAACTGCTTGGGGTAAGATGAGATCCGTCATCCTGCCAAAAATTCACGTTCGCGCGGCGGTACTTAACGGCTCTGAATGCGCCTTTATTGATTTGACAAATTGTTGAGCTTTGTTTTAGCGGAGCATTCCGGTTTAATTAATTTTTAGCTGATGTATTGTTGCTATCAAATTGCGCGTGCTGTCAGCGCCGCCGGGGTGGGTGGCGCGTCGAGGGCCGACACGCTAAAAGCCGAAAAACGTTATAACAGTCAATTACTGTATTAGACATAATTGCCTCGAAAACAAGTAAGGTATTTTTATGTGAGAAAATAAACAAGAAATCGTTTTTTTTAGTAGTCTTACAGTTTAATACTTTTGCTTCTTGTGTTCTTTTGCAAGTTTTTTTGCACATATTTTACTGCTTGCAAAAGCTTGCGTTCAAGTTCTAAGATCTTTAAAATACTTACCCAAGAAAGTTAAAACTTCTATTACTTCCCAAAGTACACATTTTTTATAAAGTCGTCACCATGATTCCACTTCTTTAGGGATGTGTTTTGGAAAATCGCTGATATAACAACGGGTCGATTGAAAAATGAACGGCCACGGAGAGTGCCCTTCACGATCTGAAATTTACGTCCTGAGACATTGCCACCCATGCAACCTTGTGTTCGTCGATCAGCATTTGTGGGGCCCACCTTGAAGAAACTTTCCGCATTTTTTACAGAAATGGAAAGTTTAGAGGCGATATCACGCACATCCAATCGACGGCCTTCCATAACAACTTGCTTCACTCGCGCAATCATGGTTTCGGTCCGGCTGGTTCGTGGCCACACAACTCTCCATCTTCTTTAAACTTTAACACTCACGAACGTACATTTGTAACAACCATAACGCCTTTACCTTATGTCTCACTCAATTGGCGATAAATTTTGATGGGCGTTTTGTCATTTGAAGGGTACAAAACAACACTCACTTCAATGGCGGTAATTCTACTTGTGTACTTAGTATGATGCTGCCATGTATATTACAAATTTACATATATTTTCCGCATTCTTTCTACTCGCTCTCACTGCTGAGAAAAAAAATTGGAGACCTTAGAACTCGAACGTATGTCGCAGTGTGAGTATAATCTCGTACTTCTCTGTTAATTCTATTTTGTGATTTTGTTTTCTTCACAAAGCCATTTGATTTTGTATTTTTTTGCAACAATTGTACTCTGTATTAAGCTTAATTCAAAAACTTCTCTATCGCTTTCTATTGTAGGTTTTTATATGTTGATGGTGGATTATGTTTGTAGTTATCCTTTTCTATTCCGATGTGATGTTATAGGCTATTGTTTCATATATTTATTATTAGCTTTATCGAAGTTTTATATATAATACAAGTTTTAATTTTTATTTTGAAAACTTATTCTTTTACAACTGTTTAACATTATTTTTGTTTTAAGATTATTTTGATATTTTCCTGGTTATGTGCTATTTAAAATTTATTTTTGTTCAGTTTTTTGTTATTTTTTTGTAGTATGTTTTTTTAGATCCTTTTAGTAGCATCGTTATGTCTACTAAACTTATCAATTGCGTCACGTGCATTTTTGTCAGTGTTTTTGCTATTGTTTTTCATGTAACTACATTTTTTTTGTTATGACTCAAAATATTTATACAATCTATCTTTACGGATAATGGGTATATGATATGATTAATTGTTCTAGTAATAACAGCAACCTAATGAGGAGTAGAGAGCCTTCCCATAAAGATTCTCCATAGTAGGTTATTAATGAATTAACACTAACTCGTACTCATATACATTATAGGACTAATTAAGTAAACTTAAGTAATGATGTTTTATAACATTTAAATTCTTCCACGTCATTCTCCTATCCAGGTGAAGACCAAGGTATTTTGCCTCATCTGCTTGGGGTATTTGTTGACGATTAAGCGTCACAGGAGGACAGTTTCCTCTTCTCAAAGTAAATGTGACATGAACTGATTTCGATGTCATTTAGATGAGCTTGCAGTTTTATGTAGCAGAGGTAGGATTTGTATGTGGTCCCAACACACTACCTTCTGAGACACCAGATGATATTGGGAACAAGTTTGAGAATGCATCCTGATATTTTATGTAGTACTGTCTACCATTTAGGAAGGATTTTAGATTAATATACTATTGATATGGTAGTAGTAATTTCATTTTATAATATAGTCCTTTGTGCTATACCTTGTTGAAAGCTTGCTGTACATGCAACTACAATGAAGTCAAGAAGTTTGTTTCATAACAATTTATAATTACATTTTTATTTACTTGCAATTACACGCCCTTTGTCTTGCCATAAGGTCGATTGGAAGAATTGCAGTTATGACTTGGAGGCCGCTGTAGATAGAGTAGATTCACAACTTATCTTAATTAATGCTAGTTGCACTCTTAATAACACGTTGAAATTTTTTGGGTTCTTTAAGCCGCCTATCCATACTGGTGCTGCATAAAGTAAGACGGAGATTGCAACCGAATTCAGGATTTTTTTGCTGGTAGTTCTTGGACATTTTAGCCTAGGGATTAGCCTAACTAATTTAGTCGTAGTTATTTGAGCTTTTTTAGTAACTAACTGTATGTGATTGGGCCATGATAGATGGGATCTATCATTAATCTTAGATATTTTATTTCTTTTTGTATGAATATCGTTGCTCCTAAAAAGTTTATTGCCTTGATTTTTAATACCCTTTTCCCAATTATGGAAATTACTTCTGTTTTTTGGGGCGCTAAATCTAATTCATAGTCCTTCATCCAGCTATTCACCTTTCCTAGTACAATATCCATTTTATTATTAAGTTTTGCTTCGTCCTTATCCGTGATTATCGTAAGCAGATCGTCCGCGAATGCTACCAATTTACAACTTAGGGGTAACGTTAGTTTCAACACTGTATCATATAGGATGTTCCATAATATGGGCGCTAGAACTGATCCCTGTGGTACTCCATATGTTACTTGGTACTTTGTGCCTCTATACGTTGTTTCCCTGTTTTTCAAATAATAATAAATTTCCCGTAACAGGCCTTGAAGGCTTTTTGGGGTCGTAACAGGATGTACCTGCTACAATCTAGAACCTACGGTACACAAGGGTAGTAACGTGGCTAGCGCTACTTACCGACCGCCTATTATTACCCCAGAGTTTTTCAAATAGCTTTTAATAATATTTATATGGTTTCCAGGTGTCTCACGGTCTACTAGACTCTTTACTATCTGTTCTCGCGATGCAGTATTAAACGCGTTCTTGACGTCGAATGAATAGTTCCCTCTGCCTCTAATTTCCATCTTTCGCACTTTTATCATACGCAATAATTTCTTTAATAGCATCTATGGTTGAGCGTCCCGATCGGAACCCAAACTGGCTGTCCGATAGTCCTCTTCTCATATCAAGGTCATTATTTAATCTGTGTTTTATTGTTATTTCGTTAATTTTGGTCAATGTGTTTAGGAGGCATGTAGGCCTATAAGCCGTCTCTATTGTCTTCCCGGGTTTCGGTATCAACGCTAGTTTTGCCGCTTTCCATATTGTTGGGAAGGTGCTCGTCAGCCAGTTTATTTAAGGTATTTACAAATATGGCCGGATTGGCGTCCACAGCAAGCTTAGTTACTACTGGCGGAATTCCATTAAGTCCAGCTGCTTCCTCGTTTTTGAGTTTTTTGGCAGCGGTTGTGATTTTGTCCTCTGTTAGAGGAATTGCGTCGTCATTTGAGACATCGTACTCCCATTTATTGAGTCTCCTGGTTGGGAAGAGGTCGCTTATTGTGCCTTCTGGGGTCATATCTCAAATGAGACAATTCCTACTACTCTTTACTTTGCATAGATGGTCGGTTACTTTACTCTTCTTCTCGATTCTTAACATCCATTACGATCTACCTCGATAATTTCTATTTGACGCCTTCTCTTTCCATCTTATTACTATCACAACTTTTAGGCCTTTTTCGCTTCTTCTAACCATCTTAGTCTTGGTTTACCCCCTCCCCCCCTCGTACCTTTTTGGTTTATCAATTAAAGTCTTTTTAATTCCCCTTGCAGATTGCAACCACTCGACGTATCCCAGTCATCTGACTCTTTTACTTTTAATCTCTGCGATTATGCTTGCATCCGGATATCAACATACCCCATTTTCATTTACTGAACCATATCTTCCCATACATTTTTCGTTTCCACAGACTGTAGTTTTTCCTTTCACTTTTAGACTGTAGTCATGGCTTTTAACACTGACTTGTACACTGATATTTTGCTTTTCTCCGAGAGCAGTTTTAATTTTATTACACCGTTTAAATCAGCACTTGTTGCTCATCATAATCCCAGCTTTTAGTTTTCCTCCTATGCTATTTTTTATTAATTATAAATTCTAGATGCTTAGTTCTTTCTTATATTTCTTGGTTCGCCGTTAATTGTTTCACATTTTTATATCTATTCAAATTTTTGTCATGATCATGTACTTTCTCCAAATATTTTATTATATCTTTGAAACCATTTATTGTTCTATTTATAATATCGATATTTTCCTCGTACGGATTATTATTACAAGTTGATCCTCCAGAATTAATAGGCATGACCTTTTTCAATATAAAGTTAAACAGTCTAGTTGACATAGCATGTCCCTGTCTAAGTCATTAATTACAAAATCATCTGGTAGTTGTCCTTGAGTCCTCAGTTAACTCTAGTGTCTTCTAAACACATTTTCACTGACACTATGAGTTTACTAGGTATCCCATATTCGTCTAAACCTTTAAGCAATTTTGCTCTGACTATTGTGTCAGATGACACACCGGTGATCACCTACTTTTGATTCCATCCAGCTATTCAGCTTCCTTTCTATCAATTTGTTTAGTATTTTGTATAATTACTGCGCACTGTCTTGTCGCTACCTTTATCTATCGGGCATCCTCGTAGTTCCTGCTTCTAGATGTTTTCTATTAGCCTATATGTTTCTTCCCTTACCATCGGTTTTGCATATTTTAACATTTCTGCGGCTATCTCATCTTTTCCAGAGGCTTTTACAACTTACTCGACCTTTTTTCTTGATTCCTATGAGATTTCTTCCTTTTTTATCTTCTCACGTTTTTTACTGTTCTGGTATTGTCCCCATTTAAGTTTAATAATTTTTCAAAGAATTGTCTTTATCGTTTCTAACCTACCCCCTATTAACTTTCCTTCCTCATACTTACATAGTTTCAATCTTGGTTGAAAGCTAGTTTCTTGTCTTTTTATTTGTTTATAAAAAAAACCTTATATTCTTTGCGGCTCCCGCATCTTTCATTTCCTACAGCCAATGTTGTATATTTCCTCTTATTTTTCCTACATTTTAATGTGCTGATTTTCTTTTATTTTTATTTTCCATTCTTTTTTGTGAGACATTTTTTAACATCACTAATCTTGCCTGCTTTGTTTTTCTTATTATTCGTCTGCATTTATTTTTCTTATCCTTACCTACCACATTTTCTGCCGTTTCTGTAATTGTTCTTATTTTTCCGTATTCTTTTCCTTTCTCTTATCCAGTTTCTTTCTTTACAATTTCTCTTACTAACTATTTAAGTAATAGGTGTATAAATACGTTCTCAGCTTTAGATTTCACAGGACGAAAATCACCGTTTATGTGTAACGTATTAGTCCGCCCTCTTGTGGTTTTAAAGCGATGCAATTTGGTCTTTCGAAACATCATGCGATTTTGCGTTTGATGCAGATAACCTCAATAATCTGCTGTGTTCACGATGCCAATCGCAAAAGAGCATATCCGATTTTCTATCCACTTTGCTTTATATCTTAAGAAAAACGCTGCTGAAGCCACCGAAATGATTTGTGCTGCATATGGTGAGAATGCTGTAAGTCATGCAACGTGCAAAAAGTGGTACCAAAGATTTCGTGGAGGAGAGTTTAGTCAACAAACATTTGACACGGATAAGCTGCAGACGCGTTAGGCTGGGAACTTCTCCCACATGCGGCGTATAACCCGGACATGGCCCCTTCCGATTATCATTTATTCCGGTCGTTACAGCATCACTTGGCTGATACGCATTTCAAAACAGAAGAAGAAGTCCGAAAATGCATCGACAACTTTATCGTCTCGAAGCCGGTGAGCTTCTATCACCAGGGAATTCGCAAGCTACCCGAAAGATGGCAAACAGTCATCGATGCCAACGGAGAATACTTTGATGCTTAAGCTTTTTTTGTTTGTTTTTAAATAAAACTTTAATTTTGCAGAAAAAAGCTGAGAACTTATTTATACACCTATTATTTATCCCTTATTTATTTTTTTCAATATTTTAATACTTCTAATTATTAATTCTTGTCTTTCACTTTTTATTTTTGACTTTGATTTAGCTTATACTAGGAAATGGTCCGGGTCGTTGTTGGCCCCCATGACACTTATTATATCTCTTATAACGTGCATATTAGATATAGTCTATTGGGTGTTTTATTTGGTGATATCAACGTCTCCTTATGTATATTTTTGGGTAGGAATTTTATACTTGCTACCATTAAATTTCTCCCACTGGTCAGATTTACTAATTGCATTCCATTGTCATTACAGTTAGTATGTAAGCTATGTTTCCCTATGATTGGTATATAAATATATTCCCTTCGCACTTTTGAATTCTAGTCTCTTATCGATATATTTATATCATAGTTTTTATCTTATCAAGCTTCTTTTTTAATTTCGCATAAAAAATTCCACTCTCCTCCTCTTCACTATCTTCAATTGGGGTATGTAGAACAACCAGTAATATTTTATAAAATTTTGCTTTAATCTTTAGTATTGCCTTTTTCTCATCTACTGGTATGGAATAAATTTCATTATCGTGTTTATATCCTTTTTACCTGTCATAAATTTTACGCCTATTTGGGCTCTTCTAAGTTAATAATATCACTTCCCTTCTAACCCACCATATATCTTTTAATTTCCTGTAATAGGGTTTGGAGCTTATCTACTACCCCTAGTGTCTACGTTTCAGGTCCAATGTGTTACATCAATCTTCCTTCTCTTGCGTTTTTATTTCTTTTCATATCATTGCCATTTCCGTCATTCCTATAATTCTCATAACTTTTTTTTTGCTCGCTTTTTTATTTTCCAGTTCGTACCCATTCACAAAATTATCTCTTGGCGAAGATCTCTCACTAGCAGTTGGTTTTTTGTCCGTTATATTCTCCAGCTTCTTCCAATATTTTAACAACTCCATAGGTCCTATAATTAATTTTTCATTTATTATATCTTAATTGTCCTTTGTATCCTATTTATCCCACTTGTTTTAATTAAGAAAGTAGTATTTTACGCCTTTTGCGTCTTTTTAGTGAAGTCTTCATTAATTCCGATTTGAGTACCCTTCAATGCTTTAGATTGTTTCATAATCTCCATTTTGTAGCGAATTCAGTTGTACTAATATCGGTCTTTCTCCTTCATTATCGTATTTGCAAATTCTCCTTATTTCGTCAACTTCAGTTTTTACGTTGATATTCCAAACTTTTTTGGCCTCTCTTTTTCTTTTTCTGCGTATTCGACAAACTTTTTCATTATTACGTTTTTTCGTTTAATCTCCCTTTCCAATATTTCTATATTGTCATCTTATTTAAAAAGTGTAAATATTAGAATAGGTGCAAGTTTTTCTTAAGAACTCCTAGTACTACACTCGATCCTTACGATAATCCCATTTGTGCCTTTGTATCTAATTCCAAGAACCACACTACAAGACACTAAAGATGAGACTAGAGTCTTTGGGATCAATTTCTTGAGACTACTTCTTGCTAGAACTAAAAAAGGTTTTCTTCTTTGTGTAGTGATAGAAATTCTCCAAAAAAATCTCCAACATTTTTACGCCACGGACGTAACTATCGGCAACTGTCGTTAGGAATATCTGTACTCCCATTATGGAGTGTAGGGAAATCATTTAGGGATAGTACTTTTATACTCGGAACTGTCGGACTCTAGGGTCATTTTGAGATACTGGTTCCCAAATGACTCCCAACTCTCACCTATAGCTCCAAAAAGCTATGCACAGAAGAATATAGCGGCCCTCGTAAACACAGACACAACTAAGTGAGGGGTCACTACAGGAACCTTCCAACTGCAGGTAGAGATGGATACATTGGTACAGCTGCAGATTGGATATCAGTAGGTGAATATGGCATCCATCAAACCAGCTACTGAACTGCAATGTGGAAGAAAAGGAGAAGCCACCACATTATCCTCTCGTAGCAGCTTAATATGTATATAAAGCAGGTAATGCAGAATTATGGTGTGGAGAATTACGCAAAGTTCAAAAAACCTAGCTGCGACAAAGTAAAATGGAAAGCTGATGACCAATCCAAGAATTGAAGAGTAGAAGAGGAAGATTTCCATTATATGATATTTCCCATCATACAACAGAATTGTTTTTTCTATCCCGCATGCCTTGAGGGAAAGATAAATTTAGTCAGTAAAATTTATTTGCTTAATATCAATTTGCTTATCTCTGACCCTCCAGGAAATTGAACCTTTGGTTGAAATATTTTTAAACAAAAGCCTGCTAGATCTAAATTTTATGAGAAAATCAGATCAAATTTGTAGTGAAATTATAGAGCATTCATTAAATGTTTTTAATTATATAAGCTCCAGGACAAAGTCCTAGGTTTAGCAACCGTGATATATCATAAACATCTATTTATATAAAAAATTACCAATTATAAAAGAACACTCTAGCGGAAAACCAAAAATATTATTATAGAATGTAAAGGAGTAGTCCATTATAATCTTAGTAGACAAAACAGCTGTTTCCGACTAAAACGCAAGCTGCTCAGGATCTACTTTCAGCAAACAAAGACAAATAATTACATGGCGTTAACAGGGACGTCAAGACGCCTAGTAAGTTGGCTTAGTAAATTACCGCATACATTAACAATACCACGTATAACAAATATTTGTTGATCTGCAAATAGATATCTAAAAAAAAAATTTACTAGCCTTCTGAATGTTCTCCAGAGTATTTATAGTTGTTGGTCAACCTGCTTGCGATTCTCCATCAATAAGGGCATTTTCAGTCCTCTTAAATGTTTCCAATAAGCCATTAAGAATTAATAAAAATCCAATTTTAAGCAAAAGCTCAAAAACATGTTCAAATTGCTGTACTAACTTTTTGATTGCGTTGTTATTCAGTTTCATTTATGGTCCAAATCGACCTAGAAATTCTCTAGTTGTGTCTATGAGTGGACAGATATTTGTGTACCAAGCTTTGCTGAATTACTTCTATAAATTTGTCAAATCTTGTGCGCTATAATCATATAAATAAATTTTTAAAATCTACAGATAGCCCATAAAACACATTATTCGTATACTTTTGGCACATCCTATGTATATACAACTCCAAAAAGAGAAACATTTAACGTTACAAATCTCTAAAAAGCAATATTTACTATATACAAAAAAATAGGAACGCATTTAGTTGCATATGAACCTTAAAAGCAAGCTAATAAGGAAAACAAAGTATACTAAGCAATACACTAGTTAATCATCATGTATGTGGTCATTCAAATGGTTAAAATTTAGACTTTAAAGGTCCATTCATTCAGAGATATTAAATTTGTTACATTTTATTAGATGGTCTTATCTACTTGTTGAAAACTGTAGCGTTTGTGATTCAATAAGCTATTGTTAAAAGAAATATTGATACCAAGCTTCTGTATGAACTAAAAAAAATTAAACGACAGAGCACATGAGAAAAAATTACACCTTAAAACAACTTTATTACTTGAAAAGAGTACAAGAGAAAATAAATATAAAAGAAGATTATACGTTTGCCTAACTCATAACTATCTGTTTGCCCAAATATTGTAATTAAAAATAAGATTCTTTCCCTCTACTAAACATAAGCATTAGTCTGGTTAGGCTGGTTGATTAGTAGCAGTTACTTTACTAACTACAACTCCATTGGTCTTATATTGGCCATCACATAGAAGATTAATTGTCCTCTGGAAGCCCGCGATCAATGCAAATATTTCCTTCGATCACGTTGGCCCTGTGACAATGTCAGTGAACCCATTTTCCACGGCTTCTCGACCTTCCAAATAGCGTCCTTCCACATGTATACTTGTGTTATCTTAAAAGCGTTGTTCTCAAACTGCACTTTAGTCGTCTCAAAATTTCACTATATACCTCATCCTAAATACTACTGATTAAGAAAAGGTATTGCAAGATACTCCAAGGAAAAATTCACTCCTATCTACAACGCACCTCTTTTCATAACAAAAATTTCGATTTATATTTAATTCACCACACGTAATTAAACCTTATTATCATTAATATTAAGTTTTTTCACATAACTACTTGCCTATAATAGTAAAATAATCATTTAACTAAAGCTTCAGCATGAAAATCAAAAGATATAAAAAATTATACAACAGTAAAAATTTTTAAGAGCCCATTTTCTAAAAACCTTAAATTATTTCTTCTTGAATTCTTTATGATTATTCTTATTAATCTTTTATTGCCGATTAAATAATTTTTTGACTGTCTGAAACAGCAAGCGAGCTATATATCTCTTGACATTCAGTAAAAGCAGAAAGTAGAAAAAATGTCTTTCCCCAAATAGCTTTAATACGCAATGTATCCGTATAAGTATTTTGTTTTCCAATAAAAAACATTTCGCTATGGCAAGATATACTATTGGTCATAAATAATACGTTATGAGGATATAAAATCTACATTTGGCGATAGTGCGCTCTCCAAATGCGCGCCATTTGTGAACGTCGCGTATTTTTAGGTACTTCGGCGCAAAAGAGCTTGAGGTTTGACTGATATCAAGAAAGAACTATAAAGTAACACATTAATTTACGTTTCGCTGTGAGGTCCAATAAATAAGAATTATGAGTTATAATAATTCTCTCAAATTTGTTTATAAATTGGAATAATTCATTGTTTGTTACAAAGTTAAAATAACAATTTAAAATCTCTCCTTGGATATTTAAATATTTTTAAGTAATATGACATATTAGTTCTTTTGATAATTGTTTGTGCATTATTGTATCTAAATGTATGTTACACTTGTTTTTAAAAAATAAGACAGCACATACACGCTGTAGTTGTTCTATGACTGATATAATCACTAAACATTTACCGACAAACCCAAAAATTAGACTAAAGGAACTTGTAGAAAGTTAAAAACTAACGAAATATTCTAAGAGACAATAAATTCACATAGATAAAATAGTAAATGTATAGTTTTTAAGTTATTTTTAAGAAAAAACAACAAAGATTTATAACTCTCAAGCTTTAATTTGAAATGAAGCGTAATAGTAAATTTTTACCTGAAGGTAAATTATAATTCAAGACGGGCCAGCATGTATAAGATGACGCTTATAGAATCCTGCAAAAAGCCATATAATTATAAAAAATAGATAACAAAAAAGCTAAGGCTCAAAAATAGGCAGAACATCATTGACGTGGCCGAAGCAGAAAAATGAATAATAAGTAAAAAATAAACAATCAAAAATAACTGTACCAAACCAAATAGCGGTTATTGAGAATAAACCGCACTAAGGTAATAAGCATAGAACATACAAAGCTAAAACAAGAGAGACAGACATGAAATAATATCCAACTTTATGCACTCCAAAAAATAAAGAAAAAAGGAAAAGGTATGAAAACATATAAGTCTTATGCGTTAATATATAGTAAAGTAAAAAAGAAGAAAAAACCAAAAAAGGTGACTCTTAAAACATAATAAATTTCTAAACAAAACCCTAAATAATTATATGAATAATATAAAAATTAGAAATATGTAGGCACTATTCAAAGAAACAAAATCTAAACAAGAAGGCAAGAAGGTTTATGAAATGCTCAATATTGATATTAACAAACTGTTAGAAAAATATATTATCCTGATATTGGGAGATATTAATGCACGTGCAGGAAATAGCGTATTAGAGGGATTTAAGCAGCAATTAAACGAAATGTACTCAAAACAAATAGAGAGTACTAATTCAGGTCTGTGTCAATATCAACATAAGACCATGCAATAGATATTTTGATCTCGAATCAAAATAATAAAAACTTATGGTGCGACACAACCGAACAAAAATTGATAATCGATTATGCTACGTACTGCTGGGACATAAAACCAAGTAACAACAGGTAAAATACTAAATCCTCCAAATTTTGGCAATGATCAGCGAACTGTATTGGCGAAAATACGATTAAATATAACACACAAAACGTACAAGGTATACAAAATGGAAAAAAATTAAAAATAAAATTCAGAAAAGATAAAACGATTAAACAATTGTGTGAGAAACGATTGCCAGAAGAAATACAAGAAAAACTTGTAACACAAAAAAATACAATTGTTAAAGCCTTTAGATGTGTTACCAAGACATTAGCAAATATAACAATAATTATTTCAAAGCAAACTTAAAAAACGCACAAAAGTAAAAGAATCTTCTATAAGAAGAAGAATGACATATATGGAATCTAACGTAAGTAAAATAAAAGAAAGCCATACAGACGCCAACAGCAAAATTAGAAAATCAGAAGAAAACTGTTGGGATAAGTTCTCAAAGATTACGAAAATTATTTTTCTAGCACACAACAGCAGGTCCGAAGAATATAATGTATAAGAATCTGTAAGGCTAATCTTTCATATCAGCCTTAACAAATCAGTAAAGACAAATGGCAAAAACAGAAACATCTGTAGCAACTAAATGAAAATGAAGAACAGAACAGTTGAATGGAGAATTTTATAGAAACTGGAGATAAACAAGAAGTAAAAAATAAAATTGAACGAGCTGTTACAAAACTGAAGAATGGAATAGAAAACTAAATGTACTATAATCAGTAAGAAAAACTCGCAATTATTGAATTAGAACTAATAATGAAATACAAATTTTGAACTATACATATCACATGTAAATAATTAAATTATGGTCTACTAATAAATTAAGTATAAACTCAAGGAATCGAAATTGGCCGAGTTTCTGGAACCTCAAATGGTTCAAGATAAAACAATAAATACTTGAATGTCAAAATCAAAAGCAAAGATTATGTCTGTTATATGACCAATATCAACATATGTAGCGGATATCCGCCTTGAAATACAATAAAACAAAAAATGTATGATAAAACATAATAAACCGAGTACGTAACAAAAACACAAGACATCAGTGCCGCATTTAAACCATAAACAGCTAGACTAAAAAAAGAAGAAAGGAAATAGATGAACGCATTTCCAGAATGGATGAAATAGTCAAAACTACTAGAGATAAATCACTAACCAGGAAAGATCTAGAGATGCACCAGTGGGGAAGTGGAGAGAATCTATATAAGAAGAAGAAGCCTTTAGTATTCCCGACGTTCGTCTCAAAGTTAGAAACCAACGTAGTGTTTGCAACAATTTAAAGACAATATTGAAGAAATAGTTCAGGGATGTTGTCAATAAACGTGGGTGATACAATTAATTAGTTTTAAAAAAGTGCGTCATACAAACACCTTTAGCGCTCATAAAGTACATTCTCCTTCTTCTAAGGGATTAGACTAACAAATGTGATATTAAAATTCAGCTCTGCTTTTTAGCAGTCGATGTTTTTATCACTGCGATTTCAAAGCTTCATAAGGCGATCAAATAATTTTTGTATATAAATTTATGTCAAATTGTAACGCATTGGTAAATATTATTATGGGATAAGCACCCAGAATAGTGTTTAAGAGAAGTTCTTAAAATTTAGCAAAAGATATGGGCAAACCATGCCGTTTATTATTTTAATTATAACAAGGACCAGTGGGAAATTTAAGAGCAAAGCCTCAAATAAATTCCAAAAAATTCAAAGTCGATAAAACTACACATCATCATCGCGCATACTTTTAAGATTGGTGGTGGAAGCATGGCTTGTGAACTGAGAAGTTAAAGCTCCAATATGTTTGCCCTCACTCTCTGGTCATTGCGAACCATCTCCCACCGTGTCTCTCATAGCTGGGTTATTACTCTTCATTCGAAATGAACTGAGACCCTCAGTTAATTTTAGTTATTGAAAAGGCCAGCCGTCAACCAGCTGAGTCAACATTTGAATTTTGATCTGACCGCGCCACAGCCAATTTTCCCAACTGTTTGGCCACACTGGCTTTTGGAAAATATAGTTACAGATTAATACCACACAAGGCTTTACCGTATCTCATAAATCAAAAGAGTAACATCAAACATATGAATAACACTACATGTAAATAATATACACAAACTAAACCTTTATTTGTTTTAATTATTCAAGAAAACAATTCAGTTAATTTCAATTCAGTTGTACTCTCACAAGAATGCGTCTTATTGAAAATCAATATATAAAACAAAAAAAATTAAAAAACATTCTATACATTTTAAATTCTTGCAAGGAAGTAGACAGCAAAGAACCAGAAGTAGGCAAGACAAAATTAGATACAACAAACTCATCCTCCAGTTACACCAAGTACTGGGAGATATACAAAATGAATTTTTAGGCATTATATTACAGATTTATCTAATGAAGGCCACGCAATATGGAAAGCCACTAAACAATTCAAAAGGCCAACTATCGCAATTCCGCCAATCAGAAGAACGGATGGGAGTTGGGCCAGATCGGATAAAGAAAAAGCAAACGTTTTTGTCGAACACCTCAATTAAGTTTCATAATCGCTTGGCCTCATGCCAACTATGATGATAATAAAGTTGAAACCTTGTTCAACGCAACGTGTTAATTATCGTCACCCGTAAAAGTCTTTTCACCAGCTGAACTGCGAAAGAAATTAGGTGGTCAAATACGCGAAAAGCCACGTTCCTAAAAAAGCCTTAGTAGTAATGCAACCACAGCCGTGCAAAACAATAAGCTTACTATCTATTTTATCAAAGATTTTCGAAAAGTTGTTGCTCAAAAGAATAAAAAGTGCTATAAACCTGTAAACCACCCTAGGAAACATCATTCAATCATCCAACACCGAATTATCAATAATAGGAGCGTACGTACAATACTGTTCCTACTAAACATTTATAACCACATTTATAAACTATTAAAATCTTGTTTAACTAAAAAAACTTTTCAAGTAAAAATAAACAGCTCTCAAACTTACCACAATATTGACTCCGAAGTCCCTCATGGGAGTAAACTAGGGACACTTTTATACCTAATATGCACATCCAATATCCCAGTTGCAGAAAACACAACCATCGCCACCTTTACCAATGACAACATCGTACCATCTGTTCACTAATCACAATATCTTCAAAATCACCTCAACCTGTTACAAAATTGGCTTAGCAAACCAAGAGTGGTAGTAAAGCATAAATTTACCCAAGTAACTTTTACGAACAAACGTCATATTCCCTCCAATCATAATAAACAATGCTCTTCTTCCAGTCAACGTTGAAGCTACTTTTAGACCAAAAATTTACGTGAGGTTTGCATAGTAAGGTTAAAACAAAATAAGCGGACCTTAAAGATAAACAAATGTCTGCTTATTAAAAAATCGCAACCACATACCACAACAATCTCGTAAGACATCCAAACCACCTAGTTGTAGACAAAAGATTACAGTAGCAATGGGAAAAAGATTAATGCAATACATTATTCAAGACTAATTTCCACGTTTTATTAGGGGAAATAATAATTGGTACTTCCCCTTCGTGCCATATTCAATACTATCAAATTTACTTATTACTTTAATAAAAGCAAATTGTAAATATGCAGCTACACTAATAAAAAATTTCTTGCACACTATTAATTCCTAATCAAAAAAGACACCTGAAAATATTCAGCAGTAACATTGTTAATGCTTGCTAACAATAAAAATGCTTTATGGTACTGATAGGTATGGAGCTATCTATTGTAAAAACGAATGGTATGCATCAGCACTGAAAGTTGCTTTTGTTACAAACAGTGCCCGCCCTGATAGAGCTATTCCGATATCCCGCTGCCAAACATCGGCGCTTCTGTGTGGCAATTCTCGGTGCGGCAAAATTCCATCCCTTTGTTCAAAACTCCACCGCGCGCCCAACAGAAGTTAAAATCGGTTATTTAAATTCCGCGAGCACACCTATTGCAGGTTTTAGCCGAACGTGTTCCAGCAGGAGCGGGGTTACTTCTGCTGATCCCCTTTATCCCGGGATATTCAGCTGCAGAATGCATTTGCCTGTTCCGATAGCTAGTCTAAGCGCTGCAGGATACAAACAGCCGCCGGCTTTGTTTCTAAGCGTAAGCCTGCACAAGGTGGGAACAGCTCGTCCTGGGAGCGCCCTCTGAAGCCCTCAGGCGCTCGCTGCATCGCGAGGAGCGCTCTGGGTTATTGCCAGCTGCCTCTCGATGCAGAGCAAAGGCGGAAGAGCTGCAGCGCAAACATTTTCTTTGGCGCAGCTAGCGGTTGGTGTTGCGCCATGCAACTGAAGCTGGGGCGGATTTATACGGCACTGATACCGGGCTAATGTCCTTTCAGCAGGCCCTAATTTCTCTTGGTGGCAGGCTCGCGGTCAGCTGTCAGACATGACTAATCTGTCGGCCGAGGGCAGATTCAAAGTTGAAAGGATAAGTTAACCGTGCCAAGATGTATATAGAAAGATGGGCCGCCCCTTGCGGAATGTAATTTAGGTGTATATTTTATAGCGCCAAGCACCGCCGCAAGGGTTGGAGGGGCCTTTATAAGTTCGCAAATTCACGGTGTCTGCTACACCATAACTAATACGGGCAACTTATGAAGAAAAAGGTGCTAAACGAACATAGTTCACCTTCAACTCAAATTTATAGTTTTATATAATAAAAGTCCAGCACTATCGTCTTCAATGTGATGCAATCATATTAAAAATTATTACGAGATGTATATCAAGTTATATATTAAATAAGATACATTTAGTATTTCCTTAAAAGCTATTATAGAGGTATTATCGATTGTTGTACGTAGCTCCGCTGCCACAATAAAACTCAGGAGGTATTTAGTGAAATAGGTCTCGTGTTGTTTTACATTTACCTAGTAAACAGGGCTTAAATGAACACATTGCTATGATGCATTTTACTAGTCCTTTTTGTAAGGTCAATAGTAGCAATCTGCTGTACACCTACTGTTGCATACAAAAATCCATGCAGACAATACGCATTAAAATATTCAGGCTGCCATATGATTTACAGTTAGTCGATGCTTCAGTTGGATAGGATGGTATATATGCGTGTAGTAATAAAATGACTCTTAAAAAGCATGATAATACGCTTTGTAAATTGCAACTCGCTCTGCTGCTGGCAAAGCAACAGATATTATTTTAGGACAAATTTTGAGTTGTTGCAACAAAGTTTGAAACGGGTTCTTGTTGGATTTTAATTAGCCCTTAAAAATAGTCAACACATTTGTTTTGAGCAAAAGGTTTAATAAAGCCAACCCGCAGTTTCTGTGCTGGGAAGAGCTAATAGGCAGTGGCTCGGTATTTTGTAATGATGCACCTCACGCCAATTTAAGTATTGTAAATCTCCCATGGCAGAGCAGTGCGGCATGTTTTCCTGTGCCCAATGCTAATCCGACGATACAATAACGTCAATTAGCAGGTCAACATCCAGCAAAATTTGACAGGTCAAAACGAAGAAGAACTGCTGATATTCGTGCGAATTATACTAATAAAGAACTGGCATACGTCGCGCAAATGAGTCTCCCAACTTCAGGAAATTTGGATGCTTCAGAGATTGTGAAAGATGTTTCATTATCCAATCCATCTAAAGCAACAGATTATAGGAAAGGATTATTTTCTTAATTTTCTGAAAAACTTGACCGTAATGAGGCTCCAGCTCTTATTGTTGATACGGGAATGTCAAAAGAAGAATATCAACAAATGAGAAAGCGTTTTAAGGCAAAAGGTATGAAAATTATTCTACCGTACTCGGCTGCACGTACTGCAAAGAACGCATGTTACCCTCATGATAATTTCCTCAGTTTTTCAGAATCTAAAACTAAAGTTTAATTGCAAGATTTATTGAATCATACTATGGATCGCGTTTTGTTACTTAAGTAGGACAATATTGCGCAAATGTCTGATTCAGAACTTTATATGCAACCGGAGCTTCGGGTCAAAGTATTTATAAAATAAAATTTAATGATCCAAATATTTCAGATACAAGTTTACTTTTTACTTCGATTGTTCCACTACAACTTAAAGCTGTTAATACGGAAAATAAACCAGAACAACAAAACCTTCATCGACTCAGTACTGCAGGCCATTGAAATTAGAGTTTGGAAAAAAAGCAATGAAACATCTTTGAAAGAAAAATGTTATTACGAAACTCAGATTCAACAACTGAAACTTTTGGAAAGAGTCACCGATGCGAGAAAAATTTTGGACAAATATGAATTAGCTATGACCATGGTTGACGGTACAGTATGCAATGCTGTTACTGAAACTAAATCTTCTCGACGTTGTTACTTATGTGATGCAACGTCCACTAAGTTCAATGACATCGACACAATGTTAAAAAGGCCAGCAAAAGAAGAACATTACCAATTACCTATGTCAACTCTTCATGCGTGGATTCGGTGCTTCGAGTGCTGTATTCCAAACGCGCAAAGCCAAAGGCAAATAAGTAAAGCAAAAAAGAAAACTTATGGTCCAGGAAGGCTTCAAAAACGAATTAGGACTCCTCATCGACATGCCAAAACAACGTTCTGGTGTGATATGGCTACACGTTTCTTCGAAAACACTACATCAGCTCGTATAACTGGAATCTACGAGGAACTAATTCGCCGTTTTTATGTAATATTAAAATTTGAAGCGGTGAAGAAATCAACATAGCAAAATTTCGCACAGACACAGCCAAGTATTTTGTTAAACAATATCCCTGGTACAACATGCCAACCGGAGTCCACCAGTTGCTGATCCACGGATTAGATATAATAGCAGCAGCATTATTACCGATAGGAAAAATTTCAGAAGAAGCGCAGAAAGCGACAAATAAATTAATCAAAAGAAATCGAGATTACCACGCGCAAAAATGCTCTCGAGTAAAAAATATGGAGGATGTTTTCCGAAGATTATTGGCCACAACCGATCTATTTATTGCATCTTTACGCCAAGTACGTCAGAAGAACGCGAAGAGCTTATCACCAGAAGCAAAAGCTCTTTTAGTCTCACTTCCACGTGCTACAGACAGTGATTCAGAAGACGATTTAGACAGAGACAGCGATTTCTACCGAGATAAAGATTCGGGATTTTAGAGATGAACCTGAGGAAATTGGTGAACAACAACAGGAAGAAAATGAAGACGATGAATATTAGAAAAAATATTTATGTAAATTCAACTGTAATAATTCATTTCTTATGCATTAATAAATTTAATAATATTTATAAATTATGTTCATTGGTGGTGGTTAAAAGGTCCTAAGCTCTCAGAAAATTAGTACTTAGGCTTTTTAATGATTATCGATATGTAAATATATGTTTCCAAACAACAACTCTCACATAAATTTAATACTTTTTTGTTTAATTTTTATTTTGTTCTTACATTGATTATTTCAGTTCTTAAAACACAACATATATTTCTGTTGCTCAAATTTTGTTTACCATTTTGATTTTTTTAATTTTAATGTCAAATTCGTAACCATCAAAGTCGAAAACCTAATTGCACCAATGTTTGTCTACTTTTACCAAAATTTAGAATTTTGTTCACGTTTTCGGCAATCCGTCCCACTGTGCGCGGTGGGATAGATGATAGACTTAAATTGACCTTGTGATAGCTGGAAAAGTCTTGATATAACAGTTTTAATTAATTATATGTAAGTAGAATACGAAGACCTTCAGAGTTAAGATGAAGCTCAAAAAGCAATGGAGAGGCAGGCGTGTAAATAGCCGTGCCCTCGTGGTGCGGTATGGGGAACTAAGTACTGCCCGTTTTGAAAAGTAAAACGCTGAGGCCCAAATCGTCCCTTAAACGGCCGGCGCGAAAGCGGATGGGGGCGGCTACCGATATCAACCGATGAGTAATTGCCAAATAGCTCACCTGTAATCGGCTTCGGCTTCGGCGACGTTGGTTTCACGCTGGCCACCTTGTTGCGATGTCTTCGTGCCTGCAACACGACCGCGCTGGCCGGGATGCGATGCGAAAGTCTTGCGGGGTGGTTAAATGTGGGTAAAATAAACACGGCCGCACTGGCCGGTTTGCGGTTCGAGTATCTCTTGCGGGTTGGTTAAACACGACCGCACTGCCCGCCTTGCGGGTTGAATATGTCTTGCGGGTTGGTTAAACACGACCGAATTGTCCGCGTTGTGGGTCGAATATATCGCCGGGCTTCGCGCCTGGCTTAGCGGTAGATCATTTGCGGGAAATCTTAATTCGACAGCACTTTTCGTCTCAAAGGGTGCCGTATGCAGACTCGCCGGCTGACCAAAAGCCCATATGCCGTTTTGTGTGCGATAGCAAAACGTGGTGGCAGATAAAGCCACCAGCATACCGCCGCGATACACAGGCGGTTCAAGGGCGAAAAGGCCGCCACACCAAACAACATCCAACAACTCTAAAGACCTGACAATGATGAGTATTGCAGCGGTGGCGTGTTAACTGAATAAGCCTCATGATTTCATCAAGTATAAACAAAAGCTCTCAATACATTGCCTAATCGGGAAAAGACATAAAGTGATAACAGGATTATTTAATTTAGCACTTTATCAAGCTCACTCAAAACGTGTTCAATATTCGCATTAAAGAAAGGTTCATAAAAATGAAAGATCATATTATATGGCAACCGTTGCTTACTAAAAAACCTGTAAAAACGAGTTAATGAGAAGAAAGTAATTTAATGCATGAGCAGAGCAATGTCATATTTACTGACAAGACATCCTTTTGGATTTTGTTTCAGTTAAGTCAAACTTGGTCTGTATGTGGGGAATACTTATTCCAGCGTTCTATTAAACATCCTGTAAAGTTACATGTTTAAAGTTGTTTCAGTGAATGGAGATTTGCAACTTTAATCCTTTTACAGAGAAGTTAAACACATAAAAGTTAGTTAGAATATTTGGGAAGTGTCTGCTCAAAAATGGCATAGAGCCGATAACCATCCCACACAATAACGTAGACTCCGTATGACTTAGAAGGAAGAAAATAAAATTAGTAATTTTAAGGGACATCACAATTTTTCAACATTAATCCAATCAAAAATATCTAGTACTACATTAAGTCCTAAAGAGTAAATCGCTGCAATTCTGGATAATAATGGTGATTGGACACTTTGGTAAGTCAGTGTATAATAATGTTTTGTATGTACTGTATGAATTGTATTTTGTTTCATTTTACGAATAAAAATCTTTCTTAAAATGCCTTTATAAGACTAACTGTATGAATACAGTAAAGACAGAAAATAAATTATTAAATTTTACAACAATGTGTGGAACGCTTTGCAAGGCTCTTAGGAAACAAATATCAAAATGTAGTGTAATGGTTCGTGTGTGAAGCATAGATTACAATAACACGCAATGAAACAGAAAACTGTAATAAAATTTTACATTCATTAAAGTGACATGCAAAGAAAGATTTATGAAAAATACTTGATCTTTTTATAAATTTGGACCAAACCAAGAATTTTGTAGAAAATTGTAAGAGCGCGCAAACGAGAACATAATCCCAAAAATGATTAATAAATTCCAGCCGAAGGTAGATCTTTTATACCCTTACAACAGAGTTAGATCATAGTCATATAAAGAGGTCTAAGACGTAGTCCTTAAAAAACATCGATAGCCAAAAATGGTTTTCTAAACCCCTTAAAAATTGCTTGCTGAACCACCACTGATACAATGATCTGACTAAATGATCTCTGAAAAAAACTAGAAAAATGGACTTCAACAAAACAAATCCAATTTAGTTGTATGTTACTTGAGAAATATTCCAAAACTTGTCAATATTCATCATTCAATAACTAATCAATAATCAAAAATTAAAAAAGTGAACTTTCTATAAATTACCAAATGCAAAAAAGCTTAAGACTAAACTCAATGACCCTTGATTAAGTGTTCCAATCTTAAACTGTGACATCATTGTTCTTACAGAACCAAGTCTTTGTGATTCTATGTATACTGAAGAATTAGGTTTTAATAGGATATGACAGATCGAGTGGTAGAAGAACGTTGATTTTCGTAAAATATCTGTACGTCGTGAATATCTGTTAGCTCTGAGTATATATGCTTTTCATATTTCATCCATATTATCAACTTTGAAATTGTCAGAAGTACTAAATTTCTTACAAAAATATGTAATATGTTATAAATTAATACGTTAAACATATTAAAGACTTCAACCTACCAGATGTGTGCAATATCTCGATGACTTCTTTAGTTCGCTGTTTTATACTTTTCCTTTTTCTTCCGTTAAAAGGAACTAACTTTATCAAAATTGTATAAGTAAAGTTATAAAAGTACCACCTTTTACTTGATGCTGAATTTGGGCTTACTGTTAGTTCCTTGAGTACAAATTAAATGACTTTCTCAGATATGTGCAGATGAGTTTCGTTACTTAAATCGAGAATTTTGGTTGATAACGGATTCGGATTCGAAGTAAATAGAGGTCATATTGTGGCTTAAGAGCTGCCTTTATTTGCAAATAAGGTGGAGTAACATACCTCAAAGCAGGGAATCGCTCCTTAGGCTAGGTTTTATATTGCTAATTATTGCGTGTATAATTTGATTCAGCTGGATGTTTACTAGACCCTTACGCTTGTTGTTCAGCCATACAAAGAAACAATAGTCTGCAGTAAAGTAGACTAGAGCTGTGCTGATGTTTGATGAGGTAGGGGTGGAGGTAATGTTAGATACATTTGTAGTAGAATACTACAAGGCTTCCTAGTTAATATCAAATGAACAACAAAAATCTGAAAAGACAAACTTTCAACAATGAAACTATTATCGCCTTCTTATAAACATTCTAAATGCGCTAAAAGACTAAATTTTAGTATAGGATTTGATACTTTTTATAATAATAATGGATAAAATAGCAAAAAATCTAAAAGAAAAAACGAAGGGATTGGATACAATAATAGGATATAGAAACCTGGAACCAGTCAAGGTGAAAAGTTTAATGTATGCAGATGACATAGTCATAATGGCAGATACGGATAATAAATTACAAAGGCTAGTCAACATATGGGTAGAGGAAATAGAGAAAATGAAAATGGAGGTCAACATTAAGAAAAGTAAAACAATGATAGTGAATCAAAATCAGGAGAGGGGACAAAATAGAGAAGTAATGTGTAAAGAGCATAATATGGAAAGAGTCTCAACATTTGAGTATTTGGGAACAATAATAACAGATGATGGCCGAATAGAAGCAGAACTGAGTAACAGAATGAGGAGAGGGAATAGGATCTACTATGCATTACATAGAACGATATTGGGAAAAAGGAGATAGACCAAAAGTGAAATTAATGGTACATAATGCAATAACAATACCAACAGTATTATACGCCAGTGAAAATTGGACGATACAAACCAAACATGAGGGTGTAATAACGGCCATAGAAATGAAACACTTGAGAAGGATAGCGAATAAGACAAAGTTTGATAGAGTACGGAATGAGGAAATAAGAGAAACTTTACAACAGGAACCAATAGTGAACAAAATCAAAAAGAGACAGTTAACATGGTACGGTCATATACAACGAATGAAACCAGAGAGAATATGTAGAAAAGTGTTCGAAGCAAGAAGTGTAAAGAAAAGAAGAAAGGGAAGACTCAGGAAGAAATGGATAAGTCAAATCATTGAGGTGGGAAAAGCAAGAGGAAAGACAGTAAACGAAATGAAAAGTTTAACAAGAGAAAGAAAAGAATGGAAGAAATGGGTTAAGGAGGACCGTGACGTATAAATCCGACGCTGGAAGGCATAAGGATAAGAGCGAAGAAGAAGAGGATTTGATGACATTGTTCCTCTAGATAAATTTCGTGTGCGTGAGTGAAGCACGGTTTAACTCTGATTTCGTATGTTACTTGTATACTGGTCTAACGTTTCTAATATTATCTGTATGTACCGAACACCAAACTTCAAACCCAGGGGATTTAATTTTCAACAGTCCCTCTACGCAAATAAAGAATAATTACCAAAATTACGAACAACTGGGGAGTTTTTGGGTTACCAGTTTCACACGTATTCTAACTTTCCATTCATGTGCGAATTGATTACTATAATGATCAGTACTTTTGTAGTGACCAGCTAAATTGTATTTTCAAATAAATTTCATCTTCTAAGTATAAATTTGACACAATCACTTGATTTAATCAGCGTAAAGTGCTCTAGTTAATGTCAATTTATTAATAGATTTTTCTTTTAAACATTTCTTCTATTTAAAAATGGTAGGATATTTTATATTAAATAAGCTGCATTTTTAATTTGTATTTGTAAAAGAGCAGGACGAGGCATTTAACAATTTAACGAAATTTGACTTAATGATTTTATTCATTCATTGAAAAAATAACCCATTCATATCATCTAGGTAATTGGGGTTCGAATAACCAACGCTCTAGGTACACAAGATTCATAAAAATCTTAATATTCTCTTTAGCATTTACAATCTGCTTTACATAGCAATAAGTAAATTAGGTTAGCAAGTTACAATGAAGGGAGAAGCAATCCAGTGATTACACTCCGAATTAATTACTACTTACGTAATTTGTTTTACATATAATAATTAATAATATAATAATAATGCTATGGATCCACATCTGTTTAGTCGTCTTCGTACTGGTGGGGAAACGTTTAAAGTACTAGCTTCTTCGTTTGGATGTCCAGGTAGGTACTGAGTCATCATGTAAGGTTTTGTTCTTGACATACCAAGGGGCATCGAATATAATTTTCAGTATTTTGGATTGTCGCCTTTGGATGATTTTGGTATTTGAAGATTTAGCACAACCCCAAAGTTGAACTCCGTATGTCCAAATAGATCGGATTATACATTTGTACATGAGAATTTTATTGTCAGTTGTAGCTTGAGGTCGATTTGTGTTCTCTTGTTTATGATATGTGCTTTCCACGTTAGTCTGCGATCTAACGTTAATCCTAGATATTTTATCTCATTTTTCACAGGAAGTTGGATACCGCTTATTGTTACTTCAGGGCATTCAATATGTCTATTTGTAAATGTGACCTGTGCTGATTTCAGTTGGTTCACTGTTACTCGCCACCTGTCGAGCCAGTTTTCGAGGAGGTTAAGGTGGTGCTGAAGATTAGCTGACGCCACTTGTGGGTTTTCGTTTGTAGCGAGTAAGGCAGTATCGTCCGCAAAAGTAGCGATTTTTGTGCTGGCTGTAGTTGGAATGTCGGAAGTAAAAAGTAGTTAAAGGGAGGGTCCCAGCGCACTACTTGTGGCACTCGTGACTTGATGGGATGATATGTGGATGTTTCCAGATTGAATTTTGTTTGGAAATAGCGGCCGGATAGACAGGATTTTAGTAACATATAATAAGGTATGGGTAGAGTAAGCTTTAATTTGCATAATAGTCTAGTATTCCACACGCGGCCGAAGGCTTGTTTTATGTCCAGGAAGGCGGCAGTGCATAACTTCTTCTCTTCAAGACCTTTAAGTACTTCATTCACTATTCTGTGCGTTTGTTGGATTGTTGAGTGATGCTCTCTGAAACCTAACTGGTGTGATGGTACTATTTCATTCAGATCAACTGCCTGTGTAAGCCTTTTCAACAAGAGTCTTTCAAATATTTTGGACATAGTTGGAAGTAAGCTAATGGGTCGGTATGATTCAGCATCTTGTGGTGGTTTACTGGGTTTGTAGATCATAATTATTTGCGCGAACTTCCAAGTTGCTGGGTAGTAAGCTAACCTTATCATGTCATTATAGATGGTCGTCAGTAGCACTATTGTTTTCCTGGATAGTTGTTTAAGTATTAGAGGCGAGATTAGGTCAAACCCAGGAGCTTTATAGTTTTTTCCTTTAAATATTTCGTGTTTTACTTCCGCCGGGGAAAAAAGTTTAATAGACAATGTCATTGGGCAAGGACTGTCCAAGAAGTTCTCGATAAATGATCCGCGAAGATGGTTGCCTTTTCCTCTTCAGTTTTCTCCCAACTACCGTCTTGTTTTCTTAAAGGAGGTATATGGGTGACTGGTCTTTTGAATTTTTTCGTCGCTTTTCAGATGGAATGGTTCTCTTTTGATAACGCAGTAATATAGTTTTCAAACGTAGCATTTCGGATTTCTTGCAATGCTGACTTTAGTTGTGTTGTAAATCTACTGTATGCGTTTCTATCAATAGAATTTTGACTTCTTTGCCATCTGCTTCTGGCTCTCCTTTTTTTTTGGAACAAGTTTGCGAATATGTATAGGTGTGTTGTTTGTGGTATGTGCATCTCAACTTGTCACTGGGGTAGATTTGCAAGATGCTTCTTGTATTATACAAGTGATGTGGTTTGCTACAGCATCAAGATCGTCAGGATGTTTCAGATTAAGATTGGTATTGAGATGTTCGTCGATATAGGCTCTAAAAGCATCCCAATCTGTTTTAGCTGAAACGAGCTTAGAAGTGCCGGGTAGGCAAATGATATGTGTACTTAGCCTAGAGTGTGATCAGAAGAGAGATCCCAGTTTGATGTTATATTAAGATAGTTTAGTAAGATACCTTTAAGCACGAAAAAGTCGATTAAATCCGGCAGCTTGATTTATTCATATAAAGTGATAAGAATATAAGTGTTATACACTGAATTACTATTTCATTTCAGGTGTATAGTAATAATTCAAACTTTACCAATGGCAAAAAACATCACATCTCTAAATTTAAGTGCTAAAAACAAACATAACAGATCGATTCTAAACTTCTAAACTAAATTATGATGAGTAACAAATCAAAAACAAATAAGTAACACAAAAATAAATTTTGTCTAGATATATAATGCAGGATTTTATAGTAAAGCTATATTATTTGCCCTTAAAACAGTTTTATTAATATTGTGCACAAAAGTAATTTCTTTATTTAACATCTTTTCTTAAAATTCTTTATAAGTATGACTTGACTAAAGTCATCTTCTTATCTTTATTTCTTTACCTAACGTTGTGAAGTGAACACTGTGGATACGATCTTAACAATAGTTATTTCAAATATAAAATTTTAATAATTTGTGTACAAAAATTTGTTATATTAATAAAAAAAATTTAATATAACTAATAATGTTGAGTCACACGAGGACTTTTACCCCTGTTATGGCCCCGCTTCTCTACTTGGGTAGCAGAGATAGATTTTATTAAGCTGTAGGTCCATATTTTGGATATAAGTCTATATTATAATTTCTCAATACTAAAATCATTCTTTGCAAAAGATAATTAAGGAACTAAACTTTATTGAAAACATAGTAATATCTTAACTAATAGTCTAATAGAACAATAGTTTTTGAACTATTGTAAGCTTCGACATTTTTATTACATTATATACTTTTACCGGCGCGTTAATATTACGAAAATAATAGACAAAATCACTTTTTTACATGAATCATATCAACAATAGGAAAACCCATCTAATCCATTGAAAGTGAATTATTTTCGCTACTAAAAATAACATTTTGCTACTTTCGTGTCCGTCTTACTTTAGCACGGGCAATTCGGAAACGAGCATTGTAATGCAACACCTTTAAAACAAATCGTTCAATTTTGTAACGTTTCAATAGTAGACAGCTCTTAAACAGTTCTTACTGGTACATTGGTTCTAATATCATTTGCAATGTATCCAGCTCTTAATAGCGAATCTGAAACTTCGCACTCTCCTATATCCCAATGGACTCCCCCAATTGTGACGAATGTTGTACAGCCTTTAAAATGTTTTCATAATTTTTGGGACCTTTGATAAAACTGCTCAAAACTTTGTTGCGAGCGACCTATTATCCTTACACTAGCTTTCAAAGAATATCCGTCTTTCTAGAAAGCCTCAACTTTTTAATCTTTTATAAATATAAAAAATAAAAATTAAATAACTCATAATGAGCGATGATTATTTCCTTTATTGTTGGGTAATCTTAAAATTTACTTCAAATTTTAGCACTGCTATCTTACAATTAAACTAACTACATATCTGTTACTAAAGTCTTTAGCTTGTGCCTAAAATGTTCATACATATCATAATGCATTGTGACAAATTTTCTATACGAGTTTTGTATTATATAGTTTCCAACAGTACTTAATTATAATCGGGCGCTGCGCTAGCCTTACGAACAAGTGGACGTGCTTGGTGTGGTGTAAGCGTACACCTTTTTGTATTCTCGATTAGTGATAAGCTACGTAGATTATTCTAATAGTACCTTTGATAAAATAAGTGGGAAGGAAATCATCTTCCGTCATCCATATATTTAGTTTTATATTTATTAAATGTGATAATGATATAAATTGGTTCTATTCAGACACCTAAGTTAGAAATAATTAAAATATCCCGAAAAATTGTACTTTACGTCTAATATTCCTGGCGTATATATATATATATATATATATATTTGTTCACAGCAACGAGATTAATACGACAACCAACCTATCTGTTTCTAAAGCCACCCCTAAGGCAATACTTAATGCTAGCTTCCCATTCAGTGAATCAATAAATATTCGAAATTACTAAACATTAGCAAAGGAAACATGCGGAAACGGATGTACAAAAAGACAACACTATTTAATTAAGTAACATAACGATCTTGATCACCACCCACAACATTCGCGTTATTAAAGCTACAACAATATTAAAACGTATTGCAATAAATGTCTCAACTACATTGAATTGAGGGAGATCACAATATTTGTGTGTATAAAATATTTCTGTTTGTCCCAGCACACGTTATCAAAAACCTAGAAAATTATAACGGGTATACCGCATACAAAGTCTTCTTTAGATCTAAAAATACATTATTTAGAGCAACAGTAAATATAATGCACACAAAACAGGCATATCTAATCATGAATAACTTTTCTTCTCTCAATAACAAACCCAATAACACAAACAATAAGGCAATACGTGCTCCTCAAAACGCACCAATCATTGTAAATAGAAATAATAAATTCCCAGCCAATAAATAAGAGAACTAACAAAATTCTCTGTAGTATTCTTACAGAATTTTAAGAAATATTTACACGACTAGTAAACAAAAACTGCATAGCACTGTATTTAATCTCTAAAGTAATAAAAAAATAGTTCAAAAATGACATGTCCTAGAAATAATAACATTTTTGCAACTACAAAAGTAATTAAAATATCAAATTTTATCATTTATTTTTTCAACCACCACCACCGTGACTTATGTTGAATTGATCATAATTATCAAAAGTACAATTTCATATTGTAAATTAGAACTTTACTGAAAAATAAAGCAAAAATATTGCCTTATCCACTGTAGTTGTTATCAATCTCCCTGGATAACTTGTTACAACCATGAATAATGCGAGTATTTCTTTTAAGCACTGATCATAAGATTTATGTCTAAGAAAACTAAAACTCTCAATATACAGCTTGAAGTTCAAGAGTTATCACACTAAAAGTTTGCAACGTCCTAAAAGCAATCTGACTACTTTTAACTGGTGAGCTAATTTATTGTCCTACTGGCTCCAATAAATTATGAAGTTTGCAAAAATATGCAGTTGTAGGTGGCATGTCAAACATTACTCCACAATTGATTCATAATTTATCATCCAATATGATTAGCACCACTTTGGAAGTCGTTTAAAAAGGAAATTATTCTTGCCCTCAAAATAAAAGATGCTCAAGACCTTGATAACATTTCCTAGTATCTAACTCTAGTATTACAAGAATCATCATAACAAGCAATTTCCAATACATTGATTACCAAGTACAAAAAACTTTTCACCCAATCACAATCCTTTAGTCTGACTTCTACAATTTTCAAATGTTTCCATCTCAAACGAATCAAAATCATTGTAGGCCTAGATGATCTTAATCCACCACATTAATTCATATTTTAGAAACACTATTCAATTTTATACCAAAAACCTAGAGAAGAAGGGTACTTATTAAGTAGTTTTCAGGCAAAAATACCTGCAAGGTTCCGTATGACAACATATTAGTTGCATTGCTATATTTAATCTACACTTCGCAAGCACTAGATAGATAGATATAGAATAAAGTGGCCCAACGGCCTTCTGCACTGCGATCTTTAAGATCCACTGTGCACCCCTTTAATTTTTTAGAACTCCCTCTCTAGTCCCCAGAGTCTAAAGAGAGGTTCTTTTGTGAAGCTTTCTGGTTTTGGCTTTCCTTCGCCTAATTGTAGGAATATGAGCCTCGTAAGGCCTTCACAGTAGCACAAAATGTGATCTGCAGTCTTCTCCTCTTCCTGAAAAAAACTACACAGGTTGCTATCTGTTACTCTTAGGATATTTAAATGCCTCCTAAGGCGACAGTGTTCTATCAGCAGACCAACTATAACTCTAAGTTTAGGTGTGTTTAATCGTAGGAGGCCTGTTGCTTATGAACTTCTTTGATTGTCTCAAATGGCTGGTATTGTTCAACCTTTCTTGAGTTTAATTAAGTATCCATTCCTTAATGGATGCTCTCTTGAGTCTATTTAAAATGCCACAGTGAAATTCGGGTCAGATGTTCTTATTTCTGATCCTTCCTTGGTCAATATGTCTGCCACCTTGTTGCCCCTGAAGCCCCTATATCCTGGTATCCAGGAAAGGATCAGATAATTGTCTTTTCCTATCTCTGTCAAAGTACCTATGCAGCCTTAAACAGCTTTACCACAGGTGTAGCTTGAAATTTAAGTGACCCTTGACTGTTTGAAAAGATGACTATCTTTTTTCCCATAATTTTAAGCCTTTCGTTCTCCTTCATACAGTGTTCTATATCTATGGATTCCATCAGAAAAACTGTAGGATATTTTCAGCGTTATTGGAATATTATTGTTCCTTATTAGACCATACGTTCCTGCTTCTGTGCTTAATGCAGTCGTGGAGCCATCAGTGTACCAGGTATGTTCTGTGGAAACTGGAAGTCCTTCGTTCTAGTTTTCCCTATGTGTTACTGTAATTTTCAAGTTTTTTTTTCAAATTTAAAGTAACTAATCAATGGGCACTCCAAATGTGTTTTTCACTCTCAATTCCTCCCTCAGCTGTTGGTGTTCTTCTATATTCATGGAAATGATTGGGGATTGTCCTTGTACAAGTCTTAGTATGCATTAACCATAGACAATACTGTACTTGTCACATTCGCAGACAACATAGCCATCCTATTGCATCAGATCAGTTAAAGTAGTAGCAGAACACCGTCAGAACATCTAAGCTTGCTACAAGACTAATTCAAGAAATGGAAAATTATAGCAAATAAAGAAGGCTCTAATACCAATGAAGCTTGTGATAGAATATCTTGGGATACACTTCACACAAGAACTTAAAACTAAAAGGAAGCCGTCCTACCAACAATTTATTTGAAAAACGCAATTAACTTTACTAAATAAAGCACTAATGTACAAAATTATATTAAAGGCAATATGTACGTATGAGATCCGAACGTATAACTAAACCAAGACATTGCATACTAAAATTCTATAGAAATTTCATTACAATATTCTCTAATTGTTGCGCAATGCTCAAGAGATTTTCGACTGCATAGAACAATAAACTTCAATTATCGTTGCTTACAACTCCATCTATGAGATTTATATTACCTCATATTTGCTTAATGCTCAATAGTAAACCTGCAGTTCGAATTAAAAAACCAATTACGACGTAGTTAAATATATGTAACAATATCTAGATAAGACATAAATGTATTAGTTGTTTAATTAATATTATTGCACTTAATATTAACCGACTAAAATAAACTGCATTAACTATTAAAATGGTAAGACAATAGTATTAATTGTAAATTACTGCTAGTATAATTAAGTAAACTTTTAGTTAAAACTTAAAAATACTAATGTCAACTGTTCTTCAACGTAAAAGATCAATCGAGGTTACAGTCAGGCCATTAATGTATTTTTCATATTGCCAAGCAAACAACTTCCTACAAAGAGGCTCAAATAACAGTTACAATAGCCACTAAATCAGCGCCGCATGTAACAATGTAAATATTACATATCATACGCCATATGGCGGCAGCTGCATTAACACTCCGTATTTCCCCACAGTAACATAACGTTTTCTTTGAAATGCATGGTGATGGCCGCTCCTGCCCACTTTTGGACAACGAGTTTCCTCTCCTGCTTTATTTATCCCTAATGCGAGCAAGGCTGCATTTTTCACGAACCTTATTTGGGGGCCACGCTACCTGAAGGTGCTTTACGAAAGCGAATTTTTTTAAATTGCACTGCCATCAAATTTTAAGTAAAATTAAAACTGACATCCTTGTATTGTAACGTTAAAGGCAAAGGAGACGAAATGGCAATAACACAAATATGGAAGTAATTTCAAACAAACCATGGTCAGAAGCAACTGAAATACAATAAACACACGCGAAAAATACTATCAAAGCATTTACATTTAGATTTAAATATAAAAATTGCTTAACGAACCTTCCAGATGAGGTTATTGGACATTTTGTAGTATTGGAAAAGTTTGATTATTTTGTTATTACATTTGCATATTTTATAACAAGCTATTTCCATTAAGCGCATTTTCACGTACTTATAAAATGCAAATTTCATAAGTAACGATAGAAATAAAATTTAAATAATTTTTCACAAAGCTAAAACGAAGGTGCATAAGAGAGTTGCTTTAATTATTTTGAGCAGAGCTTGTAAGCCAGAAAAAATAATAACATAAAACAATTTCAGTATTCTAAACGTGTACACGATTTTAATTATAATTTTCTTAAAAGCTGTGAGAGTGCGTGGATGCTCAGTTTTAAAAGTTGATCATAATTAAGAGAGTTCTAAAGTTGTGTCATCAACAAAAATGATGCGACTGTATGAGATATGATACAAGACAATCATGATATTACTATTTACATAATACAAATAACCCTGAGGATTGGTATTAACTATAAAAGTTAATCTTGCACAAATATTTTATGGTGAGCAGAGGTGATCTCTACATTGCGTGACGTAATTCCAATTTCCAATCGGTACTTGTGCCGGTTAGCAGACATGCTAGCCCATGACCTGGGCAGACAGTCTGCTGCAACAGACGTATCTTGAAGATCCTGGGGGTATATTTAAAATTTCCAGTGATCTTTTCTAGAAGCGAACGCGGGCATCGAGGAAGTACGTTGTTGCTGCCACCCTCTCCGCGCAGCTGCCCCGGCCTCCCAGTCACCCAAGACCGGCCCTTCAGCTCCAGCAGTTCCAACCAGAGTCTACCCTAGCCACCAGTGCTGCAGATTCGACACCATTCCCGCCCACCAGTCCAGGAAGCAACTCGAAGCCCTACCTTCTGATGAGTCAAAACGCGGAACAGAAGTTCCAACCTGCCCGCAAGCACCGCCGAATCCGACACCAACGCGCACGGGTGACGATGCTAGCCCCATCTCCCTTTGCGCCAATGGTACTCACCACCACCGCTACCGACACCAATGCCTTCAAGGCCCTTAGTGACCTCGAAGAAGCGGAGATGCTGGAAGTGCCTGCCATCCCTAATCTCCGTCCGGCGACGGCAGCCCGCACAATAACTGCTCCACATCGGGAATGAATACCGCCGATCATCCTGCGAGTCAAGGAGGCTTGGTGGACTGTCCGCAAGGTAATAAGATCAGATTTGTTAAAGCCAAGAACGTGGCGAATGGGATATCTATCCTCACCGCCACGTCAGACGATTATAGATTCTTGACGCGCTACCTAGACGAGGCGCACTTCCAGCTCGTGCAAAAGAACAAGCCTATCCGGGCCGTCATGCGCGGCGTCCCAAAGTACGTTTTCGAGGAAGAGCTCAAACAGGAGGATGCGAAAGGGTCCCAACCGTCGTCCCATGCCGCTGTTTCTTGAACTGGACCGGAGCGGCACGGGAAAATCAATTTTTGACATCAGAGGAGTCTTCGATGTGGCCGTAATTGTGGATTGACAACACAAGAAGCCAATGCACGTAAGCCAGTGTCACAGGTAAGAGCGATTTGACCACGCTCACCATTGCTGTCGCGCTGACTGTAAGTGTGAAAAGTGCAAACAGGAATACCACTCCGGGGACCGTAAAAAGCACCGGAGCGAACCAGCAATATGTGCAAACTGTCAAGGCCCCGATCCGGCCAATTTTAGGGGATGCCTTAACTTTCTGATGCCAGTTTCCCGTCAAATCTCCACAACCTTCGGAAGCAGCTACCCTGCAGCGGCCAAGGGAGAAGCTCTGCAAGTCTTCCGGCTGCAGCCACCACAGAGCAACAGCCCGAAAACCGAGACTAAGCCACAATAGCAGCACTGGTCGAGAACGTAGACTGAGAACTCCAGCAACTTCGGTGAGGTGGTGGTAGGGCTGATGTCTTGCCGCTCCGACATCACCACCATCCTTGGCATGTTTGGGAAATGTTAAACTTGCCTGGCACACTAAGCTTCCACTTATATGGCAAACTACCATCCAAGGCCAGGCCTTTCTAGAGCAAAACGGTTAGGGGCTTAATTCCAGGTACAGTGTTTTCTAAACACGTCAACATCACACATATTGTGCCGAAGCTTCGAATTCTTTTGTTACCGTCCACTGAAAAACCTTTTATTTAGCACAAATCTACACTTAGCCAATATTTTTACAAGTTTTAATATATGACAATAGATTACCCCGGTAAATCACGAAATGTATTTTATATTACAATTATTTCAGAATAGATATTCAAGAAAAGAGCCATTAGATGTCAAACACTTTGGTGTTGAGAACTATACGTATGAGTGTTCATATCTGCTCAAAGATGGATACAAAGCATTACTTGATTGAATTAACTCGTGAGGGAATCCAATGTGTTTTTATAAAATTGCGTGTATTCCTGACTTACAGAGTTGAGGCAATACAGCAACAACTTAGCAAAAGAATAAAAAAGAAATGTTGGCGGAATTGATGAAGACCAGCATCAAGAAAATTAGCAAATAACTCGACATCCCAAAAAGCGTTGTTCATCAAGTGTTAAAAAGTGTGGAAGTGGATGGGGCATCATCTACCCCATATACCAAATAACCTGATCAACTAGATCATCGCATACTGGTATGTCAAATTAACTCATAAAACCACAACAAGATTATTAAAATTGGATTGGTCTTTATATGCAGTCGACCAGAAACCAATTTTGCATCTTAGTGGTAAAGTGTCGTAATTACCAAATTAGTGATTTTCGGCTAAGTGTCGCCACTGACTCGAAGAATATATTTTCTATGGGTAAACTGTCCTGTATTGCAAGCTACTTGAAAGGGAAACGATCTTAACGTATCATACGATTTTATACGCCCCACATCATCCGGAAACGCTTGCACTTTAAAAATGTTTGTATCTTAGCGACACAAGATGGCAAGGTTTAACAACCTTGCATCGTAAGTAATAAAGGCCACGTTTTTTATGACGATTATTAAAATTAATGCAAAAATAAATGGCAAGTTCAAGAAGTACTTTACTAGTTAGATTATATCCGCTGTTGCTTTAAAGCTAATGAAATTTCTTAGTAACAAAATGATGTTTCTAAAACACTGAATACCGGATAACAAGAAGTACTAGCTGAGAGTACGTTAATGAGTATTGCCCAATACCTAGCGTCTAGAGGAAAGCATTCTAAATATAATATTTAATTATTCTGAATTTCTGATAGGATATTTGTTTAGAATTGTTGTTTTTAGATCGATGAGCTTTTTTGGAACAAAGTAATGATATACCTGATTCTGATTCAAATCAGAATCCAAAATAAAAAAACTTCGGAAAACGTGAGTACCACCGAACAGGAAAAACTTGCTGGTAGTACACTGAGTGCATGGTTGCCTGATTGCAACAGTCTCCAATTCAAATTGAAATAATAAATGAAAGTGACCATACGAAAAGCAAATAAAAGAGCAAAAAAGAAGTACCAATCTGAAAAAAGAGTTCTTGTGCCAGCTAAATACCTGAAATCTCTATGTATGCCATTACGTACTAAGAAGTGAACAGAAAACATCGATGAAAGTACCAGGCACAATATCTTTGTTTTTATAGAAATAATAACAGTAATGATTACAAATATCAGTTCACAGCTTCCAGCGTTTTGAAAACTCAAAGAACAACCATTTTACTTACACAGAGAAATCTTTTGAGGAGAAATTAAATTTGAGCTATTTCTTTAGTGTTAGTAAGATTCAATTGTGCAAAACTTCTTTTAATACACTGGACATTTCAAAAACTACCGTAAAAGCTGCACTGGCCGAAAAATTGCCTGATCAGGGAGGAAGAAAGCAGCCAGACAATAAAATATCAGAAGATAGTCGAGAAAACATTTGTAATTATATAAAAACATTTCCAGGTGTCGAAAGCTATTATGATAGAAGGTCTGCTAAAACGTATTTAGAAGATATAAAAAGGCTACTCGTTGTATAATGATATTTTTAATGACAACTTCAATTTTTTATTCAAATTGCCAAAGTATAACACCTGTAATCCATGTGACGCATTTACTACAACGATAACGTCAATACAGAAAATAATTAAGAATTGCAGGTGATGAGCGCTTGTAAAAACAACACCGAAATACGACGTGAAGAGGTAGGATAAAATTTTGCCCGAAAAAATTAGCGCCAAAAAATTGGTATAATGCTTGCCAAGATACCTAAATTATTTATTAAAACTGTGGATTCTCAACTTAACTATTATAAATTGCACCGATAAAGCCCACTGTGCCAAGTAGGATAAAACGGTCGGGACAGGAAATGTTTTTGAGCTCTCGTTCTGTATTCAGAACTGGGCACTAAATAACATAACATGTGACACTGAAGAACTAATTATCTGACCAGACAATTGTGGAGGACAAAACAGAAATTTTATTGTTGCGAGGAGTTATCTTTGTTTACTAAGAATATTGCCTTCAATGAAAATAATCGACCATAAGTTTCTTCTCAGGAGATAATTGAACATACAAAAAGAGAATAAATGATTCGACCATGATGATGACACCTTGCGATTGGCAGCACTTCATCCGTTAGTGTAAATTGCAGGAAGCTTTGAGAGTCTTACGACATGACGATGAAAAGTCTGAAATTTTCTAAAGCTTTATTTGAAAAGAGGAAAATCAAAAAAGAAATATTTTAATTTTTTAAAAAGAGAACTTCCTGGGGTATTTCGTGGAGAGAGATCGAAAATCAACTCAAAACAGCTATATGAGAAGGTGCAAATTTAGGCTTGTATCGGGGTGTTTTTGCGTCATAAAAACATCATTTTTTTGTTTTACTAGGACAACTTCATCTATCCTGCACTCATTTTTCTTGTTCTTGTTATTTAAATTGCCTGAAGTAACATGGAGCAGCGTAAAGCAGGGGCTCTCAGCAGTATCAGCGAATTAATTCGTAAAGTGCACTTCATAAAGCTAAGTGCGCTGTTTCGGCAAAATGCATATGGATATGGCGGCAGCGAGAACATGCAGGCCTAACAAACTTCGACATCTAGCCCGCATAAGGCAGATTTAAGCCAATTCCGGCGCTGCATATCGGCTTACTCGCAGAAGCGCCAAAGGCTTTAATCAGGAATAATGCACCGCAGCCCCGCCGGAGCTTCCCGGCGATCATTTTAACGGCTTCATGCCGCGCGGCGGCTCCGGTCAGAGGAAGATAAAATCGAATTTCTGGATCAGCAAACAAAGTATTACGGGCCAAACGGGCCACGAGACCATTAACAGCCGGAAGAAGAGCGAATTAAGGAGCAGTTATCAAGTTCGGCGAAGATAATGGAGCGGCAGCGCCCTGTAGTTGGAGTTCATAAACACGGCGGCGACGCCGTTGCCAAAAGTTTCTATTGCATTCCTGCCAAAGTTGGGCGCAACATGGTGCTGAGTGATGGCATGATTATGTCGCCATTACATGCTGATGCGCGGCGGTACACATGCTCTACACGGGTTAGTTCAATGCACTCCAATTCCTGCGAGCAACTACATGGCGCAACATTTGTTACTTTCCGCCCTCGGTTATCCAGAGGAAAGTCGGCGGCCAAAAGTTCGAAACTAACATTTATCTAATGCTACTTATTTAAACTGTTGAAGTCTTTAAATTTTATTAAAATAATTAAACTACTAATTACTGGCTAAATAATAAAATAAAAATGTAGCAAATAATTTTGAGGAACAAAATTATTTTGATATTGCGTTTCATTAGAAAAATTGGGTTATTAGATATCATCATCATAAACCAGCGTCTAATGTTCCATCGTTGAACAAACGCCTCCCCTAATTGCTTCCATTTTTCACGATCCACTGCATTCCGGCGATTTTGTCGATGACGTCTCTCCAACGTGTGCGAGGTCTTCCCCGTAAACTTTTTCCTGATCTTGGCCTCCACTCCGTCACCCTTCTGCTCCATCTGACGTTCTGCCTCCTCATTAGATGTCCAGCCACTGTCACTTCAGTTTGGCGATACGAAATACCACATCTTCAATTTTTGTTTCGTTTCTAATCCACACATTAGTTATTCTGTCTTATAATTTTATTCCGAGCATAGATCTTTCCATACGTCGTGTCACCCTCAGCTTCTCCAGATCCGTTTCTGTGACTGGCCATGTCTCTGCTGCATAGGTGGAAATAGGAAGTATGCATTGGTTGTACACTCTAGTTTTCAAGTGTTTCAGCGGGAGTTTTGACTTGAGTTAGGTCTATTAGTTTTCCGTGTGCGGTTTTTGATCATAGTAATTGCTCAAAATAATTATATGTATACTACTTCTATAGTATTGTTATTTAGTTGGATGGGTGTTGCGTCATTAGGATTTGTCGTAATTTTTGTCTTACTTATATTTATCCTCAATCTGACTTTCTGTGTAGCTTCGTGCAATTCCACAATTAAATTTTACATTATCCACAAACCCTAAATTTTATAGCCGTTATCCGTTTAAGTTTAGTCCCTGAGTTTCCCAATTGAGTGACTTAAAAACGTCTTCTAATAGGTTCGTGAAAAGTTTTGAAGAGATGGCATCTCCTTGTCTGATGCCCCTTTTTACTAAGATGGGGTAAGTAGCTTCAAAGGTTTTAATCGTCATGGTTGCGTTTTCGTATATATTCTTGATCACTTCTAACATATCTATGATCAATTCTATATCTTCTCATAGCTTTCACGAAAGCCTAGGTTTTGACTGTGTCGAAGGGCTTTTCAAAATCAATAAAGACCACCTATAATAGTAAATTGTATTCGTAAAATTTCGCCATAATTTGCGCCACCATGTAGATGTGATCCATAGTATTGTATTATGCTTGAATCCCGCTTGCTTTGGTGGTTGAAAGGCGTCCAGCTGGTTTACTCTATTTTTTATTATTTTTGAAAATAATTTGTCTAAATGGGGCAGTAGTAAAATAGGACGATAGGTTTTTTATGTCTCGCTTGTTTCCTTTTTTGAATATTTTCACCACATTTGCATTTTTCCAGTTATCAGGTACTTATCCAACATCTAGGCAATGGTTGAATAGCTTTTATAGGTACTTATCCTCCCGCTAGCCATGATTAGTTCGTTTATTATTGTTTCGTCTGCTTCATTGCCGCTTTTATTTAATATTTACAGATGGATAGAATGTCTTCTGTGTAGCGTGTAGTAAGAGCTGATCTTAGCCGGTTGTTGAACTTTTGATTCATACAGTTTTTTATAGAGTAATTCTATGTGCTTCAACATCCTTTTTTGATCTCCGATTAATTCTCCTATATCAGTTTGTAAGGATGTTATTTCAAAATTGCTTCATTTAAGTTTCTTTATAAACACCCTTGGACCTCTGTTTTCCTCTATAGCTTCTGTTATTATTTTTTCATTAACCGCTGCTGTATCTTTTCGCATCTTCTTTCTGATCTCTTTGTTTGTTTGCTTTAACGTACGTGGTGTCATTCTTGGTTTATTTTTGTTCCTTTCCTTTATTAGTTCTTTTGTTTTTGCTGATATTTTACTAGTATCCTTTGTTATGATTTTGCTTATAAGCGTTTTATCTGCCGCTTGCATCATGTTATCCATGATGTAATTATTGAATTCGTCCACACTCACTTCCATTCCGATTAGATTATCTTTTAACCCCTGTTTTAGATGTTGTCTGTATGTTTCTTCATGGCTTAGTATTTGTATAAAGTCAACATTCCTGTTATTAGTGTGGATTAAATTCCATATTCCAAGTTTTGTGTTAATTCTCACCCGTCCTCTGACAATACTGTGGTTGCTAACATGTATTTCGTTTAGGACAGTTACGTCTGTTATAAATGTGATGATGAAATCAATCTTATTTCTGGTCGTGCCATCGGGGCTCTTCTATGTCCATTTACGGTGCTCCTTCTTGTTGAAGAACTTATTCACTGCCTTCAGTTGATGTTGTTCCATGAAGTATCTGTCCTGTAGGGTTTTAGTTTTTATTCCGTACTGTCCTACATACGTTTCACCAGTTTCTTGTTTGCCTAGTTTAGCATTGAAGTCTCCCATCAGAATTGTGTAATATGTTTATTACATATAAAATAAGTTAATTAGATTACAAAAACCACTAATAGTAGGAGTGTATTGTTACTAAAACTATAGTTCTCTGTTTTAATTTTCTAACAAATAGACAAATCTTACTAAACAAATTCGAGTGATTATTAAATATAACTACAAACATAAAGTTTGTTTTTTTAGAATGCCACTTTCTTTCCAGTACTGTTTATTTACGATTTTTTAACTCTTTTTGTTGTCAATATTTAAAGATCTAAATTTATTATTGTTAGTTTGTTACAATAATAAATTACTAGATAGTAATTAAAAAAAAATGTTTACAAAAATTAAAAAATTTACTGGGGGTTTGATCCGTATGGAAGAGACGCGAAGAAGGCCAAATTCATCTTTCTTTATTTAAAAATAACTTTAATTTAGTGGAAAGCTATTTTTGTAATTAAGGAAGCGACACAATTAGGCTCCGACTAGAACCAAGAGAAAGAAGTTGAACCATCAATTTTACAAAAATGTAAGCATTAAAAACTTATTTTTTATTTTTCTTGGAGCATGATATCGATAATATTAACAACCCGAGACTCAATTGAGGGGTTCAGATGGGGTAGTGAAGCATAATACATGGCATCAGATCCAGATTATGCCACATAACCTCTCCCATTCAATTCCTACTCTCGGGATGAACCCTGTGAACCTGAGCAACCTTACTGGAGATCTGGTATCCAATCCGGGTGGAAGGTAGGATCAGGAACAAGAGAGGGAGAAATGGTCCTCCAAAAAGGGGGTTTGGCAGGAGTTAACTACCCCTGGGAAGAAATCCCTTCCCTGAAAAAAGCCCTAGTTAAAAATACTCAACATGAGTCACGGACTGGACGGACTAATGGCAAACGACAAAAGCGACGAAAAAAGGACATTCTACTAGGAACATGGAACGTACTAAGTCTATACAGGCCAGGAGCACTACAACAACTGGCAAAGGAAATAACTAAGTACAAATTAGACATCACGGCAGTTCAAGAAACAAGATGGCCCAGTACTGGAGATATGGGAAATACACGCCACTGTACCGCGGAAAAGAAGATGGACGCCATGAAAGTGAAACAGGCTTTTGTGATTAGTAATAGAATCAAACAGCAACTTCATCAATTTAAGGAAATATCACACAGATTATGCGCAATTAGAATTAAAGAGAAACTGTATAATATAACTATAATAAACGCATACGCGCCAACAGAAGCGGCAGAAGAAGAAGAAAAACAGGAATTATACGAAGCCCTGGAAGAAAGCATCGATAGCACCCCAAAGAAAGACATCCTCATAGTACTGGGCGACTTCAATGCACAAATAGGAAGAGAAGAAACATATAAACCAACAATTGGGAACCGTAGCCTACACCGAGAAAGTAACGATAATGGATTAAAACTGATTGAACTAGCGGCAAGCAGGGGTTTAATAATAAGCAGTATCACCTTCGCGCATAAGACTGTACATAAGGGAACCTGGAAATCAAACGATGGAATAACGGTGAACCAAATAGATCACGTACTAATCAACCTTACAAACCGCACCAATATAATAGACGTGAGAACAATGAGAGACGCCGATTGTGACAGCGAACATTTCCTAGTACAAGCAAGATTACCACAAAAGATATCAAATATCAAACGTCAAAACACAACCATCAAAACAAAGAGATACAATTTAGAAAAGCTGAGGGACCCAGAAACCGAAGAAAGATACCAAAGAACACTAACGGGGAGAATAGAAGAAGAACTGGCAAGTGAAACGGAAACAGAAGAACAAAACAAGGACAAACAATGGGATGTTATAAAGGAAGCAATTAACAAAACGGCTGAAGATATCGTGGGTACAAAACAATTACAAACACACGAATGGTTTGACGATGCGTGCAGACAAGCTATAGAAGATAGGAAGAAAGCGCGCATGCGAATGCTTCAACAAAATACAAGACAAGCTAACACATACTTCGAAGAAACCAGGAAACTAGCCAGAACAATCCTAAGAAGGAAAAAGCGAGAACTAATAAACCGAAAACTATGGCAAATAGAGGAGAGGATGGGAGAAAACGAAATAAGAAAAGCACACGAAGAAATAAGGTACTTTAGAAGAGGTTTCCAACCCAGTACAAACATGTGTAAAAATAAGGAAGGAACTATAATGATCAACAAGGATGATATTGCCGAAAGATGGAGGGCATACTTCGCTAATTTACTGAACACAGACAATGAAGTAGAAGAAAATGAACAAGAAAGCAAAAACGTAGAAGTAAATAGAGACGACAATGAAGAAATACAAGAACCGGAACCCACATACGACGAAATCAGGAACACTATCCGCAAAATGAAGATGCATAAAGCACCAGGGGAAGACAACATACCAACAGAAGTACTGAAATCCGGAGGTCAGGAGTTATGGAGAAAGATACATGAGCTAATCCGAATAATATGCCGGGTGCATGGAATATAGGAATCATATGTCCCATACATAAGAAAGGGGACAAGACTGTATGCTCCAACTACAGAGGAATCTGCCTCCTCAACACAACATACAAAATCCTGTCACACATACTACTGGATAGACTGAAGCCACATGTGGAGAGCAAATTGGGAAATTATCAAGCCGGCTTCAGAAAGGCGAAGTCAACAACAGACCAAATCTTCATACTGAGACAAATAATGGAAAAAGCAAGAGAGTTCCGAATCGACATACATAGCATCTTTGTAGATTACAAACAAGCGTATGATGGGTGAAACATAGAGCAGTAAAACAAGCCCTAGAGACCTTTGGCATACCACAGAAACTGAAAAGACTATTAATATATTTATAATATTATTAATAATGACTATTAAGGATGCACAATATAAGATAAAGGTAGGAGGACAGAAAACACAGGCCATCAGTAGCAATGTCGGATTGAGACAAGGAGATACACTGTCCCCCATAATATTTAACATGGTGCTAGATATCGCCGTAAAAAAAAACCTACATGGAATGTATTTAGGAATCAGAATCAGATATTGGCTTATGCTGATGATATAGCCATAATCAGCACTAACGAAAGGGACGTAACCCAAACGTATAGAACTCTAAAAGACAACTCGAAGAGATTGGACTCACAATAAATACAGAAAAAACAAAGTACTTACGAATATCAATACAAATTGAACAGCCAGAACAAGTAACTACAACTACAGGAATAGACAGAATCACTAAATTTAAATACCTGGGTACAGTGATCAATGAAACAAATGATATAACTGACGAGATAAAAACCCGAATCTTAACAACTAACAGGGCCTATTTCGCAATGAATGATATTTTCAAGATAAAATTAATATCCAAGAAAACAAAAGTACGACTATACAAGGCAATAATAAGACCAATACTAATATATGGATGCGAGTCGTGGACGTTAGTTAAAAAAGAGGAGCAGCGGTTAATGATATTCGAGAGGAAAATACTGAGAAGAATGAAGAAATTAGGATCCTATATAACGAACCCGACATAGTTAATGTCATTAAACGTATGCGAATACAATGGATAGGGCATGTGGCGCGAATGACACCCAACACCCCAACACAGAGGATATTAATAGCACACCAACAACAACACGACCCACAGGAAGGCCGCGCAGTAGGTGGATTGACAATATGTTTCAAGACCTCCAAAAGCTCAATGTAAATAATCGGAGGAAAACTGCCAAAAATAGAACAGACTGGAGGAAAATCGTTGAGTCGGTGAAGACCCTTGATGGGTGGTAAAAAACCGAGAGAGGGGGGGGGGGAGCGATAGAGGGGGAGAGGGGAGGGGAGAGGGAGAGAGAGAGAGAGAGAGAGAGAGAGAGAGAGAGAGAGAGAGAGAGACTCAATTAAATACAAAATTATTTGGTGAAAATAAAAGAACTCTCACTTAAATTAAAATTCATACTTTTGCAGTATTAAGGACTATAAAACGAAGTATGTGAGAAAAATATTTTTAACTATTAAGAGCACGTCAAAAAAAAACAGAAGTTTATTACACAGAGTGGCCGGTGCAAGGGATGTGTGTGGTCAGATTTTCCTTCCAGCCTTTTCGTGGTCTATCCTTTTTGCGCCTTTCTTTTGGTTGCCACCGCATTACTATCTTTGGTCATCTTAGGCTTTTATACATTAAAATGAGAAGCCTTATGTAAAGAATAATGTCGTCTGTCTGTGCATCCTTTTATTTTCCAACTTTTGATCAAGGCAGCTTCCAAGCTGGAGACCAGCTTCTATTTCTGTCATTTCTGACATTTGTCACGGCTTATAATTTTTGATCTGTGATAGATAGGGAAATAACGTTTTCAGTTTTCATAAGTCAAGTCCAGACGCCAAATATCAGCCTGATTGGAAAATCTCGAGACCGGTTTGACCGGAAAAGGCCGCAAAACGGGAGTTCCACGTCCGTATTTTATATAGGTTTACATAGCTTTAACCAATGTTTTATTGATGCCGCTGTCATTCAACACTTCCCATAGCTTTGATTGAGGTACATTATCGTATGCTTTTGCTACGTCTAGGAACATTAAGTGTAGTTCTCTCTCATTCTCTAGCTTCTTCTGTATTAATGAAGTTAGACTAAAAAGGTTGTCCTAAAGACAGTTACTGCAATTGCACGATAGTTTTTGCCTTGATTTCTTTTGCCTTTCTTATAAACCAGTGTTATATAACCCACTTCTTATTCATCCGGTATATCTTCATCACTTACGGCTTTATTTATTAATTTAGTAATCATTTTGTATAGCTTTGTTGTTCCTGCTGTAACTAATTCTCCTGGTATGCCTCTCCTCGTCCTGCTGTTTTACCACTTTTTATTTCTTTAATACCTTTCCTTACTTGTTCTTCCTTTATTTCCGTATGTTCGCCCGTCCTTACATAATTCTTTTTTGGTCGTGGGCTGTGTGATATGCCATTCTGTGTTCTGTTAGCAACGCCTGAAAATACCTCTTCCATTCCTTCATTTCTACACTTAATAGTCTACTTTTTTTCCTGTGCTCTGCTCTCACATTTATAAATCCCCAAGCTTCCAATGTTTTTCTTCCATCTTTGAACATTTCTGCTTCCAGATTTTTTATTTTTCCTTTCTTATTAGGTTTCTTAATCTACTTTGCTGTCCCTATATTTTTCTCGATCATCATCTAGTTCGGTATTGAGCAATGTTATATACAGGTTTCTTTTATAATTGATTTCTTCTTTAATTCCCTCGTTTGTCCAATAGTTTTTAGGTTTAGTTTGTTTGATTTCTTCTCCTAGAGCTTCCATCGCAGTTTTTTAATATATTCGTATATGGCAGTACTTACAAAATCCACCCTCTTCATAATTATGGCTACGCTTGGGAATAAACGCTAAAAATCGTCCAACGAGAGTTCCCGTAGGTAATCATAATTATGGAATATTACTTGGACAATTTCTGCCTTAATTTGGTCTCCTAACTGTATAAGGAATTCGTCGACAGTTGTACTTGATAAGTACGAGGACTCGTCGCTTCCTTTATTTTCAAATGTTCCTAGATGTTAGGCCATGAATGGATAGAATTTTGAAATCAGTTCTACAAGCCAAAAAATCTACCATTTCTTACAGATCCTAATATTTCATTATCGCAATGAACTGACACTCCAAGGGAAGCTACAAACTTCACAAGTTCAACAACTCCTAAGAGAACATTTCGCCAATATAAAGCCTGATCCTTAACTGTATGTTATGATTTTATTTATTTCAGTTTTAAAAAATCAGATTAGTGTTATATTTAACATTCGCAAAAAATATTATTAATTAAAAAAATGAATATTATGATTTTCATGTACTTAAATCCTATGCCTTTCTATTGTTAAGTGTAAGGCGGGTAGAGTTGAGTTTGTTGTGGTGGTTTATATTTTTCTTTCCACACCTTATCTCTAATGGCTTGATTTACTTCTTCCCATCTTTTTTACTTATTCGCTGCTTCCTTTCGTATTTCGTCTTCCTGCTTTAGATTTTCCCTGCGCTCGCGTTTCATACTTTCTATTTATTGTATTTTTTTTTAATTTTTATTTTATGTGTTTTATTCTATTTTCCTATGTTTATCTTCATATTTGTTCTATGAAATTCTATTTCCGTCACGTCAGGTTATATTGTAGATTCTTTTTTGGGTCAATCGCCATAACTATATTATTTGCGAATTTATGTTCTTTATATTTGCTTGCTCCATTAGTTTTAACGCCTTCATCTGTTTCTTTCCAGTTTTAATGCCTTTTTATGTTTAAGTATCTTTTCCATGTAAATTTTTTCTCTCTGATTTGTAATTACTTTCACATTCTTCTTCCAGTCTATTTGTATATTCTGTTTCTCTTAAATTTTTCTCTCATTATTTTAATATATCTCCTACAATATTCAGTTTCCTTTAGGACATTGCGTTTTATTTTGCTTAAATTTTCTTTCTGCTTTGTCTACTTTTATTTTTTTTTCTATTTAGATTCATTTTTATCAGGTCTGTCATTTTGACATCTTATATATTTTTTCATTCAAGTTAACCCCTTAAGAAGTAATCAGGAATTGATTTCTTTTTCCTTCTCAAAATGTTCCGCTTTTGCATATATCTTTATATTAGAATTTTATTTTCTATGCTTACTGTTGTAATTTTATTTCAGTAATTATTTTTCATTATTTCTCATCCATTACCGTAAAATTTGTCGTTTTCCATTTTTTGTGTCGTCATTTCATCACATTCTATATATTTTTCTATTAGTTTTATTCCTATCTTTAATGGTTTTTAATTTATATATTCTTTATTGATGAAGTCTTTAGTTTATGTAGCGTTATTATTAATTCTACTCAACATACGGTTCCTTTCTTTCTTTGTCTCCTGGTCAAAATAACGAGTATCTCTAGAGTATTCTTTGTCCAACGTCATTCCCTTTCTTTTTAATTTCTGTCATTCTTAGATCCTGTGGTGATTTATCATTTCTTCTCCTACTTCTTCTTTTGCTATAGTACTTCTCATATTCCATGTCCCTATTTTTATCTCTCTATGCTGTTCTTCGTCTTCTTTTAGCATCTGCTCTCCATTACCTTCTCCTTTAACTTTTGATTTGCTTTCTGTATTTTTGTATATCTTAAATTGTCTACATCTGCGTGATTCTTAGGTTCTGTCTTTATTTTAATTTGTTTTTTTCATTATCAGTTTTTAGTTTATTCTATTGCCCTTTATAGTGGTTTTCTTAGGGTTGATTTTTGTTCTGAGTTTCTTGCTTCTTTCTTCTTTTGCAAATTTTCTTATTTCTACCTAGAAGACTTTTTCTTTCATGGGCATGTCTTTGTTAACATAAATAGTTAGACTGCTTATTTATTTTTTCAATCCTTCATATCTACCAAATTTGCAGTTGTCTTTTTTTATCTTTCAGTCTAATGACTTACTTCACTCCTGCTTTCACTCCTAGCGCTTGGGCAAAAAATTATTTGGTTGCTTACACATTTTACTCCCTTGATTACCAACCTCCCATGCAGTTTCTCCTTGTCTACAACTTCAAACTTATTTTCAAGTTGGTCAAACCTTTTCAAATTATTTTTTTTCCGTTTTTTGTTCCTTTTTTCATTTCTTTGTGTAGATTTTGTTCTTCTGCGTTTTTCTCAATTTTATCTGTCACCACTAACAGTTGTCACACTTATTCCTCTGTAATGCTAGAAGTATCTAGCATTTTACGTTCTTGTACTCGTTCGTGATCATTATTTTTACAGTTTATTTGGACCAAAGACACTCGATATATATTATTTTCGTATTGGCATTATCTTCCATCTACAAAGCGGGTCATTAACGATACAAAACCAAAAATTTGACGTTGTTAGCATTCTTTACTCGTACCCCCTTGAAAACAGTCTCGTTAAGTGTTTTGTTAGCACTCTTGCAAAACACTTTTCGAATGGGCTATACAAGTTCTCAACGTTATAACGATGTGGCAAAGCTCATACAACGGTGATATGTTGTCACCAGACGATTTCTCTTCAGCACATTTTCATTTTCAGAAAATCCATCTCTCAACGTGGTACAAATTAACTATAGAGAGTGCACTTACTGGCGGCACTACAGCCTCAAGGTCTTATAGTAGGCACCTACTAACATGCAACCTTATATACTACTTACATACTAGAACATCACATCCACAAGTTTTCAGCGAGACTCAAACTTGTCTGCGCCGGGTTCGCAGTTAGAGAAGCAAGGTTTGTAACCACAACGCCACAAAGGCGGCTCCTTAGCTTACTTGAAGATTGAGACAAGGTTATAAAAACGCCGCCAGTCTTTATGCACACAAAATATGCGACAACCTTGTATTATGTAATTTGATGACGAAGAAATAAAAACAAATAGTTTATTCCATACTGCGTTAGATTAGTAAAAGGAATATCATTTTCAACATTAAAACGGTTAAAGAGCTGTATGTGCAAAAAGAAAATAAATACCAATAAAAAAATAGACAAAGAGCTGCAACCAATAAAACACACTCTTATCATATCACGTCACTAGCGAAACCCAAATTATGACTGGAATTAAATTTTTTTCTTACTTTTCTATTCCCTTTATGCCATTTTACTTAATCATTTATGTATTTTTAAAAATGTTTTAAACCTTTATTTTTTGTATAAGTCAACATAACGACTGTCGTGTTATTATTCGTCTAGACCAGCTTTTCAACACTTGAAGATAAAGACGACATCCAGAACTTTAATTGGTCTATGTCACTGTTGATTGCATGACTTTAATATGTAAAATTGGCTAAGATTTTTATATTTGAATAGACGCAATATTAATTGATATATTTAATTAAAATAAATATATTAGAAACTCTTTATTAAACAAAATTATTGCGTTAGCATTCCCTGTATGTAAAAATGTGAAAATGGAAACTTCAGAATTTTTCAAAATATGAAAATATGAAAACAAACATGATGGAAACGAGTTTGCTTTAGATATAAAAAAATCATTAGGGGAGTATTAGAAAATATGGAGCGCTTTCGCCGGCTATAATGGGTTTATCCCGTCGCCGGAGGCGGCCGGATTCCCCGGATTTATAACCGCCTTAAACAAGTTTCGGCTGAAACAATGCATTTACAATAAATCCTCGGCAGCCCGGCCTTCAGCTGCTTACGGCCGCGTCTGACGTTTAATAATCATGTTATACGACAATGACAGGCAGTCGGTTGCTCGCATGGGCACATGTGCGAGGGCCCTTTGATTAAATGAAAGCACGGGGCGCCGCAAGCTCATGCAGGTTTTACGGCGGATGTGCAGCGGCAGTAAAGCTTTTAATTGGGGGCGAGATTAGGCGGCGATGAAAAGATTTCTTACCTGAAATTTTAACTGCGCCGGCCTCCGGCGCGGCGCGCGCTTAATGGGGGCGGAAAGCGCGCCGAAAGCTCTCGAACGGGTTATTAATTTCCGCGGAACCCGCCTGCAGCGCGCGGGCCCGCCGGCAAAAGTCGGCCGATATTTTTAAGGTGCGCGTGGTGGCCGTAAATAATGCAGCGTGTACTCACCCCAGGTCAGGCCTAGCGCTGCACACGCCACCACAAACAGCGGAGCCTGCATTTTCCCCAGCGGCCTGCAGTCAGTTATCCTGAAACGGAAACGCTCTAGATTAAAAACGCGAACGGTCTAGCATTAACATTTGATAAGGTACTTAAAATGAAATATAGAGGGATAGCAAATAGAAGCAACGAGCCATTAAACCCCCGGGTCGTCTCTTTAATTATTGAAATTGTATATCAAGCTGGCTGTCGCAGTTTTTGTCTGTTTTAAAATGCAAATTTTGTTAAACAACAAATTGCACCAGCAGTGTATTTGCAATTTAAAATTGTTTATGCGTGATAATGTAGTCAAGTAATAAATGTAAATTTAATCGGGCTTTATTGTGGATTTTTACTGTAGTGAGACCGCATTTGTAATATAATATATGATTTAACTTTTCTATTTTTTGTTTTTTCTATTTTCCTGTTTAAAAAAACTCCTATTACGACATGTAGCCTTTTATGTATAAACTTCTATTTAAGAAAAATAGTTTCACTTTTGCCATAGTATCTACTATAAGGTTTTTCATGAAGAGGTGTCATTTTAATTTTAAAAAACGCTGTTTTTGAAAACAATGAGATATTTTCATTTAAATGCAAACCACAAAACTGCCATTAAAACAGAATACAATATTTTCCGAGTGACCATCTCTGTTATTCTTATAGATGGCTATTCGTTGAAAAAAAATTTCATAAAGTCTCACAAATGTGGCTCATTTAGCAAATTACAGCTCTGATATTGTCTTGGAGTGCTTTAGTCGTTGCTAAAGCCTTGATATAAATATTATCGTTGTTGTAGTCTTAAAGCAAAAAAATCTAACTGTGTCAGAGCGCATGATTTAAGCCTCCGATATAGTTTCCATTTCGAGGAACTCGCCCAGAAAATTATTGTGCAACGACGCAGTTGTTTCAAGACTTGTGTGATATATAATGCTACGGTCCTCATTTACGACATCCACATTTACCCAAAAAAGTCAGTCCGCATTTTACGATAATGCACACCATTCACTGAAATGGTCTCACCAACCTTATTCTGGAAAAAAGTGGATCAAACTGCAACTCGTTGGGGATAGAGAAGGTAGAAATAGACTTCGTTAGTCAGAATAATTACCTTAAAAAAATGGAGGTCAGTTTCTTACATCCTAAAACACCAATTAAGGAATATATGGCGTAATAAATATATAAAATAATTGAAAACACGCTCCTCGGGAAAAAAAAATTTCGGAACAATTAAAATCGGAAGCATACAAAAAAGTGGTAAGACTTTTTGTAATCTAGGGCAGCGAATCTTGGACGATCAAGAGACAAAATGAGGGTAAAATCACGGCAATGGAGATATCATAGAAAAATTAAAGGAATCACGAGATTGGACAGAGTGAGAAAAGAAAGTATAACAAAACAACTAAATTTCAAACCAATAAAGGCATTGACAGAAGAGAGGCAAGAGTATATGAAGCAAGAACAGAGGGAAAGAACAAAGTAGGTAGACCAAGAAGGAACTAGGAGGAACGGGTACAGGTATCAGCGAAAAACAGGAAAATACACTGAAGAGAATTAAGGAACCTGACAAGAGATAGAAAGGCATAGAATAAAATAATCAAGAAAAGTTAAAATTAAGTTTTATTAGATTATATTGTATTGTAATTTGTTTATAATCCGACACCTAACGGTAAAAGGATTCCAGTTTAAATAAATAAATAAAATGGCGTTTTCGTGTCAGTTAAATTTTGTAAGCCTTTAACTCACTTCTTTGTGCAACATAGCAGACAGGCTAGTTAATGAGATGACCAATTGTTGCACACGTCTTGAAATTGATAAGTTTGGATCTTCTGCAACATATTATGCTACAACAGTGACATTTCCAACATATTTGTCTAGTAAAACACTCTTTGTGTTGTTTATTATTTAAGCTGCACCGAAGGGTTCGAATTTTTTAATTAGCTTCAGATTTATTATACCACAAGGCGCTTCATGTCTACCAAAAAGTGTACGACATTTACGAACTGTCTCCGGGAAACTTTTACCACTTTCATAGCATTGAGTTTATATTCAAAATAGAGCAAATTAAATCACATTTTTTGGAAATTTCTTATATGCTATTCGAATGAGAATTTTTTGCTCTACAAGACGGTGATTCTTCATATCATTTATTTATTTTTATTTTTAGGCTTTCAAAATGGAATGTCAGGTTGACAAAATGAGCATTTCCGACACCTCCTTCTCTTCGCTTTAATCAAGACTCACACGGCCATAAACGTGTTCTTTATCGCATAGTCACCGGCGACAAAAAGTGGTGCCTTTACGTGAACATGAGGTAGCGCAAAGGGTGGTTGAGCAAAACAAGACTTGCATCCGCATGTGGTACCCATGCGCCGAGTTTTTGGACCTTACCTACTGATTGCAAGTGGCGAGTTATCGTTGAGTGATCACAGTCCATCTGCTCGGCCAATTCTCTTGTTATGTGACGCAGGTTTTCATGAATAAGCTAGTTTAATCGCTTTTCATCAAACTAAGATGGTCGACCGAGGTTAGAAAAACGGAAAACACTACCTTGTAAAGCATACAACAAATTGCCAAAAAATTTATTTTAATTTGTGCAATTTTAAATCTAAAAAAAACCTCGAAATTATACAACTATGCATTACATTTTAACAATGTTTATGCATTGTGCTGAGGTATATCGTTCCATTTTTCTTGACCGTATAGTTTTTTCTACTTACATATAGAAAAATGACAACGCTAATATCAACAAGTCAAAAATAAAGCTAAATTTAAAATGATACTTCTTAAGGGGAGGCTGTTATTTCTATTTTGCATTTAATCATGTCATTTAAATAAAAATTCTTAAAAATATATTTAACCCGCACCTCTCTGTGGCCTCGAGGGCCACATTTTCAGTCATGTCTACTCTATAATGTCTATAATGAGTGTTCCTGATATAAAAAATTTGAAGATGTATTTCAGTTTTCAAGTATTGTCTAAGTCAAACGGACTCTCTTGTAAAGTTCACAGTCAGGTTAGCTCTGATTAATCTAATCTTATCCTCAGTTCTTTTTAAAAATATACAGTAGGTGTCGGTTAATTGAACCACATCAGGTTAACTAAATTTTAGTTCATATATCCCGCAAGTTTAGTAAACTAACCACTTTTATTTTTAGGAAAGTGAATGAAATTCGACTTTTTCTAATTTAACAAAAACAACACAGCTACAATATAGGCTAGTATAGTACTAGTTTGTAAGAAATAATCATTTAATTTTCTTTGTTTTGATGATATTCCATAAAATTCAATTAAGGTTATATAAAAGCAAAAACCACCACCATTAGCCGACGCACCCCGTCCACAACTTTGTCAGCAACCTTATTATTATCATGTTCTTTAGTCTTCTTTTCCTACTCCTTTAATCAGTACTGCTGCTTCTTCTTCATTATTTTCCAACAGTACCAAATCCTCAACGTCGCTGATTATCATTACATGACTGGTCTGTACGTCATCGTTCAGTTGTAGTCAAGCTTGTATTTCTTTGTCGATTGTCTCTGTTTATCTTGAGGATCTTTAAGTATCCCGAAAGATTTTTTAAAACAGTTTTTATGCTTACTTTTTCCCAAGTATTTGATATCAAGTGTAGTTGTTTTCGACGATTTCTTTATCATTTGAATCATTTGTGATCGGTATAGCTGTTTCAAACATTGATAATTCCTTGATCTAGTGGTTGAACAGGAGAGGTGGTGTTTGCTGACAAGAACACTAATTTAATGTTGGACAACTTGATGTGGGGATGTGCAAGGCAGTTGTCCAATACCAGGACAATCTTCTTTTTCTCTCTCTGCACATCCGCATCCAGGTGCAAAGATACTCTTCAACTAGTACTGCTATCAGTCATTTTTTTATTTCTTAATTAGTCACTTAATGCTTCATCCCTTTAAAACATCTTGGAGCCTTGCTCTTTCCAATCACCAGTGGTAATTTTCTGTAACTGCCGGTCATATTACAAGTTAACAGGACTGTCAACTAGTCCCTCAGTTTTTCCCTGAATCCTGGCTTTTGAACACCGTGGCGGCTGGTAGAAGTCTTTAAATACAGTCTAATTTCATCTGTGTTGTAAATATTCTCCTGGCCACATCTTTTGCTGTCTGAAAAATAATTTCTCTGCTCTCTTTTAGCGTCTCGCTTTTCCCCGCTCTTGTCCGCTTTATTGCAACACCTTATTAGCGTGGATATCGACACCCACCCTCTTCACGTACTCACGCTAATGCAGCCTTCCTAATTTTGGTCGTCATATTTTTATATAGGTTTTGGCTTTCCCACAACACTCCGGTTGTTGTGTCGAATTATAATTGCATTCGGTTCACTTTTCAAGAAAGACTGACTAACTGTGGCAAGTCGAAATGCCCTGACATTAAAAACTAAGCAGAAAAGCCTTCGATGAAAACAAAATCAAGTAATCGCGAAACAGGCTGGAAAGGGTTATTAATTTTTCATACCCTGACATTGTAAAGTATTTTAATAAGTACAGAGAAAAAGGTTACTATTTTTTGCGCACTTCCTGGCACTGCAGCCTCAAGGACTTATTGTGCCTACCAGCATGCACTTATTATTAGGACATCACACGTCCACATGGGTTTGAGCGAGACTCGAACTCGCCCGCGCCGACTCGATGACAAAGGAACGATGATCTTGACCACCAAGCCACCGCAACTCAAGGTTACTGTTAGACGCAGAGTTAGTTTTATATCTAAAATATTTGGTTTAGTTATCCGAAAAACACGGTTCAATATTCCCGTGATATTCTAATAGAAAATACCGATCCATTAGTTTCCTTGGCATTTTAGTTCATAAAAGCGATGTATTTATTTAATTAGTGTTTGTAACAGTTAAATCTTCGATAAGAACGATACTAGTCATAAAATGGTTACATTAAAGTTTAAAAAACTATTGTTGTTTTACTCATTCGAAAAATATTACTTTTTTTCTGGGCATACTTTCCTTTTATTCAATTATGCCTCCAGTACATTTGTTATACTTAGATAATCGTACAGTTCTTTTACTTTCCTATCAACTTTTTTTCTATCACTCAATTTTTTCTTGGTGCCCTGAAATATCTCTTATATAACTTTTATGCCCTGAATATCACTTTACCTAATGCAATTTATCAACGACTACCCACAGTTTACATCAATAAGAACTTGATTTCTAAATTACTATCCTATGAGCTTAAATTTTTAATTTTCTAATCTTTAGTTTCCCCATTTTTACCTGTACGACTGATTTATGTAACTGAACACTCACTGTAATAGTTTACACTTTGCATTTGAATTTTACTTTTTATTACATTTATTTTTATTTAACACAGCTCTTGATCCCGTTCCACTCATGTTTGTTTTACTAACTGTCTCTTCTAAGGTCATCCGTATGAATTCTACTATTTTTTTTAATATTCACTGTTTGCAACCCTTGATGCATATATGAGACGTATCTAAAATATTTGGCAGATGGTCCGATATTCCAATGGTAATATTTGCTAGGTGCGCGCACATACACATGACTATTCAACGACACCTCGAAAGTCGTTACCTAGCATGAAATACACGAGATTGTTAAGGTAAACCCTTTATGGGTAGTATAACGTAGTTAAAGTAAGAGATAAAATAACTAGACAACAGAGAAATGAGTCAACATCAAGTTCTGCTATAAATTGGGGAAAACAGCAACAGAGGCGCATGAAATGTTGGTGCAAGTGGACGGGACGGACCCCGTGAGCAGAAAATGTGTGTATGGCTGATTCAAACGCTTTTGTGGTGAGAACAAAATAACGAGCCACATAGAATTCCAGATATAATCGAACGAATGCAATAAATATTGGCATGAGACCAATGATTGACTCTACGATTGATGGGGTAATTGTGCGTAACCAAGGATACGGTGGGCGATTATTTAGGTAGGAGAAAAATCTGCCCCTAATTTGTGCCGCACAAGTTGATAGACAACCTTTAAAATATTATATTTGTGAACAGGATTCATTCTTTTTCCCCTGACCTGGCATCTGGGAATTTCTTTCCTGTTTCCTGCCTAAAAATCATCTTGAAAGGCGCACGTTTTGCGGTTTTGTGATCGGTTACTAAAAAGATCTTTGCTGGTAGTTTAAAATAAAATTATAAATGTTGGCGAACATGTGTTTTAAAATAAAAGGAGTAATTTGTTTGGTTCTTCTGTTCTGTTTATTTCAGTATTTCAATATTTGAATATGACACAGTGTCCTACATTTGGATGTCATATCTCTATGGATGCTATATCTCCCTATAGATTTTATGTTAGCAGTTGTAATACATTTTTAATTTAAAGTAGAGCTGTTTTCTCTTCGTTCAGATATGTGTTCTTCAGATTAAGCTTTTGTCGAGATGCATACAAATGCTTAAGGCAGTCTATTTGAGGTAGTGCTAACTTCTGGAACGCCACCTCTACATTTAATAAATGTATTTGAACTGATTGTTAATTTCAGAATGTCATTTTTAAGCCAGTCGCCCGCTTCTATCAGAATCTGTTGTAAAGTTCGAGCGGCTGCAATTGGATCATGATTTGCAGTGATGATTGCGGTATCGTCAGCATACATTGCGATAATTGTATTGGAGTTGGTACGTATGTCGGCTTATCGAAGACCTGGCTAACATTGAAAAAGATAGCAAAGCAGTATCTCTTGTGTTCGAAAGCTATGTTAATGTTGTTTACTATTCTGTATATCTTTCAAAGAATTTGGAGGGTAACTGTAGCAGACTGATGGGTCTTTATGAGGCAGGGGCATTGATTAGCTTGCCAGGTTCTTAAATAAGGACCACCTGGGCTACTTTTCACCGAAATGGCCCAATTGACCCAACGGTTTTAAAAAGCAGCCCCAATGGTTAGATCATTTTCCGGAAACTTTTACAGTTGTTGTGTTAGCGAGTACTGCCCCACTTTTTTAAATAAGAAAATTTTCATAGAGGACAAGAACTTTATTGTCTTTGTCTTATGGTGAACAATATCCAAATAGCAAATACTTCTGCTTTGTCCATATCAGTGGGTGCTCTTGATCCACGTTTGTTACGAATTGGAGGTACATGCTGTTGTAGTCTATGGAAACGATGGTGGCTTTAAAAAGAAAAGATTCAATATTTCCTGACGTAGTCAATCCTTTAAACTGCTAATCAAAATATTTATTCTTTGATTGCTTAATTGTTTCTTTTAGTTTTTGAGTTTCTGAGGTGAATCTACGTTTGTCCACCGGTAATCTACTATTTTGCTACATTCGTCTGAAGTGTCACTTTCCAGCGAAAGTTTTTAGTGGGATATAAGTAATTAATTAGTCTTTTAAAACAACTTTATAGTAGTCTGTTTGTTTCACGATAGACTAAAGTCTGAAGTTTTGTCTTACTTATTATAGAAATACTTCTTTTTTTTCTTCTTAAGAAAGTCGCACTAAATAGTGACACATACGTTTAAGTTTTAAGTTTAAGGGACTGTTAAGTAACGTCGAACTGAAAAACATCCTAAAGCAAGACTTTGCACGAGGTCAGCAGAACTTGTACACTAGTTTTCAGAAGGGCATCATCTTTAATGGTCCGGTATATATAGCTTACACACTATGTCGACATCTACCGCTTCTAAAACCTTTAATTAAATTTTATTGTTTAATAAATGTACATTTTCTTTAGTTATAGAGTTGTATGCTAGTCTATTAATTTGTATATTCATTTGTAGGCAAACTACAAATTTAAAAAATTTGTTTTATATTTTCCATCGACCTTCCTTCTTTCCACTTACATCCATTTTACTTATCTTATTTTGTCTTGAAATGAAAATTTTTAACTTTTAATGTACTTTGTATTTGACATATATGTAATTGTCGTTCCGAATATGTTTATGCTCCTGCTATGAGAAATAAATTGTAATTTTATGTTGAAGCAAACAGACATACAATTTTGAATATAATCTTCGACTAGTCTCGTTTTGTGTCTCTTTGCTTTTCTTGTAAAAATTCCAATTTTTTCTTTCCTTTTCGTTATTATTTTTGTGGCATACTAAGCCATAGGCTCGTACGTTTCATACTTGCTAATGGTTTCAGTCTACACTTCTTTAATGTTTTTATTTTCAGTTTTATATAAAAGTTGCTAACATTTATCTTAAAATGTTTTTTGCTTTTTTAGTCTAATTTTTTATGATAATAAAAGAACATTGTGACACTGGTTCTTTTATTTTCGTATTTTTAGGAAAAATAGAGTAAAGAACCGACGTCATAGCCTTCACAAGTTCATAGATTTCACACTATGTATCAGTCATTTGAAGTGCGTAAAAGATTTATGACCTCTGTCGTCTATATTTGCACCCGCATTAGAAGGGACCAGATACACTAAAATATATTAAAGACAACGAAAATAAAATTAAATTAAACTACATCGTTCAATTTTCCTTTAATTAATCAACTTTAAAGGATACTATTGGATGGTCTAATTAATTCTTTATTATTGGTAGGTGTAATCTTTAACGCAAAAATAATTCTTCAATTGTAAAAAGTATATTTTAGTACTGGAGTATTTAATATATGGCTTCTAAATTTGGTAAGAAAGAATTACGTAGGTCAGCATAATTTACTGTTTATAATGTAAGCTTGCTGCATAGGAAAAGGAACGTAGGGATTGAACTTAGTCAGACCTAGTTAAAATATTTGTCTTTAAAAGTTTTTTCCGTAATTTAACAATACGTAACTTCCACCCAAAAAAAAATTGACAGCTAGAAAATTAGCTATTTAAATAATTATACGTTTTGAAGTACTTTGAGATCTGCTGAAAATCCTGGTATCTGAATGGTTTGGTTAAGTGTAGACTCGACATTTAAGTTCTAATAAATTTAAGTGAATACACTAGGGATGGCAAGTCTATTGTATTTCTGTACATCTGAATACAAATATATGCTCAAATGTAGTATGCCTGAATAGTCCTGCAAGATTACGTAAAAGTGTATGTTTGGGCTGTAGCCTGCATATACTTACTAAAAAATTAAAAATAATTTGGAAAGGATGGTAAGCTTCTATGTCTAATACAAAAGTAAAATAATAATGCTATTGCATTGTTTGTTATATTATTTCGATTGTATTAGCTTTATATATCTTTTATTTATACTTTATCTTTAATAGCGTAATGCTTTGTTCCTTAGTAATCAAAAATATAACAATATGTTCACTTAAAAATTATTTTCTGCTGGCGCAGCAATTATTTTTGGCTGCAGCCCTAGAGAGATAGGGTGAATAATGCAGCAATAAACGGTAGCGACATCTTAGCCAGAATTACCTTCATAAAATCTTAATAATAAAAAAATATTATGCATGTAAAAGAGAAATTAAAATTGAAAAATACATATCTCAATAAAAATTATTAAAAAGTGTGCTTGCACTACTTGGAGAAGGTGAAATCGCCGACTTCCGAGGACGTAAACAATTGAGGTTATTCTTCAGACCCATTACAAGTCGTACATTTCGCCTATTTATTGCAGATTATTGGCAGCTCGCCACGAATTTACGACGGCGCCGTTAAATAATCTGACTGAAGCAACGGAATCCGGGATAAAATATTGCAGCCATAAACTGTAGAATCAGAGCAAAGTGTCTTAAAGACGGCCCCGCCGCCTAAATGGCCCTTTAAAAAAGCGCGATTCTGTCGCGGGCGCGAAATTAATAATTATAATGAAAACCCCGTCGAAAGGCGGGCAGGGCGCAATAAAGCGGGAAAATAAAGAACGACAGGAGGGCTTCTGTACATTGTGCCCTTTTATCGCCGCCAACTAGCTGAAATAAACCCGGAGCGTTCTTCGGATTTCAGCCCCGCTCTGTCGGGCGCAGCGCCGGCCCCACCTGATGACGCAACAGGGCGAATTTCTCCCCAGGCTGGACAAGATGGATCCGCCGCGCATGCATTAGCGCTTATCTGTCCATTTTCTGGGCGATGCAGTTGTAAATAATGAACGCGCAGATATGATATTGTCAGGGGGTAATAAATGAGCTATGGATATTGCTTCATATCCGGGACAAGAGCGGAAGAAAACTGAGTCACAGTAGACTGGATTCTTTGACGGAGCGCCGATATGAGCTCAGAAATTTTTCGTTTCGGATTTTATTGCCTTGTTTAGCGTCCAATGAACGCCCCACGGACGAACGAGATTATAAAATCTATCTTGTGCTTATTGCTGCGATATATCGAGAGATATTACGAGGAACACTGCGAGCCTTAATACCAAAGGAATTGTAGCGAAGCCAATACTCATGTAAATTAAAAGTGAGAGATTTGCTTGATGAAAACAAAACTATCCTTATTATATTTCTATTTCGATTTTTATTCCGAAAATCCACAATAAAAATTTCTTCAAGTCCATTACACCTTCATTTTTATTGGAGTAAGTTGGAATTTATTGATTTTGTATTTTTAATATAAGTAGTAAAATTTAATAAGGTAAAAGATCGAAAAAGTTTGAATAGTCCTGGTACTACTACATTGTAGATTATGCAAAATTATTAGTACCAAACAATTAAATTATTACAGTAAACTCACTTTAGCAATAGGGAGCGCATAACTTTTATGCCTGAATTAACTATTCCAGACCCGCCAATAAAGATTAGCAGGGTATCTTATAATTAATCTATTTAAACAATTTATACGTGCAGCTGAGAGTCAGCTTACGTAAGCACAGATTTATGTTAGTACAATCAAAGTTCTTTCATAAAAATTATGGTCAGACGATCTCAGGCTTTACTAAATTAAAGTTACGGTTTTTTATTATTTATTTAAAATTTATATGTAAAGCTGGTTTAGAATTGATATTTTATAAACTAAAATTTATAAATATTTTTTATTAATAACACATAATATTTTTATTGATGATGGGCTAAATTTGTGGAACAAATACATAGAAATTCAGACCTGCGGGGTGCCCAAAGAAATGCTCACTTCCAGCAACTTATAAAAGTTGCAGGACGCAACGGAAAACTATGTTTATGCCCAATTTGCCCCGAAAGAATTTTATTTCTGTATCCATAAAAAACAATATGGAAAGTTCACAATAAAAGAAATCTCAAGAAGCGACGAGATGGTTCGAAGTTTTCTTAGTAAAACAATATTTAGGAAAGCAAAAACTAAGATTTATATTGTCCCTCTCGCAGGGGAAAACTGAAATGCGTGGCAACTGTTTTTTGTCGGTGTATTTTAATTTAATATTTTAGGTTCAAAGTCGACTTAGTAGGGCCAATAAAATTCCATCGTTATTGTAAGCCTAATACAATTTTATTAGAAAAATGGACGTCTGCTATAGTAAGTTTAATTTTTTTCAAAATATAATTAGAACTTAACAGACTTCTCATCTAAAAAACTTAAATAAGATATTGCCAAACATAAAATCTAAGGTGATAGGGCCAAAACCATACATTAAAATAAAAGCATTTACGAGCTGATGGTTATTATTTATATAAAATGGCAAATAATGAGCAAAGATAAGTAGAAAGATACTTTATAAGTTTTTTATTGAATTATCTCAACTTTTATAGTTTATAGTACCGCCATCTACTAATAGTAAGGTTTTATTTGTAGCTGATCAGTTTATTATTTAGTTTGTTATCGACAAGACGAATTAATATTACACCAAGCTTTAATTGGCAGTATGACCAAGTATCCAAAAATTTAGTCTAAGAGTACAAATATCAAGAAGAAGAATAATGCAGATTCTGAGCTGGGTCACCTATTTATCCTAAAACAAATAGTAGAAAAAAATAAGCACGGGTAGAATCATACACCTACTATTTACAGGTCTTAGTAAATCATACGATAGTGTAGCGGTGACGAAATTATGAAAATCGATGTAAAGATAAGCATAAATCACTTTATAATTGAAGCTACAAAAAATCCCTCTATAAAATTCCCTAAGCGCTGGTTCCCTCTAGAAAAAAAACAACAAAAGGGACAGCCAAATTTGACGTAGAATGCGAATCCGCAATCATAAATTCAATAAAGCCAGTGCAAGTGGCTTTTATTTTAAAAATCTATAGAATTTGAGAAAAACCTTCAGAAATCGTTTATAATACATAAGCACAGATCCCCTAGCCGCTGGTTCCCTCTGGAAAAAAAAAACAACAAAAGGGACAGCCAAATTTAACGTAGAATCCGAATTCGCGATCAGAAACTCAAGAAAACCAGTGCAAGTGGCATAAAAAATTGCCCCTTTCACATTTATATGCCAGTGGATACATTTAAGTGGAGAAAAAGTTAGGGATTGCACTTCTTACAAGGCGCGAAGCGCCTCAACGCACACCGCTCGAAAGCTTTACCATCTCATGGATAGAAGCATACTTTAACAAGGCCGCGAAGTGGCCTTTACGTTATAATCTAGTTATATCACAGGACAAAAAAAAAATAAAAATCAGAAATAAATTAACAATAAGGTTTCTTATACCTGAAGGTCTTAAACAAGGAAATTCTCTGTGTGATCTCTCCAGAACACACACTAACACTTTGAAAAAATCTTACGTAATGACTATACCATTAAAAAACAATTTTCCGGCGACCAGGTCATCATAGCACAAAACAAGAATAATAAAAAAAATAGGGCCGGCGAAGAGATTGCTCTGTAAGCAATCCCAGAACGAACTTAAAATTCGAAATCGAATATCTCGAAAATTATTCGACTTAGAATTTTTTTGACTTCATTTTCGAATTCAGCGTAAAATTTCCTATAAGAATTCATTTTCAAATTTTAAAAAATCTCAAATTTTGTGACGTACCGACAGACATATAGAATTCAGTAACGAATTTTTTTTTAAGTTCGTTGATAAACAAAGAGTATAAACAAGCTCAATTAACAATAAACCTTACAAAAACAAAATATTTGTGCATCGGAGAAGAAAAAAGTGACTGGGGTTTAGACAAAAGAAACAAAATAAAGAAATATGAATGTTATAAATAACTTAGGGCTAGAATAGATAGGGGTAGTAGTAACATAGAAAGCGAGGAAATAATAGAACAAGGAGGTACTATTTGGTAGAAAAGAAACTAAGCATCTATAATACAACTGCTAAAAGTATTGCAGTATAAGGAGCGAAAATATAAATCTGTACAAAAAATAATACGCAACGGTTAATCGGTGTGAAAACTGACATATGGGGTAGACCCTGCAGATCAGAAATAAAAGAAAAGAGAATATTAAATAAACGTACACGATTATAGAGTGCAAAGCCAAAACGAAGCAGTTAATCTGAAATGGCTGCATAATCAGAATAAGTATAGAAAACTGTCTAAGACTGCATGGAATTGGACCCCCATCCTATAAAGACAAAGTAGACCAAAAATAAACTAAAGTAGTAATATTTGAAAATCTATGAGCAAACATGTGTATTTGATTAGGAAAAGATGGAGAGGAACTGTTGAAGATGGACAAGACGATAGACGTTATATCACCGTTCATGAAATTTAAATTTCGTCTTATTTATAAAAGTTAGACACTTCTCACTTTGATGATGCTACATCGTTGAAAACCCACTCACTAGTAAACATCACCTAATCTGATGATAGCAACATTTCAGTGTTTCATCGCGTTTAATCTGCTATTCCGTATTCATATACGAAATCACTATCAAGTCCATTACGGACACTAAAAATGTTAAAGTGAGATATTTCCATAAAAACTTGAAAAATCAAAAGGTGCTTAACTCTTAACTAAAATAAAAAAAGAAAAATCAAAAACCATCTAAGTTACTTCATATGCCAACTGATGGATGCACACATTATAGCACAGTATAAATCCATAAGAAAAATCTTCATTTAGGGGTTAACAACAAAATTCTTATATAATGCTTGATACGAGCAAGAAAATTGTTAGAATTATTTAACGGTTAAAGGGAACACAAGCATTAATTTTCTTACGCTTCACCAATTCATCGGTGAACAATAGTCCCGCGCACATTCACACTTAACTGTTATTCGCTTTCTTAGTTAAGCGCACGTATAACTACAAACTACAATTACAAACTTAACTACAATTTCGACCACGTCCACATGGACTAGGTCTTAAAATAGTATTTTAAGTTGCAGCTTGGATCCTACATCGCAAATTGTTTGTTCATTGACAATTATTTTTTTGAAGTTAAGAAGTTTGTAATGGACACAGTAGTAGGTTTAATGTAAACTACGTAGTTCAAGCTTATAAAAGTAAACCTTTTTTACTGCTAATTAATCCCAGAACCATCAAGACCTATATAAGGTTACGGCAAATCCACCGTTCGTGACCTTTACAATTACGAGATCGACAGAAGTGCCCGTCACAAACAGAGAAGATCTTGATTCCTCCGTGAGGAGGCACGAAGGCGACCTATACGGCCATCCAGTATCCATGCCAGATTATTAAAAGGACAGGGATTAGGAGCTAGACTGGGGAACCCTAAATCTCGCCAACTTGCTAGTTAATGACTCACTGACTGTTGTTTAGGAAGAACGTCTTTTCTATCTTGATGTTCTTTAAGATGCAAAATTCAGTAATTTCACAACTGCTGGCGTAGAGTCTAATAAACGGTCCTTAATAAAAATAAAGACTAGATGAAATAAAGTATTTTGGGAATATCAATGGCGTATGTTAATAAAATGTGAACAATTTAGAAAATTGTGGGCAAAGGGTTCTTGAAAACACTTCAAAAAAGAAAACTACCTGAAGAGATGCAAGAGTACTCCAGCCATAATAATACTAAAAGTTATATAGGGTATTAAAAAATCTATTACAAAGCGCATAAGCGAGAAATTTGGTTTGACTCCATCAACTATTGGTCATGTTAAAAAAAAAACTAGGAATGAAATATCGTACGAAATAAAACCTAAAGCCTCATTTGACAAGCTATCGATCAGAATGGTAAAATAATGGCTCACCTTACCATTACTTCAGCTGTGACTATCAAATTTTATTTAAAATACTACCTTATTGACAGATTGCTTCCATTTATTAAGTAAACCTACAAAAAAAGACATTCTTTTGCTGTGCACGTCATTATTCCTCACAGAATAGCTAGACAATAATGGCATACAATTTGTTGTAAAGTCCTATAATAAACCAAATGTGTCTAAGCTTGCCCTACCTAGATTTTTTGGACTCTATATAAGAAAGAATATGCGAAAAGGTCAAAATGAAAACCAAATCTAAAGCGATTTAGGTATTATAAACGAAAATACCTTCAACAATTGTGAATGAATCAAGATGGATAAGGTAGGAAATAAGACCACCATAGTTAACACACAAGGTGTATATACTCATGCATTTTCACAATAAAAACCTTAATTTCCTTGAAATACTTTATTCCTTTTTTATTCTCGAGAGATCCCAGTCCAAGTATTTTTTAGCCACATTTTAATTGGAACTGATTTTTAACCGTTTTAAGTTGACGGATGATGCAACATTTTTACTTCTGTTTTATCATTCCTTAAGCTTTTCATTTTTATCAATTGATTCATTAAGCTTAATTACAAATTTAAAACTTATGTGCGTTAAAATCTGTCTCTTAATAATGTCACTTTTTATTTCCACATGAAAGCTTTCTATACTTTCATTTAGGAAAGCTAATTCTAGAGTTTTAATATACATACACGGTTTATTCGGAAAGTATCGTCAATAATTTTTCTACCTAACCAGAAGGGATAGAGGACGTGGTTTTCGGCGGGGTGGATGCTAGAAGTCTTAGGTAAAGAATGAGACCCAGCTCAGTTGCCTTCAAATTTTCAAGGAGTGTGTATCACACTTTCCGAAAACCGTATTTTGGTGATGCGTCACTGACTCGACATGCAGCGTAAGTTAAAGCAATGCTATGCTAAGTTCTGTGTCAAACTTTTTTCTCCATTAAAAGCGTCACTTTTATGATATTCAGTTCGTAAATAGTACAAATTATTTTTAAATAGTAATAATTTGGGGCTATTTAAATTACGTAAATGGTCCTTCATTTAAAAATTAGATGACAGTATCCGAAACAATAATACCAAGTGATTCTGACAAAGGCGGGAAAAGCTTGCACCATAGACAATCAAAATAGGAACAAATTAATGAATCAAAGGAATGTACAAAAATCATTATTGGGATATAATGATAGTTGATAGTATATCATAGCAACAAAAAAAAGCGAAAACAGAACGAGATAAAGAATAATTTGAAAAAAGAAGCTTTCAAAGGGTTTTTTGAATTTCATTATTGTCGTAACATGTATGACTATAAACCACTGAATTTTTCTTATGACCGTAACTTCAAGAATTAATAAGAAATGCGAGCTTTACGTTAATTAGAATAATTCTGTGCGTAGGTGAAGAAAAATTATATCTTAGCCTTTGCTACACCTGCATCTGATTATGACATTTACGACATCAAGAATATATAAAAGCAAATGATTTGATGACAGACCAATCCTCTCTTTGAAAATTGAACACAGGTTGCACAAACTTAAAGAAAACGTTTTACGAAGCTTTAAACACCCATAAATACCAAAGCGATTTTATTTGACCATCAGAAGAATTTAGCTGCATCACAGAGTACCTGCTCAGCTTGTTAATTTTCTGAGTAAGTCAATTACTACACTTGTAACATTTTTTATGGAAACTCAAAAGTCAATCTCAGTAACTTTACGCCTTATGTTTTGGTCTCAAATCCCATTTTTCAGCCGTTTGTAACCTGTTAAGCAAAGTTGCATTCGACCTCCTTATTGAAAACTTTTGTTTACCAATAGACGCGGTGGGCAAAATAAAATGTTATAATCGTATGAGAAAATTAGATAATCTTTCCTATTGCTAGCCATTCCTTTTATGCCAACAGAGTTTAGTGTATAATTCACTATAATGTGGTAAGTTTTCTATGATACAATAAAGCAGTTGCGTCAAAATAGCAAAGCTTTCTCACTTAATGATTAAAAAAAGAACTCGGCTTTGCAAACTCTGAGGCGTAAACCTCAGTAAATTAATTATTAACAATAAAAATAGACATCGCAATATTTTCAAAAGTCTGTATAAACTTTTTATAAAAACAAAAAATTGGTAGAAGCTTCTCTATTTCAAAAAAGTTTTTTGATAATAGAAAAACTATGAAGTTTACACTAACCGCCATTCTATTCTCTTCTTCTGTCTCTTACAAATGTGGCTATATTCACCTTCTGTCTTTATTTCCAGCTCTATTTTGATTAGTTTGTCCCTTTATTACTGTTAACACATACATTTTCTCTGTGTGTAGCACGGGCTTCTGCTACAAAACTCATCATTGAGTTAACGATAGTTTTATAGATTTTACATTGCAGTCAGTGCACCTTTCACATTGTGCTGTTTCATTTTATTCGCTGGGTATATGTGTTAAATCACTTAACAAAACAATAGATAAAATCACGTAAGATTTTTAATGTGAAAAAGTTCAAAAGAATCTAAAATTTTTGTTAATCAATCAAATTAGTATAAAAAAGAACAAAATAGATAGCAAAATACATAATAGAAGTAGAATAAAAATAATTAAGTACTAAATATTTCATAAGGATTATTTACAACGATTACATTTTATCATATTAAAAATAAAGTAAATTAGGAAATTAAAATAATAAATACGTCCTGTGTCACTGATATAACATATGCAATAAATATTTACGGGTATCTTAATCCAGCCTGTGTGAGAAAATTGCTTCGAGTAGAGGTCGTCCTGAACCCGCAGAACGGCATAAAAAATCCTCATCCCCAATGCCGCGCGTATGTGGGGATCAGCCCGTATGCATGCAGGACAGGTACAAACAAGGCTCGCAAAATGAGCAGCCGCGAATTAATTAGAACATGACACGGGGAATACCTATGTCAGCATTGGGTCGGCTCGGTAAAGAATCTAATGCTGTATCGGCCTAATGACACGCACTCAGGTGGCAGTGACGTATTGATTTAACCGACTGCAGTACTGGGATGGGGTAGGCACCGAAATACTACCTATTACATTTTTAGGAAAATAAAATCATCAACCCACACGTTCAGAATATATAAAAAATTGCTAATTATGAAACAGCAAGATCAAAATTCGACAAAGAAACAGAATCTAGATTAGACTACGGGGTATACCAGATTTAAAACAAAATAAGGACATAAAGCCATAAAGATTGCAATGTAAGATCCAAAAAGTATCTACTAACTAGCAAAACTATAAGATGCTATAAATAAAAAGAATTGGTTACAGGTAGTACATTCTATCCTCAAAAGTAGCCGAAAATCCCTCTGGTGAAGTAGATATGACTGTTAAACGTATTAAAGTGCAGATAGTAACATATGCAGGTCATACACGTGCGTTAGACAGACAACAAGTCGGCAGATTTTGAAGGCGGCATTATCAGTGGATGTCTGTTATCGTTGTAAAAAATAGGTTTGTGAGGCATTGGTCTTGTGCCTAAATTAACGGTAAATGATATTACAAAATGAAACGTCTGGATAAATGAAAGAGCCGCAAAATAAAGTAGAAATAAAAAATCGGATTGCTTGTCAGAAGCTGTCAAACATGGGTTTTTGGGGTTGCCCATACAACCATACACAAGTTCAACATAAGCACGATCGATGCCGAACGTCGCATGCAGTGGTGCAAAGTTCAGCGCCGTTGGACTCTGGAAAAGTAGAAAGAAGTGCTGTAGAGCAACCAACCGACTAACGCATCTGGGTTGGTACACATAACAGAAAAACGCTTTTTATCCAAGTGTATTGTGCTAACAGTCAAGAGTGGTGCTGTTTTCCATAGTTTGACCTGAGTCAGTTAAAATAGACACTAAAATGTGTTTTGATATCTCTAATTTTCCAATAGGACGGAGAAGGGTTTCTTCTGTATAAACAGAGTAACTGAATTATTTACAGCAAAAGTGAATGTGCAGTAGTTGGAATAAATGGGTATTGCAAAACTGCACCCCAGTCTCAATCTCGAACGCTTCTGAAAATGATTGAAGCGCAATTTGTTCCTTAGGCCAAATCGCCAATATTTTGTGGCTGACTCACTGCAGCTCTCCTGGAAGAATAGAAAATAATTCGTACGGATGGATATCTAGCAAAAGCTGGTGGAAAGTCTTTTCAGACGAATGCAGGATTTGATTGGCGTTAAAGGTAAATCCTATTAACGTTTCCGGGTACTTTTAGCCCAATAAACAAGAGATACTTCATAAATAACGATAATATAAGCGTACGCATAAATATGTATCTTAATTTATAAAAACAAATTTATTATTTGCTTATTTAGTGATAGTAGCAAGGACTAAAGTAAAGTTACCAAAACAATCTATACAAAAACTGCACAAAGTAAGATAATACAATAGAATCGATTTATAATCAGCGAGAATAATTTAAAAATTAACTAAAACTAGGAGGCCGAAATGCCAAAATTGGAAAATGTAGAGTGGATGAACACGAGAAATGTGGTTTAGAATTGCGGAATGAAGAACGAGGCCAGATTATTAAACTTTGAAACAAAGGATTCCCCATAACAAATAGATGTTTTGAATAAATTCTATATGTATGAAGTATGAGAGCAGATAATTATCATTAAAGTGTAATACTCAAATAAACAACATTTTAATAAACGAAATGTTTAAAAACATTATTCTATTGTTAAAATACACGAATATTAATTTAAATCATAATACATTATTGAGAATCATAGTTAAAGATGATTGACAGGGATACTTAGGGACTGGGCTACAAGATTGTGACTCACAAACTAGGAAAAATTAAAACCGACAGAACTTACGAACGCGCACGTGGTAGAGGATATAATCAACGGTCTCTTCCCATCGTACACACTAAGACAAAGAATAAGCTGCACAGACCAAATAGACGAGGTACCCGTTTTTACGAAAGATCTCAAGGCCGTGCCAGTAGAAGCTTTCAGAATAGTCGCTTTGCGACGCCCGGAGTTACTGAAGATAACATACTGAAGAACTAACACGTATCTAAAGAGGAGGGGAGTAACTTTTGATGTAAGAAGTCAAAATTAATCCTCGTTAGAAAGACAAGGGAGATACAAATACCCCGGGTGCCTACAGACCTCTAAGATTGTTACGCACTCTGGGGAAAGCAGAAGAAATGATACTGAAACCTTTAATACTCTATCCGAAATGCCGGCGACCGATCGACAATAAGCGCGATACGAGAAGTGATGGATGCGGTACAAAAGACTGGGGAGTCATGTTACGCAGCAAGACCGATGGTACTCTTGGTTACGCTGGATGTCAAGAACACTTTTAACTCGGCGAGGTGAACGGACATCCTAGGGGCCCTAGAGAGTGACGAACGACTACCTGTGTGGCTGACAGCTCCTATATAAGACTGGCGAGAAACGGAAGATGAGATATATCACAACCGATGGTAGATGCTAGATAATGATTTTCTGGTGGGTTACGAGAATGACGTTGCCGCTGTCATCACTGCTCGTAAGACGAAAACTGAAATTGAATCAGGTCATGAAGATAAATCGATGGATGACAAAACACAGTCTGCAACTGGCTCTAGTAAAGGTGGGAATCATAATACTGACCATGATAGTCAAAATAAACGTAGACACGGAAAGGTGATGACGAAACCAACAGCTAAGTACGTGGGGGTGATCTTAAACATGAAACTGGCTCACTAGATACGCCTAAAGATGACATCGGATAAAGTGGTGGTTAGATCATTACGAACATGGGAGGCCCAAGTCAGATGACACGGAAACTGCTTATGACGGCAACCTATTCCATATTCCTCTATCAAGCGGAGGTGTGAACTGGAACCTTGCAGAAGAACAAGTATCGGAATGCATCATAACGGTGCAGTGTAGGGAAACCCCCAGAATGGTATCGCCTACGGGATGGTCTCCGAGGCAGCAATCTTGGTCATCGCCGGCGTTATCCCCGTGGAACTATTCGCTTTAAAACGAAAGAGGATCTACGAAAGGAGCTCTGAGGTCGGCAGGGCACAAGCGGCTAAGAAAGAGTGCAGTAGGACCATGCTCGAGTGATAGGAACAACGGAGAGTTAAGAGGAACGGACTGTGGACGTTTAAGTTAGTCGGTAGACTGATCCCGCGGATTGAGATGCGCTTTAGAGAGATTAATTTACATCTAACGCAACTCATTTCAGGACATGTATATTTCCAATACTACCGCAAGATGCGGAAGATTCGGACACTGGTTTGCGCGTACTGCGCATACAACCAAAACGACGCAAAACTCACGTTTTTGTGTGTCCTCGGTGGACAAAGGCGCGAAAATATAGTAAACGAGATGATATCGAACAAAAAACGGTGGTTTGCGATACCGGACGCATACACAGCTGATCGAATCGACCACAGGTGGAAAGTCGGGACTAAATAAGGCATTTTCAAGCGGTGGGGGAATAAGGACAGGATGAATTCAATCCCAAAGTAATGCAAATATGGTTCTGGGCTGGAGACTACCGGGAAAATAGATGTGGTTTTAGTAGATAGTCTAGCTAGGAGTCTAGGGCTAGAAGTCCCACACTTGAGGAAGTAACGATCGCTCCTTAAGGTGCTTAAATGCATTTTCAAACCTCCACGGGTATAAAAGACGGTTAAAAATGCTAGAGTAATCTAGCACTGGGTATTCCAGAACGGATTAAAGGAATAGCCAATCGTAACTACAAACAATTAAAAAAAATTTATTCGTGGACAAAACTTAAGTAAATACAGAAATATAATAAACGTTTTGTTAGCAGTTGGTCGAAAGAGTATTATAAAATTAAACAAAAAATAGAGAAATGGACAGAATAAGTAACGATACTACAGAATAATAAAATAATAATTCTCGTTAAGAACCTTTTACATGCTATTCAAAATTGACGAAATAAACAAGATTATAATAAAATCTTAGATTTTATTACTAAGGTGTCCATGATTAGTGTTACTTCCACAACATACCTTATCGAAATTTGGAAGAAGCATATATTATCCACAGTTTTAGTATTAAAGAGACAAGAGAAACTTTGAATTCAACTTATTGTCTCAAAAATATTTTGGTTATAAGCCAGGATGATTAATATAGTGAAAAATAGAAAACATTTCCATAGAAGGAAGACTTCAACTATTTTGTTTATTATTCAACTTACATATATAGACCTACAAATTAAAAAAACTAAAATAGCAATATATGGCAAAATATTGAATAGCATCGAATTTTTAGATAATACAACGATAATTGCAAATATTAAGTAGAGCGAACAAATACGCTATGTAAATACAAATTGAAAGTAATCATAAACAAGAACAACATTTATTTTTCAAAAACACACAATAGAGAAGTAAAATAAAAGGGAATAAACAAGTGGAAAGGATTTTAGCTATAAATAAGCAAACCAAAGAGGCAAAAATATCTATTAGAACTAAGTTCCGTGTCAAGTTAAACAAAAGTTCTCATTAAACAATCTCAATGCTGTACTTTCTTAACAGGAAGAAATATTAACAATTATTAAAGATTTCCTGGACAAATAGAGCTACCAAACTTAAGGTATAAAAACGATTAGAGAATAAATTGGATGTACGGGGGTTATGTCTAGGAGTAGAACTTCTATGCCCAGAATTTCTGGACTTATAGGTTATTCTGGGATATTATTCTCCAGAAAAACTCTCATTCTTATTTATGGCTCCTAGAAGCTTATCAAGCGGTCACATCCAGGTAAAATGGATCGGCACACAGACAAAACTAAATGAAAGGCTATAGAAGGATGAATTTAACGGCTCCTATAGTAACTATATCTTACTGAAAGACTAACGGCATAAGTAGTCAACACTTGAAAGCAAACTGCTTTGGGTGGAGAAGCCGACAAATTAAAGGGCACTCCCTTGTCCTGGGATTGAGAAACTGGTCCTAAATCCAAATGAACCTTCATAGAAATCAACGACATAAGAATGCAGAAGGCACTGAAAAACTACTGCAATACAAATCCACATACATATTTCTAGTATAACATCATGTCAAAGTTCAGAACAAAATATTGCGGAGCTTCAAGTCTCCCCGTCGGATCTCCGTCGGAGACGTTTGTGGATAATGTTGTGAGGAAGTATTTTATGAAAGCAATTAAAATTGCAACTTGTAATGTAGAGAGCTTGTAAGCTCAAACGAAAATTAGCAAACGCTATAGCAGAAATAAATAGACTAAAACTAAGTATACTTGGAATTAGTGATCTACAGTGATCAGGATCAGGAAAACAAATAAGTGCTTTATATTATGCAGGTACTGATGACCAAGCCAAGATATGGTGTTGAAATTATTATAGAAAAGGTATTAAACAGGTCAGTAGTAAATTTGACTCTTTATTCTGATCGTCTAATAATTATACAACAAAACTCTAATAAAGAAAGATAAACACAATCTAAGTATGTGCAGCAATCGCAAACAAAGAAGATGAAGCGGTTGAAACCTTCTATGAACAGTTACAATCTGTCTTAAAATTTACTAAAAAGCATGGCGTAACCCCAGTAATGAGTGATTTCAGTGCTAAAGTGGGCAAAATAAAAACTGAAGGATGTACCTGAGAACATGGGTTAAAAAAGAGAAATGATCGAGAAAAACGCGAAGAATTATCAATGTCGAGTACAATGTTTAAGTTACCAAATAGAAAATTGTCGTCTACGGATAAAAAAGAAACAACTCTCAGAAATCAAACAGATTAAATGATAATTAGAAACAGATTTAAAAATGCCATCGCATCAGCAAAAACATATCCCAGAGCTGACATCGGATCAGATCGCAACATTAAATATTAAATTGAAGAAGTTAAAATTTAGTTGTAACACGTAAATAGTAAATGTAAATGCGCTATAGAAGAAAAGTACATAATATAACACAACAGGGAAAGTTAATTATAATCTCAGAAATGCTAAACAACAGAAGAAGAACACTGAAAACTTAAATAAAAATTGGAAAAACATAGAGACTGCTCTATTAAAAGTTGCTAACGAGATCTTAACTCCAATTACAGTTAAGAAAAAATCTTGGATGACAAAATAAATTTTAAAATGTGGAAGAACGAAGCTAAAAATAAATAAATGTAAATAAAATAAGCGAATAATTAAAATAAAAATTAAAAAAGCATCATATACGCATACATGGTTGATATGCCATTAGAAATGGAAAACAGAAAAAGCTGTGGGGTTAGATGGAATTCCAGTAGAATTGTTAAAACTTATAAACGATAATACAATAGAAATAATAGCAGACATTTTTACGGAACAATTTACGGAACAGGTGTTATCCTAGAAGAATGGCTGACGTCAACTTTTATACCAACACCAAAGAAAAATAATGCAAAGAACTGTATGGTGCACAAAACTATAGCACTGATGAGTTGTACATTGAAAGTTTTTCTTAAGGTCATTCATAAGAAAGTATACAAGAAACTTGAAAAAGGCATCAACGATACACAAATAGGATTTAGAAACAAGAGATGTCTTATTTGAAATAAGTGTATCAATGCAGCGATGTTTAGACATAAACCAAGACCTTTACGCATGATTTATCGATTTTGAGAAAGCTTTCGATAAAATCAGATCTGAAAAGCTATATAGTTAAAAAGAAAAATATTGATAGTCGTAACATAAGATTAATAATCAAATTGTACTGGCATCAAACAGCTAAAGTGAAAGTAGAAAATCAAATAACAGAAAAAATTAAGATATGCCAAGGCTTCCATCAGGGATGTATTCTTTCTCCGATTTTGTTTAATATATATAGTAAAACAATATGTCAACAGGCTTTAGACGAAGAAAAAATGGGAATAACTATAAACGGAGAAATGAGCGTGAGATATGCTGACGATACGCTAATAATAGCAGATAAATTGGAAAACCCGCAGCATTTAGTTGAAAACAAACTTCCACAGCAATAACTATATTCTGAAACTAAATCTCAACAAGACAAAGCTAAAGATTATATCAAGGAAACTAAATGTTCACAACAATTTGATAATTTCTAATACACGAATTGAAAAGGGCAACTGCTATAAATATCTAGGAGCGTGGATTACAGAAACTAGCGATTAAAATAGCAAGGCAAGTATTTATAAAGTTGAAAATATTCTTGTCGGGATATTAACTTAGAGCTTTGCACACGTATGTTCAGATGCTATGTTCTTTTCGCATTGCTGTGCGGTTCAAAGGCGTAGACATTGAAGCAAACAAATATTAAGAAACTTCGGGGGTTTGAAACGTGGTGCTATAGAAGAATATGGAGAATAGCATAAACAAAAAATAACTAACCCAGAAGTATTATGAAGAATAGAAAAGAAAGGTGAAACAATATACACACTTAAAAAGAAGAAATTCGAGTATTTGGGCCACACATTGAGAGGTGAAAAGTACTCATCGCTGAAGCTAATCGTATAGGAAAAATAAAAGGTGTAAAAATCGAGCCTGAAGAAGAACATCTCGGCTAGGAAACTTAAGTGCTGTAGCACCAACGAATTATTTAAAGCTACTGACAACAAAATACAAATCGCCTTGACGATTGCTGACCTTCAATAGGAGACAGTACTCTTAAGAGAAAAAAAGAAGCAAAGAAATGTGAGTTATGGCTGCAATTAAATCGATTTATTTAAAACTGCAACTAGCAACACTTACATCAATCAGAAAATTAATGAAAATACACTCCAGATGTCCTTTCTAACGGTTTTATTCAAAATCTGTTTTCAGTCACCAAACTACTTCGCAGCACACTCCACGTTCCATTCTCCAAAGCAAACGTCATAGAAACTACGCTGGTGGGGTTTTATTCTCCACTTGCGCCGCGCATTCACAGCTTTTAGCATTCAATTTAGTTTTAATTTACCAGCCCGTAGCTGCACACAAACAAGCTAAATGGAAAAGCGAAACCGTGAATTTTCGCACGCATTACCCCCAGGAATACACCCGCAACAATTCCATTGTGCCAAAACCGCAGGAAAACACGCTTGTTCGCCGCTGACAATGAGCATAAGAAGTTTCGGTTGACAATGGCGCAGCCCTCTTGCCGTTAATGAAATCATAGCGAGCGCGGGGCCGCGCGGCATTTTTGACAGCTCGGGGGCGCGCGCCCTTCCGCACGAGTTCTTTTATTGTGCCGCGCCGCGTCTTGTTTGATTTTGATTTAATTAGCCGCCGGGTTCCGGGCGCGGGAAATGCGGCGCAAACGTGTGGGAAAGCGGAGGAAGCCGCAAAAAGCGGAAGACTGCAGGATGGGCCGTTTAAATGCGAGCTGCAGCTAATTGCGTTTTTGTGCGGACCGTAAGCGCCCGTTTTGTCGCGTTGATACGCGCTAGATTTAGGGCTTTATTTTATTTACATATTCATCACCCGGGGCAATTAAATATTCAGGAAACGCGTGCCTCTTGCTTTGACAGTTCCTTTTATGTGTTCACATGCCTTGATAAAAACAAACTTTGACATTTTTAATTAGCATAAATGTGCCCTAAAATTTGCTGCTACTACTAAGAAAATACTGGATTATGTTATATTTCATGATTAAAAAAACACTTGTAAATTTTATAGGAGCATTAAATAACTTTATTCATCAAAATATTCACCTTCGCATTGAACAACCCTTTTCCAAAAAGAAGATAAATTATAAATTCCATTTTTATAAAAACCGACTATTTTTATTTTTAAAAATGTAGTCTACTACGTTATTAAATTGTTTGTAAGCAAATTATTGTCCAAAGATAAAAGTTGATGATAATCCAAGAAAGATATCTGGAAAATACGGGGGGTTGGGGAGAATCTCCTGCCCTAAATTTATTATTTTTCTGGTTTCTACTGAGATGTGTGAGATTGTTTTTAAAAAATAAAAACTTTTTACTATTTAGTAATGCTGATTGTTTTTATTGCAATACATCGCAGGCTCCTTAAAATTGTTCACTATAAATATGTGCTATGAGGTTTTGACCAACTCGTAGACATTTATGGTGAATAATTCCCTTTGTAGTCCAACAATCACAAAAGAGCTTTAGTGGTGTCAATTTCCCTTTAAGACTTTATAGCACAGGATCCTTTGATGATAGCCAGTGAAGAGTATGCTTATAGTTGGAATACAGAATCCATTTTTCATCAGTGATCAAAATTTGACCCAAAAAGTTATTTGATTTCAGTCGTGAAATAAGAGATGTACTGGATTGTAAGACGCCGTAATTTGTTATTGGAGCTTAGTTCGTGTGATACTTTTCTCTCTTTTCTTTTTTGTATAAAAGAGTCGAACGATAGAAACCAAGTAACTCGGTCAGCAGTGAAAAAAAGAGTTATTTACTGTTATTCAGCTATTCTTGCAGGTTGTAAAATCGTTTGTTGCTGTTGCAGCAATTAATATTTCCTTAGCTGTTGTAGCCAAACGCCTCTGTGTTGAGTGGCCATTATTTGTGGGCTTGAGCGTCGAAACAAATGGTCCTTCGAGGTACAACAGAAGCAGCACCTTTAAAAAGTTCAGTTTGTGATTTTTGAAAATTGACAATTTTAACAAGAAAAATAGTTGGTGCTGGATTGGGTGGCGTTGAAGACGTGCCGTTAGTAACAACGCCTCAGGGACAAGAAGGGCGAATCCAGCTGGTGGTCCGTGGTCCAAAGAATGAATTGCCTCATCTACCAGCTTCTGAATATATTTCTCCAACCCATAGTGACAACGGCGTAACTCTAAGATATTTGGTAAGCAGAGTGTTAACTAGCCAATGAATCCAAAATAAAAAGGAAATTAAAGATCTACAAACAGGTTTGGTAAAATACTGCATAAGCAAGAGCACAAGCAGAAAAACAACGAATTCAGGCGCGGACTCAGATTCTAGAAATGCGTTTTTAGTGTGGTGAAGATAAGGACGTTAAAAAGGATAGAGAATCCAGCGATGTAAACATCAGATCAAGAAAAAGTGAGAGGCTTGGGGAAAAACAACGTGCAATTACCACAAATACTAATCCAGAGTATAGCCAACGCTATCACTGTCGGCATGCAGAAGTTTATGTTGTCAAATCAGCCGTTTGACCTAAACAACTCTGTAGCTCGACAATCAGGGACGAATGAACGGAATAGCCGTTATTTATCTCCAGATTGAGGTTTTCGACTAAGTTGTGCAGTTTTACGAATGTGGAAAATATCTACCGACTCCAGAAGTGTCTTTGAAGAAAGGCAAAAGAAACCATGAATCCTTTGTTGGCATCAGGCTGTCTATTCAACAGCAAGTCATTCACATAATGCTGGAAAAAGCGGGATTTATACCTGCGCCTATAGAAAAAGATTTTCAATCATTTGTTGATTTCAGGATCGCCGTTACCAACTTCTATTCTGTTGTTAAAAACATGAATCTTTTTCTCTACGTAAACAACCCTAAGCTTATCAAAAAATTTCAAAAAAAGTTCCCTGCAAGCTTTCAACTGATGTGGGACATGCATCTCTCAAAATGTGGAAAGCTGGCAGATCTGAAAATCTTTTTGGAGTTCCGGATTAGTCTACCTCTGTGACACAGTTAACAATCAACCAAAAAAAAGGATAAAAATCAGCGGGATAATTGCCTATTCACCATTTATAATACGTGCTGGGTGGAATGTTCTGAAACCTATCTGTTGTCATCTTGTTCAAGATTCAAGAAAATTAAAAGAGATAAACACTGGAAATTTGTGAAAAACCATAAGTTTTGTTTTTACTGCCTCGTCAATGGGCACGGTAGCTTCATATGTCACTCAAAAGCCTGTGGAAGGACGGATGTTAACGACAAAACGAGAAAAAACGGGAAAATTATCGGGGAAAATATCAGAGACGACAGGACCTAGACATCAATAGAGAAGCTGCTGTAATGGGAGCAATAACGCCGCCCGTCGATAAAATTGGAGGTGTCATCATGATGGTGGTTCCTATAGAATTAAAAAGATCTAAGAGATCTGTCGAAGTAAATGCGTTTTTGCATCGCAGTTCGTCGCTGAGAACGAATAAAAAGAATGTAGCTAATAAATTTTAAATTCACTTCAGCTGGCAAGAAGGCAAGGAAGATAGCGATGAAAACTCCAGTGTTGTGTCGTTAAAAATTCATGGACTAGATGAATCGGAAAAGTTCGAGATGAATTTTGTTCGCACCAAGAAGAACCGCAACTTGCCTGTTCGTCCACTTCGTTTGGCTATAAATGTCTAAAGAAGCGGGACCATTGACAAGACGTTCGATTCTCAAGGCAGTTGAACAACCAACCAGTAATCATTATTTGATTACCTCATAATCACTTACTGTTGGGGCAAAAAATGATCAAAGTTCCAAAAAACACGCCAACAGCTAGCTGGACACACATAGGTTGGACCAAATGAAAGGCCTTCTGGATTGAAAACACGTGAATTAGCAATGGTTAGTACTAAAGTTGAGCCTGATCAAACACTGTATGACTTGATCAAGAATCAATTTCACATGGAAGCGCTTTGGAGCTTACGGAAAAAACTTCTCGGCTTGATTACTGGGAAACCGGAAGCTTGTGGAAGAATGATAACTTGACCCTTCCATACATTCCAAAACTGATGGACAAAAACGTAGTTTTTACAGCTGCTATTTACGGAAAAACTGAAGAATATCCTGTAAAAGTATTCTGTCATAAGTTAAGTCCAAAAGAAGCAGAGTTTGAAAATGGACGGATAGGGTACATGTCGTTTTTTGGAACGACAAACTCTAGCCAACCTGGAAGGATACGTCTCGTATTTGACTGCAAGGCAAAGTCATCTGGCATAAGCCTAAATTATGTACTACTCGAAGGGCCGGACCTCAGCAGCTGATCGACGTATTTTCCAAGTTTTTCCAAAGAGGGATTTTAAAGAGAGACATCCAGGACATGTATCACAGGGTGCGAATTCGACAGAAAAAAGCTACCTGCGCTATGCTTCCTGCGAAGAGGGAAAGATATATAACCATCCACTAGCTGTCTGCACCATGGACGTCATAAAGTTTGGCTCAGGGAATTTACCGTTTCAGGTACAAAACCAGAATGCCATGAAGTTTTAAAAAGAGCACCCGGAAATAGTCAACGCCATCATCAATCGCCACCACGTTGATGATTACCTGGACAGCTGAAGAATCAATCAAGAAGATAACGAAGTTACGAAAAATTCATCGACGTGATGTATTCCAAATCCGAGAATGACGACAATGTAATGACGAAGATGTCTTAAAAGTTGGGAGCCGCCCAAATCTGACTTAGGAACCCAGCGCTACTTTGAATGTGAGTGAAGATAAGCTGGAACGTGTCCACGGTCTATACTGGGATCCTAAAGCAGATATGTTTAGACACAAAACAAGGTTTTCTAAAGTGGATTCGAAGATTGTGACAGGGCAAAAAACTACAACAAAAGCAAGCTGCTGCGGCTTATCGTGAGCGTGTTTGACCCTCTGGGATTTTTGAGTCACCTAATAATCAGACGAAAGATACTGCTTCAGGACGCCTAAGGACCTTCTGTTGGATGGGACGCAAGCTTGAAGGGATTTAGGAATAAAAAAAAGAAAGAAAAACCCGGTGCTGGACAAGTCAGAACGGTGGTGGTCAAAACAGCTGGAGGAATCATTCAATATATGTTTAGATCAAAATAGTTTAAGTTCATTGAATTGTAAACTGCGTAGAACGAGTTGAACGGTAAAAACAAAGTGGCTCGGTCAACATTAAAAAAAAAGAGTTGTTTATTATTATTCAGTTTTGATGATCTTCCTGGTCGGGTCTCGTCTTCTAAAGATTCATCTCCTACAGAAACTTTTAAGCCACCTCTAAGTAGTTCTTGATATACCTGTCTTTTCCCTAAACCTAGCGCAATTTTTTATAGCATCTGTAGCATTAGTCACACGTTAAAATTCGTAAAACAAACATGCATTTATTAAACAATTTTTACAATTATTTTTAAGGGATTGAATTTTATTTTAAATTAAAGCAAAAAAGATTCAGTGAAAAACTAAAGTAAAACACTGCTAATGATAATGACTAAAAATATTATTATGTTTTGTTTAAAACTCAAAAAGAGGCTATGTTAGTAATAAAGTAGTATGCCAAAATAAAGCCTGTAATGGTGGAAACTATTCAAAACGTTAGAATAATGGTTTAAAATGGCGAACATCCTATAAAAACATCGACAGTGTTGTTATCGTTAAAATGGTCAAGATTTCTTAATTTGTGAGCTTAAATAACGCACTTAGTAACAACTAAATTTTTAAAACAAAGCTCTAAAAGGTCAAACGCACACATTTAACCTATACAGCAAATAAAATATATAGACAATTAAAATGTAATTGAACGTTTATAAAATAAAATTCAGTGGCAATCAAACATATTCACGACAAAGTCGATTAAGAATAGTAACAACACCTAACTTTATAAAAGGTAAACGAAGGCAGCAAAATCAAAGATCAATATTTATCAGTGTATTGTTAAAAATTGCTTAAGCACAGTACGTTTCATAAAAATTTGTACGCAGTAGACGTCATAACACTTAATAAGAAAGTGCTAAATGGTAGATAAATACGCTGTAACAAATAATAAAAGACAGACAAGCAGAAATAAAACAAAGATGTTAAATAATTAGTGAATTATGAATAACCTTTAAAAGGTATTAGCAAATTCCAAGGGGTAATATTTACACTTGAGCTATATCTCCTAGAGATCTGCGTGATAAATATACTAAATATATGGCAAAGAAACTGATGCATGCATATTAAAAGATATAAATGAAATCTTACATTTGTGATAAATCGTTCGTTCATGCATACCTCGAGGAAAATCAAAATAGGTCATAAATATATTAGGATCAAAAAATTGTCATAAAACAAACAAGTATCAAAAATTGTAAAGAAAAGGTAAAAGGATATATAAAAAGATACAACCTGCTTGAGTGAGTAACGATCACTGTTCGTTTATCGAGATCGTGATGCAGGATATGCAAGTAATATAGCAAGCTCGCTGCTTTATTCTTAAATGAAAATATATTAAAGAGCGTATAAGACGTAAAAACAAATTTTTGTCAACAAATCCATGTACTCCTTTTATTATGGTAAGTTTGTTTTTGTACGTTAACATCACGTATGAGCTTATTTAGTTAAGATATTTTCTGAGAGTCGTTTATTATATTCTATTTTCGTAGTCTATTCGTATCTTTAGTACATTGCACAGCCAAAAGTATCTGGACACCTTTTTGGAGAAATGGATATGGCTGTTACACATAATGAAACGTCATGGAATGATTTGAAAGTGCAGGTAACACTATATGTGGGTCATAAGCCTACATTAAATAGACAATGAATAAATTGTCAAAGTTGAGTGAACCTGAACGTGGCATAATCACTGTATCCCGTCGCTGCAACAAATTGCTACGGGTATCCAATTCAACTATAAATGATGCCATAAAATGAAACGTCTGAGATGTGGTAAACTTAATGACCGTAGTCGTTGATCTTTGAAGAAGGTAGTGATAAAGAATGGGATGTCTTCGGTGATTTTTAATGTATTTCTGGCGTTATTATTACAGCAGTGTGGCCAGTTACAAGCCCAATATAATCAAGGTCACTTCAAATTGCCACTTGCAACAATACAAAAGCTCATTAGACCGTAGAACAATAGAAACACAGTAGAGTGATGGAATCTCGCTACACAATCTGGCAATTCAATAGATGTGTCTGGCTTTAGCAGTTTCCAGGAGAACGCTTCTTATCTGAGTGTATTGTGCGAACAGTCAAGTTTAATAGCAGATGTATCCATGATCGGTGTAGTCCCGTTGTGGTATTGGCTCTGAATTAAGTAGGGGTCAATTATAACTCTGGCAGGAACACACTGAGAGGGGGGGCCTCAATTCCCATATGGCGCGTCCAAATGGCTAATAGAAAACGTTCCTATAGATATATAGTGTAAGTGCAAACAAAGCTCGTCCAAATAAGGACCCGCGCATCAACTGAGGCAAGTGGCGGCTGAAGTAATAGGTCTTCCAAAGAGGGGGTTATCGCGTTAGGCATCAACAGCCTAGCACATGGAAAATTTAATCAAAGAAGAGGGAGGATATCAGAATGAAAAAATAGGAAAAATATGCCCCAGATGGTAACCCACACGGAGGAAGCTCCAATAAATAGTAGGGGTAGGGTAGGTAGGGGTAGTTCTGCAAGAAATTCTAATAAACCAAGTTTATATTTCAACCAGAAGAAGAAGAAAAGCACAAGAAGAGAAATTGTAATTGGAACATGGAATGTTCAAGGATGGAACACCAAATGTAGAGAAGTAGTGATAGAATTTAAACCATTGAAGCTAGATATCGTAGTAACCAGAAAAAAACAAAAAGAAAGAAAACTACACAGAAAATAAAGGACATAATGCATTGCTAGGGTGAAGGTGAAGAATGAATAAAGAAGAAATCATACAGTAGGATGATTAAGAACTGGGAGCCAATAAATGAAAAAAAAGTGCAAACTAAACATCAAGATCTATGGAAAAGATATAGTTATCCTGGGAGTAAATGGACCAAATGACGATAGGCTGAAGTTACAAAAGAAGAAGTTTATGGATACTTTAAAGGAAGAGTTAGAGAAGATTAAAACAACTCAAGAAATTATAACTGGGAAAAACTTAAACGAAAGAACGAAGAGGAAGAACGATGCGATAGTAGGCCAGTTCGGAGAAAAGTTTTCAATGATAATAGAGACAGAATCATAGAGATATGTGAAACAATGGGCCTGAAAATAATGAACGGGTTTTACCAACACAAATATATCCATAAATACACCTGAGTACAACCAAAGAGAAATATCCGCTCCATTATTGACTACATCATTGTCAGAAGAAATACAACTTTGACAATAACTGACGTCCGAGTTAAGAGAGGGGCAGAATGTGGCACTGAACGGAATAAAAAAAAACAAATACAGTTAAAAATAAAAATAAAATAAATTCAGAAGAAACAAAAATTGTTAGCAATAAAATAAAGTTTAAAATATACCTTCTTCAAGATGAATCCATAAGGCAGCTGTATCAAAACAAATTGTACAGGAAATTAACTGAATTTGGGTTTACAAACGTAGATGGTACATACCTACATAAAACAAAAAGGGAGTTTCTCAGAAAACACCACATAAGTAATAAAAGAAAAGAAACAGGTATACGCAAAATGGTTGGCCACCAAATCAACATCGGACCACAAATTATACAGACAAAAAAACAGAGAAGTTGGAAGACTCACAACTAGAAAAACGATCAGTGGCAGAAAGTATACCAAAACGTAGACCAACTTATAGGAAGAGCACGGAATTTGGACAAATAAGAACATAAGAAGAACAGAGCACACGTGGAAGACGATAAAGTTTCAATTACGGTGATAGACGTACAGAATGCACTTAAGGCCACTAAGAACAGGAAGACATACATAACACTAATTTTTAAATTTTATAAATTCAATCACAACTCCTTGTTATTAGATGATATGAGAACCACACTCCCATACAGCTGCAGTGCTGCACCTTCATGTATGTGCTCAATGGAATTACGTTTGTGCACAAGCACCCCGTTTAAAAATCAACACTATCGCACAGCTCGATTAGTTACAGTACTTTGCAAATGAGTTTCGCTTCAAAAACCGAGCGGTATCGGCAGATATGGTGTGCACTGAAAGCGCAAACAAGTGAGGCAAAACGCGCTGCAAATGCGGCTCGGCCCGCTTCCATCAAGTGTGAGATTTAATTAAATTTTCAATATGTCACGAAATTAATGTTGCTAAATGTACGTCGGCGGATTTAATATATTTCGAGCGCCGCGCCCGCGCCGGATAAAACTGCACTATCCCAACGAGCGTTTTATTAAATAACAAATTGAATTTGGCGTGGAAAGTTTCCGCAAAAAACTGCCCGCTCCCGGTTATGAGCTCGGCGGGGCCGAGCGGCAAGTTTTAAGTATCTTTCAGGTGGTTAGCGGGATGGAGTGCGAGCACGAGTTGCTTAGCGCTTCAGCGGAGCCGCCGACCGCTTTCAGCTGAAGACTTGCAGTCGCTCTCTAGTTCCGCATTTTGCGTATATACATTTGAACTTATTTGTAGGGTTCAGAAGTTTTAATTAAAAACAATTTCAAATTGAAAATCATAACTAACAAAACATTTCATTATGTTTTAATGATGTTATCCCCTCATAATGATGGGTGTGCTATGGACATTGTTAGGGTAGCGTACTTGGAGTGACTTGTAAGCAATCAAATTTTGTAAATCTTTCTTCGATTGCTCATTCTAATAAAATCTATTTAACACACGATATAACATTCTGACAACGAGGATTGCAAAACAAGGATGGATAATACTGCGGTAATTCAAGTACCATTCCGATGTCTCGAACCTCCCGGTGAACCTGCTGTTCCATTTCCGATATTGAAAAAGAAGTTCGAATCTTATCCCCCAGATCGGAAACAAGGAGATTAAAGAGGAACACAAGCGCGCGATTTTGGTCAATTGTTTGAGCGCCGAATGTCAACCAGTTTTCTATGCGTTATCTAATAACTGTACAACGTTCGACGCAACGATGAAAACTCCGGAGGAACACTTCGTACCGAAAGTTAACGTGGTTGTGGAGCGTTACAGATTCCGATCGAAAATACGTCTCCTGGAAGAAACAATAACGCAGTATGTTGTATAGTTAGAGATATCGCAAGATATGGTTTCAAAGTGTTAGTATGGAACGCTCTAAGATGAAATGATCCTGGATCAGCTGATTTGCGACATGACAGTGAAATGAATTCGTGAGCATTTGCTGATCGAAACACTGACTTATGAAAGCATTGGAGATTGAATCTGCGCCGAAAGAATCAAAGAAACTTCCCAATAATCAGCTTCTAAAGCTAAAGGTGAGGAGCACTCAAAGAAAAAAAATAGAGGGCTTCCCCGGTTTTCGAAAAAAAGAGGCGGTGTAGGTGTGGTTTTGCGGCTCATTCAACGAAAGAATGTCCAGAGAAAAATGCGAAATGTCATTTATACAAGAAGGTAGAACATTATTGTAAGATATTTAGGTCAAAACAAGGTCAAAAAAGTTAGAATAAAACAATAAAACAAACAACAGTGTTAACAAAACAAAAGGCAAGTACAAGCAACAAATTCGAATTGAATCAACAGTCATTGTGGGCGAAAAGAAATCTAATGTTTATTTACTGTTAAAACTTTATCGAAGTTCTGGTCTGGCATTCGATTTAAGAAGAATAACAAGAAACTCGCATCGTATATAAAGAACCAAATCAAGGTTTACGGTTAAGTAATGGATGCAAAGAGCAATGGCTACATATACATCATCATTGGTGAAGGAGCCATATTAGTGATGGCTTTTGTCCGGAGTTTGAACCTGGTGTTAACTAAATGCGAACTGGCATCAGTGATCGAGGAACAGCCTTTGGGCATTAAAGGAGGCCCTATAGAAGAGGAAAAGGAGACGATTGTATCCCAATAAAGAACTTCGTACACAAAATTAAAGTTAGAAAAGTTGTAAACCCCGCCAGACAGAAATTAAGACGATTTCCGTTAGCCATAAGAGAAAGAGTCTCAGCGGAAATAAATTGACTAGAAGATTGGAAAATTATCGAACAGATCTAAACATCATAATAGGTCTCACTGATCGTTGTTGTTGTGAGAAGAAAAATAACACAATCCGTGTTTGTGTTGACTTCCGGGAGCCGATTTACAAATTATTCACAAAACTAAAGGGTGGGAAATTCCTTTTCTCAACAGACCTAAAAAGCCCTTATCATCAGTGAACCCGAGATCTCACCGCATTCATTACGGATAACGGCTTATATCGCTATAAAAAATACCGTTTGGACTGGCATCAGCCTTTCAACAAATAATGTTCGTAGTACTTAAGGGTTTCAAGAGATATATATTTGATTTGGACAATATAATGGTACACAAAAGAAGAGTAATGAAGAAAAATGTTCGTTTGGAAAACGTGAACTGGGATTTTTCAGACACCATATCATGACAAACTGGATCAAATCGGGCGACAACAAGTTTGATGCGATATTGAGTACGCCCTATACAGATGATTTAAAGTCACTCGGTACATTTCTCGGATCGATGGGTTGGTTCGCGAAGTTTATACCGAATTTTGCAACAGTCGCAGAACCTTTATACGGGATATTCAGAAGTGAAAAGTTCGATTGGAGTACTGAATGTGAACGCAGCGTTGAAAACTTGAAAGAATTATTTGCAAATAGTTCAGAGTTGGCCACGTATAATCAAATGTTAGAAACAAAAGTTACAACAGCCGCTTTAGGAGTTAGCATCGGAGCAGATATGGTGCAAAAGCACGGTTATAATTGGAAAACTGTCGCTTTTTTTTAAAAACACTAACAGCTGGCGAAAGAAAATGATCAACGGTAGAACGAGAAATATTCGCATTTGATTGGGCAGTTAAGAAATGGCAAAGCTGGTTATGAGGTAGAAAGTTCACGCTCCTAACGTGTCAACGCTGGCTTACAACACTTCTCATAACGAAAGGAAACACAAGAGCGGGGATGAGAATTGCTCGCTGGTCTGCTCGGTTGTTGAATTTCGCATGCAAAGTGTGTAAATAAAGTAATAAGACTGATAGTATAATGTTCGATCTGGGAATACTGGGGGCTGCTTCTTTGGAGCAAAGGCGTTTGGCTATCACTGACAGTAAGGTCTAGCAACGGTGTACGATCCGATTTTGCTTCAGACAAAGACACAGCGAGACAGAAATGTTTGCAAAACTTCAGTAAGCCTATGGAGACACTCTTCTGTCAAGAGCGCAGGTGTTTCGGTGGTTTAAGGCATTTTTAGAAGGAAGAGAGACAATTGAAGATGAATCACGCAGCGGACGGCCTACAACTGCACGAAATGACGACATTGGTTGACAGAATCCGGTAGTTTGTGCGTTCTGATCGTCGGCTAACAGTCAAAATAATAGGGGAAGAGTTGCATTTGGCACAGACCAACGTCCATCCGATTTTGATTAACGAATTGGGGATGCAGAAAATCTGCGAGAAAATGGTTTCGAAAAACCTTCCGCTGAAACAAACGGACAACCGAAGGAACACGTGCCTTGACTTTTTGGAGTGGAATGAAAATGATTCTTGATTTCTGGAACGTGCGCCTCGTCACACATCAATTTCAATTGATGAGTTTTTGGCAAGTAAAAACATCCCTGTAGCTCCTCAGTCCCCTTATTTACCCGACTTATGTAAATTTTTTCTCTTTCCACGTGTGAAAATGCACCTCAAAGGGCGTCATTTTGGGACAATATGGAACATTAAAAAGGCCGTAACCGACCAGTTAAAAGCAATTCTAGTATCCGCGTTCCAGCACTGCTACGACGAATGGAAGAGCGGTGTCCAGCGCTGTATGACTGCCCAAGGCCATTACTTTATTTACACACCTGGTATGATGTTAAATACAAGAAAAGATCTTAAAATGCTATTGCCAATGTACTTTCAAGAAGTGTAATTGAAAGCGCTTCCGAAAATTTGAAAGTAGCCTTCAATGAAGAAATCGAAACAATCGCGCTCATTGGTGAGAGCGTAGCGATTTCGAATGGAGAAATAATTAAAGAATAGTATCGATGCCAAGTACCACAAAAGGTAAACACAGAATGGCCACGAGATAAAAAATTAGAGATTGAATACAAACCGTATCTTTAAGTAAAAGACAAGTTAAGCATGAGAAACGATGGTATCTTCATTCGTGATGAATTTCGAATAACTATACCATAAAGTCTGACATAACGTGTCTTCGAGGTAGGAAGGGGGCGCACCAAAGAATCTTTAGAACGAAAGTAAGGATACGCAAATCGTATCGGTGGCTTGATATGGAGAAAATGGTTGAAGATTTTATTCAGAATTGTCAAGTGTGCAGAACGACAGATAAAACTATGAAAACGAAAACGGCACCGTTACAGCCGATCGAATTTCCAAGCGCTGCTTGGGAAAAGCTTGGAATTGATACTATTGGGCCCTTCAAGATTGCCATCGAAATTTAGATATGCAGTCACACTAGTTGATTTTTATAGCAACTGTCCGGCGTAATATTTATATCAACGATATCGACAGAAACGATTATTGGGTTCTTGGAGATAGTGTTCATTCGAGAAGGCAATCCTACAGAGTTCGTTTCAGACAACGGTTGGCAATTCGTCTCGCAAGAATTTGAAAGCTTTCTGAAAGATCGAGATATTAAACACTTGAAGGCAGCGCTTCAACGAAACTTTCAAAGGCGCGGCATAAATTGCGAAGACGAATCAGTATTATTGCCAAGAATTCTTGAAAATTTTAGAGCAACGAAACTTTCAGCTACTGGTTCATCTCCATCAATCGTGCTTTACGGGAGGGGTTTGAGAACGAAGCGGAAGAGTTCCCCAAAAAGAATAGGAGAAGATGCAAAGAAAAGTTTAGAAATGACAGGAAAAGACCGCTTCGACTTCGAAAAGAAGAGAAACGTAAGGAAGCCTTATATGCAGATAGGTGGAACTTAGAAAAGTGGTCCGTCGCATAAATCTTCGGATGGACAAACCTGGAACGTATCAAGACTAGTAAAGTGGAAACGAAATAAAGACTCGCTCGAAGCCGAAGATAGTCTTGGTACGGATACTGATGAGGCGGTCGATGGTAGTAAACCAATTCAGAATCGCACCATCGAGCTACGCTGGGGCACGCGAGTTAGGAAGAAACTGGACCACTACAGAATATAACGCCCTTATTTAAAGAAAGGAAGAAATGTAGTGATGTTCTTGTAATGTATCCTCTCAATCCTTATCGGAAAAAACTGTATTCCAGTGCCAGAAGCTGTTCAAATCGTCAATAACCGTAGAAAATATTGGAAAAATTACAAACAAAATAATGAAAAATCGTCAACCGACTATAAAAGAGCTTGCTTAAGATATTAGCATCTCAATAGATTCAGTAGACGCAATTTTAAGTAATGCTTTGGGCTTTAATATCAGTTTTCCGCAAGAAATCTAAATATTGCGCCACAAGCACCGTATTCTCCAGATAAATCACTGTGTTATTTTCTCCTGTTCACTCAATTAAAAAAAAACACTTAGAGTAACCCCATTTGAATTAATAAAAAAAGTACTAATGCAATTTTAAAAAAATGTATACGAAATATGTTTTTCGGATTTGATTAAACGTTGCCGTATGTGTATCTTGACAGAAGTGAATTACTTTGAAGAAGATAAAATAAATTTGAATAAACAAATAGTATGTGTTGTATTCAAACAATCACTTTATTTCTTGAACAGAATAATACATTTGTATATAAAAAAGCTTCAAAAGTTGCCTAATGCAAAATCTCCCAAAGAAATAAAAAAGCCAAAGATGTTTTTAAAAACCGCAAATAATTTTGAAGTGATCTAAAAACATGAAATGGGCAATAATTAAACTGTAGACAAAATATCAAATTAATCAAGAATACTAAAAAAGCTTTCCAATTTAATATTTCAGATCACCGCAACTACCAAATGCAATAGGATAAATGTGTGGATGTAACAATAATCAAAACGGATCGAGCCAAACGCTTTACTAAATATTCCATTAGTCTAATGCCAACAGAATTAGTACCCAAATTACATGCAGCAAATCAATGCAATTGGCTTTAAAGCCGTTAGACTGCTGTATTTTTTTAATAAAAAATGTGCCACCTACCTACTCCTTATATTCGTTATTTTTGAAAGTAACAAGAACAATAAGAGTGAATTTTATATAAAAAAATAACTAGTCGGTAATTATCCTTGCAATGCATCAGAGCATTTTTTTATTTATTACCAACATGCATAGCATATGATTCTAAAGATAATTTTGCAAAAGGTATATATTTTGGATTGAGAATGTCACACAAAGTGTACGCAAATGTACAAACGCTACAAAGTAGGAGGATATTGCAATTTCGTCAGCTCTTTGTCAAATTTTTTACCTTGTGCAACTTGTACCCTTGTATAAATAAAAAATCTTGACATTTTGCCGTTTCATAATTCGCCCGATAACAAAAAGTGGGGGTTATTGTGTTAATTCCTTTTAAAATTGCTTTTGTGCTCAGCGGGACAATATTTTCAAATTAGGAGGCAAAAACTTGTTGCCATTCGGGTTACCCTTTTTACTGTTCTCGAACAAATTGCAAACAGCGAGCTTTATGAAGAATTACGTCATTTTAAAATTTTCAACATCCTTTAACTAAATTTGTGATGATTTTGTACTACTTCGACGCTATCTTACTTTTTTTTAAATTTACACATTTAATCCACGGAAGAAGAGAACATCAGCTTTTATTGTGCGATAGCACAGTTCTCCGAGTCTTAGAGAAATCATCTATTAAGTGGCACCATTTAGGTTGCACTGAATCGAATGTCTTTAAAGAAAAATATTAAATTTTTTTTGATATTCACGTCCTATTATTTTTAAAATTACCTTTTTAGTTAATATCCCATTCTTATTATCCCATTCTGGTCGTTTTGGTTTTTACATTGCAGGTCTGCAACATAATTAAAAATTGAATTTCAATGAAATTAAAATGTACCTACCACCACAATCCCTAAGGATTGTTCATTTTATTAAATGACCACATTTAATTTTATGCTGAACTTTAAACTGCAACTATTTTTTAAGTAATAGGCATTGATTACATTGGTAAAGTGTTGCCTTGTAATTGTTACTATTATTTTATAACTCTGTTAAATAACCAGCAATTCAGTTTTGAGATCAGAAAGCCGATCTTTGCAGAAATGGTATTTGGAAAATTTCTACTTGCAAAAATTACAGTGTTCAATGTCGGCGGCTTTTCAAATAATCGAAAGCTTGATGGGTTGCCTAAACCACGACGTCGAGGTAAATCGGTAAATGGAAAAGCTGAGTAGACTGTTTTGAAACTGCTAGAGTCGAAAATTGGCTATTCGCGCAACAGTCAAAAAAAGATAGAATCAGCTTATGTACCGTTTAAAATATCAAAAAAATAACAATAGTACTTACAAAAACCAGAAAATGGCAAAGAGGAACAAGGAGCAACAACTTCGATCGGAAAAACGTTGTGAAAGAATGTATGAAGTTTTAATTTAAAACCAAATTTGTATTTCTATAGACGACAAAACACGTCAAAATAGGCAGCAATACGTTACAATGTCGTTGTAGGACAATACGTACCTGATAATGCAAGAGAATTAAAATAGATAAATTTGGTAAGAAAATTAAACGCTCCGCATTACAACTGATACAATTGAAGACGAAGTGTACAGGAAAGAGTGAATTCTAGCCAGACTTAGTATCTGCCCACTACTTTGGCGTCATACTTCAGATTTTGTACCCTAAAAATATTTATTTTGTAAAAAAACAGGACAATCCGACGATGTGCCCCCAGCTTTGCCCTATTAAACGTTACTGGGTTGTCGTAAAGAGACGCTCAAGAAAAGATGTCCGAGAAGCGAAAACAATTCAGGAATTTAAACAAATGTGGAGTGTAGCTAGCCGAAAGTTTCAATGCAGGATATACAGAGGCTTATGGGGGTTTTTCGAACAAAGTTCTTGATTGTGTACAGAGCTTTTGTATCACTGATAGATTTTATGGTGTTTTTTGTAATTCCAAAAATGCAATTTTCTTAAAAGTTTTGTATTTGTGGCCACTAATTACTCCCCTTTTAATAAATTAAACAGTCCTCACTTATTAAATTGTATTTAACGATAAGCAAAATCTACGGATGGTCAGTACAATAACGTGTTTTCATGTTCATTATTTTATCAAAATTATCCCAGCCACAAAAACTGACTGGTTTTAATTTTCACCAATATTAAAAAACAAACAGATACAGATATTTTCTTTCAATAATCTTTTACGTTTATTCAGTGCTTGAAAAAGATTGTCAATTGTCGATTCCAGTAGTTCAGCTTAATTAGCTATAGATCAGAAAATTGTGTTTATGCATTATTAGAATCGATTAATCAACTACATTATCAGAAAATAATTAATTAAAACTATTAGAAGTTGCTTGTAAAAATCATATTCAACTTAAATGAAACGTCATATCATTTATAACAATATGTTAAAGATGATACAAAGGAAATGGTTACGGTTATGTGTAGTACATTCTCCCTAAGACCGCCCACTCATGGGGAGAACCGCGTCGCTTGCACAGCAGCTGACAAAATCAAGGCGTTTTCTGACAGTGTCGACTATACTGATGTCAATTTTGATTATATGGCCATCATCGATCGGGCTGTTGGACACCTGAGAGAAGTGCTTCAGCTGGGCCTTAAAACTGCTGAACACACCCGAACCTGCACGCCTGTCCAAAAAGACAGTGGTCTGCATAATCGTAATCCCTAATTCCGTCTTTCACCTCCGCCATTTTTCGAATCACTGAGAATTTGTGGACGCCGTTATCCTCCCCAAACATGAAAAAACTGGCATATTTCCCCAGAACTACCGTCTCATCAATATCCTGCAAATCCTAAAAAACTGGCGAAGAAAGTGCTCCGCCAACGGTTAAAGACAGCTGACAAAGAAACGAAACTTTAGAAAACCGGTTCTATCTCGGGCTCTGTGACTCCATCACCCATCAAGTCCTCCTGGCCAAACGGATCTCGAAGGCTTTCATAAAAAACTCACCACCGCACCAGTTTTCCTGGATATGGTAAAGACCTTCTGCAAAGTTTAGGACAATGGCCTTATCTCTATGAAGACTTGAGCGGTCAATTCTCTACCGATGCTTCAGCTGATTGGGTCTTCCCTCTCCGTCCGGAGGTTTCGGGTACAATTCGACGGCGTAAAGACACCAAAGCTATTTTTACGAGCCAGCATCCCCGAAGGCTCGGTGCTGTCCTTGACGTTATTTGACATTACGCACGGGACATCCCAATAAAGTCCTCCCAATATGCAGACGGTAATGCTGTCAAGTTTGCGACAGCCGTCCCTAGTAACCCAGCGATTTAAAAGAATAAGAGTCAAAACCAAGAAAAATGCAACAGTCCCTTACTCCACAAGGAGCCGACTTCATTGGTGACCCGACATTGCAAGGCTCACAATATTCAACCGTAAGACACCCTGGAGAGAAAAGACGTTACCTCGAAGTTCATGTGGAAGCCGCATGTGGATCTCACAATTGCGAAGGAGAAGGCAGTCCATTGACTCCATTCTCTATCCTGGGACCCGCTGTTTTTTTACTATAAGTTAGCAACCTATAAGAACATCGCCCGGGCGACCATACTGTAGACGCATATGAACAAGCTCTAGATGAATAGGAATCGAAATTGGGCCTCTAAGACCGTCTTCCACCATGACACCGACAATCATTCAGGAGTGTATTTATTAGTACGCCAAATAACTATTTTCCCTCGTTGAAAGCCATGACAACCACATCTTTCGTAATCTCTACTACTATAAGCTGGACAGGGGCATCATCCGCAGAAACCACCTGGGGATTTTGATTTTCCTATGAGGCGGCACGGAGGGGGCTGGACGATGGAAGACTTAAAGATTTTTTTATGTTTAAATTTATTTTTATTTATAGTGACAACTTGACTAATTTTTTCTTTATAAAACTAATAAATAAAATTATGAGATGTAGTATCACAGAGAGCTTCTATAATAAAATTTGTTCTACTATATCATACAATACAATACGCACCATTTAAGGTTTTCTCATGTTTTACGACATTAATCACATTATTAAGAGGCTTTTCTGGCTTTTTTGCTACATTAACTTGTTTTGCATTGTTTTACATTACATTTTTAAATAAGGAAGGTTACACGCCATCAACATGGCTATGGTATTCTTTTAACTAGACAATCCTTTCTAGACTGTTGAGCTAAAGTTTGTTTAAGAAAATTTCTCTAAAAACTTAATGATGTAAAATGAAACGTCATATTTATACGTTTTTAGTAAAATTAGTTATATATTAAATTTACCTTGTACTAAGGACCTCATGTGACACTGTATTATTTAAACAGAAGTCTTTCAAATTCATGCAAAACAAGAATTAAGTTGTAACCCCTTTAAAATAAGATTATATTAAAATTAAAATAGAGATTTAATAATGATTGGGGTTTAATGTTCAAGCCAATTATTTTTTGCAAGGGTCTAGATTCAAATCTTTATGCAAATCACTTGTCGGGAACGCACAAAATAAACTTGGATTAGGTTACGACAATGCTATAGTGGCTAATGTAATTGTATAACAAATATTATCAAGTCAGTTTTAGAAGAATTAAGAACTGCATTGCATACAATATGAAATAAGAAATTAATGGTGCCCTGGACAGAAGTTTAAACCCCGTCGCTGGTTGCGTGACTGTATCTTGATCGGGAATTAAGCGCCCAGTTCTGATATATAGGCTGCTTTGCGTCGAGTTCCAATTCAATTTAATAACAGCTTTAAATCGCACTGGAATGAGCAACCCGTTTTAACTGAATTAACCAATTTAATGAAGTGCATGAAGTGAATTAACGAAAGTTGCGAGAGCAAACACAATTAGTGAAGCAGAAGTGCTTTGTTTATCTGAATGTGTATGCGCGTGCGAGCAACGAAACTGAAATGTGAAATCTCCTAATGACTTACAGCAGTTAACTCGGTTCCAAAAGCCCTTGTTCATTTTATCAGCTATTTGCGTAAAAAGAGAAACAGTTTTTGTCATTGTTGATGATGTTATTACTATATTATTAGAGACACAAATGACGCAATTTAAATATAAAACTGCACTTACCAATAGAACCAATGCAGACAAATATAATATTAAAAAATGTGGCCTTCTAAATTACTACTCAAAGTATTTAAGTAAAAAAATATTAGCAAGGCAAGACAAACTAAAGCTCCAAAGAAGATTAGAAAATAGGACTTTTATTCCGATCTCTCTTCGCAAAAATTCCGTTTCTAAGCCTTTTCAAGATATTACCTCATGAAATAATGAAAACAAATCGATATCCTGTGATAACCATAGTACCACTGGCGCATTGCCTTACTGATTCTTGCAACGCAAAATGCAACTCGATGAACTGCTAGTAATGTTTTCTAATAGTAGTAGTTGTTGATGCAAAAGTGGCTTACCTGTGCCTCTGTTGTCTGAATTTTTGCTATTTAATCATCATATAATTTCTTCTGGCAAGACTTCTAGACAAAAAATGTCCTAAAATTTACCCGAAATAATGATAAAACTGTATTTAAGGTAGCTCTAATGACATTTTTAAAAGTCCATCCATATTCAACAAAATAATGAGTACAACTTGTAACTTATCGCTAAACTTTTAACACAAATAGTCAATAGCAAATAGTACAAGTTGGAAATTACAAGATGCGATTCAATTCCTCTACGTAATCTCTGTCTAGATGAGCACATTTTTCACAACGTCGCCATGATTTTATGGTTGCTGAGAACACTTCTTTAGGAGTGTACTTTTCCATTGGAAAATCGCTAATACAACAGCGCCTCGATTGGAAAATGAGCGGCCACGGAAAGTGTCCTTCATAGGAATTTTATTCAGGCATCACGTATCAACATGTCCTAAGAATTGCCAACTGCGCAGCCTTGTGTTCGTCGATCAGCATTCGTGAGACCCACCCTGAAGAAACTTTCCGCATTTTCAGGTCATCATGCAAAATAGACTCCACAGATCCTATAAAACTGCTAAGTGTAGAGGCGATATCACGCACACCTAATCGACGATCACTCATAACAACTTGCTTCACTCGCGCTATCATGGTTTTGGTCTGACTAGTTCGTAGCCAAGGCTACTTCGGTTCATTGTAACACAACTCTTGACCTTCTTTTAGATTCAATTTTGACACCCACGAGCGCACATTTTTAATCTCTAATTTGGGATAAATTTTAATGGGCGTTTTACCACGCAAGAGGATAAATGGATGATTACACTAAACGTCGCCATTTAAAGTATGCAAAACAGCACTCACTGTAATAGCGGTAATTCGACTTGTGTACATTGTTGTACATTATTTCGCGCGTCTTTTAAAATTAACCGCATCTTTCTACTTACTCCCACTACCGAGATAAAAACACCGCTTCACTGCTTATATAAAACCAAACTGAAAATTTTAGGAGGTTGCAGTGCCATCTAGTACTTTAGTATATGTTGAACATTTCCAGAAATACAATGGAAGAAATTGCGTTAGCTGGTGAGAGATGACACAAGCAAGAAGAAACAAATTAAGCCACTCTGTATTAGATGTAACCAATCACTTAGCCTTGCAGTAGCTGTTCCATTATGAATAAAGATAAACACAATAATGAGGAGGGGAGTGAGGTAAGTCGCCAACAATAAATCTTAAAAGGAAGTCCCACTTTAGAGATATTTGGCAACCACTGATTTAAGTTGATGTACACATTCATTCTCAAACATATAAGTAATGAGCAAAATCGCAGTTAAGTAGTAGTAAACATTGAAAAAGTCAACTTTACCTATTATTTTTAAAATGACTTCTTTATTTTCGCTTAACAACTTTTATTCTTCAATTACTTTATGTTATTAACTTTATTTGCTCTTTCATACTTCATACATTTTTAAAGCCGACTGACATATCTTTGTGGGACTAAAAGTAAAAGTTTGATCGGAATGTTGTTTGATACTGAACTGAGGAAAGTTTGTTGGTTTAGAAGTGTTGCGTAATTGACCGTACTAATTAATAAGAAGTTACCATATGATAGGTATACGTTGGCTACCGTCTCTTGTATTTAGACATTGATGGCATTCTTCTATTTTTGCTAGTGGGATGAGTAATGGGAGCAATAGTTTTTGTATGGGTAAAGTTAATTTTATGGGCTGATTGGTTTATTACGTTTGAATAATGATCATTTTGCCGTACGATCACAAAATACTTGTATATTCGATTTGCCAATCGTTTTCTCTAGATAGGTTCTTTGGCAGTCCTTGCAAAGTATTTTATATACTTTATAGGATTTATGAAAAACGAATAAAATTAACTATTTTATTGTTGGCTGTGAAAACCTTATGCATGTTTTGCCTCACTAACATGTGGCTTATTTTGTAATGTAAGGCAAGAACGCTTTGGGTTGGTTGAGAAAGTCTTGGGATTGAGAGTTGGTGTTTTTGTTAACATTTCTAATTATATAGAGTAAAGGTTTGTTGGAATACCTTTTTTGTAGTAGGATGGTGGTAAGTTATATGTTTTGGTGTTTAATGTGATTTTGCAACTGATTGGATTTGGGCAGGATGATGATAGGATTTGACATTTTGGTAGCAGTTATCATGGATAGGTTTTCTATAGAAAGTGCAATAAAATATGTCGCTTAAATAATTTTTTTGTGTTATGTGTATCTAGGAATGGGACAAAATTGTTTTTTTTTATTTTCCATAGTATTTTAAAGTTGCTCTAGATTTGGTTAATATGTAATAGGATTTTAAAAACGTAACCTATTAATTAAACTAGTTAACATAAGTATCATCGACATGTAGTATACAACAGGTAGGTTTAAGGTGAAAAGAGGTTTTAGAATCGGCGGTGAAAATATTTGCTATGACGGATGAAAGCGGGGAACCTAGAAATACCGTTAGTTTGAGGGTAAAATTTATTTTAAAAGTATTGGATAGACGATGGTTAATTAAGGAGAGAGTTGATTTAATAGATGCAGTCTTAAGAATTGAGATATTCGTGAATAGGGAGACGACATCAAAGTTGATCAAGGCATCATTGGGGCCTTTAGGGAAAGTTTTGACTACTACTAAAAAAGGTTTAGCTTGCTTTGTAAAACGATATGAGAACCAAATGCACTAACTAAAGTAAAGTACTGATGAGTTGATCCGACCAAAGATCAGTCTTATTCAAATACTTACAGCTATCCTTGAGAAACAAACAGATCAACGCCCCAAGTAAAGAGTTAAATTCTCTTGAAAATAGCATCAAAGCAGATGCAAAAATACTTAAGGATCTTTATATTTTTGTGTTTAAAATTGAACAAATCGATGATTAAAATCTCAATAGGGAACTATTACAGAGTAGCATTCCATACCCAGTAAGCGCAAAAGTTTTCAAAAAGGCGAACATTACTGACCCTCCTCTGCAACTCACAAACCTCGCAAAACCTCTTTTCTCTCATTCCACATTTTTGATTCTCCACTCAACTTCACCCGCCAGTGAGGCGCGTGGTGTAATGGTAAAATGCAGAACTGACAATATTTTGAGTGCAGAAATTTTGCCTCATCTTCGAAGAGTGAATTTACATGTTTGAACAGGACAGGTCTTTCCTGTACGCGCCACATCGGTTGCCATATTCTTCAAATATCGATTGGTTAATTGGTTTTTCGTTTACCTCACGATTCTTGCTTTGAATGTAATAGATATTGCAGAATGCGGCTAACAATGAAAGCCGTCACAGTCGCATTGGCACTGAAGTACACAGATGAACCCAGTTCATCCAACGCCACTGACAATGAACTGAGCCGTGACGAGAGCAAACTGCTACATCGACTAGTCTGTGTCATCGAGTGCCACGTCGAAACTACTGATCAAGTGAAGGAAAGGAATGAGAGAGAAAAGTGTGCAGAACGGTTGCTAAAACATGAGGTCGTAAAATCGACATTTTTGAAAACTTTTGCAGGAACAGAAAACGGAATATAGTCCTTTGTGGTACAGACAAGAAAGTCCTAAAATCCTTTCTCTATGAATTTACGGAAAAATTGATATTTTTCCTCGTTAGACGTTTTCAGTTATCAGAAGTAATATTTTTATTTTACTTCTTTATTTTGCAACTTTAACGGTTTCTGCACAACACCTTCTCCTGGAATGAATAGGTCATATTATTTTTCTGCTGCGTGTTTATCCTAGAACTGCTGTTTCGTTTTTGTCTTACTGTATCGAATTTTTTTAATTTTATTCAAGTAAAAACAGTCGATATGTAAAGTGGAGAAAGAGGTAGAAGATAACCAAAAAGGTAATAATTAGCTCTTTCAGAAAAGTGAACATTTTCCAATTAAATTTTAAACTAAACACAAATGGACCGTTTACATGTATAAAAAAGTTATGCCATAAATTGATAGAGAAATAATTAAAACACGGCTTTGAGAATATTTGTCGCCACCAAGAAAAAGAAACTTAAAAAAATTTATTAAAGAATAACATTGATTTACTTTTCAGCGTAACACTCGAACCCATGCAGCAAATGTGCATTAGAAAAATCGCGTTCAATTCACAACCTTTACATTTACGTTTATCAGTCCAGATAACCTTACCAGAAACAAAGAAGTAAATGTGTTTGTGCGTGCGAACGCGCGCACGCGTGTATGTCTTTCACCTGGCCTTTCAGACCGATAGCTGTGGTATTCTTCTTCAAGCTCTCCTATCCGTAACTTTATCTTTCTAGTCTTGAATTACTTTACTTCGTCTACTTTGCCTAGATCTGCGTTTCCTTCTTGGTCCATCTGCTTTTAATAAAATATTTTGTGACCTAATTATCTGATTCGTTGTGTTTTCACAAAGTTCGTTCTTTGCATAAATTATTCAATTCCTAATTGCTCCTTCTTTTCCATCCAATTTTCACTTGTTTGTCTCTACATATTCTTCTCAAAACTTTGCGTTCCCCTATTTTTTGTTGTTTACTCTTATTTAGCACCCACGCTTCACTCGCGTAAATAACAGCTGGGCTTATAGCAGTTTTAAGAGCAAACAGCTTTGTATTTCTGGACATCTCTTTAATTCTCTTTTCACGATTCTTTCCTCCATTCAGTTTTTAGTTTTGTGATATTTCTTCCTTCCTCACATTCTGTTTTACTCATTCTTAGACTTTTCTTCATTCATTTGCAATTCCATTTTTTTTGCTTCTGTTCCCAAGGCTCTCGTTGTTTTGCGTAGTTCTTTAATTATTCAAGACATTAACACAACGTCATCTGCGTAAAACAAGAATTGTATGATTTATTTAGTATTGTTTCCGTCAAGTTATATCTAATATTCTAATTATTCTAATAGGACATTACAATAATCGCGTTGCTGTGAGCCATTTTGTTTTCTAAACTTTTTCGACAACTTGTTATTAATACTCACCATATTTGTTGATTATTCTAAAATAATTGTTGCTAAAGCAACAAGCTTTCCTTAATGTTTGTCCTTCAAATTGTTACATGTAGGTTATTTCGCATTACTAATCGTATGTTTTCTTAACATTGATAAATACTGCACGTGCTTCTGTTTTCTTCTTGTAGTTTGCAATATATTAGGTGTGAATGCTTTGGTTGATCTAATTTTGCAGGACCCTGTCCAATATTCACCTTTTTGATATTTTCGTATACTCTTACAACCTGTTTCTGATCAGTGTGACTAATTTATAGTACGTTACGTCTAATGGGCATATCCCTCTGTAGTTCTCACACTGAGATTTATTCCCATTTTTATACCACAGTATTGTAATTGCTTCACTCCACTCTTCCGCCATTACATAATTATTTGGTACATCCGCGTAATCACCTCCTCCACTCCATATTTGATTAATTCTGCATTGCCATGATTTCTTTCTGTGCTTTTTCTGTTCTTCATTTTGTTTATTATTTGACGTTTTTTTTTGTTGGTTGCTCCTTATCTTCCATGTTTCCTTGTCTTGAAACTAATGCTGCGCTTTGCTTTTCCTCTTTAGTGCGTGTTTAGTTAAACAACTCTTTAAAGTGTATTTCTATCTCTTTAATATTATTTTCTTCCCTTCTTTGTCATTACATACTATGATTTTCTGTGCGTTCTCTTTTTCCTAGAATTCTTTATTCTTTGGTAAAAAATTCGAATTTCCTTTCTCTGATAATTTTCCTCAATCCTCTTTATCCCAGTTTGTCGATGTAGTCTTTTTACCCTTAGACTCTTGTTTTTAATTTGGCTTTTTTTCTTCCTCTCAATAGCTGTCTTACATTCATCATTAAACCATGTCTTGTTGTTTTTTTTTTGTTATTGTTTCCACCAGATTGATTTTGTAGTGCTTAATCTTCTGCACTCTTGCTTAAGTCTTTACTAATAAATTTGTTTGTCTTCGTTTTCGATCAGATCTCCCACATTAGATCTGTTAGCTTCTTCATTTAGTTCCTCTTTAATTTTATTCTAACCATGTAGAGATCCGTATTAATCTCTGTTTCTCTCTGATTTCTTACGTCCCTGATTAACTTACTATGCTGATTGTTTATGAGTATCTAAAGAGCTGAGTAGTCGACAATTAAAAGGAGAAAAAGTGTTTGCATTTCTTACTAAATTTGTAATAAAATTTTCCTAACAGATTTAATTTAATAAAGGTAAAACGGAAACTTTTTATAATAGATTATTGAACATGTTTGCTTGTAGTTCTTAAAAAAATGTTTAGAATTCATACAAAATGACAACATGGATGTCATATGTTACTATCCGAATTTAAATACAAGTTGGCAATGCCACTAGTTTCTGCTTGAAACTTTAGCATTCAATAGGATGCATAAAATTCAAAAGGAGAATTCTCCGTCCTGACGCCTCAGACCTCGCAAACACCAGCAGCATTTCTACATCTCGACGTTTGCACAGAGAAGCAATAATGCCGAACAGCACTTGGTCGATGTAGCTGAACATTGCAGCATTCGCGCTGCGATCGGCGTAGCGGAAGCGAATAATGGCAATAAATAAAAAGCTGCGCTTCACCCGCCCATGCATTCGTAATCCATCGAGTCAGCTAACAATCGCGACACATCCTTAGCCCCGGGCGAGCCGCGCTCCCTGAATCAGCCCTGCAGAATCTGTTGAACACAGCGCTCCATTATTCTGCTCCCTGAGTTCACGTGAGCACGCTGTGCATGATTATGCGAATGGAGACATTAGTCGAATCGCTGGAGGAAGCAATGTACTGTTAAACTGTTATTGTATGAGATACATTCCTTCAAATAACGTCTGACGTTTTTATTGCGAGCGGCATGGATTTATACACGGCGTGGATAAAATGGGAGGCGGGCGAATGGCCGGAAAGTGACGCGGCCTGCAGTACAAAAGAAAAGTTCAACCCTAAAAATATTGTTGTTTTAATTTTCTAGCGTTTTCATAAAACATTAATTTTAAAGATTAGTTATCTGTCTTATTGTTATTATTTTGCGTAACTTTTAAATCATTTTTAAACTTAATAATAAGAGTTGTTTCGAGAATTTGTCTTTCCCTTTAATAAATTGGCTTGTTTCGTTCCACTAGTTTTAATTTTATGTAACCCTGAAATCATACAAAATGCCTTTAGCTTAAAAAAACTCATTCTCCCTTGATCGTTCTTGATTTTGAGCAGCCCGAGACTTTTTGGTGCTATCCAAGCTTTGACGCTTTTTCCTTTTTGTGCGATTCTCTTCTAGTTCTTCAACATAAGATCAACGTTGAATTCTAACAATGATTTTCATTGTTTTATTAATGCCTAAAATAGTCGCGTGACCTTCGTTAAACACTCCTGCAGCAATACAAGTGTTAATTTCTACAATTTTTGCACCGGAATGAAGGTATTTTGAAGCTAACTTCCAAATTATGGTATTGAAGTTTTCATTAGCGTTTTAGGTATAGCCACATAATCATCTTTCCAATAAATCTGTCCGAAGTAGATCTTCATTTATATTTGTAAAATATTCTTAACACTGCTGATATGTAGTGAAACCACTAATCTGCAATTTTGCAACTTTTTTCTGTTTTCAAATGAAAGTATGTGTCGGAATGGGTTTTTTTGCAGATTCTGAAAATGACCTTCAAAATTGTGGCAAAGTTTGTAACGTGTTAATGGCTTCACGTGGTTATGACATATTTTGCGACATATGTGGGTGTTATACAATAGGAAAACAGAGGTCAAAATATTATGCTTTTTGTGAAAAATCGTTGTTATCAATAGTTTGGGGTTAAACTGGTAGATCAGAACAAAGCGTGAGCTCCTCATAAATTGTGCCGTGTATGCCTGGAAAAATTGAGAAACTGAAAAGGCAGAAAAAGGGAAGTAATGCTGTTCAGTATACCCATGGTGTGACGGGAACCAACAAATCACAGTGACGACTGCTACTTTTGCACAGTGAAGATTGTGAGGCAGACCTTAAGCAAGGACATAAATGTTTTCAGCATCTTGGTGTTAACTTTCCATCAATCATGTCTGAAAAATTAAAGCTGGCATTTTTATAGGCTCACAAATACGAAAATTAACGGCGGACAACTTATTTGAGAAAATCATGAGTGAGTGCGAATTGCGAGGAAATACTGTATTAAAAAATGTGGTACCAATTCTTTTCGGGGATACTAAGGCTGCAAATTACACCATTTTAGTCGAGGAGATGTTGGAATCTTATAAAGTGCTTGGTTGCAACATGAGCGTTAAAGTTCACTTTCTTCATGCTCATCTAAATTACCTTCCTGAAAATCTTGGTGGAAAAGCATAGCGAGCGCTTCCATTCGGATATTAAAATGAAAGAAAAGGGATACCAAGGATAGTGAACTGTACATATAATGGCCGACTATGTCTATGTTGAAAAGTGACTATTTGGACAGACACCAAAGACAATCCAAGAAGAGGAAGCTTCAAAATGAGCCCAGTGGTAAATGTTAGGTATGCTTACTTTCGAATCGCATTCATCGATGTAATCGTACTTCACTTCAAATTATTCCTTCGAATTACATTTCTATTTTGCTGCTAAACCTTTGTAATTACAAGTGCAGTTTTTTCATGATCTTTTTACCAATTTTTGAATTCTTTTGAGTTTTTATCTTTCCACTTACAAAAATTACTCTTCACCTTTACTGTGTAATAATCGATCAATCTAGTAACTCCAATTAATGAACTGTAACATCTTTTTTCCAAAAGCCCGCTTTAGAAACTTTCAAATCAGTTAAAGGTCTTTCATGTTTTTTATTTTCTTCATTCTTTTCATTTACTGCCTTTTTACACGAAACATCAAATACCGTTTTTGAGGCACTATGCATAAGTTACTTTAAGATCGTATGCGTCCTTACTATGGCCTTTTCCGATGTCCACTAGATTACACAGTAAATTGATCTGATCTCGTCCAACACTTAAGAGTCGCATCATTATGCGTTCGTTTAGTTCATAACCATTATTTAAAATAAATCCAGGTAAAATTTCGCGATGCCAGCATTCATGAATCACAATTAAGTCCTTTGTGAGCCGAATTCTAAAAGCGTACGTTTTCTTTGCAAGTTATGCAAATAAGAAATTCTGAAAAAGTATTGAAGACACTGGCAAACTCAATTATTCAATACAAATGATTCAAGATTGTTGAAATATTTTTAGAGTTGGCTGATGATAATTTTCGCGCAGTTGCGCTCACTCTTTTCGACTCTACATCTTTATCTGTAAACAGATCTCATAGAATTTGTGTTTTGGTAGCCTTGAACTACGTTCGTTGCTTTCATATGATTGTTTTGGATATGCTCATATTTTTAAATATGTTCAAAGCGACACGCAACGAAATAAGAAGTGCGACTGAACGTCTTGACGTGGAACAATAAAACTGAGATAGTTAAAATCCAACAACTAACCACCTCTATATATAACGGCAAAATAAAACGACACACAAGCTTCCCAAATTGTATTTGTGAAGTACCTATTCAAGAATAGGAAAGAGATGCTGAAAATCGTTGCGTATATGAGCGCGCTTATAGGTCACTTTAGCTCTTCTGCCACCAGTTCAGTCGAATTGCAACTATATACATGTTATATTCTATACATGTTAAAGAATTTTTTAAGCCAAAAAATTAATTTCTTAAAAGTTCTAGACCAAACTACACCCTTAAAAGAGGAAATCAAATTAAAACTTTTAAAAATTCATTTTTATCAATACTGATTATGACTGTGTTTGTCTTGCATCTTTCAGACATTAGGAGTATCAATTTATTAAGTAAAAGCACACATAATAATAACATAACAATTATCTATTCCAGCACAAAATCCTATTTTTAACTCACCTACAAAAAATCTATAAAACAGAAAAGAGAATGAAGCCCAATGGACCAATTCCAAATTTGAACGTTCTTGGTGATGGCTCTTGGAAAAAGCGCGAATTCAAATCGCTGTACAAATTAACTAAGGTCTTACGCTGCTGCACTGGTAAGTTATTGATTTAATAATTAAAAGTAGCTACTACCAACCATGTACATTTTGGAAGAAAAATAAAAATACTCAACAATATGAAGCATCGTATAAAAAACTCGAGAAAAGTTACGAAAAATCACGAAGGCTCCGCAGATAAGATAAAAGTCGATGCGGTCACAAAAATGTCTTTGAATAAGAGAATTTCGGGGGAAAGTATGGTAATTATATAAAAGACGCAGACTCGAAAACATTTAAGACTACTCTAAATGTGAATCGGTATAACGATGATTGCTATTGAAAGCTTCACTCCACCGTCTGGCGTTTAGCTCCAAAGTACCTAATATTATGGATTGAAAACAGTCGAAATTGCTATCATATATTGGAGCTAGACTGAAAGAATATGAAGGATATGCATCAATTTTGCAAAAGTCACATTAGAAATAGTAATTGGAGAAAAGTGCTGGTTTGGCAACAGCTGTAAGCAAGCCATTGAAAGAGAGAACGAGGCAAGAAACAAGATGATAAACACCCCGACGGAAGATACAAAAGGGAAATATCAAAACAAGAAAAAAAGATTTAAATTTATGCAGACAAAAAAGGAGGTAATACATGGAAAACGAACTGCAAAGACTAGAAGAACACTATGTAGAGAAAGAAGTCCGAAATTTCTACCAAAAAGCCAAAAGAAAGAAGGAACCCCGCACAGAAGAAGGGTATTTAATAAGAGACAAGGAGGGGAAATTAAACAGATGGAGTAAGTACTTTGACGACTTTCTGAACGATAAAGCGTCCGAAGACGAAAACTGAATGGACAACAAACACCATAACTGGTTCGAGAAAGAACTGGACATAACAGTACAGTCGGTAGAACTGCCGTCCAATGGAGAGATAAAAGAATAATAAAAGTACAAAAATGAACGGGATAATAGCGGAGACGATTAAACAAGGAGGTGAGGTGTTAACGAACCTGATATGTGGATTAGTGAGGTAGGTATGGAAAAAGGAGGAAGTGCCCGAAAGATGAAAAGAAGCAGTAATTCACCCCATATACAAAAAAGGTGACAAAATAAAATTTGCTAACTGCAGAGGTATATAAGCGTATAGAAGTAGTATACATGTAGTAATGGCCAGGATCATCTGAATCAGACTGGATTATTACGTGACGGAACAAAAATACCAGGGACGCTTTAAGAAAGGAAGGTCCACCACGGATCAAATCTTTGTTTTAAAAATAATTCAAAACAGTACCTATGAACAAAAACTGAACCTACATGTACTATTCATAGACTTCAGACGGCTGTCTCATGTCTTCAAAATGATCCAAGTACCAACTAAGATAATTAAGCTAGTAGAAATGACGCTTAAAACAACAAAAAATATAGTTGCGGTAGAAGGGAAGCTATCTGAAAAATTTAAGGTTAAAAAAGTGCTAAAACAAGGGGACCCTCCGTCAACGGGGTCATTTAATTGTGTATTAGAAGTGATATTCGGAATAAGAACTCAGGGGATGATATATGACAATAATAATCAAGTAGTCGCTTATGCAGACAATGTGGTGCTCATGGATAGATCAAAAAACGGACTCATCAGAATGTTCAAGGCTCTTGAGCAAAAAACAAAAGAGTATGGACTCTATATTATCTAAACTATCAAGATCGTGACAGAACAACACAATAAATACATTTTCAAAAAGATCGAAGAGTTTGAGTACCTGTGCATAACAGTAACAAGTAAAGGAGACAAAATAAAAAAAAATAAACAAGAGGATTGCAGGGGGAAGTAGATCGATAGGAGCGCTTCACAACTTATTAGAGCCAAAGACATCTCATGGGCAGCGAAACTTAAATTATACCAATCGGTGGTACACCCAGCAGTTCTGTGTGGATGCGAGTGCTGGATCATGAACAAGAGAGAGGATGTGAAACTGAACGCCTGGAAACGTAAAGTGTTAAGAAAATTCTTTGGAGGCATCAAAGAACAAGGAAATGTATGGAGAAGAAGAACAAATTTTGGAAGTTAAGCAACCATATCGGAAACCAACGATAAGTCAGAAAGTTAGTACAACTACATTACAATGGTTGGGCCACGTATCCAGAATGACGGTCAACAGATGGGCAAAAAAGGTATTGAGCAGAGAAGGAAGGAAAAGAAGGAGACGACGGCTACGGAGGAAATGGCTGGAGGCATGCGAAGAAGACCTGAGACCACTTTGGATAAAAAGATGGCATAACCTAACCAGGAACAAGAAGAAATAAGAAGAGATAATAAGGAAAATAAAAGCCATGGGTTTTTAAAGCCTGCAGAGCTGAATTATATATAATTACCTCAACTTTACAAACGAAGTAATTAACAGCCAAGTCGTTTCTTACTACAGCTCAGCCATGCACTATTGCTGTGTAAAATAATTTATAAAATCTGTTTGGATTTTCAGCATCTAGCTATAAGAGTACACTAGGTCAGCAAATATTAAGTCACAGTTCATTAAAAATTCTGACCTCCACCGCGATCTACAAACAGAAATGATGAGAGATTACATCATCTCCAACCTGATATGGCGTCTCGAATGAGTAAAATCATTTGCACTTCTACTATTGAAAAGTGTTATGTGATGTTTAAAAAACAAAACAAGATGCGACAGTATAAAATTCTATGGAAATCAGTGCAACAACGCCAGCAAGATAATGGAAAATTGACTGAAAACCACTGCGTCAAGATAGAGTTCTTGCTTAATTACTGAGCTTTTTGACAAATTTAATACGTTATATTATTTAATAGACATTTAAAAATGTTGTTGTACTGTTAAGATAAATAAAGCACAAAACAAAAAACAATGGCGAGTATAACGGCGAGATCTAAAGAACGCCTGTAAATGACTGGAAGATAAAAATTTTGAATTCCTGATTTTCTCTATTTAACATATTTTTTCTATAAATTCTGACAAAGAATTTTAATAATACTGCAGCATTAAGGGAAAATAAAATATCAGACAATTTCTTGGAAGAAAATAATTTTAGTTAAAGAATTTCAACGGCATTTATTGGAAATTTATGCACAGTTTATCAAATAACTCACTTTTTTCCGAGTGGTATTTTTAAATGTTAAGAATATTTGAGCATTATTAAATATTTTATATTCCCAACGATCCCTTCAGCTGTTTTTCGAATAAAGTCGTGCAGTAGACTATTACAGTCATGCATTATTGCCCTGGTTTACTTTAAAAAAATATGATGCCGCATTAAGTGCAAAAGCGTTTCTTACAGCAAGGACATTGGAATTAAACTAACGCATACGATAAAAAAATATAAAAAATCGTTACATTTTTACTGCGAAATTAATTAAAAATAAGGTAAAATGCGCATGCAAATTTTTATTATCTTTTCCATATCAACATTCTACGTAGTTGCTAAGCTAATTCGAACATTTTGCACAACTCAATTTGTCAAAAGAACGCGCTCGCATAAGTAGCGCTTTGAAGTTCCGCTTTGAGCCATTATGTAATTTATTACAAATTTGTCTTAAAGTTTGGCAGAACTGCGTTGCAAGTTGTTGCGACAACATTAGCGGGCCGCCTTTGCCGAGCCTTGATGAATTGTCTTTCGTCCTAATAAACTTCTTTTCGGAGGCCGGAGTTGCTCGTCGCAAAACTGCGCCAACTTTCGGGAATTACTTCTCTTGCTGTATTTACGTCGTACACCTACACGATGACTGCATATGTAGAGGTTTCAGGTTTTCTGCGTCGTTAGGGCAAATTGCTGAGGAATTTGATACCGCCGAACGTACCTTTTAAATTGGATATTCGATACGCAGTTCTGCAACGTTTCGGTAATGAAGTCATCGGTTCCTAATGCAGTTCGATTTATCATTTGTGGAGTTAACAAGGAAAATCTAATAGGTCGTGGCGTGGGGGTTTATAAGTGTAGGTAATTGAATATTTCTTTCTAGATCAATCAAAACTTATAGTATATACTAACAACTTAGATATTTCAAATTTCTAAAAATGTAGGGTGGGTTCAGTAATATGCGAAAGATGACATAAAGTGTGCTAATACATAACTGACACCTATAGTTACAATAACAATAAAAGAGCAACCAAAGTATAGAACACTAAAGATTACTCACACTCAACAAAGAAACGAAGAACTGAAAAATAGGTAAAAAGGAAACCGTAACGAGTATTATGAAAAGTATATTTCAAAGAGATGAGCTCGTGGGAGGATAAAAATAGAAATCATGGAAAGAAAAAAATTACCAAAAAAATACTTAAATATTTATTGGAAACAATATAACTGAAGAAAACAGGAAAATACAAACTAAATTAAAGAAAATTATAAAAGAGGAGAGGTAAAAAGGTTAAACTAGGATACCAAGAGATAATAATAAATAGTGTGAGGCCTGACTAACAAGGATTAATTAAAGCTAAGATTAGTGAGAGAAACTATTGAAATACAAAAGCAGGGTGGATAATTGATGACCGGGAGTTGAAAAAGGATAATCAAGTAATTAAAATGGATGAACAAAGAAAGAAAAACTTGAAGGTAAAAAAATCTCTTAAAAATAGGAGAATGAACGTTTGCACCTTGTATCAGAAACGTAGATTAGCTCAGGTTACAAAAGAAATAAAGAAACATAAAGTGGAAGTAGTAGGAATAAGTAAATCTAGATGGGCGGAAGACGGAGAAGTAAATACAGGGAGTTATTCTTTTATATACTCGGGCAAACCTGGGGGTAGCAATCATGAGTTTGGAGTTGGAATAATTCTTGGTAAAACTGCTAAACCAATGCTTGTAAAATGGAATCCAATCAGTGAGAGAGTAATAACGGTCACATTAGACATTAATAAAAAAAAACACCAACTAACAGTAGCTTAATGTTATGCCTCAATTAATGTGAGTGAATAAAACAACAATAAGAAGTATTTTATAATTTATTAAATTAAAAATGCTGATGGGCGATATTACAGGTTATGAAAATATAATGGGAAGGCATGGTTTATAAACAATAAATAAAAATGGCGAGCTGATCGTCGAAATATGCGGTGAATATAACCTAGTGGTACAATTTTTGATCTTAAGAATACCCATAAACCTACGTCGTGCATTCCTGGACAAGATACAGAACGTCAATTAGATGTTATATGTATAGCCCAAAAATGGATAAACAAGAGGGGTGCTAAAATCAACAGCGGCCATTTCCTAATAATGGCTAAAGTTAAATTGCAACTAACAGCAAAAAATAAAACAATAAATCCAAGCACAAAATGAAAATATGACTTGGAAAAACTAAAAATGTTAAGAAATATGTAAATGATATGTAAATAATATAACAAATAATGCATAATCAGCAGCTGACAAAAAAGATAGCAGAGAACTATTTGAGAATATAAGGAAGATAAATATGAACAGAAAACATATTAGCATAATTGAAGCACAGCAAATGCAGAGACGGCGTGAACAGTTCCAGGAAATATTGAATTGTGAAGCAAACGATAACCTAGAAATAAAACACTAACATGGAGAAGAGTTGCCAATAAGGAAAGCGAAATTGCAGCCGCCATCAAACTGATAAAACGAGGTAAATCACCTGGCGTGAATAATATTCATATAAATGCTAAATGTCGATATTGATCTTACAACAAAAATGCTCTACTAGAAAAGATGTGGATCGAAGAAAGCTTTCCTATGGGAAGAAAAGAAAGACTAATAATTAAACTGATAAAGAAAAGAAGATTTAAATAATTGTAATAATTGAAGGAGGATTTCATAATAAGCTTTGTAAATAAAATTTTCGATAAATTTATTTTAAAAAGATAATTGAGAAAATTGACTAACAGTTGAGAAAGGAACAGAGTATATTTATAAAAAAACAGAATACAACAATAATAAAACAATCAATAGAATATCAGTCCCCGCTATTTATAGCTTTTATAGATTATTAAAAGGCGTTTGATAACTTAATGGTGTGTAGGGTGATTGTTAGAGGTAGCACCTCTACTTCCAGTACTGTCGGGCTATCCGGGTAACTGGGTAGTCGTACTGCGGTTTTGGTCCTCAACAATCACTCAACTCTCATTTATGGCTCCTAGTAGCTGTAAAGATAAAACAGCGGCCACACACCGGTAAACTGTATCGACATACAGGCTAAACTAAATAAGGGGCAACCAGGGGCAACTTACAAGTATTGAATTTAATGGCCCTGGTTGAAATAACTTTTGAAGATGGAAGCGGGTCTCTCAAAAAAAAAACTGTAAGTGTAGGTGGAAATCGAGGAGATTGGAACAGCTTCACTTATGGAACCTGATGGCGGCAGCGATGGACGCTACAACCGGCAATCAGTACCGCGATACAGAAGGCAACGGAAAACCACTGTATTATTGTTCCAAGAAAATTACATGGCAGCACGAAACTTAATTACGGCCCCCAGTCCTCGGCAGGTTTTAAGTAACCAGGGGTGCTAAAATCCCGAGTGGAAAAATATTAATTCAACCATTAAAATAGGCACATGGAACGTCCGTAGCCTATATTCACCTGGAAAATCAGCAAATCTCATCCAGGAGATGAAAAGAATAAATTTACAAATTTTAGGAATCAGTGAAGTACGATGGCCTGATTCCGGAATTCTAAGATCTGATGACAAAACCATATATTACTCAGGAAATCAAGACAAACATACAAATGGAGTAGCAATTGTAATAGACAGTAAACTAAAGCAACATGTCCAAAATTTTATACCATACTCTGACAGAGTCATGCTCTTACAGTTGAAAGGCAATCCTGTCAACATAAATATCATTCAAGTATACGCTCCAACAACGAAAAGATCTAATGCTGAAGTTGAAGAATTGTACTCGCAAATTAGAGACATGACACGTTTGACAAAAAAACAAGATATAAACATCATAATGGGTGATCTGAACGCAAAAATTGGAAGTGGGAAGTCAATGACATTGTAGGTAAATACAGCATAGGAGAAAGAAACGAACGAGGAGATCGGCTAATCCAATTCGGCCAAGAGGAAAATTACGTAATAAGCAACTCATGGTTCAAAATGCCAATTCGCAGACTATATACTTGGACTTCTCCTCAAAACAGGAAGGACAACATAGTTAGAAATCAAATCGACTATGTGCTTATAAATAAAAGATATCGAAGCAATATACTAAGTGCTAAGACATACCAGGCACAGACATTGGATCAGATCACAACCCCATAATCATCAAAATGCGAGTTAGACTGAAAATAATTATCAAGAAGAAGAAAACGAACAAAAACTAAACGTGGATAAACTCCGAAATGCAGAAACAAAAATACAAGTAAGAAATAATATAAATAAAGAAATAGCAAGTTTGATAAGTGATGGTTCACAAATAACAGGAGCACACAAGAAGATATTGAAGATTTATGGCAAAATTGAAAACAACGATACACACAGTTGGAAATGAAAGTCTGAAATTCAAAGGAGAAGAGAACTTTAAACAGAAGTGGATGACGAAAGAAATATTAGACCTAATGGATAGACGGAGAATTGTCAAAAATAGCAATGAAACAGAATACAAACAAATAAATAGAATTATACAAATTAAAATTAAAGAAGCAAAAGAAAATGGATGTGCGACAGATGTACAGAAATAGAAAGCTTGAACGAACAACACAACATGTTTGGTCTATATAAGAAAATAAAAGAAGTTGTCGTCACCAACAGAAAGAAAACACAAATGATGATAAGAGATGACAGCAACAAAATAATAATGGACGAAACTGAGAAAATAAGAATCTGGGAACGATATATAGAAAAATTGTTTGACGACGAGAGACCAGAAACAATTATACAAAACAGAGGAGAAGAACAAAAGGACCCACAATTCTAAAGCGAGAAGTAGAGAATGCAATACACCAAATAAAAATAGGAAAAACCCCAGGACCGGATAACATATATATGGAACTAATTAAACTAATAAACGAAGACAACCTAAAGATACTAGTTGATTTGTATAATAAAATATATGAAACGGGTAACATTCCAAATGACTGGTTGGAATCAACATTTATTACTTTGCCTAAGAATGCAAATGCGAAATCTTGCAATGAGTACAGATTAATAAGTCTCATGAGCCATGCCCTTAAAATACTCTTGAAGATAATGCAAAACCGAATATATAGAAAATGTGAAGAAGTAGTGAGTGACAACCAATTCGGCTTCAGAAATGGGATGGGAACGCGAGAAGCTCTCTTCTGCATACAAGTAATGATGCAGAAATGTAGAAATCAGAAAAAAGATGTGTATCTGTGCTTTCTCGATTATGAGAAAGCATTTGATAAAGTAAGACACATCAAACTCATAGAATGTTTGGAAAACATTGCCTTAGACGAAAGAGACATAAAACTAATCAAAAATCTTTATTGGAACCAACGTGCTAAAGTAATGGTAGAAGACACTGAAACGAACAACGTAGAAATTAAACGCGGGGTACGTCAAGGCTGCATACTGTCCCCAATGTTATTTAATCTCTATTCGGAAGTAGTTTTTCAGAATGCCTTACACAACTGCAATTTAGGAATAAAAATAAACGGGGAAACGATAAATAACATAAGATACGCGGATGACAGCGTACTAATTGCAGACAACCCTAGAGCATTACAACAGCTAATTAACAAAGTATACGAAGCAAGTTTACAAATGGGCATAACAATCAATACTAAGAAAACAAAAATCATGCAAGTGAGTAAAAATCCTAGGGGTATACATTTTACAATTGATGGCAACGCTTTAGAAGAAGTTGGAAAATTCAAATATTTAGGTTGCTGGTTAAACTCAGATCTAAACTCAAATATAGAAATAAGGAGTAGAATAGAAATAGCTAGGCAAGGATTTATAAAAATGAAAACACTCCTGACAAATAAAAATCTAAATTTGCAAATCAGATGGAGAATGGTAAAGAGTTATATATGGTCAATATTGTTATATGGAACGGAAGTCTGGACACTAAATAAACACGAGATAGACAAACTGCAAGCCTTTGAAATGTGGTTGATGAGACGAATACTTAAAATCCCATGGACAGCCAGGATTACAAACCAAGAGGTACTACAAAGAATGAACTGTAATAGAGAAATTATAACTACCATAAAAAGAATAAAAACCGCCTACTTGGGACACCTAATAAGAAATAAAAAATATAACCTACCCCAACTTATCATACAGGGTAAGGTTGAAGGCAAACGCGGAAGGGGTAGAAGGAAAACTTCTTGGCTTAAGAATATAAGGCAGTGGACAGGAATGAATGTTCAACAAATATTTAGAGCAGCTGCAGAAAGAGAAACATTTGCCAATGTAATCGCCAACCTCTATTAAGAGAAGGCACGACAAGAAGAAGAAGATAACTTAATTAGATAAAATATATGAATTGCCCTAGAGAATAACGACCTACCGGACCAAATCACAAATTTAATAAAAGAAGGTTATAATAACTACAAATATAGAGTATTACATAATGGTGAGACGTCAGGAAGTAGGCAACAGGCAATAAGATGTCGTTTTAACACTTGAAGATCTAAATTATGCTGATGATTTGTGTGTGCTAGCAAATAATAATAGAAACTTGTAAAATAACATCAACATGAACAATCAGCAAAAATTGGATTACAGATTAATAAAAAAAAAAAGACAAAGGCTATGTGTGTTAGTTCAGAAAGCCTAAAACACCTTACAATAAAAGGTGAACTAATAGAGCATGTCAACCAATTTACATGTCTAGGCAGTGTATCATCTAGTGAGAATAGTGTGCTTAAAGGCATTAATGAAGGAATACGCAAAGCGAGAAGTGTGTTTATAAACTTATATAAAGTGTGGCGATCTGTTGATGAAAATAAATCTTTAATACTATAGTAAAACCGATACTGCTATATGGTTCTGAGTCGAGGCTAACAAAGGTTCAGGAACAGAAATTGATTATTAATCGATGTTTGAGGATATGGTGGCCTGAGACTATTACTAATGGAGAACTATGGTACAGAACTAAACAGACAAAAATAGGCCAACCGATTAGAAACAAAACGGCTGGTTTGGACACATCCCACGTAAAAGCAAGGACGAAATTTCTAAACAAGAGCTTAAATAGAACCTGCAAGGGAAGAGTGCCAGAGGACATCCAAAAACAACGTGGAGAAGAGTAATAGAATCTGAAACCAATAAGTCAATGGTTCAGATGAGGAAATTAACAAGGAACAAAGTTGAAAAGAGTTCTGTTAGACCCTCCATGTTTTATGTTTTCCTTACTTACTTTCTTTTCTCCCATTTACCTTACAACTTAAGGTGCTAAGTTGTATTCTCTTCTGTATATAGCTAGCATAATTAATTATTGACAATTTTTTCCGTTTCTTCTAGAGATATATGTGATATTCTTCTCCCAACCTATGCAAAGGCTTCTTCTTGGCCTTTAACCTGCACCACTAATTTCAAATACCTCCTTTGGGTACCTCTGGTCTCCTATACACATTATGTGATCATACCATTGTAGTTGCTTTCTTTTTAGGACTTGCACTAAAGGGTCATGATGTGGATTCCCTTTTATGTCTCTGTTTCGTATTCCATCTATTCTTGTCTTCCCTACTACTCGTCTCAGGTATTTCAGCTGTCATTAATTTTGATCTATGTTTGTTTGTTTTTGTCGATGACTATGTATATAAAAATGCGTGAGTGCAGATAATCTTTTATAATTGCATACTTGGTTGTGTGCTCGGTTCCCTTTTCTCTATTAGTATATTGTTAATTTAATAGTAAAGCTTTGTGACCTTGGTGATATTATTTGTTACTTTTATATCTATTAATCCGTTTTTTACTAATTAAAGTTTTGCTCTAGAATGCTTCTGTCTATATTTATATCTACCTTTTATTGGTTCTCCATTTTTGATATGTAAGTACATGCTTTTACTTTTCTCTACATTTATGAAAATTTCTTTTTGTTTCAGATGGTTTTTCCATGTGTTTATATTTACTTGCAATTGTCAAGAATTTCCTGATATTATCAGCATGTTCTCCACGTATGGTACTGTTTAGGTTGTATTGTCCTATAACTATTTACTTTAGCTCGTTTTTTGTAGGCTTATAAATGTAATATATATACCAATAGTAAGAAAAAAGTCTTGGTGATTACTGTCACTTTTATATTTTTGTATACACTTTGTACTACTTTCCGTAATGTAAGGGTTCTTCAAGTGCATCCCATATATGTTCTTGAGGCCCTAAATCATAGACAGACTATAGGACCAGATAGGGTGGCCATAGGTCTTAAAGATTTCTCTATAGCCCTTAACGTATATATATTGTCCTGCGTTTGCCTTTCCTGACAGAAGGTTGCTTGTTTATCGTGAATCTTGTCTTCTACTTCGGTACTTAGTCGTTTTTCTAATATTCTAGTATGCATTTGTAGCGTTGCTGATATTATGCAAATTTCTCTATAATTTCCACAATTTGTAACTCTTCTGGCGATAACAATATTAACTTCCCAACTTACTAGTATTTATTGTTGGCTCCACACCTGTGGAAAGATTTGCATTAATCATTTTGTTAGTATTGAGTCGCATTTCTTAGATAGATAAGGGACTAGAATGTTTTTTTCCGACAATATTCCATTTTCAATTTTTCTCAAGGGTTCTTTTACTTTCTCTTCAGTGACTTTATCTGCTTTCTTGCCCTGTCTGCTTTTTTATGTTTTTCTATTAACCTTGTTTTAAACCAGCAAAGGCTTAGAAGTAATAATTTTTATTATACCTATTCTTTTTTCAGCCAATAAAAAGAAAACCAAAAATACCTATTTTGAGACAGCACGGCTAAATTTTACTTTTTGATTCCGAATATAACGCACTCTGATGTAAAATAAAAATATCTCAAGAATGTAAATATGCGTAGCAGGTTAGCGTTTCCTTAAATCAGATTATGGGGATTTAACTATTCCTAAAAACCAACAATCAAAACCATGTATTTAAATAACGACATTATAACTTATTTAAAAGGAGAGTGAATTGTTAGATTTCTATTTTAAAAATGTCAGTTCATAGTTGTATTTTGAACACCTTATTGTGCTTACAAGTTTTCTTAACTATCATACTGTTAATATTTAAAAAGCATGGCAGTATTTTGCAGGAAGATGACTTTAAGAGAAACTACTTAATGGAAGTACAAGTTACGACCTGACTAAATATATTTTTTAAAAGGCTCCCTTGGTCTGCGTATATGAAGTTGTCATTTGCCTAAATTAATTTATTGTTACTATTGTTACTATCTGTCTAACCACCACCTCTGTCTTTTCCGAAAAGAAAGCTGATGGTTATTTATGATGATTCTTAACGCATAGAAAAGAAAGGTTTTAATAATCCATAATAACATGCACAAGTATTGAAACGCATATGAGCTACTGATAAGGAAGAATTGCGGGCTGCTGCAGATGTTATGTTGCGGCAAGGTATAGCTCGCACGGTGCTCTAAGTGAACTGGGGAACAGAGTGGCCCGTAAAAATAAATAATAATTCTTAGTGCATTACTTTATTAGCTTCTAAGCTACTGCAGAGATAAATCATGCCTCCATATTGTCAAATAATTGTTAATTTGAATTAAGTAATCAAAACCATTCATCGAGTTTGTTACAACTGGTGTCGGGAGTGGGACTCGTTCCAGTTCTACATAACCATGCAAATCCAAGCCAAGTTTCACAAGCTAAATGTAATAAAGCCACACGTGAGTTAAAAAGATAAATTTAAAAATTACAGTGAAAACAGTACTGCAGGAAAATTGCAACTAGTATTCTACAACAAAACACGCATTCTTTCAAAATCACAAATAGATCCTCTAACATAGAATCTTAAAATACAGTTAGTCTCTAAATTTGAAAAAATAATAAACATCAAGAAACAGTCCATAACCTCGAAATAAGTAATAAAGGAACATTCCAGAATTTTGAGAGAGAAGTGAAAAAGAAATGCAAGAAGTAAATGTAGATGCAAGGAAAATTAACAGAAGGGTAGAGAAACGCATCTCATAAAAAAGAAAAATTTAAAAAAAATAACGAGAAACGCAAAATATGAAGTTTTGGAAATCTAAAGAGACAAACTGGTAAAATAGAACTCTTCAGAAATTGCAAAAGAACGCGGAAGTTCTAAAGAGAAATTATAAATGTTAACAACAGAGGCAGTGGATTTGTTGACAAAGTCGTGTAAAAATTATTGTGTCACCAAAATAAAAGAGCGTGAGTATCAAGAATCTGCTATATTTTCTTCCAATTAAACGTGATGCTAAATGAAAATTTCAAATAGTAACAACATGATGGAAAGAAATCAACACACTGAACCCAGTGATAAAGCTTTTTGGGTATCTTAAGATTTTTTTATGTTAGAAGATAATCGCAGTTATTGCTGGTCATGAACCGAGTGTCCAAAATTCTACGTTACCACCAAACTAAAGTGTTAGGAAGACGCTTTGAGAAAACGTTGCGGAAGATTCGAAAACAGTTCTTTGGAGTGAAATATAAAGAAGTCGGAAAAAATATACCTGAAGTGTAGATTATGTAGAATCGTCTTGGAAAAGGAAAAGCACTTATAAGGTATTCCAATTTGGAAAGCCAAGCAAGAAGTAAAATAAGTAGAATCAATATTTGGGGTCCATCTCAAAGACAGATAGATTTTATCTATTCCTTCAAACTCCTCACACAAGTAGTATAGACTATTGCGGTTGTGGAACAGAACGGCTTTAAAGAGGAAGCAGTGTAACAATCCACGAAAACCGGGCTTTCCTGGAAGGGTTGCACACAAAGACGGTAAAAGAAAAACTTGTGAAGGTACGTGACAATTCTTCGTGCTCGGCTCGAAAGAAGTAATCTGCTCGGCAGGCTAATCGGAGCCACGAGGATTTTGAAATAACGCCCCCAAGTATTCAAGCGTGTACGCGAAACGGTCAAAGCAAAGTTGTGAATCGTTGCAGGAGTTGTGTTGCGGTCAAATATAGCTTGGATGGTGATCTGAATAAGCCAGGGAGCAAGTAGACCAGAGAAAAAGAATAATAGAATAATTAGCATTAGTACGTACATTGTTAAATAGCTAAATCCATAATAGGAGTTTGCTACTTTATTGATCATACTGTAAGCACAAATAAATAATGCAAGGCAGGCTAAAAAGATGATTATGTAGAAGATGTCGTAAGCAAATGAGTTTATCAATAATTCTTTTCATAATTTCATTCATGAAAAGGTAGTGAACACTCAAGTAGGTTATTGGTAGTTATTGACAAATAAATAAATACACCAATTCAAGATGAGTTACGTTATACAATACGAGAGTTCGCAAAGATAACCAGAGCATCTCAAAAAACCGTTACAAAAATGGCTCCGTTTTTAAAATTAAGCAGTGCATAGTATTTTACCCAATAATATGTAGCGCAAAATATCGTGTGTAGTTGGTAGAACTAGAAAGGGATCGTGGCCTACAAGCTGCTTCAACAGAATCAAATAAATTCACTCTAACAAGTATTGTTCTGAATTTCACTGTTAAAAACAGAAATTGAGCTCTCGCTGTGGTGTTATGTGCCACTAATGTGAGATGACGCTAGGCTTCGCGTAGCTTAGCAACCTGGAAAAGGCTATTGGAATTTGACTGAGGTGTTTTGTTACAATATTTCTATTTATTTGGCCTAACATCAACTTTCACTTTTCCAGCTCATTCCAAAATAGAAAAAACACTCCTTTGGGGAATTCAAAAAGCACTTTGAGCAGTTTTTCCCAGGTGACCGAAATTCCTAGAAGGGAATAAAGTTTAATGACCGAAAATGGCAAAAACCTATCAAACAGTGCTTCCGCTATTTAATGAAAGTACTCTTTCATACAAAAGTTTTGACTTTCGAGCTTTACCTAAAAATACTGATTTACTTTTATTCGACGCAACATAACTAGAAAGAGAAGACAAACTGAGGATATAACAAAAATTATTATATAAGGCAATTGAACAAAATTCAAAATAGGGTTTATGGAAATATTGTCTAAAGATGCAACTAAAACTTGTAAGTGCCAGAAACTACTACTACTAGACTTTGAATCAAAATTCTATGGAGAAAATTGAAGCAAGGATATAAAAAATGTTTCGCTAAATCAAGATCTGCAAAAAGTAATAAAACCCTTGTTAAGAATAATTTAGACTTATCAGATCACTAATCTGATCTTTGTTCCAATGGAGTAATCTTTCAGAAAATTCCTAAACCATGGTAGTTTTAAATCAACATGTAGATAATATGCTTAGGTCTATTGTTTGGCGATGGCTATATTCGAAGACCTTGCTCTTAAATATTTATAGTATCTTAACGTTTAATAGAAACTAGACAACATCAATCTAAATTGACAATATCACTGATTTGTACTGTACTTATTAAATTTAGTTGAGATCATCAGTTTAAAATATTTCTTTCCAATTGATTTGAATGCATTTTTTAGTTGGCTTGTTTTTAAGGTACATACCAAGATACTTTAATCATTATGTATATTAATTCATTTAAAATTAGTAGACTACAATTAAATCTTCCTTAAAGAGAGACTTATAAATCTTGACTTACTTTCTTTTATTTTTGTTTACAACCTGTTTTCTCATTTCTGTATGGTTATAATAATATCTTTCTGAGAGGCCGTAACATTCTTAAACGTAATGTCTTTTTTACAAGGTAAATCTCTTGTGAACATTTGATATAACACAGTTTTTAAAAAGCTACCTCGTGACACACGCATCATTTATGTGAAGAAAATAATATTAATTGGGCTGAGTTTTCCTAATTTCATATAGCACACCCGAATGTCGAAATTAACCGATTTTATCCAATTAAAGTTTAAGGCTTTTTAACAGTATTCTCTCCAGCAGTTTCAAAGGCACTGCCGAGAAACTAACAAGTTTAGCTTTGACATTGAAAGTATTACAGCAATATTTTTTAGAATTGTATTACAACTACTGTGGTCTTTTTCAATAACCTACGATGTGATTAAGCTATACTTAGATCTCAGCATAACAATTTACAAGTTTCCAGGTTTCTAATTTCATTCTTCTGTTATTGGATCTGCACCGTTTTATAGTCAAATTAAACTGGATAGCAGATTCAAGAAGTTCAAATATTTCTTGATTATCTTGCGCTGTACCAGTTGATAGATAGACAAGTAGTGGCTGGATGTTCGCCAAACACTTCTGCGCTTTTTATCACTGCGAGATCAGAAAGCGCTTCCTTTATCTATGGAAGGAACATTAAATCTCTTAGTTTTCTATGCCAACTTCTTTAGCCGTACAGTTAATTTATTTTTAGCGTTTTTTGCTGTTTTTAAGCATTTTTACTGACAGACGGAAATGTATATCATCCATCCCGTGTCTTACGTTAAATATATTTTTTGCAGTGCCTGTCTCTTGTAGTGCAACTTATATTAGACTTGACAAATTCTCGTTGACGTAAGGTCAATGCAGTGGTAGTGCAAATAGTGCTAGACTACTATTGCAAATATTAGTTTTAACAAATTATTTATAAACCGTGAGGCTAACTTAAACAGATACATTAAAGTATAAGCCGCCAAATACTTTCAAATGCCACCGAACACCTCGTTTTTGCAACAAATACCAGCAAACCCAGTAATATACAATAGCCTACCATTAAATATCCCTCCAATAATAAATTCAATAAAATCGCAAAATCCAGAATACTCATCGTTGCAAGAAGTAACAAAAAAGACAGGCAGACAGCAGAAGATGAATTAACAGGTACAAAGAAAAATCAATACTGGCTTAAAACCAGCAACAAATACAGTACAATCTCAGAGGTAAATATGAATGATGAAGATGCAGAAGTACAAAAATAAAATGCTGAACCTAAACTTCCACCAATTTTTATATTGGACATAGATAATATTCAGCTTTAATTCTGCTTCCTTAATGAAGAAGCCAAAGATAAATTCACATTAAAATCTTTATACAATAAGCAAGTCAAGGTGCAACTCCTGGAACGTAAGATATATACCAAAATAATTAAAGCACTAACAGAGGAAGAAACAAAATTTCATACGTACAAGCCCAAATAAGAATGAAGTTTCCGGCTGGTACTCGAAAATCTTCACATATTCATCCACAGATATAAAAGATATAAAGTTGAGTCTTCATGAAAAAGGGCATACGGCCACAAACATATATATGGAGTGCAAAGCAACGAGGGGATAAAACAGCACTACCAATACACTTTATCGACTTAGTACCAAGCGACAACAACAAAGAAATAAATAAAATAGACTCGCTTTTAAGCACTAAAGTACAAATTGAAGTACTACACGTATGCCATGCCAGAAATTTTGACAAAGAGTTTTTGTAAAAATAAACCAAGATGCGTTAAGTGAACGAAAGAACGCCTAAACAGAAAATGTCCCAGAAAAGAAAAAATACAAATCTTGAATGTACAAACTGTAATGAAAACCATCCAGCGAATTACAGAGGCTGTATAATTCATAAGCAAATACAACAAAAAAATATACTCAGCATTAAGACAACGAAAGATAGAAACTAGATACGTACAACCAAGGTTAACATATGCCCAAAAAATACAAGAACATATTTAGCACCAACCAACCAGACCAAGCTGCATTCGGAGAAATCTGCTGTGATTATCAAAGAGAAAATATAAAGAGGAATATAGATAAAACAACATTCAATCCACTAACGTAACTATTGTATACATCCAAGGGAAAACAGCAATATCAGCAGTATACACTCCACCGTGACACAATACGAAGACTATAACAGGTGTATTTAAAAAACTAGGAAACCTATTTCTAGCAGGAGGAGATTATAATGCAAAGAATACGTACTGGGGATCCAGACTCACTATTACCAAAAGAAGAAAACTCTTAAAAGTTATGAAAAATAATAATCTAAATTATTTGCCTACCTACTGGCCTTTTGATCCTGAAAAGGTATCTGATCTTGTGGGCTTCTGCGTAATCAAAGGTTTCAACTCCAAAATTATAAAACCAGAATTGTGTTTAGAATTAATTTCTGATCACGCACCAATCATAATAATATTCCTAACAAAAATACAGGAAATGCAAAAAACCGTCATTTTATAGTAAAAGAACAAATTGAGAGCACTTTTATAAAAAACTAAATGAACAAATAACCCTCGAAATACCACTAAAAACAGAAATAGATATCAAAAAACCAGTAACAGGACTAACCAAAATAATACAAAAAGCAGCATGGCAAGCAACTCCAGATAGAGGCGAAAAATGTATTACAGTTGTATGTCCGACAATAATAAAGCAAATTACAAGAGCCTTACCTGGCAAAAAACTATACAACAAACTAGCTAAAAATCTCAAATAGCTGTTATATAAGTTGAAAAACGAAACTGTCCAAGAATATCTTAGAAGACTGACACCAACTGAAGCGACATACTATTCTATATGAAAGGAAACCCGTAAACTAAAATAACCAATACAACAAATACCTCCACCACGATCTAACTAAAATTCGCAGGTACTAACGGAGGATTAAAGAAACTTTCGCTGAGCACCTCATCACAGTCTCTGTGAACCATTTTCACGCCAGCTAATTGCTACAGAAGAAAAACAAATTAAAAACTACATCCTGGCTGTTTTCCGTATAAGTCTACTAACAGAAAAAGTTAGCAAGAACGAGCTCAAAATAGTAATACGCCGAGAAATAAATACAATTACGAGTAAAGTACTTCAAGAACTGTTCCAAAAAGGTTTAAAAGTCATAAGGCAATTTTAAGAATCGAATACTACCCATGTCAGTGAAAAATAGCAGAAACCATAATGATACCCAAACCAAATAAAATCCCAAGAGACGTTGCGTCATATCGCCTCCTTCCAGTTTTATCCAAAGTAGTGGAGAAAATTATATAGGAACGATTAGCTAACATCGTAGATCAGAACATCCTCATAACCTCTCATCAGTTTGGTTTTAGAAAAAATCAAGGAACCATAAAACAATCACATAGAATCATTAGCTTAATCAATAAGGAGATGGAAGAGAAACGATATTACTCAGCTGCTTTCATTGACATTCGACAAAATATGGCATATAGGATTACTCTATAAAATTAAAACTCAATTCCACATTCCTTTTACTCCATTTCACGATCCTACCTTTCGGATCGGACATTCCAAATAAAACATCAAGAAGCATACAGTGACCTATACCCTATCAAATCCGAAGTACCACAGGGCAGCGTCCTGTGACCGATTTTGTATTCACTGTACACATTAGACCTCCCACAAAACAATTCAACTATAATAGCAACATACGCTGATGACACAACAATCCTAGCTTTACATCACGACCCTAATACTGCAACCAGGAATCTATAAAATGATTTAAACCGACTCGAACAGTCGCTAACACAATGGGGAATGCAGGCTAATAAAAATAAATCGACTCACGTTACATTTTCACTGAAGAAAGGAACTTGGACTGCTGTCACACTGTATGGAAACCAAATACAACAAGCACGCAGCCAAATACCTAGGCATTTACCTAGGGTAAACCCTCATCTTTTCTAAAAACAACTAGGAGCAAAATTCAAACAGCTTTATTTTATAATTGAACGAAAGTCGGAATTGTCAACGACAAATAACCTGCTACTCTACAAAGCTACCCTGAAGCCCATCTAGGCGTATGAATATAGAGATAATGCAGCGATTGCAAAATAAGATCCTCCGTGCAATAATAAAGGTCCCTTGGTATATTTCAAACGTGATAATTCATGCTGACCTAAATATACCAACTGTTTGTGAAGAAATAACCAAATTCAGCATCAAACATGCAGGAAAACTGGTACAACACCCAAATGAACTTGCAACCATACTTCTATAGAATGAAGAAGAACCAAGAAGATTAAAACGGTTCAAGCCATCCGACCTATCAACCAGATTCATATAAATATTATGTACATCAACTAATACTAACAATAAATATCAAAGTTTAGTAAAAATGTAATGTCCAATGGCGCATATCTTATCATGACATGATTACAGTATAGATGTTTAGTATAAGCCCGCATAAATTGTACCAATAGTCCATAAAAGGACTGATTGTATAAATAAAAATATAAAAAAATATTAGACCTTTATTGATAGTCAAATGAACATTTCTTGTGGCTACTGGATATGCCCTTTCTTTTTTCTTTTTTATTTCTTCGTTAATGTGTTTAACAAATTTTCCAGGATAACTTGAATTATTAATTTATATAATAACAAAGTTATTTTTTAACGTTTTGAACTTAAACTATTTATTCTTTAAATTTGTTTGTTTAATTGTTGATTATTACATTGTGGTTCATGACATTGTATACTCATACATTAGAACGGGTTCTTATAATTACAGCTATCAATTACTTGCCTTGTATATTCGCATATTACTATCTGCACCAATTAGAATATTAAATATATTACTATCGCTAGCTTTCTGTGTCTGTGCTGTCGAAAAGTAAAGCTAATTTCTTCATTCTTTGCCAGTATTTGGAAAGGATATGCAAAAAGGATGAGCCACTTTAGATTTGGAGACGAAATAACAGATATTTAGGACACCATAAATAAATAACATACTAACAGAAAAAGAAAGTAAAAAAAAAGAAAACAGAAACATACAATTAAAAAATAGCTAAATATAAAATTGTAATCAAGAAATAACATACTATTGGAAAAATTCATTAGTAGTGTCATTGCCAATATAATTATAACGAAAATTAATGGTTTGTAAAAGGTAAATGTATAGAAACAAAAATGTAAAAAGTTAAATAGAACATTATTAATATGAAAATGAAAAAATGACAAAGAAAACTTAAAATCTAGCATTATGTTAAACTCATCTAAAAAATAGTGACACAAATGATTAAGCAAAAAGACAAAAGACATTAATATGAAAAGACAATACATATTAAAGTAAATTCAATTTAAATTGCTTTATTATATTTGTTAAAAAAGAATTTAAAAATGTACGGTTAAACGTACAATATTACAAAAGTGGATGTAAAGGAATAATAAGGAAAAATTTGTATTAATATCATTATAGAAGGAGCCGTGGCGGCTTAGTGGATAGATAACTAGACTACGAAACCAAGAGTTGCGGGTTCGAATCCCGCTCTCGCCAATTCGATCACTGGCATTTTTACGGCCCAGCTCGACTCAGGCTGGAGGCCAAACTCTGGGGTAATAATAGGCGGTCGGCACGTAGCGCTAGCCACGTTACTACCCTTGTGTACTGTAGGCTCTAGATTGTAGCAGACCTATCCTGTTACGACTCCAAAGGGCCTTCAAGGCCTGTTACGGGGAATTATTATTATTTATTATCATTATAGAAGAAAGGTTTTAAACGTTTAAGTCTGTACTCTTCTTCACTATTGCCTAGTAAGTTTAGCACAAACGAGTTTGGACGTGTTTCTAGTTTCTTAAAATATAAAAAAAAGTGGTATGAGAGAATTTTCTTTCGCAGATTTAATATTTTGTTGTAGAATTTGCACTACTTCGATTGGGGTTTGATATGTTGCAAGAATTTCCGTATCATCAGGATAAGTTGCCATTGGTTGTATTAGGATTTGCGGTTACGTCAACTATGCATAATAAGAACCGAGCCTAAAACACTGTCCTGCGGTATGGACGCAAAATAACATTATTTAACCGAAATAATAAACCTGAGCGCCATACTTTGTGGAAGGTTTGGCTTACGTCCAGAAGCTTGCAGAGTAGTAGCTGTTAGTTTCAAAAAATTCGCGTTGATATTACCTACTAATCCCTAAATTAAGGATTTGAGAAATTTTTTATTGAACGGGGAAACATCTTGTTCTTAATATACCTAATGAAGGTAATTTGATGCTTTTTCGAGATATTTCTTTAAATACTTCTCCAGTGTAAATATTATATCCTAATAATTTCTTGCAGCTGGCATTTCTAGCAATCATTTTCATGACTTTATCAGAGGAGAAGGGTTAAAAGGTTGTGACTTCATCATCTTCTTTAGGTTAATCTTCTGTTAGTAGTGCGTAAAAGATATTTTGATTTATTCTCTTTAGTATGTGCCCGTGATCTAGCTTCGTTTAGAATCTGATGTATATACATTTTAAGTTTATTGGGGTGATTGGTAACTTTTCAGAGTGGTGATCTACCATGGTACTATATTCTTCGAAGGTGTCGCTTTTCGACGATCTTTTGTTTTAGTTCTGTGGATCAGTCACAGGTTCATGTTTTTTCTTTGATAATTGCGGCGCAACCTTTGTAATCACCGTACGAATAGTTTGATTTAGCATTTTCTCTAGTAATAACCATTTTCAGTGAAAAATTTGTTTCTTCTAATAGATACCGAAAACAGGCCCAATTTATAGTTAGGTATCATCGGAAATTTCGACTTACTACTAATGTAAACATAATAACTAGTATGAGGTTGTGGTCCAAAAGCAAGTCAAAAGAGGATTTGCTTGTTAAATATCTCAGAACAATGCCTTTAGAAAGCCGAGTAAGTCAGGGACTTTATTGCGTCGGTTGACTAGTAGATAGGCTAGTGTTTAGACAAGTAATCTAGATGGTAGTGTTGTACTATTTTAGGTCTTTTATTTTTTTTATGAGCTTGTTGATCATACTTTTTTGTAAGTCTATAGTTTGTTGTATGGTAGTCACTATATTATTTGGATACTGCAGATTTTGTAGTTCTTGTTGGAGGTACGTAGGCTGGCCTGTGTTATAATGAGTACCAAAAAGATTCTCTGATCGAATTATGTGGGCTTTTCGTTTTAGACTGCACTTGTAATGGGCGCTGTTGAGATGCTAGAAGTTTAAATGTGTTAATCGTAGAGCTATTTAGGAAATATGCTCTAGTTTTAGCCCAAGCGCTGTGTTAAACTGTGGTTGGATTATTTTTGTGTTTAGTTTTTCCAGTCTTTACCCTTAGAAATCGTTGGGTTTCAATATGATAGTTATTTCTACTCTTGTGGTAAATGCAGTACCTAGGTCATAGTTGGATATTAAGAGGACTCGTTCATGCCCAATTTCCGTTTCACTCCAATTTATTAGGTTCGAGTTGTACGTAACAATAGTGTGTAGATGGGCTTAGTTGTGGTAGTTGCTTGAGTAAGGTGGAATATTGTATTGAAGCCAAAATATGTTCAGTGGTTGTAAACAAGTATATCTTTGATGAGGTTAAGGTTGCGAAATGGTTGGTGCAAGAATGTAATTTGCTATTGCTTGCGAAAGGTAACCATTTGGATTGATATCACAGATGTGGCCTTTTGGCTCCACCTGTCATGTTCATTTATGACCGAATGCTTCTTGCAACTTTATGTCGTAAAACTCAAACATGACTGAAAGTTGAACGTGAATAGAATTAACCTAACATACAAATTTAATTCAAATTCGATAAAAAGCTGTTAGAAAGCAACATAATAAATATTTTTTGCCTAAAAAACGACAAATTTAAAAATATACTAATTAATCTTAACTGTAATTAACATTTTTTGTAGTATACCTCGTATGTTGCTTATTTATATTTGTAAATGTATTTAATTAGCATAATGTAAAAAGTTTTACAAGGGGTTGTTTTTCCTTTCAAAACTAATTAGTCTACCTGCGCATTACTCAGGAAATGTGTGTTTACTTTTAACTTTATTATTGTGCATATTCGTATGTACGGCCAGTAGTGAGTTTGCAAAACATGGTTTCACTATAATTTATTAATTAATTAATTTCAACCCTAAAGGGTCTACGAAAAGATTCCAAAAAACTAGATAAGTGCTTTAGTACATTCAGTGCAGTCGCATGGCCCCATGAACACTGATGCCAGCTTGTTCTCGCCTCACTCAGCTTTTGTACCTATGCTTTTCAGATTCTTAATATTATCTTGATATAATTTCGGCAAATTTATAGGAAAATTTCGTATTTCAAATTCGAGAAACAGAGAAGTTGTTTTCTGATGATTTTAAATATTTTTTAACTCTGGAAATAATTTTAACTGCTTTTAAGTTTGTATCTTCATAATTTTAAAATGAAGAGAGATATTCGGAAATTATAGTCCACGTTCAACTTAATCTGTTTACACTTGGTTTTTCACTAAACAATTATTGAAGCTTCACGGTGACTGTAGCCTAAATTTGATGCGAAACAGTATAAATTAAAGACCCACATTGCCACGCTGGAGCAGTTGGTATGCTTTACATGCACAAACAACAATACCAAAAGAAAAAGTATTTAGTTTAAAACTCATTATTTACTCTGTTCTCAAGAAGTAAAATTGGAATTTTTTGCTAATTATCCTAACAATGAAATGAAGAAAGTGTACTGCATCCGTCAGATAGAAGCCAGGGACTCAATTTTACAAACCACAAGCACACTGAATAAGTGAAGGTGCAAACGCTTCATATGATATGCATTAACAACGAAATCAAAGATCGCTTCTTTGCCTCTCTCTATAGAAGCTGCAAAGCAACATTCTTACCTACCATACCATCAAATACAGCAGCGGCTTAAAATAATGAATAAAGTTTACAACTGGCGATGGCAAAAAAGACCTTCAGGACTTGTTCCAATCATCACGCTTCAACCACCAGTACCAAACTCGGTTACAAGATTAATGTCTTGCAAATGTGAAAGTGGTGCCGAGGAGCTTGTGGTTGCCGTAAGGCTAATTTGGTCTGCTCAATAATATGTGCAAACTGCAGTGGTGTCTGTGACAATGGTAATCAACACGATTATCATGAGAAAGATGAGGCTTTTGGCAAAAATGATATTCTTTAGCAGATGGTACCAACCAGCAACAACTCACGGGAGCCGGACTATCCTTTTCTTATGACTGCTGAAGAAAACAAAGGAGCTGACAAAGCAAAGCCTGATAACACAAGGAACATGAGACACACTACTTCAAAGCGTAGACGATTGCGTTAATAAAATATATTAATATTGTATACATACATAATTATTCCCTTTGTATATATACCCCTTCAGTGGGGAAACGGTGCGAAGAACCTCCCCGTCAGCCAATCAAAGGAATCAAGAGAATATGTACAGTATACACAAAAACAGAGTCAGAATTGCAACATGGAATGTACGCAGTTTATTCCAAGCAGGAAAACTGGATAACGTTGTACAAGAGATGAGTAGATTAAAACTAAACATTTTGGGTCTAAGCGAAACCCGATGGCCTAACTCAGGGAAATGTAGTACCGAAAACGGTGTTATATATTATTCAGGGAACACTGAAACAGAGCATTATAATGGAGTTGGTATCATGCTAGACAAAGCTGCAAGTAAAGCAGTAATTAACTTTATACCATATTCGGATAGAATTATGATGATTCAGCTACAAACAAACTTAGGTAAAATGAACTAAATTCAAATATATGCCCCCACTGCTGACAAGAAAAACGATGATAAAATAGAACCTTTTTACGAAGAAATTCAGAAAGTACTAAAATTAAGAAAAAAACGTGACATCACAATAATAATGGGGGATTATAATGCAAATATTGGAGAAGGAAGCTATGGAGATTACGTAGATAAATATGGATTAGGTGAGAGAAACGGACGAGGAGAGAGAATGCTGCAGTTTTGTATAGAAGAGGACCTTGTGGCCACAAATACTCTCTTTAAACTACCAAAGAGAAGATTATATACTTGGAAAGCACCGAGAGATCACACAGAACAAATAATTAGAAACCAAATAGATTACATTCTAGTTAAAAAAAAGGCGAGAAACAGCGTAAAGGATGTAAAAACATACCCAGGTGCGGATGCAAATTCGGACCACAATCCTGTAGTCATGAATATGTATATTAGATTGAAGAAAAGACGATAACAACAAAACCAAAATAATTACATAAATACACGAAGGTTACAACAACCAGATATACGAAATTCTGCAACTAAGATGATAAACCAAAACTTCCATAAAATGCAAGAAGAAAATATTAGTAATTTCGACAAGGAAACAAAATGGTCTAAAATAAAAGAAACAATAGTAACGACACAACAAGAAACCTTGGGAGAACACAAGAAACAGATGAAGCAGAAGTGGATGACAGAGGAAATCTTAGCGCTAATGGACGAAAGGAAAAAATTTAAAAATAAAGATGAAATAAAATATAGAGAAACACATAACATTATTAGAATCAAGATACGTGTAGCAAAGGAATCCTGGATGGATGATAAGTGCAAAGAAATAGAAAAGTATGAACGTAAGTATGACAGCTTCAATGTTCACAAGAAAATAAAAGAAATCACTGGTATTGCACACAGACAACAATCGAGGATAATGAAGGATGACCAAGGTTCTTTAGTCATAGATACAGAATCAAAGTGAAACTTATGGCAAAAGTATATTAAACAAATCTTTAGAGATCAAAGAGCAGAAGAACGTAGCATTACAGCAGCAGAAAACGCACCAAAAATAACATGTAGTGAGGTCAACCATGCCATAAAAACCGCAAAAGCTGGAAAAGCAGCAGGACCTGATGGTATACACTGCGAACTGTTAAAACTATTAGATGAACAGTCAGTTTCAATAATTGTTGACTTGTTTAACGATATATACCAAACAGGGGTTATCCCACGCGAATGGCTACTTTCCACCTTTGTCCCCATCCCTAAGAAATCCCGAGCGTTTAGATGCGATGAGTATCGACTCATAAGCCTCATGAGTCAGGTACTAAAAATATTCTTAAGAATCATCCACACCAGGTTACATAGCAAATGTGAAGTGGAAATGTCAAACACACAATTCGGTTTCCGCAACGGAACAGGGACCAGACAAGCCATATTTGCTCTTAACATCTTAGCACAAAGATCTCTAGATGTAAACCAGGATATTTACATGTGCTTCATAGACTACAGCAAAGCATTCGACAACGTGAAGCACGATAAACTAATTGATATTTTGCAGAAACTCAACATAGACCATCATGACATACAAATAATTATCAATCTCTACTGGGGTCAAACTGCAAAAATAAAGGGGATAACTCTCTCTCCGAGGAAATAAATATTCAAAAAGGTGTCAGACAAGGGTGTATCCTCTCACCCATGTTATTTAACATTTATTCGGAATATATATTCCGCGAAGCGTTAGAAGATGAAAGTTCAGGACTAATAATAAATGGGAAATGTATCAATAACATTCGGTACGCTGACGACACCGTTTTGATCGCAAGCAACCTAAAAGACCTTCAGACACTGGTAGATAGAGTATCTCAAACAAGTAAAGAATTTGGGCTTAGTATTAATATTAGTAAAACAAAATGTTAGTAGTATCTAAAAGAAACACCGCAGACAGTCTGCTGGTCATAGACAATAGGATTATTGACCAAGTTCAAAACTACAAGTACCTTGGCACGATAGTAAACAAAAACATCACACATAGAGAAGAAATCTTAGCAAGAATAGAACAAGCAAGGGCAGCCTTCATGAAAATGAGAAAACTACTGACTGCTCAGAACCTATCGTTAGCATTAAGGACAAGAATGGTCCGTTGTTATATATTCCCAGTGCTCTTGTATGCTCTAGAAGGTTGGACTTTAAATAAAGAAACTTCAAAGAGACTTGAATCCTTCGAGCTATGGATTTATAGACGACTATTGAAAATCTCTTGGACCGACCGAATTACGAATCAGCAGGCTCTGGGTAGGATGCGCAAAGAATTGGAGATCTTACCTACCATTAAGAAAAGAAAATTAGAATTCCTAGGCCACATTTCCCGCAATTCTAAATATGAGATATTGCAGCTCATTATGCAAGGCAAAATTGCTGGGCGAAGGAGAGTCGGACGTCCCAGAATCTCTTGGTTACGTAACCTACGAGAATGGTTCAATCTTACATCAGCCGAACTATTCCGAGCAGCTATATCAAAGGTCAAAATAGCCATGCTGATCAGCAACCTCCAAGGGAGAAGCTGAGATTAAGAAGAAAATTCATTTTTTGCAAGGATTTAATTAAATGTCTTTTCAACGAATAACTTTCCTTATTTCTCAACCTCGTCCCTTAATTTATTTCGAAAATAAAAAATAAATGAATCTGGATCATTAACCCATTTTTTAGTATGATAGTAGCCGCTCACACATTAACGAAAATATAGAAATATAATTTTATTTCTTGATGCATTTGTCCTATAAAACTATAATAATAATAACTTCTGTCAAAAAAACTGCGTAAAGGTAAAATAATTTCGTTAGTTTCTTCAACAAATGGATTCCCAGTCAAAATTTTTGTTAGCAAACCTCAGATTTAGCACCCAAAAAAACATAAAGGTACAAAAATCACCTCTCCTTCAGAACTTTACAGCTAAAACTCCCATATTTATCTACATCGCCCTGAGTAGTTTCCAGATCTCCATGCCGGATTTTTTTTTGTGTTATAATCTCCGTACAGGATAAATATGTTCTCTAGTTTTTCAAAAAAATTTGACATTATTATACTATTGAAGCTTTTAATATTCAAAACAAACTTAAAGACAAAAAAGAATGACATAATAGTAGATAGAATTCCATTTGTTCTCCGGATTGTATTTGATAAGGGTGTACAAAGAAAATTTCAGTTTATGATACCAACAGTTAGAAACTGCTTACAAACTCATCTTTGTTCATAACCTTTTTCAATTGCGATTTCAAATATCAGCTAAAATCAATTGCTCCGACAAAACAAACATCGGTAGTTTGGAAGCTGTCACGAGGGACGTGGACTTGAAGTTGCTGTAATTGATTATGACATTGCGACGAAAGCTTCCGGAAATCGAAGCAATTTAATTTGGTGGTTGAAACAGCACGGGGCACCGCCGAAACAAATAAAACACAGCATTGCACTCAGCCCACCGTCAGCCGCATTTGCCATTATGTCACTCATCTTCAGCTTTTCAGAGCATCCAGCGTGGACGGTCAAATCCCATCAATTATTGAGGTTTGCTGTCCGCAAACAAACAGCGCCGTTGACGTGCAGCTGCAGCCGCGAAAGCTCTGCCCGAAGATGAATTCGGAGCAGGAAGAGCATGAAAAATGTAGGATCGTCGCAACTAATTTTAAAGTTTTCCAGCCCCGCGCCGCCACGGGGGCCCGCAATATTTGACGAATTCGAAATGCGTTCGCACCTCGCCCGGCGACACGCAATCGAGTTATTCGCCGAACTCGCCGGAGATTCCCCATCGGGGCGAAATTAACACCAAACTACATTTTCTCCCGGCGGCCGGACTTTCTCAAAAACTAATTTCGCCCTAATATCGAACGGCCGAAATTCATTACGCGCGGCGCCGCAGCCCCGTATTTTCCATCCCGCAGTTGCAGCGCGGAGGCGACAAAGCGACCCGCGCGCGCGATACGTGCCTCCAGGTACACGCACGGCGCATTGTTTCGAAAATGAGTTCGCTTATCGTCTCTATGCTCACGGCGGATGGGATTCCCGAAACAAAAAGCAGCCCGCGCCCGTATCGAAAGTCGCATCGCATGGAAGAGGATTAGGACTGGATAAGTTTCTGTCTCCACATCTAGAACAATGCCGGAAATCCTCCCTACTTTATATTTTAACAATACCGCTGGTTACGGCGACTTTTTAGAAACTTTATCGGGCTGCTGCAGAATCTTAAAATTACTGGCGCACATGTAATCTCCAAATGCTTCGCTGCGTCTTCCTCTGTGCAACTGCAAACACCGAAACCTCTCTTTTCTTAATTAAAATATTTGTAATCTTGACGTCCGCGTGATATAATTATTTATTGTTTTTCTTTTAATAGTGATATTAAACTATCTCTTCTTTTAAATAAAAATGTAGTGTCGTTTCGTATAGTGAAGGTCCAAAAATATCCACTTGATCAAACTGATTGGGGCTGCCACCAATATTCGTGAGCAAATGTTGAAAAAATTAGCTCGCCCATCACTTTATTTGACTCGACATATGCTGTTCCTGTGTCCAAATTATCAAATATTGCTCTTTTTAGGAGTAATCTAGAGTAGGTGTAATTTGAAATCAAAATTGGACAGAAAAAATTTAAAGTAATCGTCAGATTTAAGGGTAAGAACAAGTTTATGCCACCACACCTTCTGGTTGCTTATGACTATAACTACTTTTCACTTTCGTTTCCTAACTTCACTGAATAGTAAATAAAATTCACTTATTTAACATAGCGCTTACTTATGGCCCACAAAAGTAATATGAAAAGCTTTGATAAACTGCTTTCGAAATTCTCTTTAAATCCTCTAGAAGTTAAATAAATAGACTAAAAAATTCTAATTATAATGTTTAAATCATGAAATTAGCAAAAAATGCAAATGTTAATGCTAAAGATTTGGCTATAAATAAAATTCATAAGCATTTTGTAAGCATTTTTAATAGTTTTCTCGAAAGCAGAGACATTCGAAAGACATATTTAGTTGGTTGCATCTGCGAATGATCTTCACTCGAGAACCTGCAGTTTTGAGCTCCTCGTTCGAGCAATGAAAATGATCCAGGTGGTCCGGCGGCTAGACAGAATCATATCTACATGTAAACCGTGTAGGTTTGAGAATGGTTTTTACAGATCTCCCGGACTATTTAGACAATGCTGTTCTCCGACGCCTTTACATAGTTGCTAAGTAATAAAGTATTACAAATTCTTGTTTTTTCAACTCCGTTATTTACAGTTTATTAATTCCTAGAGAAATTGTTAATTGTCCGAAATAAAATAAAAACAACTAATCTTTAATGCTGCTCTGATCAAACACTATATTTTTTGTAGATATTGCCATATGTTATTATGGTCCTTGAAATAAATATTGATTTGTACTTTCCCATTGCCATGTATATTACAAATGAAATTGGTAATGCCTTTAACCTGGACGTACAGAAAAGTTATCTTTCACTGACTATCAGATATTGAAATTTCTTTCAGGTACATTAATGCTCCTTTCAGTAAATATGATGCCTTGACGAAATGAAAGAGAAAAGTGCTTCTGTTTCTTTACCTACAGAATAAGAGAACTTTGTTTTTTGGTAAACTATTAAAAAAGATTACCTTACATACATACAAGTGTTCTAGAAAATGTGTACGAACAAATAAAAGTAAGCGTTGATGTTACTATTGCCTGTGCATGCTGTAATAAAGCATGTTGTTAAATGGCTGTGATGGTTAAGAACACTATTTATTAACATTTTATTATTTTAGAAAGCTAAGTAAAAGTAAACTGGAAAATACATTGGTATTCGTACTATTTGTGTACAACTATATTTTTTAGCGGAAAAACTGTCTTTACAATTTTCTCTAAACGTTGTAAACGTAAGTAAATTAGTTCATAACAGCTCATTAGTGTAAGTCTACTATATGGTGATGGTCCTCACTAGTCCAAAGACCTAGCCTCACGTCGCCAACGACAAAGTATGCGAAGCTATAACAAAAATAATAAGTTAACGATGATGACAGAGAAATAACTGAAATTTTTTACTTTCGGATGAGCTCCTCTAAAGATTCGATGTTCTAAATATCGAACCGACCCTACAACAGGCCGGATTAAAAAGAGAAGAATCCGCAACAATGTTTCCATACTTTCCCAAAGAACATACTCTTTATAGATGATGCTTTCCGAACGCGAGCACAATTTGAGCGTCTTTTGCATGCAACATCGGCACTAATTACACAGCTCAACAATTTTAAACTTTTTCCTGGTTCCCGCTTAGAAGTAATCAATTCTAGCGGAAAATTCTTCTTAAATCTAGATATGCCTTCAGTTTTTTCCAATCGCGTATAGTTTTTGAGAATCGGATATTTGATCACTTATCAGATTTGGTACATCGAAAAAGTGAAGTATTATTTCAGTATACTTGTCTTACTGTATAGACTTCCCGTTTATATGATGTTGCTAATGTTTCACTCACTGATAACCAACAGTAATATGCTAACATGGTTAGGTTCCATCATATTCCCTGCTAATGCTTGTCTCCCCTTTTTGAGTACATTCAATTGTTGTAATAGTGGTCCAAGCAGCTGAACTTGAGTTTTGGATAGATTAAGGTATTTAACTAGGTCGTTTAACTTCTCTTGTGAAATCATGTGGGGTTCATTGACGTTATAGGGATTGAAATCATTATCTTCGTCTTTGCAATGTACCTCTTCTTCTTATTGTTCGTCATCATGTTCTACAACACATAATTCGGGTAAAATAGGAACAGAAACACCTAGACAATATGAAACAGGCCGCATAGCAGAAGGTAAATTGGGATAAACTATTTTGGTAACACGGAAATAATAATCCTTTAAATGATCCTGCTGTTCCCTCCAAATCATTGGTACAGCAAAAGGCATAAACCAATGGCGCAACCTGTTTGTACATGAAACACAACAGAGGTGCCCATTTCTTATCGTGATCACAAGCACCGCACCCAAAATACAGATGATAAGCTGTTTTTATACGGGAGTAAACTCGGCACATATGTTACATATGTTTGGGGTATTTGTACATATACGTGATATGTTTCTAGATTATCTGTTCATTTAATTGAGTCAAATTAGTAAGAAAAACGCTAAGAGCTCGAAATTTTTAGTGTGTACACGTATCGAAACGTTCCAAGACGCATTCGACTCGTAAGAGCTTCAGAAAAAAATGTTACCACATATTTGTTTGTTATAATGCGAAAGTGCATTTTATTGATGAGCTTTTTGCAGACCCAAAATAATATTTTATTTCTCGCTTAATATTGGCCAAAATAAACTCATTCCCGTTACTCGGAGGTTTTTGGGATCGCTGATCACAAATATGATGCTTAGGAAGTGCCCCTATGCACTTGGGTAACATAGTTCTGGAGATGGGGGTGATTTTAGAGAATTACCTAAAATTTGTTTGTTTTTATAGTTTAAACTGACTGAATAAGGGTTTTTGGGGTCGCTGATAACGAATATGATGTTTAAAAAGTGCCCCAATGAAAAAGAACGACGGTACAAAAAATTGTAAATGTAGAAAATTTTGCAAAGGGAAGTACCGTCGGGTGTAAATATGGTTCAACAGACATTTATAATTTGTAGGAAAAGCTATAAATTAACACTCTTTTAGTCTACTTGGTAAGTTTTTCCTGAAGACCATAACATTATCCCGATGTTAGTACTTAATTTTAAACATTTACATTTTATTGTATCTGTTCTATTAAACAAGACAATCTTGTGTGCCAGCTTGATCGCTAGTAGTTAACTATGGTTGTGGTTATAAACAACTTAAAATAAAATATATTTTAAGTCAACCACAAAAAAAGTTGTTTACAACACGCATTTCGTTAAAAAATAACTAGACAACTACAGAGCATATTACAATATTATATATCTATTAAACTTTATATTATGTTTGCTGCCATTTCAAATCGTGTAGTTGTAGTCACGGTTTTATGCTGCTAATAGCAACATTCCAGTTATTCAAGGCTTAAATTACTTACTTTACTTAATAGCATCTTATATTACCTTTTTAGATTTAATAAATATCATGTAAGTGAAAACAGCAAGAGTAGCTCAAACATCTTAAAAATAATACGTACAGGCGCGCATGCTTGTGATATAAAATCACAGCTTTTGATTTTTTTAAATAGAGAATAATTTAGTAAAATAGCAATAAATATTTTTTTTAGATTTACGAGAAAGAAAGCTATACAAATTTTTTATGCGTTCTACTAGATACTTGACAATAAAAAGAAATGCGACCTGTTATTTCTCGTGAAAACAAAGAACTACAGCTGAAAGCTAAATGCAGACAAAATTAAAGTTCTCTAATAAAATTTTCATTGAAACTTAAAATATTTAAAGCACTGTGAACAATACAATAGTAAAATATCAAAAGATAAGAGTTTTGGTGGAGGAAGACTCAAGCTCGCAGAAGAATAATGCGTGACCGAAATTTGTGTCGAAATAAATAAAAGCTCAAAAATTACACCTGCAGGACTATAGTAACAAATAGCTTATTACACAGTTGTTTTCGTCGTTACGTAGAAATTCAAGAATGTTGCTTAGCGCAGTAAGTAAACTCGAACAGTTATTGTGGACCATAAAGCAGCAAGATCGTTCAAGAATCAGAGAAAGGTACTAGAAAGAGACAAATCCATTTTGAATATGACGGTATTCTTGAGAATAAACAGAGAAAAGAAAATTAAAAGATTTACAATGCACACCTTCTGGAGAGGCAGGCGTGTAAATAGCCGCCCTCGTGGTGCGGTGTGGGAAACGAAGTACGGCCCGTTTTGAAACGTAAACTGATAAGGCCCAAATCGTCCCTTAAACGGCCAGCGCGAAAGCGGATGGGGGCGGCTATCGATATCAACCGAAAGTAAAGCCAAATCGCTCACCTGAATCGGCTTCGGCTTCGTCGGCGATGGTCCATGGTGGACACCTTGCTGCGCTGTCTTCGTGTATGTTGCGGGATATTAAATGCGGCCGTACTGGGCGCGATGCGGTGTGAGTATAAGCGGGTCGTTAAGCACGACCGAATTGGCCGCGTTGCGGAGTGCGTATTGCGGGGTGTTAAAACACGACCGAACTGGCCGCGCTGCGGTGTGCGTATGTTTCTTGCGGGTGTTAAAACACGACCGAATTGGCCGCGCTGCGGTGTGCGTATGTCGCCGGGCTTCGTGCCTGGCTTAGCGGTAGGTATTTGCGGGAAATTTTCATTCGACAGCACCTTTAATATCAAAGGGTGCCGCCGACGGCGTATGCAGACTTGTCGGCTGAGCAAAAGCCCATATGCCGTCCCGCGTGCGATGGCAAAACGTAGCGGCAGATATCAAAGCCCCCCAGCATGCCGCCGCGATATACAAGCGGTTCAAGCCGCCACACCACCTTCCTAGTAATAAAGATTTTATCATTTTTTTTGAAAAAGGTAGGGAATTCCAATTAAAGATAGCTTTATTTATTTTATTAAAAATAAAATATCAAAATAATGATAAACAAATTTAATAAATTATGCGTAGTACAAAAAAGCAAATAATACACAAACGTTAAAAAACTGTAAATTAAAAGAAATATACAACGAACATTTCAATTTCTCCCCTCTAAAAGAATAAGGTAAACCTACTAAAATCAAGTAAAATTGGATATAGAAATTTTGCAGTAAAACTTGAAAACTTAAAATCGCCAACAATTAAAACAATCTGAGAGATAGAATCTGATTTATTTAGGTTATACCACTGTTTCTTAATTTTAGGGGAATTTCTTTATATTAAAAAATATAGAATATATATAATATTAATATCTAAACCCAGAAAAGACCTGATAAAAACGTAATCATTTGGACCAATAATTTTATTGTCCGTAACTTTAAAACTACTACTGCACAGAATAAATACTGGCCCTCTTACTGAAGAGTGGATATCCAACATCAATTTGGATTTTTAGAAAACCACTCAACTGCCCAACAAACTCACCCAATAAGCCATTCAGTCAATGAAACGCTAAACAACAAAAAGTATTGCAAGTCAGCAGTATTTTGAGACGTCAACCGTCGAAAAGAAGTGGCACATTCTTCCAAATAACCTATTATCGACATCTAAAATCATACCCAGATTAGAGAATTTAGAACTGGGGCAAATGATAGCATATTCGAAAACTTCGCCATCAAATCTGGAATCCCTCAAGGCAGTGTCATCGGCACCTTGCTCTAAGTACTCCATACTGCAGGTCTTCCATTTACAACAAACACCATCACTGATACTTTTGCCAATGAAACAGTTACCCTCGCATTCAGTAAGAATCCAGTCAAAGCTTCGAACTATATACAAGTTTATTTAAATTAAAACACAACCTTGTCATAGAAGTGGAAGATCAAAATCGATGAAACAAAATATATACTTAAATAATATAGCTATTCCCACATCCAACAGCACAAACTATTTAGTCTTACACATGAACTGCAAACACAAACATATTGTTAAAAAGAGAACACATATTGACCTAAGAGTAAAAAAATTACATTGACTCATTTGGAGAAAGTCAAAATTACCCTCAGAAAACAAGATTCTGATTTCACCTTCATCAAACCAAACATATGGAATGGAACTTTGAGAATGTGCCAGCGAGTCAAAAATAAGTACCATTTAGAGGAGCCAATCTAAAATACTGCATATGATCACGAACGCTTCTTGATGCATCTCCAACTAAACCCTCCTTAAAGATTTACAAGTGACCTATGCTAAAGTACTAATTAAGAAAAACGGTGCAAAGCATCACAATGATCTGGAAAGTCATCCCAACGCTCTAGTGCATCTATTACTGACCACCAGTCTATAAAAGGTTAAAACAAAAATGACCAAGTAACCTTGCAGAAGGATATTCAGGACTTGTCACTAAAGGAGGTATCTAGTCTTTGGAGTTTACATCATTGGTTTAGATTTATATATATTATATATTTGTAATTTTTTGGGTAAATTATAGTATTTTTTAGAAATAGTTACAATCAAATTTATTCTGGTAGACTCTTCAAAGTACCAACATTCTCAAGTTGTGGTTATAAACTGATAGATCTTGAATGCTTCTGAAACCTTGTTGAATTCTAATAGTATTTCTTAACAATATATTTAGCTTTAAAAATTTAACTGTCAAAGACTTAATTGTAAGCGCTAGATAAGCATCTCAGTTCTTTCTTAATAAAGCTGTCGCAAAAATATAGAGACGTTAATATCAAGAGAACAGTTTTCACGGTCGCAATATAGCTTAGTAGCTAATAAGATAGGACTGTAATACGCATACGTCAATAAGAACGACTTTATTGGCTATATACATATATATATATTGTGTAATCATAGTATTTGTAAATAGTGAGCAAATAGAGCAGCAAACTTGTATCCAATGTGGACCTGGATCAATGTAGAAGCTATCCCGATGATTTAGAAGCAATTCAAAGATATCTGAATATTTAGTGAAAGTGGTGATTCGCATTCTAAAAGATCAGCATCAAGTACAACACCGAATATGTTGAAAGTATACGGGCTACAATCAACAAGAATCAGCCGTGAACAGTCCGACAGTACAAAAATTAATTAATGTGTGTCGCGGCAAAATTCATTCAGCGGCTACTTTTACCGTAACTGTTACCATAATGTTACTGTAACAGAAAGAACATCGTGCTGCAGTAATGTCTTGCTTTAGACTGGTACCCCTAAATCAAATTTTCTCAAATAGATCATGACGAAAGTTGCAACAGCTACGATCCAAAGTAAAGATTCAGTCGCCCCAACTACAATTTCTTGATTCGTTAAATCCGAAAAAGAGCTATCTTGAAGGGGAATTGAGACTCAATATGATGTTTTCTTATTCCGTACCATTGCTAGCTTTTTTTTGTTATTGTAATTATAATTCTTATGTCATGTGGTCGAAAAAGCGGTTTATCACTTTTTGAACGCTAATACAACAAATGTTACACGAAATGGCGAAAAGCTTTAATTTTATGGATTGAAGAACAGCCTTCCAAAGCAAAGTAGTCGACATAAGTGAATTCCTGCGTTATTTTATTAATCATGGCCACGTTATCACAAGTTGCTCAGTAATCTCAGTGAGCCAATCAGTACTGGAAGCCCTGAAGACACTGGGGGCACCAACCGAACTCTAATTAGAGACTTGGTGCCCGGTGAAGGAACTTGAAAAGAGAACGGAGCTGGCATTTCAATAGACTAAGGTCCATGTCGGTACCACCAGGAACAAGCAGGCGGACAAACTAGCTAAAGAATGAGCGGCAGAAGACGGGCACGTTTGTTTGAACACCTAGCTAAAACTCGCGTGCAAGCTCAGATGGCGGTTAGCAACAGCAGGGGAATATACGAGACAATATTTTCCAACCATAAAGACAGTAAAAACGCGCTAGTCTACCTTATCGGTACACTGTCAAACTCGTTACAAGACATGAAAACTTCTGAATCTATCTGACAAGTTTTAAAAATTTGCAACAGGGGCAGGATAGCTATATCCGAGAAGACAGAGGTAAAACCATGCATATGCTAATTAGTCGTTCCCTTAAACACAGCCTAACGCGATAAACACTGCGATGTCACGGCATTCTCTACAGAGGTCAGCTCATGAAATGCATTGGACCAGTTTTGTGGGGGTTGGAAAGTGTTAGTAGTAGGACCAGAAAATTCGGCAATAATAGATACGGACTAAGACGCACAGACTCGCAAGTGATGTTTGGCAACTGTGCTGCGTCACATAAAGACAAAATTGTGGACTCCAAGAGCACGTTAGATATAAGTCAATGTAAAGTAGCATAATAAGGATCGTAAGCGAGAAAAGGTCAATTGCCTTAACTCGAGTTATTCCATGGTTTTCTTCGAGTTCTGCACTAAGTTGAATGCCAGGATAGGTTTCCACTGACCACGATTAGAATAAATTGAGAACTGGAAAGGATAAGATTGTAAAACAAACTAAAAAAATTCATGTGTAACACCGCAAGATGGAGCATGGGCTGCTTATCTTTCGTTAAATTGTACTGCAGAGAGGGCTTTCCAACACGGTCCAGAACAAATCCTCAACTTTTGTCGGCAGCTGTCGGGGGCCGTGAAGTAAGATAACATCTAACATTAGATGGTATGTGAGTTTTGTTTCATTTAAAAATTAATAGAAGTCATCGGTGCTCATTTTTAAAAAAGACGGTAAATGCTATATTGCTCCTAGAACGACAACGGTGACCTTCATTATCAACAGCTTTTCGAGCGTCCAAAAATTGTATCTTCTTATGGGGATTATTTTCAATCAGTACGTTAAGTTTTTTCAAAATCTAAAACGGTTTTGTGCTCTCTATTGAGAGAAACTTGATAACGTGTTACTCAACGGAAAAGGATACCTCTTGCTCTGATATACGATACTGAATAAAAAAACAATAATGCGAAATACTTTAATTAATAAATCACCTTTAGGCATCGCTATCTACAACACTTAGAAACCACACCCCTCTCAATTCACCTCACAGCGCGGAAAAGAAGTTTAGTTTATGTTGATTGTACCCCGCGAAAGACTTTATATTTAGAGAAACCCAAGACCTTGATGTCATTTTAACAATTTTAAAATGTAACAAAGCTGCTATAACTTTTTTTCTCGGTAAAGGTAAAATCCTTAACTCATTTGGAAAGAACAGAGCGACAACATTCTGTAGTTGTTCCTAGGGCTACGTAACTTCAAATATGTAATAATAAAGTTAAGTATTTGATCCATTCCAATCTAATAAAATATAACCAAAGTAATTAATGTACCTAAGCTATTGTCAACGCACTTAATAAGTAACGATGTACATAAACCTTTGAATCTTTATACTATCAACCTAAGTGATATCGCCCTTTTAAGTCAGATTATTCTTATAATAACGTCGAAGTCTCATTGTGGCTGGATATTTTGTATCAATTTAAATTACGTCACTTTAATATTGAATCTGTTAAAATTATGAATGTGATGGTTTTATTAAAATTTAGCTGACCCACTTGATACTATTTTTCAAATTACTCGTTAGGGCATGGTGTTGCTTCCTTATAGATTAGTGTAAGATCACTAAAAGCTGAAGGAAAAAACTTATAAACATTATTGGACTTTCAGTTTTGGGGTTGGTATATCGCGTTAGCAAATTAGGAACTATAAATTTACAAAACACCTACAAATCGCAATTAAACTCAAAAGAAACAATTTCAGAAAAGACAGTAAAAAATTGATATTTGTAGGAACCAATGAGCTGCAAAAGTTAAATATAAAGAAATAAGAATTCTAGGGACAGCTTAAGCAAAATAAAAATAAAGGGCGGGTTTGTCATTATTATAATGATGTTTATAAACATCTATAAAGCACTGGGCAAAATCAGAACTATCAAGCGCTATAAAAAACATACAATAAACATGTAGGAATATGTAGAACTTTAAATAAACTAATTTGTATATTTAAACTAGCAGCTAAAAAAAGATCATAAGGTGATATAAATGATTGCGTAAACAAAAGTATTGATAATAATCTAATAGATCTACATAAGAAAAAACAATAAGAGACATAAAAACAACAAATCTGCAGGCGCTGAAAATGTGGAAAACCTTCCAAGTGCGCGCCTATAGCTGTCACTGGATAATTTGAATTTGAATATTTTTATCAAATGTAAATCAACTTTTATTGGTTTTACTTAAAACACGAATACTATAATCATTCTGCTTATAAGTAGACTATGTAAAAGGGTCATAAAACAAAGAGTAGAAAGCAAAACTGCTATTTTTCCAAAATAAGACCAGATTAGAAGAAATAATCCTTCATTTAACGAGATACCAAAGATATAAACATTGTCATACTAGTGATGTTATATAAAAAGTACAAACATTATCAATATTCGCTGACTCAAACAAATGTAAAGAAAGAATATTGCATAAGTTATCCAAGTTAATAGTACAACTCGTATAAATTTGTTTTCTTAATTTAAAAACTATTTATTGTACAAAAAATGAATGGACAGAGAAATGATATATTCGTCAAAATAATTTTTCCATGAGAATAAATTTTTTCAGTAGAGGAAAATATCAAATTAAATTATTTATAATCGATAAAAGATAATTTATTGAAAAGGTATCAATTGTGCATACAATTTAACATTTCTTTAGTAGATTATTAATCAGCATCGATGAATCCTAATTGAGTTCGACAAATTTATCAGAAATAAACCAACAAATTTATATCATAAAAGAAAAATAATAAAATCAATAATAACTCTGCCATGTAAAGTTTAGAAACTTACTTTTAAAGGGAGTTTTGTGCTTTTATAAAAAAATCGTCAGTCAATAAAACTTCAATCAAATTCAGTTGCTCATGAATAAGCACAAAAGCTACAACGATTGAGTTCGCAGACCTAAATAAATGCTAATATTTGCCACAAATTACTGTAAATTTGCGTTTTAACATCTGTATAATGGGGAACAGTCGGCAAATAGACCTTACCTTCCGGAGGCTACAGATGGAAATTCTGAACTTTGGCAGACTACTTATTTCTAGTTTCCTATAAGAGCGAAAACTACATGGAACAGTTTCAAGTATATCTCATCGACAAAATTTTAAAATGAGGGTTTCGTAAACTATTTTAAATAACAAATTTAAAATTTTGATTATACACTGAAAATATTTAAAAGAAGGGATCTTATTGCGCACAAACATTTGAGGGTTCATTTTTTATATGATGCGGACAAGCTTCAGGTTGAAACCGCAAATTATTTAAATTTTCTCATAGTGTTGTTATAAAGCATAAAGCATCACATGTAAATTAAAAAAAGGACAGGCCGAAAAAGTGCAACTTCTGCACGCGAAAGCCAAAAATTAATTCAGGAGTCGCTTAATAACGGGAAAAAATCTTTCTGCTGCTGCTTTGTCTACAGAAATTGACCGGCCGCTTAGTGCTGGTACAGTAAAAATATGGCAAGGGGAGAAAGAGGTCTGAAATATTGCGAGATCAGAAAGAAGTTATGGTTCTCAGAGAAGAATTAAAAGGCTTTTTTTTACAACGGACATTGCAACCTCAACATTTAAAAGAGAATATTGAACAAATGTTCTATAGCCAGACGAGTCTAACCTTGCGGTAAGCTTAATGATAATTTTACTATTGCTCTCAATGTTTAAATCGTAATAATAGGTTTATGGCACGTATAATGTTTAAATTTAATAATCATTCATTTGTGTGGCATCCAAATATGTGACACCTACAGTCAAACACAAAGGAGGATCTGAGGTTTTGTGGCAACCAGCGACGCTAAAGATGCATCAACACTAAACAATACAGTATTGTGCTGGAAATGGTTCTGCACCCAACTTATATATAGATTTTTGTTAACACCAACTTCTTCTTCTTCTTCTTCTTTGTCCATCCCTTATACCTTAAGGTGTCGGGTCCTCTATCCATTTTCGAAATCTCTTCCTGTCCCTAGCGATTTGTTTAGCTTCTGCCATGCTTTTCCCCCTCCTTTCCACTTCCTTCCTGATAGTTTCCATCCATGTTTGCCTTGCCCTTCCTCTTCCTCTTTTTCCTTCTTTTCTTGCCTCTAATACTCTTCTTGGCAGCCTTTCTTCGCCCATTCGTGTCACGTGCCCAAACCACATTAGTTGTCTTTTCTGTAGTGTTTCCACTAGCGGTTCTAGGTCTAACTCCTCTCTTGTTGTGATGTTCCTCACTCTGTCCCTCTTTGTTCTTCCGACTATACGTCGCAGGTACTTCATTTCCGCAGCCGTTAATTTACTTTTGCTCTTGTCTTGTAGCAGTATGCTTTCTATTCCGTATGTTAATGTAGGTAAGTATATTGTTTTATACAGGTAGAGCTTAGTCTCTTTGCTCAGCTCTTTCTTGTTGATTAATGTTGAGTTGATCTGATAGTATACTCTCTAGTTGCCTTGGAGGTCCGGTTCCTTAATTCATCTGTTACTGTTCCGTCTTGGCTTATTATTACTCCAAGGTACTCATAGCTCTCCACTTGTTCCAATTGCTCTCCTTCACATCTTACGTTCAGGTTTCTTTGTTCTTCATCTGTGTTCTTACTTATTCTCATTATTTTGCTTTTCTTCGCATTTATTGTCATTCCTTTTATTTTAATTTCGTTGTTCCAATTATTTATTGCTTGTTGTAGTTTCCTTTGGCTATCGGCTATGAGTAGTATATCATCTGCGAAGACGAGGCTTTGTATATTGATTGCCCCCATGTTCCAGTGTCCTAGTTTAGTGTTCAGGTTTGGGTTCCTGCTGTTCTTGACTATTTCATTCATCATGATAATGAATAGTAGTGGACTGAGGGAGTCTCCTTGTTTTATCCCCCTCTCCATCAATAATTTCCCCGATTCTTGTCCTTGTATTCTTACTATTCCTTTCGTTCTTCCGTATAGTCGTTTTGTGGCTTCTACAAGTTTTCTCGGGACGTCAATTCTTTCCATTGAATTCCACAGGGTTGCTCTTGGTACCGTGTCGAAGGCTGCTAGGAGGTCTATGAATGCCAGGTGTAGCTCTTTGTTTCCTTCAAGTGTCTTTTCTATTACTGTGCGAAGCGTAAATATGTGGTCTTGAGTCTGTCTGCCTTTTCTGTATGCAGCTTGTTCCTCTAATAGCGCGTCTTCTATGTGATGCCTTATCTTTTTTTCTAGTATCCTGGTGTATATCTTTTGTACGCAGGATGCCAGGCATATTGCTCTGTAGTTTCCACAGTCGTTTGTGTTGCCTTTTTTGTGGATTGGTACTATTATGTTTTCTTCCCAATCTCTCGGTATTCCTTCTCCTTCGTATACTTGCTGGCATATCTTGTGTGTCCATTTCTTTATACACTCCCCTCCGTATTTGATTAGTTCAGGGCTTATTCCATCTTTTCCTGCAGATTTTCCTACTTTCATGTGTGCTATTGCTTCTTCTGTTTCTTCCAAAGTTATTGTTTCGTTTTCTGTCTCTTCTTGTTCTTCTTGATCTACTCTGATGGGGTTGTATTGTTCTTGTATGTTTGGTGCTTTGAATTTTGTGCTGTAATGTCTCTTCCATGTTTCTAATATTTGTGGCAATTCTGTAACGACTTCTCCTTCTTCGTTCCTAATGCTCTACACCTTTTGTTTGTGCATTCCCCTTAGGCCTTTAACGGTTTTCCAGAAGTCCTTTTTGTTGTTTTTGTTGTCTTTGAATTTCTGCTCCATCTCTCTACCAAACTCTTCCCAAGCTTCCTCTTTGACCCTCTTCACTACCTCTTTTGCCTCATTTCTTCTTGTTATATAATGTTGCCTGTCTTCTTCTCTCTTGGTCTGTAGGTATCTCTTCCAAGCTGTTTTCTTTTCCATTACTATCCTTTTTACTTCCTCATTCCACCATTTCGTGCGTTGGTATCGAGGTGATATTTTGCTTTTCCCACAGATTGTTGTTGCTGTCTCAAGTATTACTTCCTTAAGTCTTGTCCATCTCTCTTCCACGTTCCATTCTACCTCCTGATGGTGCTCTTGTTGTTCGTGTTCTAGTAATCTGCGCTCTACTTCTTGTGCGTATTCTGTTTTTTTCTCGGGCTTTCTTTGTTCAGTTATTTTTATTTTCTCGTAGCCTTTCTTCGCTACTTCCTTTCTTACATAGAATCTCATTTCCGCTATTACTAGTTTGTGATTTGAGTGGATTTCTGCCCCTCGGATGACCTTCAAGTCTAATATTGCGTACTTTGCTCCCTTTGTGTATGTGAAGTAGTCTATTTCACTTTTGGCCTCTCTGTTTTCTGCAATGAAAGTTATTTATGTATTAGTTTGTGATTGAAGAAACTATTTCCTATTAGCATTTCGTTACTTATGCAGAAGTCAATCATCCTATTGCCATTGTCGTTTAACACTCTGTCTGTACAGTATTTTCCTAGAACTCCATGTCCTTTGTCTGGGTTCTTTCCCATTCGGGCGTTCCGGTCTCCAAGTATAAATGTGTGTCTGCTTCTGTCTCTAGCTTTGTCGAGCACTTGTTGTAGGCTTGTGTAGAACTCTTCTTTTTCCAGTATATTGTCATTTTCTGTTGGTGCATAAATTTGTATGAATGTAGTTCTTTCTTCTAGCTGGACATCTATTGTCATTATTCTTGAACTGATACCTTCCCATCCTATCACCTTTCCGGTTAGGTCTTCGCTAATTATCACTCCTACTCCCTCCTTTGCTCTTGTTCCTAACTGAACTCCAGAATAGAACAATTTGTATCCTTTTTCGAGTGTTTGTTCTTTGATTCCTTTCTTTTTGATTTCTGAAAGTTCTAGGATTTTAACTTTATATCTCTCCATTTCTTCAACTAACTCTATCTCTTTCCCATTTAGTCCTGTCACGTTCCATATTCCAATTCTTGTCCTTTGTGCACGCTTAGGTCGTTTTCCACCTTTCCGTCCATGTCCGAGGCTTTCTGTGTTTCTCTGAAACTGTATACCTCGTATGGGTGATTAGCCCGACGACGAGGGCCCCGTTACCTCGGGACAACTGGTATCAGGTTAACACCAACATGAACATAAAATATCGACAACATGCGCCCTGCCACAAATCTGCGAAAAGCTTACAATGGTTTCAATGTAACCAAATGCAGATGCTGGATCAGTAAGTCCAAGCCCCAGATCCAAATCCCATTAAGGCACACTAGGAATAGTTGCCATTATTAAATATAAAGCTAGACCAAAAAAAAAAACATTAAACACATAACAATAGCTAATAAATATTAAGTGAAAGCTGACGTACTTTTTCTCCTAGGCGCTCAAATAAATTCCAGAAAGCTATTTTTATAGGGTGCTTCATACTTTGGCTACGGCTGTATATACAGTAAATATTCAAATAAACACAACCAATGATTTTTCATTCGATCTTATTAACTCTCACTAAAGAAGAAATGTATTATAAAAGGTTGGGCAGTATAACGGACAATTTTGAAAAAGTTAGCAATTTCCCTGAGCCAAAAAGGGGGGATTATAAAGCTGTCGGCCCTGGTCTATAGACCATGGAATTTAGTTACGACAGAGCGATGAACTAGTCAACGAAAGTGCGTTATCACAGTTTTATCAAGACGGCAACTCTTACAATGTCTGCATCGTGCTACCTGTGTTCGTTTTTCATTCATCGGAATCAGCCGCTGCCATCAGCCCATGCAATCAAAATGTAGGTTTAGAACTTTGAAGAAACTTTGTCCGAGACAAAAAAGAAGCACGAAAGACTAGAATTAGTGCATACCTCTGTCACAGCCCTTGCCGACAGCACCACGCCTCAATTTTTCGCCAGATAGATAAGACGGATTTTGCACAATGATCTTCACCAGCACCCGTACAAAATTTAAATCATTCAAGCTCTCAATAAAGCAGACCATGCCACCTAAAGGTGTTTCCGTGGACAATTTTTGAATTTTAGTTTATCAAACTGAGGACATCTGTCCGGTTATATCAATAAACAAAAATTCAGGTTTTGAAGTAAACTCTCGACAACTCTATCAACAACCTCTTCATCCCGCAAAAGTTACTGTGGTTGTGTGCTAAGTTTTCACCAGCAATTATAGGGCACTACTTTTCGAGGATATTCTTGAAAATGCTGTGTCTGTGACTTCGAAGAGGTATGCATATATGATGGAAAACTTTGTATCCCACAATTTCCTCAGTATAATGATAAATGAGAAACAGTTTTTTCAACAAGACGGAGCTACCGGCCATAAAACGAGAGTAAGCATGAATATTGTCAAGGGCATGTTTCCAAATCGGGGATATTGCGTGGCTCCCTCGTTTGCCAGTCCTCACAGCTTGCGACTTCTTCCTTTGGGGTTATTTGAAAAGTAGGGTTTACCAGGATAAACCACCGAGAACAATCGGAGCCTCCAAACAAGGGATCCGACCGGAAATATTGCATAATGTAACCCGGCGTTTAAAAGGACGTCGTCTTTCAGAGATAATTCTTAACAATTATGGGAACTACCTTTTCTAAAATGCTTTTTATATACTTTAATTTGGCTACAATAGATTTGCGATATGTTAAATACTGTTCAGTCATTTCAAAATCGCCTGTTATTCTGCTCCACCCTTCCATCTGCTTATTAAAGAAGACCATCCTTTGCGCCACTAGAATAGTGCAGCGTTAAAGTAGTAAAGTACAGATAGCTATAAATAGACTGTAAGCTATCCAGTTGGAAGTGCACCGTTGTTATGTAAATTTTCAAAAGTTCCGAGTTAAGTACCCCAGCAGACGTCCTTAACTAGAAGATTGCGCGGCGCGCGCTATCGGACAATTCCGACGAAGATCACGCGCCAGAAGTAATCTGGCGCGCGCCCTAAGTACGTGCCAGACTTTTAATTTAACATACACTTCCATTACCGAAATTCGGGTAATCTCGCCACAAATTATTGCAGTCCTCTTTCTGACACTGAAAGCCGCCGAAATATATTACGTGCGCGTTAAAACAGCCACAATGTGACGAGGAGGCTCGCATGAATAAATAAAACAGAACGCGCCGTAAAGCCCGGCATCCGTCAAAATTGCATTAGGTCGTCCCTGAATATTCACGGAGGCGCCGCCGCCCGGCTGATACCCTGGGTGCCCTTCACTGCCGGCGCGGCGGGCTCCGCTTTGATTCAATCGGAGAAAGCGCCATCAATTGATGTGTAAGCGGCTCTTGGACGAGTTAAGCGTCGGGCCGCACGCTCCGGGGAATGACGGCTGTAAACAGCTTACTCCGCTTCTGCTGAATCTACACGGCCCCGTGCTAAACGCGCGGCACGGGGTGGTTATTGATTTACTAGCGGAGAAAACATAACTGACGATACACAATTTATGAAACGAATATATCCCCGCGCGGAGATATTCCGCCGTGATGCCTCTTCCCTGACAGGTTACGGGTTGCTGGGTGCGCTCCCGAAAGTGATCTACGTGCGATTTAAAACCTGGAAAAGCTTGCCCCTGCTGACAAGGCGTATGGAGATGTTGTTTGGAATGATGTTTTTCAAACAAGAGCGTGTCTTGGAGAAATTTTAGTGTCACTCTGAAATTTAAGGGTAAATAACAATAGCCATAGTTTTAAAAAAAAACAAAATAAAATGCTACTAATATTTTCCTATTACTCGGATGATTCCAGACAGTACAAAACTAAGATTATACAATATTTTGTTCATTAAATAAGTTTGTTCATAAGAGTACTTATCTTGCACAGGAACATTAAAATTCAATTTTGATCTCTCTTTGTTCTTTTAGAAAGTTTTGATACATACCACTAAGCAAATTTTTCCAAGGTTCCAAGGTAGTTTTTACCAGCTATAGATTTTTGTTGACCAAAAAATGTTATAACTGTGAAAAGCCACTTAGCCTTTAGGTCACCTATTATTGCATTGAACAATATGAAGAATATTAGTTCTTGGTATTCTTCTTTTTGGCTTATCTTCTCCATCATAGGTTACTTATCATAAGTTATCTTTACTTTAGATGTTGCTGATCTGAACAATTTAATCGATGTCGCAATAAACTAATCTCGTAGTTTATGTAACCGGGAGATTCGAGGTCGGCCTCCAATTCTCTTCCCACTGATTTTCCTTGCATAGTTTTTTATAGTACCTGGTACTTGCTGTTGCCTATATGATGTGGATCAAATATTCAAGTTTTTGTTTTTTGATTGTAAATAGTAATTACGTTTATTTGTTTTTCAGTATTTCCTACTCCATCTGTCTAAGGTATTCTTAATAATCTCCTTCAAAACTTTCTATTCTTTTTATTGTTTCTTTATTAAGTGACCAGCTTTCTATTCTGCACCGCAGAACCGGGAATACTTAATATTGAACCACTCATTCTAACTTCAAATGACAAATCATATGCTTGCAACATTTTTCTCATTTTAATAAAAGTTATGAGTCTTTTCGAAACCTTCGAGCAATTCTTGCCTGTGCTGGCGATTTTCAATAATTAGCGTTCCTAAGTATTTGTAGTGGTAAACTTAAATTCAAATCTGTAGGCTGCCTGCGGTTCTTTGTATACACTACTAATTTAGTTTTACTAATATTCATACTACATCTTTTAATTACCATTTTCATATTTTCTATTATTGTCTGTAGATCTTAAATATTGTCACATATCTATCTTAGCTTTCTAAGAATATCATTAACTATTATCCCTCATTTCTATGTATGTTAAACGGCAGCAGCGATAATATGCATCCCTGTCCGACTTCCTTCTTTATTTCTGCTTCTTATAATAAAGTGTTTTCTACTTTTACCTTAGCTGCTTGGCCCTAATACAGATTTAATATTATAGGTATATCTTGGTGGTCTATCTGTATATTATCGAGTATCTTCAACAGCTTACCATGTTTAATATTATCGAAAGCTTTTGGGCAGTCTATAAAGCACTCGAAAACGTCGTTGTTTAGATTTTGATATCTCTGTGCTAGTACATAAAAGGTGAAAAGCGCCTCGGGTAGCAAACGTCATGGGTGTTAGAAATTTCATAGATCACCCTAAGAAAAATCTTTAGAAGGTCGTTCATAAGACTCATAATTTTATATTTATTAGACGTTGCAGCACGCGGCTTCTTTAGAATAGTAACAAATATAGTTATCATGCAGTCGCGTGGTGTTGTCTTTGCTTTGTATATGATATTAAATAATTTTGCTTATTAACATAATTTTGATATTGTCATTTGGACGTAGCTTTAATAATTCGCTGTATACTTCTTCAAGTCCAGGAGTCTCGGTCGCTTTTCTGAAAGCAATTGCGTGTTCTGCTTCGTTTTTGTTTATTCTTGTCCCTTCATTAATTTGATGCTACGTTTTATTGTGTAGATCTGGCAACATTAAATAGCTCCATCTTCTCAATTTCCATTCTATATCCATAATGATGTTCCCTTTTTTGTTTACGTCCCATGACTTTGACTACTTTTATCTTCTTACATAGATTAAAAATGTCATGTTTCTTCTGATATTCAATTGATTTGCATGTATCAAATACCCAAGCAATTTTTTTTCTAATTTTATTATGGATTTCCATGTATTTATTTTTAATTGTGTTTTTGCATTTTCGGCATTCTTCTATTATGGTCAGAATTTCAATTGTCGTCCATGTTTAGATTTACCGTTTTATTTTTCTTGTATTGCTTTCATGGATGTTTCTATCTTAGTCCATGTTTTGTTTATGTCTTAGTAATTTTGCGTCATCATTTTATTATTATGTTCTTGGAACTTCTTATTCATAATAGAAGTAACTCGAATAGAGCTGTCACTGTTTTTTAATTCTGTGATATTTATTTAATTGTTGTTACGCTTTTTTGTTTTAAAATGACGACGACCGGGTTGTAATCAGAAGCTACGTCAACTCCAGAGTATGTTCTTACCAATTTTACACTGTTTCTAAATTTCTTATTTGTAAGTTCAGAAAAATATATAAAATTTTCAACAGATTCACTAACGTTTTGGTTTAATATTATTGCTTTCCAATTTAAATGATGTTGGTCATTACTACCGGAGTAAATCTTTGGTATAGACATGGCAAAAATCCAAGTAGATTAAAAATGCATAGTTAAATCCAGCTAAAGCTTACAGATTTATTACAAACTATTGAAAATTCCGCTTACTGGCTAATGGTTATTTTTGTTGTTTCCTTTATATGACTTTTTATTTTATGGCAAAATCAAACACAAATATACAATAAAAATCAAAATGCACTGAATTTTCTATACAATCTCTATCAGAAAATTCCTAGTACTGATTTTTATTGGAGATATTAAAATACGATATATGGGTATTATTCAGCCATTTAATATGTGTTCTACGTAGAAACGGCCTTGAAAACTCACTAAGTGGCAGAGCTGCGCTTAGAATCTCACTTTTCAACTTGTTGGGTGAAAGTAACACAAGTGACATGATGGACGCGGATTCCGAGCAGGAAATTAACGCAGTTCTGCGTTAAGCTAAGGAAACTCCCTAGTAAAACATAAAAAAATATGATACAGTAAACATATTGTGACAGAGATTTATCGAGAAGACGTGTCTTTGAATGGCACAAAACGTTTCGGGAGACCAATATTGCTCCCATATATGTGCTAAACATTATTTTCCAGAGATGATAAAATTGGTGTTATCGTATGACCCTCAAACGAAGAGCCAGAGTTCCAAATAGCGAGCTTTCAAAGAAGTAAAGGGGTAACCTTCGAAAAAAAAAGGGTTGATCACATCTTTTAATGCAAAAGGTTTAGTACATCATGATAGTTGCTTAAAAATATGTGAGAACGTTTGCGTTAATAAATTCGGCCGTTCCGTTCTGATTTGTGTGAATTTGGGCAGTTGTTTGTATTACACGACAATACAAGACCTCATACTACTATATTATCTAACATTGCCTGGCCAAATATTATATCTTTATTCTACTACATTTTATACATTTAAGCGATCTGTAACTCTGTGATTTTTGTTTCCTGTGTGAAAATTATGACATATATGCTGAGAAGCATTACGCATGAAACCTTTTCTGCTTGCCTCCATATCCTGCAGAAACAACATCAGGTGTGAACGCTGAGAGAATTACTGTGACAAGACCTAGGACCATTACTTATTAAGTTAAATAATTTTTTTTATACTAGCTTAATCCTGAATATTTTCTAACAAAGATTGTATAAAAATTTGAATATTCATAATGTCAAAAATTAGCAGTATGTATTATATACGCCATTAATGAAGGAAACGAAAGACAAAATATGCAATTTGATCCTCTGCGCGAGTAACGGATCAAGAGTTCATGTGAAGAGTAGCCTATCGAAAAACATTAAGAAACAAATTTAGTATCAACTTTCTAAAACTCAATCTTCTCAGTATTTGTTATTACATGAATATTGTGACCGGACTTTTTTTTGAAATGAGCTGAAAACGTCAAATTTCAAAAATGTCAACAAACGTCGTCATCATCAACAAACTGCATTCATAATTATTGTGCAATCTATATCTAGTACAGTTGCAAAGCTCATACACCTAAGACCGATTCAATATTAAACCAAACAGTTATGCACGATATTAAACCACGGAAACAGATATTTTTAATTGTAACTTTATTTTTAAATGGCATTTAAACCAAAAAACTGAATTAACTTTTTGCAGTATGACGAATACATGCAACTACACTATCAAGTTTGAAAATATTTCTATACCTAGCTTTAATTCATAGAACCAATTATTGTAAAAGACAATGGATTATGCACTGCAGTTCATTTGCTGTTAAATTGTCCTACTTTGCCACAAGAGGCCCCTCTCATGACTCCAAACTCGTATCCGGTTCAAGTCAAGCAAGTTAGGCGACTATTATTTAGTACTAATAACAACCGGAAAGCTTTTCCTGTATCTTACTTGTGTCTGCTGAAATGTGTAAATCCGATCTTTTTGGACTTGAGGTAAAAATAATAGTTTCTAAAATATGGTGGCAGTACACATCCTAATTTATTTTGAACCCTTCTTACCCGAGGAGTAATCAGTGGAACAAAATATTACCACACATCATAAGAGATACCGAACTCTGACGATATATAACTACATCAGAGGATCTTCAAAGTTCACAAAGCTCCTTCCTGCTGGTTTGATTATTGTGAACCTGCTCAGTTATATAATTTATCGTTTGTAACAAGACTATTTGCCAGTTAATCAGAAACAACACCTTTCCACCCACTAAGTTCTCATAGTAACTTCTATGAGGCTATCTGAAGATCTTTCTTTGCTACCAAGTAGACATTCTCTTAACTAACATAAATTTTTTACAAAGTTTTTTCTTCAAAATTCTTAAATATCACAATATTTGAATAAAATTGTAACACGTATAGGTCCCAACGGTTTACATTTGTTTTCACTTCCCGAGCTATTTTCTGAAATTGTTTTATAGTCTTGGAAACTGTTAACAAGGAACAATGTCACATTGTGGATTCCTACTTTTAAATAGTTCTATAATGACATCGCTACTATCTGACGACTTTTCCATTGCTAATAAGCGATTGTAATAAAACAATATCTTATAATAGTTCCCTGTAATAGGCCACGAAGGTTATTACTAGAGTTTATGATACACAGGAGTAGTAAAATGGCTAGCATAAAGTACCGATCGCCTATTATTACCCCAGAGTTTGACCTCCAGGTACTCATTTATTGCAGCCTGAGTTGAGCTGGATCGTAAAAATGCCAGTGATCGAATTTGCGAGAGCAGGATTCGAACCCGCATCTCTAGGTTTTGTAGTCTAGTGAGCTATCCACTAGACCACTAGGGCTCTAAAAAATATCTTAAGCATATAAAAAGAAAAAATATTACATTAAGTTACCCAAGTTAATAATACAAGTCATGTAAATTTGGCTCTGTAATTTTAAAATGTATAAAAAATAAACTCTCTGACGATTTATTTTACATAAATCAAATGTGATTAAATAAAACATTGTGATCTGATCTTCAGTACTTTAATTAGAATAATTTTTTAAGAATTTTAAAACAATATAAATTATTTACCCAGTATAACATCAGCAACTTGAGAAAGTTAACTAACAAATTTATAATAAAACATTTGTTTTCGAAAACAATAAAAAATGTAAACAAAAAAATAAAATTAATAATGCTTAACAGAACTCTGCGATATAAAGTTTGAAAAACCTATACAAACAATAGCAGTTGAAGTCTGCAAAACTGTTAACAGTTTTAAAATAAGTTTTGCATTATTACAAAAAATATTGTTAATCAATAAAACTGTGTGGATTCTTCCTTTAAAATCAGCCAGCGATTAGCAGCTAATCAGCAAGTGCGAAAGCTACAACGATTGAGTTGGCAGGCCTAAATAAATGCTAATATTTACCATAAATTACAGCAAATTTGCTTTTTAACATCCGTATAATGAGGAACAGTCGGCAAATAGGCCTTACCTTCCGGAGGCTACAAATTCTGAAACTTTGGTAGATTCCACTTATTTCTAGTTCCCTATAAAAGCGAAAACTACAATTTTAAGTTTAATTACCACGTAAAGAGTTAGATCACCTACACATTTGCGTTTTAAAAACTCAGATATAGATTGCGCAATTGGAATGTTTTTCTTACTATTAATCTCCTATTAATTATTTATTTTAAAACAAATAATTCCCCCAATACCTTAATCTAACGAATTTATTTACTTCTAAAGTTATTGAAAATAAAGTTTATAGAAATCAAAGTTACACAGTTAAAAGTCCTGTTACGTACCATTTCTAAAATATCTACTGTAGAACTGTAAGAAAGAATTATAAAAACTTATTTATAATTTTAATATACCAATTTTTTACTAATATAAAACTGCAATTTTTTGCTTTGTTCTCAAATATTTAATATGATAAACTTGTGATTCGAACCGAAAATATCAATATAGTTAAAATGTGACGAGCTCTTATAATTTAAAGACTGTATAGATAAAAAATCCTTGAAAATTTTATTAAACAGAAAGCAACATTTAAAAAAGAAGGCGTATTATTCAGCAAAAAATAAGTCATTTATTGCAAACAAAAGTTGGCTAAAATATTTAAAAAAAAGGTACTTATTGCACAATGTTAAATTTTAGCGCAAGCTTTACCAGATGCAAACAATGCTCGGAGGTTTAATTTTTAACTACCTGGAATTATCAATAAAAGAAAATATACACCAAATCAAATTTCTGACGCCTATGACAGCATTGTACTCCAAGGAACTACCATCTCAAACTTATATTTCGAAAAACTAAAAGCATGGATCAGGTCCTAAGGCTTCTAAACAACGTATCACTCTCCATAAGTGTAACAATCTATCTGATAGTGTAATGATAAAACGAATGTTAATAAATCGTTCCTTAAGCCCTCTAGTAATCCAATAAAAAAACGTGGATGACTCAAGGTATATTTGGGGGCGGGATTTTTAATTGTTTTGTCCTTGCAGTGGAATGCTACATGATGGAAAAATTGTGCGTCAAACTTTTATTGCTTATTGATAACGTGAGTAGCTACACCAATAAACTAAATTATCCAAATGTAGAAATTGTTTTCTTTCCTCCGATCTACACGTCATTAATAAAATCACTGGACCAGGATGACATTCAAACTCTCAAAACCCTTATTAAAGTATGAAAATAATTTTCTATGTTAGATTTTGTTACGTTCCGCCGTTAGCTTGTGCGGAAATTAAACCATCAACACTTAATGCTTGTTGGAAAGCTCTTTTACCTGAACTGATTGCTTATAGTATAAGCGGCAAAGGATTTGAAAATATAAAATATGAGTACATAAAAGGTTTACTTCATCAAAATATGGATAGAATAACCTTTAATTTAAATTATAGCGAAGAAACGACTAGATTTTGTTACAAGATTAGAGCTTTAGTTCCTCGAAAAAGAACTTTCAACAGTATACAGTACAAAGTTTAAAAAAGAACTAGGAAAATTACTTAGCTCTTTATAGAGCAGTTTTGATAAAAACCCCGTAAAAGAAAAGTAATTATGCCACCTATATATGAGAGTGATTATTAGTAGAGCGTTTGATTATAAGCTTGGGTACCTTGTTTTTGTTGGAAACAAGTTCTTTCAGTTTATATTTCATTTTGTTTTATAATCTTCTTTTATAAATTCTTAAATAAAAGTACTATAAAACATGTAAACATTGTATTTTTTATATGCAAAATTTTATTTTGTAACCGTACTCATCATAACATAATACTCTAGGAATGGGGTTTTCATGAATGTAACGCAGAACGTACGAGTTCCCTTGACCCAGTTCTATATATATAACGCGGTACGAATTAACTGCGTTGTAGCAGGATTGACTGTATAACACAAAACCTTTAATCACAGAAGCTTTCAACTAATGTAATTTTTAGTTTTATACTCCTTAAGCCACCAAGTTTTTAACTTAGTTACTGTTTTTCGCAAAAACATGCTCTTTTTAAGTGTGCAATTAAAATAATATTAAATGTTTTTTTTCCTGTAATTTCCTAACGCACGATAAATGTAATGAAGGCACTGATGATATTTGGTAATAATTATAGGATTATATGGAAAATTGGACACGAACATATAATAGCACTGAAAGTATAATATACGGTATTGATTATAGCATTAAGTAGCTTCAATCAATAACCTGAAGGCTAAGAGCGCACCTGTGTATTTCCATGGGTTTGATAATAATGACTGCATACAATAAGCATTTATTTTAAATAAAATAAAAACTCTTTTCCTTTAAAGTGGTGCATTACTTTGCTGGTGATACCTAATTATTTTGTTCATTTTTAGTGATAAGGATAACTCTCAGTCTAAAAAGATCCTTGCTATTTAAGTAAGTTATCGTGAATTATAAAAAGAGAGTTCATATTGTTCAATAGGCACCGTTTGGGCCTAAGAACAAAAGGGATAATATGGAAAACTAACTTGCATTAATTTTTATCCTTTACGCAGATACGGTATAGGAATTTTATACTAAGACAACATAATTAGCTTTTCATTATTGTTAAGTAATGGACGTATCATCCACAAAAAATACCTAATAGAATGTTATTACAGTAAACCAAATTTTAAGTTCAGAAATTTGGCATTCCGCGTTAGCGTTTTGGAGTAAACGGAAGTGTGGCGTAGTCAGATATACAAGTGCCCGCAGCGCGCAGAGTTTCACCTGCTGTATAAGGACAGGCCTACATTTTTAACATTAGCTTCTAATTTTCAAATCGGCGGGTAAGCTCTGCGAGTGCTGCGATATCAAATAAGAAACAATAAATTTTAACGGAATGTTTCCATAAAACTACTCGCAATCTTTTACGAATTATTATCAACATCAACCAATGCAAATAGCAGAAAATATATCACCAAATGCAATATATTACTGACGTTAACATACTCAGCCTTCTCAGATGGCATTTCATCATTACCAGCCACAGATTAATATGAACATTGATCTTCAAACACAACAAATGCAGTCACAATTGCAACTACAGAAATAATAATATAAAACTCAATTCCCCCCAATAAATAATATCACACGCCAGACAAAACACAGTCATCAAATAATCCCTACTCAAAATAAGTTTCAAAAGCTGGCCTATCAAGAACAACAAGAAGCCTTAGAAACCGATTCCGAGGAAAAAGCGGAACCTAAACCGCCACCAGTTACTATTCCAAATGTTGAAGTAATAAAACTAATTATAGATCTAACAGAGCAAGTAGCAGCGAAAAACTATAACTGTAAGATAATAGGCAAAGATACTTTAAAAGTAACAGCAACCACAACGGAAGCGTGTAGGACTATCAAAAGATGCTTAGAAAGCAATAAAATATGTTTTAACATTTACCAACTAAAGCAAGACTCAAGTTTTAGAATGGTATTAAAGAATATGCACTACTCGACCGCAGTGAACGATATTAAAGTCAGTATTGAAACTAAAGACCACAAAGTTAGAAATATGTATAAAACATGAAAACATAACAACAAAGGACCCGCTCTCAATGTCCTACATAGATCGAGAACCTAATCAAAACAATAAGAAGAATCTATACAATCGAAACTGTTCATCTGTAAAGTAACATTCAAGCCACCGCACAGGAGAAAGGAAATAGTACACTGAGCTCGCTGCCAAAACCTAAAACTTCCAATGCGTAAAATGTGGACATCCACAACATTAGCATGCACCAAAAGTAAAAATATTAAATCTACATGTGCTTTATGTAAGGGAGACCACACAGCAAACTACAAGGTGTGTCCGTAAAGTAATCGCCCTATTTTTTCTGACGCGACTATCCGTCGCACAGCGTTACTGATTGCACGGAAGGATAGAGCGGAGTCTTAGGAACACAGCGCGACCCGCGCCAGTCAGCTCCGAGCTCCTGGAACGCCACAGTGTCTGTTTCAGTGAACCCTTGTGTGAATTTTATGTCGAAATTAAGATGGAACAAACTCTCGATCAGCGATACGCGATAAAGTTTTGTTTCAAACTTCAGAAGACGACGTCGGGGGCTTTTGAGTTGCTTCAGAAGGCTTTTGATGAGGACTGCATGTCTTATTCACAGTGCAATAGATGGCATAAAATGTTCAAGGAGGGTCGTGAGGAGGTCGCCGACGAACAACGATCAGGTCGCCCCTCAAGGTCACGAGATGAAAGTTCGGTTGACAAAATGCGCGAATTGTTGAACTCTGATCGGAGGATGAGTGTCCGCCTAATGTCAGAAATACTTGACATTCCTAAAACCAATGTGCACGAGATTGTAACGAAAAATTTTCAAATGCGGAAGGTGTCCGCCAACCTTGTCCCGAGAGTGCCCACCGATAACCAAAAGAATAATCTAGTGGAAGTGTGTCTAAAATTTTTGCAGTGTTGTGAGGATGATCCGCATTTTTTGGACAATGTGATAATAATAAAAAGGCAGAGCGCAGAGTGGCACACGACGTCGTCCCCACGCCCAAAAAAAGGCAAGAATAAGCAAATCGAAGGTCCAAGCGATGCTTATTGTTTTTTTTTTTTTGATTCCAAGGGAATGGTCCATTTTGAATTTGTTCTACCTGGTCAAACAGTCAACGCCAAATTCTACGTCGAAGTACTGAAAAGGCTAAAGCAAGTTAATATTAATATCTGGTATATACCAAATTTATGAAACTCCTTATCCATATAAGACTGCACATAGGAAATCAGCTATAATAGTAAGAAAATGTAAATAAAATTACGATGTTAATACATTCAAATAAAAACACATCAAAGCCGCAAGTATTGTTGTGGAAGATTGGAATTGCCCTCTGACATTAACGGCAGTATAATGCCCACCAAAACATGAAATATTTAGCGATAAGTTTACAGCATTTTTCACTAGGACACAGATTTATTGCAAAGGGCGATTATAATTCGAAACATCACCACTGGGGTTCTAAATTCATTACTCTAAAGGGCAGAGCTCTTTATAACTCCATGACAGATAACAATGTAGGTTTCATAATCAGTGCATCAAACCTACTGTCCAACTGATAGGAATAGAATTCCTGATTTATTAGATTTTTGTATCATAAAGGGCCTAGCACAAGTAAAGCGGAGTTATATATTGATTTATCGTTCGACCACACTCCAACTATTTTTACTATCAGCACTACAATATTGGAAGTAGAATTTTCTATTTGTAACCAATAACTTTCCAGATCTCCTTAAAAACTAAAAAAGATGTATACGTGGTGGTTGAATACTTAAACATAAATGTATAACTTACAACAAAATATGCCACAAAAGCATTAGGTAAACATTAAAGAGGTCTTTACGTATGTGTGAATATACTACACCAAATCAGGAAAAATAGGCAACTCAGGAAAACAGCAGCTAACAGGAAGTTCGCAACATAAGAATAAATTTAATAATGCTGTACAGAAGCTGAAAAGACTGCTACACAAATTAGAAAACCAAACCCACTCAGTTCGACCTACAGAACCTATCGGCTACAAAAGATAGTGATAATTCGCTTTGGAAGTCCACAAAGCAACTACAAACCAGAACACCCCCAATTCCTAAAAACCATCACAGCTAGGCAAGAAGTGATTTCGAAAAAGTGGAAATTTTCGCAGAACATTTATCCATAGTTTTTAAATCTCAGAAAATTCTCTGAATGAAGCGGATGTATATAGGTTCCTAAAAGCCCCAATACAAATGGCTAATCAAAGCGTTCTCGCCTAAAGTACTCAACAAAAGAACTCAATTGGGCTATGATCTTCTCACATGTACGATACTAAGACAGCAGTCATGACAGCTATTTTTATAGCGCAATCTTGAGTACAGGCTACTATCCGTAACAACAGAAGTTGGGTCAGATAATACTGATTCTTAAACCGGATAAAGCACTCTGCAAAGTGTAATCATACATGCCCATTAATCTTCTACCAATAATATCTAAGGTTTTCTAGAAACTTCTACTAAAAAGACTGCGACCAGTACTAATAAAAAATAACGCACCTCAACATCAGTTTGGCTTCCAACAGAAACATCCAATAACATAGCAGATTCACAGAGTTACAGCTAGCATCGAACAGGGCTACAAGTACAGAAATATTGCTTTGAAGCATTCGTCGACAAATTGCAGGTTTTTGATATGATGTGGTACGATGAGCTAAATTATAAAATTAAGTCTACTCTGTCTTACCCATCTTCTTAAATTATATTTGACAGATCCCTTATTTCAACTAAAACTACCTCATAGGAAATTAAGCCTGCACGCAATTAAAGCAGGGGTCTCCCAGGGAAGTGTATTAGAACCAGTACTGCACACCCTCTACACTTCAGATACGCTAACTCGTACTGAAACACTCTTAGCAACCTTCGCAGATGCCACTGCTACTTTAGCTTCACACCATGAATCTCTCCACACAACACAATCGTTACAAGAATATCCGAATGACGTGAAACTCTGGCTGAAAAGGTTGAAGATCCGAGCCAATGAAAACAAGTCTACCATCATAAACTTTACCGATCGAATATAAACATGCCCACAAGTTACTTTAAAGAACAAGCCACTATCACAAGCGGAGTCAGTAAAGATACCTTGGCATTCACTTATTTTTAGGCAGGTGCCTTACCTGGCCAACTAATATATGGAATACAAGAAAACAGTTAAATCATAAACTAAGTAATTCTACTGGCTCATAGGAAGAAGCTCAGAGCTGTCGTTAGAAAAACCAATATGGACGTACAGTTTCCAGCTGTGGGGCACTGCAGTATATCTAATAGTGAAATCTTAAAAAAGTTTCAGTCAATAGTCTTTCGAATGATTACCAACGCTCATGGTATATCCGTAATTCCGTCATCTGAAGGGATTTAAACATGGATACTGCCAAGAAAGTAATCAGCTCCTTTAGTGACAAGTACCTCAAGAAACTTGAGAACCATCCAAACCTCTTAGCCATCAATCTACTGGATAACAGCATCAACATAGATAGATTGCAAAGAATCAATCTAAATTTACCCTAAAGATTCGCCAATCAACTCTAATTTTGCTACAGTGCTAGTGCTGTGCATCGCGAATACGTGCATTTTGAGTGTCACTTAAACTACCTGATGTTTAATTAAGTAATTTCATCACCTTGTATGGTGCAGTGGCAAAAATCAGAGTCCAATACAAGTTAAATATTCTGTCACACTAATTACTTAATGTTCTAATAAGAACATATTGTGATGTTACTTACAAATTAAAAAAAATGGTGATCAAACATGTTGTGATAAACTAGTTGTAATAGCCATCCTGTGCTTGTGCATGTTGATAGACTATATGGTCTAAAGTATTAAGATACTTACTGTTATAGAATTGGAGCATCATGTGCCATGCATCAATAGCATGTCGGTTCATCTTTAACATAAATCACAGTCTACAGTTATCTGGAAAGATTTTCCAACAGCTTCGGATTGTAGAAACTGCCTTTCATTGCTTCATGTAAGCTGTAGTAAGTCAAGCTACTGAAGATCGGTGAGATTTGGCTTAGCGTGCAGTCTGCATTCTAATTCTTCCGAGAGGTGTTTAATGGGATTGAGATCGGGATTCTGCAAAGACCAATATAATTCTCTTCAAAACATGGCAGAGTAATTTTCGCTACGGAACAGTTATTTTGTTGGCACAGAAAAACTCGCTTTCTGAATTCCTACTAGAAAGTTGGAAGCACAGGCTGTCAAGAATGTCAAAACTTATCTCAGCGTTTATCCTTCCGACTAGAGAAACTAATTACCAACTGTTTAGGCTAAACCACAAAAAACAGCCCTTAACCGTGATGCTTCTGTCAGTGGTAGCGAGCTTTGCACCTATTACAAGCGACGTTTGGCATTGAGCGTGCTTATGTTGGGCTTGTGAGCGGCCGCACGACCGTGAAAACTCATTATTGCAGTTCACGGTCAACACTTCCGGTGCTATCGATGACGCCAAAAGCACTATAAAAAATATGTGATCGTTATGCCACCCAGGACATCAAATTTTTTATCACTGCCCTCTTCAGGGTATGACGGCTACGATAATTTATGCGGCTTGCCACTTACTTACTCGCAATTGTTTAAAAGTTTCAATTTTACAACATCATTTTTAATTGATTTAAACTCCTGTAGCAAAACCAATATTTCACAACCCAATTTGTTTAATGCACCTGCATGACCTAGATAAGCTACTAATTGCACTTATATCTTGTTTTATGGCGCTTCAATACCTGTATCAGCCAGATCCACTTCTTCACAAGGATGGGCGGATATTTATGGCATTACAATGTATCGTATTTATTTATGTAATGAAAGTCCTGGGTTTCGTGCAATTTACCTCATTTTCTAATAAATATATCACCATATTTTCCATCGTGATTCGTAGTCCACAAATACATCAGCAAATTCGCAAATATAAAGTTATGTGCATTAGCCTGAGGGCATCTTTCATAGTAATGAGTAGTGCAAAATCGCCATAAAACATATTGATGCTTATATATTATTACATGAAAACGCATTTGACTAGAATCAACGCTGTTATTTTCATTCAATTCGTAAAATCTACTGTATTCTTTACGTATTTGTAGATCAAAAATATATTTACTCCAAGCAAATTAGTAGATGCAGTTTTTATTTCTATCAAAAGTAATTTGTCCTAAATAACTTAATCCACTAGGTCGTACCCAATAAACATTAAAGACTAACGCAATTACTTATTTACAATTTTTTAAATGCCCCAGATTAATTTCGGGCACCTTTTAATTCCAGTTCAAGCTAGAGCACCGATAACGTAGATATTGCATAAGCGATATGTGCATGTCCGGCAACATTCGGCCTATTTAATGGGCTTATGACGTTTCAAATTACTCAGAACAGTGCGGTGTAATTTTGTTGTACATGCAAAACGAGCCGCGACCATAATCAGTTTAGTCAGGCCGGTTTCAGTGCTGTCTGTTTATTTCCAAATTTGATTCTGCCGCGGATAATGTAACATGCGCACTTTTGGCGCATTGTAGCTTAATTGTGAAAAAAACGAATACGTTTATAAGTAGATTAGTAAGCAATAAAAGAAGGCTCAATTCTGGGGGAATTTGAAAGATGCATATATCTGTGATATATAAAATATATAAAAATAAACCAATTTTTCCATTAAGAACTTTGTTGACAATCAAAATATATACATTCTCTAATTGTAAATATAATATTTGAACTAAGGACGTAATCGTATATTGCTTAATCTGGTACATCCTTGGGAATTTGATATAAGGTATACAAGGTGATAAAAGAACGAATCTGCATTTAGTGGATCCACTTTCTCATTTGGATGACTTTTCAGGGTAATGTAACGTTTGAGGACATATTGATGGATAATATTTTTGACATATGGAATGTGTAGGTCAGTGCGTAAGGTATGATTTGGTACACACCATGATACGTTGGATATAGTTCCAAGAGTTTTCGACTAGAAACTTTGGATGATAACCAAATTAAAATGTTGGGCAAATCGCCACAGCTAACATCTTTATGTCCAAATTGATCGAACTACACATTTATGTATTTGGATTAAGTTCTCTAGCACTAAGGGTGACTTACTTTCGGCTAGCTAGTACGTCTTTTTTATCTTAGCATCAATTTCTTTCCACTTTATAAACATTTCAAGTTAAACATTCCTGAAGGTGGAATTTCCGGTACTTCACTTCATGGGTTTGTGGAATGGGAGTATTGTTAAAAGTGATGAGCGAGAATGTTGGGCGCTTAGTTGTAAATGTTATGTCTGAAGGTTTATATTATTTGTCACCCTTATAGCCACTGTTTTATTTAATTTAGGTGAGTTTGAAATATCGGTGACGTATTTGGGTCATCGTTGGAAGCAACAATTGTCGACGAATGTGCTTACCATTATATAAATGGATATTCGAGTAGATATAATAGTCAGTTCAAGACACTACCTCAGGGTAAACTTGCATTTAGTTATTGAATTTTAGAATAATTGCTAATTGTGGTTTGATAACTTCGATTAGTAAAGCATAAATTAAAACTCGTGGCCACAGGTTTCCTTTATTTTATACAGTAAATATATATGGTTTATTTTAACGAAAGCTTGTTGAACACTTATCAATATGGTAGAATAATTTTATTGTTTATATTGTATATGAAATTCGTTATGCGCTGATATTGTTAAATCATCAAATGATTTCTTTAAAAACCAAACTAACGAATAATTAGTTATTCTTCTTAGAAGTGATTTTTTTGGCAGGTTTGAGATAGGTCGGTACAATTGAATATCATTAGGTGGTCTTCCGAGTTTGGGGATCAGTATAATCTGATTGAATTTGAATTTAAGTAGCTGTTATGTTAATTTTAAATTTTTATTAAACAGGATCACTGAACATTTAATTCCCTAGCGAGATCGTTGGTTTAGTACAGTTGATGTTATCACGTCGTATCCTGTAACTTTATTTCTATTTAGCAATCAATACGGTAAATGATGATACCTATCGTAATGTAACAAGAATATTAAAAGAACAAACTACATATTCATGGCATACATATGAAGATAAAAGGAAAAGACCAATCAAGGTAATAGCCAAATATCTACCATGTTCCTGTCAAACAGATAGTATAATTGAAGAATTAGAAAACAGAGGATTCAAAGCTTTAAATGCTGCCAACAAAATAAAATGGAAAACAAAAAACCTATTGATATGTTTATATTGACCTTTGATCATAACGAAGACATAAATAAGATTCAGGTTATTAAGCATATACAGCAATGTAAGGTGGAGATCCAACCCTATAAAACTTCTAAATTAATACCGCAATGAAAGAAGTATCAGAATTATAGCCATACACAAAGATATTGTAATAACGAAGCGAGATGCGTCAAATGTGTAGGTAAACACCACACAAAAAATTGCCTTAAACCGAAAACAGCTAAACCAAAACATATACATTGTGGTGAAGAACACCCAGCAAATTATCGCGGGTGTAAAGTAGCCATTTAGTTACAAAAAATTAAAAATAAAGCTATGGAGAAAAAAACGCCTAATGCATTTAACAAAATAACAGAAGAAAAACAGATAAAAGATAATAAATGAAATCTTGCCGTACCTAACAAAGTTAGTAAAGACGTAACGTATGCAAGTGTTACGGCAAAAAAAAACGAATTATGCAGACGAATGACCAGCAAAATAACAATATAGAGCAAACTCTCCAAACTATCTTAGCCAAATTAGATAAACAAGAAACTATTATTACCGCATTAGATGAACGACTGAAAAGACTTGAATTTAGCGCCAAGGGAGCTATACGTAAAACTAATTCAAATGGCCAATTTTATTAAAATCCTTACTTGGAATACTAATGAACTCCAGTTAGTATTAGAGACAGAAAATATAGATATAGCACTCATCTCAGAGACCCATTTCACTAAATGCTCTTTTGCTAAGCTTAATGACTATAGAATTGATCATGCAATACATCCCGATAATGATGCTAAAGGAGGAAGTGCGGTTATAATTAAAAAATATATACAACATTATGAAGAACAGAAATATGTCACAGAAAAAATGCAGGTGACTGCAGTTAAAATGAAAACGTTAACAGTAGCAGGAATTTACTGCCCACCTAGACATTCCATGCATAAAGATGAATACAATGACCTGTTTAACTACCTAGGTAGAAGAAACACACGCATTGGGGGTCCAGAACAATTACCACCAAGGATAGGGAACTGCTAAAAGCAACCAGCGAATATGGAGGCATATTTATATCTACGGGAAAGCCGACATACTGGCCCTCGGACCCTAACAAGGTACCTGACCTGATTGACTTTTTTATAGTCAAAAATATATCACCCAACTACATGCAGATAGATGAACGTCACGACTTATTATCTGATCATTCAGCTACAATTTTAACTTTGAGTGAAAATATAATACAGAAAGTAAATAATCCTACATTAGTTGATAAATACACAGATTGGACAAGCTTTAAGCAAATACTTGACAACAAAATAAAATTAGACGGCCCCCTTAGAAATGAAGAAGAATTGGATGATGAATTAGAAAAATTCAATAAAGATATCCAGACAAGCGCTTGGGAGTGCACCCCAGATATTAAAAGACGACTAAGAGGCTGCTATTACCCGGAAGAAATCAAGAAACTAGTAACTGAAAAAAGAAAAGCAAGACGAAAGTGGTTTCAAACCAGAACCCGAGAAGACAAAACTATATTAAATAATCTAACACAACAGCTGACAAGAGAAATTAAAGAGCTAAAAGAGGAATCCATTGCTAACTATTTGACTAACTTGACCAATGATCCCAGTACAGATGATTCCTTATGGAAATCAACAAAAAGGCTAAAGAGACCTATTGCGCATATACCACCCATCAAAAAAGAAGATGGAAGTTGGGCTAGGAGCAACGAGCAAAAAGCGGAATGTTTTGCTGCTCATCTGGGGAGCATTTTCCAACCCTACGACCTGCAAGAAGAAGAAGTAATGGAAGAAACTTATTGGACGAAGAAAATATAACACCGGTGACGACAGGAGAAGTTATTAAACAAATTAAAAACAACATAAACCCTAACAAGGCCCCAGGATACGACTTAATCACAGGCGAAATCCTGAGGAAATTACCAAGGAAAGCGATCGTAAAGTTGACCCATCTAATTAATGCAGCAATTAGACTCAAATATGTACCCGCATTGTGGAAGGTAGCGGAAATAGTTATGGTACCAAAACCAGGTAAGCCTCCACAAATAGCTTCCTCCTATAGACCGATATCATTATTACCGGTCATATATAATTATTCGAGAAATTGCTACTCAAGAGAATGCAGCTGATTATAAAGAGAGGGAAACTGATCTCAGACCACCAGTTTGGGTTCAGATGTGGGCATTCAACGGTGGACCAGGTCCATAGAATTACTAATATGATAGAAAAAGCACTAGAAGAAAAACAAGTATGCTCTGCAGTCTTCTTGGATGTCGCGTAAGCCTCTGATAAGGTGTGGCACGAAGGCTTGCAGTGGAAATTAAAATCTATCCTACCTATACAATATTCGGATATATTAAAATCCTATCTAACAAATAGATTCTATAGAATCAAGCAAGAGGACGACTATTCTGAACTCAAAGAAATTAAAGCTGGAGTATCGCAAGGCAGGGTCCTGGGCCCGGTACTCTACCTTCTATACACGAGTGATATCCCGGAATCAGAAAATGACACTGTGGCAACTTTTACGGATGATACTGTCATACTAACAGTGGGAGAAAATAACACAGAAACAACCAACAAACTTCAAAATGCCATCAATAAGTTCCAGAAATAGACCAAGAAATGGAAAATCAAACTTAACGAAGGTAAATCAGTGCACATACATTTTACAAATAAAAGGATAGAACACGTACCAATAAATATAAATGGACAAACGGCTCTTTATGCTAATACAGCAAAGTACCTCGTTTGACGTTAGATACGAAACTTCGCTGGAAAGCGCATGTGAAGAAAAAAAAAGAAGAGCTAAACATCAAATACAAAAAAAAGTACTGGCTTCTGGGAAGAAACTCTGTCAATACACAATAAACTACTGTTGTATAAGCAAATCTTAAAATCCGTGTGGACATATGGATCACAGCTTTGGGGTTGTACCGCAAAAACAAATATCAAGACTATACAAACGTTTCAAAACAAGATTTTAAGAAATATAGTTAAAGCGCCTTGGTATATTAGGTATGAAGATCTCCATAGGGACCTTGGTGTAGAATATGTGAAAAAAGAGATCCAAAAATATGCAAGAAGCCATAAAGAACGACTTCTACAACATGGAAACATCGACGCCATCCAGTTACTGGATAATTCAAATCAGCTAAGAAGACTCAAGAGCACTAAACCCCATGAGTTAGTGTGGTGCAGTAAATTATTAGTGTTAAAGCAGAGAATTGTGTTAAGCACGTGAAAAAAGTGCTTTAGAAGTTAGACTTGGCTAAGAAGACAGCAATGGGTGACTCTTAGTAACTAAGATTTTTAGTAAAGTAGGATTAGAAATAAGTTACTTATTAGTCTAAGACTAGATTGTAGCATTAAATAATAATAATAAAAAAAATTCTTCTTCAATTCCTGTAGCAGTGAAATTTCGAATAAGTACTACATCGTCTTCATCTATTGCATTAGAATATGGTTTGAAAACTTCAGCTAGATGGTGTGCAAATGCATCAACTTCCTCCTTATTTCCTAACCCATTATACCTTTAGTTGCATAATGCTGGTATAGAGAGAGTCGATAGCTTAAAACCTTTTGTAGCTTTCTAAAATGAGTGGTCGTCAGAGGCCTACGTTTTAATTTATTCGCAAAATATTTGGTTGCAAGTTTCCATTAATCATTATTTAGTCGATTAAAATTGGTTTCGGTATTACGCCCTAGCACAACTGTTTTTTTTATATTGTTAGCTTACAAGTGGTCCACTAGTTTGCTTCTTAAATTATTGTATTATATATTGTAGTTATAAGACGTTTCGCAGCTTGTTCAATTTTATCTGGGGTTGTTATACTTAAATTCTGTTCAACGTGGCGTTCAAAATGTCCCAGTTGTATCATTTGTTACTGAATGGAACAATAGACTCTTTATACGTGATTGCTGAGCTGATTTGGAAATAACCATAATTTGGTAAAATACCTACATAATTAGTTCCAAGACTTTTATAATAAAGAAGTCTAATAAGTCAGGGATTTGAATTGGATCCGATAGTTTGTTTGAATTTCTTGTAAAAAGAAAGTGATGGTTGCCACTTTTTAAATCTCTCTACCTTCTGCCATAGTTAGGCGTAAATTTCAGTGCGTATGCTTGACATTAAGTCAATTTTTAATTTCTAGACCACAAAAGTAAAAAATGGTTACAACATTTGTTGTGTAATGTTGTGCCGATAGAAATAGCAGATGCCTGACATATTTATTGAAGTTGAAAGATTCTTAACCTCAATTACTGTAAAATTAAGGTTTAAATAAGTATTACTGAACCTTCTTGTGCAGTTGTGTCAAAATGTGGATTATGGTAAGTAGTGTAGTTGGAAATTTTTGTATAGAATATCAGTGAGATATGCTTGAGGCAAAAGCAGAGCCTCTATAATGTGAAAATGTAAAAATAGTTTAATTTCTAGTTTTTGACATTCACTTTAGCAATTTGGGTAAAGTTAACCATTATTAAATTTATATATTAAAAAACTGTAGTTGGCATGTTTAAAAGCAAGTCATTTTGTTAGAGAAGTTGAATAAATAAAGTTTTAAGTTTATCAGAGAATTATAGATGACTTATATTTAAAGGGAAAGATTGATTGGGTAAGTGCTAACTATTTTGTTAAATTGATAGCAATGAAAAATTTCGTTGTGTTTATTGAGAAAATTTGAAAATTAGTGGTTGTTTATTGAAGTTTTCTCCAAATTTAGATCAAATTTAGCACGTTTGTTCCTTAGCTGCAATTCAAAATTTATTAATATTTTGATTGGTACGCGTAACTCACATTATGTTATGATTCTACAAATCTACCTATTTTTTAGAGGCTTAGCCACAAGATTTTGGTTTGGTTTTTGTGTTGTAAGCTCTGCTTTATTTAACACAAGAATATGTTCCATTGTGGTATGCTTTTGTATGGTTGCAATTGTGACACAGTGTATATTGCACTAATTTAGTATTTTTCCTTTTCATTGTTTTGACGGGTCATATTTTAAAAGGTATGATCTGGAACTGACAAGTAGCTGATTTATAGGAATTTCATTTGGGGTTTGCTGCTGGGGAAATACGCAGTACGTCGCACCCCGGGTATCGGTTACCAACAGCATGACAGCTGTGATTCCCAGTCGACTGTTGGTAACTTATTAGTACACTACAAGTTCTTTTACACATTTTAATAATTACAAATTTAGACGTTACTTTTATAGACGAGTAAAAAATAAATTTAAATTAAAAATGTTAGCCCAAGAAATAGTGCAGGTAACAAATCATTTCGTCAAACTCGACAAAACTAATCATATGGGGGTTTTCAAATTTTAAAAAGCATATCTTACTATACCGTTAACAATATTAACCAATACGAGCAGGACTCTTTCAGTGTGATAAAATGACCGAGGCAAATTAATGATCAGAAACCTAACTGGATAAAGATAAATTTTTTGTGAGTTTAAAAAGCTGAGAAAGAAAACTGAAACGCTTTTAGACTTTACCCGCGTAATATTTTTAAAAATGTGGAACTAACGCTCAAGAGTTACATTTTAGTGTTCTATTTGATACAGAAACAGAGAAGTACTTGAAATGGAAACAATTTATTTTGCATATTTTGGACTTAAATTTTGCTTAGGGTTGCACATTTTTTGTACCAACAAAATTGTTGCAATGTTAATTTGGCTTTTTTGATTGTCACTTAATATTTCTTTAATATCATTATCTATATAATTTCTGTTTTTTCCTATCAATGTCAGGTTACATTACACACAATAAAGTAATTAACAATAAATTTAAAATAATCAGCGGTTTTACATTTAGGTTGCCAGAAACTATAGGCTTGCTTTAAGATCGATATAAGTTGACTATGCTAAAAAGATTTGCGTTTTGTAGGGATTGTACAAACACAATAAGTTCATAACAAAAAAAATTAATAATTTTCAACAAACAATCTTGCTTATAATACGCAAAGAAATAATTCCAGATTTGTACTTTTTCTTTTAAATTGCGTTATTGTTCCTCAATTACCTAAATTAGCCGATAAGACTGCTTGGTAGTAAATTGAACTAATTAGCTGATTCAAATACATTTAATTTAACGGGTATTAAGCGTATTACACTATCAGTACAACTTTTGTAGGCACAACTGGCACTTATAATACGTTTTACTTTCCTTATCCTATAATAAGGAAAGTAATGTAATCGGCGGAAATTTGAGCTACCCAGTTTTTCACATTTCTGGACGAAATATAGCCTCAGGACACCAAAAAAGTTGGTTTGGGGCATTAGTTCGTGTGTGTGTGTCTGTCTGTCGCGGTCTGTCAGTAATCTCGAGAACCGTAAGAGCTAGAGACTTGAAATTTGGTATGCAAGTTACTTGTAGGTAGGGGACGCAGTGCTTTTGCTAAAAATCGGCCGAGCCGTTTGGTCGCAAGGTCGCAAAATCGGTCGCAAAGCGGTCGCGAATCTAAACGGTTGAAGATACAAAAAATTCATGAGAATAAAAATTTAAAGTATAAGTTGGTAAAATAGAAAATCGAAAAAAAAATTGAAGCTCAGGATTTTTGCCAGAATCACCAAAATAATAGGATAGGGAAAGTCGTGTGATATTCACACCAGATTTTTAAATTTATAACCACATTAATTTTTGCATATAAATTAAGATACAAACAAAAAAATTTTAATAAAAGTGCACCTGTATGTAAACTCCAATTTCTGCGTTTACAACTACTTAACTGAGAGAATACTGTTAACCAAACTATGCTGAGCTTCAAGTGCTTGTGTTAATAATTGAAATTGATTAATTAATTGCCAGGAATTTCAACCACGCAATGCACATGCCTTTGTATAGATGAATTAACTAATATACCCGTTCTAACATGGAACATTAGCTGAGAAGCTGTAACTAAGGATTGCTAAACAAATATAAAGCCCTCTTCAAATAAATAAAATACAAACAAACAATTACTTAGCTACATTTAAAATACGTAATCTTTGCTGCAGTATTATGTAATTTGATAAAATATATAGGGACAGAAACAGTAATTGAAATATTTAAAATTTGCCTTTCAGAAAGAGAAAACAAAAATTACTTCATAAAAGTTACTAAATTTTAAGAAATATTATATTAAAAACATTCTCCACCTTCAACAAGAACTAAATAACAAAAATATTTTACTTTATGCCATTAAAAAACCGTTAACAATAACAAATATTACATTGTATCATCAATTTATAATTTACAATTTTGTAATAATATTTTAATTTGTTTAGCTTATTAACACACGTAACAACTTCTTTTAAAGTGCCATATCTACGACTAATCAAACAAATCCCTCCGCTCGTGACGCTTTACCTTTTACCGCTTATTAATTAAAGAATTTAATACTGATTGCAATTTATAAAAAAAATTACTACCTTAATTTTTCTAGTTTTTCCAAAAAAAAAGAAAAACAAAATTATCGCCTAGGTTTTGGATGATTGTACTCTATGAACTGCTTATTTTTTTATTATTGTAGTTTTTCTTTGATTTTGCAAAATGTATGTACTGATTTTCCTAATGAATTTTATAAGAAAGTGTCTGTAATGACCTTCTCTTGACCAAGAGTTGAACCAACTTCCTCTTGGTTTACTACCCTCTACCGCTTCTTGTACTATTAGCTTTTCCTAATTGTTTTTATTTCTTCTGTGTCCAAAACACTGTAGAATCTGTCGGCAACAAACAGTGCAGTCTATCCTTGATCCCGATTTTATATGGACATATTTGTTCTTCTATCTCTCCAAGATATTATCATTATACTCCGTCAACAGTATATTTAAAAAGCGCCAGTTTTTTATCTATCAGATGCATTAATTATCGATGAGCCAATATAAGAATGAGAATATTAGCATAAGTTTAGTGTTGGTCTTTTCAAATCTTGGCCATTTTTATCACTGCCCAAGTGTGGTCTGTTATTTTTCTGATTTCTATTTTCTGATCGCTGATCTTAAGTGTGCAAATTCGCTTAATAACTTGTCTATTAAGCTTCCTGTTTCTTTGTCATACTTTTGGTTTTTCTAAGATTTATTTCTAGCCCATAATTTATATTTCCTCTTATCACAAACTTTAATACTATTGTAAATTTATCTTTGTCTTCTTCGAATATACCTAGTATTTTCCTTTAAATACTGTTATTAAATGAAACCCTTGCTTTACACAGAATGGAGATATCTGATACACATGCGGTTGTAATTGTCAAGCTTCAAAGTTGTAAGTTACATTGTATTTGTTGTCAATTTTGGTTATTTATCAATAGAGATGAAAACCGTATTGCTATAATAGCTTTATTTACTACTTTAAAAAAGAGTAATCTTTAAGACCCTGAATCAACCCGGATATAACATTGTTTAATGAGATAGAGCTGTCGATGGTCGTCCACGATCTAGAAAACCACGTTCAGCTTGCACCGTTCAGGCAGTCAAAGCCGTAATACCCGAATTAAACAAAATCTTCTTCGTGAGCAAATTATCTCTTAGAAGATGCAAATTTCTAAAACTTCGATGTCATGTATTATTAAGCAAGACCTAGGACTAACTGTTTACAAGACATGACTGAGTACACGCATGATAGCCACAGAACAATTTTGTTTACAGATGAAAAATATTTTATTGTGGAGGAATCTTTCAACAAATAAAATAACATACAAAAAAGCATCTGACCTAGTATCAAGGGTTCAAAGAGGACATCAGCTAGCAGCTGTAATGGTTTGGTGAGAAATGTGTAATATGTAATAATGGAGTTAATATTTATTTTTATAAAAAGAGTGTATTAACGGAATAATTTGGGGGGTATAGTGAAACTTCTGGATCTTTCAGCAAGACTCCGTGCCCTCCTACGAAGCATGGTCATCTCAAACTTGACTGAGGAAAAATCTGCTTCATTTTCTAACAGCACAAGATTGGCCTTCTGATAGCCCAGATCTCAGATCATTAGATTACAAATTATAGGTAGTTTTAGAGGGCACAGTTTACTCAAAAAGACACCCTAATGTAAATTGTTTGAAACGAGCCCTGCCGACTGCAGTCAATACTTTTCCAATGAATATAGTGCGTGCTGGCATAAATGAGTAGTCCGGACCTCTTGACGCTTTTGTAGAAGAGACTAAAGTGAACATTTTAAACATTTTGAACGTTGTAGTTATACTTATCAATAACCACATAATGAATTCCAAAGGTATTATGCAAACATATATAACATAACAGTATTTAGGGACATACTATGTAGTTGTATCAGCTATATATCAAGTTTTCTCATTAATTGCATTATGTACATTTTAATTTACTACTTATAAAATTTTACATTTGATTAACCTGAGTCATTTCCTACTTTTTACTACTTTTTCTAAGTGTTTCTTGTACTGTCCTTTTCTATTCTCTTCTGTTTGTTTCCAATTCTCAACCTTCACCGTTTTCAAATTTGCCTCTATTTTATCTTCTGTTTCCTACTGGTTTCCTGTTTAGGACTAATTTTGGCAGCCTCTCTGCACTTAATCTTTCTATATGTCACAGCCATTTTATTGTTTCTTGGTAGTTGCTGTAATATTTGAGTTTGTAAACAGCTCTTCTAGTTTTTGATTTCTATTTGAAGTGGGCGAGTTTTTTCTACCAATTGGAATAATAACTGAGTGCTTTTCTAACAATGTTTTTCCTCTATATAATCAATAATCTTGGTAATAGTACTTTATTGTATACCTTAAATGCTTGGGTTGTAATCCAGTTTAATTATTTTATTATTCTCGCACAGATTCTTTATTAGCGATATCATATAATTCGGTACTTTAATTCTTTAAGAACTTTCATAAGCGTCGTCATGAAATACAATCAAACGCCTTTTTGTAGTCGATGAAGCATAATAACAATGTTATAAATTTGGTTTATAGTTCTCTTAATTTTCACAAATTTTGGGAGATTTTTGTGGTTGTGTATAATTTCGTAATCATCAATCTGTTATTTTCTCAGTAATGTGTTACTACCAAATTGGTATGCCGATGAACAGTCGTTGCTATAGTATGACTGAGAGTTACTGAAATCAAAGAACTCGCAAAATTTGATGCAGTTTTATTTAACGATTGACATTATCTCACAATGGCGGTGTTATCCCACACGCTACCACCGCAACAACCGGTTAATATTCTTGCGACTTATATATTTGGCAGGGTGCCAATACACTTAGAACAACTAGGGGTCGCAAATTTCAAAAAGCAATCAATGATCCTTAACAATTGTAAAACTACTTACAAATTCTCCGACTGTCATGTGCTAGATTTCATATTTACAGTGTTTCGCAAGAGCATTGACAGAAAAAGGGTACTATTATTACTTTGGCATCCAAATTGAAAATCGAGACAAGTATTGGATTGGACAAAAATGTGGTGCACGTTGTGCTATTATACTAAGGAGTTGGTTGAATAGGAAGAACACTGCCATACCGTTTGGACTTTCTATGCCAAAAACAAACGGATCGTAGCATGGTTTGCTGCTTTAGTTGCACCAAAATCTTCAGTTTTCCGGGAAAAACAAAAAGCAAATTGTGTTTTCTAGTTTGCCTTCTGCTACTTGGATTCATTTAGAAACCCTTTCCGTTCCAAGATCTTAAGCTGATTTAATAGAAGCAGAAAATGATACGGAAGTGGAAGAAGCAACTGCAGCACTATTTAACAGTGCTGAGGAATTTTTACCATCTCAAGAAGATAAATCTCATCTAATGACTCAATTAGGATTAAATGAGCTGGTACGAGGTTTACATCTATCAAAAACTTTAGCTCCATCGAAATATCCGATATTTCTCGTCTGAAAAGATATTTTTTGCAATAATATTGACAACTTGATGTTTCCATTAGGTTGTAAACACAATGCAAACATAGCGTTTTTTCATCAATTCTTGGAAACTGAGCCTAACATCTGTTCTTTCTCACAAAAGAAATATTTATCCGTCAGTTCCTTTACGATATGCTGTTCAAATTAAAAAATCCTACAAAAATATGCCATGATAAAATTAATTACAGAAAGTATAAATGGTATATTAATGCCGATTTAAAATTTATGGAAATCCTAATAATAATCCCAAAAAACATAATTCACCAAGCTCTTGTTAATCGCGAGAAAAATCTTTTACCACCACTGCATATACGATTAAGTTTTATGAAAAATTTTGTCAAAGTAATGAACAAATAACACCTTAAGCAAACAATTTCCAAATTAATCTTCTAATAGGAGATGTAGCATTTGAAGAGGTCTTAATCGACTTAGAACGAACTGCTGAAATGCACTCAAAACAATCATTCAAAACTTTTTAAGAAATAAAAAAATCTAAAAGTGATGAAGACATTATCGATGAAGTCTTATGAAGTGTTGAGTTTATAACGTACGCTTGAAGATATATTTTTAGATTCACACTTGGACTTTTTTGATGATTTGATGAATACGGAGAACGGTTCCAGGAAGACATTGCTGCTATCGAGAAACGTTGCCAAGGGAAGTGGAATAGCAAGATTCTTGTCGAATATTGCTGGACACTGATAGAAAGTTATAATAAATTAATTATTATACATAAAATGTTTGATTCATTCTTTGAGTTAATTTGTTTTGAAAACGTAACGTTCTAGAACTAATTTTTTTAACATTACAATTAAGATAATAAAATAAAAATAAAATTTAGGCAAATAGATAAAAAATAAATAAACAGTTAAAAATGTGTACTTAAGTTCATAGAAAGCGAAAATAACTATTTATTTAATTACTATAAGTATTTATCATATAGTTATTACATGTATTTAAGACGAAACACGGAAGAGTGGTAACTCCATTCATGTTATGTACAAGGTGTGTTCAAATTCTAAGGTCTCCAAATTTTTTTCTCGGCAGTGAGAGTAAGTACAAAGATGCGGTTAATTTTAAAAGACGTAAGTCATATTTCTGAATTTGTAATATAGACGACCATAATACGTACACAAGTTGAATTACCGCCATTGAAGTGAGTGTTCTGTATACTTTAAATGGCAACGTGTTCTCCTCTTGCGTAGCGAAACGCTTATCAAAATTCGACGCTAATTGAGTGAAACATGCGACAAAGGCGTCGTGGATGTTAAAAATGTGCGTTCGTAGGTGCGAAAGTTCAAAGAAGGTCGAGAATTGTGTGGATATAAACCAAAGCAGCCTCGGCCACGAACTAGCCGGACCGAAACCATGATTTGGCGAGTGGAGCAAGTTGTTATGGAAGACCGTCGATATCGCCTCTAAACGTGGCATTTCCGTAGAATCTGTGTGGTCCATTTTGCATGATGACCTGAAAATGCGGAAAGTTCCCTCTAGGTGGATCTCACGAATACTGACTGTCGAACACAAGCTAGCGCGGGTGGCAATGTTTCAAGACATGTTGACATGCGATGCCGCCATAAATTTTCGACCATGAAAAACACTCCCCGTGGCCGCTCATTTTCCAATCGACCCGTTAAAGACGTGTTCTCAGCAGCCATTCAATCATGTCAATGACGTTGTGAAAAACGTGTACGTCTAAATGGAGATTACGTCGAGAAGTAACAGAAGTTTCAACTTTCTTGGAAAAATACTTTATCAAAAAAAAAAAAAAATTGGAGACCTTAGAACTTGAACGCATCTCGTATGTTATATAACATTTGTTTGTTAGCTTGTATTTTCGCCAATCGCAAATTAAAATATGACAACAAATCCATATACTACTTGAATTATCCACCACAATGAAGACATATTGGCAATATAGTGGCTGAGCTGTTAATAATAATGAAAGTTTTTCCTTTGTACAAATGGGTCGGCTCCTCATCGTTTAGCCACAAGAAATTGATTTCTCCCCATTAAAAGTTTGAACGGCGGATTAAAAGGATCAAAGGGAACGACAGGAGTGAATTGAGAACTCCAATTAACTTAGGATAAAAGAGTGGATAGACGTCGGCGGCAATCGGGGTGGAAATCCACGTCAGGGCGCATTAATTAATTAGTCGGGCACAAAGTCTCCGGCATTTTTTTAAGGAGCTCGCAAGGATTTCTTACCGACTATAAACGCACAGCGAAATTGCAATCGTGTAAAGCAACCCTAACGGAGCTCCAAATTGAATCGAACGCCAGCCCGATTTGCGGTCAGGGGCTCTTGAGCAAGGTGACATCCAGCGCGCCTTTCCGGTTCAAAGAGCTCCGGGCGGCAAGAAACGAATTGGCTTTCGAATGGTAATTAGGGCAGTACTTCAGATGTGAATCGGATTTGCCGCTAGATTTGAGCGAGTTCGGGGCGGACGAGCGGCCCGAATTTAATTTCGGACCGGCCGGGCACGCGACTGTTGTTAGGGGCGCGGGGCGCACTAAAGGGCCGGCGGGGCTCCGTTCCAATATCTTGGCTGGAATTCTCCGCGGCTCGACACACTCGAGGGCCGCAAGCCGCGGCTGCTTGTTTGCTGTAGTTGCCGAAATGGCTCCCGGGCGCCGCAAACTACGTGCAGAGTAACTGCCGGCACCTGGGGGACGCCGGCGCCGATACAGGAATTATGGGGAATGGCGGCTCGAGAGGGCGGAATCCATCACCGCAAGGTAAATACGCGAGCACCGCATTGACACAATGCGAGCATCAATCATTTCCGCGTGACAACTTAATTATTTCGCGCAATCTGAAGGCGAGCTCGCAAATACGAGGATCATCGCTATATCACGTTCACTTTTTTGCTGCATGTATATGCGTAGTAAGCGTTTTGTTTTCAAAAAGGAAACATAGCGTCTTTTATTAGATTAGCAGACACAGCATTCTTTGGATACTCACCAGTATACCTTTTTATCTCTTGTTTTCTATAAAAAAAACAATTTTGTTAGAGACCCGAAACTATTGAAAATGAGCCATATTATAAACGCCCTGTTATTATGATACCTTTAGAAACATTACCAAAAAAGTAGAAGCTTAATAAATAATTCTTCTTGTGCTACTTGTAATAAAGGTTAGCGATCATTATTGCAACTAGCACTTTGTTTACAATACCACATAATCGTGTTCTACTTTTACCATACCAATCGGACATGTTTTTTAATATCGATGTTTTTTTCTCTTTCTTTCTTTGCAAAATTATTTCCAAAATCGTATATTTTCCGTGTTGTAATAGATAACCCAATGCAGACAGCAATCACAATACAACCCAACCATCTAAATGATGATACTCTTTTGATGACCATATTGTCGATTGTAATAGGTGGTTGTAGTATTTGTTGTTTGAATGTAATCATAGCACAGCGTGATCAATAATACCTGTCGGCAAGTGTCTGCTTATAACTTCTCACCTAGCTGACTGATTTTTAAAGTTAAAAAATTATTTTATTTAGCGCAGTCTGAAGTTTACTTTAACAAGTTTTCAAAATATAAAGCTTGACTAGCAACAAGATGGCGCAACTTACTTTCAAAAGGCTCATTTACTGCTTGAAGGGTGTCTCTTCCGATAGCCGAAACTTCATTTCTCATAGTTATTTTAAGATCTGCGAGTGTCCTTGGAGACCTTTTGTGGACTCGATCTTTCAGGTATCTTTATAGAAAAAAGTCACATAGATTTATGGTGGCAAATTAATTCCATCACCAGGTCTATGACACGTGTTTCAAAACTATCCAGAAGTGTGGAGAAACTTCCGGAGGCCTCGCACCGTCTTGTATAAATCCGTATGGATTTCGTTTCTAGCATTTGGCGGAAATTTTAAGAATCTACATTGCCATCAAAGAAACATGACCCGATAGTCGTTTTCTCTGAAATTGCACACCAGACTGTCAATTGCAGGGTGAGGATCTTCGGTAACCCAGTGGCGCATGTTTTGCTTGCTAACAAAACTTTACAAATAAAAATGAGCCTCCAAACCAAATTTTCTAAACATCAATCGAACCGTTTTCTACTTTTTCAATCGTCAATTCGCCAAATTGGAATCTTCTCTCGATATCGTGCGGCTTCAGCGGCTGGTGGACTTGAATCTTGTACGAGAACATTTTCAAATGTGTCTGGCTGATCTTCGAAGAGGTCTCAAACATTTTCGATATTTTATAACGTCACACCGGTAGATGGCCTGGATGGCTTTGGATTAGCCTAAAAGTAGCAAGAAAAATTTTCACAGACTGTTATCCGAAATTTAATTTACTCTTTCTTACCTGCTATCAAAATATTTGTCTGTTAAAAGCCTATCGGGCCATGACACAACTTCTAAATTCCCAAAATTTCTGTACAATAAATCTTTGAAGGTTGAGGATTCCATGTTTACAAATAGACAGCCACGCGATCAACGGTTTGATTACAAAACTTTAATTAGCTAACTATTATGTATGATAAGTGGCTCTGATCAACCTTCTCTCATTATTTCTTAATAGACAAATACTTTCCAAAACCTATTATTGATTATCCTGTACTCGTTGTCTTAGCATTTATTGTTTACGCACATAGTTGCTACGACTTTGTTTAACAAACGTTGCATATCACCTTCGTCATCACGTATATTATTAACGTATTCTCCACATGTCGAAATTCCAACGATCTGTATGTCAAGGACTTCTTTAAAGATATATTCGTAGTAAATATTAAACAAGATAAGAAATAATATACATCCCTGGCAGACCTCTCTGGACACTTAAATTCCTTCAGATATTTCGTTTTCAACGGTTACAGCAGCTCTCTGATTCCAGCAGATATTTTCAATTATTCTGTCACTATTATTAGTTTTTCGTATGTTATACAGCATCGAACTCTTTGTTATAAACAAGTAAACATGCGCAAATGTTTTTTTACGTCCTTGCATCTTTGTAGTATAACCTGTATAACAAATAGAGCTTCCGAGTGGCTATGTTGTTACAGAATTTAAATTGCACCTTTGACATATATTTTGTAGCGATTTAATTTCAACACACTTTTCTCCAAGCCATTCTTCTTTTGCTATTTGTATTTTTTTGGGATATTCGTTAGTTATGACTGTATTTATGGTGTTTTTAATTTTAAATTTCCACGTTTTTCCGTTACTTTAGGAATTTTATCCGTTATCAATTCCTTTTTTTTACTTTTTATCCCGATTTAAATTATTCTAACTTCTAACACTACATTTTTTATTCGTTCCCTGTGAAAATTCTTATATTTTTATTTTAGTATACTGCTATTTTATTTTCTTAAGATCCCACTACTCTGTATTCTTTTTCTTCATTGTTTTCAATCGCATCCAAGATACCTGCACTACTGGATTATGATCTGCATTAGTGTAAGCTTTAACTGATAAAACAGCTTTAACTGATAAATCTTATATTTGTCACTAGAAAATTAATTTGATTTCTTATTATATTGTTATAATCATTCATAGAAGATGTCTAGGCGGTATAAGCATCGGACATTTAATTAAAAAAAAATGTTTAAAACCACAAAATTGCCCTTTTGGTAGAATTGTGGTATCCTATTACCGCGATTATTTCTTGTTCTAAGACCGAAGTTACGTGCTTTTCTCCTTACCAATTTTTAATTAAAATTGTCCACCTATTAAATTCATTTATAATTTGTGGAAGTTGGTTATAGCAATTTCCGACTTCATCATCTTTATCTGCTGTGGTGGAAGCATGCCTTTGAATAATATTTACATCTATTGGTTTGCCGATAACCCTAGTTTTAGAACACTGTTGAAGATAGGAACAAAGCTTTTAACAGCTTTATTTATCTTTTTCAATTTGCAACTCTCCTGTTGTGATTATTGTCATCACTTATTCACGATGTTCCAATGTCGAGTCTTTTCATCCTTGCCACCTTTAAGGCGTGCCGAAGAAAAACTCGTATTTGAGTTATATCGATGTATTATGATTAGTCTTGGGACGCACTTAGTGCTGATCAGACGATTTCCTGTTGCTTTCCTAATAGAATGCCGTTGATCATTGACACTTTATCCGCCTTTAGAACCGATTTCTCAACTCAAGGACTATAGAGAGCCCTTCTTCATGATAGATGTTGTGGGCACTCGCTCGGTCCCAATTTACGTTAGCCACAAATGTGTAAGGATGGAGTTGAAGAAATATTTTAAGGGAGTTTGCAACACTTTATTACTTACGGTGCCTCGATACCTCAAAATATAAAGATACATATACACATACATAAGCTCAGATGATTCTTTGCTCATGTGCGACCAACGGCCGTTGCAGTCAAAGTATCAGCCTGGTCTATCTAATTTATATCAATTCCTAAGCAACTAACTAGATGGTAGCGTTTGAGGGTCTAGATGGGTCGTCGCCCACGTACTCCCAACTATCGGTGGGACCGAAGACCTACATGATTCTGTCCAACCAACTGCCGTGACTTCCATTACCCGAACAAATAGCTTGCAGCTGCAACCAACCAATATATCTTCCAAAGGTCTCCTAGTTAAAGCAATCGTTAAACATGCCTATACTCTGTGGAGGTAAGAAGTATAGATAAGATTTTGTTTGCTGCTCTCATTACAAATAAAAGTGAACAAAGGACGAAAAAATAATCTCCAAATCTTCTACAAATGAAAATCACATTTAAATATTAGAAAAACTAAATAAACAAACACAGCCCAAATGTATCAGGATATATTTAATCTTGCTTGTAGCTAAGCGGTAAGGCAGCCGCTTTGGCGTACTAGTCACGACCATTGCACCTCTCTCCGCGAGCCGATACGGACGAGTACGAGTCTCGCTAGAAACCGATGGGTTAATGTTACATCGTAGTATTAAGCTACTTAAGAGCATGTTATTGGGCATAAGTCGTTGAGATTTAAATAAATACATGTTTTAAAAACATATAAATAAAAAAGTACATTTATTTTAAATAAAATATGGAACAAAGCACACCGGTAAAAATCATAACAAAAAGCTTACTTAAATAAGGGAATTTAAGAAAAAGCTTTCAAATTAAAGACAGAAATTCGTTTAAAATAAAACCTAGATGTAACTTTACTTAATTTGTTAGTAATGTTCAAATTTACATGGAATTTATTATTATTATTGTTATTAGGGTAGTTTAAGAATAAGCACAAATCTTACAAAAACTAAAAATATTGATCGGAGCTCAGATATAATAGTCTTACACTTTTAATTAGGCAAATAGATAAACAGAAATCATTTTTCTATTTAGAGAACATAAAAACCAAGCCCAGAAAAACCAAACAAACTCTTTTACAAAAAAATAAACGAAAATTAAAGAAACACCAATTAATATTACCCAAACAAAAAGAGACCCTGTACGTTACCCTAAAGTAAAAAAAGACAAAAATAGTTTGGCACACAGATCAAATTAATGGAGGACAAAGAAATGTACAGAATTAAAGGCCAGAATGAGATTCGCTGAATACAGAGACTAAAAAAAGGAAGCTCACGTTCAAGAAGAAAAAAGTGCAGAGAAGTGAAAAATGCCTTAGGAGAAAATAGTGAAAAGTTAAGTCCATTGTACGATAAGTTGGCCTATCCTATAAATCCCTATAAAAAAACAAACTTTATATTACGAAAGATGTGTGCTCTGTAGTAGAATATGGGATGGAAAGATCTCCGGACCAAATAAAATCCATACAAAAATTGTACAAATGATAGTTTTAAGAATACTAAATAAAATCTTGAAGTAATTAAAAAAGACCATAAAGGAAGGTGTGATGTCGATGTTGCTGCTTACGTCTAAAGAATTTCAAATCGTAACTTCTTAGCGTAGACTTTGGATCTAACACACACGTCTTAGCAGAAAAGTAATCAAGTCCTAATCTGCTAAATACATAACACCAACACGCATTAAACAAAAAAAAAACGATATGTATGGTGACTTAAACATAAACCGGAATTCCTTTTTACGCTCCGTCAGATAAACAGAGAAAAATGCGACTTCTGAACATTGTAAGGACGCCTGAAGAGGGTTTATGTATCTCTTGGACTACCTAGTAAACAGTGAGGCAAAACAATAGGTAATATTGAAATTAATAACAAAATGAACAAAATATAAACATTTCCTAAATTTATTGCAACTACATGTAAGTAAATAAAAAGCATTTAAGTAAATTACCATAATCTAATGTTTGAAAATGATGTTTAAAAGATGTCAATTCAAAATTATCTGAGTATCTATTGTTTTCGGAAGTTTATTCTTGTAGACTCTACTCTTCAAATAATCCCAAAGGTAGAAGTTTTTGCAAACGAGAGAGCCACATAATATCCCCATGTAGAGAAATGATTTGAGTTAAAAAAAAAGTCATTGGCAATATTCATGCTTACTCTCGCTGTATGGCTTACTCGGAGATGACCAGAGATTATTGCCGGATCAGAACAAACGGTTATTGCCACGTTAAAGAGGGGATAGCGGGTAGCTTAAAATAAATGTAAGGAATGCACAGGAAAGTCGACCCGTATTCTATTCTTGATTTCTCCTCATGCCAAATGTTCAATGCGTGCTCCACTAACGTTTGCACTAGTCAGCGAATGGCTGAGCCGGTTAGGCGTCGTGCTTGTAATCCGGTGGTTGAGGATTCGATTCCCATCTAGTGCAATTTTATTTTGCTTTTTTTCTTTGCTTGGTCAAGTGTTGAACCTTCCTCCTAAACTACCGTAGCTCCGAGGGGTTCGGAGCTCGGCAGCTAATTCTTTGAGGGATATACATGAAAAAATTCCCTCTTTAACATGGTAATAACCGTTTCTTCCGATCCGGCAATAATCTCTGGTCATCTCCGCTTTAGAGTTCTGTTTTGTTAAAAAATGATTACTCGCTTACATCGCGCTAAGAAAGTTGTGGTGTAAGAAAGTCTTCCAATAAGCATACATGTATATCCGAAGTCATGAACATAGTATTTCCACGAAAATCCTAGAAAAATTAGGGCCCTATGATTGCTGATGAAGACATAGCGACAGAAACTTTCACGGAATGAAGAGATTACTACTGGACTTGTCAAGAGTTTACGTCACGCCAAAACTAGAAGTTCTGTTTATTGATGAACAAATAAAAAGGGACCTCTTCGCTCATCCGTAAGTTATCTATGATGTTCTTAGCTTGATCAACCAAATTAAAAAGCTCTGCACAGAAACCTCTTCTGCTTCACTGAGAGATTGGATGATTTGAATTTTGTACAAATGATAGTCAAGATACTGTGTAAAATTCGTTTTATGGCTCTGGGGAAAATTTACCGACCAGCCGAGTAGTCCGCGTTTTTTCTGTTGTTACTCTTACATGCTCGATGTTTTCGCGAGATCGCACTGATTTTAGTCTTCTAGGCTTCTTTCATGTTTCTTCAAGTTTCTTTAAAGTTCTGGATCCACGTTTTTATTGCTGTGCAAAACTAGCTCTGTTAGTGTATATACATCCACTGTAATGTGAAGATTGCTTGCTTGTCGATTAAAAGAATGTAGACTCCGAAAAAGTCCTCTTGTTCTTGAGAAGCAAAACTAATTTCGTCCGTACTGTACTAAAGAACGCGGAAACTGTACCACACAGTAGTGGTACATAATGCTATTTAGTGAGGAATAGTACACTACAAAAAAATATCAACCAAAATGTGCACTCCCTGTGATAATGTGAGGATACATGCTTTCTAAGAAGATGGTTGACTAAAAATCGTATCTGAGGTAATAAACTCCACAAAGTATTTTGAAGTATAGCAGTTAACATTTTTCCCAGTGGGAAAAACTTATTTAGAGATAAATCCTTCGACTGCCGAAATCCTTCAGCACTAAAGTGGAGGAGACTCACTCAGATTATCATCCCATTGTGTCAGGAGGTCCCCAAGGAAGCGTTTTGGGGCCAACTCTCTATAACTTGCACTTATCAGACATTCCAACAACCATATACACGACTATAGGAACTTTTGCTAACGACACTGCAATTTTAGCTGTCCACAAGTATCCTGCAATAGCTTCTAATCTAGTTCAAACATACTTAAACGTACTGCAAGAATTATTATGTAAATGTAAAATTAAATCAACAAAAATAAATCTTAACACATCGACTTTATCTTAAGAAAAGGAAGGTGTCCTCCCATCTACATAAATAATGTTGAACTACCCCGAACGGTCACTATAAAATACGTCGGGTTTCACCTGGATAGAAAACTGACACCGAAAGAACACATCCTCAAAAAAAGGAAACAAATAGACTTAAAAATAGAAGACTTCTGCTGGTTTCTAGGAAAGAATTTGAAACTCTCGTTAGAAAACAAAATATTGCTCTACAAAATAATCATAATTCCAATATGGACGTCTGAAATAGAACTTTGGTGCTGCGCAAGAAATTCCAACACTTCACTAATACAATCAGAAGTTCTCCGTGTGACAGCCCAAGCTCCATGGTTCGTATCGAACCAGACACTACATGAATACCTCCAAATTACTTATGTTCAAGATGTTATGAAGCTAACAATAAGAAGTAGAAAACACCACGATAGAATGGAAATTTACACAAGTGCCCTGCTTCTACGGAAGAAATTAATTTGAATGGTCAAATCGGATCTAAAGTTTAATAAGGAATAGCTAGCTAAAACGTAACTCAAATTTTAACTAAGTACAATTATTTTAAAATGTTTACAAAGAATAAATAAAGCTGGAAAAAATAATTGTTTATTTGGTAGAAATTGTAAACAAATTTCTAACGTCAATAATAGATATCACAGAAAAATAACCGAAAAGAAAAACGAGTTGAAATGTAAAAAATGTAGTGTACATGATGCTGAAATTAGAAAAAGATTAAGAGAAATGACTACACACTTAATGATAAACATTTTTGAAAACGGAATGAAAGAAAAGGGGTATCTTAAAAAACGGAGATAGAAAAAATAACGACAAGAAATGGCACATCTCAAATACAACAGTTCTATCCTAGCTTCGGCTGTTAGAAATAAGAGCAGCAAATACATGGATATTATAAATGGCATAATACTAATCAAACTAAATTGCTGTTATCAATTATCCTTTAAATCTAGTATTCAACAAAAAGTATTAATTGAAAAATCGATTATAAAAATTATTAGCTCAACAACGCTCAGGTAGTATCAATTTCTCATAAAACTGGTAAATATTGTTAACAATTATTTATTTTTTCTTAATATGGAGATTTTAAATCTTCCTAACAACACTCAAACTGCGTACGTCTTCATTTATAAAGATTGTCGCATCAAGCACCAATTTAAAGCAAAAATGACTTCCCGTGCAGTGCCAAGCCTGAGTGAGTTATGAGAAGTACGTGAAAAATATAGAATGCACACATTTCCAAAAAGTACAAGCGGTCATGCATGTATAATAAGAATGTGGCACGTGCCTTCCACTTTAAGTCGCAACACAAAAATAACATGACGTCTGGCAGGAACGATGCGTACGCGTTTTCTAAGAGGAAATATTATTAAGCGTGCCGAAATTTTAACCTGCCGCTCCGCTGAGGTGCTGTGTCACAGTCTGCCATTTTATCGAAAAGGTTTGTAAGCTGATAAGTTACTCTGAGCGAAGACCTAGGCAATAAAAGTTTAATAATGGTGATATTATAAAAGAACCTTTTAACATAACCAAATGAAGTCGCAGTATGTTTTTTATGTCGCATCAGCGAATATGAAATATGACAAGGTTATTTCCCTATGTGAAGCTCCGTTATTGACGTAATACAATATACATAATTGTAAATATTTTAACATTAAAATACATGTAAGGTAAAATAACTATTCCGTCAAATTTTTTACTTAATTCACCAATGAATTTCTGTATAAATATTTTATTAACAAATCCTTTACTAAATCTCTTTATTTACTAAAACAGCCTGGCGCACATACATACAAACGAGAAAATAGGAAGACAAAAAGGAATATAACGAGAGTAGAATACAAGTGAAAAGGGCAATAAGACAAGCTAAAAAGGAAAGTAAAGAGGAGTTTAGAAAGGATCGTAGTAGAGAATGTAGTTTAAATAGAGGAAGTTTCTGAAACAAAGTGAGAAGATTAAGAGGAAGGAATAAGAAAATAATAAAGGACGTAAGAGATAACAACAATAAATTAAAAACGAAAAAAGAAGATTGTTAAAGCATGGAGGGGCTACTTTGGAGAAAAATTTTATGGCGAGAATCACAAAAATTAGAAGGAAGGGACTCAAGAGAGAAATGAGGAGAGGCGAGAACATACCATACTGATGGAAAAGCTGGAAGACCATCTGCCACTATTGAAAATAGGTAAAGCAGGCGATTTTGATAGAATAGACCCAGCACTGATACAATGTATGGGAAATAGTGGAAAGAAATGGCTATTGGGAATTTTAAGAATGGCACAGAGAATGGAGAGAATACCAAAAGACTGAGAAAGGAATATTATTCTGTCTATTCACAAAAAAAGGGGATGACACTATATACGATAGTTACAGAGCAGTCTGTTTCACAACATCATTTACAATTTACAAAAGAATATTATAAACAAAACTAAGAGCACTAATAGAACCGAAATTAGAAGAAATACAAGCCGCATATAGAAAAGACAGGCAAAACAATTGACAATATCTTTGTTCTGAAACAGGGAATGGTTGAATCAAACAGAGAGCTTTGGTTATGCTTTATAGATATAAAAGCAGTCTTTGATTCTATAGATAGCAATATAATATGGAAAGGCCTAAGAAAACTATAAATATCAAAAATTGATAGTGTATACAAGAACGTTACCGCACACATACGGATATACAGGGTTACTTCAAAAAAATTCGAACTTCAAAGTAATAATATACAGAATAATTAAAAACGAATAAAAAAAACACAAGGCAAGAAGACATTGTTAGGACATAAAAACCTACGACCACTAAACATAGATAATCTTGTATATGCCGATGACATAATTCTAATGGCAGAAACATCGAGTAAACCTAACAGAAAAATAGAAATATGGAAGAAAGTGATAAAAGAGAATGGTCTAAGAGTGAATCTTTAGAAAACGAAAATCTTGGTTATCAATATTGATAATCAAGAGATAAATATGATTGATGAAAAGATAGAAGAAGAAATTGCCAATAGAACGAAAAAGAAAGTAAGATATACTACGCACCGATTTAAACAATATTTGGAAAGAAAAAAGAAAATATATATATATAAAGCAATTGTAGTTCCGACCTTAACATATTCTAGCAAAGCATGGACGAGAATCAAAAAGCATAACAGTACAATCACAGCAATGGAAATAAAGATACTTAGGAAAATAGCAAGAGTGGCAAAATTGGATAGGATAAAAAATATGGAAATAAGGAAAACTTTACAAATCAAAGCACTAGTGAATTTAATAGACACAAAACAATTAAATTGGTTTTGACATGTCTGGAGAATAAAAGTAGAAAGACTTTCCAGAAGAGTAATGGCAGTAAGGAATATAGTCAAAAAGACAAAGAAAAATGGAAGACCAAGGAAGGAAAGGATCCAGCAGATAGTGGAAATCGGAGAAAACAAGGAAAAGACTTTGACAGAAATGAAGCAAAGGACCCAGGACCGTAAAGCATGGAAAGGTGGACGAGTAGTTAAACAACAGTTGTTTCCGATGCTCTGTAAAGAGCATAAGGATCATGAAGAAGAAGAAGATTTACAAATCCTCCGTTTTATATTTTACACTATTGCAAATATTAAAAATACAAATATTTAGAAAGCTTAAGCGAGTTCTATAATATGCATAATTAAAAGTAACCTAAAGAACATTAAAAAACGAGCAAAATTGTTACAATATATTTTATAATAAAACCAAACAAAATAAAAGCAAACAAAATTTCAAATATTTGTAAGTTTACAACAAAATTGTGAGCAAAGTTTGATTCCGAGTTCGGTTCGTTCAGCCAAACTCAGAGGACGTGTTGTGATAGTTACACCTGCGGCAACAAACACAGTTAAATTAGCTGAGTCGTATGTATAATTTTCTTTTAAGTTTTCCGGTTGAATTATCGCCCCGAAATAATTAACTTAAAACAAGGAACTTCTGACGCTTACGATAACTATTAAAGCTAGTATAGTGTCAAGTGCGGAGGGCAAGATAAGGAGTCATGTTTCAGCGTTACAGTTAACAAGAGTTCTTTTGTAACGTACAAAGTGGTTTTTGGTTCTAAATACATTATTGAAAGCACATACCATCAAGTGCCTTGGTAACAACTACCGCTGCAGCCTCCCCCTCAAACATATTTCCCTCAGATACAATACGCTTATTTTGCTTAAAATTTCAACTGTCGCCCAGCAAGACAGAATAATTTCAACTAAAATAAACTGGAAAAAATAAAAACACACCAATTAGGACCAACTGCGCACAATGCAAGAAGCTTAACGGATTATAGGTGTTCTATAAAAAACAGATTTTCAACAGATTGTTCAAGGCAAAGTGAGTTAATGTCTTAGTGCCAAAAAGTTGATCACTTTCAAAATTATTGCGCAATATTCTAAGTGGTACTGAAAAATGCTTAACAAAGAACTATGGAAGGTAAGAGGTTTTTTAGCGTAACTACTTTCCCGTAACTACAACAGAAATCAGTAAAGTCACTCAAGCCTAAACAAATTCACAATTATTTCAACCAGATATACGTCATCCACAAAAGTCAGCAATAAGAATTAACAACTACAACAAATAGGGAAAATTGGTAACGAACACACACATCAGATCAGCAAGAAATAAATAATAAACTACAAGCAAAAATGGTTACTCTTATAAAAAGAATAAACACTCACTATCAAGACCTTCAAATTGCGATAATGAGTAAATTCCTAAATATTGTGTTATGGGCTACAATTGAATTGGCACAACAAAGTCGACAAGTTAAAATATTTATAGCAAATATCAATGTTATTATTACGGTGATCTTAAAAACTCATTTCAGAAGACCTATACAAAAATACTTAAATGCTATATTTATTCACATAAATGAGCCTGATGGGCAGCCTGTGACGGGGAAAAAATTAATAAGACAGTATCAAACTCATCACTGCTAGAATAAATATTGTAACAAATTTTCAAACGCCCCCCGTAGCGTAGCTGCTAAATATCCATGGCTGTAGTTTTTATTGCACCTCATCAGACTCGGTGGACGTTTCAAAGAAAGCGACCTTCCAGAAGGCTCCAGTCCGGCGCCTTCAGATGTTTCGCCATCCTTCTGGTACATCCGAGCTGCTTAAATATCGCGCAATGTCACTACTAGAGCTTTAGAATTCGAATTGACTAGAGCCAGGTGAATTTAAATGCGGAAGCAGCGTGCGTAACATAAATAGTGTCGCAGATAAGTACTGTGTAGTCATTAATTGTGTGCGTTGTATATATAAGGAGTGTTAAATAATATTCATAATAATTAAGTAAAAAAAATAAATGTTATAGTTATAGAAAACTTTTCCCGTCTTAATCACCACTGTAAAGAACAGAAACGTTCCAATATTTTCAGGTCATCTGCATTGTAATTGCACAATTTAATTAAGACACAACTTTTTGAAGAATTTTTGAACATTATTGCGACTTGTTTTGTATTTAGAAGTGTCTATAATGTAATCAATCAATACAGTAGGGATAAAGAGTATCTCTAACCAGATGTAAATAATTACTTAAAACTATTAATAAAAATAACCTAAATTTTCTACCAAATCTGCATAAATTATCCAATCTAACAAATAAAAAACAAGCCTGATAACAATGTAAAGAATATGAATATTTACACATGAAGTCAAAAAATAATTCCTCTTTACAAAAACCAAAAATTTATTTCATCCAAGTTATTTTTGTTCATCAGCAATGCTTGAAAATTCTATAAATGTTTTTAATTTACTCTTAATCTAATATCATGTATACCTAAGCTACTCACTGTATTTTCTCTTTAAGAATTTCTTCCTTGTTTACACTTCTCCCGTTTACTATGTTTACAGATTTTTATTTATTGTGGACCTTGCTGGTATTGCTAAATTTGGGTTTTATAGACAAGAGTAACTTACATTTTTTATCTCTAATTTGATTAATTTAGATTTTCAACAATAATAACGTTACGCTACTAAACTAACACTTCAATTGTACACCTATGAAAAATTATATAAGGACATTGATGAATATTATGAAAAAGGTGAATGACAATTATACACGGTATTTGTTTAAATACTAATTGCCTTTAATAAAAATTTGACTGCAAGAATTTTGATACAAAATCTTTGCACATATAATAGTAGATAGTAAATTTTGCAAAAATATTAATGACTAGCTAATTAGTACTATTGATACAACTGACAAACTATTCATGGAAGAACAAAATTAAATTGTTATTTTTTTTCTGAAAACGTTAGTAATGTGCCACAATTATTAATTATGTATAGTTAATTATAATTACAAGTAGATTTTAGTCCTCGACGCCGTGTAATATACCAAAAATATTTAAAAATAAAAGTTATGTGGTATTAATTGTCAAAAAATTTCACTCACGGTAGTCAACGAAATATGGCAATAATTAATTAGACTGTTTAATCAGATCAAAGTGTACAGAAGTAAAAGTGCTTTTGGTACATTGTTATGATATGAAGACATTTAATCTTAATAATTGTTGCTACTGCTTCATCAAATGTGCAGAAACGTTAATGGCTAAGACTGTAGAACTAGCAGGTACCATATAAATTTTATGTTACTAGTCTGGAAGAGATCAATAACACAAAGATGACCCAGGTAAGTCTTGGTTAGAAAATAACCCGTTAGAGCTACGCTATATGGTAAATTAATACAAATTGACGTCCGATACGCGTAGCTTAAGATAATAAAAAAGACTCATTCATTGCTTTTATAAATGTTGCAAAATATGTTTTATTAAAAAATCCTTACTTTGTTGAGCAGTGACTGCCAACGGCATTCATATGACATAAAAATCGTAATATAAACATAAAATAAAACATAACGTAACGTAAAATATATGTTGCTACAATGTTTAAAATGCGTTGCAACCGATGACAATTTAAGAAAACGCAGAATAAAAGTGTAATAGGTTTACTGCCTGTATATTATGTTAGATTATTGCATTATAATTTTAACGAGATTAAAGCACTCAATAATTAAAACATTAATTTTATGTTAATTTTTGGAAACAATTTTATATTGACAGAAATAAGTCTGACAAGAAAGAATTCCAACAATATTAGTGATTATTTGCAGAATTTTAGTTTATTAATCGTATAAATTAACTTTTTTAGGTCTTTTAAAGACGTGGCATTAAAAGTGCCGTAGAAAAATAGTACGTTTTTAAAAACTTGTAATAAATAGGTTTTTCTGAGTTTTTCAAAGTACGTTCCTGGCGTATTGAAGCAGATTGGCTTAAAATAGCAAACCTGCACAAAATGAAGTAACTTATTTTTTGTTTAATTGTTTATATTTTTTACAAATACCAAACGTTAGAAGCCTTGTGATGGTTTAAAATAGTTGCTGAAATTTTGCATAATAAAACAAGGATTTGATTATTTTTTAGCTTACAAGAACTGTACTATTTTTGATAAAATTCTAAATTTTAACTAAGAACAGGACTATTTATTATTATATAAATGGGTGCAACTATGCTGAAAGTACAGGAGTGGGCGTATTTAAAATTAAGTACGAGATATACCACTAACTGATGTTCCAAACATAGACTTATATAATAAAGGAATGTGCTTTGAGTTTTATATAACCTTTATCATAAAAGTTCCAAAACCAATTTTTTTTTAACTTTTGGCTGTGATATTCGAACACAAGAAATGGGTGTTATTCAGTCATCTGATGTGTGTTTTGAATAGACATGACCTTTAATGTGTTTCTGTATGATTCTGTAGGTGGTGGTGCTGCTTAACAATCCACTGGAGGCTTATGGGTACATTTAATTGAAAATTATACGAGTGCCATGGTGAACGCAGATTTAGAGCAGATAATCAGCATCAAGCAGGGAAGAACCCTCGTGAAACATGGAATAGAATACACCAAGCATACGGTTACGACAAATCGTGTTTTCAAATAATATCATAGAATTCACAAGGGCAGAGTTCCACTTCAAGACGATTCTAGAGTCAGCTGTCCGTCAACATCACATACAGTTGCAAATGTTAAACGCATAAAGCAGTTACTACAAGGAGACTGCCGTTTTACTATGCACATGATATTAAAAGAACTAAAAGTGAATAGAGATGTATGTTATTATTTTTTAGACAATCAATTGGAGAAGCAGAAAAGCAATAGTATTTGCTAACACGCTGGCGAAGGAACACAAAGAAACGAAACGAAAAATTCTCGTTGAACTGTTGGAGAAGCCAAAATTTATTACATTTGCATTAAAAATTAAAGTATCGAATGACGAGGTTATGATTAATCCATGTTAAAAGCATGTTTTGTTGTTAGAAGTTTCTTCTTCTTCTTGATGTTCCGTCTCCTAACGGAGGTTGGAGATCATCATGGCTATCTTCACTTTGTTTACAGCAATTCTGAAAAGTTTTGCCGATGTTATCCCGAACCATTCTCTAAGATTTCGAAGCCAGGACATTTTCCGTCTCCCTATGTTTCTCTTCCCTTGTATTTTGCCTTCCATTATCAGTCTTAGCACCTCGTACCTCTCGCCCCTCATTATGTGTCCCAAGTATTCTAGCTTCCTCCGTTTTATTATTTTTATTACTTCTTCTTCTTTGCCCATTCTTTGTAGGACTATGGCATTTGTGATATGGTCCACCCATGAAATGCGAAGCATTCTTCTATAACACCATCTCTCGAAGGCTTCTATTTTCTTGACTTCGTTCTGTCTTGCGGTCCAAGCCTCGGCTCCATATAATAGGGTTGAGAAGACGTAGCAGCGTAATATTCTTGTTCTAAGATTTAAGTTGAGGTCTCTATTACAAAGGAAACCTTTGAGCTTTACAAAAGTATTTCTGGCTATTTCTATCCTTGTCTTTATTTCTTTTCAGTGATTTGCATCGTTAGTTACCCATGTTCCTAAGTATTTATATGTGTCTACCTTTTCTATTATTGTGTTATTTATGATAATATTTGCATTAGCATTTGCTGTACTAGTTACTACCATAAATTTAGTCTTGCTCAGATTGATATTTAACCCGTACTCCTTGCATGTGTTGTTCAATTTTTGTATTAGATCTTGTAAATCATCTATGTTGTTTGTTATTATAACGGTATCGTCTGCGAATCTTATATTATTGACGATTTCGCCATTGATTATTAGCCCTTCCTTGCGTTCTTCTAGGGTTTCCTGAAAGATGACCTCACTATATACGTTAAATAATAAAAGCGACATCACACAGCCTTGTCTTACTCCCCGGAGAATTTCAATCTCCTCTGATGTTTCATTGTCAATTCTAATCCTTGCTGTTTGGCCCCAGTATAGATTACATATGATCTTGATGTCATTTTCATCCACATCTTTTGATTTTAAAATCTCTATTAGTTTTTCATGTTGGACTTTGTCAAATGCCTTTTCGAAGTCCACGAAACAGGCATAGATCTCATAGTTCATGTCCAAGCATCGCTGCATCAACACATTTATACCGAACAGCGCCTCTCTAGTTCCCATAGCGTTTCTGAAGCCAAACTGTGTGTTACTGATATCATAATCAAGTTTTCTGGATATTCTGTTGTGTATTACTCTCAGAAATATTTTTAAGGTGTAAGAAGTTTAGTGCATCACAAAGTGTCACACGTACTAAAAAACGACTAAGTCAAAAAAAATTGGCGGCGCCATCCTAATTTGTGAGCATCTGGTAATTTAGGAATATCTTCATATTCATTCGACCTATTCCCGTGCGAAAATGCCGCTGAAAGGAAAACGTCATGAAGATATTGTAGCAATACAAACAGCTGCTACAAACACTTTGAGAAGCATTCCAGATAAAGCTGGAGAAATGGTGGCAGCTGAGCATAAATAGCTACGTGATAAGATCTGAGACCGTTATTAAGTAGATCACATTATTTTTGGGATCCCAATCCTGGGGCTTTTCTGGTTGAAAACTACAAACATATGTTAAGTACATTAGGAAAATAAAACACAGTTAATAGCTTCTATTGAGTCCCAAGTCATCCACGATTATAAAGAAGAAAGAAGTAAATTTACTCACTGGGAAAGAATTTTTTGTCAGCAGACATAAAACTCTTCTGCCAAAATGGCTAATGTATAATTTATAAGATTCTGGAAGAAGAAGGTAAAGAGAAAATACAGAAAATAATCCACTTAGCCATCTTACACCAAAGAACCCATAAAATGTACAATAAACAGCAAGAATAACCTTTCTCCAAGGGAAATTTTAAAATAAATAACCACTTAACGCAGTCGCAGTGAAGGAAAACAGGCTCTGTAGTTTTTGATGTCAAGAAAAATATCTGTACAGATATATAGATACATAGATGTATAGATGTATAGATGTACAGATGTACAGATGTATAGAAGTATAGATAATAAATGTAAAGATATAACTTCTGATAACCCTGATATCACTGTCTTTACTTTATTCAGCCCTCCGTTGCTTGCAATTATCTGTCAGAAACAGGAACAAAACTCTTTTCATATTTGGGGTAGTTAAAATGTTTGCTACGCTCCGTACCATTAAATAACCTCTTCTAGTGACTGTGCGGTCTGTGTGGTGACGAGGTTTATCCCAGAGATACATTGGTTTATTTTCCACTAATTTTAAGTTCAAATAATAATCCTTTAAATAAACTCTTTTTTTCTTTTGTAATGAATACAGACGGTGAAAACTTATATATTTTACAAATGCATTGAGAACGTCGTTGAAACAGATTAATTATTTATTGCTGAAAACGAGTTTTAATTTCAATAATCCAAATGACCTTGCAAAGATTCACGAGTTGCTGTTAAAATTTGGAATATAAAGTCTTCAGGCACAGGTACAGAAGGTATTGGAGAAGAAAGAATTGGAAATTCTGACGATGATCAAAAAAGGAAAAGTTGTAAATTTGTGGCGCTGGAAGAAAGAGCCGTACTCATCAAAAGTAAAAACCGCTTTAAGTAACTTTATAAAAAAATTGCCCACACTTGCATCACACTTGTGATGTTCACTAACCAATTCATAATTTCAATTAGAGCCAAGCATTCTCTAAAAAACGTTCGGGATAATGGCAATTCTTAGATAAACGCGTTTACAGGACTCTTCTACTTCATAGTCATATAAGTGTAAAAAAACAAATCTGGGAAATTATTGGGATGCAACTGACAATAGGACTGATAAGTGTTGAGTCAGAATAAGTCTGACGAGGTTTCGTTTCCTATTGACGACCAAGAGGCTAGAAATGCCAGAAAAGCGAAAGGTCGTCTTGCTCCTTGCTGCATGTCAAAAATTGTATTCTTTAGGAGAAAACGTGACAACTGACAAAATGTCAAAATTTAGAAGCGTCTATAGTCTTAAACAATACATTATACGAAAACCAAGAAGGTATAGTATAAAATCTCTTCCATGGTCGACGGAAATTATTTTATATGTATAACATGGAAATTTAGGCTAAGAAATTAGTAAACTGAATACAGCATCAGCAACAGCCAGAAGATATTCTTCTTCTTATTTCTTTTTGCCTAAACGATGTCGAGTGCCTCTATTCATTTTCTATAATTGTTTCTGTCCCCTGGCAATCTATTTACTTTCCCCATCATTTTTCCTTTCCTTCGTGCCATTTCCTGGAAGTTGTATGTCTACATTCTTCTTGGCTTACCGCTTGGTCGTCTGCCTTTCGTACTTACTTCTAGAAATCGTCTTAGGATCCGGTGTTCTACAGTTTTTTTGTATGCCCATTCCATTTTAACTGTTTATTTTCTATTGTGGTTACTTGCGGTATTTGTTGCAGATGGTCTCTGAATGTTGTATTTCTTACTCTGTCTCTTCTCGTTTTTCCAGCTGCTTTCCTTAGGTACTTCAGTTCCCCCATAGTTATCTTGGATTTGTGTTCATCTACCACAATCAAAATTGGAGCATATACTATTTTATATACGTGTAGTTTTGTTTCTGTTCTTATCTCTCTTGTTCCTATTATCCTTTTGTTTATAGTGTAGTATAATTGACTTGATTTATTCACCCTATTTAATATTTCGCTATCTATTTTCTCATCATTTTAAATTATTGTTCCTAGATACTCATATCTCGGTATTCTTTTTATATCTACGTTGTCTATTTTAATTCTTGGTGCTTGTTTGTGTTCTTGCTTTAATATGTGCATTGTTTTTGTTTTGTCAATGTTAATTTTTAGTCCAACTGCTTCTATTTCCTCTTTCCACACGTTTACTGCTGTATGTAATTGTTCTCTACTTCCTGCTAAGACTGCAATATCATCCGCGCAGACCATGTTTTGGATTTACATCGACTCCATGTTCCAATTACCTATCTTTAGCTTTCCGGTTCTCTGTTTGCTATTTTTAATCACCATATTCTTAACTAGGATGAATAGCAGTGGTCTGAGACTATCACCTTACTTGATCCCTTCCTTCATACTGAATTCTTTCGTTTGTTCTCCTCCTAGTCTCACTATTCGTTTTACTTCCTTATATACACTCGTTATTACTCTTCCCAGCTTTTCATTTACTTTTAGTTGTTCTAGTACTTTCCATATCTGTTTTCTAGGTATGGTGTCGAAATCTTTAAGGTCAATGAAGGCTTCCTCTGTCTATTATCTTTTCTATATTCATTCTTAATGTAAAAATATGGTCCAGTGTCTGTCATCTCTCTCTCTATATGCTGCTAGCTCTTTCTCTAGCTGTCCTTTTGTTTCTTCTTTCAGCTTTCTTTCCAAAATTCCTGAGAATATCTTTAAAACGCAAGAAGAGAAGCATATGACCCTACAATTGTCGTAATCAGCTGTTTTTCCCTTTTTATGTATCAGTACTATTTAGTTTCGTTGTTGGTATCTTCCCCCATGCTTGTCTGCATATCTTGGTCATCCATTCTACCATAACATGGTAGATGTTCTTAAATTTTCAAAACCGATTTATGACACAATGACAATTGATTCGTAAATTTTGATCTAATGAAAAATCTACGAATCTAAGTCAGAAAAAGCTTTCTATTGTGGGAATTGGAAAGAAAAATAAGCTAGAGTTTCAATTGAATTTCGCTGAACGTAACGAAGAAACTTACAATCTAGTATTTTTTGACATGAGAACAATTCAAAACAAAAAAAATGTAGAAACAAAAATCTGGATTCAGAAAAAGATGCCGAAGAGAACATAACAAAAAAAAACAACTTACAAAATGTGATATTTGCACAAAATTCAAAAGCCTTTCAATACCCCCTCCTTTTGTTGTAATTTATTCTACTTTAGGGTACTTAGAACTACTTCATGAAAGTACTTGTAAGTGCAACAGTCACGACGATAAGGTGCAATACATCCCACATATATATTTGTTTATATTTTATTATATGAATATTCTAAAACAATTATACATTTTGTTTTGCAAAAATAATCTTTAAAAAAAGACTGGCTGTGACTTGAATGGTAAAATCCTTATTTTATCCGAGGGAAGCGTTAACTTCAAAGGCCATCAGTGTCAGCTGAAAACTCAGGCAACATTAGCGCGAATAATAAACCCCCGAGTTTCATTACACTCCCGGCAGTGATTGAATTTTTCCAACTTTCCTTATCAGCGCCGGTGGCCCTAATCATGTCATCGCGCCTCGCAGTAGACTTTCGCATTCAAATCCCCGGCGTAATGAGTTTTTAAACTTGCTCGGGATAACAAATTTAACTCCACTTAAGTGTATAAAATCGGATTCCCGTTTTATTTCATAACCTGTCAGCCGAGTTCCTCCGAATGATAGGGCGCGCGTCCCGGCCGCCTCGCGCCGTCTGACGGCTCATAAACAGAATCACTGAGTGAGTCATTTGCGCTCCACTCCGCCCGCCTGCAAAGTGGCGGCTAACGTTGTTTTTCATCATGGGCTCAAATATTTGCGATCGAATCCCACGTTCGCGAACGCGGCTCGCAGGTCGAGCGGCAGCCGACAGCATAATTTGGGGCCGACCGGGAGCGGGAAGCTGCATCGGGAACAAATCCGCGAGCATCGATGGGTGATCAATCACGGCGCTGTTTAATATTGCAGAGCGACAATGCTGCTCCCGACGTTTCGCTTATAGCATTTCCATTTAACTATGCAGGCTAAACAAAGTTAGCCAATTTCGGAACGTGCGCCGAAACGAGCGCGAAAGAACAAAGCGGGGCTGGGGCGGCGAGCAGCGATTGCTGGGTCGCCTCCTTCCTACCCACATCAAGTTAATCGTGTAACCGTCTAATTCCCCAAATCCAATAAAGTGGCTGTAGAGAAAATTCCGGGCACTCTCGGAAAGTGCCAGGTATCCGGAGCTATGCACCTCCACAAAGGATCGACTCGCCCCGCACAACAGCCGCCGCCGACCAGCCCCGCATGCCCGATGTGCATCGGCAGCTTTAATAGAAAGTGGATAGTGTAAAGGTAGCTTTTCGTGATAGCTCAACTTAAAGGCATCGCCTGACAGGTTCATAATCGAGTTCACGAAGCAAAGAATAGGTCAATTGAGATAGGAGTGCACTGCAAGATCACACAAAAAAGATGAAGCTCAAACTGGAACGAATGTCGTATGACTATCAAGTGCCCTTTAAGCAAAGCAGAATGAAAATTAGTTTTAAATTATCTTTGTTTGCCAATTAACTTTAATCTGTATATAAAAAAATTGGATCTTTCTAAAAATTTAATAACGTCTTCATAAATCTAAAATTGTTTTGGTAATAAATGAACTATTTCCTATGTTCGTGCATTTTGTAAATTATGGTAACCTGAACGACTCCAACGGTTATGCATAGTAGGAGAATTATTTATTGTGTACGTGATATGCTTGCGGTTCACAGGATTAACTATATATCCAGTGCATGTTTCCCACTTCTCTAGGAGGATATGCTGATAGTTGCTTTAAATACTGGCGTTATTTAACTTAATGTTGGTCTGCATTCTCTATAAATTCAAAAGCTTCTTACGGTCACCTTCGTAGAGAATTACAACTTTGAAGGTAAATTTTAATATATTTTTTATACCTACTAATGCAGTAATCAGACTTTTTTATTTATTTTTGTTAAAAAAATTGGTGACTACTTTCCCTAAAACTCCTAGGGAAGTTCTGTTTCTTCTATAAATCGCAGTAAATTCTTTACGAGATTCTTGTATGTTTGTGTTGATCCACAAAGGGTTGTCCCTTGTGTAAGGTTATTTCCTTCCCTTCATTACATAACCTTCAGAGTATATTACTTTGTTCTTTTCTCAGATGGCAATAACCTATTACAAGCCCTACTATCTGTCTTATCTGTAAAAGTTTTAAGCGAACGATGTCCAAGGAAAGCCTACTAGAAGGTTTTCTAATTAGTTCCTCTCTATTCTCTGGCTTTGAGCAGCAACTTTTAGAAGAGCATGTTGTTTTTTCGTCCACGACACTATTGCTGTTCGAATGCTGCTTTTAGGTATACCAAATACAGATTCTGGTCCTATAAATGGAGTAAATGCTCCAGTTTTACAACCCACAACACCGGTGTGGCATATAACCCGTATGAATCTCAGATAGGATTACCAGATGTTAAAAACATTCTTGTGCCAGTTCGGAGCTCAAATGAGGTGATTCAAGCACTGTTAGAATACTGATTCGTTGTTGGGTAGAACCGCGTATGCATTGCATTACTACATATATTTCAGCTTAAAGACTGAAGTGTTGGTACAAAATGATAAACTTATGTTTACTTACTGTACCGTGATCCGTGCGAGAACTGTCTGTATAACAGATTAGCCCGCTCGTTAAAAACAATTGGAGGGATGATGATAAAATAAACAAAATTTGAATTTTTTTACTTTTACTTATTTATCTTTTACTCCTCACTACAAACATTGATAACAAAATTCTTGTTTATTTTCCTCTCAGAAAAGCTTGAGAGTGATTTGTTAGCGGATACAAATATATAGTGAATCTCAAAATCAATTAAAAGTCTCTTTAGACAACTCAGAGTTATATTAGCGATCTAAATATTATAATTTTCCCTAATTGGGACTTTAAAACTGTAACACGATCTGTTCATTCACCTTAGGACCCAAAATTAATTTTAATGTACATACATATATAGATGATGTAATTGTTAGCTAAGAATTATGATATGCGACTGAAGATGCAGTTCTTTGGCAGTTGCTTTGAGGCAATGAAAGCGAGTGGACGTGTACGCTGACCCTGGTGCATCAAAGCTAAGCGGACGTATTTGCTGGCCTGCTCGTGTCTGCATTATCACAGCCTTGCTTAAGGTCCGCCACATTTACCTATTTGATTTTATATTTAATACGCATCATTTACATAGAGTGGCAAATTAATAATTCAGGTAGCCATACTGCCAGCCGGTAACTTCTACAATGGTCAACAATATTCTTGTAATCAGCAACAATAAATCACCAATAAATATTTTCCAAACCAATTTCCTGGGAGCCATGCTACAAGATCTTACCTTCCTAAATCAAACATTGCTTCAATAGCCGGGCGATCAAATTCCGCAATGACAACCACCCTCATGCTCTCAGTGTCAGCATCAATTGCTTCTACCGTCCCAGTTACAATTATCGCAACATTCATACCAATTTCCAAGAGAAGACCAATTCCTTAGTGCAGATGAGAACTACAGTGATCAAAACCAAACAAACGATAACACCAACAGTTGGCAAGCAATTAAACACATAAACGCAAACGACACAAACAAATTCCCCACCCTTATTACAAGACCACCAACAACAACCTTTATTACTAGCAAATAAATAATTGATACTAGCGCAAGACCTTTCTAATCATTCACCAGCATCGGATACACAAGCACCAACTTCAGTAACAAATAAACCGCCATCCATTTTTGTACAAGGCGTGATAAATTATTATAAAATGACAAAAAGTCCAACCACCGTAGCAGAAATCGAACAATACACGACTAAGATGTTAACTGATAATGTAGTTAAAATAAACGCAGAAATCCCTGAAACATAGGGAAAACTAATAAATTACATTTATTACAAGGTTATATACTACTCCTACCAAATAAAACAAAATCGGCCATAAAAGATAGTTTTATAAAAACCTTCAATCAACAAAACGAAATTTTCAATATCTGAATCGTCAAGAACCTTCCCAACATCTTTCTAACCCACTGCATTCATCAAATCCGATCTACTCATACAAAGCTTCAAACCAATTCTACTAAACCAAGATTTGGCCTTCCAACAATTCCTTGGTGAATTTAAATACGCTTTTAATCAGCTCTTTTAATATAACAGCATAATCTTATTTATGTTAAGTATCGTTATTACCAAATTAAATCACTAATGGCTAATTCTCTTCGAATAATGGACTACAATAGAAAAACCTTGAAATTAAAAATTTCACTAACACATCGTGGATAAAAAATTCTGTTCTATTCTGAACAACTAGAATACAAGTCACGACAATCCAGGTTGAAAAGCTTACAACTTCATTATTAATTTTGGCCATTTGCTGTCTTTCGAGGCACAATTTGACTCACCAAAAGTTGCAATCATTTTTTGACATATCAGACCAAACATTTTTAGTAGGTGGAGATTTTAACGCTAAACATACCCATTGGGGGATCTCGTTTAACAACAACAAAAGGTGTAGCATACCTTAAACGTATTATGGATAACAATTATAATTTTCTATCAACTGGGAGCCGTACATGTTGGCCATTTGATCCAAAGTCCCAGACCTACTAGACTTCTTCATCACCAAAGGACTTTCCTCAAATTACATAGATATCACTTCCAATTATGATCTTACGTCTGATAATTTCCCGACCATAGACACAATTAGCACAAGTATTATCTACAAAACATCCAATCCTTCGATCAGTATTCAGAAGACTGACTGGAATACCTTCGAGGTTTACATTGAACAACATATTGACAGTAATTTAGGCATAAAAACCTCAGAAGACCTAGAATACGCTACCTACCACTTCCTAACTATGGTACCGTCACACCCCAACTAACAAAGATTAAAATTTATAGTCCCACTATTCCTAATTAAATTATAAAAATCGTAATGAAAAAAATGGCAAGGACACAATGTCACCGCATGCATAGTGCCGAAGACAAGAGAAGATTGAATTTAGTAAATATTAAACTCAGAAATAAATGAAACGTTGTTCGTAATGAGTCGTTCCAAATGTACTTGTAGTCACTAACTGTTAACAATAATTCAATTTGTAAAGCCACCAAAGACATCAAAAAAAAAACACACAAACCCATATCTCTCCAACAAGCGATCAAGGATTTTTATAAAGAAAAAGTAAAAGCATTTACAAACCACTTAAAAGGCATTTTCCAGCCAAACTTTAATGAAATAGATGAGGAACTTGAAGAAGAACTACAACCTCTAAAAAGTTGAACACAAGTTACAATGGTTAAAGATAAAAAAAATCCGGGTCACGACCTCATAACTGCAAACCGTACTCAAACAGTCAGCTGAACATGGACTATGGTTTCTTACCTACTGGCCGCTACAATTAAAATTTTCCACAGATAATTCTTATTCATCAGCCTCCTGTCATTGGTGTCAAAGTTGCTTGGAAAATTAGCCTTACGGCGTATTAATGAAAATTTGCTGCAAGACATGGATGCCTAACCATCAATTTCGCTTTAGGCAGCAGCATTTAACAATTCAGCAATGCCATTGTTTAACGAATATAATTCAAACTGCATTACAAACTAAAAAGTTCTGTACCGCTGTCTTCCTGCATGTAAATCGAGCCTTTGACAGATTGTGACATAGAGGACTACTTTTTAAAATTAAGAAAAAGTTCCCTCACAAATACTATATTCTCCTATGCTCGTATCTTACTCATACAATCTTCCAAGTTAAAATTGGTAAAGACATTCACACCGGTGTACTCCAGGGGAGTGTGTTATAGTCTCTATTATATTTTTTGTATACCTCTAATCTACCTATAGCAGCAAAAACAAAAATTGGTACATTTGCTGACGACGCGACGATACTCACTTGTAATAAAGACTCGGTAGCAGCATCGGCTTTTTTAAAAACTCACTTAAATAACATAGAACATTGGATAACTAAGTGGAGAATCAAAGTAAATAAAAGTAAATCAACACACGCTACCTTTACGACCAAACAACAATATTGCCCACCTGTCGCTTTACATAACACCCCCAGTCCTTAATCCAGTAACGTCAAATACGCCTTGACCTAGATTGACGTGACAACTCATATTGTCAAGATATGCAAGAAAATGGACTTAAAGTTAAAGAAACTGTAAGGACTCTTCGGAAGTAACTCCTTGTTATCATTAGCCAGCAAAGTACTGTTGTATTAGTACATAATATGACCCATCTGGACATACATTGTCAGCTGTGGGGCTGTGCAAGTCGATCGATTGAATTCATTCAACGGTTTCAATCAAAAACCCTTCGCAGTGTGACAGCCGCTCCTTGGTATATGATTTACCAAGTCCTTCAGAAAGAACTTTCTCTGTAACAGATCTAATCACTCAGTATGTTGTAAAGCACCACAATTCTCTGGAGCTTCACTGCAACGAACTCGTGGCACTTCTCACAGGAGATTCTCCCTCCAGACGCCTTAAGAAAAAGTGACCAATAGCGGACTGACTTTACTGGAAGTCTCAATATGCCATAGCATAAACTCTTAGTGTGCTACTATTCTGATTTCTTGAATTTTGCTTAAATAAGTTTTTTGGCAGGGGGAATAAGCTCGGCTAAATAAAAAGTCTATTAACAGCTATTTCAGTAACATTATTTTTTTTATTTGACATTACAATTTCTAATCTTAAATTAATCAGTACAAAGCAATAAAAAATGATACAGTTATAGAGGAAAACATCCATAGATAATCTATCTACGTGGTTTTTGGAGCGGTGGTGAGACTTTTCATTGTCTAATTGCCACTGTAAATTTGATTTTTACATTATATTTGGAGGGTTGGCTAGTTTGGTGACGTATTCGTTTTTATGACCTAGTAGCCTTTCGTGGTTTGTTATTAAAAATTTCTGTATAGATTTGTTGTTATTCGTAATATCTTTAACTGTAACCGCTGATTGATTTTGAAATTTGCAGGTTTTGCACATTCTCACAGCTGTACTATATCGGTTTGGGGATACATTTGTAAATGGGGATAAGAGATTTTTTCCTCAGCAACCAGGACAGTTGTCAGTTTAGATTAAGCTAGCTGTGTTTAATCTTTAAGAGTTTTTGTCAGGCAAGTGTTTGGTTCAATTATAAGCCAAGGTATATAACTTCTGTTTAGACTGGAATTGGCTTATTGTGATAAAAGTGACTTGTTTTCATTTAATGTGATTTACTTTTATTCTTCCTTTTAATAACCACTGTTGAACGAGGTTAAGATTGTGTTAGAGATATTGGGATGCTATTTTACAATCCTTATTGAGGCGTTATCATTTGCAAATGTAGGGTTTTTTGTTAGTGGCAAATCCGTGATCTAAAAGAGGTACAGTAAAAGGCCTAGGAAGTTTTCCTAGGCTACACCCAAGGATACTTGACGTGGACAAGAAAAAGTTGTATTAAATATAATAAAAGTGACTGGTGTGATCCGTGGTCAAAAGATGTCATTGGACTATATATTTTTTTTCGAAAATGAGGCTATAAATTCAATTACTGAATTCTGAGTGATACCGCGACATGATTAATGACTATTTCCTCCCGAAACTTAATTAAACTACATATACAATGTTTATTTTCAACAAAGTGACACAACATGACACACAACATATGCGAATATCCAGTTATTGCAGTCGATATTTGGTGAACGTTTAATTTCGAGAAATGAAAATGTCAATTGGCCTGCTCGTTCCTGCGATTTGACGCCTTTAGACTTTTTTTGTGAGGATATCTAAAAAGTAAAGTCTACGCCAATAAACCAGCCATAATCCAAGACCTCAAGAACAACATAATTGCCGAGATAAATACCATTGAAGCAACTTAATGTGAAAATGTTATCAAAAATTTCGACCATCGACGTCTGTAAAGCCAGTCATGGTAAATATTTGAGTGTTACCATTTTTCATACATATATTAATATTTAAAATAAAACACCCTAGTTGATTATATAACCATTACTGTAGTCTCAATAAGCGTTTATTTTCCTGCGTCTGAATTAGCGAATCCCATAACAGAGCAACCTGGACATAGATAAGTTTTGGTGATATCAATTTTTTCAACGACTAAAAAACTATATTTGTGAAAAGTAATACAAGCGTTATATGTTTTGCTCTATCATTAGCACATTTGTTCCTACTACTTGTGATTTGTGTATAATTTTATCTTTATGATTTTTGGATCTACTCGAAACATAATATTCTTGAGTATTACTTTATAACTATTATTATGTTTTGTTTATAAATTAGTAATGACTGACAGTATTATTTGTAATAGATGACAATACGGCATCCTATTTTTTTGTCATTATATTAGCGTCTTGAGACTGGAGACAGTTACCTTTAATTTGTATATATAAAAAAAAAAATAAAAATTCCTTTTTTCGTAAAATATTTTCCAATTTTCATCTTAAAATATTCAGGATAGTTTCCAAAATTTTAATTTGTGTGTGTTAGGTTAGAGTTAGGTTTCTCTTTTTGTCATTATCAAAACCAGACCGAAAATAATAAAGAAAGAAGTTGACAGTAAGATGGAATAAGACCCAATATAATAAGATTAAAATTTTTATATAATTTTGATTCCGAAATTTATTTAAAGGAATTTTTTGGATCGCAGTAAGATTTAAAAAACTAAAGTATAACATATGTGCCACCGACAACCCAAAAAAATTAATTGGATATTATAGCAGGATATTTTATCAGTGGTGTTTTTACTTCATACTGCCGTTTACAAGCCCAATATAAGCGCTGCCAGTGCCAAACGTAGCTTACGTGGTGGAAAACTCACAAGACTATAAAACAATAGAAACAAGTTTGGTTGAATGGTCGATGCACGCGTTTGCGTTTCGCAGATTCCAGGAGAATCCTTTTTATCGGAGTGTATTATGCCAACAATTAAGTTTGGTGGCAGAGGCAATATGATTTGGAGCTGTTTTTCTTGGTTTGACCTGGGTCCCTTATTTCCTGTAGTCTAAAGAATAAAAATGTATCCTGATATTCTTAACAATTCTGTGCTTTCAACTCTCTAGCAACAGTTCAGGGATGGACCTTTCCTGTCAACATATAGAAGGCTATTTTTTCGTGGTGTTGAAATACTACACTAGCCTTCACAGAGCGCCGATATAATATTTCTGGAAAGAATTGGAATATACCACGGACACATATCAAAAGCAAAAGGGTAGACTGTAACTGATACTAAAGTTGGACCGGTATCCCATTAATATATGCTACATGAGTTTCTGGTTGTGAAACACTGGGGGTTCGGATATTTTTGGCTATTTAGTGCATTAGTTCACATCGAAATATGATATTTCTATTTCATTTATTATATCTTTATAGTCTTCCTTCCATCCTTCATTAAATACAACATGTAGTGATTTTTTAATGACTGTGATTGTGTTGAATGTAGACAACAATTTAATTTTCTCGCTAGTTGTGTATAAGTTATTGTGTATGTTGGTTTAGTAACTATCAGGTTTAAATATATTCAGTGAATGTGACGGCTTATTTTTACAAAGTGGGAAGCAAATAGGCACAGTTGTTAAATTGTGGAAGTACATATTTAATTAATTTACAAACAGCCTCTGTATATATATTTACTAAAGGTATTAACCCAGCCCTTAGTTTAAATAAATAAAGTTACCGAGCTTGAAACAGAATGCTTTATATCAGATGGTGGTTTGCGAATAGTTATTGATAGCCAAGGTTTTTTTTAACCTGTAAGCTTATAGGACCTATAAGATTTTTGATAATTGCACATCACAGTATTACAAGACCAGAAACTACATTATAAACCTTTTAAAATTAAGGGTACAAATGCAAAAGATATTATTAATTTTATATAGTAATACACGTGTGGAAAATGTGATGCGAGAGTTTTCAGACAAAGCATTCCATTAAATTGTTGATCCTTTGTAGTATTTTCAAACTGTTAATAAGCTGTTCATCTGGATAGAAATCGCCTCCAATACATAAAATCTAAAACCTATGAATTGATTGAAAAGCTGTCTAAGATTGTTAGGTCAAGCAGATCTTAATTATTCAAAAAATATTGAGAGAGCTCAATTCAAAGAATATATAAGTAGTTGTAATATTGTAGTAAATTTTAAAAAAAGTAAAGAAATACAGAAAAATAAAGAAGTATGTCTGCAAGCACCGAATGTTTAACTCCATTAGTAATTAAGGTAGCAACTAAATCAATTATCTTCTTTGTGCTAGCAGGTATTGATCGAGGCAAGCTATACCGCTAGAGTTTAACAGCAAAGACAAAACTTTTAGTATCAGTTGTTAGGGCACGACTTTGGTTTCATTACGAATTCAGCTACCAGAACACAATGTTACAGCAGTTGTCAACTATGTCAATTTAAAGCGTTACATTAGGCTCGTTCTTTTGCGGGCTTGTTATTTAATTAATTTTTAAATTGCTTAGCTAATGCAAACAAATTCTAATTCTCAAAGTAACCAAATTTATGTACATTTTAAACAATATTTATGGTCCATTGCTATTTAGAAGTGATACACTTACCAATAGATTTTATTGGCGTTAGTCTGCGAAGAAAAAAATGTGGTCACCACCTGAAAAAGAAGAACAGCATTAAAAATTTATTAAGCAAAAATTTGTTTAAATTTTTTTATATATGTAACACAAGCGTTAAATAATTTATAAGCACTTGTCTGTACAACAGTCATGTTTACTGACTATATAACGAAGGCAAACGTACATATAAATTCTAATAAACCTTGTTTGTGTAACAATTGTACAAATTATATCTAGTTTTTATGTCCTCTGCTGTTTATAAAATTATTTTACATCTTTCCATTTGCCACAGATAGGCTAATGGATATTAGAAAAGGTCAACTTATTATTTCCAATATCTATTAAGTTTTATTGTTGGTAGACATTTGAATAAAAACTAGAATTAGGTTACTGTAATTTGCTGTTATTAACTGTTCAACTGAATAAATTAAAGTAACCAACGCAAAAATACTAAACTTTAAAAATGGAAATATGTTTATTTATGCCTTTCTTATACAATTATTTTAGTGTTTATAAACTGTTAAAAAACTTATAACAACAAATCAATTTTCTCACGTAAATTAGTGTTATGGTTTCTTAGAAGATTATTTCAGGTACATAAATGTGGTTCTTTACAGGGGCATATTCATTTTACAACCCACTTAATCTACAATAAATTTTAGTTACAATTGAAAAATTTAAATTGTAAAAGTAAATAATAAAAATAACATCAATAGAGGCAATTTAAATACTGCTAGACCTTCCTCCTTGTCATTTTAAAATCATGTCAAAGTCAGAAAAGTAACTCTTAATAGACTGCGGCAATGCGATTATACTGAGTAAGAATAAACGATATGACGCCAAAATTCAACATAAGTATTTCAAAGTCAATATTCCTAATTGATCTAAATATACAAATGAAGTATACAACAAGAATAGGCTTGGAAAAATTATCTGGTATAGAGATAAATCAATGACCGGGTCTGGAACGGGAGCAGTCATGAAAATGGAAATTTTCACTATGAAAATATACATCCGTTTTTCAAACAGATATTTGCTGTACTGTAGTAGGCCAAGCAAAATAATTTGAGAATCTATCAAAATACACTCACACATACCTAAAGGTATTCAAGAACCCGAAGGTAAGACTAAGCTTACATAGGAATGCCGTGAAGAAGTCGGGGCTATGACAGATCACAATAAGTTAACTCTGCTGTAGATACCAAGGCACTGCAGAATTAGGAGGATCATAAACTCCATATGTAGCTCCCAAAATCGGCTCTAGAGTACCTAATGGTGAGAAAATGGATCAGGAAGTAATATAAAAAATGCTGAAAAAATATACCGAGCCATAGACATGGAAAAACCTTCATAAAAGAACTATCTTGTAAACGAACTGAGCAACTCTTAGTACAGAAGAGAAATCGGTTAAAAACTATTACAGGTCTTCTCAGAAAACACCTTAATAAAATTGATTTGTTCAGTGTGGCAGGTAACCAGAGACAGCTTGTGCGAGTGTAAAGCTTTAGTTCACAGAAGGCAAGCTCTCTATAAAAAACCAATAATGGATTCACTAGAATACAGCAACTGTCCAGCAAGAGCCTTGTACAAACTGGTACAAGAAACGAGGATACTGGAAAAAGTGTTGTAAAAATAAGAGAAGCATAATAAGTCCATAAAGCTGCAGTGCTACCCTAGACATAGATCAAATGGCTTTCAACAAACCAAGAAATAATAATAATAATAAACATAAACCAGTTGCCTTATGTTGCAAAGCATTTATACTATTATAGTAGCTTCAGTTATAGATATTCTTCTACAACACATTTTGTGTTAAATAATTGTAGTTAAAGTTGAAGCATCCGACAACTGTAATTATAATAATACTAAAAGTAACTTAGTTTCTTTAACAAAATGACATGTTAACTATCATAAATAAGTAATTCATTAAAAAGATAAAAATTAAATACAAAAATGTCTTTGGTTAATATTTGTAAGAGTTAGAGTTCCTAAAAAGACCCCTTTTGACTGACCCTAGACCATACGCATACGCAGCACAAACCTGGACATTTACAAAGGGCATAATGAATAAATTAGCCAAAACGCAGAGAGCAATGGAGTGTCAGATGTTACATATAAAGATAAAGGATAAGATACGGAATGAATACATTAGAGAAAAAACAAAAGTAATTGATGTAAAAGAACATATAGCAAGCTTAAAATGGAGATGGGCCGGACATACTATGCGGCAATCTGACGACCGATGGAATAAGAAGATACAAGAATGGAGACCCTGGCTGGGAAAAAGATCAAGAGGTAGACCTCAGACCAGGTGGGAAGACGACCTAAAGCATACAGCCGGGCTCACATGGGCAAGAGAGACACAAAACCGAGAAGAATGGAAAATGAGAGGGGAGGCCTATATCCGACACTGGATGTAAAGAGGGCTAAGAAGAAGAAGAAGACCATAAATAAAAGCCTCATAGCTTGCGTCCATATGTCCAAATTGCGACTTTTTCTCTGTTACTAGGGGTGATTTCCGCCCTATTAGCCAATATACTTTCTATTGTATATTCGTTGCTTTACTCATATTCTTTATGTGGATATATTGTTAGCCTTTTGTTCTCTTACCACTCCTAGTACGTCAGATCTTCAGACTGCAGTGTAGTAATGTTACTTATGGTAACAAGAAGCCATATCCCTCCCCGCGTTGTAAAAATTATATCCACTGATATTGTATAATAACTTTTTTACAATATGTATTTGTTCAGTAGTAATTTTGTAACCCTTAAATAGTGTTCATTGCACGCAAAGACAGCAGTCTGTCTGCAAATTCCCCATTTAATTATACGGTCTGGTTGGTATACCAGCAGTAAAAAATAAGTATAGTACTGCGTCCAAAACGCTGTCTTGGGAGCCCCTATATTAATTAACTGTAGTGTCAAAGTTTTATTTTTAAATCAAATTAGGAAAGGCAGTTGGAAAGGTATAGTTGGAAAGTGAGATAATACTTCCGTAGAAACAATGCTTTTACATTAGCCAGCGACACATTGTTGAATGTTTGTGGGACGTCAAGCAAGACTACTCTACAGTACTTCTTATTTTCAAGACAAATCTGAATTATCTTAGGCGTACGATGACACTTGAATGGTAGAATGTTCCCATTTGCATCCAATTTTGGAATCCAATCGTTCAGTTACGTATCTTTATTTAATCGATTTAATACTGGCTTTTATAAAAGTTTAGATATTATTGTTGATAGGCTAATTAGGTGATAACATAGCACTTCGTTTTCTGGTTATAATATTATCTTGATATGCGTCATATTTAATTGCGTTAAATAATGCTCGGAAATATTTTTCATCTCTTCTTGCTAATTGTTAAAAATGAGATTACAAGGACGTAGTCTAATGCTTTCTTGTTACCTACGATGGCTTACACTGATTAGGAGATTACAGTAAACTTTGGTTTTTGTTACATTACTGGAAAAATGGTCTGACCACAAGAGATGTTACCGAGGCAATTTGCTAAGTTGAGTGCAAAGGAACAGTTGCTCAAGAAACAAAAGCAAAATGGTTCAAGCACTTCAACGAAAGAGATTTTGATCTTAAAAACAATCCTCGCTCTAGTCGGATATCAAATTTAAACAACGAAGATTTGTAGACAGCGTTGAATAAGGAGCCTTCTTCAAGCAATCGTTTTGTAACTTTGTTCACAAAGAGACTCGACAGGATCCACACAAACTCATTAAAGCACAGGCCAACAAGCAAATCGACGCTGTCAAATGTAGACACTAATATAAGTTCAATTATTTCTAATTTTCTAAAATATATCGCAATAGTGTTGTGTTTTACACAGTTATTCGAGGTCTGAACGGAAGAGGAATTTTACATTGTGTAAAAAGATATAATTCAAAAGTCTTACTTACTGACTTTTATACGAAAATATTGTAGTCTACTACTCACACAACCTTTTCCTCTTCAGTGCTGGGACTTTTGGTGTGCCCTTCAAGCTTGGGGGAAGGAAAAGGTTTGTACCGAGTTTATTTCACCCAAACACAATAGCTTTTTTAGACTTTTGACTATTCTTAATCATTAATTTCAAATGTTTTAAATTTGTAATATTTTGCAATGATGAATTTTTGCCGTAAAAGTTCAGTTTGGGCCACATCGATCCAACTAAAATGCAGGAGCATAGCAGAATAATTAAATCACAAATTCTTGACATCAGGATCGAACACGATTATAGCATTTGTCACCAGTACGGTGAGTAAATTTAGAAATAAAGTAGTCGAATTTGAGATTAGAAGCAGTTGTAATAAGGGTGAGAGTTGCATGTAAGAAATAGATAAAGAAATATCCAAAATGCTAACTAAAACCAAGCATACATTTTTAGGCCACCCATTCGACGTAGAAGAATACATAGTGACATATCCACAGACAATAAAGCAATGTGGATAACCTTGAAGACTTATGTAAGCAAATTAAGAAGAGGCTAGATAGAATCGATATGAAGCTGGGGCAAATAGATACTGACATATCTGGAATAAAATAAAAAAAATTGCACAGCGAAAAGAAAAAATCGGAAAACAAGAAAAGAGGATTGAATTGCTACAAAGAGAGGTCAGAAAAAGAAACTTAGTGGCAACGGAAGCAGTAGACGAAAAAGAGGAAGAAGCGAATATTACACCGGAAAAAATAACAACGGTTTTGAATAATATAAGAATGGAAATTGCAAAAAAAAAGATCTGAAAGAAAAATATTACCCCAAATAAGTGCAAGAGGAACGGAAACAATTAACTCCATTGATAAAAGGAGCAAAACAAAAAGGACAAAAGATGCAGCTAAAATATAATAAATTAATAATAAATAACAAAGTATATGGAAAAGTACGAAGAACGTATAAAACAACTTTTCACAAAAATGGAGAAAGAAACTAATTTTTAAAGATTAGTCAGCGATAAATCACCAAAAGAAGACCCCCTAGGAGCACAGTTACGCAAAATAAAAAGAACAAGTAAAATAGAGAAGGAAATAAAGGAAACGACAGGGGTAATACACAAGGCTATGAAAAATCGCAAAAAATAGGAACATGGAACATTAGGGGTATAAGAGGAAAAAATTGAAATGATTAAAGAATTTGGAAGAAATGCTAATAGTACCAGAGACTAAAAAGAAAAGGAATGCAATGGCAGAATTGGACAAGGGACATCTAATATGGGGTGGAGCAGATATGAAGGAGCACAATCAAGAATCGGCTACGTCTTGCACGAAGACAACAGAAGTAAAGTAAATAAATGAAAAGCAGTATCTGACAAAATATTAACTGTTGAAGTAAAAAATTCAACACAAGAAGAAACTATAATAGCAGTATACGGACCAAGTGAAAACGAGAGAGTGCAATAGATAAATTCTAGGAGCAATTAAATTTAACGGTAGAAAAAGTAAAGGGAATGATTGTGATCGCTGCAGACTTAAATGCCAAAGTAGGAAAAATAGATAACACATACAAAGTAATAGGCAAATTTGAAGAAGTACGAAATAACAATGGAAAAAACTGCTAGATTTTTGCGTGGTACACGACTTAATAATTACAAACTCCGTATTTGAACATAAAGACATCCACAAGTATAAGAGAGCAGTATCTAACATAGGAGAATACTCAATTATTGATTACATAATTGTAGAAAAGAAAAAACGAGCAAAAATAAACGATGTCCAAATTAAAGGGGGATTTGAATTGGGCAGTGATCATTGCTTGGTAGTCGCTCAAATAAGAAAATAACACAGAAAGGAGAACTTACAAAAAGACAAGAAAGTAACCAAAAAAAGTAGAGAAAGAATTAGAACTTATAAGTTGATGAATGAAGTAACAGCAAAAGAATATGAAGAATACATAGAAAGAGAAATCAAAGGTGAAATAGATTAAAAGGACACGAAAACATTTTACGTGGAAATTACACATAGCAAATTTTGTGCACGCGAAGATGAACTCAACTGAAACTTGCTAAAAGGCCTTGCACTATGATTCTCATGATTAGTAAGAAAGATGCTCAGCTAAAAGTTTGATGGATTCTGCCAAGACTTTAATTTAACTGGGCACATGGGTTACAGTATTGACTTTATTCTCCAAAATCTGTTAAGCCTAGGACATTTTTATCTATTTCCACCTATTCTATTGAACTATTCTCGTCGCAATTTACAAAACTTAGTTTTAAGTGAAAACACTATTACCTTTTTCAAGATTGACTTTGCTTCAATTTATTTTTGGGTTAATATTCTATTTGTTCGACTCTTTTCTTTAATTGGATCTATTTTTCAATTTTTTATATCTATGTAACTTACAAAAATTCAATCGATGTTGTGTGTGTCACTTTTGTTATGCCCTTTCTCTGAAATTATGGCTAAAAATATTTTTGGGGAAAGGAAAACAATTAGGACACCGACAAAAGGAGAAGAAATCAAAGATAAAATGGAAGATTAAATGAAGAAAATGATATCACTACTGAGGAATCTGGCGCAGGATATAAAAGAAATTAAAAACGAACAACAAAATAATAAGGAGGAAACAAAGAAAGTACAAGAGGAGATCAGGCGTTTAAGGAAGGAACAAAGAAAATTTAAAGACGAAATAACAGACTTAAAGGGAACCAACGAAAAAGCAATGGGGAAGATTGAAGATTTTAAAAGGGAAGTCGAGAGAGCAAATGAGAGAATGGAGAAAATGGAGGGAGATAGGAGGAGAAAAAACATAGTCATACAAGGGTTAAGAGCGGCCACAAACAATACAAAAACGTTAAAGGGGGAAATAGAAGGATTTATCGAAAATGCATTGCGAGCGACCTAAAAGTGAAAATGGTTAGAAAATTGAGAAAGGACATGTGCCTGGTAGAATTGAAAAGTAAAAGTGATAAAAGTATGGTGATGCAATGTAACAGTAAACTACGGAATCAAAGTCAGAAAGTGTATATAAACGATGATTTAACGCAAAATGAAAGAAAGATCCAAAATACAATTAGGAAACAAGCAAAGAAGGAAGCGGCAAAAGGGAAACGGTCAAGGTAGGATACCAGAAGATTATATGTGATCAGGAGTTATGGACCTGGAGTATAAAATCTGGCAAATTGGAAAAGTACAACAATGAGCAATACATACAAAACCAAACACGAGCAGAAAACTAATAAAGGAAAAAAACAGGGCAGGATAAATCGGTGACGACTAAGGCATAGAATACAAGGACTAACGATTATGCATAAGACAGAATAGGAACATGGAATATTAGAAGTTTAAAAAGCAAATAGAAAGAATGACTCCAGGAAATTAAAAAGTATAAAATGGAAATAGTAGCAATCACAGAGACGAAGAGGAAAGAAGTAGAAGAATTAATAATAGAAGATTACGGGCTGTTATACAGTAGAGTAGACGAGCGAGAAAGAGCTACGGCAGGGGTAGGGTGCCTGACAAGCCCGAAGTACATGAGTAAATTAGTGGAGTGGAAAGCAGTGAGCAAAAGGGCAATGAAAGTAACTTTTGCACGATGTAATCAGGAGAAATTGGACTGAGAATTTAATTGATTTTTGTATACGGAACGGTCTAGTGAAACAAAACTCTTTATATCGACACGAGGACTGCCATAAATACACTAGAGAAGAACTAGGAAGAAATGAAAGATCAGCTATTGACTATATAATAACGGAAGAAATAAATAGAAGAATGATAAAGGATGTGAGAGTTTACAGGGGAGTAGAATTATCGACAGACCACTACCTATTAATAGCAAAAATTGAAAATAAAAAAAGAAAAGAATGAAGAGAGGATAATAGGGAAAATAAAGAAGAAAGAAATAAAGACGATCATGATACACAGATTGCAAGACCAACAAGTAAGAGAGGATACACCGAACAGGTCAGAAAGGGGATACAAGAAGTGGAACAAGAGATATCGGAAATGATTATTAAAGTGATGTGGGAAAAATTTAAAGAAATCATCTGCAAGGCAGGAGCAAAAACCTGCGGGTTAACCTCAACAGGAGGAATGAAGAGGACAAGTTGGTGGAGCGAAGAAATTAAAAACTCCATTAAAATTAAAAAAAAAACGTGGAAAAACTATTTACAAAGGAATAGTGATGAAGCCTATAAGAGCTATAAAGCAGCGAGAAAAATAGTAAAAGAAAAGGTTAAAATAGCTAAAGGTATGGAAAGAATTTGGGAACAAGATGGAAAAGGATAAAGAGGCAAACCAAAAGCTATTCTATAGAGTTTTGAAGAACATGAGAAATAAAGGAAGAAAAATCAGGTCGAAACAGGTTATGGACAGGGAGGGAAGGATATTAATGGAGGAGGACAAAGTTATGGAAAGCTGGAAGCAATATTTCCAGGATATGTTAGAGGGAGAAGAGATAACAGAGGATAAAGCGGAAGAAAAAGCACAAAATGACGCGAAAACCGGAAAGGAAAGAGAGAGAGCCGACAGGCGGATGAAATAGGGGAAGGCATTAGTTTAGAAGAAGTTAAAAATGCAATAGGAAAGTTGAGGAATGGGAAAGCTCCAAGAATAGATGGACTAAAAGCAGAACTACTGAAGGGAATGGGTGAAGAAGGAATGGTGTTACTACAAAGAATTTTAAATGAAGCATGGGTAACGCAAACAGCACCTAAAGAGTGGAAAATTGCAGTAATAGAACCTATTTTCAAAAAAGGTAATAAGAAAGACTGCGCAAATTATCGGGGGGTATCGCTACTATGCACAACATGCCAGGTATATGAGATGATCTTGGAAGAAAGATTAAGGAAGGAAGTAGAAGGAAGTAGAAGGAAAGTTACATTGAGCACAAAGTGGTTTCAGGCCCGACTATTGCACACAAGACCATGTATTTACTCTATGAAACATAACAGAGAAAATGCTACTTTATAACAAAGAATAATATATGTATATATATATATATATATATATATATATATATATATATATATATATATAATAAGTAAGAAAGAACATATGGGGCATACCGGAGAGAAACGGCACAGCAAAAGATTTTAATGAATGAAATAATCACAAAAGTAAGTAGCAAAAGCAAGAAGTTGACGGTAGGATACTATAAAATGAAGCCAGTGGAAGTGAGTGAATGCGTGTTTGCAGACGATTTGCAATATTGGCAGAAACTGAAACAAGGTTACAATTTAATGTGGATTTGTGGGTGAAAGAGTTGGCCAAACCGGGAATGAAAATAAATATAAGCAAGACAAAGGTAGTAGTGGTAAATAATAATAGTGAGCGAGAAATAAGCATACAAATAAATAATCAGGCAGTGGAACAAGTAAAAAGCCTAAAGTACCTAGGAGCAACCATAGAGGAGGGAAGAAAGCAAGCAGAAGAAATAAACAATAGAATAACGACAGCGACAAAGATTTTCCATAGTATGAAAAGGGGGTTCATTGGCAAATCAGAAATTAGTAATAAAACAAAAATGTCAATTCATAAAACCATATATTTGCCGACGCTACTGTATGGATGTGAAGCATGGGTACTGACATAGAGACAACTTAAAAAGATTCAGGTGTTAGAAATGAAGTATCTTAGAAAAGTAGCTAAGGTTACGTTAATGGATAAAATAACAAATAAAGAAATAAGGAAAATATTGGATACCGAAATTATCAAGAAGATCATAGAGAGGGCATAGCTGAGGTGGTGGAGGCACATAAAAAGACTGAACGAAGAAAGACAAATTAGAAAAATATGGGAAGCAAAGTCCATTGGAAAGAGAAAGAAAGGCAGACCAAGGATGGCGTGGGATGGAGAGGTGGCGAAGATAATGAAGGCAAGATAAATCTTATGGAAGCAGGCTGAAATTTCAACGATGGACAGGACTAGATGGAAAATATTGACAAAATAGTGTAGAATCAGTGTGAAAGTGGGGAAATAAGTGTGAGTGAATAGGAGTTCAGTTGTTCAACATCCCTGATAGGCTTGGGGTTAGAAAGAGGACAAATATGGAGTGTTTAAGGGAAGGACTAGTGAAGTGATAAATGACAGAGGCATCACAAATAGAGCGGAGTTTAGTTATAGGGACAGAGCAAGATAGGATGTATATTTTAGGATATTTAGGATGTGTATTTTATCCTCTACACCAAACGGTAGGGGAGGTACAGATAATAAATAAATAAATAAACAAAAAATATTTTTGGTATGTCTCTTCAAGAATCACAACTCTGAATAATATTTCTCCCTTACACTTTTTATTGTTATAATTCCCCTTCTTCTTCTTCTTTTTTAAGTAGTCGTGCGTTAATACGAGCTATGCTGAGTGTACACCCCGAATAGGTGGCTAGCCTAACCCGTTAATTTAGAAGAATGTACTGCACGACGCCAAAGACGTTTAATGTTTGTCATTGTTATCGAGATCTTTACTACGCAGTTATCGTGCTCTCTTGTTATAATTTTGTAACTAAATTCTCCTATTATTATTTTGATTCGGAGTCTATTTTGAGATAGCGGCGGCGACGGGTAACCGAACACATCGGCTCCGTCACGCTATATAAATTTCTTACTGTTAACACGGCGAAAGTGGATAAAAATTTATAAAAAAATTGCATGTGAATAGAGTAGATACCAGTGAACAAAAGTACAGTAGACGCTGGTAAGAAACTGATTATTTTTATTGTTACGAATGTTATAACTTCAACAACGCAGAAAGAGACGTTTGTATAAAACTCGCACGTGCACCCCATATCGGCTGATGCGAGGTCGAGCCGGACTGTTAAGCCAACAATAAAAATTCGTGCGGCGAAAATAGTATCATAAATAACAGTATTGGGCACAATTAAAATTATAATTATACACGGCCATAAATATTAAATACGAATAATTACAGTTCTACAAAACTTACGAACGGAATAAAAATAGTTAAAAGCAGTAAAAATAAAAATGGATATCGAAAGAATTGAAACAATGTTTGCCACTATAAATGAAAACACGAGCCAAACAAATAATAAGTTAGATAAGATAATTCAGGAATTAAATCAAGTTAAAGAGGAAAACACGAAACTAATGAAACAAGTGGCAGAACAAAACACCAGAATAGAAATGTTAGAAAGAGAAGTAAGAGGAAAAAATCTTTTAACGAAGGGTATTAAAGAAGAAACAAACGAGGACGAGGAAATAACTAGAAGAAAAGCATGTGCAGTAATAGATAAAATAGGAGTAACCATAGATGGAAAAGTCGATATAGATGAGATAAAAAGATTAGGAAAACCCATGGACGGAAAAACAAGGCCAATATTAGTAAAACTAACAAATACGAGTACTAAGCAAGAGATAATACGAAACGCAAAAAAACTAAAAGGATCAGACATCTGGATAGATGAAGATTATACGAAAAATGTCCAAGAAGAAAGAAGAAGACTAATACCATTGCTAAAAGAAGCCAGAGAAAAAGGACAAACGGCATATTTAAGTTACGATAAGTTAAAGATATACAACAAAATGGTTACGCATAAAGAAATACAACAGGAAAGTCTAGTAGAAACCGCAGGGAGACAAAATACTAACTACAAGAGAACAGTAGCAGAGAGATCCCCTGATGGGCAAAATTTTACGGAACAAATGAGAAAAATAACACGCACAACCTGGAGAAAAAACTAAAAGCGGAAGAGAAGAACATGGGGCCGATCTATGGGATAACGAACAAGGCAATGAAAAGGACTGAGAGATGGAAAATAGAAACATGGAACATAAGAAGTATAGCAGGAAAGGAACATGAATTAGATGAAGAATTTAACAAAGCAAGACTACACATTTTAAGAATAAATGAAACTAAAAAGAAAGGGAGTGGCGAGATAATTCTGCCAAGTGGAAACCTACTAATATATACAGGAGTCGAACGAAATCAGAGAGCAAGAGAAGGAGTAGGCTGTATAGTTAAAAAGGAAATAATTAAATATATTACGAAATCGGTAGCAATTACAGAACGATTACTTATGATAGAGATACAAGCGGGTAACACAGTTAAAAGCACGATGATAATTGCATACGGACCAGGGGAAAATGACAAGGCACAAATAAAAGAACAGTTTTAGGAGCAACTAGCAGAAACAATAGAAAGCCTAAATGGCAGAATAATTACTATTGGAGATCTAAATGGAAGAGTAGGGAAAAAAGATGCGGAATCAGGGGAGACAATAGGGGCACATGGAGAAGACACAAAAAATACAAATGGGAAAAGATTAATAGATTTCTATATTGAATAACCTAGTTCTAACAAACTCCTTCTTCGAACATAAAGATATATATATATATATATATATATATATATATATATATATATATATATATATATATATATATATATATATATAGTATACGAGAGAAATAGTAAATAGAAATGAGAAGTTAATCATTGACTACGTAATAATAAATAAGCAATATAGAAGAGACATACAAGATACAAGAGTAAAAAGAGGAGTCGAATTATACACGGATCACTACTTGGTAGTATCAGAAATGAAAATGGAGTTAGTAAGAGAAACTAAGGAAAACAAAAAGGATAAAATGATTAACACACAAGAGAAGATAAAAATAAGAACACACAAATTAAGGGAAGAAGAAAGAGCAAATAAATATACTGAAGGAACAGAAAAAGAGATGGGAACTCTAAAAGCAAGTATTATGAATTATAACATAGAAGAGCTTTGGATAAAATTCAAAGAAACTGTAATAAACACAGCCAAAGCAATATGTGGACAGACGAGTGTTAATAAATATAGAAAGAAATCGAGTTGGTGGAACGAAGAGGTAAAGGAAGAAACAAAGCTGAAGAAAATGACATGGAAAACATATCTAAGAAACAAAAATAACGAAAACTATACAAAATATAAAGAACAGAGAATAAAGGTCAAAGAGATGGTGAAAAGAGCAAAAATACACACATGGGAAGAATTCGGCGAAAAGATGGAGAAGGACAGAATAGGTAACCAGAAACTATTTTATAAAGTACTGAAAACATTAAGGAAAGGAAAAGAAACAAAATGTCAATATATTAACTCAAAGAAAGGGGAAATATTAACGGAAAACAACGATATAATGCTACGATGGAAAGAATACTTCGAAGAGTTGCTAAACGCAAACACATCAAGTACATGGGACATCGAAGAAGAAAATAGGGAAGAAGAAGAAGACGTGGAACAAGGGAGAACATTTAGTCTGGAAGAAGTCGGAGAAGCTATAAAGAAGCTTAAGAGAGGCAAAGCACCAGGCCATGATAATATAACAACAGACATGTTAAAGCTACTAGGGCCCAACGGTCTAGAGGTATTGACAACACTGTTTAACAAAATTGCAGAAGAAAACAAAATACCGATGGAATGGGAAATTGGTATAATATTACCATTATACAAGTCCGGAAATAAGAATGACTGCAACAACTATAGAGGGATAACACTGCTCAACAATGCATATAAAGTGTACGAAAGACTACTAGACGACAAATTGAAAGCCAAAACAGAAGACCAAATGGAAGAATCGCAAAGTGGTTTTAGAAGAGGGAGAGGAATACAGGACGACATATTCACAATAAAACAGCTGATAGAGAAGTTCCACAGCAATGACATATATGTGGCGTTTATCGATATTTAAAAAGCCTTCGACATACCAAGAAAAGTTATATGGAATAGCCTTAAGAAAAGAGGAATTGGAAACAGACTGAGAAGCAATATAGCTAGTTTATACAATAAAACTCGAAATTAGGTCAGAACAAATAATATGGAGTCAGACGAATTTGTAACAAAAGAAGGCGTGAGACAAGGGGGAGTATTAAGCCCAATACTCTTTAATATTGTATTAGATGAAGTAATAAAAGCAGTTAAACATAAAGTTAAGAAACTGTTAGTGGGCTATAGATATTTGGAACCGGTATATATAACAGAATGTGCATTTGAGGATAATCTGATGATCTGTGCAACAAACCAGGAAGAATTGTAAAGAAACTTAGAACTGTGGAACACAGCACTACAAAAACGAAAACTAATGATAAATACTAATAAGACCAAAGTGATGACACTAGGAAGAAACAATAGACAAATAAGAATACAACTTAATAATAAAGACATCGAACAAGTAGACAGTTTTAAGTATCTGGGAATACCAATACAGAAAGATGGGAAAAACTAAACGGAAATAAATAGCAGAATTGAAAGTGCTAATAAAGTGTATTACGCCCTAAACAATGCTTTAATTAGGAAAAAATAGATAAGCAATAAAACAAAGCTAACAGTATATAACACGATATGCAAGCCGATATTGATGTTTGGTTGCGAAAGCTGGACGCTCACGAAAAGACAAGAAAATAAGATACAAGCATGTGAGATGAAATTCCTGAGAGGAATCATGGGTGTAACTAAAAGAGATAGACTAAGAAATGAAGAAATACGAACGGCGCTAAAAGTTGAACCAATAAAGAAGCACATAGAAAGACAACAGATAAGATGGTTTGGACACTTGATCAGAATGGGGAATAACAGACAAACAAAAATAATTTGGCAAACCAAAACAATAAGAAAGAGAACAAGAGGAAGACCAAGAAGGAGATGGGATGAGACAATAGCGGGAGTCCTAAAGAGGAAGAATGGACACTGGCAAGAGGCCAAAACATTGGCACAGAACAAAAAGGAATGGGCAAGGTTCGTACGTACATAACAAATACACAATAAAAAAAGAGAGTAATCAACGTAGTGAAGCGTGTGAGTGAACTATAGATTGGTGCGGTTAAGAATGACTGAAGATCGTCATACGAAACATAGTGTAGTGTAATGCAAGTGAAGTAAATAGAATAGCAGATAGACAAGAACAACTTGCATAGGACCTGTAAGCTAAAATGTATTGTAAATCCAATTTAATTTAATTTGATTTCATTTAATTTAATTTGGTTTATTTTAAATTAATTTAAAGAACGGTATTGACAATAATTTTTAGAATGTAAATTGATTTCACGGAAATGTAAATGTATGTAAGCTTACAAACACCCTACACGGTAAGGTAAATAGGTTAAGATTATATATAAGATTATATATATATATATATATATATATATATATATATATATATATATCATTTTGATTCAAGAAATACAAATAAAATCATAAAGAACTACACACAAACACAATCAAAACAGCAAGCAACGAAATGCATAAAGACACACCACACAATTCTCACATTCCACTCACTCGCAGTTACCAGCACCATATAAATCCAAATAGGGGATAGAAAGAAGGGTAAACAATTTCAAGTTTTAATGTCTACCTTGATTCCGAAAAGAAAACGTGTTAACTTGGAGTCAAATTTACGATTCTCGCTTTATATATCTTTCATTTTGATTGAGGAATCAGAATTCTTGATGTTTTTCTATTAAAGTCATTTGGGTCAAAGATGATTTGCCATAGTTATCTTTGTTCCTCATCACATTTTCTAGAATACCGTGTGTAACTTCGACATTTTTCTGCATTGCGACTTCACTTATGCCATTCATGGCAATATTTATTAAATCAGTTTTTAAATTTTCATGATTGCATCTACTCTTAAGTCTTTACCTTCAGTTGACGATCCGTTTTCTCACCCTTCAAATCTTCTCATTTTAAAATTTAAGTTTTTGTTACAATCATTTTAATATAACATTTTTGAAATTATCTTTTATGTAAAAGTTTACAGCAATAGTTTCACGTTATATATGTTTTCAGTTAATTGCGAGTTCGCTCCTCATGCGTTCTAACTCAGCTTTGTATTTTCAAATGGCTTTTTCGCGTTATCGGTTAGCACATTCTCTAATTCACTGAAATATTTTCCATTTTCTTTATATTCTGTATTTGATATATAAAGTCTCTTTATCTTCCATGCCAGACGTTCTTTCATATAAACATTTGAGGGCTTTTTTTACATAACAATGCATTTAGAAATGAAGCATATAATTATAACACCTCCTGATGACTATAACGATCTCCTGAAGTAATAAATGAAATTTATTGCATTTTTTTCAAATAAAACATTAGAAATTATAGTAAATACACATGTTTTATTGTTGGTGTTCTTTCCGGATGTCATATTAGAATTCTGCTAAAAAATTGTCTCGTCCTATAAAAGAAAACACAAGTTTTGCAAGATTACAATATTTCAAAAATATTGCTATAATTTTGAATTGAGCCTTAAATATTAAGATGTTTATTAGCAGTTCTCAAAATTCCCGTGTGTTTACAAGAGGCATCCACTCAAAGTGAGGCGTACAACTTATTAGAGTTTCTAAGCTCTACTGTCACTCACTCACTTTAAGCACTCCCCAGCAGAGGCTCAAACTGGAGCCGCTCCAGGAATTTCCCCTGCAACAGCATAAGTGCGCAAGCCGCAGGTCTTCCGCAACAATCCTCATTACGGTAATCGATATTTATTTAATTACGTGGCCTTCGGAAGTTTCCTCCCAATAAGTGCCCGTTTTGAGCCGAACTTCGGCAGTATTTTACGAGCCGAACTTTTATTACGAAGTTTGCCGATATCTGTCTCTTAATTTAGACAAGGGTACTTTATAATGGAAAAATATTGTAGGTGGGCCGATGGGGCGGAAATCGCAGGAATTTCTAATGGGCTCGGACACTTATCCGCCGCGGAATGCTGCAGTTCGCACGGCCGGGGCCGCGGGAGCGCGCGAGAAGCCTTACAAATAGGCGGGGTGAATTCATTCGGTTCGGCGCGGCCAGATTACCTGGCGTATCTTGCGCTGAAAAATCGGGTTCATTTTTCAGCGACTTTGCGGGTGCATCCGTCTTGCTGAACTCGCGGTGCTCGTCGCAGATAGAGCGGCAAATTTATTTCGCGGCGGCTTCCCGGCCTTCGCCTGCACTTTGTCCGGCGCGGCTGCAATTTTTCGCGCTTTTTGCCCCCGGCGCCGCAGCCGGTGACGTGCGCCGTGAATCACGCCGAAATAATGAACAATAACAGGCATTTATGGCTGTTTCATTGTGTTTTACAGGCAGCGGCGCTGAAATATGAAACGCCGCGGAATGCATAACACTAAAGCATCCACGGCCCACATAAAGCTCAGGGGCACGTCAATTTGCATATGAATTACTGAAAGCTGACACATGTAACCTAAACCACCTAAAATCATTTTGAACCATTAAAAATAAAAAGTCAAAGCTTCTTGGCAAAAGAAAAACAGTTTGTATTTTTACTTCGCTTTACTGTTACTCCACTAACGTACTGTTGCGACCATAGAGTTGCTTTTAACGAAAATGGATATTATTTTACATTCGTAAAACTTCATGGCCTGACAAAGTAATAAAATCTATGAAATAAAGCTCTGCAATATTTTCCTGTAAAGTCGTAGTAACCAAAATTTCAGACACAAGTAACTTGTGCACGTTGATAGATAACAGAAAATTTAAAATTATTGTGCAGCAGTGCAACCCTTGTGAATAAAGTTTAGTATTGAATTAAATTATCGTTTAATTCACATTTCACTTATTATAAAGGCTGAACAGTGAGTAGCAAAAGAAGACAAGTAACGCAGGATTCAGAAAACATCCCAAAGAGCATCTCATATGGCAAGATTCTGTGATCAAGAAAATATACTTTCCTTGCGTAATGTCGTACCGTCGGTGACTTCAAACCCAAATTGTAGTTTATCAAAGATACAACTGCAAGAGATTTTGAGCATACAGAGTTCTGAAAATTCCCTCAAAAAAGTAGACCCAATTATATCACTTGATGAGACGGCTCTGTAGTACGTAAACTATGAACTTCGTGAGTTAGCAGCCCACAATGGCATTCAACAAAACAACATAGAAAGTGTATCAAAATTTATTAGTGAAAATCAAATTTTACAAAGAGCGGAGAAGTTATAAGCTTCCCTTAGACTGCCAATTCATTGTGGTAATAAAGATTGTAAGAAATAGTTCTTTTTTTGGTTGTGTAAAACTGATTTTAAAATTCGATCCTTTAATGACCGATCATGTAACAAAATTTAGGAACAAATACAGTAAAAGAAGGGAAGGTACCTGGAAAGTATTCCGAAGTTAATTATATTGTGGTATGTTGTTTGTAGGTATTTTGTACAGTAGAATCTGAGTTTTCGACCTCGAGAACTCTGTGCCAACATAGAAGGAGCCGAAAAACATCTAATTTTTTGGATTTTTTAGTTCTTCGCTTATAACTTCTAAACCATGTGTTTTTAACGAAATATACTTATTTATAAGGTTGAAGAGCATTAAATTTCCTTTAAATTTCAGTGCCCAAAAATATTTTTTGATCAAAAGTTAGCGAGATAAAGGGGTTCAAAAATACAACAAATTTCTCAAATTATCAAAAATAGCAGAAAGATTCAGGTTTTTGTAGGTAATAGGATCAAATACAGGTTAAGGTACAAGTTAAGGGAGAGTGAAAGACCGATCCCTCGTGACCCCTCCCTTCGAGCATAAATCTCCTCTTAACGATCCTTCTTTCACGTTCCTAAAGTAGGGGTTCTTTTCAGTTCAGTTTTGTTGTAGCTGTTCGAAGTGAATGTTCGTTGGTGAGTTCTTATTTGAGTGATATTATGACGCGTTCTTCTTGGACTTGCTGTAAGTCGAATTATTTTAATGATGGTGCTGAGTTAATATGGCATCTTCAATAGTTTCAGTACGGTGTTTGATATGGAAAGAAAGTTTGGCAGAACGTAAAGTGGCTATAGTTAAAAAGAAAGGAGTTGCTACGCTTCTTGTCTCCAGTGTCAAATGCAAAAAGCCTGAACATCAACGATTACTGGAAGGAGTAGAGAAGTTCATACGACTTGTCAAATAGATTACAACAACGAGAAATTGATTTTGGCCTTTTTAGGTCATGTACGTGACACCCTACAAATGCCCACAACCCAACCCGCTCAGTTAAGCCATATTTCTCAATTGATTTTAACAACAAGTGCTTCTTATGGGTGCAAGAGGTTACTAAAGAGTACAGAAAAAACAAACCAAGTTACCTAAAGGAAGACGCAATCCTGTAGTCAAAGTGACACTCCCAGAGGTAGCAAGCACGATTTTGTCATATGCTAGACAGCAAGGTGATGAATGAGAACAAAAAATTAAAGACCTTATGAGTATGTTGGATAATATGGACTCAGATTTAATTATGACTAACGCGGAATATCACCAAAAATGCCCTTGCACAGTTTCTCGATGAGGTATCTAAAAATTCTCTACCACATGTTAAAACTGTTAAAAAGCGTCTGGAGCAGAAGTATAAAGATGACATAATCATCTCTGGTTCACCCACCAGAGGGAGTGCCGTATGTTTCAAGAATACTGCTCACAAAATTTTGTCTGCCAACTGATACTTGAACGAAAAAAAAGGAGACCCTCAAGAGGAAAATGCTGAAACTGTGAAAACTGCAAGCAAAATTATTTTAGAGGATATCCGCTATAAAATGTTCAGCACTACTGCTTGCCCTCCCATTAATAATTTTTAGGGTGGCTCCTATAATATTGTCCCCGAGACACTGCTTCTCCTCCTGCATACAATAATTTTGACAAATAAACGGGGTTTATTGGAATCGCGGAAGAAGAAATCGTTTGCTCTGGCTAATGCCGTGCGACCAAAATCATTCTTGTCTCCCATTATGATTGGGGTTGCAACGTATGTTTACAAGAAGTTTATATTTAAACTTTTTCTAAACCTCCTAGAGATGTTAGGATTTTCAGCTACCTACGATGAAGCTTCTAGGCTTGAAGGATCGTATGTGCTGTAGGCAAAGAAAGACATAGTTGATGAGTCAGCCAATCCATTCAGCCAGTTCATTTTCGGTAACGCTGACTTCAATGTGAACGCGCTGGATGGAAAGGGTACATTCCATGACATGAGAGGAATAGTGGCCGTTACCCCCGAGATGCTGTGACCAGTGAAATAAATGTAGCGTAAAATTTAAATGTTTTTGGAATAGGAAAAGGGGGTGTAAGTATGTATATATTGAGGGAAAGAGAGAGTCTCGTATGTGGGGGAGAGGTCCTTGACGTTCCTAAACTTCTACGTTTTGAGATTTAGGGACGCCTAACATAATTTACATAGAAATGTTGAAAAATGAAATTTATATTGCAAAAAGCTGCATTTTTCTGCTATTTTTGATAATTTGAAAAATTTGTTGTACCACCGTATCTCGGTAACTATTGGATCAAAAATACTTTTTAACAGTAGAATTTTAAGACAATTTAATGCTCTTCAACTTTGTAAATAAATGTATTCCACTAGAAACGCTTGGTTTAGAAGTTATAAGTGAAAAAATAAAAAAAGTCCGAAAACTTCGAGGTTTTTCGACTCCCTCCAAGTTAGTACAGGGTTCTCGAGATTGAAAACTCAGATTACTTTATAACTTTTTGTAAGTGTAACAGTTACTAATTTCCCTGGAGAACAATTCTTTTCAAATCTCAAGAGAGCTGTTAAAACAAGAAAAAATAATGAGTGTTGCACTTATATTTATTGAAAGTGAGTATCTTCAAAGTTTTTCATTTTTATTTGATGACATAGTCCAGAGGTTTGTTAATTTTAAAGTTGACAAAGAAATATTTCTTTAAATAAAAAATACTTGCTTGTGCGTTTTCTTGGAAAAAGACATGCTAAACACGCTGTTATCTTGAAAAATGTCACACACTGATAGTAATATCAAAGGTTTCCTTTATATTTGTGACATAACATTAGAATTGTGCGTACATATTATTTAATCTATTAACTAAATGTAAACACATCATAACCGATATTTTCGAACAGAAACGCGTACGGCTTCTTCAGCACATTGCAGTGGAAAATTACGACTTCATGTTTAGTATATATAGGATATCCCGTGACCCAACAACAAAGCCAACTCAGCCCTCAATCCCTAATTGCACACCATAATCAAGCACTAATCTCACCGCCTTTCGCATTATATCCAAACACAGCTCCTTTCTCAAAGGCAATGCAATCCAAGTTAAGTCAACAAAACAAAACAAAAGCATCCCCCGACAATTACTCGGATTACCTGAGTACCCAAATGAATGTAAAGGTTGTTACCGATCTAGATGACACAAACAATGATAACGATGAACAAAAATCACCGAATCCCAACCACGAATGGCAAGCAGTCAAAAAGGGAACTCACACCAATACACGACCCAATTAAATTCACCAACCACATCAATAGTTACGACATCCTTTCACACGCACAATATAGAAACGACAATAACAGCAACCCAAGCAAAGTTTCGAAACCCCCATCAGTCTACAGAATATCTCACTAAGATTCTTGAAAGAGAACAATACTATACTTCAGCAACATTCAATGGAATTATTAAAATTAATCCTCCGTCTGTAGACTTCTACAGAAAATTAACGCGACATCTTAAAGATCAAAATATTGTTTACCACATATACTATAGAATGGCTATCAGACACTTACACTACTCTATTCCCGTGTATGTCATTAAGAACAATGAAGTAGCCAAGTAAGGTCATAAAGTCTGCAACTTTATAAATATTTGCCACCAAGTAGTTAAACAGCTCTTCTCCCTCTTTGAACCCAATGAAAACAATTTTTGATATAAAACATATCTGTCATAAAATTGTTTCGATCGAACTGCCCAGCAAACAAATATTATTCTCCAATGCTTGAGATGCTAAAACTACGGACATACGAAGACATATTGCAATAAACCGTTTACCTGAGTCAAATACGGTGGTGGACATAATACTTCAGCTTGCAAGAAAGATTATAACTAAGTGTGTCTTATGTGATGGAGGCCATCCGGCTAACTACAAAGGCTGCACAATTTATAAGGACCTCCAAAGAACCAGAAACGCGCAGTTCAGAGGAATAATAAACAAAATTTATCCGAAAAAACCACCTCCTACTATAAACAGAAAATAACTTTCCTATTCTTCCATAATGACCACCAACGACTCACACAAAAAATACGGATTTATACTCAAATCTAGGTTCAAAGAAATAATCCGCCAAATCCTGCCCATCGGACATATTTTCTCTTCGAAATAGCATAATGTTAAATATACTTTCAAACCGTTATTAACATTACTGCCTATTACAATATGGAACGCTAACGGCATTGATAACCACCGAAGTAATAACTTTCCTACAGCTACAAGAAATAGACTTACTGATTATTTTTAAAACTCATCACAAAACCCAACACTAAAAAACAGAAAAAATCCAAAGTGCAAGTAAACAAATTCACATTGTCCCATAGCCGTTTGTAGTTGCAGTTGAGCAAAACCTGCTATTTCAAGTGACAAATTCGAAGGTTTCTTCAGGTCCCTAGGCATCAGATTCTTAGCAGGCGTTGGAAACGCGAAAAACACTGGGACTCAAGATTAATTAATTCAACGGAACGAAGCCTCTTAAGAGCAATACACAAGAACAACTATAACTGTCTATCGACTGAAGAACCTACCTATTGGCATAGCGACCCGCACGAACTTCCGGACCTTTTGGACTATGCAGTTACCAACGTTATAGCAAATACCTATACTAAAGTAGAATCGAACGAAGACTTTTTTATTGACCACTCTCCAGGTATCATTATCTAAATGCAACTATAATCACCAAAGACATGTATGTCCCTGAGACTTTGTACTAAATATATAAATTAGGATCAATTCAGAACGTACCTAGACAAAAACCTCAGTCTAGGTATTAAAATTAAAGATAGTAGAGATCTCGATGCTGTCATACAATCCTTGACCACCATGCTCCAGGCAGTTGCAAGACAAGCTACACCTACTCCTACAAATATCATTCCTAAAGCTACTAACATCTCTGATGGAGAGATCGGAAAAATGTCAAAGAACAAGATCCAGGCAAGACAAAGCTTTCTATAACAGTCACGTTCATCAATAGCATACCTTCATTATTAGGAGCACTCAATGAATTTTTCAAAGATTATATTTCACAACTTTTTTTTCTGATCACACCATATAGACGGCAACAAAGAAATTCGAAAGGCCAGTAGTAGCAATCTCATAAATTCTAAAACCCGATAACAGCTGAACTAGAACAAATAAGAAAAAAACATACTTTTGGCAAAAATCTTGCCAATGCATTCTTACCTCTACCCTATCAAGGACATAACAATGAAACCAAAATCGAAATGTTCCTGAACGTTCCGAGTCAGCTACAGCTATCACCCGCATCGTCCTCCCTAGCTGAATTCCATCAGCAAATTTAACACGCAAATCCTCGAAAAGCCGCAAGTTATGATTTAATAGCTGGAGAAATCTTGCAAAGCGCTAGTGCTTCTCACCACCATCTACAATAGTATCCAAAGACTCAGTTATTTTCTGATTCAATGAGAGTTTGTTCATATCATCATAATTGCTAAGCTTGTAAAACCTTCTAACCAACCCACACCCTACAGACTAATAAGCCTCCTCTCCCTCATGTCCAAGATCTTCGAAAGATTACTCTTTACAAAAATCGAGGAGACGGTAGACCTTGACCAGTTAATACCATTCGACGATACATTAAAATCACCGGATGGTGAATCAAGTCATGGAGTGTCTTAAAGCCAGAAAAGTCTATGCAGCTACGTTTCTGGACAAAAAACAGGCCTTTGAAGGATTGACATAAAGGATTATTGTACAAAATTAATCTTTACTTTCTAAGTCAGATCTATCTGCTGCTAAAATCGTGTCTCAAAGAGCAGTCAGGATCAACAACGATCAGACTACTACCAAACTGCGCCCGGAGTTCCGCAAGGGAGCACTCCTCTACCTGATTTACTCCTCCAACCTGGCAACCACTGATAATATTATGATCGCTACATTTGCGGATGATACAGATATTTTAGCAGTTAGCAAAATACCATAAATTGCAGCAGAACATCTACATCACCACTTTGTCCTACTACAAGACTGGATCAATAAATGGAGGATAACGATCAACAGTAAAAAATCCACGCAATCACCTTCACCAAAAACTACCCAACAATGAAAACAGAAATAAAATACCTTGAAATGCACCTTGACGAAAAGCTAGCCTGGAGCGCCAGCATATAAAAGCGATAAAGAAGCAGCTCGACATAAAAATCAAAAAAATATACTGGCTGCTTGGACCTCGCTCACAACTCTCCCTATCGAATAAGCTGGCCCTATATAAAATAATGCTGAAAACCCATATGGGCATATGGAATTCAACTGTGGGGTTGCACCAAAGCCTCTCACACTAAAACAGAGGTTCCAGTCCAAGATTTTTAGAATGTTAGCTAATCCACCATATTACATGAGAAATGACCTGAAAATCCCACTTGTTTCCAGTGAAATACAGATACTTGCAAGCGCATTCATCTATAAGCTAGCAGGACATGAAAATGACCTTGTAGAGCAGATATTCAACAATCCACCAGTCGCAACGAGACTTCAGCCGAGTTGACCTCAGGACCTTTCCACCTAACACAATCAACACTAATCTAATATTATCTGGGAGAATAGCACTGGCTATACCTTCCAACATGTCAAGTAAATCATTATAAAATTTACTTATTATACTTACTCTGAGTAGATATATAACTGAATAAAAAAATAAAAGTTTTTATTACATTCACTAATGTGTGAATGTATTAAAATGCATGTATGTAACGAAAATTGAAAAACCAAATAAATATTTTATCTGAATAGATAACTTTTTCGTAATTTTTTGATAACGTCCAAAACATGTAAAAATTTGAAGTAAGGAGGGTGAAAGATTGGCAACATACGGCGCCTAAAACCTCAATCAAGCTCTGCATGGGTTTACAACATGAAAACTTAAATGTTTTATGTAAATTTATTTTTGCTTAAGTTGTACTCAAATAAAGAACTGCGTCTCAAGCTATCAACAGATCTCTGCTAGTGTACCGCAGGGTAGCCTCCATGGGCTAATTTACTGTATACATCCAACATCCAAATCTTTGAAAGCCATTACAGCCAAGTTCGCTTACGATACGGTAATTTTATATTATATCCAAAGCACAGCAGAAGGTTCCGCAATACAATTACAAAATCACCTTTATCTACTGGCTCAATACGTAAATAGTTAATAGCGACAAGCCTTAACAGATAACTGTTACTACCAAACGTATTCTTCTGTTTATCTTTGTGGTTTAGTTTTTTTCCCAATTTAATGAGATACCCCAGATATACATATATTCGGATACATTTTGATGGTATGGTTATCTATATCCATGTGAACCTAGTTTGGATTCATTGCTTGGGTCTTTTTAAGTTATTCTTCAACCCGACCGCTTTTTATACTACATTTAGGTCATAACTTCTAGTTCGCTTATGTTTGTGCTAATAAGGATTGCGTCATCTGCAAAGCGCAGGTGACTTAACTAGGTACCGTCGATGTTTATGCCCTTTGTTGCTTCTTAAGTGCATTGTCTATTGCTAAAGTAAGCATTTTAGTAAGATTGTGTCTCCTTGGTGTATGACTTTTCGAACCATGTCCTAATTATAAGGTTGAAATAACGCGAATCGATTTCACTCATTGATTGTATGATCACTCATGTTTCGATCGAGTCAAATGCTTTGTGGTAGTCAAAAAATCCTAGGTGAAGTTGGAACATTTTTCTGTAAGCGTTAGGAGTGATTTTCGGAAACCTGCTTGTTCTACAAGTTGATAAAAATCGAACTTGTCTGTTAAGCGCTTAGTTTTATATAGATTAGACAGCAAACTTACGGGTCGATAGTTTTCTATGTTTGTATTATCACCTTATTTGAACGGTAAGATGACTTCAGCATTTTGCCAGTTTGTTGATATTTTTCCTCTTCAAGGCATTTATTTAGTAGAATTTTTAGTTTCTAATATCGTTTCATCTCCCATCTTTAACATTTCGCAAGCAATACGGTCTTCTTTTTGGACTTTTCAATTTTTCATCTGTTGTGCGGCTTTTCTTATTTCTGTGATGTCTATTTTGGGTATTTTAAAACAATGTCTTTTCGATCTTCTGGTCTTTAAATCCTCGAGGTATATAGGTTCCTGTAAAATGTTTAAATGAAAGTAATGATCTCTGTTTTGTTTGTTATTAAAGTATCTTCAAAACTTTTCCTTTTGATGATGTATATTTTCCCACTTGTCATTTTTGACCATGGATTTTCATGTTGCAGTTGTCTACTATGATGTCTTTCATCATTTGCGTGTTGTAAAACCTTGTGTCTTTTCTAGCCAGAAGAATAGGAATAAGTTGTTTTTGGAAAATTTGAACATATTGTTAAAAACCCAGGTATTTCAATTAATCTAAAACGAAAAGAATATGAAATACACATTCTACGCGTCACTTCATATGGCTTAGAAACCATAACCCTCACGGTTAAAAGCGCACGTAAATTAAGAACTACACAGAAATCAATGGAACGGGCTATGCTTAGTCTCACGTTAAGAGACAGGGCAAGAAACAACGAAATACGCAGTAAAACAAAAGTTCCCGATATTATGCAACATGTATCGCAACAGAAATAGAACAAGATTGCACACTGACGCCCGAAAACGCCCAAAAGAAATGTAGGAGAACCACAAAAAAGACTGGTTTCGAAAGCAATAGACAAAGAGACATGAAAGAAACTCAGAGAGGCCTACATCCAGGAGTAGATGAATAGAGGCTGATGAAGAAGAAGAAGAAGACCAAACGTACTTCATGTCCACAATTAATACTGCCTAAATAATTGTTTCATCTAATATCTCAATTTCATTTTGACTATAAATTAAACTAGAAAACATTTAAGCCACAAAAACTCAAAAATTAATAGATTGGCTAATTGGGAGCCATTCTCAGCTCTCATTGTCCAGTAAAATGCTCCTCTAACAAAGTAATATTAAAATAAAAGTGGTCTTACGTGATTCAATTTTGATGTTGTGCAAAATCATCACACACAAAGATTCTTCAAAGGTTTCAATCGTAAAACTTTCTCAACATGGTAGGCGCGCCATGGTATGTCCGAAATGACACTCTCCACAATTATTTGCGACAGTTTTGCGAAAAGTTGACTCAGTTTTGCTTGAGCTCACGTAAGAGATGGACACCAGCAAAGAGGAAATACGCTATATTTTACAGTTTTTCTTCGATAAGGGTGAAAACTCAAGCCTGAAAATGTCAATAGTGTTTATGGTTCTGATACTGTAATGGCCAATCAAGCGCAGTTTTGGTTTCGTTGATTTCGTTCCGATAATTTCGATGTCAAAGATGCACTCACGCTCTGGAAGATCAACTGTCGAAAATGTGGATAAAATAATGGAAACGGCCGAGTCCAACCATCATATAAGCACTGTTTCTATTGTCCAGAAGCTAAAAATTGCAAAAAAAATCGTTTAGAACTATTTGGAAAAGGCTAAATACAAAAAAAAGCTAGATGTATGGGTATCACACGGGTTAACGCAAAAAAACCTTATGGACCGAATCTCCATCTGTGAATCGCTGCTGAATCGCAACAAAGTCGACCCATTTCTGAAGTGGATGGTGACTGGCGATGAAAAGTGAACCACTTACGACAACGTCAAGCGAAAACGGTTGTGGTCGAAGCGCGATGAGCCGGCGCAAACGGTGGCCAAGCCAGGAATGACGGCCAGGAATATTTTGCTGTGCGTTTGGTAGGATCCCCTACGGCCAAACTCTTAATTCGAACCTGTACTGTGAACAATTGGACCGTCTGAAGAAAGCAATCACCCAGAAGCGCCCAACTTTGACCACTAGGACAGAAATTGTATTTCATCAAGACAACGCCAGGCCACACACATCAATAGCGACTCGCCAAAAGCTCCGGGAGCTTGGTTGGGAGGTTCTTATGCATCTACCTTATAGTCCGGACCTGACACCAAGTAATTACCACCTGTTCCTGTCCATGGCGAACTACCTTGTTGGTGAAAAATTTGTCTCAAGAGAGGCTTGTGAAAATCGACTGTTCCAGTTTTTTGCCAATAGGGACAACGGCTATGAGAGAGGCATAATGAAATTACCTTCAAAATGGCAACAAGTTAGCGAACAAAACAGCGCATATTTGACCTAAATCGGTTCATTCTAGGTATGTTAAATAAAACCTTCAATTTCATGCTGAAATAATGGGTTTCTTTAACTTCATCTTATCATTCAACCAGTAGTTAAAAAGAAGAGACGTCAGTGGCCACATGACTTAGTCCACAACTAACAAATGATGAGGATATTAGCAATGGTTAAACCCCTTTCAAGTCAAATTTAATGTAAAGTAGATTGCAAATATGCATTTAATAAATAAATAAAAACATTAATAAATAAGTAAACAACGAAGTTAAAGTAAACTTCTAGAATAAGGCAGTAATAGAAATATAAAAACAAAATTATACCTTATATTGCGGCTTAAAGAAAAATTTCCCAAAAAATGCAATTTCATTTGAAACAGAAAAATTTCAGCCTGGCTGAAACTGTAATCCAAGTCATTAAAATTTAATTCTGAAGTTCTCACTGACATTAATTAAACTTTGAATTTTTGATATCCCCTTACCTGCCGGTACCGGTGCGATTTGCCTTCTTATTCTTAATTAACTGCTGATTAACTTCCAGTTTCCTAAGCAATTAAAATTAAAAAATGCACTCCTCTGAAGCCGCCAAAGATCCGGCCTGCGCCGTGCGCCTCGGCGCAACTTTGTATGTTAATTATCCGAAACAATGTCGCAGGTGACTTTACGCGCCGCTAAAAGGTCGCCCGAAGAATGAAGCAATTAAATCTCACTTCGAGGCCCGAGGGAGTGCGATTCGCCATCCGGGGCGCGAACGCAGGGAATCCTTCAGCAAACACTCGTTATTTTTGCGCCCCCGGCGGCTAATGCCTTATTCTCCGGATGCGCTCCTGTTTCCTCGGTGTACATATCATCAGCAATGTTTGTTTCTTCTGTTTGCGTCTTCTCGTATTTGACTACCGTTAGAATTGCTAATTCGGGAGCGCGTCACGGGCTGCCACCGCCGATTCCAGCTTTTTCTGCTGCCGATGGGCGAGCTTTCGCACTGAAAGCGCAGCCGGCGAGATAGTTGAGCCTATTCCTAAACGTATTTATGTCTTTATATTTGAGCTTTTATCGAGCAGTTGTTTTTCGGAGCGTGAAGCAACGGAAAAGCTTCTCGAGCGTATTTTCTCCGAAGAGCTGTCGGCTGTGTCGCGAAATTGGTAAACGAAAACTCGATAAATAAGCCTTCCATTTTCATCATAGGGGACGCGTAAACCAGTCGGCGCTGTGCCGCAGGCACTTGCTTGCTAATGTATTTTCTATGATCAAAAAATTTTCTGGCGCTTTGTTTAAACTTGACGTTGATTTATGGCCAGCAGTTAACGAAATTTTCCGTCAGAAAATTGCGCTGAACAGGTAAGGAGCAGCGGTTGTAGAACAACCGCAGCTGGCTTACGGAACTTCATTACGGCAGTGTCTTAGTTCGACCACAACGGACAATTCCTAGAGGCTGCACATCCTTTCAGCTCTCCTTCTCGCGCTGGCAGCTCAGCGATTCGCTGCTCCGGGGCGGATTTGTTTCCGGAGTTCGAGAGACGTATTATTCAAATGCGTTTCTAACTTCCTCGAGCAGAGTGAGTGACAACTTAATTGGGTTGATTAAGATGTCTGCGTTATAGGCGGCGAGCGGGCGCCAGCAGAAAGTTCCCGAATGCGGCGCTGGGCCGGCGAAACGGCCGATTCGCATTCAAAAGAGCCCGCAGTCGGTACCTGCGGAGAAAACAATCATGAATACGAATTTTAGATTTGCGCCGGCCTGGAAGTAAAGTGCGGGCGCGGCGAAAATTTTGACGAGCGGCCCGCCATTGATACGGCGCTGGCGAGATAACGATTGCCATAAGGGCGCCCGGAATGCATTCGGCTTTAAATATTGCCATCGAATCGCGCGCGCAATAAAATTCTGCGGCGGCGATAAAAACGAATTTTCTGGGAGGCCAACAATGGAGCGGCGCAAGTGGCGAGTGCGGGTGTGGGAACAAAGGACTTGTAAGGATGTCGGATTCGAGTGCATGGATCAAGAGGTCCGCACTTATCGAGCTTCTTCTGCGTCTCTTCTTCGCGGATGATCGCGTGCCGGCAGATTGTTTAGCAGAATGTGCAACATAGCTTTATTTCGTGTCATACCGAACAATTTTAGGGCTTCTTCAGCAGCGCGCAACAAGCCCGTGATGGTAAAAACGCAGCTAAAGTGAATTCGTTTATCAGAAAGTAATATTGCTTTGGAAATAAAAGCAATATCAACAGAATAAACTAATGGGGCTAAAACTTGCTTCAATTTTCCATAATAAAAGTTATGTTTGTAGATTAATGGATATTCATCGTAATAAAATATACAAATTACGCACAAACATAAGAAGGTATCTGTAACAGGTTTTACTTGTTTGTTTATTTATTTATATAATGAAAATAAAATATTTTATAGCAACATTGCCTTCCACTAACATAGAGGTATTACAATATATTTTCTTATCTCTTTATATTTAGTTGTTTAACATTTTTTCCCTTCACTCCAGATCAGTCCTTTCTATCTTAAGTTGCCCATTACTTCCTTGTTCCATTTTTGCCTTGGTCGACCTCTTCTTTCTTATTCTCTTTATTGTTTTCTGCTCTTCTATTCCCACCATATACCCAAACGATCTTAGTTGTTGGTCTTTGATACTCTTCGAGATCTATTCAACTTCCAATTCCTTTCTTATCTCGTTATTTCTGATTTTGTCTCTTCTCGGTAGGAATCTCATTTTTTGTTAAAACCTAGCTTTCATTTCCTTACATCTTTATACCTGAAAACGGTTTTCAACACTGTTCTTTTCGTTTTCTTAGAGCTCAGCTGTCTTTTATTTCTACTTCAATTTTTAATTCATGTGTATCTTCACTTATTTAATTTCGTTATCGTTTATTCTTATTAATATGTCTAGTTGCTCATTTCCTATTATCATCACTTCAGTCTTCTTCTCGTTTTTCATCTTTAAGTTTTTGCAAATTATAGGTCTTCCTTGTTCTTGCGTATACCAACAAGCCATCGGCGAATACACTTTTCGATACTTGTAGTAGTTTCATGTCTATGTAGCCTACCTTCAGTTTTTTAACTTTTTCCTTTATTTCTTTTAGAACATCATTCATTACCAAGTTGAATAACTAAGAACTCCTCCTTGTCTTAGTCTTTCTCCTATGGCGAACTCTTCAGACTGCAAATTTTTGGTTTTCATGAAGGTTTTTGTGTTTTTATATGGTTTCTTTAGGCATCGGATTAGTTTACCATTTAACTTTTATGTTTTAGGCTGTTCCACACTCATTTTCTTTTAACGCTATTGGTTGTTTAACTATGAATATATTATCTTGCACTCCTCTATCCTTTTTTAATCCACAATGTGCGTCCTCTAGCTGATGTTCCATTTACTTCATTAATTTCCTTTCTACTACCCTTGGCTACTATACATAGCAATGTAATTCCTCTGTAGTTACTGCACTCCCGCATATCTCCTTTTGGTATATTGGTAATAGCATTCCGCCTGCTCTTTAAGAATCTCCTATTCTTGTGATGCCTTATTAAATAATTTTGTCACCATTATTAGTCGCTTGTTTTCCCAGATTCTTGGTCATTTGTGACAATATCCCGCGATGGCCAGCTACTTCACCTCTTTTTAACTTTCTCGTAGCTTCTAATACTTTCTCTACTTTATTTCTTCTTATAATTTACTTTTTTACATATATTCTGTACTATTTGGTTCATTTTGTTTCTCTGTTTTTATTTCTTGCGTTTGTATTGTCGTTAACATTTCATCAAAATACCTGTTCCATCTCCTTCTTTTGCCAATGACTTTCCGTCATTGTCTTTTATATATTTAACTACGTCTGTTTTTTCTTTTCTGAGCGAACTAAGTATTTTATAAAATAGATTTGACTTCCAAAACAATTCCTTTCCTTCTTCTTACCAAACTCTTCCCGTAGTTTTAATTTCGTTTGTTTCGCCCTATCTTTGACTTTAAACATATAATTCTTGTAACTACCGTATTTTCCGGCTGGCTTATTTCCCAAGTGTCCTTTCCATAGCTATTTCTTAATTTTCATTTCCCCCCTTAGTTTTTCGTTCCACCAATTCGTTATTAGTGTTTCTTTAATACACTCCCACAATACTTCAAGTGGCAAGTTATTAATATTTCCATTACTTCTTTTAAACTCATCTTCCACTCTTTCCTTATATTTTCTTGTCGTCTGTTCTTCTCCCAACATGTTTGTTCTGATTTTTTTTTTAGTTTTATTACTACTTGTGTCCCTGTTACTATTTTCCTTTTGTCTTTCAGATTTTATCATTATTTCAAACAATACTAGGTAGTGGTTGAAATTTATGGTCTTCTTTACCCTTTGCGTCTTTTATTTTGCGTCTTCTGTTTATTGTTATGCAGTCCAATATCGGATTATCTCTTATGCTGATTATTTCCCTGATATACTCATTTATATATTTATGCGCAAAATTGCAAAAACTAGGAATTTGATATTATTAAATAATTCTTTATGCAGAAATCAATATCATGCTTTCCTATCAATTCCCCTAACCCCTCGTCTTTGTTTTTCACTCTTTCAGTAAAGTCCCTGAATATTAGTAATCTTCCTTTACTATCCTCTATAAATTCGGTTAATTTATCCTAGAACTCTTTTTTCTTTGATGCCATATCATCTTTCTTGGGACTATTATCACTGTTACTAATAAAATTCAAAGTTATGAAAAAAGTACTGTAAAAAGTAACCAACAGATGAAAGCATGTTTTGTGATAACAAGCTTTAAGTTGAAGTAACCAAAACAAAAACAAGAAACATAAGAGGCCATAATGAGAGTAGTATCTTGATTTAAATTTCCTAATAGGGCCCAGATCGTTTTAGTAAATAACCTCCTCACCCCCCTTTACAGGCACAATATATTTCTATATAAATAAATTACATAAAAACTGAACAAAATTGTAACATAGTGGCAGACTCTAGAACTACCGTTAAATTCGTAAGAACGCTTAACTAATATCACCACAGTATCATGAAAACAGAAAAAAATGATGATAATGATGATTTTATTTAACAGGAATTAATATAGTAAATAATAGAAATAAATAAAAGTAAATAATTAAACTACGAAAGCATTATTCTGGCATCAAAATTCTTCTGTAATACATTAGTGATAGGTACATGATAGAGGGATTAGAAACATAAACGCAATTAGTAACGCAAGTTAGCAGTACAACTACTTAGAATCTGCAGTGGAATGTTAATAGTATGTTTACATAAGTTTCGGATAACCTAATGGGTTGTTTCCAAAAGTTATTTACTAAGTGCTTTAAGATAGATAATTTACACCACTAACCATACCGGAATAAAACTAAGGGGAATACGAAAAATACTTTTAGGTTTCTACAAACATAATTAGTGATATTTTTCACGATTTGCTAAGGTCCGATAGAAATGATTAGTAGTATATAAATATTTATGTCTGGAAGTTGGCAATGATCTAAGCTAATTTTAATAAAATAAAACAAATGTGTACGTTATATATTTTTATATTGAAAAAAGAAGTATGGCTACAATTTCATGTACAATAATAAAATATAGAATGTATACAATTTGTTCTGTGTATTTATCTCACGAGGTACTAATTATCATAGCATGATAACTAGGTAAATCACACTGATGCTACCAGTTGAACAGTTAAATCACTTAATACAGTTTGTTGAACATTATTTCTACAGAAAAAGAAAAAACCAAGAATTATCGAGCATGTAAATCAACTAAAAAAGGCTTGGAAAAATTGGATTGGAGTAGGGGTGTCGGATAGTTTTAAAAAATCTTATGACTTCACTCTCATATAACTATCCCTAAAGTAAAACCCAACAGCTCAATAGAGAACTTCTACAAAAAAATTTTTGCACCTTGCTTCAATCTCAACAAATTGGCATGAAATCACAGCACTTTTACGGCGTGTTTTACATTAATTTGGCACTATCTGATTGTGATTTGATGTTTGTTTCTTTATATTGAATTATGCTTTTCTTTTTCCTTATTTTACCATTTTGCCAACTTGAAACTATTTTAGAAAAAGACCCTACATAAAGGGCAAACGGAACGGCTTGTCAATGAACACAGTCTCCAATTAAGCTATTTTGCAAGTCCTAAAGCTCTGGCAAATGAATCGAGAAATCAAAAGTGCAACGTTCCTGGGTGATTCAAAATCACTAACAGACTTACTGATCGAAACTACGTCGTGCGAGAATGTTCACTTCGCCGCAACTGGCATTTTTTGAAAACTAGGATCAGGACCACACTCCTCCCGTTTGTCCATATTATTAGAAGGCCTTACAGATTTTCCGTTTATATGCACAAAATACCATAAATAAACCGTAATTTCCGTCACGAATAAATCTCCGAAAGTGGAGTGGACAAAATCATCTGGAATGGACGCGCGTAGACTGGGAGAAGATTATCTAGAGCAATGAATCGAAATTATTTATGTTTGGCACGGATGAAGTGAAGTATGTAAAGTATCCAGAAGGCATCGGGGATGATCCTCTAGGTATACCTTTCTAATAATTGAGCATCGAGGTAGATCAGTAGTTTTGTGGATTTGCCAGACTCATAGCAGCGTCTTCACATGCCAGGAAACTAATCACCCGAAACATTAAAGCAAAAGTATCATAGACTGCTTCTACTGCCGCATGTAGATCTTATCTATTGATGGAGCCAAAGTCCTGATCTCAACAAGGTACAAGAGCATCTAATACAAGCAGGAGGTTCGACCAGTGGGAAGAGGCTTGGGAGTGTACAGGAGAATGTCATCGATTCCATACCCTGCAGGTTATAAGCAATAATTGATGCAAAGGGTAACATAACCACTAAGCTTATTTTGATTGCTAGTTAATTGTTATATTTTATTTAAAGCATACTCGGTTGAAGTCCAATTTCCCGAGTTTTAACATCGTTACCATATCTTTGAGATTTAGATAACCGATGCATCTAAATTTTTGACCAATTGTATTTTCTGAATGATTATAGATAATTAAAATTTTGTTTTGTAGCAAAATAACATGACTTGTATGGAAACGCACAAAAACAGGGGCTGTCAATAAACTTTCGGCCTCTACTGTATTAATTTTTTTATGTTAAAAATTAGATAGAGAAACGTTAGGCAGAAGTTAGTTAGGCTTTAAATTTGATGCAAAAAAATGAACCAAAAGAAACAAATATGTCAAATAAGATCTGTTATGCTTACGCAGAAACTATTTAAATGACTCGAAAGACATTCTGGAGCTGTGCAATTAGTGTACCATAAATAAAAGCGTACTACAAACGCTTTAGAGGTGGTCAAGAATTTGTTTAAAGTGATTTGCGTGCTAGAAGACTAGCAATAAGCAATACACTGAACAATATTGAATTAACATAAATCTATGATTGGCAGTCCGAGAAATAGAAGTCGAGTTGGAGATTTCTAAAACTAAGGTGTGACAAATTTTAATGAAGCTATCATCATCTTGGCAGTTAGCCAGTATTGATACTGTTATTACAGCAGAAGAACATCTTCCTGAAATTGCTAATCATTTGCTTCAGACTGTTATAAAAAAAAATGATAATTGGAGACGAAACGTGGCTTTACCGCTATAATCCCGAAACAAAGATTTAGACAAAAGTGTCTAAGATCCTAAAGTGCCAAATATAAAAATAAACAAACAATATTTTTTGTATCTTCTATCATTTTACTAAACTTCAGAAAACCTAATAGATGTTATAATAATCCTTACCAACTTTTGAACATAACACACTTATTTCATGCAGGAAAAGAGACTTTAGATGTACTGCAAGTTTTGTTGGGAAAGCAGCTACTGACAGAAGATGTTATTCTTCTATGTTAGTTAAAAGTTTATTTAAGCATCTACCAAAATCAAATACACATATTATACCATTAGTAGTCCAAACTCGTACCAAACCGAACTGCCACCATCTATGTATTAAATAATAAATATAAAAAGGTACACAAACTCGTTTTTAATTAAAAAGCAACCAACACATCTGGGTAATACAAAAAAGTATAGTGTGTTCCTTGCTCAAATTCAGAATAGCCAGAGATTAACTAAAAATAATATAAATTGTATTTTTGTATACTATGCTTATAGAACATAAATACCCTATTAAGATTATTTAAAGTTTATAAACATTTATTTATAAACTAGTTACACAATAATTACAACTGCAACTACTTCAGCAACATTTAAGGCCGAGAGAATTAATTAAAAAAGGCATATCATGGTGTACTAATCGCACTAGCCGAAAAGCCGCTATTGTATACTGTTGGTTAGTGTTCTATTTATCTCCCTAACCTTCCAAAGCTTGTTTTTTAATTCTTTAGAAAGTCGACAGACTGTGGGTTTCTAATTAATTCCCTGATGTAACTAACGCATAGTACTCTCGACTTGCGATTTTTCAATTTGTATACTCGTGTATAAAAATATTATGGCAATTTTTAATAAATGGTCCATTATTTCAAAGAAAATAAATTAATCGAATATTATATAATATTCACATAAGAAAGTTAAAACTACTAGTTGGTGAAGAAAAAATAAAAAATTGATCGATAAAACTACACAAAAAAGGTCTTACACACAAAAAGAATATTATAATAATAAAAAGTAATGAAAATTATTCTCACAATAAACCTGTCGCATTTTCCATATTTTTAAAATTTCTAACCTGGGTACATTGACCTCTTACAAAAATTATATTTTCCTGTAGAGCGATACAGTAAGCTTAACAAATGTAATACTGCAAAAGACATTTGTACATTGAATTTAACTTTTTGCAGCTTACAATCTGCAGTGACCACTATCCAAATTTAGTAAGTTGGAACACTTCATACTTAAAGAAGATGCTGAGACGTCCAATTGTGCAAGCACTAGGTCTACATAGTGTTTCTTAAAAAACTTTTGTTATATTTTTATATGGTAAAATTAAGTTTGAGCAACATACGGAGTTACTGATTTATCTGCTCCGTAATGGCATTAACGTCCTCTTAGCATAAAATCCCAAACTTGAGGTTAGCAAGAGGACTACTAATAAATCAAAAAACAGAAAAATAATCACGTGCTTAGTTACACACTTTTGTGTTTGTGTAAAGTATGCGATAACTACAATTTCTGACCATGTTATTAAGGACACTTTCATTTTCTATAATAATTGGATCTAGTGCTTTCATACGTTATTTAATACTTGCAAATTTTATTAAAAATTGTTATTAGAAATCAAATAAATTAACTTAAATAATCCCGTCAATTCAACTACGATTTTGTTGGCAGTACCTAGTTGTGCAGTAATTTGCTGTGTAACCTTGCAGCACTGTGACATATTCGTGTTTCTAGTATTGTACAAGCGTTGTGTTACGTCAATATTCACTATTTTTTGGTTGCTAAAAAGACGAATTTGCCTATAAAAGCACACCTCAACGTAAAGGGTCTTTTATTTCATTCTGACATGTCAATTAGGAAAGTAGTAAAAAGAAACCGGAATAGAAATGAGCAAATAACAGACTGAATTTGGTTTACCATGTTCTCCAAAAAGAAAAGAAAAATACTTTACCAAAAACAGGTTGATAAATTAATTGGGTATAATACGTGGTTACTATATGTTACGAACTGAAGAAACCTTTTATGTAATAAGGTGCAAAAACGAAAAAGACGACTTAAAGAAGAAAGTTTGATTGCGAGACACCAGGAGGAAAATTGCAATCATTTAAAGATGTTATGAGCTGACTTAACAACAATTGAAGCAAAGTAAAAGGTAACCATGACTTTTGCAGTGTTGTTCAAAGTGATCCAATTGATCTATAAAATCCTTTTTATTGTAATAAGTTTTTCTTGGACGAACCCTCTTTTGAAATTTTTCCCAAACAACTTTTGTTAAACAGAGACTCCTGGGAAAATTCAATCCACATTGTGTCGCATATTTTAAAATCTAGATAAACTCACATTAGAGAGAATAGTGAACCATATTAAATAAAAGCACGTTTCGGGAACGCTGCTGTTCCCCCTGCTTGACTTGAGATTCAGATAGGAAAATGATTCTTTTTATACACGACTCGATGTCGCAAGGCTAAGACCATAACATTTTTGGGAACATTTAAAACAAATAAAATATTAGTGAAAAATAGTAAAAAAGACGACACCAAGCCGCAGAAAAAAGTTAGTGATCTTTTACAATATATCAAAATGTAAAAAATGTATCCAAAATATAAAGCGACATTTGGATGTAATAATAAAGATCAAAGGCAACGTGATATAGTACGTATTAAATTAATTGGATCTTTGCGAAATTCCAAATAGGTAAAAAGCAAAAACAATGTGTTATTGCCTTCTATTAACCCAATAATAATAAGAAAAACAATTAGAGCAAGTTATGGTATTACTCTGCATTTATTAATATAGTCAGAGACTGTATATAAAGACATATCACAAATACTCAGCCCTTGTTTGATATACCGACAGCTCTTATTGGCTAACAAATTATTCTGTAACCAACAATTATAAATGGATGTCAATATAAATAAAGCCAGTAGTACCAGGCTCATTAGAAGCTAGGTCTGCTTTCAGTTGTCGACCTGAACAAATTGTGGCACATGATCCAAACAACCATTTTCTTCTAAAATCAGACGGTTAATAAAAAAACTTTGAAGAAAGGTTTTAAAAATTAACTTAACATCTTAGCTTGGTTGGAACACAATCATTGATAGATATTTTGCACTGAATGAGCTATAAAAAGTTTCATCAAAAAATACTTTGTATATGCATTCAGGTCAAAAAAACAAAATAATATGCTTTGTTATTTTGGATAACGTAATGGAATCCATCGATACATATGTTTTATGGTTATTAATTAATGAAGAGATGGAAGACAGAAGAAGCTTTATAAATCTTGATGCTGTCATCTATTCTGCTGTTGTGCCCTATATTTATGTAAATATCGGAGGAATTGTACTATCAATAGCTGAAATGATACCAAGAAATATAAGCCATAAATCTCTTCCTACATATTGACCAACTTTTCTTTTCAGTTTTACTAATAACTGTAGAAGCCTGAATTGCAATAGTATTCAAATATGACCTTGATAGAGTTTATACATGTATTTCAGCAAAATTATTGTTAAGCAATATAATTGTTAAAGACAGACACTTGGAATACTGATGTTCTTAAATTTACAAATGGAAATTTTGTCTTTCTTCATAGAGTGTTGTTTATTTAATTTACTCAACACTTACTTGTTGCAATTTTTTTCTTGTCAGTTGTATGAATTTGTCAAACAGTACAAATTATTACTTTTTTAAATACTTATCGGGTGGCATTTTTCAGCATTTCAAAAAATAAAGGAGTGATAAGAGAATTAGCTTTCCAGAAGTAGATGGAGTTATTTGTTGTCTAAAACTTTATGATGTAGTGTAGACTTTGTTGTATCAATATTACTTAGCAGCACATTTAAAACTAAAATTACTATTGTTTTCTTTTTACTATTGTAAATAATTCAGCATTGAATGATAAAGAAAACACACTTATTTAATAAGGACATACATAACTATTATTCTTAAGTACACCTATCCACTCAGTACAAAGACAAGTAATGGAAAACTGCTTGGAATTGATAGGCACACCAAAGAAGCTAGTACAAATAATAAATTCAACACAAGAAAACTCACGAGTTGAAGTGCAAGTAAATGTATATCGATCAGAAGCATTTAACATCAGAAAGGGAATAAAACAATGAAATAGTCTGAACCCACATATTTATTTTAATAGTAATGATTAAATTACTCAAGAATGCGAGACAAAGAACATGTAGACTATAAACTATAATGGGGTATGGAAATATTATACCAATTAGAATAGATAGCTTACTATATATCTAGTGTTCATAGCAGATAAAAAGACCAAAATGCAGAAGTTGATCAATATATGAATAGAAAAACCAAAAATAGAAGTAAATGCAGAGAAAAGCAAAATAATGTATATAAACAAAAAGCAAACTAAAATAATGTATAAGGATCAACCCCTGGAAGAAGTGACCCCAATGGAATACTTAGGAACTGTAACAAAACATGAATAGATCTTGAAACAGCTAATAGAACCAGGAAAGGAAATAATACATATTACCTACCAAATTAGACAACATTCGGGAAAAGGGAAATAAGTGAAAAAATAAAACTGAAAGTACACAATACAACAGCAAATCCAACGATCCTGTGTGGAAGCGAAACGTGGACAATGCACCAAAAACACAAGCCAAAACTGATTGCAGCGGAAAAAGAACACTTTCGGAAGATAGCAGGGAAGACCAAGCTAGACCACATTAGTAATGAAGAAATTGGAGGGAAACTAGAACAAGAAAGTACAGCACAAAAATTAGAAAAATACAAATAGCAATGTACGGATATGTACAAAGATTGGATAGCAGCAGACTGCAGAAAAAACACTGGAAACGAAAACAACAAAAAACCAAAAAAGAAAAAGACCAAAACCAACGTGGATGAACGGAATTGTAGAGATAGGAAAAGCAAAAAGGAAAACGATAGAAGATATAAACAAAATAGAGTTAGACAAGAGAAAATGGAAGGAATGAGTCAAGAAGACGGAACCTACATATATCTGACATTCGTAAGGGTAAAAGAATGATAGAGAAGAAAAGAAAGAAAGTACAGCTTTTTTCTTGATTAGACAAAAATCTACCGGGGCATTTAAAGCGTCTATCTGCTCTATAAAACTGCAAAAATGTAACTAACTATGTATATTTGTAACTAACATTTCAACTTCTCCTACAGTTATAGACCTATTTCAAAGGTTAATACTTCATTTTTCAAATAGGGCTCCTGGACTATAAAGTAACTAGTAAAAAGACCCAAGCAACACAAGCTAAATATTTGGTTCAGAGTTTCGCCAACAATTGAAGAAGAAAATGGGCCAATAATCGTTTTATCAGCCATATCTAATCATGATAACATTAGTTCGGCTATATTCAGTTTCACATAAATCAATGTTGTACCGCACGCGCCTACTAACGGCAAGAATTGGCCACGTAGTGCATGAAAATCCTGAAAGGTAGCACAATTTTGGTTTGTGGTCCGTCTTGTGGACGGGCCTGCCATTAGTAGATAAATGCGGCCCAAATTTTTACTTGTTATCAATATTCCGGTTGTAAAAAATATTTTATTTGTTTTATTAACTTTCGACTGCCGAACGCTATAGAAATTTAATGGTTTTAACATCCTGTCGGTGTGCCTATGTGTCTGTAAACACTATAACTTCTGTTCTATTCAACGGATTCACTTGATACTTAGCATATACATACACATACACATGTCAATACCTCCTATGGAATTGATTTTCATCCAAATCGGTCAAAGGGTCAACGGCTAGGTCAAACTTTATTTCGACATTCTTTGTAATCGTAGTGTTCACCGCACTCGAAAGTTGCATCTGATGTTTTTTTACACTATTCTCGTTAACTAATTGTTTTAAGTTTTGTCAAAGTAATAGCCCCCACACCACCCCACCCGGCTATCTATCACAGCTGCCACCATTTCTGAAGGTCATGGAAAGAAACGGGGAAAGCTTCATCCGGGATGCTTCCCAGTACATCTGCCACGGTTGTTTGGGTTACTACAATACTTTCATGGCTCTTCCTTTAGAAGGGCATCTTCATACCGGAAAACAAAAAATTGCTTTGCGTTCTTGTGTAATAAAAACGCTACCCAGATGATCACAAATCAGTATGTAAACGCAAAAGTTTCGCTTTATCGTTTGTCCTTCAGTTCCCAAAGCCTCTAGCGTCAAAAAAGCAATCAATATTGCGTTTTGTTTTCGAAGACTGTCTATCCATTTTCTTTGGGAGCTGGCAAACTATGATCCGGATATTTGGCGCTTTCGCAGTTCGTTTAAAGGTCATACTAGTAGCATCAGTCTTCATCTCTTGCAGTAACTGCCTTAAACGTTGATGGGTGGCCGACTCTAGGATGATATTGCATTGAATCTCTGGCCTTACAAAATCTTTCAAGCTATTCAAAGATATGGCTCTCGATAATGCCTGCTCGCCAGGCGCCTGCTGTATTCTATTTCAATGTTTTACTCGGAGTTTTTCCTAGTTTAACGCAGGACTTAACGTTAACTTTCGGTTAGTGTAATTTCAAACTAAATGCGCCAGAAAACCGAATAGTGGGTTGCTAAGCATAGCCCTACCATCTAGTGAGTTTACCTGAAAACAAACCATACCTATTAAGAACAGGGGGTGAACATGGGTGAATTGAATAACACCCATTTCTTGTGTTTAAATATCAAGGATAAAGAATTAAAAAATCAGCTCTACAATTTTTCTGTAGTTTTAACAAGCGTAGTATATTCTTATCGCATTTAACTTGTTGAACACTAATCACACGTTTTCTAAACTTTCTTTATCCAAATATATTTAATGTTACAATTAATATTCTTTCAAAAAAAAATACATCGTTCCTAATAAAATTTATTTTAAGTCCAAGAAACCTTGTTTGTATCTACGCAAGAGCTTTAAACTAGATTTTTTATTTTTAATGATGTACTTGCATTGTTGTGATGACACTTATTGATAAATCATATTAGATGGTTTGCTTAAATTTGTAACAGCACCTATAAACTACTTCTTAGAGAATCAGATGTTATATCTGTTCGAATTTAATTTTCTTAGTTTATGAAGTTTTGCTGTATTTTTTATTCTGCATTACTTAATCACTTATTTACTTTATTTTCATTCCTTTTACCTTACCGTTGTGGAGTACCAAATCACATTCTTTGTTTATTTCAGCTGCCCTTATATGGTCCTCTTCCTATTTTTGCATTTTAAGTTGAAGCTCTTCTTCGGGTATCATTCGGTATTCATTCTGGTAAGGTGACTGTATCATTATTTTTAATTTATTCTACCAAAGTTTTGGCTTTATGTTGATTTCTAATATTTCTGTTAATTCCTTGATGGCTACTTATGTTTCCTCCTAATTTTCGTAAATCTTTATTTAACCTGTGTTTATTTAGAATGTATATTTTATTGTTGAGTGCAAGATTATTTTACATAAATGTATGTTTGGTTTTCTGCTTAACTATCTTTTTGCTATTTGTATAGTGTTTATTTAGAAATATAGCTTGTCAGCTTTACTACTTTTATTTCTCATTTATTCGTCTTTCTGTTCTTACTGACTATTGTTCGCAAGTCTTCATATTTGTTTACTTATTTCATATCTCTTCCACATATATGTATTCTAATATTTTAAGATATTCAAAATATTAAAGCGTGATCCAAATTTAACTTTAGGAAGTGTATCCTGAATAAAACAAAAAGTTTATTGCTATCAGTGTAGCAGTTACATATGAAATATGATGTCGGCGAAATGTCCTTTGCGACTCTGCATATATATATATCTCTTCTCTCATAAACTCTTTCCTTCAAATAAGCTCTGAGAAAAGTCTAATTGGGTTAGATCGCAAGACCGCGATGGAGAATCGATGTTATCTCTCTACAAGTACGGTGACCAGGATATCTGGCTTGTAATAAAGTGAGTCTTTCACGTGCCGTGTATCATGTGACTCCATCTTGTTGAATTCACATATCATTCAAGTTAAAATCGTTGATTTTATTTGGCATCTCTCTATAGCGCCTTATGTAGTGAAATTGCTCTGAACGGCGACGAATTGTCGTCATTGGTTTTCAAGCACATTATCACTTACTTGGGCAAAATTATCAGTTGAATGACCAGTCCAAACTTTTGCGCTAGATCACCCATTGCACTACCATCTGGCACAATGCTGCGACAAAACAATGGTAAAAGTTTTCTTTGCTTAATGATGATATTGGTATTGATACCTTGCTTCAAAGTATACGACACCTTAACAACTTTGACATGTGTTTAGATATTAACAGTACCAGTGTAAGCTTCCAACGTTCACAGAAAGTAAACGGCGTGCAATTCAAATCTTAAAGTTTAACTTAGATCACTCTATACCTTTGTCTGAAATCAGGGCTGTGCTATTTTCTTCTAATCTTTATTTCCAAACATTTATATTATATATTCAGCATATGTTGTCCTGTTTTACATTGTGATATCCTAAAATAGTCATCCATAATTCTCTCTTATAAATGTGGTGTGGCGGCCTTTTCGCCCTTGAACCGCTTATATCGCGGCGGCATGCTGGCGGCTGTGATGTCTGCTACGTTTTGCCGTCGCACACAAAACGGCATATGGGCTTTTGCTCAGCCGACAAGTCTGCATACGCCGTCGGCGGCACCTTTTGATTTGAAAGGTGCTGGCGAATGCAAATTGCCCGCAAAGACCTGCCGCCAAGCCAGGCGCGAAGCCCGGGATCATTCGCAATCCGCAACGCGGCCAATTTGGTCGTGTTTTAACACCGCACATTCAAGCACCGCAGCTCGGCCAACTTGGTCGTGTCTCAACCCCCGCAAGCATTCGCAATCCGCAACGCGGCCAATTTGGTCGTGTTTTAACACCGCACATTCACGCATCGCAGCTCGGCCAACTTCGTCGTGTCTCGACCCGCAAGAAACTCGCCATCCGCAGCGCGACCAATTCGGTCGTGTCTTCACCCCGCAAGAACATTCGCTACCCGCAGAAACCCGATCCGCAGCGCAGAGGTGGCCACTTTGGAATTGCCGACGAAGCCGAAGCCGAAGCCGATTCAGGTGAGCGATTTGGCAATATTCGTTGGTGGATATCGGTAGCCGCCCCCATCCGCTTACGCGACGGCCGTTTAAGGGACGATTTGGGTCTTCTCGGTTGACGTTCCAAACGGGCCGTACTACGTTTCCACACCGCATCACGAGAGCGGCTATTTACACGCCTGCTTCTCCAAAATGTATGTATACTCCATATAAATAGTAAATAATAGGTGACTTAAGCCATTTTTTCCCTGCTTTAGGCACTTTTTTATTTAGATTCTTCTTTTTTGTCTGACTATTGTAGCTATATTCTTGTAGTTTTAATAATTCTTATTAATTTCGTAGTTACTTTTATTCCCTTTAGAGCTGCCACTAAAAAAATCGTTTTTAATTATTATCTTATTATTATTGCGCCGCCTCCTTACGAAGGTTGACAATTCATTTGGCTTATTTTGTTTTGGAAACTGTTGTTGTGAATATGTCAATGAATTTGCAGCTAAGCGAGCAGCGGATATCTTTTAACCAATAGTTCTCCGACTCGCTATTGAATTCTTATGTTGGATTTTTCCTCCGATCATTAAGCGGAGTATTTCTTACTTACTACCCCATATGAAGTTCTTCATCGGTATTCATTTGTTGAAGTACTGCGGAATTTGTTATTCTTTTTGTTCAAGGTATACGTAGAATGCGTCGGAAGGCTTCTATTTTTCTTTCTGTGGTGGGAACCTAAGTTCAGCATTCGCATACATACCGAAGAATTGGGGATACGTAGCATCGTATCATTCGTACTCATAGATTGAGCATGAGGTCGGATCTGGTTTTATGCTTGTAAATGTTCTTCGAGCTTTCTCAATGTGCGACATGATTTCTTTTCTGTTATCTCCATTTTCATTAGCAAGAGTTCCTAGGTATTTGAAATTAGGTACTGATTCTGTACGATGTTACCTTTTACTCGCAAAGTTACTCTGGTCTTAGTTTTTGATAAATTCATTATTTCAGTTTTTAATATGTTCAATGTTAAACCGTATTTTCCACTGCACTCCACCAATCGATCGACTATCATTTGCAACTTTGTTACATTTGTTGCCATTATAACTCTATGTCGTCTACATAAAGAAGATTTGTTACTCTGTGACCCTTGATCACCACTCCCCCAATGTTTTCGTCTAGATATTCTCTAAATATAGCCTCGGAATACAAATTAAAACCAGTGGGGAGAGTATACAGGCCTGGCGGGCACCTTTCTTTATTAGGGTAGATTCTGAAGTTTCTAGCTCTACTTTAATTTCAGCTGAGGGTTGCCTCACTTATGCAGATATATCTGTTATCTACTCTGGTTAACTGTAGCATTTCTATTATTTTTTTATGATTAATGTAGTCGAAGAGTTTTCGGCAATCAAAGAAAAACTCATTGATATGTACATCTTGTCTAGACATTGTTGCGTTAGGACATTCAAACAAAAGATTGCTTCACTACTACCCAACCCTTTCCGGAAACCAAATTGCGTGTCACTGATTTGTTATTCTCATTTATTATATATCCTGCTATGGATAATTCTTAGAAATATTTTCAGGATGTGTGACATTAAGCTGATCATTCGATAGTCATCGCAGTACAAAGGGCTAGCCTTTTTTGATATTGTGACAAAAGTTGATTTCAACCAGTCCGTTGGAATGTTCCCCGAACGATATATTGAATTATGATTTTTTTTAATATAACACCAATGGTGCTGACAATTAAAACTGATCTTTTAGATCAACCATTAATTTGTTTCTGATACATCTTAATAACTAAATACTTAACAACTATAGTCCATCCATCAATGTACTGTAGATATTTCTGTCTACTATACTCACTCGCGCACTGTGATCTGCTTTTACACAGTCACTTTACACAATCTCAAATGGTTTGGTTCTCTTCAGTCTTCGGATTATATGTTGTCTATCCAGCAGCTGAAGGGCTTCCACATTTTCGTGAAGGTGTAGCCTGGCTTCATGTTTCCCAGCGAACCTCTTAATCTCTTCAATAACTGTAGGGATGCCTAGGTCTCGATGCAAGTCAGCATTGCGTACATACCAAGGTGCATCTACTATGTTGCGTAATACCTTGTTCTGGAAAGTTTGTATGGTTTTGATATTGCTATCTTTGCTGCAACCCCATAGTTTTATACCATATAGCCAAACTGGCTTTAGTATCTGGTTGTAGATCAAGATGTTACTATGTATCGGCAGCCTGGATTTTCTCCCAATAAGCCAATAGAGTTGTCCGTATTTTAGTCTTAGTTCGCTTATTTTCTTCTTCACATGTACTTTCCACCTAAGTTTGGCATCTAGCGTCATGCCTAGGTACTTGGCATTGTTCTCATATGGCAGAGTGGTACCATTTATATCTAAAGACGGTGGATCATTCAGTCTTCCGTTCGTGAAATTGATATGAATAGATTTTAGCTCATTAAGCTTTATTTTCCATCTTTTAGTCCAGTCAAGCATTCTGTTGCTGGCTTCTTATAGTCTTTCAGTGGCTGAGTCTTCATATGAGTCCACTACCAGTAATGCAGTATCATCTACAAACATAGCCACTGTGGTTCCCTCCAAATTTGGTATATCACAGGTATAAAGTAGATAAAGGATGGGCCCCAGTATACTACCCTGAGGTACTCCCGCATTTATCTCTTTTAGTTCCGAGTGTTCATCCTCTTGCTTGATCCTGAAAAGCCCGTCTGTTAAGTATGATGTTAGTATCTTTACGAATTGCTCTGGGAGCATTTTATTAAATTTGTAAATCAATCCTTCGTGCCAGACTTTATCAAAAGCTTGCGCGACGTCCAGGAACACCGCGGAACAGATTTTATTTGCCTCCAGGGCACCTTCTATTACATCCGTGATTTGGTGTTGAGTGCTTTTGCCTGAATCCAAATTGGTAGTTCGGTATTAGGTTGCCATTTTCTATACACGGCTTAAGTCTCTAAAGGAGTTGTTTTTCGAATAACTTTGACACGATTGGTAACAGGGAAATAGGCCTATAGGACTTAGCATCGTTGGGCGGTTTACCTGGTTTCGACAGCATAATCACTTTTGCAACTTTCCAACTAGCAGGTACATGTTGGAGCCTCAGTGAATTATAATAATAGCAATAATAATACATACTTACATAAAGTATGTACCCTTGGGTTTGTCTATCAAGTCTAAAGGCTTTATAATCGATTTGGATTCCTAGTCAATTATTCTTAAGTATATTTTTGATTATTAAAACACTTTACATTTAATTTTTTATGTACATTGTAACTCTAAATTACGCAAATTTATAGTAATTAATTGTGTATTATGTAATTCTAGACAGAAAAGCTACTTTTTAGAAAATAATTGCATGACGAATCTTTACTATAATAGAATACCGCCAGCCTCAATCATAAAATTTTGAAAAATAGAAATAATAAAGATTTGCCCATAAAACTCAACTACTAGATGGTTTAAGAGCAAAGAAAGGACTAATGATAGCCCAATTAGCTGTCTGCTTTATAGGCAATCGTAAAAATTAACTGCAAATGCGGATTTCTATTAGCCCGCGGAATTAACAAAGAAAACAGGCAGCGGCGAATCATAAAGTCCGCTCTCCAGAATCTCTGTAACTACCAATAAAACGCTTAAAGACGATTTTTATAGCAATCTTGTCCGCTTAAATGCACAAATACGGCGGAGTTTGCCGTAAGCCCTTTTTAATTTCGGCGAGCAGCTTGCGAGCCCCATTTCTTTGATTGAGCGCGCCTGGTTCCAATAATCAGCCAATTACTTGCCATGTAAAGCTCCGTCCGCCACAATGAGACAGCCGAAGCGATGCTCAAAGGGGCTGCTGGCGTGCTTGGGGCGAGCCGCGCGGAAATAATTCTAAGTGGTCCGTTCCAATCGTTAAAGTTATTACTGGGACAGGGCGCCTCGCGCACAGATCGGCGCTGCGCGAGGCCGACACAGGCCTTTCTTCATTTTCCCGTGCCGCCGCGGCGCTGGCGAGCGCGCTGGCGGCTCCGCAATTTTCGGCCGATCGGGCCGCCAGGGCGCCGCGAAATTGCTCCCATTTGTTAAAACAATCTGTTTCTGACTCAATTAGTTTTTTTGTACCGGAGCTTTCCGGACTCCTCGGCCGCACCAGCGGGCGTTTCTTTAATTTATACTTTTTTCTGGGCCTGGCTTATTTATGTCCGGATATTTTCCGCCTTTTAGCTTTATTTTTGGCTTTGCGAGGGCGGAGCCGCCGCACATTTACAAGATTGAAGTTGTTGAAGTATTTCACATACAGCCATTGTATTGCAATGTTCTTTCTCTTTTGAGTAAGCCCAAGTGTTTGACTGTCATTAATAGCAAATAAAATTCTTAACATTCCTATAAAGAACGAATGCCCTATTGCAATAGATAACGGAAAGAATAATACATATTTTGCAGTACAATATTGGTATACAGTAAATATACGATCAAAACGTAAATTTTCTAACAATATCTAGGGACAAACATCCAACTATTTGAAAATATGAAGGAGTACAATGTAAAAAAATAAAATAATTTTAGCAGTCGTCGTATAAAAATAGTTTTATTCGAAACCATAAAGCAGCCAAAGCAAAAAAAAAATAAATTGTTGTGATTTCCTGACCCGAAATACTATTTTTGATGAATTATAGACTTGAAACGTTGCAAAATCTATAAAAACACCGAAACGTATTTCTGTGCTCTTAAAAATAATTGTTATTACAATTTTAATTTAAAAATTAGAATCAGTGTAGTACTAAACAATAAATAAAGGAGACTGGATATTACAGGGTCGTCGAGGTAAACCCGGAAAATAAATAAGCAATGAAAATAACATTGGAATACAAAAAACAAATTAAATTCACGAGAGTAGAGACATAAATTGTGGCAACTATTTTTTTTGAGAATATACGAGTGCTAGTGGAAAATTTAAACGTTCAAATAAAAGGACAAAGAATGGACGAAATGTACGAGCATTTAACAACCTATCTACATTGTGCTTCTCATGTTTATCAAGGTAGTTAACATAATATTACAGATTTCGTGTTACAAAATCATCCTTCCTGTTACCAATCGCTGCTTGATTTTCGTCCTCGCTAAAACTCTGGTATCCACATCACGACTGTTCGGTACACAACAGCATTATTCTCGACAGCTTCTAACAACTTTCTGTTGCATTCTCTGGCATTTTTGCCGCTAAAAACGGCTATTTTGATATACGAACGCTGTTCTACTTGGGTCACATTCATCCTACACAGTGTTTAACTTGCTCTCTGTGCTGTGGACACACACTATGAATTCACTGAGACTTATATTTTGTGATACAGTCTCTGACCTTTGAAAAAATAGTTGCCTTCACTTATACTCCAACCTTTATATATGCATAAAACTTAACACAATTAAAGTAAATAGTATTAAGAATCATATGATTGAACACAGCCCCCATCGGTCATCAGGACCTTTGCAAACCGGGACTTAAACCTGCTACAGGCTAACACAATTTCTTCTTTGTCCGTAATTGAAGTTCAAAAACTGCCCTTGTTGTTATGATGTCTCTCATTGATCTTCACTTCAACCACGCGCCAGACTTATAGTCCAGGGGATTGCACTCGGAGCTGAAGGATAACCACAAATTGGGGGTCCAGTGGTAATACAAATTATTGTATAAAGCGAAGTTTTGCCAGAACACGTACTTTTGCCCAGCAGCCGCCTCCTCCAGTACGTTGATATAGTTGTCGGCGATTACCTTAAGACCTTTCGCAAAGAATAGGGGAGCGATGACATCCCGTTCCCCGCCCTCAATCCACAACACCATTACAGAAGCAGGAAACTTTGTATGCATGACGGTAGGTACTTTACAGGCACCTTGGCAGATCCAATGATCATTTTGGCGATTCATCTTCCTGTTTTGGATAATTTCTTTTCGTCCAAAAAAAATCTCAGGAAGATAGACTTTAATATTGTTCAGCACTATTTCAGCTTCTAACTTTCTGTTCATCTTATTTTTCTGTCAATAGTTGGTGGCATCTTAGAACAAAGGACTTGCATTGAAGATCCTTGTGCACTAATAGAATAACCGTTGACCTCACCATACTCATTTCTTTTACTAGGCCAGCCCCTAGAATTCTGCATTAATTTCTATCGGCGATTTTTTAACAAAGGAATTTTGATATAGTAGTTCGACGATCGTATTCTTGGATCATTTGTAGACTATCGTAGATTATTGATTACGTAAAGCTAATTTGATGTTAGCTGATTAAGCGTGCGAAAAGTATGACCATACGGCTTTTTTGCAATAAAAACTAAAAAATTTGGGATTGACCTCAACGACCCTATAGAAAATAAAGACAAAATTTCATAAACATAATTAGCTAAACCATTTTATTAAGTTTTGCATTTAAAAGTTCTTTAGTTGTCCAAAAGTGGTAATAGTAATATCTCGTATTACTGTCAAATTTGGAATTGTAAGTTTATGCTTTAGTATATTTTATACCAAATAAAGTAATGACAGTATATCTGCTTACAGGGCTAGGGAGAAATACAATTTTTGACGCACAGTCGGTTAACAAACACCAAAAGTTGATGTAAGCATCATATTGTTTTTTCGAATTCCACCTAGGTGTCACCCAACCAACAGTACCTCTTGCATGCTATCTACCACAGCTGTGAGGTGTTACACGTTAGGACCAATTTTAAATCTTCAGGACTTCTCACTCAAAACCCTTTCAGATTGCAGTTCATTATGCTATTTAAAGAGTTTTTTATTACCATAATCAATTTTCAGCTAATTTTATGTTAGGTGTTAGTTACAACTAAATCTATATTTGGAGTTTTGTTTACACTCTAGATCAACACTGAATATGGCTTTAGCTAACAATAAGACCAACTATTCAACCAAAGAAAAGATCTTCCTTGTGACCGCCTTTTATGAAAGGAGTCGAAGTGCCAGTGGAATGCTAACTGCCTTCAAAGTTAAGTTTGACAAGCACACTACCTTGTCCGTTTCTATAATAACAAATTAAAAATACCATGTTATAATAAGCTAATTAAAAATATTAAAAAAACAAAAAGTGTATTGGATGACAATTTGTCAAGAAAAGGCAAATCAGTCACGGTGACCACTCCCGAGACCGTAGAACATGCTCTAAAGCTTTATGAACAAGAACCTGCAACTTCGGTTTCTAAAGGCCCAACTCAACTAAATCTGAGTATGCGCTCTGTGCACACCATCCTTACCAAGAAATTAAATCTCCTTCCATATGATCAAAGTCAATATTGGCAAAAAATTCACTTTTGCAAAAGTGGTCATGGAGATGGTTTGGACTAAAAAGAGGCCTATTTTCAACTAGATGGTTATGCCAACAAAAATTACCGACGTTGGGGTACCAAAAATCCACGTTTGATCGAAATTCATCTATTGCTCTCAGAAATACTTAATATATGGTGTACAATTTCGCACTATGGAGTTATCGGCCCACTGTGTCTCACAAAATATGTAAACGAAGAAGTTTATCGCACAGAAGTTCTAGAGAAATTCATTCCAATTGTGAGAAACAAAAGACAAGTCAACCAATATTGGTTTCAGCAAGATGAAGCCACTTCCCATCGGACTCGAGACATCTTTGATACTCTCACAGAAGTCTTCGGAAATGGAATCGTAAGTCTAGACGCCCCCCCGTAAGATAGAAAGTGGCATTGAGTCCAACCGACAAACTTGAAGTTTTGGCCATTCCCGAGAACATTAAAAAAGCAGCAATTGAAAGTTTCAGGAAAAGGGTTGAAATAACCATCTCAAGTAAAGGCAGTCATGTTAAAGACATAATGCACTGAACTCTATTTATTTGTAATCATAATAAAAAAAGAATTAGAATTTTATCTTGCGTAGTCATTTTATAGTGAATTTTTCATCATTTGTGTCACAAAATAAAGGCCCTGTATTATTCTTTTTTCATATAACCTTTCAAATTGTTTTGAATTCTTAAGAACTGTTCTTTGGTTTTTTTAATTAATGTAAAACTACATGTCAAAGATCATAGATGAAAGACCCAAAAACACCAAAATCGTCACCTAAATATTCATCTTTACTTCGGTTGAGCAATGGATGTTTTCAAATTGTAATCTCCAACAACCAATGGCAACTAGACAGGAATGATGGAAAGATGCTACCACTCGTCTAAGAAAAGAAGACTTAAGAACGTCAGACTTGTTATTTGTACATAAGTAAGTCTGAAAGGCTCAGGGCAATCATTTCCTCCATTTTTCCTATATGTTGCTAATTCTTCCCTAAGTTCTATTAATTGTAGTGCTCTAGAGTCTCTTTAATTAGAATTATAGAGATTCCCTCCCTCCAATTTTTCCTTTCTAACTCTTCACCGAATATTCTTTTGAAGATTCTGCTCCCATCAATTCTTGTAACTATAACCTTCCCTTTTTGAAAATTATTAATCTTTAGTCAATATGTACTACTAGTGATGTTTAAAAATTATTCCTTGCAATGTTTCGTAAATATTCGAATTACATCCCCTATTTACACCAGGTTTAAAGCAAGACATGTATGAGATGGTAAGCCACATTAAAGATGTCTCGTCTTTCAGTTCAGAATACAATTAGGTCATTCTTATATTTATTATTCTACGCTTTTTTTAATGTTTAATTCCAAATATTTATTTTACAAAGTTTTCATTACTTTAGTAATCAAAAAAGCTAATTGTCACTGAAAAACCAAGATTATTATAGAGGATCTGATGTTACATATACTATGGAGGGTTTTCCGTCATCTACAATGTTTTAGACTAAAATATTTGAAAGATTTTTTATTAAATGATGTGTTTCAGCCCCAGAGTCTTGTCCAGTAAGTTCAAATGGATTTTGGGATACTTTTATATAGGATTAATTTATTATTAAGCGATATTTGCAATCTTTCAAGTAACCTTTTGGTCTAAATGGAGTCCTAAATATCCAACAATCGATTTATCTTGTAGTTGTATGTTATTTAGATAGACTTGAGTGCATGTAACCCATTTTATACCAAAAGTAATTTTTGTAGCTATATTTGCCGTAAGAATTAAATAGAACAACGGCCAAGAACATTATTACCTTGGAGTAATTCGCATTTACTAGAGTAAAAACACGCATGACATGCTTTGACTTGATAGTATTGTTTGCTAAGATAAGGTGTGGCATATACTATCTTAAATGTTCTAGAATAAAATAATTTATATTTACACTTTTATTTATTCTAGTAAGAAGAGTCTTTCAAATAGCGTAAACCTCAACAATAGCAGGCTTATCAGGCGATAGGATGCAGGTTTTGTTGGTCATTTTTTGGTTTTATTATTATTTACGCATATGACCATTGTAGTAGTATACATATTGTAAATTGTTGTTGTTAGCAGTACAAGTGCTTTTCTAGGTGGGTGTTTTAGAATTTCACCAATTCATAACCTAAGCTTATGTACAAGTTAGCTTCTTTAATTTCATTACAAACTTTAGCTGGTAAAAAAGAGTTACTGGTAAGGGATAACTGACAAAGCGCACTGAGGTAGTTTTTTTATTTTTTCATCTTCCATGTTGTCATCAGCATTTGGGGTAATACATTGGCCACTTGTTCTGCTAGTATCTTTTTCTTCGTTAATTGTGCCCAGTTTCCGGAAATTTTTTTTAGTAAGAGTGATAGTGAATAATTTTCAAATTTTTTTGGTAGCCTAGCATTGTAAAGGACTTGTAGTGTTAAGTTGGCGATAAAGTATTTCAATGTATCGTTATAAGCCTGTTGCAACTCAGAACGAAATTGAGTTTTATTTAGTTCCCGTTCCTTGGCATTTCTTTTTACTACAAGCTTCTTTACATGTAAAGTTATTATACATTTTGTCTTTGACGAAAATACATCGCTACAACAATTATAAGTATATTAAATGTTTCAAATTTCAGCATCACAGCTTTTACTTGACCTCACAACTGATATAACGATGGCAAAACCTAAGTGCGCAATTTCATCAGGATAAATATAGTATATAAAGGAACATGGAATTTTAATATAAGTTTCTTCTGTTCGGTAGCTTTGGGTAGATCTATTTTAATGTTATTTAAAAATGACCTGATTCATTGTGCGTGATTTGGCAACCTAATTGTGTTCCAGAAGCTAATCGTATTGGTAAAATCACCACTGAGTTAGTTTGCCAATGAATGTGTCAGCATACTTAAAATTATGCTGCTTTAATTGATCATTTAATTAAACAAACATTTAAATTCATTGTCATAATTTATGCTATTTTGAATGTACGTTGTACTTGACCTGATGTTATTTGAAAATGACTAAATACTGTTTTATGTTTAATGTCTTAGTTGCTTTTTGTTTTTAATTGAGTGTCTACGATAATGTTGCCTAAGAAATACTGTTATTTTTACTTTTTTTCCAACGGAAATAAGTGATTAGTTTTTAGATTCTTATATTATTTTTCAAAGTTTTACATTAGTATTGGTGTGGCGGCCTTTTCGCCCTTGAACCGCTTTTATATCGCGGCGGCATGCTGGGCGGCCTTGACATCTGCCGCTACGTTTTGCCGTCGCACACAAAACGGCATATGGGCTTTGCTCAGCCGACACGTCTGCATACGCCGTCGGCGGCACCCTTTGATATGAAAGGTGCTGTCGAATGAAAAATTTCCCGCAAAGACCTACCGCCAAGCCAGGCGCGAAGCCCGGCGATATACGCACACCGCATCGCGTCCAGTACAGCCGCATTTAATCAACCCGCAATATACTCACACCGCAACGTGACCAGTGCGGTCGCATTTAACCAACCCGCAGATAACTACCCCGCAAGACATACTCGATCCGCATCGCATCTCGGCCAGTGCGGTCGTGTTCCCGCCACGAAGACATCGCAACAAGGTGGCCACCGTGAAACCATCGCCGCCGAAGCCGAAGCCGATTCAGGTGAGCGATTTTGCTTTACTTATCGGTTGATATCGGTAGCTGCCCCCATCCGCTTTCGCGCTGGCCGTTTAAGAGACGATTTGCGCCTTAGCGTTTACATTTCAAAACGGGCCGTACTTAGTTTCCCACACCGCACCACGAGGGCACGGCTATTTACACGCCTGCCTCTCCAAGTATGCTTTATCAACAGTCAAACTTGTGTTGATTGACATTACCTTGTTATTTGTTGCGTTATAAATGTAGATCGAGGGTAGTTTAGGTTCTTTTGGTCGCTAAATTATGTTCTAATTATCTGGAACTTTTACGACGGTTTGGTTTTGGGTTCTGCTGCTGATAAATATCTATTTGTTCTCTTAATTTGTGACTTCTTTTAATTTGTTAGTGTATGGGTTAAACTCTCCCATTTTGACAATTTGCCGTCTATGTCTGTTTACTGTTGCGTTTAATTTGTTACTCATTTAAGAAAAGCATAATTTACTAATTTGTTATTAATATTTAAATTAAATATAATTTTCGACTGCATTTTTTTAAATATTAAAGATAGTTGTAAAATAAAAGCTACATAACAGTTGGATACATATTTAACATTGTTTTTGGTTTCTGTAATTTTTAGGCTTTGATTTGCTAGGGCTCGTTAAAATTTAGTCGTTATAAACTGTTAAGAATTTCTACACATTAATTTTTTAAATTGGTTTAATCTCTGATTGCACTACCAAAGAACTGTTTACTTTTTAATTGTAATTTTCTTCTATTTGACCCTCCGTTGTCACATTGGGTCAATTTAACCCAAACATAAACTTTGCTCGTAAATATTCTAAAGGGATTTTGAAAATTGGCGACCATAAGGCCCACTAGAGATGGTTCAGGGTCTCAACTATAGCGTAAAATGTTTCCGGCGTACTACATAACATCCAGTGGCAATTGAGCGTCGTTCCAAGTCGGTACTGGGTCATTTTGACCACTACTGTGACCTCCTTGTTGATTGAATAAAAAAATTAAAATAAAGTTTTTTTGATAGTGTAGCATATCAGAAATAACTTAATAGCTACTTTATTTTTATTATTTTGAAGTGCTCCTTCTATTGTGAAAACGGCGTACAATTTAATGACACGTGTTCAACGCGGCCTCATGCTTGATGAGCATGACAATTTTAGCGCCGATGTTTCCTCCGATGAGGATTTTATCTCCGAGCAATCAGATACAAATATCTCGAGTTCAGATTACAGATTGTTTGGGTATTTTTTTGCTAAATTTGCTACTTTTCTTTACTCGAAAAACAACCTCCGTCACTTACCGAAATAAATACTTTTTTAATCGGTACACTGTAATATAAATTTTTTCTTGATTTAGCAGCATTTTAAAAATATAATTGTAAATTTTCAGCAAAATTATCAAAAATTGAAAGACAACAACATTTTTTCGTAAAATTCATTACAACAACAAAAATCATTTCTTCGCGAATTTTTTTAATATGTTAAGAATAAGGAAAGCATTTGTTTCTTTGTATTACTCGATTTTTTAATAGTATAAGTACATTCGAGAAATTGTTCAAGACGATTGGTCTATAAATGGTCAACTGGTGAACAATCAAAGTTTGTCTCGGGCCATATTGACCAGAAGTGGCTCCTTGGTCGAAAAAATGGGTATGACAACGGATGATTAATTTAGCTTCCTTGATGAGTACTTTAGACAAAGAAAGTTTAATGCAAATACCTTTCTTTGATCGCACTTTATTCTCTAAATAAAAACATTTTGAGATTGTATAACATTAACACAACGGGCAAATAGATCAGTTTGTTTGATAACTAACAGAAGTGTCAAAATTCTACTGATTTTAGATTGGTAGATGTTCCATGTATATTACAGTTACAACGTTACAACGTTGATTTACAAAGCCAAAGCGTGTCTATACTTCCTTTTAAAAATCTTTTAACATCAGTATTGAGCTACAAACCATACCTTAATTTGCTTAATTTCCTTCTATGGTGCCCCCATTCTTAAATAAAATTCTTTTAAAACTAAATTTCATTTCAATGTTTAATAGGCTTTGAAGAAACGTAAAAAATACTACCTTACTGTAAGGGCATAAAATCTGAACTTCAAATGTTGTGATTCACAATTCCTGTTGTCATATCGTCTACAACTTAACTTCTTTGAAGTTTAATAACTACAACTCAAAGAAAGCTTTTCGAATTATTTTTCATTTTTATTTCAAGTTGCCTCATGTTATTTAAGTAAAGTGCGAGAGCAAGAGCTGACGCGATAATGAATAATGGATTCTATGCTTTCAAAATTATTTTTAATTTTCAGTAAGTCCTAATAAACGTTTAACTTATTTTAACCAATTATGTCTTGAAACTGTGATGCCGTTATAGAAAGTGGTTTTCTCTGAACCTAAAAGATAGTTGCTACCTCTCCAATAGATATATTTTTGAACTTAAGAAGTGAGTGCAAAACACAGGGAGTCAAATCGGGTGAATACGGTTAGTATAGAAACAAATACCACTAACAAAGTTTGACTATTATGATATTAGTAATATATAGAGTTGCAATTTCTTCTTGATAAATAAGGCGTTGAAATGGGTCCCTTCTGTTGAATTTTTCTGAAAACTTGGCTAACTGTTTTCCGTTCAGTATTTCCTTTTTGAGATGATAATGAATCAGATACACCTTGAAAGGAAACTGTTGATATTACATTGTCAGCTAATTATGGGGAATTTCTTTTTCTGATTTCATATTATTCCTATTGCATTTTTGTATTAAATGTGGGTTTCATTGGCGTTGAGAAAATGTTTGCATTCCTTTCAACGCGGTTTGGACAATCTTGTAAAGTTACAAATGAACCCGCTTAGGTCGAACTATTTTATATTCAGTTCTTAATTAAACTATTCCACACTATTGTCGCTTAGTACACAATATTAGCCGTTTCTATTAAGTTATTTATTCAATGCCGTATCATGGGATTTGATATTTTTTACAGGTAGATTTAACACACTTTTCATTTTTGCAATTGCTACGGATCTTTTAAAAATAAATCAGTAACTGACAAATTACCAATATTTTTCTCATTTCAAAACATAACTTTAACAAATTTTTAACGAATTAACATTATTTTCTGCTGGTGCTAATTAAAAAAGTAATGAATATATTTAAAAAATCTATAACTTAAGACTTAAGATTGAGCGCGAAGCTCAATAAAAGAGCCCACATTTATTTTTATAAATTACCTTGAGTCAATTATTCTTAATTATACATTGACTTACGGCTAATTTGCTGATAAATTTCATTAAATAAATTATTAAAAACAAAGTGTCAATAGTAGCGCCTATAAAACAGAGCGTAAAGTTATATTGATCCGTGCAGAGCCACGTATGTGTGACTTTAAGTTAAAAAAATTAAACTAAATGAATACAACATATTTCAGTTATCCTAAAATAAATAACAAAATTTACTGAAACCAAGTATCTTTAAGCAGCCTACAAAGAGGTCAAGTGGAGCTTGGTATTGGGCATTCAGAAATAAATTAGGGAGGCTCTCTGGCAGCCTACGCCTTGTTTAAGTGTGTTTAAAAAAACATTTAATGGAAACAAAATTAAATGCCCGATTTATTTGCTAAGGAATAACGACGTGATTTGATAGCAGCCTCTTATAAACAAATATAAATGTCGTTGTCAACGCTAACATTTTGAAATATTTACCGAGTGGTTAAAATAGAAAAAAAAACCGTCATTATAAATTTTCCATTACTTTTGAGTCTTAATTATAAACATTAGTTGCTAAATTAGTATTTAGACACAACAACAAAAACGAGTATGTATGTTAGCTATATAAAAATAAATTTTGTAACTTTGCTTTGTTATTTAGACTTAATTTCGATAAGATAATATTTTAATCTTAAAAAACTGTTTGGATAGAATGTAGAATATTGACAATGAGTGTAATTAATATTATAAAAAATACTTCCATAATTATTTTGAATTTTTATAAAACCAGACTAAAAAATTCCAAAACACATTACGTTATTTTGAAAGTCGCAAATTTAATTTAGTTAATAAAATCAAAAAGCTTATATCATAAATGAGCAGGATGCTCTCTTTGAAAAATCCACAACTCATAGTTTCCTGGAAATTACTAACTTACATAACACAAACACTGAATTCGCCCATAAAGTAAATATACTAATACGTGCGCTGCACTGTGTGAAATGCTAAAAAAGCGAATTTGATATTGTATTTAATTTTATAAAGCCACCATTGCAAATTACCGCAAAAAAAAAATTTTAATTTAGAAAATGCCTGTAACACATTCGGGCAGTCCGTATTTCATGTAGTGCGTTTTTATCTGAACTGATGAATGAAAATAAACAAGAAAAGAGAATGGAAACAACTCTTATGTAAATGATTAACGAAACTAACCGTGAGCAACATATCAATATCATATTTGTTTTTCGATTCGTACAGTCCACAAGTACTCACTCTAACGCAACAACTAACTATAAAAATGCTTAAAAACAAAATTATAAAGGATCATAAAGCACTAGTCCTTTTGTTATATATCAATGTTGGGTGTTTTGGTAGTTTGCAATAGTTAAGAACTAATCATGACCATTTTCTAGACTTTTTCATCACTAACCGATTTCAAAACTTACTGTTAATCTATACAACATTCTAATTACTGTTTTGTTAATATAAAACTAAAAAAGTCGATATTATTTAAACAAAATTTAGAAATATAAGTAAACAGTGCAGTAAAAATTTGATAATTATTCCTCATTGGTCTCTCGTACTTCTCTCTTTGCTAGGAAAAACAAATACAACATTAAACATTTTTCGAAAACCTTTGAGCACAGTCTACACCCCTCTAATTGATGCAAAGTTATCATTTCAAAATTTGTTTAACTATTATGGACGTTTTAAACAGCTGAGTATTTGTCAGTTTAATTCAAAATCATTAATAGCGAAGCAAAAATTTAAGACCTTTTTTTAGAAAATTAGACAGTTTTTAGGATTTATTATAATTTATTGCAATTTTTGTTTAGTGTAATAATTTATGAATTATTTACGTGTTCATTGCCCTGGTCAATCATCTAAAGTACTTATTTTTAATAATTGCCTGTTTCATCTCCCACAAAGAATACACTGTTACTTAAACATTTCAAAAGAAGATTCCAAGAACTGACAATTGTATTATTTCTTTCGCGCAAGCCAAAACTGTACAGTTAAGCAAAAAATGAAAGCGTAACCACCATGCTGTACAACATAATTGAGGTAATTTGGGGTAATTCAGAACTACTACAATAGAATTAGCAGGCATTATTTTATCTAACTGCTTAATAATGGTAAATTATAAGCGCAAACCATTGTTCAATTGTTAATTGTATTGCAGCCCTAATAAAGTGCAAACTTTCCAACAATGCAATGCTTGCACTTAATAAGAAGCTTTAAGTCTTTCCGTTAGCTTGCTGAAGTGGAAAGGTCTACCGCAAGAAAATTAGCTGCAGCTGCACAGCGTTAAGAAATTCAGGGCTTCTTCATTAATTAACACTGATAGCAGTGTTCTTTAAAACTAATGTTGTCAATTCTGTAATAATATTTAGGAATAAAACAATTGTTCAAAACTGATGGAAAGACGTTCAAGTAGGACTAGTTGTAAATATAGCAGTCAATAAAAAAATTTCAGCATTTATGCTTTACATTTGGCACTAGAATATGAAAGGTGTATGTCGGATAAAATAAGCAATTTGGAAAAGAAAGCACGTTTGTGTACTTAAGTTTTCGCAAGGCAGTATTGTTAAAACCGTTTTTTCCATTTTATTTTATTTCAGGGATTTAAAAAGCAAACCTCTTCAAAAGCAAACAGAATTGCAATTATTAAAAAACGCCATTGAAAAATATGACTTTTAAACAGTCCATTGACGATAGAAGCAATTCAGAAAACATTACACATTTGATCATCAACTCTAATTAGAATACTTTTCGTAGATTGCTAACAAAATCTAGATAATATCAGTAAACAATTTACTGATATAAATTTACTGACAACAGTGAAAACTTTCTTCTCTAGAGTGACCACAAAAGAAAATATTGGACACTCGATAGAAAAATTACGAACACATACAGCAAAATCTATCAAAAGTTTAATCGGAGAATCAAAAAAAAAAGAAAATACAAAAAGCAATAATAAATTCAATAGACAATCGTTGAAAGGGAAATTTCAAAAAAGAAAGATAAATGCAAAAGAACATTTCGCAAGTTTTAGATAAGAATTAAAGTCGAGTGCAAAAAACATTCCAAAAATTTAGAAAGTAATTTAAAGTTCGGGAGTTTTAAGGTTTTTTTTCTGGTGTCGGTGAAAATACCCGTTATATGTTTATAAGTAAAATGAAAATTTTTTGGGGATGTCAGGTTTTTTGGCTACGCCCCCACAAATATTTTTACCCACCCCATCATATAATATCTCGAAAATGGCTCGTAGATGGCACATCAAATTTTCACAATCTACTAATCATGCTATTAGCTAATAAATATAGAAAATTGATGCGATTCTATAGGCCACACCTTCTTAATGCTACGTGTAAGTCGCAGAAAATTAAGAAGCCGTCAAAAAAGTCTCAAAAACGGTTCTGTTAGACAAACTGTGAAAAAGCCTTAAGAGAATTGTGCCATGTTATGTGTATCAAAAAACGATTTTCTGAGAATGAGCAAAACAGCTATGAAGCAATGCAATAAAAAAATCCAAAAAAAAACAGGTTACAATCGGCATTTCTAGTCCACCCATAAAAAGGGACAGAGGCAGCAAAACACCCTTATTATTGTCTGAAGTGTTACGATACCAAATAAAAGACCATTTTCGGTTAATTGCTATTGTTGGCTTGGATTTTTGGGATTTATGCGCAGCCAATTCTGCAAGTACTAAAAGCCATCGCGATTCTGAGACAGAACGGTCTTAAGAAAAAAGCGATGTAATCGTTGACTTTGAGAAGCCAGACGTCCCAACAACAACATTCATGAAAATCACTGTAGATATAGAAATGCATCCAAATAAAACTATATTTTAGTTCAAATATTTGTATGAAAGAGTAGGATATGATATCACGCCTAAGCTACAGTTCTATGAGAAAGAGACACAGGCACTGACCAGAGCACATCTAAAATTTCTAGGCAGGTTTTTCAAGAATATTCGTTGCCATACACAGCCATATACAGCCATATAAAGCTTAACTTCAGACTTCAGATTAATAACCAATTTATAAATTTCAAACAGTGACTTGAAAAGTAACGCTAATTACATTTCCACATATAGTACTCTCTGACTACACTATAGATTGTGTGTCCTTCAAGGTAAATAATGCTACGCAAATAATGAAGTGCTATGGAAACTTAGAGAGCATGTGTCCATCAAAAATAGTTATTCTGAAAACTGATGAGTACTTTTATGTTTCAAAATGTGCACACAAACGTAAATTTGATACATCAAGAGTTAGCTTGATTTATTGACATATACACATTTAACACCAAAATCTAAGGTCGAACAAGGATTTTGCCTTTATAGAAGATACATATCTATTGTCACATAATGCAAAGCATGCACAAAAAAGGTCAATGCCGAAAAAAAGAAAGCAAAGAAGGTGACCCTAATAATCACCAAGCAGATCACGGCGATGTGCATAAATGTAAAAGTACAAAGACAATTATCTATAAATGGTGGAATAATAGAAAGTATCAACGAGCTTACGTGCTTGAAAATATTATAATTAAAGAAAACGACGGATTAAAATAGTTATGGCTAGAATAAATAAAGCTAAAAGCGTGTTTATACAATTGTTCAGTGTTTGTAATGCGAGTTGTATTTTAACCAAAACTGAAGTAAATGTGTTTAACGTTACAATAATAGCAATATTGTTGTATGGTTTTAAAATGTGGTTGGTCTTGAGTATAATACAACATATGTTACAAACCTAAGATCAGTTTTAACAAGTACGGACGTGGAAATCCGGTTCCACAGATGTTCGGGGCTTCTATACATAAACAAAAATTTGCGCCTACTTCCGGTCTAGAAATTTTCCGATCAGACTGACTTTTGGGGTTTGGACTTGACTTATGGTCCTTAGTTGAATATTAAAAAGCTTATGTTTCTATCAATCACAGGTCGAAAATTATAAGGCTTAACAGATGTCAGAAATGAGAGAAATAGAAGCTGGTCTCCAGCTTGGAAGCTGCCTTGATCAGAAGTTGAAAAATAAAAGGACGGACAGACGGATAGACATACGACATTACTCTCTAGATAAGGCGTCTCATTTTAATGTATAGAAGTTTAAAAATTGATGCTGGAGGCATTATAAAAAATGGAGATGCATTATGTGAATGAGGAAACCAGAAAAAGAAAATATGGATAGTTAGGTCATACCCCGAGAAAAAGAAAACTGAAAATATGCAGAAGAGATCTAGAATGGATTCCAACAAAATCATACCCCGTGATGAGACCTGTACTAATTCATAGCTGATTTCTACGTTAACAGTTATAGACATCTGACACGAGTGTTACAAGTGACTAGACTTGTGTGAGTAGCTCCGATTTACTAATTCAAATAAGCGGGAAATCGAGCGCTAATTATATAAGTATATTTAGAAGCTTGATATATATAGCAGTGCACACGTGAAATAACTTTATAAGTGTAGATTAGATAAAAATGCAAACAACTATCGGCAATGAGAAGAGCAGAGTCGCCGAGGCGTCGAGTCCGTGCTAAATTTAAAATCTAAAGCATTGTTATAAATAAGGGCCGTGAGAACTGAATAATGGAGAATTTAAAGAGACGAATGTTACTCAACAGACGATGTAAAACTTAAAAATAACGTGTACAAGTACGATAATAACCACAGCAAAAGAAAGAAGCCCAAGAAAACCTCAGATAGATCAACCGGAAAACAGGGAGGTAAACTTGAAAAAATAGTAGATATATTACAAAAACTAACACAAAAAATCAAAGAACGAAAAAACTGAAAGGAATTTAAAGAACTAAAGCAAATTAAAGCGTAAAATGAAAACATTAGAAATAAAAACGCAGAACTTCAGCTAATCGAAGACAGATTATATGTAGCCGAAACAGAAAAAAAGCGAAATAATGTAGTACTCCAAAGGCCGAATATACATATGAGAGAACAAAACATCCTAAAAGGAGCAATAAAAAGTTTCATGGAAAAAGGAGTGGAAATAGAATTCTACAAAAAAAGACAAAGAAAACGGATTAAGAATCTAGTAAAAAAAGCAAAAGTCATGAGAAGACTTGGGAGAGAAGTTAGAAAAGGACAGTAAAGCCAACCAAAAATTGTTCTACAAAATACAGCAAACCCTTAAAAGTAAAAAAAACTAAGAACGATAACTACTAGAAATAAAGAAGGAGAAATTCTAACAGAATAAAGAAAGATTACAGAAACATGGAGGGAATACTTTAAAAAATAGCTACATACATGATATCAAATAAAAGAACAAGAACAAAGCAGAGAAGAAGATAAGGGTAATAGAAAAAGAAATACTAGGGAAGACAACAAAAATGAAAGAAGTAAAGGAAGCAATCCAGCGGCTAACAATGGGAACGCTCCGTTTGTCGACAAAATAACTCCAAAAATGGTCAAGAATATGGGTGGTAAAAATTAAAAGTAGCTACTACTATAAATTATTCTTCAGACATGGAAAAAGGGAAAAATATTGAAATAGTGGGAAGAAGGAATTACAATAACGAAAATATATGAAAATATACTAGAGAAATGACTAAAACAAGTAATAGAGCCAATGCTGTTACAAAACCCAGAGTGGATTTATAAAAGACAGGAGTGCACGAGACCATATATAAGGAGAATAAAAGAAATGATAAATAAGTCACTATCATGTGGAAAAGCTGTATTTTGGACTTTTTAGATATAGAAAAAGCTAAAATATGGAAAATTCTACCGAAAAAAATATAAACGATAAGATAATTACAGCACTTAGAAGCTTGCACAAGGAATCAATTAACTATATAATTAGCAATAACATAAAACATGACAGGTTTACTATTAAAACAGGAATAAAACAAGGAAGAGGACTCAGTCCCTTATTGTTGATGATTTTTATGTATGAAAGTGTTTCCTTTTTATAAATACTGCCAAGGCAGATTTGGAGGGACTTACATTTAATGCCTCTACATCTGTCCAGGTTGAAAATTTTTCCTCTTAAATCTTTCCTGATGACCAAGTTTTCTGCACATTCCAGTGTTCTGCATTCGTTCTCTTTGAGTGTCCAATAGTTCGTCCATTACATAGTCTTACAGCAGAGGACACAAAACTCCACCTTGCGGACATTCCCTTGCAACCCCAGTCGTCATTGTTTCAGCAATCAGAGGTACATATACTAGCCCTTCTTTCAGCATATAGTCTATCCACCTGCAGTTTGTTTAATCGAGTTCTGTACCAGTCAACGTTTTAGTAATTGAATCTAGGGATGTATTATCATACGCTCCCTCAATACCCACAAAGGCAGTCAAAAATACCTCTTTGTTTTCTACAGAATTCTCCACTCTGATAATAAGTAGATGCAATGCTGTTTCTGTAGATACTTCTGTTTTGTATACACACTGATCTTGATCTAGAGGTCAAGTAACTAATATGCCATCCTTCATATGCCTGTTAGGAGGTTTGTCTAGAGTTTTCAGTACAAAAGACATCCAAGTAATTGATCCTAGAGCCTTAGCCGCATCCTGTCCTATTTTGGTGTAAACGTAACTCTGTTTCTATAATCTAGGTATATGCCCCAGAGTAAGACTTTCCCGAAGTATATCACACATCCTTTGGCACAGAAATCCACTAACCTTCTGCAACAATGTTTTTCTTTATTGTATTTGCCCAGAATTTTTTTTAACTCACTTAAGTAATATCCTTCCTACTTACTATTATCTCAGCCTAAAGTCCTATCTCAGCGATCGCTTTTTCCAAACTAAATTTAATAATGATGTTTCCACAATCCACCCAATCGAATCAGAAGTACCACAGGGTAGTATACTAGGACCACTCTTGTACCTTATATTTACGGCGGACATACCAACTACTGATAACACAACCATTGCCACTTTTGCAAACGATACTGCGATCCTGTCAGTTGACAATGATCCTCAACTAACTGCTGATTGTGTCCAAACTCATCTAGACAAACTTGAAAAATGGCTCAGTTCCTGGTGTATCAAAGTTAATGCCGCCAAGTCAACACAAATAAATTATAAAACTAGATAAATCGACTGCCCAAATATCTCCATTAACAATACCCAGCTATCTGTCCAAAACCAGGTCAAACACCTAGAACTAATACTAGACTCTAAACTCACATGGCGGCCACACTTGATATCCAGAAAGAATCACATAAACAACAACATTCGACAAATGTATTGGTTACTCGGTCGTAATTCTCAATTGAAAATAGAAAATAAAATACTTCTATATAAATGTATTATAAAACCCATCTGGGCATATGGGATTGAGCTGTGGGGTTGCACGAAGGCCTCAAATTCAAAAATTATACAACGACTGCAGTCCAAAATCCTACGCATGATTCTAAATGCGCCTTGGTATATAAGCAATAAAACCATTCACGATGACTCAGCCATTTCTACAGTTGATGAAGAAATCCAAAGATTCAGCACCACTTATTTCCGCAATCTCCCAGGGCATCACAATGAGGAGGTTATCCACCTAATGAATGAACTAGCCGTACCTAGAAGACTGAAGAGGAAACGCCCCACTGATCTACAAAACTAAATTACTTGAGTATCACTTATATTACCTTTGTCATACATAAATATAAATATACGGAGAGTGGTCGCTGGATCACTTCACCCCTCATGTTGTACCTACTAATTATCCTATTTACTAAATGTCCTCATAGAACAGATCGTAAATTTCTAAATAAACAAAAAAAACTTAAGTAATATATACTCATATATGACTTTCGAAGTAAATAAAAACACCATAATTACAGTCTCAAGATTATCGCGTAAGCGGTAGCTGCTGCTTGCGTCAGACACCAAGTTCCGCACGGCAGCGATTAAACCCCTAATTTGAAAAACTTTCTACTTTCCAAGAGGCAATGCATCATTCTGCTGCCCCAACTGATTAAAATATGAAGGCTCCCTTCAGATATTTTTCAAAAAGCTTGTAACTCATTTAATTCGGTCTCGGCGATATTAATCTCCATTTCGCTGTTCGGCGTCGCTAATTCTTCTTCCGAGCCTTATTATGCCGAAAATACAGAAGAAATTTTCCTGGGGCGCCCTTGTGTCTGCCGGGCGTGTGCCTGGGCATTCGGCTAAATGAATTCGCGATTCAATTTGTTTCGTAAAGTATCTGCGGGCGCAAGCGATGGGAAATCGATTTATCGGGGCGCTTTTAACTTTTAATACATTTCGGGCTGGAAGTACGGCCCGTAATTTTTTCAATTTTGCGCCGTGGAAGCAATTACGGCGGCTCGGGGCGATTTGTTAAATCATTCCGGACATTCATGGCCGCGCGCCCGCCGAGGTGATAAATGCGCGGGTATCAGATACGCGCGCGTGTGTATCTGTTCGGAAGCTGCGATCGCGCGCCACAAAGCTCTCTTTCAGCGTGCAAAGTCATTTATCACAATTTTTGAATGCGGCATGGATGCGAAGGAAGTGCGCGGAATTTTTATTAGTTTCGGTGGTATTAGGGCCGAGTTCGACATCTCGGGATAATTGCGCGGCTGCACGTGCCGCCGACGCACTCGGTGCCGGCGCATTAGCGGAGACTTCAATGAGAGTCGCGATCTCTTTGTGCTGCTCGGAAATCACTCGAACTCGAAATTGAGTTTTTCTTTGCTGGCCTACGGGTCCATTGTGATATTTTATTGTCAGAATCGCATTTCTCTTTGTTAAGCGCTTCGCTTTGACTCTGGCGCTCTGTTGTGCTTTAGCTTCGTGAAAAATGCAAGACGGAAATTCTTCCCAATTTTCCGCTTTTACCGTGATTACCGACGAACCGGGACAAAGATGTCGTTCACTCGCGCACGGGTTTCCGAGATTGAATAAAGCGGCTGGCGCATAAATCAAAAAGAGCCGAATTTAATACTGCAAGCCTCCCGCCGAGGGAACTCTAGCAAAACTGAAAAATTACATCTTGGCCACATCCTCATCTGAAGTCCTGAGGTATTAGGTGTAACTTCATTAAAAGCGAACGCCGCGCCGGAAACTGAATAATCGCTCCAATTAGTGGCAGGGAAATTTATGCAAAGGTGTGGGGGGCGTTCGGCTCCGATCTGCGCTGATAAAAACAATGGAGGGCAGCGCCGGCCTCATTAAATTTGAGCTGTTTTCGGCTGCCCTAATTATTATCTTTGTTATGCTAACTCCCGCTTCCGCTATCAGATTTTCGGCAGATTGCGCGGGCTCCGCCGCTATTGTTGTGAGTTTTATTAGCGGCGCACCTTGTGTTTTCTTTCCCAAAATTAGGCAGATAAAAGAGCGCCAATCTTTTCATCGGACGCCGCTGCATTTTGGCCAGGAACAATGGGGGCCCCGTCGCTTTGTTTCTTTTGTAACCCATTAGCAATTACCGATATACAAAAATGCTTTTTATAAGGATGTTACAAAATCAATACAATCTTTAAGTAGAAATTGATCAAAAATGGAAATAATCCTGTAAATTGTATTTCATGTTGTGGTCGTGTGAAGTTAAAATTAATGTGTGCAAAATTTTATAATGTAAGAAAATATTAATTTTTGATTTTCACTTCTATTACGTAGGTTACGTGGGTATTACTTTCGTTTAAAGCAGTGGGTACCCTATTCTCAACATTTCAGTCAAAGATTGTCATATTTGAAGCATTATATAATTTATAATTTTGAATATTAGTGACTACACATTTTGAAACTAAATTATCAAAACAAAATACATTGAATTCTGAAAAAGTAAAAAATGCCACAAATTTAGTATATTTTAGAAAAAAAGTGTCTGAAACCGAAATTTCACAATTTTTTAGGAAAGCTCTTTAAAGCTTGGAACGGTAAACTCATATTTATCTGTGCCATTCCCATTTTTATTGAAGTATTTACGCTTTCTGTAAGCTTAAAGTACGACTATCTAAAAAGGTTTAAAAAATGCAATCCAAAACTTTATAGTAAAAAAGCACCGGCAAGTAGGAGAGCAAAATATTTTTTTGTACTTCCTATTGTATCTAAATTTTCTGGTTATTTTTGTTTAATTTTTTTTATTATATATTCACGCATCTAGTGTTAGCAAAGTGTTTTTGAGAGATTTTTGAGCTCCAGAGTTGTTTCCAGAATCTGGTCGACTGTAGGTAGTCTGAAAAAGAATTAGAAATAGTCATTTGTAAAAGAAATTGGCAATTGGCAAAAAGAAAAAGACATATTTTGTACCAATTTTAATGCTCCAAGAGCGGCACTTGGTATTGTAACAGCAAGTTGGAAAAACAATACTAAATTTTTTGCATTAATTTAATACTTATACGGGACCCACTATTAATAACAGGATAGGGCCAAAAAGGCACAAGGATGTCCTGCAGCATAACGAGTTTCCCTCATCCCTTACTCTTGCATCTTTTCAAACGTTATTGCAATTAAAGTCATTCAAAAAATATTTATGTTGTGTTTGATGGTGCTAAATATTTTCAAAAGTCCATCAAGCTGTAAGAAGGAAAATATTTTCCATCTTCGTATAATATTAAACAGTACTTACGTAAAAATAAAGCAATAACCACTCAAATTTGGTATTTTGCCATATTAATTATTTAAAGCTACAAAACAAACAAGAAAAGCTATAAGAATATTATTATGATTTAACTTTTCGAAAGAAATATAGACAATATATTTGCTACAAGTTCTATTAGGTGTATAAATAAGTTCTCAGCTTTAGATTTCACAGGACGCAAATCACCGTTTACATGTAACGTATTAGTCTACCCTCTTGCGGTTTTAATGCAATGACATTTGGTCTTTCGAAATATCATGCGATTTGGCGTTTGATGCACAGAACCTCAATAATCAGCTGTGTCCACGATGGCAATCACAGAAGAGCATATTCGATTTTCTATCCACTTCGCGTTTCATCTTAAGAAAAACGCTGCTGAAGCCACCGAAATGATTTGTGCTGCATATGCTGAGAATGCTGTAAGTCATGTAACGTGCAAAAAGTGGTACCAAAGATTTCGCGGAGGAGAATTTAGTCTTGAAGATCAACCACGCGCTGGACGCCCTCAAGTATTTGACACGGATGAGTTGCAGACATTGTTGCAGCTTGGCGTCACTCAGCCAGCCATTTCCATACGTTTGCATGCAATGGGTAAGATACAAAAGGAAGGCAGATGGGTTCCGCCTAAACTGTCCGAAGACAACAAAAATCGACGGCATGACACCGCACTCCATTTGTTTAAGGAACCGAAAAAGGATTTTCTGCATAAAATTATTACGGGCGATAAAAAATGGATCTTGTACGACAATTCCAAGCGCAAAAAATCATAGGTAGACCCTGGCAAACCTTCGACATTGACTCCAAAGCCCAATATCCACGCCAAGAAGAATTTGCTTTGTACCTGGTGGGATTGGAAAGGTGTGCTGTACTATGAACTCTTGAAACCAGGTGAAACAGTTACGGCGGATCGCTACCAACAGCAAGTCATCAATTTGAGCGACACAATCGAAGAAAAGAGGCCATTTACTGGACAAGAAAGTCACAAAGTCATCCTGCTCCATGATAGTGCCCGACCACATGTTGCGAAGGCAACGCAAGAACACATCTTCGGGAACTTCTCCCACATGCGGCGTATAGCCCAGACATGGCCCCTTCCGATTATCATTTATTCCAGTCGTTACAGCATCACTTGTCTGATACGCACTTCAAAACAGAAGAAGAATAGAATAAATTAAGTGTAGAGAATAGATACTGCTCCACAATTATAACATAGGATTAATCTACTTCAATCTGTTTTTTTGTCTGGGCGAGTTCATGTTTTTTCTCGTCCTTTAACAAACTGAGGAAATCATGTTTTTCCCCAAATTACATTTATATCATTACCCATGATTCCTATATCTTGCTTGGTGAAAAAAACATAACTATAGTCAAAGTTCTTTTCTAGTAGATCTAATCGTTTTTAGAATTTGTACCTACTCGACAACATACATTGTTATGCAAGGTATTTCTAACAAATAGTACTTAACAGAATGAAATAATGTGTATGGTAATTAATAACCCTTTGAAATAAAACTAAGGTTCAGAGTCACTTCGGTATAAGTGTTGTTTAGCACTTGGTTCTCACCACTGCCACTTTTATGTATGTCGTGGGGCAGCTTGCGTTTTAAGTGTATATGGATATTTCTTTGACTTAGTAAGACAGAGACCACTGTAGTTAGTAATGTTCTTTTGAAAGGTTTTGGTTAGATTTGCAATGTGTTCTTAAATTGTGGGTAGGCATAGTTCTTGGTGGAGCTGTTGATTTGTGGTAAACTAGGGAGCGTTGACTGTCTTTCGAATAATTTTATTTTGTAAGGCCTGGATTAGGTTTTAATTGGTTTTTGAAGTGTTAGCCCATATCACACACCCATAAAAAACTAAAAAGCGTATTAATGATTTATACAAAAGAGTCATACGTTCGATTCTCATAGAAGAATTCCTGTTGAAGAGTGGATAAAGTTGGATTAGTCGTGTATCTCCCTTGTTCAATTTTTTCATGTAAGCCGAGTATCGAGGTAAATACCAAGGTATTTTACGCGCTCGCTTATAGCGTTCCACTGGATGGGGTGGCCGTTAATTGTAATAAGGGATGGATTTTTGATTTTTCCAAGTGAAAATATTTTAGTCTTACACTTAGAATAGTTAAATGATATGTTCCACTGTTTGAACCATCTGCTTAGAATATTGGTGGCAACTGGAAGTTCGGCGATAGCTTGTTCTAAATGTTCATTTTTAGTTATCACGATCGTACCGTCTGCAAACATTGCAAGGTTTGTGCTGGAGTGGGAATATCGTGCATGTAGATATTGAATAGGATGGGGCACAGTATTCTCCCTTGCGGGATCCCTGCGCGTATAGTTCTGGTAGCTGATATGCTAGTGTGTACTTTGACGGTAAAAGTGCGATTTTCAAGAAACGAAAATAGTACGAACTTGACATATTCAGGTAATTGAAAATGCGTTATTTTGTATTTTAAGCCCTCTATCCAAACGTGATCGAAGGCTTGTGCTATATCCAAAAACAAGGTGCTAACGTATTGTTTGCTTTCAAAACCTCGTTCAATGGTCTCAGTCATACGCTGTTGGTAACAAGTGGAATGGCCTTATTTGAATCCAACTTTAAAAGTGGGGAGAATGCCCAGTTTTATTATTTCGTTGTTACGTCAGATATAAATGACCTTCTCAAAGAGCTTCGATATTATTATTAATAAACTGATAGGTCGATAGCTGGACATTTCTTTCTTGTCTTTGCCTGGTTTGGGAAGCATTAGAATAATTGCATGTTTCCATATATTCGGAAAGTATCCTGTCCTTAAGCAGGCGTTAAGGGTGCTAGGTATGTTAGTGCTTTTTTAAACAGCTTATTCATTATGAGATTTGGTATTTTGTCGTATTCAGGCGATTTATTTATTGGGAGAGTTTTAATTATAAAAGCAAGTTCCCTAGGCGATGTTGGTTTGAAGTTGGCTTCAGGAATTGGTTATGTGTTTCTACGTAATTTGTTACTATATTTTTAAGTACTAGGTCTGCGTGATTTTCAGAAGTGAATGTTTGTTCCAAATAGTTTTCTACATCCGAATTATATGTTTGTGTTCCTGAAGAGATTGAAGGTATTTCTTTGGGTGACGAAGAATGCGTTTGGTTCAAAGTTGTTAATAAGTTCTTGGTATGACTCGATTCGGTAGGCGTCAAGTTCCTTTTTAATACGATGTGACAGATTATTCACCATATTTTTGGTTAAGGGATTCCTTGTTTTCTGCCACGCTCTTCACAAATTGATTTTTTTGTTTAAGTAGATCCACTATATGTTTGGGTAAAAAGTGATCGATCTTTAGTTTGTGTCTATGCGTATTTGTAGCCGCATTCACACTGCCGGAGATTGGTTTTGGTTATGTATGTGATCATTTGATCGGTTTGGAGATTGAAGATCTTCGGGATACTTAAGCTGTTGATGGCGTGTAGAACTAAAGATGTCCCAGTTTACTAGTCCATTTATTAACCTCTGCCCTGGAATGTGTTTAACAGGCGATAGTATAAACGAGATTATAACGGCTATGCGGTCTGAACCGAGCTCAGAGAGCACATGTTGAAAGATTTGTTTGTTGAAGTTTTTGTGGCTGACTATGTTCAGTATGTCTGGTTTGTGGTCGTTTCTATATGGGTAGTAAGTGAGTTCGCCTGGGGTTTCAATTCGGAGGACGTGAGGAGATCTAATCTGAATCTCAAAGGTTGGAATGAGGCAGCTGCCTTTTCAATACGGGCGGTAAGCAGAAGTTAAAAATATCGGTTTGGTTGCCATTTAAGTACTAAACGATGTAGTAGAAACCACATAAATGGCATTGACTCGGAGGTGAGGAAAATAAAGATGAATCCCTACTTTATTATTTTTCGGGAAAACCAAGGTGGTAATGGCTGCTTTTCTTAAATAGGGTGCGAAGAACCTACCGTTCAGCAAATTACAAATATCAGTATAAAGGATAATTTTATAGTCTGAACTTGGAATATTAATAGCTGTTTGAGGCAGACAAGGTACATAATGTTGTTAAACAAATGAAACTATCAGACATACCTCTACTGGATATAACTATAGTGTCATTATTCAGGAAACGATAATACACCAACGGAGTGGCTGTAAGAATATAAAAACAATTATAAATATTACACTATTATCTAACAGATTGATGCTTCTAAAAGCATAAGCTAAACCTTTTGACCTAAATCTTATTCAAGTATACATACGATCCAACAACTAATATGATGATGAAACGACAGAAAATTTTTATAACGGCATTATGAAGAATACGAGCCAAATAACTGTTTTGGTGGGAGATCTAAATGTCCAAGTGGGCGAAAGAAGGAACAATATTTGATATACATGACCTAGGAACCAAGAATAACAAATATATAAAGTTTACATTGCAGAAAATTATTCAAACACCTTAACATATCATACATAGATTCTATTACAGTTAATGTCGGATATAAGAATATAGTGGTTCTATCAAAATGTACCCAGGTGTAAATGTACCGTCTACTCCTAATGTACTAATGCTACTAGATAAAGTAGCTTAATTTTAGGTTTCTTGATTATAGCTTCGTTTTGGTTATTCTTCTTAATATAATGTAAAAAAATAGTAAATTTCTAATTACCTACTCATAACGGTATATCGGCGGTAGAAACTTGAAATTTATAAATTTATAAGAACATATGACTCAAAATTAAAAAATTCAGTGAAAATTATGCATACTTTATGTATGGTGCGGCGGCCTTTTCGCCCTTGATCTGCCTGTGTATTGTGGCGGCATGCTGAGTGCTTTGATATCTGCCGCCACGTTTTGCTATTGCACACAAAACGGCATATGGGCTTTTGCTTAGTCTGCATACGCCGTCGGCGGGACCCTTTGAGACGAAAAGTGCTGTCTAATTAAAATTTCCCGCAAATGATCTACCGCTAAGCCAGGCGCGAAGTCCGGCGACATACTCGAACCGCATCGCGTCCAGTACGGTCGCATTTAACCAACCCGCAATATATACTCGCATCGCAACGCGGCCAGTGCGGTCGCATTTAACCAACCCGCAGATAACTACCCCGCAAGACATACTCGATCCGCATCCCATCTCGGCCAGTGCGGTCGTGTTCCCGCCACGAAGATAAGGTGGCCACCGTGAAACCATCGCCGCCGAAGCCGAAGCCGATTACAGGTGAGCGATTTGGTTTTACTTATCGGTTGATATCGGTAGCCGTCCCCATCCGCTTTCGCGTCGGTCGTTTAAGAGACGATTTGGGCTTCAGCGTTTTACCTTTCAAAACGGGCCGTACTTAGTTCCCCACACCGCACCACGAGGGCACGGCTATTTACACGCCTGCCTCTCCAATGTAAAAACTTTTTAAGTTGTAATAACATAGTAAAGCTTGCATTTTCTACTTATGTCAAAAGTAAACTTTCTTTATATTACATGCTTATATTTTTATTATCAAGATAAAGCAATTAAAAGCCTGAGTATTGTAATTAACGATGAGATTAGCATTCTAGCATTGATAATGATAAGACTTAAAAGTTGAGGATGTGTTAACTTAAAGGTAAAACTTCGAGCAACTTCTAAAATAATAAAAGACAAGTAAAAAAAAATATATAAAGATGGTGCCAAAGCTACCTTCTTTTATTTAGTTACAGTAAAAATTAATAGATACACTGACGATGTAAAAAGTAATTAATATGTGAAACGTTAGACTTTTAGAATTTGCCTATAGCACAAAATTTAACTTTTAAACTTGGCACATTATAGTTTTTATTATCATATATAAACAAATTGGCATCGAGATAATTACCACTATACACAAAAATAAAAACAGTACATTAAGCTACGCTATTAGTATTGTGAACATAAAAAACGCCAAATCACAGATTTATTAAAAACCAAAATTGGACTGCGAAAATAATAGATAATAAGAGCAAAAAAATTTATAAGCAGTAAAGTAGTACTAAAACAAACAGAAATAAACAAAATATTATTTAAAGCAGTGATACCCCCTTTTGGAAAAAAAAATTTGTTTAGTGAACCCTGCTCCCTTCTACTTTTTGCCATAATGGGACAACGACTAGAAACATATATTACCACATGGTTAAGTGTTTTTTTTTTGTTACTTGCGACATCAATCAACAACCAGTACAAGTCCTTCCTTAGTGTTACTAGAGAATGCTAAATGACACTGAAATATTCCAAAAGTTTTAGTTTGACTCTATATAAGCAGCGAAGCGCAGTGAGCCATCGTTTCCAACGTGTGCTGTTGACTACCGAGTGCAACATATGCACAATATTTAACAAGTTACGAGTTATACTCAATATTTTGTCAACATTGGATAAGATTTATATAAATCCTAATAACCACTAGAATCACCTACGTCTGGAAGTGGCAAGAATAAAAATAAAATAACTAATCAGTAAGACGTGCCTTAAATATGATTTTACAATAAGTTGCAGAGTGCTGTTTGCCATAATAAAAGATAAGGCCATTAAAGCTACTTCAACATTTAAATAGTCAACATCCAGGCAAAAATAAAGTTTTTTGAAAAACCGAACTTCTTCGCGAACAGCCACTTTCACATCAGTAATTACTACTCTTGCGTGTTAGGTTACCGAGTTAAATTTCGCACTGCAAGAATCGCCAAGCCATATAAAATTGCTGAAAATTTGATTTGTCAGCAGCTCTTGAAATGATGGTGAAAAATATGCTGCAAAATTAAAAACAATACTAGTCTCCAATAATAATATTAATAAAGTAACATGGGAGAAGATATTTCAGTACAAATTGTTGAAAATATTAGAAAATGTCGCACTCCTTACTACAAATCGACGAATCAACAGATATTTTCAACTGTACTCAGCTTATAGCATCCATAAGATACGTTGCAAAAATCGTATTATAAAAGATCTGTTAATTTAGTACGCCCTTACAGATCTATACGCCTGGAAAATTTTCATTCGACACTTTCAAAAATATTACTAGAAAAAGCGATGTTGGTTAAGTAAAATGGGTTACTTTATGCACAGGCGACGCCAAAACTATGACGCAACATCGATCTGGCCTTAATTACGAGAACTAATGCTAAGTTATATGTAGCAATACATTTTTTTACATCAAGAAGCTTTCGTATCAAAATATTTACCTCCTGACATAAATTGTGGTACAAAAAGTATCATTAAAGTGATAATTTCATCAGAGAAAAAGCCTTGAAGCTCGCATATTTCAAAAAATTTGTAAAGACATGGGCCCTTTATATGTAAATCTTTCTTATACAAATGTAAGAGGTAATTGCTCAAAAAAAAATTTCCAAATAGAAGTAAAAAACCTCTAATGTACTTATAAATATATGAAAAACTCTTTGAGTGCTTAAGCTTTTTAGCTAAGCTGGTTTTCCTTGTTATTTTTACTAGTTGTTTACTAGATTCCGATAGCACCTTACAGAATAGCGGCGTGGATAATGAATAACAAATAAATTGGGAGCAGAAAGTACTGAAAAATAACTTAAAAGAGGGAGACGATAACAACTGGAGGACCTTTAGCAAAAAAACCGAAAAGAGAAACTGTAAATAAAGTTGGAAACCACAGAAGAGAAACCATAGTTCTTAACGAACTGCTAAAGGCATGCAGTAAATAAATGTTTATAAGGTTGCTATGTTAATACAATCCACCGATCAAATTAATGGATAAAAAACTATCTTTAAAAACTTTAATTGGAAAAAAATTTGATTCATTGATCATGAAAGATTAAATATAATATGACAAATTCTGAGCACGCTTTTGCAGATGTGCAAGTCTATTTTGTACCATTTAAAGCAATAGCTAACTATTTGCACACAGAAATTCAGAACAATTATAATTATAACAATTAAATTTGAATATTAAATCTGTTTTCAGACAATTTTCTTCAAAATGATGACATTTCAATAAACAACTTTTCTCAAAATCCAAATCAGCTTTGAACTAAGTATAAGAATACCTCGAGCTGACGATGTGTTTGGTTTCATTTTCTACATTACATTTATGTCAATTACATTCTTCATGACTGTTACCAAAACAGAAGTGAGAAATCTCCTGGAACTTGTAGATAGTATTGTTTGTATAACGAAAGCTTTTATGGAGAAGTTTCTGAAAAACGGACAGCAATGCAACAATTTTAACCTAGCTGTGCAAGAATAAGACTGAAAATAAGGTAACAATTATAAGCAACCGTAACCAAGTTGTGGTCGCTGCTGCAGATACAACTTGTACGATAAACTCGCTTCTTTTGAATGCACGAACGTAATTCAATATGTAAATACGTAATACTGAAATGACAACTTCAGAGATAAACATTTGATAAACTGTGGAAATAAAAAGAGAAAAAGTTTAAAAGCTATGAGATGTATCGCTACATGCAAATACTAGAAGCTGGCTGGCAGATAAAGTGTTATAATAAATCAAAAGGCAAGAAAAGGACCCGCAATAAGCGAAAATGCAGAGAACACTAATGCACACTTCTAAAAAAATGGGGAAGAAAGTATCTCGTCACTTTAATTAGCAACACACCTGAAAATTTGCACATTGGAATAGCCATATATTTAGTGATTGAAAACTGTTTTCTGAAAATCATAATAAAAGCACAACCGTCACTCTTATGTTTTATATTTTCGATGATTGTGTTTGCATTAACGAGGCGTGTTGGCTATAAAGCTTCTCGGCCGTTCTACAATCGCCCGCTTTATTTTAAAACGGCGCCAATATGTTCTCTCCTATGTACATAAACAGCGCGCTTGCTATGCATTGTTCAAAATACCATTTTAGAGAATATATGCTAACGCTCCAGCATATTGCTCCATACCGACAGACCACGTTGAATGCGTAGCAATTAGAAACAAAGCGCCGAGAATGAATGCGATCTCGTTAAATTGTAATTTATCTTTGGCGCAGTTTTGCCATAACTAATCAATGTTGTCGGCTTTGGAAATCCCTGCGCATTGAATTGCATTCTATTTTCCATTTTTATTCCGTTCGTGTCTAAAGAGATTTTGTTATTGGCTGCAAGTTCGCAAAAAATTTTCATATCTTTTAACAACTTCTAAAGGACTAACTATTAGAATTTGCCTATAATTATATTTTTTATTAAATTTTTCTATAAAATTATTTACAGATAATGTTACACACGAGGCAATCTAATAAAATTGGTTTTACTCACATGTACTTACCACTATAATTGCAATAATGGCTTAAAAGACTGCAATTTGTTCATCATCCCTCATCCATTAGCTATACATGCTGTAATATGGTTATTACCTAGTGATACGGAAAACACATATTTTCGGTTCGTTACCGTCATCATGCACTTCTGCAAAAAAATGTGAAATGCTTTTTTCTATTCTACACTTGAGAGCAAAACTCGAGCAACATACTCGATTTTTGAAAGAATGTGTATCCACTCCGATAGCATTCCAAGTAAAGTTCAATGTACTGCTTGAAAGCATAAAAACTGTGGTTTCAAATTATACCACTTTGACTAGAATCGGTCCTGTTCTGACAAAGTTGTGGGCCTAAGAATATGTGCAACACAAAAGAGTTGAAAGTAATTATATAAAAAAATAAAATCGTCAGTTGAATTTATTTTAATGATTTTTTCAACACATAGTCTTGCCACCTCTACTTCTAATTGCACTTTCCAAGCGATTACGCATGGATCAGATGACTTTTCCTATGCTGTCTTGAGGGATTGCTTCGCACTTTTCAATGAACGCTGCTCAGATCCACCACGCTCCCTAGTGCAAGATTTCTACGCTTAAGCTCATCGTAAACATGCTCAATTAGATTCAAGTCTGGGCTACATGAAGGCTAGTCTATTTTCGGTATACCGACGTCAGCCAGGGAGGTAGTGGTTACTCGCGCGGGGTGCCATCGTGCATTATCATGAAGTCCTCGCCAAAAAATTCCGCAAACTGACCCTGATGTAGTGGTCTGCTGTTAAACCTCCTCCGCGTCCTCCACTAGGCACGAAAACCAACTTAGTATTTCCGTGTATGGAAATGCTCGCCACCTCCATATTCGACAATTTGTTGAATAGAGCAATGAGAAAATCGCTCCTCTAGGCTTCTATAGACCCGACGTCTCCTTTTCGAATTCGATGGTAAATAATATCTGACTCCAGTGGCCGTGATCCCAATCCAAATGTTAATGAGCAAACTCCAGTCGCTTTTGCTTTAGGACTGCAGTCACCTTGGGATCCCTAGTTATCTTTTTTGTGATCAGATTGCTGCCTTCAGACTATTCCCCATTGTTCGAGCTTTGCCGAGCACATCTCTTACCGCACTCAGCTCTTATTTGAGGTCAACGACAGTCATATGTTGATTTCTGAGGAATATTGAGACGAGAAATCGATCGTCCATCTCCGTTGTCATGCGCCTATGGCCGCCTCCTTGCCGGCGGACGTAGCCATCGGTTTCCCAGCACCGACGCTACACTCTCGACACAGCCGATTTACTCAAGTTTAGTCGATTTTCCACAGCCTTCTGACTGAGGTTCTCTCTCAACACTACAACTGCCTGGACTGCTTCGACGACTGTGGTATCCATTTTCTTGCAAGTCACTCGAGCACTTATGTCACTTACTTACGTCAACTTCGGATAAGTGATTGAGATGAATTACTGGATTGCAAGCTTACTGTGGGTCAATTACAGTCGTCGCGCACATGCATTCCAATTAGCAAGATTCGTACAATCCCAATCGTGACGCATATTTTTTTGAATGCGTCATCCGATTAATGTAATAGCAACCGTTTTTTAAAGCTCAATAACAAAGGTATTCCTTGCACGTTAATGTTTTTATTTTCATTTTTCTTAGACCGAAACAGGAGATGAAAATGCGCATGCAGCTAGTGAATTGATTGTTTTGCTCTCAAGTGTATTAAATATATAATTTATACTCAGAGAATTTCTATAGGTATCTGTTTTCCTCATAAATGAAAGTAAATCAGAAAAACTTTACAACATAGATCTAGAAAGAGGGACAATAGGAAATTGCATCCTACTGAAGATTACTAATTAAGCCATATTGTCTAGAGCTGCTGAATCTTTTAAAACTTGATAAGCGTCACCGAAAAGAGGATTTCTGTGCACTTTGTAATGTAACAAATAATTATAATAATATTAGTTTGAACAATAAAATGTTTAAATTAAAGTTGACCATGATTCCTTTAATATTATTGTATTTTGTGATAGATGGAGGATATACAAGTCATTTCTCTTTATCGAACGGACAGTAACACAAATTGTTTATCTAAATACGTTTACGGTATTACTATGATACCAATCTAGTTAAATGAGAACCGAGCTTTTTAGTGCAACATTTCCATTCACTTTTACGGATACATAAAGAACTATAGAAAAGCACCTGAGACAAAACTTATGTTGATCGAAAGTTTTTTGCAGACTTTTTTGTTGGGAATAAATTAAAGAAGTTACAAAAGACTTTCGGGCTGACTGTTATCAAAGAAAACTTTAAAGAAGTGTATTCCACATAACATTCTAATTAAAGATTAAAAAAGCAAACTTTGTCATAAGAAATATCAGAAATATAGATGGTTAAAGTTATTGTAACAAACAATACTTTAAAAAGCATCATACAAATAATTTTAGTAATACGACAAAAATTGGATTAAAATATGTAAGTTATGGAAAAACTCACTCAACTATTACTTATCTTCTAATGGTGACCCCCGGTATTTATTTGTAAAATTGGATTATAGACCTGATATTTATTAGAGACCCGCATTTAGTTCGAGGTAAAAAAATGAAGACAAATTTATCTTTCTTTAATTCTAGTAATCATCGTTATCCAATCTTTGGACGTCCTCTGGTCTTGCTTCTTTCACTCTTGTCATACACATTTCTAAAAGATATTTCTTTATTTCGATTAACACCTCTTTACTTGCAGAAAACGGTTGATTGCTCTTCAAACAAAGAATTAAATGACCTGCACTACCATTTCTTGCATTTGTAATCACACATTATTTGCAAGAATTTTGGATCGTTATTTTGAATAAGGCGTACCAGATCATTAGTATCAAGGGTACCATCGAAAATCATAACGTTGTGTATTATCGTTTACTAACATTACTGTTCATCCTTTTGTCATAAATAGTTCTCATTTTGCCTTTAAATGGTTTATTTCAAACGACAAATCTAAGATTACAGCAGTGTCTATGTTATATTCCTTTTTTGTAGTCACACTAACATGACACTGATATGTATTCCACAAAAAATGTCTTTTTCAGCACAAGTTGACTACATATCTTTTTAAGACATGTATATGTAAGCGATGTTAATGTAAATACGTGTACGATAAATGATCCCTAACAAAACTAAAAATTTAGGCTGTTTTGAGATATTATTTCACAAGACTTTAAGCAAAGGAAAAATAGTGAACATACAATCACCGTGCAATAAAGAATAGTCAGACAGAGTTAGGCGATTTTCAAATACTTCTTCTTCTTCTTTCTCGTTTCCTTCATGCCCTTTCAGGCGTTGGATTTTCAAATACAAATATCCATAACATTTTTTGTTCGCTGATAAAAAGATAAACCTCTGAGGAGTTGATTCGGGTTTGTTCTTTACAGAACCAACGCCTGATCTACAGGTAACCGAGCAAACGCTCAGAACAAAAGGTAGAATAGAATCTGAAGGCATTTATACGGATGAGAAAAGAAGCGAATCGGAACCTAAGAATGAAACATTCCGAAGAAGGACACCAGCAGAAAATAAACGGGAAAGTGATGGAAAATTAGGTAAATTATTAAAAATAATGGAAAAAATTATAACAGAGGTGCAGTTGATAAGAGAAGAACAAGAAAAAGGTAATGCAAAACTGAAAAAATTAAGAAGAAAAATAAAACAGAAGAGTAAATAAGGTGAAAATAAAGAATAAAAAATGCACTAGTAGAGCTAAATACAAAAGTGTAATATTTGAACGAAACAATGTGATGGTATCGGGCCTAAAAATAATCACAGAAAATCCAGATGCGATCAAGATAGCCATGGACAATTTTATAAAACAAAATCCAGATATTGAGGTACCAATTTTATCAGTATCTAAAATGGGGCAAAAATATGCTTAGTGAAACTGAAGACAGTAAATGATAAAGTAAAAGTTATGAAAAACAAGAGCAAGTTTAGGCATAACAAGACGCAGAAAACCTATATTAATAATAATCAAACAGTAAAAGAAAGACAGATACAAAGGTACATCAGAGAATAAACTAAAAAAGAAAAAGAACTAGAAAATAAAGTAAGTCTTGGTTTCCAGAAAATAACAGTTTATGAAAAAAATTAGAAATGGAACAGAGAAAAAAGACACGAGGGAAGAGAAACGAAACTCAAAAACTAACAAAAATATTGACAGGTATCCAAAATATAATAAAACGGGGGAAAATCGAATAAGAAATTGGAGAGAGAAAGCCTATAACACAAAATAAACGCATATACGTACCAACATGGGATGTAAGAAAAAACATTTTACTAAGCAGTGCTAAAAGATTTGGAGGCGGAACCAAAGATATACATACATACTAACCCTGCATGAAACCAGACAATTGTGGAATTAGAGAAATATGTCCTGTTTAATAGTGAAAAACAAAGGAGGACATTTGGAATAAGTTTTCTAGTAGCAAAAGAAATTAAATATTTTGTAACGAAATTTACCCCGATCAACGAAAAAAAAATCTGCTACCTGTAACTAAAAATGGGAGGTAGTAGAAATATCAACCTTCTCAATATACATGTAACGATGAAACAGAAGAAGAGGAAAGCAATATATTTTACGAAACATTTGAAGAAGTTTTTGATAAGTTCCCAGAACATAAATAAATATAGTAGTCGGCAGGGAGGAAAAACGGTAAAAAAGTAGACTCGTTGGAAACAGACTATTTTATTGTTGGAATCGCTTAGTTTTAGGGTGTAGTTGAATACCCTAAGTTTGCTAAGAGATTGGCTATACGTTTGATTTTATATTTAACAATTAGTGGAAAAAAACGACTTTTTTCACCTTTTCGCTTATATCTCTGTCCCTTGGTACTTTTACCATAGCACACGTAATTAGAAAGTTGTTCCTTATTGAATTTCCTAAATTTTAAGCCCAACCGCGTATCGCTATGTTTTATTGTTAACTTGCAAATAGTGCCCGAAGTTGAAAAATACCGTTTTCTTAATATTCAAGAAACAAAATACTGAAAAAACGGCATTTTTCAACTTTTACCAATAAGTCAAAAACACAAGACTGGGTAGATCATCAAGATCGTTGATCTGTAAAATCAAAAGAGAAAATTATCATGAGATGAGACAGAGGTGGTTAAAATATGGAGAGAGCATTTCACAAAAGCATTAAATCCAAAACACATCATAAATGAAGTGAACGAAGAGGACGAAGAAAACTATAAGAACGAAGATGGAGTAGAGGGGTCAGCACCAACGAGTTAAGAAATAGACGAGATTATTTCACAAATAAAAGCGGCAAAAGCATCAGAGGAAATGATATAACAGATAAAATAATTTAAATGGAGGGAACCAATTGAACAAAAAATACACAGTCCAATAAGTGAAATAAGAGAGAAATTGACGTGTACGTAATCTTCATAGATTTTTTTAAGAACTTTTTTTTTCAGCCTTGTAGCGCCCAGTATTGAGCATAGGCCTCCCTTTTGGGGGGATTTGGCAATTAAACGCCACGCTTGCCGGGCGGGTTGGCGAGTGGATAGTGAATGTACTTTTTACGACCGCCAAAGGTGTTTGTATGACGGCCGAAGAGCATTAAATGTTTTTGTCATTGCCGGGGTTCGAACCTGGAGCCGCCGTGCGCCAGTTTGGCAGGTTGAGGCCTTTACCTCGCGGCTGTCGTGCTCTCTTATGATCTAATAAATAGAGCAAAACTGTATCAAGCAATGAAGGAGCTAAGACAAAGTGACCGTTTATCTACAACACTTTTCAATATAATTCTAAAAAAAAGTGATTAGAGAAAGCGGAACAATAATAAGCAAAAACTACCAATGTTTAGCGTATGCTGATAATATTACTATTTTGGCAACAACGAAGACAAAGTCAGATAAAGCAACAAGAAAATTAGAAATTAGGGCAAGAAGTGTGGTCTAAGAATAAACAAGAAAAACAGAATACAAGCATATGGAAAAATCAAACGGAAAGGAGAAGGAAAAGAGACAAATGAAAACAGAATTAGAAAATGGAGAAAGTTAGGAGTTTTGTCTATTTAAGAACATGATTAACGGAAGATTGTGACACAACTGAAGAAATAGCAACAAGAATAGTAAACGGAGATGCGCTGAATAAACTCTTGAGGTTCAAATTTATATATCGAAAAGCGAACTGAGAATATACAAAACAGTTCTACGACAAACAGTAACTTACGGGAGTAAAACATGGGTTATGAACAGAAAGGAAACAGAAACATTAGAAAACTGGAGAAGGAAAATGCCCAGAAAAATATTTGGAGAACAAAATATGAAATGTGGAAAAAAGAACTAACGAGGAGTTCGGGTTGAGGTGTGGTGAACCTACATTTACAGTTTATAAATGGCTAGCACATGTAGAGAAGGGAAAATAACCGTATAGTTAACCAATTCTGCCAAGATTTTTCCTTCACTCCAGGTCAGTCCTTTCTATTTTAAGATGTCCATTACTTCCTTACTGCATGCTTTTCTTGGTCTGCCTTGTTTTTTGCTGTTATCTTGCCCCCCTCTTTTTGTTGTTCTTTCCTCTCCCATCCGCACGATATGTCCAAACCATCTTAATTGTTGGCGTTTGATGCTCTTCGAAGTCGATTCTACTTCCAATTCCTTTATTATATCGTCATTTCTGAATTTGTCTCTTCTTGTAACCCTTTTTGTATCCCGTGTGAATTTCTAAGACTTAAATTTTGCTTTATAGCAGTTTTGTTTATACTCAAGTTTACTTCCGTACATCACTATTGGTTTAAATATGGTTTTAAACACGGTACTTTTTGTTTTCTTAGAAATGACTTGTTTCCTAATTTGTTTTCATACACACGATAGACCTTGGCTGCACTTCTAAGTTAGTCTATTGTTTATTTCTACATAAATTTTTCCGTTCCTCTGCATCTTCGCTCCCAAATATTTAAATGTTTTGACTTTTTCAATCTCGGTACTGTTTAATTTTATTTATATGTAGAGTTCCTCTTTTTCTATTACCATCATGTTAATCTTCTTTATATTTATCTTCACGTTTCTTGCAAGTAGTGCGTATCTCCAAAGTTTCGTCCTTATGGTGTATCAACAAAGCATCGACGAATATATTTTCTGATACTTCTATTAGTTCCATGTTAATGTTGCCCACCTTTAGTTTTTTACCCTTTCTTTATTTATTTTAGGGGGTTGTTCATTACTAAGTTGAATATAGCAGGGATGAGTACTCCGCCTTGTATTAGTTCCTCCGCGGTTGTGAATTCTTCAGACTGTAAGTTTCTGGTCTTCATGTAGGTTTTTGAATTTTCATATAAACTCTTTATGTATTAGACTAAGTCACCATTCATCTACCTATGTTTTAAGCTGTTACACACTAGTTTGCTTTTAAAACTATCAAATGGCTTTTTAAGTTCCACAAATGCTAAAAATATTTTATCTAATCAGTTATTTAATTATATGATCTTCCACTCTACTTTTTCCGAATCCGCACAGCGCCTTCTCTAGCTGATATTCCATTTGATTCATTAATCCCTTCAGTATTCTTTCATATATAATACAATGGAAAAATACAACAAATATGGTTTTAACTTAATACTCCCAGCAGTTGCACTAGGAAAAGTCGTAGAGTAATTTTTTTAACCTGGGCTTTTGCTAAAATCACTTTTACTCCCGGTAGACCTAACTACAGTTGTTTTTAACTTACTAAACCACAAAAACATTTCACTTTGCAGGAATTGGAGGCAAAAATAATAAAATCGATAAATTTGGGCACTAGCATCTCTGCGCCTTTCTAATTAACTATTGATTTCCCTCTTAATTTCCCTCTTAATTAAAGTAATTATTCTTCTTCTCCCTTCACGTTACTTAAACTTTTACAATTTTGGAATCGAACCTATATTGCATCGCTTATTCTCCTTTTATGTTTAAAAAGGAAAGTCATACGATCGCTTTTGGTGAATTTTGTAAATATTCTACAATTAAATATAATGAAACTAAAACGGCGTTGCTTCCTAGTACAGAAGCTGAGAACATAGTAACGTTTGAAATAAAAAGGTACTTGTTTAGAACATACTTATTTAGAAATATAAGCTTGCGTCGTGCAGAGTTTGTTTGTTAAATCTACAATTTATTACGGACCAGCATGTCTTCGCAAATTTTCTCTGCTTGACTTGTTATTGCAGACTGCGGCTATTAAAAACTCGGGGTCAATTGGAAGATTACGCTAATTGCAGAGGATGCAGTGCAGAAATAACACCGCAGGAACTAAGAAATACGAGCTTTGTTAACAATTTGCCAGAACACGGGATATTAACCATAAAGCAGACTACAAGATAACTACCGATTCTACACACGTAGATGCCGACGTCTCATTTGCTCAAGTGACAAATAGTGGAATGCAGCAAAACACAGGGCTAACAGCGATTCGGTAGAAACCATGCTACGAAAAGTACTAAATAAAATAAAATAATAAAAACAGGGCTGCAAAAATGTGCTATTCAATATAATCAAAACAATGTTTAGGAATATATTAAAAATTACGAAATTATCAAATCGTAAAGCGGCAACTATGTAAGTTTGGAGGCAAACTCTAATGCCCCAAGCGGCAGCAATAAACTAAGGAAATTTATATTATGCTCATATAAAGTTAATATACTGTTGCATAAAGTGGACACTTTTTAAAATATACTTTTTTTTAATTTAATTTAGCAATCAGAATACATTGTATTTCTATAAGCTAATATTTTGGTTTATAAATTAACATGATGAGGGCCCGCCCAGTGACTGGTCCTCGTCTTGGAAAATAGTGACAAGGTGTTGGGCCCATGTGGGGTCCTCTTCAGTGGAGGTCTGTAGGCCAGCGGCGCTTGAGGCGTCTGATGACTTGATGGTGTGGAAGTTCTTGGAGAAGAAGGTTATCATGGGTGGTAAGTTTTTCAAGATGTTTCCTGGTTCTGACCTGCATTACCGTATTGAGCATCTGGATGCCGAGGTCGTCGTGTATCATCTGATCGGTGATGTACCAGGGAGCATCAACGAGAGATCTTAAGATTTTAGATTGACTTGGTTGCATGATTGCGAGGTTAGTCTTGCTAGCACAGACCCAGAGTTCTATTCCATAGGACCAGATTGGTATAATGATGGTTTTGTAGATAAGGATTTTGTTAGAGAGGGATAATGGGGAGTGTCGGCCTAGTAGCCAGTAAAGGGTTTTAAATCTGAGCTCTATACGTTTTTTTTTCTTAGTAATGTGCTCCTTCCAGGTGAGCTTGCTGTCCAGGTGTAGACCCAAGTATTTCATTGATGGGGATTGTGGTATCTCGATGTTATTAAGATGTAGTGGAGGACATATCCCTTTGCGAAGAGTGAAGGTCACATGAGTAGATTTGGACTCATTTACCTTAATGTTTCAGCGCTAGAGCCAGTCTTCAAGTAAGCTGAGGTGAGTTTGGACATATTACACAGCGAGGTTTATGTCCGTGTGTCTCGCAAGTATAATTGTGTCATCGGCAAGTACTCCTATAGAAGTGGTTGGTGAGGTTGGAAGATCTGAGGTATATAACGTATAAAGAAAGGGACCCAGAACGCTACCCTGTGGGACCCCAGATTGGATTGGGTACACTGGAGAGACTTCGTCGTTAACGCGTGTTCTAAATTTTCTGTCTGTTAGATAGGAGTCCAAAAGTTTATGAAATTGAGGAGGTAAGATTTGATGTATTTTGAGTTTGAGTCCCTTGTGCCAGACTTTATCAAACGCCTGGCGAATGTCCAAAAGAACAGCTATACAGTAGGCTGACTGTTCGAATGCTGTGTTAATTTCTTGCGTGATGCGATGGCACTGTTGTATGATAGAATAGTGTCGGCGAAAGCCAAATTGATAATCAGGGATCCAGTTAGTTGCCGTGAATTCTGGGTCCAAGGTTTGTAAGACATTCTTTTCAAGGAGTTTGGAGCAAACTGGTAACAGGCTTATGGGGCGTTTTGATGACGCATAGCTGGGATCTTTACCTGGTTTAGGGATGAGTATTATCTCTGCGATCTTAAATTCTTTCGGCCAATATTGAAGTCGGAGTATAGCATTAAATATGTACGTCAGCAGAACTATTCTTTTTCGTGGAACCTCACGGAGCATTTTCGGTGTAATTTTGTCCGGTCCCGGTGCTTTCTTGAGATTTAATCTCTGAATTTCAGATTTTACAATCTTCGGTGTTATTAGTGGTGTGGGAGGTATATTCGGTTCAAGTGCTGATTGGTCTGGGAGGTTAACGTTTGGGGGGTTTATCATGTGGTTGGAATACTCCAGATAGGTGAATAGCGAACAAATCCGCCTTTTCTTTGTCATTCTTGGCCCATCCTAGAGCTGGAGGTAGTTTTCGCATTGGTGTGGATGTGGTTTGGGGTTTTAAAGATGATTTGACTGGTCTCCATATTGTGTTGTCATATCGGTTTATGGTTGAGAGGTAGGTATTCAACGAGTTTTCCCTCAAGGATTTGAGTTTTGCCTTAAGCTGATTTCCAAGGTTATTAAGGGTTGTTTTGTTTGCTGGATAATGGCTCTTTTGCCATTTGCTCTGGCTTTCCTCTTTTGGGCAACTAGAAGTTTAATTTCTAGAGGAACATGTGTGTATGAGTTGACTTTTCTCTGCACCTTAGGCGGGGTAGCTTGTAGTGCTGTACTTGTTAGCAGAGAATTGAATTTGGTAATCGCTGTATCGACTTCGAGAGGGATTTTAAAACTGACTTTCAAGTCAATGCCTTCATGAAGAATTTGGCGATATAAATCCCAGTCAGTTGAAGCGTTATGGATCCGTGGGGGGGGGGGGGATTTTTGATTAGGACACTTGCACTTATAGTTCCTATGATCGGGGAATGGTCCGAGGAAAGGTCGTAGCTTGGAGGGATGCCCATGCAGTTTGGTGATATTCCATTACTGACAAAGAAATCGAGGAGATCGGGGATTTTGTTCTGATTGGATGGCCAGTATGTCGGGGTCCCTGTTGAAAGGTAGTCGTATTTATTGTCTTGCATAGTTTTATATAGCTCTCTGCCTTTTGTAGTAACTAGGCGGGAGCCCCACGCAGTATGTTTACTGTTGTAGTCTCCGCCTGATACGAATTTGGGACCCGGGGTTTGAAAGAACTGGTCGAAGCCACATTTTTTGATATTGTGTTTTGGGAGGCAGTAGACAGCCGCAATGGTTATTTCATAGGGGAAGATTAAGGATAAGTATAATAAGTATAATAGAAATTACAGCCTAAAGACTTTCCAGATTTTATTTTCAGATAATTTTATATTTTTTACCTTATTAGTGCCGTTTACATCTTCTTCAGCAATTTTATTCCTATTTACTTTTAACGCATTAAAAATTTATTGCTTGTGGTCGTAATTTTAATAAAGCTTTGACATTATAATAGTCTTATATATTGCAACCGTAACCAAATAAGAAAGTTTATTCACGTACCTTACATATGAAAATTATTTCAGAATGAAAAGAGCAAATGGAGTTTATTTATATCCTAGTTAAAAAAACAATTACAATATATTATAAAAAAAAATACCGTAAAATGAAATATTTAAAAAACAATAATAGATTTAAGGTTCTTTCAGATTCCATTAGCATTAAAGACTTAAAACTTAACAACCATTAATAAGATTAAAATAACGTCGCGGTAGTTATTATTAACATTAAGAATGCAAAATATTGACATACAGTTTATTTTTTAAGGCATAACTAATGAAAACAGAAAAGTACGCAGCCAAAAAAAACATGAAATCACAATTGTGGGTATCTACAAGAATAGATCAAATGTGAACCAAAATTTCCTTTTTTACAGGCAATAAAATGATAGAAAAGAGATGTCGCTTCTGAACTTAGGGATGCCTAAAGATAATTTCCACCGCACAGTACCTCACACCATGGCTTCTTTAGGCAGTTTTACGATGTCAGAGCAAGAAGTACCCTCATCTGTTGCGCAATGGATTATTCTTGTTTCTTTCGAGAGAAATCGTAAAACCCTCTCAACTGTGAGAAGACTTGAGGCACCATTTATTATCCCTTAAGAAGACTGAATTATATGTATGACATATAATTTTCGGGAAAAGAAAACTAAAAACAAGTCCTAAGTTCTAAGTGACTAAACAGAATGTTTACATCATTTGCCGCCTTTTCTAGGACAAGCGCCGATAAATGGCTGCTGAAATTGTTTTTGAGGTCAAAATAAACTACGGTAATAGTGAGGTCCGGTCCTACACCACTGCTCAAAATCAAGTTTCGTTCTGAATTGCACTGAATTTCTACAGTCTAAAGTTATCGCCCTATAATTATTATTTGTTTAGACCAGTAAAACCACCAGAGTGGTACAGTAGTTCAGACGCGGGCTGCAATGCAGACGGACCCGGGTTCAATTCCCGGTGCTCTCTGAAGCCTGGCGCCACGAAAAATATCAAGCTCAATCCTATTAACTGTACGCGATTAAGCAAAAACTAACAAACTTACTTCAATAATCATGGCAATTGAGCGAAAGAGCTGAGAGCTGAATGTATTTCTCAAAATAAAAAACAATCTGAACAAACGTATTGTGTTGCTTGTTCTCGGGTCGTTAGGCTGTCGGAGTTTGGAAACTCTTGTAATCCTTGATGGCCTTTAGAAGATTTTTAGAAATATTTTTAAAGGATTTCTTTCTGAATATGTTTGCAGCAGTTGTGGAAGAAACGCACACGATGGTTTAGCAACCCGAGAACAAACAACACAGTGCATCAGAACACCGGCTGAGGAAAGCTCCGCATTTAACTTGGTCAGAAATTGAAAAAATAAATTATGGTAAACACTCGATCAAAAAAGGATAACATAACGCACCTCAAACAAAAGAGACAGAGTGTTATACAAATCAAATAAGGGCAATACAAGTGTGAACAACTGAAACAAAAATATCTTCTAACATAGAAAATATCTTTATTACAGTTAAAGAAAACATTAACTTAGAAAATTCTGGGTATAAACTTAATCTGTGGGAGAACGCTAAAATAATTACCAAAAATAACTCGTGAAACTTACTTATATGTGTGATACATGCAACTTTTAGACTAAATAACCGTATGGAAAACAACAAAATAATAATCAATATACCTAGTCCTCGAACTCTACTAATAAAGTAAAATTATACTAACCAATTTTTTAAAGACTATAATATCTAATTTTTTAAAAAGAATGAACAATGGTCCCAAAACATTCTATTAGAAATCTTATAGTGGTACAAAGTTTTGCAGAAAAATAATGAGATTAGGAACATTGCGCACCAAATGACAATGCTGCTGTCTTCCCCTTCACATGGAAGTTAGAATAACCTCTGCCATAAGTTCAGTATAAGTTTGAACTTATAGCTGCTACGTGATTGTTGAGAGCGTCTACAAAAACGGGCCGGTAAACGATGAAAAGTTAGAAAAGGCTTATAAAAGAATTTTTCATTTAGAATACAAGTTTGTATATGGTACCAACCATTTTCGAAAGTCTGAGAGGAAGTAAAAGACGAGAAACCTTCATTCTCAGAAAACGGACAAAAATGTAGAAAGGGTGACGACTCTTCTGATGTAAGACCATTGTCTGACTTTGAAAATAGTTAGTAGAGAGATGGATCTAAATTACTCGTAGTTTATCCTTAATCAGCTTTCCACACAGTAGACATTGAAAGGTGTGCGCCAACAAATTTTTATCAAAAAAAGCATATCTGTGTTTTCTCAACTTTCCTATAGGTTAGACCTCAGCCCCTGTAACTTCTTTTATTTCCTCGATTTAAAATCAATTTGAAAGAGCGCCATTATGGCACCTTGCATAATATCTAGACGAGTGTAATCGACTAGTTCATTGGCATTCCAGCAGAAACCTTCTAGAACTGCTAGGAACAATAAAAAAGAATGCTTCAATCGGCATGTAGTTGTCCAAGTAAACTACTATGAAGGGGATAACTTTAGTTTGTAAAATAAATATAATTTGTGTTTAAAAAATCTCGTATAGCAAATATAAGTAAATCAGTTGAAGAGAAAACAGCATGTAAAACAATTTAAAGCACCTGGCACACAGAGCTCAAATTAAAGTTATACCAAAAACAATCTGACTAAGCCATTTCAAATTCAGCCCCTAAACCAATATGGGGGTATATAAATTTCCATAATTAAGATGCGTTATGTGCTTACTAATGTTTTTTAGAGCCAAAGCTTGTGTAAACAGTAAATGCTGTTGTTGTAAAATATTAATTATGTAGTCTACACTCAGAAATACAAATTAAAGAAAATATACTGTAGCAGCTTAGGATACACTACATTTGTTAATCTATAAAGTTAATACAAACACTAGAAAACTTTAGGAAATTTGTTGATTTGTAGTTGTATTTCAAATGCACTATCTGTAATAGTTTATTAAACCTCGATAATCTTTTGAATATTTTTATACAATATGTGCTTTGTATAAAAATTGTGTCAAAAAAAATTTACAAACACAAATACTAGGTTTTGTCAAAGCAATCCCCTACTCCATTTTCCACCGTTTCTGGAGGTTATGGAAGCAAACAGAGAAAGCTTCATCCAGAATACTTTTCAGCATATCTGCTACAGCTGTTTAGATTGCTGCATTATCTTCATGATGCTTCGCTTTCCGCGACACATAGGGACAAACAAATCACACGGCGACAGGTTGAGTGAATATGGGGGATGACGTTTAGCCAGATATTCTTAGACTGACATAGCAGTTTAAGAACTTACATTATCGTGCAACAACAACCACTACACAGATGCCCACAAATTAGCACGTTCCAGTATGTCAATGTAAAAATTTTGGCTTAGCGTGTGTCCCCAGACAGATATTTATGGTACATCAAACCTCTGGCATCAGAAAATACGATCAATATTGTCTTTATTTTCGAAGGTTGTCGGTTTTGGAAGCTGGTAGATCATGACCTCGTAGTTCGCCGCTTTGGGGCTTCGTTTGAGGACCAATCCCAACTTTCATCTCCAGCATTAATGTTTAACACAAATGTGGGATTAATTTTGGTCCTTCCCAACAATTAGTCATTTGGTTTCTCTATATTGTACAAGACACTATTTTTGCGTTGTTTCTATTTTTCCAAACCGTTGAGTAAAATTTGGTGACACACGTCATTATTCAAATTCAGCTCTCCTGATATCCTATACACAGTAATACGACGGTCTTTTCACACCTTCTATATTTACAGCGGTATCTAATGTTGACGGGCAAAACAATTTGGGGTAGTCTTGCATTGAATATCTACCCTTTCGTATGCGTCAAAGACACCACTTTTCAATAGTTCTTTGACACCATATGCTCACTGTATAATATTCCATGTTTCACTAGAAGTTCTCTTTAAGCTAATGCGGGGCTTAATGTTAAATATTTATTTAGAATTCTACTTCATCACGTTACTCGTGCAACTTCGAACTAAATGTGTCAGCATGTCGAATAGTGGACTAAGTACAGCCCGACCACCCAGTGAGTTTATCTGGAAACATTTCCGAAGCTATTCAGAACACATGTGAGGTGACTGAATAACAACTTACTAAATTAAAAGGCAAGATGCCAATTTTCATTATCAAGAATACTAGAATAATCAGAAATTTTTCATAAATATAACAACTAAAAAATTAATGATTACAAATAAAATTAAATTTTAAACATAAAGCTCCCTTCAACTAGAACGAACTAGGAATAGAGGAATTGCAGTTATAAATGTTTTAGTAAATTCTAGCAAATTTTTAATAAGCATGATTACACAGACGAGCGTGTTAAATTTTAACTGAGATTTAACAGGTCCCGGCTGATATACCTGCAAAATAAATAATTTACCTGAGCTTACTCCAAACATCAGCTACGGCCCTGCATAATTTAAGCCGTCCCTAATGGCCCCAGTTTTCCCGTAGTTGTGCGAATGCGTAATCGCGTTTGGAAATCACTGGCTGCATCGCACGAAACACCGCACGGAGATACAATAGCAAACACGCGAAAATTCGCCAGCTCTTTGAGGTGCGGGCGCTCGAAGTGTAGCAGCCATCTGCTCGGAAAAATTGCGAGCGCCGAAGTCTTTGAGGGCCTCCTTTGTGCGAAGATTAAAGAGGAGATGTTGCGATCCGGCAGCCTCTAAATTTGTAAAGTAAGCCGGGCCCGGCCCGCTTATTTGGAAAAGTGCAGAACTCCCGATCTCCTTAATTTCCTTTTCGGCGGAGCGCCGCGGTTCCTGTAAAGCGCCGGAGCGGGCGGGCCGATAACAATCTGCTGATGCGGCGGCTTCCCGCCGTATCAAGTTTATTTGTAAACACGGGCGAGTGCTTGGACAGGGTTTTTCCTCTTGGCGCTTCTTGAGGATACATCGATGTAAACGTGGCTGCGCAAACAGCCGGATGCTGCCGCTCGAAGGGCCGCAGGTCGCAGAATTTCACTCGCAGCAAAAATTGAAATTTACGAGCCGAGAAATTTTGTTGCTGTCCCGAGATTGATTTAACTTGTTTATTTTGATACAGAAGTATAAAAGATGTATTCCCATTAGGCAATTTTTTATATTTTCAATAAATTTCATTCACATAAATCTATTGTATGCTTCAAATGTAATCTTAAAATGTTTTCAGCGTATAAGTAGAGAAAGTTGTTGTTTCAAAATTTTTGTTTAATAGAGTTTAAGCCAATCAAATTTTTATAGGAAAGTTCGAGTACGATCACTTGCCACCAACCAGCGTTAAAATCAAAGGCTTGAATTCGAAGAATTCTTTGCAAAGCTGGAAAATAAATTTGCAGAACTGGAAACATCTGCTATGGGGAGCCAAACTAATCAACCTAAGAGGAAGAACATTGCAGAAGGCCACCTTAGATAACTGCCTCAAACAAATTTACAAAAGTAGGCCGACATACTGGCTAAGTGACTTGAGCTCCCAGATGCCATAGACTTCTTTGCCACCAAAGAATCTATTCTAACTATATCGACATTACGGAATGCTACGATTTAGCTTCTGGTCATAGGGCAATAATCTACACAACAAGCACAGCTCCAATAAAGAAACAACAAAGTCCTGCCTTTATAAGAAAGATACCAACTGGCATAAATTCAGAAAATATCTGAATAAAAATTTAACAATCCTAACTACCACTTTTCAACATGCAAAATTTTTAAAACAACTGAGTACTCTTTATAACAACAATTATCTCTTGAATATTAGAGTTAAAATAACTGAAAAAAGCTCCTAAAATCTAACAGCCCATTAGACATCTCAGTGATAAAGAAAATTAAATACCCTAACTAAACAACTAACCAGGCTAATAGATGACTGGAAAAATAAAAATTTTAACGGATATGTAAAGAATCTATCGCATACTCACCATGACGACTACACTCATTAAAAGGCAGTCAGAAAACTGAAACGTTCTACGACTTGTCGTAAAACTCTTGACGATAAATAAATTTTAGATATTTCGATTCTCCACTACAAGTGTGCTTACCCATTAAACCATTTTCTTTTGCAGCAGTTACAACTGAAAATATGTACAATAGAGTGCTCCAAATTAGATTTCAGAACGTTTCTCTGGGATAAAACGCCAAATATCGGGACAATTCGAATTTTATTGCTATCAGTGTAACGTTTATTGACATAAACCTTTTTCTTCAAATAGCTTCATACAAGGAAACCTAACGGAGTTAGATCGCAAGACTGTGGTCACCAATCAGTGTCACCCCTATCTGAGATGACAAAACCCATTTGGTTTGAAGTAAAGTGAGTGTTTTACGTGCTAAATGACATGTGGCTCCATTTTATTAAAAACACATGTCATTTAAATTCAAATCGTTGGTTTCGTTGAAAAAAACATTTGGCATCCATCTCCCAATAGCGTCCACCACTGACAGTAACAGCGTTGTCAGATTCATCCTGAAAAAAGTGGCGAATTATTCCTCCAGCCCACAATGCACACCAAAGAGTGCATTTTTTTGTGAACAAGAGGTAAATTTACATTACCTCAGATGCAAAAATTTTGACGATTTATAAAACCATTTAAAAATATGACTTTCGTTGCTCAGTGTAAGTTTTTTTGCAAAAGATCAGCATCAATATGCGTTCACAAGAATATGGTGTTTCTGGTGGACTTTGCCATGTGCAAATGTCTACTTCTACAATTCGCAGAAAGCAAATCCTAGAGTTCAGTTTGGATTATCCCATATAACAGCAACAGAGTGATCGACCTATAATATAATTACATTTAAACTCACCAAGAACTTCCCGGAAAAGCAATTTCTACTTTCACGCAGATTTCAACTGCGTGTTAAGCACTCAGCACTACCCTATCCAGTGGAAGCTTGCACGAATGAGATCACGGCGCATTAATCTGGGTCCTGTGAGGAGAATTCTACTCTATAACTCTACTCATCAATTTTTTGATAGCACTGAGAAGGGTTTTTGAAGAGAAAAGGGTATGTTCAACTGACTTCTTAGACAAGTGTCTACAGCCTTGCACACAACATCAAATAGAACTTTCCGCACTGGTACTTTCTATTATTCAAAGCATACTTGGCACAACGGCACACAAAGGAAAGTCAAAAACAGTTTTTCTACAATTCAAGACATCAAAGCAGTACACCTCAAGGTAGTGCCTTGAACCCCGTGCTATATCAGATATATACACTTCAGACCTTATGTATCAAGAAAACACACTGGCAGCCATCCTTACCAGCAATACAGCTGTACTGTGCTCCAGCACTCATTCAGAACAGGCAAAACCCTCCAAATAAAATGCAACTTTGGCGTATTGAAATTAACGGCCACTACTCTCAACCTACGTTGAGACAAGTCATTCCTATTGAAGTGAGTTTAAGTGGAATCCCCATACCAGACAAAGATAATGTTAAATACGTTGGAATAATAAAAGAAGCTAATCTGAAAAAACTGCAGTACAACTCAAAGAAACGAACTAGCTATAAGATTAGAATGTAAATCACAGTTATCGTTGAATAATAAGGTGCTGCGACATAAAGCAATTTAGTTCCAGTTTGGTCTTATGTTGTGCAGTTCTAGGGATGCCCAAAATCCTCACACTTCAAAATACTTGCAACGCTTCCAAAGCAACACTACGAACAATTGCTAATGCTGAATGGTACATCAACAATCGTAATTATCGTATTAAAAAAAATACAAAATCAAACCCCGTAATTTTAGAAAATAAACCTTAAGAAAAATGTTTTGTTTATTAGATCTTTTATTTCATTGCAACATTTTTGCTTACATATAACATGAAACCATTATTTTTTATCGGTATTATAAACAAACATACTATCTTTCAAATTTATAATAAGTTTGTGGTTGTGATTGAGGAAGTAGACCTTAAAACTAAAAATATATTACGCTGATAATAATGAACGCCCAGTTATTCAATTATAAGCGTAAATTTAAATGTAATTAAATTTGATTGTGCTAATTACGCTACAATTCAGCTTGTCCACCTGTATATTAAAATTCTACGGTGATTAATTATACATCAAAACTACAAAGTGTACTGGATAACAGTTTATATCAAAATTTTAAAAAGACATTAAACTGCTCTGAACCTTAAAAATAAAAAGGCGATGAAACACATGAACCGTCTCATGAAAATTTGATCATTTAATTGGTCAGAACTACAACAAAACAAAAACGGAAAGATAAATATATATTTGATTTAAACTTTAAAGAAATTTTACAAATTTAGTTTAAGTTTTTAATAATAAAATTTCAAAATCTTTCGCAACAAACATTTACATTAATCTATTGCCGATGTTCCCACTTACTAAAGTTTTTCAGTCCCACAAATAGATGAGTATAAACTCTAGTGTTTTAAGAAGTAGGCATCTCGGATAAAATCTATCAGACTATTTGTTAAAAACTCACAATCTTTCTGGAATTGTTAAAACAATCCAAGTAACCTTTATCACCGAAATAACATTCAAAGAATACACCACAACTCCCCACAAATTTAACACAAAACTTTTCTCTCACAGATCTTTTCCTCCTACAGCTCCCTCTCCCTGCTCTCTCTCCATCGCCCCTCTCCTCTCCCTTTTATACCAACTCTCTCTCCCTTCTTCTCAGTCCTTGCTTAGCATCGGCATAAAGTAGTAACTAATTTTCAAGTTTCCATCCAACTTTCCCTCTACATTTACGGTAATTTCGAAAGCTCACCTTCTGTTTTATGAGGGTGAGCGATTATTCCCACTTTTTCTATCCTACACATCCCAACTAAATTGTCTCTTTTACTTTTTTACCGCTTCAATCTTATGGAGATTAAGTTAAACTGATTCTCTTTAAAAACCATGCAAACTGAACTATTCAAACTGGAGTATCGATTTATTTAATACTAATTCCTAATGTATTCGACTTTTCTAGTCATCAATCAGGGACCTGTACTATGGCAGTATATAAAATATTACTTCTTAAGAAAGATTCATAAAATTGGCACACTATGCTACATCATGTGAACCCTTTGCTGGTAACAATAAATTAAGAAAATAAAATAGACCTAAGAGACCCTTTAAACTCATAGTAGAAAGTTATATTTTTTTATTATATACATAATCATATTTGTCATAACATGTAAATTACATCGGTATCACACATCTTGTAGTAATTTAAATACGGTAGAACATCTTTGGGAGAAGGGAGGCTGAGGCAGATAGTAACACAGCATAAATTTTAACACGACCAAAATCTTCTAAACAAGGTATTTGGCAATATCATATTGCGTGTTAAGGTTAGTTTGGATTATGAAACAACCGCATTGTCGTATTTAAGCAATAATTACGTGACTTATATATATATGTATATATATATATATATATATATATATATATATATATATATATATATATATATATACATACATTCTCGGCTTTTTGTGGTTTAGTAACATACAAACTGCAACAAAGTTCGTCTTTAAGCTTTAAGCCTTATGTGCTTAGAGTTAACACTACTCTGGTCATGCTATCAAAGCTTCACAGTGTTATTTTTCTTTCCTCTGTTTTAGTGTAGGCATAGCCAATTCGCTAGCAAGTTGCGCTACGGAGATATAAAGAGCAATGGTCCAATTTTTCTAATTGAAAGGTGTGCCTGGGGCTAAAACTTATCGAAAACTTATAATACAATATGGGGACAGTGCTCTACTACATGAGTAGATCAAGAAAAGGAAACAGGACGCCTGTCAACCTCCACCGCCGACAAGAAGATTCAGCAAGCATAAGAAATGGTAAATACAAACCGGCGAATTACCATGGACAACGTAGCGTGTTCTCTACAGATTAGTCACGGTTTTACCCATCAGTTCATCTACAACGAGCTCGGCTTCCATAAAGTCTATGCGAAATGGGTGTCAAGAAATCTTAGCGCACATAGTGGACAGAACCATTACCCATTTGGGTTTTGAAGTGCTCATACAGTCTGTCTACAGGTCAGATCTTGCCCCTTCCAACTATTATCTTTTTGAACTGCTCAAAGATGCTTTACGAGCTTTACAAAGCGGTGACCAACCGAAAACTTTTTTGGAAAAAATCCACACAAGTTTGTAGACCGCTGGACCAAATACATTGAGAAGGAAGGAGGTTGCGCAAAAAATACCCTCCTTATTCAACCCCTACTTTCGTATAGATGAATTTGAAAAAAAAGTGTAGATAATTTATGACTCTAATGTTTTTCTACAGAACAGAAACAATACTTTACAAGCATAAATACTTATTTCAGCAAATTCTTGCGTAACTTTTTATTACGACATAAAAATACATTGCTTTGACATAAGGACGAATTGTAACATTCTATGCGACAAATTGTAAGATATTGTAACTTATTCCGCGTTACGTAAATTCTACATATTATTTTTGTTGTTCTTGTTTTAGGATGCGAACTTACAAAAGAAAGTCGACTTTTTATTTTATACAATAATGAATCAGACAGGCCGACAGCTAAGGCTCTTTAACCTATGCCGTGGTACGCTTTATAAATATTGTAAAAATTGTGAACGCGTTGAAGGTACCGTCGATTTGCAAAATGTTGGTTACAGCAACAAACTTTAATCATGTGTAAGAAATATATCACCAAAATTAAATTTTAACTTACCCTTAAAGAACTTTGCAGGTTAGCTTATGAGGATGCCCTCTTGAACTTCCAGATACCTATTAAAAAAAGTATGCATGAGGGAACTGGTTAATAAATTTTGTGAATAAAAAACTTTAATAAAAATAATGTCTCATTATTAATGCACAAACTGACGGCTGCATGATAGCTGATAATTTTTATAACTTTAAACAATATTTTATGCCTTGCATAAATCCAACTACAAAAATTTTGTATTACTGCTATCGAATAATCACAAGCTTTGGATATAAAATCTTTTACTAAGGAAAACATACATGATATCTACTAACTCCAACCATCAAACAAAAATGTGTGCAGTTCATTCAAAAATATATATTACCTACTTTCTATTAAGTTTCTGCATGCGTTTCTATCTCTTATCATCATTTCATTCATTGTTTTTTCTTTCCTTTCCACTGTACCATGTATATTTTCTTCTCACTTTATTCTGGGTATTTCTTTTAGTCTCCATCTTTCTGTTACTATTCTGGGAAGTTTGTCTTCTTCTATCTCCTCTATGCATGTCCTATCCACTATAATTGTCGTTATTACCTTTTTATTTTCTACTTTCCCTTATTGTTATATTTTGCATTCGGTCCTCTTGTGTGTTATCAGTTACTTTTAGATATTTTATTTTTATTACTGTTGTTGTCGTTTTTTGCTTATACATCTTTCTGCAACATATATTAGAGTTGGGGGGTATACTGTTTTGTATATTCTCAATTTTATTTCATTTTTAATTTCTCTTTTTCCGACTAAAGTCTTCTTTACTAACTCTGTATTTCCCTATGCAATTTTCCGTCGTTTCTTATCACAGATCCACGATACATATAACTGTTTCCTTTTTCGAAGACCTAGTTATCAATTTTCATTTCTTTTATTGGCGTTTTCCCATTGCCTACTTTCATCACTTTTGCTTGTCTATATTTCTCGAATTCTTCGTTCCATATATTTATTGTATTTTGCACTAGTTTTTAATTTTTTGAAATCAATATTACATTACCTACATATATAAGCTGTTGTATAAAGATTGGCTACATATCTTGCAATTAGTCTCTTTCAAGATACACATATGATTTGCCCAAACTTAGTGCAGCAGTGGCTACCTCTATGGGCAACACCCTTGTGTTGACGCAAGCTAAGAATCCAAATAAAGGGGTAGCAACACTCCAGTTCGCAACTAACAATGTTTCGTTATGGTTTAAACAATGGAATATCATAATAAATCCATAATTTTTCCAAGTACAATTCGGTTAAATATCTGGTTAAAAGTTGGAAATGTTATAAATCAAAAACTATATCCGTTAATAAATCAAAAATATACCTCAACAACTAAATGCGTAGTTTTTTTAAACAAAATCTTAAAATACAAAACATACAATATTTTCAAAACAAGACGCTAAAAATGTTTATAAAGAGGCATAGTGGTATTTTTGAAACGCAGAGCTAGGCATCCTACTCATCGACCGGTAGAGCAAAAATTAGTGGAAAAATTCATTCTAAACTAAAGTGCGTGTAGTGACGCAATTTATTACGAACTTTTTAAAACGAACGTTCACACTATGCTCAAACGCAAATTACCTTAGGCTACAATATCAACAGATTAAGTAGATGATTAAATTATTACAAATTAACCCCTCACCATAACCGTTCTTCTATTTTACATTGTTATAATTTAAATTACTATATTTCTCACTGCCTTCATTTATGCTGTGTATAGCAAAAGCATGTTAGTTGATCTGCCAATAAATAAAATTAAAAAAAATAGTTCAAATAAATATTAATTTAAACTTATAAGTACTAAACTGGTTCAAGTTTTAGAGCTCTACTATAACTAATATCTGCAAAAATTGGTGGACCTATAAAAATAATATTATTTACCACAAATATCTGTACAAAGGTTATGACATAATAAAACATTTATGCAATGAAAGAGAGAGAGGACATAACAGCAGAGACAAAAGTGCTGCAATATACCACAAAAGCGCCAACGGTGTAACTTTCAGGTCATTGCATGGCATATATATTGTAATAATAACAACAAAGAAAGTTAAGCAAACTTCGAAAATCGTAAAATTATAGTACGAAATAAACTTGGATACGTAAATCTCATACAACATGTAATACTTGCAAAGTTTTAAATGATAAGTAGAATAATGAAATGTACGTACAGATACTTTAACGTTTTATTCGTTAAAATAGACCTCATCGCAGGTAGGGAGGCATTAAATTTTTATTAAAAATACGCTTAATTATCAGGCCATCTAAAGTTTATAATTTTGTTTATATGCTTGCAATTATAGTTGTTGCAACTGCAAATTCATAGTAGTAATAATTTCGCCAAAACATTTTAGGATAAGTTTGTAATGCGACAAATTAAACCTTAAAACATAATTTATTGACAGAGCAGCGTCATCGCTAGATTTTGTTACAAGTGTGATATACAACGCTACGTATCCTGTTTCTTACGTAATCTAAGCCAACAACTTTAGTTGTTAAATGAGACCTTGATTTGCTTGCTAATTATAAATTTTCGATCAATTGTATTATCTTAGATTTACACTTTTGCATTTTGCAACCTTTGTCAGAAAACTTACAGAATAATTTTTTAAGACCTTATTCAAACACAAGAAATGTATGCTATCATGTCACGTGATATGCGCTCTCAATAGACAAAGCCTTGGGAGTGTGTTCATATAATCTAACTAGGTGGCAGGACTACACACAGTTAGCATTAAGTTAAGCTGTGGAAAACCGCCAGTAAAACTCGGAATAAAATACAACAAAAACGTACAGTGACGAGGCATTATTGAGCAGTCGTATCTTTAAACGGTTGTGGAAGGCTAATAATCAACGCAAGACGGATTCTCTTATCAACATCGTATATTGTAAGGAAATTACTGCAAGAAGACTGCGCATGGCATCAGAACAGCTAAAATTGAATAGGGATGTGCGTCGCCAAATTGTAAGCAACGGAAAGTTAATATAAAAAATAGTCCCTCACACGCTAACAGAGGAACAAATGAAAAATTGACAAGAAACTGTTGGAAAGGGCCAGAACTAAAGCAACAGTTACGTTAAACGTTATTGCTAGAGATAGAAAGTGGTATTACCAGTATAACCTTCAAACGAAGCACCAAAGTACCAAATGGAGGGGTCATGGTTCACTAGCTTCCAAAAAGGTATAGCTACACCCTTCGAAAGCAAACAGAATGGTGACCGATTGTCTTGATGCTAGAGGTTGGGTGCACCATGAATATCTGTCGGAACAAACACAGATTTTCCTTATTCATCTGACCTGTCTTTGTGTGATTTTTGCTTTGTTCCTCCATGTGAGAATTCCTTTGAAAAGAAAGCGCCATGGAAATAATGCAGCAATCGAAACAGCTGTGGTAGATATGCTAAGCATCCCAGACAAAGTTTTCTCAGCTCGCTTCTAAGTCCTACTGCTAATTGTGTTATGGGAACTATTTTGACTTAGTACATTTAGAAAATTTTGCTTACAAAAAATTTTTTGGCAAATTTTGTATTTAGTATATAAGAACTGTAATTGCTACTGTCGGTTAATTTATTCCAGGTTAATTTTTTCAATTTATTCTAATACATATAAAGAGCTGCGCAGATAGAAAACTCTAAAAACGTGATCTTTCCTGGTTCAATTATAATTTTTGTTTTTCTTGTCTTCTTCCAACAGTAAGCATTCATTTTTTATGAATAAAATGTTTTCCGCGTTACCAATATATTTTTCCATTCTGTTTTTAATTGATTGTGTTTGTTTTTTATTGCTTTTATTTCTCTTCTTTTGTCTCATTGTATTTTTATTTTTGTCCAAAATTTACTATTAATTGTTTTGAGTGTTTCAAAGTCCAACAAATTTTCTCTTCTCGCTCTTCTGATTGCTTTTTCTATCGCATTTCTCTTACTGTTATAATCTGTCATTCGGTATTTTAGTTTCTAGAAGTTCTTTTCTTTTGCCCTTTTAGTATGTTTCATAAATTTGATTTTTCCGTAATTTCCTTTGCTATGTTTTGTACTGTTTGTTTAAATTGCATTTTAGTTTTTTCTTTATCTAGCTTTAGAAATTTCTGCTTTATTATATTTTGATATTTTTCCATATTTTCTTCGTTATTTAGTTTGTAAATTACTACTTATTAAAGGGAGTACAAATAAGTCTCCGCCATTCTTTTATCAAAAATTAAGCATTTAATGTGAAAGAACGAAACCTTATGTTTAATCCAATGTATTGTCCATCGCAGGTCACTACTTTTTCTCATCTTTCTGGCAGCATACGGATACCGCGCTTCGGAAGAGCGTTTCATCTTTTGGGGCCATCCACTAATCGACCCAATTTTTAGTATCTTCATATGATGTGAAGTGCTGCTCAGACAGATCATGCGTCATCAGATCAGAACAAGTGATAATCGGAAGGGGCAATGTCTGGTAAATACGGCAGGTAGGGTCGGACTTTCCAATTGAGTGTTTCTAAGTAGGTTCTGACCGGCTCCACAACATGTGGACGAGCATTATCATGCAGGAGAATAATTTTGTCGTGTCTGGAGCAGTAATAGGCGCGTTTTTTCTTGAGTGCTCGGCTCAATCTCATCAATTGTGTTCGGCAGAGGGCTCCAGTAATGGTTTCGTTCGGTTTGAGCAACTCATAATACACGACACCAAGCTGATCCCACCAAATACACAACATGAGTTTTTTCCATGAATATTCGGCTTGGCTGTCTATGTTGAAGCATGGCCACATGGTTCTCATGGTTACCTCTTTTTTAGGTTATCGTAGTGGATCCATTTTGCATCACCAGTGACTATACCATGCAAAAAAACCTTTTCGTTCATGCTTAGCAAGCAGCATTTCAAATGTGCAAAATCGGCGTTCAATGTTTCTCGGCTTCAGATTATATGGAACCCAATTTCCTTGCTTTTGAATTATTTCCAACGATTTTAAACGATGTGAAATTGTTTTTTGAGTTACTCCTAATGTGAGTGCAAGTTCTTCTTGTGTTTGGCAGGAATCTTCCTCCAATAATGCTTCCAATTCCGCGTCCTCGTACACTTTCGGCCTTCCGCTACGTTCTTTGTTTTCGACGTCAAACTCGCCGTTCTTGAACTTATGAAACCACTCGCGACAACTTCTCTCACTTAAAGCAGTCCCAATATATGCTTCTATTCTTTTTCTTCGCTTTCTTAAATATTTGTTTATTGTTCAACGTATTGCTTATACCCTTTTTAACATTCTTATTTGTCTTCTATTGCTATTCTGTCCATCCCTTTCAGCCTACGTTTCTAAAATTTGTCCTCTTTTATTGTGATCGTTTTCTATGCTTGCCGTCGTGTTTTTGAGTTTTTAGTATTTTGGCGGACCTCTGAATTCCTAATTTTTCAAATTTGGTTCTTCAGTTTCTTCTTTTAATTGCCTGGTAACCTTGTGCTTGTCGTATGCTTGCTTTATTTTAATTTGTCTGGTGCGAATTAGTTCCCATTTACCATAAATTTATTGTAGATAACCTTCTACTCTAAATTACTTTTTCAAGCGCCTCTCCTGTTTCTAGTTAATGAGTTAATATTTTCCTCTGTTGTCGAGTCTTTTTCATATGGTCATAAGTAAATTTAATATTTTTCCTTTCGAAGCTCCTTGTCGCTTATGGCTACCATTTTATTGTTCCACGATATGATTTATTCCAAAATTGGTCATATTTTTCTTTGTTGTTAATATTTTTTTCTATTCTGGACTTATTTTTCCGTATGTGTTATAATTCCTATAGCCGTTAATATAATTTTCCTATATTTTTATTTATCCTTCCAGTAATTCTATTTCAATGTTGTTCAATTTCTTTCCTGAGCCTTTCATTTTCATTTTTGAAATTCATATTTTATAGTTTAATCATCTCTAGTCCTATCTGGATGTTTCTAGTTTAACCTCTGCTCGCTTGGGTTTTATATATAAGTTAATTAACTTATATTGAATTAAAAATAGAGCACAGAAAAAAACTATCTATCAACTGCAGCGACTATATAGGTGCGCAACTAAGTTTTCGGATTTTTTCAATTAATGAAAAATGGAAAATTTTAAAAGGAATGCCAAAAATTGTTTATTCACAGTATCGTCCTTCCCTAGCTACACATTTTTGCCATCTCTGTGGGAATAAATGAATACCGCGACGGTAAAATGACGCGTCTTTGAACTGAAATCATTCATCCAACCAATTTTGCACTTTTTCGAAATTGGCCAAGTGTAGCTCGGCCAAGTCATGTGCCATCGAGCGGAACAAGTGATAATCGGAAGCGCCCAGATCTGGCGAATACGGCAGGCACGGTAGTAAATCCCATTTTAGCGTTTTGATGGTGTCCTGGACAATAGAAGTACGATGGCACAGAGCGTTGTCGTGCTGCAATATCACTCGTTCGTGTCTCGTGTCAAATTCTGGCCGTTTTTCGGGCAATGCGTGATTCAAATTTATCAGTTGTCGGTAGCGATGTTCATTGACAGTTTCGCCCGGCTTCAACAGCTCATAGTACACAATTTCTTTCTGGTCCCACCGAACGAAGAGCATTCTTTCCGAAGCGATTTGGCCGTGCCGTCGATGTTGATGCTTCGCCAGGTAAAAGCCACGATGTTTTGGGTTTAGGATTGTCGAAATATATCCACTTCTCATTTCTAGTAACAATTCGATGCAGGAAACTCTTTCTTTCATGTCGCAAAAGCAAAATTTCGAATTTCTATCTGCCTCTCAGTCAACTCAAGCATTTTACTTCCTTTTGAATTTTTTGGAAAACACCTTGGTAGGTTATGTTTAATGCCTCCGCAAGTTAATCTTGTGTTTATGTATCATCTTCATCTAATAACGCTTGCAAATCGGCGTCCTCAATTGTTTTTGGTCTTCCGGAGCGCTCCGTATCTGGAGTGTTGAAATCGCCACTTCTGAAGCGTTTAAAGCAATCTTCACAGGTAGTTTTCAATAGTGGAAGTTTGCCGTACGCCTCCTCAAGCAAAAGATGTGTTTCAACTGTATATTTTTATAATTAAAACAGAAAAGCAAAGCTTCCCGCGAATGGTGTTTATTTTGGCAAAAAAACTCGAGATTTTCCTTGTTAGAAAAAATATTTTTGCGTTGAGATATGTATTGGTTATTATTAACAGATGGCCAAGCTATAAAAAAACACATCTTCAGACATATATGTCGATTACATGTGTCGTTAGCGCCATTCATGTGTGAAAGCCGGAAACCTAGTTGCGCACGTAGTAAGTGTCCAATTTCAAACGAACAAGTAGACCTTAATACGCCCCGTAATTATATTAATCATTATGTTTTTGCAATGAGCCCGAAAGCCCAAATCGACTCCTGGAAGGTCACTATAATCTCTCAAAGCTATTTATTAGTTTAATTATTATTAGCTTAATTTAGTTTAGTTAAAATGTCCTGCTTTGTATTTAAGTTATTTCGCAAGCAACATCTTCAATTTTAAGCTTACCGTAATTATTTAACGTAATATGAATCCTTCCAAAATTTGAACGAAATTTAAGAGCCAAATATACACAACATTAATTAGCTAAATATTTCAGAAGCTAAACTGCCCTCAACAATGTTATTAAAACACTGCACTACAACAAATAATACTAAAATAAAATAAGCAAAATGGGCGAGAGATATCTTAATACCGCGCTGAACTTCGAAACAGAAACCATATAGTAGCTACTTGGATTAATAACCCGAAATTAACTGTAGGGTTTAATTAAATACGAAAAGTACAAGTTAGAGATTGAAGGGACGCCGGGAGGGAAGGCTGTAAAGACGACCTTTGACATTTAATTAAGATATGTTTAGAACAGCAATGTAAATTATGTAATTAAAGTGCGCAAGCATACAAATAATTTGCATTGAAAATTTGTAAAATTTTAATCTTATTCTAACTTTCTCTGTTAACTAATTTTTAATTAAGAACTTTCATTATAGCTCGAATTACTTTAACATAATCTACCATCGCTTTTTGCTCCCTTCATCCTTGTTACCTAACTTATATTAAAAATAGATCCTTTTTAATATCCACCTCCTCCAAATTCTTCTTGTATACACATAAAATATGTACACCAAACAATTCCTCTACATCCCGTGACTAATTGATGTTTGTTGGAAATCTGTTTAATATTCATCATATAATGAACATGAATATCAATCGACGGCATTCGGAGTCCAGAGCAAGGTTTTTGAAGGAAGCGTTCCGATCCAATAAATAAGGTTTACGATATTTTAAAAAAATGATCGTTAAAGGATCTACATATTCCAGACATTTATAGTTCAGTGTTCTGTTCAATTTTCCGTTTAATTTTTTAATGGTAGATTACTATTGTAGATCAAAGTTGGGTATCTACAAAGTATCTCTATACTGTTATAAAAGTTAACCTGGCTTTCTAGTTTTATACTCTTATAAACTACCTTCTAGACTCATTCATCTTGAGAAAACTCTTGAGAAACTTACAAATTGCTTGTAATGCGTAATGTTCAAGCGATTAAAGGGTTACTTCTAATTTTATTGAATTTACTGTTTTAGTGGTAACAGAAATAATTTCCAGTATTATATAATCTGATATGAATGTTACAAATAGTGGCTGTATAAAAACCTAAAAACAACGATGTTTTTATAGGCATATTATAAATTTTTCGCCTGAAATAAGTAAATGTAAGTTGAGCGAAAGTTCACTTAAGACAATTAGCCGTTTCAGTTTCGCTGTTGCGATGCGCAAGAAAGCGTAAAAGTACAGCATATGTAAATGTGCACTTATATTTATAACTGTAATAAGAAACGGTGCTTGTTTGAGCAGTATTTCCTTAATTTCTACTGCACGAGCTTCGTTGCAGTTATGTAATTATTGTAAATATACACAATTACAGTAATAAATAAATGGTTTGTATTTATATGTTTATATAAAGCAAATTCGTCATAAATTGATTTCAAATAACTGTATATGCTAATATTAAGAATAATATTATGGAAATATCAATAGTAAACACAGAATGTGGGGCTGTCGAGCAATATTCAAGTAATTGTGCCTTTCAAATTAAGCCTCCAAACGAATATACGTACCATCTCTATAGGGAGGGGTGTTGGGGTTCACGCTGAAGGGGTAGTACCTTTTGCCGGGACGGTCACATCGAACGTTATAAATGGGAGATGGTACCCGGTAACTGGTCCCCGCAGGGTGCCCAACCCTCACTTATGGCTCCACGTGCCACACCCTGGAAACTGCACAGCGCTCGTAACGCTGCCAGGGGATTTTAAATTACTGGCAAACTTCATGAGAATCAACCGGACGGATCACCAAATAGACGAAAAAGGCGTGAAAAGGACAAACGAGCTGGAATTAAGGAGAGAATACAGATAGCCACGTGGAATGTTAGAGGGCTAGGAATAAAAGAAACGGAATTAGACAAAGAACTTATGCAAAGAAAAGTAGACATAGCAGTTATAAGTGAAACAAAAAAGAAACTAAAAGGCACTAAAGAAACTAATAATTATATAATGATCTACAGTGGAATACCTCAAAACAGACGGGCAAGTAGTGGAGTCGCAATCATGGTCAATAAAAAGTGGAGAAACAAAATAGTAAGCTACGAATATATCAATGAAAGAATAGTAACTAGATAGAGGACACATGATGGTTATAGGAGTATACGCCCCTGAAGAGGGAAAGAAAGAGGAAACAGAGCAGTTCTACAAACAACTACAGAAAGTAGTAAACAAGTATACAAAGACAGACCACCTCATAATAAGTGGAGACCTAAATGCAAGAGTGGGAAAAGACCCCATCCCAGGAACTGTAGGCACATGCGGCGAAAACGTAATCAACAATAATGGACAAGAATTACGACATTTCGCTACTTTCAACGAACTAAAACTAACAAACACGTTTTTCAAGAAAAAAGATATACACAAATACACCTGGTCAGCAAGAGGATTAAGATCAATCATAGACTATGTAATAGTCAATAACAAGATGACAAACCTCGTGCAAGACGCAAGAGTTTACAGGGAAGTGATATAAATTCAGATCACTATCTTCTAGTAGCCACTATAACCCTATTAACAAAATGGAAGAAACGAAAACCACAAACACAAATAACCCAGAAGAAGTTTTCAAAATACATCTCCTTAGAGAGGAAAGTACCCGATATTTATATCAAAACAGACTACAAGAACACTTACTACGTACACCCACTAGTAATGAAATCAATGAAGAATGGGATAATATAAAGATCGGCATCATTAAATCAGCGAATGAAGCAGTAGGGAAGAAAAAGAAAGAAAGAAAACTAGAGGATTAAAAATATGGAATGAAGAAATAGAGAACGCAATAAAGAGAAAAAGAAGCATATCTAATATATCTACAAAGAAGAACCCCGAAAATAAACAACGCTACAATGAAAACGAAACTTAGTAAAACAGATCGTAAGACAAGCCCACGAAGAATCTTGGGAAAAACTGATAAGCAACATAGAACACGACGTATATGGAAGACAGGAATTCGCTTATAAAATGATGAAACATTTGAACAGCACAATAAAGGACGTAGCAAAATTAAAAACGATTAACGACAAAGAGTGGAAGGAACACTACACAAACCTATGGAATAATCGAGAAATCAACGAACAGGATATTTTAATACAGGAAGATATTGATGAAACTGATTTTACAATTGACATGATTACCATAGAAGAACTAAGAAAATGCCTAAAGAAAATAAAAAACCGGAAGGCTGCAGGGCCCGATGGAATTAGTACAGAATTATTGAAATATGGAGGACCACTTCTAGAATTCAGAATACTACATCTTTTAAATGAATGTTGGCGAAAGAAGAAGATCCCAACAGAATGGCAGACAGCAGAAGTCATATCAATATTTAAAAAGGGAGACCGCTCAAAATGCTCAAATTATCGAGGAATCAGCCTCCTAAACACCACCTATAAATTATACTCCAAAATAATTAATGAAAGAACAAAACCCATAGCTGAGGTATTACTAGACGAAGGGCAATCTGGATTTTGCAAAGGCCAACATATTCGTAGTGACAACATATTCGCTTTAAAGAGATTAATTGAAAAAAGAAGAGAATTCAACTTGGAAACCCACCTTGCATTTATAGATTTCGAAAAAGCTTTTGACTGCGTAGACAGACATAAACTCCTTGAAATAATGAAAGAAAAAGGATTCTCTAACTACCTTATAGAAATCATAAGATCATTATATATTAGCACCAACATAGTAATAAACAACAAAGGCAATAAGTCTGATAAAATTCAAACAAATCAAGGACTAAGACAAGGGTGTCGGCTATCACCCACTTTATTTAATATTTATATTGACGACGTGGTTAAACTTTGGAAACCACAAGTAAACCCAGGGATAAAACTACGAGACGACAAAAACATAAACTTACTGCTATATGCCGATGATTTAACAATAATTCAAAAGAACGAAGACGATCTGCAAAGATCAATTTACCGTCTCAAATTACTCTGCGAAAACTACAATTTGAAAATATCTAAAGACAAAACAAAGATAATGGCCTTCCAAGGAAAACAACCAGTGCGATCGAAAATAATAATAGATGGAAAGACTTTAGAACAGATATCTCATTTCAACTACTTAGGCTGCGACACCACATACGAAAATGATAAAGATGTAGAAAACAAGATTCATAAATTCCAAGCAATTTGCGGTACAATAAATAGAACGCTGAAACACAAAACAAGAAAAAAAACAAGAATGAAATTTTACAAGACCATGGCCGTCCCTATACTCACTTATGGAAGCGAATCGTGGATAACAAACACAAAAAACAAATCTAGCATACAAGCAGCGGAAATGAGGTTTCTCAGAAATGTTAAAGGTTGCACAAGGAACGATAGGATAAGAAATGAAGAAATAAGGGAAGAACTAGAAATTTTCAACGTTAACGACAAAATAGAAGAATACAGAAACAATTGGAGACAACACGTTAATAGGATGACAGAAGAAAGAATACCGAAACAAATCCTAAACTACCACCCAAGAGGACGCAGAGATGTAGGAAGACCGAAGAAAAGATGGTCCTAATCAAATGAAGTTCGGAACAGGCAGAATGGCCTAAGCCTTGACGACAAAAGAAGAAGAAGATCTCTATAGGGAAGACCACCAGCCTGACATAACAGAGATTGTTCATCATAAAATTTTCCAAAACAGATAAATTAACATGTAATAATGGTATTAAACTCTGGCCATGTTTTAGTATCCTTCCTGGGTACAGCATAATTCAAACAACCTCCTCATAGATTTATAAACACCTTCCAATGGAGGCTAAACTCCAACCTACAAAAACCGTTTAAATGCGAAAACTCTGAATATTTAGATGCTGCTTCTAGCATTACCATATCAATTACGGACGCTGTCAAAATGTTTGTCTTAACTCCTCAAAACTAACTATAATTACCCACCCAGCCATATATTAAAACTGATCAAAACAAAAAGTCAAACTAGGTAACTGTGGCAGGGAACCAGAAACCCCAAAGTAAAAAGACTACTACTAAACAGCCTCACCCATCGTCTTAAAAAAGAGCTGGATGAGCACAGAACTGAGACCGAAAGCATATTGCTAATATCAACCCCGGCGATCCTGGCATGTGGAAACCTCCAAGATTCTAAAACGGCATAAAGAACTGCCAACTATATCAATTGGAACTAATATCCTTTGGAGTGATAGAGAAAAATCGCAAACTTTTGCTGATCACCTCAAACACGCCTTCACGCCAACAAAAATCTGTGGCACTACACATGCACTTCACATATTAAACCATATCGCACGCAATCACCCAATTATCATTGAAAACTTAAACCCTGCATCACCGTGTGAAATAATCCAAATCATATCATATCCCGCCCATGACCTTATAACTAACGTTATCCCACAACACCTAACCAAAAAATGTATAACATACCTAACATCATTATTAAACTTATATCTTCGTATTGGCTATTTTACACGGAGCTGGAAACATGCTCACATTCTTGTATGTGAAAAACCAGGAAAAGGATTAACAAGATATACGGTGGCCATTAATTAGATGTAAGTGCTTTTATGAGCCCCATTTCTAAACCGTTTGAGCAAGCCCCATAAAAATCAGGTGGATTGTATTTTACAGTTTGCCCAACAACATTCTTGTAGAATCAATTTTAAAATGGCATAAGCATCTACTGTGTGTACCATTCCCGAAGAGCGTAAATTATCGGATATAGGTATAGATGTGGGAAAGATGGGAAGGAAACCGTCATAAAATAGAAGCGAGAAGTAGACCAGAAGTCGGATAAAAATATATGAAAATAAATAAAACTGTTTTATAAATTTTTAATAAATTTCATGGATTGACCGAAAAATAGTTGACCACAGGCAGTGTCTAATATGATAGAGAAGGAAAAGCCAGTCGATTGATATCAGTGAGAACTGAAAAGAATATCGAAGAAGTCCGAAAATTCGTAGAAGAAACGTCTATATCACAAACAAACGTTTCAAAAAGTACTAGAATTAAAAAGTCTTTTCAAAAGATAATGAAAGAAGCTTTGGACCTTTTCGCTTACAAAATTCATGTGCATCAACCATTCAACGATAAAGCAATCATCGAGAGAGATAATTTTGCAAAAACTTCGAAACCAACGATTGAATTAAAAGAAACTGATTATCGAAAGATATGGTTCTCGGATGCGTGTCATTATAAATCGAAAGGCTACGTCAATGCTCAAAAAATATTTATATGGAAAACCAAAAAGCCGGAAAAATGATCGTATGTCGCTTACACTCAAAGAAGATAACTTTTTGGTGTCCCATTAGCTAATACGATATAGTGGGTCCCTATTTTCGGACAAAAATAATTACTGGTAAAATTTATGGACGGAACCAGGGCAAGAAAATGTCTCGGATGAAATTAAAACAAACATTAATCCAAAAAAAGCTCTTGCCTTTGACCTAATCACTGGCGAAATTTAATGCAACTCCCAAGAAACGCTATTATAAAACTTACAAATCTCATTAACGCATCATTCAGACTGAAGTATGTTCCTAAGATGTGGAAAGTCACAGAAGTCATCATGATTACTAAACCAGGGAAACCTCCTCAAGACGTAGCATCGTATAGACTTATATGTTACCAGTCATTTTAAAATTGTACGAAAAAATAATTCTGAAGAGACTGAAACCCATAGTAGAAGAAAATAATTTGATTCCTTGTACTAGTTTGGATTTAGAGAAAACCACTCGACCATCGATCAAGTCCATAGGATCACAAAAGTGATAGAAAATTCTCTAGAAGAAAGAAAAGTCTATTCCATCGTCTTTCTCGATGTCGCTCAGGTTTTCGAGAAAGTATGGCACGAAGGCTTGTTTCACAAACTAAACCTGTGTCTACCACAACAACTTTTACAATCTTACTTATCAGAAAAATATTTCAGAATTAAACAAGAAGATGCTTATTCCGAGTTAAAGAAAATTAGAGCAGGGGTACCACAAGGTAGTGTGCTAGGTCATGAACATAAAACAATAGCAAGATTTGCTGATGACACCGCAATTATTGCTGCCGGAAAAGACCATAAAGGCTTCTGAGAAACTTCAGATTTCTATTAATAAAATTAACACCTAGACTAAAACTTAGCGCATCAAATTAAATGAAAATAAGTCTGTACATGGAGACTTTACTAATAAATAGAGGTAACACTTACCTATCAGAATCAACGATACCCAGATCCCTGGGTTGACTCAGCTAAATATCTGGGAATGACCTTAGACGCTAGACTTCTCTGGAAAGTTTGTATCAAAAAGAAACGCGAAAAACTTGATATGAAATTGAAAAATGTGTATTGGCTACTTGGGAGAACAAACTGCTCTTATATAAGCAAATCTTAAAACCCGTATGAACATATGGCATTCAACTCTGGAGTTGTGCCAGCAAAAGCAACATTCAAGTAATCCAACGTTTCCAGAATAAAGCACTAAGGAACATAGTTGATGCACCTTGGTACTACCGAAACAAAAACATCCATCGATACTGTTGACCAAACCATCGCTTTTGCCAGTAGCCAAGAACAAACGCTGTTCAACCATGGTATTGTCGAGGTCATTCAGCTCCTGGACAATACAAACCTGATAAGAAAACTCAAGAGGACGAAGCCTTTTGAGTTAATGAAAAAGTGATAGTGTAAAGCAGAGCATTGTGCGGGTTGTGCTACATGATAAGTTTAATGTAGTTAAGATACTAGAACACAAAGAAAGCTAGTGAGTAAAAGACTTTAGTTTAATATTTTCAAAAGTATAACTTTAAGTTAGAATACAATTACTCATTGATCTATATATAAAATCACATTGTAATAATAATTAAAAAAGGGTAAAATTTGTAAGAACAAAATTTTAGACAAATTTTTCTATCACATTAGCCGAAATTTTGATTTATACAAGATGGTGCTCGAGTCCATCGAACCCAGGAAAGCAGGGATGCTACATCACGTGTCTTTGGCTGTAATATCATTGCCTTTGATGCAAAGACAAAGATAGGCTGAGGATTTTATTGTCCACCATATTCTTCCGATTTAAACCATTGAAACTATTCACTCTGGATTTTGTCATCCACGTCAAAAAATAATAGAGAACATCTATAGCCTTAAATTCGTATTAAAGAATCCATTAATTCCAAAGAAAAGGAAAATGGACACAAAACTATTGACCACTTTTTGAAACGCTTGGAAGTCATGACTAAGAGCAAAAAAACTTTTTAAAAATATTATTACTTAATCCTTTACCTAATTAATAAACAGCAATTTACCCGGTCTTAATATCACTTTTAGTCTTTTTGTAATTTAATTTCAACCATCAGCATCAAATTAATAGCCACCTTGTATTAATAATTACCGGCCAATATGCCTACTTACACCTTTTTTAAAATTCTGGGAAAAGTGATTCATGTTCACAGAACTTGTAGAAACCCAAATATATTACCAACATTTCAATTTGGTTTTAAGAAAGGACATTCAATCTGCCAGGTTCAAAGGATCAGCGAAATAATTGAAAAGAGATAAAAAAAGTAAATGCTATATTACAATAATCTTCTACAAAATATGGATTGAAGGTCTAAAGAAAAAAATTCTTGACATAAATATACCAAGTTACCTGCAAACAAAATTTTATCGTTGTTGGAAGACAGAACTTTCGCCGCTAAGGTCAACTCGTACATATCCGACATCAAAGCAATACATGCTGTAGTCTCCCAAGAAATGATTCTTGGATCAATATCTATACATCAGATACCAGCAACCACAGCTACTACAGCCACTTTTGCAAACAACAAGGAAATTACCACGCAAAACACGGACTTGCACAAAGCAGTGCAACAGCTACAACACGCTAGGGATATAATTAGCCAGTAGCTTAAAACCTGGAACATTCAAGCTAACCTTACTAAATGTCACAGTAAAATATTTTCGCTGATGGAAATACTATAATACTACACCCAACATAGATATTGATGGCAAATCTATACCATGGAACCACAGGGATTAAACAGACTTCAACCTAGACACACGGTTAAGCTGGAGCTTCCACGTAAACAATAAATTCCTCCAGATCAACAACATATACCCTCTAGTCATCGCTGAAACCAGAGTGCACCATCTAATGTATAAAACTCTACTACAACCCCTAATCTTATACGCCTGTCAAGTTTGGTGCACTACGTTAAAGACAAACATCAACAAAATACAAATATTTCAAAATAAAATCATACAAATCACAGGTAACGTGCCTTGATTTAATCGCAATAACTAACACTACGAACTAAGAGTTTCAGATTTGCAAGACTATATCTGGGAAAGTGTTAAAAAGTTTTTACAAAACGCGGGTGCGAGCGACGGAATCAACCACTACAACTTATGCAACTCAAATATACACACTAAGGTAAAACAAAGACTACCTCAAGCCATCGTTGTCGCAGAAGAACATAATGATTAAACATTAAGAATATAATCAATCAAGACGTAAAAATAGCCTTGTCGTATCATTTATAGTTATTTACAACTTTAGCAAATTTGTTATGTATAATAATTTCATTTTTGATCTGACAATAAAAAAAGAATAATAAAAAACAACTTAAAATTGCCTTTTGCAATGACTTTAAAGTCTAAACCGTATTGAGCTATATTAAATAATAAATATAAATAATAAACTTAGATGCATTTCACTGTCTCATCGTTGGAATTTGTTATGACACAATTAGAAATCATAATGGCAATAGATAGTTAATCACAGATAAAGATAATCATCTTAGCAATATGTGTTTCTTAATGAAATAAATCTATTGTTACCATAATCAAAACATTTTTGAAGATTAGATGATTGACTGAGAAGGTGTAGAAGAATACCTGCAGTCTATTCATATATCATTAGTGATCTTTTATAGAAAACTTGTTTTTACTGATGACACTCTGGCGTTTTAAGTTCTATAGGGTCCGTCTACCTTACAATACTTTGCAACCACACTTTCTTTGTTTTCCTGTTTACTTTTAGAAGAGTGATATTAATTTTTTCTCTAACTCATTACAGGTTGTCCCATATATCATTAAATTTATTACTAATAAGGTCATTGTTATCTGTAAAATGTAAATGTTTAATTTACACAAGTATTACCTAATGTATGTCTACGTTTTTAATGATTTACCTCATTGCACACCTATTATAATAAATAATAACGTGAATTCTGTAGATATATTGGTTGTATATCTTAAATGTTTATTTGTTTACAAAAATTGGTAAGACATCTTAAGGAACTTATAATTCACATATTGTTTTTCCCGCCCTGACAAAATGCTTTTGCAAACACTCGGTGTGTTCAGTAATAAGGAATACTCTGTCTATTCGGTCTTTAATTTCGTATTTTTAGTAGAATTAGGATAAGTTTTAAGAACAATTTATTCAATATCAAGACACGATTAGTACTGTCAGGATTTAGAAAAAACTCGAAAAAATTCTCTTGCCAAATTTTGAGCTACAGATAAAAATGGGTTGAGTATCACCTGCCAATTTTTTATAATTTTTTTTCTAATAAGTGATTTCTTTAATATTTTATCTGTACGTTATTTCAAACTTTCGCTAAAATTTTATATCAGCAGACTTTCTCAATTTTCCGCGTTTGAACCCCTTTTATTTCGTGCAGCTTTTCCTCATCTCCTTTATCGCGTTCTTAAATCTGTCCATATTTTCAAGCTCTCTTATTAGCGTTTTTATCCTCTTTTTACTGTTGTTTTTATAGCTTGCTTCACAAAGAAAAACTTACAGACCACAACTTATTTAATAGCTATGTTTAAGGTTTACTCCTTTTCTAGTTAATGTAAGAATTTTATTTGTGTTACAGCAAATTGTTTTTTTCTAGCTTTATTTGTTATAAGTTATTAATTTGTATTTTTGTTACTTAGACTTTTATTTTTATTGATAATAAAATGCGCCAATGAAATTTAAAAATAAGCTTACCTGATTGTAGTCAAATTAACTGCACCGCAGCCCTATTGAGTAACGGCAAAAACACTGAATGCACAAGTCCATTTCGTTCTAAAGCTTCAAATTTTTTAATTAAAAATTTCGATTAAGTATCCAAATATTCAATTTTTGACCCATTCCATAAACTAATTGGTACAAAATCAATTTAAAGACGGGCTACAAAACATCAAAGGTTTCATTTTAGTATTTCTCTCAATCTTAAAGACTATAAAGATTTTGTTTTTCTATCTGGTACGGTCCCTTTGATCTAAAAATGCTAGCCAAAATACCCTTACAAAAATGTCATCTTACACTAGCCACGAACTGTAAAAATTTAACGTTTTATCGTTTTTACTTCACAAAATGCAACCTAAAAACCATTACTTATTTGTTAATTTCAACCTGAAACTTGAAAAGTAACAACAAATCTTGAATTATCCTACACTTTTTAATGCCCTTCTATATAAAATAATTTTATTATTGTAAATTTTGATAAAAGGGTTGGCCACATAAAAAAGCTATAAGTAGAAAAAAATTTGTGATAAAAGCAACTTGGATTTAAAAAAATAAGTATGTGGCCGATTTCCTTTTTTTTTAATATTTTGTAATTTGCATCATTAGTATGAACCCAATTATGACCGTGATATTTTAGATAAAGTAAAAATGTTTCTAATATTTTTATATCGTAGGACCCACCAAAGCCCGTGCCACGTCAGGTTGGAAAAAAGAGCAAGGAATAGAGGAGTCACGCCTTTTTAAGAAAACTGTTCAATGGCTTGGGTAAGGTTTTTCCGAATACCGGAAAAGGCAAACCAACAGCGTCTGACCCAAAAGGAACAGCTAAGGTCCTTCAAAGTACGAGAGTTACAGCTTTAGGTTTCCGCACCCTAACATATGTAAACTTTTAAATGTTACGAGTAAAATGTGGCAGGATAAAGTAGAATTCTATATCTCACAAAGCGAACCCATCGAAGATGTAGGAGAGGGAGTGGCTTAGAGTTCTCAGGGTCCAGCTTCAAACCTCAACTACAAACAAGTCAAAAAACAAAACACTAAATTAAGGAAAAATAGTAAAGTGGAAAAAGCAGTCCCAATACTTAAAAAAGATGGACACTAAACTATATTATTAAGAAGAGGTCAATAAACAGCTGTTAACAATTAAAATAAAATTACCAACAGAACATGACAATCATATATATATATATATATCATATTGGTTTGGGTGAAGAAATTTGAAAAAACTGGTAGAGTGTTGGATGTGAAGCATAAACCTCCACGAACAGTGCGGACGCCAGAGAACCTACAAACAGTGAGAGATTCTGTTGAACGCAGTCCTCGCCTTTCGGCGCGCCAGCAATTTCGCATTTTAAGCATCAGTACAAGTTTGAATCGAATGCTAAAAGAGATAAAATTTCACCCTTGTGCAACAAATTAACGAAAGAGACAAGGAAGCGAAGCTTGCTTTCTGCACCACCGTGAGTGGTTTGTTACGGGAAAACCCAGACATTCTAAATAATTGTTTAATGACCGATGAAGCACATGCGATACTGGTTATCAGTGAACCCTAAGGTTGTAGAGTCGGTGCTTTCGGAATTTTAGGCCCGCATTTCTTTAAAAATGACAATGAACAATCAGTAACCGTTGATTCAAAACGTTATGCGACTATGTTGAAATGCTTGGTGAACAATAGTTCCGACAACTTGCCATTGAGTCTAAAAACCCATATCTCCAGCAGGATGGAGCAATAGCCCGCACAACGCGAAACAGTATGGCTCAAGTTTGTAAAATGTTCGGAGCTGTTATCCCTCGTTTCGCCGAAATCGCTTGGCTAGCTCGGTCGCCCGACCTCAGTGTACCAGACTTTTTCCTGTGGGGGTTACGAAAAGACCGTTTGTTCCAAAGGCATATCATAAGTATTCAAGAACTCAAGCAAGTCATTGGTGAGAAAGTTGCAGCCATTGATGAGGACAGACGCAGGCGCGTGTGCGACAACTTTCAGAAACGTTTACAACAATGCATTGATGTAAACGAAGGCCATCTGCATGATGTAGTTTTCAAGAAATAATCTTGTAATTGGTGGTAAATAAATGGCATACTTGGTCGTATTTATAGACACTCTTATTTATTTTTTCCCTGCTTCCGTATATAATATATAACTAGTTGAAAAATCTCAGTTGGCTCCGCGCCAACCTATATAAGTAACGGGTGTGACAAAACCACCAAATAAAATTCAAAATAATAAATCTGCAGGATCGGATAATATTAGAATAAAATTAATAGAATATGGAGAAACCAAACTTCTGGGAATAATAAATAATGTTTCAGAAAATAGAAAATGCAGAAACTGTACCAAAAGTGGAGAAAATCATACACTGTGGCTATAAATAAAAAATAAAGTACAATTCTGTCGGCGAAAAGACTCGGTTCGGTTTTCTTGTATCTGACCCGGGTAGGAACTAAGAAAAACCTAGTCGCAAACTTCGGACACGTTCAACTGAAGGACCCACATCAAAAAATATGCTTCTGATCGGCTCCTCAACGAAGATTGGTGTAACTTGTCCTTTTTTCATCCACGCCCTTTTTCCTTTTCCTTGATTCCCCAGGAGTACAGGACGGGAAACCGATTTCTGCGGCAAAACGTCCGATTCCTAAGGGTGAATTTTCCAGCTTTGGCTTTTGATTGAAGTTCCTTTGTTTAAAAATTTTAGAAATACGACACAGTCCACTTTTGGCCGAAACAAAATTAAAATTATAAAACAATAAATCAATAGTTACGGCTTAACTCAAAACGCAAAAGTATACAGTAAGTTTAGAAATAAAATAGCAACCAAAATACAAGTGTACAAAGGGTTGAAACAAGCTTGCATATTCTCACCGACATTGTTCAATATGTACGCAAGACAAGCATTAGAGTATAGAAAATATATATTAATTGGAACACCCACACGAGACAAAACTCACTAGTTTGCCAATAACAGACTAGTAGTATAGGATAATGAGGACGAGATATATATGCTCATAAATTAGAAAGATCAGACTTTGACAAAACAACATTCATTTATATTGGAAGAGAAACACGTGTGTCAAACATAAGAGAGAAAAATAAAAGCTGCGTTAAATACGAGTACTATAATTATATCATGAACGAGTAAAATAAATGTGGATTTAGATAGAGGAGCAGTAAAAGAAAAAAACAGCAACAAAACCACTGCGTCATATAGAATCAAAACCGCACAAGACATAGAAAGAAAAGGCTATTTAATACTAGCGTAGAAAGCATGACAATAAGGGGGAAACTGTGGACCATGACTATAAAACACAATAGGGAATAAATTGAGAGTGATAAACTAGATTTTATGCTTAGTTTATAATACACAGATATGGGTGTAGAAATGTGAATTAAAAAACGATTGGAAAGTTACACACTTAATGTAATACACAACATACTACAGACAAAATCGTGAGAAACCAGATTGACTTTTTAATAATCAATAAGGGATTTAGTAGTAGACTCCTTGGCGTGCAAACATGCCCTGGCACAGACACTGGGAATTCTAGATAGGATCAATATAGAAAAAGAAGAACGACTAAGAAGTAAATGCACAGAAATAGAACGCCTAGAAGAAAAACACGATTGATTTATATTAACAAACTTGTGAAAGAAACTATCGGGCGAATAAAACATCCAAACCTGATGAGAGTTAACGACGATAATAATACTGTAATCACAGACCTTTATAATCACTCAAAGAATTATATCAAACAACTATTTAAGGAACGCAATCCAAGAGTAATTAACCATCAATATAAAAGCGAAAAGTAGACAAAGCAACCAGCCCAGATGATGTGTATATAGAGATTATAAAACTATTTGACGATGATAGTATTGATTACATGGTAAGATTGTTTAATGCCGTCTACGAAACTAGTCTATTACCTAAAGATTGGCTACAGTCTGCCTTTATCCCTGACGCCACGAAAGAGAATACTAACAAATGTGACCAATACCGTACGATCAGCTTCCTGAGTCACGTTCTCAAGATATTCTTAAAAATACTACTGACTAGAATACACAGAAAAAGTGAAGAAGTAGCCTCACGGTGCTACTCAAAAAATGCCGGAACCAGAGGAGATAAGTATGTATATGCTTTATCGGCTGCCAAAAAGCGATGTACTGTGTCAACCATAACGAACCAATAAATTTCTCTGAAAATAAGTACATAGACCACCTATCATTGAAAATAAATATTGACAAGATGATGCTTGTAAGTAAAACACCGATGATCCAAGTAAATCTCTTCAAATACGAAAAATCTACTAAACATGTTACAAAGTTTAAGTACCTCGGTTGTTGGATAATTGAAAATTTAAATGCGGACACAGAAATAGTCTGCCGAATAGAAGAAGCGAGGAAAATATTCCTCAATATGAGAAAACTATTAACCAACAAAGGCCTTAACCTAAAATTGAAATACCACTTTGTTAAAGGTTATGGTTATGCCGTGTTGTTATATGGAGCCGAAACGTTGACTCTTAAAGCCAATACGCTTAATAAACTAGAAGCACTTGAAATGTGGGTCTTCAGAAGACTACTGAAGGTACTCTGGACTACCCATATAACCAACTCTGAGATTGTGAGACGAACAATTAGAGATAGGGAGCTCCTGGCTATAGTAAAGCAAAGAAAAGTTACATATCTTGGCCACATATTCCGAAACACAAAGTACCTATTTCTGAAGTTGATTATAGAGAGAAGCATTGAAGAGAAACGGGGCACAAATAGGAAAAAACATTCTTGGCTCAATAAACATTAAGGATTAGACAAACCTAGACACCCACATAATATTCAGAACCGCACAAAACCGAGAAGATTTTACTATAATTGTTACCAACATCCATTAATGGATGCGGCACTTTAAGAAGAAGAAGAAGAAGAAGAAGAAGAAGAAGAAGAAGAAGAAGAAGAAGAAGAAGAAGAAGAAGAAGAAGAAGAAGAAGAAGAAAAAGAAGTTATACGTCTAAGTAGCAAGATAAAAACATAAATAAATTAAAAAACTAAACAAAAAACATTGGAATGACAGACAGTTTGTGAGAGTTGAGAACGACAAACCTGTAATGAGAAAAAAAGTCAAAGGAAATATAGAATTATTATTGGCTACGTTTTAGGTCCATCTAGATTTTCTCTCTTATTTTTATGTAAGTATTTTTTTTTGAAATTTCAATGTTTTTATTTACTACATTATTGATAACTTCATAAGTACTTGTAGGTCTATTTATTCTAGTTCTTTTCTTTGCCTTCCAGTATTTTAGTTTCTAGAACTATCCATGATATTGGCTATTTAAATAAAAAGTCTTATTTTTTCAGGTTTTCCAACTTCATTTTTTATATTCTGCTTTTGGTACCCCAATAAATGATGTATAATAATTTTTCATACTTTTTACAAACTTGGGTTTTGAAATATTTCTTTAATACTTCGAAACTATTTTTAGTAATATCCACATGGTTCTTATGATATTGATAATTTTTTAAGTACAAATATTCTTTCTGTAGTGATTCTCATTACATGCGAAAGGTGCTTAGAGCAAAAGCTCCACCAAAACAACAAACATACAAAAATGTGGCAGTAAATTGCAGAACCATTTATTGGGACAACGTTTACTTCGCCGGATAAAAAGCAGCGCCGCATTTAGTTAATAGTTTTTTGGCCGCAATTAATCACCGGATATTCGGTACAATTCCCGGCTCCCGCTCGGGCCCGAATAAATTTTTGCAGTGCTATTCCGAAGATTCACTATCCAATATATTCGTGCTGCTTTACGACGTTGTTGATTCTAACGAGCGAAATAATTACTAAAAATAATGAGAAAACTTGTTACTTCTTTCGGAAAAACCTTATTAACTAGCAAAAGTTTTATATTTAATGTTTGTTTGTCGGAACGACTGCAATTTAGAGTTAGATTACGCCGAGCGCCCGAAATATGCTAAACTAATTGCTCCCGGGGCCATTAGCGTGCGCTCCTGCACTCGGCGCCCGCCGCCCTGCGCTTTTCCGACGTGTGTCTGCGCGCGGATCACCGCGTAAGGCCCTTCCGAGAATTAGAATTTATTATTATGAAAATGTCGCTTCCCAACAGCCCATCCCGGCGTGTAATGGAAAATGATGGCGCGGTGTGACGCCGCGACGCGAAAAGACGGCTTTTCTATTGATACGTGATCTGCGGCCCCAGGAAAGGAATAGAGCGCGGATTTATACGTCAGATACGAGCTGGTAACGACAGCCTGGAGACCGAATTATTTCAGCGATCGCTGCTCTACGGTTCTCTAGTTTCACCTTAAAATATAGAGTCCGATAACGAGAGCCATGCCGGGATCTGCGCTGATTTACTCGGAAATTATTCGGGGTTTTCTTATTATATTGGGTCTCGGTGGACCGTAGTTACGTACGGCGATATACCAGTGGGAAATGCGAGGGTGCTTCAATACATATCTCTCTATCCGGGTCAACTATTATGTTGAAACCAATCTCGTTAATAGCTATATAAAAATGCCTGTAAGTAGTTACAAAGATAGCCACACAAATACTTGTACTCGTGTGCAATAGAGAAATAAAGTTTAACTAAAATTTTAATCAACAGCCGAAAAATTAACTTGATTCTTAAATAAACGTTAACTGATTTATTCAAATTTTTAGTAAATTATTATACAACCACTTTGAATTTTGACTGAAGTCGACTGACCTATGGTAGATCGCTTTGTTGGGTCCTTATCGGAATTCGGAAAATCTTGAGGTTTGATACACAATAGCGGAGAACATCTTCAGAAAAGAATCTTCTAAATATTAAGCTACTGCTTTTTTGACTTTGACTTTGTCTCGTATCTCGGGGCTCCTGAGTCCAATCCCTAATCCTCATCTCTGTGGTGACCTGGCTTGGAAGGTAGGCCACCCCCGTACCGCCTTACGGGGAGATCAGAATCTTCGGGCGTTTTCGGTGGGCGCCTCTGTCCAACTCATACTCATACGGGGCACGGATAACTGGGTTTCCATGTCCCTTAACGCTGGAAAAGAGCCTCTGAGCACTCTGGGAGATAAACTCGTGGATTGTTGGCACGTTGGTATTGCGGTGGAGGATTGTATTCCTAATATATGTACTAGGGAGCGCCAAAGATGGACCTTAGGGCCCGGTTCTGTATCAACTAGAGTTTGTTAAGATGTATCTTGGCGCAAAAACCCCATTCGGCTCTAACCATGGAGGAGAGAGCCAAGGACCTAACGGGTTGCCTTCGCCTTCATTACCGCCCGATCAACGTGAGGTCTCCAGGTGAGTTTCTCATCTAAGGTCACTCCCAGGTATCGTGACTCTTCTTTCCAGGGTATCTTCCGGTCGAAGTCCAACGTTCGCGATGAATAAGACGGCAGTGCTTTTCTCAGCATTGACGCCTATTCGCCACGTGGTACACCAGTCTTACAACGCGTCCAGCTCCTCTTGAACGCGTTCGATTGCCATCGTACGATTTCGCGAGCTTGACAGTACTGCTGTGTCGTCTCCATACTGCATACTGCATGGAAGTTAAATAACGTTGGGGACAGCACCGAACCTTGGAGGACGCCCGCTCTTTGAACTCTCTGATCCGAAACCTTCGGCGGGAGAGGAAGGACCGGATCAGTTGGGTCATCGGTAGCGGGATGGACGCTGAAGCCATCTTGTAGACGGAACCGTTGTGTCAAACCTTATCGAAGGTCTTGTCCACATCCAGAAAGGCTGTTGCGGTGTGGAGCTTCTTGAGAAAGCCTTTCGAGATCTTTTACACCACCCGAAGTAGGTGGTAGGTGGTGGAGTGGCCTGGACGGAATTCAAACTGATTCTCCGGAATCAGCTGGAGGTGATGCGTTCTATCAGCTTCCCCAGGGTTGGCAGGAGGCTGATTAGGCGATAAACGTGCCGGTCTTCTCAAGCTTGGAAAGCATCACGACATCCGCAATTTTCCAGAAACTCGGAAAGTGACGGAGTCAGAGTACACTGTTGGCGAGATGGGCGATGCTAAGCTACTGCTCCTTGCGCTTTCGCTTTTATACTTGTGCGCGTGTGGTAGGGATGATGGAGAGAAGGGCCGTTGTTGGCGCCACCGAGTTAATTACTGACGTAACCGGGCTAGCTGCTGGCGGTCTATTTTTTGCGCTTAAAAGCAACAAAGCAAGATATAGATACATAGAATATATCGTCCCTGTTAAAGTTATTTTTGTTTACAAATTTTACCGACTCTCTATATAATCTCTGATAATAGTTCCTAGAATTAGACAAAACTTTGTTAGCCCAAACATTATCTGGTGGCTAGGATCGGGTTAGTTAAGGCGTAGATGACTGTTTTTTTATTCTGGTATAGACCTGCACAAATAAACATGATATGTAGTGTATTTCTGGTATATACCATAGTATATACACATATGTTTTCTTGTCCTTAGCTGGTCGAAGCAAGTCCCGTAGCTTGGAGGTAATAGTGTAGATGGTCTCTACTTTGCATTTTTTTAGAATTCTCCCTATCCGATCCGTAATCCTGTTGATATAAGACAGAAAAAGCTTTGCATTCCGCGCCCACTTCCGGTTGTATTTTCGCGTGTGCATCTGCTAGGTTTCCTTGCTCTCCTTATCTCCATACTTGAGTAGCCATTTTTCTGTAAGGCTCATTCCAGATGTTTAGTTTCTTATATAAGAAATGAGATAAATATGTTCACGGTGCTCGTTCTACCAATGTTTTCACAATCGTTCTTTTTTGACTTAGATGTTAATTTGACTACTTGTGAAGGCCGTCCGTACCTATGCTTGAATTTTTTGTACACAGTATGTTGAAAATATCCATTTTTGAATCTTAATACCTGTACATCTAGAAAAGCAACCCTATTGTTCGATTCTAGTGTCATGGTAAACTGTATATCCAATTAAAATGTTTAAAAAGTGCGATAGTATCTTCTTGACGCATCTCCAAATCACAAACGTGTCATATATCTATCTTACTGAAATCACGGATTTAATGGTACTATATTGATGGCTATCTCTTTAAACTTCTTCATGTGGTGATTACAGCGCTCAGAGGGCTTTCCATCTTCCGTCTCCGTCTCCGTCTTTTTGTTAATAATATACCCTTTACAAATTAATTAACCTAACATAAGACACTGTCGAAAGAGCTGGAAAATATCATTGGGAAGAATTTGATCCAGGACACCTTGGATCAGAACTTCAGTAAGGAAAGAAGGATGTATTAGGTCTCCCTCAGCAACTGATACAATAACATCAACAACGCTCCCATCCCTACCTTACGCACACAAGTATAAAAGCAAAAGCCTATGGGACGATAACTTAATGTTTAGAATACGTGTCCCTAAAGATGTCTGCCGCAGTTGTGAACGAAACATCAAGAACTTCCAAACTCGAAAACTACCAACAGTATGCACCAAAACACCGGTCATAAAAACCTTCGCATTTATTCGATTGCTCTATAAACGATTTTTTTTAACAAAATAACATTAAACAATTATTTGAATTCCTTCTACATCAGTCTTATAATATTTGTAAAAGAAGTTTGTCTCGTACCATGTAAAAAGACTTTCACGAACTAAATCATAATTTATAATAATAAAAGATCATTCAAAAATTTTTAATTAAAAAAAATAGATCACCAAAATCAAATTATAAAAAGGATTAGTGTTATTTTTCCTTTGTCATGGTAAAAAATAGCTGGTTTCTGTTTTCAAGTGGTAAGAAAACAAAATTGAGTGTTATTAATCTGACGTTATAAAAAATAAAAATATTACTTCATACCAGATTATTTGGAACTGTAATTAAAGTTATAGCTAAAGCTAGTAAACAAAGGTTTAAATAGAACCAAACATCTGCGTGTGCCAAGGTTGCAAAAAAACAGTCGGAATATATTCTCTTCAATACCTAGTAGGAAAGTCAAGCGAATTATATGACAGATAGATGAAATCCTAACGCTATTTTTACTATCACTTTCAACCTCATCTAAAAATGGATCGCCAATGAGCAATTCATACAATGACCATCGATTATTAAACTAGTACAGTGGCATCCTTGCTAGTCTCAGTTCAAAAAGACACATAATGACACAAAGCCGAAAAAAATGCAAAAGTTCACGTACTTAACCTAAGGATCAGAAAGGTATAGTCAAGTCAGAAAATACCGTAATAGAAGAAAGCTGCAATAAAGGGGTCAGAATTTTTCGCAAAAATACGGAAACACCAATCTACAAATCCAAATTCTTGTAAAAAAATAGTTTGGCTAATTCAGTAAAAACTTCAACGGAGTATTCCACATTTATAGGGCAAAAAATAAAAAACAAAGCCTACATTCGGAAATTCAAAACGCTGTACCTTGAAGAGACGGATGAGAATACATGGCAAAACTAAAAATTAGGAATTAGAAACGGCAGAAGAAATCTGTGCCCAGGAAAAATTGCGATAGGCCTTAATTGAAAAATGTAAGACACCAGGCACGCGTAAGTTTAAAATAGTGCATACAAATGCGTTAATATAAAACTTCAGGGAAGATTACATCATTTTGAAAGCATAATTAAAACAGAATTGAAGATGTGTATGGAAGAATACCTTGAAAATCTAATAGATATTGAAAAATAAATTATAAGAACTAAAAGTAGATACAAAACCAAATTTCGGAAATTTAAGAGAATCATAGACAAATCCGGAAAAATATTATAGAAAATCAAAAAAGACATCTGAAGTTTGAGAGCAACAGCAAAAATAAAAGCAAAGGTATATTACAAAAGTTTGAAGGAGAATTAAAGATGAAATCAAAAGAATATTCCAGAAAGCTGAAAGAAAAACTAAAGGCTTTTAGGGTTTTAAAAATAAACTGAAAGAGAATCTGTGAGTTGTCTAAAACGACGTGTTTAACGATCGGCGGTCACTAGAGCAGCTAAAGAAAAAGAAAAAGCTCGATTTGGAATTAATATTGGGACTGGAAAAGAAAAGCCAAAGAGTAAGATGACAGAAGACTAAAACTAGTAATAAAATGTTATTGGACACAATTAAATTCTTTGAAATTAGGTGATCATATTTTGTAGAAAATCTTGGAAAACGTTGATGGCACAAAATCCAGATTGCGGTTATTGGTGTGGATAAGCCAAATGTCTAAAGTTTTGCGTTATGTACATTGTGGAAAGTCAGAAACATAGCTGCTAATTGAGAAAACATTGCAGAAGGTTCGAAAACAATTCTATTTGGTGAACTATAAAGAACACGTGAAAAAATGGTTTCAAAAATACAAATCGTGCGCGTCGGAAAACTCACGCAATATCATATTAAGAGTCATCGACAATTTATTGCTACTTCTACCATCAAGGCACATGGAACTCTGGAATAGTATGGCATTTCCTTCTCAGATCTTAGCACAAGTGGTACAGATCACCGTAGTTCTGGAACAAAACGGTCTTAAAAAGGAAGTAATGTGGCGATTGATCCCCAGAAGCCAAATCTCTCTAAAAGCGCCGCGGGTGAGAATTCAAGAATTCTAAAACCTGTGTCGAGATATCTAAGCGAGTACAACACAATTTAAGTGGTAATCTAAAATAATTGATGATAGCATTAGTCCATTAATTAATTAGCTGCTAATCCAATCTGAAGATAAATAGTGCTTGCAGATTTTGAAGCAATAAATAAGTAACAACCATAAACTGAATTCGTTACAGTTATCTGGTATATTGTTTCATCATTCTGTTAAATAATGTATTGTTTGCAAAAATTGAGCTATCATTTCTTTTGGGCTTATAAATACTAAAAAGAAAAAGCAAATTAAGATAAATTGGTTTAAAATTGTCATGGTTTTTATAAGTTTTCTCCAATTTTTAGTAATAATGTATTGCATAAGCTGCTTATTTATACTGAAGTGTCTTGATGAGCAGAAAGTTCCAGAATACAATGCGTTATAAAAATTTGACTTGATAAATAAAGTTGCAAACAGTTATAAACCGTTAAATAACTTCTTTGGGCTCTAAAATTAACACAAAAATTGAAACATTTGTGACACAGAAGATGTACATTTAATATGACTGAGATTTATCTCTGAAAATTATTTACCATACATTCGCTGAGATGACGGCGTTTTGGGTTTATTCCAGCTCAAATCATATTATTAGATGGTTGTGCAGTGAATTTCAAGCCGATATGGGGCAATTGTAGTACCCAATCATATAAAAATTATTTATTACTGCTTTGATTTATACCAGTCCTTCAGTGAAGGTGAGTTGTATTCAGAGTTCGACTTAATGAACCAACTGCAGGGTATGATAAATATCTATTGGTTTTGGTTCTAGAGGGAATTGTCTTAATCTTCTCTGACTAGTTCTATTTCTCAAAAAGGGACTACATAATCGATAGATTACACTTTAGCTGACCTCAGGCACTTGAGCGAGAGCCAGGTGTTCATTTTTACTTAGCATATGGACCTTCAAACCACAAAATTTGACAAATCATTCTAATCTTCTATCTGAACTCTTAATTACGAATACAATAATACTCGCGCTAGAGCTAGCTTGCACAAAAAATGATTTTTGTTCCTTTCATGCTTTTTGTTATTGCTATAAAATACCTATCAGTTTCGTTTAGAGTGTGTAGTGGCGCATAGACACCGCTGCCAGTCCCAAGTACCGAAAAAGCGGGGGACTGGGCCAGGTTAGCAACTTACCCATCATAAAACAAACCATGTTCATAGAACAAAATAACTAAAGAATAGCGAAATTAGCTTTATGTCACAAAAATAACTACAAATAGCAGACAATAATGAGCAACAACAAAAAAAAGACTTGGACATAGATAGAAAAAACTATGATAACGACTAGAAAACAAATAATAAATAAACGAATGAAAAGATATTATAAGAGTGGGGGTCGTACAAAAGGATCAAAATGTATTGATGAAGATTGGTGAAACACTGATATATTTGAAGTAATAAAAAAAGGCGAAGGGAATTAAGTTTTGATTTATAACGAACAACGAAAATATGAATATTCGTATGAGAGTAGGGACGCTTCTGCATGTATTATTTCAATAACTTATCAAATATACAAATGTCGAAAAAAGTTTATTAAAAATAATATTAAACATAAAAAGAATTGTCTTCATATAATCAGCGTACCTGATATTACAAAAAGCTAGAGAACGTCATGGACAAGATAGCTCACAACCACGCAATCTTAACGCAAGTGTAGGCAGTGCACTTTTACAAAGTATTAAAAGGCCCACGACAACAGAAACAAATTAATCGGTTTTTGTGCTCAAAAGAATCTACGTATACATTATACCTATCTGACCATGATATGAAATACAAATATACATATGCTAGCGATCAGGGATGCTAGTTTGTAACAGACTGTAATAACAAGCAGACATTTCTTGCGAACTAAGATTTTAATTCTTAGTACACTAAATTTGGTCAATATAGGGAGAGACCATTCAGTTTTTTTTGTAAGATTGGAATAAGATAGTTCATTCAACAACGAACTGATCTAACACAGAAAAGTTCAATATACTAAAAAATGAGACTAACGATTTAAGAATAAAAATAAAATGTAATCCGATAATAAAAATAGCGCAGCAAAAGCATGAGCAAAAGGAAAAAATAACATCGTGCAAGTAGCAGAGAACCAGTGCGTAATAGAAGTATCAGAACACAAGGACTATACTAAAGAAGCGAAAGAAGCTTTTAAATGATGTAAAATAACTGGAAAATCAAAAGATGTACAAGAAAAAAACTCATTAAATCCAATAATAAGGCAACTGAAAGAATAATACTGGAAGAGTTTTAAAAAAGATATGCAGACGGACTCGCAAAAAATATATGGCTTATGTTAAGGTATAAGAAAGCTGAAGTTAATCATACTGTGAAAATAATGGTACAAATTCAGAACAGTTGATACAATACTTCAGAAATGTGTACAATGAAGAACCAAAAAATGTGTATAACGATGATAAGGCAAACAATCTGTCTGTCGATGTATCAGTGACAAATATTTAAAAAACGTTCTACAGGGAGGGGAAAGAACGGAGGCGGAGAACTATCGAGGATAATGCTTCTAAATAAAACGTGAAAGCTACTAACTAAGCTAATATTAGAGAACGTACAGTTACATCAACATAAAAGTGGAGAACAATGGAAGACTACAAAAGAGATAGATAAAAAGTTAGATTTTTTTAAATGTGTGTAGCTTAAGCATACCATCCAAAAAAAAAGCTCTTCACATATTATTGTTCTATACTTGTTTTTCCTATGTTTATTTTTCATATTGTATTTGATGGAATAACATTGTAAATGTTTTCATTTGAATTTTTGGCATTTATTACTTTTAGGTCACTTTAGAATATTACAAAATACTAAAAAGAAATAAATTAAAATATAAAGCATTACACTTTAGGGATATTTAAATAAAAAGAAGACTTGCGCTCACTCCCCTACAATAATATATTTACTTAAGTAAATTAAATTTATCTTACATTTCCCTTTATTAGCACACAGCGTCGGTAAAAGCTCCGTTTTAAATTTAGATCTTTCAAATGTCGTGCTCTCCAATTTTCTTATCTACCCATAGTTTACATAAAACGTTTTTACAGCATTACAAACATCAAAAGGATAAACAAGAGCGACCCGCAGCTTTTTGCTAAACGTTTCCAGCGCGACATAAACCCGAAACCTAATTTACGAGAGTCCGGAGGGCGCGAGCGCTAGAATAAAACATGCATCCGAGATGCCATTAGCGCCACTTTTAAATTATTCTTAATCAATACACCCTTGGATATTTACTTCCCAGTCCCGCAATCCCCGAGCTGCGGTCGCCGTCCCTTCCGCCCCTTTCAATATCGAACTCGGCCGCAGCCCGATAACAGATAACTAAAGGCGGCCGTAATTGAGTTCTAGTCTAGTTCGGGAGTTAATTTTTTCCGGGGCTCAAAAATGACGGAAGCGAAGGCGCCTAAAACAATATTTCCGTTTAGATCCCGCCGGCGCGCGCTGTGACGCGGCGAAAGCGCTCGAGCCCGCTCCTAATTTCCTTATCAGTGAAGTTTATATAAATAGACTCGGCTGCTAAGAACAAATTGTTAGTCATCTAAAGCTCGTTGTAGCCAATTTCGCCACTTATCCTTTTACATCCTAGTTCATGAGCTCCCAGCGGTGCAGCACATTATATTTGCGTTAGCGACTTGAATACATAATAACACAAAACGTTCCCGTTCGCCCGGCTCGCACATAATGCGTTTATCACGTATAGGGTGTTAGTATTTCTGTCCTGTTGGACATTGCAAATAGAAATGTAGAATTTAACTTCATTGTACATTGTTCTGGCAATTTGTTTAATGCACTCAGATACATCTACACCAAAAAAATTAAAAATACAAAGTACGGTCTCAACAAGAAGATAACCGTCGTTATTTGGTCAAGAGGCACCGCAGCACCATCTATGTTAATTCGTTTGAATATTTAATTCGTGCTTTTTTGCATAATATATAGTCTGTAGGCACATTATATTGCTGACATCATAAATTTGTTATCCTTACAATGAGTATAAAAGTCCTAAAGCGATACGAGGCAACATTTTTGGTGAATTATGCGAAAGAGTCAAAACTGATGTCTAAGCGGCTGCCAAATGTATGCAGACGATCAGCCGTAGAAGACAAATTAAACATTTCGCTGCGCTGTGCCCAAATTGAACTTTGAAAGAAAGAAATTTAGGTCTCTATAAATACATTTTGAAGTTGTCTGCGTATATACGAGGCGCATTCATAAAGTAAGGGCCGTTTGCATGTATATAAATAGTGGCGCTTCGAAGCACAGTTTTACCACTGCAGCGCCATCTACTGACTCATTGCGAAGCTACAGCGTCATTTGTTTTGATTCTGAAATTGTATTGTTGTCAGTGAATGCAAAGAACAATGGCCGCGAAAATCGTTGATTCCGCCAAGTGTGAAGTGCATTCTGTGATTCGTTTCTTATGCTCTTATGCGATCGTCGGCTGCTGAAATTCATCGGGAGTTATGCCTGGTTTACGGACCTACAGTTATGAGTGAAGGAAAGGTTAGACAATGGTGCCGTTATTTTACAAATGGCCGAACAAATGTCCATGATGAAGAGCGGAGTGGCAGGCCCAGTATCCAGACTGATGAAATCGTTTCACAAGTGGACCAAGCACTGCGATCTGATCGTCGATTGACGATTAGTGGCCTGGCTGACAAATTTCCTCAACTTGGACGCACTACTGTTTACAATATTGTCACAGAAAACCTCGCATACAGCAAATTGTGTGCAAGGTGGGTACCAAAATGCTCACCGACCACCACAAAGAGCAAAGAATGTCTAGTGGACGAAAGTTTTGACCCGTTATCAACAAAATGGAGATGATTTGTTTTCTCACATTGTTACTGGGGACGAGACGTGGGTATCCTACGCCAACCCAGAAACAAAACTGCAATCGATGCAGTGGCGACACTCATCCTCACCAAAACCGAAAAAGTTTAAACAAACTCAGTACACAAGTCGAAAATTGATGGCTACAGTTTTTTGGGACAAAGACGGTGTTCTTTTGGTTGATTTCATGGAACGTGGGACAACAATTACAGCTGACGTGTACTGCGAAACGCTCAAACACTTGAGACGTGCGATCAAAAACAAACGCCGCGGGAAACTGTCATCTGGCATAATCCTCCTCTACGATAACGCGCGTCCTCACACTGCTGCCAAAACCATTGAGAAAATTCAAGATTTTCGTTGGGAACTTTTTGACCACCCACCGTACAGTCCCGACCTTGCACCTAGCGACTACTTCCTCTTCTTGCATTTTAAACGGTGGCTGGGTGGACAACGTTTTGAAACCGAAGACGGACTCAAAAACGCCGTTGTCAACTGGTTCAACTCTCAGGCGGCAAACTTCTATGCAGAGGGGTTAAAGAAGCTGGTGCAGCGGTACGAAAAATGCTTAGAAGTGAACGGCGATTATGTAGAGAAGTAAAGTAAGATTGTACCTAACTAAATATGACAATAAAATTTGTTTCTTATGAGTACATTTTTTTCTGTGACCAAACGGCCCTTACTTTATGAATGCGCATCGTAAAACCTTTTTTCATTTCGATTGAAGAAACGTTATTATTAGAACACCATGTGAAAAAACGACTAGCTTCGGCAAGGAAAAATTTGGATCAAGAATTTGGATTAAGACTTAGAGCTCCAGAACAACTACAATTAAAGGTAGAAAAATGCTAAAAGCAGTAAATAACATAAATTTGTCGCCTTTATCCACAGAAAAACTAACCTACTGGCCCTCAGACCTCAATAAACAGCTAGACTTACTTGTTTCGTAAAAGGAATCTACACAAACCTCCTGCCTTCACCTTTCTACACTTCAGTCCAGTTCATTTCCCAATCATAGTAAAACAGAAAATTGTCGAGAAACGCCGGTTAACAATACGACACTAAATCATGCCACCAGAAAGCTCAAAAACCTTGCTCTCCACCATCAGAATAAAAAATGTCCAAAAATATCTGAAACAACTCTCACCATCCGAAGCAAATGATTACTCGCTCTGCGATCTTAAGCAGCCACAGGAACACACACCCCTATTTGTGCAGTCAATATCTGAACATGAAAAGTATTGGTATTTACAGACCACCATTTCCGGTGGAGTTAGATAATAAGAATGACATTAGAAACATGTATGCCGTATCAAATGAGCCTGCCACTAAATAAATACAAGTTCATCAAGTGAAAGACACCATTCTCAAACATGTAAATTCCCACAGCACCGGGCCATGACCTAATCACTGGCTTAATTCTCAAAAGTCTGCCCCAAGAAGGTTTTCGATTCGTAACTGACCTATTTAATGGAATACTAAGGCTTTATTATTTATTTCCCCAAACAATGGAAAACTGCTGTTATAATCCTAATTCCAAAACCCGGAAAACCTACTAATCAACCAGCTTCTTGCAGGCTTACTATCAGTACTGTACAAAGTTTTAAGAAAATGCTCTTACAGAATTTATACACAATACTTCTATATAATCACCTTATCATCTCACTACCAATTTGGTTTTCGGAAGCATTACGCAACAACTAAACAAGTACATCGTATAGTAAACAAAATCACTAAAGCTTTCGAAAAGCACAGATATTGTGCAGCAGTATTTTCGAACGTAACCCAGGCTTTCGACAAGGTCGGGTTTGAGGGTCTGCTCTGCAAAATTAAAACATTCTTACCCGCGGACTATTTTGAACTCCTAAGCTCATATTTATACAACCGACATTTTCTTATCAGGAATGGCACCGCCACAACCTATCCCATCAACTCCGATGTTCCACAAGGGAGCGTACTGGGTTCAATTCTACACCTCGTATGTAGATATCACCACTATACCTGGAAAAATGGTTGCCACATTTGCTGACGACACGGCAATAACACTAACATAACTTCTCACCACTTACGAGTACAAATCCAGTCAAATTACATTCACACTTAAGAGAGGCAATTGCCCACCGCTGATACTTGAAATTCAACAGATCTCGCAAGCCAACATTGCTAAGTATCTTGATATACATATGTATATGAAATTGATCTGGAGCACGCACATCTAGGCCAAACACAAACAAATGGGTTTCAAACTACAAAAAAATATAATGGCTGATAGGGCGTCGTTAACAACTATCTGGAGAGCAAGTTACTCCTTTACAAAACAATGCTCAAGCCCATATCGTCATATAAAATTAAACTTTAAGATACTGCCAAAACATCCAACAAAGAAATATGAATAAGGTTCCAATCAAGTCTTAAGATCCGTAGTAAACACTTCATAGTACATCTCCAACGAAACCATTCGAAAGGATCTCGCAGTTCCAACAGTGTATCAAGAAATTCAACGGTTTTATGTGCGTTATCGTATTAATGTTCGCCCAAACACCTCAGTGGAGTATCTTAAAGAAAATTATGAAGTACTACTTCGCTTAAAACCTCTTGACCTCATACACAGATTTGAATAACTCTTCAGCAGTGTTTTACATGTTATATGTTTAAATTACTTTAAAGACTAACATAATGTGTGCATCACAGGATGCACATTCTTCACGACTATCACCACTATCATGTTTGTTAAACAAACTATTGATTGTCGCTTTATAACAGATGGTAAATTAAAAAAAAATTAGAACAATTTCCTTTATGGGCATGGTCTTCCTTACCAAAAACGTAATCAATAAAGAGTAATAGAATTCCTCAGCGCACATTAAAACACACAAGGTTTGGCTGCCTCTTTCTGTTTGCGAATAATTTAAACACCGAGAAAATGTGAACTATCTAGCAGAAACAATTTTCAAATTCTGTTAAAAAATTGGTTCTAACAGAACAAGTTGGATACTGCAAAAGGACAATGGCTCTAACCATCTCAGCAAATTGTGTAAACAACAAAATAACCTCTATACAATAAAACCCCTTTGAAATGTGTGGTCGTACATAAAAATGTAAAGCTCAAAGGAAAGCTAGTGTACACGATAAAGCAGCTGTCATTTCAAATTAAGAAAATATGGCGATCTTTGTCAAGCGACTATGGAGGAAACCTTGTCGAAAGCATAGAAAAAAGGTGTGAAACTATAAGGAGTAATGAAGGTGATTGGGCCAAATACCGGGTGATTGCACAATAGCTCATAATATATACTTCAATAAAAGAAAATATATCTGCATTTTCATTTATTCAATATTACAACGGTCATTTTATTATCGAACAAACTGTAAATAAAGTACAGCGATTATTTAAAAATTAATAAAAGTAATAATGAAAGTACAGCTTTAATATAATTTGGTCATTATGAGATTATTAAAGCACACAAAGAATTATTTTGCTCAATATGTTTATAGGGCGAATTCTTAAAAGTTCTACGCGATTGCGAATGGTTCCAGTGATCTACCAGCTGAAACAACCGTAACGGTTCTAGAATAATGTACACCACTATCTAAACTTGTACAAGGAACAATCAAGAAAGCAGTTGTAATTTGACACAATTTACGTCATGGTCTGCGTGCGCTTGTAGAAATACATAATCAGTAGTTGATTAGTTGCTAAATACATGTATATCGTCGAATAATTGTTAAGTGAAAATAAATAATAAAATCTATAAACTAAGTTTGTTACAGCACTTGAATTTTGCAAATAATTATTGTAGTCAGTATATAGACATACGTTACTACATACTGTGGTCAAATGAAAACGTTCTTAAAGCAACATTCTGTTGTATGTATAGTGAAACTACGAAATTTTAACTGACTTGCTTCGGACGATCGAATACTAAGTATTGCCTAACAAACATAAAGTAGTCCCCTCAGCAAAATAACATACCCCCTTATACTGTGAAGAAAACCAAAGGGAAAACACTTGACCGCATTAAATTGCTACCAGTCCAGATCTTACACTGGCAAATTATTCCCTCTTTCGTTCCATGGCGCTCTTTTTACATGAAAAGCAATTTACAATTTACTGCTATAACAGACATTAAATTTGCAGTTCGAGATTGCTTTCATTCAAAAGCAAAGCAGCCGAGCACACACTAGGGCTCGCGATTAAAAGTATTATTTAAACTCAACTATAACTTCCTATCAACTGGAAACCCAACCTACTAGCCGTCCAATCCAAGTAATATCCCGGACTTGTTTGATTTTGTGTTTCAAACGGCCTCTCACCTATCTATATAAATGTCATTCCCAATTATAATCTGCTATACAATCACTCACTGATCATAGAAACCGTTAGCCCTACTATAATCTTATAAAATACTTAGTCCTCCTCTCAGTAATAGGAAAACTTACTGAAGCTTTAAAGTATTACATCGAAGAACATCCCAATAAAAACATCTGCCTAAAAACTACAAAAGAAATAAAACCTACAACAAAGCACTTCATAACTACAGTACAAATATAAAAATAAATCGTCTCAACATATCAAATTCGTGAAAGAAATAGAGCATGAGCTAGATAGAACACAAAAGAAGGTTTAATCAATTTATTAACCATCTAAAAATTAAATTACAATTTGTTAAGAATTAATTTCTTCTAACGTCATTACATTTTCATGATAATTTAATCTTGAAACCACTAAGGATATTAAGTAATTACAAACCCATATTACAGTAATAAGAAACCAAGAAGGATCATGGTTAAGATCAGACAAAAAAAAAGGCTGGAGCATTTGCAGACCATATAATCGAATAATGAGATAAAATGGTTAAAAAATGGAAAACCACCAAGTGATAACCTAATAATAGAAATTGTCTGACCACAAAATAAAATTCTTAGAACTTATTGGCCGTTGCAATTCAAAATTCGTACAAATTATTCCCATACTTGAAATAGACTCCAGTGAAATTAACTTCTGCCGTTTTGTTATCCTACCCTCTATAGTATTACTAGACCGTATTAACAATACTGTGCGAGAAGCATGGCTACCTAATTATCAATTTGGATTTTGGCACCAACACTGTACAACAAAACCATTGTCTAACAAACGTCATCTGAACTATACTATGAAACAAAGCATTTTGCGCTGCTGCTTTTCTGGACGCTAGACAAGCATTTGACCAGGTGTGGCACAGAGTATTACAATATAATATAAAAAAACATTTCGTTCCGAATTTTATCTCTTATTACAGTTGATTCTTATAAAACAATACATTCTAAACAAGGATTGGCCAAGATGTCTGGCAAATTAAAAAAATAAAATCAAACACCACAGGAGAGTATCGTGAAGCCAATTCTATATTTTCTATTTACCTTTGACCTGCCCACAACGGAATTCACTAAAATAGGTATATTTGTTAACGATACGGCGATGCTTGCATATAACAACCCGGTAGCAGAATTAGCAGCACAAATTCATTTAAACGAAATTGAACGTTGGTTATTTAAGTGCAAAATAAAAGTCAACAAGACTAAATCAGTATATGTTAAGTCTACAACAAATAAATAAAAAGTTTCCGTCAGTATTACCCTCCCTGATTCAACGAAGCCAAATACCTTGGATTACACATTGACAAAAGGTTAACATGAAAAACCCATAGTGATAAAAAATAACACGCTACGCTGGGAGTCTACCAATTAGGATTAGTTATTAATTCTTAGAATATATTAATATTCTTACCGTTAATTGAATAAATAGAAGCAAAGTAATAGATCTGTCGTAGGATCAAATTGTTAGAGATCCTAAAATATAAAGAGTTGTATCTTTAATATTGAAATAAACTTACTTTTTCGTTTTTCTTTATTTTTTAAACGATATTGCTCATAAAACACACTCAACATACTATCGCATAAAAAGGCAATACAACACCCAAAAGAGTAAAAATAAACAAGACGGATGTAAAATCCGGAAAGGTACCTTTCGAAAGCGAAGCAAGTAATGCATGTGACTTTGTAGCCCCATATCTCGGGTCAAATGAGAGCTACGGGTCTAAAAACCGAGGAAGACACCGATCTAAGGTATCAACAATCAGTCAAATAGTTCCGGAGATATGGTATCAACAGACACACGCACACTGAGACAAACTGACGGAGGATCGTAGTTAAACAAATGGTACACAACAAACTGAACAAATAAAAAAATTAAAAAATGCTTAAAAAATAATGAGCAGCACAAGTTAATACGGCAACAGGGTTGTATTTTAGAATAACATATTAATAATTACATAACAAATATAAAAAACAACGTACTTATATTATTATATTAATAGGTAACGGAAGAATATGATTAGACTTATGTTAAACTAAATTAAAACCAACAACAGAAAAAATAAACAGTAAAAATTATAAATGCAAATGTAAGACAATTAAATAATAAATAAAGTACAGAAAATGTAGAACAAGACATTTCAAGAAACAATCTGTGGCAAATAAAAAAGTAAAAACCAAATTTACAATTATCGAAAGAACGTAATTTCTCGCTTTGTTTTGGCCTGAAGTACTTGTGTACCAAATTTGGTGTCAATCAGAGCTTTAGTTTTTGAGTTGTCGTGATGACACACACACACACAGAGACCGGATTGTAATGTTATTAGCTATCTCTTAACCGTTCGCACGTTTTCGGTAGTTAATAACAAATATATGAGTTAAAAAATTAAAGTAAATGCAAGGTAAGAAAAAATTAGTAAGGACGCTAAAGTAATGAATGTTGGAAACAAAATGGTACTTATAGAATAAATAATAACTCAACATAGCATCGAAAAATAAAAATTAATAATCCGATAATACATACAAAGCTTTATTAAAAAGGTCAGGGCAAAGTTGCCTCATAAAAATAATTATAAAAACACAACTGTCGTAGTACATATAAAAATAATATAAAAAAATTCAACAATAAATTAAGAAACCCCACTAGATTAGAGCAATCTCTTAAAATAAAATGTGACCAAAATAAGAATAAATAAAATTTATAGGTGTATAAATAAGTTCTCAGCCTTTTTTGCATAATTAAAGTTTTATTTAAAAACAAACAAAAACAGCTTAAGTATCAAAGTATTCTCCGTTGGCATCGATGACCGACCTTTTGCCATCTTTCGGGTAGCTTGGGAATTCCCTGGTTATAGAAGCTCACCGGCTTCGAGACGATAAAGTTATCGATGCATTTTCGGACTTCTGCTTTGAAGTGCGTATCAGCCAAGTGATGCTGTAACGACCGGAATAAATGATAATCGGAAGGGGCCATGTCTGGGCTATACGCCGCATGTGGGAAAAGTTCCCAGAGCCTAATGCGAAAATGTGTTCTTGCGTCGCGTTCACAACATGTGGTCAGGCATTATCACGGAGCAGGATGACTTTGCGACTTCCTTGTCCAGTAAATGGTCTCTTTTCTTCGACTGCCTCGCTCAAATTGATGAGTTGCTGTTGGTAGCGATCCGCCGTAACTCTTTCACCTGGTTTCAAGAGTGCATAGTACAGCACACCTTTCCAATCCCACCAGATACAGAGCAAATTCTTTTTGGCGTGGATATTGGGCTTTGGAGTCGATGTCGAAGGTTTGCTAGGGTCTACCGATGATTTTTTGCGCTTGGGATTGTCGTACAAGATCCATTTTCCACCGCCCGTAATAATTATATATAGAAAATCCTTTTTTTTTCGGTTCCTTGAAAGCAAATGGAGTGCGGTGTAACGCCGTCGATTTTTGTTGTCTTCGGACAGTTTATGCGGAACCCATCTGCCTTCCTTTTGTATCTTACCCATTTCATGCAAACGTATGGAAATGGCTGGCTGAGTGATGCCAAGTTGTTCTGCAAGCTCTTTTTCAGTTTGCACATTGTTTTGATCCAGCAATGTTTGCAGCTCATCCGTGTCGAATGTTTGAGGGCGTCCAGCGCGTGGTTGATCTTCAAGACTAAACTCTCCTCCGCGAAGTCTTTGGTACCACTTTTTGCACGTTGCATGACTTACAGCATTCTTACCATATGCAGCACAAATCATTTCGGTGGCTTCAGCCGCGTTTTTCTTAAGATGAAACGCGAAGTGGAAAACATCATATCCGACGTAAAAAAAACAACTCATCTTTCGATTGGAACTATTAAAAACAATATTAAAAATACCCTTTTCGAGATATAAAACGTTTTGTATTTTTTTAGGTTAAATAGACATATTTTCGAAAAACCAATTACTTTATCGAGAAGCTAAGGAAAAAACACGTCGATTATGAGGTCGCAATTATAGGCTGAAAAGTGAGTGTATTGGCGCTCGCGTGCCGTGCTGAAACATCTATCGTGAAATGCCCCATATATGGGATTACAACCCCTTTGTAAGCATATTATTGCTTTATAAAATTCGAAAAATATGGAAATGTATTAAAAATTATTTAAAAACTTTTCAGTGGAGTTCCAGTCGCCTTAAAATAAATCCAAAGGTTCAAAATTTCGTTACAGATACTGCATTGTCTCTAAAGTCTAATTTGTATTTTCCTACTCTGTTAATATTTTATAAATACGATCACCTTAGATAAAACCTGTGGTGCAAAAGATATAATAAACAATTTGTATACTTTATCTAAATTGTTTGAGGAACTCTTTTACACGTTTTTTGATGGCATACCAAAATCCAGACTACTCTGGTGTGCCATAACCCATATGGGCTTTAACGAATAGTAAAACTTCTATGATGAAAAATATTCTCTACGTGGTTATCTACAAGAGTCTCTACTTATCTCGGTACTTGTCTGCTACAGCCTACAGGTTTAAATCTAACAACATTTCTAGTAACGTTAAATAAAGGCATTGAGTAATAATTAACGGATTACCAACAGAAGCCAGAAGAGCATTTGAAAGTCGATGTGATACGTGTTATATTTTTATTTTCACTATCATTACGTCATGGTAAAAATAATACTTAAACTGCAAATGTATTGACAAATTCGTGAAAACTTATAACCTTGTTAATCACAAACTGCACAACAATGCCTTTCTTTGAACGTATCTGACTGGGATATAAAATCTCCATTTGGAGTTAATAAAGCCACTGCATCTATTATATCATTATCAAACTTTACTTATTAAAGATTCTATCAGGGTGTTTAGTAAAAAAGGCAATACTCAAAATGGAAAGTGTCAACAACAGGTTAAAAGTGAATCTGCGTTCTTAATTTCTTAAATGTGGCCAATTATGAAAAATTATGTGTTGCTCTGTAGCGTAACCAACTCTAGAGGCAACTAAGGTGCTTCAAGCAAAATTGTTTTGACCTGACCTGGGATATTTTATAACAAACACAGACAATAAGCGATGAGCATGCTCTGGCTAGTTGACAAACACATGTATCATTTTTGTTCAAATATTCGGATGACAAAACTGCACAATATACTTTCATAGGATAGCAGACGACAGGTAGTAAGGCACATCTATGACCTACTGCTCTGGCCGAAATTATATGTAATAGAGCGCAGACGTTTCTCATATGATGCCTAATACATAATGCCAAATGGCTGGTACGCCATTAAGCATAACTTGGCAAGATGTAGATTTTGATGGGAGCAGAGTTTGATATTCTATTATCCTTCGCCAAGTCCAATTTTGTGCGATGTGGTCCTATAGATTGCGTGCATTTAAAATACTTTTTAGAATTTCGGTTTATGAATCACACGTGAAGTGTTTAACAACTTTGTTTCATTATTTGAAACCCTGTCAACTCTACTACTAAGCATTGTTAATGGTAACAAGACGGACGGACAGAGAAATAACGCCTTACAAAATTTGATAACTCGGGGGCATATGCATCTTGCAAAGTAAGCCCGAAGTGATTTACGCATATAAAAGTGGCAACAGGGGTGGCTGCCTACGCGAATGGAAAGTTTATAGGTAAATTTGAGGTTTCCGCCGCGGATTTCAAAAAACCATAATTCGCTTTTTATTTATTTTTAGTGGTCTTCCATTTAGAACAGGCGAGAATGCATGGACAGACCACCTATCATACACCTGAGCATTTTTTGAAATTATCCTCATAAATTTTCAAGAACTGTTTGCCCCGGCAAAATGGATCAACATTTTACTAAACAAATAATAATATATTTTTACACAAAATCAATTGAACTTTATTGTTCAATAGTTAGAGATAGTTGAATGATAATTACCAACATTAGAATACAGAAGAAATGAAATATCAAAGTAGAAAGTTTGAAAGCTTTACTTAAATCGCTTTAAATATTTTTCTATTGACAAAATTTATTAATTAGTGACATAGAAGTAATAATAATAAACATTTACATTTTCTAAGCTTTTTTTATAACATAATCTCAATATTGGATCAAATATTCGATCTGATAAAACTGTAATAATTTATAAACCATTGCAAAAAATGTACAGTAGAATCGTATTTAACATAGTGATAGAAAGATTACGCTTTTTGGAGTCTCAGTATTTTTTTTTATAAACTCACAATAAAAAATTTTAGGTCACGGTTTTCTACGCGAATTTTAACATTTCGAAAATAAAATTATGTACCTCACAAACTGTCTAATAATTTTTACTTTCGCAGCCCTAAAATATCGAAACAATTAACTTTATATTATAAATTACAATTGTTAATTCTTGTTTTCAACATTAATTTTAATACAATTCGAAATAAATGATTTAATTTATTTAATTAGATTTTAGGTCAAACATTTATTTTGAAACATAAATTTTGTTTTTGATTATATATAGTATCCACACAAAAACTGTATTAGAAAGTCTTAAATGCCAACATAGTATCTATAAGACAATAAATAATATTCTTAATGGATTTAGATGCTAAAAATTAAATAAGTAAGACTTAAAAAAGCTAAATAAAGACATAAGGCAAGATCAAAAACCTATGAGGAGAGCTTTAAAATGGAACAGATACTTTAATAGTAATGTAACACATTTTTCTAATATATTCTTCCGTAAGAAAAGCAGCTAAAATTAGATTCCTAGTACTACTTCAGATCAGACGAATATATATTTCATTAAAATTTTTAAAACCTCTAGTAGGGACAATTTTAATCATGTCATTCAGCAGGCCAAATATTTACCCTTAACTTTACTGAAAAATCTAGAGCAAAACAAAAATTTAAATATTCCAAGTCTTATATTATAGGTTACGCAAAGAAAATGGTCGTTCATTACCCAATTCCAAACAAAATGATATTTAGAGAAAAAAAAGGTTATTTTATAAAACTCATTTCATCCCCTGTAGCTTATAGCTACCTCTGCACTCCTTGTTACAACTCTATAAATGATGGTGTTTTATAGGAATGCTTTTAAGTTGAATTCCTACTACCCTTACTCGAATCACCTATAAACCCCATCTGCTACACATCGCGGTGCGCACCAAAGTGCTGTAAAAGAAGCTAACAGGATTGTAGATGATTGTATTAAGCACATTAAAGCTTTATACATAAATTTCCAGAATCCTCACTAAATAATAATTTACGAACAGTTGTAAAAAGAGATGCAGGGGTTGCATAAGGGCTACGAAGAGTGAAGTACCCTCTCTGAGCGGCAACATCATTTACAAACTACAGCAACTCCTGAAAAATAATTACTTCAAGCGCACCAAGCTACTGAACAATTAGCAAGATCTATAACTATAACCATGAAGACCAAGTAGTGTTAGGATATTCTTCCAAATTACAAGGAAGAAATATTAGCAATTTTAAGATAAACATATAGTGGATGGAGGACCAAGGACAGGAAGAAGAGAACGAGGAATACCAAGAACCAGATTGAGAGACGATATCAATAAGATCTCAGGAACACAATGGATGGAAGCGACGGCAGATCGAATGGCATGGCGACATCTAAGGGGAGGCGTAAGTCCAGAGATAGAATATTTAAACGCTGGGGACGATAATGATGGTATGGTGGATGATATGATAGTTTAAAAAGATTACTAGAAAGAAGAGCATATGGTAATTCCAAAAATTAAATTTTAAATAGAATACAAACCAGATCGCTGCTTATTTCAATAAAGTACAAAAATTTATATACACAACGGTTGTGTGCATTTTTTGAACTATTTACTAAATACTGACACATTACACTCTTTTTTAGATACAAACGTATTATAGCAGGAAAAATTCTTGTTGATATGGAATTATTTCAAAAAACACAAAACGAATAGAACCAAGTAGCCATCGATGTTTTTATATGAATTAGACATTATCTAACGTTCTACAACCAATCCCGTGAATGTCCAAACGTAACTGCGGAGTGAAGTAAAATACCCTGAAAAGCGTCGAAAAAGGCGTAGAAAGTTTTTGAGCTGTCCTAGCTGACTCAAGGTTTAACTCAGGGTATGAAGACTATTTAAACATGTATACAAGATACGGTCAATAGAGTCGCCAAATTAGATTTTATAGAGTGCCAGTGCCATAATAAATCACTACTTTTGGTTGCACAACTTAACCGATTACGCAGCTACATACAATTTATTGTAGAGCTTTTGTGAGCGCTACTTCAAGCTACGAAATGAGAACGAGCCAAAAGAGGAAGGCTGACTAGCGTCAGGTAAAGAACTAACTGGTTTCGACTAGGGAGATTAACTAACGTTAACCGTGGCAGAAGCTCAAAAATATTTTTTGATATGCGCTGAAATCAATAAACCCAATTATAGATTATTTGCAAGAATCTCAGCAAATCTATTTAAAATGTAAGTTAGCCATGTTACCATATGGTCACTCTAAAAGTGAATTTAAAGATCAATTTGTTTGGTTTTTAGTGCACAAAATTGTCATCCAGTAACCGTCCTTCCCAAGAAATCGCCTGATTTGTGTAGACAATTTATAATCAAACCTCAATACCGTTCAGTTACAAATACATCCAAAACTACGTATTAACATTACTTGAATTATCATGCCGGTGATTAAAAAGAGGGAGATTTTACTTTGTAGTAATATGTTTAGATAATTAAATGTTATTGTTCTTATAATTATCTGGTGGTTTATGCAACGCTTAGAAATCGTCAAAATGTATTACCAAAGTTTGTATTTGATTGCAACTCATGACGCGCTAATTTATGGCATTCGTAGTCCACATTCTGTATTTATAATACAAAATCATAGAAAGCACAACGACTGTACCACACCAAAGATCACACACCAGTTCTTATAGAGATCGTTCATTAGCATATATCGCTGCTGTTAGTAAAAGTGTGAATAATTCGAAACTCTCCATTTTACTACGTTTCTAACAATTGCATCTTTCCAGAAACATTACGTATCGCATTACTGTGAATTATCTGTTCCTTCATGCTTAAAAATCCAATTAACGTAAGAATTGAAACCATCAGGCAATTTAACGCGTCGTCAATTTACTCACTGGGACTTAAGAGAATTGCAAGTGGATGAAGTTTTCGATTAAAAAATCGCATTCCGCGCCGAGATAGATTTTGCTCTAAATCTTTTTATTAATAAACGAAATTACCCTGGCAAATGCTCTTCTAGTGATAACGATTTGATGCAATTTTTCAGCACATGACGTGGTAAGGACGTAACTTATTGAAGAAAAAGCTTAAATACGCTTGCCATTAATGGCGAATGGTAATTCTAAATGATTACTACGTTTTGTGGCATCGGTTGGATAACTTGCGCATAGAAAACAGATGGTTTCAACAAGACGTCGCCACTTGCCACAAAGCTCGAGAGATAATAGTTTAGATAGTTTTTATGCGGTTGCGTGAAGTCAAAGGTGATAATTGATAACTAAAAACAATATTTGTAAGACTATTGCTGGTATTACACTTCATTTACGTCAAAATGTTAAGAAGCATTCAATAAAAAAAATCACAGCTACCTAAAGTAGCAATAGTTACTATTTAGTCAATATTATTTTTCTTTTTAAACGGAGAAATTTAAGATTTATCATGCACATCCGGTTTTGTTTCAAAAGTGTATCACTTTTATTGAGATACCTACCATCTCCAACCTTCACCGGACGAGAAAATCTTTCCGATACCTAGATATCAACCAAATAGATGCATCTAGAAGATATCAATGATGTTACCTTTAACAAACCATATAAAGTATAAACTCTATAGTCTCTAATTAATTATACAAACAGTTTTGAGACCCTCGATAAGTCACATCTTAGTGAGAAAACGAATTAAATAATTTAGTTCGAGATGAGACCTTCCAGGATTACTGCTGCAAGAGCCTAACCTGTTCGTTCGAACTATTGACATTTCACCTGGCCTTGCATCTTACAAGAATTTATTTAAGAAAAATCATTGTCAGTACAGTAATTCACAAGTGTTTTCTCCATATATCAATGAATTGTAACTTTAAATGAAATTTGCAACTGCATTTATCTCGTAATATTTCATCGCTCTACTACTTGATAAACAGAGGACATTGCTCATAATGGTTCGGCAGCAGTTCACAAACAGCATTATTAAGGCAAAGGAACGCCGCCCACCGCCCAAAAGGAACTAAAAGCCTGTTGCTTCCACAACAACCGAAACCAAACGCGCCGCTATTATACCGCGGCACTGAAAATTTCGCCGTCCAGCTTAACGAGCACACCGGAGCACTGCAGCGCTTCAGTGCAGTGAAATGAAGCGCGGCTGCGGCAATCGTCAACGTCCTTATATTAAACGCGGCTATATTTATATTTCAATTTAAACTTTGGAAATTAATTTTGCGAACGTCGCGGCCTCCGCGCTCTGCAGTGTTTCAGTCAATCAGACCGGAATCGGAGGCATTCCAATTTAGTTCAATTTCGGTAACAATGAACAAATGAGTAATGTAATAGCTGCTTACGCTGCCACCCAGACTGGAACTCCGGGTGCGTAGGATGTAGAGCTGAATGTGTTACAACATGAATTACGACAAGTAAGAAAAACATCTTTTCAGTTTCATATTCAAACCTTGTTTTTATATGAACAAGAACTCAAATGATAAATACAACCTTGACAGAAAAGCTCCAGGACTGATTTTCTAATTTTTCACTTCCGATATTCAAACTAATGTTATTTTGCCACCTAATACGTGCTTTGAATAGATATGGCCTTAGAAGAGTTTCCATGTAAACTCACTAGGTGGTCGGGCTGTGCTTAACAATACTCTTTTCGGATTGTTAGCTCATTTCGTTGGAACTTACACAAGTAAAGTAATGGACGCGGATCCAAAATAAAGAGTTAACATTAAGTGCAATATGGAATATGATGCAATAAGTACATGATGGCGAGCTATTATCAAGAAGCCGGGTCTTTGAATGACACAATAGGTTTCGGGAGGGCAAAAATTCAGTCCAAAGCATCACATGTCGCTGAAAATGAGACAATTACTGCGAGAAGGACGTTTTGTTACTGTGCACACGATATCAGAACAGAAGAACCTAAATGGGGATGTGTGTCACCAAAATGTTATGCAACGGAAAATTAATGCAAAAATGGTTCGTCGCACGCTAATATAATAATCCAGACTAACAATTACTGTTGAACTGTTGAAAAGAGCAGGAATTAATTCCACATTTGTATTAAATATTATTGCCAGAGATGAATGTTGGTGCGACTAGTATGACCTTCAAACAAAGCGTCTTTAAAGAAGTGAAACGAAAATGCTGCTGAAAAAGAATCACAATATAAATGTTGCAGTAATCTATTCGAACGGTTGTGACTTAATGTAGTGAGAAGCATCTTGGATGAAGCTTTCTCTGTTTTGTTCCATGACCTCTAGAAACGGTAATAATCACGTATAGATAACCGGGGGGGCCTACTTTGACAAGACATAGAGCCACTAGCTGGTAAGTTAAATTAAGAAGTCTACTCTCGGAACTCTTCTGACAAAGGTTATGACTTTTGTACAATAATTTTATTAATTATTTAACTATCAACAAAAGTTTAGAATATAAAAGGTTTGTGTAACTTAAAGAATTTATTTGCTTCAATTAGAAAAAATCTGGAAGGAACAAATACTAATGGTCTGGCTATCAAGGCAAATCAAAGTATTTTTTGATAACGAAAGATGTATTTAGCATTTGAATATAAGAGATAATAATAAGTCACGACAGCTTTACAATACTATTTCAGTTTAAGTGATAAAATAAATGAAGAAAAAACACATACTACATGTACATGACATTGGGAAATTATATACGTACAAGGTTTGCATAAAAAGTATCAGGAACAACTTTTTCCTGACGTGACTGTATGTCAGAACGCGCTCGCGCCGCGCATGCTCGGTGGTAGGGGATGTGACCTTCAAGACGCACCAAGCGCTAGTCGCTTGTTCAGACTAGATCGTGTTTTTAGTAGATCCCTGTCGAATAGCTCGGTGTAAGCGCAAAATGCAGCGAATGATTGAACAGGGGTACGCCAAATTTTGTGTTGGACTGGGGAAATCGTGAACGGAGACGTTGGACATGATTCGCTAAGTGTTCAAGGATAAAAGCATGTCACAAACTGCAGTTTTTAAGTGGCACAAGTTCTTCAAAGATGGCCGAGAGAGCGTGGAGGACGAGCCCCGTGTTGGACAGCCGTCGACCTCAAGAACCGATGATAACGTGCAACATGTGCGAGAAGTGCTAAATTCAGACCGTCGGTTAAGTGTGCACATGGTCGCAGATAAAATTGGCATTGAGATGACACTGCACAGAATTATCACTGAAATTTGGCGATGCAAAAGATCTGCGCTAAATTCGTCCCAAAGCTCTTGACGGATCAAAATCAGAGGCTCGCGAAGACCTTCTGCAACGCATTGGAGAAGACCTCGGCTTTTTGGACGATTACCCAATCCTGACTACAGTCCCGACTTGGTAGCAGCAGACCATTTCCTATTCCCAAAAGTGACATCCTCCTTCAAAGAACACCACCATGAGATCCGTCAAAGAAGCTTGCACGCGTACCCTTAAGGGAGCCTTCGAGGCGTGGAAAAGCCGCTAGCAAAAGTTTGCCGACACTCAAGAGATGTAGTTTAAAGACATTTGAGGTGTTGTAGCAATATCTGAGATAAAACTTTTCCCGATACTTTTTATACAAACCCTATATATGGAAAACATACGTATATTCTTTAGATACTCCACACACCATCTATAGATGACAATACCAGTAAAGAATATCTAAAAGAGTAGCTAATTAATCGTTCTTTAAGAGTCCAAATAGGCTTCGAGATTATTTTACATAATAAACGGATAATTTCTTCTCAGCAGCTTTCGTAATAATGTGCCTAGATATATTTGTTTGCAGAATCGTGAGCTCATACTTTTTATCTGTCCAGCGCTTCATTTCATTGATTTTCTTGAACTCATGTGTACCATATTTAACTATTTGTGGCGGTAACACCCCATATTTATATGCAGATCTCTAAATTAGAATTTTTGAAAGCAACAATTTAATGTTAATATTTGATGTAGGTTATAATTAGCGTATCTGAAGTTACAAAATTGTTTAAATATATTGAATATGCAATGAATTTTCAAATTCCCCACTCTAAAAATTTAGGTAAATATAAATGAGCTTCCCGATATTTAATTGCGAGTATTCAGCTATAATATTTACTTTAAAAATGAGCATATGGTTTTCTGTGTGGACTTATAATTTTCATTATAATTACAAACATAAAATTAACAGTAATACTAAGGAAACTATTTTGTTTAAATTAACCACTGTTAAAGAGAATTTTAGATAAGAAAATGGAACCATGGCAGAGTAAACAGATAAGTCTGAGAGTTCTGACTTAAGAATAAACTTGTTCTTGATACCTCTCTTAACTTTTAAATTTTATAGTTTTAATATTTCTAATTTTTGTGTTATACTACCTACCTTTACAACATAGTAAGTGACCAACTATCAATTGTTGCGAGCGTCATGCCGATAACTAATCTATTGAAATATACACTTTTGTATATTAAAACCACTTACTGCAATTTATAACAAGCTGAAGCAAAATTAGAACACCATATCGCACCAATGCCAAACAAAAATTAAAATAAAAAACCTCTAAGGTTGGCTAATAATAAAGGAATAAATAAACAATCTTTATTTAATACTAAGATCCTTGTATCCATCTCTCACAATAAAATGTGTTTAATCTAATGGACAAGCAATCTTGTACCAAATGGTATTCACTACCAAAACATAAAAAACATTAAAGATTTTACTGAGACATACGCAAGCATTCTATTAAGAACCAACGGACATCAGTGACTACAGAAGTCTCACTAAGTTCTATAATGAACACACGACTAGCTAGTACACTTACTAAAGCCCTGGGGATATAGGCACCTTAGTAATACAAATGTTTCAGATTCCATCACCGAGAAAGAAATCTTAGACGATATAAAACATCTAAAATATCACGTTATAAAGCTTTTCGATGGGTAAAAAAAGACAATGCCTCTTGTTATTAAATTAGAAAATAGAAAATATGAGCTGAGAAAATTTTTAACGTGAATAGACTACGAAGTATAATTCGTGGCAACTATTAAACCACGATGTAGAACTTACGACGTCCCGTAACGTATTACTTACAAATTATTAACACCTATTTTCAAGCTGTATTAGATGTACAGAGAACTATCATTATTAGATTGTAATAAACTCAAAGGTCAAGATAAATTTCAATGTATGAACTGTCGATATAAATTCCATTTCTAAGGATTATTTTTAATGTTTTCATGACCAAAAACATTATTGATAATACAACAACTGCCAACAATCCCAACTTCGCTAATTTCTACTGCCCCTAACAAAAACCATCTCAATATTGTGTTTCATTATTGAAATATGTATCCCCTACTTTAACCAAAGTACAATACTTTATTATGTTCCTAATTCCAATGTTTTTTTTTAAATAGGACAATAAATAATTATACTTTTGTACATATGTTAATTCTCTTAAACTAGAATGCTAGTGGTTGAAAAGCACAATGATCAGCCTTCATCTCATCATATCTAGGAATACCACGGATATTGTCTTCATCTCCAAAATCTATATAATAAGAAAAAATAAAAAATTTACAGTTGTCTGAGAAACAGCTCCAATAATCATACAACAAAGCATAGTCTCAAATTCAACTAACTTACCTAACTCACGCCATTTGGAAGCAGGAACAACAAAATAAAATTGTTAAATAATTATTTAGTAGTATCCACATACAAGCCATCTACATATATATTTGACTTTAATGAAATTAAAACTGCTTTTAAAATAATCTTAACTGCAACAAAGCGAACTGGAGCTGTAGACTGAACAACCTTAGTAATACTAATCTAGAAAAACTAGCTTCCCAATTAGCATTACATATTTCCACACCAAGTAACATACATACTTAACAAAAAGATCCTTCCATGTGCGTTTTTGTACATAGAAGGGACCTTTGATAATACATCTTTCAACTCCACAGCTTGGAGGAGGCCTGCTGCAGGTGGATAGACTGCATGATCAAAGAAAAGATGGTTTATTTGTCTGTGTATGACAAAACCATAATGATACAGGTAATGGGGAGGTGTCCTCGAGAAGCGGTGTCTCTTCCCCCTGTTATAGAACCTGGTAATGGATGGACTTTTAAGAAATTTAAAAGATAAAGGATTCTATTCTGTAGGGTATGCCGATGACCTAGTTGTCTTGGTAGAAGCGAAATTTGCAGGCACGATCGGGGACAAATGCAGAGGACTATAAACGCGACAACTGAATGGACTGAACAGGAAGGCCTCAAAGTCAGTCCCGGGAAAACTACAATTATACCCTTTACGCAAAGGAAAAAATTAGTGGAGCTTACACCTTGGCGAAAAAGAAATCATCATATCGAGAGAAGTAAAGTATCTAGGAGCCGTTTTCTAAACTTACTTGGAACTATCGCATTGAGAAAGTGGTCGACAATCGGTGACAACTCTAGCAGTTGTCAGACGGATATACGGCAAATCGTGGGGGCTAAAACCAGAAACGGTGTACTAGTTGTACACCAGAGTGGTTAGACCCTCTCTTACATACTCAGCTTTGGTCTGGTGGCCCAAAGTTATACAAGAAACCAGCAAACTAAAACTAGGCAAGGTACATAGACTTGCCTGTTTGGGCATTACAGGGGCTATGAGAACCACGCCCACTGCAGCAATGGAGACTCTTCTAGACCTCCCACCTATGCACATAGTGATTCAGGTGGAGGCAAGATTGGATCACTAAAAGCTGCATCATTCACTGTACAAGATACATACGGGTACAGGTCATACTAGAATAACTAATAGTCTGAGGGGCCCTTTGCTTGAAATGAGAACGGACCACATGACCTCAAATATATGTGACGACTCTCTATTCGACGTGATCATGCAGTATCGAGGTAGAAGCGAGACATTTAGACACGCAGTTGCACCTGGTAGCGTAATATCGTACACAGATGGTTCTAAAACCGAAGTGGGCACCGGAACAGGGATATATGTTGAGGCTGCCAGGGTAGAGCTAAGCTTCCCCCGGCTCAGTACGCCTTTGTCTTTTGGACAGATATACGCCATACGGTCGGTACGTAGCGCTAGCCACGTTACTACCCTTGTGTACCGTAGGCTCTAGATTGTAGCAATCTATCCTGTTACGACCCCCTAGGCCTTCGGACCAGCTACGGGGAACTATACGCCATAATACAGTGTGCGCATGAAAACGGTAAAACGGCTTACTGGACCAAGCGGATCTATATTATATCAGACAGTCAGGCAGCTTTAAAGGCTTTATTAAACACTAAATTACCTAGACTGGTAAGGGAATGAATCAACGAACTCAATGCACTGGCAGAATTCACACTCAATCGGATATAAAGTATTTATAAGCTAATATGCTAATTAATATATTTGCAGGTAATATGTTTTTATTGGAGTGATGGAGATTTAATTCAGTTATTTAGAGACCCGATGGCTACAGTTTTCTTAATCTCCCATTGTTTACGGGTTGCAAAAGTGATGCAATCAGTGGATTGGGATGATCATTTAGTTTGCTGCGATGTTTGATGGCTCTTTCTTAAGCGACTTTACTTACGCATGAGATTTTGAGGTCTCTATGGACTGTGTAGTTTGAAACGTACCAAGGTGCATGTGCAATGCTTCTTAGAATTATAGATTGACATCTTTGCAGTATGGCTGCGTTGAACTGACAGGCACATCCCCACACTTTAATATCGTAAGTCAAAATCGGTACGATTACACCTTTATATATAACTAGTTTGTTTTCCATCGATAGATGTAACTTTCTATCCACCAGTCAGTTCAGTCGAAATATAAGACTAAATATATGATGGTCTTATGTTAGAGAGTAATCTGGTTAAAGTTTACATTAAGTAAGTAAATGTAACATAACTGGATTCATTCGCCTTGATTTACCACTTTTTTGTCAATTCTCGATAAGACTGAAATGCTCTTATAGGTAAGATGAGGTTAAGTTAAATATGATGGCCGTATCATCTGCGAACGTGTCAATTTTTCTATGTCTGTTGGTTGGTATGTCAGTTGTGTACAGTATGTATAGTAGGAGGGCCTACTTGGGGTACTCTTGAATGAATAACAAAGCGACTAGACACCCCTTCGTCGAATTTTGCTAGAAATTCGCGTTTTGTAGGTAAGATTTCAACAGAGTATAGCATTTTTCCTGGGAGTGCTGTATTAATTTTATACAGCAAGCCAGGGTGCCAGATTTTGTCGAAAGCCTGGCTTATATCAATGAATGCAACTCTGCAGTATTTTTTACTATAAAATGCTTTATTGATTATGCGGTGGCATTGATGTATTATTGAGCGGCCTAAATCCAAATTGATGGTCTGTTATACTATCAAGTGGCAAAGGATCTTCTTTGATTCTCTTGATGATAAGCCTTTCTAAGACTCTTAAATCTATTGGCAACAGGCTGATGAGGCGATAACTTGGAACATCCATTATATTCTTACAGGATTTTAGGATAATGATGATTTGTGCTATTTTTAAAGCTTTGGGTCAGCATTCTAGTCTTAATACTACTCGTACGTTAAAAATGTACATTAGCTTGACGAATCATTTTCTTGGCAGCTCTTTCAGCATTTTTGAAATGATGAGGTCAACTCCTGGAGTTGTCTTCAAATGCAGAAATTTGATTTCATCAAATACTTCCTTTGGAGTAATTGGTCTAATACGCTCTTGAACTTGAATGGGTGTAGTTAAGTCTTGTTCTACTTCTCGATCATGCACAATACTGGGTTGCATTGATGTGGGGTGAAAACTTCCAAAAGGTATTCTCCAAATAGGTCTGCTTTTTCCTTTAAGTCCAAGGGCCCAAGGGTGCATCTACGTATTGGTGAGACTGTTGGTTTGAAGTTTTCATTGTTTTTAATCGGTTTCCATATGGGGTTGTTCTGTTTTTTTAAGTTGGTGACGTATGTTTTAAAGGAATCTAATTGCTTGCAGTTTGGATTTTACTTTATTACTCAAGTTGTTGTATTGTCTTCTGCTGTCTGGTGAGTGCATCCGTTACCTCGTTGATATAGCTCTTCCCTTTTCAGCTATTAACTTTTTAATTTAAAAAAAATGTGATTAGTCACTTTTTGATGTATGATGTGAGGAGTGGCTCGTTTTGCTGCTTATTGAAGCTGATTAATGGCGTTATTTGTCTCAATTTCTATGTCTTTTAGAGCCGTGATAGCTTAGTGGATAGATCGCTAGACTACGAAACCAAGAGTTGCGGGTTCGAATCCCGCTCTCGCCAATTCGATCGCTGGCATTTTTACGGCCCAGCTCGACTCAGGCTGCAATAAATGAGTACCTGGAGGTCAAACTCTGGGGTAATAATAGGCGGTCGGTACGTAGCGCTGGCCACGTTACTACCCTTGTGTACCGTAGGCTCAGACTGTAACAGATCTATCCTGTTACGACCCCAAAGGGCCTTCGAGGCCTATTACGGGGAACTATTATTATTATTCTATGTCTTTTGAGGTCTGCAGTCTTACATGTACATTAGTATTATCTTGAATTATTTGTTCGTATACGTCCCAGTTAGTTTTAAAGTTGTGTAGTTTAGGAATCTGATTTTCGATGATAACAGTTGTACTTATAGTAGTTATTATGGGACTATGATCTAATGAAAGGTCGTTGCTCGAAGAAATGATCTGGAGCTTTGTTTGCGTCAGTTGGCCAGTACGTTAGAGCACCCGTTGATATGAAAGAGTAATTCTCCTCTTGTAGAGTTTTTGCTAACCTTTCGCTATCTATCTAAACCTCATAAAGTGTGAAATCACCACCAGCTATGAATTTGGTTCCAAGTGTTTGAAAAAATGCTTTGAAGTAATCGGTTTTCTTGTTATGTCGTGGCAGCCAGTAAACTACTGTGAATGTAATTGCATATGGAAGACATTTCACTTTTAGTGATGTAGCTTGAATGTGATTTTATTCGTATTTTAGTAGCTCATGATGTTGAGTTGTATTTTTTATTAACACTGCAGAAGCTCTGCGTTCGGGTGGTTTGTGAAATATAAATCCTAATTTGGGGTATTAAAATAACTTCATTTTGTGAAGTGCGTTTAGCCAATAAGTAATATGTCGATAGAATTTTGAACTGAAAATAATTTTATTTCATCTTTATGATTTGAAAGCCCATTGGCATTCCATTAGTCAACTCTTAGAAAGTTATCAATTTTCATTTTATTATTAGCATTTTAAGCATGTCGAGAACCATGCTGCTTTGTTGCATCAATTGACTGAATAGTATTTTAAATTTGTTCAAGAAACTGGTTATTATAGAAGAGGTGTTTTCTTCTTGACTTATATTTTTCTTAGTTATGTCGGCATAACTGTGATTATTTGAAAATGGCGTAGGAACAGTGTTTTTTACGTAGGCCTGGGTTAATATTGATGAGACTTTTGAATGGTACATAAAGTTGGTATTTCCTTTGGCGGGACTGCGCTAGTGTTCATAGCCCTTATAATTAGAGGGGTGATTTCTTCCGCATGTTTGTTTTGCCTTTATGCAGTTTGTAGTGTCCAGGGGCCCTCCGCATTTGACACATATGTAATGTTTATTGCAATATGCCTTAGAGTGACCATATTGTTGGCATATAATACATTGGATTATGCCTTTATCAATGATAGCTGATTCGAGGTATGTGAAAAACATGTTCAACGACTCTTTGGTGATTTTGCGGCCTGCATTTATTATACTTATTAAAAACAATCTTTTGTATACATCAGCTTTGAAGTACGTACGGCCTTCTGTTTTAACAATTCGCTAACTGCAAATTTTTTGAGTTTCTTGTAGTGCTATAAAATGATACCACAAAATGATGCTACTTTGAGTTTGTTTCTATATTTGATTTTTCTTTTTATTTGTATTTATTTATTCCTTTTCTTTGTCTCTTTCTTGTTCCCGGTATTTTTACTTGCTTTCTGCCTTGAAAGCCATTCTGCGCTTAGTATCGTTGAATATCTTTTATTTTGGTTCATTTCTTAATTTATTATAATTCTTTATTTTCGCAAGTTTTCTTAGCTCCATTTGCATTCTTTGTTCGCTTTAAAATAATTTAGCACAATTCTTGCTACTTTGTTTATATATTTTTACACATCTCGTATGTCGTAAGTGTACTTTTTTGATTTGTTTGTACTTCTTGTCCTTTTTGAGCTAGGTGTATCTTATTTTCCTTGTACAGCGTTTTATTAAATTTTGGTAAGTCTCTTTGTCCCCAGCAAAGATTACTTATAAATTAATGCAATGACTAAAATCTATTAAAAGAACATTTACGTAGTGGCTTTATTTATAGTACAGCCCTGCTTGTTGTTTACTCGTTTATCCGTTTTAGTTTTCATTGTTAACAAACTCGTTAAACATTAGCTGTTGTCGATGCTATAATGATTAGTAATTTTAATTGCCATTTTACGTGACCCCGTCCTAGTCTTCTTACTATAATCATTTTGTAACTGTACAAATTAGAACATTACACAGTTCAAAATATTCTGTAATAGAAGTTTCTCGTCGATGCAACATACTTTTACTAACTTAAAAAATTATAACGTCCCAAAAACCACTGTTAGTCTTCTAGAAATGCAAGTATGCCACAGGATGAGGTGTTGGAATTTGTAAACTATTTATTACATGATAACTATAGGACAAAATAGGGACAATTTAAATTTAGTTTTTGCAACAAAGTTCAAAAAATTCAATAAGCAGAAATATCAGCAATAGATCAATATATATGTTTGCTGTGAAAGCTTTTGAAAATTTTAATACTAAAGACAAACTATCAGATTTGGTTAATTTCCTTAAAGACGCAATTAATGTACACCTTTATTTTAATTTTGCCAAAGTAATTGTTTAAGTTTTTGTAAGGTGGCGCCTATACGCTTTTCTTTTATTTTAAATTTGAAAGGTTGGAAGCAATTAAAACTTTTTTAAAGATATTCTGGTATTGTACTGCTTATTTTGATACATGATGTTGCCATGTACTCTTTGTAGTTTCGACGTATAATTAATCACCGCAGATTTTAATATATAAATAAAAAACACGTGCCACCCTACGGCAAAAAGGTTATCCTATATTTAGGAACAAGAACAAATACGTTTTGGTATTAAAAAAGAGTGATCTAGAAATTGAAAATCTCTATTAGACAATAAAATAGGTTTACAATATCAAGTTTTACCGCAGTGAAATTTATGATAGTACTAATAACAATCAATTAGAAGTATTATGTCAAAATTTTTATTCGCCCTCGACGTTTTATGTGGGAATAGCATCATTAAATTATGGTCGTGAGGTATTACAATAATCCACTAAACAAGAAGCCAAATCACCATCGATTAAGAAAACAATCACCGCTAAGAATAACAATGAGATCAATTACAACAGCTACTTATTTTATCCACAAGCTCAGAATGGCACGCTTGTGCTCGCCGTCAATGAAAGTGCAAGCGCTAATTGCGCTATTATTGTTGCATTCCGCTGGCTCTCTGCAGAACTATATATACCCTCCCGCAGATAATTAAGTCCTAATTAAAATTAGTCATGCCACATGCAGCCAATTAAATTTATTAAATCAATTACTCACCGCTATCCGATTTCGCGCTCACTTCCTGCGCTGATGTACAATCTGAAAGAAAAAGCATCTTCAAATAACAAACAAACACTCAAAATTGCGCAACTTCCACATCATAAGTGGAACAGATCCCAGCCTTGTACCATAACTGCAGCCCATTTGCCTCTGCCTTGAATATAATACGTGCTGATAGCGTAACGGAATTAATAACGTTTAATTAATCTGATAAGCAGATAAAGCACAGTGTAACATAAGACGATCCGAGCACACTCAAATTTAATTGCAAATCTCCGGCTGTGTTTAATTAGCTGAAGGAACGAAGCGTTCCCGATAAATACATCGCTGTAAATCGCAAACATAATTGGGAAAAGAGGCCCAAACAACACGCCGGCCGATTTTTCTCTTAATCTGTTGCGTAATATTCGGTCCGAAATTCGCGGAGAGTAATGAACGCCGACTCATTTCCTGCATTTGCCAGCAATTGCTAAATAGTGGATTGATTAATCGCTCCAAATGGCAAATCATCGAGGTAAATCTGCGTTTGCGTTTGCCGAAACGCTCGGCAAGTAATTACATAACTGCGCAAAAAGCGCGCCACCCTAAAGTAAACAATTGCTTGTCTTCCAATTTTCACTAAATAAATGGAAGCAATTAAACGAGCAAACAGAAACTGCATTAAAGGGAGTTTAACTGCTAAAATTAAGAAAACGGCAAAACGGGATTCTCTTTATTTTTTGCGTGAAAGGACTAAAAGAAATAATTGGAGGCGTAATGTAATGACCTTTCGTTGAACGCCGGCGGAGCTTTATTTTTCTCCCGGTTACGGAGACTTGCAGGACTTCATTTTAGTCCGATGCAAATTTGTAACGGCATGATGTTTGACGACAAATTTTACAGAATGATTTAGTTGTAACGATAGTTTTTGTTGTTTTTTGCTTAACTTATGATGACTAAGATATATTTCAGTGGTATTAAAGGTGACTATCATTGTTAATACAATGAAGTGAAAAATTAATTTGCACAAATTACGTGTTAGCTCCATTAATTTTTAATAAATATTCTTGGAACAATATACCAGTAATGCGAAATAGCAATACAATTACACTTAGAAACTATAGAAACTAACTTAGCAATGCAACTAACCCGGAGACTAAATTTAGGAGACTAACTATGGAGACTAGATTAGAAAAATAACACTAAGTGAAGCGTTCTAAAAGCTTCTATGCTCTACGATAATTCGTGATGGTTACACGTGCAGAAGGGCGTCCTATATAAAAGCTAAGGCAGGGGAAGAACCAGCGCTGCAGGCGATTAGTTAAGAACGAATGCTCTGCTGTCCCAAAACAAAGAGCGCAAACGAGTTCCAGTCTCGATGGAAATATGTGACGTAATATTTAAAGTTGCATATTAGTAAGCACAATAAGACTTCGAGGTTGCAGTGCCAATAACTGTGCCCCAACAACAAAAGTTAGAGAATCTCACGTCGTCCATAAAGCTTAATAATATATTTTTCTGTGCCAGATGATCAAACAAAAAAAAACATCATAATTCAAGTACGGCATTTGTATAGTCATGACGAATGCGTATATTGAGTAAGAGCAAATAAAAAACAATTTCACAAATAAAGCGCCAACCAAAGGGCGAGTGAGCCCGTTCTAATAAAGAAAAGGCGGAAGTCTGCTTCACATCTAACTGAAGTATTCAAAACTCACTAAACCAGAAAATATAAATCTTCATTGACGCACCCTGTTACATGTCTTCATCTATACAAGCCTTTTTACCCAAGGAAGTACAGAAAATCAAATTACTAAACATATATAAAACCTAAGGATATGACCTTATGACTGGATAAAGACTTAAAAAAAACATCGTTCTAATAACAACCATCTACAGCGGCATGCTTAAGCTCATATTACCCTACAATATAGAAGTATGCTGAAATAGTAATGATCCCAAAACCAGGAAGCCTCCACATAAGCTGTAGTCTTATAGGCCCATTAGTCTGCTGCCCATCACAAGCAAGATTTTTGAAAGACTCTTACTAAAAAGATTACATTACGACCACGACTTCTTGACGCTACTCCCCAATCATCAATTGGGGTTCCAAGGAAACCACTCCACAACCCAAAAGTCCCCAAAATTGTTAACGTAACCTCCAGAAGTCTTAAAGATAAGAAATACTGCAACGCCGCCTTCCTTTATATCTCTCAACCGTTTGATAAGGTTTGGCACAGAAGTTTACTCTTTGAATTAAAAAACTCGATATCCCACAACTACTTACTTTTCCTAAAATCATATCTATCTAACATAAATTTCTCTATTAAACATTTAGACCAACATTCTATCTTCTAGCCTCTTATATCCGGAGTCCCGCAAGGTAGTGTATTGAGACAACTGCTTTTCTTCATTTACACAGATATACCTGAAACAGACAACTCAGACATCGCCTCTTTTGCTGGCGACGTGACGGTCATTGCCACTAACAATAATCCTTTAAGTTTGCAGAGGAAACCTACAAAGCCATTTCACCCTACTCTAAGACTGGTACACCAAATGGCAAACAAAAATTAATTCCATTAAATCAGTTCAAGTTACATTCACCATGAGGCGCGAAATATGCCCATCTAGAACGAAGGGCAATAAGCGAATTCCTGTATCAATGGAAACAAAATACTTCGGCCTTGGTCTTGATCAAAGGTAATTTCGATAAAGGTAAAGGCTTTTTTGCAGAAACTCAAAGCTCTCACTGAACAACAAATTATTGCTATAGAAAGCCATACTGAAGCTCACATGGTCCTACGGGCTCCAACTTTAGGGATGTACAAAACTCTTATCAATCAAAATCATCCAAAAATTTCAATCAAAAGTAATACGGATAATTACAAACTTTCCATGATACGTGCGCAGCCAATCTCTTTATAATGACCTGAAGATTCGCTGTATCACAAGTGAAATACTGAAAATGATTGACACCCACCACAAGCAGACAACACAACACGAAAACGTCCTAATCGCCCAACTCTAATACCTTTCCTATAGATAGAATTTCAAAATTATTAGCTTGGCAGTAGCTTTCTTAACTTGCAGAAAAAACTTTCGTGTCAAAAACTGCACTGCACCAAGAAAGATAGTATAGCAGATTTCTTCTACTCTAGCGACTTCTCAACTATGTCTGTGATTCTATGGACTTGGTTAATGGCCGACTGGCTTTCTCTGAAACTAAACTAGTAAAAAGGGATCAAGACCTTATCTTCTATTATTTGTTTTAATTTTTTCAACAACTCTGAAATAACAGGCAATAGAGAGATAGGTCTGTAAGATAAAATGTTATAAGAAGTTTTTCTGAAAAATCATCATAACCTCTGCAAATTTTTACGTCCTAGGCAGGCACTTCAATATGAAGTATGCGTTTATAAGGTTAGTAATCAAGTCAAAACCATGATAATTCTTAGAACTGAAGTTAAACTTAATTTCCTTACAAAATTCTTTTGGTAAGATAGGTCTAATGATGATATTCTTCTATTTTGGTTTAACCCCGTCTTGGGATCATCTCCCTCATTTTGCTGAAAAGTCATCTCCAAAGGCTCTGCAAAACTGAGTGATTTTTGCAAGTTGTTACGAGCTCAAATTTTATCAGATTTTGTGATTGGTGAATGCTGAGGTATACACGTTTTTAACATTTTGGTAGTTTTCCATAGAGAGTAAATAGTTTTGTTGCCATTAGTAAGTTTACTTAGATATTCATCAACGGATTCATTTTGAATGCATTGAATTTCACTTTTTAATTGCTGAGTAGCATTTATTTAAAGCTGTGTTATCTACAAGTGACCTGAACTGACGCCATTTTCTTTTTCCCGTAATTAGTTTTTAGGTAGTTACTGCCCCTTGTTGTTATTTTTCAACAATTCCTTGCTTAATATTTTTGACAAACAGTTCTACTTTATTATCTAATTGTATCCCGATTTTTAGAGGAACTGATAGTTCAAAAGATTTTTAGATAGCAATTTTGAAGCTTTGACAGTCAATCAGTTTATTGACAAGGTAGGCAGATCTTTCTGAATAACACTGTCACTTAGCATCAGGAGTATAGGGGATGATCTAAGTTCATATACCATGCTTCTTATATGTGCAATTAATTCGATAAGATATTTCGGGGATTTTGTTCGTATCTGTAGGCTGATAGATTGACTTGCTAGTCACAATGTTTCACACTTCCATTAGTCACATGCTACTTACCACCCCTCCCCCCCCCCTTTGGTTGTTGTTAATCCAGATCCACGGTGTGTGTGTTTTTTGTTTTGCATTAAAGTCACTTCCCTCTGTAAACCTATATTCCTAGCTGTCCAAAATGGTAATGTATTGTTCTTTATTTATAATATGTCTTCAAGAGTTATATAATAATGTAATAACTTTATAAGTTTCAATTTTGATATTCACAAATGTAACCTGTATTTCTTCAGTCTGATACTCCGTTCCTGGTGTGTGAGAGGGATTCCGATCACTACCCTTTGCTGCATTATCTGGGTGAATGGTCTGATAAATCTTATACCTCTTAAATCTAAAGTATAACTATGTGGTAAAGTGAGTTTCTGCAATACATCAAATTTCTTTAAGTCCAAGATTGAAACGATACGCGGATTAATTAAAAATATTTTATAATGCGTCACTTATAGATAGTTTAAAATAAAACGTCAAATCTTAAATGTGAAGAGCATTATTCTTATTAATTACATGAAATCAAGTGTTTTCATTCATATTGATTGCGTGGCCTTTTAGAAAATTGGGAAAAAGTGCATCCTTGCAACATGATAACGAGTGTCTTCAAAAAAACTTAAAAACAACCACCTCCTTTAACCAGCGGCATTTGTTCAAGAAACCACTTTTAGATTGTTAATATGCTACCCCGATGTGAGTGGGTAAAAAGAATACCATATTAAGTGACTTGGTTTCAAAAAAAAGTAAATTAAGATAAAATTAAAATTTACATCCTTTAACTTATTCTCCTTAATTTTTGAGTTAGATGTCATAGTTACCTCAATTATATCATAATTTTTGAAGATTGTGATAGTCTATTTAAACTACGATATTGGTATCCTTTCAATTATATTAAAGTAGTATTAGGACACCATTACGAAAACATTTAGTACCAAAAAGCTTGAACTATCATTAGGTTTTTCCATAGAACGTTCCAACAAAGCCATATTTCTTCATTTGAAAACGTCTACTTATACAATAAATACCATAACCCTATGCAAAGGAAAAAGGTTTTCGTTATAATTTGCATTAGATCATATCCCAATTATAAGTGGCGGTAATTTACAACTGAAACATTAAACACTCATTTTCGCAACTTGTTAACGAGAGCGAGAACATGACTGGATTGTTAACTAGATGTGACGACCAAGCCCAAAATAACAATGTAACAGTTGGGCTGAAAAGTTCGTAGGCTAACATAGAAAAAATTTTTTTTTTGATAAAATTGGATTTTATTATTCAATATAATTGCCTTCGAGGGCGATACACCGATTATAGCGATCATACAATTTTTCTATACCATTTTTAAAATATATTTTGTCTTTAGCCTCAAAATAAGCTTCTGTTTCGGCAATTACCTCTTCATCGGCGCTAAATTTCTTTCCAGCGAGCATTCTCTTGAGGTCTGAGAACAGGAAAAAGTCGCTGGTGGCCAGATCTGGAGAATACGGTGGATGCGGAAGCAATTCGTAGCCTAATTCATGCAATTTTGCCATCATTTTCATTGACTTGTGGCACGTTGCATTGTCTTGATGAAACAGCACTTTTTCTTCTTCAAATGGGGCCGTTTTTTCGTGATTTCGTCCTTCAAACGCTCCAACAACGCTTTGTAATAATCGCTATTGATGGTCTGGCCCTTTTCAAGGTGATCGATAAATACTGATGCCATAAACCTTGCTAGCCGATTATTGCGTCTTTCCACTCTTTGGATTCGGTTCATCGCGTGCAGTCCACTCGGCTGACTGTCGATTTGACTCTGGAGTGTAGTGATGAAGCCATGTTTCATCCGTTGTCACACATCAACGAAAAATTCGTTATTATTACCGTTGAATATCGCTGAACATTGTTCTGAATCAACGACACGTTGAAACTTTTGCTGGATTGTGAGCTCGCGCGGCACTCACTTTGCACACAGTTTTGCATGTCCAAATATTCATGCAAGATATGTCCAACACTGTATTTTGATATCTTCAGAGTCTCAGCTATCTCGCTTAACTTCAATTTACGGTCATTCATAATCATTTTGTAAACTTTTATGTTTTCGTCCGTTACAGCCTCTTTCGGGCGTCCACTGCGTGCATCGTCATCAGTGCTCATCTCGCCTCGTTTAAACTTGAAAAACCACTTCTCAACGGTTGATTTTCTTGGTGCACAGTCTAAATAATGCTTATCAAGCCAAGCCTTGGTTTCAACGGTATTTTTTTTTGCCAAAAAGCAGTGTTTTATTAATACTCGAAATTCCTTTTTATCCATTTTTTTAAAATTAACAATAGTTGCTTCACTCAAAATACGATATCTCCTAAACTAATAGTCCGACAGTTGTCAAATTTATACACGAGTCTTTTGAAGGTTAGGGTTAACTAAAAAGCACATGGATTTAATACTACTAGCGCCGCTTATGTGTCAGCCTACGAACTTTTCAGCCCAACTGTTATATACATATATATGTAACTCGCAAAGGTGCAGATTTGTGCATTTCTTAAAACTACAGTAACTTTATAATGAGTAGCTCAAAATATAGGCCGAATTTAAATTTGAAATAAAACAATTTTTAAAGTGAGCTTATGTTTAGACTTTTTTTGAGTCAATCGCCAATTAAATATGAAAACAAATACGCTGTAAGCCTTGGTTATTTTACAAAATTTTCACGCATGCTCTGATCAATTTCATAGATAACATGTCCAACATCATTTTTGAATTAATTGTTTGTGATTGCTGACGTAGACCTTGGATTTCATATAACTCTACAAAAAGAAGGCGTATGGTGCTAGATCACAAGATTTTGCTCGCCAGTTGATGTCAGGTGACGCCATCTTGTTAGAATCACATGTGTTCCAGATCCATTGTGTCAAAAAACCTTAAAAATCGCGATTCACATCACGTTTAAAGAAGTATGGGCCTATCGCGCTACCTGCCCAAAAGCTATACCAAACAGCGAGTCTTTGGAAGTGTATTTGCTCTTTATGAGTTACGTGAGGATTTCCCGAACTCCAAATGCTGCAATTTTGTTTATTTATAAACTCGTTGATTTTAAAGTGCGCCTCATCGCTAAAGACAATTTTTTGACTAAACTAAAAATTTGGATCACAATGTTCTAAAACCCAATTAGCGAATTGTTGACGGTGAGAATAGTCAGCAAGCTTAAATTCTTGCGTCAGTTGAATTTGTCCGAAAAGTATAAATCATTAGTGAGTATTAATGTCCAGTTGCGACGACTTTGATTAACTACGGCAATATTCTTACGGGATCTTACTCCACGCTGATAATCACGAAGTTTTTCCGTGCGTTACCGATACAGTTTCGACCAAAATCCCACGGAATGTTCGTACCGTTTGTACAAAAATTTTGCTAATCGAAGATGACATTTATCAAAGTATAAAAATTGCCAATCACAAAATAAGAAAAAGCGCAAACTTTGAGTCGGGCGTTAAATTTATTTCTTACATACCGCCCAGCAGCAACATTTATTTATTCTAATTATGACAAAACAAAAATAAACCAAAATAATTTAATTAAAACCTCAAGTTTCTACAGTGTCTCGTATCCACAGCGTTTGGTAATAATAATGAGGAAACCCCATTGAGAAGTGTTTTAGTGATTTCAAAATATTGCAAGGTCAAATTAAGTAATTTGGATTCTAAATTATAGTTACATCTAGTAGTTAAAAACCTCAAGTAAGTTTTAACCAGTTGCAATCATCAGTGTAATCAGTGATGCAGGTGGATATGAAATTGGGTAATTTTTACAATGTTTAAGTGTATCAACCATTACCTAGTCTTTAGTATTTAAAACAATTTTTTTCATTTTTGGTGTATATTTTACTGGTTCAAACTTAAGGCAGAACTTTTAAGCTAACTAGATGGGAGTTTAAAAATGTTTAACATGAATTCGATTTATTTTATACCAAGATTGAAGAGTCTTTAAATAAAATATTTTATTATAATGCTTGGTATATTCTTACAATTAAAGACTAAATATGCAACTAGTACAGTATACTTAGCTTCAATTTTCACAGCTATAGAAATTATTTCTATTGCGACTACAAGACAGACGATGATTTGATTTATAGGTATTTAGAGGTATTTATAGGCTCACGAGTTTTTATTGCGATCTACTGTAAAAACGTCTATCCATCTATAAAAATAAGTTGCAAAATATGCAGCACCAAAGAACTGTAGTAGGGGATGCAAGAATTGCAAAAGGATTTTTTTTATTATTTGTTGCTTATTTACAATCTACTCTCACACGAGTAATAAGTAAATTATTCATAATTTATAATTTTATAACATGTCATTGGGGGGATTCGGCCAGCGCCTTACTCCCCGTAGGCTAAACACTAAGTTATTCCGGGTAGTTACACTGGAAGGTCTTGTGGCCAAGAGCTGTTAGATTAGCTGGTTTTTATGTCCTGCCAGGTGGTTCGTGTATGTTCGAGCAAGCTTCTGTATCTCTGCGGCTACGTATGAAATTCCTAAGTCTGTGTGAAGGGTTTCGTTAGAGATGTACCATGGGGCGTTGGCTATTTTGCGAAGGATTTTTGATTGGCTTCGTTGGAGGATCTTTGTGTGGCAGGCTTTAGCGCATCTCCACAACTGTATACCATATGTCCAATTGGGTTTTATGATGCTTTTATATAACAGTAGTTTGTTTGACAGCGAGAGTTTGGAGCGTCTGTCAATGAGCCAGTTTGGCTTTGATGTGAATGCTCCAGGTGAGCTTATGGTCTAGGTGTAGTCCAAGATACTTGATGTCCGTCTTCTGAGGTATAGGAGTATTGTTGATGTTGTTTAGTGGGTTTGCAATACGTCTATTTGTAAAAGTGATTTGCGAGGATTTGTCGCTATTGACTGTAATTTTCCATTTGTTGAACCAGTTTTGCAAGATGTCTATGTGTGTTTGTAGATGGGCTGCTGCAGTTATTGGGTTTCCGTCTATTGATAGGATAGCTGTATCATCGGCGAACATTGCAAGTACAGTATCGTCAGTTGAAGGCGTGTCGGAAGTATATAGGAGATATAGCAGCGGTCCCAGTACGCTACCTTGGGGTACTCCAGATGTAATTTTGTGGTATTCGGAAGTTGTGTTATTTACTTTAACTTGGAAAGTCCTCTGGGTTAGATATGACTTTAGTATGAGGTACAGCTGATTTGGAAAATAGAGTTTTATTTTGTATAACAAACCCGTGTGCCATACTTTGTCGAAAGCCTGTTTTATGCCTAGGCATACAGTTATGTAGACGCGCTTGGTTTCTAGAGTCTCCATAATGCTGTTAACTATTCGGTGCCCTTGGTGGATAGTAGAATGATGCTGCCGGAAGCCAAATTGGTAGTTTGGGAGAATTTCATGTAGGTCGACAGTTTCATGGATTCTTGTGAGGAGCAGTTTTTCGAATATTTTTGACGTGAGTTGTAAAAGGCTGATGGGTCTGTAGGAGGAGGGTTGCGTAGGAGGTTTGCCAGGTTTAATAAGGGTAATAATTATAGCATGTTTCCACTGAGTGGGGAAGTGGCAGAGTCGTAGAATGCTGTTGTAGATGGTTGTAAGTAACACTAGGGATTTTCTGGGGAGGTTTTGCAATACATATCCTACGATTAGATCGCAACCAGGTGCTTTACGTGGGTTTGCTAATTTAATTTGCTGTCTTACTTCGGCTGCTGAGAATGGTCTCAGAGGTAAGGACATTTGGCAGGGTGCGTCAAGGAATGCGGAAATGTCGGTGTCATCGTTGTTTCCTACCGGTTGTGGTAATGAGAATACAGTAGCAAGATGGTGTGCGAATGAATCAGCTTTTTCTTTGTCTGATCTGGCCCATGTATCATCGGACTTTTTGATTGGAGGTATCGGTGCTATTGGCCTTTTAAATTTTTTTGTTGCCTTCCATATCATATGATCAATAGGTGAAAGATTCGTGATGTAATGCTGAAAGGTGTCGTTCCGGGCTTTTAGTAATTCAGTGTGGAGTTGATGAGTAAGTCTATTATATATGGTCTTGTCTGGCCTTTGTTTAGTTCGTTGCCATTTTTTTCGTGCCTTGCGTTTTTTTGTGACGAGGTGCATTATATGAAGAGGGATATTAATATCTGCTGAGCAGGTGTTTGTTTCACTGGGTGTTGCTTGCCATGCAAAAGGATTTACAAAGGATGTTTTGCGTAAGTGATATCTAACGTTTTTGTACTACAACCGTTTTTACAAAGTAAATACTTTAAGTACGTTAAGATACTAAAAAATTACTTTAAATTATTACAATAAAAATATGGGGTGTAAGGGTGGTAGTACAACATTTTATTACTACCAAATGTCAACCTCATCTACTAGTGTGATGATTGCAATCATTCGGTGCACCCTGCTAGAGAACTAACGGGGCTTTGACGACCGAATATCAGCGGGATAACTGAAAGAACTAGAATTAAGGAAATGTAATACCATGAATACGAAGAAAGAAACGGGAAAGCACTTATTCAAATTAATTAATATTTCCTGGTAACGCAGTACATTTGTTACGTCTTCGAAAGTTAAATTAATATCCGGAAGTAAAATAGTCCCCCATTCGAATTTCTGGGGCGGGGTAACTCAAGAAGGTAAATTGAGAAATAAACATGTAAAGAAAATCGCGTGCTGGAATGTAAAAACGCTACTAAAATGTGGTAAATTAGAGAACTTAAAATCGAAATGGAAACGAACCAAATAGAAATACTAGGAATTAGTGAAATGAAATGGCCGCAACAACAAGACTTTTGGTCAGGTAGTTATAGAATAATCAACACGCAAGCCAAGACAGATGGAACGGCAGGAGTGGGTATAATTTTGAATAGAGACTTAGGAAAACGAGTAAAAGACTGATGAGGGTATGCTTAAAAACCTATCCCATAAACACAACAATAATCCAAGTATACATGCCGACGTCAGCAATATATGAAGATATTGAGAAGCTCATTAAACACACGAAAATAATGGGTGACTGGAACGTCGTAGTTGGAGAGGAAAAAGTACAAATTATAGCATTAGGAAAAAATAATGTGCGTGGAGAACTCCTAATTGAATTCTTTGCTAAACATAAACTAATAATTACAAACAGATTATTTTAACACCACAAAATAAGAAGATATACTTGGAAGATGCCAGGAGGTATAAAGCAGTACCAAATAGACTATATTATGGTTAGACGGAGATTCAAAAACCAAATAAAAAATGCAAGAAGCTACGCAAGACCAGCTATTGACAGTGATCACAATATAGCCATAATTAAAGCTAGAATCAATCTAAAGAAACTGAAAAGTAAAGAAAATACAGCGTAAACTTGGAAAACTTAAAAGATAGAACAACACTTAAAACATTAGGAGAGAACATTAAGGAAGAAGTAAATAAATTAAGCAACCCAAGTGACAACATAGACAATAACTGAAATAAAATAAAACAAAGCATAATAAGAGGGACAAAAAAGTTTTAAGCATAAATAAAATGCAAAATAAGAAACAGTGAATGACAAACGACAATGAATCTGTTAGAAGAACGTCGAAAATATAAAAACAGTGACACAGAACAAGGGCGAAGTAAATACAAAGAATTAAGAAATAAGATTCAACGTGAATGCAAAAAAAGCCGAACAACAATATATAAAGAACAACCGTAAAAAGATACAGCAAGAAATAAGTGTTAGTAAACTTGATAAAGCATACAGCCAAGTCAAAAATATGTTCAAGAGTAATAAAGTAAAAACCCATGAAATACAAGATAATAATGGAAAAATACTAACCGAAAACAAAGAAATAGTTGAACGATCGAAAAAATATCTATAAGATTTATACAATAAAGACGACAAAGGATTGTATAAACCGCTGAGTACGCAAAATATAGAAGATGAATATCTATGTATCCTAAGAACGGAATTCGATAAAGCGGTGAAAACCCCAGGAATAGATAATATACCTAGAGAGATAATCAAAACCTAGATACGGTGACACTAGACAAAATTTTCAAAATAATTAAAGACATCTATAACACAGAACAAGTTTCAACCAGTTTCACAACAACAACGATAATTACCATCCCAAACACACAAATTCAAAGAACATAGAACAATAAGCTTACTATTACATGCATCAAAAATATTGATAAAAATAATTCGAAAAAGAATAGAAAAGAAAATAGAAGAAAATTTTACCGAAGATCAATTTGGCTTTAGAAAAAACACAGGTACGAAAGAAGCCATACTGGATAATAGAAAAATGCTAAGCAAAGATAAAGAAGTATACATAGCCTTCAGCGATGCGGAAAAAGCCTTTGACAGAGTGAGCTAGCCTAAATTGTTCAACATATTACAGGAAATTGGCATTAGGATGAACGATAGGAAGATAATCTACAATTTATACAAAAATCAAACCGTGGTAATACAGTGCGATGGTGAACAAAAAGAACCAAGGATCAGACGAGGAGTTAGACAAGGTTGAGGCCTATCACTTCTACTGCCAACAAGTTATTAATGAATTTAATGAGACGCAGACTTTAGACGTATACATTCACGGAGTAAGTATTAACACTATAAGATACGCCGGAGACATAGGACTACTTGCAGAATCAAAATAAGAGCTAAAACGAGCAATAGAAGACATGGACAATGTTTTTAACAACAGGTACAACATTAAGCTAAACAAAACCAAGACAAAAGTGATGAAATGCTAAAGAAAAAATCAAAATATAGATAATATCTACGTTAATGGAGAGACAGTAAAGGCTGTGAGCAAATTCAAATGCTTAGGGGGGACAGTTGCATAGATTGGAAAAGGTAAATAATAGGATAAACATGGCTAAAAGGGCTTTCTATGAGAAGAAACAACTACTTACATCTAATAGCCTAACAATAGGTACCAGAAAACAATTTACAAAAACGTACATATGAAGTCTAACACTACATGGCTGCGAATCATGAACCATAGGAAAAGAAGACCAAAAGAAATGAGTTGTAGTGCTACAGAAGAATATTAAAGATCTCGTGGACGCAAATAAAAACAGACGAAGAAATAATAAGAACAATTCAAGAAATACGAAAAATTTAGAGTCACATAAAGGAAAAACAAATTCAAACGATGCGCCACAGAGAAGAGAAGGACTGCTAAAAATTATAATAGAAGGAAAATATCCGGAAAAACCCCAAGAGAAAGACCACGCCTACAATATATTAAGCAATTAATAATAGACTCGGGCAGTGGCAGTTGCGTATAAATGGAAAACAAGGCTTCAGAACGATAAACACGGAAATCTGCAACAAACCAATCGTTAGACTAACGACCTTAGAGGAGGAGGAATAGAAATATAAGGATAATACACATCTGCACTAAAATGTTTTGAATTAATGTATTTCTCATTCAAATAAATGTTAAATTAACAGTAAAATATGTTACCTTTACTAACAATTTTTGTTAAGCTATGATCATGCGAATGAATAAGGTGCTCCTAACATTTGTATACGTGTCTTGATTGTCTTCTTTAATTATGCTCCATACAGTTTATATATTTGTTTCGTAACTGCTAATATCAACATTAAGTAGGACTCTAAAATTTACTTACATTAAAACTTCAAAATTAGCTCATAACGTAACTATTGCAATTATCAAAGCTAAATTTAAACTGCCCAACTACACAAAAAGAGAAAATTGCTTTATAACACGTTTAGTTTTTTTTAGTGTACTCAATGCATTCTTTTACAAAAATTTTTGAAGCTTGCTTCGTGTTTGTAACATTTGTAAAGTTGTTCTACCACATTCTTAGTAAACTATTAAACAAAAGAGTAAGCCGGGTATGGTCAAATCTGCACATAATTTATATTGGTCTAAGTGGCTCTCTAACGACCAGATACAACGGCTATTGTATGCCACTATTATCAAAAAACTACATATCCATTAGCAAAGCCATTAAGTTAAAAAGCATTACAAAAAGTGTCTTTAGCTAATAGTATCATATTTTTCAGCCGAACGATGCTGCGTAAATAATATTTCGGTGCTTCTAAAGAATAACACCCCTAATAAATTTCTACACGCTTTTAGTTCATACGTTTCGTTTTTTGAATAATTTAAAAAATGGACAAAACGAAGTTCATATTTATTAAATTGTTTATATAATCAAGTTTTCGTCAATTTGTGCGTATGGGCCAGGATAAATATTTTTATTCTTGTTTATTATAATTAATATATTTGTTCGCGAAAAACGGTTTCAAATAAAAAAGTTTAAAGTAATAAAGGAGCATATAAAAATATAGCGTTACCATTCGGCAATTTATAATTTAAAATCTTTTCAAAGGTACAGTTGTCAATACTCCCAATTATGACTAATTATGCTATTTCGTTGTTATTTCTAGAAAACTGTGTAAAATTTAATTTGCTTCAATAAAATCACTATTTTTTAAAATTTGTAATCCTATGACCACTTGAATTTGGTAAAAAAAATGATAACGAAAAGACCACCCTGATGGTCCATTTTGAAAGCTAGAAATATCAGACAATTAAAATCTGAACAACAACTTTTTACCGATATTAATGTAAGAAAAACTTTGATTGCAAAATCTGTAGCCCCTTTAGAAGTAAGAATTTTTAGATACACCTTACTCCCTCCGGAGATTAAGAGTTTCTATATCAAACCTGCTGTAGTATACATTTTGCAAATAAAAGAGTCTATTTGTGCAGTCTATCTTACAAGAGAGTAACAGTCGTCATTTGAAGGAGGTTACCTATGTTAATTCGTTCAAATCTTTCCTTCGTGCTCTTGTAGGCAGCACATTGTGTTGTTGATGACAGTGAATTCGTTGCCTTTACAATAAGCAATGTTTTTTAGTAAATCATGCGAAAGGGCCAAAAACTGACGTATAAAGCGGCTGCAAAATATATGCGAAAGTTGGTGAAGAAGTGAGTAAAGTGAAATTGGAAGGTTGGAAATCTAGACAATCTGCCGGAGAGGGGAATAGCTCATGTTACAACAATAAATAAGAATAAAGCGAATTTGTGTCTTTTTGAAGATAAGCCGGGCCTTTGGCTGTATGTAATGAAACTACGCAAAAAATAATTTAGGCTTCTTTAAGTAGTTTTTTTCGAAGTCGTTTACGTGAAAACTATCAACTTCAAACAGGCTTGTATTACCAGAAAAATACGTGAAAAAACGACTGGTATGGGACAATGTTACAGTCATGGATAAGTCATTTTTTTGGGCATGGTCTTCCTTACCGAAAGCGTGGTCAGCAAAGAATAATAAAATTCTCTAGCACACAGAAAAACACCCTGTAATTTGTATATTGGAAATGCTCCTGTAAGCGTGATTTGGTTTGCCTCTTTCTGTTTACGGACAATTTAAACGCCCAGAAAATGTGCTCAAGTCTGCTGAACAATTTTTTAGTTCTTACAAAACATGTTAGGTGCTGGATGAAGACAATGAGCGTAAACATCGCACCAATGAGTGGAAACAACAAAATAACATCACTGTGATGGAATGGCCAGCAATATCTCCAGACATTAATTCCATTGCAAATGTGTGGTCGCACATGAAAATAATCTTATAGGACAACCAATATACACCATGAAACAGCTGTTATTTCAAATTAAGAAGATCTAGGCCAAATGATTACGCAGAAAACCTTGTCGAAGGCATGGAAAAAGGTTAAAGAAGTTATAATCAGTACTAAAGCTGATTGGACCAAATATTAGGTAATTGCGCCATAGCTCATGATGTATACTCCACTAAAAGTAATTTTTTTTACATTTTTATTCCTTAAAAGCCCACTTGAATTTTAAACAGACTGTACTACAAATTTAAGATGATTCTAGTACCTAAATAGGCCCAATATTATATTATTCCCATCATCGGATGAATAAGGTTCAGTTTACATGGTTTCTATTACTTAACAATCTAAAAACTAAAATATTGTAGTGGAGGTGGTAATAGGCGCGGCAGATTAAAAAAATTGCTGATAGTAAATAAACCAAATCAATCATTGAATATAAACCCAGATTATACGTACGACTACTTCTGAGATAAATTGGTGATATTAATAAAGTAATCTATTGTAACCGAACGCAAAAAGCTCAATAAATTATAATAGATTGATATGGGCGTTGTACTGTTAGTAATAAAAATGATTATCATAATACATCATAGTAATAAATAGCTAGCCAGCCATTTCAAACAAATAATCTAATGAGTAAAAACACTCATTTGACTTAAAATGAAAAGTAAATTCCAAATATAAATCAAAATTGAAAGGTTAAAAGATATCCACGTAATCAGGAGGAATAGATTTAGAACGATATTAAAAGACCTAAAAATAATAAAGCAAACAAACATTATAAACATAGAGTTTACTCTTCAGGAATATTTAATAAAGAATTTAGAAAAATTTTAAGTAAGTTGCGGAAAATGTTATTAGTTTCACAGTAAACCATATTAATAAAAAGTAACCCCAATTCTACATAAATAAACTTTATTCGGATAACTAAAGGTAAGGTAGAATAATAAACTGTCAAGAGAAACTATTATTTTGGACTTAAATAAATTATTAGTAGCACTAAATTGTAAATTACTAAAAACAAATTAACCAACAAAATTTTCAGAACCATAGTAGAGAGGAAACGATAAATAAGAATATCAGATACAACTAAACTACAAAGAAAATAAAATGAAATTGACTGCCGGAATTTCGAACCTTTTTTACTTTGCGGTCGGATACTTAAGACAGATGTCGTCTGCGATTCTTTCGATAGTAAATGTGAATCGTTATACGAAATAACAACGCGTTATTATTGTTAAAGCGTCTTATAAGTTTGGTAAAAAGTTTGACGAAAATTCCGTGAAATTATTGATGGCAATAGTGCACAAAAATTTGATCACGTGGATCGGAAACATTATATTGGTACAGTTACTTAAAGCGTCCCCTCACATCTGAAAACACCGACTCGGCATCATACACAACAAATGGATATTTTGAGAAGCCAATACTCACTAAAGAGCTGCACCTTCATCTGTACAAAATTTAATTGACAAAAGAGCTTAAATTTACTGATTATTCCTATCGCCGACAATTCGTCAGTTGGATTTTAGAGCATCATAAAGTGTTGTTTGTCAAATATTATCTTTAGCGATTAGATAAATTTGCAATTTGACGGATAATGCTGAAAATGCTATTACTGTAAATAGCAATAATTACCGTTACATGATAATCCAGTTTTTTTTTTATCCCCAACATGGATCTGGAACAAAATGTGGTTCCAGTAGCACGGTGTAACCTGCCATACAGCTCGAGCAGTAGTAGATTTACTGCACCAACAATTTTCTAGTCGCATAATTCCACGAAAGCCGTGATCTCCTTTTGTGGCGTTGCCTAAAACACAAGGTCTGCACCAGCAACCCACAAACAAAACAAAAAATTAATTGTAATCGAAAATTTTGTTTAGAAAATCAAGATACATTAATGCTTAACTCAAAAATTGTGTTATTTAAAATTTATATTAGACGTTCAATTTCTCTCTCTCTCTCGGTTTTTACCACCCATCAAGGGTCTTCACCAACTCAACGATTTTCCTCCAGTATGTTCTATTTTTGGCTGTTTTCCTCCAGTTATTTACATTGAGCTTTTGGAGGTCTTGAAACACATCCACAATCCACCTTCTGCGCGGCCTTCCTTTGGGTCGTGTTGTTGTTGTCGTGCTATTAAATATCCTCTGTATGGGGTGTTGGGTTCCATTCGCGCCACATGCCCTATCCATTGTATTCGCATACGTTTAATGACATTAACTATGTCGGGTTCGTTATATAGGATCCTAATTTCTTCATTGTGTCGTCGCCGCCATTCTCCCCCATCGTTAACTGGCCCAAAAATTCTTCTCAGTATTTTCCTCTCGAATATCCTTAACCGCTGCTCCTCTTTTTTAACTAACGTCCACGACTCGCATCCATATATTAGTATTGGTATTATTATTGCCTTGTATAGTCGTACTTTTGTTTTCTTGGATATTAATTTATCCTTGAAAATATCATTCATTGTTAGTTGTCAAGATTCGGGTTTTTATCTCGTCAGTTATATCATTTGTTTCATTGATCACTGTACCCAGGTATTTAAATTTAGTGACTCTGTCTATTCCTGTAGTTGTAGTTACTTGTTCTGGCTGTTCAATTTGTCTTTATATTCGTAAGTACTTTGTTTTTTCTGTATTTATTGTGAGTCCAATATCTTCCGAGTTGTTTTTTAGAATTCTATACGTTTGGGTTACGTCCCTTTCGTTAGTGCTGATTATGGCTATATCATCAGCATAGGCCAATATCTGATTCTGATTTCTAAATAGATGATCATTCCCTGTAGGGGTTTTTGTATATCTAGCACCATGTTAAATATTATGGGGGACAATGCGTCTCCTTGTCTCAATCCGACATTGCTACTGATGGCATGTGTTTTCTGTCCTCCTACCTTTATCTTATATTGTGCATCCTTAATAGTCATTATTATTAGTCCTTTTAGTTTCTGTGGTATGCCAAAGGTCTCTAGGGCTTGTTTTACTGCTCTATGTCTCACCCTGTCATACGCTTGTTTGTAATCTACAAAGATGCTATGTATGTCGATTCCATTATTTGTCTCAGTATGAAGATTTGGTCTGTTGTTGACGTCGCCTTTCTGAAGCCGGCTTGATAATTTCCCAGTTTGCTCTCCACATGTGGCTTCAGTCTATCCAGTAGTATGTGTGACAGGATTTTGTATGTTGTGTTGAGGAGGCAGATTCCTCTGTAGTTGGAGCATACAGTCCCCTTTCTTATGTATGGGACATATGATTTCTATATTCCATGCACACGGCATCTTCTTGTTCTTCCATATTATTCAGATTAGATCATGTACCTTTCTCCATAACTCCTGACCTCCGGATTTCAGTAGTTTTGTGGGTATGTTGTCTTCCCCTGGTGCTTTATGCATCTTCATTTTGCGGATAGTGTTCCTGATTTCGTCGTATGTGCGTTCCGGCTCTTGTATTTCTTCATTTTCGTCTCTATTTACCTCTATGTTTTCGCTTTCTTGTTCATTTTCTTCTTCTTCTTCATTGTCTGTGTTCAGTAAATTAGTGAAGTATTCCCTCCATCTTTCGGAAATATCGTCCTTGTTAATCACTATAGTTCCTTCCTTATTTTTACACATGTTTGTACTGGGTTGGAAACCTCATCTAAAGTACCTTATTCTTTCGTGAGCTTTCCTTATTTCGTTTTCTCCCATCCTTTCTTCTATTTGCGATAGTTTTCGGTTTATTAGTTCTCGCTTTTTCCTTCTTAGGATTGTTCTGGCTAGTTTCCTGGTTTCTTCGTTGTGTTTTGACGTTTGATATTTGATATCTTTTGTCGTAATCTTGCTTGTACTAGGAAATGGTCGCTGTCACAATCGGCGCCTATCATTGTGTTCACGTCTATTATATTAGTGCGGTTTGTAAGGTTGATTAGTACGTGACCGATTTGGTTCACCGTTACTCCGTTCAATTTGGACCACCCAAAACCAAGACACAATACTTCTTATGTTCCTTGCACGTCAGAGAACAGTAATTACAAAGCAAGCAACTTAAATAAATTACAAATAATATAAAAAACTATTGCCAATAATGAATTATTAAACAAATATGAAAAAAGTTAGTTCTTTTATGATAACCAAGTCAATAGTAAACAACAATATCGCAACATAACAACAAACTTCTAAAAATCTATCTGTGAAATTGTTAACTTCAGTATTCAATAAGAGAATAACTTATATAGGATTTAATTTTATTATAATAAATTTTCTGAAATGCCTTTGCATCTCATAAATAGTGAACAAAAAAAAAGTACAAACTATATGAAAAACTATCACAAATATTTAATTTCAGATATGCAGTTAGTAGATACAAAACTTGCACACAAGTGTTATTCCAAAGGTAAAGTTGAAGAAATTGTAGCGCCATAATCACCAGAACCTTTTAATAGGGTGTAAATTAGCAAGAAGATAGCCTAAGCCCATACTTGTTTATAGTAGTAATAGATCAACTACTGAAATTGCAGACTACAGTGAGACACAGGAATATGGTACCAACTAGAATTTATAGCTTGCTATACGCAGATGATTTAGTGCTTATATCAAATAAAAGTAATAAAATAGAAAAGTTGATTAATATATGGAAGAAATAGAAAAACTGAAGATAAAAGTCAATCTAGAAAAAAGTAAAATAATGTATATAAATAAGGAAATAGAACAAGAACAAAACAAAATAATGTATAAAAATCAACCAGTGGAAGAAGTGACGACAATTGAATATCTGGGAAATATTATAGAAAACGACGGGAAAATAGACATCGAAATAACTAACAAAATCAAAAAAGCGAACCACTTAGACTACACGCTAAATAAGACAATTTTTGGGTCAATATAAATAAACGAAGAAAACAATTGAATATATACAATACAATAGTGATCTCAACGATCCTATATGAAAGTGAAACCTGGACATTACAACAGAAACACAAGCCAAAACTAGTTGCAGCAGAAATTAAGTACTTCAGAAAGATAACGGGGAAAACTAAATTTGATCACATTAAAAATGAGGAAATCATAAGAAAACTAGAACAACCAGTAATATAAAAAAACTAGAATGGTATGGGCGTTTACAGAGACTAGACTGACACAAATTAACTAAAAAAGTAGTTGAAGTTAAAGGAACGAAGGAAGACAGAAACTCACATGGATAACAAGGGAAAAAACGATAGAAGAAATGAATAAAATGACAAAGGACCGTAAAGGATGGAAGAAATGGATAAAAAATAATTAGTTGTTAAAAATCTAAAAGTACTCGTCACGATGTATTGGAAATGAGATTTTAAGTAAAGGACACAGAAAACACAAAGACTCTAAATTTTAATACATAGTTGTATGTGTTTCTGGTAGATTATTAACATCTGCATATTTAGAACAATGCTAACAAAAGAGTATTAAATAACAATTCATAGGCTTATTTATTTATAGTCTTATAAGAGCCCCCAAATCTGTGATCAAAAATAGAGATAAATATTACCAAAAACAATATTCCAGCTTACAACCCGAAAATCCAAAATCCTCTGAACAATTTAAAAATATTACGTAGAAAGGTCCAGGCGGAATTTAAAACTGCATACAAACAAATGAGCACCATGACATGTTAATTAATCAATATTTTAGTATCAAATTTATGTAGTTATTAAATTTTGGTATTACAAAATCTAACGGGGCTAAAAAAGGTAAGATATGAAACATAGAGCGAGTGTTCACCTATCGCCAACTGAGCTTCTCCTGCTCAATCCCGACTCTCACCTCCCTGTTGGTGAGCCCTGGTAATCCGAGCAACTTTGTGAAAGATTAAGTAACCAATGGAAAACAAGGTCGAAAACAAGCGACAGCGAAATACTTAGAAAGGGTGGTATGGTCTCGACGGAACAAAAAACTCACACTACGACTTTAGCTAACGAAATGGACAACGGTTTAAAATAATAGAAATACCTTTTGCTAATTGGAAAATCACAAATTACAAACAATAATAATGGATACACAACTTACAGATGACAACTGCAAACAAATTAAGAACAAGCAATACGGAATAAAAGGTTATGTACACATAAGCATCTGGAATGTACCTGGTTTAAATAAACTAAAGAAACTGCAAGAAAAACTAACCAAAAGGAAAACATACATACACCTAGGAAGTAAGAAGCCAAAAATAAATAATCGATTATTTCCTAGTAAATGAAAGAACTGCCACAGTATTCAATCACACGAGTGTATAGATAAATTAATGTACATATAAACCATTACTTCTTAGAAGCTAAAGTAAGACTACATGCAAAATGGGTAAAAAAATAAATAAATACACACACACACACACACATGAGAGGGGGGGGGGAGAGGGAGAGAGAGAGAGATAGGGAGAGAAGCTTGGGAAAACCGAAATAGAAATGGAAGAAGCCAGTATAAAAATACAGAATCATATTGTCATAACGGATTATATCCAAAGAATGATGGAGAAGAAGAAGAAGAAGAAAGCAACATCTACCACCATAGTCATGGATTTAATAATTTAATTTAGTTGTGTTAGCTTTATCAGGTACAACTTGCAAATACACCTAGACTCAAAAATAATATATCTGTTTTAAGAGGCATTCTTTCATAGTTCTTTGATAAGGTATTTTATGAGCCATAGCAGAAACATTAAGTAAATTGTTCAAATTGGTGCTGATTGTGATTATTTGTATTATGAACAGACTGGAACAAGAATGATAATGTTCTTCAAATAATAAAAAAAGATTTACACATTCAAAGAACAGAAAAAAATTTCAATAATACTCAAGTATTTGGAAAAAGACTAAAATATTTGTACTGAACACTCTCCACCGAGATCTAAGTAATGATCAACAAAAAATGTGAATTTTTTCTTGAGGTGTTTAATCCTCCACTAATAATACAAAGTAATTATAAGAGATGTCTAATTATACCCGGTATTAATTTATTTTCAATAGTATTAAACGTTTTACCTAGAATTACAAAAGAGCAGCGCCAAAAAATGGCCAATTTTGAGGTGACGTAATCTTTTGTCAATAATAATTATAAATCTTATGAATAGAAGAGTTGATTGACATGAGCTACGATTTTAACTAAAAACACTCCTTAGAAGTCGTAGATAATCATCATGACCGTACTATACGTGGGCAAACTGATCAGTTTTTGAGCCTCAACATGAAGATGGCCTTACTCGTCAAAACCATTGTGCTACCACAACCGCACATGATTTGACAGATACCTGTATAAATTTCAACCAGTTTGAATGCTTAGGTATTGTTTGACGGTCGTTTTTAGCAGTGTATGTTAATGGTTTTATAAAAATGAAAAAACTGAATACCGTGCCGTAAATATTTGCATTTGAATGGCAATACGCCTACGCAAGTTAAAGTCGAGTCAGATGCGGTTTATGACGACTCTGCCCCATCATTTACCACCATGAAATAATGGACTGCGAAGGGGAAACCTGCTTCAAAAAAAGCAAACGTAGTTTGGTGATGGCGACTGTTCTTGTGATAGTCAAGAAATTCTGTTCATAGACTACTTAAAAAAAGTGAAAACAATAACGGGGTTGTACTACGGATCGTTATTGGATCAGTTGAAAGCAGCAAATGCTGAAAAACGCATCGGCTTACACTTTGGCGGTTGCCGTGGCCAAATGGTAAATTAAATTGATTTATCATCCAGCATATTCACCAGCGACTGTTTCTTATTTTATAAACTTAAAGTTTGGCTCGGATAAGAGATATTTTCATCTAACGAAGAGGTCATCGCATCCGTAGACGTCTATTTTGCAGAACAAGGCACCAAGTACTATTTAAACAGGTGAAAGTGGTTGGAGCGTCACTGGAAAACGTGTATCAACTTAAAAGGAGACTATGTTAAAAAATAAAATTAGATTTAACAAAAAATACGTGTTTCTATGTTAGGCTAAAAACTTTTCAGACTGCCCTCGTAAACTCAATATGATAATCACAGATTTTATATATCCAACAGTGGTTTTTGTTTTGATGTTTTCTCACTTACTCATACTATACAAGTACACAACTAGGGTCTGTACGATTCGAAAATGTGTGTTGAATGTTTCTTGTTTGTTCCAAGTCTTATCGAGGTTTAGATATCATATTTGCGTTCAATACAACACGCTGATTAGTTTAATCTGTAATTTATTTAAAAGTTCATTAGTGACGCAAAGCAGATCATTAGAATCGGCTTGTTGTGTAAATTACAGTGATGTCTTTAATAAGCAGTCGACAAACTTGAAACTCCAAAACCAATTCTACAATCAAACTGACATTTTAAAGAGTTTCAGCTTGGCTCTAGTAAATATTGTGCATGGGAGGGGCCTAGTTATGTCAATAAAGAAACTACGATCATTTAAACTTTATCACATAAAGAAACCACTCTTATTGAAAATCTGTATTTGCACAGTTTGTGACATTTGTATTTATATAGGGTGATCCAAATTAAACTTTAAAATTTTAATTGCACGCAATTTGTATTCTGTGAACATTGGAAACTTACACTTATATAGTTGGTATCTAAACTCCTATCAAAGTCGTTATGGCACCGTATACTACACAGCAACGTATCGATATAATTCAAGTTTATTATGAAAATAAGCGGTCGGTTACGATTACGCAAAAGTCATCAATGATGTGCTTCAAAAGCCTTTACCGGTTTCCTTTAAATTTTGGTCAACACATGCAAATGTTACATGCCATGGCAAATAATAATGTGGAAATCTGTAGACTATTTCAATCAACTTCCTTACACATAAAATGCATATTAGCTAATTGTCTAAGAGAAAATTTGGAAAATTAGTCCTACTTAAGCCAATGGTTCTTAACCAATCAAAAGAACATTAATTATATGTCTGACTAACTTTTAACAACCCGTTCCAAGAATTGTTGGTGTTACACTTCTAAAGAGGTGTATTTCACCCAAAAAAACATTTTTGACCTGTATTTATGGAAGGCTGTTATTTATTTTGACGAAGAAAATCAGCACTCAAACATGCTAAATTTAGTAACGCCTTTAAGATTTATAGAGAGCAACAAAAAAACTTGAATGGGGTTCATTGTAAGAACAATCGACACTCATTAAGAAGAGTTCACTCAATCATATTTCAAAGCGATAAATTTTACTTTGGTCGTATATAATATCGTTTTGTTGTTAGCATTAGTCAAAATTTTATTTAAGCTATATCCGAGTGTCTATTGTGAAATTATTGCGGTTCTTAAAACAAAATTATAAAAATGAAATAGTGGCATATGCATTAACTTAGTGCGTTTTTATATTACAGTAGCCATTTAAATACAACTAAATGCAGGTGTATTCTATTCTATATAACACTTATATTCTCTTCTATATACATAAATTAAATGTGCGAGGCAGCACAAAATGTGAATAATTTGGGACAAATCAGCAATATTGGACAGCACTGATTTTTATCGAAATTTGTACTAAGTCCAGTGCAACAAAAAAGCTACAATATAATCTTTAATCGTATATCATAGGTTTTTAACTTGTTACTTTTGATCTGCTTTAAACCCCGGTTCATTAATTAAAAGTTTGGCGTGTTTTTTTTTTGGGGGGGGGGGAGGCTAGCGTCATTGGACCGTATGTTTGCGAGAACCACGCTGGTGAAACCATTTCAGTGAACTGTGTGCATTATCGTGTAATGTTGGTTAAAAGTGGATGCTATAGATAAGGACAATCTTTAATTCCAATAGGATGGTACTACAAGTCGTGAAACAATTACTTTGGACGTTAATTCATCGTCCTAATCCTGTAATGTGACATCATGAATCTTTTGCCTTTGGGACTACGTCAAAGATAAGGTTACGTTAATGCTTTAAAACAGTAATTTACAAAATTGAAACACATTTGTAAAAAATATGAACAATTTCCCCAAACGAATGGCCGTTTGTAAGAACTGCCGGGGTGGCTACTTAAAAGATATTGTAGTACATTTTTAGTCTACATTTAAACAAGACGATAGCTTTTCACAGCTATAGTTTTGTTCGTTTTTAGCCAGTGGAAGATAATAAACGCTTATGATAGTCTATTCGATAGGATTAATTATTGATGTCTTATAAAACAAGAAATAAGTAATTTTTAATAGAATAATATGGGAAGAACGGTGATACTACTGTAATTGAAGCAATCTAATGTAACAACTTCGTTAACATTTAAAACGACTTGCCAAAAATCGCTCTATTTAGTTCGATAATTAGTAATTCTACAAAAATATTCATTATCTTAGTATGCAAAGCAGCAAACGACCCAGCGGGATTTATGTGTATTTCTGGTTTATCTTAGACGACAGCCTGGCGATAAACGGTGAATCTGGCGGAGGCTGGCACGTGCGAGCGATCTTCCAAGAAAATGCGTTTGCCCCATCCATGAATAATAATATTATTCATTACACCCTAAGTACCAATGCCACGTGACTGGAATGCGCCGATTTGCATTGTAGATTCGGCCGCCGCGGCCTGCACTGATCCGGCACAAACTCGCAATAATGCAGCCGGCGACAGCGCGCGCGATGCGGGCCACAAAGCCCTTTTCAATAAAAGCGCCGCTCGAAAGTTCGGCGTTTAGCAGCCGAGACATAAAAAGTTAAGTCCTAAAGCTCGGCATAATGGAGGGCGGCCGCCCGGCAAGCTCCGGCAGCCGGCTCGGATGATCTAATACGGTCTGTTTACGGAGCTTCTTCTTCGCGGAGAGGGCCATATTAAATGCCCCGGGGATCTCCATACACAATTGCCGTGTTTGCGTCGGGGCCCTGAATATAAATATGGCGAAATAACCGAGCCGCCCCTCCCAGCCGCCCCCTGCCGGGCCAATCTCGCCGTTCCTGTTCAGGTTAATTTTTGGAAAGGCTTTGATGGCTTCTGAATATTAATAGGGAATTAAGATTTTTCGCGAGCCTCCCGATTTCGGGTGCTTTTAACGGCCGGGGTTTAGCACGAAACAAAAATCCCATTTGCATTTTTCGGGGATGTAGCCGGCGCGGGCCTCAGTTTGTTGAGGCTGCAGCTCCATTATTTAAATCAACAATTTCACTGTTACAGGACAATTATACTATTTTATTTTCTAGTATGACTCTCAGTTGTTTCCTAAAATCTAAGGAAAATTCCACGTTAAAGAAAAGGCAATAAAAGCAATCCAATAAGTAATCTTGAATAAGAACTTCAGAAAAAGTAGAAAAAGATATTAACACAACTAAGGGTAGCATAAAAGAGAGGATAAACTTGAAGGCAAATTTTAGGGTGCAAGTCGAAATTCTTCTTCTTGTGGTTCCTTTCTATCCGTTACTGGATGTTGGCAGTCATCATGGCCATTCTAGTTTTGTTAATCGCGGCTATAAAGAGTTCCGTTGTAGTCTTGGCAAACTATTGCTTTAGGTTTTTCAGCCATGATATCCGTTTCCAGCCTGGGCCTCTCTTTCCTATTATTTTTCCTTGTAATATCAGTTGTAGAATTTCATACCTTTCGGAATTCCTCATTACATGACCTAAATATTCCAATTTTTGCCTTTTTATTGTAGCGATTACTTCTGTTTCTATTTTAATTCTTTCTAGAATTTCCTTGTTAGTTACGTGGTCGGCCCATGAGATCTTTAACATGCGGCGGTATGTCTATATTTCAAATGCTTTTAATCTTTTGCTTACCTCCTCTGTTAGGGTCCATAACTCAACTCTGTACAAAAGTACAGAGAAGAAATAACATGTGAGTAATCTAACCTTCATATTTAGTTCTATGTCATGACTACAGAAAACGTTCTTCATTTTCATAAATGCTGCTTTGACTTTGATTATTCTGCACCTTATTTCTAGAGAATGATTTCGTTGTTCATCTGTACTCCATAGGTATGTATATTTTGTAACTTTTTCTATTCTTCGATTGTCAACGTTTAATTGTCCAGGAGGTATGGCGTTTTTGCTAATCACCATGTATTTAATCTTTTGACAATTGATAGTGATAGTCCGTATTTCTTATTAGCTTGATTAATCTTATTTAACACTGTTTACAGATCGGTTAGGTTGTTCGCAAAAATTACTGTGTCGTCTACGTATCTTATGTTATTAATAGTTCTATCATTGACTACTATTGCAATGTCATTATTCTCCTGTGGCGCTTCTTTAAATAACTCCTCCGAGTAAAGATTGAATAATACTGGGGACAAAACGCAGTCTTGCCTTAGTCCTCGCTGTATTTATATTAAATTTGTGATTTGACCATCCCCTCTGACCTCTGCGAATTGATTCAAATATAGGTGAGTAATTATCCTTAAGTTATATATAATCCCGCGGCCTCTTTAATCTTCTTATGCATGTTAAAACAATCATTTGTTCCTTCTAATTTTTTTATTTCTGCGCATTTCGCTCTCAAGCAATTATTTTTAGCTTCTCTAATTTTTTGTCTAATGTCCCTGTCTATTTCTTTGTACATCTTTATGGTAATATTTTTACATTTCTTTCTTTGTTTCATCAGTCTCAAAATCCACACTTTCTTTTTATATACTTTACCACTCTTCAAAATTTTTCCGTGGTATATTTAGTGGCCTCTTCCCATATGGTTTCTGTGTTATTGGATCTGATTTATTTGATTATTTTGCATTTGTTCTATAAATCCTTTCTTACTATTCGTAGAACCTCCTGGTTTTTTAGTTTAAACTTTGTGGAATATAGCCCTTTTTATTCTTTTCAATTTCATTTTCAGTGTTCCCACTACTGGATTATGATCAGATTTTATGTCCTCCCCTGGATATGTTTTCACTGCAGTCGTGCTGTTACGAAATTTTTTATTGATTAGAATATAATCTGCCTAGTTTCTTATGATTTTTTTTCCGTATCCGGTAGGCTGCGCCACATGTATAGTCTTCTGGGTGGAAGTTTGAAAAACGTCTTTTGTTGCTATATATTCCTCTTCTAACCATTCTCCTCTTGGATTTTTTTCTCTCAAGCCATACTCGCCTATATAATCACCATCTCTGCCCTTTATAATCTGCGCATTGCAGTCGCCCATAATAATTGTGAGCTCGTTCTTTCTTATTTGGTTTATTACTTCTGAGACCTCATTGTAGAATATTTCAATTTTTGCGTCCTCTTTATCGGCAGTTGGCACGTATATTTGAACGATATTGATGCTAGTTTGTTCTGCTCTTATTTGTATTAGCAGCAATCTGTCTGATATGGGAATAAAGTTGTACACGTATTTGCTGATTTCTCCCGACACAAAGAGTGTCACTCCATATTGGTGTTGGTTATCTTCTCTACCAATGTAATATATCGCATGCTGGTTTATTACGCGGGGTAAATGCTACACTTATTGGCCAGCGGACAGTTATCGGCCAATATGTGACCTGTGGTCAATAACTATATTTTAAATGTGGTCATTTTCAATATTGTTATAAAGCTTTTTTTGTGCAGATTGGTAATGCCAAAATTACCTCAATATAGCCCACCAAGACTAGAAAAGGCCTTTCGGAACATACAAAATGGTTCAGCCTCAATTTTGACGACCAATGAAGAAAACATCATAGTTGCACAAGAAAGACGATGTAATTGACAGTATTCAGCAATTTTTAAAGGATAATCCCCGGCCAAATCCATTTACTGGTAATAGACCTGGAGAAGGTTAGATGAGAGCCTTTCTAAAAAGACACCCTGAAGTGGTGACTCGAAGTACAGAAGCTGTTACTTCAGCTAGCGCTTGTGTTTCCGAAAACGATATTCGAAAATGGTTTGACGACGTTTATACCTATATTAAAGGGGAAAAAATTGGGAACTGCATTACAAAATCCATCACGAATTTTCAATGGTGATGAAACCGGGTTTCAAATATGCCTACAAACCGGTAAAGTTTTGGCTCAAAAGGGTTGTAAAAATGTTTACGCAGTTGATCATGAGTCATCTAAAGAAAATAATATGGTAATGTTTACTTTTTCTGCCGATGGAAGAATTTATAGTTCAATGGTAGTTTTTCCTTGCAAAACGCATTCCGAAAAAAAATTCAATGACAGTTCCGGAAGATTGAAGAATTGGCCGGAGTGAAAATGGGTGGATGATTGCCCAAACGTTTTACGAGTATATTGCTAATGTCTTTCATCCATATTTGATCAAACAAAGAATTCAGCTACTGATATTATTCGTTGATGGCCACAAATCACATCTCACTTATCAATTGAGTGTGTTGTGCGGAATATTGGGCATTGAAGTGAACACATTATATCCAAATGCAACACGTATCCTGCAACCGGCAGATGTTGTTTTTCATCCTGTTAAGATGGGCTGGAAAAATGCGGTTAGAGAAAGGCACCTTGAATACCCAGGTGACGCCATAACAAAATTGACCTTTACACCAATATTAGAAAAAGTTGTGAAATCGTCTGTCAAACCAGAAACTTTACATAACGTTTTTACATCATGTGGTCTGTACCCATTCAATACTAATGCTGTTGATTACAGTAAATGTTTTAATGAAGGGAAAAACGTTACAAAGCAAAAAGCAGATGATAATATGACAAGGAAATATTCAACTTTTCTGAACATAATAGGAAAAGAAAGAGAAGGCATATTTAAACAAATACAAAATGCTGCTGCTGATTAGGACGAATATTTCTTGTTCTTTATAGATTATGAAAATACTTCAATTATAGCGTTGCCGAAAAAAGTTCTCAAAATAGGTCTCCTGAAATTTCTGCGCCGGAGGTATATTCTGATAATGTACAAGAAGAATTTGTTGACAGTATTATGCAAATGGGAACAGAGATATTAATGAAAGAACCACAACCAAGTATATCAGCAACTCAAACTCACTGAACCCATTTGGCGGACTATTTAGTAAGACCAGAAGCTCCAAACGTCAGACGGAAGAACTTACATTTGCAATAACGTTACAAAAATATAAATAAATCTTAAAAGCAAAAATGCGGCAAAGCTTCTTACAGAACAAGAAAGAGAAAAAAGAAAGCCAGTAAAGACCAAATTAAGACGAAAAAAATCAAATTTCAGCCAAATACTCCATTTTGCAATCGCTGATCTTTTTTTCGACGATTGCAAGAATGTTTATTATTCTAAATGTATTTCAAAGAATCATAAAGAGCACATTCCAGATTTTTAAGATAATAACCCTTTTTTATGCCATAAATGTTATAAAATACAGGGAAATGACACTCTAGACGACTTGAAAAACATCGGACTACATCTTACAGTTGAAAATGTAAATACCGAGGAAGATAATAATGCACAGGCTAGCGATGACGCAATGCAAAAATCTGGCGCAAAAGATGAAGAACGTTCTTTAGCAGGAGATGTAGAGTATAGGAGCAACACACAAGAAGATAACGATAATGTTGAACAACTATACCAGTTTTATATTAATAATAAAGACAGGCAATAATAAAAAAAATAATCTAATGTCTCTGAATTTAAAAAATATTTTTGAAAAACATTTACCATTATTCTTATTGGGATACCTACAATCTCAAAAATACTTGTGGCAAATTACTGTAATATACATGTCCAATTACTGCCAAAAGTGGCCAATAATTCTAAAATTTTGCAAGGTGGGGCATATTATTTTTCCAACACTGTATTTCAAGAACATATTGATAATCTAATTCTGATAATAAGAGAAAAATCCGGAACTGATAAAAGTTTTATTATTTGAGAGTTTGCGAAATCAAAGAAATTACAGAAATTTGAAAGTCAGTTAACTCTTAAGTAACCAATAACTGTATAGCTTACCCCATTTGCCATTTTCTGGCCATCTCATTCCGCTTATCTCCATTATATCTATTTTCATTCTTTGCATTTCTTGGATCGCATGAACTTTTCTTGATCTGTCCAACAAGACCCTCTAAATTGACGGGTATAAAACGCATTTAAGAAAAAACATCTTTTAAAGGAACGAGTGACACAAAATAAGAGCCCCGCAATTTTAAATGCAGTAGGGCCTCGTTTTAAGTAAGGTTGGCACAGATGACAACTACAAAATGGAAATGTAGTATGCGACAAACAAACCAGGAAATACAAATAAAAAGACTAACTTTTATTCATCTCTTGACTGTTAATAGGGCAGTATGTGGCCTAGGCAAGCCGCTTTCTGCCTTTTGATAGATAGGATTAATTCACGATCTCTTTGAATTCTAAGTAATAGCTCACTGTTGGTTATTTCATCTGTTCACATAATTTTCAGAAATGTCAAAATACCCACATTTCAAATGCGTCCAATCGCTTTATGATATTCACTTTTACACGTCTCCATTCCATACAGAAGGACAGAGTACGCATAACACTTCATCATGCGATACTTAAGTTTCAGACTCAGTTTATCATTACACTTACAACTAGTCCTAGGCCTAACAAGCAAATGTGATAGTTTGTAGTACTATAATGATGATACATGGGAAGAGAATATCGCCCAGCAGCGATCTCCTGTAATTACTAATCACTAATTAGTAAGATTTAGTATTTTTTGCCTGTTTAAACGTCGTGTAGTATTTCTATCTTCTAGAAACACTAAAACACTAGGATAACTCTGTGGTATGTTTACATAGTTAGTTGCATATCTTCTGATTTCGTCTGTGACCTATAGAATCTTAAGATCGGCGTGACGCGTTTTATTGCTGACATACCATTCCGCGTTTTCTAATCTGTAAAGAGTCTTAGTTTGAAACTTTTTATTGGTTCAAAATTGGATAATTTCATGCAATTCCAGAATTGGAATCTCTCAGTACACACAGGTGTTAACACTATTTTGTACGATAGCACTTTGTTATTCAGCGACAATTTAGATTTTCTGCCTAAGAGCCAATATATGTTATTCATTCTGATGTCCAACTCTTTCCTCATTTTTGTATGTGTGTTTTCTATGTGAGTCTTCTGTCTAAATACATACCGAGGTATTTAGCTTCTTGTTTGTCTGCAATTTGTATGCCATTTAGGGTGATCGGTGGTTAATTATCGTGCTTTGTAGTGAATGTTATTGTTGTTGATTTATTCTCATTAATTTTTATGCGCCACTTATGTAACCATTTCTATAAGTTATTAGGTGATCTTTGCAGTTGTACCGCTGCTTGTGTAGGATGTGTATGCGAAGCTAGTATCGCAATGTCGTTTGCGAACGTGGCCGTGACTACATTTCCGTTGCACGGTAGATCTGCTGTAAATATTTGGTATAGACCGGGTCCCAAGATGCTTCCCTGTGAAAGACCAGCGCTAATTAGATATAGATTAGATTGATTAGAATGACTGTCATCATATTTCACCTGATAATACTTGTCACTTAAATATGATTTTATAAGTAGGTAATATTGATGTGGTAAGAACTGCTTGATTTTGAATATTAAGTCAGGGTTCCAGACTTGGTCAAATGCCTGGCTTACATCTAAAAACACTGGCGCACAATATCGGTGTTCCATCCATAACTCTGTGAATTTGTTTTAGTGTAGAGTATTTGCGTCTTAATCCGAATTGATGTTGAAGGGCGAGTTCTTGTTTATCTATTATGGGCATTAGTCTATTCAATATGAGTTTCTCAAGCAATTTTAATAATACTGGCAAGAGTGTTATCGGCCTATATGAGGTAATTTCATGTGGATTTTTCTTGATTTATGTGTTAATATTATTTGTCCAAATTTCCACTGTATTGGAAAGTGCTGTAATCTTATTACTACATTAAATATTTGTATAATTGCCATTAATGCCTTTTTAGGCAGTTCTTTCAATGGTTTAGCTGTCTTGATATCAAAACCCGGCATCTTTTTATCATTGAGATTTTTAATTTTCGATTTTATTTCGGCAGGCGTAAAATGTTTCGGGGTGGACTTAATTGTAATGGACCATTTAAATATTATAATACTTCTCTTTTTCTTAAGGCGTTGCTGTTGAATGATGTGGTTGGAAAATGTTAAACAAGTGTTAAGCAAAGAGCGCTGCCTTCTCTTGTTCTGTTTTTGCCCACGTGCTATCGACTTTCCTAATTGAGGGATAGGTTTTTTGGGGCAATTTAGTTTTTTTATTGTCCACAAAGTATAATCATGGTGTGGAGACGGTGATAGATTACTTACATAATCATTGAAAGTTTTATTTTTCTAATCTTTTAGTAAATTGCAGCAGTTGCAACAGTTCTCTGGTTAACCTATTTAATCTATTTTTATCTTTAGGATGCCTAGTTTGCTGTCAGATTTTTCTGGATTTTCTGTTCTCAGCTATTTTGGTTTTGATGTCTAAAGAATAACTATCAAAAATGATATTTTTTTCAAGATGCATTTTGTATGTTACAAGTGAGATTTTCTACTGCAGTATCAATTTAGTTTTCAGTTTTTACCAAAACTTTAATCATTGTATTATCTGTTAAGTATTCTTTAAACATTTCCCAATTTGTGCGACCGTTATAAAATGATGATTTTATTTCTTTTGTGATGATAGTGTGATTATTATGGATGAGTTATCGAAAAGAAGGTCGAAGCAAGTATCCACTTTGTAGTAACTTAATGATAGTCCTTTGGCGACGAAGAATTCTACGGCATCTGGTAATTTTGTTTATATCACATGGCCAGTACGTAGGCTCACCGGTGGATAGCTGTTTATAGTTATTTGCTAATATGGTCCTGTACAGTTCCCTTCCTTTTGACGTGGTTAGTCTGGAACCCCATACTGGATGTTTTGCATTGAAATCCCCACCGGATATAAATCCGTTGCCTAATTTTTGAAAGAATTTTTCGTATTGGTTGTCTAGGGCGTCTGGGTGGATAGTAGAGTGCTACTATGACTATAGACCCGATGCTGCTCTTAATTATAATAATTGTTGTTTGTAGATAATTTGTTGTAAACTTTTCCATTTTATGATGGCACAACTTGTTATTAATGATTACAGCAGAGCCAGCATGAACGGTTTAATTGGGATGATTTGTGTAGTAGGTTTTATATTTGTGGATATTAAAATAACTGTCGCATGTAAAATGTGTTTCGGAAATCAATAAATTATCAACCTAACGCTCTAGAAAAAATAGCTAAATTTCGAGATAACGAAGGGCAAATCCATTGTCGTTTCAAGTTCCTATTAGGAGGGCATCTATTATTGGGAATTGTAAAAAAAAATACAATAATATAGCACAAAACTCTTTTTAAAGAATAGAATTTAATTACTTATAAAGTAACATAGAAAACTTTAGTTACAAAGCAGTACAATTACTTTTAAAAGTTTCAAACAACTTATCTGCAAAATAAGCATTTATATTACACAAAGGATGTTTGTCAAAGAAACTTAGGAACAGGCGTTTTCAAGATATCTGTGCATACGAGACTAATTGTAAGGGTAGCTAGAGTTTCTGTAAAATATTTGCAAGCAGAAGAGGCATTACTAAGTAAATTAATAAAAGATTTTTTTAAATGAGTTCGATGTAGGCGTTGTAAAATAATTATTTAGATAAGCATTATATTGACTACTAACACAGAGAACTCAAAAGCTAAACAAAGTATTTAGACGTGTAGTAAAACAAAATTATATAAATATTAACACACCTTCTCGCATACTGAAGCGGTAAATAACTCTCTTGATGGAAAAACGTTTATCTCAGGGAGTAGTCACTTAAGAAAAGAAGAAATAGAACAATCAAACCTAAAACACTATTTCCAATTATTTTTAACGAACAGCTACAATAAAAAGGGATGGATAAAACTTGGTATTACTTAACGTTCCTACAATAAAAAATTAAACTGTTGTTTAATTTAATGATTTACTTGTCTAAGTTTAAGCAATAAAAGCCGCTAAACAAATTACTACTACACACCAGCTACTTAACTTAGTCTTTTGATTTAAGTGGCAATGCATTTAAATTTACCATAACCTTAAAAGTAATGCAGCAAAATCCCAGGCAAAAAATAATTAATTATTTATTTCGGCACAAGTTTCCAGCTATATGTTTATTAATAAAAGATAAAATTTACAGGACAGATTTGAAAAAGAGCCAAGTCCCACTGCTAGATTAAACTAATTCATCATTCAGTTTCTTATAACTTTTAATAAAATTTAAATTTTTGTGACAACACTAAAGTAAAAACTATCAGAAATTAAAATAACAAAATGCGGTGCTAAATTATATTTTTAAGAATAGTTTTTTTTTACAAATTGAGAATTAACTAAGGACAAATACTAATTTACGCTACACTGAGGAATATCGTGCAAGATCCAAAAACTCTTTTTTGTTTCCACCAACCTGTAGATATCAAATTTTAACTTCCAAAATAAAATTAGATTTGTTACAGGAAATAGTGAAATGAAAGATAATTAAGAATGCGGGGTTCAAAATTTATGAAAACGCATTGCATACTATGTAAAACTAATTGTGCAGCTGAAACTTTACAGCCATGTTAGTTGACTACCTATGAGATTAAAGCTCGCTCGACACTCAACATCCCGGTCAACTAGCACAGCAGCTGGTGCTTCGGGCTTTGTTATGGGAAGAACGGATACGTCCAGATGCATGGGCTCATGATCAATGCAATCCGCCGCAGCATCTGACTTCAACCAGTTTGAATGGGGCAAATTTGGCTCGATGCAAGCTCTTGATTAGCGCAAACATTAGGAGGATGCACAAGCACATTGTCGAGTGTTTGGCCGGGCTGGATGCATTTCCGCGGCAATTGACGCATTTCCCCCGCGCATAGTTCCCGCTGAAAGGCTGTTAAACGTTAATAGCTGTAGCAAGCTACAGAGCGTTCGTTTTGTTTACCTTCCCATTTCTAACTAAATTACTAAATTTAAATTTGTTTTCAATACTAGAAAATTCAGGATATCGCAACATTTAGAAAATTATAAATGAAAAAGTACAGAAAATCAGCCCAAATTTGTAAAACGGACGATATTGACAAACTACAAATCAAAACAGTTTCTTTAGTTTTAAAAAATAATATATAAACAGTAAAGAAGTTTAACACTACAAAAAGTAAAAGATTGGCCATATTTAATTTTACTAGGAGGACTAGTTTTTACCACTTTCATATTCTTATTGTTGGTTCAACATTTTGATAACAATACAGATATAAATGTATTTATATTGTCTTATAACGTCATAATATGAATATAATATATAATAAATAAAACCATCATTTCTATTAAATATATTTTTAAGTAAATATAAAGGAAACAATCAAAATAAATTGACGATTAGAAGCTTATAGTTCAGTTTCATCAAAATAGCTCAAAGAGAACCAAAATTAAATTTTAATTATTTCATTTCAAGACAAGGCCCGAGAAGAAGAATAATCATCCAGCCCAGGAAACTGCACTTTACATGAAATTACCACAAAACAACAGGTCCTTCGCGGAAGTAACCATCGATAATAACAATACCAGTGCTAACAGTAAATAATAAGTTGGATAGCAACTATCATAATTCCTTGCAAAAGTTAAAAATATGTTTGCACAATTAATTAATAAAAACAACATGGTGTTAATTATACTGTCAACTAACACATTTAAATTGTCTTAACCCTTGGAGTGCACACTGGGTCCAGCGGACCCAGACTTCGACTTTAATCTCAGTTGTCGGTAGTTTAAATTGTAATTAAAGCGGCAAAAACGCCATCTGTTATTAGTTTTGGATATTTTATACGCCCAAACTATTTTTATATGTAACGGAGCGTCAGTACGCACACGGCAGCCAATCGAAGAAGGTGTTTTTTTTTCTCGGGTTCGCTAAACCCAGTGTGCAGTTAACGTCTATTTTGAGTGATAATTTAATTTTTTTTCCTATCATTTTTTTCTCGTACTTTTGAAGACTTCTACGTAAGTAAGCTGCATATTGATCAGATTTTTTTTCAAGTGTACTCTACATTTTCCCACTTTTTTAGTTTGTAAACATGTCCGGCCGTGCGAGAAATGCCACACGTTTGCCCATTGCTGCTCAACTGCTCGAAGATGATTTGATGTCCAGCACCGACGGTGATTCAGAATTCGAAGAAGACAGTGCTTCTGAATACGGATCCGATTACTCTTCTAATGACGAAGATCGCATTTCCGACACGGAATTCGTCGACTTGGTAGAAAACGCTGACTTATCTTCGCGAGCGCGAGAAGCACGCCAAAGAGGCAGACCGAAGAGCATACTTCATGTAAAAAATGGGAACACGTGAACATTGAAAAGGCCAACACGAAATTCAGATCGAATAAATACACCACCTCCGGTCATAAAACCTGGTCCGTTCCACGACGCTGCGAACTGCGATTGAAGAATTCTGGAAAATTCTCTTTTCTCCAGATATTATTGAAGTCGTCGTTCGATTCACAAATCTTCAAATTCAAAGAACGATCGCAAAATTTATTGAAAAAGAGCACATCCAGCAATCATGAGACAGATGTTATAGAAATTCGAGCGTTCATTGCTGTACTCTACTATGCAGGGCTGTGGAAGCAACCAAAACTTGACGATAAGGATGCGTGGTCTTCAGAGCACGGAATTTCTTTTTATCGGTGCGTTTTTCCCTTGCGTCGTTGGTACTTCCTTGTTCAAAATTTGAGATTCGATGACAAAGAAGCTCCAGATCCCGAGGACAAATTTGCTCCGATCAGGCAACTTTTTGAAAAATTTATCAGCAATTGCAAAAGCAACCACAGGTCGTCGAGCTACTGCACGGTCGACGAGTAGATGTTGAGCTTCCGTGACCGCTGTACATTCAGGTCATACATGAAGAATAAGCCCGATAAATATGGTCTCCTGTTGGTAACTTTAAACGACGCAAAGACATCGTACTTGGTCAACGCCCTACCAAGATTGGGAAAAAACACCGTCAGAGCTGAAAAACCTGAAACAGTGCCTCATGTTCTTTTCCGGCAGGTAACAGAGCCCATACATGGATCAAGTCGCAGCGTGACGTGCGATAATTTGTATTCAGCGATCCCTCTATTTGAACAAATGAAAGCAGAACCATACCTACTGACCATGACTGGGACACTTAGGAATAACAAAAGAGAAATTCCTCTGGAAATGAAGGTGGCGGAAAAAGATCCGCCAAACAGCAAGTTTTGTCACTCAAGCTCAGGCTTAACTCTTGTGTCTTTCAGCCCTAAAAAAAAACAAGATCGTGTTGCTTCTATCGCCGCTAATGGACTCTGAAAAAATAGTTGATGGAAAGCCGGAAATTATTCTTCACTACAACGCAACGAAAGGTAGTACAGACACATTCGACATGCTGTGTAAGAGAATTACACGGCGACGAAGCCGAGCAAAAGATGGCCGTTACGTATTTTTTAGGCCATGCTAGATCAAGTGATGGTGAATGCGAGAATTCTTCTGAAATGTAAACTGGAAATCGCTGAAAATCAGCGGAAAATTACGGCTAAACAATGTATGAGGAAAGTTATCTGCCACCTTGTAAAACCGCGGCTTTCTGAGCGACAAAAAGTGTCGAAACTCAGGATAAGTTTGAAGAACGCCGTTGAGGATATGCTCAAAGAACCTCGTGGAGAACTGATAAATTAAGATGAGGCTGGATTGATGCCGACAAAAAGAAGAGGCAAAATGTGTCCTTCAAAAGCGGATAAAAAAACTCGGCATCAGTGTATTTCGTGCCTACGAGCTATTTGTATGGATCACCGCTCCAAGCTCTGCGACAGTTGTGCTTGCACAGAATAATTTTTTCTTTTACTGATAATATATAATGTATTATCATATGCATATGTAATTTTCTGCCGTTTTTAAATAAATAAAAATGATTTTTTTTAATTTTACTCAAGACAGAGTCGTGTGAAAGCAATTATCTGAAATATCAAAAAACGGTCACATTCATATGCCAAAATAAATATACTGTTTGGAATTAATTCATATTCAGTCTTTTTTAGGTCAAAGTATACCTAATATTTTCCATAATATGAGCCTTTACAAATGCAATCCCAGGAATGTGCAACATATTTAATTAAAAAACCCAATTTTTTCAAATACGCTAAATTGGCAATTTTTTTCTCTGAATCAAATTAAAATTTTAACGTTAAAATTGTGCAGCATGATGAAAAATGGTCAAAAAACATGTCTAATTTTTTTTAGAAGTTCATATTGTCATTCGGGCGAGCAATCGCATATTTAAGATGGCTGGGTCCGGTAGACCCAGTGTGCAATTAGTGTTACAAATAGCATGTATGCACTCCAAGGGTTAAAAATGGCAATGTAACGCAAACGAAATAGGAAATCATATCCCAGAGATAACATTATTTTTACAACTACATAAAATTATATACGGCTCGTCTCTGAAATCCATGCTACGAATAGAATTGTTATTATAATATCAAACTTTACTGTTTATGTTACAAATCACCTGAACGGAACCGCTCATGGAGGTTCAGCAGCGATTATTAGAACTGCTCTACAACACTTCCAATTACAATCTTATCACACCAATAAAATTCAGAGCACATTATTACAAGTAGGAGCTAACGCCTACCCACTAATTGTGGCAGCCATTTATTGCCCATCCCGACATCGAAGCACTCTTAACGAGTACGAAGAATACTTCCAAAAGTTTAGACATATGTTTATAATTGCTGGCGATTGAAACGCCAAGCACACTGCATGGGGATGACGCTTAATTACTCTGAAAGCGCAGAACCTCCTAGGCGCCATACAAAACCTCAACTTAAATTATTTATCAACTTATGAACCAACTTACTGGCCTAATGATCTCCACAAAATCCCAGATCTGCTAAATTTCGCGGTGGCATGGCCAACGTTTTCTTCAAAATGGAATCCAACTATGACTTATCATCCGACCACTCACCAATAATTTTAACAGCAATCTCTAATGTGATCCACAGATAAAATTATCTGAGGCTCACCACTAAGAACACAAACTGAGAATTATTCCAACAACTTTCAATGACAATTAAAACACCTGCTGAACTAGATGACACAACAGAATGTTTAACACAAAGTGTCAATCAGGAAACCACGTCCACTGATTCCAATCAACACATAATATACCTCGACATATAAATAAATTAGTCATCAAAAAACGCAGAGCAAGGAGGAGATGACAGATAATCATAAATGCTAATGACAATACAACACACAATAGACTCACTCATCGTCTACAAACCGCACTTAGAAATTCCCGAAAGGAAACTTTCAGATACTACACCACCCATTTATCTAGCATTGACTGCTCAATATGGAGAGCCACAAGGGAATTTAAAAGACCCGAAATGGCGGTTCCACCAATCAGACAACCGACAAAACATGGACTGACAATAAAAAAACAAACGTATTTTCCGAGCATCTTGCACATGACCTTACAACAACACGGCCAAGTGCAAGTAATAATCAGGAAGAAATAGAAGACTTCATCCATGCGCCGTGTCAACTGTCTTTAACAATCAAATCATTATTCCCTGCAGAAGTACAACAGGAACTCAAATATATCAATATCTGTAAATCTCCTGATTATGATCTTATAACAAGACAACTTTTACGTCGTCTATCCAGGAAAGCATTAATACAACTCACTACTATCTACAACATCATGTTACGGCATCGATAGTTTCCTCTTAAATGGAATCTTAATGATAGCCAAGCCTGGCAAACCACCATCAAAGTCAACGTCATACCGACCTATAAGCGTCTCATACAAAAATATTCGAAAACTGCTACTAAAAAATAACTTATCAATTCGAAAGCGACACTCGACAGTACAGTAAGTCCACAGGATTGTTACAAAAATCATAGTCAATGGAAACCGAGGAATTCTACACCGCAGTCTTCCTAGATATTATGCGAGCTTTTAATAGAATATTTAGGTTTCCTATACAAAATCAAGTCGATCTTCCCAAGCTAAATTTATCTCTTACTGAAATCTTACCTGTGTGATAAAAACTTGCAAGTCAGAATAAACAACTCATTCTCGAATTATCAGCATATCTCAGTTGGAATACCGCAAGGAAGTGTGCTGGATCCCCTATTGTACTACTTCAAACGCTCCAACTACAGCCAAGAAGGAGATTACCACCTTTGTTAACAATTCAGCTGTACTTTCTATCAGCAATGTATATTTAGAGGCATCTCAACACCTTCAGAATCACCTCGACCTCCTCCAGAATTGGTACAGCAACTGGAGAATTTTTGTAAATAACGACAATTCTACCCAACAAGCGAAATTGATATCCACATTATGTTACAATTAACAACACAGTTATATTTAGTGAAGTCAGAAGTCAAATATTTAGAAATGCACCTTGACCAAAGACTCACTTGGACAAAAAACATCTTAACATCAAAGTTAAAGAAATGAACTGGCTAAATGGAAGGAGTTAGCAGTTATCCCTAGAAAATAAACTTCTCATGTATAAAGCCATTTTGAAACCAGTTTGGACTTTCGTGGGGTTGCACAAAACCGTCCAATATTAAAACAATTCAGCGTTTTCAGTCGATGACGCTTCGCGTGTTGGCAGACCATCCTTGATACGTTAATAATCAGACCCTTCACGAAGACATGCGAATTGTATATGTACCCAGCAAAGTCTGAAGATTAGCAACTGTCTACCAATACACTCTTATGAGTCAGAAAAACGATTTTATACATCAGCTAGCCCAAGAACCAGTCGCACCAAGAAAATTAAACCGACAATGGTCACATGACCTTGTACCTCGGCCCAACCAGACTTAAGCTTTTATTTGAGAGTAACATCAAGTCATAAATTATGTCATACGATTTGCTTATTACTCACTTATGTTATATAAGAGTAAATATGCACTCCTGTTAAATAAAAAAATGTTTGATTTGAGTCTATTTGATACATATGTCAATAATCGTTATAAATAGTTTAAAGATAAAGTAACTGCCACATAATTAAAAACACTATTAACATCAAAAAATAATTTAAATTGGTAGTGTGATGAAGTAAATAAAAATTTTCTATTTTGAGCAGTAAGCTCAACTTTAATGCCTAATGTACTTGCTAATTCATGGAATGGAATAACAGAAAATTCTGCACTTGGTATATTTTATCTATAATTGAATACTATAAACTAGATAAAAAGAAATTTACTATTTACTAAACCAAACATTTCTTACATTGACGCCTTTAAAATACAAATATTAAACTAAAGAAAGTCATGCGTAACTGAATTATTTCAACAAAGTGTTAATTAGTAACGTTTTTAAGAACTAATATTTCCCTATAAACAGTTTTATTAAGATCAAGCAATTAAATCAGAAATATCTCACGGGTCAGTGTTTTCATTACTAAAAAATTAATTTTTGTTAGACATAGATGCGTATTTTATAAATCAGAAACGATAATAAATGGTATGAACAAGTTCAAAAGTATTTGGTCAAAATTGAGAATCTATTTTTTTTTGAGTCAATGGTCATTTATAATTTACAGAGAGATATTGACTAAACGTGCTGTAAAAGATAGAAGCCAGCCATCAGTGATACCCTTTAAGGATTTCTTTTAGATTAAAACAAGTGCAGAAATCATGTTCTCTTAGACTTCTCATAGGCAGATGACCATGGGATAGCTGATATACGAATTCATTGCTGTGTTTAGGAAGCCTCCGGTGATAATACATAGCGAATCTTCTAATTTCGTTAGTAATAACTGGTATTCCAAGTTCTTTGTCTATGGTTTGAGTAATAAAGTATCATGGCGCATCTACCAATGCACGCACTATCTTGGACCGAAACCGTTAACTTTTTTTCATTTTATTGGTTACCAAATTAATTTTAGCATAGTGTTGTAGAACAGAAGTTTATTAATAAGTGATGATTTAAACTTTAGATCCTGTAACCAGTACATATCTCTATACTTCAAATTTAACTGTTTGCGTGTGAGATGTCTATTGAGCTGATGTCTTTGTCAGTTTTCACAGGTATGGGTATGTCATTGGTATTAACTGGTAGATAGGCACTAGTTTTTATTAGAAAGTTACTTAAGTCGGTTTCTATTCATTTTTTTAATTTACTGTTTGTCTAACCATTCATTAATTGGGTTTAGGTGGTGTTGTAGATTTATAGAATAATTGGGTTTTCATGAGTTTTAAAATTGCTGTATCGTCGGTATAAACGAAAATTCTCTGGGCCTCAAATATGTCAGCTATATATGAAGGATAGAAAAACGATCAGTAATAAGATAGCTGATATCTATAAATGCAGCTGTTGCTATCTGCAGTATATAGGAGATAAAATGTTAGGCCCAGGACGTTCCTTTGTGGCACACAAAGTTCTTTTGCCTATAGCTTAACGAGCTCTTCTTCATTTTAACTTCGAAATGTATTTCTTGCAGGTAGGAATTAGGAAGACATTATATTAGTTAGTGTAAAAGTGCTTTGCGCTAAGCTTTATCAGATGTTTGCCTCGCGATTACAAAAGTAACAGCGCAGTACACTTTCACTTCAAAGGTGTTATTTATGTACCTGCTGTACGGTAAAATGTTCCTCAGTGAATACAAACTGATGAGATATTAGTTCATTCTTGATTAAAGCATGCATCAACCTTTTTAATAATAGTTTTTCGAACAGTTTGGAGATAATGGGCAGTACAAATAAACTTCATATGGTGGCTTTCTAAAAAACTGTTCACTACGCTGAGAAGTTACCCGTTCTTAGTACTGCATCACAGATAAAGGTTCGGCAGCTCTTTTTGGGTGCTTCTTTCAAGATGCAGCCTGTCATTAAATCATATACGAGTAATTTTTTAAGTTGTAGGCTGCGTATCATGGTTATAATTTTTGGTAAAAAAAGCTGTAGGTAGTTGTTGATTTCTTCCTCAATGTTTGTTGCCTGATTTCCTAGCAGTGTGACACTTTGAGACACTTAGTAGCCTTCCATAAGGAGTATTTACTATTTTAAGAAGCTGTTACTCCTTGTAAGTAGACATTGAAAAATGTGTCTTTAATATCCCAATTATTTGTTTCAGCATCTTAGCTGCTATATTGTATACTTCTTTTTCAGATGCGTACTACATTTTATCATTGTTTTCTTAGTCTTCGTTTTTCAGTTATTTTATTCATAATTTCAAAGGGTAGTCGTCTTTATCTGAAGGTATCCCAATGAGTCTGTAAATTATGTAGCTATGATTAAAAGTGTTCTTGGATGATAGTTGTGCTTAGGGTTAGAACGACCAAAAAGTGGTCAAACGACAGCTCATTCTTTGACTTTTATAGGCCAATGCCTATAAAATATTATAAAGAAATCCGGGCAATCCGAAATGTTTGTCAAGTCGGTGGACCAATATGTTGCCTGTTTTGAATGTAATCTTGATCCTATTGTAGGTGTTTTGCTCTGTAATCGCCGAAATGAACCTACCCTTGGGGATTTGAAGTATCATTAAAACCGTCCTTGTTCGTTCTCTATAGAATATCGGCTTGCAGATATTCTCTCCTGCGTTGAGAAGCTCATGGTGTTTTATAATTTTCTGATAATTATTGCTGCGCTTCCTCTTGAATGGTTATTTGAGTGCTCGGTGTCGCAAACGCAGCATCCTAGGAGTTTGAGGTAAGTACATTCTGTAAAGTGTGTTTCTGAGCTGAGAACAATTTATATCCAATTTGTGGTTATGTAAACTTTAACTTCCTTACAATGTTGCGTTGAGCCACTAGGGCTCCATGTGACTATTTTATGCTTGTCTAAAGGTTAGGGTGGTTTGGTGTCTTAATATGCTGGCATCGCTAATAAGGTTTGCAATAACTTTATTTTGACTAACAATTATTTCTTGCATGAGCTGAGTTGGGTGACTCAGCTGTTTTGACGCTATAGTTGTTTGCTCTATAGATATAACTTGATTATAGCGCATGCTAGAATTTCTTATAAGTTATTTCTGCACTGCTGATGCTATGTGATAATGAGAATTCGGTAGGTATTTTGACATATTAAAATAAAATCCGATTTGATTTTAAAACATAATCTGCAAAGACAAAACAAAACATACACAAAATCAAAAAACAATTAAGATTCTACTGACATATCATGCAATTACACAATCAATTAAATTATTAAGTACAACAAAGAGTGACAGACAAAATATTTTGCAACGCAGAGAAAGTGGGGATATATCTAATTCTTGACAGAATTTTTCTCACATAAAATAAATGAACTGTTCTGCTGTAGAACGATGAAAGGAATTCTTTCCAATTGTTCTGCCGTTTGTGAGTAGCAAGGATTAGTCTAAGTGATATTTTTAAATAATCTCCTACTATAAGAGAAATAAATAAAAAAGCAAATTCTAAAAATGTAATAATAGTCACGTATTTAGATCATACAATACAAAATAAAAAAATAGCAAAAAAGGACTGGATTATACAGAATTTAACAATAATTTAAACAACCTGCTGTATGGCGATTTAAATTGAACTTTAGGATTTGAATTGCACCCCGTTTTGCGTTCTGTGAACATTGTAAATTTGCATTTGTGCAGTTTGTATCTAAATACATAGCAAAGCTCACCAAAGACTACCAGAAACGCCGTACATTTATGAACTGGGTCTTAGGAAACATAGTAATTATGCTGGTATTTGCAAAAAAAGCTCGTATTGAGCGACAAAGTTGATTTTTCTTTAAATCGTTGCATTTGTTGCATCTAGGCTAGCGAAAATCCGCATGCAGATCACAAAAACCAACCCATAAAAATGCACTGCTTGGTGTACATTACGGGCTAGAGGAATCATTGGCTCGTACTTTTTTGGTGGCAAAGCTGGCAACGCTGTGAATGTAAATGGTGTACGCTGTTGGGGGATGCTAAACAACTTTTTTTTAATTAAACCAACGATTTGAACTTAAATGACATGTGGTTTCAACAAGATGGAAGCATATGTCATACAGCACGTGAAGTACTCCCTTTACTCCAAACCAAATTTTTTGGTCGTGTTATCTCGCAGAGCGGTGACATCGATTGACCAGAGCGGTTTTGCGATCTAACCTTATTAGACGTTTTCCTCTAAGGTTATTTGAAAGGAGGAGTTCTATATCAACAAATCTGCTACAATTCCAACATTAAAAAAAAACATCAGACATATAACTGCTGAAATAGAACCGCTATTATGGAAAACTTTGTTAAAAAAATTATTGTGGTGGCATTTGGCCTCGATCGCTTAGACCACTCTGGCGTGTATATAGCTACATATTAGCGCTACAGGTCGTGACAGTCATTGGCTTCTATCAATTTGACTACTTGTTTCCAATTCTTCCGGTCCTTCGCTCTTGCTCTCCAATTTTCTATTCCTATTTCCACTACAATGCTTCTTGCCATCAGTTCTCCTTGAGCGTCCTTTCTTTCTTTCGCCACCTTCTCTTCCATGCAGTACCTTTTTTACTATTTTTTACTCTGGCATTCGGACGATGTGGCCTAACCGTCTAGCCCTTTATGCTCAAATATTTTGTATAATTCCTGGTTTTCCGTACGTAACTATTACCTCTCTGTTCGTACATCTCCGTCATAACCCTTCTACTACTTTAACACCTCCAAAAATCTTTCTCAGAATTTTCCTCTTCCATATCGCTAGTTTATTTTTGCTTTGTTTAGTTAGTATCCATATTTCACTTGGGTGTAAAACAGCTGGTCGTATTATCGATTTATATGCATGTACTTTAACTACTCTGGATACATTCTTTGCTTTTTGTATTAAAAATCAGACCGCTTTATTTCCTTTTAAAGTTCTTTTGTCTATTTCATTCTCCTCTTGGCTTTTACTTGCCACTGTTACACTTAAACAATCGAAGCTATTTACTTTTTCAAAATTGTATTCTTTTTTCCCTGACTTGATTGCTTCTTCTGTTAATTCTATAAATTTTGTTTTTTCTCTACTTATTTGTATTCCACACCTTCTTGCTTCCTCCTCGAACTATTGTAAAGGTTTTTTCAAGTTCTTCGTGTGCTATTAATTGGTGATTATCATGGAAAAGCACTCCAGCAGTTTCTTGCATTATCGCTTCTAGGACCAGATTAAACAAATCCCCTTGCCTCAATTTGTTTTGTACTGAAAATTGGTTTGAAAAGCTTCCATTAAAATTCTAGTATTCGTATTGTATACGTCATTTTGTGTGCTACGATTCCAGTGCTAAAAGAAAACATTAGATGTGTAATCGCTGAAATAGAGTCCCTATTATGGGAAACTTTGCTAAAAAAAATGTAGTGGGGGGCCATTTGGCCATTATATTTTATATATAACTCCTAAGACTGTACGTTGATAGCAACAAAATTCGGATTCTTCCAATATTTTGTGTTTGGTTTTTATTCTGAAAAAATGTCCTGAAGTCCACCCTATAGAAGATAAAACATACATTACGAAGCAAAATAGTAAAAAAACTTGTAATAAAATCAAGATATAAAAAAATAGATATAAATTCGATAAATTAGAGATTCTGTAACAGTTGATTAAAAAAATCAAGACCTACAAATCCCTTGCACGTAAATCGATTCCATTACATCAAAACTCAAAACTTTTACTGTTCCTGCGTGACAGTTCTAAGATTCATTTCGTCAGGAAAAATTATTAAGCATTTTAATAATCCCCGGCAGAGGCTAAATGTTTGTACAGACGTGGCTGCCTACGGGGATTTCAGAGTTGTAATTGAAATACTACCCTTCCGGAGTGACGTTATAGCTTGAAGATTTAACGTCAGCCGCAGTAAGGCAAGCCGTCACTTTTGACGTTATAAAGCAACCATAATATTTTAAGGTAAATCGGGCAAAGCGCGGTGTTTACAGGCTCGAATCGTCTTTCCAGGCATCGGAAAACCGCGTTGTCTTCCACATTCGTTACGCTGTTAAATTCCCATCCAGAATGGGGGCTTCCGCCCGCAAGCCCTTATTAAATCAGAAATTTAGCATAATTTTTCTAAAGCCTCTCTGAGAGCCGCAGGACGGGTCGCCAGCAGCTTATTGTATGAACCCCCATTTCGCTTCTGCATTTCCGCGACATCAAGCCCGAAAGTCCGCCCGGGGCGATCCCGGCTTCATTCTGCAGCCCCACGCCATTGATTTCTTTTGCGTCATTTTGTAATCTTACATGTGCTTAAAGATCCAGCCCCAGCCCTCGCGGCTCGAGCATTCAGATCCGACGAATGGGGTTGTTCGGGCGCCCGTAATAATCCGCCTAATAGGCGCTCAAAATTGTTTCTTTTTGAAGTTGTTAGCGTGCCCCTCTCGCCCGGCTCCTCAAAGCGGCGGCCACCGCGAAGTTTCGCAACGGGAGGGATAATTTGGCAGGGAAGGACGGCCGCCGCTGTTTATTTGCAGAAGTTGCGGCTTGCATATTTTCCGTTTGGCGGCCGGCTCGAGAGGATAACGAATAGCTCTGCTGCCAAACGAGCGCTGTGTCAGGACAAATCCGATTGCAAAGTCGCGCCGGCGGGCTCGCTGCGACAGCGCCGGGCGCATAATTGCGGGCCCGGGGGACCAAAAAATTGATAAGCAATGGCGAGAAAATATACCGCCAGATGAAAGATTAATGAGCGCGCGAAAGAAAGAGCGGCGCCTTATCGTCCCGGAGCAGCAGCTTAAATATCTAATTTAGACCTGGCAAATTTCAGTCGGAAGGGCTGTGCGTGACTGGGGTTAGGCTAACCCTCTTAAAACGCCCCGATTTGAAAAACCGATCGGCCTGGCCCGCAGGCAGGTATGCGTCGAACTGGAAATTTCGGGTCATTTGTTTTGAGAAATTTATGCGAAATGCAAATTTTAGGGTTTCTAAAAAAGAATAAAAAAATTGTTCTAAAAGCTATTAAATGTTAATTAAAATCGATTTCTAATTACGTCTCTCATATCTTCAAAGTTTAAATCCGTGTGAATGGTATGATTGGAAACGGGGAGCATTAAAGACGTTGCTGAGGGTCTTCAATTTAATTCGTTATATATATAACGAATTAAATTAAATTAAATATGTAACTAGACGTTAAGGATTTTACTATAGAACTTACAGTATCACTGGAGTCCTAATAAGAACAGTTTAGATGTAGAAAATTGTAAATAAAATTTCATACTGCCTCTGTATCTATTTTAAGGCAAATCCTGTGTTATTTTTCTTCTTTACTGGTAGTGCTGTTTCTCACTTGCTGCAGCAGGTCTCCCCTATATTTTATTAGTTCTGCCCTAATAGCGTTTTTTCTCGGGCTTTTGCCATTCTTTAGTGTTTGTATTATTTCTTGTATGACTTCTCTTGTTGGTGGTAGTATATCTGTCTCCTCTTGATTTCTTATTTCTCCATTCTTTTCTATATGCTTTTCTCTTTTATTATTTCCATTCAGTAATTATTTAAAATATTCTCTCTATTTTGCTAAGGTGTATTCATCGTTTGTTATTCTTTCTTTGTCTTTTATAAGTATATTTCTTTTACTAAACTCCAGTTTGATTACTTTCAATTTCTTGGTAAAAGTTTTTGATTTCCTTGTTTAGAAAACATTCTCCCATTTCCCTTATTTTATTCTTAATATATACTCTCTTTTTGACCTTACATATTTTTTTTGTTTTTCCCCTCGTCTTCAGAGGAACCCGTTTGTATTATTTTTGGTTTTTCTCTTTTCCACCCCTTTTCTGCATACTTTGTCGAACCAATTTACCCCTCCCTTTGAGCTTCGTTCTTCCTGGGATTGTTTTTATTGCTGTATCTCTTATAACCTCTTCTATTTGCCCCCATCTCTAACTTATTTCTTTATCTTGTATATTAATCAGTTTCTTTTCTAGCCTTTCTCTGTATTTCATTTCTTTCCTCTGTTAATCTCTCTACATTTAGTCTTTTGTCCTTTATTGTGTATTTCCTTATTCTACTTTCGTATTTTTCTCTTATTGTTGCAATTATCAGAAAGTACCCACTGTCTGCGTTCACTTCTCTGTAACTGCGCGCATCGCTTGGATTAAGACATGGTCCATTTTATTTCTGTATTTTCTGTTTGGAGCAAGCCATGTAGCGTTGTGCATTTTTTATGCTCAAATTTGGCACTAGCACTGTACAGACGAACTATACTGTAAAACTTATTAGTCTTCTGCCATTATTATTAGTGTCTATGTTTGCTATGCTTTCCTATTTCTGGAATATACGTTTTTCCTCTCCCTATTTTTGTATTGCAGTCCCTTACAATAATATCCTGAGTCTTCCAAAATTTCGTAAAACCTGTTCTTAGTATCTTCTTCTTCGCTCTAGGTGCATGCATAATTATTACACTTAGATTTTTGTTTTCCAATTATGAGTATTAGGCATATGTGTTTAGATATTGCTTTGAAACCTTTGACCGCACTAGAATAATCATTTGCTACCACAATACTTAGGATTCTCAACATTCCTTAACTATAAAATAGCAGGTAATTTTCTAGTTCTGTTATAAATCTTTCTTTTTGTTTTGTTTCTTGTGATGCTAGTGTATTGATTCCATATCCCCCATTTTGCGTAAATACTTAGTATGTTATAAGTGTTGATACTCAAGGTTTTCTTTTTATTTTTTTCTTCCCCTCCACTGTTATGTTTTTTCCTTTCTTCTGCCAAATTTTAATTTTTTTTTAACATTCTGTTAGGTTTCATGTTTACGTCCTCATTTTCTTTACCCTGGCCTGTGTCGTTACCATTATCTGTATTTCCTTAATTATCGTTTGGAGTATTTCTTGTTTTTCTAATCTTTGATAATCTTGGCACCTCAACTTCATTATCATTTGGTGATGTTTGGCTCGTCATTCTCCCTTCTTAACATAACATATTCTCCTTACTCTAATTGCGTCTCGTTCACTTTAAATGTACATTCCTTATCTTACTTGTCCAAGTTTGTTCCCTTGTCACTTTCTCGCATCTTTCCCTCTTCTTCTCCTTCCGAATTTTGTGCTTCTACTGATTCTATTGATTTTAGATGCTCCAAGGAGTAGACATCACCATTTACTGTTAATGTATTATATCTTATAATAATGAAATCCTCCTTTGGCCTGTTTTTCTTTGTTCTTATATTTTTCTTAAAAAATTTTCTTTTATGTATATTTTTGTGCTTTGAGGTTTTCTGATTGCTTCAGGTAGTATAATTTATCTGAATTTTATTTTGTGTTGTTTTCCAATTCTACTAATCGCAGTTACTTCCTTTTTCATTTCTATTCTTATTTCTACATCTCTTACAACTGTCCCCATTTTTTCTTTTAGTTTTAGGTCACTTTTCCCTTCGTTCATACGCCCTGTATATTTTTAGCTTCCTCCTTCTGTTTTTTTTAAGTAGCCCGTTTTTAATCATACGGTCGTGCAGTAACTTTCTGTTCTTTATTTTTTTCCATTTCTTATATTCCATCTTGTTGTAGTATTCGTTGTTTAAATTGTTGATTTTCATTCCTCAATTGTTTATTTTTGCCTCTGATTTTATTTAAATCTTTTTGTAAAACATTATTTCAATTTTCATTCGCTCATCCCTTTCTTCCATTCTATCTAGCTTACGATTTATTACTTCTAATAGCCCCTGCTTCTTATGTTTCCTTTTTAATTTAGTTTTATTTTTTACTGTCTATCTCTGGTTTATGTGTGCCATTTTTCTAATGTTTAAAATTTAAGTTTATTATGATACGGTTTAAGAAAATTAGTATTGAAAATACACAATACCGTCCCTGCACCAGCTGGTTTGTGTGATTATCACCGTACAATAAGAGGTTGACCCGGATCGACACCGCGGAAGTCGTGCTATTCTTACAGCTTTATTTACTTAAATGAGTTGATTTTGTTACGCAGTTACCTTCCATTTTGTTTGCATAAAGACCAGGCTTTCTAGTATACTCAAAAATCTCAAAAAATTGGGTTTATTTTCGGAGCTGAAACACCTGCGTCTTATTTACAACCTACCAGAATCGGACTCCATATAGGTGTGTATGTCTGTGTGTCTATATATATATATATATATATATATATATATATATATATATATATATATATATGTATGTATGTATGTATGTATGTATGTATGTATGCATGCATGTATGTATGTATGTATGTATATTGTAACAAATTTCCGAATGGCCCCCGTGGCGATCCCTGTCCTGTCACGGTCGAGCAATAGACATAATGCCTTTCAGGAATGCAGCCGCGTTAAAACTCCAACAATAGAAAATTGTCAGATATTTACTAGAAGCTTCGTGTAGGCTCTAGGATTGATCCTAAAATGGTTAAGTAACTCAGCGAAGGAGCCAGAGGAAATCAAGTGTCAGAAACTCATAGTGTTACAGAATGCAGCGTAATTTTATGTTAGTAGTTTACATGCATGTCAGTAAATAGTTCAATTTCCTAATTTAACATTATTCACTGTGCAATTACAGAACATTACAGAGCCATTTTGTGTTGAGTAGACACTGTAGCTGCACGGTTTCTTTAAGACTTACGACATTTTGTGCTACCATTACTTACCTTTGAAAAAAATAAACTAACAGTTTCCCTAAATGTTTGGCTGTTCCAGAGAAATTGCCGTGTATCAGTTTGATTGTTCTCATATACTTGTGAGGTAGACCGTAATACTTCAACCAAAGTCGACATAGTTAGCACATATGTCAAAGTTACACCGTTTTCAGTTGTTTCTTCTTCTATTACTATTATTATTATTGCATAAATGTAATCTATGCAAGTTTTCTCTAAATCCCATTTGGTTCTCATTCAGCTTGACGTTTATGGCAGATTTTATTCTCTTTAATAGTAATTTGGTTATAATTTTACTTTCTATTGATAGAAGCATTATGATTCTATAGTTTTCCCTTTATTTGGTATCTTAATTAGTTTCCTATGTCCAATCTTTTCAAATACATTTTTCACGCCACATCTTATTTAATAATATTTGCATTATTCTAGTGTACTCTTTTTGTTTATTTTTAGCAATTCTTTAAGTGTTTCTTATATTTCATCCTTCCCGAACTTCTCCTGCTTTATATTAAGTTATTGCATTTCCATATTGCAATTTATTTATTTCTTAAAATATTTTGCATTGCAGATTTTCTTCTTGGACAAGACAGAATACCTAACATAGTTCTGAAACAACTTTCCCGGAAAGGATTAGCATACTTGGTTACCATCTATAACGCATGCTTAAGAACAGACTATTTTCCAGACAAATGGAAACCCGCATTAATCCTCCTCTTTCCTAAATCGGGAAAAAAACAAAAAACTCATCTTCAGCTACAGACCTATTAGTCTATTAACAACCTTATCAAAATTACTTGAGAAAGTAATCTATAATTTAGTTAAATAAAGAAAGCAAACGACTGAGACTACTACCAGTCTTCCAGTTTGGGTTTAAAAAGGGTCACTCAACATGTCACCAACTACAGTGTATAGTAGAAACAATAGAAATAGGAGTTCCCCAAGGGAGCATCCTAGGACCTATATTATTTAACATCTATACCAGCGATATACCTAATACAAATGCAAATTTAGGATTATTCGCAGATGATACTGCATTACTAACTAAAAACAACCTTTTAGACGCACTTACAACAGGTGATAAATAAACTGATTAGATGGTTGAAATACTGGAATCTAACGATAAACTACGACAGGTTACAGCAAAAATCTTTACTCTTAGACCAATCAACAAATCACCGCCAATAATAATCAACAACAACTCAATTATGCAGACACAAACCGCGGAAGCTGTAAAATAGTGTATTATTTAGACACCAAACTTTCATGTACTTAAAAAATTAAATGAAGGTCATGTAAGACTGGCATAGATCATCAACAGACAATTGTCATTGAAACCTGAATGTAAAATGTTATTATATAAAGCACTAATACGACCATTAGTACTTGACGCCTGTGTAATCTGAAAAAATACATCCAAAACTAATATACAAATAATCCAAGTACTCCAAAACAAAATTCTGAGAACCTTAGTGAGTGCCCCTTGCTATGTTACCAACAGACAACTTCACACAGAACTCGGATTATTCACGATCTCGGAGTATATCAAAAAATTAACCATAAACTGTCACGTAAACATTGGGAATTGTGCTGGTGCAGTGTTTTATCAACTAGGACGAAGACAAATACACACAAAACTGAAATAAAAACTACCACAAGACATTTATCTAACACAAAGTGATAGTGATAGTAATGACGACTAGATAAACTAGACAAAATGAACTATTGTGTTAAATCAAAAATACACCTACTAACATTCATTTTAATTTCGTAAGTGATGATAATAATCGCTCTATTACTCTATTATATTAATATGTTAATCATATATCATTGCCATGTATAACACATAAACTACTGATCTGACACAATGTCTACTAAAAAAATTTAGCCCTTTGGTTAGATAAAATTTTCCCAAAAACGTTTTATGCGGAACTGACCTTTAAAGCTGAAATTATAATTGAGGAGTACACTGAGCCAAAATGCAACATGCGTTCATTAACGTACTGAATTAGTGCAACGACATTAGTATGTTGCTGTTAGTCGCAATTAAAGTCTTACAATAAAGAGCTGCATATGATAAACTTTGTTGAAGGCGCTGCAGAGCTTCTAATAAATTCAAGGATCCGTACCTCGCTCATCTTTTAGTAAATTTTACATAAAATTGATAAACCGAAATTAGTCTTGCAAATTGTTACAGCAACAATTGTTTTCATTTGGTTTTGTAACTTTCAGAACTTTTTTAAACTAATGTATATGATTTCTTAATAAATATATACTTTTAATAGACCAACATAATAATTACCTCATTTTCTTTGGGTGAACCAAAGGTAAAACCAAATATATAACCAAAATAAATGCACTAATAAGCTATATTTGTTGCTAAATTTTTGTTTATATTGACAGTTACTTGAATCTTCCTTACAACTCCATTAATGGAAATTTTTGTTGGTTTCAGTCTTTGTATTTCTTTTATTGTTACGTAATTTATATTTTACACACTCATAAGTATTTTAATCATGGACTCAAAAAACAAATAAAACTATCTATGCGATTTGATAACATACTTCCTTAATTTAAAAAGATATATAATTTAGATATATTAGGTATTGTGGTTTCTCTTGGTTGTCTGGATATACCGGTGCTTTATATTCTTTACTGTTATGCCAGTAATTCTTTTAAAAATATAAAACACTAAATTGCAATAAAGTTTTCAAAAATATGTAGTCTAAACTAACAAGTGTTAGAAGAAACAGTGATTTTGTTGTTTTTTAGAGTAGTTTGTACATCATTACAAAAATGCTTCAACCAAATGTTGTAAAATAGGTTCACTAACTAGTCGTAGTTGACTAGAAAACTGGACTACGGGGTATAGTTTTATTCTAAATCATAAAAACCTAAAGTGATCCAATTTTCGATGTCAAGTTAAAAGAATTACCGAAGGTACGGCAGGCTTATACGCAGGTCTTCAGTACAGTCATCATCATCATCACCTGTCTATATCTATTAATTTTTTGATGTAGATCTCTTAAAGTATAAGCCATTTCTCTTTGTTTTGTATCTTCTGTTACAAATTATAATCGGCTGTTCTTTTTATGTCATCTGTCTACCTGAGTGGGGAGTCGGTCTTTCTCTATTTCTTTGCCCCGTTCACAGACTCCATTGGCGGGTACCGGAAAAATAAAATACCCAGAGCAGACCAAAACTGGCAACACGTGTATTATCTGTCTCAGAATTAGCGATGTAATCTTGGCAGAAGATGCATACACCAAGACGTTTGGCCAACGTATTAGGCTCATTAAAGTTAGCATGACGATATACGCTCAGTCTCTAGAAATCTTCAAATTTCCACACAAGACAGCAGGAGATCAAGGATGCTAAGAACCTTTGAGCTCTACTAGACTTCCGAAGTAAAAAAGAATAACGAGTTATTTATAGGCACATACAATATAAAAAAAATGTTAAAAACAAGAGGTTAACAGAATTAGTTGAAGAGCTGACAATATTAAATCAGATATTAGAATAAGTGAAGTAAGACTTAATTCAAAACACACACTATTTTATAAAGAACAAGAAGATAAAAACCAAGTAAGAGTAGGTTTCCTAATAAATAAGAGAATGTGTGGGAATATAACGCATGTTAGAACTGTCACGCGTCGCATATATATAATCAAAATATAAACAAAATATGCACTTAAAACAATATAGCTTTATGCACTTACCAAATAAATGAGTGCGATATGGAAATTCCACAAATATATACTAATCATAGGCGACTTAGATGCGAGGGTAGAACAAAAACAAGAAGACAGCATTGTTGAACATCTAATAGAAAAAATAAATAAAAAAGAGGACCGATAAATTTTCTAGGACAATTGTAAATGAATGCTGTACATAGATAATTTCCTTAAAAATAAAGATAAGAATAAGTGGACGTGGACGTGGAAAAGTTCCGATGAAAGTACAAAGAGTCAGTATGATTGGTATCATAACACCATACAAATATACGGTTAAAGATGTGTTAATACTAAATAATATAAATACACAAAGCGACCACAGATTATTGAGAACTAAAACAGTCACCAATACCAAAAATAAAAAATATACAAAAACTAAATAACAAGACAAAAGGAAACCATATAACATCAAACAAGAAAAAATACAAAGTAGAATTAAGTAAAAAACGAACGAAACAAAAAAACTGCAATCAAAGACTAATGTTGTAAGAAGCAGGATAAATAAAGATATCAAGGTTTTCAATAATATAAACCGATTAATTAAAAAACATATATCAAAAGTTCTTGGAGAACTTAATAAAAGAATAATACGATAAATAAAAAAGTGACATTACCAACCACCAGTGTAAGCGGGTTTCGTAGCGGTTACAGTGCTCAATATCACTTGCAAATAGTATGAATCTTAATAGAAAATTTATAATATATAATTTACCCTTGTATATTATGAAAATGCGTACGACTCAGTAGAATATTGGGCTATAATAAAATCTCTACAAAATAGCTGAAAAAACTCTCAGATATCACTGGAGCGAAATGTTCTTGGAAATTGTGGTCGTACTGCCAGTATTACAAACCATCTTTTGTATACTTTTATGTTGATAATGTAGCAGATACAGTAAAAATTATTGGAAATGTAGAAAAAATGTAATAATAAAAATGTTTATGTTTTCCATTAAACTTTCACAGCTGAAAAACCATTACTTGGTAGAAGAGCTGAAGGCGCCACCACAGCGACATTTCCGTTTTAAAAAGCAACACATCTACAACACTATCTCTTATGTAAATTTCCGAATATATAGACATGTAGCGCGAAAGAAAAATCAGGCGAAATTTGAATTTCTGGTTTTCATGTTTCAGCATGACAAATCCGCGCTCCACGCTGCGCTGTCCATGCCTCTCTTTCAGGCCTGCGAGCCGCTCAGTATAAATAATTTAGAGGGGTATTAACCCACTTAAGCTCATTATTAACAAATCTCGGCCCGGACATCCGTCTAACGGCCGGGCCGCAGCGTCGCCCATAAAGAAAACATGAATCTATTTCCAGATCCGCTTGGAAACAGCTCGCGCTTGTTTGCCGGTCCCACAGGCATTACCATACGCAATCGATCTAAATTTCAAATCGCGCGACAGGGCCCCGCCGCCGCCGGATCCGCGGCCGAAGTGCAAGGGTGCACTAACGAGCTGCAGCCTCAGCGCTCGCGCGGCGAAAAATGGCCGGCTTTCAGGAAAGACGCTGCTGAAATTAAGTGTTCTCGTGCCGAAAGAACCGGCGGAGCGGGCTTTTAGCCTCGCTTTGATGGCAGAGACTAATGAGCGGCATTGGCTGTTGTACTACACGATCTTGATTGATTGGCGGTCATTTGGGCCCCGGCCTCTTTTCTGCGCAATTTTGTCCAATTATTTACAACTCATAATGTTCATTAAGCTGCTTTGTCGTCGCAGTTGCGATAACGGACAAGGGGTTTTCCGTTCTGTTAACGACTACGTGACCAAGAATTAATGGTATTGAATCCCCAATTCTGGGCGCCGTTATCTAAAGAGCGCGCACGACAAAATCTGCACAAAGAGAAATGAACTAACAATTAGATTGCAAATATTAAATTGTCAATGTTTATTATCCTTTATTATCTCATTATATTTAGTTTTTCAGAAGTTGCACTAGTCATTGTTAATATGACTCATCAAGTCTGCTTGGATGATTTGGTGCTGAAACCAGTTTTTTTCTTAAAATTCTTAAGCTTCTCTGATTTTTTGCTGAGTGCTTAATTTACATTACCGTAGTATCCAATAATTTTGGTATAATTCCAATTTCATTTTCTCTTTGCCACCCTAACGTGAAGTTAGGATAGAAGCAATGCAAAAACGTAGTAGTATCTTATAAAAAAATCAAAATCATTTTGAAAAATATCCTTTAATGTACACGACTTAAGACTTGATATAAAATTATGATTTTTGAGCAACGATGAATATTTTACGGACTTTATTGTATATTTCTTTGGTGCGCTTTTCTTATTTGTAAGTACACCTAAGAGCAAAACAATCGACTCACTATCTGAACGCGCATTTTGGTCTCCTATTTTATTCTAAGCAAATTTAAAATAAAAACATTAAAGTGGAAAGTGTATATTTATTATTGAGCTTTAACTGTTGCTATAGCATTAATCGGACCAAAAAAATATGTATCACGAACGGAGATTTACGAATCTTGTTAATTGGAACGCACGTGCGCGATAACTGTGATTGGCCTACAGTACGCTTGTAATCCGATAATTTATCTCAGTCACTTATCCGAAATTAACGTAAGTAAGTGACGTAAGTGTTCGAGTGATTCGGAAGAAAGTGGATACCACAGCCACCCAAGCAGCCCAGGCATTTTTAAGCAGGCGTCAGTCAAATGGCCTATAGACTAAATCTGAGCCAATCAACTGTGATGAGTATGGCGTCGGTACCGGGAAACCGGTGGCCACGTCCACCGGCAAAGAAACGGCCGTGAGCGCGTGACAACGGAGCGAGACGATCGATTTTTTGTCACAACATCCCTCTGAAATCGATATATGACTGACGTTCACCTCAAGCAAGAGCTGAGTGTAGTCAGAGGTGTGCTCGCCAACGCTAGGACAGTAAAAAGAAGACTGAAGGCAGCCAACCTAACCCCAAAAAGGCATTTACGGGTCCTAAGCTGACTGCAGTCCAAAAGCAAAGGCGTCTGGAATTTGCTCGAAAATATCTCGATTGGGACTATAAAGAAAAAGGTAAAAATAATTCAAAATTACCTTTAAAAAGCGGAAAACTGAAACGATAACATTAATTGAACAGTGAACTTGCAGAGCAAAAGTATTTTAAATTTGAAAAATATTAGCAAATTCAACGTAAGATTTACACAAAATAATAAAAACCCTAAAAATAGAACCATTAAATAACGTGCAAAATGGAAATTTAAATTATCCAGGGCCAATAAAATAAAAATAAAGAAATCTTGAAACTGATTGTAGATTAGTAGATCAACGAACTACTACCCGCGATTGACACCTGGAAAAATAGGGTCACTGATCCAATAACCCCGAACGAAATTGCCACGGAGATTCGAAAAAACCCCAGCGCGAAAAAAGCACCTGGCTATGATTTAATTAGTGCGCATGTGCTTAAAGAACTACCAAGAAAGGGCATAATGAAACTTACGCACCTATTCAACGCTGCTCTGCGATTACAATACGTACCGATGCAGTGGAAGGTAGCGGAAGTTATGATCCCGAAACCAGGGAAACCACCCAATGAGAAAACATCATACCGTCCAATCTCGCAATTTGGATTTCTAAACAAGCATTCGACAATCGACCAAGTGCATCGCATCACTGATGTAATTGAAAAATCGCTAGAAGAAAGAAAAGTTTGTTCAGCAATATTTCTTGACGTAGCCCAAGCTTTTGATAAAGTGTGACACGAGGGTCTACAATATAAGTTGGAAAAGAATCTACCCAAGCAAATGAGTCAGGTTCTCAAATCATACATCTCCGACCGTCACTTTAGGGTAAGATAAGGCGAAGAATATTCAGAATTAAAAGACATCGATCCAGGAGTACCGCAAGGAAGTGTCCTTGGACCAATCTTGTACTTGCTCTACACCAGCCACATCCCTATGGGCGATGGAGTGAAGACAGCTACATTTGCTGACGACACTGCATTGCTGGCTACAAACAACGAGATAGAAGCAGCGACAAACAAACTGCAAATAGTCGTCAACAACGTCACTAGTTGGACCAAGAAATGGCGGATTAAATTAAATGAGACGAAGTCTACTCACATAAACTTCACCAACAAAAGAGTTGATTACTTACCCATAGTGATCAATCAGCAGACAATTCCACACGCTAACACAGCGAAATATCTGGGAATGACACTCGACACCAAGCTCAGGTGGAAACAACACGTCAAGAAAAAACGCAAAGAACTTTGCATTAGATTTAAAAAGATGTGGTGGTTACTTGGAAGACACTCCGAGCTATCCCTGCATAATAAGTTACTGTTGTATAAACAGATTCTAAAACCCGTTTGGGTCTACGGCGTGCAACTTTGGGGATGCACGAAGAAATCTAATGTCAAAATTATACAAACCTTCCAAAAGAAAGTACTTCGTAACATTGTTAATGCTCCTTGGTACATCAGAAATGATGACATCCACAAGGACCTACAAGTGCCAACGGTCAGTGCGGAAATAAAAAGGTTCCCGAAAAAACATGAAGCAAGACTCCATGAACACGAAAACGTCGAAGTGCTACAACTACTCGACAACAATCAGCTTACTCGTAGACTAAAAAGGCTAAAACCCTTAGAGCTAGTGTAAGTGAAGTGAAGTGAATTAAGGGAAATCTAAAACATGTAAAAAGAGTGTTTTAAACCATAAGTGGAGTGCGCCAGTGGGAACACATCCATCAAACGCTAAGACTTGCTTAGATGTAAGGTAACTTAGATTTAAGTAAGCAATTGTTAAAATAAATTGCTAGATAGTTATTAACTAGTTGCAATGTATGCGCCAAGTGCGTAAAAAAAAGATTAGTAGATTATCTAATTTGGAAAGAAAACAGAGAATATGTAAACTAACTAACTCATAAATAGACAAGGGTAAAATGTATTTCAAGGAAATCTTTGTAAGTGAAATAGTACTGAGAACAAATATTAAAAAAGCGTATAATAATTATGAATGGCTTATGAGTCATACAAAAATGAAAATAATAAAGTAGAAGACAACTATTTTCAAGACTAACAAAAAATAACAATAAAATAGTTTATTAGGCACACAAGACGAACAAATAGAGCGGTCCTTCCAAAAATGAGGAGGGGATTAATCAAAAATATAAATGGAGAAAAACTAATCTAGAAAACAGTTTAGTGTTAGCGAACTTAACCTTCCATTACAAAAATTAGTAAATAGATAAAGAAAGTAGCGAATTACTAACAAATACAATGAAGTACTAAAAAAAGATACAAAAAATAGAGTATCGGTAATCGACTCTGATAATTTCCTGTTGTTTATTAAATAAAGCAGTGAACTAAATCATCAGAAGATATAAACAAAAAGATATGAAAACTATAATAAATACCAGGATTTATTTTAATTTATATACTACTAATAATCAGTCGATCAGACACGGAATTAATGTAAAAATATTTCAATAATAAAATATCAAATATACGTGAGTCAAAGAAAGAAATAAAACTTGAACAAATACTCAAGTTCACAAACGTAAACATATTATTGAACAATGCTAAAGAAACAAAATCAAAAATCCTGAATAGACTTAGAAATTGATTATGTTGGGCTTTCAGGAATTCAAAAAAAGGCACTGGATAAGATAATGTACAATTACAGAAGAATTACTTTGTTCGGTATGCTATAAAAGATATATTCAGAAATATTACAATAAAAACAAAAAAATCATAGAAAACCCCATAAAAACTTACAGCACGACTTTAGAATGAACTGAAGAGTGTCAGACGCTAAGTCTTTCTTATTCTAAATGCAATTAGTGAAATGGGATGCTTCACCTTATCGCGGTGCACCCTACTTTTACAAATAAGGATGTAGATACCGAGTATTGACTAGATAACCATAATACATACTAAAAACTAAAATAGGAAATTATTTTAAAAAAAGGATTGTCTGACAACCATTACGTGGAACAAAAATGAGTAAAGATAAAGTTAAACCGTGAAAAACCCTGGTAATTCTAAACCTAATCACAGAAAAGGGACTATTTAATCAAAAATGTAAGAACAACACAAGTGAAGAGAAACACGCATTGTAGTTAAAAAGGCACGAATGAGAACTAAAGCTAGGTATGTAAAAAGAGATGTGAAAGTGGAGGATCCAATACTGTACAAGAAAAATATGTTACTGCCCATAACAATATGAGAACATTTTAAAAAACAGTAATTGATAAAAAAAATAAGAAGGATCAAATCATTATGGAACTTGGAAAATTATTCAATACAAAGAATTACACAATGACAAAGAACAAAAAAGATACTAACAACAAGATCAGATCACGATAGAGCAATTACAAATCTAAAAAATGAAAAAAACACTAGTGTGCACTACACACCAGTGGAAATAATTAAGAACTACTGAGAGCATACTATAGTATATATACTATAATTTATAGAATACATATTACCAAAAGACTACCAAAAAATCATTGTGCCAATTCCAACAAAGGAAAAGAGTTATTAATGTCAAGACTGTAGAACAATAAGTATACATATCGCATACGGCAAAAACACTAGTATAATCGTTTATAAAACAACAGAAAACAAAATATTTTACAGAAAATTCAGATTCAGATACCCAAGAAGCACTAGCAACACTAAGCTTACTTATAGAAAAAAAAAGAAAAAGAGACATAACATTTATGGATATTCAATCATTTCATATGATCGAAATTATTCAAAGTGTTATAAACAATTGAAATCAAAAAGAAAGGCATAAAGAAGATGGAAAGAAACAAAAACTAGAAAAGATGTTCGACAAAACCAGTGCCTCTACTACTGTTTAATGCTTATATATAAGAAGCGGTAAATCAATTCAGAGAAATAGTAAATACAACGAAAGAAAATGAAGTTGATGAGGTAAGCAGACGATGTAGCAGGGCTAGGCAAAAACGACAAGGATTTGGGGTAGGAACTTCTAATAATAAATTAATATCTGAGAAAATACAACATAAAAATAAATAAATTAAAAACTAAAATGATGCGACGAAACAGCGCAACAAAACGTTGAAAGTTTTCGATATTTAGAAAGAACAACAACAAAAGACGGAAAAAGCAACATGAAGATAATAAACAGAATTGGACAGACAAAGCCGTTTTTAATAAAAAGAAGAATTTACTAATATTTGAAAAGACTACATCATAAAATACAAAACAATTTATAAATCTATTTATGTTGAGACGGCTAAAAGCTTTTGCATTATAATGCTATCGACGAACTGTGAGATCAATTAGGTGGCCCGTGTCACTAACGAAGAAGTAATGTCAAGAATCACAGAAGAAAAAGAATGAGAAGAAAAAACCTTTTGAAAAAATAAAATAAAAAAAGGGCCACACCGATAAGGCATATATTAGGACATGAAGGTGTACTGAAATAATTGCAAAAAATATGATGGACCAGGAAGGCCACGATTGCAGCATATGCATCAAATATGAACTGCCAAACATGAACATAATATAGACAAAATGGAAGACACAAATTTAGCAAGCCAGTCAAGGAGACTGAAGACTAGAAAAGGTAATTTTTCTAAATTCTTTGGGATTAGTGGGAGTAACAATCCTTAACTAACCGACAGATGTAAACAATTTTTTAATTAGTTTGTACATTGTGCTTGTTTAGCATGCAACTTATTCTGTCAGTGATACCTCAAATGTAAGACAAAAACGATTTTACTTGGTCAGGATAGTTGTCAATTTTAAAAATTGTGTTTTTATTAACAGTTTTAACGTTATGGGACCAACAACTATTAGAATATCCTTTTTGTATCAGGTTTCGGTAATTGTTTTAATTTCAAGTTGTTTATTATTGTTGGAAAGCTTGAGAGGTTTGATAATAAGTGATTTTCCAAAAGATTGAATTTAAGCACGGTGAAGGTGAAAATTAACTCTTAAATAACAGTTGGTATACTCAGGTTTACTGCAGACAATGTAACAGAAATAGTCCTTGAAAAGATTTTGAAAATGCTCTTTGTTCTACTCATATTATGAATTTAATACTGCTATAACGTTTGTTTAGGTGGGGAAAAAATAAAAAATCGTATTCATCATGCCCGATAAAGTACCGTCAACATACTTTACTTCACAGGAAATTTCAAGGAAAAGGAAGAGGGGCCTTTTATTTCAAAATGTAGATAAATTATAGACTATTTAGTTATGATAGGTGAAAAAGGAAAATCCATAGCCAAATGGGTATTTGGCGATAAAATTTGTCTTTACATAAAACATAGGTATTGGATACGCAATAACTAATTAATGCAAGAACACCAATTTCAAAAATGTGACTATTTCGTTTTTTTTGCGTGTGGGAAAAGATTTGAGAATTTTTAAAATGTTATGTGAACATATAATCACGATTGCTCTGCAAGAGGCTGAGAGATTTTAGCCAGGTATTTGGCTACGTTATGCGTAAGGGAACCAAAAGCGCTGATATGTCGTAAGACAGCATATTTATAAGTTTAGGAAGGCCGTGCAGTTTTAAAATTTTAAAAATAGTTATTTTGGTATTGGAGGATAGATTTCAGTTGGTAATGAGGGTTTTCGTTTTCTAATAATCAATTTTTCCTGCTATATATATCATCATATCATCAAAGATCCTTCTTAAGTGCAACAAGCTCTTAATATTTCAATCTGCATGAGAAAAAATAAAAAGTTTGAAGCTTTTTACGTCAGCGCAAATTTTTGGAATCTATAAGGTTATATAAATGTCATACATTGTATCCCTGTGCATAAACTAACTTTCAAGAAAAAAAAGAGATCTGAGGAATGGAAAAGATATTAAACTTCCTGATATTTAAATAAGGCATTAGCCTACCTTAACACATATACAATTCTTAATCTTAAAATGGGGGTAACTGCACCAACTATTTTCATTTTCATTTCTTTAACTATACTGACTATTCTCCTCCACTTCACTCTGCCTCTCGCTATACTTCTCCAATCCTCTATCCGCACTCTTCACGCGTCATTTACTACTGCATCCAACCATCTCTTTTTGGGTAACCCTTTTTCTTTTTCCCCCCTGTCCCTCCTTCTAAAATCCTTCTCGCATGTCTGTTTTCGGGCATCCGGCTAACATGGCCTAACCATTGTACTCTTTGAGCTTTTACGAACGCTATTATTGATATGTCACCATACTCATCTTGTAACTCCTTATTTGTTCTTCGCCTCCACTCTCCGTCCCCTGTTCTTACTCCTCCCAAAATTTTTCTTAAGACTCTTCTCTCTCATACTTCCAGTTTCACCTCCATATATTTTGTTAATACCCATAATTCGCTTGCATACGTTACTGATGGTCTTACAATCGTTATATACATCCTTAGTTTTGCTGCTTTTGAGATTTCTTTGGATTTTAACATACCACTGATTGCACCTACCTCCCTACTGCCTTTTGCGATTCGTTTTTGTGTTTCCGTGCTTTCCTCTATGGTGTTAGATAACGTCACTCCTAAGTAATCGACCTCACTAACTTTCTTCAATTTATACACCTGTCTTTCCCCTTGGAAGCTGGTAACCGTATCTCCCCCAGTATTTTGTCTCATTTCCATGTACTGCGTTTTGCTCTCATTTATAGCTAGCCCATACTTTGTTGCAGTTCTTTCCAGTTTACTGAATACTGAATTCCAACTCTTTTTTTGATCTGGTAATAACAGCCAGATCGCCGGCGTACGCCACTATCTGGTGACGTCTTTGGTAAATTATTCCCCTTGTCTCGATACCACTTTCTATAAAAATTGCTTCTAGTACCAAGTTAAACAATACTGTTGAGATGGGACCCCCTTGTCTCACTCCCTTATTTCCAGTGACTCTTTCCGATACCTGCCCATCTATCAGTATTTTACTATTCGTTTTTCTTAGTGTCATTTGTACCAATCTTATGAGTTTCTTCGGAATCCCTGGCTTTCTAAGGGCCTCGTAAAGTTTTCTCCTACTGATTTTATCGTAGGCTTGGCGGAAATCCACAAATAGCATATGTAATTCCAAATTTTGCTCATAACTACTACACTGAATCATTTTCACTGTAAAGATTTGATCCAGGGTTCCTCTTCCTCTTTTAAATCCTCCTTGGTATTCTCCTACTATACGTTCTTGGTGCTCACTCAGTCTTTCCCGAATCAGTCCCGCCAATACTTTATATACCACGTCCAGCAGTGATACTCCCCTATAGTTTTCACATTGGCACCTATCCCCCTTCTTGTGTATCAGACAGACAATAGCGTTATGCCATTCTAGTGGAATTTGTTCTTGTCTCCATACTTTTATAATAAACTCGCTTATTTTCTGCTGTATTCCCTCTCCCCCCATTTATATACTTCCACGGGTATTCTATTTTCACCAGTACTTTTGTTATTTTTCAATTTGTTGATCTCCTCTTTTATCTCTTCTCGCGTAGGTTCCCTTACCAGCCTTTGTATTTTCTCGCCCACTGTCTCCTCCTCTTCTTCTCTCCTCTCTTCATATTGTTCATCCTCATCCCCAACTGCCCCCTCGTAATATTCTTTAAATATCCTAAGTTTTCCTTTTGTATTACCTACTATTTCTCCGTCCTTATTTTTTAAAAATGTAATATTCTTGGGCTTTACATCTTCGCGGTTTTTCTTTATTTCCTGGTAAAAATTTCTTAGCACTTTATTTATGTAATTTTGTTCTATTTTTTCTAGCTTTGTATCTAAATATTTTCTTTTTAACTGCCTGTATGTTCTCTTTGCGTCTCTTCTTGCCTCCTCAAATTTCCATTTATTCTGTGTATTTTGCCTCAATAATTTCATTCTGGCCTCATTTCTTACTTGTAGTTTTGCCTTGCATTTCTCGTCAAACCAACTTTTTTTTTTGCTTCTGCCTTTTTTTGCTAAACATTTTTCTATGATTTCTTGAACTTTAGTCTCAATTTGCCTCCACTCTTCTTGAATGTTGTTTGGTTCTTTTAATTCCCTGACTCTGTTATCAAGTTGCTTTTTCGTTTCAACTAATACCTCTTTATTTTGCATTTTATCAATATTATACCTTATTAACGGGTTATTTGTTTCTTTTACCTTCTTTGGCATTATTTGTTTTATTGAAGCGATAACTAGAAAGTGACCCGAGTCCATGTCCGCCCCTCTAAAACTTCTTACGTCTGTAACGTATCTTTGGTGTTTATCTTCGATTAATAAATGGTCAATCTGATTTTTGCTTTCCTTGTTCGGTGAAACCCACGTCTCTTGGTGTATTATTTTGTGTCAAAAATTTGTACTCATTATTTTGAATTTATTTTCTAGGGCGAACTCTATTATAATTTTTCCGTTTTCATTTGACTGAGCATGTATACGCATGTATACATGTTGCCTCCGGTTACTTTTTTATGTTTCTTCCCTACCTACTTTGACATTTAGATCGCCTACTATTATTTTAACATCATATTTCGGAATCTTTTCTAGCATTTTCCCTACCTCCTCGTAGAATTCGCTCTTTACAATTAGCTCCTTATCCTCAGTGGGGACGTGCACGTTCAATATTGTTATCTTCCGGTATCTCCCTCTCAGCCTTAGCCTACACATTCTATCATTCATTGCTTCAAAATCTATTACTGCGTCCTTGATTCCGTTGCTTACAACAAATCCCACTCCCAAATATCTATTCTCACCTCCACTATTGAAGAGGGTGTAGTTATCCACCTGCATACATTGCTGTCCTTTTTGCTTAGTCTCCTGAAGTGCCACTATCTCTATACCATACTTCCTCATTATCCTTACCAAATTCTTTAGTGCCCCTTCGCTATAAGTGCCCCTCACATTCCACGATCTAATTTTTCTGAATCCTTCCTTACCTGTTTTTTTAACAGTTTTCATTTCATGTCCTAGTCCGTAGCCATTTTCGTTTCCGTTATTCCGTCCAACTACCTTATCTTCATTTCTTAGTTTTTTCTTCCCCTTATTGTACGTGTTGTTTTTGTTATTTGTTCTTCAAAATCATTTACTTCCGGGGACCACTCTGCTACCGTTCTCTTGTTCCTAATGCTCTGCTTCTCGGGATTTTCTTGTTGTGCGTCATCATTCACTACTTTGTGGATGATTTTTAATTTACTATAACTTAGATACGCTGTTTACCCCTTATCTCTAGCGTCTTTCAACAGTGGTATTAATTTTCTTCTTTCCTCCTGCACTTTTTTTTGACCCATATATCTGATCCTTTCAGGCTCTTTGCTTTACTTAATACCTCTTTCCTTGTACTCTCCTTCATTAACTTTACTAATATCGGCCTATTTCTTCCCATACTTGATTTCCCTAATCTTCTTACTTCATCTATCTCGCTCCTCTTGTCTAAGGTTATTCCTATTTTTTCTATTATTCTGCATACTTTTTCTTTCGTTTCCTTTTCTCCCTCACTGACATCATCCTCAACATCTTTTATTACGAGATTTTTCCTCTTATTTCTCTTTCCAGCGCATCTATTTTCTCATTTTGTCCTGCCACTTGATTCTCCAACTTTTCGTTTTCTTCTTTCACCTTCTTTAACTCTTGCCCTAATCCATCTAGTTTCTCGTTCATCATAGTCATATTATTATTTATAGCCTGAAACATCTCCTCTATTCTTTTCATGTTCATTTTTTTGCCCCTCACATTCCACGATCTAATTTTTCTGAATCCTTCCTTACCTGTTTTTTTAACAGTTTTCATTTCATGTCCTAGTCCGTAGCCATTTTCGTTTCCGTTATTCCATCCAACTACCTTATCTTCATTTCTTAGTTTTTTCTTCCCCTTATTGTACGTGTTGTTTTTCTTATTTGTTCTTCAAAATCATTTACTTCCAGGGACCACTCTGCTACCGTTCTCTTGTTCCTAATTCTCTGCTTCTCGGGATTTTCTTGTTGTGTGCCATTCGTTCTCACTACTTTGTTGGTGATTTTTAATTTATTATAACTTAGATACGCTGTTTGCCCCTTATCTCTAGCTTCTTTCAAGAGTTGGTATTAATTTTCTTCTTTCCTCCTGCACTTTTGTTGAGTAGTCTTCATCTATCCATATATCTGATCCTTTCAGGTTCTTTGCTTTACTTAATACCTCTTTCCTTGTACTCTCCTTCATTAACTTTACTAATATCGGCCTATTTCTTCCCATACTTGGTTTCCCTAAGCTTCTTACTTCATCTATCTCGCTCCTCTTGTCTAAGGTTATTCCTATTATTATTATATTATTCTGCATACTTTTTCTTTCGTTTCTTCTTCTCCCTCACTGACATCATCCCCAACACCTTTTATTGCGAGATTTTTTCCTCTTATTTCTCTTTCCAGCGCATCTATTTTCCCATTTTGTTCTGCCACTTGCTTTTCCAACTTTTCGTTTTGTTCTTTCACCTTATTTAACTCTTGCCCTAATCCATCTGGTTTCTCGTTCATCATACTCATATTATTATTTATAGCCTGGAACATCTCCTCTATTCTTTTCATGTTCATTTTTTTGATCTACCTATGCTCAATTTTTTACTTCTGCATGCACTAAATTTAATTATTCCTATTTTATTGCAATTACAAATATTTATTAACTTTTTAATTTTGACAATTATTTATATTGTACTTTCCTGTCTATTTTTTGTGTTTTGTAAATCACAATAAAAGAAATTCCGCGTTTATTTTGTTTACCTTAAACCATGTATACACAGTCATACATAAAATATATAATTTACCAACATTCTCCAAAGTTATACACTACAAAATAACTAAAATAAAATATACTTTTCTCTTACACGTAAGTATCTCGATATACCCAGTACTCGTAAAAGACGTTGGAGAAACGGAAACGAAGCGAACGGAAATGAAAACAAACTGGCCGCGCGCCTTGGCGACAAAGCCAGGTGCTTCCATTGGAATCAAAAGTCCAAAATCAAAGTTTTCCTGTAAGGGGCGACGCAAACGGGACAACCGACCTGAAACGGCACCTCGTATACCGACCGGCGACGGCACTAGCAGTAGCAGCGGTAGTCGTACTAGTAGTAGCAGCCGTAGTAGTAATAGTAGTAGTGGTAGTAATAAAGTATTCGGCTTATTAATACGATTTCTACTTCATACACCTGTTATCTACTATCCGTTGCTGTTGATGCTTTTAACGCGGCCTGGCTATCTGACCGGGTCGACCCCTCGGAGTCTGATAACGCCAGCTGTTGCGACCTTTATACTTGCTTTTCCTCACTTTGTAGCTGCTTACTATTTATCAATAATTCAGTTAACTCACCTATTTTCTTCCCACTATCTGCTCTGCGCTTAACCACTTACTAACCTTTTATTTATAATTTACCGTATTTGCGTAATCTTTAACTCCTTTTTCTGAATTTAATCTCCACTAGTTTGTAAAAATAATATTAATATATTAATAATACCACACTTTTGTGTATTATGTAATTAACAATCTTATTATAGTACAGTTTCTGCTTTTTCTATTCTTTTAGTTTAATATTATCAACTGTAGTCGAGACTTGATCCTAAGCTAAGCTATGTTTCTTTCGCTTAAGTCTACAATTTGCTCTTGGTCCTAATTCCTCATGAAGGATTTTCCAATAAAAATGATATTTTATAAAAGTAGGTGTTCTCTTGATCCTATGGTCCCCGTAATCGCACTTCGATGCTTGCTCTTCGTCGAATTGTTAAAAAATTTAAAAGGAATTTTACTCTTTACGATGCGAAAATATCAGCAAGACGTTGAAATGCAAAAAATATAGAGAACATTGCTGCTGTAAGAGATTGCAGAGGCTACAACTTTATCAATTCCTTGTCATGCTTAAGAAATAGGCCTCAGAAAAATGACAACACGGCGTTCTTTGCAAAAATATGTGGGTTTATATATGTATAAGATTGTGTTGAGCCAAGAACTAAAGCCACTGGACCATCGTAGTCGCCGTGACTTTGCTGCTTGGGCTTTAGACCAACTTACAACGGATCATAACTTTGGGCAAAAATTATCTTCTCAGATGAAGCTCATTTCTGATGAAGTCGATATGTTAACAAACAAAATTGTTGTTTTTTGGTGTGAAAACAATCCACAGGGGATTCCACAAGAAACCCTTGCATCCGCAAAAAGCCACTCTATGATCTGGTTTTTAGCATGGTGGCATCACCGAACGATTCTTTTTCCAAAACGAGATAAGATATGCAGTTACAGTGACTGGTGAGCGGTATCGATTGATGTTAACAAATTTTGTGTGGCCAAATTTAGATGAAATTGATTGAGGGGACATGTGGTTCCAACAAGACGGTGCCACATATCACACTGCTAATGCCACTGTTGACGTATTGCAAGAAGAATTTCGTGAAAGGATAATTTCAAGAATTTACAACCATTAGTGGGCTTCTAAGATGTTGTGATTTAACTCCTTTAGATTACTTTTTCTGTAGTTATTTCAAATCCATGCAAACAAACCACGAATCCTTGATACATTAAGTTTGAACATCTAACGCTGCATTTGTGACATTAGACCCAAGTTATTGCACAAATTTCAATGAAAATTGGGTTCATCGTATTTGCACGTGTGCCCAAAGTTGAAGTGGACATTTAAATGATGTGTAATTCAAGCATAATGCCATAGACTATGCTTCAACGTAATATAAAAGTTTACTTGCATCTGAAACAGTTTTTCTTTTATTTCATTTTAATATCATATCGTTCTTATTGGCGAACTTTAAATGCTGAAAACGTTGGTAATGATCTACATAATATTTGTCACTCAAAGTTAAAACTAATATATTAAAGAAACAATAAACATAAAACAGTAGAAATTGTGAAATTTAATTGTGTTTCAATTGTAGTTGATCTTCAGAATGTTGGCAAGCAGATTTTGTCGTCACTCACCAAAGCAATTTAGAATATTGGCCCATCGAAGCAATTACACCAAAACAAGTCAATTACCGAAAATGCTAACTCCCTTTATAACGGTGTCGGCCTATTACAACCGGCTCTTAGAGCGCGTTAAATAACCATATCAATTGCTTAATTGCACTTTTTGATTAACGCCGGTGTAAGCCGCGGTTTAACGGCGGAGCAACACTTTCGCGGCAACTTTATTACGCCGTAACATAATTCCGGAAACTTGGCAGAAAGTAAACTGTAAATAATTCCGGCGAAGTTTGAAGGCCCGGAGCCTGGCAGGCTCATTATTCCGGAGCCCGCTCTTTTGAGGGGGCTCGTAGGCTGCATCAGCAAAACACCAGCTTCCGAAGGAACCTCAATTTCTCCGATTCGAGTGCGTCGCGGGGATGGTGTAAGAACACGCTGCAGCGCTAATGCGCGGAATTGGGTTTCGCTTTAACTGGGGCTCGTTATAGAGCTGGATTAGCGGGGGGTTTGAGGAATCGCTTTGATTGCAAATTCTGAAGTTCGGGCTAAAAACAAAGGGTACTTATTGTAACTTCAGTGAAAATGTTGCATAAATTTTAGTAGTGGCGCAACTGGACTAGTTATTTTTATTAAATTCATTTATTAACTTTCTGTGATATTAGAAAAATAAAAATGTACAATTTTACACCTTTTTCCATGCTTTCGATGAGGTTTTCTGCATAATCATTTGGTAAAGATCACCGTACCTTCCTAATTTTACACGGGCTTTTTTTTAAACTGCATTTCCATTTACGGTCATACATTTTGAATGAGGACATTGCCGGCCATTCTATCGTGTAATGTTATTTTGTTGTTTCTGGAATATTTAGGGCCATTATCTTCTTGCAACAAAATATTTAAGCAAACTTTAATAAGTATTTCTAGTAGATAGTGTAGAAAGAGACAACCAAATCGTATTTACAAAGGCATCTTCAAATATGCGCTATTATAGGGTGCTTTACTAAGCACTTAAGATTCCTATTACTCTTCGCTGACCATACTTTTTATAAAGAAGACCATACTCAGACGAAGACTCACCCGTGAAGACAACATTGTCCCAATCTTCATCCAAATTTTGCTATGCCTACCCCAGTCGTTTTTCTGAATAATTTTTTGATAATAAAGTTTTCTTCAAATGTCTCTTCTTACACAGCCGACTTTAAATCATATTTAAGATGCCTGAATTCCTTTCTTGTTCAATTTCATTTGTGCACAGCTCGGCCCAAGAGCTGGTTTGTTTCCAACGAGACACAAGATCGCTTTATCTTTCTTCATTGTTGATGGGGCTATTATTTCCCTCCTCAGCAGATCGTCTATATTATCAAATTCTTCCATATATCGCATTGCGAATACATTCCCGACTTACGCATATATTTTGCAGCCGCTTTATACGTTACTTTCGGTCCTTTCGCATAATTCACTAAAAAATACTGCCTCATATCGTTTCAGGAATTTCCCTGAGGGATTGTGACGATAAAGAATTCACTGATAATATGCCTGCAAACTATATACTGCGCAAAGGGGTACGAAATAAAAATTTAAACGAATTAATTCCTCGGTACCAAATGACGGCGGTCATTTTCTTGTCACACAAACTGTACTGCCCTTAACATGGCAGTTAGAAAAACCCTTGTAGTAGATTTAGTACACATTTTAGTATGAAGTTGAAAAGCTATTTTGAAATACATCGTTTTGGTGATTTGCTTAATATCTCGAAAAATGTAATGAACAAATTAAAAGAGGTTCCCTCAGAAGCTTTCCAGAACAGCTACGAATAATGGAAAAACCACCTCCACCATTACGTAGCTGCCTAAGAGAACTACTTTAGAAAACTAACCTGAATATCTAAAAGAATAAAATTCATGGTTAAAAAATCGACCGCTTTATTTTTCTGCCAAACCTCGTAGTTTATTGTTTGCTTACCTTATAGATGCACGAGACTCAGCAGAAACTGCAACAAAATAAAATAAATTAGTGTTGGTACAAAAACGTAATACAGACTTAATATAGCAGGAATAATAGTAAGTCAGGTCTCAAGCTTTCGATTGCAAAATAATACAATGTTTTTATAGTATAATTCCTTGTGGCTTATGAAAAATTTTGATAATATAAAATTATACTGCAACTATGCTTCACCATTTTGGCAAACAAACAATAATTTAAATTTAAAAAAAAATGTGGTTATCACCATAACCCAATTATTATTATCTCATTGTTAATCTCCAAGATCAAACAGATTCCTCTTTATTTAAAACTATAATTCAAAATAGATCGAAGTTAAGAAAAACCTTTTGATTTCTCGAATTTTGTAAAGAAGTTTGTAAGAAGAACAAGCACAATGATGTACGAAGTGCCTCAAATTCGATGAGATTTGGAGGTTACACCTATTTACGTAGAAAAAAAGACTAGTTACGCATGTTATCTGTTTTTATTATTTTGCTTCGCATATGTGCTTCATAAAACCTTGCATTGTTCTGACTGCACGTTCTGATCATCTTAATTCTCCTTCTGTTGTTTTATATTGTTATCGTTTTTAAGTTATCTTGTTATATACCATATTTTATTCGATCTAATTTTATTTTACTGAAAAATCTAATTGTTCATACTTTGCCACTATTAAAATAAATATTGTTGCTTTCTCAAATATTTTTTTATTTCTTTCTAGATTTTTTAATTAAGTAGGTATTTTTAATATTACTAAACGAACTATCTTCTTTCTTAAGTTCTTTTTGTTTATCTTCAGATCTATTTATTACAGTAAACTTCTGTATTACTGCTTATATTTGAGTTGATACTGGTAATTAGTACCAATCGCTTATGTTACCAATTTCTAGTTCACTTTCTTAGTTTCACTTTCTAGTATCACTTTATGCCCTTTGACTTGTGCTATAACTAAGTGTCTTGTTTGGTTGTATAAACTTGTTTCCAATATTCGTCTCTCGCATATTACTTTTGTTTTCAGTGTATTACAAATGTTTACATTTACTTATCAAACTCGTTTCTTAGATCTATGAAACCTAAGGCTACTTATCTTATTTCTCTAATTCCGATGTCTCTTACTTAGCTTAAAAAGAAAGTGGCGCCTGAAGCTCTTCAGTTTGTGTTAAAGCTGTGCTATAAATTTTTGTGTTTTCTTTTAGTCCCTTTTAGTCATTATTTTAATATCCTTGAGCAAACTTTGCTTAGCATACAGAGCATAAAAATTCTTCTGTAATTTAGAGATTTTAGAGTTGACCTATTTTTAATATTTTTATAGCTGCAACATTCTTTTTTGCATTCCTTAAAACATTAAAAAGTAAATCTAATTAAATATATATGCTTTTCTCATTTTATTGCCGGTCTATCCAAGACTTTTTACGCTTTTCTTTCAGTATTTGTAATAAAATGTTTGCGTTTGCATTCCTTCCATTTTGTTTTTTTCTTTTGTATGTTCCTAAATTCTATTTATTACTCATATTTGATGTTCCAGTAATGAAAGTTAGTGTTCACTCATTTTTTTTGCTAAGAACCACTCTATTTCTCTGTCTTTTTGTCCAATTAACTATTTATTCTTGCTATTTATAGTCGAGTCCATTTATAACAAATTGTGGATATAGTTGACTCTCGGTTATAGTTAACCGTTGTAATAAGTCCCAGTCCCATATATACTCCGCTAATGTTAAAAAAGTCCGGATATATTGAACTACCACACATTGATTGCGTTAAATTTTTCTTAGAAATTTGTTTCTCTATTAAACCAGTGTATAATCCGTAAATCACACCCAGTTCGTGTTATCGGTTTCATTCGGCCGGTCGAAATGTCTAAAAAAAGTATTGTCGCTGGATACCAAACTGACAGTTATTCAAGAAATACGGAATTGTTCCAGTCAGAAAGAAGCGAGCAAAAGATACTAGATTAGTCAGAAGTGTGAAAGTGGCATTTACAAAAACCTGGAAAAGATTTTAACGACTTCTGCAAACTGTAGTTTCCAGGCACAAGGTTTGAATCTCAGAGACGTCAAGGGCTGTCGGTAACCGAGAAAATATTAAAAGCCAAAGCAAACAAACTGGCCAAACGACTTAAGATTGAAAAAGAATTCCAGTGTTCTCAAGAATAGCTGGACAGATTTAAAAAACGCCATACTATCTGTTGTGGGAAAATTAGTGGTGTGGCTAACAAAATTTACAATGACACAGTGTCAAGGTAGCTGAAAGACACTTGATCAATGCTGTGTGTGACACTTTTTCAAGAAGAGATTTTCAATGCTGATGAATCCGGATTGTTTTATGAAACGAAACCTGATAAGATGAGACTAAAATTCAAGGGAGAAAGATATGCAAGGGAGCAAAATTTCAAAAAAAGGATGACAGTGTTTCTCGGCGCCGACATGTCTGGCACAGAAGGAAAAAACTCATGATAATCGGTTGGTTTGAAAGCCCAAGGTGTTTGAATAATTTAAAAAGACTTTCTGTAACATACTGGCACAATAATCAGTCATGGATGGTATCATCTATTTTTGAAGAGGACTTAAAGAGTTGGGACCGAAAACTGCAAGGTAAAGGTCGACAAAAATTACTGGTGGTGTCCAGCTCATCCAGTAGTTAAAAATTTAAAAAATACTAACATCAAACACTACATCTGTCTTACAACAAATAGACCAAGAAGTTATCGGCAGTTTTAAAGCCCAATATAGAAAGCTGGGAAAAGTTAGATGCATGTCACTTCTAGATAGAATCCAATTTGCGGCCAAAGCCTGGAACAGAGTCACTGCCGCAATAATTAGGAACTGTTTTCGTCATTCGCAACTGATGGATTGTAAGCTGTTCGAGAACGAGGTAGAGTATCTCATTCTTATAAACATTATACCTTTTTTCACCAATTTTTAATATTCAATATTCTGGGGTAAAATTTATGTTGATCTGGATCTCACATTAAACTGTCAATGTCGTGTGTATCTACTTTAAGGGATAAGGACGCATGGGTATATGATAAATTAACATTGGACTAAAATGATGTTTTCAAAGTAGGTTGCTACCAACAAATTCGATTTTGTAATAAATATTGGACGATTTTGTTGAGGTGGATCTGCACTTGGCAACAACAGAGAAGGTCACTGACGCCACGATTTTGTCGAATTTGTTGAGAGAAGAAGAAAAATCATCTGACGAAGAAGAAGAACCGCCCCTTCGGCGTTTTAAATATGATAAAACAAATTCAAGCCTTACTAATTTTTTATTTGTTGTAAGTACTATTTCACTTACATATCTTTTCTTAAAATACACTTTATTTTTGTTCTTTAATAACAGTTAGCTGGCTTTTACATGTTATCTTTGTCCTTTACAGTTCAGATAATTTACTAACCTGCAGTGGGTTTCAAGATTTCATTTCCGTTTTTTATTAGTTCCAAATAATCTAAATCTGTTCCTTAATGACTGAGTTATTAAATTTTATCTTGTATTTTTTCTACTTATTTATGAGAAAAGGTTTTCACTGTATTAAACAAATAACAAAATAATATTTTATCTGTCTGAAGCAAAGTTTCGTTTACAGCTATTAAGTGTTTGTAATTGGCTATAATAATTAAATATTACTTTTCAAAAACTCAGTTATTGTATTTTTGTGTCTATAAATAATTACGATTTAAAAATAAATTATTCAAAAAATAATATGTGGAATGCAAACCAATTAGTGGTTTTTGTACATTTCTGGCCAATTTTCGAAGCATTTATTTAATGTAAATTAGTTTGTAAGTCTGAGAAAGTTGTAACTACTTTCTTTGATTAATTGCAAATATTGATGACAGAGAAAGATGAGAATTTTAAATATTTTTAAGGCTTTTAAGATTTAATTCTAAGTGTTCAGAAATTTTCATCACCTGCTAAGATAATTGGTCATCTAGTGGAAGTATTGATAAATTTAATTTTTAATTTTTATTGTGATTACTGGCATATTTACTTTAATTGTTGCGCCCAGATATTTTTATATTCTGTCCACTAAATAATTTTCACTCCTAATTTTTAGCCTTAAATTAAAAAACGACAGTTATTTTTAAAAAGAATTACTCCCTCCCCCTCCTTAAACTTCACATAAACCGTTATTTTGTCCCTGAAACTTCTCATGTACGTTACGTGTCAGATGCATGTATTAAGAACAGTTCTAAATTTGTTGACGAATCTCACTTTATCTCTGCTTATACATACGTGCGCTGTTCGATATCTATTTCGAATTGGCAACCCTACGTGTGCTAGGTGTGATGTGACGTTTGCATCTTATAGCTCGACATTTTGAACGGCTAAAACGTTTTGTCATACGGACGCTATTTGTTTTGTTAACTTTCGACGTGGATTACCTCAACAACAGGGCGTCGATCAACTCACTTCAACTTTTTTGCGATAAAGCTCCACACAGAGCCACTGTATATCATTTATTCAATAAACCTAATCCTGTTCGTAGTTCTCTGGCAAATTAATTTAAAGAAGGCCGTAATGCCAGCAAACATTGATGCCGTGCGTAAACTGATGAAGCAAGATCATCATGTAATTTATTGTGAAATTTAGTCATCCTCAGGATTAGTATGACTAACATGCATTTGATACTGCTGAAAAAGTATATCCGTTCAATCCTAACGTAAATTAACGATCGTTCAAAAATAAAGCTCGTATCGATTGGTCGAAACAAATTCTCAAGAAATACGAGCGCGGTGCTTCAAATTTACATGGTCACAGGTGACGAATCGTAGATTTGTGCGTATGAGCCCGAAAGTAAACAGCAATCGATTGTATGGGCCTTCCAAGATGAGCCAAACCCAACAAAAGTCTTTCGCGCTCAAATCACTTCAAAGCAAACAGTAGTGTGTTTTTTTGAAAACACTCACCATGCCCTAGATGTAGCTATAGAGGACTGTAAATTCTAAATGGTACATAACTATTTGTCTGACAAAGGTCTTCGAAGAAATAAGAAACAAAGGCCTTCATAGCGGACAACAGGATGAAAGCAAGCATTATAGACTTCCAAGTAATCGATGAAAGAAGAAGCAAACTGAGACTTAAAACACACTTCTTTAATATAATGATAATAAACGCACACAACTCAACAAAAGAGCAAACTGAAAAGATGGACAAAAAGTTCTACCAACAGATACAAAAAAGGGTCATGCATGCCCAACTAGGAAAGGAACAACAGTTCATCAGCACAATAGGCAAATACTCCATGCATAATGAAACTAATAATAACGGAGAATTCCTCATTAACTTCGCCACTAGCAAAAATATGCTTTCAACGTGCTTTCCATATAAAAACATCCACAAAACAACGTGGATCTTCCCGGATAAGAGGAGGTCAAATAGACCATGTGTTGAACGACAGAAAGGGAGCTACAAGCATAATGGATGTTAGAGCACGGAAGGAAGCATGTTGCCAGTCAGACCATTTATTGGTCCGAGTTTAGATGTAAAATAAATAGAAACGGAAGGAATTAAGAATAAAACCAATCAAAAAAATTTCGTGTAGACAGGTTAAACGATCCACAGGTACAACAAAACTTCGTACGAGAAATAGAACAAAAACTTGTGGAGTTCGGAAATGAGCAAATGGAAAATAGATGGAAACGAATAAAAACAGCATTAAAGGGAGCTGACACAATCATAGCGCCCAGAAGAAAAACAAGAAAGCAGAGTGGTTTGATGAAGAATGTGAAGAGCTTGCCAACAAAAGATATGTGGCAAAAAAACAAGAGGGAGATGAGAACAGTTTGAGTCTGTAAGGTAAAGAGCCAACGAAGCATGTAGGACAAAGAAATAAAAAATATATAAATTTACAAAACAAATAAGAAAATATATAAATAAAACAAGCATGTGTAAGGATGAAACAGGACAAGTTATAAGCGACCCCTTAAAGACTAAAAAGAGATGGGAAAAGTACTTGCAAGCACTGCTAGACTCTCGAGAAAACACAGATAAATAAATTAGTCTCCGTTAGGGAGAAGTAAAATTACCAACACTAGAAAACAAGTCATAGAAACACATAAAAACAATAAAGCCCTTGGATACGATAATATACCGTCAGAATTTTATAAGAAGGTCGGTATACAACTCAGTAAACCAATGCATGCCCTAATAATAAACATATGACAAGAAGAAACGATATCTAAGATATTTACACTCATAGTAAATAAAATATTCCAGTCTATTGCAGAAAATATAAATGAATACCAAATGGGTTCCAGACGTGGCAGATCCAGGATAGACCAGCTATTCACAGTTAAGCAAATATTAAAGGAAGCTTGAGAATATAACGTCAATGTACACAACATTTTTGTCGACTTCAGACAAGCCTACGGCTCGATAAATCTGATAGAACTCAAAATACCACCCAAGATCGTAAGACTCGTCAAGGCAACAATGGAAAATACGGAAGCATGTGCCCACATGACAACTTGCTCCCACCCTGTTTAATCTCGCGCTAGAATATGTTATAAGATAAATGACTGTTGAAAGAGCAAACTTTTGACCAACAAAACTACGCAGGTAGCCTCATATGCAAACGAAATCAACGTCATAAATCAAACAACACAAGGAGCTCACGAAACATACTCAAAATTAAAAAGATTTGCACAAAAATTAACACAGAAAAAACCAATTCCTTGACCCGGACTAGATCTAACAGCGACATGGCCAGAACATTATAAGGAAAGACAATATTGAAAAGAAGGATAATTTCAGCTAATAAAGCATATTTTGCACTGTCTAAAATCCCCCGGTCACCAGAAATCCACCGCAATATAAAACTGAGGATATATAAAACCATAATAAGGGTGATATTGACATATGACTACAAAACATTTACCATTTTCAAAAGGAAATTATTAAGAAAAATACTGAGATCATTGAATGAAAGCGGAGTTTGAAGAATATGGTATAACAATGAGATCTACCAGATTTATAAAGAAGCGTCGGTAGTAGACTTTATACGCCTACATAGATTACAACGGGCGGGTCACGATAATAGAATTAAAAAAACAAAGCTCCCAAAAACAATACTGAACACAAGAATGCAAGGTGAGAAACCAATAGGGAAACCAAGAAAGCAATGGGAGGGTGGAGTGGCTGAAGATCCCCGCAAGCTACTTGGTGTTAGAAGCCGGAGAAGAACATCTGCAGGCAGGTAGAACTGGAAACAACAGCTGAAGAAAGCTCGATTTGGGCTGTAGTACCATAAAAAAAAGAAAAAGTTAAGTAAAATTCTGATTTGGCCCCTATTTCTTTTCCTTCTCACACGTAAAGAACAAACTGCCTAGACAACCATTTTCGACGCCAGAAGAAGCGGTTGATAGGTTCAAAACCCATGGTTCATAAATACCTGATTCGCTCTGAAAAAAATGCTATGAAAATTGGTTCCTGCGTGTGTAACAATGTATTGAGCGTCAAGAAGAATATTCTGAAAAACAATAAAAAAGTTTCCAACATTAAATTTTGTTTTTGGTAGTTTTTGACAATAGATATCGTGCAGCTTACGTATTCGACTTATTTTTACGCCTTACGCACATAACTCAATAAGGTAATGATGAATCTAAAAACCCCAAATGTTTGTTTCACTAAAAATATAGTCACCCATAGTATAGAGTGATTCAAATTGGACTTAAGGAACTTTTTCCTGAATAAAACACAAAATACTGACATAACCCAAATTTTATTGCTATCAGTGTAAAGTATGGACTTGGCAATTACGTATAAAAGATGTCCTCTACAATTCAGCGAAGTTTTCCGCAATGCTTTATCATAAATGGGGCTCTCTTTCAGCAATTAGAGGCCTGATGTTCTCTTTTAGCACTAGAATAAAATCAGGTTTGTTAACATAAATCTTTTCCTTGAAACAGCCTCAGAAAAAAACCCTAAACGGTTTAGAACGCAAGACTGGGGTGGCCAAATAATGTTATCTCCTTGCGAGATAGCACGACCAGGACATTTAGTTTGAAGTAAAGTGAGTATTTTACGTGTGGGGTAACATGATGTTCTATCTTGTTGAAACCGCATGGCATTCAAGTTCAAATTGTTAGTTTGATTAAAAGAAAATATTCTTTAGCATCCACCGAGTTGCTAAGTTTGTCCACAAAAATACTAGCTAATGATTCCTCCAGTCCACAATGCACACGGTGCCAAGCAGTTCATTTTTGTGGATGTATTGGTTTTAGTGAATAGTACGTGGATTATCATTATTCCAGATGTGACGATTCTGACGATACATAAAGTCATTTAAAGAACATTAAGCTTCATCGTTCGATATGGTCTATGGTAGACTTTGCTATGTGTTTAAATAATAATGGTAAGGCTTTAACGCCCCGCGTGAAAGCACGGCCTGCGAACTGAGAAGGTTGAGGCTCTCATATGTTCGCTCTCTGTTCCCGGTCGATATAGCAAACACCGCGCCTTAGGTGACTGCCATTGTTTCCCCTTGTTTGAGAGAACGCAGATACTCAATTATTTTTAGTGATTGAGTAGGCCACCGCTAGGCATCAGAGAGCACCGGGGAATGAACCCGATTCCGTCCGTCCGTCCGCAGCCCGCGCCTCAACCGCGCGACCGCGCTTATCTGTACAAATACCAACTGTATAAATAAAAACTTCTAACATCCACAGAACACGAACTTCAACAAATTAAATCGTAAGTTCAATTTGATCACGCTATACTAACGGAAGAAGTAGGGATCAATAAAATTTATTCCCTAAATATAATAAAAACTTGGGGAATTACCTAAATGCGTCACATACGCAAAAATTATATTTTAATGTGCAATACGATCCTTGTATATTTAGAGGTATGCAATGAATAAATAAGAAAAATTTGACCTTCGTATATAAACCAACCAAACGGGAAAGAGATTTCTATTTGATATTTCCTTGCTGCTTAGAATCCAATATTTCGAGCAGTACAGTTGCAGTTCATACATGCTCGTTGACCTATCGGATGCAGACCCGTTCTATCTCGCTCAAGAGCTCCAGCACTCCAGCAGTCCACGGTCGCCGCGATATTTTCAAATATGCACATAAAGACGGCAGAACCATTAGCTGCCATGTTTGACCGCTGCCAAGGATAGCCGGCTCTTTCTAATAAACGCTGAAGTATTTTCCTTCGGGCTGACACGTAATAGCCGCACAGCTGTTCTCGGAGACAAAACGGGCGTATTTGTAAATACGAGTTGCTCGAAGTAAAAGCGGCCGCCAGACGGCTGGCTACAGGTAGCCGAGAGCAGCGCCGTTTTGATTGATGACCGCTGAAATCGAGTGCTCCGCAAAGTGGCCGGCTAATGATAAACACATCAGCCGGGCCGCTTCACTTGTATCCAATTACATAATTGCGCGAAAAGTTCGCCTTGAAAGCTATCGATTTGCAGACTTTTAGGCGCTGGCAAATTTTTCAAGGCCAGCCCGCCTGTGCGACAATCGGTTTCAGTCGGTTGCGGGCCGTCATTTTGAAAGGCGTTTGCTGCGTAACGAGAATTGTCTATTTGTAATTCACTACTTTTTTGGTGATTGGTACCGTAGAAAGTGCACCTATTTAGGCTTTTAGTAATCCAGTTTTAAGCCTGAACTTTAAAATGTAATTCAGGAAGAAAATCTGTAGCCTTGCTCTTTTCCTGAATTAAAAAATTGTACTTTGTTGTCTATCAATTTATTATTACGTTAAACTAGTCAGGTGCAATGAATTTTTATATCGTTGCCCATCTTGTCTGCGATCTGACTCTGCTTCTTTTATTTTTTCGAAGGAGTCATTTAATTACTCTACGAACCTATCTATTATCTCTTGTTCTCCCAATGAGTGCAGGTTGTTGTATAACTCTGTAACGTTAGAATTTCTTCTAATTTCCATAATGTTCACTTAGCATTCTCCTTTCCATTACGCTTCGAGTTTTTTGTGATCTATGTACAAGGCTTTTGTAGAATGACCACGTTTCTGTTCCATATGTAAGAGTCGGTATCACATTTTAGACAAAGGTTCCTGCTTTTATTGGATTTAGTATATTAGACCTTAATGTTGCTGATAGTTTGCCATATGCTAACCAGGCTAGTCAAAATTCCTCTTTTTAGATCTGTTTTTAAGTTTTTCTTGAAGAGCACATGATTCAACTTTTTCAATCTTCTCTTATTATTTGGTGGTTGTGAGTCTGTCCCACTTAATTTTAGGTATTTTGTTTTGTTTAACTTTGTCTTGAATCCCATCTTTAAATTCTCATTCAGTCCATTGAGTATCTCCTGAATTTCATCCTGTCATTTGCATCAGCGAACTTGAGATAATCCAGTTTCTTCCCATCTATCGTAATGCCCTTAGTTGTCTACTCTAGATTGTAAATGCTATTTTGAATAGTTTGGAAGAAATCGAGTCCTTGAGTAACTTTACGTTGTACTTTGATTTTGTTTGCTTGCATTATATCGCTCTTGTACATGTATTGATGTAAATTGTATATCTACGATCTATAGTACCTGGTAGTTTTCCGAATCTTTGAGCTAAGAGCTTTGTAAACGTTTTATACAAAATCAATAGCAAACTGATGGATCTATAGCTTGATAATTTATGTTTTTTTTCTTTTTTTAAACAACAACATTACTAATGCATTTAACTAGTATTCTAAAATTCTACATTCTACCAAACATTTGTTATAATTCTTCTTTTCTCCACTATGTTCTATCACCTACACTATGATGTTATCTTTTTCTGAAGATTTCTCTTCGGCATGCTTTGGACAGTAAACTCCATTTCTTTACTTGTTATTTAGGATACTTTTTCTGGCTATGGCTCTTACTACAGCTTTTTGGTATATCGTTTTTTTATTGGTAGTTGTACGTTTGTTTTATACATTGCTTTGTAGTATTGTTTATAGTTACTAAATACAATTTGCAGTACTTGCGTTACTTCTTACTAATTGTCGTATATTAGCTTATCTATCGACCTTCATTGGTTTTCTTATGGTATCTTTTAAGCTCTTTCCTTTTTTTAAAGTTTCTTTAAGTTTAAAGTTTTTGTATTCTGTGAAATATATGCTTTTATTCTTCCTAATTGTCTTATATAGTTATACTGTTTCTACTCTATAATTTATTTGGTAGTCTTGTTGTTAGTCAGAATATTACTATATACACATATATTCTATAAACTAATGTGATGACTATATATATAAGTGTTATAGAAAGTCCAAGCTGCTGTATCTGTTGGCAACGCCCTCTAACATCTTTGGTAAATAGTACCCGCTAAAAGGCGAATAGTGGCATTTTAATGGACCATTAAAGTGTTTGGTGATAATTTTTCTGATATAAGATACCTTTTAGATCTTGATGCAATATTAGATTGGTTACATGTCATGAGGTATTTACTACGGCTTGCAAACTTAGAGTAAAATCTCTGCTCTATATTCTCGAAAAACAAATACCTCGATTTGATCCTCCGATCCATTAATTGGAATACAAAGTAGTATTTTCAATTTAATTACTTTTGTGTCTTTTTGGTGATCTGTCTTGTGTTTCTAATTATTTTTTGTCTAAATGAACAGCTCATAAAATTAAAGTAATCTTTCCTCTGTAATTTTTGTTTCTTTTTGGTCGGCCTTTTAATGAATTTTTTCTTGATTTTGTTCATTAAAAATGTTGCTGTAACCCTGAAATATTAATTTGTTATTAGACTCTTAACTTTCTAAAATTTCAAAGAAAATTACCTCTCTTCTTAATCGGCAGTAATCGCTTTATTACGCAAATTGACGTTAAGTGGAAATGCGAGTTTAGCTTAAAAGCAAGAGTAATTGAGCAGCACATTTATCGAGAATATTAACTTGTTATAAACAATTTATAGGCAATAATTAGGAAAATCTGGAGTAATTGGAAGCGTCAATCGCTAAGGTGAATATTCAGTTCCAGCATATACAGATGTAGGATGTAAAACCTGCAAAAGGTGTAGCGAAGTTGACTAAAAATGTTTAGAAAAAATTTTACTAGCGATAGTGCAAAAAACGGCCGTACTTCTAAAAAATAGTTTCAATTAAATTTCAAATAAAATACTAAACCTTTATAGTTGTCGCCGTAAATTCAGCAAAAATGGGAAAATAAGAATCAATGCCATATTTAAAAAATAAAGTAGATAAATAAATGTAAAAACAAATTAAAATCAACTAATAAACAAAATAATAATACTCCTATATATGAACATCCCCGATATGCTAATGTACTTAAAGCACATCCTACTTCAACAGTACTTTTAACAAGAATTTCACAAAATACTATAACAGGATTTGAATTGTCCTTAAATAAATTACTTGATGAAATCTAAAATTTAATTAACCAAAGTTTTCTGCACTATAATTTGAATCTATCTATGAATACCACCGTCATCAATGTGAGGATGTCTCAAATATAAATTTAAATTTCACATACCCCGAAATAAAAGGATAAAGTCGCAGTTTCTAAATGTTGTAGATAGAAGTGTTTAAAAAGGATTTTCACTATATTATTGCTTCTTTAGCCAGTATCGCTATGTTAAAGCAAGAGGTTTGTGGTGCAAGTTTTTCACAAAACCAAAACGGTAAATTTCTTGATATCTTAAGAGAATTTAAGGCAAGAATTAAAGACAATACCCTCGAGTATACAGATGGCATAAACAATTTAAGGAAGGACGAAGAGCAGTTCACAATGAAGGTTATCGACGTCTCCCGAGTACAAGCGTGCTAAGAAAGATATTCGCATTGCACGCCGTCTTCTGAAAGATTACTGCCGGTTGTTGCAATTGCTATCGAGGTTGGAATAACCGTGTTCAGAAATCCGAGATTATCCTGATTCACAACAGCACCGTACCTATACAGTTACCCTAACTCAATAGATATTAAGGTTTTTTTAGATTTCTTTCGTCCCGTAATTATCACTTGTTTAGATTATCAAAAAAAACCCACTGGGATATAGACTTGGGGACGACGTTGCTATTAAAGTGGTCGTGTGCAATCGGTTGATGTTACAATCACATTCATTTTATGACAGTGTGACCTCAAATAAAACTAAGGGTAGTATTGACTGACCTCTATCCAATATAATCAGGAGTGACGCAAGGAAGTATATTAGGACCAGATCTCTACCTTATATATACGGCAGATCTGCCCACAACCCCTCAAACACTCACAGCCACCTACTCCGATGATATAGCGGTGCTAGCATCACACTAAGAACCTCATGTAACTTCTAACTACCTCCAAAGCATCCTTAATAAAATACATATCCGGTTACAACTATGGCGTATACAGGTTAACGAAACAAAATTTGTACAAATAACCTTTACACTACGGACAGAAACCTGCGCGTGATTAACGCTTAAACACACATAATAAAAAATCTAATGCATTTAAAGCCCAAAATCTGACAAATGTATCGGTTAATTGGAAGAACCTCCTCCTCATCCCTAGAAAATAAGTTGCTACTATATAAAACGATCATCAAAACGATATGGATATACGGACTCTAACTCTGGAGATCGGCCAGCAATTCCAACTTGGAAACCCTTCAGTGATTTCAAAATAAAGTTGTAATAACGATAGCTAACGCTCTATGTTAAGTTCCCAATTGGGTTCTTTAACAGGATCTTCCTCTCCCAACCATACACGAGGAAATTCGCAGAGCTAGTGATATTTATTTAACAAAACTTTCACCCCAATACCCTAGCAGCAAATTTGCTTGAGAGGCAGTATATTCAACGTTTAAAAAGATATGATCCATTAGACTTAAAGCCACGATTGCAGTGAATAGTGTAATATGTGACCTCTTCATCACCGACGCAGTTCGATCTTACTAACTAAGAATAAAGTCAGTGGATTTTATTCTTACAGGATATTGCAGGTCTATTAGCCAAACTATTTACTTATTGTCGATGTTCAAGAGATTGTAAACGTGCAGTATTTAAAATTTAAAAAAATTGATAGGGTAAACAATTACTTATCTGTTGAGAAAAATGTTTCTAATTTAGGGGATTACATAAAATAAATAATTTTTTTCTTTGTTCTTATATAATTCGCATTTGTATTTGATCCACTGAGGTAAAATAACCTCATAACGATTACATTTTATACTATTCAAGGTATAATACCTCCAAATTTTTTTCTTAGGACTGGGAACAGATAGAAACATACAGTTTCAAATACGCGTGCACTCTTTGTGAATGCTTGACAGCGATGGCAACATTGCACGGCACACAGGATACTTAAAATGGAGACGTTTATATTACAAAAACAGCGTGTAATCATTAGTATTCTCCATTTGCGTAGTATGACACCGATTGAAATTCACCGTCAGTTGAGTGAGACGGTCTGACGACATGATCAAGCAAGTGGAGAAACTTATTTTGAGGGAGCGCCGAATGAGTGTGGAACACATCGCCTCCAAATATGAAATTTCCTGCACAAAGACCTGAAAATGTGGAAAGTGTCCTCCATGTGGGTGCCACGAATGCTGACAACTTTGAAGTGATTTCTCATGCTCACCTGACCTGGCTCCTAGCGATTTTTAGCTGTTTTCAACGATGAAAGACACTGTCGGTCGTCGTAAATTCACTAGTCTTGTAGCCATTGCATCAACAATTTTCCAGTGATCAAAGAAGACTCATAAAGAAGCGTTTGTACCGGCCATGAAATCATAGCGTCGACGTTGTGAAAAATGTGTACGGCTGCAGGAAGATTACGTCAAGAAGTAACACAAGTTTCACAGTTTTTACATGTGATTAGTTTGTGAGAAAAAAATCGGGGTTTTTTATAACTTCAATGCATCTCGTTTAACAGCCCAGTGTCATGCCAATAGACTGCCGCAACGCAAATAAGATGTAACAGTTTTAAACTCGAATAAAATTATTGTAGTATTCTAAGAAGTTATTCCACAATACCCCCATATGTAGGCTCACACGGAGTACTCCTATGGAGTACACAATATTGAGATAATTTCCATTATAAAAAATGCCATTACATATGATAAACTGGCAAAATATGAAAACAGGTTACTGTAATACAAAGCATACGTACTAAACCTCAAAATTAATAATAAAAGGAAAGGAATTATGTACAGTTATTATTGACAAAAAATGTTTATATCTTTCAACAGGTCAAGCTACATACCGATCAAGTGATCCACAAAATTCCAGATTTGTTAAATTATACCGTCATTAAGGTGCCTTAATTACCTTACTATCGAGTCAAATTATGATCTGTTATAGAACCTCTTTCCTATTAGAGTTATTCTTAGTAGAACTGTATTTAGAAAGACACACAAAAATGTGTAATAAGGGTACAGTCAAAATTTTATGAAAAAGAACTGAAAATAGCGAAAAACATTTAATAAAAATTATTTGAGAAGCACAAGCACAGCTACAAACTTTCCATCTTATTATATCTCCGAGATGTAGGTATTTAACACACTAACAATGAAAATGTTCAAATGTGTTTCTACAAGCGCATTTTGAAGATTATTTGGATTCAATCGAGCGCAGAACTCAAGGATGTTTGAGATCATATGCAAAGAACAGGAAATTACTAATACGTATAAAAAGAATAAAGTTAGAACTTTTACTTCGGAACGAGAGACATAGTATCCCACAGGTTACATTGTAAGTTATTATTAAGAATAAAAGGAGTGTTGGTTATAGAAACTATTGTAGTTGAAAAGTTTTATAGATTAGTATGGTAAAATTAGTATATTACTGTTTTGTTCGGCAACTAATAAAGTGAAAGTTGCAGTAATGGCCACCTACTTCGATCAAAAAAAGAACAGAAGAAGCAGAACAACATTTTACCCCGATCAGCTCGTCGTAGATAGCCCAAAAATAAAGAGCACGTCCTACATGGCAACGTACTAATATTCCAAGTAATTAGCTAAAGACGAAAAGTTTGCAATAAACAATTTCAAATATATCTCGGTACTCTGTCAAAATATGATCATTAGCTTTCAAGAACTGTAAAAGAGCTCAGGTCGCTAATCCACCTATACAAAAATCAGACAGGATACCTCCCCATCCAGTATTTTCTCTGCACTTAGCGGAAATCTCTAGCTGAACAAGATTAAAAAGTAGATAATCAACTAACTGCATCAAAAATCCAAGCATTCTCCCCGTCAAAAACGAAATAAAATATCTTAATAACAAAAAAGCACCCACTGTGGTTTTATAATAGCAAAGACGTAAAAAGAACTACTCAAGAATTTTTTATTTAATACCAGCTTCCCTTAATATATAGGTAGAACAAACGCAAATTATAATGATATTGAAATCGGAAAAAGCTTCCAAATGACCTACATCATATAAGTCGATATGTGTACTTTCGGTATTATAAAGAAATTACTAGAAGAAAAAAACATAAATTCATACAAATACTTTCTTCGAAGATTTCAACATCAGTTTGGTTTAAAACAGGAGCATACCACTCTTCAACAATGTCGCTATACAACTTATGTGATTAATGAAATGAAGAAAGTTATAGCGCAGTTTTCTACAGTCTAACATCAAAGACTACTATTTAAAACCAAAAGGGATTTTTTCTTCAAATCCTGCTTGCGAAACTTCAACTGTCAAGTAATAAGTGATAGTAAATTATCAGAAATCATGAAAATTCATTAATTAATTAATTAAACTACAATAATAGAAACACCCGCTGATGACAGTGTAATTCTTCTTTCACGATAATACAAAAAACAACATACCAACTAGTACAAAAACACCCTAACCTTAGCCGCAATTAGACGAAAAAAGTACAACTGTGTAAGTAAAAATAAGTCTATCCAAGTCACATTTGCGGAGACAATCTAGTTCGCTGGTAGTAACAAATAATATCAGAGTTTTCTAAAGAAATAAAAATCTGAGAATACAGTTACATCAACGATTCATTTCGAAAGTACACATTACCAAGAAGAGGCAAGATATGGATCTTAAACAGACACCATTGCTCTTGATGGAAAACATTTAAAAAATCAAACGATTTAAAATCCTAACCTCCTCAACCATAATTGGTAACAGTTCGACAAGAGACCACAAGGAGAAAATAGATGCATTCGAAAATCATTTCAAAAAGATACAAACAAACGAACAATAGGGACAAAGTGAACAAGTACTGGAAGTGAAAGATCAAATAGAAGAAGAGGAAATAAAATTGGTTACCCCACAAGAAATAACAAAAGAAATTAAGGAAAACCAATTTTACAAATCTCCGGGGTTTGATCTAATTACAAGGGGAGTATTTAAAGGGTCACCTAGAAAAGAGCTAATAAAACTAATAAACTTAATACACGTAGCATTTCGTCTGAAAAACGTAGCAAGCGTTTGGAAGGTGGCTGATACAGAAGCATGGAAAATCACCAAACGAAAAAACTTTATATCGACCCATCTCACTCTTACAAATAATCTCAAAACTATTGGAAAAACTGTTCCTTAAAAGGCTAAAACCAAACATAGAAAAAAAAGCTAATTCCAGCACACCACTTTGGTTTCAGTAATCAACATTCTACTGTATACCAAGTCCACAGGCTAACAAATATCATTCAAAAAAAGTCTCAAAGAGAAAATAGTCTATTCAGCAATCTTCTTAGAAGTTGAATGGGCTTTTGATAAAGTGTAGCATCAACGATTGAGTCGTAAAGTTAGAAAAGTATTGGCCACATAATTTCCCAAATTACTGAAGTGTTACATTGCAGATAGACTATTTAAGTTTAAACCAAACTAAAAATACTCCGACTTATAAGAAATTAAGGCTGGAATACCGCAGGTTAATACACTGGGGGTAGTGCTTTATCTTATATATACGAGTGATATCCCTATAACCAAGTAATGACAAATACTTTCTCACACGAATAGCAATAGTGAAGGGCACTGTAGAAACAGAAGTGATACATCAAGCCTTAAATGAGATAAACTTATGGGTAAAAAATGAGTTATAAAATTAAATTGCAAGAAATATCTGTATATCAGTTTCATGAACAAGAAAGATTATGTTACCACATGCTAATACAGCAAAATAATTGAGAAAATAAAACTGGATGCTAAATTACCATGAAAAAAAAACACTTTAAGAAGAAAAAGAAAAATTATATATAAAATTAAAAAAATGTACAACAAAATACCCCTGTGTAATTATACAGTAAAACCAGTATGACATACGGCTATCAACTGTGAAATTAAAGAAAAATACAATACGACTTTGTTGCACTTTTTGCAGATTTTATATGGTACACTAATAGATGTTCGAATTGACCCTACATTCATTCTTTTCAAATCTTTAAACTTCACAAGACTCAATTGTCGAAAAAACACTGTAGGGTAAAAAATTCATCAAACCAAAATATAGCTAAGTCTTGAATATCCAAGCAAATAATTATAATTTTCAAATAAATACCGTAAAAGTAAAAAAGTCGATTTACTTAATGTGAGTATGCCTTATTTCAAGTTACTCACATTTTTTTATTACTTTAATACATATTAATTGTATATATATATATATATATATATATATATATATATATATATATATATATATATATATATATATATTTCAGTTAAATTTAATTATATTTATAGAAGAAACTATAATAAAAGCAACTATTTAATATCCGTTTTGTCTGTAATTTTTTCCTATTAAAAGTGTTCGTTTTTATGTTTCATATTTTTGTTGTAAAAAATATTTTTACAATATCTACATAAGTGTAATCAATTGCATTGTTGGTTTCTTATAAAGAATTTGTTAGAATGCCAACTTTCATAGGCACTAATCATAAGCCATTACATGTGTATATATACAGAACATGTCATTCCTAAATCCTTCATCACGACAATGTTATAATTACAACGAATTAACCCGCAATGTCATAGTTGGAACATGAAACAAAGGCAACAGTAACTCCAAATGATTAATATGGATTAGAATCGCAACGACGTGAAACGCGTAATTTTCATTTTATACGAAACGAACTTTATAACTGTGCCTGGCGAGATGCAGTTCATCTTTCTGGGGATCCCATGCATGTTTTATCGAAATATTGCTAATCTAGCTAGCAACTGAATGTTTGTTATTTCCAAGGATGTATTCATCAATTGAGATACGTGAGGGTGGGTAAATTTGACCATAAAAATAAACTTACACTATCAGTAACATATCAGTCTACTTATAACCTTATATCGGTTACGGCACTTTATAATTTAGACTGTGACCGTTCAGATGAAAACTTTGGGCTTAAAAAATAATCATGCATTAGCCCTGTTCGTAACAACTGTTGTAAAAGTACATATAGAAAAGACGGTTTGGGGTTTCAACTGATGTAATTTTGGTAATCATTTTATTCCAAGTATAATATCTGAAAATCCTACGAGGTGCGTTCAAGTTCTAAGGTCCAAAGTTTTTTTTTAACAGTTTTTATTCAAGAAAGTTGAAGCTTCTGTTACTTCTCAAAGTAATCTCCGCCTAGACATGCACATTTTTCACAACGTCGTCTCCGTGATTCCATGGCTGCTGAGAACACTTCTTTAAGGGTTTGTTTTGTTAACTGGAAGATTGCTGATGTAATAGCGACTCGATTGGAAAATAAGCGGCCATGGACAGCGCCCTTCATGGCGGCATCCTGTGTAAATATGTCCTGAGACATTGTGTCCCGCACAGTGTTTGTTGACCAGCATTCGTGGGACCCACCACACTTCCTACGGAAATGCCAAGTTTAGAAACAATATCACACACATCTAATCGGCGGTCTTCTATAACAACTTGCTCCACTCGCGCAATTATGGATACGGGCCGGCTGTTTCGTAGCCAAAGCTGTTTCGGTTAATTGTCACACAACTTTCGACCTTCTTTAAGCATTCGCACCCATAAACGTACATTTTTAACATCGATAACGCCTTAATTGCATGTCTCACTCAATTGGCGATGCATTTCTTTGGCATTTTACTAGGCAAGAGGAGAAAATGAGTGAATACACGCTGTTCTTGAACACTAAACGTCGCCATTTGAAGTATACAAAACAACACTCACTGCAATTAAGGTAATTCGACCTCTGTACATCGTATTGTGCTGTCATTTATATTACAAATTCAGAAATATTTCCCGCGTCCTTTAAAATTAAACACATGTTTCTACTTACTCTCATAGCTGAGAATAAATTTGGAGACCTTAGAACTTGAACACACCTCGTAATGTGATTATAATATAAACATAATTTCTAATTTAAAATTATATTGATGCATACAATTATCAAAATACATCTCTGTACAATGATCTATTTACTATTTGACCGTTTAGAAAAAAATTTAAAGTTAGAAACATTTAAATAGAGATTAAGCTTTTCTTTAAAGCTCTCGATCATTTCTTGTAAAGCAGCTTTGCAATAAATACACTATGGCGTTCTAGTATATGTCAAAATACAATAAAATCCACTTCAAGTAACATAATTTTGTATCTGAAAGAAGATTTTAAGATAATTACGTCAATAAGCTCCAGCTTTTCCTAATTGTTGTATGTAAGTCGATTCAAACAATAGCAATATTTGCGATAAATGTGCTGCTCAATTTGTTTAATGAAGCGATTACTGTCGATTCGGAAGAACGGTAGGTTTTCCTTAAAATTTTAGCACAGAAAGTTGTGGTCTAATTTTTTTTATTGGTATTTAGGAGCATACAGTCACATAAACAGATATTGCTACATAAATTTAGAGTAATTTAAGACCTAGAGTTCTCTAATAACAGTGAAAGCATACGTGAATTAGTACTTAGTAGTAAATACAGTTATATTTTTATCTTTTATGTATCTGTTCGTGGTTACAATATTTACTTAAAGTATAATTACTTAAAATACATAAAGTTAAAAAATTTAAATTTAAACTTTTAAAAGTAATTTATTTATTAAAGTTTTAAGTATTATTAAAGAGCTATTAAAGAGATCAACATTATTTAACCTATCATTGTGAAGTCTACATGCACGTCTAATGAAACTGTTTTTAGCATAACATGTTTTACTACTAGCAATAGAAAAAAGGTTCTTTTTACAGCAACTCCTTTACTGTTTATGGGGTATGCGAAACAAGATGTTCTGTAATAAGGCGGGTACATCAACAAAGTTGTTTATTATTTTATAAAGAAACACAGCGTCATCACATTCACGTCTACATTTCAGTGAGAGTAGTCTATGCGTTTTAAGAGAGGTTTCGTAATCCAAATAGTAATTTCCTGTTCTATATTCTAAAGCTTTTATAAATTTCTTTTGCAATCTCTCAATTCTATTAGAATGAATTTTATACAGTGCCAAACCAAGCAAGCAAATTCCAATCTATTGCGAACATAACTATTGTATAAAAGTATATATGTAAAAGAGCTCTTAAAAGACCTACCCACTCTTAATATGAAACCCAATTGTTTATAGGCACAAACGATAACTTAGCGTCCATTAAAACACCTAAATCACGAACTTCTGTCACTTTATTAAGATGCTTGTTGTAAAGTTTACACGAATACTGAATAGGTTGCTTTTTCGGGTGAAAGTAATCAAACAGCACTTATCTAGATTCAGAAAAAGGTTATTATTCGTGCAGGATTCTAAGTTAAGTAAATCCTGCTGTAATAGACAACAATCATTGACACTACGAATAAACCTAAAGATTTTAGTGTCGTCCGCATAAAGTAATACATTTGAATGCGCTATGCTTTTCGTGATTTCGTTGATGTAAAGTGTAAATAATAGAGGACCTAAATGGGACCCTTGAGGTACTCCAAAACTAATATGCGACGAAAATCCTCCCAGTACTACAGCCTGACATCTGTTTTCGATGTATGATTTTATCCATCTTAATAAGTCACCGTGTATACCGAGCCCCTAAAGCATCAACAATAATGTGTTGTGACAAATTTTATCGAAAGCCTTTTCAAAATCAGCCTTGGCGTCCACCTAACAGCCGTTATCCATGGCATTAAAAATGAACTCAGCAAAAAATAATAATAAATTATTATTTCAGAGTCACAGCAACCCCTAAACACTATTTAAATACATAATCAAAACAAACAATACATTAAAAGGGTGGTTAAAAATGTAGTAATGCAGTAATTCAAGGGGTTGGCTAAATTACGAAAGTAAATTCAAGTAAAACAAAGTGGTTGTAATTACGCCATAGTAATCTTGTCATCGAATATAGTATCTCTTGTATTCGATATCTAAACCAGTAGTAAAATTTTCAATATAATCATTTTTGTATAAGTGGTTAAGTCTCTGAATTAAATTATAAAGAATGTTGAATAGTATTTTCCTGATTAGCATCTTGGCTAGTTACATACGGCTTCAATACCACGAAACTCATGGATAAAATTGCTTTAATAATAAGGTGAGTCAGCACAGATGTAAAGTGGCAATTTACATACAACAGATAGTTAATAGAATTCACAGAAGTCAAATTCATAGGAAAGTAAGTAACCTACAATAACAAAGGTACTTTCTTTAGTCATCGGTGGTGTTGTTTACTCCTGATTGAGGCCATCAATCTAAAATGTTACGTTATTAGATACGCCAAGACAAATAACAAACAATTTCTATACTGCCGGGCTTTTATAAAAACTAATGAAACTCGTAATTGCCATACGACGCCTTCATTTAGCATAATTAAACCATATTTCCTTTATACGTGGTTATTGCTGAAAAAGTTCGTTTGGGCAGACACCTGATGAGCGGCATAATTTCCAGCCGCCTTTAATCTCGGCGGCCCAATGTCCCAGCCCCGCGCGTTCAGAAAGCTCAAATGCAATTACAGGCGTGCTCCCAAAAATCGCCATCGCCGCAGCGGGCAGGCGCGCGCCCCAATTTCCCCCGACGTGCCAATTAATACCCGCCGCTTGTTTCTTTTCCGCCTAATCCCCGAAGCAACCCTTTCTCATTAAAATAATTCGGGGTGGCCAGATGAGCTGACCGGGGTGTTAACGAAACGCCTAACTGCTGTCCGGCCGCTCCGAGCACGAAAAAGTTTTGACGTGACACTTTTGTGGGGGCCGGGTTTGGCCGCGGGCACGGGGATTACAGCTTTATTTAATAATGTTCCGTTATATTGTTATGTAGCTCATCGCAGATGAGCCCGTGCGGGGCAATTACAATGGCGGTTGGTCTTGTTGCAGTCGGTTTTGCGTGATAGCTTTAATTTTAAATGTTGGGGTAAAGCGGTAAAAAAGTCATGCCCGCGAAATTAGTCAAATTGTACAAAATGAAACAGGGATTTTACTGATTTGTATATTTCCTTGCATATTTTCTAAAATAATTGAACAAAAATGCAGTAAAAGTAAAATCAGTTGGACTAAAAGGAGTTAATCAGATAGATATGTACTTAATTGGTATAGAACAATCTGGCATGGTATTGTGATAAACCTAGTCCAGTACTAGATCACGTAACTTTTCGTGTAGTTAGCAACTTATTATCCCCTAGTTGACCAATAGTTAATTAGTGTTTGACAAAGAATTTTTATTATTTAGATTTTTCAATTTCATCCTCCACATACTTTTTTGTTAACTATTTAACATTATAGTTTTACCAGATGCGCCCATAAGTCCTATAGGTCCTTTTTCATAGCATACTATGTGCGAAGGAATATTCTCATCCAACGACGGCTTGTATACACACAGAATTACTTTCATCAAGTAAAAAATAATTGTAAATCTTGTACAATTGCTTTCGACCTTTTACCTTGAACTTGTGGGTGATTTCCCTCTTGCGTTAGGTCAGATTTTGAAAACGGTATCAATGTACATTTTAAAAAATCTAAAAAAATTCTCACATAAGCGAAACGCCTCTATGATTTCTAAAATCACAATAAAGAGCACTCGGTTCTTGCTTGAAAGCAACGCCAGTCACTTGTCGATTTCTGAGGGATATTGAGACGAGAAATCGATTGTCTCTCTTCGTTGTTACGCACCTACGGCCGCCTCCTCGCCGGCAGATGTAGCCACCGGTTTCCCAGTACCGATGCCATACTCTCGACACAGCTGATTGACTCACATTTAATCGATTTGCCACCCTCCTCTAACTGAGGCCCTCTCTCAACAATGCAACTGCCTGGTCTGCTTCGCCGGCTGTGGTATCCATTTTTTTGCAAGCACTTACGCGAGTTACTTGCTTACGTCAACTTCGGATAAATGACTGAGATGAATTACCGGATTACAAGCGCACTGTAGGCCAATCACAGTCGTCGTGCATGTACGTTCCAATTAACAATATTCGTAAAACTCCGTTCGTGATGCATATTTCTTTGAGTTATCCGATTAATGAAATAGGAACAGTTTTTTAAAGCTCAATAATAAAGATACTCCTTGCACGTTAATGTTTTATTTTCATTTTTCTTAGACCGAAACACGAGACGAAAATGCTCCTGCAGCAGTAAGTCGATTGCTTTGCTCTCAAGTATATATAAAATTGAACAAATGTAAACATTAACAAATGGTATGATGACCTATTATTGTTGCTATGTCGTAAGTAATTTATTAAGTGAACGTAAATGTAAAATGTACTTTTTTCTTGTGTAATTTTCTTATTTACTATTTTAACATAAAATATAGGTTTTGTTATTCCCAACAATATTCAAACTAAGAGTCGTATAGTGGTTTTTGAAAACATTCAACAACAGTATGTAATTCCTACTAAGTCCACTAAAAAAACCAGAATACTCAATACACAATTACCAATTTAAAACTGTTTATCAGCTTAGGTATTTCATCCAGAGTATTTCATCACAGTATCCCGTGATTTAAATGTAAAATATGTTACGTGGAACAATCGAATGACCACCGAACCACATGTTCTCTTGGAATCCACTTACTATGGTCTTACACGACTTTCAGATGTCCTTGACTTGGTCACATGCAAAAGCGTACCTGTGCAGCACAACCTGAGAGAGCTGGATTTGGGTTACAACTATTATTTTCGATTACTTTCACGTTGGGGACTCTGGATAAAGCCGACATCAGTCTCATTGTTGGTTTCTATTGTCCATCTACGCTAGACAATAGAACTGTTCGCCATCATCCGCTCCAAAAACAACCTAAAAGATGCCTCCTCTACCATCTCAAAACCGCCATTCATAATTCTACCTGTGTGGCTACAAACAAGACCTCTCTACTTGGGAAAGTAAGTTGAAAGCCCTCGATCTGGAGGGTGGTTAAGATACTGCGTAACAAGTTTTTTCGGACTATATAGAACGCCAATGCAATCTCTTCAATCACTTTGACCTAGTCGATCGCATCATCCGACGTCTGCGAGAGCAACAAACCGAAGAATTCTTCAAGGCGGGTGATACAAACGTTGAAACTACGGAAAGCGCCTGGTCCAGATAATATTTTCAACCCCGCCACCAAGGCACATGATGAACTGGTTTACAAAACAACCTCAGCATCCATCCTGCTGCCAATAGTCCAGATGATTCGGTCCTTTCTGCCGAACAGAAGGTTCCGGACAAGATTGACGGTCATATAAGAGACGACTGCACAAAGAGGTACTGCGAGGATCCGTGCTGTCCCCGGCTTTTTTCACGATGCTAACCCAGTCCGTAGACGATACTATGTTGGTAGCCAGCTCGCTTAAGTCCCACCTAGCAGTGAAGAAGCTTCAACAAAAACTTAATAACCTTGAGGACTGATTTGAACGATTACGAGTCCAAATAAGTCCTGAGAAAAACGCAGCAGTGCTATAAACAAAAAAACCTAAAGTAAAAGAGAAATTTGGGTCCAGTTACTATTTTTACATGCGCTTACCTGGAGCTTTCACATAGAAAAGGTAGCAAAAAAAATTCAAAACGACAAGAGCGTTCCCCGGCTCGCTATTTTACCGCAAAAGCAAGCCATCCCCATAAAACAAGGTGATAATCTATAAAACCATTATAAGGCCAATGATGACGTACCAGTTTGGGGATATTCTGCAAAAACGCACACAAATAAGCTCCTAGTGACCCAAAACCGAAGCTGAGGTCCGTGGTACACCAGGAAAACTATATTTCATAAGGATGCGGAGCTGTCCACCATTAGGGAGTTCATGAGAGGCCAAACGATGATATTATCTAAAGGCATCCCTAACCAATAATCCGAGGTCTTAGAAGATAAGACTCAAAAGAGAGCAGTTGTCACAAACACCCGAAATTAGCAATTCTTCAGTAGGCGCCCTATAAGGCCGACATCATCATCTTAAGAGTTTTTCAAAAACAAGTAAGAAAGTTAGAGGCTAGGATCCAGACGCTTCAAAATCGAAAGAGAGAAAAAGATAAAGCGAAGTGAAGCGAGTATTTCAGAACTTTTTAGGCTCTTTCAGATAATTAAAACAATATTTAAGTTAAAATGTATAATTATTTTAAGAAATGCTTTCAAGATACAGTTAAATGCAGAATGTCTCACACCCAACCGCAATTTTTGTTAATAAAGGGGTTCATCGCATATTGCGGTCAATCCTGAATATTAATGCATTCCGGCAGGTAAAACTATGATTGGCCTAAGAACCATATATAGTATAGAAAATATGAATTTTCATGCGATAGTCTGAAATCATCGACACTAGGCCAATCTTTTCACTTGGTCAGGATCTTGTAATTTGTGGACTATATAAATGTGGTACGCATAAAGCTTTCTTTCTTTTACAACATATTGACAAGCGCTTTTGGACAACCTTGATTTTTTTGTAAAAGTCTGTAAGTAATCGGTCTTAAACAGTCGAGTAGTTTTTTCAAATGTTTGTCGATAATTGGTGAAGATATAAGAAATAAGTATTTTTGGTTCTCAGTTTCTTCGGTAATGATCGAATGTTCGATTTTCTCGAAAACAATTCTCCCCCAAAGCTCTCAAGGAGTTGTCCTTAATTTGACTATTATAAATTCTCTTTTTCATTAAGAGCAAATAGTAAACACTTGCTCTTTCATAGTACATATCCACATATACGTATATATAAATTACAAAACCAAGCAGCAGTAAAGGGTTTCTCAACTATACTGGCCCAGTACGCAAAGCCTGAACTATTAATTGTGAGCCGCCAGAGAAACTAGACGTTTTGCAGAACTAATGTAACAGGTGAAAAATAGGTTGATTACTTGGAGAAGATTTTACCAGTCCTGTTCTTCACCAGAAAACCACTTTACCAGCGAGACAACTTGGAAAACCTCAGGACATTTATAAGAGAGATAATCTGGAAGAAGAAAACTGCTTACCTTAAGGCAATAATGGAGCAGAAATTGATCTGGATAGCTCAGGTTAATAGGGCAGTATAAAGAGCATTAGCAACTAAAGCTCTTTTCAAGATGTATACGATTCCAGTTTAAGACTGGACCTCAAAAATTCTAATTGATAAATTCCAAATTGTGCACACAGAACCGGGCTATACGGGTTCATCTAGTAAAACATTCAAGATCTTTACGAGAACGCCCCGAACCTCGGCAATTTTACCATCCAGGGCCTTTTCAACCATGAGCACATCATAAAAATCCAAAAATCCTGATTACTACCTGAAGCGGCATAGGAGAAATCTATGTGACTCCACACTAACCAACGCCAGGTCTTACCAAGAGGGCTAAGATTAGTGACTAGTCTCAGTTTCGATTTCGACTGTAAAGTAAATGTTAAGGAGGCGCTTGCGTACGAGGCAGGTTGCAGAATCGCTATTCCGTGTTATAACAATTGAGCACCATACTACAGTCGTCATCCCTATTTATCTCCCAAGAAACTGTTAAAATTGCAATATCTTTCACTGTTGCTAATATTATGAAAGAATGCAAAGTCCGATAGTAAGTAAAGAACTTGATAAACAGCTTACATAAATAAAAAAAAACATCAAGAACTAGGTGAATACTAAATGATATTGTACAAGTATTTTTAAATCTATATAAATTCTCATTTGATTTAAAATCGACTATAGTGCTTTTATGAAGGTCGACCTAATAAATCAGTCAGGATTTTTCATAATTTAACAATCATAGGACATTTAGAAGGCTATTACATTCCACTTTTGACAAATTAATACAAAGCAATGTAAATTAAAAATTTTTTGATGTGCCCGCAATGACCTCCAGGTTGACCATCCACGCGAATGTCGGATTCGTCAAAACAGTATTCGTCTATTGGAGTTTGTTCTATTGCTGTAAATCCGCCCACCACACCACTGGATCCTGTCGAAGCCAACGCGCCGAAATCTTGGTGCCGCTCATCGATTTGACCACGCTTATGAAGTTCGTGATGACCTCTAGGTTAATCATATATGGGACCGTTGGATTCTTCTAAATAGTCTTCGGCCATTGAAGGCTGTTTCATTGCTGTAAATCCACACCTCACATCACTGGATCCCGCCGAAATTTTGATGTCGTTCATCGACGATTGTGCCAACTTTATTCTCCCGCTTCCTTAATCGGTAGTGTTGACACTTCTTCGCATTTCCAATCGGTTCCGCTTTAATTCAACCTGAGTTATGCTAATTCTGCTTCCACTTTTTCTTCATGTACTGTGATATTTTTAACTTCAGTGCGTGACAGTTTTTCAAAATTTAATAATATATAGCCCTGAATAGCCTGAAATTGCCCGCAATACTTCTAATTCTACGAAAAAACCACTCGGCGTGCACTCCACCCCTTGCGACGAGCGCTGCCCTCCACGTTGTCCTCCGTCCAGTAGCCTGCGAGTATTAGTCGTTTCAAACTCGGTCGTTTTGGTGTCGCTCATAATTTTGAAATGGCATTCAGTGTTCATTCCGAACTTAAAAACAAAAATATGGCATATTTCATACATTCAAGAACTAACACTTCTTCAGTAGTGTTTTGTTATATCTGTGTTACACAAAAAGAATTTATAAAATTTACCTACATAATTAAATTAAGAATATGGAGTACTACTAACCTAGGCCGCTGAAAATCATCCTTTGGACGCAAAACAGACTAAAGCTCGTCATTGAAGAAAAACTTCTTACAACTCACTTTTTGCTGACGCAAGATTTATTAAATGTGGCAACGGACATGAGGCTGCGCAGTGTAATGTGCCTCACCTTTATTTCTCATATCGGCGTTGATAAGTATAATACGCCGGAGGAGTGGCTTCAGCAACTTGTAGTACCGTTCACTGGTAATATTGCTACGATGCACAGCTAATACATCAGCAAAATCCCCTCCTAATCCCAAAAACAATTAGCATATAAACAATCTAGACTGTGAATTCTTGGGACAATATGTCATCATTATAGACTGGGGTTTCATTTCCCGCGTTTCGTGTTATGATTTGTCTGCTATGACCAAACAAAAATATGTCGAAAGCCTTACCATACTTTATATGGTTCTACATATATGTTGAACGACAAGAGTATGGAACATTAGTTGTGCACAGACCTTTACCATTTTTAAGTTTTTATGGATGATAGTATGCAACATTCTACAAAACAGACCTGTAGTATCCGCCAGTGCATCGTGTATGATTCGCCTGTTTGCCCACCAAGTCGCACACACATTGGGTAATGTGTGGCTTGTACAATTTTTTTGGACTCTCGCTACTTTTGCCTCCTTAGCACAGTTCTTGTCGCTTTTAGCGAAATACAGTTCTGGGATTCGGTATTATGTTCACACAGGCGGCTACTAACCTCTTATAAATGTCCTGCCTCCAAAGAAACCACGCTCGTTGTTGTTTGCTTCCGTCATTTACCGCCTCGTCCGTAATTGTACTCGCCGCACCACATTATCTTTCTATTGTTTTATAAAAACACTAATTGGTGGCATCACGTGAAACTACACTTTATCTTTACATACGTAACACAAACAGATTTTCAAAGAAGAATGCCAATCATTTTTGAACGCCATAAATTTTAAACTTTGTTTTTAAAACAACAAATATATTTGTGGGCTTTTATTATAAGTTCTAGATGTTTTATGGCCATCTCATCATCACCATCGTCAATGAACCCTTTATATCCACTGTGTAACATGTGCCTTGCCCATTTTCGTCCATTCCTCTATTTTGGGTTCCCTGAATCCAGTTGTCAGCCATTCTTCCGGTATCATCTGTCCATTGTGTGGGCAGTCTTCCTCTTCCTGCTCTAGTGTTTGGTAAAAATCTATTTTTTCTCAAATCTCATAGTTATAATCCTTCTAAACAGTTTGTACAGATGGCTTAAAAGACTTATAGATTCTCCAGTTCATCCATATGACCCTTCTTGTGAAGCAGTATCACAATAGTATTGCTCCATTCATCTGGTATTGTACTGCTGTACAGACATAAATTGTACAAATCTCTTATTTTTTTAAGTAGACAAGGACCGCCTATCTTTGTTACGTCAGTAAACAGCTTAACTTCTCTAGGTGCCATATTGCTCTTTGCTTTCTTTGATGCTAAATCTATTTCTTCTAAGATAATGTAGTAGTGATTCTGATCCTTGATTTATTATACCCTTTCTTCATTTTAAAGTGTCCTGCTCTAAATCTCGAGCAGAGTGTGTTTCTTTTTGACTTTTACATAGCTGTTGATAAAAATTTTCTACTACTTTCAATATTTCTTCTGTTCTTCTATGGTGTGTTTGATTTCCTTTGTGTTGTATTTTCTGATATCTTTCCATATAGCATTTGATATTCGTTTCTTTATGTCTTTTAGCTCTTCATTTTTAGTCGTTCTTTGACTTCTCATGTCTCTTTTCTTTTGCATTAAATTCTTAGTCTTCTCTTTCTGTTTAGGGGCAATGTTTTTTCTACTTTCGAGTATTGCATTCATTATTTTTTTGTTTAAGATATTAATGTTTTCTTCTAAGTCAATATTCTCCTACATTTTTATTAATGTTTCGTTGAAATTTTTCAGAATCTGGTGGGTTCATCCATCGCATATTGATCTTCTTGTTTATCATTTTATATTGTTCTTTGCTAATATTAATTAATATTTTCGCTCTCGTCATCCTGTAATCATTTCTAATACCAACACGTCTTTGACTACATTTTTCTTGTCAATTATTATAAAATCATTCTCGTTTTTCGTGAGACCACGTCTAAAATGTTATTAATTTTCGTAATTATTCAGAAATACAGATTTCTAACTTCATACATAAGTTATTGGTATCATAAGTTTAAAAGAACAGTAAAATAGTAAAACTCGAATAATGATTTAAAAATTAATAATCTTCTTCGTGTCCTTAATAATTGTTATAGCTGAACAAAATATAAAAATATCATTGAATAAATAAGCATATTGATCAACTTTATTAATTACTCGCTTTTCTATTTTTAATCCTGGGACTATAAAAAATAACATGCAAGAATTTAAAAGAATGTTTTATATTTTTTCAAGTTTAATTGTTTTAATATTATTTCCTAAAAATTAAATAAATAAACAATAAATGCGATTAATTTTGAAGCACATCAAAATAAAAACCAGTCGCTCCAAAGTGAACAAGTCTACAAAAAATATAAACATTGAAGATAGCAGTTAGCTGTTCAATCTGAATTTTATTATCGAAACCTCACAATTTGACAACAAACACCTGTTAGTTGCAATTTAATGCTAACCAAATATTTCGCTTCGCTAACCGACGTCGGATTTGTATAGATAGACATCACATTCGCAGAAATTGCTTATGCAGTTATAAAGAGCTTGCAGCTTTATAAAGCCAATCTTCCTCCGGAGCCTGATTTTATCATATTGGCATCCGCATAAAGCGGCTGCACGGCGCTTTGTACGGTATCTCCAGAGGTCACTAGAATAGCCGTATCGAAATTTTTGTTGCCATTTGGACGTTTTGGCTCAATAACCCCCACTCGAAATCGTTAGTTTATCTCCGGCTTTACGGCGGCCTCGGTTGTGCGCATTTAGGCGTAAGCATAAATCAGCATTTTTTGTGCAATACACTTCCGCTAAATGGTCCAGTTTTATTTTACTTGTAAGGTTCATCGGAAAATATCTTTTTATCAGAGTAAATAGGTATGAGGGTTAACACTCCTTTTACCATCTCGGGCACGTTATATTTCTTATTTGGCGAAATTTCTAAATAACCCAAATTTGCTTGTAAGTTCTGCACTCTTAGTAAAAAATACAGTAAGAATTTGCAAACACGCAGGCATTGAGTTAATGGATGCGCTCGTAATTTGATTCATTTACTTTAGCGAGCAAACAATCATTTCTACCTTTTTCAGAGTTTCAGCATTCGTTACTGGGTATTTACCTACGTTCGCAAAAAGTAAAACTAAGCAATTTAATAACTTAAAATAACGGTTAAGCGCTTAAGTAGACAGATTCTAGTAGATTGTTACTGCAGCTGTAAATGGCCTCTTAGTTTCATTATTCTCTAATTCACCTAACTATTTTTTTCATTGCTCTATTGTGAGGACTACAAAATGTGTGTAATTAATAAAAATACAGCCATTAATTAAAAGGGTAAACTGTGGTAACTGTGAACAATAAAGAATGGTTAGATCTGCATAAAAATAAATTTTAGTTACACGAGACTGAATCAAATATAAACTGAAAATTTCCTATTTATGCACTGTGAAGTGAAATAAGAAGCACCCGGCTTTTGAGTGTTGTAGGTAGGAACGCCTGAAGGAGATTCCCCGTTAGGGTACCTCTCACTATCTCTTCTTTAGGAAAGAGCGCAACTTATCATCGTGTGTTATGTAATTAATTATTATTAAGTTTTTTTATGACAGAAGACGCTAAACGGCCCAAAAAGTTAAGAAAGCTTCAGGCACAGCTCGAGGACAATAAAATTAAGAAAGCTCAAGTGTACGTGTGGCATACATAATTTTTACTAAGACGAGAAACAGTTAAAGATGAAAATCACCAAGTCCAGACTGAGAAGAATATCTGCATTGTTCGCTGTCTTATCTAGAATGACTGCGGATTAACGGTTGATGAAATTTCTTCTGTGGTCGGAATAAGCTACGATAGTGCTCAGATAATGAAAGACGTTATTCTCCTTTATTATATTTCCCACCCCCATACAGCTGCCCAAAATAAGACAAAAAATTGAAGATATGTTCTGAACTACACAGGAGCACCCCTTCCATAGCCTGGACTTATCGCCTTGCGGTCATTTGTTTGGACTAATAAAAGAAGCACTTGAGAAAAATTTGATAACGATATTGCTGGTTAGGCGTTCGTGCGCTATTATTGGCTAGTGTTACAATCATTTTCATTTTACAATAGCGAAATCAAAAAACTACCTCTCCGTTGAAATTCTGTTTGTGTTTTTATTATACTTCAGTAAGTTTAAAAAAAATAATATTGTTTATATTTGAATAATACCCTTTTGCCATAGTTGTTTGAAGTAAAGGAATTTTTTTAGCTCTAGTGGCAATAAAAGTTTGCTGGACGACCAGAAAATTATTATGTTTAAAAATAAACAAAAATAAAATGCTTTAAAAAAATAATATACACAAATTATGCAAATATATAAAAATAAAATAAAAATTAGCAATGACAGACAGGGACTTCAAAATAGTTTTGATATCAAGGGATGTCATTTAATATCACGTGATGCAGAGTGGCGATTTTGTTTGCTTGAGAAAGCATTCGATAGCATCTAACATGAAAAGTTTATTTTTATATTTGGAGGAGAGAGCGAGCACTGGGATGGAAAATTAACAGTGAGAGAGTTTTATGTAGAGAAAAACGTCCGTCCAGGATATTGGCGTATGTGAAAATTAAAACAAAACTTTGAAGAAATAGACGGTCCTATAATTAATAGAAATACAAATTTCTAATGAGTTTTCAGGAAAATTAGAATTAGGCATGTATGAAGCCCCCGTAATGGTATAAATATATCACTTTTTGTTTGCTGTAAAGTTGCCGAGGACAGGTAATCCACTCAATTATCGTCGATCGAATTAATGTAAATTATTTCCATAAAAAATTGCTTGTTCTTCATATTTTAAGGTATAATACGCTAAACTACATATTTAGCGATTTAAAAAAATATACGCCAATTCAAATAAAAAACACGTTTCACAAAAAATTTTCAGAAATTATTCCAAAAATCTTAAAATGCTGTAAATAGAAAATGTAACTGTCTTTTCCAAGTGCATAAAATTGCAAGCACGTTTTAGAATTTAGAGTGTAGTTTAATAAAAAATAATGCAAATTCTTTGTGCTTTATGTTTGTGCCGCTTTTTTGCAACGAAAAATTCATGACAGGTTTTTGCTTACAGGTGAGGATTTATGTTCTTTCTATGAAAGAGTTTGACATTGAGTATTCAAATTGTAATGCCCCAAAATACGTATCAAAAACGCACCACGCCCTGGAATTTCAAAAATAGCTGTCACGCCAAAATCATTAACAAACCTTATGTTGTGGTTTTGGCCGACAGGATAATTAATCGGCGAAAATTGTAGCGTTCAATTGCATTTATTTAAATATGTATATACAGAACATCAAAAAGGCAACGTTTTATAAAGCCGATTTTAACCAATTTTTGTATTTGATAACTTTGAACGCATCAAGAGCTATCACAGTTGCACTTTTTCGGTCCCAATATTCACCTTAGTGAAAGACTAGGGTAAACTACGAAAAACTTGAGCCGGGCAGGCGATTCGAAACCATTAATAGATCCATTTAAAAAACAGATGAATATAACTTAATCTACTACTGCAGTTTCTGCCTGTTTGAGTTGTTGGGATTTGCATTGGATAATTTATGCTCAACGTGTGTCTACATATAATCTGTCGCACTGGTTTACGAGTTTTACATAAGTGGTTACCTTCATCCGCTTCTGTTGAGGTCTTCTACACTCTGATCTTAGTTTTCTTCTCTTTGTCCTGCGTTCAGAAGATGTTTTAGTTCAATGAAATTTAGCATCAACTTTAGTCAACAAGGCCTTGCTAGATTCCAAACTTTGACTTGCGCAACATGATTTCATGTATATTATCGATTGTAATCCTAGAAAAATTTGCCTTTTGTCAATTCATGTATCTCTGGCATTTTTGAACAGGTCACACTTCCTTCTGCAAAATTTGTTTTCCCATGTTGAACTTAGTCACGCTACAATACCACAAACGTGGCTCGCTTTCCTGTCGTTCGCGAAACCGCACGGTGGTTGTATTCCACGGTGCATGGGTGCCCAGTTTGCTCAGCTTTACATGTTCCGGTTACAGTCCCACCTCTTTTCAAGTTTTAGGCATTCCGCCCATGATGACCTTAAGAAGAGGATAACCACTTCTGCGACTACTGCGCGGTGCTTTTAGGGATATTGAAAACAGTTATTGCGGAGAAACTGCAATAATCCATCAGGGCATTTAAATCATGACTGGGCGAAGATTAAAATGTTTTTGCATCTATTAGCCTATATCTGTTTATTATTTGCTTCTGAAACCTAAACATTTCTAGCTGGACAAAAATCTAGTTCAAACAAAGAGGTGGTGTGCAGTAGAATATTTTTTAAGAGCCTCGAAAAAAAACACGGGCCTAGAAAACTTCGTAGCACACGCGTTGACCTTCGAAGAGTGAATTAATTTGTATTCGTCAAAGCACTCTCGTAGTGTGATCCAGCAATATTCTGATTTTAAATTTCAAATCTCTTAGCAATTATATGCTAATATGCTAATTATATATTTTAAAATCCTAATGTGCGAGGATGAAATGCAATGTACACGTTTAAATAAACAAATTGACCTATTAAGATTCACGAAAAAAATACTACACAAAATTAAAAGGTCAAAAAATATAAATATTAGATTACTATATTGTATCAATGCTGCCATAGTAATACTAGCATAAAAAATTATGAAATGAGCTGTAAAGTACTTAGAAGATAATAGGTGATATACGAGAAAATAATAGAAGAACAAAAACTGATAATTCTGTAGTTAACTTATTAATGTCATCTGAGATTTATAGTTCTTTTAATGTTCAGTGCAGGTTCAGTTCAAAGCGCCCAATTTCACGTACGTTTTGTGGTAATACCCCGTCACACTCAATCGAAATAAATAATAAAGACGCATGGAAAATTAAGAACACAGGTTTCTGGAAAAGCTAACTTCAGGTAACTGTGATTATGTAAAAATACAGCAATGTGTCGATTATAAAAATTGCAGTGTCCCGATTTTAAACAATAAAAAAATCGTCTTTTTAAATAAAAATAGTGAGATTCTACAACTCGTGTGGGGAGCATAACTTGAAAATTAATTATTACCCTTTATTTTTTGTGGCCTAATAGGCCACCGGACAGGTATCTGAGGCCAGAATGGAACCTATGTCTGTCCGCACCGCAGCCAAGCGCATTTTCAAATTTGTCACTTTTAACTTTTTTCCGAAAACTTAAAATCTAGTTTAAAAATAATCATTACCGAACTGTCGTCATCATCCACAACTAATTTTTATTTTAGGGGTTTCAAAACCTCTATGAAAAAATGGAGAGAGCAATTTTACCGGTGACATATGTCCCTTTAAAAAGGGCAACATTAATTCATCTGTTAAAAAAATTTTAAATTATAACTTGTTTTGTTACTTTATTTAGTAAAGATCCAGATTGAGTTACCTCAAAAATTTTAATATGATACTCAATCTCATTTTTCGTACATTTATATATTCATTATCCTCTATTAAGGATAACTTAATGCATCTTGATTATTTTGTCTATTACACCATCGGTAATTTAATGTTATTCGTTTTGTGTTCCAATGTACAAGTTTATTTCATCCACTCGTAATTACGGTGTACATTACGCTTAGTTTTACTCACCCTTAGATCTAGTTAGTTGTATAATTAATTTAGAAGCTTTTATTTCATACTTTTTATTGAACACCAGCATTTATGGTATAAGCTACAATGTGTCAAATGATTGCCTTTCCATTTTAATTACAACTATGGAAAAGTTTTCTCTAAAACTTTTATTGATCACCAGAGTGTACTTAAACTTGATAGAGTTAAGGTTAATTAATTTATACACTATTAGTTGTAAGTCGCTGTGGCGTAGCGGTCATGAGCATTGCTCCTCTGTCCGCAAGCCCAGTGCTGATGAGTTCGAGTCTCGCTGGAAACTTACGGGTGTATATGACGTCGTAGAATTAAGTTGCATGTCAGTAGACACAATAAATACTTGAGGCTGCAGTAACAACGAAAAAGTCTTTTTTTCTACAATTAATTCTCGTAAAAAAAAGGAAAAACCAGCATAAAAACAATTTATTCTATTTAGAGAAAATATTAAGACACACTACAAAATAATCCAATAAATTTTGAAATGATAGACATCTTAATTTCTATTATTCAATCATTTTAGTTTTAATGTTTTTTGGGTATTTGGAATCGCATTAACATTAAAATTTGATTGTCGAAATAAAAAATTATATGTGACATCACACCGCCACTTTCAAGCATAACATTTACATATTACATCCAAGCTGACGTTTATTCGAACACAATAAAAAAAAGAGTTGGGGATCAGTACTAAAACATAACATTGAATAAACTGCAACGAATTTTTCCTTCTTTACTTCGAATTAAAGTTCCTTTGTTTTACACATAACAAGGTTTTCTGTGCGCGCTTTTATACATTCGAATATATTTTGCACAATTTAGCAAGCTTTAACGAACAAAATTATCATCTTTAGTTTTAAAATACTAAAATATGCATAGAAGACCAGACAAGAACAGTTTCGAACGTTAAAGTGTTAGCGCAAGTTTGTTATAATTTAGGTTTCTTTCTATGGTAGAGAAGCACATATATTTACAGAAACCATATACCATATGTCGTTATATAGCTATATATGCGAAGATACACTATCCTGTATAAATCGATATGAATCAGCAATATTTTTTCTAAACAAAACCCCAGGCTGCACAAAAATGGGTCTTGTGGTCATTTTAAAATTTTATTTTTGTTTAAGATTTAACAGGAAGAATCTAGATAGAACTAAGCAATTTATAATTCAAGGTTTCTTTTCCCTATCACTTTATGAGTTTTGTGTCTGCAGATTAATGTTTTTATTACACCTCCTTATGGGATCCACTTTTGGGGTGAATCTTGTTTAGCATCCATGTAACCTTGCTAAAGAAAATTAATATACTTTTATGTTTATCACTCTTGACAAATAGAAGTAGTAAAATCAGAAGCAAAAGGAAAACTTTAATAAGGGTTGCGTTGAGCTTAATAAAAGAAATACAAGAACAAAAATATCAATTCTCAATGAATGCATCCGGAAATTTGTTTAACAGATTTACTAACAAACCCTACACCGATTTGTGCTCCCTGACTGAAGTCTTAATATACTGAAGTGAAAAGCGACTTTGCAGCGCTTTTAAACTAGAATCTGAAACAGTCCACAGACATATGATATAATTTATGAGGTACCTAGATTACTAACTTATCAAAGGCACTAAGAAAAAGTACGAGAGAAATAAAGAAGCTCATCAGGATCTAAAAATATTGCTGCCGAATTGATTACAGCTGATTGAAATAACTACTATGAAGTATATAAACAAAACGAACCCTAAATTTTTTAAATTTATAAAAACGGAAACAGAAAATACGCTAACAATTGTAGACGATTGAGCATAAATAATACATTCAAGAAAAAATGAAGAAGAATATTACAAAAGAGATCGGGAGAAGAAATTGGAAATGCTCTTGCTAAAGATCAAAGCGGATTTGTGCCTAGTGGTTTGTGTAGAGACAACCAACAAGGGAAACAAGGTACATATCACATTTAATGACCTTAACCAAGCTTGTGATAATGTACCTAGAAACAGTTTATTGACTGTATTATAATCAATTTCTATAACAGAATCATTACAATCATTCAAGAATTATATAGTAATAGCACTGCATATGTTAAACAAAGGCATCATCCATCAGAATCGATAAATACGGCGAAAGAATTGAGGCAAAATTTATAGACTAGATGCGCATGCAAAGGAATAAAAATACCAATTAATGAATCTCATCTTTCTACTCTGGTTTTGTAGACAATCAAGAGTCTTAACTCAAAACTCCTATGATTGAATTGAAAAAGAGACTAAAGCCCACAAAGAAAATGAGATAATCAAAGCGATTGTTTATACAAAGAACACCGGAAGAAAATAAGAAAGGGCGACATGCCACCAGAAAGCGAAATCCAAAAAAAGAAATAACATACAACCACGAGGCATCGAGGGTTGGAAAGGCAGCATACTACTTAATCCCAAATATACATACGCTAAAAATTAAGTAAACATTGGCTCAAAAAAGAAAAATTAACCCCGAGAACTTTTGGTGATTGTGAAGTGTTTAAAACAAAAATACAGTACTGCATGTTCTTTTCGTTAGTAAAGAATTAAAAAAATAGAAACTCTTTACCTACTAAAAGTTTGATTGAGAGATGCACGATGATATCAGTCTGCATAAAGTTGGAAAAGCTTTGAACAAGTTTAGTATTTTAATAGCCTTATTACCCATATAAGATTTCCCAGAACAGCCAATACAGCACAGTTAGCTGAGCCATTACATTAGTGTCCCACGATGCTTTCTGTAATGAGATTCCAATTTTACTGAAAGAATAATAAATTTCAGCATTTTCAGAACTTGAATCTATAAAAAGAAATATAAAATTACGATAAAACCACATCTAGGCTTTTCCAGTTCTTTAAAAAGAAGAAACAAATTTCACACAATATAAAAGTTAGATAACGGTAATTTTTCTGCTTTGGATTACACCGAAGATCAGACTAGGACAGTATGTTTAAGCTAATTAGATAATTTAAACGGTCAAGAAAAGATAATACATAATAAATGAAAACTAAAGATCATAAGAGGGGATGACTTAACAATAGAAGAACGTCATATGCAGAAAGAGATAAAATAAAAATCCAAAGAAGAAAAATGGGAAAAACGTAAAGTTAGTTATAGCAAGATAATAATAGAAAGTGTGGGGTGGAGATGCAACAATGCTAAGAATAATTTAGAAGAGCAAAAAACTAGCGAAGCAATTATAGTTAGGATTTATAAGAGAATCATGCAATGATTACAAAAACGAACAGAGGAAACAAGAATCGGGATAAATAAATAATGTATCAAAGAACAACTGCAATAAAAATAAAAAAGACAAGGTAGGAGCAAAAGCGAGAAAGGAGGAGCTGGAAACGCGCCTCATAAAAAAGATAAGTGGGAACGAACAGGAATTATTATGCAATTTCAATAATGCTAATGTAGAAATTTTAACTATAATAAAAAGTAAGAAGAAAAGACAAGGAGAAATAATATATTTATATACTCAGGAGTGTCAAGAGAAAAATGAGCTGCAACAGATGTAGTATGCGTAATAAAAGAAAAATATGTAAAGGACTTAAGAAACTGGAGGGGCACACAGAAAGATGTCTCATAATAAAAGACAAAACAGTGACAATCCTATCATTATACGGACCTAATGAGTATGCAAAAGCAGAAAAAAATGGAAAGTAACGAATCAAATAACTGAGGACGAGTGGGAAAAGAACAAATAAAATTAGGGATAAGGAGAAGAAGAAAGGGAATGTTAGAGGACTAAGAATAATAGAGTATTTCAAATTCAGTGATATGATAGTTGCAAATCGTTTTTCCAACATAAAAGCATCTAAAATATACAAGACAAGAAAAATATAAGAAAAAAAATTAAAAGTAGATTACGTAATTATAGAGAGGCAAAATAGGAGAACAGTAAAAGATGTACGCGTAATGAGACGATCAGACATTAATGCGGGCCATTACATAGTGGCGACAAAACCAAAAATATTAAACATAAAAATAACAATAACAATAATGTAGAAAATATATTGAGTCAAACAAATAGAGCTCACAAATTAAAAGAAAAATAAATAGCAACAACATACAAAGAAATTATAAAAAAACAAATATGCAAAATCTAAAAGAATACTTTAAACATAACATATTAGAAACAGCAAAGCAGGCATATTGAGTATTAAAAATTGACAAAAATAAGAGACAAGCTTCATGGTGGAACCAAGAGGTGAGCCAGAAAATAAAACAAAAAAACTAAAATAAAAAAGTATTAATACAAAGAACAGAAGGAAACTACAAAGAATATAAAGAATAAAGACTAATAGTCAAAAATGAAATTACAGAAGCAAAACAGAAGAGTTGGGAAAACTTTGGACAGAAACTAGATGAAATCAGAAAGGACAACCAAAAATTATTTTATAAAATACTGAAAAATTTAAGAGAAAAAAAAAGAAATGTAATGACATTAAAAATAAAGAAGGATAAATACTAACTAATGGTATTGAGATTACGTCAAAATTAAAAGAGTATTTTCAGGAGTGTTTAGTCAGAATCCCTAGAGAAGAAGAGGTAGAAGAAGCTGAATCAACGAATGATCAACATTACGGAAGCAATACACCAGGCTATGATAAGATAACAGCTGGAATGGTAAAAAGTATGGGACAGAAGGAAACAGAACTATTACTAAACTGAGGGTTTGGCAGAGAGGCACAATATTGCCTATAGATAAAACTGGAGACGTACGAGAAAATAATAATTAAAAGAGAATAACATTATTAAGCACGGTTTTGAAGGTATATGATAGAATGCTAGAAATGAAAATAAAATTACAAATATAACCTATTCTCGTCCGAACTGGTAGAACACATATTTATACTTGAGCATACTTCGCATTCGTAGACCTAAAAAAGGCATTCGATATGATAATTTGTAAAGTAATATGGGACCTTCTGAATACAATGGAAATTAAAAAGAAATTAATACAGGCTATTAAAAACCTGCATAAGAAGAATACAAATTATATAAACAAAAAAAACAGCACCTCGGAAAAGTTTGAAAGCCTTAAGCCCAACCCTGTTCAATATTTTCATAGATTATATATTTAAAGAAAGCAAACCAGACATACAAAAGATGCACGTAGGGGTGAGAAAGTTGCAACCGGGAACGATACGAGAATATGTATATGCCGATGATTTGAACATAATGGCAAAAACTTGAATGAAAGTAAATACAAAAAAAAGTAAAGTGATGATGATAGCCAAAGGCTAGAGAAAACAGTGATACACTTCAAATATCTGGGAAATTAGGAACCCGACATTAGAAAAAGAACAGAGAACGCTATAAAAACATGTCACACATCAATAAGAAAGAAATTTCGAGAAAAACTAAAATTATACTCTATAAAACAATCTTCGGGAGTTGAGTTTGTGGAGCGAAAGCGGATAGACGCGAAATTGGCTAGTGGCGATAAAATACTCGAATACGGGCTTTGTCACACCGACTTTTTCGTGAAGTGTAGCTAACTGAATCTGAAAGTGAACATTATTAGCAATTTAATAAGAGTGAGCAGATAATTATAAATAAGGAGCGATTATAGGGCAGTGTAAATAGGAACAACTAAGAATACAAACGAAGAGAGTTTTTAACCCGAAGGCCAAACGTTCCCTGCCTTGCGCGGCCGGCAGACGGGAGATAACGCGACCCGGACGATACGGAAAGTTTATTTACCAAACGTACAAAAATCTAAATTCAGATAAAATATTGACAAAAAGGGGATTATAAATGAGTTCAGGATCCAAAAGAGATAGAGATCTAAACAGTAGCGAAGAAAAGAAGAGATCTTTAAGAAAAGTAAAATAGTAATTAGATCACCAACATTAAAAACAGAAAAAATAAAAGTAAGTGAAAGAAAAATGGGAGATCTAAAAGAAATTAAAGACATGATTAAAATTATGAGAGATGAAATTAAGAAAAGTACAGAAGAAAATTAGAAACTACGAGAGGAAATGGCAAAACGGGAGATAAAATGGGAATCGGAGAAAAAACAACTCCAAAAAAGAATTGAACAACTGGAAGATAAGTTTGAAAAAATAGAAAAAGAAAAACGAAAGTGTAGGTTGATAATTAAGGGTGTAAAATTAGTAGAAAATCGAAAAGAAGAAGAAACAAAACAATTCCTTGCAGAAAAATTGGGAGTAGAAGTAGAAGTAAAGAATGTAGTAACACTGCAAGGAAATAAAGGTACAACTACAAGTCTGGTTGAAATGAAAGACTGGTATAATAAACAGAAGGTCATGAAAAATAAATATAAACTGAGAGGATCCACCGTATACATAGACAATGATATGACGCCAAAAGAGAGAGAGCAATACAGGCCGAAATAAGAAAAATTGCAAAAGAAAAGAGAAGTAAAGGTAGAAGAACGAAAATCGGTTATAAGAAAATCATCATAGAAGGAGTGGAATACGTCTGGGATGATGAGGAAAAAGGGGTTATAGTGAAATCAAAAAACTGAAAACAAAAAAGAACCAGGCCGAACTTATAAAGAAATATACGATGGACATGGACGACGATAAACAATATAAGATGAACAACAAAATGAAGAGCGTAGGAATAGACAAAAGTAAAGAGAAAGAAAAGGATAAGAGGAAAATAAGCAAAATGCAACAGGAAAAGTTGAGAATAGGAACATGGAATGTGAGGGGCATTAAAGACAAAGAAGAAGATTTAGTAGAAGAAATGATAGAACATCTAGTGAAAATCCTAGGAGTAACAGAAACCAAGAAGAAAGGAAAAGGTATGAAACGAATCCATAAAGGATACTGGCTATTTTGGTCAGGAGTGAAGGAAACGGAAGGAGCAAGATGTGGGGTAGGATTAATAATAAATCCAGACATGCTAAAAGACATTATAAAGGAAGAATATATAAATGAACGGATTTTAAGATTAGAAATGAAGCTAATAGGAAAAGAAATATGGAGTGTGATAATAGCATACGGAGAAAACGAAGATGCTAGAAAAGACGATAAAGATAAGTTCTTTGGGGAAGTACAAAGAGAAATAGATAATGGAGCAGAAAATGTAATTGTTATGGGAGACTTAAATGGACGAGTAGGAAAACAGAATACAGGTATAGAAAAGTACTTAGGGAAAGAAGGAGAAACGACCAGAAATAATAACGGGGACAGAATCATAGAATTCAGCACAGAAAACAATTTAGTGATCGCAAACACAAAATTCAAACATAAGGATATACACAAATTCACAAGAGTAGTAGAAAGCAGGAACGAGAAGTCAATTATTGACTATTTCTTAATAAGTAAACCAAAATGGAAAAAGGTACAAAACGTCAAAGTAACAAGACAAGCAGAGATAGGAAGCGACCACTGCTTGGTAAAAATGGACCTAAAGAATAAAAAAGAAGAAAAAGAAGATAAGAGGAGAAAGAAATCAGTGGAAACTATAAAAACATATAAACTAAAAGAAACAGATAACCAAAAAAGATATAGGGAAATTATAACCAAAAAATTTAGAGCAAAAGATAATACAAAAGGGGTAGAAGAAAAGTGGGAAAGATTTAAAGATACCATACTAAACGCTGCGAGAGAGAGTTGCGGGACAAAGAAAATAACTAATAAAAATATGAAGAAAACAGCATGGTGGAACGAAGATATAAAAGCAAAGATCAAAGAGAAAAAGCAGGCATGGAAGAGATACTTAAGTACAAAAAAACAGACGACTACGAAAAATATAAAGAAACAAGAACAGAAACGAAAGCGGCGGTGAGAAAAGCAAAAGAAGAATCATGGATAAAATTTGGAGAAAAGATGACAGAAAACTTTCGGGAAAACCAAAAACTATTTTACGGAACCTTAAAACAACTTAAGAAGAAAAAGGAATATAATATGATGAACATAAAGGGAAAGGACGGAAAAATAATAACAGAAGAAGATCAAATAATGGAAAGATGAAAAGAACATTTCGAAGAACTAACAAAAACAGAAAACAGTGCAACAGATGAAAAGAAAGAATTAGACGAAAGAGAGGAAATCGAAGAAATACAAGAGAAAGAAGTTAGGGAGGCCATAAAGGAAATTAAGTTAGGAAAACCAGCAGGAAGAGACAAAATAACACCGGAAATGATAAAGTTTATGGGAAATGAAGGAATAACTAAATTTACAGAATTGTTAAATGAAATAATGAAGACAATGATAATACCAAAGGATTGGAATATAGGAATCATACTCCCCATACATAAGAAAGGTGACAAAAGAGAATGTGGTAATTATAGAGGAATTACGTTAATAAGTGTCCCTGCGAAAATACTGGCCAGAATAATTGAGAAAAGAATAAGAGAGAATAGAAAATACAATAGAAGAGACTCAATGTGGTTTTAGGAAGGGGAGAAGCACACAAGATTTAATATTCATCATAAGACAAATCAGCGAAAAATTTATTAAAAAAGAAAGGGAAATGTGTGCTTTATAGATTTAGAAAAAGCTTTTGACAGAATACAAAGAGAACAAACATGGAAAGCACTAGAAAAAAGATGACTAGAGGAAAGAACAATAGAAATAGTAAAAGCAATGTACAGAAGTAATAAAAACGTAGTAAGAACTAACAACGAAGAGTCACGAGAGTTCGTAACAGAAATAGGAGTAAAGCAAGGATGCGTGCTGCGCCCCTTGCTGTTCTCAATAGTGCTAGACAAGGCGATAAAAAATGCAAAGAAAAAGATGAAGAAGATAAAATTGGGATACTGGCAAATGGAACAAACAGAAATAAACGAACTGATGTTCGCTGACGACATGACGATAATAGCCGACACAGAAGGGAATCTACAATACAACCTAGAGGTGTTAGAAACAGAGCTACGGAAAATAAACATGAAAATAAACATAGCGAAAACTAAAAGTATGGTAGTGGCCAGAGAGAATATAACACACAAAATAAAAATACAAGAAAAACAAATTGAACAGGTAGAAAGTTTTAGATATTTAGGATCAATAATCGAGAACAACGGCAAAATAGATAAAGAAATTAATGATAGAATGGAGAAAACAGGGAGAATCTACAATACTCTGAAAACGAACTTTTTAGGAAAGAAAAAAGCACCAAGAAAAATAAAAACAGAAGTAGTGAAAAAAGTGGTGAGACCGTCAATAATGTATAGTAGTGAATCGTGGTCTTTGACAGAAAAACATAAAATAAGACTAAATGCAATGGAGATACGGTTCCTAAGACGGATACAAAATAAAACGAAAAGAGATAAAATCCGAAATGAAACGTACAGACAAGACTTAAAGATAAAACCTATAATGGAAAAAATAGAAGAAGGACAATTAAGGTGGTTTGGTCATGTGTGTCGTATGCCAAAAACAGATTAGTGAAAAGAGTGTATGAATCGCGAGTGCCGGGTAAAAATTAAAGAGGAAGGCCAAGGAAAACCTGGGAAGAAGGAATAAGAGAGGCAGCAGCAAACCAGGGAATAAATTGGGAAGGTATAAAGCAAGTAGCCCAGGACAGAAAAGTATGGAACGAAAAATATACAGCAACATAACAAACTCTTCTCCCACCTGCCTTACACCTAACGGTAAAAAGGGCATAATGATTAAGTAAAGTAAGTAAGTAAGTAAAACAGTCTTCAGACCTATACTAAAATACGGAAGCGAAACTTGGGTATTAGATAGCAAAACAAAAGAAAAAATACAAACAATAGAGATAAAATACCCGAGAACAGTCAAGGACCTCACAAGAAGAGACAAGATGAGGAACGTAGAAATAACAGAATAGCTGAAAACAAATAATAGAATTCATAGAGGATAGGCAACTAGGATGGTGAAACCACTTGCAAAGAATGGGGGAAAAACGAATGTTCAAAAATATATGAGAGACCAACATAGGTATTAAAAGAGATAGAAAGAGAAGAAAACATGGAATAACACAAAAGCAAAACTAATACAGAAGAAACGAAAAACATTAACAGAAGAATAGAAAATAATGGAACAATTTAGCAGAAAGTAAATGAAAGAAGCTATACCCACAAAAAAATATTGTGTGCGTAATCGCACCCTCATAACTCTATTCATTTTAAAAATAATCAAGTAATTTAGCAAGGAAAGTTCATTAACAGTATCACGATGGGATTGTGTGGCGTAACCGTGTCGAAGGCAATTAAAAATTGATAAAACAATTTAAAAATAATTAAAAATTTTAAATTAGTGATATTAGATAGTAACTTTTATCTCTACTTATAGATGACCTAAAATGTGTTGAGTCCTCTTTATAAATGCTAATAAACGAGCTTTTTGGACTGCTTGAATATAACAATTTCAGACAAAACTCTTTATTCGAACTCAGGTTTATATTTTAACTCAGAAAAACCTCGAGTCCCTGGTGAGACGGCGAAGACGATGTACACCTAGTTTTTGCAAAAACCATATCGAGCCTTTGAAAACCAATTCGACGGCGAATCCGCCAAATGCGCTGATCCGGCGGCAAAAACAGCCGTTAATAAGTTGCCGCCCTCGCGTGCGGATAGTAAAATATTTCACCGTCACATGCCGCCGCAAAAACTATCGCGGCTGCATAAATTCTCCATTTTACCGAAAGAATTGTTTTTCGCGCCCCAGCCGGTCTCCCCGGCGCGCCGCGCCCGCGGCCGAGCGCACGGGCCGCCGTTTCGGTTGGCAGCCCTGGGACACGTCTCCTCAAGCGGAGACACAGGGATTGAAAAATAAATATGGCAAAGGATGGAAAACCTAGTTTTGATGTTTTCAATTTCACGGCTTACTTCCCCATTACGGGCAGGCTTCGTCTATCTCGCGCTGGCAGCGCTGGCGTACCTTCGCTCTTCACCGGGAGACGAATGCTAAGCGGGGCGCCGGAACAAAGGCTCGCCCCAAAAGGAGCCATAAAGCAAAGCTCGAAATTGCGTTATTTTTATTTGTGGCTGCGAATAACGGGCGCTGCGCAATAAAGCAGATTAATTACGGAAGCAAAGACGCTCGGCCCTTTTAATTTCGCCCGGGCACACGTAGCGGCCGCGCGAAATATCTGCGACACATTTTTTCTCTCGCGCTGCTTCGCATCTGTCGCAACCTCAGATCCGGCAAAAAGATATCGGGGGTATCATAAGGCGCTGCTACATATTAAAGATAATATTACTAGGACTCGCATCACGGAATGCGGAAGCAACCGAATCCGCGATGCCGCTACTCGGCCATGCATTTTAAAAAACGCGACATCTCATTTGTCATCCCGCTGAAAGTACATACCCCGGCGCGCAGTATAAGCACAATGCAGCTTAGCCGGAATACCATATTTCATAACGCACCGCTGGGGAGTTCAGCCCGCTGGGGCAAAAACGATACTTCTCCGCAAGTTTTTCCACGAAATAAAGCGCGGAAAGCACTCGGAAAACTTTAGACTGCGTTTTAGCTCGCTAAGTTTCTTTCAATGTTCTATTCGTGTAAGGGGTAGGTAATAAACAGAAGAGCAGGAGAGGCCACTTAATCTTCTAATCTCCGAAAATATCCGCCTTCGCATTTTTTGCGATTACGGAAAGATGTATAAGGCTGGAACTAGATTGATGATCCGTTGGGATTTACTTTATTAATGCGAAGATTTTTGCAGCTTAATATTGCGAGAACGTATTACAGTGCCACTCCATTATCTCCCGACAAAAACTCTTAACTGCATACGCATCAATTGAGCTTTGTCTAATTTATGAACTATTTATGCACTTACAAAGAACAGAAAACACAGAACCACCAATATTACAATGAGAGATGGTTTATGCCATAAAAAATGCAGAAAATAGTAAAACAGCAGTGCCGGTTGAAGTACCTATCAGACTAATAAAACTCATTGATGAAGAGTGTACCGACGCCTTGGTTGAACTTTTTAATCAAATCTATCAGACTGACGCCGTTCCCATACAGTGGCTTCAGTCAACCCAAAAATCCTCACGCAACAACTTGTTCAGATCACAGAACCACAGCCATACGTTTAAAGTGTTCTTGAAAATCACACATGGCAGAATTATTAAAACTCTGAAAAACACAATTTTTAAATATGGTAGCTTGGAGGTACCTTGACATCTATTTGAGCTTTGTAGACTTTGAAAAGGCCTTCGATAGGGTCTTATGCCAACTAATGCAGATCTTAAATAATAATAATATAGAAGTTATTTCTCGTCTAAACTAGAATCAAATTGCCAAAGTTAAAATTGACAATCAATTTACAGAGAACATCAAAATTCAGAAAGGGGTCCACCTTACTGTCTTCCTTACTTATTGATGTCTATAGCAAAGCTATTTCAAAAAGCTTTATCAGATATAAATAGAGCAATCCTCAACAATTTACGTTTTATTAATAACCTGCAGAACGTAATGCAACATCTTAATGCATACTGCAACGAATATGGGCTGAATATTAATCTAAACAAACCCTAACATATAGTTATTACTAAATCGAGAATTGTAAACACCCTCATGAACGTTGAAAACAAAGACATTGAAAGAGTGAATGTATACAAGTATTTAGGAACGTGGATAATATGAAACATAGACATACGTCGTTTGTCAGACTTCTTATGCTGCTGTAATATAAGCCTAACGTTTGAGAATGATTCGGTGTTTTCTAGACTCTATATGACTTAGAAGCTTGAACACTAAAGCATATACATCTCAATAAACGGGCCGATTTAAAGCTGTACTGCTATACCAGAATTCTACAAATATCGTGGGCAGAAAAAGTCTCAAATATAGAGATCATTGGGAGGGTGGGAAATGAACCAAGAGTCCTAATAACCGTCAGAAAGAGAAAACTTAAATGCTTAAATGCGAGAACAGCAGTACACATTGCTACAATTAGTAATATAAGGTAAAATTCGAGGAAAGCGAAGCATAAGCAGACCTAGGTTGCCTTGGTTTGGAAATCTAAGAGATTGGCTTCCATGCAGTTATGTAGAATTGTTTAGAATCCAAATAGCCACGATGGATTTCAAACCTCGATAGGACAGACACCAGAAGAAAACGAAAATGTCCTTACATAAAGTAATAGTAAACACACAAACGCGGGTCACTAAGTGTAAGTTGGTTAAATTAAAAAAAAATCCGAACATAATGAAGCATATAATTAAATTTGTGAAGAGTTCATGTGCATTCGAATATGCGATCTCTATTTAAATTTTGGTTCTGGTAGTAGAAACACAATTACCATTGGGAAATGGATTTTGCATTAACAAATATTTATCGAACCATCTGCTGTTGCAAAATATTTAGGATCATCTAAAAATTCCCAAATTTTATATTTTCTAAATCTATTCATCTCTTCATAGTCAAGTTCTTGTAATATGTAACAGACAAATAAGCCAGCTAACACAAAGTACTAACAATTATATGTATTTTCAGATCGAGAACCATACATATAAGCGTAGTCTACAAGAGTCTGCTTAAACACACCAATGATTAATCCTCAACGACTATTTAGAATGACATTATCTAGTGATAATAAAATAGAAGTCCTTATTTCATCTACAGAGAACATTTGCCACGTAATAAAGACCACAAAATGAAACAGTTGGAACAAACATAAAAGAAAATTAAAGAACTAACGAAAACAAATTGGCAAAAAAATAGTAAGCTAACAACATAAGAGAAACATCCATCATACCCAAACCTCCTCCTAAATATGTCTACGAGGTCACCAAAAGTATGTCAGCTATACAATAAAAAAATTGACATTAAATTAGGTAAGTACAGAAAACTGAGACAATATTAAGAGAAAATTATGTAATATCAGTCAAAAGCACAAACATTTAAAAGGGTTTTCAACTGACTTAATCATTCAACGCGAGTAGATAGCGAAGAACATAAACATAAACATAAAGTGAGAAATATCAACGCAGAATATAGAATTACAAGAGAGCTATTGAATTAATCTGCTGCAGCCCTGGAACCACCCGAAAACAATAAAAATATTTACAAGAATCAATGGCTTCAAAAAACAGACACACTAATAGAACCACCAAGAACAAATTCATGTAATTCCAAATGTATAGACACACCAAGTTATACAGGAATAGACTACTTGCCTTTTTGATAATTGTGCTGGCAAATACAGCACGTAAGAGGAATAAAGATACGTCTGTCTTGTGTGGAGGTAATAGTTCAGTCAACTATAGAGGATGTACTCTTAAAATGTACTTAATCTGCACACCCGAGAGCATTCAAATTAAACCACTAAATATTTAAAAAAGTTACTAAACTCCCATTGTCTAATAAGCTATGTTACTGCAGAACAATAGCTCTTCAGATCGTACCACAACAATAGCTTCTTATATTTTCTTACCATTTTTTCATTATACTTGAGCATTACAGTAACTGGTAAAGAAGACGAGATAAAAGAAATAGACGAGAGAATTGCAAGGGGAAGTAGATCGGTAGGAGCGCTTCGCAACTTATTTAGAGCCAAAAAGATCTCATGGGCAGCGAAACTTAGATTATACCAATCGGTAGTACAACCAGTAGTGCTGTATGGATGTGAGTGCTAAATTTTCAACAAGAGAGAGGAGGAGAAAATGAACGCTTGGGAACGTAAAGTGTTAAGAAAATTCTTTGGAGACACCAAAGAACAAAAAAAATATATGGAGCAGAAGAGAAAATTTGAAAGTTAAGCAACTATATCGAAAACCAACGATAAGCCAGAAAGTCGGGGCAACTAGAGTACGATGGTTAGGCCACGTTTCCAGTATAACGGATAACAGATAGATAAAAAAGGTAATGTACAGAAGAAGAAGGAGAGAACGGCCATGGAGGCAATGGTTGGAGACATGCAAAGAAGACCTGAGAGCACTGAGGATAGAAAGATGGCAGAATCTAACCAGAAACAAGAAAAAGTAGAAAGAGATAATAAAGAAAATAAAAACCATGGACCTTACAGAGCTGGATTATATATATATATATATATATATATATATATATATATATATATATATATATATATATTCAGGAATCCAGACACGCTGCGAATGCACGTACTCATACAATAAGAAATTTCCGGACGCTTTCGAGAAATTTCGTGGCCCTTCTGGTGGGCGATAAATAAGCATAAATATCGCGCAGCAGGCCAGCCACGGTGAATTCAAAGTGGCGACAGCAGAGTAAAATCAATCCAAGTGCCGGAAGTTGTGCGCATCGGCATAAATAGAGTTACAGATTTTTTATGCGGTCAAAAACTAGGACAAAAAAATCATAATGCTTTTGAACTCAACATTTTGAATCTTTCTTTCTGTCCTTATCCCTCGTATTAGAAGCTTATTTACACTACAAAAAACTGTGTGCTGTGTCCGGAGCTCCAACTTCCGAGCTTGCCATTTTATCATCAGACCTTGTGCGGCTTACTGAGGTTTTGTAGGTATTGTTTCAAATTTTTACACATGTTAAATTCTCTTCATAGAAAACCGTTCACCCATTCTCACTTTATATGGAAAGAGAGTGCACAACATCGCAAAAACAATGGTTTGTGCTTCGACGGTAAATCGTAGATTACAACGCTACAGAGCGACAGAAAGTCTTAGAGATCGCGATCGCTTTGGGCCATCACAAGTAATATGCAAAGGATGCAAAGGATCAGTTCATCAGATTGATGACTAAGCAAGATAGAAAATTAACTGCCCTAGATATTACTGCGGAGTGTAATCGAAAAAATGATAAAACAATACCAATCAGTACAATAAAGCAGGGTCTTCAAAAAGGTAATCATCATGATTGTATTGCAACCAAAAAACTGTTGTTACGGCGTGGTTATAAGGCTAAATGGCTTCAGTGCGCAAAATCATCGTTCCTGGACAATTGAATAGTGGCAAAACGTATTATGGACCGAATCCAAATTTGACATTTTTAATGCAAAACACAGAATCTTTGTGCGTCGGTCTAAGACTGCATTAATGATCCAGGATTGTACTGGTCCAACTGTCAAGCACAGAGGTGGGTCTGTTTTAGTGTATGGGTGATTCTCTTTAACTGGCGTAGATGACACACATTTGCTGGTTTAATGAGCAAAGTAGCTCAAAGGGACGGGGAAAATGACCCTCAAATGTTTTTGAATTTTTTGTTCTCGCCATATTTGCACATAAATAGGGGAGGGGAGGATAATAAGTAGAGCAGTACGATAATAAATAGGAGTATTTCTTATTCCTACGCTTTATGGTAAGTGTTACATCAAAACGCTACATTAGAATATCCATCTGTATCTTTGGGAGGGCCAACGAGGAATATTTCCTTTTTCTAGTGCTTAAGCACATACATTTTTATAATTATCATTTAATATTGACTATAATTATCTTGTTATCGCTGAACATACACGTTCTTGTCCAACACGTTCCCTTAAGGTCTTAATAAGCTTCTTGGAGCAGTGTTTTGAAGGTCCTTCCCTTTTCTTAAATTTGACAGTTTTCATTTTCTTACAGATTTATAAAGTTATTTAGATCAATTGTTGATTACTTTTAAAGTTTTTAAGTTACTTTAAAAATTTACATAATCTATTTGAACGTGCATTTAACACAATTTATGTTTATTTCATGATTTTTCAGAAACCAAAATTTTAGTAAATAAAAAATTTTATGGCACACAATTAAAAACATTTATATTTAGTTTTAAAATGGCGACACTTTGACTTTGTTACCCTAAAATTGAAAAAAATACAGACGTATTGTTAGTTCACATAAAACTAAATACAAAAATTCAAATTTTTCTATGCAACTAACGATAAAAATAAGAAAAAATTGAATTTTTCAAACATTTTACTCTGTACCTTTAATGCGTACCTTCCTACTCTTCGAATCTCTCTGCACTATTTTTGTCTATTTTCTGAAAATGTTTGCTTATAATAGTGCTATCAGTTTACAGAAGTCTTCTAACGACATTTAAAACGTCAGTAGAAAAGAACACAAGCCAAGTTTGGTGGCCAGCTTAAAGTGTGTTAGTAACCATGTCGAGAGTTCTATATCATACAGCTATGAATGGCAAGATTGTTAAGAAATACAGTCCCGGTAGACTTCAAATAACTTCCCGCTTATTGGACAGATACGTTTTTCTTCTTTTTTAATCTACTCCTCATTTCACGTCTAAATATTTGTCACAAACGCCATGCCCTATCCCCCAGTTGACCTCTAAGTCATTTACGTGCTACTGGTCTAAACGTTCTATGATAAAGCTAGCTATTTTAGAGGTGAAACGACTCGCCCCATTGGCAGAAAGAAAATTCTTTGGTCAAACAAGTTAAAGTCAGATAGAATAACGTGTCAGATATATATATATATATATATAAGTGGGCCAGTAATGCTGTCAGTATGCTATAGGAAAAGTAGTGTTGGGCTGCTTCTTTGAGTTAAAGAAAAAATAGATAAAAACAAATTTATTGGTATTAAAATAAAATAGAGATTCTCAAAAAAACATGACAGAGATGGGAAACATTTTTTATTTTCGCTACTATTTGTAGGTATTGCTCAGCTTATGTGTTTAGCTCTAGTATTGGTACTAAATTTATACAATTCCCTAAGTGCGACCATTAACCTTGGTAATTATTTCAGACATCACATACTATATATTTTTTTAGAACTTGATTTCTAATAAAGAATAAAGAATAAGCATCAAATTTAAGAATATCGTTCTGAAATAAATAATGCACTATTATACATACCAGGAATATTTGGCATACTTGGGTTTATCTTCAAAAACACTTCTAAAAAACCAGGAAGACAACTGATACGGCTAAGAATTACTAGATTCTGACTCACAGTTGGCAGGTTAGGTTTAAACTCTTTCACTTGATTTGAAAAAGAAGTATACTAATCTCGAGGGTGTATTTTAATTGGAAAACCTTTTGTATGCGCTAATTGAAGACTGTGACTCGCAAAAGCAAGCATAAGTTAAAGATAACAGATCAATATTACATTTGCGTTTTTTATGCATTAGCATACACTAATAGCGCCAATGGAGACACTACTGGAACCTTCCCCCTCCTCAATTTTAAATCATGGGGAGGCGGTAGTGCTCCTTATATACTTCACATTGCATCCACACGCAAATATTGTATGGAATTGGGATATCTGAAAATTGAAAATATGGATACAGGCAGACTGGGTATGAGAACGCCAAATTTGGGAATATAAATTTTGAGGTTAATATCGTGTATCAAAATGAATGTATAAACAAAATAAGTAACAAAAAAGACTAGAAATAATTATTTCGTATACAGATGGGTCGAGCACCGAGCCTGGAACAGAAGCAGGCATATACTATAAAAAGAAAAATTTGTAGTTAAGCTTTTTATTAGAAAAATACACATCTGTCTTTCAAGCGGAGATATTAGCTATAGTGTAGTGCACCAGGCAAAATTTGAGGACTTATCAAAATGACGAACCAACATATTCACAGACAGTCAGGGACCTCTGAAAGCATTAAAGAACCTGAAGATATATCCAAGTTGGTATGGGAATACTGAGAAGAACTCAGGGCTCTGGCAGACCACAATAAGTTAACTCTGTTGTGTGCACCAAGGCACTGCGGCATTGCAGGCAACAAGAAAGCTGATGAACTAGTACAAAGAGGATTATCAGCTCCATATGCAGACCCCAAACCAGCTTTGGGAGTACGTAAAGGTACAGTACGAAAGTCGGTGGGACAAATAAATATTAGAAAAATGTACCGACACAAAAATATGAAAGAAATCTTGGAAACGAATTGAAGAAGCATTAGTACATAACAGGAATCAGTTACAAACTAGGACTCCTCGCAGAACACCTCAACAAAATATGACTGTACAATGAAGGCCTCAGTTGCAAACAATGGGACAGAGGAAGAAAGAGTCATCCATATCTTGTGCGAGTGTAGGACTTTAACTCACAAAAAGCAAAAAACCAATAATAGGTCCAGTAGAATGCAGCAGCTACACTCTACAGACTGGTTGAAAGATACTGAAAAAAGTATTGTAAAAAAATGACAGAAACACAAGGAGTTAATGAGGCCGCATTTGTACCGGAAACATAGATTAAACGACTATTAAAAATGCATTACTGTTTCGTAATGCAATTAAAACTATTAGATATTAAAAAAAACTTAATTAATCTATCCACCTTTACATATTAAATTTCAAGAAAGATTCGTTAAATTACTTCAGAACCTATTAAAAACATGGATTTTACATTTCCTCCAAATACTCACTGACAAGGGTATCATATAATTGCACGTATAGCATTCAAGCTTGTAGTTACAGTAAAATTTTTCAAATATCTAGCAAAACCTTTGTTGTTAATATTTAAAAACATGGTATGTTCGAGCAAGTTGCCGACAGTTGCTATATATATACACTACGAGTAATTTATGCTCCGTGCTTTTTATTACCTAGCGCCACGCTCTCTGCGCCTAACTTCAGCGTTTAACCCGCCAAGCAGGTAACTGGCACTTAATTAAATGAATGGCCCCGCCTGCCAAAATTAACAGCCCCCATTATCTGGCCACCTTAGCAAAGTACATAATGATGTTTACACATTAACTTCCTAGTTAGGTGCTAATGAATTATCAACTTCCCCGGCCGGTCAGGAAGCTCGACGTGCAGTAACGCGCCTTGGGTCTTAAGCCGGGCTAAATAAATGCGGCTAAACGGGAGCGGCCCCACCGCCGGCTCAATATTGTTCCCAAGCTAATATCAAAACATAAGAATAAGCTTCCAATCGTATATTTATTGTTCAACCTTCTTGCAAACTTCTTAGTCTGTTTTTCAAATGCTAATACCGCTATAAATTCAAGTCGAGCATAACCCGATCTCCCCCGTACACATCCAAAGGGGCTGCGGATTCGCTGTACTGTAATAATTAGGACGCTAATCACCTTAATAATGAACTAATTAAATGCGCGCGGCGAGTGCGGCCGCAGATTTTGCTGCACTAGTCCTTTAATCCCTGCCCGGACGCGTCTTCGGCCACGAATCCGGCGCGGGGCTGTTGTGTGAAACTAAATTACGTCCCGCCCAACTTGGCAAGAATAATGATGCATTCTGTAGTGTTAGTTTGGAACACCTGCGTGCAGCGTTTATGTGCTTTAGCACATAATTTCTGCTGACCTCTAATTACAAAGCGCGCACAATTTACGACAGGAAGCGCCGTGCGTTTTCATAAATCACGGCCGAATTCATTCCGTTTAGCAATTGCTGTGATCACTGCGGTGTGCTCGTTTTTAGCGAGCCGGCCATTACAGAAATGATGCGCGTTCTGTACTCCATAAAATGAATAACGCAAATTCGTGTATTTTTAAATGTTACTTTTTAGGTTTTGATTGATCATCAATAAAGTAGGGGCATTATTCAAATAATAAAATAGAGTTTCTCTAACTTAAAATTGTAAATTTCTGTAATTCAATCAAATAAATCATCGATACCATATAGCTAACTACAGAGCCGTCAAGCTAAGTTCCCAATTTTTTTAGGTTCTACTGCGGGAAAGTCGATAGGCCCTTTTATGCACATGGGCATTGCGCTATAGGTAACCCAACCAGTTATCTTCACATCTATTAGCTGAGAATACAATTCAAATCCATACGCGCCAAAAAATAGCCGACAGAAATTATTGCGTGTTTTGACTACAAAATCGCCCACTTTTATGACGTAGTCAGGAGGTACAAGGAATTTGATCACGAAGAGAAAGTACCTACTGACAAGACAACACGCAACAAATGATCTGATTGGAAGAGAAGTGAAGAATTTATCCACAAATTGACGGAGAATGTAGATCAAGATTTTGGGCAAAGTATGACAGTCCTAAAAAATCGCCAACCGTTGACTGAGAAAAACAAGATGGGTAGGAAGTTAAAAGCTTAAATATTACTTAATGAGATCAAGCTCGACAGCTCTGGCTTTCTAAGATTCTTTTTGCACGATTTAACTTTATCCAGGATAGAAATGACCTTTGAGTCAACCAAGACACCTCCGAAGTGCATGCTGTCATTGATACAAAATTTCCCTCCTTTGTGATGGAGCTTGTAAGCAGTAAAAGGAACATTATGACACCCCACTTCTTTGAGAAAGGCCTAAAGGTGACCACTAACAGCTGGTAACAGTTGTTAAATCCTGAATAGGAGAAGTGACAACTGGGCGGAAGACATGTTTCAGTACAAAAGGCAAATAACAGCCATGCACGTCTATACAACAAGCCCCGATTACAATCTCCTTGATCGCTACATGTGAGACATGGTAGAGGCTAAGGTCGGTGAAAGGCATGATAACATCAAAAACAACTTAAGAACCTTTGCCATAGAGGTAATGACACATACGAAAGGAAGGAAGTTGTGTTCGTCTGCAACAGGACTTCATGGGAGCTACATTAAATAATGTGGTTCTCAATATTATTTACTTTAATTGCTAAAGTTCATAAAAATAAATTTAGTTTTTCTTGTATGTCAATGTTATTTTCATTGTTTATTCTTTTTTCAGATGTACCTCGACGACCATGAACTAATATGCACAAAACATCAATTGCACGGGACAAAACACATAGAAATAAAAGCCAACGAAATGCTACAGCTGCTTTTTATTTATTTAGCAGAAGTATGGGTCGCACTTTAATCTAAAGATGGAGAATTTTTTGATATTATGTAATAATTATTGCTTGTTAGAATAATCTTATTAGATTATACAAAAGGTAAGCTACAATAGCTTAAAATATTATTCTAATGTTTTCTGCAATTTATTGTAATACAGGTGCATAACTAGCTATTAACAAAAATAGCAAATTTGATCAAATGTTACCCCCATATTCATCTTATTTGCTTAATTTAATATATACTAAAATTTAAAAAAAAAACGACGACATAAAACTTTAAGGAGAAAAGAAAACAAGACACCAGTGGTCAAATAAACTTTTCCAAGACTATTGTTTAGATAATATAATTTAAAGACAAGACAATTGGCGAATCAAAAATTATATTAAAAAATCAAAGCGAATATTAATTGAACAAGTAAAGTATAAATATATTAAATATCACATAGTTAAGTCATAAGGAGTGTCGCTCAACTGTGCTAAATTTAAAACATGGAATTCAAATAAAAATTTGTTATTTATAATTGAAACCTTGCTCTATCAAATAATTTCCAAAAAATATTTTTTAGCTGGGAGTGCTACAAAATTTTAATATTACGCAACATCTTATCGAACATATCGTTAAAATATTCAATAAATTCTTCCCTATTAGTGGCATAATTTATAATTTAATAAAACCATAAACCCCGCCTACAAGAAGAACAGCCTTTAACGTCATTATATGAAAAAAGAATGTTGTTTTTTACTCTTATTTTCGAGAAATGCCTCTGAATTTATTTAACAGCTCTGCCGGCGAACCCTACGACTACGTTCAATTTGTGTCCCCTGAACGTAGTTGTAACAGATTGTATCGAAGTAAAGAGGGTGAAAGGCGACCTTAAAACAAGAATTTTTCAGCTGAGAAAGCACATCCTGGCAGAAAAGTTTTGTCCTTTAGGGTTGAGGGATAAGGCGAAGGGTGTGCAGTTCAATGCCTGCAATAGCATGAAACCGCAAATAATACCAACATCCAGCCTTTGTATAAAAATATGTAAAGACGACGTTTAATAATGAAAAAAAATTTATAGTACGAATTTGAAATATTCAGGATGTGTCAGATACCGCTACCTAATACCGCTAACCTAATACAACAAATTAAAAATTACAATTCTATGAAAAAAGAAGGAATACTGAAATGAAGATGTTGAAGGTCACCTGCAGTCCATTGTAGGAAAATAACAATTGACACAATGTACAGTATTAATACACATGAAAGTTATTTAAAATATTTATAACAGACTACACAAGCATGCATCTGGGAGTTTATTAATAATTACACTTTAAATATGTGAATCTGGAATATAATGGGATCCATATTTTCTGCGTACACCACAAAAAAAAACGAATTGAAAACGGATTATATAAAAAAATGTTATATGTATGTAATAAATAGTATCAAAAAACACCAAGATATAATTATAGCAGATAACCTAAATGAAAGGATAAAAATTCAAGACAAAAAAGATGTGAGAAACAATGCAGAGGAAGTTAACAAACAATAATGGAGAAAGACTGTTGGAACCATCTAGTCAACATAAATTAAAGTTACCTAACACATTTTTTGAGCACAAAAATATATCGTTGCAACAAAAATCCATTTTGACTGTATCATCATTAACAACAATTGAAGTATATGATACAAGGGTTAAAAAAGGTGTAACTATAAAACTAACCACCATCTTGTAGAAACCAAGATAGTGCATCATTTCTTTGTGATCAATCAAAAAATATCACTAAAACATCTGGATTTACTCATTGTTACACGCTTTATCATTGCAACAACTAACTCTAAAAGGGCTGCATGGAAGGAGACTACTAAATGAGCTTGATAATAACCTGGATAAAAACATAAAGACGCCATACACAAGATGGCAGAAATCCAACCTGATTATAAAAATCAGGCTAACGAAGAGCAACCTATTTAGCTTATTGAGCAAGTAAAAAAATTAATCAAAGAAAAGAATAAGCAATACAGAAGGTTTCTAAAAAACAAATCGGGCGAATATAAATAAGGGAGCAAAACAAAAACCATGGAATTAGAAAGAAAAAGAAAAAAGAAAATTTGGGGAAATAAATGCAATCAACTTATCGCTCATATTAGTGGTGCACAATTGACAGGAATGTGGAAAATTATATATCCAAATTATTAAAAATATGATAGAAATAAAATCAATTGACATGGATATATGGAAAGAATATTAAGATCTCTTGTTTATTGACAGAAAAGAAGAATCTATAAATATCAAAACTGACATAACAGTTAATAACTTTAGATAAGCTAAGACAAAATACTAAAGAAATGAAAAGTGGAGAATCATAGGAACCTGTAACATTGCAGCTGAATTAATTTAAAATGGTGAACTAACTCTGTTACAAACAACAACAAAATTGATAAACGATTGTCTTATACGGTATGAAATACCAAACAAAAGAAAAGTGTCGTACATTTTTTCAAAGATGAGGCAGAAAAGCTCCTAACAAGGATTTCAGTGTAACTACTACATTCAGAAGACATACAACAAAATATGAAGTACAGAACAATAATATAGATAGAAAAAACATAGAAGAAGCAATAGCAAACATCAAGATAGGTAAAGCAAATGGAGAAGCTAAGGTGAATTCAAAAATAATTAAGTACATGGGAGACAAAGGAATAACATGGCTACACAAAATATTAGCTGAAGAGTGGGAAATAAATACGATACCTGAGGAATGAAAAAGCAATCTGATAATGCCAATTCACAAAAAAGGCGATAAGACCCAATGCGACAGTTAAAGACCGTATACAAAATATATACAAAAATAGTACAAAGTAAATTAAAGTTACACAGAATATAAACTAGAAGAGAAACAAACAGCATTTAGAGAAAAAAGGCAGACAACAGATAATATATACATAATAAGACAACTGATAAAGGGAAGAATTGAAAGAGGAGAAGAACTCATACTAGCATTTATTGATCTAAGGGAAGCTTTCGATTCAATACAGAGACAAGTAATAGAAAATTGTTTAGAACTAATAGGAACACCAAAGAAATTAATGCAAGTCATACACTCCATATAAGAAAATATGAGCGAAAGTACAAATAAATGGCAATAGATCAGAACCATTTAACATTAGAAAGGGGATAAAGCAACGAGATAGCCTAAGCCCATACTTCTTTACAATAGTAATGGACAGACTACTGAAAAAAACACAAGACAAAAAACGGAGAAGTTGCAGACTACAGTGGGACACAGGAAAATGGTACCGATTAGAATTGATAGCTTGTTATACGTAGACGATTTAGTGCTTATATCAGATAAAAGTAAAAAAATGCAAAAGTTGGTTAATATGTGGAACAAAGAAATAGAAAAACTGTAAATGAAAGTCAATGTAGAAAAAAGTGAAATAATGCATATAAGTAAGGAAAAAGAACAAGAACAAAACAAAATAATGTATAAAAGTTAACCTATTGCAGAAGTGATCACAACGGAATATCTAAGAAATATTATAGAAAACGGCGGGTAAATAGACCTCGAAATAACTAACAAAATCAATAAAGCAAACAACTTATACCACACACTAAATAAGACAATTTTCGGGAAAAAGGAATAAACGAAGAAACTAAGCTGAATGGACACAAAAATAAAATACAATAGTGATCCCAACGATCCTATATGGAAGTGAAACCTGGATATTACAACAGCCAAAACTAAATCCAGCAGAAATAAAGTTCTTCAAAAAGATAACGCGGAAACCTAAATTGGATCACATTAGAAATGAGGAAATCATTAGAAAACTAGAACAACACACGATAATACAAAAAGTCAGAAGAAACAACTAGAATGGTATGGACATATACAAAGACTAGAGAGAAACAGATTAATAAAAAAATCAGCGAAAGCTAAAGAAACAAAGAAGTAGAAATGAGTAAGACCGAGACTCACAGGGATGAAGTACATAAAATAGTTAAGAAAGACAAAGGAAGAAACGATAGAAGAAGTAAATAAAATGACAAAGAATCGTAAAGGATGAAGGAAATGGGTAAAGGACACAGAACCCACAAATATCCAACGCCTGTAAGGGTATATAGAATACTAAAGAAAGAAGAAGCAGTAAAATAAATGTACACAAATGGAAATATTTAGTAATAACAGATAAGAACAGTATAGGAACACAAGAAATAAGACAAGAAATACAAGAGAAATTATGGATAAAAACGCTTCATTCAACCTAGTGGGATAGGAATATTAGTAAAAAAAAACATGAAACGTATAAACCTAGTCGTGGTTGAAACAATATTATATAATAGGAGTGAAATTTGCAGATAAAAGAATATTCATTGCTGCAGAAATGGAACATTTACAAAAAAATGCCAAGATACCAGAAAAGTAAAGAGTGAAGAACGAAGATATTCGAACAGTCATTCAAAGTATTGAAGAAAAGATCTAAAATGGTTTGGATATCTCCTGCGCATAGAGGAAAGAAGATAGCCAAAGCCATTGTTTACATGAAAAGCATAAGAATAAATAAAAAGGACAACCATGCAAGTTCTGAAGTGAAAATATAAAACATGCAATGAGGAACCGAAATCTGAAGAAATATTGTATACGATCGTTAGGGATGGAAATTAGATCTGAAAAAGGCAGTATCCAACTGTATAATTATTATATTATACTTTATTTACGAATAGTTAATTGATCCCTAAAAAAATCAAACTGCTATGGAAACACTCAAGTACAATCATCAAAAAATAATCTTTTTGGATGAGGAACTCTTCACCATTATCAATATCTGACAATTGGAACGATAAGGTGTATGTATACAACAACGTTAAACACTATGACAAGTTTACTCGCGTTTAGCATTGTTATTATTCATCTAGTTATGTTCTCGTTTATATAGAAAATTATCGTGAACATCAGATACCTTGGATTACAAAATTCGTTCGTATCTAGAGAAAAAAAGCTCTGGCTTTGATTATTTGGAAAGATTCCTTATAGAAACGGAGCCAAATTTACATATGGAAGTGGTTTATACTATGATCAATGTCTGGCCGCGACATTTTCCGATTCGTGCAAAATCTGTTATCAATATACTCAGCTTGTTTCCTTAACAACTTTGCTTTTTGAAAGTTGGCATGATATTTATGACCTAACTAAGAGTTTTTTAAAGTTGAGAAGCCTGAAAGCTCCATGTAACGCATCGCCATTTAAAAATAAAGTCACATCACTTTTTAGGGCAGCACACTTCTGCAAGTGCTCTAGCAGTCCCAGTTCGCACATGCACACGCAACGCGTTGCAAAACTGAGACGCGACGCGACGATGATCGGGGATTATATAATTCAATTCGCAATCTAATTACTGCTGCTATTTCCCGGATGGTATTGCGTCGCCGTTGACAAACTAGCATTCTAATTGCTTATTACGACGATGTGGAACAAACGTTCATTTGCGCCGAACAAGGTTGAAGAAATCGAGCGCCGGCTCTGATCCACGCTTTGCGTTGCGTGCGGGCTTCCTGTATTCGCCGAACTTCGGCTGATCCAATTACGGAGGCCTTTCAGCGCCTGCAAAAAGTCGGCCCTAATTATTTCAGGTGTGGTTCTTGAATTACCGAGCGGCGGATTCGCGCAGTTGAGATTAGCGTAAGCTGCTCGCTAGACATTTAAATTCCGCACGAAAAAGTTGGGCATGAAATTGAAGATCGGTAGGTTCAAATACGCAGTAGCTTCGTGCGAAGTCACTTTGCCGACTGCCTTTATAAGGCAAACTTTATTTGAATCCTGCTTCCAACAAAAAAATTAGAAAATGGCTGTTAAAAATGGGATTAAATATCAGATCGCAAGTAAATGGAAGAGGAATGTTCAAAAATCATCTAAATTATCAAGATTCTATGCAATATATAATTGAAATTTTAATTAAAGTTTAATAATAATTTCCTTTATATATTTTTAAAAAAGCACAGTAAAAAATATAAAAATGAAAAATTAAATAATGGCTCGAGCTTAGTAGATGCCAATAACTAAAAATAATTTAATAACTTCCTAAAAAATTAAACGTAAATTATCGAACTATAGAACCATCAGCTTGCCATGGTTTTTGTACAAAATATTCACAAAGATTTTAATACGAAAACTTAAAAAAACTGGACAGCTACCAGGCTTGCGAATAGGGTCGGTTTAGAAAAAGTTTTAGTACATTAGATCATCTACAAGTAATGGAAATATTAACAGAAAAGAAAACAAGACCCCAAGATAAATTGAAGTACAAGAAAATACCTAACAAAGGAAGTAGAGCAGACTCACAACTAATAACCAATATCCAGGAAAAAAACAAGCAGATCTGGAACGAATTGTAGTAGCTTAATCAGCATTCAGCGAACTGCAAGGTCTAATATACCAAACACAGTAAAGGCAAAAACCTTTGACATGCATATGTTACCGACCCTCGCATACAGAAAACTCAGAAAATAATGGAAAAAATAATGCTAAATATAACGCTACAGAATTAAATATTCAATACGGAAATTAGAAGAAAGTCAAACTTTCAGATGTCACAATGAATATGAACTTTAAGGTGGAACTGAACTGGAGACATTTAAAGGACAAGCGGCAATATTCTAAGGATATAAACAATAAAAAAAAAGATCTTAAGAAAGTTTCATAATACTTTATCACTTAGCTGTTCCCAACAACGCTGCCTCGATACCTCAGGACGCCGTTACAACTATTCCAGGCCCATACGATATGTCGCTCATGCACGACCAACTGTCGTTGGAAGTGAAATCCCAATCTGGTCTCTGGCCTGCCTGGCCCATCTAAATCATTCCTAATTTAAAACAACTAACCGCACCAAAGGGCTGGAGCGTCTAGACAAACTGTCGGCGGGATCGGAGATCCAGCCTGATTTTTTTGTTGTTAATGCGTCTTCTGCTTTATTATTGTATCAGTCTGTAAATGACTGTTCCTCAGCTTAACACAAGTGGGACTCGGAAGTGCTAGAGCATCAACAGTGAGTTAGGTTTTCGTTACATTGTCCTTAGCCCACCCGTATTCTGTTGACATTAAACCATTCTCTACGAGGTAGGTTAAATCCTAACACTTTCTCCCAATGCAGCTTAATTAGGGTGTATGCTTTGTTTCGCGTTTTTCCACTTTTTCAACTGCCCATTTGCACTATTGAAATTGCTCAGATTCTGTTAAGCCACATTGTAACTTTAATGGAGAATTGGTTTACAGCAAACTAAAATAAGTTTGAGCTGTTGACGAAAAACTAGACATTAACGACAATAAAACCTTAGTGTAGCAAGAGCTTAATAGTTTCTTCAATTCGGACCTCTTAGAAAATAGGTATAGTAGCCCTGCTTATATAAAATTCCAAGAAAAGGTAAACAATTTTGAATAAGTCTTTAAAATTAACTTACAAATTTAATAAAGACAAATTACTTCAAGAATATATTTCTATATAAGGTCATTACGAATGCACGGAAAAGAAAAAGACGTAGCTTAAGGAAACAAAGGGTTTCTAAAACAGATATAACTATGATATATATGTATATAACAAAAAAACTACAAAGATAATAAAGTAAAAAATATATCATCATATACAGAAGGGCAATACAAAAAAATTCGAGAAAAATTATATAGAACGTGTAGAGAAAAAACGTACTAATATGTGATTTGGAAAAAGACATAAGAAATTATTTACTTCCCTACTGAGTTAATTATATAAAGTACAAACAATAATTAGGTAGACATGAACCTTTCTTCCATATTGTGTAAGACTTAATATAAAGAAAAATTGAGCCATATATTCGAGTATACCATGCACAGCGAGTGTAATCTGATGTTAGCAAAACATAAACTTCAATTTATGAAAATTTAGTTTTGACCATTGATGATTAAAATAGCGTAATTCTGGATTCTTTAAAATCAATCCCCTAAGAAAGTTTAGTAAGATAAAAAGTAAATAAAGCAATATTTGGAACTATGATGCAATTGGCAAAGCTAAAAGTTTTACATTTCGTTACTGAAAGATATATTTTTTATTTTTTCAATCTTCCGCTTAGTCTACGAGAAGAAAAATATGCATAATATTTGTATTTGTTGAATTGCGTTATCGTAAGATTTTTTTTAACTTAATAAGGTATAGTTCAATTATACGAGTTGCTTACTTCGACCAACTTTTCATCTTTTGCGAGAGGTGTAGGTTATAAAAAGCAAAATAGGAAGAGAGAAAAGTAAAGAAGAACGGAAAAGTGAAAGAAAGATTGTGAGAGAGATGGCTATTGTGTTTACATTAGTACTCGTCCGTTGTATTGTATGTAATGGCCAGTTAATACCGTAAAATATTAGTTTTTTTCTTCTAATACACGAGCTTTAAGGATTTAAGTAAATATTCCTATACCAGGCGTTTGTGGATCTATCAGCAGCCTTTGATACGGTGCTGAAAGAAGAAATATGGAAAGCACTAGGAGCGTTAAATATAAACCAAAAATTACAAAAAACAATTAAAAGTGTATATAATAAGGTAAAAGGTTGTGTCAGACTAAATGGAGAAATGTCAGAAAGCTTCAATATGGAAAAAGGTATGAAACAGGGGGATAGCCTAAGTCCACTACTATTTGTCATATTCATGGACCAACTAATCAAGAAATGTAAAACAAAAACAAGACCCTCTACTATAGATCACTACAGACTAACACAAATAAAAACATTTGGCCTAGTATATGCGGACGACATAATGCTGATAGCAAAACCGAAAACTGAACTACAACGAAAAGTTATCATCTGGAAAGTCTGCTTAGAAGAAAAGGGAATGCAAATAAATATAAGAAAAACCAAGCTCATGCATATAACAAAAGGAGAAGAAGATGAAAACATAATTATACAAATAAATGGGGAGAGATTGGAAACAGTAAACAAATATGAGTATCTGGGTACCATCATTACCAAAAATGGAACAATAGATAACGAAATACAAAATAGAATACAAAAAGCAAGCAACATATACTATCAAATCAATAACACAATCATAGGCAAAAAGGAAGTAAGAACAAATACAAAAATAAGAATCTATAAAACCATATATACACCGACCCTTACATATGGATCTGAATCATGGCCGATGAGAGATAAACATAAGTCAAAAATTACAGCGGCAGAAATGAGATATTTAAGAACGATCAAAGGGAAAACTAGAAGGGATCGAATAAGAAATAAAAGCATAAGAGATGATCTAGAACAAATACCATTAGTGAGCGAAATCGAAAACAAACAACTGAGCTGGTATGGACATCTACTTAGAATGCCAGAAGAAAGAATTCCCAGAAAAATAATGGAGATAGGAATAATCGGAAAACGAAAGAGAGGCAGGCCAAGGATAAAGTGGGACGAGAATCTAAAAGAAATAATACACAACAGAGGAAAAAACATACAAGAAATAAGAACATGGTAAGGAACAGAAACAACTTTAGAAGATGGACAGAGGATCCCAACTACACCCCAACGCTATAATGGCATCTACGGGGAAAGGATAAAGAAGAAGAAGAAGAAGAAGAAGTAAATATTCCTGCAAATTTCTATTTTATAGGTAAAAATACTTCACAATTTGGTTTCAAAATATTTAAAACAATTTGCTACACATTACAAATCAAAGCAATGTGGCTTAAGTGCTTAGAGAGCGTGTATGTAGTATAATCCAGAGAAAAAAGAAATACTCATACATTTTATTTTACAGCCAGACTATATGCGGGATGACGAAACTCTTTGCTGGAAATAGATACTTCCAATCATACTGAGGAGAATTACAAGTAATGCGATCAAAGCAAATTTGAAAGATTCCTGCATATGGACAACAGGTTTGTAAACCAAATAAACAAGCACTAGAAGTTAAACAATATTATTTCTTGTGATACAAGTTTCTTTCCTATTTTATTGACCAGCACTGCTTGGTTAAAGAAAAGTCCACTTTATTATATCGTTTCGAGTAACACAGGACAGTGTATTTAGTCCATTGTTATATCTATCGTTTTACAACTGATTTACCAAGAGTGCCATTAACTACAATATAATTCTAACCCCATGGTACAGCTCTCTTATCGTCCCATTTAAACCTGATAGTAGCATCACGCAATTTTCAAATTTATGCCGAAAAAATGTGACACTGATAGGAAAATGAAATATTAAAGCTAATGAGATCGTTGCTGAAGCCCCGAAACTATCCTTCAATCATATTAAGTGGCAATCAGATACCACAACTAAAAAGTCTCAAACACTTTGGTATGCACTTTGATTGCGGGTCAGATGGAAACATCAGATTTTGGCAGGGAAAGCAACTTGAGTTGAAGCACAGAAATAGGTTGCAAATCAAATTTAAGAATGACAAAGTTGCTTTTTATGTAACTATTTGAAGACCAGTGCGGACAAATGACTTACAATTAACAGATTCAGCTATAAACTCTATCAATATTATCAGAAGATTTCCGAGCAAGTGGTTACGAGCAATTGCCTACCAGGTGATAAGACGTAAGCTTGAAGTTTTGGTCAATTAGATATTTATAAAACCGAGGTTACTTACCATGAAACTCAATCCATATTGAAACAAATTAACTAACGATCTTTTGCACAATAAAGATGATTAGGTCCTCAGATTTAACCAATACATTTGATAACAAAAAATCAATTTAAGGGTTTATTTAAAGGGCAATTTAACAGCGATAAAATTTGCTAACATGCCGTTATAAGTTTAGGATTGACAAAGTAAAGAAAAATACATGTAATAAGAATGATGATGATAACGCTAGAAGTTCTAAAAAAACAATAACCAAGGCCAATGGAAAAATACTCTAAAAATAGTTCAGAAAACAGAAAGTCTAGTGTGCGGTGCGGTATTTAACTTTATATCCCAAATTATAATTGAAGCTAATTATGCAATACCTGTTGAACAATATTTTGTCAAAAGTCTGGATTGATTCCAGTATACGTTTCACTAATGTTATTAAAATAACGGAATCTTCTAAAAGGTTTTGGGTCTTTACACAAATTAATTTAAACATTATCAAAAAAATAAGAAACCTAGAGTTTTATTTCTTAGACTATAAAAACCAAAAGGTATTTCTGCTATTCAGATATGTTACTGCATAAAAATCTACAGTAAGTTTCAAAAGCAAGGCAATACATCAGACGTATAATGCAAAACACTTTACCATTAATAGATCTGGATAGTTAAAAATATGTAAGCACAAACATGCAAAAGAAATTTTAGCTTCCGACCTCAAATTACATTAATCCTTGTAAATGTAGTGCTCGTTAATGCCACTACGACTTATCTCTTCTATACTGACATATCTTACACTAAATCTATAATTACATTAAAAGGCGGTGTTGAGAAAAATACCTGCACAACCAAAAATAAAAATCTAAATTCACTACATATATACACAGTGACTTAGATATGTAAAAAAGTGTTCGTAGACTCATCAGATATATGCAGATGTGGGGCACCAAGAGGTATTGAACGAATTCAAAATCTAACTGTAATAACTAATTTTATTATTACTACAGCACTATTTCTACTAAAAAAACATCTTAAAGTAGTATAAGTACTTTAGTAAATTATAAAATTTAATGTTTCAAAAGTTTTATTGCCCGTAACCATGTGGCTCTGATAAATGACAATCTACAATTAATTTCTCATAAGAATTTGGGAAAAATCATATTAACATGAAAAGCATTAATAATACCATAGCATTTTCAGATATATCACGCTTTATAACAAAAAGCAAAGTGGAAAACAACAACGGCACAATTCAAAATCGAGACTGTGAGAATTTGATCAACATAGTCCACAAAAAGAATATAAATAGTCAAAATACGTATTATATTCTTATTACAAGGAGTCTCCTAAGTCTATGTTATCACTTTTGGTCAGATTATTTGTAGATCTCAAGAAAAAAAAATATTTATATGTTTTGTAGACAGACCTTTGCTAATTACAACTTTTTTGTTTAAAAGGGTATTCATTTAAAATTTTACAGTTTAACTGAGAAATGATTAAGTATCTAATATATCAAGAGAAATGTTAAAGATAGTATTACTAAACAACTGAAGAGAACATCGAAAGAGTTCAAAAACATTACCAAGAAACTCTAGTAAGATCAAAGAAAAATGCAACAGAGCTTGATGTCAAGAGAAGATCTCTTCACCACATCGTCAGATAAGAATTAGAACCTTTCGCTTAACAAATTTAAATTTGTCAGTCATTGAGTGACTTTGTCACAAATAATTGAATTGAAGTAAAGTATTTACAGTAATATATGGTTCTCAGACTATGAATTGGAAGGATTTGTGAACACTTACTATTACTTTATAGAGGTTGCAAAAACAGAAAGTCATAACAGTGCTCCCTTCGTACACGAAGCTGATTATAGTTTAGTATGCCATGAATTTCTTTTCCATTATTAAGCCATATTTTCTTAGATATACGAAGGAAAAGTTTTGGTGCGGTTCTTCGGCTATATAAATCGAAATTAAATGAAGCGTTGTTGGACGTTACCTCAAAGGTTTTCGGACCAAATTTCACAGTTCTGAACTAGTCATTTATTGGCCGGTCTATTCAAGCGATTTGAACCTTTGTGATTATTCATTACGAGATCTTACTAAATGTATTGCATACCAACCAAATAAAAATCATTCGGAAAATATCAAAATCTTAAAAAACAATCACCAAGAGAGTGAAATTGATTTAGTTACAAAAAAATAAAAAGTTAGATTAAAAAGTATGTTACTACTCTTAAAAAATAATTCTCTCTTCGCAAAAATTGTTCTTCATTTCATTGAAAGGGTCACAAGAAATTAAATATATTCAACAGAGTAATATACATATATTAATTAATAATATTTATAAGATAAACAGAAAACTTTACATAATGCTTTAGATTTCAAAGGAATTAAGCTGTTTATTCATGTAAATAACGGTTTATTAGATAATTATACGAGCAGTAAATGTAGTTTGTCTCCATCTTTATATTTATACACACGCAACTGCAAGAACTCATGCCGTAAATAATAAAGAGGGTTGCAAGATTGCATTAATTCCAGAAAATAAAAATAGTTTTTAACAGGTTTAGTTTATTAATATTAAGCCTGGAAAATTTTGGCTTCTTTGAGATGGCCTAAAAGTTTTGTTTGGGCTTCCTATTCGATGTCACGTAGCGTGATATTGATTTAGTTTTCCATACATACAGTCAGCGCACTTATACGTTCTGTAATTGAATTTATTTGAAGACGCTAGTCCAAAAATAGTCATCCTATAATTTGCCCGATTTCAATTTTATGTTTTATTCTATATTTTTTCATCTTCAAGAATAGTTTGTATTATGACAGTCCAGACAGTGTCACTTTTTTCTTTAAATACTTCATAAAAAATATTAAAGGAACAAGGAAAATTCTTGACTATTCTTAAAAAATCTTTAAATCAATATGTCGTTTTTCTGTTTGCTACATCAGTTTGAATATGTAATCTCACATAACGTTCTTTTGAAAGGTCTAATAATACATTTCTGGGTAAACTGTTATTTGTAATATTAAATATTCTGCTGCTATTTGGTTATCTGAAAGACGACACTGTATCATATACTTTTATTTAAAACGCAGTTTAAATCTTTGCAAATTATTTCAACAATTTCTACAAACAACTGAACGTGTAAATGACGATTAGTTCTAGCGAACTAGGCTACCGGAGTGCTGTGTTTCAAGTGTAACTTTGTAATAGCCTTGCTAGCTAAAATCTTAAATTTGTACATCCAAAGGGACTGAATATTTTGTGCTCATTATACTTGAGGCAGCGACCACAGCTTGATCTTGAGTTTCCGTTTGAATTTCAAAGTGTCAAAATATTCTACGGCAGCGATTAGTAAATCTAACTAAATTGTAAAACAGAGAAACACGCCAACAAATAGCAGCAGATCAAATCAGCACCAACTTCAGATAGCTTATAATTCAAATCACTATTTAAGTAACAACAAATGTCCAATTTAGTATTAATTCAATACAATTGCAGGGCCGTAACAGACGTCATACAAGAATGCAACTAATTTCTGTAATCAACAATACACAAACATATGACTTTCCAATAACGCTATGCTTGGCAAGATAACCAAACAACTACAACCTTTAATTTTCGATTTAGAACGAAACAGAAAACATAAAACCATCTAGTCCAGATACTAGAGCTAGATACTAAAACCTAAATTTCTTAACCTTTCTTAAAATAGAATCCAATGTCTAGCATTCACTGATAACACAAATAAAAATATTAGTTACAAAATTCTAAGCAAAGAACGAGAAAAAAACCGCATGTTATTATCATGCAAGCAATATAATCCCAATAATACGATTAATTTAGTACTAAACAACAAAATAAAATTGAATACTCTAATAGAAAATTATATAAAAATTAAAAAGTCATAACTTGAGCCTAAAAGAAGAATGTTTGGTGCTCACCTCTAAACCCCCTTGTCCCGATTCCCGTCTCTACCTGTAACCTTGATTGTACGCTAATCCATCCTAGTCACAACTAAACGGGATTATTGCGCTGTGCTTGCACGCTGTCGCTGCCTTTTATACGTTCCGCTCCGTCCGTGGTGCCCCAGTACATTTGGCCAAGGAAAACCCACCCCCGGGTTGAAGCCGTCAACGAAGAGCACACCGAAATCCGCCGTCCAAGATACCATTACTTTCGCACTTTTTTCCCGCAGTCTGTAGAGTGCACAACTGACCTGCCGCCCACCATATTTGAAGTTATTTAATCGTAGTTGTTTTTTGTTTTTTCTCAATTTCTTTGTTTGCTTAATTGTTACTTTGTTATTAATTTCGTTTTGTCCAATATATAGTTTAGACAGCTCTGCTTTGTTTTATTTCCTGTTTTGTTTATCGAGTAACTTTAACTATGCTTAATTATCAAACAAAAAACGTAGCTATAGAGTGGAAATTAAAGACCTGCATTTTACAGACACAGACAAACCAGCACACCCAAAAACTTTATATAGACCCATTTCGTTATTTCCTGGTGAAGGAATAATGTTACCAAAATTAACCACCAACAATGAAGAAGAACACCTAATTCCTGAGCATTAGTTTGATTTCCAGCAAAAATATTCCACAGTAGAACAAATCTACAGAATAGTAGACACATTCTAAAGAGATCTTGAAAAAATAATAGTTTGTACACCAGTATTAGATCCTCACCAAATTGTACCTAGAAGACCGATGTTTTCATATCAAATTAAATGACAGCAACTCTTGGATTCACCCCGCTTTAGTAAGTATACCACAGCGCAGCATATTAAGCCCTCCGCTCTACCAACTATTCACGACTCACTTTGCTTTGTAACAAAAACACGATTATTGTTAAATTCGCCATAACACTGCCATACCATCCTCCCACAAATATTCAGACAAATCTAACAAAATAGTCTGAAAGTCCTCCAGGAATAGACAAGAGTATGGCGAAGGAAGAAGCGCTGGTTATTAGAGCAAAAATCAAAATTAACCTTTATCAAGAAGGTCTATAAAGTAATAATCTTGCCAGTTTGGTCACATGCAACCTTACCATTTTACAACGAACAACAAAGCAAGACTCTCCGTATAATAGCAAACGCAGATTGGCATATTAACAACAAAGTAAATCCATAATAATCTACAAATTCCCTGGGTGAAAGATGCCGCCAAGGACCTTACCAACAAATATAAGAATCGGTCTCGTAATCATTCTAGTGCATTAGTAACAACTCTATTAGTTAATGACAACACAAAAGGTTCAAGGAGGGCTGAACTTAGCGATATTACAAGCACTAGAAGCAGGACGTATTATTAGAATGATGCTCCTTATATGTTACATATCTGTATTGCTAAATTTACTTGTTAGCCTAGTAGGCCAATTTTAAATATGCAGATTTAAGATAAAAAAGAAAACAAAAAATAAAATAAAAACTAACATATCAAGAAACACGATTCTTTGTAAAATCAAGCACACAGATAAACTTAAACAAGGAGAACAACAAAGACATATTCGTAATAGAGTACCTCCTAAAGTAGAATAACTTGATTTGAAAAATACACTCACACAATGCAAGAGGTGTCAATGTTACTAATAAACATATAACTTCTGTATACATCCTTTATACATGTTAACAAATGCGGAGCTAACTAAAACACCAAAAAGTGCACCACAGAAGACGACTCAACAATTAAGTAAGAACTATGCAAATCTAACTATCCTGCCAGTTATAAAAGCTGCTAAGTGTATATTACAACACTCAACCGGCGTACTCTAAGCAGAAAAGTGAAACTAGAAATACAACCACAAATGACATAAAGGTACATTTTAGTATCATCAGATTTTCCACCACTAAAGCAGACTAACAATCAGTAATAGGTAACAGTAAAAGACGTCGACGGCCACAATTTACAACAGTTAGTGCTGGGGTTACATAAACAAACAATTAAATTAGGCTAGTCATGAATAACAAAAGACTTACAGACTAATTTATGCAAAAATTATCATGAATCAAAATAACTTAATAACGGATCTAGACCACAGAGATAATCAGTAATAAACTTCCTGTACTTGAACCAATCACCAACAAAAATGGCCAAATATAAGATCGTGACATTGAACGCAAAACATCGCCAGGCAGTAGATGCATTCCCCAACACTCACAATATTGATATCTTACTCGTTTTCGATGCGCACTTCTGTGAGCTTACTTACTTCAAAATATTGAACTATAAAATTTATGATGCAGCGTACCCAAATAAGTACAGCAAGGGCGGAGCACCATTAAAGAAAATATCAAAAATCATAAATTGGAGACGTTTGAGAGAGATTTTCTGGAAGGTATAACACTAAAGGTAGAAAACTGGAAAAGCTCTAGCAAATCAGCAACGTACTGTCGCTCAGACTACAGAACAAATAAGAAAGAATTCGAGAACTACTTAAAACCTCTTAGATCCAAGGTTATTTCTGGTGGAAACTAAAATGCCGATCACCCACAATGAAAATCTCGATTAATTTCCTTAAGAGAAAAAGGTCTACAGTCAGTAATGTAAAAAAGCACTTATACCATGTTTTCACGGGTAAACTTACCTACTGACTTACTGGTCTGAGGAAAAGCATAGACAAGCGTGAAGAAAGCTATGATCTCCGCTTAGAATATACTATTGTAACTTGAAATATCTGCCGACCATTATAGGAATGTTTTTCAATCGGCAACTGAATTTGACGAAGAATAAATAGGTTTTTATATGCCCCGTTACAGTTACCACCGCCAATCCAGGCCATTAAACTAAAAGAGGTAAAAAATACAAAAAAAAAAACGCCTACAAAAATCACCAAGACACGACTTAATAACAGGTCAAATCCTAAAAGAACTCCCACTCAAGGGATTTACAGTGCTGAAATTTATATTTAATGCAATCTTAACAACTGCTCACTTTCCAGTGCAATAAAAAAAGGAAAGATCATCCTAATTGAATAGCCTAATAAGAGATCTAACTCATTAGACTCATACAATTTAATTTTAGTACACATAAGAGACTATTCTAGAAGAATAAACTCGGTTTTAGAAAACAGCAAATTCATGGAGTAGTAGAAAATATTAACAGCATATTTGAAGCCAAAAAATTCTGAAATATTGCCTTTTCAGTCATCTACCTCATACTATGATCACATACATAACAGATTCTTCCAAATAAAATACGAAGAACTTAACAACCTGATACCCATACGCCCTGAAGTGCCTGAAGGCAGTATTGTAGGGTCAGTATTATATCCACTATACCAACCTGCAAGGAAGTTTCAATCGCAGTCTTTGCAGGCAACACTGCACTACTATCTACTGATAAAGATAGAATAAAATCCACCATAAAATTAATTTAAAATTGGTTTAAAAAGTAGCCAATTAAAATCAACGAAACCAAGTTTGGACGAGTCACATTTACAAGATGAAGAGATCTTGTCCACCTATCGCTCGCAATGAGTCTCAACAAGACCTCGGTAACTAACATGACTTACAGTTAGACCTAACCTGGAGGGTCTATATATGGACGAAACTCAAACAACTTAAACTAAAGTTTAGGAAACATTAGTTGCTACGGGGTAGACATTCTAAATTTTCCCATCACAAGAAGCTTCTTATTTATAAAGTAATCTAGAACCGGCACGGTTTTGGGAAATCCAGCTCTGGGGGACGACCTTATAAGATTATCTACCCATAATAGAAATAGGTCTAAAATGCTTAAGACCATCTTTAATGTACCTTACTGGTGACTCAGAATGGAATACATATTTGTCTTTGAAATAGGGCGGGATATCATAGTAAGAGAAGGGCGGGTGGCTATGTGCTGAGTAGTAGAGAGCATGAAATTTGTCAGTTGCAACGGAGCAGTTCCGGGGAAGCAACATGCCTTTCGTGTGCGCAGTTATTACGAAATCAACAGTTAGGTAACTGTACGTAGGCGTTTTCGAGTTCTATATGGGCTTCATGACATACAGCAAACGCCAAGTGCCAATTTCAGAGTTCAGAGTTCAGAAGTTCGAGCGTAGTGGTTCTACCGTAAATTCTAAACCTGTTGGCTGCCGGGGAACAATGAGAACGCCAGCAAACATCGATCGCGTGAGCGCTAGCGTTCGGCAACATCCCCGAAGGTCGATCCGTAAACGCACAGTGACTTTGGATTTGAACTGGTCCAGCGTTCAGAGAATTTTGCAAAAAGACTTACGTTTTTATGCCTACAAGATCCAGTTAGTGCAAGCTCTAAAAGTAACGGACTATTCGTTACGCTTTGCTTTTGCGAGAAAACAATCCTCGGGAAACACATTAGGAACATCTCCATAGTCTCCAGAGTTACCGTTTGGGCTGTAATTACTTCAAACGGCATTATTGGTAAGTATTTTTTTGAAGATAACCTTGGGCGCGTAATTACTATCAATTTTGAAAGATACACCACCATGATTCGTAATTTCTTTAGTCCGGTTCTTCAGTAAGGGAGGGATATGACCCTACAGCATGGTTTCAGCAAGATGGAGCCACAAGTCATACAGCATGCGCGGCATTAGAGGCAATTAGAGAATTGTTTCCTAACCGGCTTCTTTCGCATTAATTAGCCACATTAATTAGCTATCACAGAGTCGCGATCTGGCTTCACTTGATTTTTTTCTGTGGAGATATCTGAAACATCGAGTTTACATAAATCCTCCGAATAATCTGCGTCAACTTCATGCCCGTATTCGAGAAGAGATCGCAGTAATTGGACAAGACATGTGTCAACATGTTTTCACACATTTGAAGTCTCGCTTGGAGGAATGCCAAAGCCGTGATGGCAAACATCTTAATGCTGTAATTTTTTGCACATAATTTCCACATTTCATGCTTCAATTGTATCATAATTATGTAAATAATAAAAAGGATCACATTTTATTTCTTCACAATACATACGGTTCAGTTATTTTATGCATCTGAAGTATTTTTCAGTTCATGGTGTCTATTCAAGGGTGACTTAACTCTAGTTTACAATTATATTCATAATACTTGTGATAGCTTACCATAATAATTATGGTTTGGCCCTCTACTTATTTAGCATTTAGGTATCTAATTCCTAACTGAATTAATGTAGTGTAAAGTAGAATTTTTTTTTGAAAACTGATAATCCAAAAATAAAGTCATCACATTAAATATACAGTGATTCAAATTAAACTATGAGATTTGAATTGCGCGCCATTTGTGTTCTGCGAACATTTGACCAGATAGTACATATGGCCACCAAAAACCACCATGAACGCCGTATATTTGTGAACTGTTTTTTAGAAAATATTAACAATTGATGTTGATTTGTGCATAAAAAACTTATATAGAGTGACAAAGCTCATTTTCTTCAAATAGTTTTGTGAATCGTCAAAACTGTCGCATCTACAAAATGTACCGTTTGGTGTGCATTGACACTTTTTTGAAACGAAGCTGGTAACGCTGTTATTGTGTTCCTTATAGATGCTGAACAATTTTTTTCAATAAAACCAGCAATTTGCACTTAAATAACAATGGATTCAACAAAGTGGAGCAACGTGTCACACACCACTTGAAACACTCACTTTACTTCAAACCAAATTTTCTGGGTCAGAGGGGTGACATCGATCAGCCACCACGGTTTTGAGATCTGACCCCATTAAACTTTTTCCTCTGGGCCTACTTAAACGAACGGGTTTATGTCAACAAACCAAAAGAAAACGTCAGACGTGCATTTACTGAAATGGAATCGAATTTACGAAAACGCATTATGAAAAACTTCACTAAAAGAACGGTTGCATGTCGGCGGAGTCGTAGAGGCCATTTTGGCCGACATCATATTTAATAGGTAATTGATAGCAATAGAGTTCGGATTATACAAATATTTTGCGTTTTATTTGGAAAAAAGTCTAATTTGAATCACCCTCTGTCTAAGTATTTGTAAACGAATAAATGAAATCTATTTTTGCCCCCGCTTATTTACTTGAAGTACTTTGCACAGCATTAAAGTAAATGGTAACTTTAATTACACGACGATCTAATTAAAAAATTAAGGCGGCACTAATTTACCCGGCGCTTTCCATAAAAACGCCTCTGAAGTCTGTTTCTGGGCACATCATTAAGTAGATAATTTGCGATTAATATATGCAGATGGCACACAGATAGACCTCTTCACCGCGGCCGCGTACACGATGGCAGATTACGCCTTCACAAAGCGGCCATTATAATTATAAATGCATTTAGTGTGATTCAGCTGAGCGATTTGCAGGTTTCGCAAGACGGTGCAAGTTTCCAGCCTGTTTTAATTAGCAAAGCGGCCGTGACATCACTTTGTAGGCCGCATTTGCACTGATCGCTCGCATGCTTGGCACTGAAGTTATGAAGGATACATGCGCGATAAATTATTCCAAACGGCGTCTTTCTGCTGTTCTATTTAGCGAATGCACTTTTTCAGTTAGGTATTTGTGGCAGTAAAAGCCAAGCGCACAATTGCATCGGCAGCTTGCCCGCTGAGTTGATTGCCGTATGACACGGCGTTTATAAATGTCAAATTGAAATCATCGAACCACATTTTTAGTCAGAGCTCTATATGGTAACGTAAGGTAAAATCTCCTAGAATAAACACTATTTTCATATTTATCACTATAGAAAGAAATGTTTGAAAATAAACTCAAGTTTTTTAAATAGATAGTCAAATCATGCACATCAACAAAATTGGCCTTAAAGGTAGAAAAACAAAGCTTTTCTATACTGAGAATTGTTGAATACAATGCAACTATAGAAAAATTCATTAAATAGATAAGCCTGAAGGGCATGCGGCATATTAGATAGAAGTGTTTGGACATTCCCACACCGACAACTCATGTCAATCTGCACTTATCACCTTCAAATGAGAAAAGTTGGCTTTTTGGGGGTCTGCACGACAAATTTAATGGTGCTACGAGATGCTTAAGTGTAAAAATGGAATATCCTTTTATGTCAACAGCATCATGACGAAGGACGAAACCTGCTTTTCTTTCTATGACAGGCCCACTAAAGCTCAAAATAAAAAGGAAGGTGTTTTGTAAAGGTAATGGCTTTATAGTAGTGTAGAATGACTATTGTAGTGTTTAGTAAAATTTATCCCCAAGCTGAAGTATTTCTTGCGACGATTCGTTACCACGGACAAAATTTGAATCCAGCACTGCATACCAAAGGTGAAACAGCAGTGGACGAATACGTTCTGAAAAAAAAACAAAAACCTTTTTTAGGCCAGTTTTTTTTATTTCTAAGAAAACATTCTGATAAACTACTTAGACAGAAAAAAAGTAATGACGGGGTGCTTGCAAGAAAAACTGCTTTAAAAACTAAGAAGATCGGAACGTAAAGAAATGCTTTCCCATCAAGACAGCCCGCTATCGTACAACTCTGTCAAGCGCAATGCCAAAGTTGAACGAGTTGGGTTTTCAATTAATTCTCAATCTCATCTTCCAGATTTAGCTCCAAGTGCCTTTTAAATTTAAAAACTTGACTTCCTGGGAACACATTTTGTCAATTGAGGATACTATCACTACCATCAATAGGTAAATCTTTGAGAAATATCTTTTCAACGGCTCGAATAGATTGGAAACTCGTTGGGCTAAGTAATTACATGAATGGAAACCATGTTAAAATTAAAATTTGGTGGCAGTTTCGATTTCACTTTGTCGGTATTAAATGTCAAAATGTTTAAGGAATCTGCTAATAAAAGACTTCGCAACTAAATAGATTTGAGCAGTGTGATGGTGCGATTTAGCATTAAAATAACAGTTAGTATAGGCAATTTTTTTGTAAATAGTGTGTTAGAAGCTGAAGGAATTGGTCTTAGGAGACTGTAGAAAAACGATGGGATTTTCTTCTACTATTATAAACTTGATATAAGTGTGAGATTTGTTTAAGTAGCAAAAGTGCCTTGTTCATAAAGTCAGATAACAAAAGTATGATCGATTTATCATCCAACAGAAAAGAAAACAACAGCCTTTTATTTTAAATCGATAATGAAAAAGGAACATCAATCAAGGATTAGTTAATTTGAGGATCCTAGTTTCACAGTTAGCAAATAATTTTTAGGAGTTTCAAAGTCTGAGGTATGGAAATATTGGTAAATCGGAAAATAATACAAAAGCTGTTATTTTTATGTATGGGAAAGTAAGAATTTTTAAGAAGTTATAAGAGATGCGGATGTATGATGAAGTCGGTTTGCAAGAGACTAACGAATTTTGAGCAGGGATTTAGCTAAGTTGTTTTTCTCTAGCAACCAATCTCTTAACTCCTCTATTTTTGTGTCTATAACTTTCAAGATCTTCGTGATTATTCGTATTGAGCTACTTTTTGTATCGATGTTCTTTTTATGCTATGCACATATTAGTGTCTTCACTTATATTGTCTAGGTATTCTTCGTTTCCTTTCTTCTCTATGGTTTCCATTGGTGCTTCCTTTATACAGTGTTTTATGGGTATGCACGTTTCTTATAAGTTTTCAAATTAGAATTTTAGTTTAGCCAAGTCTGGTTCAAGCCACAATAAAACTTATTAATAGTAGTAACTCAAATTGTTTTACTAAAACATTCAAAGAGTTAATTCCAAAAGCTAATTTCTGTTTTTAAATTTGTAAGTATTATATGAGACTGTCCCTTGTCACCACTGGAAAAGGCAACGTATAACAGAGAATTGTTTGTAGTTACATAATGTCAGTTTCTATTAAATACATAAAAATAGAATTTCCATAAGAGATGATGTTTTACCCTGCGCGGATTCTTAGCTATAGTTTTTACACTGAGAATTAAAATGCGTTGTGCCATAAAAAACTAAAGCCAGAACTTTTGTCGCAGTAATACATAATTATATACATAATACATTAGCCTTTCTTAATAGAAGTCAAATTAAGGTCTACTAGCATGTAGCTAATTTTAGAATTTGTAATAAATTTAGCCTTTTGTTTGGGTAATTTTTATTTGGTTGTTTGGTATCGCATTTTACAATTTATTGACACAACTAATTGTTTTGTTCGTTTTGTTGTAGAAAGTATAAACAATTAAAATTTGTTAATAGTACAATCAGACTTTTAGTAGACTATCAGTTTTTTAAGTGTTTGACTTGTATGTAGTAAGAAGAAAGAAAATGTGGAATAACTTATTATATATTATCAGCCGCATTTTATTTTATAATTTCAGACTGAAACTGGAGCCATAAACTGCAACACCAACACCTCTCAAAGAATTAATACGTCAACCAATTTAGCTTTAGGTAGCCACGATTCTATTATATCCATCGCTAAAATATTTTAAAATATTTAAAAATCCCTTCACAATTTTTGAAAAGTCAGTTTAGTGGACGACACTTAAATATTAGTTTACAAAATAATTCAATTGCCATGGAAAATATTCATCCACCATATTATATACTTTTGGTTTCAACAAGATGGTGTTGTACAATAAATGAAGATTTTGGGCAAAACCTGGGTCAAAAGGAAACCTTATTCCGCAGCTGTTTAAATTGCTATTACATTTATTTAAAAGAAACACCTTACAAACCTATAGTAAATATATTTTTAGGTATGTTAATAATGAATGGAAATTATTTAATTATAATTGATGTGAAAGTCTTAGCACCTACTGTATTATGGGGTAGTGAACTGCTTGAAAAGTCTTGAAAATAAAGGCAATAAAATGGTTTCTTTGTCTTAGAAATAAAATAAAGTTTCTGGAGTATAGTAGATAATGAAAAATGAAATAAACGAGCCAAAATTTGCTTTTTATACGCTGGAGGATTGTTTCCAATACAATGCATAGCTTCTGCATGGAGTTTAAAATCTTATTTTTTAAAGCTATCCGCAAGTTGTGTTCAGAACATACAGTAACACTAAGCTTTAGTAATTTGCCTACAAAACTCAGTATGTATTAGGAGGATAACAGTTTAATGCCATAATTTTTACGCTTCAATTTAGGCTTGTATGATGTGGGCTAAAAAATCACTTGCTTGTGCTCCAAATAGATACTACCAGCATCATGACACTTTTGTAGGTCCATTAACTTATACAGAACGCCATTTTTCTCTTATATAGACGTTCTATCACAATCTATAGCATAGTTATATGAGCTAATCATAACGATTGCGAAGAGTACTGTCGATCCGTCTCTAATGATACAGAACTCATTTACACTTCGACTACTTGAATGAAACATATCGTCTCTTATTGAAAGCTTTTATCAAACTTGTCACTACCTTATAAGGTAATGAGGATTCGTCTTTTCGGATCTTTGTGGCACCTGTCCTGCTAAACGATATCGGAAATATTCAATTTTTATCCAATTGTGTTCTAAATCAGAATAGATGATAATATAAGACTATGTTCTTTTCACTCCTACGCATGCAAATAACAGAAAAGAAGAGTCTATTTACTTAGAGGTACGTTAAGTACCTTACTAATAAACGACATAATTTGATAATTTCGTTGAACAGTGTCTCTATAACAGCATTGCCAGTATTAAAATGTCAACCCTTGTACTTGTAATCGAATAAAAGAAGGTTTTGATAACTTTTTTTACTTTTTTACTTAACATATTGTTTCCACAAATACCAGTCATAAATAATTATATAACCACAAATAATTATATATCGACAATTTTTTGGGCTTTACTTCAAGAACCATTTTATTTTAAAACAGTACGTACTATGTATATCTATAATTCAGAAAAAAGTAATTTTTTTCTAATAAAATTGTTAATAATTGTTTTAATAGCTTTTCTTTATTTGATAAATTTAAAGGCTCGTAAACGTTTATATAGATTTGTAATGTTAAAACAATTTAGATAAATAGAAAAAAATGAAGCAAATGGGAAAAAATCAAAATATAATATAATTTAAGTAAAATCATGCTGAAAGGGTGGAGTACCCTTATTTGCAGAGCTGACTTTAATAAAACAAAATAGTTTAATTCAGAATCTAACCAACAAAAAAAGTTATTCCATTCCTTTGAGATACCGGAATGGCCTTCAATGAGATTTTGGATTATAATTACTAACATGAATAAGTTGAGCTCTATAGGGTACTCTGGTCTATTTATTAACAACTTTAGTGTTATAAATGACAAAATAGAATACACTATATATTTTTTCACGAATTTTAGCGTTTTGAAAGTTACTAACAACAACGTGCTTCCTGTAATAGCCTGATTGTATCACTGAATTTCAAGACTGACACTTTTTATTTCTGAAGCACAACCACCATTGCGTTACACTTTTCTTCCCAGAAGAGCAAGTTTTTTAAATTAAACACTAGGGATGTGAGACGCCATTAATGTTATAGAGATAAATATGATATGCAATGTAACTATATGTGTTAATGGTTGGTGGAATATCTTTATTACTATCAAGGAGAATTCTCAGTGTCTTTCTCAACTCTCCTTACACACATTTGTGTTTCATCCTTTTTTAATCCCCCGGGAACTTTACAGAATCTACTCTTTTTAGTCCAACATCTTCTCTTTTACTGTTCCATCAACTTTTTTAAAGTGTAAACCACAAATTCATTTGCGCTTAGTTAACTGAAGTTCTATTAAAGTTCTTCACAGAATGTTATAAACTTTTATGCGATCGTATTTATAATGTGCCAAAGATACCTATTAACAAATATGCTTTGTAGACTACTGATCTACTTATTTTCACGTTTCATAAGCGTAGAACACGACATATTTTACACTCGAGTTGAAAATGCAAAGGTTGTTTCTCAGAAAGGTAGTTTTTCTAGCAACTCCGTTTGCAGTTATCACTTGCTCATCTTAAAGGTTGTGTGCTTAGGCAACTTTCGTATCCTTAACTTTTAAAAATTTATTTTACAGCCTCTACTTCAATTTTTTTGTTCAGTGCATTTGTGTATGAACCCTTTGGACAAGTAAGCAGATATCGTCTGCTGTTGAAATCCTATTGGTTTAGACATTTTTGCCGCTCGATCAGATAGTTCTTTATCCAAATTAAATTTTTTTTCTTTTATTATTAAAAACAGCAATCAGAAATTGTATATTCTATAAACTATTTGGCTAACTTTCACTAGTGTCCTGATGAGGTCTCCTTCAGTAATCAGACCCCTGCTACCTTACTTCAGGTCTATTGGCCAGTGTCGTTTTAATCGTCTGTTGCTCCGATCCAGCAATAGTGGTTGTATTAGGGGGTTTGTGTGAGTTGCTAGTCTGCTGTGGTGCTTATTGCTTCTCTCTTGAATGACGTCTGTGATGAATGGTATTCGTAAGTCTTGATGGGGCGTTTGGTTACTCACATACCATGGTGCATCAGCCATTGCTCTGATGATTTTGGATTGCGATCTTTGGATTATAGCAGTGTTTGATTTGCTGGCACACAATTTAAAATAATTCACTAAAATACCTTGCATGAATGAGACAATAAGGTGATATCCAGGGGATGCGGTGGCTCACCCAGTTGGCTCTGTCCTATAGCGCGAGTTCGAGTCTCGCTCAACACATGGATGTGTGTGAATGTCCTAGAATAACTGCATGTTAGTGGGCACAATAAGCCCTTGAGGCTGCAGTGCCTGTAAGTGTCCTCTCCCCCCCCCCCAAAAAAAAAGGGTGATATCCAGCAGATAGTTACAGTTTGTTTTTCGTTAGAAATTTTCTTATAGTTCAATTTTTGCGTCAGGCTTTTTTTTCTCCCTTAGCATTGCTCCCCAAGCATTGCAGTAGTAATATTTATTTCTCAGCCGCAATGGCTCGGTGGTGAAAATCATCGTTCCTCTGACCTCGGGGTTTCCTTCTTCTCTCATTTCGTGTATTATTTTGAACTATCTATCACCCCCACCCCATACAGATAAGGCGCCCGTAGCATTTTAGTTGATTTTTCTCTGTTTCTTTAATCATTGTTTATTGGTTTAGATCGTCACTTATACTGTTGTTCTTTATTCTATCTCTCTTAGTTTCCCAGTACTTTTCGCAGGTACTTTATTTCAGCTGCTGTTATTTTTTATTTGTGTTTGTCAAGCATCGTCCACGTCTCTGATCCATACAGTAGTGTAGGGGCATGTATAGTATTAAGAAGGTGCATTTTAGCTTTGATTCTCAGCTCTTATCTTCCTATTATAGTGTTGTTTGCTTTACACATTATGTTTTTAATTTCTTCTCCTATCTGTACGTCTTTGTTTATTATTGTTCCAAGGTATTCTTACTTATCCACATATTCTATTCATTCTTCTTTTATAGTAATTAGTGCTTCTGCTCTTCTAATATGTGATATTTCGCCTTTATTATTATTTATTACTATTCTCGTTTCTCCAGATTATTTTGCTTATGTTTAAGTTATTTGATTGGTATTTCTTGCTACTATCGTCTGCGAAGATTAGATCTTTTCTAATTTTGTTTGTCTGACTTCGTTTTTACTAAGGCTACCTCCTTGTTTTACTCTCTTATCTAACCTAAAATCGTGTGACTTTTGGTCATTTAACCTTACTACGCCTACTAGAGATGGGGAAAGCAGATCGCTCACTCACCAAAAAGAGCTAGCTCTTTTTACTTTCCTTATCCTATAATAAGGAAAGTAATGTAATCGGCGGAAATTTGACCTACCCAGTTTTTCACATTTCTGGACGAAATATAAGTATAGGATACCAAAAAAGTTGGTTTTAGCTATTGGTTCGTGTGTGTGTGTGTGTGTGTGTGTGTGTCTGTCGGTCTGTCAGTAAACAGGATATTTCGAGAACCGTAAAATCTAGAGACTTGAAATTTGGTATGCAAGTTGCTTGCAGGTAGGGCACGCAATGTGAAGCTTTTGGTAAAAATCGGCCGAGCCGTTTGGTCGCAAGGTCGCAAAATCGGTCGCAAAGCGGCGGCGAATCTAAACGGTTGAAGATACAAAACATTTCTTCTTCTTCTTCTTCTTCTTCTTCTACTCTTATATAGGCTATTAGCCTGTTTCTAACTACACATTTCGTGTAGTACTATGAGCCATGTTGGGCGTACCCCGGGCAGGTGGCTAGTCTGACCCGGTAGAAGAAGGAGAATGTACTTTACGACCGCCAAAGGTGTTTGTATGATGGCCGGAGAGCACTCGATGTTTGCCGTTATTTTTGACCTGGGAGTCGAACCCAGGGCCCGCCGCGCGTTAGTCTGGCAGGCCGAAGCCTTTCCGTCGCGGCTGTCGTGCTCTCTTTACATGTATGAGAATAAAAATGATTTGTTATCACGAGATAAACATGAATTTAAAATAAAAGTTGGTAAAATAGGAACTCGAAAAAAATTGAAGCTCAGGATTTTTAATATACCGGCTGTTCATAAAATTTTATGGGAAATTTATATTACCGGATAGATCAAACCGAGACGAACAAAAAAGTGTAATGAAATTTTCAACGAACTTAAAAAGTTCGTTACTGAATTCTATATGTATGTCGGTCTGTCGGTCTGTCTGTCGCTGTCACAAAATTATGGATTTTTTAAAATTTTAAAATGGATTCTTATAGGAAATTTTACGTTTATTTCAAAATCGAAATCAAAAAGTTTCTATCTCGAATAGTTTTCGAGATATTCGACTTCGAATTTCGGGAAATTTTCGACATTGCGATTTTATGAGTAATTGTTAAAGAAAATTTTACGCTGATTTCAATAATGAAATCGAAAAAATTCTATGTCGAATAGTTTTCGAGATATTCGACTTCGAACTTCGGGAAAATTTTCGACATTACGATTTTAAATGTGATTCTTATAGGATATTTTACGCTAAATTCGAAAATGAAGAAAAAATTCTATGTCGAATAATTTTCCAGATATAAATCGAAAGGTTTTTTTAAGTTTGTTCTGGGATTGCTTATAGAGCAATCTCTTCGCCGGCCCCATGTTTTGATCTGAGGTCAAATAAATAAGTTATAGCCGATTAAAAATTAATTAAAAGGACCAATCACAGCGCGCTCGGAGAGCTACCGGGCCGACTGCGGAGGACGGGGAGGGGAGCGCTTGGCCGTTAGGAGGGAGCACGCAGGCGATAATGGCGAAGGCTGTGCGGCCGAGCTCGCACGGTTACCTTCAGTGACGTAGCAACATTTTAAGTACCAGTCAATTATTGTCTTGTACTGTTTATTTTAATCGGCTTTCGAGTGTTGGACTCGCGCCTCGTCCTTTTTTAAAATAACAAGTTCCGGGACGAGAGCAGCGCAGGGCCTAGACGATGGACGCGGTATAATATATAATAATAGGATAAGGAAAGTCGTGTGATGTTCACACCAGATTTTTTATAACTCATTTTCTGCTACATTTGTGCCTACTGGCTATATCAGTTATGTTATTACTGCTACCATTATAAAACCAATTGTAATGAACTGTTTAATTCAACAACGTTTTATTTAAATTTTATTTTTCCCTGACAATAGCGGCATTTTCGTTTTCCTTCTTTGGTAAAATGGTACCAAATATCACTCGACAACCTACTAGCTGTCACCGACATTTCATTCTAAAATAACAACAAAATATTATAAATAACGAAAATCGTTTAAATATTACATTATAGATGTTATAGATAAATATTACATACCAAGCTGTATAAAGGCGAAGACATAGATAGAATAAGCAAAGTCTCAAAGAACTGAGGAGTTATCGGAATCAGAAACAAGTCGAGATCAAGTTTCTGGAGTGAATCAGATCAATGAGTCAGATCGAGACGAGAGAACCAACAGCTGCTTGCATATGCGCAGACCGCACGACAGCGAAAGAGCGACAATTGAGTGAGAGACCGAAGAGTTGCCGCTCTTATTTTGTGAGTCATAACTCACTCACTCTCCACCAAGAGCTGATTCTTTTGAATAACTCGTGAGCGGATCGCCCATCTCTAACACCTACTAAATTTTGTTCAGGCTTTTAGTTACCGTCAAATGTCATTATTTCTATTATTATTCTAATTGTACTTATGTGGTCTTGTGCTTGTTTTCCTGGTCGGAATGCAGCTTGTGCTTTCTCCAGTTTGTCTGCTATTTCGTTTTAGCCTTTTCTCTATAATTTGGAAGTACATTTTTAGTACTATGGAATATTTCCCGGTAGGTGTCACAATTAGATTTGTTATCTATTGAAACTATTATATTCCTCGCCCAGTCTTTTACTTTCTCATGCTTGTTGGAAGGTTTTTCTTCTCCTCTCTTGGTTAGTTCTGGGGCTATTTCGTCTTCTTCTGGGCTTTTCCATTTTGTGTTGTTGTTACAACCATCCTTATTTCTTCTTTAGTTATCTCATTATCCTCTTCTTAGTTTTCATCTTCTAGTGCTGCTGGTCTTTCTTTTTTTTCTGGTTTTATTTCTGTTTCCTGTTCTTCTTCTAAAATATACGTGTAGCTGAAATAAAGCATGCACAAGGTGGTACATGAAAAAGTAGATGTCGGCATTATTAACAGACAGAAACAAACATTGAAAAATCTATACCAGTTGGGTTGAACTATATTTACTTTAAAAATCTAATATACAATTTTTAAAGTTTAAATTTTGATAGAAAATACTAAAATGTACAAAGAAATTCATTTTAAAGTAACAGTGCACATCCGCAAATTTATAAGCGATTATGTCATTTCCAGACGTCATTGCTAATCTGCAGGCAATATTTTCTTAGATGTCGCTTTAAATTTAACATAATCCACTAGAAACTTCTATCATTTCCCCCGATCTCGCCCTCATAATTCGCAAACAGCGGGAAAAATAAGCCATTCGAACAAAACACAACACAAATTGAATCGTACAGCCGCTCCTTTGTTTCCACATCGCAATTCAATAAACGGCCCGAATCTAATCTTTCCCGCAACTTTGTAATCTGAGTGCCGTAGTTAGCCGGCACTTTGGCTCCTCCTGGCTCTCCGTTTTCGGCTGCAATATTACATCCTATGCATTATGCATGCCGGAATGCCGGGACTTATTATTTCGGATTCCAATATACTTTTAATTTGCATGTTCTTTCCTAGATGGGGCGGCCCGGCGCGATTTTTGCGGCGAGCTTCGCGCTGCCTGGTTTATGCAGATCAATCACCCGCTCTGGACGCTTTCGGCAGCTCGCGCCTATATCAGCGAACGAGGAAGGAATCGTGTTTCATCTCGGAAGTGTTAAAACAAGAAGAGCCCGGCGCGCACGACTTGTTGCTCCTAGAAGCAATTGCTTTGCTGAGTGAGGAACAACACCGCATTTGAGCAAAATGACTACCGGCGGAGTGGCTTCGGGCTTGGGCACAAATTCAATTAGCGATGAGTCAGTAATGCGTTTCCAATCATTTAAGCAACAAACATAGAGATTTAACAAGACCGAAGAATAATTAGCGGGGCTGCAAATCAGCGTTCATGGCCGCCTTATTCGAAGTTTGCTGTATTAATATTGCTATTCCTTGACACCGTTACACAACTCGTGGGTTTATTGAACACTGACCTACCTACATCGTTTGTATGCAGCTAAAGTAAAAACTTGACGCTCTATAAATTTAAGATGCTTATGATATCTCTAAAAGTATTGATATACATTAATTAATATAACAAAAAGTGATTTATTTAATATCATTTTCAACAAATATTTTGTACATATTTTTTTTTATTTTATTTAGATCTAATCTAAAGTTGCAAAATAGTGGGTTTGACAAAGTAATGTAATTATAAAAATTGAGTGGTAATTATAAGTAAAGAAAAAAATCAGTATCTGAAGTTCCTACAAATCTACAGGATTTATTTTATTTATTGCAATATCAATAAGTTTATTGAAGTTAAGATCGTTAATGACAATTTGAAGCAGAGTTTACTACGTATTATAAAAACGGAGATGCTAATTGTATTCAATAACAATAGGTAATGACTAAAAACTAACATTTCTTGTGACCTAGGCAAAAGTCTAGAATGACAAGCTCACCGAGAAAATGTAAGTGAAGTGAGTTAAAATTAAACTGCCTTCTATATTACGGAAGAAATAAGAACAAAAAGATTTTTTGCAAATAAAAAGTTTTTCCAGTTAAAGCACCAAGGTCTAATTATCTATCTATTTTTATCTATCTATTTATCATCATCACGCACGTAAAGCTCGTAATTATTGGCCAAACAATCCAAGAATCCAAGATCACTAACTTAAAACGATGAAACTATTTTTAGAAGTCTTTGTGGTTCTTACTGCATCTTTGCTTTAGAACGCTTATCTTCTTTGCCAATACTTCTATTAATTATTAAAAATGCTGCTAAATGGAGATATTTTTCAGAAAACGTTTATTTAAATCAGAAGTATACTTTTCCAATAGCTGATATGCCCTTTGTCTCATTCTGTCGATTTCTATTTGAGTGATTTCCCGTAGAAATCCAAAATCGGTATACATTTCTATATAGATTGTTCTCTTTTGTACTAAGTTGAGCTTCTGAAAATCAATTGCAGTACAATATGTTTCTATGGTAATTTTATCTTATGGTATGATGGCATGATTTACATAATGCCATCAGTACGGTCACTCAATTGGGTGGTCGACAAAACTTTTTTAAGGTGAGACTGCAAGATATTTTATATTTTAGTGAAAAAATTGAAAAAGTTATAGATTTGGTGTTCTAAACAAAAAAAAAATAACAGACTACTTGTTGCTTTCTGCAACTGCAGAGTCAACTAGTCGTAAAGAATAGTCTGCGCCAAGAATGTATGCAGCCAGAGGACCTTTGTAGCATTCAGACATTGTTGGCATTGTCATATCTCTATCCTTTACAGTTATCAGGATCAAGATCAAGACCTATAAAATCTATGATCAACATTGTAACATTTGTCATCTCTTCACCTTTGGCTGTTTATGGCCAGAGTTAGGAATGAACACAAAATATCGTTCAACAAGAGTTCCCATAAGTAGCACATTAGCTAATTAGTCTGTGTGAGATGCATCTAGCCACAATAATGGAATAGTACATGCCATTTACATTCTCTTGAATAATCTCTGCCTAACGACTAATTGGGTTTTCCAATAGAGATGCTCGAACTTTGACAGTGTATAGCGCTCATGTTGGTGAAGCTACAGCTGCCAAATTTGGAGGTCATAGTAATTAATGTTGTGAAAATCATCATTCAAATTTATAGTTGAGCAACGCGTGTAAGTCATTAAACTTTACTATCAAAAGTGAGTGGCCAGTTGGAACGTTCCGTGGGCTACGTAATTTTTACGGTGCACACAATCGTCCTGTTGAGTCGACCATTCGTCATTTGGTGGACAAATTCAAATCAACTGGTTCGGTAAGCAATCAATCAACAATCCTACGTCGTCGAAACGCGAGATCTGCAGAAAACATTGCTACAATGAACGAGAGTGTGCAAGATAACCCAAGGCAGTCAATTCCTTGTCGTGCCCAAGAATTTGGCGTTTCGCAGACCTCAACTTGACGAACTTTGCGTAGAGATGTAGGTTCGTATCCGTACATAATTCAATTAATCCAGGAATTGAAATTGAGAATTCGCTAACTGGGTTCTGGAGCAGTTGGAAGTGAACCTCGATTTCGAACGGAAAGTCATCTTTAGCCCATTTTTGGATGATAACAATCTACATGAGATCCACTAGTTGCAAATGCATCCAAAAAAATTAACTGTTTAGTGTGGATTTTGGTTCGGCGGGGTTATTGGCCAGCAGTTCTTTCAAAATAAAGTTAGCTTCGCCATAACTGACACCGACGAGAGGTACAGGTCGATGATAACCAACTTTTTTTATCTACATTGGAAGATATGGATCTTAACGACATGTGGTTCCAACAAGACGGCACTACGTACCATACAGCGCATGCAACAATGGATCTGCTGCACGACAAATTCAACGCCATGATTATCTCTCGTTTTGGCGACGTTACCTAGCCATTAAACGCCATTAGACTTTTTTTGTGCGGCTTCGTTAAATCACGGGTCTATGGGAATAAACCGCAGACGATTAATGCGTTAAAAGTTCACATAACTAATACCATCGATGATATCGAGCCCGCTTTATGTGAGTCTCAGATACGCGCCGCCCGGCAAATCCGTGGTAGGCATTTGGCCGATATAATATTCCATACATAACGCAATTGAATACTTTTCCAAATAAAAAAATATTAATGATATTTCACATACAATTTGTTTTATTTAAATTTAAAGTTCGAGCGCTTTTATTGGAAACCCCTATATAACAAATTCATTAATAGTGGTACTTGATAAGTATGAGGAAATAATTCTTCCTTTATATTCAAATTTTGCTACATGTCTGGTCATAAAAGGATCGCATTTTGAAATTAATTCTACACTCCCCAGAAAGTTGCTATTTCTTCTAGAGCTTAATATTTCATTATCGTCGTGAAAACCACGGAAAGCTAAAAGCTTCACAACTTGAACAACCCTTAAGAAAACATTTCAACAATACAGAGATTCTTCATGATACTGTTCTGCTATTTCACTATCAGCCCTGCAAAGCTCTATTTCTACTAATAAATTTTGAAATGCACTCTCATATTCAGAGTTGCTATGCTCGTTTATTATATGATTATTTATCCAATTATCAAACGCCTTAGTCGCTAAGAACGTATTCCTTCATAGAGTTTGCGCAGATTTCGCTTAACGCGATCTCCATTAATTTATCTTTTTATAAAACAACTGATTGGTTCAAAATCTTTTTTGAGTGGCAAGTGGCACTTTATCTTTCAGAATTTTTGAAGCCCGTGTCATAGTCATCGTTTTGTTGAATGCCGTTTTATGTCACCAACTCACGAAGTTCATCATTTGCGCACCACAATGCCGAGTTGTCAAGTGATATAATTGGGTTTATCTGTTTGAAAGCATTTTTAGAGCTGTGTGTGCTCGAAGCCTCCTACAGCTGTACATTTAACGTACTATAATTTGTGCTTGAAGTCACTAAACTCGAAAATGTCTAGTTTTGGTATTTTCTTGATCACAGTATCTTGCTGTTCAGGACGCTATTTTGGACGTTTTCCGAGTTCTGTTTACTTCTTTTTAGAACAAATCTCAACCATCTTTGTCACCCCTTCTTTAGTCTTTATGATAAGTGAAATATGAATTAAACTCAAAATTGAAGTTTATTTACAAGAGCTGCTTTGCTGCCCAAGAATTATCAATTGTAATACCCTTAACACAACGGTTAACCGTTACTTTAACGGTAATTTATTTGCAAAACGTTGTTTGCTATGCTATATCTCCTATTCCACTGCCGCGAATATTCATCTGCCCCGCTTTATATTCAAATGCGCGATTCTAGAATGAATCAGAAGATTATGAAATTTGAACTCATGGACGCCGTTAGAAATGGTGCGGAAAGTGATGGATAATTCTGGGAAGGTCTTAAATAATTTCTTTGTGATATGTTGTTTATGTTACAATATAAATGTTTTTAAAAATGTTTTTAAAAATGTATTATACGTCTATAAATGATGAATGATTTCAAAGGTTAATAGCTATAATCTATTCAAATTTTCTCTGGTTTTGCTCACTTTTTCGTATATTCAACTCGTTTGTACAGCTTCTGGCGTTAACAACTTTGCATTACGCAACGATACTGACATGATTTATCATAAAACCTGCTTTAGCAACGCTAGTGATAATATTTTAGAAACATTTTGCCTGGAGGTTACTATCTTAATTTAGCTTTAAAGGTACTGTATGCGCGCTTCATGAATAAAAACGCTGTTTATTTATGGAGTTTTTAACTTCGATGACACAATATATAATATTTGTTTAAATAAATCCAGAATTCTGCTTTAGCGGAAATTTTTTTTTGTACACAAACTAATATTGCTGAAATCCCATAGCTTGCGATATATTTTCGCATATCGTTCGACAATTTTAACTAAAAATATAAAATAGCGTTCCACCTTTTGCTCACCATAATGATGCAGTATTGAGTTACCGTTACGCTTACACGTGCATAGTAAAAACAAGTAGTACAAGGTGAGTTCAAGTTATAACACCCCCGAATTTTTTCTCAGAACTTGGAACAGATAGAAACATGCGGTTTGTTTCAAAATACGCGCACACTCTATGTGAATGCGTGGCAGAGGTGGCAGTACTGTTTTTGATACTTGAAACGGAGACGTTTTCATTACAAGAACAGCGTGTAATCATTCGTCTTCTCTATTTGCGTGGTGTAACACCGATTGTAATTCATCGCCAATTAAGTGAGATATGTGGTGATGGTGTTACGGATGTGTCTAATGTGCGTTTGTGGGTGCGACAGTTCAAAGAAGAACAACAAACCAAGGCAATCTCGGCTTTTCACCATCCGGTCTGACGACATGATCAAGCGAGTGGAGAAACTTGTTTTGAAGGATCGCCGAATGAGTGAGGAACACATCCCCTACAAAGTTGTGCACACAATCCTACATGAAGACCTGAAAATGCGAAAAATGTGCTCCAGGGGGTGCCACAAATACTGACAACTTTGAAGTAATTTCTCATGTTTCCTACTCACCTAACCTGGCTCCTAGCGACTTTTGCTTTTTCCAACGATGAAAGACATTGTCTGTGGTAGCAAATTGACTAGTCGTGCCGCTGTTGCATCAGAGATTTTCTAGTGGTCAAAGAAGACTCTAAAAGAAGCGTTCGCAGTGGCCATGGAATCATGGCGTCGACGTTGTGAAAAATGTGTACGGCTGCAGGGAGATTACGTCGAGAAGTGACATAAGTTTCATAGTTTTCATGTGATTAGTTTGTGAGAAAAAAAATCGGAGTTATTATAACTTGAATGCACCTCGAGCAACGGGACACTCAACTACTATCTCATGCCTGCTCATTATAAACTCTGCAAATCTCTATTGGGTTTTCACCTTATAAGAATTTCATTTTCAACCATCACAACACCTATAAAGTGTCTGCCATTTTTAACATCAGCCAATTTAATTTGGCGTACATTAGGAGTAACGAACTCACACTCATTCTTAAGCTTCCAATTAGGTTGTTGATGTTACTACACGATTTAATGCTCTTCGCAATATTAAGAACGCGATGGACAACTCCTATAAATTCTACGGGCAAAGTTTGCAAATGCATTTACACAAACAGCCCCTGAGAACTTCTGAAGTTTTAATAGGCATTTCCGTGCAGCATGAAATTGTATGCAAATTGCCATAATGCCAATTCGCCAGTTGAAAAGTTGCAGCGCGACTAAAAAGCTCTTCGTACTTTACAGAAGGGTTAAAAACAACGTGAGCCCGTTTCAAACAAAATAGTGCAGCTGATATTTCCGCAGAACGCCGAAACCTTTCGAAGGCCACCAACAGCGTTGCAATTGCTCTAATTGCAGTAACAAGCTGTGGCAAAAGCAAGGACAGCGTTAATGGATCAAGCAAGGATACGGTAAGAATGAATGACATCCCGAATGAAAGTTAGCCGTTGTCGAATTAAAGCAAAAAAGGTTGACGCAAATTCTATTTCATTACGCTATAGTTAGACAGGCAGCAATGCTGTTAATAATTTTAGATAAATATATTTTAAATAAAAGTAACAATACCAGACGTAAAATTTTGAGTATGATATGGTCTGCCAGTCTTCGTTATGAAGATCTACTAAATATCACCACGGGTCACTTTTTGGCAGTAAAGGTAAAAAGTATAACAAAGTTCAGTTTGATATTAATTTAATAAATATTGACTTGTGCTTTTTCCTATAAAATAGTGCAGATTTCAAATATTGTTAATTATCTTATAAAACTTGATAAAGCTACAATTTACTAGAGAAAAAAGGAAAGCTCTTCCATTATAATTCTTAATATAAATATAACAACAAACAAAAATTATTTTTCAATATAGAAGCCCTTAGATGTTATTGTTCGTGCCCAGTTGTCGCCGAGTTATTGGATTTTTCGCATTGTCCTTGAAAAAATTGCCTTCCACCTAAACATCCTTGAAAGCTCCATATAAAAGACGCTCTATTATATGGGAAAAATAAAAATAAATTTGATATACAACAAAAATTCGTTTATTCAGTGATGTAGCAAGAAGCGTTACTTAATATAGAACAGTAGATAAAATATTTAAGTTTTAATTCACCTCCAGTTGATAGTTCTATAGTTTTAAATTAACTCAAAATAAATAATTTTCTGGTTTTGTTTAGCCCTTTCGGATAAAATCGAACTATTGCGTTCTATACAGGAATTACAATTAGGGCGGCGATTCGTATTCGAATAATTTAAATATTTAAATACTCGATGACCAACAAAGCAGCGCTAATTTAACAAAATTTGCCAAATATAAACGATATTTTACAATTATGTAATTTTCATGAGAGTTATTTTAAAAATGCCAGTTCGATTTTACAATTCGACTATTTTAATTATTCGAATACCAATTTCAGCTATTTGAATCTTCGATTATTTAAATTAATCGACCACCGACATCGGATATTAGAATGCATATTTAAATGACTATTTGACTTGTAAAACTTCTAAAAGTCCCGGTCCTAATTAAAGTGATCAATTTTATTCACCTGTAAAGTGACAGTTATTGCAAACATTTGAAGATATTTTCTCACAGTTGCCCACATAAACTGATAATGCACCCTCCTAATAACATTTTATATATATATATATATATATATATATATATATATATATATATATATATATATATATACAACAATATTTGTCTTTGATTTCAATTGTTCAATAGTTTAACAGACTAGATTATCCAAAATAGTATGGACATATACAACCTATCCCATTTTAGCGGACGAAAGCTCTGAACGAGGCGAAAATATTTAGTTCAAGCATCAAGTCCAACAATTCAGAGATTTAGAAATAATAAAAATATCTATGATAATCACTGAGTAACATTTTACTTGCAATACAGTTTAGAAAAGTTACTCAATCATAAATTAATGAAAATAATCGCTTCTTCTCTTGGCTACCCTAAAACTGTTTAGTATTAAGTTCGAGGGTTGTGGTCTAATACAACAGAAAAAAATAAGCAAAAAAATCATAAAGATTAGTAAAGTTTTTCAGTGTTAGTCAGTTTACTTGAAATTACTTCAAAAACAACTATTTTTTTACAATAAAACACAGTTTGTGTACAATATCACAGTGGAAGGAAATTTAAAAAAAAATATCAAAATTTCAATACAATTTATAGTATAACTGTCTGTCATGCGTAATGAAACATCACAGTACGAGATTAATGAATAGGGAGTAGCATATGAAGGTAACACACATGCATTAGATAGACACTGATTACGTCGGTATGATCATTTGGATCATTGGCCTCGCTACAAGTATCTAAATCAAACATAAATTATGTCATTACATAATGAAAACTGAAATGTGAAAAAGTCGCAAAACAAGGTGGTAGCCTGTACAAACTTAGTGATCTTAGTTGTTGAATTCTAAAGAGAGTAGTGATAAAAAATCGGATATGGTCGGTAACCACGATCATTCGTACATCTGGCATCGTCGTTAGCATTAGAAAGTTCCTCTAGTACAATATAACCATGATAAGTAACAAATGTCGCTTGCAATGATACAAACCTCACTGCAATTAAGCTGTGGAACAATGAAGACAAGTTCTGTGGAGTGATGAGTCTCGTTACACGATTTCGCAATCCTCATCTGAGCGTACTGTGGCAATAGTTAAGTTTAGAGGCGGAAACATCATTTTGAGGCCGTTTTTTATGGTTTTGCCCTACCCTTAGTTCTTGTAACTAGAAGGATGAAATGTATTTGATATTCTGATGGGCGCTGGAAAACTGAACTGTCCTGTATCGAGCCTCAATCTCAATCCTATCGAACAGCTCTGAGAAGAATTGAAAAGTAGATTACGCGCCAGGTCAAATCGCCCATCTTCATTGGAGTGGGGCGATTGGGCCTGAAGGGTCACTGAGGTTCTCGCAGAGTCAATTCCTACAAAATATAATAAAAAGTGCTGAAAAGTCTTCTCAGATGAGTACAGGCTGCGAGTGAACCGGAATTTTATTAATACATGTCACATGAGTTTCTAATTCTACTACTTGGGGGGTCCGGATACTTCTAGTCGTTTAGGATATCATTACATGGGACTTCAGCCTTTATAAAGCAAAATAATATAAAAACTTTATGACAAACACCCAATTTAAGATAACAATAAAAGCAATTACTGATTATTGTGACTCTAGCTTATACACATTTGCATATGTATTCAAAATTACATAAAGAACTAATTCTTATAAAGCAATGCTCTATGCTCTTAAATAGTAAGAAAGCAACATTTTACAAGACACATACATTAATTGTGCTTCGATTTTTAACATTCACGAAGAAAAATTAAAATATAAATATTTACTCGTTTATTTTCTTTTTAAATATGTTAAAGTTTGGTCTTATGTAATGTCATTCAGTTTAAAACCAGACGTATAAAATTTCAATACAAAAAACTATATAATAATAAAGATTTGACTTTTCACGATTATATTCCACAAAAAAACCAAAAATCACTTTTAACAGAATTATTGAATAATTACATTATTATCACGTATTTCTAAACCATTTACGAAAATTAACACAATTAGAATGACAAGTGACATTTTATAAGGGTACTTATAAAGATTCTTATAGAAATGGCAGTTAAATACAACTTAGACCTCCGCACAGCCTTCGTGGGTTTTAAAACGGTATTCATCTGCATCGAATGTTAGACAGAAAATTATCTTATGCCTTGAAAACAAGAAAATACCTCTCTATCTGCGAGTTGAGGTATTCACTGTATTTTGACGTATGGAGCACAAACATGGACCATCATAAAACAAATAACCGCAAAGAACTATGAAGACGTCGATGTTGGGTATCCCAATAAAAGACAGAAAACGGAATGAATGAACTCGATAAAGAACAAGAACAACAAACATTACCGTAGAACTGTGTGAGATGCATAGTTAGATCTAAAGACAAGTGGAATAATAGAATAATATAACAGAAACCATAGTCGGAAAAAACAAGGCAAGGTGGTAGGATGATATCAAAAGAATAGTAGGATTCCATTTGATTTGACAAAAAAGAGAAAGACGGAACCTTTTAAGGAAAGTTTATGCTCAAACGAATCAAAAATCTAGAAAGAGGAAGATAATTATTTAGGCAGAATACCTGCTTTTCTCCCAGTAAAAGAAAATTAGGCCATATTATGATCAATGATAATTCCACCATTTTCAAAACGAAAAAAGCATCATTGCCCCGATTGCTTCAAAGATGCCAAATTTATATCAAAATAAAATTCACAATGTGAAGATTATTGATAATAAAAAATATTTATTTTTATTCCAGTATTAGTTCCATAAATTTCTACCTGAATTTTATATTTCAAACTCATGCAAATGTTCCCGAGAACTTTTTCGTACAGCATTAGTTTTATCTAATTACTAAACTGTGAACTTTTTTAAGATCTAACTTATTTCAGATCTATTGCCAGTCTCAGGCAATGTATGGAAAATATTTTTAAACAAAGAATCCTTGACACTTGAAATAATCTTGGATACCGTTATATCATTTAATAATTCTAACATTAGTCATTGTTTGTTCATCCTTTATAAAACTACCTTTAACGGTCAGTGTACAGTTAGCTGTATATGAATTATTCACGCTTTATTGATAGTAAATAATGAAATTAACAATGGTGAGACTCTACACCCCTCGTGGGGGCAAATCATGCGAACTGAGAGGTTAAAAGCTCTCATATATTCATCTTCACTGCCTGTTCTCATATGGTGGCAAGCATGCCTTAGACGATTACCTCTTCTTTGAGTGACTAAGTATGTCACTTGCCAGGTACCTGAGCGCCTGAACTAGTGCATATGGAGTATAATATATACTATTCTGCTAGTCCTGTATGTACTCTCAGCCTTCAGGTACAATCATTTTCCACTCACGTTATTTAGTAACATATGCAGATATTTCCGCTTTGCCCTTTCATCTTGCTCCCTTCTTACGCTTGCTTTTGTTTGTTTTAATTCTATATACCACAATATTAACACTTTTTTTATATGTTTTGTATTTTGCAAAAATTCTTGTTGATAAAATGTAGCATTGTTTCGAAAATTAGTCTTACAAAAAATTCTAAAAAGCTAGTGACGAAAATTCTTCTGCAAATTTAACTGCTTTTATTGTTTATTACTTTTAGTTTAGCTCAAAAGCACCAGCGAGTTGAAGACTTCTTATGACAGTCACAGTCATAGAACACAGCTATTGAGAACAATTTAGATATCAATAGAAAATACAATAATAGAAATTATCGTGCAAAAACAAAACACGTATAAAAGGTGAAAACCTAATAATATAGATAATTATATAAAATTATAAAATTATAAAAAGGTATCGTATTTTCTGTACAGATGTGTTAATTTATATCTATGAAATACAAGTCCATAATTAATGTTACAGAAGTATCCAAAACTTGAACGCTTACTAGAAATCTTGTGAACATAGAAATATTCTAAATAAATAATTTTTTATACTAAAAACTCAATTGTAAAAAAACAATAAATTTGATCATATAATTAAGATAAAGTATACTCATACATAGAGAGGTTCTAAAAATTTTAAAGAAACAACCGGTTATTTTAAAGAAAAATATAAACACATTGCTTAAGTTTTTTTAGATGTGTAGGTACTCTTTTATATATTTAATAAATAATAAATAATTTGCTACATCGATTGGCCCAAGGCCTACGGACATGACGTTATCCCGTTAAAACTGCTATGCAGTCCACCCAATCCCTGCGCAGAGGGCAACGGGCGACGGTAGCAGTAGCGATATGTGGAAGAGGCTCGCCTAAGCAACCTCGACGGCCGCTCGCCCAACGTGGTGGAGGAAACTCTACCAACACGAGTGGGCCTGCGTGTACTTCACGACGCAAGTTCATAAAACTGCTGGTGGAGCTACCCAATCCCACATTTGTGGGTAACGGATGCCGCCTTCAGTTACAGAGGGGTAGAGGTATCACGCAAGTGACCTCGACGGGTACTCGTCAAACGTGGTAAGGGGAACCTTACCGACACGAGGACTAAGGGGAGGGGGAAGCCAACCGAGGCAGGCTTCTCGGTTCCCCATCGATGGTGTTGGGCTCTTAGTGGTGGTGGCACCGCTTTTAAGGATAGGAGAGCCTGGTTAGCCTCATGTGAGCGCATGCCCTTAAGTGGGGGGGGAGGGGCTTCTGCCTACCCCCACTATCCGTCAAAAGCCTGTCCGGCCCATGTCGGTGCCATCTCCGGATTACTGATTGATGAAATATAGTGGTCATGGTTCGGTGCCATATAATCTGCTTATTTAGGATTGGCTTCTATATTAAGTACGAGTGTGCTAAAGTACGAGCACAGGTTTGTCATAGGCATCTTCAGTTAAGTCACATGAACTATTTACGTACAAAAACAAGTTAAATGGTAATCAAAGGAGCCAAATAGACAAAATACAAGTATCTTGTGGCAAGGCTCTTAAAAGATAGGCAGATTTCATAATATAGCGATTGAATGCAAATCTAATCAGAATTTAATGCGAGTTGCGCATAAAAATAAAAAATATCGCCATTATTTTACACTATCTTTGGAAGTGGTATTTTAAGAATTAAACTAAACATACAGTAATATATGTGGAGAACTTCTAAATATTGTATTTACAGGCAGAAAAAAACATATTTAAAAGCGTTGTTAATAAAATTAGAAACAAAATAAAGGAAAAATTGATCTAAAAATTAATTTTATTTAAGCACAAGAAACATAAATAATAAGAAAAAAGCATATAAATTACACTAAAAAATATAAACAGATCGCAGAAGAGGATACATATTTAAAAATAAGAGTATCTAAGTAATCTAAGTACTAGTTGAGGTTTTCATTCTTTCTATCTTACCATATGGAGCACAAACATGAACTTGAACCACCATACAACAAATTATAACAAAATTATAAGTCATGCAAAGAACGAGACAAATGGATTCGGCAAAAGACAAGAACAAGCCAATCATATGCAGGACACATAGTAAGATGATATCGAGGAATAACAGGATTTATGTAGATGAATTTCATGCAACAGAGTATTTAAGGGAAGAAGAAAGTTATCTCCAGAGTGCGTGTTTGGCTTTTAAGTAAAAGAAAAATAACCCACATTATGACGAATCATGATGACCTTCAAAGCTAAAGAGGTCAACAAGTTTACATCAAGATAAAATTCACAAGGAAAAATAAAAGGCAACAAAAAATATTTCAATACTTATTTCTATTGTTTTGATGAGAGTGCCATTATTTTCCTCTAGATTTTAAATTTTGAAACTGACATTGTAGGACATTATTTAAGGTCTTCTGCTAGTATAGAATAAAATGATCAGAACATCGTTTCTCAAAACATAAAAAATGCTTGATATAAATAATTTATCTTCTATGATAAGTAAAACCCCTTAAATGGGCAGTATACAGTAGAGTTGACTATGTATTGTTTATACATCATTGAGAGCATAGTACACGCTCACGATTTTATTTTTTCTTTATGAAATTCCTAACCTACAGACGTAATTTTTACACACAGGTTATTTAGCAAAATTTGTTTAAATCTTATATACCAAAATGTTTAGCTACTTTTTAAATATTTTGAATTTTACAAAAATTTATAGTATAGCAATTGTTTGAAAAGATATCACGCAGCAAATTCTAGAAATCTAGAGGTGAAAATTACAGTCCCCTGTATTTTTAATAAATTAGTACAGAAAAATTGCCAAGAAGCATTATCAACATTATATTGTCCTAATTTATTATTTATAATTTGTGGCAAATTTCTTTTAAATGCATCATAGCATTAGAAAAATAAAGGCTCTTCAATTATTAGACTGTATTTCTTGGAAATAAATTTGATGTCTATGAAAAATCTAGAAGAACGAACTATATAATAAAAAAGTTATTGCGAAAAAACAGAACACGTGTAATTGGTAAAATCCAACAATAACACACAACATTACACTGGGTAAATGGTGAGACATATCAATAATATGTTTTATGACACTAAAATGAATTAATACGAAAGAAATTGGGAAAGAAATCTCCGTTTGCGCAGGCAGTGCAAGGTTGAAGAAGATGATCATGGTTATTCATCCGCTAGATCAATTGAAAATAAACGCTGCTATAGAAAGCTCTGCCAAATGTGAAGTGCGGGTAGTGATACGGCTTCTGTATGCGAAAAAACTTTCGGCGGTTGCGATTCTTCCGCAACTGTGTAACGTTTACATTAATTGTGTCACATGTTTAAAAATCTGGTGTGAACATCACACGACTTTCCTTATCCTATTATTTGGATAATTCTGGCAAAAATCCTGGGCTTCAATTTTTTTTCGAGTTCCTTTTTTACCAACTTTTACTTTAAATTCATTATGCACAAGAAATGGTGGCTACGTCGCATCTTTTTGAAAATGACGCTGTGCTGCAAGATCCTGCTGCAGGGTAGTTTCAGTTGGAAGAGCATGTGAAAATTCTGTTTTATTTATAAAAAGGTCTTCATTTCTTACTAAGAGATAAAACAAAAAAAACAAAAGCTTCTTAGTAAAGATGCTGTGGCTAAGTAAAAAATATGTAAATGAACTATTTTCCATAAAGACTCAACTGTAAGAAAATAAAAAGAACTTTGTAGGCTGCAATAAGATCATACAAATCTAGTAAAGTTGCTTATATATAAACAGGTTCTAGATTTCTTTGAAAAAGCACACTGGGTCGTTCTTAAAAAAATTATAAACACTGATAGTTTTAAAATTTCTGAATGTGCAAGCAAGTTTTTTATAGTTAAGAAGATCAGGGCTAAAGATGAAGGTAAAATATTTGCCCTGAAATCTGCTTATTCAAAATTTGACCCTGATTTAAATATGAGTGTTCCAAAACAAAAGCAAGGATTTAATATTACAAATTAAATTTCATAGATATTGTTAGTGAATTCAAGTGAAATATTGGCATATAAAAATAAGTTAAATCGTAATGAAAGGAGCCAACCAGTTCTGTTCTGTTTTTTCCTCTATGCTTTTATCGTCTTCAGTTTCCATAGTTATCTGTTCTTCAGTTTCCAAACTTTAGTTTCACTCTTTCAAAATATTATTTATTTTAATTTCAGAGATAGTCTTGACCTTCGTTGTTTTCTTCGTGAAGTTCAATGTAGTATGCTCTTCGATCACTTCTCTTCTGAAATTCTTTCTACAAGTTCATATCACGACTTTATTTATATTTCTTGTCATTTTTTTTCTGTGTTCCACTTATTTTCTCTAGTAATTTGCAGACTTCTTCTTAAAAAGTCTAATTCTGTTGATCTTACCACGTCCTTAATTTTTATGACATTTCTCTGCTATATAATATACTTTGTATAATGTTTTCAGTAACGTTTTGTTTGTTTCTTTCGTTAACATTTTACTCCATAGAATTCCAAGTAGTGCCTTTATTGTACTTTTCTCCATTTTAATAGTGTTATTTATACCTTCCTCTTCTGTCCCATTACTTGTTACAATAGATCCAAGATATTTGAAAGTACTGTAATATTTAATAGTGTAGTGTTTTAGCTATATGTCTTTGTTCCCCTAAACTTTGTCTAAACTTATTTTTATGCCATTTTCCAAATTCTCCCCTTAGTGGTTCAATTATATATTACAGATTCTGTTTCGTTTTCCCGAAGATTACTTTATTGTCCACAAATAATAATAACTTAAGTTCTTTATTTCCTATGTGTATCCTTTTTCCTATACAACCATGATTTTATTCTTGTAATACTTCGTGTGTGTGGGTGGGTGTCATTTTTATTTTTATTTTTGTATGTTAGTGCATCAATATTTTACTACGGGATCTACAGCCTACCCATTTCTTGCCAAATTTTTATTCTCGTGGCCTTGCCCTATGCCTTTTTTAATCGATTTCTCATACCTATTGATGTTTTTCTCTTTATATATATTTTTTATTACTTGTCTGCAGAAAATATGGTCTAAGCATGATCGGTGAGTTTTAAATCCGCACTCTGTTTTGCTTACTTTCACCGTACCTTCTTATAAATATTCTAGCTATAGGTGAAATGACACTCCTCGATAATTCGTAAAATTCTTCTTATCGTCTTATATATATATATATATATATATATATATATATATATATATATATATATATATATATATATATATGTCGTTTTCTTTTTCCACTTTCTGAAATATCTTTGTCGGTATTTGTATTAGTTCCGATTCCTTCAGTCCCGGTGTTCTGTTGTTTTATGATTGGTTTATAAATATTTAACATTTTGTATATTTATTTCTGGTTCTGTGTGTTTTATACTTTCTGTTATTTCTTCTTTCCTATATCTTGTTTTCAATTTTCCCATTACAATAGTTTGTCTACAATACTTCTAAGTTTGTTTTGTCTCTTGTATTACTGCATGTATTGTTAATTATTCACCATGTTTTTGTAAATTTTACCGTACCGCAGTGTGTTCTATATGTGCGCAAATATTATTCCATTCTTCGGTGTTTCCATTTTTTATTATTTTTGTCTTTACTACTTATTATTATTTTACATATTTTGTTCTAGCATATTGTGTTTTATTTGTTAGGCAATTTAAGCATTTTTGTTTATTTACTTATATGAATTTGATCAACTCTTTGCTTATCTGTATAGTTATGTAGATGTACTGTATAATACCCGGTTTACTATACCGGGTTGACCAGATCTTTAAAGCGAGTTTGATATAATTTTCTTACGCTTTCCTGATGTAACAGTTCCATTTTATATTGGAACTGTTTTATTTCTTGTAGTTCTTCTGTATTGGATTTAATTTATTTGTTTTTGTTCTTAGTCTCACTCGGATTGTTTGTATAATATAATATCCCTTGATTTCAGCTTTGCATATTGTTTATTTAGTATTAAATCAGCAATCGATTTTCGCCCTCTGATTATTCCTATGTATATTATGGATATCCCTGTGTTCATAAAAATTTTTGTGATTTGATATTCATGTTCTTTGTTTATCCGAATGTAAAAACACGACCTCCAAACAATCAGCACAATTATAGATTGGCTTAAAAATTTTAAATACAAAGTGACTCAAATTAGAAAGTTTTTCCTGACTAAAACACAAAAAAATTTAAAAAAATCATAACTTCATTGCTATCAGTGTAAAGTACAGATGTTGATACAATACTCTCCACGACCATACTTTTATCAAAGTTTTCTATAATGCTTTCTCTTAAATGTGGCCCTACATTAGCAATTACACATCTGCTGTTATGTTTTAGCTCTGTAATAATAGTAAGTTTGTTGACAAAAACCCTGTCCTTTAAATAGTCCCACTGGAGGGGCTAAATGGAAAGACCGCAATGGTCAATCGATGTCACCCCTCTGCTGTATAACAAGATCAGGAAATTTGGTGAAGTAAAGTGAGTGTTTCACGTGCTGTGTGACTTGTAGCTCCATCTTGTTGAAACTACATGTAATTTAAGTCATTCGTTTAACAAAATGTTGTTTAGCATTTTCGGATAACAGCGTTGCCAGCTTTTCCTCAAAAAAATTCGGACCGATGAACCCTCCAGCCCACAATGCATACAAAATTGTGCCTTTTGTAAATGCATTGGTTTTCTGTGATTAGCGCATGGATTTTAAGTATCTCAGGAGCGAAAGTTTTGACGATTCCCAAAGCCGTTTAAAGAAAAATATGGTCCATCGTCCACTATCAGTTTTTTTGCAAAAATCAGCATCAAGTGCTATGTTTTCTAAAACCCAAACAAATGTACAGCGTTTTTGGTAGTCTTTGTCTCTACAATGAGTATTGTTTAAATAAAATGTAATAAAAATTTTCTGTTTCTGTACAAAAGAAAAATAAACAAACAGAAATGGAATAAAGAAGAAAAACAAAGAGAAGTCGTTAGCATCAAAACGCCCTATTAAGAGTTTTATGTAACAAAAAGCTGAATTTGGCACGCATTACGACCAGTAATTAGCGTTTAGGAAACCGCGGGCCAAGAACAAATTAAGCGACCGTTTCGCAACAACTCCGAACAAAAAGAAAGACGACCTTAGCGGCATCAGCAGCCGCAAAATCACAATACATGACACACCTCGCAATTACTCGGCAATTGCAGATCGCGGACCTTGACAACGCGGGGAATGCGCTTACGCGATCTTATTGTTACAAATACCTAATTGTTAATATTGAGAGGCCAACCTTGCTCTTCTTACGGCCGACGGCAGAAATGCGCGATTGTGGCCGTTTCTGGCTCACCGAGTGTGACGCAAACGCCTTGAAACCGATTGGAAGTAGCCGCAGATCGCGCCTCGGCGCCGTTACAAAACGCGAAAGTAATTGTCAACACTGTCCTTTTGTACGTGCGCCGCCTTTCCACGCTTTCGATTCGGGAGACGCGTGGCGCGGTGTTTTGCAAGTGCACGCAATGTTTGGTAACGTGTTTGCTTTTTGTGCAGGCAAATGTTTGCGGCGCTGGGTGCGCGCGGGAAATAATGGACGCACACAGGGGACCTACCTTTCTTTTTACGCGCGGGTTGCGCGCTGTTGCTCCGGGTTAAATGCGGAGCTTTGTTAAACAAGGGCCGGCGCAAAGCTTTAATATGTACAAACACGGGAATTTCAGAAACAACAAATAAATGTTCCAGTTGTTTGTTGACTTTCTGTTTTTAAACGGATCATGTCATGAATAAATGCCGCACCGAATTACGGCCGACCGGCCAGACGCATTTTGATGAGCGTTAATGCTCGTTTAGTTAAAATGGGGTTTTTTCTAATTAAAAGTTGAAATTAAAATAAGCAAATCGTAATTTATTAAAATGGAATTCTAATAACTCGTTATCAAATTAGTTTTGTTATGCCTTTTATTACTTTTTTTGTTTATTTTATATGCTTAATTTACAACTAGCCCAAAGGCTAACGAGCATATTCGATGTAATACTTAATTACTAAACTAAACTAAAATACTGACATGTGGAGGGAGTGTCGCCCATTGGCGAGTCCCTGAATATACTAATATAACGATTACTAGTTACGTAGTAAGGTCTAGCGTTTTAAGTTTTTTTAATCTACGACTGGTATTATGCATGTCTAGTAAATTTAGCACTAACACATTGGGGTGAGTTCTTATTCAATTGTTATAGGTGACTGTTCGTCTTTTAACCTCATCTCTGATCCATGAAACTTTTACGTTGTCGTGAAGTGCTTTGTTGCTAATGAACCATTCAGCGTTGGTCATTACGCGAAGAGTTTTGCTCTAGAATCTTTGCAGAATATCAATGTTTGATGTTTTAGCATTGCCCTATAGATGTATGCCGCACGCCCACACCGGAACTAAAACTGTCTTGTACACTAACATTTTATTCTATCGATAACTTGGATTTTTTCCCTAGAAGCCAGTACATATTATTCACCATAGCATCCGGTTGCCTTCTCTTTTTTGTAATATGGGGTTTCCATGTTAATCGCCTGTCGAGGGGCAAACCAAGATATTTTACTTCCTGTTGGATGGGGATTTGTATACCATTTAGTATAACCGGAGGAGCAGAGTTGTGTTTCGTCGTTTTGTATTATGTCGAGACTACTTTGTAGGATTATCGAAGCTTGTAGTGGATCTTGGTGAGAAACTAATAACGCCATATCATCAGCGTATGTGGCCATTATTGTGTTGTCGTTGCATAGTAAATAGCTGTAAATATCTGGTATCGAGTTGGTCCCAGAACACTTATTGGGTAGAGTCCAGACTGGCTGTCGCCGTACTTTACTTGATAATACCTCTCACTTAATTATGCTTTAAAGAGAAGAAAGTATTGGTGTAGAAACGACCGTTTAATTTTGTATAGTAGGCCGAGATGCCAGACGCGATCAAAAGCCTGGGTGACATCAAGGAATACCGCAACACAGTATTTTTGTTCTTCAAAGTCCTTTTCGATTACATCTTACAACTCAGTGTATCTGTTCTAATGCAGAGTGTTGTTGGCGAAACTCAAATTGATGTTGGGGGATAATTTCTTCTTGTTCAATTATGGTTGCCATTCTCTTTAGTATTAATCTCTCTAATAATTTTGACAGTATTGGTAGCAGCGTTATCGGCCTGTATGAGGTAACCTCATGTGCAGGTTTGCCCGGTTTCAATATTAGTATTATTTGGCCGAATTTCCATAACAATGGGAAGTACTGCAATCTCAAGACTGCATTGAATATTTGTAGTATGCACATTATAGTTTTATGTATCAGTTCTTTCAGTAGTTTAGCAGTAATTAAGTCATACCCGGGCGCTTTCTTGTTATGTAGATGATGGATTTAAGTTATAATTTCTTCAGGGGTAAAAGACTGTATTGGGAGGCTTAATTGTAAAGGAGCTTGCAGGTAGTCTTCAATCTCCTGTTCCTCTTCTGGGATAGTAGCTATGGGATGTGTGGTTGAAATATCGTAGATAGGTGTTTTGCAAAACCTGTTGCTTTCTCAGCTTCTGTTCTTCCCCAAGAGCCATCTATCTTTCTTATTGGTGGAATAGGAGTACGAACATTTTTTTAAATTCTTCGTTGCCTTCCAAAGCCTGTAGTTGCTATCTGCTGAAGGAGATAAAGTGCTAACGTATTCGTTAAATGATTCGTTTTTAACTCTCTTGTTAGCCTATTTAGGTTATTTTTGTCTATAGGATTTCTCGTTTGCTGCCAGATTCGCCTTCTTTTATCCTCGATTTGTTATATCTTGAAGCATTATATCAAAATACTAACTGAAAAATGAGGTAGCCAAGATCAGATCACTCAAAATGAACTTTTTGTAGAAATAAGTCCCTGTTCAAGGACTATCGCATTTAAATACGCACTCTACGTATCTAAATTTATAAAACATGGTAAGACTGGAATCTTCCAAATTTAGTTTAAAAATTGAAAAACTAAAGAGACATCTGCCATACCCCACTTTAAAAAAGGAGCTTCAGGGGAGGATATTCCAATTTGGAGGTTTTGAAGAAGACGCTTGTAACGTATAACTTAAATATCGAACAGTTTGAGAGAACTATTTAAATCTAAGTGTATTGGGCTAAGGATACAGAAATAACATAAAAAAGAGACATTACTTTGCCGGCGACAAAGAGTACACTATCAACAAGTTAGCGAAATTGAAAGACGATGCATCATTGGTCGCATAAAGGGACTATTTCTTTATAAGAATAGGTTAAAAAAGACGAAGAAAGTACTTTTACCAAAGGTCTATGCAGAGGCGTCGAGAGCCAACTCCTAACCCCGGGAAGAGATTTTTACCGGGCTCCAAAATCAGCTATTTTTATATTCATCATTTTATGTTCATCATCATCATTGGCTATATCAATATGTTTTTATGTAGGTCTTTTCTAATGAATGCCATTCTTGTTCATTTTACACCCTTTGTAGCCGGCTGACGCTGGCCACTATTTTAATGTCGCCTGGTCATCTCACAGAGAATCTTTGTCTATTTTTTTCCTTTTTTAGGTCTCCACTGCACTGCCTTTTTTGTCCATGTATCGTCTTTCACCTTGATAGGTGGGCTGCCTACTACCACTCTTCTTTTAATTTTATTTTCACTACGTGTTCCACTTTTGTTACTAACCCAATCCACTCATTTGATTTTCAATTTGTCAAAGAAACTTTTATCATTGACCTTTCCGTGGCTCTCTATCCTTTACTTAATTTTTCTTTATGCTTCTTTGTAAGTGTCCAATAATGGCGATTATGTTATTTGCAAGTTCGATTAAATTGCTTATAAATAATTATTTATTTTCTCCTCATTTATCTTCTTTATTTTTTTATCAATTATAGTTTTATCTCGTTTTCACTAGAAATAGTTTAAAAATAATATTTATTTGATATAATAATAAAATAATTACTCCAAAAACTTAATTATAAAACAATGTAACTAAGATGCACATTTCCATTCTTTTACATAATTTTAATAATTATTCTCAAAATACCAAAACCAAAAAAGTGTTAACTTTTTATTATTGCAGTTTCTTTTACCTGTTTTATCCTTCTTGGTAATCCGGTCTGGTGAGAGTAAATATATGTGTGTGAAAATATATTTTAAGTAAGTAATTCAATAATAAAATACTTTCAGCAACCCCTGTACAATGTTGCACTTTTGATAATTAATACCAACTTACCAATAACGGGAGGTTTTACGAGTTGATTGGGAGCCTGTCTTTTGCGCGGTTGTCGGAGGAATACGTTGATAGCAACCAAAACGGACATATTAGATCTATAGAAGAGTAAAAAGTAAGAAATAGAGTAAGTAAAAGAACAAAATGGAGAAAGGAAGTGATCAATACGAATTATTAAATATAATGAACAAAATTAAAGGATGTAAAAGAAGGATAAGCAATAATCAGTGAATGAATGGACCTCGTAAAAATAAAAATCTAGAATTAAGAGGGAGAAGAAACGAATTGGAAAAAAGAATAATAGAGATAGAAAATTAGGCAGGCGAAAAAATGAAATAATACATAAATTTATTCGACAAGAACAAGAAAATTAAAATAAAAATCATGAAAAAGTATTACAAGCAACCGATACTAATGCTCCGACATGTAAAAAGATGATTGAGAGAAATTTGAAGAAAAAATGTTAAGAAAATTGAAAAAATAAAATTCAAAAGGGAAAATAAAATCTTACTAATGAAACTGAAGTATTATAAATAAACTTCACGGCATAAAGTTGTACATTTAAGATGATTTATCAAAGGGAACAAGAAGAATCCAGTACTAAATAAGGAACACGGGCAAAGAACTAAGAAATCCAGGACAGCAAAAATACAATATAAGAAACTAACTGTCAAAGGAAAAGATGTACTATTAGGATAAGTATCTTAGAAATTTAGTCATACTAAAAAATTATAAGAGAAAGAAAAGATGTAGGGTTCCGAAAACAAAAAATAAGAAATCTCTCTCACAGAGGTGAGAAAAAAGGTCTGAATAAATTATAGTAAAGGATTATAGCATTTGTGTGTATTGTGGAGTTGAAATGGACAGAAAAGTTGAAGCAGGGATAGACTATGTGCTATGTCCAAATTATATGAAAAAAATTAGCTAATTGAAAATCCATAAATAAAAAAAATAATTTATTATATAAACAATGAGAGAATGGAAATTACAATAGTATGAAGATTAAGAGAAAGCAGATACTTTTTTAAAATAACCTACAAACGATATACAACGAAATTAATATCCCTGTCATAATTAAAGGAGATTTCAATGCCAGAATAGGCAACGGCGTTAAAAAAAAGACAAGGGATGATGTGTAAACATGGTGAGAACGCAATAAACAGGTGAAAGACTAAATGATTTTTGTATTCAAAATAAACTGATGATACAGAACTTCTTCCAAAATAAGGACTTTCATAAATATACTCGAGAAGAACCAAAGAAAAATAAAAAATCAATGTCAGACTATATTATTACTGAGAAAGTAAACAGAATAGTCATGCAAGATGTACGAGTATACAGAAGTACAGAACTATGAACAAATCACTGTCTTCCCGCAGTAATCATAAAAAAATGATGACGAAATCAAATGTAATGTGTCAACAGGAGAAACCAGACAAAAATAAATTAAAAGTATTAAGGCTTATAAGCTACAAAAACAGCGGATATGAGACAAGCATGCACAATTAATAACAGAGAAAATACAGTATGACAAAAAAGAGCTACAATATATGACATTCGAAGTAAAATGGGAAAAAGCTAAAGAAATTATATACAAAGCTAGCACTACATCATGCGGCATAGAAATAATCATAGGATCCCAAGAAAGAACCAGCTGATAGAATAAAAGAATTAAAAATATTATCAGATGAAAAAGACGACTTAGAAATAATATTTAGAAAGGAAAACTATAAAAACAGTAAAAGAAAAGATTAAAATAGTTAAAACAAAGGAATGAGCCGTGGTGGCTTAGTGGATAGATCGCTAGACTACGAAACCAAGAGTTGTGCGGGTTCGAATCCCGCTCTCGCCAATTCGATCACTGGCATTTTTACGGCCCAGCTCGACTCAGGCTGCAATAAATGAGTACCTGGAGATCAAACTCTGGGGTAATAATAGGTGGTCGGTACGTAGCGCTAGCCACGTTACTACCCTTGTGTACCGTAGGCTCTAGATTGTAGCAGATCTATCCTGTTACGACCCCCAAAGGGCCTTCAAGGCCTGTTACAGGGAACTATTATTATAAAACAAAGGAATGAGAAGATTTTTTGACAAAAATGGGAAAATACAGTATATACAATCAGAAATGATTTTATAAAACCTTAAAAAGCATGAGAAACAAAGAAAGACATCACAAACTGAGACAAATTAGGGACAACGAAAGAAATGTATTTACTGAAAAATAGTACAATAATAAACAGATGGAAGGAATGCCTTCAAGGCATACTAAAGGGGTGGACACCGAAGGAACGAAACACAAACAAGAGTACAAAATACTGGCACTTTATATGAACTCTCCCAAATAAAGAAAATATACTGTTCTGGTTTATCGTATACTAATTTTTTTATCAAGTAATAAAAATATTGTCCAAAATAAAAAAAGTAGCCCTAAAGAGTGTTTAAATATTTTAAAGAAGATTTACAGAAAAATAATTATTCAAATGCTGAAATAATAGTAGTATCATAATTAAACGAAATAGTGGGTGAATATTAATTTAAACTAACTGTGGCTATGTACAAGCAGACAGAAATAGGCAGTGGAGGCAAACAGATGAGAGGTTTAACCTCTCAGCTCGCAGGCCCTCGACGCGGGGCGTAGACTTTTACTATTATTTTTTATTATTATTAAACTTTAAAGTTATATTAAAGAAAACACTAAAAAAGAAATTTATTCGCTCTTCTAGTAGTGAAAAGCAGAAGGTTGCACTCTACACAGACTCCATTATTAACCATTCATGTAGAAGCCAAACAGAAATGTGGAAAGTACTGGCAATTTTCAATGACCATTGTTATAAAAAAACTTAAGGAGTGGAAGTTCTTATTTCTATAAATATAGTGTTTTATCAATTATATGTTATGCATATTCTCGTCATTGCACAACAACAATTGTTGTCAGAGATGCTCAATTCTGTCATTTTGCTGACTCACAGTATGTTATATGTGCAAATGATCACCATTGGGGAGATTGTTGCAAAAATCTGCTTCCACTTTCTCCTAGGAAACTTTCATCTATTTTAACGAAACCTTGATACTAACGACATTGCCAAAATTTCTGTCCGCATTAGAAAATTAGGCAAACTGAAAAAAAATCCAAATGCCACGATGTGCTTAGTGTTATTTATATCTTCATAACAAACAAAAGTACAAAGCATTGGTTGCTAAAGTCAGAACTGCCGTTCAGAAAATCTAGTGGACTAAACTGGAAGTATTCGACGTAATCATAAATTTGAACAAATAGGAGACCTGTACTAAGACGAAAAAACAATGATGCCCATGTACAAAACAATCGTATAGGTTTTGTACAATCCGGAGTATTTTTTAACTCTGTTGTATGCAGATTGAACTGTAGTTTATCAGATTTAGCGCAAAATTAACTAGTAATGCTATGTTTCAAAAATTATATGAACTGAAGAAAATAACCCGGTCTTTCTGAAATTAATAATATTTACAATCATCTATAAAATTGTCTACAAAAAAAATTAAATATCACTTTTTGATCGGACTTCAAAATAGATAGCATTGATGATTATAAGAAAGTAAAAGCACATAATCATAATCGTAATATAAGATAGTTACATTAAAATAATTTTTCAACGAAGAACAAAAACTTATATTGCACAAAAATTGCTTAATCTTTTTTTACTAAAACTTGCATAAAAACTATTTTTAGGTTGTTAATTTACAAGATAACTTAAAATAAATGAAGTAGAATGTTTACTTTTTGATTTATTGGATATCTTGGTCCCGTTATTTTGTGTTCTTCTAGGGTACCTATATTAACTAGATCAAAACTCCAATTAGGATAAAATCCATAAGACATACAAGCTACGGAACCCAAACGGCTACAATTGCAATTAACAATACCCATGCCCTTAAGCTCCCATCCCAGATAGACATCTACATCGGCTGGAATGTCTGCAGAATGAGGAAAAGAGTGACATTAGAGAAATGCTTCCGATGCTGGGGCACCGGCCATAACTCAAACAAATGCCAGGGAATAGATAGATCCCAGGACTGTCGCGTACGCGGGAAAAAAGGACACAAAGCTATAGACTGTGAGAATAAACCCTACTGTTCAATATGCAAAACACCTGCACATAGAGCTGCAACAACAGGCTGTCCAGCGTTTCGAAGAGCCTTTAGTAAAAAGACATAGACGATAAGACCATACAATAAAAAATGGACCTAAAAATACTACAAATTAATACAGACCGTATACGGGCAGCTTACGAACTACTGCCAGACATAATAAGTAGGCTCAACATCGACATTGTTATACTCGCCGAGCCAAATCGCAAAATAGCTGAAAAACTAGACTGGGAAAGAGACCACCGAGGAGACGTGGCGCTAGTGATTCATAATAACTCCTTAACATGCGCAGGCATTATTAGAGGCAACGGTTTTATAGGGCTTAGACTGACTACACTTACGGTATTCAGTTGTTACATTTCCCCGAATTGTGACTTTGAAGACTTTAAAAATGATATCGACGAGCTTTGGAATACATTACGCCAACAAAAGGGAAGTATCTTGGTAGGTGGCGACTTATATGCTGCGTCTAAAGCATGGGGAAGCAAAAAAGGGGACGCAAGGGGTCAATATCTACTCGAAATGCTAGCAGACTTAGACATGGTGGTGCTAAACAAAAGCGAGACCCCAACCTTCGAGCGCGGAGATAGGACATCTAGACCAGACATAACAGTAGCATCTCCAAACCTAGCAAGTAAAATCAGGAACTGGGGGGTCTTGGACGAAGAAACAATGAGCGGACACAAATGCATAGCGTTCGAAGTGGAAGACAAAAAACCACAACCATACACAACCCCTGCTAGGTGGAATCTAAAAAAATTAGATCCAAAAAAGTTGGTAGATACACTCGAGCAAGCGCCGTTAGAAACACCATAAGAACTGGTGACCGCTACAATCAAAACATGTAACGCAGCAATGCCAATGAAGAAGACAGGAAAGAGGAAGGAAGGGTACTGGTGTAGTAATGAAATTGCTGATGCTAGACAATGCTGCCTAGAATCCAGAAGGAGATACACTAGAAGTAATGCAAAAAAAAATACCCAAAGACGACAAAACGGAAACACTTAAAGAGCAATACAAAAAAGCTAAACACAACCTACAAATCTTAATCGCTAAATCAAAGGCAAAGTGTTGGGACAGCGTCTGTAAAGAATTGGACGATGATATATGGGGACGTGGCTACAAAGTAGCCACAAAAAACTAAAATGTAACCCACCCTTAAAAATAAACATACAAAAAAATGAAGGAAATAGTAGGTTCGCTCTTTCCAGCACACGAAAAAGTTAACAGACCACCAATCATAGAAGCGGAAGTACCAGAGGTCACAATAGATGAATTAAAAGCAGTGGGTAGCCCCATCAAACTCAAAAAGGCACCCGGTCCAGACCTCATCCCACCCGAGGTGATAAAACTGGCAGTAGAAAATGTGCCAAATAAAATCGTAAAGCTAATGGACAATGTGCTAAATTCTAATGAATTCCCTCTAATGTGGAAAACAGCAAGACTTGTTCTGCTGCGCAAGGCAAACAAACCACCGGAAGATCCCACAGGATACAGACCTTTATGCCTGCTAGACTGCTACGGCAAACTGTTGGTGTCAATAATTCTGAATCGAATTGAGGGGCTGCTACCACACCGCGGGGGACTAGCAGATGCACAATTCGGATTCAGAAAAGGCAGGTCGACTACTGGGGCGATAGAAAAAGTAGTAAAGGTAGTTGAAACTGCAAAACAAGGCACACATCGCACAAGAAATCTCTGCGCTTTAATCGCCCTCGATGTCAGAAATGCCTTCAATTCAGCACCATAGCAAGTTATACTTGAAGAGTTCAAAATAAGAGGATTTCCTCAATATATACAGAACATTTTGAATAGTTACTTGAAACACAGGCATATCATCGCAACAGACGCCGAAGGGAATACAGAAAATATCGAAGTCAGCAGTGGAGTACCGCAGGGCTCCATATTAGGCCCTACTCTATGGAACATAGTTTACGACGACATCTTCAAACTAGACCTAGGAGGCAAAGTCCAACTAGTAGGATTTGCGGACGACATCGCCTTAGTGGTGACAGCGCGAAAGGAAGCCAATCTGATGCATAATGCCAACCAAGCCCTCCGGCAAATAAGCGAGTGGGTGAAGACCAAGCGACTCCAACTGGCTCCAGAAAAAACAGAAGCCATCATGCTAAGCGGCAGGAAAAAACATGCATCAATTTCTTTCATCATGGAAGCCGAGCGACAAACTAAAATACCTTGGAGTCTGGCTGTATAGAAGTCTGCGATTTGACAAACATTTACAAGAAGTAGCCGGAAAATCGGAACGCACTATCACAGGACTAAGCCAAATCATGCCAAGCGTAGGAGGACCCAGAGCAAGCAAAAGAAAACTGCTAGCAGCCGTAGCACATTCAATCATGCTATACGCCGCGCCAATATGGGAACATTCCCTAAAAGTGGCGAAATACAAACAGATGCTAACAAAACTCCAGAGGCAGACGGCAATACGTATATGCGGTGCATATAGAACCACCTCACTGGAAGCGGTACAAGTGATAGCGGGCCTGGTACCTATAGAAAGACTAGCCAAAGAACGGCTGAGGACGCATAGAAAAGAGGACCCTAAAACACCCGAAGAGGAAAGACTTGTTATCATCAAAGAATGGCAAATCGAATGGGAAAAGCTAGGGAAGGGACCTTGGACAAGGACACTAATCCCAAATATCAAAGAATGGATACAACGGAAATGGCGAAGTGGATCGATGGCTAACACAGGCTTTGAGTGGGCATGGGGTCTATAATACGTATCTGCACGCCATAGGCAAAGCACCCGAGAAAAACTGTGTGTACTGTGGAGTACTCGACACCCCGGAACATGCAATCTTCGAATGTGAAATGGCCAAACAAGAGTGGGAAAAACTGGATGCTGACAGAAACAAGACGGTGTAACCGAAAAACTTAATAAGTAGGATGCTCAGAAATGAAAAACAGTGGAACGAACATGCCGGAGCAATAAGGAACATAATGAAGAGAAGGGAACATGACGAAAGAGAGAGGCAAAAGGAAAAGGAAAAGAAAGCCTAAGAAGCAGCCATCTCCCCTATGAAATGGATAAGCGGTTCCGGAGAGACAGCCGGTGAAATAGGGGGAGGTTTTAGTCCGTAGTTCAGTGGGCACTATTCCCAGCGAAGTCGGGCATGCCGGCAGGCACGGGCCTGACGGTATCCATGAGGATTTCCTCCTCCAAAAAAGGGTACCTGTATTAAAGTTGCAATTAATAAGAAATATTACAATATTGCATGAAATAAAGAACTGCAAAGTCACAATTTTCTAGTTTTACTTTGCACGTACGTTAACTTCAATATTGCCTCAGACTGGCTTTGCAACTAGCTCTTACTCTAATTGTGGACTTCTAGAGTATCCTTACGAAAATAATAATTTTTATTAAAATATTAATATATTATTTTGTCCATTTTCCCTAGAACCACGGGCTCCTTTCTTCCTCCTTCTCGACGGGTCTAGTAGTACGCAGGACAACCAACCGGGAATGTTGTCATCTCTAAGGCTTGCAATTACAAACTGTAGCAAAACTTCAACAGGTCTAACGCAACAACGAGAGACCATTATATACTCTGCGGATATACGAGTTACATGAAATAGTTGTTTTCTGATAAATTCAGATTTTGTTTAAACTTTGAAAGCATTAAAATTGTGAATGTAGTGGCATATATTGTTAATTCTAGAAACCTTCTTCTGATTGAAGTACCAATCTTGAAGTCAAAAGCATTAGTAGTTTTCACAATCGAGTGAAACGAATTTGGGTGGCCAGAGGCCTCAATGAAGTGGTTACTATTATTTTGAAAATTTTTATTGTTTCTTCATAATTTTTCGACGTTTGTGTAGAAGAAAAGATAAGTACTTTATGATATGCTGTTTAGACTTCGGCATTATTAGATAGTGTATTATTTACTTTTCTCGACCTATGCACTTTAAGCTGATCGAAAAGGACCGTGAAAATAATCCTTAATGAAACTTTCTGGTAGAGATGCCGAGGGCGACTAGTGCATTCAGAAGAAAATTCTGAATACTCGAAATAGAGGAGGAAATAAATGTCTCAGCATTGCACGCACTGTATGCCGCTCTCTTTTCCGCCAAAACTGGTGTCTGTTGCTTTAGTAAAATGCGCAAAATTGTTTCACTGAATATATTTTTTTTTCAATAGACCTACAAAGTGATGTTCGTTCGAAATTAATTCCGGTTTATCAGATATGGCAGCGAAGGATTGAGATTTTGAGAGGTCCTTTTCAATGATGAGGTAAATAAAACTATTGAAACGATTAGTAAAGTCGAAGCTCGTCTGATAATCGAAAATAAATAGGAAAATTATTGTTATCGCACGGACGAAATGAAAGCTTACATTTCAGTTTTATATTACGCTGGTCTTTGCAAATCATCTGACGTCGACGATAACAGATTTCCGGATAAAATAAATGGCACAACGTAGTATAGATACATGTTTACCAAGCACAGATTTTTATTTTTAACACGCGTCTACATTATCATGACTAAGACATGAAAGACAAAGAAGCATCTATCTATAAAATGTGAGACATTTTCATTAGAAACTGCCGGCATTACTATGTGTCAGGTAGTACTATAATACAATAACAAAATACTTTAAGATGGATTTATATTCGTTACATTGAATAATTTGATATACATATTTTGATATTTTCACATTTCTTCATCTCGCTGCACCACATACTCAAAATTTTAAAAATTAAAAATTGGCCGACTGAAGAACAAACCATTTGCAGGGAGCCAATCGCACACTTATCTGGGATAATTGGATACCATTATTAAAACGTATGCTTCTGGATACATTCGAGATGACCGTCATATGACAATAAGAAAAGCTAAGCGGAAAATTCACGTTGAACTGCACGTCACTGCCAAAGAGTACAAAGTTCTACCAGGGGTCCGCTTTAACGCTGCTATCTCGCACTGTACTATTTATTTCTTCATATATGCATACAACAGAAACAACTAATGCAAAGCCAAATACTATTCTTTACTATAATGGTACAAAAGGAGGTACGAACACCTTTACCACGAATAGAAGACCGATACGAACTTTTTATGAAATGCTGGATCATACAATTATCAACCAGAATTTTTTGGAGGTACCAAAATCAGCCAACAAGCAAGGAGAAAAGTTTGGCAATTATTTTTCTTGAAAAATCATCATCATCATCATCAGCCTCTTATTATCCACTGTTGAATAAAGGCCTCTTCAAGTTTGTTCCATGCGTCTCTGTCTCTTGCGGTTTGAATCCAGTTTTTACCCGCCGTTTGTTTGATGTCATCCGTTCATCTTTTCTGTGGTCTTCCCCTGCTCCGCGTTGTAAGTCTTGGTCTCCATTGGATTATCTTTGTGTTCCATCGGTTTGGCTCCTGCCGTGCCACGTGTCCAGCCCATTGAAAAATGGCACTCCATATTGAACAAAGAACTACGCAACATTAACCCCAGAGCCTTGAAGCTTACCATTCCGGCAAAAGAGCGTCCTTTTGGTTTATTATTATAAGAGTGCTGCTGCTGCCAGAGAAATTCGATAAGTCAAGAGTGAAGATGCAGTACTTCATAGTACGATCAAAAGTGGTTCAAGCGTTTCAAGCTCAGTGACGCGGACCTGGACGTCTAAGCACGCTCTGGATTGCTCGGGTCAATTGTTATCTTCGCGCAATTCAGATTCAGGTAATTAAGGGCTTCAATGAAGTCAGAAGAAACTCCCGTCGATGGAAAAGGCCGTGTTGAATAAATAAAGCTTTGTGTTTAATGGAATGAAGAGTTCCGGACGGTCTATCCACAAAATTATTACCCATTATTATATAGTCATGTCTGGATGAACAGCAAAAAACTTTTAATGCTACAGGTAATTGTAAAAGAAAAATCATTCTTATGGAATGTTAAAATCTTATGGATTTTAAAACAATAATGATAATCTCCAAAAAAGTTTTTGAAACATAACGATTTTTTGCACTAAGAACTTTGCAGGTATTCTTTTAGATGTATCGTTTTATCAGGTGATGTAGCTTCTTAAACAGCTGTAGATCGAACATTCTTTTATTGTTAAAGTTATATATTTTTCAAGGGTAATGAAAACATGATTTTACCTGAAATCAGTTTTCTATATTTTAAAGTTGAAATATAGATGTTTGTAGGTCTGAATAGAGTTTTTAAGATAACTGGCCCAAACTCTTCGCTTGGTTCCTTCAAAACCAGAAATAAAAGTGATATTAATTTACCTTCAGATAAAACTGTTGGTTGCACTGTGTGACCGGCTAATCAAGAAGATTGTACAAAATTACAGTGCTTCTCTCTTTCGACAGTTAGTATCCGATTAGAATGCATCTCTAGTTTGATTAGAATTAAATGCATTCTCAACATTTATTTCATTAATTAATTATTTACTTCTGATACAAATTTTTTCTCTTTTCTATGCAAATCTTCTCTATTTTCTGTAGTTGCCTTTATAATAAATTTGTTAATTTTCCGGGAGACAGCTCTATGGACTTAATTAAATTTAAAAAACTAATTAGAAGCTTCAAATCTTATATCCTTGTTTACAATTAATTTCTATGCATGCATGGCCTACCTTAAATCACTGTCATGCACAATTCAACCAGATTCAATAGCTTTATAATTTTCGAAGGCTTTATTGCAAATTGCGATTTTCTCTCTGTATCTACCAGCTTGATTAATTTAATGAACAAACTTCTACTAATTATTGAAAGCAACGAATCACTGCTTGATCAGGCAATCGAATAAAATGAAATTGAGTAATACTGCTCTCCAGAATTTCAAGACACATCACACGTGTTTGCCAAAATGTGGCATATTGATCTAATAAGTTTCGTATCCCTCTAATTCATTGTTCCTACATCTAATCCTCATAACAAATACTTTCTAATCAAGCTTCAAATTGAGTATACAAAACTCTACCACATGAGCGCTAGAAGACACCAAAATCTTTGAACCACCGTTATATACTACTATTTCTCCTATAACAAATATTATAGTAGCAATCTTCAGATTATACTGTAATCCTATCCTATGGTAGTGATCCAAATATTGCAAATCAACTTAATTGAAATTAAAACATGGCAAAAATTCGAGAATAAGAACAAAAGAAGAGAAACCTACCCTCAGGGCCATATAAATAATAAACGGTTGTCCTGACCATAAAATGTTAAGTATCTTGAGTTATATTTGGTTAAGAAACTTATCTGGCGAAAACACACGTTTACTAATCGCAAGCAATTAGGAAATTCTCTCAAAAATCAACTGGCTCATCACTGAGGACAAGCTCCTAAACTACAAATCAATCTGGTTCTACAGCGTTCAACTTTGGAACACAGCATCTATATCTAATATTGAAATTCTCTGCGTTTTCAAGCGAAAATTCTGTGTGTGATAGTAAACGCGCTTTAGTTTGCACCAAACGCGGTTATCCGAATCTCAACGATAAAGGAAGAGATCTAACGTTTTACAGTATACCGGTTGGCTTAATGTCCATTCTAACTATTTAACAGTAAATCTTTAATCTGTAGGAGGGGTTGCAAAAACATTGTCCAATGTGTTGCCTACCAGATTGTAATTTAATTATCTTATGCGGGTTTTAATTTTAAAGTTTAGTATACAGATATACGTGCTCCGGTCCTAAATTAGAAAACAAAAACTTATTTGTTACAAAAGATTGATACTGAGCACTCTCCTAGATGTTATTTAATTGTCATCTAATTTACTAACTGTACTTTACATAGATTACAAACAAAGAGGGATATTTAAAAAATCTATTTCTCTAAAGTAATTAGCATTTTCAAGAAAAAACTAAAGCGAGACTTTCCGTCTAGTGATGCAATCACAGCTGCTAGAACCTCGAAAATAAAAAAGGGAAGTAATAATAATACAAAGATAAGCAAACAGCAGTTCAATTAATACGCGCTCTTATGTCGCGCCACCAGCAAATCAAAAATTACAAACCTTACTTCCATAAATAATGCTGATTATCTGCCTTAATTTGCTTAATTACATTAGATGTCTACTTCTACCGCTGTTGTTTTCAGAAACACTTGTATAAACAATTTTAACAACTTTTAAAAATGGCGTCACATTTTGCACAACCCGTGTAATTTTATTGGCGTATTTTAAAATCAGTAACAACATAATGATATTTTCAAAAAAAATTGGCCATTGTTTTTGTAAATGACTCAAATTAGATTGTAACATGAAACAAATAAAAGTATAAAAAAAACTCACCATTCAACGTCGACAAAGCTTCGCTCAATAATGCATTCAAAGTTCAGGTTTTAATTGTTTTCAGCACGAACTCATTATAAGTACAACTTAACCATTGCAACGCGAAATCACAACTGGCTATTATTCCCCGTTCAAATTAGACTGTTTATCATTTTCGAGTGTTAACCTTCTAGAATGCAAACGCGATAACGGACGCACCTGGTTTGAAATGTGCAAATTTAACATGTGCAGGCCGAGTCGTTCGCATGTTGCAGGCACAAAAACCATCGGGTCTGCAAATTACTAAGCAAATTTACTATCCACTGCTCCTTTTACAAAACAAATCGGCGCACTGTTCTATTCTTTACAAAGTTATTTGTTATTTACCATTTGACATTTTAACTTTCTGTGAAAACCTTCGCAATTAAGTTCTTCAAATACTTCTTGAAGATATAAGGATGTTTCCGCTATTATTTATGCATTATTAGATTCTATCAAATTAAAAGATATCATTTATATGTGATTTCTTACTTCAACTTCCTTAACGTTGCAAGGACTAAAAAATATAAAATATATATTTATTTTGTTAAATAATATACATAATAGATAGATACTATTTTAATAATTTTTAGCAGAAATTATATTCATATTAAAATTTGCAACTTAGGTAGACATTTCTCTAGTCATAGTTATAGAAATTTAAAAAAAGTCAATATTTTTTTATAATCTATTATATATAATTAATAAAATAATATTTTATTTAATATATAATAGATAATATAAATAATATATTATATTTCTATTTAGCAATAAAAAAAAAAACTTTTTCTTTGGTTCCTTACAATTATCTCTTTATTAAAACACTGTTTCCTAAAATGCGTCCACATTGGTTTACTATACTGTTTTTTCAAGAAATTCTAACAGATTTTGTAATTTTTAGAATAAAAATTCATAAAAAAAGATTTTCCCTTACAAAAAATAAGGGATAAATTCTGCGGGGTGAAACTATCACGGTTCAGTTCCTTTTTTAATAACAATTAATTCCTATTTTACTTTATGAAGATATCTGAAATACAACTTAAAAGGTTCTGACAAAACTGTTTTTAGGGGGAACTTTAGAGATGTTTTTTTGCCCTTTAAAGTACTTATGGGCATATACAAGGCGTATCCCTTATTTTCTGCCTTGTATCACATATCTAAGTGCCATTAGAATTGATGACGGACACTTGGATAGTGTTCCTTGTGACTCTAAATTTTTGTGAAGATCAGTTTACGCAAGAACTGATACTCATACGTACATACTAAGATCATGTGAAATTCAGAAATCTAATTAGTGGTACTCTAGTAACCAATATATCCACACCACATAACTTTTTAATGCGACTTTGATCTTGTACTAGGTTTTTCTTTGAGGATATAAAAAATAACACCATTGCATTCAAAATATTTTGGAAGCAGTGCTACTTGCATTTGCAAAACAAATGGACCCAAAGATCGCCCAATTTAAAGCAATTTGATTTTATTTTTTCGATTATCTAAAGGGGAAGGTCGTTGTTGATGATACTCAACCAAATGGCATTAGAGTATATTTAAGCTATTAATTAGAGAAAGAATTAAACAAATATTTAGTAGTAGTAATATAATTAACTGCACCAATTAAGATAGGAAGTCAAACAAATTAAATCGTTCTATTCTAGCTGATAATTACAAATTGTTAGAAAAAAGATGGGCAAATGTCAAATAAATAAAAAATGCACCCAAACAGGCCGAAGTATACAGCTCAGACGATAAAAATTGTAGGACACACTAATAAACAAATAAAATAAAGGACAATTTTTTCGAGACAATAATTCGAGTAACCGGAGTTCAACGTAAATGTTTTCAATACCAAAATTGCATTTGACTCTTGCAGTAAAGTGCTATTAGTAAAAATACGTGTGACGCGATTATTGTTGACCAGAAGATCTCCTGCGTGACATTTAACAGCACCTACCATACCAATTCACTTTTCAACCTTCAAATGGTTTTACATCAATATACAAGCAAGCAACACTTTATTTTTCTATTATCAATCTTACGCATTTGATAACTTACCAAATATGCAAACTCGAATTCCTATACAAACATCTCGTTTCATTACACATAAGCAATTATGTAGCCTGCCACTCTACTAATCCTACAAAAATAACAAAATCACTCAACGAAAAAGTTTCAAAGTAAGAGGTGTAAAAATCATAAAACATAGAATCGATAAAATATCTCTACCCGTATTTTTTGTGAACTTGAAACCTCACGAATATAATAAAGTTATTTACCATCTTCAATTACTACATAATCAAATAATAAAAGTAGAACTACCACCTACACACGCGTTATATTTAAGGCGTACAACTTTAAACGTTGTAAGAAATATACTACACGTAACGGTAACCAACTTACCAATTATAGATGTTCAGCAAACAAAAAACTCCAAAATGAGCTAAAAATAAACATAGAACAGAGCAATCCAATATAAATCAGTTATAGCAACGTTCAACACACAATAATAAAAAACGAAATCAATCGTTTATACAACCAACATATAGCCAAAAGTACAGGAAAGCACAACATAAGTTTAAAACATTATAAAAATACTTAGAAGAATTCAAAATGATATTAGCATAACTAATGCAACAAAATGACCGGTTGCAAATATGTTATCTACTGTTATAAGTCTAAATACTTAAGTGTATCTTTATAAAATGCAAATGGCATCCAGTCAAATAAATGTGCACAAAATTTTTTAAACTAAATGACATATTTTTGACAACAAAAACGTACTTTACGAATAAATACCATCTGCGATTACTTTATTATAATTTATAGCATATTAGAGGTGCAGCAATACTAATAAGAAGCTCAACCATGAGTTGCCAAAATTCTTGAAGCAGCAATTATCTAAGTATCAAATCCAATTATATATCGCGAGTTTATTACACTCTTAGACATAAAATCGTCAAAGACAACCTCTAACCTTTTTTTTGAACACTCAGTAGCAATTTTAAATGCGGTACTGACTGTAACTGAAAATAAACCTACTGGAGACTGGAGAGCCAACATAATAGTCTGCAGATTAAGATAACATAGTTGATCTATTGGTCTCCTTTGACACAGGATACGTTTCCTAACTACATGAAGATTAAAAGCAACTTTGACCTAACATTAGTTATCATAAAAATCAGCACCACAATAATTTGAAAATCGCGAAGGCTATCATTACATTACAATAAAAGTACTTGTCGCCCTTCTTTGAAATAACCTGTAAACAAATATTAGCCCTAAAACACCGTAAAAAATTCCAAAACGATTGTAGCAATTCAACTCCTTAACGAAATATTTCATTTAGTACGGCAAAAATGCAGAGCGAGGGCCATAGAACGTGCAATCCAGCTGACAAAACAGTGTTTAATAGACCTGCAAATAGTTTAAGAAATAAAATAAAAATAATAAAGCAGAAGACTTCCCAACATTATTTTCAAGAACAAATGATAGAAAACGGACCCTGCACTAAAAACAATAAAAAAGGAATGGGCAGGATCAGATCAGGGAGAAGCAGAACAATTTGTTCAACATTTAACCTAATAATGAAGATGAACGTTTACTAGAGGTACTACTGCAACTATCGCTTCCTCTTAAAAGCTTTACTGTTGATAAAATGTATAATGAAATCTTCCAACTTAATAAAAATGAGTTGTTAAAATATTCAAAACATTCTTAATAAAAAATCTTTTTAACTTTGATCTACATCTAAGTTATTTGCTTTCACAACTTTAGAAGTTTGCGCAAATAATATTAATGCTAAAAATCAGACGAATCTCCTGAAAATATTGAAACTTTTCATCCAATAAGTCTACTATCTGAGATTTCTAAACTTAAAAAAATATAACTAAACGACTCTACGCACCTGAAAATTATATTCTGGGTCTTCAGTTCTATTTTAGAAGGCAGCATACAAAATTCAGCAGTGTCATCTTGTTATAAATATAATTAGTACGCTTTTTAAATTTAGAAGACACTGCCTTACAGTATTTATAGACATGCGGCAAGTCTGCAACAAGGTTGGGTAACAAATATGTCAAGTAAATACTACCTACTTCTTAATTCGATCGTTACTTTCAAATAAATTATGGTCTACAATACTCTAGGTTTTATACAATCTGCTCTGATGCTCCTCAAGAAAATGTTTTGGACCGTCGCTGCAAATCATGTATATTTTGAACATAACTACAACAGCAGTTCTTGTTTCTGACCACTTCAACCAATCTTCAAATAGCTTCTTGAAACCCATTTGATCCTTCTACAAACATGGTTAAACAAACGAGCAATATCAATAAATGAAACCAAAAGCTATTACGTCAACTTCACTATTAGTCATAAACAACATTCACAACTGTATATAAATAATATACCAGCACCACAAGTAAATGAAGTGCGCTACCTTGGACCACGTGGACAAAAAATTTATCTGTAAATAACATATAGTGTACCGAAACCGGAAAAGAAAAGGACCTTCGAATTAAGAAAATGGCCGATTTTGACAAGTCTTGTTTCACATTGGAAAATAATGTTTTTACTTATAAAGTAGTAATCAAGTCAATTTCTAGATACGGCATTGTACTCTGGAGGTGTCTAAATAGGTATTAACAACTATTTTCATAGAAAACAAGTTTATCTAAACCCGCTTGTATTGAGCCTTTACAATATGATTATCTCACCAGAAGACTGAAAAATAAGAGGCCTGTCAGATAGTTAACTCCAAGCCGTGAGACGAAATCGCTAAGTAAATTCTCTCATGCCTATTAACTCCTAAATGATTTATTTGACAAATAATTCTGATTGTTAATATCCTAATATACAACTTTCTTAATTATAAGTCGACAAGAAAATTTGAATGACAAAACTAGACCATACAGTAGCCCACCACTAAACTATTTAGCTTTCAGTTCATTCAAAATTATCACCACAATAAATAATCACGATAATTACAAAAAAAAAAGTAAAATTCCAGTTTTAAAATCATGAAAAGCGGGAACCAATTTAGAACTAAACTTGTCTGCCCTTTTAACAGGATATAAATAAAGATTAATTATACTATTCTGTTCAGAAAATAAGGTGATTTTTAATTTGAAATTCATTCCAAAGTCATAGTTCAAAAACTATATTGGCACAACCTTCAAGTTGACATGTCAAATACTTTATACCTTACGGCAGTTTGTTTGTATCAAATTTTTGCCTTTTATGATGTTTTGAATGTCTAATATTGTTGAACAAAAAATTTGCATTAAGTTTTGGGTTACAAATGAAATGTATGATACTGAGATGCCTAACACGAAGCAAAGAATATTCGGTTACCAAACTTTATCGAGAAAAATTGTATTCCAATGGCACAAGCTGTTAAGCGAAGGTCGTGAATCCATTCTGGTCGTCCATCAACATCAAACACGAAAGAAGAATTATAAACAAATCGTCGTTTGATTGTTAGAAGGTTTTCTGAAGATTTTAGTATATCACTAAGTTCAGTAGACGTAACTTTAAGTGATGTTTTAAGCTTAAAACTTTTGTCTACAGAAATCATCAATCGATAAAACTAAAATCAAAAAAGATGCTGGAAAGAATTTCAAAAAATAAATATGAAAAATGTTTCCAAGGTTGGATTGAACATTGGCGTATGTGTATTGAAACATGAGACAAAATAAATTTAACTGAATAAATAAATAGTATGTTTTATTCCTTGAGTGTCTACAACCGAACGTCAGTGTGAGCTCCGAATTTCAACCCTTTCTGTGGAAAATTTCGAGCATCAACATAAGAAATCTAAGAATTACAAGAAGTTATTACAAAGATCTGTATAGTACACGAGCAAACTGAAGGTAAGGGCACAATAAAACAACTTATTTACGCATTTCAAGCGGCGAGAAGACCGCAAGCATTATTGCAGGCACTAATAGTTAAGATGCAGGAGTTATTAGAAAAAATAAGAGTTAAACTAGATAAAATGGATGTGAGGGACGAACGAATGGAAAACATGGATAATTTTAAAAGAGACTTAATTGAAATCAAGGTTGAAGGCGAGCCACTGAGAAAATAAAATAAAAAACTGGAACAAAATACACTAAAGCAAGATAGAAGAATGGAAGAAATAGAAAGAGAGATAAGAACAACAAATATAATAATATACGGAGGAGTTGAGGAACAAAAGGATGAGTGAGATCTGCAATTAAAAGAAAAAGTGAGAGTAATTCAAAAATTCATGGAAATAACAATGAGAATATGAAATGAGGTAAATAAGATCAAAAGAATTTAAAACCAGCAAGAGGGTAAGTGCAGACCAATTATGATGGAAGTAAGAAATTGAAATAAGCAAATTGAGGTACTTACAATAACGAAAAAAATAAAGAAAACAAAAATTTACATGGAAGAAGATATGTAAAAGCAAAGGAAAGAATTGGTAAAATATATAAAACTAATTAGAGCAGAAGGTAATGTGGCTGCCATGAAATACAATAAACTAATATTAAAAGGCGAGGCCTACTTTCTCGAGCAATTACAAGCATCTGAAAACTATGAAATAGGCAAAAAAAAGGAGAGGGAGAGGCGGATGAAGCAAACGAAAAAAAAAGTAGTTACAAAAGGCAATAAAGTTTCACTTAACACGAAAGAGACACATGGGAAGAGAAATACCGGAAGAAGGGCAAAATTCTAAGCCAAAGATCATCAGGAAGTAATGAATATGAAATAATACGAGAGAGACGTCTGAAGATTTACAAAAAAAAAAGAAATACCCCAAAAAAATTAAAGGCTTATAATAAAGGACGGATAAGGGAAATGACACAGGCTAAGGAAAAAGTAAATAATAAAGTAAAAAAACTGGCACATGTATAAGCAAAAAAGTTAACCGCTAGGAATGATAAGGGAGAACAAAATACAAATAAAATTATGAAACTCGGTCTTTGGAATGTACAAAGTACCCATGCAGAAGGAGCGCTAAAACGCCTAAAAGAGAAAATGAATTGATACTGTATTTAAATGCTAGTCTTGCAAGAAAACAAAACAAAAAGAAAATTTTATAGTAGAACTAGAATATGTATATTTCAATAGCGACAAAACTTCAAGAATGTTAGGAACAGGTTTTTTGAGAGCAAAAGATTATGCCAATCCAATTAAAGATTTAAAGCAATATCTGACAGAATGTATCAATTGCAAATAAAACTAGAAAACAGAAACGTATTTTGAATATTCACGCACCAACAAAAAATGAAGAAAAAAATGTTTAAGATAGATTTTACAAAGAATAGGAGGATACCTACAACGCTACTAAAATAGTAGTAGGAGTCTGCAATGCAAAAATAGGAAAAAAGTATATGTAAACATATGTAGGGGGAGTAACAATAACGACATATGGCTAACAAGTTTTCTAACCATATAAAGCTAATAAGTTTGTAACGACATAAGGCTAATAAGTTTCGCAACACAGTATAGCCTATGTATTACAAGTACCATGTTCGAGCACAAAGAAATACATAAAGGTACTAGGCTTGCACCTAACGAAAAATATACAAACCCGATAGATCATGTTCTAACCCAGAAAGAAAACAAAGGACCTACGCACTTACAGAAGGGCGGACGCAGACAGCGATTACTTCCTAGTAATTACAAAAATAAGGCAAGACTTTCAAATTAGAAAAATGAAAAGTGTAAAAAAGGATAAACCAATAAATATAAGGGTACTATCGGACGTTAAAATAGCAACGAAATGCAGAGAGAAGATTGAGAAAAAGCTAAATAATATGCAAGGTGAAGAAATAAATCAGAAATGGAGGCAAATAGAAGTGGCCGCAAGAAATGTAGCGATAAAAACAATACCACAAAAAAGAAGTGCAAAGGGATGGTTTGGTTCAATAAAGAATGCAAAGACGATATAACAAGAGAAAGACAAACTAAAGAGATTAAATGAACAGCAGAGAACAACAAAAACAATATGCAGGGGCAAGAAAAGACCACATAGAGAAGAAAAATAGAAGAACAATTTGTAAATAAAGAAATAAAAAATTTTTATCGAGAAATTAGAGAGCAGAAAATGCGGCATAAAACTCAGTATATAAGAGACAAAGAGGCAAATTAATATTTAATGATGAAGATATATTAGCAAGATGGAGAAAACATTTTAGAGACCTAATGAACAGGAATGACACTGAAATAGGAAAACAAACAGAAGAAGAAGAAAAAGCAGAAATCAAGGAGATGTATAACCGTCAGCAATAAAAAATTTAAAAAAAATTCAAAAACTAAAAAATGACACCTCGGGAAGAAATGGTATTAATGTAGAATTAATAAAGTATGGGGAAGATCTGCTGTACACAAAATCCATTAAAATGCGAAAAGAAGGGGAAACAGCCCAGCCGGCAGCTTTTTACAAGAAATAAAAAAAACTGCCAAAATTATAAAGGGGTTGCACTGTTGTACACTATATGTAAGATAATGGCAAAAGCGATAGATGAAAAAATTAAAAAGTATGCCAAAGAGGTGGTAGGCAAACATCAAAGCGGATTTAGATCCGGAAGATCCGTGATTGGCCACATCTTTACACAAAGTATGCTAAACCAATACGAAAAAGACATATATGGCGATGGTAGATTTTAAACAAGTCTACGACTCTGTAAACCCGAGAAAACTTTTCAATGTAATGAGAGAACTAAAATCAAAGTAAAACTCAGCGACAGGACTTCCAAGAGCTTCCAAACAGACACAGAGCTAAAGCAAGGAGAACTATTGTCGACAACACTATTTAATATATTATTAGAATGGATAATAAGAAAAAGTAGCATTAATAGATCTGGCATCTTAAGAACAAGATCGCACAAAATACTAGCCTATGCTGATAACGTGTCAATCCTAGTCAGGACAAGGCAAGAATTAATACAAGTGTGCCAGAAATTTGGTAACAGCGGCGTAAAGGGTTAACTTGAGAATAAATGAAAGCAACTCGAAGTTTATGGAACTAGGGCTAATGGGAAAACCACAAAAATTAAAAGATTTGGTAGTAGACAAAGTCAACAAGAATAAGGCTGAAAGAAGTCCAAAACGTGGTATATATAGGAACTGTCACAACGTAGATGGAAGAAGAGGAGAAAGAGATCGAAGCAAGATTATTCAAAGAGGATATATGTGTAGGTACCTTAAATAAAATTTTGAAATTGGAAAGCGTCAATAGGAAAACTAAAATATATCTATATATACAACTAAAGAAGAAATAAAGAACCTATAAGAGAAATAGAGCTCAGTAACCAAATTAAAGCAGCAAATCTGGGTGGCTAGGACATCTAAAAGACAAACAAAAGACAGGGTTGCTAATAAGTTAATGGATATAAATCTAGAATAAACAAGAAGAAAAAAAAGACTGAGAAGGAAATGGTTAAGCGCAGCTAGGGAAAATCTAGAAGAAACAGATACACAGAATTAGAAAGCACAAGCAAAAGATTGGAAAAGATGAACAGAAATAACCAAATTATATGGGCCTAAATGGCCTGCGTGTAGCAATTATTCACTCATCTTACTTTTGAAACAGAGTAGTATATTAAATAATGATAAATTAAAATACAAATAAAAGTAATTAAAGCTATTTAATGATACTCTCAAATGTAGCTGATTGATATGAAAGTTTATTTGTATGTATGTAAGTTCACAAATTGCGCAATATTTGTGTACCATTTTTTGTTTAATTAACCTTTGATTATCCTTGTAATTAATTAGAGTGATGTAAATACGAAAATGTTTATAGTATGTCACGTTTAGAGTATAAGCATTTAAATTAGTGTGTAAAGTTATGTTTTAATCTAAATTTACATTCATTAACTAGAAGAAACTGTTTGCCAAATCCGTTTTTAATTTAATATTGAAAAAGATTTAACAAAGCAGTTCCAAGCTATTTTCCAAACAGAAATTTCCCGTGAAGTCCTTGTTGTGTCTTGTGCGCTACTCCTGCAGCTAAAATATTCAGCAATCAATTTCAATGCTTCCTTCTACCCCTGAATGTAAATTCGCTCTAAACTCCGAAAATTGTTACGCTTTTATTTAAATAAAGGCGAACCTTTCCGATTTAAATTCAGGTAAATGAATTCTGAATTTATTTTGCCATCTGAAGCCTCACATCTGCATCCCGAGCGGCCTGGCCGCGCAGGCAGGATAACCCGCATTAAAAGCGCGCGCGGCCGCCCTCCTCGACGCAAATTCGGGCTCGGCGCTCCAGATGTACCACGAAACAATAAAACGAAGGAGACAAAGCCTCCGAAGCCGCAAATGTACATTTCGGCGATATTTTATACCCGCGACGGCTGTAATACCTCCTATATGCCGTCCGACGCCGCCATAAATAAAGGAAAGTTCATGGGCCGTCGTCGACTACATTAGATGAAATATGTACCGCCCGAAATGACAAATAAATGCCGGCTCACCTAGCGATCCCCGAGCGCTAATGCCTTAATTTTTCCGCGCTCCCGGCCGGCGGCTTAATAACTGCGAAACTTCGCGAGCGGCCTAACGAAATCGAGGGCCCTCGAAGTTTTACGCTTGTTTTCCCTCTGCAGGTGTAAAACGGCGGAAATTTTAAATGCTTCCCGCTGCGAATTTTGCAAGTTTTATTAAAGTACCTGGCGTTTAAGAAGGAAGTTAATATGCGATGGTAGGAAGTTCCGGGCCGGAGCGCCAGAGCTTTATCGGGGCGGCCGGGCGCGCAACACCATAACTGGCGCTAAGTGCAAGTGTATAGATCTCAATAAATAATCTGATTCGTAATGCAGTTTGGGGGGTTACACTCCGTATATGGGTAAGTTCGATTTTGCCACAGTTTTCAGTGGGGCTTCAAGGTCACAGTATTCTAATTGTACACACGCGGTTTGCATTATTGCAATTAGCAAAAAACGGCTTCATGACATATGCAATATTCACAAGGTGGTTTACTCGATTTGCAATTAATATGAGCTTAAAAGTTAGACTACGATAAATAGAGAACTATGTGAATCAATTAACATGTTATCCAAAGATTTTCTCTCCAAATCTTAATTACAAGTGCAAATTATTTTTTATTCCTAATTCGTGATTTAAAAAACAACAAAAATAAGGTAAGTTGTATTAATAGGGTCGTTGAGGTAAATCTTCTATTATATAACACAACAGGTTAGCTTCATATAGTCAACAACCTACGATTGTCAATAAAATTAATCGAGAATGTGACAGAGTTGCTATATTCGAATATTTCGCCCCGGAACGTCGCCGACAGAAATTATTGTGCACATAATACACAAAGAAGTATAGAGAATCTGATCATCAGGAGAAGGTAATTACTGACAGGGCAACAAGTGATTAATTCGTTCGCAAATTGAAAGAGAAGAACCTTGGGTGTAGCATGACTAATATTGCAAAAGAAATGGGCGTGGCGAGGTCGACGATCAGGATAGCAGTGCACTACAAGTCTTTCTCCCTGAGAAATCACCTGTTGAGTGAGAAAAATAAGATGGAGGGGTTAAAGGCCCAAGCACTGCTAAACGACATCAAGCACGTCACCGCCGGCTTCCTGAGATTATTTTTCGACATCCAGAACAAGAAAATGAATCACCAAAATGTCTCTTGAATTTACCAAGGAACCTCTGAAGCGCTGTGATGGTGGTGGGGCTTGAGAAAAGCACTCCACTTTTTCGAAAAAGGCTTGAAGTATATCAACGTACTGGAGACAGTTGTTAAGCCCTGGATAGAAGACGTGCTGCTGTGGGAGTACCTGTTCTAGCAAGACTTCAGCCCACAAGGAAAGGAAGATCCAACAATAATTTCTATTACCGCTGCCCCACCGATTTGTAGTCACCTTTCAACCCCAACTGCAAAACCCTTAAGTACTACGTGTGACATGTGGTTGAAGTAAAGAACAGTATGCCTCATCATAACACCAAAGACAACTTAAAGGTTTTCATTATGAAGGTAATAACAAATACGGACAAGGAGGAAGTTGTGTTGGTCTGCAGCAGGTTTAGGTCCCAGTTCAAGGAGGTGCAAAATTTTATGTAAACAAATTTAATTTTTCTTCTATTTCAATGTTATTTTCTTTGATTATTTATAAGGAATATATTGCTGTGGTTGCTCGAATCTTTTTGTTCCTCTCCATAGAAAATAATTTGTTCTCTCCGAGGGAGACAACGTGCTTAAGTAGTGTTGGAATGATTGCTCCTTCATGTTAGGTAAAATCTCTACTTGCTTCATTTAGTTTCTTTTTATCATTTGGTGCTCTTGAATTCTGTTATATTCTTCTAAAGCAACCCCTCTCAACAATTTTTTATTTTACTAATATAGGAAGAGCTTGCCAGCTATTAAATTGAGATGACAAAGGTGTTGCTTGTTACGCAGCTTGTTCGATGATTGCAATTAAAGGTACAATTGAATTTAACATATCGCCTTTAGCTTTGAATGGTACTTCCACTGCAACATTTGTTATCTAATATTCTTAAAATTCTTCCATAGTAGTCTTCCTACAGCACAGTGTTGGAGGTCTGCAATAATTAAATGCGTGAATAATTATGTTAAGAGAAATCGGTGAGATCTGGTAGTTTATTGACATCTGTGAACCAGTAAGTTGGTTAATCAATTGATAGAGTATAAAGATTGTCCTTCTCTATTGTTTTCAGACTTCCCTTCCTTTGTGTTAATTACCTTAGAATCTCAGTGGTGATGCTTAGCATTCTAGTCTCCTGCTTTCAAGAATATTAAAAATGTGATTAAATTATTCTTCCTTTATGATATGTATAGATAAGGGATATTTGTATTTCTATAATGTTTAATGGAGCCTGATGTTATAATGACTGTATATAAAATGGAGTTCGGATATTAATACAATATTTAGCTTGTTTGTTAACATAAATGCTTTTAGTTGCAGCCCATTTCGACATAAAACAAATATATAAACTTTTCAATTTATAAAGTATCACAACTAGTCTTAGCAGATTTCTTTCTATTCATATCAAAATAATATTTCAAATAAAAAAATTTAAAAGATGAAAAATTGTCGAGTCATACGTGAGAAACCAAAGTTTAAAAATGAAAACATTTTTAAAGCAACGCTTTGTAAATTTATAAATCTGCAGAAAATTAATTATTAAGAAGTTATTTAAGATATGTTATTGTAATAAACCTTGATCGAATTGCATTTTGAAGGTTAATTAGCGGAAGCAAGCCTGACCTACTTGTTAAAAAATAGTTATAACAGTACAAATGACGAAACGTGAGTATATGTGCATTTTTATTAGCAGAGCAATCAATAAAACAAACAGGTTGCAGCAAACACACAACGAATTCAGTTATTTTCGGTTAAAATTGAATTATCCTTTCAGCTAACACTCAAATATTTTTATATGTAATAGTTTTAATTATAACTTGTAAACACATACATTTCGTCATTTAATTTTTTTGTTAATTTATATACGTGTATATAGATACCTCAAACTGAGTGTATGCTTGAGTATAAGACCGACTATTTGCCAATTATTATCCCGCTAAGCCATGGTCAGAGTTTTTAAATTCTTGATAATCACTGATGGGTGGAAAGTTATAAAATTAAGTTGTTATCTTTAAATATGTATAGTCACGCTCTGTTGATAGTAGTAGGTCCTATAAGTTGATTAAAAATAATTACAACAGTCGACAGTTGTTACTAGTATCCGACTCAATTTGTACTCAAGAGTTATAAATTTTTAAATTTAAATTGTTGAGAATCTAAACTTTCCAAAATTGAACATTTTTCACAAAGTACTGTTAGGGACACTAATTTGTAAGATTAGAATAGAGTAGTGATGGAACTATAGTTGAGATTGAGTCCAATTCTTAATCCCATTCTTCGATGAGTTAAAGGTGCTGGTGGTTAGCTTGTGTTTGTACCCCCATCCTAATCCACCTTACATTAGAATCAGAATCTTCTCACGCTGCGGGAACTTATGTCTATCCCGTAATTGTAGAGGTTAAGAACGATAAAGTTGCAGTGGAAAATACCTGTTTAGTGATGTGGATAGTTAGCACGCCTGCATTTCTGTAGAACACAGTGTTTCTTTATTCTTTTTATTCACGTATGTCCACAATGAACAATATACAAGGTCATCTTGTTCCGAATAGACAATCGGCTGCCAGCAATATAAACCGGAGCCAAGGGCCTGTCGAGCTGCCCCCGTTTTGCAGTCGCCTGTTCTATATCAGGCTTCTAAGTAAGCCTCCTTTCGCCAGGGTATCTTTAGATTGAATATTTTGAGATTCGTCAGGTTTCGTCGCAACGTGTTGGACCATCTTTTCAACTTGTCCAGTTTCACCAAAGAGAGCCGAGGTAAGCTTAACAGCACTACTGTATTTAATATGTATAAAATCATTGTGTGCCCTAGATTTAAAGGCTGAATAAGACTGAAGACAACACAAAGCCTTGCGAGATGCATAACTATAGTGGAGCAGTTGTTCCCGGCTCCAAACTTAATGTAAATTTAATGAACGCATATACATTAATTATTTTCTGCCAATTTTTGATAGTATATTCTGAGTGCTTCAAAATAAAGAAAAAACTTTTTTGTGCTAGTACAGTAGTCACTCAGAATATCGAACTGAAACTGATTCCTGTCAAAGAACTGCTTAGTACAGGACTGATTGTGAAAAACTTAAAAAATATAAAATACACTATTATATAGCTACAAATATTTTACTCCTAAAACCACGGATTTAAATTTAAAAGAAAAATTATTTGGTGGATATCTAAAAAGTCAAAAATTAAGAGACCTGGAAAACATTATGGTGGAGTAAGAATATAAACTTTAATTAAAATCTACGTGGGCCTTTAGGTAAGATTTGAAAATAGGATTCATCAGCAAAGTAAGAGTACTGCTTATGCTTCAAACCGTAATAAATAATGATACTGTTAAAACAAATTCAGACAATGTTGAATATTGAGAATCTATAAATCTAAAAAACAATAAAGACTAAAAGAAAGATACATATATCCAAAATGCAATTTTTTCTTAGTCACAAGGCAACAAAATTAAAGAGAAGAGTATTTTGCAATAAAAAATCTATAAATTATTAAAGTACTAGGCAACAACTTTATTATTGATAAAGAAAAATCCCTTCAGAGAACTTGGATATAATAGAGATTCAACTTAACGAACGTATCCAAGACATAAGTAATGTGAATTGACAATCAGAATACACAAGCTAATATTATAAATGTAGTACTGACGTTGTGATGGCCATCTTCATGGGGAGTATTGCTAACGTGATGAGAGACCATCCAGGGAGGGGTCTTCATCAATGAAGATCGGTAGGCCAACGGCGCTTGAGTCTGATGACTTGGCGGTGAGGAAGTTCATGCAAAAGAAGATTGTCATGGATGGAGTTTGTCGGGATGTTTCGTAATTCTGTCGTGTATTATTGTGTTGAGGAACGAGATGTTAAAGTCGGCGTGTATCATCTGGTTGGTGATGTACCATGGTGCATCGGTGATGGATCGTAGGATTTTAGATTGGCAGCGTTGCATAATAGCAAGGTTGGATTTGCTAACACAGCCGAAAAGTTCAATTCCATAGGACCAGATGGGTTTGAAGATGGTCGTATAGATCAGGAGGTTGTTATTAAGGATAATAGCGAATGGCTACCTAGTAACCAGTGAAGGATTTTGATTCGAAACTCAATGTACTTATTTTTTTTTAAATAATGTGTTCCCTCCAGGTGATTTTGTTGTCGAGATGAAGACCCAAGTAGTTCACTGTTGAAGATTGTGGTATCCTAATGTTGTTCAAGTAAAGTGGAGGGCATAGCCCTTTGCATAAGTGGAATATGTATGAATTTAAAATGTTTGAAAACTTCTTTAAATGACGTGGGAATTCTGGAATCAATTAAAGTTGCTTACTTGACATTACTTCTAATTAGGCCCACAAATATTATTGGTGGTGCTGTAAACAAAAATTAAAGAACTTTTTATATGACAGTTTTAGGAACTACAATAACAGGGTTATATATTAACAAGTGTAATAAAAGCAAAATTTGCAGATCTGCAAAATCTCTTTAAATGTACATTTTATAATTACTTTATAAGAAATTTTACCGGACACAAATGCATTAGAACATACTTTTCGAAAAAATAAAATAGTTTTAACCTCAATGGTTTATTTGGTAAATAACAATTCTCATGGGTTGTTGATTTCCTTCTCAAACTCGATCGTTTCTAACATCGAATGCACATATACTGCAACTACAAAATCGCTCGAATTCGAGAAGTTAAAAAGTTTAGCTCAGTAAACAATGGACACATTTACACAAAACTATATCCAAATATGACCTAGATAGGTATATAGCATTATTGTTTTTCATAAACTTCTAAAAACGTTAGGCTTTTTGCCCCTGAAACAATTTAATCAAATATCTCCGCTCTACTTCATTGTTGCTACTGCAAGACGCTAATTTCAGCTCGGAATGTCACGTACATTTCATCGAGTTGTCGCAATTGGATGACGACTATGATAATAAATTTTAAGTGTAGAAACGCACTGTTCATACGTCTAACCTTCCATAATGAATTTGTTGTCTCTATTTGGCATCTGTTAAAATGAATAAGTGGCTGGCCGTTCTAGCCTATCTAGTTCGTTCAAGCATTGTATGTTTGTAGATTTTACAATTAAATAATGCTGACATTTCTAACTGAAAGTGAGTGATTATTAAATTTTAAGATTATAACAATTTCTGGCATAGTTTCTGATAATGTTGTGTTATTCTTATTGTGATATATTGTAGTTGAAACAAAAACTAGATTACCACTTGTGAACGTAAGATAATCACAAAGTAACTAGTTTTACAACCCTTTGCTTGAAAAATGTAAAAATACTTTAAGCATAATTTTCTTTATAGATAGGGCGGCTTATATATCAACAATTAAAATACTTGCCTGTAAAGGACTGAAAATACTTCAAATTATAAGTGTCTTTCTGCATAGGAACGAAAAGTCATACACCTTATGAACTGTAGGTTACCATCAATAACAGCACAGACATATATAAATGTCGGTGTAGAACTCATTCCCCATATGTATAGAAATTTAGAGTTCATTTCATTGTATTTTAATTGATAATCATGAACACCTATTGTGTCTATTTTCATTCTTTTGATGGTGATACTTAATGTTTTTTGTCGCATCTGTGTTTGAGAGTAAAGGGGAAAAGCTTGACCAACCACCATTTGTCCCATTAGAACTGTCTACTTCTTTTTATGAGTGATTATATATTTATAAGGTTAGTTTAGATGTAGTGTCTGGTTTTTACTTATAGTATTTGCTTATGATATCATATTTTTACAAAACCCAAAAGGCAAAGTTCCTATCAAACATAAAAAAATAAATGAAGTACAAAACATTATTACGTCTAAATAGTAAATTATCCAATCACCATTATTATCAAGTATTACATGACAACGATTTCCCATAGTGCCAAGTTGATTTATGGAGCAAAAAACATAAATTTAATTTTCAATTTAATATGTAGAATCATACATCGACTCCAATGTCTTCTTTTCAAGTCCTATAGAGTTGTCTGCAATCTTTGTAGTATTAACATCCACGTTTCATTACGTTAAATCGTAGAGAACATTTCTTATGTATTTTACCCGTCTTATTTACATTTAAGTTCTCCATAAAAAAGTGATACGGTCCAAATCTCCAAATAATGAACTTAACAGAGTATCTAATAAAGTCCTAGATAGGATCTTCCTAGGTACAGACCAGGATATTTCAAAGATGTTTAAGCCCAAAAGGGCCCTTCCACATTAAGTACAACATTGCTCCAGTTCCTATTTAAGCTTTCCTCTGCTTTCAAACTTTGTATTTCCATGTTCTTCTATAAGCAACGTTTTCATGTTGCACCTTTCCATGTAATGTGAGCTTCTGGAAATCGCATGGCTGCCATGAACCCTACCTTAACACATTTGTGGCAGCATTGAAGCGAGCCTAACGACATGTCGATTTTTCAATAATTATGCTGTCACCTAATTATCTTTCAATGAAGTTGTTCGCCTTTTTTTGATTGCACAGTTTTGTTTTCTTGATACTGCGTTATCTCAAGGCTTCGCTCGCTCAAAAAGGCAATTTGATAGATTTTAATTTTATAGTAAAGTATGTACACATTCATATGTATTAATTTAAAACAACTGGAAAAATGTGAGGGTGTCACAATTTCAATTTCTGCGAATTAATTTTGGCAGAGCATAAGAAAACTTTATTTTTCAAAACTGGTCATTAAATCTACCTCTTCCAAACGGACTTTGACACAATTGACAATAAGCAAAGTTCTTAATAAATCTCGCAACATATTTAACGTGTGATTATAGTAAATTAAATAGATATTTGGTGAAGTTACAGAAAGAACTAGCAGTAACACTAAAAAGGGTTTATTTATGTTAATAGCAATACCTCTGCGGATGTTGATCTTTTAGGGTAGTATTCACAGAAACATTTCTGATGCGTTTACCTGAATTATATAAAATGTATTACATTGAGTGCAAATCGATCACAGAATATGACTTTAAACTCTTGGTGGTAGCAATACAATATGTCTTAGTGTTATAATCATAATACTGCTGTCGTTCTAAAAATCACGACAAGTTTCACTTCATTAATAAACGAAGTATTCTTTGAGACTTTTTATCGGAGATTCTTTCATTCCCTAACACATGATTGGATTCAAGATAAGTAGAGCGATTCTGTAAACTTGAGAGCTTATTTGTAGCATAATGCGGTGTGGTATAGATTATTGCAGATTATAACCTTTAGAAATCATTGTCAAAATAAACATTGAATCCTGTAACCATATGAAAATAGGTTATTATTATATGCATTTATATCTTCATTAATTGTAAGACAGATTTCCCCTGAAGTATTTTTAACAAAACCTAAATACATATTTGTTTATAGATAGGTATATCAATTAAAAATCCGCATAACTTTCAGTTATACAAAAATGTTAAACAATAATGTTCTAACCTGAGCCATTTGATTTAAATTTTTGTCCAATTCTGCATTTTATCTGGTCAACATTTTTTTGCCTCCCATGAGTTTTTATACCTTTAGCTTTAGTTAATATCAAAATTTTACAGTAGTTCCCAGTTATATCCTTAATAATCCTATATTTTCTTTATTTTTGATATATCAAATTTCAAAGGACATCTCTGAGTTTTCGTAACAATAATTTTTAATTTTCCAAGTTCATTTTGAAATATTTAAAAGCAAATTTTTAGAGTATTTCTTGTAAAATTCTTCAATCCTTTTAATAATATAATTTTTCATCCATTGTCCATACTTTCTAAATGCTTTTGGGCATAGCTCTTTCGGTTTCCAATATGTTAAATTTTTTTAAGTAAAACTTTTAGCATAATCATCTTACAAATAGCTGTGCAGGTAACAAAATTACATTTTTAATAGTAAATAAATTTGTGTTAGTTAACTGAGCCATAACATAATTTTCTCCTATTCGCGCTACTTCAATTTGCGCGTTTAATAATCTAAAACACAAATTATAAATCATTTTGTTAAGAAATAAGTAGCTTACCATTATTAAATTCATCAAGTGATATAGTTGCGCGAACTGCGCGGTTCTTACCTGAAACAATAAAAAATTATCAGGAACAATCACAATAATAAAAATTGATTAAATTATTTTATGATAGCTTTACATTATTACCAAACTTACCAAAGCAACTAATGCCAAACTTTTAACTAATTCTATAGCTATAAGATATACGAATTTCAAAATATTTAAGCAAAATGAATTTTTACTCTGTGCTTAATCATTTAAGTGTTTGTAGCTTATAAAGCAAAATTTAATTGTATTTAAAGGAGCGCAATGCCCAATCTGAGAGCACACCTTTTAGATGATACGACTATTGTTTAACACAATACTTCCAGAGTGGGCAATTTCACGCTCTGGGAACAGGGGAACTATAAAAGCCTCGGTAGGTGAAAATATAGATGCGTAAAAAGACAAATTTGTCATTGTATCCTTCTTTTTATTCGATTTAAAAAGGTGGATTTTTTTGGAGGGTGCCAACCCGACTTAACACAAAGAAATCCATATTGAGCATTGTAAGGTGCGTTTATAGAAACCTACTATTACACTCCACTTATGGTAATTCAAATTTTTTATTTTTATTTTATTACAACTGTCCTGCATAAAAAGTAGTTAAGGAACCATCTGAGCACATTTAGTTTTCTGTAGATAAACTTCTGGTTACATGTTATCATTTTAATGAGTTCAATTGAAGAACAAAACTTGCTGTGTACATCAAAATTGAGCATCACCTAAAAAGCTAGGATACAAAAAAAGCCCCTGAGAAGCTCTTTATATAAACTACAATCTTCAAGCACGTTCAATAATACTCGGGAGTCGCGTGTTTCGCGAGGGAACGTCCTTGTATACGCCAATTTTTATATCGTCATATCGTGGGGCTGCCGTTTATGTGCCCGGAAAAACTACCTATAAAAACGCCGAGGACAGGCTATATATTTCGCGAGATTATATGCGATTACAAAAGCTCGAGAGGATTATAATAAAATTTGTTTGCAGGTGCTGCACGCAGCACGAAGGGTCGTGTTGCCTTCTGTCTGTTTCTATCGAGCTCAGGGCAAACACCACCTAATAACCCTAAAAGATCATTAAAGTGGTCGTAACTTTTTATAGTACACAATTATGACGTAATTAAATGTCATACCTGATAAAAGGAAAGCTCCAATTGGTATTTGATTTATTAAAAAGGAAAAAATAGATTGGGCTGCCTGTTTAGAATATTTCGTGCCGTGTTGTATTTTCTTTGAATTGCTTTTTATTTACATTTAATTTTGTTATCTGAGGCTCTTTCCTTTCAAAACCAAAATGCGTACATTCACCATCTCTTTAAGTTATTACAGCTAATGAGGTGCTCTCGGTTGAGTAAGTTTTAAACGCTAAAGCTCACAGTTGGTATTTATATATTTGCTTGATATAAGTACAGTTGATTGGGTATACCGAATTATATAACAGAGATTTTTACCAATATTTGAAAGGAATATGCTAGTAAGAGAAATATTTGAAAAATTCGAAGTAAGTCGTGTCTTCTTCTTCCAGTACGTCCCCTATCGGAGGTTAGCCAGACTTTATTAACTGCCGCTCGAAATAATTGAGTGTTGCTACAGCCAAACCAGTCTCTTATATTTTTGAGCCAGAACACAGGTGATATACCAATATTCCTCCTTCCACTAAACTTCCCCTGCATTATCAACTATAGAAGGGTGTATTTGGAACCTCTCATTACATTTACGACTTCGGTACTGGTGATCCTATCTGCCACATTCTGCGGTAAGAGCACATTTCAAAGACCTGCAGTTTGTCTATGTGCACTTTCTCTAAAGTTCAAGCTTCAATTCCGTACTTAAGCAACAAGAATATGTACGAACGTAGCATCTCCATCCTAAGTACTATATCGATATCCGATAAATCGTGTAGCGGAATGTAAATAAAAAATGAACTTATGCTAACAGTTGTTCCTCATATTTTTTGGAGGACAATAAATTACCTCTTTGTCGCCGTTGAAGAAGGACAAAGGATTAAATCAAAAAGTGTTGAAGTTTCAATTCGTTGTGTAGTATTAGTATCACTTCTAATTAATCTATGGTAAACTGAAAAGTTTCATAGTGTCACTTATAGTATAAGTAAACATTTTTGTGGTCGCCCAAAAATGAGCTACTAAAAGTTTTATGTGTAAAATTAATTTACTATAACGAAAACTCAAGCAGACCCCATTAATATTTTTTAACACTATAATTAACTTAGATCGAAGACTACGAGTAAAAGGAAAATTTTTTAATTTAGTGTTTTGTGTCAAAATATATAGTTGTTCATTAAAATATTCGCTTACGAATGAACTTCGTTAGCTCTAAACAGATGCAAAACCCTCACTTTGTAGGTCACTATCCAGATTTTGCTAATTTGATTTAAAATATCTTTAGAGGTTTAACTGAATAATTTATAACTTTAAAAATATTTTCATATGCTACCTTATACCGTCCGCCGCTCTTCATAATCATTTAAAGGACAAAAAAATATTAAACTAAAAGAGAAAAAAGTATTTAGTAGTTTTGCATACCCAAATCTATAACTGTCTATTAAAAACCTCGAGAAAAAAGAAAAAGAAGACCATTTGTCCATTGCAAACTTTACACATGCAAAACCGTATCTTGATATTACCGAATTTGGTGAGGAATCATTTCAAAGCAAAACAGACTACTTTTCTTATTATTATATATTATTATTGTATAAAATAGATGGTGCTACTCAACAAGTATAAATAAAGGTAAATCTTACCTCAATAATCATACGTTTTTGTTCTTTTAGTTTGAATTTAAAAATTTGTTTTCCAATTTTTGCAAATTCAATATAAAGAGTAACTCCATAATACCATAGACTAAATGTAATTTTATTAGATTTTGACGAATAGTTGCAGCTTTGCTGGTCACCGGCTGATCTTATGGTTAATTAACAAAATAATAGCAACAAGTGGTTTGAGCGCAATATAAATGAATAGACCATTAAGTCTAAATAGTTCTATCTAACTGATATAATTTAATTGATTTAAAACAAAATACTTCTATATTCTTCGTTATGAGTCAAACATTTAGTCAGAGTATATAAATAAATGTCATTTAAAATTGGTCTAATTTTATCTACATTTACGTGCTATTTTTATTTGCTTGATTCTAATTGTTTCTCATTAATTCTTCCACTCTTTGTAGTCCCTTCATTTTGCATTTGTCTTCTACAAGCAAATGAAAGTCGAAAAATAAAAATCAAAAGCATTTTTGCTAAGCTAATATATATTTAATGTAACAACAGGCCAAACAATTTTATTCAAACACTCAACAATTCATTTGACTCGAGTTGTGGCAAAGTAATTTTGAAACAAAACCCACAAAATTAATATTTTAATCAATTCTCATGCGGCAGCTCTAGTTTTCTCAAAAATAAGTTCATTTAGCTTGTGCCAATCCTCTGATCCAATACTTTAAAAGTCAAAACCATTACAACTAACGAGCTTAATGTTAGTTTGAATTTTGCAGAATAACGACCTGCAGTTCAACACTCAGATAAAAGTTTCTTGTAAACGTGACCCTAAACCGTCAGTGATAAAGCGCAACGCTGTGCGGAAATCGCTGGGTCTCTGACTACAGCGATTGAGTAAAACCTGCAATCGAGGGTTTGGCCTCAGATCAAAAATAAGCTACCTGCTACCTGCTATGCGAGCCCAGCAAAATCTAGCCCTTTTTCAGGAAAATCAAGCTAAAACCCAGAACAAACAACGTGTTTGCAATCCACAGAAAAAAGACAGGAAACGTAAACATAGAACAATTAGGAAAAAGTAAAATAATTCTCCGGAAAAGGTTCAACAAACCCAAGAAATAGAATATCTTACCAATGAGGAAGAACTCAATAAAAACCGGAATAAGAAATAGGTGATCAAAAGAATAAAGAAAGAAAAATAAATATATCAGTAGGCCCAAAATAAAGCGCCAGTTAACACACAAAAACTACCATCAAATTGAATCAAAACAAAGATTACAAAACCCTACAGCGTGAATTAAAGGCAAGACAGCTTGAATTTAGTGCATTATGGTAAATAGCAAAGAAACTTAATGTGGAATATGAAAAAGAATACAGAAAACTAATGAAGTACCTCAATTTGGAAAAATTGCTTTGGCACTCATATGAAATACTCAAACTGATGTCAAAGCAATAATACCCAACGTGCAGTCCAGGAAGCATTGTAAATGACTTATATTGTCAAGGCTATAAAATACTGAAAGCAACTAAAATTAAAAAAGAAAAGGTAAAATACTACTTCCGTTATTTTTGCAAATCTTCAGGAATGATAAAGCATAAAAAATATATGAGATAAAGGAAAATTATGAAGGTTAAAATCGAACCATTAAGAAAATCTGAATTAATATCACAGCCCAAAAAATATGAAAGTTATGGATTGTCGCAGAATTATTGTAATGGAGATGCAAGGTGCATAAAAAGTGCTGGCAAGCAATTCACGAAAAAATGTAGAATGTAAGAAACCACGATTCAAAATATATCAACTGTAGAAAAACACTTCGGCCAACAACAGAAAATGTGAAGTAGCTAAAAAATTACAACATAAGAAATAACGCAAATAAAACGAAATGAAGCCATGCAATAGAAAGGAAAATGGAAAACAAATCACAGTACAGTTGAAATCTAAAAGCATTTCCAGCATTACCAAAGACCGACAAAAGCAGAGAAAACCTGCAGAAAAAAGATGTGTTGACAAACTAGAGCAACAAGAAAAATTTAGTAAAACTATAAAAATCAGCAATAAAACTGCAGTTTCTAAGAAGAAATAATGGATCTGAAAGACATCAAAACAACTTCCTGGAATGCTAACGGCATCTCAAAAAAGCAAAACGAACTGAAAGTGTTTTTAGATATACAAAGGTTTATATATGACATATCAGAGGCAGATCTCACGAAGCAATCATATTTAACATTTAAAGTGAGGTAGTAGTGAAAGAAAACATAAGCCACTGCGTACAAAGCAAATACAAAAAGGACAAAATATAAAAGGACAGAATATTGCAATTATAGCAATCTATTACCTAACAAAATATAATCTAAAAAACGATTCCTTAAATATGTTGCAAAGCTTGTGGAAAGATTTATAATTAGAATATGGGGTTCAACATTAATCTGTAGGAAAAGAATTGCATGAAACCGCAAATGAGCTGAATTGCATCTACCACTTCATGGAAATCTCACCTACTTGCTACAAATAAAAATAAAACACCAGACACTGATCGATTTTTCATTTCCAAGAAAGTTCCAATAAACTACATTAATATCGAAAATATTTTTTTTTGAGCTCCTCTCAGGCTCCTATAATATCAATATTAAACCAAAAAGTGATCTAGAAACAATTTATCCCAACAAGTACACAGATTGAAAATTCTTTAATAAAGAGTTGGGCAGCAGAATTCACCTCAACGTACCATTGAAAAATAAAGAACAATTAGAACAGGAAGCTGAAAAGCTTATAACAAACATTCTGTGTAGAATAGCACGTCAGAACTTAAAAGGAAAACAACAGGCAATAATTATCTCAAATAAATCAAGGCTACTAAAGAGAAAAGAATGACATCAAACGACAGCCCCATAAATAAAACAAGACTAAAACAACGTATGCATCAATTAAGAAGAAAAATACGAAAAATAAAAATTAATCTGTAAACAATTACTTAAAAAATCTGTCAAACGACAAATACATCAATTACGCGTTCTGGAAGACGGCTAAGAAAATAAAACGACTTATAACCCAAACGCTGACAGTAACACCTAAAAACGGTTGGGAAGAAACAACAAGCAGAAAGTAAAGACTGTCGCATAACACTTCGAAGAAATATCCTTAGCAAATGAACAACAAAAATAAAATAGATAAGCACTAGAAGCGAAAGATATAATAGAAGAAAAAAAATTGGGTACTCCACAAGAAAAAATATTCTAAGAAATGTCCGGGATTTTATTTAACACACGGGTAATACTGAAAAAGTACCAAGGGTTTGAAAGGTATCTGAAGTAATAATGGTACAGAAGCCTGGAAAGCCGTTAAACTAAACAACATTATATCCAATAATCCCATAATCTCAACACTGTTGGGGCAACTCTTTTTTCTAACCAATAATAGAAAGAAAATATCAGATTCCAGTTCGATTTCATGAATCATTTTATCATAGATCAAGACCACAAGCACAAATCACATTGAAAACAGTTTCTAAGAGAGGATGTGTGTTCAGCAATCCTTTTGTTTGTTGCACATGTTTTTAATAAAGTTTGGAATCGTGGACTGGACAATAATCTCTTAAATTGGAGATAGACTATTCAGGATTATACACGAAGGCATATAATCGGACTTGTAGGAAATTAAGAAATTATATAATACACAGAGTAGTGTACTGGAGTCAATGCTTCAATACTTCTACGCCAGTGATATTCCTACAGCCAATCCAGTAACAATAGTCAATTTTGCAGATGACTCTAATATCAGCACTTTAGAAACAAAAAGAAATGGTACAGCAAGCCTTTAATAAGATATATTCATGGAGAAAAATATGGCTAATAAAATTAAATGACAGCAAATCTGTGGACATCAATTTTATGAACAAGAATGATAAATACTTACCAGTAATACTAAACAACTTACCACATGGTAATACAGTAAGGTAACTGAGAATGAACGCAAATGCCAAATTACGACGAAAGGAGCACATCAAGAAGAAAAAAAAGAATTAAATATAAAATATAGAACAATGTACTGGCTGTTGGGAAGGAAGTCTTAGCTCTTTCTACAAAAGGCCACAAAAGTATCAGAGAAATTAAGGAACAGGAAAAATCTCAAATGTCAAACTTGTTAAATTAGTCACTTATGACTAATTCCAGCATATTTTTGCTGGTTAACACCCTTAACTTCACCGTTACTGTTGGAATTGTTTAGTAATGTATCTAAAAGCTTAACAAACTTATGTACGTGTAATTTTAGTCTTATTTTCCAGAACAAATACGAATTATAGATGGACATTTATAAATTAATAAGAAACTCCTGATATAAATGATAAAATCAAATTTCGATGAAATCTAGAAGCAGGCTACGTTTAGTCTAAAAAGTGACAAACCAACAAATAGCCAACTGCAGCATTTTAAACTGAGTCAATATATGTTAAGTGGATTGATACAACACCAAAGAGGGACACTGTAAATGAAATTGCATGCGCTTCTAAAAATATTTACTATTTCATAATTGAGCACCGCTTCCTATAGTGGGTTTGACAGAAACGAAATAGAAAATGTGGCTTTTGCATGTAGCAGCCTGGCTCGTTAAAAAGATCAGCAGAACGGCAGCTAAATTAACCCCAGCCCTCGGCCAGATTAATTCCCAAGCGCCGAAAACGTAAACAAGTAGTAAGCTTTTAATTTAGCGGTGCATAGGAGCGCCTGCTCTATTGGCGGAAGGTCAGGGGAGGTTACTCGCTCCAGAGGTCACTCCAGATACCTCTCACCGTCGGGCAGTCGTCCGCTGCCGCGTTCTGCCCGCCAGGTTAACGAACTTGTCCGCAACTGCATTCATAATTCCGCGCCGACTCGTTCGGCCTTAATGAAATTAGGCCTGATTGACGAAGTGACGAGACGCGATTTGTCTCCATAAAAAGGATCCGCTGGCTAATTTGCAATTAGCGGCGCGGTTTCTGCCTAAGCGACGGCTGCACAGAATGTACCGTAGTATACCACGATTATCAAGTAGGTCTCATCTATTAATTTTGTTCCTTTCAATTATAATTTATTTCAAAGCTTTGATGTTAAGTATATTTGTGATTATTCTTACATATTCTTAAAGAACATTTAATATTATAAAATTGCTGTCTTACGAATTATATAGGATGTTCCAAATTCATCGTTTGAAGTTTGCATTTGTACAGTTAGAACCGAAATGCATGGTAAAGTCCCCCCCAAAGTCCACCATAATCTGTAAATTAGATTTTATGAAACAGGATTTGATGAAACTCATTCTTCTTTAAATGGTTTTGTAAATCATCAAAATTGTCGCATCTGGAGTAGCAAAAATCCACGTGCTACTCACGAAGAACCAATGTGTCCAGCAAAATGCACTGTTTGATGTGCATTGTGAGCTGGAGGAATCATTGGTCCATGCTTTTTTGAGGGCGAAGCTAGCAAAAATATTACTGTCGAATTTGAGTTAGGTTCTCTTTATACATCCACAAATTTCTCCCAGAGGTTTCTGTTTAACGCCATTTTCTTCAACTCTTCTATTGTTTCACCCCTTTCCTTTGCCAAATCTACTATTTGTTTTGCTCGGCCTTCTTTTCCTATTTTGTGATTTTTACTTCTTAAACCCTTCTGGATTGGCCATGGTTGCAAAGATAAATTACCAAAATTTATTTTATTCTGGTAACTTTAAAATTGTCGTCGTAATACATCTTATTATTGCTTTTGAAGTCAAAACGAAAATAAAATCTGCGATAACAAAAATGAGCAAATAATTGTTGTATTAAAAATTATCTGCTCCATCTTCTGTAGGTTTTGGATTTACGTTACATTACTTCATAGTTAAAATTAAACTTTCCATTTCATTTTAGGATGACTTGTGAATCCTTTACGTTTGAGTTTATTACTTTTGGCAAAATTGGTCTAAATGGATCTTCCAATAGTTACTGTAGTCTTCAATTTTATAACTTACGTCAAGTATATTTTTTCACTTTATTATTTGGCTTCATGTCTCTTTAGGTATATGTAGCTATTGATCATAAAAAATCTTACTTCTAACGTTCAAACTCTACTTTCTCTCCTTTTATCCTCATCCATGTTTTGTTATAATAAAAAAATCTAGGAACAGAAATTACTTTATAAAGGTATCATCATATTTTTACCTCTTTGATTCTGTTCTACAAAGAATCACAACTTTAATTTTTACACTAGAAATATCTGAAATGCGTGAAAGCTGAACAACTAAATGCACTTCCAGGAAAGACTATATGACCAACAGCATCCGAAACCCACAGTTGTAGAACAAGAAACTTGTGCAGCCTATACTTTTCATAAGCCGTCAATATGTGTCTGTAGGAATTGCTTTTTATTCATCCGCGAGAGCTGCAGTGAGTCCAACCAGTGAAGATGGGTCTCAATTCGGCCTGGCGCGTAATCCGCGTTTCAGTTATTTTAGAGATGTTCGATGAAATTGAGATCGGGGATCCGTGAAGGACAGCCAGGTTTTTCAACACTCATACCTTCATACCACAGCACAATAACCTTCACTGTGTGGACAAAATAATTATACTGTGGGTACGGGAAAGATCATATCCCGAATTCTTGCCAGAGAGTTAAAAGCACAGAGTTCTCAAAAATATCAAGATTCATTTTAGCGTTAATTTTTCCGGCTACAGGTACTAATGCCCTCATCACTAAATTGTTGTCACAATACACTCAAATAAAAAACGTTCTCTTGGCGTCGATCAAATTGCTACACCATGTATCAAGTTTCCTCACGCCACAGAACTTCTTTCCATTGTTTCACAGTCTAATTGTTACGAGCGGCCGCAGGATTGTGCAAACTTATGTTTTTCAGCTCTTCAAGAAGCAGTTCTGGTGCTGGAACAAGTGGCAGTTACTACCGATTATATTCGATTTTTTTATCTTTAGAATTTGATGGTTGCAACTTTCACATCCCACATGTTTCTATTTTGTAATAACATTATTTACAGTTGATTTAAGCACTTATAGTAAGTCCGATATTTCACAAATCGTTATGTGGCAACAATAATCAAAATTCTGCGTTAAAAATCATATCATATGTTTGCTACTGCTTACATTCCAGGGCATTTCAATATGCGCGTCACCCAAGCCCATTTGTTTAAAAGGATTTTTAGATAGTGTAACAATTAAATTTCTCATAATTGAAGTAGCAATCAATGGCAATTATGAAAGATTTAAAAGAAATAGAAATTCTGAGAGAAGCAGAAAGGAAGATAATAACATTAAGTATAGTAGCCAAATTAACAGTCAAATTAATAATGATTTATAGTCTAATAAATTTTCCAAATTTCTGAAAAAGAATGGAGAATATCAAAATTAGCAACAAGAGCATTACCAACAATATTAGAACTTATAAAAGTAAAAATAGACTAATTAAAAACTTTCAAGTAGTAAAAAGGAAATGGGCATTATCAGATAGATATTAGCGTATTTTTAGGCCAGAAAAGAAGAACAATTACGGAATTGATTCATGAAGTAAAGCTCTAAGTACGATTCAGAGAAAAATAGAAGATAACGTACAGGTAATTTTCTTCTCATAACATCAGCATGCCCCAGTATTCATTCTTAAGCGTAGCTTTTTAGTTATTGACCAATTCATTTCAACTTTGTGCATCGAGCTTTTGATATTAAATTTAATTTTGGTAAATATGACTTAATAATAACCAACTGCTGGAAAAATTTTATAATTGTTTATTTGAATGAAGCTAAATATAACCAGCACTACAGGTCTTACAAATTGAAAATATGTTGTAATCCTAAAAGTTTGTCAAGTCACCATTCAACAAACACTTTGAATCAACTTAATATCACTTGTAAACAATGCGATGGGTTAGAAAGTGAGTGGACGATAAAGTGGTTTACCTCAAAAAAACAACAAAGGGCCGAACAAATCTCATTATTTAGCACACAGAGTTTCAGTTGACTTTTTGTCTTCTTTTTATTGACAACAAAAAGTGTTTGACTCTGCGAGGACAATCGATAAGTGAAGAAGCGCAAAACGTTTTATAAAAAAAAATATTTAGCAGACCCACAAAATTCGATGTTCTCTCCCACTCTACTCTTTGTTGTATACCGTAATACAGTAAATTATTAGACAAAGGCATAGGATAGATGCTAATTGAGCTATTTAAACATCTTCCTTTTTCACACATCTTATAAGCTGAAGGACATAAAAGACAACTCGTTTGCCTAGAGAAAAAAAATAAACATTAAGAAAATGAAATCGATAAATATTTATACAAACAGAAGAAGAACACAAGACCGCAGTGAACGTGGTTACAAAAAACCCACTCTCCTAGCAAACAACTTAAAGAGTGAAAAGTATAAACAGAAAAATGAGTTTTCCTTAAAAGATCAAGATATCAATCACACTACACTGTTCCTAAATCATTGTTTAAGGCATTTTAAAAATAACTAAATTTTTTAATTATAAACATTATTGCCGTTGTTTGGTCGAGAAATAAGAGCAATGAAACGTAAAAAAAAGATAACAAATTTGCATGTAGTAAACGATGGCATTACAAGAACTTTTAAACTTCAAACGCAGTTGCAATTAAAAAATTCAAATAACTTTTCAATTGGAAACTAATTAAAAATAAGCAAAAGGAGAGGAGAAAAACTTTTTTGAATTCAATGTTATTAAAGAAGTTTGGGTTTAAAACAGAGTTTCAAATTTCAAATAAAATGATGTGTGACGTCATGCGTTATGGTTGGTGGTGTCTTTCACTTACGTTTGAAATTGAAAAGAAATAAACAAAACCATAACTCCTACTATTCTATTATTATAATTGTTTCAGATTTTACAAAGCCTGCAATATTAGATGATAATTAAAACCTCAAATATCTGAAAACGTGAAATAAGGTTACTGATACACAGCTCGTAATCTGTTCTCGGGAAACCTGCCTGAAGCTCGGCGTCAAACAAAGTTCTCAGCCTGGCTCGGGTGTCTAAACTCAAAAGCACACTATCATAAACTTACAAATATCAATCAACTGCTTATTTACTCGCGTCTTGTTTAAAATTAATATTTCAAGGCGCTTCTCGGGCTCTTCAAAGGTATTTCAGCGACTTATTTTTAAATTTGAATATGGTAATCTGAATGTAAAAGGAAAAGCAAATAAAGCAGAGTTAAAATAAACTAATCCATTACTTGATTTTTTAATTATTAATAACAAGAAGAGCTTGGTATGTTATACATTTTATCATTTGTCTGTCTACTGCCTGAAAATTACAACTATACTCATAATGATAAATTTATTTGTTTAAAAATACTAAGTTGTTCAAATTAGTGGGAAATTACTGAACTGATCTTGATCTTTATTATATTCACAGACTCTTTGATCCACCAAGCAATTTTTAATATCATAATTCCATGAGAAAACGGTCAAATATATTTAAACATAGATGTCCTAAATCATTACTAGATAAGCCCTGCTATTATTTGGATATTAAACTATTAAGTCGCTTGTTTATCAAAAATAAAAATAAAAATACTTCAAAGCAAGTCACTTATGCTCAATTTCAATAATTTCCATCTTGGCTTCAGATAAATTCCAAATATATTTCGCTAATTCTTTAAACAATTTAGATTAGTTAATATAAAAAACACCTTGTGTTAAAATACAATGCGTTTTTACATGTCCCATACACTCTATTGTCGTCAGAAGCCATTCCTACATATTGCGCGATTACAAAAACTAACCGCACAAGATAGCTTAGCTTTAAAATTGTTTTGTTCTGCAAATTTAAATACGGCCCAACAGTTCGAGAACAGAAAACACGAAGTACCAAAGTACTGATCGTGAAAGTTTATATTTTATATGCTTCCACTGTGAGGGGGTTTACAAGTAGACAAAACAATTCAAGAACTTACATAAGAAAAAAAGGATAAAGGAACTTCAGCTACTGTTTACGACATCAAGAAATAGTCCTGGAGTATCTACAGGTCAAACATCACCTGCAGACCCTTCCAGCTAAATGAATCCACAGAACAATTAGTCAGAGAAACCCTCACCCTATGTTTACTAGAACTGGTGCAGTTGCATGGCGGTTCTGGCTAACTGGATTCAGACATACTACTAGGATATCGGAAATCCCATTACATTCCATTATGTAGAAAAATACAGAGTCGCTGCCACCAACAAACAGTTTGGTTAAGTTCCAGCATTAACAGAAAAAAATGGCGCCTCTTTACAAGTAAATTATAAGCAAATTGTAATAAACCTTTCAAAACAGCCATAAAGCAAAAAAGAAAAGTTTATAGTGGCATCTTGTCCATTTGTAACGTGAAAGCAGCCATACGAAGCAGAAGTAATTTGGATTAAATTTACGTCAAGGCAGTGCCTTGTAGGAAACTAATAATTTTTAAGATTGTAAGAACAACGATAGCATTAATATTTTATCAGCAGATAAAGGTAACGCAACAGCAACATTGCCATAGGAGGAACTATACAAAGAAGAAAGTTAATCTTCTCTCAAAAATCTAGACCGTTCTCAATTGTAATCTTACAGCACTGGTAATACGTGACACAAGCAAACTCATTAAAAGCTTCTCTCTAAGAAAAGGGCATCAGAAGATGCTACCCTCAAGAAATATATAACCTATTATTAGTGCCATCAAACTTGCCCAATTTATCGCAGCCGCACAATACTACTTACTAGCAGTTACATTACGGATTCTGCACTTTATCAAACACCTTCGAGACATCCAGGTTCAGGAAGAGAACTCCGTGATCAATTTTAATGCGATGGCACTATTTACCAAAGTTCCGGTAAAATATGTCTTGGATTACATAAAACCTTGTCGAGTCTATCTTATATCTAGCTTTTTTAGCAATTTTTTATGGGCAGACAATCGCTACATAAAGATATTTGAAAAGATCGTTATGAATATGTCACTACTAAATTCAAATGTAGATAAGATACTTTGATGACATGTAAGATTGCTTTTCTAGGGGTTCAGTTATTAAAATCACCAATACAATATACACAGAAAACCGACACTAACATACCAATATTTGTACAAGTAGTTAAATCACTTGCCATGTCAAAAAAGAACGATTGTGAAGAGATTGCTGGATCGGGTGAAAATGTCAGTCTCAGTTCTTATGTAAGAAAATTAAAACATCTACCAATATAGGCAAAGCTTTTCTACCAGGCCAGTAAAATTACAAATCTAATAGGGAGGATTTTAAACAAACGCAAGATTGAAAACGTTCTACAACACTATAAAGGATATATTGCACACCATGCTTGTTCGAACAGGTCTACATTGAGATTAGGGAACGAAAAATTATCACTAGAGTAAAAATCAAAGGTGCTAGCCTTTGTTAGCCATGCCTTAGAAAATTCTGACCATAGTACTCACTTTGAGAAAACACAAGTTTGATTTAATCGTATGCATTATTCACAAACTTAAAAATAATTAAACAAAGGCAGGGGATTTCACTTATTCACTCTTGATTAGTTACTTTTAAGAAAAAAACGGACCGCCATACAACTTCAGAACGTCCCACAATGACAACAAATGATGAGGAGACCTTACCTGTAGTGCGTCGAATGTCGTCAACAGCAGTCCCCCACTATACTATTACTAACTTGCGCTTGCGAGGGCCAAAACTAAAGTACTCCAAATACTACTATTTTGATTTTTCTTCCGAATATATTTGCCGAAGTTTTTAACATAAACAGAAATTTATTTGTTTAGCATAAAATTAACACAGCAAATTGGGGTTTTTTGCCACTACCCTGATATTTTCCTCATTTGCCCACAATTACCCACAAACTTTAGATAAGCCGAAAATGAGTGATTTATATCGCGAATCAATTTAATAGGATTGACCAAAGAAAATTCATTTAATGCCAAGCAAAGATTCTTTAAATTCCTTAAATAGACGTTGCTTAAATTTTGTTGGTTCCCTTAAAACGGCTTTAAAAACTATAGAAGATTTAAAATTGACCATAGTAATGATAGGTTTATATTCCTATCAGCTATTGAAATTATTCTTTTTTGGAAAATAACTGCAGCCAACAGTAACACGCCCAGTTTTCACCAGCAACTCTCTTTAACAATTTTAAAGTTCTATCATAACTCCGCCAATGCCTATCCCAAACCGGAATGAAAAAGCTAAAGAATGATAACTAACAACTTCGTAAAAACAGGGTTTATTTGATCCGGCTAATAGCACGTTGCAAGAGTTCCTGTACAGGATTATGTAGAAGATAACCAACACTTATAATAGCGAAAGATGATCTCCAATTTCAACGGTAGCGGAAGACCCATCAACAGACAAGGAAGACAAATTTATTAATTGTAGTGGAAATAATCTGTCTAAGAAAAAGCACTCCGAAATTAAAGCTTCTGGTCCTCCAGAAACCCGAAATTTTTGGAAGATACGCAACAATTCAAATTAAAAAAGCATTTTATGAAGACCTACAATCAGCTCTAGATTAAATTGGAGATAATAGCGATATGATTTTGTTGGTGATTTCAATGCTCAAATAGCGTTAAAGCAGGAGACCAAGTTATAGGCAAATTTGGAAAAACACAGACTAGCTTGGGAATGGAAAATGGTTTCTTTCAGCATTCAAAGATACAAGAGGGTTAAAATCAATTATTGATTACATTATTGTAACACAAAATCCTACCATCCATATAACAGACATCAAATTATTTAGAACCATCATCTACAAATAGAGAAACAGGAAGCAGAAAAATTTGAGATATGCAAATATAATTTAGAAAACTGTAAGCAATTTTTTTGCGTATCCTTATAAATAATTGTTAATCCAAAAACTAGGAGAATATGGACTAGGCACACAAAATGAAAGAGGGGAAAGACTAGTCGAGTTCTGTCAAACCAACAACTTTGCAATAATGAACACGTTTTTCAAACTTCCAAACAGGAGACTATACACTTGGAAGGCTCCTGCAGATGGGATAAGGGGTATTATAAGGAACCAAATAGATTACATACTCATAAACCAAAGATATAAAAACTCTATAAGATCAACAAAAACATATCCAGGGGCAGACGTCTCCTCGGATCACAACCCAGTAGTAGCAACATGTGAAGTAAAATTCAAAAAAGTAAAAAAGACAAAGTTAACCAATAGAATTGACACCGCAAAACTAAAAAATATAGAGATACGTAAGAAGAACAAGTCAACAGCAACCTAACTAATGCAAAACCAAATATTAAGCAAACAAAAAATGTCAACGAGAAATGGAAATACATACAAACAGCAATTATGGATGCCGGTAAAAACATCATGATGACAACAAAGAAAGCTAAAAAGAGATGGATGAATGAGGAGATACTTAAACTAATGGAAGAAAGGCAATAACACAAGACCACAGATCCCACACGATATCAGAATATCAATAAGAATATAAAAAGGAAAATGAAAGAAGCCAAAGAGAAATGGTTGTCCGATAGATGTGAAGAAATAGAAGTTTGCGAAAGAAAACACGACAACTTCAATTTACATAAGAAAGTAAAAGATATGGCGGGAATAAGAAGAATAAACCAATCATATATTCTGAAAGATAAAAATGGGAATACCGTAACGAGTGTAGAACAGAAACTTAAGACATGGACAAAATACATAAAAGACACGTTTAACGATGAAAGAACTAATACACCGCAGTGGGATACTAATAATAAAATAGGCCCCGAAATACTTAAAAGCGAGGTACTACATGCGACCAAACAAGTAAAGAGTGATAAGGCGGTCGGGCCTGACGAAACACCAATTGAACTAATAAAACTGATAGAAGAAGAGACAATAGATGTGCTACTTGAGCTATTTAACTTAATCTACCAAACAGGCATGATACCAAAAGACTGGCTAACCTCAACTTTTGTAGTACTCCCCAAGAAGAAGAACGCAAACAAGTGCTCAGAATACAGGACTATAGCATTAATGAGCCACACCTTAAAAATATTTCTGAGAGTAATACACAACAGAATATCCAGAAAACTTGATTATGATATCAGTAACACACAGTTTGGCTTCAGAAACGCTATGGGAACTAGAGAGGCGCTGTTCGGTATAAATGTGTTGATGCAGCGATGCTTGGACATGAACTATGAGATCTATGCCTGTTTCGTGGACTTCGAAAAGGCATTTGACAAAGTCCAACATGAAAAACTAATAAAGATTTTAAAATCAAAAGATGTGGATGAAAATGACATCAAGATCATATGTAATCTATACTGGGGCCAAACAGCAAGGATTAGAATTGACAATGAAACATCAGAGGAGATTGAAATTCTCCGGGGAGTAAGACAAGGCTGTGTGATGTCGCCTTTATTATTTAACGTATATAGTGAGGCCATCTTTCAGGAAACCCTAGAAGAACGCAAGGAAGGGGTAATAATCAATGGCGAAATCGTCAATAATATAAGATTCGCAAACGATACCGTTATAATAACAAACAACATAGATGATTTACAAGATCTAATACAAAAATTGAACAACACATGCAAGGAGTACGGGTTAAATATAAATCTGAGCAAGACTAAATTTATGGTAGTGACTAGAACAGCAAATGCTAATGCAAATATTACCATAAATAACACAATAATAGAAAAGGTAGACACATATAAATACTTAGGAACATGGGTAACTAACGATGCAAACAACTCAAAACAAATAAAGACAAGGATAGAAATAGCCAGAAATACTTTTGTAAAGCTCAAAGGTTTCCTTTGTAATAGAGACCTCAACTTAAATCTTAGAACAAGAATGTTACGTTGCTACGTCTTCTCAATCCTATTATATGGAGCCGAGGCTTGGACCGTAAGACAGAACGAAGTCAAGAAAATAGAAGCCTTCGAGAGATGGTGTTATAGAAGAATGCTTCGCATTTCATGGGTGGACCATATCACAAATGCCATAGTCCTACAAAGAATGGGCAAAGAAGAAGAAGTAATAAAAACAATAAAACGGAGGAAGTAGAATACTTGGGACACATAATGAGGGGCGAGAGGTACGAGGTGCTAAGACTGATAATGGAGGGCAAAATACAAGGGAAGAGAAACATAGGGAGACGGAAAATGTCCTGGCTTCGAAATCTTAGAGAATGGTTCGGGATAACATCGGCAAAACTTTTCAGAATTGCTGTAAACAAAGTGAAGGTAGCCATGATGATCTCCAACCTCCGTTAGGAGACGGAACATCAAGAAGAAGAAGTCCAAAAACTACAAAAAACCAACATAATAATATAAAACAATTATATGAGCATATTAATAAATCGCTGCATGAAGCAGTTGAAAAATAGACAGTGTGAAAAAGTAAATAAAGATGTGTGGTGGATTGAAGAAACATAATTAAAAGTGAAGGAAAAAGACCAAATCAATTGAAGACAGGGAGGTGTAGATAAAACGAAAAATTAAAATGAGAAAATTTATTACAAAAAAGAAAAGAAAAACTTAAAATAGAAAGTGCAAAGATCAAATTTGCGACACCAGCTTTATTTTCAATTTTAAGCATACACAGACTATTTACTATCTTTCACATAAATAGCCCCTTCGGTCTTTCTTCATAGCGATCGCCAGTTCTTCCTCAAATTAGAAAAACGTTTTAATGGTGGAGCTTAGCAAATAGTTTGAAGCGCAAAATACAAAATGTATTCAAGATATTCAAGCAACTGAGCAATGCATCGCTCATTTTTGAAATCGAGACAGTTTTTGGTCGTTTACTATATATAGAATCTTCAGCTATGGTTCTTACTATCTTAAAATAATTCGCTAAGCAAGAAACGGTTGCAAAAGAAAGGTTAGTTTTGTCAAATGTACAATTTTTTTCAAATTTTTTATCAGACCTCAATACTCTAAAATTTCTATAACCAAAAAGCAACATTGTTTTCATTTATAATGCCTTCTGAAGTCAAACTGTCAGAACAAAACAAAACTTCGTGAATAAGATAGTAAAACATTGTAGGATGTATGTTAATTGATTATCATTTAAAGGTGCCATTTTTCAATACAAGTTATCATTACTTATTATTCCATTTTCATAAATTACATATAGGTATTTTATTTTGATGTAAAAAGTGTTCTAACAATTAAATTTTTTCATAGTGAATATAGAAATACAAGTAGTTCTATAATCATTATAAGAGTTCAAAGTTCAAAAAAGTATGTCTCAACTTTGCTACATAATTCAAGGCGCCATAAAAGGCCGTTTTATCAAACCGGCAGTTCTTGCCCAACAAATTCTTCTGCAAGTTAATGAAAGCGCTTTCCGCGACAAAACACTTTCTTAGCCATCATAGTTTTTGCCGGCTTCTTAATCGGGCTCGAAATTCGCGCATAAATTTATCACAGCCACTTCCAAAGTTTCTTACGGCGTAGTCGCCGCCTTCCCTTTTTGCGCCCCATAAATCGCTCAATCTCTTTCATTGTTGCTGTTAGCGAGCAAACTGAAACTAAAACTATAACTAACCCCTTTTAGCGGGAGCTGCGGAGCGGAGGGCTACGATGCATCACCCAGACATGACAAGCTGAATTTTAAGCGCGGCTTTGTGCACGGCGCTGAGTGCGCCGGCCGCGCGGCCCTGCGGCGTTAAATGTTAAACAGATAAGCGAATTTGGGGCAGCTATCTGAAACTTGCCGGCGCTTTTCAACTTTGGTTCAGCAACTGCTAAAAGTTAATTACAATTTGACGGCATTTGTAAATTAAGGAGTAATTTTAAACAGTTTATGTACTGTAAGTAATTGCGTCGCTTCGCAAGAATAATTATAATTATTCCTTGAGGTTACTTATATATAAAAGTTGAGATAAAATTCAATGTTTGGTGTAAAGTGCGGTTCGTATCTATCTACCAGATCGAATACTCGAAGTATTCGTGACTAGTGCCCATACAAGACCTGTTGGAATTCATATAGAAAATAATCAAGTGGTTCGATGTCTCTTTGGGATAAATTATAATTCCCATTAAGTTCGATAAAATTAAAATTGTAGTTAGCAGATTTTCTAACATTTTTTGGTATCCATGGTGGGGCAGCATTCTAAACCGCGATTCAAGACATCTGTTCCAGCCAGAGTGGAACCAACATAAATTAAAAGGTCAAAAATGGTTTGCTGCAGCGATACAGAAGGTGGTTTGACCACATGAAGAAGAAACTAGAGCATGAACTACAAAGACCTAGCCTAACATAAGTTTACTGGAGAGTCTCCTTGCTATGTTTACCAAACCTATTTAAAGAAGATTTTGAATTTTAAAACGTCAGTGATAAAGAATACATCGCGGAAGTACGTCGCATAACAGATACCAGACGAGACACGAAAATCTTAATTGGTAAGATTGTCGAAAAGTTTTCAAAACAAAAAACAGAAAACTCAACGCCAGATGACAGTGCCATTACACACTGGAAGAACACATATCAGGATAGAAGTTGCCGAAATGAAAACTTCCCAAGTTTCCGGAGAAAATCCGCCATTGGTTGTCCTTCTGGAATTAATTTTTAAAGATCACCCACATAAGAAAGTCGAAAACTTCATTACAAGTGAGAAGAAATCAGAATCATTTAATATTGTTAAAAGTTTTCGTCTTAGATCTGAGCTCTATCAAGATGTGGTGAACGCTTTGAAGAAGAGATGTTGTCGGGAAGGCCCTTAAGTGCACCTTTACTTAAAAGATCTGATCTGTTTAGTGACAAACAAGAGCTATCATACATCCCCTTCTATATCCAGAATTTATGTTAATTTTACTAAAAAAATACGGGCGTTGGAAACCTTGAACGTTAGCGAGGACAAATGTGGCAACCTGCGCTACTCCCCCACATGAGCCATGAGCTAGAGAATCTCCTAAAGTGCATACAATCTGAAGTTAAGCGAAAAGATAACATAAAGATATCCAATGTGGGGTTCACAAAAGAACCCAAGAGTATATAATAAATGAGCAAGAGAAAAACGGAAAACACATGTAGATTCTGCTAAAAGAATCAAGCCCAATAATAAAGCAATAGTTTTATCATACTACTACTTAAATTCCAAGGGTACATAAAAACGTCCTGAGTGAAAGGAGCAACATCACCCAACTCTTTGTCCAAATATTCCTAATCAATATAGCAAATCGAGGGCAACCGAAAGGTAAGAAAGTGACGGTAACAGCTTTTGAAATAGAATCCTAAAGTTTGTTGTTAACTTGCATGGATCACACGATAAGAGACCAATCTAGGCAATCGCCGAAACAGAATCTCATGTCATACATTTTAAAGCGTGTAGCTAAATCCATAAAATTAGAAAAAATTGATGAGAAGAACTGACATGTAAACCTGTAGCAATATATACTAAGCTTCCCAATGAAGAAATTGCTCACTGAAAAAAGATGATGGTTATCTCTTTTCAGGTAAGTTACGTCTCCATCCAGGAATTTTAATCCCTAGATGCAACTGACATACATAATGCATTAAAAAGCAAATTAAGTGAAAAAAAGAAGAAGTTGCAAGAACATTTTGAAGACACTGTAACCCAATGAGAAGATAATTTGGCTAAATTTTCACATAGCTTTGAGTAAAGTGAAAATTGCAACGCAGAAGCTATAAAACATTGGAGGCATATCATCAGATTTTCATGGATTGGAAAAGTCAAGGAATAATTAGGATAGTAAGTGAAGAAGATACATATGTACCACAGATTTAGTAATATCGTGCCCCCAAGCAGACCAGTTTTTGATGTATTAACTAAAAAGAAAAGAATTGCCCAATAAATGCTTGGAAAAAGTACCCAACATACTTGAGATGATCCCTGATATCGCGACCAGATTTCGAATGAAGAGATATGGTATCACATCTTCCTCCAGATGAGGGTAACTCCAAAGGGCCAATCTTTTGTACGGTTTTTTGTGGTATAATTTTTTTTGTTATCCGAAAAGAGTGTCACTATTGATTTGAGAGTGGTTTTTGTGTCACATCAAGTCATTTTCTATTGGCTATTGGTTAAAGTAGAAGAAATGTGGCCCATGAATTGAAACAGTCGCTTTATGTGGACTACTAAAGACTGCTTTTGTATCTGGTATGAAAGTATGTGCGACGAAGAGCATTATTTTCAGTACTCATAAAACATTTTACCACTGAGAATCAGATGATCATTTATTTTTACAGCCAAGATAATCTTCCAAAAAATATGAATACTCAAGATGACATGAGAGAAAGAGGCATCTACAAATATTACGCATAAATTCAAAAAATTGGCAAATTAAATTTCAGAACTAGTATTTTATTATTTACCTAGCTGGATTGCTTCCAATACCATCTTTGAAAGGAATTGGTTTTTACATGTGTTTGTGCATACCAGTCAGAATGCTTGTGTAGCGCTGATTATCGGAGAAATAAAAAAGAAGCCAATACCAGTATGAATATAGAACGAGCTGGAGTTCGTGTCACACCTTTGAAGAAAGTCTCCATACCAAGACTGGAATTAATCGTATGCTTCATTGGAGTCCGATGGCAGATTCTGTGCTTAGTGTCAAAATCAATATTCCTGTTTGATATTGGATAGACTCAACGGTGATACTTACATGGATATGGTGTAGGGAATCGAATTTAAAAGATAAACCAACGCTGAAAGCTGGAGACTTGTCTCTAGAGGAATTAAATCAGGTGATATTTCTACCAGAAAAAAATATATAAGAGTAGTGAGGATACTGTGAATTTAAAGAAAAAAAGGTCTATGACATCATCCATGTTAAAGAAGCCTAAATCAGATGTTATTGCTAAAGTCCTTTTTTACTCTGATTTCGAGAGAATCTTGCGAGCAGTAGCATAGATATGTTATTTTGCACTATACAAGTATTCGAAATTCCTACAACATAATCCTTTACATGTAGGCAACATAGACGAAGTACGAAAGTTATCGATTGGTCACGTACAGCAGGAGGCATTTGAAGAATTAAAAACAACAAAATAACTCAATTTCAGCCACTTTTAGAGGAAGCCAAAACTTTCTTAAACTCGAAAGCAAAGAATTATTTAAGGCTCCATACGTATTATCCCCAAAATCTGAAATGGTTACCCGGATGATCAAAATTGCTATGTAAAGCACCACCATGCTAGAGTCCAGACGTTACAGGTGATACTTGGCGAAAAATTCTAGATTTTGTAAAGTAGGCAAGCTATATATAGAGTCGCCCGGTCATGTATAAAGTGCTCACGTTATTTGGCCAAAAATGCCTTCCCCACTCCTTACCCCACAACATAATTGAGCAACGTTGACCATTTAAGTGGTAGGGTGAATTTAATTAAACGAATATGTGAAAAAGTGCTTTTTACATGTACTGTTTATTGTGTCGTATATTTGGACCGAGATCCTTTCAACTGAACAATTTACGAAGGCCTTCGAAAGATTTTGTGGGCGGAGGGAACGTGTGATCTACTCGGATAATGGCACTAACTTTAAGGAAACCTACATATGTTCAAGAAAGTAACGTAGAATCTCGTGGTACAACATGTAACCGTAAAACAAACTGAATAACAATTCAATCTAATAACCGCTGCATAATGGGGAGAAGTGTATGGTAGCAGTATTAAAAGAAGATTTAAAGCCAGTTTCGGGAAAAACAAGCTTAAACTGATGGAGTTGCTTAGGGTGATCACAAAAGCCGAAGCCTTGCTAAAAAGCGGCTCCCCGACATTTGTATCGGAAAATAGCAACAACATCATTCCACTCAACCCCAACGTGTTTTGAGTAAGTCACCCTCCACAGCACAGAACTATAAAAAATAAATATGACAACAATACTGAAATAATAAAAAAAGTAATCGTATAATCTCTAGTGTATGAATGTGAGTCATAGTCTTTATCAGATACATATTCAAGGCCACTAAAGCGAAAATAAGGTCCTTAAGGGAAGCAGAAAGCAAAACTAGACCAGACCAAATGCTAATCGAAATATTCAAAGATCATTTGAATGTCAAAACAATAGCAACAATAATTCAAAAGAGATAACTAAGTCTATACAAAAGAAGGAAATTGCAATAATGAAGAAAGGCATGGACTGGAATAAATCTAGAACAAAAGCTCAAAACTGAAAAGAATGGGGGAACCTTTGTCAGAAGAAACCAACAGACTTTTAACAGCACAACACCCAGATTGATCGTCATAAGCTTTGTCTGACGGTAAAATAGTATTTAAATTAAGTAAATAAAAAGAAAAGATGGACGATAATGCGATTGAGCCGTATAAAAAAACCACGTAGCATACTAAGCTAGCAAGGGAATAACTAAATACAAAAACATAAAAAATTAAGTGAATTATCCATAAGTGATTTCTTTAATTTTTGTATAAAATAATATAAAAGCCATCTTTGAGGACGGTGAGTGTATGTGCTTAAATATGATAAACAGTTTATCAAGACGTAAAAAAGAACAGAGCTGAATACTTGCAAGTCTTAGAAATGATAACATGCAAATTATTCAAAATATTCGAATTGGCGACTTATGCAACTAAACCTTATATCAACAAAAGTCGTAAATAAAAAAAATTCAGAACACTCACGTCGTCAAGGTAGATGTGAAAAATAAAGATGACATTAAAATAAAAAACGTACATTATGTACATGCATCTTAGCACAATTAAAGTAAGAATCATATTCAAAACGGCCACAACCTGAAGCCTAACACAACTTCTTCATTGTACATATGCGTTATTACCGCCATGATAGAGACCTGGGTGTCTCTCATTAACCTTCACATTGAACATGCCCCACACGTAATAGTTAAAGAGATTGCAGTTAAAGGTGAAGGGTGATCACAAGTCGAGGGACCTGTGGTAATACAAATTGTTACATAGTGATGACTGATTCTACCTGGCCCAACGGCCACCTTCTCTATCTAGAGCTCAACAACTGTCTCCAGCACCTTGATGTAGCTGTCAGCGGTCACTTTTAGGTCTTCTTTAAAGAAATAAGGTATTATGACATCCCCTTCGCTGCTCACAAGAGCTAACACCATCGCAGAGGTGGAAAATTTTGTATACCTGATGGTAGGTACGTCAGGGGCATCTTGATAGACCCAACGGTCATTTTAGCGATTCCTCTTCCTGACTTGGATGAAGTTATTATTGCCCGAAAATAATCTCTAATCAGAGCTGTTGTGCTTAATGTCGTTCAGCAGTAAATGAGCCTTTTCCTTTCTATCCATCTTGTTTTTCTCAGCCAGCAGTTGGTGGTTCCTCAAGGCAAAAGACATCACTCTCCACGCCCACTTCTTTTGCCATGTCAATTATGCTCTGCCGAGGATCCAGAATACCATTTCCCTTGCAATTAGATCGCTTGCTGTATGTTGCCTTATCAGCAGTTACCTTTTACTGATAGTCAGATTCCCTGTACTTCTTGGCTACGTCGTAAACTTGAGGATTTTTTTGTAGCCAATCCACATAATAATTTCTGTCGATGAATTTCTCACACAAAGAGAGATGTATGGTTGGCTCATTTTGTAGACAATTACAGGTTGTTGATTGTATGGAAGTAACTTGTTGTTACCTAACAGAGGATTGCGCATGCGCATAAGATAACCTTTCGACCTTCCCGGAGTACAACCTAAAATATTTCAGATTTACCTTGACGACCCTATACTCCAGGTCAGTTGACAACCTAATGTCAATCAAGAAAGGATGTTTCGTAATTGTTAAAATAACGCTTTGTTCAACAAATTTCAAATAAATTTTCATAGGTAAATTATTCGAATTTGTTTCAACACTACTATCAATTGAATACATGTAAAACAGTTCTCCCGATCTTATTTTACATTTTGGTAAATTTCCATTTGACAACAAACACTCTAAACAAATCAACGTGACTTGCAAAAGAAATGCCCGATTCAAATATGTAACACGCCACTATTTATGTACATGACCCGCATTATGTATTCGCAGTAGACACTTATTATTTAACCGCTGAAAGTTTGATAACCCCGAGCCCAAATCGCGCTCTACATCGAGATGATCTAATAAAGCGCACGGTAATGGCCCGTTCGCACAGAACGGCCGCGGGTACGCAACGCTTGGCGTAATCGCCATTCCGCGCGCTCCTCTACGCAATCTGTCGTTCTTGCAGAACGGTACCCGGTTTCCTTCTCAAAAAGAAATCGGGCATGAATAAACAATTAGGAAAGAGCAATTAGCGTAACTCCTGTTGCGGAATCTCAATCAGGCGCGATCGCGCGCTGCTGGAATCCGATTTTGCGTTGTGCATCGATTATACCATTAAGGCTCTGGCCGAAAGGAACAAATCGGGCCCCTTTTTGCCCGGAAGGTTTTGCGCCGCTTTCCGTTTTTCCGCGGCGAAACAGTCGGCGGATCTGCACCGTAACTCGCCGATATTAGCATAACCCCATTTAGTTATGGCATTAAATAAAACCCTTGGACGTGCAACATTTTAATAACAAATAATGGACCGATTAAATTTATTATGTTTAATTATATATGTATCTACGCACTTTGTACAAGAGCAAATGAGAACATCATGCAACTCTGTATCCTTCGAAACCAATAACATCTAAAAATCTGGAAACATTCGTTATGCCATTTTATTAGAAGGTATTCGTTGTAGGCTTTAATTAGCAATTCATAAAAATAAAAATAAAGACAATGCTATTAAAATGTTTCACATTCAAATTTATTAAGAGCACGAAGTGATACTTGCTCGTCGGTTAATACATGGGGTACCAGAAAAGAACAAACCTTTCTCACTTGAAAGTAGTCATTCGAGGTTGCTCTTTTGTTAGGTAATAAATTAAATGTCTGCCGAAATCAAGGATACTCCTGATGGCACCCGTGGTCTCCCCTGTAACAGAAGAGTGTAGCCGTCCTGACTCCGGAGATGCTTCGAGATGAAGGTTTCCTTTTCTGGAACTCCTAATACCATCTGGACATGGACGTACGATAAAGATACTCATCTTAAAGTACAAGAACCATGTTCCTCAAACATCAATCAACATTTAAATTGGGTGCAAAGTAGTCTGGTATTACCAATTTGAACTAAGATGACCTCGAATGCTCTATTTACTGTTACGATTTTCAAGAACCTAACATTCAGAGCTCATTTTACGAATAAAGAGCAGATTTGAACTTCGAAATAATTGAATGTGTCACAGCGCACGTAACCATCGATTGCAGTAAATTACAAATCTTTTCTAGTATCTCATTCAAATTTACTTAAGCAAAATTTTCCACAAAACTAGTTTCTAGCAAGGAAATGGACAGAAATGTCACATAAATGAGAATATAATGGTAGGTAACCAAAAAAGTCTTGTCGTTTTTGAAAATAAGGAAAAATACTTGCATATTTTTACATAAACTAACTTTGACAAAATGTATAAATTATTTTTATTTTCAAAAAATGTAGACCCCGTAATTTATGTCTACTGCATTATTAAATTGTTAACCACGGTTATGATTGTCCAAAGATGAATATATGCGATAATCCGATGAAAGTCTGTCTGGAGAATACAATGGATAGGGGAGGGGAGTACTTCGCCTACCCCAAATTTATTATTTTCTTTTCTGGCCTCTACTGCGATATGTGATCGGACGTTAGTTTGTAAAAATTAAACTTTTTTACGATTCAACAGTGCTGTTTGTTCATCCACAGCAAACACAGAGAAGTTTTTGTTGTCAACTTTCCTTCAAAACTTTATGGCACAAGATATAGCACGTTTATAGTTGAAATATATAATTTATTTTCATCACTGATGATGAAATTTATTATTGGGGGTTACTTCACGTGGTATCTATTTATTTAACTTTTACCTCTTTCCTTTTTTCTGTGTAAATGCTTTCGTATCATTTCGTCACTTACTTTGAACAATTATTGTCTCCAGCTTATCGATATGTAAATTTGATAGCCTGCCTGATTTAGTCTTGCATTCCAGAGATTCATCTACTGCAGAAAATTTTTAAACCATATCTAGACCGTTCTTGATATAACGGTCTTTTATCCAAAATCAGTATACATTTTCGTAAACAAATTCGTAAAATAAACCTCAAGTATTATACTATTTTTTACAGACATTTTTAAGGGTTAATATTATATTTTAAATTCGATCGAATGCCATTTTTCCTAGCTAAGAAGGCACTAATATTTTGAAGAACTCTTTTCGAAATGAGTTGAAAATCTGTAAGCGTAGCTTTTTGTATGTAGTATTTACATACCTTTCAATTTGTTTACTGTTAATTTTTCTTCATAAGAAGTAGAAAAGAGGTGCAACACAGGTCGGGTATCCATTCCATCCACTCGACTTTTATTGTTAAGACTAAGATTCGTTAATTTTAAACAACTGTTGGGTTACACTTGTTATAAGGAAAATAATTATATTTTTACTTATCTAACACATATTAGTTGTACATTAATTAAAATGCCACATAAAAAAAATATTTGCAATAAAATGTACTTTCATCAAACTTTACGTATATTAAAATCCACAATTTGCAATAGTTTGCAATGATTTAAAATACGTTTGGCAGTTATAAGGAAATCAAAAAGTTACAAAGTTGTAGACCAACCTATTCTAGCGTAGATCGATATACAAATAAGAAGTCCTAATCAGAACCTCTCTAAATACTTCAGTACTCCATCTACATACCAGGCACCCTGATAGAACAGCACATCGGGGAGCATTACGAGATGCCAGAATAGACACGTTTTCTCCAAGTTACAACGATTAAAGTTAAGAAATTCACTAAACCGATCAACATTATTGCAATTTTTCTGCCACACCTACGCTTAAGGCTTCAAATCACAAACGACATGTTGAAAGCGTGTTTAGAAATACTAGGGCATAATTTTGTTACTAGAGAAGATTTTGACTCCATCATAATATGTTGGGTGTCGATTATTAAATACAGGAAAAAAAGTATTCTGAAGAAGCGGCCCACTGGGAATCAAATCCAAATAAAGAATCCAGTATTTTGGACTTTTATATTTGCAATGAAATATTTCCAAACTATATAGATGTTAAATCAAATTACCATTTTTCTTCTGACCATACGAAAGTAATCATTAGCCGTACAATAATTATAAGAATTCGCCAACCCAGAATATTTAACGGAAAACAAACTGGAACTTATAAGGAGACTATACACAAATAAAAATTTGTCGCTTAACATTCGTGTAAAAACCCCAGATGAGCTTGAAGCGGCAACAAACCACCTTACAGGCACAATTCAAACAGTTGCCTGATAACTCCTTCTTTAACAGAAAGTCTATCTGCTTATGTATCGAACGTTCCTCTAGCAATAAAGTGGTCGCAGAAAAACAAAAGGCTAGAAAATAGTGGCAAATAATTCACAGTCCAGATCAAATTTTAATAACTAATAAATAAACTAAAAGCTACAATCAAGAAAATAAAAAATCTGAATAAAAAAAATTATTTGTTCTGGAAAGTTACTAGGAACACTGATAAGTCACATACATCTATTCAACCATTACATAACGAAACAGGACTATGGGTGAAAATTGACCACGAAACATCAGAAGTTTTGTCAGGATATGTGGCGCAAGTATTTCAACCACATTCAAATCCAACAAGATGAACTTGTTGAAAAGTTTCTTGAAAACTCCTTTACAACTGTCATTGTCAACTAAAGCATCCCCCCCCCCCCGAGAGATACGTAAAAAGTCGCACATTACGTAATAAAAAACATCAATCTACGACATCAGTCTACGACTTATTTAGTAACAGCAAATGAGTTAAGAAATTACCCAGAAAGGAAATAACGCTTTATACTGTGATTACCAATCCAGGTAAATCCCTTACAGAAATAACCTCCCCTTCAGTCCTACCGGTCTTTTATTTATGATCTTCAAATTTATATAAAAGTTTATGTATAAACAAATAAAGCAAAATAAACTTTAACATAGTTGGCTGCCTTCATATCAGTTTGGGTTTAGAGAACAACATTTCACACAACAGTGCCGTCGGATAGTTTAAAACACAAGAACGGCCCTAGGGTACAAAAATACTGTACAGCAGCATTTCTTGGTGCTAACGAGAACTTTGCTAAGGTCTGGTATAAAGACCTCCTATATAAAATTAAAGTAAACCTGTCGTATCAATGCTTTTTTATGCTTATTTAATAGAGCGTCATTTGCAAGTCAAGTATAATAGAGAAACATCAAAAATTTACCCCGTAACCGCAGGAGTGTTGCAGGGGTGTATACTTGAACCAGTGTTATATCTACTTTACACGAATGATTTTCCACGTACTCCACGGACTCGAGCACAGTAGTTCTAGCTGCCGATACAAATCCGGTAATAGCAAGTCATTTTCTGCAAGACCTTAACATGACCTTAAACATGATTGAAGAGTGGCTACATAAATAAAGAATTAAAGTAAATGAACAGAAGTCCATCCATATAACACTCACGCCCTGGAGTTTCATATAACAGTACCATAATTCCACAGGTTTAATGGTGTGAAATATTTAAGTAGCCATTTAGACTCATGGATTAAACACACCTAAATTTAAGAAAATGTCGTGGCTCGCAGGAAGAGGATTGCCGCTGTTCATGTAAAATAAGGTTTTCATTTATAAAGTAATAACCAGCTAAATCTAGAATTAAATTATGGGGTTGTTCGTACAAATTAAACGTCGATATCATTCAGAGATTTCAATAAAAAGCCTTAAGAGCATTCAACGATGCTTCCTGGTATGTATCGAATAAAATCTTACATTACGACCTCGGAAGTTAAAGCAGACATATGTATAAATTTTCAAGCAAAGGTAGTAGTCCGGCCAAATAAACTAACCAAGTCAATAACAAAAAATTCAAGCGACTCGAGCAGAAATGGCCACAAGATCTAGATATGAAAACGGTGCATAGTGCTGGTATTTTTTAGTATTAGTGAGAACAGCAGCTTTTAATTCCAATATAAATATCATTTGAAGCTCCCATATCATAAAATTTAGATATAATATTAACTTATAAAATTATATGCATGCTGACTGCTAATAAAGCAGCTCGTTCGATGCCCAAAATAGTGATTATGTTACCCTTCTACGTGTAGAAAGTAAAAAAAAGTAAACATCTAGAACTCATAAGCTCTAAGTTGTCAATTCAACTCAAAATCTATGCAATCTTTACAACAAACTACCGGTAAAAAATTTTGGACGGTATAATCTACATCGTTGTTAATTTCAAATAGTAAAAATGTTTAGAAATATTCAAAAATACGAAAGCAAAAAAGTAAGCAGCTTTTTTGGCAAGCAAATTGCAAGTTTAGGAAAAAAGTTAAAATTTCTTCGAAAGCAACACCATAAACCAAGAAATTTGCTGAAGAATATTTTAGGAAACGTCATGTTTCTATTGTATTTTGGGTTGATTTGCTTCCTACCATTTTGCAAAATACATATATTTAATCTTTTCAAAAGCCTGCAACTTGGCAATTGTGAAGCAAAAGTTAAACAAAGCCAGAAACTTGAAAATTCAAGATATAGTAAAAAAAAAGATAAAAGAGAAGGACTGTGTTAAACTTAATGGACAATGTTCAATTCTAAATATTATTTTGTTATCTTATAGCTGTTTTTAGCGTCACTGTGATAAAATGGACACCGATTCGATCTTGGGTTCAGATGCCTGGCGGGTAGCCTACTCAATCATTAAAAATAATCTAGTACATGCATTCAACTCGAACAAGGGGTAATACTGCCATGCACATGTTTGTGGATCAGTAACAGTAAACTTACAAGAGCACTAAATTTTAGTTCAAAGACTATGACCCCACCCCGGCCTCTACGTGAAATTTTAGTGTCCAATAATAAACCCTTTTCCTTGTTGGTGTTACACAGAAGTATTTTTTGTTTATTTTCCTATTCTAAATCTAATATTACTTGCAATTCTCTCTTAATATTTTTTTATGCATAAAATAATTCAAACAGAGCCACAGTTAGTCCAATAAAAATTCCTTAAACTCTGTTTGTCTGTCCAAGTGCATGAATGTTACCGGAAAATATATCTTATAAAATCTTTTTTTATCTATTGTCATTTCCTTTTTTTTTAATAAATATTTGGTGATCGTTACAGACCAGATCAAGAGAGTAGAGAAGAAAACATACACCAAAAAAGCTGGTAAATTTAAAATTTAAAATAAAAGCACAACTTTTGTGAATTATCCATCATTTGAAGAACACAAACAAAACTGTAAAGTTTAAATGACCAAAAGTAAGAGAATACGTCTTGGCAGATCTATGTTAGTTACAAATAACAATTCAATGTCAATCAACGCTTTTTATGGCGGGAACAATAAATGACAAACTATCGTCGTTATAAAGGAATGTTCTGACAAATTACCGCATAAAACGAGGGATAAAAATTACAAAAAGAGAGATAAACGACAGATAAAAAGTGACGCACAATAATATTCAATTATCTACAAATTCTAGTGCAAAAAGGAAATGCTAAATGGTTTATAATTGACTTATGATAATTAAAAAAAACTATTGGTAGTTTAGAAGCAGGCATTTCATGCAGCTCATTTTTATTTATAATAACACCAAACCTTGTCCCACTTGTGTTGTTCTTAATGTCTTGCATTAAAATTGCATTCTGATTATGTGACCTCGCATTTATAATATGGCCAGATAATGTCAAGAACTTTGGCAATCTAGAAAAATGTACATTGTTACCTCATCAGTTATAGTTTCGTTTTTGCAGTCATGCTCGTTTTATTTTACGATTTGTGGGGCCTACAAGCATTTTCAGTGTTAAAACACGCAATAAAACGCCTTATAAATAAAGCCGAAACGGAGCAGCGGCACGCAGCTACATCGAAACGTATGCCCCCGAAAAATGTACACACAACGTGCAAAGGCACCACTTTTTCTAAAGAATGATTGATGTTTGATTTGACATTGTCACGATTTCCCCGGCGCATTGTTGGAGCTCTTTATATTTCATACATCTCAATTCCAGGCACAAAGCGCGGCGGTATTAGGACCGCGCGGCCCCACGCAACCTTTTCCTGGTTCAATACCGATATCGCCGGCAATATTTTCATTTTGGTTTGATTAGCATTTATTACACTTTGATGCCTGCACAATGATTTTGTTACATTCTAACTATGGTCAGTAATTCATTTTCCTAAAGAGATACAAGAACCTAGTTTTATGAACTAAGCTGCTATTTATAAAAACTTAAATTTATAACGGTTTTCATATGGGCATTTTTTTATTTTTGAAGTAAAACTAACAAAATTAAATAAAAAAAAATAATCGTTGAATAATTTAAAGTTTTCTGCAGATTAAAACTTTTAGATTTAATTAATTTAACATTTGCCACACAAAGCTGCAGGATAGACTGTTGAGTCTTGAAGTGTATTGTGACGTCGTTGAAGAAAACAACGGCCGAGTAAAAACATTAAGGTGGGAACTGCATGAAATTGCTTTTGCTAAGGCCCTAATAACAGGCATGAATGCTCAAAGGCAACGTGCTTCGTACAATGCCCACAAAACTAGACGTTAGAAGGCTAGCATAGTGTCGTTTGATTGGATGAGTCACACTTTACCCTCTTCCTCGCCACTAGACGCGTGTTTGTCTGGAAAATACCCTCTGAAACGTACAATATGGACTGTCTCCACTTGACTATCAAACATGGTGTCAGCTCTATAAGGGTCTGGGGGCGTTCTATTTGGCAGCTCCCCACCCCCTTGTCACACTACACGGTCGAGTCACAGCAGTAGTGTATAAAGAACTCTTGTGTAACCAGGTCCATCCAATGGTGCAAACTTTTCAGACGGGAATGTCACACCGCTGGCCCTATTCAAGAGTGCTTTCAAGAGCATGCTGATGAGGTTCAACATCTTTCCTGGCCCGCTGCTTTGAAAAACAGTTTTCGGCGTCGAATGACTTTAAAGTCCACTCACCACTATTCAAGACGTGAATTGGTCTATTCCGTCCAGAATTTAAGCTGTACTGTGTGCTAAAGGTAAACCAACACCGTATTAATACAAGATGTTCTGACTTCCATACGTGTTTTATTTTGTCCAATACCTGTAAATACTGCATCTATAAAGTAATGTTAAAAGTTTTCAGCCCGATGATATTCTATGGGCGATATAAATAAAATAACAACGTTATGTTTCAATATAGTCTCGATGTACTTTATCACATATAGTACACATCAAAATTAGCGTTTCAATGCCGTTTACAATACGCTCTAAATTTTTATCTACAAAATGATCCAAGACAGTCTTCTGCAATTTTTATATCATTGTTAAATTTTCTACCTCAAATATATTTCTTCAGTTTTGAAACTAGACAGTAGACAGTGACGGCTAGGTCTGAGTTGTAGGCTAGATGGGAAAGCTCTTCAAAGTCACAGTCCTTCGCGACAAACTGAGTAATTACAGCATTATGAATAGAGGCATCATCATGAAAAAGGCGGACAATTCAACTCCCGGTTTACCACCGTATTTCTTTCCTAAAAATACATTAACAAATTCCCATGTTACGACGATATTTTTTGTCAATTACCCTTGCGTTCCTTAGATGTTTTTCGCCTATTCTTTTAACTTTCTTTTTGCTAAGGGATTATAACACAGGATCATTTCCTGCAACGATGTATTGAAGAACTCCTTTGTGGTTGTAACAGAGGTTTAAAAATTGTTCACAACAAGTCACACTTTATTCATACAAAGATGCTAATGGAGAATGAGTCGCACAACTGCATTAGAAAGCCCTAATCTTACTGATAATATTTTACTTTTGAACGCCTATTTTGCAACACCTCACGCTCGACGAGTGCGATGTTTTCTTCCGAAAGCGCTTCATCTCGCCGACCCGCACACATTTCATTTTTGAGGCTTTCTCGGCCCAAATAAAATTTTTTGTCTGTATGTTTAGAGCGGAATGTGAAAGCGAAAATTTACTGTACGCACTATCCAAACATTTGTAATTTCACTGGACTGAGACTTTATTCGGTGAGGAATTTAATCATGCCTTAGTACTTGAAAATGACGAGGCACTACCAATCGAAATGACCGAGGCAAATTGGTTACCGCAATTTTTGCGAAAGTTCAACAAAAGATGATGCTCTCTGATCCTACAGCTGTTTTGTTTCCATTACTACTGGAAGCTAGTCAGGTCGGAAACTTGTGGCGCTTACCTTGTATATGAGATTCAGATTTAGAAACCAGACAAGGAAAGTATTAGATTATATAACTTTTGTAAATCTTCTATATCCTCTAATGGTTCAGAACAACAAAATTAATAAGCATAGGATTTGGTTTAGTAGTTCCTTCTCAGCGATTTGCAAGATTACTAGGGTATGCAAAAACCTTACGGCAGTACTCGATTCGCACCACACCCACATGGATAAAATATAGTATCATCTAGAACTCAATTATTAAACCGGCTGTCTTAACAAAATCAATCAACAGTCAAATTTACCTTGAGTAAGTAAGAGTATATCAAATTTTCGGTTCCAAAAGAATGACGGTAGACCACATCAGAAACTAATGACTTTGGCTAACTCTTTTTTTTATACCTTAACCCTATGATTAGTTTTTGTAAGACTTTATTAAAGATCGGAAACACGCAACCAACTTTTAAAAAAATGTTTGGATTATAAAACCAAAAACAAATGTTTTAAACGTAGTTGTGGACCACTTTATTGTTTGGCTTCGTCGCTAGATAACTACAAACATTTAAAGAGACTTTAGACATAATTTGAAAATAATATCCCAACAAGATTCAAGTGTATGTGTGGCATAAACAATTTTTGAAAGAATAAAATAAGTTGAAAATATAGGTCCCCAAAATCGCTCGGGGAACAAGGTGACTAAGGTCTATATTAGAATTATTTGTAGTCTTATCGAGAATGATCTTCAATTAACGGTTGCTAAAATTACTTTTAAAATTAAAATAAGTTTACTTTACAACAACGCCCATGCCCATACAGCTGTTCAAATTTGACAGACTTGTTCTGGTCCACACTGGAACAGTATCCCCGTAGTTTAGATTTATTAGTATATTTTTGGAGTACTTAGAGGGCAAAAATTTGACGACTATGTTGATTGGCGTCGCAACTACCTTTGCTTTACCACGGCGGTATCGAAAAATACTATATTTATCCTCATATCGGTCGTTAATTGTCACAGATTTGTCACATTATTTGCAATTATGTAAGTAATATAAAATGTCGAAACATAACCAACATAAAATAGAAAACAATCCAAAATATTTTGTATTATACTTCACAAAATTGAAAATACGGAAAAACTAAACAATTACAATTTTCACAACTAGAAAAAAAAAGATTACATAAAGTATCTTACAGAAATTTGAAATGTTTTTCAAAATATGCTTTCAATTTTTGCTTTTCAAACGTTTCAAAAGATGAAGATGTATAATAAAATTGGAACAAGAAAGAGTTAAGAGAATAAAAAGATATATTTAAGTCATTCAACGATCAAAGCAAATAAATAATAAGAAAAATAAATCAAACAGCCAGGGCAGCAGAGTACGAAATATAGAAAATAGAAGGAGAACTATAAGACACAAAGATTACAAATAAAAATAGAAAATCTAGAGGGAGTAATAAAAAATAAAGTTTTAGTTAATCTAAATTTGAAATTACTTAAAAATATAGTAAATTATGTTGAAAGTCTCAGAGAGAAAACAAGTAAACTTAAAAGAAAAATTATTATATTAGCTTTCTATTTAATTTGACTTACATTATCTTATATACTGCTGTTTGAAGTAAATCTACAAACGTTTCCGTTTTGCAAGTGTCTGTCAAGTCCTTTTTGCCTCTCAGCTTCCTTTGCATCATTTGAAGAAGGCAATGTTTCTCCGTTTTATGACATTTCTAAAAGTTTTTTCATTTTGTCCAATTCTTGAAGTGCGATATAATTTGTTACGTGATGTTTCGGGAAACTTCTTAACGTCTTTTGATGTTACAAGATTTGGGCAATATAATAAATTAAAAATTTAATAGAATATAATAAATCAAAAATGTAATAAGGCATAAGAACGCACACAAGTTGTGTAGTATTAGATAAAGACTATATAATAGAGGAAAAAATAATAGAGATAATTTTTATAAGAATGATGAGACGGTATGTTACAATTAAAATTAGTTGGATGTTGCTAAGGAATACTAGTATAACCAGACAGTTTTTTAATATGTTTGCTATTTATAAATTTTATGAATGTATACAATGAATAAACCCCGTAGAAAAGCTATCGATAAAATTTTAATTAAACCATGCTACTTGTCGAGGGTAGCCCGGCCTTGGAGGCGATATAAAGCCAGGTTTTAGCCTTACTCGAGTTCTTAACTTTGTGCAATATAATTCATGTTATTAATAACAACTATCTTCTATAAACAACATACAGCTTTCACATAAAAACATAAACAACGCTAAGTTGCTTCAAAACCTATCCATGTACATGCTACAGCGTGTGTAATGCACTCTTTCAGAAATCTAAATAAATATGTCTATTTATATATTTAAACACACACGAGGGGTTGCCTCCGAAAAGGTATTTTTGGCGTCCCAAGCTAACAATTTTTCACCCGCCTTCCCTCAATTTTTTGCAATATGGGAACGTATACATTTTTAATTGGATCAGCTTTTTTCCTGGATCGGGAATGTGGAACAATTTAACTTACAATCGAAGCTCCACTTGGCGGAAGCAAACCAAATGGCCGTGACAGACACACTTTTTGGGTTCGGCAATGCAGCGGCCCGATATCCCCGACCGAACTCACGGACCTGTAAATCAGGAGCTCAGAGCTTGACCATTTCACCATTCATATCAACCGCCTTTGTTTACTTCCGTTCTAATGTATTACCTACGAACCTCCTCGTGTAAATCAAGAGCCTAGGGCCACGCCACATTTATTTGTTTACTTTCTGTTAAAATGTATGTATGAAGTTATTATTCATCCAAAAATAACTAAAAGTTTAAACATTATTTTAAAATTACCAGACTTTAATGTCCTCCTACAACTATCACGATCAATTCGGACTTTGTCGCCCATTCACATAAAATACGAAACCGAACATTTAAACACAAAGCGCCTGGATTTAACCTTATAACCGCAGAAATATCAAAAATCTGTCCATTCAATTGAAATTTTTTCAAATGATCATGATCCTAAAACCACGCAAATCTCCTATTACGGCCAATTTATACAGACCTTTTCCCGTAAATATTAAAATTGGTGGAAACAATAATATTATTTAAAATTCAAAAAAATTCGCTGCTAGAAAATTATGTCCCCAAACATCAATTTCACTTTTGGCACGCTCAACCGATCATTCAACAGCACCATCGTGTAACCGATGTCCTAAATAAAGCTTCTGAGAAAAAAAGTTCTGTTGTGCGGTGGTAATATCTTAGGACCAACCTTATATGCACACATTACAAACTCAATTAGAAGCCGCCTTTCAATATAGACAAAAATGGAAAATCAAAAACAAAAACACATCAGTCCACATCAAGTTTACATTAAAGAAGAGTCATATCACAAAAAGAATAAAACTAGACATTCGAGTTAATCTGCGATTATGTTTAAATAACAACCATGCCTTAGACGACCGCTTCATTACGCTTGCATTTATATTTAGTGACTGAGTAGACCACTCGCTAAGCATCAGAGCCCAGGATTGAACCGGTACCGTCCGCACCATAACCAAGCGCCTCAATATTTTGACCACACTGGTAAGATAAGACAGCTAAAAAAGAACTCGGAATATATTTCTGGAAAACGTAGAAAAAAAAGGCCAAAAAGTCATATTGAAGAAAATCATAATACCGACTGACCGAATTGACATAATAGTATAATAAAGGAAAATCGTTGGGGTTCGAACAACGATAGAAAATAGATAATAATAAATATAAATTACACAAAAATCTAAAAAAGTTTGGAGCAGGAAAACAACCTGAAGTAATGCAAATTAAGACAGCAGATACAAATTTTACAAAACAAATCAAAAGGCACAATTTAGTAAAAATTAGCCCAGACAAAGATGGGGCCAAAACTCATTAAGAGTTTTAAACAATAAGTAAAAGAAAACAGAAAAATATAATTAACATTAAAACTTTATGAGAAACTAAAAAGTAATTCAACAATTACACAAGAACGAATGTGCCAAAAAGTCTGTTTTTCAATACGGTTGTAAAATGTTTGGAATCATTTAAAAAGCTCAAAGTTTTTTTATGGTTTGTAAGCCCCAAAGATTACTTTTCCAACCTAAATAAAGACGATTACTCCATCTGCAGAACAACCAAAACGTTTAAGAGACTGCAACTTTCTATTCCACCCATCAGCAGAAGTAAAATCAGTAAATTAAAACCGTATAAATCTGTATACTATGATCTAATCACCGGTCAAGTCAAATGTAATCAAAAAATTTCTTATCGGGTCAAGTACTACCTAAAAAGGCAGTTATTATCATAGCTACCATATTCAACCGTATACTACCACTCATTTAGGAAACATAGACAAATAGTTATAATACCTAAAGCAAAACAACCACTTAAAGAAAAAACATTGTACTGATCTATCAGTCTACTTCTCCAACCAAATGTAGTCTTCCAAAGATTATTGCTGCAAAAATACTTCATAAAGATGTAGATCTGCAGTTAGTATTGTCTAATCATCAATTTATATTCTACAAAGGATGTTTGGACGATCCAACAAGCACATACAATTATGAATCAAATTGGCAAAAGTCACGAAAAAAAGAATATTGCATTTTGATATTTTTGGATGTCACCCAAGCATTCGACGAGGTGTGGTAAGTTCTAATGCTTTATAAAATACAAATTTCTTTACCAAGTACCTACTGCTTATTGTTAAAATCTTTACCAGCAGATCGATTTTACTTAAAACACAAAGATGCCCTCTCCACACTTTAACTTATACAATCCGGTGTCCCTCAAGGTAATGTACTTGGTCCTGCCCTTTATCTTATATACATAGTTGATATACCCGAATCGTTAAACACCTTAACGGATACCTTTGCTGATGACGATGCTGTAATATCCACTCATCAAAGTCCAAATATTGTCAATGAGCACCTTCAACAAAACTTAGACTTTATTAGCGAATGGTTTAAACTATGACGAATACAAGTTAACTAGTTTAAATCGACGCAAGTTACATTCACTACTCGAACTGCAGTATGTACACCTATCAACATGTCTGTGTCTATAGCTCGACCAATGCCTTACTTAAAAAAAATACAACCAAATGAAAAGGAAGCAGCTAAACTTAAAATTACGAGAAATGTATTGGCTACCTGAAAGTTAATCTAAAATGAATAGTGAAAATACGATGTTACTCTATAAAGCCGCGATAAAACTTTTTTGGACTTATGGACTACAATTATGGGGATGTGCGAAATCATCGAACATAAGTATTATACAGATGGTCCAGTCAAAATTGCTCCCAGCAGTAATAGATGCGTCTTGGTATGTTACAACGTATATTTAGGTTTAAGAAGAAATACAAATATTTGCTGAAAATTATCGTGCCAAATTTCTTGGCTAATCCAAACGACTTATCGATCAACTCACAGATGATACAGGGTGGTTCAAATATGATAGAGACTGATTTGTATGTAAACAAGCCGCACTGTACAGCAGCTGTGCGGCCACAACCATCATCATTTCTCCTGCTTGGGTTACAACCTATTCAGTTTTGTTTGGGAGTTGCTAGAGTGATGAGCAAACAGAAGGTACCGCAAAGCGTAAAACAACGCAACGTGATTAAATTCCTCGTTGGAGAAAACTTTCCGTCGGCTGAAATTTACCACAGACTTCAGAAGAGTTCGCAGACCCGTGTATTTGAGTGACGTAAGTGGTTCAGAAAGGGCAGAGAGCGCATGGAGAATGAACCGCATGATCGTCGACCGCGAACATCTATCACTGAGCTAAACATGTATCGTGCAAACGCGCTTATTCGTGAAAGTAGGCGCAGCACTATCATGGAACTTGTGGAGTACTTTAGCGAACGTGAACAAAAAGGTGAGCACGGAAGCTGCTAGTCGTCTCTTACAGCAGTTTGAAAACGAAGGTAATGCATTTTTGTAGTCTACAGTGACCACCGGCAGAACGTGGGTGCAAAACTTCATTCCTGAGTCCCAACAGTCATCACACGAACGGCGGTATACCAGTTTTCCCCAAGAAAGCGCCAGGAAAAGTAGTGGCAACGTTCTTCTAGGACTGGCGGGAGTTATCCATGTTTACTTTCTGACAGAGGCCAGAACAATCCATGCAGTTTATCACTCAGACTTCCTGGCAATATACGTGAAAGACAAGATCCGATCCAAGCGGGAGACAGATGAAAAGAGGGTAGCCCTCCTTCAAGACCATGCACGCCCCCATAAGGCCAAAATAACCATGGAAACCCTTCGTAAATTGAAATCTAGCCTTCTGCCACATCCACCTTACAGTTTCGATTTGGCCCCAAGTGATTTCTACCTGTTCGGAAGGACCAAATTAGACTTGCAAGGCATGCGGTTTGCGAACAACGGGGCAGTCATCCACACTGTTCAGGAGTGTATACGCCGCCAACTAAATTTTTTTTGAAAAGGGCATTAGGATGCTTCCAGAACGTTGGAAAAAATGTGTTGGCTCCGGAGGGGAGTACATTGAAAGCAAACATGTGCAAGTAAGTGTTAAAAATTTGTTTTTTTTTGTAAAAAAAACAGTCCTGATATAGTATAATGTATTTAGAAGATTCATCACTAGTTGAATCCTCCCTTAATTCCATAGAGTTATTAACACTTCTACTAAATACTCAGCAAGAGTAGATTGTAAAAATCAGCATTCATTAAAAAAATAAACCACCAAAGATTAAAATAGTGATGTCATTAAAATTCTGTAAACAAATTATGAATTAATTACACACTGACTAATTGAAAACATTAATAACAGTACCCTGCGGTTCCAAAGCCTCAGCCTCAGAGCAATTTTTAACTTCGTGTTAATTAAGTTAAGCGCCCACTACGGCAAATCACTCGACTACTTTCAGTTTCAAAGCCGCACGCCCTAAAAATCTGGTCATTAACAGAAGGCGGCTGGCTGAGCTTCGAGGCGGCAACGGCGCTCGCGGAACGTACATTGGGCAGAAAAATTGCGGCGATTACTCGAGACGTGAGTGCCGCGCAACTGTATCAAAGCCGAGCCCTTAACCTATTGCGTCAACGCGAGTCCTCAGCTTTAGCAGCGAAAGGAATCCGGCCGCGATTGTTGCCAGAGCTCCCGGCAGGTGCGGCCGTGTAGTACGCGCGCTCATTGTGGGAGCCATTTGGCGCAGCGCGCCTAATCTGCCCATTTTTCAGAGATATAATTTTTCCTTGCTCGTGACTTTGTTAAATTAAACCGTCGAGCTTGCGGCGCACGAACGCCCGCCTGCTCGCGATGATGTTTTGAGAGCAGGAAGCGAAGTGCGACGAATCTCGGTGATGCGCTTTGTTTCATTGTTCGAATAGTGCCGGCTTTTTAGTAGGTAGAGATTTAGGAAAATTGAAAATATACATGTAGCAATCCTAACACTACTATTAATAATATTCCGATTTCAAAAATATTGCTATTGATATTTAGTTAATTTAGAATCTTCGAAGGCTTGAAAAGAATTTTTATTTTATAACTCTTTTAGAACTAAAGCATGTTTTACAAGAAAAAAGAAAAACCTTTCTTACCTTATTAGAAAATATAATTTCAAAACACATACACTGTTTGCATAAAGCTCCCAAACCATCAATTTGGCTTCAGAAATCATCGTGAGACAATGATAGGTGGATCTCGTGGTAAAGCAGATCAAACGTACTTTAGAGACCAAACAAAACTGCCAGATAGCGTTTATAGACATTAACCAGACCTTTAATAATTCAAAAAATTCTTCACACTTCACTGATCGCTACTACATGCTAAAACCTGGGAACAAACACACCGATTTGTACCAAATGCGGTCAGGAGTCCCAGAGGGTAATATGTTGGGTCCAGTATTATGTATTATATTTACTCCTGACCTTCCAACATTCGGCGACGAGGCGAATAAACGGAAATTTGAGGAGGCAAGAAGAGACGCAAAGAGAATATGCAGGCAGTTAAAAAGAAAATATTTAGATACAAAGCTAGAAAAAATAGAACAAAATTACATAAATAAAGAGCTAAGAAATTTTTACCAGGAAGAAAAGAAAAACCGCGAAGATGTAAAGCCCAAGAATATTACATTTTTAAAAAATAAGGACGGAGAAATGGTAGGTAATACACAAGGAAAACTTAATATTTAAAGAATATTACGAGGGGGTAGTTAGGGATGAGGATGAACAATATGAAGAGAGAAGAGGAGGAGACAGTGGGCGAGAAAATACAAAGGCTAGTAAGGGAACCTACGCGGGAAGAGATAAAAGAGGAGATCAACAAATTGAAAAATAACAAAAGTACTGGTGAAACTAGAATACCCGCGGAAGTATATAAATGGGGGGGGGGGGGAGAGGAAATACAGCAAAAAATAAGCGAGTTTATTATATAAGTATGGAGACAAAAACAAATGCCACTAGAATGGCATAACGCTATTGTCTGTCTGATACATAAGAAGGGGGATAGGTGCCAATGTGAAAACTATAGGGGAGTATCACTGCTGGACGTGGCGTATAAAGTATTGGCATAAAGTATTGGAAAGACTGAGTGAGCACCATGAACGGGTACCAAGGAGGATTTAAAAGAGGAAGAGGAACCCTGGATCAAATCTTTACGGTGATAATGATTCAGTGTAATAGTTATAAGCAAAATTTGGAATTACATATGCTATTTGTGGATTTCCACCAAGCCTACGATAAAATCTGCAGGAGAAAAATTTTCAATGCCCTTAGAAAGCTAGGGATTCCAAAGAAACTCATAATATTGGTACAAATGACCCTAAGAAAAACGAATAGTAAAATACTGATAGATGGGCAGGTATCGGAAAGAGTCACTGGAAATAAGGGAGTGAAACAAAGGGATCCCATCTCAACAGTACTGTTTAACTTGGTACTAGAAGCAATTTTGATAGAAAGTGGTTTCGAGACAAGGAGAATAATTTACCAAAGACGTCACCAGACATTGGCGTACGCAGACGATCTGGCTATTATTACCAGATCAAAAAAAAGAGTTGGAAACAGTATTCAGTAAACTGGAAAGAACTGCGACAAAGTATGGGCTAGAGATAAATGAGAGCAAAACGCAGTACATGGAAATAAGACAAAACACTGGGGGAGATACGGTTACCAGCTACCAAGGGGAAAAAAGATGTCAGTGGTATGCTAAAATCCAAAGAAATCTCAAAATCAGCAAAACTAAGAATGTATAAAACGATTGTAAGACCATCAGTAACGTATGCAAGCGAATTATGGGCATTAACAAAATATATGGAGGTGAAACTGGAAGTATGGGAGAGAAGAGTCTTAAGAAAAATTCTGGGAGGAGTAAGAACAGGGGAAGGAGAGTGGAGGCGAAGAACAAATAAGCAGTTACAAGATGAGTATGGTGACATATCAATAATAGCGTTCGTAAGAGCTCAAAGAGTACGATGGTTAGACCATGTTAGCCGGATGCCCGAAAACAGGCATGCGAGGAGGATTTTAGAAGGAGGGACAGGGGGGAAAAAGAAAAAAGGGTGACCCAAAAAGAGATGGTTGGATGCAGTAGTAAATGACGTGAGAAGAGTGGGGATAGAGGATTGGAGAAGTATAGCGAGAGACAGAGTGAAATGTAATGTTAAGCCATGGTCTTTAATGGCCTGTAGAGCTGAAATATATATAAAGAAAGATATATGCCCTTCAGTTTTAAATATTTAGGATTACTCTGGATTGCCGACTTACCTGATAGAAGCACATCTTCGCCGAACAGAAGCAACTAGGAACAAAATACCGGCAACTATACTGAATGGTTAGGAGTAAATTGGAGATGACACCCAAAAAGAAAATGCTTATTTATAAAGAAGTACTAGACATGATTTAGTGATTCCAGAGTACAGTGCTTCGCAATATTGTAAACGCATGTGATAAACGCGGTTATCATATTGAGACCTATGTGTGCCTACAGTGCCGGAATAAATTAGAAGTTTTAGTAAAAAATATAGTGAACGTGTCAAAGTACATTCTAACAAGCTAGTAATTTGTTTGATAGACAAACCAGACGAAATTAAGAGATTAAAACGTTTTATACCCTGTAACTTATCTACTAGGTTTAAATAATTAAGTAAATTAGTTATCTACTAGTACAATGCTCAATTTCCAGTGTCACAACTTAGTTAATTAGGTATAAAAAAAAGTATGCGCAAGCCAAACACAAGCACTTAGAAATGTCCATCATATGAGTTGGGACATCTACATAAGTAAAATAAAAAATAATGTCCACGAACGTTGACGAATGCTTACAAAATTTTAAAACATTTAAATAAAGAAAATAAAAATACAACAAAAATTAACGTAATTGACAAACCATTGCAAATAATTGCGGTATAACAAAAACGTATATACAGATCCATATCATTAGACTAGGTGAATGAAGTAATAAAAAGATCAAAAACAAAAAGTTTACAAGCACAGGTAACATCAACTTAGAATTGATTAACTTCAGAGATAGTATTATCTTTCAATAAAGAAAATCAAACCGATTGTAACAATTATAGAAGAATGCGCCTGCTTAATGAATGCTATAAAAAATATGCAAGAATTATAACTTCCTGAGTTCAACCAATTGCAGAAATCATGTTAGTAGAAGAGCTGAACGACTTCCACAAAAGACTGCAGAGAGTAAAACCTTGAAAGGCGTATCGCTTTTATAAATTAAATTGAAGCTTCTATAGAATTATAAGGTTTCTATTCTATCTAGTAAAATAAAATTTTTAAGATCAGTACAAGACTTATCAATTAAATGACAAAAAAAAAATACAAAACAAACTGGAAGCAATACATGGACAGAATAACCGAAAAATGTCTAACAAAGCTAGCAATACAATAAATATAAATGAAGGAAACCGCTGAGGAAAAGGGAAAACCCATAGAACAAATCCGGATCCTTTCCAGGAATAGAAGGTTATATAAAGATTAGCTTAATACCCCAACACCATAAAGGTACAATGGGAGAAGAGAAAGAAAGAAAGAAAGAAAGAAAGAAAGAAAGAAAGAAAGAAAGAAAGAAAGAATGAAAGAAAGCAAAATGTTGGGCATCTACGGCGAAGATGTCGTATTGACCCTAAACAGATCCAAAGGCCTAAATAGTGCAGCTGACGATGATAATGACTTAGGCTACACAATGAATAATGCAACTTATTAAAGTTTTTCTTTGCAAAAATCTTCCATTTTTGTAGTTTTATGTGTATTATCATCAAACGAATTTGGATAAGATACACTGTAGAACCTGTAAACGCAACTAAAATCAATTTTAGGAGCTCCAAGAGGTGATTTTATGAGCTTTCCTCATTATAATTGTTTTAGAGTTTTCTTTGGCAGAGAAGAATTCTCGTAAATTATTGCTTACACCCTAACTTTACCTTTATAGTTGCCACTTCCACTTATTTGCCTTCCCTTTTGAGAAATTTTACTACACCAATTTATAACTACAAACAATTTCAAAACTTAGGAGAATTTTCTTCAAAATTTGGTTTATATGTTTGAATAATGTATCTCTATTTGACATTAGTAGCCTACGCTTCTCACTTAATTAGTATTATCTCTAAGTAGATCATATTAATAATTATTCTTGTATGTTATAGAAAATTATATTCAACGACAAAAACAATACTAATAGGAGGAGACTTCCAATCCATTTTATCAAATTTACTGATACTTTTCTAATAACCAATATGCTTAATGTCAGGCCATAATTTTCGACTGGATTGAAATCTAGAGATTCGGACGGCCAATTCAATCTGTTGATCCCATTTTTGGCTGCAATATATGGAGTTGTTGTCTTCTTGTAACCATACTTAATTATCAACTCCATACCATTTCTGACCAGACTACAGGAAACACTTTCATATATTTTAACCCTCTTTTCTACATTAAACACTTGTGTAAAAAAGGGTTAATTATGTTTATTAGAGTGCTACGGTAATTAATTTACATACACTATGACCACTTCAAAATAGATCAAGACCAAAAGGACTCATTGTTGGTAAATACGGCATTGCTGTAAACTGTCTAAACTTTCATTTGACCACAAATGTCGCATTTCCAGGTGTTTCTATGCAGTGAACTACTTGATCGTTAAGGCACCTACTTTAACACCCTTTTTAGAAAATTGTCGCAGCTTGACAAACTTTGAATATTTTTTTAAAAAACCAAAATATCACTTGAAGGTCCATTGCTGATGTTGCGTGTTTCTTTCTTCGATTCATTCGCCTGCATTTTTGTCTCCTAGTATCGCTTTATCTACCTTCACACATAATCAGGAAACCAAAGGAGGCTATAGCGCTTATTTGCGGGTTTTTTAAATAGTGGCACAGAAACACCGCTTCAGATTACTTTGCAAGAACAGCATTAATTGTAAAACAGTATGACTTCACTTGCAAGAGTGCAATTGAGTTGGGCACATTAGAGTGCATTTTAAGAAATTTATTTTTTACGCTACACGTATACGCTATTCCAAGTGATATGTTCTTTAAACTTTTATTTTTATAACAATAGTTTGGTTTTTAAAAGTTTAAAGTCTTCAGTATTATCTTAATCTTCTACTACTACATTTTATCCTGTTTCTAACTACACAATTGTGTGGTACTATGAGTCAACCATGTTGTGGGTGTACTCTAGCTTTTGAGGTGGAAGTCGACCCCAGGACCACTACGTGCCACTGTCACAGGGCCAGGCTTTTAACTCGCGGCTATCGTGCTCTCATTTTCAGTATTTTGTTGTACCAATATGATGAGGTTTTTGTGAAGACCAATATGTGGAACAAAAAACACTAACGCCATTTAAATTAGTGTGACAGCTCTAAAGAGAACGTAGCATAATATAATATGTAATACGTCAACAAAACAATCTTCCAGTTAACAAAGATGATTATGTTTGGGTATAAGCTTTACACTTAAACTTCTGTTACTACTTCTGCCACTCTTGCTATCTCTTTACTAAATAAATTATGCACTAATTATTTTTTGAAGCCTTCCAAAATATTCACGAACAGATTTTATTTACATTGCATATAAAGTTATGAATTTCAGTAGTAAATAAAGTGTAAATTATTGTGCCATGTACACTACTATTAGGTAATTTATATTTAGAACAAGGTGAAAGATTTTCTACCAAATCTTACTGTAACCCAAACAATATAAAAACCAGAACTCTGCAACTATCGCTGACAATAATTATAATTTCAAGAATTTAATGTGTCTACAATCGCGCAATTATCAGTATTTTCTTTATAAAGCCAAAAATATATTTTAAAAATATTAAAATGTCTCGAAAAACAAATCTTTCTTTATCATCCCACATCCCACATACCACCGTAGTGTCTTTTTTGCTTACTACTTTAAGAACTTTTTAATGTAATGATACAAATGCTTTTCTTGATAGAATATATAATTATTAGGTATATTACTTTTGTAATTTTTAAAAAGTGGAATAATTGTATGTACCATAATTTTAAAAACTTTATTTATGTTGAAACAATTTTAAAAAATCTGCCAAAATATATCTGTAAAGTTCTTCCTATTTAATTACATTTGAAGTGCTGCATCAGCTGCTACGCAACCATGTTATAAATATGTTTATAAATCATTCTTCTTCTTCTTATTTAATCAGCCTTTGTGGTCCATCCTTGAACATAGGCCTCTCCTATTGACCTTCAATGTCCTCCATCCTGTGCCAATTCTATCCAATTTTCTTCATGTCATCAATCCATCTCATGGTTTGTCGTCCCCTATTTTTCTTTCTCTTCCAGAGCCTCCATTGTGCGATTTTCTTTGCCCATTCTAGCAACGTGTCCCGTCCATTTTCACTTCCGTCTTATCTTTTTAGTTACTAAGTTTTCTACACCTGTTCTCTGCCCTATCAAGCACCATTACCTGCTCCATCCCTCTGTGAGCTACTTTAATTTTGTTTACTACTGCTTTCGTTAATGCCCACGTCTCTCTGCCATACCTCATTACTGGTATAATGCACTGGTTATGGACTTGGACGTTTTCATAGTTTTCGAACTTCCCTCTAACCATATAGCTTAACTTTCCGAAAGCACTACAGCCTTCTCTTTAGTTCTGTCGTCTGTTTTAGTTTTCCTTTGGTCATTCTTTACCCTAAGTAGATGTAGTCTTCTACCTGCTATATTTCCTCCGTTGTCTATTGTTATACTTCCTTCGTTTTCTTCCATTATAGTAGATATGTCTTTTGTTTTTTTCTTTATTCATTCCTAATCCTATTCTTTTTTACTCTTGCAATCATTAGTAAGACCTAAATGCAATGGCAAAGTAAAACATGGTAGTAATAGAATGAACATACGACATAATTTGCATAATTGCATTGATTTAATTTTAAATCCATAGTAATGCTAAAAACATTGTTAATTATTTTAAGGTGAAATAAGTACGAAACTGACTAAAGTTCCGAAACATATCATAAAATTGCATTCTTGTAGATGTTCCATTAAATAAAAGTTGAAAATACAAATCGTATAAATACAGCCATTTCTTATATTGAAAAAAAACATTAAAAAGCGTGTATTATCTGTGTGTAAACACAAACCACTAGAACTCCCAGTACATCAGAACAAATGAATTAAGCAGTAGCCATAAAATTTGTGAATGTTGTTCTAGTAATCTCTAGATAACAATAACAACAATAACTTAAAGCGTAATTTAACAAATTATACTGTTATCTAGTTGAAAGCGTTACACTTAATATTTTAGTTAGGGTATGATAATCAACGCCACCTAAAGGCACATGCTGTGCACTTAAAGTATTTCCTTCCACTAGTCAAATGAGGAAAAAAAGAGAAAGCGGGGGGAGACTATATACATTGTTCGGTCAAATTAACAATAAATAAAAATTAACATTATCTCTTACTCTCTTAATTAATATAGTTGGGAATGTTACACTGCAGTTAATAATTAGTAAAGCTTTGCAGTGCATGCCATTTCTGTGTCTGTATAACCGCATAATAAATGCAGGACTGAAATAATAACTGCAATTTCTGAGCCTTATATCCCATTATCTGATGTAACGCTATAACAATAAAACCAACATGTGAAAGGTACGCATATAAATTCCAGTAAGTTTCTTATTTAACCAATTACGTTCATCCAATTTCTATTTACCGCAAGGGTACTATTGGCTTTACTGGCGCTAGGAATTTGAGATCGGTGTTTTTATTATTGGTCATCCACTTAAGCTTGGCTTAGTAAAGCTCCATATAAGCAGAAATGCAATTAAGTTCGACGAACAGGCGAAATAAAATTGAATATTTAGGCTAAACTGGAGAAGGAAGTTTGATACTCTGGAAGGTCGGGTAGCATCGGACTATTGAGAATAGTCAGTTTCTGTTTGTGAATAAAGTAGCTTATTATTTTGAGCACTAATTGTTTAGTACAAAAATAATATTATACATTGTGACAGCATACGTTGTTCACAAATACAAACGTTAATTTCTTTTTTGCGTACATGTTTCATCATTATTACATATAACATTAGTTTTATTCTACATTTAAAAAATATATAAAATATCACGTCTTCTTCGAGATTAGCACAGCTTATATGAGTTCATCCTTTGCGTATGGCAAGTTGTATTCCGTTTCTTAGCACAAAGACACACACAAATAATTATTTTACTTCACATTGAAAACTTACTAACTTTTTGCAGTTTAAAATCTTACTTTTAATATTTAGTCTTTATCTTCTTCAATAATGTTTTTCCTAGTTACCAATTTTGTCTTTTCATCACTTTTAATATTATTCTTTTTAAAAGACTTTTGCACGGACTCAACGTAAAAATTTGATTTTGGGCATCACGTTCCAATTACAGATAGAGAATGAATCTTTTGTAAAAAGTTAAGGGGCGAAGTGAAAACTAAAGATATGTTGACGCTACATATTCTGGATTTTTTTCTTTAAGCTAGTGGTTAGAATTAAAGCAAATTTGGCTTTCCAGAGCATCTTCTTTCCAAAACATGACACTTGCACACGTATTTTTTGCAATAAACCAAAAACAACTCAAACGAAGAATACTGACATATTTAAGAAAAACGAGACTCAATAATACGGTTAAGAAATATGGTCGCATTTCTCTAAGAGGACTAACGTACATTAGGGCCTTATCTGGAGCCGCGGTGGCTCAATTGGCAAGATCATCGTTTCTCGGTCATCAATCGAGCCGGCGCGCGCGAGTTCGAGTCTCGCTCAACCCATGGGTGTGTGGATGACCTAATAATAAGTGCACCTTAGTAGGCACAATAAGCCAGCCTTTGAGGCTGCAGTGCCTGTAAATGCGCCAATAATAATAATAAAAAAAGGTCTTATCTAAAATTTTATGTGTGTTAAAATTGTTTAAAATAATTGTTATCAAGACGCTAAATATACCATCTTAGCCCATAAAAACCGAGAAAGCAAACTAATTAAATAATAGTTAAGAAATTGTCGAAATGCTAGACAATCACATAATTAATCATAATGTCAATCCATCAACAAATAAAGTAAAAATTTCACTTATATTTCCCCACAAGGTAAATAACCATCAAGAAATCATAGCTGAGATTCAGAAAATTATTGAGAATACAGAATTGACATCCCATATAGAAAAAGACATCTTAAAATTTGCGACAATTATCGCAAAAGAACAAATTTTGTATAACTTGGTGGAATTGCACACTTACTAAAATCCTAATGAAAAGCTCTGTCATAGTGTACACAAACAAATCTACCAACAAAAATTACAACGTCAAAACACTTTTTCACTCATTGGTTACTATAAATACCATGTCACAAAAAATGTGAATATACAAAAAATTATTATACGGCAAAACCTTGACGCAAAACAAACACTCTTAACAACTGTATTGAATTTAGAAAAGACTCATGTCTTATTGTGTGAATTATGGCGAAACTCATGCAGCAAGTTACAGAGGATGCCCACACCACCTAGAAGCAGCCTTCCTCAAACCAAAATCTAAGGCTGACCACCCAGCACTGTTTCAAACACACCCAACAGCCTTACGTATAGGCAAATATAACATACAAACCAACAACAACACAACTAAATATATAACACTGACACTTAATAATTCCCAACACTTTATCATATTCCATTTACCTTAAATCAGGCTCTTCAACTCTAATGGATATATATTACACTCAAGAGTCTTCGCAACTGAACACTCCTTAATTGAAATACAAATTAAGTTTTAAATATCAGTATTTAAACCATTCTTACCAGATATAAAATAGATATACAATGTGTATATAAAATACATTTAGTACAAGGAGGAACATTCAAGATTAATGTATATCATGTATTCTGCAAGGATAAGTCATCGGCAACGGCACCGGCAGGTGTTGCAATAATAATAATAGAACAAATTCAACATCTGATCGAATGCATATTATCGACCTCAAAACGCATAAAATTTTCTCATTAAAATACCGAGTGAGCTTGATATAAATGTATGCAACTCATCCATACAAACAATAATTGAAATTTGAGTAAAAAAAGATGTCGATTAAATCAAATTTTGGTAACACATCTACTAAAAGTCATAACACCCAGCACCTTACATATTATCCGTACCAGATATTCTGGATCTTTTGATTTCTAAAAACTTTCATTTACCTATTCAACAAAAAGTAACACGCGAACTAAGTAGACTCCGAACACCTACCGGTGCTAATAACATTTATCACAACCCTAATGCATTTTTCTGAGGCTCTTACTAATTGAATGCGCCTTGGAACATCTCGGTGCATGTACACGCTAATAATTTCGAGCTTTTAGCGTTTTTCTTACTAATTTGACTCGACTAACTAACAAAATTGGACTATTATGCATCGTCATAACTCAGCATGAAAACCTTCACACCCCAATGAATCAACTACAGTCAGCAAGCGATACGCTAAGTAAATGGTTTAACAAATGGTGCATCTCTCTTAAGCAAATGTAATGTGCAACAAAAATATTTAGTCTAAAACGTGTCATACAACACCAAAACATCACAATAGTGGGGGTAGAAATTATGTGGACACCACGCACAGAACCAATTAAATACTTAGAAATCCAGCCGGACACACATGAAACCCCTATATCAACAACAAATTGAACCTAGGCTATACAAGACTAAACTTGCTATATCCACTAACTAACCAAGACACATCAATGTTGCTGAGACTGCACACTACTTACTTTAAATGGCGCTCCTTTGGTAATTACACTATACCCTTCTCGAGCGTGGAATACAACATCCAAAAAAAATTATTCAACGCACGATAGATTAGTTTATTTAAAAAAATATAAACATTTTTGTCTAGCCTATATTCGGCTCAAAAGAAATTCTGCTCAGAATTTTCCGAGGTCGTATTACTTAAATTATGTGCTCGAAATGAACTTGCTATGTTACCAAAATCTTGTATAACAATTGTAAAATGTTGATCTGGTAACTATAATTATAAAAAAATCTATCAAACAAAGGCGTAATTTTAAACAATCTTAGAATAACTGCCATAGCAAAAATCTTTGCAGAGTTTGTTCCTGGAAGGTTTGCATTCAATTGGATATCCCAGCTGGAAGGCAGTTGAAAATACCAATTTCGTTTTAATTTCTATTCTATTAAGTCCGACTATTCCAGTTCGACTTGAAGCTTTTCAGCCAGTATCTGACACGTTAATTGTGACTATTTTCTTTATTGTTTTAAACTCATTTATATTTACAGCAAATGGTTCTCCTTACTTGGCTTCTAAGGGCTTATCTAAACACTATTTAGTACAAATATTTGAAAAGGTTGAAATAATATTAATAATTTAAGCTAGCCATTCTCAAACCAATTATAAAAAACTAAAAATAAAAGTTAACCTACAGTAATTAATTATATATGCGCATAAGGGACTACTCAATCTAAATAATGAGAAAACGCTATTTTAATCAGCCACTTAATGTTTTTAAAATATTAAAAATGTTTGACATTTAATTTATTTAAAAGGCAATGGTCAATTGTAAACATCTTCTTAATTAGATTTTATCTTTTTTATTTAATTGTATTTGGCCTTGATGCAGTAGCTGAAATTAGAATTAAATAATCTTTAACAGTTTTTATATTATTCACTTCCAAAAACAACAACAGAAATGCAATTTTACATTACAAAATTTTATGTTAAAACACAACACCAATAAAGACACAATACTGGTCATTAACCATCGCAAATACTTTATATGCAACGACAACAAACAAATTTGAAGGTGCCTTTGCGTTTTAGCGCGCGTATTATGTTATTTGTTATTGGTAAGCATGTAGGCGAGCTGTAAGCGCAGCTGCTAAATTCGTTGTCAACATGCACTTTTTTATTATTACGTTACGATGATAGAAGATCACGCTGTTAATTAGCTGCGAAGATAGTAAAAACATATTTTACTAAGTAAGAGAAAACCGCAACCAGCATATATTAAAATGAAAATAATTAAAATGCTTTGAATAAGTTCCATTACATTTATGAAAGAACAAATGTTAATTTCGAACAGATCGAAAAGCTTCTTGGCAAATGGCGTAGCAGTGCAATTTTTTATCGGCAATAACAGCTGTGTAAATGCTGAAAAAATTAAGCGGTCTTGGGAGAACTTCGAAGCATAATGAACCCTGCAAGAGCAGTTGGTTTTCGAATGCTGACAGCTTCAGCCACTGCCAAAATTTGTTATCCGCAAATGTGCTTTTAATTAGATTTTTTACGAACAGCACTTAGAGCAAGCCATATTTGTTTTAAGCGTTACTAATACATTCTCACTGTTCTACGGGGTTATTTATAAATTTAGGCATTTTAAATAATAAGCAGAAATATTAGAGTAATAACCACAGTTAGTTAATACTCGTTTTCGTCCTTACCCTTAGCGTAGCTTTAATGTCAATTTAATATAGAAAATTCCATTATGCAAAAGTTCAGTTTCAAGTAGTCAAATTACAAATTTACATACTGTAAGTTACGGAAAAATCTAACGTAAAGTAATGGAAAAGGAAATTCAACAAAAGGGAAGAAAACATCTGTGATAGACAACACACTGAGCACCCACCTAATATAACATATAATTTATTACATCCTGTCGATGAATGAATACAGCAGGATTGACAACTCGTACTTGGTGAAGTCCTTGATCAAATTTTTGATATAATAACTCGTAAAACTGTTTCCGATTTCCTTTATGCTCTACCACAATAATATTAGTGTTGTTGGAATAGTGACGTTAGTATTAGTGGCGCAGATGATGCAGTTTACGTGTAAGTGTTTCCAATTATGTTAACAGCGATGATTAATGGTAACGATAATATTAAGCAAAATGCAAAAGGAACTATACTTAAATTTTAATAAATAAGTACGTTTAATTTAAAAATTTAATTAATCAGTTTGTGGGGCCGCAAAAACCCATTCTTCGTTGAGTTTCTTAAAGAAGGACGACAAGTGACAAGAGATATTGCGCAATACCAAACAGATTACTATGATTCAAAATTGTTGAAGAAGATTATTGACTACGGTCAGCTAACTCATGAGACCATACAAAACATTTTCACAGGTAGAAATTTTGGACCATTTGGACATGTAGTCCGGATATCTCCCTTAGGGGAGTAAGGAAACTATACTAAAGATAGATGAAACTTAGCTGTACTCAACATCGTCATGAAAACCCACAACATACCATAAGTGCTTCTGTCAAGCAGAACGGCAAATCTAGAATAGAGATGATCGATAAAAAACCACCATATATGGTAGTACACGGTTTTTAAAGAAAAATTATTATACTTGACAGCCCTACACAAGCTTCGGACAGGATGGACCTAACGATGACGATAATGCAATAATTATGGGAAAGCGAAAATGAATAGCAACACAGCTAAGAGTAACAACGTGAAAATTAAGAGAAATAGCAATAAAAGAAGTAAAATTAATATATGTCATAAAATAAAAATAAATTAACAAAGCAATAAAAAACATCGAAGATGTTCCCCAAACTAGAAGAGCAAGTGCAGGGGTTGCCATTATCAAAGATAAACATGGAAAAACGTTTTACAAAGATATGAATATATTAATAAAAAAGTTATTAATCGAACATATGACAAACAAAGAACTCGTAACTATTATAGGGGTATAAGCTGCCGAAGAAGGAAAGGAAGAGGAAATAATTTTTTATAGAACGTTACAAAGATAGTATGAGTAAATATCAAAACAATTATATTATTGTAATTGGAAACTGGAATTCAAGTAGGGAAAACTCCTATATCAAAAATATATAGCGTAGTAAGAGAACAAACAATTAATACCAATGGAGTAGAATTGCAACAATTCGTATAACAATTTTATAAGCTGGACAAAAAATACAAAAATAATTATACATATTCTGCTGTGATTTTTCCGATCGATTATTATTGGCAAACGAAATTGTGCAATCTCTAGTACAAGACGTGCATGCATAACAAGAAAACGACATTGGTTAAAACCACTATCTCGTTGTGGGAAAAATCAACCTTCCAAACTGCTGTACACTTGTAACTAAAGAATTATCTCCAACGGACATATATACCAGAAGACATAGAATAAGAATGGCATTACATAAAAGAACCTGCATATAAAGCTGCACCAGACGTAGTCAAAAGAATAAAAATATGGAACAACAAAATTTCCAAAAAGAGAAAAGAAACAAAAAGCCTACTAAATATTTCTAGTAAAAAACACTGAAGCTTTAAAGCAAACATATAAACAAAAACGTGCAGAAACAAAAACCATGATTAAAGAAGTGCACCTTAAAAATTGGAGGAATTACAGCAATCAATTGGAAATGACATCCAAAACTATAAAAATTCGTTTATAGAGCAGTAAAAGACCTAAACAGTGATGAAAAAGACAACATATAAAAGAAAATAATAAATCTCATATAATAGACAATAGTGTAAACGACATAATACTAGATGAACTTATTAATGTCTTAAAAACGCAAACAAAACAGAAAACTATTGGCATGTAGATGATATTAATATCTAATTATTGACATATGGAAAGTTAACTCTACACAGTACATTATTACATCTAATAATTTGCTAGAAGAAACACGAAATTCCGAAATAATAGATTTTAGCAAAAATTAGGTTATAAAATATATTCCAATATAATAAAAAATAGAACAGAGACAATACCCAAAACACTGCTGAAAGAAGATTAATGTCCACCAACAGAGACGCAGAAAAGTAAATTTCAATTTCATACAGACGATACGTTCTTTTTCTGCCAAGAGTTTCTGCCAGAGTTATTTATTTAGATTAAGGTTTCCCATTTTTTGTTATAGAGCCATATCCGATTGAAAATTGCGTTAAACTGTTTAAAGAACACTACAAAAATGGTAAAAAAATAAAAAACGACTATTGAGCTCTCCCAGATTATTTAGGTCGTCATAACCGTCCAAATGAGACCATCATCGGTGGTTTAGTGTGAAAATCCGAGGCGACCGGTTTTGCTGGTGATATGCCAAAGAATGGATGAGCCAGAAGTGTTTGCACACCGGCAAATATCGCTGCGGTAAAGGAGAGTACGAAAGAGGACTTAATAACTTGGACATTTCGAATACCAGTTTACGCCGCATTATGCACAAAGATTTGAATTTACACGCTTACAAGATCCAGTTGACTTAAGAAGTCAAGCCAATTGACCATTTCAACCAACGTATGCTCTCTAGTTGGCTCCTACAACATCGTGCAATTGATCCGAATTTTTCATCAACAATTAACTTCAGCGATGAGGCGCATTTTACATTGAATGGGTCGTTGAACAACCAAAACTCTCGAATTTGGACCAACGAGAATCAAGAGATTATATCAAGAACAATTAATTAATCCTCAAAAAGCGACTGTTTGGTGCACTCTGTGGTCAAAAGGTGTCACTGCACCATTTTTTTTTCGAAAAGAAGGCTAGAAATGAGATTACTGTAAATTCTCAGCGATATTGCAACATGATGAATGACTATTTCTCCCCGAAACAATCAAATTGCAACAAGTGATGTTTATTTTCAACAAAATAGCACAAAATGCTACACAACACGTGGAAATACCAAATTATTGCAGTCGAAGTTTAATTTTGAAAAATGGAAATGTCAATTGGCCTGCTCGTTCGTGCGATTTGACGTTTTTAGACTTTTTGTGGGGATATCTGAAAATAAAGTCTACATTAATAAACTAGCCACCATCCAAGACCTCAAGAACAACATAATTACCAAGATAAATGCCAATGAAACGACTCTATGTGAAAATGTCATCCAAAATTTCAACCATCGTGTCGATGTTTGTAAAGCTAGTCTTGGTAAACATTTGAGTGATATCAGTTTTCATAAATAACTAACATACATAAATGTTTAAAATAAAATACGTTACTTGATTATACTATCATTACTGTAGTTTCAATAAGTGACTACTTTTTTGCTTCTGAATTTGCGGACCCCATAGCTTCAGAAAAGGATGATCATGCATGAATGCCATACTACTATTTAATAGTAATAAATATTTAAATTAATAATCGAAAAAGAAGATATTGCAACACAGAAACGCACATCACATTTATTGCCTACATAAAGGCGACATTTGATAGAATTATTAAACATAAACTGCGAAATACCCCAACTAAAAAAAAGAAAAAACACCTCATCTGATCAAATTAATAAAAAGCCTATATTAAAATAAAAGAATCAACAGCAGATAAAAATAAACACATACAATAAACCAAGGAGTTAGAAAGGAACGTACGATTTCGCTTATATTTTTTAATTTATATATAAATTACATGCTAACGTAATGAGAAAAAGTAAGCACTATAACCTTTAAAATGCAGTCACTACACCTATTCAATGCTCTTTGTCTACAAAAATATAGCAATAAAAGTTTTATAAAGAAAACGAAAATAATAGCCTTCAAAGAAAAATATCCAGTTAGGTAAAATATAACGGAAAACCAATGCCTAGAACAAATTCATAATTTTTAGCATTTAGGATGCAACCAATCACATGATAAAATACAGAATAAATAAATTCTAACATATATTCAGAACATATAAAACACACAACTGTAGAAGTATGGCAATACCCATACTTCTTTATGGGTGCGAAACGTAGAGCATAAAAAATAAGGACCTAACAAAAGTTAAAATTCGTAATTTGAGATTCGTCAAAGGCAGTACAGGATTCGTAAAGAAAACATCAGAAAGGAACTTAAAACTTTAAAAGACAAGATACATAAATGCAAATCTAAATGGAAAGAACACCTAAACAGAATGCTAAATACAAGATTCCGACGATAATAAGATGGAACATGACCCGGAATAGAACTTCAGGCCTATCCCGTGGTCATAATGATGATCACTAAAAGTTAGTGATAACCACCAATAAAGAATTTTTTGGGAGAGAAAAGTTTTGAAGGTAAATAAGAACGGAAATGACAAACGCTACAATTCTGAAGAAATTAACAGAAAAAGCGTACAACCAGAAAACCCAAAAACTTATTGCATGGCACAATAAGTGATCAATGGTCTAAAATCTTTACCAATCACTTATCAGTTGTAAAATATATGCCTAATCCATATACCTGCATTAATGATTTCTTTAAGTAAACATTGAATGATGAAATAATCTAACTGAAGTTGGAATGATATTAGTAATGAGAGACTTTAATGCCAGGTTAGGCAATATTAATATTTCTCGTATTAAGCAATAGATATGTTCCAGACAGTAAATTTTTGCTGCATCTTTGCGCAAAAAAATATACGTAGCAAAATATTAAAGAACAAAAACTTGCAATGGTTTACAAGGTAACAAGTTACAACATGCCTTCTCAGGTATTACGTTAGAACAAATTCTATAAACTATGAAAGTAACCATTCTATTTTATTGGGAGAGTTACAACTACATACTAAAAAACTTGCTACAAATAAAGCGGAAAAGAAACTATAAATAAATAGCGTTATTTCAATTAGACAATTCAATTTCAATGAGACTATTAGTTTATAAATTAAATAAAAATCCAATACACGAATATGGTATGACAAATTAATCGAAACGAAAATATAATGTAATATTAACTCAAAAAAGCTTTGGAAAAAAATAGTCACTAAGAAAAAACAATCATACACAAACCGTAGTTTATACATAATATTAAACAACTAACCAAAGAAGGGAACAATCCTTTTCCGTTACAAATCTACAAAAACCAAACGGAGTTATGAATATAAAAGCGTACGAAATAAATTAAATCTCAAAATAAGGAAAATTAAAGACTACTGCGAGCAATTCTCAAAGGTTCTAGAAAAAGATTTTTATAGCTCACATAAATAATTGTGGCGCGTAATACGTAACAAAAAGCAAAAGCTCCAAGAACTCATAGATATGAACAATACAGGCAGAAACGAATGGATTTGTTATTATGAAAAACTATTCAAAGTGCATACTGTAAACGAAAAAGGATATTTAAAAATTGCACTAGCGTATACCATCGATAAGATAAATATTGAAATTTATATGAAAAAATCTGGTGTGAACATCACACGACTTTCCTTATCCTATTATTTGGGTAATTCTGGCAAAAATCCTGGGCTTCAATTTTTTTTCGAGTTCCTATTTTATCAACATTTACTTTAAATTCATGTTTATCTCGTAATAACAAATCATTTTTATTCTCATGAATTTTCTGTATCTTCAACCGTTTAGATGCGCGACCGCTTTGCGACCGATTTTGCTACCCTACGACCAAACGACTCGGTCGATTTTTCCCACTGCGTCCCCTACCTACAAGTAACTTGCATACCAAATTTCAAGTCTCTAGCTCTTACGGTTCTCGAGATATCCTGTTTACTGACAGACCGACAGACAGACAGACACACACACACACACGAACCAATGGCCCAAACCAAGTTTTTTGGTGTCCTGAGGCTATAATTCGTCCAGAAATGTGAAAAACTGGGTAGGTCAAATTTCCGCCGATTACCATACTTTCCTTATCCTATAATATGGAAAGTAATAAAAAAAAGCAGTCATAAATTTAAAATTACTCCAAAAGGTAAAGAATTATATTCAGCTACAAGAATGTGTAACAGTGACTTCTACTCCACCACTGGATTTCTTCGTCAACAGGATTTCGCATAACCATGTTAAGGTTGAATAAAAATTAGAACTGGCGACAGCTTATTTGTCGGTAGTTATGATACTCAGCGACCCGGTCATAACTAAATTAGAACTGCCATTTTTAACAAACACGACAACTGAGAGAGTTTGAAAATAAAATCCAATTAAACACTAGGCTTACAACTTCTAAAGAATTAGATTTGTATCCTAGAATGTGTGCTGGTGACATTGATACTAGGATGGTCAAACGAAAGAGGGAAGTGAACTAATCTAGAAGGATTAGAGAGTTTCTGAAAAACTAGGGGTAAGAAACCGTTGGAATTAAACGAAAGTTTCAATAGATAAAACTAGGCTAAACTAGTTGACGCAGCAGTCCGGCCGCAAAATCGGAGAGAAAAACAAAACTTTCAACGAGAGAGCTTACCTATGAAAAGGATACTAATGAATCATTATAGAAAGCCACAAAAAAATATATCAACGTTGCAAGTCCCACCACTGAGAAAATCGGAAGGAATGGAAGCTATAGGGCAACCAAAAGCAAATCATTTTGCAGACCATTTCGAACCAATTTCTCAACCAAATGAAGTCTATCGCGAGGCTGACGTTACCGAGTCGTATAGATGTGTAGATAATGTAAATATAGAACAGACTTACCCGAAGGAGATAGCGACGGAGATTAAACAAGACCGAAACTCCAGAAAATCTCCAAGATATAATTTCATAAATGTATAAGTTCTGAATCAGATTTCCAGGAAAAAAATTGTCGAACTGGCCAATTTACTTAATGCTTTATCTGGAATAAAGCACATACCACTATTCTAGATAATCGTAAAGGTCATCATGATCCCTGAACTCGGGAAACCAGTAGGTGATGTGGTGTTGTATAGAACCATCTATATGAAAAATTGCGTCTAGACATTTGAATCCGTTATTGATAAAACAATATTATTCTGAACCAACAATTCGGACTTAGGAATAAACATGTCATCGAAATGGCGTTTGAAAAAAAGAAAATTTACTAGGCCATACTATTTGACGTAGCTCAAGCATTTGATAAGGTGTGGCACCGGAGCTTGGAAATAAAACTGAATAAACTGCCATCTAAAAACTATATTACTGAAATTTTACATTAACAACAAATATTTTTGCATTCGAGAAAAAGACTTGACTCCCAGTTAAGAATCAGTGTGCTGTTCCATATTGTATTTACTGTACACTTGCAACATACCTCCATCTGCTAATACCCTGATAGCTATATTTGCAAACGATACAGATATTTTTACAATTGGAACTGAAGAATTTGAATGCAACAATAATTTATAAGGTCGATAGATACAGTTTATGCATGGATAAAATCTAGGACATAAAACGCAAAGAGAATAAACCTGTTCTTGTCAACTTTACGTGACATTGATGATCGACAGACATTTAATTCCATATGCTGACATCGCAAAATATCTAGGTGTAAAACTAGATGCTAGACTGAGGTGGAAGACATACGTCGAAACAAATAAAACAAAACTAAACGTCAAGTTCAAAGAGATGTATTGAAATGTGAACAAAAGATCTACTATGTCAACAAGCAACAAGTTATGCATATGTTTAAACGTGTTTGGATATATGGCTGCCAATTATGGGTCTGTGCTAACGACAGCAACGTACAAGTTATAGGTTTTCAGAAGGTGTTAAGAAGCATACCAGACACTCCTTGGTATGTTAACAATAATCGTCTACATAGAGACCTAGAAATGAAGATTATGTCAGATGAAATTAGATGATTTTTTAACAAACATAAAGGCCAGTTTCAGAACCACGCATTAAGGCAATCCAGCTAAAGGGTTGGAATAGTACAACGGCTCAGTATGTAAATCTTTTCAGTTGAATGAGGTGCGAAGCAGAGTAAAGTAAAGTAAGTCAATAAATAAATTTAAAAAATAAGAAGTCGCCTGAAAGAAATCAAATGTACAATGAAATGTTAAAGTACGGCGGTGACAGCTTACTAGAACAAATAGAGATCTTACTAGGAAAAATTATAAAACGCTACACAGTTCTAGGCGAAGTGAGAAATTATACGATAATTTTAAAAGTGGAAATAAAGTATATTAGAATAAATACTTATGCTTATTACAAAATGGTATAAAGTGAAATCAAAATAGTGTGTTACGTCTACGAAGCCGTACTGCCAACACAAAGCAAACATGATCTACAAAGGCTATTACAGAGTTCTTTAAAAACTTTAAAATCTAAGAATATTTAAAGACAAAATGCTCAACAAAACATAAAACACAAATTAAATGCAAATTAAAGACGAAAGAAAGCATCTTAGAGCAAGTATCAACTTTAAAATACTTAGAAATTACAATAACTAGTGCAGATGTAGTTAAAGACTAGTTTATTGTTGGTTCAAATTAAACTACGGTTTAAGAAAATACATATTATACCAAAAATAATATCAAAGTTAAACAGAGAAAAATTAAAGGATCAAAGTATACAAAACAAGTAGAAGGTAATCTCAACAAACAAAATGATAAAGAAGAAGATATAGAAACACAAGTGAAACGAATAAATAACATAGCCCTTAACACACAGGAAACAATATTCAAAGAAGAGAGACACGATAAAAAAATATGGATTATAGAAAAGATTTTAAATCTCATGGATGAGAGAAAGAGATACAAAAAAAACAAAATCAAATAATGCACAATAAAATTTACAAAGAAATTAGTGAAAAAAACAGAATGGCCCAATAAAAACGTTCAGAAATAAAAGAATGTGATAAAATACATGATGTGCCAACCTTCACAAAAAAAAATTAAAAAGGTGTTGGAACTAAAAAAAAAGATAAACAGCAAAAGATTAGAAAATGATAAAGAGACGATTATAACAGAACACCAGAAATAAGAATTATGGAAAAAATACATTTTAGACCTATTTAATGATGATAGAGATACAGAACACAATGTGAAGGATGTAAGAACGGGACCAGAGATTAGAAAAGAAAAAATAGAAAGCTCCTGAGACAAATGGATTAAAGAGTGAAATATTAAAAATGTTTGGGGAAATACGAGCGACATTGTTGACAAATTTATTCAATAAAATATACAAGAACACTACCAGCAGAGCCCGAGTGGTCTCGTAATTGAGGGGCGGGCTGTGATGTTGACGGACCCGGGTTTATTCCCCGGTACTCTCTAATGCCTGGCGGGTGGCCTACTCAGTCACCAAAAATAATTGAGTACCCGCGTTCACTCGAACAAGGGGTAATAATGGCGGCCGTCTCAGGCGCGGTGCTTGCCACATCGTCCCAAATCAGAGATAGTTCGCGAAGACCGGGTCGAACATATAAGATACCTTAACATCTCAGTTGTACGCAGGCTCCCACACGGGAAGTTACAGCCGTACTATAAAACATTACCAACATATTGGTTGTAATCTACTTTTATTATAAATCCAAAGAAAAATAAAGCTATTAACCATAAGTTTAATGAGTCATTTTCTAAAAATATTTTTACACGTAATTCATACTACAATATACCAAAAAATAAAATATAATATAAGTAAAACACAATTCGAATTCCGAGCGAAATGGGGATACGGAAAACTCTTTTCGGAGTGCAAGTGTTGATTCAACGATGACGAAATGTCAACTATGATGTGCATATTCCACTTTGACATGCCTTCGAGAAAGTACGACACGACAAACTACTCCAAATCTTGAAAAATTAGAAGTTGACGATAAAGAGTTTTGTATATTTGGTAACCTTTATTGACATCAAACGGCCACAGTTAGAGTAGGACAACTAACAGAAGCAATAAAAATAAAAGTGGTGTCCGTCAGGGATGTATATTGTCGCCTCTACTGTTCAACTGGTACTCCGAAGAACTATTTAAGAAAACTTTGCACGATGTAAAGAAAGAAATCGTAGTAAGTGGACTGATTTTCGCGAATACCAATGAGGATCTGCAAACGCTTATGGAAAGAATCGCATGAACGTGCAAAGCATACGGCCTAAAACTTAATACATTAAAAGAAGTATTACTAAAGCAGCTGAAAACTTGAAATTTGGGTTTACATAAGACTGCTCAGAATTACTTGGACAGATAGAATTACGGATGAAGAAGTAGCAAAAAGAATAAATAAAAAAATAGAAGTCATTAAAACTGCTTAGAGAAGGAAGTTAGAATATTTTGGTCACATTGTGAAACCTCAAGAAGAATATGACATTATAATACAAGGGAAGATAGAAAAAGAGGCCCAGGTAGACCAAGAGTGTGATGGTTAAAAAATTTGAGGCAGTGGTACGGACCATCCACAATACAGCTGACAAAGTCAAAATCGCAAATATGATAGTCGACACGATCGCCAACGATCGATAACGATTAAGAAACTTGGAAAGAATAGCAACAAAGTAACCGATATTGATTTGTAGATATACTTTTAAAATAAACAAAGCTTGACGTATGCTCGAGTTACTTTTATGCTCTTGTACAATATATCACTACTGTCTCATTAACAAGCATTACATGAAATTTATAGCATTGTTTTATATGACATTTATAGCCTAGGTACTACAGGAAATAAGTTGTCGTCCGAGTTGTTTGATACTTAAATTTTAAAAGTTGCGTTTAATTTTCCAAGTTTCGTTATCTTTATATTGTAGAAACTTCGCACAATGGACAACAAATTGGAAGACTGTGAATGAGTTCAGTCGCGTTTATGCCTTTGTGCCACCTGTTGAGCATTACTGTTTTCAACTTTATTTTATTATTTGCCCCGGACATAACATTATAATAACGCCTACTACAATTTCCCACTTATAATTGTTTCGTCTCTGCCGGATCCAGCTTACCTAAACAAAATCCTTAAAATTCATGTAACCTTAGGAAATTTCGGTTACGTCCGAGTCCTTTACGTAACCCAATATTTATAAGACCGAACAATGGCTCGCCAGTTAGTTTCAAGGTGACTCCGGCGCAACACAATTCTGCTAAGTGGATTAGCATAAAGTACACCTGCGGAGTTATGGTGCAGCAGGTAGTTGCGAATGCACAAATTAATTAAGCGCGCCCAACGAAAGGCTTGAAGTGCGCTCTGTGACGTACCGACACGTAACGCAGCGCGAAAGCCGCAGAAATGAGATGCGGTTTCCATTCTCAAGGAAAACAAGAGCCTCGGAAATATCTATCTTCTTAGCATTTAAGCGGATCGAGCCGTTGCTGGAGCGCCGGTTTGTTTATTTTGCGAGCACTCGGCGGTTCCTGAGGCAGGCGCTTCCGAGCGATCGGGCGAGCAACATGTGCTGCGGCTGATTGATGCCAATAAAAAGCAAGGTAAATAAACGTTGGCATTGGATAATAAACTTTAAAAACAAATAAAAAATAAAATGAGCGTGTGAGATCACAACTTCTTATGGAACGTAGAAAGCATTAAGTGAGTGTTTACAGGGTCGTCGTGGTAAATCCAGCAAATGAATAGACAATAAAAATAATATTAAATTGCAAGAAAAATGTATTTATTCAAGTAAAATACAATTAGAATCATAATATTCAATGTAGCTCCCATCAGCGGCCTGGACCTGAATCTGCTGCAGGTCAGTACAACTTGCTACTTGTCTATGTGTGTCATTACCTCCATGATGGAGATCCTTAAGTTGTCCTTGGTCTTATTAACCTTCGTCTCGACTACGCCTCATACTTAGTAGTCAAGGGGATTGTATCTGGGGCTTGAAAGATGGCCATACGTTCAGGGACGAGTTGTAATACAAATTTGTTGCACAGGTATGAATGGGTCTTCCCTGCTTTGTGGGTTGGAGAAAAGTCTTGCTGCAACCCGTAGTTGTCGGCGGTTATCTTCAAACCTTCTTCAAAGAAGTGAGGTGCCATGACACCCCCTTCGCTGCTCACAAGCCCCAGCACCATCACAGAGGCGGGAAATTTTATATGCATGACGCTAGGCACTTCAACAGCATCTTGACATTTGGCGATTCACCTTCCTGTCCTGAAAGAAGCTCTTTTCGTCCAAAAAGAATCTCAGAAAACCAGCGCTATCGTGCTTGATGCTTGGGCCTTTAGTTTTCTGTCATTTAACTTGTCAGTCAACAGTTCCTCAGGAAGAAGGATTTGTAGTGCAGATTCTGATGCACTGCTAAGACTGGCCGTCGATCTCACCGCTTTCGCTTCTTTTACCAGGTCAGTTATGTTCTAACTAAAACCCTGATCGATCTTCTTTTTAAATTCGCGGACAATTTCATCACTTATCTTACATTGAGGTGGCTTGCCATGTTAGCAGCTATTTCCATCTAGTGGTCAGATTATTTGCACTTTTTGGATATTTCGTGAATTTAGATCTTTTTGTAATTCAACCACGCAATAATTTTTGTCGGCGACTTTCCGGCGGAAAAGGATTCGAGTATAGCAGCTCTGCGACCGCAATTACGACTCACTTTGTCGACAATCGTAGCTTGTTGATTATTTGAAGCCAACTTATTGTGTTACCTAAGTGTAAATTTTTTCTAAATGACTGTATAAACATATTAAATTCTATTACAACTTGGATTAAATCTCAGTTATCACCACAAAACAAAATACTTCTATATAAATATGGCATAAAACCAAAGGTAAACCTTAGCTTACCCTTAGGCAGGTACGCCACAGTGTTTCAAGCTGAAATATTTGCGATAATGCAATGCACAATAGAGAATACTAGACGCGGATCCACTCACCAACGCATTAGTATCCTAACTAACAACCAAACTGCCCTTAAAGCGCTGGAGTCACCTCATATCAACTCGTAAAAGACTGCCCAGCCCATTTGGCCACCCTATCTGAGGATAACAAAGTCAACCTCATCTGGGTACCAGGCCACTCTGGAATGGAAGAGAACGAAAGGGCAGAATCACTCGCAAAAAGCGGTGCTAACACTCCTTTTACAGGACCGGAACCTGTTTGAGGCATACGCAAATGTAGCATACATACGGCGATAAAAGAGTGGATGCAAGGACAACATTCGTCTTGCTGGGATGCCACACAATGGCAAAGACTAGGAAAGGAACTAATTGGGAAACCTTCCAGTAGGCTAAGTGATGACGTACTCAACTTAGGACGTACTCAGATAAGACGGGTAGTAGAACTTATAATATAACACTGGCACCTGAAAAAGAACCTCCATAAAATAGGAGTAAACAACGGTGATACACTCTGCAGATTATGTGAAGAAAAGGAAGAAACCTCCTAACTAATAATCTTTGACTACCTAGCACTACATCGCAATAGGCAGGAACTCTTTAGGGTAAATCTCCGTGGAAATTTACCCAATCACGACAACCTCATAAAGAACATCCTAAAATTAGTTGAAGGTACAGATTAATTTAGGAAAAGAGTTACAAAAAAGGCCGCAGAGTCGAAGTGCTAAGATGGGATCGTAACCTAAGATTAACCCCAATAACAATCAATCAATCTATATAAGTAATTATAAAACCAATAGAATACAAATTTGGAGGTCTACTAGCAAATGTAATAATAGATAACGCTGCTAAATACATACAAGAACAAAATTCAATGGGCAACACCAATTATCAAACTCAGTGTCCACCCCAATAATTTAAGTGCTACACTTCTAGAACGACAGTATGACAGAAGACTCTAAAAATTCGATTCGCTAGATTTAGTTAACAGATTTTACCAAGATTATTAGCAGCTTTTAGTGTATTTTCTAAACTTATTGTAATGTAAAGAAGATGATAAAAGGAATTACTTCCTCATTAAATGAAATGTTTTACTGAATCTTAATCTTTAAAACAAATGTAAATGTTCAGAGAAAAAATAAGTGACAAAAACAATATTCGACTAAGCAATACAAAGTATCTAGACAAAACGTTTAATAATCAGCAGTTTTAGTTTTGCCTGCAACGCACATTGTCTTAAAGACCTAAAAGATTCATATAGTGCACTAAAATAACCGAGCAATAATTTTTTGTGCAGAAAAACCTCCTACTATGAAACGGAAAGGAAAGTGAAAAGTCAATTTCACAACAGAAATAAAACGCTACAGGTGCAACCGTTGCAAAAACTTTTATTGTTCGTTAAGCAACAGGGCCACTCCAATTAGATCGATTAGATTAAGGCGAACCTAAACCGAATTTGCGCCAATGAATGATGTAAAAATAATTCAATTTGTTTGATGTTAAAAAAGCAAAAAATTAGGTTTTACTATGAGAAAAAAATCAGCAAGCACTTTTCCTCGTCACATATAAGAAATTGTTGTACTTCACTTCCTAATGTGTTTTGGTTTATTTATTTAATTAAAAAGAGTTAGAAATAAACTAATAAGACTTCAGTTACTTAGCTTTTGGTAAGTCAAACTAAATTTTTAATTGTTTTCATTGTTTTATAGTAAAGCAGCACCACAAAATATAATAACGTAAAAATAATTTTTTAAGTGTTCTTAAAGTCACCTTAGATCCTGAATCTCAAAGCTATTAATTCAGAAAAAGTAACTTTAAATTTATAGTAAAAATCTCGAAGAGCAAGCAAACTAAACTAAAAGATTGTTGAAGCAACCCAACAGAAAACCACCGATGGTTTCAATGAAAAAAAAACATTATTCTTTTGAGTTGTAGCAAACCCCCAGGGCAATGAAAAATATCTTACACGTGAACTGTAAATAACATAAGGTACATACCTAGCAGCTCAAAATAAATAATATGGAAGGACAAGTTTTTTTTTTTTGTATGATAACTTACATGTAGTTGCTTCATCTAAGCTATACAATCATCTCTTGCACCATGTTTGTTGTATTATAATGGATTCTTTGTTTTGTTCAGCTCATTGCGCAATGAGGTCTGTAAACTACATTTATCTGACTGTGAGCAAAATACATTACCATAAGTGCACCACATACAATCTTTTCTATCTAAATATTCATGAAAAGTTTGACAGACTCCAATACACGATTTGCTTGAAAGCTCCTGTCCTCGAACTCAAAGTTTAAGTCAGTTGAAAGATATTACTTTGCTTTACCTTTTAAATAATGCTAGATACTAAATTTATTAAGAAATTACAATTTTTGCCGGACTTTCACTAGACATCAACTGATGATTTCTGCGTTTTGGTAATATCGGCAAAGGAAGGGAGAGAATTTCCCGGGCTCATCACAGTCCAGGAAAGTTCCAACATATTGCTTTTTATTTTAATATTTCTGAAAAATATCAGAAGCTTTAACTCTATTAAGCGCAAATTCAGAGAGTTGGTGTCGGTATACACTTGCAATTTGCAAAAACAAAAATTGCATGACGGTGCACTCAAGGTGAAGTATGTTCGCCACCTATACATAACATAAAGGAATAACAATTCAAATTGATCCCCAAAAAACCTCAAATCTCAATGTCGTCGACCACCGTGAGGTGGACGACGTATTTTTTGGAGAAGGGGAATGATTACTTCGGACATCCAAACGACATTAGCAGCAGTTTGTGGGCGCGCAGTACCGAGTTGTAGAGTAGTGTTCTGCTAGATATCGGAGTTCTGAGGCAACAAGGGCAGTATTAAAAAAAGACAAAAGCAGAGAGAGTTCAGCTAGCGATTTGGTGATGGTGAACGGACAAATCACATTCGATGCAGTCACGGGTACAATAGGTATGTCTCACAGAACTTTTATTAGAGGATAACAAAGGTTTATGCAGAATGTGTTCCCCATACTGTTATTGCTCAACAGAAGTAGAAGCTTGTGAATGTATGCCAACAACTATGGTTTTGGCACAAGACGCCGAAAAAACTTTCAGTTTATAGAGTGGCAGTATAGTTAAAGTCCTTCTCGTCACAAGAAATCACGACCGGGATTGTCTATTCCAAAACAAATACTCAAAGCCTTTTGGAATCAGGAGATCAAAGAGAATTATAGTGATGGGTTGACTAGTCCTTAATGAGAGCATTACCGATCAATCAAGCAAAATAAAAACTCGGCGTATTGTTTAAACATAATAATCACAAGCCATTGGTCACATTGTTGACATCCTGCAGTCTGTTAGCTACACCATTTTGTTTTACGTTCCATATTTGTCGAATTTTGCGCCAAGTGACTCTGTTAAACACAGTGAAAGAAACAGTGCGCAGGAAAAGTCCTTTTCTAAGATCGTGTTCAATCGGTTGTCCAAAAGTACTGCTGTAATACACCCATTACATAACGGAAACTGCCCTAAAAATTTCAGGAGTGCAAAGATATTGAAAGAACACACTTGTAATGAAATGTGTGCTTACTTCTTCTTCCTAATAAGGGCTTACCGAAAAGAAAACAATTGTAGTGCTAATCATTTTTAAAAGGTCCCGAGCAAAACAAAGATACAAAAGTTTATTTGATTGTGAGGGCTCGGTAAAACTTTTCCCCGGGCCTCTGCTTGGTAGTATATTAAGTATTGAAGAAACTTGGTTCTACTTTTTTTGAAGGTAAAAACTGATTAGTCTCAATATCATGTTTATAGCTCATAGCAATGAATGTAGCGACATTAATTAAAAGTACAAATATGGAAACTAAATAGTGTATTACATACAGTGTAATATATCTGCACACAAAATCTAACAAGAAGTTTTTCTAGATTAAAGATATTGATATTCATCACATGAAGTGTTAAACGAGCGATATTGCATCTCGTCACCTACCACCAAAGATATTTCTTAGCGCGCAAAGATTGATTTAAGTCTTATCAGTGCGAATATTGTGTTTTTATTAGGAATACCTCCACTCTATGTGAGTTACCCTAAACCATTATTACCTCTATTTTGTGTTCGAGGTATTAAGTTTAAGTTTTGGTACGTTACAGGCAAATTGAATTTTAATTTGTACATTAGATATTATCACATAGGGAAATAACATCTAAGAAAACAGCTAGAGGTGAATCTTAATCTTCTAAATGTCTGGTAATTTCAATTTAAACTCCATTGATCAAGAAAAGCAATCAAAGTATTATTTATTATGAATATAAATGTTCTCGTTTTACTGTTACTCTAACTATATTCGATATTGATGTTATTATTAAGATGTTACTATTAGTCATTTAAAACTAATAAACCGGTGCAATAAACATTTACATAAAAATAGGAATATAATAGTTGAGAAATTAACTCGAAGCCACAACCTACAAGTTTCTACTGAAAAGAAAGGTAATATAATAAAATAGAAAAGTAAATTCTGAAATAATCTGTTCAATAATTTAATATTAATACATCAAGTTATAACTTTAGGCAGAATAATTACAATTCGCTATTGTTCTAGTCAACAAAATACAATTAAACACAACTAATAAATCAATTAGGTAAATTACTTGAACTGATCTGAATTCAAGTACACAGTTGTTTACATTTGGCATTAGCTACAAAATGAAATGCAGTATCTTTTCTGAATAATCGAGTCAGAAAGAAAAGTTAGCGCTTAGGCGAGAACTTCCGAAAATATACTTGTTTTTACTTAATTCTGCTCTGGGAAATCAAAACAATACGAATCACTCTTGACCGCACTAGCAATACAAAACAACACGAGCTCAAACAAAGAGTTTTTGCCTTCGATAAATTCGGAACGCGGCACTAACTAGCGCAAAATTCAATTGTTCTTATTAGAATGCCCAACAATACCTAACGCAAACAGAAATAACAGGGCAGCTGCGTTCCACTCCGTTTCCTTTCTCATTGTTTAAGTAGCTCGGCAAATAGCGTACATCGAATAGCGATCCCGAAAATACTAGACACTTATGGTCAATTATGCGGCCTCTAATAGAAACCTATTAATCACAAAAGGAGTTTGTGCGCACTAAAATACAAGTAGCACTTTTACAGCGAGCTGCTTTCATTTAAAAGCAGTAGAAACTATTCATCAGTTAACAGTTACCAGTAGCATATTATATTTGGATATGAGAACATACAAACGGTTTTTAGCAACACGCGAGTACTGTAAGCATTTAAGCTGTAACGATATGGTCATAATTTTGTACAAATATGCCGAGTACTTTTTATTAGTTGTATGATAGAAAATTAAACAAAGCATAATAATAAACAAACTAAAGCAATCATCAAACGCCACCAAAAATACTAATAAATAATAAAAATAAAGTAAACAAATGTTGAAAATTGGAAAATAAAGAAAACTCCAGCAAAAGAATAAATAAAAAAAGCTTTAGTACCAAAATAAACTATTTTTAATGCATGAGAAGCAAAGTGTAGTACCGTATATGGTAATCGTAAAAAACAAAGGAAATGATTAAAAATAATTAGTATAAATAAAAAAGGCAATACACATTAACACAATAATAAAAATACAAAAATGTAAAATACAATAATAACAGTAGTAGTCCATCTATTTCAGCCAGTTCACCTTTAGTTACATTTTCTATAGTTTTATTAATTTTTTCCTTTAGTTTTAAGGAGTCTTCTTGGTATCTCCCATTCTTTCTCACTATGTTAAGTGATGCTCTTTTACTTATGTGTGGAAATAATGAAATTAAAATTAAAATCATTTGGAACAGGACATATACTTATAAACACAGACAAGAATAAGAAGAAGAAGCAAAATTGTGACTGATTTTTACGGATATGCGGGCGGCTTTCGATATGTTGGATAAGACAATCATATATAATGGCCTACAAAAACTTAAATTAACAAGAAAAATAGTAAAATGAATAAAGAACATATAGCTGAGAAATGATACAAGTGAATAAGGAAAATACTATTATTATTACAACAGTATTTTTAAACTTGCTGAAAAGGCGAAGAGCTAAAGAGATGAAGAGGAAGCATGTAAAAGAAGGAGAGACATTTTAATATTTTAATTTTAATAACTCAATAATAAAGAATCCGCCATATACCCTTTTTTTAAATGCTATAAATAAAAAACTACTGAATATTTTTCCAATTTTTTTTTATTTGAAAGTACAATCCTTCCGGTTAATAATGGAATATAACTTCATTCATACGGCTGCCTTGGCTAGCCATGCAGTAGCCTATAAGATCGGCCCAATTTTTGAGTACATTTTCGATTGTATACAGCTCTATTTCAGCTATGGCTGCACGAATGTTGTCCTTCAAAGCCTCAATTGTCTCTGGTTTGTCCGCGTAACACTTATCTTTGAAGGCTCCCCACAAATAATAGTCCAACGGTGTCAAATCGCAGCTCCGAGGCGGCCAAACGACATCAGAATTTCGACTGATAATCCGATTTTCGAAGACAGTGCGCAAAAGATTGATTGTAACGTTGGATGTGTGGCACGGAGCGCCGTCCTGTTGAAACTAAATGTCGTCAATATCTTCCTCTTCAATTTCTGTGAACAAAAATTCGTTCAACATGGCCCGATAACGCTCACCATTGACTGTAACAGCCGCTCCTTGCTCATTTTCGAAGAAAAATTGCCCAATGATGCCTCTGGACCAAAATCCGCACCAAACGGTGACTCGTTGTGGGTGCATCGGCTTTTCTTCGATTGCGTGCGGGTGTTCTGTGCCCCAAATGCGACAATTTTGCTTGTTGACATACCCGCCGAGATGGAAATGAGCTTCATCTGAAAAGATGATTTTTCGCTCAAAATCGGCATTTTCTTCAAGTCGATCCCAAGCCCACGAAGCGAAGCGAAAACGCATTGGATGGTCAGTTGGCTTCAATTGCTGAACCAATTGGACTTTGTACGGCGTCATACCAAGGTCTTTACGCAAAATTCGTCCCAATGATATCTCCGAAATGTCCAATTGTTGAAAACGACGGTGAACTGATGTTCCTGGCGATTCACGCACACTCTCGGCAACCGCAGCGATATTCTCGGGTGTACGCACTGTTTTTGCTTTTTCACGCGTTGGTTTGTCAATAAGCATGCCAGTTTCTCTCACTTTTTTTAACAAGATAAAGCACATACGGAACTGACGGTGCCTCTTTTCTTCCCATTTCCGTACGTAATTTTCGCACACATTCTGCAACAATACCATGATTTTCAAAGTAATGTCGCAATATTTTCCAGCGTTCTTCAAGCGTATACACAACCATTTTCGTTCAGCGGAAGGATAAAACTGATTTTCTGTCAAAAATGTCATGAGCTAAGTGTTGCCATTCACCTAATAACCGCTAGTTCAAAAAAAACCGTTAGATGGCGGACCCGTTACATAGCTAGAGATGTAAAATTCGTATTTAAATAATTCAAATACGTCTGAAAATTCGAACATGAGCAATTTTATTTTCGAATATTCTAAATAGAAGATTCACAATTGGAAAACTTGGAATATTTGGCATTTCCAAAACAGAAATTTGCAATATTATACGATACCTTTTCCTTTTTCAATTCAAGGTTTTCCCAATTTCAAATAATAATATGTATTCCAATATTACTTTTAATACTTTGAGTTCTTGATATCTTACTATTCAAGTATTCATTTAGATATTTCAAAAACTGTATTAACATCGTATTATTTTGTCTTGGTCTTATTAAAAGCAATAAATACACAAACAATTAAATGAAAAATTGAACAAAACAAGGAAAATGATGTCAATAAAGATAAATAATAAAGGGAATGTAAATGAATACAACAAGAAACAAGATTTTTTAGTTCTCTCTGAAGATTTTTTAAATTGTTTTTATACATAAGTTAGATTTACTTTAAGCTATTCATTAAACAAACAAATCAACTTGAGCTCATGCAAAACGAACAAAAATTCGAATAGCGTATATTTACTTCCTGCGGCGCTACAGCCCTGCATAGTCTTTGGTCCATTCAACAATTTTCTTTTATTTTTTCGCTCACTGAGCATTTTTTTCTTTTTTGCTTCTTCATAATTTTTAAAACTTGTATGATATCTTTGTGTCACATCTTAAACTTTTATTTTGGTAACGATTGCCTCTAAGCACAGGATAAATAAAGATGCCCATAAGCTATCCCCATAACTGACATCCTTATCAATTTCAAATGTTTCTGTTTTGTGCGTCTCTATTTCGACCATTGCTTTTGAATGTTTCATAGTGATCTCTAGCAGTCTGGTTAATTTTAATAAAGTAATAAAGTAGTAAGTCTGCTATTAATTTATTCCGGTTTTCCTCTGGAAATCTATGAATAACATTCCTAGTTTTGTGTTAAACTGCATTTTCCAAAATTTCTCTGATTATGTGGATATTATCGATTGTGGACCTGTTTGTCCTAAATCCGTTTTGATCTGAGATTATTTCCTCCAATAAGGGTTGCAATCTTTGGTTAATCCGACTGGTTTTTATGACACGCATTAAGCAAAGTTGTGCCTCTATAATTGATGTATATTGTTTTGTCTCTTTTTGTTTATTGCTATAATTACTTCTAATTGCCACTTATCAGATATCTTTTCTTCATTCCATATTTCTGTTATTAAGTCGTGTAGTCTCTCTGCTAGCTTTTCTCCTCCATTTTTTATCAATTAGATGATTATGTTATCTGAGGGTGGTGCTTTATCATTTTTCATATTTTTTATTATTTCGTTAATTTCCCTTTGTGTTGAGGTGTCTTTTGGTTCTGCTGTGTTTAATTTAAATTATTATTTTTCTCCTTTTTTGTTTTAATTTGAGTTCTACTAATAATTCTTCGAAATATTCCTTCCACGCCCTTAATACTTCTTCTATTTCTATTGTATTTCTTCCTTTTCTTTCCCTACACATCCTACTTTTCGGTCAAAAAGTTAATTTTAATTTTATAGAATTTTGTTTGGTTTTTCAATTTACTGTTTCCTCTAATTTTTCAATTTCCTTATTAACCGCCTGTTTCTTTTTTGTCTGCATGTTTTGTTGGTTTCATTGATTTTCATATCATATCCAAGTTCGTAAATACTGTAATCTTGCTTTGTTTGTTACTTCTAGCCTCTGCTTGTATTCCTCGTCGAACTATTCTTCCTCCCTTTATTTTTTCTTGTATCTTATTGTTTGCTGTGCTGCTTCGACTACTGTCCTTTATCAAATCCCATTTTTCTGAGACGTTACCTTTACCGCATTCTTCCTTTCTCAATCTCTCTTCAATTTTGTTTGGACTTTTTATTATTCCGTTTTCTCCTGCTTTGGTTTTTATATTTTTTACTACACTAATTCTAAATTTTATTATCGCTTTTACAAAATAATGGTCGGAATCAATATTTGTTGCTCTAAGTGCATTTGCGTCTCGTATTGAAGTTTTGCATCTCTCAGATATAATGTGGTCAATTTGAGTAACATCATTCGTTCTCGGAATTTTCCATGTATTCTTTTATGTTCTAATTTTGTAAGGTAATTATCATTTTTTTTCTTCAGACAATTGGGTTAATCTTATTCCATTAGTGTTGGTTTTTTCATGTAATAATAATAATAATATCCATTTATAAGAGTTATATTCCCAAATTTTCCTTTGATTCTCAATTTGTACATCTTATCTCTTATTGGTTCAAAAACGAATACTCTATTTACTAATACCCTTTCTACTATTAATCCCGTTCCTTTTTCTCCTTATTTTTCTATATTATTGTATATTATCTATTCGTCCTACCCCTTTATACTTTTTCTCTTAAAGCACGATTATTTTTATTGATTCATTGGTTCGTTTATTTATCTGGTTTTAATAGTATCTGGAGGTTCCATGTTGTAATTTTTAACATTAGCTTATCCTTTATGTTAGGCTTTTTGTGTTTTGTTTGGTTTGTATTTTCTATTTGTTGTTTCTTCGATTTTGTACTCTCCGCTATATTGTTTTCACAGAGCAAGTAAGCTGCAGCTGCGTTTAGCTTCTTTCGAAGATTTGTTTTCCTTGTTTTTATTTCTTTTTCTCTCCGTTGAGCGAGTTGTCTTTGTTGTTAGTATGTCTTTACCTTGCATAGCTAAATACCTGAAACCAAAACTTTTGCTGTTACAAAAAATACAAATAATATATATAATATATAATAATAATAATAAAGATGTCTCTAGTCTCTCATTAGAATCCTCGAGGAGACAGTTTTGAATAAAGCTAAGAAACAAAAAGCCATTTTAAGATACGATATTTGATTATAGATTATAGATTACACAATGACATCCTTGCTTGAACAGAAGTACGATAGCCAGAATCTGAAGTATGCTAGTTGGATAATTACTGTGTCTATTATACAGGACAAGACAGCACGCATCACCGAAATGGAGCAGCAATAATAATACAATAGAAGCTAGATGACAGTGTACTAGGATTTCTCCTTATAACAAACAGGACAGCAATAATGAAAATAAATGCGACACAATTTAAATTAGACATAATAGTTAGATCTAAAGATAAAGTCAATCAATTTTATGAAGACCTCAACAACACACTAAAAAATTCCAAGAGTCAAGAAATAACATTAATTTTGGGCGACTTTAACGCGAAGGTGAGCTAAGGTGATGACGAAATTATAGTTGGAAAACACGAACTAGGTACCCACAATGAAAGAGGGAACCGGTTAGTACAATTCCACAAAGAAGAACAATTTCTTATAATGAACACGTTTTTCAAACTGCCTGTTAGACGTCTGTACAGATAGCGAGCATCAAATAATAATTAACTGATCCATGTTAGATTCCAAAATTCTATCATTTCAGCAATAACATGCCCAAGACTAATATCTCCTCGGATCATAGAACGAAGACCAAACCGAAGTCTAAAGAATGGATGAATGACGAAATATTAGATTTAATAAACCTGCAAAGCTTGCAACGCATAGCGAAGTGGCGAAGCAGTAGAACAATATGCTGCTAGTCTGACAGCGGTAATGTACAATTGAAGATATTTAAAGTTGACCAATCACTAGCAAACAAGCCTTTTTGCTCACCTGTGGATTGGTAAAAACAGAATTTGGAAATTCCCAGCCGTTCTCCAGTTTTTGCTAAGACGGACGGACGGACGAACAGACGGACAACATGAAGTTAGTAAGTGACTCCGCTTCACTTCGCCACTTAATAATAGCTAGACGAAAAAATGTATGTTTTATAGATTTCGCTAGAGCTTTCAATACAGTCAAACATCAGAAACTTGTAGCAATCTGATCTGCAGACGCCGATAGACCGATTAGTAACAATCAGCAAAGAAAACGAAAATTATGATTATTAACAAATTCTACATCAAGCCTAAAACATCAATTATCTTGAAAACGAAAACTGGGGCCGCTCAAAGCAAATCAAAATCAAGATAGAAGAAAGGGCACTTGAAAAAAATATTATGCACTCTCTCATTGAACATTAAAACCAGACTATAGTTTTTACGCTACTATGAAGTGGAAATCTGAACTTTTACAGAAGACATTATGAAATGCCTCAAAGCATTTGAGTACCGGTTGAGAATGTCACGAGTCTATCATGTGTCAAACTAAGGAGTATTGCAGCGATTAAAGAAAGAAAAAGAAGTCCTCGACAATATAAAATTAAGAAAAAAACACACACCTTGGACACATAACAAGAAATGAGAAATACAAACTTTTGCAATTAATATACAAGGGAAAATCGAAGGAAAAAGAAGACCTGGCCTCAGGTGAATTTTATGGCTGAAAAACTTGTGACAATGGATTGGATTATCTTCAGTCTTATTTAGATCGGCAACTGACAAAATAATAGAGGCCACAATGATCGCCAACATACACTAAAGCTATGACATCTGAATAAGAAGGATAGGTAACTACTATTGCTATTATTAAGATGTTATCCGCATGTTTTGTTTTTCTTTTCGGCATTTACATTTAAGTTTAATTATCGATTGGAGTTTTTCCGCCACCATAACGCATACATATGTACCTTAGAGAAAAACAATAAACCCACTAGCTGCACGCGCATTTTGATCTCCTGTTTTAGTATAAGAAAAATGAAAAAAAAAATTAACGTGTAAGAAGTGTCTTTATTATTGAGCTTTAACAAACTGTTGCTATTGCATTAATCAGATGACGCATTCAAAAAATATGCATCACGAACGGGGTTTTAGGAATCTTGCTAATTGGAACGCACGTGCGCGACGACTGTGATTAGCCTACAGTACACTTCCAATCCGATAATTCATCTCAGTTGCTTATTCCACGTTGACATAAGTAAGTGTCGTAAATGCTCGAGTGATTCGCAAGAAAATGGACACCACAGCCGCCGAAGCAGCCCAAGCATTTAAATTGTTGAGAGAAGCGCCTCAGACAGAGGGGCATGGCAAATCGACTAAATCAGAGTCAATCAGCTGTGTCGAGAGTGTGGCATCGGTACCGGAAACCGGTGGCAAGGAGGGGGCTATAGGTGCGTAACAACGGAGAGAGACGACTGATTTCTCATCTCAATATGCCTCAAAAATCGACATGTGACTAAGCGTTGACCTCATGCAAGAGCTGAGTGCGGTCAGAGGTATTGTTGCTAGAGCTTGGACAGTTAGAAAAAGACTGAAGGCAGCTACGGATCCCAAGCTGACTGCAGTCTAAAAGCAAAATCGGCTGGAATTTGCTCGCAGGTCCAAGATGTGCCTACATGGCAACGACAGGAGACGTCAGGTCTATAGAAGGCCGATTTGTTCATTACTGTGTTCAAAACTGTTGCATATGGAGGTGACTCTTGAATGTTCTAGGCGGGCACTTCCATGCACGGAAAAACTGAGTTGGTTTTCGTGCCTAATGGAGGCCGCGAAGGAGGTAGGTTTAACAGTGGACCACTATATGAGAGACATTTTGGAGGAACATGTTGTTCGGTATGCGGGATATGTTGGTGAGGACTTGGTAATGCACGACAATGCGTGATACCATACCATGCAAGTGACCACTACCTGTCTGACTGACGTCGGTATTCCGAAAATGGGCTGACATCCGTGTCCAATTGAGCATGTTTGGGATGAGCTTAAGCGAAGAGTCCGGATTAGAAATTTTGCACCGAGGAGCGTGATGGAACTGAGAGCGGCGTTGACTGAAGAGTGAGAAGCAATCCCTCAAGATAGTGTAGAAAAAATCATCCGATCCATGCATAATCGCTTGAAAAGTGCAATTAGGAGTAGAGATGGCAACACTGTGTATTAGAAAAATCATTAAATTAATTTCAACTGAGGATTTCATTTTTTCCCTTTCATAATCACTTTTGGCCTTTCAACTCCTTTGTGTTTCACATATTCTTAGTCCCATAAATTTTATCAGAACAGGTCCGATTCTAATCAAAGTGGTATCATTTGATAATTTTTAAGCTTTCAAACACTACACCGAACTTTACTTGGAATGGTATCGGAGAGGATACACATGCTCTCAAAACTTGAGCATGGTGCTGAGTCGATTGTTTTGCTCTCAAGTGTAGATTTATTTAAGCGAACTGAAAAGCAGCAGATCATTTCGTCTCACATGTCACACTTCATGTGTTTAATAATGAGTTTTACAATATTTGCAGATGTTCATACTGCCAACCAAAAAAGAACGATGTTTATGCCTTGATTCAGCCGCGCACATCGCATGCTCACAGATAGACTGTAATGTCTTCGTCACCTTGGATCGGATTCAGGTGTTCGGCAACAGAACAGACTTCGAATCAATTAGATTACCGTTCCTCGCCAGCGGTTCGATTTGACGCAAGCGGTTTCTCGCGAGGCAATTTCCGATTTTGGGCAGCGCGAGGCAAAAACGACTGTTACAAAATTTTTCGCTGCAATTCGCCCGCCGTTTCGGACTGCAGTTTCGCAACGCCGCGGACAGTATGCGAAATGGGCAGTTTCGCAACCGGCTCTTTTGCCCTCAAATTCGGGCGGACGTGCTCCGCGCGACTTTCTACAATGTTAAGACCAAATTGCTGCAGCCGTGTGCACAGCCGAGTTCAAGTTGGTCGCAAATTGCGCGCCGGTCGAGGCTGCTAATGGGCGAGTATTGCATTCCGGCGATGATCTGCGGACAACCTGTTCCGGCGAAATAAAATCTAATAAAACTGGCAATAACTCGTTTGGAGCGCAGGTTTCAATAAAAGTTCAAGTGCTGTTGACGAGCTGGCCTGTTTGCATCGGCACCAAAACAAAAACCAAGTTAAAGCGTCGAAGCTTCTTAATTGCCAGTTTGAAATGGACGCTGACGTAATTTCAGCAATTGCATTTCTATTTAGCGATATTTGCTCACATGTGTTGCATATCAGCTTTGCAACCTTGTTTTTTACTTTGGGAGCCGTTTCTTAAGCATCCGCAGCAGATAAATTGATGTTAAAAGGATAATTTCGCGCAAGGTCGACGCTTAAAAGTGTTTTTGCAAATAGCACGTGAACTCTAAGTAAAAGTGCACTTCTCTTGCAAAACATCCAAATAGCTCAATATTTTTATATTGCCAGAGTTTTAAAATGTATCCCCATTTGAATATTTATTCCAAAGATTATTACGTCTTTTATATCCATTGTCTCTCCAGTCGTTCATTCCCTGCTTCTTTTAAATCTTCTTTCCTAGGTCGTCCTTTTCTATGTGTCCCTCCTTCTCCTCCAGTCAGAACTTTAATTATATACCTTTGTTTCGGCTTTGTTTACTCTTATCTTTTATAAAATTTTCGGTTTTCCATACATTTCCATTACTTCCTTTATTTGAATGCTTCCAAAAATTTTTCTTAATACTCCATATTTTCAATTTGGCTTCGTCTTGTTATGTCATTATTCAAGTTTCGTTTGCATGTAACACCACCCGTTAAATAATAGTTTCATAAGCACTTATTTTCGCTGGTCTTGAGACACATTTGGTTTTACGACCCAACAGCTCTCTTTCCTTTTAGGATCATCTTCTCTATTTCATTCCATTTTTGTTCCTTGTTTGTTACTGTAACCCCTAGATATTCGAAATGACTGCCATTTTCAAAAATGTATTCTTTGTCTTGACATTTAAATGTGCTATGGTAATTCTCTTCAATTGAACCTGCTCAAATTTCGATATATTTTATTTCGTTCTTATTTATTCGCAATCCTCTTCTTCGAACCTTTTAAATGTATTTTCAAGCTGTTTCTTGCTTCTTGTTAATATAACATCGTCTGCGTAAGCCATTTTTATTATAAATTGGCCCTGCTGCTGATAGATTACTCTCTCTTTCTTATAACTATTTCCAGGACCAGGTTCAATAAATCAATAGAAAGAAGGCCCCTGTCTTAACCCTCTCTTCGTCGTGAAGCGATCCAAAAAATATACACTTATTACTACTTCGTTATCTGTTGCGTATAGTGTCATTTTTACGAGATCTACCAGTTTACTGGTATTTTCATTTCTTCTAGGTCTTCTTTTAGCATTACTTAGTCTGTTTAAAATTCATAAATAGTATGTGCAGTCCTGAATTTTGCACGCAACTAATGTTTTGAATCATTCTTAATGTAAATATCTGGTCTATTGTTGACCTACCAGCCCTAAATTCACCTTCAGATTCTCCAATTGATGTCCTCTCAAGTATTTTTAATCTGCTACGTATAATTTTTGCCAATACTTTTCGTACTACGTCTAGAAGGACAATCCCTCTATAATTTTTGCATTAAATTGTAATTAGTATTAGAACATACAAACAAGAAAAAACTTGCCATGGTTCTTAATGATTACAATATAAGTGTTTAAGATTACTCTAGTAATACAATTATTGAAACCTAGAGCCTTAAGCATATTAAATGGAATTTAAAAATGCCTTAAGGATTATCTTCTGCATAAGATTGTAAAATAAAATTAGATAATATATATTACAATGAATATGCCAGAGTTTTCCTCTATTGAAAAGACTAAAACAAAAGTTTTTGGCTCACACCTTTTGAATTTTCAAGAAATGTTTGCTATTTAATATATGTACATTATCAAGGGTTTCACAATTCATTACTGAAAAATCGTCTATGAAAGAAAGCCTCAATTTGCCGCATAAAACATAAAACATTCAAAAAACTTGTACAAAAATACAACTTCAGTGGACTGAATCGTCTCAAATGGAGCACTAGCGAATGGCTATAGGTAGGTATCAGGTAGATACTCCTCTACGATCCCGATGAAAATACTTTAGATCTTTTGAATCCTCTTATATCCTTACTTTCCAATATGAATCCAAAACAAACTACCACTTTTTCGCTACTCTGCATCCTACCTCCAATCGCTGCCAATTTGCTGCCAAAATTCCCTGTATACGTCAAAATTCAAAACATAGCATCCCGGGCAAATACGGCAAAAGGTCTACAATTGTAAATTAAAAATCAACTAGTCAGTCTTACGATTTTGGAAGGAAGGGCTACAAAGTAAAATGAATAAGTTGGGATATAATCAGGACCTGTGAATTAAGAAACTCGAAAAGCAGCTGCTTAACTTGAAATCGCGTCATTGTATTACAACGGCAACTTAGAAAATTGAATAGGACTTTTTATACATAAGAAATCTTATCATTAAAACAATATAAAGACACGTAGCGCAACCTTAAATAATCCATGTAAAAATTTGAATTAAAGACTATACTTCTATAATAACCCACGAGAATGACAAAGTCGAGAACTTCTCGAAAGATGTTAAAATGGCAGGTACGGGAAATAACTAATTTTAATATAAAGGTTAAAATGCTGATAGATAATTCGTAAACAATAACAGGGAAATATTGCTTGAAGTGGAAAAAGAAATTAGGCCAAGTTTTCCTAAATTAACTACATCTAACAAATAGCTTCTTTAAAATGAAATTACGCAAAAGATGGAATTGAAAAGGAAGGATTAGGAAAAGAAAAATAATAAACCGGAATATAGCAAAAAACACAACAGAGTATGTGGAAGCCACAACCCAAGCTTGTCTAGTCGAACTTAATGTCGAAACTTTGAATAATACAGGCATATTAAGTGTTAATAGATATCACAACTAATGAAAAGAGGCGATTCCAAAGGGCCGAGAAAGATAAATAAAGTAATTTCAAAACAGATACTTAAAAATTAGGAAAAATTAAATAAATTTTTAGATGAAATAAAACACAAGTGGTTATAAGCAAATTAACACATAGTAAAAAAGAACCTTCAAACTTAAAGACGACAAGGGACACGAAACATAAACACAAGAAGACTAACAGAAATATATTGTACAGTATTAAAGTAGCAGAAATAAATTATAAGAAAACCACAAATAAGAAAAAAAACCTAATTAAACAAAGCTCAGAATTTTTTCTACAAATAACTTCTTCAAAGACATAAAAAACAGTGAGGTTCTTATAGAGGACATAATCATAATATAATATATTGAATCAGGTGCTGACGAATTGTTGAAAGGTCTCAAAAACTAATGATCAATAAATAAGTTTGTTATTATAGGTCTATAAATGATTTACCAAAATAACTATCAAAATTTTAGAAAAATGAGTTCTCTATCAGTCTAGAGAACAGGCTGATATTAAGATCGGATATTACGATACTCAGACAACCAATGTCCTTATTGATAAATCGATTGTTTTATTGGTATTTGTTGATTTTAAAGAAGCTTTTGGCACTTTAGAACTACTGGCAACATTATCATCAATAAGGCAAAACAGAATAGACTAAAGATATTCTAATTTTATAAAATTCAACTTTTAAATTCATAACACCCTCAAGGGTAAAAGGGGGATGGAAGAAGAAAAAAAAGAAATTAATTGCGGTAGCGTTGGGGTATGCATTTCAATACATAAAATGAAATAAAAATTATATAAATACGGATGGTAAATATCTAAACCATCTGCGCTTCGCTGACAGCATTATTATAACAAATTATAGCTTTAGTAAAGCCCAAAATATGCTGACAAAATTAAAATTGCATTGCTAAATATTGGAATACATAGATATCAGCTTAAAAAAACAAATTCGCGATCGGTATAGTTTCCAATCGTGTTAAAAAATTGATGAAGATTATATAATAAAGTTTATAACTATAAATATTCAGGTCATAAAATGGTACAAATTAGTAAGTATAATCAAACTTACAAGAACGTAGAATACTAAAAGATTACCTTTAACAACCTGTAAAAAACAGAAGTGGTCCAAAAAGCAATGGAAAGAGTTATGCTGGGAATAATAAGAAAAGCGATAGAGAACAAACCAGTAAGACGAAGAATGAAAGTAACTAGTATTATCAAACGTATTACGTGAACCAAATGAATGTTAGTAAGCCACATAACCCGTATAACTGATAATAGAATAAAGACATAGAAAAATAAAAATATAGAGACAGATCATTAAATAGATGAAGCAATGATGTATGCCCCGTGTGGGGTTTCCAGTCCCCCATCGGCCGCCTCCCCAGGTGGCGGATAGGGGAATGCCCACTAGATATGGTGGGTACCAGGGAAATCAAATACCTGGGGTGGACCAAAACTGGCTGACAACAGGCAGCGGTGTTGTTAGTACCGAAATAAGGCTACTGCAAGATTATCTTCCTTAAAGGCTTATTATCGGAAACCTATGGGCAAAGCATTATGTAAATGCTATCCAGTCATAGCACCGCGGCGCAGAAAGCAAGGAGAAACTACTGCGCTACTTTCTCAAGTTCCAACAATCATGGCAACACAAAACCCGAATTTGGCCCCTAGTCCGTGGCAGGTTTTAAATAACCAAGGGGTGCTAAGAATCCCCACGTTAAAACAAGATAGGCACCACCCAAATTTGGATAAAAAAACAGGAAAAAAAACACTAAAATTGGAACATGGAACTTAAGGAGCCTTTATATGGCTGGGAAGACACACAACGTAATTCAAGAAATAACTAGATTAAACATAGAAATTCTAGGAATATCAGAAACAAGATGGCCGGGATGTGGAAAAAGTGAAATTGATGACTATGTCATATACTATGCAGGTAACAATGACACAAATCATCCGAATGGTGTTGCGATTATAGTCAACAAGGACATAAACAAATCTATAATCAACTGCATACCCTTTTCAGATCGTATAATATTACTACAACTAAAAGCGTCACCAAAGAATATTAACATCTTCCAAATATATGCCCCGACAATGGAAAAACCAGATGCAGAAATAAAAAAACTGTACGTAAACATAAGTGAACTAAGAAAAAACATTAAAACAGACGAAGTAACTATTATTATGAGCGACTTCAATGCCAAAGTGGGCCAAGGCAAAGTAGAAGAGATTGTGGGAAATTTTGGCTTGGGCGAACAAAACGATAGAGGAGAACGACTAATACAATTTTGCCAAGAAGAAAACATGGTCATCATGAACACGTGGTTCAAGTTACCACCTAGGCGCCTCTATACATGGACGTCTCTACAACACACCCCGGAACACATTATACGAAATCAAATAGATTATCTTCTAATTAACAAGAGATATAGAAATGGACTAACAGGCGTTAAAACATATCCCGGAAGTGATGTGGGCTCAGACCATAATCCTGTTGTAGGATACATTAACATACGTCTCAAAAAACTACGAAAGCGATATGACAAGAAAATAGATTTACAGAAACTGAAATAACCAGTCCACTGCATGCAGTTGGCTCAGACTCTAAACGAAAATATAAAAGAAAGTGGAATACACGAGTTAATAAATAATGTAATTACTGATGTAGACGATACAGACCGCACAGAGATTATCGAGTCTATCTGGAACAAAATAAAACTAGCCATCACAAACACAAAGTACCATAACCGGACAAAATCGTAACAAAAATAAGAAACCATGGATGACATCAGAAATATTAACGTTAATGGACAACAGAAGAACATACAAAAACAAAAATCAACAACAATATAAACAACTAAATAAACTAATACAAAAGAAGATAAGGCAAGCGAAGGAACTATGGCTAAATGAGAAATGCAATGAAATAGAAGAATTAGAAAAGAGACACGATACTTTTAACCTACACAAAAAGATCAAAGAAACTATAGGAGGGACTAAGAAATATAACTACAACAAAATGTTAAATAACGACAACCAACTAATCACAAACCAAGAAGATCTAAAACAAGTATGGGAAGAATATGTAAAACAGACCTTTGAAGATGTGAGAACTGAACAACATATAACAACAACGGAGAATGCACCAAATATATTACAAAGTGAAACAACAAGCGTAATACGAAATTCTAAAAACGGCAAAGCAGCTGGGCCAGACCAGATTCATAACGAATTTTTGAAACTTCTAAATGAAGAAAACATAACATTACTTACTAATCTTTTTAATGCAATCTATCAAACTGGGAAAATGCCTTCTGATTGGATGACATCGGAGTTTATCACTATACCCAAAAAACCCAACGCACATAAATGCGATGATTTTCGACTCATAAGCTTGATGAGCCACGTTCTCAAGTTATTTCTAAAAATTTTACACCGTAGGATATATCAGAAATGTGAAATAGATCTGAGCGCCTCCCAATTTGGATTTAGAAAAGGGTTTGGTAACAGAGAAGCGTTATTTAGCCTGTCAGTTCTGCTACAAAAATGCCGTGACCAACAAAAAGATATCTACGTGTGCTTCATCGTCAAATTTTGCCTCGATTGTTGCCAACATTCAATAATGAATAAGGCACTTTAAGAAGAAGAATGATGTATGCAAATTAGGAGAAAATTGAATAAATCAAGCGCAAGACAGGGATCTAGAAAAAACCTATATGTTACATTGAATGCAAATAATAATGCCTAGAATTTAAAAAAATGGAGTACACAAGAATCTGAAAATTAAGATTCAATACTTTAACATTCATATAACATCATTTTTCCTAATAGTATAGTTTAAAACGGGGCAAGTCCCTTCAAATTAGTGGGATGCCGCTAAAAAAATTAAAAGATTCATATAGTTGCAAGTTTTATAGTAAGATATATAATGTTTCCAGTTCCTTTCGTAATATTCGAACAATAGGCATTAAATCACTGCTAATTATATTAGAATTAACTTTTTCACACCCAACACACTGTATTAAGCAGCAGAGAGTTTACAACAAACCAAAATAAAAAAGTATAAACGTTCTCAAGTGCAATAATAGTTTAGTCTGGTAAAACCATGCAAGTATTTGTTAATTTCACTCCAGATTATCGTCTATTCGGTGTATTACATAATTATTTAGATAATACATATCTTAATATCGAAGAAGAAAATCAAAAAGTGTTTAATTTTTATTGCATCGAAACCTATAAGCTGCTTAGCTATTAAAATCATCAAACACTTAACAGTTACAATCAGAATATTTCCAAATGTTGTTAATTATTAAACCTAGTGTAATAAAATCCACTGCGATAGTATCACTTCGTTATCGGTATTAAGCGGCTAACCAAAAATTTATTATTCAGTCACTTAGGGACAAGTTTCACTTAGCCTTTAAAACGCGCGACTCTGGTTTTAATTAATTTAACTAACTACGGAGCACTACTTTGCTCTAGTAAGCTACTTGGTAAGTTGCGCCTTGGTAATTAATCTTAACAACCTTATAAACGCCGGTGTTAATAATTTCTTTTCGGCATTTGCTCTGAGATACAATGTAAATCAGAGATTTTAATCAGATAATTATCGGTATTACAACTTGTTAGGAAGTCGAGTTGAGTAAATTGGTTAGCGTGGCTGCATTTAGTCTGTTTAACCTAATTTTAAATAAAGCAAAATTATGTATGAATAGCATAAAAAATAATCAAAACTCTAAAGACTTAGTATGACTAATTAACATTTTTGATAAAGTAGGAACAACTGGAGATATAACATTGTTTTTGTTGGTTATAAGCGGAAAAACAAAGTTAGTTCAAATGGGCATACGAATTTACATTTGAGTATCAGAATTTTATGAAAAATGTACTGTTTAGTAAAATTATTCATAATGGCTACAACGATAAATGCCAAAGAGAAAAAATTAGCTCAAGTTGTTCCTTCAGAAACATTTAAAAAGCCTTATGTGAAAATATGGATATTATTAAATTTTCATACAGCTAAGAAAAATCAATACCACATACATGTTCATTTATTGAACTTATTTCAAATATTTACAGTTAGCCCCACAAGACCATATGGCACGAACTTGCCGTGGATAAATTGCCCAACCGAGGAGACAAACAAGCAAGCTCAACAAAGAACTTTCAAAGAATAGTACGATTATTTGACAAAAATCGAAATTTGACATCTCGTTAATCTCTTCTAGAATTAAATATGTGTTAATAAAATAATATTTAAAACCTTAGAGCCCTGATACCGTTGCTTACCGAAAAGCCCCTGGAAAAATTATGTATGTAGACAGAGGAATATTCAGAAGGGGTCTGTAGCCATGTCATATTTACTAATAAGGCGCTCTTTTGGGCTTAGTCTATTTGAAGCAGTCCTGGTCGGTACGTGAGAAGAAACTACCCCAGGGCTCTGTTAAACATCCTGTTAAGCTATATGTATAAAGTTGTTTAGTGAATGTGTGTTTGGAACATCATACCTCTTTACAGATGCTTTTAATGCAAAACACACGGTTAAAATATATTAGAATTATTTGGCATGGTCTGTTTAAATCTGATAAGTAGCTATTACAATAACATTGCAATTGACTTGGAAAGCAGAAAATGCACAACCAATAACCGCCACAAACTGCTAACGCTAATTTAATCAATAATTTAAAAAAATTACGACGTAATCTTTACTAAATTACACTACTTTATATATAATGAAAATATTGTTAATTCGACCAGTGTAAAATGGAGCAAGTGCAGTTATTGTTGGTAGATTCATTTTCTAAAACTAGCAGAACTTGTATATCTTAAGTATTATTTATACTGAATGTCATGTGTATGGATACTTTTGGCATACTGCAGAATGATTATTGCTACTAAAATGTCTTCATCACAGCTACTTCATTTTTTTATATGTTACATATTCTAATCATTTAATATGGATTATTTAACGTCACTAAATGTTAAGGCATTTCTTTTTTTTCAGAAATTTAAACAATCTGCAATTTTTTTAGTTTCAATACAAGAAATTGTTTCTTTCATTCGCTCCTAATTTTATTTTTTATGTCATTGTGTTGGATTATAGAGAAATTACTGATTAAAAGATGATTAGTCAGAAAAATACCGAACAGGAATTACATAAAAAAAATTTTCTGAAGTCTTATAAAGAACATAACATTATAATCCATATTTAGTTCTTGATTTTGAAGAAACGTGGTTTTAATTAAAAGCAGAACTTAAATTTCATTAGCAAAATTTTCTAACTCTGTTACTGCTACTAACAAGTGTAGTATAAACTTAGAAATATTTGTAAAATTTGAAAAAAGGAACATAAAGTTCGCAACATTATTAATGTCATACACAAAGTCACCAAAAAGCCACTATCCGTATTCTTCGTAGAATTCCAGTCAAGTAATAACAAAAATATTTTTTTAAATTGAAATTCTTATCTCACTATAAAATCAGAGTAGAAGAACCAAAAAATAAAAGTAGTATCGTACAGTGTACAAGATGCCAAGACTATGGGCACACAAAGACGTACTGTAGGAAACCATTTAAGTATGTTAAATGTGGGGGACCACGTAATACGCTGAGCAGTAATAAATATAGACATATGTCAGCAACATGTGCTTTATGCCTTGGAAATCATGCAGCAACAACTAAAGAGGATCTAATTAACAAAAACAGTTTATTAAGATTAAACAGACTCAGTCCTATGGATCAGGTCATTAGAAACACTACTCCAGCGAATCCAAAAGTCACAAACCCTAATTATGCCCAAACGGCTGCAGTACGACGAAACATCCCATCAAATATCAACGAAACAGATTTAACTAGCAAACTCACTGCATTACTCAATGATTTTAAGAACATGTTCAATTAATTGCTCAACCAAAACAGCATGATCGTAACCATGTTGACTGTTATCAATAAAATAGCTCAATAATGGCTACTTCACTCAGAATTGCAAAATGGAATCCAAATGGTTTATCTACCCATATATAAGAATTCACTATTTTCCTTAATATAAATAAAATCGACATCCTCCTAATTGATGAAAGTCGCTCAACAGAAAGGCAGCTCTCAAAATACCACACTACTCCATATATCATGCCAATCACCCTGACAACACGGCTCACGCTAGGTCTGCTACCATAATCAGGTGCGCACTACAATCTTACATTACTAATAAAATACAAAGCGCCATCATAAAAATAGAAGTTCTCTTTTGGCCTCTTGTAATTGCCGCTATCTATTGTCCACCACGCCATGCTGTAACCTACGATGAATACCATGAGTTTTTCTAACAACTTGACTCCCACTTCCTGTATGCCGATGACTGCAATGCCAAGCATACAGCTTAGGGATCTGGGCTCATTACTACCAAAGGTAAAATATTGCTGCAAGTTGTAGAACGAACAAATCTAAACTTCTTATCGACTGGAAAACCAACCTATTGGCTGACCGATCTAAACAAAACTCCGGTTCTGTTAGACTTCGCCATAATTAAGAGAATCCCTAAAATATGGTACATAGTGCAATCGAATCAAATTTTGATCTGAGCACAGTCCTCTAATAATGACCCTAAGCATTAGTATTATATGGAAACGACCTCCATCTAAACTCTGCCCCAAAAAGACGGACTGGAACTTATTTCGCCAATATATTAATGACAATATTATGTTAAACGATAACGAAGACATCTACTAAGATGTGCAATATATAATCACGCTAATTCAAAACGTCTTGAGAAAATTCACTCCTGAAGTCCACAGATTAGTTCAAGAGAATCCCAATATTCCACTTCACATTAAATAAATGGTCACTGATAAACGCAAACAACTAAAAATCCTCTCGACAAAACTTATCTAAATCAAATAACGCACAACCTACAAGAAGCTAAAAATGCATTATTTGAGTACTACCTTGCCACTCTATCTACTGATGACCACTCACTGTGGACAGTGACAAGGAAACTTAAGAAACCTATAGTATGGATTCCACCGCTTAGAAAAGCAGATGGTAGTTAGATACAAAGAAATACTGAAAACTCAAATAGATTTGCAGAACACCTTGCAACCGTATTCTCCGTCCCAGAGAACCGCAACAATGAAGAAGCCGATGACAATATATAACCATACTTAAACGCCCCTTATCAATTATCCTTATCGCTCAAACCTATCTCTTCAGCAGAAGTTAAAAACGAAGTAAACCTATTAAAGTCTCATAAAGCTACAAGATACGATTTGATAACAGGCAAAGTGCTTAAAAACTGTCCCAGAAAAGCTGTTGTGTTACTGACAACCATACACAACAGCATGCTGCAACTATGCTACTATCCCATACTATAAAAATATGCTGTAATAATCATGGTACTGAAACCTAAAAAACCTCCAACTAATGCTGGTTCATATAAACCTATAAGCCTCCTTACTATCATGTCCAAAATTTTTGAAAGACTTCTTCTTGGCAAAATTGTAGACGCAACAAACATCGATGACTTCATTTCCAACCACCAGTTTGGCTTCAGACAAAATCATTCCTCTATCCAACAATACCATAGGATAGCAAACAAAATCAAAGAAAGTCTAGAAGCAAAACAGATGTGTACATCAGCATCTTAGGTATCAAGCAAGCCTTTGAGAGGGTGGCCTACTTTAGGAACTAAAACAATCTATATAACTATTTCTTATCCTGAAATCATGCTTGTCCAACCGTTTCTTCCAAGTCAAACTTGAAGGCTCCCTATCAGAATACCAGCCCATCAAATTCAAAAAGTGTACTGGGACCCTTCCTTTACCTGCTATACACTGCCGGCATACTAGCTAGGCAAGATACACTATTAGCAACGTTCGCTGACGACACAGCCATTCTTGCCACATACTTCAATTCATTCTAAGATTCTGAAAAACTACAGAACTATCTAAATAAATTCCAAAAGTGACTTAAACAGTGAAGAATCAACGTAAACACCATAAGACCTGTCAAGTCACATTCACTACAAGTAGAGCCGAATGCCCTCAAGTTACTCTAAACAACACTCCTATTCCCATTAAAAAGGAAATCAAATACCTCGGACTCCATCTTGATGGAAAACATCAAAGCCAAAAAACACCAATTAGACCTAAAAGTAAGAAGCATATCCTAGTTAATAAACCAGAAATCCCAATTCACTGGAGAACAAAATCATCATACACAAGGCAATACTGAGACCAATTTGGGCATATGGTATCGAACTTTGGGGCAGTAGCAAGCCTCCCAATACAAAAATATTTCAATGTTTTTTATCTAAAACTCTCAGAATGATAACAAATGCGCCCGGGTATGTCTGTAATAACACCATACACACGAAGACCTCAACATTTCCTTTATAAAAGATGTCATCCAAGTTTACTCGAATAAGCACAAACATCGCAGCATGCACCACAATAGCCAGCTAATCAACCAGTTCAACCAGCCGCTTGAAACTAGACGACTTAAACGAATGTGGCTAGAAGACCTAGTTGGGCGAGACCAGAGAACCGTCTCCTAACTCAAGTTAACTAATCTGATCACATTTACTTGTTACTTTTTAAGAAAAATGGCAAATATTGCCTTAAATGAAATAAAAAATTTAGTTTGTTAACTAATCAAAACAAACAGCTTTAAATAGAGAATATCAATTTGAAAATTTATAGTAGCCATTTTTTGGGACTAAGAAGGTCTAGTTCTGGTTGAGTTTGTATATTACGTTAAGTATAATTGAACAAAAGAACTAACTGGCCATATGACAAGCCAATTTCTGAAAAAACTGCTCAAGAGCGTGTGTGACAAGGTGATCTATTAAGTTGTCAAATAATACAATAGACTTTTAGGTGTCTAAGGTGAACATATATAAAATAACGTAAGGTATATACCTATAAAAGAACAGTATTTTAAAGAAAAATTGGGTTATTTTATATTTATAAAGCTAATTTTACCATATCGATTGTCTTATAATAATCAGTAACAAGTAATTTAAAATTTGCCTTTTGTATTCTACAAAATTTTTAGGGTAATATTATTAAAATACTTTCTGCGACAGTGTTGCAGGCAGAAAAATCCACCCGGAAAGGCATTCCTTCTATCGAAACCGCCTGGAAGTTTCAAACAAATTGCTGCCCGTTTGAAGTTCGCTTGCCCTCCGCGGACGCATTCATAATAGAAGGGCTTAAAGCTGCCACTTTACTACACTTGCCGTTGCACCTTATTTAGCCGCTCATTAATATAACGGAGCCATTCGCAGCGCCGTGAGCCTCGCCCTAATAGAATAGGGTGTTAAATTAATTAAAGACTTAAAACTGCGCAGAATTCTTGAAGCGAGGCGCGCGATAAGATACCGGGAATTTATAATTATTAGCAGTTCGCCGCTCCGGGCCATGCAAATTTTTCAGCGTTAGGCCCAACGGTTAATTTCCCGGCCGGGCTGATTGCGTTTAGGAGGTGCGGACTCGTGTGGGGCTCGGCGGCCTCTTCCGCCGAGTCCAATTTGCTCGTCTTAAAGCCGTCAGCGTGATTTATCATCCGCGGAAATTAAATGAGCGGCCAGAGGAACTCCATTGTGTTTACGCTGCGAGATCTCCGGATGTCATCCTTCTATGAATCACGAGAGCTGGAAGAAGCGGCCAATTTGAGGGCCGTAATTAATCATTAACGGTACTCTTCTCAAATTGTTTCGTAAACATGTTTTGACGCATGTTGATTATTCAGGAATGGTAAAAATTTAGTTCCTTCAGTTAAAGTATTGCTTGCTTCTACACCAACAACTCTCACTGAATTATTTTTCAGGAGTAAAATTAAAATATCTCATTCCATTATCCAAGAAATAATTTAACATAATATGATTACAATAAAAGAACTTATAACAATTCTTACTTTTAATTTGTATTACAAACAACTTAAAAAGTAATAAATAGGCAGTAAAATTGTGTGTTTCTTTTAACCACTACCATATATCAATCTTCTTGTATGGGCCGACATTACCACAAGATAAATATATGCTTTATTCATACAAGATCCCTACATAAAGATCTAGAAATGCTCATTCTTTCCTACGCTCTTGTGTAAAAGTGTATTTTTCTGATAGCGTCTGACGTTTTTGAACACAAATTGAGATCCCTACAGCAACCTATCAATCAGACACTGTATCTGTAAATCTTTCTGAAAAACAGTAAGTCGTATAAGGGTTACAACTTGCCGGCATGCGGACAATATTTTAGATAACTCAGGACTGCTATTATATATGTCAAAATATTTGCCAACAGAAGAGCAGTGGAGTCAAAATGATCATAACTACACCAGATTCAGATTATTCGCTAAACCTCATAATTCGACTACCTGGGAAAAACAGCAAATGCTAGAAAAGGCGCAGTTTGCTGGTAGGGTTGTAATGAGTAATTCCAGGCATAATCGTCCAATAATAGAAAGTACGAAAAGGGGTGGTAACAAACGACACACGAAATGCTTTTAAAAGATGCTAAGAATTAAAAGTTCAGATTCAGAGATGATAACAGACTAGTGGATACATTTGTAAAAGAGCATATCCAGCATATCGAAGAATTTAGATAGAATTCAAAAGAATATGTATAAGGTAATGTCTTCATACTTCGTAAAGATTCTATATAAGAGACCTATAAACAATGGATATAATAGGGAACAATAAAAGATTTAAAATAATTGATTATCATCCCGTTATTGGTCCTGCCCAACTTCCTTATTTATCTCCTTTAGTATGTAAACTATATAAAATAACCACAATCAAATCCACACCCCTGTTAGGTATAATACGGACTTTTTTACACATCACATAGTTTAAAAGACTTTGATTTGTGGTTGAGAATGATTTATCTAAGTAACTTACAAAATCAATACTTCTAAGAGCACGACAGCCGCGAGGTAAAGGCCTCAACCTGCCAAACTGGCGCATGGCGACTCCGGGTTCGAACCCCGGCAATGACAAAAACATTTAATGCTCTCCGGCCGTCATACAAACACCTTTGGCGGTCGTAAAAATTACATTCACTATCCACTCGCCAACCCGCCCGGCAAGCGTGGCGTTTAATTGCCAAATCCCACTCAAAAAGGCAGGCCTATGCTCAATACTGGGCGCCAAAAAAGGCTGGGAAAAAAAAGAGAACCTAGTCTTGATATACTTTTTTGACACTTTTTTTGAGAAAATATGAGCTAAGTAGTGCCCCCGTAAGAAGCTTTCAACCAAACCAAACGAAGAACATCTGATACGTACAAATATTTTCACTTAAAATGCGGTCTTCTATGAATTCCCATTGCATTGTTAAGTTACAAGTTTCAAAAAACTTGCAATGGGGCAATTTTTAAACCTGGTGCTGCTGACTATACACAACTTTTTATTTTTATAAATCTGTGTGGATTCTTAATTAATAGTTTTTATATTAACCCCACGTTGTATACAGTTGTTATGAAAAACAATTATTAAATGTATTTTCTAGCAAAAATCGGCATTTTAGCTTTTTTAATTTTTTATTTTAATTTATTTGAAATTTTCGATTATTTTTCATTCAAACAAAAACAATATTAAAATTTTTATGGATAATCTTAATGGTTATATAAATTAAAGTCCCTTATATTTGTCAGTTATCATTTACAAACTTGTTTTAGTTTGTCTTCACACTCTATTTCATAAACTAATTTTCTAAACAAATTATAATTCCATCCTAATTGCAAAATACCAAACTAAATCTCCATAGACATTTAAAAGTATGAGAAAACCTGATATTTTCGAAATTCAACCAAGAACATGTTAGATCAGAACCGATGCTTTTGTTACCACATCTTACTAATTACGCATAAACATGTACCAACTCTAAAGCTTTACGTGTTAACTTATCTGGAGTATGTCTATAGATGTGTTTAAAAAGTTCGGCGAATGATTCGATATGTCAACCGTAACATGGCTATCTAGAAAAACTTTCAGAAGTATTACCTAGCATAGAGTATATAAAACTGTCATCTATTGGGGGGCAGTCAAACGTACTGTGAGAAGTAAGGTCATAGTGCAATTTATCTATACATTTGAACAGAGTGCTTAATTTACACGAGCAGGCCTCTGCGTTCATGTCCCGCTTTCGCTCTTTGCCAAATGGCCGGACGACCGCGGCTACCGGGCGTCCGCCGAGCAAAGTTTTGATTGTAAGCGCCCATTCATAATGACCGTAAGCATAAGCCGCCCATAAGTAATACGTATAATGCAGGTAAGCCTTATGTAAACATTTAAAAGTTGCGCACACCTAAACTCAGCAGCGGCAGCAATATCCTTCCAGGCATTTTGCATAATTATGTTGCCTTTGTACCTGTTATCCCTTTTATGGTATAGTAACAGATGCATATTTACTAACTTAATTAACACTTACCTAACCGTTGTAAAAACAAAGCCAAAAGTTAAGTTATGCAAATTAAGAATCAAAACGAACATTCTGTTACTGCTGCCAACATTAATCTAGGGAAAAATTAAAAATTACTGCAAATGAACGTAAAACGTAAAAATTACGGGAGTGCATTATGAACGAGTGCATAAGATTTGCATTATAAATGGTCGCTAAATTAAATTGTTCCGCGTTTCCGATCCAGGGAAAAAGCCGATCCAATTAAAAATTTATACGTTCCCACCTTGCAAAAATTTGAGAATAGGCGGGTGAAAAATTGTCAGCTTAAGACGCCAAATTACACCTTTTGGCGGGCAACCCCTTGTAGAGCAACAAATAAACATCGAGTTCTGGTACAAATTTGAGCTTGAGTGTGGAAGCTGGAACCAAAAAGTGTGCTTACGACTGGTTCAAACGCTTTCGAGGCGGAAATGAAATGAGTAGGAATATGTCGCGTTCTGACTCTACGATTAACGATAAAGAAATTGAACGTTATCAAGAGACAAATCAACAGAAAATAAAACAGTGAGAAGCATCTGAAGATTTTTTCATTCATTCTGCAAACTATTATCACAAGAAGTGTGCTTTAATGCTATTAGTTCAATCCAGAATCTAAGCAGCAATCTATGAACAGTTCTACGGATGATTTCTAAAGAGACCTTTGCTGATAATTGTCAAAAGCTTTCTAAACACTAACAAAGCGTATGGTAAAAGATGGCAATTAGTATAAAAGCCAATAAACTATTACATACACTTTAAATTGTATTACAGTTCTTTTACTAAATGATGACATTCTATTTAGGTACGCTGTTACGTAAAAATTAAAGCAGTAAAGTAATTCCATTAAAAAAGAGCATGTAAGTTATTTAATCGAGTTACCTTTAATCTTATCAACACTACAGTCCTTAATTAATTATACAACTGGCTGATTGCTACACACATACATACTTAAGACCATAAATAGCTACCAGTATCCGCTGCACTAGAATACAGAAAGCCCAGTCATACGCCACAATTAATTTGATGTAATCTACAATGGATATATAATTTATATCTACAGAAATTGATTAAGAATACATTAGAATATTAACATTGAAAGACTGCCAGATAAAATTTACAATTGTAATGAAGCTAAGTTATTGAACCCAATAAAAGGCATAATATTCTCTTCCTATGAGAAGTAAATTGGGTGCTTTAAACTAAAATTGCTCGTCTTAAATTATTTTATAGAATAAAGGTCAACAATAATTAATAATAAAAATCCTTACTAAATGCTACATACAGATTCAACGTGTGTTTCCTTATTAAACTTACCAAACCTAAAAAAGATGCCAATTTTCACGTTAAACTAAAAGTCTATAATCTTTCTGGTCCAGAAGCGTAGCAGCCTCTGCATATTTATTTATCTACTTGTTTTGGTCTTCTTCCGTTCATCCAATTTGAACCTGAAATTTTTACTTTAGCGCCTTCCTCTCTTATTTTTAAATTTAGTTTTTACTACAGCTCTTAGTAATTTAGAATTTTTTTGTTCTACATTTATTTGTACATTTTCAATATATATGCAGTTCTTACTGTAGCATCCCTATTACAGAATTTCTCCAAACTCAAGCAACTCAAATTTTTACTCAAGTTTCAGTACCAAATTTAAAGTCATTTTTGAAATCAAAGTTTGTTTCTTATGTATTTGTTTTCTTGGGCTATTTTATTTGCCACTAATTCAAAATTTTTAAAGTTTCAATTGTGATAAATTTATTTTCATACACCTTTTTATCATTGCGTCATAGAGACGAAGGATGAAATCCTATCTTACTGACAGGCACTATTTAGTTAAGCTTTAAGGCAAATCCATCTCATTATGCAATATAAACTAAAAAAATTCCATTAATTACAACATATACCTATGCTGATGATACAGTCCCACTCAGACCAGCTGGTGGTAGTTCACCAAATGCTACAACTGTCCAACTAAGAACTGTCAAATATCTCCACATGCAGCTTAATCGCCGCTTCATGTGAAGACATCTCATTTGAACGAAAAGTTTAATATTAATATAATAATTAATATTATGCGGTAAACATTTAAGTGCCTAAGAACAATAAAACTTAAAAGAGACATTAATAGAATTAGACACGAAATCAAGAAAAATGGATCTAAAGATTAATTTAAATAAGATAAGAATAATGTGTCCAGAAAAAACATACGTAATAGTAAGAGCATCAATGGAAAAATATATGGAAATGGAACGCAGAAGGCAGATTGGGTTGGGAAGCGCTCAGAAAATTATTTTACAGACTTAAAAACAAGAAAATATCTGTCCACCTACGAGTTAAGGCTTTTGACTAATATACTCTTCCTCTCTTAATACACGGTATGTAAACATAGATCATCAAGAAACAAAGTTGCAAGATACGCAAAAAGCTATAGGAAAGTCGAAGACAGTAATTAAAATAGGATAATGCAAAGCACAGTAAGATCTAAAGACAAGTGGAACTATAAAAAATATTCAATAACAATCATAGTCAGGAAAAAAAACGGAAGACGGCCACCAGAGGGATGGGTATGATGAGGTCAAAAGATTAGCGGGATTCTAGCGGATAAGAATTGTACAGAATATATAAGAAACGAGTATACCCAATGCTGGATTTAAGAAGGCTATAGAGGTAAATTTGTGAATATAACTATTAAATATTAAGTATTGAATGAGACATTTTTTTGCGCTTAGGGTATGTCTTCCTTAATGAATCTATGTTCACTGCAGCCTATGGCTTATTTTGCTTATCCTAATTAAATAAATTCACAGCCAATCTGTAAATGATGTCCCTTGAATCAGCAGATACAGGTCCTTTACAGGGTGTGTCTGGAAATCTTCCGGTCTCAGGATTGGTTTCCCGAATATATGTTGCCTTTTTCTGCACAGCGCATCGCACTTGCGTAGGATGTGTAAGGATATTTCTGGTTCCTTGTTACAAAGTCTGCATGCAAGGTCACCATTGAATTTACCAATTTTCCAGAGGTGTTCTTTTACAGTGGCATGTCCTGTAAGAACCCCTATGGTTATCTTTAACTGTGGCCTACTTAGGTTAAGGAGTTCTGCAGCTCCCTTGTGGCAAGGTCCCTTATTGAAAGTTTAACTGAAATAATTCTTCCAGTACATTCGATGATGAGTGTCCTCTCCTTAATAAAGCTTCGGGCAGCACTTCGTAAAATTCCTAATGCAGGTTCTGGGCTTATATAAGCCTCACTAGATCCCTGCCTGGCCAGTTCATCGGCTTTCTCGTTGCCGTAAATACCGCAATGCCCAGGTGCCCGTAACAGTTTTACTGCGTTATGTTCTGCTAGTGCATTGAGTTCGTTGATGCATTCCCATACCAGTGTAGATGATGCTTTTGTGCTTAATAAAGCATTTAAAGCTGTCTGGCTGTCTTATAGAATGAGACATATAGTCACTTCAATTACTGAATTCTTATATATATTATAGCACATTGTATACAAATTCCCAATAAAAAATAGAGACTATATTTCTGTAATACTTGATCTAACAAAAAAACAAATATTAAGTAATTAACATAGAACATCTGTTGTTATCAAGTGAGCAAGGAAATTAAAACGATGTAGATATAAAAAATTAAAAGCTTAGAAACTCTGCAGCAAAAATTTGCAAGTTTAGTTATTCAAATCGTTTGCCTAAAAAATCTTAATTACTGGTGCCAGTGCGTGTTTGTTAGGAAGTTGCTTGAATAATTTCATTAGCACCGTAATTAGAAAAAAATTTCATTTCGACAAAGCCATAAGTTCATTGTATAAAAGATATCCGACAAAGCTGTCTAGAGAAAATATCGGAAACCCAATTTGCTCGACTTCACCATATAAAGGCTGTCATAATTTATTTTTTTTTATCTGTGCGAAGTTCGCTATAAAAAACGAAGCCAAATTTTTTCATATCATTACACTGAAGAAAAACATAAACCTTCAACATCCTGCACACCAGTCCAACCTTGTTCGGTTGTCTAGGTCAAAAATACTTCTCATGGTCACTGAAATGCCAAGAACTGGTTTTCCAAATCATTTTCAGCAGTAAAACGCCGGCACAATGTCATAAATAATCTTAACAACCAAGACGATTGTTACTAAACCTTAGATGTTAACACCAGATTCTAACGAAATCAGTTAATTTATTATCTGTCTAATCTAAGGATTCTTTATTATAAAAAAAAACAGCCTAAAACTGTAGAGTAAAGAAGTATTCCAGCAATTTTCTGAACATACACATAGAGAAGGGTAAGTCCCTGGCCGCCGTCGATGAATTGGAATGGTTAAGTGCAAGCTTTTCCACGATGCATATTTTTAACTTTCATCAAACGTGCGACCTTCTTTGAACGAATCGTTATGCCTCCGCAAACCTGCAAATTCGAAACCACTCCCGCTTTCACGCCGGGCCCATACAGGCACCTTAATTCGCTAATTCCACCTCCGGATCGGCATCAATCTCGATGAAAACAATTAAATCGTCCTCATCTTCCGACGTGGTAGCGCCGGCAAATTCGGGCCCAACCAACAGTAAATCGCTTTCCACACATCGGTACAGCGCTCCGCTCCCGTGGGCGTCTTCATGGGCTGAAATGGTACCAACAGCGAGGCGGCGAGGCTGCACGACTTGGGGCCGCGAGCGGCCATCGAGCCGTTCGTAATCGACGGCCGCGTTCACCTCACCTTTCTGCTGCCCGGCACACCTGAAGGACGCCGTCTAGCAGAATGCATCCGCATCAGGGCGCGTCTTCGGAGTCTATTCGGAGTTATTCCAGTTCTTTGTTGTTGTACGTGCACTGAACGCTGATAATGTAGTAACTGGAAGACTATTGATTTGGAACTGTACTTGAGACATGTGTTCCCTACAAGATATCACTATCTTTGTTTAATATTGTTACCTGATCTTATAAGGTACACTACTGTTTATTAAATTTGCAGCACCATTAAACACAAATTAAACTGCATCGAAACTTTTGCGTTAAATTATTTTACTATAAAACGATTGAAGTTTGAAAACTATATTTTTATGTCTGTCGTAGATTTGGTTATATCGTTTCTTAAATGTAAGGTCCGGAGAAAGTAGTGATATAACGTATAAAATAGGCACACAAGTGTTCCTAGCCATTCAGATTTAGTAGGTGTAACTTACATGGTCTAAGAATGCCTCGTCATAAACAAAGGGTACACTATCAACATGTTGGCGAATTTGAAAGTGGACGTACCGTTGGCCTATATAAAGTAGCAGTACTGTGGCGAGAATATGAAACCAGTGGATTTAAGAAAGTGCTCGGAACAACCAAATAAGAGGATTGTCATCTTCAGAGGCTTGCGATTATAGATCTTAGCACAAATTTAAGTGCCCTAGTGCAACAATAGTGGTACAATACGGTACCGATCATTCACCTCCTCTGTTCCATCTAAATTGCTTGTGATATGATTAATACTTCATTCATTCTTGCGACTGTCACCGACTTATTTGACCGGCAACGAAAGTAACAATAGGCACTGGAAAGGTAACTGTGGACCCACTAGTAGCAAAGAATCGTATTTTCTGATAAATTCAGATTTTGTTTGGATCGGAACAATGGTTGCATATTAATACACCGTAGGTGCAGAGAAAGGAGCAAAAAGACGGAATTCGCAAAAGATACTATGGGTATTATGCTATGGCATTAGCAACTTACTTCTGGTCAATGTTAGAGGTAGCATTACCAGTCAGACCTACACTGCCCTTAAAAGTATTTGAACCACACAACATATCCACCCCAGAATATGAGAAAATCAGAAAATTTCTTACAGCACCATATTAAATAGATCCTTCAAAAGCAGTCCAAATTATTATGCTACTAAACCCCAAAAAATTCAAATAAAACAATCCTATTGTCCAATAAGCCTGCTAATCTTTTTAGAACGACTACAACCTGTCGTAGAGGACAAATAACTCATACCAGATCACCAATTTGGTTTTAAAAGTCAGCATGGCAATACTGAATCGGTAAGTCAGCATAATTAACAGAGGATTGTAACACAAAATGTATTGTTCAGTCTAATCTTTAGAAATTAACCAGTTCTTTGACAGTCTAATATACAAGCTCAAACAAAGCTTTCCATATAATTTTGTCGTAGTCTTCAAGTCCGACCTTTTAAGAAGCCACTTCTTCGTCAAATACCAGAAAAAATATACGGAACTATTACAGATTAAATCTGGAGTTCCCCAGGGAGGCATATTAGGACCTAACCTCTACATATTATAATAGGTCTAGTAAAAAGAAATCCATTATTTTTCCAATAGATGGGTTTAATAAATTGTATCTCGTGCTCTAACAGTTTGATCGGTTTACACTAGATGGCGTTAGAAAGCTGACATTTTGTGCTAAAAAAACGTATTTGACAGTTTTGTGAATGGTTGGTTCAGTTTTGTTTGAGCTCACGTCAAAGATGGACATCATCAAAGAAAAAATACGCTACATTTTACAGTTTTTCTTCGATAAAGGTGAAACCGCAAGCCAGGCGACTGAAAATGTGAATAGTATTTATGGTTCTGATATTATAATAGCCAATCAAGCGCAGTTTTGGTTTCGTCGATTACGTTCCGATAATTTCGATGTCAAAGATACATCACGCTCTGGAAGACCAATTGTCGAAAATGTGGATAAAATCATTAAAATGGCCCAGTCCGACCGTCATATTGTTTCTGTTTCTATTGCCCAGGAACTAAACATTGCACAAAAAACCGTTTCGAACCATTTAGAAAAGGCTGGATACAAAAAGAAGCTGGATGTATGGGTGTTACACGAATTAACGCAAAAAAACTTCAAGAACCGAATCTCCATCTGTCAATCGCTGCTGGATCGCAACAAAGTCGACCCATTTCTGAAGCGGATAGTGACTGGCGATGAAAAGTGGATCACTTACGACATCGTCAAGGGAAAACGGTCGTGGTCGAAGCGCGGTGAGCCCGCGCAAACGGTGGCCAAGCCAGGATTGACGGCCAAGAAGGTTTTGCTGTGCGTTTAGAGGGATTGGCAAGGAATCATATACTATGAGCTGCTCCCCTACGGCCAAACTCTTAATTCGAACCTGTACTGTGAACAATTGGACCGTCTGAAGGGAGCAATAGCCCAGAAGCGGCCAACTTTAGCCACTAGGACAGAAATTGTGTTTCATCAAGACAACGCCAGGCCACACACATCGATAGCGACTCGCCAGAAGCTCCGGGAGCTTGGTTGGGAGGTTCTTATGCATCTACGTTATAGTCCGGATCTGGCATCAAGTGATTACCACCTGCTCCTGTTCATAGCGAACTATTTTGCTAGTGAAAAATTCGCCTTAAGAGAGGTTTATGAAAATCTACTGTCCCAATTTTTTGCCAATGAGAGAGGCATAATGGAATTACATTCAAAATGGCAACAAGTTATCGAACAAAACGGTGTATATTTGACCTACATCGGTTCATTCTAGGTATGTTAAATAAAATCTTCAATTTCATGCAAAAATAGTGGAGTTCTTTTTTTTAGAACACAATGATAAACAAATGGTTAGCGCCCCATAGTATTCTCTTAACATTTAAACTGCAAAAGTCTTGCAAGCTTCATTGATTAAAGACAAAATTAATTGGTATACTAAATGTTATAATACTAGAACTGAGGTTCATCCTAGAGTACTTGCAATAAAAACGTTTGAGCAGACATATGAAGTGCCACGATTAGAACCTCTCAAGTCAGAAACCCTAATGCACAAATTTGATTCGGATTAACATGTGTGTATTTATTTAGATTGAGCCTTATATGTGTTAGCAGAATATATTTTTTCATTAGAAGCATTTCCTATAAGTCATTTTTTCTGTTTATTCTTGTTATTTAACTTAAACAAATTACTTATTGTCTAATGTGGGCAAAATCTACGACCTCCAAGGAATCTGGTTGAATTATGGCAGTGTGTATTGTTAGACTCAATGCCAACAAGGATGGAGGCGGTCACAAAAGCCCGCCATGGGACTATATATTATTGAATAAATGTAAATATTTATAAAAAAAGTTTTTCAAACGTAACCATTTATTTGTCTTGCCCTATTAAATAAATCTGCAAAATTTATTGAAAGACTGTTGCTGCAAAGACTTTATCGAGATGTAGATCTACAGTTAATATTGTCTAATTATCAGTTTTGATTCCGCGAAGAACACTGAAAGATCCATCAAGTACGAAGGATTGTGAACCAAATTATCAAGTCTTGAGAAAAAAGAATATTGCATTGTGGTGTTTTTAGACATCACCCAAGCATTCCACAAGGTGTGCAATGCTAAAATTCTTTATAAAATAAAAACTTCTTAACCAAATATCTACTAACTGTTAAAATTTTACCCAGCAAATTGAATTTACTCTATAAAATAGAAAGATACCCCTTCAAAACTTTATCCTATGCAGTCTCATGTCCCTCAGGGTAGTACACTTGGTACTGTCCTTAACGACTATCTTTAATGATGACGCTGCTATAATCTGCACATATAAAAGTTCAGATGTTGCCAGTGAGCACCTTCAGCAAAACTTAATCCTTATCAGTGAATAGTTTAAACTGTGACAAATGAAAATTAACCCGTCCAAATTGGTGCAAGTTACATTCACTACTTAAACTACAGTACAAAGTGCGTTCAAGTTCAAAAGCCTCCAAATTTTTTTTCTCAGCAATGAGAATAAGTAGAAAGATGCGGTTAATTTCAAAAGACGGGAAATATTTCTGAATTTGTAATATATATGGCAGCACCATACAATGTACACAGGTAAAATTACCGACATTGCAATGAGTGCTGTTTTGTATATTTCAAATGGCGACATTGTGTTCAAGAACAACGTACCCGTTTTCTCCTCTTGCGTGGTGAAACGTCCATCGAAATTCATTGCCAATTAAGTAAGACATGCGGTGAAGGCGTTATAGATGTTAATGTGTGTTCCAATCCAAAATAAAACTTTATAAAAAAATGCAAATTTTCAGCAACAGGAAGAAGAATAAATTCAGATAACGCAAGAAGAAGTGGAGTTAACCAGAAAACCTTTAAGAAAAGTCCCCTGAAAAATATGAAATAGCCGTAGAACACCTGAAACATGGGGGATAAAATGACTTACTAGGATATACCTGCAAGCTTGCAAAACCGAAAAAATACCAAGAGATTGGGAGAAAAATCTAATAATCCCAATACATAAAAGGGCAACACTGTAGAACCAGAAAACTATAGACCAACATGCCTTACACTAGTAGCGCTAAAAGTTTACTCAAAGATACTAAAAAGAAGATTAAGAGAAGAAGTCGAAGGACAATTAGAAAAAAATCAAGCACCTTGTAGACAGGAAAGATAAATACAAGATCACATTTTCACTCCGGGAATGATAATGGAAAAGCACATAGAAAAGGGTAAAAGTTTATGCCTGGCCTTTGTAGATTTAAAGTCAGTATTCGATATGCTACCGAGACAAACACAGAATGAACTAAACGCAAAGAAGGAACTAAAAAGCAATAGGAAGCATATATAAGAACGTGAAAGATGCAGTTAGAATGGGACTTACTCGAAAACTTTTAAAAAAGAAAGGAATAAAACAAGCGGATTTTCTGAGCTCACTCTTGTTTGTTTTGCCGATGATATAATACTGTTCGGCAGCAGTGAAAGAGACTTAGAGCAACTACTAATCGAAGCGAAAGCACAACTAGAAACAAGAGGACTGGAAATAAATGGAAACAAAAGCAAAGTTATAAACGTAACCAAAAAACAAGAAGACCAAGGAGAAGACTTAAGAATAAAATTAAACGGATTAACACTAGAACCAGTGAAAACCTGCGAATACTTGGGATCAACTATTTCCAGAGACGGAAAGATAGATAGAGAGATATTAAACAGAGTAAGCAAAACAATCATACGATAGCAGCAAAAAGAAAAGTCAGTAAAAAGGCAAAGCTACATCTTTATAAAATAGTCTACACCCCAACACTTACACATGGAGCTGAAAGCTGGAGCATAATTGACAAATACAAATAAAAAATAACAGCAACGGAGATGCGATACGCGCGGAAGATACAAGACATGACAAGACGAGATATAATCAAAAATCAGGTAATAAGAGAACAACTAGACCAAAAATCCTGATTGCACAAAATAGAAGATATTGAACTGAAATAGCTGGGATGTGTTCAACAAATGGTAAACGAACATATGAAGCGAGAACAGAATGCAGGAGGTCGAGTGGAAGGCTAAAGAAAACCTGGGACGACAACTTAACCAATATAGTATCAAGATGGAAAAAAAACACTAAATGAAGTGAAAGAAATTGCATGAGATGCTGCGATGGCACGTAGGGAATAAGATAAGGAAGAAGAAGAGAAAAATGTTCGGTCATGGGGGCAAAAGTTTAAATAAGGTCGAGAGATGTATGATAATAAACCGAAGCAGCTTCAGCCACAAATCAGCTGGATCGAAACCATTATTGCGCGAGTGGAGTTGTTATGGAAGACCGTCGATTAGGTGATGTGCGTGATAATATGTCGAAACTTGGCATTTCCGTAGGATCTGTGGAATCAATTTTATATGGTCGCCTAAAAATCAAGATGGGTCCCACGAATGCTGTGCGAGTGGCAATGTTTCAATGTTTTCCAATCGAGCCGGTGTTGCATCAGCGATTTTCCAGCGAGCAAAACACATCCCTAAAGAAATGTTCTCAGCAGCCATGGAATAATGGCGACGATTTTGTGAAAAATGTGTACGTTTAGACAGAGATTACGTTGAGAAGTAACATAAGTTACAACTTTTCTGGGCAAGTAATTACTCAGAAAAATTTGAAGACCTTAAAAATTGAAAAATTGAAAAATTGAAAAATTGAAAGCACCTCGTACGTCCACCTGTCAACATTAATAGAGTTAAAGTTCCAGTCAAAATGGAAGCGAAATATCTGCAACTGGACCAGCGCCTAACATGAAAGAGACACATTCAAATGAAAAGAAAGCAGTTAAACTTAAAATGACGAGAAATGCATGGATTACTTGGAAGGCAATCCAAAAATGAATGTTGAAAACAAGGTCCTATTTAAACTTATGGATTCCAATTTTGAGGATGTGCGAAACCATCAAACAGAAGTATTATACAGAGATTTCAGTCAAAATTACTCTGAGCAGTATTAGATGCGCCTTGTTATGTTAGCAATTAGACAATCCATAAAGACTTAGATATGCTAGACAAGAAGAGATACAAATATTTGCTGAAAATATGTTGATAAACATCTTGGACAACTCACGAATTATATCATATCATGAAGACTAAACAGAATATGGACTAAATATTTACACCCTGCATCAAATATTATAATGTAATTATCATTAATGAATGAATTTTTTGTAAAAATCAATAAATATTTATTAAAAAGACCCTTTTTATTGCCAATTTTGTATATTTACCATATTGAACACTAAAAATAACAATAATATAATAAAAGAAACTCCATGTATTGAAGAAAAACCGTTGCGTGATGCTTCTAAAACGCAAAATCCATGCTTGCCTACTCGCGGAAGTATGTACATAGCGCGGATAAACAGAATCGAAACTACAAATAAGGGATAAACTGGTAATAGCAAACAACCAATAATCTTATTTGCAGAGTGCCTCGCGCTGCGGGAAATCGCCGGAAATGTCGGGATACATGCAAACATGAAAAGTGCGCGGGGCTTTCCGCCAACAAGCCCCGGAAATTGAGCGTTGCGGCAATGTCGCCGTTTCCTAGATGTTCTTTCTGTACGCTCAGATCGCTTTTACAGGTGGACTCTGCACAGCCGCTCGTGTTCACAAACTGATTCATCGAGCTAAAATTTCGAAGCTAAGCGCGGCCATCAAACAAAGGAAAGGACAAATTAAATAAAATACGTCGGAATAGGAAGCAAGAGATGTCGATCACTATTTAAAAAGCTGTCGAGAACTTTCGCAATTTCCCGTTAAAATTCTGAGTCCGTGTGGACAGAAAGTTTCAGCTGGAAATGAACTTTGGTTGCCTATTTCCTTTCGTTGTTCTAGTGACATTACGCCGGCGTTGCGTGATGTAACAAACGTTGCAGCTCTACTTTTCTACGTAGCCTTCCTTTTAAAATTTAACGATAATTGTGCTCAATGTTCTTCGCCCACAAAATTACAAAGAGCATTGTGCAACTTTAGAAAAGATCTTCTATGGTGTGAACAGCATAATTAAATTTCATTTATCAATAAAATTGTGTCATGAATATTATAAACACATCTAAAGTAAGTAGTGCACGTACCTTAAGAAAAAACCGTTGCGAATAATAAGTCATAATTCAGAAACTAGCTGTCTTTAAATAAAATCGACCAGCTATCTGGAAATTTAAACAAATAAGAGAATTAAAATTGAGATATAAATTAGAGCAAAATTTAAATAATCAATGAAACATACATGAAGATACGAAAGAGGGAATTTTTACTTTAGGTACAAGAAAGGTAAAAAAAAATTAAATCTTTATTGCGGAATATTTTAGAATAATATAATAATAACAACAATTCGATAAAAAATATTGCAGGCAGGCGATAGAGAAAAATATTGATCAATAGGCACTACCAGAAAGAAGATGAAGAAAAACCTCCACACCAACTCGCAAACTCCCCAAAAAATCTAAAACCACAAAATAAATATACATTAGGAGTAGGAAATTGGAATGCCAAAATAATAAAGGAACATTACAAAAATAAACAATAGATATGTATTACAGCAAAATTTTGCTAACAGAAATTTTAAAAATCTTCAGTTCTAGTTTTATAATAAAAATATTGATAAGGTTTATTAAAAGTCCAAGTTATATGAGGCTTGTCCAGAAAATAAAACCAATTTTAATACAACAAAAACAGAGTTACAATGTGGCAGCCTCAGAAATAGTGACGACGACTTGACAACAAAATAGGACCAGAAGACGGGAAAAGACGCATTTTGAGCAAGGCGTGAGAACACTGTGATCCGAGAAGTTTATAGCACATATTGTCAAAATTGACTACGCCAATAAAAGATTGACGAAAATTATTTTCAAAATTAATATTTGCATCCGGTCAGTGCTTATACCTTTGACATGCAAAGTAAAGGATGGAAAACATTTAATTGACGGCGTACCTGTCAACCACCACGTTGTTATAATGGCGACTTCAACGCTCGGATAGGAAAAGGAAATGAGATCAGGGGCGACCACAGAAGATATGGCTAGGAAGTTGGGGTTTCGCATCTAGAGAAATTGGAACGCCATAGACTAAAGCATGGACAGGTGCAAACCTAAAAATATAAGAAGAAGTGCAGTTGACCAGAGATCATAGTAATTCTAGTATTAGATATTATGTTACAAAAAGAAAAGTAAATAAAAGCTAAACAAAAAGGAGCACACGTATTAAAAATAATAACCAATAAATTCTTGCGAATAAATAAAAAAACTAGAAAATAAAATAATATTAATAATTTTTATAAATTAGTGGTAAACAGACCCAAACATAATTTGGTTATGGTTTGAGAGGTCTTGGTGTATTCAAAAACTTTTTACACGGAGTCTTATAGACTGACCTAAATGCATATGTTCACAAAATTTAATTTGTCTATAAATCCAGTACATACCGACCTACACAAGACTTTCAAGTGAATTCTTCATAAAAGAGAAACAATCAAAATTTTCATATACACCTTTAACTCAAGTGAATTGATTAATAAACGTAACAAAAATTCAATAGTACAACTGTTGACGTGAACCTCAAATTATTTTGTGGTATAGGGTTGTAAATCAACTAGATGTCAAAAACAAATAAGTTGAGGTCGTTACTGAACGTGGGGAGTAACGACATATGGTACAATGAAAACAAACTTGTTAAACTGTGATGCAAAGCATGAGGTTACTTTAAGGAATGATTATAAAACATACAGCGAGTTGAAACAGAAAAATTAATTTTAAAGATCTCAGTTACAACAAAGAGTTTTTTCTTATGGATAACATTCACATGACGATTTGTCATCTTTTACTAAAAATTTACAAATAGATACTGAAAGAGTGTTGGGTTAGATTCATAATTGGGGAAATATGTTATTATTTAAATACAAGTTAGCGTCCTTAAGCTTAGAATCGATATTTAAATTTGTACTATAAAGGAACCATTTACATTTTGTGCTTCTAATACACAAAAAGGAGAATTTGTTAAGCAGGGTAAGGGTAACACGTGGAGTATTTTTAGTGACTGAGTGGGCCATCCGCCAAGTATTAGAGAGTTCCGGGAATGGAACCCGGATCCGTTTGTATCGCAGCTCGCGCCTTAACCACTTGGACCACTCTATCAACTAATTTATTTAAGAGCCTCTTAATATCATGGCAACTCGGCGGCGATGGGCGATGTTTATAATTTTTATAATTTTATGATCATTTTTTTTGTACTTATTACTAATTTAAAATTTCTTTGAAGCTCTTTTCTTCAAAAATATAATTTCTAATAATACCAAGCCTTATTACCACGCAGGGCAAGATAACAATGTTGGTTAAGGTTGCTCAATTCCTTTATAGCTACAATATGTCACAAAGGTGTATAAGAATCACCAACAGATGTTTCTTAAACAAAGAAAACATTATGAGGAGGATTTTAGGAAAAGAGAGCTCTATCACCAAAATGGCTATGATGCACAGAAAGCCACTTTATAAAAATAAGCGTCTCCTTCCACAGCATTGTGTGAAACACGAAGAAACTTTCAGTGCAAAATATAGAGTAATAAAAAAATATTTAATAGAAATCAACAAGCGAGCATTTAATCTAATTTCTGGAAGTGGAGAAACCAACTTTCAATTTTCAGAACAGCTGAAGTTAGAACATAAATTCAACAGTCATATTAATGGCAAGCAAAACTTAATAGCAGACAGAAAACTATCCCTAAGGCAGTTGACAAACATTCTTATCGGCAGATTGATGGACATCGGTAAAACCAATATAGTAATATTTTTTAAGGTGTAACAAAAACTGAATATTTTTCACGCCAATGTTTGCAATAGAAACGAGTCCTGTCTACGGTGCCAGAAATTTTAGCAAGCTCTTGGTCGCAGTTGGTCAAAAGTTGATTCAATTGAATGAGGTAAAATGGTACCTCTTCTAATGTGCCATAAGTGCCAGAGAAAATTAAAAGAACACAAAATGCTTAAAACAAATTAGAAAGAAGTTGTTGCCTTCCAAAAGAAGAACAGGATCTCCCATCATTCCTGAAATGTAGACAACTCCGTCTAGGTTAGGTCAGAAGATGCAGCGAGGAAGAATTATATGTATACGTTGTCAAAAAAAAATTCCAAGCCCTTTTTCTGGGAAAATCGATTAGATTTATTATTTCTATTCATCCAACACTAGAAAAAGACAAAATAAATATAAGGCTTTCAAAATCAAGATAAAAACAAGGTGAGAACGTGGAACAATGTAAATCATTATTAAAGAATGGTAAATCTGTTTATATCTATTGCTATTAATTAAATAACAATATAGACGCGTGTTATTAAAAAGTTCCAAAAAGCGATGTATAAACGAGCAGGCGGACAGACCGTATGCAATAAACTTTTTCATATGTTTAAAAGCCTAAAAAACGAAGTATCAACTGCCCTATTTGGCATTTAGTGTTAAATAAGATGACCTTAACGTTAATTAAAAGTAAGGGATAAAATTTTAATTTCTTGTAACATGAATTCCTGCCAAAGCTTTAATTTTTTTGAAAAAGATAAATACCCGCTCTCCCTAAATTTCTTTCAGACCACCTTACTTTACATATACGTGTAACGTTTAGAATTTAGAAGTGCTAATAGAATGATGGCAGTAGTCTTCGCAATTTTTTTGTGATAACTTTTAATTGGATTGTTAAAAAAATTGTGCATTAGTCATATTTCTCCATCTTACTCAGTAATATAGAGTAAGAAAAATTTTGTACACGTATTCAGATGATTGTTTAAATCTTACGATGTATCAAATACATTTTCAAATAAGAAAATAATAAAAATTAAATTTTTTTAATTTTTTTGTCAAAAAGTTACGTTTCTCTTTGGCCCTATTTTTCTGTGAAGTTTGCTATAGATAATAAAGCATTGTTGACAGTAAGGTAAAGTAGTTTGAATCAAATTAATTAAGTGGTATGCATTTATGTATTGTAAATATGTATGTCTAGATGTATGAAATGTAATAAAAGAATTTAAAAACAAACCCGACTGCAATCAAATCCAATTAGTACAACGTTTAGCGTTGGAAATGCAACAACAAACCTATTACAACGCTCCTTAAATATTTATCAGCTCTCTTGGCCTTCAGCTCGAATTAGTTATCTCATTGCCAAGGTCGAAACGTGTCTATTGTTCCCGGACGATGATAGCGAGCAGCCGGCTATTAGCATTCCTTTGTCTGTTATGTAAACAGAAAACGGAATCGTCGTTAATCAGCGATTAAGTTATCGCTCCTAGGGATGCGAGACGGGAATCTCCTCCACGTTCTAAAGCTCTTGTAACGGGTTATGTATACGGAGTTTGCCAAAAATAAATGATTTGGTTGGAGAAATATATTTCAACCCAAACAGAGATTTCTCTTGTCATATATCGCATGCCTTTTTACAAATTTTTAAACGCGCATATTTACTTCTTGTTGTATTACTCGCAGTTCTAATTTATTGCCAAAAACGTAAAATGATTTAAAAAATCCTGAACATGCGTATGTTCTAGCTGCCAATTTCCAAAATTATTAGTAAGGCACGAATACTCCATCTTACTTTCGTTTAGTTTCCCACTTTACTTTTTGCGGTGCGATCGAGTTTCCTTCATTTTCTTCTACTAGAAAATAAATTTAATTCTTGTTTTATTTGGACGTAGGTACAGAGTCGGTGAGGAAACACGCCCTTAATATAAGAAAAAGGCTGTGATGTACGTCCCAGACATAATACAAACAAAACTTTATTTCTGCTGCCGTCACGGATTGTTGGAAAATTAAATAAACTATGGCAGACTATACTTTACTAACAAAGAGCTCGATATCAGTTATCTTGTCTGTAATAAGAAAATAATTAATTTTATTTAAAAATTTCCTGTGTTCACGGGTATATTTAATATTAACGAGTGCTTTATTACCCGCTCTCAAACGAAAATTTTCTATCGCTTGCGGTTCCGGAAATATAATACCTCGGCGCGCCTGCCGCCGGGCCGAAATTTATCCTTTGGAAGCGTTCGGGTCGGCACGGAAAGGCACGAACAATTGTGTGACAGCAGCAGCAGCACTCATAATTTTTTTATATATATAATTAGGTAGATAATATATAATAACAAGATTGATCCGACGCCCTCAAGGGTAAAATGAGGATGGAAGCAGAAGAATAACAGGATTAAACTTTAAAATAATAATTAACCCTTAATAAATTTTTAAATGAGTTAAAATAAGGGTTTTAGGTACTTGGGTACTAGTAAATCGTCCATCCTAACTCTTGGACAGGATTTTAACTTTTTTGTCGCTTCCAAATCGTGTCTCCAGCAAACATATCATATTCCAGATAGATCATCTATTCTGAAATAAGAGCCGTCGCTTTCTTTCCCTTGAAACCTACATGTTGAATAAGGTATGTATGCCAACAATGAAAGTCAAACAAAACATTTCCCTTCTTTTCCTGGATAATAATAATAAAAAAAATCCTTACGACGACAGCTTCTATCATGTTGTGTACAAAAAAGCTATCCATACTAATTGTTATTTAAACGTTACATCTCACCAAACTTACCGTATACTAAGAAGCCACAAACTTAAATTAATACTTTACCATCACCAAAATCCCAATACCAAACTGATATTTCTTAAAATCCTTCACCAACATCATTAAAAATATTTACAAAAATACAAATTCCAATACTCACGACCTCCTAGACCAAATAAACATCTTAGATATATCACTGATAGAATAAGTCGCATACAAAACAAACAAAACATACACAAAGTTATCAGTACTACCAATAAAATAGCTGACTTCATCCCCGACACAAATCCCAAGAAGTTTGTACAATACTTTGTGGTGTACTTAAGCGAACGGACAAATATCAAGCCGCATATACGAATATTATTTGGCTGTGTGGAAGAGTGACAATTGTGCAGAACTTACCAAACATAATAAAAACCCCGGACATCAAATTCAAAAACACTAGCTTTCATCTTCCATTCCACCAGCAGGATCATTCGTGATGTTATTGAAATAGAAAAATATCCTCGATGCTCGTACGATATTCAGGGCTTACGTGCTATTTGACAACCGTTAGTTATACCAAGTTAATTGTTACTTAACTCTTCCAAACAAACAAACTCTCTTCGAACCAATACATTTCTCCTCAAAGCTAGTACCCGGCAGACTTTCACTTTGGATTCAATAGAAAAATAAAGCACCTAAAAAGCCAACCCTCTTCTATGAGTCATACTTTTCAAATTTTATTTTTTATTGGCAAGACAAAGGATTACAAACTTCAGTGTTAAAACCCAAAATATAAATGCTGTCTTTCAGTACTCTCAAAGATAATATATGTTTTTTCAAAATTTAATATAAACTGGTCAACTATTTCATACCATAGAAGACAAACATACAGAAATAATTTTAGAAATTTAAAGTATCTTTTAGGAGACTTCGAAGTATACAACACGGGATTTGCTTTTTTGTTTATTCCAAAAGTTCGGAAGTTGGAACGCTTTAAATATAACATTTTGCATTTTTTATACAATTTGGACACTTACTTACGTAGTAAATTTTCAAAATCTATAACGATGAGATACGTAGCAACTCCAAGAAAATTTCTGAATTGGTGGGTGAACCAGTGGAGAAAGTACAAAAATATAAATATTAAGTAACAATTGCCAATGAAAATAATGAATACCCATGGTAAATTAAGGAAAGGATTGGACAAGGCAGGACAATATTTAATAAAATGAAGAATGCATTATACAATAGAAACCTAGATCTACAACTTAGAATCAGAATGCTGATATGTTATGTATTTTCAGTAGTATTTTATAGAATTGAGGCTTTGACGATTAAAAAACATGTCAGAGATAGACTACAAGCATTTGAGATGTGAGCTAACCGAATAATGTTGAAAATAAGCTGGGTAGAAAGAAACATTATACAAGAGAAAATACAAGGAAGAAAAATACGAATAACCGTGATGATAATCAACCTTCTTAAATGAGATGGTACCTAAAGAAGAAAAAGAAGAAGATATAGTTCCTGCTAATAAATTTATCAAGAAATACGTCCCCTCTTTATAATAAAGCAAATAAACGTCAAAACTCAACTAATCGTTGTTGTTTTAGATTTATTTAAATAAATTCAAATCAATGCGAAAAAGGGCAAGTTCTGATTTTTTATTCATAGCTAAATGTGGTCCATAGCTTCTACGTAACACGACCACTTTATTTGGTCATTAGGTGTACATAACGAAACTAAATCAACAAGTTGTGTGACACTTAAATAATTGCTATAGGAAGAGCGCCCATGGCTGTTAGTTTATTTTCACTAATCAATCAGAAGTTAATTTTAAACTCATTCTGTTGTACATAAAAACAGTTGTTATACAAAAAAATATTGACATAAGCAATACATTATACGTTATTAAATAAATTATTGCAATAGGGATTAAGACGTGAATCATATAAGTGAAAATATAAAATCCAAAAAATCTGTAAGGGGCGATTTTTTCCTTTTTGACTTGAATATGAGCGCACACATAACGAATGTCACTACATTGCATTTGACACATCATCCTTCTTAATTTGTAACTTATCCATGTTACTTTCAAAATTTAATATGCCTACAAAATATTTCAATATATATATATATATATATATATCTCCAACTTTCTCTTAAAGTGATAACTTGATTGTGTGTATACTTTTCGTAGAATTTTGTTGATTAACGCCCTAACATAATGATTTTCATTGAGCTCTTGTATTTTTGCTATCGTATCAACTTAGATAATATAAAATAGATTTGCGGTAAAAATACTCTTTCTTTCTTTCTTTATCATCCTTTTACCTTCACTGATGTCGGATATAAAAATATTCAAATCTTTCAATTGCATTACTAGCAAATGCGACTATGAGGTAAGACGATTAAACTAAAGTAAATGAAAGTTTAAATAAAAAATTTCTAGTAATTTACTAAATCGAAAAGCTAAAAAAAAAGAAATGATCCCTGAAATCTACCTTCAAAAACAAAATTTGGAAAGTACAATTTCATTCTCAAAGAAGAAATATTAAGTAACAAATGTAAACTTACTAAAAAATTAGGTCTAACAATAACGTTACACATTTAACTGTCTGTTATGCTGTAGCGTATTGAAGATTTAATTTTTAGTAAGACTTTCCTTAGATTAATAACACAGTACTTACATGCGTTAACCAGTCGTATAGAAGTTTTACCTCGACTGATATCTGTTAAATATTTCTATGTGCTGTTGTAGTTTGTTTGTTCCGTGGGAGTAACATGATACTGCCAATTTAAATTTTTAGAAATGACAACGTTTGGATACCGATTAAAACGGTGCTGAATATTCATCCAAAAATGTACTGAAACTATTAGACAATACATGCTATTACTTTCTTATTTTTAAGGAAAGTAGATACTTATTGAATATTTTTGTACTATATTTATGTACGAGTAATGTACCAAAAATATCGATCCAATGTAACATAATCCAAACAGTTTTCGCAACATCCCCAAGATAATGCACTGTAACACGCATGCGTAAATAAGGACAACTTTGGAAAGGTTATGAGTTAGACGCCGATAAGTAAGCGCCTGTAATATGCGATTTTGCAATAACTAAGCTAGTAGATAACCAAATAAGCACCAAAATTTGTGTGAAGCCGGAACTTTTGTTCTCAGGGATACCTTGAATGGTTCAGCAGGCTTCTGCAGTTGCAATCATTACAATACGTATAAGAAATTAAGAGATAGTCAGCAAAGCAACTCGTGTTCTAGGAGACCATCAACAAACAAAACAGCGTATGGACTACAGTCAACAAGTATCGGTAACTGATAGTCCAAGGACGAAAAAATAAGATATGTGAAATTTTAACAGTAGATCTTTGCAAAAATCACAACGCGACAGAATGGCTTTGCAGCTATTACCAGAACAGAAGGAACTAATATCGCACTGCAATTGGTAAATTTCTTTAAATAAGTTATATGATATATGGATACGATCTATAAACAAAAAATCAGTCGTTTCAAGAAAAGTCTCCCGGTTTGTCAATTCCGAAGAAGGTACACAAAGATCCATGTAAACCGTGTTTTTTTATTAAGATCATTGTGAGTACGCTCCTGCGGACTAAACAATTGCTAATGAGTGCTACCATTATGTTCTTCACCAACTGCAAAACGTAATATAACAAAAATGGTCACAGCTCTGATGATTATTAGCTTCATTATAATGCGCCCGCCGATTCATCACATCTAGTGCAGAACTACTTGTCGAAACATAAAATCGCACAGGTGACTCCACACCTAACCTCTCTGTAACTTCTGGCTGTCTCCAATACTTAAATCACATTTGGTGGTAAAGATTCTTAATCGTAGATGAGATCCTGGCCAATGCGACGAGATAGTTATTTACAATTCCCACACGGGACTCTAGGGAATATTTTGATCAGTGAAAACGACGTTGAAAGACGTACGTCAGATCCCAAGGTGCTTCTTGCATCTTTCACCATTTCTTATTTTCCCCCCATACAATACAATTTATCTCCCTTTACTCAATTTTATTACGTGGCCGTACCACTAAAATTGTCTTCTCTCTATGGCTTCTACTAAGTAGGCACATCTCTAATTCTTCTTTTATTATACTGTTTTTCACCCTGTCCCTTAGCGTTTTTCTTTAGATATCCCATCCTATTACAACTCTTTGGTTTTTATGTTTTAAGTGCATAATCCAGCTTTCACATACGTGTTACTATTGGTATATATATACACAGTTATATAACTAAAGTTTAGCTTTTATACTTACTTCTCTTTTGCTTCTTATTGTTCGTACATATTTCTAACTTCTTACAAATTCTATTTCTATCCGATGTATTCTGGAGTTATAATTCCTTTCTTCGTTTACTTCTGTTCTGGTTATATGTAGTATTTGTTTTCTACTTCAATTGGCCATGTCTTCAGGAGTTATTACATATCTGTTAGATTTGCTACTATCACTATGGTATCTGCAAAAACTCAGCTTTTGCAGATTTAAATTCCTCTATAAAATTTTGGTGTTCTAGTATTGTTATTCGTTCCACGTGTATTATAAACAGCAGCGGACTAAGGCTGTCACCCTGTTTGGGTAAAGGATATTTTTTCTTGATGAAGAATTCTTCTGATTTCACGCCTTCAATCCTTATCGCTTCTCAAATTTGTTTATACAGGCTTTCTATACTTTTTTACACTTGGTTAGGTACTTTTGTCAGGGAATTTTTTGTCAACGAATCTCTCTTTGCTATAACCATCTTTAGTGCAAATTTGTGACCTTGAGCTTATTTTTCTTTTATATAGGCTGCTTGCTCTTGCGAGTTATGTACAATTTCTTGTTTGATTCTTTGTTTTATTATTTTTTAGTAAATTTTTTGCTTAATCTGTTCTTTCTTTTTTATGTACAGAAATTATTATTTTCCCATTCCTTTAGTATACTTATGGTTTTCTGTGATTTACATGCTTTGTTGAAATTACTTATTAGTTTTCATGGAAGAAGGAATACCAAAAAAGGAGGTAAAATAAAATGAAGAACGCCAAGAATGCAATGGAAAGAGATCATACCAAAATAAAACAGGAAAAAACAACAAAAAGCTAACAAGAACAGGCAGACTTACCGGAAATGGATCAAAACCCCTATGCGATAAGGCAAGACGTTAAAACGAGAATCGAGAATACGATTTAACCAATTAAGCCAATCCATGACGGCATTCTTTAGAAGGTATGTTTTAAGTAAATTCCAGTTTCGTTCTAAAGAACGCATATTGTAAGAAACTTTCTTCTGATTAGGTAATTAGTTCTTTCTTTTTTACTTATTTTAAATTCTAAAAATGTTAATAGCTCATTGAGAACAATAAATATTTATTTATTTATGCACAATGCTGCCATATGCTACACAAAGAACATACATCATAAATCATAATAAGAAGCTAAATGTAGGATATACCCGCTCCTAACATCAGGTTAGTTATTTTTGTTTGCATCAAAAATTAATACGACATGGGCTAATAAAAATAAAAACCGTTATTCAATACGATTGAACAAATATTATTTTCAAAATTCGTACTTTCTATTTATAGTAATGGACTGGAATGTCAAGTGGCCTAAAGAACGCATTAGTCACACTTTCGATAAAGGTCGAGACCTACCCTAATCCACAGCCAAATACAATCGACTCCTATTAACGAAAGTATTCTTGGAACAGTTATGGCTACTTCTTACTTTTGTAGGAAACAATTTATGAAAAACTGGAGATAGAAACTTGGATAGCCGCGAAATTTTTATGCTTAGCACTTTTAAAACTGATGTTTTAGGTCAGATAAACAAAATGGCTTTGAATGGCATCTCTCCCTCTCAACTTAAACTTGTTGTTGATTATAAGGGAAAATGCTCGTATTAAGGAAAGATACTCTTCCTCTCCCACCTTAATCTTCTCCAGTGGTCAGTTTAGTTTGAAATGCACTGTTAGATTGGTTAATAGAACTATTGAATAAGTTTAAAGTTGAACAGAAGAACGTCTTAATTCAATCTAGAGCACTGGTTAGAAAAACTAGGAAGTTGCGAGCAAGTTCATAATAGCCGTTATTTCGATCTCTGAGCACCGAGCAAAACTTTCGTGCTTACACCTCCAAGGTTACAAGCCAACCAGTCCATATTTATATCCCAAATACAGCGGCTCAAACCCTATCATCCAGCAGGTCGAGGTCGGCACGGCCGAAGAAAACATCTCGGCTTATTAACGGGCGCCTCAGAGTTGTCACCGTGGCCAACGGAAACCTGCTATCGCGCGGCAGCCAATTATGGCAACCTTCGCTTTTTGCAGGCTCAAGGTGCGCGCAGCTTCGTGGCAAACACCATCTGACCGCTGAATTATGATAAGTCCCTTGCGTAACAGCTCCTTACCTGCCGTTCTTTATTCGGACGACGAGCGGTGCATCCGAGCGTCACGCTCCCTGTAATTTAGTAACTAACCGCATGCAACTCCTAGAACCCCATTACAGGAATCGGCGGGCCGCGCGAGCAGATCCCAACAAAGGAGCTAATGACTAGAACTAAGGAGCGGATTACAGGGCAATGAAGGCGGAATTAAATATGTATTGGAGCTGAAACCCGAAGGTCGGCCCTCGACAGGAAAATGTTCCTTGCGTCTGGGTCAAAGTAACACGAATTTTCAGATAAAAAAGCGCTCGCTTGTTAAATTACCACTTAAGCATTACAAATTAATGTTTAATGTATGTAGAAACATGTATCGAGGATGCCACATGTAAAAAGTTCCATATCGTGCCTTCCTAATGAAATATCTTAGATGTAAAGATCCGGGATCTCCGATGTAAATAATTTATCTCACTACGTGCGTTGGCGTCATAAACTCGATGATACAACGTACATTTTAATCTGATTATTTCATGAGGAAAACCAGTAGTACAGAACATCAGACTTCTCTTTTTATACTCCTTAACAAAAATGAATAAAGAAACAACGATACTGATGTATGATGTACGTATTTCTATCACCTTGCAAACAAACAAAATTTATGATAGAGAGAATTACATAAATACATGTTATGGCACTTCTTGTTGTTTCATTTGGAGTTAAGAAACATTGTGTCTTCTACCAGAAATATCCTAAGTATCCGACGGCTACAAGAAATCTAGCCTCGAAATAACAGCTTTGAACAAAGTGTGGCAAATCTTTTGCAAAGGGGTGGCTATTAAAAGTTCCATATCAATCAGGCATCTTAGAATGAGTGAAATACGGCACTCGAGACACTACTTTAGTGTCCTAGAAAACAATGGAAAAACTATTTCAATGCGTGTACAAGAATAGATACTTGGAGTTGGTCATAGTCGAATGTTTCGTCAGGCAGATCCGCATTTATGAAAAACAAAGTTACATTATTCCAAAATTTGCTAAAACAGCCACTGACTTATGAATGATGATTGGATTTTATATTAAGTATTTTAATATAATTGGAAAGCCTCTACGTAAGACTAAAATATAGAATAAAAAAATGTAGTTTTTCGAACCTTTGAAAGAGGACCACTATTTTCAGTACTTTTGTTTTTGAAAAATTCACAAAACACTGGAATATATTTATATTTTGGTTTTAAACTCTAAACGTAATATTATTAAGAAGTTATGAAATATTTAAAAATATATGACAAAATTAATTGTTTGCAACCTACAAATATTTTATACGAGGGGTTGCCCACAAAAAGCTATTTTTGGTGTCCTAAGCTGACAATTCTTCACCCGCCTCCCCTCAAATTGTTGCAAGGTGGGAACGTGGAAGAATTTATTTACAAATGATAACAGTAGGATAAGTCGGTGCCGTGATCTTAGAAAAATTAAACATGCAAAACGATCTTGAAAATAGGCAACCAAATGCACGCTCAGAGCTCAGCCACGCCACGTTTTATATCGGCTGTCTTTGTTTAATTTCTGTTCAAATCTATAGTACTTATAGCATTAAGTTACAAAAAGTATAAAACAAGAAATGCATAATTGAATTTCCTTCCATTATAACTAAATTTAGAAGTTCATAAAGAAATAAAATTTAACATCAATCCAAAAAACATTTTTGCTTTTGAGTTGATTACCAGAGAAATTCTAAAACAACTATCAAGAAAAATTGTTACAAAGTACGTGCCTAAAAAGTGAAAAGTTGAAGAATTCATAATGACTCCCAAACCGATAGAACGTTCTAATAAAGTTTCATCATATAGCCTTAGCCCTATACTTCCTGTCATCTCAAAACTCTATAAAGAAACTATTGCTGGATAGAAGAGAAAGACTTGATCCCTTCTCAAAAGTTTCCTTTCAGGAAAAGTCACTCAGTAGTTGATCAAGTTCGTAGGGTCACAGATGTCATTGAAAGGCCATGGAAAGAAAGAAGTCTGCCCCCGCTCGTATGACATAAAAGTTTGTTCTACAAACTGAATAAGCTACTGCCACGGCAGTGATCAAAACTTTTAAAATCCTATCTATCAAAATAATATTTCAGAATAAAACCCGACTAAGCTTTGTCTCTCCTTGAGACACTATATCTGCTGCATACTATGAATATCCCCAACATGAAAAAGCAGTCGGAAAACTCCAAACATCTATTGAGCGGGTTAACACCTAGACCAAAAGATGGCACACAAAGTTGGTGCATGTCACTTAACAGAATCAACAATTACCTGTTAAAACAAATTATGCTTAGATTCCCCATGTTAACTCAACAAAGTATCTGGGTATGAGCCTTAAAAATAACCTCACTCGAAAGTTCATGTGAAAAAAAACGGGAATAACTTGGCTTTAGATACAAATTGATGTAATGATTACTTCAAACAAACTCCAAGTTATAGACATATAATAAACTACTCCTTTGCAAGCAAATACTGAAATCTTCATAAACATACGATGTTCAAATTTAAGGATGTTCTAACAAAAGTAACATACCAATGCAAGAAACATCGTCGATCTACCCTAGTCCTGTGAAAAAAATATCCGTAGAGACCTCGAAATGGATCCTATTGGCAAAATAATTTCCAGATTTGCTAGTAGCCATGCTCAGAGGCTAATCCACCGAAGTTATTCAGCTCCTTGATAATGCAAAGATAGTTATAGAATTCAGGAAAAGCAAAATATCTTTGAGTTCAATTTGAGGTTCAATGACTCTATTTGTGTTAATGTACCTAGTATAGTAAAGGATTCTATTCAGTAAAACCTTAATTCGAAGTTTTAAAAGTAGTAAATTAAATTAGATAAAATTTTCAATTGGTAATCAGTTATCTAATTGTAATACCAATAATTAGAAAACATCCTACTTATTATTTTACTTTTATGATTTCCTTATAAAATATACAGAACTAAAATGTAAATTTAGATTAAAGTAACCATTTTGTCTAATAGGTATTACATACGGATACAATCATTCACAAACAATTAAAAATTAAGCAATAGTAGCCATACTGGATCAGGATATTGCAAATTAAAGTTTTTCTTTGCGGCTAGATCTATCAGGTAGGTAACTAATGTAACTAATAAAATGCAGCTGTGACCCATAAATCACACTAATTGAAATAGAACACTCAATAAAATGAACACAACGTACTTTTGCAGTAACCTAAAGAAATAAATAACAAAAAACACTAAACTGATGCAATTTAAATTGAAAGGGGTCCAGTATTTCCAAATAGTGATTTCTTTACCTTAAGTGACTTAATATGTAACTGTACATAAGACATGAAATATAAAATGACAGCTGTAATGTTATCAAACAAATAGAACAAAAAATTGACCCACAACGGGAAAATAACACTAATTTACTACAAAAAGAACAAAAAGAAATCAAAAACAAGTTCTTTTAACTGTTACAATTTATTTAAAGATTGGACAAACGTGTAATATATATACACTTTAAATATTTGAAACAAAAAGAAAACAAAACTATTGGAAAGTTTGGCATGTAAAATAAACAATGAAAACAAAATGACAAATGCAGCAGATAAAAGAATTACAATTTTTAAGAATAGAGTCAATCGTTTAAAGATGCATAAGGAATAGGAACTTTTTAAAACAAAAATGGGCGATTTGTATGAATTTACATAAATTGAACAACCAAATAAGGAAAATTTTCACTTTGATAGAGAAATAAAGAAGATACAAAAATGCATTGTAAATGTAAAAGTGAGTAAAGGAACTTGCTAATATTGTAATGTAATAACAATATATATAATGCATCGACAGGTGAATTAAAAAATGAACCTGCATTCAACTAGAAACGCTCTAGCATTTTGGTGCTAGTAAGAAGACGAGCTGTCAAAGTAAGAAAGTTAGCCTAGAAAAAAAATAACCTGAGATTTGTCCAAAGGCTGTTGTATTCCACTTTTAAAAAAATTATTAATTAACAAATTTTAAAAATTTATAGATAAGCCTCAAATGTGGACTAGGAAATTGTATAAGGAACCAAGGTTAACCAATAGGTTACGACTCATGTAATATAAAACAATCGTGGTTATCAAGAATGAGCAGATGACATTATTTGAGGCGTGGATAAAATAAAAATTGATGTAACTTTTGCAATAAATTTAAAAAAGAAGAAGTCGTAAAAAGAGTCGAAATGTATTTACATATATTCAAAAGCGCAAATAAAAATACGATAAATATAGACCTAAAAGGAAAAACGATGTCAACAATAAAAATGTATGCTACAATTACATAAAAAGGTTAGCATTATGTAACTCTTCATAATACACTGTGGAAAGAAGGGGAAGGACAAGAGGGGGTGGGAAGCAAGGAGGGATGTAGGAGGAAAAGAAGATTAGGGAGGGGAAAGGCAGAAGGGGAGAAATACGAATAACTAAGATTGTGCCGTCTCTGTCTCCTATGCTTTAGCGTAAACCCTCGCAATACTTAAGCAACAGGGTTTCCGTTCCACTTGCATAGCATAAAAGCTCCAAAAAAACTACAAAAAAAAAGAAAACAGTAGATGCTTATGATACGGATACATATATTTTAACAGCAAGCACACAGCAATGTGCAATTCAATATTCAGAAGTGTTGTGTTATACGGATATGAGGTGCGGCATAGTAATTTTGTTGAGTGTAATTAAAATAAACTTCTGATCACGTGCCGCCAATATCCCACAATTAGACAAAGTTGGAAATAAACGACCAAGAGACATTATAGTAGTCGAATAATATTAGTAAAAAGCAGTTGTGCTGGTATGGTCATAGTCAACGAATGTAAGAAGAAAGAAAAATGATAGCACTCACAAAGAAAGAAAGGCCAAAAACAACATAGTTGAGTGGGATTTAAAGGGCAATCTAAGAGCAAAACTGATTCTGGAAACTGGAATTGTTAGAAGTAGTTAGCAAATGAAAACAGTATAGCACAGAATTAAGCAGTAGAACATGCAAAAGAAATGTAAAGAAATTAATCTGTTCGCAAAACCATAGCAGCAACTTAGCAAAAAAGATATGCTTAAAGTAGCTGAAACATATTTTTAAAATGCTACTATACTTTTGGTGAAAAATGTGAGTGAAAATACACAGAAAAAAACTTTAGAAGAGACCCAAAATCATGTAAATATAAAATATCTAGAAGCTTCTGATGTCATTTGAAAAATTGAAACAAAACGTAGTTTAACAAAGAAGATTTAAAAAATATATAATACATAAACAAATTCGCTTAAAAATTTAAAAAAAAACGTTCTGTTGCCAATATTTAGGTACATCCATTGTATAAGAATCGAACAGAGCCCATATTTAAAAAGTTGAGAAGTTTCTGAAAAAAAATCATACGCGTTGCTTTAAGATTTTTTACTTTGTAATTTGTTTTTTATGATTTTTAAAGTTATGCTGTTGCTTGTATAATTTATGAAGGATATGTTCAGTAGCTAAGACATGATTTTGGGTTGATATATTTTTATTTACGTTGTGAAGGACGCAGCAATTTTCATTCGCTTTTATGCAACCAACCCAAAGTGGAAGTTAGGAAAAAAACTGTAATTCAAGATAAAACTCTTTCAATTATAATAACATAATTGACTACAAGCAAACAAAAAGAAACATAAATTATTACAGTTTGAATTTTCTTATATTAATTTTTTATGCATTTCATTTAGTGGGAATTCCCAAAATTACGCAACGAAGTGTCCACGATAAAACAGTTTTTTGTAGCTTGAATTTGGTGTTTGAGTAGACAACGCAGTTATTTCATTTTTAAGTAAAATAAAAATAACAATTTAATGGCTTAAATTGTGTTTTTCATAATATAAAATTTAAGATAAAGCGGTTTCTGCTGATGAAAAACAGCTGCCAAAGCATTTCCACAATAAAATAATTTAAAATGGAGGCTACACTCGTAAACAAGTTCAGAAATAGAATAAAACGGGTCATTCTGAAAAATGGAAAACACTGTTGGTGGGTTCAAAGTAGCAAAAGATCACATAACACTCCAATTTGGTTCGAATGCTTTAGGAAATCGTATGTTAAAAGCACAGACTACAACCCACAAAGACCGTAGGTTTTCAAAAATTTACAGTTCAATAGAATGACTCACAAAGAAGCTTAGGTGACCATTAATATTTTCACTGAACAGTTTCACAAACATTTTGTGGCAGAAGTTGGACGTTATTTGAATGACGAGTAGCAAATTTAACGTACTTTTGATTCTTGCCATAGATGTTCTATTCATCTAAGTGTGCAATTATGTTTTTTATTTTTATTGTGGATTGTATTGATCAGATTCGATTATCGTTGTCTGAATTGAAACCAGAAACTATGAATGCATGCTGAAAAACTATTTGGCTCGTATGTGTTAAAGATAATGCTTGTTTCTTTCAATTATTGCAGATATTGCGAATATTGGCAGATAAGGATTCAATGATCTTTTGTTGGCAGATACCAAAGAAATATTAATTGATAAATCTCTTTACAAAGACGAAATATTGAAAATTATTTCTAAGACTCCTAAAAGCGAATAATTTAATTATAATGATCAAGATAACTTTTAGTGCCGATATAATTAAAGAAGATGTTAAACTGGCCAGTAATTTAGGCAATTACTTTGCCCGACATGATTCATATGAAGAACACTCTGGAAAGTTTTCAAGTGAGCTTAAGTTATTAATGTCTTCATTCAGAAAATTATATCGTGACCTATATAAAGCACTTATACAGCGATTAGTAACCGAGTTTGTTCCTAAGACTACCGAAACAACCAGTGATACTTTTGTTCAAGACATGGCAAGAAGAATGGCACAAGTTGAGCCAGACATAGATTATAATAAAATCTTATCTAATAGTTCTTTCTTGAGCATACATTCTTCACCCCTCCAAATCGACTCAATCCAAATAACTTTTAGCAAATAACAAGTTTACCAACTAACAACACCACTGATGAATTTATTTAGACTGGTTTCTCGGTTCGAAATTAAAAATCACATTAAAAACATGATTCTAAATCTGTTTCTTAAAAAGCCCCCGAAAAATTCATCTGTTTTCTAACGGCAATGTATAATGTCTGCCTAGAAATTGGAGACAAGCTATAATAGTGATGATTTCTAAACCTAGCAAACAACGTGATGATCCAACCAACTACAACTCAATTAGTTTACTGTCCTCCATATTAAAACTTCTTGAGCGAGCAATATTAACTCGCCTTAATAACTTTTTAGCACAAAACAACATACTTGCACACTTCAATTTTGATTTAGAATCTCATATTTAACCACACACCAACTACTACGACTTACTGAGAAGATCGAACAGGGATTCGAAAATAAACAGCACACTTTCATAGCATTTCTTGACGTCGTCCAGACGTTCGACCAAGAGTGGATCAAAGGTCTTCTACACAAAATCATAAAGCTGATCAATCTCTCCATACCTACTGAACATACTTGCATCTTTCCTAAACAACAGGATCTTTTAAGTACCAGTAAACTTTTTTACCGCTTCAACTCGCCAAATACGAGCAGGTGTATCTCAAGGCCCCATATTAGGCCCCACTTTATTTGACATATTTATGAACGACATCCTTACATCAGCTGAAGTAGACCTTGCAATGTCTGGTGACGATACAGCAATTGTCACGCAATCACGTGAGATTACTACAATTGCCAAAAAAACTGTAAAATAGTGTTGATTAAATTAATCAATAAAACACAGTGCTGACAAATACGAAACTACAATATTCACGCTCCGTAGACCAGATATAGTTATAAATGATAGGATGACACCGTGGATCCCAAAACAGTGCTGTAAGTTATCTCGGACTTTCTAATATAAAAAAAAACATAAATAAAAAGTTAACTGAATCATGCGCAAGCTTAGGCATGCTTTACTCTATCATCAATAGAAAATCTTCTCTAAAACTCAAATGCAGGATCTTTACATGCACTACTATTATACGGCCTAACTTCACCTATAGATGCAATGTCTGGGATAGAACCTCCATAACCAACCAGAATAAGTTACAAGTTTTCCAAAGTAAATCAGATGGTATGTAAGAAATTCCCAGTTACGTAGGGAACATTCCTACCATTGATCAGTACCTAAAAACTGTCAAAATCATTTTACGCTAACATGAATTAGTGCGAAGGTGCCGTGTACTACAATCTTGCTAAACGATCGCTTTACACTAGACTTAAATATAAAATGCCAGTACACCTCCTCAACAGCGACAATCAGTAACAACTAATACGATCTATAGTTCTCTATGTTTGACACCTCAACTAAACTGCTAATAGTGATATAACACAATTAGTGCCTAGTACATAACGTTAGAAACTATAAGAGTTATCTTTGCTTTGCTTTGCTGAGCTGACAATAATATTGTTAAAAAAATCTGGTAGTTCTAGTGTTACTATACAGACGAACTTCCGTAAGTCTAACCTTCAATATCCACCAAAGAAATTCGTCTTATGGAAAAATTCTACATACGGAATTTCGATTTACAGAAGTTCGACTGTAGTTTCATGAAAACTAAAGCTTCCGCATTGATTGTCTGATGGCAAATAATATAATTTTTTATATATAACAGAGAACTAAAACAAATACATTTATCTTAAGTTCGTAATGTACATTATATGTGTGTATGTTGCCCACGACCCTCAAGGTATTGCTAAGAACATTTTGGAAACCGCTGCAATAGAGGTTTATAACCAACACTTAGATCACACCAAACAATGCCCCATCAATTGCATAACCAAAAATTACCTAAAGCAAATAATTAATTGCGAAGCTTTTCAAGGTTCCAACGTTCAGCGAAGACTCGGACACGAGCTCTACGTTGATAATTTCCAAACACGCCTAGGCGACATCGTTATCTGTACAGCAAACGATCAGCACAGCCCGCGTCATGAATGCCAAAAAGGTCCCACGGAAGCAGCGGAGCCTTGCCTAATCAGCTGATAAATTCCGGGTTGACGTCCCTTCATTCGGAACGCAATTTAAGGTTGTATCGGCAAGGTCAGATGGAAGCAGCCGGCGCGATACGGCGGCACGTCCGCGCCGAAATCTCGGAAACGGCACGATCCGCGCTCTGGCGCCCCGGGCTTGATCGATGCCGTTGCCCAACTGAAAGATCACAACAGCCTTTGACCCGCCAAGGTAACGCTCACTTTTAGCTCATCTTGGCTGGGCCCCGGCAGTTAATGCCGCACGTTCCTTTCAGTCACGCCAAGAGGTGAGCACTGCGATGGCGCACTAATTGCAGGAAAACTCCGGCCGGCGGATCCGGCGGAGGCGCGCATGGGAACGGGGGAATTTATCGAGTCCTGTGGAAATTTTGATGCGCGGAGCCAGTCGCTCATTTGCGTATCAGGCAAAACCGCTATTAAGCTCAGTCTTAATGAACAAGTTCAATTAACCGGCCAAGTATGAGCAAACCAGGCTTTTAATGACAGCTGCAACTCACCTTGGTGTCGCTGAATTAACGGTTTTGATCGCTAACGGGGTAATACCTTGAACCCAATAACGAAGAGCGGGATATAGGGAAGGGTCGGGCGAAAGGACCGCGTCCTCTTTTAATTATTCACAATTCATTAACACTACTTAGCTTTTGCAAATCTTAGCGAACAAGATCGCTTTAATTACTTATGTAATACGGGCTGTAAATTATCTCGAGCTATCAAACCAACGAGTTTATATGTTAAAGAAGGAATTCTAAAACCCCGAATGCCGCAACTTGTTCTGGCCGAAAAATTTGAACTTCTTATCAGGCATGTCCGGAAAATTAAACACCTTTTTTCTGTTTTACGCCGAAATTTTAGATGTACAGTCAGTTAAGTAAGAGCGTGTTAGGCATAATTAGGAGTTCGTAAAAGGTATTGCCTTAATTATTTTGTGAGTCAATAGAAGGAACCTTTGTCACAAAAGATTCAATTGGCATTGAATTTTTGCTAGATACTCTCGCAATACGGAGCGTATTTCTTTGTACCCAACCGAAAGATCCGAAAATGTCTTATGCAACGGCTATTAAGTACATGAACAAGTCGAAAACATTCATCAGCAACGATACAATGAGACAAAAACGGTCGATGACTTGCCGGAATGTGTCTCGACAGGCAAAGTGTCCTCTAAGTCAAAAAATAGATCGTGAACCTGTTTTCGCTGAACCCGGGCTTAACATTGCATCAAGGAGCAGCGCAATTGAAACAGAAGGTATACATAAATCGTACGTAGCTAACTGAACTCATCTCCGTACACATGATATTAAATGCCGTAGTTCAGTGAAGAAACCTTTTTTAGGTAAAAATCACGTGACGAAGCGACTCGCTTGGGCAAAGGACAATGTCGACCGAGATTGTAGTAATGTAATTTTTACGAACGAAGCTTCTGTTTGGGGATATAACGTCTCACGATTGGTACAACGGACCGTTAAACACCCAGTAAAAGTGCATCTTTAGAGCTGCTTCTCAAAAGTGGGTTTCGGAACATTGTATTTGTTTACGTACAACCTAAATGCTCACCGACTGTTGAACGTTGGTTTATCAAGGAAAACGAGGACTGTATCCTTCTGGAGGGCAACGACACCAAACACCACAGCAAGCTCTACATCGAGTGCAAAGAGCTGTCTGGCATCGTTGCACTTGATTGTCCGTCGCAGTCTCCCGTTGCAAATACGATTGAGAATGTGTGGGCATACGTCAAAAAAGCTTCGTGGAAGAAAAGTGTTCAGTTTGAAATAGTTAACACGAGAAATTCGTCGCATTTGAAGGTCCTTGTCGGATGAATCCGCCATCAATTTGGTCGAAAGTATGCCTTGAAGAAGGCAAATATGGACGCCGGTGATGCGTTAGTAACTTTGTTTTGATTGAGTACAACGTGCCTATGTATTTGAAAATTTTTTTATATTTTTTTTCTCTCCGCATTAACCCGAACACGCTCTTACTTAACTGACTGTAACTAAATACGACAAAGCACCAAATATGTGGGCTGCACGATAGCTATTGCGAATTGGTAACTCTGCGTGTGCTAGGTGCGATCTGACGTTTGTATTATATAGTTTGACGACATACGTACTGTGAACATTTTGTCATAAGGACCCTGCTTATTTTGCTGTCATTAAGTTGGAAATTTTCCATAGACCAAAAAAAAATTAGAATTAACCCGTGAACATTTTCGTTCAATGTTTTTTTACAAATTTCGACGTGGATTATCTCAACAACAACCCACTTCGACTTTTGGTGATTAAACCCCATATAGAACCACTGTGTATCATTGGTTCAATAAATTTAATCGTAGTCGTAGTTCACTGGCGAGTGAATTTAAAGAATATTGTTTAAAGTCGGCTGCGGTACCAGTAAACATCGATGTGGTGCTCGAAATGATAAAGCAACATCGTCATTTGACTTATCGTGAAATGCAGTCATCCTTAAGAATTAGTACGACTAGCATACATTCGAAATTGAATAAATATTTAATCGCGAAAAATCTGTATGCTTGTTGAATTCCGTATAAGTTAACGGTTGCTCAAAAACAAGCTCGTGTCGAATGGTTGAAAGAAATGCTTAAAAAATATGATCGCGATGCTTCAAATACCGTTTATAACATCGTCACACATGATGAATCTTTGATTTATGCGTATAAGCCCGAGAGTAAATAGCAGTCGCCTGTATGGGTCTTCCAAAATGAGCCACACCCTACAAAAATCGTTGTCGCTCGAAGCAAACGATTTTAGTGGATCGTAAAACGGTCAATTTTGAATGGTACACAACCATTTGTTTGCCAGAAGTCTTCGTAGAAATAAGAAAAACCACCATGGTAATGCGAGCTCACACATATCGACGCAAGTAACTGGCTTTTTTAGCACTCAAACCGTTGAATTAATGGATTATCCCCCGTACAGTCCTGACTTGACCGCTAACGATTTCTTTTTATTCCCACACGTGAAGAACAAACTGTGTAGATAACGATTTCCAATACCGGAAGAGGCGGATGTTGCGTTCAAAACTCATGTTTCGGAGATACCTAATTAGCTATGAAAAAAAAATGCTATGAAAAGCCTATGCACCAATAATAACAGTTTTCAGAATTAAACATTTTTTTATTTTTCCCAATAAATATCGTGCAGCCTACATAGCATAGGCATTTATCTAATTTCTTTTTTTAATTTCATTCGAACTAGGTGTGCACTAGGTATCAGTCATATAATCACAAAAAGGCTTAATGTCATCGTGCACTTGCCTGTGTGATATGCATGTGAGGACGGGGACATACGACACTGAAGTTTGTAAAAGAAAATAAGATGACCTACTAAACAAAATAATAATGCCGTTCCTATCTACCCAAATTCCAAGATACACTAACATCCTTAAGGCAAATTCTGTATCATCGTTCATTCTCTCTGACAGCAAAGCAAAACATACCCACAAAATCAAAAACGTCTTTACCAAATTGCCTAGATGAGTTTAAAAATCTATTTAAACAACTGTTTTGACAAAATATGATATTGTTTATGCTTGGTGCTATCAGTACCCAATCAGCATCATAATGGCTACTTCTTTGAGAATAACCTTATGAAACAATACAGAGATAAACAATTAACCTTTTTAAACTTAAACAACATTGATGTCATGCTCATATCAGAAACTCATTTCACCAAAAGAATGTATCTTATAATACCTCAATATAAAGTTTATGAAGCTATCATAAGAAAAACAATCATTCATCATGTATTAGCCAAGTGTGAAGAGGAATTCTTGCAAACTTCAACGATAAAAGTAGTTGTCTTTGGAATTCACTGTCCTTGATTTACTGACATCGCTTTACGAAAGAAAAAAATATCATCTTTTAGATACACTGGAATTTCGATTTCTTGTAGAAGGAGACTTCAATTCGAAGCATACCAGCGAGGATCCAGACTGACAACCGCAAAAGGTAATGTTATTCACGAAAGAAATTACTCTTACTTATCGTCGGGTACCCCCACGTACTAGTGATCCAAATAAATTTCTTTGCAGCAAATGGCATTTTAAACATCTACGGTAATGCTGAACCCAGTTATGATTTATCATCCAACTACCTCACTAGTTATAGTCACTCTTAGCACTACCACTATTTTCAGAATACTTCGTCCAGCAACATAAATTTGGACGCATTTTGAGAATACGTTTAACGCATTTTGAACTTAAATGTTAGCTTAGAAGAGCCAGAAGAACTAGAGACAAATACAAACCACCTCTTCAAAACTTTACTGGGAGTAGAGTGACCTGCTACTCCACCCAATGAGTGCACTTGAGACAAACTTCAACAAATATTTCACTTGAAATCAAAAGACCGGTAGCCTAAAAGAGTAAAGCATGAGCGATGATCTTTCGCACAAGAGAAAAAATACAATCATCTAAGTAATCAGTTAAAAAGAAAACTAAAGAAAGTTTGAAATCAATAGTTTGAAACATACCTTGGTACGTTGTCAAGATATGATCACTCGCTCTGGAAAGCTACAAAAAATCTATAACATAACCCACCTATAATTAACCAAACGGGACCCTGAGCGACAAAGCAACGGCCTTCGTTAAAAATTTAACAGTTTTTTTAATCCTTATCATACTAAACCTGATCTAGAAGTGAGAGATTGTTTAACGGCTTCAATTCGGCCCTTTTTGTCCGCAGAAGTAACAAAAAATTAAATACTTCAATAGCAAAAAAGCTCCGGGTTATGATTTCGTAACTGGTCGAATGAAAAAACAGTGTAAACAAAGTTTCTTAACAATACTATTTAATACAATCTTTTGCCTGACGCAGAAGCCTTCACACCTCCGAACGATATAACTTCTTACAAACCCATTAGTTTACTTCCCGTGATTCTAAACTTTTGGAAAAATTAATTATCAAAAGAAGTTTAGACGAATTGCTTCCCTACATCAGTTTTAGCTACAAGCACTGTTAAACAATGAAATCGCATAATAGATCTAATAAATAAAGTCGTGGCAGGCAAAGCTGTTGCTGTGCAATATTTCCGTATGTTCAGCAAGCATTTGATAAACCATGGCTTCTAGGTCTACTCTTTAAAATCAGAAAATCTTTCTCCAGTGGTATTTTCTTCTTTTCAAATCCCATTTTACAGATCGCTATTTCCAGCTAAAGTCTGGCAGTGAAGTGTCAAAAAATTAAGAAAACTAAAATTTGGCGTTCCACAAGACAGTGTTCTTGAGCTTCTACTCTACTTGGTGTACAATGCAGATTTGTCTACTCCAGAGAGCGTGCTAGGAATTTTCATGAAAGATGCTGGCTGCCGTCGTCTCTTATTACAAAAGCCCATAAATAGATAGTCCCTCAGTACAAAATCATATATGCTTATTAAGCAACTGGGTGGCCAAATGGCGTACAAAGGTCAATTAAACTAAATCTACTCAAGTCACATTTAGCTTGCAAAGGCAACTATTCATGAATTTTAGTAAATGACATTGAAATACCACAAAAAAGCACGAATACCTGGTAATGTACATAAACCGCAGATTTACGAGGAAAGTACATATCTGAAAGGAAAGACAGGAAATGGACCTGAAAGTCAAAAAATTACATTAAACTCTCAGCTTTCGCTAGAAAATAAGATCATACTCTATAAAACTAATCTAAACATATGTGATTAAACTCTGGGGATGCTCTAGTTCCTCCAATGTTTAAAAATGTTTCATTCTGAAACTTTACGTGTCATAGCAGATGCTTTGTGGTACGTATGAGACATGAGAATCTCAAGGTACCATATGTCAAAGAACTTATAGACCAATATATGGCCAATAGCGTACGGAAACTTTAATATCATTTTATTGAATAATACTCATCAACGACACCTGCGTAGAAAACAAAGACCAACAGATATTAAAGCTATGATTTAATTCTACTTATAAGTAGCACTTACATTAATTACATGTTGTCCGTCTCTGTTATCTATTAAAATTTCTTAAAAATAACACCGATAGGTAACCGAATTGTATATAGAACTTGTGTATGAAAAAGAGGAAAAGTTGCACATATTGAAGAATCAAGTCCTATTGTACACACAATTAATTATATTCCTTTTTTACTTTCTGATGTACTGTAAGCACAAGCTACTTGAGCCCTAAGGGTTAACTTGAGCTTAAAATAAAAAAAAGTTGTTTTTTTCTCTGTTTACTCTCAACATCAGTAAAACCGCATAGTTAAGTGCTTGGCTGGTAGGTAGCAGCACTAGACAGATATTTTCCGAGTCAAAGAAGTTTAAGAGCTATCGCTAGTGGCAAAAAAGTTTGTGCCGGCTACATTACAATTCGTTGTTTATTTGACTCTGCAAACTTTCGCCTGGACAGTTAATTGCAATAGCCTAAAAACTAAAGTAAGTGCATAAATTTCATAATTTAATTAGTATAAAAGCAAATTTAGGATTGTTCACATCGCAAATAATTCATTAATTTTACAATTCAACGTTAAGTACATGCTCATATAACCCTTAACCATGTTTCTTGGTGTTCCGTACATAAATAGGTTTGGGCTCAAGAAGCTCACTACCAATTTGTTTATTGTAGAAAACGTAAGTTTTATTAATAAAGAGTTATTTCAATATTTATATTTTATGATTATTATAACATTCTAAATGGAAAATATATTTAAATAAATTTATAATTGATCAAATTGATACAGTAGGTATATATATATATATATATATATATATATATATATATATATATATATATATATATATAGGTTAGAAGTGACAATAGGTTTTGGATTGTCATTACAAAAATTGTATTACTGACATTTGTGTTTTCAAGGGATCAACAATGCCTCATAAATACAAAAGACTACTTGAAAGTCGGAATTTACTTCCGAAAAGCTGCAAGAATGCTTAGAAGCTGTAAGAAGTAGAAGAATGACCCAGCGAGAAGCAGATACTTTTTATAAAATTAACAGAGCCACTATTAAGAAGAAATTGAAAAAACCAGGGCATCCGAAAATATTTACAGATGAAGAGGAGCCTACCTTTGCTAGCCACTGAAACAAGTTATGTGACTTTGGCTTTCTTTGTGAGGAACTTGATTTTAGATTTGTATTAAAAGATCATTTAGCCAGACGTAACATTACTTTGTTCAAAAATAATCTACCTGGTAGAGATTGGATTAAGTCATTTCTGAATAGGTATCCCAAACTTTCAGTTTGATTTGCAGCTAATATAAAGCGTACAGGAGCGGCTATTGATGAGAAGAACATCACTGAGTATATTAAAAATGTGAGCAAATTGCTCCAAGGCATACCCGCTGAAACCAGTATGAGTGATGATCTGGACAGGAAGAAAATCATTGGTCGAAGGGGTTCTAAATACCCAGAACGGATCATAAATTCTACTAAATCCAGTATAAGTGTAATGTTTTGTGGGAATGCAGCTAGACAGTCCATTCCACTTTATATAATATGTAAGGCCAAAACCCTTTGGACAACGTGGATCGAGGGTGATCCACCTGGAATTAGGTATAATAGGAGTAAACATGGGTGGATCGATCTGGCAATTTTTGAGGACTGGGTTTCTAGTCATCTGCTTCCAATTCTTAGAGACAAGAGGGAAGAAAAAGATCGTAATTGAAGACAATCTAACTTCACACCTTAGCATCAATGTTATTAAGCTCTGTAAAGAAAACGATGTGCATTTGTTTCTCTTCCACTCAATTCTTTTCAGCTCACTCAACCACTGGATATGGCATATTTTAGGCCACTAAAGATAAAGTGGAAAGACGTCCTCGATAGATGGAAGCAATCAGATGCAGGCAAAAAAATTGGCGTGCTTCCGAAGTACCAGTTTCCAATGCTGTTACGAATTGTTTTAGAAGAAACTGGACAAAACGTGAAGAGCACCTTAAAGGCAGGGTTCGAGAAAACTGGATTAGTGCCTGTAGACAAAGATCAGATCATAAGTCGTTTACCAAATCAAGACAGGTATGTAAACTTGATCGGGGATGTATTTCTTGAACGACTGCAAGATAAGATAAACGAGTTTGTTTCGTCTCGTTCTACCAAGAAGAAGAAACTCCAAGTGCCACCTGAACAGAGTGTTTGCGTCAGTGATTTGTATCCTACCGTTAGTACAAGTGCCTCTATGCAAAACAGCAAACACCTTAAAAAAGATCTGAAAAGAGAGAGTCGTTAAAAACACCAAAGACCGTTAAGCCAAAAACATAGAAAAACACATGTGAAGACTCCACTTCGGAAGATGAGGATGCAATCAGCTTGAGATCAGCAGATGGTAGCGACATCAGCATCTGTAATAGTGATGAAGAATATATAGGAGATTTACCCATGAACTTTGGACAGACTTCTTCCCACCCATCTGCCAATAAACCAAAAGTTTCCGAAAGCCAAGGGCCATCCCGCAAAAGCAAAAGCCACGCCAAGCCCAATCATCACCAATTCCGGTACCGTTAACGAAAGATTAGCTAGAAATAGGTAATTTCGTTCTTGTAAGATGGAATAATAAAGAATGTCTAGAGATCGTACTCGCTATAGACCAAGAGGCTGATGGTGTCAAAGTCGACTGTATGGAGCCTACGAAAAAAGCGTGGAAGTGGCCCAAAAACAAAGATGTCTTGTTGTATAAATGGGAAGATGTTTGTTTTCTGTATGTGTATGAACCATATCAATTAAAAACATTCATATATTATTATCATAGTATTATTTCATATGTATTATTATTAAAATACATTATTTCATAGTATTATTATCTTAATCATACAAAATTTCCATTTAATATGATTTTGTGGCAGGCCTATTAACGTTTTGAAAATACCATGTGTAAAAAGTTCCTTTCACAATTAATGTTTCGTATTCTTATTCGTCAATTAAATAAAATGTTGGAGTCTGTGTGCACAAAGAAATGTGTTTACCTAATAACCACCGTCTACTTTGTCCCAAACTGCCTTCAGATGTAGTAACCATTAAAATTTCCATATGGGCTCAAGTAACCCAACCTTAAGGTTAACTTGAGCCAAAATTGAAAAAATAAATAAATACATTTATTACTTTGCAAACATTGCATATTGTATATTAAATTGTAGGTAATAACCCACAATTAAGATACCTATGTCAAATAAAAATTCTTAGAAGCACAATTTAATAGAAAAATCAGAAATTTTAAAAATCTGGGCTCAAGTAACCCCTGTTTACGGTACCCTTATACATGCATCAACATATTTTTAAAGTTAATAATTTAAAATTCTTAAAATATAAAATTATAAATCGAATAGAGTGTAATACTAGACAAAATGTAAACAAAAACTTTAAATACGGGAGGGGTGCCTAGAAAGTGACAGAACCAACAGCAGAAAACGGTAATTTACCAAATGCATATATCATATAATTGGAAAAAATATCAGATTTATGAAAAGACAGCTCTGCTATTATAAAACGACACGGCAAAGAGTTTAACACAAGCAAACCTACTATACAAATCCCTAAGGCCTAAGAAACGGTTACAGATAATTCAAGAAAAAAATTTCCAAAACGAACAAATAGTTAAATCTCGTTTGTTGCCGGTTTCAGGAAGGCGCCTACCCGCCTTATTTGCTGCAGAAGATGTAAATTGCTTTATAATGGACGAGCGGTCCCGCTTTAGCTAGAACTTTTTTATGAAAGCGGAGCCTCAATATCGTACTTCGAAAGGAGAATTACAAGTTTCGGTTTCTTATTAAATGAATCGACAAAAAAATATCCCAGCAGGTAATATTATGTGGCTAACTTAGTATCCCATTTTTTGTGGAAAATACATTAACCCAGGCATTTATGCAAATTAATGCCTATAAAAGCGAATATTATTTTTTATAGAAACGTAAACACTCTGTTTTCGTCTGCCTTAATTTAACTACATTCCACTGGGCTAAACAGACTTTGTAGTGGTTTCATAAGGACAAAATGTTGGCAAATTATTTAGTCTCCCGAACACCCCAGAACTTAAAACCGGTAAAAAATTAAAGCTTAACAATAACAAATTAAAGAAATAAGAAAAAATGCTCTGTCAAGTTAAAAAACTTTAAAAATGGTAATTAGAAAGACCAAAGGTCCATCGAAATTGTTTATAGAGTACCTGATACCTACGTTTAAACAAGATCACATTCTTAAAAAAAAATTTAGCTCCAAGACAATAAAGAACAATAAGTAATGAGGTAACACTATCAATAACAAAGACATTAAGCATATCATGTAGTCCAGTGAATCGTGGCTTTACAATTTACATCTTAGATAAGACTTATTTTAATTTCCACTGATGAAATCTATTTTGATTGCTGCTACTGAAACCTATTTGGTATGTCCGAGGGTTTCAAACGCTTGAGTTTACGTGCGTCATCTGACTCGACAAGAAGTCTACGCGCTAATTGATTTGGGTGCACTGATAATTTTACATTGTATGACGCACTGAGTTATTTGGCAACCTTTAACAGTAGGTATTTGTAGGTCTCTTTTTAGTGTCGCATTGGTCACGTTGATAACTTAATGTAGGATCTTAAACTGAAACCTTTCTAATATTTGTGTTTGAATTGGCTGTAGATCCCCAAAGCTGCACTCCGTAACTAGCTTTAATATTACTTTATACACGAGCACTTTATTTTACAGTGTAAGTTGCGACATTCTTCCAATTATTCAATACAGTTGCCTTAGTTTAATTGTTTCTTTTTTATTTCTATCTGGGGTTTCCAATACAAGATTGGCCCTAAAATGCTTCCTTGAGGAAGACCTGATTTGATTGACTGTAGGCTTGTTTGTTCATCATCATGTATTTCTTCTAAGTATGCTTTTAATAAAGGTATATATTATGAAATATTAGTTTTTTGATTTTGTACAGTAGTTCTGACTGCCAAACCTTATCGAAAGCTTGCGACACGTCAAGGAATACAGCTGAGCAACATCTCCTTTCTTCGATGATAGAGTTTATATATCATACTATACGATGTACTTGTTCGATAGTTCCACGCTATTCTCTGAAGCAGAACTGATGCTCAGGGATTAGATGCTTTTGTTCAAGTATTGGTTTGAGTCTTTTAAGCAGAAGTTTTTCGCATACTTTGGACAATATTGAAGGGAGGCTAATTGGCCTGTATGACGCTACGCTTTCAGAATCTTCGACAGGTTTTGCTATCAGTATGTACTACTTTATGTTTTCCGGAAGTTCTTTAAGTACTTTGCCTGTGATTTGATCCTATCTTGGGGGGTTTTGCTATTAAGGTCTTTGTCAATTATTTGTTGGACTTCGTGGATCGTGAAGCTTTTTAGCGGGAGTTCCATTTGTAGGGACGAGTCTAGGAACGTATAGATATGTTCGTCCTTATTTTCAGTAATTATTTCAAGATGTTTGGCGAATGTTTCTGCCTTTTCTATATTTGATCTAGTCCATTTTCCATTTTCGAGTTTGATTGGAGAATTGTGCTTCAAAAAAATAAAAACTAAAAAAGTGAATTAAACAATTGAGTATTTAATATACCTCTATGTTAATTCTTTATATTAGAACTAATAAAGCAATTTAACTTTCTACTGTTAAAACGTAAGCTTTATATCATATGATTTTCTGGGTCCAAGCAGAAGCGTTGGGAGGCGAAGTCTTCGAGCTTGACGGTTGGTGGGGTACGTCAGGTAAACGGTGTGACCCCGCTTATTTGCTTTTGAATCAACCTTTACAGGGTGTGGGTTACTTGGAAAGTAGATAGCTGTTTATGTGCCGTGTCACGAGTCGGTCAGCAGTAAGGAATAAAATTTTACGAAGAATTCGCAATCGAAACGCTTACAGCTCTCGTACACAGAACACCTACGTGAAGGTCATCCAATGAACGTCTCACACTTTGGATAATCTACTTAAGGTAAATGCGGTTTTGGAATCCGACCGAAGTCTGGGTATTAAATTCGTAAGTGACATGAAAAATTGCAAAAAACTTGTGCTAAACTAGATCCCAGGGTTTCGACTAATGAACAAAAAAAACTCTCTATGGATTTCTTTCTTGGACCTGTAAGCCTAATTTTTTGAAGAAAATGATAACTGGTGATGAAACGTATGTTTTTGAGAGCGGTCTGGAGACAAAAAGACAAAGTTCCGAGTGGCACACTACTGAATCTTCTCAGCCAAAAATGCAGACGATGCTTCTTTATCTTTTTTACTATAAATATATTGTCCATAAGAAATTTGTACCCCTTGGACAGACGGTTAACGCTGCATTTTACGTGCGTAAATAAAGAGTCACGCGCGTGCACCTGCTGATTTCCCACACCTGGGTTCTTCACCACGACACTGCTAAAAAAAGAATATTTGGTGAGGCAAACTGTGCCTAAATCTCCCTACAGCCCAAACTTGTCCGCGCCTAATTTCTTTAGCTTTCCTCGCCTCAAATTTAGCTGAAAAAGGTATATATTGGATTGTTAAAAAATACGCAAAAAAGATTTTCATAGTTGCAAGCTTCCAGGTGAGCTACGATGCGTGGCAACGGTGTACTGATGCTCAAGAATACTATTGTACTTTGAAGAATATTAGGTGTTCATACATATACCTTCAATTAAACAAATTTTCTGGAAACAGTCTCATTACATCCCGGGGGGTTACACCTTATATGTTTGTTATAACACTGCCATATGATTAAAGAATTAGTGGTTTCGACTTAATATGAACTTCCTTCAAAATTATTTATGCACAGCTGAGCAAGAGTGAACAGGAATAATTCCTGAGCTTCATCGAAAAACGAATCAGTTAATTTAGCATTTTATTATTAAATAGAAAACTTACGCTTTGTACACAAGTACCGCCTTCCAACGGATTGAAACTTATTACACTACAGACTTTTACAAAATACACTTATGAATGAAATTATCTCAACAGTATGCGGACGTCATCCAACAATGATTATTGCGGGGAGAATTTAAAATAAAAATAATTTAAAGCCAATAGTCTTAACGAATATTTTACTACTCATTGCAGTCATATTTGAATAATGATAAAATAAATCAAACCGTATAAAACGACAAATAAAGATATTTATTAAACACAAGAACCTACGCTCCTTCATAATAAATCCCTTATGAACTCACATGCTACCAGCAGCGTTTCTTTCAATCTTTAAAATACTCTGCCACATCTGTTAGGAACGCCATCAGTAGTCTTGTCGTATAGTGATAAATTTCATAACCGAATTGAAGTTTCGTTCTTCAAAAATAATTTTAGTTTACGAAAAAGTCAAAAGTTATAAAAGGAACTGAGTTGTCTGATTATTCTGATATTTTGTCAAAAAACTCTACATAGGAGCAACATAATGAGGTGCCTGTTATCAATTGGCAATAACTGCAGCATTTTTATCACACTGCACATATTAACCAAAGACAAACATTGAGATAGTAGTCCTTATTTATTTTTTAACCTAAAGAGAGGCAATAAACAATGCATACCAAATCAAAAAATACAGCTAACATGCTCCTGATTTTGCTGTGACTTCCATTCTTTTTAAAATGTGAAAACCAAACGATTTTCATTTCCAGTTCCCAGTTGTAGTTGGATACCCAAAATTCATTTCTGATTCGCGCACGAACGCTTCGACAGCAACATCGTTTCCCAGTTGTTCTTCTTACTGATTGAAACAAAAGATAATTGAAAGGCAATAATTCAGGACTACAGAGAATGTGCTACAATTTAGTTCCGAACAAATCCTCACTCTTTGTCGAGGCAGCTATTTCAGTTTGGACGTTGACGTGAGACAGGAGAATGTCTTAGACTGGGTATGCGAGTTTTGTTTCGTCAAAAAATTTACAGAAGCAATTTTAGCATGTGACAATCGGTCGCTCTGGATCTTGGCGACGTCGGTGAGCTTCATTTTCAACTAGTCTTCTTAAGGACATTGTCTCAAAACTATGCCTTAAGTCGTTTCAAAAATTCGCCCTATTTTACAGCTCACAGTAGTAAGAAATTTGATAATAAGCCTTTGTACTACGGATTACTAAAGAAGGGGTAACACAAAGTACCTTACGAGGAATAACCCCTACCTATAATGCTCAATTCCAATTTATATTTGAGTCGCTTTCGTAACAACTGAAGTCCTTTTGCTCCGCTGGCAAAACCTGCAAAACAGATTTTGTCTCGGCACATTTCATTTTTAAAAATAGCATCGCTATTAAATTAGGTTTGAAACCTCCTGCTTCTAATTCTTCAATTGTAACGGCCGAATCTTTGTTAAATGAAGCTCTTATACTTTCAATACTCTTTGGAGTTCCGCTTGCTGCAGGATTACTTTCAAAAGATTCTCTGTCACCTTGAATACGTATGTGCCACACTTTACTTACGTTGCGCTTTTTCTGCTTCAATTCCTAAAAGTTACTTAGCGCAGATGCATTGCTGCACTGCTCATTCATTTTAAATGCAAATGGGGATCAATACGCATAGGTTATGCGTAACTGAGTCTTAGAGTGACCAATCTAATCCGTATATATTTTCTAATTGTTTACATGCAGGTTAACCGACTGACTAGTTATTCGATTTAAATATGTGGCTGTCGCTATGATATATAATAAACTGCTGTAGAATGTATTTCTAAGGCTTTAGCCCTACTTGACAAATTACAATTTCAAAAATCTACAGCCGATAACTAATCGCTAAGTAACCATACATCAACAATTTGTGTTAAAATCTATTAAATAGCCACATGTTTGTAAAATCCATTAAGGGTTAATTTTACACTTAATCAATTCGGAAAATTAACTCTGCTCTACCATAACTCTCCATCAAAAAATGACAAAAACTTTGCCTTTAATAGAGGGTTTTGTAATTACCTTTTTATTAAAAAATTGCCATTCTAACCATTTAAGAGATTATTGTCGCTTGAGTAAGCTCTATTAAACGCTCTTTTGTTGTTAAATAAATTTAAAACAAATTATTTTTCTGTTCTTGAATAAAAATGTTTACGCTGTTTGAAATATTTTGTTAAACAATTTAATATTTGGGGCTTACAGTCGATCATTACCATAATGTTGTTTACATACTACATTAAACATTGAATGGCGCTAATACGAGAACTCAATTAATTTATACAACAGCTGCGCATCATAGGCGCTTTATTGGATTTGATTCAGACAAGAATGGATGAATAAGCGTCTATTAGGTAACTAATATGAACTGCTACATCAGTTCATAAATTCTATGGGTTTGTAGATCGGTGTAAGGCTTTGCTAAAACACATTGTTAATCGTTCGGAAATTTTAGTGCTTTCTCTATATTTTTTGTTCCAGGTTTAATGCCTTTTTGAAACTCGATATTTAATACTCCAAATAGAACTGTGACAAAAGCTGAATTACTAAAAAGCAAATCGCACATTATTCTAGTTTCTTAAAAGCTAGCATACAAAACCGCGTTGTTTTCATTTTTGGTTAAAGAATTGGAGTTACTAAAAAAAAAACAATTCTGACATTTGAATAGTAAATGTCCACCTATGAATATCTGAAAAATTGAAACGAGAGTAGTATTATTAATCAACCTTTATCTACAAACAAGATTTAAAATGAATAAACTGAAAATAACCTTCTTCTTCTTCTTGATGTTCCGTCTCCTAACGGAGGTTGGAGATCATCATGGCTATCTTCACTTTGTTTACAGCAATTCTGAAAAGTTTTGCCGATGTTATCCCGAACCATTCTCTAAGATTTCGAAGCCAGGACATTTTCCGTCTCCCTATGTTTCTCTTCCCTTGTATTTTGCCCTCCATTATCAGTCTTAGCACCTCGTACCTCTCGCCCCTCATTATGTGTCCCAAGTATTCTAGCTTCTTCCGTTTTATTGTTTTTATTACTTCTTCTTCTTTGCCCATTCTTTGTAGGACTATGGCATTTGTGATATGGTCCACCCATGAAATGCGAAGCACTCTTCTATAACACCATCTCCATATAATAGGGTTGAGAAGATGTAGCAGCGTAATATTCTTGTTCTAAGATTTAAGTTGAGGTCTCTATTACAGAGCAAACCTTTGAGCTTTACAAAAGTATTTCTGGCTATTTCTATCCTTGTCTTTATTTCTTTTGAGTGATTTGCATCGTTAGTTACCCATGTTCCTAAGTATTTATATGTGTCTACCTTTTCTATTATTGTGTTATTTATGGTAATATTTGCATTAGCATTTGCTGTTCTAGTTACTACCATAAATTTAGTCTTGCTCAGATTCACATTTAACCCGTACTCCTTGCATGTGTTGTTCAATTTTTGTATTAGATCTTGTAAATCATCTATGTTGTTTGTTATTATAACGGTATTGTCTGCGAATCTTATATTATTGACGATTTCGCCATTGATTATTACCCCTTCCTTGCGTTCTTCTAGGGTTTCCTGAAAGATGGCCTCACTATATACGTTAAATAATAAAGGCGACATCACACAGCCTTGTCTTACTCCCCGGAGAATTTCAATCTCCTCTGATGTTTCATTGTCAATTCTAATCCTTGCTGTTTGGCCCCAGTATAGATTACATATGATCTTGATGTTGAATTGAATTGAATAATTGAATATAAATCGCCAAACACATTTCAGAAATATTTTCCTTAATACTTCTATTTAAATATTCTTTTAAGTGTAGAAACATAAAAATTAAATGACAACGTCCGTTGCCTTACAAGCTGCTTGCCTTATCTGAGAAAACGCAATTTATAATTTTGCATAAATGTTTAACAAACTTTAAAAACATTAAAACGCAAAAGTTTTCCTTCGTATCATTTCAACTTTCAGCAGAAGGCAGCGTATTGCCGGCCATCAAATTTTCTCCCTCAATTTCAATTTTTAACTTCGAATTTTGCGAGAAAAATTACATAACGCATCATTAAAAGTTGGAAACTTTTCACTGAAGTCACGAAAGACTTTTCAGCGCACATATACAAGGGCTGTTTATTTAATTCCTGTTTGCTTGAGCACCGATGTAAACATTGCTGCACTTTTGCGTCGCCGGCGACTTCAATCACTGTCGCATGAGGCACGATGGTGTAGAAGAAACGACAAATTTGTAATCATTTTCATCATCATCATCATCATTATTCATCGTAAATTATTCCATTTTTGGACAAACGCTTCCCCTAGCTGTTGCTATTTCATTCTATTGAATGTAACTCCTGTCCAATGTTTCCCTTCTGTTCTCTCGATATCGTCCCTCCACCTTGCACGTGGTCTACCTCGAGATCTTCTACCAGTCCTCGGTTTCCATTTTGTGACCTTCCTGCTCCATCTATTGTCTTCTCTTCTCATTAGGTGTCCAGCCCATTGCCACTTTAATTTGGCGATACGAGTTACCACGTCTTCTACTTTTGTTTTATTTCTAAGCCAGATATTTGTTTTCCTGTCTTTTAGTCTAACTCCCAACTTTGATCTTTCCATATGCCTCTGCGTTACTTTTAGTTTTTCCAGGCTAGTGTCAGTGAAACTCCAGGTTTCGGATGCGTAGGTAAGTATGGGAAGTACGCATTGATTAAATAACTTTGTTTTTAAATGTTGAGGGTATGATGACTTAAATACGTCTCTTAGTTTTCGGTCCGCTGCCCAAGCGAGTCTTATTCTTCTATTTCTTTCGGTTATTTGGGGAGCGTCTGTTGTAGTTAGCTTTTGGCCTAGATAAGATACTACTTCTATTACTTTGTTTGATAATTGTATAGGCACTGCGTCATCACAGTTGGACATTATCTTAGTTTTCTCTATATTCATTGCAGCTTGGTTTAAATCTATGACTAAATCTTGTAACTCGGGCATGTTATTTGATAACAGTATTATGTCGTCAGCGAATCTCAATTGTGATAAATATTCACCATTTATGTTTAAACCTTTTGCTTCCCAATCTAGGGTTTTAGAAACATCCTCTAGTAAGTTTGTAAACAATTTTGGGGAGATGGTGTCCCCTTGTCTAATGCCTCTTTTAACTTTAATTGGGTTGGTTTTATCGAACGTGTGTATTGTTATAATAGAGTTCTTTAATTAGTTGTATATAACTATGATCAATTCTACATCGCTCCAATGCATTTACTAGAGCCCATATTTCTATTGTATCAAATGCCTTCTCGAAATCTACGAAGGCAATATAGAGAGGCATGTTATACTCGTATGATTTTTCCAACACTTGTTTTATAGTATGGATGTGATCTATGGTGCTATATCCCTGGCGGAATCCTGCTTGCTCCGGTGGTTGGAAAGCATCCAGTTTGTTTGTAATTCTGTTCGTTATGATTCTTCTCATAAGCTTATATAGGTGTGTCAATAACGAAATAGTTTTTTAAATCGTGTTTATTCCCTTTTTTATATATTAGGATTACCTTCGCGGTCTTCCAGTATTCTGGTGTTTTTCCTGTGTCCAAACATTGATTGAAGAGTTTTTCTAGGCAGTTTAAGATTGGTGTTCCTGCGTCTTTAATCATTTCGGTTACTATGTTGTCGGGTCCTGCAGCTTTATTATTTTTCATCTGTTTTAGCGCAGTCTTTATTTCGTATTTTGATATTGATGGAATATCTTCTGAGTAACTCTGAATCTCTAGGGCTAACAATTGGTTGTTGTATTTTGGAAGAGTACAAGTCCGAATAAAATGTTTCTATGTATCTTAAGATTTGTTCTCTATTTTTCTCTATTTTTTATTGTTTTCCCTGTTTCGTCCTCTAGGTAAATAATTTCAGTGTTTCCTATTTTGGTTTTATTTCTGAAGACTTTTGGGCCCTTATTTGCTTCTATTGTGTCCTTGATAATTTTTTCGTTGTGTGCTGCTATATCCGCTCTTACTTTCTTTCTTATTTCTTTGTTTTTTTTAAGTTCTTTTTTAAGTTGTTATATTATTCCTTGCCTTGTTTCTGTTTGCTATTAAATCTTTTGTATCTTCCGTTAATTTACTGGAGTTCTTTCTTATGGGCATATTTTCAAAAGTACTTTTTGCCGTTTGTATTGTTATATCAGTGATGTATTTATTCAGTTAATCCACGTTAGCATCTTTATTCATAGGGTTGTTCTCAATTGCCGTGTCTAATTTAGTTCTATACGTTTCTTTCTTTGAAGACAGCAATTCGATAGATATAGTTTTAAATTCATTTTTGTGTAAGCTAAAGATATCACCCACATAATCGTACAAAATAACAAAAACTGCGTTCAGCAAAAAAGTAAGGAGCCTCATGCTAATATTCAAGTAGTTGGCGCTTAAAAATCCTACTGTTGTGGATGGTTTTTATTCGCTGCAAAACCAAACCCCAATAGATTTGACAAAGAAATCTAAAGGTGGAGCGTACTTCGACAAAATTTATTCCCAAATTTATCGCAGAGGATCAGAAATACAGCCACCTAACCATTTGGACATTTTTGTTCAGAATTGTTAGGTAAGATAAATCATAGATAGCATCAAGAGAGGACTATTTTAAAAACGGCAGCTTTTGTAGCTTTGGTCAGTTCAAATTTATACTAAATTTATTATTAAATGTGTATGTTCAACGAAGAAGTTTGCCAAAATAAAGTTTCATAATTTTTGTGGTTTTATTGACTATACAGAACAAAACTACAACAAAAAGGTAATTATCATTTTTAACTGTCAACAATTTTTTTTCCGATAATAAACCTAAATACACTTGTATTATATTTAATTGCTTTTAGTAATCTTTAGTGAATTGAGGAGTTTAATAGCTAGTGATGTCGGGCCTAAGTTCAGATAAAGGAAGAAGGTTAGGTACGAGGCCGCCAACCTCAACTTGTAAAAGAAACTACGAAATTTCATAGCTATAGAGCAGGGCCATCCAACAGAAGAAGACCCATAGACGTAAATATGGAAATCAATATTAGAATGTGGGATGTCAAAACCGTGCTACAAATCGGAAAGGTGCAAGAAGTCGCGAAAGAATAAATTACGTATAAAATGGATATAACAAGAGGAACGGTAAGGGCACAATCGATAAGAACAGATACTTACTGATGCATAGTGGTGAATACAGACAGGGATAACCAAAAATAGGTTTTCTGTTAAGCAAAAGGCTAAAGGCTAGAATAAACTTCCAACTCATCAACAGCAGAATATGTAAGTTGAATAAAAGGGGGCTTCAGAAGAAGCACGGGAAGAAGTTAAAGATCAGTTCTATGATGACTTACAAAGCTACGATGCAACAATACTGCTGGGAGACTTTAATTCAAATATTAGTAAGGAATAATGTAAAAAAAGGAGCAGCTAGAACGCGCACATTTCATAATAAAACAAACAATAGCGGACAAAGAACTTCTGCAAGTATTTTGAAAAAAAAATCTATAAAGAGTCATAGAAGATACCAGGAATTGTCGGCATGTAGAGGTGTGTGTTGCGATTCAGACCACTATCAAATTAAAGCCTTTTGGAAGGGACTTATGACATAAGTAAATAAAGGAAAAAGGTAGAAAATAAAGAAATAGAATATTGACAAATTCAAAGTAAAGGACGACGTAAAGGGCTGTCGATAAAATCTGGAAGACAAACTATAGCAACATACAATAACAGATAGTAATGAAATATATTGAGAGATGATCAAGGAATATATTCTAAAGTAGAACAGAACGAAGCAATAACCTCGAAAAGTACAGCAGAAAAAAATGCTTCCAGAGAAACACAAGAGGCAACAATCCAATGCATGAGGCCAAAAGAAAAAACGTTAGAATATTGCCATATAATAAGAATACCACCACATAAAAGTAACTATGGAAGCGGTAGAATTGAAAAAAAGAATTAATGATACAAGAAGATTTTATCATGCGGGAAAATAGGATCGAAGACTTTATTCCTAGAACCACTGGATGTAAAGACAATGTAGGAATTATCCTTTCTCACGCGAGACCGGTAGTTTTAAATCGCTGGAGAGAAAATACTGTGCATAACTTCTAAATTCAACTGAACAAGACGGAAGAGGCCAAGAAGATTTAGAGAAAATATGTATCTGTAGAATCACTAGCAGAAGTGAATAGTCATAGAGAAAACCAGGAATAATTATTGCAAACAAAAAATTATTAAGCCTCTGAAAACTATGAGATTATTGGACAATCATTGAAGTTTGAAGGAGAGCCAATTTACAGCAAAATTCATAGGCTAATTAAGAGACTATGACAGGAAGAGAAAATTCCAGTAAAAAAATGTAGTAATTTTCGTAGACTATATAAAATTATGGCTTTTCAACAGAAGACGTAATTGAAAATAGAAGAACAACTATAAATTTTCGAAATATAATACGTCATACAGAATTAAAACAAATTACGAGCTAAACTTACCTAATAGAATAATATGTTAACGCAATGAAGACCACCAGGGAGAAGGTTTAGAGAAAGACCAAAGATGGAACAATGTATCCTAGACGACTAGGAAAAATGGGAATAAGAATTTAGGCAAACAAATCAAAGATTTATTAAGGGTAGTAGTGTTTAAGGAATAAAAAAGGCAAGTTTGTGTAGTGCTTTGAGAAAAATTAAAAAAAGCATGTCCAATTGATTAATTAAATCATTTCATCTGTGTAGAACTCCTCGGGTTTTAATTACATGAAAATTCTATCTAATAGATTTGTAATATTGTATTAATCAGAAAGTTTTATAAGGGGCAAGACAAATGACAACCGGAAGTTGCAATCTATGGTAAATAGAGGGAACAAGAACATCTTAGCTGATCTGGATTACTTTTTTCAGACGGACATATAATCTAGCGTTGTAAAAATGGGCAATAATCTATAGATTAATTGTTAATCTTTTCATTTGCTAATAGTTCATAATTCAGGACTTTTCTCCAGCTCTACTAAATGCAAAATTGTAACTTCAGGATTTTATTATTTTTTACACAATCTTTTTTCTCTTATTTCATTGGAAACGAGTCTCAAAAATTGTTCTTTAATTGTGATGTATGCAAACACTAAGGCAATTTATGTATATAAACGCATTTAAAGGCTTCATTGCTGCTATTTCGAATATGTTAAAGGTTGTATAACGCAAATAATTTTCGAATAAATTTGCTCAATTAAATATTACAATCTCCAGCATGATGTTTTCGGCGATCGCCCTGGAGGTGATTGTAGGTAAAATATCTGTACGTCCACTATTTCAAACTCTTAATGGTTTTATATATCGCATGCAAATTGGACATCTGACTGTACTGTACAAGAGTCATGGCTTATGAGTACCTAATTTTTTTAATCACGTTTCACTTGGATGATTGTATTATTTTATTTATTTCCTTATAATTAGATTTGACTTGTGTTTCATTTATTAGATATTAAAACAAATGTGTCTTTGTACTTACAAGATCACCCAAACCAGTTACAAACATGGTTTACTAAGTGTAAAATCAAAATCAACCACACTAAGTTATTGCAGATAACCTTTGCACTAAGGAAGAGCAAGAACAGAATCATCGTTGTATAGTCAGCAGTGAGTTGTTTGGAAATACAGCTAGATGGAAGCTAGAAAGGAAACAAGCAAACCTTAGTATTAGGGAATTATACTGGCTATTTAGAAGATCTCAAATGTTACTGATCTACATCGAACTATAAAGTCGTGCAAACAAGTCCAATATAGCTGTCCTCCAAAGATTTCAAGATTCTTCGTGCAATGGTTAACGCAGCAAGCTATGCATATAACCAAACGATTCATGTTGAGCCCATTCGTGAAAGATACCATTTAAGAACGCAATAACAAACAAGACTAGAATCTCACAGTAGTTCCCTAGTAGCACCACTAATACAACAAGAAGAAAACAAGAATAAAAACACGTTGGTCAGCCAACCTCAGATATTAAACAAGTGGACTCCTCATTGGGAGAGTTTACACCCTGCCAAGAGGAGTGCTATCATATTAGCTTACGGAATGTAAAACTCTGATTGCTGGAAATAAAGTTAAAAGAATTATTGGACATATATGCATCCAGTTCCCCATTTTTACGCCCTTCGTCTATTAAATTAAATTAGTTCGATCATCCTCTCCACCTACTTCTAGTTCTACGATATAACGAGCAGCAGAACCGTTCACAGCAAAAATGCTACGATGGCGTCGAGCTCCGCGCTCAGCTCGCAGGCCAACTTCTGTTTCTGAGATCTGGCGAGATACCTCAGAAATAACGAGGGCGCGGGGCGCGAGCACGCGTGTATTCCTGTATTTATTTAATTCAAACTGCAAAACGGCGCCGTTTATGCGAGTGCAAGTGTCTCGTTTTGTTTTACTGCCGTACGTGATAACGCGGAAGCGCTCCAATTAGATGCAAATTTAGAATACTAAGCACCGTATTAGTCTAATTATCGTTTTTATGCTACGGCATCATCGCGAGATCCGGCTCGGGCTGCTTGTTCTTTTTGCGCGCCGCATGCCCGGAATTTAAAAACTGCCCCATTAGCCGCACACAAGTTGCCGAACTAATTTGCTTGCAAGTCTCCAGCCCCGTTGTTGATTTATAATTATTAGGAACTGAAAATGTTTCAGGCTGCTCGCGGCTTTAGTAAAAATGTTTTCCTCTTACTATTACGGTACCTTCCATTCTACAGTTCAGTCTCTCCAATTTCAGAGATTTACATTGCCTCTGTTTTTCATTATTTCGTTTAAGAATACTCGGTTTTTCTTTGCTTACATTAATGAATATTATACTATACATTTGATAAATATTATTTTATTTGTTTTGTTAGTCTGCAAATGATTACAACACATTTTCTTTAAAAAGAATTGTTCCATTGCGCCGAAACAACTAATCGGCATTAGGAAAAGTGTGAAATGAAAAATTTCCCTAAGAGATGAAAAACTAATTGGTAGAACATGTTAAACAATAAAAGCATATGTATATTTGGTTTATCCTGTAATGACTCAGAAACATGACATATGAGCTGGCGGAAGAAAAACAGTTTGGGAAATACACCCAACAGTAAAACCAAAAAGACCGGATGAGTGATTGACTAAGAGAATTTAGACACCACCATCCGGATAAATCGTTACGAAAACCACTACATGTTCCGGTCAAACTTAGACTTTAACCAATTTTGATGCACCAGAATACGTTCTGACCAGAAACGATGTGTAATCCAGTAAAATATAAAACGTTAACAAATCCGGTCTGTCATAGGATTGCGATATAATGCATGAGTTCAATAAAAACTTTTGCAACACCAGCTCTGATAATATAAAAATTTTCTTCTATGTATTAACTTATGCTAAAGAACATTAGAATTTCAGTGCACGACCTCAATCGCTTCAATGTTTGTTTTTTAGAACATTGTAGCCATGGTGAAGGTTTGTCGAAATAGTCTAATCAATATATTCACCGATAATCGCGCATCCTTGGAGACATTAAAGAACCTGAAAGTAACATCAAAACTGGTATGGCTTTGTCACAAAAAATCCAGGGCTCTGGTGGACTACAACAAGTTAACTCTGTTGTGGGTACCAGGGCACTACGAAATTGTAGATAACGAGAAAGCTGGTGAGGTAGCATAAGAAAGATCATCAACCACATACATACGCTTCGAACTACCTAAAGGTACAATATGAACCCGGGTAAGAGAATAGGCCAGAAAACAACATAAAAAGTACTGGGGAAAATCTACTGAGACAAAGACATGAAGAAACCTTCCTCGTAAACGAACTGAAGTACTATTAGTATGGGGTTTCCTCCCAGGGCATTTTTTTCTCAAAAGACACCTTTACAAATGGGGTTTTATAATCAAGACCTAAATTACAGGAATGTGGCCGAGAACTATATCTTGTGCTAATGTCAGGTTTTATCAAAGCAATGAAAAAGTTCTTTAACCATTTCTATGGTCTACTCAAACGAAGAATGATATAGCTAAAATATAAGAGATATTCTAGTAGACACAATAAATCCGTAGGACGCCTTTTCCTAATATTACAAAAAGCTAAAAATAATGTAAATAATATTCTTTATGATGTTTTTGAAACTTAAAACAATTTTATGAAGAAAACATAAAGTAAACATTATGATACAGAAATAACCATACTTTTACACGCCCCCAGGCATTGTCGGTACCCATTAGAACCAAAAATACAATGCATAAAGTCAAAAAAAGTAGCGCTAGAATATTTCACCATATGTTTAGTTCCAGTCGGTTTTATTTAGTTGTGAGTGTAAAAAGATGTTTAAATATAATACTATCGCCCGTAAGCATGTACTGTACAATAAAAAAACAATAATGGACAAATATTATCCCATTTATCTAAACTTCTAAACCTATTTTGAATATACGGGAATCCATAAAGGTATATAGAAGATAACAGGGATTACCAAAATAAACTAAATAGATTATGTCTTGGTCTTCTAAGACCAATAAATGCATTTGCGATTCAGACCACTATCAGATTAATAATGTTTGAATTGGAAGAAAACATCTATCTATACGTTTGAACAGAAAGTAAACAAAAGAAATGTAGTGTGGCCTGAGAACTTAATTTACACGAGAAGGTCTGCGTGTTCGTGTACGCACGTCAGGGCCGCTCTAGCTCAGTGGTGTATCTGGAGCCGGGCGGCCGCGGCTGAGTCATCGGACTGCTGCTTTTGGTCGTTGTCCATTAGATAAAAAACGCGTATTAAATATTTGAGGGGCTCAGCTAGGTACACATTTTTTGGTACACCCAACACAATTGCGTGTCTTGGGAATTGGGAATGCACACGCAATTATTGCCGAACGCAAAAAGTGCGTCTGCCACGGCTATTTGGTTTGCTTCCGCCGAGCAGAGCTTCGATTGTAAGTTAGATTGTTCCACGTTTCAGATTCAGGGAAAGGTATGTAGATAGGTATTCCATTAGTTTTAAGCTAAGTGTAAATAAAAAAAGTATGTATATGAATTTTTTCAGTATCCGACTAGGCGGAGCTTTAGAAATATTTTTGGAAACAAAACACTTATCTTTTCGCTAAAATGTAATAATGGGATATATAAAACTTTAAATAACTTTTGATTTTATTTAGAGCTATCATAAATAATAAGAAAATTTACGTTTTTAGAAGGCACTAGAATTGTTTCTAGCCACTCAAATTGATGAAAACCACTTTGAAGTTGTGTCCTTTCTCATTATTCTGTTTGGAAGTACCTCGTTATGCTTTTAATCTACTTACTTTCCAATACGTTTCATATTTTATGTATAATGATAATTATTTTAGTGGCTGTATCAATCTGTATATTCTTACAAATTTACATTTTTTAAAATGTTCTCGCCTCACTTTCGAACAGCAAAGACGTGTACGCTCCTTTCGCGGCTCTGAAGTGCGAGTACAAATTATCAACGCCCGGTCACAGCGATTACCGCCAACACCAACATTCATTTACATTTTATTTATGGCAACAAGATCTTATTCAAATTATTAAGTTTAAATACTTCAAAGTATTCACTTGACTTTCACAGAGACGTGCATCAAGCATAATTGTGTCGAATGATAACGTTTGTGCGATAGACGCGAGTTCAAGAGCACCTGCCGCTATTAATATTTAACATCAAATACGAACTGTAAGTAAAATAAACTTATACAATAAGAAGAATCTAATTAAAATTAAAGGCAACAATGCTGCCAGCCGGCAACGGCTACAATGGACAATACTTGTTTACTCAACAACAATCCCTAATTAACCCACCCATGAACACCCCTCAAGCTAGTTCATCGGGTTTTATAATAAAAAATCCTAATTTCCCAAATCAAACAACCTACCAGCCACCCAACCTGCAATACCCAAATACTCAATTATACCCAACAATGCAGTCTCTGCATTTACCCGCGTCATAGATATTTTTAACATCACAATCACAATTAGCGCAATACTCAAATCACACAAAAAAAGACAAAAAGACAAACCAAGCCATTGAAATAGACGAGGAGGACCAAATAATTAAAAACACTAACATCTGGCAAATAGTCAAAGGGCATAACCGTAAAAGAATTCAAAAATCAAACACCCCGATAACAAATGTACAGCAATCAGATTTAAATACAAACGGATACCCAGTTCTAGCAGAAAACTCGACAAATTAATCAACAACAAATAATAACGAACAAACCTCAGCCTCATTAGTAAACAAACCACTCCCCCCCCCCTCCCATTTTTATACAAGGTGTGGCTAACTATGACGAAATGATAAAAAGCGTAACTGATATAGCAGGAATTAAGCAATACACGACAAAATGTTGAACTAAGAATGTAGTTAAAATAAATGCAAAAACATCTGACACTAATAAAATACTTAAGTGAAAAAAATATCATACACCACTCATATCAGATGAAACAGGATCGACCATATAAAGTAGTATTAAAACATGTGCATCACACCACCCCAACGGAAGAAATCATAAACGCCCTTAACAAATTAGGTCATAAAGTACGAAATATTATAAACAAACATAAGAAGCAAACGCACGAAAGATCCACTCCCAATATTCTTCATTGACCTCGAACCGGCCAAGAATAACAAAGAAATATACAATATTCTATACCTGAGTAACATAGTTGTCAACTTTGAGCCACCAAGAAAAAATGCAGAAATAGTGCAATGCACACGTTGTCAAAACTATGGACGTACACGAACGTACTATAATAGACCATATGCGTGTGTTAAGTGCGGTGTACCCCATGACACCAGAACATGTCGCAAAACTAGGGAAACTGAGACCACGTGTGTATTATGCGAAGGTTCGCACCTGGCTAATTACAAGGGGTGCTCAGTATACCAAGAATTACAACAAAAATACCAACCTAATCACCAACCAGCGGTCAGAAAACCTATTCAGCTAACAGCACAAAATTTTCCAATCCTAAATCGACAACAAAATAATCAGCAACCCTCTACAACTCTACCACATTCATCTAACCTTACCGATTCCTAAATAGTCTCAAATCAGTTAAACCACAATCACGACCTAACTCTTCAAAAATTTCTAGACGAATTCAAAGCTTTATTCAATCAATTACTCCAACAAAACAGCATAATTCTAAATATGCTAAGTACAGTCATTAATAAAATAGCTCACTAATGGCTAAGTCTCTTTGACTAACTTTATGGAACGCCAACGGGCTTCAATACAAAAGCTTGGAAAATGAAAACTTCTTACATATAAATAATATCGACATTTTGCTTGTGTCAGAAACACACTTTACTGATAGAATGCACATAACAATACCACACTATTCTGTCTATCATACGGAACACCTAGACGGTACGACACACGGTGGATCAGCAATACTCAACCGCAGTTCTATTAGTCATTACCAGCAAGCAGAATATAGAACAGACTATTTGCAAGTTACAACAATCCAAGTCACTGAAAAACTCACAACTTCACTCAATATCTCGGCTGTTTACTGTCCTCCCAGACACAATCTGACTCGATAACTTCTCCAACCGTTTTTTGAGAGTCTAGGACGAAAAGTTATAACCGGCGGGGATTTCAACGCCAAGAACACGCACTGGGGCTTCCCCTTGACTACAACTAAAGGTAGAACATTACTTAAACTCATTACAGATAACAACTATGACTTCCTATCAACCTGTAGCGCAACATATTGGCCATCAAACCTTAACAAAATTCCAGACGTTCTGGACTTCTTCGTAACAAACGGATTTTCATCCAACTACATGAATATCATCTCCAATTATGATCTGATGTCCGACCACTCACCGATCATCGCCACCATAAGCAGTACCATTATCTACAAGACAACTAGTCCCTCGCTTAGTAACAAAAAAACTAACTAGGAAATCTTCAAGGCTCATATTGAACAGCATCTTACTACAAGTATTAGCCTAAAAACCGCAGAAGAAATAGAATTAGCAACGAATCACTTTATAACTACAATTCAGGAAGCGGGCTGGAAAGCTACACAGCAGCCAGATAATATAAAAATAATGGGTACCAACATACCAAACGAGGTTATGGAAATAGTAAAAGAAAAGAGACGAGCGAGAGCTAGATGGCAACGCACCCACAACGTTGAAGACAAAGGAATGTACAATCAACTAAATAACCAACTCAAACACAAATTAAAATCTATCAAGAATGAATCCTTTCAAACCTGCATAAAAAGTCTTTAAATGTCCATGACAATTCAATTTGGAAAGCCGCTAAAGGTAACAAAAAACCCACAAACTCATATTTCTCCATTAAGAGACCAAAGGGGATCATGGTTAAGATCAGACAAAGAGAAGACAGAATCGTTTGCAGGCCATCTAGCTGAAATATTTCAACGAAACTCTCTTGAGGTTGATCTTGAAATAGAAGAAGAATTACAATCTCCAATACAAATGTCCTTACCAATACAAAAGTTTACAGCCAAGGAAATAAAGAAAGAGATAAAATGGTTAAAAGATGGAAAAGCACCAGCTCAAGATCTGATTACAGCAATCGTGTTCAAACAATTACCTGAACAAGGAATAAAATATTTACAAATTTTATTCAATGGAATCCTAAGACTTATGTACTGGCCGCTGTATTTTAAATTCGCGCAGATCATTCTGAACCCAAAACCCGGTAAACCTCCCAACGGAATCACTTCCTACCGCCCCATTAGCCTGCTTCCTATATTATCCAAGTTGCTTGAGAAAGTAGTTCTGAAGCGTATTAATGAAAACTCATTGCAAGAAGAATGGTTGCCTAACCACCAATCTGGGTTCAGGCACCAACACTCCACTATTCAACAATGCCACCGACTTACCAACATCATACAAACTACACTACAAAATAAAGCATTCTGTACTGCTACTTTCTTAGATGTTAGACAGGCGTTCGATCGAGTGTAGCACAGAGGATTATTACATAAAATCAAAAAAACTTTTCCTTCTGACTATTATCTACTATTACGCTCGTATCTTACACACAGAACCTTTCAAACAAGGATTGGTCAAGATGTCTCTCAAATTAAAGAAATAAGGGCAGGTGTACCGCAGGGGAGTGTCCTGGGATCTTTGTTATATCTGCTATTTACATCTGACCTACCCACATCGGAATCCACTGAAATAGGCACATTTGCAGACAACACGGCGGTGCTCGCGTGTAACGAAGACCCAATAGCAGCATTAGCTGCACTGCAAATTCATTTAAATCAAATCGAAGAATGGTTACTTAAGTGGAGAATCAAAGTAAATGAGACTAAGTCGGTACATGCCACATTTACAACAAAACACCAAGAATGTCCACCAGTAACCCTTAATGGTACTACTCTCCCACAGTCCACTGAAGTTAAATATCTGGGGCTCCATCGTGACAAAAGATTAACCTGGAAAACGCATATTAATAAAAAACGGAAACAAATGGACTTAAAAATGAAGCAGATGTACTGGCTCATTGGGAAAAAATCTATATTGTCCTTAGAAAACAAACTGCTGTTATACAAGGCTGTTATCAGACCAATCTGGACTTATGGATGCCAGCTCTGGGGTTGTGCAAGTCGATCCAATGTCGAAATTATTCAACGTTTCCACTCTAAAATCATCCGCAGCATGGTAGCCGCATCCTGTATGTGACAAACCAGACACTCCATGCAGACCTTGACATCCCCTATGTGAAAGACCTAATCAAAGAATATGCCATCAAACATCAAACCACACTAGAACATCACCCAAACGAAACCCTGGCACCATTGACAGTAAATCCGCAAAACCGACGTCTTCAGAAGAAATGGCCAAAAGACTTAACCGCCTCGTAAACACATACTATTAGCTTATAGGATGTACATATATTCTGATTGCTGATTATAAATAAATTTAAAAAAAACATTTTTAAAATGACATGCAATATATTTATTACTTCGCGCTATACCTTAAAGCAAAAATTCTAGGACAGGTTTGAAAGTACACAATATGTCCCTAAAAACTTAAAGTTAAAGCAGTTGAGTAAAACATGTTAAAGAATAAAGGCATATGTATATATTATTTTGTGCTTCAATGACTCAGAAACATGACATCTGAGCTGATGAAAAAAAAACAGTTTGGGAAATACACCCAACAGCAACAGATTGACTAAGGATTTAGACACCGCCATCCGGATAAATCATTATGAAAACCACTCCATTTGCCGGTCAAGCTCAGGCTTTTAATAAATCACAGCTAAAACAATTATGAAACACTAGAATACGTTGTGATAAGCAAGGATGTGTAATCCCGTAAAATATAAAGCGATAATCCGGTCTATACTTACCTTTACGGTAAAGAAGACAGTACTAAAAACAGCATATAATACTTTGTATCATTAGCTTTGATTTGTTTAACATAACACGAGAAACGTAAATAAATTGAGAGTGATAAATAGAGAAACTATCAACAATCCCTTGATACATTTTTCTAAATAAGTTTTTTCTAAATTTGTTATGTTAGATAACCAGCAATTTCAACAAAAAAGTCAGACCGCCAAAAAAAAATTATTCATTAGTAGAAAATACACCCTCAGTAGTGGCTACATCAAACACAAAGATAATCGACATAAATTTTACTTTCCTCGCTTAAACATAAAAGTAGAAAAAATAAATGACCTGAAGTGTTAAGAAAAAACGCAAAATTCTGCAAATAGAGTCCAAAACAGCTTCAGCTTGATACAATTGATAACGATGCAAATCAAAATTGTGATAATGTAGATCACGCCTCTTACCTCTATTATCACAATTTCTACAGTCAACTCAAGCGCCAAAATGATATGGTTAAAATGCAAAAAATGTTCTTGTGGACACATGATGAACCTGCATATCTTTTTCTAATATTACAGACATCTAAAAAATCATGTAAATAATATTTTTTGTAATATTGGAACAAGAAGAACACTAAGCAAAGGTTGTCATATAGAAATAAACATATTTTCACACGATACAAGGTATTGTCTGCAGCTATTATTTTACTAAGTGGCTGGTGCCAGTCGCGTTTGTTCAGTTGTACCCACAGAACAGCTAAATAAAATGGACCGTGCTATCGTCACATTAAACTTTTTGTCAGAAGATAAAAGCAATTTTTCAAAATACCTCAAATACATACCCAATTTCTTGAAATATTTCTTTATGTTATATGCTATACCACTAGAGTTTCAAAATTTTTAAAAATCAAAGTATATTTACATTTCCAATTAATAACATACCATATTCATATTAGATTTACGTAAAACAAGTATATATTTGAATTTGCTTTATTATAGGACTATATGCTATAGGAATATCTTTTCGGAAGATGATTGTACCATCAACAGACTTCCTCTATTTTTTCGTTAAGATTTAAAGAATAATTATAAAATACAAAAAAATAATACAAAAATATCTTTTAAATGAAGCATTAATTTACCAATTTTTGATTTTCTCAATATTTCACATAAATAATAAGAGAAGAAATTAACACCCGTGTTTAGAACGCAATAACATTGTTTTTGCCACTCAAATTGGTTGTTTAAATAATTCGAATTCAGAATTAACTATTAAGCAGGGAAAATAAGGTAACTATCTGCATATACATAGAATTATTTGTTTTTAGTGTAAGCTAATTTCAAATACTTAATTTTTTATTACCGCCACCTTTTCCATTACGGAGTTTTTTTTTTGATTATTATGTTTGAGAATATTTCGTTACTGTTGTAATCTTCTTACTTTCCCATACATTTCATACTATACATATAATAATTATTATTTGGCTTTGTTTATCCGTACATTATTACAACTTTACATTTTTAAAAAGAAACAATTTTGAGACCCTAGAAAATGTCTGATAAAGAATGCTATGAAACCCAGCAAAATATAAAACAGTAATAAATCCAGTCTATGTTCACTTGGGGCAAAGAATGCGGTGCTAAAAACAGCATATTATTGCGATATAATGATGAATTCAATCAAAATGGTTGTATCGCCACCTCCGATTATTCCGAGCTTCTAAAGACTTCAATCGCTTCATTTTTTTATTTTAGACCATTGAAACCCTGGTCTAACCTGCTTTCAAAGTGACAACGAATCATTTAGAAAGAATCATCCTCAATTTACTAATGATTAGCTTATCTGCTATAATCCCTGGAAAAGGTGCAGCTACCAGCAATGGATTAAATACATTTTTTAACAAAATTCTTCGCTCAAATCAGCAAGTTTATTGACCATAACTTTCAGAAAAAAACAAATCGCCACCGCCACTTAGGAACTAGAAAATAAAGATCTACCTCTCTCTTCCCATCTGCAAACAAAATAAAAGGTAAATGAAGGATCCTCAACATTAAATAAAATTGTGCATTTATTTTACAAAATTCTGCAAATAAACACAAAAATAACTACATTTCAATCTAATAGATCTACATGCAGATAAAATATTTGAAACAAATAACTCAAACCATATCGATTTCGCTAAAATACAAAAAAAATTGTAGATATATAAATAATGCTCTTTGAAATCTTTAAAAATATGAAAATGTTTATGAAGAAAACAAAGTAAAATTCATGTTGTTATCGACTCAAACCATTATTTGCTTCAATTATTAATTGTTATACCCCTACTGCATAATTACAGTCAATTTTGTTGAGATTTACGCGCGTTTTAGCTCAATAAAATGGACTGTGTTATCGTTACACCCCATAATGATCTTTTTATCAACGAATGAAAATAATTGTCTAAAATATCCCAAATACATATGCGGTTTTTTTACATTTTTACATATATGTTTATTGAAAAGCTGAGAGTTAACAATACTCAAAAACAATTAGTAATTTATGCATATTAGATTATTAATTTTTTTATTATATGGATAGGTGGTTTAAAAATAATATTTAAACATAATGATCCCTTGGCAGACTTCATATATTTTATAATTTTTATTAAAAAAGAAATTACAGACTATAAGGCAATTTCCGAAAATGCCGAAAAAATTTAAATGAGATAATGATTTATCAATTTTAAATTTCCTTTTTATTTAACACGAGAAAAATAAGATAGGAAATTGACGCTGTTTTTAGGAGCAAATAAAATTGTTTCTAGATACTCAAACCGGCGAAATCAATTTCGAAGTTAAATATTTAATCTAATTCAAAGTCAAATTTAAATGTCGAGCAGAGAAATAAGGTGACTCCCAGAGCAACAATCTGTATATGCATAGAATTACTTTTATTTTTGCTGTTACGCAAATTTAAAATATTTAGGTATTTATTAACGCCTACATTTTTAATCGGTAAGTTTATACCAATTGTATTATTTTTTGCAAGCGAGATAGAACAGTAACAATATTAATGTACGGTTTTATTTTCTGTTCAATGTCTCTCCTACGTACCGTGAGATAGATGAAATAAAAGTTGACGTAAAGCCATCTAAAATGCTGAAAAGCTTAAAGCACACTTTGAAAACATCAGAAAAGTGAAGTACACGAGTAGCACAAATAATTTTTGGAAAAACAAAGGGCAGTTCAAAATTGAAATCAGCGACGTTGTTCGATGCCCGCCGATTAAGAGTTGTTGAAATTGCTTCTGAACTTGAAATAAGCTCGTCAGTGCTCGAGTAATCCGAAACATTATTTTGCTTCTCAACGCTAAACAATTGCACAAACTCGACAAAAATTTTGACTTAGTTCTGAGCTACACTAAAACACCCTCCCTACAGTTCGGGCTTATCGTTTTGCAATCACTAAAGAAAATGATAAAAATTTGACGACGATATTGCTATAAAAGCCTTCGTGTGCAATTGCCAGCTCTCCCAATCACCTTCATTCGATAGCGAAATCAAAATATTAGCTATCCATTGGAAAGACGTGGTTCTAAGTCAGGAGGTTATGTAAAAGAATAACTTGGTAAGTTTGTGATACTACAGTACTGTAAAAAAGTTGTACTGTAAGTAGGGATATGAAAGAACAAAAATTAAAATGCTAGTAATTAACTCGCTCATAATGTCAACAGGGTCATTGGGAAAACTAATATGCAAATTTAGAATTTTCATATTGGCTCTAATATTCAAATAAGAATGGGAAATGGGTTCGTTACTCCAAATTTAGACATCTAAACAAGGGCTTTTAAAGCCAATAAAAATTAATTTCTCTTTAAACGCACAGGTTCAGTTAATGAATAAAAAAATTATCTAAAATGCAGATGAAAACGCATTATGCAAACACAAAAAACATAAGAACATCCTTCTGAACCAAGACAACAGTAATTGCAATGTTTTAAAACTAAAACGAATATTTTGACGGAGTCTGTAATACTTCCAACCAAACAAAAAGTTCGCAAATAGGAAGGGCGAATGGAAGGATACTTTAACAGTCTCTCTCTTTGAGGATAGATTTCAATGTTAATACCATGGCTCAAGAGCCTGAGTTGAGGCTTTGGAGTGGGTGTTTGAATAGATAAGACCATAGAAGAAATTGAAAGCTTTTACAGTGGTCTAGGTGAATTACTGAAATTAACAAAGAAGCACGAACTTAATGTAATAATGCGCGATTTCCACGCTAAAGTAATAAGTGGATCAGTAAAAGATGTACTTAGAGATTTAAACTGGGTAAAATAAATGAAAGAAGAGTTCGGTTGTGAAATTTTGCCAGGAAATGGAATTTGTAGTTATAATTTTAGGCGAGTAGGTTATACACGTGGTAGTCTCCCCAACATAATCAAAGAAATATTGTGAAACAACAAATAAAAAAAGGTAACTTAGAGCAGATGCGACATCTGATCATAATCTGCTAGTGGCACAATTAAAACTATATTTAAAGCGAGTAAAAAAGTCATACCCTAACTAAATTGACTTAAAAGTAAATAGTAATATCATGCAAAATACCCTTAAAAACTTATACTATTATTAGCAAGCTTAATAGAAGCTGATTTAAGCGGTGTTGATAATAAATGAGAAATTGTAAGCAATAATGTGTTGGAAGCAACAAACGTACTAAGGGAAGACAAGCAGAGAGAGAAACGTGAGGTATAAACGACGTGTATAGAAGAACGAAACAACTTACGAAGAGATAAACAGACAAATTTGGGCAAAAATCAAAGATGTCAAGAAACAATGAATAACTGAAAAATTCACAGAAATTGAAATACGTATAGAGAAATATGATCATTATAATCTTCATAAGAGAATCCAGAATTTTTTACACATATCGATGAACATTGTGTAATGAAGATAAAGTTTCATGACTTAACCAAAAAAAGATAGCTAATGAGTGGATTAAATACGTTTTGGGGATAAGACGAATGAATATATAGGAATTAAATCAGACCAAAATAAGAAGTCCAAAAGCGAAGCTTAAATCGAAGTAAAACGTACCATAAAACTTACTCAAACTAGAAAATACATTGTCCCAGCTAAAATTTATTTAGAAATCATCAAAGTCGGCGGAGAAGTAGGAAACGGAACAATTTCCAACCGACCGTATGCAGTCCACCTTTCCCCTAATAAAAAAAAAGATAATCCAAAACTTTGCAATGATCACAAATTAATTAGTCTAATGAAAAAGCGCTTAAGGTATTTTTAAAAACCATCCAAATAGGATTTACATTAAATGTGAACAATCTCTCAGTAAAACGCAATTCAGTCTCCGAGCCAGAATGGGTACCAGAAAACCGCTATTGGGCATTTACCGCAAATATAGGGTATCCCAATAGATACCTTAATAAGATTTTTATTTTAAATTGTTTTCCCTAACCCCCTAACCACGAATCCACTGATACAAATTTTTTTCTTATCTAGCGCGGTACTTTTTCCTGCTTCGACAGTCAATATTGCAAAATTTAAGATTCCGTGCTTGTGACCGGCTCAATGGGCCCGCTAGATAAAATTTACATTTTAAATTGTTGTCCCTAACGCCCTGACCACAACTCCACCCATGACGTCTTGTAAAATCAAAGACAGAAGAAGTTTGTAATTAACTAAAGTCTCTTAAACGTTAATTTTGTGTTTACCGTTAGTGTAATTTAGTTAAATTTTAAAAAAGTTACTCCACTTTCTCTAGATTTTATGTATAAGGAGAAAATACACCACAGAATACAAAAACTTTATTGTTCTGTCGTACCATGTTCATCACTTCAAGAAGAAGTTTGGTAATTTTATTTACTAAATAATCTTTAAATAAAGTTTTTTTACATGTCATCTAGCATACTAATTTGCGCCGACCAAATCACAGAATATTAAATTTTACAATTTTGAATTTTGAAGCGGAAAAAAAGTATCGCACTAGATGAGGAATTTTTTTTATTGGTGAATTCATGGTCAGAAGATTAGAGACAACAATTTAAAATGAAAATCTTATCTCATCTAGCGTACCCATTGGGCTACCCTGTACGTCTATATATGCTTTATAGGTCCTGAAGAAGCATTTCACGGAATAATTAATTGGAAATTTATATAGTGTAGAGTATAAGAGTTGGCTGCAAAGTTCTACAAATTATTAGAGAACTCTGTTTGAAACAGGATACTGCCACACATCCGCAATATCAATTGACCGCGGTGTACTGCTGGGTTGCATACTATTGCCAACATTATATTATATATACTCAAAATATATGCCGACCAATACTTTGGGAGATGACAAGAAAGGAATCAAAATATAAAGCGAATGGATGAACTGCATTAGATACACCGATGGTATTGCTCTACTTGCAAATACTTCTGAAGACTCGCAATATCTTTTCAAAAAAGTCAGTGATAAATTTATCGGTATTGGCCTAAAGATCAATATAAAGAAAACTAAGCTAATGGCAGTAATCAAAACTCTTCAAACCATACCCATATATCGTTGAAAAGCAGTTTCAAGCTATAAATACCTTGGTTACCAGTGAAATGTCAAATGGGATCCTGAAAAAGAAATAAAAATCAAAATAAAGATAGAAAACAAACATATCTATAAAAATAAAGCAATTTCTGTGTAACAAAGCCTTAAGTACTAATCTCAGATGGCGCATAGTTGAATATTATGTATTGAATGTGCTACTGTATGGTGTCGAGATGTGGACTCTTAAAGTCACTATGATTAGAGTGGTCGTAATTTGTAAAGGACCTGTGCGTGGAGCTACGGCTGAGCTAATCTGCGCGACCATGAATTTAGTTACAATGAGCAGTGTCGTAACGTGGCGTAGTATTTGGGTCGAATTATGAATAAAACTGACCAAATAAGAAAACCTGTTGATTCTGCAAATAGTTCTATGTTAACCTGTATGTTTTATATGCATATTTTTGCACTGGTTCATTTGTTTTGAGCTCTTCAATACTAAAGTAAACAATCCGAAAACGTTGAGACGCAACTCTGCTCTTTTAGTCAATAGACTTGTCCAAAATAATTTCCAACACCGCACATTACCGCGAACTTGAAGCAGTGCTCACGTGACAGGTCCTTTACAAATTACGACCATTATAACTGACTAGATGCCTTCGCAATGTAGATGTATTGAAGAATGCGTTGCGTCTCCTGGATTGATAGGATTACAAATGAGGAGGTGCTTAATATAATACATAAAGACAGAGCGATTTTCTACAGTAAAAGGAACAAAGACAGAATATTTCAGGTATGTCGCAAGGTGGGAAAATACCAAGTGCTTTGTATGATAATAGTATATAGCACTGAACTCAAAGGTGCAATAATCCATTAGACCTTAAATGCTCCAGGACAATCAATAGCCGCACTCAACTGTCACGTGAGGACGCACATTAAGAACTGCAGACGTTGATAAGTAGGGCATGCGACAGGATCTGCATGCAAAGCAGCACGCTAAATCTCGCCGGCCGGAAATCAAAGGGCTCGCTCATCCATTACGGAGGCCCAATCTTGGCTCCGCCGAGGGCCTTTAATTAGGTGTCGTCGATGGGCGTCTGTAGGCTGCGACCGATTCGGTTGGGGCGGAAAGAATTTCATCAGCGGCTGCGGCCCGATGCCGCGACTGCATAATGAGCACCTGCGATATCCAATCCCTTCACTTATTAGCTGCGGCCCGTGGACCATAATTGAGACTGCGACCTTGCGCAGCAGCCTTGGGATTGACACTGCGGGAGCACGCCGGTTCTGCTCCTTTGTTGCGCGCGAATCGCGCGAGCTTAATTAGGCCATCGCAGATTCAATTAGCAGATGTTGTCGCTGGTGCTGTAGTACGTAGGTTGGTTCGGAAGGTCTCGCCCAAATATTTTACACACCATGGCACTGATTAAGTTTTTTAGATACATTAAAAATATTTTAGAATTAGAATTTGTTACCCAAAAGTTAAGGTTTCCTGAAATCAATTCTGTCATGAGTCGCGTCTTAATTCATGGTCACGCAGATTAGCTCAGCCGCAGCTCCGTCCACAGGCCCTTTACAAATAACGACCACTCTAAAGCTTAAAATTCGTTGAAGAATAAATCCCTACAGACGATTCAACTTATTGCTGATTAACTAACACAAAACTTCAACTTTTTTAAGGCGGTCGCACAAGTTTTGCATTTTCTCTATGATTTTATTCTATGTACCCTATATTTGATTTCGGACCTCATCACGCTTTGATCTATTCAAACTTGTGACTCATATCAACATTATGACAGATTTTTTAATAGAAACCAACAAAAGATATTTTCTAGGGTTGACTCTAAATTCACAAAAGAACTTTTGTTTATTCGCTCGTCTAAAAAAATAGGTTATTTATGCTTTTCTAACTTATCTCTTTAACAACTGCGTGTGTAATGGTGGCTTTGAATTACTCAATACTTTTCATTACAGACCGTGGCTTTCACTGCTGAAATACTTAAAATCAATTTTTTATTTTATTTGATCCATTAGTGTCACCAACATTACCATTCACTTAAAGCATTTTACAAATAGATCTTGCAATATTTTAAAAACCACATACATAAACTATCGATTAGCCGTTTATAAAGTCACTGAAATTTCTTTGCTCCTAATAAATTATTAAGTCTTCTAATACCCCTCTTACTTTATTTAAAAATTTGATATATGAGCAGATAAACAGACAGATCACAACAAATAACCCCTTGTGTTTGTAGGGTGATCCAAATTAAACTTTGAAATTGAAATTTCGCGCCGCTTGTACTCTGTGAACGTTAAAATTGTGCATTTGTAAGATTTGTATCTAAATACATGGCAAAATCCACCAAAGACCCCCAAAAAATGCCGTATGCTTGTTACCTGAGAACACGGAAATTAATGCCAATGTTTTCAAATAACCCATATACAGCGATATTGTTCACTTTTATTTAAATGACTATGAATTCTCGAAACTGTTACATCTGAGGTAGTGAAAATCCACATCCTATTTACAACAAACAGTTATATCACAAAAATGCATTGTTTGGTATACATTGTTGACTGGAGGAATCACTGGCCCGTACTTTTTTGGGAAGGAAGCTGGCAACGCTTCTACTATCAATGCTTTACAGTATCAGGAAATGCTAAACAGCTTTTTTTCAATTAAACCAACAATTTTATTTTAATTGACGTGTAGTTACAAGATGGAATCACACAGCATGTGAAACACTCACTTTACTTCAAACCAAACTTCCTGGTCATGTTACCTCCCAGAGGGGTGACATAGATTGGCCATGCGGTCTAGCGATCTAACCCTATCAGACTTTTTCCTCTACAACTATTTGAAAGATAGGATTTATGTCAACAAACTTGCTACGATTTCATGGCTAAAAGAGAACATTGGATGTGTAATTGCTAAAAAAAATCCGCATTTGTAGGAAAGCATTATGAAAAATTGTCATTGAAATTAAAATTGAAGAATCACAATAGCTCTGTTTCAAATATGTCTTGTCAATAATCATCTTAATGTTTTCATGTTGGTTAATTCTGCATATTTCTCTCTATATTATCTTATTCGTGAAACGTGCTGTAAGAGACAGCCTATTTTTGCTAATAGTATTACATCAATATTTATGGTTCGTCTGAAACAGTAAAACAGTGAGAGTCTGTTTTCAATTATGCTTTTAATTATAGTCTCCCATTAATTTAGTTGTCCGAATATGTTAACCTGAATTTATATACATTTTTTAATCTGCATCAAATATTTATACTAAGTTGAAATTATTCCTCGCCTATTATTTTCTCAAAGAAATACTCCACATTTTTACAAAGACTTGCTAATAATGGACAGATGTGATGCAGATTTATTAGTCAAAGGATCAAAAGATTTGTATATTCAAATTAAATCTTGGTCACTCAATAGGTTAGACGTAAATGTTTTAGCCTTGGTTTCTTTAATTTAATCAGGCAGATACACCAGTCGTTCCCGGAAATAATTAATAAATTAATTAAATATATACAGACGGCCTTCTACGGATTCAACCACGATCGCAAAAGGTGAAAATGATTATGCAATTATACATATAAAGAAAGAAGAATTTCATCAAAAGAAGAGATTTCTGGTATATCTTATGTGCAATGCAGATGCATCTATGCTTTGCTAAAACATTCGTGAACGGTTACAACAGGTATAGAGTGACCTAAATTGGGCGTTGGGATGTTTTTCCCAAATAAAACCAAAATATTTGAACAATCCAAATTTTATTATCAGTGTAATGTAGAAATATGATATCTGATGTTCTCTCTTAGCCCTGGAATCTCAGCAAGTCTGCTGACATAAACCTTTTCGTTGAAATGGCTCTAAAGGAGAAAGTGTAATGGAGTTAGATCGCAAGACCACTATAGCAAATCATTCCATTCTCCCAAACAACATAATCGGGAAATTCGGGTTGAGGTAAAGCGAATGTCTCGCGTGCTGTGTGGTACGTGGCTCCATCTTGTTGAAACCAGATATAATTCAAGTTGAAATCGTTGATTGCATTTGAACAAAAATTGCGTGCATCATTAACAGTAACAGCGTTACCAGCTTAGCCCTTAAAAAAGTATAGGCCAATCATTCCTCACACCAAGCAGCACATTTTTGTAGATGCATTGGTTTTTCGAAAATAACACCTAGATTTTTGCTACCCCAGATTTGACAATTTTGGCAATTCACAAATCATTGCTCAATAACCTGTTTTCATAATAAACTTTCGATACCAACTGTACAAATGCAAACTTCTATCGTTCTCAAAATACAAACGATGCGCAATTCAAATCCTGAAGTTCAATTCGGACCACCTTATATAAGCACAACCACCTACTTTCACCAAAACACTAAGTCATAGCAATAATTTTACCTTCTTTTGGGGGGACCAGAGAAGTCTGTATCTTAAATAAAAATTTGAGCGCATCATAAAGAGCTGAGAAATTGTGCATCTCAAGATCTCAATGTATAAAAAAAAATCTGCAGCGTTGCAAATAGATATAATTCTATTTAAAATTGCTTTATTTGTACCTGGTGTAATGTTATATGGATAAAGCGTATCCGTTTTTAAAATTCGTTTAATTCTACATCAAAAATTATACACTTTATATTGCAGCTAACATAAATATTAAAACATGTTGCAAGCTTAAAAATTCTCCTGCAAATAAATGCCCTAATAATTTCAAAGAATCATAAATAGAATATAATAAATAGAACAAGAATAACAAAAAATTCAAATTTACAGAGGAAACCCAAAATGATAAAAAGATTGCCAGAGAAAAACAAATTATTTTTACTGTAAGTGAGAAGCATTAAATCGCTCTAGATAAAAACAAGAACAAAGAAGAAAATAATGACAAAATATGCAAAAATAGTAGTAAGAGATTTATCAAGCCATTTATAAAATAAGTGAAAAGGAGATATGTCTAAATGACAAGATCAGAAAAATTAGGTAGGATAAAATAAATTTGTTTCAAGTCTTCACCTTTTTTCTTGCTAGATTATTATCTGCCTTCTAACGTGTTATAAAATTAAACTTTCTGAAATAGACACGAGAAAGAACCTTCGTTTGTTATGCTTGATGTTATTTCTTTGGGGATTAAGATTTGTCCATAAAAACTCACGCTTTCTCTCTTACACACACAATTGTGCACAATTCGGTCTAGACCAGCATGTGTGATATATAATTTGTAGTATTCAAGAAGTTAACTGCTATTCACGTGGAAAACTCTAAAAACCTATTAATGTAAACAAGTTTCCAAAAAGCATAGCATCCTTAAAAGGAAAAAATAAAAAAATTGAAGCCCTGTAGAAGAAATCACTAAGAAATCGTTAAAATAATAATAATATGGAGTGATATAAGAATTGCATTAAAATTTTTAAAACTTAATAGACAACTAAGTAAGTATAAAACCGTTTTAATTCTGATGTTTTCTGCAATATTCTAATTATTTCAAGTGAAACACCATAAAATAAAAATAACTAACAAATCTCACACTTTGATTACACTTGGTATTAACTGTTAAATCATTTTAAAAATATATCAATACTATATTGATATATTTTTAAAATGATTTTAGTACCTCATTAAAAACAAAATAAATCTTTTTGGACACCGAGTTCTTTCTATGAATAACACAGTGCGCACAAAGCATTTTTAGATTCTCATCTTCCATCAAATTTCAACAGCCATTTTTCTTGTCTACTATAACCACAACACCGTCTGCAAAAAAGGAAGTTATGTTTTAAATTGATATACTATTGACAACTAAGTATTTTTTTTTGGCTTATATATTATTGGTAGTAGTTCTGTTTAATGATTTACAGAATAACATTTCTTCAACAATATCTTACACAGCTTAGCAGTACGGCCTACCATCTCTCATTTTTATTTATCCACTTTTTTACTGAGAATTTTCTTCATTACAGTTCTTCCACAAGTTGTGTTTCAATGTCTTCAATCATTTCATTTATTCTTCTGTTAGCAGTATTGTTACTGAATAGTACAGCTTTCAGATCTTTCTTTCTTTCTAAGACTGTAACAAGTGCAAAAAAATTGCTGTTAATTACACATTCTTAATTTTATTTCCTTAAGTTCAAATTGATCACCTCTGTTGTGTGTACCCTACGTTGTAAATCACGGATCTAGACTAATAATGTTAATTTGTTCTGTATAATATAAAATTACTTTTGATTTTTATCGGCACGTCATTATAAGGAATGGTGTTATTGTCAGCAGTACTACTACACTTTTGCCATATTTTGGTTCAAGACACAAAAGTAAATCCAAATTGCCTAATAAAATAATTGTCGAAAGAGCGTTATTATCTTGCAATAGGAGTATTCTTTTAGCAGCTAAAATAAGTAACAAATTTCGAAATCGCATGTTCAGCATATCTTCATGCCATATTTCTCAGACTTAAATAGCATATATTGCCAAAATGGAAAAAGCTAGTCTGGACAGTAATATTCTTTTCTAATAAATAATTCTCACGATATTATTTATCCATTCTATATGCCCCGATTTATAATGTTATCGTTTTTATGGCCCAGTATAATTATCATGAATTCATATAAATTATTTGATCTTTTCAATTATATTATTCATCAAAATACCGCTGGGCCATAAGAACAAATCCTACCAAATTGACATATTTTTTATTAGCAAAATGTATAAAACAACTTCTTGAGCACAAACTGATACCGGTTCGCCAATTCGGGTTCAGGGAAGAACATGCCACCATCAAGTAAGTTCACAGGATAATAAACCTGATTCCACACAATTACTATCATCAAATAAAATTGTATCGAACCAACAGATATTTTCAACTAAAGATCCAATAGCAGCTTACGAAATTACACTTCATAATCTTGAGAGTGCCACAAGAAAGTGCTTTAGGGCCCATTCTCTACTTACTGTATGCAGCAGACTTATCTACATCAGAAAATACATATAATTACATCTCACGAAACCCCGGAGATTGCCTCAAAGAATTTATAAATCTCCTCGAGTTCAAAAAAAGTTGGATGCAGATCTGGCATATCAAAGCAAATGAATTGAAGTCAACCGACAACACTTTTATACTGCGACGAAAAACGTGCCCACGACTGATGCTAAAATAACAATGTTCTTCCACAAGCAGATGACGTCAGACACTTGGAAATGCACCTTAATCAAAGATTAAGTTGGAGGAAACATATTTTCAGCAAGCGTAAACTGCTAGACCTGAAGGTCTCTAAATTGTACTGGCTACCAGCACAAACATTTAAATTCACACCAAAGAAAGTTTTATTTTAAAAAGTGCAAAGTATTTAGTTCAACTCGCAATTAATCTATTGGACAATAGTAATACAACTTATAGGTTAAATAGGGTACAACCTATAGACCTAAACGATCGTTGTTATTAATATAATTAGTCGTTTCGTTACGGATCATATTTGTACATTAAGTTTTGCTATTAAAGATCTTCTAAAAGTATTCTACATGTCAGTCTATTTACAAGCAACACATTTTACTTATAACTCAACTGAACAGATTATAAATATAAATAAAGCAAAATAAATTATTTGCAAATTACTAAAAGCAACTCTTGTATTGCATAACAGTATATATAAAGTACCATTAAAACTGTTTTTGGTGCAAGCCACAACTAAACAAATACATCGTGTCGTTCGGAAGATTAATGAAAGCTACGAAAACAATACTTCTCTGCAGCGTTCTTGGACATATCGCAGGAATTTGATAAAGTCTAGCATGTTGAAGTGTTATTTAAGTTATGTACCCTCCTCCCTCTGAATTACTTCATCGTCCTCAAATACTACTTTCAAAACCGACACTTCCTTGTCAAACTCGAAACTGAGTATCTATCTCATAAATACTGGTCTAACTCAGGGCAGCGTGCTTGGACCTATTATATACCGCAGAATTTCCTATTACACCAAACGTCGTAACAGCAACCTTCGCAGCTAACACCGCGGTCCTAGCATCTGATAGCTACACAGTTGCTGCAAACCAATCTAACAGAGATCTAAAATGAAACCAAGTCTGCTCACGTGGCTTTCATTACAAGAAGAAGTAATTGTCCTCCGGTCCAAATAAATAACCATCTGCTACCCCATCAGGATGAAGTTAAATATTTAGGACTGTATCTCGACAAGAGATTAACCTGGAGAAAACACACTTTTACTAAATGTAAACAGCTAGGACTAATCTTCTTCATAGTGTGTTGGATGCTAGGACACAATTCCAAACTCCCTACTGAGAATAAACTCCTGGTCTGGGAAACTGCATCCACTTTCAACATCGAAATCCTTGAACGATTTTAAACAAAAGTGCTACGAATGATAGTAGTTGCACTCTAGGTTGTACCCAACGCAGTTATACACAATAACTTTCAAATCCCAACTGTCAAAAAGAGAATCAAACGCTTCAGCGTCCAGTATAGTGTTAGACTTAGTGTCCACCCTAATGCATTAGCAATGAACCTCCAAGAGCAGCCCATAATTAACAGGAGCTTACAAAGACACCAATCCAATGATCTGCCTACCAAATTTTAAAGTTATTATTATTTATCATAGTTCTACTTTAAAGATTTAGTATATCAAATCTATTTACTCAACGTCACATAAGGGATAAAAACCTATTATTACTGCTATTAAGCAGTCTTTTACATGTCATTACTACAAATCATTTACTTATTGTATTTTGTACAGATTATAAAGAGGGTTATCAATAAAAAAATAAAAACTGTTTAAAAGCCTGCCTTAATTTTTAAAATATGTCTAATGGAATGGAGCCATCCAACAAAAAGAAGTGTTAATAGAGATATATATAATTCACAGGCAGTTGTTGTTACGTAAGCATCTACGATTAACTAATTAACAATTGAGCAGATAATTGAGCCCGCTCTATACAATTTTCCAATGCCTCTAGTCCTAAATACAAACCTATAAAAAGAACAAATCTCGTTCAGTTGCTACACTAAGTAAAATAAATAAATAACTGCCAATTTTTAGCGTACTGGCGTAAATAGATAAACGTGCAATTCAAATGATATAAGAAGTGTACACAAAAATAGCTTTTAGCCTAATAAAAACTACAGTGTGCTTAGTATACTTTTAATTGAAGGAGAGGTAATCTGCAATAAGCGTTTACAAGATAATCATGTAATCATGTACGAAGAGGAAAATGTAAAGTTATTTGATGTAGAGGAAAAATTCTGGATTGATAACTCTAAGGTAGTTTACAAGTAATTTCTAATCTTACATTAACAATTTTTAAATTTAATTAAACCTTAACTAAGACGCAATCTGACAATTTTGCCGTAATTAACCGAACCAACAAAAATTATAAACATCTGAACATTAAACATTAACAAGGTTTTGATAGAATGTAGTTGAAGTAGCCTGATAAAATACAAAAAGTTAATGGAACAGCACAAAAAGTAATAGATTGGCAAATAGGAGGGGGCTTCTGGTAAATTACATTTGCGCGAATTACAACAAAGCTTGTTAGGGTTTGCAAAACAAACATTAAACTTTTACGCAAGAGTTACACAACAATTATGCTGTTTTTACAACAATGTTCTGTAACGAGAGTTAAAGAACAAACGCGCAAATAAATGTAACCTAGCAGTAAATTAAGAATTAAAAAAAACAAAGTCTGAAGGTTAATTGCAAGGTCATTGAGAAAATTATTGCAATAAAAATATAAATTTATGATCTATTACATATGAACACCGTCGACATTAGTCGACGTATATATCAATCATTACTCCAAAACGATTAAAACAATGCATGTTCACTAAAATATATAGTATTATATAATTTGTATGCTAAGAATATGACCGTCGTTGTTGATGTCAGTGAATTCGTTATCTTTACAATGAGTACAAGCAATGGAAGGTAGTGTTTATTACCTTATTACCTTTATTATCCGAAAAGCACATAAAAAGCGACTGGCGTGAGCAAAGGAAAATTTGGATCAAGAATGGAATGTTATCTTCATCAAAGCGTTTTCTTTTCGATCACAATCTTGCTTATCAAAAGCGTGGTCAGCGAAGAGTAAGAGTATTCTTCAGCGAACAACAAATCACCCTGTAAAAGTATAAGTTTGAAGATGCTTATTTAAAAGCAGTTTTGGTTCCCTTTTCCGTTTATGAATAACTTACGTGTGATCGTATATGAAAATGAAGCTCAAAGGAAAGACGTTGTACACGGTGAAGCAGTTGTCATTTCAAAACAAGAAGATAAGGCGACCTATGCCAAATGACTATACAGGAAACCTCTTCGAAAGCATGGAAGAAGGTGTGAAGCTGTAATCAGTTATGTAGTTGAGTGGACTAGGTAATTACGCAATATCTCAGAATGTTTAGCTCAATAAAAAAAAGAATTTTATCTACACTTTTACTTTTTTGAGATTACACACAGTAGAACTAAATTCAAGTTTTCAAAAACCTTGACATAACTGCCGCCTTTGCAATCTACTTGATAAGGTGTTTAGTCCATTTGAATCGCAATCAGCTACAATTGAAGAAGACGATATTCGACAATATCTCGATGCACTCTTTCAATTAAACATTTTACAGTAAACGACATCAAGACAACACTTATATCAGATTTAAATCTAAATAAAGCGCCTGGTTACGATTTAATCACGGGGAAAGTTCGTAAAGTGCTACCAAAGATAGACTTCAAATTGCCTATTTATTCAACGACGTGATAAGACTATAATATTTTCCCGAACAGTGAAATATTGCAACAATCATACCGATACTTAAACCGGGGAAACCAAGTGATGAGGCTATTTTCTTTTAGACCAATTAGCCTTCTATCAATATTATCTAAGGTTTTTGGAAAACTGTTTTTGCAGAAACTAATGCTTATAATTCTGGAGAATGACATCATTCCTAACTATCAATTTGGCTTCCGCAAGCAGCACAACACAATTGAACAAATCTGTAGAGTTATAGATATAATAGACCTCTAAAATAAGAGATATTGTTCAGCTGTATTACTTGATGTCGTGCAGGCTTCGGCAAGATCTGGTATGAAGGTCTGTTATTCAGACTACGACCGTCAGACTACTGTGCAGTACTTAAAGCTTACCTCACCAATAGACACTTTATTTTTAAGTACAGGAATTCTTTTACCTATTTATTCCAATCAATGATGGCGTCTCCTAAGGAAGTATGTTGGGCCCGCTCCTATATCTACTGTATACTGCTGACCTACCTACCTCATCGGGAGCTGTAAGTCGCTACTTTCGCTGATGATACAGCAATTCTTTCACCGCATTCCGATACAAAAATGGCATCTGGTTACCTGCAAACTTGTTTGCGTAAATTACAAATATGATTTAAAAAATGGCGTATCCTCATAAACGAAACTAAATCAGTCCACGTAACTTTTACGACCAGAAAGAGCATCTGTCTACCCGTTAATTTAAATAAGAGGTCAATACCGCAAAATGACAATATCAAATACTTATATATGTATACGGATAGATGTCTTACGTGGAAAAAATATATTTTTAATAAACGGAAGGAGCTGAGTTTAAAGATTCAGCAAATGTACTGGTTAATGGGTCGCAAATCACAGCTGTCTTTGGAAAGTAAAATATTACTTTATAAATCGGTCACACGCCCTATTTGCTCCTATAAAATACAACTATGGGGAACTGCAAGCAGATCAAACATTGACATTATTAAAAGATTCCAATCAAAAGCCCTCCGCTCCTTAGTAGACGCAACATGGTTCATTCTGAACGAGATCACACGCCAAGACCTAGGTATTACTACGGTAAACGAGGAAATACAGAAGTGCAGTGTTCGTTATCATGACAAAACAAGTGTCCATCCTAATTCGCTATAACTTCAAAGTTTTTTTTAATATTTGCATGCACATAAAAATTCCATACCTAAAATCTAAAAGCCGTTTTCTAAACTGTGGGTCGCTCCACGTACGCCGGACAAGCTAATCGCGTGCCTTCCCGTTGGCCAAGAGCGTGAAAATCGCCAGAGAGAATCTCAATGCCGCTTTCGGCGGAATGGCTCGGGTGATTCAGCGAAAATTAGCCGCATGCGAGATCGCGCCGCGATTACGCAAATTGCGGCCCTGAGCTGGGGGATGGCCGCGCCGCGGGGCGAAATTATAAATACCCGGGCAGCTGCTTTCGCGTGTGAACAAATCGCGCAATTGTCCCCGCATTCGCCAAATTAAAATCAGCCTCTTGTTAGCCGGCTTCGCAGAGGCCGCGGGTGGGCGCGGATTGGGCTGTGCAGAAAAACGCGCCCGCCGCTGCTTAATTTGTCCCGCTCAAGTAGCTGTCCTGGATCTTCCTCCTGTGTGAGAAAAACTTTCTCCGGCCGAAAAGCGCGCCGATAATGCGAATGTCGCAACGGTTCTCTCATTCCTTTGTGCTGCTGCCGTAATTGATACTTCATTTTGCCATGTTAATCCGCCTTAGGGCAACAGCTGTGGTAAGTAATCAAAGGTTACGCTGCCGCTTGTGCAACTAGTCGGGAACTATTTGCACTGCGAATTGTTTACCTCTAACAGAATTACGACGTTTTCTGCAATGCTTGCTGCGTCGAGCTCAAAGTACAAATGCTGTTTAACGTGCAAATGTGTCAAGGTCAAGTAATGAAATAATGTTTATTTTGAAGAAAAACTACGTTAAAATTGTATTTATTAACAATGAACTGCATTAGATTAAATTGGCAAAACATTTGTTCCCACAGAATAACAGATCAAATAAAAAAATATTCATCTTTCCATAGGTATATAAAACCATAGAGTTGATGATATATGAAAGTTTTCAGTAAAATATGCATGTTATCAAAAAATTACAAAGTGGGTCGTTCAGACAAAATATTTGTTTTTTTTAAATATTCGCTAAATATCTAAAAATCACACTAGAAAATAGAAAAATTAACAAGCAACAAATGTTAAAATCAAATGTTAAACGGAATTCTAATTTTATCCGCAGTATACTGCCGTCCCAGATACTCAATTAAACAGAAACACTAAAGAATTCTTTGCAAAACTAAGACATAAATTTATAGCACGAGGGGATTACAAAGCTAAGCATCTTCTTTAGGGATCTAGAATAATTTAACCTAAGAGGAGGAGTTCTACACAAAGCCATAATAGAAAATTGACTCAACCAATTTTCTACCGGTAGGTCCATATACCAAGTGACCTGCATAAAATTCTAGATGTCTTGGACTTCTTTGTCACTAAGGAGGTTTCTTCTAACTATATCGATGTAACTAACTGCTATGATCTAGCCTTTGATTATACGGCTTTAATTTGCACCATAAGCACGGCTGCAATAAAGACACAAACAAAGTGGAGAGGCAGGCGTGTAAATAGCCGCTCTCGTGGTGCGGTGTGGAAACGTAGTACGCCCCGTAGTGGAAGGTCAGCCGATAAGGCCAAAATCGTCCCTTAAACGGCTGTCGCGTAACCAATGAATTGCCAAATCGCTCACCTGAATCGGCTTCGGCTTCGTCGGCGATTCCAAGGTGGCCACCTCTGCGTTGCGGATCTGGTACACGACCAAATTCGCCGAGCTGCGATGCGTGAATTTATGCGGGTTAAGACACGACCGAACTGGCCGCGCTGCGGGGCGTGAATATGAATGTATGCGGGTTAAGACACGACCGTATTGGCTGCGCTGCGGAGCGTGAATATTAGCGGGGTGTTAAGACACGACCGAATTGGCCGCGCTGCGGAGCGAGTATGTGTCGGCTGAGCAAAAGCCCATGCCGTTCTGTGTGCGATGGCAAAACGTGCAGATATCAAAGGCCCGCATGCCGCCACGATATAAAGCGGTTCAAGGGCGAAAAGGCCGCCACACCACAAAGCCCTGCCTCTATAATAACCTTACCAACTGAGAAAATATTTAAATGAAAATTTGTCACTCACAATCCCATTAAATACACAAACAAAATAGAAGAAGCAGTAGAAAATCTAACTATCACCCTTTAACGTGCATCATGGAATGCAACACCTCGAGTACACTAAGTACGTTTTGACTAGTAGATAAGAAAATAGTTAAAAAAGGAAAAACTCTGGCAGCTCATCAGACATCTCAGCAATAAACACAAGTGAAACACCCTAAGTGAAATTTAACAAAACTAATAAATGATTAGAAAAATGCAAACTTCAACGAATATGTGAAAAATGTATCATCTACTCACCATGGCGACTATACTTTGTGGAAGGCAACCAAAAAACTAAAACGCCTTAAAACTCCCATTCCCCCTATCTGCCAAACTAATGGAACAAAATGATTCAATGAACACCTTTCTAATATTTTCCAGTCACACAACTCGCAAGAATTACCAAATAATGATAAAGAGATTCTTGATTTTCTGAATTCTCCACTAGGACTGTGCCTACCTATAAAGAGTTTTTTTCTCAAATAAGTTCAAACTGAAATTAAATACTTCAACAGCCACAAGTCTCCTGGCTACGATTTAATTACAGCTAAATTACTCCAAAAACTTCCCAGGAAAAGGATTACTGCTCCACCACAGATCTTCAACTCCATCCTTGGAACCCAGTATTACCCTATTTAGTGGAAGCTCGCATAAGTGATTTTAATTCTAAAACCAAGAATACCAGTCCAAAAAACATCTTACATGCCAATCTCCTTGTTACAATAATTTCCAAACTAATGGAGAAAATAATATTAAAACGATTAGAACCCATTCTGGAAGAAAAAGAAATAACTCCGCATCACCGATTTGGCTTTAGTGAGAGGCATTCAACTCTTGAATAGATTCATAGAGTTGTCGATTACACTGAGAAGGGTTTCGAAGGCAAAAGTATGCTCGGCAGTTTTCCTCAATATCAAGGAAGCATCCGACCAATATTTTTTATTCTTCTAATCGTACCTGGAACAAAAATATTTCCAAACGAAAATAAAGATAATCTATCGGCAGTCTATAACATTAAAGCGGGTATTCTCTAGGGGAGTATTTTGGGACTCGTGCTATATCAAATCTTCAGACCTTCCGTGCACTTTGACGACCACTACGATCGCTCGGCCATTTTGTGTTCCGACACGTACCCAGCGTAGACTACAATCAACTTGCAAAACTCTCTAAATGGGATTTATCCAGGCTAAGAACATGGCAGATTACCTTTACTTTGAGACAAGTTAATATCAATCCAGTGAGTTTAAATGGCATACTAATTCCCGAAAAGATTATGTTAAATACCTTGGAATATACAAATGGACAAACAGGATAACTTGGCAAAAGCACATTATAACAAAAAGAAAGATCTTGACATAAGAATTAAAAGATGCATCGGCTACTAGGTTGGAAATCACAGTTATCTGTAATCATTAAAGTGCTACTGTATAAATCTATATTGGTTCCTATTTTGACCTATGAAATCCAGCTGTGAGGCTGCGCTAAAACGTCAACTATCGAAACTTTCCAACGGTTCCAAAGCAAAACTCTTCAGACAATTGGTAATGCTAAATGGTACATTAACAATCATATACTACACAACGATTTTAAGGCTCCCTTAATTTTGAATTACTTAACTTGCTAATAATCATGTAACAGTTAGTAGCACACCAACTGTCAGGATTTCACCTATGGGTGATAATACCTGTATACTAGTACCAAGAAATTTGATTGTTAACCTAGCAGGCTAGTTGTAAATAGGCAGACAATAAAAATTCACACATTCTTTCCGAAATATTTTTATCTAAATTAAAAGCAAAATTTTTCAGTAGTTGATTTGCTCTTTACCGTATTATGTCATTTTTCCTTTGAGTGATTACCCATGTAAATTAAAAATCCTTATGTACACATCAATTTTGCTTTGTTTTCTAGCCTTAAGAACTCGTATTTTTATTTTAAAGAATATTTATAAAAGATTCTAAAGTACTGTATAGAGTAATGGCGTTTATTGTGTGTGTACTTTCTTCTTGAAGTATTTTACTTTTTTCTCGAGACTCTACAAAAACAATATTTGGGAAATACCATTAATGTCATTTCAAGACTCTTAAGTTTTTCCAATGTCACATTTGCATAATATTGTGCCTTAGTTCTTAATCTCAACACTACCATGGATAATGCGTATTAGAGCATCAAGAACCTTCTGGTACGATTTGCATAATGCTTGATTGGTATTAACACAGACACTCCATCGTATTGCCGACATTTTTAAAGATAAAAAGCCGTTTTTAAGGTGGGACTGCAAGATATCCCGTTTTTTAGTTGAAGAACTAAAATAGTTATAGATTTGTTGCCCTAAACAGAGTATTTGGTGCTCTCGGCAGCTGCGGAACCAACCTGCGCAGGAAATGTATATGGCCAGAGGATTTACTTATTTTATTCTAGTCTAAAAGTAGCACCCAGACATGTTGCTGACATTATCATAACTGTTCTCTACAGTTGTTTCGATCAAGACCTACAAAATTTATGGCTGACATTGCAACATTAGCCATTTCTTCTCCTTTACGGTCACATTTAGGAATAAATGCCAAAAATCTTCCAACAAGAGTTTCCGTAAGTAGTATAAAAGCGGGTTGATCTATGTGGGACACATCCGGCGTTAAGTCCATAATTATGGAATAATACTTGGCATTTAAAATATCTTGAACAATATCTGCCTTAGTTAGGAAATCAGCTCTAGACAGCCGAGAATGTTACTATTTCTTACAAAGCCTAATATTTCATTACGGCGATGAATCGACAGTTCATGGGAAGCTAAATCTTCACAACTTCAACAACTTTTAAGAGAACATATCGCTAATACGAAGCTTCTTCCTTAAACTGTTCTGCTATTTTATAATCCATTCTTTGTGAAGTTCGATTTCTACTAATTTTTAAATGCACCCTGTGTTCAGAGTTGTCATAAACGTTTATTGTATAGTTATTTTCCGATTATCAGAAGTCTGTGTACTCTATAATTGATAACATTATTAAAAATGAAAGGCGAAACAAGCCTATGTGACCTCAGCCATTTTGGGCGTGGCAATATTAACAGCAACATAATGAATTTTAAATTAGCTTATATGAAAATAAGCACAATATTATAGATCTTATGAAGATCTTATATAAATATAAATATAGTAAATGCAGAATAGAAGTTAACTTGATTTAACGATAATTCTGAATCTGCTACAACCACCAATATCACAATAAAAACTTTATTAATATCATAATAAATGCCTAGAAATAAAAGAAAAGATGATCGCTTTAAAAGCATGTGATATCAATAACACAACAAATAACAAATATAGAAAGCCAGCAAAAAAAATGAAGAAGACCTAGGAAATAAATCTTATGCAAGTAATAAAATTTCAGGGCAAGCTCCAAAAAAAATGGTATATATTCAAGCGCAACAATCGATTTCTTTAAAAGCAACAAATATTTGCAAAATATTAGCAGTTGGATGATAAGAGAGCAAAAAATATGCCTATATTTCAAATTACATTAATTCACCAGAAATATTAAGAAACGAGATTACAAGATACAAAACTGCTTCTATTACTACAATGTAACAAAAAGAGAAACCTTTGTAAGGGTTTGCCAGTCTATCTTACCATCTTTGTTTCAAATAGTTGTAAAGATATGTGTCACATTTAATAATTGACAGAATAGGTTTCTATATTCCAATATCTAACTATTGAATAAAATCTCTTTACGATTATCTTCGAATATCGCTAAATGTTTGGACAATTTGAAAAAACCCTTTTTGTAGAAGAACTGCATTGTTCAAGACAAAATGGATAAAACTTGTAAGTAAAAATTTGTTGAAGATGGTAAACTACACCGTTTTGCTATTAAAAGATGTACATCTGGTCACACTTCTTATTAAAAGTTCATTTTGTTACTTTAATTTAATTCTAGGAGTGTCGCTTAGTTTTACATAAGGGAAAAATCCAGTTGCAATCCCTTGCAAAATGTGATAAATTTATTAAAACTAAAAACCACCTTGAAATTTGGTGTAATCAGAATAAGAATTTGATTTAATCAATTTTCTAAACCGCAACTCCTCAAAAATAGTCTCAACAGAAATTTTCAACTTATTGATTTTTTAAAACGAACTCCTGTGCTTATAAAATCAAAATTACAAAACCATCTTCGGTTAAGATGAAGTTAATGGAATTCCAAATGGTGGTACTTAGATGACGTACCGTCTCCTCTAGATCTTCGTCTTCGTGGGAATGTGCTCTATGGATTGCTTCAGATAGACGCTAAAGGCTGACCATGCAATTCAAAAACAGGAGACGCCGTTTGACCCCTCCCCCCAAATATCCCAGGATGAGAAGAATCAGGTTGTGGGTGCTGCCAAGATCTCCCACATTTTTCATTATGTGTTGCATAGGAACATTCTTAAAGATAACTACGTCAAGAACGCCTTGACGACCATTGAGGCCGCAGTAAGGAGACTCAGAGGGACCCATCAGTACTATGTAGAGGGTTTGGATGAAACTACGCCGTTGTTCGTCATTTGACGTTCAGGTATCCCGGAAAGGAGGGGTCGGTGGTGTAGCGGTGCATAGGTGGAGATAAGCTGTTTAACTCCCTGATCCCTCGTCTAGAAACAGATGGCGGTTGCCTTCAGGTGGTTGTCTACCGGGAGCGGATAAGACAGTGCTTTTAATTTCCACCTCAAAATCAGTATTAAATAATAATTTAAGTTTAATTTTTCTACCTCTTTTCAACCTCTCGTTGTAAGACTCACTTGTAATATAGATCAGTGAAAATTGTAATGTAGCCCGAAAACATATCGTAGTCATAACTGTTAGTTGCATTCATTTGTATCATGTAGCACACAAAATCCGTCCTTTGTAAATAAGTCTGATTGTGTAACAATAGAGTTAAAATTAAAAATAAACTTGAAATCCTAAATTGGAAAAACATTCCAACAAAAGAAACGCCTTTAAAGATGAATAATACGAAAATTATGACACTTTTATACTTTTTAGTAAAGTGTCACTTGTTAAATGCAGGCCATATCTTATATCCACTTTACTTGGAAAAGTTTGCATAGAACTATTAACTAGTAGGGGATGAGTTATATTCGCTTTTTTTAATTCAAAATTACTACAATTTTTTCTACATAACCGCCATCACGAAGAAAAACAAAAATGACGACTTAACGGTTCCACAAATGAATAAAAATGTTTCACTTCTTTTTCATTTTCCAAATAATTCTGTTGTTAAAATGTTATAATCTAATTCGATGAAAATAACTTGCTCATTTTTGGTTTGTGACCTCAATGAGTTTGAATTTAAAAGCCTGAAAAGAGAGAAAATCTATGTACCCACAAAACTTCTTCACTAATATAATATGTGCTAGTACCTCAAAAAAATAGGTAAGTAAAGGTGTTACGTATACAAAATTAATACATTCCTTTCAAAATTGGGATTCTGCTCATCACTAATTCCACATGAATGTGAAGAAAAAAATAAGTTGAAATAAAACTTTTTCGCTGATCTTCGCTTTACAATTTTGTAATACAGCAGTTTTATTGCAATGATTTGTATGAGAGACTACTTCACCTAGTATATTTTATAATCTCATTTTATTGGTAATTTCTTCAAGGATATTGTAAGTCTTGTTGGTAGTAGACTCTGAAGAGTAGAAAATGCAAATGAACTACATAATTTTTTTACTTGCGCAGTCTACCTTATACGTATAACCAAAAAGCACCTAAATCTATTCTCCACCAAAATGATCCTTTAAGACTAAGCTTATCTACAATAGATTATGTAAAGCAAACTTGCGCGATTACTAAATATAAGAGGACAGATATTTTAAAAATAAATAATGGTAGCAAAGTAAACAATGTAATCCCCCAATGTAAAAAATCTTTAATTTAACAAGTAAAGTTGTAAGAATTTAAATTTTCTGTTTTTTATCTTTAAGAGTAAAATGAGGAAAAAAAGTCCTTTCTAGAGAAGGTTATTAGTTATGGGTTTGGTACCCTTTGTTTCTTCACTCAGTTAACTTATTGTATCTACCAGTTCTGTTATCTTAATGTAATTTATTTTTATAGAACCAAAAGTGAGTTGGTTACGATTGTCTTATTTTAACCCTTTCCAAAATTAGTAATTGAGTTTGCCTCCAACAGACAATAATATTGGATGCAGGTGTTATATGAGAAGTTGTTTCTTCCTCTACATCCCAAAACTTCAATACACAATTTCTCTTTACGTAAGCATCTTCAAGTGTCAGTGAACGGTTTATAAATTAAAATTGAGTTATAATAATTTTGCAATAAAAATTTAAATATCGGCTTGTCATACTACATCTTATTAGCCCGCTCTTACACATGTTGATGCCTTTCTTGTATTCACATTAGTGTGGTCATTTCTGCTATACTATACTGATATATTTAGTGCAAGTTTTGGATACTTCTTTTTTTTTATATTAACTCTGAGGATTAACACAAAACCATGTTGTGTCAATGTAATAGTGGTATATGCATCACTGTTCACCTCAACTGAATCTGATATTGGGGCATTCTACAACCAAGTCGACGATACTCTAAAATTCTGAAAAAAAGAGATATCACAGTTCTGCTGGGAGAGTTTAATTCCAATTTAGAAAAACATGTCCAAAGATGACCACTTAAAGAAAGTAGTCGGCAAATTGAGATTTTGTACTAGAAATGACAGGGGCGAGAAATGGCTACAGTTCTGCGCGGAAAACTCCCTTGCCTGCTTTAAAAACCACCCGAGGAGACTGTATACGTAGATAATGCCAGGTGACCTAACACGTAATCAAATAGACTACATCCCTTTCACAAAAGATGAAGATCGTCTATAAGAATCACTAAAACATATAGTGGAACTGATTGCTGGAGTGACCACAAACTCCTAGTAGCAGAGATATATCTTAAACTAAAAAAAATGCCAACGCTTAATTCACTCGGCACAAACGTGGAGAACTAACAGTACTTAGTAAATGCTTTAAGACCAAATCAGCCAACTTTGCTTGCCACAAATTGCCACAACGACATCTGCGACAACTGTAACAGAGCAAAAAATCTTATATTCTCATCACGTACGGAGACCCAGAGAAAGGCAGTCGATGTTCCGAGAAAAGTATGGATAACGGAAGAAACATAGAAGACCATCGGAGAACGAAAGGAACTACTTAAATACAATGTTGGCGCTGCTCTTGAAGACCACCGGAAAGTTTCAGCAAAGGTTCAACATCTGTGCCGTAGGGACTATAATGGTTAGAGTTAATGACATCATCTCAAGCCTTGTCAAGCCATTCTCCCCATTCTCTTTAACATATGTGATGAATACATAATGAGGAAAGCCTTAGAAGAATAGGAAGGAGGAGTCTCAGTCGGTGGAGTAAAGCTCAGCAAGCTGAGGTACAGACGACACTACGCTTTTTGCATTTTCGGAGAAGCAGCTAGCCGATCTGTTTCATAGAGTACGAGAGTGGACTGATTAGACTCACTATCAATAAATCGAAGACAAAAGTCATACTCATCGACAGAACCGGTTAACTTCCTAGGACGGGGGGACTCTCGGATTTAGAATTTGTCGGCGAGTTTATATGCCTCGGATCGTTACTTACTGACCAGGAAGGAAGCGAATGAAAAATCAAGAAAAGGTCTCTAATGGTAAAAGCAGCAAGCAAAGCAAGCTGACACATTTTTCGATTCGGGCAATAGAACGGAAAAAGACTGAAGCATTTGAGATGTGGTGTTGGCGAAGAATGCTCCGCATACCATTGACCGCCCAGAGAACGAACAAGTCTATCCTCGAACAATTACACATAAGAACTAGACTATCCACGAATTGTTGCCAAAGGATTCTCGGTTGCTTTGGTCACATTACTCGTTGAAAACTAGATGACCTTGAAAAGTTGGTGGTGATAGGCAAGGTAGAAGGAAAAATATCTCACGGCCGATCACATAGAAATCTTATTTCTATTGAAGTGACTACTTTATGTTGCCAAACTGCTAATGTTAATATGTGTACATTTATGTAAGACAAACGTTGCTTCCTTCTGGTTGGATAATTGATTTTGTCATAAAACAAAATTAATTTAATCTTAGATCTTTAGATCTTAGACTACCAACAAAAATCACAAAATTAACCGAAATGGCCAAGGCAATTTATACATTTCTATTCCATAGAAAACTGATGGTAAATGATAATAAACATCATCAAGCCTGGTATCGTTATATTTCAAAGGAAGTCTCAAAGGAACCGGCGAATTCCATGTCCAAGCTATGCGAAAATAATCGCTGACAAATCAAATATTAATATTAGTATAAATTATAGTATTTAATATTACTTTATTCTTTTCTTTCTACTATACTAATTATTTTGTAATTGGTTTTTATTTTAAATCACACATTTGTAATGCCTTTTTTTTAAATTATCGTGATACTGTGCAGTACAGAGAATAATTAACAAAAAGAAATATTTGAAAAGAGTGCATTATATGTTCAATTTTCTTTAATTTCTGAAGTGATGCAAGACTTTCTTGCCATACTGCAATAGAAATATAACAAATAAATGTAATTATAAGGCCATAAACAGATTAAACCAATAAAAATCAAAAAATCATAGAACAAAAAATAGGAAGAAAAAAGGTTTCAAATGAAAATTTGCGAAAATAATGTTATTCAATATATTTTAACCAACAGCACACAGAAATGTAGGGTACTCAAATTGTAAATCTTTAATTTGATATCCACTAACATTCCATTAAATGTTACATTACTCTATAAATGGAAAAATTATTGAAACTCAATAGATTTATCGCAAAATTTCGTTTCAATGATAAATCGTTCTTGGAACTTTAAAGATCTCTTGTATTTTCCAATGCTTTGTTGTTACAAAAACATTGGAATTTTGAGGTTTTGCACTCAATCTTCTTAAAGGTCATCTAGAACGTTGCATTATATTATTTCACTGTCACTCCAGTGGAGACGATTACAGCAATAAAAATCCTTTTAGCATATTTTATGAAGTTAATGCCATCAGATTTATTTGCATTTTGGCTCCAAGGTTGCACCAACTCAGTTCCAGACGTACATCATTAACATACATACCACCACTTGGTTGAAGTTGTTTATAAAGCGTTTTGTAAATATTTTGGAACTGAAGTCAAACGCGTTAAAAGTCATCATTAAGTATTACACAAACAGGTATTTTTATGTCATAATTTTTACACATCTGACGTCCCATATACATTTTCTATTGTCTCTATTATTATCAGGTTCCTAAACAACAACACAAGAATATGCCTTTTTTATTTTAATACGACCAGTTTTCCATTGGTTGTATTGTTGTCCGCTTTAATTAGTTAATTCCTAAACAAAAATTGCTGTTATTGAACTTTCATGACAGAACAAAGCTTTCCGCCACATCACAACAGACTTTAATCCAGGGGCATTGAAATGTTCCGAAACTTCATAAGTTTGTAGCGAAATACGCAATAATTTATTGGCCACAAACCGAAAACACAAATTTAATCAACACGACGTCAGTAACTGTTGCTTTTAATATATTATTCAGTAATTTCGGCAGAGATGGGTACTATGCAAGCAACAATTAGGTTAAATTTATTTTGAGCAGGCACTGTAACTTTGGTTTAGCTAACAGCATGCTAATCTGATCGATTGTTCAAACAGTACAGTAATTAGTCATAAATCTTGGAACAGGTTGTTTGAATTACGTACAAATTGCAGCTTACAAGTAAACCTTGTTAATGATTATAATCTTGCTGACGTGGATGAACGTACGCTTTTATACGTTTCCGAGCGAGTCAAAAGCAGATACAAAGGTCAAATTGTGTGCATAATCCTAAAGTCCATTCGCACCCAAAACATGATTGTTGTGTTACCTAATTATGAATTGAATATTCTATTAGGATCAACATTATTTAACGAATCGTCTGCGCAAAAGCGAGTAACAAATAATAATTGATGAGCTTTCGCAGGGCTGCTTGAATTTTTTGTTCTAAAATGAACCAGCCACAAAATAGAAAAGTGCGTATTATCTGAGTACCAAGAAGAAGCTAAAAGGATCGAAAGTATATTTTTTGCTCAGATATTAACTGAATAAGTTACACCATTTCATGGGGAATAAAAATTTAGGAGAAGACTGATCTGGCGTTCTGACCATGTTTACTATATGTTTTTGGGGTATCTGAATCCGAATACGGGGTCAATTTAACTCTATCAGATCAGGATTCTGCCATAACTTCAAAAAACTCAATTTAAGATATTAAACGCACGTAACTCTAAGAATAAAAAGTTTGTTCTGATCTGAGCGTCTGACTATGTTTACTACATGTTTTTGAGATCGCTGAATCCGAATTCGAGGCCTATTTAACCCCGGATTCGGATTCGGCGACCTCAAAAACATATATTAAACATGGTGAGACCCCCAGACCAAAATAAGATATTTTATTCTTAGAGTTACGTGCGTTTAATATCTTAAATTATGGGGGTTTTGAGGTTATGGAAGAATCTTAATCTGATGGGGCTAAGTGGGCCTCGGATTTAGATTCAGCGATCCCAAAAACATATAGTAAACATGGTCAGATCCTCAGATCAGAACAAACTTTTTTTTGTGTGGCTGTGTAATTGAACAAAAGCGAATATTATTAGTGATTACTATAGGAAGAAGAACATTCAGAGTGATCATATGGAAGAATCGATTATATATTAATTACATTTTAGAGAACACCCAATTTGAGAGTAAATGTTAATTAAAAGGACAAACTTCGGAAAGTGATTCTTGATACAAAAAGGTACAAATAAGTTTTTATATGTTCCACAAATATAAGTATTTTGTGGGGCAATACGTGTATATAATATCTGATGGTTTCTGATAAAAATAACGAATTATTTGGATAGCAGATCTGCAAGCTAAAAACTAGTATTGCTATCTATTATTCAACATATGCTTCTCTGGGTATATATTTATACAAGCTTTCTGGTTCCGCTTCCTATTAGCAACTACCTTTTAAGTTCGTCTTTATAATTAACGTCCACACTATGTATAATCCAACACAAAAAAGTGTTATAAAATGGCGTGTGATCAAAAATCAACTAATGACAAAAATATTACCTCCACACAAAAGGATTAAGAAAGAAATCAAGCTTCAGTAAGCAAAAAGAAGATTTACGGCGATACGCAAACTTAACCATTAAAAACATATATGTAACATTCAACCGATCAATCTTCACATACGCACTAGAAACAATCTTAATCTTTAAATAAAAGATTCTTTGCAAACTGCATGTCCTTATAAGATCAGAAAACGGATGTATAAAACATAGGAAACAAGGAGACAAGGAAATGCATGAAGTTGTATAGGAATGTGTATGTAATTCATGTAGGGGTGTTTGTGGTTAACTAAACTTATAATCAAGATATATATTTTCGAGGCCACTCTCCAACTCCTAAAAAATACGAAGAAAGTTATAAAAAAAAGTTGTTAAACTAGCAAAATAAAATGACTATATGCTATAGAATAGAAATTACAAGAGCGCACCCTTTAGCGAAACAGTGTATCATGCAACTATTGAGGAATCATACGAAATATCAGATCCACAAACAACAATAATAAAAAACAACTTTACTGAACTCTTTCACATAAAGTATACCAGTATATAAAGCAATAAAAACCAAAATAATAAAAAAGAGGCATTGCAGAAAAAGCAAACTTGAGACTATACAAATACATTTAATTTAATTCCACAAAATCTTTTCAATCTGCAGCTATCGTTGTCTCTATATTTATATTTAGTAAATATATAGTCTTACTGTAATGTTACCACAGCTTAGACATTCAATTTGAATTTTGTTTAAAAATTTCGCTGAATAGGACTTTCAAAACTTACCTTTGTTGGACCTTAAAATAATCATCATCCTTTAAATACATTTTGAGAACGTATATAAAATTTCTAGAAACTGCTAGTACAGGAATCGACTGCACAACAGCTATTACAAGTTTCTGGATTGCTACTTGAATTCTGGTAACATCAGATTTTATTCCTTGTAACGATAGTTCGCAGAAGGGGTGAATCATGGTTACGCATAGTAATAAAGTCCCCAAAGATATCCATCCGACTTACTTTCCGTTCGCCTGTCAGCAAGATTTTTCACGGAGGATTGTGAGTACCATTCTTGTTTCATTCCCGTTGCGAAAGTCCATGGTTTTCGTCGAGTATACTTACACCGTTGCGGTTTTTTCCAATTTTTAACAAAACTTAATGTTCACTTCTTGCTCCATTACATTATTACTTTACCTCTCACAATAACAACGTTCGACTACCCGCAGCAGGCTTACCCAGGTGTTCACGTAAATTCCACGCTAGGTGGCCCTTCTCAAAGTGTCTCTGAGTAGCCATGTACACACGCCCACAGCTAGCCCATATTCTGCTGAGATATCGTACCGTTTACAAAACTATTTAGCCACCTAGTAGTTAAAGTCTACAATGAATAACTTAATAATAAATTGTAGTTTACACTTTAGGACGTTATCTAAATAAAAATATACCATATTATCGCTAGTTTGAAATGTTCTATTTTTGAAAGCGGTGTATTTAATAAATAACCAAAAATAGTCTAAACCCCGTTTAATGTTTATAAGACAACCAGACAACATACACTATTGAAAATTTAATGTATTCAACTAAAATTTTCTTAGAATTTCTACGAATAATTGCGATTTGGTAAAATACCATATTTTAGTAAAAGAAGCGTATGCAAAACATTTTTAAAATCTAAATTTCTAGAGGCACCAGAGCTATACATGGTAAGAAATATAAAGTTTTGTTTTTAACACGACGCTTTTTAAGTTCAACACACTCAGGCCAATGTTTCTGGGATTTTGTACTTCTTTGTAGAAATATATTTCCTAGAGTACCCCCAAATAGATGTCTGCAGTCTTGTCTGTCTCCGTTCAATAAAAATCTCTTCTTAAAATTTGGGAAAAAACTAAAATTAGAAAATAGGGAATCAAATAAATGCAGCTAATAAATAATATTTAAAATTTCATTACATTCATTTTCAGCTGTGCTCTATATGGTACTAAAGTAAGCAAAAGAATGTTTTGTTTTTCTGAAACGCAGCTTTCAATTTGTCCAAAATAGTACCTAGTGCTAAGCAGTAACAAACAGTTTTACGTTTCTTTACGTAAATGATTGATTACTAATATTCTTATGATACCTCAAAAAAACCTACATCAGTAAATAGTTAGTCCTTTACTCAGTCTTCACTTTATTTTCGTTAAAGAAAGATTAACTACTGAAACATATCGTTAGCCTTAGCAGCATGATAGTGACTCCGTACGCCAACTGCAAATAAAAAAAAACATTAATAATTGACTTAATAGAAGACAAGACTGACAACTATTATTCTATAATGGAACAATTCCATCATTATTAATTGTAACTCAAAATCCGTTAATTATTTTTGTATAGCTATAAGCAGTCTGACCGCCAGAGTGGTCCAAGCGGTTGAGGCACGGGTTCCATTACCGGAGCTCTCTGATGCCTGGCGGGTGGCCTAGTCGGTCACTATAAATCAGTGTTTTTAACCTTCTTGAATAAGCGACCCCTTTACAAGTTAAAAAATTCTGGCGACCCACCGGGGTCTACTACGTATTTAATTTTCTTTCTGTTGAGACCTATAGACACTTGTCTTTTTCTTTTACTCGCGATATCTTGAATAAGGCTTTGTGACCCCCTGAGGGTCACGACCCACAGGTTGACAAACACTGCTATAAATAATCGAGTACCTGCGTTCACTCAAATAAGGGGTAATAATGGCGGTCGTCTAAGGCGCCGTGCTTGCCACATCGCCCCGTATCAGAGATGATACGCGACGACCAGGCAAAAGAAAGCGAAACCCCTCAGTTTGCAGGCTATGGTCCGATGGGCCTAAAGCTTACCATTATTATTATTATTATATAAGCAATCTAATGAGGGTTGGCTTCAAATAAATGTCTTTTAGATCAAAATATATCAGCATTTAAAAATCTGTTGCTATTTAATTCAATAATTAAAGGCAATTTCGACCACCACTTCCTTTAACAATGCTGCTTTGGCTAAATAAAAGAAGGAATCGTCTATGTCTTTCTCATGACCTCATTGTTAGATCAATTTAAATCCGAGCATCGATTATAAATAAAAAAAAAACTGCAAAAAATTACTAAGTAGCTAGGTTTTAATAGGATTTATCTACAATTTGTAAATGGTAAGACTTACAGCTATAGCCATTTTTTTCATTTTATTCATACCGGTCAAAAAATTTCCCAGTTTTATATGAAATCATTTTTATACATACTGAAAAATGGATGGCACCTGCTTTAAAAAGACTTTTGTGTAGGCCATAGCTCTATCTTATAAACTAATGTTCCAGTTAGGGTGCATAAAGATTCAATGCGAAAAATTGTCGAATCATGCCCAAGTACCTACTGATTAGAAGTGACGATAACACAGGCCCGTGACCCCCACTTTTCTGGTTGCACTCCAAATAGTGACACGTTCGTTATGAAGAGATGTTCATTGTAGGTTATTATCACTCCAATAACTCAAGTCTTATTTGTAAATTTATCCTGATTAGTGGAAATAAGCTTTAGCGGCAAAGAAAACAAATCCTGTACATTGGTTTGTGCCCTAGCTGAGGTACAATTTATTGATGACTATTGTTCTGGCATTGTCTTGAAAATACATCGTACTTGCATTTGGACACAAATTTGTCATAACAAAGTTAATTCGTAGCCCAGCTGAGGTCAAGCATTAGAATTCACCGTGATTAAATGACGAGGCATAAATCCTTCCAACAGAGGTAAAGTCTAAATCTATAACACTCTTATGGAAGTACATTATGATTAGATGACAAAGTCCGAATTAGTAAAACACGTTAATGAGGACTCCAAAAAACGTCTGATGTATGGCGCTGCTGCCGCTATAAATATATATTGTGGTTGCATGGCGAAGTCTGAATTAGTCGAAACGATGTACGAGGTTGTCCAAGCAAGAACAAATTTATTGTCAGTAGTACGCTTTCACTGCCATGAGATTAATTATTAGATGAATAACAAAATCAGAATTCCTCAAAAAAGCTGTTATCGACCTCAGCTAAATGCGCATATTTTTATGTTCACACTCCACTAATAGGTTGTTTTTTCTCTGACCAACTTTGGTTGTTGCAAAACAATAAGTTGCACGTAATATTAAAGAAAATCCACTAAAATGTCTCCCTATTTACCCTACAATACAACTAACAGACTCAGAACTAAATTGCAGAAGCACAGCTAATGTTACAATAATAGATGACCGAGGTTTAGTGACTACTATCTTCAAAAATCCTCTCTGTGTGTCAGAAAACCTTACGTTAAAGGTAAATCTGAGTTTCTACTTTCTAATAAGTAAATCAACAAACCGTTCTTCAAACCAGGATGTGCGTCAAAGAGGGTTTGTTATTCATTATTGTCTCTCACATTTATAATAAATTTATCTCTCACATTAAAAAGAAAACTAACTATGTTTCCAAACCTTCCGAAGAGGGTACAGTATTAAGCTTTCATATAGTGTACACCCTTATAAAATTGTCTATATATGTGTATATATTTATTTTTCTTCTTTGAGCACATCTAGTTGGAAAGTTCCTTTATGGAATAAAATCGATTGAAAATCAGGCCTTTTTCTCCTTTTGAAACCAGATCAGCAAACCAGTTGCTATACATAGTGGGTTGTGTGAAGGATGGCTGTGGCTGGATTGGCTGGAATGAGGACATCCCATTTAGGATTCCTCTGTATCTATCGTGCTAATGATTGTCGGATTCATTGGAGCTTATCCACAAGTCTCGGGAGAGTTGGCGTTTAAGTCGTTTGTGTAAGTGTTGCATAAATATCTTTGTTTCGCAATTATGCGGATTGATCGGAACGCTCCATTTGTTAAACCATTTGAGGATTTGATTTATAGTTAGTTGGAGGTTCCGCGCTGCAGTGTTTATGTCGTTGTGTTGCACTGTGTCGTGGGCAAACATCAAAATGATTGAATTATGCAGTTATGGTATATCGCTCACATAAATTCTAAAGAGAAGTGGAGCCTGTACAGAGCCCTGTGGAACTCTTGCAGTAATTTCTAAAGTATCTGAAATTGTTGAATGTTCTTTTGCTTAGGAATGATGCGGTAATATTTCTTAGATCGGCATGAAGTTTCAGCTGTAATAATTTGTGGATGACACCATTATCCCAAATTGTTAAATGTTTTGGATATGTGTGTAGTGTGTTTCCGTAGCATTGTTCAATTATTTGCATAACTCGTAGTAGCTGATGGTTGCTTAAGCAGTTTTCTTTGAATCCAAATTGGAATAATGGTATAATATTTTTGTCTTTTAGTTCATGGTTCAGCCTGGACTGTATGAGTTTCTCAAAGAGTTTAGCTACGGTTGGTAGTAGGCTTATGGATCTGTAACTATCTGTGGAATGTCCATTCTTTCTTGGCTTTTTTAAATAACAATATATGAGCAAATTTCCAATGGTCTGGAAAGTAGTCTAATTGCAGGCATGTTTTGAAGACGGAGGACTTTTTGTGAAGTTCTTCAGGACTACGTTTGGTATCAGATCATGTCCTTTTCCTGACGTAATTTTTTTGGCGAAGTATGGTTTAAATTGAGGCTGTTTAGGGGAGTTCTTGTGGTTACGTGACTTTCCAAATCTTTATCGAATCTTTGGTGATTGTTGTGACAGGCAGTAGCAAACGTTTCTTTCAGGTGACTTGCAAAAACCTTGCATTTTTCATTGGTACTGTATGTAAAGCCATTGTTGCTGTTTGCAGGCATTGCTGTGCTTTTTCTAAGTGTTCTTCTAGTTGCGTTCCACGTTCCACGTTCGATCATTGGGCTGCAGTTCTTCAACATATTATCTGTAGTTGTAGATTCTGTAATTGTCGAGTTCCCATTTGACCATGTGCGTAAGTTGATTAAGAAATGTTTTCGTTGGTGGATTTCGATTGTTTATCCAGGCGCTTTATGCTTTTCTTTTGTTAAATTGAGGATGTGTAAGAGTGAGTGTGTATGGGTAAGTGTAACTCTTCTGGCTGGGTTTGTTGTGGATTCTTTTAACGCTTCTGTGAAATTATTTATGTAGTGATCAAGGTCAGTTTTATTAAGGGCTGGGGGGTGATCACAGTTTGCTATCTACCTGTATTTGAAATTCATCCAAATCGATTTTGGCGGTAGTTAACGTTGAAGGTCTGGATAAATATGCAGGTATGCTTAGGAAGAAGATCAACACAAGGAGGTGGTCAATAACAAGTTTGTGAAGAATGAAAATCAGGCTTGGAGTATATATTGAATATTAAAATTGTTCAGAATCAATCAAACATCTCTTCCTACCTGATGTGACAATCTTCCAATAAGAAGATTGCTTTTAAAAACTGACTAGATCTTAAAATAGAAACTAATGGAAGCACGATGTGTTGTTTGTGATGAAATCACACTATCAATTAAAAATTATTATCGGCATTACCGTAAATGTAGGCATTTGAAAACGACTGTACTCTTTTTCACAATACAACTATGACGAAAATCCAAAGCCTAACCTGTGCTACCATCTAAAAACATTTACGCATTATTGTAAAATGAAGATTATGAAACTTGTATTGATTTACCATCGAGATATAACTTGCATCAATGGCATATGTATAAATATGGATTCTCATTGAAGGAAAACACGCGTACTATGTAAAATGTTTACGACACAATTTTATATTTTTGCTTTATACTACCTTTCAACCATCTGGTTTCTAGTGACACGAAAAAAAAGATCCTATAAAACAATAATGTTTTTTACTTAATAGTTTGGCGTAATTCATAGAGCGACTTAAGTTAGCCCTTCCTCAGAAAATTCACATACTTTTATCAAAGTTGGTATTGCCGAAGAAATTGCACATGTAAATGAACAAATGTTAACTATGGGAGTCTCAAAGCATCAAACTTCACATTCAAAGGCCTAAACTTCGAGACTGTAACCAAGGAGTGTGGAATTAAAATTTTTCTTTTCTTCCATAACTTTCCTTAACTTAAAGTTTATTCATTTGTCATGTTTCTATAGTTATTATACATGTTTTTGGCAGAATAAGGACATAAGAACATAAAATATTTAGACTACATAATTCTCTTAGCGCTGACTAAATATATTCCAATTATCCTTGAGATCATAAATTAACATCCGTTAGCCAACATCTGCATCCATAAATTTGATAATTTTTTTATTATTAAAATCGCATTTTCTTTAGTTTAAAAGTCTTATACAAATGTTTGAGAAATCAACAACGATTTATCATCACAACACGTAATCAAAGAATGCAAATAAGTTTATAAAAACTGCCGATACAGCTTCTACACAATTACCATGTGTTGCACGCAACGCAATTTTTTCAAGTCGCCGTCAACATTTGTTTGTGCTCCGCACCGCACCTGTTATATTTTGCATTAATCAGCATGCGTACGCTTCGAAAACGCAAATTTGTGCGCGATTATTTTGAGGGACGTTTCGCCAACTTGACAGGAAGGTGCGATAAAGGCGCTTTCGATTTCAATTTCGCTTTCCAAAATTAGACAGCCCTGCCAATCGATCGCATTCGGACACTTATTAATTCCGTGTCGACCTTGCCGGGCGACCCGAATACTTCGAGCTAATGCATATTCGGATAAGCCGCGATTGCACGTAATATTTTTAATGGATGCCTTTTAATAGATTAAACCGCCAATCGATACTTGCTTCCCCTGCCGCGACTTACGTTAAGCTTTATAGCGCTGCGGCTTTGATCTATTCAGGTTTTATTAGTTGTGTCTGCCCGGTATGAAACTCATGTGCAAGTGCTTTAATGTCGGATGGGGTGGTTTTCATATGTCAAAATGATTTACACGATACTTGGAATATTGAATGCGTTTATTCCATTTAATATTTTTAGTTCCCGTTTCTATAGGCTTAGTTCAAGGTAGACCCAGACTAGAAAATCGATGACTAACTATAGCATGAAATAACTTATATAAGACGTAACATTATCCTTTTTGAACAGCCAGCGCAGGTGCAGTAGTCGTGGCAATCTTGGTAGAGAACAGTGTGTCTAGAGACGTAGAACTTCATAGTTCCTCCAAGTAAAAGTTAATTGACTAGTGTTTGGTTTATCTTTCATACTTATAATATGGTGGCATAAAGATACTCTTACCCTCAAACTGACAGCATGTCCATTAATCAATAAAATGAGACGAGGCGATCTTTGGAGTCATTCAAAATCACAGCAGTACAGGAAACCAGATGGATCAACCAAGGGATCAAAGAGTACCAAAAAGAGTACTGCTATCAAGGATGGAAGGACGAAGGCCAGTGGAAAGACCCCGGAAGAGGTGGCAGGAGGAGGTTTCCAGAGATGCAGAAAGATACTGAAAGTTAAAAACTGGAAGAGAGTGGCAACAGACGGAGACGGATGGGGAAGATGCCTAAATGGGCTGTAGCGCCATTGAATGGATGGATGGATTAATATCGCTTTGTAAACATGTTTTTTGACGATTTCCTTTTTCTCTAGTAAATATTTCGTTAATGAGTAGTATATGTTATTGCATTTTCTGGTTCTATTAGTTTCCTCCTAATCGATCTTTCCATCGTTTTTTAGTTAGTCCCCAAATAGTCATAAACCGTTACCTTTTTTGGTTGTTTTCCCTTGCAGTGTATTTTGTTCTGATTATCTTCTCTTCGTTTTTTATTTATCACCATAATCTTTGCTTTTTCTGTGTTGACGTTTATACTATTACCTTCTGTTTCTATAATCCATATATCTATTAGTTTATCTATCTTTTCCGATTAGTATGATATCGCCCACATACAACATATTATTCATTTGTATCGGTGTTAAATTTTTATAACCTCCCTGCCCTGTTCCTTTGTATGCTTTATACCATTTAAAAGTTAAGGCTGTCTCATTGTTAAATCCCTTTCTGCATTTCAAATTCCTCCGATGTGGCTCCGTTTATTTGTATGTACGCTGTGACTTTATTATAAAAACGTAAATTAAATAATTCAATTAATTGTTCTAATACTTCCAAATTGTCTTAGATTTTCGAATATGTTATTTCTATCAACAGAGTCAAAGTAAAGTCATAATTTCAGTCCTGTTCCTATCATGCCATCCATAACGTTTTTAAGACGAAGGTGTTACAAATACGTTTGTATTACTTTTCTAAAAGCAGCTTGTCCGTTTTTTTACTCTTGGCTCTATCCATATCCTTAATCTAGCTTCTTTGAGAACAAAACAATCGACTCACCAACATGCTCGAGTTTTGAGAGAATGTGTATCCATTCCGATAGCATTTTAAGTAAAGTTCAGTGTGCTGTTTGAAAGCTTAAAAATTGTGGTTTCAAATGATACCAATTTGATTGGAATAGGACCTGTTCTGGCAAAGTTATGGGCCTAATAATATGTGTAACACGAAAAGAGTTGAAAGGGAAAAGGTAATTATAAAAGAAAGAAAATGAAATCCTTACTTGAAAGTAATTTAAAGAATTTTTCAAAGCATAGTGTTGCTACCCATACTCATGATTACACTTTCCAAGCGATTACACATAGATGGGATGACTTTTCCTGTGCTGTCTTAAGGGATTGCTTCCCACTCTTCAATCAAAGTCGCTCTCAGTTCAATCAGGTCTACTCCGGACTCTTAGCTTAAGCTCATCCCAAATGTGCTTAATTAGATTCAAGTCTGGGCTACACGGAGGCCAGTCCACTTTCAGTATACCGACGTCAGCCAGATAGGTAGTGGTTACTCGTGAGATGTGGCATCGCGCATTTTCGTGTATTAGCATGAAATACTCGCCAACAAATTCTGCAAACGGAACATGTTTCCCTAGAATGTCTCTGATGTAACGGTCCACTGTTAAACTTCCTTTGCATCCTCCCCTAAGACACAAAAACCAACTCTTTCCACATATGCAACAGTTTCTTGAATACAGCAATGAGCAAATTGCTCCCCTGGCTCCCTGATCTTCTATAGACCCGTTGCTATATAAGCACATCCTGGATTCGTCGGTGAATAATATTTTACTCCAATGGTCGAGGTCCCAATCGAGATGTTCGCGAACAAAATACAGTTACCTTTGCCTTTAGACTGTAGTCAATTTGGGCCCCGCAGCAGCCTTTTTTTTAAAGCCACGTTGACTGCCTTCAGTCTTTTTCTTACTGTCCAAGAGATGGCAACCACATCTCTGACCATACTCAGCTCTTGTTTGAAGTCAACGCCAGTCATGTGTCGACTTCTGAGGGATATTGAGACAAGAAATCGATCGTCTCTCTCCGTTGTGACGTGGCTATGGCCGCCTTCTTGCCGGTAGACGTAGCTACCGGTTTCCTGGTACCGACACAGCTGATTGTCTCAGATTTGCCACAGTCCTCTAACCGAGGCCCTCTCTCAACAATGCAAATGCCTAGGCTGCTTCGGCGGCTGTGGTATACATTTTCTTGCGAATCACTCGAGCACTTTCGTCACTTACTTACGTCAACTTCGGATAAATGACTGAGATGAATTACCGGATTGCAATCGTACCGTAGGCCAATCACAGTTGTCGCTCACGTGATGCATATTTTTTTTGAATGCGATTAATGCAATAGCAAAAGTTTCTTAAAACTCAATAATAAAAGTATTCCTTGGGCGTTAATGTTTTTATTTTTATTTTCCTTAGACTGAAACAGAAGATGAAAAATGCTCGTGCAACTAGTAAGTCTCTTGTTATGTTCCCAAGTGTAATATTCTGGTGTAAATCTTAAATGTTGTAGTCCCTAAGCAAATTTCCCTGTAATTACTACATATTTTGTCGCCCCCTACTTCATGTATCGGTAGAATTATGTTCTTTTCCCAATCCTGAGGGTTGGTTTATGTTATCCACGCTTCTTGTAATATCTACAGTAACCATTATTTCTTACTATCTCTAGTCACTTTATCATTTCTGGATCGACCATGTCTCCCTACTTTGCCTATTTTTATTTTATCTAGTGCTTCATCTAGTTCCTCTATTTTTGTATTGTGTTTATCGCTTTGTTTGTCTATGTTATTATCCAGCTTGTTCTCATAGTTCTCATAATTTTTTTTTGTAATAATCTTTCCATTTTGAATTACTTCTTCATTTATCGTTTTTATCTCATTATTTTTACCTCTTATTCCTTTTATTATTTATCTTCTTTTTCGTGTAAGGCTTCTGATTTTATTATAAAAATCCTTTTACGTGAACTGCATTCTTTATTTAGTCCTTTACCGAAAATCCCCAACTGTTTTTTAGCTCTCCTTATTACGTTATATTCTCTTTATCTATTTATCTTATATCTCTTTTCCTATTGTTACTATTTTTTTCAATCTTACATCATTTCTAATTTTGTTACTCCACCACATTGTCCTCTTTAGCTTCTGTTTGCCTTTATTTAATCCATATATTTCTATTGCTTTCTTGTACATTACCTCGTTAAAGCCTTTCCATAATTCTTTGAGATTTCCGATCCTCACCTTTTTCTTAAGTCTTCAAATTTCATGTCAATTTCAACCTGATATTTTTCCTTGTTTCTATATTTTTATGTTTCTTCAATAAATATGTAGGGCTACCCAAAGTAAACTTTAGGATGAGTTTCTTGAAAAAGCACAAAATATAGAAGCAATACGAATTTTATTGCTATCGCTGTAAGCTACAGACTTGGTAGTTATGTATAGAATGTGATGTCGGCTAAATGTCCTCCACAGCTTCGCTGATATGAGGCCATTGTTTTAACAAAATTTTCCATAAGCGCGGCTCTATTGTAAAGTGTAGCAGGTTTGTTGACATAAACCATTTCTTTTAAATAGTTCCAGAGGAAAAGTCTAATAAGGTTAGATCACAGTTAGAACCGCGGTGACCAATTAATGCACGATCGGGAAATTTGGTTCGAGGTAAAGTGATTATTTCACATGTTGTGTGACATGTGGCCTCATCTTGTTTAAACTACATATTATTCAAGGTCAAATCGTTGGTTTCGTTGAAAAACCTTGTTTAGCATCCCCCGATAACGTATCCCATCGACAGTAGTAGTGCCAGCTTTGTTCTCAAAAAAATACATTGGTTTTTCGTGAATAACACATGGACTTTTATTACCCAAAATACAATCTGGACGATTCACAAAGTTTTTGAACAAAAAATGCCAACAGCTTATTTTAATAGCAAACTTCGTCGGTTTTGATGCATTGCTGTAGAGTACACGATGCCACAACGACTTTGCTATGCTATGTGTTTAGATAACAACTCTACAAATGCAGACTTTCAACGTTCACGCAAACGGCGCGTAATTTAAATCCTAAAGTTAAATTTGAATCATCCTATACTAAAATTTCAGTTCATATTTGATTAACCCAATAATTTTTAACATATTTTTTATTTCAAAAAATTTCATTAATATTCATCACAAAAAATTGTTGATTATTTAAGCTTCATTTAAGTTATTCATTTCTTTAGTAACTGTAAATATGGAGAGAAGAACGAAAAACCATAAATGCTATAGAAACATCAGATACCTTTTACTCAAACCCATTCGTTCAATTTATTGTTAATGTTGGCACGGTTTTAGCTTAATAGTCTTTAGTAGAATTGAGTTATTGCGTTTCTTTATTTTGCAGTTTAAGTAAGGCAAATATTAGCCCGGTTAAATTATAACTTCGAGCAAATAAAGCTTAAACTAAATGTTGTGAGAACGGGCCGGGAGAGATTGTTCCGCAGTTACTTGCCTTCAGTTCGGTGAATATTGTATGGCGCAACCTGCGTCAATTGTAGAAACTAAGCCCGAAGTGCATAATGGATGGTAATCCTCCGCCTGTATTTGTATTAGTGGCGAATTTTAACGCGGCTCGTGAATATTCAGGGCGCCTGTCCGCGGCCAAATTTACTTAGCCCGAATTTTATTTGCGGAGCCGCCAATATCTGAGCGCGGCAATCCCTTCTTGCAATTTCTCGGCCTGTGTAGAGCCGCGAAAAAATATCTCGGCTTCCCGGAGGTCACATAAAAGCTGCTCCGGCCGCCTTTTTTGATATTTCTGCTCCGCCGCGGCTCCGGGGGATTTCGCCCCATTGTGCGCGCCGCCGCTAATCCCCCGAGAAAGCGTTCTTAATGCCGCAAATTTAATTAAAAAGCGGGGTCGACGCCGGCGATTGTTTGCGCGATATTCGGCCGCCGGAACGCCGATACACGCAAGCTGCATCATCTGCGGCGTCGGGCGCCGTTGCTTCCACCCCGCGATCGCGCCACGAGCCGGACTTGCCAATGATTGGGATATTAATTGGGATCATTCGCTGCTGGTGCGCAAACAGCCGGGTGGATCTCGGCGGGATTTCAAGGATGCCGAATTACGGCGGCTTGTTGCGGGCGCGCCGCGGTCCCGCGAAGCAGAAACGGGTCTGGTGAGCTTTTCCAAACCGAAAACTGCTAACTAAGTAATTACGAAATTAAAATCTCGCCGAGAGCCCGGCCGGCGCGGCTAGACCCGCGATGTTTATTAAAGTTCTGCTAATTCCGAACTAGGGCGCTTGTTTTACTTTTAGATGCACTTTCGGCTCGGATTCGTCTAATTAATGGCTTTTATCTGCAGCAGAACAAACTTAAAGTTGGCTTATCTAGCGCCAGCGTTTTTAAGTTTCCTTGGCTAGCAAGTTTCGATAATGTGCCTCCTGGGCGTTGTACGCGATCGCGCTGATGCTGCCTCCGAAATATCGATAAGTTGATGTTTATATTTCAACGTCGCTTCTTAAAAGTGGACGACCTTCCACTTGTAAAAGCCAAAAAGTGTTCCGGAAATTTACTCGCAGAAATGTCATTTTTATTTTTATATATAAACCTCATACTTTTAACTTCTTTATGAGACTGCACATTTTTAACTTTATTTTCTTAAATGCGTGTTAAAACTGTTTAACCTTCTTTCAGGTTTGCTGGCCAGTCGTTTGGTTTTCTTGGCACGGGTTTTAGCTAATAACTTGACAAAAAAAAGACATGTAGTCTGTTGTATAGGATTTTATTAGGCACATGGCAATTTTTAAATATGGAGTATTTTTTATGCTATAGCTACATCTGATATATAGTCTGTTCAATAATAAAGTGACTGCTGTAATTTCGTAAAAATAAATATATAATTTTTTTTATTAAAACGGTTTTCCAACAAGAACGATATAATTTGAAAATAAAATAAAAACTATTTCAGATACAACCAAACCATTTCTATTATTTAAAGTATGGTCTATTAAATTATGTTTTAAATCACACATCATTTAAGTGTCCACCTAGACTTCGTGCACACAAGTGAATTCGATAAATCCAACGTTTGATGACATTGTACAATGAATCATGTCTAGTGTTACGACTGCAGCGTTGGATGTTCAATCTTAATGTATCAAGGGTTCGTGGTTTGTTTGCCACTACATATTTCAAATAACCCCACAAAAAGTAATCTAAAGGAGTTAAATCACAACTTCTTGAAGGCCACCTAACAGTTCCATTTCTTGAACTTATCCTTTCATCAAACTTTTCTTGCAATAATGGCATTAGCAGTGTGACATACGGCACCGTCTTGTTGGAAGCACCTGCCCTCCAAATCAATTTCATCTAAATTTCGGCACAAAAATTTGCTGTCATCAATTCATACCGTACATCAGTTACTGTAACTGCATCTTTACCTCGTCTTGAAAAACGAATGGTTCGATGATACTACTATGTCATAAACCACACCGTACAGTGACCTTTTTAGAATGCAAGGACTTCTCATTAATCTAGTGTGGATTGTTTGTACACCATAAACGACAATTTCATTTGTTAACATTTAACATTTAACACTTAACCAAAGCAGCCAGGTCACGGCGGTTACGATCGTCTAGTGGTTTCAGTTCTAGAGCCAACAAAATCTTATACCGGTGTAAACACAAATCTTTTTGCAACATACACCTAAGCCCTAATTCTTGAGCCCGACAAGGAAACGATAAATTTGGAGCCCTTACAACGCTATCTCTTACAGCAGTCATGTTATTTGAATTTCTTGCATTTCAACGCTAGTTGGTATTTACGGACCACGAAGATTAAAATCCCTTTCAATTTTTTCAACGATTCGACAAATAGCAAGCATGGAAGCGCGATTATGGCAACCACGTTGGGTGTTCATACAAAAATGTCTATTTTCATAAAAATTTTGGACAATAACCAAACGTTCTTGAAATGTGTATTTAACCATGATGAACTGTCAGATTACACTAAATCCAAATGACAACTGGTAGCAGCTATAACACTTTAAGCACGGTTGATATTTCATTTCAAAATCATATCATTTTTACTGAAAAATCCTTTATCTGGTTTAATCACATTTATTATTCATTACAGTATCGCAAATTTTCAGTGCTTTTGATGAAGTTCTCTGCATAATCATTTGGCAAAGATCACCATATCTTCTCAATTTGAAGTAACTTCTGTTTCATCCTTTAAACTGAATTTTTATGTACGACCATGCATTTTCAGTGGGATTAACAACTGGGGACATTGCCAGCCATTTCGTAGTAGTGATGTTATTTTGTTGTTTTCACGCACTGCAGAGTTTGATGCGATGTTTAGGGCATTAGCTTCTTGTAGTAACCAACTGTTCTGTCGAAACCAAAAAAAATATATTCATTTTTTTTGCGTTCTTCGTAAACAACAATTTCCCCTATAACCTCTAGATTATCACTTTGCCTTCTTTATATTTGACTGCAGTCACTAACTAACAAAAGACCTTCGAACGACTGAAAACTGTCAAAATTAAACATTTTCACATGTGACAGACCTTTGATTTAAATGTTAAAAATCATACTCATTAAGCTCAAAGTTAAAATCATCTGATCAGAGAACTTTCACCCAATCTTGTTGAATGTTGGTGTTATAGAGCTTCTTGTAAACGATTGTTCTTATTCTCCTCCGAGAGCCATAGTTTTTTCCTCATCGTGCAGCCACTTAGGATGGCTTTTTTAAGGTTTTGAAGCGACTCTCAAATTAATTTTCGATCTTTACGTTCATAAGATACACTTTCCGATGTATTCTCTTCCGATGTCGCTGTAAACTAGTATTCTTAATATGTTTGGTACTACTTTAAGGAACCCAACAAACTCTTCAGCATAATTCGTGATTACGACACTTGCCCTGCTTATATAAAAAATAAACCCGTAAAACATTCTTCTACAGTAAATTTCTTTCTTTTAGACATTTTTACTGTATAACCATCGGCACTTCGAACTCCGTTTACCTATCGGCGATAACGAGACATATGCTCGTATTAAAAATAATATTTATTCTTTAAGGTAATTGTGCACGAAACGCACATTTTCATATTTTGCCGATCAGGTGTTTTATTAACCTTCTGTGAAACGAAAAACCATTAATGTATCTTCATATGTGAAAAGAATGACAAGGTCGTTTGTAAAAGGTTTTGTCCGGTTGGTTTATTTGTGAATTTCTAGATTTAAAGAAATTCTTTGAGGCACCTCTTTACATTCGTTCTAAATTTTTCACTGTTTGGACAAGACTGAAATCAGCAATCCAACCAACCTTTTCAAATGCCTGTGTAATTTCGACAAATAGGTTCTGAGCAAAAAAGTTTGCTGGAATGATTCTTTAATTGCTATATAGTTGAGTAATTTTATCAAAAATAAAATTAAAGGAGGGCAGATCAGAGTTTATTGTGAAGAACATAAAATATGTTAAATATAGACTGTGTTGTTTAAGGGAGGAAGTTTAATTATAGAAGTTTTAAGTATTGTATTATAGAGATACTTAATCTGGGCAACTTTTAAGTTTTTGGTACATTTTTGAGGCTTAAAGTAGTAATTAGCTACTCTGTAGTAAACCTTTATAGAAGTAATTGTTGATTTGAATTTTATCATTAGGCACTTCAGCAAAATACTTGTAAGAGTCCTGCTTTTCCTTCTTCGTTGCTGGTCTATAATTACTACAATATGAAGTGCTAGTTTTAATAGAGGAAAATCCATATAAGATCTGATCTTTGTTTATACTTCTCCCTTTCAAAAGAAACCTTCAAATAGAAGGCGCTACAATTTCGTTCATATTTCACGATTTTACTTTAACTTTGATTTCAATCGATCTATTATTCGTAGAGCGCCTTAAGACAGGATTTTAATTTATGTGAATATTATATGCTGTTGTGTGCTATAACATAATGTAGCTAAATATTTGTGCTTAACATCAAAAATTACACTTTTGTTTCGTAACGTTATTTCGTCTTGACAATTGTAATCAATATATTTCAATCGCTTCTCAGAATGGCCGACATTTGTTACGAGATTACAAACAGTAAACTTTGGGTTTTGTTACCAAATTATTGGAATAAAGGTCTGACTAGAAGCAATTTACAATGTTGAAGATGAGGGAAAAATTTCTCAGCGACAGTGGCCAAATGGTTCAAGCGTTTCAACAAAGCAGATTTTGATCCTAAAGACAAACCTCCTTCTGGTTAACCATCACATTTCAACAACAAGATTTGTTGATAGCGTTGGGAGACGAGCCTTCATCAAGCAGTCGTAGTCTGGCTTGGGTTTTTGGAATTTTATCTCTTAAAACTGTGCTTAACCACCTGCATCAAACCAACTATGTTTGTAAGAAGCCCCGCCAGGATGCGTACGAAGTCACTCAAGCAGACGCCAACACACTAATCGACATTTGCGCTCAATTACTCAAGGAGAAATTTCATAAACTACAGAACGTCAAGGTGCTTTCCCATCCTGCCCACAGTCCAGACGCTGCTCCATCCGACTACAGTCTCTTTCGATTTATGAAAAACTCTTTGCGTAATCGTAAATTTGAGTTTTTGGACGTAGTGCCAAAAGCGTGTCAAAAATTCTTTAATTTGGAGAAGCCAAATTTAACGACATGCAGATCAGCGGCAAGAAATCGCGGAAGATACTGGTCTTTATTTCGAAAAATAGTTGTTATTTCTTTTAAATTAATTCATGTATACAATTTAGCGCGAACGTGTTGTCCAACCTATAGTATGAGCAACAAAGGAATTTCAAGAAATTAGGTCTTTGAAGAGTGTACGCAAGTGTACATACAGCGATAAAGTAAACAAGATGGGTAGAGTGATATTTCCCAGCGGATGCTGTGACAGGAACTTTCATTGACCAGGGCAAGTTGCAAATCTAATTTTGTAATTAGCAATGGGTTGCATTAAATGCGAGAGAGGGTAGGAAAGGGTAGGATTAACTGTAGAGGTCAATGTTTATCAACCAACAAATTTAAAATTAAGAGAGCCATTAACGCCATTCTGCACCAAAAAATCTAAGTAACTGAAAAAACTTGGAGATTAAATCTACAAAAATTTTTAGTTTCTAAGATTTTAACTAATATAAATACAGAAAACAAATGTAACTTTATAAGGAAAAACATTTTAACAAACATAAGTTACTTTAAGCAGAAATTCAAAGTCTAGTGAAGCATGTAGATTAACATTTAAAATTTAAAATTTAAAATTACCATTTTTTGTATCATCAAGTAAATGACAATTAATGTTGTTCCTTATAACCTTGCACTTTTAGGATTTTTTTAAGAGTGTGTACTTAAAAGGAAATTACATATGATCAAGCAAATAGAAATCGAGAAAGTTTATTTTGTCGAAGTTTATAGCGTTGATGTAATTAGCAAAAAATAGAATTTATAAAATTAAAATAGAAATTGAAAAATATGTGTAAATAAAAAATGCAATATCTTCAAGTGCTGAATTTAAGAAAGTTAAAAATCGTAATCGAATTGTAAGAGAGTTGACCTTAAAAAATACAGAAATATATCGAAGACTCTGTTGATATAACAAAAATGTTGGTTGAAATGTTTAAAATTCGAAAACATTAATGGATCTTAAGATCGATCTCTAAAAATGAGTTTGACAAAATACATCACAAACATAAATAATACAGAAATTACTCTATATCTTCACAACTTTCCCAACACCCCTCCTCAAAGAAATATTTTCATTGGGTTAGTCAGCTTGCAAATTTATTGAATATTAAATCTAAAAGTTATTTAAGTGAAGAAGAATGTCGTACAGGCAACTACAAGAAATATTCAGTTATAGATTTTAATATCCTAACTTACATTACACCGCCCAGTCTCCTTCCTGGAACTCCATATTTGGTAATATATGGTGATCGATTCAAATACAAACCGCAATTATTTTTTTTAATTTATTGAAACAACATAAAAACACAGGCATGCAAATTTATTTTGCTGCATGATTTTCTGATTTCGAAACGCATTGGTAATTTTTGATCTCGCTACCATAAAACGAAGGCGGTGGTGACGCCAGCAACATCGTCATCAAATCTTCGTTTTCCAAGTACTTCTTTTAGTGGCCCAAATAAATAACAATGACAGGAAAGTAAGTCCGGACTTTAAAGAGAATATTCCAGTACAGTCGAGAACACATCCACAATTTTTTTTGAGCCACAAACCAGGATAACGTTTTGCATTGCCCGAGCGCTGCCGTAACTTATTTTGACATTCTAATTAATTTCATAAACAGTCATCTTGAAGAAGGCAGGCAGTTAGGTTGATCCTCGGGTGACGTCGAACTTCATTATTAACTGCAATTTGTCTTTCCAAGAATGGTTTATGCCTTAACCTCCTTAAGGATGCTGTTCCTAAACTACATGATTCAAGTGTTCTCAGATTTCAAATTGTCTTACACCCTATTATTGTAAGAAAATTCCGCAACAAACAAAGGTACTTCTTGCTCTGACATCGTGATACAAACTACCCTACTGGGGATATCTTCTTCAGGCATTTCTTCATACAACGTTCAGAAGCCACGCATCTGTAGGCTCATCTCAAAGCGTCGAAAAATAATTCTGGTTTATATTTAGTTCACGCACAAGATTTTTGAGATCGATCCGATATTTGTTTATAAAAATCTACAGCTTTCGTTTTAAGTAAATTACGTAGGGTAGCAATTTTACTATAGCATTTAAACATATTCGTTCTAATTTTAGCACTGAAGACTTCTATAAACACATTACCTCTTGTGCGTGTTTGCACTAACAGAACTTCATGTAGCGTTTCTCTTTTTCAATTTATTAGAGCTTCATTTAAAATTTGGTAAAAAAGTATATTACTTCAATGGCATTTGCTAATTGTTTAAAAATGTTACACGTAGCTAATCATTCCAAATAGTTGAAATTTTTATCAAAATACAGAAATCAGTAGGAAATAAATTATGAGTGATATTCCGCCGAGTGTTATACGATAAGTCGTAACATTTTAATCCTAATTATCTACCATAACCTTTTTTGGTCTGAAGACAGAGGTCCCTTTACGTATTTTTTTTACTTTAATGATCAGTGTATTTAAGATAAGTAAGTCTTTTATTAAGTCTTTAAACCAGGTCTTCTTCTTTCAAATGCACTCTCCATATTTCATTACTAGTCATCAACTCTATTTTACATGCATTTTACAAATTAAATCTAGCAACCTTCAAATATAAGACTTAATCAGTTTTGGTTAATTCTGCGTAGCTTTTCCATTTTTTTGAAAATTTTCTGCTATATAAAATTGGATCAAATCTTTTGCTACAGGCACAATCGACGAGTCTGGCCTTATCAGTGAAAGCTCTTGTAAAACATTTTTAATAAATCAAAAATATCTAGACAATGTTAATATAATAAAAACAATACACACAGTCGCCATGTAACCTGGCAGCCAATGCGAGTAAACTGTAATGCGCATATGTGAAAAAAGACGATTTTACTGTTGGGTCAGTTAGGAGTTAGCCGCAGGTAAGTGAGCACATAATCGTCATAATTCAGTAACCTAAATAAATAGAGCAACAAATTTGCATTAAAATTATGCAAAGCTGGCACATTTGGCCCCAGAAACTGTTCGATGATTTAGAAGGTTTTCTGGAACGACGCAATGAGCGTAGCGCAATAAAGTCTTGTTACAAACGATTCAGAGATCCCCAGGAATCTCTTGAAAGTAATCCGGGTTCTAAAAGACCAGCAGCGAGCAAAGAATTGAAGAATAGTTACTATTAATAAGGATCGGCCATTAACAGTCAGAGAACTAGAAGGTATGTCAAACCACGATCCAGATTTTCCATCCTGTAACTTCTGGTTGTTACCAAAACTGAAATCATAGGGAAGAGATTCGAGGTCGCCTAAGATATTCAGGCCAATACAACGTAATTTAGTACAGAATTTTTCAGAATGTTTTGAACAACAGCCACGTGTGTTCTGGAAATATCCAATCAATGTTAATATGATAAAAATAGTTGTCAAGGCGACGATTTAACTTGGCAGCTGATGAGAGTAAACTGTAATGCGCATGTGTGGATGAGAACAACGTCATTGGCCACGTCAGTTGGGACGGTGATTAGGTACACGTAGTGTGATCGCCACACTTGCAATAACCGAACTACTAACTCTTGGAGCATTATTTAAGAAAGTAATTCCATTTAATATACCAAAACGAGCCCGGGTTCCTAAAAATCGCAGATCTAGAGAATTTTCCTCTCACTCTTCTCCATCGATCCTGCTGATGATTACGTTATATTTATTTCATGTTTATTTTTTCACTTAAATCCCTTAAATTTTAAATATTTGTTTTTGTTTTGTGTGTGTTTATAGCTTTATAATGTACCCTAAGAGTATTTTAAACTCTAAAATATTTTCGTTTAAAGATTGTGTTTTAACTTCTTCAAAGTTCTTTTAAAATATTTTTATGTTTTCTTTTCTTAATTATAATCGATCCTACTTCAAATTGTTAATGGTAAGTTGTCTATTTATATTATAAGTTTGAGTTATTTCAATATTATAACGCTGTCACGTATGCTTACTATTCTATCTATCTCTTTTCATCACAGTCGCTATTAAGATAATCCAAATAGTAGATTGTGCATACATTTACATTATCCTTATTGTGGATGGTCAGAAATGTGCATTTATTGTAATCACTCTAGATTTCTATCTCTTGGTTTGATAAAACCCACGTGCCGTTATGGCGACAATTGTGTGTAGTTGACTGGATATCCGCCTTGAACTTCCACATAACCTAACATGCTATTAACGTCTTTTCGTTCCTATTCTCTGTTTAGAATTTCGCTCTCGACATTCAGAAATACTAGTACTCTAAGAATTTTACCTCCAACTATATGTAGCTATCTTTCGCACACATAATTCCTCCATTAGTATTCCATCTGTTCCACTGTTCTTCGTTGTCTCTCTAAATAATCATTCTGTTGTATCTACCCAGAATTGCAACTAACATGATACAATAGAGTATTTTTTTAAAGTATGAGCATATTGTCAGCATAATTTCAATTTAAAAATATATAAAAGATAGTAGATAACACAGAATTGAGTGTCAAAAAATATAAGATAAATAAATACATCACAGTCCAGGTATAATCAACTAAAAATGCAATATTGTGACATAACTCCTCCAAAAAGTAGATGTAGTTATGAATATACTGGTAAGAAATATTTACAGGCTTATAATTCTTACATAGATAGAATCAAACGAAATCAACTTAACCATTATAACTGAAGTTAATCTTGGCCTATTTACTCGCCCCAAGACAAAAAGAGCGAAAAACTGACACTTAAGGGAAAGGTCTAAGAAATTTAATGTTGCATACACAAACGAAAGTGGCATCAATGAAAACAAATTTCTTCAAGAAATTAAAAACCTTAACTGCCATGATCTAGTAGTTGAAGAAAGTATGGCAACTGTCCCTCCTACATCCCTCTTGACTCCTATCTAAAAAACAATTTTTTTCAAAAAAGGTACATCCACAACCTTAAAAATATTTTTTCTCTTCTTGTTGCGGTTGGTTTAGATAAACGACGAAATTTTAAGAAACTACATAAAGAATTTATTGAGCGTGGCATTGTAAACTGGAACAACTTTAAAATTTAAGTATTATCTGGACTAGTTACAAAAACCCCGTGAGAGGTTGCTAGTCCCCATCGGGAGCCTCCTCAGGTGGCGGATAGAGGAATGCCTCCTAGATATGGGTGGTACCGGGGAAATAAAATACCCGGGGCGGACCAAAACTAGCAAAGGACACGACGGTTCTCCAGTAGGAGCGGTACTCCGACAGCGACTGTACCCCATGTTAGGGGCGGCTGAATTACTATCTCCCAACCCGTCTAGCCAGCGTGGGAAGATTAGGCCAATCACCCCCTTTATTTAGCAACAATGTCAAATTACAAAACAAAAAGATTTATACCTCAGGTGAGTAGGGCTACTAGTCCAGAATCTCACACTGATGATTACACATCAGTCTGTCTCAAGGATTCTGGGGGAGACACAAATTTGACAACTGCAAAAACATTAAGCACACACAGAAATAAGACTAAACTCATGATTGCTACATACAACATACGTTCACTAAACAAAGATGAAAAATTATACGAACTCGAAGAAGAACTTAAAAACATTAGATGGGATATAATAGGCTTAGCTAAAATTAAAAGAAAAGGCGAGCACTGCCTAACGCTAACATCAGGACACATACTATATTACAGAGGTGCAGAAACTGAGGAAATCAACAACATAGGAGGAGTAGGTTTTATAATAAATAAGAAATTAAAAAATCACATAAAGAGCTACAATTCCATATCGAAAAGAGTAGCCTATATCATCCTAAATATATCTACATTCTGCAACATGAAAATTATCCAAGTATACGCTCCAACTACAAAATATGATGACGAAGAGGTAGAATCGTTCTATGAAGAAATTTCAGTAGCAATAAAGAATAACCACTGCCAATATACACTCATAATAGGAGACTTTAATAGTAAGATAGGGGAAAAAATAGAACCAAGCGAAGATAAGATCGGAATCCATGGGCTAGGGGAAACGAAATGAACGCGAACAAATGCTCATGAATTTTGCAGAACAACAAAATGTATATGTAATGAATACTTTCTTTAAAAAGAAACCCAGTAGAAAGTGGACATAGGTCAGCCCTAACGGAGAATATAAAAACGAAATAGATTACATTTTATCATCAAATAAAGATATTGTTAAAGATGTAACACCACTAAACAATATTGGCACAGGAAGCGACCATAGGATACTGAGAACAAGAATAGAAATAAAAACGAGATTGGAAAGAAAGAAAAGAATTAGCACTCCAAAATCAATGATAGACACAAGGATTTTAAAATAAAAACAAGCACAGTATGAATACGAATTAAACAAGAATTTAGAATCCTCTGAAATACAGGAAATGACAATGAACGACATGAATACTACCATAAACAAATGTATGTTAGACGCAGGCCTTAAAGTAGCCGCAGCTCGTAAGAAAAAAGAAAAAAGTTGGAGTGACAGAACAGAAGAACTATTCCGTATAAGACGAGAACTGTTGAAAAACGGAAAACGGAACACGATAGAATTTACAGAAACCAATAAGACACTAAAGAAATCAATAAGAGAAGATAAAAGGAAACAGTTAGAAGCACAGATTGAAAAAATAATCCAAGAAAATAAAAAGATCATTAGGTAGAGCAAATATCACAGCATTTAAAGACGATGAGGGAAAAGAAGTAAGAGATAAAAACGAAATTTTAAGGACCATAGAACTATACTATGAAAAGCTATACAAACAAAAAAACGAAACGCCGAAAGATGTGGAACAGGAATTAAAAAAGAAAATAGTAAATGTAAATTCAGAAGATATCCCAGAAATTACTAATGAGGAGACTAAATTCAACATAAAGTCCATCAAAAATCACAAGTGCCCTGGACAAGATGGCGTAATAGGCGAGTTAATAAAAGAAGGAGGAGATACGATAATTCAAGCATTACAAATATTCTTTAATAAATGTCTGGAGGAAGGAAGGATTCCTGATGATTGGAGCAACGCACTAAGTATCCTCATATACAAAAAGGGAGACAAAACAATACTTGATAATTATAGGCCAATATCTCTATTGCCCCAAATATACAAACTCTTCAAAAAAATCATAGTAAACAGATTAGATGCAAAACTAGAATTCTACCAGACGATCGAACAGGCTGGATTTAGGAAAAATTTCAGCACAAACGACCACATCCTCACAATAAGAACATTAATAGAAAAAGCCATCGAATACAATTTACCTTTATATATGGCGCTGGTCGATTTTGAAAAAGCTTTCGATTCGATTGAATTGTGGGCGATAGAAAAAGCCCTGCAAAACAGTAGAATAGACTATAGATACACTAAAATGATCCACTCCATCTATGAAAAATCAACAACGACAGTGAGGTTACACGAAAACACTAATAAAATCCCGGTCGGTAGAGGAGTAAGGCAAGGAGACTCGATGAGTCCTAAGTTGTTTATAACAGCACTAGAAGATGTGATAAAGTCACTTAACTGGGAAAACAAAGGAGTGAATATAAACGGCAAAATGCTCAATCACCTGGCCTATGCAGATGACCTAATCATCATATCAAACTCAGCAGTGGACTTACAAAACATGCTCGAAGAACTCAAGAACAAATCAGCAAAAGTTGAGCTAAAAATAAAAAAACAAAAAACAAAAATAATGACTAACCAACAAGACAACATAAACATAAAAATTGACAACCAAACTGTAGAGACAGTACAAGAATATGTCTATTTAGGTCAATTGATAACATGCAAAAAATTTAACCAAAATCTGGAAATTGATAGACGCATACACCAAGCAAGGTCGGCCTTTGGGAAACAAAATAAAATACTGAAAAACCAAACAATCCCCTTAAAACTGAGAAAAGCTGTGTATGACCAATGCGTACTCCCAGTACTTACTTACGCGGCACAAACATGGACATTAAACAAAACATTAATGGGAAAACTTGCCAAAGCCCAGCGAGCAATGGAAAGGCAAATGCTAAATATAACGTTGAAAGATAGAATAAGAAATGAGAGTATAAGGGAAAAAACAAAAGTAATAGACGTCAAGAGACATGTAGCATCATTGAAATGGAGATGGGCAGGCCACACCATGAGGCAAAAAGATGAACGATGGAACAAGGTAATACAGGAATGGAGACCATGGACGGGCAGAAGGAGTGTGGGGGCCGCCCACAAACCAGATGGAAAGATGACATAAAATTAATAGCAGGATTAACATGGATAAGGACAGCTCAAGACAGAGACAAATGGAGATTTAAAGGGGAGGCCTTTGTCCAACATTGGATAGATACAGGCTGATAAAGAAGAAGAAGAAGAAGTTACAAAAACATCATCTTTACTACGATGACGTCAAAACCTTTACCGCAGAAGAAATATGCTATGTTTTACCAAATAATTTCATTTTCTTCTAATACAATACGTAACAAGTACAATCAAATTTATATACTTCAAGTACCGAGACTGCATTTGCATTTGATTAGACCTAAAAGCAAATTCTTGCATTGTTAGACATTTCCTTCTGTTTTTTAACATGTTAAAGCCAATTTCAGATGATCCAATCAGTCCCGGTGAAGGTTTCTGAACACATTCCTTATTTTTAGTCTCTTGGGTGACCTCACGATGTTTATGCAAAAATGCAAATCAGCAGGAGCGCTTAAACGAAAATAACAATTGCTAAACGCTATCAGCAACAATGCTAAAAGGGGTTTTGCCAATTAAACTATCGAAAGAAGCATTGTTAACATTTCCGCGTGTTTTATTGTTGCAACGTCCTCGCTTGCGCACGGCAACAGGAGTATTAGCGGCAATTATCCTGGAAGGAACAATCGGTAATTAATTAGAGGAGGTTTTAGTGAATTTTCGAATTTATGGTAACGGCTGCTGTTCATGTAAACAGGTATCGCTTGCAAAATCTGCATTTGAATATGCATCTCGTTGCATAACCAAGTCGTCACGCTGGTGTGGCAGTGTGACCTTCCAGATGTCCTTGGCGGCGTAACTATTTTGTGCGACTTGTAATTATTGATTTTACAAATTGGTTTCTTATGTTCATCTACTATAATACCTATAAATAATTACGTAACGTCAGTATGCCTTTTAGATGGCAGAAATTAGCAATTTCGCAAAGGGAGTTATAATAAGGTTACTAAGTATCGAAGCCAACGCGCGCGCTCTTGGCCTCGTTGCTAATTTCGAAGATACTTTCATTTGCATTGATTTTTTACAGCGAATCCTTAATGTCAAGGTGTACAATTTTTTATGTCGGCATCCTGCCGATCATCCTCGACAGAAAACGAAATTTCTCAAGCATTATTTTAATTGAGAGCCAGAAGCTTCGCGTGCCGCAAATTGAAGGATGGAAAGGTCCTCTAGAACGAAACCGCTGACGGTTGGCGGCGCAATCTTCAAAAACGCTGTCGCGTATAAAATCGCGCGGGCCGGCGATGCACAATCTATAATAAATGGATGTGGAAGTCCTCATAAGGAGTGCGCGGTGGGCGGACAGAGAGCTTTAAACTTTAAAATTAGCAGTATGTTTGACCGGGTAAATTATTTACGCGATTGCCGAACGAATGCTCATTTAATTGAATTCGCAGAGCAATTTCAATTAATGCTCAGCTTCATTCCACCTACTTATTTTAATGCCGCTAATCCGCGGCTTGTTAATTAGTCAAATTGTGCGCCCACTAGCGCTGTATGAATGTGTCCAGCAATTTGTTTCAACTTGGTCGAAATCGTGATTGCCTGCACGCCTAGCTACTCGCCAAAATGCAGTAAATCGCTCACTACTCGACTCCCAACACAATTAGGTGTTAAATTTATTGTTTGTGTAATTTCAAAATTAAGAAACTTCATTATAAATCAACAATATTTTAAAAATGCGAGATGCTTGATAACTAAAGTTTTGTTAATTGGAATCTTTCAAAAACCTTATTATTCTATAAATACTATTAATTTTATTGACCAACGTTAAATGATAACTTTGTTTCAGAAAAATATTACATAGGTGTAATTGTACACCATGCGTCTAAAATTTTTTACCGGGCCCTTAATATATTGCCTTTTATATCTTTAGAGGTCATTAAAATCATTCTACATGATGCTATATTACAAAGTCACTGGTAAGCCAATTTAAATTAGCAACGCCTTATGCTTTGCCGCATGGTCAACTTAGGCGACCTGTTCAAAATTCAATAACTGGTTCATAAATATTCAACTAATTTTAATATCATGAAAATAGTTTGCTTGGTCTCAGTTTCACCTGGAAGCTGATAAAAATTAGCTCTAATGCGCATGCGTGAATAAGGACGATTCCACTGGCCAGATCAATTAGGAGTTAGATATCGGTGATTGAGCACGTGTAGTGCGGGCGGAGCAACGAATTTTAATTAAATTTTGTTGGCATAGCTGGCACATTTCATAGAAATTATTTGGATGATTTAGAAGTCTTTCGGGAACAATGCAATGAGTGCAGAATAAATAAGGGTATAAATAATTTAGAGATAACCACGAATCTGTTGGCAGTATTTCGCGTTCTGCAAGACCAGCAATTAGCAGAATAATGGAAAATGTTAAATATGCACGGGTTGTAATAAATAAAGTTTTGGCAGTCCGAGAAGTAAGATGATCTGAGCATCTAAAATGGTAAGGGTAAGGTTTTCATGAAAAGTCAAACGTGTCAAGCCAAAATTGATTCCGCGACTATCATTATCAAAGCATTGTGTTGAAATTGCTAATAATTTGCTTCAGGTTGCTACCAATAAGCCATATTTCGTCAGAAACGTGTCTACGGCTACCGTACGAAAACAAAAGCTCAATCATCCCAATAAAAAGCGAGATCCGATGGTATGTACTTTAAAAAAAGACTCTTCTCTTAACTTGCACCACATTTGATAATTATGTAAATTATTTTTTATCGTAATTATAACAATGTTTATTATACGATATTTTCGGAATGAGCTACTTATTTCATTTTGAGTATCATTTCAAACTGTTTTTTGTATAAAGAAAAAGTATACAATTGTGTTTTGATACCATTTAACTCTAAACGTGCATTAAAAAATTGCAATTTTATTAATATAGGGAACAATATATTGAAACGTACCCAGGCCCCCGAGGACCACAGGTTCGAGATGTTTTACTCCTCTCTCTTGATGGGCCTGATTGTATAAAGTAAGAACCTTAATATTTCCAAAAATATTGTCTCTTATGCTCTTATGTTATGTTCCAACTATAACTGAAACGATTATACCACCACAAGGACCATGCCATACATTAAAATTGTGAGGCTTTAGTAGTCTAATGAAACTATTGTGGTAATAATTCACCCCTTTTTTGGTAGAATAATTAAAATTATTGCAGCGTCAAATAACAGCCCTAGAAACTTCCTAAAGCTTCCTTTCGTGGTCAGGACTATAGCTTACAAGCCAGCTAACGAAGCTTTAATAACCCATTTTTATTTAAATTAACCATCAGATAATTTAAAATTATACCCTTTTAAGTTTATATTGCGGTTTATGCTTTAGGACACTTGAATCTTCCAAAATATTATAAGAGACCTTCAATACTGAAAAACGCATAAGATCCCATAGTGCAAGTTAATTTCTTTCAATTGTGCAAGGCTATGAACTAAATTCATCGAAGGGTCGTAACCAAAACAACAGCAATTTTTTAATAAAAAAGGTAGCAATAAGGTAGTGATGTGGCGTAAGATATGTTCTAAAAGTACGAAAATTTTACATACAATTTTTAAGTTACAAATTTGTATAACTATAGTATTTACAGATTAATGAGAAAAATATATCAAATACTTTATAACTCAAATAAGTACCATGTACAAGAATAATTTGAACACTTTAACAAAGTTCCCCAATGGTCTAAAGGAAGTAACTGTCTTTACAAGACTAATATGAAATTAAAACTTTTAGCTCCAAAGTATAAAGTTAATTTGACTTACAAGCATATAATACAGAATAGATTCTTGAAAGAGTCAGCACTTTATAAAATTAATATTAAGGTTTGTTGAAGGGAGTAATCCTATTGTATATCTAAGTAAAGTTTTTTGTGTTGTAATATAACAATTGATGGTGTGGCGGCCTTTTCGCCCTTGAACCGCTTATCTCGCGGCGGCATGCTGGCGGCTGTGATGTCTGCCCGTTTTGCCATCGCACGCAAAACGGCATATGGGCTTTTGCTCAGCCGACAAGTCTGCATACGCCGTCGGCGGCACCTTTGATTTGAAAGGTGCTGGCGAATGCAAATTGCCCGCAAAGACCTGCCGCCAAGCCAGGCGCGAAGCCCGGCAACATTCACGTTCCGCAACTCGGCCAACTTGGTCGTGTTTAACACCGCATACATTCAAGCACCGCAGCTCGGCCAACTTGGTCGTGTCTCAACCCGCAAGAAACTCGCCATCATCAGCGCGACCAATTTCGGTCGTGTCTCAACCCGCAAGAACATTCGCTACCCGCAAAACCCCGATCCGCAACGCAGAAGTGGCTACCTGGGAATCGCCGACGAAGCCGAAGCCGAAGCCGATTCAGGTGAGCGATTTGGCAATATTCGTTGGTGGATATCGGTAGCCGCCCCCATCCGCTTACGCGACGGCCGTTTAAGGGACGATTTGGCCTTATCGGCTGACCTTCCATACGGGCCGTACTACGTTTCACACCGCATCACGAGAGCGGCTATTTGCACGCCTGCCTCTCCATTTGTTGGTCCTTACGAGCCGCATCGGTATCGTATCCAACACCGCATCCACGAGAGCGGCTATTTACACGCCTGCCTCTCCAATTGACTTATTTAAAATGTTTCGGAATAAACATTGTTGTACCTGAAGCAGCTCAGTTATCCATTTAAATTTAAGTTTAAATGCAAATAAGTAAACCGCACGGTTTGCATAATGCCATGCAATTTTACATAAATAATGAAGATGCTTATATCGGAGTTGAAGTACAAAATAAAATTATAATTAGGGATAGAAATCCCCCAATGTAAATTTTGCTAGTTTGATCTTGGTGTGCTAATAAAAAGAACCGAAGCTTCACATCTAAAAGAACCCTTGCAAAAGTATAGCTATTAAAGTAGCTTTTAGTAGTATCTAATTTCTATAATATCTTATAAAAGTAGTATTTTATTAGCAATTAGGCAACCAATTCTACCCATCAACAAGTTTGAAGGTGTGGAAGACGATCCAGATAACGAAACGAATTGGGTTGTGCTAAAAGCAACTTAAGTTGTGTAGGTTTGGTGCAGAAATAACATTTTTAATGTTCAAGTAAAATTACGAAATCTGCAAATCCTAAGTCTAGCTTCCATAACATCGTGTTCTTTTAAATATTTCTTTTGTTGTCAAAAGAACAAGCAACTTGCATACACAAATAACTTGGACTTAAATTTTTCTAAAACAAGTTCAAAAGCTTCTGTTACTAAGACACAATAGACGCTAACCCTATTGAATAAAAATTATTCTCACGCCCAATTTAACTTAAGTTGGTAGAGAAACTTTTCTAAAATAATCTATTGATTAGAAAAAGACAATCTTGAAGAATCACAATTAAATGCTTGTTAAATATTGCTTCTTACTTGTAGCAAATTTTCTAATTGGCATCTACTGTTCTTATTTCCCTTTAAAGAAATAAAGTGACTAAAATAGACCCATTCCACTTTAATTTCATGTACCATATTTATTTAGCCTTCTATTTACTACTCATCTCGCCTTCCTAAGATAACTTGTAAAGCAATACTGAAAGGTGATGCCTTAATTGATACAGCGTCGCAAAAGGCTATTTACAAAAAATTAAAGTAGGACCAGACTTCTAAATAATGCAGAAACCAGGCAGCGTCTGGATCTGACATTAAAAAGCACCCCTTCCTCCGCCATATTAGTTAAAAACCTTATAGCATGCAAGGTTAGCAATTCAGTTATTTCACTATATTTCTGTTTTGCTGTAATAATCAAAAATTTACATCAAAATAAGTATGAAAACACTTCCAGGACTCGGCCCTGTGCTACGCACGATGTTATCAGAATTATAAGTGTATAAACAATCTCGATCGCTTCAAGATTAGAACAGAAGACTTGCCAAATATAAGCAACAGGAATTTACCACTCTTTTTACTTCTCCAACGAGTACCACCACTACCTTAGCTTTAATGAAAAATGACTTACATCAAGGATCTGCTAAATGACCCTAAACCATTTCATAGACTACCAACGATAAAATTTGATTTTTGTTCCACCAACAGTAAAAAATTAAATTGCTGTAGCAAAAAGCAGTAATGTAAAGATGACTGAGAGTAATAAATTCACCTGTGACAGCAGAAAATTCTTCAAGGACTGCTCACAATAAAGCCACGGAAGCTAACACGAGTAACCTCCATTACACAAATTTATGTGCCTAATGCTCCGCAGAACATACTTTGTCATTAATACACAATGCATTCCAAGTTGAGGTAACATTAAACAAGGCGGAAAATCGAAGTTGTTTATAATGAAAGCTAAAAACGATACAAATTCCGCAACTTTAAGGCTTATTAAAATATTGAGAGAAAATTTGAAAACTAGTTTTTGCGTTAGTGTAACTAGAGGACCAAACTAAAACTAGCAGTACGTACGAAATTGGGCTTCAGCCCTGCAACGCTCCGGCCAGATTTCATTTGCGCCCTCGACGGACAGGCGCAGCTTGGAGCCGCGCTTTTGAAAAAGCGCCGCCCGGCGCGTTGCGTAAAACAGCCCATTACGGCCGATATTTATGGGCACAGCGGAACGGGATCTATTTCATTAATTAACATTTGCTCAGTCTTTGGTAAGCTCGCAAATGCAGTTGCGGAATCGCCCGGCGCTACAAACACTTTCTATGCTCGCGCAGCGTGCGCCCCGCTCGTGCAGCCGGATTAAAATGTAAAAAGGTAATCCGGTAAGAGAGACACGTCCATCTCCGCCGAGCGCTTTGTTTTATTTGCGATCGACGGGAGCGGCTGGATTATTTGCTCGCTGAAAAATAGCTTTTATAGCTTTATTCGGCTTTATGCGACGATTTCGATCTACTGATAAGGCAACATTAAACAAAATCTTCAAACTCAATTTTTATGTTGAAAAATTAACAGCAACTTTCAATCAAAAAGAAATTAAATTTTGGTATAGAAGAGATAAAGCAAAAAATCAAAAGAACAGCTACGGTTACAAAATGGTTGGCAATTTAAAAACCACAGCAAATGTCCGACTTGAAGGCGGTGTTCCAATTTTTTAGCAGAAATGGTGCGGTTGCAGCACAAAAAAGCGACTTGTGCAAGAAGTTTTTGGGCTAGTACTACCTTTTTGCTTTGTTGTTTGCGCTATGTAAACAATTATGATGACTAATTATAATTAGGAAAACAAACTTTGCCGTAGCAAGAAATACAACAGTTCAACTTTTACTTTTTGGTTTCCATTTTTTATTCAGTTACTTTGCTTTATAGTTAGTAATAATTTGTTATTATTTGTTTTCATATACTTAATCATCAACTAAGCTCAAATTTGCATTATAAAAAAATTGTTTAATATTTTTAAAAGTAATTACAATTTATATTCAAACAAAAAAAAAGTCATACTCGATATTAGCACATCTGTCAGTGTTTTTAATTTTGAATCTTGTTATAACCAAAATTTTAAATTTTTTATAAGTAAACGCAAAGAGAAGCATGGTATTATAATAAAAATAAGGTAAATTTAAAGGAAAAAATTGTAAAAAAAATTGAAAAACCTTTTGAAAAAGTTTCTAGAAAAGATTTCCAAAAATTTTATAATTTTCCCCAAGAATATTCTCTCTGTTTATATCTGTTATCAATATTGAAAATTCAGCTAACATGAAGGTATCAGGTTCTCATATATTAATTAAAGTTTGTTGAAATCGTATCGCAATGTTTATTTAAATTATTTTCACTTTTTTAAAATTCTGTCTTAAAAGTTTTTAAAGAAATCCTTGCACAACAGAATGTCATTAAATCAAGATCCATACTAAGTCATAAATTAACATAATAAAATTATAAATTGTTAGCAAAGTTGACTTCCAGTCCTAATTTATTTATATATTTGCAATTATATTCTAGTTGGCTGTCTAAAACCACTTAAAATATATTTTTCGCCAATTTCCGTTAGTAAAGTGGAGCTCAACCGTAATTAAGCAACTTCGCAAGTTAACGTAATTTATTTCAGCTGAAATCAAAAGAAATCCGTCGCTGAAAGCGACAGCTATTACGTAAACGCTTCCACCGTCGAAAGCGCAACCGCAGAGGCCGTACACTTAGCAGAAACTAGAGAAGTTGCCGATTCCATGTCAAGCACCGAAGTTCTGCGCGCCGCCTTGGGCCGTTTCCGGGTGGAAAACCGGCCGCCCGCCGGATTCGCGCCAGAAAGCGCGCCGCGCGCTTTTCTGCCGCAGCACTCAGGTGCGAGACATGCAGCACACACACCCAGAAAGTGTTGCTTACCTTGCGCTGCGGCCCCAAGGCGCCGCCGACGAGGTACAGAAAGCACTGACACTGGCTCAAAAGTCAATGGGGGCCCGCGTTGCCAGGCGACCGAGGATTGCAACAAATTTCGGACCAGATTCCGCGCGCACGCCACCTGACGTATCGTAAGCTGACGCCGTCGTCGAGACGCCCGGAGCGCCCATGCAACGACGCTTGAAGACTAGCGGCTCCGCGGCCGGCATCAACAATAATACCGCGGAGCGTCGGCCTTCTCCGACACCTGCTCGGCCGCGGCCGCGCGCTCGCAGCCTTCGCGCCCGTCGCTTTTCACGAACAATTTTCCATCAAAAATTGGGCTTTCAGTGCCTGTTAAAATTTTTTCGGCGGCAATTTATGTGCGGGCGCAAAAAACTCTTTTGTTTCAGATGCCGATAAGGGAATGTATTGCAATTTCGTTCGCTTTTTCAGCAGAGCCAGCTCCGGTTGTGTTTCATTCCTTGAAAAGCCATTCACTTTAACTATCCACCTATTTTATTGAATCCGTTTCTACAGAGTGGATGTTAATTTCAGGATGTGATTCCTGATATGAAATCTAACAAAAAAAGATCTTTGAACAGTGCAAAATGTTCGATCATTACGAAGTGCGTTCAAGTTCTAAGGTCTCCAAATTGTTTCTCAGCCATGAGAGTAAATAGAAAGATGCGGTTAATTTTAAAAGACGCAGCAAATATTTCTGATTTTTTAATATAGATAGCAGCACCATACAATGTAGACAGGTCGAATTACCGTCATTGCAGTGAGTGCTGTTTTGTATACTTTAAATCGCGACGTAATTATTCGTTTTTCCTCTTACATGGTGAAACGTCCATCGAAATTTATCGTCAATTGAACGGGACGTGCGGTGAAGGCGTTATGGATGATAAAAATGGGCGTTCGTGGGTGCGAAAGAAGGTCGAGAGTTGTTTTTTTATGTATTCCATATATTTGAAAACTGTATAAATACATTCAGCAAATGGTGAGTATAATATATGTCAGACTTGTGGAAGAGGGCTTAGTAGCTCACTTCTGTAACAACTGGTGCTTAAGGCCAGTTTGACTTCTAGGAAAATAACTCAAATACTAAATCTTAAAAACTAAACTAATCTACTTAAGATGACTAAAATCTATTAATCAGATCAGCTGACACATGTCTTTGTAATCTCCTTTTAGGGGTGGGGGGGGGGTGGGGTGGGAGAATTAGTAAGTTTAACACTAAATTGTTTTGGTGCGCACTTATTCGGTCACTGTATTTAACACTGTAGCGTTGGATTTCTTGTTTGACTGTTGTCATTTTGAGGTCTTTCAGGATGACTGCGTTCGGCACGAACCAGGGAGCGTTTTTCGATTGTCCATACTTTCAATTGGAATCGTTCTAATATTGATATGTTAGATTTAGAAGCAGTATCTCAGAGTTGGGTACCACATGTCCACACCGTTTTGATTATGGATTTATACAGCAGAAGTTCGTTATTTAAGGTGAGTTTGGATTTGCGGCCCAACATCCAATACATTTTTGTGAAAGTGGTTCCTAATTGTTTCCTCTTTGTGAATATATGCTTATGTTATATAAGTCTTCTGTCGAGATGTGGTCTAACATATGTGACTTCATTTTCTTGAGGTGGTTGGTTATTGTTTAATCCATCTCGACGGGTGGTGAACGTTATATGAACAGACTTAGACTGATTCACTTTCATTCGCCATTCGTTTAACCATTGTTTAAGTGCTATTAGGTTTGTTTGTGATTTTTGGGAGGCAATAGCAGAATCACTGTCACAGGCTAGAATTGCAGTATCATCGGCAAATATTGCTAATATAGCTTCTGGGGTGGTTGGCAGATCGGCAATGTACAGCAGATACAAAAAGGGCCCAATAGCACTGCCTTGGGGTACTCCGCCGTTTTGATGTACTCAGTCTCAAATTTTACCAGGAAATGTCTAGTGTCTAGGTAGAATTAAAGGATAAGGAAATAATTCAGTGAAATAATATGCGCAGCTTTCTACTGAGTTGAATAATTGCGGGTAATATTTTAATCCAACAGTAAGTAGCTCTTTTAAATTTTTTTCATAATTAAATCGTACCCGGGGGCTTTTTTAGGATTCAAAGAGGAAATTACTTCTTGGATGTCAGTGGTTTTAGAATGTTAAAGTGGTGGTTCTACTTGGTAAGAGGACTTCAAAAGACGAATAATCTCAGCTTGTTGTTCAAGTTTGTCTTCTGGTGGATATGCTTGGAATACTTCCGCTAGGTGTTCCGCAAATGCATGCGCCTTTTTTTCATTGCTTCCAACCCAGGCGTCTTGCAGAGTTCTAATTGGTGGCGAGGTTTTCTAACTCGTTTTAGTTTTTTTGTCGCCTTCCATATGGTATAGTCATTAGTTTATGTAGGTGAAAGTCTTCGAAGAAATTTTTGAATGTATTCGTTTTTATTATTGTTAAGTAGCTCTTTTAGCGTTGTTGCGTTGTATAATTGTTTACTATAAGATGTTGTCAATCTATGCCATTGTTTACGAAGTCTCCTTTTTTCTTCAATTTTTTATTTGATTGATATGGTGTATTCGTTGATCGGTTTTTTTTAGTATCTCTGGCGTTGCGTTCTAACCTGCCCATTGTATGGTATTATTAAAAAACTTAACGGCATCTTCGATATCTTCTTTAGTTTTAAGGGAAATCGATAAGGTCAATTTTTCTTCTACCAGACATCTATACATATCTCAGTGTGTTTGTTGCTTAATCGAGGTTGGCTCTTCTTTTGAGCTATCGGTTAATGTGATTAATATCTAGTAGTGGTCGGATGATAGATCAAAGTATGTTTTTGCTACAGCTAGTTCTGAAGTGATATCTTTGGTGATGCAGAAATATACAAGATTAAGTATTTTATCTCTGTCTGAGGGCCAATACGTAAACTCACCCGCAGATAGGTTCTTTAAGGTATTGCTTTCCAATGCTTTGAGTAGTTCGCGCTCCTTATGAGTCTCCAGTCTGTATGTTTAGCATTATAATCCCCTCCTGCAGCGAAGCATTGTCCAAGGGTGTTAAAAAAGGCTTGAAATTGTTCTTGCTTAACCGTGTGTCTTGGAGGGATGTACACTGCCGTAATAGTTAGCGGTCCGCTGGAATCCGAAACTGGTGGCTTGTAGATAATTTTCCGTATAGCTATCTGTTTGATAATAGTTAATAGAATTTTTAATTGTTATAGCAGTTCCACCACGAGAAGTTCGTGCTGGGTGGTTTTTATGATAAATCGAGTAGTTGGGAATTTTCAAGTAGCTCTTTTCGGTAAAGTGTCTCAGAGATTAACATTATGTCAATATTGCGGTTGAAAATAAATTCTTTGTTTGTCAACATGTTGTAATATGCCATTGGCATTCCACAATTCAAGTTGTAAAAGATTATCCGTTATTTGAGTTTGAACAGTACTGTGGTAAGTAGGTTTAACATAGTTCCTATTTGTTGAAACATATTTTTCATCATATCCTTCAGTTCTTCAATATAATTGGATTGTTGTTGAAGTGAAGATGTGTTTTGCATTTGTACTAGATTGGTAGGGGGTGCATTTGCTGGTTTGATTCATTGGCTATCTGCACATGATAATCCTGACTGGGTTTGTTTGACTTGTGCAAGGAAAATATATTGTTTAGGTTTTAATAGTGGATATGTTTTTTTGCAGTTCTTTATATACAATGCAGCCCTTGTAATTAGCACGGTGGTTTTCTTGACACAAAATGTCGCGTGATTTTTTCTTTTGCGTACATTGGTCTGTGGCATGATCGCCTATGCGTTTGACACATCTTGGTATTAAATAACAGAAATGTTTGGTACGCCTGTACCTCTGACAACGTACATATTGGGCAATTTTTATTTTGTGTCTGGGGGTTCAAATGTTATTTTGCATTGCTATAAGTATTCCACATTAAAAATATCTTTGTTGTTGAAGACTGGCTTCAATTCCTCTTAAAACATTGAAAGAGGTTATATGTTGTTTTATGTTCCAGATGTTCGTTACTCAGTTTTCGATTTCAGCTTTAATTTCTTCTGTGTTGATGGAATAATGTATATTTTTAAAACCATTTCTTCTTTTAGTTTATAGGTGTGAAACTGTGTCTGTTTTTTTTTTCTAGGGCTTTTATGACTGTATTATAATATTGTGAAGAATTAGGTAGCATTTTTACCTGTTTATTAGAGCTTCGATTTCATATTGTTGTTTCGCGATAGTGTCTAAAAGTTTTATTAGAAGTGCAATTGTTGTTACGCCGGTTATATATATTGGAGGAGGTTTAGGAGTTTTAACAAAATTCGTGCCTTGTTATTCGTCTTCTTGTTGTTGATCTGCAAAGGCTGAATAACGATGAGTGGCGGAGGGTGGGCTAAGCCAGTAATCATTATTCTAATATCTTTTGCATGTTTAGTTTTTATTTTCGCTTCATCTTGTGATCTGCCTTTTTTGTGCGAAACTTTAGTCCAGTTATCATGCTTGCCTATGTAAAGTGAGAAGGCAAGGGTTTGGGTTTGATGTTGAGATTGTAAATAGGGTCGGAAATAAAGTATTTGTTGTGGTTGAGTAACGTAGTTACCTTGTGTTTGTTGCGACTGAGCCTTAATCACCTGGGTGTGTTGTCCAATCTCTGATAGCTTGGTTTATTTACAGAATAAATTGATGCCGTACTACACTCTTGTCTTAATGTTCTAGATTGCATGTACAGGGTGCAGCAAAATGATCTCTCCTTTTCAAAAAAGGAATAAAAAAACAAATAGATTCTGTTTAATGTTTTATTACACGATTACCAAGAACAATTACCATTTAGTCATCAACTAGATTTGAAAATTATATCGTCCAAATGTTTGCCCGCACGAACTGCAGCCTCACCTTAAAATTTTGCATTTTTTGGCTTTCTCATTTCCACTGGTATTGTTGCGGCCACGTTATGAATAGCATCCTTTAATTTCTCAAAAGTTTGCGGCCTGTGTTGAAAGATTTCATTTAGCCTTTAGGTGTATCCACAGAAAGAGCAAGCAAGGGGGCAAGTCTGGTGACTTACCCGGCTAAAGGATATCACGATGTAATGAGATGAGGCGGTTTAGAAACGTATGTCCCAGAAATTCTCGAGACATTCTCATTGTATCTATGGTAGTTATTTTGTTAAAATCACAGTGGTGCATTTCCATGTTCGTTAGGTTTGGGCTCCAGCAAATTACATAACACCCCAACATAGCGGGTAGATGTGACAGTCACCGCGGGTCTTGCTTCCTTATATCACAATTTAAAATTCTCTGCACGTTCCCAAGGGGAAATGTTTTGTGGTGTAACGTTGTGACAATGTAAAAACAGCCTGCGTCACTGATGCGATATTCTCGGGTGTCCCAACGCGACGAAGTCTACCGGCTGATTTTGTTTGAATGCTGAACCAGTCTATCGAAAATTGCATCATGGTTTTCTTGATCTAAACTCTTTCGTGACAACCTGTTCCGAAATGCTGACGAAACAGCCGCTACGTTACAATCGCAGAATTGCCATTTTTAAAATAACAAAGCAAGCGTACAGCATGTTCCACTCCATTCCATGGTGGGCACTTAAATGGCATGCCTTGTGCTGTAAGCTTGTAAGACTCGAGCTCCGTCGACAAATACATTACACGAGGCGGTTCATTCAAAGAGGTAAAATCATTCTACTGGACTTTGTATAAAATATATTGGTATTCCTCTTTTAAGCACTATTTTCTGCAGCTTATTCCTGTGCATTTTCTCAAAAAAAATTATATAATTTAGAAATAACATACGTGTTTCTTTGTAATGTTCTCAAAGCTTTTCTATTACTTGTTTTACAATGAATATGTTAACATTAAATGTGCTACCTTTTCTGAAGTCGGATTGTTTTTGTAAAATTTAAGTGCCTATTATGTTTTGTCATCTATTTGTAAGAATTTTAGATTATATCTTGCAGGTTGGGTTTAGTAAACTTATTTCGTGATAATTCTCGCAGCGAGATCTGTCAGCTTTTTTTAAAAATTGGATTTATCATCACAGTTTTCTATTGGCCAATAGTGCAAGTTTTCAACATTCATTTATTAATCTTAGAAATCTCATTATTACATTTTTCCATAAATATTTTATTAATTTACTCTTAAACCAAGTGCTTTACAATGTTTAGTTTTTTTTAGAGCGAAAATAAATTCTTCTAATTCGATGGAATCTATATCAAACTTTACAAATTTTTGGTTTTATTCTTTCACAATTTGTTCAATGTGCCAAAAAATTCTGTAATATTCTAAACATGTTCCAGATGATATCATAGTTATGCGGATTGTATCGTTTTCGTTTATTTTTAGACGTTTCATAATCTTATATGCCATTAGTTGTCTTCTGGTTATATTGTTTTTTGTTCTAGATATGTAAGTTTTTCGCCTATTTTGCTGTATCTGCTTATTTAATTCTTTTGCTATGCTAGTTGATCTATTATATTCTTCCTTATCGTCTTGTAGTCATTTGTGATATGCTTAAAAGTATTGTAGTTTGCTCCTTAGACTGCGTACATTTCATGTCTCTAACCATATACAGGGTCCATCCCAAAAGAAATGAGCCTTTTTCAAAAAAAAATAGTTTTATTGAGCAGATCGATACAACACCTCAAAATTCTTCAAAATAGGATCCTCCTGCATCAATGCACTTTTGGAGACGGGTCTTCCAAGTCCGGAAGGCTTCCTGGTAGGCCTGGTGTGCCACTCAGCGCTCTGCCTTTTTGTCTCCGGATCGTACTGGAAACACCATGTTTCGTCTCCTGTTACCACTTTGTTTAAAAACTCCGGGTCATCTTCGCACATTTGCAAGAGTTCTTCACACCGAACCACCCGGAGCTGTTTTTGTTCGTCAGTCAACACCCGCGGCACAAGTTTGGCGCACACCTTCCGCATCGATAAATCCTCGGAAATGACTCGATGTACTGTCGATTTCGGAATGTTTAGGGCATCTGCTACTTGATAAACACTGAACCGACGATCGGCGTTCAAAAAATCGCGCACTCGCTGCACGTTCTCGTCGGTTCGGGAGGTTGACGGTCGTCCAGACCGAGGTTCGTCGGCCACCTCTTCCCGGCCCTCCTTAAATGCTTTGTGCCACTTTTTAACTTGCGAGTACGATAAACAATCATCCTTGAAGGCCTCCTGAAGCATTCCAAACGTTTCGGTAGCATTCTTGCCGAGTTTGAAGCAGAATTTAATTGCGTAGCGTTGATCGATTTTTGAATCCATCGCGCCGTGTCGAAAATTGAAAATAGACATTCACGGAAACACCCGTCCTGCCGCTCCGAGAGCTCAGAGCCGACTTGCACCGACCGCGTATGGAAGCTAAGACCCCCCACCACCTGCCCCAAGCGTCAGAGCACGCCGGAATGTACACTCGCGTCCGAAAAAAAATAAGGCTCATTTCTTTTGGGATGGACCTTGTATAGCCCTTTATTCTCAATCATATGTCCTTTCTCAGTTTGTTACCAATTGTTATGATTTAAAATATATAATTCTTTATGTCCATTGTAAGGGAAAGTAGTAGTAGTCAGTTTTTTTTCTGAGTAAATGGCCGGACTCCTCAGGTATAATAATTGTGTTGTCATATTTTATATTAGTTTTATATAAGTTTCTTATGGTACAGATCTATAAGGAGAATCCATCCCGGTTATAGGATAATCAGTGTCGGCTATTACGAAAATTTACACAAAATCGTGTTGCAGAAAGATTTTAAAATTCAAAACCGCGGTGTCGTATGCAGCAATAAGAATTTCGTTAGCTCTGAAAAGCCCGTATTCGAATTTTACTGCGCGGCCCTAAATTTTCGAAAGCGGATAACACAGGTCGGTGCTAGTGTAAATTAAAAATTAAATCTTAGTGTTTGTGTCAGTGTCGGAGATGCGGCAATTCTTCTGATTGTCGACTGCCACTTGCAGGTGGTCCGTCTAGTTCTCTCCCTTTTTATAGGCGCACGCGGTACACACCTTTTTGGAGGGCACATGTCGTACCATTGTCGTACCATTTGCGACTATAGCTGCGGCCCACGTTGTTTGCTCGAAATCTTTCGTTATTATGAATGATAGCGTTGATCTGTAATTGCAACGCGTTCATCTTGTCGAGCAGATTTTCGATCTGATCGGTGGCTACGACGGGCTGTCCGTGGTACCGCCATTGCCGCTACCCCAGTGTGTTTCAGCCGGCGATTTCTGATAATTTTCACCTGTTTGATTCATAGAGGACTGTCACTACTTGTTGTGTTCGGATGACAAGCCTTTCAAAATTATCAGGAGCATCCTCTTATAATTTGTAGTTGGAAATTTTTTTTTAATTTTCGGCAAAACTGCGCGGGTGTTCTATCAGCGATTTCGTATTTTCATTATGCCAAAGTCCGACAATATCTTTATAAAGTCTCTCTTAACCACATTTGATTTATTTCCTTTTTGTAAATGTGTTAAAATATTTTCGATTTCGTTCAACTGCCGAGCTTCAAATTCACTCACGGCTTACGTATATTTTATCTCATCTTTGATCCTATTTTATGGCTAAAAAAGTGATACCTTAATAACTGCTAATATTCGCCACTCGCAGTCTCGAGGTGGCTGTTTAGATCGCCACTCGTTTCGTTACTGCTCATCACGCAAATTCTTTACTAACTTTGTACTCAACGCTCACGTTTCCCAAAAAGCCGACCACGCCAGGATAATCAATTTAGAAAATAGATTTTGTGAATGGAGTAAGGTTGATTCAAACTAAAGTGATAAACAAATCGTTTGTTTACGATCTAAGGAGACTTGCAACGTTCTCCTTCAGGTGCCTATCTCTAGCATCTGCTTGCCGCAAAGACAGCCGCGTAAGGGTACGAATTCGTGCCGGTATTTCGATCCCAAATGAGAAAGAGCGCTCTGATTCTGCACCAGCGACCGCCACAGTTAACATTCACCCTGTAAAAACATCAAAATAAAATGAAAAGCTTCTAATGTAACAGTATTACTTCTAAATTTACATTTACAGTTTATTATAAGTGTATATATGTATTAAGCGAGAATAACATATAGACAAATGTTTTCTGACATACTTCTAGATATCCTTATTGAGTATTGGTTAGATTATGAAATTTATTTTTATTCGACAAGTTTAAAATAAACGCAGAAAATTTAAGATATATATTTCCTGTGAGAAATCCCAAACAATAGTTATCCCGAAAAGACCCATTATAGGCAAACTAGCAGTAGATGACGTCATCATACAACGGGTATCAAGATTCAACTACCTGGGAGTAATCACATTAAGTGAACGATATGTCAAAGAAGTCCGAATACAAGCGAACAAAGCAGAGAAAATTAGTGGATGTCTCAGAGATATTATCCGGGCCAACAAAATTATGAGTAATAAGAGCAATGGCAATAAGGCGCGGTGCTTGCCGCATCAGAGATGTTGCGCGGCGACCAATCAGAGAGGCCGAACATATAAGAGCCTTAACCTTTCAGTTTGCAGGCCGCACCATTACCAAATTAAAATTTTACAATATTTTTGTACAGGTTTTGACTGTTGATGATTTCGACATTTTTTAAACTATAGAATTTAAATTTTACAATGTTTTTTTTTTACTAGGGGCATATTTCTGAGTCCCACCAAAAGACTTTATGAAATCGCCCAAAATGTTCCATATAGTATTCCATCCTTATATTTTTTTAAACACTTTTAAATTAAGATTGAATACTTCAGCTTTGTTTGACCTTTATGTTAGTTATATATTCTCCTTGGTGTGAAAAGGCTGGGGAGACAATCAAACAACCTCCGGTTGAATCCAAATGAATATCGAAAAGAGCTCGGCAGTGCTATTTATGAAATCACTACGAGATTACCTCGGTCCAGTTATAATTTTAATCAAATTATCTCGACTTAACCATGAAAATGGGACTTACTAAGAGTCTGTCATCAAAAAGTCACAAGTAAGGCAGCGAGGCATCACTTGACACTTCAATTTCATTCTGAGGCTGACATTTTTGTCTATATAACTACGGTATGCATCCCAGTTGGTACTGGTATTATGTAATGTGGAATTAGGTTTTGTTGTGCAAACTTATTGTTGCAATTAAGGGTGAATGATCGGGCACTAAGTTGTAGCTTGGTATTACATCTGTATATGCTAGAGAAATTCCGTGCGTTACAAAAAAGTCTAAGAGATCCGGGATTTTATTGATGTCAATTGACCAGTATGTTGGGGTACCAGTTGATAGAAATGAATAATTTTGTTTCTGGATAATTCCTGTCAATTCTCTACCTCTTGTTGTAGTCAACCGTGATCCCCATAATATATTTTTGTCGTTGAAATCGCCTCCTGTTATGAATTTAGGACACAAAGTTCTGAAGTAATCTTCAAAGTGTGCTTTTTTAATTTTGTGGGGAGGTGGACATACACCGCTGAGACTGTTACGTTGTATGGTATACATATATACAACTTTCACTGAAGTAGCCTGAAGATGACGTTCTTCATATTTTAACAATTCGTGATGTTGGATTGATTGTTTTATTAGTATTGCAGTTCCGCCATGTGCTCTACCTTCAGGGTGATTTATATAATATAATTTATAGAACGCAATTTTGAAATAACTGCGGTCTGTGAAATGAGTTTCACTTATCAATAAAATATCTATTGAATTTTGGACCAAAAATAATTTTATTTCTTCCTTGTGTTGACTTGCTTCATTGGCATTCCAGAGCGCAATCCTCAAAAATTTAGCCATTATTATGCTAATTTATTTAATAGCATAATAAGCATGCTATTTTGTTGTACAAGCTGATGAAATATGTTTTTGAACTCTTCTAGAAATTTCTCGAGCAGAGAACTGCTGTTTCTGTTGTTATCAGTCACTTGCGTTTGTGGGATATAGCTTGCGTTATTTCTGACTGCATTTGCATAGCTTTGTCCTGGTTGCACTAAATTTGTTGAGGTTGCCCACCGGCGGTTGGAGTTTATAGTTGTTGGTGTTGGTTCTGGTTGGAAATTCTTAATATTGTTTTTGTTTCCATTAGATTTATATAGGCGATGATAATATTCATATCCTCTATAGTTGGCCGGATGAGTTCCTCCGCACCAGTCACAAGTAGCTGGGGTATCTTTGGTTTTCTTGCAGCTTGCTGTGCTATGGGATCCTCCACATTTTACACACAAAAATGGCCTATTGCAATAGGTTTTGGTATGCCCATATAACTAACATCTTACTCATTGCACTATGTTTTTGTCTTTTCTGGGAGCTTCTATTTGTACAATACAGTTTTGCAGGTTATGTATTTCATAGATATCTTTGTTATTAACGGCTGGCTCTAGGTCAACAAAGAACATATTCAGTGGTACTTTAGTTGACTTTTGTTTTGCATTTACAATGTTTTTAACCTTGTGTCCTACTTTTGTGATTCTGATAAAAACTTATGGACACAATGAGATTTCTTGACGTTAGATAATGTGCTTCTAGCGGGAGTTTTAGAGAAAATCGATAGTTTTGAAACCAGGTCGTGGTTATTAATACCGAAAAGATGAGTGTTGGAAATCTTATATCACTTGCACGATGGAGCATGAGGAAGACATTTTGAAATTAAAAAGTCGTTGTGGAAACTTCATAGTAGCCACATTTGTAGTCCAACTGTGCAAGCGGGAAGTTGCTTTTAGTTGTGTGCGCAGTATAAATGCGTCTTATTCGTAGAGGTTTTAAAGTGATGTTCAACGAATATCCGACGATGTACGACGGAAGTGAGGGCGAGGGCCCGGACGAGTGGCTAACGGAAAGTCTTGGCACCGAACCGGACCAACAAGTCTCTGGTGCTTTTTGCAGCAACGCTATCTGGGGGATCCTGGAGGTATGTTTGTACTCCTCTATCACTTCTTTGAAAATCGTTTGCGGTGAGGCAGATACACTACCCCTACAATAGTTTTAACTGCTACCTCTACCTCGGCCACCCAAACTACTTCTGCTGCCTCAGCAGTCCCAGCTGTTCCAACAGCCCCAACCATCTCAACTGCTCCTGCTGCTTTGACCAACATCGCCGCCTCGCGTCGCTTTTGCTTTTCCTGTCGGAGGGCGACTCTCAGGCGAGCCCCAGCGAAGAGCAGAAATTTAAGCCTGTCCTGAAACCATTGTGTTCGTTATCAAGCTAGGATGACGATTCTTCTCCTCCACAACTAACGCCTTCTAGTTCCTGAATGACCTTGAAGAATCTGAGATGTCTGAAGTGGTGCCCCTGCTCGGAAGCTACAGCCCTACAGCCCTTCAGACGGTAAAAAAGACTTGAGCGTCCGTGTTTAGGCCATCTAAGAGCGCCCAATTGGCTTTAAGGCGAAGAGTGTGGCGAATGAGATATCCAATCACACTGCCACTTGTGATGACTATTAGTGCTTGACTCGTTTCCTCGATGTTTCTAGCCGTAATGTGAGGCGTCTCGAAATACGTATTTGAGGAGGAACAGGAGCTTAAGTAGGAGGTTCAAGACTATGGTGCAGAAGATGAAGTAAGGCCCCAACCGCCGTCCCACGCTTCTTATGTTTATAGAACTTGAGCGTAGAAGTAACTAAAAATCAGTGTTCAATTTGCAAGATGCCTTAAGTGTGGCTGTTAGGGTTAAACAGCACAAGAAGAAGTAAATTAATCAGTTCCACAGATGTTAATGTTTCGTCCACGCGCACCGTTGCGGTTGCCCCGGCCCCCAAGTGTGTAAAATGCGACCGGAAAATCACTCTGGGAACTATAAGAAGCCCCGGAGTGCGATATGCACAAACTGCTCTCGTCTAACCAGCTTTTGGGGATGCCTTGCATTCCTGATCTAGCACTCTACCAGAAGACAACGCTCTCGGGCTGGCTATGTTGAAGAGACAAAGGAGGAAGCTCCTATTGCTCCACCATCCCAGCCCAACTTACGGAGAACACTAAAAAATAACCTGCCGCAGCCAAAACACCGGAGCAACCGTGGGAGCTTTCTTCGAGAACGCGAATCCTTCCGCGTTCTTGGAGTCGATCAATAATACCTTGGCGATCACTCAAAACGCCACGAACGTCGTTGAGATGGTAGCAGAGCTGGTATCCTGCATATCTGATAACACTACCATCCTTGGCATATGGCAAACATTAAACACGCCGGGGTCACCAACAAGCTTTCTCCATCTCGGAAGTGTCTTAAGGGCACGCCAAAATCTAACGCTAGGGTTTCCTAGAACAGAAAGATTTTGGACTTAGACCCAGGTACCTTAACAGCCAAGCATGTCAACGTTGAGAGTAGTTCTATTGGGTTAACTGTAAAAAAGCAGTAAAGGAATGATGCCGGAAGTGTGTTGCAAATGAGTCCTCTTTAAAAAAGAAACGCAGAGAAGAGAAAGCCCATTTACATTTTTGATTTATTCCTAAAAACAAAAATGACGACCAAGATGCCCTCGTTGTCGTGGGTATTTTGTCAATGAACATGAAGCGGGCGCGATTTAAATTGAAATTGAATCACGGACTATTTTTACTTTTATCTTCAACTTGCAAGCAACTCTAAAGTAGTCTGGTCATTCCGTTAAAGTCCTTTCTACAACTGCCGTAGATAAGGTTCTAAAACAGAACGGCTTTAAGTCGCGCTTTTCTGGAAGGGGTGTTTAAAGCAGAAGATTTTTAGTAATTTGCACAGCGCGTCGACCAAACCCAGAATGCTTACATAAGTAAGTGTGTAGGTATTTAAGTGTATGTATATGCAACTACAAAAGTTTTGTTGAAGTACATTTTGCGTAGCGGGGTAGAATTAATGCGTTGGTCATTTTCTGGCTAATTTCTTGTGGAAATAAACAGTACATGTAACTTGTGTATGTATGTTGTAAATAATTGTTAAAACAATTAAATAGAATCCATCGCAACTCAACAATCATTTAAATAAATTGCTATGCTAAAATATTGAATTAGAAAAGCGAGATTTAAAAACAACAAGGAAGAAAACCGCACTAGAGGGAAAATCGCGACATGCCCTGATTGACGAATGTAAAAACCCAGATATGTATCTGTTTAAAATTTTGAATCTGAATGCATCATTGGTGAACATCAATAACAAGGACAGTCCAGAAACATGAAAAAAATTAGAGAAGGAATCTAGAAACTTAAAAGAAATAAATAAAAAAATCAAAAGTATACTTAGAGAATCAAACCAATAGTTTTTTAGATAAGTTTGAAAAACGTTTTAGAACTTTGAATAAAAAATTGAAGGCTAACACGGAAGAGTGCTTTTCAAAATGTAAACACAGTTTACCGCGGGATTTTAATTGGGCTCATATTTGACAAGTACTTCGACCATTTTTGACAAATAAAGCTTCATTACAATATATCAAAAATCCATAAAATCTACTAACACTATTAGCGCAATGAATTTACAAAACAATTTTTGTTATTTTAATTTAATGGATTGTCCCGTGTTTAATTAATACGATTACATCTATAAATAGCAATGTAAATAGACCGCACTAATAAATCTGTGAAATATTCAAGGATTATATGTGGTATTAAAATTAAATTTACTAACCTTTTTGTGGCATACTTTTTGTTAATTATATTAATTTACTTTCGCCTTTTATTTGACAATCGTCATCAGTGGCCTATAATTTGTTGATGGTTATTAGAGTTTATGTATTTTATTGTCAGATCATCTACGACTTCTAGATATTTGTTTGTCTTAGTTTAAAAAATACATCAAAATAATTATTGTATAACAAAACAAATTGCAATTAATAAAATACAATTTTTAAAAAATTAGTAAAAGCATATTTTATATCATATGTTAGTTAAAATTAAAAATTTATAAAAATGTGATAATGTGAAAAAAACATAAAAATTACAAAATAAAGTTAGTTACTATTCGATAACGTAGTTAACACTTTTAAATTTTTGGCCTATCCCAAATGTGGCTGCAATATCTTTACGTTGTGTTTGAAAAAAACAATTATGATTATTATAGAATTTAGAATTTTGTTGCCGGCAATTATGATGTTAAACTTTGCTCTGTTGTTAAAATTTTAAGCTGTGATTATACAAACTACAACGTACACAAAAATTGCAGCTGCTTCCTGCGGAATCATGAAAAAATAATGGCATTTCGCTTCAGTCAAAGCCATTAATATTACAGGCTTGCTACAAAAGTAATTTGGTTTCGTTTTGTCAATTTTTGTGTTTTTGTTCCTTACTTTTTTTGAAGCTGTAGATTGTTTGTCCACAAATAGAGCTTCTATTCTTTGTTAATCGCCTAGATTTGCATAGTGTTACTTAGTGCTTGAAAGAGATGGCAATTTATTGATGCAAAGCTGTGGCTATGTGAGAGATGAGGTAGAATTTTTGCCTATTTGGCTAAATAATGGCGTGAAAGAAGTAACTTAACATTACCGAGGGAGAGAGAGATTCTACAATGTTATGACAACGTTTTAAAGTTATCTACAAGACAGCTTAGTAATGCTGATAATTTGTGGCAGCAAGTCAAAGCAAATAATGCCCAGCAAATCCCACCATAGATGCTACGTACAATCTGCATGACAAGAAAGTGACCATCATCATTTGGTAAGGAGGTATCACATCGCTGTCTATGCTAATTTGTTTGATTGTTTATTCTGTGATCTTTTGCGTAGTACCTATATAGTTTTCCGACATTTTGTGTAATTGATATCAGTAAATTCTATAGCTATACTATTAGTATCTCCAGGAGCAGTACAAGATAGTGTTTATAGCAAATCGTGTGATATGGTCGTAGTTGACTATAAATCAGCTGCAAAATGTATGCGTAGGCATTAGTTAAGAAGTGAGTAAAACGATATTTAGAGATTAAAAACATAGAAAATCCGCTGGAGATAAAAATAACTGGATTCACAATAACGAAGAAAGATAAAACAATCTTGCGCCCCCTTAAACACAAGCCAGGCCTTTCATTGGGCTGTGTTCTTATAAAACTCCGTAAAAGATAAATTCACCTCTCCCTAAATATTCAAAGTAACCTACATAAAAAAACGTTTATTTTCAATCGAACTTTGAAGAAACTTTTATTATCTGCACTTTACGTAGAAAAACGACTGTCGTAGAAAAATAAAAGTTTGGGTCGAAATTGGAATAATTTTATCTTCACAGAAAAATCTTCTTTCTAGGCATGGCCTTCCTTATCGAAAGAGTAGTCAGCGAAGACAAGTCTTCAGTACACAGTCGTTACAAAAAAATCCTCTCTCTGGACATAGCCTTCCTTATCGAAGCGAAGATAATTCTTCAACACACTGTAAAAGTGCATGTTTGGGGATGCTTCTGTAAACGCGGTTTTGGTTGCCTCTATCTGCTGGCGGATAATTTAAACTCCAACAAATAACCACCACTTACTGGAAATGCTTGTTAAAGTCTGCTGACGAGTTTTTTGCATCTGACAGAACCAGTTGAGTTTTTCATAAAGATAATAACCCTAAACATCGCACCAAACTGTACGCGTAATACGTGGAAAAAAATATGACAATACGCCGAGACCCTAAGTGTTAATTTCATTAAAAATATAAAGGAGAAGGAGCTGTAATTCCAAATTTAAAGATATGGCAATTTTTGCCATATGATTATGCGGAGCAATTTGTCGAAAGCACGAAAAAAGTTGTGAAGCTAAAATCAGTAATGGAGGTGATTTTACCAGATCTTAGGTAATTGCTCAATAGCTTATAATGTATATTTTAGTAAAACAAATGTACCCACACTTTTACTTTTCAAGACTAGAGGTATAATTGAGCAGACTGTAATTTTTTACGAATGTAGTTCTTGTGTTTGTTAAAGCTGCGGTGACTATAATGTCGTTGTGATAAAATACTTAAGACATAAAAAAAGAATATATAAGACTTCACTATGTAAATTAAATCGAGCAATTGCTAGACTAAAGATAGAGACTGAAAAAGATAAATATCTTGTGTAACTGAAAAGTTAAACATAATCTAAGTGACAGATAAATTAAACACAAATCTGCAATGAGAAAATTTAAAGCAATAATAACAGCTGTGTAAGACAGTTTTGGAAACTTAAAGCAACAACTAAATAACCATGAATAAGGAAAGAAATAATAGACAGACCGAAGTATAAGCATGAGAATAAAAATAAGTATAACAAAGAACATTTTAATAGAGTAGATACTAAACAATCGTACAGTCTTATTAGAAATTATTTTGAAACATGTAAAACTAAGAATAATGTTATTGCACTACCAAAAGGAAAAACATTATTAAAAAAAGTAAATTAAACTCCAACAATATGAAAAACTAGAAAATTTTTAGGACATTAAAATAAAGACCCAAACACCTTAATATTAAAAATATAATTTTAGAAATCTTTGAATAATCTAAAACTAAAACAAATTGAAAAGATCTTTAAACTTTTTCTAAAGACCAATTTGAATTGGAAAGGAATAGATGTAACCAAAAAGCCATTTTGAATTTACGTAACATAGCAAATATATGTCTGAATAGACAAGAAAGCACAGTTTGTTTTTATGAACTTACTAAAGACTTTTGATAAAGTAATTTAAAATATTTTAGTAAAGATAATAAAGAAAATCATGATAAGCTACAGGGATCCAAAAATCGTGACAGAAGTATACGAACATTAAACCACAATTATAATAAAAAACACTACAAAAGAAGTCTTAATATTAAAAAGTAAATCAAAAATGTAATTTATTGTCGAAGTATAAATACTTAGGCAATATATTTGCCGAAAATAGAAGAAACAAAAAAAAGATAAAACAATGAATAAATTAACCAAAATTACGTTTCATAATCAAAAAGTGGCTGCATTGTTTAGAAACTTTTTATCTAGAAATAAAAAAGTTATATTTGAGGTATCAAAAGCGAATTATAAATTTATTTAAAACATAAAATTAAAGGAAAATGTTGAAAATAATTTTGAAAAAAGAAATTATGAGGTGCTTGAAAGAGCGAAAAAAACATTACTAAATATTTAAAAAAGTAGACAACATTTGTTGATTTTGCATATAATTAGACGCATAGCGCTAGCAAAAAATAGTGATAATTACGATTACAATGTTTAAAGTAAATCGCGTAAAATAAGGGACCTGGTAGTTAAAAGGCAATGAAATAAATGACTTGCAATAACACCAGATGAAAAGTTGCTAAGCAAGCTGTTGATTAAGAAGAAAGGAAAAGTGATGTAACATTTTATCTCTTATTATAGCAACAGAACAGCAACAAAGCAGTAGCTACCTACTAATTCAGCTTTGATATATAATATCCAGTGAGTATATGTCTATGCACGTTGCTATAGTGCAATTTTTCACTCATCAGAAGTGCATTTGAATAGATTAACAACACTTTGAGGTCATAACCTCCAGAATCGAAGCTCTGCCATGCGTTTAACTTAAAACACCTTTGCTTTATAACTTGAAGTTCCGAATAAAAGTTATATAATAAACAATTGCGCGAGAAAGACTTAAGCACGACACTAGTACGTAGTAGTAAAGCTAATGAATTGACAAGAATATTCCTACTATTAAATGTACCACGTGCATTTAATTACTACATTTTATATAAAGCTGTGATAAACCAAAACTGAAAAATTAAACAAAAGAAGATAAAGAGCAATAAAAGACTGAGTTAAGAGGATGACAAAACAGAGGACAAAAATACGGAATTTTTGGTACAAAGAGCATATAACGCACTCATTCTAAATACCCTTATAAGCAAAACAGAAACTAAACGATTAAAGACAAAAACAGTATTTTTGAATTTAAAAAACATACTAAAAAAACATGAGGCAGCAAGTGACACAAATAATAAAATAAATGCACACGCTAAATATTCAGATATTAGGGCTATATGAAACAAGTTGTCCTGGGCAAATAAGAAACGCAAATAGTAACCTATTACTATTTTTAGAAAAATATGAAGACGAAGAGAGGTGGAATCATAAAGCGGACTCAATTAAAAGAGAAAAAATACAACTTTTAAAAACTGAAGGATAACAAAGGACATAATAAATGGAGCATCTTACCAGAACAAAATAGAAAAACTAAGCTGAAAGAACTTTTAGGCTATAAAGGGGAAAGAAAAAAGTAGATAAGTTATTTAACTCGGTAACTCATTAAGAAAAAGAAATAATTGAAAGTCAAACTAAAGATTATGCAAAACACCGAAGAAAATGTTAACATTGATAAAGAATATGAAGCCGAAAATAAACTACTAAAGAAAAGTACCAAAGCAGACAAGAGAAATTGGGCAGCCAGTATGACAAAATAACAGAAGATTCAGTAGCGACAGACAATATACGAGAGCTGCATGGAATTACTTAACTTTTCCTCAACAGAAGCCATAGCAACAATAAACGTTTGCGGGACAAGGATGGGAATTATTAACAAGAGATAAAAAACATTTGAATCAATGGCAAATTTTTAAAAACTGGAAATAACTTACCCTATTGTGTGTTATAACCAAAATCTAGTTCATATTATATTTCAAAAATTAAATAACAAAGCAGACAGAAAACTAAGGAAAAATCAAGCAGAGTTCAGAGGAAGAAGATCATGTATCGACCAAATTGTAATGGCACTGATTATTATAGTAAAAGCTAGATGGAAAAAACGAATCACTAACGTTGATGTTTGTCGACTACACTAAGGCTTTTAATAAATCATAAAGCCCTATAGAAGATCTTAAATTATTTTGGTATTCCACAAAAAATTATCCAATTAATTAAATGTTTTATGAGAAATCTACATATCAGATGTTGCATAAACGGTATGTAAATAGAAAAATAGGCATAAAGAAAGAATTGAAGCAAGAATGCATACAGTTTTCCTTGCTCTTTAATATATATTTAGATTATGCAATTGGAAGAATAATTTTAAAAAAATGGAATCATTTGGAACTACCTGCAAAGTAAAAAAATGGTGAACATGGAATATGCTGGCGATATATGCTCATAGAACACAATCGCATATGTGCAAAAAATCTAGAAAAGTTGTAAATAGAAGATAAACTCGTGAAATTGAAAAGAAATACAAAAAACAGCAGAAATGAAGGTAGAAATAGAAAACAGGTTAAATTATGTTTAAATAGAAAAGAGATACTACAAGTGCTGAGTTCTGTTACTTGGAAGATATAATTAACACCAATGAAAAAATAGATAAAGACGTCAAGCAGAGAAGCACAAAATACATTTGGAATCCTGAATAATATATGGTGTTTAGCGCAAATAAGCCGAAAGGCAAAAATAAGACTATTTGACGGGAATGGAAAATCGATGTTGCTGTATAGAAGCGAAACTTGAGCTCAAACTGAAAGAAACGTTCAGAAAATACAGGAAAAACTCTTAGCTGAAAGACTAACATTCATCCTAGAAGATAGCAACATAATTCCTGACCATCAATTTGGGTTTAGGAGGGAGCACTCTACTGGTCCACCGAATAGTAGATAACAAAAACCAAGCTTTCAAACAGAAGCAATACTGTACAGCTGCTCTACTCGATGAAAGCCAGGCATTCAATAAGGTGTGGCATGCAGGCCTCATGTATAAACTCAAAAAAGTACTTCCTCATCCGCAATACGTTATTCTGAAAGCATACCTAGAAGAGCGATATTTCTGTGTAAAAGTTGGTCAATACCAAACAGAGCTCCACAAAATCAACTCAGGTGTACCTCAGGGAAGTGTTTTAGGTCCAATTCTATACCTTCTGTACACAGCAGATATACCAACAAGTCCGCACTCCCTCACTGCCACCTTTGCTGATGATAAAATTATAATGACGAAACACACAGACCCAACAGTAGCTGCTCATCTTCTTCAACAGAGCTTAGATCAATTGACTCAGTAGACCAAAAGATGGCGTATTAAACTCAACGAAGCTAAATCGTGCCATATCACATTCACCAAGCGCAGAGGCAACACACCACCAGTTCTAATAAACAACTTCCTGCTAACCCAAGTAAATGAGGTTAAATATCTTGGCCTATACCTCGACAAAGGACTGACTTGGAAGTTTCACATCTGGACAAAAAGAAAACAACCTGGTATATTATTGAGTAAACATTAATGGTTACTAGGTAGAAAATCAAAACTATCCCTCACAAGCAAACTCCGGGTTTACAATGCGATATTCAAGCCCATATGATCATATGGTATTCAACTTTGGGGAACAACAGCTAACTCCAACATCCAAATAATTGAGAGATTTCAATCAAAAGTGCTTCGGGCTATGTGCGATGCACCTTACTGTGTGAGAAATGTAGACATTCTGAGTGATTTAAAAGTTGATACAGTAAAAAAAGTGATAGTTAAGTTTAGTGCGAAATACCTAAGTAAACTCGATCATCACCCAGATGCCTTAGCTCTTAACCTACTCGATAATAGTGAATCCCTACACAGACTAAAAAGACACAGACCACTAGACCTACCGAATAGATTTGAGTAAAAACCAGTACGTTGTATATATATATATATATATATATATATATATATATATATATATATATATATACACATGTGTGTGTGTGTGTTTGTGTGTGTGAGAGTGAGTGAGTGTGTGAGTGTGTGTATGGAGGAAACTGTAAGTTGTAAATCGCTGGATTTCAACCATGTCATGTTCATGTCCAATATTCTTTAACACACATATTCTTTTGCTTATTGTTTGTGTAAATAGATTGCAAAAAGTAATAAAAAAATAAAAAAAAAGAAAATACAAATCATTATAAACAATTGTTTACAAAAAATTATATATCAATTAAGATATATCAAATAAGAAACTGAGGACGAAAACTATACAAGAAAAAATGAGAAAATAATCAAACAACGGAAATAGAATTAAGTAAGCCGTACGGTACATAACAAGGTAAGCCTTAAAATCGTGTACGGTAACACAGACCTCGAGCGTAACGAAGCAAGAAAGAGTTGGGGTATACTAGCTGATATGGCTAAAGATAAGAAAAATGGTAACGCTTTGTGGATGTCTTAAATTACATTTTGAAATTAGCACTTCAATACCCTTGAAACATTTTTCTAAAATTTTATCTCAAAATGCTCCTAAACAGCTTCCCAAAACTCTTCATTGCTGTTAAATGTTCTACGTTAAAAGTATTTTTTTTTAGTTTTGAAAAAACACAATAGGCACTGGAGGAGTGTTTTCAGACCAGAATCGAACACATTACAAAAAGTATTATTCGGAGTTGTTAAATTTGCTATTTGGCCATTTCCAGTAAAAAATAAAATTACGTTGTGAGAGTAATAGACTTATCTAACTCGTAAATTTAATAGACCGTAATACGAAGAAAGTTTAATATTTGAATATTTTAGTACACATGGAATAAACTTCTTAGAAACTTAAAAAACTTAAGAGGCAGAACTGCAAATAATATCACGAATTTGGCTACAATGTGTGAGATTTACTCATACTATAGTTAAAAAGCTAAGCAACATTTTGTGTTCAGTCTTTGCTTTTAAGACATAGCAGTTAAAATTTGTTATTTATATCATATATTTATGAGCTAAATTGTTGAACTAAAACTTACTGCCACTACATTGAAAATCTTCAAGAACAACCACAACAGAGATTAAGGATAAAGTTCATGAGAGTAATTTTAATTGAAGATTATATTTTAAATTGCACACCATTTGCGTTTTGTAAATCTTGTAAGTTGGAATTTGTACAGTTAGTATCTAAACACATGACAAAATCATTATGTTACCCGTATACTGTGCAGCAACATGTCAACATCATTCAAGTTTATTATAAAAACAGGATATTGAGCAATGAAGCTCAGCTTTTCTTCAAATGGATTTATGAATCGTCAAAACTGTCGTATCTGGGATAGTGAAAATTAACGTGCTATTTAGCAAAAATTAATGCATCCACAAAAATGCATCGTTTGGTGTGTGGAATGAAAGAATCATTGGTTTGTACTATTTTGAGGACAAAACTGTCAATGCTGTTACTGTGAATGGTGTACGCTATTTAGAGATGTGAAACAACTTTTTTCCAGTAAAACCAACTATTTTAACTTTATTTATATGTGGTTTTAACAAGATGGAGCTACATATCGCACAGCATTTAAAACACTCACTTTAATTTAAAGAAAATTTTTTGGTAATTGCAGAGGGATAAAATCAGTTGGTCACCGTGGTCCTCAGATCTAACCCCATTAGACTTTTTCCTCTGGGGAAAGGAAAAGAGTTTATGTTAACAATCCTGCTACGATTCTAGGACTAAGAGAAAATATTGGACTTATAATTGTTAAAATAGAGTCGAATTGATAGAAAAACATTATTAAAAATTTCACTAAAAGAATAATGCCAGATTTAACTTCATTGAATGTATGGGAGTTCCATCCAGAAGTAGCAGTACTTTTAAGGTCAAGATTTCCGGACCCTTGGGTCATCCTGGGATATTGGTCTCCGGACAGATTCTCACTCTCATTTATGGTCGCTAGAAGCTTTATAAGAGGCTACATCCTGGAATTTGTGTTGGGACACAGGCCAAACTAAATGAGAGGCTGTGGGAGGCAACCTTTAAATAATGAATTTAATGGCTCTCATAGTAACTTACAGCAACAGCGTCTGTCTCATAGTAAAAAGTTGTTGTATTAATTGATAAAGGGCACCAAAGCTACCAATATTGCGGAGATGAAGACATCGGTATGGATCGTTAACGGATTTCTGCAAGAGAAACTAAATTAACAAAGGCTAAAGTATTGCAGTGTATAAAACAAGGATAAACTACTACACTATCATCCCAAGCATAACCACAATGGAAAGTCAAACTGAAAAGATGACCCCGAGTTCCCGCCGTCTCTTGAATTAGACTTGCGTGCTAAGAACCCTCGGGCGGGTACAAAACACAACTTCAAAAGGATAGGAACATGGAATGTCCCATGTACCAGACAGGAAAGTTAAAAAACTTAACTAATAACTAAAAATAAATCAACTTGAAATACTAGGCATTAGCGAATCCAGATTGAGAGACTCAGGAAAATTTGAGTTAAACGACACTGTTATATATTATTCTGAGAGAAATGACGTAAAAAGCGGCGTAAAAATACTAATTGACAGCAGAATTAATAAATTTATCTTAAACTATATTCTGTACTCTGATCGAATATGATGCTGCATATAAAAGCAAAACCAGTGAATATTAATATTATACAGACATATATACAACAGCAAATAAAAAAAACGATAAAGTAGAAGATTTTTACAGACAAACAAAAGACATTACAAAATACCTTAGAAAACATTATCATGGGAGATTTCAATGCGAAAATAGAGAAAGGTAGAGTTAATGATATAGTAGGCAATCATGGATTAGGTAACAGAAATGACCGTGAGAAGACATTAAAGCAATTTTGTAGTGAAGAAAATATGATTGTCACAAACACGTAGCTTAAATATAAAGGTTTATACCTAGAAATCTCTCCAAAATAACGCAAACACAATTGCAAGAAGCCAAATTGATTTTATAATGGTTAATAAATAAGATTCCGAAATAATATCAAAAGCGTGAAAATCTACCCCGGTGCTGATACCAACACTAATCACAACTTATTAGTAGCCAACATAAATTCAAAACTAAAAACAATAAAATGCAAAGAAACTTTATGTGCAAGAATTAACTTACGAAACCTCGAAAATAAAGAAAAAACAAATTTCGAAAGCAAACTCAATCAAAAATTAAAGGGAAATAGCTGTAACACAAATAAAAAATAAATGACAGAATATAAAGAAAATCATTACGAAAGTTTCATTGGAAGTACGAGGTGTGCATAAGAAAGAAGCAAAGAAAGAACGGATGACGAAGAAAATTCTAAATCTAATGCAAGAGCGCCAAAGACAAAGAAAAAAGCAAATATAAAGATCTATAAAGCTTGATCCGAGGAAAAATAAAAACAGCCGAATAAAAATGAATGCACTATCGATGGGCGAAAGAAGAATTGAAAAACAAACAAAACGAATTTAATAGATTAATAGAAGTAACAGGAAACGTTAATAAGCGAATTATATTAAATCTGCATGAAAGACTTAAAAAGTATAAAATATACATTCAATTTATTTAATGACGACAGTTAATTTACAGGATATGATGGAAATAGAGGGACCAGATGTACTCAAGTCCAAAGTCAAATCTGCTATAAAGGTAGCCAAGAATGGTAAGCTACTGGACCAGATACGATACCAGCAGATATTATAAAATTTTTTGACGAAGATAATATAGGCACAATATATAGGACATATGCTACAAGAATGGTTAAAATCCATATTTATACGCGTGTCAAAGAAAAACAACGCTTCATTCTGCAATGATGTTAGACTGATCAGCCTCATGAGTCAGATACTCAAAATATCACCAAGAATAATTCAACATCAAATATATACAAAACGTAATGCTATTGTAACTGATTCGCAATTTGGTTTTAGAAGTGGATTGAGCACTACAGAAGCCCTATTTAGTATTTTTGTTGCAAAAATGTAAATAATTCTAAAAAACAGCTTTCGTCCGCTTCATTGACTTCGAGAAGGCTTTCGACCGAGTCAAAAATGGCTAATTTATCAAATCACTAATTCAATTAGGATTGAATGGAAAAGATGTACGCCTAATTAAAAATATCTGTTGGAATCAAACTGCGATAATCATAACCGAAAATGGAGATACAAACAAATTTGAAATCAAACGGAGTGTAAGGCAAAGTTGCTTACTTTCGCCGATCTTACTTAATGTTTCAAAAAGCACCCTGGGAGATGGCAGAAGGAATTAAGATAAACGGAGAAACTATTAACAACATCCGATTTGCCGGCGACACGCCAATCCTAGCCGAAAAACGCTGAAGATCTCCAAAATACGTTAACGCAAAGCAGCAGAACTAGACATGAATTTAAACAAATCAAATTCATGGTAATTAGCAAACCACCAGCTAGACAAATAGAACTTACACTAAATAACATACCTATTGAAAGAGTCCGAAAGTACAAATATCTTGAATGCTGCATAAATGACCCATTAGAACCAGATAAAGAAATTTTAACATGAATTGTAATAGCCAGACGTGCTTTCGTTAAGTTTAAATTGATATTAAATAATAAAAACCTTGACCTTGCCATTCAATTGCTACATGGAGTAGAGGTTTAGACATTTAAGGAATACAATTATGAATCGAATAGAATCTTTCGAAATGTGGACCATAAAAAGAATATTAAAAATATCTTAGACTGTTAGAATGAGTAATGTTGAGGTATTAAGAACAACAGATTTTTTTTCAACTTACTAAATTACTCCTGATTCATTATTGCACAATTTAATAGATCTAAATTATTATCGCTTATTTTTTATTGCAAACTCGACAATCAATAATTAAAAATGTATGAAATATATTGCTTTTTCTATAATTTAAAATTTTATAAAAGGTACATCCAGAAAGTCATTAAAACTACAGAAAATCCGTTTATATGCATTAGATATTCTTCAAAATAATATCTTAAATTATCAATGAAATGTTGTCAGTGGTTATGCCACATGCCGTAGGTTACCTAAAAGTCCAAAGTCATAACAGTGTAGGTGCAGCTGAAACATTGGAGGTAAAAACCCCAAACCTCCAATATTTATTCAGCCTGTCAACTACCCTAATATGGTTAAAAATTTAAGCGCGACAATATCATCAAATGACTACGAGTCCAAATCAATGGCTAACAATGAGGTAAAAATTAATGTCAAAACTCCGGAAGCCTACCGAAAATTATACGTTCCAATTTAAACAACAGAGAGGATATCGCGCAGTATTAAGGCACTTACACCTCACAGTGCCTATGGAAAAAATTAAAAAAGAATTAGATCAACTTGGTTTTATAACTAGAAATGTGCATAATATAAAAGATAATATAACAAAGGACTCTTTACCTTTATTCTTCATGGATTTAGAGCCGGCAGAAGATAATAAAGAAATACATTATCTCAAATTCCTACAAAATAAGTCTACTAAAGTTGAGCCCCCACGCAAAAAAGACGAACTTGTACAGTGTACAAGATGTCAATCATACAATCACACAAAAACTTACTGTCATCGCTCATTCGCAAGTGTTAAATGTAGAGGTGCTCATGATACTAAAACACGCAAAAAAAAAACAGAGATACACCTGCCTCTTGTGCACTATGCGGCGGTCCGCATCCTGCAAATTATAAGAGTTGTATAATTTATCAAAAAATTAAACCAATTAATAATCAAAATAGTATGACTCCAATTTACCAACATCCAAGATATGCTGACGCGTTCAAAGCCAACCCTACACCACAAATACTCCACAAAACCTATCTACAAACCTTGAAACAACACAAAACAAATTCCTTGGGGAATTCGAAAATATATTTCAACAGCTGCTGCAACAAAATTGTATGAGATTGTCCATGTTAACCACAGTCATTAATAAGATAAGAACATAATGGCTGAATCACTAAGAATAGCATTATGGAATGCCAATGGCCTAAACATAGAGATGAAGTCGTAAATTTTTTAAACCAAAATAAAATTGACATTATGCTAGTCTCCAAAACTCATTTCACAGCAAGGCCATATTTTAAGATTCCGTACTATGAAACTTATCACACCGAATACCCAAGTGGCGCAGCTCGTAGAGGATCTGCTGTCATAATGAAAAGAACAATAACCATAAACTTCCAAAATATGAAGAAGAATTTCTTCGGGCTACATCTATACAGATTAATAGTCCACCTGCCCCACTAACAATATCACTAGAGAAAACTAGTACCTTATTTTGATACGTTAAGACCTAGATTCCTTGCAGGAGAGGATTTTAAAGCGAAACATACACAGGAGATCTAGACTAATAACTCCAAGAGGTAGACAGCTTCTCACTGTAATTAATGAAAAAAACTACTCGTATCTTTCATCTGGCAGTCCAACATACTGGCTAAGCGACTCAGATAAAATCCCAGACCTACTGGACTTTTTTGTTACAAATGGCATTTCAAATAACTATGTAATTACTGTTTCTAGCTATGATTTTTCGTCAGATCATACGCTTATTATTGTCACAATTAACTCTACAGTGATATTCAGAAAATGTGCAACAAAAATACCAACTGGGATTTTCTTAAAGAGTATATCAAACTTAATCTGAAGCTGAATATTAAGCTAAAACAACCAGAAGACCTAGAGGTTGCTACAGATAAGTTCATTAAAACAATACAGGAAGCGGGATGGTATACCACTCCAATTGCTGCACGTAGAAACCCAGATTCACTAAATATTCCTCTTGAGTTCAGAAAACTTAGAGCAAAGCACGGTCTATATGGCAACGCACACACAATACCTGGACAAAAGAAATTATAACCAACTAAATAACCGCTTGAAAATAAAACGGAAAAAAGTTTGCAATCAACAATTTGAAACATATATTAGCGGTATTACAACAGATGACAATTTCCTCTGGAGAGCTGCAAAGTGTTTCAAACGACCGCTAGAACCTGTACCCCCGATAAAAAACTAGCAAGCACAATGGACCAGATCGGGTAAAAAAAAGCTGAAGCATTTGCTCATCATCTAGCAGAAGTGTTTACCCCACACACGAATAACGCTAATCTTGAAGTTAAAGAGTATCTAACAGCTCCCTACAACTATCTTTGCCGATTCAAGTCGTTTCGCCTGCTTAAATACGCACTGAAATTAAATTCCTAAATAACAAGGCACCTAACTACGACGTTATAACCGGCAAGGTGCTGAAAGAGCTGCACAGAAAAGGTATCACCCTTTTAACTATGTTATTCAACGCAGTACTTCGCTTAACGTACTAGCCTTTTTAACTCAAATTTTCCCAAATTGTAATGATCTTAAAACAAGATAAGGCACCTAATGAAGTTTCGTCGTACAGGCCAATTAGCCTACTGTCGATAATATGTAAACTGCTTGAGACACTAATTCTCAAAAGAATAACCGCAGAAGCATTCCTGGAAAATGTAATAGCACACCATCAATTTGGCTTCAGACATTGTCATTCAACAATACAACAATGTCAAAGAGTCGTAAATGTGATAAGGCTTTGGAAGACAAAGAATATTGTTGTGCAGTTTTTCTAGAAGTCAAGCAAGCGTTTGGCAGAGTCTCGTATCGAGGTCCACTGTTCAAAATCAAAGAATCTTTCTCCCACCAATACTGCTTTCTCCTCAAGTCCTACCTCTCCGATCACTACTTCCAAGCAAAGCTCGGCGACGAAGTTTCGGAAGTAAAGCAGATTAATGCTAGAGTACCTCAGGGTAGTGTTCTTGGACCTCTCCTTTATCTGGTCTACACTGTAGACCTACCTATGTCAGATAAAACAGTAACAGGCAACTTTGCGGATGACACCGTTATCCTATATTGCCATAAAACCCATTGACCGCAAGTCGGTATGTCCAAGAACACCTAGACACAATAACTGTCTGGCTGAAGAAGTGGCGCATAAAAGTTAACGAAGCCAAGTCCACCTAAGTCACATACACCACGTAGACAATCGTGACCATCAGTGCTACTAAATAACATCGTAATACCACAGGCTAATAAAGCTAAATATCAGAGTATGCATATGGATAAAAGGCTCACCTGAAAAACTCACATCACAAAAAAAAGGAAATGGACCTACGGCTTAAAAGACTTTATTGGCAGAAAACCTAGTTTCTCAATTGAAAACAAAATATTAATTTACAAGACAATTATCAAATCCATTTGGACAAATGGGATCGAGTTGTAAAGATGCTCTATTTCGTCCAACGTTGACATCCTTCAGCCATTCCAATCCAAAGCTTTACGTTTTATAAATACTGCTCCGTAGTACGTATCAAATAGTACCCTCCACGAAAATCTCCAAGTACCCTATATCAAAGATGTAATAACCCAATACGCTAGCACCCATATCAGGAGGCTACAAAATCACTCTAATCCAAATATTCAGCCTCTTCTAGAAAATACTCACCGAAGACGTCTGAAAAGAATATGGCCAGCAGATTTAGTAATCCAATTTAAACTTAAAATTAAAATGTTACCTATGTCAAATGTCTATTTATATTTTATTTAAGGCAGCACCGCTGGGTGTCATCCTTTGCACGTCGTACTTTGTCATAGTCTACACATTAGCTCATATAATTCTATATGTTTACATATATTTTGTAATTCTGATTGCTAATAAGCTAGTCATAAATATATATAAAAAAATAACAGTTCAAAATGGTGTCCATTCAGTTGGATTTCACTTCACGAGACTTTGACACGCGGTTCTTTTTTGTTCGTCGGTCAAAACCTTAAAAACCAATTTAGCACCAACTATTGTCACAATGGATTTTGAAATCGCACTTCATCTTCTATCAATTGAACCCTCAGACGTCAATTAGAATTCAAAATCGCCTTAACCGTAACAACATTGTCCGAAATCTGAAACGTCATTGGGCGCCCTGCACATTATTCATTCTTAAAGTTCTCTCTTCTTTTTCAGAACGCTTTCTGCCACCTAAACATTTATGCTTTTAATAAAGCTTTCATAGTAACCAAGTCTATTGAGGATTTGTTGAGTTAAACGTAAAATTTTATAGCGTATTGCTGATCGATCCTGTGATTCATTTTGAGACCCGACGCAAAGGCGCAAAGTTTACAAGTCTTTCGCACTCTATAAAGACTCACAGGTAAATGAGCGAAGTTGGAATTTTTACCTGAGATTTACCATCAACCTCATGGCCGAAGACTTTGCCTCCCAATCTTCTGCTTAAACCAAGAAAATCAATCTCATTACTTTCCAGGTGTACCTTGTGTGTGAAGATATGAATCGAATGTACATCGGGGAATTTAAATGTACCTTTACCATTACAGCTTATTTTCGTTATTCAAGATTCGTCACTCAGTGCGAGTGTCTTTATTTGTTACTTGCCTTAGGGGACGGCAGGCACTTCAGTTATTAATTAATCTCGAAAGAAGCACTACCTTAATTTAGATAATTTAATTAAAACTTCAATTTTTTGTTTTAATAAATCACGTGGCGGTGGCAGTTTAATTAACTTTGTTAGTAAACACACAAAGCCCACTAAGGCCAATTTCCGTTTAAAATAATTTATGCAGTCCATACTAACAACAATAATGGCGTGTTAACGTCAGCAATAAATTGACGATACTTGATTTTATCGGTGATATATTCATTAGTCGCAGTTTAATAATCTGTTAGTTTATTTATACAATTTTTTTATAGATGTGGGTATTAAGATCCTGTAAGGTCTCATTTATTATACAAAAATTCTAAAAAGTACTAATATTGCCTGTTTAATATTTTAACCAATGTTACCATCCGTTACAAAACAATTTTCTTCTGAGCCTCTCGGTCTACAACTCTTGTCTACCATTCTCCGATGTCTTTCTCCTTCAGTTCCTTCCTCATTAGCCGTTTCGTTGTTCTGCCCTGTGCTACTTTTTGTATATGACCTAGTCATCTTTTTTCTTGCGCCTTTATAATAGGTGTATAAATAAGTTCTCAGCTTTAGATTTCACAGGACGCAAATCACCGTTTACATGTAACGTATTAGTCTGCCCTCTTGCGGCTTTAAACCAATGCCATTTGGTCTTTCGAAACATCATGCGATTTGGCGTTTGATGCACATAACTTCAATAATCAGCTGTGTTCATAAAAGAGCATATTCGATTTTCTATCCACTTTGCGTTTTACCTTAAGAAAAACGCTGCTGAAGCCACCGAAATGATTTGTGCTGCATATGGTGAGAATGCTGTAAGTCATGCAACGTGCAAAAAGTAGTACCAAAGATTTCGCGGAGGAGAGTTTAGTTTTGAAGATCAACCACGCTCTGGACGCTCTCAAACATTTGACACGGATGAGCTGCAGACGCGTTAGGCTGGGAACTTCTCCCACATGCGGCGTATAGCCCAGACATGGCTCATTCCGATAATCATTTATTCCGGTCGTTACAGCATCACTTGGCTGATACGCACTTCAAAACAGAAGAAGAAGTCCGAAAATGCATCGATAACTTAATCGTCTTGAAACCGGTGAGCTTCTATCACCAAGGAATTCGCAAGCTACCCGAAAGATGGCAAAAGGTCATCGATGCCAACGGAGAATACTTTGATACTTAAGCTTTTTTGTTTGTTTTTAAATAAAACTTTGATTTTGCAGAAAAAAGCTGAGAACTTATTTATACACCTATTAGACTTGAGTTACACAGAGTTGATTGTATAGATACATCATCTTCTCTTTTGATCCCCTCTCTCACTTTTTCAACAAATATTAGCTTGAAATAGAAACAGAGTACGTAAAAGAAAAATCTGAACAAACTGTAAATGAAACAATAAATAGAACAGAGCAAAGAGAAGACGAGAATGGAATTATTAAAGAAGAACTAGTGACAGCGATAAAAGAAATGAAAAATGGGAAGGCACCTGGCAATGACAGAATCACAACAGAAACGATTAAGAACATAGGGGAAAATGGACTGCAAATACTACTCAAAATAATTAATAGTCTAGCGAGAAGAGAAAATACCTAGAGAATAGGAAATCGGATTAATTTTGCCAATATACAAAAAAGGAGATGCAATGGAATGCCAAAATTATAGAGGTATAACTCTACTGATCACCCCAATGAAGATACTTGAAAAAATTATAGAGGTGAGACTAAGGAAAACAGTAGAATCCAAGTTATTACAAGTGGGTTTAGGAAGAGGAAAAGTATACAGGACTATGTATTAACAATTAAAGAGATTGTAAACAGAACTTTGGCAAGATCAAAACAATTTAACTAGCATTTGTGGATATTGAGAAGGCATTTGATCGAGTGCCGAGAGCTAAAATATGGGAGTGCTTAAGAGAGAAAAACATAAATGAGAAATTAATAAGTATCACAAAATGTATGTATAAAGATACAAGAAATAAGTTAATAAGCAAGAATTTTTTCACTCAAATAAAGGAGTTACATAAGGTGGATGTTTCAGCACACCACTTTTCATTATGTGTGAACAAAACCCTTGGTTGTGGAATACAGAAATATGGAAAAGGTTGTTACATCTGAATCTGCATTTGCAGACGATGTAGCGTTAATAGCGGGAAATGAGAAGGACCTTAAGGAAAATTTACAGGTGTGGTACGAAATGTTAAGCCAAAACGGAATGAAGATGAATAAGTCGAAAACTAAAATAATGATAGTAATCAATAAAAAGAAAAAAGTAAAGATCCAAATAGATGAAGAAAAAATAGAACAAGTGAGCAAATTTAAATACGTGGGAGTAACTATAGAAGAAACAGGAGAACAAAGTATAGAGGTGAATAGAAGAATGGAGTCAGCCAACAAAGTGTATCATGTACTGAGTAAAGGCCTTATCAATAAAAAAGAAATATCAAGAGAAACAAAGATGAGGGTGTACAAGGCAGTATTCAGACCAATTCTTACCTTCGAATGCGAGTCATGGGTGCTAGCTGACCAAGATAAAAGTAAAATAAGGGTAGTTGAGATAAAATATCTGAGAAGATTAAAAGGTATAACCAAGCATGATAGAATTAGAAATGAAGTAATTAGAGAAGAACTAAAAATTGAACCTGTGGAAGACTTTATTGAAAAAAGGCAACTGGGATGGTGGGAACACCTACACAGGATGGAGGAAAAAGCGCAGGCACGGATGATCTGGGAATCCAAAGCAATAGGCACAAGAAAGAGAGGAAGACCAAAACAAACTTGGAATGATGCAATTGAAAAAATACTAAAGAAGAAGGGAAAATCGTGGACAGAGGCCAAAACGTTAGCAGCAGATAGAAACAAGTGGAAAAAATTTATATCGAACTGAAGGAGTTATTGTGTTTATGTAACAGTAATGTTTAGTGAAATATAAGATTTTGAAATGCTATTGTAAGAAAAAATTAAGTGCAACCTTACACCCTTATGAGTAGATAGGTTTTTTGATTATATATATTTAAACAACTTAGTTCATGGGATGAAAATTCTCGACGTTTCGGCATCGGCTTTGATGCCATTTTCAAGAGGTTAGCTCTTCACTCGGGGTCTCAATCTGCCTACTCCCCAAGGAGAGCTATGAGTCTTTGAATAAGGTGGGTCTCACGAATGCTAACCAACAAACACAAAACTGCGCGGGTGGCAACGTCTCGGGACATGTTGACACGTGATTCCGTCATAAATGGTGCTTTCTTTTCGTTGTGACAATGGATAAGACGTGGATGCCATATTTTAGTCCCGAAACGAAAAAACAGTCAGTGCAATAGAAGCACACCGATTCATCGCCACCGAAAATATTTCGGGTTACGGCTTCTGCTGAGAAAGTTATGGTGGTCATTTTGAGGACAGCGAAGGCGTAACCATCACATGACCTCGCTTCTAGCGATTTCTAACTATTTCCGACCATGAAGAACACTCCGTGGCCGTTCATTTTCCAATCAAACCGCTGTTGCATTAGTGATTTTCCACTAGCCAAAACACACTCCTAAAGAAATGTTCTCAGCAGTCATAGAGTGAATTATGGCGACGACGTTGTCTCTTAGAATTAAAGGGTTTATTTTATTTATGTAGCTCTCTGGAGTTGCTGTCTAGGCGGTATTTTGAATGTTTTTGTTGGTGTTTTTATAGCCTGGTCAATTTCCAGGTAGTTCTTTTAATTCGATTTCTTGATCAAGGTAATCTCTAAACAGATACCCAATTTGTTGCTAAGAGTTGGTTGCTTTTTAGTTAGTCAGAAAGCATTATGGCAAATTATCGGATAAAAAGTCAAAACATAATTTTTTATCGCAAGGTTTAGGATCAATACGATTGATTATACAAAAGTCTAGAAGGTCCAGATTTTTTCTTAGGTCTACGGTCCATAAGTTAGCTCTCCTAATGACAACTAGCTCAAGTTATTTTGTTTTATTGTTTCTAACAGTTGTCTACCTTTAGCGTTAAAGACTTTAGAGACCCAATGCTGATTTTGGAGTTATAGGCTTCTACAGCTAGGAATATATTTTCCAAAGCGTTAAAAAATCTTTTAAAGTTTTCTTTTAATGTTGTTCTTTGGTAGACAGTATTCCCATGCAATATGGTTTTTCTTGTATTTTCAGTACTGTAGCTTATAGGTGTTCCTTACTATGTTTTGGTAATACACGGTGTTTAATTTTATTATTTTTTTCATAAGCCTATGTTACACACTTTTGAGTTTTGTTTTTTTATTATTATCCGTTTGGTTATAATTCAGCTATTTCTTATCTTTTACAGCATCAGGTTAAGTAGGATGGATAATATTAGATAATTATTTCATTCCTCTCCTCAGCTCAAAACTTTCTAATATTTCCCCAATATATCTGATTTTACTTTTAGTATGCTCCAATTTCATTTTGTTTGTCTCAACAACTTTGGTGGTATTTGTAAACGTTGTGAACTCAAATATTTTCTTTCTGTTGAGTATGTCGTGTATCTACCTAAAGACAATAAACAGTACGTATATGGCTGTGCTATTGTTATAACTGCTGTGATTATTTGCTTGATAGTAAAAGTTTGATTTGTGACCGATCGACTTTTGTTGTTTTTCTAATCGGTTATTCAATATTGTTGCTGTTATTTTGTATACTGTGTCCAACAGTGCCATTCCTCTGTAGTTGCTACATTCTGTCTTGTCACCTTTTTTACCAACACAGCGTCTTTCCATTCTTGTGACATTCTTTTCGTTTTCTTTTCTTTTTGATTATCTTGACTACCTTATGCTGTACATTACGTCCTTCATATTTGATAAATTCTATGTGTACACTGTTGTCGCCTACCATCTTTGCCTTATTCAATTTTTCTTCTGTTAATGTCTCAATGGTGTTTATTAGTTGTTTTTGTCATTTAATGTTTGTTTAAAATATTCTTTTTATCTGTACATCATTTATTTATTATTTCTTATTTGTTTTGTTCTTTATATTTAACGTAGATAACTATGTCATTATTTCGCTTATGTTTTTTTACCTTAGAGTTAGTATAAAAGTTTCTAATTTCCTTATTAATATATTTCTGTAATAATTCTTCAATCTGTTTTTTAATTTGCTGCCTCTTTGTCCGTCTGCAGACTTCTTTGGATTGGTTTTGTAGCATTTTATACTCTTCGGCGTTTTCTTTCTCTCATCTCTTCTCCAACTAGTTTTTGAACGTTTATCGAACCACTTATTTATTTTTTATTTTTATTTTAGTATTGTCTCCGATGCCCGTTTAAAACCCATACATTATTTGTCAAATTTTCTTTGGTATATAATTCAAATTTTCTGGCGCGTTAATTTTGTAACTGCTTTTGTGTATATTTTTTTTGCTGATTTTTCTACTTTTATATTAATCGTACTATAAAATGTCCATAGTGTTCGTAGATTAGGTGTTGGTTTGACATTTATTACCTTTTCATTGCGTCCATATTACATCCTTTCTCTGAAAGTATGATCTTAAATACTTAGTTTTCTTATCGCTGTGAAACCGATAAGACAAGCACTGTTATCATTAGTCTTATCATGTTTGCTGTAGCTGCCAATGGTTAATTAGTAATTATTTTTCTTCCCAATCATCGCATTGTCATTTTTTACTATTAGTTTAATATCCTGAATTAATAGTTGGTCATATAGTTTTTATAATCATTATAATCATTATATTGGCCCGTGTTTATTTGCTGTTAATATGTTTTTATCTTTATTTTTTATTTTTAAGTGGCATGCTCTTTCAGACAGTACCTCAAATATAATTATTATTCTTTAAATTTTTGTTAAGTAGAAAACTGCCCTTATCATTCTTGTGTCGCTGACACGTTTGAACGTACAGTAGTCTTCCACTTTTTAATTATATTTTCTTTTTTTTTCTTTATAGAATAATATATCTATTCTATATCTTCTCGCTTCTGTCACTAAATTGTTCAGTGCTCTTTTGTAATGTTTCTTCTAGGTTCAATGTAACTAAAACTAGCTGCCGTATGTTACTATTTTTGTTGTTTTTTTTACTATAGAATGTTTTTGTTGTTCAGGTCTATTTTCGTGCTTTGGTCGTACCGTCATGTGTTTTTGTGTCTGTTGTCTATTAGTTTATAGCGACTGTTTTCTGCCACCTATTTTTATTAGTTCTTATATTTCTGTATTCCAAATCAGTAGATCGCCTGTAACAATAAGTTTTGGGACGCGGTGGCTCAAATGGTTCAACCAGTTGGCTCTGTCCTTTGGTCGGCGCGCACGAGTTCGAGTCTCGCTCAACCCATGGGTGTGTGTGAATGTCCTAGAATAAGTGCATGTTAGTGGGCACAATAAGCCCTTGAGGTTGCAGTGCCTGTAAGTGCTCCAAAAAACAATAAGTTTTTACTGTGGTATCTTGACTTTCTTGTTCTTTCTTTTTTTTTAATTGTTGATGTATATTTTACGGCCCTTAAGCTTACCCTTAAATTTTTGCTTCCTCTGATCCAGTTTAGCTACTGCAATGCTTCCTTCCTGTTCTTGTTTTATCTGGTGTTCATTTTTTATTCTTACCTTGACTCAAATTTTTTTTCCACGGACTGCAGTACTTTTAGTTTGACATCTTGTTTATTAAAGATGAGTCCCTTTATTACTATGTTATTTGATTTTCCCAAGCCCTTCTTATTTTCATGTTTTTCTTCTAAAATTGCAGATCTTTGTTTTAACAACTAATTTTCTTTCTCAATGTTCTTATTTATTCAAATACTTTTCTGATCTTGTCTGATTAATTTTAGTTTGTTCATCACGTTAATTTTTCCAGTTCCTCTTTTCCTTCTGTATTTTCTTTGACACAACTTTTACTTCAATTGGTGTTTTTGCGGTTTTTATGGAATTTGTTTTGGACAGTCTGGTTGTTTTTTTTTTCCTTTTTTCTATTTTCGGCTGTCGATACTTTACTCTATTAGGTCGATTCTCCTAGCCCGTACCGTTCACTTATACTTCTGTAGTACTAACATTTAAACGTTAAAATTTCCGTTTCTAATGATTTCATGTTTACAGCAGCAAACCCGCTTTTCTATTTCGTACATGGCGTTTGGTTCTGCGCTGCATATGTTCTAACCTCACCCGCTCAACTTTAGTTAATTTGTGGCTCTTCTTCTTTATTGTTATACCGTATGCTATTACAATATCAAGTAGCCCCGTTTTGTTTACAACTCAACTTGTAAATGAGTTACTGCTATTGAAGTAAATTAAAATTACATAAACCAATCACATTGCTTTTGCATTTTTAAAGTTTTTTTATTAAGTTGTAGTGATTGTGCATCTAACGCTTATTTTTGAGTTTTTCCAGTTATTCTTGCCTTTTTGTGGTCATTTTTTGACATTTTAGATTGTTATTATGCTTTTATATTTTTAATAATGGTCATAAAATAGTAATGTTGATGTTATTCGAATTTATCTCGATACAGATCGAACCGATAAGTCTCAAATTTTGTTTTATTTAGCATACATATATTACTACAATAATATATATTATTATTATTATAATAATATATAACAAATTTCAATTAACTATTTTCTAAAACACGTAACATAATTTTCGAAAATCTTTGACGCAGTAACCTTCAATGCATACCACTCTATATCCCTTCTGTTATTTACACTTTTTTCACAATATTGAACTGCTCTTAGATAATTGGTGCACTTTTTCTGTTTTATAGTATTTTCATTAATACAAGTCCTCAGTTATGCGCCGAGATTCAATACACTATTATTAAAGGACGTCAGCAGAGTAGAATGCACTGAGAGGTCCTCTGTTCGAAAATTCTACATCGTACAGCTAGTTAGTCTCGGTAGACCTTAAACAAGTTGCTATTTATTAGACAAAAACATTCTTTACTTAATCCTCGCCTCATTGTCGTTAATATTTTTGTCGAACTAGCTATATCTCATCTTTTATTTCTTTATGCTGGTATCATCTACATGCTGTTGAATTAAACATCCCACGAAAAGCTGCAGCAGAAGTTTTTGATTAACGTTTATTTGTGTATATGTGCACAAGAGTTTAGATGATGGAACACAAGCGTTTTGGTCAAACAAATCAGAAATGTTACTCTTTAGAACATATACATAAAATAGCATACATCAGATGTTCTGTAAAGGAAACATTCACTATTAAATAGAAATTTCTGATTATATATACCTTCTATTATTATTTACATTCGTATGTCTCTTTATTATCTCTTTCATTAGTCTTTAATCTTCCTTCTATTCTTTCTAATATCTCGTTATCTCATATTCTGTCAACCCATTTTGTTTTTAACATTAGCACCATAATTTAGAGCATGTGGTCTTTTTCTTTGTTTTTTAGAATTGTTCAAGTTTTAGTCTGATATAGTGCGACACACCATACATAGATGTGTATGTGTACATGTTGTTTTCTCCTGTCGAAAGATTCTATTGGATGTTAGTAATGGTTTTTCTTTTGAGAATCATTATTGTCACTTGTTGTAATCTAAGGACGATTTTTTGCATCTTTCATCTTTAGTTATGATGTTTCCTAGAAAAAAAAAAATATCTCCCCTATTTTTTTTCATTTAGTGTTAGTTATATGTTCTCATGTCTCATATCCCCACACACCTTTGTTTTTGTTTTAAGAACCTTTATTTTCATATTGTATTCTTTCATAACCAAGTTCATTACATTCCATGATTATTGTAAACCTTGTTTGCTTTTAGTTATAATTGCTATATCATCGTATCGTATCACATCTATTTTCTTTTTGTGTATATTTATTTCTTTGTTTATTGATTCTATGATTTTATTGATTGCATCTTGTATATAAAGGTTCAATAAGAGTGGTCTGACTTTTAGCTGTACTGATGATTCTCTTCAAGTATCTCCTTGTCTTAATACTACTTTCTGCCCGTGGTATAAGAAATTTATCATTCTTCTGTCTCTTTATTTTATTCATAGTTTTCATAGAATGTCAAACAGTGTAGACTATTTTACATTGTCCAAATATTTCTCCAAATCAACGAGAGCTATAAATGTATGTTTACCCTTTTTTGTTATTTTCTCAATTATGATTCATAAGGCTTAGAATTGCACCTGTCGTTTCTGAGCTTTTCTGAAACCAAACTGTTGTTGTCTTTTTTTATTACTCTTAATTTACTTTTATATATAATTTTTGTCAATATTTTAAATGCATGTGAGATCAGAGTAATTGTACGGTAGTTTTTGCACTATTCATTTTTCCTTTCTTTGGAATTGGCACTATTATCTTCCTGCTAAAATCTTCTTGTATTGTTCCTGTTTCGTACATTTTATTTATTAGTTTCTTGTGAGTTAATCCAGTAATATTTGTTATTAGTTCTACCGAAACTTTGTCTATTACCACAGCTTTGTTTGCTTTAGGTTCTTGTATGGCCTTATGGTATTCCGGTTATATTAAATATTCTTTAAGATTTTCTGCACCCACATCTTCTTATAGTTCTATTTCGTTTATCACCGTATGGTTGTTCTAAATACTGTTTCCATTTTACAGCTTAGTCACAATCTAATAATATTTTTCCATTTGTATCCTTCACGCCATTGGTGCATTTTTCCGGATTTAAATAATTCCTCCACTTCTTGAAACTTACCTTGTATGTACTGTTCATTCGCTCTTTTGGTTCCTTATTAATTTTATTTCTTATTTTTCGTAGGGTCTCAGCCCATCTTTTGATTTATCCTTTTCGTACTTCTTTCCATCTTTAATTAACTTTACTATTTGTTCTGTAATCCAATGTTTTCGTATTTCACTCTCTTGTTTTGGTATCATTTCTACTACAAATAAGATTAAATTTATTTTAATCTTATTCCATGACTGATTTTTATTGTTTGTCACACTATCCTCTCTCATATTTTTTCCAGCTTCTGTTTCTTATCTTCTATTTCTAACATTCCTAGTTGCCAAATTTTTCTTTTTTTCTTATTTAGTTTTTTAGATTTTAAATCACACGTCATCATAACCATGTAGTTACAGTCACAATCGGCACCTGGGTAAACATTTTTAATTTAATCTCTATAACTTTGTTTCGTCAGCATTAAGTCTATTTGGTGTCGTCTTCTGTTACCTGGCATCGTCAATATATCTTCTGCATACGTAGTGTTGAAATAATGTATTTGCAATGAATAAGTCGATTCCCTCTTCTTACTTTTTTCTTCTATTGTATATTTTATTACCTCCTCCAAATCTTTACAGACTTGTTCTATGTCTTCGTCACTGTATTATGATGTAGGCATGTACACCTATAATATAATTGTGTCTTTTGAGAAAGTAGCTATTTTTATTATAATTATTCTCTATTTATGACTATTGCTATTGTAGCGTTTCCTTCTTCAGCTGCTGTGTTAACTATTCGAAAGTCTCCCGTCGCTTGGCCCTGATATATCAAATTTGTTTTCTTTTATTTTTAGTTTTATTTTTCAATTTTTAATATTTTTATAGTGTTCTTACGTTCCATATTTCGACTCTCTTTACTTTGGGCCCATTTCCATCTTCGTTAATTGTTCCCGTCTAGAGAACCAGAAAGAGAACTTTTTGCCCTCTGAATATTTAACTTTCGAATATTTTATGGTGCTGATTTCTTAGGAAATAAAGCTACTACGCGCTGTTTTTCCTTTTTTTACGCATGATATTCAGCTTATTTTGAATGCGCCCAAATACTAATTTAGTAGAGCGTTTGAAAATATTTCCTTTTTTAGAATAGCAGCGTGTAGGTTGTAATTATACCTCCAATATTTGGTCCAATATTTGAGAGCTTTTGTGGAAATAGGAGACACCACGATAAAGTGAGGTTGAATTAAAGCAACACAGGATATATGTTCTCATTTTTACTCCTTACCCCCCTTATCTTACTACACGATGCAAAATCTTTCTATTTCTGATTTTTCAAAAATCGGCGGAAATTTGAGCTATCCAGTTTTTCACATTTCTAGACGAATTATAGTCTCAGGACACCAAAAAAGTTTGTTTGGGCCATTGTTTCTTGTGTGTGTGTGTGTCTATCTGTCTGTCTGTGGGTCTGTCAGTATACAGGATATCTAGAGAACCGTAAGAGCTAGAGACTTGAAATTTGGTATGCAAGTTACTTGTAGGTGGGGGCGCAGTGCGAAACTTTTGGTAAAAATCGGCCGAGCCGTTTGGTCGCAAAGTCGCAAAATCGGTCGCAAAGCAGTCGCGAATCTAAACTGTTGAAGATACAAAAAATTCATTAGAATAAAAATTATTTGTTATCACGAGATAAACATAAATTTAAAGTAAAAATTGCTAAAATAGGAACTCGAAAAAAATTTAAGTCCAGGATTTTTGCCAGAATTACCCAAATATCAGGATAAGGAAAGTCGTGTGATGTTCACGCCAGATTTTTTGGTTTCATTCCCTAGCATTGTTTTGTAAAATTTAAAAAATATATTTTGCGGCACAATATGCCTAACAAGACAAGCAACGACTACTTTATGCCTCAATATGTAACTTAATATAGATATACCTATTAAAGTATACTTACGCATTATTAGTAAATTCTTTAGTGTAAATAATCGTAGAATATTTCTTTAAAAAGCATAAAAGTTAGAGTTTCTTATTGCTCACAACCATTCTTTGTTTGGAATCCTTCTATATGTACATACGTGCCACGGATTTCCGATTTCTAATATTAACTAACTGGCATTGTCATTAAAATTTTTATAGGGGGCAATTTAAAATTGTCTAAAAAGTTAATATGCCATATAGCATAAAGTAGTGCTCAAATTATATTTCTGTTATATGTGATACTGTAAATAGTCCTAATTTATCGATTTGATTGCCATTTTTTCATGACTTTAACTTCATAAAAAGGAAAAAGGAAATTTAGATACGCGTTTGCTATTTCCTATTTTTTTTTATTTGTAACGGAGTTACTGCAACTTCATAGACTAATTTATTAAAATACTTTGAAAACGTAATAATTTCAGTAGATTTAGAATTTTGGCTTCTATCCTTGCTCATTAAATTTTGGTTAGTTTGTAGCTTTTACGTTGTGTTATATAGATTCTTCTTCTTTATTGTTGTGCCTCTCCTTATCACAATAATATTTTAAATTTTTTAACTAATATTTGAAATGCGCCACTTAAGTTGGAGTAAATTTAAAGCACGTATATATGGCATATGTTATACAAAAACTGGTTCGTAATATGGAATATTTAATATATTTCATGGTATTAAACTTTTTAAACTAATCTTATAGCACATTATTTTTATAATTTAAATGAATTCGTAGAAGAGTTGCTAGAAATACTTTACATTTAATTTAATATACACTTATGCATTCCTCTAAAGCACTCGTCAAAAGAATCATTCTATATTTTCTTGAAAATCTTGGCACATTAGTTAACCTAAGAATAAGAAAACAATCATTGTCAAAAACTTTTGAACTTTAGTAGTCGCGTTAAATGCAAGCTAGTTTTTGTTATCTGCTATTATGTTGTCAACGTGTTTATTGGGAATAAACTTTTTCGTTTGGTTTTTGTGCAAAATAGTATAAATTGCCATTACAGAAATAGTCAGGCCTTCTTCTATCCCGCAAACTAAAATTTATTCTCTGGAACTTTTCCAGCAAAAAAGCCGTTTTATCCAAATACTCAAACTACTGCCAAAGTTGTGACGTAAAATTTCCTGGTATTCCACTTTTGACCAAAAAGAACATAGTAAGTTCTTTTCAGTGCCACGATTCAGGAGCAACTAATACCTACAGGTCCTTCTCTCGCCTCCAGCACAAATTTAAACCTGTTTTAAAATGCTTTAATTATATGTATTCAGAATTCAAACTTCTTCCCCAGCCTAGGTCGTCCACTGCTGGACATAGGCCTCCCTCCAACCCTTCCATTTGTTTCTGTCCTGTGCGATCTGGATCCAATTTCCTGCAACTCTTTTTACATCATCGGCCCATCTTGTTGGTGGTCTACCTCTGCTTCTGAATGCGTCTTGTCTGGGTCTCCATTCAATCATTCGTCTTGTCCATCTCTCATCTTTCAGTCTTGCCACGTGTCCCGCCCAGTTCCACTTCAGCTCAGCTATCCTCAACACAGCATCATTCACCTTTGTTCGCTGCCTAATTGTGGTGTTTGGTATTTTGTCCCTAAGTGTTATTCCTAGCATTGACCTTTCCATTTCCGTCTGTGTTACTCTTATTTTCTTTATGGTTTTCTTGGTCAATGTTAGTGTTTCAGCCCCATAAGTGAGAACAGGGAGTATGCACTGATCGAACGTTTTCCTCTTCAGGCATATTGGGATATCTGATTTAAAGATGTTGCTGAGCTTACCGTAGGCTGCCCATGTTAAATTGATCCTCCTCTTCAGTTCGTGGGTTTGATTATCTCTCCCAATGGTTCACTCGTGTCCCAGGTATCTGTATGAGTATACTTGTTCGATTTTTATATCATCTGCCGAAATGTTATCGCTCAGGACCAGGTTTGTCATATATTTTGTCTTTGTATAGTTTATGTCAAGCCCGACTTCCTTTGAGGCAGCTTTGAGTTCTTGTAGCATTTTATTTGCTTCGTCTATCTTATCTGTGATTAGGACTAGACCATCGGCAAATCTTAGATGGTTTAGTAGTTCACCATTGATGTTAATTCCACACTGTTCCCAATCTAGGTTTTTGTGCATATATTCTAAGAGTGTCGTGAATAATTTAGGGGATATGACATCTCCCTGTCTTACCCCTTTTTCTATTTGAAATGTGTTGGTGTCTTCGTGTAATCTTACTGATGCGGTTGCGTGGTTATATATGTATTTTAGTAAACCCGTGTATCTGGAGTCTATTCGGCATTGCGAAAGAGCATGGAAGAGTTGTTGATGATTTATCGAATCAAATGCCTTTTCATAATCTACAAATATCAGCATAAGAGGCTTGTTATATTCTACGCATTTTTCAATTAGTAGTTTAAGTACTGTTAGGTGATCATTCGTACTAAACCCTACTCTAAATCCAGCCTGTTCTCTTGGTTGGTATAGGTCAAGTTTTACACTTATACGTTTTGCTAGTATTCACGTAAAGAGCTTATATATGTGTTGTAGCAAGCTAATAGGTCTGTAGTTGGTCAGATTTGTAGCGTCTCCTTTTTTATGTATCAGAGTGATGATGGCTTTGTCCCATCGAGTGGGTGTTTTTTGCTCTATGAGACATGCGTTAAATAGAGATTTCAAGGTTTTTAAGACAGCTAGTCCGCCTTCCTTGATCGCCTCAATAACTATTCCATCGTCTCCTGGTAATCTGTTATTCTTCATCTCTCCAATTGCTGCTTTTATTTCTTCCAGACTAATTTCAGGTATATCTTCCGATCCCTGGTTTCTGATATATTTTATGTCTTCTACTTCTGCAGGATTTTCATTTTTGTATAGTTTGCGATAGAAGTTTTCTGTAATTTTCACAATATCGGATTTGTTTGTAATCGTATTTCCATTTTCATCTTTTAGTTTCATTATACTTTTTGTTCCAATATTTATTTGACGTTTCAGAACTTTCAGTTTTTTATTTTGTTCGATTGTTTCGATGATTTTTGTGGTGCTATACTTTCGAATATCTTTTCTAACTTCTTTTGATATTTCCTTATTGATTTTTTTGAATTCCTCTGAGTTTTTGTCTCTCATTTCTCTCCTTTCTTTTATTAGGGATTTCGTATTGGCACTGATCTTGCTAGTGCGTAGGTTTCCTTTGCTACAGTATTTCTGGGTTGCTTCCTTTAGTGTTTTTACAATAACGTCGTTTCTTTCTTCGATGCTATCTTCATCTTTTATCTGATTTAGTCGTTCTTCTATCATGTCTGAGCATTCTTGCCGGTTTTCGACATTTGTCAATTTTCCATTATTACCTTTACCTTTAGCTTGCTTTTTTACAAGGTTACCTCTTTCGTGTTTTAGATTGATATTTATAGTAGTTCTCACCAGGCGGTGATCGCTTCCAATGGAAAATTTGTTTAAAACTTCAACGTTTTTTATAATTTGCCGTTTATTTGAGATTATAAAGTCTACTTCGTTCTTGGTGATGCCATCTGGACTCTTCCAGGTCCATTTTCTGTTTTCGTTCTTTTTAAAGAAACTGTTCATTATAAAAATGTTGTTTTGCAGACAGAATCCTAATAGAGTTCTACCTCTCTCGTTCCGTTCTCCTACTCCATATTGCCCCATTGATGTTTCCATTTCGTCCTCCTTTTGTCCTATGTTTGCGTTGAAGTCTCCTATGAGGAGTGTATAGTGTGTTGGGGTATTTTCGTTTGCCTTTGTGATATAATGAAAGAAGGTGTCTACTTCTTCGTCAGATCCTTGCTGTGTAGGTGCATAGGCTTGTATTATTTTGATGTTGTATCTGTTGTTCAGTTTTAAAATTAAATATGTAACTCTTGAGCTTATACTTCCTATATCTATTATGTTCTTTGCATGCCTTTTGTGTATTATAAACCCAACTCCTCTTAATAGGGCTTCCTCTTCTCCTTTGTAGTAAAGTATGTTCCCTGATGTCAGGTTTATTTGGCCTTCATGTTTCCTTCTTAATTCACTCATTCCTACTACGTCCCATTTTATGTGTTCTAGTTCTTCTTCTAATTGTGGTAGTTTTTCTTCGGATGAGAGTGTTTGTGTATTGTAGGTAGCAATGTTTAAACGTTGTGTTTTTGGTCCAGATCTGTTTCTTGAGTATATTTGCGAATTTTTGCCTCCCCCAGGATCCATGAGGCTGACCCTCGCTCTGAGGGTGTGGGATTTTAGTTTATCCATGCCCACGTGGGGTATATTTTAGTATGTTTTGTAATTCGCCATTTGGTTGTGGGGTGTAGGATTTAAAACGCCGCGCTATCCTACTGCGTGTTGGCGAGTGTGTAATCAGCCGCCCCTCACATGGGGAACAGACGTTGTTTGCAGCCGCCCAATCTGGGTCAGACGCTGCTTTTACCTGTTGGTCCGCGGGAGGTATTTGATTTCCCTCCTACCTGGTATATCTACCGGGAATTCCCCTATCCGCCACCTGGGGACGCGCCCTCTAGGGGTTACAGGTTTCCCCGAGGGTAGAATTCAAACAACTAATATATATTTCAAATGAAATCTCCAGCTCTATATAGCCTTTAAATCTCTTCGTGGTTACAAAAGTTGTCTATTTGAAAGTTTCTAGTGCGAAATTTACTATTGCGTTTGTCAGAAAAATATTTACATTTTAGTATTCAGTTATTTAAAATTATAAAGACTAATAATCGAATTTGTTCAAATCCACACTCTACAAATCCATTTATCCGGAAATATAAATTTTCTAAATTTGGTGGTCTTTGTCTTATTGACTAATATTAGATCCTGTGAAAGTTGCAGTGTTTATTATTTAAAAAACTATTGCTAAAGGAAGTAATAACAAGCCCCAATACGATGTCTTAATATACTTTGATAAAAGTTTTTGCTTTCTTTTCATAAAATGTAGGTGAAGGGTACTAACTTCCTATCACAATGACGTAAGCAGAATTATAATCTTTGAGGAGCTGTTCAAGTACTTTCACTAAAATTATTAAAATAATCACATTTATTGTGTGCGTAACAAAAAAGTGTTTTAATATAATATTTTTTAAGTTTTCAAAGAGTAGAGTTTTTCAACCATTACTATATTTAACAAAATTTTGATTACCACGGATACAATAAGTGTAATGAGATTTGTTGTTGAATATGTTACTTTAAAGCGATCTTTAACAAAAGATTTGTTACAAATCTGCATTTAAAAAAATTATAAAAATGGTTACAGCTGATAATTAAATTATAACTGAAATTTCATTGGTGCCATTACAAAATAAAAATAGTGTACCAATTAATTTTTAATATTAGATCGGAACTCCCCGAAAAGATTACTATTGTATAAGGTAGGGAAAAAATAACTAGACCTAAAAATTGTAATAAGGTTTACATTTATAATACAGATTTATTACAGCAAATTGTTCATGTGCTTTGTTACACAAGAAAATGAAAGCAAATCTTTAAATTTTAATATAAGTAATCGGTGGAGAACCTCCTGAATCCGTGCTTTCAAATCAGTTAGTGTGCAAGATTGTATCCTCTTCCTTTGCATGGCCCCACAAGTAAATATCACAAGGAACGAGATCCAAACTTCTTGTAGGCCATCCATGAGGCCCGCGTCGTTTCAGTCAACATCCTGAAAATTTGTGGTGTAACCATGCATGCACAGTAAGAGTAAAATGAGGTTATGTATTATTGTGGATGAAAAAAGTTCGCCAATGTCATCCCAGCCAGATACCATGGTCCACACTTAATCTTCAAGCATTTGAATATAGCGGTTTGCATTCATGGTGTTATATACTATCAACGACAAAAATATAAAATCCTATTTGTTGGTTGTCCTTAATTTAGAGGCTCTTCTCATCTTGACTTCGGCGATATTACAAGTTCTGTAGCTAATTTTTAATGCATACTTGCTTTTTACCCGCCCTGTACATGGTTATGTAATATACCTATAGTAACAACATATGAGCGCAACGAAATGAACACGTTTAAAAAACAATAAACTATTCGGTATGGCAGGTCATGTAAAAAAGAGGCACGGTCGGCATTTTAACGGTTCCGGCAATAGGTATTTGCGTACCTGGTAGAATTTCTAATAAGTCAAATATACCATGCCCCAAAGATAAAGAAGGATAACGCATGTGTTATGGTTTTTAGTTACTTATAAAACAAATTCAGGACAATGATGACAGCGTACATTAGACATATTTTTTTAATTTGGACACCTAATTTGGTTAAATATTAAATATTAGAAGAATGCCTTAATGCTTTTTTAAAAACAATTTCGATGAAGCTAAAATAATTGCTTATACGTTGAAGTTAATAACTTAATGATAACTAGGTTTTTCTGTAACTATTGTGAAACAGCTAAGTTTCAGGAATAGATGCAGTGGCTTACGTTCTGTCAGCAGAGTAGTCCCAGTTTGTCTTACTCAACTTATTTTGTATTGTTCCTTTGCATTTCCCACAATAACTGTTACTTATAGAATAAATGGTGAATTAAACATCCTAAAGGTCTTAAACGCATATCGCTTTGAAAGTTGTGTACTTGTTGATTTTATCCTTGATCCGTAGCATCTTGAGGCCGTTGTGAAGAGTTTGGTTTGAGACAAACCATTTCGCATTTAATGTAGTGAGGAGAGTTTTGTTTTAAAATATTTGTATGGTTGCAAGGTTTGAAGGCTTTGCGCAGCCTCACAGTTCAATCCCATTGGCCTATATTAGAACTATTAATGTTTTGTACACTAACACTTTATTGTTTAATAATAATTTGGATCTTCGTCCCATTAGGCAGTGCATTTTCCTTACTTTGAGACCAGCTTCTTTTCTCTTCTTGATGAAGTAAGCTTTTCACGCGAGCCGTCTATCCAGCTGCATGCCAGGATATTTTACTTCGATTTTAACTAGAATTTGGATGCCAAAGAAGCTCTCTATAACCAAAGAAGTCCGAGCCATTTGAACTATACTAAATTTGGAACTTTCAAGAGACTTCTGATACTAAAACATATAATTCTGGCACTCTTTGTGGAAAAATTTCATCAATTTTTAATGGAGATATGTATAGTTGAAGTTTTTTACATAAAAAATCTACTTTTGTTTTACCATGTATAGAATTTTTTTAAATAAGTTAGATGTGTTACCTTTACTACTTTTAAAAACCAAAAATCTTACTTTAATATTCCACAATTTATTGACTTCGCAAATAATGGGATAAAAAGTATGTTCAGATGTATACAAAAGATGTGCACCGTTATGCAAAAATGTATCGCTCAATAGAATTCACTCTTTCCCATATCCCTAAAGTTTTATTTATGTTTTCAAAACTATTAACAAATACTTGTAGCTTAAAATATACTAAAGTTTGTGAATCCTCTTGGACATAAAAGTTAAGAGAATTTAGATAAGGCGACCTCAGTGGTCGACCAATTAGACTTCAATTAATAACCCATCTTTATCCATCGTTATCCAAAAAGGTTTCTAGTAGAATGTAAGAGATATGCTAAGACACTATCATACAAAAACATCTTTTTAGTAGTCTTTTTTCAAGCAAGTGAAGTTATTTCTTTTCTAGAAAATCAAATCTGTTTTCACCAGAGACCCGACAACGTAAGAAAACAGAGCAGGCTGATCAACACCAATCACAGGAAATTACTGTAGATGTTTTTCTTGAACAAATCTGTAAGTGCTTTTGTTTTCCAATAAAGATTTATTAAAGTACTGAAAACAATAGAATGGTCAAAAGTTTGTCTTTTAAGCATTTTTTTTCTTATAATTTATTAATCGTAATCGTTTGGTAACAAAAGTTGAGGCTGGAAGCTTGATTCTTAATATTTTTCTTTTAGTATAATGTGGATTTTTACAAGCAATTCCTCCAATGTAGAAGTCCTAATTATTGTTGAATGCCCTCAGTCAACTATTTTGGCCTTGAAGTACTATGTATTAATGTGATATGTATTAAATAAATGAAAATTAACTGTGTTGAAGATTATTGTTTTGTTTAAAATTTTAGTTATCACAAGTAAATGCTTGTGATATAAGAAATGGTGATATGGAAAAGCTCTAAGGTCCAAACACTTAGTCTATAAATTAGCCAAATGCATATTAGCCAATTTGTCTATATTTATGTTAACCCAATCCTTGTAAAAGATTGATATTGCAAAATTCGGGTGACACATGTTTATTTGATTTGTGATAAGCGAAGTATAAGATATACCATTTTTGTACTTGCAGAGTAAATTTTGAATGCAAATTGATGAATTGCATAAATATTCGAGTTTTTAAATATTTACATGTTAAAATTCTGACAAACGCTGGAAAATACTTTCCACTAATATTTTATATAAAAAGAAGGGATTTTTCTATTTTTGGAAAATTGACAAAACTTCATTTTTAAAAAAATAACTAAGCTCTCCGCTAATTTGAGTATTTTTAGTGTTTGATGAGCAAAATTTTTTAAAATTTGTTAAATAGTTTTATATGTATGCTGCAATTTGTAACTTAACAAACAAAATAAAAGGGTTTTTAGAAAAAATCACAATGTCTCAATTATAATATTATTAAACTAACTCAATGGCTAAATAATATTTACTTATTCGGCAAACCTATTTGAACTCGGAATAAGGAGTATACTGAAACGACGGCTGCGCCTTATTACATCTTTATGGAGAAGAATAACGAACATAAAAGTGAGAAAGCGTCTGCAGTGTAACCGGATATGAAGGTAGATTGAGATAAAGCAGAAATATTGCAGGAAATGAAACGTATCAGAATATTTTAAAAGGATAAGCAACACAACAGATAAAAGACTCGGCCACCGCAGCTAACGCGCGCGGGCGACCTTCAAGAGTTGATTATTAATTTGAAAAAGAATTCTTCTACCAGCAGCATAGCAGTAAGAGGAGCACCGGGAAGCTATTAACAACCAAAATTAATATATTACAAGAAAGACATTCAAAAGGACGACAAGAGAGGAAGATTATTTAGAAAAGTATTTAAAAAGAAAGATCATAAATGAAAAAAAGGAAAAAAATTGAATAAAAAATATACGCACTAGAAGCCGAATTAGGCAAATACAAGAGGGATAAATAAAAGAAAATAACATGGTAGGTTTTTGAATAAAAGTGAAACGAATAGGCGAAAAGGTTGGTGTTATAGTGCATTGTGTGGTTGGTTCTTAGGTTATTGGGCTGTGATCAGAGTTCGGAAACTCTTGACGTTTCGTCCACAACTGCAGCGGACATCTTCAGAAGAAAATCTTATAAAGAACAGCTTTGGACAATAGCATAGAAAGCTGAAAGAAATAAAACCTCACTTAAAAAATATAAAAAAAATAATAGCAAATTTAGAATGAGTAAAAAAAGGAATAGAAAAATTATGGGGGAAACATATAAAGAGAAACTTCAGGGCTATAAACTGTACAGAAAAATAGATCAAAGAACTAGAAAACAGAAACTGTACACAAAATAGATAATGGGAAAAATATTGAAAAATGAACTAACAGAAGAAGTGAAAACAGCTACTGATGATTTAAAAAAATAGTAAAGCCAGGAAAGGTGAATAAATCCCCAAAACAAATATAATATAATGAAATAGAACATAACAATAAAAAAGAAAACACTACAACAGGAACCAACATTAAATAAGTTAGAAAACGGCTATTAAGAGGGATAAGACACACGGAGGATGGAAGAAGACAAACTTACTAGGATACATAAATAAGGGGAGAGAGACGGAGACTAAAGGAAAGTTAAGAAGAACTTGTCAAGAAAATATACGAGACATAACGGAAAGGAAGAGGAAAACAACAGCAAGAATGAAATAGTGACGAGACAGAAAAGCACACAGAAAGTAGAAAGAACACTTAATGTTCTAAAGGCATAAAGGGATGGAAAATAAGTGAGATAGTCTTGTCCGTGCCAATAATACCTCTTAAATAAATTTTTTGACATTCATACAAGCAGTATCGTTACCGCAATCTCTATTTTTCTAACATCCCCTTTTAAAATGTCAGCTTTTGCTCCATTCTATTCTTAAAATTCCACCACCTACTTTATATCGAGCCAACTTTAGGTATAAATAATAAACCCAACCTTCTCAATGCATCTATTCATTATTCATTGTTATTTTAGTTATTGATTTTTATTATAAATTGAGACAAAAAGCTTATGAATTTAATTTTGACGTACAGATTAGGAAATTTAAAATGTCAAATTGAATCAGTCGACTGTAGTACGGTTGGGTAGCATATGAACTTAGAATTAAGCTTAAAATCAACTATGAATGTTTAATATAGAAGTTGAAATTTTATAGTTAACGCCATACAACAAAACCAAATAAACTTGTTTCTTACCTCAAAGTAAATAAACTTTCCCTTCCATATCACAGGATATGCAGTTACGAGAAGACGTAGCTTTTCGTAAACTTGCGCTATAATCTAATGTTTTTAAAACAAGAGCAGTGGAGTGTCAGAGTAAGGATTATCAAAGTTTTCAAATTGCTTTCAATAATCCTCACTACATGATAGAACAATGGCAATGTAATGTCTTCAACGAAGGTTGCTACAATAGGTCTGTCATACTGGCACCAGCAAAAAATCGCGAGTTAGCTTAAAGAAATCAGTTCTTCATAACAATTTTCAGGATTTTTCAGACAATGGACAAACTTCTTTCGAAGTATCAATAGAAATCGTCTCTAAAAGTGCATTATAACTTTCAGATTCTTAGTAAAGCAGTTGTACATAGTCGACTATATTGAAACACAGTAAAACTTCTAAATACCGCCATAGCAAAGTAAAAACATTTTGGGCAAACGCCGTAGACAAAAACCATGCCTCATTCCAAAAACACATGAAGTTCAAAATGTTTAGATTTTCCTGGTAAATTGTTTAAAGCCATAAACAATGTGCTATTCTATTGTATCACAAAAATACAGTAGTTTGAAATGTTACTCTTTTATAGCATATTAATAAGTATTTTTAAACAATTGTAAGCTGTTTGTGACTTCTAAAAAGAAGCCAGTAAGTCCTTTACGTTGTCTGCAGACATTCGTGCACAGCTTTCTGCATGGTAATTCAATAATTCGGTTTTCAGGTTTTTGTGCAATGTCCAAATGTTAAAATTTTAACAGTTGATTTATACTAGACTTCGTTCAAAAACCACCTGTCGTCAGAATTCACTTGGTCATCCTTTTTAAAATCATAGTCCCCCGAGATACAATACGCATAAACTTTTACTTTTTCATACAGCACGTTAACAAACACCTCTAAACAACTTTGCTTTTTATGAAAAGCAGCTCACTCCAAAAATTTTCAAAGATTAACTCTCCCAAGATATGTCTACACACTTTTATATGTAGATGAACACTTAAATAACACAACAAAATAGAAAAAAGGTGCATTAGACAGGAGGTAGTTAAAACATTCCGGAGGAGGACCACTAATACGTGTCACAATAATTAGGCACCATATTACACATTCTTTTAATTTTCCATACAACAAACTGACTTCTAAAATATAATATCTTCTTCTTAAAGTACCGATCCGTTTCGGATGTTGGAAACCATGATGGCAATACGGACAGCGGCACGAAACAGTCCAGTTGTTGTATTGAACCATACTCGTAGGTTTTTCAGCAACGATATGCGTCTTCTGCCGATGCTTCTTTTTCCTTCGATCTTACCCTGGAGGACCAATTGTAGGAGCCCATATCTCTGATTGTTGCACATGATGTGCCCTAGATACTCCAGCTTACGAACTTTTATTGTTGTGAGGAGTTCTGTTTCTTGTTTCCCCATTTTCCTCTGCACGGTGTGGTTGGTTACATGCTCTGTCCAAGATATACGGAGGATTCTGCGGTACAACCACATCTCGAAGGCCTCTATTTTTCGTCTTGATGCCTCTGTCAGTGTCCACGTCTCTGCTCCATACAGCAATACGCTGAAGACATAACATCTCAGTAGTCTTAATTTAATGGGTAAAGATAATTCATGGCACTTGAATAGTTTGGCCATTTTACGAACGCTGCTCGCCTTTTCAATTCTACACTTTATTTCCAGTGAGTGGTCCCAGTTTTCATCGATTGTTGTCCCAAGGTAAGTATATTTTCGCACACGTTCGATCCTGTTGTTGTCAATCGTTAATCCGGTGTCAACAATGTGATTTTTTGTAATTATCATATATTTGGTCTTTTTGGTATTTAGGGTCAGTCCGAACCGCTTGCTAACTTCTGTAATTCTGTTCATAATTCGTTGGAGACTGGTGATGTCGTTTGTAAACACACTATCGTGTCATCCGCATATCTAAAATTATTTAATATTTCTCCGTTGACTCTGATTCCATCATCTATGCTGCCCAGAGCTTGCTGAAAGATGTGTTCCGAATACACGTTGAACAGAAGAGGAGAAAGTACGCATCCTTGCCTGAGACCGCGTTTTATCTTGATGTCTTCTGATATCATATTGCCAGTTTGCACTGCTGCTTTTTGATTCCAATAAGGGTTGCTTATTATTCTTATGTCTCGATTATCAAGGCCTATTTCTTGAAGTATGTCTATTAGTTTATTATGTTGGACTTTATCGAAGGCTTTTTGATAATCGATGAAGCAAGCATATATGTCACGATTTACATCTCTGGCTCTTTGAAATAGAACTTGTAGGCTAAAAATAGCTTCATGAGTTCCCAAGGCATTGCGGAATCCGAACTGTTCTCTACTTATTTGTGCTTCACACGTTGTAAAAATTCTGCGGTGTATAATTTTAGAAATAATTTTAGGAGGTGACTCATAAGGCTGATGGTGCGGTAATCTTCGCAATATTTAGCATTTGGTTTTTGGGGATTGTCACAAATGTTGATCTTAACCACGGTTCAGGGATTTTCCGGTGGTATAGATAATGTTAAAAATTTTTGCTAGCCATTCTACACTCGCTTCGTCCATCATTTTTAAAAATTAGGTATGTATATGATCAGGACCTGGAGCCTTTCCGATTTTTAACTGTTTTATGCATTTTTCCACTTCGTCGGTGGTGATGGGTAAGGGCTCTACTTCTGGATATTCTTGAGGTTCATCTGATCTATCAACGTCTTCGAAAAGGTCTTCAACATATTTCTGACAGGCAGAAATTTTTGCGTCTGGTTCTATAATTATTTTTCCGTCCTTGTTGAGTAGCCTTGCTGTATTGTTTACTTTGTAGATTCCTGCAGCTTCTTTTACTTTTTTATACATGTTAAATGCATCCTGTTTTTGTTCTAATTGTTCAATTTCTTTGCATTGTGTTGTTAGCCATGTTTCTTTAGCCATCCTTATTTTGTATTTTATTAATTTCTGGATTTCTTTGTATCTGGTGTCGTTATTTTTTGCTTTTCTTCTTTCATCCATTAATTGTAGGATTTCGTCAGTCATCCACTTTTCTTTCTTTCGGTTTTGTACTGTCAGATACTTATCTCCGATTTTGTCAAAGGATGTTGTCATGTCTCGAAGTGCTTCTTCTACCGTTTGGTTTTGTTTATACTCTGTTCACATGCTACACCTAGTTCTTGTGTCATATTCCCACGCGTTTGCGGGCTATCACTTATTTTCCTAAGGTCCCATTTCTTTTTACAATTTTTCTCAATCATTTCTTTAGTTTTAATCTGAATTTTCCTACTAATAAGCAATGGTCTGATGCAATGTCCGCTCCAGGGTATGTTTTGGCGGCTAAACAGCTATTGCGATAACGTTTGTTTATTAGAAGATAGTCGATTTGGTTCCGTACTCTCTTCTCTTTGGGTTCGTGGGGTTGGTGGGGCGGTCCATGTGTAGAGTCTTCTTGGTGGTAGCTTATATAATGTATTAAGGATAACAAAGTCTTCTTCTTCTACGAACATTTTAAGTCGCTCTCCCCGCTCATTTCGTACTCCCAGTCCGTATTCACCGATATGCTCTCCGCTTCTACCTTGGCCTATTTTAGCGTTTAAATCTCCCATAATAAGAGTTAGTTCTTGCTTTTTTAGTTGGTTCAATGTATTTTTAAGAGATTCGTAGAACTCTTCTATTTTGTCTTCCTCCGCTTCGGCTGTTGAGGCATAGACCTGTATTATATTTATGTTTATGGGATTTCCACTTAGTTGGATAAGTATTAGTCTCTCTGATACAGGTATGAAGTTAGTAACATATTTTTGAAGTTTGCTTGATAGTATCAATCCGACACCATTTATAAATTGACCTTTTTCGTTTCCTGAATAGTATACTTGGTGTTCGTCTATTAAGTATTGGCCATTGTTTGGCCATCTCATCTCGCTTACCCCATTATGTCCAGTTGAAGTCTTTTGATTTCAGCTACTGCGTTATTAATTTTTCCTTGTTGGGCCATCGTACGGACATTCCAAGTTCCAATTTTGATTGGACTCTTTGACAATTTTAGCCTTTGTTGGTCTTGTGATTTGCAAGGGTTTCGCTGGATGACGACCAGAGAAGCCTTGCTGGTGTTTCTTCTCCTGCCGAATCTTGGGTTCCGATTACCATGATTAGTATTCATTGTATTATTGCAACTGTTTGCCATCTTGATTTTTTCTTGGAAATGCACTTTGTGCCTCTAATCAGGTGATTTTCCGTTGCCTTCCTGATCCCAATGCCGTTGATCTTCTTATCGATTCCTCCGCCTTCGAGGGCGATTTCTCACCCTCAGGACAATCACCCATCCTGACCCGGGAGTCAGGTTTGTTTGCTTATACCGACGCACATTCGGTCTCCAGAGCTACGTTTGCCACCATTCCTTAGGTGTTCCATTCCTTTACCACGGGGAGGTGTAGTTGGAGTTTCTCTATCATCGAGCTTAAGACCTTACGGCATTTCTTAAACTCTCCAGATCTTATAAAGGACAAAAATATAATATAATAAATATAAAATATTTTTATTTAAGTTAAAATTATTAAAGTCATGTTTAATGTGATATCGAGTGATACACACTATATTAAACAGTACTAAAACTACCAAGACACTAAGATATAAGAAAAAATGATCCAAAAATTAATAAAATTATAGCTAAATTAGGTTGTGAGTAATAAAAGCAAAACTTGCTAATATAATAAAGTCAACGTTATAGTCTTAAAATACTTTCAAAAATTGTAGTTTTAAGAACTATTGAAAGTCCAAATTATAAAATGTTAGGCAGCAATAAGAAAAAAGGAAAAGATAAATAAAACAACGTAATAAGAAAAGAGTTCATTGGCCCATAAGTTTCCCAGGGCCTATTTTTAATGAACAATGGAACAAAATCACTTATAGTGAGATGCTAGACACAAGATGGTATAGTAATTAATAGTTTGGCCCTTCCCATTTGCAGACTTATCTTTATTCTAATGTTCCATCACTTGTTGAAGCTTTTAAAATATTAAAACAATTACAAGAATAAACTATCATTAGAGTAGGTCTTTCAATTTAATAAATATTTACAAAATGTGCGAGATGTAAAAGAGAAACGGAGCGCGAGATTTCATACTATACTAAAAACACCTAATAATGTTGCTAAATTACTGATTATGTCAAATTATGGCGGATGATTGGCTATCAAAATAATCTCACATAAGTTTGGACTTATTAATAAGATAGCGCGCAAATTTTTGGGCTCTGATAGAATCTATCAGCACTAAAAATCACATTTTCAGCTACTAAAATTGTACTTTAAAGAAAACAACATTATTTCAAAATTTAAGTAGCGCTTTTATTTAGACGTTTGCCTGTGCTCCGTGATATCGGTGCAAGGAGCGCTAGAAATTTACTTGGGTGATTAAAGGGCCTAGACGTGATAACACTTCGATTTATTATCTTCCAGTCTAAGCGCTTATTTGACCTAAGGTCAAGTTTATATCTACTAAAATCCATTAGGTAAGTTTATTTATAATTAAAGGTCAGTAAGGATAATTAAATTGTAAGGAAGCAGCGATAGATTCGCTGTTAACTTAAACAATACTTGCCTTATAAATCCATATAGCAACTCTCAAAATTCCCAATATGCGCATATGAACAACAAAACACATATATATATAGTTTAAATGAAGAAACAAAATACAAAGCTGCTAAGAAGTTTATATTTACCAGCGAGGAGTTCATCAAAGTAATAAATAGAAAGACAAAGAAAAGAAAAACCCAATTTTCATCTATATTTTACAAAAAACTAATAACAACAATAAATATATAGGAAACGCAAGTGCCCCTATGTGAAAACTTCCAGTGCTATAGTCACCCGAGAAATCGCTGTACAAGATTAACTCACAACTAGTGCTCTTGCTAAAAAAATAAAAATGATGGCAAACTAACTAAATGTGTTTTGTATCACGTCGACCATCTAGCAAATTACAAAGGCTGTAAAGTTTTTTACCAGCCTCACGTCCAATATAAAACACTCAAATATTGGCAGCTCGCTTCTCAAAAACAACAATAATCACAAATGATTACAAATACCGTCACACAGAGGCAAGCTGGAACTTCCTACGCCTAAGCGCTAACGAGAGGGGAGCCTTACCACTAATTTATCAGAAATCTTTACAATCTACTGATTAACAAACTAACCACTTATCAGTAATTATATAAGCAATGCAAGAAACCGTTCAAGCACAGCAACAAACAACAAATGATCTTACAACACAAATCAAAATGCTCAGAATTGACTTAAATAAGAAAAATGCTTAAAATGTTTAGAATCACGTTGTGGAATGCAAATAACATCCTTAACCAAAAAAATACTCTACTAGACATAATTTTTGTCTCAGAAACTCACCTATCAAATAAAAACTTTCTAAAAACGCGAAATTATACTATCTCGTGGACAACTCACCCTGGCGTTGTAAGATTTTCCAGAGGTAGCTCTACCGTTTTAATCAGAAGGCATCTTAAACACTATTAAGTACTATAATCAAAAGAAGACTTTATATAAACAGCGAGTATTAGCACAGAGGAGTGGCAAGACCACGACTGCCATATGTTGTTCACCAAACTGCTCCATTAACAAAGAATGCTTTATTGATCTTCTTAGCTGCCTAGGCAACATACTTTTGAACGGAGAAGACTATAATTCGAAACACACCTTAGGGAACTCTAGACTTTTGCACAAAAAGTACAATAGGATGCCGGTCTACATACGAACCTATTGACCGGGAAAAAGACCTGCTCGAATTCCTCCTAGCAAAAGAAGTTGCTCCCATTATAGCCACAATAAACACAGCCAATAAAATTATTTAACAATAGAACCATCAGAACGTTACTGGACAACCAGTTGGACTTAAAAATTCCTAAAAAACACAGACGTAGATCAACAGTCTACAAATTTACAAAATTTATCCAACGCTTTGCCTGAAAAGCTACTTTAAAAATTCCATCCAAAAAAAAAGGAAAAGAAAAAGGCCTAGAATTAACAAAACAAAAAGTCGACAAAACAAAAAGATTAAGAAGTATTTGGTACCCCACACACAATTCTTCAAATAAATAATAGTAATAACCAAGCCGCTTCAGATCTGGAAAAACTAATATAAGAACTAAAGAACGACTTTTTTCAAAAGTATCTAGAAAACCTGAATGCTACGGCCAATCCCACGTATTCTCTATACCAAATCTCTATACCTTCAATGCAAAAAGTGGACAGATTTTGGTTACGTTTAGATTTGCTAGTCATCTTCAAACAGTTTTTCAACTTCTACCACCAATAATCACTCCACACGAGGAACGAGAGATAATAAAAGCATTGAAATCACCAAATATCACCACTTCCAAATCTACTCAAGACTAGCGAAATCAATGACGGTCAAAAACACAAAAATTCCCGGAATACAATTTCATCTCGAGTAAACTTCTCAAAAAACTTTCACGCAAAAGCCATAGTTATGCTAATAATTACATATAATTCAGTGTTGAGAAGAGAGTACTTTTCGACTCAGTGGAAAGTCGCACAAATGATCTTTGTTTGAAAACCTGGCAAACCTGGAAACAAGTTCTTCTTTTATAGACTCATCAGTCTTTTTCCTATTATCGGAAAACCATTAGAGAAACTACTTGCAAAATAATTAAATTATATTATGGAAGATCACTCTCTAATACCGAATCACCAGTTCGGGATTAGAGGATATCACTCCACAATCGAACAGGATAGTGCATGTCATCAATGAAATCTTCAAAAATAAACAGTACTGCCCAGCAGCATTTTAGATAACAGCCAAAGCTTTGACAAAGTTTTCTTATACAAATCCAAGACATTAATACCATACGACTACTTCGTTATCTTTAAATAACTTTTAGAAGATAAATATGACCAGAAAACATCCAATTTTACAAAAATTCGGAGTCCTCCCAAGAGAGCATATTGAGTCCAATATTATATCAACTATTTACAACGGATTTTTCCACAAGTGTATATTTCATTACAGCTACCTTTGCTGATGACAAGATTGTGCTAGTAAAACACCAAGACCCAACACTCCTACAACTAAATCTATATGAAATCAAAAAATAGGCCAAAAATAGAGCCTTAGATAGATCAATAAAGCTTAATCTGCGAATAAACGTTTACCAAATCCAAGGAATTTCTCTCTCTACCCCCCCCCCCCGTGTAAACAGTAACGCAAGAAATTAAAATACTTAGAAATGCACCCAGATAAGAAACTGATTTAAAGGTGCTACGTCTACATTACTGGTTCTTTGGTTGTAGATCAAAGTTGTCACTTATTAGCCAATTTGTATCTAAGATTAAAAATCTTGATAAGGGAGGGGTGGGGGGCTATAGTATTTACACTGTATGTAACACTTGTACAGGCTAAACGGTAATAGTTAGCTCAAAAATTCTTTCACAATTGGATTCAAGGGCCTTCAAAAGTGTGCAATCACCACTTTTTTTGGACGCAGGTCACTTCCGGCATGACCGGAAATGGCCATTTTTCTGTCATTTCTAAGGAATTTTTTGTTCTCTATTTTCCAAGGGTTGCCTTTAGAAAGAATCTCGCTTTTTTAACATCTTGTTAATAAGTTGTTAGTATATGAGGTAGCATTCAAACCAATATCATCTTATGGCTATCAACTACGACGAGCAGGATCAGACTCAATCATACAAGTAGTAAAGCGGTTCCAGAACAAAGTGTTTCGTAGAATATGTAAGGCTCCATACTTTGTACGAAACGTGGATATCTTAAACAACCTAAAATTGGGAGTCTTCTTCTTTCAATGCGTCGTCTATCGGAGGTTTGCTATTATAACAGCTAGCCAGGCCTTAATAACTGCTGTTCAAAATAATTGAGTGTTGTGACAACCACACCAGTCTCTTAGGTTTTTGGGTCAGGACACACGTGATCTACCAATATTTCTCTTTCCACTAATTTTCCTCTGTACTATCAATTGTAGAAGGGTATATTCGGGGCATATCATTACATAGTCTAATTATTGTAGCTTTTTCTTTTCTTATGGTGTTAATAATTTTACGTTCTTTTTGCATTTTGTTTAGGACTCTGGTATTAGTGATCCTATCTGTCAAGGGATCCGCCACATTTCAAAGGCCTGTAGTTTGTCTATGTAAACTTTTTTTAGAGTCCAAGCTTCAACTCCGTACATAAGCACTGAGAATATGTAACAACGTAGCATCCTTATTTTAAGTCCTATATCGATATCCCGACTGGTAACTAGCTATTTCTATTTTTGTTCTTATCTCTTTTATTTGTTCAACCAACTCTTCTTGTATATCTATATGACTGTACATTTTTTATGACGGTGTTCGCTATATGGTTTATATGGCATTTATTTCGATTTTGTGGAGACTATGTAATTACCATTGGTTTGGCTTTCATTAAGTTTATTTTGAGACCATATTTGTTACATCGATCATTTAGTTTCTCTAAAAGCTTTCGCATGCCATTGATATTGTCTGTTAGCAGAATTGTATCGTCCGAATACCTCATATTATTAATAGTTTCACCATTTATAACCATTTCCATTAATTTTTCCTCTAGGGTTCCTTTAAAAATAGCCTCACTGTGAAGATTGAACATGAGTGGCGACAGAATGCATTCTTGTTTTACTTCAAGGCGAATCTCCATTTTTTTCTATAAGTTGGTTTCCAACTTTTATATTTGCCTTTTGACCTTAATATAGGTTATCAATTATTCTTATCTCGTCTGAGTCTATGTTTTGTTGACTAGGAGTTGATGTAACTTATAGTGTTTCGCTTTGTCGTTGGAAAGGTACGTTAATTCAAAGAGGGTCTCCCTTGTTCCGAGTTCTTTACGGAATACAAATTGTGCACTGCTTATATCTTCCTCCAATTTTTTATATATTATTTTGTGAATAATATTTAAGACCAGTTTTAGGGTGTAATTCATGAGCGCTATAGTTCGATTTGGTTTCTTGGAAATAAGTACAAAGGTAGATAACTACTCTTTAGAAATCTCCCTTTTTTTAGATGATATTGAAAAGATCTAAAGAGTATCGATTATGTCGTTATCGAAAAGTTTAATAATTTCTATGAGTATTATTGTGTCAAGACCAACAGTTTTGCTAGTTTTGATAATTTTTAAGGTATATTTTATTTCTGTTCTTAATATTCTAAGATGTATGTTACTCTATTTTATGACCGGTTTTGAAGGTTTGTCGTCATTAAAGAGTCCCAAGAGATACTCTTTCCATCTGCTTATTTGCCTCTTACGTCAGTTATTATACCCTCATCTGTGTCTCTAATTATGTTACCAACAATTTTATTTTTATTATGTCCGACCATTTTCTGTACTTTTTGTGTGCTTTTTAAATTTTTTCGTTGTTTTATATTCATTCACTTTATCTTTGATGTTCCTCTTCTTTTCCGTAAGCTTTCTGCCGTCATCTTTGATTATTAGGTGATTGTTAACTATTGTTTTTAACCCTGCTTGTACTTGTTTCCACGTTTCGTCTAAGTTGGTCTCGTTTAGCATATCTATATTTCTCACGTTAATATTTCTCATACCTTAATTTATGTTTTGTTTTACTGCATTATGGATTTTTGAAGATTTTTGAGTTTTGTGTCTATATTGTAGTTTTGGCGTTTTACGATCTTTTTCATTTTTATATTGATTTTAGTTACTACCGGGTTGTGGTCGGAGTTAATGTCAGCGCCGGGATAGGTTTTTGCAACGACTAAGTTCTTATAGCAGCTTTTAAGGAGAATGTAGTCTATATGGTTTCTTATTATGGTTTCTGAGCTATCTGCAGGAAATTTTCAGGTATACAATCTACGTACTAGAAAGGTCGAAGAATGTTTTTATCATAACACATCATTCAATAAGTCCCGTAACTAACCACTAGATAGAACCTCTAACAAAATGTCGGTATGATATTTCAATATTATCAACCTTCAAAAGATTATAGTCAAAATTTCATGACATTTCGTCAATTTGTTACCGAGTTACAATGCTTTAAGTGATACTGCTTTTGTTATTTTTAAAATAACGGAGTCAAAGCAATTTTGTGAGTAGCTTTATCATTGCTTTTTAATAAAAAAAATACCGTTCAAGCAAAGCAATGGTTTGACAAGTGTTATCCGGACTCTGCTCCATCCGAAACAACGGTTAAACGTTACTTTGCTAACTTTAAACGCGGTCGTACACACACAAATGATGCTGAACACCCTGGACGTCCAAATGAGGCAGTTATTCCAAAAAACATCGAAAAACCCATAAATTATTATGGGCAACCGCAAAGTGAAGTTGAGAGAGATAGCTGACACTCTGAAAATATTAAAAGATAGTTCTTTCACTATTATACACGAACATTTGGGTATGAGAAAGTTGTTTTCGAAATGGGCGTTGTATTTGCTCACAACGGAACAAAAACAACAACGAAGTGATGATTCAGAGCGCTGTTTGGGCATATTTATGCGCAATAAGTCGGAGTTTTTGTGTCAATATGTGACAATGGATAAAATATGGATCCATCATTCCACTCCAAAATCAAACCGTCAGTCTGCTGAGTGGAGAGCATCCGGTGCAAGCCGTCCGAAGCGACCAAAGATGCAGCAGTCAGGTGGCAAGGTTATGGCCTCTGCATTTAGGGATGCACACGGTATAATATTCATCGACTATATGGAATATGGAAAAACAATCAACAGCGACTATTACATTGGGTTTTTGGAGCGTTTGAAGGCCGAAATCGCAAAACAAGACCACATTTGTCGAAAAAAAATTTTGTTTCACCAAGCCAACGCACCGCATCAAAAGTCGCTCAAAACAATGGCAAAAATGCACGAATTGGGCTTCGAATTGCTTCCGCACCCACCGTATAGTCCATAACTGGGCTCCAGTGATTACCACCTCTTGCCGAACTCAAAAAGATGCTCCGTGGCAAGAAATTTGGCGCAGATGGGGAAGTCATCGCCGAAACTGAAGCCTATTTTGAAGGCAAAGATAAATCGTTCTGCAAGGGCGGCATCGAAACTTTAGAGAAACATTGGCATGATTATATCGCCGCCAAAGGAGACTATTTTGACGAATAAAGAAGAATTTTTCAAAAAATTGTTGTTTTATAACTTAGGCCCGGGACTTATTGAGTGATGTGTTAATATCTTTGTCCTGGCGAAACTCTATCAGTTTATCCCCTCTGGCATTCCTTTCGCCCATTCCAAAACCTCCTACGTGTGTTTTCACCTTGTCTTTACCTACCTTGGCGCTGAAATCCCACGTTAGTATTGTAATATCATTGTTTTTGATACTTGTATAGATAGTGTCTAGTTCTGCATAAAATTGTTTAACTTATGTTCCTCCTAGTTTGTTGTTGGTGCATAAGCTTGTATGATCTTCATGTTTCCCGAGTGTGTTTTTAATTGAAGTATCATAGCTCTGTCTGAGTATGGTGTAAAACTCAAAACAGACCTTGTGATATTCTTATCCAGAATTCTCACACCATGTAAATGTTTGGGGTAGTTGTTCCGTGAGTAATAAAATTTGCCATTGTTTGTTGCGTGGGTGGCACTTCCTGACCATCTAACGCCATTTACTCTCAGTATGTTTACTTTTAGTTTTGATATTTCATTTACGATATTATCTAATTTTTCTGGTGCATAGAGACTTCTTGCATTCCATGTTCCGATCTTTATGTTGATTTTTGGCGCTTTCATAATCTTGTCCACCGTTCTTACCGCATATCCGATTGGGGAATATTTCGTTTTGAATATTGTCATGATTGCATATATGTTATACTGTAATGATTGTATTAAGGATACCTGTGCGGTTTTTAATGCAAAGGTTCCCCCCTGCATTCATATGCCGTTGACCATTTCTTGGTTGGTCCGCCTTTAGAAATGGTTTTTCATTCCTAGGAAAGTCAGTGCTCTTGCTCTTGCTGGCTCGTCCACCAAAAGCTGTTGCCCAGCAAAAGATCCTGGCAGATATTCGGTCGGCAGAAACCATTAATTTTTATACGGGAAAGTTGCCTCCTATGAAGCTGGTTTTGGACCGCCTCGTGTATTTAATTTTTCTAGTGCCTACTATATCTGGTAGGAATTCCTTTATTCGCCACCTAGGGAGGCACCCTACGGGGGACCAACAACCTCAGACGGGAGTGGAAATTAATAAATACAGTGAATAGTACACAAATAAACTCTCTAACTACCTAAACTCCTGCGTAATAAATTTGCTTTACAATAGTGAATAAACTTATAGACTAAAAAGGTGTAAACCTTTAGATTTACCACATAGAATTTGTAGAATTGTTATAATTAATTCATATCTTATGAGTCTTAGCAAGTAATCAATGAGTTATATTCATAGGAATGCCACCCTCGTACAATTACAATGTAATTTGGCTTACCATAAATTTTGTTTATTGTATTTATTAATAAAAAATATAATATAAATAGAAAACATATATGTAATGAACAAATACAAAAAAATTTACTTTAAATAATTAGAAAAAAGAATTAAAACTTTTCTTTGTTTTTGTTTGAATGTTGCCCTAGAAACTCGTTAAATATAAATTATTTAACCATCTTGATACAATGCTATTTGACTTGTATCTTAATAGTCTGTCATTTATTGTAAAAACATAACTCAGTTATAAACGAGTTTTCGATAAGGTTCTCTTAAGTTGAGTGTTTTTACTAAAATTAATTAATTTTCAAAAGGCTAATTAACACCGATAATGAAAAATGTAAATGCAGCTCTGATAAATCAACGCTCTTAATTACTGCATCTAAATAGCTTGGCGTCTAATGCAGCTTCCAGGCCTCGAAATTGAAATATCCACGATAACGTGCAAATAGGTGTCAAGTTTACGAGTTGTTGTAACCGGCGGACGATAAAGTTAATAGTATAATAAATATCATATCGATCGAGGATGCTTTATTACTAAGGGATAACGATCGGAACTGCTAAGTGAATCTTTTAATTTCCAGGAATGACAGCGAGAGTATTGCGCCTTTGTTGTGCTAATTGGCTCTTGTTTAAGTGCAAAGCAGCGGAGAGAGCCGTGTGAAAACACAACGTAACTTCACGACTCGCTAATTCACGGTCACCTGCAACAACAAGTCGTTAATGGAGGCGTACAGATGTGCCCTTAACTGCCAACGCGAAGGTTTGGCCGTGGCGTTTGCTGTAGCTTCGCATTAGCGTTGAGCTGCCAATAAAAGGCGATTGCAACAATGGAGCTGTTGTACAACCCACAAAATAAATAGGGTCAATGTTTGCAACACTTGCGCGATTTCACTTGTTTTGTGCATCACGGCTCGTCAAGTGGAAAAATTATAATGGCGGTTGTCAAGCGGCGCGCTAGGAGAAGGTCGAGACTTTACGTAAGGCACTTTAGAAAAGAAAGTTTCTAGAATAAAGAAGCATTTTTTGGATAAGCAACAATTGTCGTACACGCTGCAGATAAAGAAATGAACAACAGTTCTATTATTCACTAATAATTTTTGTATAATTTTATTTTATATTACATTAATATTATTGTTGCATTACCTGCGACCACTATTTTAAAAGATTTTAAAAAAACTAGAAGCACGCATTAAAGTTATTTAATAAATTTGACAAAAATTATAAGATTTATCAACAAAATAATCCACTGAAAAGCAAAAATTGCTTGTTATTGAGATACTGGTCACAACAAAGAGAGTTGGAACTGCACTATGCACTAGCCTGTTGTATTGCAAATGGCACATCTTGGAGTAATAAAAGCGGAATGCCTCTCATAAACGATTGGCTTAACTGTATAGATACCAATCATTTCAGCTCAAACATTGATACTAAACCGTTGCTATTCCATGAAAATGCTGCCTGCCTTAAAGATGACTCCTATGTAGTTTTATAACGTCATCTGCACCAGCAGTCGATTTTATCTGAAGAGAGGTTTACATAACATATATTTATTTGTATATATATATATATATATATATATATATATATATATATATATATATATATATAAAAGCAGTTTCTACAGTATCCTTAGCCGTCTTATGCAATTTGATATCCAGGTGTGTCTATCCATATAATCATCCTCTTCCAGCCTCTGCATAACCTCCTTTATATCAAGATTCCAGCTCTTCCTTTCTTTGTGTAAACTTCCATTTTCAAATTTTTCGTGCAGTTTTTCTTCTCTAATTCGCTTCATGTAGCCGTATTATTTTAATTCTTTAATTTTTATTTGGTTTATCAGTGATGTTTTTACTTTCCTTAATTCTATTGTTCTATAGGTATTAGGGTAGTAAACTGTAAATATAAACACAATGAATTAATGTACGTGGTACTGTGACAAGCAAGCTAAAAATACAGGGTTTGTATAAAAAGTACTGCAAAAAGTTTCAGAAAAATAGATTTATTTTAGATATTGCTACAATACCTCAAACGTCTTCAAAGTACATCCTTAAACGCCGACACACTTTTGCCAGCGGCTTTTCCACGACTCGAAGACTCTCTGGCAGGCAAATTCCGAAACGTCCTTACGGGTACGCGTGTAAGCTTCTTTGGCGGCACTTAGGGTCCGATGGCGGTGTCATTTGAGGGAGAATTTCACTTTTGGGAATAGAAAATAGTCTGATGGTGCTAAATCAGGACTGTAAGGGGGTTGAGAAATCGTCGCGATGCCGCTTACCGTCAGGTAGATCTCTCGAATCATCAAATTTTTAATGATAACGTTGTGCACTGTTATCTTATCAATGCCAATTTTATTTGCAACCATGCGCACACTTAACAACGGTCTGAAATTAGCACTTCACGCACACGTTGCACGTTGTCGGTTCTTGAGGTCGACGGCTGTTCAGGGCGGGGCTAGTCCTCCAAACTCTCTCGGCCATCTTTAAAAGTCTTGTTCCACTTAAAAACTACAGTTTGTGGCATGCTTTTATTCTCCAACACGTGGCGAATTATTCCCAACGTCTCCGTACCCGACTTTTCCAGTCTAACACAAAATTTTGTGACGTACCACTGCTTAATCATTCGCTGCATTTTGCGCTTGCACTGAGTTACTCGACGGGAGTCCACTAAAACACGATCTAGCCTAAACGAACGTTCGCAGGCGACTGGTGCTTGGCGCATCTTGAAGGTTACTTCTCCCACCACCGAGCATGCGCGGTGCGAGCGTGCTCCGACGTACAGTCACATCAGAAAAAATTGTTTCCGATACTTTTTATACAAACCTTGTAGTTAGCGACCAGCATTTCAGTAGGAAAACGTGCACTGGTTACGGCTCGCCGCGGCCTACCCTTGTACAGGCCGATATGCCTCTTGGAACAGCTGAATGCTAACTGCTTGCTTTTGTCGTTCGTAAACCGGTTGCAGGTCAGGGTTGAAATTTGTTCATCTTTGGAACCATGAAGAAAAATGTTTCCTATGATTTCGGCAGGTAATAGAAACCAAAATCGCAAATAATTGGGAACAAGCTAATTCTGTCTGCACCGACCGACTAAAGTCATTAAAATTGTAACCGTTATAGGAAATATTTTATGAGTATTCGCTCCGCTACAGTTCCTTATGTGGTCTTGCAATGTCAATCTGCAGCCTCTTCTCCAGTACATTATCTCTGTTGAACTAAGTTTGTTTTTTGCATTTTGTTTTAAGGGCAGATTTCTACCATAGATTTGAACATGCGAACTACTTTTGATCTATAATAGCAAATAAAATTGTTTGATAACTCCCTTCATTTTTGAAGTTTTATTTTTTATACCTGACTCATCTCGACCGTCCAATGTTAGTGTACCTCCAAGGTACTGGTTCTCATTTGTATTTTTGATTATTTCTTTTTCTTATTTTACTTAGTTATTTTACTTTGTCTTGTCATAGTTAATTTTCTCACCCCATCTTTCATATTCCTCTACTAACTGACTAAGCAATCGTTTATATCATTCTCATCTTCTGCAAATATTACTTGATCATAAGCAAACAATAAGCTTTAAAGTTTTTCTTCTTCTAATATTTTGACTTTCATTTTCTGCACTTTCTGGACCACTGTTCTATTTCCTCGTTGCAGCTTTGTCTCAGTTTATTATTTACTGTCGATTCACTTGAGTAGTTTTGTTCAAATTTTATTGCACTTTTAATGTTTTTTATTTCTCCCCTACATTATCTTTCAGTGCTTCTCACAGCTTATTTACTGAAACATTATCTTATGCAATTCTCTGTCATACGCTATTGCTTTTTTATCAACTGATTTACACAGAAGATATTGTCAATACATGCCATAATTGGTCTAAACTTGTTCTGTATCTAGTATTAGCTCTTCTATCCTTATTTTAAGGTCTATCGATACAGTCTAAAGTTTTGATTTTTTTTGCTTCCTTTTTATAAGGCTAATGTATGCATTTTTCCATTCTTCTGGAATCTTTTATTCTTTGGTACAGAGTGTAAATAATTCTGCTAAAGCTTCCAATGTTATTGATGGAACATGTTTTATTATCTCAAAATCAGAATTCCTTTGGGGCATATGATTAATTATTCTTCATATTTTTCATTAAGGTCTAATTTCGACCACTGTTCCTTTTTTTAATTAATTTTTTACATTGTATACTATATTTTTGTTTAATCAGAGGTTTGACTGCAAAAATTCCATATGGAATTTGGCCTTTGTAAAAACTAGCAGAATTTTGTGACAGACCTTGTACACTTTGCAAATAATACCATGACTCACCCGTCCTCTATCCTATTACCAGGCAACCTTATCTCACTTAAACAGTAAAACGCAACAAAAATTTTGCGATTCTGTTCTTGTTTGTGAGAGTAAGATTCCTTGTAAATTGTGCAACTTCTCGACTGTTTTGCCTCTGTTTGTCTATATGTATAAATTTTCTCTTTTTGTTTTTGATGTAGATAATAAATAATTTTAAAAATGCATCATAATATATATCATCATAAACCATTAGAAAACAAATAACATAAAAATTCACCAACATCAACTTCTTTTGTAAGCTAATTTGAAAAATAAAGGTATGATATTAGTAATCCTTGTGGTAACACTTTTTATCAAGGAATATTATTGCTACCTGATAATAATCTTAATAGAGAAACTGCAGATATATTGACAGTAAGAAAAGCAATACTAACTTGGAATAAATAGTTTTATTTTACATAATACAGACAACGTACAAATTGCCAGAGAAAGTAAATTAAAAAAGGACATTTTATAAAAATAACGAATAGGAGCTGAAATGCCAGACAATTTAAAAGAAAAGGGATTGAATTAAATAAAAAACTAAAAAAATTGGCCCGTAAGATTTAGGCTAAAAGATTTCCATGCTAATAAAAAATTATTATAAGAAACTTGCTGCAAACAAATTTTCAAACATTGGAAGGCGACGGAAAATATTATTGTATTAATGGAACTTTATACTAATTTTATTTTTTGTTTGAAATTAGAACTTAAAAACAATCTAAAAATACTTCTGAAAATTTTTTAACTATGAGATTTTACTGATAATATTTGTAAGTGTGTATATCTTGTACGATTATTAAGAAGTTGTGAGTCTTTTTGTTAAATATTTTAGTAATAAACTAATATACAAATATCTTTATTAAATTTCAGTTAAAATATGTCTAATGAGATTGCTTCATAGTAACAACATAAATGTGTATGTACCTACAGAATCAGCAGAAAAAGAAGATCTGTACAAATGCCCGACAAAAAAAAAATATTGTGTCAAAGAGAGTTATTTACATAGTAGTCGGCGACTTAAACACAAATAGATTCTGTCCGCTAACTCACCCTAGTCACAACTAAACGGGGTTTTTTACCGCCGCCTGGCATTCCCATACGAACCACCCTAAGCGACGAAACCGCCAGCCGAAGCTGACCAGATGCTCCATTACGCTTTGCTTGCACGCTGTCGATTGCCTTTTGTACGTTCCGCCCCGTCCGTGGTGCCCCAAGATTGAAGCCGCCGGCCAGCCGACCCAGGTGCTCTATTGCGCTGTGCTGGCACGCTGTCGCTTCCTATTATACGTTCCGCCCCGTCCGTGGTGCTCCTGTACATCTGGTAAAGCAAAACGCACCCCCCAGGTTAAAACCGTCAAGCCAAAGCACCCCGACATCAGCCGCCCAGGCTGCCGGAGAGCGTTACGTGCAGTAAGTCTCGTTTTAGTTGTTCCGTCATGCGTTTACTTCCAACAGCACTTTTTTTCCGCAGTCTGAGGAGTGCACAACAGACCTGTCGCCCACCGTATTTGGAGTTATTTAGTCATAGTTGCATTTTTTTGTTTTTTTCTCAATTTATTTGTTTTGCATAATTCATTGTTACTTTGTTATTATTTTCTTTGTGCCAAATATATAGTTTACACAGCTCTGTTTTTTTTCTGTTTTGTTTATTGAGTTACTTTCAACTGTGCTTAATTATCAAACAATTATTTCAAAGTGATTAGTTTAATATTAAGCAGCTTCTTTTCACACATAGATATCTATAATAGAACGTGATAATCTAAGGAAGTAGATCATTTTTAATTAGCTTTCCAAACTACATAAATATACTAGACGTAAGAAGAGTGAGAGCTGCTGACCTTAACAGTGATTATTTCGTAGTACAAACAAGGTTATGGTAAAACTACCAAACACCAAGTACCAAAATGCAAGGAAGTAAATGAAGAAATGCAACATAGATAAACTGAAAAACCTCTAAGCAGAAGAAAACAATTAACAAGCGCTAGAAAATTAAAATAATTGGGAAGAGAAGCGAAAGACAGAAGAAAATAATAATGAGCACTGGAACAATATAAAACAGATAACCTGATAAAAACACACAAGACAATTAAAGTAAACTTTATACAATCCTGAGAAAAGAAACATAAATTGTTAAAAAAAATAAAACTTGAAAATCAGAAGAATACAAACCAAGAAATAGAGCAAATTGGAAAAACCAAAACAATCAAAGCGTATAAAAAAATAAAGATGTTCAGAAATGGTCTCCAGCCCAAAATAGATATATGTAAAAGCAAACATGCAAAAATCATCATAAAAAATATAATGCAGTTTTTTAAATTTTATTTAACATTGGTGCATATTTATAATCTACTCAGCTTAAGCGCGGTTGGACTAAAGGATGAAATCATGTAATAACTGGCGCCTTAATCTTCTTGATGCGGCTGGTTTTACGAAAATATTTCGTTTTCCACAAGGGTGTAGTGGTAAGTAAATGCTAATCTGCTGATTTTGCTATGACATATGAAATCTCCAAGTCTTTGTGGTCGGTTTGGTTATTGACATATTAAGAAGCGTCTCCCAATATGCAAAGCATTTCGGACTGGAAGCACTACAAGATTTTAGTATTGAACGGTTTTGTGCAAACGCATAGCTGAATACCAAATGTCTTAGTTGGCTTTAAGATGGCTTTATAAAGGGCAATTTTATTTTTTAGGGATAGCTGGGATCGCCTTCCGACTAACTAGCTCATTTTGAGCTGTAAAAACTTGTGCAAGATGATCAGCGAATACATTAGCTTTTTATTGAGTTGATTCTGACCCATATTCTGTCGGCTTTTGTGATTAGTGGAATAGCAGTTCTTGTTCTTTAAGTCTCCTTGTGTTTCTCCCTGTTATGTAGAATTTGAAAGTTTTATTTCGTAATTTTCTGAGCGCGGTTTGTAAGTGATGAGTAAGTCTATTGTATGTTGTTTTGTTATTGTGTGTTGGTCTACGTTTTTCAATAAGTAGTTCTTTTATATACCAAGGTATGTTATCAGTTTCGCTATACTGACTGGAGTTAGTAGTAGCTGCTCGGGCGACGTTTTTGATATGTCGTGTTAAATGTTCGGTTGTGTCATCTAACAGGTGTATAAATAAGTTCTCAGCTTTATTCTGCAAATTTAAAGTTTTATTTAAAAACAAACAGAAGAAGCTGAAGCATCAAAGTATTCTCCCTTGGCATCGATGACCTTTTGCCATCTTTCGGGTAGCTTGCGAATTCCCTGGTGATAGAAGCTCATCGGCTTCGAGACGATAAAGTTATCGATGCATTTTCGGACTTCTTCTTCTGTTTTTAAGTGTGTATCAGCCAAGTGATGCTGTAACCACCGGAATAAATGATAATCGGAAGGGGCCATGTCTGGGCTATACGCGGCATGTGGGAGAAGTTCCCAGCCTAACGCGTCTGCAGCTCATCCGTGTCAAATGTTTGAGGGCGTCCAGCGCGTGGTTGATCTTCAGGACTAAACTCTCCTTCGCTAAATCTTTGGTACTACTTTTTGCACGTTGCATTCTCACCATATGCAGCACAAATCATTTCGGTGGCTTCAGCAGCGTTCTTCTTAAGATGAAACGCGAAGTAGATAGAAAACCGAATATGCTCTTTTGTGATTGCCATCGTGAACACAGCTGATTATTGAAGTTATGTGCATCAAACGCCAAATCGCATGATGTTTCGAAGGACCAAATGTCATTGCTTTAAAACCGCAACAGGGCGGACTAATACGTTACATGTAAACGGTGATTTGCGTCCTGTGAAATCTAAAGCTGAGAACTTATTTATACACCTATTAGTTCATCAGGATTCTTGATTCTTAATGCAAAGTTCATTTAATAGTTGTTGGAATAATTCCCAGCTTGTGCGCTTAGAAGTTAATCTCGAAGGATTTTCTTTGTGAATAACATAACAATTTGCTGTTATAACTATCGGTGAAGGGTCGGATGATAAGTGATAATTGGATTTGATTTTGAAGTACGTTTTTGCAATGCCTTTGATTATTGCAACAAATCGGAAATTTTGTAGAGATTACTAGGTCAATAATTTGGTTGATGAGTAAATAAATAGTTCAAGTTTAGGTTTTGAATAGCATCTAGGAGGTTTCGCCCTTTCGATGCAATTGAACGCGAACACCGCGCAGTATGTTTGGCATTCCAGTCGCCAACGATTATGGATTTGTTACCAAGGTTTTGGAAATATTCATCGTATTCGTCGGTAGTAATGCAATGCCTAGGAAGGCAATAAACGACTACTACGTTTAGAGGGTAAGTACCAGTTTTAATTTGCAATAATGTGCTTGGGATTATATTGGTTTGATAAGACTGTAACTTAAAGTGTTATAAAATGGTTCCAATAAGCACTACTGTTCCTCAATGGGCCGTTCCGTCTGGGTGATTTATAAGGTAGACTGTAAAATTTGATATTTTAGTTACAGCTCTGTAAGCGTGAGCTTCAGAGATAAGCACTATGTCGATATAAATATAAATATAAATATATATAATTGGGTGATAAAAAATATTTTACAAGTTTATTGAACGTGAAAAATAAAAAGGACAAAACAAGAATACTACTGAAAGTGAAGAGCAACCAAAACTAGAACTAAAATTCACAAATTTGAAACTAAATCCCCAAGTGAAGATAATATGTCAGTAGCGCCATTACAGGTCGGAGGTTAAGATTTATGAGAAAGGATAATTTAGATAAAATGAAACAAATGACACAAGAATGAAACATATTATAATAATATTATGCTCTGTGCATAAAAAATGGATAAAGTAATATGCTTGAACTGCAAAATAATCTGCCAGCTTGATATATCGTGCAAGATTATGCTACACGTGCTACCAAAACAATTAAAAAAATTAAATTAAGGAACCACAAGCTGATTTCAGAAAAGGAAAATGTACAATTAGATTTTTAGTATTTATTAACCTCTACAGTATTTTTCTAAGTTATAAATTAGATTATGACAGTATAAGACACAGAGAGTAAAATAGCCTCTAGAAATAATTGGAATACTACAAAAATTAGAAGAAATTTCAATGATTATCAGAAACACGTAATATAAGAATTTTTATATAAGAAGAGGAAGCTTACTACCAATTAGTAGTAACATGAAGATAAAGCTGCATGGTACTAGATGGAATCATAAAAAAATTTCATACAACACGACCTTTGAGAACTGAGAGTTACATTTTATGTTTCACAAATAATGTAGCATAATTAGCACTAACAAAAGAAATATAATTAAAGCATATATAATACTAAAAAAGAACTAAATACCGAAGAGACAAAATATCTGAAAGTATTGAGAACAAGAAGAATTACAGATAACTAAATAAATAAAAACTATGAATTATAAAAAACACATTTTGTTATTAGTGACATCTTTAAGAAAAAACTAACATGAAAATGAAACAAAATTACGGATATATAAGACATTAATAAAACCTGTACTATATCCAAACCGCTCATGGGCACTAGTAAAAGAGAAAGAAGAACAACTAAAAGTATTCAAAAGAAAATTACATTTATAATAATGATACTTTATTCATTTCTATTTATCTGTCTTGTGACAAGGTATATATATATATATATATATATATATATATATATATATATATATATATATATTCCTATTACCCTGTATCTTCCCTTGCATGATATTTTGTAGGATTTCATATCTTTCTCCCCGTATCACATGCCCCAGATACTGTCATTTCCGTATCTTAACTGTATTCAATACTTCTTTTTCCTTCCCCATTCTTCTGAGTACCTCACCATTCGTCACTCTGTCCACCCAGCTGATTTTCAACATTCTTCGATAGGTCCACATCTCGAATGCTTCCAGTCGATCACTGATGTTTTTCTTCATCGTCCAAGCCTCCATTTCATAAAATGCTACTGAAAACACATAGCATCTCAACATTCTGATTCTTAGCTGTAGACATAAGTCTCTGTTGCATAGTATATTTCTCATTTTATTAAATATGGTCCTGGCCTGGCCAATTATTGCTCTAATTTCCTCTGTGTATTCATTGTTCTCGTTGACAATAGTTCCCAGGTATTTGTATTTTTGTACCTTCTCCACTTGTTCTCCTCTAATCCATATATTTTCTTGTCGTTGCTGTGATTGTCATAAATTTAGTCTGTTTTATATTTAGTGACAGACCCTTTTCTTCACTACTTTCGACTACTAGATCTAATATCCTTTGTAAATCTTCTAGTGACTCTGCCATGAGTATAGTGTCATCTGCATATCTAATATTTTTTTATATTTCCCGTTAACTTTAATCCTAATTGATACTTCTTCCAGTGCGTTCTTGATTATTTCCTCAGAATATACGTTGAAGAGTAAAGGTGAAAGCATACATCCCTGCCTTACTCCTCTTTGTATCTGTACTTCTTCAGTTAACTCATTATCCACTTTTACATTAGCAATCTGGTTGAAATATAACTGAGTTATTATTCTAATATCTTTCATATCTATATTTTTATCTTTAAGTAGTCGAATGAGGTAGTTATGGCGGACTTTGTCAAATGCTTTGTTGTAATCGAGGAAGCAGACATATATTGGTTGATTGATATCCATACCTCTTTGAGTTAACACATCCACTGCGAACAGGGCTTCTCTTGTGCCCATTGCTTTCCTGAAACCAAATTGGGTTTCACTAAAGTCTTGTTTTAGCTTTCTGAAAATTCTTTTATGCAATGTTTTCAGAAATATTTTAAGAGTGTGACTTATTAAACTAATTGTCCTATGATCATTACATTCTCTTGCGTTGGCTTTTTTGGGTAAAGCGATGAATGTCGATCTGAGCCATTCTGTAGGGATTATTCCTGTATTATATACTGTATTATATAAATCCACCAACACGCCTATTTGTTCTTCCGTGGTTAATTTTATTATTTCAGCTGGAATTTCATCAAGACCCGGAGCTTTATTGCATTTTGCCAACTTTATTGCATGTATTACTTCTTCTTCTGTTATATATGGTCCACTGTCTCGTTCTGTATTTTCTTCTATTGTTTCTTGTTGTCTTTCATCTTCGAATAATTCCTGGATATACTCTTTCCATCTTTCTAATTTAACTTTGATGTCGGGTATTATTTTACCATTTCTGTCCAAGAGGATATTATTTTTATTTGATTTTCTTATTCCCGCCATTTCCTTTATTTTCTTGTGCAAGTTGAAATCATCATGTCTTGCTTGCAATTCTTCTATTTCTGCACATTTATTTGTGTACCATTTCTCCTTAGCTTCTCTAATCTTCCTTCTTATTTCTTTATGTAAGGTTTTATACATTTCATTGTCTCTATTCTTATGTTGTCTTCTGTTTGCCATCAGTTCCAGTATCTCATCCGTCATCCATATTTTATTTGTGTTATTTACCTTTGATTCTCCTAATATTTCTCTACTTGGGGTCATTATTGCTTTTTTGAATGCTTCCCATTTGTTATTTGGGTCTCCCTTCAAGTTTCTATCTATTTTTCTTCTAGTTCTTTATTAATTTTACCGCTAATTGATCTTTTGTTGCTTGGTCTTTTAATTGTGATATCTGTAGTTGTTTTTGTTCTGTTGTGATGTAAGCTTTTTAATCGTGTTTCGATTTTTATTATCACCGGATTGTGGTCAGTTGCTGCATCTGCGCCTGGATATGTTTTGGCCGACTTGATGGAATTGCGATATCGTTTATTTATCAATACATAGTCTATTTGGTTTCATTGTTGTTGTTATTATCTGCTGGTGCTCTCCACGTATATAGCCTTCTTTCTGGCAATTTAAAGAACGTATTTGAGATTATCATTTCCTGTTCTTGGCAGAACTGTTCCAGTCTATCTCCCCTCTCATTTCTTAGTCCCAGTCCGTAATTACCTATGATATCCTCCACTTCTCCTTTTCCTATTTTTGAGTTGAAATCCCCCATGACAATCGTGATTTCTCTGTTTTTTGTGATATTTATAGCTTGCTGAACGTCGTTATAAAATTGTTCTACTTCTTCCTCATCCTTATCTGCAGTAGGAGCATGTACCTGTATTATATTCATTATTCCTTGGAGTGTTTGAGTTCTTAACATGATTACCCTATCTGAGACAGGCATGAAGCTAATTACTGATTTACACAGGGATTTGTCTACTACTATTGCTACTCCATTCCAATGGTATGGGTCGTTGTTACCTGAGTAGTATATCTTTGCTTTGTTAATTTGCATTTCCTCTGAATTTGGCCACCTGGTTTCACTGAGTCCCATTATGTTAACCTTAAGACGTTCCATTTCTTGAAGCACGTTGTGGATTTTTCCTGCTTCATATATAGATTGAATATTCCATGTAGCTATCTTCATCTTTTTCTTCTTTCTTGCAGCTTTATTCAAAACCGTTCCCCCCGGAGATCCGAACGGGGAACTAGAGACTCCGGAACATTTTGCTCTGAATTCAGCCATATTGATTTGACTAGGGATGCCCAAATGGGCCTTTAATACAGTGGTTTCCCGTTGCCTTCTGTATCCTTATCCCGTTGACCACCCTCGTAGTTCTTCCGCCTTTAGGACCGTTCTCGATCCCAGGGCAAAAGAGTGCCCTATTTGTAGCCGCTCAATCTGAGTCAGACGCTACTGCTAGTTTTGGTCCGCCCGGGTATTTTATTTCCCGGTACCCGCCATATCTGACGCGCGTTCCCCTATCCGCCACCTGGGAGGCGCCCAGTTGGGGATCTAGCAACCGCTGGGATATATATATATATAATATATATATATATATATATATATATATATATATATATATATATATATATAATTAAGGTAAATATTATAAAAACTCCTAATCCTAATGGTATTCCATTTTCGTTAATGGTCTAATGTACTTATATTGCTGCTTTGCCTTTGTATAGTTTTTTAATTATTTTTTTAGATTAATTCAATTTTTATCTAAGTGGAATCTGTATTCGTTTTTATCACATTAAATCAGGTATAACACAACAAACTTATTTATTTATTTGCTTTAAGTCAAATATTTTATTTATCCTTATATAATTAACTAACATGAATTAATTACAGACCATTCTGTATGGACAATCCTCTAAAATATCAAAACTAACAAATTTTTAGAATCTGACAGAATGAGGTTGTCTGATAAGATTTCTTCAAGGTCTTTGATATTTTTTCATAAATTGCGTAATTATGGAATCTTAGAAGATTCTTGTAAACTGGTCTTTAGTTATCTAATTGAAAAAAACCCAATCTGTTAAAATTAAATTGTATTATTCGGAGCTTTTCCACTATGGAGTTTTACAGGGATCTCGTTAATGTTAATCATTTTTAATAATTATGTAAAACTTGCAATAAAATAGCTTTTTATGCTTGTAGATAATATTAAAATCTTCTAAAATATAGTATACACAGCTAATGTATTAGATAGTATCTTTTATTGCACTAATGTATTTATTTCAATCAACTTTTTATTTTGTATAACTTTTTGTATATTTACAATCTGTTCTGACAAGCAATAAGTAAATCTGATACGTTTATAGAATTGGTACGTGATGGATTCTTTCCCAATAGAATGTTCTTTTAAAAATTATCTATTATATACAGGTAATAGAAGTTTGCGCCTTTTCAGCTTGTGGGTTGTGTTGCTGTTAATCAGCAGATTCACAGTCATTGCTTATGTAGCTTTTAATTTAATATAAAGATCACGGTAAATTACTTTATTTTGTTACACACCATGGAAGATTTGCTATTGTTCTTAGAGTTTTAGGATAAAATTTTTGTAAAATCTTTAGAATAGAGTTATTTATGAGAACCCATATACCCAAATAAGTCCTAATAAATTTAGGAAATGGCTCAGATTTGCCTTCTAGCAACCAATTTAATTTGGTAAACGTTAATGCAAGTCCATCTGTCATTTTTTGATCAATATATTTTTCCACATTAGTCCACGATCAAGATGCATGTCAAAGTATTTAACGTTTGACGCAAATAAAAGGTGAGTAAAAAATTTTCTTAGTTTTGAATAATAGTCCGATGTGCCAATTATGCCTAAGAAGATAAAGAGCAGTACTTCTCTTCATAGGTCTGGTTGATTTCACTTACTATCCCTTAAATTGGTTAGGTGGTAACATAATCTCTCAACTCAAATAAATTATGCTATCAGATTTTGTTAAACAAAAGTGTGAAATAAAACGTCATTCGATGTAAGTAACAACTTACAAACAACTTCTGATAACCAGCACTGTTTTAATAACACGTTTCGAAAGGCCAAAAATTTCTAGGATTCATCAGACGCCATACAAAATATTTTTAGTTTGCTGACTGTTTAAAAATAAATAAAGTTGCCTACAAGTTTTCTTTTATTGTTATGGGTTTTTTATCGTGGAAAATTCAATATATTATGGTTTTTGGGAATGTTTTGGTTTTGGTTTTAAATAGCCACATGTCTGATCCCAATCTGATAAATACGATAAATTTTTATACTCTCCTCGTCCTTGAATAACTGTTGCATTTTTTCTCTATAACATTAAATACATTTTAAGTCTCATTAATGTTTCTTTTGATAATTTTGATATTGTTCATAACTTATTTCTGCTATATTTCTTAATATTGGCAACATTATCATTTTTTCTGAAAAAATCTTTAATAGTTGGGTGCATTATTCAGATAATCATCTTTTTAGAAATTTTTTAAGGTACTTATCCAATTAAATATTATAACAGTTGTACAGTAATTATATGGTATTTTGCTTTTATGAAAATTCTTCCAAGAGGAACCTTGCGTACTTTCAATTAAGACACTTATGTGTTATTACATGGTACACTTGCAGTAACCAATCTCATGTAAGTTTTAAAATAAACTGCTAACCATAATACCCTTGGAATTGACCAAATCTTAATTATATACACTGCACGAGGGCTAGAACAGGGACTAATTATTTTGGAATTTTTAATATAATAATATTTATAGATTATACTTAAACTAAAACACCACAACATAAAACCTTTTCCACTATTTATTTTTCTCTTTAAACTGTGATATTTATCCAAATAAAAATGTGCTATTTTAGTTAAATTTATTTATAAAAAAATATACAAATGCATCAAATATAAATTAGACACAAGTCATCTAAAAAGAAACCAAAACTTTTCTCTAAAAGCAATCTTGCGTTGGTTTAAGTTAACACTAGTAGCAGGTCTAATTTTCTTCATATTGGTGTGTAACAGGCTATAGTATGGTGCAAAGTTTAACAGCGTTTTGATCGGAGTCGTAAAGTGAACGTCACATAACAAACAACATGGTTATAAAAACGTATATACAATTAAATGAGACAAGTACATGAGAGCAATGTCTCCTTTTTTGAATAATGTTTATTGGGCTTTTAACCCCTTGGCGTTCCAGTTTAGGATGTTTGAATAAATAAAAGTTTTGTTGCAATTATGATCTATTTAGGAGAAATAGTAAAAGGTTTGTTAGTAAGAATTGTCTTATTTGACCAAATAATGGTTTAATCAGATTTAGAAGTGATGTAAGAAGTTATATTATATGTTTTTTATATATTTAGTACAAAATCACTTGGATGCTACCTGGAACAACAGATGGTAACCAAATTAACCATGTGTTGGTAAAGAAAGTAAGCAGTAAAAGAATTAATGACGTAATATTCTACAGGGAAACCAGCTTAGATATGAATCACTGCCTTGCCATTGCTAAATGTAAATTAAAGAAGAGCAAAATAGCATAAAAAGTAAAGAAACACAGAAAATGGAATACAGAAAAATTGGAAAATGAAGCAAGTAGAAAGCTGTACAGTAATGAAGTAGAAAATAGATTAAAAAGCTGGCAAGAGAAAACTAGTAGAGGATGAATGGAGGCTAATAAAAAAACTGTGGTAAAAGTAGCCAAATGTACGATAAGATACAAAGAAAATAGAAGAAAGAATAATTGATGGAAGAAGAATTGATGGAGAGTGCAAACAGGTGTTACAATGCAAGAAAAATGCAAGACTACAACGGTTAAAAACCGCACATCCTGAAGATATGGATATTTATAAAGAAAAAAGAAGGGAAGTAAGCAAATTATGTAAGAAGAAGAAAAAAGAATGGGTAGAGAACACATTGGCTGAAATTGAGAGAGAATCCAAAAGAAATAACACAGGGCCACTCTATAGACACTTAAAACAAAAAAGAAATGGTGTATTACATTGATAATGGAGGAAGAGCAATGGATAAAGCATTTTGGAGAATTATAAAAAGGTGAGCTACCAGCAGGTGACCAGCAAGAGGTAGAAACTGAACATAGATTAGAAAGTCTGAAACAAATACTGAGTTTTGAAGAAGTAGTAGAAATTATAAATAAACTAAAAAATAACAAAGCGACAGGCACCGATCGAATAAGTGCAGAGTTGATCAAAAAAGGGGGAATAAAACTACACAAGAAAATACACAATTTGATAGTCAAAATTTGAAATGGGGAAAAATGCTAGAAGATTGGACAGTTGGAATGATAATACCCATTTCCAAGCAAGGCGACTTAACAAAATGTATAAATTATAGAGAGATAACACTGTTAAATATTACATATAAAATTTTAACATCGCTGTTAAAAGAATATTAACGCAACACACTGAAACAGTGATCGGAGATTAACAGTTTGGCTTCAGGCAAATCCACAACTGACGCATTACATTTAATGAAGCAAATTGCAGAAAAATGCTATAAACATGACCTAGGCGTTCATATATTGTTTATAGATTTCAAGCAGGCATTTCACCAACTGAGAAAAGCAAAAATAATGCAAGATCTAGAACTAATAAAAACACCCAAAACACTAATAAAACTGATTAGAATTAGGGCAGAATAACTCAGAGAGCTTTGACGTAAACAACAGTGTACGACAGGGGGATGCCCTATCAGCGTTACTATTTATAACATCTTTAGATGACACACTAATAAAAAAAGCAGTGAAACAACCAACGTGAAATCCGTACAGATCATTGCATACGCGGGTGATGAAGCAATTGTAGCAAGGAGCCGAATGGATCTAGAAGATGTATTTACAATAAAAGAAGAAGAAGCAAAAAAAGGATTGGCAGTCAATGAAAAGAAAACAAAATACATGCATTGTAATAGACGAAAAAAAATATATTTGCAGGATTAAGAACTAAGTAGCATAACTTTGAAGAAGTAGAGACATTTAAGTATCCAGAAATATCAATACGTAGAAGAGGCGAAAGAATAAATATTAAAGAAAGAATACAGACAGGATGCAAAGCATAGAAATGCCAATAAACAACTGCTGAAAGACACTGAGTAAGAACACAAAACTGAACATCTACAAAACATCATCAGATCAATTGTAACATATTCAGCGGAAACGGCAAACCTAATACAGAAAGAAGAACAGCTTCAAATATTCGAAAGAAAAATTGTATGAATAATAATGGGTCCGAAAAAACAGAAGAAGATGAAATAAAACAGCTAATGAATTATGAATGGTGCTAATAAAAGAAAATATAGTTAGGATTTTCAAATTACAAAGAATACGATGAAGATGAAGAAGAACAATGAAGAACCGGTAAGGATATTAACAGAATGGCGCCCAATAGAAGGAAAACGAAAGGCAAGATGGAAAGAGCAAACTGAAAGCGATATAAGATTAATAAAGATACACAACTGGAAAAGTCTAACTAAGGATAAAAAAATGGAAGAAGATAGTAAATCAAGCTAAAACACACCAGGACCTGTAGGAAAAGAAAGAACACAAACAGAAAATGAGGTCTTATCCACCACGACAATGGATCATAGAGTTAAAAAGTCGGAAATATATAGCTTATTGTATTATATTGTATATGTTTAATGTTAGAAAAGTCATTTGTTGATTTCCAGAGTTGATTTTAATTATTCATATTTATGGAGTTTTTGTCAACCGATGGAAAGTTGGTGAGGTTATTTTCTGATGTTAGTTGAATGCTATTATTGGCTTGTTGTTTTTTAGTGTGTATTCTACTTCTGAAGAATTTGGAGCCCTGAAAGTGTTTGCAGCCTCTGAAGTTAGCTGGGTGGTTATCTCCACAGTTAACGCAGATTGGGGGAGTATTTCTGTCTTTATCGCAGTCAGTGTACATATGAATGCTTAGACACTTTAAACATCCGGGTTGTAAGCGACAATAGTTTTTCGTGTGTGGTTTTACCATGACTATCATGTGATAGATATATTCAATTTTAAGGATATCATTTGCTTTTTCATTGGCATTCTGTCTCTGTTGTACAGCCTTGTAATGCTAATTATAGGAAGACTATATTCAGAGAATTCATCTGCTAGATCTTTTTCAGTTAGAGAGACTGGAACATTCTTAACCACAACTGAGACCACTTGGTCGTTCACTGGGATTTTGCAAAGAGTGGAAAGCAATTTGATTTGTTAAATAATATTTTGCTAAGGCTCTGTAGTCGTTTTTTCAATTTCCAAAAAATTCAATTATTTTTGTCCGATCCTGTATCTGCGATAACTATTTTGTGATCTACTGGTCCATGTAAGAAAATTAGAGGAATTTTATTCTTGGTTTTTTATTTGTTTCCTTACGTATATCAGTGTTTCCTTTGCCTGACGGTTCAAGGCGCGTTGGCAGATAAAATTTATTTTTCTCTAATAACGATGTAGGTTTCCAATAATATTTATTGGACAGTACACTTATAGGAGGTGAGATGTGATCCGAGTTTCTTTTGTTTGATAGCATTGCTTTACCCCCTAAGAGGAAGCAATTAGAATTACGATGTAGTTCAATGTACGTATAAAATATTTCGCTAAATGGTAAATATAAGCCCGAATTTAACTTACACAGCTGATAGCTGATAAAGTGTCCGGGTTCTTGATACTGCTGCGGTCTCGTGCCGAACTCAAAATGTAACCCGTAAAATGATGACTTAGAAACTATAAGTAACCAAGAATTTTTTCGCATGGTTTTATGTAATAATTATAACGTTTTACGTTTCGCCTCGAATTGATTGTGGACCATCATATATTATTTTTTAATGAATAAGGTTCTCGATAATTCCCTATATATGCTCAATTTAATTACTCTAAATTAGTTTTTATTTTGCAGCTTAAAATTTTATTAAAACGGACTTATCACGAAAATATTCTAAATATTAAAGCTTTTCTCAATCGCAGTATTCAAAATTATCTGAAAAAGTCATTAAAAATGCTTATCGCCCGTGTTGCAATGCTTCACAAAGAACTTCTCTTAAAAACATTTTTTGTAGAAGAAAAGTTCCTTTTTCTTTTAAGACATAACATTTAGTATAAGCAATTAAAATTATAAAATGGCCCAAAGTAATTTCGGCTCAAGATTTAATTATACACTACCTTTTATTGAAATTGCAGCACCAAGACTCATTGAAAATTGGCAATTGAAACTTTTTAGATTTATTTAATGATATAAGACAAATAAATGGCGTAATTTACAAAACACTCATTCATGCATAATTACTTATATTCAATAATGCACAGCCTCACCTTGGCCTGTCGTCCATCAATCTTTTTGATATCTAGTCAAAAAATGAAAACAAATGTGTTTTAATGGACTGTATTTCATTCATTATTGACATGTTCTTAAAATTCAGCTATAATACATGATTGGAGTTTTATAGCTCATACACATGCAGTCTTATTGCTCCCTTTCTCCGCATATTCATATCCGACCATCGTTGTGGTTAAAAAAAATTGGATTTATTGGAAAAATGGTTCTGTTACTCATGTGTCCACAAATGCTTATAATATTCGTTGTCGGTGCAGAGAAGTCAGTGGCAGTAAAAAGAAAGGACGTCGTGCTATTAGCCCCATTGCGAGTAATCGACGACGAAGTAGACAATAGATACCGTAAAATAGTCTACTATTGTTGCCCTAGGGCACTTCTGAGATTGATGATTCTTCCTGAGTACTGCTCCAAACCTCGGCTGCCGCAAATGAGTATCTTCTTCGACCTATTGTTTCCATGTTCACGCCAAAGTAATGCCGTGGAGACGAATTCTTCTTCCTATTTTTAGTTAAAAAAACACTTCTTTTATGTAGGCTCACAATATGTCCTTTCAAACTTGCTAACTTAATGATAATGTAGCTTTTATCGACGACAAAGCATTCTTACACCGTTAAAACTTACACGTGCCAAATCTGTATAGCTAAGAAAACTTTTATGCTTATTTTAAAGACGAGCAAGAGCACGAGAAGGATATATTCTATTCACAGCTGCAAAGGGCCGTAGATAATATAGTGGCACATGACGTAAAACTGATAATGGGGGACTTTAATGCAAAAGTGGAAATCAAAAAACATTACAGATCGATTGTAGGGAAACACAGCCTACATCAATTAAGCAATGATAACGGAAAAAGAATAATAGACCTAGGAAGTATGATAATTAGTAGCACACGATTCCTACATTTAAGAATTCATAAAGAGACATGGGTATTCCCAGACGGGCAAACGAATAGTCGGATAGACCACATTGTAATTGACGAAAACCACATATCAGATATACTGGACGTTTATAGTTATAGAGGAGCAGACTCCGATCATTTTCTGGTAGGTATAAAATTTAAAGAAAGAATTGCAATAAAGAAGGAAGGTGGTGGAGAAAAAATCAAAAATTTAATTTAGGAAGACTGAGGGAGGACGAAAAAACTGTATAAAAATACAGAAGAGTAATCTAAAAGAAAATAAAAAACAGAGGGCAGAAGGAAACAAGAGTAGGCGAAGACTGGGGAGAAATAAAGAAGATATTATTGTCTGCAGCGGAGATGTTAGGAAGAAAAAACCGTGTTTTGACGAAGATTGTAGGCTAGCTATAGAAGAAAGGAATAAACCTAGACTTGCATTACTAAAAAACAAATGAAGAAAGGAAAGAGATATACAAGGAAGAAAGAAAAAGTAAGTAAGCTAGCTTCACAAGCAAGAATTTAAACAACAATGGTTAGTGGAAGTAGAATATATGGTTAAAGCGAAAAGCACAAGAAAGTTTTACAGAGAAGTGGGAGTACAAAAAAGGTTTTCAAGAAAATAGAATAAAGAGATGGAAGAAATACTTCAAACAGTTGCTAAATATTGCAAGTGCGGGCGAGGAAACATACACACAAATGCTAATAATAAGGCATTAAAAAGAGGATAAAGTAGAAACATCAACAGAGAAGGGGGTGAAAGAAATCATAAGAAGCCTAAAAAATCATAAGGCTCCAGGGGAAGATGAAATTGCAGCGGAAATGCTCAAGTACTCGGGTAGGGAAATGGAAAGCAACATGTACAGTCCAATTAAAAAGCCTGGAGTACAGCAATAATTTGCCCGCTGAACAAAAAAGGTGACAAAACGATATGTGAAAATTATAGCCTTGCTAACTAATGGGTATAAAATACTAACCTCAATAATAGTAGGAAGGATAACACCCAAATTGGAATGGGTGGTAGGAGACTATTAGTGCGGATTTCGAAAAGGAGATCCACACTAGATCAGATCTTTACTATAAGGCAGGTAATGAAAAGAATTTCCGAAAAAATCTTGATTTATTCTACTTATTTGTTCATGCAAATTGAAGTACTTATCATAACGCCTTACAAGGTTTGAAGTTCTTTCTACTTTAAGTTCTCCAGCCTGAGAATGGAGCCACTCTGTAACAGCATCATGAAGCGCAATGTTATCGTCTTAGCTGACCTTTTTCTCAATTTCCTGCATAAGTTCATTATTAACTACACAGATAGGCGGCCATTGCTTGTCTTATTGTGCACGTTAGTTAGTTTATATTTAATCATTGATGTACAACACTTTTACCGTCAAGGTTGGTCAGATCGTTGTCGAAAGTTTTTCCGCACATACATAGAAATCTTATTACTGCACCCACTTCACATTTGGCGCGATTTTGTATGGCAGCGTTTATTTCCAGTTGACCTAGTGGACGATGAAACTGCAACATAACCTGCTTCTTCCACTCCCCGCTACTTTATAAACTATTGCGTATAGCGTCACAGAACGGGCGTCTCTAACCCCATCTATTTCTCGCATATCTAGAAACAGAAGTTTCCTTCCCAATTGCTGTCTCCGTAATAATAGTCAAACAAAGATTGTGTTTAACAGAAGCCAAGTTGTATCTTAGGATATGCTGTTTGTAGCTAATTTAAATCCAATCGCTTGAGAGGGCGATAATCAGGCGCGAGTTCGATATTTCGGTGCAAATTGTTCATGACGTATAAAGAACTTGACCAACCAGTACCAATAATCGTCTGTAATCAAGCGTAACTGTTTGCGGAAGGCTCCAACCGTGAGTACATTAATTTATATGTAGATTGCCGTATGATTGAGACAGACTTAGATGTCTGGTGCCTCATTGATCTCGGTAAAAATTTGTTCCCGTTTGTCACGGTTGATGAGCAACGTGTTAAATTAGTGATCGCAAACAGTTACAAACTCAGGCGTCTTTGATATGCGTAGCCTTCGAGATTGTAGGTCGAAGAGCCGGGTGAATTTGTTTTATTCGATGTACCAATTGAAAAAATTTTCGGAGCATTTATTGCCGACACAATATAACGACCCTATTCCCTGACTACAAAATTTCTGAAATTTGTTGAGGCTGTAACGAAGGTTTTGATCGTAACCAAATTTTGTAAATTGACCTTTAACCAGGTATATTTGGCCGACGCGTTAAAAAAGATCAGCGAGATAATGAGAGTGCTTCTAAGGAAAAATTTAATTCGTCAAGGGGTAACAGTGCGTTACACATCAGAAGTCGGATGCTCCAGGAAACGGCGCAATCGATAATGTCTACGGTCAAATTACTGTGGGGATGAGGGTTAAAATTATTCGGACAGCTAGCTACATCAGAAAGCATACGCCACGCCAGCGACTCGATAACCCAACTCCCTAATTGATAGCAACGCGTGTGTTTTGATTCGGGAGCTGAACCATAGTAAATTTGATCTAAAGAGTGTGAGAATGGTGCTAGTGGGTTACAAATACCCGTCAAATACGTACAGAATATGGACGCCCAGTTCTAAGAAGGTAATCATCGATCGTGATGTTAAAATTGTTGGGCGACTGGTCGAGATTTGTTTGTAGTTTTAGAAAAGCATAATACGTGGGTCAGTCAAATACAAACAGAAATTGTTTGTTTAATTAATTGAAGCATTAAAAAAATACAAACATGCAAAGTTATTTTATGTATAATCTGTTGACATAGCAATACACTTATTCAAACGGATAAGTACGGGGCTATTTTTTCAACCTCCGATGGGACATTAAATAAAGACAAATGGGAATAACAAAATGGTTTTATTAACAGGAGCCCAGTACAATCATTGTTACATTTCCTCATAATTAGCGTTAACATTGAAACATTTATCATACCGGTGGACGACTTTTCCAATACCCTCTTTATAGAAGGTTGCCGCCAGCGTATTAAGGTAGGTCTCTGCGGCGTCTTGAATCTCTTCGTTGGTGCAAAAGTGCTGTGCTCCTAGACCTCTCTTTAGCTATCGGAAAATGTGAAAGTCACTCAGCGCCTGGTATGGGCTGTACGTCCAGGTGATTTCCATTGAAATTGTGCAATAAACTGTAAAATACAGTGTACCTCTTCTTTTCTTCTAAATCGCTCTTTGCAGTCGACGTAATGTCTGACAATATATAGTATGTTTGCATTGCACATAGTTCGGCTCCATAAACTTCACGAGCAGAACACCTTTCTGATGCCAAAAAATGGTAGCTACGATCTTCCTTTTCGTGAACGTTTGTTTTAACTTTTTGGGTTTGTTCGAAAATTTTGGTGCATCCATTGTTTGGATTATTTTTTTAATTCTGGATTGTCACAAAGCATTCAAGTTTCATCTCCTACGATGATTAATTTCAAAAACCCTTTTCCCTCATCAGCGTAACGAGTGACAAAGTTAAGGCTAATACCACACGCCGTGTTTTGTGGTTCTCAGACAACATTTTGGGAACCCAACTTGCACAAAGTTTTTGGTAGTGTTGGTGTTCCGCTACAATCGTGTACAGAGCTGATCTTAAAATGTCCGGAAAATTCACAGAAAATTCACTAATGATAAACCTCCGTCTCTATCAAACCACTTGGTCAACTGCTGAACAAGGTCTTCACTATCGACAGACTTGCGTCCTTTTCCACCTTCATCATGAACATCAGTCCGGTCATCTTTAAATTTCCTACGCCATTGCACGACAGCATCACTCATAAAGTTCGCACCGCAAACGCAGCTTATTATCCCATAAATTTCTGCTGCGCTAGTCTCTTCAGCTTGTAAGAAATTGATAACGCTTCGCAACTCACACTTCGCGGGGGAATCAATCGTGCCGGCTATGTTAACGGGCCGACAACTCAGCTACAACTGATATTTTGAACTTGCAAGCCACAAATATTATGGTAAAAAAGCTGCGCAGTAGCGCAATGCGCAGATCCGTCTTGTATTCCACCATACTTCTCCACGTTTCTTTTGGATGGCTTCTCTTCTGTCTCTCTTGCAGTTTCCATTCCAGAGCTTTCCTACTTCTACGCACATCCATTTTTTCTTTTCTTAGGGTATGACTTAACCGTACATACTTCCGTCTTCTAATTTTCTCATTCACATCACTATATTCCTTTCTTTGCAACAACTTATCATAGACACCTGAATGTAAAAGTTTGTAACTTGTGTTTTATTATATTCGTAACCTCCAAAGTTTCTGAACTATTAAATTAAAATGTTATTTGCCTTCCAGTTTTATTTATTCTAGCCAACATATCTTTCAACCTTTTGTTTCCTGCAGCCACAACACTTTCCAGATAGATGAAAGTGTTAATGACACTATTATTTTACTTTTTAAAGTTAATTGACTTGGTAGTTCCACATTAACACATATAGCTTTAGATTTTTTTATGTTTATCTTTAGGACCATTCTTCCTGCCTCTTTTGCACTAATTTTTATTGCATGTGTTTGGTATTATGTTAAAAAAATATATCGTCCGTAAAGATCAATAAAGACAATAATATACAACCTTGGCGTACTCGCATGTTCGACTAAAGCTCATGTGCTAACGAAGTCTTTCGTCTTTTCGTACTTTATCCATAAGCGCCATAAAAAAACTGAATAGCAGAAGCAATTATAATAAGAAACTCGAGGTTCTGATATAAAAAATAAGTTCATTCAGAAAGATAAGTAAAGTGCAGAAAAAATTAATTACAACCGAGAAATAGAAGATATATATGGAAAACGACTTCACTAATGTATGCCTGGAGGTTCAAAAGCATAAAATAGGCCCAAGAAAACATAACTGAGCGAGATCACTTGGAAATTATTAAAAGAAATGGACAAGTTAAAGAAAGTGAGACTAAATTTGTAAAATAACAAATAAAAAAAACTTTTACATAAAGTATATAGGCAAAAAGAATAAAGTTAAGTAAAACGTACAAGAAATATCAGCAGAAATATGTGCAAAGCTTGAAAGAACTCTATGCAAATGTAAGGAAACTGACAGGCAATAGGCAGACAAAGACGAACATCAAGAATAAGAATGGACAAATACTATTATCATCAGCAGCAGCTTATTTAGTCCATCGTTAGACGTAAGTTCTACCGTACCTTGCCACTCTTTTTATGACATCTGCCTGCGGTCTTCTTCTGCCTCTTTTATTTTATCGACGTCTTCATTCTATGATTCTACGCGTCTATTTGTTATCTTGCATTCTTTATTTAGAGCACGACAGCCGCGAGGTAAAGGCCTCAACCTGCCAAACTGGCGCACGGCGGCTCCGGGTTCGAACCCCGGCAATGACAAAAACATTTAATGCTCTCCGGCCGTCATACAAACACCTTTGGCGGTCGTAAAAAGTACATTCTACCCTATCCACTCGCCAACCTTCCCGGCAAGCGTGGCGTTTCATTGCCAAATCCCCCCCAAAAAGGGAGGCCTATGCTCAATACTGGGCGCTACAAGGCTGGAAAAAAAAATTCTTTATTTATAACCAGCTCAGTTCCATCTTAAAGTCTACAGTTTTTCTGTTACATCGATTATTTTGAATCTTCTTCGTATTTTGGTATTCTGTATACAATCACGTAGCTTAACGTTTAGGATCTTTCTCCCCATAGACCTTTATGTTACTTGGAACTTGTGCACAATATTTTTATAGAGAGCCCAAGCTTCTGTTAAGCGTTAGAACCAGCAATACGTATTAATCAAAAATTTTCTTTCAGTGTATTTGGCATTTCCGACTGGAATACATCCTGAAGTTTTCCGAACGCCAACCAGTGATATTTTTCTATGTAGATCTGTTGTCAGATTGTTCTTTGGAAGTTGTATTTTTGTCCTAAATATATATATACGCGTCCACTTTTCCTTATTTCCCCTTCTAGCTTGATCATCTCTTGCTCATCGATTTTATTTGTTAAATACTTTGTTTTGTTCATGTTTATTTTTAGTTTCACCTGTTTGGATGCTTCGTTTAGTTCTTCTAACATTTCTTGGAGTTCTGTTTTGTTTTTTGCTATTAATATTCTATCAACGGCAAATCTCAGATAATTAAGTTTCTCGCCATCGATATTTACTCCTTTTAGTTCCCATTACAGAGTCCTAAACATATCTTCTGTTACTAGTGGGAACAATTTGAGAGAGATTGAGTCACCTTGTCGTATTTGTTTGTTTGTATATCCGTCTTTATCTGCATTGTTACGTTCTCATATAATTATTTAATAAGGATTATGTACCTGTCATCTATTATACAGTTAGTTAAAGCATTTCCTCCGAAATTTCTTTTATTTCAGTCGTGTCTATGATTGTGTCTTTATCATTACATATAAAGTAGTCGATTTTATTTGTTGTGTTTCCATTTGGATGTTGTCAGGTTTATCTTCTTCGTTTTTGTTTTTAAAATACTTATTTATCAAGTATAGGTTATTTTCCTGAACATAGTTAATCATTACTTTTTCCCTGGGATTCCCCTTTTCTAAACCAAATAGACTTATTTCTTGTTCATTTGGGTTTTCTCACACTTCTGCCTTTGCATTAAAATCACCCATACTTTGTTTTGTTGGCCTCTGTCGCTTGGGTGACTTTTTCAAAGAATTTCTCTACTTTTTCGTCATTGTGGTCAGATGTGGGTAGATATACTTGAACAATCTTACGTTTGTACCTTTTATCTATGTTAATAACGATTAAAATTACCCTTTTTAATGTGGCCTTATGTTGATTAACTTTGTCTACTATTATTTTGTTGTTTAAAGGACCTGCTCCGCTTTCCTTCTTGTTTTTCTATTCTTTAGTGAACAGTATGTGTTCGCTTTTAGTTTTACACACTTTTCTCCGGATTTCAGCTTTACCTATTATCGTTGCCACGCTTGGCAGACGAGCTGGCAGGTGGGTAAGAAATTTGGGTTGGATCAGATGTAAGATGAGTCGGCTTGCGTGAGCAGACCTTTTCTAATAGGATCATAAAAAGTGTCTACCCGCTATCCAACAAATACTATGTACAATAAAATAACAGATGGAAAGAACGGCAGAGTATTTTACAAAAATAATAAATAGAGAGGATAAAACGAAGAAAAAGCAGAATTTATGAAATAGAAGGAAACGAGAAGACAGTAAATGTTGATCCATCGTCAGAAGAAAAAATTATAAAAGTCATTAAGTAAACAAAAAGAAGAAAAGCATCACACATTGATCCGATTACAGCGGACGTGTCCATATATGCATTTCATCTTTTCTATTAGTTTACAACTTGGTGCTTCATTTATGCATATATAATCGATTTTATTAGGTAAAACCCATATGATCTTATAGATGTTCTTATGTTTAAATAATGTATCTCTTATTTTTAACTCCTGCGTGCCATAGAATTCTGTTAATAGATCACCATTTTTGTTTTCTTCTCCTACTAATACTTTCTAAATCATCATTTTCTATTTCTATTTGAGCATTTAAATCACCCATCATAATCGTAGTTACAACTTGTTATATTAAAGCCGTGGTCTTACTCAACAAGTTAGAGAAGTTTTCTTTCATCTTAATTGTTGTCACTTCACTGGGCGCAAAGCATTGTACTACAGTTGTTTGTCCATGTCAAATTTTGCCATAATTATGCCTTCTCAAATTGGTTTGCACTCTATGCATCAATGGTCTTCTAATTCCAATCTCTATGGCATTTTCCTTGTCCATTTCGGTTATCTTAAAGTTGGTTTTCTCCTTTCTTTTCTTTGATATCTCCCACTTCCTTTCCAGCATTTTAATTCGCTCTATCAATCTTTGGTTTTCCTCTTTTAACTTGTTCATTTTCATTTTGTACTCTTTTTGATCTTTACTTATTTTATTCACTGTATGCGGTAGTTCTCTCGACATACCTTTAATTCCTTCATGTATAAAGCATTTCTATTTTCTCCCTTAATTGGTAATTTCGTTGTTTCTGCTAAAAATCCTACCTTCTCTTTTCGTGCTCCTCTTTCTTCTATTTTTATCGTTCTTTAAACATTTGGTTTTATATTTATATTTATGCGACTTCAACATTTCGTTTATTTAAATGAAACTCACTTAATATAACACATAACTTGGATTGACCTCCGCTGTATGTTATTTAACGTTTAAATCTGATCTTTTATTACACTAAATTTTTACCGAGTCGAAGCTTGTTTTCTATAAAATTTATATGACAATATTTTATATTATATTATAATTTATATTAACTAAGAACCCGCACGCTTATCGCTCACTAAGATTTACACGCTGGCGTGATTAAAGCACGATGCGATCTATTTTAGATTTTAGATTGCGGACTGTACTCCAGAAGAAATTGTCAATTTTTTGTTGAGTTTAGACAACTGTATGGGGCGAACCTCAGAAGCAATTTAACTGTCACTTGGCGATCATCCTTGAAAATGCAGCAAACGATGCAAATATTCTCCTCAGTCAGTTCCATTGTCAATTTTCATTTTCAGATACTTTTCGCTCTTCCCAAAATTGTTTATACCACACGTACGTTTAAAGCTTCTTAAGAGTGTTATCCCCAAACTATATTTTAAGCCTTCTCAAAGTTTCAGACATTTTGGGGTCCTATGTTGTGGATGACAGCCCGTTCTGCAACAGACTGACTAAAGAAGCGGTAGTACCCAACAGGGGAAACCCCCCTTTCATACATCTCTATCTACAATGTTGAAAAACCAGGCTCCTCTTCTTTGTCCCACAATGCGCTGAAAGGAAATTCTGGTTTGTACCTGATTGTATTGAAGAAGAAAGCAAGAATTAATAAATGCCCCAATTGCTCTGTCGATTTGTTTTATTGCCAAAATAATGCCAAAAATTGGCCTGGAAAAATTGGAATGCCTAAGGATACATAAATTAATGATTTTTATTGTATTTCCACCTAACCGAAACACATTGAGTGCATAAGTGTGTTTGTGATTATGCTATCTCGCATGGTAAATGTTTGCTCGCACAACCCATGTTTGATTACAAGAAGAAATTTTTAGCAATCTCGAGTTTTGAATCCATGTGACCAACATTTGAGATGAGCCTTCTTTTCACAGCAATTCTAAGAAAGAAATTTCATAAAACAAATTTGACTGCAGTAGTTTTGTGGGGCACGACTGCGTCTGCCACAGAGACCGCGTTGGCTACTCTGGGATCCTCTTGGGAAATGAGTAGGAAGCCCGCCTCTCTTAAAAAAAACTAATGGCGGCACAGAAGCGGCAAGTACTAAGCATTTCTTACACCTCCTAAATGGGTAATAACGGATCTGTGGTTTGGTTCAACCAAAAACAGACGGTCGTGACCTACTCATCATGCTATACGGTAGCATATATGGCTTCCAAGAAAATTATTTGAACGCGTGGACTCAAGTTCGACATTGGGAATAGTGCGGGCCGACACTGATGGCAATGTGAGGGTCAAAAAGTTAATTACCAACCTTGTTTATGACTAGCACAGGAGCCACATGGACATTAAACATTATCTTACCAGGATTGCTTTGGGGCCGCAGGCATCAACATTAAGCACAGACAGAAATTGATTGATATCTTTACAAAGCCGCTTAAGATTAAGTTCATTCCAAATAAACAAACAATCAGTTTAGCTTAAGTTTATTATTTTATTTATTTATATTGCATAACAGTGCATGCTTTTTAGTTAAATTTATATTTTTGTTAAGTGGTGACGTTGCACGCGGCACTTCGGCGATTTTAGAGAACGGGCGTACAATGCAATAGCTCAATCAGTTGGCAAATAAAACTACATTTATTTGGAAATTGAGGTGAAAAATATTTTTAGAGTACCTACTAGAAAAACTTGAAACGATTACATAGGTATTTTAACAAGACTGACAGTCCATGAAGATAATAAGTGTCCACATTTATAACAATTAAAGAATGGTATTTTAAAGAAAGAGAAGTTTCTCCACATCTAAGAAAACCAGTAATTTAATAAAGAACTATAAAAGATTTTTTATGTAAATAAAATTATTGTTTGCTGGCTGCTCAAAATGTTAACCTCACTAGACTAACTGGGCAAAAATAAATTTGTAGTTATTTACATTTTATTAATTAATAATAAATTTTATTAACTGGTTTCTTAATTTTATCTTCTTACGGTACATTTCTGCAGTGTTTGTCTACATCCAAAAATGTGTTTGGTCTATTTTGTTTCTTCCTGTTTGGCTGTATGTCTTAACCATTTTCATTTTACTCTCGCAGTCTCTTCTATGACATTTACTCTATTTCGTTGTTTGTAATTCTATTCTTTAGGCTTATTTTCAACATAATAAGTTATAATGATTTTTAAGTTGTTCTTAGTTTTATCGCTGATTTTGTTGTTAGCAAAACGGTCTCGACAGCATATGTCAACACCGGAAGTACACACGTCAAATACTTCTCTCTTTAAGTTGAGTGTATTTTAGAGCTTTGAAGTACAAATCCCACTTTGTTAATGGCTGTCCATATCATTCGAATTTGCTTATTTTGGTAGTTTAATTTTTTGCCTCGTTTTACTGTATGACCTTATATATGTAATACTTTGTAAGATGTCGTTACTAACTCTGAGTATTATATTTTTTGAAAGTACAATTTTTGTCTTTACTGTGTTTACAGATAGGCCTATATTTTTGTTATTGTTCTAAGTTTACTTAGCATCTGTTGTAGCTCTGCAGGGTAAGTACTAATCAGAACAACATCATTCGCGAAACATAGGTGTTTTAGGTATCGGTCGTTCTATGTTTACGTCTTTTTTATCCCATTTCAAATTTTTAAAAACGTCTTCGAAGGCAAGAGTAAATAATTTTGGGGAGATCACATCTCCCTGTCGTACTTCAGGTTTAATACTAGTTTATTTGTCATAAAGTCTTCCGTAAGTTTAACTTGAGTTGTAGCATTGTCGTGTGTACATATACATATACTTATAACAACGTGTTTCTATATCTGCAACTTATTTTTGCGTTATCCACAGTTAAAATTAACCAGAGTTTTACTGAATAAATTTTCTTAAAATCTACAAACACCAAATGGAGTAGGATGTTGTATTTGTTATACCTACAACTCTTACCGAAAACCTGTCTACTCAAAGGGCTGATATTTATCGAAATTATTCATTAATTTGTTGGTAAAAATTATCGCAAATAGTATGTATGGACGAAGGGGAAGATTATCTAGATTTTAGGTATTTTATTTTTGCTATGGCCTTTGTTTAAATTTTTTTTATTGCTTTAATTATAACAGTGAACACTTCTAGTGTCCGTCCCTCCTTTATCTGAGCTAAAACTCTCTTTCATTCGTTGCAATGTCAGGAATCACCTCTGAATCAACGTTTCTTACATTCTGGATTCGCTTGATAGTTGAGAATTGCTAGAAAAATACTGTAAAATTTTTGATGATTTTGAGAATATTTTTGTTTTTACGTTTCCGATAGCCAAGTGAGCCTAATAATAAAATTTAAAACAAATGCTAAATTTCAGCAAAGCGCTTTTGTTGTTAGAGAACTATGTTTCTTATCACACGTTCTGCAAATGAATCTGCTATTTTAATCTCCCAATTATTTTTAAAAGTTTTAAAATGATTACATGTTATTCACATACTTATAATATATAGAGAAATAAAATTATGTTTAAGAAACAAAAATTATTATAATTTTTCTTCTGCCAATCGTCAAACATACAAACTGTTATAATTTAGCTCGTTAAAATTCAAATTTTAATTTCATTTTATTTAAAACACATGGTAAAAGGTTTTTTGCATTCTTCGGTAAAATAAAGTTGGCGTCATTACAACATTAAACCTCCAACAAGAGAATATTTGTGTTTGCAATCATCATTGAATTAAACTGTTTGTGTATAGGCAAAAGCACGAACCGATAGTTGTATCGGAGGATAATGTGAGACAAATTAAAAAGTATAGAGCGTAGCCCAATGGAGTCAATCCATAAAGTGGGCAGAGAATTTGGACTCCAATTTTCAAACCATGCAGCCTACAACTGGTATAGGCTCTCGTGTAAACAACAAGCTACCGTGTGTAAAATTTTCTAATGCTATGCCCGAGAACATAGAAAATAAAACTTTTCTGGTGCGTTTAATTTTTAGTGATTAGGCAACTTTTCACCTAAGTTAGAAAATAAACCGACACAATGTTAATTTATCAGGGCTAACAAATCCTCATAAAATACTGGAACATGAGATAGATTCTTCGAAAGTTAATGGGTTATTTTTATCGAGAACAAAAATTTCTGGACTTCTTTTTTTTACTCAAGTAACGTATCTCTCTATGTTGCAAAACTGTTTTTTCCTGAAATAAATAAAAATTAATAAAAACTTTATTTTCTAATAGGACGGGGCTCCACTCTATTGGTATGGGGGTATTCAACATTTTCTGAATGAATCTCTACCTCAAGGTTGGATAGGTTGCATGGAGAATGAAGACTTGGGACTTATGGTTTGACTCCAAAGATCCCTTGATCTTACATTTATTGACTTTTTTTTTGTTTTTTGTCTTTGGAAAAGCTAAGAAATTGTATCACAGCTGTGATGAACTTACTGCCACGAGACGAAATAAGTTCGGCTGCACTCAATATGTTATCTGTGCATCTGGAGGTAGCATTTTAAACATTCATAAACTGGAATGTGAGTGTAATCAAATATAATTTACAGTATATTAGTCTTAATTTTAAATTGAATTTTAATTTTACTTTTTTTTACCAACGCAACAACATACTATATTAACTACTAGCAAAAAGAATAAATAAAATTATATTATTTATTAATTATAATTTATTGTTTCTCACTACTGTCACCATAACCGTCATTCTAATGTGATAACTAACTTACAAACTATATTCGTCTACCAAGAGTTTATGTAACTTATTTACGGGAAAAAACCTTGAGCATCCATAAAATGTATTGGTATGACGCAACCGTTCATGTATTTTTAAATTAATTGCAAAATCGTAACGCATCAACTATCTGAGAAGTATCAGGAAATGTGCGAATGATGAATTTTAATTGCATTATTTTTAACGCGCTAACTATGTGAAAATGCAACAAACAGTTTATTGCTGAATTATTACCTATTATACAATTTATTTGTGCTGCTTGTTGAAGGTTGCTATGAGATCTTATTTATATTGCAATTAGCATATGCTTTCCTCTGAAATAATTATCCCATTTATTATTCTAATATTATACTATAATTGCTCTTATCATTTAACGCTATAATTGTTAACACAACAAATTAATTATTTATTACTTAAAGTAAACACATTTGCATGTTATTTAAAGTTGGAGATGTCCTCGACCAAAGATGCTGCAATCCAAATAAATTTGTCGCGTTGTAACTTATGGGTGTTTGTGGCGTCTTAAAACTAAGGGTTCAGTTGGCAAGCCCACTAGGCTTCAGTGCTGATAATTAAATTGAGCAAATAAACATAGTGTTATACTTACGTCCTTTAATTTTCACTTGCAACTTCAAAGCAACAGATGCAAGTCGGTGAAATTTGATAAGAGCACACTTTAATATAGCGACATACTTTTACCTTTAGGGAAGAAATTTGCTAGGGTAAGGTCAGATCTTGGTAGTTACAATTGTAGTGCTGTTGATATTGGAGACGTAAGTAGGTAACTCCTTGCTGAAATTGACCGGTACAAAATTAGAAGATATCCATGCGTATTGCAATATTTACATTATATAAAAGAAGAATAGAGCAATAAAAAGACATTATAACAGAGCAAATAGCAGCTCTAACTTTTTTGCTGTCTCACTCACAAAGAAAAGATTATGGCTAGCTTAAATAGAACTATTTTTGAAAATAATCTGCCTACTTATATGAAAATGTGGCTCGGAGGAAAACCATTTGCGATCCAATATTTACAAATGTCTATTGACGGGCTGCTTGAGTAATTCGTAACAATTATTGAGTGGCGAGGCGAAGCGTAGTCACTTACTAACTTCATGTTGTCCGTCTGCTGTCCGTCCGTCCGAGCAAAAACTAGAGAACGGCTGGGCATTTCCAAATTCTGTTTTCACCAATCGATAAGTGACCAAAAAGGCTTGTTTGCTAATGATTTTGAAACTGATTGGTCAAAGGTCAGCTAGACTAGAGGGTTCTCAAATTTGGGAGAATGCTTCGCCACTTCGCAAGCATTGCAAGCTTAGCAGGTTTATTTTTGGTTTGTTCTATGTGAGATTTAAATTTTTATACAGCGGAAATACGATATACAGCCAACTTTTTTGAAAATTGTTAACATGTGCCTGTGTCAATTCCTATTTCTTGCAAGGGCTATAAAGAGGTTGACAATATACTTTTCAGATCTTATACTACTGGAAGTTTTTGGCATTCTTTTTCTAAATATCAAACCGTGTTTCCGTAGTTTCCAGTATATTTACCACATACTAAATGGAAGATTTTACAATAAATTTCTGAATTCCAAATTGTACAAGAAATTATTTTTGGCATTTCTTTTTTTATACATTTTTTGTTATATACGAGGTGCATTTAAGTTACAACACCTCCAAATTTTTTTCTCATGACTGGGAACAGGTAGAAACATGCAGTTTATTAAGCGCCCACTTTTTGTGAGTCTGTGACAGAGATGGCAGCATTGCACGGCACACGGGACTCTAGCGGCAGCGGCGAGTGTGAGGACTGTTTTTGATATTTAAAATGGCGACGTTTTCATTGCAAGAACAGCGTGTAATCATTCGTTTTCTTTATTTGCGTGATGTGATACCGATTGAAATTTATCGCCAGTTGAGTGAGGCATGTGGTGATAGTGTTATAGATGTGTCTAATGTGCGTTTGTGGGTGCGACAATTCAAAGAAGGCAGAACATCGTGTGTCAACAAACCAAGACAATCTCGGTCTCGCACCAGCCGGTTTGACGACATGATCAGGAGAGTGGAGAAACTTATTTTGGAGAATCGCCGAATGAGTGTGGAACACATCACAAAGTTGGCATTTCCGTGGGATGAGTGTACACAATCCTGCATTAACACCTGAAAATGCAAAAAGTGTCCTTCTTGTGGGTTTCACGAATGCTGACAACTTTGAAGTGATTTCTCCCTACCCACCTGGCTCCTAGCAACTTTTAGCTGTTTCCAACGATAAAAGATACTGTTTGTGGGCGCAAATTCACTAGTCGTGCCACTATCCCATCAGAGATTTTTCAGTGGTCAAAGAAGACTCCTAAAGTGTTTGCAGCAACATTGTGTTAAATGTCTACGGGTGCAGGGAGATTACGTCGAGAAGTGGCACAAGTTTCATAGTTTTCGTGTGATTAGTTCATAAGAAAAAAGCGGAGGTATTATAACTTGAATGCAGCTTGTATATACAATAGACTCGCATAATTTTATTGCGTATTACACTATATTTACTTTATACTACTCAACATAAAAACAGGATAAATTAACTTATCTGATACATTACACAAGCCTGCGATGGTTATGTTTTTTAGTTAATAACTTTCATTTTTAGCATCACGTCAGAATTTTGGAAAAATCGCAAATTTTAAAAAAGTCGGTAAATTGCAAAAATCCAATACTATAAACTAGACATAAAAGGTTTTTTAATAACAAATTAATATAATATATTTATTTTTGGTTTATTCTATGCATTCTTATAGCAAAATACTTGAGTAGTCAGATTAGGGACTGGAAGGGGTTTATTGATCTCTTAACTTTTCTAGTGAAAATTGCTATAATTGAACTTGATTTTCCATTTTTTCATTTATTTAGTTTTATTTTTTTTTAATTTTTAAAGGTACAATAGACTCTTCAAAAACTCTTCCCCTTCCCTCATTCCTTTTAAAAGTGGAATTTGTTCTTGAAAATATTAAATACAACAATCATAAGTGGATTACTTGCGGTGGTCTCAAAATAATATCGATGCTCCTAGAACAGCAAGGAAGGTACACAAAGTTTCCTTGTTTTTTGTATGAATGGGATAGCAGAAACAAAGAAAATATTTGTATAAAGAACAATTGGCCAAAAAGAGCGTCATTAGAACCTGGAATCAAAAATGTGTCCCGAAAAGCTCTCATAAATCAGAATAAAGTTCTCCTACCACCTCATAAAGAACATCCTAAAATTAGTTGAAAACACAGATTTTCCGTAATTAAAAAAAAGGGGGCGCACAAAAGGCCGCAGAGTTGTAGTGCTAAAGTGGGCTCATAACCTACGATTAACCCCTATGATAATCAATCAATCAATCAAAATCCACCACTGCATATCACGTTAAACTTGATGGAGCAATCTGTCAAAGCCAAAAGAGGGTAAATATTTTAAATACATCTGTGACAAATTTCTAGCCTTATGAAGCACCAAACTAAAAAAGGATGTCTTTACTGGTCCTGACATTAGAAAACTTCTCAAGGATAATAATTTTGAGTTGCAAAAAAGAAAGCCTGGGGGGAGGGGCTTTAAAGACGTAGTAACCAAGTTTCTGGGCAAACCTCAAATCAATCGTTGAGAACTTGCTGCAGAAGTACAAAAATTTAAACTGTTTCGTGAGCTTAAAAGTTTACTTTCTAAATTCACATTTGAACTATTTTCCTGAAAATCTGGATGCTGTTAGCGAAGAGATGGATGAGAAATTTTATCAAGAAATCAAAGAAATGGAGAGGAAGTATGAAGATGAACTACTACGATGATGGCTGAATATACAGCTCAATGATTTTGAACATTTTTCCTGGTTTCTGGATAAAAGTAAGTGATTATAACGGAAAATTGTATGCTAAATCTAGATGTGCTTTTAGTTTTCCCTATCACGTACAGTTTTTGAGAAATCGACACCTTTATCACTTATTAAGTTTGGTAAATCGCTGAAAAAGTGAAGTACTTATTTCAGTATCCTTGTCTTACTGCATAGACTACTTGGCTCTCTTACGTTTGTATGATGTTGCTGGTTTTTCCCTCACTGCTAACCAACAGTAATTTGCTAACATGGCTGGATTTCACCTTTTCTGATAACGCTTTTTAATTGTCCAAATGTTTTGATGCTATCAATGTTCGTCACTGATATCTCTTAAATTGCCCGAGAAAAGTCCAAGTAGGAGTGCAAAAAATAAAGCTTCAAAGCCAAGTTGCACTCCGTCTCACGATAGGCCATCAACATTCTTTCCGTATAATCTCTGTAGTTTTTGGATTTTCTGTTCCCTAAGAAATACTTTGTGACATCTTTAAAGCACCAGGTATCTGTTTTCTCTTTAAAATTGCATTAAATATAATATCTCTCATCAAATCTCGAATTTATGGATCAACAATTTTTGCCTTATATACTTTTCGAAACTTGTCTTTTATGTACAGCAACAGGCATAGATAAATGAGAGCCTCTAAACTACTAGCACAACCTGTTCGCACATAAAACATAGCAAATATGAGGTGCACCGCACCCAAAATAGAGTTGATAAGTTGTGTTTATACGGAAAATAATGCATCTTCTTTGATGCTTCGCAGCAAACTTGTCACATATGTAACAGAAATTGTCTGGAGCATTTGTACATTTTTGTGGCATGTTTTTAGGTTATCGATGGATTTATTGTATATGCATCACAGGGTAGAAACGTACACTATAAACACAAGTGAACAACAATCACTGAAATACGCACAATTTACATTACTACAAGAAAGTTAACTATGAGTCAGGACTGTTAAGTAGTTGTTTTCAACTATTAACATTTGTTAATTTATACACTACTGACAACTTTATGAGATAAAACTAGAGTTACATTGGACAGAGTGACAACTTATAAACAGACCGAGGAACCTGCCGCTTCTCACAAAGCACCGGTGCGGATGCCTTGCATGCGCTCCGATAACAGTGCGATACGCTTGACCCCAACGCTATTTATATTAAATCGTAAGTTATTCATATTTCTAATAAACGCATTTAACAATTGCTATCCATGATTTAAAAATGGATAAATTATCACCGCCTATTAACGAGGTGCAAAAACGCTATGCGTGGGCCACTCAAGATCTCTTAACTAGTAACAAATACTACCTACCACCACATCTAGAAGCCGAAGCACAGTCCTCAGATAATGAACACTCGCAAAAAAGTCAATCAAGCTAAGAACAAACAAAAATATTACAAACTAAAGTTACACCTATATAGGTATCTACACAACGCAGTCAACCACAAAGCTCTAATCGAAGATATACAAAAATGTTCAATCGGATCATTCACAACTTCATATAACACAACTACACTTCGTATTAATCTATCCAAAGACGAAGATTATCGTACATTAACAAAATACTTCACAACGAATGAAATTCCGCATCACACCCATAAAAACCCCAACGATAAACCGATTTCAGTTGCAATAAAAAATGTTCCCTTTCTCTCACAGACCAAGAAATAAAAGATAAACTAAGCAAAACCTTGCAGTCATAAAAGTAACTCGCTTATACACGAAAGGCAAAACTCCGCTACCTGTTTGCGCAGTGGATCTCCCTAAAAATAAACAAGCTAAACGAATTTTTTCACTCACTTCAACGCACCATTTAATTGTAACACTAGAAGTCAGAAAAAGATCGAAAAATATACCTCACTGCCACCGTTGTCAAAATATGGACACACGAAAAATTATTGCAAACTGGAATCAGCATGCGTAAAATGCGCAGGCAACCAACAAAAATGCAAAAACAATGCGCATACTGCGGAGGGAGCCACAGTGCTAACTACTGCGGATGCTCACACCATATTGAACTCCTAAAGTACCGAACTAGAACACAAACAGGAACTACCAGAAGACCCCTTAGTAGGCAAACCAACGTGAACGATCCTCAGACGTACGCCGAAATACTTAAGAACACGACACAGATAAATACAAACAACAACGTAACCACCTCCACAAACTTAACAGCCTTACCCAACAACCTCATACAACTAATTCTTAATCTATTAACTCCAAACTGACCCCAAACTAAATCTTTCATCACAATCACCCTGCTGCCTTTGCTCCTTAATGGATCCTAAACGCACAAACGTCTTACAAAACTTAATCCTCAATTGGAATGCGAACGGAATTAAAACCCAGCGCTCATTACTTATCGCCTTCCTGGCCTTCCTTTTTGTTTACTAATATTTTTATCCCTAAGCCTTTTCAGCTTCTAAAAATTAATCACATTCTAAAAGATTACACTTACAAATTAATTAATTTTATTGCCTTTTTAATTGCTTATTTCACCTCCAAAACAAATTTTATAATGGTACTTATATAGGACTCCATTTTTACCTGTCGTAGCAAATCTGTTTATGTCCGATTTTAAATTAAGAGTTCTACCTTTTAAATGAGGTACGTTGAGGATACTTTTTAAAATCTAACCTTATAAATAAATCGCGTTTTTCGACATCATCCTTTTTTCTGCACGAACTTTACAGTAATATCAAGTTTACAATGGAAGTCAAACATAACAAACAATTCCGTTCCTTTCCTGGACACCCTTATAACGCAAATTAATTCCAAGGACAGTTTCGGCCATACTGTATGCAAGCAATATTCCTATGTTAACCTAATCAAGCTCAGCTGCAAAGTTATTACTCTTATTGCTAGATTCCCCAAACATTCCGACACTAAGAACTAAAATTAATACCATCGCCAAAATTCTAATACAAAACAAAACACTAAGATGGTATGCGCATGTTTAGAAGATGGAGAAGAAAGTATGGGCCAAAGCAATTATGAATTGGTTTAGGAATTGAGAACAGAGGGGAAAAAGGATGACTCACGCTTAAATGGAGAACAATGGTCCAGAGTATAATAATAGAAAAAAGATTAATAGAAGAAAATTGCGAAGACAGAGAGTACTGGAGGGTTATAAACCTGAAATGGCAAGGTAGCCGAAAGAAGAAGAAATATCAAGGTTGCGACTTAGTGTGAAATAATGCAAATCGTCGCAACGTATTTATTTTTATTATTTTTTTTATTAATTTAACCAGCGTATTTACAATCTACTCCTAATTTGAGTATTAAGTAAAATTATATAACAATACAATGTCATGCGGGGAGCTCTAGCCAGTGCTAGTCTCCCTAATGATTACATCAGTTTTGATTAGGTTGTGCGAGGTCCAGCGGCCATTGTCGTTTGAGCCTTCTTGCGATGTCCGGTTGATTGGAGAGTTGTTCAATGAGTTGGTTAGGGTGTCCTGCCAAGTTACTGCTATAGTTAGTTGAGAGCCTTTTGATTTCACTATCTACGTAGGGAACTCCTAGGTCGTTATGAAGGGTGTCGTTCTTTATGTACCATGGTGCATTGGCCAGCATACGGAGGGTTTTGGACTGGAATCTTTGAAGGATTTTAGTGTGTGTCGCTTTGGCGCATCCCCAGAGTTGAATCCCGTAGGACCATATGGGCTTCAGGATGACTTTATACAGCAAAACCTTGTTTGATAGAGAGAGTTGGGAATGTTTTCCAAGTAATCATGCCATTTGTTTGATTTTGAGATCTAATTGCTTCCTTTTGGCTTTGATATGCGAGCTCCAATTGAGTTTTTGGTCGAGGTGCAAGCCGAGGTATTTTACTTCGCTATGGATTGGAATTGGGGTGTTATTTATGCTGGTTTCGATACGTCTTATAGTGAAGGTTATTTGAGCCGATTTATCAGTATTGACTGTAATTCTCCACTTATGGTACCAGGCTTGCAGTGAGTCTAGATGCTGTTGAAGATGTTCCACAGCAAGTTCAGGAGATTGGTTGACTGAAAGGATGGCCGTGTCGTCAGCAAATGTCGCAAGTATAGTATTGTCTGTGGTTGGTGCATCTGATGTATAAATTAGATATAGCAGTGGTCCCAAGACGCTGCCCTGCGGGACTCCGGACTTGATTGGATGGATATCTGAGACTGCACTGTTCATTTTGACTTGGTAGGTTCGGTCTGTGAGGTATGACTTGAGTAGTACGTATAGCTGACTGGGGAGGTGTAATTTGAGTTTGTATAACAAGCCAGTATGCCACACTTTGTCGAATGCTTGCTTAATGTCTAGGAACACCGCTGGGCATACATTCTTCTTCTCCATGCTTTCCATTATATGAGTGATGATTCGGTGGCTTTGGTGAATGGTGGAATGGCTTTCACGGAATCCAAACTGGTGCAGTGAGATAAGCTGGTCTAGGTCTACAGATTTCTTAATGCGCTTGAGCAGTAGCCGTTCAAGAAGTTTGGAAAGGAGAGGCAGGAGACTTATTGGTCTGTAGGATTGTGCTTGGGTGGGCGGTTTGCCAGGTTTCGCAATCATTATTATCTGGGCATGTTTCCATAACATAGGGAAGTAGCAGAGTTGTAGTATTCTGTTAAATATTGTGGTAATTAGTACAATCGCTTTTCTGGGGAGGTTTTTAAATACTTCTCCAACCATTAGGTCATATCCTGGTGCTTTACGCACGTTTGTTAGTTGTATTTGTTAAGAAACTTCTGCTGGCGTAAAGGGCTTGATTGGCGGTGACAATTGGCACGCAGTATCAATGAAGGATTCAATTTCTTTATCGTCAACATGACCTTGTACTTGTGGTGTTGTAAACACGTTAGCAAAGTGTTTCGCAAATGAATTGGCTTTATCAGTATCAGATCTGGCCCAGGTATCGTCGGGGTTTTTGATAGGAGGGATAGTTGCTACTGGCCGCTTGAATTTCGTTGTTGCCTTCCATATAGAGTTGTCATCAGGAGAGAGATGGGTGATGTATTGACTGAATGTTTCATTGCGAGCTTCCGCTAGCGCCTTTTGCAGTTGATGCGTTAGTCTATTATAGTGGGTTTTGTCTCGTCTATCTTTGGTTCTCTGCCATTTTTTTCCGTGCCCTTCGTTTCTCAGAAATGAGGTTCCGTACGTTCAGAGGAATGTTGTCTGTTTCAGGTGATGGTTTTGGAACGGGGGTGGCTTGCCATGCAGCTTCTTGTATAATGGTAGTTAAGTACTGGGTTGTCTCATCAATGTCTTGAGCGTTTTTTATTCTGATCTCGAGTTTAATTTCATTTTCTAGGTAGTTCCTAAAATATTCCCAGTCGGTATGCTTGTTGCATAATTTTAAAGGAGGGTCCTTCTTAATGACAGTCGTGCTGATACTTATAATGATTGGCGTATGGTCAGAGGATAGATCGAAGTTGGATTCCGTTTGTTGATAAGTATTCGCTATGCCATTGGTAACTGCATGGTCAAGTAAGTCTGGCAGTTTATGTGGGTCACTGGGCCAGTATGTTGGTTCACCAGTTGATAGGTAGTTGTAGTTGTTTCGTTGGATTGCAGCTAGCAGTCTCCGTCCTTTGGGGGTGGCAATCCTTGAGCCCCAAGCAGTATGCTTGGAGTTCCAATCACCCGCTGCAATAAATTTTGGCCCCAGGGTTAGTAGGAATTCCTCGTATTCTTCAATTGTGATGGGGTGACGTGGTGGGCTGTAGATGGACGCAATGACCAGTGGGTACGGGAGAACTTCTATTTTAATTTTTGCACTTTGTATTTTGTTAGTTATAAAAGGCTCCATCTCGTAGTGGGAAATTGTGTTTTTGACAATTATATCTGATCCAGCTTGAGCTGTGCCGTCTGGATGATTGGCAAGGTAAGTAGTATATTTCGGGATTTTAACTATTGTTCTTTCTGTTGCATGGGTTTCAGAAATTAATAGGATATCGGTTTGTTGCATTTGTAGGAAGGTAATTATTTCCGGGATGTGTCGGGTAATGCCATTGGCATTCCAGGTACCAATACGTAGGTAATTAGCCATTTTATGCTATTTTGCTAATTAATGTGGAGAGAATGTTGAGCACCATGCTGTTCTGGCTTATAAGTTGCGCGAACATTGCTTTAAATTCTGCAAGGAAGTTGGAAAGTAGATCATTAATGTTGTTTTGTCCTGTAACTGCTTGTTGATACGTTAGTGTGTTTTGAGGAGTATATGTGCTAGCTGCGTTGTTTGCGTTGCCGGTCCTATTTCTAAGGGTGGGAAGTTCAGGTTATCCATGGTGGGGGCACCTGGTGGGTTTGACGTGGGTTATTTGTTACTGCTCTATATGTTGTATTTCTAGATCTCTGGAGATTTTATATACAGTACACCCTTTATAGTTGGCCGGGTGGCTTCCTTGGCATAGAGCGCATTTTGCTGGAGTGTCTGGAGATTTCTTGCATACAGAAGTGCTATGTGTTGCACCGCATTTAACACAATTATATGTTCTATTGCAGTACGTTTTAGTATGGCCATAATTCTGACAGCGCATACATTGCGGTATAGTATTTTTAGTTCTGGGCGGTTCAATGATAACTTTTATGTTACTTAGATACTCTACATCAAATATCTTTTTATTATTCTCGTTTGGCTCCAAATCTACCATAAATAGCGGCAGTGGCAATTTAGTTGTTCTGTGTCTTATATTTATGATGTTACGTACTTTATGTCCCAGAGCTGCTAGCTCTTCCGTTATTAGTTTAGTTGGTATAGTGTGGTGAAGGTTGCGAATAGCAATTCTGTATGCCCTTTCTTCCTTAATTTGATAAGTATGGTGCACTATATTCTCGTTTCTAAGGTGTGTCGTAAGTTTCCGATAAGCATCTATAGTTCGGGCATTGACTTTGACCACATTGTTGGCCAGTGCTACTGTATAGTATCGCTCTTTCTCGATAACGTTCGTGAATTCGTTAATCATCTCGTCATAATTATTAACTCCATAAATGTATATCGGTGGAGGTTTGGGGATTTTTGGGGGTGAGTTACTGGGAATTGTTTCAGGGTTGTTATCACTTCTTATTTGCGAGAGTATATCAAATCTGTTAGAAGTCAAGGTTTGACTAGCTTGTTGTGAGTTAAGTGTTGTCTGTGAATTTCTTCTCCTTTTCTTAGTAGTCGTTTGCCAGCTGTGTTTTGGGGTTGGGTTATTCTGAACGTCATAATTAGGGCAGTCGGTTAAACTTGCATCGTCTTGTTCGTCAGTATTGCCGGTATTTTCAGAATTATATGTTTGTTGGCTTGTAATCGTTTGCATCTCCTGGGGGAATGTATTTGTGTACGGATTTATTGTGTGGGAGGGGGGCGGTAGTAAGGTTTGATTTTGAGGTGCGTTTACAAATTGCGGGGTTGTTTGAAGTCTGTATAGGTCTTGCTGTTGTACATACGGAAAATTTTGCATGTTGGGAAAGTTAAATGTGTAGCCATAATTTTCTCGAGGGGTTTGAGCACTGAATGTTGTACCGGGTTTCCGATAATTGGAAACATGAGTTAACAGCTTACTTATATTAGAATATGTATGTTTATACGTACAGTTTAATGGATTGCAATAATATGCGACTAAACGTTGATTGACGTTTAAAAATATACACGAGTTTTCGAAATTAAATTAATAAATATATAAATTTGCCTGACCTTAAGCAAGGCTACGGCTGCGGCTCCGCCGTTGTGATAACTCAGGTATAGCTCGGCACGCACATCTGCTCTGCTTGAAGGCACTAAAGCGAATAACGTATTTATTTAAAGCGCAATAAAACCGTGGTTTCTTTATGAATGTATTTTATATTATTTAATTGACTAAAATTTGTGAGCTATTTTTTTAACAAAATGTTACTCGTACAATATACTTAGAAATGTTAAAATGTTTTGTATCATTACAATTCAGAAGTTTGTGAACACTTCAATGCTAAATTTTATAATAGTTGTAATAGATGTGCTTTTTATAATAACTCTACTGCTCTTACATTGACTTCATGGTCACGTGACATAGATCTATGTGATTTTGACTTATCAAATATCAAAAATTATGTATTTGTGCCTTCTTTGTTCTATAATACGAGATGATCAATAATAGGTGTCGGACAGTATTTACCCATTAAAAAATAATGAGAGAAGGTAGAGCAGCACCACTTATTATACATAATAGCTAGCTAATTGAAATTTTGTAGTAACCCATTGATCACGTGGCTATCTAACTGTTAACCTTTGAAGAAAGGGTGTTTATTGCAAAGCAATTTTACTAATTTGGAAAAAGTTGTGTCATGATTCAATGGAACTTTAAAAAGTATCCCTTAGACAAAAGCAACAATTTTGAAAGGGCGATAAATAGGGTCCAGAGAGTAAATAAAATTACGGAGTCTCTGGTTTTAGACTTATTCAGAGATTTGCGACAACTGGTAGTGTCTAGGACAACTAACCCGCAAATTCTAACCGGTGATCTATCGCTGTGACATCACAAAACATTAAAAAGATTAGAAATCTTATCGAAGATTAGCTAAGTTTGCCAAATTGCCAATTAGACAAGCAACTTAATGGGAGCGTCCAAACTATATCGAGAAAAGATACCATTTTGCCCAAATGAAGATTGAAAAAGTAGAAGGTAGTTGGATTGATGTTTCAAAAATTTGATTTAGTAATGAGGCTCATTTTTATTTGCAAGGTTTCGTTAACGATCAAAACATGCGCCACTGGGGCACCGAAAATCCTCACTTAGCAGTTGTAAAGCCTTTCTATTTAGCAAAAGTGACCGCCTGGTGTGAAATTTTAGAGAAAAATATTCTCGGGCTATGTTTCTTTTGACGGCAACGTAAACTCTCTAAATTGCCACCAGATGCTATGGAGAGCAGAGAGAGCGAAAATGCTCAATGGTTACTGATTTATGCAGGACGGTACAAGGCCTTTTTTCCCACACTTCTGAATAATTTTGAAACAACTGTCATAGGTTTAGACTTTGGTAATTTTGCTAATAATGGAATTAATTGGCCACCATATTCCCCTAACATAAATCCATGAGACTTTTTTATGAGGATATCTGAAGAATCGGGTCTACAAAGGGTCTCCAAAGACACTCAAAGATCTCAAAATAGCTATAAAAATGTTTTGGTCATTGGAACAAACAACCTTCAAGCAGTAAATGAGGCTTTTGAAAATATTGTGCACCATTTTCTTGGTAGTCAAGGTTCACTATTAAAAATGTGTTAAATTAAACTTCACATTATGCTGAGTAAATGTTTTGAATTTTGAAAATTAGTTATAAGCAAATACTTTCTGACACGTGGAGTAGCTGTAAAGAACGTTGCTATTGTGTCTATGAATCTTACATATTTGTGAAACGTAGGGATTTATAAATGATCCTGTTTCACATTTTATAAAAATAATTACTGGATATTATCAAGATATGTAGTATAATTATATCTTATTATTAAAATAATTGTAGTTTTGTTTTAAAATTGTTTTTTCGTTATGATTTTTATAATGCAAATAGTAGTCAAACGAAGCGATATTATTTTCCTCCACGAAATGCAATTTATACGCTACTTTCACATAATAAAATCTAGATGAAAGAATAGTAAAGAATTTGTACACTTCATAAGTTATATCCGCAACCATTATCGATCAATCAATCAAAGCGGCGCTCCGCTCGCAGAAGCAGCTTTCGGCAGCTCTGAAGTTGCCGAATCCGTTCCTAATTGCTACGTCGATACTTTGATAAAGTTTAATAAACCAATTTCCCATCGGTGCCAAAAGCATGGCGCAAAAACGCCGCCCCTGTTCATCGATATCTGCGACTGGAGCGGGCCGAGACAATGCGGCCGCTGCAATATCCTCGATTGTCCTGGCGAGAACGGGCCAAATTTAGGAACTACAATAGTTTAATATAGCGCCTGCGGTTAGGGCCAGCTAACGCTGACCTCCCTTGTTTATCGGTTTAATTACAGAAGGGATGTAGTGCAGTTAAAGAGGTGCGTCGGAGTCTAATGAAGGCCGCGCCGTAAATGCTTTCATATGTGAGCCCTCGTAAGCTACGGCGAGGTTGCGGCGGTTAAATATCTGCATGAGGGCGGCTCGAAAATCCCTTTATTACGCCGTTACGTTTTCTAACGGGCGATTTGCGCACTCTTACATATTTTATGCCGCGCTGATGATACGCGAAGCCGACATTAAAATTAAAACCGAGCATGCGGGGCGAGCCACTTTTATTCCGAAACTTCCTGCTCGCTGGCGCGATGGAGGCGACCTTTAAGCCGGGAACTTCATTAATTAGCTCTTAGTTTAATAAATGATTAACTCGAAGTAAATGGATTTTCAAAGTTATTTGTTTATGAGATTTGCATTCGGGATGTCACTCGTTAAACTTGCATGAGCCCTCGACAGGGATGCGCACTGAAAATTTACGCAGGTGGGATACCTTAAGCATGTGTCAGTTTGTCAGAGACATTAGAAGTAAAATTTTAGTCTGGAAAGGTTCTCCTCATTATATATTGATGTCTGTAGCGCACAAAGCTTCCAATTATTAAAATGCCAGTAAAATGAAGTTTCAACCGAATTCAATATAACTCAAAGGGAATACCGGATGAAGAGCAACGATAGTAAAGCTCCACGCTATTAATATAGCATATAGTGTACAGAAGAATTATAAACCATAGAATTACACAATTTGAAAACTTTCAGTAATACCGCGTGAAACACATAAATATTGACGTCTTTAGGTTTGTCACACAGCCTTCTGTATTTGACCTGTTTAGTGTCAGTTTTCTTGCTTTATTTTAGTGTAAATATAGCTGCTAGCCGTGTGTACTAAGGAGGAACAAAGAGTAGTGATTTATTAGAAGCTTACAACGCAATAGTGCAACAGTGCTGTAGCACATAGAACTGTATATTAGTGGATCTTTTCCTTCGTTTCTTCATGATCATTTACAGAGCATCGGAAAAAACTGTTGTTTAACTATTCGTCCACTTCTTCCATTCTTTACGGTCCTGATTCATTTGTTTCATTTCTGCAAGTCTGTCCCTTGTTTTTTCCAATTTCCACTGTCTGCTGAATTCATACTTTCCTCGGTCTCCCCTTTTTCATTTTCTCTTTGATTATATTTCTTACTTTTATTACTTCTCTGGGAAGTATGTCTTCTTTTATTCTTCAGACATGGCCAAACTAATCCAATTGTGTCTTGTCTATTATGTTGACTAGTGCTTCACTTTGTAAAGTTTCCTTATTTTCGTATTTTTTATTCTACCTAATTTTATTTCCATTGCTGTGATTGTACTGTTGTTCTTTTTGGTTCTCGTCCATGCTTTGCTAGAATATGTTAAGGTCGGAACTACAATTGCTTTATAGACGTGTATTTTTGTATTCCTACTGAATTCTTTCTTTCTAAATATTGTTTTTATCGCAACATAGTATATCTTATTTCCTTTTTTTTTGTTCTATTGGCAATTTTCTCTTCTATCTTTCCATCATTTGTAATTCTAGTACTCAGATAGGCAAAAGTCGTTACCTCTTCCAGATGTATTCCTTTACATACAATCATTACTTTCTTCTTCTTCCCTTTATTACTTGTTGACGAACAAGATTTACCCTCATACTGTTTTCTTCTATCTTTTTGTTTTATATTTATATATATTTTTTGTTAAGTTTACACGGTTCTTTTGCCATTAGAATTATGTCATCGGCATATACAAGATTATATACGTGTATCGGTCGTAGGTTCTTATATCCTAGCAATGTCTTCTCGTTCTGTTTTTTTATTCATGTTTTTAATTATTCTTTTGATTATTACGTTAAAAAGTAATAAGCTGAAGCTATCACTCCGTTTTATTCCTCTTTAAACTTCAAATTTTTGGGAGTATCCCCGTATATTTGTATGTATGCGGTAACGTTCTTGTGTACACTCTCAATTTTTCTTATTAGAATTTTTGATATTTGTAGTTTTCTTAGGACTTTCCATATTATGTTCCTATCTATAGAATTAAAGGCTGCTTTTATATCTATAAAGCATAACCAAACTTCTCTGTTTGATTCAATCATTCTCTCGGTAACCTTTTTCAAAACAAAGATATTGACCGTTGTTTGCCTGTCTTTCCTATACGCGGCCTGTTCTAATTTTGGTTCTATCAGTGCTTCTCTTCAATTTACATAAAAAAGTAAAGGAAGTTACTGGAAACTTTAAAAAACGACTGCCAACAAGGCTAACAAATGATAACAACCAACTGATATCTACAACAGAAGAACTAAAGAGCGAATGGACAAACTACGTACAACAATTGTTTAACGATGAAGTTAACCTCCCGTACACCGCGAAGGGCGAAACGGGGTCAAACATATTAAAAGCAGAAGTAGTTAAAGTGTTAAATGCAACTAAAAACGGGAAAGCTCCCGGACCAGACGACATTTATACAGAATTCCTGAAACTCATAAATGAAGATAACGTAAACATAATGACAAACCTGTTCAATAAAATGTACCAAACAGGAAACATACCACACGACTGGCTAAAGTCAATTTTCATTCCTATACCAAAGAAAACTAATGCGAACAAATGTGATCAATTCCGATTAATTAGCTTAATGAGCCATGTGCTAAAATTATTTTTAAAAATAATACACAACAGAATACGCAAAAAAAGTGAACAAGACCTAAGCGAAGAACAGTTTGGCTTTCGGGGCGGCCTTGGCACTCGAGAGGCTTTATTTGGATTAACAGTATTACTGCAAAAATGCAGAGATCAAAAAAAGGAGGTATATCTCTGTTTCATTGACTATGTCAAAGCATTTGACAGTATAAAACACGCAGAATTAATAAACGTGCTACAGCATAAAGGACTGGATAAACAATACATCACAATTGTTAGAAACAAGCAATAAGATTAGAAAACTCAATCACAACTGAAGTGGCTATTAAACGAGGGGTACGTCAGGGATGCGTCCTATCACCACTTATGTTCAATGTATATTCGGAACAAGTATTCCAAAAAGCACTTGAAGGCTCGGAAGATGGTATCAAAGTCAACGGAAGATTACTCAACAATTTGAGGTACGCGGATGATACCGTAATTATTGCCGACAGCCCTGAGGGTCTACAGCGCTTAATGGACCGTATCACAACCGAAGGAGATACTGTCGGACTCAAAATTAATACAACGAAAACAAAAACAATGGTAGTGAGCAGAATACCAAACACAACAGTCAATATAATGTATACAATGAACATATAGAACAAGTCCACAAATTTAAATACCTTGGCTGCTGGATAACTGACAATCTAGACCCGGAACTAGAAATACGAACCAGAATAGAGACAGCCAGAATGAATTTCCTAAAAATGAGAAACTTGCTATGTAATAAAAGCCTCGCTCTAGATGTAAGATACAGATGTTACATTTATTCAATACTGCTATACGGGGTAGAGACTTGGACATTGAACAAAAAAGAGATTAGCAAGCTGGAAGCATTCGAGATGTGGGTGTTCCGAAGAATGCATAGAATATCGTGGGTTGAACACATAAGAAACGAGGAAGTGCTCAGACGAATGAACCGAGACAGAGAATTAGTTAATACGATTAAAAAAAGGAAAACCGCCTATCTTGGTCATATCACAAGAAACCACAAAAACCAACTATTAAAACTCATGATAGAAGGGAAAATAGAAGGAAGACGCGGCCCAGGTCGAAGAAAATGTTCATGGTTGAAGAACATAAGAGACTGGACGGGCTTAAACACACACACATTAATTAGAACAACACAAGACCGAGACGAATTCGCCACAATTGTTGCCAACCTTCATTAATGGAGATGGCACCAGAAGAAGAGGAAGAAGTGCTTTTAGTTTTGTTTATAATATTCTTGTGTAAATTTTAAATGTAGTTGTTGTAAAACAGATTGCTTTATAATTATCGCATATAGTATCATCCCCTTTTTTGAATAGGCAAGATAATATTCCTTTCCAGTCTTTTAGTATTCTTTCCGTTTAGTGGATCAAAAAGTTTAAAAACGGTTGAATAAGGGTAATGCATGAATAGAGATTAGAAGGCCCGTCGACCTCCACTACTGACAAGAAGATTTAACAAACTCGAAATATGGTGCTAGCAAAACGACGAGTTACCATTGAAAATATAGCGTATTTTCTGTAGATTAATCATGGTTCTACCTATCAGCATGCTGACATCTACCAACGCTTATTCAACCGCTAGAACAATGGAGAGAAAGAATATTTTTTAGAGAAATAGAGTAGATAAAACATGGGCCTATCATAAAGTATAAAGTAAAAACATAGCGGTGCATATATGGTTGGGCAACTAACGGAGAGGGAATACGCAAGCTTGTAGACCAAATGCATCGAAAAGGAAGGAAAGTATGTTGAAAAGTGACGTGTTCAACCCCCCACATTCGTATAGATACATTTTTAATTTTAGAAGTATGTAAGGTGCAATATCGAAAAAATGATCTGTTAAATTTAGTATGCATACATGGTATTTTTTGCAAAATAAATTATTTATATTATAATCCGTTGGGATTGAAATCGCTCCTCTATGAAACCTTAGCGACTCAGCAGAGGCGTGCTGAATCAGTCCACATTTTTGCAGTTTTCTATTTATTTCCACCATGTTTACAATTTTGCTCCAGTTTTTTATAGCCTTTAAGTGTCTGCTCTCTAGTTCCGACTTCCCATAATAAGCAGGTCGTTTTCTACCTGGCCTAACCACCTTCCTCTTGTTCTGCCTTTTGGTCTGGTTGCTTCGAGTTTCTATTTATATATCTCCTTTACTGTTGTTTCGAGGTCTCTTTTATGTCCGTACAATTTAGTTTGTTGTGATTTTACAAAGTTTACTATGTCTTCTTCTAGTATATTTCCTATTTTAATATCAGACGTCTGTATTTTTCTTCTTCTGTTTTCTTGGAGCCTATTAGTTTTCTAATAATTTTACGTTCGAAATCTCTTAAGTTCTCCTCATCTTTCTTTATTAGGTTTGTTGTTTTACCAGAATAAGTTACTACTGGTCGGATTGATAACTTATACACCTTAATCTTCAATGTTTTGCTCAAGTTTCTGTTGTGTGGCAGGTTTTTAAAGATGTAATAAGCTCGATTTCTTGCTTTCACGTATTCTTGAATTTTCGTTAGTTCCTAAATATTTAAGTTTCTGTACTCTTTTGAACTCGTGTCTTCCCACTGCAATATTTCTTGTATTTAGTTTTACTCTTGTTTATTATTAAGCCTTTTTTTACTACTTTTTCTACTTCCTTCTAGCTTCATTATTGTGTCAATTAAACTCTACTTTTTGCTACGATCATTATATCGTCGGCGTATGCAATTAATTTGATCAGTTTGTTTGCGTTAGTTCCTTTACCATTTAGTTTTCTAATAGCTCTTTCCGATGCTATATTAAAGAGAGTTGTAGACTGACTCGTCTGGTTTGTTATTTATTATAATATAGAATAAAGTTCTATATAAATATTAAAAATATATTGCGTGAGTCTCTTGCGACACATATGGATATAGTGTTATATCATTTCAAAAACTGCCCTTCTTTAGGATAACTTCAAAGAATATATGGAACAACCCGGTGAAATTTTGACGCTCAAGTTTGCAAACTAAAGAGAGCACGACAGCCGCGACGTAAAGGCCTCGGCCTGCCAGACTAACGCGCGGCGGGCCCTGGGTTCGACTCCCAGGTCAAAAATAACGGCAAACATCGAGTGCTCTCCGGCCATCATACAAACACCTTTGGCGGTCGTAAAGTACATTCTCCTTCTTCTAACGGGCCAGACTAGCCACCTGCCCGGGGTACGCCCAACATGGCTCATAGTTACTACACGAAATGTGTAGTTAGAAACAGGCTAATAGCCTATAATAAGAGTAGAAGAAGAAGAAGAAGTTTGCAAACTAAAGAATTCGAGTTATGGTCTGAAGCTGACGTCAAGACGGTTGAACCAAAATTTAAATTTATACCTGATGTTATGTGAATTCACGTAAGCGGATGCTGATTCATGTGTATATCACTGGACATCTAATGGTGAAGTCATAATATTGGGTTTTTATACGGACGACGGACTGATAGCCGTACTACAATCACTTCAGAAGTGAAAGAATTGAAACAACACTTCGAAGTGCTATTGATATATAGGACTTTAGATAAAATTGTAATAAAACTTTGTTAAAACAATTTAAAATGGATGCTTGCGTGCCATTATTGACACCAAAAAAATAGAACTCCAACAATGTCGAAAAAAACTCCCCGGCGACAAATAAAGAATCAAAAAATATATCGTATAGACAAGCTATGGGACCGTAAAGTATATTCTTCTTCTTCTGACGGGTTAGATTAGACGTGTGTGGTTAGAAACAGGTCTATACCAACAATGTTCATATAATAAAAGTAATTTGCTCGGCCTCAATGTAACCTAGCAGCCGATAAGAATATTGACCGTAAAGTATATTCTTCTTCTTCTGACGGGTTAGATTAGACGTGTGTGGTTAGAAACAGGTCTATACCAACAATGTTCATATAATAAAAGTAATTTGCTCGGCCTCAATGTAACCTAGCAGCCGATAAGAATAGATTGTAATGCGCCTTTATTGGCTGCATCAGCCGGTGTCTAACCAGCATGTGTCGTCGTCGCATTTACATTAATTGACCAAGCAAAATAGCGAATCCGCATCAAATTTTGTAAATAGCTGGAACATTTATACTCAAATACAGCGAGTACAGCAAAAATAAGGACCGGTTACAAATAATTCAAAAAATTAGTTTTAAAGAGTACATTTTTGATCATGCATATGTCCATATGAGTAACGAGACACATTAGAAAAGATAAAAACGCTTTAAAACCTATTTTTTTAGAATGATTTAAAATATGAGAGACTTTAATTCACCTCAAATTTCCACAATCGAATTTAAACAAATCGTTAAATTATTATTCTAAATAGTAGCAAACCCATCTTGAACAGACGCGAGCAGAAGTCTAAAATTGACTTAACAGTTTGTTTTGGCAGGCGATCAAAGTTTTAAGAAAGAGTGAATCCTTATGCATATAAATAGAAATGTTGCCTTAACTAGCTTTGGCAGGAAAAATGCGGAAGTTTCTTTCTTCGGCTATACTCGCACGATATTTGTACTCGTCGCGACATAGCAGCAACATTTTGAGCCGCGTTAAATAGTTCTAAGCAAGTTTGATAGCTTATATTAGCAGAAAGTCGGAAATAGTTTGCCTGTGTTTGTTTTGTTATTAAAATATTTAAAACACTTTATAAGTAGATTGCGCACCCCTATAAAGGTTGGGCTTACGATAGTAGTTTGATTTCAGAAACAACAATTTTAATGTTACAAAGAATTCTATTTTTCGGCATAGTAACGTCAAAGTTTAATGTGTTTGCCTTAACTTTTTTCCAAGTTTTTGACTCTTAGGGGCCCTCAAAATACTCATTCAGTCTATGTGGTATCAATTAATTGAACCCACATTTTCGCTTAGTTTTATGAACAAATGATAATTCGAAAAAGTTAGATCGATAGACTAAAGTAAACGTAAAAATAATTTTAAATTTTACTTCAGTCAATTTTTACATATGAACACAATTTTGACGCACTAGTACAAGGTAAGCGTGAAAAATTTTCGGATCGACTATTTCCAGTAGAAATAATAGGTTTAATTATTTAATATACTCTCCATGTATGTTAGCTTAACACATTTACTGGATCTTGAAATTAGATTTTTAATATCCCCGGAAAAATACTTTCAAGTTATATTTGCTAAACGTTCCAAAACAGCCTCCTGCAACTCTTCATCGTTGTTGCGTTTTTTACTTGGAAAATCTTTCTTTAGTTTGAAAATAATAGGGGGGCCGGAAAGTAATGTCGTTTCTGCACATGTCGATATTCGTTTGTCATTTATCAGCTCATTGTGTACTTCAAAGTCGTACCAAAGACATTTTATGGTTAGAGTAACTTGTTTACTCATAAATAATTAAATCTTATATATTTTTTGCAATTTATGGCGAAATGACCAGTCAAATACCAGAAGAGGTTCATATCCGGCTTTGTATGCTTTTTGAGTTTCACAAGGGTAGTAACGCATCAGTTGCTACCAAAAACATTTGCAATGTTTATCCAAATGCATTAGACGTTCGCAAATGCCAAAGGTGGTTTTGTAAGTTCAAATCCGCTATTTTTGATCTTTCAGACTCTTATCGATCAGAAAGATCAACAACTTTAGGCGACGACATGTGGTCGGAAATAGAAGCAAATCTGTGTCAGACAATCGAGGAACTGTCAAACACTCTTGACCAACCTTGGTCGACCATTCAAAAACATTTGCAGCAGGTCGGTATAGTAAGCAGAGCAGGTGTTTGGGTCCCGCATAATTTGTCCGAAGAAAACAAGGCTAACCGGTCCACCACATGCAACTTATTGCTTCAGCGGCACAATACAGAAGCGTTTTTTGATCGCGTGATTACTGGAGATAAAAAATGGGTTTTCTATGATAATCCAAAACGCAAAACGCAGTTTCTTTCTCCGAAGGAATTGCCACAAAATACATCTAATCCAGGTTTACACCCCAAAGAGTCGCTTTTATGTGTTTGGTGGAGTATTTGCGGGGTCGTTTATTTTGATGTGATGAAACCTAGACAAACTGTGAATGCAGACCTTTACTGTGAACAATTAGATCGAGTAAATCAGTCTTTAATTGCCCGGCGATTGACAACAGAAAAAGCGTTATTCCGCAACACGATAATGCAAGACCGCATTGCGCAAAACGAACTCTGAAAAAATGAATGAATTTGGGTGGGCGGTATTGCCTCACCCGCCATATTTGAAAATCTGAACGATATCTATATATTTTGCTCAAAATCCAATTGATTTTTATTGATCCGGCTTTGAAAATTTGCAAACTAGATGGCAAAAGGTTGCTGATAACGAGGGTAATTACATCATTGATCAAAAATAAAAACTTGTTAAAAATTTATCTGTTTTAGTGTGAAAACTGAATTTAGTGTGAACAAAACGACATTTCTTTCCCGTCCCCCTAATAAATAGTCGCCACTGGGGATTAGATCTGGACTTTAAGGTGGTTAGAAAGGCTTCTGAAAGTCACAGCCCTTTGCAGCAATCTGAACAATTGCGGTCTTATAGATATGAGCCTTATCATTCAAAAAGCTAATAGTTTGACTCAACTTGGCACTGTTCTTTCCTTGATAACGTCGCGTAGCTTATGCAACCAATAATACCACTGTGTTCCCTTTCTTAATATTAATTAATAAAACTCCTTTTTCAATCGCAATCTTTTTTCCTGGGGTGTTTTTCATCCGGTCGGAACCATTCGATTGATTTTCTTTTTGCTAGTGGATCAAAACACATGACTATGGTTTTACTCTCTACAAGAATAATTTGAGAAACTTCTTTCGTATTGTTCCGACAGAGGTTTAAAAATTGTTTACAAAAGTCACGCTAATATTTTTCAATCGCTGACAAAAGTCGGAGTAGCAACTTTATTAATCTCATTGACATAAAGGTGCTCATAGAAAATGCGTGGTACAAGGCTTTCTGCAAACCTTAACCTTACTATTAGTTCTTTTAATTTTAAATTCCTATCTTGTAGCACTTCACGCTCGACAATTATGACGTTTTCTTTTGAAAGCACTTCAACTGGCCGACCTGCAGATGATTCGTCTTTGAGGTTTTCTCGGCTCAAATCTTACACACCATCCAAATGTTGTTTAATATTTCTGGGAGTAAAACCATTAATGAGATATTTAATCAGGGGTTAGTACTCGATTTTTAACATTGTGCAAAATGAGGTGGTGTTACCAATTTAACTGAAAAATTAAATGGTAAGATGGTGTTATCTGATACTATTGCTATTTTATTTTTATGATTACTGAAACATAGTCAAATTTAAAACGTTGTTGCTTACCTCAACAGTCTAGAATGTTTTTAGCAATCGCCACCTTTAATTTTTATAACAATTCTGGGTAGTATTTATCGGTAATGGTTTTTTAAGGTAATTACTCATAAATATTTAATTTATATCTAATTTACCACGTTCAGTTTATGTTAGCATTGCTGTCTTATCTTTGGTATGGAGTGGTAAATCTAACTATCTCTCATGTTTATAAACTATCTTCAAAAATTCAGTGAATTCTTCTTAAACACTGGTAAACAATTAATGTGAATTTAGATTTGTTCTGAAATGGGCAGACGCAATGTCTATTTTACGCATATTTCCATGTGTAATTTATCATACAAAAGAAAGTAAGTTCCGGTCAGTTCAGATGCTCATCAGTTCTACTAGATTTGTATTGTTAAAACTAACAGCTAATGTAGCAGTGGTGGTACATTTCTAATGCTTATTCCACGATACTCGGATTTGTTTACCCAAACTGGATTGGTTTCGATTCACCTTATACATGGGGAATCATAGTTCATACATGTTCTATTCTGCTTTCCTAGACAAATAAATTTAACCTACTTCGCAACTTTTATTTTTATCTATTTCACACTTTCACTCCAAACGAGTAATTGCCAAACGAGTTAGTCTCAAAATAGTACACAAAATTAAATAATTAATCAAGTGACTGTTGTTACGCGACTGAGATAAATCACCTGCAAAAATATTTGCGAATGTTCATTCGAACGTGACGCTTTCTCAACTGGCGCTATTTTATTTGTATTATTAGTGAAACATACTCAATTTGGAAACTTTTGACGCTTACCCTGTATACAATAATAACTTTAAGATTGTATATTGATCAGCGTATTGAAAAAAATGTGTATTGAATTAGCCATAAAACATTTAAAGGACTTAATACTTACAACACAATGTTGACAAATCTAACAGATAAAATGATCATAGAAGTGAAGAAGAAAGAGAAAATAATAAATAAGTACTTGTCTACAATTAAAATTAAAACACGAATTTTCGAGATAATGACTTGAATATACGTCCCCTTACTTACTTACTTAGTTCCTCTTCTCCCATTGTACCTCACGGTATCGGGGTTTTGAGCCATTGTTTAAATGAATGTCTATCCCTTGCAAGGGTTCGGATTTGTGTTAGGGTCTGTCGTCTTTCTCTTGCTGATTCGTTGATGTTGTCTTCCCACTTTCGCCTGGGTGTTCCTCTATCTCTCCTTCCATCACATCTCATTTCAAAAACGGTTTTTGGGTATCGTTCATTGCTCATTCTGACCAGGTGTCCATACCATTGTAGCTGTTTGGTTTTTATTTCTTCTACCAACGGTGTGATTTCTAGTTCATCTCGTATGGATCTGTTACGAACCCTATCTCTTCTTGTTTTTCCCACTATCCGCCTTAGATACCTCATCTCTGCGGTTATTTTGGATTTATGTTTGTCTGTTATCGCCCATGTCTCGGAAGCGTATAGAAGTGTAGGGGTATATAATGTTTTATATAAGTGCATTTTTGCTTTTATACCTATTTCTTTTTTCCCTATCAACGTGTTGTTTACTTGATAGTATATCCTATTTCCTTTGTCTATTCTGTGTTTTATTTCTTGGTCTATTCTTCCATCCTTACTGATTAGTACTCCTAGGTATTCGTATGTTTGTACTGTTTGTATCTGTTTCCCGTCTATTTGTATATCTATTTCTTTTTCGTTTTCCTGTTTTGTGACATGCATTACTTTTGTTTTTTCTATATTAATGGTCAATCCACTTTCTTCTAGGTGTTTTTTCCATATGTTTATGTTTTGTTGTAGTTGATTTTTGTTCCTTGCCATGAGTAATATGGCGTCGGCATATATTAGGTCTTGTGTCATTACTGGGTTTAAGTTATGGTATCCATGTGGGTGTTTCTTGTTTCTAATTTGCATTTTTTGTTTATGTAGTCCATGTATATCACGAATAGGAGCGGGCTTAGGCTGTCACCTTGTTTGTTACCCCTTTCCATTTTAAATTTTTCCGATACTTGGTTATTTAATCTTGTTTTTCCAATTACTTTACTATTCATGTTCCTTATTATTCTCCGCAGTTTTGGGCTTACTTATAGTTCTTCCAATGCTTTCCAGATGTATCTGTGTGGTACCTGGTCAAAGGCTCCTTTTAGATCTAGGAAGAGTAGGTAGATGTCTTTTTTCTTCTCTAATAGCTTTTCAATAATGGTTCTTACTGTGTATATATAGTCTTGCGTTTGTCTTCCTGGTCTAAACGCAGTTTGTTCTTCTTCTAGTTTGTCTTCTGTTTCATTTCTTAGTCTCTTTTCAACTATTCTTGTGTATATTTTTAGCGCTACTGAGGATAAGCATATAGCCCTATAGTTGTCTGTATTTGTGGTGTCTCCCTTTTTATGAATGAGTATTATTATGATATTTTCCCAGTCCTTCGGGATCTGTTCTGTGTTCCATGCTTGTTGTACTATCTCTTTCATCCATTTAATTACGGTCGGGCCGCCTTTTTTCAGCATTTCTGGAGCTATGTTATCTTCTCCTGCTGCCTTACCATTTTTTGTTTTCTTCAGGGCTTCTATTATTTCTTCTTCTGCTATTTCTTCTTCGGTGTCTTGATTATCATTTCGTCCTTGAGGTTGTTCTTCTCTCTGTATTTCTGTTTCTTCTTCGTTAAATCTTCTTGTGTAGTGGTCTTTTCATGTTTTCAGTATTTCTTCCGTTCTTGTTTATAGCATTCCTGTCTCATCCTTAATATTCCGCACTTTTGGTGCTCTGTTTCGCTTTAGGCGCTTAACTATATTCCAAAACTGTCTTTGGTTTTCTATATAGTTGTCTTCTATCTTTCTACCGAATTCCTCCCATGTGTCTTTCTTTGCTTGTTTTACCGCTTCCTTTGCTTTGTTTCGAATATACGTCCCCAAAAGTTATTAATATGATAAACAGACTCAACTGTAGCAACAATGAAATGATAAATATTTTATTACTCATATTTTGGGTAATTTATTTATAGTTCATTCAATATTAAATTTAAGACGTTACTCATCGTTATGAACGCCATGCTCAACCAAAACAGCTGTGATTCAGATCTCCAGACTAAAGCTAAAGCGATGAAAAATCAAACAAATATATAAACCAAAGCTAAATTGAATAAAATACTTCACAATTATCAGGATACAGATAAAGGCGACTTTGCTATGCAAGACGGTACAGGTACATATAGTTTTAAAAAATCATAGGTTAAGTGGAGAAATGTATGACTAGATTGGATTTTGGGCGAAATTTGAACAAAAAATTACGTCATAGGAACAAGTTTCAGTTATAGAACCAGAACCAAAGCCAGATAAATTAGGAATCAATTTTCTCCAATCAAATACTTACATATAGTGTGTGTGTGTGTCTGTGTGTGAAACAACACTTTTAAATAAAATTTCATCTAAACGCCTAACATCAAAGTACTTGATTTGGATGCACCAAAAAGGAAGGCATAAAACCTACGTTTTAGAAAATGGCAGGGGCCATATGTAGGAAACATAAAAATGCATAAGAATTGACTAAAGTATACTAAATTAGTTAAAAAATCCCAACAGGAAAGATTGGACCTGCATTTTGTCAAAATCAGGTTGCGGTACTGTTTAGGGGTACATATTAAAACAAACAGTAAGAATTAAAATATAAAGAAAATGCTTAATTTATGGATGACATATTTCTGTCTAGAGGTTATAACACGCGCTCGATAAAAACTTCAAAGCACATCGAGACCAGCTCCATTGTTCATGAGATCAGTCTTAAATAAAAGAGTTTATATAAAATTTGTAAGTCACGAATTGTATCTATAAAGTGTACCAAATTACCTTGACTTGAAGTGATAAATTCTATTGAACAAATTCATCTGCAAGTATTGCTTGAATAACGAGGAATTATGAATTTTTTTAAAAACTTTGTCGCAAACAGAAAAAAGAAAATTTGTCATATTACTCCTGTGAATGAGTGATTATATACTCCAGACCGTATCACTCGAGCGGATTAGGGAATATTTTTCAGTTAAAAAATACAAATGGTAGAAAAAACTTAAGTAGTTTTAAGGGGGAAGGAAATCAAAAAACGCATGCGCACACAGTGATTTTGATTAAAATAGGTAAAGCATAGTTTGTGCCTCAGGAATCTTCGTAATGGATTAGATACCGAAATCGATCTACAAATGTCAGTTGCCTAGAAGACAAGAAAATGTTTTTGAGCTAAATGCAGCTCTAAGAACAATTTACCATACCAACGTTTAGCAAAGAAACTTCTATGCACCTTCATAACCTCAGGCATACGTAGCTGGAAAATTTAATTTTTAAAAAAGAATTATGGAACCAACTGATGGAACAATTTCGAATTTTGCAAGAAAGAAAACTAATCAAATAAATTATTAATAAATTCAAATATGTGCCATCCAAAACGTACAGCAGATCGGAAAATATTCCTGACTATATGGATTTTTCTTAACCTCTATTCTAACGGATAAAGAGTGTATCATAATTTTGCCATGTGATGCTTTCTCTACCACAAAGAGCCATACCCGCTTACGACTGACTTAGCAAGCTTTACAGTGACAAGAATGCTAATTTTCTGAAAAAAGCTAACTTAATAAAAACTTTAGATTGGAAAAGGCTACAGAAAGAGTTGAACATTAAACACGTTTTTTATATTACAGTTTACCTATAGCGTCTTGGTAAGATAGAGGACAGTTAAGAATCAACTGAAAAGGAATAACCTTGAACGAGTAACCTGGCTTTACTTTCTCTGTAACAATCTCCATGAACGAAAGGTCTTTAAATACAATTATAAAGAATGATTACTAACTCATCCCCATGACACTCGTTTGTTTATGCGTCTTACATGATATATTTGTTTAAAGAAGAAAAGAAACGAGTTTCCAGACCAAATTAGTAAAGGTTGCAGAAAAATATGAACTTTTCAGCATAAGTTCCAATGTCGATTTAAAAAGGAGTATTTTATTCTTTTTACAGAATAGAGAAAAGAAGCTAAGTAGTGACATACTAGTGGAACATTACGAATGGATGATGGGAATAGATAAATTGTAATGAAATTACCAGTGGCGTTATAATTCGGATAACTACTTATTTGCAGTGCAACATCACGTTTTTTATTTTAACAATTATGTTTTAGCATCTTATTTTCTTTTCTTAAGTGAACGTTTAGTGTTATTCGTAAACTTAACTATATTACACAAATAAGGATTTGTACATAAAAAAAAATTCTTAATATAAGTAGAAGTATCAGGAGAGGAGACAGTCTTCAGGTTTGACGAATGGTGGGGATATCAGGTAAGTGGTAAGACCCAGTTCATTTGCCTTTGAGCATTTATAGTGCGGATTGCTTGCGAAGTAAACTCGAAAAGTCCACAACCAAGATACTTGCTATGATACAGAAAGTCTGCGGAAAGGATACTTTATCGAAAGCATAAGTGTTAGGTAATATAAAGCGTTTAGTCGAGGAAGAGAAAACTGGAGAGGCAGGCGTGTAAATAGCCGCTCTCGTGGATGCGGTTTGGATACGATACCGATGCGGCTCGTAAGGACCAAAAAATGGCCGCTCTCGTGATGCGGTGTGAAAACGTAGTACGGCCCGTTTGGAACGGCAACCGAGAAGGCCCAAATCGTCCCTTAAACGGCCGTCGCGTAAGCGGATGGGGGCGGCTACCGATATCCACCAACGAATATTGCCAAATCGCTCACCTGAATCGGCTTCGGCTTCGGCTTCGTCGGCGATTCCCAGGTGGCCGCCTCTGCGTTGCGGATCGGGTTTCTGCGGGTAGCGAATGTTCTTGCGGGGTGAAGACACGACCGAATTGGTCGCGCTGCGGTGCGTGAATGTATGCGGGTTGAGACACGACCAAATTGGCCGCGTTGCGGATTGCGAATGTATGCGGTGTTAAACACGACCAAATTGGGCGCGTTGCGGATTGCGACTGTTGCCGGGCTTCGCGCCTGGCTTGGCGGTAGGTCTTTGCGGGCAATTTGCATTCGCCAGCACCTTTCAAATCAAAAGGTGCCGCCGACGGCGTATGCAGACTTGTCGGCCGAGCAAAAGCCCATATGCCGTTTTGTGTGCGATGGCAAAACGTGCAGACATCACAGCCGCCAGCATGCCGCCGCGATATAAGCGGTTCAAGGGCGAAAAGGCCGCCACACCAAAAACGTTGAGGATGAACAACGTGCAGTGCTTCTCAACTTTTCACAATTCGGACAATAAGGCTAAGGTAAAAGCTGTTTTGAACTCTGACCGACGTCTGAGTGTTACATTAATAGCAGAAAAAGTGGGACTTTCAAAATCCACTATGCATGAAATCGTTACGATGCAAGTGTAGATGCGCAAAGTTTGAGCTAAATTAAGGTTTTGGCCGACAAATAGAAGAAAAACTGTGTATCGATCTTTCGTGAGCTTTTGGAACGTGTGAGAAGTGAGCTTGATTTTTTGCAGAAACTTATAGCTGACACTGAATTGCGGGTTTTGAGTAAAACCCGGAAACTAAAAAACATAGCTTTGAGTGGTACATTACCAAAAATAAACTCACATAAGTAAATTAAAAATCAAAACAATGCTTTTTGTTTTTTTATTTTAATATGTTTTCCATAAAGACTTTGCATCACCCGGGCAGACTACTACGTGGTAGTGCTAAAAATCAGAGATCGCAAACATCTAGATTCTTTACGACGACAATATGCCAAGCCATGCAACGCTGTTAGTGAGCGAATTTCTAACAAAAGAAAAAACTGTGGAAACGCTGGCCCAACCTTCCTGAAGCACCAACTTGGATTTGTCTAATTTTCTTTTCGGCTCAAATTTGGCGTGAAACTATACCTTTCTGGAACTACTGAAAATATACAAAGAGGTAAGAAGTGACGTCAACATCTAGTCACACAAAATGTCAAACTCACCTGCACGTGGTACCTTCTGCTAGACAACAAATGAGGCTGTGACGACCCAGCACCAAAGGGAATAACCTGGTCTAGCTTCTCCATGGCTACGGGACTCACCATTATTGGGCTAATCACCCACAAGGCGGATTCAATCATTTAGGAACAAGAAGACAGCCTCGGAAATAGACGGATTACTAAACGACGAAAACTAGGACAAGACTAGGAACGTGTAATATTAAAGCACTGAATGGAAAAGAAATAGAAGCTACAGAAAAGTTGTAAAATACGAAATAGAAGCACTAGACATATGTGAAACAAAAGAAGGGAAGTGGAAGACAAATGTTAACGAGAGGATATCAACTTTTGTACTCAACTCGAAAATTTGGGGAGAGCGAGAACATAAGGGAAACGACGTAAAGGCAGACCGAAGAAAGAATGGGAAAATAATGTAGAACGGAACGCAAGGGAACGAGGAAGGAACTTAAAAAAGTACGGATACTAACCAGTGATCAAGTCCAGTACCGAAAATAGATAGGGGAGAACCCGATGCCGTAGTAGCACATGGGGATTGGAAAAGAAGAAGAAAACATAAAGGTTGCTGTGACGAGCTACAACGCGTAGTAGAGCCGTTGGCAATCTTATGGTGGCGCTCAAAAATGTTATATTAAGTTTCCTTATCTAAAAATAAATAAAATCTATGTTTAGTTCTATGGGCAATAAAAGGTAGGACTAGAAAATAATCAAACTTGTTCTAGCAAATTCGCTTAATTAAAAAAAATATTTGTATATACTTAATATTCCTTAATATAACATTTTTCAGAATTAAGATAAGGTTTCCAGCGGTTCTACCACGTGTTGTAGCTCGTTACAGCAACCTGTATATTTTCTTCTTCTTCTTTTCCAATCCCCATGTGTTATTACAGCGTCGGGTACCCCTCTGTCCATTTTCAGTACTGAATTCAATTAGCTGGTAGTATCCGCACACTTCTTTAAGTTCTTTTCTCGTTCCCTTGCTTTCTACGTTCTTTTCTCATTTTTACCTCGGTCTGCCTCTACGTCGTTTTCCCTCTGGTCTCGTTTTCTCAAATTTCCGGGCCTGAGTACATAAGTTGGTATCCTCTAGTTAACATTTATCTTCCATTTTTTCTTTTTTCTTTTAGAAAAGTCGAATGCTTCTATTTTGTATTTTACATCTCTTCTGTAGCTTCTATCTCTTTTCCGTTCAGTGCTTTAATATTCCACGTCCCCATTCTTGTCCTAGTTTTACGCCGTTTTGTCGTCCAGTAATCCGTCTATTACCGAGGCTGTCCTCTTATTTATGAATCATTAAATTAGCCTTGTTAGTAATTAGCCCAACAAAGGTGGATCCCGTAGCCACCGCGCAACTAGACCAGATTATACCCCCTGGAGCTGGGTCGTCATAGCCTAGTTTGTTGTCTAGCAGAAGGTACCACGTGCAGGTGAGATTGACATTTTGGGTGACTGGATGTTGGCGTCCCCCTTATCACCCTGTATATTTTTAGCAGTTCCAGAAAGGTATTGTTTTAAGCTGACAAAACCAAGTCGGTGCTGTAGGAAGATTAAGACAGCGTTTCCAGTTCGTTTTGTCAGAAATTCTCTCAGTAACAGCGACGCGTGGCTCGGCACATTGTCATTGCAAATAACTTAGGTGTTTGCGATCTCTGAGCGACCGCGCATGTCTCTTTTTTTATTCGTTAAAGCACTGTCACGTAAAACATATCGTTTATTATTTGTCGGGGTGGTACAAAGTCTTATAGACAACATATTTATAATTAAAAAAAGCAATGATCATTGTTTTAATTTTTTATTTACTTATTCAAGCCTATTTTTGGTAGTGTACCACTCAAAGCTTTGTTTTTTAGTCTCTGGATTAAACGAGTAGAATTTGTTGGGATTGTTGAAAGATTTGTGATATTGATCATATTAGTGCACATTTAAAGCGCTTGGGTTGGATATAAAATTCATTAGAAGTTAAAGGCCGCTATTGATTTATTAAGTTTATTCATTTATTTAATTATAATTATTGACCTACATTTCTTAACACAGTTATCGTTTCCCCCAATTTCAGCCTTGGAACCGCCTTTTATCTTATTTTATTTTTTCCGGTATAAATAACGATGTTTACTCAGCAAAAGCCAAATGGCGACTAAAAGTTACTCACAAAATTTATGTGTGCCATTTTAATGATGCATTTTAGGGAATGGTTTTTAATATTGTTTTTAGAAGTCTATCAAGGTCGTGTCTAAATAATTTAAATTACTGTGCAACAAAACATGCACAAACTAAGTAGCGATTTAGCCAAATTCATGTATTTCAATTTTAGTTAGAAATTTAATGGTAACTTCCATAAAACAATATTAAGTAAAATATATTTTAAAAATTAGGTTAGTTTGGAAATATTAACGAATTTACTATACACATTCAAACTACAAATATCACAATAGCAAATTTTAGCACGTCAGTAATCCCTTGTTTTATTTTTAAAAAGGAATTAAATAAAAAAATTCTTAAAACCAAAAAAATTTAAAGTTTATTTTTGTCTCAATGTCAAAATTTGTATAAAAAATACAAAAACATAAACTTCCCCAAATTAAAAAAAGTTTTATTTTAATAGCATCAAATTGTCATCTCAAAAAGCCTAGAAGTTAATAGCCAACAGTAAGATTTATTTGAGTATTGTTGGTAACTAAAAAGGACAATAGTAAAACAAAGGTGGAGCACAAGCAGAAAAATCCACAATTTACTAGAGTTACAGTTACAAAGTTTTTATACAGGCTCCGCTAAAACGAACAATTGGTAGACGGCGCTTGAACTGTACATCCTGGAGCAGTACAAGGCATACAATTTTAGTGTCCATCATGAGGTGGAGTGATGAACACCGTGCGTTTATAGTGGAGACTTATTTTAAAAATGGCGATTTATAATTGCGACGTAGCAGTTATTTCGTTGGGATTTCAGAGTAGATCATCATGAAAAAGTCCCGGCCAAGAAAACCGAATGTTGTGGGTGCACAATTTTTGGCAGATACCTTGTAGCATTCGGACACCTGAGAATATCGCGGCAGTGAGACAATTTGTTACATCGGCACAACGTTCCGCTGCTAAGCATGCTTTTGCCTTGAAAATATCTGAGCGAAGCGTGCGGAGAATTCTATGCTGCGATCTCTTGTTCCATCTATATAAACTGATAGTAGTCTAGGAGCTGATACGCAAGCGACTTACAAGAACATGTTGGCAAAGTGGTGACGAAACTCATTTTCTTCTAGTGATCTGCGTCAATAAGTAGAATTTTCGGTGTTGGACCTCATGAAACCTTTGAGAACTCTATGAGCGACCTGTCTACAGTCAGTATAAAATTGGTTGGTGTGCTCTTACGGGACGCGTGCAACTGTCACATCTATCCACTGTGTTGTAGTATTACATCATTTTGCAAAGCCCAGGCCCAACAAACATAGAAATATATTACTCTGGTTCCAACGAGATGGCACTATTGCTCACATGGTAAAAACTTCTGGAAAAGTTTTGGTACCAACGTTTCCAGATCGCCTTATCTCATTACATAGTGACTTTCCATGTCCGGCTATGCCACTAAACTTAGCCGCTTGCCATATTTTTCTGTGGGGATACCTGAAGGCTAAATTTTTTTGACTATTGAGGAATTAGAAAATGCTGGTTACAACGCGATCGCAGCAGTACGAACGGACCATTTCCCTTGAATATTAAAAGTAGCCATTGTAAATAAATCCACTTGAAAACAGAATATTGCTAATTGTGTAGCTAAGGGTGGTTTACTATTTGTAGATATAATATTTTCTGCTTTTATGTCTTTATCAATTTTTTACTAAATATTTTATGGAAAGAACAATATTTCCGTTGAAAAATAAAATAAATTAAAATGTAAGCTTGCGTTCCAATGTTCAAGGATGTATTTAATATTACGGAATATTACAAACAAGCAATAATTTTTATGCAAATTTACATACTTTACTTACGGCACGAAAAACTTGAATACTTGGAACATCCGATCGGTCGCAAAAGCGCTGCTGTGCCACGGCGCAAGGAGGCGCCCGGAGTTTCAGCGAGCTTCGAAATGAATTTAACACAGCCCCATTATGTCCTTAGAACCGCGTCTGCTTAACGTTCGTAGCCGGGACGCTTTATGTAGCATCATAACATCTAAGAATTTAAACGCGCGGCGTTAAATTATGCAAGGTGTAATAATGAAAGCAATTACTGCATTTTACGGCTCGTGTAGTACGTATGTATTACTTCGGTATATCACTCTTCCGTTACTTAACGCTGGCTGGGACAAGCGCGCCCCATTAAGGATTGCGTCATTAGGCTGCTGCTAAACGTCCGCTTTTCTTTTTCTGGAAGTACAGGTGCGCAAAATAAGTATTAAGTTATAGGAATCTAATAGAAATTTAACTGTATGTTGGTCATTAACTGCTTCGACTTTAGAAAAATAAAAAGCTTTCTTCTATGTTAAGCTTTTGTTCCATATTAGTAGTACATGAGTTGGCCTTCGTTGGCCTTCGTTGCGATTTATTTCTTAAAGAAAATAATTTTCATAAATCTATGGTTCGGTTTGTGCGTTTAACAAAGCGTCATCAATTAGCATTATGTGTGACAAGTGTCAATATTTGTCAGTGTGATAGAGATGTGGCCTCGCTTCCGTAATCGATATGACCTAACTTGTCTGGCCTGTAGCTCCTTACTACCGCTCCTGCCACCATAGTCGCTGTTTTGAGAGAAAGAAGCGTTGTAGCTGGTTTCTCGCCTTTGTAGCAGAGCTAAAACTACAACTTTTATCCTACGTCAAATGCTAGGAAGTGCTATCCGAAATTATATAAGTAAGCAGTAGAAATTAGCTATTAAGCCTTATTTATTAAGTGAAGGCTTGCGTATCGTACTTTCAAGTTGATTAACAACAAACCGTATTAGAACGGCAACATCAGCAACAGCAAGCACCTATGCAAATATAGCCGCAACAATTCTTAAATACTACCCTTCGTATCGAGTACAACTAAACCAACAACCGATAATAGCTTAGCAAATCACAAAACTCGGAAGAACAGTGGCAAATACCAAACACAAGAAAAGCAAGACGCAATGATCCCGACTCCAATCGCAACCTCAAACATGCCAGACTACCAGCTCACTGCCCCAAATACATCCAACCGATACAAAGATTTTACTGGCTGATCCGGAAAAAATAGGAAAATAAAACATCCTCCGATATTCGTCTACAAAATTAAAAATTAAAATACTTAACAGATATTTTCTGAAAAAAAGCTAAGGATAACTATTATGTCAAAGTAATTACTAATATTCAAACAAAAATTCGACTAAATAAAGCTAAACATTACAGCACAATTATCAAAATACTTTCCAACCAAAAAACGATAAGATATAAATTAGTACTCAGAAACATTCATTCAGCAACAAATATTACAGAATTACCTACTAAAGTGGCTGAGTATGGCCAAACAGTTTGGAACATTAACAACATCAGTCACCAAAACCTTTCTTCCGATAATCGGACAACAATAAATTTAATATTTAATATTGATTTTTTTTTATTTAAATCTCTACACACTAAACAAACGGTAATTTAATGTCAATTTTGTCAGAGATTTGGTCATTCAAAAAATTATTACCAGAAAACACCAAGGCGTATTAAATTTGCAGGTAAAAATTATTAAAGAAAAACCGGAAGTAAGAATATGAAATACGTGAATTGTCTAGGCAACCACCCAGTGAATTACAAGAGCTGCTTAGTAGCTAAGGAGATACACCTCTTAACTCCAACTTATGCAGCCAAGGATATCATTTTAGAATAAAATGCAGCAAATTATCAACAATAAATGACCCAAAATGTAGAGCAACAACAAACGGACAGCAAATTAGAAGCAATAATAACAAATCTAATGGAAAGAATGAACACAATGCTCAACCTGCTTTTTTTATTATTATCGCACTTACCGACACTGCAGCCTTAATGGTTTATTGTGCCTCCTAACATGCACACTTAAAGCTAGGGCATCACATAGACCCATGGGTTGAGAGAGACTCGAACTCGCCTGCGCCGGCTTAGGACAGAGAAACACCTTAAAAATAACAAAGTATATGCTACACTTCATCCTAATTCTATTGCAATAACAGTAACAATAGAGCATGTACATAGATTAACGACGAAAATTAATTAAGTCTTACATCTAAAAAGATATTGTTAATTTGTGTTCCTTCATTGAATCTTACTTAATTCCCCGTTACAAATGTCACCACCAATACGTAACTACACGAAGAAATAAATCCAAAAGAAAATAAACTACCTGTGTAATAGAAAATCCCCAGGGTTTGATCTAATAACAGCGGCTGTCTTAAAAGAGCTTCCAGAAAAGGGAATACAGTATATCCAACTACTATTTAATGGAATTCTTCGCCTTACTTACTGGCCACTCCACTTAAAATTTGCCCACATCATTCTCATCTTTAAATCCGGTAAACTCCCTAATGATGTTAACTCCTATCACCCTATCAGCCTTCTTCCGCTGCTATCTAAATTGCTTAAAAAACTAATCCTAAAGAGAATAAACAAAGTGAAATACTACAAGACTGTCTTCCAAATCATTAATTTGGCTTCCGGACTCAACAGTCGACTGTCCAACAATATCACTGGCTAGTTAATAAAATTCGAACGACTCTTGAAAATAAGGAATACTGCTCCACAGTATTCTTAGATGTTAAACAGGCATTTGACCGTGTTTGGCAAGGCGGACTTCTATACAAAATCAAGAATACATTTCCTCACCACTACTAGCTATTGTTACGGTCTTACCTTGAAAACCGTCACTTCCAAGTCATAGTGGGTAATAAAACATCATAAATAAGGTAAATCCAAGCAGGCGTACCTCAAGATAGTGTGTTAGGACCTGTATTATACCTTCTGTATTCGCATGACATCCCAACCCTGGGACATAATACTAGGGGAACTTTTGTCGATTACATAGCAATGCTAACAAGTAGTGAGGATCCAATCGTAGCAACGAATATAACTCAAGATCATCTAACCTTAATTGAGAAATGGACACACGAATAGAGGATAAAAAATAATGGAAATAAATCTTCCCACGTCACGTTTACCATGAAACGATCAACCTGTGTTCAAGTTTACATCAACGATTACCCCATCCCCCAAGCGAACGAAGCTACTTACCTCGACCTTCACCTTGACAAACGTCTAACCTGGAGAATGCACGTATCCAAAAAAAGGAAGGAGATGGACATTAAAATTAGAAAAATGTATTGGCTCCTTGGAAAAAAATCAATTCTTTCTTTGGATAACCAATTACTTATATACAAGACCATAATCCGACTTATATGGCTCTACGGCTGTGAGCTATGGGGTTGTGCAAGCAATTCCAATCAAACACATTACAAAGCATAACTGGAGCGCCATGGTACGTCTCTAATAGAACCCTCCACACTGACCTCCATATACCATACGTGAAGGACGAAATCGAGCAAAAAGCCATAAAACACGACTCGCTAGCAACTCATCCCAATGAAACCATTATTCCATTAAGAGAAGATGCCTTGACTCGACGCTTGAATAAGAAATGGCCAAGATTTAGTGCAATAAAGAGGTGACTTCAATGGGAGTCTTCCTCTCCACGACATATACCTAGTGATAAAATTAGCTCATAGAATGTATGTTGTATCTTTCTGATTGCTAATAAACTAAATAAATAAACAAAATAAAATATGTGTTCCTTGACATAAGCTAGGCGTTTGCCAAGGTCTAGTACACGGGTTTGCTATGCAAGATTAAAAAAATTCTACTAGCAGAATATTACGAATTAATTACAAGCTACTTAATTGAACAAAGTTTCCAAGGCAAGTTTAAAGACGTTCAATTAACTATTTCACTAATTCAAGCAGGACTACATCAGGGGTCAGTATTAAAGCTCGTTTTGTGTAATAACTTTTCTATACGGCAGGTTTACCTACAATGCCTCAATACAAAGAAATAATGGTAAAAGTGAGAATATACAAGATCGTATTACGACCAATAGTGAACAGAAAAGAAGCAAAAAATAGAGATCTGAGAAAGGAGAATGCCCACAAAAATATATATAAAGCTTTTATTCCTCTTAACAATAATAATTTAATGCCCAATATACAATTTGACCTATATCAACCAAGAGAACAGGCTGGATTTAGAGTAGGGTTTAGTACGAATGATCACCTAACAGTACTTAAACTACTAATTGAAAAATGCGTAGAATATAACAAGCCCCTTATGCTGATATTTGTAGATTATGAAAAGGCATTTGATTCGATAAATCAACAACAACTCTTCCATGCTCTTTCGCAATGCCGAATAGACTCCAGATACACGGGTTAACTAAAATACATATATAACCACGCAACCGCATCAGTAAGATTACACGAAGACACCAACACATTTCAAATAGAAAAAGGGGTAAGACAGGGAGATGTCATATCCCCTAAATTATTCACGACACTCTTAGAATATATGTACAAAAACCTAGATTGGGAACAGTGTGGAATTAACATCAATGGTGAACTACTAAACCATCTAAGATTTGCCGATGATCTAGTCCTAATCACAGATAAGATAGACGAAGCAAATAAAATGCTACAAGAACTCAAAGCTGCCTCAAAGGAAGTCGAGCTTGACATAAACTATACAAAGACAAAATATATGACAAACCTGGTCCTGAGCGATAACATTTCGGTAGATGGGACACTAGTAGGCCTACTTTACACTGCAGATCTGCTAGCTACCCCAGAAGCTGTAACAGTAACCTTTTCTCACGACACTATGGTTCTAGAATTCTACAGTAATCCTTCCATGGCATCGTACAAACCAATCAGACTGCAATGCAAAACTGATGTAAAAAACAGAAAGTGAATGGTAATAAAACCAAATCTGTTTACATAACATTTACTACTCTCAGAGATACTTGCCTTTCAATTCATTTAAACAATATTTAACCTTCTTAATAAGTTAAATGTTTTAGATCATAAATTAACCAAATATTTACAAAATAAAAGCAACTTAGACATACCAATTACTTAGATGTAAATTTAAACTATCTTTAGACAACAAACTCTTAGTTTACAGAAAAATGATCACTTTAATTTGGTCGCTTGGCAACTAGGAAATTATTCGTACTTCCAATATCGAAATACTAAAACGCTTCTAGACAATAGTGCCCAGTTATCCTAAGGACCATCCGCATTCCAAACAAGGATAAAATTTTTTGCTACAACTTTCAATACAGTACTTAACTTGAGCCACAAAATACTCGCAGTAAATCTTCTGAATCACCCGACTAACGATAGTTAACTACGCCGACGTGTACTAAACAATCTATCTATTAAATTTTAAACATTTTATTCATGTTAGGCTTAATTTAAAGTTGTAGTTTTGTGAACTTTTCTATGTATTTACAAAATATTTCTGTCGCTAAATTTTATCTTTGATTTTGTAAAAGTGAATGCAATGAAAACAGAATTTTTTACGCTTCGTGAGGTAAGCGCCTTCTGAGCTTTGTAGGTAAGGACGCCCAAAGGTAATTTTCTCCAAGCTACCCCGCACTGCCATTTCTTTAATCAGTATTATAGTCTCAGAGCAATAGATACCCCTGTCAGCTGAAAATTCTTATTACAAATTACTACCAAGTTTCTTGCGGCAAGAAGCGTAAAACCATCTGAAATTTTGAGAAGACTAAAGTCACAGTTCGAAGAACACCCTTAAAAATATATAATTGTATGTGTGGTAAATATCTTTTGGAAGGACGGAAAACAGTTAAAAATAAAGTTACCGACAACGCTCAAGCATCAGTGTGACCGAGTAGAATAATCGCATTATTCGCCACCTTCTCTAAGATTATCACCGATTAAAGTTTGTTGAAATTGCTTTTTTCATTATTTGGACAAAATGAAATTTGAAAAAGATGCAAAATTTCTAATTTGAATAGTAAATCTGCTTCACAACAACACCCGGTCGTATACAGCTATTTATTAAGTGGCGAAGCGAAGCGGAGTCACTTACTAACTTCATGTTGTCTGTCTGTCCGTCCGTCCGAGCAATAACTCGAGAACGGCTGGGAATTTCCAAATTCTGTTTTCACCAATCGACAGGTGACTAAAAAGGCTTGTTTGCTAGTGATTTTGAAACTGATTGGTCAACGGTCAGCTAGACTAGAGGGTTCTCCAATTTGGGAGACTGCTTCGCCACTTCGCTATGCGTTGCAACCTTTGTAGGTTCATTTATTCTGAACTACATTACAACACCCTTCCTACAATCCTGCTATTATCATTTGTTTAGACTTTGTTAAAGACAATTGTTAAAGTTGTTGAAGCAATTTTGCATTTTATTGGCAAAATTTGTTTTTAAGTCAAGCCATTATACAAATTTAAGTTATTTGTTTGCATTTTTTATAATGTCCCCGCATATTTAAAAAATATGTCCGGTTTACATTTGATTTGTTGGTGTAAGAGTAAGATACTCTTAGTTTTGCATATGGCGCCTCATGTCATCTCGACTTTGACCTTTATCAAGTAAATAAAAGCAAAATACACATAGAGAAACCATGAATCACTTATACTTCTCAATAATGCGGAGTAATTGTGTCAATGTTTTTGACAAATATTCGGTGGTTTTGGCTCAACGTTGTCATCGATTCCCTGGTCATGTGGCACCAATTGAACAAACATCGCGACGTTTAGCTGCTCACTTCGAGGAGACTAGCTCAATACGGGACAGTTCAGTCGAGAATATCGCTGCTGTGGCTGTAGATATCCAATAGGACCCTCAAACATCAATCAGTTGACGAGCCACGCAATTGGGCGTCAATAGACATACAGTGCATCGGTTATCACCTGCACCCTGCCAATCGCGTGTAAATTTCAGTCAAGCCCTCTTAAACCTCGACAGCAATGAGGATGATTTTTCATTAAAAATTATAATGAGGGACGAGACGGATTTCCACCTATGCAGATCCGTGAATAATCAAAATTACCGTTTCTGGGCTATTGAAAATCCGAAATTAATGTATGAAGAGCCATTACTTCCTCTCAAAGTCACTGTTTGGTGCAGCATTTACGGGGGAAACGTGACTGACTCATATTTATTTAAGAACGGCGTTGGCAACACTACTATTGTAACTGCTGGGCGCTACAGATCTATGATCAACGACTTCTCGCTGCCGCACACTGATAATGATTTTGAAGAACATATGGTTCCAGCAGGACGGTGCAACCGCACATACGAGCGATAATAGATATTACAAAACAAGCGTTTCCCGGCCATTTAATCTTTCGTCCTGGAGATTTTACTGGCCCGCAAAATCCCCGATTTGACGGTTCCGTTCTTTCTTTGGGATTTTTTGAGGTTGTGGGTCGATACCAACAAGCCACAGACCTTAGCGGCCCTAAAGGAGAACATCCGACAAGAAGTGGAAAATTTATCGTCAGAAGTTTTAAGAAAACTGCTGAAAAACTAGCCCAAATGTATATCAACTCTGGAGGCCGATATTATCTTCACGACTTAATGGGGGAAAATTAAAAGTTTAAATGAACATAATCAACAAACAAAACTAATTATTTTTATTTACAAACAAATTTACTGCCTGAGGAAATCGAGTGATGACTTTGGCGTTACCTTATACTTGCCGAGTTTGCAATTAAGTTGTTAAATAAATTTAATATTGTGTCTGAACACTAATATTACTATATATATTAATAAAAAAAAAATAAACAAACAATGTTACAGTTTGCTTTTCCTTAATAGATTTATTTTTACAGAGTTAGGTGTTTACTTCAATATTTGGTTGGTAAATAAATCGGTTAAACAAAATATAAAAAATATAAAATATTATGTAATATAAACATGATATTATATTCTATTCATAACAAACGTTCCCCTACTTTTAAATACCCCCGTTATAACTTTCATAGACACAAGAGCTGGAATCACCGGCAGCGGCCCCGCCCTCTTTTTAATCCGCTGAAAGGTACAATCAAAAGGGCATTAACGCAAAGCAGCGGCCGCAGGATAGCAGGCCCTTCGCGTTGTTTACAGTTAGGCGCAGCGCTAAGAGTTTTAAATGAGCCGAACCGAAAACGGCAGGCCACAATAACGGGCCGGACAGGTACTTTACGGTTTGCACGCAATTCTGCGCACGAGAGTCGCTTTAAACTAGATATAAAAGGAGCCAGCCTATTCTGATCCTGGACTATTAACCGGAGAGTAACTGGGCCTCGGTCAATTAGGAAGTGGACAATTTAGGGGATAAACGCCGTCGTGCAGCGCTAGCCTCGTACTTTTACGTTACAAAATTAGGTCCGAGATGGTATCGCCGTTGTGCAGAACGACGCAAAACCTCTGTATTTCAGCTCTAATCCAGAAGGGTTTTTTAGTTTGCTGTCTATTTTTTTAGTCTTTTTTCTTTATTATTATTATAATTATATGTAGTCTTTGTAAACAAATATGGTGTAAGGTAGCTTAAACTAATACATTAACATATAGTATGCATTTTTTACAATTTTTCAAGTAAAATTAAACTTATGCATTTAAGATGATCTTAAAGTAGACCCTGTACTCAAAGCTAAGTATAGAAAACTACCAAAAAAAGAACAATTTATATGCTTTATTATTGAAGAAATAACATTTTATTGTATTGAGGGTATGCAAGTGTTGGTAGTATTTGAGAAAAACATAAAAACAGGTGTCTAAAAGTCCAGAGATATACCAAAGAAAATAATTTGATACTTCTCTTAAATGATAGTCTTGTATAGCTACAACAAAAGTTTTCTTAAACCGCAAAATAAGAAAAATTGTGACTTAAAGGCGGTAACAGAATATAAACAGACTTAGGTGTAGTTGTAAGATCCTACTGTTCTATTAACAATCAATCCTTTTGGTCAGTTGGTACCACTTCTAGTAGCATAGCAATATGTGAATATTTATCAGGCAATTGTAATCATAAATAAAAAAATCAAAATGACTCGGTGAATCATTTCGTGCGCTTGGCAAATCAATTTCAACCAAGGATAACAAATAACTGTATAAAGACAGTGGTTCTCTTTAAGAGTGGACACACAAGCTAAGTGTTCTTGCATTTAAGTGAATTGAACTGATGCAACTTATTTTCTAAACGCAAGGCATGGCTAGCACTCATCAAGGTTGTGAAAACAAAAAGTGTCTAGATGTAGAGCAACAATAATAAGAGCTATTTAGAAAAAGTTAATGTTTTTAGAGTCCTCAAAATTTTACTTAATTAACGCCTACATCCAATATTAATATTAGAATATGTAGTCTTCTAGGAGAAGTAGAAGTTATGACATAACACGAAGACAATTTTTTCAAGCTCCAATAGCGGTGCTAAGTGACCAGCGCTACGCTTTTTGATTATCGCTCCAAGTGCAAGTTGCTCAGCATCATTGGTTTCCTAGAGGCAGAAGAGAATAGCATTTATCGAAAATTGAGCTGAGTTTACGATGCAAACTTTATGAGTGATGGTGTGGGAAATTTAAAGATGTCCCAACTGAAGTTCATAATGAAAGTGAACAAGGACGCAAGTCTGTCTTTAGTGAAAACCTTGTTCAGGGAGTTCACAAAGTGGTTCGACAGAGAGGTTTGCCCTTAATGAATTGTCTGTGGGTTTTCCGGACATTTTAAGGTCAGCTCTGTACACTTATACTACCAAAAACTTTGAGCACGTTGGGTTCCCAAAATGTTGTCTGAGGACTACAAAATACGGCGTATGGCATCAGTTTTAACTTTTCGCACAAGTTACGTTGATAAAGAAGAAGGGTTTTTGAACTCAATCGGTAGAGGAGATAAAACTTGGATACACACAAACTCCTTGAACAAACCCATAAAGTTTAAACAAACGTTCACAAAAAGAAAGACTATGGCTACCATTTTCTTGGATCACAAAGGTATGCTGGTTATGGAGTTTATGGAGCTAAGTACTACGATCAATGCAAACGTATATTACTAGACATTACGTCGACTCCGGAGAGCCATCCAGAACAAAAGAAGAGGCATGCTGTCTTCTAAAATCGTTTTGATCCATGACAACGCACGACCCCATATTGCTGTGGTAACCAAACAGCTTCTTGCATAATTTTTCAACTCCTGTCCTGGCGCTGAGTGACTTTAATTTATTTCGAGAGTTGAAGAAAGGTCTGGGAGGACAGCTTTTCGGCACTAACGAAGAACTTCAAGATGCCGCGGAGACCTATCTTAACACTTTGACAACAACCTTCTATGGAGGGGGTATTGGAAAACTTGTCCACTGGTATAAATATGTGGAAAAGTAACAACGATCATATTTGACTCCTGGTAGTAAAACCATTTTGTTATTCACACTTGTCTTTATTTAATGCTTCATCGGAGGTTGAAAAAAATAACCCTCGTACAATCTCAACAATTAGATAAAAGAATTTAAAAAGCTCTAAAAATTAAAATACCATAGACTTTTGAAATACCAAGAAAATTATTCTCTATTTGCTTTCGTTTATGTGACCTATTGGTTACAAATCATTTATATCATTTGTAATATCACAATCATTAACATTAAGCAAAACGGTTTGGAAGGTCCGTCGGTTTAAATCGTGTAAGCCTCGGTTTTTCGTCGTCAGATTCTAGTAGGGTTACCGCTAAGAGATTTAGATGGACAGAGAGCCTATCGCGGTATCGGACACTACACTTGCGTATCTCTTCCTCTACTGTTGAAATGCGTAAGCCCCGTCGTATTATTTCGTTCGGAACGAACCATGGGGCGTCCACTAGGGATCGTAGCACTTTTGATTGAAAGCGTCTAATAATGTCTATATTTGATCTAAAGCCGTTCCCCACAGCTGTATGCCGTAAGACCAGATTGGTCTTGTAATTGTTTTGTATAGCAGAACTTTGTTTTTTTAGTGATAGTTGCGATTTACGCCCTAGAAGCCAGTACATCTTACGTACTGACAATCCCAGCTGCTTCCGTTTTGTGAAAATGTGCTTTTTCCATGTAAGTCGTCTGTCGAGGTGTAACCCTAGATATTTCGCAGAGTCGTCTTGTGGTATTTGCTTGTAATTTAGCACAACCGGCGGGCAGGTTTCTCTCCTTGTCGTAAAAGAAACGTGAACAGATTTGGTTTCATTTATACCAATACGCCATTTATTAAACCATAGTTCTAGATTGTTTAAATGTGCCTGCAGTTGATCGGATGCAGCAAGTGGATCGGAGTGTGATGATAAAATTGCTGTATCATCAGCGAAGGTAGCAACTGTGACTAATGGTGAGACTGGCAAGTCGGCAGTATAGAGGAGGTACAATAACGGGCCCAACACACTGCCTTGTGGGACACCAGCTTTAATTGGAAATAGAGAGGTATAGGAATCTCTACATTTAACCAGAAAATATCGATTGGTGAGGTAAGATGTAAGTAACTCATAGTAGTCGGGCGGTAGTAGTTTTTTGATTTTAAATAGCACGCCTTTGTGCCAAACCTTGTCAAAGGCCTGCACAACATCTAGGAACACTGCAGAGCAGTATTTTTTATTTTGAAAGTCTTTTAAAATTGTGTCCACCACTCTGTGTATTTGCTCGATTGTGGCGTGTTCTCTTCTGAAGCCAAACTGGTGATTGGGCAGGATGTTGTTCTCCTTAACAATACACATTATTTTCTGAAGCAAGAGCTTTTCAAACACTTTGGATAATATAGGGAGTAGACTTATTGGTCGATAGGAGGACAACTCATTACTAGGTTTACCTAGTTTGAGGATTGTTATGATTGTTGATATTTTCCACTAGGCGGGAAGATGCCGGAGTCTTAGTACAGCATAACAAAGGTGGGTGATATAAATGAAGCCTTTTTGCGGCAGTACTTTGAGGACTCTTCCTGTAATTAAATCATAACCAGGGGCTTTGTTAGTGTTCAGATCTGTTAGAATTGTGGTCTTGACCTCATTTACTTTAAACGGTTTGATAGGTGGGCATATTTGAAAGGGAGCATCTAGATATTGAAGAATTTTATCTTCCTCGTTTGCGGCTATTTGCGAATCAGATGGACTAAACACTTCTGTTAAGTGCTGAGCAAAGGCCGAAGCTTTGTCTTGATCACTTCTTGTCCAGGTATTGTTAAATAGACGTATTGGCGGTATATGTTGCTGGGGTCTTTTTAATTTCTTGGTAGCTTTCCAAAGCGAATATTCTGCTGTTGCTGTCAGCCTCATTAGGTAGTTTTGAATAGCGTGATTTTTTGTAGTGGAAAGAAGATTCTTGAGTTCAGTTGTCAGCTGGTTGAGCTTCCTTTTGTTGTCCGGATGTCTTGTAGTTTGCCACCTTCTGCGTTGCTTGCACTTTTCTGCGGTTTCTTTTTAACTTCTATAGGGCAAGTTGCTTTGATATCATTTGTCCTTTTTGCGGTGTTGACAGCCATGCAGCTTGTTGAATTGTTTGATTTAAGTTTTCCAAAGCTAATTCTATTTCTTCTCTTGTTTTTAAAGATACAGAGAGTGATAGCTTTTCGTTTATTAATTGCCTATAATTAGACCAGTCAGTGAATCTGCTGCTAAGAGAAGGAGGATTCTCATTGTGAAGCACTTGGGTGTATAGAGTCACCAGTATTGATGAGTGGTCGGATGAGAGGTCTAGGCATGATTCGGCGTTGAAATAATTTGGGTTGATCCCCTTTACAATGCAAAAATCTAGTAGTTCGGGTATTTTTGCAATATCTGTAGGCCAATAAGTTGTTTCATCTGTGGAAAGGTAGTGCAGTTCATTATTATTTATTGTTTTTAGCAATTCTCTACCTTTAACGGTGGTAAGTCTCGAGCCCCAAAACTCATGCTTAGCGTTGAAATCACCTCCTGAGATAAACCGGTTGCCCAATGTTTGGAAATAGTCTTCAAAGTGCTCCTTCTTGATATTGTGCCTTGGAGGACAGTAGGCCGCTGAAATGTTAATTGAGCCCTGCCAATCTGTTATCGTAATTGTAGTGGCTTGAAGATGTTGTGTATTGAATTTGAGGAGCTCGTAATGCTTAATGCAGTTTTTAACTATAATTGCTGAACCTGCGTGGGCAGTGCCATCCGGGTGTTGTGTAGCATATATAGTGTAACCATTAATCTTTAGATAACTTCTGTCTGTGTAGTGTGATATCAGCATAACGTCTACTGAATGATTTGTAAGGAAGGTAAGTTAATTCGTCTTTGTGTTTTGTCAAGCCATTGGCATTCCATACCGCCAACTTAAGCTGCAAGGCCATGGTTAGGTTTGGAGACGACGATAGTTAAAAGATTTAATAGAGTACCCATCTGTTCCATTAAAGATTTTAACATTTTTTTTTAATTCAGATAAATCGTTTGACTCGTTAAGATTGAAGGTTGTTGCTGTTGCTGCTGATTAATGTTACTGCGAGTTTGGTCGAATGAGCCACTAACTACTTGAGCATGAGTGCGATTTTGTTGTTGCATATGCGATGGTGATTGTCCCGTGTTTGGTAGTTGTTTAAATCGTAGTGGTGGGAATATTTTATGCTGCAGTTCTTTATAAACTTGACAACCCATATAGTTATCAGGATGGTTTCCATTAACGCAATTAACATCGTTATTTCTTTCTCTACGTTGACATTGCGATGTTAGGTGGTTTCCGGTGCATTTCACACATCTTGGGGCCCTGCTGTAAAATTTTTTGTATGACCATGTCGCTGGCATCTAGCGCATTATGGCATTTCCCGCTTTGCAATAGGTGGTTCGAATTGTATTATCGAGTGGGCCAGCTTGGTTAGAGCGTAAATGTCTTTATTATTGTCTGCCGGTTTTATTTCAACAAAGAACATCGGCAGTGGTATTTTGGTAACTCTTTGTCGGATATTAGCAACGTTCGTAACTGTGTTTCCACATGCCTTGAGCTCTTCTTTTATTTCGTTCACGTCGGTTGAAAGGTCTGAAGTTTCGTCCATCTTTTCTTTTGTATGTGTGGAATTCGGTGTCTTTCTTTTAGTGCTTTAATTAATTTTAACCTCATCGTTATTTAGTATTTTAATTTCGTAGTTCTCTTTAGCTGTTATTTCTAAAAGTTTAATCGGTGGCTGAATAGTCTTGACGCCCGATATGTAAATGGTTTGAGTTCCTTTTTATTTGTAGTTTGGCTGCCGTTTTCTAGTTCATCAGATTCGTTTTCGCCCAGGACATCAAATTTGTTAGTGGGATTTAACCAGTAAGCCGTATTTTTTCTTTGTTTGGCTTGACTTTGCATTTTGTCATTATTGCGTGGTCGTTTTTTGCTTTCAACTACGTGCCATTCATCGTCTTGCGGTTGTGAAGTTGCACGTAAGGTAATAAGGTAAATTATTTTGATAAAGCTGACCTGCGTTTTGTGGTTGCGGGAGATTGTTGACTGTTCGATTTGGGTAAAAATTATTTAAAGGCAAATGGTGCGTGAATTGATAATTTGGTTGTGGCTGTCGATACTGATAGTTCTGGTATATTTGCATAGCAACTTGTTGTGAATTTTGCATAGGCGTAGTTTGATTGAAAAAAGCCATAATAATTTGAGTTTACAGCACTTACAGTCAATTAGCTGATTAGGAAACTACAGTAATACAAAAAAAAAAGTTACTTCACGAATAAGCGTAAAAGCGACGCCTTATTGCCGCCTGCTAATGAAGTACAAAAACTTTACATGTGGTTTTCACTAATTTTGTTTTTAGCTTTTTTATTATACAATCTCTCTTATTTACGAAGAACAATAAGTATTAGTGTGGTACATATAACAAAAGTGCAAGCAGCACTTAAAACTTCCGATTGCTTATGGACATGTAAAGTAGGGCTACAATAAACCACTCTATTATAAACTTCACTAGTCTATCATACAAGTAAACATTTTAACATAAATTTGAAAGAAAGAAAGAAAGAAGGAAAACTTAAATTAATTCTTAAAATTAATGTTAGCTTAAATTAAAATTATTTATTAAAACGCATTAGAAGTTCATTGGGTTTAAATTGTTTTAAACGGATTTATGTTTATTGAATTCGTTCATCAAGATATTCACTAGTAGATTGGGATGCACTAATAATTGTTTTTATATCTTTGAGCAGTTCTTTCTATATATATTTTTTTGTAGTAGGCATACACAAATTACTTAGGATCACTTTATTTGGTACGTACCACGGGGCACTGACTAAAGCACGTAGCAGTTTATTTTGGAATCTCTTGATGATAGGCAAGTTGGAGATGCTAGCGGTTCCCCGAGGGAGAAACCATACGTCCAAATAGGTTTTAACTTTACTTTATAGAGCAGTAACTTGTTTTCTAGTGAATGTGCAGACTTGCTTCCAATCATCTAGTATTTTTTTTATATTGCGTTTTTCAAGTAAGACGTTGATCCAGATGAAGCCCCCAGATATTTTGCGGAGTCGCTATGTTTAAGTTGTTGTGCGTTGAGTGTAACCGCCGGACAGTTACTGCAATTCATGATGAAAGTGACATGTTGAAATTTGTTGCTATTCACCTTGATTGTCCATACTTTGAGCCATCGCTAGACTTTATTAAGGGAGTCTTATAAGTTGTAGGATGCTACAAATTAATTCCAGTAAAAGTTTGGACTTAATTTGGTTAAACCCGTAAAACTGAAGGCCACACATTTCAGATGAGCTAAAAATAGAAGAAATTGCGAACACCAACCCAGTACCTTTCACGCACAAGAAAAATGTATGGATCACCACCACCAGAGAAAATCATTGGACTTTAAAACTTTGCTGACAATGCTCTCTTTCAAAAGTACTTTTCAAAAATGCAGAAACGTTAATAATTTGAGAGGCTCCGTACGCAAATACTTGTTCATACTGGTCTGTAGGATAAAGTTTCCATAGAAGTTTTAGGATCATAAACATTTGGGAAAATGTCCAACGTATAAGATAATAGCACAATCGTAATATACTTCCTAAATTTTTTTAGGTTCTCCCAGAACCTTGACTTTGCTTACTTTTATTTTAAAGCATTTTTGATAATTTAGGAGTTTTGTGCAAACACGAAATGTCGATGTAAATTATAATTTCTGTAGTATCAATATCAAATAAAAAAAAACCTTTAAAAATATTATGATTTTTTTGGCCAACAGTTACAATTTTCGTTATTTGACTTGCCTTTTTCATTTTAGTTTAGATTAAATCGTTTCCGACAGCGAGTTTTGAGAAACTTGTACTATGTAGAATCATATCTATCCTTCTGGACAACAACTTAATTCTTGATTACCAGCTTGAGTTTCGCAAGCAACATGCCGCTTTCCAACAAATAGCATCGTTGACAGAATTATCAAAGATTTTGAAGAAAAAATATGCTGTTCGGTAGTATTTTTATATATAACACAAGCTTTTGCTGAAGTATGTTATTAAACTTTGCTTTACAAACTCAAGATTGTACTTCTCCCAGGCTGATATGTATAAAGTGCATTTAAGTTATAACACCTTCCATTTTTTTCTCTTGTGTAGCTTCTCGGCGTAATCTTCCTGCAACCGTACACATTTTTCACAATATCAAGGCCATGATTCCGTGGCCGCTGCGAACGTTTCTTTAGGAGTCTTCTTTGATCACTGGAAAAAGCGTTGATGCAATAGCGGCACGACTAGTGAATTTGAGACCATGGACAGTGTCTTTTATCGTTGAAGACAGCCAAAAGTCGCCAGGAGCCAGGTCAAGTGAGTACAGAGCATGAGAAATCACTTCAAAATTGTCAGCATTTGTGGTACCTACCTGGAAGACACTTTTCGCATTTTCAGGTTTTCATGCAGGATTGTGTCCATAGAACCCACGAAAATTCCAACTTTGGAAGCGATGTGTTCCACACTCATCCAAAACAAGTTTATCCACTTGTTTGATCATGTCGTCAAACACACGACGTTCTACCTTCTTTGAACTGTCGCACCCAGAAACCCACATTAGATACATCCATAATACCATGACCACATATCTCACTCAACTGGCGATGAATTTCAATCGCACTACGCAAATGGGAAAAACGAATGATTACACGCTGTTCTTGTAATGAAAACGTCGCCATTTTAAGTATCAAAAACAGTCCTCACTCTCGCCGCTGCTGCTAAAGTCCTGTATGCCGTGCAGTGCCGCCATCTCTGTCACGCATTTACAAAAAGCGCACGCGAATTTTCAAATAAACCGCATGTTTCTGTTTGTTTCCAGTCCTGAGAAAAAAATTTGGAGGTGTGTGTAACTTGAATGCACCTCGTACCTAACGAATTATATTTTGCTGTCAGACATTTTCTAGTTGAAAAGCTAGAGGTCCTAAGGCCTTGAAATCTTATGGGTTGGTTTTATTGGCTTAATCGATGGCCTTTACTAACCTTATACTACTGCTAAAATTTAAAAAAAAAAATATATTTCTGGCTCTTTCAAATGTGTAAAGGCGCATTTTCTTAACGTTAGCTCTATGGGAAAAATCTCAACTTTGACCCCCTAGATGACTGTGGTTCTATTAATATTTTTTAACCTGATTTCGCGGATAGAAATGAGGCTAGTGAAGGTCAATTTTGATAAATTTTAAAAATTTTTCAAGATGTGATATGGCCGCTAGAGGGCGCACAAGTCAAAGTTATAAATTTGTAGTCAGGACCATTAAATTCACTATATAAACTAAATCAAGCATGCTAATCACGAATCTGTAGTTAAAAGTAATGAGCATGCTTGAATTAGTATATATATACACTGAACATTATCATTCCAATTTCAAGTTAATATCATTGACTTCTGCGCCCTCTAGTAAAAAATCTGCAAAAGATATTGTAATTCTAACTTTAGATCCGTGACCAGCATCATACGTTATATTATTTTTCCGATTCATATGTTAAAAACTAATGTCGAAAGGAGTTTGCTTTATTTGAGTCCAGTTTCATTTCAAAATTCTTATATCGTTCCCTTCTAAACAGTACATCATTATTTGTTGTTCAGTGTCATTTTTACTATTTGATTAATTTTGGTAAAATTTAAATTCTTCTATTTCTCCTGTAATTCTATGTCTTTTAACCGAGTTGTACGTCTTTCTAAAATCTATGTATATATTGGATTTGTAGCATAATAAGAATTCTTTCATAGTAATTATATGATAGGTTGTTACCCTTCCTTTTCTATAACTCGCTTATTACTTTTCTGTCTACAGTTTTGTATTTTGTTCTATTTGATTGCAGTTGTCATTATTTTATAAACCATTTCTAATAAAATTTTTCACCGTTATCCTGTTTTCAGTTATTCTGTGATTTTATTTGTTTCTTAGCTCTTCATTAAATTTTTTTTTATAACTCCAATATTTATACAATCTGCCAATTAATATTAGGCTATAAGTATTCTATAGGACTAAATATAGGTAAATGAGTACAATAAGACATGTGGGGTAGAATTCCAGCGAAAACTCCCCTTACAATGTTTTAATATAATATTCATGAGAATGAGGAGTACAATGTTGTGAAAGATTAATATACAATGACAGTTAGAATCTAGTAGGTAGATCAGATGGCTTAAAACGCTTCAGTCTTTTGGGTTCGTTGTTATATTCCATAAGGTGCTGCACAGAAGTGTTGGGATGAGCGAACAGTCTGTCTTTATATCTTTCACTGAGCTTTTTAATTTCACTTTTCACTGTGAGAATTTGTAGGTCACTTAAAATCACATTATTGGGGACGTACCATGGCGCGTCAACGATCATTCTAAGCAGCTTGCTTTGGAAGCGATCAATCATAGCTAAGTTGGAGATAGCTGCAGTACCCCACAAGGAGATCCCATAGGTCCAAATAGGTTTGAGAACTATTTTGTAAATTAATAGTTTATTTTCTAATGATAACTTGGATTTTCTGCCGATAAGCCAGTATAACTTTTGGAGTTGAAGTCCGAGTTGCTTGCGTTTGGTGAATATATGATTTCTCCAGGTCAGTCTCCTATCTAAATGCAGTCCCAAATATTTAACTGTGGTAGTTGATGACCATTGAAAGTTACTGGAGAACAGTTATCTTTTCTCATAGTGAATGTGATGTGTTGTGACTTAGATTCATTCACTTTTATTCGTCATTTACTAGCCCACAATTGAATTTTGTTAAGGTGACCCTGAAGGTATCTTGAAGCAGCTTGTGGGTTGATATGAGATCTTCATTAAATGGGCCTTGAAATTGTTTTTCCATGATTTCTTTTATTTTTTCTTCTCCTACCAAAATTACATTTATATTCTGTTTGAAAAATTATCTCTTTCCTCTGATAGTAACTTTCTATTTCTTTCACTCTTTATTTCATATGCGCTTTCTGTTTCTTTTATATAGATTTTTTTTACATTTGTCCTTTGTTAGCTATACATATTCTTGTCTTTTTTTTGTTGTACATTCAGGATTCTTTTTCTGAAAATTGCCCTTTGTTACAATTTTTTGCATAGTCTTTTCTATGTTTTTCCATCCTTTGTTGATGTGATTATAAGATGTCTCTACCCTGTCCTTACAATTCTCTGTTATTTGTTTCTCGTATTGCGTATATAATTTTAGGTTCTGTGGTCTCTTCATGTTGCATTATTTTATTTCTCTTATCTTCTTCAAGTTGATTCTTTTTAAGAGTAATCAAAATTGATACATTGGATATATTTTTAATTTATTTTTCATATTTTTTGTTTATTTCAGCATAATCTATTTGATTTGTATGAAACCCATGTCGCTTTATAAATATTTTTCATTGTAAACTATTATTTACTATCGCCATCTTCTTTTCTTCTAGAAATTCTATTAGCTTTTTTCCATTATTATTGCTTTCTTTATGTTTACAAGAATTATCTATCTAATTTTATATTTACGTCCCTGTGTTCTTTTTTAATTTTTCATAGAAGCCATATTTTCTTCTTTTGTTTGTTTCTTAGTTAGAATATATGTGTTTAATATGATTATGTCCATTCTATTTCTTATTTCTATGTAGAATAATTTCTCTAATACTAGAATATGCTTTTTTCGTTGATTTGTTTATTCATCAAAATTCGTGTTCCATATTTTCTTGTACCAATTCCACTTGTAAATATTACATATTTGACTAACTCCCTCTTTATACTTCCTTTTTATGTGTCTCTTGCGGAGTTATTAGAGCCTTCTTGTACCTTTGTGCTTTATATAATTTTTAAATGCTATTTCTACATTTAACCCTCTTACATTTTATGTTTCTATTCTTATACATTTATTCTGTTTGTTCTCTCATTCTTTCTTGTTTCTTGCCTATTTTCTTATTCACAGTTGTATCCTTTTTCTTTGTCCGTTTAATTTTTATTTTTTCAGTTCTATTTTTATGCTGTGTTTTGATACCTTTATTTAAGCCTATTTTTTTATTTTTTCCATCTCCACCTCACTTATTATTATTTTATGTTCCATATTTACAGTTTTCTTCTTTTTCTTCTTTTTCTATCATCCTGATTTAGCCTTGTTATCTATATATATATTTATAAAGCTATTATCAATGTAGACCTTTTTTTGTTTTGTTTCTCCTCCTTAGCAACATTTTTTCTGTTTTACCTAACTATTTATTTTAAGTGCTTCTTAATAAACGTCTTTGTGGTTACTTACAATTTCTCTAGATTCTTTGTATCTGCGTCTGATCCACTTATTTTAATATTAGTTATCTTCTTCTGATCATCTTTTATAGTTCCCATCATGTTAAATATATGATCTAATTTTTTTTTACTTGTGATTTAGTTTGGGTTTGTAAAGTTTTTTTGCTTCTTGTAAAATATCCATCCATATTTTTCCTTATACCTTCTTTGTTGAACAGGCATTGCTACAGCCAGTATCCGTTTCTTTTATTTTTGTTTACCATATTTTTTTAATTTTTTATTTAGCTATTCGATAACCACCTCATTACCTATCACTTTTAGCGTTAAAGGTAATTTGTAGACCGCTTCTTCAGATTAATTATTTCTACCGGTTTAAATTTTAATAGTAAAACAAGTAACTTCGTACTCATCAGCTCTATATTCTTACCAACCCACCTATCTCCTGTGTATGACCTGTTGCCCAACATGCGACCCTAGAAATAGTCGTTATTGTACGGAATGTTTATATGTTATCAATTTCAATGCATGAAATTCTCAACCTTAATATTAAATTGTATAAATTTAAATATAGATCTATTTACTCTCAGTTCCTTAACTGACCTTACTTTTTTCTTACCTCCCCACTTGTAGATTTTTTTAAGCTAATAATCACTTTACACATATCTTTAATCACTCGACATAGACATTTGTAGATACTTACTAAAGAAATAACACACATGCCTACAAACAATCCGTTAGATTTAAAATCAATAATAGTGATTGTATGAAAGATTAAAGAAATAAATCAATTCCAGATATTTAATTTTAATAAATTATTATTGGTTTTACTTTTATTTCTTGAACACTATTATTTTTCAGACCTGAAATTAATTATTTAAAATTTATCCTCTTGGCATTTATAAACCTTGTATGATATGCATTAAAATAATATTCAAAGAATAAACTATGTTTGTGTTCGTTGTAGATAACAAATTATTTACAAAATACATAAATATTTAAAAACATTTTTAAACCTCCTCGTATAGCTATGACACAAACCAAATTAGATTGCATAACTTATTAAACTTGATTATTGAAATAACCGCAAGGAAAGTGGTACGCTTGTAATGCTCCAATAAATATTACGTTATTGCAGAAATGAAAATAATAAAAGTAACTTTCTATTCCTAGCAAGGTTATGCTATTTAATGTGAACTATATTTTTGGTTCAGCAGTAGTGTTAATTGATGTTAACAAGTTTTAAATATATGTATGGCACAATTCGCACTTCCATTTTGTTAATGCACAATGTTTGTGTAGTGCCAGTAATAAGTAAAATGAAAATAGTGCATTTCAAGCATGGCAGAAAAGTGAAGCGAACTATTGCCACAGGAAATGGTTAAGTGGAATTAATTATAACTTTTTGTAGTAAAAGTTGTCACATGATTATAATACTATCTTTAGAATTATAGCCTCTCGTTTCGTTTAAAATCAACCAAAGGCAGTTGGGGTTGCATAAAACATAACACTTTAAGCCACCTAGGGAAACGCGTCAGTACTGTAGGATCGTCAAAATATTTTTAGCAAAAGTGATCTTTACATTAATTCTCTTTGTTACGTACACTTTTTACAACTTGATCGTGTATTATTCTTAGGGGATAACCTGTCTATCTTTAAAGGGTCAAGTTCTTAAATGGTCATTCTGGTCCTTTCGGGGGCTACGTATTATGTACCAATAGTGCAATTTTATACGATGTTACCACTTTCCTCATAGGTAGCGGTGTTCTTTTTGTCAGCGATTTGATATGGGTCATCTATTTTTACGCTGCTGAGAGTAGGTGTATTTAGCAAAACTAGAATACTTGTAAAGTTATGGCTATTTTTTCCGTGAAATTCTTATGTTGTTGACGAATACCTGCAAAAGCGCAATAGTTGGAGTGTAACTGTAACTGCAGTGCTTCGAACATCATCACTACCTAATATAAGTAAGCGGTTTTACCACCGGAACTTTGACTGAGGTTCTATTTATGGCGAACAAGTGGTGAATAGGTGCAGGAACCGTGTACTGCAGTTTGTTCAATAAAAACATGTTGACAATTTTTAGATGTACATTTACTTGATTTATAAACTATTATTTAAATATAAAATCACACCATTTTTAAAGTTGTGGAATACATTTAGTAAGTCGTCTAGTCAACGGCTTGTTATCTTCTAGACTAGCTATTAACCATTTTTTCGACAAATTTTTCGAGTAAATTACACCAAATGTGTTTTAGGAATCATGTTAATTATTTTAAAAATCTTATTTTTTGCTGATAATTTCCAATTCATATATATTCAAATATTTTCGATGAGATTTTGATCAATATTTTGTAGCAGCCAATCCATTTTTTTATTCCCGTTAAACTCTTTCCATTACTTTCAAACTTTATTGTAATGTTTGAGTCATTGCTTTATAGTAACAGACAATCTGTGTGGGGTTATTAGTTTTCCATTACGTACCCCCCCCCCCTCCCCAGATAAGGATAGGGAAATGCTTCCCAGATATGGATGGTACCGAAGAAATGAAATACTCAGAGGCAAACTAAAACTAGCACAAGATACTACAGTTTTCCAGTATCTTATGTTAGGGACGACTAAATTTCATCTCTCAACCCGTCTGGCCAGCGTAAGAAGAAGATTAAGGTTACCCTCTTCGTGTATTTTTTATATGTAAAATTTCAAAACAAATAGAATTTAACTAAAGATGAGTAGAACCTTTAGTCCAGAATTTCATATATCAATCTGTCTCGCGAAACTTGGGAAAAACACAAATTTAGCTATTTTAAAATCTGAAAAAAAACATAATGAAACAAAAAAAAGTTAATGAAAAAGTTCATGATTGCTATGTATAACATAAGACCCCTGCACAAAGATGAACATTTATAGTATCTGTAGAAGAACATTAAAAATATTAATTCAGATATTTTAAGACTAGCTAAAATCAAAAGAACTGGCGAACACTGCTTAGTCTTAACATCTGGTCATATACTGTATTACAAAAGAGCAGCAATCCAGGAAACCAACATAGAAAGCGTAGGTTTTATAATACACAAAATAATAGCACACAATGTAAAATAATACAACTCTATATTGAAGTATGTGGGTTACATCTTAAACATATCAAAATTCTGTAATATAAAGCTTATTCAAGTATACGCTCCAACGACAAAACACGGAGACGAAGTGGTTGAATAATTTTACGAAAAAATCTCAGCCACAAAAGATAACAGTCGATGCTAGCATACATCATAATCGGAGAGTTTAATGCCAAGGTAGGCAAAAGAATAGATCCAAGTAAAAATTGGACTGAAACTTAAAGGCTAAGAGAAAAGAATAAACGCTTGTTAACTTTCCAGAACAACAAAACGTATATGTAACTTTATAATTTATAATTTATATATGTAACCTTTAAAAAAACTCAGTAAAAAATGGACTTTAATTAGCCCTAATGAAAAATGTAAGAACAAAATAGACCACATACTATTATCACATAAAGAAATAGTTAAAGGTCGTCATTAAATAATATTGGCACAGGGAGTGACCAGCGAATAGAAATAAACAAAGCATTAGAAAGAAAGTAGCGAATAAACAACGATAGACATAAAACTTTTAAAAGTAAATCGTATACAATATGTACATTAATTAAACAAAAATCTAGAAATTTCTAAGTTGCAGATATTGTTTTTGAACTATATGAACACCATTACAAACAAATCTATGTTAGATGCAGGCCATAAGGTGACTACAATCTCAAGGAACAAAAACAAAGTTGTAGTGTAAAAATAAAAGTACTATTCAGTAACAGAAGGAAATAAGACGTTAAACAAATCAATAAGAAAGGATAAAAAAGACAATTTAAAAAACAAATTGAAAAAGTAAGTTAAGAGAACAAGAATATAAAAAGCATAAGTTTAGTAGGTAGATAAAACATTACAGAAATTAAGGATAGGGAAGGAAAAGATCTTACATTTATTCTAGCTACTACTGGGACATGATCAGAATATATATCAGCACCAGGGTATGTTTTTGTTGATTTAATGGCGTTTTTATATCTGTTGTTAACTAGTAAGTAGTCTATCTGGTTGCGTACTATTTTTTCCGGTTTGTCTGCTGGAGACTTCCATGTGTATAGTCGTCTTTCTGGGAGTTTAAAAAGCGTGTTTGCAATCACCAACCCTTTATATTGGCAAAACTGTATTAAGCGATCTCCTCTGTCATTTCGTTGTCCCAGGTCAAAGCTACCCGTACATCCCTTGACTTTAATGTTGCCAACTTTGGCATTGAAATCTCCGATCACTATTGTCATATCTTTGTGTTTGATGCTTTGGTATACTTCTTCTAACTGCGAGTAAAATTCTTCTATTTCTTCGTTGTCTTTGTCTGCAGTTGGTGCATATACCTGTATAATGTTCATTGTACCTATATTTGCCTTCATCTGCAGCATCATAATCCTGTCCGAGTATGGTGTAAAGCTCACAATTGTCGGTGCTATTGTTTTATTTACTATAATTCCAACTCCGTATCTATGTTCTCGGTCATTGTTGCCCGAGTAGTACATGGTATTGTTGTCTGTTATGCACTTCCTATTTCCTGGCCATCTTGTATCGCTAACACCTAAAATGCTTATCTTTAACCTTTTCATTTCCAATTCTATATTGTTCAGTTTGCCCGCCCTGTACAAACTATTTGCATTCCAGGTTCCAATTTTTAATTCATTTATTGATATTATTTTGGCTTGGTTCACAACTGTTCCCCCCGGAGATCCGATCGGGGAACTTACCCCGGACTTTATTTTAGTTCTGAACTTTGCCATATTGATGATGATTTATTATTATATATTATTGAAATCGGAATTAATACATGCTCTTAATAACATGAAATCTGGAAAAACTACCGGTCCAGATCAAATACCTATTGAACTTTTCAAACTTTTCAATAACGACGTAATTGATATCATACTCAATCTCTTTAACAAAATCTATGAAACAGGTATAATTCCTGAGCAATGGCTAACATCCATATTCGTATTAATACCGAGAAAACTAGTGCAAAAGAGTGTACTGATTATAGAACCATTGCACTTATGAACCATGTTCTGAAATTATTCTTAAAGATAATCCACCAAAGAATATATGCAAAATTAGAGGACGATATAAGTGATGCACAATTTGGTCTCGGAACACGAGAAGCCCTTTTCGCAGTTAATGTCCTCAGTCAACGATGCCTAGACATAAACCAAGACATGTATGTCTGTTTCATTGATTTTGAAAAGGCATTTGACAAGGTTAGACACGATAAACTCCTGGAAATACTCTTAAAGAAAAAAATGGACATGAGGGACATAAGAATGATTAAAAACTTATACTGGGGACAGAGAGCCAATATAAGGGTAGAAAATGAGCTAACTGAAGACATTATGATACGTCGAGGAGTGAGACAGGGCTGTATCCTGTCCCCACTGCTCTTTAACATATATAGTGAAGCTATATTTAACGAAGCCCTTGAAGATGAGGAAAAAGGTATGATAGTAAATGGCGAGGTAATCAATAATATTAGATATGCAGACGACACGATACTACTGGCAAGTAATTTAAATGATCTACAATATCTGTTAGAAAAGGTAAATAACAGCTGTAATGAATATGGATTAAGAATAAATCTTAACAAAACTAAATGGATGCAAATCACAAAATCCCACCAAACCAAATGAATTTAAACATTACAAATACGGCAATAGAAAGAGTACAGGCATATAGATATCTGGGAGCCTGGATAGATCAAACAGGGGATCAGACACCAGAAATCAGAACAAGAATTGAAATTGCCAGAGCATCGTTTGTATCACTAAAGAAATTACTATGCAGCCGAAATATAAGCATAGAGCTCAGGATGCGGATGCTCCGCTTTTATGTGTTCCCTGTATTGTTGTACGGAGTAGAGGCGTGGACAGTAAAAAAGAAACACTTAGACAAACTACAAGCTTTCGAAATGTGGTGCTACCGAAGAATGTGGCGCATATCTTGGACTGATAGGATCACCAACAGAGAAGTCCTTGGAAAAATGAATAAAGAATCTGAAGTAATAAATTCAATAAAAAGGAGAAAACTTGAATACCTAGGCCACATAACAAGAGGAACTAAATACGCCATGCTGCAAATAATAATGCAGGGAAAAATTAAAGGAAACCGGAGTGTCGGACGTAGACGAATATCTTGGTTGAAAAACTTGAGGGATTGGTTTGGCTGCAGCAGTATCGAACTGTTCCGAGCAGTTGCAAATAAGGTTCGCATATCAATGATGATTTCCAGCCTCCGATAGGAGAAGGACTTTAAGAAGAAGAAGAAGGAAAAGATGTAGGAGACATACAATGGATATTAAGAACCACGAAGTCATACATTAAAAACTATATAAATAGAGAAAATACAATTTTATGCACAGTAGAAAAAAATAAGAAAAGAAAATAACAAACTTCAAGAGGCAGTCCGCAAATTAGTGAAGAAGAAATAAAGTTCAACATAAAGACTATCAAAAACAGTAAATGTTCAGGGCACAATGGACTAACAGCTGAACTAATAACACAAGGCGGTGATACAATAATCAAGGCACTGCAAACATTTTTTAACAAATGTCTACTTGAAGGAAAAACGCCTGATGATTGGAGTAATTCCCTATTGGTTTTATATTCAAAAAAGGAGGTAAAACAATACTTGACAGTTACAGACCGAAATCATTACTGCCCCAAATATACACACTTCTTATGAAGATTATAATAAATAGGAAAAGACACATAGTACAATATTTCTTTATACATAGCTTACGTTGACTACGAGAAAACTTTTGATTCAGTTGTATTGTGAGTGATAAAAAAAGCATTACAAAATAGCAGAGTAGATCACCGATCTTTTCAAACTATTTATTCCATCCATGACCAAACAGCAATAGTGGTATGGCTACATGAAAACACCAACAATATTCCTATTGGTCATGGTGGAAAACAGAGAGACTCGATGAACCCGATGATATTATCTTAGCACTTAAATATGTCTTTAAAAACTTTAAATGGGAGCATAAAGAGGTAAATATAAATGGCAAAATGTTCAACTTCTTAATATATACGGATAATGTAGAAGCCATATCAGATTCACTTGAAGATCTATAAACTATCTCAGAAGAACTAAAAAATTGAATCGCAAATGTTGGGATAAATAACCAGAAAACAAAAATTATGACTAACATCATAACTGACAACCAAGAAATAGAGATCGTCAAGAATATATTTATTTAAGACAGATTATAGCATGCAAAAAATTCAATCAAAGCTTAGAAATTAACAGACGCATAGTATGATCAGCTTTTTGAAAACAAAAGAGGTTCTAAAAAACCAAAAAATATGTATCTTTAAAACTGAGAAAACCTGTTTGTGCCCAATGCGCACTTACGCTGCACAGACATAGACCTTAACACGATAATTAATGGAAAAACTTGCTAGGGCTTAACAAATCATAAGAAATTTAAAATTTAACATAATAAGGAATAAAAGAATTAAAAAAAAACAAAGTTAATAGAAGTTAAAGGACATATATGGTTTGAATTCTAACGTATCCATTTTTTTCTAAAAAAGTTGTTACTCAAAGAAGTTGCAACTTCTGTTACTTCTCCATCTAGATGTACATAGTTTTGACAATGTCGTCGCCATGGTTCCCTGGCTGCTTAGAACTCTCCTTTCGGGATGTACTTTGCCCACTGGAAAATGGCTGATTCAACAGCGCCTCGATTGAAAAGTGAGTGTCCTTTGTGGTCAGAAATTCATGGTGGCATTACGTGTCAACATTTCCTGAGACATTACCAGCTGCGCAGCCTTGTGTTTTTCTGCCAGCATTAGTGAAACCAACTTTAAAGAAACTTTTCGTATTTTCAGGCCATCATGCAAAATGAACTTTACAGGTTCTCCGAAAATGCCAAGTATAGAGGCGATATCACTCAAACGTAATCAACGGTCCTGCATAGCAACTTGTTCCACTCACGCAATCATGGTTTCGGTCCAGCTGGTTTGTTGCCGAGGCTGTTTCGGTTCATTGCCACACAACTCTCTGCATTTAAACTTTTGCACCTACTAACACATTTATAACACCCATAACGCCTTCACCGCACATTTCTCTCAATTGGCGATAAATTTATATGGGCGTTTCACCACGCAAGGGAAGAAAACGGATGATTACGTGTCGTTCTTGAACACTAAACGTCGCCATTTAAAGAATATAAAACAACACTCACTGCAATGGCGGTAATTCGACCTGTGCACATTAGTTTTTTTGCTGCCATTTGTATTACAAATTCAGAAACATTTCCCACCTCTTTTAAAATTAACCGCATCTTCTCCTCACTGCTAAGAAAAAAAAATTGAAGACCTTAGAACTTGAACGCACCTAGTAGCATCTCTAAAATGAAATTGGGCTGGTCATGCTATGAGGCAGAACGTCCAACATTAGATGACAATAAGCTAATGAAGAAGAAAAGAAGGACAGCCAATCCGTAGAATCTTACGCAAATACAGTTTTAGCAAACTATAACGTACCTTTTCTATACAGTTTATTTTTGCCTGTTAAGTATTCCAGTAAAGATTACTGTGTTGCCAATACCGCTACAAGTAAAACTTCCATAAGGTCCTACTATGCTGCATGTTTTACTTTTTTTGCAAGATTTTGTTTACTTTTTGACGTGAAACGTCTTTCATTTCGGTCAACAAGGGGTCACTTGCAAAAACCATATGTGACGAAATATGTTATGACAAGATCGCTTATAAATTTTGAAGTAGAGCACCTACCGGCATTATTTTGTTACCATTATTTAAAGGATAGAAGCCATTACTCGGTAGTGCATATGTTGCAAAATATGTAAATAAATGTTACTTATGTATTTGTTTGATTATCTATATCAGAGTCTGTCCTGTACAGCAGTGTTTTTCAACCTGTGGGTCGCAACCCCAGGGGTCGCAAAGCCTTACTTGAGGGGTCGCAAGTAAAAGAAAAACGCAAGTATCTATAGGTCCTATACTACAAAAAAAAAACTACAATTTCAGTGAGAAGGCTGTTTGTTTATTTTTTAATAATTTGTCGAAACGTAGCTCTATTTTTGAGACGCAAATAACTAAATCATTTTCTAAATGGAACCTATTTTTCTTTTTCCATATTAGGGTGTTGGTTAATTGACTTTTATTGCCACTTATGATAATACTCCATATAATACACATAATAAATAGAAACTCTTTCACTCACTTTATTGTGTACCTGCTGCTTAACTTTAATGTCTATTTTTTTCCTAATATCGTTTTACTTATGCTGTAATAGATTATTGCTGCTTTTCTGATATTACTATTTATATCTGCTTCAATTCTCCCGTTTTCCGTTATTATGTTTCCTAAGTATTCATAATAAATCACTCGTTCTACCTCTTCCTCGATTATTTTAATGTTGCTACTTTTCATTTTTTGATTTATAATCATGTATTTAGTTTTGTTTGCATTAATAACCATTTTCAGTTTGTCGATCTTTTCTTGCCATATATTTACTAGATTCTGCATCTTCTTGCTCGAATCCGAGATTAGTACTATATTGTCAACATATAAAAGGGAGTTTAATTTTACAAGTACCAAATGCTCGTAAGCAATTATTGTTTGGTTATGGCATGACTGCTTTCTTGTGCTCTTAAGCAAGAGATCAATTATCATTATAAACAATAATGCACTCATGCTGTTACCCTATTTTATTCCTTTTTCCATGATGAATATTTCTATTTCTATCTGGACTTTTACTAGGACTTCCTTATATATTGATTTTGCTACATTTATTACCTTCCTTAATATTCTATATTTCTTTAGTGTTTTCCATAATATATTTTTATTAATCATATCAAAATGTGCCTTGAGGTCTATAATCATCAGATGTAACTCTTCTCCTTTTAGCAGTTTTCTCTCAATTATGTTTCCTAGTATACGGACGTTATCATTTGTGCCTCTTGCTGCTCTGAATGTAGCTTATTCGTTTTCTAAGTCTTCTTTAAATTTAGTCCTAATCCGCTTATTCACTATTCTAGTGTAGATCTTAAAGCATACCGAGGAGAAACAGATTTGTCTGTAATTCTCGCAGCAACTTTATTCTCCATTTTTATGTATCAGTACTGACAGGTTTTTCACCAGTTTAGAGGTATTTTTTACTACTCCATGCTTGCTTGCAGATCTTCCACAACCATTTCTTGCCTTTTCCCCTCATCCATTTTACCATTTCGGAATCCATTTCATTTCTATTATGATAGCCCTTATTGTTTCTTCAATTTCTTTCATTGATATGTTTTCTTGCACTTCTTTCACTGTTTGTACAATAATTATTTCTTCATTGTTTCCCTTATATTATTCTATAAAGAAATCTCTCCAAACTTTTAGTTTTTCTATTAACTTTTTTTTTATATTTTTTTACTATTTCTTATTGGATATTCTTCCATTTTTCTTTGTCGTTATTTTACTCTAAAATCACCTATTATCTATTTTGTATTGTTTATTAAGTTTTTTCTCGAATTTTTCCCAACTTATTTTTGCTTCTCTAACTGCATTTTTAACTATCTTACTAAAAAATATAAGAAAATGATTACAGAATAAGAATATACAATAAAAAATAGTTATTTTATTAGATTAGTTAAAAAATTAAAACAACAAAAGACAAAATATTTAAAGCATGTTACGGAAATTGACTAACAAAAGCCAATAAATGTTATATTAGAATAGACTCCAGCAGGAAAGAGAAAACATAGCAGGTCAAAATGGCCACATGGAGTAAAGAACAATTTAAGAATTATAGATGACCAAAATGTTTGAGATAAAATTAAGAATAGGAAATCATAATCTAAGATATACACCAGTGCTAATTAAAAGTAAGGTTTACAAATTATGCATTGCCACCTGATTCCACTAGAAAATGTAAAGAAAAGGTGCAGGATTGTACAGTAAAGTTTCACTTAAATCCAGACACAAGATAGAGTTAAATCTTGTCACTAAATACTTACAAATTCCCAGAATTATCTAAAAAAATTATTACACTTTCTCGGAAGTGATAGATTTGATTACAAATTGACGTTATAAATTTGATTGTGTTTCCAAATTGCCATACATTTTGAATGTTACCTTACTGAACTAAAAAGGCACTCTGTTTATAACTCTGATCTTTTATCAAAGTATTAGTACTTATTCAGATCATTGACTCTCTTTTGCGGTAGGTACTTTATAAGTGAAAATTGAAGCAAAAGAATTTGTTGCTTCTGAAAACGCGGCATGGTAAAAATGTATAAGACAGAAATTGGCAGAAATCTGAATACAAATCCAAAAATCAGATTATTTTTCAATCGATAGTATCTCTTTTCTATATATCTATTCTTTCTAAGGTACATTTAACTAATTATCCATATTGATATGTCTTCTGTAAGAAATATAATTAAAGCAAAAGTAAGTATTATGGAAATGGGACATCTAAAAATTAGTCATGTCTTTCAACATAAATTTCATGGTGAATCGAAATGAATATACAAACGAAATAAACAATAGGAAAAATTATCTGATATACAGACTGATCTGAATCAGCATATACCGTGAAAAGAAAAACTTGTACTAGAAAAATATATTTTGTTTTTTCAAGCAGAGATATTTACTACGCTGCAATGCACAGGATAAAATAATTTGAGGGATTATTGAAACATGTAAATAAATATATTCACAGACAGTTAAGCAACCCTGAAGACTTTAAAGAAACTGAAGGTTATATCCAGGCTAATATAGAAATGCTGCAACGAGCAGACCACAGCGCTATGTTGCAGGTACCAAAATTGCAAAATTGTAAGCAAAGGAGAAGCTGACGTGCTATAACCAGAAAGATTATCAACTCCATATATAAGCCCTGAGTAGGCTCCAGGAATACCTTAAGGTACAACACCAAGTAATAGCCAAGTAATAAAATTGGAAGAATGTATCAGGACAAAACCTTTACAAAAGTATAATCGTTGAAGAATTGAAGAATAGTTAATACAAAATAGGAATCAGCTACGAACTGTTATGGGTCTCCAAACAGGGTGTTGTCTTCTTAGAAGACACCTACAAAAACAGGATTGTACAATGGAGACCTGAGTTGCAGACAATGTAGCGGAAAAACAGAGACAACCATATACATCTTGTGCGAGTGTAAGGCTTTTAATATTCACAAGAGACAAGCTATTTATGGAAAATAAATAATAGAAGAATACAGAAACTATTCAGTAAGGAACTTGTACAAACTGTTACAAGGAACAAGATTACCGAAAAAAGTGTTGCTGGACACGAGTCAAACGGTTCTCAACAAAAAAAATTGCCACAATAATTTAGCTGATAAAAATACTGTAACATTTTTTTATTTTTTTATGCTCAAATATAATAAGAAATGTAATAACTTGTATATAGCCCTTGTTACCCAGCAATAAAAAACACCTTAAACTTTGTAATGACTTATTACCATCCACTAATTAACCATCACGAACTCAAATGACTCGCTAATGAGCCGCCACTGACATCAATGAACTTAATAATCTTTAGCCTACTTCTCCCCCTTCAAAGAGAGCAGCGTCTTTGATTTTACCGCGGTTGACCCCGCCAGTTCACCCCTAAACATTTTCCGCGGCTCTCGTTCCGCCACGTACAATTATTTCCGCGGCAATTGGCCCTCGGGGGCGGCGTGCAGCAGCGCGGCCGCGCCGCCGCCCACCGCTGCGGCCGCGCCCGACAAAAACTAATAAATTCGTAGAAAAAACCGCTGCCTTTCGCGTCCCCGCGCGGGTTTAATAAAAGCCGATGAATTATTTGCCGGGTTTCGATACGGATACGGCCCGGACAGACATCATAACAATGGGCGCTGACAATGGGGCAAGATTAAATGTATTGAATTGCTCTCAATTTGATCTCGATGGCTGATTGCGTCGCCGAAAGAAACGCTGAAAATTTCTGGAGCGGGCTTTATTCTCGCGCAGGCCGGAATGTGATTGCATGCAGCTGTATGTAGCGGTGGCTGGGATTTTGGCCGAAAAGTCCATTTTAGGAACATGTAATCGAAATTTTGAGACCTGGACGCAATTGCCATTTTTAATTATCTTTTAAAAACATTGTTTTTGGAGCGAATAACAAAACTTAACGTTGCCTATAAAATTATTTATAGGAATTAATTGGGCAATAACTATTAGGCTATAAATTATTAAAAACAGATTTTATCAAAATACAATAATTAATTGTTTTGTAGTAATACCAGAGAATTTTAAAAATTACACAGATATGTAATTAGAAACTGAAATTTTATCTGATTGTTATAAACAGAAAACAAAAAAATTGTACAAATGTCATATATCTATTTCTTTCGTTGTCACGCGCCTACGGTCGCCTCCTTGCCGGCAGACGTAGTCACCGGTTTCCCGGTACCGATTCCAAACTCTCGGTACAGCTGATTGACTCAGATTTAGTTCGTTTGCCACGGCTTTCTAACTGAAGCCCTTTCTCAACAATGCAACTGGCTGGGCTGCTTCAGCAGCTTTGGTATCCCTTTCTTGCAAGTAACTCAAACATTTACGTCACTTACATACTTACATCAACTTCGGATAAGTGACTGAGATGAATTACCGGTTTTTAAGCGTACTGTAGGACAATCAACAGTCGTCGCGCACGAGCGTTCCAATTAGCAAGATTCGCAAAACCCTGTTCGTGATGCATATTTCTTTGAATGCATCATCCGATTAGTGTAATAGCAACGGTTTTTTAAAGCTCAATGATAAAAATATTCCTTGCACGTTAATATTTTTATTTTCATTTTCTTCAGACTGAAACAGGAGACGAAAATGCGCTTGCTGCTAGTGAGTCGAATGTTTTGCTCTCAAGTGTAGTTATCGCCCGGGCATTTAAATAACATTCAATCGGAAAATTTGTTTAATAAATTCAGGTAATATAAAGAATAATAATCGGCTATTAAAATATAAATAACTCGGTCCATTAAAGCTGAGTTGTCAGCCAAAAACAATGCTAAAATTACAACAATAAATCCAATTAATGACACGAACAAACAAAATTCAGATTACTTATTTCCACCTTCCTTTTTCAGGTCAAGATAATATTACCGACAATACTCCAACAACCAGCCAGACCAACAGCCAATCAACAATAAAAATAAAAATTTTACCTATATTTACCCATTACTTTAACAATTATAAAGATATAATAGCCGACATTAAAAAAAATACCGAGGAGCAAGAGTTCCCAACATCTTAGAACAGTAAGTACTTAAAAATAAGCCTTACAAATTATGAAGATTATAGTAAACTTGCTAAATTTTATATGAAGTGAAGTAGAATTTCGTTCATTTTACGATTCTCGTAAAAACACTTATCAGTTGTTATAAAAATGGTGTCAGTTCCTTCAATTTTAGCAGAAATTAAAGACGCGATTATTAAATAAATAAAGATAAAAGACCAATTCCTATATGCGCAGTAATATTATCACCAAGTAAATCAGCTAATGAAATATATGATATTAAAACACTGTGCTATTCAATAATCGTAGTTGAAGCAAGGAAAAAGACAACAATTTCAAAATGTTATAAATGTCAAAGATACGACCACCCCAAAAACTACGGTGCAACTAAGCCTCGCTCTGTTAATTGCAACAAAGATCATCCTACGCATTATCAAAAACCTCCACTAACGTTCCTTACAATCAAACCGCAAATTCTAACTTCAATTCTAATTCCGAAATAACCAACAAACCTAACTTAGAACAATCATCATCTACCATGGATTTCATTCTCAAATTTGTGCAACAACTTATAATACCCCATTTATTCTAAATTAAATCCTTTGTTACATCTTATACATTGCCACACCTTTTCAATGTATAACTATCTCAATAATTTCCTAAATATAGCAATCTTTAACTGGAATGCCAATGTGATTAAGCATGCTTAACTGAAAATCATTTATCACAAAGTGAAAATTTTAAAATCGGCGAATATCATGTATAATAGTGATTTCTGAACTCAATTCTGATTATATTCCTGTCCAAATAACCTTCGATTTTCAAAAACATACCAAGAATAGCTCAATTCTCTTCTCACTAATCCTAGAAACATAAAAGCCAGGTACGACCTCGATGTTAACGCAGAAGCCATCGAATATTAATCAAAGCCACTAAGAACAAAATTATAATATTTTACCTACACATATAATAAAACTTCTTAAACATAAAAGTAGAATACGAAGACGGGAGTAAACAACAAGAGAACCTCATCTTAAAAATATGGTTAATAACTTCTCAAATACCATTAAAGGTAAAGTTGACAAATATCGAATTTATAATTACACCAAGCACCTTGTAAAACTAGGACCGAATAGTACAAATTTATGGAAAGCAACCAAGATATTGACTCGACTATTGACGTCCCTCTAATGAGCCATAACATTTGCAATTCCTTTAACAAAGAAAAATGCAATGTTTTTGTAGAACATCTTTAAACTGTATTTACATTATTAATATCAGATAATAACCGATTCACTGCACCTATAATTAGTGCTTACAATGAAACACATTTTCCAATACATAACGATTTTGACCAACCTACATCGCCAAAAGAAATTGAATCCTACGTCAAAGCATTGCCGAATAGAACAGTACCAGGCTACGATCTCATCCCTAATGTAGCTTTGAAATGTTTAATAGAAAGGGGCTCACTTTTTTGTCTACACTAGTTAACGCATGTGTGAGGATTGGATATTTTCTAAATAAATGAAGATATGCCCACGTAATAATGTTTCGCAAACCAGGGAAGAGCAAATTCGACTGTAGTAGCTATCGACTTATGACTCTCTTACCAACCTTGTCAAAACTGCTAGAGTAATTTATAATCGATTAATTGTGTCGTTGAGTAAACTTAAAATAATTCTGTCAATCCAATTTGAATTTTGAAAAGATTCTATCACTCAACAATTAAAAAAAAATTACTAAACTACATCTTTGGTTGCTAATATTTTCTTCTTCCTGGAGAATTAAAGATTTGAAGTTCGCATTAATGCTTTCATTTCTAATACCTATGAGATTTATGCCGGAGTTCCCCAAGGTAGTGTTCTGGAACCTCCTCTTTTCAATTTATTCATTTATGATATTTCATTTCCCAGTGTGAGTTAAAACTTGCATTATTTGCTGGCAACACAATGACCTTCCCATTGCTGTTAATCTACTCTAATCGGCCATTAATACTTTAAGTCATTGGCTTAATATATGGCGCACCCCATTAAATCCCTCAAAATTCGTCGCCAAAATAATCACTTTAACACGAATAATGGATCATCTGGGATTGCAAATATCTGGAGCTGGCATACCTTGAAACTTAAGATTAAATATCAACGATGGTTAAGTTAGAAGAACTTTTGTCTCCGTAGTAATATATAATGTTATTTGACGTTCAATTTTGTCAATACCAAGTACAACATTGTAAAATGTTCATGTGGTGTAAGTAATAAAAAAAAACTTCTTTCTGATAATATATTACTGAGGAGAAAACACTAAGTAAAAATAGAAATCAAAATTCCACATCATATGTATATTTACTATGACTTCTTCTTCTTCTTCTTATTCTTCATCAGCTTTTCTCTGTCTACTCCTGAACATAAGCCCCCCCCCCTTGTTTTTTCCATTCTGATCTATCCCATGCCACCTGTTGCCACCTTTTTCCTAATTTTTCTTTTACGTCATCTATCCATCTTCTTTGGGACGTCCAACTCCTCTTTTATGTCTTCTAGGTCGACAGTTCAATATATTTTTGGTCCATTTCATATCGTCTTGTCTGGCGACATGCCCCACTCAACTCCATTTCAGGGTGGCTATTCTTTTCATGACATCCTCTACCTTTGTCTTTTTTCTTATCTCCTCATTCCTGATGTGGTCTCTGAGATTTATACCTAGCATGATACTGGTGTCAGTTCAGGTATCATTACTTTCGTCTTATTTAAATTCGTTGTTAGACCCACTTTCTCCGACATTGTTTTAAGTTCTAGGAGCATGTTGCTCAGTTCGTTTAGATCGCTACTTATTATTACAATGTCGTCTGCAAATTGGAGGTGTGAGAGATAGCGACCGTCTATGTTTAAACCCTTGTTCTCCCAATTTATTTGTTTAAACACGTCTTCCAGTGGTAGTGTGAATAATTTCGGGGAAATAGGATCTCCCTGCCTTACTCCTCGCTGTATACCTATTTTTTGTGTTTCAAATTCATCATCTATTTTCACTTTAATTGTCACGTTATCGTAGATATATTTACGTAAATTTCTATATTTCGAGTCTATCCTTGCGTTATACATTGCACTGAATATTGCCCATAACTCTATGGAATCGAATACTTTGCCGTAGTCCACAAACGCTAGGTGGATCGGGACATTATATTCAATGCACTTTTCAATTAGCGTTCTCAGGTTTTGAATTTGTTCTGTGTGCTATATCCTTTGCGAAATCCAGCCTGTTCTGGGGATTGGTATGAATCTAATTTGTTAGATAGTTTGTTCGTCATTATTTTAGTCAGCAGTTTGTAAGAATGCGCTAGGATACTTATAGGTCTATAGTTCTCTATGTTAAGTAAATCACCTTTTTTATATAAGAGTATGACCTTACATTTGTTGAGAAGAGTTCTTACTTTTTCTAATGTCTTTATGCCCGCTAACTGGATAAACTCTTTTGAGATTCTGTCCTCACCTGGGACTCTTTCGTTCTTCATTTGAGCAAGACCGTGTTCTACCTCGTCAATGGTTATTTCGGGTATCTCTTCCGAACCTACGTTTAAGATGTTTATTTGGTGTTCTCCTCCTGTTGGGTTCAGGTTGGTTGATGTGCATAAATTTGTGTAGAAATTCTCCATCACCTTTATTATTTGGTTTTTTTCTTGCATAGTTTTTCCATCTTTTTTTTAAGTTGATGTATTTTCGTTCGACCAATTGAATTGATGGATTTTAATACCTTCATGTTTTTGTTATTTTCTATAGTGGCTTTTATTTTTTCTGTATTATGAGTTCGTCCTTTCTGATTTTCTTTCTAATGGTTTCGTTTAGTTCTACGTATTCTGTTGAGGTTTTACTCATATTTCTTCTCTTATCCATAAGTTCTCTTGTGTCTTGTTTTATTTTACTTCTTGTTGGTTTAGTAGTGGCACATATCTTTTTAGTAACCGTCTTAATGTCATCAGCTATTTTCTTTTCAATGTCGTTTATGCTCATTTCTTTAAGTCTTTCTGTTGAGATACTTTCTTTATTTAGTTCGTTTTGATATTTGTCTGCTCTGTTTCAGTTGTTGCACAGTAGGATATTTTTGATGTTGTATTAATTTCCTTCTTTCTAGTTTTTTATTGATGATTACTTTTGCTCTGATAAGTCTATGGTCACTTCCAAGGTCAAATCTATTCAATACTGTAACATCTATGACAATGTATTTCTTGTTCGAAATGATATAATCTATTTCATTCTTTGTATTTTGGTCTGGGCTTTTCCAAGTCCATCTTCGACTTAGAGGCTTTTTGAAGAAGGTATTCATACAGTAGAGATTTTCTCTTTGTAGATAGTTGATAAGTATTTCTCCCCTATCATTTATTGTTCCTAGACCAAAGTTACCTCTGTCCGGTATGTTGTCATCGTTTGTACTGCCTGCTTTGGCATTAAAGTCACCAATTATCATACGATAATATGCTTTTTCTTTTTTCAGTGCTAATGTAATATCGTCATAAAACTTGTCTGTCTTCGTCGTTTGCGATGCTAGTGGGTGCATATACCTGGATAATCTGCAGATGATATCGCTTTGAAATTTATATATATATATATATATATATATATATATATATATATATATATATATATAGTATGTATATATATATATAATTTTCTTATTTATTATAAGCGCTACTTTTCCTAGATGTGACTGTGTGTTGGTGTTGTTTTGATATAGAAATATGTCCAGATGCAATCGTTGTGCATTTCTCTCCTGGACGTCTTGTTTCGCTCAAGCCCAACACGTCCCAATTTATGTTACTCAACTCTTCCTCTAGTTCTTCAAGTCGGTCATTTGATTTCATTGTTCGTAAGTTATATGTGGCAAGATGAAGGGTGAAAAGTTTGTGTGGTTGAGTTTGTTGTGTTATATGCGAATTTTTGCCTCCCCCTGATTCCGTGAGGCTGACCTTATAGGTGTGGGATTTAGAATCGTGATTCCTACCCACCTGGGGACCAATGCCGTTTGTTTTCCAATTCGCCATGTTTAAAACGAGGGGTTTTTGGCCATAACTCACCACGCTGGTCAGACGGGTTGGTAAGTATTGGTGACAGCCGTCCACTCTGGATACAGACGCTGTTTGCAGCCGCCCACTCTGGGTCAGGCGCTGCTAGTTCACCATATCTGGTTAGCCTCATTTGGTTTAGCCTGTGGATCAACACAGTGTACCAAGGTGTGGCGCTTGGAGCCATCAAGTGAGAGTTGGGTGTCTCGTGAGGACCAGTAATCCGAACCTCCGTCCGTCTATAACGTTTGGAGTGACCGTTCGAAATAAAAGGTACTACCTCTCCGACACATCCCTACATACATAGTATATTTACTATGACACTTAAATTTAAATAATAGCTTAAAACATTATTAAATTACATTTATAGTATTAATTACTTTAATATAATTAAAAGTTTCATTGAAACACAATACCATATAAAATTTAACTTGGATGTTAAAAAGTAGACTACTAAAAAATATGTGTAGACAACCAAGTAGCACATTAAAAAACAGATAGCAGAGGTCATTGAAAAGGAATAAACTACAGAACTGTGACATTTTGGAATACAATAATGACATGAAACGGTAAAAAATATTTCTCAAGGTATTAAGTATTTGTACCAGATGGTAACTTAAAGTGACAAATTAGAATTGCTATACTAGCATAAAAAAGGAACTATTGGCCTTAAATAATTTCTAATAAAACATCACACGATCAAGATTATCTCATTTTTCAGATGGGGTAATTTATGAAGGGATTACTAATTTTGAATTTCTATTTTTTAAATCTTACTTTTACAGGTAACCATTTTGTTTTTTATAGTAAATGTTTAGTAACCGGATTAGTTTATAAGGTAAAATGTTTAAATATTTGTTGCTTCAGATACTGGTAATAGCAAACAACATCAAAGTCAATTTAAATATAAACCTCAACTCCACACAATATCCTCTAAGAGATAACAAATGAGCCTCTGATGACCGAACATGGTCAATATAACCACGTATTGTAATGCAAACAGGACTAAATCACTGTTGTTAAAAAAAGTATCCTCAAGTAGAAGTGCCTCATAACTAAATAGATAAGAAAACATGGAATCTTTTTTAAGAAAATCATATAGATTCAGATGACCTTGAGAGAATTTAATTACTATAGATAGAAGAAAACAACAATGAATATCGGTACGCGGAACGAACGTATGCTTTTACAAATTGGTAAAAAGTACATCGTATGTATCGAAAGTATCAAATATTACAAAAATTCACCAAAAATAGTAGAAGATACAGAAAAAATGTAAGCAGCTTTGGTCGTCTTCATAGTTCTCATATACCTCTTTCAGCACTGTTTTCATTGTTCAAAGCATCTTGTAATAACCTATGCAGAAATCGTAAGTAACTATTTTGTTGAAATATTTTGAATTTTGTCGATGGTCCTGAATGTCTTTCTTGTTAAAGATAATTTAATTTTTACCAAAATTTATTTAATTTTTGTAATCCCCAATTTATCTAATAGTTTTCGGGCTGTCAGTTGCAAGCTTCGTTAATTGTAGCCGCACACAATCAAATTTTCCGATATTCTACTCATTTTTCTTCTTTTTTTTCTTCTTTTTCATAATCCTATGCCCTTTAAAAAGCGCCGGAAAGACTGTTGTTTAACTACTCGTCCACTTCTGCCATGCTTTACCGTCCTGGGTCATTTGCTTTATTTCTGTCAGTTTTCCTCTTGTTTTTTCCGATTGTTACTATCTATTGAATCCATGCTTTCCTTGGTTTCGCCTTTTTCTTTTTCTTTTTGACTATATTCCTTGCTTTCATTATTCGTATTGTATTCATACTGCATCATATTGTATCTTGTCTATGAAGTTCACTAGTGCTTCAATTTATAAAGTTTTCTTTTTTTTTGTATTTTTTATCCTATATAATTTTGTCACTCTCGTTATTTTCCTAATTATTTTCATTTTCATTGCTGTGATTATACTGTCATGCTTATTGATTCTCGTCCAAGCTTTGCTAGAATATGTTAAGATCGGAACTGCAATGCATTTATAGATGTGTATTTTTGTTTTCTTACTGATTTCTTAGTTCCAAATATTGTTATCATCAGCGCATAGTATATCTTGTTTTCTTTTTTTTTTGTTCTATTGGCTATTTCCTCTTCTATCTTTCCATCATTTGTAATTCTAGTACCTAGATACTCAAAAGTCGTTTTCTTAAGATTCATCTACGTACCGTTCTCTTCTATCTTTTTATTCCGTATTTCTATTTTTATGTTATGTGCTGCCGTGATTAAAATTATTTCATCAGCATGTACAAGATTATCTATGTGTATTGGATGTAGATTCTTATATCCTAGCAATGTCTTCTCGTTTTGTTTTTTTATTTGTGTTTTTAATTATTCTGTCCATTATTACGTTAAGAAGCATTGGGCTGAGGCTATCGCCCTATTTTACCCTCTTTAAAGTTTGAATTCTTTTAAAGTAGCCCCGTATATCCGTATGTGTGCGGTAACGTTCTTGTATACACTCTCATTAGAATTTCTGATATCTGTAGTTTTTTTAAGCCTTCGCTTATTACATTCTTATTTATAGAATGAAAGGTTGCTTTTATATCTTTAAAGCATAACCAAAATTCTCTGTTTGATTCAATCATTCCCTCGATAACCTTTTTCAAAACAAAGATATTGTTTGTTGTTTGTCTTTTCTATATGCGGTCTGTTCTTTTTCTAGTTTCGGTTCTATCAGTACTTTTAGTTTTGTTTCTAATATTCTTATGTAAATTTTAAATGTTGTTGTAAAACATATTGCTCTATAACTATCGCATATAGTATCATTCTCTTTTTTGTGAATAGGCCTTTTCATTATTTTCTATCCATTTTATTAGTTCTGGGTTTATTCTATCAAAACCGCCTGCTTTACCTATTTTAAATTTTGCTAACCTTCCAGCTCTTTCATCAGAGTGTTATGTTCTCCTTCCACCTCATATCCCATTTGAGTCCTCTCTTCTAAATTTTTATGATTTTCATCATACATATGTTTTCTAAAGTAGTCCCTCAATGCATAATTTTTCTCCGTTTTTAACTTATTGTTGTTATTTCTTAGGCCCTTTATTATTTTTCTATTCCTTCCTCTTATTTTTTCTGACTTTTTTCCAGAAAATGCTTTTATTTAAATTATATTTTTTACTAAGATTTTTTCTAAACTCCTCCCAACTTTTCTTTTTAGCTTTCCTTATTGCCTTTTTTACGTGTTTTCTACTCTCATTATATTCCTTTTTGTATTCCTTTTTTCTCGTTCGTATGTATGTGCGCCATGCTGATTTTTATACTTTACTAAATATTTTATTTCCTTATTCCACCAAAGTGTCCACTTTTGTTTGGGCCTCCCCTTATTAATACCAAACATATCCTTTGCTTTCCCTTAATAATTTACCATAATACCTCTAGATCCCTAATTACTACTGTACTATTTATCTTAACAAATATTTTGTCCGTTTACTTTTGATATCTTTTTCTTATATCAGGTTTCTTCAATCTGTAAATATTTATTTTGATATATTTCTCAGTGTCTTTTATTTTTGGTGATTTAATTTTCAGTGCTGCTTTTACTAGTTGTGTTCAGTATTTAATTTTGCCTCATTTACGGTCTATATATTGTCTATCTAATGTGTTGTTTCTCTGGTATATAATAAGATTTTCCAAATGTTACTCTTACTGAGAGAGAATTATGTAAGTATAAAATTTTTTTATGTTTGATTTGTTCTAGCTGCGTTGTACAATCCCAATGTTATAATGCTTTTTTCTGCTGGAAAACAAAGTTTTATGTGTCGGACCGAGCAGTGATCGGATTCGATATAGGCTTCATGAATCTGGGATGGCCAACAGCTTCGCAATGGCCTAGCAAAACTGTTTGATAGTGTCAATTATTTTTGTTTACTAAAGTTTGGGTAGTGCTAATCATCGTGGTTAACTTGCGATTGGAAATCTCGGGTTTCCTGACTGTTGGATATCTCGTGGAATATTTTGAACCTTCAATAATCTTCAGGTTAAGGATCCTATTGCCAGTTAGTTTCCCACTAAGAGGCTAACTAAGGGATGTATTAAAAGTACACGAGCGAGTGCATTTTCTAGCGCATTACCATACTTGGGGTGGTTCCAGCAGGCTCTCTGCCGACGATGGGATGACCGCGAACGCTGAATAAAACGAGATCTTGCCCGAAAGGAATTAAACGATGATTTATTTAATTACTGCCTGTAAAAACTGCCGAAACTGGGCTATTCTATGGCCAGTTTTATAAGAGATTAATTTGACAATAAGGTTGGCCACCTTTACTGTTCTTACGATTTATGAACTCCAAAAATGACTTAAAAGTTGGTTGGTACTTTCTTCATCGCAGCATGGAGTCTAGTATCGATGAGCCTGCAAAACCTTGAATGCGACGTAAGACTAAGTTGGCTTTCGATCATCTATTTTCTTAAGTTCTAAAAAATGTAACGAATATTTTCCTGTTCTCTATTTCTTCTTTATTTTTCTAGTAACTCTATTTTACGCGTAGTATATGCGTTTTATCTGGATTCCTTATCATCATGTCTCTAACCTCTAATACGTACAGCAGTTATAACACTTTTGGCATAACAAACGAATATTTATTGGATACTTCAACGGTGATAACGGTAATAAAGTTTTCTCTTAACATAACTAACCAAAATTCTGGATCCGATAAATTAAGAATGAACTTTTCAGGGCGACGCTGATTGGGTTCCTTTATTTACGGACATACCGTTATTCGTAACTCGTGAACATGTAGAATAACATTTATATCACTCTTTGCACCAATAGGTTACTTACTATATTACGATTAATAACATCGACCTACTTTTGCGGTAGGCATAGGTGGAGAATTCCGGAATAAAATACAATTATTACATTCTCACCGCTTTATTATATCTAACTATCAGAGTTTCGGATAAAACGAATTAGATGGTCCTAGAATCTTTTATCGGTTACATTTTATAGAATTAGAAGTGGTGAGAACTGCTTTCTGGAAAAAGTAGGAATTGGATTATAAGAGATACTAATTAGAAAGCCAGACGAATTAGGCCTTGATGTCAGCTGTAATGCACTAGCAAGTTCCATAATTTATAATACACTACGGTGGTGAAGCAATGCATAGGTATTTATAATTAAAAATATTTACATTAAATACATCTGTGGCAATGTTGGCACAAACTGTCGCTTTCCAAAAACAATCCAAATATTCGAGATGGTCTACTGAACGGTAGGTTTATACTTTTTTTTCTTTGGCTTTTGCCATGCTCAATCTCAAATACTGCCCATACCACTTAAATGTCTTATTTCCCAATTGTCCTGTAGTTGACATTTCTCACATCTCCGAGTGCGTATTGTTAACTATTTATCATAAAATCTAATTTTACTATTCTCAATTTATTTCTTATTTTATTAGTCATCGGTCACAGTTCTCTAACATGCAGTAACACTCTCCAAAATAGTGTTAAATATGGTTTTCTTAATATTATGAGATTTTGATTCCACATGATAATATAATTAAGCCTAAGTTCTAGTATTTAGCACATTTTAGAACATTGTGTTGTGTCTATCTATCTATCTATCTATCTGTCTATTTGTTGCTGTATGTATACCAGTTTTTACGATTTCGTAAATTTTATTTGGGGTTTCTTTCTTTTAATATCTTTGCATGAAATTGCATTTCTAATCTATCTTGGTACAGTTTCTTTACACTTTTTTGTCTGAGAAGCCCAATTTTGTACGTTGGGGCTTATAACTCTTTTACTAGTCTTTTGTACTTTCTTATTGTTTTTATTTTAATGTTTAAATAAAAATTTGCACTCCGGCTATATATACCTTTAAATGTTTATTCCTATCTCTTGGTCTCTTTCAATAATTATTAAGTTAATAATTAGACTAAGCTACTGTATTAGATGTATTCATGTGTAGTTAAAACGTCTACGTTTTAAAAAGTTATTGACTATTGTCTTCCTGTGTATTTCACATGAGGAGAGCTGTCGCCTTTCATTTTTATTCACCACTTCTTTTCTCTACCTACCCATTCTTGTATACTTTTGTTCCTTTCAACTCTGCTGTTTAAGTCTCCGATTATTATTTGTTTCTTTTTGTTTGCTCACATTTTGTGTTTGTCCTTGAAATTTTAATTTTTAACAGCCGCTTATTGACCTCTTTCCAAAAACATAGCTTATTTTTTCATCTATCGTGACGCTCCTTTTGCTTTTTCTCTCTACTATCCAAACCACTACATACGTGAATATAATTCTTGTATAATCCCTGATCTGTGTCATTTTTATCGATTTTGTCAGTACTATTGCATCGGAATTCATCTCTTTTGTTCCTGTTATTATTTTCTTTTTCCAAACATTTGATACTTGCATCTTTTTCCTTATTTTACTGCCCCGTTTTCTTGCTAGTTAATGGTTAACTTTTGAATTTGGATCCTGAGAACTCTGAATAGAATTATTTTTCTTCCTTTCCATATCCAATAGAACTCTTTAGTACTTTTTAGTCTGCCTTACATTTTGGAATTCTAGATATGTTAGAGTATTAAAATCTCCTCATTTTGAATAACCTTATAGTTCAGCCGCCTATTCTTTGCTAGACTTTGCTGATCTTTTGCTTTTTTTGCTGTTTTAAAAAATCTTGTGCGCGGTCCAAACCATTGGTCTAACCTACGGTTTTTAAAAAGGTGTTAGTCCTCTATCCTTCGTCATTTTTCAACGTGCCTTAAAACTTGTGATAATAGGTTTAAGTCCATATTTTACAAACTAAAAATTGATGAAAGATTATCGATTAAGTTATAACGTTTTACACTCATTTAATTATGTTACAAGAAGAAAGGGGAGCAACCTAAAAAGTTATAAATCTAAAAGATTAGTCATTTTTAAGATGATTCATAAAACTAATTTTTTAGATCTCAGCTGCCTAGACGGTTATTAGAATTTTTCTTAACCCCAGGCTTGCACAGCGCATTATCCTGTTGCACCCAGCAGGAGAATTACTGTATTAATTGTGTAAACTTAGTCCGCAATAACGTTCACATATTGGACAAGTGTCAGGATCTATGTATCTAAGTTCAAAAAATATGATTTTGCCTGACAAATAATTTTTTTTCATTCCTCTCCAACTTCATCATCATCATCAGCCTGCAACCGTCCATCGTTGGACGTAGGCCTCTCTCATTTGTTTCCATGCATTTCTGTCTTGAGCCTTCTGGATCCAATCTCTTCCCGCAAAGTCTCGGATATCGTCGCTCCATCTTTTTGGTGGTCTTCCTACACCTCTTTTCGTTAAACGGGGCCTCCATCTCAAGAGTTTTGAGGTCCAGCGGTTTGGTTCATGCCGTGCTATATGTCCCGCCCATTGCCACTTTGCTTGAGCTACTCTCTGCATTATATCGGGTATTTTCGTTCTACGCCTTATTTCCTCGTTTTTCAGTCTATCTCTTAGACTCACTCCCAACATTCTGCGCTCCATCACTCTTTGGCAAACTCTTAGCTGCTCGGCGCTCTTCTGGGTTACCGTCACCGTCTCTAAACCATAGGTTGCCACGGGCAGTATACATGTTTCATACACCTTTCTTTTCAGGCTATTGGAAATATCGGAATTTTTGAGAATATGCTGTAGCCTCCCAAAGGCTGACCAGGTGGCTCTTATTCTTCTTCTAATTTCAGATGTTTGGTTTTCCTTTCCAATCCTAATTGAATGACCCAGATAAATATATTCGTCCACTCTTTCAACCGGTTGATTATCAATAAAAACAACTGCATCGCTGTTTGTCATTATTTTGGTTTTATTTATATTTATCTCCAGCCCTACGGTCTTGGATGCCTCATTCAATTGTATTAGCATAGCTTCAAGTTCGTCAATATTGCTAGAAATCAGTACGATGTCGTCCGCAAATCTCAGGTGGTTTAGCAGACATCCGTCAATGTTAATACCCATCCCTTCCCAATTCATTTGCTTGAACACATTCTCCATCGCCGACGTGAACAATTTTGGAGACATTGTGTCTCCTTGGCGGACTCCCTTTTCAACCTTTATTTTGTTAGTTTGAAGGTCTTCATCTACCTTTACGTGAAATGTAGCCTCTTCGTAGATGTGTTTAATTAGCTGCGAGTATCTGGAGTCAACTCTTGCGTTATTTAGTGCTTGGAGGACGGCGTGTATTTCAATTGAGTCAAACGCCTTTCGATAGTCCACGAACGCCAAGTGAATGGGGTGTTGTATTCCGTTGTCTTTTCAATTAATGTTCTGATGGTTTGAATGTGATCCATGGTACTGAACCCTTTTCTAAAGCCCGCCTGCTCTACTGGCTGGTAGAAGTCTAATTTTGAGTGAGGCGATTTGTGATGATTTTAGTCAATACTTTATATATGCACGAGAGTAAGCTTATGGGGCGGTAGTTTTCAATATTTGATGGGTCCCTCTTTTGAAGAGAAGAATTACCTCAGCATTATTCCACGCCTTTGGTATCTTTCCTCAATCAAACATTTGTTTAGTAGTACCGTGACAATATTTTCTACTATTTCACCTCCCATTTTCAGCATTTCGGCTGTTATCCGGTCTTCTCCTGGCGCTTTTCTATTTTTCAGTTGCTTGAGGGTTTGTTTAACCTCAAGTCTAGTTATCTCGGTATTTCCTCGGAACCCACGTTAGAAATAGTTTTATTAACCGAGCTCTGTATAGATATGTTAGATGAATATAGCTTTGTGTAGAAGTTTTCTATTGTATGTACTATATCTCTTCTGTTTGCTACTACAGTACCTTCTTGATTCTTTATTTTTATTATTTTCTGTTTACTCTGTGATAGTTTCGATCTTAATACCTTCATATTTCTGTTGTCCTCTATTGCTTCTTCAATTTGCTTATTTCTATGTGCTCTTATGTCCTTCCTAATCATCACTTTGACCTTCTTGTTAATTTCTTGAAAATTTTGAGCTTCTCTATTTGTTCGTCTTCTTTCTTCTATTAAATTAAAGGTTTCTTGTTTTAGTTTGCTACCGCTAGGTTTCTTATTGGCACATATTTTTTTAACTGATTCGTGGATACTATTTTTAATTTTTTCATTTAGCGCATCTATGTATAGGTTCTTTAGCTTATCTGTAGGTTCTAGTTTTCGCTGTAGTTGTAATTGGTATTTTTCTTGATTGAGGCTCAATTCTTGTATGGTTGGAAAGTTTTGTTGGTGTTGTAACTTTTTCCTTTCCAGTTTCGGTTTTATTTCTAGCACCGACCTGACTAATCTATGGTCACTGCCTGTATTAAATCTATTTAGCACTGCTACGTCCGTACATAGTATTTTGTCGTTCGACATAATGTAGTCTATTTCGTTTTTTGTTTTTTGGTCGGGACTTCTCCATGTCCATTTTCTTTGTCTTTGTTTTTTGAAGAATGTGTTTAAACAGTATAGCTTTTCGCTACTGAGGTTTAATTGTAGACGTTATTAGCGATGGTGTGGCGTGAGCAGTAGCATGTGACTGCGCTGTTGTTCTGGCAGCCATTGCTAATCATTTGACGAATTATAATTCTATAGTCGTGGCAAACAACACGTAAGAGTAACCGTTTCCTTCTAAAATTAATATTTCGAGCTCCTTACTGCCGGTCGAAGTACTCATTCCTTACTCAAAATCGTGAAGCGTAACTAGTTCACTAAACACACCGTTTTTGACATCTACAGTCATGGTCACCGGACCGTCACAATTTGTCTTTTTTCAAAGTTCAACAGGTTTTATGTTTTTTGCAAGTTGTAATTGTCACTTTATTTACAGACAACGTTGATGTTTTTCTTTTGCAAAGCTTGAGGTCTCTGTGTTAAATTCCTAACCTCAGATAGTGGTGGGTTGTATAAACCGCTTCTGTCTCATCTTACATAGAAATTAAGATCTTCGGTGGCCTTTGGCGTCTTTGTAATTGTAGAATCCGTAAACATTAAGATTGCCATGGCTCTGTACGTTTAGAGATCCTAAACTGTTTAAAAAATAAATTTCTGGATTATTGATAGTTTAATACCTCTGCAGAGGCCATAGTTTCTTACAAACCACGGAATATCAAAGTTAGATAGTAAAGCTTAGTTTCGTATATTGATGCGAGTTTTTATAGCCCACCCTCAAACTGGAGCTGTGTACATCATAATAGGGTAAATGATGATCTTATGCAGATCAAGGTTGATTCTAGTAGATAACCGGCTCGCTGATAGAGAAAAAGTCCGCTCTATGGAGGTAAATTCTCAAGCTCAGTTTTATCCCTTAAGGACATTTTTTTTAAAAATCTTGAGATTTCCTAACTTTTTTCACTACTGAAATAGAAAACAGAACCAGTAGGCCTTTCTAAGAGTTGAAGCCCGTTTTCTATGAGTCACAGAAAGCCCATTCCCTACTGTAATTGTCATGTTATGGGGGATATTGTCGGCATGTTCCAGAAGTGACAAATCTTGTAAAATTTAATTTAGAACTTACTTCCGAAAATAGAAGATTACATAAGTCGAAGCATTGACAGCGGGATTTTAATGATACTTGTACAACAGTCCATTTTGAAAACGTTAGCTACAAAAAGAAGATTATACTAGTGTTTTTTACAGACAGTCGCTCTCTGAACGCTAATTACTTTTAGGAGGGAAAATGATCATGATATAAAAGGTGTCCCAAAATTAACGCAAGATTTGAATTAAATAGAAAACACAGTTTTTAGTCTTTTGATTGTAATTTTTTTATTGAATCATAAAGTACGTAGGATAGGGTTATTTATGGAATAACACATCGGGCAAATGGCCTCCACGGCTTTGCATACACATACGCACTCGTTTGTCGAAATTTTCCATGACCATTCTGCATAAATGTGGCTGAATTTCGTGGTTATGGGCTTGTTGACATAGACCTGTGATTTTAAATAACCCCATAAAAAGAAATCTAAATCGTGTTAAATCACACGATCTAGGGGGCCAATTCTGATCACCGAAACGAGAGAGTACACGACCTGGAAATGTCTCATGCAGTAATTGAAGTGTTTCACAGGCTGTATGGCATGTGGCACCGTCTTGTTAAAACCACATATTGGCCACATCAATATCATCCAATTTCGGCAAAAAGAACTGTGTTATCATGTTGCGATATCGTGCACCAGTAACAGTCACTGCTTGACTAGCCTCACTTTCAAAAAAGTATGGTCCAATTGTGCCTCCAGCCCAAAATCCACACCAAACAGTGACACGTTGTGGATGCGTTGGTTTTTCGACAATCACATGTGGGTTCTCAGAACCCCAAAAACGGCAATTTTGGCGATTAACAAACCCATCAAGGTGAAAATGTGTTTCGTCGCTTAGGATGATTTTGCTCGAAAAATCAGCATCCATTTGTTGATGCTCAATAATCCATTCAACAAACTCTCTTCGCTGTGCATGGTCATTAGACTTCAGTTGTTGTATTAATTGACTTTTGTAAGCATGGAGACACAGATCTTGAGTGAGTATACGCTGTAGAGAGCTTCTTGAAATTTGCAATTCTTGTCCACGACGCCGAATTGAGGTTCCTGGATTGTCACCGACACTCTCACGCACTGCTTCGCTGTTGACATTTGAACGGCTTGTTTTTGGACTACCAGAGTGTTTGGCGTCTCCAACGGATTCTGTCTCTCGGAATTTTTCAATTAATATTTTGTATGAAATTTTCGAACAGCGGCCGCCAAGCTTTCATTATTTTTGAAATATTGTTCAATAATGAAGACACGTTGTTCTATCGTGTAACGCTCCATTTTTACTAACCCTAAACTGTCAGCTGTCGATTTGTTTTTGTTTTAGGATTGTTAACACTTTACTGCATAAATGGCGGCAAATTTAAATCTATCGTTAATTCTGGGACACCCTTTATTAGCTCTTCGTTATATAATCACATATTTTTAATTAATTAACTAATAGTTCTACTTCTTTTATTTATTTTAAATGGCTTATTAAAAACTTTTTGCAATTTGCACTTTTTATATTGTTATTACTACAAATAATTAGGAATAATTTATTTACAGTTGATCTTTCAATCTACATCTACCTGATTTCAGAAATTTGTTAAAAATTATATTATACTTTTAATATGGCTCAAGAAAAATTTTAGAATTTTTATAAAATTCCGCTTTGCAATATACCTTTTGTGTATTATAAAAATATTAAGTTTTAAACTCGAAATTATAAATACTTATCTTTCAATCTTATCGTAATAATGTTGATCATCATGTAGAGTTACTATAAGATATTTTAAAAAATTTGAGTATTGTAATAAAAAAGAGTTAAAATATATAGTATTTCAAGGTATGATTTATTTTTTCTTATCTGAAAAAACATTTTGCAAAAAAATTATTTTGTTCTCGCATAGAAAATCATTTATCTGAAATAAAACGTGTATATTTGGGGACTATTTGATAGAACCTCGTATATAGCTATGCACTTAAATATATTATTTAGTCTACTAAAAAATATCTAACAAAGGTTATATAAATACTTGATCACAATAAATAAATAAATAACGACGTATTTTACACCAACAGTTCAGCTAACACAAAACCTTTGATTTTGATAAACAAAACCGCCGACAGTTTCAATTAAGGAGTTCCTGCATGGCCGCAGTAATTTCACGGGAATAACAGCCGCAGCGCTGCAACAACAATGCAAAATTTATTCCGGCGGCTCTTAGCGCAGCAGTTCCCCTACTATAACATTATCGTATTATAATACATGGCGTGTTATGCAAATTTCTTCATATTTCGAGTTAACTGCGTGATAATTTGCAAGTCTGAATTCCGTACTTGTATCCGTGTCGCGGCGAGATTAGGAATTAGTAAAGCAAAATTTACCGTGCAAATTCGGATTTGATGCTAACACCAACTAGGTCAATGTGTCCACGTTGCGTTCGCCTATGCTATGTTATTGAGATGTTAAATATGCACAGTATTTGCATAGGTGCATAACACATATTACTCGAATATATAAAATTTTGCTATTACATTTCGTAGTAGATTCTACATTTTAACTTTTCCCTCGAATGTTTTCTTTAATTTTCCTCGTGTTCTGGTTATTTGTATTCTTGCATCATATACATTTTAACTAATAATTTATAATTGCATATATCCTTAACTATTTTTACAAATACGTATACCAAAAGTTTTTGGAGTGTACCAATGACTTTATTAAGATATATTAATTGTGGATCTGTTTTTAAGTTAAGTCCTACTAGCATTTATTTGGCCAAGCATGCTGTTTTCAGTAGAGATACCGGTCTAAAATCATTTCTAGATATCTGTATTTTGTTAGAAGTTGTTGATCATTGAGAAGTATTAGAAGACAAGTGTACAGGTTTTGTTTCGTTGGTTTTCACGCACCATTTTATTAAACAATTTTATATACAAATGGTGGGATGATAAGAATTAAATTCTGATCATACCCTAGAAATAGCAACAGTCAGTACGTGACTCATTATTATACATAACTCAAGAACTAACTGGTACCAATACCACAAAAAGCTAAATAAATATATTAATTTATAACTTAAGCTTAAAACGTTCAAATTAAATTAAAGAAACAATAAATAATTTAATACAATTGTTACAATGGATAAAGTAACAAGTCACTCCAAAAGCAGCTCATAAGAAAGACGCAATAAACATTCCATTAGAAATTAAGAAACTAGTTGCGAAAAAGAAAAGAGCAAGACCAAAATTGCAAAAACGTCATCCCCTGTCCGACATAACTACATCTAATCATTTAAGCAATAAACTCAAAGTTAAAATATTATAATCAAGAATTGTTCAAGAGCTATATTACGGACATACGGGCATACTTTGCAAACCTAAAAATATAACTGATAATAACTACTACCTGTTTCTGGAACTTTAACTCACTGATAGATATTTCTTTGTAAAACATAACAACGCACCTCTTTGGTATTGTCCCATACAATCAGATGTTCCGCAAGGCAGAGTGCTCAATTAACTTCTCTACCTTACATATACCGCTACCTGCCTAAAACAGATAATACCATGATTGCTGCATTTGCTGATGACGTTGCTACCTTATAATCAGATAATGATTCAGTAGCCTACTTTAAAAACATATAAATACACCTAAATTTGCTCAACAAATGGTACAAACGGCGAATTAAAATAACCAATCTAAACTCGCCCAAGTAGCATTTACTGCTCGTACCGAAATCTGTTCTCTTGTAACCGTTAATGGAGCCCATGCACTTGTAAAATTAGATGTTAAATACCTAGGATTATATTTAGATCATCGCGTAATGTGACAGAAAGTTCAGACAAATGCTCTGGCTCATGAGACTAAAATCAATTAAGAATAAAATTCTACTATACAAAACTATGCTGCAGCCTATTTGGTCATTTATATAGGAAGAAATAAAAATTTTTTCACTAATTATTATCACCTACTTATAGGACATCAATTCGAGCTTATAAAAGGTATATACAGGAATGGACCGCATAATAGAAAACTCACAAATCCTAGTGAAAGAATCAACCTGAACACCACTATGTAAAGATAAGTGGGTGAACATTTCCCTTTTAACTAATATTTCCTTAATACTTATAGTGTAATATATTGTAAATTATTATTATCTAAAAAGAAAACTTAGTATTAATAAAAATACGTTACCTTTTAATGCATTATTAAATATGTAGGCAACTTTGATATTTCAGATTATTTTTATTATATAAACATATTAGCTGCCAGCGTGGTCCTGTGGTTGAGAGGCGGGCTGCGATGCTGTTCAATTCCCGGTGCTCTCCGATGCCTGGCGAGTGGCCTACTCAATCACTAAAAATAATTGAGTACCTGCGTTCATTCGAACAAGGGGTAATAATGGCGGTCGTCTAAGGTGCGGTGCTTGCCACATCGCCCCGCATCAGAGATGGTGCGCGACGACCGGGCAGAGAGAGCGAACGTATGAGAGTCTTAACCTCTCAGTTCGCAGGCCGTGCTCCCACGCGGGGCGTAGGGCCTTACCATTAGTATTATTATTATATGAACATATTCGTATATTACAATTAAATATTTTTAGATTATTTTAAATTCTAGGTTTTTCTGAGCATAGAGTAGCAAAAGCACTATTGGTATAGATATATATTACCTGGGCTGTACAATATCTTTTGCAAAAAACTAACATAAACAAATGTTTTATGTTAGAAACTTTTCTTTTGTTTTTCAAAATATTCTCCCTAACGGCCAATACATTGTTGCATGCATTGGAACCAATTTTCATAGACTTTTTTCCATAGTAAATTTTGTATTTCTTAAACATGGGTTTTGAACGCATCAACCATTTCTTCTTTGGGTGGGGAAACAAAAAGAAATCATTAGGGGCCAAACCAGAAGTGTACGATAGATGACCCATCAATATGCAGTTGTGTGCGTCGATGTGTATGTACTCGCATTGTCTTGGTGAAAAATAATTCAGCTTCGCGCCTTGGCTTTTATTATTTCTCCAAAAACTTCTGGCAAACAAATTGTGTACCATTTAGAGTTGATCGTTTTACGATCATCTAAAACCATGGTTGCGGCATATTCAGTTTTTCCAAAAAACAGACGACCATTTGCTTCGAAGTGTTTCGAGCGTGAACGACTTTTGTTGGATTTCACTCACCTTCGAAGACCCATACAATCGACTGCTGTTTACTTTCGGTCTCATACGCATAAATCCAAGATTAGTTACCTATGACGATGTTGTCAACGCTATTTGAAGAACCTCAATCGTATTTCTTGAACATTCTTTCGACCAATCGACACTTTTGAGCGATCGTTAACTCATGCGGGATCCAACGTACAAGCAGCTTTTCCATGTTTAAATTTATCATGCACTATCGAATGTATGCTAGTCATACTAATGCCTAAAGATGCTCAAGTTTTACGATAACTCACATGACGATCGCGGTTTATGAGTTCGCGCAAAGCTGGCGTTTTTTAAATTCATGAGTCAGCGAAATACACCAACAATTAAATTTATTGAACTAATAATATACAGTAGCTCTTTGTGGGACTTCATCACCAAAAGTCTAAGTGAGTTGATTGACGCACTATTGTTGAGATAATCCACGTCGAAAGTCGTAAAAAATTATCGCACACAAATGTTTACGAGTTAATTCCATTTTTCCGTCTTTAATTAACACGACGCATAACCTATTTACTGAGGATGAAGTAATATCGTCTTACAAAATAATTTTAAATATTAAGAAAAATAAAAAAAAGGTGTTAATATTACAGGTATAGCCTGTTGTATATTTAATCTCACTAAAGAAATATTGAACAACTAAATCAACATTTCTCCTAGTAAAGTTTTGCATATAACAAGCGCACAATGAAATGAAATCTGACGATGCAAAATCCGAACTAAATCTTAGATGGAGTGTATGCATTCATCATTTTTGTAATAAATCTTTATATTAAAAAAAACAAAATATAGAATTGTTTCTGTTTGTTGATTATGTTTATTTACGTTTAAATTTTTTCCCATTAAGTCGCGAAGATAATATCGGTCATGCGGCCGCCGCCAGAGTTGACGCACATTCGGGCTCATTTTCCACCAATTTATTCTTTTAGGGGCACCAAGCTTTGTACCTTGTTTGTATAGACCTGTGACTTCAAAACAAACAAACAAAAATTGCCAGTGCAAATTACCAAAACAAGGAATTAAGCGGCCGGAAAATGCTTGCTTTAGAATGTCTACTGTTGCTCGTGCAGTATGTGCGGTTGCACCGTTCTGCTACAACCCCAATTCGTCAATTTGCGGCAGCAAGAAGTCGTTGATCATAGATCTGTAGCGCCCACCAGTTACACTAACAGTGTTACCGACGCCGTCTTCGATAAAATATGGGATGATCACATTTTTCCGTAAAGACCGCACCAAACAGTGACTTTGAGAGTATGTAATGGATCTTCGTGCATTACCCGCAAATTTTCAGTGCCCCAGAAGCGATAATTTTGCTTATTCACGTATCCGCATAGGTGGAAATGCGCATCGTCGCTCATGATAATTTTTAATGGAAAAGCATCCTCATCGCGGTCGGTGTTTCCACTTTGTACGGGAACATCTTCTTGTCTTTCACCAAAATTCGCTGTAAAGACCGTCTATTGATGTCCAATTGCATAGCCCATCGTCTGGTTGACTCAATTTTGTTTGAACTCACGTCAAAGACGGACACCAGTATATTTTACAGTTTTTCTTCGATAAAGGTGAAAACGCAAGCCAGGCGGATGAAAATGTGAATAGTGTTTATGGTTCTGATACTGTAACAGCCAATCAAGCACAGTTTTGGTTTCGTCGATTCCGTTCCAGTAATTTCGATGTCAAAGATGCACCATGCTCTGGAAGGCCAATTATCGAAAATGTGAACAAAATCATGGAAATGACCGAGTGTGACCGTCATATAAGCACTGTTTCTATTGCCCAGGAGCTAAACATTCCATAAAAAACCGTTTGGAACCATTTCGAAAAGGCTGGATAGAAAAGAAGCTGGATGTATGAGTGCCACAAGAGTTAACGCAAAAAACCTCATGGACCGAATCTACATCTGTGAATCGCAATAAAGTCGACCCATTTCTGAAGCGGATGGTGGCTGGCGATAAAAGTGGTTCACTTGCGACAACGTCAAGCGAAAACGGTCGTGGTCGAAGCGCGGTAAGCGGGCACAAACGGTGGCCAAGCCAGGATTGACGGCCAAGAAGGTTTTGCTGTGCGTTTGGTGTGATTGGCAAGGAATCATACTAAAAGCTGCTCCCGTACAGCCAAACTCTTAATTCGAACCTGTACTGTGAACAATTGGACCATCTGAAGGAAGCAATCGCCCAAAAGCGGCCAACTTTGGCCACTAAGACAGAAATTGTGTTTCATCAAGGCAACGCCAGGCCACACAAATCCACAGCGACTCGCCAGACGATTCGGAAGCTTGGTTGGGAGGTTCTTATGCATTTACGTTATAGCCGGGACCTGGTACCAAGTGATTGCCATTTTGCTGTTGAAAAATTTGCCTCAAGAGAGGCTTGTGAAAATCGACTGTCCCAGTTTTTTGCCAATAGCGACAAGGGCTTCTATGAGAGAGGCATAATGAAATTACCTTCAAAATTGCAACAAGTTATCGAACAAAACGGCGCATATTTGAACTAAATCGATTCATTTTAAGTATGTTAAATAAAACCTTCAATTTCATTCAAAAATAATGGATTTCTTTTTACTAGACCTAATATATATGATTGCGTCTTGTTTATTGTTTATCCATGATTCGAAATTATTTCTTCTAGCATGTCCATTAACTCCTGTTTATTCTTTGCAAACAATACAATATTATCAGCAAACCTCAGATTACGTAAGTATTTTTAATCCTTTATCGTTCTATTACATGTCATCGAGTGGTAGGGTAAATAAGTTTGGTGAGATTACGTCTCCTTGGCTAACTACTCTTTTGAGGTTTATTTTATCCGTTGCCTCATATATTTTTATCCTCATCGTGGATTTCTTGTGTATGTTTCAAATATTTATATAACGTTGGTCTACCCTAGCATTTTATAGAGATTTTATTATAGCCCATATTTTTATAGTATAGAATGCCTTTCGGAAGTTAATAAAGGCTATCCATATTCCTATATTATATTCTGTAGATTTCTTTATTACCTGTCTCATTGTATATATATATATATATATATATATATATATATATATATATATATTATCAAGACCTTTCCTACCATACAGTGTAAAGGTATTTCATTGTATAAAGATGTTCTATTATACTGTATTTGCTTCGAAAACCAGCCTGTTCTTTTGGTTGGTAGATCTCAAGTGTTTCCTCTAATTTATTTGTAATTATTTTAATTTTAATTCTAGTGAATAGTTTATATATCTGAGACAGCAGACTGATCGGTCTGTAATTTTTGAGATTAGCCGGATCACCTTTTTATAATTCAGAACTACCACTGCATTCTCCCAAACCTTAGGAATGTGTTTTTGTGTTATGCACTTTTAAGTAACTTTATTAGTTTTGTTGCTTTTGTGTTACTCTCTTTGAGCATCTCAAATATTGTATTGTCTTCTGCCCTCTTACCGTTTTTCATTTGGGACAACGCTTTCTTTTCTTAGTTTTCCCTATTTACTTATGTATTTATTTGTTTCATTTTCTTTTTTCTCTATTTTAGTATTTCTGAGTATCTTGCTTCTGACCATCCTGTCAGTACCAGTACTAAATTGGTTAACTACGTCTACATACTGCATTGTGTATTTGTGGCATGAGATAATAGAGTCGGTCCATCTGGACTTCTCCACGTCCAATTATGTTTCTTCTTTATTTTCTCTTTTAGTTCTGGTTTCCAGTCCAAATTTTCCTATATATGTTTTTGTTGGTTCTGCCCTTTTATCTAGCTTAGTGTTTCCTCCCACAATTGTGTGTCGTTTTATTTTTATTTATTGCTCTTATTATATTCTCATAGACTTTCTTTACTTCTTTATCTTTATATGTAATGGTTGGTAGGTATGCTTGTATGTATTTCAGTATTATCTTTTTGTTTATAGTTATTACGGCATATATTATTCGATTTGATATTGCTTTCAGAATTTTTATATTTTTATACAATTGTTTCCTCTGCAAAAAAGGGTGTGTCCTAACTCCAGACAAAATATTGTTCTTTTTTTCTTCTTGTTGCGACTAATTCTACAATATTCCAATTTATTCTTTTTAGTCCCTATTCTAGTTCATGTAGTCTTTCTCTAGTTTTTATAAACCTCGTGTTATAGGTCGCAATGTTTAATGAGCAGTTCGTTGTTTCTTTTCTTGTTTTTTTTTGGGAGGGGGGTCTGCTTACATGTTCTTTTGCCTCCCCCAGAATCTATGAGGCTGGCCGGGTTCCGGTGTGGGATTATGAGTTATCTCTACCCACCTGGGGTATATCCTTTCGGATACGTTTTAAAGTCAACATTTTTTCAGAGGTTTTGGCAATTTAAACGCCACGGTTGTCAGACATCTTGACGAGTTATTTTTTAGCCGCCCATTCTGGATCAGTCGCTGCTGCTAGTTTTGGTCCGCCCCAAGTATCCAATTTCCTCGGTGCCACCCATATCTGGGAGGCGTTCCTCTATCCTCCACCTGAGGAGGCACCCGATAGCAACCCCTCACGGAAGGAATTTATTTATAGTCCAATGTTTTCTTTTCACTAAGATTATCATTAATTAAATATTTTATTCAGTATTCCTATCTCTTTAATTTTGTTATTTTATCAAGAATGAATTGTCTATCTTTGTCTTTTATTTGACCCTCATGTTTTCTCTTGGCAAAATTCTATAAACTTTTCTCCTTCATCATTACGTACACCAAAACCATAATTTTTGATAGAAGTCTTCAATTTCATCATCTGGCTTTTCACCTGTTCAGTATAGATCTGTGTAATATTAATTCTTCCAATAATAGATTTCATCTTCAACATTATTATTTGTTCAGAAAACTGTATTACATTTAGGATAGACTTTTGAACATGTTTTTTGATCATAAAGGCAACCTCGTAATAGTGATCTACCGTTGTTAGATGCATATTCTCCATTTCCAGGCTACTTAACATTGCTTATCCTATAATATCTAAATTTTGTCTCGCTATTTTAGAAACTGCGGTATAAAATTTGTCAACTTGAAACATACTTTTTACATTTTATGTTACAATTCTAAGTGAGCACCCGGGGATTCTCCACACTCTCTGGTTATTTAAGACTTGTTGGGGGCTGGAGGCCGATTGTTTAAAAACTATCATAACTGCAGTTTATAAACAAACTGCAGTTATGATAGTTTTTAATGGCTCTTAATAAGGTAGTCCTCCCGTTACTTGCCTCATCGCAGTGACATGACTTCGATAAAATTAACTTGCTCACGTTTCTTATATAATAAGCCCTTTCCACCTCATCTTTATGGTGACGCAATTGGTACCCTACACTAGATGTTCGTCATATATGACTATCCTCACTTAGTTTTGCCCACAGGTCAATCCAGTTTTCTTGGAACCATACGTGAAAGCTGGTTAATTTTTGGCTTTGTAAAACTCATAGCAAAATATCCAAGCTAATATACTTTTAGTTAATTTTATTTTAAAAATGGTTTATTCAACATTTCGTGGTTTACTATGTATTCTATCTTCATAATAGTAGACTTGATTACTGATCTTGTGGGTTACTTCTCCCACATTTCTTTGACTAGCTACAGTTTATGTTATGATAGCCTACCATTTTCCTTTTAAATGAAAGTGGTTTTAAAACAATTCTTTAAAATCAGACGATTGTTAAGAAATAATTTAAATGAGGAGAAAATTTTTAATTTTTTTTTTCGTACAAATTCATTTATTAATATATTTTTTTAAACAAAAACAAAATGTATTTGATTTAAATTTGGTTTAGAAATAGTTAAAAATAAAGTACCAAATTAAATTACCCGACTAATAAACATTAACTAATGTTGGTATTTTTCTTCATCACATTTCGGTCGTATTAAAATGTTTAATTCAATATGCACATTTCATTGTCAAACAAGCAATAACTGAACACAGCATTCAGTGAGAGTAATGTAAAAAGGCTTCTGATATTAAAGTGCGGCGTGCTGTTTTATTGCGGAAACGTGACTCTACCTATAGCATGGGTGGAAACAGATACGAAGAATAATGGTTTATCCCTTCGATTCATAATGTCGCAGTAGAAATCTCGAAATAAATCTCTTTCATAAATACGTGGGTGAATTAAAAATAAACCGAATTTTCTTTTATACGCACCACGCGAAGGACTTTGCTTCGAAACATTGTTAGTAATGACGCCTAAAGGAATTTTCTCTGCAAGGTGCCTCGTACTACTGCTTTAGTCAGTGTTAAGATAGTAGATCAGTTGCGAAACAGATTATTATCAAGTTTCTTAGAACAGAGAGCGTAAAACCGTCTGAAATTTAAAAAACTTAATTCACAGTTAGGTCGCAAAATTTTTAAGAAGACTCAAATGTACGTGTACTATAAAAAATGTTGAGAAGATGAGAAGCAGCGTGACCTGGAGGAAATATATGCATTGTTTGTCACTTCTGATCGATAAGCTCCGATTAACGGTTGCTGAAATTGCTGTTGAGGTCGAAATATGCTACGATGGTGCTCAAGCAATTCGAGACATTATCCTATCTTACAACAATGTCTGACCCCAAATTCAACAAATTACTGAAAATTGGTTACTTATCAACTTCTAGAGATTAAACAACTATGTTGCTATTGAATTTTCGTGCACAAATGATCGATATTACAACCACCTTTATTGTACAATATCGGGATCAAAAAGTTGCCTTTATGTTAACTTTTTAAGTCATAAAGACTATCTAGAAAAATTGTAATTTTATTAGGCTTCAATATATATATTTTATTTTATATATACATATATATAATAAAATATTTAATAGTGATTTTATAATTTTTCGTAATCCGTTAGTTAAAACTCTTACATGAACTTTAGCTACCTTGCTTAATAACGTGATCCCTCTATAGTTTTCCCAATCTTTTATATCATCTTTTTTATGAACGGGCATAATGATGCCTATTTTCCAGTCCTTTGGTGTAATATTTTCCATCCAAGCCTTTTTACTTCTGATCTATTAGTTCTGATGTAAAATGTTTATTTCTTTGTACCCCATATGCTTAATCTTTTCAGGACTTACTTTGTCGTAACCCGCGTTTCGTTTCTTTAGTGGCTTTTTCAATTTCAGCTTGGGTAAATATTTTACCTTCTATTTCGGCACCGTCTTTCTTCCGTTTGCTGTCTTGTACATCTTCCCCGTCGTTCAGGTCAAGCTATATCTCTGTACATAATTGCTTTTCTGTTATTTATGAGTGTGTCCCTGTTTCTTTATTTTAACTTCTTTCATTATTTCTTCATTTAAGAAATGTTGCTTTTATTTCTATTATTTTGTAGGAATCGTTTTAATATTAATAAGTCGTAGAAATATAAAAAACAATACATTGGGGCCCTTTAAAAATCCTTTCCGGGGGGCGTTGACTCTTGACGCCTCTGCTTCAGATAGAAACTTGTGTTATCAGTATGACCATCAAAAGAAGGCATTATAATTCACCAGATTTGAAAAAGGTAAAGCGTGAACCTTGGAAAACAAACAATATTGATGGATATTTGAATCAAAATCAAATAATAAACCGAAACTGTTATATTGAAGTACTGAAACGTTTGTGTCAAGTAATTTCCCAGCACCGTTCCAATTTTTGGGCACAACAATTTTTATTTAAAACAATGTAAAACCCTGGTACTACTGTGTAAGTCCTAGAATATCTAGCTAAACATAATATTTCTGCTCTACTACACTTCCCATATTTATTTGGCCTATTGTGCAATTTCTTTTGTTTTTCTGTCTAAAAATACCGCTAAGAGAAAAGACTCATGAAACGGACGTAGTGTGTTGAAAACAATAAAAAATCAATTTATATTCATAAGAAAAAAATGAGTTAAAATAAATCGACAAGAATTTTCTTTTTTTTTTTAATTAGCCGATATGCATTTGATATATAAAAGGGTTAACGACTATTATCTACAGGCCAGACGTTTCAATAATTTACCATATATCAATTTTCCATATCACACAAGATATTTACTCGTGTGTGAGGACTGACATTTAAGAAAAACTTTGATACACATTCATATCAATACAGGGTCTATCAAAGCAGAACTGTTGACTGAGAACATTAAAGAACAAAGAAAATTGGAGGAGCTGGTTTCTGAATTTCTTAAGTTAATTCTGCGTTGTAGCACCAGTAAAATCAATTAAAAACTATTTAACCGAGACTGAATGATCAATTGCTGCATTCTTATCATTTCTAGTGAATAAAGACGTCATCACAAAATAACTGACATTACCATACGTTTTTATTAGTGGTCTAAAACACGCATAATACGTAACTTTGCTTTCAAAAAGGCGTTTTATATATGAACAAAATAACCTTTGACGACTTTAACATTTAATTCTTTTAATGGACACTAATAACCAGATAATAGTTTTCTATGACTGTTTGGACATAAATTATTTATGGTTTTGTTAACTAATAAAATGTACACTGACTTTTTGAAGAATTAATATTTCCCAATCCTTGCTAGAAACTTTCACAATCGTATTTTTAGAAGAGAGTAATAGAGGAGATCTTTTAATCACCTGACCTAAATTTTTAGTTTTTAGAACATATACAAAGTTTAGTTTCTTCCGAGTCAATTCCCAATGTTAAAAATTTGCAACAAAAATTATCGAAATATTTGAAGAATAAAGTACACTCCAGGAGTATAAAAAAGGATGCGACATTTCATCAGTTATAAGCAACAATGAGTATTTTGAACATTCCCTATAAGACAACTGAAAAATTTTCAACTCTGGTTCAATTAAAAAAGACGTGTGGTTATTTATGCATTTTATTTCCATTTCGAAGTTGTCGTCAACAGATATATTACATATTAAAGTATGGATTTTTATATCAAAACAAACATTTTGAAGCTTGAAAAACAAAAATAAAAAAAGAAAAAACTACAGAGTAATAAAAAGATTAAAAACATCAAGAGAAGAGATGGAAAATCTTTTAAAATGAAAAATAAATATACAAGCAAAAGTAACAAAAACATATAGGGTAGGACAAATACCAAAAAAGAGAATTACTGAAACATTTTAGTGAAAGATGGATATAATAGCAAATAAAAAAATAGAGAAAAATATTTATAGAAAAAATGATTTAACAAAAAATGAAAAAAAAATACAAGCTAGAGTAAAGCAAATGATCAAAGAAGAGAAGAAAAAGGAGTAAAGTAATAATTGGATATTAGAATCTAACAATAAATAACCACCTTCACGAATAATAAAAAATAGAAAAAAATAAAGAACGACTAAAAAGCTGGTATTACAGAAGCAAAAAAGGCTTAAACAGAAGACCACCAAAGCTATGACTATGAACACAAATAGAAAGCAAATAAAAAGAAATATTGAAAATAACAATAAAATAAAAGTAGCAACATAGACTATTAAAAGAATGTTAGCACCTGGTAAGATGATGGAAGTAGCCAAAGATCTAAAGTGTATCTAGCAGCTGTCCATGAGGTAATGTGGAAAAAACAAGGAGATATTACCAAAAAGAATTTTACAATGCTATCGTCAAGATAACAACGGCACTGGATTTATAGTAAATAATAAAACATAGATTATGAACTTTGAACCTACTAATGGTAAATTATGCTTTTTAAGAATAAAAGCCAAACCCCTAAATATGTCTTTTATTTTGGCGTACGGACCTACTGACAGACGTGAAAAAAGGACAAATTCTACAACAAATTGGAGAAGACGTAAGTATGAAAAAATACCAAAATACGATGTGCTGACTATACGGGGAGATTTAAATGCACAAATTCCAAAGTAAAACTTTGTTAAATAAATATTAGAATAACAAAGACAAATGACAATGGAAATATAATATTAAACTTTGCGATGGCATCAAATCAGCAGTATAAAATATAAACACAGAAAGACACACAAGCAAACATGGGTAATAACAAGTACAACAAGAACAAAATAGGTAGACCATATATTAGTTAATAAATATGCCAGAATAAAATAAAATAGAGTTACAGACGTCAGGTCATACAGGAGTCCAAATGCAGAACTACATGGTAGTTGCAAAAACGAGACAAGAATGCAGAAACAAAAAAGAAAAGCAACAGAAGAGACAGAATAGAGAACATAGAAGAAATTAATAATAAAATTTAAAAAACGGAAATTGAAATGGACCTAAGGAGAGAATGGAAGAATATTAAAAGAATAATTAAGAAAAGGAGTAAGTGGCTACAAAAAAAAGTATAATTAAGAAACAATAGTTTGATGAAGAGTGTCAAAAAATAAGTAACATAAAAAAGCCAAAAATATGTGGTTAAAAACAGAAAAAAACTAGAAAACTATAGATAAATAAAAAAGAAGCCCATAGGATATGTAGACAAAAAGATTGATGGAGAAAATGTTGAGCGATCTAGAACAGAACAGTAAAAATAATGATAAAAAAATGTTTTGTTAATAAATCAAAACACAGAAGCATAAGAACTCGGTAAAAACGAGAGGCATAAATGACAAGTATGTTAACGCAGAATACAATGAAAATAAAAAGAAACGCATATGGAAAGAACATTTCTATAACTTATCAAACAAAATAGAAGCAACAAGATATTAGTTAAGAATTAGACGAAAATGAAAATATACTAGAAGAGCCAACGTAAGAGAAAATAAAGGATATTATAAAAAAAATAAAAAATGGAAAAGCGTCAGAATGTAACCAAATGAATGAAGGGATGTTAAAACACGAAGGGAAGGAATTATATAGAAGAAGGCATGAGCCTACAAAAAATATATACAAACAAGGAAAGATGCCGATAAAATTGAAAATGGGAATTTATAACAATACCAAAAAGAGGCGACCTAAAATAATTCAAGAACTACAGATGAATCACACTGCTAAATATAACAAACAAAATATTTCCAGAAATGCTACAAAAAAAAACTCACAAAATACAGTGAAATTGTAATTGGTTATTATCAAATAAGATTTAGACCAAGAAGGCCAACGATAAATACTTTGCATATTTTTGCATACTTCAAAGTTTAATGAGTATGATATTGAAGTAAACTTGTTATTTATTGACTATAAACAGGCGTTTAATAAAATTAAGCAAAAAAAACTTTTACAAATATTTAAAAAATGATGATACCAGTAAAACGATCCATGCAAATGACAATAAGAATTTCAAAGGCAGGAGAGAACAAGGAAAGAACAAACTGAAACATTTATGATCAACAGAGACGTCTGCTAGGAAAATGTACTAGCAACGATAGTAAAAGAGGAAATAAGAGGAACAAACATACAAGGAAGCATATGAAACAGAGAACCACAAATCATAGCTTATGCAAACGTCAAAACCATCTACGACGTAGATTAAATTAAAAGAAGTTTGGGAAAGAAAACAAGTGAATTAAAACTTAAAATAAAAATAAAACTTAGAAACTTTATGACAACAGACCAAGGGAAAATCCAAAAAATATACAGTATAAAGTATTAAAAGGAAATCTAAGAAATATGAAAATGAAGGACTGATGGGAGAACAGGATAATATGGAGGAAGATAGTAATAGAAGCAGAAACCTATCAGAAACTCTAGAAAGAAAAAAATCCATCCCAGAAAAAAAATTATTGACTTTGGAAAGAGGGGAGATTTATGTTTTGGCTAATAGTTATTAGCAATATAGTAACAACAATTACAAGTTATTTATGGTCACTTTGGATTGTCACCTTAGCCGCACACACACACGTGCATGACATACCTCAGCAAAATACCTGCGAAGTTGCTACGTATATTTACAACGCAACGATAGTTATAGAACATGACTACATTAGAAATAGTAACCGAACGACTCCAACACTAAGTCGAAAATTAAAATAAATGGTTTAAAAAATGGTAAGTAACTATCTACTGGTCAAAATGTTACATCGAAATCTACACAATAAAACGCATCAAAAATGACATTCTCAAAATAAAAATGATTTTTCACTGAAAGACAAGGGTAATCTCAAAATAAAGTTTCCTAGTTTTTAGACATGGGCAAAAAAGTTTATTTTTAATGAATACGTTACGTTAAAGCTTGAATATTCCTCTATTTTCTACATAATCGCCATTTCGGTTGATGTATTTTCATAGGCGTTGTGGCAATTTCTGTGTGCCTGTCATACCAGCTTGCCGCCATGTCTTTGAGAAAGCGTTGGACCGCTTCTTTCAGCTTGTCATCGTCACTGAAAAACATTCCAGATAAATGTTTTTTAACCTACGGAACAAGTGATAGTCACTAGGTGCCAAGTCCGGATTACAGGGGGATTAGTAATTATGTCTCATCCAAACTGTTGCAGGAGAGCGACGGTCGTACGGGTAACGTAGGGGTGAGCGTTGTCGTGGAGAAGGCATACGCCATTGGTCAACATTTCTCTTCTCCGGTTTGGAACAGCCCGTCTGAGTTTTTTAAGTGTCTCACAACACGTGCCAGCGTTTATTGTGTTCCCACGAGCCATGAAGTCGACCAACAATACTCCAAAACACAGTTATCGTGACGCTCGTGGTTTTCTGTAAGCACACCTTTTGATATATCAACTTTTAGCCAAAATCCTGCAAATGATGCTTCCAGAAATATTAAAAACCAAAATGCAAAGATCATTGATAGTGATCCTCCGATATTTAAGCATAATCTGTTTAATCTTTGCGACTATCTCATCGGGAATTCATGGTCTACCTCTTTTTTCTTTATTTACTACCTATAAACTTTCTACGCCACTTGCGGGCGTTTTTGACATCCATACACGGCTTTCCATGCACTTCCGTCAATTGGCAACTGGCGATAGCGGCAAGTAGAAGTTTTACTACGAACGGTTGCCTAGTAAAAACTGAGCATCCCCGCAGACTAAAGAATGATTTGCTTGAGAGTGTAGAAAGCAGCAAATACGACCAACAGTTGCGTGAAATTTTCCTACGGCCCCAACTCTTTAAGGACTCGTACACTGGAAAGATAAAAGCATATGCATCAAGTGCCTTGGCCTACATTTTGTTGCTAGTTTAACCGTAGTGGTCTAGTGGATAGGTCGCTAGACTACAAAACTTAGAGTTGCAGGTTCGAATCCCGCTGTCGCCAATTTAATCACTGGCATTTTTGCGGCCCAGCGACGCAGACTGCAATAAATGAATACCTGGAGGTCAAACTCTGGAGTAATAATAAGCGGTCGGTACGTAACGCTAGCCACGTTACTACCCTTGTGTACCGTAGGCTCTAGATTGTAGCAGACCCAAAGGGCCTTCTTGGACTTTTTTTTTTTATTATTATTAAGCTGGAGTGTACATGTCAATAAGAGAGTCAATGAAGTATTTACTAGATTCTCTAAGCTTTATTTTTTAATAAATAGTAAATCTACTCTTAAGATAAATTACACATTATTATTGAACTCAGTTTTACATAATAGTCGTAAAAAAGTCTCTATTGCCTCGCGCAGGAGCACGAACTGAGAGATTAAGGCTTTCACACGTTCGCCACTGTGCCACGCCTTACACGACCGCTATTATTACTCCTTGTTCAAAGCGAACACAGGTACAATTATTTTTAGTAATTGAGTAGGCCACCCGCCAGACATCTTAGGGCTCCGGAAATAAACCTGGGTCCGTCCGCACCACAGCCCGCTCCTCAAATACGGAACCACACTGGCCCAGCTTTACATAGGTCATGAATAACCTACGTGTGGTCATTTTTGATTATCACCTCAGCCGCTAACATAAGAAAAACTCAAATCTTCTAGAATAAAGTATTTCAAATTACCCTAGATGCACCATGGCTCACCACCAATCAGCAAGTGCATAATGAATAAACAATTCTAACAACTAAATAGTTCGCTACAAAAATCACCAAAAAGTCTTGCAAAACATAGATAAATGTTTAAGCGCAATGCACTATAATCTCAGCTAAATGAATACCCATACGGAATTTAAAAGACTAACGAGTAATTTCAAATAAGTACATATACGGGGTGCGTTCAAATTCTAAGATTTTTAAATGTTTTTCTAAAATAGTACTTACCTAAGAAAGTTAAAACAACGTTGTCGCCAAGGATGCTGAGAACACTTCTTTATGGATTTTTTTATGGTCGGAAATTTATGAGGGCATCACGTGTCAACATGTCCTGAAACATTTGTATCCGCGCAGCCTTCTGTTCGTCGGTCAAAATTCCTGCATTTTCAGGTCATTATGCAAAATGGACTCCACAGACTCTACGGAAATGCCAAGTTTAGAGACGATATCACGCACACCTTACCGACGGTCTTCCATAACAACTTGCTCCACTGGCACAATCATAGTTTCGGTCCGGTTGGCATTGTCGCACAGCTTTTGACCTTTTTTAAACTTTCGCTTCTATGAACGCACATTTTTAACATTCATAGCGAATGATTACACGTTCCTCTTGAACATTAAACGTCGCTATTTGCAGTATACAAGTGCACTGACTGCAATGACGGTATGGTATTTACATCTCAATTCTAAAACTCAATTGTAATGTAATTGACAAACTATTATAACTAAAAAGCATTGTTTTTCTCGATTTTCACAGAAAATTTTATAACTGTTGTCAATTTCTAATAAATTAAAGTAACTTAAACAGTAAAATAGTATTTACCTATATTTGCACTTAACATTTACAAATTGTTACTAATGACACTCTAAAGCTGCTGTTCAAAATTGTTTATACAATGTAAGCACCTCTTGCGACTGAACTTTATTAGAAGATATAAATTTCTTGTGTGTTAGCTGAAACTAAGTAACAGCTAGAAAAGGTCCTATAAGCTTGCCGGAGTAGTCTTTCACTTGCTTTAAAGAGAGTTATTACGCTTTTCTGCAAGAGTAACAGTACATTGCTGGAATTTTGTAGTTACGATAATGCTGCCAACAAAATGAAAGCACAGTATTACAGACGCGTGTGTATTTCTTAATGCAATATTTTATTTTTGTACACACTATTTATATAAATAGTAAAAGCAGAGAACAGACAAATAATATGACTAATTTAAGGCAACTTTATATTAAAGAGTTGCTAGTTATTTGTCTGCAACTATTTGTATCAAAATATGATGAATAGCTAAAGTGCGAAAGCAGTCTATTATTTATTGAATATCTTAACGGTATATTTATATAATTATAACGTTTTGCATCGACTTTGACGCCACTTTCAAGAGCTTAGGTCTTTAATCGGTGTCTCAACCTGCCCACTCCCCAAGGAGAGCTACGAGGCTTTGAGTAAGACTGACCTTTCGTGTGTCCTACTTTGTCATTTATAGGGCTAGAAGTGAAAGTTTGACGGAAATGTCGTTTGGTTTAGGGGTATTGTGTAATTGACGGTGCAGGGTGATGAGGGATTTCCATATGACGGGTAAACGTTAGCTATCATCTCTTGTGTTAGGCATTGTGGGTGTTTTTCTATTTCAATTACTTCACGTACAATCCTGCTAGTGAAATTGGAGCAATGGTTTTAGCCTGGAAAAAATTAATTTTGTGTCCTGTTTCTTTATTATGTTTGGTAAGTGCCAAACTATTATCACTTTTCCGTATGGCCAGAGAATGCTCGTATATTCGGCTGGATATTTGCCGATTTGTTTGACCTATATAGGTCCTTTGGCAGTCTTCATAAGGTATTTTATAAACTCCTTAAGATTCATTGAGGCAGTGATCCTTTGCTGAGCGAATAAACCCAGGTATTTGATTATTGGCCGTGAACACCGTGGGTATGTTTTGCCGCATTAATATACAGTTTATTTTATCGGTGATGCCTCTGTTATAACCTTTTTGTTGGTCAGGAAGGTTTTGGAATTGGGAGTTAATGTCTTTATTTATATTTTTAATTATTTTATTGTCACTACAATCTCTTATAAATTGACATTCAATAGTTTGTTTAACAAACATGTTAGAGGTAATAGTCGTGAAGGATGTGCATTCAGTAATGCACGCCTATGTTAGTCTTTAGAGTAGTTTTACAGTACTCTTTGCGATACAATAAACATATAACATATAAAACACTGCTGAAGTGTTATTCAAATTTGTTTATTAGGTCAAAAGGTTTAAATCGTTTAAGTAGGATTGCACTTCATCACTTTCTTTAAAACACTCTACTGAGGTGTTTCGATCACGGAAACGCATACAAAACCATTGAAGTTCTTGATACAATGTTGTAACTGCCAATCTTTTTAAATGGTTTCATTGGAAATGTACCATGGAGCATTTACTATGAACCTTAAGACTTGACTGGAACCTTCTTAATATTTCTATGTTGGATGTTTTGGCGGTGTCCTGAAGTTGAATGGCCTATGACCATATGGGCTTAAGCATTGTCTTGTAAAGGAGTAACTTGTTTTCGAGAGATAGTTGTAAACAACGCCATATCACTCAGTATATTTTTGTACTTTGAGGCTCATTTGTTTGCGTTTTGCCCAGGTCTTCTAGAACAATTTGCTATCTAGATGTATACCTGGCACTGTCGACTTGCAGGATCTGTTGACGTATCAATGGTGGGCAATTGCTTGTCCTAAGTGTGTAACTTGAACCAGGCACCAGAGCTGAATTGCATCTAAGTAAACTTGTAAGTGGTGAAAAGCTATGTTAGGATCGGCGTGCGATGAAAGCATTGTCGTGTCGTCCGCAAATGTGCGCAAATAGGAGGTATAGAATTAATCCCAAAAACCTCTTTTGTGAAACAAGGGGAGTTGATAGGATTGGTTGTTGTTATAGCAATGCCTTTCTTGGCAAGAAAATGTCGGTTGGATAAGTGTGAGCTCAGAAGTTCAAAATAATCCGTGGGTAAAAATATTTTAATTTTGTAGAGCAGACCCTCAAACCAGACCTTGTCGAAGGCCTGTGTTACGTCCAGAAATACTGCGATCTTCGAAATATTTAGTGATTTTGTCTACTACACAATGTACTTGCTCAGTTGTTGCATAATGCTTCCGAAAACCAAACTAGTGGTCAGGGATAAGGGGATTATTTAAAAGGATAAGGTATAACTCGTGTAAGAAAATTTTCTCAAAGACTGGATAATGCTAGTAGTAGGTTAATAGGCCTGTAAGAAGCTAATTAATCAGTATATTTTCCAGGCTTTGAAATTAGGATTATTACAGCAGTTTTCCAGTGTTCGGAAAAATAACGAAGCCTTAGTACTGTATTAAAAAGTTGAGTTATAAATTGAAAACCTTTTTGGAGCAGATTTTTAAGAAGCCAGTGATTAGGGCGTGTCCCGTTGCTTGGTGGGGATTTACATATTTGAGAATGGTGTCTTCCACTTGGTGAACTTTGTATTTATTTGGTGGCAGGCTCATCTGATACGGCATATTTAGAATTTTGCAGATGTTATCCCTAGTATTTGACTTCACCGGAAATGGTTTGAAGACAGTAACCAGGTGGTCGGCAAATACCAATGGTTTGTTGTGTTCGATTTTTGCCCAGGTATTGTTGACCACACAAATCGGGGCTTTGTATTGCTGTGGCTGCTTAAGATACCTTGATGCTCTCCCGTGCGAGTAGTCATTTGCTTTGGATGGTGAGAGTTGTTTTAAATAGTTCTGGACATTTTGGTTTCTGATAGTAGAGAGTAAGTTTTTGAGCTCTCTGGTAGCATGATTTAGTGCTTTTTTATCGTTCGGGTGTCGTTGTTTACTAAATTCTTCTTAACCGACGTTTCTCGGGAATTTTCTGTTTGACTATGATTGGGCAATAAACTGGACCAAAGTGTTGGATTAGTATTGGAATAGACTATTTTAGTAAAATGTACCACTGTTTCGTCTAAATGCAAGGTTGTTTTTAGAGGTATGTCTGTGTGTAGTAATCTATCAATCATCTCTTGGAAAAACAACCAGTTTGTATGTTTATTGGTAGGTGTTAACTTTTCCTTGATGATTATGTTTGTACCCAAGGTCACTAATATCGGGGTGTAATTAGTTGAGAGGTCAAGGCAGGAGTTTACACTGAGGAGTTTAATGTTGATTTCTGTTACAAAACATAAATTAGGTAAGTCTAGCTGTTTAGTTAAGGTTGAGCACCAGTATGTTGATTCTCCTGTCAATAAAGGCAACAGATTTGTTATTTACTGCTTTTAGCATTTCTTTGTCTTTGATGGTAGTTATCCTGGAGTCCCAATTGGTGTGCTTGACGTATATGAAGCTTCTGTAAGCATCTTCTGCAGGCAAAACACAAACAACGGTCTGTTTTTTTTCGATGCTCCAGCCTTATTTTTGCATAGTCTCTAAAAAACGCTTAAGGTGTAAGCAAATACTTAAAGTTTTCCTTGGTTCCAAAAACAATCTTTTAACATTACATAGCCTTAGGATAAAAATCTGCACTAATTGATTTATCTTAATACGAGGACTTGCCAGCAAAAAGGTATTTTTGACGCCCTAGGCTGACAATTTATCACCTGCCTTCCCTCAAATTTTTGCATAGTGGGAACGTGGAACAATTTGTTTACAAATGATAACTGTAGGATAAGTTGGTGCGGTGACCTTGCAAAAGTAAGTTATACAAAACGATCCTAAAAATAAGCAACTAAACGTACGCTCAAAGCTCAGCCACGCTACATTTTATATTAACTGTTTTTGTTTACTTTCTATTTAAATGTATAGTAGATTTGCACACACTAATTTCAGCTACTTTGGGATATAATGCAATGTAAAAGTGTGAGTGTCCGCACAACTTCTTTAGTTGTAGCCTCAAAATAAGAGACGTCTTCTCTGGCTTAATGTTCTGTGTCTCTTTTTTGTTTGTTTTTGGGTTGACCAAATGGTTGTTTGTAAATTTGCAGACAGAGTTAATTTATATGCCAAGGTTTTCACATTTACTAGCATTTAAATTTATTCTTGTATTTAAATAATATACAACAAAGTCTGTAACTTATAAAACATCTGATAAGAATGGATATGTAAATCAAATCTTTAGCAAATAAAATGCATTCTAATTTTGTTAGGAATTGTAGATTTATTGTACCACAAAATGTAGTGTAGTATATCTCAAAATTTGTCATTGACTTTAAATTTTTTACGTTTAAGACGATATCTTTAATGCAGTAATATCTTAATTTCTTAATTTTAAAAGGCGTGCTGATTGAGCACCAGATGAGATTTTCATTAATAAACTGTCTCTCTGACACTATAGAATAATCTATTCAAGACAAAATAATTTTTATATAGACATTTTTACCTAATTTTTTATAATTGGAGGGATCAGTCAAATTAATTAAATGCAAGATCTGTTGACCATCAATGACATTATTTATCAATTTACAACAATGTATAGCTTGCGCAGTTTAATGTCCTTTCAACAATTGAACTTTTGTAGGGTATCCATTTAAACATTTAAAGGGTTGTATATAGTGCTTATATTCTGACACATACAAATATTTTATTTCTCTAAACTGAAAAAAATAAATCTAATTGTGACGCCTACCACTCTATGAATCTTCTACCATATCCAAACTATTAAAACGAATTATTCTCAAGCGTACGAATAAAGTACTGGATGAACATCAGATAATCCCAGTTATACAGTTTGGATTCCGACAAGATCAGTTGGTAGTTCAACAACTTCATAGGATTGCAGAAATCATAGAATATGATTTCAAAAGCAAAAAATATACTGTTGCCGCATTCTTAGACATCACCAATACATTCGGTAGGGTATGGCTAGAAGATCTAAAACATACCCATCTCAAATTATTTAACAACTATCGCCCTTTTTTCCTAAAAAGAAGATCATTCGCAGTAAGAATGAACAACGCAATATCCACTACAAAACACATTAATGCAGAAGTTCCACAAAGTAGCGTTCTTGGGCTTACACTCTTTAATATGTATATATATCAAAACTAGAGGAAAACAAAACTACACTATTTGCTGACGATACGGCCATTTTTAACCAAAATGAAAACCTTCACACAGCTATTAAAAGTCCACAGATTGCAGTTAACACACTTAATAAATAGCTTAACCAATGGTGCATTACTCTCAACTCAACTAAATGTACAACTAAGATTTTTACCTTCAAAAGAAAACAGGAACACCGCAGTATCTGCATATAGGATAAACTAATTCCCTGGACTCTTAAAACCGAAGCTGTGAAATATCTAGGAGTTTATTTGAATACCAGGCTTGAAGTTATCACATTGATATGAAACTTAACCAAGTTTATAATCGGCTAAGGTTACTATATCCACTAATTAACAGAAATACCCCGTTGAGAAATAAAAGTATCACTAAACAACTAAACAAATCGCTTTTTCAACCAATTATAACGTATGCTTGCCAAGTGAAGAGTACCACATACAAAACTAACTACAACAGATATTTCAAAATAAGATCCTACGCATTTCGACAAATGCGCAATGGTATATACGTACCAAACAAATCCTCTACAAATGAAAATGTACACAATTAAAGAATTTGTCTGAAGAACAACGAAAAAACAAATAACTAAACTTGTTCTTCCTCTTCTACTTCTTAGTACGTTTATGTCCATGCTTGAACGAAGGCCTGTTTCATCGATTTCCATTTGGTTTTGTTTTTTGCTTTCTTTATCCAACTTAGCCGTACTATTTTTTTATGTCATTGTACTATCCATTCGGTGATCTTTCTCTATTTTGTTTATGGTCCCACGGTTACCTTTAAAGTAACCTTTTGGTATATCTGTTTTTTTCGGGCTAAATGGCCTGCCCAACTCCACTTTAGTGTTGCTATATTTTCTAGTATATACCGGACTTTCATTTTCTGTTTGGTCCACGCATTGGTTTTTCTTTCAGTTAAGTAGATACCTTAGATTTTCCGTTCCATGGCACTTTGTATGCTAACTATCCTTTGTAAGTGGATCTCTATCAAAGACCAATTTTCACTTCTATACGTCATAATGGGCATTACTCATTTATTGAAAATCTTCGTTTTTGAACATTGTGCTAAAGAGGTGCTTTTAGAGGTCAGGATGAAGCTTAGTCTTCCAAAAGGTACCCATGTCAAGCGGCATCTTTTATTTCTGTTACCTGATTTTTTAATCAAGGCGGATTGTTTGTTCCAAATATGTATATTCATTTACATTTTCAATATTTATGTCTCCTACTTTTATTTTTCTGTTGTAGCCTTTTTCCATTGGTACCATCGTCTTAATCTTGTTTATTTTCAAGCCAATTTTCGCTGCTTTTCCATTTAAATCGTTGTCATTTTTGTTATTAACGATAATAAAGGTGTCATTCGCGTATCTTGGGTGATTTTTGTTTTGAAAATTTATGTTATTTCCTATATTGTTCCAGTTGAAATCTTTAAATAAGTCTTCTAGTACCAAAAAGTAAAGCGTGTTGTGTATTAGAGAGTCGCCTAGGCAAGGGATTGGTTTTGTATGTTCATATAGTCCGTACATAGCAGTATCTTTGCTGCTTATGCTTTTAAGGAGATCGATGTATCTTTAATCTACTCTATAGTTTTTGAGAGATTCTATTACTGCCTATATCTCTACCGAATTAAAGACTTTTTCAAAATCTATGAAAGCCAAATGGATAGGAATGCTATATTTGATTTCTCCATTAAAACTTTTATTGTAAATAAATGATCTCTTACTTCATATCCTTTTTTAAATCCTGCTTGAGTTTCTGACTGATATTAATCTAGTTTCTTGGCCTGTAATTTGTAAGTTGTGTGTTATCCCTTTTTTAAATAATAGAATTATTGTTGAGTCATTCCAGTCTACTGATATCGTGGCTTCGAACAGACATGTGTTTAATAAACGAATTATTTTTTCTCCCATTTGTTTTTCGCTTCATTTTATCAGTTCTTCCACAATTTTTTCTTTTCCAGACGCTTTATTGTCCTTCATTTGTTTCAATGATTCTCCAGTTCGTGTTCTGTTTCTAGTAGTTCTTCAGAACCTACGTTTAAAATTCTGTGACTGTTTCTCGATTAATTCTTATGATTCATTCTATTCTTCACAGTTTTTGATTTATACAGTTTCTTACTGAATTGTTCTACTATTTTCAAAATATCCTTTCTGTCAATTATGTCTCCATTGTTATTTCTTAAAGTGTGGATTTGTTTGTTACCTAGTTTTTTTATTCAATCACTTCACTGATATATTCTTTTTGTTTTCTGATTCTATCTTCTTTAATTTTACTTCGAATTGCCTGCATAGAGATAAATATTCCACTGTATTCCTTTTATTTTCACTTGCCATTTGTCTCCTTCCTGTTAGAAGTTGTTTAATTTTATTGTTTGTTATCCTCTTTTGTAAGTTTCTCTTTGTCGCTGTTGTTTTAATTTCATGTGAGGTAACATCCATAACTTCTTTATCTAGTATTTATATTGTGTTGCTTTCTTCGCTGCGTTTTTCAAAATATTTTAACTTATTTGCTATTGCATTTTAATATTCTTCTTTTTTGTCTTTTAGGTCTCGTATTCTAATGTCTATATTTCTCTTTTTTTAAACGTTGTCGTCATTCCCATTAGGCGTTAATTATTATTTTTGCTCTTGCAAGCCGGATCACTTCCTATGTCGAAACGATTTAAGGTAAGTACGTCTGCAACAATTTTTGTGGCTGCTTAAAATGTAGTCAATTTCAATTTTAATTTTCGGTTTCCGATAGGTATGAAAAATATTCACACCCGTCTTAAGCGAAGATTACCCCAAGAGATACCAAGCTCCAAAGAGAGCATCTGTGCTGTCAGTGAATGAACAGTGATTAATTTGAGGGACTCGTAGTAGTTTACATGACATTCTAGTTGCCTTTCAAAATATACTCTCAAAACCATGTATAACATTGTTAAGAATTGAACTGGTTATTAGAATAAAAAAAATTATTGATTTTGTTGTATCTTTTCTAGCAATCTAATATAAGTTACATAGGCCAAAGCACATATTAGAAAAGAATATATTATTTCACTTAAAATAAGCAAGTCAAAAGTTTTAATGAACTTCGTTAAAATGATTTAAATTCACAAAATATAAAGTTCATTATTAACCAATTCATTAATATGGTAATTAAAGACAAACTAGAAAATTTAGCCAGCTAGGCTTGGCTACTATAGAGAATGCAAGTGTTACAAACTTTCTGTAGCAATCGTTACTATTGCTGCCCTCCAACGATTATGCCAGTCACGAATTCCGCCTCACTCTGGTGCACCGTTCATGTATTTCCGCGTGGCCTCGAACGCGTTACTCTGGCAACTAATGCTTCTCACACGCCCAGGGACCGGTAATCTCCGCAATGTGCTTTAAAGATATTTGGCTTTAAATTAGAATTTCTAGGTTATTAACAAACAATTGTTTATTTTTTAATCATATTTTTAACATCAGCTTTACGAGAATTCTGTAGAGCATCTCGAACTACCGCTTTAATATCACGATGTTAAGACAAGAGGTACCTTCGTCTATTGACCAACGGATTATATCAAGTGTTTCACAACAGAAAGTGCAAACCCGTTCAAAATTTTGAGAAGTCTTAAAAGTCCTTAAGAAAACAAATAAATAAAGTAATTACCGACGTCGCCCGAAAACCAGCGTGATTAAAGCAAATATACGCATTGTTCGTCAACTTCTCAAGTATAATCGTCGATTAATGGTTACTCAAATTATTTATGAGCTCGAGGTAAGTTACAACAGTGTTTATACAATCATTACTAATAATTTCTAGTATCCAAAAGTGTTCGTAAGCTAGCTCAATCGTTTTCTTCTCGAAGATCAAAAATGGTATCACCTTATGGAAACCATTGACACGATACTAGATTTAAGTAGAGGCTTTTTTCACAAAATCGTTATTTTATCCATGAAATAGGTACACTGTTGCAAGTCGGAATCCAAACAAGGCAGTATAAAATACAAAAGAAGGAAGAATGTGCACACATCAAAATCAAAATTTAGCTGTTAGCTAAAAAGTGGCTTGCAACTGTTTTTTTTAACTTCAGATGAGTTTTGTACAACAATTTTCTTTAAGAACATCGTGCTCAAACGCTGCGTAGTAATGCAAACATTTGGAGGATATAAAAAGTTCTAATTGGAAATGTTGTCCGACAAATCCGACAAATATTGAGGATTTATTGTAAACTACAAGTGGGCGACTGCGTGATAGCACAACCACCTTTATTTCATGCTAGTATAATTTCTGGTGCAAGATATTGCAGAAGAGTAATTTAAGTTTACATTTTTATAATGCTTCAATAAATTTAAAAAATTTATTTTACGAAGTGCATTCAAGTTATAACACATCCGAATTTTTTTCTCAGGACTGGAAATAGAAACATGCGGTTTATTTCAAATTACGCGCGCACTCTTTTGAATGTGTGTCAGAGATGGCAGCACTGCACGGCACACAAGACTATAGCGGCAGCGGCGAGACCGAGGACAGTTTTAGATAGTTAAAATGGCGACGTTTTTATTACAAGAACAGCGTGTAATCATTCGTTTTTTCCATTTGCGTGATGTCACACTGACTGAAATTCATCGACAGTGAGACATGTGGTGATGGTGTTATGGATGTATCTAATGTGCGATTGTGGGTGCGACGGTTCGAAGAAGGCAGAACGTCGTGTGACAACAAATCAAGACAATTTCGGCTTTGCATCAGCCGGCCTGACGACATGATGAAGCGAGTGGAGAAAATTGTTTTGGAGGATTTCCGAATGAGTATGGAATACATCGCCTCCAAAGCTGGAATTTTCGTGGGATCTGTGTACACAATCCTGCATGAAGACATGAAAATGCAAAAGTGTCCTCCAGGTGGGTGCCACGAATGCTGACGGACAACCACAAGGCTACGCGCGTGACAACAACTTTGAAGTGATTTCTCATGCTCCCTATTCACCTGACCTGGCTCCTAACGACTTCTGGCTGTTGTCATCGATAAAACACATTGTCCGCGGTCGCAAATAGTTGTGCCGCTATTGCATTAGCCATTTTCCAGTGGTCAAATACGACTCCTAAAGAAGCGTTCGCAGCGGTTAAGGAATCATGGCGTCGACGTTATAAAAAATGTGTATGAAGTAACACAAGTTTCACAGTTTTTGTGTGATTAGTTTGTGAAAATTGGAGGTGTTAGAACTTGAATGCACCTCTTATATTTGACTCGCTCTTATAACAAAGTAATAATGTAATATTATAGTGTATATATATATATATATATATATATATATATATATATATATATATAAAATTTTATTTCACAATTGAAAATCCAAAATGTGATACCAATTACGGATCTGGAAATTTTCGAAAGCAAGATAAGTTTGGCATATTTTAAATAAAGCACAGCATTAAAGCTGTTGAGCAATTCAAAATTAATTTGCTGTTATAAAAATCAACTTTAAAGGCATCAGATATTTTTAAGAACTTAACTGTGATCGCCCTCTCTTACATTATACTTAGACACGAAATAGAAAATATTTTACTTGTATAGATATCTGTTACATAAACGTTTAGAATTTACCGTTAGATGACGCAACTGTTCACCAAAGTTAAAAATCAATTTGATCTATCGGTAAAATTCCCCAAAAGAGATGCAAAAATTTCTTTCTTTCCATGGAATAGTGATATATAGATAAATAAAATTACGTGGAAGTTTTATTAACACATTCTTTAATGAGGCGATTTAGCGTGCAAGCTAATTAACAATATCTGTAAAATTAAAATAAGATTCCTAGTACAAAAGTAAAATTTATTCAGAAGAAATATTCAAAAATAACTCTTTATTGAATTAAACGAAAAAAATGTTTGTATAATCTTAAATTTGGGGAACTATTTATTTATATTTAGAAATTACCCGATTTTGAAGATCAAGTAGAATATCACACAAATTATACAAAATAATATCTTCTAATGCGTGTCATAATTTTTTTCCTAATTTTATTATCTTGTTTTAAAAATTTAGAAATTATTTTATTCAATACATTGCCTCACAAACTCCAGTACGTGTGTAAAGATGGACTATAGTTCCACGTGATTCCTCTAGATGGCGTTACTGAAACGTACAGAAACAATAGTAGTGTTATACGTGGAGTACTGTGAGTGCAGTTATGGACAAAGCAGAAAACAATGGAAGCAGACAATTATAGACAGCGTAGTTTCTTTAGAAGGAAAGGGTAACTGCATTGGGCATCCAAAAGAAATCAGGAGTCATTCTCTGAGTGCCTTGTCATACTAGATAAATCACTGTACATTCTATGACTTAGCCTTAAGAAGGCATGGAGAACATTATTTATTCCAAAGCAATGGTAATTTTTTTTTAAATTAAGATAACATTCTGCTAATAGCATTATTAATGAGCGGTACTGCTAGTCAACGAAGCTATTCCGCTGACATATTCAGTAAAATTTCTATAGGAAATGGTGCGTTAATTTAACATAATGGTGTGTGACCACATAGCAGGCTTTCGAGTATATTATGTGTGCGTAACGTTCCTAATTAATTTGATCTTGTACCGAGAGACTATGCTCTGTTTAGGGCAATGAAAGAGGCAGTGAGCAATAAGTAATTTTTTTGTATTCTTATCATAGTGGCACTCTTTTTCTTTTAGACTTTCCTAGTTTTTTTATGTTTTTAATACTCGATTTCTTTTTCTCAGATTATTCTATAATCTACAAACTGCTTTTTGCCGATTCCATAGTGTAAAATATTTTTACTTTTTTATTTTTAAAATTATTTTTTTATCAATCACAAAACGTTGCAAACGTTTGTATATATAGGTACTAGTACAAACCGCGAAATTTTACTATATAACTGGTACAACTTTCTATTGCTTTTTAGAAATTGTAAAGCAGTGATATCTTAACAATCCTCTTTTAGTCTTTCTATTTTCTTCTTGGCCTGCCTCCTGTTTTCTTTTTTAGCTTTCCCGCTTCTATTATAATTTTTGGTAATCTTCATTCTTATAAAATAATATAATCTTGTCGTGTTATTTTTTTTAGTATCTTCGTTGTTTATTCTATCAAATTCTCATAGCTCTCCTTAAAAGTCAGACGGAAACCTCGAGTGAAGAGCTTAACTTTCTTGAAAATAGCATGCTGGTGGGTCAGAAATTATCTCAAAAAACGAGATGGTTCAATCCATGTACCAATTTGTTCAAATATAACTGCCGTAATTGTTTGTAAAATGTTTTTTGTTTATTATTATCCTTTTCCTTTCTACATTTGCTTCCATGTTTTAATGATCTATTTCTTCCTCCACTTTATTTTTTGCTTTTGCTATTAAAACTATGTCGACTGTATGCAATTATAGTATTTAGCTGTTAATTAATTTATCCATAAGAATTGTAAATAATAGTGGGCTTAGGCTATTTCCCTGTTTTATTCCTTTATTCATTGGAAATGTTTACGATTTTCGTCCTAATATTAGTATTTGTCGATCTATCGGGCCTGAAGGTTTTTCATTGTTCTTCTAGTTTTGGTTATAAATATTTTTTAAAGAATTTAATTATGGTTTGGACTAGACATATTGCTCTTTAGTTTTTACAGCGTGTTAGTTTTCCTCTCCTGTATATAAATATAATTTTCAATTCTTTATTTATTATTTATTTATATTTTTTATTATATTGGTTAAGGATTTGTTGGAATATCCATTTTGCAGTAGGGTGGTGGTAATGGATTTAATTTCTGTTTGGCGATTTTTCGTATCGGAAAGTCTGGTGGGTCTGGTTATGAGGGATTTTGCAACCGAATGGATTTGGACAGGGTGGTGATGGGATTTGGCATTTAGGTAGCGGTTAGTGTGAGTGGGTTTTCTGCAGAAAGTGTAATAAAAGCTGTCATTAGAAGGATTTCTTGTTATGAGAGTATCTAGGAAGGGAAGGGAATTGTTATGTTCAGTTTCCTTGGTAAATTTGATATTGGTATGGATTTCGTTGAGGTGGGAAAGGAATTCTGGAAGGGTGTTATGTCCATGAGGCCAGATAACAAAAGTGTCATCGACATATCATATCCAGCAGGTAGGTTTAAGGTGAAAGAAGGCGAGGGTTTTTGGTTCAAAATCGGTCATAAAAAGGTTAGCAATGACAGGTGAAAGTGGGGAACCCATGGGAGCACCATTAGTTTGGCGGTAAAATTTATTTTGGAAGGTAAAGTAAGTATTGGATAGGCAATGGTTTATTAGGGAAAGGATGTTGTTATTTATATTATACGTTGACTTTAATAACTGTAGGGTATCAGGAATTGGGATGTTTATAAACAAAGAAACGACATCAAAGCTAACCATGATGTCACCTTTGCGTATAGGGAAGGTTTTCAGTATTGATAGGAAATGATAGGAGTTTCGGACATAGGATGATGCCCGCTCTGTGAGAGGTTGGAGAGACTTGGCAAGGTATTTGGCTAGGTTGTGGGTGGGCGAACCTAACGCACTAACTATAGGGCGTAGAGGAATGTTCTCTTTGTGAATTTTTGGGAGACCATACAATTTGGGAATTTTGGACGATTTTTCTCGGGGTATGAGGAGTTTCTTGGTATTGGATGTTAGGTTGGAGTTAGTAATGAAGGTTTTGGTTTTCTTTTGGAGGTAGGTAGTGGGATCATTAGGTACATGGCGATAATAAGAGGACTTAAATAAATTGTGCATCTTAGCGATATAGTCCGCTGTATTTAGGATCACTGTAGCGTTGCCCTTATCTGCCTGTAAAATTGTAATATTATTATTTTCTTTTAGAGCTTTTAAGGCGCGTAATTCGGGGGCTTTGATATTTGGTTTTGGTAATTCGGCTGTACGTAGCACTTTGGCTACATCTTGCCTGGTTTCATTGGCCACATTTTCGGGAAGGTTGGAAATGGAGGATTCTATTTGGGATATAATTTGTTCAGTGGGAACGCGGTTTGGTGTTACAACAAAGTTAAAACCTTTTTCCAGAGCCTGAATAGCTAGGTTGCTTACAGGGTAGTCAGAAAGGATAGGTTTCCGCGGTTAATTATGTTTAAACAACTCAGTTCACGGTATGAACCGCGTCTATTTTGAGAAAATTCTCGACGTTTCGCAATCGGCTTTGATGCCATTTTCAAGAGGTTAGCTCTTCACTCGGGGTCTCAATCTGCCTACTCCCCAAGGAGAGCTATGAGTCTATGAATAAAACTGAGCTTTCGTGTGACCTGCTTGATCTTTTATAGGGCTGGAAGTGAAAGTTTGTTTGGCAGAAGATGCGTTGGGTTGGGGAAAGTTTTTAGGATTAAGGGTGTTGCGTAATTGGCGGTGCGGAGCAATAAGGGACTTCCACGTGACAGGCAAATGCTGGCTGTCATCTCTTGTGTTGGGGCACTGTGGGCGTTTTTCTATTTCAATTGCCTCACGTACTATTCTGCTGGTAAAATGGGAAATGGAGGCAATGGTTTTAGCCCCAGAGAAATTAATTTTGTGGCCTGTTTCTTTGCTGTGTTTGGCAAGTGCCGAACTATTATCGCCTTTCCGTACGGCCAGAGAATGCTCGTATATTCGGCTAGATATTTGCCGATTTATTTGACCTATGTAGGTCCTTTAGCAGTCTCCACAAGGTATTTCATACACTCCTTGGGATTCATTGGGGCAGTGATCCTTTGCTGAGCGGATAAGCCCAGATATTTGGTTGTTGGGTCATCCCGTGAACTAAGTTGTTTAAACATAGTTAACCGCGAAACCCATCCGAAATATATATATATATATATATATATATATATATATATATATATATATATATATATATATATATATATATATATATATATATATATATATATATATATATATATTGTGCGTGTGTGTATGTATATATTTTCTTTATAAGTAACATCACCGTCTGTTATTAGAACAGTAATTAGTGTGACTAACTATTTGACTTGCATTGGGCTCTGACCTTTGCTTTTGCAACATATAAACTTATGTAATTACTTAATTAATTAAACATAAGGTAGTTTCAGTGAAACTCGAAATACACACATTCGCACTCTAGCAGCGTTAGGGTTCATTGGTGAACCCGTAGGATGCATGTAAAGGATTGATTCTTAGCAACCTATCTATGTTAACGCTTTTGTCTAGTACATTGATGACTAGATGTTCTTGTATAATAGTCGTATTGTATAGAAATGTTCATGGTCTAAAGTTAAAATAGCAATGACATCTGCGAAGGTTGCTAAGAGGGTTTTAGTGTGAGTTAGCATATATCTGAAACGTAGAGGGTGTACAGTACTGGTCCTAAATATATTCAAAAGGGGCAACCCTTGCTTTAATTTTTGTGCAAGCTTAATTTTCCATAAGGTAATTTTACTTGAAATAAGCAATTTGTCAAATATAACTTATGATGTACAAAAGGATAAGCTAGAGTGAACTTTTATGATTTAAGTTACCATGCCACACCTTATCAAAAGCCTGCGATACGCCAATGAATGCTTCAGAGCAATATTTCTGTTCTTGTAAGCTCTGTCTGATGCTAGCTGTAAATCTGCTCTGTTGTTGCAAGTTTCTGTTGAAAGCCAAACTGATGTTGAGGCATTACGTTAATTTTCGTTAGTATTGGTCACAGTTTTTTTAGTCGAAGCCTTTCTAGCACCTTAGATATTATTGGTAGAAGACTAATGTGCCTGTTTTGCCCGTTTTGAGATTCAATATTATCTGGCCCAACTTATGTTCTCAAAATTGAAGTAAAGATAGCTATCTTAACCGTTATGGCTTGGGCTGATAATTGTCTTAGTATCTTACATATGATAAGGTTATAACCCGTTTTTTTTTTTGAAATTGAGTTATTTGTTGACTACTTCTTTAGGCGAGAACGCTTTGATGGAATTAGCCATTTGTGTTGGGCATTCTAGGAACCTATATACTTCCGCATCGTTCTGAGGATTTTTAGGGGAATGTGGAGTAAAGATTGTGGTAAGTGTTGTGTTAAAGTTTCCCCTTTAGCGCCATAATTTCTTATCCAGATGTGATTGTTTTTACGAATTGGAGATATTCTGGTTTGAGGTTGCTTTATCCACTTTGTGGCTTTCCAAAGCGAATAATCACTAGCCGATACATTCTGTGAGTCCGAATGGATTCGTTTTTAAATTTGTTTAGCAAACTCTTCAGCTTCTGTGCAACGTTATTAAATTTATTCTTATCTTGAGGACTTTTTGTTAACTGCCATATTTTTCTAAACTTTCTTTTCCCCCTGATTTGGTGAAGTATGTTCATAGGTACGTAAGTACGTCCTTCACGATTAACTAATGCTTTTGTGGCATTTTTGCTGCAAGTTGTATATTTCTGTTTAAGTATTCAACCACCACGTATACATCTTTTTCAGTTTTTAAGAAGATCTGGAAAGTTAAGATTGCTGTAAGTTGTTCTCTAAAGTGTGTGCAGTTCGTGTATTGGTTACAAGAAAATAATGTTTTTTTTATTGTACTTTTAGTATTGTAGTTTTGATCGGATAACAAGTCGAGAGATAATTTTGTTTTACTATACCCTTGTGATATGCCCTTTGTGATACCAAAATCTATTTGTTCCTATCAGTTGGCCAGTAGATTGTGTGGCCACTGGTTAGGAAACCTAAATTGTTATCTGTAATTGAGTTATAAAAAGCTCTGCACTTTGAAGTAATGAGTCTAGAACCCCAGTAGTGATGTTTTGATTTATAGTCTCCCCCGCAATAATTCTATTTTCTAATGTGTTAAAATGCTGTAAATTTATCGCTAAACATTTTATGTATTGGCGGAAAACGTACTGGCCTTAATGTCAGGGGCTATTCTTATCCTCCACAACAATACTTGCGGCTTGGATGTGTCCTTTGAATTTATTAGCTTTAGAATGTTTCATATATTTTCTTACTATTATAGCTGATCCTTTATGTGTAGTCCCATTTGGATAGGAAACTTTATAAACTTTGGAAGCCTGGTATATTAGTCTTTTACTAGTGAAGTGTGTTTCGAAGATTAGCTAAAGTTAATGTTTTGTGTTCCTTAATAAAACTTTGCGCGGTGGCGTTCCAGATTGCTAGTTTGTATGTTTTTGCATTGTTGAATTTTGTTGACCTTAGCAGTAAGTTTAACATTGCACGAATATCTTTTGTAAGTTTTGACTTCATTTCTGCTTGTTTAGTAAATAGTTGCTCTAGCCGGTCAGACGATTGCTATTGCAGATTTTTTAGTTGTTGCCAAGTGCCATTGTTCCACTTTGACTGTTTTCTGACACAATTTGGGCATACGATAAGCCTGTCATACTATTTAGGTTTTGCTTTTTTTGCATTGTTGGTGGTTGGTTTGGGATGTTTTAGACTGACCCTTAATTTTTTTCTTTCGCATAGATGGATACCTCCTTGTACTTTGGACAACCTCTATAGTTTGCCGTGTAGTCTCCCTCACATAAAGCACATGTAGAATTAATATTTTTACTGTTGGGTGTCCTTTTCCACACTTCACCTTGGAAGGGTCTGCAGCAATACGCTTTAATATGCCCTAGGATTTGGCAGCGAACACATTGTACTATTTTCTTCTTCCTGAGCAGTGTTGCGATTGTACAGATTTCTTAATTGTTTTGTCTAGGTGAGAGCGGATTCTTTATTGTTCTGTTTTTATGTTAACTTTGTGGCCTTTAGTTTCTGTCTTTCTTTAGTTGGTAAGTGTTAAAACACATTTTATTGATTTCTAAGCATCTTACTATATTCCTTTGTCCATTATCTTACAGTTATAGTTTTTTGTTGTTGCTTGCTCTATTGCATCTAGAATTTGCTTTATTACTTGAACACTCGATACTGTAACTAGTGATGAATTGGGTTTCGCTGTTACCCCATAATCATTTACTTTTTCTTGACCTTACGATAGTCTTCATGTGTGATATTGTTGTTTATAGGGGGAATTAAGTTTGATATTGTTGTAGCTGTAATTGCAATTATTTTGACTGCATTCGTTATATTAATCTGTGGCTGTTAGTTATGAAATGCCATCTGAGATGTTTTGGCGAATTATTTTTGTACTACTAGTATTGGTCGATGTTGATAATAATTCTTAAAGTATTGCGGACAGCTTGATGGATAGATTCTATTTGGATTTATCGTTTCTTATATGAAAATAATGTCTCCGCTTGTGTGCGCTATTGCAGCAGTCGAGCAGTTTACCCATTGCTTTGATAAACTAGAAACTAATATTAAAAATACAGGCCTGACATTATACAGTAGGCAAAGTTCTGAGCATTTCGACCATTTTTATATCGAAGCACAGCACACATCCGCTTGTTCTAAAACATAAGTACAATATATCATAATAATGGAAACATAGGACATCATCATTCATAAAAAAATTCTTTTAGAAGCATCTATGGGAACAATGATAACGCAGAGAAAATCCTATTATTTTATTTCTTGCAGAAAAAAATAACGTCCCCGAAGACTTACACGTAATGTGACAATTTATGTTTTATTATTTTTTTATATGTTTTAAAATATATCTTCCATTTATAATCTATACGTATAAAAGAGAAAGCCCTCACTCTCCGACTGACTGACTAAGTGATTCAGTAACGCCCAGCCTAAACCGCCGAACCTAGAACCTTGAAACATTAGGGTTTTATTTTTCAAAATTCGCTTCCTAAGGGGTCTAATGGGGTCCAAAGTTTTAGGTTTTTTCGAAAACGGCTAGAGTCAGAATTGTGAAACTTGGCAGGAATGGTCTTTGGTCAAATTGAAAGGACCCGTATTTCGGGAATTTTTGATCTGACTCCCCACAGGGGCTAAACTGTAACGATAGACGTTTGATATTTGACATCAATAATCTTTATTTAAAATTAGAGAACCCTTGTTTCAGGAAATTTTGATTGGGCTACTCAACGGTGCTAAATTGGGGGTCCAAAATTTCGGGAGGGGGAGGCACTCTTTTATTTCGAAACCAGTAAAGATAGACCTTTGATATTTGGCAGCAATAATCCATATTTAAAACAAGAGAACCCCCGTTTCAACAAATTTCGATCCGACCTCTCCGAGGGGGTAAATTAGGGGTCCACAATTTATACTTATAAAAAGGATCCAAAACTCAAACTATGGAAGTATATCGAGTTGAGTGTCGTTGGACGTGTTTTAAAATTTTATTAAGGGGTGCACTTGCTCAAATGAAAACGCAGCCCTGCAGGGCTAGACGGGGAAAAAAGCTGAAGGTGACGGCCGGTGTGGTGTTAGATGGATTTTTCCGTTGTAGTTTGAAGTCTTAATGGACGGGGCGCGTACATAGTACGTGAAATTTCTGAGGAACAGAGGAGAGGTTTTAGTGGGTGCAAGTCTCACATTGCCCTGTAAATTATTTTTGAATAGCAGGACGTACGTTAGGCATTTTCCCTACTCTATAAAAAAATAGATGGCAGTATCTGGGTTTGTTGTAACCTTCTAAGTCGTGACAGGTCATCTCTTGACTCCTATAATTATTAAATTTTTCTAAACAGAGAGATATTCTCCCTCTGTATACTTATTAAAGATATTCGGCAGAAATAATTTATAATTAAGATTATAGAACCTGTGTTTCAAGAAATTTATTAATTGCGGGTTTATGTTATTAAGAGGTGCACTTTCTTAAATGAAAACGCATCCCTGAAGGGCTAGACGGATAAGGGAAGCCGAAGGAGACCCGAGTTGGCTAGTATTTTATAATGTATGTTACTGTTTTCATATCTAATACAAAAATCTTAGTGAACCTTAACTATTAGAAGTTACAAAAATCATTTGCTCTTTATCCTATCTACAGTTTTACTATACTTCAGTTTTAATTCCTAATCCAACTACTACTTAATGGTAAGCGATAGCTTAATTATCCCGTTTTGAGTACAGGCGCTAATTTTAATATATTGAAATATTGTATCACCACTCATTACAATCGTGATGTTGCGTCAATGTAACTGAAAATCTAAATTATTTCCATCACTCATTCCAACAGATCCTCAGGTTAATATATATATGATAAAAACTTAATCAAAGCTGTAATAAAAGACAAAGCCAACTTCTGGTTAGAGGATTTGACTTTGATCAGAGGCAACGACCTAAGGGAGTACGAGTATTGTTAAAAATTTATAGATATTTACAACTTCTTTAAATTAATAATTAAGGAGCTAGGGCACTTTTCGTTATATATTAAGCAACTTTCACCAAACCGTCCACTACAACCTCTGACAAACAAAACTTTCATCAAAACTTTTACGCTTTCACTATCAAAACTGAAATATTTTAGAAAACATGCAACAGACTTTTTTATTACTTGTTTGCTTAGCAGTTGATCATATTTAATATTTTTTCTTTTATTATATAAAATAACGTTTTATTATACGCCTGTGGTCGTCGTGTTGTTTCGAATAACTTACTTTTTGCATTTCTCTTCTTTTTATGTTTGAATATTCCGTGAGATATTTAATTATATCTATGCTCTAAGTTCTTTTTGGGTTTTATTATATTTTTAGAGTATTTGAAACACACAATTTTATTACAGTACAAGACTTTTAGAACAAATAATATCAAAATTGGTCTTAATTTAAGTACAAGGCTTGCTTGTGCAATTCATAAATAACGACTATTAATTAATTTATACGTATCTAGACCACATTCTTTCTCTAATCTAAAACACAGCCACTCGAGGCACAATGCACGCGCCCTCATTAGCTGACATCGGAGCAACTCCCACTTGGTCAGCACAGTCATTGAACCTGTTCGCATAAATTGAGCCGAACTTGGGATTCATGCAGGATTCGCCAAACAAATGTATAGCAAGTCGATCTTTGCAGTCGTAAACACCATCACAGTTGCAGTCCTGCAATTAAAGCACATGTCAAAGACAGTGAAAAAATATTTTGAATTCGTGTTCATACTAAACAAGGTACCGTTGGGCTTATACTTATTTTTGCACCATTTGCTATAGTTCAAAATCAAATAATTAAGTAAAACTGCAATTAGTTTTATTATAAATACCGACAAAAAGATATAATTGAAATATAAGGACAATTTTCGTATCTGCGGCGGAGACGATTTTTAAACTAATAGATTTTTTGCTAAAATATTTACAAAAGTAATATAAAAGAAATTAATACTTTAGGATTTTGCTATGTTGTTGTGACATTTTTTAATTATTTAAACTCAATTATATGATAATTAATAAAATAATTAATTAATATAAAAACTTGCAATTTTTATCATCGATAAATTTGAATGCCACTTTAATATTAATTTATTTTATAAAATGGTCACCTTAGACTTCCGATATTAAAATGTCAACTCTTGCAGCTTTGAGCGTTGTAAATAGGGATGTCCGAAGGAAATTCTCCCTGAAGGGTATCTCACACAAAAATGAGTACCATCTACCACTATATGAAGATCTGATTGACTGACCGGAATGTAGGTAATATAACAGTCAGTATAAGATGAAATAATAAACTAGATATATTTGTTATTGGCCTATCTATAAAAAAATATTAATGAGCAAAATGCAGAGGAGTCAACCAACACGATCCGATATTACCAAAATCTTTCGAATTACCTTTTAAAATATATTTAAGAATTTGTCCTTAAAAATAAAAGTAACAGATGTAAAGGGCGACTATTTAAACCAAAATATACAAACTGAGTAATATTATTTGCAGAAAATCATGACTTAAGGTCAACGTAAATTGAGCTGTACGAAGAATTCGGGAAGGTAGGTTTCAAAGTGAACTCAGCTCAGATACACACACGAAAAGCACGACAAATAAAAATAAGAGAAAGATACGCATACTTTGACCACACAATTATAGTGATGAAACAAAGTTACGAAATATAAATTAAAAGAAGAATAAGTTCAAGATAAAAAGTGTTTTACTAATTTTGTGGTGTGACTTGCAGGGTTGGATGTTAACCAATAAACATTCATGGAAATAAAAAATACTTCAGATAACACTAAAAAGACGAAAAAAGTACACATGTATAAAAAACAAAACTGGAATAAGTCACCGGTGTTGCCAGAGGACTAAAGTTAATGCAATTAAGAATTGCTAAAATTGCTACCGAGGTCTAAGTAAGCTTCAGATGCCCAAACTTGAAAAAATTAAATATTTGGTATAGACTACTATGGAACATCCTTTTTTACAATTTAGACTTATTACTCTACAATTATTATTTGTTTGGACTACTAAATGAAAAAGTTGGAAAACAGAGATTTGACGGCAATGTTGTCAAAGTGTTCGTGTTCGTTTGGTTAGTATTTCAACTATTTGTGTTTCTAAGTCAGGAGATTATGGGGAAAAATAATTTTTGTGTGTATCTCTATGATTCATTGGTTTAAATATGATTTTTCCATGTAAAAATCTGCTACATTTACCTGAAAGGATATTTTCCTTTAAACCAATGACAAATCTTACTAAAAACAATTTTGACAAATAGAAATGGAGCTTTATGGAAAAACCATAGAAGATTCCCCGCCATATCATTTGAAACTGAAATGATAACCTCCAAGAATCTTGGAAACTTTTTCACTTTAAATGTTGAAAATTGAATGTGGGTTTCCCATTGTGCAACACAAACGTAGGAACCATCTGAAAGCCGTAGATGCCCATTTTGTTTCTTTGTTTTAGAATACTCTAAAGCAGCTTCTATAAAGATAAACTAAAATACTATTGCAACAAAATCTTTGTAACAATATTTCTTCTTACATTTCAACTAAGAACATTAATGCATTTAGTTGCGTTAATTTAGATCCAATCGCCATGCGGCGTATAACAAGCTTGCTTGTTACAGAACTCTGGGCCAACTCACCAAAGGTCCGAACTTCTCCGAATAGTTCTTGACGCAGTTCAGGATGCAGTTCTCGTTGCCCATGCACGCCTTGTAGGCGTCATTATCGTCCACATAATTTCCAACGGTAGGGCTGCCGGCCTTCTGCCAGTATTGCAAGCTGATGGAATACCGAGCGCAGTTGAACCTGCTCCAGCAGCCGGACCTCGCGTGGCAAAGGCAGTTGATGCACTTCTGGATAGGAGTCCCTAGCAAGTTTTCCAAGCCTGCAAAGATCGATGCGCCCGTGACAACCTGCACGAAATGAATTTAAGGGACTCACCTTGCACGTGCACGCACAAGAGCAACGCTATCGCCAACGTTGAAAGGAACGGCTTCATTTTGGTGCTCGAAGTGTTAGCTTGACCTGCAGTGGGATATCAGTCGGAGCATATTTATATGGCGCTTATCGCGGCGATTGGAATTCCCGCTGTACACACACTTGATGAACTTATTAATCTTTGCAACTTTTATTTAAAAATTATTATTTTAGCTGTACTGAGATTTTCTTCCTATATCCAATAATGTAAATTACAGAATATTACAGGTCAAAAAAAGTATTGTCATAACAATAAATTTAACTAAAGTAAAAAATCGATTTTTAAGTAACACAAAACTGTCCAGTGCACAAAGGTTAAACAAAAATAAAAATTACTACACAACATGCTACGTAAAACAATTTAATCTTCTGATACGCCACAATTTTGTAAATAACCCACCAGTTTTGAAAGATACACTATCGCTCATTAAAGTATAGACACTTTATGAATATTCAGTTATAATATACAGTGAATAAATATACTTTTCGTAATAAAATTTGTTTTACTTAATCCTTTACCATTTACTTATACAATATTGTTTTGAATGAAAATAATTGGTCAATTGTAGATTTTTTTATAAGCATTTCTCATATCGATAACTAGAATTAAAAAAAATCATAATACTTTTGCGTTTTTTAACTAGCACTCAACATTTTAAATCCTTCTTTCTGACCCATTCCTTGTTTTAGATGTTTATGTACATTAAGGAAAAAACTATGGGCCGTCCGGAGCTCCGACTTCTGAGCTCGCCATTTTATCATTAGACCTCGTGCTACTTACTGACGTTTTTTGTCAGATCTCGTTTTGAATTTTGCATTCAATTGCCTTTAGTAAGCCTTTCTCTGAGGACGCGGTGGCTCAGATGGTTCAACCAGTTGGCTCTGTCCTCTAGCCGGCGCGCGCGAGTTCGAATCTCGCTCAACCCATGGGTGTGTGTGTGAATGTCCTAGCATTTAAGTGCATGTTAGTGGGCACAATAAGCCCTTGAAGCTGCAGTGCCTGTAAGTGCACCAAAAAAAGCCTCTCTCTATAAAAGCTGCTATTGCGTAACATCGGAAAGAAATTACGAGTTTGTGCTTTGAAGGTGAATCTTACATTACAATGTTACAGAATCTTTTTTTTAATTTATTAACTAATTGCAATCTGTATGTAAGATAAAATAAGTACTACAGATAAATGTTTCAAAGCATCATGAATAGATATGAGAGATAGGATTCACCAACCCTAACTCCAAGATTTCTTACATATTATGCATTTAACTACTATGTAATAGGAATTGCTAAATTAAACTATTACAGCTGTGCAAATCTATATGGCAAATCAAGTGGCTTAATTCTACTCAGCCTTTGAATGTTAGCACTATTATCTAGAATACCTGTTTTTACAGCGTGATAATTAGGATGAAATCCTAATTTATATAAATAATTTGCAGCAGCAGCTATCTTAGGATGTTTGTGTTTAACCATGATCACTTTGTCGTCGGCAAAGGTAGCTGTGAAAGATTGATTATTGGTGGGTAGATCAGCGGTGAAGAGCAGGTACAGGAGTTCAGTTAGTTGCTGTTCATATTTCACTTGAAAGAATCTACCATCTAGGTAATCTAGGTAACAAATATTTTAGTTTGTAAAGAAGACCATCGTACCAAACTTTGTCAAAAGCTTGACTATCATCAAGGAATGCTGCGGTGCAATACATCTTTTCTTTAAAAGATTGGTTTATACAATCTGCAACTCGGTGGACTTGATGCTCTCTAAAGCCAAACTGATGGTCTGGAATAAGATCGAGTTCTTCTACAATACGTATAAGTCTTTTGAGTAGGAGCTTCTCTAGTAGTTGGCCAAGTATGGGTAAGAGGCTGATAGGCCTATAGAAGCTGACTTCATTTGGTGTTTTACCAGGTTTTAGAACTAGAATTACTTGGGCAACCTTCCAGGGAGCTGGGAAATAAGTTCAGTCTTAACACAGCGTTGTATATTGTTGTTAGCATAACTAAGCCTTTACGTGGAAGATTATTAATAAGTTGTCCTGTAATTAAGTAAAAGCCAGGAGCCTTTTTTGGGTGAAAATTAGATTCAATCATGGTTTTGACTTCCTTGACTGTAAAGAGATCTGGTAGCGGAGAGCTTATTAAACACCAGATTTGCATCAGGAGTAGTTGAAGACGCTAAAGGTTTGAATACTTCTACTAAATATTGCGCAAAAGCGTTTGTCTTTTCTGAGTCAGTTCGTGCCCAACTCTTTACGTATAGGGGGGGACAGGAAGTCTTTGGTGTTTTATTCTCTTGGTCGCTCTTCATAATGAGTGGTTTGTATCATCTGTAGCTATAAGGTTTTTAAGATATTCTTGGAAGCATTCGTTTTTAAGGTTGCTGATTAGGGCTTTTTAGTGCTCTAGAGGCTTGATTATATCGCGTTTGTCAGAAGGATATCTGGTGGTTTGCCAGATTTTCCGAAGGCGTCTCTTCTCGACTATTTTCTTTTTAACAGATATTGGACAGCATTCTTGTATACTTTTAGTTGGAATAACAGGTGTGGAAACCCAGGCTGAGTCCTGAATAATCCCATAGTGAAGTTTGAAACGGCGGCTTCTAAGTCTTCGGCAGTTTTTAATGGGATTCTCATGTTTAGTTGGCCGTCCACTGAAGTGTGACCAGTCTGTTCTGTTGTTAAATAGCTTAACTGGCTTCTCTTTTTCGATGATTGTAGCACTCACAGTGGCTATAATAGGAGTATGGTCAAATATGAACAGATATCCAGATATCCCGTAGCGATACCTTTTGTAACGAAAAAGTCCAGCAAATCCGGTAGTTTGCAAGGGTCAGTCGGCCGTATGCAGCTTTATATGTAGATAAATGGTTCAATTTCAGTTCTTGCATGACCTGGTACAGAGTTCTGCCACTGCCCGGGGGAGAAAGGCGAGAAAGGCGAGGACCCCAGTGAGTATTTTTGGCGTTGAAATCTCCCCCAGCCATAAATCTGCTAGCAAGTGACCAAAAGTATGAGATGAAACCCTCCTTATAGGCAGGATAATTTGAAGGACAATAAACTGCAAATAAAATAAGTAAATCATGCCAGTCAATAATCTCTGGAGTTGTTGCTTGTAGATAGTTTTCCTTAAAGTGAGGTAGCTCATGATGCTTGATATGTCCCTTAATTATTATGGCAGTGCCACCTTTCGCATGTGTTTCGACATCTGGATGATTAGTAGAATACACTGTATAGTTTGGTCTTTTAAAATGACCTCTGCTGGAGAAGTGAGTTTCAGATATTAATAATATATCAATGCTGTTGTGTAACAGAAATGTAGTAATCTCCTGTTTGTGGTTATGAAGACCATTGGCATTCCAAAGGGCTATCTTATACATTGGAGCCATTTTTGTTTTTAGACATTTCTTCTCTTAAAAGTCTGATATCAGTTGTTAAGTTATTAATGGTTTTTTTGTTGGGCATTAATGGCTTGCTGCATTGATACTATTATAGAGATTAAGTCTTTTATTTGTTGTCCGAGTCCATAGTTGTTTGTATAAGAAGATTGAGGCATTTGAGATGTAACTTGGTTTTGAGATAATTGAGGAGATGTGTAGGTAGGTTGGTTTTGGCTGTGTGCTAAGTTTTGATGTGTATAAACTTTATTTTTCACAAACTCTGCCCACATATGACTTGGATTTTGGTTTCCACTATGTGTAGATGACTGATTAATTAATAACTGGTGTGTTTTCGATTGAGTGGGTCGCTGTTGATTGAATGTGGGATAATTTGAGCGAGCTTGATTGGGGAATCTATTCAGTATATCCACATAAACTTTGCAAACTTTATAGTTGGCGGGGTGTGCGCCTCTGCACAAAACGCATTTTACTGGTTTACCATCAAGACGATTTTTCGAGCACTTCCGATAGTCGTGTAGATCTGCGCATTTTACACGACGGGGGGGGGGTCTGGTGCACCTGTTTCTGGTGTGTCTATAGTTCTGGCAGTTCTTGCACTGTGGAATCTGAGGTTTTCTTATTGGCTCTCCGAATACTACCATAGCATTTTCAATATTTTTAATTTTAAATATTTCTTTATTGCTTGGACTACGTTTAAGATCAATAAAAAACAAGTTTTTCTTTTGTTTGGTTTCTCTATTGATAACGTTAGTAATGTTTACTACTTCATGGCCTTCTGTGGGAAGAGATTTTTTGATAAGGTTTACATCTGTAAAATGATGCATGTGTTTTAGGACAACTCTAAAAGTTTTTTCTTCTTCCAAGCTGTAAGTGTGCCTTGCAACTTTGTGTTTATCTCATTCATCCCTAATTTTTTGTAGTTATCGACACTTTTTAGTTGTAGCTTAACTTTATTGTCTTGCATTAATTGATAGTAGTAATCTTTTTTTTAATGTGGGAGTTGATTAAGGCTAGCAAGGGTTGAATTGCTGTAACGTAGTGAAGAATGAAAGGAGATACTTGCGGGGTGTTTTCTTTTTGTTTGGTGTTTGATTGTCCTGGGGGAGAGACCTGCATCGGTGAGAGCCGCGTACCTATGTTTAGTCAATATTTCGGATGTTGTCTGTTTGGCTTTCTGTGGGGGTGGGTTAGAATTTGATCGCCTTTTCTTTGATTTTCTAACCTCTTAGAAGTCATTAAGGGTAAGTACTTCCGTTTTATCACTAGTAACTGACATGTTGTCTTCAGTGAATTTATTTAACTCTAACTGTGATGTAGAATTTTGACTATAATCTCTATGTGGTATTGATATTGTGGTAAGGGGATTAATGTGTCCCTATGTCATTCCTATGGACATGAGTTCAGATCGAGTTGGATTTTCTTGCGCAGGAGTTAATTCAAACATGGGAGCGTATTGCAATCGTGCTGGTTGCAGAACGGAGTTGAACTGTACTTGATAGCCTTGCTAGGGTACAGGTTGAGATACAAATGATTGTTGGGGCGGTTTCCATTGTATTATTTGCGGTTGTTGTGATTGTGTCCGTTGCATTTGTTGTTGGGAATTTTTAAACACTTGATTATGATAATTTGTGATTGGTTGCGAAAATGTTGATTAAAATTTGCTAAATAATTAGCATTACTATTATTATTATTATACCTTCTGAACTAACTTGTTGCAACTTCGAATTTTTAAAAATTTGATTGAAAGGATTATCCAGAACTACATCGTTCCGACTGTCAGGCATGAAGGTGGACCTGTTTTAGTGTGAGCTGCTGCGGGGGACTTAGTAAAAGTCGATAGCACAATAAAGAAAGAACATTATAAAAAGATTTACCAGAAAACACCATACCATACGAGTTGTGATAATCGGGAACGAATTGGTGATTATGCAAAACAACGATCCTAAATACAATTTAAAGCTGTATAAAGACTGTCTAGTAAACGAAGAAGAAACAAAATACTCAAAATAATGACATGGACACCACAGAGTCTAGAGCTCAACCCTATAAAGTTGCTATGAAATAAGCTGGACGGAACACTAAGAAAGAAGCGTCCTACGTCAAAAACTTATCTTTGGAAAGTTTCTTAACATTCTTGGATAAATTTACCACTCAAGAAATTAAAAAATAATAATCTAAAGAATGTCTAGATTAATAAAAGCAGTATTAAATGCCTAGAGCGGTTTTTCCTTGATGGCACAAATGTTTAATATTCAAGTTAATTTTTTCCAGTGTTTTTATGATTTTGGTTTGTTTTTCACGTATTGTATAATGGTATATTATATAATAAATTGTTTTTTTACCTTAAAGTGTATAAATTAATTTAGTGTCCATATTTCCATGAGCGGTAGCGGACAAAGAAACATGGATTTTCATTAAGAACTTTGAAAAAGTGAATTTTATTGCTACATTAGTTACAAGCATCTCTTGAACTATATTTGTTAACTAACTAGTAGTTGCTAAACAGTCACCAAGCCAAATTCAGATTATTTAATATACCAATGATTACACAAGCAAAAAATTTCTATAACTATACACAAATAGCTTTATACAATTACCGTATACTTATTCAATAATACTAAAATATTAAATTATTGATAACATCACCTACCAATTCTTAACAATGCATATTATTTTAACGATATAACGCTGCTGGTACAACCAAAAGGTCTATAACAGCAAATGGGCAATTATAAAAATATGTAATTTTGATAGAGCTAAAACAAGCAAAGAAAAATTTCAGTTGTCAATAAGCTACCAAGAAAGCACCACATTGTTATAAAGGATAAATTGTAGAACCACTACTGAGCTCTATGTTAAAAAGAATTAGATGATCCAGTGCATTGCATAAAAACTCAGTAACAGTTTCTTTTTAGTCAGAGCTGCATTTTATAGGAAGATTTTGATCAGGTTCTTTCCACGGCTCTAACTCCCCGTGTGGGAGCACGGCCTGCAAACTGAAAACTTCAGACTCTCATATGTTTACCATCTCTGGTGCGGAGCGATGTGGCCACCCGCCAGGCATCATAGAGCTCCAGGAATGGAATCCGGATTTTTCCGCATCCCAGTCCGCGTCTTAACCGCTTATGCCACTCTGGCGTTATATCAGCCTTTAAACTTTTTTTTTGTCAGTTTTAACATGTATTCTAGAAAATATAGTATGTGGTCTTTACCCTAGGATACAATTTAAAGACACCAATATAAAGTAATTATTAAACTTATTAAAAATAGACACAGCAACGCAACCTTCAAGTAGTCAAAAAGACATGAAGGTAGTATTAATGTATTTTTAAAAATGAGTAAAATGTTGAGACAGTACAAACTTGCACTGGAGTCAACAAAATTACATCTGGACATCGGGTAGTCATGAAATGTGACAGTAAAAAGAGCTCCCAACGTTATCTTGGTCCAAAACAAAATATTTGAAAATTGTGTGTTACAAATTTGCACGAAGTTTGAGATATGGTACGACTATATTGAGGTGGTATCGGGAGTTAAAAAAAGAAAAGTTTAGTTTAAAAAACTTTCCAAAGCTGAGATGTTTGTCCCTTATTATCATGAAGAAGAAATCCTATAGGCACGTAAGCTATCACTATATAGAAGAGTTGTTACACAATTGCATACCGGTAAGTCATATAATTTTACAGAGTCATTTATAAATAGAAAGTTTGTTTTCTTCAGATGTCTCATGCCTTAACTGACGAGTAGATTACATTATTTTGTGATGCCGCTAAATGTTTAATAAGGCTGAGAATAGAACAGTCAGCAAAATCATAACAGACTAAAGCCTGAAACGTAATTTTACAATAAGAACAAACTTTTACTGGCGCAGAATGGCAAGTGAGCCTAACCACCTAATAAAACGAAGAAAAATTGACTCCACGAGTGATTTAGGAGGCAAAAATACACAAAGTGTTTTGTAAAACGCTTTTCTAGTACCCTCTGTATTTTATCTCATAAATAAGAAAATTTACAAAAAGTTACAGCAAAGCAAATTGCTTAAAATGATTAGAAGAACCAAAAAATTGCAAATAATGTAACTGAAAGGCAAAAATTACTAATTTTTGTTACCTACATTATAAAAGCAACATTGCCAATTTAACTAACAGTGATTTTACTGCAGCATTTTTTATGATATTAGATATATGCAGTATAATAAAATATTTTACTCAAAATGTGTTTTATTTTTGTTTTATATCTAATTATAGCATATCATCAGTGAATTTCACAGGCAAACTGTAAGGTCAAAGGTACCACAAACAACTATTTTATCTCAAACATTGTTTTGTTTATTTGGGAATTACAAATTATAACAGCGACTACGTTTGTGCAGATATATGTAAAATTACGAAGGACGAAGTAGGCTGGAACTCAGAGATAATAAAACTAATAAAAGAAAATTAAAACTTAAATGATATCATACAGACGTAGGAAGCCATGTTAAATATGCTTGAAAGGATTACAATAAAAATTAGTATGGATAATAATAATAAAAATTAGTAGACTGGGAAATTATAAACTACATAAGAACAGGCCATTACCTATTAAGCTACAAAAATGGACAAACGTAATGGAAATATTTAAAAAAGCAAAATATTTTAAAGAAATAAATATTTATCTTAATAATGATTATCTATAAATAGTATAAGACGATAGAAAAATACTTCACCTAAAAAAAGCAAGTCAGTAAGGATGTAGAGCGTTCCTCACATACAACAAGCTAATCTTGAGTAATGTTACATAGAAAGTTAAAGACCTCGAGAAAATATGGGACTTAGAGATTCAAAACTACATTAACCGCAAAGAAAGTGAAATATTCCCAGGAAAAGAAGAAGTTAATTGGCAACAAAGGTAGACAAAAACGAGTATATGAAAGAATAAACGAGTAGGATAGAAACAAATTACAGTATAATAAGAGTTCAAAAAAGATAGAGTGGCAATGGAAAAAATGGGGGATTATAAAATTGAAATATTAGGAATTTAGAAAGTGAAATGGAAAAGGAAAGGCAGAATTAATAAGAAAAAATGCACTTTGTTTTATACAAGCAAAATATCCAAAAAACCAATAATAAAGCAGGGCTTATGGCAAATATAATATTGAAAACACAATTAAATTTAAAAGAATTAATACAAATATTAATTACCTATGAATAAAAAACAACATAGCTAATATTACCTATATATGCACTAACTGAGGAGACGGAAGAAGTAGATACATTACTTTTATGAGGAATTAGCAAAAACCCGTAGGAAAAATTTAAAATGTAATATTTTTATAGTCCTTAGAAAGTTCAGTACCAACATGGGAAAAAAGGGCAAATGAAACTAATAGCAAGGAAAGAAACAATCCACAGTTTTACAAATTATAGCGGAACAGGAACGGGCAGTCTGGCAATAAAAATGTATGTAATAATAGCTAGCACACAATTTAAACATAAAAGGATTAAAAAGTTAATCCGAGATCAGATCAATCATTTATTAATATCTAAAAAAATAAAAAATAATTCGCAATGTTAGAACACATCGGAAATCCAATGTTAGATCTAATTATATCGATATAGATATAGTAACAACTTAATTAAAATTAAGAATGATTACTAAACGGAATAGTCTAATCAAGAGAAATAGATGAAAAGTCGAAGAGGTTAAAGTGAGGAACAGTTAATATAAAAAAATTAATAAAAAATTAATTACCCATAAATACAAAGAGAAAACTTTGATAATTTATTGATTACGGACAACCCAGATTATAGGTGAGAAGTGAAGATTTAGATAATTACGATGAAAGAAGTGTGATAAAGTGATTATACATCTTAAGCACTACAAAGGTAATATTACAAGTACAATGATTAATTATAGAGATAATAAACTGAAGCAAAGACTATACATCTTAATAGTTCAAATATGGAAAAGAATATACCTAACGAATAAAAGGTGTAATTTATAGTGCCAATATTAAAAAAAAGATCCTATTAAATATACAAATGTGACGCATAAAATTTTGGCCATGCTAATAAACAAATTTTTGAAAAAAAATGCAAAATTCAATTATCGGAGTTAATAATCTTGGATATAAAAACATCCTAAGAAGAGCAAACAATGCCAAAAAATACAATTATGTAGACACATACAAAGAATAAAAAGCACCAAGGAGATGAAAAAGTTTACAATATGAAGACTGAATACTAATAGACCAAAAGGAGTATCACTTGATAAAAAATATAACAAACTAAGGGTCCAAAGGCGGAGGAAGAAGATTCATTTCATTCAATGGCTTGTCAACTCAAAAGAAGAATGTGAAATGCTAATGGTTTGGCTCAAAGAATCCAACAACTCAAACATAAATCCTACAAATCTCTGAAACCTATTTTTACAAAAAAAGTATTCGGTTATATACAGTTCACAGCAGTAGTGATTATAAAAAAAAAACATAACTCACTGCGGCTTTGCAGGAAGACTTTGGATTAGCCAAAAGAGTTGTCATAGTACACTTGTATATTGTTGTAGAGGAAAAACGAGTACAAGCATGCAAGATTAAATTCAATTAATAAAACTTTAAACAAAAAAGGTTTTAAATGACAATAATTATTAGATTTTTAAATTTTAATGATTTTGTGAGTAATAAAGAAGAAAAGGGCATTAAGTTAATTATTACGAATTTATATTAAGTATATTTAAACTGTTTATTAAAAACGTTGCGACTGCTTAAAAAGAAGTCGATGTTTACCGCAGTCGAAATGGGAGTCGGAAGGCACTTTACCAATAGACCTGTGACGTCACTCGATCGAGGCTTGCAGACCTATATCGTGGAGCTTTAAGGCGAAATCTACTTTGTGCGTTAAGAACAATGCTAGCGATTCTAGCGGCAGAAGGCAGAAGGTAACTTATAGTGGTTACCTCTCGTACAAAGTGGTGACACCGGTGTCGTCTGGCGATAACGGGAGATCAGCTGTAATATAATAAGTCCGCTTTTAACGCCTGTGTGAACTTCACTCACGACCTTACACCATGCTGCCGCTACTTTCCGGCCAAGGGTCTTGCCTCTCTTTCATCCGATTTGGTTTCGCAGCAAACAACACAAAATCTGATTTTTTCGCAGACACAATTACAGCAAAATAAATAATATTTTTTCCTTTTACATTTAAATAGAATTTAATTTAATAATCAATTGATTAGTCGATCTACTGGAAATTAGATCATGGAATTAACCCAACGGCATAAGTTTTAGAAAATTGGATTAATTTTTGAGTGTACTACTTTGTTACTTATTTCTTCATTTATTAGACTGGTCTTTAGGTGCTTGACAGGCATCCTGTTAACTTACGAGACATAATTAAACACCTACTTTCACTTCGTACAAGAAGTAATAATAGGCCACAACCGAACGATGTCGGCAAACATATAAAAGCCTTGAGTTTCCAATTCGCAATTCCAGTTTCCTATTGGAAGTGTAGAACCTCGATATTTGTGCTTGTTTACTTTTTACGTTCTGTTATTCTTACTTTTATTTTTATTTTTTATTTTGTCTTTTCTATATTCCATTTTATTATTATTATTATTATATTTTTAATTTTTTTTATATTTCCAACTAATATTGTTCCTCTTTCATTTTTATTGTCTCTTTAATTAAATAACATGTTCGAGCCGTAACCTTTTAATTTGCAGGACATGTTCTCCTATTTTCGTCATTCTATTTCCTTATTGTTGTCTTTTATGCATCGTAAATTAATTCTATTTTACATTTTTGTAATATTTCTGTAATAGTTCTGATTAACATTCCCTTGTTATCTTGTGGCTATATATATTTGCTGTTTATGCTTTCTTTGTAAGCTTAGCCTGCGTTTATTTACGGATCTTAATTTTGTTGGCCTAGTTTTTTATTTCTTTTCTAGTTTTTCTATCGTTCTACTTCACTTCCACTCTATTCCGCCTATAACGTGATTATTATTTCCTACGTTTAGCTTTTACTCGTTTTCTTCTTTTTTCGTAATTCTACTCGCATTTGGTTGTATTCTTCTCTACCTCTCTCAGTAAAATATCTTTTAGGATCCAATGTTTTTATATATTCCGGTATATATATATAAAACCAGACTTTTTGAACGAAAAGTTTGCAAGAATACCCCGAACTGGAGAATGAAGCTGTTAAATGTTTACATCATATCTCTGTAAGTTAAGTTTCTCGTTTCTAACTGTCATAAAGAAAAGTAAAAAATCGTCTCAACCTTAAAAATAATGTAAGCCCATATTTAAGAATCTTCTAAATTGAAGTTTCTGAATACACAGACATATTAATATTTTTTACTTTGTTATTTGTTTTTTATGGTTTTTAAAGTTATTAATGTCTTTGTTCTTGAATTTATTTCAAAATGTAATAAATGTATTGAAATATATGGCACTGCTTTGAAAATTCTCAACGCTTACTTTCAAACTGTTATACTTGGAAATTCAAAATTTTATCTGCATAGGTTTATCATTTTCTCTCGATTTTTAAGTTTTTGCTCCACAATTCCTCTATTTGCTACTAAAACATAATTTTTTCTTTTATTGTTATGTTTTCGCTTTTGTTTTCTTTTCTTCTAAAAGGGCTAACTATTTTTTGCTAAGAAAGACTGTTAATGCCAAAATGACAATCCCTCTGTTAGCGCTGGTTTCATATATTTTGACAATCTCCAAAAAAGTAAAAAATCTGTTTTGTGAAAGGTCAGAACAAAAATGCGTTGAAAGGCCATTTTTAATACATAACATCCATTTTTTTGTAATAAAAGTTTTCGGAGATTATTTCACGCAATTGCAAGAAGGGATGGTAATGCTTTAGCTAGAGTATCATACAATTTACATCGATATAGAATAAAAACTCGCTTTCACGTGCTTTCTATGGAAATTTTGAACCACTGCTCTCTTCGCTTATAATTATCATACAAAAATCTATTTTGCTGTTCCAAGTAAAAATCCGATTAAAAAAATATTCCTTAATATAGATGAGCAGCAAGAAAGAGGCCATCTTGGTGCATAAGGTCAATATTTTTTAATTTTTCATCATTTTGAAAGCGACGTGACTTATGATCACTTTAGACAGGTTAATACTCTCCGCGAGACATTGAACAGTAGTCGATGAATAAAGTTGGCCAAAAAGTTCTGACTCTCTTGCAAAAAATTAATTCTTATGCCCACTTTTTTATGTTTTTCTTGCTTCAAGTGTATTTTACAAAAAAAAACAAACTTTGACATTGATATGCTATTGTTGTCAGACAACTTTAGACAGAAGACACTATGCAAGATATTTGCAAGGTTGCAGTCGAGGCAACTGTTAGGCAGTCGAAAATTTCAAGATGGTATAGACGTTTCCAATCCGGCGACCTCAGTTTTGAAGATCAACCTTGTTCTAGTCGGTCGTAAAAGTTGAACAATGACAATTTGCTGGCAGCTAAGAAAGATGGACTTTCGTCGAGCAACCTCGGGGTTTTATCTCACCAAACTGTGCTGAATCATCTGCATCAGCTGGACTTTGTGAGTAAGAAGCCTCAGCAGGACCCCCTTAAGCTCACTTAAGCTCAAACCAACAAACGAGTAGAGATTCGTCGCTTGCTACTCATCAATCTGTTGGATGACCGATTCTGGAAGCGCATCGTGACTTTGGACGAAAAGTGGGCCTATCTGATCAATTACAATCATCAGAAGCGTTGGGTTCTGCCAAGCCGAGTTCCAGGAATAGTTTTTCAATTTCATTTGAATTCGCGCATAAAAATTTGATTTTTCGCAAATGAGTTAAGACTTTTTGGCCAGCCGTTTATTTTCTGTTCATACTTTGTCTTTATTAATGATGAGTCAATTATCCACGGATTTTGTTTTTACATCAATATTTTGGTACAAACGTTTACATATACCTTTATTCAATATTTGTTTTAACTTTTAGCACTGTCGGTTTATATTATTCTCTTTTGAATTAAAAGAAAAAAATACTTAAACAATCTTTGTTGAGGGGATTTCTATAAGAGAAATATACAGAGAATATATACAGCCAATACAAGTAACAAGTAACCAAGTAACAAGTAACCAAAAGCCAAATATCGAAGCTTACCCAGCTATAAAATAACAGTAACTAATTCAACATACAGAAACACGCAACATTACAAAAACGACCCATAAAAATTTGTCTGAAACTAGCAAATACTTCTTAAAATTTGATCAGAGATCTTTATAATTTTATGTTTTTCTTAGTCCGCGTTTGACTTTCATACCGTTAAGACGTGTGCTGAGCGATAATAGTGAAAGTGTGTAACGCGGTTATCGCTGACCTTAGATCAGCAATACGCTGGTTTAATCTGAGTGAAGTATAATAATTATAAACTCACATTTCGTAAAATAGTTATATGAAATCAATCCACATGCTACTAAAATGGCATGCAACAGCAATAATAATTTCTATATTCCGTCAACGCAATTAACACAGCAGCTAGCATCTCAATCACATAATAGCTTCGCCTCGATGGATAACCAAGTAAATCCCCAATTGCCTATTATCAATACTCCTTATTTACATAACAACTTGAGATATGTGCTAAACGTGCGGATCCCAAATTTACAATCTCAAATGAATACACAAACTAATCATACTTTTACATCAATGCAACTAAATAACATACCGACAAATAAATTATCAAACAGAATAAATACACCCGATAGTGATAGTGAAGTGGAATTGAATACAATGTCCAATAAAGAATGGCAATGTGTACAAAACAGAAAAAGGAAATGAATAACAAAACAATCAGCACAAAATAAAGCAGTACATGTCATACAAAATAATAGATATTCTGCCCTTAATAGCCTTAATGAGGATATTACTCAAGTCGCACCGGTTGTTCAACAAAATAAGATACCCAGACCACCTCCGATAATTGTACATGGAGTTACAGATTATAATAAAATGATAAATGCTCTAACAGCTGTTACTGAAATAGAACAATATAAAACAAAAGCAATGGCTGATAATATAGTTAAGCTAAGTGCAAATACTCCAGACACATACCGTAAGTTAGTAACATTCATGAAGGAAACAGGTATAATTTGCCACACATATCAGATGAGAGAAAATAAAGCTTATAGAGTTGTCATTCGTAACCTCCATCCTATTGTACCCTCTACCGAAATACCAGAATCACTGGAAGAGAAAGGTTTCAAAGTAAGAGCTGTAACAAACATCAAACACAAAATTACAAAATTATCCTTAACAATGTTTGTTGTAGACTTGGAACCTGCTGAAAACAATAAAGACATTTACAACCTTAAATTCTTAAATAATCACAATTGTCCAGTGTACGAGGTGTCAACAAGATAACCATACTAAAGCCTACTGTAACCGTCCCTACGCTTGCATTAAATGTGGAGGACCGCATGATACTAAGACATGCAAGAAATCAAAATATTTGCTGGCTAAACGTGCTTTATGTGGCGGTGATCATCCCCCCAACTATAGAGGCTGTACAGTACACAAAGAATTACAAAACAGGCTGAAACCAGACACACAGACTCAAAACAGGTTTATCAATTCAAACCACTCACCACCCAGCAACAATAGACAACACTCAAAGTTCACACCCTCAACATACAGCCAAGTAGTACAAGGTGACACTGTACAAGCCAACAGTCAAGACACAATCTTACAAAAGTTCTTACAAGAATTCAAAATGATGTTCACCCAGCTAATGCAACAAAACAACATGATATTAAACATGTTGTCTACTGTCATAAATAAACTTGTTGTTACGAATATGTTTATGGAATGCGAATGGCATCCAATCAAAAATTCAAGCAATCGAATTATTTCAAAACTCCATAATATAGATATATTTCTTATATTAGAAACACATTTTACGGACAGATCTTATCTAAGAGTTCCGCACTATACATGCTATCATAAGGAACATCCGGATGGTACCGCCCACGAAGGAACAGCGCTACTCATAAAGAGCTCAATAGTTCATTATGAACTACAAAAATATGAGGACCCATGCCTACAAGCAACAACAATACAAGTTTGTAAAAACCTCAAGCCGTTTTTCCAATCACTTGGCAGTACATTCATATGCGGTGGAGACTTCAACTGTAAGCACACCTACTAGGGATCTAGGCTAATTACCACTAAGGGTAGGGCTCTATATAACCTCCTACGAGAAGAAAAATATGGATACCTATCAACTGGAGAGCCAACATACTGGCCAACGGACCATAATAAAACACCTGATTTACTGGATTTTTTTGTCACAAATGGAATTTCTTCTAACTATACGGATATTATCAGCTATCTTGACTTATCTTCAGATCATACACCAGTTATCGCTACAATCAGTACAACGATAATTAAAAAATCACCAAGACCATCACTTTATAACAATAAAACAGATTGGGACTCATACAGAGCCATTCTTCAAGAAACCCTACAATCAAATATTAGTTTAAAAACTCCCCAGGAATTAGAGCAAGCTACTGATCACTTTATCACTACTCTGCAAAATGCAGCATGGAAATCCACACCTAGGATCACAAACAGCGTTCGAAGAGATATAAATATTCCTAATGACATACTTGAATTAGTTCGACAGAAGCGAAGAGTGAGAGCTAGATGGCATGGAACACAACATTCAGCTGACAAAACAGTGTATAATAGATTAGCAAATACCTTAAAGAACCAACTACACAAGATAAGGCAGAAAACTTTTAACCATTATCTAACTACATTATCAAGAACAGATAGTAGCATTTGGAAAATCGCCAAAGCAAACAAACGGCCACAAAAAACAAATCCCCCACTAAGAAAAACAAAAAACGAGTGGGCTAGAACAAATCAGGAAAAGGCAGACTTATTTGCACGACACTTTGCTAATGTTTTTACGTCCTACTCAGATGATCCTGATGATACAGCTTCTTGGACATACCATTGCAACTGTCGCTACCTATCAAGAGATTCACCTGTGCAGAGCTGGAAGAAGAAATTCAACATCTTAACCATAAAAAAGCACCAGGGTACGAACTAATATCCGGTAAAGTGCTTGCTGAATTACCTAGAGTCGGTCTGGTGTTTCTAAGGAACCTTTTCAATTCTATCTTACGTCTCCATTATTGGCCGTTACCACTTAAATTCGCACAGATAATTCTCATACCAAAACCAGGTAAACCTGTTGAGGAAATTACATCTTACCGTCCAATAAGCTTACTGCCCCGAGTTTCTAAACTGTTAGAAAAACTTTTAGTCAGGAGAATACATGAAACAGATATATTGGAAAACTGCATCCCGGACCACCAGTTTGGGTTCAGAAAGTATCACTCCACCATTCAGCAATGTCATCGCGTCGTAAATATGATTAACACAGCACTGGACTCTAAATCTTACTGTCCAGCAGTATTTATTGATATACAACAGGCGTTCGATAAAGTATGGCATAAGGGACTCTTATATAAACTCAAATTACACCTTCCAAGTGAATATTATTTACTTATAAAATCCTATTTATCAAATCGACACTTCCAGATAAAGTATGGCCAAGAATATTCTGCCATTCATTCAATCAACTCCGGAGTACCACAAGGCAGCGTTCTTGGACCTCTTCTATATACATTGTACACGGCAGACATACCTACAACAGTAGCTACAACTATAAGCACCTTCGCTGATGATACAGTCCTTCTCTCTCATCATACCAATCCTCAAAGAGCCTCCTTAAACTTGGAACATCATCTGTCCCTCTTACAAACCTGGCTAAACAAATGGAGAATCCAAGTGAACGAAGCCAAATGCACCCAGGTAAATTTTACCCTAAATCGCTTGGAATGTCCGCTGGTGCATCTAAATAATATAGCAATTTCTCAAGCAAATGAAGCCCGCTACCTGGGCCTTCATTTAGACAAAAGACTCACGTGGAAACTGCATATATTAAAGAAACGAAAGGAAGTTGATCTACGACTTAAAAAAATGTACTGGTCACTTGGTAGGAAATCGTGTTTATCTTTAGAAAATAAGATTCTACTTTATAAAATAATAATTAAACCTATCTGGACCTATGGCATCGAGCTGTGGGGATGCTCCTGCAAGTCAAACGTAAACATAATCCAACGCATGCAATCCAAAACATTGAGAATGTTAGCCAATGCTCCCTGGTATGTTAGCAGCGACACCCTGCATACCGACCTGGAAATGCCAACAGTTGTAGAAGAACGTACTAAAAGAAGCAACAACCATTTCCTGCGACTTCAAGTTCATCCCAATGTCCTGGCATCCAGCCTGCAACATGATCCACCTCCTAGACGACTACAAAAAACGTGCCCCATTGATCTAAGAAGAAACTAACGGGATAACATCGATGGATGGACTCCCCTCACGTCACTATCGTCATCTCATTAGCTCATAGGACCTTATTATATGTTTATTATGTAAAATGGTTCTGACTGTTAATCTGTAAATAAACTATTAAAAAAAAAATGTTTTTCTTAAGAACGCTTCTTTTAAATCTTTTGTTATTACTATATATGATTTCAATATGATTTCAATCCATCAATTTTTTTATCTTGTTTTTTATTTATTATATACATTTTTAAAATATAAACATTTCCAACATTTTAGATAGCCTGCCATTTAAAGAAAATTTCTCTTTTCTTCAATTTTATTCTTTTTACAAGCACAAAAAAGTGTTTTTACTAATATTTTATATTTTTTATCAAGTAAATCAGCAATAAAAATACACAGCTTTTTATAAGCTAATAAGCTGACATAAGCTACCACTATTATATAGATTAACTGACACAAGGAGTTTCCTTCCAATGATGAAATCCACTGCTTTTTTTAGTGTCGTAGTTCAGTTGGTCGGCATCTTTTCTTTTTATTTTATGGTAGGTAATAATTTTTTATAATATGCAAAAAAATAGATTGGTAGGCGGAGATCGTTGTGAATCATTTTGGTTGAGGCATATCAAGAATTTCTCGTGGAATTTTATATTGACACTTTTGTAAGATGACTACGAGTATATTAAGATTGCTAGTACAATGTCATAGCCCTATTCGATAGATCTAAATTGTCCCAATTGTATGTTATTTAACTACCATCGTACTGTAATTGTGATGTTATTAGATTTTTGTCCCTTTTATTTTTATATTCCGTCTAAAGGGAAGGATATATTGTAACAAATTTGTAAACGGCCCCCGTAACACAGCTGCTAGATATCAGCATCCCATCAGGAGCAGCGGCCAACATTTCTAGAAATCCAACTGGCACGAACTTGTTCGTCAAATATTCGAAAAAATTCGAGTGCAGCGCCTTTCGATGGTTCGCAACTTTTCTGCAATGTCACCGAATAGCCATAAATATCGCACGGCGTGACAACCGCGGCGTTCCGAATTCAGGTGAAGACATCAAGCGAATCTAAGTGCGAAAGCGTGTTGACATAAATAGTGTGCTGTTTTACATCAATAGTTGTATGTATTGTGTATATAAATAATGTCGTAAATTTGCATAATCTGTAAGTAAAGTAGATAAGCAGTTTTAAGTAAAGTTGCACGTCTTATTCACTACTACCAAGAGCAGAAATGTTATAGTACTTAGTAAATAGATGTATGGCTAATAAATATTTCAATATCATCGAAAAACATATCTAATGTAAAGTTTGACGGTGTGGGGAGGTAAAGGCCCTAAGACACTATCTTATAGTACTTCAGAATTGATAGACAACAGATCTGAAACTGATCTCTTTGGTAGAATTTTGGCAAATTTCTCTTGGTTTTATATAATAGTCCTATAGTCTAAACTTTATCAAAGAAGTTAAACAAATTATATTACTTAGGGCATTGAGAATGGCTTGTTACATAAGCTAACATGGCTGAGTTGTGATGAAATTGGTGATAAGGTATCCAATCGTAAGAAGTAAAATCAGAAGCACTCTTTGAAGTACTAATTTTTTTAATAATTTTGATACAGCAGAGAGTAATCTTATAGGCCTGTAAGATTTGATAGTAGTTGGATCTTTCCAAATTTTAGGATAGGGATAATTTAAACTTTTGAAACTAGTATTAATATCAAATAATTGCAATAAATTAATAAGTTATTATAGTAGCAACTCTTTTAACATCTTTAAAGCCATGAAATACACTTTTCTTGTTTTTCTTATATTTGACATCCTACGTCTTCTGTTATTTCTTTAGATGGGTTAATTGGCAGATTTGTTTGAACGATGATTCGAAGAATTTTGAAATTTTCTTTTATAGTACATTAGCATGAGGTTGGAAAAGACCAGCAGAATATTTCCTAGCCATTTTTTTTCTTTTTTACTTTTGATTTATTAGAGTATTGATTATATTGTTAATTATTGTGTTAAAAAGTGTTAGACCTTGCGCTTTTAATTGTATTAGTTAGGCACTATCCAATTTTGACTCTTATTATCATATTCACGTTGATGTTCTCTATAATTGTTATTAACTATGATGGCACGCTCTTCTCTTGCACTATTATGTCATCTAGTCTGACTCGATAAAATGCCTTTTTTTAGATTCACAAAACACATAAACGCTTGAATGTTAAATTAAAATTTCTCTACTAGCTAACGAACCACAAAGATTGTTGTTTAATCTTACAAAAACCCCGTTGTTCCCTGTTTATACTTACGTATAGTTGAAGTTTATTTAATATCATCTTTATAAACAGTATTTGTATTATATTTATACAAAGTTATTCTCCTATAATTACTAGAATTATTTTTATCTTTTTTAGAGGTTGGAGTGCAAAAACTTTTCTATTATTCCACCGTTTACGAGGTCTTTTCTATTATTGAGTGCTTTCAGTACTTTCTGTACGTTGTCTATTGAGAAAAACACTTCATCAATATTGCTGAATGTTTATTAACATTCGTAATGAGGCGTATATTTCTTCTTTCTATAATTTTTCAAAAATAGTTTTTCCATTATTTATTATTAATTGTGTTTATTTTAATGATTTTGTTCGGTCGATTTGCTGTTTCTCAGCATTCTCTATATATTTTTTGTAACCCATATATGGTATATCGTTCTCAATACATCTCAAGTTTCTTATCTTTTGCGTAACTGCATTATATTCTTGTAAATACATTTTGTTGCTTGAAGAATAGAAATCTTTCCTTCTTCTTATTTATTTCGTGAAGCAAGAGGTTTTCTTGGGCAGTGAATATAATTTGATATTTCTTTTACCAATAGCTTTCTCGGCATCCTTGATAATATTTCATCTTAGCTTCGTCATTGCTTTTTCTGGATCGCCATTGTGGTTTATTAATTTTAGACTAATTTGATTTTTTAGTTTTTCTACGTAAGTATTCTACGTTGCACTTTTTCACATTATTTAGTTTTGGGTTTTTTTTAGTTGGTGTTTGTGCGTTGCTGGCAGTGTATTTACATTCAAAATTATGCTTATAGAACACCGTTACATTAATTCTTAGCTTGTTTTGGTTATAAATGTCTTCCTTGTCATTAGTAACATCCTCATGACAGTGTTGTTCGACATCATTAAGTAGGTAATTTTTTATCCGATCGTTGAAGTCACCCATTATAATCACGTGGTGGTTGGCAGGCATGTTTTTAATGAAATTTTGCAGTTTTTTATAAAATACTCTTCTTTTTTACGGTATTAGGGACATAAACATTGAACATATGCAGATATTAAAGGGTTGTCTAAAAATTTTCCGGAGTTTAGCCGGTTTGCAATATTATATTTTTGGTGCCTTTTGAAAGCTTGTGATTTCCCGCGTATTTTGATTTATGACACTTATATACTTGTTTTGAGATGGAGCTTACGCGGAAACAAAATCGATTTCTGATGTTGCACAACTATTGTTTGGGTTCAACTGCTGATGAAATTGTTTGCCGGATCAATGAAGCCTGGAGTGAACAAATAGCAAGAAGTGACTGATATTGAGGGAGAGTACTTCGATTATTAGTTATTTCTTTGGACAACACATTAATTTTCATCATTTGATTTTATCAGTGTGATATAAACCCATGTAGCAGTGTTCCACGCCCCCATTGCCTGCTTGTTCTTACTTTTGCCACTGTGTATAAGGATCATCATCATCATCATCATCTGCCCAATTCAGTCCTTTGTTGGACGTAGGCCTCTCCAAGCATCTTCCATTGGTCCCTGTTTTTCGCCTTCTGCATCCAATTGTAATCTGCTACTCTTTTGATGTCGTCAGTCCACCTGAGGAGGGGCCTGCCTCTATGCCTTTTGCCTATTCTTGGTCTCCATTGCAGCATGCTCTTCGTCCATCTTTCATCTTCTAGTCTGGCAATATGTCCGGCCCACTGCCATTTCCCTTTAAATATATGTTCTATTACATCTTTTACTTTTGTTTTATTTCGAATCCATATATTTGTCATCCTATCTCTTAGACTGATTCCCAGCATTGCCCGCTCCATTCCTATCTGCGCTACCCTCAGTTTTTGCATATTTTTTATCGTTAACGTCCATGTCTCTGCTGCATAGGTTAAAACAGGGAGTATATTCTGGTTGTATAACTTAGTCTTTGGTCTATGTTACTTTTAAATATTTCTTTCCATCTACCGAATGCGGCCCAACCAAGTTTTATTCGTCTTTCTATTTCTTTTGTTTGATTATCCAATTGTAGTGAGATGTATTGTCCAAGGTATATATAACTTCCTACTTGTTCTAAAGTTTCCCCGTCAATCTGTATATCAACTATCTCATCTACTAGATAGTTTATCATTATTTTAGTTTTCCCTCTGTTCATTTTTAATTCTATGTCTTTGGCCTTTTCGTTTAGGTCTGTTATCATTTCTTCTAATTCTTCTACATTGTCCGATATGAGCACGACGTCATCAGCAAATCGTAGATGGTTCAATCTTTTCCCATCTACTCTTATTCCTTTATTTTCCCAAGCGCATTTTTAAACACATCTTCTAAACATAGGGTAAATAATTTTGGAGAGATAGTGTCTCCCTGTCTTACTCCTCGTTCTACATTTATCGGATTGGTAGTACTTTGCAATTTGATTGTACAGGTAGCGTTTGTATATATATATTTTATTAATTCCGTGTATCTGTAATCTACGCGGCTGTTCTGTAGAGATTGTATTATGGCCCAGTGTTCAACTGAATCGAATGCCTTTTCAAAATCTATGAAGGCAAGACATAATGGTAAGTTATATTCTTTTGATTTTTCTATTAAATTTCGCATAACTTGTAGATGGTCTTGGGTACTATAGCCGCTACGAAATCCTGCTTGTTCTGGTGGTTGGTAGTTGTCTAATTTGTTAACCAGTCTATTCGTAATGATCTTTGTCAGCAATTTATACATTTGTGGTAATAGACTGATTGGTCTATAATTTTCCAATCTAATGTTTGTCGCCTTTTTTGAATAGTAATATTACAACTGCGTTATCCCATTCTTTAGGTATTTTCCCTTCTTGCAGGCATTGGTTTAATAGTACTTTTAGTTCTTGTAATATCAGCTGTCCCCTTCTTTTAGCATTTCTGGGAGTATCTCATCTTCGCCTGGTGCCTTATTTCTTTTGTCTGTCTTAAAGCTTTTTCTATTTCGTATATTTCAATATCAGGAATGTCTTCTGAATTTACATTTAGTATTTTCCTTTCTATATCTTTTATATTTGTATCAGTTTTTGTGCTATATAGACATTTGTAGAACTGTTCCGTTTTTTGCGTTATTTTATTTTGGTCTACAATTAAGGCTCCCTTTGCGTCTCTTAGCGATGTCATGATTGTATCCCCCAGTCTTCTTTCTTTGTGCCATTGTTTTGTTTTTCCTCCATTAATCAATGCTTCTTCAATTTTTAGTTCATGCCATGCTTTTAAATCTTTTTTCATCTCTCTTCTTATTTATTTGCTTATTTCTTTTAGAGGCTCTATATTTTCTTCCCGGTTGATTGCCAATTTCCTTATTTCTTCCATTAGCTTCTTTGTATTATCGCTTATTTTGCTATCTCTTGGTTTTGATGTTTTTATTCTAGACGAGGCTTCTTTAAGTGCCGTTGTTATTTTCTTATTTCTTTCTTCTAAGTTGTCTTCCGCTACTATATTTACTTCTTTTAATTTTTTGTTTAATTCGTTTTCGTGTATTTCCTTGTTTGCTACTATATGTTTTCCCCTGTCCAGTTTTTAGATTACTGTATAGCTTTATATCTATCGTTTTTGTTATTGATAACAATCTTACTTCTTATTAGCCTATGATCACTTCCGGTATTTATTTTTTTCACTACCGATACGTCTTGCACTATGTTTTTGTGTGAGGATAAGATGAAATCTATTTCGTTCTTGGTTTGTCCATCCGGACTAATCCACGTCCATTTATTTTGTAATTTCTTCTTAAAGAAGGTATTCATTGCATAAATTTGCTGTTGCCCCATATAGTTTATTAACATATCCCCCCTTTCATTTCGTACTCCTATCCCGTAGTCTCCTATATATTCTTCTCCTTCTTCTTGTTTTGGTCCTAACTTGGCGTTGAAATCCCTATTATTAGTAAGTGTTTTGTATGGTTTTCAGCAATACAGGTATTTATTTCCTCATAAAGTTGTTCTACCTCTTCGTCCTCATGGTCGCTAGTGGGTGCGTACACTTGTATTATTTTAAGTTGCACTTCTCTGATATCTTTAGTATTATGTATATTATTCGAGGACTAATCGCCTTAAAGTGTGTTACTATTCCTATTATTTTCTTGTTTATAAGGAACCCTACGCCTCCTTGACTTATGTCTTCGTGTCCTTTATAGAATAGTATGTGTCCCGATTTAAGTTTCAAACATTGTTCTCCTTTCCTTCTTATTTCACTTATTCCAATTATGTCCCATTTTATTTCTTTTAACTGTTCTTCTAACTCTGTTAGTCTAACTTCTCCTAATAGTGATCTTGTATTATATGTGCATACAAATAAGGCTTTTTTCTTTTTCGTCTTGTGGCAGCCTATCCAAACCCAGGGATTCTTAGCACCCTCTATCTCCTCCCTGCTCTGCCCGCTGCCTTGGGCAGTAGTTTGGAGACGGCTGGGGACTGAGGGCCTTCTTCTTCTACGTCTTATTGTCATGATGTTGGAGGAATCTAGCCTAATACACCTTGCTGGCCAGGCATCTTGGTGTATGCATTTTATACCTTCTGCCAGGATTATGTTCAGCCGCTCCTTTGGAGTACAGACGCTGTTTTGTAACCGCCTACTATAGGTCAGACGTTACTCCTCGTTTGGTCCGCGGGTGCATTCTGCACCTACTCTACATATCTGTAGAGCCTTCGCCTATCCGATACCCGGGGACGCGCCATGTTGGAGTCGAGGTCCTCCACCCGGCTTCACACACAGTATGTGTCAACCCCTACTCGATTGAGAGACGACCTGTATGTGATTTACACCGGACATGGGTTATAAGGATACAGTTTTTATTTTTACTAAATCTTTACCTTTACTTTTTTGTCTCCAAGATACTGCGTATATTTTGCTTGTTTACCTATCACTTTGTGCTTTTTATTATTCCTGAATCTGACGTTCCGTGTTTCAAATTTTAGTACATTTTTTTCTTTCATCTCTTAGCCCTGTTTTATATCCGGGTCATCGTCACATTGTTTATTTTATTTCTAATGTAATGCGTGGTGTTTTGAGCATTTGGATTGATTTAAAGGATAGATTGCTGGCCTGGCCTGTCAACGCTCCTTCTTTATACGGGTTTAGACCCAGAAAAGACCGCCACTAAGCTATTCAGTTCACCTGTCAACTAACCACAGACAAAGTTTTGTAGAAAATGAATAAATTTATATGTTACTTCTTTGATGCCATCCAAACTTTGAAGACTGGCGGTTTATTATGTTTTTTCAGTTAACTTATTTTCATGTTAGATCCAATTTGTTTTTGAGTTACAGAAATGAAGTGTAAGTTAAATGTGGATAGCATCTGAAGCGATGGTCGCTATTATCCGGCACTGGTCGAGAAATAAAACGTAGCTTGAGATATCTGTGCACACTGTAGAGGTGCCGTTGGTAAATTTCTATAAATTAAAATTTATTATGACTATTTTTATTATTATAAAATATATATAAATTTGCCCTCTTACTTAATTTTTCGTATTGAATTGCTTCAAGTTTTATTTTAATTTTACTTGTAACGACCACATATTATAAAGTAGTTGTTTATTTTAAGCCTTTACATATTTTCCTATTGCAGAATTTAATTCTCTCCACTAGAGTCAGCAACTGCACAGTCGTAGTAATAATGACACCTGGCACTTGCGCTGGAATAAGCTGCATTTGCAATCTACATGTCACCATGTGGTGCTGGGGCAATGACACGCCGATGCACTCACGTAGTGTCACTTCTCGCATACGCCGTTTCATTCTTTCGTATTATGCCTAAGCACGACCACATAATCCTGGATAAGCAACTATATAAATGCAGCTAACGGATTATACAGATGTAAGCAGAATATTTCATTATATTCCAATCATCTTATTGATCGACGTAAAATTTCATTTAATTATGAAATTCTCTAGATTTTAGAAGATCTCAGAAAACCTGGTAAACAGATTTAAAATTTTGCGATAAGCATTTTTGCAAGCTTAATTTCATTAAAATATTCATTATTCTTGTTTTTCGTAATCTCTTTGACCTCATTACCGTTTTTAGTGTAGGGAATATTTATTATTTATAAGCCAAATGGCAAATATTAAAAAATATATACATATAATTTATTTGGATCAGAAAAATGGCTTTGTATACTAGGTATAATTAAATAAATAAAAACTTTTTATTTGTATTCAGTTGCATATTTTCAATGTACTATTATGAACGAAATAATTAGTAGATTTTATAAGCATTTTATAATTTTATAATGGCATGTGCTGGATATAGCCATTAATAGTCTTCACGACAAATACACAGTATTTTTGATCAAATTGTAAGAGAAAGTTATGTGGCAAATTTTACTTAAATTTTATCGTTAGATTGACAGCTGCACTACAAAGTTGTTAACTTATAGTTGTATGGGCTTGCAAGTCAGCATTCCGGGGTTCTAGACTGGAACCACTAACAGTATTTTGGTGTGAAATGCTTTTTTGCAACCCCACAGTAAAATCCCATAGGTCCAGATGGGCATCAATATTACTTTGAGTACAAGTAGCTTGTTTGGGAGAAAAAGTTGAGATCGATATTTAAGTAATCAGTACATTTGTTTGATTTTTATCTCTAGCTTTCGATATGTGCGCTCTACGTCATTTTTTCATCGAGATATTGGAATATTGTAGAATTTTATTTAAAAGGATATCAGTTTTTGTTGATAAAGGTTACATGTGTCGATTTTTCATAGTTGATCGTTACTCTCCGTTTTATGGTCCAAACATGTAGTAAGTCCAGATGCTGTTGCAGGTGTTTTGCTACTACTTGTGGTGTTTGGCTAACTGGAAGAATAGCCGCATCACTTGTCGTTGATAAGTTCGGGAGGGGGGTAAATCAGGCAAAGAAGTGGCTTCAATACACTGTCTTGCGGAACTCTAGAAGTTATTTGGTGATGACCTGAAACTGTATTGTTGATCACAATTTGTGTTGAAAGGAATAATTTGAGTTTGTATACTACCATACTTTGTCAAAGGCTTGTTATATATTTATTATTTTTATGTTATTATTTGAATGGCTATCCGATGACTTTCGTATATCATTGAGTTGTGTTCACAAAGTTCAAACTGATAAGTCTTTTTAGATTTTATTTTAATAACAGCCTTTCAAATATCTTTGATATAGGAGAATTATTGATCCATAGAATGGGGGTTGTTTGGATGATTTTTTTAGATTTGACAGTTCTTATAATCTGAGCATGCTTCAATTATATCAAAAAGTAAGTTAATTTTAAAGCTGGAGAACTATTATCAGATTTTTTAATTGGTAGGATTGCTATTGTTGCCTTTTTAAATTTATTCGTTGTCTTTCACATAATGTGAACGCCAGAAAAAAGTTTTGATGTATTATGCAGTTGGTGGACAAGTCTGTTATGGAAGCTTTTATTTTGTCTGTTTCTTATTTGCTATTTTCGAGCTCTGAGTTTTTCGGCAATAACTATTCGTATATGGTAAGGGATATGGTGACTTTAGAAGTGTTACTTGTAGGGGTAGATGTGACTTGCAGAACAGATTTTTAGGGCATAACAGCATTGAGGTCATGTTTATCTTTGATATTAATGACTAGGCTGCGATTTTCATCCAAATAGTTTTTAAACAGACCCCAATTCGTTTGCTGAGTACAAATTCTGAAGGATAGTTTTTTAGTGATTGTGCTGGTACCAATGGTGATAACTTTAGTGATGACTACATAGTTTACTAAGCCAAGTAATTTGTTTGGATCTGCGGTCGAGGGATAGCTGAAGTTGTTTCTTTGTATTAATCTTAGTAGATTACATCTTTTTGGGTTAATTAGTCTTCAGCCTCAGGTTGCGTTTTTCGCATTTCAATCACCTCCTGCTATAAATTTACCTAGAAATTTGAAATTTTTTTTGTATATGTCAGTTAATAAGGGATGCTGTAATTGCAAGTAAGAATAAAAGAGTTTAAATTTATGTACCCTGCACTTTAGATTTTTTATGCTGATAATGTATTTCGTATCATCCTAGGCATGTCTATTACAGTTGCAGAAAGGTTATTATTTTACAACGTGATTAGTAATTCCGTTGGTATATAACAGTCCGATGTGTAGAAAAGTTGTAATTTTAAAGCTGTCTTGTTTATAACGGTGAAAAGCACATTTAGGATCATGCCGTTCTGGTTCAAAAGTTAAGAAAACATTATTTTATATTTAAGAAAAAAAAGGTTTATAGTATTTCGTGGATGTTTATTTGTTGGTCATTGTTTGATGGATCGTTGCTTTTCTTCACTCATGTTTAAGGGTGCAGGTTACAATTTTTAGTGTATTTTCTCGGCCAGTTCAAGTTCAAGTGGGAACAATACCGCGACCGCGAGTTCGCCTTATGTTTACTAATCGCGCAGAACGAACAATTATTTGTTGGTGATAGTGACGTAAATAAAACAATTAAGGGTCCTTGAGCCAGTTGCTAAATTGTTCCAGCAGCAACACAATAGGAAATAACACCCATATGTCATAATCATGCTCAGCACGACCTATAAATCAGTCAATGCCCCAATTGTACCAGTCTCAAACAGTAAATCTACCAATGTCATTAAATGGCCCACCTAATCAAAAACAATTTATAAACAATCAATAAATAACGCATACGCCACAAGAGCTGCAAAGGAGTCCACCATATTTAAGAATGTTATCTACTAGTGATGATAAAGAAGCGCATATTTTTACACTGCAGGCACATCCTTGACAAATAGTTAAAGGCACCAAAAGGAAAAAAATAAAATCAACAATTAATTAATTATAATAAGTATATAATTAATACCCCTTCAAGAAAATGACACAGATAATTAAGATGTTTTAACATCAACACCCAATCCTCTTGCTATATTTATTTATGAAATGGTTAACCTTTTGGAGATAAAGAAAAGGTTTACAGGTAGGTAGAGGAGGGATAACATAAAACAATACAAAAAATAACTAATAATACAACAATATTGCTACTAGAAACTCTAAACTCTAAAAAAAAATTATCAAAAGATATGAGAAAAAATAGCCTAATGCATTATACCTATCAGCCTAAAGATAAACGATCTTTCGCATAGTAATCATTTAGGAGATATTGAAAATATAGTAAGATGAACTCACAAAATAATGACATAAAGTCAGACAAGTAATTAGCGCCAAATAATGTATCACACAAATATTTCTTCTTTGTCGATCTTGAATCGTTTGCAAACAACAAAGATAGAAGGTGATTCCAATGACCGAGATTAATTTGTGAACAAGCCGCATCACGCAGGAGCTGTGCGATATTGAGGAAGTGGAGCCAAAACTTTCACCCTCTCTCCTGTTCTAGTTAAAAAATGTTTAGTTCTGTTTGAGAATGCTAGAGTGATGAGCAAACAAAAAGTACAGCGGAGCGCGGAACAACGTATTGTGATCAAATTCCTCATTGACAAAAAACGTTTCGTCCGCCAAAATTCATCACAGACTCCAACAACTGTATAGGGAAGAGTGTCTCTTGATCGGTGTGCTTGAGTGCTGTATGTTCTTCACATAGGGTAAAGAGCGCGTGAAGAATGAACCGCATGTTCGTCGGCCGCGAACATCCGTCACCGAGCCAATTCTGCAGAATCGTTTATTTGTGATAATAGACGCAGCACTATTAAGGAACTCGAAGCGATGCTGTCTATCAGTGCTGGTAGTGTATAAAAACATTGTCAAAAATCATCTCCTCTATCAGAAGGTGAATGCATGGTGGGTACCACGAATTTTGACGGACGTGAACAAAATAGTACGCATGAAAGCTGCAGCAGTTTAAATATGAAGATGATGTATTTTTGAAGTTTATAGTGACTACCGATGAAACGTGGGTGCGCTACTTTACTCCCGAGTCCCAGCAATTATCACGCAAGTGACGGTAAATCAATTCTGTAAAAACCCAAGAGAGCACAGAGGAGCAACGTTCTTCTGGGACTGGCTGGGGGTTATCCAAGTAGACTTTCTGACTGATACCACGACAGTCAATGCAGTTTAATACTCAGACCTCCTGGTAACAGACGTGAAGGAAAAGATCCGATCTAAGCGGAAGACAGGCGGATAATCTTTTTTCAAGGCAATGCACGCCCCGATACAGCCAAAACAATAATGTAAACCCTCCGGAAATTGAAATTAAACCTCCTGCCGCATCCTACTTGTTCTGAAGGCTCAAATAAAACTTGCAAGACATATCCAAACTATTTGGAAGTCGATAGGCCGCCAATCAAAATATTTTCTTGAAAAAGGCATCAGGATGCTTCCAGAAAGTTGGAAAGAATGATTTGACTTCGGAGAGCAATGTGTTTGGAAATTTTATTTTTTTTTATTGTTGTATTTGAACCACCTTGCATTTATAAATTGAAAAGACTGCAGAATAGTATTATTCAAATAGAACTGCCAAGAAAAAGTAATTCTTTGTATGCGTTGTCAACTTTATAGCTACACAAGAGCATACTGTAACAGACCGTATGTGTGTGTTAAACGTGAAGGACAACACAGCACTCCAAGCTACAAAAAGAGCAATACCACACTAGCAATTTATACTTTGTGCGGGGGTAATCATCCAGCGAATTATAGAGGCTGTGATTTTTATCATAAACACTACCAGGTAATGCATATTAACAATAGCATCGATAAGTCACCAACCATCCCATTTTATGAAAATTCACCCCAGCATATAATTAGAAACACCAAACTAAAAGCTATGCAGAGGGAGCGTTAAATAACACATTTTACAATAGAAAAGAGAGTGCTGTCAACACTAGCATGACATTAACTAAATTTTGAAAGAATTTAAAACAATGTTCAATCATCTCATTCAACAAAATAATAAGGTTCTTAATATGCTAACAAAGCTAATTAGCAAAATTAATAATAAATCTCTAAGAACAGCTCTGTGGAAAGCCAATATTAAATTATTTATTTAACATAACCAAGTAGATATTACATTAATAAATGAGACCCATTTTACTGACAAAACATATTTTAAAATTTCCATTGCATAATACCTATTTAACAAATCGCCCAGATGGAACTGTGCACGAAGTACAATAGTAATAATAAATCATTCAATCAGGCTCTAGGAGACGCCAAAGTATGAAGAGAATTACCTTCAGGCGACTGCAATCCGAGTTTATGCATTGACGTACAAACTAACTTTACTGTCTTTCCAAACATAACTTAAAAAAAATCAGTTTGAATTATTCTTTGTCACCCTGAGCTCCAAATTCATAGCAGAAAGAGATTACAGTAGTAAAAATTATTCTCTGAGGTTCTCGCACCTCTATCACTAAAAGGAAAGAATCATCAAGTTTATTACAAGAGAGAAATTATTCCTTCTTCTACAATGCTGTCCATCTGGGTCTTTTAGACTTCTTTGTTTTAAATGAAATTTCTTTATCCTACGTAGGTGTAGAATTAAGCTACGACTTGTCCTCTAATCACACCCCAGTGATAGCAACAGTTATTATGCTGTCCACTCCTAAGTTCCATAACCCAATAACTGTCTGGGATTAGTACCGTAAGTAATTAAATGAAGATATTAATCTACTACTAGTCCTAAAAGATTCAAAAGGTAACCAAAAAATAATATAACATAATTGTTACAAGAAACAGCCCAACAAGCTACTCCAAAAGGAGCTCATAAGAAGAACCTCATAAACATTCCATTAGAAATTTAAAAAAAAAACTGGTAGTGAAAAAAGAGAATGGGATAAAATGATAAAAAAGTCATGTCCTGTTTGACAAAACAACATTTAATTGCACAAGCAACAAACTCGAAGCAAAATTAAAATCTTGAAATGAAAACTTGCTCAAGAGCTGTATTACAAGTTTGAGTCGCTATGATAACTTTATTTAGATGCCCATCAAATTCTTGATAAACCAACAATGGTGACAAGTCTGATATATCAATAAAAAAAACAACTTAGACGGCCAAGAACCATTAAAAAAGACTTTTTGACCTCACACTAATGTTCCCAACAAAGAAATTCTCGGCTATCTGCAAACGCCAATACCAAAAACTAAACTAGCAATACCTGTTTCTCAAAAAGAACTGGAGAAAGATAATACCTAAACGCTAGAAAAACACTTATAATGGATCTCATTACTGTGAACATACTGATTACCCAGAAAATGTATAGTGCTGCTTATATGACTATTCAATGCAATATTTTGAACACAGAACTGCCAGACGGACTAAAAATAGTAAAAATAATATCAATTCACAAACCTGAAAAGGATCCTAAGAACATCACTTCTTGCCAACCTGTTGCTCCGCTTTCATCAGTGTCTAAGCTTTTAGAAAAATTGTTTAAAAGAATTGATCCCGACTTCACGTTTAACGACTGGATTCCGCATTATTAGTTTGGCTTTCGACGGGATCATTCTCTAAAACTCAACAGTACCATCGTATTACATATTTCATTAATAAAGTCTTGAAAAATAAAGAATACTGAAACATTCTTAGATGGAAGATCTTTGACATGGTCTGGCATGTTGGAGTATTATATAAAATAAAGAAATATTTACTTACGTTCTTTAAATTACTCAAATCGTACCTAGCCAATTACAAATTTTCTTCAAGGGTAAATTACGATGTCTCACCTGCACATTTCATCAATTTTGGAGTCTCTTAGAACAGTGTCTTAGAACGCTGTTATATCTGTTCTTTATCTCTGATTTTCCAACAACCAATAGTATCGCACTGAGAACGTTCGCAGATGATGCAGTGATCCTTACTTCATACACAAATATCAATCAGGTCTTATCACCCCTTCAACAATATCTAAACATGCTTCAAGTATAACTTTAAAGTCGTGACAAGTAAGTTTTATGCTGCGTAAGAAACCAGGCTTATCGATTTATATGAAATTGCTCAGGCAACTTAGGTAATAAACTACATTGGAAACAATACATTACCAAGAAAAGAAAACAAACGATTATGAAACAAAGAGAAATGCATTGGCTATTAGGAAGGAAGTTCTGCTTTATAAAATAAATGAACGAATCTACAACGACTTAAAATTCTCTATCGTGATCTACGAAATAAGTGTAATCATTACAAGAAGCTTGTAATCATACAAATCCTGTTACAACCTCTGTTGGAAAATGACGTAATAAGAAGACTGAAACGAAAATAACCTCTGTAATTTTGTTTTTGGAGTTCTCTTCGCTGGAAGAAATCTTACGAAGCTATAATGCAAGATCTCTAAATAATATATTTTAAGTCACCATATTGGCTTGCATCGCCAGCGTAGTCCCGTGGTTGAGGGGCAGGCTGCGGAAGGAAGGACCCAGGTTCACTTCCTGAGCTCTCTGATGCCTGGCGGGTGGCCTACTCAGTCACTAAAAATAATTGAGTACCTGAATTAACTTTGAACAAAGGGTAATAATGGCGATCGTCTAAGGCGCGGTGCTTGCCACAGGTGCGCTACAACCGGGCAGTAAAGTCGGACATATGAAAGCCTTAGCCTCTCAGTTCGCAGTCTGCGCTCCAGCGCGGGGCCTTGCAGCTTTGCCATTACCATTAGCATATTAGCTTGTAGATTTTTAATTTATGTTAAATTAAAAAATGTTTAGGGTAATTAGGTGCATTAGGTACAAGTTCTTGATGTTTGTTTTTGGTGTTATTGTTCCTCTAAAATGAACAATTCTGGGTCTTTGGAGGTCCTAATAAACTGTGCAGCCTTAATAATTGACTAGGTGACTTCCACTATATAAAATACAGTTTGCTGGAATGTTAGGGTATTTGTTGTATATTAAATTGTGTAGTTACTGTCGCATTTGACGCAGGTGAAGGATGTGTTAGAGTATGTTTTCCTTTGTCTATAGTTTTAATATTTGGGAATAATATATTTCTTTATAAAATACTTATTTTATTAATATAAAAACTTTACAATCTTTTGATGACATTAAGTAAATATTATACAATATACATACATAATATGATGAAAAAAGTTTAACAATAAATTCCTTGTATTTTACAAATTGGTTTGGTAGATCAAAAGGCTTAAACCTCTTAAGTCTGGGCTTATTTTTGTCTCTTTCTAGTAGGCACTCAATAGAGAATTAGTATGGGCAGTAAGCCGATCGCGGTAGCGCATCCTGTATTTTTGAATTTTTTCATTAATTGTAGAAATATCAAGGTCACGCCGTATAACTTCAATCGATACATACCATAGGGCATTTACTATTGATCTCGAAGTATTACCTTGAAATCGCCTTAATATGCCAACGTTTGAATTACTGGCTGTTTCCCACAACTGTATTTTGTACGTTCACACTGGTTTGATGATAGCTTTATATAGCCAGAGATAGTTGAGATTTACGTTCTAGCAACCAATATATTCTGCGGTATATTTCTCCTAGTTGGTTCTTTCTTCTTGTGGTATTTCCTGGTTATTCATTATGACAGGAGTACAAGTATCTTTACAAATTGTAAAAGTAATATGAAAAGTAATGTAATATGTAAAAGTAATGAGAACTACTAAATTTAATGAGCCATTTCTTGAGCCATATTTGCAGAACATTCCAATGAAGTTTAAAGACATTGCGATGCTGTTTGCGAATCAGGGTGAGAAGCTAACACGGTTGTGTTATTGGCAAATGTTCTGGTTATTGAAGTTTTGATGGTAGGAAGATCTGCAGTAAAAAACAATAAAACGCCGGAAAAAAAGAGTAGTTTGATACTCTCCAAATTTGACTAAAAAGTGTTTGTCAGCAAGATACGATTTTATAAGCAAAAATCAGTACGGATGAACTTTGTTTTTAATTTTATAAAGCAAACCTTGATGTCAAACTTTGTTAAACTCTTGTGTTACGTCTAAAAATACAACCGACCAGTATCTTTTTGTTTCACAATATTTGACAATCCAATCGACGATTCTATGGACTTATTCTATGGTAGCATGTTGCTTGCAAAACCCAAATTGGTGTAATTCTACTAAGCAACAGTTTTTCAAATACCTTGGATAGTAGAGGCGACTTTTCATTATAGAGGGACAAATTCTTGCCTTAGTATTGCATTAAAAAGATTATAAACTTATTTTTTTTTAAATGAGCTTTTTGAAAACTTTGCCCGTGATTAAATTATATCGTGATGCTTTGCATAGATTTAAGTTGCTAAGAATTTCAGTTTTGATCTCGGTTATAGTAAATTGCTTCATAGGCATAGACATCTAGGAAAGAGCTTCTAGAAATTGTTAGATTTTTTTAGTCTTCTTTATTTGTGATTTCGGAAGAATAAAGTAAAATACATTAGATAAATTATTTGCAAAAGCTAATTCCTTTTCTTGGTCTGTTCTGACCCAAATATGGTTATCAGTAAAAAGAGGTGCTTTGTGATGCTGCAACTTCTTTAGATCTTCGGTTGCTCTCCAGAGTGAATACTCAGTGGCTTCGGTTGGTGGCAATGACTTAAAGTAGTTCTGTATGGATTAATTTTTGATATCGGACAGTGTGGTTTTTCGAGTTTGGTTGTTGCTTGATTCAAACGGCGCTCGTCCATTGGATGCTTTCTTGCTTATCATCTTCTAAGAAATCTTCGTTTTTCAGCAATTGTTTGTTTAACTATTATAGGACATTCGGAGTTTATAATGTAAAGTGTTTTTTGAGGAATGGCTTGCCAACAAGCTTGTTACAGAGCTTCATTGAACCACTCTGTTGCCATAAAATCGCCTTTCGTTTTTAAGCTAACCTTGAGCAATAATATTGTATCCACTAATTTTCTAAACAGTCCCCAATTGGTAAATATATTACATAAAGTTGGTGATGTTTGACATATCAATACACTAGTTTCTATAATGATTGGTGAATGATCAGTCGACTAATCAATGCAGGATTCAATTTTTAGATCGTTTAGGTTGATTCTCTTAATACTAAAATATATAAGTCAGGTAAATTTGATAGTTTCCTCTGTCCTTCTCGGTTGTGGTTGATCTCGATCCCTATGCAACATTTTTGGCATTGTATTATAATCATCTGTTGCTATCATCTATAAATAATTGCAGCTGTACCAGCATAGGCTCCATTATCAGGATACTGAGTCGAATAAACCGCATACCCTAGAATTTTTAAATAGAGTCTATCTGTAAAATGTGATTCGGATATAAGCTAAACATACATGTTTTGGTTTGTAAGGAATGATATAACATCATCACGATGGTGTAGCATTCCATTCAGCCAATCTAAGATAATGACCCATTGTTTTCAGCAACTAGAGCCGTTAATAGATTTAGGATTGTCCTTCATCATCTTTTTGAATTCACTTATGTCATCAAAGGAATTGTTTGTTGGAGTTTGCTGTGGTATTACTAAAAGATTGCCTCTTATGATCTGGGCATGTATAAGATTTGGTTGTATTAAATTCTAGGTTGCAACTACAACCTTCTTTCGGAGTAGGAGAACAGTTTTTGTCGTAACTCTTTGCATATAGAACAACCCCTGTTATTTGCAGGATAATTCCCTATGCTCTTGACATACCTTACGGCCTTATTTCTATCTTTCCGCTGACATTCGGAAGTTGCCTGAGTGCCAGTACATTTGTATTAAAGAAGCATATGTACTGTAAGTATGAAATATTCTAGTCAGATTTTGTATTAAACGTCTAAAACGGAACTAACGTTCTTGAAAAAGTCTCATTACAATTCAATTATTCGCCCTCAACAAAATCCACCCCTTTGAAAAAAGCTCTTAATTTTTCCTATACATTCTATCTGGAGTTAAAATTATTTATATAGCTAGTCAAAAAAAGTTTTATTAATTACCTCTCACCCACTTTGTCTTAAATAACACAATACAAAACCAAAAACAATTTAATTATTTTAGTGGTGGAATCGTCTCTTAGAAGATATCCTCAATATTGGACTTGACACTCAATATCAAAAATAAGCAACTAGTACATTGTGGAGAAGATAAAATTTACAAATTGAAAGAAACTTATTTTGGTTTTCTCATATGAGATGGAGAAGACCTATGTCTAATAAAACCACCATTCAAGACTACGAGTCTGATTTACTCTTTCTGAATAGGTAACTCTCTAAAAGTTTCAAAAAAATAATAAATCCCCATTTTTTCTTGGTTCGAATTAGGTGTTTAGCACTATGTGCCGCCTATTTTTATTTTCTCATCGAAAGTCAAAGAAATAGTATCTATTACCTATAAGTCTGATTTACCTTTTATAATATATTTATACTCCTAACAAAGTCTTTAAACACCATCTCTTCATGATTAGAATGTCAGTACACGTAGTGCCATATTATTATAAAATATTAAAAGCTGTTATTCAAATTATTCCAACATAAATTTTTGAAGGGCTTGGATGGAAGCTGCACCTATCCCAACTATTAATACTTTTGTATGCAACACTGCAATAAATGTTTTTGTAACTCCAAGACAAAAACTCTCCTTTAACTTCATCCATTGTAGTGCATTCGTAGACTTTTTTGAATTAATGACCTTTTCGTTATAGATGTGAAACCCAAGCGTTTCAAAAAAAAAACATTGCCTTTACAAGTGCGACATTAACAACAGAACTGGAAAAAGTAATGTATTCGATGCATACCGTAAATCCCAAATAAACAATGTGTTTAAAGATTCACAATTTCATTATCATACAATAGCACACAAAATTCTTAATTTATAATTATCATTTCCGGATTGTGTAACTAGTTTATAAACTTTTTTTTTCTTCATGTGCGTTATCCGTTCCGGGTGTTCGCGATCAATATGGCAATCTTAACTTTGTTGACGGCTGTTCAAAAGAGGTCTGCCATTGTCATTGAGAACCAAGATCTTAAAATCCTTAGCCAGGAGATGCGCCTGCGTCCGGGTCCTCTTTTTCCTAGCACTTTACCTTGTAGTATCCGTTGAAGTATCCCATAACGTTGTTCGTTCCTCATAATATGTCCGAAATACTGTAACTTTCTAATTTTTATAGTTTTTACGATTTCAGTTGTTTTATTCATTCTTAGTAGTACTTCGACATTCGTCACATGGTCGACCCAAGATATTCTCAATATTCTCCTGTACGTCCACGTCTCAAAGGCCTCAAGTTTCTCCACTGATGCTTCCGTCAGCGTGCAAGTCTCAGCTCCATACAACAGGACAGAGAACACATAACATTTTAATAGTCTAATTTTTGTATTCAAGTTTAGATCTCGAAACTTAAACACTTTCTGCATGTTTACAAATGTTGATCTGGCTTTCTCAATCCTGCACTTTATTTCTTTAGAGTGGTCCCATTGACTATTTATTGACGTACCTAGGTAATTTATTGATGTTACTCTTTCAATTGGTTGAGAGTTAACTATTAAGGGTTCGGGTGGAATGGTATTCTTACTGATAACCATGTATTTTGTTTTTTGCATATTCATTTCAAGTCCGTATCGTCGACTGACCATTTCAATGTTTAACATGAGTTCTTTTAAACCTTCGAAGCTGTCCGCAAATATAATCACATTGTCCGCATATCTAATGTTATTCATTTTAGTTCCGTTTAATAATATACCGCCGTGGTAGCTTAGTGGATAGATCGCTAGACTACGAAACCAAGAGTTGCGGGTTCGAATTCCGCTCTCGCCAATTCGATCGCTGGCATTTTTACGGCCCAGCTCGACTCAGGCTGCAATAAATGAGTACCTGGAGGTCAAAGTCTGGGGTAATAATAGGCGGTCGGTACGTAGCGCTGGCCACGTTACTACCCTTGTGTACCGTAGGCTCTAGACTGTAACATATCTATCCTGTTACGACCCCAAAGGGCCTTCGAGGCTTATTACGGGGAACTATTATTATAATAATATACCAGCATCTATACCTTGCAGAGATTCGTTAAATATTTGCTCAGAATAAATGTTGAATAACAGGGGCGACAGAACACATCCCTGTCGCACGCCTCGTCTTATCTCTATCTCGTCTGAATTATTTTCATATATTGTAATGTATGCAGATTGATTCCAATAGAGCTTAGTTATGATTTGAGGATCTTTGTCATCTATCCCAATTTTTTCTAAAACATTAATAAGTTTATCATGCTTAATTCTATCAAATGCTTTATGATAATCTATAAAGCAAGCGTAAATATCGACATTCACATCTCTGCAACGTTGAAACATAACTTGTACAGCAAAGAGAGCTTTCCTAGTGACCAAGGCGTTACGGAATCCGAATTGAGTTTCACTTAGTTGTTCTTCACAAAGCTTATATATTCGTCTATGTATTATTTTTAAAAAGATTTTAAGAAGATGTGATATCATGCTAATCGTACGGTAATCGGCACAGTATTTCGCGCTTGGTTTTTTTGGTATGGCATTGAAAGTTGATTCGAGCCATTCTCTGGGTATTTTTCCTGAATCATATATTTGATTAAAGATGCTTGTTATCCATGTTATAGTATCATCGTCAAAAAGTTTTAAAATTTCGGATTGGATTCCATCCGGGCCTGCCATTTTTCCATCTTTCGTAATATTTATTGTTGCACGTACTTCGTCCTTTGTTATATATGGTCCAGTTACACATGTTTCGGATCACCCCTCTGTTTGTCCTCGAAAAGTTTTGTAATATAGTCTTTCCATTCTTCTATTTTTGCTTCTTTATCTATAATGATATTTCCTTCCTCGTCTATCAATCGTCCAACTGATTTGCGTTTGACCAAACCTGCCGCTTCTTTTACCTTACGATGCATGTTAAAATGGTCGTGTTTCTTTTCTAATTTCTTAATTTCCTTACATTGTTCTTCTAACCACTTTCTCTTTCTTTCCGGATATTTCTTTGTATTTCTCTATATTTTTCTATGTTGGTTCTCTTATATCTTCTTCTCTCCTCCATCATATACAGAATATCGTCGGTCATCCATTGATATTTTTTAGTCTTAGTCGGTTTCAAATGGTCTTTGTACATTTTTTCTATTGTTGTTCTGAATTCTGCCAGCTTTACTTCAATATTGTGACTGGTATCTATGTTCGCATCCCTTTCTTCAATGTAGCTGCTACTTGGATTTTGATGTTGTCTTTTTATTTCGTCGTGTCGTATTGTTGTTTACGATTGTTTTTCTCTACTTTCTTCAGTCTTACGTTTATTTTGGCTACCAGAGCGTTATGGTCAGATCCTATGTCAGCACTTGGGTAAGTTTTCACAGATTGTATGCTACTCCTGAATCTTTTATTTATTAGTAGATAGTCAATTTGATTTCTGACCACATTTCCAGGTTTATCTTGAGGCGATATCCAGGTAGACAATATCCTGGCAGGTAGTTTGAAGAAGGTGTTCATAATAGCCAATTGGTGTTCTTGTGCAAATGCAAGTAGTCTAGCTCCTCTCTCATTTCGGTCTCCCAACCCATAATCACCAACTAACTCCCCGCTCTTCCCTTTTCCAATTTTGGCGTTATAATCTCCCATTATAATGTTTATATCTTGTTTTGGGAGTTTTCTAACAAGGTCGTCTAATATTCTATAAATGATTCTATTTCGTCTTCGGTTTTTCTGCTGTTGGAGCATATACTTGAACGATATTGCATTTAATTGGTGTTGCGCTTAAAGTAACTATTAACATTATTTTATTAACTGGTACAAAATTATCGATGAATTGATTCATTTCTTTGGACACTATAATTCCGACGCCGTTTTCATGATTATTTTCGCTGTTGCCAGAGTAGTAGATGTTCTTCAACTTGGCATTGACCTGTTCCCAGCCACCTCATCTCACTGATGCCTATGATGTCAATAGATAGTCGTTTCATTTCTCGGATAGCGTTATGGGGTTTTCCAGCCTCATAAAGTGTTCTTACATTCCACGCACTTATTTTGAACGTCTTCCCTTTTTTCTTTTTAGGGGTGCTAAGTTTGCAAGGATTTCGCTGGATGACGACCAAGGGAGCCTTGCATTATTTCGTGGTTGTTCTCCCCCTGCCGGATCTCGGATTCTGAAGTCCGTGACCATTATATTTATCAATTCTAAGCTTATCTGCCATATTGATGTACTAGGAATGTCCTTAAGACCTTTAATGCAGTGGGTTTCCGTGTCCTTCTGCATTCCCATGCCGTTAACCAGTGGTGATTCTTCCGCCTTTTGGGACAGTTTCCCATCCCAAGGGCAAGAGATTTCCCTGTCTGTATCATACGGTGATCATTCGGTTTGCTTGGTCGGGGACTGCTTATTTGTCAGATAATCTGCTTATTTCGTAGTTAACCTCTTTATCTAGAGGCCATTCACTATCCGCCACCTGTGACCACGCTGGTAGCCTGCAGCACAGCCCCAGCTTTATAAACTTGACAATGAAAACTAACTCAAAACTTACTAAAACAATTAATTCATCAAGATTTTAATAAGATACGTGTTCCGTTTACTTAATACAAACTATCAGTCCATTCAAGCACAAATCTTAATACTTTAGCTTAAAGGCAGCCAAGAATAAGAAGTATATTAATAACGACAAATCGAAATCGCCAATATAACCAACAGCGAATTGAATTAGTTGCGAGGAAAACTATGGATGCCACTCTTAAAATATGGATATTTTGCTAACTTGCTTGTCTACAAAATAGAAACATTAATGGTGATTAATACTAACATAACAACCTTAAATAATTTAAAAACGGTAATTTAGCAGAAAATTGATGCTGATTTGACTTTTTAGGGCTGTTACTTTCAGGGACTCAAAATATTCCCAGCAGAAAAAAATAAGTACAAACTTTGCAAACTACTGAACTATTTGACACATCTCGAGTTTGTGTTACAAATATTTTTTGTATAGCCAAATATGGGCAATTGACGTTTTACGTGAGGTAGTTCTATTTCTACTACGGAGTGAGGAAGCTTGTCGATTTTATAGATATCCTTGTTGTCATCAGTCGATTTTAATTCTAAAAAAAATAAAGGTAATTCTCTCTTTGTAAATATTTCTTTAACGTTCTATTTATTAGTAGTCTGCTTCATCAGTTCATTTTTAACTGGTCCCTTTTGGTAGTTGGGTACAGGTTTCTGATAACTACTCTGAAGGAGAACTCCTGTTTCGTTTGGTAAGTGTGAAACTCTGCTCATTTTTCCGCTAATGCTTTATTTATGACTAAATATGTCTCGTTCTATAGAACTTTTATTTCGTATTGATTATTAGCTGTAGTTTCTAGCAAACGAATTAAAAATTTGATTATTTTGCAATAGATAAATAATACTACTATACATATATACATATATACGTGTATGTGATTAAATAAAATTATAATTTAAAGCCCCGAAAGATACACTTTAATTTCGCCGTTTATCACTAAGAGCATTTGAACACAACTTTACATTTCGAGAGTAAGATGGAAATTCTAGATAGCTACAGCTACTTATATAATTTGAGAGAGCAGTTCTTGCTACTTGATACAGGATAAAAGTCCTTATTATAATTCTGCTCGCAGCAACGCTTATTCGTCTCAAGACAGCGATTGTGGCGACGGCCTTTAACACTAGTCACACAGACACGTCCGCTCTGTATGAACGCACAAACCGAAGTACTAAAATAATTGAAACAATTATGTTGCTGATGTATTTTATGTTAGATATTTTCTTTGTTTCATTTAATTCGAGATCTATCATAAACAAAAGAAATTAGTTACTCCGTGCTCTTACGTATGGTGAATGATGTTTTTTTCTTTGAGATGTCAGGTTAAGGGGGTATTATAGTCTAGCCGGTCCAAAAAATCGATTTTTTTTATTTGGTATTTTCTTAGAGTTTGGGGTCTTGAGAATGTGTCCATAAAATATTACAATGAAGCTCGTCAAATTGACCGAGATATAAAGATTTAGATTTAAATCTGTTTCGCAGACTATGGTATGTAGTAAAAATTATGTTGAAAAAAGAAGAATGCGTACGAGACTACACAATGTTAAAAAAAAGCAACAAAGGCATCGATGGAAAGGGAACAGGGAAATTGAGAAATGCTATTATAAATTAATTAAGTACGTACTACGGCTTGGCAATACGAAGAAATCCAGAGTCAGTAGAAGAAAACTTTAAACGCGTTTTTCTCGAAACGACATTTTTCAAGTCAGGCGTGTATTTTTCTCACAAACTACTGGGCCGATCGACTTCTAATTTTTTGCACATATAGTGAAGATATTCGGCTGTCGTTCGAACCTCCAACTTTTGTATCTGTTTCCAATTACTATTTTTTTCGGACTGTGATAAGTGAAATTTTTTAGTAAAATTCGGAATATTTTCTTTCAAGCGCCGCCATTTTGTCAGTTTTTTTTCAAATTATTTATTAAAGGTTCGAACGATAACCACATGTCTGCAAAATAAAATTAAAAAGAATCGTTTATTTCAGATGACGAGGACGGCGGCAATCACCATGCCCGATAGAAACGAAATTTCGCTACATGACCTGTGTATTTATATATATATTATATCTCTCACAGTTTGCTATAAAAAAACTATATAAAAATTTTGGGTGTTACTTTAAATATGTATAATTATAAACACAAAACTTGAGATCAGTAGATTTAACCGTTTTTATACAATTAATTCCCAAAGATCACATAGAAAACGGCTATGTAGACTATAATACCCCCTTAATTTTCTGAAGGAATCTGCAATCATGGAATTAATTTTAATTGTGTCATAGATGTTATGTATAGTATTGCGCTTTTTCGAGAACCTAACTGAGATATTCTATCATTTTTTCGTAATGAGTTGCACCGTCAATCTACAACAGTAGATGTTTCGAGGTCTTACTTAGTTGGTTGTCATTATTGATATTACTTCTTTCTGAAAGAGCATTTCCTATTTGTTATATGTACTTGTTGGTTTGATTGGATTAACATCAAGAATAAATAAAACAGCAAAATAGAAGATTAACTGATCTAAATATTGCCGCGGAGTTTAATCGAGGACGTGATAAAGCAATATCAGTCAGCACAATAAAGCGTAATTTTCAGCAAGGTAATCTTCATGGTTGTATTGTTACCAAAGAACCGTTATTACGTAATAAATTACTCAATGAGTCTGAACGGGTTCAGTGGGCGCAAAATTATCGTTCCTGAACAACTGAACGGTGAAAATACATGTTATGGACCGACAAATCCAAATTTAAAATTTTTAATCATAAGTGGATAATCTTTGTTCGTCGGTCTAACACTGAAAAGATGATACATAATCGTATTATTCCGATTGTCAAGCACAGATATGGGTTTCTTTTAGGCTGGGGTGCTTCTCTTTGGTTGGCGAGGAAGTTAGTAAAAGTCCATAACATTATGAGAAAAGAACTTTATAAAAAAAAATTAACGGAAAACGCCATACTATAGGGATTGCGATTAATCGAGAAGGATTTCGTGATGATGCAAGACTACGATACTTCAATCCTTGTAGGGACTATCTAGCAAACAAAGAGGAAGAGGAAATGCTTAAAATTATGACCATTAGTATCTAGCAAACAAAGAAGAACAGGAAATGCTCAAAATTAGGACCATTACGGAGTCCAGACTATAACACCATAGAGTTGATATGGGGTGAGCTGGACAAAACAGTGAGAGTGGAATGTGCCACGTCTAAATATCATCTTCGGAGCCTTCTTCACGTTGTCTGGAGAGATTTATCACTGGAGAAATTAAAAATATAACGGGTGTTTTTTATAGAGATATAAAACTTTAAGTTGGCAACACTTTTTTAACTGGCGGCCATTTTGTCAGCTGTCAAGTGATTTATGTTTAGTTTGCTTTGGCATTTCAACATGAATAGACTGACGCCTGAACGCTTCCAAATTGTGCAAATTTATTTTGAAAATCATGGTTCTGTTCGAAATATGTATCGCGCAGTACGTCCATTTTACGGTCAACATAATCGTCCATCAGAGCAATTAATTCGATTAACTATGGAACGTTTTCGCACCACGTTTACTCTAAATGATAATACGCATCCACACAGACGTCGTACAGTGCGTACAGAAGAAGTCATTGCTGCTGTAGAGCGTAGCGTAGAGGAAGACCCGAATCAGTCTATCCGCCATCGTGCACAGGAATTGGATATGTGTCCATCCACTTTATGGAAGATTTTGCGGAAAGATCTTGGTTTTCGTGCTTACAAAATCCAACTCGTGCAAGAATTGAAGCCACACGATCACCTAGCAAGGCGTAGATTCGATGAATGGCCCAAAACAAAATTGTCGTTGATCCCGATTTTCATAGGCGAATTTTGTTTAGCGATGAAGCTCACTTTTGTTTGAATGGGTACGTCCATAAACAAAACTGCCGTATTTGGAGTGATGGTAATCCTCAAGTGTATGTTGAGACACCGTTACATCCAGAAAAACTGACTGTTTGGTGTGCTTTATGGGCTGGTGGAATCATTGGTCTGTACTTCTTTAAAAACGATGCTGGTCAAAACGTTACAGTCAATGGTGACCGCTACAGAGCCATGATTACTGACTTTTTCGTTCATCAATTGAACAACCATGATGTGCAGGAGCTGTGGTTTCAACAAGACGGCGCAACATGTCACACAGCTCGTGCCACAATTGATTTATTGAAGGAAATGTTTGGTAACCGCATAGTTTCACGTTTTGTACCCGTGAATTGGCCTCCAAGATTTACCGCCGCTAGACTATTTTCTGTGGGGATACAATATTTTTTCTCAATTCTCAACCGTTTTAGAGATATAGAGGTTGAAAATATCTAAGCAGGATGGGTAGTATGTTCTACATTCAAGGAAAAATGTTAGACTTATTGGGGAAAATACATTTTTTATTCCGTAATTACTAGGTGACAAATTAATACTTAACTACACAAACACGCCAATTTTAATTACATTAAATTTTTTTGATAACTGTTTGCCTTTAATGGATAATGTTCCAGTCCTATTAACTTTAATTTTAATGTTTGAATGTATATGCGTGTGTGCATGCAGATTTCACTATTATAAATAATGAAACATACTAAGCGTATGTTTACTCTGGGAAATCCAAATGCGAACTGCGAATTAAAACTTGCATAGATATTTATTCATAACCTTGCATATGGAAAAACACTTAAACTTTTGCCACTTTCATAGATAATACGTCTGTGAAATTAAAAAAATATTTAATCCTGACTCGTGCTTATAAATACCAGGAACAATTTGTGTTTTTTTAAATAAAATATTTTACGTGATCATTTTAAAAACTAGAAAATATTAGAACAAAGTTGGCAAATGCTAAAAAAGGAATGGAATATTGCGTTTTCTTTAATAACTAAACTTACATCTGCACGTCCTGTATGTGCTTTTATTAGCCATAAACTTATTTCAGTAGTAACTAAGTACCCCAATAAATCATGTTTGAGCTGTTCGACTTCAATATTTATGTCTTTGCAACTACTGCCAAACTTCCATTATAAATGTCATAGTGCCGCTATAACGCTAATCCCAAACACACGAGTAAAATTAATCAAAAACTGCTTAAGGCAAAAGTTTACGAAATCTAGACCACAATTCAAAAAACTAGTTTTATTGTAAAAACCTTAAAAATATACATGTACTACAAAGCTATTGGCATTTAGGAGTGTATAATTAGCTAATTGCATGTGTATGATATAACGTCTATTACGGCAGTACAGTAAATTTTCATGTTTTTACGTAAGGTTAACAAGTCTGATGCAAATACACTAAAATTTATTTAAATTACAGTACTATTAAAAGCAAATTATATCGTACTATAACTTATATATTAAAGTAGTGTACTACAATTTAAAAAATGTTAAAGTTTGGAAACCGTATGTCTACATTCCATTCTAAGAATTTGGTTATGTCGACTCTTAGATATGAGGTTTAGGACAAGTAATGATATCACGTGTAAAATATGCATAAACGTGTTCTTAACCATTCATATTTGGCACGTGTAATTTACAGTAAAAATACTTTGTCTTCGACAAAGGGTCAATTATTAAAAAATTAGTAAATTTGAAAGAGATCGTATTGTTAACTTAAATGTAGCGGGTGTCTTTACGAAAAGTAAGGCGAAGAAGAAAAACAGGAATCTAGAATAGTATGAAGGACAATCAACCTAGAGAATCCTCGTCTTCAGAGGCTTGCGATTATAGACCCTAGTCTAAGAGCTAGCGACAAAAATCAACGTGATAAGGTACAAGAGTAATTTATGCCTAAAATGTTAGTATTATTCTAAATTAAGGGAAAGTTCGATTGGCAGAAGTAGTTTGTTGTCTGAAAGCGTGGGTGGGGGATCAAATATGCAAATTTTTAAGGAAAAAACGTGACAATGTACAAGGCTGAAAATTGGCATTTACATTGTTTTTGCAAATATAATAAAGGAAAAAAATTGGCAGAAGCATAGGTGGTGACTAAATGGTTGGCAGAAGTCATCAAAGGTCAACAAAAATTAATGTAAAATACGTGATAAGGTACACTTCTGCCAATTTGCATGTTTACTTGTTAGGCAATGTAAAAACTGTATGTAAATTGGCAGAAGTGGAAATGAACTGATACTGAAAAAGTTGAAAAACGTATGTGACGCGCGATGTACGCATGTCAGCCGTTGTCAATATTTTTTCGCTGTATATCGACACATACAAAGACATATATGCATATAAAAGAAACAGAAAGAAAGAAAGATATTGATTAATATTTTTTATTATTGTTTTGTATGCGTGTGCTTATTAAATGATGCACTGCAAAGGTATACTAAAATAAAACTTAGAAATATAAGACGAAAAATGTCTATACGTCGGTATCGGTGGGTAAATCGATGTCGTCCTTAGGATCACTGTCACTTTCGCAATCCACATCGTTCTCCTCTACTAAAAATAAAATTATGCAAAAGTAAAAATTAAAAAATAATGATAAAATAACAAACTTGTTGATGATAAATGCTGTACCTTCGGAATAATCTTTGTCGATGATAACATCTTTAACGATCTTCGGCAATTGTTCTCCGTCAAACCAATTGAATTCATAACGTGTAGCCTCGTTCGAATTAATCCATCTAAATTCCTCTGGATCAAATTTAGAAAAAAAATTTTTGGTAAAATTTTGCCAAATATTTGTGATGTGTTTGCATCTCAGCAGCTGTTGATGTAATTCGGATTGACATTGTGGCAAACTGGAGGCGAAAAATCTTTTAAATTTTTTTTAGTAAAGTTTTCATTTATATTTTTTACTTTAAAGTTTTTTAAAAACAATTAAAATTAGCATTATTGACTGCCATAAAAGTTTTTTACATTTTAAACCACAGATATGGCATACAAATCTTCCAAAACTCGAAATACGTTTTCCTCGTTGCATGAGGGGTCGCCGACATCTGTGAATGCTTTGATGTAATTTTTATTCTTTTTTAGTATACTGTACGGTTTCTGCTTGCCTTTTCTATAAAAACTTGGATTGTAGTCGCAGCCAGTTAGAGCATGGAATCCAGGCAGGGCTCTGCACAATAATTCTCCCAGTGACTCGTACAACTTACAAACATCAATAATATTTCTTTTGACTGCACTTCCACATTCAATCCAATTTTTAGATTGGTTTCTCATTTTGCGCAAAAATAACCAGTATATCCGTATCGGAACATTTAATTACAATATTAGCGTCATAATCGATGTTATAAATATAATAAATAATTTTGGTATCAGCTTCTTCGTGAGGAATGCATGAAAAATCATTGCTGATTGTTCTGACAACATTATTACTCTCTACCTTGCACATATAACAATAATCGACATTTAAAAATATTGTTTTATTTTTTATAAATGGGGCCATATCAGTATTAATCCAGCGCTCTGTATCCATTTTCGTTGAATACGAACAAAAATCCACTATTCAATACACATAGCATTTGCACACTTTTGAGTTGATATCCCAACTTCCATGAGAAATCGGCCCTTGTTCCGTTTTTATTCTCCCCCCTCTTTCTTCTTTTATGTATCTCTAATCCCGCACAAGGGTCCCGGACAAAACCCAATCCGTATATCTGCTCCTCGACGACGATGTGTAATACGGTGTGGTTCTTTATGTATATTTGAATTTATAGGTATACAAATATATATTCAACTTGTACTTCTGCCAATGGTTCATTTAATTATTAAGTGGCGAAGCGATGCGGAGCCACTAACTTCATGTTGTCCGTTTGTCCGTCCATCCGTCCGCCCATCCGCCCGTCCGAACAATAACTCGAGAACGGCTGGGAATTTCCAAATCCTGTTTTCACCAACCGACAGGTGACCAAAAAGGCTTGTTTGCTAGTGATTTTGAAACTGATTGGTCAAAGGTCAGATAGACTAGAGGGTTCTCAAATTTGGGAGGCTGCTTCGCCACTTCGCTATGCGTTGCAAGCTTTGCAGGTTTATTTAGAGTATAAAAATAATTAAGCAAATTGGCAGAAATGTACCTCATGACGTATGTTACACCTATAAAACAGCGAAAAAATATTGACAATAATAATAATGACATTTTTCAACTTTTTCAGTATCAATTCATCATTTTCACTTCTGGCAATTAACATACAGTTTTCACATTGCCTAACAAGTAAACATGCAAATTGGCAGAAGTATACCTTATCACGTATTTTTTATTAATTATTGTTGACCTTTGATGACTTCTGCCAACCGTTTAGTCACCACCTACGCATCTGTCAATTTTTTTCCTTTATTATATTTTCAAAAACAATGTAAATGCCAATTTTCAGATTTGTACCTTGTCACGTTTTTCCTTAAAAAATTGCATATTTGATCCCCCACCCACGCTTTCAGACAATAAACTAATTTCTGCCATTATTTACCTTTTTTTAATCAACGTCGATTACTCCCAATGGGACTAACAGCATAACGTCCTTTCTTGATATTACCGCTGACTTCTCTGCAGCGGCAACGAAGGTTACGATAGACAATGGAACGGTATTTGTAAACACAAGAGTGGTATAGAATCGTGTTTTCTGATAAATCCAGAGTTTGTTTAAATGAAAGCGATGGTCGGATGTTAATACGCCTAAATTCCGAGAAAGAGAGCAAAAATATTGTCGTAAAAGACATACAATGCCAACTATAGATATTATGGTATGGGAGCTGTCACTTCTAGTTAGAAGGAGACAACGTTAAATATTAGATTTGTGATACTTTTTTCAGAGGGTGCCCCAAGCATTTTAACATGTGCACATTAAACTTTCTTCCACAAAAGAGAGTGGAAATTATCTCATAGTTGCCCCGATAAACTGACCTTACACCTATCAAAAATGTCTGAAATGTCTTCGACCTCTAAGGATACGAAAAAACATAGAAGCGGTCACAAGAGCCTACAATAGGGCCATACATTATTAGCCATCCCGTATCTACAATAAAAATCTTAATGGGGGGGTGGGGGGTAGGCGATAGCATTTACACTGTATGTAACATTTGTACAGGCCAAACGGTAAAAGTTAGGTGAAAAATTCTTTCGCCATTGGATTCGGAATTCTTCAAAAAAGTGCAGTGGTCACTTTTTTGGATCCAGGTCACTTCCGGTATTACCAAAAATAGCCATTTTTTGGCCATTTCTGCTCGGGAATTTTTTGTTCCCTATCTTCCAAGGGTTGGGTCTAAAGCAAATCTCGCTCTCTTAAAATCTTGTTGAATAAATGTTTATGGAGAGATTCTTTGTAAATGTAATAATTTATTTGTCTTATACAATCAAATAAATCTGAAATTTTTAGTTGTTAATTTGCATTTTTATCGTGATGATACACTTTCAATAAACAGTAGTATATTTAATTTGAAAAAAAACGGGTTTTATATATCTAACATGGCTGTTAAAAGTTTTAGCTTGTAGACAGTATAAGCAAATGTAGAGATATCAATTCTTAGAATGCTCCATTAGGTTCTTAAGTATCTTTATTATCTAACAGTGCCGCAAATATGTTTATTGTTTGTAAAATACTTAACCAATCGTGCTTGTTTGCAAATATAATTCCTCCTCTATTTACATTAAAATATTACATGTTGAAATGGTTGAAAATTTTGGGAAGGATGCTGCGTGTTTTGTATTAGAAACAAAAAATTGAAACAAAAACTCTTAACATTTTAGGTGATTATCAATATTGCATACGAATTATGGTTTAGTATATATTAGTTTCTTACTACAGCCTTGATCATAAACCATTAATGGTTTTAACGTACATAGAGCATAAAAATTTAAAAAATATAGTATGAAAAAGTTATTATATATAATTTAAATTTTTAAATATCTTAATAGTATGAATTTCACAGATTCAAAAAACCATCATCATACTTTCTTTATTTGATAATAAATCTTACTTTACTTTTTACTTTCTTATTTATATTATACTTATTTCATACATACTAAAAGCAAACTTAATTTGTTTAGGATGTAATAAGCACACAACAATAACAACACAAAACGAGTACTCAGTTTTGGACTAACCTACTATGGCATATAAATAAAATAAACATAAATACAAAATATAAGGAATTTAAAGCTAGAAAGTATTAAGCAATGTAGCTATTTGTGTATACATTGTTATATCTAAATATAAATTCAAACAAATTTATAAAGCGGGCACTTGGCAAGCAACACAAGGAAAACCTTATTTTCTACAAACAGTTTAATTATAGCTTTGGCATGGAACCACTTTTTCCTTTCTTTTTGTGTAACGTTAATGTCCGCTTTGACATGTGCAGTTAAACTTTTATTAACGATGATATTAAGGAACATATTACTTCGGTGCAACACATAGAGTAAATAGACTTTATATTAACAGAGATCACAAAGAGTTAATATCGGTGCACATTTAAACACATTTAAATCAGCTTACCTTCTTTTAACACTTTTAATTTATTAAAATTATATATCTGCTTTGGCATATCCAATCTTATTGTTCTTATATTTTGCGTTTGCTATGTGTAAAATATTACATTTTTTCCTCGATTAATATACTTCAATTTTTTTATTTTATCTTATTTTCTGTTAGTGACCTTTAAGGCGGGCGATGATTTATTGTATTTCATTTTGTTGTTATGTTTTATAATTTGTGTAAATTTTTAAAAGATTTGTCACAAAAAACAAAAGGCTTTAAAATTTCAACGTTTGCAGCAGTCGTCAATTTTTACACAAAAAGCCAATTTTTTATTGTTTGATCCCGTAATTTTAAATTGCTGTTTTATTACATAATTCGGAAATAAAGGCCGAAAAGACAGCCAAGAATTTTCAAGATCTTGAAAACAACACAACGCAAAGGTATATCATAGTTTGCTTATACTACGCCCGCCAGTTGAAGAGCGTCCGAAAATCCAATGCTAAATGTGATATATATTTTCATAAATTAATTTACAGTTATTTGAATGCTTTTAGACTATTGATTCTTTTCTAATTAAAAAAAAACATTAACGCAATTAATTTTTCCAAGTATACTCTCAACTGGACATATATATACTTCAGTCATTTCTAACTTCCAACATCTATCAGAGCATTAAAAAATGATGGCACTCTTTTCTCTGCGTGCGTTCGCGCGTGAACGCGCGCGCGTGTGTGTGTAAATATAGACTATAGTACCATTCTACGATGCCACCAAACAGCGTTGCTGAGCACACAGAAAAAACAGGAGTAAATAATTCGTGCAAACTGCGAGTGGAGTTTTAGACAAAGAGCAAAACGATAGAAACGGAAATTCGTAGGCAATAATATCCAGCTTGGTTTCTTCAGAGAGAAGGAGTAACTGCATTAAAGTTAGATGCCGTGTGTGGAAACGTAGCGACAAGTCACAGATCTCTGTTTTGCTAGATATCAAAGTTCAAAATTGCCAAGGACTGTAATGAGAAAGATAAAAACACCTTATCCAGAGCGCGTCCGACTTGATAATAGCAAACAGGCGAATCGCATTTGATGCACTGTTGGATACAGTAAGTTTGTTTTACAAAACTCTGCATACCATCATTTATCAGGATTCAAAAAAAATAAAATGTCTGCACAACAAATTTCAGTAAGTTTTGGCGTTAAACAGAAGCAGAAGTATCTTGAAGTATACCAAAAATTGCTGCAACTCCAGACGAATCATAATTTTTACATTTTAGCAATTTATGGAAAACAGCACGTTGAAAGCCCCTATTCGGGAAAGTAATTGTCCAAAATTATTTTTCAAAGCAAACAGCAATTTTTTTTTAATAAGAGGGAGTTGATAGATTATCCATTTTATAAGAGCAATACCAATAGTTGATGGTAGTCACTGAAGCAATTCCTTTGGCGTATTTAGCAACAACGCTGAGTTGCTTCAACCTGAAGATCTCATATCAGTTTCCATACAAACCTACAAAGCCCTTGAGTACACGGTACTGCTACCCTTCTCATATTATTATTCGACTTAAAAAAAGCAGTATTCGATCGGAAGTTCTTCTTCAACGACAAACTTTAGTCAGCAATCCACAAGCTCTTTACAGTTTTGACACGAGGCAACGCGTTAGTAAAGAAACCCCAGTTTATCTAAAGCAGCACATTGGAAACCTTCATTCAAAGAAACTATAACCGATATTGTTCTTTCCAAAACAAATCGAGTTTTTTTTTATGGTGAAAAGAGATTTTTTCTGATGGATTAGCTCCTGTCGTCATACCCGATTAAACCATTCAAACGCTGGGAAGTACAAGAAGTAATTAGAAAAGAAATCAACATCAAGAAAGCACCAGGCTTTGATCTTATCACTGGAAAAATTCTCCAGCAGCTACCTGAAACCGCACTACGAGCAATCACTCAACTATACAATGCTATCCTCTCCAACAGATACTATCCAAGCGCTTGGAAAGTAGCACAGGTCACAATGATTCAGAAACCTGGAAAGCTTCCTGAAACCTGATCCTGCTTCCTATCGTCCCATCAGCCTCCTACCTATCCTGTCAAAAGTCTTTGAAAAATTGTTCTTAAAACGCCTTCAACCAATCCTAGATGATTTAGAATTGATACCCAAGCACCAGCCCGGTTTTCGACACTCACATGCAACTATCGAACAAATACATCGACTTGTAGATCAAATTCATACCGACCTAGATGAATATCGATATTGCTCCGCTGCGTTTCTAGATATTTCACAAGCGTTCGATAATGTATGGCACTTGGGCCTCTTCTATAAATTAAAAAAATATCTACCATACCAATACTATGAAATACTAAAGTCTTACTTAATGGATAGACATTACTTCGTTAATTGACAAGATGAACACACGAACCTCCACCCAATACTATCGGGAGTCCCCCAAGGCAGCGTGCTAGTACCTATCCTCTACTTAGTCTTCACAGCTGACTTACTAACTACAAGCCTAACTACAACCGCCACTTTTACTGACGATACGGCATTTCTACCTTCGCACCTAAATCCGAATACTGCAACTTCCAACCTGCAAACCGCTCTGAATAAATTGCAGTAATGGCTCAAGGTATGGAGAATCTCGGTAAACGAAACCAAATCCCAACATGTAACGTTCACCATGAACCGTGATAACTGTCCACCTATCTCACTTAACGGACAACAAATAAAACACGCAGACTCCGCAAAATATTTAGGACTCCATCTAGATCGACGCTTGACCTGGAGAACCCATATATTTAATAAATGCAAACAGCTAGGGATACAATACAGGAAACTATACTGGATTATTGGAAGAAACTCTGTACTCTCGCTAGAAAATAAGCTATTGCTCTATAAGGTGATTTTGAAACTAATATGGACCTACGGTCTCTCACTTTGGGAAACTGCTAGCAACACCAACCTGACCATCATCGAGAGGTTCTAGAATAAAGTGCTTCGGGCTGTAGTTAATGCTCCGTGGTATGTGCCGAACAAACTGATTTTAAGTGACTTAAGTGTTCCAACCATTAAAGAAGAAATAGGGAAAATTGCCCAAAAATACAAAGACCGATTAACAGCACACCCTAACGACCTTGTACATTCTCTAATGAACGAACCAGATCGCCCAAAACGCCTAAAGCGTTTTAAACCAAACGAACTACTAACGCGTTTCAATGCTGTTCTTGAACATTAAGCTATTCCAGCGCCATTCCATTAGTTTATAAATTAGTTAATTACTTAAAGTACCTTCAATTCAAATCATTCGCTAGCAGTATAGAATAGTGTATTAATTATAGGGGGGCTTACTGGAGCCTGACCCTGCATGTCCATTAGCATGTTTTTGCTCATTGCTTATAATATATACACACCAACTACTTATTGTCCATAGTATAATTAGGACAGATTGTAAATAAAGGGGTTAAAATAAAAAAAAAAGTGCCTTGAGCAAACACTGACCTAAAAAGCCCACATAAAAGCCAAAAAACAACAGCTCAACCTAAAGACAAAAAGTAATCCACTAATGTTAACATATAATGTCGTACTGTCGAGTTAGAAATATATGGCACTTATTTGTATCGGATTCTAATAATATAAAACAAAAATAGTCGGTACCAAAATTGAATGTTAAAAAAGCGAAAAAGAATATGAAAAATAACTATAAATTACAAATTTTGTTTACGGTTTCAATTATTTATTTTCACTTAACAACAAGCACTATTTATTTCTACAGTCTGTTAACACTCTAACTAACTTACTCATAGTATCGCTAATTATTTATTTTTACAGGCCAATCTACTTGCCGACGCAACGTAAACTATGTCTTACCACAGCTGTCTTTTTGAATAACGTTGACGTTGACTTGACTGGAAAGATTTAATGTTTACTTTACTTCCCTTACTAGCGTAGATGGTTGCGTATAAGCATCTTTTGGGGCACCTAACATAGAGTTTGTGATAGACGTCTTTGTCTGTCTCGTAGTTGTAAAGAACACGGACATTGGTGTAACCCTATGTACTTTGATATAGTTCTTGGGTGCTGATAGAGATGTATTTTTAGATTGTAAAAAATCCAGCATCAATATGAACTACGCGACGTCAAAGGTGGACTTTAAGGCCCGATTATAGACGAACTGAAGCTTGTTGGCATGTAACTTTGTAACATACTCCCAAACTAGAGCCCCATATGATATGATAAGGCGGATTATCATCTTGTAGGTGATCAGCTTATTTTTGCTAGACATTTGATTTCGATAATAAAGTAGGAAACCGCCTTTGTTTTGGTGATTGCCCTCTCTGTGTGCTTTTTCTTTTTAAGATACCTCCCTTCCAAAAATCTTGAGGTTAACAAAGCAATTTTGTCGGTAAATCGGTTTTTTGGTATAGAACAGGATGCTGAGATGTGCGATATACATTTTCTTTACAGCCTTATCAACAGCAATTCACGTGCAGCTACACGTATTCATGAAGAATGATATCCGAACCGTGTAATCCCGCATCATTACATATTTGCCCGTCTTTAACAACGTCGTAGTAAAAAGGGAAGTTTTAAAAAATATACGGTTGATAACGGACACCTTCGCATAGTTGTACCTTTATCACATTCTACGAGTACAGACATTTTTGCTATCCGATTTCCCGCAAATGGTGGCTTCGTTTTAATGGATGCAACACAAAATCGCCCAAAATCCTCAGCACAAGTATTCTACATTGGCGATGCTACTTCCTCTAGAAGCGATATTATTGACATCCATAATATCACATATGGGCCTAAGAAAACCCACACGAAACATTGGTTGTCCGTCATTAACACCAATTCTCAGTTAATGTGCGGGCCGGAATTTTTGGAGATCACTTGATAGGTCCAAATTTTTGCCGATGAGGTTAAATGCAGAAGAGGAGTTGCTACTGCTGTTAAAAAAAGTCCAATAACAATTAAGATTACAAATGCATTGTATGCACGATGGTGCTCCGGCACATTTTTAGTTTTTAAACGATACATATCCAAATCAGTGTGTAGGGTGAAGAGATACACAATAGTGGCCTCTTCAGCGTCCAGACTTAAATTCTCTAGATTTTTTCCCTGGGATCACCTTAAATCACTAGTTTATTCGATTCTCATTGAAAATGTTGAGAAACTCAGAAATTGCATTGTTGCATCATTTGAGAGAATTTGAAACTATGGCATTTTTAAACCTATTCGCCATTCAGCACGGCGGAAAACAAAAGTCTGTATTGCAGTTGGCGGCCATCATTTTCAACAATTTTTGTATATTTATTTTGTTTATTACCTACTCTTTATTGCATGAATTCTTAATTTATTATTAAACATCCTATAACTTTAAAACTAAGTCATTTTAGATATTTATTCATATGAACTATTATGATCAAAATAACCCCGGAAATCAACCCTTAAAGTTTGTTGCATATATTTAGAATCGCGCTGTATAGATAAGCGTATAGACTCAATAAACTTAGCGTTTCCAACAATTTCATGCGCTATATCTGCGAGCAATTATTTAACCATTTCTGGAAATTTTTTAAAAGCTTCTGAGAGTTACTAAGTATAAAAATTAAATTTTAGTAATCAGTTTGTCATGTCCCTTTAATTTGTAACAAGTTTTATATTAAATCTTATTAATATTTTTCTTATCATGAATAAAACCGATTTTTATCACACTATTCACCGGGATAACACAGCCAGGGGTGACAGTGCGATAATAGACAAAAATAATATAACCCATTATGAAGAAACGAGCATTCAAAACATAAAAAACCAGGTTACAGTAGTAGCAATCAGAACTGGGAGGCAGAAGCTGATAGTAGCTGCTATTTACTGTCCACCTAGATACAACCAAAAAAAGAAATGCTATTTAAACGTAAGCGTTTTGTAATAATGCAAAAAATACGAGGTGGGGCTTAAGAAGAACCACCACTAAAGGGAAAGAACTGCATGAGGCAGCAACAGATTTGGGATGCCTCTACTTTTTAACAAGTAAGCCTACATATTGGCCCACAGATCCCAACAAGATACCAGACCTGCTGAACTTTTTTATATCAAAAAGGGTTTCAGAAAATTATATAAGTGTTGACGAAAGCTTCGACCTAAACTCAAATCAGTTCCGATTTGAAATTCAAAGAGGAAAGACATTCCGTGCGCGGCTGTGTTATCAGTGCACCGGCCTCGACTTATCTCGAGTGTTTATTGCAATAGTTTATTTTGGTATTTATAAACTGCAAACAGGATTACGCCAATAAATCATATGCGTAGGAGGATATGGCATTCCTCCCGCCGCCCGGGGGGATTCCATCCTCACAAGCAGCAGCAGGCCCAGGGGCGCTACATACACCAATGATAACGTCTGATCAAACCCAGATGTACACCACACAGTTCCAACAAACGCAAATGCCAGGTAATTCATTTATCCAGCCTCAACAAACTATGTTTTATTTCCAACCCTATCAACAACCCCAATACCATCCTCAAACCCCTACATTCTTATCGCAACCAGTAGGAAATAATCCTTGGAACAAAGTTGTATACAAAAGAAGTAGAAATCCTGTGGATGATTTAGAACTAAAAGCCAAACATTCGAAAGACTATGAGTATTGGTTAAATCCACCTTCCACCTCTAATCGTTACTCGTCTCTAGCAGAAAAAGAACAGGATACTCAATCAATTAAAAGTTCTGAAAATTCCCCTAAACCTCCTCCGATTTTTATAAATGGTGTTATAAGTATTGCTCCGCTTATTAAACTCCTAGACCAAATCGCAAAACAGCAATATGAAATTAAAGCTCTCTCTGAAAATCAAGTAAAAGTTCAACCTAAAACGGCTGAATATTATGGTGTCATAATAAAAGCCTTAAATGAAAAGCAGACTGAATTTCACACCTATAAATTAAAAGAGGAACGAACTTACAAGGTAGTATTAAAATATATGCACTACTCCATCAGCACCCAAGAAATCAAAGCTGAAATAGAGAAATTAGGGCACACGGTCACGAATATTTGGAACGTCAAACAGTACAGAACAAAATTACCACTTCCAATGTTCTTTATTGAATTAAAATCAGCAACCAATAATAAAGATATATACAATGTTGAGTATATACAACAGTGCAAAATCAAATTTGAACCTCCGAAACAGAAAAGACAAATCGCTCAGTGCGCGAGATGTCAAAGATACGGGCACACTAAAATTTCTGCCATTTAAAACCCAGATGCGTAAATGTACAGGCGATCACCCTACTGCGCAGTGTCAACGCAAAGAAAAATCCAAAGATGTGAGATGTGTCCTGTGCGAGGTAATCACCCTGCCAATTATAAGGGATGTATAATCTATAAAGAACTTCAAAAGAAAAATTTCCACCGCTTAGACCAAAACAGTATACTCCCCTCCATCAGTCATACGTCATCAACAATTTCAACCAGGACTGTCATACGCTCATGCAGTAAATGAAGCCCAGCAACCTTCTCACACCCCGCCAACATAATGCATCTTCCAAACACTAATCAACCTAATCACCAATCCAATGAATTTCAAGATCTAAAAAACATGATGAAAAACATGTTCGACCAAATAGGAACCCTACTAAACCTCCTGACAACCGTGCTCTCCAAACTCACATAATGGCTAAAACTTACAACTCGCCTTATGGAACGCCAATGGCCTATTCAACCACATTGAAGAACTAAAACATTTATACTAATTCACAATATTGACGTCATGCTAATTTCTGAAACCCACTTTACAGAAAGAAATTATTTAAAAATTCCCAACTACAATGTCTATAATACTAATCACCCAGCAGGAACGGCCCGAGGTGGATCCGCCATAATTATCAAAAACGCAATAAAACACCACCAACTAAGCAGTTACAGCAAACCTTTTCTCCAAGCAACCAGTGTGTCCATAGAAGATTCAGCCAGTTCGTTAACAATTTCAGCAGTATATTTCCCCCCTAACCATACAGTAAAACAGGAGCATTTCGAGGATTTCTATAATACCTTAGGACGACGGTTTGTTACAGGAGGCGATTACAACGCCAAACACACCGATTGGGGATCTCGAATTATAACACCCAAAGGACGCGAGCTACTTAAAACTATAGAAAGCAATAATTTGAAACATGTCTCTACTGGTGAACCCACTTACTGGCCATCTGACAGGAATAAACAACCAGACCTTGTAGACTTCTGTGTTACAAAAGGTATCCCACAGGACCTCATTATCGCTCGATCTTGTTTCGACCTATCTTCGGATCATTCCCCAGTCTTAGTTTCACTTTCAACAAAAGTAATAAGTAGAGAAAAACAACCGTGTCTATGTACTAAATACACAAATTGGGACTACTTCAGAATCCTAGTCAAAAACTAACATTAAACGTATCTCTTAAGACCGAAACAGACATAGAACATGCTGTTAAGCATTTCAATGATACGATACAATGGGCAGCCTGGAATTCAACGCCTGAACAATCAGCGATTACCACCGCTTATGACTGTCCTATATTAATCAAGCAACAAATTCTTGAAAAGAGAAGAATCCGCAAGAAATGGCAAAGACTGAGAACACCTGAAAGCAAACGTTTACTCAATGCAGTCACACAAGAACTAAAAGCAATACTAAACAAAAACAAAAATGAATGCATCCAGACTTTCTTAGAAGAACTTACAGCTACTGAAGCTACCGACTACTCTCTGTGGAAGACAACTAGAAAATTAAAACAGATAAAAAACATTCCTCGCCCATCAGGACACCTCAAGGAGAGTGGGCCAGAACAAATTCTGGAAAAGCACGTGTTTTTGCCAACCATTTAACAAACGTCTTCTAGCCACACCAATCAGATAATAGGCCCGAAGAAGAAGCAGAAATTATTCAACAATTAGAGTCCCCATATCAACTAGAATTACCAATCCAGCGACTCAAAACTGCTGACGTCGATGAAATCATTGGCACTCTTCACCCTAAGAAAGCTCCAGGATATGACCTAATTACTGGTAAAATTCTTAAAGAACTACCTACCAGCGGAACTAAATATCTTACCCAGCTGTTCAACGCAGTCCTTCGCACAGGGTATTTCCCAGACCAATGGAAAGTGGCACAGGTCATCCTTCTACAAGTCTATTTAATTATCAAATGACTTTGCTAAATGTACTTGTACAGTTGCAAATAAATGGGATGTTATAAAAAAAAAACTCAAATCATTTTCCGGTTATTTTAACGTTAAGTGAAACTATAATTACAAAAAAGTGCAGTCCAACGCTGGTAAACAAATACACTGATTGGGAAGGTTTTCAAGAAAACCTAGATAACCGAATTCAATTAAATGTACATTTAACAACAGAGCAGCTGGACCAGAAAGCTGAAAAGTTTGTCCAAGATATACAACAGGCTGCCTGGAAAAATACACCTGAAATCAAGAAGAAAACCACTGTTAACAACTATCCGAAAGAAATCAGAGATTTAGTGGGAGAAAAAAAGAAAATCACGAAGAAAATGGCAGCAGACTAAATCTTTGCAGGATAAGAACAGACTAAATAACCTTGCACAAAGATTAAAGAGAGAAATACAGCAACTTAAGAATGGCTCTATCAGTAATTATTTAAAGAGCTGACAAATGACAAAATGACAGATTATTCCTTGTGGAAAGCCACGAAAAAATTGAAAGACCAATAGCGCATATTGCCCAATCATCAAAAAGCTGAAGCTTTTGCAGCACATTTGGAGAGAACCTTTCAGCCAAACGAAGCACTGGAAGATATAGATCTCCATAGGGAAGCAATGGGAACAGAAGAAATCACACTAGTAACTCCGAAGGAAGTCGACAAAGAAATTAAACAGAATATCAGCTTGAAAAAAGCCCCGGGCTACGATTTAATGACAGGAGCAGTACTTAAACAATTACCCAAGAAGGGAATCGTAAAACTTGCCAACCTCATTAATGCAGCATTCAGACTAAAACATGTCCCGGACATCTGGCAGGCGGCACAAGTAATTATGATCCTTAAACCAGGTAATAATCGCGCTACATGGAAGAATTTGAGGTAGACCTATGCCCAATACTGGACGCAATGAGGGTTAAAGAAGAAGAAACCAGGTAAACCAGAAAATAAAGTATCTTCTTATAGGCCTATATCATTGTTGCCAATCATAGCAAAAGCGTTTAAAAAATTGCTGCTGAAAAGATTAAAACCCATAACAGATAGAAATAACCTGATTCCTGTCCACCAATTTGGATTCAACGATAGATCAGGTCCACAGAATTACGGACATCATAGAAAAAGTATGCGAGGAAAAAAAGATCTGCTCAACACTGTTTTTAGACGTAGCCCAAGCTTTTAATTAGTCCTATCTTTATTGATACAAAATCATTTATGTGGTTAAATATACAAATAAAACGTAGAAACGTCATGATTTCTACTATCTGTTCTTGATTTACCGAATCATTATGGAATTCTTTGGAATAAAATTATTGGTCAAGCATCTGTAAGAAGTTGCACTAACCTTCAATTGCGATGTCATTATCATAGCTCAACATGTCATAGTAAGATTAACTTGACTAGAGAATGGAAGCACTTCAATTTGATGTGTGTATCTTAAACAGAGATGTTAAAATGTTATAACTAATACACCTTTATTTATCATAATCTTTAATTTTTCGTTATATTCTATGCATTTCCAGATCCTTCAAAAGTAAATCCAAGTTTTGTCACTTATTGCAATGTTGACATCGATATATTTAAATTTTAAGCTTATTGAACATTGTGCGGAATCGTGAAAGACGACGCATTATTTGTTCGTCGGTAAAAACGTGGAGTATCCAAAAGGAACAAATCTTTCTCACACATTCTTCTATCTGGAAATTGCTCACTTTTTGACAGTACCAATATTCTATGATAGACAAGGATTGGCATTTTGATCTGAGTGTTTTAAACTAAAATTTCCTTTTTATAACGTCCAATACCAGCTAAGTATGATCGATAAAAACTATTTTCTCCCATCTCAGAAGCCATTTTCTCTAAACATTAATCAACAACCAAATGACGTACGAAGTTGCTTGCTATTCCATTTTTGACTAAGATAAGGTTTCGAGCTCATGAGCAACTAACATCTAGAAGTTGTTTCTTCTTCTTCTTTAGGCTTCTCGCCTATCGAAAATTGGAGATCATTATAGCAACTTTAATTTTTAGTTAGCGGTTTTCCTGAATAATTCCTCGGAGCTGTAATTGAACCAGCAGCTTTCTCAACCAGACGGCTTTCTTCTTTCAGCACTTCACTTTCCCCTTATTTTCCCTTGGATGATGTTTCTTAATATTTTGTATTTTTCTCCTCTTATAACATTTCCCAGATATTCAAGTTTGCGTCTCGTAATAGTTGTCATAACTTCATAGTCTTTCTCTAATAGTTGTAATATCTCTACATTTGTTACCCCTTCTATCCACGAAACCCTCAACATCCCCCTGTAACACCACATCTCAAAGGCTTCAACTTTCCTGATGTGAATCTATTTCATAGTCCAGACCTTGACTCTATATAGTAGCGTGGAGAACACGTAGCAGCGGAACATTCTTATTTTTAAATTATTATTGATGTCTCAACTGCAGAGAATTTTTTCATTTTATTAAAGACATTTTTGGTAATTTCAATTCGGGCTAAGATTTCTTTAGTTTGGTCGCATTGCTCTTGTATCCATATCCCTAGGTATTTGTAGTAGCTGACCCTTTCAATATGTACATTGTTGATATCCTTGTTGTTTTATTTCTTAGTTATTATCATAAACTTTGTTTTACTTAGGTTTATGTTCATACCGTATTTGTTGTAGTATAAATTGGTGTTATCGACAAGGTGTTTCAGATCTTCTAAGTTGCTTGCTAGTATCACCGTATCGTCCGAGTATCTTAAATTATTCACTATTTTGCTGTTAATTATAATACCTGAAGTACTTTTTGGCGTACACTACAACATATTTCTATTTCATCAGTCTTCATTCGTCTTCAACTTTTACCTTCGCTTTCTGGTTCCAGTAGAGTGCTAAAATAATTTTAATGTTTCTGTTGTCCAAATTTTTATTAATAAGTGTTTTTCTTAGTTGTTCATGTCTGACTTTATCGAATGATTTTTCGAAATTGATAAAATAGGCATACACTTCCTGGTTCATATCTAAGCATCTTTGCGTTAGTACATTTAGCCCGAACTCTGCTACCTAAACCTTTTCTGAAGTCCATTTGAGCATCACTTATTTCTGATTCTAGTTTTTTTGTATGTACGATTGTGTATTATTCCGGGAAAGATTTTAGTGTATGACTCATTAGCGTTATTGTTCTATGTTCGCTAAATTCTTTTATATTTTGTTTCTTAGGTATGTTTATGAGGGTAAAGATTAACCATTCCGTGGGTATTTTATCAGTTATGCAAATGTTCTTATAAAGGTCCATAAGAATATTTATAACCTTTTCGTTTATTAATTTTAGTAGTTCTACTAGAATTTCATCGGAGCCACCAGCTTTTCCATTTTTTGATTTTTTAAAGTGTACCTAATATCTTCTTTAATTATTATCGGACCATCATCGCGTCCCATTTCTTCATAATCCATCTGATAATTGTTTCCTCTGTTTTCATCTTTGAACAGATTTTTTATGTATTCGATCCATTTTTTTATTTTCTTTTTGGTGTCAACGATAATGTTTCCATTCTCATCCCTTAGGATGCCTACTTTTTTCTTTTATTTGTTCTTTTTATTTTTTTTTTTTGATATTTGTGAGTGTTAAACGTGTCATGTTTCTTTTGTTATTCTTCTGTCTCTTCACATTCTTCTTGTAACCATTTTTCTTTTGCCTGGCATATTTTTACTTTAACTGTCTTATTAATTAGTTGGTATTCTTGTAGGTTAGTCGTCTTATACGTTCTTCGTTTATTCATAAGAGTAAGTATTTCCCTTGTTATCCAGCTTTTGTGTTTTTTATTTTAAGGTTTAGTTTTTTTATTTATCTTTCTTATCCTGTTAGCTATGTATTTTACATTGATCGTTCACTTTCTCTGCATGTTTGCTTTGTTTTTTTACCTCTCTCATTTTCTCTTTTATCTCCTTTGAAACTTTTTCTTTTATTCCAGGTTTTTTTAATCTCAAGAGGTCCATGATTCTTTCATTATTTTTCCTTACTTGTAATCTAAACCAATATCCGTTTCAGGTCAGGTCTTTGCTGAGGTGATGCAGTTTCTAAATCTTCGTGATATTATGAAATCTAATTTCATACATCTACTCTCTTGGTTTGCTGGAAATTTCTACGTATAAAGTCTTCACTGCGGCAGTTTGAAATACATGTTTATGGCTGGCATTTTATTAGACTAAGCAAATTGAATCAGTGAATCAGCTCTGTCGTTTCGTTCTCCTAATCAATAGTTTTCTACATATCCCTTAACTACTACCTGGCCTACTTTAGCGTTAAAATCGACCATGACAATCATGACATCGTGTTTTTTTGTCCCTTTCAGCTTAACACTCCTCAAACTCATTTTGCCTGCTGTTGGGGCATATACTTGTATTAGGTTGATTTTATATCTATTAGATTGTAACTGTATCATTACTATTCGGTCTGAATAAGGAATGTAATTTACTACTGATTTGAGTATTTCTTTTGTTGTTATTAATGTCTACTCCATATTTTCCTTTATTACTGTTGTCTCCCGAGTATTATATTTTTCCGTTACGAGTCATGTTCTGTCCTGCTCCTGACCATCGAACGTCATTAATTCCAAGTATACCCAACTTTAGTCGTTCTATTTTAACATTTTCTAATTTTCCTGCTGTGTGTAGGCTTTTTACATTCCATGTTGCAAAGCTAATGACTGCATTTTTGTGATTGTTAGTTTTTTGAATAAGCGATTGTTCTTTTCACAAGGATTATGCATAATGACGATTTGGGAGGCCGTGTGGTCAGATTTGCCTCCTCTCTTGCCGAATTTCGGCTTCTGTAGACCATGATTAGTAATATCTTGATAAATAATATTTTTTGCCATAATAATTAACAAAAAGTTGTTTGATTCTGTCTTAATACACTTATAGTTGTCGAAACGTATAGCCACTGCTTGCACTATATTACAAAACTTTTTTAACACCCTATGTATCATTCGTAGCCAACTTAAAAAATCATTTTGCTACTACTTTTCTATACCGAATTTGACCTACTAAATTTCTACACCTAAATAATTTTTTTACTTTCCAATATCCACTTTTAGAGTTTTTTACACATAAACCAATACCCTTTTATGCGAAAAGAATAACTTCTTGTGAAATTCACGAAGCAAAATCAAATTATACAAGTTACGCCTTTTTAAGATGACCTATATTATGTATGCATATACGTGAACTGTTTCCAACTGCTAATAACCCGGTTTAACAGATGCTAATACACTTCACCGGCAAAAACAATATTTATCTTCCAGACCTGCGTATACGAGTGCAGGTCTACTTGTGCAACTGGGGCTATTTATAAAAGCTGCAGCTCGACGCAACCGCGAACGCTGCACATCATCGCACGTCTTCTGCAAGCCGTAAAGACGTCTGCACGAGCAGTAAATTTAAATTGGAATCCCGAAATACCCGAACTTCATTAAAATTAGCTCGGTTTCCGATATAAGTCCTTCCCTCGTGAAGGTCGCTACTGCTCATCACAAAAAAAGTGAATTAGAAGGAATTTCGACAATCCAATACGTATCAGTAACTAATATTAAAATTCTGATAGACCGGCTCATCGTTGTTATGTATTAGATAGATTTCATGAAAATACTCCATATTGCAAACGCCAACATGTCATAACTTCCAAAAAGCTCCTTTGCAGTTTTTGAATTTGTCCTAACTTAGTTACAATCAATAAAAAAGATCGGATAAGAGAATAACCAGATATTACTATAAATATTTTGATTTCAGCTAGTTCACTAATGGCTAACTCACTAAGAATAGCGGCATTGAACTTCATCGGACTCTAAAATCATATCCATAAAGTAACCCTATTCTTAAATTACAATAAAATAGATATACTACTTATCTCTGAAAGTTATTTTACATCTTATTCGGTAAACAAAATATCACACTATAACACATAGTATGCAAATCATCCGGACGGAACAGCACATGCAGCCTCGGCAATCATAATCAGAACCGCAATAGATCACTATGAATTATCGTCTTATACAATTAACAATATACAAAGTGCATTAGTACAAGTTAACTTATTTCCTTGGCCTCTAACTTTTGGAGCAGTCTATTGTCCATTTAGGCATTCCATTGCAGCCGAATAATTTCAAGATTTTCTCCTCCCACTTGGACTTCGCTTTTTAATACCAGGAGACTGGAACGCCAAACATACCCACTAGGGTTTCATGTTAATTTCACCTAAAGGGCGAGCACTCTTCCATACCATACAACAACACAACTTAAATCACTTGTCAATCGGTGAGACAACCTACTGGCCGACGGACTTACGCAAAATCCCTGACCTGCTGGACTTCGCGGTTACCAAAGGGATATCCGACATATATAGTAAAACTGAACGCAACTTCTACCTAGATTCAGACCGCTCCCCAATAATAATAACTCTAAGTACAAATATTATATAGAAAACCATATCACCAAAATTTTGTACCGCTAAAACTAACTGGGAGCAATTCCAATTGTACATAAATGACAATATTATTCTAGCACATAAAATGTACACATCCAGCGAAATCGATGTAACCGTCGAATGCCTTACAAAGCTTATTCAAGAGGCTACTTGGCAAGCTACTCCCATACATCTGAAACGAACACACAAAATCCACAATATACCGTTACATATTAGACAACTTGTAGCTGAAAACGTAGAGCCCGTGCCAAATGGCGAAAATCCAGAAATCCTCTGGATAAGACTACACTTAATAATCTAACTCACCGACTTCAGAATGTCATACAAGAAAACAGAAATAAATCTTTCGCATACTACCTTCACAACTAACGCCAGAGGCCACACTATCTGGAAAACGACAAAAAGAGCTTTTTTAAGCTTTAAAAGACCTACTACTCACATACCACCCCTAAGAAAATTAGATGGAAGTTGGGCTCGTTCGAATAAAGAAAAAACAAATACCTTCAGAGAACACCTAGCACAAGTGTTCACCCCATACCCATCTAACAATCCTAACTTTGATACTGAGGTAGAGGAACTACTGAACTCGCCGGGACAAGTATCCGTACCTCTGAGATTTGCCTCACCTGCAGAAGTATACAGAGAAATAAAGAAAACCAATTCATACAAAGCCCTTGGCTATAACCTCATAGTAGGGAATATATTAAAGAATCTCTCTAAAAAAGCAATAGTACTGACTATAACAATCTATAATCCAATGTTTGCCATATCTCACTTTCCGACTCAATGGAAATTCGCATTAATAATCATGATTGCGAAACTTGGGAAACCTCCCCAAGAAGCAGCCTCTTATCGGCCAATAATCTTATTACTTCTAGTATCTAAAATATTTAAGCGATTACTGTTATACAGAATCAAAGAAATAACCCCTTCAGAGGAGTTAATTCCCACTCAACAGTTCGGCTTGTGTGTAGGACATTCAACCATCCAACAATGTCATAGAATAGTCAACTATATCAAGGCAACGTTTGAAGACAAAAAAAATGTGTGCCTCGATATTCCTGGACATCCAACAGGCCTTTAATAAGATATGGCACTGCGGGTTCTTGTATAAAATCAAAAGAAAGCTTCCTCACCAAATCTTCTATCTCCTAAAATCCTATCTAACTTCAAGACATTTTCAAGTTCAGTTTGAGGGTTTGCTATCAAGCTGCCACGCTATTAGCTCCGGTGTTCCGCAGGGCAGTGTACTCAGTCCCTTTCTCTATCTTCTCTATACTGAAGATATTTCAACTACAGAAAATACACTAATTGCTACCTTTGTGGAAAACACTGCAATAATGTCATCTGATACCAATGCAGATAACGCATCCTAAAACCTCCAGTCACACCTAAATCTTCTACACAGCTGGCTCGATGGGTGGCGGATCAAAGTAAACAGCGCTAATTCAAATCAAATTACCTTCACTATAAAACACTCTACATGCCCTCAAGTCACCATCTTTAACCAATCCATCCCAATAAAAAATAAGGTGAAGTACTTGAGACTCCATCTATATCAAAGGCTAACTTGGAGAGCTCATTTAAAAGCCAAAAGACAACAACTCAATCTAAAAACTAGAAGTATCCACTGGCTAATCGGACGATCATCTAAACTTACAATAAAAAACAAGCTATTCTTGTATAAAGTCATTCTAACACCTATATGATCCTACGGGATTGAACTGTGGAGATGCAGTAAGCCATCTAACACCAAAGTACTGTAGTCCTTCCAATCGAAAACCTTGGTATGTCAGCAATCAAACCCTCCACCAAGACCTCAAAGTCTCATTCATCTCAAAAGTCATCAAGAGTTATGCAGCCAACAGCAGGATGCGCACCTTAAATTAGTTCAACCCGCTCATTACCAACCTCTACCGTCGCCAGCCCTTGGATAGAAGATTGGAGAGACAATGACCAGAAGATCTTATTGAGTAAATCGTGGAGACCCGTCAGTGGATGGTGCCCTACTCATGCCAAATACGTCAATTTCAACTAATTTAATTATACTTTATTCCAAAAGTAGATTGTAAATTCGCTATTGTAAGTAAATAAAAAAAAGCTAGTAATGCATTAAATTTTGATTAGACACATCAAATCCATCTTGGGAGCTTTAGTATAAGGAATTTTTGTATATTTAACACCTCCCTCTATTTCAACACTTTTTGCTTCTACTTCTTTACCATCACGATATTCTTCCTTTATCAAAGTATTTTTGATACTGTCTTACATGTTTTTGTATCATTATTATTAAAGAATGGTATCGATCTGAAGAAATTTTTAAATATTTCTCTCCACTGTGTACATTAGCTGTTCTGTTTCTCTTTTTTCTATACTTTTGGCTTTTGAGTATAACACAGCACCAACTGAAGTCGCTCGTTGAAGGAAAACTTCTTATTAAACACAGCATAAGATTTGCTAAGTAAGAGATGCATGCCAGCACGGTATACCCAAGAATTTACAGGACGACAACTATGTAGACTATGCCCCGTGGCGGCGTTGCTAAATATATCAGCGGAATTGCTTCATTGACTTGTTTGTATCGTTTACCGGTAACGCTTTTGCAAAGAGCATCTAATTTATTCTTTCTTGATCGCCACTTGATTTAAAAAATGTAGTAGTAACTTTTTAGGATAAGGGCGTTCCATGTACAGCTTTTCCGTAAACTGATTTATTTCCCGTGGTCAAAAATTTAAAGAATGTCTCCAGATTTACGAGATAATAATTAGGTATACTTCTATATGATTCTTTTCTTCGAAGTAGTGAATATATGGAAAGCAATTGTACACAAATCTCTGTAATGATCATTCCATAATGCAACAATTTAGAAGTCGTGGCATTGGGAAAATTAAACATACTCTTTATTCACTGTGCCTCATTTGCGTTCCTCAGTATGTCGATGGAGTCACTTCAGTGACTAGCAGTATCATTTACTGTTAATGGTTTGACAAGGAGGCAACTAATCTATTAACAAAAACCTCTCCGATCCTAAAATATAATCGCCATTTGTTTTGGAAAAAGCAATTTCGATTATAGCTACTTGGAACGAAAAGTTCCAATAATGTTGCCTGTCCATAAATTGGCGTTTCTTTAACGACCCATCGTTTAGTGCCAGAACACCGATTAGTCTGTTGTGAAGAGAAAGAGCGCCATAATATTTAAAATCACAAAAAATACTTGTGGCGTTTGAACATCAGTGAAACTGCAATTGCTTTTCCTTGCTAATTTTTTATTACAAAGAAGTGAGTACACATATTTAGGGAGTTCCTATTTAAAGTTAACTTTTGCCATCTCTTCGGTAGTTTTCGTAAAGCTGCTGCAAACCACTCTTTACGTACAGCACGACACAACTTGCGGACAGCCGACTGAAGCTTGTCGTTGGAGAAGTACTTCTTACTCTTAGTTGTTTGACGCAAGATCCGAGAAATATGAGGCGTGTGATAGCATAGTGTTTCTAAAAGCCTGATTCTGTTAAACTGCAAGAACTCTGGAAATCCGCTGTGAACAAATTTTTAAATACTTACGGATGAAGTTATGCAAAGTTTTGCGATACAAACCTGTCGGACACACGCTATGTAATGTGTAGCTTGGGCGCATTTGTAAGTACAGTCCTTGCTGACAGTTCTACAACTTGATGCTGCGTTCTTATAGACGACTACTAACCTCATTTGTACGTGTAAAACGGTCGCTCTGTCCTGAAAAAAATAACTTTGTTTATTGGTGTGTTTTATTGTCTCCGTCCATGGTTTTTGGCTGTATCTACAATTACTTACTACCTTTTCTTCTGCGCATTTTAGTAAAGCCATCTGATGGCAACATGTGGTATTATAGTCTTCACACACGCACTGGGTGTGCAATTGAGATTTCGAAAGGGAGTATTATATAGATTATTTTGAACGCTCTAAATAATGCTTATTACTTTAAAGAATTTTTTATTTGCTTTTGTCCTTCCATTGCTTTCTTTCTAAATCCTACTTTGTGTGTTTGAACACTGACTTTACCTTTATTCTAAGTGAATTTAAATTCTCTTATTAGTATTTCATTTATAATCAGTTAATTTTTCAGAAGGATTGGCGAGGAACAGGAGGGAATTCCTGAAGAGGACAGAGGATTCGACATTTAGGATACAAAGAAAAAGAAAAGAAAGAGAAGATCTTAATTTAATTTAATTTTGTTCTTTTCCTAATCTGTTATGTAATGATTTGCTTTTGGTTAAAAAATCTATTTTATTTTTATTTTAATACCTTATTATTTAGTTTAAAGCTATATAGATGATGAAAGCTAATTATTACTAATAATATGTCCGTCTGTCTGTCAGTAAATTTTCTATGTGTTGGCCAATTTTAGCAAATTTAACATAAATCTATTTAGAGCAAAAAAAAGAGATATTATTAATGTTTATATCCAAAACTTAGCTACGGCCAAAGTTATCCAGATTATTCATATAATAATTTTGACCAAGTTCTGTAGGGTCGTTTTTTAGACTAAAAAAGAATCAAGATTGAGTTATAAACCGCGAATTCAAGAGAAGTCAAAGTTACTATCTAAAAAGTTATCCATTATAAAAACTACTGTTTTTTTTTCTTATGTATACATTTATAACAACGTACGAGGCGCATTCATAAAGTAAGGGCCGTTTGGTCACAGAAAAAAATGTACTCATAAGAAACAAATTTTATTGTCATATTTAGTTAGGTACAATCTTACTTTACTTCTCTACATAATCGCCGTTCACTTCTAAGCATTTTTCGTACCGCTGCACCAGCTTCTTTAACCCCTCTGCATAGAAGCTTGCCGCCTGAGAGTTGAACCAGTTGACAATATTGTAAACAGTAGTGCGTCCAAGTTGAGGAAATTTGTCAGCCAGGCCACTAATCGTCAATCGACGATCAGATCGCAGTGCTTGGTCCACTTGTGAAACGATTTCATCAGTCTGGATACTGGGCCTGCCACTCCGCTCTTCGTCATGGACATTTGTTCGGCCATTTGTAAAATAACGGCACCATTGTCTAACCTTTCCTTCACTCATAACTGTAGGTAAACCAGGCATAACTCCCGATGAATTTCAGCAGCCGACGATCCTTTTGCACATAAGAAACGAATCACAGAACGCACTTCACACTTGGCGGGATCAACGATTTTCGCGGCCATTGTTCTTTGCATTCACTGACAACAATACAATTTCAGAATCAAAACAAATGACGCTGTAGCTTCGCAATGAGTCAGTAGATGGCGCTGCAGTGGTAAAACTGTGCTTCGAAGCGCCACTATTTATATACATGCAAACGGCCCTTACTTTATGAATGCGCCTCGTATAAATGCATTTTGTTATTTATTCGTTATCGACTTCCTTTGATACCTGAAGATCCGACATGGTTTGAAGAATGCCATATAATTTTTTCTGTTTTTAGGCTTTTTTTTACTTTTTCAACCTAGTTGACTCATAATATTACGTTTGTGGTGATCTAATTCTTCTATTTTATAATTTAATGATGCTTTATATAACTCATAAAAATAGTCCTTCTTCATCTGCATACTGTCTTCTTCTTAAATTTATATTTTATTTCTCTTCTTCACAACTTCCCAAGAAGTGTAACTTCTCTTATTTCTTATTTTTTGTTGCGTGATAGGGTAATTTCATGTTAACTATCTATTTATTTGTTGCTGTCTATGGAGTTTTTTTTTGTTATTCTTGATTACTTTTTTATTTTTTCATGGGGCTCTTTAGATCACTTTTTTATAACAACATTTTCTTGTGAACTTTCTGCGCACCTTTTTCTTTTATTTACCACATAATTGCTTAGGCATAAAAAAGTTTATAACTAATTTTCTAGTTTTTTTTAAATATCTTCATTTCTAGTGTTTGCTATAATTAATTAATTGTTTCTGTACATTTTTATTTTGTGTTTTATATTTTTCAATTCATCAATTATTTTAATTTAAAAATTTATAATCTCCCATTACTATTACTATATTATCTATAATAATCTTTTAAAATATCTTTCTCCAACAACCAGTATTTCTTTGCTTATAAACGTTCTCCCTGTAATGTTTTGTTTTAATGTATTTTATTATATTTACTTCATAAGACTTTTGCATACTTCTTTCTACTATCAAACTTTAATTATCCAACAGTAAACAAAGACTGCTTTCAAATTCTTCCATTTATTTCTATCTTGTGGTAGACAACTACAATGTAGTTCTCAAATTTTCTTAATTCGTCTCCCCGTCTCATTTGTAGGCACTTAGCTGTAGTTTCTATTGTTATAGAACTGTATTCCAACTATGGCTTTGTTGCTTATGGTTAAAAATTGCATTAACTTATTCTTTTTTGATTTCGCTTTCTACGCTACTCCCATAATATTTATCATTAGCTCAATTTTTTTATCATTTTTCCAAACCTGTTCAATAATTGTTAGTTTTTGACAACCAATTTTTGCTATTTCCTCTAGCTTTTTTGCTTGAACTGCTGCATTTTATTTTATAATAGGTTTGTTATTTATAAATATTTTCTTCTGGTGCTTTATTTTAGGTTCGTAGGCCTACAATAGCTTTCTCTCTAAATAAGCACCGCTTCTTTTTTTTTGCTCTTCCGTCTTATCCAATTATTAACAAGGTTTTTCTCTTATATTATTATGTATTATAATTTTATTTGTTTTTTAGCTTATTATTTTTCAGTCTTTAGTTACTTTCACTAAATTTTTACTATAATGCACTTTTTTATAGTACTTGAATTATTCATTTTTCTCTAATTTAATATATTGTTTCCTATATTCTAAATTTTATTTAGTGCACTCACTTTTTATTTTTGTTACCATTATTTACATATTTCCATCTCTTCCAGGTATATTGCCTTTATCTGGTTTTCTAACGATCTTCTGTTTAATTCTAAAAAATTTCTTTAGTTTTTTCTTTGGTTTTCTATTTTTATCTTCATTTAAGTACACTTCATTACATTTATGATACCACTGTGAATTTTGTAAATATGTCCGCTTATACTGCCATATGTATAATTATTTACCTTCACTGACTACACTGATATTATACTCTTATCGTTACCCTTATGTAGTGTAAAATTGCAAAATAGACTTTACCGGTCTATTATATTTTTTATTATAAACTTTATTTTATCTTACCTTTCCTTGTAGACGTTTCTTGATTAAATTTAACTTACTTGAGATGATCCGGTCCGGTCCTGGGCACAAGTGTAGTAAACACAGCTGATTTCGCGTGTTCAAATAAAAGTGATTTTACAATAATAAATTCAGAATCTTAAGGTAAAACACCCTCCAATTAGTGTAACAAGATAGCAGCAAGGAAGAAACATTGGAGTAAGGTAGGAAAAGACAATTTTAAAGCCATTTATAACGAAATTTAAAAGACGGCAAGAAGCGGACGACGACCTCCGCGGAGCCGATCCGGGTCAGCCGCTTACCGCGCCGTACATATTTTACACAGAGTAACAGGCCCGGCCTTAGGTTTTTTCACTTTTTCAACTGTCACGATAAAAATCATTAAAACCACTCGTAGAAATGGAAGAAAACAGTACCGAAACACAGAGTATGATGAAAATTTTACAGGAAATAAACAGATAATTAGAAAATATAGAAGAAAGTAACGGGAGAATGGAAAAGAAGTACGATAAATTTCAGGAGGAACTCAATAAATTAAAAAATGATAACGCAAAATTGAATACGGAAAATAAGTCACTGAAACAGGGACTTTTACTGCAAGAAAAAAGAATCGAAATGTTAGAGAGGGAAATTAGGAAAAATAAAATAATCATACACGGAGTGGAGGAGCAATCAGAGGAGAAAGATATACTTTTAAAAGAGAAAGTAAGAGTAATTTTACGCGATATGGACATAGTTATGAATATGGAAGAGGAAATAACAGAGATAAGAAGATTAGGAAGTGAACAGAAGGGAGGAAGAAGACCAATAAGTTTAGAGTTAAGAAGCTGGAATAAAAGATAGAGATTCTAAAATCAACAAAAACTAAAGGGCACCAAAATCTACCTAGAGGAAGAATACTCAAAAAAAATCCAGGAACAACGGAGGGAATTAATAACATATATGAAACAATATAGGCAAAATGGCTACCACGCCATCCTAAGATATAACAAACTGGTAATAAATGGAGAGGTAGTTACACTGGATAGACTAAAGCAACTAAATAAGCAGGACAGAATGAGAATGGATGATGACAAAAGAGGGGACGATCCGGAAAGTGAGGCAGAGAAAGAGATCCCAAAAAAAAGGAAGAACTATGAGCCAGAGATCTCCAGAAAGTAACGATGAGGCGGAACTACGAGAAAAACTACTCAAGATAACGAAGACGAGTAGAGTTTCAAAAAACGAACAAAAGTAGTTACAAAGCAATCTCCAATGACGACTGAAGAAGAAACGGCTAAGAAAAAGGTTAAAGATGCAGATATGAAGAAAAAATACAATTATACAGAAACAGCATACAAAAACAATACGGAACACAAAACATCAACGAATTATGATTCAATAGCAAAAGAAACAGAAACAGGAAAAAAATACGAAAAAACAATACCACCAGTAAAGAAAGACGTCAATAAAGTAAACATAGGGACATGGAATATAACGGCGTTAAACGGAAAGGAGATAGAAATAACGGAAGAAATGAGCAAGTTCAAAATAGATATTTTAGGAATAAGCGAAACGAAGAAACAAGGAAAAGGAAATATAAAGCTAACGAATGAGTATACGTTATATTACTCAGGAACAGATCCGGGACAAAGAAGTAAAGGAGTAGGAATAATTATTGCCGATAGATTAAATAGAAGAGTAATAAAAGCAGAAACAATTAATTCAAGAATAATGGCAGTAGAAGTGGACCTGGGTCAAATTTTCTACATAATACAAATATATGCTCCGGTAGAGGGAGCAGAAGTAAATAAGAGGGAAGAATTTTATGAACAACTACAGAGGACAATAGATAGTGCGAAAGAAAAGAGTAACAAAATACTGATAATAGGAGACTGGAATACTAGGGTAGGCAGCAACATAAATACAGGATTAGGCAGCTTGGAACAATACGCAGAAACGACACAGTACAGAAACGGGAGAAAAATGATTGAATTCTGCATAGCAAATGACCTAATAGTCGGTAATACTTTTTGGTACCAACCACTAGAAGAAAAGTACACTTATGTAGCAGAAGAACGAGGAGCAAGAAGCCTCATAGATTACGTAGTATACACTAGGGAACTAGAACAAAAAATAAATGAAGTGAAAACAATAGTAGAAGCGGAACTCTCCACCCAACACAGATTGGTGAGAGCATTACTAAATGACATAAATATTACAGAAGAAGAGAAAAAAGAATACGAGAGAATACCAGTATATAAACTAAAAGATACTGATAGGGCAGAAAAGTACAAGTAAAGCATAGATGCCGAACTCAAAAAATTTGAACTAAAAAGAAAGGAAGGGACAGTGGAAGAAGTATGGAAAGTATTCAAAGAAACATTGATAAAGAACGGCAGACAGATCTGCGGAGTAAAGAAATTTAAACGGGACACCAAGAGGACCAGATGGTGGAACGAAGAGGTAAAGAGAGCAATTAGAGAGAAGAAAAAAACATGGAAAAAATATATAGATACCAAAAGTCAAGAGGACAAAGAAGATTATATAAGAAAAAGAAACAAAACCAAAATAGACATAAGAAAAGCAAAGACTCAATGCTGGGAAGAATTTGGACGGGAACTAGATGAACTATATACTAAAAACAACAAACATTTTTGGGGAATAGTAAAAAAGTTAAGAGGTAATAAAGGAAAAGAAGTAAGAGGAATAAGAAACAAAAACAATGAATTAAAAACGGAAACAACAGAAATACTACATGTATGGAAGGAATACTACGAGGAAAAATTTGAGGAAAACCGAAACCAACAGGAAGAACAAGATGAATACGAAGATACGGATAAAGAACAACAAGAAAACGCAATAGAAATCGAAATGAAGGATGTAGAAGAGGCAATTAATACACTTAAACTTGGCAAGGCAGGGGGAGCAGATGGTGTCGAGGCAGAGATGATAAAAGTCATGGGCCCTGAAGGAAAGATATGGATACATGAAATATTTGAGAAAGCATGGAAAGAAGAACGGATACCGGAGGATTGGGAAAACAACATAATTATACCAATCTACAAAAAAGGAGAAACAGGAAAATGTGAAAATTATAGAGCCATCTGCCTTTCCTCTACAGTATTCAAAATGTATACGAAGATTTTGCAAAAGAAACTCGTACACTACATAGGACACAAGCTAGCCGATGAACAAGCAGCATATAGACAAGGAAAACAAACAACAGACAACATTCACATAATAGGAAATATAACGGAGAGAACAATAGAAAGAGGAGGAGAGCTGTTTGTGACACTCATAGATTTAAAAGCAGCGTTTGACAATATAAAGAGAAGTCACATATGGAGGTATTTGGCAGAATTACAAACACCAAGAAAACTCATCAGAAATATCAGGAACATGTACCAGAATGTCAAAGGGATAGTACAGATGAACGGAGAATGTTCAGACACGTTCCTCATGACAAAAGGAATAAAACAAGGAGATAGCCTTAGTCCACTGCTATTTATAACACTGATGGACATGATCTTATTAAACACAAGAACAAAAACACAGCATCTGCAAACACAAATAGGACATTACCAATTAAGGCCAATCAAAGTAGACAATTTAATGTACGCAGATGACATAATACTCATAGCAGACACCCACAATAAAATGAAGGGACTGGTTAAAATATGGAGCGAAGAAATAGAGAACATGGGTATGGAAGTAAATACTAACAAAACAAAAATGATGATTATAAATAACAAAAAATCAGAGATGGTAAGAAGAATAGAAATAAACGGGAATACAATAGAAGTAGTCACAGCAGTAGAATATCTTGGCTCCGTAATAACAGATGACGGAAGAATAGAAGTCGACATAGCAAATAGAATGAAAAAGACGAGGAATATATACTACGCAATAAACAAACCAATATTACAAAAACAAGAAATAGACAAGCAAGTGAAATAGAAAGTTTACAACACAATAGCAAGACCAACATTAACATATGGTAGTGAGACATGGACCATAAACAAAAAGCACGAAAGCAAGATCAATGCTGGTGAAATGCAGTTCCTAAGAAAAATCGAGGGGAAAACCAAATGGGATAGAGAGACGAACGAAAGAATCAGACACACTCTAAGACAAGAAGGAATAATGGACTTTATAGAAAGAAAGCAACTAAGATGGTATGGCCACATAATAAGAAAAGATGAACAATCGCTACTAAAAAAAATCACAGAGTCAACAGGAGAACGAAAAAGGAAAAGAGGTAGACCCAGAAAGAGGTGGACACAAAGGATCGAAGAAATCGGTATCAAGAGGGGCAAAACATTGGCAGATATGAAAAGAATGGCAAAGAACCGGAAGGAGTGGAAGGACTGGACCTCATATCCGACACTCTGAAGGGGTATAAGGAAAAGAAGAAGAAGAAGGAGATGATCAAAATGTACTTTTATGGAATTTAGAAGCTATAATTTCAGCCAGTTTGTTCAAAAGCAACTATTCTACTTCTGCCTATTCTTTAATCATTTTGACGTGAAAACGTGAATACTGAGTGTCATTCTAAAATTATGAGTGACACCAAATTATTACTCGAATGCTTGACGAAAGACAACAGGAAGGGCAGCGTTCGACAGAGAAAGATTAAAAACGGTAATTAAACCAGCTGGAATTTTCTCCACCTTCCGTACGACACAAAAGAAGGGGGACTTATTCGGAGAACGAAACAACGAGTTAGTGCACACTGAGTGGTCTTGAAAAGCGTGTGTTGTTTTTTGTAGCACGGTTTGAGAAAAATAAATGACTGATTTGTATATAATCAAGTACTGCGGACAATTTCAGGCTATTCAAAGCTATGTATGATTAAATTTGAAAAAACTATAACGCAATGACGTCGAAAATGTCGCAGTACATGAAAAGAATCAGCCTAATGCAGGTCAAATTAAAGCTAACCCGGTCGGAAATGCAGAGAAGTGTCGGCGCTACCGATTGGGGAACATAACCGAGCAAGAAGGGGCCTATGCAGGAAAATAAACCTAGCACAATCGTTGATAAACGGCTTCAAAATTTTGGCGCGACAATTTTGGCGGAATCCAGTGGCGTAAAGGGTGAATTTACAGTAATGAAATAACCTCCAATGGATGAAGACTATTCAGAAGAAGCCGACATTTCTATAGATGGTCAATTTGGAGGTCACCGCGGACAATTTGATGAATGGTACCAAGAGTTCGGTGCGTTTACTTCGGCGAAATCCAGTGGAGTGGTGGGCGGATTTATAGCAATAGAACAGTCTCCAATGGATGAAGGCTATTCTGCAGAATCCGACGTAGTCCTATTGGAAAGCGGCTGATATACACTTTTATTATTTATTTCGAACGATATTTTTGGTTTCATTGGCCAGACCGACGTTTTCACGGAAACTTCACGTTAATAGCCCCGACTACTACCCACCGTTTTTTATTTTTACCATTGTTTTTAAAAAATTTTTCATATGTTTATTTTACTCTACTTGAAATAAATTATTGTAGCATACACTGTATTTGTCCGGAAAGTATCAGAAATAATTCTATAAAAACAAAAGTATTATTTATTTCTTTAAAATTCTTTTACAAAGCGTTTTCAGTGTTCCTGCTATGCTTTGAAGGCTTCCTAGTATGCAATAACTAAAGTGCTGTTTATGGCCTTAGTCACGGAGGTTTTGACCCTTTCCACCGTCTCAGAACGGATTTGTTTCAGGCTGGATTAGAGTTTTGGGGACAGAAAGAACTTGGGCGGACCAATTCCTGGTTATACGACCATTGCTTGGTCAAAAGTTCCATTATGACCAGTGATGTGTAACTGGACGCGTTGTCGTGTTATCTAAGTGTTGGAAATTCTCTTATCAGGTTCAAAGTCCTCATGCCGTTTTTTTGTTGAGTTTGACACAAAACTTTACCGTATAACGTGGCTATAACGTACGCTGCATGTCGAGTCCGTGAAGCGTCACCAAAACACAATTTGGGGGAAGCGCGATCCTCACTCTCTCTAAGCTCGGAAGCAACTGAGGGTCGCATTCTTTACCTAAGGGCCTTTCTGGTTGACTAGAAAATTTATTCCCAATACTTTCCGGGCAAACCATATATTAAGCTTCTATACCTGATAGCGAAGCAAACGAAGCAAGTTGTAAAGTCCTTACAAAACTTGATTACGACCCGATTTACTAAGGTAGCCAATTACTATTAGTATCAAGTAACGCATAGCAATGATTTAGTATAACTGATATTGGATTTACACCGTAGGTAGTGGGAAACGAGCGCTATTTCTCCGCAATTCGTTGGAATAATTATCCTTAATCCGTACGTGATGTAAGATTAGACATTTTTTAAGCTACTTTACATGAAAGCCTAATGAAATCGGTGCGGACGTCTGTCTGTCCGTCGGGACTTTCAATTCGAGAACTACTTAACCTAAAGACATAAGAGAGTATCATTTGAAGACCTATGGCCTACCGGGTTCACATCCGCGAGCTGGCATAGGTGGGATGTCCTACAACATTGCAGTAAGGGTTTTTAGTGGACCCAGCTTCCAATATGTCATTCCTTATAACTTTTGATCAAGGCAGCTTCCAAGCTGGAGAGAAGCTTCTATTTCTGTCATTTCTGACATCTGCCACGTCTTTTAACTTTTGATCTGTGATAGATAGAGAAATGACGTTTTCAGTATTCAACTAAGGACCATAAGTGAAGTCTAGACGCCAAACATCAGCCTGATCTCGAGACCGGTTTGACCAGAAGTGGCCGCCCCAGACATTGGTGGAACAAGAGTTCTACGTCCAAGGTAATATTTCTGCAGTTAAACAAATGCACTTTTTCAATGAGATACAAACTGTTTACACTCTCATGATTCACTACATATCGATCAAGTAAATATGGGGAACTTTTTTGAAAGAGAACGAGAAAATATCTTTTATACTTTAGTTAGCATTATCGTTTGTAATTACTCATGTTGTGGAGAATTTTAAATTTAGTTCTTCTAAACAGGTATTTTTATATGATTTTTTGCACTTAGTCTACGGATTTGTACACCTTCTATCTGACATTTGTCATAATTTCCTGTTTGCTGCTTATTTATTCCAGTGCTTAACTAGAAATATCTTGTATTTTGATCCCTCTTTTTTTAAGTAGACTAGTTAAAACACCCTATTGCATCTTATTTTATCAACATGTATCTTATTTTCTTTTCTATTTCAGCTAGTAGTCAACCTAAAACATGTCTTATAATGTTCTCTTATTGAATATTAAAATTTTTTGTTTTTTTTAATTATTGTTTAAGCCGTTGGTTTGTTCGTCACCAAAGATCACAGAAAGAGTGGTTTTGCAAAGCCGTACTTTTTAGTCTTTAATTTATTTTTGTTTAATATTTTTATGTTGTGCTTATAAACAGAATTGTACTCATAAGTGCTCCTAATATAAGTTTCTTATCTTCCATCACATCTTTGGTGCGGTCATAAATTTTAATTTTAACTTTAACTCGGTGCTATTTTCTACTTTCATCTTGCATATATCTTGTAGATTTCACTTTTTGTTTGTTAGGACTATATAACAGCATACTGTAGCTCTTGTGTTTTTCTATTAAATATTGCCTTTATTGACTTAATAACGATCGTTCTATATTTACCTCCTTTTAAAATTGTTTTAATAGATTTTCTAAAATTTATTTATCTGGTATTACATATATTGGTTTCAATAGTAATTTGTAAAACTGATTGCTTAATATAAGTTGTATGTTTAACTAAAACAAAAAATTCTAATACTTGCAAGTTGTTATTGGTATATATTTTTTTATTAATTAAATATATAGTATGCATCAAAAGTAGACTTATAATGCAAAAGTTATAGTAACATAAAATCTATATATTTATTAAAAATGTACAAAGCACTAAAAAAAATACGTAATCTCAGTCCGTTCAAAATAAGCATTTTGGAATTTTACATGTTGCTATAACTTTTAGGTGCCTTTTTCAAACGTAGGAAATCAGAAGGACAATCAAATCTTTGTTGCCGGATGTAACCGCAGAGCTCCTTCTACTTTCCATTATGTTCACCGACAGCAGTCTAAAGCAAATCATTAACAACTGCAGCACGATGTTCTCCAACTCTGGTAACAGTTGCCGTAAATCAAATTTTACCGCGATACGCTTATGATACAATATAAAGATCTTCTGTCAAGATTTCACACAATAGTTTCAGAAATTTTCACTCATCTCCTAGTTCTCAGAACGCCAGTCGTAGATTTTTTTATTATAACCTTTACATGTGTAACATTTCCCTGTGTTCTGCTCATTGGTGATTTTTCGAAATATGGACCACTTAACTAATTACCGACAATCTGCGAATCATTTGTGCCATGCTTTATTCGTAATGTGCTAATTGCATCGTTCCTGGAAGCCTTCTGAATTATTCAAACGCGACGATCACACACTACATGTACTCATTCACCGGCGTCTCCTAACTTAGCCGGCCAGTGAAGTTGCGCTCATTTATGAATGGACATTACAATCCGTCCACATTGACTACCAGGTTACATTGTAGCCACCCAAACTATTCTCAATATATATTAACATTTGCCTAATATTTTCATGGCAGATATTATGAAGAAACAAAAATAAATATGTCAGTTCTAAAACCATTTTGGTATTCTCGGAGAGTTTTAAAATTTTTTTTATAAATATCAATTTTTCTGGTTTATTATTGTTTTTTAACTTTGTTTTTTACACTAAAACATTTTGTAATGTTACATTAATTTTTTTATCTACGCTTTCATTAATTTATATGACAATATTATCAAGGTTTTATATATTTGAACCCCGTATCCTTTTGTTTAATTGACTTACTTTATACTTAAAATTATAGTTTACTGTTTTTATATCCTTGCTTGCACACACTTAAAAACTTCTGTGATGAGAGTATATTTATTAACTAAATCATTTTTCAAATATCGGTCCGCCTTAAAATTTTGTTTTAGTAAATAAATTCTTTGATCTGGAGTTTAATAACACTTTCAAACTTATTTCTTAATATTAAGGTAAACTCCGGCTGTAGACGAATACACCTTCAATACACCAGCAGGTGCAATGATTTATTACCACAAGAATAACATAATGTTTCCTTTGTAAGAACAAGAAAAGATTTCGACAACCAATTAAGTGGCTAAAAACAAATAGAGCACTTACGTCGACAACAAATTCACTAACACAAAATATTTAAAATAAGCATTTTAGTGGTAGGGGTAAGCAAATGCTAATGACAAATACTCGAATACTTAAATACCAGTGTATAAGTGTCTTCTGGAAATCTTGAATATAATGTCGATGTAGAAAACCAACATACCTCATTTATTGTGACGGGCAGTTTTACTTTTAGAATTTTTAAAGCAAAGATTTGACTTTTTATTAATTAAAAAATATTAGAGATTCAAATATTTAATATCAGGATAATGATAAAATGCACTCAAAGTGTTTAAGAACAATTGCACCCTCCATCACAATTCCAGTGACTTCACCGATGTATTCGCCAACGTCGTTGTAGGAAATGGAAATGCAATGTATTGCTACAAAATGACCAGTGTGCGACCACTCTACAGACTGTCTTCTATTACACCAAAAAAATGGCTTGCAGCGGCTTTACGGACACGGCCAGAGCGATGGTAAAAGTGCAAATGTTATTTACTGTAAAAAAAAAACAAGTCTAATCTTAATCATTTAAAACTTTCTAAGTATGAAAAAAGAACATTTACAAAAAAATACACAAATTTATGGTTTATCATACCAATAACATTAATCTGTAATTTTGCAACTTTTTCCTGTTGTTTTCAAATGCAGAATTGTGGATTGTTTCCACAGATTTCGAAAATGTTCTTCAAAATGCCGCACCACGTCTTGTTTTTCCACAAATCACAAAAATGTAGAAGTTTAAAAAACGTAATTTGTTAAAGCTTTCATACATTCGCGCTCCCTCTGCCCGGTCGTTGCGCACCATCTCTGATGCAGGGCGATGTGACAAGCACCGCGCCTTAGACTACCGCCATTATTACCCCTTGTTCGAGTGAACGCAGCTACTTAATTATCTTTAGTAACTGAGTAGGCCACCCGCCAGGCATCAGAGAGCACCGGGAATTGAATCCGGGTCAGTCAGCATCATAGCCCGCCCCTCACCACGGGACCACGCTGACTAACAGTAATTTGTTAATAAAATTGATAAATTATGAAAATTTTCTCTGGAGGAACGAAATAAATGTATAGGGAATAGATAAACATAAATGTATAGCTAATAACTAAAATGAAACTGGAAAGTGTGGAATATAAGCTTCATGAATGGTCTGTGGGTGGAAATTTCAAGGTGATTGGAATATTGCTCTGCCAAGCAGCCAATACTAAATTTCCTTGCTTTTTGTGTGAATGAGATTCCAAAGCTGGGATAGAACATTGGGTTCGGAAACAGTAGCCAGTCAAAAGTACCTACATTCACACCTGGCAAAAAAAATTGGTTTATTTCTACTGGCTGATCTCTCGAAAATACTGTTGCCACCTTTACACATCAAACTTGACTTAATGAAGCAATTCATGACAGCTTTAAGCAGGGATAATAAATGCTTTCAGTATCATGGTGTTCTTTCCATCAATCACGACTGAAAAAATTAAAGCTGGCATTTCTACAAGCCTTCAAATACGAAAATTAATGGCGGACAACATTCGAGAAAACCATGAGTGAATGCAAATGGCAAGCATGAGCTGCATTCAGAAATTTAGTACAAAACTTTTTGGGGAACAGGAAAGCTGTAAATTACACCAGTTTAGTCGAGGAAATGTTGGAATCTTTTAATTACTTGGTTGCAACATAAGCGTCAAAGTTCACTTTCTTCATGCTCATTTAAATTACTTTCCTGACAATCTTGGTGATTTTACGGAAGAACATGGCGACCACTTTTATCAAGAAATTAAAGTGATGGGAAAGAGATATCAAGGAAAGTGGACTATACATAAGACGGCCGACTATAGTTGGATCTTGAAATAAGACTGTATGGACGAATACCGAAGACAATCCAAGAAGGAGAAGTTTCGAGGGAAGCCCGCCCAGATGCAAATGTTAAGTATGTTTTCTTTTAAATATGTATTTGTGTTTATCTATTCCTTACACGTTTATTCCGTCCTTTTTTAATATTCACCTTTTCGTAATTTTTGATAAATCTGATGTGATAAATGTCATTTTCTAAATCTGTAGAAAAAATCCATTCCGATGCATTTCTTTATTTCAAAGAAACAAAACCTTGAATATTAGTGTAATTGATCTAAAGAGATCATATTAATGTTTTAAAAAAATTAAAAGTCAACACCAATTAACTCGTTTTGGAGATGTGTACCCTTCATGAAGTAAATTAATGCAGAATATTCCTTACTTCTATATAAAATATTCATTTTTTGTATATCTATTTTTTTTGTGTCACGTGCACATTTCTAGAAAAGTTTAATAAATATTGTAAATATTCTAGCTTATTCTTTATTATTATTTATATGTAAGCTTATGTCTGGCTTTGCCTTGTTTTCCACTCTGGTGTTAGTCTTTCACTAAAATTGTGCCTGTATTTGTTTTCTCTCTTGATATGTACACGCCCATTTTTTGCTTACTATATTCATAACATTCATATATTAATAAATCATTATTATTTACATTCGTTATTTATTTTGATTTTAATGCATACCCTCCACGCCTCTTCATATTTATTTATTTACATTTTCTTCTTTGTTTAAGTAGAGACCCTTACAATAGCTTTTCTGTTTTTAGATGCTTCCTTTCTAAAAACAAGGTTCAATTTTAAAAATAGAACAAAAAGTAACAAGAGTAAACTCTCTATTGTTTGATCACATGTATTTACACTTATATGTATACCTAAACCACTCGCTATATTCATCCAAAGCCCTATAAATTCGCATAGATTCGTTTAGTTTGTAAACTGATATTTTTATAAGTCGTTTGAGATTATATTAAAACTTATTCTTACCTTTTAAAGACCTTACTTTTTCCGTTCGATCAAAATCTTATTAATTAGTTTCAAGCTTGACACATTCGATAAGATGGCTATATCCTAATTCAGACCGTTTATAAATACTAACTCGCTCCAATCTATTTAATTTAAACAAAATTTACCACAATTTATAGTTCTGCTCTCTAGTGGAAACTGTTATAACTGCACCACTCGTTTAGACATCGCAATTAATGGAATCTAAACATTTCCGCTTAACATTATAGTAGCCAGTTCGGTTTGTTTTTGAATGTCATTCGATTTCAAGGATGGGCCGGCCTGGTGGAATTTCAACGCAAATATCAAACGTCGTTGTTATACACCAACCAGCTCTCTATTGAATAGCGGATGTAATAAATCTTTTATGTTTCAGCCACGTAATTTTTAGTTGTTTTACTCGGATTTCAAAAATATTTTTGTTATTTATAAATACTTGATACTTTGAATCTTAAAAGTAAATTGAGTCTAATTTTTAGCATCTTTTAAGTTCCCCATTTTCTATCAGATTTTCATTAAGGCTTAAATATTGGAAAGTATTTTTTATTGTAAATTTGTGTCTATGTTAACACTACACACGCAGTTTATTTTTTTACAAAGTTTTTTCAAACCGTAAAAAGATTCTTAAATTAGACAAATCGTATTTGATCAGAAAGAATATTTCGTCTATTGACTCTTCTTTAACAGCTAACACAAATTCCTTTCATATTTTGTTTTGTAAAAGCACTCGAAACAGAAATATCGAATTGACTGTTTTCGATTTGTTAGTAGTATTCAAAATTTTTGTCATAACCATGACAAACATTTTTAGTAGAATTAGTAAAATTCTAAATTTAACCATTTATTTGGGATAAAGGTAAGAAATTATTAAAAATATTGTTAGTTACCCCGCCTTTTACTACTACTAAGGATAGTAAATTAAAATTAATGTAAATAAAAGTCCATGATCTTTGTGCTGATATTTATATTTTATATTTTCTCTTTTTTTAAGACTATTAATCACATAGATTAACACCTTAAAAATCAACCACATTTCCTATTTCAGAACAAAAAAAATTATAGATTAAATGCAGGGAATTTACCAAATACTGTTCTTACAGGAGAAGCTAAAATAACTAATATTATAATCATATATTATAATCTTATGTCTTATATCTCACATCCCATACCTTACATCTTATAATATAAACTAAAATTTCTTTTCTACGCAGCAATATGTAAACGGAGCAAAGCACGGCTTTTGAGCACTGAATCAGATAGTCGAGTCAAATTAGGTTAAAAAACGCTAAAAGCTCGAAACTTTTTGTGGATACACGTATCGAGATATTCTGGAGAGCATTCGATTCGGAAAAGCCTCAGGAAAAAATGTCACACCATATTTTTTTGTTATAATGCGAAAATGCATCTATTTGATGCATTTTTTACAGACCCTAAAGAATATTTTATTTCTCGCTTAATATTGGTCAAAATAAGCTCAGTTCCCTTACGTGGTGGGTTTTGCGGTCGCTGATCACGAATATGATGCTTAGAAAGTGCTCCGATGCACTTGGCGGGACATAATTCTGGAAACGGGGGTGATTTTAGGGAATTACATCAAATTTGTTTATTTTCCGAATTTAAACTGCCTGAATAAGGGGTTTTGGGGTCGCTGATAACGAATATGCACTTGGAGGGGAGCATAGTCCTGGATATGGAGGCGATTTTGGGGAATAACCTATAAATTTATTTGTGTTCCCAGTTTAAACTGCCTGAATAAGGTTTTTTTGGGGTCGCTGAAAACTATTTTTATTCTCAAATTAAGCTCCATTGCACAAAAGTGAAAAAACTTCCTGGGGTACTTTGGGGAAAGAATACCCTGGGGCACCAGGGTACGAGTAGTGCATTGTTTCATTTGAATGCGATACGATTTGAATTGTTTTCAAAAACAATTTTTTTTCAGATACTATTACGAAAAAAAATTGCTTGCACACAAACCACCCCATCAAGATGGTCACTTATCAATAGTGTTAGATAAATAGGGGTTTCAATGTTTTTTGTCAGGTTTACAAACGTTCTGTTTTCAGTAAATACGTAAGTCAGGGTTCTGTTTTTAGTAAAAAAGAAAATCGCGTTTCAGAGCATGCGAATTTCGGTTAAAAATGTTCGGTGAGGTATCGGATAATCGGGAAACCAAGATTTATCGGTGTACCATTCACTGCATGGTAGATATTTGCCGTAATGTCATAAAAATGGTCATTTTTCTGAAAAAGGGCCGTATTCAATCTTCAAGGTGCCTGAGCCTCCGTTGTAACTTGGCAATCAAGCATCCAATGGTTACAATGATAATTCACTTGAAAGAGCATTTTAAGTACAACAAAACATTGTTGTGGCTCAGATAGAAATCCGTTGCACAAATTAAATTTTTTTGCAAAAACCTTGCACATATGTGACAACCACATGCCAAATGGTTTTTGCAAAAAAATGCAATTCGTGCAACGGATTCCCGTCTGAGCCACAACACATTTTTGTTGTACTTGAAACGCTTTTTTAAACGAGCTAATAATTGTAACCAATGAATGCGTGATTGCCAAGCTACAGCGGGGGCCCAGGCACCTCAAAGTTTGAATGAGGTCTTTTCGACACATTAATGGCCCCAAGAACACTTATATAAACAGTTTAATCTCAAAAAACAAACAACTTTGATCTGGTTTCCTAAAATTTTCCCCATCTCCAGGATTATGCTCCCCTCCAAGTGCATTAGGGCACTTTGTAAAAATAATATTCGTTATCAGCGACCCCAAAAACCCTTGTATAGACAGTTTGAACTTGAAAAACAAATAAATTAAAGGTTATTCCCCAAAATCGCCACTATCCCCAGAATTATGCTCCCCTCCAAGTGCATTGCGGCACTTTTTAAACATCATATTTGTTAATAGCAACTCTTATTCAGGCAGTTTAAACTCGGAAAACAAACAAATTTCATGTAATTTCCTAAAATCACCCCCATCCCCAGAATTATGCTCCGCTAAGTGCATTAGGACACTTTCTAAGCATCGTATTCGTGATTAGCGACCCTAAAAATCTTCGAGTAACGGGAATGAGCTTATTTTGGCCAATATTAAGCAAGAAATAAAATATTCTTTAGGGTCTGCAAAAAATGCATCAAAAAATGCATTTTTTGCGTGCACAAATGCACGTTCGCATTATAACAAAAAAAAATATGGTGTGACTTTTTTTTCTGAGGCTTTTCCGAATCGAATGCGCCCTGGAACGTGTACCCACAAAACATTTCGCGCTTTTTTACTAATTTGCCTCGACTAGTAGGGCACCTTGCACTACTGCCTTTTTAGTAACTCTTACGATTTGCCCGAAATTTTGAAAAGGCCTGGGTGCAGTTCAAGTTCCGTACTCTTCAGAATACTCAAGTGTCTATGTTCAGCAAAAGCAGTTCTTAGGCGGCGAGAAGCAATCGAAAATTAAGATCAGCAAAATCACTCGAAGATCAGCGTAACTAAAGAAAATGTTCGCATGGATAAAAGAGAAAACAAAACAGATAGGCGAAGAATCACAACTGCACAAATTCTACTTGGAAGCTATGGTTGAAAAAGAGAGCAGAAAGCAGACTGCAGATGCGATGGGTGCATGATGTGGAAGTTTAATTCAATGGAAGAGAATAACGCAAAATAGAGATAAATGAAAAATTACGAATAGTCGTACATCCAGATCTAAAATTATTATATAATACATATATATATATATATATATATATATATATATATATATATATATATATATATATATATATATATATATATATATATATATATAATTCAACAATAGAAAAGCCACAAATATTTTGTCTAAGCAATAATTTATAATTGAAGATAAATATTATAATTATAATTTACACCAAGGATTTCTTTTGGTTATACATTTGTACAGCCCCTCACTATGTAAATAGCGTTGAATGGTGTTATTGCTCTTTTCTGATATCTATGCCTTTTCGGCCCAATGATTTTCGGAAATTTGTTTTATATTATTGCAATCTATAGAAAAATGTTGATCTTGTTTATAAGTAAAATTATTAGTTTTCGTTCTCTTTTTAGTCTCTTTTTTTAGGTTTCTTAACAATTGCACGATCACATCATATGTGACACTACATGTGTTTATCTTTACTATACCACAGTGCATTCGGTGCCAAGACTACGGCCACACAAAAACTTATTATAACAAACCCTTTGCCTGTGTAAAATGTGGTGTAAGACACGCAACTTCCACATGCAAGAAATACTCAAATACTCCAGCCAAATGCGCTCTATGTTGTGGAAACCACCCAGCTAACTAGAAAGGGTGCTCTGTATGCAAGACACACAAAGAGCTAGAAACATACAATTTAGGGGATTTACAAATTTCATATTTTCACTGAGGAATAATAAAACCTTCTACGACCTCTGGAAACTAAGTTTATCATTGGAGGAGACTGTATCTCCAAAAATACTGCTTAAGAATCGCGACTAATTACCTGCGTGCAATGCAAAATCTCAACTGCACATGCCACGTATTAACCTACCGATTCAAGTAAATTGCCAGATCTAATCGATTCTGCTGTAACTCGTAGAATATCAAATACTTACACGCGACCTAAATGTAATTATGATTTTTCCTCCGATCATATCCCGGTTATCGTTATCCTAAACACAATAGTCGTCAGCAAAGAACTGCCCTAAAAACTCTGTACCAAACACGCCAATTGGAATCGTCTACTGGAAGATGAAATTAATCTTTCTACACAAATCAAAGACGCTCAAGATCTCGACAAAGCAATCGAACATCTAACAACAACGATACAAAATGCCGCTTGGTAAGCTGCGCCTAATACAACAACCAACAATTTGAAAGCTACCAACATTCCCTGTTATACACAAGACCTTGTTCTGAAAAACGCAGAGCACCGAAGAAGCGGCAATGAACTAAAAGCAGACATAATAAAACTTCATACAATAGACTCACCCACCAGCGTTACAAGGTACTAATGGAAGCACGGAATGACACATTCAAAGTATACATCACGCAACTCTCGCCAGATGACCAAATTATATGGAAAGCAACGAAAAAGTTTAAACGACCGATAGATATGATACCCCCCAATCAAAAAGCTTGACGTCAACTGGGGCAGATCTGAAAAAGAAAAAGCAGATATCTTCGCCGAGCATCTTGCTACCGTTTTCACAACACCGCAGCCCCAAAGTACTCATAATTATACTGAGATTGAATCATTTCTCACAGCACCATGTCAAATAACACTAGCAATTAAACCTTTTCTGCCAGCCAAACTAAAGTTACCAATATTCTAAAAGCTCCTGGATATGACCTGATAGTGGGTGAAGTGTTACAAAATCTTCCTCGTAAAGCTGTAGTGTTGTTTACCATCATTTACAATACCATTCTGGGATTATGCTACTTTCCTGCTCATTGGAAATACGCCCATATCATCATGGTTGCTAAGGCTGGTGTACCATCTACACAACCTTTTTTCTCTAGACCAATCAGTCTCATGTCCTTATTGTTCAATATTTTCGAAAAGTTGCTTCTTAAAAGAATTCAAGCAACTGTAAACCTCGATAGTGTAATCATCTTATCAATTCGGTTGCCGACAACGTTATTCGGCAACTACTAAACCCATAGGATTGTTGCTTATAAGGGTTTAGAAACAAAACGGATATGTACAGCCGCATTTTTAGACATTAAGTAGGCTTTCGATGAGGTATGTCATAAGGGCCTGATATACAAGATTAAACTATACTTTCCAAGCCAGTTGTACCTAGTCCTAAAATCATACTTTACCAAGATGACCTACCAAGTCAAAATCAATAATACAGTATCAGAATATCAGAAAATCACCCTCAGAGTACCACAGGGAGGTGTACTTGGTTTATTACGCTACGTTACACATCTGATACACCAAATAAACTAATAGTCATGTTCATAGATGACACGGCTACACTCTTAGCTAACTAAAGACCAGAAACAGCGGCAACTCATTTACAAACCCACCTAGATACTTTGCAAGATTGGTTCCACAAATGGCAAATAGCAGTAAATAGTGACAAAACTTCTCATGTCATATTTACCAACAATATATCAACAAATTGCCAGAACATACAAATCATCTCATTGATCAGCTCAGCAATTAGCCGACCGTCACCAGAAGACCGAAAAGGCAATGACCACAATACCTATCCTTATAACCACCCAGGTGTATTGTAGAATTATTGGAAAATTGGCATTAGCCGAACCCCTTTATGTCATGTAAATTACATAACGTTTACTTAATACTTGGAAATAAGTAAATTGTGAATAAGCAGATCCAATAAAGAGAAAAAATATATTTAACTTGTGGGTTTCGCACACTTTGATCAATAGGTACGTACCATAGCGTCTCTTCTCAATCCCTTCCTCCCTATTCTTTTCTTTATGTAAATTTCCATTGCACTTTAAACATTTTTAATCTGTTCCATTAAAAATAAGCTTGTATTTTACTTTTACTATATTAGATCAGAAAGCACACAAAAAACGATAGACAAGTTTAAAGTAATAGTTCTCAACTTACTTCATATTGTTTTTTTGTAACAAAAATTACAATCATATGATAAATATCTTTAAAATCTATGTATAGCTAAAGTTTTTGTAATTTTATATAAGAATACAAGAAAAGTTTGAACCACACTGATTATTATTCACTAAACAGCTTGTGTTTGTTTATTTATCTATTATGTGTCTAGTGCAGTAAAAAATATAAGTTAAAACTTCAATAGACCTAAGTAATAATTAGAAGATGCTTTTTTCTAATTTATACGTTGATGTTGCAGCTGATATTTACAATTATTTTTAAGTGCCAATTTCTAAATGTTATTAAAACTAATTAAAAACTTTCTTCGCAATTTGTTCAAATATGACACTTTCAGAGTGTAAAACTATCAACCTTTTTTTGTTAATAAATGTTGCGTCTATATGTACATATAATACATTTGATCTTTGTTGAAGCATTAAAACAATTTTTATCAATTCCTCTGTAAATCAATCTTTTCTCGAATTTTGTTAAGTTTTGAGTTAAAAGATCTAGGTTATCAGAATAATAAAAAGTTTTTGTGGTTTTTTAGTTCACAGCCGTGACCTGAATTCGAAACATCAATGTTTCCCAAAGTTTTCTAAGTCAAGAAATCTCATTGTGACTAATAAGACTATTACTAGATTCAATAAACTGATTTCTTCTTATTGTGTACTTCTATTCTTCCTCTTCTTCTCTTTTTCTTCTTCTTCTTTTTCATCACGCTTTGGATATAATCCGTTACGACTACGATTCTATATTTTTATACTTGCTCCTTCTATGTCTTTTTCGGTCTTTCCAAGTTTCGTCTTCCTTTTGCTCTATATCCTTATTATATTTTGGATAGTTTATCGTTTTCCATTCGTTCTAAATGTTTTTTCCATTGCTGTCTGTAGTCTTTTATTTTATCCATAATGTTAAACATTTTTAGTTCTTTTCCAATTTCTTCGTTTCTTTTTCTATTTCTAAAGTTGTATCCGGCGGTTGGTCACAGAAATCGCATTTCCGATGTAGTTATTCTGCGTTCGTTGTTTTTGGTAATGGTCCAGCATTCACTACTGTATGTTAAGCTTGGGACAGCTGCTATTTTATAGAACTTCATTATTGTTTTTCTCTGTACTTTGTTTTTGAGTGATATTTTTATTGTGCTATTGTAGTAGTTAATAAGTTTAAAGTCAAGCTTCCGCTCTTGCTATAGATCTTGTGACGATTGTTAAACACGACAACTCGTGTTCGCACGTAGTTCGTAAACCTTTTCCTTTGGTTGCAAATGATTGCAGTTTGTTGCCTTTGTATCTGTTACCTCTTTTATGGTCTAGGAACATGTGCATATTTACTCTTAAGTAATAGCTTTCTGTCCGTTATAAAAACGAAGTCAAAATGTCGACAATATTAGTTTGAATTTCTTCAATTGTCACAGTACATGAATATGTAATAATTCACTAGCTATATTCTTTGGAAGTGCAGTGAAGCAAACATTATAACTGCCACTAAATTACGTAATCATTTCAGTAACCAAACTAGACCGCGACTTAGGTATAACACTATTTGGGATATACCATGGGACATTCACAATGTGACATAGTACTTTAGATTGAAATCGTCTGATGATATCTATGGTGGAGTTAGCTGCTGAACTCCATTGGCCATAGGAGCCCAGATGAGTAAAGAAACAACTTTTTGACTGTTGGTAACTGTGATGTTTTACCTACATTTTCCAGAATTTAAATCCTAGTTATTTTCGTTTGGTAAAAACATAATGTTTCCAAGTGAGAAGTCTGTTCAGGAGCAGCCCTAGATACTTGACCGCCTTGTTGAGGAAGTTGTAGATCATCGAAAGATATGGAAGAGCAGGTTTCTCGCCTCAATGGAAATGTTACATATGCGGATTTCGTTTTATTGGCTTTAACTCGCCATTTTCTTAACCAGTTTTACAAATGGTGGGTTGTAACCAGAGGGTCATGATGGGATGACAATATGGCTGTATTATCATATGTTTTAATAATTATTTGCCAAGTTGTGGGTAGATCCGCCGTATAGAGTAAGTATAACAGGGGTCCAAAGACACTCGCTTGTGGTATTCCAGAACTAATTTAAAATAAAGTAGTGATTTCATCTTCTACTCTAACTAGGAAGTGCCTGTTAGTTAAATACAACTTGGCTATTTGGTAGAAATCTAGAGATATACAGGACAATATTTTTTTATTTCTAGCGCGTTAAATATTTCATGTACTAGTCGATGTACCTGTTCAATCGTGGAGTGTTACTTACGGAAACCAAATTGGTGTTGTGGAAGTAAATCATCTTCCACTATAATTGATCCAAGTCGAAAACCTTAGAAAGGAGCAAAATTAGACTTTTTGTCCTATAAGAGATCACCTGTTCAGGACGTTTATCTAGTTTCAGTATGAATATTATTGTAGCAAGTTTCCGTTAGCCTTGAAAGTATCTCAGCCTGAGTATTGCATTTAATAACCTCGTTAGAAGTTTTGTGTCTTCTTTGGGGAGTTTTTTAAGGACTATTCTGGTAAAGTCGTAGCCCGGTAACTTGTTATTTTTAAATCCTCTAATTATAGATCTTGTTTCTTTGGTGCAAAAAGGTTTGGTTGGTTAACTCAATCGAAATGTTGTTGTTAGATATTGTTCACTTCTCGTTTCTCTTTTGGAAGCTCGTGCTAAATAGTTGGCGAATACCGTAGCTTTTGCAGTAGAACTTCTTTGTGTGTTAAATTAGTTGTTTTAACTTTTTGTGGCTCTCCAGAAGTAGTCAGTAGCTGCGGTTGGAGAGAGCGTTTCCAGAAAACGTTGGATCGGCTGATTTTTTAGTTGTTTAAGGAATAGTCTAAGTCTGGTTGTTGCTTGGTTAAAATTAAGCTATGGTGGTTTGCCATTGTCGTCTTAATCATCTCTTTTTAGTTATTAATTTTTTAACTATAATAGAGCAGCTTTACGCTTGCCTTCAGTTTTTCTTGAAGTCGCATCCCAAGCGGCTTTTTCCATTACTTGAGTAAAATGTTCAACTAAATTTCGTAAAAGTTCTTGTCTAGAAGTAGAGATTCTCCGACTTGAGCTTCAAAATAGTTCCATTCAGTTCTACTAGTAGACAGGGTTGACAGTTTTTTTTATGTATAGTATTTAGAAGCTGAGAGTGAATAAAATTGGGAAATGATCAAAAGGAAGACTTAATTTGAAGAAAATTGAAGCTTATATTTTCAATAAAGAAAGAGTCACGTCCCTTAGTGGTCGTTATCCTGGAACCCCAGCGTGTGTGCTTGACGTTATAGTCGCCTCCAGCGATAAAACGATTGCTAAGTGTACTGAGATAGTAGTCAAGTGTTCTTGTTTGTTAACAAGCAGTGATAGATAGTAAACTGCTGAATTTAAAGAGTTAGAAGTTCTATCCAGTTCTCAACTGCAAGTGACGTTGCTTGTAGATGCTCTGCGCAGTATTTGTGTGTTTCGAAGTGTTTTATTGTATTTCTTATAACAGCGAGCCAACATGTCCGGTTCCATCAAGACGTAAAGTTACGTAGCCGGTGTAGTTGTAAATCTTTAAGTGAATAATGCTTTAGAGATGAGCATAACATCTATGCCATGTTGTTGAATCAAGTGCACTTTATTGTAAGGCATTAGCGTTCCATTTAACGATTTTTAGGAATTAAACATGAGAGTTTGGAGGCAATAGATGATATTTACTTTAATATAATTGACATATGTTCCACGAGATTCTTCATCATTTGTTTAAAATCAAGTATCTCATTGGTTGATTGAGGTGATTGTAGCGTGCCTATTTGTTGTTAACGCATCCTTTATGATTCGCTGTGTGATTTCCATTGCAAAAAATAAGTTCCACATAGAATAGTAGTAATTGTTTCTTTGAGACTCGATCTCTAATGTAGAAAACATTTGTGGCTATGTGATCGAGTTCTTCTATGGCCTTTTTAAGGGTTTCTAAAGCAGTAGTGTGAATGAATATTTCGTAGTACAACCCTGAAGCAACAATTTTGTTTATGTTGATACTCAGCTAAGGTTTTAATAATAACAGAGCAGTTTTTAGATATATAGAGTAATATTTTTATATTATCGTTATATATTACATATTCATTTTTGGCTATACTCTCCACGTAGAAATTTAACTCCAGATACAAAAATTGGGTTTGAGATTCTTTTTACTTACACTTTTCTTTAGGTTGGTGGTGCTTGTGCTTTCGTTTTCTAAGTTCTTAAAATGATTTGATATTTACAGTGGTTTGTTTAGCCAATAGTTTGTGATTTTTGCTTGTTTTAGGTGAGAATGAAAATTATCTGTACTTTGGCGTTTTCTATTTTCGAAAGTTTATCAATCTTGGTCTGGTGTCATCATCATCATCTGCCCAATTCAGTCCTTTGTTGGACGTAGGCCTCTCCAAGCATCTTCCATTGGTCCCTGTTTTTCGCCTTCTGCATCCAATTGTAATCTGCTACTCTTTTGATGTCGTCAGTCCACCTGAGGGGGGGCCTGCCTCTATGCCTTTTGCCTATTCTTGGTCTCCATTGCAGCATGCTCTTCGTCCATCTTTCATCTTCTAGTCTGGCAATATGTCCGGCCCACTGCCATTTCCCTTTAAATATATGTTCTATTACATCTTTTACTTTTGTTTTATTTCGAATCCATATATTTGTCATCCTGTCTCTTAGACTGATTCCCAGCATTGCCCGCTCCATTCCTCTCTGCGCTACCCTCAGTTTGTGCATATTTTTTATCGTTAACGACCATGTCTCTGCTGCGTAGGTTAAAACAGGGAGTATATTCTGGTTGTATAACTTAGTCTTTAATGTTTGGTCTATGTTACTTTTAAATATTTCTTTCCATCTACCGAATGCGGCCCAACCAAGTTTTATTCGCCTTTCTATTTCTTTTGTTTGATTATCCGATTGTAGTGAGATGTATTGTCCAAGGTATATATAACTTCCTACTTGTTCTAAAGTTTCCCCGTCAATCTGTATATCAACTATCTCATCTACTAGATCGTTTATCATTATTTTAGTTTTCCCTCTGTTCATTTTTAATCCTATGTCTTTGGCCTTTTCGTTTAGGTCTGTTATCATTTCTTCTAATTCTTCTACATTGTCCGATATGAGCACGACGTCATCAGCAAATCGTAGATGGTTCAATCTTTTCCCATCTACTCTTATTCCTTTATTTTCCCAAGCGCATTTTTAAACACATCTTCTAAACATAGGGTAAATAATTTTGGAGAGATAGTGTCTCCCTGTCTTACTCCTCGTAGGTACAGGTAGCGTTTGTATATATATATTTTATTAATTCCGTGTATCTGTAATCTACGCGGCTGTTCTGTAGAGATTGTATTATGGCCCAGTGTTCAACCGAATCGAATGCCTTTTCAAAATCTATGAAGGCAAGACATAATGGTAAGTTATATTCTTTTGATTTTTCTATTAAATTTCGCATAACTTGTAGATGGTCTTGGGTACTATAGCCGCTACGAAATCCTGCTTGTTCTGGTGGTTGGTAGTTGTCTAATTTGTTAACCAGTCTATTCGTAATGATCTTTGCCAGCAATTTATACATTTGTGGTAATAGACTGATTGGTCTATAATTTTCCAATCTATGTTTGTCGCCTTTTTTGAATAGTAATATTACAATTGCGTTATCCCATTCTTTAGGTATTTTCCCTTCTTGCGGGCATTGGTTTAATAGTACTTTTAGTTCTTGTAATATCGGCTGTCCCCCTTCTTTTAGCATTTCTGGGAGTATCTCATCTTCGCCTGGTGCCTTATTTCTTTTTGTCTGTCTTAAAGCTTTTTCTATTTCGTATATTTCAATATCAGGAATGTCTTCTGAATTTACATTTAGTATTTTTCTTTCTATATCTTTTATATTTGTATCAGTTTTTGTGCTATATAGACATTTGTAGAACTGTTCCGTTTTTTGCGTTCTTTTATTTTGGTCTATAATTAAGGCTCCATTTGCGTCTCTTAGCGATGTCATGATTGTATCCCCCAGTCTTCTTTCTTTCCGCCATTGTTTTGTTTTTCCTCCATTAATCATTGCTTCTTCAATTTTTAGTTCATGCCATGCTTTTAAATCTTTTTTCATCTCTCTTCTTATTTATTTTAGAGGCTCTATATTTTCTTCCCGGTTGATTGCCAATTTCCTGCTTTCTTCCATTAGCTTCTTTGTATTATCGCTTATTTTGCTGTCTCTTGGTTTTGATGTTTTTATTCTAGACGAGGCTTCTTTAAGTGCCGTTGTTATTTTCTTATTTCTTTCTTCTAAGTTATCTTCCGCTACTATATTTACTTCTTTTAATTTTTTGTTTAATTCGTTTTCGTATATTTCCTTGTTTGCTACTATATGTTTTCCCTCTGTCCAGTTTTTAGATTTCTGTATAGCTTTATATCTATCGTTTTTGTTATTGATAACAATCTTACTTCTTATTAACCTATGATCACTTGCGGTATTTATTTTTTTCACTACCGATACGTCTTGCACTATGTTTTTGTGTGAGGATAAGATGAAATCAATTTCGTTCTTGGTTTGTCCATCCGGACTAATCCACGTCCATTTATTTTGTAATTTCTTCTTAAAGAAGGTATTCACTGCATAAATTTGCTGTTGTCCCATATAGTTTATTAACATATCCCCCCTTTCATTTCGTGCTCCTATCCCTTAGTCTCCTATATATTCTTCTCCTTCTTTTTGTTTTGGTCCTAACTTGGCGTTGAAATCCCCTATTATTAGTAAGTGTTTTGTATGGTTTTCAGCAATACAGGTATTTATTTCCTCATAAAGTTGTTCTACCTCTTCGTCCTCATGGTTGCTAGTGGGTGCGTACACTTGTATTATTTTTAAGTTGCACTTCTCTGATATCTTTAGTATTATGTATATTATTTGAGGACTAATCGCCTTAAAGTGTGTTACTATTCCTATTATTTTCTTGTTTATAAGGAACCCTACGCCTCCTTGACTTATGTCTTCGTGTCCTTTATAGAATAGTATGTGTCCCGATTTAAGTTTCAAACATTGTTCTCCTTTCCTTCTTATTTCACTTATTCCAATTATGTCCCATTTTATTTCTTTTAACTGTTCTTCTAACTCTGTTAGTCTAACTTCTCCTAATAGTGATCTTGTATTATATGTGCATACAAATAAGGCTTAGCACCCTCTATCTCCTCCCTGCTCTGCCCGCTGCCTTGGGCAGTAGTTTGGAGACGGCTGGGGACTGAGGGCCTTCTTCTTCTACGTCTTATTGTCATGATGTTGGAGGAATCTAGCCTAATACACCTTGCTGGCCAGGCATCTTGGTGTATGCATTTTATACCTTCTGCCAGGATTATGTTCAGCCGCTCATTTGGAGTACAGACGCTGTTTTGTAACCGCCTACTATAGGTCAGACGTTACTCCTCGTTTGGTCCGCGGGTGCATTCTGCACCTACTCTACATATCTGTAGAGCCTTCCCCTATCCGCCACCCGGGGACGCGCCATGTTGGAGTCGAGGTCCTCCATCCGGCTTCACACACACAGTATGTGTCAACCCCTACTCGATTCAGAGACGACCTGTATGTGATTTACACCGGGCATGGTTTGGGGTAGATCGAGGAATTTGAGCATGTAGTGGTGATAAGTAAAATATTGTAGAATTGACACTGGTTCTGTGTGATTCGATCTGCTTGCATTGATTCATCATGCTGGCCGTTGAAATAGATCGGTGAATTTTGAAAATAAGCCATACGGTTTTTTTTTTAATTTAGAAGGATGACTGTTGTATGATAAAAGTGTATCAATATTTTATCCTAAGAGCAATTGACCCATAAGTCTCTTTCTTGTATGGAAACTATATTCTTCTTCTTCTTTCTCGTTTCCCGCTTATGCCTCACGACCTTGGGTCCCTTATCCATTCCCTATAGGGTTTCCTCTCTCTTACCATTCTTTTTACCTCCTCCATATTTTTTCCTCTTTTCCTAGCCGATAGCCTTACATTGTCTTCCCATTGTATTCGGGGTCTGCGTTTAGTTCTTCTTCCTTCCATTCTCTATTATCAGTTTCGGGTATCTTTCGATGTCCATGCGGTGCACGTGTCCGTACCACTGTAATTATTTGTTCTCAATTTCGTGGACAATTGGGTATTGGTTCAGTTCCTCCCTTATGCTGTTGTTTCTTATCCTGTCCCTTCTAGTCTTTCCCAGAACTCTTCTGAGGTATTTCATCTCTGATGCAGTTATTTTTTACCTATGTTTATCGGTTATTGCCCATGTTTCTGCTCCGTATATCAGAATCGGGATGAATATTGTTTTAAATAGGTGCATTTTTGTCTTAGTGCTTATTTCTTCCTTTCCTATGATGGTGTTGTTTATCTGATAATAAATGTTATTTGCTTTGTTTATTCTATTGTTTATTTCGTCATCTATTCTTCCATCATTTTTTATATATGCGCCTAAATATTCATATTTTTCAACATATTGCAGAGATCCATCCAGGAAAATGAGTTCTTCTATTTCTTCTCTGTTGTTTTTCTTGATATGTAGTATTTTACTTTTTTGTGTGTTTATTTCCATTCCCTTTTCTTCGAGGTTTCGTTTCCATATATTTATGTTGTGTTGTAGCTGTCTTGTGTTTATTACCATTACCAGGATGTCGTCCGCATAAATTAGGTCTTGTGTGTTTGTAGGATTCATTTTGTAATACCCTAATCTTGATTTTCTAGTTTCATTTTTTGTTTTCCTTATTATACTGTTTATGTATACTATGAACAGTAAAGGACTTAGGCTATCCCCTTGTTTTATACCTTTCCCCATGTTATATTCCTTTGACTTTTCCCCATTTATTCTGACTATTCCTATTGTTCTTTTATTCATGCTCTTTATTATTCTTGTCAATTTGGGACTTGCTTGTAATTCTTCCAGGGCTTTCCATATTTATTCTCTCGGCACCTGGTCGAAAGCCACTTTTAGAAACTATATCGGAAATGTTAAAATTACAAGTCTGACTTTAAGCAGCTTAGGCACGTTCTGGCACCTCGGGTACCGATATCTAGAAACACAGACACACATGTACAAATGCAAAAACAACAAAATGAAAGGCAACAATGACCAATAAGTTAAAGGGTTTTCTACACATCACACTTCATTAAATTATGTTATATAATATTTAATGTAAAAACCGTACGTAACGTGTAATATGTAAATACTCATAAGAAAATAAAAACAAAATGAATAAACGACAAGACAAAAATGTGGAAAGTATCACAAAAACGTTTGAAGTTAATTGGTAAGTATCATACACACAAATAATAATCAAATTTATTAATAAATAAAAAATAAGAGACTAAGCCCCCCAAACTCAAAATTCGTGAATTTTAGTCTAATTCCTAAATATAAACAGGAACTTAATACATTAGACATAAGTATGGATGTATAAATCATAAATTAGCGACAATGTTAGTGAGCCTTTATAGGAAACGTCTCGTCCTTGAAATAAACTAAGAGAATCTTCTGCGTTTCATATTCAATATTACGAACACAACTACTGGCAACATTGCTATAAAACGTGTAAATAGTGAGTTTACTCGTATTACATCACCTAAAAATAAATAAAACATATACAGCTTGCCATATTCAAATGTAAAATTCCATTGATATTGCGTATGCAGCTTAAAAATACGTGCAAAATATGTGAGAGCATAGATATTTAAAAAGACATTATTGCATGTGTTTATTACATCTGTAAACAATCTTTCCTAATCTTTCGTTTATTACTTGAATCTAAAAAAGTAACGCTCAATGTGCGCTAATATTAAATTAAATTTGTTGCTTGTTGGCTACAACTCGCAGCTTCTATTTATTCAAATTTAACGTGGTGGCTGTCGCCCATCATACAATTATTTCGTTTCTGTAAGACCGCGTGAGCTGGCGACGACCCGTGACTCAATGCTTTGTTATAGGTAACCTTGAGTACTTAACATAAGAATGATTTATTCTGTTTATGTGGAAAGAATATGACCGTTAACTTAAAAAAATATTTAGTTGTTTGAAGCATTAAATTAACTAGTAAATATTATGAAAAATTAAGTCAAGTTGTGTGAAATAAATCAACACGAAGCTATTTCAGCAATAAAAAAATTATAAATCAAATAAATGTTTATTACAAATGTACGTTATATAACTATATGTTATTTATAAAAAATATATTACTAAAGATGTAAAAGTAGCTGGTTTTTAAGTAAAAATATACGTTATAATTTATTAGGAACGACATAATGTCGTTCAAAATTGTTTTTTTTTTTTTAATAAACCTCACTAAAGCAATTTAACTAAATATGAGACTTATTTTTACAATTAATGATGAGTGCGCCATTACATGGAAGGACAAGATCAAACGTCTTGGTGTCACTGTGGACGCCATCACACGCAAAATTCTACCATCACTCAGTTGCAAAATCCCCAATTACCAGATCTCTCAGACTTTCTAACAGTAAGAACTGACAAACTGAAATCAATACCATTATCAAAACCTTAATACAAAACGGATATTCTCAAAAACCTCTAGTCCACATCAATAACAATATTAGCAAAAACACCACTTCCAAAACCCATGATTTCATCCGCTCAACTAAAGACCAAGATGTCTACGAAATACCTAGTGGTCACTGTAGTAGAACCTACATAGGCCAAACGAACAGACAAATATATAGTCGTATATACGAACACTTTTTGACCTTGTCCAAACATAACAAGAGAACCGGACATATAATTAATTTTTTCAATTCCAAATCACTTGCTCCCGTCTCCCATCCTACCAGTAGAATTATTCGCGAGGCTATAGAAATAGAAAAACATCCTGTATATCTTAATACTAAAGACGATGATCGACGCTTACCCGTCATTTGGAAACCGTTAGTTACCGCACGTTATCACTTACGTAACCCGTTACAACATACAAACTTTCTACGACCCAGTACCTTTTCGACACAAGCATGTCTCCTTTAATCTTTCATTTCTGTTTCTATAAATGGTAAAGTAGAGAACACAAAAATCCAGTCTTCTTCTTTGACTTATAGTTCTCCCTGGGAAGTAGGCAAATTCAAAGCCCGAGTAAAGAACTAAAACACTTTGAAAATGGCATCAAAATTAATCCCGAAACGTCGGAAATTTCCTAGTAATTTACTCTAAAATTTGATCGACCTCTCTTGCTGTGTTCATTTTTAGTTCCTGTACTACTATGGCATGTTCTGATCAAGTTATATATTCATCGAACTGTTATCTACACATTTTTTAGCAGATTCTCTAGTGATTTTATTTCTTATCTTTGGTATTTTTTTATCATCATTTACTTGCAGACTTTTATATATTTTTTCTTCTTTAATGATCTGGAAAATATATTTAGTGATTCAGGGTTCCGATTTTTGGCCTTCTTTAAACAGTATTATCGTATCAGCTGTATTAACTACGCATTGTCTTATAATATTCTATGTGTTATTTACTTCTACTTCTTTTTCTCTTACTTATTTACCTTTCTACCCTGTAAGTTTTTAAATTACATGTCATGATTACTAAATATTAATCAATATCCATGTCAGTGCTTTGCTACTTTTTACTTCATTTTTGAATCGTTGTTTCACAAGTATAAAATCAGTCTGGAATAGTTTGATATCACGTTATTTTCCAGGTATACTTTCTTTACTAATTCCATTTCGGCTTTTTACAATCTTTTAATGTTTAATATTCTAATTAGGAAGTATTTCTCTTTTTACTAGTTATTCCCATTCAAAAATCCGATCGGGAGACAGTTTTGCTTCCGAAATATTTAACTTTAAAGACGTTATACCATTAGTGTTGATAATTTCGGGATTTTTATAGTTTCTTGTTACTTTCCTCGAGATGATCAGCTTAAATGTTTGTCTCGTATGTGTGTAAAAACATTTCTTTCTTCGGTATTTCTTGTTTTTATGGTTATAACACATCACTCAATAAGTCCCGGGTCTGAACACTAGATGGAACGTCTAACGAAATATTTCAATAGTGCCAGCCTTTAAAAGATTACAGCCAAAATTTCATGGCATTTGTTACCGAGTTACAGTGCTTTAAGTGACGCTACTTTTGTTATTTTCAAAACAATGGATTTAAAGCAATTTTTGTGTGTTGATTTGCCATTGTTTTTTAATGAAAAAAATACCGTTCAAGCAAAGCAATGTCTTGACAAGTGTTATCCGGACCCTGCTCCATCTGAAACAACGGTTAAACGTTGGTTTGATAACTTCAAACGCGGTCGTACAGACACAAGTGATGCTGAACGCCCTAGACATATAAATGAAGCAGTTATTCCAGAAAACATCAAAAACCCTCTAAAAATCAGCATGAGCAACCGCAAAATGAAGTTGAAAGAGATGGCTGACACTCTGAAGATATCAGAAGGTAGTGCTTTCACTATTATACACGAACATTTGGATATGAGAAAGCTGTTTTCGAAATGGGTATTGCGTTTGCTCACACCGAAACAAAAACAACAACGAATTGATGATTTAGAGCGCTGTTGGGCATATTTATGCACAATAAGTCGGAGTTTTTGCGTTAATATGTGACAATGGATAAAACATGGATTCACCATTTCACCCCAGAATCAAATCCGCAGTCTGTTTAGTGGAGAGCAGCCGGTGCAAGCCGTCCGAAGCGACCAAAGACTCAGCAGTCAGCTGGTAAGGTTATGACCTCTGTATTTTGAGATACAGATGATATAATATTCATCGACTATATGGAACATGGAAAAACAATCAACAGAGACTATTATATTGGATTTTTGGAGCGCAAAAAAGATCACATTTGGAGAAGAAAAAAATTTTGTTTCACCAAGCCAACGCACCATGTTACAAGTCGCTCAAAACAATGGCAAAAATGCACGAATTGGGCTTCGAATTTCTTCCGCACCCACCGTATAGTCCAGAACTAGGCTCCAGCGATTACCACCTCTTTGTCGAACTCAAATAAATGCTCCGTTGCAAGAGATGAGGAACTCATCGCCAAAACTGAAGCCTATTTTGAAGGTAAAAATAAATCGTTCTAAAAGGGCGGCATCAAAAAGTTAGAGAAGCATTGGCATGCTTGTATCGCCGCCATAGAAGAATTTTTGAAAAAAATTGTTGATTTATTACTTAGGCCCGGGACTTATTATTACTTCTATTCCTAGTAAATGATATATATTTTTTGAGTTACTTCTGTAAGGACATTCTATAAAGTTGTCCGAACATAGTTTAATATGTTAACACATTTGTAATCGTCTTCAAAAAGCCCAATGTCATATGTAAAGAATTTGTTTTCCTTGCTGTTATAAATCTCCAAAAATTACAATCAAACCCCAAACTATTTGTTATTCCTTTGAATTTCATCTAAATCACTATTTTAACCAGATTCATTAACAATAATAAAATTTAGTAACCGTAGAAACAACGGGAAGAATTACCATTTGAATTACTGAAGGCTGAGTAAAGAATAACACGGGCAGCCTAGTAAGAAAAGATATATCTAATTGTGTTAGTAACATTGTCTCCTTACTGTCCACACTTCGAAACATCAGACATCGGAAAAAACATGCAGTGTACTGAAGTAACATTTAAGTGTAGTCCAAAATGTTCTCTTCAACTTGAAAGTTGTTGACTAAGTATTCCAAGACATAGTAAAACTTTTTATTATTGGTTTTTCTTCACGTAATCATTTGCGCAAGTAAAGCTTTTTTTATTAAATTTTGTTCTAGGGTGGTAGCTAACAAACGCTGCTCATAATTAATGCTTTCCAGCATCGGACTGGATGCTATCTTACACAGCTCACTCCCTAGGCATTAAGAGAACGTTGTTTTAGTTAGGTCAGCAGCAACGCAGAGTAGCACAGCACATGGATGGAATGTAAGCGCATATTACATTGCAGTTGTGTATTCAGAGAAAAGAACGCAAAATATCGTTCATTTCTGTTCTGATTCTAATTCCAATGCAATTATTAAAATATCTGCTGTTTTATCTTTAAAATTTGTTAAATCAAATATTAAAAAAGGACTAACTCTTCTTTCATAATACTGATAAAAATAAAAAATACTGATAAAGCAGCTGAGAGAATTTCAATTACATCTTCACATAAAAATTTGCGCTGCCCCACCCTGCGTAATAGGTCAGCTGCATCTTACCTTGCGGCCGGCCTTATATGTTGTTGGAGCCAGTGTCAGCGTCACGTGCTATTTTTTCACGCGCATTACTTGCGTAAAATAATATAAAGTACACTAAAACCACCTACTGTTGGTAATATTGTTTACACGCGGCGTTCAATTTCTGCTATCCTACAAAAATAGAATTTGATGGAAACAACTTTAGCTTTCTAACTACCGCGGTCACATAACAGGCAAAATATGTTATAACAACTAAGTAAATATTGTTATGATTCCACATAAGGCCACTTTGCACATTATACACCGCCAAATTTGGAGTAGCAAAAATTCTTGCGTCCTAATTGACAATGTCCGTGACAACCCTAATATTAACAGATAGTATGGAATCGTGACAAATTTAATTAAAGGGTCATTGCTGTTGTATAATAATACCACGAAAAATTTTGTATTTTCACATAAATTATGTAAATTTATGTCAAGATGGAACACTGCCCATTTTTCTAAATATCTGGCAACAGATTAGTGAGATTTTCACCGTTAGACGTACTAGGGAGAAATATAGTGGGTTGGCGAATAAGTTCGTTCGGTTTTATTTAATAGTTTTATTTAAACAAAAAAACAATAATTTTAACAATAGATTAATCTTTAATGTATTATCCGTTACTGTTTACGACCTGTTCCCACTTCTCGACCAATTTGTTATTACCGTTCCGCCAAAAATCGCCCGGTCTGGTGTCGAAGAAGTTGTTGAGCTAGTTTTTGAGGTCCTCTTCGTTGTTGAAGGTAACGCCCCTCATATGGTTCGACAGGGAGCGGAAAAGTGGTAATCTGATGGCGCAAGGTCCGGATAGTATGGTGGATGCTGAAAAACCTCCCATTCGAGCTCTTGAAGGGCGGCTTTGACGACTTGTGCAACGTGGGGCCTGGCGTTGTCGTGGATCAGGATGACTTGGCCTTGTCTATCGGGCCTTTTCAGTCGAATAGCTTCATTCACGCGGTGTAGTTGGGCAATGTATAGCTCCTTGTTGACCGTGGCGTTCTTTTTCAGCATTTCCCAGTGCACCATGCCCTCCCAGTCTACCATACGCAGATCATAGTCTTCTTTGGGTGGAGATTCTGCTTTACTCTTGGCTTCGGAGTTTCTCCTGGAGCCACCCCGTCTTTTCTTTGCTTCATATTGACATATAGGCACCATTTTTCATCTCCCGTGACGATTCGATACAAGAAACGTGTTGCTCGATGGCGAGCCAGATGTTGTGAAGAAATTTGAAGGCGATTTTCTTTGTTGTTTTCTGTAAGGTCATGAGGCACCCAAGCTCCCAATTTTTCAGCAAATCCCATTGAATGAAGATGGTTGAGTATGGTCTGATGATCGCAGTTCATTTTTTCCGCCAATTCGCGACTTGCTTGGCGACCGTCCTCTTTCAAAAGTGCCTTGAGACGCTCTTCATCGAATTCCGAAGGTCTTCCACTACGGGGCGTATCATCCAGGTCAAAGTCGCCATTTTTGAACTTCGCAAACCATTTTTGTGCTGCACGCTCGCCTATAACATCTTTTTCGTACACACTGCATATGTCCCGATCGGCTTCGGCAGCTTTTTGACCTCGATGAAAAGCGAAGAAAAGCAGGTGTCGAAAATGCTGATTTTTGCCTTCTGGATATTCCATTTCTGTGCCTGAAAAGTGATGAAAAATTAAATTATTGAAAAAAACAAATAACACAGTTTTGTAGAGCAGAAAAAGATCTTTCTAATAAATACTAACACTGCCAAACAGCAAACAAATCGTTGTAAAACAAAAGAATAAATAAAACCGAACGAACTTATTTGCCAACCCATTACAATAGCTTTACATTGATGTATGTAGAACCATAAACAACCTACGTTAAATTACACAACATAATAAATTGAATTTATTAATAAACTTTAAAAAAGCAATATTAAGATGAAAAAGAGCGTGAAAAATGTATTTGAAACAGAGAAAATGATAAAACAGCGAGACAAATGGCAAAAGAAAAGCTAAAAATAGCTAAAGCCAAGGAATGGAAAGACTTTAGAAACAATATGAAAAAGACAGCAGATCAAACCAGATGCTTTTTTATAGGGTTCTTAAAATATGAGAAACAAAAAAAGAAAAAATAGATTGAGACAAATTTTGGACAAAGAGGGAAAGATAAGTACTGAAGATAATGAAATTATGGGCTTATAAAAACAGTACTGTTAAGATATGTGGAATGGAGTTGATGTTAACGAAGAAGAAACAGAAATAAGAGCACAAGATAAGGCATTAAAGCCAGAATAAGAAAGAGTCTGTATACAATTTAAAGAGGTAAAGAAAGCAGTGGTAAAATTGAAAAATGAGAAAGCACGAGGAGTAAATAGCTTAAAAGTAGAATTACTCAAATACACGAGAGAAGATGAAATGGTGCTACTACACAGAATTATTAATGAAGCATGGATGACATTAACAGTACTCAAAAGCACTGAAAAACTTCAGTAATAGTTCCAATCTTTAAAAAAGTAAACCAGATGGAATGCTCCAATCATCGTGGAGTATTGTTGCTTTGCTCAGCCTGTAAGGTGTACGAGATTATCTTAGAAGAAAAATTAAGAAAAGGCGTAGAAGATAAATTGCATGAGGCACAAAGCGGATTTAAACCTGGACATTGCACAACCACATAATTACAATTCGAAAAGTAATAGAGAAATATTAAACTTTACGATTCGAACTGCCGCCGTACAATTGCTACACTGGCGAGCAAAAGATTGAAGGCACATTGAAATTGTGATATATTTTTAGAATTTTCAGTTAAACGCTTCTATTTGCAACAGTCTTATTTCAGTGTAGGTGTTTAACGTTTATTTCTTTGTGTAAAACCTTTTAATCGCACAGTGAAGTATTTGTAGGGTTTATTTAACAGGATAAAATGCCTTTAGATCTTGTTGTTGTGTCCAAAATTATAGCGCTGTTACAAGATGTTCGAGGACAAAGTGAAACTGCAAGAATTGTTGGTAAGAGACTTTGCGCTCTACAAAAGGTGCACCAGCGCTTTGGTGAGGCTGGTCTGAAAACCAGAAGACCAGGATATGATCGAAAAAGAGTTACCACCCAAAAAAATGCGTTTTTTTGGTGTCCGCAAGTTTGCAGAATAGAACAGCTTCGGCGGTTTGGCGGCGAAATCAACTTCAAGAAATTAGAGATGTAAATGTTAATGAATGGACCATTAGAAGAAGACTTCGTGCTGCCGGCATCAAATTGCAATCACTGGATCAGACGGACGTTGGCGAGTATGAAGAAGACCTAGAGAAAGATACGCTACACTTTGTATTGAGGAGCGACTTCCATTTGGTATTGAGTCGGTTAAGTTTGGACGGGAATCTCTTTACAAGCACGCACAGAGTTGATGTTCACACAAAATGCCTCCTTGACACCTTACAGGTACATTACAGAGGTTCTACTAGATCATGTTATGCCTTTCATGATCACTATGGGCGAGCATGGCATTTTTATGCAAAATAATGCTAGATCTCACGCAGCCAAAGTTTTCAGAAAGTATCTTGATAATGTGAGAATTAGGCGGTTCAAATGGCCAGTCCTCAGTCCAGACATAAATCCCATCTAACATGTCTGGAATGAGCTGGGACGACATATTCAAAGGCATACACTAGCTCAAAGAACTACTCAAGTGTTGCTATTGCAGGAATGGAATAACATCGACCACAATGTGACCCTCACTTTAATTGAAAATATTTCTGTCGACTTCAAGCAGTCATTAACCCAAAAAAATGAAATACACGTTATTAGTAATAAGTTTTTCCATCGTTTTATTTTCATATTGGTTCTAATAACAAAGAGGCGACTTTCGTTTAAAAAGTAAATTTGTTGCTTTTATAAAAGAAATCGTAAAAACCAAAAATATGCTTTCTAATTTGTTAATGAATATTAAATTTAGCTTACTGAGTATGGTACAATGATTTACGATTTACAAATATAAGCGTCTAACTAAAAATATATCATAATTTCAAAGTGACCTCAATTTTTTGCTTTCCATTGTATGGTAAAGTCCACCAGAAACGCCATACAATTGCAGGCTTGGTTTTAGAAAACATAGCTGTTGCTGATTTTTTGCAAAAATACTCATTGAGCAATAAAGCTGTAAATTTTTGCATTTGGGGTAGAGAAGATTCATGTGCTATTTGTTAAAAACCAATACATCTACAATGCACTGTTTGGTATGCATTGTGAAGTGGAGGAATCATTGGCCCTTACTTTTTTGAGAACGAAGCTAGCAAAGCTATTACTATCATTTTTATGCGTTATTGAGGGAACCTAACAACTTATTTATTTCAATAAAACTAAGAACTTAAACTTAAATGACATGTGGTTTTAACAAGATGGAGTTACATGTCACACAACACGCAAACCACACATTTTTACTTTAAACCAAATTTTTGGTCATGTGATTTCGCAGAGGAGTGACATCGATCAATCAACGCGATCTTGTGAACTAACCCGATTAAACATTTAATCTAAGAAGTTATGTCAACAGTCTTGCTAAAAAAATTAGACCTGTAGTTGATAAAATAGAGTCGCATTTATGAAAAAGCATCGAACTTCAATTTTCTTAGTTGCCATCTGGAGTCCAAAGATAAATATTATTACTACACTATTTATTTAAAAAAACAGCATAAATGGATGCATAAATGCTATGTTTTTTTTACAATTTAGTAAAATGAGATAGAGAGTCATCCAAATTGGACTTCAAGATGTTTTTCCTGAATCAGTGTAAAGCACAGATTTAGCAGTTCGATATTAATTATAATGTCGGACAAATACCCCTGACAACTCTGCTAACATGCTACCATTCTTTTAGCGAAATTTTGTCTCTAGTTTTGGTCCGCTATTGTTGGAAACATGAACTATCAACAATACTAAAAAGTCGTATTTCATAATGGTATAAGCGGTTCGATTCCGGTGTTTTTAGACTTGAAGATCAACGACGTCCTGGCGAATTATCTGTTTTAGATAAGGGAGACTTTCAAATTGTTTAGGCATCGAACCTTTATCAAGCACTTGAAATGTGTCAGCTAATTTTGGCATCTTACAAATAATTGCCTAGAATTATTTTGCGTTAACTTTTTGTGCACAGAGAACCCAAACAAGATCCTCGCGTGCTAACTAAATCACAAGCCAACAAGCGAATCTAGATTTGTTGCTAACTGCTTGATAATTTTCTGAATGACTAGTTTCCAAAACGCATTATCACTTGTGCTAAAGTAGTTTTACCTTATTAATCGTGATTGCTCTAAACTCTAGGTTTCTTGTAACCAAAACCCGTCAATATCTCTATATTGTGCACTTTAAATTGGTTTCAATAAAATGTAAATACTGAGCTGTACAGCGAGCAATTGAAACATGCTTACAATGTCTTAAATCAAGTTAACATTAATTTGAACATAAAAATAAAATTCCTCACTTGTTAAGAAGTTTTTTACAACCTAGTAAATGTAAAAATTATTTAGTGTACAAAAAGGAGTATAAAAACACTTTGAAATTATCAAAATTAAACAAAATACCCTTAAGAAAGGATCGTAGCTAAACTAAAAAATAGAATTAGTCTTGAAAGAAAAAAATTGAAACAAACGGATGGATCTAAAAGCTCAAAAATCAAAATAGAAAAAGGCTTATCTAATTTGGCCATAGTAATAACTGCTAGTAAACTTGCAGAAAAATCCATCCATCCAATGGCGCTACAGCCCGATTCGGGCCTTGGCCTCCTTTAGGCATCTTCCCCATCCGTCTCTGTCTGTTGCCGCTCTCTTCCAGTTTTTAACTTTCAGTATGTCGTCTGCATCTCTGGCAACCTCCTCCTGCCACCTCTTCCGGGGTCTTCCCACTGGCCTTCGTCCTTCCATCCTTGATAGCAGTACTCTTTGTGGTACTCTTTCCTCATTCATTCTCACAACGTGTCCTGCCCACTTTAGTCTCTGTATCTTTAAGAAATCGGATATGGGTAATTCTCTGTACTCTTGGTATATTTCTTGGTTGTATCTGCACCTCCAGTTTCGGTTATCTTCTTTTGGTCCAAAAATTCTTCTTAGTATCTTTCTTTCAAATGCATCGATGTAGTTTGCCATTTTTTGTGTCATTACGCATACTTCACATCCGTAAGTTATTACTGTTCTTATTATGCTTTTGTAAATTCTGACTTTATTGTTTTTGTGGACACCGTGGGACTTAAATATGTTCAGCATGGCATAGTATGCTTTGTTCGCTTGACCGACCCTTCTTCTAATTTCCGTTTCTTCATTTCCATCTTTTGCTACGTTTACTCCTAGGTATATAAAGTCTTGGACCCTTTCAATATTGTCATCACCTATTGTAACGTTTTGTAGTATTCTTCTTGAGCGTGTTTGTGTTAGAGTTTTAGTTTTGTCTACATTTACTCTTAGCCCCACTTCCGTTGCTTGTTTTTCTAGGTCTATGTAAATTTCTTTTGTTTCCATCATTGATCACCCCATTATGTTAATATCATCGGCGTACGCTGCAAGTTGTGTTGATTTGTGGATCAGAATGTTGTGGGGGTTAATTGACATTTTCCGTATGGCATATTCTAAGGCAATATTGAATAATGTAGGGGCCATTCCATCGCTTTGTTTTAATACTTTGTTTATTTCGAACGGGTCAGTCAGTTGATTTTGTATTTTAACGTATGCCGTGGTCTCTGTCATTGTTGCTTTTATTAGTCTGATCAGTTTTCTTGGGATTCCAAATTCACTCATGATGGCGTATAATTTGTCTCTTTTTATTGAGTCGTAGGCTTGACGAAAATCAACGAATATTTGGTTGACGTCAACGTTAAATTCCCAGGTTCTTCTCAGGGATTCTTTAACACTAAACAATTGATCAATGGTGGATCTACCTTGTCTGAAGCCTTCTTGGTATTCCCCTATAATATCTTGTGTATAATTAAGTAGTCTCTTATTCAGTATGTGCGTGAATATTTTATACGCTGTGCATAACAGCGAAATGCCTCGGTAGTTTTTACATACTAGTTTGTCGCCTTTCTTGTGTATTGGTATGATTACGCTATTCTTCCAGTCTTGTGGCATTTCTTCTTCATACGAAACTTTTGTTATCAGCTCATGGAGCTGCTTGGTTAGCTTTTCTTCTGCCACTTTATACAGTTCAACGGGGATTTCATCAAATCCAGGTGCTTTGTTGTTCTTTTGTGATTGGATAGCTTGTATGATTTCATCGTATGTGGGAGGATCCAAGGGGATGTCGTCTTGTTGTGCTTCTTGAGTTGTTTCTATGTTCTCATGTTCTCCAAGAAGTTCCTGAAAGTATTCTCTCCATGTTTGTTTGATGTTTGATATATCTGAGTTTATATGTCCATTCTTGTCTCTCATTAGTGTAGTTTGTGGTTTGAATCCTCCTCTCAGCTTCTTTATGTATGCATACGCGTTTCTGGTGTTGTTATCTTTAAAATCTTTTTTCATTTCTATCATTTGGTTATTCATCCATTGTCGTTTTTTCTTTCTGCATGTCTTATCTGCCTTTTTCCTTACCTCTGAGAATGTCTCTTTCCTTTCACGTGTTCTTTGCTGCACATATTTCCTGTGTGATTCATTTCTTTTGTTTATAACATCCTGCATTGAACCATGCCTCTTTTCGTTGATGTTTCTGATGCCCCAATGTTCTCTCTGCTATTTTCTTAGTTATTGTCTTAATTCTATTCCACTGTTTTTCAATTTCCGTTTCTTCCCCATTGTCTTGTTGATCGATGTTTTCTATTTGTTGGTTTACTTCTTCCTCGTATTGCTTCCTTGTTTCTGGATCTTTAAGTTTTCCAATATCTAGTTTTTTTGTACGTTCAATTTTTTGTGCTCTTTGTCTATTAATTTTGCATCTGTATTTAGCACGCACTAGGAGAAGTGGATGATGCTCCTCTTCTTGATCGGACATCTAGAATACTTGTTACTCCTCTCTTTTCTATTATTAAGTGGTCTATTTGGTTGGTTGTTGCTCCAACGGGTGAGACCCATGTTCCCTTATGGATATCTTTATGTGGGAAACATGTAGAACTGATAATCATATCAGCATTTTTCCATTCTCATTTGATTTTGTGTGAAGATTATATTTTCCTATTATACCTAGATATTCATTTTATTTGCCTATTTGGGCGTTCATGTCACCTAGTATTATTCTTATATCATTTTTGGGGTACTATCATATTCTAGTTGTTGATAGAAGGTTTCCTTGATTTCTCTGTCTTTTTCTTCGTAGGGCAGTGTACATTTATGAGTGATATATTAAAGAATTTTGTTTTAATTCGGAGTCTACAGATCTTTTCATTAACTGATGTGAAATCTAGTATGTTGGGTTTGAACACTTTGTCAACAATAAAAGCTACTCCGAATTCTTTATCCCCTCTTGGTTTGCCACTATATAATGTAGTGCGTGTTTTCGTGTCTTTAATGCCTTGGTTGATCCATCTGGTTTGCTGTACTGCTGTGATTTTGATGTTGTACTGTTTTATTTCATTAAGTAGATTTATTTGGGCGCCCGGTTTGAGGAGCGTTCTTACGTTCCATGTACCCAATTCAAAGTCCACATTCCGTTGCCTGAGTCGTTTCCGATGTATCAGTCCGTTCGTCCGAGGCTTCTGCATAGGTTTTAGAACAGGTGTACCTAGTGGTACGTTTTACGGTTAGGGGTTGTTAGCCCTTAGTCCAACCCCCTTTTCGGAGGACCATTTCTCCCGCTCTCGTCAGCCCTGACCCCATCTTCCACCGGGGGTGGTTACCCGATCTCTTATGGGGTTGCTCAGGTTCCCGGGGTTCGCCAACTTGGAGGTGAGAGTCGGAATTGGGTAGGAGAGGCTATGCGGTGCTAACTGGATGCGGCACCGTGCGGTACGCATGCACTACCCCATTTGAACCCCACTTGCAGAAAAATGACAAAACGTAAATCGTCAAGAGTTCATCCCAATATCATTTTAAATTATTTACAACATGTTGGGTTGTACAAATTTCTTTTCTTCTTTTTCTTCGACTACCTCTCTACTCTATTAGATGTTAATTCAAAAATGGTGTCAAAAATAAATAAAATAAAAGGAATCACAACTAAATTTTCAATAACTACAATCGCCTTAAACTTTATAATTTCAAAGAAAGGCTCTAAGCTCTGAACCTTCTTTGATTATCTAGAGTACAATTAGCTTTACAAGTTAATCCAAATTATCTTTTATTAGGAAAACCACTAACAATAGTAAATACCAAGAACTTTTATTTAAGGTTAAACCTTCAACCAAAATCATTCTTCTTTCGATAAGAACCGCTACTTGCTGTATTTGAGTCTTCACACGGAAATTGTTCTGCAGGTCAAAATAAAAGATTTTGCCATAGCCCGCAAATTCAAAGGCATTCAACCTAATTGAAAGCTTTTAGACAATAACGAATAAAGTTTGGAAAAAAGGACAATGGCTTTCTACAATATAGAGAAGATTATTCAAGAAGTTTGAGAGAATGTTCCCGTTACAACCATCAGGTCCTTAATTTTTATTCAATAAAAACAAGAAAACAATTAACTTTTAATTTTTTTAAATGATTTTTTGCTTCTTTTATTTTTTCCTAATGAAGGTTGCAATTATGACTTTATTTATTGGCATTGCAGATAATTCTGCTGTACTGCAACCAAAGCACTCTCTTAGGTTTCTTAACCAGCACATCTTTCTTGTTCATATACCCTTCATTCCTCTGATCTTCCTGTCATTATAAGACGTGAGTATTTTTCTCACCGCATTACATGATCGAAATATTCAATATTTTTTTTCTTTTAATTGCACTAATTTTTTTACATACTTCATTCATTCGTCGCAATAATTCATCATAACATCAAATCTCAAATGTCGCAAGGTATTTCATATCTCTTTGTTTTAAGATCAATGACTGTACTATACAATAAGATAAAGAAAATGTAACAACAAAGTAGTTTGGTTTTAGCTAGATGTTTATGTCCCAATTACATAATTTATTTTATTAAAAACATTTCTTGGTGCTTTAATACAGCATTTTATTTCCCGTGATTGGACGTTTATTTCATTCAACCAAGTACCCAGGTATTTACTGCAATTAATTCTTTCAATGGGGGTATTCAAAATATTCAAGGTCACTCTCATAGTTAATTTGATTATCAGTTACAATAAGTGTTTGGTGTTTCATCAAATTGTAAGTCTGCTATGTTACCCGTAATAACCACCGTAACGTGTACTGTCTATACATTCCGCTAAAAGCTTCATCAAGTATAGCTTTGCTATACATATTGTAACCTTTTTGCTCTCGTCAGTGGTGAATAACACATGTAAATTAACTTAAATACTTTATTTAAAGAAAATTTAACTATTTACTAACATTTTTGTACACAACACAAAGAATTACTAACGTAAAGTTACATTCAATTATATTTACAATATTGATAATAAAAAGTATGTTGCCCTGGCTGCTTCGCTGGGTGATATTTAAGCAATCAGGACCGGTTCTGAAACCTAAGTGAACTACCTAGAAATTTTCGCATCGTTTGAGTCCTCGCATATGCACAAGCAGTGCGGCTAGAAGGCAATATGTCCGTCGTTCGACCGTGACAGCTAGGCGACAACAAAAACTGGGTTTGCGGCCGTCTGTGCGACGGTGCGCCTACGGAGGGGTCTTCAAAAATTTGTTACAATATTGAATAAAACAGGCATGCAGCCTTGCCGTCTTATTCTCAGTATCTGTATCTCTCATATGTATTCATTTTTAATTTTTAGCGGACATCTGTCACGCCCTATAATTTTTTATCTGTAATAGATAGAGCTATAACGTTTTCAGCATTCAACTAAGGACCACAAGTCAAGTCCAGACACCAAAATCAGCCTGACCGGAAAATCTCGAGACCGGTTTGACCGGAAGTGGCCGCAAATTTTTCGGTTCGGGGCGCTAAATTTTTGGCGCTATTTCTTCTTCTTCTTCTTCTTCTTTAATCAGCTTTATTCCTTCCATCCTTGGACATAAGCATCCCCCCTCCTTTTCCATTCTTCTCTCTCCTGCGCTATTTGAATCCATTTTGGTCCAGTTATTTTCTTTATATCACCGATTCACCTTTTTCTGAGGACGTTCTCTATATGCTTTCCCCTTCCAGGGTCTCCATTGTATCAGTTTCTTTGTCCATCTATCTTCTTTCATCCTAGCAACGTGTCCAACCCATCGCCACTTCTTTTGTTATTGTTATTCCTACATCTTCTACTTTAGTTTTCTCTCTAATCCTTGTATTATTTTTTCTGTCCCTGAGTGTTATTCCCAACATACTTCTCTCCATATTTCTTTGTGTTATTAAAATTTTATTCATAATCTTTTTTGTTAATACCCATGTTTCGGTACCATATGACAAGACTGGGAGAATGCATTGGTTAAAAACTCTTGCTTTCTGATAGTTTGCGAATTTACCTTTGAATATATAACTTAGTTTACCGAAAGCGCTCCACCCTTGTTTAATTCTTCTATTCAACTCTGCCATTTGATTTACCTTTCCCATTTTGATCTTATGTCCGAGGTATATTACTTCTGTTACTTTCTCTATTTCCCTATCGTTTATTTCTATTTTTTGTCCCTCATTTTCCTCTTCTTCTCTCATCACTATTTTTGTTTTATTAATATTTATTCTTAAGCCTACTTTGTTTGATTTTTCATTTAGTTCATGCAACATCTCTTGTAACTCTTCGATAGTTTTTGCTATTATCACCACGTCGTCTGCATACCGTAAATTATTAAGCCATTCTCCATTAACATTTATTCCTTTATTTTCCCAATTGAGTTTCTTGAAAACATCTTCTAGGGCAGCTATAAAAAGTTTGGGCGATATATTATCTCCTTGCCTGATTCCTCTCTCTACTTTTATAGGCTTTGTGCATTGGTCTTGTAATTTAATTGTTACAGTTGCATTCTTATATATGTCTTTTATCAGTGTGCTACATCTAGAATCTATTCTGCAGTGATTAAGCGCCTTTATTATCGCTAAGTGTTCTAAACTATCGAACGCTTTTTCAAAGTCTATAAATCCCTATATATATATATATATATATATATATATATATATATATATATATATATATATATATATATATATATCGGTAAGTCATACTCTGTAGACTTTTCTATCAAAATTCTGAGTGTCTGTAGATGATCCAGTGTACTATATCCTTTCCTGAATCCGGCTTGTTCTGGCGTTTGATAGAAATCAAATTTATTGGTCAGCCGATTTGATATGATTTTTGAGAATAATTTGTAGAGTTGAGAGAGTAAACTTATTGGTCTATAATTGGTCAATTTACTTATATCTCGTTTCTGTACGAAATATAGCCTCAGGACACCAAAAAAGTTGGTTTGAGCAATTGGTTCGTGTGTGTGTGTGTGTGTGTGTCTGTCTGTTTGTCGGTCTATCAGTAAACAGGATATCTTGAGAACCGTAAGAGCTAGAGACTTGAAATTTGGTATGTAAATTACTTGTAGGTAGAGGACGCAGTGCGAAGCTTTTGGTAAAAATCAGCCGAGTCATTTGGTCTCAGGGTCGCAAAATCGGTCGCAAAGCGGTTGCAAATCTAAACGGTTGAAGATACAAAAAATTCATGAGAATAAAAATGATTTGTTATCACGAGATAAACATGAATTTAAAATAAAAGTTGATAAAATAGGAACTCGAAAAAAAAAGCTCAGGATTTTTAATATACTGGGTATTCATGAAATGTTTCGGGAAATTTATATTATCGGATAGATCATACCGAGACGAATAAAAAATTACAATGAAATTTTTTGATCCGAGGTCAAATAAAAAAGTTATAGCCGATTAAAAATTAATTAAACGGACCAATCGCAGCGCGCTCGGAGAGCTTCACGGCCGACTGCGGGAGGACGGGGGAGAGCGCTTGGCCGCTAGGAGGGAGCACGCAGGCGATAATGGAGAAGGCTGTGCGGCCGAGCTCGCAGGGTTACTTTCAGTGACGTAGCAAAATTTTAAGTACGAGTCAATTATTGTCTTGTACTGTTTATTTTAATCAGCTTTCGAGTGTTGGACTCGCGCCTCGTCCTTTTTTAAAATAACAACTTCCGGGATGAGAGCAGCGCAGGGCCGAGACGATGGACCCGGTATAATATATAATAACAGGATAAGGAAAGTCGTGTGGTGTTCACACCAGATTTTTATATATTAGGATTATCATTGCGTTCCTCCATTTTATTGGTATTGTGCCTTCCTCTAGGCATTTGTTAAATATTTCTTTTATGTGCTGTAATAACTCATCACCTTCTTCCTTTATGAATTCTGCCGTTACCTTGTCCTCTCCGGCAGCTCTTTTGAATTTCATTCCGTTTAGTGCATTTTTTTATCTCTTCTATTTAAATTCCTGGTATTTCTTCGGAGTGTATGTATACTAATTTTCGTATTCTATTGTTTTCTATTTTTAGTTCTTCTTCTGTTGCATATAATGATTTATAAAATTCTTCTGTTATTTCTATTACTTTGTTTTTATTGTTATGCGTTTTGCCGCTCTCGTCTTTGAATTTTACTATTTCTTTTTTACCTTTCATAAGATTTCTTCTCATTACTAGAAGGTTTCCATTATTTTCAGTTGTGTTTCTTATTATATCTTCCTTATATTTTTTAATATCTTGTTTTAAATTTGTATCAATTTCTCTATTTAGGTTTCTATATTCTTGTGTACTCCTTTTATCTTGTGATGCTAATTGCCTTCTCATTGCCATTAAATCTTTAGTTATTTTACTAACTTTGTTGGATGTTGTCTTCGTCATGGTTCTTGCTATCCTATTTCCTGTTTCTATTAATTCTTTCGTCACTGTGTCGTTAAAGTTGTTCAGATTATTTTTCGTTTCGTGACTTAAGTTTTGTGAGAAATATTTCTTAAGTTCTTGCTGGTACTTTTGCCTTTCTTGCTTTAATCTGCTTGTATCTATTTTCTGTGCGTTACAGTTAAGTATTAACTTTTGTCTTTCCTTTTTTGTATTTATAACTATTCTACTTCTAACTAGTCTGTGATCGCTATTTGTGGTGAATTTATTCAAAACTGTTACATCCTCTACTACATATTTTGTATTTGTTATTATATAGCTTATTTCGTTTCTAGTACTCGCATCCGGACTTATCCAAGTCCAACGTCTACTCGGATGTTTATAATAAAACGTATTTATTGCGTATAATTTATGTTTCGCAAGAAAGTTCAGCAAAATTTCTCCTCTTTCATTTCGATTACCTAGGCCATAAGGTCCAACATTAATTTCATCTTTTTCTTTTTTAATGCCCAACTTCGCAAGTCTCCAATTGCTAATTTAAAATGACTTGTTTTCTTTTTCTATACTTCTGCTAATGTCGTCATAAAAGTGTTCTACTTCCTCATCAGAGTGGTCAGAGGTTGGTGCATAAGCTTGCCATATCTGCAAGACGTATCTCTGCGTCAACTGCATTTTTATATAAGCAATTCCTTCTGTCACGCTTCCATATTCTATAATCTTGCCTTTTATACTTCTATTTATTATGAAACCAACGCCTCCAGTACTTTCGTCGTCTTTTCCTCTATAATACATGGTATTACCTGATTCTAGTTTCACAATTTCTTCTTCTCTTCTTCTGATCTCACTCAGTTCCACTATATCCAATTGGATTTTTCCTAGCTCTAGTTCTAATTCTTCTAGCATATTATCTGATAACAGCGATCTAACATTATAAGTAGCGACGTTCATCATCTTCTTCTGGCAGCCTACCGTAGCTCGGGGATTCTTCGCACCCTCTGCTTGATGTCTGGTCTGACCGCTGCCTTGGCCAGGAATTACCAAGCTGCCGAGAACTGAGGGCCCTTTCGCATCAATTCTATTCATGTTAAACTTGGGGGTAAAAGGCCTATAAACCACCACGCTAGCCAACTTGCGTATTGGTGATTAGATAGTAGTCTAGCTAACTAAGACTTTCCCTGCTGCTATTGTCCTATATTATAGGATCTTCCACCACCGGTGATATACGAGCGCATCCCACCTTGACCCGGTCCATACTACATTAACCTTTTCTAACATTAACTTGCCGAACGCTTAATGCAGTTTCACCAAGAGAGTCATTAAATTCAATTGTGAAAGTTGCCTCTGATGGTTCCCCTCACTTAGTTTTGCCTGTGTGTCGACATAGTTATCGGCGTGTGGCCGCCATACTTTCTTGTGCAGCTTCTGGGAGCCATAAGTGAGAGTTAGGTATCATCTGAGAACCAATAGTCAAGAACGACTTTCAGCAAGTCCGACAGTTCCGGATATAGAGATGCTATCCCTAAATGACACCTTACACCCCTTGGCCCTATTTACTTTCATTTAAATATAATTCACTGTCATTCGTTTCAATAAAATTTCGTTGAACCCTATAGTTTAGTTTTGTGCATAGGGTCCACTCTGCTTTACGTGTAAAGCAAATTTTCGCTTGTTACTCTTTTTGTTTCTAGTACAGTTTAACAATAATTCTTATTTTTTAAGTAGTTTACCTAGTTTTAATTTGTCAAATGCTTTTTATAAACTTATGTACAAGGCATATTCTTTCCAATTCATGTCTAAACATCTGTTATGTATGATTCTAAGGAAAACTTTTAGGTCAGTGCTATAGTCTGCATTTAAAGCATTTTTTAGCGTATTGTTTTTCGGAATTTTTATGAATGTCGAAGAACAACCATTGTATTAGAATCCATGCGTTATAAATAAATATAACAATATACTAAACATGCCATTGTCATGACGTTTTAGTAGTTCCACATGTATATTGTCTGGTCCGCCAATTTTTCCACTTTTTGTGTTCTTTATGACATATTCAACTTCTTCTTTCAAGATTTCGGGTCCTGATTTATCAGGTTTATTAGTCTTCATTATGTAATTTTTCTGTAGGATTATCTTCTATTTCGTATCTATTATCAAGTTATTGTTTATGACTCTTATTGTCTTCAAGTATATTATATGTTTCGAACACATCATTTGCTTCAACACATTGTTTTGTTAACCACTTTTTTTCTTGTTTGATCTTCTTATTAATGATCTTATTTATATTGTTTGTGTTATTTCTGCGTTTTTCATCCATGCGACCAAATATTTCTTCAATCAGTAATTCGTTCTTGTTTTTTGTTTGAAGGTTGAAGTGTCTTGTGCAGTTTATATTAATATTTTTTTATAGTTGTTTCAACGTTTTTCTTACATCTTTAATTTCTCTAAGTTTTTTTTTACTGCATTTTAGTTCTTTGTCTATTTTGTCTTTTGTTTTAAAACGTTTTCTTTTCTCTTAAAATTTCGATGTCATGGGTACACTTTTCTATTTATTTTAATTTGAAACTCACATCGGATGCTAGTAGATTATGGCCTGCATCTGGATATGTTGCAGTTTTTATCGCTGAATTTCTGAACTGTAATCAGTTTGGTTCCTTATAATTTAACGATATTTACCATCTGGAGGTATCATTCAGATATAAAGGCGTCGCTTAGAAACTTTAAAAAACGGGGTTGCTATAACAAAATCAGCATTCTGACATTAAGCGATCGCCTCCCTCATTTCGCTTTCCCAGCCTGTATTCACCAACACAACCTTTCACTTTACACTTGCTAGTTTTGGCATTGAAGTCACCCATTATAATTCTAAGTTTGTGTTGTTTCTCTGATTTAAGAATTTTATTGAAATCTTTAGAGAATTTTCCAATCTCATTGCTTCTTTGTCTACAGTTGGTGCGTATACCTATTTTACGTTAATAAAGGTAGTATTTGTGTAATATTTTATGATTTTCATTCTATCAGAATAGGGGGTAAAGGTAATTACAGATTTATTTATTTTTCATCCTTCCCACAGTTGCCTTAGATATTCTTGACCTTCTCTGAGTCCGTATCGTCCATTAAGGGTTGAGGGGTGTTCTCTATAAGCATTATTGTTTGGCAATGTTTAAAAGGTATTCTTCTCGGTAATCCGATTAGAAAACTATTAACTCCAGAATATTTAATTATACACTTTACCATGATAATTGTACTAGGGTTATCCACTTTTAAATCTTTAATGCATTGGTTCCTATTCCGTTAGTCACTTCATAACTTATCCGTCTTTTGAGGGAAATTTCTCTTCCCAAAGATAAGAGTTTATCGTGATCAGGTCCCTTATAACCCTTAACATAATGTACCAGTATCCAATTACATAATTTAATTTTTTTGCATATAATTGGTGACTAATCAATACATTGCTAATTTCCCCATTTATTCTGAATACTTTATTTTATCGTACACGTTAAGATACTTTTACCTCAATTGGTTTGTTCTTTTGTATTTACAATCTATTAGTTAGTGCCTATTAATATGTTTATCTATTTTTTTTGTAGAATTTTATCAAAAAATTTAAATTGCAGTTTAAAATATAATGAAAACCATGAACTAAAACTCTTCTTGCGTAATTAAAAATTGTGTAATTTTAGATCGACTTGGTGCATCAGATGAATCAACTATCCGAAAATTGATTGGAAAGTATGATTAAACTGAATCAATGGTGGATGCAATATCTCGTGAATATAATAGCGTGGGGTAACTTTCCGTAAGAATATTGCCATGATTAGACGAAGTGTCGCTGCAAATCTAAATGCATCGACTCGGTATCATGCACAACAATTGAATGGTTTAAGAAGCTCTCTTTGGCGAATTCTCATTAAAGACCTGCTGATTTTGCGTTGGCAATTCGTCAATTGGTGTCTATATCATCATGAAATACATTCTCGAGTTAATCAAAAAATCGCCAGTAATAAGACAGGCTTGCAAGCAAACAGAATTTGAGGTTTAGAAAATCTTTGAAGCTCGTAAAAAATAAATTCACCATCAGCAAATCACTGTTTTGTGTAATTTTTAACGAGGTGGTATGACAGGCCCATATTTCTTCGAAGATGATACTGGTGTAAATAGTAATCATTAGCGTTATATCATAAACCAATTTTTGGCAACAACTGGATAACATAGATCTAGAACAATTGTGCTTCCAGTAAGATGACGTCATCTGTCATACAGCTCGAACAACAGTCGATTCATTGCACCAGTAATTTCTTGATTACCCCAACAAGTCACAAAGGTCTTTAACATCGTACGACTTTTTGTGGGGTTACTAAAAACACAAGGTTTACTCTAGAAATCTACAAATAAATGACGACCTCAAGAAATTGAAATAAACAAGACTTGTAGCCAATGCCGACGTGGCCCTTTATCAGATATAATTTTTCATATTTGGTCGAAGCTTTCTCAACAAAAACCACCCTCGTAAAAACAATTCAAGACACTTAAGAATGAATTTTACATTGGATTATAACATCAAGCGCGATTGTAGTGCAATAATTCGACAATAACCCATAAATACGTTATTCGTAGACACTCACTAAACTATTATGAGAATAAAACAATAAACATGAGCATCGAAAGCGGTGCGCAGTGTATTTCAATAGCGGCAGCAACAATCTGAGTAAGCTTAAACAGCCATGGCCCCACAAAATAAACGCTAACTGAAATTTAGCTCATCCACCCAAATAAACAGATTGCAGAAAACAAGGCATTTTCTAAACTGAACTCCATTTTTAAGTCGTTGAAAACCGTGTTAGCAATGTTAGGATACCACAAAGTTTGCGTCAAGTGAATTCTACATGGAAAAATTCAAAATCATCAAATACAACGTGTATTGAATCGATAAAAATCTATGATAAATATGTGAATTGTCCAGTTAAACCACAGAAGAAAACAAACCGATTTTCACAAATATTTGATGAATATTGTTATTTGGAAAATTTTATAAGTAATAGTGGTAATTCTTTGGTTTTGTACTTTAGCATTTAAGTAATTCTTTATTTTATATATAAATATTCATTAATAGTTTTAATTACTTTTATTACATTTTCTGTCAACAGTATCTAGGAGTATTGTTATCATTAAACTCTTCTGCTTTTTCATTTCCAGCTAGTATTTGATATAAAAAATATTTTTTAACAAATTACATTACAAACAAAAACCTTTGTCATCACCTATTTGTAAATTTGATATTTATGAAGTTTGCAATTAATCACGCGTGATCTGTTCCGAAAGTGCCTAGCTATATAATACAAAAAATTAACAATTACAACTACAAAAATATGTATATATTTACTAAAAATGGTACAAGACACAAGAAACGTGATCTCGATCTTCAAAAGAATTCCATTTGGAACAACTCAATCTCTGATTCGTAATCGTAGGCCCTCAATTTATTTTTGTTTAAACCTTTTTGCAAAATCCTGTTCTCTGATAGCAGTCTAAAGCAAGTCGTTAGCAATTATAACACAATGTTTCTTGTAATCTGATAACTATAGACGCAAAATTAATTTTGTCGTCATTTTCAAACGGTCACTTATCGATGTTTGTTCGTTGTGACCCAAACACATTTAGCAAGTTGATTTAAAACATAGCTCGTTTCCATCAGATTCCTAGCCATCTTTGAATTGTCTCCATACCTTTATACACGTACGTACTATACTTATTTCTGCGAGAAAGTGTTGCAACTTTGCATAAGGTGTGATACTGATTTACTGTACTACCCGCATTGCAAATGCCACGGTCACACACTACATATGCTGGCTCAGCAATATCTAATTACCAACTAATCTCATTGGCTGTCAGGTAATAAATTCATGTAATAAATTCGAAAAAGTAAAATTTTTGCATTAAATTTACTTCAAACTCTAAATGACTGCAATAAAAATAACAAAAAAGTAGTAGTTAATATATAGACTACATTAATTGCAATGAGTAGCCAATACGTCTAAATATGCTCTAATTGACCTTAAAATTTACTGTTTACAAAATTTTTTATAAAGAACTTATTGGCAAATGTTTATAAGAAGGGCTTAAATGAAGCAACGTTTCCAATTTATCCGAACACAAAAGTGTTCTCTAATGGTCTTACCAAACTACATCACTTTGGTACTTTAATTGCGCGGGCCAAAATGTAATTTATAATTTTTGGAACATTTTGGATAAAATCATTTATTAAGTAGGCATCGACTCCTTTGAACTACACAACGCCTTTGGTCCCGTACGGTTACAGAAAACAAAGTTTTGCAAACTTCTAACCGATTTACGAAAAGTTTGATTTTCTAAACCTAAAAGAGATTTCTTTTTTCGAGGGCGTATGGCTTTTGGATTTATTATATTCTAACATAGAAAACTTAGTAATTTGGAATTAAGAAAAACTGACAGTAGGGAACTTATTCGCTCACAATAACGTGTTTATTAATGAGAAACGTTATCCAAGACCACCCCTCGCTATTTCTTGATGCGGATTGAATATTCTTTAAAATATCTGGAAATAACACTGACAGATTTTTTTATATTATAGGGCTTTTTGATTATACTTCCTACAATTCAGTGTCAGTTGTGATAAGCAATTTTAAAACAGACGATACCATCTACAAGTGAAAAAGCAATACACTGTTTGACAAAAAGATATAATCAGTTCTATCCGATGCAACTCTGGAAATAGTTGCTGCCTAAGAATATCCGCAAAAGGAAATCTTATTATTTTTGCTATTCTTCTTGGTGGCATGCATACTTTATTACTAAAGAACGTGCCCCTGAAAAACCTTCTTGGCTTTATGTATAATGCTCTTCCATTTCGTTCGGTTTTCGGCTTCTCTCAGGGTAACAGAGAGTCCATTAAGGGCAGTTACTTGGTCCGACCAGCGGCTAGGTGACCGGCCGCAAGGTCTTTTCCCTTCTATCTTGCCCATCACCACCAATTTGTCAAGGTTATCTGGTTTCCGACGGGCAATGGGACCAAAGTAACCGAGAATCTTTTAGTAACAGATCCTAGACAGTCTAGTTCTTATGCGTAGTTGTTCGAAGATAGATTTGTTCGTTTTCTTGGCGGTCCATGGTATGCGGAGCATTCTTCGCTAACACCACATCTCGAAGGCTTCTATCTTTTTCTATTTATATTGTTCTATTAACCGAATCGTCCATGACTTTAAACCATAAAGAAATATTGGGAAAACCATTGTCCGGACTAGTCTCACCTTGGTGACATTGGAGACCTTTTTGTCCTACCAAATACGTGTCAGCTTGCTCACTGCAGCTTTGACCATTTGAATCCTTCTTTTAATTTTCCGTTCTCTTCCTTCCTGGTCGGTAAATAACGATCAAAAGTGTATAAATTCGCCGACAAATACTAAATCTGTAAGTTATCCCGTCCTAGAAAGTTAACCGGTTCGACATGTCGATATGCATGATTTTTGTCTTCGACTTATTGATAGTGACTCCAACCAGGCCACTCTCGTACTCTACTCTACGAAACAAATCGGATAGCTTTTTCTCCGAAGATGCAAAGAGAGTAGTGTGGTTCGCATATCTCAGATTCCTGACCTATTCTCCACCGACTAAGACGTTTCTCTCCAAATCATTATGAATTTACCACATATATTAAAGAAAATGGGAGACAGAATACACCCCTTACTCCCTTTCTTGGATTAAAAGGGCCTGAGATGATGTCATTAACCCTAACTATTGATATCCCGTCTTGATACAGATTAGCGATCAGTGAAAGGAGATGTTGAAGTACGCCCATCTCTTGTAGTATGATCTACAGTCAATTCCATCTAACGCACTCAAACGCCTTCGAGTAGCCGATGAAGGATATTAGTGTCGGCGTATTGAAGTTTCGGTTTTTCTCAATTATTTGCCTCATACTTACAATAGGTTATCTTGTGCCTCGACCTTTCACGAAACCCGCCTGTTCACTGAGTATCTGCCACTAAAGATACGATTGTAATCGGCTGTTGATTACATAAAACATTATCTTGATAGCATGAGATATAAGTGCAACTGTCCGGTAGTTCTCGCACCTTTCTTGTACTGTAGAATTAGTAGGGACTCTTTCCATTCAGTGTACTATCTGCCTGTTTACCAGACTCGAGTGCATAAGTCAAGCACTATCTTCACCCCTTGATCCCCTTCAGCAAAAATTTTGTCTCTACCGGCTGATTTGTTTATTTTGAGTTTGGACAGTCCACATCGGATTTCAGATTCGAGGATATCGAGTTCCCTACAATGCTTGTCTACAGCTGCGGTACTTACATCTTGTGTTGCAAAGTCGGCGTATAGGCTTTCACAGTATGATCTCCATCTTTCTGTAACTTGATCTATCTCGGTCAACATTCTTCCTTCATCATTTTCTACGGTGCATGTTCTGGGTTTGAATTCTCGAGTGATGCTCCTAATTTTCAGGAAGAGATCTCTTGTTTGGAATTTTTTGCATAATCTTCTATGTCCTGATAGATTGAATTCGGGTAGTCATTATAGTCCCTGCGGCACAAATGTTGAACCTTTGAGTAGTTCCTTTTGTTCTTTGATGGTCTTCCGTGTTTCTTCCATTGTTCATACTTTTCTCGGAGCATCGACTGCTTTTCTCTGTCTCTCCTTGCGTGATGAGAGTATAAAATTTTTCACTTTGTTCCAGTTGTCGTCTATGTCGTTGTGGCAATTTTTGGCAAATTTGACTGATAAAAGACTCACTAAAGACTATTAGTTCTCCATGTTCAGGTCTCTCTTGTGTCGATTGAATTAAATGCCGGCATCTTTTTAGTTTAATACACATCTCTGCTACTAGGAGTTTGTGATTACTCCCGAAATCAGCTCCAGGACATGTTTTAATGCTATGTATACACGGCAGTACAACCGGCTATGCTGCACGCCGCTGAAATTTGGGCGGAAGGGTGCAAGGTCAGGGAAGCTAAGAACTTGCTCAGCGTACAAAGAATACTCGCAGTTAAGGCGGCAAGTGCTTATCGCGCTGTAGCCACCGAAACCGCGTTAATATTGAGCCAGTTACCCCCTTTGCATTTTGTGTTGCAGGAGGCGGCTGATCGCAGGAAGCTGACGACCGGGCCGGAGCAGCAACTTCGAGAGGAGCTGGGGCTGCGGCAGGGCGTCATCGAGCGAAGGCAGTCCATGGAGTGGCGAAGCCGGAGAAGCGACAACTGTGCTGCTACGCGGACGGATCGCGAGCAGAAGACGGGCGATCACGAGCCGCGTTCGTGGTCATTCGAGGGGCGGAAGAATTACACTGTGGTCAAGCGAAACTCGCAGACTGGAGCACCATCTTCCAATGCGAGTTAGTAGCCATCCGAGAGTGCCTAACGTATATCCAGAGGCACAGAGCAGTAATTCCTAGATGCGCTGTGATATCAGACAGCAAGTCAGCGCTACTTGCTCTAAAAAGTATGAGATCGTCGACGGATTTGCAAGCTGAGGTTTGGAGCCTTGCAAAGACGCTGTCGGCCGAAATCGAAGTCCGGTTCCATTAGACCAAGGCGCACGTCGGAACTCCAGGCAATGAGCGTGCGGGCCAACTAGCCAAAGAGGCAGCGGCAAGAGATGGACCGCCTATATTTGAGACAATTCCAATGGGGCTCGTAAAAAATCGATTACGAGCTAGGACGATAGTAAACTAGGAACAAAGATGGCAAGCAGCAGAGACGGGGCGACATGCCCGGATATTTATCCCCACAGTCGACACGGCGCGACAAGCTGCGGAGTGCTTTAACCGGCACACCGTCCAGCTTATCACTGGACATGGCAACTTCCGGTTCTACCTGATACGTATCCGGAAACTAACAGAGGACCAAAGTAGATGCGCGTGTGGGGAAGTCGACGACGCCATGCACGTCCTGCTAACCTGCAACGCGGAGGAGGAGACCAGGGCTAGGGCGGAGAGGACCCTTATCTCGAGCGGCTGGAGATGGCCAAGAACGCGGGAAGAAATCGAGAGACTTTCGGGCGTGCGTGAATGGTGGACGGCTCTTGCGGTTTTTTCGGAACGGTGCGCGAGATTACGTGTTGACGCGAATTTGTGAGGGCGCGCGGGGGTTGGGAAAACAAGTGTTGTGCGAGATGCGAACTCTTTTAAACAATCTAACAGACACTAAGTGCGGCGAAAGTTAAGGTAGATTTAGTCTGTTTCTTTGCGTAGTGGTGTAAAAGCTAGGAGGAGCCATCAGCGGTTTCGAGTCGCCTGCCCTGACTCGGGTTTTTGTGTTTTTCTCGGGTCCTGCACTAAGGCGAATGCCGGGGCAGGTAAATTTGCGGCCACAATAGTATAAGGAATTGAGAATTATACAAGACAGGTTGCGAAAAATTGTAATGCGTTTGCGGTAGCGCTGGTGTAGTACCGTAAGGCGGAGCACCAGCCGTAATTATAAAACATCCCCTGTAATGTCTTTGTATCATATTAGAAGCAATAAATTGTATGTTTATACACGATCTCTATCTTTTGTCAATAGCGGTGTAGTCTATTTAATTACGTCCTCGGTCATCTGGCATTATCCACGTATACAGTCTTCTCGGATGGTTTTTAAAGCAGGTGTTTATAATCATAAGTGAGTTTTCCGCGCAGAACTGTAGCCATTTCTCTCCCCTGTAGTTTCTAATACCAAGTCCATATTTTTCGACTACTTCCTTTAAGTGGTCATCTTTCAATGCGTTCCCTACCTTGACATTAAGGTAATTCTTGCTATAAAACTAAATAGAGAGTGTTATTACACTAAGGAATATGCTGGTGATCTGATAATACTTATTTAAAGGAAATTTTCCATTACAGAAAGCTCTGAGTTCGATAGAGATGTCTAGGCTAAAATGGAATAGAAAATGGCAAGTCAACTCTATGTCCAGTCATACTAGAATAACAGAAATTGTGACAAAGCCATTACTGAAAAAAAAACATTGATAAATCTTTTATAATATAGTTTCATTGAAATGAAAGGATTGTACAAAAATATTATAAGACAGGAAAACTAATTTGTATAGAAAATGTCTTCAATTTATTGTACATGCATCTCTAAAGATGTGAGTTACTCCAAACAGAAATTTACGCTTAAAATGTATGGCTACATAAGCACACATGAAAAACTAAAAAAGTAACGATATTAATCTCCTAACAGATAACCGCGCTGCAATAAAGGCTCTAGTTGGGTCGATTTAATTTTAGTCTAGAAATGTCTACAATACTCACAATAGTCTTACTCTAGTATGGTACTAGAAAATGAGAAAACCACAAAAAAGATTTTACAAAGCCCTTTTATAAATCCATATTTAAAATAACCGCTGGAATTGGATGGAAGAACTAAAACACGATAAATAGATGCTCGGAACCCCATCTAAAAGAGTGACAAACGAGATACTTTGATTAAAGAGGCAACAAGTTAAGCTAGCTATTGAGTTGATTTCTGGCCATTGTAACCTACACGAGCATATGCATCCAATAAGTATTTTTAAAGAAAAGCCCAATTTGAGGCTTTGTTATGAAGAGTATATAACATCCTCACACATTATACTAGCAAAGCTCTTGCTTAATGAAAACAATCTTCAAGAAGCTCTAATTAAACAAGATTTGGCTACATAGTCTGATCGTATAATAAGCCTTAAGACTGAAGTGATAGTAATTCTTAATTTCCTCTATTTTCCAAAAACAGATCCGTTATTTGTCGTTCCACAAAAAATCAAGGAAAGACAATTTTTTGTTTAAAGTTTTTGATTATTTATGTTTGGTACTAAAAAAATTTATAACGTAACGCCAGCAATGATAACGCATTGTGATAGGTTCAAACTTACACTCTAGCCAGAAAGAACCGCTGAGTACGAATAAAGCTCGCAATGTTATCTTGGTCCAAATAGATTATCAAACAATTTTGCGCTACAACTTTACATGCTGTTTGAGTGTTGATCAGAGTTTAGAAAAAGTAGCTTATCGTACGAACATATTCGAGTGATATTGAAAATTTCAATGAGGGGTCAAGATGCCCATCCTCATTTGCTACGGGGAGTCCGACAAACATATGATCATTCGACAGATAAAAAATTTTACTACTATTTTGCAGGACTATCTTCAAGTGAAAAAAACTTGTTTTCTTTGGGTACCTCTTTTACCAAAAATACTTAATAACTTTAAAACGGAACATTTGTCATATCAACAGTATCGTAACAGGTGATCAAATCCATTTTATTTCTATGGCGTGCCCACTAAAGCTGGAAACGTTTTCTAAGAGCATGGGCTAGCTAGTATTGACAAGTTAGTTCGACGACTGGTTTCAGGTAATACAGACTGCATAATATGTGATTTTAAAAGATAATAATAAGTAGGGTGTTATACTTGTCATGTTTTTATAAATATCTAATATTATTTATTTATAAATTCTTTCCGAGCACTTTACTTCACAAACTCATTAAAAAACAATAAAAAACTGCTAACTAAACGAAAATATTTAAAATTTCTCAAATATCAAGTACAAATAAAGTAAGAAATAAAAAATTACTTGAGAAACACAAATTGTGATGTTCTAGGCATCTCAAGACCAAATTCTCATCAGTTATATCCGAAATTAATTACTATTATTAACTTTCTACAGCGGAGCTTGTAGTAGAAAGTTAATGAGATTATCATCCTGTCTGTCTGTCTGTCTGGAGACACTATAACTTCCGTTCTATTCAACGGATTCACTTCAAACTTGGCATACACACATCTTAGGTCAGTACCTTTCGTGGAATTGATTTTCAGCCAAATCGGTTAACGTAAACCGGAAGTGACCGTTACAATTTCGCACCGCTGTAGAAAGTTTCCTTTACGGTATTACACCGTTCTTGTTTTGTCTTTTTTTGTTGCAATAGACATACCAATCTTGGAAACGCATTTCATACACTTTTTACAATTTCTATCAGCAGGTCTTTCAATTTTTGTTTTATCAACTCAACTGAGTCAGATCACCAGAAGTAATTTTTTTATCGGCTGAACAGGAAAAAGTCACATATTAACATATTTGTAGAATATGGTGGAGAAATATTTGTTGAATTTTTGGTGAATTACTGATTGTCGAGTTCTGCTGGCAAACGTTTCAAGCCTCAAATATCACTTCGAATTGCTACTGATGCTTTGACACGTCAACATCTTCATCAAGCTTTTTTGTAATGAAATGCCGATTTTACATTACCGTTTCTAATTTTTTTGAAATTTTCTTCAGTTAATGATGATGATCGACAACGAGAAAGAGGTTTATCTTTTATGGATTCACGACCTTCTTTCAACAGCTGAAGCCGCTGGAATACAAGATTTCTCGATAAATATTGATCGCTGAATGCTTTCTGACCTATTTTGAACGTCTCAGTAGCATTAATTTCCTTTTTACAGATTGGTATAAATTGGCACTAATGAAATTGATTACATTTGAGTGGCGCTTGTGACTATAGTGTGTAACACAAATTGAATTAGTACTTTACGGTAGCGTGGTCCCGTGATTGAGAGGCGGGTTGCAATGCTTACAGACTCGGGTTCATTTTCCGGAGCTCTCTGATGCCTGGCTGGTGGCCTACTCAGTCACTAAAAATAACTGAGTACCCGCGTTCATTCGAGTAAAGAGTAATAATGGCGGTAGTTTAAGGCGCGGTGCTTGCCTCATCGCCCCGCATCAAAAATGGTGTGCGACGGCCGAGCAGAAAGAGCGAACATAAGAGAGTATCAACTTCTCAGTCCATAGGCCGTGCACAGGGCGTTAGAACCTTACTATTATTATTATTACTAGGAAAAAGCCCGTATGAATTACGTAACACTTGATATATGAAACCTTAAATACGAATTAAAAACAATTGGCAGAAGCGTAGGTGGTGACTAAACGGTTGGCAGAAGTCATCAAAGGTCAACAAAAATTAATGGAATTTTATTATACCTTTACAATACATCATTTAATAAGCACATGCATACAAAACAATAATAAAAAATATTAATCAATATCTTTCTTTCCTTCTGTTTTTTTCATATGCATATATGTCTCTGTATGTGTCGATATACAGCGAAAAAATATTGACAACGGCTGACATGCATACACCGCGCGTCACATACGTTTTTCAACTTTTTCAGTATCAGTTCATCATTTTCACTTCTGCCAATTTACATACAGTTTTTACATTGCCTAACAAGTAAATATGCAAATTGGCAGAAGTGTACCTTATCACGTATTTTTCATTAATTTTTGCCAACCGTTTAGTCATCGTTTACGCTTCTGCCAATTTTTTTCCTTTATTATATTTGCAAAAACAATGTAAATGCCAATTTTTAGCTTTGTACATTGTCACGGTTTTTTCCTTAAAAATTTGCATATTTGATCCCCCACCCATGCTTTCAGACATCAAATTAACTTCTGACAATCGAGCTTTCCCTTAATTTAGTATAATACTAACATTTTAGGCATAAATTACCCTTGTACCTTATCACGTTGATTTTTTTTCGCTTGCTCTCCGTCTAGAACTGCCTATAAAGAAATCAGTTACTTGCAGGACATCCTCCAAACGTGAAATATTTTGGTTGACCATTGTACAGAGTGGCGCAGAGCCAAACTTACACATGGTATGTCAGTCGCAATGTAGAGTTGAAACCTGCAACACCATGTTACCTGTGTTCTTAGTTATTATAAAACAGCGAAAGTGCAGCGTGTCTATCGACGATAGTTTAATGTTGGTCGACATGGTCATGTGCTATCTCGCAATACCATATTGGCTTGGGTAAAGAAATTTCAAGAACAGTGCGGATGCCAGAGAATCTGCAGACAATAAGGGAAGCTGTTGAACGCAGTCCTCGCCATTCGGCACGCCAGCAATCTCGCATTTTAGGCACCAGTAGAGGAAGTTTAAATCGAATGCTAAAAGAAATAAAATTTCACTCTTACAAACTGCAAGTTGTGCAACAAATTAACGAAAGAGACAAGAAAGCAATACTTGCTTTCTGCACCACCATGAGAGACATTCTGAATAATTTACAAATGACCGAAAAAGCACATTTTTATGTTTCTGGCAAGGTAAACAAACAGAACATGCAATAGTGATCCTCAGTAAAGTCTAAGCAACTGCATGAAAAGGCCTTGCACTCTCCTAAAGTGACGGTTTGGTGGAGGGTCGGTGCTTTCGGAATTATAACCCCGTATTTCATTAAAAAATTACGATAAACAAGTAGTGACCGTTGATTCAGAACGTTATGTGAAAAATGTCAGTTGGCTCCGCGCCACCCTATATCTACATTATATATGTGGTCGACATTACTCTTCTAGCCTAAGTAGTTCTTTCTATTATTTTATCTAATTAATAAAACTATAATTTTTTATTTGCTTCGACTTTGTCTATTTTGAAAATTTTCTTGAAGTAATTCCTTTAACGGAATAATCTATACTTCACCTTTATACTTCCATTTCTTTTATATCTTTGTTTTTGTAACATCCTTAATTTTATTGGTCTTACTTCTGTAGGTATTTTTTTTTCAAATTACATGCGTAAATATTTATGAATACACATATATATTATACAAAGTATCCAAATAAAAGTACTTATTACTGTGTACAAATATAACCCGGAATTTTGTTATAATTTTTGAAATCCTTATTTATTCTTAAAAATCTATTTCATCGCCTTCGAAGTAATCCCCCTCGGCTGCAATGCACTTATGCCAGCGAATTTTCCACTCATCAAAACACTTTGAAAAGTCCTGTTTCGGTATGGCCTTCAGCACCTTCTTCGATTAGGCTTGAATCTCTTCTATCGTGTCAAAACGGTGTCCCCGGGGCGGTCTTTTCATTTTGCTGAATAGCCAGAAGTCACAAAGAGCTAAATCAGGCGAATACAGCGGTTGCGAAACGATATGGTTGGAATTTTTAGCGAAATGGTCACCAATAAATTGAGGGTTTTTGGAACCAAACGAGATTTGACTTTATTGAGGCACAAAACTTCCTTCAAAATGATGTCGACTGATCCATTTGAAATGCCAACGATGTCAGCAAGCTCTCTAGTTGTCAATCGACAATTTTGGAGCACCAATTCCTTAATTTTCGCAGCGTGCTGTTCGTCAGTTAATGTTCTTGGACGTCTTTGATGTGGTTCGTCTTCAACGCCTTCACGACCCTTTGAACATTTTATGCCATTCGTATACTTGTGTTTTAGACATATCCTGTTCACCGAAGGCTTTTTGTAACATTCTGAGCGTTTCCGCAGCAGAAATATCATTTCTAACACAAAATTTAATCGAACTTCTTTGTTGAATATTTTCTGACATGGTAAAAATCGAAAAAGTTAATTTTGGTTGTTTACGAAAACGAGCGTCACTCTTCAACTAATTAAGATATTAACCTAAATTTTGACACAGATGTCAGTAGCAGTCCTATCAGACTTTAAACTAAAAAGGTTTGTGCCCAACGAAATGCCCGCGCAGTTTAAATTAAAAATTCCGGGTTATATTTGTACACAGTAGTATATGCCAATAAATGCAGTTATTATTAAATTAGAAACAACAGTCTAAGAAATTTCACTTAAAATTTATTATGCAATTTCGTTAATCAATTAATCCACACAATTGCTCCTACTGAGTTCCTTAAAATCCACTTGTTACTAAGAAATACTAATTGAACCATCCCGGAATACGACATAGGATATCAGCATTGAATATTCTAAAACTACTGTATCTTGATCAAACTGTCATTGGTGATGTTTTTCTAAATACCTTCTTAAATCTATTGTCTAGTTATTCGGTGACGAATAGACTTATTTTAAATCAATTGATTAGGTTAAAAGATGAAGTTGAATTTCCTACCCGGTCTTAATATCTCACTCTAAATGACTTTATAAGAATACATGAAAGATAAGAATTATTAACCAGGACCAGTAACCATATCCTGTAAGAGAAAATTAAAAGACAATGCATCGTAGTTTCCAATGAAATGCTTCAGAATATTGTCGAATATGTTGGTCCGCGTTATGGACTTTACTTGGGAAGAGGCGGTGGTCAATTCGAATGTTTGTAAATCTTTGTAAACAATTTTGTTTAATGTATTTTTTTAATTTAAATCATTGGACTATTATGTCTAAATCAATAATTTAATTTAAAGAAAAGGTGGGGAAGAATTAGAATTTAAAATATTGGTATATTAATTCTTTTATTGTTTTTATAAACATATGCACTTAATTTTTTATTTAATATCTAATACATAAATCTTATGTGCTCTTGAGCTATTTTTATTTTTATGATGACAATAAAAAAATTCTAACTTATTTTATATATGATATTCTAATCAAACTTCTTCAATATCAATGCACTTAATCTAAATTACGCGATTTTTAAATTTTAGATCTGAAAACAAATAAAGAAACGTTTAAGTAGTCGGTAAATAAGCTGGTTTATAACGAGAAACATCCCACGGTCCCATCTTCCCTTCTACATAATCATGTTCCGCTATTTCACTTAATGATAGCGTTTAGCGGGCAGCTTCTGTTTTATTCTGAAACGGCGACTTTGTAGCTATATTTATAATTTTCCTATTTTAACAACCAGACATCCAGATTTAAGCCGACATCCAAACACTACCGCATCTTTTGCTGCGCCAGGGTTACGATAGTTATACTCATCCCACCATCAGCAGCAGCTTCAATCACTTTAATGTCTCCAATGAAATTGGAAATATTATCGAAATGTGAACATTGTTGATCCCGCTAACTTATCCCACGAATATCTGTATTTCGAGAAAAAGATCTCCTTAGTCATTCTCTGTAAGAAAATACAATTATGCAACACAAAAGTAACCTTTTAAACTCTATTTAACTTTTGTGGGTGCTTCTAATTCTTCTATTTTATTTATCAGTTTCAGACTTTAGAGAGGCATGGTGAGTTTTAATGGATCCATTTCAGCAAAGTTGTTGATTACCTTTACTTTTAGTTTCTGCAAACTGTCATTGCTACTTAGCCTCTAATCTCAAATTTATAATGCGGGTTAAGGGTCTAAGACTAATGTAATAAATACAATTTTTTTCTGAAATAAACTAAAACCTTATCTATTGATGCAATGATAGCCGTAAGACAAAATTTTGGCATGAATCACAAAAACTTTTTGATTGGTTTTGTAAGTTGAGATCCCACATCTATGGTAAAACGTGACCTCCTGTCATATTTCCCTAAAATTTGTGTATATTTGCCACTAAAAAAATATATTTATGTAATAAAACTTTTTCATCATCTTACGTTCTATAAATATGACACAACCTCCACCACGTTTCAACTCATATAAATATAGACAGTCCATTTCTAAAATCGGAGTAATTTTAAATTTATTCCTTATTGTACATTATCGATAATAAAAAAAATATATTTAAACATGAACAACTTCGTAAAGATCAACACAAAAACTCATTGAAGATATAACAGAAGATTTTGTTAGCAACACTATCTTAAGAATCAGATATATTGAATAATATACAAAAAGGTATTCTAAATAATCTCCTGACTCTTCATACAGAAGAGTAGTTTCTTGATTCCGCTATAATTAAATGCAGAAGATTGAGATATTAACCAATAGCGTACGATCTTCTACAGCAGCATCGTCAACAAATCTTCGTATTTCAATAATAATCACAGACAGACAAACTCGGACTATAAAGAAGCTGTTCCAATGTAGCCTAGAACAAATACTCGTTATTTTGTTGAGTTTGGGCATCTCTGTGGTACCAAACGTTTTCGGGACACTTTTTAAAACCCAAGATCGTCAGTAATAATTGCCTCCTCCGTCGCGCTAGTCTTCAAACAACGTCGATAACTTTCATTTTTTAGTCATTCTAAAAATTGTTAATGACATGACTATTTAAATCTTTTTAAAGGTGTTTCCTCTAGACTGTGTCTTAAGTCTTCACAAAAATCGTAAGAATCCATTACACAACGGCTGAAAATACCCTTCGCTTTAACATCGTGATAAGTAAAGAAGCCCTATTGCGAGGCACCTAATGGGAAAAATTTCCTTTGGGTAACCCTACCTACAAAGGTCAGAATCCGCGTTCCTTTCTGTTCACCTAGCGGCACGTAAAAAAGAAATTTCTGTTTATATTTGATTTACCCTTGTACTTAAAGATCACATCATTTACTTATTATTATTTACATTAACTGATTATCATTTAAATTGTTTCGCCGTTTTATTCGCTTTTCTTGTACTTTTGGTTGCATAGAAGTTTATTTGCTACTTTGTCTTTTTGATTTTTTTGTTGAGCTAGGGGAGAGGAAGGCTAAAGTTACATATAGGTAGCACCCTTGTTAATATGACTATCGTACCACACCTTTCTTCTTCTTCTACTCGCTTTCGCTCCTTAGAGCATACAACATCTCAGGACTTTTCAAAAAATTTAGTAAAAAAATTAATTAGTAACAATTTTAACCGCATTCGATAAATAAACATTTATAGCTTTAGTATAATCAACGTTCTCTAAATCGGGATAAATTTAGACATAGATAGGAGTTAGTAGGGACACGAAATAAAAGTAAAACAATATTTATTAGACACATTGTATTTGTCAAAAATAAACTCATTAAGTATTTTGTTTATTTCATCAAATTTTCCCACTTAGTATTTTACGGTTTTGTTTACTGAAAATTGTACAAGGACAAAACTATTTACTTCAATGTTTTATTCATAAATATTTTTGCTACATTGTCTTTATCGCTAATTTGGCTACTTAAAATAGGTTCTTGATCTGCCCACGCATTACTAAGACGAGAGCGCTGCTTGTGACACGCAAGATGTTGAAGAAGGCATATTTAAAATAGGCGGCGGAGCACTCTATTTTTGCAATCGTAGCCCAGCAGTACAGGGTGTTATTGTAGATGATTTCCGTCTTCTTGCGGTCAGACTGTATCATGCGTCGACGAACTGTGTCGTTACAGTCTGAGCAATGGTCCAAGAGATGACAAGGGGTAAATTCTTAGGGTCAAAAAGAACACCTTTGGCCATGTCATAGAGACTGAAGAAAGCAGCATAGATGCTGCCCTGGACATACATGCCGAAGCTTCTGTACAGACCGGCTAAGTCGTCAGATTTGAAGATTTTGATTATGAATTCACGCTCGCCTGTTGCCTTTCCTGTATCGTCTGACAACCTGGTTCGGGTGAAGTCGAGATAGTAGGCGAAAAGAGGGAGATGACTCAGGACGCCAGGTCTTCTTGTCGATGCCGCTGAGGAAAATCTGCTTGTTCTTGTCCTTGAAGGCGAAGTTAAGAGCCTGCATGGGGAGGTACCATGTCGTTGTAGCGATGGTCGGCTGCGATCTGCTTAAAGATATGCTGGACCTGCAGCAGCAGCTGCACTCGCTCCATGAACGCAACGGCCGGCTTGAAGATAGCGGTGGAGATGCCTCCAGTGAGAAAATCTTTGAAGAAACCACGGGATCAGTTAATGAAAACGGCACCTTGTAAGGGTATGGATAAATAACAAAAAGCGACAACAAAAACAGAATAATTGATACACAAATACACACGAAAAGTTGGTTCAAGACAAGAAAAGTCAATCATAGATTACCTCCTAGTAGGAAGAGAAGATATGGACCGAATAAAAGATGTAGTCGTAAAAAGAGGACCGGAAATTGGTAATAACCATTACCTAGTAAAGATGAACATAAAAACAGAAAAAGAGATACTAAAAAAAAGTTATAATGGAAAGCATTAGAAGTCATAGATTGAAAGAAGAAGACACGAGAAAAGAGTATTAAAAAATAATATAAATAAAGCTAAATGTAGGACTGAGAGAAAAAAAGTAGAGAAAAGTGTAGTTATTTAAAGCAAAAATATACTAGAAGCAGCAAAGAAAAACTAGGGAGTAACAAAAATAATTAACAAAGATATAAAAAAAACAGCTTGGTGGGCAAAGGATATAAAAAGTAAGACAAAAGAAAGCCAGTTGGAAGATATATTCACAGACTAAAACCAGAAAAGATTACAAAATACGAAAATAAAAAAAGGAGGCAAAAGATGAGGTAAAAAGAACAAAACAAGAGAAATAGATAAAATTTGAAAATAGAATAAAAGACAACATCAGTGAAAATCAAAATCTGTTTTACACTATACTAAAACAACTAAGGAAAATGAGACTAGTACATTAAAAAACATTAAAGATAAACAATAAAAACTACCTAAGAAGGAAAAAGACAATAAAAAGATGAGTGCAACATTTCAAACAGGTGCTAAAAGACACTGCTAAAGAAAAATAAAATGATGACAACAGCAAAAACGAAAAAAGCACAACGACGGCGAGCGAAGATGTAGACATCCAATATATATCTGAAATGGAATTATAGAAAGCATTACAAAAGATAAAACTAGGAAAGTCGGCAGAAACAAATAGGATATCATCGGAAATGGTAAAATACACGGGGAGGCAAAAATGTAAAATATATTAAGTCTGATGAACAACATGGTAAAAGCAAAGAGAACCCCAAAAGATTGTCAGACAAGTGTAATAGTGCCACTGTGTAAAAAATATGATATAAGTAAGAGAATGTGACAATTACAGAGGAATCACATTACTAAACATATTGAGCAAGCTATGGGCAAGAATATAGAAAACAAAATTAAGAGAAAAACTAAAAAACACATTAGAAGACAATAAATGCGGCTTTAGAAAAGGAAGATGAGTACAAGATAACATATTCACACTACGAAAAGTAAGCAAAAATACAATAAGAACGGGGAAAGAATTCCATTTATGGTTTATAGATCTTACTAAGGCCTCCGGTCGGGTTAGAAGGAAAGATATTTCGAAGGCGCTAGAAAATAAAGGTGTAAACGCAACAGTGCTAGAGATGATCAAAACATTGTATCATAAAACAACAAATGTAGTGATAACCAAAAATGAGGAATCAGATTTTGAAAGAACAAAAGACTTAAAACAGAACTGTGTACTAAGTCTATTACTATTGACATTAATTATGAACGAAGTAATTAAAAAAAAAGTAAAAAAGGAGACAAGAAAATATAACGTGGGGAAGTGGAGAATGGAAAAGATGCAAATGCCCAAATTACTATATAGAAACGACATTTTTTGAAGGAACAAAGAACTACAGCAAAAAACAATCATAAAAATTAATACAGAAAATAAACAAGGCACAACATTACAATAGAAGGGAAAGAAACAGAGCAAGTGAACAAATTCAAACACCTAGAGACATATATTAGTAACAATGGGAAGATAGATGATGAAATGAATGAGTGTGCAGCCGTCGTAAGAAGAACTTTCAACACTATAAAAACCACCTTTCTGGGAAAAGCGAAAATACCTTAAGAAACTAAAGTGGGAGTAGTAAAAAAAGTAGTGTACCCGGCTCAAGACAGAAAAGAATGAAAAAGTGGTACCGAAAAACTCCAACCAATGAAGAGTGACAACGAACCAGCACCAATCTTTACACCATACGATAGAAAGGCTTAGCATTATGTATGTATGTGTTTATTTATTTTTCGACTTTATTTTTCAAAATGCTTCAAATGTAAAACTATAAAAACAAATTGATTTTGCTTTCGCAGGCTTTTGTAAATATACACAATCGATTTTATCTTCTTACTATTGCTCGCATTTTTCTTCCCTCCTTAGGTCTTTCTATTTTGAATGGTGCTGGACTATCAAAATTCGCTCCGGTAGTTTTCGGTGCAAAAACGCAGCTTTAAATATGAGGAGCAATTTTCTTGGTACGTGCCCTAAATTTAAAGCAAAACTCTTAAATGTTAAGATATTTGTTGGCTACAGATGACACCTAAAGATATTCTTTTACAAAAAGCAAATTACTGGTTTCGTGATTTTCGGAAAAGGGTAAAATAAATAGTATTCAAATAAGACCTACGATATTACCAATTTAGTCAAACAACACTAACGTCAAATGACTTACAATTTATAATAACAGTGACAAAATATGAATATCGTTCTCTTTTGCATAATTAATGGCTTCTGCACTTATATTTGTTTATCTCAGATTAGTTTTCGATAAGTTTTCATTATTTAAAACGCTTAACTAATTCAACATTATTTTTAAAAAACATAAACCTGATTAAATGTTGCTCTTGTCGAGCCGATATAGTATTCATGCTAATAATATCTTTCATCCAAACTATACCAGTTTACCGTTACTGCTGCAACTGAGAGGGATCTAATCATGCTACTCGATAAGTGAGTCCAAAATCTGAAACTTTTAGGAAATCTTCTAATACTTGTAGCTTTCTTTGAGACCCACAACGTCACTGTAAGACACGCCCCGGTCTGATCAATGTGGTAATACTTCTGTTCCATTTTATTGGGATATTCGCACACACTTATAACCCAATCCCATAGCTTTAAGCCGCTACATACCCTATAACGTTTTTAAAAACATGAAAAGAGCTTTTGGCTTTCTAAGTCATTCTTTTGTAAATATTTCAACTATCCACAATACAACAATACAACTTAAAAATTAACATTTACGCAACATGACATAGCTTTATGAAATCCTTAGGGATGTTTACACAAACTTCTTAAAGTCTTACCTTTTGAAACCAAAATATTTAATTACAAAAATAAGAATGGTAGTTTCACCAAAATTTGTTTACACTACCAGACATCCGAATATTGGCAATGAAAATTAGATATAAAACGACTAGATTATAACGTAAAGGCCGCTTCGCGGCCTTGTTAAAGTATACTTCTATGCATGAGATGGTAAAGCTTTCGAGCGGTGTGCGTTGAGGAGCTTCGCGCCCTTGTAAGAAGTGCAAGCCTTACTTTCTCCCCCACTTAAATGTAGCCACTAACATATAAATATAAAAGGGGCTATTTTTAGGCCACTTGCACCGGTTTTCTTGAATTTCTGATCGCGGATTCGGATTCTACGTCAAATTTGGCGGTCCCTTTTGTTATTTCCAGAGGAAACCGTCGGTAGGGGATTCTATGTGCTAGCCATATTGTTTATAGAGGGAATATCAAATAACTTACTTTTTTCTCGAACTCACTAATTTATTCGCGCAAAAATCGTTTGGGTGCCACGGCAAAATCATGTCGTCACCAATTCCAGTCTGCTTGAAAAAGTTTTTAGGACTATTCATTCTAGCCTCCTTGGTCTCCAAATATCATAATATCTCAAATACCTACCCTTAGCTATTATTTTAGCATTTATTTTGGCTTCTGTATTTATAGTCTCCGATACTTGCATTGAGTGCAAACTATTATTCCCGATGCTGCAATATAATATTTTTTTAATAATTTTCTTTATATTTTCTATTTCAGTAAATTCACTAAATATTGATAATCTAAGGTATTTCTTAACTTTCGTGTTGTAGGAATAAGAGATAAAAACACAAAATAAAAATGATATAACAAATTTTAGAGAAATAAATAGTGACATTGTAAATAGAACAATGGAGGCTAGAAACATATGTTTTGAGATAAATACAACAATAATAGAAAAAGAAGAAAATAGTGTTAGATATTAAAAAACATGTACAGCACTATAGCTCTACTTACAGTTATAGAAATAAATTTTAGGTACTCCAAAAAAAACGCATAAAAGTAAAATAAATGCTATAAAAATAAAATACTTAAGAAACATGACTGAAAAACATAACGCACAAGAAAATTAGAAATAGAAAAAGTTAAAGAATTAATTTAAACTAGCTAGAATGAAGGATAACAGACTTTTTAAAAGGATAATAGACGCTGGTAGAGAAAAGAAAAGAAAATAAGGGAACTCGAGAAAGACATGGATAGAAAGGATAGCAGAAATAAGAAATAAAAAAGCAAAAACGATACGACTAATAGGAAAATTGACTAGTAACAGAGTGGAGTGAAAAAATGGACCCATAAGTAACAGAAAAATTAAGCAAATAATATACATATTCGACGCTGTATAGAGGCATAAGGGAAGAAGAAGAAACATTTTAATTCACAATTCTGAAGTATACTATTATTACGTTTTCTTATCCTTTGTGTCTACAATAAATTAATGTTTGACACCAGCAACTTTTTGAAAAAAACCTTAAATCTATTTTTGGTCATTTACTATTTCTATTCTCTTATTGGTTTATTTGCTGCAGTTCTTCCGTTCTTGTTTATTAAAATGTTTACATTAATTTCTATTACGCATAGAAGCGTAGACTTCTTGCTCTTTATCGTTGGTAAAAATCCTTGCTAAATAAACGTTATAAATTTCGTCAATCAAATTCAAATTTTGGTAGGGTTGTTACTCTTTCTTTCCTCTGCTTTTACATTTTGGCTTGAAACAGAAAAAACATTGAAAAAGTGCTCCGAAAACGCTGCAAATGCTTAAAATTGTTTATTATGATAATTATTTATCACAAACAAAATCTTTTGGGTGGCATCGGCGATTCAAAGACAAATAGGATGTACTGAAATCATGCACGATTTAGAAAAAACTTTAGAAAACCTTCAATAAGATTCGCGAAAACAAATTGGGCATTGAAGAATCAAAAAGAAGCCCGACGAAACAAAAACTTTTTCAAAAGGATTGTAATTGGCGATAAAACGTGGTGGTATCAATATGATCCAAAAACCAAGCATCAAAGTACTGAATGGTGGTCACCAGCTGAAGGAAATCCTCGGGTGATGGATAAAGAGACGTTCGCTGGATATGGTGGTCACAGAGGAAATAAAATGCCCAGGGCGGACAAAAACTAACAGTAAATGGATAGCGGGGTTTTTGCAGTGCTCGATGCAGGTCGGAATAGCTATATAGCAGATAATTGTGAGCAAAGGCAAGGTATGCCATCTCGATCATAACACTGCGATGTGTAAAGCAAGAAGAAATTAACATTATATTTAAATGACCCCAACAGTCAAAGGATGCAAAGAATCTACAGGATTAAACATATCAAGAGAACCAACCAAAATAAAAACATAAATTGTCCAAATCTAGCATGAAGCCGGAAGGCTAGCAAATACAATAAAATAAATGAGAACAATAAAAGTGAAGACAACAGGAATTAATAGCAGCAGATGCAAAAGTAGTAATTTTCTTAAATCTTCGAACAACGCCACAGTTTTCTATTCTGCTGACAATAATGACAGTTAATTCGAAATTGTCATACTCCTATCAAAAGAAGTGCTGTTGAGGCAGACAATTATTTGCTTTGCATAAAGTGATTTTATTTTATTTTTAAATATTTTTAGAAAAGTTGTGAATTCAATTCAATTATAACAGCAATTAAATTCTATTGAAATGGAAAAGAAAACAATGTTAATTATTTTATGGTGATTGTGCGTGCGATTATTCGATACGCAATAGAAATGTGTTTTGGACTCTTTTTATCGTCTCCGCCTGCGGCTTCAAATGTTCGCGTTCCTATGCTCTACAATGCCGTCGAATTTGCACTGCGAGGCCTTCGCCCGAAAGATCGTAAAGAGTTGAGTTCCATCAGCCCTACCGCTGACCGCCCTTTATCTCTATACCATATCGGTAAAACCACATCGTACGAGAATTAACGCCTGGAAGTTAGCTTCCGAACTGCTTTCCGCCGCTGAGCACTGATCGCATCGTTTTGAATACACACGGTAGGTTCCGTATTAGAATGCCACCGTTATACGTCTGCAACGTTTAGATCGAGCACCGAACCCGCCATCTGCCATTTTGTGATGTCACTTTCGCAACCGCCATCCGCTATTTCGCCATCTTGTAGCGTCACTTCCACATCTACCAGTGAACAGTTTAGAAACATTTAATGATAAAATTTGTAATCATTAATTTAATGCTCTTGGCTTTTATAATTACTCGCTGATTTCTAAAATTTTTAAACTTAAAATAATTTTTCTCATTTATTTAATTAAATGCTGTCTGCTTAAGATTAATTGGATTTAATAGTCTAACCTTGTAAGCTTATACGCCCCTTTCCTCCTGTAATAATATACAGGTGTTTTTACCAATCCAAGAATTTTCGGCAAAGCCTTAGTAACTGAAGAAAAGGGGTCGAAAAAATACATCATATATAAGTAACACAAGAAATTGGTTGGAAATGAATAAAAAAAAAACTTACGCACACAATGTGTAACAGATGAAAATATGCCATGGCAATTACTAACTTCAGAAATTGAGACGGTACCAGGAGAAAGAGAGAAGTCATTTGTATTCACTCAATTTGATTCTTTGAGACTGTTTTCTATTCTCTAAGCTGCATTTGGTGGTAAACACAAACCGTTTTGCATCAATTGTATACATTCAACGGTCAGCGTCATTTTATGCACTTCTTAAACATGAAAATTGTATTTTTACTAAAAAAGAAAATTAGAATAAATAAAATTACCCTTGTCAACATTTCTTAACTATTTTTTTTAATTTTTGGGGCAGAGCGTGTAATGTTCTAATATTTTTAGATTTACCACAATGTTAGTACATTCTCCATAACACCATTATTGTAATCAAAACTAGGGTTATCTCTATGTTATCGTGTTGTTGCTGTATAAATAGCGTCGTCGTTTTATAAAACAAAAATATAGAAAAATTACACTGAAGGCAATGGCATATTTTATAAGAATTATGAAATATACTGAACATATGAATCTGTAAATTTAATTAAGAATTCTATAGAAAAGTTGCTTAAAAATCGCTCTAGACATAAAACGAACATTTAATTTTTGCACTCAGTTTCAGCAGCAGTTTATTCATTGTTGTTGCCATTGGTAATACGTAAACCAGATATTTAATATACCTCCAAAGAAGAAAATTGCGAATCGTAAAATCAGAAGACCTGGGGGTCAGCTGAACAATATCAAATTCTCTCTAGCACATTGCTTAATTCAGCACTAAGAAAGTTTCTCAATTAGATAGTTACGTAGACGTGATAAATGGCAAAAATCCAGAAATCCTAGAGCTAAGACTATCCTGAACATCGACTTCACACCGCTTTATAAAAAAAATGGAAACGTAATATTCAGGTACTACATCTCTAACATATAGCTGGAAAGAGATAAAAGCCTCAAAGAGCGTATTACCTCTGTACCGCCCCAAGAAAACCAGAAGCTGGATTAGATCTAACGAACCATCGGAAAACACCTTGCTCAAATTTTCACGTTATTACCATCTAACGACCAGATCTTTGATGCAGATATAGAAGAATGTCTAAACTTGCCTGGTCAATTATCCATGCCTGTAAGGCCTGTTCCTCATGCGGAAGTCTACAGAGAAAGAAAATTAACCAACTCATATAAAACTCCGGACTACTTCTCCGCACGAAAGTCTAAAAACTACCTTAAGATTCCTTACAATAGGGCGGTCAAATATTCAACTATAATATCACCTCGAGCTCTTAGGTGCATTATTTCAAAGACGTCTGATGCAAAACGATTATCTTCAGGTATGTACAATAAATCATGTCATGCACAGACTCTCTAATCACAAGAACATCTTTAGATATGCATAATACAACATGTAATTCAAATTAAAAGACACATTATTATACAGAATATTAATTCCACAAAGGTAGATAAATAAGATATAGTCGTTAAGAGCGACGACGGTGGGTACACTTAAATTGATTTGTTCTGGGACTCCTTCAGCTATGGTCGGCAACAAAATAGAGTTGAAAGTGTCATTGTAGAATGAGATATGTGTCTTAAATTGAAATGGGGTGGGACTCGTGAGATTTCATTATGGTGTACTCATATATAAGGTTGGACTGGGAGATCCTCAATTGCTAGTAAATGAAGTTCTTATCCGATAATTTATATACCCAAAAATATAGTTATATGACTATGTTAAGAGCGCCCATTTCTGATTCAAATAGGATGTTATTAATCCTTTTTTTAACGATCAAACGTTGCCGTGTTTCTAAGTCTTTCAGCCTTATAAATTTTCCTCAAAAAATCATAGCGATCTTCGTGTACCTGAGGTCTTTTGAAATAATCTCGCACTAAAACCAACGCGTTATTAGTCAAATCACTAACACACACACACATACAAATGCATACGCACGCGCACACACACACACACACTATGGTCCTTGCAGAACCTGAGCTTCCTCTATTGTAAATCGTTCCTTCCAAAACCCTGTTTGGTAGTCTCCAATGACTTGTTCTGCTAATGGTGCTAAACGTTTATTCAAAACATATGTGAAAGCTATATAGGTGACGTTTTATAGGCATATACCTGTATAGTTGCTACACTCTTATCCTTGTTTTATATATAGGGCAGATAAGTCCATATTTCCATTCTTGAAGAATTGATTCCCTTTCCCAAATTTTAACGAATAGTCTATCTATTGTTTGCACTAGTCACTTGCCTACATATTGAAATAGCTTTGCTATCAATCCGTCTATTCCTGGAGACTTATTTCTATTCATCTTGTGTATTGCTTCCTGAACTTCTTCAGTTGATATATTTATTTCTTGGTTTTGCTAGTTTTTTACGATTTCTTCCACTATTTGTTATTCTTCTGTTTTTTCTACTTCTTGATTGTTCTCAATTAATATTTCATGAAAATATTCAGCTCATCTATTTAAGATTTCTTCGTTGTTGCATATTAGTTCTCCTTGGTTATTTTTGCATATATTTATTTTTCATCGGAACCCTATGGTTAATTCTTTCATAATCTTGTGCATACTTGTCGTTTGATTGTTCCGATGATATTCTTCCAGTTCTCCAATTTTGTGTTTCATATACCCTTTTTTTCCTTCTAAAGATCATCTTAGCTTTATTTTTTTCTTCTCTATATTTCGCCATTTCACTTCTTGTATTTGCTTGTAGTACGACCTTGCTCGCTTTTTGTCTTCTGTTCAAAGCTTCTCTGCATTTAGCGTCAAACCAGCTCTTCCTTTTTTGTTCTATTTGAGTTTCTACGTTTTTTTCTACCGCCTCGTTTACTATTGTCTTAATTGTATCTCATTGTATTTCTACATCCGTATCTTCATTTAAATTTTCGATGTTTGCTTGCAATTTGTTGTTTCATAAATATGTTGTTGCTCAGCATTCTTTAATTTGTTGGTATGTCACCTTACTCTTTTTTTCCTTTTTTGTAGTATACTCTTAAAATCTTATATCTAATTTTTGCCTTGACCAAGAAGTGGACTGAGTCACAGTCGGCTCCCCTTTGGTTTCTTACGTCCATTAAGCATGTTGCATGTATTTTATCTATGAGAACGTTATCTATTTGATTGGCCGATACCCAAGTTACGTTGTAAGGATCTTTACGGGATTGTGGGGGGGGGGGTCAAATCCACCTATTATCATATTATTTGCTGTTGCAAAATCAATTATCCATTATCGTTCTACTTTTGCATTAAAATCCCCAAGGATTAGTTGCAAGTTATGACAACTATCTTGGTAGGCTATATTATATATTTGGTTAAATCATTACTTTTATTTTTCTTATTATTATTTGATCTTGCTTTAAGTGGTGTGCGTTCATTTGTATTCGAGCTCGATGGTGTTGGACCTTCAGCGTTATAGTGTCTTGAGAATCTGATAGTGATTGTTGAGTCTCCTGAATGTTATCCTAAAACAATAACTTAACAAAATTAAATATATAACAATAATTATCTTGTAAAAAAGAGATTAAAAAATAAAAATTAAAATAAAATAAAATAAAAATAAATAATGATAAAAACTGGAGAGAAATTATTTTATCTGTTTCCCGCTAGGCCTACTCGTATTTAGAAAAATTAGACAGTTCCTCATTAGATTTCAACACTTCAGTAATAATACATCTTTGTGTGTTTCAGTTTCCTGGTTCTGCGCAGAATTGTTTGAGGAAGGGAGTTCCCACACTATAATGGTGCCATGGATAGGAAACACACAAACATAACCTTCCCTCCCCCCGTAGATTCCGGTTGTTTTTACTATAATTACAAACGCAGGCATAGCATGGTACTTCTGGTAAGAGTGAATGCAAGGTACCAATTTGTTTTAGCAGATTTTAATTGACGAGCTTCTGATGGAATTATTCTTCAAAATAGCACTCCAACATTTTTTTTAAACTGCAGAGTAGTGAATTAAATATTCTACAGCCAGACAATGTTACAGAAAACTTATGTGTTTGTTGCTAACGATGCGTTTCCTCTTAGATCAGATATGTTGAAGCCATTTCGACAAGCACAATTAGATTCGGCTGAAAAAGAGGTTTTTAATTTCCGACTGCCCTGAGCAAGACACGTTGTGGAAATTGGTTTTGGAATACTTACTTACCGATTTCGTTTATACTTATTAATTTAGAACCAGAGAATATAGTAAAAATGGTGATGGTCACGTGTGTCTTACATAATTTTTTGATGCAACACAAACTCATTTTCTATGTACCTCCACATAGTTTGTATACTGAGAATACTAAAAATGGAACTATAGTTTGTAAATGAACATGATCGAGATGAATCGCAACACCAGGAGAAAACCCATCATGCTAAACAAGTGAAATATGATTTTAATAACTATTTTATAAATGAGGGTACAATGCCATGGCAAGCAACATTTAAGTACCGGTTAACAAATGTTTTTTTTTGTTTTAAAATTACCCTTCGTTACTGTAAACTGTACCTAAGTGAGATTGGAATAGCACTGCTACAACTATGTACCTACTTCTAGTGGAAATAAATATAAAGCATACCTAATCATCTATGCGTTTACTTACCTCATCACTCCCGCTTCTTTCCTTATCATTCAAGTTTTAAATCTATGTACTCGGAATATCTTGATCGCCCAAGAAATCAAATAAATCGTAATACCAGAGCGTTGGCTTGTATACACTTTACGTACGTTGCTCCTCTGATTATTAATTTTTTACGGCTGTATCCTTCACAGCTTCAAGCTCCAACTCCTTTAATTTTGTCAACAATCTCTCATAAGCAGCATTTCTCTTCTCACAATCCTTGCTTTATAAACGTCAGATACAAGATAAAGATTTGTATATCTCAATGAACTATTTGATTACTTGATTGCGCTTCCAGAGTGACGACATAATGTACTAGGTTGTTCAAATATGACCGGGACTAATTTTTTTTTTACAAAAAAACTAAATTGCCAAACACGTCCGTCTTCAACGTACTCCCAAAAAAGTCTTTTGGTTGGCGACGTATCCACTCCCGAATAGTCTGGATGACGGCGTCATAGGCCGCAAACTGCATGCCTTGCAAATCTGATTTGAGCTTTCCGAAGGTAGAAATCACAGAATCAAATTGGAACTGTACGACAAATGTGGCAGAAGGTTCCATTTCAATTTCCGAAGAGTACCCACCGTGTATTCATCTTACGATACTACAGATCATTTTTCACGATGTCTTCTACACTACCAGCTCTGATAAACAGCATTGCTCCAAGTTTCTTGACAGTGCTGCGCCTGTGTGGTTCGGTGCCGGTTCATTCTCCACGTGCTCTTTGCCTTCTTTGAAGCACTTACACCACTCAAACACACGAGTCCGCGAGAAACACTCTTTTCCATACTGTTGTTGGAGTCTGTGGTAAATTTCAGCGGACGGGTCGTTTTTCCAACGAGGGATTTGATTGCAATGTGTTGTTCCACGCTCCACGGTACCTTCTGTTTACTCACCACTCTAGCAACTCCCAAACAAGATAGAACAAGTTCTAAACCGACCACGAGAGAGGGGGGGGGGTTCTTAAGGTTAGCTGCTGTGTAGTGCGGCTTGTTTACACCAGTCCCAATCATATTTGAACCACCTTCTACAAAAACCAAAATATCAAAACACTACTTGAACTGAACTGAAACCTAAGCAGGTGAAACTTCCGGTGAGCCATACACACGCTCCGCTATGCACAATTTTTTTATTCTTTGCCCATACAGGTAACGACATCTTTACTGTTTCGCGACAATTTACCTGTTCAGGTAAACTAAATTCTTTTCTTGCCCTTGCCAGTATGAGAATTTTTCGAACCACATATCCAGAGATTGTGATGATTCATCTTTCCAATTAGATGAACAAAGTTTGTGAGTCCACATTTTAAATTTGGGCGTTTTCCTTTTCCTTTCATGTATCATTTAATATAACATGCCTTTTAAAATCCGAGGATTCTTTTGTAGTAATTCTTTATTTAGAAAATAATTTTCCAAGAATAATACCAAAAACTTTTATTTTGTCATTGATAATCAATCCTACATTTTGCCACCGCGTTAGTCATAAACAACAATTTTGCGTTACGCTACCGGTTATTTTCCGTAGCAAAATTCCTCGAAAAATGAATATTAAACATTGCTGTACGTACAACAGTAATAAATAATTAATGTAGAAGCGAGTGAAATTATTTTAATTGGGAATACATCGCGGAACTTACAAGCTTAGGCGCGTCCAATTAAAGCAAATAGAAACTTGGCTCTAAAAGCATTTTTATGAAACTTTAATAAGTTGGTCTGAATAAGCAGAATTGAAAACATTTTAACCATCTGTTTGCGTACAGTAGTTCTGCAGTGAGTTATCGCTATTTATAACATTCTGCGGTTCTAAAGATAGTTGAAATGACTTAAAGAGACCTTGCACTTGCTTAATGTCGAGTTTAACGTTTACCATTATACCATCATTGGTGCGATTATTTTTAGAATTTATAAATAGACAAAGGAACTTTCGCCTCTATAGATTTCGAGAGTTTGCGAGCTGTTCGGCGTGTTTTTTGGATGCGCGAATCGGCCGTTTGACTACGGCGGCCTTGCGCTCATTAGCCCGATCGGTTCGACCAAAAATGCCAATTCGGCGTGACCTATCGTAACAACAATCTGGTTACGCGTGCGAGCAGCACAAACAGCAACAATGCGATCCAAGTGCTTCTGACCTCTGCTCGGCAGAGTTAAAATTAAGAAAGTCCTCCCGGTAAAATTTAAGCGGCTCGTTGTTTTTGTAGGCGGCACAGTGGCGAAATAAATATTTGCAACTACGCAAGGCTGCACATTCCGAGCGGAATTAAATTAAATATGCAGCTAGCATTAGAGCGCATATCTAGTGTTCCAGTATCGCAGATAGATCAAAGTTCACGTTACTATGTTTAAATGTCATCAGCATGCGTTTGAAAGATTGCGCCATTACAGAATGCTATTAATTTAAAATATCGCCGAGAATTATTTCAATTTTACTTGTAAAAAAAATTTAATTGGCAAGGCCGCCGTAAAGCAACTCAAGCAACAATTATCAAAAGCGTATTTTTAGACTTATATTTCGCATTACATAAACACAAACACATTCAACGTACATAAAAGTAAGTCGTAACGTTTGCTTACGTCAAGTAAACATTTGATTAGGACTATAATAAAATACGATACGTCAACGACAATATATTATCTTGTGTAAAGCTAATAAACAATTCTTAAAATGTTTTAAAAGTAACATGTTCCCTAATTAAATACAATTGTATACATTGGAACTAACATAGCTACTATGAAATAAAAACAGTATGTGGAAATCAAATCCCGATTTATTTAAGCAACATAACTACATTCTAAAATTGATGCCAGACAGAACTAGAAGTAAAAGTTAGCCATTTTAACATATTAATTAAAAAAAATAATTATGTTGTTAAAGTATTACAAGTCTTGTGACTTTGCATTTTCGCTTTATATAAATTCCCATTCGTCTTAATATATAGTATGTAAGAAAGCACAATACCATCAGTTATATTACTTTTTTTAAGTCTTTATTTCATTCTCGTTTGTGCATTATATAATTTGCCGACACCTTGTGCTGTTAATATCAGTAAATTCGTTATATTTACAATAAATTCAAAATTTTCGAAACTATACGAGGCAGCTGCAAAATATATACGACAATTAGAGGCATTCGTTAAGAAGTGGGCAAAGCGACATTTGGAGGTTGGGAAGGTAGATGATCTACCAAAGAGAAGAACAGAATATGCGCCACAACAACGAAGGAGTATAAATCCGTACAGCTGCGCTGTACCCTCATGAAACTTAAAAAAAAGGAATTCAGGCCTCTCTAAATACGTTTCAAAATCACCTGCGTGAAAAAGTCACTTTTCGATCAACTTTGAGGAAATCTTTATTATCAGAAAGGCGGGAAAACGACTGGTGTGGACAAAGAAAAATTGGATCGAGATTGAGACAATGTTACCTTCTTTCTGGGTATGATCTTCCTTATCGAAAGCAAAGAGTAATAGGATTCTTTAATGCACAATAAAACACCCTGTAAAAGCGGTCAGTTGTCTCTTTCTGTTTATGAACAATTTAATCGCCTAAAAAAATTGCAGAATCACCAGAAATGCTTGGTTTTGACAGTACAACTTGAGTGCTGTAAAAAAACCCTAAACATCGCAGCAAAGTGTGCAGTTTCTGGAAACAATAAAATAACGTCATTAGGATGGAATTGGCGGCAATCTTCCCAGATGCTAATCTGTATATTCTTATCGTAATCACTAAATGTTGTTCAATGCCTGTTCAACTACATCTTATTATATTCGAGGACGTAAGATAACGCATAAAAGACACTTAACCATCGTGCACATTCATCGGCAGTCTTAATATATCATGTAGCCTGTCCTTACAGTATCGGCACAATGTTAATATAATAAAAAGAGTTCACGCGGCCTCGAGATAACCTAACCGCAATGCGCATGCGCGAATGAGGACAACTTTCCTGCTGAGATAGTGAAGAGCTAGACGCCAAACAGTAAGTAATTAAATGTATTTGCAATGATAAAATTTTGTATACAACTAAAACATTCGTCCCCAGAAATTATTCAAATAATTTAGAAGAGCTTCAGGAACGATACAATTAATGCAGCACGAATGAAGCCATAGTACAAACGATTCAAAGATAAGAGGGAATCTGTTAAAACTTATTCACGTTCTGAAAGAAATGTACGAGCTGCATATTCTTCAATGATCGGCAACTTACAGCCCGAGATTTTCTGTTATAATTAAAATTTTTCGTATTATATATTCTTTAAGAGCAAACCACGTGTATCCAAATAACTAATTGACAAGAAAATTCTTTCTATTGATTCTGTGCGTCAAAGCTAGCAAGTGTTGCCAATGTTTTAAATCAAACGTTACGTCGAGAAATAACAATTTGATTATGTTCGTCATCCTTGTAGCTAAAAAATAGTTATGGTGGCTATCTCAATGCACATCAAATATAAACTGCAAGATAAGCAAAAAAGGATAAAACAACAAATCCTGACAACACAAATATAATTGACTTGAACCTTACTGTTCCAGCAATGAAGGAACATAAAGTGCTTAATTGCAAGATATTACAGCAACGAAGATCGATTCATAAATAACAAACAAAAAAAGCAAAAGCTTCAATATCTCAAATACATCACAGGAAATAATGATAATATTTTTATTTAATTTAATGAACAAAATATACTTTACAATAAATAAATATGCGAAGTGCCTCGAGCTTTCCTATAGAAGATACTTGTAACTACCAAACCACAAAAAACCAAATAAACCACAATAGAAATTGAAACACTGGGAGTTCGCTTTATGTAAAAAATAAAGAAGGAGAATTTAGCAATATAACAAATTAGGACTGATCAATAGAAACTTACGCGAAAGCACGCTAGTTGTGAGCTTAAAACCTTGTCTTAAAGATCACCTAAAAAACAATTTTAAAATAAAAAATAAAAAATATCTTAAGAACAAACACATAGCAGCAAAACAAAGATAAATTAAATCTGGTAACTAGGATGCAAGTGGATATTACAAAAATTAAGGAAATCTGCTATTAATTTAATAAAAATATAACGCATAAGTAAGAAAAAATAAATAAGTAATGTAAAAATAAATATTCATTAATGTTGTGGTCACACAAATAGAAAACGTTCGAAAACAAACCAAACTATTTAGCAAAAATGGAAGAAAACAAACATTAAAATACAGGAGAAGCCAAAATATAATAAAAGAAGAGAAATGAATAAAGCTAAAACATTAACAGAAAAAGCAAGAAACAAGCTGAAGCAAAATAAAGTCTGCCTTCAGATGCTTCTATAACTTTGTTTGTAATAGACTTGTTTCATATTTTTTTCAGTTGAAAGAAAAACAGGTAAAAAAATAGTAGACGTCTGGTTCCATCAAAAAACACATTTCAACAGTTAACTGCACATTTTGAACGAATTGGAACTACTGCTGGTATATAGCAGATTAAGAGACCTCGGATAATTAGTTTAATATGTGAGATTATGGTAAAAAAGCCAAGAATCAATTATGCATGTCTTCTTTGACCTATTCTGCCTAATAACTTACAACTAAACTTCTACAACGTCACAGGTACATCGACAGAAGAGGGTCTCGTACCTGCTCGGTTTCAGCGCGTTATCACGAATCAAATCATCGAATCACTCGCTTATGCTCTACTCAAGTAAAAGATTAAAGTATAAATAACAAATAGATCTGCAAACTGGTGATTTTATGAAAAAGATCTGTCGAAATTTACTCTAAGCAGCCAAAACTACCGCTATTGGAGTAATAAAAATCCACAAGGTACTAATATAAGCGTAATTGGTGTGACATTACCACCAATGGCGTAAATGGGAAAGGCTACGCAGACATATGCTACAAGATTTTAGCTCCAAAAGGCGAAAAGCTTGATGTAGAGGATATGTGAAGCCCGTGAAAGAGTAGCGATTTAAAAAAAAAATTGGACTTACTACTTCCAATATTCCCAGGTTTGGCAGCGCCCAAATTTTTTCTGTAGAGCTATCTAATAGATGAGATTTTGTAAAAGAATTTAAAATTTGGGAAGCAGATAGAGCTAATATAGTGAAGGAACATACTACTTGGAAAAAGTCATAAAAATGTTCTAAACACAGCTCACCATTACATCAATAATAGTAAGAATAGTAAGTTTAGTGATATATTTTGAACATAATATAAAAATTTTGCAATTTTTAAATAATTATTTATGATTTCAAAGTTCAATTCATATTATAAGCAAGACTTATAAGGAACTTTATTTTACGAAAGCTTGCAAGAGACCTAAAAGATCTCACTTACGAAATGCGTTTTATTCCAAGTAGTACAATCATATAAATACTATTATACCAGCACCAATTAGAAATGATAACAAGCATGACTATAAAAAAGTTCCAAGAAACATCAATAAGGAATCAAAGAAAACGCTTAAAACAAAGATAAGTTAAGATACTAGAGGAAGTAACAAGTAAAATATTCAATTAAAGATTGTAAAGGCATAAATAGCACATAGAATTCAACAAACAAAAAATTTGGTCAAAGCAAAATATAATAGAGAAAATAAAGTAGAATAGAAAAATGATTGAAAAATCGATCTTAACAACCCTAATAGAACCAAATTAGAATGAAGAATAAAATAAAAACACCAACAAGAGTACAAACATTGCGTTCGCCGACCATCAACTAATGTGGCATCGACAAAATTTCAGCTACTAGGCTACTCATTATCATCATGTTACTATGAAATATCATGTGAACCTACCAGGGGTTGCGGTTTCGTGTGCGATATCAACATTAGCACCGTAGAGCCATTCTTCTTTGGCTGCCACTGGTGATATTTACCTAAGTATAATGTAAAAATCGTTTGGTCCATGCGTCAAAGAATTCTTTGGCGACGAACAGATTACGTTCAGCAGTACTAAGATGCGACTCATTTGAAAAATGGGTTAGGGTTGAATTCTCTGAGCGTACCCTAAGCCTCACTCCAATAAACTTTTTTTATGAACATGTTTTATAAATTATGTTCACTGCACAAAAACCACAACAGATGAGCTGAAAGAAGAAAATTGGAAAACAATACCTCGTATTTTTAAATAATATGCCTCTTAACGCTTTCGAATCCATTAGCATCCATGCATTTAATTTAATTTAACACTTTTAAACCATTAAACTACTGCTTCTAAGTCAACAAACTCTGCATTTATTGTCATTTAAAGGGTGAGCACTTTTTAGGATGCTCTGTATTTCTTTGACTAAATTGTTCTGGTCTTTGTGATTCAATACGAGACAAACTAACGTCGCTACTTTTGACTTAAAAAAAATTAATCCCTTTTATCTTTTCCCACAACGTCTTTCTATCATTTAGTAATTCAGTGTTCTAATAACTTTGCTGTTGAACTTCTTTTAACCAGCAATAACCAAAGTTTTGGATATTTATAGAATCTTTCTTTAGGGATTTTGTTTTTGTGGCAGCTCATTTGTGTTCCATTTTTTGTTTTTTGACATTTGGAATGAAGAAGGTTCGCCATGTGATGAAATGTCACCGTATATACAATTCGTTCAACTTTATTGTCAAAATGGACATAGACGTATATATATTTACAGTAATCATAATCGTCCAACTGAAAATAAAATATTTTTTATTGATGTAGTCGACATAAACAACAAACACCCGTGCATCCGGCTCGTTTACAAGAAAATGCTGTTGTACCTCGCGATAGCGTACAGAAAGATCCACATGAGTCGATTCCAAGGCGTTCCCAGCAGCTATGTAGGCATCTCTCGAACTAGAACACGGCGACTTTTATGAAAGAATTTCGGCTTGAAAGTCCAAAACTTCGTAGATTTCATACTACAACAAAGTGGTCAACTTTCAAAAAAGATCTTCTTCAGTGACGATTACCGTTTAGCAAAGTTTTTGGAGTGAGGGAGTGATTTGACCATACTTTTTTAAAGATGACGATGGAAATGTTGTTACTGTGAAATGGACTTCGACATCAAAACATGATAACCAGTTTTATGACCAGAGTTAAATAATATTGATATTCAGAATGTGGGGTTCCAACAAGATGGTGCTATGTGCCATACAGCTAGAAAAATAATAGATTTATTAAGCCGAACATTTTTTTGGACATAGTACCGTTGATTGGTCCCCTAGATTATGCGATTTAACATTTCTAAACTATTTAAATAATATATGAATTACAGGAATAATCCACAAACAATTGATGCTTTGAAAGTGGAAACAATTCGTGGTGAGATTCAGCCAAAAAGAACGACCATATATAAAGCCGCAAGAGGCATGACATTATTTTCAAAACATAAACCTTCATCTCTCATTAAAAAAAAAACACTTTCCTAATGGAAACGCTATTTTTTATTTAACTTTAAAAAAATCCTTAATGGAAAACCTCAATGTCAGGAAAACTGTACCATTGATTTAATACCAATGAAAATGATCAACTATAACCAAGCCAATTATAAATAGAATAGTCTACGACCAGATATGAAACGTAGAAATTAAATGACACTAAAGAAATAAGTCGGTTACAAGTAGACTAAAAGAAAAATTTTAATACAATTAGATGCCTACAAGCAGGAAAATTAAAAATGGCCAAACAAAGTTGTAAAATAGATACCTAGAAGAAAAAAGGTCCATTAACAATAAAATACAGGGCGACTGAAAAGTCAGTAGACATTAAAAATTGGCTACAGAACTTATAGTATCACTAGAGTAATTAAAAAAATTTTAAATAGAGGATAGTAAATAAGATTTTATATTTCCCGTGTCAGTAATACAGGCATAACATAAATGTATCTTATAAATACGCAACAATATAAATGCAGACCTCTAAAGATTACGTGTCGTCCACGGTATCTGGCTGGGATAATATTGGAAACTTTATTTTCATGCAGGACGGTGCACCACCCCATTTTGCACTTACTATGTGTGTGCGGTTAGACCAGCATTTTCAAGGCCTCATGAATGACCTCCAAGAAGTCCAGATCTCACTCCATGTGTACAGGACAAAACCTTGCACACTAAAAAATTGAGAGGCACGAATTTAAGAGGTTCTCGGCAATATTCCAAAAGACTTCCTTCAGAAGATTATGCATTCCATTTTCCAGTCATTTGAGAAGACTGGATGACTTCATTTGTGCCTGCGTTAAAATTTAAATATTTGCTTTCATTTTCCCGTTATAAAGTACACGTTTAATTTGTTTAAATAAATTTGTATTAAAAATATGGAGTTTATCACCAATTTTGATTCCTTGCTTTTCACCCAACTTATAAAAGAATAGATGTTTGAGGTAAAAAATTCAAAAATGAAAAAGGAATTATTAATGAATCTGCGAATCACCCGGTATATCAACTCGGCCAAATATTTCCCGAATAACTGTTTTAATGACTACTGTTTACTGTTACCCCACACTGACATTCAAATTGTTGCAGCCCGATCACTATCAGCTGAAACGGCGAGCTCCGACAGCACGCCGGCGTATTTTTTGCGCCTGCCGAACACCGGAGAATAGCGCCGAATGGCAGTTTTTCTTATTCCGCCTGCTCGCTCCCACATGCATTTGGTGGAAGGGACAAACATGAGGTTAAATCTGCAAATAAACATTTTAGAAACACGCATACATCCTGCCAAGGAGTGACACTTGCGATGCATGCACTCACTCGCGCCGACACCACACTTCTGCCTCCTCGCGCTGCTTTTCAACTTTTCCCTTAATCAGTGATTTCTGTGCCTCGCGTACCTTTGGACACGATGAAGAGCAGCAGCAGCAGGAAGGTGAGTCCGCGCTTGCCATTTAAGCACGCGTCCGATCGAATATTGCTAATCGTCCGGGGCACTATCATAACATAATTGTGCGGATAACAAACTTTCTAAACCGCAAAAATGCCTGCAGCCGGCCGGGCTTATTTTAAAGCGGCCACTAATTTTACGTGCGTATATTTAAATGATCTCATTTTATTCGCCGGCTGCCCGGCGGCCCGCGGAGACGCCGCTAGGATGGGGTGCGCATTTTTTCTCTGGGTGCAAGGGTGCAAAATTATACCGAGCCGCGTCTCTCGCTTGAGCCTTTTGAACGGCTGCCAATTATTAAAAGTCTGCATCTGCAAGATACCGGCTCAAAAATAACGTTCCGAGTAAATTAATCTGTCGGCCTATTTATTTCAAGCATTCCAGATAGATCTAAGTAATGTGGCATTAAGGAATATTTCAAACAAACGGCACAACGTGTGATAACAAGCAGACAACTGTAGCGCGAGCTAGCCGGCATTCCACTGATGAACTATGCGCGCTATACGAGGGCAGATTTTTATGTAATCTAATTGCGAGCTGGTTACGCCTTCGTGCTGAGTTTGGCTATAAAATGGCTGGGTTATTTAGCCTGCTACAATTTTTGTGGCGGAATTATAAAAAATCTAATATATTTACAAAGGTTAAACAACTTAATAAACATTATTTAGAATTAGAATACAAAACATTATTTATTATTTGTATTATTAATTTATATAAGGTGTGCAATTTAATTTTATACGTTTTATAATACTCCCTATTATTATAAAGGACCATTCGCAATCTATTCGTTAGTTTCTTTGGTTTTGCAGCAAAATCCTCCACGATATGGAATATATTTGGAATAGAAAGTTAAAAGCTTTTAATTTATGATGTTGCTAAATTTATACGAACTATGCGCTTTATGAAACGAAAAAAAATATTAAAAATTTAGGGAAAGTTTCCCGGAAATAATGTGCAAAAACTCGCAACACTTCTGCTCGCTACAGATTTTTTTAATGGTACGTTTGCTAACAATCTTTATTTGAAGTATGAAGAATCGAAAAATACCTTAATTAACATTTGATCGGGTAGATCACTAAACCTACTACCTTTAATCTTTGGACGAGAAGACTACCTAAGAGTAAATGAGTATGTTGGCGAATTGTATGGTAGTTATGTTCTCCATCAAAAAGAAGGTTAGATGGCGCTATGGCTTGGAAAAACTGAGTTTTATGTAGAAATGTATCTGGAAGTAACCTTAGACAAGAAGCTCACTTGGGGAATTCACGTTGAGAACACAGTAGACAAAGCCAATCCAACCAGGCAGACCTTGGTCTAGACAAAGAACAAGATGATTCTCTACAAAGCTGTTTGGGTATTTCCGGAAAAATCCAACTTCTACTCCAAGTAGTCCAAAATTAGGGTCTCAGAATTACCTTTAGCGCCCTCCTAGTGTATAAAGAACACAACAGTCTACAACGATACTGGCACTGACATGCTAATCATCTATATCACAGTGCACTTCACAACCCCACTCAAGAAATCCACCCATCCGTGGCTTCCACAATTACAATGTGAACGGAGGCGTTTATCATAGGCGCTCGAAGCCCAACATAAAACAACAATCACCATCCTAACCAATTCACCAGAAAAGCCTGGAGGTTAGGAACTAGGATTCAGAGATCCTCAATATAGATCTAATCGTGTGTATGCATGCATATATGTGTGCGAGACAAGTTAAAAAACAACAAAATTTCTACCCTTTAGTAAAACAATTTTTATATCCTTAGTTCTGACATCTACCACCACTATTGATCTGAGGTTTACGTTTTCAACAATAACATAATTTCTTGCTGCATCAAGGATGGCGAGATTCCAGACAAATAAGCGTCATTTCAGAGAAGTGCTGCTTTATAAAACTGCTGCTGAATCCCATTGAATGCTTGTGGTAAATATTTTCTATCAAAAATAACATGAAAAGAGCACTTCACATGCTTAAATTGTGAAAATTTTGACGTGGAGGAACGCCCGTAAATTCAAATGATTGCATGAATCATAAGCTATAGATTCATATAATAAACAAAAGCAACTTGCAGAAATATTGAATGTTACTCAACCTGAAGTTTTCGAACGTTTGAAAACTCTGGGGAAGGCTTAAAAGAAAAACCATGTGCGAAAATGGAGTTGTAGACAAAAAAGAAAGATTTTTGCATTGTATTGTCACTTGGTATATAAATTCATATTTATTTCGACAACGCCAAACGTAAAAAAACCAATTTGTGACCCTTGGTCAGCTATGTATGGAAAGAAGGCTGTTAAAACCGAACAAAGCGATCACGAACTACCTCTACTAGCAACAATTATTAATTTCAACGGAGCCTTAAAGATCAAATGTACAGAATACGCCAAAAGATTGGAAAACGGGTCAAAAATATTTTAGAAGCTCTCGACTTCAATATCTTACCACACTCCTTATGTTTACCAACATTTGTTTAGATCGATAGTACAAGCACTTGTAGAACAACACTTCAACTAATATAAAGGTATCCACTGATCGCTTCAAAAGGCGAGTCGCTCTTTCCGAAGGCAAAAATGTGGAAGAACATCATAGTTAACGATAGAATCCAAATAATGCAAAAACGTGTTGTAAAACCTCCTCAACAGAAGAAATGTTTTCAAGAAAGGCAAATCATCGTCGGTTAAAATATTGTGGTACTTAAAAGAGATTGCGTATGTTTTCTCTAACTGACAACAGTTTTTATTGGAAAACTTCGTCTCTCTGTATTTGATGATAAGAATGGAACAAGTGAATAAAAAACCCAACTTAACGTACGTCACCTTTAATTAAATATATCAAACAAACGTGGCGCTGGAATTTTATAAATTCTCTTTGAATGCGAATTTGTGGTGTGCACATTTCACTCTTATTGAATGAGCTCCTAACATTGGAGACACTGATCAATTAAAAAACTACGCATTCAGTGCACCGAGCTTATATATTTACCTCATCCTGATCGTTGTTGACACCTTGTTTACCAAATCCTCTCTACAATGGCGCTCTCAAAAAAATTACGTGGAGTAATCTTAGCCAAACCACTAAATGGGAACATCATAATTCTAAAAATAAGACCTTACTCCAAGTAGGTAAATTACAATTTATAGAAAAAACTCTGGAAATGGGCAGAATAGGAAAACCTTTTTTGCAAAGAATAGAAGAAATAGGAAACAGGAGAGGATAGACGAAAGTAGAAACGAGAATACTTGCACTGGACCGGACGGAATGGAAAATGGGTCAACAAACTAGAAGAAAAATAATCCGACGCCCCTAAGGGTAAAAGGAGGATAGAAGAAGAAGAAGAAGAAACTCCCAACTACAAAGCCCCAGTGCTGGGAAGGTTGTACTTTTCTGAATGGATTACAAAGCCTCGTCGAAATACCTTTTGTAATATCGAAAACTAATAAATATGTATCTGGATAAAACCCAATAAACATATTCTGCAAATTTGTCAAGCAAAATTCTATTCAACTTGATAGACCCAAATTATACCCGAGTGGAAGAGGAACTCAAACGCACGTCCTAAATCTTGGATCAATTGCTAAGAAAAGTGAAGATAACGTTTTGCTCTACTCAGCTTTATAAATTACCGCAAATCATACAGTACTATACAGTGCACATCTAGCACAGATAATTAGAAACCTATACAAAGGTAATCAAACTAAAACCCGGATAGAAGGACAGCCATCTAAGTTTTTTTGGAAGAGGAACTAATCAAGGATCTATTTTGTCACCAATTTTATTTTATATGAGAAAACTGAAAAGAAGGTAACACAGGTGCGGAAGAAAAATGAATAACCATAAAAAAGATAACACAGTTCTGCTGATCAAATCTAAGGAGAATTCATGAGGACACTTGACGAAGGAAGCCAAACTTATAAGTTACAAACAAATATTGGCAAAATGGAAACAGTGAGCATAGATGAGAAATACGCGTCATTAAAAATAGAAATATTGTAAAGGATATTATACATCTCGTGGTATAAAACATAATATTGGGGATTCTGGCAGGACAAATATAAATAATCCTCAATACAAGAAAAATATGAAGTCCTTGGTCTTTTCTGTACTAACATATGAAGCACGGCCTTAAAGTACAACAAGATCAACAGCTTATCAATATATGTAGGTCTGAATGTAACATATCCAAAACTAAGAATAAACCTCTCAACTATAAATGAAGTCAAGGAACCATAACAACTATCGAACCTAATATGCAAAAGAATACTGATTTACTTTTGACATATAAGCCGACATGATGAAGGGTCTTCTCAGAAAAACTGTTCTGGGTAGTAGAAGGTACATGTGGTCATAGATGATATCCAAAACAATGGAGTAAGAACAAGAAAGTATACGAACAACCAAAACATGGACAAAACTGGTTAACTTAATGAACACTGATAATACATAGGAAACCGGTGACCACAATCCTTCTAGAAAAAAGAAATTCAACCTTAAAAAGAAGAAGATATTTCTCGTCAACATAAGACCAATTAATAATAATATATAGTAAGACTCTAACGCTCCGCATGGGAGAAGGTTGGCCAATTAAAGTAGGGTAACAGTTTTTGCCACAAAGAATCCAACATTATTTGTAAGTCGCGTATTTTTCACCACCTAATTCTTTTTTCGAATTTTGTTTCCAATAATTAAAACTTATTACAAACTTTGTACATACATTCAAAAAATTCCATGAATGAAGCACAGCACGAGAACGACACGCCTAATTTAACTGTCTCCTTCGTAGTTTAATGAAGGTATTGCATTTTTTAAATCAAGCCAATAGAATTTGTGCGACTAAAGTAGTGACGAATCCATATTAACTATTTTTGATTTGGTGGTTAAATTTACTTGTTTTATATATGACTTTTTAATCATAATTGGCGTTTTTTAACTTCTGGCCATGACTGATCAGGCCATTTATCGCAATTCGAACGCTACTGTTTTTGTTTTACCATGAATCCTCTTCAATACCTCTTCTAGTCAAGGCTATGTTAATTCTTTTTCCCGTGATTTTCTCGGTTTTTGTTTTTTCTTGTTAGGAATCCAATTCCAAATTTTGCCTGCTAGTGTAACATCTGTCTAATTTTTTATGTGACTGAACCAGGATAATTGTTTTCTATTTGCAGTGTCTGTTAGTACAGTTTTAACATTTATTGTTCCTTCGATTGCTTCTGTTTTTATATAGAATTTTAGCATATATCTACAGTATGTTCACTAAAAGCTATTTTCTACAGCGTTTACTTGTGATTACATGCTCTTGTTTATTGTCCTTAACAGTCCTTTCAATTAATGTTTTAAACGTGTTTTTTCTTTTCGTATATCTTTACACCAAAAAGCGAATTCAGCTAATTCCTCTACCGATTTTTATAATGTATGCTTCTTCTTTTTCATTTTTTGTTAATAGAACTCCTAGATATTTGTATTTTGTGGTGTTTTTAATTATCTTTTCTTCTATATCCGAATCTCGACCTGTTTTGCCAATTGCCATTATATCACGATCATAAACGTTCATATTATTTCCAATTGGATTGTTGCACCACCAATAGCACAAATGTTCTATTCCAAATCTTCGTTGCCCAAAAAGGAAACGGGCATTATCTTTTTGCTTAGCTTACTTTCAGATTCAACTATCTTTGCCTTTCGCATATTTTTCCATGTAATTTATAGAGTAACCTTTTCTAGGAAAATTCCACCGCGATTTGTATATAGCCAAAAAACATTTTTTTGAAGCTATCGTACTTGAAGCAAATGATAGCAAAATTTTGTTTTTTACTTTCTTTTCGTCCAGTGATAATCGCGATTTATCTATTGCAAACTAAGATCAAAATCATTTCAACAAAATCTTTGGTAGCATTTTTTGTACGTTACATGAGTTTAGGGCACTCTTTTGTGAGCAGAACAAACAATTTTTTCTTAACTCGAAGAGACAGATGCAAAGAATATTAAAAAGTATAAATAAATGAAAAAATATTTTTGTTTTCAAGGCGATTAATATTAAAATTTAGAATTAATTTCTTTTCGATTCCGGAACAGTAATGAGGTCAAACAGACGAAGAAAAATTAATTTGCACATCTTATAGCGTAAAAGTTGAAATTTAAAATTAGAGCAAGCAACTAATTATTACTAGTAAAATCTGACATGGAAGAATATAACAGTGCCAATCATTGAAAATGATTATTTGATATAATCTCCACAACAATAATGAGCAAAACTTTTACCATACTAAATTAACGCTGGACCTGCAATAACAGTTACAAATATAAAATCTAAGAATTACCAAATTTCCACAGTGTGATATTTAAAAGTGATTTACATTTAATGAACAACACAAATCTTCCGAAAGAAAATATTTTGAGATTTAAACAATCGTACGAAATTTCGAATTCACAAACGCATTCATGAGAAGATCATTCCTAGTTAATAAAGATGTAGAACTGAATTTAATACTTTCCATATACTTGGCAACTGCAACAGGTTAAATTATTCATCTTTTTGTGGCTTGTTTAGTTTCCTCTTTTTATATGTGATCTTGGTTTTACTGTTTCTCTCGTCTCTCGTCTCTCGTCTCTCGTCTCTCGTCGCTCGTCGCTCGTCGCTCGTCTCTCGTCTCTCGTCTCACCTCTCCCGTCTCCCGTCTCCCATCTCCCGTCACCCGTCTCCCATTTCTCATCTCTCGCCTCTCGCCTGTTGACTCTCGCCTATAATCTTTTGCTTTTCGCCTCTCACTCACGCTCTGTCTTAGTTTTGACTCATTTCTTAACCTCCACTAAACTTTTCTTTCGTGTCTTATTCACTTATTGAGCTTTTTATCTTATAACATTACTCCCCATATCCACATTTGAGCACACTATGCAAAAACAGTTGATTATGAATGAGATTTTTATCAGAACATAATTTGATAAACCTTATTGTATTTTTACAATTTTTTATTAACAATATTATAATCAACATTTGTTCAAAATTTGAAATATCTACTATTGCTCAATCATGTCAAAAGCATATGTCTAGTCAATGAATGCTAAACAAAAAGCTACGTTATATTTCTTGAACTTCTTTGTTGTCATTTTTTATGTTTTCACATTTGTCTACTCGCTAACTTTATAGTCATCCAACGTTGTTCTTTAAAGTTAAAAATGATTTTAGATCTTTAAATTGTAAAGTGAGTATTGAATTCACAGGCATCCACTACTACATACGATTTCAGAATTTCTTCTGCATCTATCGACTGTACTTTCTAATTCTAAACGTTGATAATGTAATATTCTTCTGTAGCATTTTTCTGTATGTTTTTCCATATTCCACTGTTAATCTATAATATTTTTTACATGACTTCTTTTGCATCTTTGTGATATTCTTCCAATACTTGATCTTATAACGTTTAACGTGCTTGTTTTATTATTCTCACCATCATCCATCTAAAACGGCTTCTAATACCACTACTTAGATGGCCTGTCTTCTGTGAGTTGATGACGTTACACATTTTAAAATCTATAGGTTCTTCTTTTTTTGCATTAAGTCTTGGTATGTATCATCTCACTGTTTTCAATTCTTCTATCTTAATAATTATGAAAAGCTTTTCCACTGAAAAGTTTCTGCATATCCCGTTTTTACTTTTAGTTTATATTTAGCTTTTTTGAGTACAAAATGTAGCCTTCACGAAACTTTTAAATTTTTTTACCGTTGATCATATAGTGCACTCCCTTCTTATTGAGCGAGCTCTTTAGTGCCTCGGTGCTTTTCTGCAAACTCAAACAAAATTTTCCAAGGTCGTAAAGCACATCTGGCGTGGTTTATAATGGGATATAGGTGCAAAAGCTAACAGGAGAAATATTTGGGTTATCCTTAAATTTTGCTTAACATCTCCATTTTCAAATACACCAGCAATCTACATATTTTCATACATCTGATCACAAACTAGCTATAAACTTTCCAACACACAATAATCTATATTTGCATAGTACGTTTTTTATTAATTTGAATAAATATATACTGGATATAATGAGCTAATCTACATAAGCCTTGACGCGGACATCCAGTTCTATTTATTTATCCCCATTCTATTAATTCGCATGATTGTACGCATTGAGACATTCTTCATATTTATGAGGTAGTAGCTGCACAGAGCTGTTCAAAATTGCATTAATGTTCCTAAATTCAATTTTTTTTAATAATTTCATTCGAAGTGGCGTAACATTGTTATTATATTTAAAGTAAAACATTGCCTTTTTCTATTCAATACAGTGTTGAATACATTAAAATCACTTCGCCATCTTCCTAATCTTATCCTAAGCTCATAGAAGTGTTCTCAGGGATGAGCTTTGAGTAAAGCCACTTGAAATGTTATTTGTCTCCCCTATTTGTATCGTCACTACCAAAATGCTTCTATCATCACCACACATGACTAGTATTTACAGCTTCGTCTTTGCGTATGTTTAGGAAACACTAGTGAATATCGGTGGGGATAAAGGTCCTAATAATTTTAACTTAATTTTCCATTAAAAAATTTTCAAAATTGTTAAGAGTAATAGACAGAAACCTACTCGCTTCCTCCAACAGTTGCAACAGTTTATTTCATTGATGTATGTGGAAGTTTTTTTAATATTGACCTCTATGAGCAAACATTAAAAAGTCAAATGGTCAAGCATATGATCACAAAAGTAGTGAAGCTAAAAAGGCGTATCCAAAGTAATTGAGTACTAACTTCTGCAATAGACTATAGTTGAGATAAGACTAAAAAAACGTTATTAAAGAATATTTTTGTATAGGTTTTTGAATTAGATCAAGTTGGGAAATCAAAAATGCGTTTCCTAATAACACTACAAAATATTTTCTTCTAACAAGTACATTAATATGATAAACTTTATAAACCTACCAGTAACAAACAGCTCTAATCTATTTTAACAGAAAAATGTGTGCTGCTCATGTATGTAGATTACATAAAAAGCTTCCCCAGCCATTTTTCAATTACTGTCTGTCAGAGCCAACTACTAACAAGCATTTACGAATTCCCCAGAAGAGCAGGTCGTCCAAGTGCCGCTCCCAGTCGCTGGTGAGCACCTCCAGCACCGAGGCCTGCGAGGAGCCGCCGTCCGCGAAGAGCTTCTCCATCAGGACCTCCAAAGTCATGGGCAGGTACTCTCCCCGTAGCGCCATCCTCGTCGTTTGCAGAGGCCGAAACGTTTGATTCTGGCCGATGGCCAAGTTTACGCGATAAATCGCGCTGATTAACTCGATTTCAAGTTTATTGGCTCCTGCCAGTCAATCGCTGATGAGCGACTTCGCCTGGCCCTTGCGGTAATGCCGCGCGTGAATTATTTTGGCCGGCGCATTAAACAATCGCTGCCGTTTTAGACTATTTCGAGCCCTGCGCGATGAGTTTAGAATGATAATGGCGAGATTTACGGCTTTGCTAAACAGGCGGTTCTGGTATAATTGGATTTTGTTTATGCTGCGCGTAAATAATTCTACTAACGCAATAAGGTTTTTATCAGGACTGATAAGTCATTTTATTGTTGCTTGTAACGGAACGTAAGCGCGCCTTTGTCTACAGCATGTGAACATCGCGTTTCAAATAAAATTTTGATTAAAGCAACATGAGTTTAATCAATTAAACGCTCCTGATAACAATAATATTTTGTCATTTGTTCAACAACAACCAAAGTATTTTCTTGTTATCTTAAAATGTTTATACAAATAAAAAATATTGAAAAGGTAACGCAAAGGTAACGAAAAAATGTGACACACAAAAACTAAAATTAAACGCACAAACAAGCAACAGTAAGACGGCTAAGACGAGAAAAAGGCGTAGGAAAAGAAATACTATAATTGTGGGCTCATAGAATGTAAAGAGGGAGCGTTACTAAATTTAACGGAGAAGCTTAAGAAATATAGGGTATACATAATGAGGATACAAAAAATAAAACAAAGTGGGAAAGAGATGTATTTATGAATAGTGAAACCGAGAATAGAATGTTAGGTACTGGTTTTAATGTCAGCACTTTGTTGCAGTACTTAATAACAAATTTTAACCCACTGTCAGACTATGCAACATGAGAATAAAAAGAAAATACAATAATATCAGTCCATACCCAGTCTGAAAAAAAGGTGAAGAGATGAAAAATGTTCATGACGAAAAGTTAGAAAGACTTTTACCATAAGGACATCCACAAGGTTAGATCAAAAATAACGGTATCAAGACTGAGGAAGTCTAAGAAGGGAAAGAAGAAAAGAAGGACATATATAAGACTACGTGGGGAAAATGAAAAGGTCGCCCAATACTATAGACAAAATTTAGAGCGGGAGCTGGAGGATAGGAATAATGCTCCAAATATAGAAGAAGAGTGGAAGATGTTAGAAAAAGCAATACTAAAATCAATGGACATGTTATTAGAGGAAGCACAGGAGAATAGTCGGACTAAATAGTTTGATGGTTAATGTAAGAGGGGAATTTTAAGAAGAAATAAAAGCCGAATAGCAGTGTTTACTAACAATACTGCAGAGGCAAAGGCGATATATGAAGAAACTAGAAGAGAAGTAAAGCGTATCTAGCGAAACATAAAAAGAATATAGGTAGTACAACAGCTAAGAACAATAGAAGAAAATGTTGCTAACAAAAAGTTAAGAAACTTTTACCAAGGGTTGAAGAAGCATAAAGGAAGTGTTAAAAGTGAGACTTTGTTTTGTAAGAATAAAAATGGAAATTTAGTAGGTGGAACCGAAAGGTAGTGCGAGGGGCTAAATAGTTCAGTGAAGTATTGAATGAAGACAATGAAAACGAGGTAGGAGAGGAAACAAAAAATATGGCAGTAACCCAAAACAGACAGATAGCAGAAGAGAAGGATGCACCGGAGCAGGCAAAAGATACAGCCGATAATTAAAATACAAAAGAATGGTAAGAAATTACGGCTGAGCTTCTAAAAATGGCAAATAACAATCTGCTTACAAAATTGCATACGTTTCTAAATAAGATGTGGAAAAAGGAGAAAATGCCAAAAAATGGTCGGAGGTGGTGCTATACTTTGCAGACACTATCTACAACCCTTTCAACTTAGCATTTGCAGTGAAAATAAGAAAATTCCAATTCAAAAGAACTGGAACTGAATTTAATAATCTACATCAATTCCTGGCCTTTACAGATGACGTAGTGGTTTTAGCAAGAACCAGAGAAGATCGTACCAAATATTTCATAAGGGAAACAAGGAAATTAGGAGCAATGGTGAATATACATAAAGATAACAAGATGTATGATGTTTGGAACAGGAAATATACAAACCTGGGATGACTTAGAAATTAAAGTGGAAGAAGAGAGATAGAGTCATATATCTGGAAGTAGAAATGGATCCAAAAAAATAAATAGAAATAAGGTTAATGTTAGGCACCAAAAACAGGGCAGGTTTGATCCTAAAAAATGAGAGAGCCAAAGATTTATCTAATGCTGTAAAAATTCGATTATATAAAAAGGTAATAAAACCAGTACCCTTATATGCGTATGAAACCTAGCTTTTGAGAGCAGAAGATATTTAAAAATTGAAATTTGGGAGACTAAAATACTGGGAATGATTTACAGAAGTGTAAAGGAAGGGGAAATATGGGAAAAACGTACAAACCAACAATTTAAACATCTGTATAAGAACCCATCTATCATTATATATATTTCAGACGACTGTTTGTATTCATATATGTCTGTCACAATCGAAGGTCATTGACTTTAAACGTTTTTAATTTATATTTAATGTTTCACATTATCAATTATCATTAAGCAATGCATACGAATTTTTTCCTTAGTCATAATAATAATCAAGCAAGCCAAAATTAAGTCGTTAGGCCATATATTACGAAAGAAGGACTTCAGGGCACCAAGGAACCTTACATTGGAAAATATTCATGGGAAAACATGAAGAACACCAAAGAAACCATGGAGAACTAAGAATTACTAACGGGCAAGCCCAGGTTAAGAATATAATAAAATGGAACAGGTAATAGAAAGGGCCATAAGCCTCAAAGGCTCTTTGAAATGACAAATACGTACATATATACATGCACATGTTTCTGCAGATATCAAAAATATTTGTTTCTCATGTCTATACTTTCTTCACGAGTGCTTTGTATGTTATCCGTATTCTTCTAAAAACCAGCTATGTACGATTTTTCTTCGAATTTTTAACATATATTTTAACTTTAGCCATTAAGAGCTCGTTGTGGCTATCGCAGTCTAGCCAGGGATATGTTTTTGTATTAATTACACTTGATTTCTATTTATTCTGCAGACGAATGTAATCAATTTGGTTTCGGTATTTGCCTTCCGGTGCTACTCATGTACAGAGTTATGATTAAATAGGCTATTTAGAGTAGTGAAACTGTTATTAGTGCAAAAGTTTATTATTTTCTCGCCTGATGTATTCCTACCTATTTAGTCCGAACTTTCCTAGTGTCTCTTATGTAGTTGTTCTCATTGGTATTGTCAATTTTTGCATTTAAGTCGCCTATAACGAATATAATTTCTTTGTTGAATATTTTGCAAATGTTTCAAGTTGTTACTTTTGAGGCTATATATCTGAATGATACTCATTATTTTTGGATATCAATACTGTCACGCCATTCACAGATATAGTTTTGTGTTCAGAGAAGCAAAAGTTATTGCTATTCTTCGAAATAAAGTGAGCATTATTTCAACTAGTTTTATGTCTTTAACTTCCTGTTCAATTATGTTGTGCTTTCCAGTATACAATACCAGGCCTTAATCTAAATTGCAATTTTGATGTTTTTACGGGGGGGGGGGGCATATACGTGGTGTTTTGGCAAACAAGTGAATAGTTTAACTCCGAATATATTTTATTTTGAAACAACCTATGACATTACCGAGGAACACTTCCTCTATTTAGGAAGAAATCCAGTAAGAAGCATAAGTGCTGCACCAAAACCTTTATAGCATTTGCGAAATACCAATACTAACTTTATGTGCTCAAATCTGATTTGATGCTCTAAATATATTTATGCAAAATATAAAAAATTATTCTACAAAGCTTATAACAAAATTGAAAAGAAAACTCACTTAACTATCCAGATTCCCTAAAAAATACGCATGCATTAAAACAAGAAATTTGAAAAAAACAGAATATACTATAAGACTCACTATTCATATGCAGGGTGTTTTAAAAAGAATTATCCGATTTAACATGTTTATATTATGAAAAATAATGAACACATACTTAAAATTAATTTTATATTACAGGGCTAATTAATCTTGGAGTTTTTTTTTACATACCATATTATAGGTCCTCAATATGCCCCCCTTGGGATACACGGCGTCTGTCCATACGGTAGCCAAATTCGTCCCAAACTTTTGCGAACATATTTGTGTCTACTGCTGCCATGGCTGGTGTTATGCGGTTCCACATTTCGACTACTGTACATAGTTGGAAGGGAAGGCACGCAGTATTTTATAAATTCCCACAAGAAAAAATCGTACACAGTAAGGTCCGGCGATCTTGAAGAAGTGATGCAAAGCTGAATTGTTAGATCCTATACGACCGATCCATCGTTGTGGAACCTGATTATTCAAAAATTCTCGAACTTCCAGGCTCCAATGTGGTGGTGCTTCGTCCTGCTGGAAAATGAAGTCATCCGAATCGGTCTCTAACTGTGAGAAAAGCCAGTTTTCAAGTATATCTAGATATGTGATTCCCGTAACAGTGTTCTCTAAGAAAAAAAATATGTGGTACGCTTTTTCTCGAGAAAGAGCACAAAAAACATTAAGTTTAGAAGAGTCTCTCTCATGCCGTACAATTTGATGTGGCTGCTCCGTACCCCATATTCTAACATGATAAAGGTTTATCTTAACACTTAAATAAAATGTAGCCTCGTCAGAAAACACTAAACGAGTTGCAAAATTATCATTTTTTACCACATTGTCGAGGATGAATTTACACAACTCCACGCATTGTTGTTTGTTCTGCACGCAAAATACGCCAGACAGACGTTAAGGAAATGTTTAGTTCTCTACCGACACGGCTAGTAGATTTTTGGGAGCTACGCGCGAAACTCAGCCGGATGCGCTCCACATCTTCGTCTGACACACGGGGACGACTACTAAATTTCAGTGTACCCCTGTCTTAGCATTTTCTATATCTTTGCCTACTACTCTGCGCAGTAGGACGTTCAATACCATATTATTGACGAAAATCACCCTGAATAGGTGCGGACTCATACTTCGCGAAGTGTAGAACAGAAAATGATTTCTGTTGTCCAGTCTCCATCTTGACAAACACTGAAATAACAGGTGAACGAAGCATGCTGTCGACAACCGCGTAAAACTTTTTCTAACAGAACATTGTTTGATCAAAACGGATTAAAAGCTGAACAGTTATGATTTTTTAAAAACTCCTATATATTATTTATGCTATATACATAGTTCTATACGCTGTTAGCTCGAGTACGGTTGTAACTTGAGTTTCCTTTGCTTAAAGTGAGTACCTTAACCTTATAAACCATCTTAATATTTATTTCTAATGGGTTGGCGAATAAGTTCGTTCGGTTTTATTTAACAGTTTTATTTAATAATAATAGTAGTTCCCCGTAACAGGCCTTGAAGGCCCTTTGGGGTCGTAACAGGATAGATCTGCTACAATCTAGAGCCTACGGTACACAAGGGTAGTAACGTGGCTAGCGCTACGTACCGACCGCCTGTTATTACCCCAGAGTTTGACCTCCAGGTACTCATTTATTGCAGCCTGAGTCGAGCTGGGCCGTAAAAATGCCAGTGATCGAATTGGCGAGAGCGGGATTCGAACCCGCAACTCTTGGTTTCGTAGTCTAGCGATCTATCCACTAAGCCACCACAGCTCATTAACAGTTTTATTTAAACAAAAAAAAAATTTTAACAATAGATTAATCAATAATGTATTCTCCGTTACTGTTTACGACCTGTTCCCACTTCTCGACCAATTTGTTGATACCGTTCCGCGAAAAATCGCCCGGTCTGGTTGTTGAGCCACTTTTTGAGGTCCTCTTCGTTGTTGAAGGTTCATATGGTTCGACAGGGAGCGGAAAAAATGGTAATTTGTTGGCGCAAGGTCCGAAGAGTAGGGTGGATGCTGAAAAACCTCCCATTCGAGCTCTTGAGGGGCGGCTTTGACGACTTGTGCAACGTGGGGCCTGGCGTTGTCGTAGAGCAGGATGACGTGGCCTTGTCTATCGGACCTTTTTAGTCGAATAGCTTCATTCACGCAGTGTAGCTGGGCAATGTAGAGCTCCTTGTTGACTGTGGCGTTCTTTTCGAGCATTTCCCAGTGCACCATGCCCTCCCAGTTCCACCATACGCAGATCATAGTCCTCTTTGAGTGGAGATTCTGCTTTACTCTCGGCTTCGGAGTTTCTTGTGGAGCCACCCCGTCTTTTCTTTGCTTCATATTGACATATTTCTCATCTCCCGTGATCATTCGATACAAGAAACGTTGTTTGTGCCCACGTGTTGCTCGATGGCGGGCCAGATGTTGTGAAGCAATTTGAAAGCTATTTTCTTTGTTGTTTTCTGTAAGGTCATGAGGCACCCAAGCTCCCAATTTTTCGGCAAATCCCATTGAATGAAGATGATTGAGTATGGTCTGATGATCGCAGTTCATTTTTTCCGCCAATTCGCGACTTGCTTGGCGACCGTCCTCTTTCAAAAGTGCCTTGAGACGCTCTTCATCGAATTCCGAAGGTCTTCCACTACGGTGCGTATCATCCAGGTTAAAGTCGCCATTTTTGAACTTCGCAAACCATTTTTGTGGTGCACGCTCGCCTATAACATCTTTTTCGTACACACTGCATATGTCCTGAGCGGCTTCGGCAGCTTTTTGTCTTCGATGAAAAGCGAAGAAAAGCAGGTGTCGAAAATGAATTTTTGCCTCCTGGATATTCCATTTCTGTAGCTGGAAAGTGATTAAAAATTAAATTATTCAAAAAAAACAAATAACACAGTTTTGTAGAGCAGAAAAAGATCTTTCTAATAAATACTAACAATTTGCCAAACAGCAAACAAATCGTTGTAAAACAAAAGAATAAATAAAACCGAACGAACTTATTCGCCAATGTAATATTTAAAATAAGATTAATTGTGACAACAAATAAGTGCGGGACAAGTAAACGCGTAGCGCTACAATCACTGATAACGAAACAATTTCTCGGTACCCAAAAACGTTCTAAATATGAGTAAACCAAATAAATTTCAACTGAAGCCCCCTAACTTAATTTATAAAGGAAAGAAAACAAATTATAATTCAAGTGATATGGATTATCAAAAAATAGATACCAACAATTCGATCAATTTAAGACCTCTAACATTACCTCCCGACCCCGACTACAATAAAAGATATTTATTTAACAAAGATTTTCTAATCTCTCAATACAAATTTTATATATAACAATCACAAATGAAACAATCTCACAACCGCAGATATCAAATATTACTATCGACAAATTCCACCTATATTTATTGCTAATGGCATCAAAGATCAAAATATAATCGCAGATATCAAGAAAATGACCACCGAAGACTTCTCTACAAATTACAAAGGAAAGGAACTTGAGATTAACCTAAATAGCATTGACGATTTCAGAAAACTAAAAAAAGTTTACGTCAGTAAAAAAATCAACTCTATCATCTCAGCAATAATACGAAATGTTCCTATTTCAATAACCGAAACAGAAACAATGACTAAACTAATACGATTAAAATATCTAACTAAGGTTATACGAATACTCAGTCATAAAAAAACACCAATGCCAATCGTTGCTCTAGAATTAGAAAAAACAGAAAACGCTAACAATCTATTCAATCGGAATAGAGTACATTACTATGTGGTGACGGTGAAACCACGACGAAGAAGTAACGAAATATTGTAATGGCAACTATTGTCATTTACCACCTCGCTGCGTGAAATGTTCAGGAAATCACTACTATCCTCACTGTAAAAAAGCTAAGGATTTTGGATCTCTGAACTCTGTAAACTGTGAAGGTAAATATACCGCTAACTATAGAGACTGTCCCTATATTAAAAAATGCAACAACTCTCACTTCAACCCCGCAGTCAAACCTATAAACCCCTAGTCCAACAGGAAAAACGATAAACAACCCATACTTACGTATCTATGCTGCATAGTCCCATCCAGACAGCTGACTCTAACATAAGTAATGGTAAATCAACTGACTCTAACATTACTATACCTAGTTTGCTCCAAGTTATTATTAAATTAATCACATCATACATTGAACACACGTTATGAACGAAAAATTTACAGTTTCAGGGTATCATATCTACAGAAAAGATAGAGTCACAGAAGTAGAATGAGGGTATTTTGCTGTAACTATTAAGCCTAATCTATCTATATACTTGAACAGAAAGTAAAAAAACGTAATGTGGCGTTGCCCTGCGCCCTTGATTTAAACGAGTAGATCCGTGCATAGTAAATAAAGACAGCCTATACATTTGAAGAGTTGACATGAAATCTAGCTTGCCGCGCTCTGAACGCTTAATTTACGCGAGGTCCGTGCGTCGAGGTCGCTCTCGTTCTACTAGGCGGCACTGGCTGCCTTTGTACCTGTGATCCCTTTTATGGTGTAGGAACAGATGCACATTTGTTAACATAATTAACATTTCCCTGTCCGTTGTAAAAACGAAGCCAAAATGTCGGCAATACTAAAGTTGGGTTACACAATTTCAGAATCAAAACAAACATTCTGATACTACCGCCAACATTAATCTAGAAAAAAATTGAAAATGACTGCAAATAAACGTAAGAAATACGTAAAGTTAAACCGATTTCAACTTACGCATTTCTTACGTATGAACGTAAAAATTACGGGAGTGCATTATGAACGAGCGCATAAGCTTTGCATTGGTTCAACTTTACGTTTTACGTATTTCTTTCGGGCAGCTTATGCTTAGGTCCATTATGAATCAACACTAAGTTAAATTGTTCAACGTTTCCGATCAAGGGAAAAAGCCGATTTGAGGGAAGGAACGTGAAATATTATCAGCCTAGAATGCCCAAAATACTTTTTGGAGGGCATCCTCTTGTTACATCAACAATCGAACTAGATAATGTCAAATACCTAAAAACCGTTGTAATGAAGCTATCCTTAACTAATACCTCCTTATTAAGACTAGTTTCAGCTTACAAACCACCAAATAGCCAACTTAACTTTAATGATCTTCGAAAGTCATTATTGCACGATAGTAGTTAGACCTTAACTGCAAGAACCAAAACTAGTGATGCAAATCAAGCAACCCTAATGGGGTGGAACTAAATAACTTCATCCCCCTATTGGGAATTATGATAGCTGCTCTCGCAGAATATATTTCTTATACCTACAGACATAATCAACAATGAGTCATCTTGCCTATCATACTGCATAAAAACTTAAACTATACTTACTGAATTGGATTCCGATCATCTCCCCGTTATATTTACCCTCAACTGTTCGCCTTATAATTAGTCTAAGCTCTCAAGACAAATGGAAGGACCATTAGGATGGGAGAACTTCAGAACTATCTTGAACCAACACATTCAAAGCAGTTGTTGAATTACATCTACTAACCCGCATCAACCTAAGTGCTCCCTATAAGATAGAAAAAGCTACCATTCAATATGCAGCATGACATCCACAGTCTCTAAGGAGGTACAGCAAAATATAAAATGTCCGCAACGAAGTACTTGAGCTAGTACGACAAAAATGTAGAACGAGATCGAAATAGCAACGAATTTAAATACACAAGAAGAAATAAACAACGAAATTGATACATTCAAGGAAGCAACTACGTTAGCGATTATTCTAGCCCCTATTTATAGACTACATCAAGATCAAACTCCTCCACTACACATACTGGAACTGATAAAAGAAAAACACGCGACTCAAAGATTGTGGCAAACTACCCGAAACTCAGCCGTTAAGAAACATTTGAACAGGCTCATAAGGCTAGTTAGATTTGAACTGGATCAATATCGGATGCCCTCTTATAAATTACATAGAATTCTTTAACTCAGTGGTTTACCCCAACACCCACATGAAGGGTGAATATATTTTGAAGATCAAGATTAATGCGAGTTACTTGACGTAAACCTATCCCACAAAACCCATACACAAACATAACTCAATTAAGACACATGGACAAAATCAGCTCCAACGACATACAATTTATTGAACCAGTTTCTCCAACCGAAATGGACACGCCCAGAAACTCAAATCTAAACAAATACATGGGACTCCGGTTCCATAAATTTCCGAGGCTTCTATCATGAAAAAAAATTTGCGGCCACTTCCGGTCAAACTAATCTCGAGCCGATCAGGCTGAATTTTGGCGTCTGGGCTTGACTTATGGTCTTTAGTTGAATACGGAAAATGTTATTTTTCTATCACAGATCAAAAATTATAAGGCTTGACAGATGTGAGTAATGACAAAAATAAGAACTTGTCTCCAGCTTGGAAGTTGCCTTGATCAAGAGTTGAAAAATAAAAGGACGGACAGACGGACAGGCAGACGACATTACTCTGCATAGAGCGTCTCATTTTAATGAATAGAAGCCTAAAATCACCAATACCAGTCCTAATTCACAAGTTACTGCTTAAGAATCTTCCAGACAAATCCATAGCTCACCGAACAGAAATTTTCAATGCGTGTCTGAGGATAGGACACTTCCCCAACACCTGGTAACAAGCAACAATATTAATGTTTCTAAAACTTGACTCAAATGATTTCTATCAGATAGGACCTATCATGTAAACCTAAACACCTTCGCCTCGCAAATCGCCATATCGAAGCAGGTGTTCCACAGGGATCAGTTTTGCACCCAACATTGTTCAATGTTTACATGTATGACATTTCGGCGTTACCTAGTTCCAACATAGCGATATAGCGATTATCAGTCAATACCATACAATTCATACAGAAGCAATCAACCTACCAACAGGTCTGATCCAACTTAACCAGTAGTTTATTTACACCTTAATAGTAAGACCGATATTTACATATGGTAGCAGTGTCTAGAGTACCACACCTAAAACTAACATAAACAAATTACATGTACTGCAAAATAAAGTATTACATATAATCACCAAAGCGGGATGGTACATTCGAAATTCATAATTGCACAGACAAATACAATTTAATCATATAGTGGTAGTATCATCTTTTAGAAAATATCCTCAACATTAAACTTGATACTCAATAGACCAAAAATAAGCTACTAGTACACTGTGGAAAAGATAAAACTTACAAACTAGAAGAAATTCGTTTTGGTTATCTCATTTGAAATGGAGGAAAGTTATCTTTAATAAAACCGTTATTCAGGGCTATGAGTCTGATTTGCCCTTTTTTAAGAACTCTTTGAAAGTTTAAAAAAACCATAAATCACCCTTTCTTCACAGTTAAAATGTTGTGCCAGCACTATCTGACGCCTATTTCTGTTTTCTTATCGCAAGTAAAAAAAAATAGTATCTATCACCTGTAAGTCTGATTTACCCTTTATAACAAAGTCTTTAAACGTTTAAAAAAATACCTGGCTATCTCTTCATGATCAAAATCTCAATACGCGGGGTGTCATATCATCATAAAATATTGAAAGCTGTCATTTAAATTATTCCAACATAAATTTTTAAAATCTTGGGTGGAAGCTGCACCTATCCCAACTATTAGTACTTTTGTATACAATACTGTAATAGGTGTTTTTGTAGTTCCAAGACAAAAACCCTCCTTTATCTCCACCCTTAGGTAATTATGGTGCAGTCGTAACTTTCTTGAACGAATGGCCTCTTTGCTACAGATGTGAAACCTGGGCGTTTCAGAAAAAACATAACAAATAGTCATCAATTAAAACCATACCATGTTTTGCCTTTACAGTACGACATTAATAGCAGGATCAGAAGAAGCAATCTATTCGATGCAGGCCATAAATCCCGACGAGATTCGCGATCTCATTATCATACAATGTCTTACGAAATTCTTAATTTATAATTATCATTTCCGTATTGTATAATAAGTTATAAACTTGACTATGAAAAATAGCACAAAACTCATTAGAAGAATTAATTAATCAAGATTTTGATAAGACAATGAGCGTTTGCTTTACACAAACTAACAACCCATTCGAGCTCAAATCTTAATACTTTAGCTTAGAGGCAGCCAAGGAAAAGTAGACAAATCGAAATCGCCAATATAACCAACAGCGAATTAAACATCACAGATATTTTGCTAACTTGCTTATATACGAAATGGAAACATTAATGGTGACAACAACTTTGAATAATTTAAAGGCGGTAATTCAGCAGAAAATTGACGCTGATTTGAGTTCTTAGAACTGTTGGTTTTTGGGACTCAAAATATATTCAACAGAAAAAATAGGTCGAATGAAGAATAAGTGAAGCCTTAAAAGATTGATTTGTTTTTCCTTACCTTATTACAAGCTTTTCTTACTTATGAACTATATTCAGCTTACATTTAATGTTTATTATTAATGTCTATTATTTTACGGGAGAATCATCTGTTTCATTTGTTCATGATTAATTGGACAATTTATTTTTAACTAACTTGTAATTACCTTCTTCTTCTTCTTTCGGTGCCTCCTCACTAATTGAGGCCTGCAATAACCATAACACTTTTTTCTCTGTTTTCTGCACTTCTGATTAAGTTTTCGACGTTCAAACCAGTCCCTTGACTATTAGTTGGGCTACTCAGCGAATCACCAGCTTCAAAGAATAAGTGACCTTACCGAAAGAGGCTTTAACAACAAACAATACACAGTAGCAATCTTTCTCGATGTCGCGCATGCATTCGACAGGGTATGGATAGAAGGCGTCAAGAAGAAAACTACCAAGATTCGAACCGGAGTCCCACAGGGCAGCATTTTGGGGCCGATCCTTTTTAACACATACACGTCCTACCTCCCAGAGCCCGATGCAACAATAGCAACCTTCGCAGATGACACCTCCATGTTCACACAATTCAATAATCTTAATGAAGCAATCACCAAATTATAGACTGCAACAGACAAACTTCTAACATGGTTCAAAACCTGGAACATCAGAATAAACCCTGACAAATGCCAAAGCAAAATTTGTACGCTAAGAAGGATCAACAATCCTCCCTGTACACAAATAGAGAACAATGAAATACCCTGGAACCCAAAGACAGAGCTATCAAATATCTGGGAATATACCTCGACACTCGCCTAAGCTGGAGGTATCATATAAATCAAAAACTTATCCAAATCTGTATTCAGCTAAGACAACTATACCCACTGATTGATCGCGAATCCACACTAAAAATAGATTGCGCAACACTACTCTACAAAACCCTAATTCGACCTCTTACCCTGTATAGATCACCGATCTGGTGCACCACCTCAAACACCAACATACTGAAAATATAACGCCTCCAAAACAAAGTTTTAAGAATCATAGTCAACGCACCGTGGTACGTTAGAAATACCCAGCTGCACAAAGAACTCGACATCTTACCCATTGATCAATATATCAGGAACTGTACGGAAAAATTCATCTCAAACTCTTCAAAACAAACATTCACTCCAGGCTCAGACTAAAACTACCACCAGGACCTAGTTCTAGTAAGCCAAAGACATAATTAAACAAAATGTAAACTTACTGCACACAATGTCATAATCCATAATCTAACAATGAGTTATTAATATGTCACAAAATCTTTTACCTATGCCATGTATAACAAATTATTGTTGATCTGGCAATATATATATATATATATATATATATATATATATATATATATAATAATAATGGTAAGGCACTATGCCCCACGTGGGAGCTCAGCCTGCGAACTGAGAGGTTAAGGCACTCATACGTTCGCTCTCTCTGCCCGGTCGTCGCGCACCATCTCTGATGCGGGGCGATGTGGCAAGCACCGCGCCTTAGACGACCGCCATTATTACCCCTTGTTCGAATGAACGCAGGTACTCAATTATTTTTAGTGACTGAGTAGGCCACCTGCCAGGCATCAGAGAGCACCGGGAATTGAACCCGGGTCCGTCAGCATCGCAGCCCGCCCCTCAACCACGGGACCACGCTGGCTGTCATATATATATATATATATATATATATATATATATATATATATATATATATATATATATATATATATATATTTATCCGATCTTGTGATAATTTAGCAGTTTTGTATATACTATTAAAGAGTTCCGTCAATAATTCAAGATTGTCTTAGTCAACAATTTTTGAAAGTTTTTGGTGAATTTTGTTTAAACCTGAATTTTTTCCTATTGCAGCGGTCTTTCCAGCATGTTCCACTTCAGAGTTTAAGATTGGCGGACTTACTTCTTTCTGTTCTCTATACTCTGCTGGCTCTGTTCTATTGTCACCGAATAAATCAATAATATATTTCGTCCACACTGCTTTTGCTTCCTCTTCACTATTTATTATTTTACCTTCATCATCTCGTAGGCTGTTACGAGTTTTATTTTTAAATGAACCAACCATTTGTTTTATCTTTTTATGCATGATATGGTCGTCATGTGTTTTCTGTAAACTATCAATATTTTGCATTCATTCTCGGCCCAGGTCTATGCAATTTTCCGGAATAAGTGAGAGCTGGGTGCTCTGCCAGGACCAGTTACCGTAATTCACCTCCTGTTAAAGCACTTGGCGTGACCAACTATGGTAAAAGTTGCTACCTTTACAGCGTAGCCCGCCACCTCTAATTAGCTATATATACCAGGTGCACAACTATGAACGGCGGATTTGAGACAACAGATGGTGCGCCAATGCAGTGTGGAGTATAAAAATTTTACGTATATGAAATTTTGTTGTGCCACCAACAAGAGTCAACGCGCACTAGTGATAAGTTGAAAAAGTGTTTGGACAGTATTGTTTTGTTGTGTTCAATATGCCGAAATTTATGACAAATAAAGAGTATTCGCGGACAGCATTAGTTTCCATTTGAAGAAAACTGCTACTGAATCATACCGATTACTTCGAGAAGCTTATGGTAAACTTGTTTCATCGTAAGATACGTGTGAACGATGGTTTCGGAGTGGTGATTTCGATGTTGCAGACAAGGAACACGAAAAACTGCCAAAAAAGCACGAAAATATGGAATTGCAACCATTGTTGGACGAAGACGATTCACATACACGAAAACAACAGGCAGAGCAATTGAACGTTAGTCAACAAGCTGTTTCCAATCGCCTACGAGAAATGGGAAGAATTCAGGAGGTCGGCAGATGAATACCACATAAGTTCAACGTGTTTCTTGTTTTGGGCGCATTTCATACTTGTACAGCTGGTGCATATTATCTACATCTTGGTGAATTTCTAATATCTTTCTGCTATAATTAATCAGAGGTTATTGACACTTTTATTTTAACTTTGCTTTACTTTATGAGGTTTAGCAAAAAAAAAACACGACAGTTATATATATTTCCTGTCTGAACTTAATATAGATGTTATGCGATTGTTGAGAGCATCTGAAGTGTTTGTGATGTGAGTTACGTAAATGGACCACTAGAAGCTTGAGCAACTTTGTGTTATCAAATTTTGTGTAAAACTTAGTGAATGCACTTCTGAAACTCACTAAAAGTTATACAGAAGACTTGTAAGAAACACTCGCTATCTGGAGCGCAAGTGTTTCTACAACGTAAGACCTTATTACACGATCCAGAATAAGTAGAAGACGAACTTTGAGAGAAAGGACCTTCAACTCAAAAACAGACAATAATGTGACAAGAATGAAGACTTTTGTAACGCCAGACCATCGATTGACTTTAAGAATAATCAGTAGTGAGTTAAATTTAAACTTGTTTACCGTCCATCAGACTTTAAGACATGATTTTGGCATGAGAAATTTGTGCGCCAAAATAGTTCTAAAGAACTTTACAGCTGAGTAGAGGGCCGATAGGAGGGATCTGGTTGTCTTTGTTGTGGATGTTTGGCTGCTTTTGATAATATTCATGAGAGCGCAACTGCCTAGTTGAAAGACGCTTTTAGTACTTTTACAAACCTTAATTTGTATTAATAATAAAATTAGAGATTAAAAGAAAGCCAGTCTTAATATTTACCTGCCAAACCTCGTATATAGTATTTTAAGCAGTTTGTTTTTGTACTCTCTTCTTAAAATATTTTAAACACCTTGTTGCTTAAAGATACTTTCTAAGCAATACATTTGATAAGATTCGCTTTGTTCGAGGCCTTGGTCTACTTTAAATTTAACGCTAGATATAACATACGTACCGACATAAAACACGTTCAAGTTGTAAGTACTTTTTTAGATATATGGCGTTTAATGATTTTATGCGCTTTGCATTATATTTATGTTTTGATTCTTTTTAAGCCTGAAATTTAACACAAATAGGGGTTATGCATTTACTACGATTTTTATTGTTACGGGGCAAAACTTTCTTTAAAACTTTCAAAATCTTGCACCTGCTAAACGTAGAAAGTTTAACGAATTTCAAAATTATAGTTAGTGACACAACCAATATTCTTAGCTCTTTTTCTTAATAACCACAGAATTATTTGGTATGGCTTAACGTTAGGGAAATTTATTCTTAGTTTGCAGCAACAAATGTGTATGAAGGTCTTGCCATAACTTCTTAAATTGTTAAATAAATACAAAATGAGATTTTAACTCTTATGGTATTGATAGAAACATTGTTCATAATAATAATCGATTTCATAGGAATTAAATTTCCAGTTCGTATATTTTTTGTTCACTAAACGCTTTCTCATTTAATGTCATTATGAATAAGATCACAAAAGATAGTATGAGGTGCGTTCAAGTTCTAATATTTCCAAATTTTTTTCTCAGCAGTGAGATTAAGTAAAAAGATGCGGTTAATTTTAAAAGATCCAGGAAATATCTCTAAATTTGTAATATAGATGGTAGCACTATACAATGTGCACAGGTCGAATTACCGCCATTGCAGTGAGTGCTGTTTTGTATACTTAAAATGGCGACGTTTAGTGTTCTAGAAGAACGTGTAATTATCCGAATGAAACATACCGTGAAGATGTTATAGATGTTAAAAATGTGTGTTCGTGAATGTGTGAAAATGAACTGAAGCACCTTTGGGCACAAAGCAGCCGGACTGAAACCATGATTGCGCGAATGGAGCAAGTTGTTATGGAACACACAAGGCTACGTGGGTGGCAATGTCTTAGGACATGTTGACACGTGATGCCCCAATGAACTCCCGGATACAGACGTTCTCCGTGGCCACTAATTTTCAAATCGAGCTATTTCTCACTAAACAAAACATACCCCTAAAGAAGTGTTCTCAGCGCCCATGGAAACATCGACGACGTTGTGAAAAATGTATACGTCTAGACGGAAGTTACTTTGAGAAGCAACAGAAGTTTCAACATTCTTGGATAAGTACTTTTGCAGAAAAAAATTTAGAGACCTTAGAACTCAAACGCACCTCGTACAACACAAAATGGGATATTGGGCAGTCACAGAAATTTCAATGCATCTTGTTTATTGTGCCAGTTCTAACTCAGTTGTCAGAGGTCTTATCTAAAAATATCAAGTAAAACAAAGATAATGACAATAATACTGAACCCGGTGTAAATTCAAGATAGAGGAGAAAAGTACTGAACAAATAACAAGCTTCGATTATCTAGAAGTAAAAATAAACAGGCAATTGACAAGCAGAGGTCAGGGATCAGATTGACAAAGGCATGATAATATTGGCGTGACTAAGTAATATGGCATAATGAATTTTTAAAATGGAGATATTCTTAAATGAGTCAGTAACAACAGACTAAAGCCTAACATTAAAAAAAAATAATGAAATATTTTTGAAATAAATATTTTAAAATAAATTCGACTGTAAAGTAAAGTGATCTGCTATATGAGCAAACACTACGTAATATGTGGTATGTCGACAACATTATAATGTATAAGATATTCTATTTTCTGGCTTATCTACGAGTTGTCTTAACAGTAGTATAATTTGCGATGATTTTTTATCAATTTTTTATTGACAAATGTGACGTTTTTAAGGTTCTACCATATTTTTTTTAACAGTTGGTATTTATTTGCAATAAGCAAATCATATTACTATAATGGAAATACATAGCAGTGTAAATTACATGGGAGGTAACGCCCTTTGACGTTCCTCAAATGAAATTACTTTCAACAATTAATAACTAATAATAAGTAAGTAGTAGGGATATTATATCTGTCTAAAAACGATTAGGAAGATCTGACGGCTTGAAACGTTTGAGTCTGCGCACTTTCATCAATTAGTTCTGTCACTAGTGGGTTAGGATGAGATTCTAGTCGCAAGAGGTATTTTTCACTAAACTTGGTAATTTCTTCTTTCACTGACTTCATTTTTAGGTCTTTCCGTATTTCCGTGTTGGGTATGTAGTAGGGGGCGTTAGTGATGGTGCGTAAGGTCTTCGACTGAAAGCGTTCCAGAATTTCGATATTGGAATGTGAGGCGGTACCCCACAACTGGATACCGTAGCTCCAAATTGGTTTCAGTATACTTTTGTAGATTAATAATTTATTACTCAGAGAGAGTTTGGAGTTGCGACCTAAGAGCCAGTAGTAACTCTTGAGCTTAAGATTCAGGTGTTTTCTCTTAGTCCATATATGAGTTTTCCAGGTCAGGCCTTTGTCTAAATGCATCCCAAGATATTTCACACTGTCGGTACGGGGTAGAACTCAGCCGTCCATTATCACATCAGGGACGATTCCTCTACGTTTAGTGAACGTGATTTGTAGTGACTTTTGAGAGTTGATTTTGAATCGCCATTTTTGGAACCAGTCAGTTACTGCGTCTAAGTTTTGCTGTAGATTACTAGCGGCTGTAATAGGGTCGGTGTGAGAGGAGAGAAGCGCTGTATCATCAGCGTAGGTTGCGATCAAATTGTTAGCATTCGTAGGGAGGTCTGCAGTGTATAGAACGTATAAGACCGGACCTAGGACACTACCTTGCGGAACCTTATCGAAGGCCTGGCTGATGTCAAGAAAGACGGGTGCACAATAGTTCTTGTTTTCGAATGCTTGGTTAATGTGTTCAACTACCCTGTGTACCTGTTGTATTGTGGAGTGGTGACTCCTAAAACCAAACTGGCGATCAGGTATTAGGTTTTCGTCGGCCAGGATGGGGGTGAGCTTGTTCAGAAATAATTTTTCAAAAAGCTTTGAGAATAGCGGTAACAGACTAATAGGTCTGTATGAATTGGGCTCGTTGATGGGCTTTCCAGGTTTGGGGATAAGTATTATTTGAGCAATTTTCCATTGTAACGGAAAGTATCCTGTACGCAGAATACTGTTGAAGATAAGCGTGAGTATACAGATAGCTTTAGGAGGCAGTTCCTTCATTATGTGATCAGTGATTAAGTCGTGTCCAGGAGACTTTTTGCAATTAGTCTTTCTATCAATCATTGTTTGAACTCCAGCCCTAGTTAAAGGTTTAATGGGAAACGTAAGTTGATTTGTGGCCTGTAGTAAGTTGTCGACTTCTGCGTCTGTGTGGGGGTCGTTAGAAAGTAGAGGTTGAAACACTTCTTGAAGGTGGGCTGCAAAAGTGTCTGCTTTATTTTTGTCAGTGCTGGCCCATGTTCCGTCCGGGTTACGAATTGGGGGAATATGTTTTTTAGGTCTATTATTTCTGTTGCGGTTAGTCCTTCTAAGTACTCATTGAGGAATTCGTTTTTTGCTTGCTTAATAAGTTCTTTAAGGTTTCGAGCTGCTGTATTAAGTCTACGTTTGTCCTCTAGGAATCTGCTATGTTGCCAGATCCGTCGTAGTCGCCTTTTTTCAGCAATCTTTTTGACTTGAGGTAGTAGTTGTGGAGTGGCTCTTGAGGCGGCCAGATGGATTGTTTGGGTAAGTGTTTCTACCGCTTCTTCTATATCTTCTTCTGTTTTCAGTGGGATATTAGTTGTTAAATTTTCCTGTAGTACTTCTCTGAAATAGTGCCAGTCTGTTTTCTTACTTGTTAAGGATGGGGTTCTAGTTTTACTTAATAGTGTTGTACTTATTTGCGCTATTATCGGGCTATGGTCCAAGGATATGTCTAGGCACGACGAGATTTCTAGGTAACCTTGGGGTATGCCCTTGACCACATAAAAGTCGAGCAGGTCGGGGATCTTCGTTAGATCAGTCGGCCAGTAAGTGGGTTGATATGTGGAGAGATGGCTTAGTAGAATTCTTCCTCTTGGGTTGGCAATACGCGACCCCCAGGGGGGGGTGCTTCGCGTTGAAGTCACCTCCGGCCATGAATCGGTTACCTAGTGATCGTATATACCTTTCAAGGCTTTCCTTATCAGGTCTATGCCCGGAAGGGCAGTAAGCAGCAGAAATGTTTAGGGGACCTATCCAGTCCTCTATTGATACTGTGGTTGCCTGGATATATTCGGAACAGTATTTTGGTGTCTCATGATGTCTTATATGGTGTTTTATTAATATTACTGAGCCCCCTCTAACTGTATTGTTCGGGTAGTTGGTGTTAAAGGTGTTGTAACCTCTAATTTTAAAGTAGGAGTGTTCTGTAAAATGCGTTTCAGAGATGAATAGTATGTCAATGTTATGCTGTAGTTTCGTAGCGGTGGTTGACCAGACCGTTGGCGTTCCACTGGGCCATTTTGAGTGTTTGTGCCATTAGGGATTCTTAGAGTTCACTAATTGAGTCACTAGATTTTTTAAATCTCGTATTTCTTCCATGAGCTGGTTTATCATGGTTCTTTGGGAGTCTATTGTCTGTTGCATAAAATATACTATAGTGTTTGAGTATTGCGGAATATTTTGTAGATCGTGGTGGTTGACTTGAGCTTTGTTGGCGTATGAGTGCGGATCATAAGTTCTTGTTGCCTTATTATTGAGACCTGGGTTGTTATTTATTTGAGAAGCTACTACTGGTTTAGTGGCTGGAGTTTGAGTCTGTACTGGTGTAAATCCGCGATTTATGAGTGGAGGAAAACGTCTATTTCTAATTTCTTTGTAGACTGGACATCCCCGATAGTTCCCAGGATGTTCTCCTAGGCAAAGTGCGCATTTTGCTTTGCTTTCATCACCTTTCTTCTTGGAGCATGTTCTGTAGTCGTGGTATCCGGCACATTTTACACATCGGAATGGTCTAGTGCAGTAATTTTGAGTGTGTCCATAACATTGACATCTTTTACATTGTGCCAGTTCTTTTTTTTTGATTAGGAGGTTCGACTTTAATGATAGCGTTTAATAGAGAGGTAATTACGTAAATTTCTTTATTTTTATCATGTTGTTTGAGATCGATAAAGAATAAATTTAGTGGGGTCTTCTTAGTGCGATGCTGGACTCCTGTGATATTCATTACTTGACGGCCTAATGCCTCTAGCGCTTCCTTTATGTCAATTTTATCTGTAGTGTGATGCAGGTTTCTTATCACTACTCTGAATGATTTATCCTCGGGTAAGATGAATGTGTGTCTGACTACGTTATTTTCGTCAAGAATCTTGATTATTGTTTTATAGTTTTCGACTGTCTTAATCAGGAGCTTTACAGTGCCTCCTCCTGTTACTTGATATTGGTACTCATCCTTCTTTATATGTGTTTCAATAACTCGTAGTAAAGGAATTATGTTTGTTACATAATGTATGTGGATTGGAGGAGGTTTCGGGAGTTTGGCATTGGTTTCTGTTGAGGTGCTTGATGTCGGGGGGTTTTCCTTACTTGCTAGTATTTGAAATCTATTGCTAGTGGCAACTGGATTTTTGTCAATTGGCACTGCTGATTGAGTATTAGTTCTCTTTCTTTTGTGTTTTTGAGTTATTTCTTGAAAATCATTTGGCTTTAAATGGGTCGTTGTTTCTTCACTTGTTATTGAAATGTTGTCGTTATCGTATTTTTGAGTGTTTGATATCAGTGGAGCTTCGTCTTGTATTTATTCCGCTCTATTCCAGTCCATCTGAGCAGAGTAAGGCAAAGCTGTAGGTTGGATTTGCGTACTTGTCTGTTGGTAATTAGTAAGATACATCGGGTAAGCTTGTTGTGGTTGCTGCCACTGAGTGCTAAATACGGATTGTGGATTTGGTTGCAGATGTGATTGATTATACCGTTGTACTTGGGGTTGCGATTGTAGAAACATATGTGTGTTATTGTTTGGAGGCACATTGATGGGTGCAGAATAATTTGGGATTGGTTGAAGGAAGTAGCTATTTGCATTTACCTGCTGGGATCCGGCGCTGTTTTGCATTGTGAACTTGTTATGTTGAGATAGTTTATAAATAAAATGTAAGTTTCACAACAAATCGTAACTTTAAAGTTTATTAATCCGTACGGCGAAACCGAGGTTATCGGAGACCGATAAAATGAGCCGCACTTGTTGCACTCTTATTATCTCCGCGTTCAATTCACGTCTTTACACGGCGAAAATAAAACGAGAACTGTTCTACCATATAATATATATTATTATAACACTTTTCTTAATTACGTACTTCCCATCCAAGAGTGAGGTTTCTTATCATCATTATAGAACAGCGTCAGAGTCCACTCTAGTTTTGGACTTATGTCTCCTCAAGATTCTTCCACTTAGTCCGCTCTTGTGCCTTTCTTGTACATTGAGTTCCTGTCCTTTTTGTGATGTCATCCTTTCAACGTGCTCTCAACCTTCCTTTGTCCCGCTTGAATGTTTGAGGTTTCTATAAGGTCGTCTCTGTACTCCATCTTTCATCGTCTCTACGTACAACGTGGCCTGCTAATCTTTATTTTTGTTTGGCTATTCTTTTCGCTACGTCATCGACTTTCATTCTTTTCCTTATTCATATATTGTTTTTTCTGTCCAGTAGCCTGATTCTTAACATATTTATTATTCTTATAAACAGTTTGCATAGATGGAAAATTAATGAGATTGGTCTATAATTCTCTAATAGCTATTTATCGCATTTTTTAAGGATTAAAATAATTTTGGCAGCTTTTCAGTGGTTTGGTACTTTTCCTTGGTCGATGCAGATATAGAAAAGTTTCGTCAGGTCATGGATTAAGTTGATCCCTCCTGATTTTACTATTTCGATAATTCTTTCATGGGGTCCGTACGCTTTGTTGTTAGATAGTTGTAAAATTTGTTTTATTGCATCGGTTGTATTCCTGTTGCATCGTGTATGTCTTCCAAGTGATGCTCAGTTGGAGATTCCCTAAAATGTCTTGGACAAACTCTTGGAGAATGGGTACGCTCTGTGGTAAATATATGGCACTTTAAAGTTATTCAATACCATCGAAACCATTTCTATCCATGTGCGAACAGAAAAATTGTTTACGATATTTGGTCACTTTTTGGTAAGCTTGTAAAAGATTCAAAAAAAAACTCAGAAATTCATCAAGATCCAAGAAAAATAACATTTCAGAACTTTTTAGCGATAATATCCAATTTAGTCTTGAACAACTACCCTGTATTATACATCGCTGATATTAAAAAATGAGTGCATAAAACACCATAGCAATTAATAGAACTATGAAACGCATGACCAATAAAATGGAAGGTTACTGATATTTACCCCGTTTATTTCGCTAAATGACTTGTTTTCCTTAGAGTATTATTGTTTCTCTCTCTCTCTCTCTCTCTCTCTCTCTCCCTCTCCCCTACATCTCTCTCTTTCTCAGTCTCAAAAATTTTGTCACTTGTGTGCGAGAAGGAAGAATAAAATTAAAAGTTTTAAATATAAACGCTTCCACAATATATATTTATAATAAGCTCAGAAAAAAACATTTTATAAAGTTTCGGAAATTCAAATAAACAACAATACCTGTTACTATTACGATTTGAGCTAAGTCATAGCAGTAACACTAGAGCTCTATATTTGAAAGATGCAGGAATATTTATCAGGTTATTTACCAGAAGTAATAAACCAGAATTTTTCAATAATGGATGGAGCCTTCACCAAGATTCAGCACTAGCTATAATACTCAAAAAAGCTAGCAGAGACTTGGGATGAATATCAGTTTTTATTTCTCCTTGTTAATTCGTAGTTTTGGCCCCAACTCTTTCTTTCTCTGGTATATACATTGCAATATACCTTTTAAAACATTAGTAACCATGCAAAAATTTGGGAAGACTCTTGTAAATACTAAGTTAATAATAAGTTTTTATTGTAAATCCAGTTAAATGACAATTATTTTTGACAGTCGAACTATAAGCGCCAATCACTCAATAGTCAAGGCCCATCTTTCTAAACCTCATGGTTTCTGGGATCTTGTAGAAAAAGTCAGATTTTATAATAAGTCAGTCTATCAGGTGTTTCATCATACTTCCGACTATATAATTATATATAATAGTCCAAATATAAAATATTAAAAATCACTGTACACCAAAAAATGTCAATTGCTTTTATACTTATCTGTAAGTTAGTGTTCTTTACAAATAATTCCTGTAATTCACAATATACTTATTTGGATATGATTGTACATTTCAATGTTTGTGTATTCTGCAGTCACATTGTGATGTATCCTAATCGAGTTTTGTGAAGGAACTTTTTATCAATTACCACAACATAGAACCTAACATTATTGCAGAGAAGTGTGGCTTAAAATGAGTGCTCTATGTTTCAAACTAGTGATAACTAGGTTCATTTTGCTCTGTCACAACCGAACAAAATCAATATTGTGCAAGCGTTTTGTAAGGTACTTACTTAACCCTAAGGCCTTTTTACTCTTTCAGGTATAAGTCGGTTAGAGTTTGGTTACAGACTTTTTCTTAATGTTATATTTTTCTACTTTAATTTTTACTTCTTCTATCCAGGTGCTCCTCGGTTTTCTTTTCTTTTTCATTTTATAAGGTTTTACCTCTAACACTCTTATCGTTTCCTCTTTCTTTATCCGCATTACATGTTCAAATTATCTTAATTTTCCTTTCTCCAGTGTATCTTCTATTGGATTTTGTTTTTAAGATTTTGTCTTTTTTAGTTTTTCCTTCTCTTTTCCGTAGAAATCTAATTTTTTCTGGTTCTGTGTTAGAGTCTACATGTCGGACCAATAAATGAGGATTGGAGTGGCTACTTTCTTAACAATTTCTGCTCTTACTCCTTTTAGAATTCTTTTTCAGAAAGGTGTTTTCTCCTTCCTTGCATCTATGTTGTTATCCTTACTTAAACTTTTCGACTTATTCCTATGTTGTTCCTTCAATTTTATCTGGTGTGTCTTCTCTTGCTTATGTACAGTCATGGTTTTTCTTTTGAGTTTGCTGATCTTTATGTTAACTATTATTACTAGTAATATTAATATTGTTAAAGATTCAAATTATTGTACATTGTCCTTGGCAATGATGACCATATGATCCACGTATAAAACGTATAACAATTCTGACATTTTTATATTTGCGAGCTTTATATTGTTTACTTGGTTTTTACCTTTTTGATAACTTTATTAAAAACTGTTGTGAGCAGTAAAGAACTTAGGATAAACCCTTGCCTTGTTCCTTTGGTTGTTTAGAACATTTGTGACTTCTCATTCCTGAATCTAACAAAGTTCTTAATCTGCTTTTATAGTGCTTTTATTCCGTCTGTTATTTTGTTATTTATTTTTCTTTCTTTCAGTATTCCCCATATATTTGTTCTGCTTACCCTTATCAAAGGCCATCTTCAAATTGATAAAACAGAGGTAGATCTATCCGTCTTCCCTGATTACCTTTTTAATTATTTGCGTCTCTATTCTTTCTGAATCCATATTGTGAATCGTGTCTTTCGTCCTTTCCAGTTTATTTCGTAATCCCATTTATAGAATTCGCGCATATATTTTTCCAACTGGGCTTAATAGCATAATTCCCATGTAATTATTACAGTCCGTTACAATACCTATTTTATGAATTGTATTTATTACTTCTACTTGCCAGTCTTCTGATGCCTTCCCTGTGCTCAAATTTTTACTCATTTTTTTAAGATCTAACTTTTAAAATCAAAATTTAAATGTTTTTACATACGACCTCACAGTTGATGGATAGAATAATAACAAGGTCTATTTTTGTAGTACATATGCACAATTAAACAAAACCAACTTTGTGTTAGCGTTTTGTAAAATAACGAGCCAATTATTTTGCAATTAATAACAACTTTTATTTAACTTACTTTTTCAAATAAACAAAATTTATGTCTTAGCCGTATATTTCTAATAAAAATTCTTTAACTTTCTTATAGATACATGGTGGCTGCAAAAAACTTCAGGCCTGGCGCCGTAATACTGAGCGAATCTCCACTAGTGGTCGGCCCGTGCACCGGCTGCAAAGTGCAATGCTTAGGCTGCTACAAGGTCTTGGAAGAATCAGAGCCATACTCTAAGTACAACTTTAGCTAATCCAACTGTTAGTTTCGGCACAAATCGCTTTTCTCTCCTTAGATGCAAAGGGTGCGAATGGCCCATGTGCGGTCCGAACTGCGCGGGTGTGGGGCAACCTTACGGCCACACGGAGAAGGAGTGCCAGACTCTAAGGGACGCCAAGTCCAGCCGCTTCCTGAACTACAGCGATTTCTCCCAACTCGGCCGACACTTCCATGCGATAGCACCGCTGCGGTGCCTCCTGCTGAAGACCACCAACCCGAGCGCGTACAAAATCCTCATGAGCATGGAGCCGCACAACGAGGTCAGGAAGAGCATCCCGGAGGTGTGGGAGGGGAATAAAGCCAACGTGGTAAACAGGATACGGAGAGACTGGGGGCTGACGTGCTACGAGGAGGACGAGATTCACACTATGTGTGGCGTTCTAGAGGTAATTCGTTACAGTTATGACAACAGAAGTTAAGATTGGTTTGCAGGTTAACGCGTTTGAAATAGGCCAGAATGGGGTGAATCTTAGGGGCATATACCCCACCGCATTTCTGATGTCCCACGACTGTGTTCCCAACACTAACCATATAGACGAGGAGAAAGACTTCAGGCTGACTGTCAGAGCATCTGTTGAAATATCGGTTGACCAACCCATCACGTTAAGTTACGCTTACACACTACAGGTAAATTTAAAGCAAGCTCTGAAGGCGTCTTATACAAGCTTAACTTTCAGAACACAATGAGGAGACGAGAACATCTATTAGATAACAAATTCTTTGAATGCAAGTGCAAGCGGTGTTCTGACCCAATTGAGTTGGGCACCTACATGAGTGCCTTACAATGCCCGAAATGCAAGAACGGCTGGGTCTTGCACACCAATCCGCTTGACCCGGACGCAATTTGGGCGTGTAACAACCCATCGCAGGATCCCCAGAAGAAGTGCCCGGGATACAGAGTGACTTCGAAATCGATGAAGCTACTTATAGAAAGGTATTTCATTCAGCAATTCTGGAAAAATATTTTTATTTTAACATGTCTGAAACTTGTTTCTATGTGGTTTATCTTGAAGAGTCCGGAATTTTAAAAAATATGACAAATAACCGTATATTTTTTTAAGGTTACTTATATTGAAATTTGAAAATGTTAGTGATATTTTTAAAACAAATTCACTACATTTGAACGTTTTTTACATCAGCTACAATAACTTAAATAGCATGAAGAAGAATTAGACAAGTATGGGGGGTAGATTCAAGAAGAGCCAAGAACCGTTCTTTATATTTTGAACCGTGTCCAACATACACTTTAGTAAGTTTTTCTTTAAACATCAAATTCGATAAATATTGAGTTACTACATGTCTGACAGGGACAAAGTTTTGATATCCATTTCCCTCCACATTAAAAAAATAAATCAATATTGTCTCATTCGTTTAAACGAAGTGTTCTCTTGAGTTGAATCAGGTTGGATGTTCCCATTGAATTGTTGTTTGTAACTCATAATTTTGATTCAGATACAAATTTTAGAAAATTTTTGATCATTAAAGACAATATCCAACCAATGAAAAACTTCTATACAACTTACTAAACCCTTTAGATGTACTCAAAGGACGAATTTTTTATTAAATTTCTTATCCTTTAAAATTTGCCCAATTATTTTTCCATGGTCTTTTCAATTTGCAGGATAAACTTTGGCAATATTTTCATCAGTTGTATTAATCCAAAGCTATACAATTATTTGTCTTTGACTACCTTTTACAATTTGTAAAACTTAAAAACTGGTATTTATCCAAATTTATACCTATAAAAGCTTCCAAAAGCGTAACAAAAGTTTTCCTTGTAGTTTTCTCTTGCTGAAACAATTTGATATATAATCTTTAGTCATTGATCAGTCGTTACAAAATTACCCCACACGCTTTTTTTCCCAGTCATTGAAATCCACTGCAGGACGTATGCTTATAGGCACTAATAAATACTCACCAAATCTTATCGTCCATATAAGTAGCACAGGAAACTGCATTATTATTCCAAACAAAATGGTCGGGGGCAGAGTCTTCGGACATAACGATTGGTGGGGGTCCAACCCAGCTCATTTGCCTATGAACATTTACAAAGTGCAGATCACTTGCAAAGTGGACAGCTGTTTGAGCGTTTCCTCACGGGTCAAAATGCAGCACAATGTCGATCCGCAACCGGGATGCTTGTTATGATACACAAAGCCCACGGGAAAAATTCTTTATCGAAAGCACAAGTGTTTAGATGATATAAAGCGTTCAAAGACAGAAGAGGGGGCGTCGAGAATAAACAACGCACAGGGCGCCCATCAACGTCTCACACTTCGGACAACGTGGCTAAGGTGAAAGCGGTTTTTGTCTTTGACTGGCGTCTGGATGTTATATTGATGGCAGATAAAGTGGGACTTCCACAATCCATGGTGCCTGAAATCCTCACGATGGAATTGCAAAAACAGAAAATTTGTGTTAAGTTGGAACGAACAGAAAAAAAACCGTGTGTCGATTTCTCGTGAGCTTTTGGACCGTATGAGAAGTGAGCCTGATTTTTGGAATAAGTGATAGCTGATAACAAAACATCAGTTCTTGAGTACGATCCAGAGACAAAAAGACATAACTCTGAATAGCACACTACTGAGATTCCTCGACCAAAAAAGACTCGAATGCGTAAATCAAAAATGGAAGCAATGCTCGTTGTCTTTTTGACTTTTTCTCCATAAGGAGTTTGTACCACCCGTCCAGACTATCGACGCTTCATTTTACGTGGAAATACTTAAACGGTTAAAGAAGAGTCGCGTGCGCCCGCCTGGTAATTCCTAATAAATAGGTTCTTCGCCACGACAATACTCCGAGCCATGGATTGTTACTAATGAAAGAATTTCTGGTCAAATAAACCATGACGACGCTGCTCCAGTCTCCCTACAGGCCAGACCTGGCCCCACTCGATCTCTTTTTGTTTCCTCGGCTCAAGTCTAGCTTAAAAAAGCGCCATTTTGAGACTGCTTTGGGGAGTGCTCTGAAATATATTCCAATTCAAGACTTCTGAACAAGCTACGACATGTAGTAGAATATCTGACAACAATGTATTAATGCTGAAGGATAGTATTTTGAAGAGTAAATATATACTGGGTATCCCAAAAAAAGTTTTTATTTGATTGGCTCATTGTGAAACGCAACGAACCAGAAGGACGCGGGACTTTTGGGAATGTAGTCGCTATGGAGCGTTTCTTGGGAGTGGACTGTGCGCTTTGTGTGTGACAAGTGTTTCTCTCAAGAGAAGGGTGCGTAAGTTTAAAAAAACCAGTCCAACTAAGGATAAACCTACGTCGGGACGACCAAGGTCATCTTTTAAAACTTCCGTTCGCAAGACTCCTAACTTATCTGTTCGTAAATGAGCAAGTGTTTTGAATGTGCCTAGATCATCACCACACCGCATTCTGCTCAAAGATTTGGATCTGCACCCCTATAAGGTTCAGTTGGTGCAAGAATTAAAGCCAAACGATGCCAGTTAGAAGATTAAATTAGTTAACTACGTAAATGATCACTTCAATTCATCCAACATTTTGTTTTCGGATGGGGCACATTTTCATCTCCATGGGCACGTTAACAAACAGAACTGCCGTTGCTGGAGCACTACAAACCCACAATGGAAGCTTGAGAAATTCCTTCATTCACCAAAAGCATGGTTCCAGCAGGATAGAACAACATCGCATACTTCTAACATGTCTCTAGCACAAATTCGTGAAATTTTCCTCCAAATTTGATTTCCAGAAGAGGTGATATAAATTGACCTCCGCGCAGCTCTGATTTGACTTTTACGGATTTTTGCTTGTGGGGATACGTTAAACCAAGGGTATACAGCATCAATCCAAACTGTCTGGTTCAAATGAAAGAAATATCCATCAAGTAATGGCAGCCATTACAGAGACTACGTGCTCAGAAACGTTGCTTTTCGTTTAAAAGAGTTACGGCAGTAGCACATGACATTAGTTTTCAAAAATAATTTCCCAAAGTCTATATTTTAATAACAAATAAAAGTCTTTTTAATAGACGTCTCTTTGTTTTTTTAACTAACTTAAGAAGAAAATTTCTTTTGGGACACCTTGTATAGGCGAATTTTCTGGCATTAGCCTCATTACTTTAAGGGCGCGTTCCGGTAAGAGCTCACCAAGTTCTAATTTGAGTTATTTTTTTCGTCGTGTGTAATCGTAACTTTGAGACGAATTGAATTTTCAGAATAGCGGACGAGGCCGAGTCGCTCCATTTCAACGACATAGCGGGGATGGAATCCTTCCTCCAGAAGTACAGGAACGTGCTGCACCCCACACACTACCTCTGCTTGGGCATCAAGCTCTCCTTGAGCCAGCTCTACGGCAAGGTAAACGGATACATCATCAACGACCTCTCCCCCGAAATCCTAAACCGGAAGAAGGACATTTGCAAGGAGATCATGCGCGTGTTCGACATCATTGAGCCCGGCTTCACTAGACTGAGAGGTAAAGTTTCGTTCGCTCCCTGGGGCTCATAACTCGACTAAGCCTTTCCAGGGGTAACTCTGTACGAACTTCACGCGCCCATCATGATCCTAATAACCAGGGCGTACGAAGAGGAAGAGATCAGCAGGTCCGAGCTTAGAAGGCATCTGAAAGAGCTTCTGAAATATCTGGAAGAATCCGCGCTGATTTTAAGTTACGAACCCGAAATTTCTTCGGAATATATAATGGGGGTTGCCGCGAAAGAGGCCCTGGAGAAGATTAGAGAGTGGGAGAAGATCATCGGAAAACTTTGAAAATTTAAATGCATGTGATTGTGTACTTCTAATTGAGTTTATTTCATTAATGACGAGGTTATTTAAGTTGCGTGTTGGCAAACATTTTTACAGTTACATTGAAGTATGTACACTTGTGTAAACGATTAATTTAATAAATTCGTTGAATTATCGAGCCAAACCTATAAATAGAAGATTAAAGAGCGTATACGAGTAAACATAGAGGAACGTTTGACTATCAACAAACATACCACATTAGCCATCGGTGTATGATTAACACTGTTATGATAATATATCTGTCATGTGCGTCTGTTTAAATTCAACTTTAATTTAGTTTATTCGGTGTGGCGTGCGAGAATGGAATTTATTGTAACCAATCACTTCAATATCGATGATAAAATACAGAAGTTAGTATCTAAATGGCCCAAAAATTTTATATTTCTAGATAGTCTTTTGTCACCATTTGCCTCATTATCATTTTTAAATCGGTCGGTGAGGAGACATGTTGCAAAGTGCACACTTAACCAAGTTTTGCCTCTTTTATAGTTGTATAATCATTTATATAAATTATCCTGTCCACAGAATCGTAGAAACATGTACTAAATACTAGAACAGGCTCTTGAACACAAAGCTTTAAGTCAAATTAGCAACTAAAATTGTTTAATATTTTAGTCGGTAATTATCATACAAAACTCAAAAAATAATTGAAAAGTCTCTAAAATCCCTACTCGCCAAACCTACCGCTAACCACATTTTACGTTTCCTAAAATGAAGATTAAATTGAAAAAGCTGCATTTTGAATTTATAAAAGAAATTCAAATGGAATAGCCACAAGTAGTGAACATTAACATGAATAGATCTTTAAGTGTAAGGCAGTTTACCTTCCGTGGCCGCAAATAGGACAAAAAGGGCATCTACTTATCTATTTTTGTAAATAAAAACGACTTATAAATATTTTTCAGGGCCTTCGTTGAAAATGAATCATCCTTTACGTCGTCCTTTGCCCCTTGTTTTTACAAAAAAATTTAAATTTCTCTCTATAAGTCAAACCACTTCTTCACTACATCTTTTTTTCTTGGAGAATAGACCCTAATATGATTTAGTTTTAATAAACTGAAGCTTTAAATAGTTGTTTAAAACTTATTGGTTCTTTGCTTTTTTTACATCTTAAGAGGAAGTCTTAATCAGTGAAAACATTGTTGTTATAAGGGTAGATTCGTGTTGCCTTAAATCCACGCTCGACATTGAGCATCATCGCTGCTCTTAGGTACGCATTCCCCATTAATTTAACAACTTGCAACTGTGTAATAATGCGAGAAGAGCTACAGTTCCACCTTGATAAAAGTCACATTAAAAAATTGTATCCCATGCGTATTGTGGGATAGAAGATAGATGAGTTAAGCAAAGTTTTTTCTTGCGTATTCAATCAGCTCGAAGTTTAGAGTATGAAAATAATGTTTGACTGGTAGAAGTAAAATAGGCCTAACATGTCTGATGAAATATGTCATGCATTCATAAAATACATCAGATCTACAGAATTTCACCCAAATCAATCAACTCTCTCTCCCTTGTCATGGAAAAACGATCATGAGAAGTATTGGCCGGCATCTAAGCCAGACATAACCAACTTTTCCATCTTTCCAAATAAAAGTTTATAAATGGCTCCTCTGTTCTTAAGTGCAATTATTTTTGTATTTTAGACTAAACACACTTGTCATCAACAATAATATTCTGCTAAATTTATCTTACAGCTTGTCTAATTCCAATTTTAGTATCTTTAAAAACTTCTCAAAGTTTTTCGCCTTGAAGCCTGTAATTTTTCCTTTTAACATAATAAACCCGAGAGACGACTAAGGTATTTCAAAAATAACTGACTTGCGTTCATCGGAAACGGATGGAAGCTTATTTCTGTAGGCGATTTAGAATGCCAATCCATTACGTCTTCTTTAATGATGCTTGCAAAGGTCTCGATTTTGAAACAATTAAAAAGCAATTACTTTTCTAAATATGACAGTATAACTAGTTTTATTTTTATTATTTTGCGTTAAAAATTGTCATATTTGGATTTCAGATTGTCTCTTAGAGCCAACCTAGGTATATTATACACTTATGAAGCTTCGATGTCAATTTTCTTGTTCCGTACAGCACCAATGCAATCTATATGTTCGATGTGTCTCATTATTGTATTTAGCTTATTCTCTCTTCTCCCTCTCCTTCTCTCTCTCTTACTCTCTTTCTTCCCTCTCCGTTTCTTTCTCTTCCCTCTCCGTCTCTCCATCTTCCTTCTCCGCCCTTTTCTCTCTTCTACGTTTCTCCCCTTCCCCTTCCTTCCCACTCCCCTCTCTGCCCTCTCCATTTCTCTCGTTCTCTCTCTCTCCTCCTCCTCTCGGTCCCCCTTTTCCTCTCTATTTTTCTCCTCCCCCTATCACCCTCTCTTTTTCTTTCTCAAAATATTGAATTACAGTTTCGCACGAGCTAATCAATTTTATTAATTACACGTCAAATTTTGCTGTTGACATCGTCAACTGTTTGTATATAGCTAGTGCATCACTCGGATTTCAGGACACCGCACAAAAATTAGTCTTAGGAAAGTGTTAAATCACAAGATATTGCTAGCCTGTTGATGGAATTCCGTAAAATTATGTGACTAGAACGTTGTATAGTACGAGGATAATAGTTTTAGAAATAAAAAAAAGTTTGTTTTCAACCAGTGATAAATTATTTTAAGGCTTGAATATTCCTTTATTTTTCTACATAAACGCCTTTTCGGTCTATGCATTTTTGTATGCGTTGTGGCAGTTTTTGTATGCCTATGTCATGCCAGCTCGCCGCTATGTCGTTGAGGAAGCGTTGGACTGCTTCTTTCACCTCGTCATCGTCGCTGAAGCGCATTTGGGCCAAATGTTCTTGCAACTTGGGGAACAACGTGCCAAGTCCGGACATCCAAACTGTTGCAGGAGAGCGACGGGCGATGCGGGGGCGAGCGTTGTCGTGGATAAGGCATACACCGTTGCTCAACATTCTTCTTCCCCGGTTCTGAATCGCCCGTCTGAGTTTTTTGAGTGTTTCACAATACTTGTCAGCGTTTATTGTGGTTCCACGAGCCATAAAGTCGACTAACAATACCCCCTTTCGATCCCAAAACTCAGTTATGATTTTTCCGACAGACTGTGCCTGTTTGAATTTTCGAGGCTTGACTGACTTACTTGATTGCTGTTTGGTCTCAGGTGTGAAATGGAACGCCTAGATTTTGACAATCGAATCCAAAAAGTTGTCCTTTTCGTCTGCATAACGTCGAAGAGTCGACGCGTTGCCGTTTGTGGTCTTCTGTGAGCATTCGCGGGACCCATCTTGCGCACACCTTCCGATATTTCAACCTTTCATTCAAATTCTCATGAATGGTGCTTCGAGAAACCTCAGGAACCAAAATGGAGATATCATCAAAAGTGGTCTTCCTATTTTTAAACATAATTTTTCATCGTGAATTTTTATGAGATCACCTGTAAACTCCCTACACCACTTCCGGACGTTTTTAACATCCATGTACGACTCTCCATGCACTTCCATCAACTGCACGAACTTCGCACCGGGCGGTAGCGGCAACCGAAAGTTCCATTTCAAACGGCTACCGAGCCAAATCACATGCTAAATGATGGATTGCTTGAAAGTGCAAAAAGCAGCAAAAACGCCAGTGTGACCAACAGCCGCGCAAGAAGTTTCCATTCGATTCCAGCGCTTTTGAAACCTTATTTTTGGGATTGCTCTCATAAATTGAGCAGTAAATCGGCTGTTGCTTGCATGGCAGAAACTGAAACTACATTTGCTCTAGGTCCATCTCGCCTAGTTGGTGCTAAAAAATAAATTTTTATATAACCCACGTTAAGTCTTTGAATAACTATAGCATTTTCAGGCCTAAAATCCACACCAAACAGTAACTCGGCGGGGTGCATTTGCTATTCATGTGTTATGCAAAGATTTTCCAAACCCCAAATAAACCCAGTTGAAAATGCACTTAATCGCTAAAGATGACTTTTCAACTAAACGAAAAATCCATTTCATGACGTTTTAAAAATCACTTGACAAAATGTCGATGGTTAGAATAATCACCGTGCTTCAGTTGAATTTTGTACGTATAAAGGTGCAGATTTCCAGTAAGTTTTGTTGAAGAGAACTTCTTGAAGTGTTCGGTTGCTGTGCACTTTAACTAACTCGGATATTAGTCTCACGGGACCGTACCCCACGTTAATACTCACGAAAACAGGGCAATTCCGCGGAGTTTTTGTTATTGATAAAAAGAAGCGTAGATGACATATGTTGAAGTATCAAAGTTGCTAAATGTAATACAAAAAATACAATGTTTAAGTTCTACATACGTACGAGCAATAAAATTGACCGTTATGCCGTTTTTAGTGTAGGGGAGGATTTGAGAATTTCTATAAAGTAGGAGTTCCGGGCATGTAGTTAAGCTTGTTTGGTAAGAGACTGAAAAATGTACCCAGACACTTTGCTAAGTTGGTATAGTTGAACTAAAGTATTATTGGGAAAATTTTTGGAAGACCCTCTAATTTTGGATTCTAGAAGATTTTTCTTTTAGTATAATGAGCTTTCTGGTATCGCAGGATAGGTTTGAGATGATATTGAGGGCCTTGGTTTACTTTTCAAGGTAGATTGCTGCAGTTATTGTTACAACTGTAGCGTTATCCTTCTATAGCGATCAAATTATAGAGTTTTGGTTGGTTTTATTAGACATGTTTTTAGAAAAATTGGCAATGGAAAATTCTATCTAGAATATGATATATTCGGTGGGGATACGATTTGGGGTGATAGCAAAATTAAAACCCTTTGGAATAGCTTGGAGAGCCAGTTTACTTAAAGGATAATTGTAAGATGAATGTATAGTAATGACGGATAGGTGGTATTGGAACAGCTCCAAAAACCTTTGTTTTTGGATATTGGTAAATCCCAAATAATCACATCAACATGAGGAAATCCAAATTTATTGAGTTTAGGATTTATTTTATCAATATTTCATTGAGTTCAACGGATGAAAGGTTAAAGCAAAGATAGTTCTGCTTTTTTGAGGATACAAGATATAGAAAGGAATGTTTTATTTCAGTCATAGTGCTACAGGGATAACTTATGTGTCTCTCTAGGATCTTAGAAACTCAATGTTATACAAAAATCTTGTCTTCCGCAGATTAAGCTTTAAATAAAGGTTGCTACGGTTAAAATGAACAAAAGTATTTCCGAATTTAAAAGTAAATTAAGAATTAGGATAAAGTGCATTGACTTTGTTATCCGGGCATATGTCCTTACCATCTAAACAAATCATATTAATATTACATTTACCCTAGAAGTAGAAAAGAAACTAAATCCCATCATCAACTTATTCAACTTATTTAAAATCCTTCAAACATTATAATATCAAAGCCGACTAAAACTAAAACCATTACCAAAGCTCTAGTGCAAAACTGATATTCTAAAAAAAACCTTGCTCTTAAGAATATCAATAAAACACAAATTCCTGACTAAGTAAAATAATTACTTGTCTTTGTGCTTGGGGGTGACGAATTTACCTGAAGTGTACACCCTACAACCATTGCGTTGAGAAATAATCGATGTTTTTAACTTCTGGTCGATTAATCAACGAATTTCCAAGAAACGAGTGCCATCCTCACCAAGCAAGGTAATTCCCTACAGCAGAAGTGTCTCAGCCCTTCAGTATACCCCATACGACCTAGCGAATCAAATTTCAGGAAAACCCCTGTTATTTTTTTGGGTCACAGTTGGTTCTAATGCATTCTGGGCAAAGAAGTAAGAACAAAGTATCCAAGTGGTTGTTTATCATTGTGTTCCCTGCACGCTATAAATATTCTAGGTTTCTTTTCTTTCTAAAAAGATAAGTACCTAGGTTATACATTTTTGTAACCATGTCTGTGTTACAGGTAGTATTTTCTACAGATCTGAGATTTTTTGTAAATAAGGAGGGTCTTCTTACTATGGTCCAAAAAGCCGTTGCAAATAGTGAAGTAAAAAAATAGAGATTTTTAAAAACCAAAAGCTACCATGGAAATAGTTTTACAGTTACCTCCGTCGTCATCCTGGAGCAGGTCAAGAAGAAGCTGAACATGTGAACCAATCGATAGCCCCTGTAACGTAGCAAAAAAGTTAACTATGCTTTTCCTATGTAACGGGAGCTTTTGGTAAATACTTAAAAGTTCTTTAGTTGGATCTTTAACATGAATGAAACATGTTTCGACCTGGCTCCCAAACATAGAGTAGAAGCAGCTAAGATGGACCAAGAAAATGTCACAATTCTTTTTACTGTTAACCCAAATGGGGCGTATTCCGTTTAATACCAGAAAGTGCCTGAATCTATTATTAAAGCTGTACCCAAGAGTTAGAATCTTGACAAAACAGAAAATAAGTTCATAACTGCAGCATTAATTAGAGTATTTCACAGATGTGTTCATTCCCTATATAAATGAAAGGAGGATAGATAAACCAATTATTGCCCCTCGATGGGTATATTTTGTACCTCACATTAATTTTAACCAAATTATAAACGGCAAATGGTATTATCCTGATTGTGCTGATGCCAAATTTTCTTTGTCGCTAGTGTATTGAATACACAAAATACGATGATGTTGTATATTATCGCTCGTTCTGAACCCATGAGTATAAAGGCTATCCCAAAATAAACACAGAATTTAATTTTAGAAAAACCATTCCATTTATTTATTAGTTGGCAAAGTAGTGGTGTTATTTTAAGGGACAAACATTGCCATTAAATAAATGTCCTCCGCGAGTCATTTGACATTCTCGAATTCTTCTAACATAACTGTGGTCGATAACTCTTCGGATTTTTCATTTACAGAGGGTTATTCAGTAAGTGGACAAATGCAAACTTTAATAATTTTTTAATTTTAATAACTATTTACAAAAAACTACTGGATATGAGATCCATTAGTCTTGTAGATTTTATAGAGACGCGTTGGACAACTCTGAAGTGTTTTCTTGATGAATTCTTGAGACAATTCCTCCAAAGACCTTTTAAGGCCAGCGGTGTTTTGAGTTTTGACATTCTAAAGACATCTTTAAGAAACCCCCAAACGAAATAATCCATTAGAGCAGCATCCGGACTTTTGGGCATCCACTTATCAGATGTAATAAACTTCATTCAAGGCTTTAACCATTCCATTGTCCACTTAAGTGTGTGACTCGAAGCCGAATCCTGATGTAAGACAAAGTCACCATTTGGATAGAATCGCCGAGCATCTCTTGCCAACAACTTCTTCAAAATGGAGTCACAATAATATTTACTATTGACTTTAGAATTCACTTGAACAAAATGAAGATCAGTGTTGTTGTACGACAATCCTGTCCAGAATATGAATCTCTTTGCGAACGATTCTTTTCGGCAGAACTTTGCAAGTTTCAAATTCTTATCGCTTTTCTTGACGTATTGAATTCTTCTTTGACCTTTGACTTTAGCCAATCGAAACCAAGCTTCGTCCGTCGTGATGACTTTGTTCAACATTTGGTTGTTCAGAATTTTGTAAAGACCATATAACCTGGCGTTTCTATTGCGATGTTGGCCGCTGTCACAACACGAAATTTTGTTAAGGGTTTTGTTGATATGATAGCCGATACTCGATTGGATAATCTTCAAAATGTTGGCCATGTAGTCTTGTGGCGGGGGACTTTCTCTAGTCGTCTAATTATTTAACTTTTTAAGATCTTGATTTGAGAGTTTGCGAAAAATCTTCCTTTGTCGGCGTACTCTTGCCTAGATTCTTGATTTATTTATTTACTTTGATGTCTTGAGTCTCGAAATGACGAACTATCCTCCATTTTAACCACTTAAGCTCTAAAAGCTGTCGAACGCGCCCCTCATGCTCGGAATCATCTTTATGAGTCCCATTGTTTTAATTTAAATAAATTTCAATTAATAATCAAAGGGGGCATTGTTTTGGACAGTTTGATATCTTTTTTGGTAACATATAACAATTTATACATAAACAATTAAAGTTTGAATTCGCCCACTTATCCTGTGTATAACCCTTTGTAATTCAGGAATCGTTCCCATTTTCGTAGCATAAACTTTAAACGTTACGAATCCTCAAAAGAAAAAATCTCACGGTGTGAGATGGTAAGGTTTTGGTGACCAATCAATTTTGCTGTGTTGGGGTATAAGTAGCCTATTACATTTTTGCTCCAACAGTTGGATTTGGTTCTTAAGTTAACTAAATCTTGAAGGTGTGCAGATGTAGATATTTTGTTAAAATGTTCAGTTGCAGTGACCGATGTCTCACTGAGGTTCCTGGACGCTCCATCACACTATTGTTTGCAGCTGAACGACCGGTATGAGGTCGGTCTACTTCTTTATTGTCTGCAACCGAACCTATTTGTTCAAATTTTTTAAACAGCTTTTTCAAAGTTATTGATTTAGTGCATTTCTCCTTTCAAAAATACCACATAATTTGTGTGTCTAGAAGAAACATTCGCCATGCTTGTATTTAATTTTAACTGTCACTCGCTTTTCCGTCGAATAGCACTCCATAATGACTAATCGCAATGTGCCCACTACAAGCAAGAGGCTACCAACTTTGCAGAAAAAAATAGCTCATAATTTAAATTCTGTATTTCTTTTGGGACACCCTATAAAATAATTTACTTTGTTGTATCTCGATATCTTCAACGCACCAGGAAATAGGTTCAAATGGCAACAATATTTTAGTTTTTTATGGAAACTTGATTTATTTTGCCATTTCTCATGTTTATAAAAAGGGTTTTCCAATAAAAACGATGTTAAATTAATTAAAATAAAAACTATTTCAGATACAACCAAACTTTTTATATTATTTTGAAACATAGTTTATTACATTATGTTCTGAACAACGCATCATGTAAGTGTCCACTTCGACTTCGTGCGCACGAGCAAATTCGATGAACCCAATTTTCTATGACTGTGCAATAACTCAGGTGTAATGTCACGAATGCAGCGTTCGATGTTCAATCTTAATGCATCAAGGGTTCGTGCCAGGGACTATAGATTTCAAATAACCCCACAAAAAAATCTAAAAGAGTTAAATGATAACTTCTTGGACTCCAACTAATAGTGGCATTTCTTAAAATTATCCTTTCACCAAACTTTCCTTGCAATACATCAATAGTGGCATTAGGAGTATGACATGTGGCACCGTCTTGTTGGAACCACATGTCCTCTAAATCAATTTTATCTGAATTTGGCTACAAAAAAATTTGTTAACATCAATCGTTGCCACTCATCAGTCACTGTAACTACATCTTCTACCTCGTTTTCAGAATAATAATGCCACCATGCCATAAACCACGCCATACAGTGACCTTTTGCAAGGACTTCTCGTGAATCTCTTGTGGATTGTTTTCACATCAAAGACGACAATTTGTTTGTTAACATATCCACTTAACCAGAAATGAGCTTCATCTGAGAAGATAATTTTTGGCCCAAAATTATGATCCGTTTCAAGTTACTCTAAAGCCCCAGCAACAAAGCACGGCGCTTACAATGGTCCAACGGCGAGGAATCGATAAATTTGGAGTCTCTGCAAAGCTATCTCTACATTTGTTGCATTTCCACGTCTTGTTACTATTTTCGCATCGTGAAGAATAAAATCCCTTTCAAATTTTTCTACGATTTGACGAATAGCAAGCGCAGAACGTCTATTTTCATAAAATTCTTGGACAATAACCAAACATTCTTGAAGCTTGTATTATAATTGTCAGAGTATACTAAACACAAATGGCAACTACTGGCAGTTATAACGATTTAAGCACGGTTGATATTAGCATTAATAATATCGTATCGTTTTTAAAACTTATGAACATTTTGTATGCAAAAAGAATTGGACTCACCAGCATTTCGTCCAGAAGGTGCAATAGCGGTGTTCAAAACATCGCGGATCATTTTCCTGCGAAACTAAAAATGATTTTTCTTTCTCTGAGTATATAGGCTGTCACAATTTCCACGTATTTACGACATATGAGTCTATATAGTTCTCAAAAATGGTCCACCCCCCTCTTCTTTCTTCTGACGTTTAATAATTCCAGTCCAGGTTATCAAGCAGGTCGCCTCCACCCATATTGGTTTTATATTCGTTAATAACATTTATAAAAATATAAAAAAATATTTTGCTCTTATGCTCAGTTTCTCTTGGTTGTAGATGGATGCAACGGGATTCTCATTCGATCAGACAAGGAATTTTTAATCTCCTTCAAAGCAATAGTCAGGGAAACCTTTCATCGGCTTTGTTAAAATCTTTGACGGCTTCAAAGGCATGATCTAGTTTTGGTTTTTCTGATCTTGTCTTCATTTTAACTAGTAGATCCAGAAAGAATATTTGGAGCGCACCGAGTTCGTCAATAACTTACAGTTAATGCAGCACGACATTTCCACCTACTCTTATATTGACGTTTTCATATGGAGTGGTATTTTTTGTTTTTTCCGCGTAAACCTCAAAAGCATAAAGGTATAGAGTTAGATGATATCAGACACGAAGTTTATACTTAAATCTAATGGGCTTGTCCTTGCTTTTGTAAAGATGCTGTAAACCGACTCTGAGATTCGTTTCCATCGGGCCAAAGCACGCGTTGGGGCTGAAGGCGTAGGTTAAGGTAGAATAGCATGTTCCTTTGCGCTATATTTTAACTGTTAGGAAGACTTCAAGCCATCTGTAGTTTCGAGTCACTTGCCCTGACTTGGGTTTTCGTAATTTCACGGTGTCCTGCATTAAGGCTAATCCCGGGTAAGTCAACTTACGTTCACGATAAAAATTAAAGAACATGAGAACTACAAACGACATGTTTCGATAGTTGCGATAATATTGGTGTAGTATCGTAAAACGAAACATCTGTCAATTAGATTAAATATGTGCCTGTAATGTTTACGTAAATATTTAGATCAATAAATTGTAATGCGTGTGTATTCTAAGACGATCTCGAAATGTCTAAAGTTTGTATTCAATAACTCCATGTACATTCTAACTTTGTATATCCACCTACGTATTGTCGCCTAAGTGGAGGTCGCTTTTTATATTTCTGTATGTCTACCTTCTTATGGCTTGTCATACTATATTATCTAGGAATCAGTACATTTTTTCTATGAAAGTGAACGGTACCTAGCAAAAAGCCAAATACCATTTAATCTCTGTTTGGTCTCTTCTATAGCTATAAATTCATATCTGTTGCTTTGGATTGTATAAAAAACTCCTCTTAAAAAAAAAATAAACCAAACAGTTTTAAACTAATCTTCTCAATTACCTGGATTTGCAAATCTCTTCTTAAATTACATAGACTTGCAGAGTTATAGACTTGTAAACTCGTACTGATTTTGTCTATATTTTCTTTATACCTTAAGATAAACCGGTACATCATGCGGGAGTTAATCATTACACAGGACCACAAAACAAAATCGATGAAAGGTTCCTTCGACCAGACCAAGTGTATTACATGTTTTTTGGGTCGCTGAAACCGAATCGGCCACCCATTTTGCTCTATCCCGTCAGCGTTTTCTCCTAACCTCAAAAAATGACCAAAAATTGTGAAACCTAACTATATCAATAAAAAAACCTATCTAAACCTTATAACTCAATACCTTTATGAGCCTTTAACCTTAATACCAATAACCTATAATCCTAAAACTCATAACGTAAAAAATTATAACCTCATCGTTGACACGGCAAGGATTTGATGTCAAGAAAGTAGAGCTTTGGGTCATTTTCACGCTTATACTCCATCGACAAAGAAAAGATAGTGACAAACACCACCAAAAACTAGGAATACATTTGCTTTAAAAAAGTCTATAATAGTGACGTACCTTATTTCAACACCGTTCTTCCGATGATATTGCAAAAACACAAGAAATTAGAAGTCAATTGTACAGGGCTTGCCCTTGAGTAACTCACTGGTAATGAAGGTATTTAGACGAATGAGAACCAATAGACGCAGTGCGCAGTTGACAAATCGCCAATCAAACACATGCTTTTTTGCAGATTCAAAATTGCGCTTATTTAAAACCTTGGAAATGAACTACTAAATTTACAACTTCAAAGCTATACATAAAAGGTCAAAGACATGTTCTGCAGCTTTCAATCGGTAATAATAGTTCATTCCCATCACAAATAATTTTCACATAACTAAATGGAGTGAAATTTTAACCTCAGTGGGAAAACATGGGACCGGCGAAGAGATTGCTCTGTAATCAATCCCAGAACGAACTTAAAAAGACCTTTCGATTTCGATTTCGAATTTCGGGAAAATTCGAAATCGAATATCTGGAAAATTATTCGACATAGAATTTTTTCTTCATTTTCGAATTCAGCGTAAAAATTCCTATAAGAATCCATTTCAAATTTTAAAAAATCTCAAATTTTGTGACGGACCGACAGACCGACAGACAGACATAGAATTCAGTAACGAACTTTTCAAGTTCATTGAAAATAGATTGATAATAGAATTTATTGGAGCAACTCCAACAAGTAGAAGTAGCTTTGTTTTCGATAAAAGAATTATTATAATTTCTTTTCCAAGCCATACATGTTACCAGGACAAAATCTAATTTGGTAATTGTGATGAGCAAGAAAATAGTTTGTGAAAAAATATAATATCAAAAACATTTTATAGCAACCAAACACGTGCGCTTCAAATAGAAGAATTAAAAAAACGGCTGAGCTTAAATTTAAGCATTTCGCACAATAGTGTACAAAGATTCATTTCTCACAAAAAACTTAAAACACTCTATATGAGTAAAAACATAATGTGAAAAAAGCCTAGTTGAAGCTTTCTTCTGTCAGCTGTAGATAGCATAATTGTTGTCATAACAACATGTTGAAAATTAATTTCATATAGGTTGCTCCAAAAATAAATTTTCTGCAATTATGATCATTAGTTTTTGCCAGTGTTTTCGAGCTACAAATTTAAAAGTTTGTTTGATCGAAAGAGGTGTATAAGTTGATGATGCATGCTTTAAAAGAACAATAAATTTATGGTGACTATGAAGTGTTTTTGAATAGAAAAAATGCTGCTTGAAAAGTGAAACTTGTGAGACAGTTACTATAAGAACACCGCCATGCTGCTGTGTATTTATATCAGAAGAGCTGAGTGAGAAATGTGTGTCATCAAATATTACGCGCCGAAATAAACCAGACGAACGATTGCTGTTAAACTGATAAAAAGGCCAGAATGGAACCGCTGTTACCGAAGATGAAAATTGGTGCTACCTGTATGATCTTCAAAATAAGAACCAAAGTGGCGAATAACACAAAGTCGTGGTTTATCAGCTCCAAAAGGTGAAGCGACAAGTTGTTCGCATTTTTTATGATGGTGGAGGTTTAGTGTGATATGAATATCTACATGAAGGACAAACTGATTTGTGGGCACCTGGAGAGTGTTTTTTTTTCATTCTACTCTTAGTCCATAAATATCTGGCTGAAGATCATATCCCTGCCCTACTACATCCGATCTATCGCTGCGTGCTTTTCTTTCATTTATGTAAAAATTCCTCTGAAAGAGAAGCGCCATAAAGATATTGCAGCAACCCAAACGGCTATAACAGATGTACTGAGAAGTATGCTGGATAAAACTTTCTCTACTTACTTCCATAACCTCCAGAAACGGTGACAGTTATGTACAGATAATTTACGGGACTACTTTGATAAGACTATTAGCTCGTAAATTGAACAAATAATTTTTACGAGCCCAGTTATGGAACTTTTCTGACAAAGGTTGTATAAGAACAACACAAAGAAAAAACCAACTCAAGATTAAAGCACCAATGCCCACTGCACAACCCAAAAGTAACCGTCTAGGTTACATTCTTCTAATTTTGCTATCAGGGCTACATTCTTTAAATATTTTCAAGGCCGAATCTTGACTTTAAATTCACTACGCTATGTCGGTCTAATTACAGTACGACCAAGCGTCTTGAAGCAGCACATTGCTCATAGCAATTTCTGCTTCACCATTCCTCAGATATATTCTACCAGGTTAAAGTCACAGTGATATGGAAGCAAGTGAATAATAGTGTGTCCATTTTTTTTTTAATAATTTTTCTTTATAAAACCATACGAAGCACCAAAAATGAACTATAATGCGCCTTTGACCAGCTCGTTCACATGTATAAACACCAGGTTCTGTGTCTTATTAACACTATATGTAGGATAAATCTTGATTCATCTAAATACGTTACTGGCTTTTGTTGTCACCCAGAGCCTCACTTGCTTTCAATCTCTTTAAATACTGACTACGCCATGCTGCGATTTTTATTTCCATTAATAACCCTTTGTTATGGCACTTCTTATAACGAAACCCAAGTTTTAATAAATGTTTTTTTCATCCTGCGTAACCAATATTTTCTTTTATTTTTGGCCAAAATTTTTAATCTAGGAACCTAAAGATCTGCATTATACACCTGATTTACTGTTCTTAATACACCCTGGCCAAAATTATTCAATTTAATCTTGTTGGCAGGTACTGGTTGTTGATTCACTTGAACTTGTTGCGCCAGATACTTTTGATGTGGATCGTCTTCGTGTCCTTTTAATAAAATAGATTTCCCTGTGGCAGCTAATTCTATAGCTTCCTCCAAAGGAAAAATCCATTGATCAACCCATCTTTGTTTATCGAAACAGTTGACGACTTTTTTAATGTATTCGACTTCAGAACTAAGCTTTCACTTATGATTCATTACTTTTTACATACTTCAAAAAAAATGATCATAAAGTATTAAATAATTGCATACGACAATAAATGTTGGTGATTCTAACGTCAAGAGAAACTTAACTCACTTTACACTGGTAAACACTGTTTATGTCACATGAACTTAGTAATGATTTTTGTTTATGTTGGCACACCTGCATTAAAAAAATATATCGTTTCGTTCCAGTCACGTCCAGTTTTTACTTTCCTTATCCTATAATAAGGAGAGTAATGTAATTGGCGCAAATTTGACCTACCCAGTTTTTCACATTTCTGGACGAATTACAGCCTCAGGACACCAAAAAAGTTGGTTTGGGCCATTGGTTCCTGTGTGTGTGTGTGTGTGTGTGTGTGTGTCTGTCGGTCTGTCAGTAAACAAGATACCTTGAGAACCGTAAGAGCTAGAGACTTGAAATTTGGTATGCAAGTTACTTGTAGGTGGGGGACGCAGTGCGAAGCTTTTGGTAAAAATCGGCCAAGTCGTTTGGTCGCAAAGCGGTCGCGAATCTAAACAGTTGAAGATACAAGAAATTTATGAGAATAAAAATGATTTGTTATCATGAGATAAACATGAATTTAAAATAAAAGTTGGTAAAATAGGAACTCGAAAAAAAATTGAAGCTCAGGATTTTTAATATACCGGGTGTTCATAAAATGTTTCGGAAAATTTATATTACCGGTTATATCAGACCGAGACGAACAAAAAATTACAATGAAATTTTTTGATCCGAGGTCAAATAAATAAGTTATATCCGATTAAAAATTAATTACACGGACCAATCACAGTGCGCTTGGAGAGCTTCCTGGCCTACTGCGGGAGGACGGGGAGGGGGGAGGCGCTTGGCCGCTAGAAGGGAGCACGCAGGCGATAATGAGGAAGGCCGTGCGACAGAGCTCGCACCTTCAGTGACATAGCAAAATTTTAAGTACGAGTCAATTATTGTCTTGTACTGTTTATTTTAACCAGCTTTCGAGTGTTGGACTCGCACCTCGTCCTTTTTTAAATTAACAAATTTTTAGACGAGAGCAGCGCAGGGCCGAGATGGACCCGGTATAATATATAATAATAGGATAAGGAAAGTCGTGTGATGTTCACACCAGATTTTTTTTGTGACAGTTACATATTCATTTCTAACCTCAATATACGTTTTTGTTTGAATAACCTCATTTCGTCAACTGTATAATTACTGTATTTAACTAACTTACATTTTATTTATGTTAGTTATATCGTAAATATGCCACGAAAGTGTTTTAACAACCCCAACAGTTTTTCTTATGTGTGTGGAGAATTAACTTTTACTTCTCAGCGTCGAAATTTCACGCTATTAATTGAATAGTGTTATTTAGATTATTTTGGATTTCCTGTGTCGGATCAAGATAAATCCTGGGCTCCACATATATGTTGTGCAACGTGTATGAGACTTTTATTAGGTTGAGCTAAACAACAACCTAGACATTTGCCATTTGCTATATCAATGATTTGTACAGAACCAAAAGATCACATACGTGATTGTTATTTTTGTTTAACTCAAACAAAAGGAATTACAACCAAGTCTAAACACATTATCCAGTATCCAAACTTATCGTCGGACGTCAGACCGATCCCGCACAGTGCTGAACTGCCTGTTCCAAAGCCTCCAAATCAACCAGAAAGTCAGGATTCTGATTTGTTCTCAGTTAGCATAAAAGTGACTCAAGTTATGAAGCGTCAACCTCAAAGGAGCTCAAATGAGCCTCATTTATTGACACAAAGTGATTTAAATGATTTAGTACGTGATTTGAATCTATCAAAAAAACAGGCTGAACTTTTGGGGTCTAAATTAAATGACTGGAATTTACTTTCTTCTGATACAAAGACTTAATAAATGAACTTCTAATGTCATATAAAGCTTTGGGGTGTAATATGTCCTTAAAAATACACATGCTGGACTCTCATCTGGATTTCTTTCCTGCAAATTTGGGTGCTGTGAGTGATGAAGAAAGTGAGAGGTTTCTTCAAGACATTTCCTTAATGGAGAAGCGCTACCAAGGGAAATGGAGTCCAGGGATCCTAGCAGATTATTGTTGGAAACTTAAAAGAGACCTACCAGAAGCTAAATATTCACGAAAATGATATTATTGTAAATTTAACAATAATTTCTTTAAGTGTAGCTTATTTTTCTACTTTTTACAAAAATATATGTTTCGATATCACAAGGATACCTGATGTGCCAATGTTTTTCCCTTAATATATTATTACTCGATGGCCCTAGTATATTCAAAATATGATATGAATTTTCGAGTGACAAAAAAAATTTAAATTTTGTTAACCAGTTATTAATTTTAGAAAAAGTTACTTACTGTAATAGAAATCAACGTCTTGAAAAAAAACGATTTTTCTGATTCAAAAGCAAATCTAACATCCAGTTCAGTGCAAATGAAGAAAAAAAGACAATCCTCGACGAAAATAATGCGCATGGTTGTGAAGGTGGCTGACTACTCTTCAACTTATTTGTATTTCATTGGTTTACAGTGATTTCACATCTCGCCCTTGTGATTTTAGTTCACATATTACTTGGACACGCTGTAGTAACTATTTTCCACAACTTTAATTATAAGGGTATAATCCGGACACTAGATTCCAAAATATTTAGTGCCATTAACTAAATGACTCAATATCAGTTGTATGTGAATTGTTTTCTACAAAAATTTACTTTTCAAAGGGAGACGACATTAACTAGTCCTCAAAACGCCATGAGGATATCTTAAAAATTATATTTATAGTAACTCCCTCTCACATTTTACTGCACTTAAAAATATATACACAAAAATCTCATTACTTTTGACGTTTCTATTCGCAAAACCCCTTCACAGTATACAAATATCTGAACAACACACTATTCAAAATTTAAATTTAGATTGAACCAATAAATAATGTATGTAGATTACAGAATTTATGATTTTTCAATAAATGTCAAAACGCTTTTGAAACACCCTGTATTTTTTAGTATGTGTAACACGGGGCATTTACTATTTTAAAATCTCTACATAAGTTTTATATTGGAATTAGAATATTGTCCCAAACACTTAATGCTAGTGGGCAAGCTCAGTTCCCCAATGACTGCTGAAATTCTTGTTACCCTGCAAATTACAGACAGACCAGACCATTGAACTAAAACCCTCATCTCCAATTTTAATCCTACTCAGGCATATAGTTTGATACAAATAACTCCGGGTCTTGTAACTTACGTTAAATAACATGAAGCATAATTATATACTTCCAAAGATCAGTAATCCAATGAAAACATTATTAAGAGCTGTTCAATATTAAAAATGATTATCAATAAGTTGAAATGAATGATAAAGAAAAAAATAACATTAACCGTCATCATTGCATGGCAGTTCAATATTCTACCCTTCAATCATCTGCAAATATTTAATCGAAAAATTGTTCCTAAACTGAAAAACCTTCATTTAATTCACCTTAGTCATGGTATGTTATAAGCCATAGTTAAAACATTAAAACACTGCCAAACAAATTGTTTAAGATAATTAAGAAACTCAAATGACTTGACAGTTACAATACTTTCTAGAACACAATTTTAACATGGACATTGTTGCAACTAACCACAAAATAATGCTGATGCACGTTTAAGAAGATCAATCAGGAAAGCTGGATGAACTATACTTTGCAAGCAAAACGCTACATAGCTCAAGCATAGAATCTAAATAAAGGAAAAGAAGCACATAACAGTGTTAAAAATTCAACAAAGCATGGTTTTATCAGTGGCAATAACTGTTAATCTTCTTTCCATGGAGGGATGAAAATTAACTCAGTAAAATCTTAACCAATGTCAATTACGAATTATTAGGCATGTCAAGGTTTATTAATTCGCTTTCTAGGCGACATTTATGTGTATTGCATCAAGTGATCTTAATTTTCATACTACTGAACGCAATGTGAAACTCAATTCTTCTGATAAATTCGTTTATTCAAACAGAAACAGAACTTCTGTTCCGTCTCTGGAGTAGATAACATCAGTGGTAAAACAGATAAACTTCCAACGCTATTAGTGCAAATGATAAGGATCTAATCACAAGATAAAAGAAACTTTCAAGATAAAAAGAATAAAATTGTTTTCACTATCATATTCATTTACACTCTATTTTGTACTGTACAATAGTGCTCTTGAAAATAGCAATATCAATAACAAGCAAGTGACTGACGAGTCTGGTTATTCCACAAGAAACACTTAGTGTTTAAATTTTTCAACAAGACCATAATCTTTTTCGAAAATGACGTCTAAATCTTAAGAAAGCGGGGGGTCATCAGTGCATAAGTTAATTATAAACAACTACTAGTCTGATACCACCCTAATCCTACTTGTAGAGGTGACCTCCTGGTGTTGAGTGGCAAAGAGCAGAACTTGCCAGCAGTCCAGGTAAAAATTCACTAATATTGCAATTTTTTCTTTAACTAGTTGGTAAATGCGGTACAATGTATAATTTGGAAGACTAACAATAGATCTATTCTTGATCCATCTTGATCTTCAGATTGTTCATAATTAGATTTCATTCAAGCCTGTAAAAATGCGGTGAAAAATGATGATGCTGCTACTTAAGGATTGGAGGCTTAGTAACTTCGTTGAGTCAATCTATTAAAGAAGGCTGAAGATTTTCATAGTGTAGCTGCTGGCAGGGTACCCAAATTTTTAGTACAAATGACACCTTGTTGTAAGGTTGCTCTAATTATACAGCCCAGGCAGAGATTGAAGAAGACAAGCGCAAGTTCCTTACCCCTCATTCTATCTATACAGCCGTAGGTTCTCTTTGACCATCACGTCGTTAACATCTAAATTTCTATGAACTATGTCGTAGAACAGTTCTCAGAGAGCAGCAAATTTGAGTAACTTTATTAATCATCAGTCATATAAGCGTTAGTGCTGAACTTTGCAAAGTTCTTAGTCTCAAAAAATCGCAAATAACAATCAAAATCCCAGAGTAAAAACGTTTGTTCCTCAGAATAATAGAAAGTACGCAGAGTAAAGGCTATCCTTTGCTAACCTCCTCCTGGATAACTGTCTCTTAACATATAAGTAACAGTGGTCTCTTTTCCATCTCTATATCACAATAAATTTCTTCAATTTGGAAAATAATTTGCCACATTCACTATCATCATCGTTTTACACAATTACACTTTCTTAGGTATAAAGGTTCACATCCCACACTTCTATTAATGAGGAGAATGGTTCAAAAAAATGTAGATTCTTCTGCCAAAACTCATTTGCTAGCATGGCTATCTACTTTGCATACAAGTGGTACATCTACACTTTGTCATAGCAATGGTTTAAATTTTCAATGGATGATGGTAGAGCCAGTAAAGCACAGTTATCTAAGGCATTAAATTGCAATTCTAGGTCACAAGGCTCAAGTTTTCCTGACAGCATAAATAATTCTTGGCATCTTCAAAATTAATCTTATAGAAAAATAAAGTCCTTATACGCTTACCCAATTAAAACAACTACTACCAGATCCAATTAGTACTTAGATGGTTATATACAGCCAAAGAAAGACATCTACATCAACCTTCAAAGTTCTTTAACGAACTGAGCAATTCAAAAAGTAAATGACAGTTTGAAACAAAATTTTTATTACAAATTATATTTGAGAAACGGCTAGCCAAATGATCAGATGGAAGAAAAGGCAAGGACAATCAAAACATTATGAACAAATCATACAACTTGATGTTACTAATAAGGTACATCCACAAATAAAAAAATGTTAACAATTTCAGATTTATAAAAGCTATAATACACCAAATGTACAGACAATAAATAAAAATTATGTGAGATCTGGCAAGGCAATACTTTCAATCTCATAAAACCCAATAAACTCATCATCAGCATATCCCGTAATAGTTAACTTTCCATCCTCACTCGCACCTATACGTGGGTCGAGGTACTTGTTTTGACTGAAAATTAATTTCGGTTACTCCAAGCCCCTCCGAAACAAAACCAACTCACTGAATGTTCAAATTAAAGTTGGGCTTGTTATTCTTACTGGTCCCTGGTAAAAACAACTTATAATTTACATTACTTTCCCCTGCATTGCTTGGTAGTGTAAATTTCTTAGGACCTTTTTCCTGCAACTTCTTAAAAATCTCTTTGAATGTTGGGTTAATTGTAGACTCCTGAGTAGATGTAGATGATGTAGCCTCATTGCCAGCATCAAGCTTTCTTCTTTTCAGTGATGGTTCTTCAGGTTGTGATTTCGATAAGCGGAAGCCTTGCAACGCTAACTGCCTGTACGTTATATATTTAGAAAAACTAAGTTCATACCCATCCAAAACAAGTTCGTAGGCTTGTTGGATACTTACAGGTGTGTTATCAAGTTGTAACTCGAGACGATTCTAAAATAAATACTCTAAAATAATTTATAAACCTAAAACTACTACCTTACAGTTTCGAGAAGAAAAAGCGTTTCTTCTGGGTAAAGAAATCTGCCGCTCTTATTGGCAAAGCCAAAATTACTTAGAATTCCTATGGCTTTCATGACTTCTGCCAGCCTGTGTTCGGGCAACCAGCGTGCAACTGATCGTGCACATCTGTGTTTAAAATTGCGTCAAACTACATAAAAAGGCCAGTGCCACAAAAATTACCGCCGTTCCACCCTTTCACTGCTGGTTATACTGTTTACTAAAGCATCTACTGATTTCTTCACCAATTCATCTTCTTCCTCTGTCTTCAATGGAATAAACAGCTTAGTTCCGGGCAATTCTAGCCTTGTGATCGGATTTTTATGGGCTTCTATTAACTTTTTAGCCCTAAAAGGAGAAAATGGGATTCATATCCGAAATGGGACATTTTAACTTCAATTAAAATGTAAAGTGAGGTTATATTGCATATAGATATTAAATTCGACGCTATAAATTACTAGATGAGGTAATTACCAATCTTCAATGTTATTTACATTCATATTATTCTTCGAAAAGGACTAATTACTTTATGGGAAAAATTATTTGAAAATACAATTTAAGGAAATTACAACGTTGCCAAATCTATTAAACTTCGATAGAATTGAATATAAATTGAAAATCTGAATGTGTAAGAAATTACATTTTTTATCTATACCTTTATTCATCTTTAAGCTGCAGTCAAGCAATCCCATGAAAAGCACATTGCTGCTTTGTAAGTTCAACACAGCAAAAATGTGGTATAGATCACGCCCACCTAATGGTCTTCAATAGAAAAACGAATCACATATATTTGTGAATCAAATGGCTATTCCTCTCAGGAAAATAACTCCATATCAAGAAATCCATAAGAATGCAAGGTTTACCGTTATATATACGCCATACATTAATATCCAGGGTCATCTTAATATGGTAGTTAGGATTTTGGAAACTAGTTTTAGGAAGCCTGGTTACCATAAACACTTTTCTTTCATAGAAGTGGCTTTTATGGACAACTCAACATTATTGCAAAAAACTCGAAAAATATACAATAGAGCGGTTTTCAAAAAAAATAAATGAACGGTAAAGATTCTTATATTTGATTATTACAGAATTTAATTTTCCAATCGGCAGATTGTTCTATGCAGTGAAGATTGACGAAAATACCACCGCAAACACATTCGCTTTACTCAAACCAATAACTCGACATACAATGTACCCAACCAGAATAACTACGTTTTTTAATGGTTCTATTTTCTTGGCAGGCTTTCAAATAACCATTGTTACTATCAATACTGCAGACATATCACAGATGTGGTCTCTTGCCTCTTGAAGACATCATTACCATCCTTTCCTGATTGAAAGATACTTGAACAGATAAAAAACAAGCTTCTATCACAAAGAAAAACTTCTTGGCGTATCAACTCTCAAACATTAGAAAAGATTTCATATAAAACAGCCTCCCTGAAGTTTACTGGCCATTACATACTTAAACTAAAGCACCACAATCGAGCGCGTCTTGGACAACGTTGCTAAAAACGGCTGATTCTTTCACTACCAGTCTACACAATATGACTCAACCAGAACTGGTTTTTTAAGATTCTCTAGGATGATCTCAATAACATTGATAAGAAGATTTTACTAGCTACAGAGATAACGCTCCCCTAAAATCAGTAGCCCGGAGCTGTCTCTAAAGAAACCTTATGACACACATGCAGAGTCATCTTCATCAAGACCAACGTATATATCAGTATCGTAGTTCTGCATAATTGCAGTTCACAAGCCACCTAAAACCGCTTTCAGTTTTTTTAAACTAGTCAACATCAGTTACAGAAATGTAAATTTTGTGATCAGGAATTTTAACTGCCAAACTGTTCCATACAATTTACAGTTGATCTACAACCCAAAGCTGTCGTTTTCGTTTAACAGTAATCGGTAGAGAGGAAGCTACAACCCAGACAACATCTTTGGTTCCTTCAGAATAGCAACGCAATGTGAGAACTTGGTCTCAACACACGCCCATCATCTGCGTTATCAAGAAAAGGTTCAACTTCAAAAAGACTAACTGAAAGAGATTAAAGATTTGCCCATATCCTGAAATGTACAAAGTTTTTCTCAAATGCGCCCACCAAGTATTCAGACAGGCCATAACAAGAGGATGCCTGACCAATTTAAGAAAGGCTTTTTTACCGATGACGTTATCTGGGTTAAGAGCAGCGTTACGGAAAGCTTCAATATGAAAATCAATAGCAAGCTTAAAAACTTATTTAAAAACCCTTAAAAATTGTTCTTCATGGACCAATTAAAAAGAGCCACCTCTATGATGAAAACCTACAAAGCCGTTGACATCGACAAAGCTTTGGTATACACTGTGGTTGTTTAAAACTGATAAACATATGCATCATCAACCTGCAAATCCTTGAGATGTAGAAAAAAGCCTATGTGGTAACCTTTATTTAAATCAGAGAAAAAACCAAACTATCCGAAGATCTTTCGTTCCACGTATCTTTTCTGTCACATTTCTAATAGTATAAAACACATGACGCCGAACCAAATCAAGAACACCTTAAAGTAGAGGTTTATTATATACCAAGCAACACTATAACCTTTTAACTTGTATTTTGGACAGATAATAAATCTCGCCCAATGTATTAAAGACAACCTGAAATGAGAAAAAAATATTTCAATGTTCTTTCTATAAACCTCATAAAATTGGTGATCAAAAATTGCTATTTTATATACCTTATCACACCTTTCTGCAAAATGAAAAGTTTATGTTTATCTCAAAAAAAAACACACACGAGATGGTGAACCCAGATGGACAGTCAACGTTTTTGCATCAGTGCTGTACATCTACACTAACTGTACATTTGCACCAACCAATTCTAAACAATAATCTAGAGTTTGTAGGTATACGCTGATACTATGGTGACGGAGGCAGAAGACAATCTGTTCTTCTATTACAACGCTAACCATCTCAAGTCCAATTTAAGGAAAACTCAATTATCTACCTTCCATTTTAACAATAAAAAAAACTTGGCGAGAGCTGATCACATGACAAAGAAAGTTCCTTTAATATTAATTATTAATCTGAAACAACTCATTATTGCATTGAATTGCACATTATCTTTCAAACAACATTGCACCAATACCAGAAATAAATTAACGCTTAGAACACAGTTCATCATTGAAACCATAATCAAAATACTCAACAACAGAATCTAAGGCATAAATTCAGAGAATAGAGAACATCAATACACTCCAAACAGATTAACAGCGTAGTAAACAATACTGCTCGCATTGTAACAAGATGTCTCAAACCAACCCCAGTGCAGAATCTGCAGATACTCTGCAATGGGAAAGTAACCTACTTCATGATAATTCTGGATAGAAAACTGACTTGGAGAGCAAATGTCGATAGAGCGATAACCAGAGAAAAGTAGGCGAAGTCCTCCATTTTGCAAATCGATTACCACTAGAAACAAGCTTCTTTGTAAAAAACTATCACCCATCCTACCACGATGTACGCAGTAGTTTGGGATAGATCAATAAACTGAAAGTCAATTAAAATCTAAGAGTTTATCTTCAAAAACACTTAAAACTTGCACAAAAGCGTTCAAAGGCATAACAGCCCTACGGTTCGTGGCCTTTATAACTATAAAATTGATGGAGACGTCTGCCATAAGCACCCTAAGACTCTAATCCTTCCGTAAAGCGGCATAGATGCGGTCTATATGGCTCACCACCAGGAACTGAGATTGGGAGCTGGATCCAGAGACCTCTGATTTGATCAGTATAGTCAACGTCAACGTCACTTACATTGTCCATTGCATTAACAACAATCCGTAGCGTATCGGCTTATGTCCAGGAGTTTGACCTCTGGAACCCAAATAGTTATTGGTACCCAAGAACCAAACCGTACTACTATATATAGCAATCTATCTTGTATGATGTTGAGAATTTTAAACCGAATGAAGGTAAGAGTAATATTATGCAGAATTAACTTTCTAAAGTACCAGCTGATGCAGATATCACTTATAGGTGTGACACCATGTGTTGTTTTGATGACCCATGTACAATGAATTATGTCCGAAGTCAATGATAAGACCATTTTAACCGTCAAGTTTTGGAATTCAGTGTAAAAAAACAATATATCAGCACTAAGCTCTTAATTGACCTGATTTTCACCGTCCAAACTAATCTTTATTATTTATCAAAACCATGATAACAATGTATTGATCAAAATACTGGGATATTTTAACAAGTAAAGATAGGTAATAATTTCTCTTGTAAGATTTTCAACTACAGGATGTACCGTGTTATTAGTTTTCTGCATACGAGAGTTATACCTTACTCTAAACTTATCCAACATGCGTTTATAATTTTTTTTTCTTTTGTATATTACTTTATTCTGTCTCTCCAAAGAACCAATCTGTTTTCATCTAAACATTAAGTCTCTCAAACAGCAAAACAATCTAAATTCTCACACGTTAGTCCAATGATTTCTTTGGGTGTCTTTAATCATAGTATTACTTTCTAGATCAATATTTCCTACATTTATTTCTTTATCTCTTACTTAAGCTGAGTCTTATGACGAGTTGAACAGCCAGAAGTCTCGTTGCTTTCTTCTACTATCCCCAAAAAAGACAAACATCTGCCATATTGACTTTCCACTAACTCTCATACATCTATATTCATCGTCTTATGGTGTTAAATTTTCATTGAAGAGATAATTTTATTACTGAAAAAAAAACAGAAACGCGCTAAGTCATTTGTGGCGTAAATGATAAATGTGCTGCAAAAGTTTTTTTCTTAATATCTACCAGATACCTCTACTTTTAGTTTCCAATATGGGCGTGACTAATTTGGGGTTGTTTGTCCAAAACAGTGTCAAAAATATATTGGCCATAGTGTCCTTTTATTTTTTATATTCGACAATTACAGCTTTTAAGAAATAAGTACTATGCTGTCTTTTGAAAGAGACCTTTAAAATTAACCATAGTGTCTTCGTCGGGATGCTCTTTCGTCTCTTCCTAGCATTGTTAATTAGTAGTCCCGTACGGTCCTCTTATTTTGTGTTGCTTTTGCTCTACTGTGTTGTTTTTTTAAAAAGAACTTTCCTTGGACATTTTCTTTAAAATTGTAGATAGTGGACATTGTGTGGGTTAATTGATCAACCTCAATTTTCAGCTGTACCATTTTATTAAATTCCGGTCTATGACCAACTTATAGACCACTTCGTTTGTTTTAATTTCAAATTGTGTGTATCAGTAATTTAAGTAACATGCTATTTTTAATTACTTACTCACTCCATGCCTTTAGCAGCCCATGAAGGGCCATAGCCTCTTTTCTGAGCTTTCCAACTTTTGGTGGACCAAGAGCAAATTAGCTGGAGCTGCACCTAGTCTTATGCTAACTTTGGCTCTTCTCACTTTCCAAATTCTTGTTAAAGTCCTCCAGGTGCCTACAGCTTTCAGTTCATTGTCAACTATGTCCAAACAGCGTGTTTTAGGCTTCCCGTTAAAATTTCCTCACAGGATTCTTTTGGCATTTATTTCTTCTCCCACCTTTTTTATGCGAACTAAGCAACCTAGTCCACTCACCACAGTTGGTACTTTGTATTTATCCATTAGCTCGTAATTATATCTCCTTCTGAACTCATAATTTTCATTTAGCGTCCCAAAAATATCCCTTGATACTTTCCACTTTGTTTCGTATTTAATGACCACGCTCCTCCCCCATCTGTGAGTAAAATACTTTTATAAATAATTAATTTGCAATTGATTTTGCCGCACCCTGCTTTAGGTATCCATATAATTGCTTTAAATATTACGACAATGTAGTCCATGCGGACCAAGATTTGGACCACTCTATTTATTAATGTGTAGCCATCTTATTACCCCTTCCAGTATCAGATTATTGTAGGTAGTTACATTCTTAACTTCCTTATTATTTTCTTTGGTATATTTAACTCTTCTGGAATTTTAAATAATTTTCCTTTTATCACTGCTTCAAAGACGTTACTAAAATCTATAAGAAGGCGATAAAGAATAATATTTTGTTCAAAAAATAAAAGCCAGTGTCAGGATCGATCTTTTTTTTAAATCTTTATTGGTGTTGTCCCACCACTTTTTCCGTAAATGGCTCTAGTTTCTTAGCAAATGTAATGCTTAAAATCATAGCAACACTATCCCCCTATAATTCTGAAAAACGTTTTCTTCCCTTTTTATGTAGAGGTCAAATTAATGTCTTTCTCAAACTCCCTGGAATGTTTTCTTCCCGCCATATTTCGACATTTCCTCCGTGATCTCGTCAACACCTGATGCTTTATTGTTCTTAAGAATGTATAGGTATTACTTCCCGAACGGCGTCTTCTATTGGTAGCTCAAGTTCCTCCTCATTCAATTCTTCTTGGATAAGTTCCAGTTCCGTTCGTTTTCAATAGTGTCTCACAGTGCTCCTTTCACAATTTCTTGTTTGCTGCGTACTAAATTTTCTTGAGAATCTCTATACAAATTTACTGTAGGTTGGGATTTTCTCTTCTGTACTTTGAAGAGTTTCCTGATATTTCTTTGCTGTTCCATATTTTCCATTATTGACAGTTTTTGTTTCTCTTACTTTTTCTTTCTTTTGGCAGGTCTTTTTTGGTTTTGTCTACATTTTCTGAATGTCTTCTTAGTTATTATTATGCTCAGTCGTGTTTAGTTTCTTCTCCATCATGCTATTTTCTGTTTTGTTTTCCTTCTTTCTTTTTTCTGATGGCATTTTTAATTAAAACATTTTCTATTTGTTTCCACTCTTCTTTTATACCCTTTCTCCTGTCGCTCTAATAATTCTTCTAAATATTTTTTACGTATTATTGTACTTTTATTACTATTATTTTCTGCCTGACCGTCACTCGGATAAAAACAAAATCGCATCCATACGTCTTGTACATCTGTAACATGTCTAGCATCTATCTGATTTCTCGTTAATCTCGGGAGAGATTTGGGTCTCTTCATAAATACTTTTATGTTTGAACCTTGTGTTGCTAACCACTATATTATTATTCACTGCCTCAACTATCATTATCCTCGTCATATAAAATAAACCTTTCAATTAGAGTTTGATTACGTTTTCCCTTTCCCATCTTTCTACTATGAGAAATACCATTTTAAATTTTTCCCTTTACGTTGTATTCAATTTTCCGGTTTGATAATTCCACTGTTCTTCCCTCTCATTTCTTGAATAGTCACTATATCTAAATTATATTATGCAATTAGTGTGACCGAGCGGTTGAGGTGTTTGACTGCGTTGAGGATGCACCCGGATTAAATCCTGAGTTAAAATGTCTAATGGGTGGCCTACTCAGCTACTAAAAGTAAGACCGAGCAGTGAGGGCAAAAAGGAGAGCCTTAACCTCTCAGTTTGCAGGTCATACTACCAAACAGGGAGTTAATGCCTCACCATTGTATTATCGTGAAATTTCATATCTCAAGCACTTGTTATTCCACTTTTATTGCAAGCCGTCTTCTGTTCTCTCGCCTGTTTTTTACTAGTTTTTTGACACAAATTTGCATGTGTAATAGTCCTCATTTGTTTTCTTGATTTTTGTCTTCTATGTTTCTCGGTGATCTTATACTTAATCTTGTAACTTTTGAACCTTATTGTGAGACTTACTTTAATAACTTTATTTCCTTAACCGCCTGTAGCTCTTCGAGTTTACGTTCTTTTCCTTCTGTTACAAGTTTGTTGTATCTTAACCGCGTTCTTTGTCAATTTTCGTAAATTTATTTTATAAAGCAAGTTAATTCTTTACGACGTTCACGTATCTCTTTTGGATAACCTTCTGTACCTTTCTTGGTCCAACTAAACGGTTCTATTGATATTGATCTATTTCTCTAAGTCTCCTGGTATACTCCCAAACTTCTCATTTCTTCTTCTTCTATTTTCTCTCTCACAAGTCAAAGACTTTTACTTTCATTCTTCATTTCCTTCACCATTTTACTCTGAATCTTCGACTCCTTGAATATATTCTTTTTCCTTATTCCCTTTTCCTTTAAGGTCTTTATTTTTATAATATCCCTAACTCCTCTGAGTTCTTATACAATTTCTCATCCATCGCCGTCAATTGCATTTTTACGTCTTCTGATTGTGCTGTTACCTCTGCCAGCTCATTTTAAGTATCCTTTAGTAGCGCGCGTCTTTAGTATTATTTATTATTCTCTGTACACGTGAGTGTTCAATTGGTTATCCAGCTTTCGTTGTGCATTGCTCTTTATGTCCCTGAATTATACTTTTATCGTTTACCATGGAAAATTTCGCACTTATGTTATTAGCATCCACCAAAGACGACCCACCTCATTATTCCATACCACCACTCCAAAATATGTTACAACCTTTTGCTTCTTCGACTTTTACTTTATTTTAAATCACTTAGAAAACCTGCCAACACGAGTACTATCGACATGGAGTATTTGCTGCATCGATTTAGGTCCTAGGCCTACGGAAACGTTAGACCACATGACGTTATCCCGTTAAAACTGTTATGCAGGCTATCCGATCCCACACTTGTGGGCAAAGGACGCCGGTAGCAGTAGCGATATGTAGTAGAGGCCTGCGTAAGCGACCTCGACGGCTGCTCGTCCACCGACACGAGTGGGGTTGCGTCCACTCCACGACGCAGACTCATAAAGGTGCGCGAAAAGTATCAGATGATGTGGAGGAGAGGCTCACGCAAGTAATCTCGACGGCTGTTCGTCTACGCCTTACGCCGTGGTGCGTGAAACCTGTAAAACTGCTAATGGAGCTGCCCAATCCTACATCTGTGGGTAACGGATGCCGCTTGACAATATCAAAAGGGTAGAGATACCACCTGAATGACCTCGACAGCTACTTGTTTAACGTGGTAAGGGAAGCCTTACCGACGTAAGGACTAAGGGGAGAGGGCAAGCCAACCGGGGCGGGCTTCCCGGTTCTCCTTCTATGGTGTTGGACTCTTAAGGGTGGTAGCACCGCTTTAGGGACAGGAGAACCTGGTTAGCCTCATGTGAGCATCCTCTTAAGCGGGAGGGGAGGGGGCTTCGGCCCGCCTCCACTACCCGTCAAAGTCCGTCCGGCCCAAGTCGGACATTTGCAGGTGAAGCTGTGACACCACTGATACTCGGATCGGTGACATAAAATAATCTGGTAACCTCTTTTACAACGTTATGGAATCATCCTGATGCCTTCATCAAAAAAGGCTTTTATTTGATGGCATATCCGCACTCGAACAGTCTGGATGAGGGCGTCGTTGTTTGCAAACAGCATGTCTTACAAGTTTGATTTGAGTTTTTCGAACAGATAAAAATCAGAAAAAGATGAGGCCAAATCGGAATTGTACGACAGATGTAACATTGTTGTTTTGGCCGTAGGGGAGCGTGCATTGTCTTGAAGGAAGGCTACCCGCTTTCCACCTGTCTTCCGCTTGGATTGGATCTTTTTCTTCGCGTCTGTTGCTAGGAGGTCTGTGTAATAAGCTGCATTAACTGTTCTTACATCCGTTAGAAAGACTACATGGATAACTCCTTGCCAGTCCTAAAAGAACGTTGCCATCACTACTCGCGTGAATACTGCTGGGACTCGGAAATGAAAGTAGTACATCTACGTTTCATCAATGATCACTATAGTGATACATGCGTCATTTTCGTCTGGAAACTGCTGTAGAAAACGACTAAAAGCTTGCATGCGCACCATTTTGTTCACGTCTGTCAAAGTTCATGGAACCCACCGTGAATTCAACTTGCGATAGTGCAGGTAGTTTCATATTGTCTTTCTACACTACCAACATTGATGAACAGCATTGCTCCAAATTACTTGATAACGATGCGCCTATTCGTGAGAATTGCACGATCAATGTTTGGCTCGGTGACGAATGTTCGCGGCCGATGATCATGCGGTTTATTGTCCACGCGTTCTCTGCCCTCTCTGAAACACTTATACCACTCAAACACACAAGTCCGTAAGAAAGACTCTTTCTCATTCTGTTGTTGAAATTTGTGATGAATTTCAGCGGACAAGAAATTTGATCAAAATGCATTGTCCCACGCTTCGCGGTACCGTCTGTTCGCTCATCACTCTAGCAACTATCAAACAGGATTGAACAGGTTCTAACCCGAGCAGGAGGGAGGGTGGAAGTTGTGGCTCCATTTTCTTAAGGTAGCGCAGCTGCTGACGTATTCACTAAAAACTACATTCCACTAGTAACATCTTAGAATATCTTTTGCTTCTATATTAAGACAATGATAAAAAAATAATGTTTATTATTTTATATATGGCATCTAATTAAAAAAAATACAGCAATATATAAGAAAAATCATTTATAGATAATAACAACATCATCTGATTTTTTAAATTTGTCATCTTGTTTTATTATTAGCGAGTTGGAATTATCCCTCAGGAGACCACACTTCTAGAAGGCACGTCCTTAGGGTGGTAAATAGAGAACGTCCTAAAAAAAAGTTTGCTACGAATAATCGCAAAAAGTAGACGTAAACCAAAAGCCAGCTGTTGCTGGGCTAACTATCCATACAAAGTAAAACGAGAAACAATATGGACCTTGTATTTAGACGAACTAGAGAATACAGATCAGTGAAGACTAAAATAAACCAACACCGACAGTTATAATTGGACAAAGAGAAAGAAGAAGAAAATTGAAATTATGACTAACCAATTATGATGTGTTGTGTTTGTAATCCATCTTTCCATCCAAGTGGTTCTCCGTCTCATCTGTAACTTTTAAATGCTACGAATATTCTGTCTGTTATCGCCATTTCTAAAGTCCCAATCCCTTAGATGGTATCAGTAATAGCATTTAAAACATCTTCTTCCGTTAATTATAGATAACGTAGCTATCATTTGTTGATGTATTTTGTTTTTAAAGTGTTGTAGATTAAAATTGAGGTAAAACACTATCTAGTGTCATTTTGTTTATAGAGATAGATTTTTGTTTGAATAATCAGTAAATAACATTAAGGTATAATAAAGGTATTTGATTTTCCTGGCAAAACGTATAGTAAAAAGCATTACTAGGTAGATTGTGCTAAAGAAAAATGAACGTCTGGGTATAAAATTTGACTGTACTTGTAACGAATAATCACCATTAGGAAAAATACTTCTATTAAAAGTATTACTTTTAGCTTAGGCAACTTTAATAAATTCAAGTTTCTAATCTCTTAACGTTTCACAAGCTATAAAATTTGATGTTTATACTTTGACGAACAAATATGTAATTGACCAAAAAAATATGTGACTAATGACGTCATAATTTAATTAGCCAATCACATTGCTCTTTTGAACATTTCAAATAGAGGTAATTTTCAACTAAAATAGAACTTCAACATTAGAATTTAATATTCTGTATGTAATCGTATTTAATATTTTTCCTTCTTTCAAAAAATGCAAATTATAAACATTATTAATCACGATTAGTAACAAATCTGGCAACGTTGCGTGTCTAATTCAAACCCGTTTATAACCTCAACATTTTCACGTGCGCCGTTTTATTCCAGCAATGGCAAAACCCAAAGCGGCCCCAGTGAAGCCAGCCAAGAGCGGCTTGAAGGGAAAGGTTTTGAAGAAGAAGGTCCTCAAGACCGCCACGTCCACGCCCAAACTGAAAAAGCTGACCAAGGCGCAAATTCAGGAAAGCATGAAGCCCCCGATCTTCAAGAAATCTCCCTCGATTTCCTCAGAATCCGCAGTCGAGTCGGATTCGGACTCGGAGCCAGCGGGTCGGTTTGTGCGGGCCCCCAGGAGCCCCATCGATCTAGACCAAGTGCGGGAGGGCGTGCGCGCTCTATTCGAGTACTTCATGAAAACTAAGAGCCTAAAAACCGAACTATTCGATGAGGCGCAGCCGATCTTCCTTCGCATTGTGTGCATTAAGGTGCCGCAGACCCCCAATCGGCAAGTTCGCTTCATGCTAAAGCACAAACTACTATCAGACTTGAGCGATGTTTGCTTAATTGTAAAAGATATTGGGAGGCCAAAGGAGCATGAGGATACAATAGAGTTCTTTGAGAAGCTGCTGCAGGAGCATGGCGTGGACAACATTAAAACGATAATGCCCTACCACCAGTTTAAGACAGAGTACGGGAGTGCATTTGAATTGAAGAGACGCCTTGTAAATCTCTACGACTATTTCCTGGTCGATAGCAGGATTAGCGCTTATGTTGCTCATTTACTTGGCAAAGTATTTTTGATTAAGCGGAAAATGCCCACGCCTGTGAGGATGAATGTGCCACACTTAAAAGAGCACATTGATATTTGTCTAAGGAAATCACTAATGAAGGTTCATTCAAAAGGTGACTGTTATTCTGTGCAAGTTGGACATTCTAAAATGACGCCCGAAGAAGTTTTCGAAAATATTGAGGCAGTTGCACACCAGCTGTCGGATGTTTTTCCAGGAGGGATCGACAATATACGGTCTCTTTCTGTTAAAACTAACATAAGTGTAGACGTTCCCTTGTATTTAACATTGAGTATGTACCTTACATTTACTTTTTATTGTTATCTAAATGCTTGAATTTTAGAAAACAAAACTACCCTGAACGTGCCAATACAGTCTGCGAAACGGCCCAAACACTACCAGGATGTTACCGGAGAGCTGACTACATACTTGGATAGAGATGTTACTGTTCTACCATCTGGCAAAGTTATAGTTATGGATAAAAGAACCAAGGAAAACCATTCAGGCGAAATATCTTGCAATGACGAAATTAAAGTCAAAACGACAGAAGAAACGCAAGAATTTTCATTATTTAATGACGAAATTAAAGCCGAAACGACAGAAGATACGAAAGAATTTTCATCATTTACGTTGCAAAGCGACACCGAGGAAAAGTACAAATGTGAGTCTACAACAGAAACGGAGGAAAATAAATATGAAAGTAAGCCAGCGCAGAAAGGTTTTAAAAAAGAAAAAGCCGAAAGGCCACAGAAAAAAGAATTAGAAGAGCAGCAAATAAAAGATGAAAGTGATAATGTGCTTGATAATGCTGAAGAAGCTTATTTGAATTTGTATATGCAAGAATTGCAGGAATTAGAAAAATCGGATAAACCTACAAAGCAAAGAAAAAATAAATTAGAGCAAAAACAGAGTGACGCGACACAAAAATTAGCGCAGCCTAACAAAAGGAAAGCTAAAGGTAAACCTGTGACAGAAGAAATTCCACTAAAGAAAAGCAAAATCGTTATAGAAAAGACACAAAAGAAGGGAAAATCTAATAAGGTTAAAACGACAACAGATGATGCATCCGAAGCAACTAAACTCAATGGAAAAATTATACAGAGCAAAGCAGATAAAAAGGCAACTTTAAAGGCACAGACGAAGACAAAACAATTGTCAACAGGCAATAGGAATTCAAATAAAAAATAATTTTTAATGTGTAATATGTTGTAAGACCTTCCATGTTTTTATTGAAATAAAATGATGTAAAATGCAAAACCTTTATTCTTAAATGTTATCAGTGTATCGGTTTTCACTTAACACTACATAAATGAACTTCAAGCACCAAAATATAAAAGCTGATGAGTACAACTGGTGTCGGAGGTTTTGTACTAAGCGTGCTAGCTATTTGGAGCGCAAGCAATCTAATGGTAGCTCGGGAGTCAGTAGAGGATCGTCTGGTCTTTACAGACTGATATACTCTGATAGCCATTGTTGTATTTGTCCCTAGGCGCCTTAATGACCACCTCCAGGCACTGGAAGTCCGTTAACCGTTTCACGTCGCTGTCTTTCCGCAACCTCGTGTTTGGCAGTTTGCGGATTCTCTCCACTTGTGAGTCCTTAATTTCTAGTTCTTCACAGCATATGTGCAGGAGCGATGCATACGTCAGCTTCCACCGGGGGATCTCTATTTCGATGTAGTCGGGGTCGTTTGAGCCAGCAATGCGCACCTTCAAGACTAAATCTGAAACAATAATTCATACTGTAACTGTGCACCTAAACTTTCTTATTCCATGTATATTTAATTCCATTAAAAATAATATAATTTGTTAGCAAATGTTAGATACTACAGAGGAAATTGAAAGTTTAATAAACCCATGTTATCAGTTCTCAGATTTCTTTGCCAATGAAAGAACTAGATGGCTATCATAGCAACTGTAGGACATCCACCTTCAATTTTTTCCTTTCCAGATGCTCCTTAAAAATTCAAACAAATGATAACCATTAACAGATATAGTCTAGACTAAAAAGTAGCTAGCAAGACTAGGGTGAAGTGGGGTAAATGCACCTACCGAAGTGCAAAATTCAAATTGAATTATTAAAATTCTCCAGTATTATAGTACACGTCTAAAATTCTGAATATATATAGTTTTCTTGATAGTTCTCATGTAGGTTGCAAACAACTTTAAAAATAATACATGACCCTACCTTTTATTTTTTCAAAATTTTGTTATGGCGGGTGCACTAACCCCATATTTAGGGACAAGAGCACCATCCTAGGTTATTCATCAAGTCTAATGCATAAACCTTATGTATGGGGCAAGTGCAATTAACTTAGGTCTTTCTAAATCGTTTGATATTTTTTGAATTAAAATTTAACAAATAATTTTGAAAATATTGATGTCTTGAAATTATTATTACAAAAGTCACAGCTTTTTAATCATAACTTATTAGGATCATTACAAAACAAAAGTATAAATTCATAGAAACTGTAAACGAAAAAAATAACATCATTCTAAAACATTTTAAATCAAACTTAATTGATGTTATAACCAGAAAAACTGACGTCAAACTCGATTTCACCCCTTCTTCCGACGGTAAGAAGAGGTAAAGTACAAATGACATCTGAAGGCTCAATTTCTGAAATATCTTCCACATTAGGCCATGTGAAAGCGGGTCTGAAAGGTACCGTATTTGATTTTATTCTTCGTAAAAATTTCACAATTGGATTTCCGGTGTCCTGGTCCATATCTTCTATTTTTCCTATAAAATACTGGCAAGTCTCTCTCTTTGTATTCAGTCTAGTTAAGAACCAGTCTCCAATTTCAGTTACATTATTTCCAAGGTCAAGTGCAGCTAATGCTTCGGCACCCACGTCAAAAAGTATTTCAAAATCGCTCTCTTCGTCGTCCAAATGCAAATCTGAATTTTTTCATCTGTTTCTGAATCGTCAATATTTTCTTTATTTTCATTCAATCTCTTGCGTTTCACTTGATTAATTTTCTTGTTTTTGATCGAATTCTTTTCTTTGGTCGTCTTTTGTTCTTTCGTAGTTTGTTCAGTAGCAGTTTTCTTTCTTTTGCGCTTCGTATTCTTTGGCTTCCTTCAATCTTTGCAGCATATGTCGTCCCTAGGTATTTTTTTCTTTTTTGATCTGCTATCCAGCTGTCCCACACTTTTCTTTACATATAATTAATGGCACAGCTTTTGGTCCATCTGCAGCAGCAGCAAACAGAACACTGGTGTTTGTCCTCCCTGGACCAGATACAATTCGAGTAGAGGAACTCTCCTTTTCTCCTACGACTTTCGACTTTGAGTGATCACTGCAAAAACTGGTTTTATCCATATTCCAGATATTAGATTATTTGTCTTGTAGATTCAGTTTTCGTATCGTGTCTTTCAATAACTCAAAAGACTGGTATATTATAAAGGGGTCCGTATTTTTCTTCCTGGCATATTCCAAAGCGTCAGGTTTTTTAATTGACAAATTATGTCTTCATTTAAAATTTAGAAACCAGTCTTCTCCAGGTACATTGTCCTTAAATGGAGTTTTGACTGTTTCTGTGTAACATACTTGCCTACAATATCTAGGATTTCAATACGGCTAAGCCCAAACCCCCATTTTTCGAGGCATTTGATTCCTTTTGCAAGGTCTTCCCATTGTATCACTCTTGATACCTCTACGACCTTTGATGTGGTCCTTTAATGTACTTCTAGGAATTTTGAATAGTTTGCTAGCACGCAATGTGCCACATTTTCCAGACTTCACATGTTCTATGGCCCTTTGTAAGTCCTCAGTTGTATAAGCGGTTTTTTGGGTTTTGCGTTGATAGTTTCAACCATTTTTTCTAAAACCAAAATAACTCTACATATACTAGGACTGGGTGTTGTGCTCTATATAGAATAAAATTAGCTAAGGGGAAAGTGCATCTAATAGGTGCACTTGCCCAAGCACAGTTGGTTACAGTTGCCTCTATGCTACGAAAATTTGGGGTAACCGCATCTATCACCTCAAAATTAGATTATGTTTCGATTAACATAATTCTGCATTTTAATATGCTTGGAAAATATATAAACTTCTAAATTAAATATCTAGTAACGGCATATATACCTCCACGACAATAAAAGAGTGCCACTAACTACTCCACTAGGCATCTAGTACGCTACCAAAACAACTGACACTTTATATGGCAACTATATTTCTTGAAATAAAACGATGGCAGTAAAGAATAAATCTAAATTATATTGCAAAAAAGGGTGTTACTTTCATAAATACTAGATGGAATCCCTTCAGTGTAAATAGTTTTTATTCGTAACACAATTGGTGCTCTTACCTCAAAAACGCACTTACCCCACTTCACCCTACATTGTTTGTGTAGGTCTGGGTTTATCAAAGAAGAAAATTTCATTTTCGGCCATGGTCCTAAATCTTTTCTTGCAGAACGTGTTTTATCAATGTTAACAATAATATTAGACGTTAACAGTGATCAAGAAATCCACACGGGTAATACTCTGGATGCCTCAGAAGACACTTCTCAAGATCTTACAGCCAAATGAATATAATATATTTCTTTAGGCAGTGGAAAAGGTTACATTGCCACTCTGCGTTGTTTCTTTTAACATCATCATATTAATTACAGAAATTTATCAGCTTCAGCTCAGGAGAAGTTCATAGATCATCATGTATATTTATTTGTAACCACTTCAGTTGTCAAAAAAGTGCATGTTTCAGTGTAATTTTTGTCTTTGCCTTTCTAAATGAACCAAAATTTTTCGAGTTACTTGCAAGTTGTTCGAATATTTTAATATTAAAATATTAAGAGTATTAATGAAATGGCTATAAATGTCACAATGTTGAAAATACAGGTAACAAACTATATATTTTTGGAAAGCACAAAAAATATACAATTTTTTGTGACATAGCCAATTATGGTTCCCATTTAAAAAATACAAGTTTGTCTCATATCTCAAAACTCTCAAGAGATAAAAAAATATATTTGAACAGTATCAGAATCCCCGTAAGAATCTGCGTCAAAAATGTTGTTACAGTTCTAAAAAATATTCATAAACAACGAAGTTACAGCACTTTATAGAAATCGACCAAAAATGACTTGACTTGTATCTCCAAAACGGTTAGAGATATCGGGATGAGGTTTGCGCCAATCGATTTGTTTAAATGGCCCATGAATACGTAACTAGTTTTTTTCTAATTCCTACGGAAATAGGTGTAACCCCCAAATCTTATCGAAACTGGGACACCCTGTATTATGATCAAAAATCACCGATCTGACGACCTGACTTTTCGTCGCTAACGATAACGTTCCAAAAGTCATAATAAAAAGGGGATTGGGAAGAAGAATCAATGATGGAGATGGAATGAGGACTAGATATCTTCTATCTTTTACTTTGGAATCCTCTTCCTCTTCTGATAATTGAATGTCCCAGATGTCAAAATGAACCTGGCCCTAGGAAAACTAAGCAACGTGCTAACCCAGTACTAAGTATCGGCCAACCCGAAAACGATTCCTTCCACGGATTCGAGCAAACGTATCAGCATCTTGACACGCCTTATAAACGGCTACGCTTCTTGATTTCCCCCTCCAATGATGATTAAACATTGACACAAATACTAAATTATAATTTTAGAAATATAAAATTTCAAAAAAAATATATCAAAGAGTACGACTTGGAACTACTTACAAAAGTAATGCACTAACTTAAAATTTTTTCTTAGTTTAATTCAATTTCTCTAGCCTGATTTTTTACCTTAACTAACGAAAAAGAATAAACGTTCTAAATCAATGCTCTACTTCTACGAACTGAAAGGTTTAGTTCAAAAGTGATAATTGTTAGACTTATTTAATTAATTACTTTACTCAACTTTGAAAATGCCCCAACAACAAGGTAGGTTTTTTAAAATTACAGAACTGGATACATTCAAATGTCAATTTCAAATTACACCATTTATTTTCGATTTACATTTATTTTTGTTCCTTTCATTAATCCATTAATATAAAAGCACCATATTTTCGGTGGAACACATAGGACTCAAACATGAACAATGATGACGAATAAAGGACCTTTGATAATTTTCTGACCTATCACGGAGCATTTAGCTTTGGGTTCAACCAAATACGTATTCTACTGATAAAATGATGCTTCAGTTTCACCCTGAGAACAGATTTGAAGGAAACGATGTTTTAACATTATAAAATAGAAAAAAGTTAAAACATTTGGGCTCAGTCTATTTGTTGTACTTAATTCAGGTTTGCTTTACTTTACTGTCTAACTTCCATTTTATAGAATCTGGAACCTGTTCTAAAAAAATTATGTTCTTTGAAACGGAGGATAGAGAGGATTGATAAAATATCACTTTGTCTGTGAACATTGGGGTACCGAAAACCCACATTTGACCGAAGTTCGTCGATGGCACCCAAAAAGAGTTAGTGTATGGTGTACAATTTCCCATTATGGAATTGTCAGCCCATTGTTTCTCACAAAATATGTGAATGAAGAAGTTTATCGTACAGAAGTCCTCGAGGAATTCATCTGTGAAAGACAAAAGACAAGTTAACCAATACTGGTTTCAGCAAGACGGAGCCACCGCTCATCTTTGACAACCTCACAAAGTCTTTGGAAAGAGGATCATAAGTCTGGACGTCCCCCGTAAGATAGAAGGTGGCATCGAGTATTATCCTAAGGATAGGGTTTATCGGAACAAATCCTAGTTCATCGACAAACTCAAGAATCGCATCACAGAAGAGATTCTGAGCATTTCTGTAGAGTTTTGGGAAAAGGGTTGAAATGACCATCTATAGTGAAGGCAGTCATTTTGAAAAACAATGCACTGAACTCCGTTTATTTGTCATCATACTACAAAAAGAATTGGAATTTTATCTTGCGTAGTTTTTTTTATAATGAATTTTTTATCGTTTGCATCACATAATGAAAGCCCTGTACAACTATAGATACACTGGTTATTTTTATGATCATTGTAGCTGCTGCACATGAGCCAAACATATCACAATGGGTGCAGAACACATAAGGATTACCTTACATTATCTGCAAGTCTATCAACTACAGTTAGTCATCGACTTTCTTATGCATAATATTTGGGTAGACCATTAATCGACGTAAATAAATGAACACTGGGAGGCTATGAATTTTCAAATGCCGAAACTTAGTAATCAATAATGTTCTCCGCCAATGCAACGACTCTATCTTCCGTCTTCCAGACTCCATTATCAGTCATCTTTTCTTAAACAAAATGACCAAATGGGACCAAGGTCACCCATTATTTTGTTCTTTTTAGTGCACTTGTCTCCCACTTTTTAGTGTTATTCCGACATGCATGAATACTTTTCTTAATCAGGAGCTATGAAAGATAAAGCAAGAAAAGTAGCTGACATGGATCATTAGTTTCAAAAATATTTGAACCCTGAACAAAGAAGGTATAGGAGGGGGGCATTTTTCTGTTGGTTGAAAAGATAAATTGATAGTGATCACATAACTACGTTAATAATTACAATAAGCAAAAGATATTCCGCACCTTATTATACTTGTAGACAACAAAAAAGCTTTTGATTCACTAAATGGATAAGTATTAGAGTGATAATCTCATAGAAAAATGTTATAATGGGTATAAACAGTTATCATCATCACTCAAAACCACAATATTATATCCCCGCTGCTGTTTCTCATAGCATTAGGTAGTCTTGAGAGGAAGTATGGTGCACAGCAAGAGGAATTCCGTGGAAGTTAAATGAGACAACTAATATTGCTAATGTTTAATGGCGATGGTGAGTATACATGCTTCTAACAATATCACATAAGGGCAGTAGAAATAGAAGGAACTATTAATGAAGAAATAACGGTGAGAACGAGAAAAAGTTACTGAAAGAAGAACTGAATTGTCAGTAAGATACTTTTTCTTTTTTCTCAATCTACAGAATGGTTGGCAGTTTTCTCTCTCTCTCCCTCCCTTTACCCCTCTTATGTTATTGTAAGCCATTCTTTTCTTTAAGCATAACTACCAGATCCCTATATTTTACATTATGCTTATTTTATCTAACCTTTATCTTTGTTAGCATTTCTATCTAATTATGTCCCAGCTGAAAATCTGATTATGGAACTATTTTAACTCCAAAAAATTTAGTAAGATAAAAATATTGTTATTACATAATTCGTTGCTTTGAGAAAATAATGTACTGGATTTTTCCGCCATTCCAGTTTAAAATCTCCATTATCATCTATCAGTTTTTCAGTTATAGCTGTTTCTATGTACATCATTCATCTCCACTTACAGTTAATATTTTAAACTTGGCTACTTCAACCCAGTTCTTGGGGCAGCCTGATGTAGGTCAGTTTTTTTGGTCTGCCCTGGGTATTATATTTCCCCAGTACCCTCTATATCTAGCAAGTATTTCCCTATCACCACTTGGAAAAGTTCCTGCTGGGAGATAACTGATAACTCCGCACAGACAGAATTGCCAAGGAAGATATGTGGTATACATATGTAGGTGGTTTGATGAGTAACTTGGTTTGTATATTCATAGAGGGCGACAGCAGCAATTGCACATATGGTCATACAATTTGCTTCTTCCCAGAAGTGGTCCATGGTATTATGACCGGGGTTCTGTGAAGCCCAATAAACTTTTTCAATACAAATCAGTTATCCTGTTCGTACAAGATAAAATTTTCCCCAGATTATTGCCAAACAGTTGGAAACAGAGTTGTCAAAATATATAGATTCATCTCAGTGTTCATCCTTCCGACTACAATAACTAAAAAGTCTAGGCCGAATCGCAAAAAGCCTAAATAATGATACTTTCATCACCAAACTTGTCAGGTCGTGTAGAGATGTTCATCACTCCACAGAACTTGTTTCGACTGTTCCATAGTCCAATGGAGCTGAGCTTTGTACTATTAAAGTGACATTTGGAATTTAATGTGCTTATTTTGGGCTTGTGTGAGCGGCCGAGCGACTGTAAAAACACTCATGGTTTTCAGAAATAACGCCAGAAGCACTTCGAAAATCATGAGTGATCGTTGAACAGTTAAGATTATTAAGTCTATGCGGCCTACCACTTCGTTTTGCGGCTGTTTCAGACCTCAGATGTCCCCATTTTATAATGACATCATTTAAGGTTGATTTAGGCACCTGTAGTAAGCCCGAAAATTTGGGAATCGATTTGCTGCAACGGTGACACCCAATGATCATGCCACGTTTAAAATCACTCAACTCAGTCGACTTACTCATTGTCCGCATAACCACATGTACGACCTACATATGCTACTGCCCATATTCTTATTCTATGACATTTCGGTATACGTAACAACCAGATCCACTTCTCTACAAAGATATCTGGATACCTTTGGTCATATAGTGTAGTTGCATTTCTATCCTATACGTCACAGTTAACTAGTGTTAATGTGTCATGTGTCTTGTACATGATACGCGAAGGCCTGAAAAACCTTAGTTAACCCACTTTTTCTTCCCTTGGTTTTGGAAGATCGCTAAAAGAGAATTCTTTCCAAACAAAAGCTAGTGATATATAAACATTTCTAAAAATGCTAATAGCTTGTATATCATTGATACAAACCGTGATGATTTTTTAAAACGTCGTCAAAAATGCGGAAGTATCTAGGTTCTGGAGCCACCAAATATCAAGTTCCAATCTCGGTAAGCTGCTTGAGTTGCTGGAGTTTTGGTTCCACCTCAAGAAGTTATCTGATATAGACTTTGAGGGTTCGATAAGTTCAGAGGTGTTACCAAGTGAACTGATTCAATATACTAACCAAAATATTACTCTAACCTTGATAACCAAATTGAGTTCTTTTTGTCATAGGTACACGTGAAGGCTAAAATCAAGTTTTTAGATTCGTATTTGATAAAAATAAATTCTTGAAAACATAACAACATACAAAATTCGGTTTAAATGAACAAACGTTTAGCAAGGAGAAAACTGGACGTCTCTTATAATTTGATTAAAGAGAACTGTAACAGTGTACACAGTAATCTCAATATCCTCTTTGGTGCAGGTGACAGAGTGATAGTCGTTCCGCATTTCATATACCGGTGCACTGAGCTTGATTAAAACCGCTGACATTACTGGTAGTGATGTGTGCGTTTGGTTGCAAAATTAATAGCATACATATTTGTTTTTCTCCTGCATTAAACTTGAAAACCAAACGGTACATAAGAAATAAAATACAGTCATAAAGGTAAAACTAAGATAATAATCTAGGCGTAAAGATAGAGTGAAAGATCAACAAAAATAAATAAAGGTAAGTGAATAAATAAATAGTAGAAGTTGGGTTACCTAATAACAGAAGTAACAAGACAACAACGTGACGTTGCTAGATTTGCAAAAAGACGTTAAACAAAGGAAATTAATTAAAAGAAACGTATAGATAGAAAACATAGCTAAAGGTTGATAAAAATTGGGGCTTCCGACGGGTAGACTAGGGCCTGACTTTTTCCGCGATCAAGAACTATGTACAAAAGAAAAAATGAACGAAATGTAAAGAATAGAAAAAATGCTCCAACGCATAAACAGAAAATTGCAGAAAAAAGAATAGAAAATTAGATGATTTGGTAAAAAAGATGAAAGAGATAAAGGCAGAAAACAGCAAACTAAAAGAAAAGGTAAAAGAGCAAGATCGAATAGATCAACTTGAAAGAGAAATCAGAAATAAAAATATAGTAGTGCGAGAATAAGAGTGAAAACAAAAGAAAAAGGAAAATAAACCTTGTTATGCAAAAAATAACAAGTTTAGATAGAAATTCGGCAATAGACAAAATTATAAGAATAGTCAAATACAGAGAGAGAAGAAACAGGACAATCCTGATGAAACTAAAAAAAGAAAGCACAAGAACACAGATCTTAAGAAATACAAAAAAATTGAAAAAATCAGAAATATGGGTTAATGAAGATACAGGAAGAAAGAGAATTTCTAATTCCGCAACTGAAAGAAACGAGAAGTAAAGGATAAGAGCATACATAAGGTACAATAAATGAATAGTAAACAAGTATACAGAGTAGGGGGCATAAAACAGGAACAAGAATTGGAACAGGGCAGAAGAGATACATATAATCAATAAAGAACGGTAGGAGATCAATCAACAAACGGAGAAATTATAGAACAGTTAGGAAAAATAATTAAAACAAGTCGAAATATATTATAACAAATTTAAGCATATCTAAAACAGCTAACGTTGACTTAGTGTAGCGACTCGTTTTTAGTTACCACGTAGAAAGCAAAAATTCAATAAAATTGATCTTTTCCTTAAGTTTTACAAAACATGAGACAATATATATGTTGTTTAAATTACTTCAACTCGGTTGAAGTTTTGACCTCAAATATGGGTTTTCCGACTTTAAATGATAAATTTTATTTTATTATAAAACAACAATCAGAATTTGATTTCTATAAGAAGCTATTTTTCTGGCTGGAAGACTGGTTACAAAGTTTCAGTATTGTTTTGATAAAGCTTCTCTTTTAAGAAGGGCTCTTTCGTCACCTCATGTTACATTTACTGGCCATCTACTTTTCAATCTTTGGTTTCTTTCTTGCACTGGTGGTGGTAAAAACAATATCAATGTGTGATTCTGGTGATGTTTATGGCTTCCCTTTTGAATTGTCTCTTGAAGTGTCGGGACATGGAGATCTTAATTTAAGATCTGATTTGTAACATAACATCGAATGTTGACTATTGCTCTCTGGATCTTTGCTTACGTTCGTTACATTACAGTTATCCTGGATTTGCTAGCGCAACTCCACAGCTTGAGATAATTACTGCTTCGTATAGTAGTGTAACGAATTTCCAAACGCCCCCCGTAACTTGGCTGATAGACATTCACATTCCAGCACGCTCGGTGGCTGACGTCATACCTCCTAGGAATCCAATTGATGCGTCGTCTGAAAATTCTCGAAAGTACGAATACAGCGCCTCTCGAGGGTTCCCTACTGTTCTGGAATATCGCCGAATAGGCATAAATATCGCCCGGTGGGGCAGTCTCAGCCTTCCGAGTTCGAAGTGACGCCAGTGAGCGAACCCAAGTGCAGGGGCTGCGTTGACATAGTGTGCCGTTTACGTCAATAGTTGAATGTAGTTTGTATATAAATAGCGTTGTTAATCTGTATAACTCGTAAGTAGAATAAATAAGTAACTTTAATAAATTTGCACGTTTTATTCACCACCGTAAAAAGCAGAAACGTTACAGTAAGATCTTATCCTCTAATAACATTCAAAGTTTTTGCCAATCAGTCAGTTCAGTTCCCTCATTTCTCTCTTCAGTTTAGTATCAAGATGGATTCCCCAAGTATTTAACACAGGTTGTTAATGATATTTCTATATTGTTAAGTGCACTGGAAGACATGTTTCATTAACTTCTATTTTCATATTTTAAGCCGTTCCTCTATTTGGGAAAGATTGTTTTGAAGCTTTGGAGAAGCTATTACTAAATCTAAATGGACAGCCCCAAGACAACGATATTATCTACAAATGTGCATTATTGTGGTGGAATCTGATGTGGGTAGGTCCGATGTGTATGTGAGATACAAGAGTGAATTGAGAGACTTTGGATTTAATGCACTGGAACTGAGAAATTTCATCGTTGACTTTTGTTCCAAAATATCAATCTGTTAAGTACGACTTCAGAATGTCATAGAAGGGCTCTAGTAATGATTGTTTAATTTTTGTACCAAACCTTGTTGAATGCTTGACTTACGTTTAAAAAAGCCGTATTTTCTCTTCAAAGTCTTCATTAATCATAAGAGCTATTTTGTGGCATTGTTTTGTTGTGGAATGGTCATGATAAAACCTAAACTGGTGTTCAGAAATTACATTAATAGAAATGGAATCGTTGCAATATTATCCTCTTCGGCACTTTTCAGTAGGAAGACAACAAACGTATTGATCTGTATGAAAATACATCAGTTAATTGCTTTTCAGGCTTTGGTATAAGTATTACTTTAGATATGTATGTTAACATTACTATTCTCTTTTTTTGGTAATCCTTTCATCATTTTTCAAGTTATCATATCAATTCCTGGTGCTTTCCGATTGTTTGAAAGAGAAATTTTTTCTTTGATCTTGTTAGGACCAATTTTATACTTGTCACTATGTTGTCGAGACTAACTTATCTTTTGTTGTGAGTTATCACTGAAAGGAGTGAATTCTTTGGTTAGATGCAATGCAAATAGGTCCGTCTTTTCTAGACAACTTCTAACCCAAGTGATTGTATTTGCTTCTATTTGTAATAGACACCTTGATATTACAGGTTTTCGACGTAATTTAACTGTCACCAAATGGAGTTACCATAATGGTTAATGTATTAGAAGAAATGATGTCCCTCATTTCTTTTGACTTCGATTGTAGCTTTTTATCACTCCAATGCGTGACTGGTTACCTTTACTTCTACTGAAATGTTGGAAACTATATCTTTGTAAGTTGACATTACACTACAATAGATCAGGAGGTTTTTTGTGGTCACTCGACCAATAAGTCAGAGTGTCTGTTGATAAGAACGAGTAATTTCGTGTAGAAGGTTTGATAGCTCTCTACCTTTGATATAATTCTGTTGTAGTCTCCCCCTGCTATATATTTCTATCCAAGTATTTAAAAGAAATCTCAAGTTTTTTTTTAAGATCATGCCAAGGTGGACAGTACACTATAGAAACTGTAAATATGGTATTGTTTTAACTTTAACTAGAGGACCTTGGAAATATTTTTTTATGATAGGTGGCAAAATAAGTTTTGGGAATGGGTCAAAAACCAACAAGTTTATTAACCAGAAGTAATTATAATTATTCAACAACATTATTAGAAGTATGTGCTCCTAGCCGAGATCGTTCAACATGTCCTTGGTCACACGTGCACGGCTTGGTATTGTCTTGAACCAGGGTGACATTGGGGCGACGTCGACGTGGCAAGGCTCGATTGCAGTGGTCCAAATGCTCGCAGTAGCGTTCAGCGTTGATCGTCTCTCCAACCGGCAACAAGTCCCAATGAATCGGCCCAGTTCGGTTCCAAAAGATGATGAGCATGGTTTTTGGCGCGAATCGGTTTGGACGTGGAGTTGAAGTTCCTCGCTGGCTTTTGAGCGATGTCCTTGCGTTTGCGCATCTGTGCTTGAGTGAGCTCATGCGGAATCCATCGACCATTCTTCCACTTCTTATCTGCAGCTTTTAGAATGTTGTGGATCTGCTGTGAAGTGCACTCAAATTCTTCGACCAATATTGCGGTTGACATTGTCGGATTCTGCTCATTTGCTTCAATCACTGCATCCCAATCGACTTCATGTGAGCTTCTGGAGCGAGGCCGATCGGCCAAATCGGTGTCGCTAGCTCGGAACTTGGCAAACCAACGTTACGCAATCGCCTGGTACATGGCGTTGAGTCGTTTACTCGACTGACATTCGCGGCAGTCGTTTGCGCATCGTGTACCAATTCAATCTCATAGAGCAGCAAGTTGCAAATAACACCTTTTAATAGTGTCACAGTGCGCCAAACTCGACCCGATGTACTAGGACTTGTTGCCACCTGGAGAGACGATCAACGCCGAACGCTACTGTTAGTACTTAGATCGCCCCAATGCCGCTGCAATGTCATTCTGTTTCAAGACAATACCAAGCCTCATACTGCACGTTTGACCAAGGACAAATTGAACGATCTGGACAGGGAACGCATACTTCCAATAATGTTGTTGAATAATTATAATTACTTCTGATCAATAAACTTGGTTTTTGACTAATTTGCAGAACTTATTTTACCATCTATGCTTTGGTCATGCCTAATGATTGATTGTTCTGGCATGAGCAGTATTATCTGGATGGACAAATACGTTTATTTCATCACTACGTGTGCTGACCTGAGTTACTTAGCTAGTACCTCGGTTTGGATATGACGATGTTTTTTGTAGAATAATCTGACGAAAACTTGTTTTCGAACTTGACAAAGAATTTATTTAGCACGTTGCTTATATTTTCTTTTGTTTATTGACAATATTCAAAATTCTTTACTGAATTTGTATAATTATAAGGATATGCAATTACTGTTTGATTTGGCTGGATAATTTTTTTGTTTGCTGTATTATTTGCCGTTGCTGCATGTTTAGTTATTTTTATGATAATTATAATAACAATTTACATTGTCTGTAGAGTGCCGAGCTCCACACAATGTACGTGTTATTGGCGTTTCTTTGCTTTGCTTGTAGGATTTAATATAATGCAATCCTCCACATTTTACATGCATATAATATCAGTTACAATAAGATATGTGTGTCTACACATTTAACATTGCATGTACTGAGCAATATCATTGTCTTTTCTAGGTAGATCAATCTTTACAATTCTGTTCTGCAAACCTTTTATTTGGTATACTTCCTTATTGTTGTTCGGCGATTCTAAGTCCACGAAGAACATGTTTAATAATTCCTTGTTTTTTTTGTCTTACAAAGGTCATATTCCTGACATACTTTGTAATTTTTCTTTGAGGTCTTTTTTGTCTATACTATGGTGTAAATTTTTAACGGCTGCTCTATAAATTTTGCAAAAATCCTATAAGCCTTTAAAGTACTGATGTTTATTCTTTATAGTACTTAGTATTTCCATAAATACTGTTACAAAAGCAAACCTCCCTTGCTTTATATAGTATCAAGATATATGACATCCGACATATGATTGCAATTGTCAAGTCATAAAGTTGTAAGTTACATTGTGTATCTTATCAGATTTTATTTACTAATGAATAGAGTGGACTTACAAAGAAAACCATAATCTTGTAATATCATTACATGAGTGTGAAACTGAAAAATGTATAATCTTTAAGACCCTGTACCCTCTCGGCATTAGCTGTATGTTTGTATAAAGCCGTAAGTTCCCAAATAAAACGAAATCCTCTTTGTAAGTAGAAGATTATGTATTGGGAAATCCTAATTTCCAAAACTTTGATGCCTCATATTAGTAAGCAACGACTAGCTGCTTATAATAGGCTTACAGGACAAAAAGCACATGTTGACTGAGTACGCACATGATGGTCACAAAAATCACAAAAAATTTTCAAAAACAAAACTATAAGGTATACGCTAGGTCGTCCAAAGAAGCATCTCAGCTATTGTCAAGGGTTCAGAGAGGCCATCATCCACCATTTGTAATAGTTTGATCAAAAGTGTGTTATGATGGAGTAATTGACATTCATTTTTGTGAAGCGTCGAAACTTTAGCTGCTCTGTATCAACAGGATGTTTTGAAAGTGTATTGAAACCTCTGAATCACACGCTTTTTCGATGTGACCTTTGGATCTTTCATTTTCTAACAGTAGAGGATTAGCCTTCTAGTAGCCCAGAGCTCGATCTTAGATTACAAATTATGGACAGTATTAGAGGATATAGTGTTCTCAAAAAGGCATCCTAATATTAATTTTTTGAAGCGAGCGCTGACGGCTGTAGTCAACACTTTTCTAACGGATGTAACATGTGCTGCCATAGAAAAGTGGCTCGTACGTCTTAAAGCTTGTGTAGAGGCTAAGTGTGGTCATTTTGAATAAATCCCTTGTTATACTTACCAACAACTATTTAATAAATCCTGAAAATATTCAAAAACAATTAATTGTCTGCTAAGGTTTTGATGATATCGTGCTCTGCTTGTAGTACTTCATTTATTTTGGCAATCATATTTGAATAATCTTTTACATTGTGTACAAAAATTCGTAAATGCTTAATCGCTTTCTCATCACTTTTGTCTTTTTCAATTGCGGGTTCTGGTTTAAGATTTGACAACACATTATACTTGTTGCTTGTAGTTATATTTGTCATTTGTTGTTTTTTTTTTATTTAACGCTTCTCACTACTTGCTGCCAGAGATTTTGTTTATTGGTGTCATCAAGCTCATCATTGCTACTTTAGTTATTATTCTCACAATTGATTGACGATTCTGTTATTTTGATATAACTGCTTATTAAGTTCTGGATTTGGCGGGAAAAAGTTCTGTTAATTTATATACATAGGGGTCTGTATAGTTGAGCTAGGAAGCATTTACTTATTCAATGTTGGATAGTCTATATAAAAATTGGTTGAGTTAGGGGCAAATTCACTTGTAAAATTTGGATTTTTATCATTGGGACAGCCTATCTGACGTTTTGTTGATGAATTAGTTGTATATAATTATCAAAATCATAAAATTCCCCAACGAGAAGCAGTTATTTTGATTTATCGCTTACTAGTTCGCAGTTATTGTAGAGCGAGAATAAAAAACGACTAATTATTGAAAATCTGTAGCAATTTGAATATTTTGCCAGCACTTAAGTAATGAAAATATAACCAATTTATTATTATATTATTATTTATATATTATTATTATTATTATATATATATATATATATATATATATATATATATATATATATATATATATATATAATTTAATTACACTTCTTAAAAAGAATGTTGCAAACATATTCACTGTCACTCTAGAAACACATTGTAATAATAATGGTAAGGCTCTACGCCCCGCCATTATTACCCCTTGTTCGAGTGAACGCAAGTACTCAATTATTTTTAGTGACTGAGTAGGCCAGCCGCCAGGCTTCAGAGAACACCGGGAATGAACCAGGTCCGTCAGCATCGCAGCTCGCCCCTCAACCACGAGTTCACGCTGGCTCAGAAACACATTACACCTCCTAATTTGTTTATAAACTCGCCCACAACTATTCTACTCTTTTTCTACGCCCACTTCAAGTTGTAAAAAAAGCACAGATATTGACATTATGCTGTAAGGATTTATCTAATCTTTACATTTCCCTTATTCTCTATTTTCCTAAATTTTCGCAATTTATATATAATACTTTTCCCAGTCCCTTTTTCATTATAAAAAGAGGTTGCCCGCAAAAAGGTATTTTTGGCGTCGTAGACTGACAATTTTTCATCCGCCTTCCCTCAAATTTTGCAAGTTGGGAACGTGGAACAATTTATTTACAAATGATAACAATGGAATATCGGTGCGATGACCTTACAAAAGTGAGATATACAAAACGGCCCTGAAGATAGGCAACCAAACGTACGCTCCGAGCTCAGCTACACCACATTTCATATCAGCTGCCTTTGTTTACTTTCTGTTCAAATGTATAGTAGCTGTTTGTATTTGTTCTCCATAGAAGGTGAGGATTTCTTTAATAGAAATGTAACTTTTGAATATTGATTGACCCTATACTGTTATCCTCATTTTGTTGTAGCTGTGGTAATCAGAATAATTTATTGTTACTATCATTTAATTTCATCCATAATCGCTTTTTAAGTATAAGACAACACAGAGATCGCTTCCGACCAAAAATAGTACCTTACATTTTTATAAAAAAAATCACTGATTAATTTGCGCTTTAGCGAATTTGATAATATTGGTCAATTTTGGTGTAAATAAATTTGTATCAACACGCTGAGTCGATCAACACTCCTCTCGACTTTAGAAAACTTCGGAGAAAATTACACCCATTGCAAGTTTCCATACATTGCTAATGTATTTTCTACGGCCATAGGCAACATTGTTTTCAACAGACTTGATAAAAAAAAGGTCGACAGTGGTATCTATGGCTATAGAAAATATATTACAAGAAAATTTTCGTTGAAAACCTAACTTAACCATATAACGTTGACACTAACCTTATATTCTAGAAGACAACAAAAATCTAACCTAACCATACATTGTTAAAAGCGACCTAACCTTGCCTAAAGGTTAACTAATCTAACTTTGAATCCACCATTTCATGAAAATGCTGGAATACAATACAATAAAAGTTTACTGAAAAACCAGGGGAGTAAGAGCTGGCAGTATTCTCTGAAAATGCTAAGTAGCGACTAAATGGTCAGCATAGTTTCCATCAGTAATTATTGCTTTTCTACTGGTTTGTATACTATTCCAGTATATTCGTTAAATGGCGTTAAAACCTTGTGCATTTAAGGTTAGGTTAGGTTCCCTTTAGACAAGGTTAAGTTAGCTTTTTATCGCTACAAGGTTAGGTTAGGTTTTTACCATCAACAACAATGTAAGGCTCGTTCCAATGTTGTATGCTTAGGTTACGTTATCAACAGATTTTTTTGTGGTGACCATAGACAGCACTGTCAACTTTTTTTTGATAAATCTACCAAAAACAATGTTGTCTATGGCCATAAAAAACACTTTAGTAATGTATTTCCAACAAACTTTCAACGGGGCGTAACTTTTGCCCCGAACTTTCTTAAAATTGGTAGGGATGTCAATCAACTCAGAGTTGATACGAATCTTGCCACTTTCGCTAAAGCGAAATCATACCAAATCAATTAGTGTTCATATTGAAACAAAGAGGTTCCAAGGGTGCACTAGCCTGTTACACGTTGATCATCTTAACCTACACTTTTAAATTGACAAATTGTTTTTTTTGTAATAATAACGAACTCATTCATTATTTAAAGCCATCCATCTTATAGAATAAAGCACATACCATCACTTTGTGCTGGTAAAGCAGTAGTCGGCATGCTGGACAAGTCGGGGTGTCTGGAGCGCAGCCTCTGCCCTAAGTCGATCTGCCCATTGAGCGGCTGATTCTTAATGTAGTTGGGGATGAACTTTATACTAGAATCTTCCGAGTAAGGGAGGCTGTTGGGGCTCGCTTTGGTCGGCTCGCCCAGCAAGCCGAACAGCGACGAGTTTGAGCAAACGCTGGCCGGGGTCTCCCCTTTGAAGTTCTCGACGCTGGGGTCGGCGCCGTTGTTTATGAGGAGCCGCGCGGCTTCCTCGTTGCCGCGCTTACAGGCCCAGTGCAAGGCGGTCCTGCATAAACAGAGGGTGAGTGAGGTTAAGGCGGCCGGCGCGCGCGCCTACCATCCGTTCACGGAGTTCTTCGAGTTTATGTCCAGGTTCTGGGCTATCAAGGTCTGCAGCGCTTCAGTGTCGCCCACGCATGCCGCTTCCCGTAGCTTCTCTTCCAAAACATTAGCCATTATTTCATAAACAAAACACCATGGCTGCCAACGCAGCCGGCCAGTTGCGCTGTATTGATCTCGGGCAATTTGGCACCGCCATAAATTAAGATTGGCAATAGAATAGTGAATATGTTTACGATATATACGAGGTACTATCAGTGAATAAATCACAAATAAAAATTACAACTAGGATGCAGTCGTGTGCATGTGTACAATTGGGTCTCAAGTCGATCAAAAACTGGAGACCTTCCGGACTGTCTTGTTAAAATTATGATAACCAGTGGGGCGAATGGGGGAAAGCTGATAGAAGAGTAATAAAATATTGACATGGTTTAATCTACAACATAATACTTGACTAGTGAATTTTCGAAAAGCGTAGTACTCATGGTGGATACCTAGATAACCAAGAGGAACAAAAATGGTTGAAATGACCTTTGAAATGTAGTTTTAGCAACTCAGAGCGACTTTCACTTCTTTAGTCTGCATAAACCACAAAACAGCAACCCAAATCTGGAGAAATGATAAATGATGCTTATAAATTGCCCAGAGATGACGCGTTATCGCTATAGCTATATCCTATAAGGATAAGGATAAGAAATTCTGTAAACGAAATTGATAAAACCGACTTCCTTTCCAATTTTTACAAAAAAAAAACAAATGCCTTTTAAAATCGTTACATACAAGGCATAATAGTATTTAGGACAGATTCATCTAGAAGGTGTCTTCTCTGACAAAAGTACAGTTTGTTTGTTTTTCTAACTGTAAGAAGAATAGTTTGGCATGTATGATAGCAGCTTGATAGATTTTCCATGCCTAGATTAATCTATATTTAAGTTATCCATATTGATATTTTAATAATCTTTAGAAAAGCAGACAAATTTAGAATCATTAGAAACTTCTGCACATTCAACCTTTCTTGCAAGACCTCTGTTATCAGATTCACCAGTATACTAGTCACAATAATAATTTTCGTTATAGAAATCTTCATTTTTTTACTAGCCTGAATACTGTCTTTTGAATGTTGAAAGTCGTTTGGTATCAAGCACTGGTGCACAAAACTCATTCTCTCACAAATTAATAAACTGGAAAACTGGAGCGATATTACCTCCACCCGACTTGTCAAAGTTGAATCATAAAAAGTCGTATTTGGATCAAGATTTTCTTCTATATTTGGAGTAAAACGACCAGAAATATAGAAGCTGAGAACATGGGATTTGAAGAATATGATTCTGTTACTGGCCAAATATCAGTAGACTTCAAGTCACTGCAAATATATTTGAGGGGGGGGTAGTAGTTTCTGTCAAATTAGAAATTTTAGTTTCTCGAGATCAGGCCTGTCCAATAACTCTCCTTTTCCCAAGATAATCGACTCTTTTCAAAACAAGAGCAAACTATTTCATCTACTTTTTTAATTTCAAAATAGGAACCAAATATTCCAATTTATACAATAACGACCTTTACATGTGAATTATTCGACTGTGTTTCTGTAAAAACAAGGAAGGCTGTGTTGGTCTTCATCTTTGGTTTTAGCAAAACGAAAGAAGATATACCTCAGATGTTTCCACAACAGTTTTCAATGACAAACTCTCGGGATATCGCAGAAAATCCACGTCTTTGGTTGCTTGCAAACCGTGGTTGTAGACGGGATTGTAACTGTCAAAATACTTTGAGAAATGTACAGTTTAAAGAAGTTTCAAAACATGGATATAAGGATTATAAATAAGTTCTATAACCAGACAAAGGTGAATAGCACACATTCTCAGCAGAATAATTGCCATAAAGTGCTTTACAAGTATCCAAAGGAGCCTAACAGCCCATAAAGGTCGTAGGGTTAGGTGGAATATGATTTCTAAATGGCAATAAATAGCTTCACATTGCAATTATTCCTATAAAATCACTATGTAAATCGTAAAAAAATTCAAAACCAATAATTTGATTCCATTATTAACTTTCTACAGCGAAGCTTATAGTAGAAAGTCTGTCTGTGTGTCTGGAGACACTATAACTTCCGGTCTATCCAACGGATTCACTTCAAATTTGGCTTACACACATCTTAGGTCAGTACCTTTCATGGGATTGATTTTCAGCCAAATCGGTTAACGGCAATCGGAAGTGACCGTTATGATTTCGCACCGCTTTAGAAAGTTCCCTTTATGGTATTACACCGTTCTTGTTATATTTTAAGGCAACAACGTTAAAGTACAAATAACCATCAAGATCGATTTCGATATTTGGCAACACTGTTAGAACTAATTGTAATGACCTAGAAGTAAATATATGATAGTGTTGGGGAGACGGCAAAAATCTTACATATTAATTTAGAACAAATTTCATTACTTTTTATTTGCATTACACTTACATTATAACCAATCCGTATTCATTACAAATGTGTTAGAATCTAATAAAACATTAACCTTTAATCTGACGAGCCAACATACTTTCTTACTTCCAAGTAAATACAAATTGCAAAGAAAGGAATGTGAGCCGAATTATTTACAAAGTTGCCTTGCAAACTATTTTTATGTTGTTTCGAAGAATGGTGCACCTCAAGTGCCGCTCCAATTTCTACCCCTTCGGGGGCGTGAAGCGCCTCGTGTTCCCCGACAACCTAGTGCTCTGGACCGCTGTCTTCAACGACTATAACCCTGAAGAGTATAACTCCCCTACCATTAAGAACAAATCGTGGGCAGACCTCGACTTGGGTATGAAAAGGCAGAGCTCCAAATCGCACCTTAATTTTCACTTGCAGAGGCACCAAACTTTCGGCCCAAATGGAACGATCTGGATGGCACCATCAACCGCAAGAGCCATATGGGCACCTATGCCGTGATCGACGGCAGGCCCCTGAATCCGAAGGGGCGCACGGGCCTCAGAGGGCGGGGAGTGCTGGGCCGGTGGGGTCCGAACCACGCTGCTGATCCTGTTGTCACACGCTGGAAGCGCAGCGATGACGGAAAGCACCAAATGGATCCTTCAACAAATTTGTTAGTATCATTATAACCAGTTTGCGTCGATGTGACTTTGTGCTGGCTTCAGGCCCATTCTGCAGTTCTGTGCTATACAACGGAGGAGCTCGGGCGAGTGGGCTTTGCCTGGTGGGATGGTTGACCCTGGAGAGCAGGTCAGCGTTACTTTACAAAGGGAGTTTCTAGAGGAAGCTTTGAATTCTTTGGGCAGTACACTGGGTCTGTTTGGAATCTTTGAGAAGTGTTATATATACATATATTGCTTGTCAAGCTGAGTAGATACCAATTTGAATCAATATGAAAAATTCTGATAGGCCTCTATGTATCATGTACAATTTAAAAAAAATGTATATAAAACACTCTTCAGATCATAGAAGTACATAACTATTATAAGCTGACTAAAGTACCTTTACAGGACGTTTAGAAACAGTTAAAAAGATGGTGTCGGATTTCTTCAGTTCTGGTTATGAAGTGTACAAGGGCTATGTTGATGATCCACGTAATACTGACAATGCTTGGATGGAAACAATTGCTGTAAATTTTCATGATGAAGAAGGCACAGCAGTGGGACAGTTTCCATTGGAAGCCGGGGACGATGCTAAAAATGTGCAGTGGATGGATATCGATCAAAGCCTGGCCCTTTATGCAAGCCACTCATACTTTATTCAAACAGCAGCCATGCTGCATGGTGCGCACTGGTAGACCGACAGTTCAGTTGACCAATGGAGTTGCTCACTACTCACATCACCGCTAGGTGAGTCTTTGGCACCAGTACCATAGCTCTCCATGAAAATGCAATGGAGCTAATGATCGGAAGTGGACACAGGAACAGCAAACCACTCGTGTATTATCATGATTTATTCAAATGTTTATTATATATTAATCAGGTGATATCCGCTTAAATCGGAACTACTGGAAAGATATTTTTTAAATAACAATACAACTTATGCATTCTCCAGTAGTCTCGTTCGTTCATTCTCTCGGCATTATTGTGCTACGATATGTACAACACAAAATATATATTTAAATTTTTCAATAAATACCTTATCTATCAATAGTGGTTTTGTAATTACGACTATCAATTATCCTATATTTTCATGGCATAATTTTTTATAAGAATGTTACTACTTCAGTTTGAAATCTAGAGTTAAAGAAATAAAATTTGTCATCAAACTGTAGTGGTAACATCCACAGTTTAAATTTATTCACCAATCACCTTAATTATTTTACAATTAAAAATACGTTTGTAATAGAAGTTATTTACCTAAACCGACTAAAGCTTCGTCCATAAGTTCATCATCGGTTATACAGGGCGAGGCCGAATGGGGGCTAGGCGCCGGCGATTTTACGATGTGAACACTAACGGAGGATGAAGGATATGGCGGAGAGGGCCCCAGGGGGGCAGCACCCGCCTCCCGAGCTGCGCTGCCAACCTTCATAGAGTCCACTTTGCCAGAGGTACTTGAAAAGTCCAACAAAACATCACCCATGTCCTTAGAAAAGTTCTTCGGATCTTTTTTGTCAGCCGACACGGCAGCAAATTTTGACACCATATCTACGCCTTTCATTGATAGGTCAGAAACGCCCGATGAGAAAGATTTTGCCATGGACATGCCAAAGCTGTGCTTATAGTCCTCTTTACCAAGAGCACTGGTGCTTAAATTCTGCGGCGTGTCTTTCTTACTTTCTAAGTTGTCCATGCCATATTCGTTGCTTATGTCTTTATGCTGAGAGTTCACGATACCCGCCTTTGGACTAGAAGTGCTTGTTGCAAGGGCGAGTGGATTGCTCATGTTCGCCATGCTCGAAGCCATCACATTCATACTGTTACGTATGCTTGAGTCAAACATCTTCGTTGTCGGCAGACTAAGTGGATACTTTGGCAATGACACATCATTTTTTGTTAACATATCGTACATTTTTGTGGCATCAACTGTCCTATTAATATTATTTACGGTATCGGTGCTTGTGGTAACTTTGTTAGCTGCTTTCTTATCCTCTGAATTACGCGCTGACAACTTTGGAATCTGAAAATTCTTGTCTAACTGCTTTATGAGACCTTCAGCCATAAGGGGAGCCGTCGAGTAGGGATCCATCTTTGCCAGAGCCAACTTGAAATTCTTTTCGCTTTCGCTTTCTTGATTTTGTGTGGGACTTGACTTGCGTTCCCTTGAACTACTAAATATACTCTTCTCTGAGCTACTTTTGTTAATTCTAGGTCTATCCTTGCCCCGACTAAGATCTGCAGCACTTGCACTGGCACCTCCAGCTTTGGGCGAGCTGCTTAATTTTGTTACTGATTTTGTACTAAGAGGGCCACCCATAGAAGTCTTTGAATTCACAGATTGCATTTTATTGCTAGAACTAGAACCACTTTTAAAATTTCCATAGTTTGAATTGGCAACATTCGGACTAGAACTGGATTTCTGTGCAAACTGCTGTGGCTTTTTTGATGCTGGCCCACTGTTAACACCTGGCTTCAGACCAGTATGCGTTTTAGGAGAGCCCGTACCGGAAGTTTGGGACTTCATTAAAGATTTTGAGCTATCCTTTGTCCTAGTCTTGTTTATAGTAATCTTCATGCCATCTGAACTAGGCTTTACCATGTACTCAGAGTTTTTAGTTTCGCCTACTTTGCCAATATTTTTACTCCCTTCAATTGTTTTACCCGTCATCTGGCCAGAGCGTTCACGGCTTGAACCTGATTTATTAGTCAAATCAGTTGCACTATCACAATGCTGTGCCGACTTAAGCTTATCAACAATGGCAGACAATGATCCTTTGCGGTTTCGAACCTGCCCAGGATTATTAGCTTTCACTATATCTGTAGTGGCGCCAGGAGATGGTAAACTATCGCCTTGATTGGCGCCAAGGTGTAAGTCTGCTCCTCCGCTTAAATCTAATTGCTTGAGTTTCATAGAAGATGACTTAGCTTTGTTAGAATTACTTATGTTGAATGATTTTTTTTCTTTATCCCTAGACCCATCTTTGCCTGCCGATTTACTCTTCATAGCATCACTACTAGACTTACTGGAAGGCGAGTTAGCTGCACTTTTAAGTGTTGACATACTTGGCTTACCAGAACTACTAGTTGATGGATGCTTAGGCGAGGTTCCATGGCTTTTCGGGCTTGAAATTCCTGGTATGTTATGCTTTGGACTACTTGGCACATGTGCAGGCGAGTGCTTGGGGCTCTGATGTGATGATGAAGATTTTAAACTTGTCTTTAATAGATTGGGGCTTAATTTGCCGCTTACAGAAAAGTTTTTTGTCTGCGTAGGTGATGCATTAAATTTTCGCATCATAGACGGTGAAGTGGGGGTTATTGATGGCAGTGGAGGTGATTCTGCTGGCTTAATACTGACTGAAACTGGTTTTGAAAGAGGATCCTGTTTGGGTGGTATCTTCTCTGGAGGCCCCATTGGGCTTTCATCCCGCTTCCGCTTTCGCTTTTTCTCTAATCGATTCTTATCATCTGAACGACTTTTACTGCTCTTTTTATCACGACTCCTTTCATCCATGTTCTTCATTTGTGATGACGATATAGGAGTAATGGTTATGGAGCTTGGCAGTGAAGTAGGGGGTGTCGTTGCAATAGGAATAATTTCTATGCCAGGTCGTCGTTCCACTCCCATGTTTCCTAATGAATTAAACCCCTGAGGTGTGTTAATTGGCGTAATACTGACACTAGGAGGCACTAGGGTTTTATTCTCAGCCAAATCCAAAACTGAAGAAGATGGAGACTTCTGCAGATCCCGTGATTTGCGCATCTTCTGCTCTTTACACGATGAGTTGGCAGCCAACATTTCCTCCACATCTCCCAATTCATCCAAATTATCATACTCAGTCATCGCTTTATCTGACACACCTATTAGCTCTGTTGCATCAAGGCCAGATAGCTCTAAATCTGACTGAAACCCCATAGCAGAGTTTGGGGTCATCATACTGATTTCAGAAGGCGTCTCCTGTGATAAAGGAGTACTCCTTGATGTAGAATCGCTACTGGATGTTTCAAGCAAGAGCTCAGAATCTTCCCCAGACTTTCGTTTCCCAGTCTTCCACGGATCTTCGTGGGTTTTCCGTTTGTGCTGGCGCTTCAGTGACTTTTCCGACTGCCCAGTACCAGCCAGGATGTTCGCAAGCTCCATGTTGGTTAGCATGGGAGCGTCGGCAGCCGGAAAGTTCGGAAAATTTGCACTGGCGATCATTGACTCGTTAAGGAACACGCCCTGGTGGGAATGCGACATCAGTGGTAAGCTCATACCGTGCGGTAGGCCACCTCCGACCGATGGCTCCTGCTTGATCTTGCCATCCAGACTTCCAAAGTCGGGCAGACCCCCGCCCGGCGGCCCCTTGTGACCCCCTGGATCGCCAGACCCGAGGGGCAAATTAAAATTTTCGTGCCCGTTAAAGTGATTTTTGCGCACCACCTGCTTGTCCCACAGCTGTATGATTGACCGCATCGTTACTGGGATGGAGAGGCAGCGATTTAGCACCTTTGTGGCGTGCTCTGAGATGGTGTCGGGTGCGTTTGGGGAGAGGGGCGTTCCGGGACTGTGGATGCGGCACTGCAGGTTGGAGATGTCTGAGAGGTCCACTTCAGCTGTGGCCATTGTTTCTTCGATGGGGTGCTCCAAGGATATGGATATGTGGGTCCAAGAGAGAGCGCTTATTTCGAACATGATCATGTTTTCGAAGTCTGAAACAAATAATTTTGTTATATGTCAGTTAACATTGTAATGAGTGCTGGAAGTGAGAGAAGCAATTTAAGGCAAATAACCATGCAAAAAGAACTATTAATATGCGTTATTCACAGAGAAAATGGTATTTAGCTGATGTATTAAGTAATGTACAACATTCACAGCACAAGTATCCTATCTACCAAACAAAAAGTAGGACTATGAATAAATTTAATCCAATTATCAATTCGCATGGGTGTGCTAGATGTTATAAATTAATCAATTCCTCTTCTTTCACCTAAACGTATTTATTTTCTCCTCTTTATATAGTAATTTGGTGGTAGCTGTGATCGTCAGGAATTTTCTAGAATTTCTTAATTTTTAATTTGTTAATATACAGTTTATGTTACTCAAGAAGATTTGAACTATGCACTACTAAAATATTTTTCAAGTTAGTTAAGTAGTTTCTGAGATTATCTCAAATAATTTTAATGTAATTAACCCCCTAAACCAAACAAACCTAAACCATAGGAAATAATTTTTTGCAAACATGAAAATAAAATTCAAAATTCAGTTTTCGTAGTTATACTGTTTTAGAAAGTGAGTCGACTAGTCTCATTCTTCTCAACCTAACGTTTCTATTTCTCTTTGTTTGATCCAGATATACGTCAAAGTTGTTATTTGAATCGTCTAAAATTAAACTTATTTGGGATTTTTTTTTGAATGATTCAATTGAATAATCAAAATAGAATTTTCAGGGTTTATTAAACATATCAAAAGGTGTATAAAACAATTTTTTATTTAATTTTTTCTTCCAAAATGATGGCAGTACAGACGTCTAAAGCTGCATGTCTTTTTTTAGGAGGTCTGCGGCCTTACGAATAAAACTTTTCCATTTGCACCTAGGACAATAAACATTTTTTTTTTCATATTCTATATTAAATTTAGCAGAGAAGTACACACGATTATGAACAAAAAATCATTTTTCGTAAATTGACGTGAATTTGAACCTTTTTTTTGATTTTGTAACAAAAAATTGACATTGAAACGTTTATAAAAAAACGTAATTGTTAATCAATCTTAATAAGTGTGTGTACTTCTCTTTAAAATCTATCTAAGAAGCTACAGTTAAAATTTCAAGTCGATCGGATAAAAATTGCAGAAGTTATTTTGCATGCCATGTTAAAAAACATGGTTTTGAGATAATTGCGTTTAAAGTTTTGAAACCGCGTAAGCGTCTCTTTCTGTTGAGTATGTAGGTATAGACTGACCACTCGATTAAATTTTAGTACATTTGTACCAACGCCATCTATACTTCGTACGAGTTCGTTTATAAAAATACTGACTGAGCTAAGCGACTCCAAATTGCTACTATAAACGCGCCAAGCGTTTCAACAGGGTTTCGGAGCCTCAGAAGTTAATTCAGAAATTTAGCTTTAAGGGTCATTTAAAATTTGTTTTAGACCATGGTTGCTAATGGATATCATTTTTGAGTTGTCTTTACGTCATTTAAGCCAATAAAAAAATCGAAAAAAATAAATTTTCAAATAGGTGTAACCCCTTAATTCAAGCAAAAGAAGAGTTTCAGCTTATGATTTATTTCAAAATATCATGTTAAATAGTTGTTGGTACAGTTCTCCTCATTTAGGTCAACCAAGAGGTGACCATTCCACGTCACTTCTATGCTACAGCGATTCACGGGGACACCCCTGCACCCGCTAAGCCTTCTCAGAAGTCACCACAGTCCACCTAGCTCACCCCAATCCAACCACCAGGGTTGCATCACCACTGCAGGGTACCAGAATATAGACGCCTCCATATTCTTAGTAGTCTTTATAACATCATGACAGCTACCAAGAACACGAAGCTCGGAAGACACCGACGCCACCCTTGGTATATTCAGAAACAAACTGAACACCTGGGATATTACTCAAACTTCTAGTTGACGAGAAGCGTTGTTACAATATACTACTTTTCCAATGCCAGGAGCTTAGTTCCAGGAACTACGCATGTCATAGATGTCAACGTCAATGTCTCCATATTCAGTGTCAAAAAAGATAGAATGTGGTATATTGTGGGGATTATTGCGTCCCTAATGCATTAACAGTTCCTAATCACTATCCAAGAGTACAACTATTTTCATCTGAAGAGAAACATCCTAGGTAGAACTAAACGATCACTGTTATATTGTTTTGCACCAATGATGCCTGTTAATGCTTTGACAGCTGCATATCTAGAATTTATTGTATGACCAAGCAATATTTAAGCTAAATTAAGTTGAATCGGTTTAGGCGTTAAGATTTTCTTTTAAATGAGTCTAATTATAATAGTTGGCGATTCAGTATAGTTCTACAACTTTTGTGAAAAGTGAGAAAAGTTAGGTACGAGTACAATCTACAATCCTTTCGCCAAATTTATCAAAAAAAAGTTCACTAAGTGGAGAATTATGAAAATAACTTCCATTAGTATTTAATACATTGTACCAATCTTGAATTTGAAGTAAAACTAGATCTTTCATCAAACAGTTTCAGTCATTATTACCAACTCCCATCCCCAAATCCTCCTTTGTATCTCGGACATTGTTACAACCATCAGTTAGTTCACAGATGTCTATAAACCAAGAATTATCTATGATTTCATTCATATTGATTTAAATTGTAAAACTAAAGTTTTTGCCTCGGAGCTAGTGAATATATGAAAAGAAAAGTGGAGCTGTTAAGCCTAGTAATACAGAGGCAATAGTAAGAGTGTTTTCATTTTTAGTGAAACTGTTATTAGTCACATTAGACAGTTAAAATTAGTTTTACAAAACATCAGATCAATATTAAGAAAAATTTTTATGTGAGGAATCAAACGAAGCAAGTTGTAAAATCCTTACAAAACTTGATTACGCTCCGATTTACTAAGGTGGCCAAATCACCATTAGTATCAAGTATCGCATGATTTAATATAATTGAGACTGGATTTACAGTATAAGTAGTGGGAAGCGAGCGCCATTTTCCGGAATAATTTTCTGATAGTTCATCCTTCATCTGTACTTGATATAGGATTAGACATTTTTGATTCGGTTAGCGCTAGAAGATTGTAACAACTAATCCAATTTACTGATTTCCAAGTCGTACACAATCGGCTGCAATGTTTGGGGTCGTAATTTTCTTGTAACAACCACGCTTTATTATCAGTTCTATAGCATTTTCGACCAAACCATACCAAGAACTTCTCATATATTTTAGCCATCTTTTCTGCACTTAAAGTTTCTGTAAAGAGGTGTAACGTTCCAAATTTCTAATCACCGAAACAACCTCAAACATATAGTTTAACAGTGCGTTTAATAGAAAGCCGAAGTAGTTTTTGTTTGTGTAGGGGCACTTCAAAGAATGCTTCATTAATAAATATAATATTGTTCTAGTTCGTCCATACACTTTTCTTTGCATACAAATGTTTTTCTAGATGCATTTTGATAAGCAGTAATTTTATGATCACACCTTACTATGTAATGTTATGAATTTCTAAATATTTGATTGTCATGGCCCCTTTTTAGAAAGCTTTATATCAGTATAATAAAGTGTTAAGTTTTTTTTAATTAATCATACTATTGCTTGATTGTCCTTTGTCGAGGTTGCTCATCTTTTTTCTTGATTAGACAATTCATTCATAGCTTTTGTTTTATGGTATTTTCTTATTCACTTACACACGAAATCAGAATCGTTGTAGGCAATAAGCTGCTACTGCAGTATTCATTTGGAGTGATAACACAGGAACACCGTTTTAAATCTCTTTGAAGAAAAAAAACAGTACTGAATATAAAACTACCACTTGCTTCATCTGCAGCAGAGCAACTGAATTGCATTTCAAAGAATTTATTTATTTTTACGTCTTCATCAGATTAAATCTAAATTTATTGTAACGGTTTTGTTAGTATTTTCATTGGTTTATAGATACCTAACTTTACAAAGAAAATGAAATTGTACACATAAAGTTAGGAAATGAACTGCAATAAATTAATCAATTCTCAACTTAATGGCTTTGTTTTTCGCGTTTTTCTAAAACGCTGGGTTCATAAAAATGAGAAGAAATTGAGCCCGTTCTTCAAGAGTGGTTTCGCTTAAGTCGAGTCCCATTTTTTCCATACATTTTACATTCCTTCATAGTCATGGGGAATTTATAATATTAAATAAGCAGTGTCGCGCAAATATAACCAGGTGGAGGGTTTCGAAAATTAGGTAAATGGGTTTAGATGGAAAATTTGTACAATAATTAAAACAGTTCTGATTTTGTTAATAGTTAAAGCTATTCAAAATGAGAGGGAAAGGGAGAAAGTTTGATAATCGACGAATCTCGTCCAAGTTGAATGCAACAGTACTGATTCTAATTTGGGGAAATATACAAATAGAGTTACACATACGCCCTCAGCGGCGTGTTCTTTATCTCCATTTGAGGACACTATAGTTTCTCTCAATTTAACATATTATATAGCAAATATCGACCATTACTCAGCTACCCTTTAAGTACCGCATTATATAAATGAGATGTTGGTTTACAGATATGGTAAAGGTGGAGATAGTTTTCTTTTTTACGTATGCAGCTGTTTCCTTCGCTTCATCTCCACACACGGGACTTGACGTAACCACTGCTTTTGTCACTCTTTAAATAAAATTGCCTGGGATGAATTGAGGACTAACTTCTATATAGAACGAAAGAGCGAGAGAATATAAAAGGAAGTAAAGCAGGCTAAAGCCGAGACAGAGTATGCAAAAAAAAAACGGGCGTATCCAACAAAATCAATCCTGTTAAATATAAGAACTATGCCATAAAGAGCGCGACCTTTTTAAAATCCCAGCAAACTCCCCAGGTCAAGAATCCGACCAAGCACAAGAAAAGAAAAAGCAGTAAGATCTCGATTAATAAAGTACAAGTTTAAAATCATAAGACAAACTTGTTTTTCTTAGAACCAAAAAGAAACCACAGTTTTTAATATATTTTCAAATTAATTGTACTAACTTAATATATTGATGACATTCTACTAGAAAAAATTACAGCGGAACACGTCCTCTACCTTTATATAAAGATTATCCAAGTCAATAATTGTTTTCATGACTAGTCAAGTTATAAGTATCATTAAGGAATGTTATATATGCAGAAAATGGTCACAGTAGATAATTTGAAATTGTTAATATAGCCAGTCAAAACATAATCAGTCCTGTTACAACCTTGATTACTGGCCAATGAAACAATAGGATAAGTATCCCCCCCCCCCACACACAAATCATTAAGATTAGCTGCTTAAAGTGTCGCACCAATCATATTTCAATTGTTTGCACAAAGCTGTTTACATTTGACGGACTAATATGATTTAGGATATTTGTAATTGACTTCTGCAGGTAACGTGTGTCGATGTAATCAAATTTGCTAGACAGATAATCTCTTGGTCTCTGACTACAACGCCTTAGTGGTTCATTTGGAATCTAATTTCTAATTACACCTCCTAAAAAGCCACAGTCTAACGTTTTCACAGAAATATCATTTGTTTTTATAATTCATGTTAGATTATTGTATTTTTTATTATTTTAAGATCTATACTGTTTTCAATTACAAAGGTAAACTTACAAATGGAATGTTGTCATTGTCCCTAAATGAAGTTGCTTTATGTAGTACCATCTAATGATAAATTTATCTCTAAACGGAATGTATTGATTAATTTAAAGGTTGTAGAGAGAAGCGTGGTTTAAAAAATGTACACATTTATCAACGTATCATTATGTAATAAAAGAACTGACTGGGGCTAATTTCAGCAACATGAGTCTCAAGGCACCTGAAGAATGAATCATTTCGTAACAAATGTGCAAGAAGCAGGTTGAAATTGCACGCTGGTAAAAGAAAAGCAAAATCATAATTATCAAAATTTTACGAGGGATATAGTCGTTAAAAGAAAAAAGGTAAAACCAGATACTATCAGCTCGCCAAAGAGCTAAAAACCGTATTGATATATTTACGGAATCAATTTTTTCAATATTACCTTACAAACTCACCAAAAGATGATACTATAATACAGAAGGCAACTAAACAGTTCAAGTAACCAACAATGCACATGCTAAAAATGGTTGTAGCTGAATATGAACAAGAAAAATTCGACCTATTTTCCAGACACTTAACTGAAGTTTTAAGCCTAATTCTAACATTGACAAAGACGAAGAAAAATTCCTTGAAATCACACTTCAATTATCACCCCCAATACTCAAATTCAAAATGAATTACGCAAAGAAATAAAACAATGCATAAATTTCTAAGCCCTGGTTATGACCTTATAAACGGAGACATTTTAAATTAATCATTAAAAAAAGGGATACAAATTTCTTCTGGTACTATTTAATGTAATATTGCACATAGCGCACTGGCCACCGCAAATTAATGTTGTTCAGACTTTATATTGATACCAAAACCCGGAAAACCTCCAAACGATGTCCCATTGTATCAATCAGCTTATTGCCAGTTATAACGAATCAGATGAACAAAAATTCACTGCTAGACGAACACATCCCGCAACATCAATTAGGTTCCAGAAGGTCCCACTCCATCAAACAGCGATGTTATTGGATAACCAACTCAATCAAAAAGATCATAGAAATCAGGGAATACTGTTCAACGGTGCTTTTCCAAGTCTGATAAGTATTTGACAAGGTATGGTACCAAGGACTCCTTTTTAAAATCAAGAATATTCTTCCTCATCCTTATTACTTTTTATTCTAGTCTTAGTAGTAAAATTGTTATTTCCAAGCAAAATTACGAAATTACTACTCACAACTGGTGTACCTCAGCACAGCGTTTTAGGGCCGCTGTTGTATCTTCTTTTCATACACGTCGAATATACATTGGAACATTCGTTGATGACAGGTTCTTGCATGTGATGATCCCTAAAGTGTCTCAAATCTTCTACAAAAATGTGGAACTAACCTTAACTATACGCCGTCAAATACTGTCTATCTGTTACTATTAACAATGCTAATATACCCTGAAATAACTCAGTTTCTTTGACTGCACATGGACAAAAGACTCGCTTGAAAACAACATATTTTCAAAAAACTGAAAGAGATGGATCTAAAAAATATGAAGTGGAAAACAAGTTTCTCCTGTCTAAATCCATTATACTACCAATTTGGACATATGGCTGTGAATTATAGAGGTGATCTGCTCGTTTCAACATAGATATAAACTTTTTTAAAACCTCACCCTACATTCAGATAGTAACGTAATTGTTCGTGCAAGGTTAATCATCAAAGAGCAAAGCTCCAACAATGTGGTTCTGCCTCTGACCCAACAACTGGAGCTTAAAAGGCTTCAACAAAAATGACCACCTGACATCATGAGTTGATGTAACAACCCCACCTTCCTGGCGGAATTAGCGAGAAGACAGCACTGGGTGCCGACCTCTTCACGCCATTCACACACATACAATATCTTATTATTATTATTCTGATTTCTGATGCAATTTTACTACAATAAAAATTATTTATCATTTAAAACAACTCGTTTGTGCTACTATAACATTGCTGTTTTTTTACATTTTTATTGTCTGATCTTTATTACAATTAAAATCAATCAACTTAAAGCGGTAGCAGTGAACAAAAAAGAATAGAGGAACGCCAAGTTTTTATTATCAGAAATTTCAGAACTTTAAAACAGGCCAGTTTAAGTTAGACTCTTAAACTGGCAGCTTAGACTAGGGAAGGGAAATTAGCTAGACTACTTAAACGATGGATCATAGCAGGAACACGATGTAGAAGGCTAGCAAAAAACTGAGAAAGATGGAAGGAAACTATTGGATGAGTAAAGTCTAAAAATGAAGAAAGCAGACCAAGGACATAAAGAGTAACTAAATAAGTAAATTAATTATTTTGCAACGTTTGCGTAAATGTAGAATGGCAAATAGGTCTGATGGTTATAAACAGTATAAATTAATTTAACAATCTTATTGATAAACCAAGTTTTGAAACAAAATGATACAAATTATGAAAAGTGGACTGATCATAATGTTAAGCGGAAATGATTGTAGAGTAAATGAGGCAAACTATCATCTACTACTTTCTTGAGGCTCGGAAAATTCAAGATTGTAGTTCTTTTGGGAGTCATTTACTGAAATTGGATGGGATTATGTGATTTCAGTATTCTGGTTAATTTTAATTAATACTCAGTTGTATAACTTTCTTCCCACTTAGTAAACAGAAATGTAGCGCGTGACCCTCCAGGAAAATTCATTTTGATACTTCTGTATAATGCGATATTACTAAACGATAAATTTATCAATTCAGATAACAACTGTTTGCACATATTAATTGATGACAGAATTTGAAATAAATCGCCCTTAATTAGTCAATATCAGAACAATTAAAACCACTGCAGCTATTTAATGTGAACCAAATTGGTGTGCAGATGTGTGATAGAATTAAAAACGAAAAAAAACATATTTGTTTGACCGGAAAAGAAAGTTCCATGCTCTACTATCCTACAAATGTTTCTGGGAAGTAGAGGTCAATTTTTGTTCTAATGCTCTTAATGGGAAAAGGAGAAAAATGTCAATCCGCAATGTATTTTTCGAGCATGCACATGCATGTTTAACAGGTTTTAAAATCGGGGGATCTCAGCTTTCAGTCTATGCGCTGCACATTCTCTGCATCCAGGGACTTATTCTCAAGATCCAATTGATGGAAATATGCGTTATAGATCCAGTTCCTTCATAAAGAAAAAAACGTATTTTTGAATAACTTCATTCTGGTCTATTTGGTCAGAGATAGTAAGACACAAAGTGTACAAAAGTCAAACATAACTCATACCGAGATACCAAAATCTTCAAAATTATCTTGTTTGCAGATATTTTTTTGGTTATATCAATTCCCATGTGTCCCCTATAAATAAAGAAAACCTGAACTTGTGTGGGAACAATATATAGCACTATTAGTTATTAGTCCAACCACAATGTGCTCTATACTATGCTGGGGGGGGGGGGGGCTCTTCTATAGCTGGCCACATGTTCCTTGGTCTTTGAGTGATGTTAACATTTCCATTCTCTTCAAGCCTTTATCCTGGCCTTGCGATAAAATTTATATTACTGAAAACTCTTGAACTACTGTTTGGGCGACAGTAATTTTAAATTGCCAATGATTCGACCTCATAGAATTCCATTAATAAGGGTGTGAGAAACCACAATCTACTTGTACACACAGCGTCCATAGCAACAACGCACTATAATTTTTATCTTACAAATGACATGACAAATGTCTCAAGTGCGGCGATAATTAAAGTCGCTTTAATCCTAATTTTATTACACACATATCTCATGCTCCAGTTCTTTATAGACTCCCTAAAATATTAAAGTTTGAGTAGAATATTTTGTCTTATCCAACTATTTACCCAATACATTATGAACATATCAGAACTTCCTCAACTGAACTATGGTTCTTTACAACTGTTCAAGGTATAGGAAATTTCAGATCAAAAATCAAAGTTAAAGATTTTGATTTTTTTTATTTTGAAATTTGCAAAGCCAATCTAATATAGTTCAAAAAGCAATTTGGTTATGTATTTTTTGGAGAAAAAGCTTTCTGTAAAATAATCACACAGAGGCGTTTCTTGTTTGCAAAGTACAGTATTCGTCGCGCTGGCAATGCTTACTAACAAACATTACCTTGGTTATTTGTTACGACTGTAAACATAAATAAATCTGTGGGGAATGAAGATAAAAATATAGAAAAACAATAAAAAATAACACAACTACAGTATATCAGATTAAAGCACGGCAGCTGTTTTGAAAAGAAAAACAATATTTATTAGACATTTTTTACATTAATTGTACAAATTTGACCTCGACTTCCATGCAAATTCATCAATAGCGAGTTCAGTCTTCACCAGCATCAACTATTGTCTGGCATCTCCGAGGCATACTTCTCACAAGATTTTCGACCTATTCGACCGGAAAGGACCTCCAAAAATGTTTCGAATTTGTTGCGAGAGCTGATCCAAATTGCTAGGTCCGATTCTTAATATAAGCCTAAACATTCTCAATTGGATTGTTATCAGGCGACTAAACCATTTCGCTCCTTCCACGAGCTACATGCTTTATTCCGATGTTTCGGATCGTTGTCTTTCTGAAGAATCCAATCTTTGTCCTCTTTTTCAAACTATCGTTTTGCAGTCGGTAATAAAGCTTTACAGTTAATTTGGTTTACGTTTTTCGACATCCCAGTTGTTGGTGAATAGATATAAAGTACCAAAATCCTTTTGTGAGATACACCACCAAACATAAACCTTGACCGGCTTTTTTTCAGATTGGAGCAATCTGCCTCTCGATGTTGTCCAGGAGTGCTTCATGATCGGAAATGCCCAAAAGCATGCTTCATCTGAGGAGATTACGTTGCCCCAGTCACGGTCCGAGTTCTCTTGCGCCCACGCAAGACGTTTCGCGACATGTTTTTCACTTAACAAAAGTTTTTGCAAAGTGCTTCGATATTGTATGTCATTAACACGCAAATGCACACGAATAGTATGGTACGATATTTCGACATATTTTTTACTTAAAATTTCGTCACCTTTATGGAGAGTTAAGTTAGGATTTTTCGAAAACAGAGTGAGAACTATTTTCTCGACTTTCTTTGATAGTTTGCCAGAGGATCCACGACTTTGAAAGCTATCGACATTATGTACTGCCAAATACCGGTTCATCCACTTGCTTACAAATTTCCGCGATTTTCCCATGTATTTCGCGGCGGCTGTATGAGTCATTTTAGGACCCTTGGGGTGTATGAGCACAAAAATACAAAAGCCTCGTAGCGCGATTCATTTTGTTTAACTTGCCAAAATCTAGCTAAATCAAATGAACAGCTAATTTTTTTGATAAAGCATTTACGACAAAGGTTCTCGCTACATTTACAAAAACAAAGGCTAGCGATTAACGTGTTGCCGATAATCACCGCCACGCTTTTATATGAGAGATTGTAGAAGAGGTCAAACATACCATAAAGAGGCTCAAAAAGTAAAGGTCGCTGAGTATGATAGTATTACAGAAAAAATGATGAATAACATTAACGCAAAAAGAGTACAGATGTAGATTAGAACCTCAGCTTAAATAGTTCTGGAGTGGCTTCAGAAAAGTTCATATATTTACGATTAAACAAATGTCAGAAAGAATGAGAAACGCGAATGATAAAATCTACATAGCTTTGCTTGGTCTGGAAGAGGTATATCAGAGTAAATAATAGAAGGAAGTATGATTAATAGGAAAATTGACATAAAACTAATAAGAGCAATGAGTATATATAAACTCCAAAAATATCGTAAGAATAGGCGAAATGCAGTCAAATAAGTTCTCGGTAAATGAGGGGGTAAGGTAAGGATGTGTCCTTAGTTCAACTTTGTTTAATTTGATAATGAACAATGTAATAAATGAAACAAGTAAAAAACATTAAATGTTTTTGCGTGTTTGGTAACAACTCTGTTATATTTTCGAAAAATGGAAGAAAACTGAAGAAAAACTTAAGCATAAAATGAAAAATTAGAAGAGGAGAAACTAAAAATAAATGAGGAAAAAACAAAAAAAGTTAACATTGAGCTAAGTGGAAAGGTAATAGAACAAGTTGACACCATCTAATACAATAAGGGGAATCATGACAGAATAGACAGTGTAACAAATGTACACAGCTTCACAGTAATAATAGTTTCCTGGAAAATAAATTTATTTGTAAAAGCAAAAATGAGTACATACAGATTGGTATTTGTACCTACACTAACATTGGGTAGCAAAACATGGGTGCTAATAAACAAACTAAAGAGCAAAATCCAAAGTATGGAAATGAAATATCTAAAACGAGTCTTACAAGTCGCAAGAATAGATCATATAAGAAATTAACCTATCAGAGAACAGAAATAGGTGTAACCAGTAATAAAACGGATTGAGGACTATTAACTGAAATGGTATGGACACCTTAAGCAAATGAACGAGACCAGACCAATTAAAAGAGTGCGAAAAACTAAAATTCAAGGCAAGAAGAAAAAGGGAAGACCAAAGACAACATGAAATCAAAGCATAGAGAAGATAATAGAAGACAGAAGGCCAACAATGGGTCAAGGTCAACCATGGCGAAAATAAAGGAATGGAAAAAGTTTGTTTATAGGAAATGAAATATATGTGTAACCAGGAACATGATTAAAATATTGCGCTTTATACCAAAGGGTAAGTAATGCTACTGACAATTTTAAAGTCTTGTTATTTTTAATACTTCTTTCATATTTGTTTCTATTGTCAGCATTAAGGTTTGTGCTGCTTTAACTTTGTTTAATTTCTTGTTTATTTAAAAAATTTGTTCATTTGCAGCCTTCTTCATTTGAAGATTTAAAGTTTTTTTTTTTGGAAAATGGACTTCTTATATCATGCATGATCATAAATTATTAATATTATTATATATTTATTATCGAGATATTTGAAATTATAGATTTATTGAGAAATATATCAAAATCCATATTCATAACATTTAATACCATTTCGTGTTTAACAGGACAGATATATTAAAAAAATCTGTTCTTTTAAATGTAGGCTTTGGAACAAAATGCCTTTGGTTCCTTCAGTATTTATTCTTTGTATATTTTCGTTTGTTTTTGGAATAGAAGTATGTACCTCTCATTCACAGTGAGTTCCGTTTTGTAACTACCATATGTTATGTACAAAAACTTAGTTTCTTGTAATTAAGATCACAATTTCGTGTATCTTTTAAAAGAATCATGTGTCGTAATGTAAGTATGTGTTAATGTACGAGGGTGACTCAGAGTGGCGCTGACGCGCAACACCTCACGTGTACATAGGATGACAGGTAATTAAGCCGTGTACAACATTATATCACTCAGTTATATGACAGAAAGCAAAGAGGGTAGAAGTATGATCGCTCCCTTCAATGATTGCAGAAGAGGTTAAATCTACAAAAATTCATAAACGGATGTTGGCACAGTATGGAGCGCGCACCATACATCAACGAAAGTTCTATGACTATATAGAACGCTTTAAGGATGAATGGGGTGTAATGGATGAAAGCCGACCTGGTCACCTATTGACATCACACACAGACCAACACAACTAGAGGGATGATACCTTGAACAGGCGCCATCTTATTACCATATCTTCGACCCCTTGAAGGAAACACTGCATAGTTACAAGATAAGCTCAATCGGTGAGGTTGAGCAAAAGGTGCAGACGTGGTTTTATGAGCAACTAAAAAGCTTCTTTTTCGAAAGGATGAAGGAGCTCGTTAAAGGATTCTAGAAGTGTACCGCTGTGTAGGGAGACTGCCAAAAAGAGACGTGCATTTGTTCTCCATAACTGAAAATAGCTGTTATATGAGAATTACCTTTACTTTTTATTCACCTACATAATTTATTTATGGTAAAAACTGAATGTTGCAGAATGTTTTACACATGAATAAACGTAATGAAATATGCATTACGGTTCGTAGTCATTTGAGCACCTTAAGTATTTATCTTTCTGAATTTTCCAAACTAAAATTTAGAAGTACTATTATTTATGAAAGAAATGTAAATGAAAATTAATTTATTAAATCCAGGTACACCATTGATAGTAATTATAGTACTGAATAAAATTATATTGACCTCCCATTTACTGTTTTCTCAGAGACTACACAATAAATGAAGTTTGCAACAATTATCCATTCTTCATCAATAATAACAAACACCCCAGCCTAAGTAATGGTCATAACCCAAAACATTAAATTATTACCAGTAAAAAACCCATAAAGTCGATTTTTTCACAAACTACAAGAAATCAACAAATATTCAAATAGCGAGTAAACGATAATGAATAAACTAGTACTTCGTAGTGAAGTCTTTAGCATTGGTAATTGTGTGGTAACTACTCGTGAAAGAGTCAAGAAGCTTGTAGATGTCCGCCTGAGGAATGGCTTCCCATTCCTCTGAAACTTCTCCTCGGCATTCGACGGTTTCTTGCCAGGCAGCGTTCTCTTCAATTCAACCCACGAATGCTCCATACCTCGGTGGCCGTTTTGTTGAAGGCTAATTTATCGATATTTTGCCGACCAGATTATCCTCTTCCCGGAGGTCGTTTTGTTGCCCGATTGCATTTCGGGAGTTGAAATTTTGCCGATGAGAAGACTCGGTTCGGTTTCCTTGTATCTGACTCGGCGAGGAATCAAGAAGGAACCTTGTTGAACCAGAGAGGACGCTTCCGATAGGCTCCGCTGTGAAGATTGGGGTAACTTGTCCTACCTTTTCACCCACACCCTTATTTCCTCTTCCTGGATCCCCCAATATTACAGCATAGGGAACCGATTTATGCTGGAGAGCGCCACTTCTAAAAAAGGCGAGTGTTTCAGTTTTAGCTTTTGTTTGAAATTCCTTTGTTTAAATTTAAAATTACGATACAGTCCACTTTTGGCCGTAACATTCGAGGCTTCTCCGCTTGCGAGTTTTGCACGCCTCCATTGATCTTCCAGCGACGCAGAACTTAAGATTTATCTGGTTGTCGGGCAAGGACATGGCGTGTTTTTACTAAGGAAAATATAATTTTGCTAGGTATTGTCATTTCATTGATATGTCTCCCTTTAGAATCACCGCCTTGTAAATTTGGAGGATTCTTGTGGCATGCAGCCCATTGGAAAAGATATGCCACAAAAATGCACTCCCATTGTTGTAATTTGTAAGAAACTTTAATTTGGCTTGTTAAAATCATATTTCGGATATTTCTGTCTAATTCATCCCACAGCAGTTGTATAAGGGACAAGTCAGAGGTCTGTAGTCAAATCATTCTTTTTATGATAATTTGATTTTCTAATAATTGTAAATAATTTCTAATACTTTTACCTGATAGCATGACAGTTTTCAAAATGTCTACATACACTTCTTTTGCCAGTTTCTCCTTAATTTGTATTAAATCTTCAGTTTGGTCACCAACACTTCTCTTCACTATGTTTTACAGTGGAAGCAACACACTGTCCTGATGCATGCTTTCTTGCTTTTAGGTGAACAAACTATATATCGTATAAAGTTAACCCTGAAATAAATTTATAGCTTAATCATCAGGGTCTGTGCCTGTGCTTACTTGCCTGCGTCTGTGCTGCTAGGCACCTATAGGTGCTAGTTTACATTTAATGACACAGAGCTTGTGAAACAAAATTTTTATTATATTAATATTAATGTTCTAAAAGAATGTTTCTGTTTACTGATAGTGTATAACCTCGAGTTTTCTAATTGTCTCATATATAATTAGTGACAAAAAAATTGTTCTCAACTAACTTACAGTTTGGAATGAATACTATTTTTATATTTGTTTAAAGAAAAATTTCAACAAAAGTGCAAGTTGCCCGATATATTTACATAATATATATATATATATATATATATATATATATATATATATATATATATATATATATATATATATATATATAAACACATCATATGGCTCATTTTATAAAAAAAAAACATGTTGCCATATTTTTATTTTCATAACCTAAACAAATATTCCAAAGTGTAAACTAATATTTAATTACTATAATGCAATACCAAACAAACTTTGCTTGCTGAATTATAAGCTGCACTGCACTAGTACAAATATAATCTAAAACAGTGGTTTCCAACCTTTTGACCTAAAAACGTCTTTAAGTTCGGTACAAATACTGACAGAGGACGATGGGGAGGGCAGCGTTTCACAGAGGAAGGTTAAAAGCAATAAGCAAACCAGCTGAAATTTCGCCCTCCTCTCGTACGACGCAAGGGAGGGTAACGAAACGGCGAATCAGTGCATACTGAGTGATCTTGGAAAGCGCTCGTCATTGTTTGTAACGTAGCTTGAAGAAAATGAATGACTGTTTTGTGTAGAATTTAGTGCTCAGGACAATTTCAGACTATTCAGAGTTATGTGTGTTATTAAAGTTGGGAAAACTGTGCTGTACTGAATTTGAAAATGTCGCAATAGATGAAAAGAAAGTGGAAGCAGAATCAGTGTAATACAGATCGAATTAAAGAGGACCCAATCGGAAATGCGGAGAAGTATCGGCGCTACCGATTGGGAAAGAAAGCGGGCGCGTCAACTTTAGCGGTGTGAATTTACAGCACTGGAACAGTCTCCAATGGACGAAGAGTATTCAGAAGAATCCGACAATCCCATAAATGGTCAACCTGGAGGTCATCATGGACTTCATAAGCACTGACAAATTGATGAACAACACCAAGATTTCGCGTGTTGACTTCGGCAGAATCCAGTGGTGTTATGGGCGTATTTACAGCAATAGAACAGCATCCAATGGACGAAGACTATTCTAAAGAGTTCAACGTCCCCATAGATGGTCAGCCTGGACGTCATCGCGGACACCTCAGGGGCAGACAAAATTCAGCAAATGTGCGCGTTCACATTATGTCGTCCTATTGGAAAGTGCCTAATATATATTTCAACAAGACATTTGTTTTGAAGAGTTTGGCAATTATCTATAGTTTAGTTAGCGTGTGTTGGCAGTTAAAATTTGTATATATATATTTGGTAAATTTTACTTCTGTAAATCTCTTCTATAGGTAATGTAACCCGTGTCATGAGTACTGTCATGTACTGAATAATGTAAGTTTTTGTTGTATACCTAAATAAATGTTAGTTTATAAACAATATTTTTGGTTTCATTGGGCAAAGTGACGTTTTCATGAAAAGTTCACGTTAGTAGCCCTGTCTACCGCACCCACAAATTTTTTTGGTTGTGCCTCACCTAAACATCTCTAAAATTCTGATCCCCCTCATGACATATAATTCATATTATTCAAACATTAAACTTCAAGTGGAGGAAGTTTAAAAGCCCATTAAGTGTTAGTAATTCATTCTCAAATTACCCCCCTTAAAAATCAAATTGTCTCCCTGTGGGGTGTGTGTCCTAAGTGGAGAATCACAAATCTAGATGGTATCAGTTATAACCCAAACTGGCCAAGTCACAAGTCATATAATTGCAATTTTAGACGTGTGCATTCTGATCATTTGAATATATTTTTTATAAATATTTTAAAGATACATTTAAAAAGTTCTTTTTAATTCATGAACATTTTTTTGAAATAACTCCCATTTGTTAAACTTGTGCCTAAAGGGTTTTAAATTCTTGTTCATACACCTATAAATACAAGTAGCTATAGAGAAACATCAGAGGACATCCATTCTCACCTCTATTAATAGCTAAGATTGCTTCAAAACATTTTAAGAAAAAGCAAAATCAAAATCTCTAAATTTGGCAAGTAATCTGCAGTTATGGTTTAAAAAATAAGGTGTCATTGATTAGTATCAAGGCTATGAACTTTTAAGATCTACCAAAAGGAGCACCTCTAAAAACATATTAAGCCCTTTATATTCCTGTTTAGGTCTGTTTCCCAACATTAAAAAAATTTACGGACCACTTGAGCACAATCTAAGCTAATTTCAGCAAAAGGTGAGCATACAATATTTTGGTATACAAAAGATATTTGTTTAAAGACAAATTTCAACAAATGTGCAAGTTGCCTGATCGTTAGAAATGCATCATATAGCTTATTTTATCAAAAAAAAAGTTTCCATATTTTTCTCTTCATTTTAGATAAGTAAAAATAATTTAAATTTATATTGGTCATCTTTATACATATTTTTAAAAATATCAATAAAAGGCAAAGCCAATTTACTACCTTGTTTGCTGTTAGGCCGCACACAACTGCTGATTATGGTATTGAAGAGGGCTTGCTGCCGCAGAATCACCAAAATCTGCGATACATGACCTGGGTGTGTGAAGGGAATGCTGTGCACCAGAATCCCCTCCATGCTCTTACTCTCTGTCATGAAATAGCAGTGATTCTGGTCAGGAAGTGTCTGTAAGAACCCCTCATCCATTGAAATCGAATCTTTTTTAAATCAGCTGCAGCTCACCACAAAGAGGCCTTTGTTGTTGCCCGCTTCCAGCTTCCCATCACTGGCGTGCGTGGCAATGAGACTAAGCAGCGGGTGGGTGGAAGACATCTCTGCACATTCCAGTTCAGTTAGCTGCTGGATTTGGCGCACTAAGGTTACGCACATGGGCATTGGCTTGTTCAGCCGCAGGATAAAGCAGGCTGGGATTACTGCACTGTTCTGATTGCTCAGTGCTGCGAATGAAGGCGTGCTATGAAAATCAAAATTTATAAATCTCTTCAAACACATTCACACATAGATAACCTTTTGCCATTTAAATTCCTATTGACAGTAATTACAGTGGTGGTTTGCAGCTTATGAGCAGCTGATCCTTCCATACAAACTGTGACGCTATAGCCCAAATTTTTACTGATAACTGTTTCAACAGTAATAGGCTCCAACTCGCCTTTTTCTTCATTTACTAAATCATATGGTGAAACAAAGTACGTTAACTTCATAGGATGACCTCCACGCCGTTTTTCTAATATCCCAACTGGGGATTTATGTAGCAAATTAAATGGTTCCTTCATAAAAGTTTGCAATTGTGCTAAGGTACTCAGGTCAGATTCTAATGATTGTAAGGCAGTGAAGGCCTTGCATTTAATTTTTTTCTCTGCATTAAGTTGGTATATCGAAGCAAAACCCTCCAACTGTGCAGTGAAGTCCGCAAAATCCTGCCGAGATAAGCAAGAAACAAGTTCTGCACAGCTCTGCTGCTCCATTTTTCCCTCATGATGCACCTTCACATCCCTCACTGTGCCTGCTTGGTCTAGAATTATTTCCAAGTAGAACATATCTGAAGATATGAACAGTTCAACACCAGAGGGCCCGACCATAAATTTCAACCTACAAGCATTAAATTAGGCGCAAATCACTTGGAATAATTCTACTAAAATACCCAAGCTGCCGGGTCAAGCTCTCCAACCTCTCCACCATGCTTTGCAACGACGTTACCTTAATGCAGTGCTGCAGCGTATCCAGGCACTTCTGGTGCTGGCTCTTCTCCACGCTGTCCAAAGAGTACCTTTTATCCTGCAAAACAGCCTTAGGTAGAGCAGGAATGTGAACCAGTTGAACATAACCTACAAGCATCGTCATCCGCACAGTTTTAGAAGTTTCCTGGAGGCTTTTGTACTGGGAGGCCTTCGAGCGCAGTTTCTCCATGAGCAGCTCCAGCTGCCAGTCCTTGTTTTTGTCCATGGCTGGAAGCGCCGGGGCTGCAATCCCTGAAATTATTAATTATTGGCACCTAGCAAGTGTCAAGTCGTTTAGGGGGCGCGAATCGGGCAGCTGCACTCACCGTTCATAGTCTTGCTCATTTTGGCGGGGCTCCTGGCGCCGGCTTAGCTGCAAGGGGGCATTATTTACAGTATCGTCGTTACAAAACGCCAATTTTTGCGAAAGCACACAAACCAGCAATAAACAAAAACTGACATGTCTTTTCGGGCGAAGTCGCCAACCTTCGGCGGGCCTCTATGGCGTATTACGTAATCGGCGCTCAATTTAAATATGATGTAACTACATTTTTAATTATAAATTTTTTTGTTGTACATAGTAAGTAATGTAATTTCACATTTAGAATAATTTAAATACTACTTTTCTTGTCATGTTCATGAAGTTTTATATTTAATTCTTATGTATACTTAAAAGAAAGTGGTACACACCACTGCAGAATTTCTGTAGAGAAACGGGGGGTTTACCTAATTTATTCATATTTTTATACTTTTTTACAAAATAATTATAAAGTAACTTAATATTGACGAAAAAAGTGTACAGTGTATCTCTGTTTTTTAATGCTGATTTATTGGCTATTTCTATGGAGAAATAAAACTGGAAATTTTGTATTATAAATTTTAATTAATTTAGTTATTAATAAGAAAGCCCTATTTAATGGCATTTTGGAGTACGTGCATGAAAAATTAACTAGGAATTAACTAAGCGGCAAAAATATGTCCCTTTGTTGACCGGCCTTATAGCAAATACATCGGAGACAAGAGCAATAAAGATTTTTAGCAGTTTGTTGAAGGTTAATAATCCACAAAGATTCTTGGTGTTAAAAGCATATTACTTTTAGACCCTTATAAAAATCACTCAAATGTGCTTTTTGTATAAGGTCGCTGAAAATGCATAAAGATGGGGATTAAAAGCTTTAAATTCGGCTCTATGACTCAAATGATTTTATTGTTTATCGAAAAATGGCGAAAGGTACCTACGTTGTTTTATCAGAAGTTAAGTAGGAAAAGTCCGCTTAGAAACGTAGTTCAGTAGAGGACATAAATTACTAACATAATTGGGTTATTTAAATTCTGGCTCGTTAACTCTTACTGTATGAAACTTGAAGAATACGGGTCTCGATAGTTGCAGATCAGGCGTTACAAATTGATGAGCATAGACTCCTTGGAAGACAACACCAGTCTCGTTTTGTTGGAACATAGTACCATTTGGCAATTGAACAACATTGCAAATGTTACAGTTATTGAATCATTTACGAAGTGACATTCACAGGAGGAGTAGGCATTTTATTGATTACCGAACTATTTAGTTTAGAGCGAAAATAGCAGCGCATAATAATATAGAAGAGAAAGTTTTCAGCGAGCTTAGTTTTTGCGACCAAGAGGTTAACTGATCTAGAACCAAAGATTAGAAACTATTGAGATGGATCACTCGCGTCGAATCCTTTGTTCTTTGACATATCGTTTTGATGACCTTGAAGTGTTCGTCTCTTCAAATCTAAGTGAAAATGACGCGCCATGGTGAGTTATTAGCAGTGAATACAGTGAACTCTAAACTAACACTGTTTTATTGGTTAAAAACACGAACGTTTCCGATCTTGTCCTTTTAAATGAGAATTTGTTTTATTTTCGTCTCTTTTGAGATTCCTTTTTCAGTGATCCGTCTAACAGTTTCTAATCTTTGCTAGAACCATAAAGAGTAATATGCTTAATATAAATTATAACAGAGCAAGCGAGTTCATTTCATTTCTCAAGGCTATTTACGAGGATTTGAGTTCCGATGATTTACTGCGCAGATGCTTGGGAGCAAATACCCAAAACAATAATAAATCGTTCAACTCTTGTGTATAGCACTTAGTTCCTAAGCATTTTTTGTAGGCAAAAGAGTTGCTGAAATTGCAACAAATTGCGCCGTATGCAAATTTAATGAAGGATTTAAACCGTTGCTATTGATATTGAAGGTAATGGGCGTCACAATTGACAGGGAGGCAGCTAGACTTGCAGAGAAAAGAAACAGCGCGCGCATTAGTATGGCCAATGATCGCAGCTCTGAAGCAACAAAAGAACGAAGAATGCAGATCAGAGACGAAAAATGCGTGAAAACGAGTTCTTTGAAGAAGCTGAAGGCATAATGTATGGAGCAGGCATTGCCGATTGAGGGAAAGACATTTTTATGCGTTTGGTACGAACGAAAACTTTAAATGCGTTTTTCTCGAAACAACGTTTTTCACCTGGCGACCACGATTTTGAAAAATCCACTGCACCGATTGGGCTCAAATTTTAGTATGTTCCTCATATGTATAATTCTCGCCCGAACTAGAATCACACTATTACACTAATATTTAATAACATTTTTAAGCAATTGATGTTGCAAAAAAATGGTCGAAAAATTGAAAACTCCGCCATTTTTTTATTTTTCACTTTTTTAACTATTGTAGTTCCGGCTATAGCAAGTTATGTGCTCTTTAAGAATCATTTTCGAGTTTTGCTTTCAGACGTTTCAAACTCCAGAAATCATGGTCGTCAGATCAAAAGCGCGCTCTCTTCAGGCTGCCATATCTGCGACGGAGTTCATTAAAATAAAAAAAAACGTATTTCAACATGTCTACCATTATGTACAAAAGGTTGAAACTTTAATACAAATTAAACTAGAAAAATTTAACTTGAAAAAACAGTCGAAGATGTAAGACTACTGTGGAAATAATCACACAATCAACTTCAGAGGATGTAAGCATTTCTAAGATTCCAAATTTGCCAAAAATAGACTACGCACTTGAAATAATTCACCTTGTCAACAATCCCAAAAATCCAATTAATCAGAATCAACCTTAAAAGATATCAAATATTTCTTCTAATGCCGAATCTCTAATCAAAATCATTATTACACCAATTCTAAATCTACGTTAACCATACTAGCCCCGGAAGAACCGATATACTACCCACGAACCAGATATATTGAATGTAATTGTTTAGAGAAATTTTAATATACAAATATTTCAGCTGTGTAGAGAGTGGCAACGCACCAGAAACAATGCAACGAAAAACCTGGTAAACAACTTATCTCATCGAATTAAAAGGGAACTGGATGACTATAGATTCACGTCTTATCAGAAGTACATCAGTGCCCATGAGCCAGGTGATCCGGGGGAAAAATGTTACGCCCAACGCAAGAAATTTCCTCAGTAACATAAGACAATATAATATATATAGCACTGATGCAGAAAAATGTGAAGCTTTTGCTGACCAACTGGGCAAAACATTTACCTCTTACAATAATCAAGAATCATGCTTTACAAATATAATAATCAGACATATAGAAACACACCAATCGCTGGCTGGAGACCAAATGAAAGCAACTTCACCTGATGCCCTAACTTCGATTATAAAAACATTTCCATTAAACGAAATCCCCGGTGAAGATGGTATACCTAAAATTATACTTAAAAAATTACCCCGAAAAATATTAGCATACCTGGCTTAAACTTTTAGTGTATTCCTGAGATACGGCTACATTCCAAGAAAATGGAAGCATGCACTAATTCTTCTCTTTTCCAAACCAAAAAAAAGCTATTTCCAGTTACCGACTCATAAGTCTATTATAATTGTATTGGTGCTGTGTTCTATGAACTCTATCAAAAACAAATATATAATCGATCTTACCACAAGACATTTATCTAAATCAAAGTGATAGTAATCGTGTGATTCTTAGATCGCCTTTTCTCTACGGAGGTTGACGATCTTCAAGGCTGTATGGATCTTAGATGTTGCCGCTCTGAAGTGCAATTGAACCACTCCCAGAGATTTCTCAGCCAAGAGATATGTCTGCCTATAGACTTTTTCCAATTGTCTTCCCATGTATAATTAGCCACAATATCTCAAACTTAAGACCTCTCATACTTTGGAGTTCTTAATAGCATACTCAATTTCTTGAGTACTAATTCTTTGACCTGGTGATAATGGTTCTATTTGGAAGGTGTAGTCTTTTTCATCTGACAACAATTCTTTGATATATTCTTCCCACCATCTTAGTGTTGATGAAATATCTAAGATTGTTTCCTTGTTGATCTTTTATAAATTGTTGATGTATTTTCTTACTGGTTCCAGTTAATGCCTTGATCTTATACATGTTGAACGTGTCGTACTTCCGATCTAATTCTTCTATTTCCTAGAATTGTTGTTCTATGAGTTTTTCTTTTGCTTCGTTTATCTTATTTCTAATACTTTTATTGATAGTTCTGTATTTAACTTCATCTTTTCCTTTTTGCTTTCTTTGCGGTTCCATGAGATTAAGAAATTCCTCCGTCATCCATTCTTTTTCGCCATTCCGTCTTTCATATTTTAGTTGTTTTTGTCCTGGGGTCAGAAATGTTTGTTTTATAATCTTCCTTTTTTTATTGATACCTATGTTTTGTTTAGTAATTTCTGTAACGTCTTCTACATTTCCGTTAATACTCTCCTTAACTCTTTATGTGAAACAACATTAAGCTACCTTTCGACGTAATCGCCGTTCCGATTCATACATTTGTCGTAGCGTGGTACAAATTTTCCAATACCTGTATCATAGAAAGCAGCCGCCTGTGTTTTCAGCCAATTCTGTGCGCTGGTCTGCAGCTCGTTGTCTGTGGGGAAAGTTTGTCCTCCTAGCCAGCATTTCATGAGGGCAAAGAAATGAAAATCTGAGGGAGCCAAATCAGGACTGTATGGTGGGTGATCAAAAACTTTCCATCCAAAATGCTGCAGAAGGAGCGTTGTTGCAACTGCAGTGTGCAGTCGCACATTGTCATGAAGAAGGACAATGTCTAACGACAACATTTCTCTTCCCTTGTTCTGAATTGCCCTTCGAAGACGTTGAAGTGTCTTGCTGTACGAAGCTGCAGTGTTGGTTATGTCATGTGGCATGAATTCCACAAAGAGAACACCTTTACGGTCCCAAAACACTGTAGCCATACACTTTTTGGTGGAGAACGTGCGCTTGAACTTCACGACTCGGGGAGTGTGAATGCATCCACTGTTTGGATTGCTCTTTCGTTTCTTCAGATTCGTAATGGACCCATGTCTCATCTCCTGTGACAATTTTGTCCAAAAACTCATCTCCGTCGTAACGGTAGCGCTGGAGGAAGGTTAATGCGGCGCCCATTCGCTAAGTTTTGTGATGGTCAAACAGCATCTTGGAACCCATCTTGCGCAGAGTTTGCGGTACTCAAGTCTTTCACTCACAATGACATAGAAAGATGACCGTGAAATTTCCGGAAACAAATCACTCAACCCAGAAATTGTGAACCGACGATTTCCGCGAATCGCCTGATCCACACGCTGATCAAGATCATCGATTGACGCTGGCTTCCTTCCCTGGCCGCCTGCATCATGAACATCTGTGCGTCCAGCATCAAAGTTCCTGCACCATTTCCGCACTTTGCTGTCACTCATGAACGTTTCTCCGTACACTTTACTCATTCGTCTATGAATTTCAGCTGCATTGCTTTCTTCAGCATGCAGAAATCGAATGACTGAACGCAATTCACATTTGGCGGGAGACTATTTTTCGAAGCATGTTTATGTGCTCTCTACGTACTCAGAAATGACAACCGCGAATCGACGCGTTCCCCGGGCCAACTACAGACACAGGAAGATTTCCTTTAGCGACCAATCAGACCTTGAAAAAAAATAGCCCTCGTATTAATATTTGCTACCAACGGGTTATGATCCGAGCCTATATCGGCCCCGGGATATGTCTTTTTCTTCTTCTTCTTTCTCTTTGTCCCCATTTATACCTCACGGTGTTGGGTCTTTTATCCATCTCTTGAAGGTGTTCCTTTCTCTTGCCATTCTCCGTATTTCAGTGATGTTTTTTCCTCTTTTTCTTGCCATTTCCTCTATTGATTCTTCCCACTGGATCCTTGGTCTTCCACTTTTTCTTCTTCCTTCGGGTCTCATATTTAACATTTTCTTGGGTATCTTTTCCTCCCCCATACGAACCAGGTGTCCATACCAGCTTAGTTGTTTTTCCTCTATTTCTTCTACTAGGGGTTTTACTTCTAGTTCGTCCCTTACGCTTCTGTTACGTACCCTATCTCTTCTGGTTTTGCCTATTATCTTCCGGAGGTACCTCATTTCTGCAGCTGTTATTCTGGATTTATGCTTGTCCAGCATCGTCCACGTTTCTGATCCATAATTGAGTGTCGGTGTATAAATGGTTTTGTATAAGTGTAGCTTTGTTTTAGTGCTTAATTCCTTCTTTCCTACTAGAGTGTTGTTTATTTGGTAGTAGACTCTACTTGCTTTGGCTATTCTGTTTCGTATTTCTTGGTCGCTCTTCCCGTCTTTATTTATCATTGTTCCTAAATATTCGTATGTTTCTACTATCTCTAGTTGTTGTCCATTTATTCTTACGTCTATGTTTTCTTCTCTTTCTTCTTTTGTGATGTGTAGAATCTTACTCTTGTTCTTGTTTATTTCCATTCCTTTTTCTTGCAGGCAGGCATTCCATATTTGGATGTTTCTTTGTAAGACATTTACCTTGTCGGATATTAGAACAATATCGTCTGCGTAAATCAGGTCTTGTGTGTAAACTGGAATTAGGTTATGGTACCCTAATCTTGTCGGTCTTGATTCTTGGTTCTTTTTATTATTGTATCCATGTAGGCTACGAAAAGAAGTGGACTTAAGCTGTCGCCTTGTTTAACTCCCTTTTTTATTCTAAACTCTTCTGATGTCCTTCCGTTTAGTCTAACTGTTCCCGTCACATTATTGTATATGCTTCGAATTACTCTTTGTAATTTTGAATTTGTTCCTAGTTCCTCTAATGCGTTCCATATGTGTTTTCTTGGTACTTGATCAAACGCTGCTTTTAGGTCCAGGAAAGCTAAGTATATGTTCTTGTTCCTGTCTAGTGACTTCTCTATTATAGATCTAAGAGTGTATATGTGATCTTGCGTTTGTCTTTTTGGTAGGAAAGCTGTTTGCTCTTCTTCGAGTTTATTTTCAATCTGGGCTCTTAGACGCTTTTCTAAAATTTTTGAGTATACTTTGAGCGCGACAGGTGCTAAGCAGATCGCCCTGTAGTTATCGCAGTTAGTTGTATCTCCTTTCTTATGAATTGGTATGATTACATTTCTTTCCCATTCTTGGGGTATTGATTCTGTTGTCCATGCTTGTTTGAATATTTTCTGTAGCCATCTTTCTACTACGAATCCCCCCTTTTTTAATAATTCCGGTGGTATGTTATCTTCACCTGCTGCCTTTCCATTTTGGGTTTCTCTCAGGGCTCTTCTTACTTCTTCTACACTTATTTCTTCCTCTGCATTTTCCTCGCTGTCTTCTCGGTTTGTTTGGTTTTCTAACGGTCTTTCTATATCTTCCTCATCTTCTCTCATTTTAAATTTTGCTGCATAGTGGTCCTTCCATGTTTTCAGGATGTTTTCACTGGTCGTTTGCAAAACTCCGTTTTGGTTCCTTATGTTTCGTACTTGTTTTGCACTGTTTCCTTTTAGCTTCTTGACTACATTCCAAAATTGTTTTTGGTTTTCCATATAATTCTCGTTTAACTTATTTCCGAATTCTTCCCAGGAGTCCTGTTTTGCTCTTTTTACGGCTTCCTTTGCCTCTTGTCTTTTCCTTTGGTATGTTTCTTGATCGTCGGCACTATTTGTTCTTTTGAACCTGCACCAGGCTTCTTTTTTCTGTTTGATCTTATTCTTAACCATTTCGTTCCACCATTTGGTTCTTCTTTGGTTCTGGCCTGTTTTCACTCTTATTTTACCTCATATCTCGTTTGCTGTCAGGATTATTGTTTCTTTGAACTTTTTCCACCTATCGTTGAGATTCCAAAGTTCTTCTGTCTCTGCTTCTTGCTCTTCTAATCTATTTAATTTCCTGTTAAGTTCTCTTTCATATTCCTCCCTTTTTTCTTGGTTTTCCAGTTCTTCTAGTTTTAATCTTTCTTATACTATTGGTGTTTCTTTGGGGGGTGTTTTCAGAATGGTGTCGGTTATCAGTAGTCGGTGGTCGGTGCTGAGTTCTGCTCCTCTTATTACTTTTACGTATTGGATTGCATATCTCATAGTTCTAGAGTATGTTATATAATCTATTATGCTTTTTTGTCCTCTTTCTTCTGCTTCGTACGTAATCTTGTGGATTGTTTTATGTTTGAACCACGTATTTCCTATTAGTAATTGATTGTTTATGCAGAAATCCAGCATTCTTTCTCCATTGTTGTTTAGAGTTTCTTCTCCTCCATGTTCTCCCATAGTTCCGTATCCTTGATCTTTGTCTTTTCCTATGCGGGCATTCCAATCACCGATTATCATTACGTGTCTGTTTTTGTTTTGCATTTTCTCTAATACTCTTTGAGGATCTTCGTAGAATTGATCCTTGTCTCTTACATCCGCGTCTTCCGTTGGTGCATATATTTGTATTATACCGACCTTTTCTTCTAGCTCAAGGCTAGCTGTTATGATCCTTGAGTTTATCGGCTCCCAGTCAATTAATTTGGTTTCTAGTGCTTCACTTGTTATGATCCCCACTCCTTCTTTCGCTCTTTCTCCGGGGGGCTTTCCTATATATCTCAGTGTGTATCCCTTGTCCAGTGTCTTGAGTCCTTGACCCTTCTTCTTCACTTCACTTATTCCCAGTATCTGTAACTTATACTTTTCCATCTCCTCTACTACTTCTATCTCTTTCCCAGTTATTGTTTTTATATTCCATGTCCCTATTCGTATCCGTTGTCTTGCCGGTCGTCTCCTATTAAGCAGTCCTGTTCCGAGGCGCTCATTTTTTCTCTGAATCGATTATACCTCGTGTAGGTGATTGGCCCAACGACGAGGGCCCCGTTACCTCGGGACAACTGGGATCCAGTTATACCTCTGGATACTGGGTCGCCAGAGCCTCGTTAGTTATCCAGCGGAGGGTACCGCGTGCAGGTGAGGTTGACATTTGGGTAACTAGATGTTGGCGTCACCCCTTACCCTCCAATATGTCTTTACAGATATCACGGAGTTTCTGTACCTGTTTATAAATATATAATCTATCTGGTTCTTGATTATATTTTCTTTAGTATTTCTAGGGGATGTTCATATATATAGTCTTCGTTTTGGCCGTCGGTATCAGGTGCTAGTAACGACCATATTTCTTTCTTGGCAAAATTCGATTAATCTATCGCCTCTTTTGTTTCTTACTCCTAATCCATATTTACCGACCAAGTTACCAACTACACCTCCTCCAATTTTCGCGTTAAAATCCCCTAAAACAATTGTAGTATCTCTACTCTTCGTAGCTTTTAGCATCTTTTCTAGTTGGTGGTAGAATCTATTAATTTCTTCGTCGTCCTTGTCAGCTATCGCAGCATAAACATGGATCGTATTGACGTCGTGCGTGTGGCCTTTGAGCTTTGGCATAATAATTCTTTCTGAAAATTGGATAACATTCAGAATTTATTTTTTGATGTTGTTTCTTACTATAAACGCTACACCGTATCTATGAGATGAATCATTACTTCCAGAATAGTACATGTGTCTGTTGGTAATTGCCATTTCTCAGGCACTTGTCCACTAAACATCACTTATGCCCAAGATATCTATATTTAATCTCTTCATTTCTTTTATTAAGTTGTGTATTTTCCCCGCTTGCTATAAACTCTTGGCGTTCCATGTTGCAATTTTTGCTGGTGTTAAATGACGTGTTACTTTATTCTGTTTGGTGTTTGTTTTGCAAGGGTTCGCTTGATGACGAGCGAGGAGGCCTTGCCTTTTTGTGGTAGTTTTTTCTTCCGGATCTTAACATCCGAGCTCCAAGATCAGTTGGATTTAAAGTTTGGTTTTTGCTAGTCATGATGATTTAAACTAAGGATGCTCTAGTGAGCTTATAATGCAATTTTCCCGTTGCTTTTTGCATTTTCATCCAAGGATAAGAAGTTACCCTACCTTCCATAAGTTCATCCACCTGAGGCTGTTGGCTGACAAGAGGGGCATTGATTATAACGGCAATCATTCGGTTTGCTGTTTGGTCGGGGACTGCTTATTGGTCTAGAACTAGGTGCTCTAGGTTATATCGCAGTTAAACTTTATATCTAAAGATGATTTACTATCCGCCACTTGTGAACCTGTTAGTAACCTGCAGCTTAGCCCTAGCATTGTGCTAAAGTTTCTTAACAATTATTTTAATTCCTAAAAAGGTAACGTTAATCTTTCTGTTATTCTGACATTTATTATGTATTATTAATCATGTATAGCAATTAATTTGTTGATCTGGTACAATGTCTAAAAAAAAAGAAAAGTACAATTTCCCTCCAGGTTTAACTTTTGAGTTGGTTTACTTACTGAGGAATAGTTGGTAATAATCCAATGTGTTTACTCTTTCTTCTTTGCCTTATAGTTTTTGAGTGCAAAAGATTACACAACTCCCGCATCCTGTTCTAGTTTTTTAATATAGTCGACTTATTAACATAAACAATACTTTTTAGTCTATACTACTAGCAGCGCGGCCGCAACGAACTTACTAACTTTCAATTTTAGTTAAGTTCAATTCCAACTGAAACCTGTAATGCCAGACACCCGTGAGAGAAAGGAGACTTCAACTAGCTTGGCCTCATCGCGCGATCGAGGATTAAGCCTTCAAACAACTCTCCTACCACCAGCTCGTAATTAATATAATATCTCTGTGGATGTACCATAAACAAATAGACACAAATCGGAAAATTTTTACATCGAGCCCCCTTGTTTTCGCCGCGCCGCCCATTTACGTGATCACCGAATAACAGGCAATCCGGCTGATTTAATATTTCGAAAAGTTGGAAGCGTTCATCGCATTTACAGCTGTAATTGGATTTCGCTTAATTTTGGCCAGCACTGTTAACTCGATTGGTGCATGATTTGTCACAAAAATTTCGTTAGCATAATCAGATGATGAAATTTGGATTTTGAGGCTAATTTTCTGGCTGTGCCGTACTAGCACTGAACACCAACCCTTGCTGATTTGCAACGATAAATTAGGACGCTAGAAAAACTTTAACTAGTTCAGATTTAGCATTACACGGGAGCCACGACGAAAACATCTGCAAATTTAATAAGCCAGTTTTCAAGGTATAAATTTAATTCCTTTTGAGTAATTTTAAAAATAAGGTATTTTAAAGCATTTGCAAGTTGCAGAAGAAGCAAACTGTTTCTTACTGAAAGGTGGTTGTGCAGAAAGGTCACATGTTTCAATCAGATTTTTGACAGGAGCGATATTCTCCTCCTTGACAGACGATAAATGTTTTCCTCTCTGAATGTTTGTACAATGAGGATAACAGTTTCAAGACCATTTTCTCCTTATACTGATGGACGTTCAAATCGCATGTAGAATTTTAGCGCAATATTGCCTAGTAGTTGTTTTTTACCAAGATAATACTACGTGCTTTTTTCCACTACTATAGTGCAAGAGCAAACTAATGCTACTCTTTTTAAATGAATTCAAAAGCAGGACATTTTAAAACATCTGAAAGTTGCAAATTGTGCATTATGCATTTTGTCTTTTAGTTAAGAAGACACAAAGTAATCAGAAGGTTTCAAAAATATGCAAAACAGTAGCTATACGACACAATCAAATAGATAATTTGTAGAAAATGTATCATTCAGAACACATAAACTTAAATTTGTTTAGAATAAGTTAAAGGCGCCTAAAAAATAAAAAATACAAAACTTGCTATTTTGTATATATTACTCTGATCAAATTTGACCCGAATTGGTTAAAAAAACAACATTTTTATGTATTTTAATACAACTCTTTATTATCGCCTTCAAAATAGGCTCCTTTTGAGCCAATACAAGCGTGCCAATGGTTAATCCAAGTTTCCATACACTTCTTATAGGCCTCGGTCGGGATGGCCTTTAGTTCCTTCAGCGAATTTCTTTTTATGGCCTCAATCGACTCGGAGCAGGTATTTGAGTTTCGGAAACAGAAAAAAGTCACAGGGAGCCAAATCTGGCAAATACGGTGGTTGAGCGACGATTTTTGTTTCGTGTTTGGCCAAAAATTCAGTCATAATCAGGCGGGAATGTGATGGCGCATTATCGTGGTGAAAAATCCATGAATTGTCTGCCCACAAATCCGGCCGTTTACGACAAATTGCTTCACGCTTCAAAACGGCTAAGAAGTATTCCTTATTGACCGTTTAACCCTCTGGAACAAATTCATGGTAAACCACACTACGGTAATTGAAGAAAACGATAAGCATCACCTTGATTTTTGACTGACTGACGTGGTTTCGGCTCATTTTTGGTGTGCCATTCGTTGGATTGTTGGGTGTCATATTCATAAACCCACGTCTCGTCACCAGTAATGATGCATTTGATGAATGTAGGATCATCAGCTACGTTGGCAAGCATCTCTTTTGCGACTTCTACTCGACGTTCTTTTTGTAAAAAATTCAGATCTTTCGGTACGAGTCTGGAGGCGATGCGCTTCATACCCAAAACATCACCAAAATGTGTTGAGTCGATCCATAAGAGATGTTAAGAACCTGTGCTATCTCTCTAATGCCAACACGACGATTTTTGAGCACAATTTCCTTCACTTTTTCCATGTTATCGTCGTTAACAGAGGTGGATGGACGATCTACGATCTCGCGACCCTCACTGAATGCTTTATGCTACTCAAATACTTGCGTTCTCGATAAAGTAGACCCCCAAAACACTTCTGCAACATTTTCAATGATTCCGTAGCCGTAATTCCATTGCAAACACAAAATTTCAAGCAAACTCGTTCAATTTTTGTTTCCATAGTAAAAATCTACAGACAGACTTTTCGCGTCGTCAACAAATGGCTGTCAAACACACATTAATTGAAGTATGCCGCTCAAACTTCACATGAATGTCAAAGAAGGGTGTACCAACCTAGAAAAATAAAATTTTATCGATTCAGTTTACGTGCGCGGTTTAAATGGACCAGTCCGGGTCAAATTTGATCAGATGGTATAAATCTACTTCAAAATTGTAATACCAAACAGAGAAAACTCAGACAAAAGACTTCCAGTCTCCAGATTTTATCTGGTATACTGATGGCTCCAAGATTGCATTAGGCACAAAAGCAGTAATCTATGGTTCAAAAAAGAATATTAATATTCCAATAGCGCTAGGAAAATTTCCTACAATCTTTCAGGCAAAAATTATATCTATAGAAAATTGTGTGAAGAACATCAAAAGGTTTAATATTATAATAAGAGAATAGCCATATTTTTGAACAGCCAAACAGCACTTAAAGCTTTAGCCACAACTGTAATAAAGTCAAAGGTTGTTTGTGATTGTATAGGTATTTTGACAGAGATAGGAAAATCTTTTCTTGGGTACCGGGACATAGGAGCTTCATTGGTAACGAGATGGCAGACTTATTGGCGAAGGAAGGATTAGAAATAAGACTTTACTGTAGAATTTTAAATAGCCTCAATATAGCATCCATTAATAAATGGATACTGAATAAAACTAAAGAAAAGTGGCACAATACCAGCCACTTTAGACAATTGAAGAAGTTCATACAGGGACTGCCATAAAAATTTACAGCACGCCTCCTACGGTCCAAACTTAGGGTTGCAGTAAGCCGCTGTCGCGTTACAAGGAAAAATATCAATTTTCCCGTAAATTTATAAAGAAAAGTGTTCAGGACTTTCTTGTGAACACTACTATATTCCGTTTTCTGTTCCTGAAAAAGTTTTCAAAGATGTCGATTTTTACGACCTTATGTTCTAGCAACCGTTATGTACACTTTTTCCTCTCATTCCTCCTCTTCACTTAATCAGTACCTTCGACGTGGCACTCGATGACACAGACTAGTCGATGTAGCAGTTTGCTCTCGTCACGAGTTAGTTCAGTGTTAGCTGCGTTGAATAAACTGGGTTCATCTGTGTACTCCAGCTCCAATGCGGCTGTGGCGGCTTTCAATCGTGAAAAAAACAAAAATCAACCAATCAATCGATATTTTGAAAAATGTGGCAGCCGATGTGACGCGTACAGGAAAGCTCTTTCCTGTTCAAACATGTAAATTTACTGCTCGAAAACTTTTTGCATCTAAAAGGGCTCGAACCAGGATTAAAATATTTTCATTTCTGCACCTTACTATTATACAACGCGCCTCACTGAGAAGTGGAGTTGAGTAGAGAATCAAAAGTGTGGAATGGGAAAAAAGAGGTTTTGTGAGCTTTGTGAGTTACAGAGGAGGTCAGTAATGTTCGTCTTTTTGAAAACTTTTGCACCCACTGCGTATGGAATGCTACTCTATAATAGTTCTGTATTGAGGTTTTAACTATCGCTTCGCTCGATTTTAGACACAAAAATATATAGATCCTTGTTAGGAGGCATTTAAATCTCCTAAGAGTAATAGGCAGTAGCCTGTACAGATTTTGCCAGGAAGAGGATACTGCAGACTACATTTTATGCTATTGTGAACACCTTCTCTCTCTTCATGGCGCTACAGTCCCATCTGGACCTGGGCCTCCCGTATTTTTTGACTCCAATCTTCCCTGTTTTGTGCACTAATCCTTCAGTTTTGGAAGTCAAGTATTTGCTGTGCATCCTCTTCTATGTTATCGGACCATCTTTGTCTTGGACTGCCCCTGCCTCTTCTGCCTTCAATTCGCCCTTGGAATATTCTCTTTGGTATTCTTTGTGCTTCCATTCGTTCTACGTGTCCTGCCCATTTCAGTCTTAGTAGTTTTGCAAATTCTACTATATTTGCCTCCTTATGTAGTTGTCTCAGTTCAAAATTGTACCTTATTCTCCATATGCCATCTTCTTGTACTGGGCCGAAAATTCTTCTTAATATTCGCCTTTCAAAACGCAATAGTGTTTCTTCTGCTTCTTTGGTCATTGTCCATGACTGACATCCATATGTGACTACCGGTCTGATCATACTTTTATAAATCTTTAATTTTGTTGCTCTTGTTATGTATGATGCTTTAAAGATTGATGTTAATGAGAAATATGTTCTATTCCCTGCTGTTACGCGTAGTTGAATTTCTTGTGTCATCTTGTTTTCACTATTTATTTGGGTTCCCAGGTATTTGAACTGCTGTACCACTTCAAAATTTTTGTCCTCTATTGTATAGTTTTGACCTAATCTTCTTGGGGGTTTTACTGCTAGCATTTTTGTCTTCTGTTCGTTGATCTTCAGTCGCACCTTTTGTGCTTGTGTTTCTATATTTCTGTATATGTCCTTGACTTCTCTTTCCGATCTTGCTACCAGGTTGATATCGTCCCCATATCCGATCACTTGGTGTGACTTGTTAATGATGGTGCTGCCAGTGTTGTCTGTAGCTTCTCTAATTACTTTTTTCAGTACTAGGTTAAACAGTATTGGTCCATGTCCTTGTCTTACTCCTTTAGATGTTGTAAACATCTGGGAGATTCTATTCTGTATCCTTACCGCAGCTCTAGAGTTTTCCATTGTCATTCTTGTTAAGCTAATTAATTTATTCGGGATGCCTAATTCTTCCATGATGTTGTACAAGCTGTTTCGATCTATGCTATCATATGCCTCCTTAAAGTCAATGAATAGTTGAAATATTGGTATGTTATACTCCCATGCTTTTTCCAGTATTTGTCTTGTTGTGAAAATTTGGTCCACTGTAGATCTGCCCTGTCTGAAGCCGGCTTGGTATTCTCCAATTATGTCATTTCCATATACCATTATTTTTTGTTGTAATATATTTGTGAAAATTTTGTATGTAACACACAGTAAGGATATACCTCGGTAGTTATTACACTTGTGTTTATCTCCTTTCTTGTATATCGGACAGATAATTGCTGTGTTCCATTTTTCTGGCATTTCTTCTTTATTCCATATGAGGTTGATTAGCTCTTGAATTTCTTTGATTAGTGCGTCTCCCCCGTACTTTATTAACTCGATTGGTATGCCATCGATTCCCGGTGCTTTGTCATTTTTCATTCTTTGTACGGCGGCCGCTACTTCTTCTATTGTGGACTCTTTAATTTCCGGTTGTACGGTATCTCTTGTTATCTTTGGTATTCTATCGTTTCGTTCCTCTTGTGTTAACAGCTCTGCGAAGTGTTGTCTCCATTGTTCTATTACTTCATTTTCTTCTGTTATATATTTTCCTTCTTTGTTTTTACACATTGAGGGTCTGGGGTGGAAATCTTGTTTGGTGTTTCTGATGATATTGTACATTATTGTAACCTCTTTTGCTTCTCTTGCCTGTTCTATTTCATCTATTTGTTTATCGGGGAAATCTCTTTTCTTTCTTCTCATCAGTTTCTTTACTTCTCCTCTTAGCTTTCCGTATTCTTCGGTTTTCCGCCTGGTGGGCCCCTGTAGCAGTTTCTTTTTTGCTTCATTTCTTTTATCTATTGCCTTTTCACATTCTGTGTCCCACCATGTTGTTCTTGGTTTCTTTTGTATGTATCCTATGCTCTCTTCCGCCGTAGCGACAATAATATTTTCTATTTGCTTCCATTTTTCTTCTACTGACTCTATCGGTTCCACGCTTACTTGGTTTCGTTTTTCTTTAATGCTCTCTTCCATTTTCTGTTGGTATTTCGTTCTGTAGCTTTCATCCTCTATTTTATGTACATTGTATTTCTTATTCCTCTGCGTGGGTATAGCTCGAGCGTTATCTATTTTGCCCCTGAACACTGTCTTAACTAGCATGTGATCAGATTCACTCATCGCTCCTCTCATTGTTCTTATGTCTATACAGCTGGATTGATGCCTGTTTGATATTAAGACATGATCAATTTGGTTGACTGTCCTTCCGTCTGGTGATGTCCACGTGATTGTGAAGACCTTACGAGGCTTATATTACTACAACTAGGCAAAAAAAGCCAAAGCCAAAGAGTTCTCCAAAAGAGTATTTGTCTAGAATCTGGGGGTTAGTCAAAAGCCTAGGTCTAGAGAGGGAGCTCTAACAAATTAGAGGGACGCACAACAGAGCCTAAGAGACGTAGTGCAGAAGATCGTTTGGCGCACCCCTTTCCATATCTATCACTTAGTCACTTTATAATGCGTGATAGTTCTATTGATCCTTTTTCAAGCTTTACAAGTTTCATTAATATCAAGACAAGATAGTTAAAACATATATTTGATTTTACAACTTTTTTATCTTTTCTTTAAGTACATGCTAAACATTGAAAGAGAATGAATGTGTTTCTTTTGTCTGTTAAATAGTGCTATCAATATATACAACCAGTAAAAGTTATAGCAGGTAAAGTTTAGTTTTTATATATATTCGGACATTAATTGCCTAATGAAATATTTTCACATTAATAAGTAGACATATTTCCAGGCCAGTTTCATCTAAATGAAACCTTTGAATCCTCACCTAATGTATCCAACATTCACACCTACAGAAAACCAGTAAGACATATGAAAGAAGAATAGATAACACAATTTTCTTCTACTGTCCAACATGTTACAGTATACTTTCCTGCGAATACAAAGGTGGTTCAAATGTGATCGAAAGTAATTTTTTTACAAAAAAACAAATTGCCAAACACTTACTTGCACATGTCGGTCTTCAACGTACACCCTTCCAAAATCAATTTTTTCCAACGTTCTGGAAGCATTTTGATGTCCTTTTCAAAAAAGGTTTTTGGTTGACGGCGTATCCATTTCCAAACAGTCTGAATGTCGGCGTCGTTGTCCGCAAACCGTATGCTCTGCAAGTCTGATTTGAGCCTTCTGAACAGGTATAAATCTTTGGGGGCAAATCTAAATTATATGACAGATATTTAGAATGTTCCATTTCAGTTTTTGGGGAGTTTTTATTGTTGTTTTGACCTATGGGGGCGTGCATTATCTTGATCCATCTGTTTTTCGCTTAGATCGGATATTTTTCTTTACATATGTTGTCAGGAATTCTGAGTAATAAGCTGCATTGATTGTTTTAAATGGATAACCCCCTGCTAGTCCCAGAGGAACGTTATCATCGCTTTTTCTGCTAAACGGCTCCTCCGCTCTCTTTGGTATGAGAGAACTGGTATGCCACCACTCGCGTGATGATTGCTGCGACTCGAGAATGAAGTAGTGCACTCACATTTTATCAGTGGTCAATATAGATTTCAAAAATAAGTTACCTTCGTCTTCAAACTGCTGTAGGAGATGAATAGCAGCTTGCATGCACAGCATTTTGTCCACGTCCGTCAAAGTGCGTAGTACCTACCATGTATTCGCCTTGTGATAGCGCAGGCGGTTTTACACGATGTCCTTTTACACTACCAACACTGATGAACAGTACTTCTTTAAGTTACTTAATGGTGCTGCGCTTATTCTCACAAATAAGCGCGCCTGAACGATCAGTGTTTGGCTCGGTAACGGATGTTTGCGAATAACAATCATGCGGTTTATTTGAACCACTTACAATACTCAAACACACAGTCCGTGAGAAACACTCTTTCCCATGCTGTTGTTGGTAAATTTTAGCAAACGGGGTGTTTTCTTCAACGAGGAATTTGATCACAATGCCTTGTTCCACGCTCCGCGGTACCTTCTGCTTGCTCATCACTCTAACAACTCCCAAACAGGACTCAACATATTCTAACCCGAGCAGGAGGGAGGGTGGAGGTTGTGGCTCACTTTCTCGCACACACAAATCATTCCCGGGCATGTTTGAACCACCTTGTAAAAACTAAATTCTTGGAAGCCTCATTTTACTGACCATTGAAACAATTAAAAATAAAGTCTACAATCATCTACGGATATTAACTTAGTCATAGAGAACTTACTGACCAATAACCGTGAGCTAACTGCAATATCTCCTAGATTTATTTCAAACAAACGACATACCAATACAAAATTGTTTAGTCGATTCAAATTAGGAAATGTCATCAGACACATATTAGTATGAGCTTTAAAATAAAATAAACTTACATATCCAAAACTGACAACGTCATATGTGACTGAAAAATATGTGAAATATACATAAATTAAAATATAAATCAAAGTCACATGCAGTGAGTTCTCTCAGCACTCTCTTATGTACTTGACAAAGCATCGACGAGAAAAGACAAGCCAAAGGGAGATGGCAACGATGACGACCTACGCCTCCTATGTCTCAGATAAGAAAATCAAGTAACGTATGGGCCGATACCATTGTAGTTCACCTATCTTTGCCTTGTTTCTCTTGATACTCTTTGTGGAATACTAGAGTGGCCAAATAATTTGTCAACCATTTTAAAATAATGTTTTTTTTCTTTTAGTGTTGTAATACTATGAAGGTTTATTCAAAACGACCACGCCATTTACCTTTAAAAATGTCAATTAGTATGTCACAAAAGTAGTCAATTGCATTTTTTATGGCATATTTAAAGAAGTCATAATCTCCTGATTGATTTGAAGCGGTGTTCCTTCATCAATATCGGATTTCTTTTCAAACAAAATACAAAGCAAATCTATAAGCAGATGGTGACGCTATTGAAAGGTATAACTTATCGGTATAATATTGTGAGAAGATAAGTTAATCAAATTGGAAACGAAATGATCGATCTTAAAGGCCAAAAAGGTAAAGTACAAAACATTTACCGACAAAAAGGGATGACTGAAATTAAAGTTGGCCCCTAACAGTTTTAGGTATCAAAGTCAGTGTTCTTTGCATAACCCACACAGACTTGAAACAAAAGATTTGTGGAATAAATTCCTTATGGTTTCAGTAAAGAACAGAGAAAAATAAAGGTTAATGTCCAGTGTAATCGCCAAAGTGGTTTAAGCGGTTGAGATGCGGACTGCGATGGGGACGGGCCCGGGTTCCATTCCCGGAGCTCTCTGATGCCTGGCGGCAATTCTTCATTCGAGATTTGGACCGACAACGGCTTGGTAGACTACTCAGTTTTGAAAAAAAAACTTGACTGATTATTTTGGTAGTCTAGAAAATTTGAAGTTGGAGCAACATTGGACCAAATGTGCTGGAGTTTTAGAAGATTACTTAAAAAAATATATAACTAGAATATAATTAGAACAATCGAAAAATTTCCAATCGATTCATGTACTCTTTCAATTTCCAACCACAAAAATATTAGAAAACAAAACTCTAATTTAGTTTATGTTTCTAAGATATGTGATACCACATGACATTAGATATGGACAATTTTTCTAGTTTTTCCCGTCACGGCCGATATTGAACACAAAAACATAATCACAAGCATCTTTATTATTAACAAACTTTCAGTTAGGCAAATCACGGTTTTACTATTTACTTGAAAATATGGCACGTCAATTTCCGTATTAATCAATTCTAATTATCTCCTACGATACGGTTTATTAGCCGAGCAGCTAAACCCCGTCTGTGTCAATAAGCCTAGCACGAAATCACTAGCGGCAACAGAACCGTAATAACGAACAGATTTTCCGTTTGAATCTCGGTCGAGTTAATTAATTTCCGCATTATCTGCGGCGTTAATCCGATATAATTGACTAAATCCTGCACGATCCGTATGGCACCTTAGTACAACGTTAATAAATGCATTTGCGTGGCTCCTTTATGGAGAAAATGGTGTTTAATATAGCACGGGCCATTTGCTTATGTGTGTTTATTAAATACAATTGCCAATTCCGAGTTATATTATAAATAATAAGGAAACAAGAAGGTGTGCTGCAATATTGTATCATTACAGTACATTTCCTACAAAGTAAAAGATCTAGAAAAGTTATTAGTAATAGCAAAGCCTTTTTGTCTCTCAAAAAACATGTCTCACTAAACATTCTGTATGCGAAAACTCCTGAATTGAACTTAGTAAACTATCTTACTAAATTATAAGGATGACTTTTATAGTATAACTTATAAACTGTTTATAAATATCTGTTCTTATTAATAACTTGCTATCTGCACCTGAGAAAGTTTTAATCACCCCTATAGAACCTTGAACTAGATTTTCATAGTCAACCCAGTAGCCATGAGCAATTTCATGAGAAACTATTTCTATAAGACCAAAACAATATTGATCACTTAGGATAAATGCGACACTGATCAATATCCTTCCTTTCAAAAGTCAAAGAGACCTTGAAAACGTCCACTGTAATTAAGAGTAAAAATCTTTCGAATGGTTTTATGCACAGTCATTTCAAAATTTTCTCATTCACTTTAAGTTTAATTTTAAATTAAATCGTCATTCAATTCACAATTCATTTATCTCAGAGATTAAACAATGAGTGAGAAAGATGGTAGAGATTTATCTAAAAAATCAAGTAGAGCAGAATTCAGAAAAAGTCCCAAAAAGCATCTCGAACGCCAGGAAAAAATACCAAAAGTAGACATTTTTTTGTCACATAACGTGAAGCAATCATAATCGACGCTATCGATTTCAATCACTTTAAGCCCAAATTGTAGTGCACCGATATGCAGCTGCAAGATGCTTCGAGCTCATAGAGATCCGAATATACTCTCAAGAAGGTACATCCAATTAAATTATGAATTTCTTTAATTGGTGGCATATAACGGCATTCAACAAAACAATGACCTGTTAGTTGTTTTATAAAAAATAATCAATGGAGAACGCATCAAGCGAAATTGGTTGGTTTATTTAAAATCAACTGGACAAGTATTTTGTGCACCATGCAAACTCTGTGGAAGAACGATGTTCCCAGTAACAAAGGGGTTTAATGATTAGAAAAATAATCATATAATAAACGATCATGACAACAACTCTGAAGATAGGAATAAATTTTGAAATTTATCAGTAGAATTTGAAGTCGAATTTCACAAAAAGTGGATTGGAAGGAAAATAGTAGAACAGCACAAGGGATAAGCTTTGTATTGCCGAAATGTTCTTTTAAGAGTTATTAAAGTTGCAATTTTTTTAGCTTCCCATGTACTGACAATTCATGGGAATGAAATATTCAGCCCTGGGCTGTGTAAAAATAATTTTAAAATGCGATTATTTTATGACTGAATGTGTAGCCAAATTTAGAAATAAAGAAAAAGGTGTTCCCTTATGCTTATCAATTCGCTAGAGTGGTCCAGTGGTTGAGGTGCGGACTGGAATTCAGATGGACCCGGGTTCAATCCCCGGTGCTCTCTGATGCCTGGCGGGTGGCCTACTCAGTCACTAAAAATAATTGAGAACCTGCGTTTACTTCGAACAAGGGGTAATAATGGCGGTCGTTTAAGGAGCGGTGCTTGCCACATCTTCCCGTATTAGAGATGGTGCGCGACGACCGGACAGAGAGAGCGACTATGTGAGAGCCTTTAACCTCTTAGTTTCCAGCCCTTGCTTCCACACGGAGCGTTAGAGCCTTACTATTATTATTGTTATGCTTATCAAGTAAACTTATCAATAAATTCATGCTACAGTTAATGAACCATGTTAAGATTGTCCAAGAAATTGTAGATAATGAGTATTATTCCATAATTGTGGACACAACGCCAGATTTGTCGCACATAAATCAACTAGTTTTTATGGTATGTTATGTGCTGCGTACAAGAACTCCTGTTGAACGATGTTTTACGTTTATTCCTAACTGTAGCCATAAATATCTTACGCGGAGATGATCAGAGATTATTGCCGGATCGGAAGAAACGGTTATTGCCACGTTAAAGAGGGAATTTTTTCATGTATGTACCTCAAAGAATTAGCTGCCGAGCTCCGAACCCCTCGGAGCTACGGTAGCTTAAAATAAGTGTAAGGAATGCACAGGAAAGTCGACCCGTATTCTATTCTTGATTTCTCTTCATGCCAAATGTTCTATGCATGCTCCACTGACGTTTGCACAAGTCAGCTCAGCCGGTTAGGCTTCGTGCTTGTAATCCGGTGGTCGAAGGTTCGATTCCTATCTAGTGCAATTTTTTTCGGAGCTCGGCAGCTAATTATTTGAGGTACATACATGAAAAAATCCCCTCTTTAACGTGACAATAACCGTTTCTTCCGATCCGGTAATAATCTCTGGTCATCTCCGAGTTAGTCTTGAGGTAAATAACTATAGAGGACAAAGCTCCAATAATGCTAAAAAGATGCCTGAATGCTGTAAAGGTATTGAGGATAGAATAAAAAAAGTAAATCCCATAAACACATACACGCCTTTCGCAGGCCACTCTTTATAACTAGTTGGTTCTGCAGCTACAGGGAGCTGCAAGTACTTTGTTGAATTGTTTGTTCCCTCTATAAACTATAAGGATAGCACATAAAATACCTTAGCCGCTGGTTCCCTCTGGAAAAAAAGGAAAAGTCAAATTTTACGTAGAATCCGAATCCGCGATCAAAAATTCAAGAAAACGAGTGCAAGTGGCCTAAAAATAACCCTTTTAAAAATTATAAGACTGACATGTGTCAGACATGACAGAAAAACGAACAGAACAAACCAGCGCACAAAGAGCGCTTTCCCATAGTTTCCAATTGGTTGAGTTGGTAGCGGGTTTGCTTCGAGATGTGAGGTTTGTGGGTTCAATCTCTTTGGTTGTTGCCGTCTTTTTGCAGTCTTTTGCAACATTGCCTACATTTAAATGGGGGAGAAAGTAGGGCTTGCACTTCTTACAAGGAGCGAAGCACCTCAACGCACATCACTCGAAAGCTGTTCCATTTCATGCATAGAAGTATGCTTTAACAAGGCCGCAAAGCGGCCTTTATTGTATTTCTATCTTGTCTGGAGAAAAATAAATTTATAAACAAATTCTTCAAACGATGGGATATTTGTAGTCTCACCTTAAAAAGGACCCCTTATCTTTAAAAACTTAGTCTACAACCCAATATATTAAGAACAATATATATGCAGAAATATATAGAATTGGAAAATCGCAGAGAGTAAATTAGCTATTGGAAAAGTATGCTTTTGATTTAAATACAGCATTCCCAAGAAATGCATAAATTTAGCAGAATTTTTAAAAATCAATAGAAGTATTGGCAAAGAAGATCAGAATACCAAACTAAAAACAGTTCATACTATACAGACTCCTAGCATTATTGAAGTCATGGGACATAGAGTCTACTTGCCTCAATGTTGCCAATGTCTTACGAATTTTTCTAAGTATGGCACTTACTAACTGCATTGGAGAAAAATCTTTTTCAGCTCTTAAACGAGCGAAAAACATTTTGAAATTGACGTTAAAACAAAAAAAATGATTAGCCTTGCACTTTTATTTATTGTGAGTCAGTTTCCACAGAGTCTTTCTTTTGATTACATAATTTAGAGGGTTATTAATTTTGGAGCCAGGAAGTGGTTTTTATTTTTCCTTATTGATGTATGAATGTATGTAAACATTACATTAAAGTCTATGTGTGTAACGAAAGTTAAAAAATCAAATAAATATTTTGTCTAAACAATCATCATAACGTCCCAAACATGCAAAAACTTTAGGTAAGACGGATGAAAGTTGCTAGTTTAAGGCGTCAAAAATCTTAATCAGATCCTGGCCGTCTATTCTTTGTCACTTATTTTTCTTCCCATCGTATCTTCTTATCAGAAGAGTCGTTATCATCATGGTCTATTATTCATTATATTTTTGACGATGTTTTTACATCTTGGTCGGTTCTGGGACGTTTTGACTTAATTTAGCCATCTCTTCGACGCTTTTCCTCGTGGTCTGGTGCCGTCAGTGCGTTCTTCCACCACTAATTTTTCAAAGACTATTGTTTTCGCGTCTTAATATGTGCTCATAGTATTTTAGGATTTGTCTGTACACTAGCAGAGAGGCGATAATTTACATTGAGTTCTTGTAGTACAGACACATTTGCTCTCCTTGCTGTCCAGGGTATCCTCAGCATGCATCTCTAGCACTACATCTCAAAAGCGTCAATTCTTTTGTATTCTTTTTTCTGTCCAAGATTTGGCTCCATATAATAATATGGGTACTAAAATTCTTACTAGTAATACTTTTGTGTTGCTTGTTATTTGCATAGTTACATATTTCCACAGTTTTTGTAACTTAGTCCTAGCATTTCTGCGTTTATGTTATTGACAAATCTATGGCCAGTAACAGCATTCTTTCTTTTGCTATATCAATGTTTTTTTAGTTCATAGGACGTTGTTTTACTCGGTTTCAACCAGGGTATAAATCGGTTTCTGGTCAAAATCCAGCACTTCCAAAAGTTGTTTTCAGCTTTTCTTTTGTCTTGCTGTACTCTTGAAGATTATCTTAATATACTTGTATGTGACGATGCAGTGTATACGTGAGTGAATGAAATATAAAGATAATTTTTTAGTACTGTGAGATAAACAGAGATGGGATCAGCTAAAGAGAATCTCCTCTTCCTCACTTGTAAGGCACTTCGCATTATTGCTTCTTTAGTCTCAGTCAAGCGATACTTTTGTTTGTTGCGCAATAGATTATTATTAAGATTTTTACGTAAAAGGGCGTAAAAAAGTCTGACATTTTAAAAAAACTTAAAGCACAGTTCAGGAACAACACAACTTAAGAAATTTTAAGTAAACCAAACAATTCTTGGAAAGACGAGAAGCAATTGAAAATAAAGGTCGTCTACGTCTTTCGAAGGTTAGCGTGACCCAGAAGAATATTTGCAATGTTAACCGCCTTATCGAGGATAACCGCTTATTAGTAGTTGCTAAAATTACTTCAGTCAACTATTGGACGACACCAAACCTGGAACTTATCAAAAAAGACACAATTGCCAATGCTAAGGCTGTGCCCAAACTTGACAAAAATTAAAGATTTGTTCTAGACTATGCTGAAATACCCTCTCTACACTACGAACTCATCGCTCTATAATTATCATTTGTTTGGGTCATTATGAGAAGCATGTGGAGAATAGAGATTTGATAAAAATATTGTTGTCAAAGCATTTATGCGCAACTGACTGGTGTCACATCCACTTTTACAATAGCACATTTCGCTATTAAAAAGGAAAATTGGAAAATGGGTCAGAAGCTATGAAGGAAAGGTTGCAGTATTTGCGGCAGCATTTCAACCAATAATTGCGGAATAATCTCTAGAACATTAGAATAATATTCGGCAATCTCTAGAAGTACCTCATCAAATGGAGCTTCTTATGAAGAAAATAATATTTTGTAAAGTGCAAAACAATAAAACGAGAAATTAATCCTACGAAAACACCTGGGATCGACATGATAACAGGTAAAATATTGAAAGAAATAACCGACAAGGTCATGAAACCCATAACGCAAAAATTCAACGCTATAATTAGACTAAGATATTTTTTGGAATCTTGAAAAGAATCCCAAATAATTACCCTAAATCGGGTAAGAAAGTTGATAAAGTCTTCTCATATAAACCTATAAGTTTATTACCAGTATTGTTAAGGGTATTTGAAAAAACAATATTAAACAGATTGAAAATAATAATAGAGGACAGAAAACTGATTCCCGACCATCAGTTTGGTTTTTGTAGTAGTCATGGAGTAATAGAGCAGATTGGTTAAGAAAATCAACAATAGCCTTGAAAGAAAATGGTACTGCTCTGCAGTATTTATTGACATTAGTCAAGCTTTCGATAAGGTATGGCATGAAAGTCTACTTTATAAGCTCAATGAAATCATATTTAACCGACAGGCATTCCGTAGTCAAACAAGAAAAAGTGATAACTGATTTTCAGGCCATAAAATCTGGAGTACCACAGGGGAGTGTTCTGGGTCTAATATTATATATGATTTTTACATAAGACCTACCAAAACTAGAATGATGCCGATGATACGGCTGTACCTTCCTGCTGTCCAAATCCTACAACAACCTCGAAAAACTTACAAACTAATATAAACAAAGTGGAAAAATGGTTGAAAAACTGGCAGCTAAAAGTAAATGCAGAAAAGTCCGTGCTTATGACTTTCACCATGAAGAAAGATAATTGCCCACTGATAATGTTAAATGGAAACCAATTGAAACATTGTGACCATGTAAAATATCTAGGCATTAAACTAGATCGAAGACTTACATGGCGTACACATATATTCACTAAGAGATCGCAATTAGGTCTAAAATTTAAACAACTCCTCTGGTCGCTTGCCAGAAAATCTCAGACCACACTCAAAAATAAGATATTGATATACAAAGTAATTATTAAACCTATATGGACTTACGGGGTTCAATTCTGGGGATCAGCCAGCAACAGCAACATAAAAATAAAGATTCCAAAGCAAGGTGCTATGTACTACATATAGTGGATGTGCCCTGGCAGGTCCCTAATGTGGTGATACAAAAATATTTGTGTATGCCGCCTATAAAAGATAAAATAAACAATAGAGTGAAATATGTAGTGTTTGTGCAATTGTGCATCCCAACCAGTTAGTCAACTATTTAATGAACCAGAACGAAGAACTAAAGTGCTTAAAAAGACACAAACTGTCAGATCTACCTAATAGATTTAAGAAACTATTATCTGTTATAAAGAAGTTAACTAGAAAAAATTGAAAGCAGACATGAACTCAAATATGATTAATATACATAATAAAATAAACGACATAGAAGAAAAATTTTTGAAAACGAAGGAATAAACTAAGTTAGAAATTAATGAAGTAAAAATAGCACAGGACGAGAAAATGCCACCCCATGGCATTGCTAAAATGCACAAAAAGAAAGCTAGCAAGTTATTAATGTAGCACTGCAAATGTTGTGGACAAAGCGAAAAACCATAACAGTAGACACTCATAGGTAAGACTCAACTCTACCAGCCTTACACCTAAAGGTAGAAAGGCTTAGGACTAAGTAAGTTATTATGGAACTTTCGTAAAATTTACTACCCAAAGAACGCCTTGTGTAACTTGGAGAAATAATATTTTTATTGATCTTTTGGGACAAATCTTTGGCACACTTACACTTTGGTAGAATCACAGTTTAAAAATGATTAATGCAATTAATGAGCACAACCAAGACAAATCCTAGCATTATGTGCATGATATATAGCTATTTCACAAAGAACATAAACATTTGTTGCATGGTTTGGCTACAGAAAGACCAAAGTTTAGGACATAGTAAAGAAAGAGTATAGAGAATCTCACCACTAGAAGGAGATGACTGCCGACAAGACAACTTATAGAAAGAGATGTAGTTGCAAGAGAATTGATGAATTCGTCCGCGAATTGAAGAAGAAGATCGATCAGGAACCTGGGTAGAGCATTATTGATCTGGACAAAAAAATGAGTGGCGAGGTCGACGATCAGTCTAGCAGTGCATCAGGACCTACACTACAAATATTATGTCCCTAGAAACTGCCAATTGTTGATGGAGAAAAACAAGATGAACAGGAAATTAAAGGCGCAAACATTGACGAGCGACATCAAACATGACAGCGCACGCTTTCTGAGATTCTTTTCGTACAGGGCCTTTATCATGTCACACAAAATAGTTTTTTATTACCATGTTCAAACTTTTTAGCCAATTTTTTGTTTGATGTTTGTTATAGCTAGGTCAATTCTTGGAGTTTTGTTTAAACTCGGAATATAGCGTTAGTTAAGACCAGCTATTTAACCGAAGAAAGGGTTTTCATTGTAGTCACCTTCTACAAAAAGAGCCGAAGTGCTAATAAGACGCTAACTGCCTTTAAAACCAAGCACATTATCTTGTCTATCTATACAATAGCAAGGTAAAAATACCGTGATAAAATTTGCTCAAATTAAATTGTCAGTTTTACTATCTTATAATAGGCTGATTGGAAAGTTTAAGAAAACACAAAGTGTACTGGATGACTGTTTATCAAAAACGGATAGACCAGTCCTGTGACCATTCCCAAGATCGTAAAACAAACTCCAAAGATTTATGAACAAGAGCTCACAACTTCGGTCTCTAAAAGCGCAGCTCAATTCGGCGTGAACGAATGGGCCCAACTAAATCAATTATAGATTGTATCGAGAAAAAACAGTTGACTTGGTATAGTCAAGTACAAAGAATGGGCGAGGAGAGATGTGGGCTCTATGCACACCATCCTCACCAAGAAATTGTATCTATCTTCGTATAAGATTCAATTGCAAACGCCTTTGGTCGAGGTCAATATTGGCAAAAGATTTACTTTTGCAAAAGTGATCATGAAGATGGTTCGGACGAGAAATTTGGACATGAACTAGATGGCTATGTCAACAAACAAAATTTCAATCGTGAAAGCCAAAAGACAAGTCAACCAGTACTGGTTTCAGCAAGATGGAGTCACCGTTCACCGGTATTGGGGCATCTTTGACATCCTCACAGAAGTCTTTGGAAAGAGGATTATAAGGCTGGACGCACCCCGTAAGAGAAGGTGGCAATGAGTGGCCTCCGAATTCCTCCGATTTCAACAGGGTTTTTTCTTACAGGGTTATTTTAAGGATAAGGTTTATCGGAACAAACCTTAGTCCATCGACGAGCTCAATAATCGCATCACAGAAGAGGTTTTAGTCATTTTTGTGGATATCAGAAAAACCACAATTGAGAGTTTTGGAAAAAGGGTAGAAATAACCAGCTGTAGTAAAGAACTTCAGACGGGCGTCAAAATGACTGTTGGATCTGCCATAATGCCCTTAAAGTACCTACAAGTTTCCCGCCTCTGTAATGGTGCTGGGGTTTGTAAGCAGGGAAGAGGATGCATAGCGCCCCACTTCTCTGAAAAAGGTCTAAAGGGGATTTACAACAGCTATATCAACCTATTAGAGACAGTTGTCAAGCCTTGAATAAAGGAGTTAGTTGTTGAGTAGCATTACGTGTTTCTCTACAGCCCATAAGCCGAGGAAGACCCAGATATGGCTATACAATATTTTGTTTTACCGCTAGTTCTCCAACTTTTGGCTACCCTCCAGCTCCAAATGCAATCCTACTGACTACTATGTATGGGGCGTGGTTGAGGCGAAGATCAGTGAGAAGCATCATAACACCAAGAACAGCTTAAGGGCTTTTGTCATGGATATAATGACATGTAGTCAAGATCCTTGTTCGATAAAATAATAAATATCTCAGTACTATTTACTTTAATAATTTATGTAATTTATTTTTTTTGTATTTCAATGTTATTTTCAGTGTTTATTTATTTTTCGGATTTACCTTGACGATCCTATAGCACCCTCATATTTAAATGTTGCCTTATAATTTTTAAGTTTTCCCGAAAAATTATTACGAGTACCATTTCCCCTATCACTTTATTTTCTTGTCAAAATCATTTTGAAACTTGATACAGCCACTTAAAACAGGCAACATAATTGATTTCGCTTTCTATCAAAAAAGGGCACTTTATTAATAACTTTCCTGACATCGACTCAATCAGTTTCCCGCCGTTCAGCAAAAAATCGCCCTTTTCTGCCGATGTAAAAATCCATGACACGCGTCTCGGTGAAACGCGCCTTACAGCTACACAAAAGCGCCATTATGCTCTGAAACTTGCACGGTACAGGTGTAAACAGGCAGTTAGCATCTGTCCCTCGCCCGCAATTCGGGTCCCGCAGGACCAGGAGCGCGCGTCATTCGCCAACGATTCGTAGTAATATGAGACTTTTAATTTGCACCTGTTTGCTTATTATCGCTTTATCATAATGCCGCTACTACTGTGACATATGTCACTATTGGGCTCAAGTACTACCCGTGCATTAAAATGTTCCCGTGCGCGCAAATATTTATACGAAAAGTGCTGCGGCGCGCTGATACCGCGTTTTAGTAGGTTTTAAAAATTAGCCGCGCTGTTTGCAGGGAAAACAAATTTGACCGATTTTGCCAATTTTAGCCGCAACTGCAACTATAAAAAATGCCACATTTTTATATAGACGTAAAAGCTTGCGTGGGCTTTAATTAAGTTTTATGGCTTTATCAATTATATTCCGAAAGCATTATTTGCACTAGCTGGCTGAATTGCAGCTATAAAAAAATACTATGCAGATAGATTTAGATAAATTGAGTGCATCAGTTGTTATCTTTGTTTATTTGGTAATCAAGATTATAAGTGATAGTGGTTATTATTTAACCAAAGAAGTCTGATTGTAGCCATTGCTCTTATAGTTATTGTAAACATTGAAAAGAGAGATCGAAACCCCTGGAACAAAAACAGCTAGAATTGTTAAAAATCTGCCGCTAAAATTTATACTAGAGTTGCCTAGGCTTTTCTTGAATTAAAGTTTATTTTGTGCACACTACCGCCCATGGAAGTATGGATATCTTATTAAAATTCAGTTATACAGTGAACAACTATACTTTTCGTAATAAATTTTGTTTTTTTAACCCTTTATCATATCCTTAGGGAATATCGTTTTGAATGAAAATTATTAGTCACCTGTAGATTTTCTTTATAGGCATTTGTTGGGTCGAAAACTAGAATAAAAATCATAATGCTTTTACGTCGTTAAACTGTCACTCAACATTTAAAATCTTTCTTTCTGTTCCTATCCCTTGTTTTAGATATTAGTTTATTATCAGACCTTGCATCGCATTCAATGGCCCATGGTAAACCGCTCTTTCCAGAAACTCGTTCAGTCATTCTCAATTTACATCGAGAAAAGCTATCAGTGCGTAACATCGCGAAAAAATTAAGGGTTTGGCTTAGACGGTAAATCTTACATTACAATGCTAGAGGATTTTCATCGCACTGGACCATCACGAGGAACATCCGATGCAGAGGATCAGTTCATCGTATTGAAGAGTAAGCGAAATAGAAGACTAACTGTTTTAAACATTGTTACGGTGTTTAACCGGGAGCGTGATAAGACAATATCAGTTAGCACAATAAAGCGTCATTTTTAGAAGAGCAATCTTCGTGATCACATAGTAACCAAAAAAAAAAAAAAAACGTTTTTACGGAGTGGTAATAAGACTAAATGGCTTCAGCGGGCCAAAAGCATCGTTTCTGAACAAGTGAATAGTGTTATGGAACGACAAATCCAAATTTGAAGTTTTCAGTCAAAAACGAAAAATCTTCGTGCGTCGATCTAAGATTGAAAAGATGATCCAGGTAAATATTGTTCAGATTTTCAAGCAGAGTAGTGGAGATGCTTCTATTTGGCTGGTATGGGGGTTTAATAAAAGTTGATAGCATTCTGAAGAAAGAACAGCACACAAAAATTTTAACGGAAAACGGTATACCATTTGGGTTGCGATTAATCGGGAAGGAATTTGTGATGATATAAGACAACTTACTTCAAAGATTTGTAAAAACTATTTAGTAAACCAAAAACAACAAAAAGATGCTCAAAGTGATGATACGGCCATTATAGAGTCTAGATATCAACCCCATAGAGTTGCTATAAACAGAACAGTAAGAAAGGAACGTCCCACGTTCAAAAATCATCTTTGGAATCTTTTTCAAGATGCCTGGAGAGATATACCACTTAAAAAATTAAAAAAATTATTCGAAAGAATGCCTAGATTCGCACGAGCAGTATTAAATGCGTTTTTTTGATAAAACAAATGTTTAATACTCGAGTTAATTTTTTTCAGTGTCCATAATGATTTTTGTTTGTCTTACGTGTAATAATATAATACATAATAAATTGTTTTCTTATATTAAGATGTATATATTCTCTTTTTATTTAGTGTCTATATTTCTATGAGTGGTAGTGTGTGTTATCTTTTTGACATCTACTATTAACATTTACTATCTCTGCATGTGCATTTGGTAAAAATAGTTAGAATAAGCTACTTTCACATGTAGGAGTATATTCAGTAATATATTTATGTAACAGCTACACTTTTGAGTCTTTTCTGAATTTTGAGTAAAAGGAAAAACTAAATCTTAAAATAAAAACTTAATTTAATCTTAATACCATGTGCATTTAAGTCATAACAACTCTGATTTTTTTTCTCACAAACTAATCTCACGAAAACTGTGAAACTTGTGTGACTTCTCGACGTAATCTCTCTGCAGCCGTACACATTTTTCACAACATCGACACCATGATTCCATGCCCGTTGCTACCATGGACAGTGGCTTTCATAGTTGCTAGGAGCCAGGTTAAGTGAGTAGACAGCATGAGAAATCACTTCATAGTTGTTATCACGAAGAAACTCCTGCGTCGCGTTCGCCCGATGCGCTGGTCTTCATGCAGGATTGTGTGCACAGATTCCACGTAAATGCCAACTTTGGAGGCGATGTGTTCCACATTCATTTGGCAATCCTTCCCCACTCGCTTGATCATTTAGTCAGACCTACCGGTGCAAGGCCGAGACTGTCTTGGTTTGTTGTGACACGACGTTCTGCTTTCTTTGAACTGTCACACCCACAAACCCACGTTAGATACATCCATAACACCATCATCACATATCTTACTCAACTGGAAATGAAATTCAATCGGTGTCACACCACACAAATAGAGAAAACAAAGGATTGCACGCTGTTTTTGTAATGAAAACGTCGCCATTTTAAATATCAAAAACAGTCCGCACTCTCGCCGCTGCCGCTAGAGTTCTGTATGCCCTGTAGTACTCCCATCTCTGTCACGCATTCGCAAAGAGTGCGCGCGTATTTTGAAATTAACCGCTTGTTTCTATCTGTTCCCAGCCCCGAGAAAAAAATTTGGAGGTGTTATAACTTTAATGCATTTCGTATAATGTATATGAAAAATTTGTTAAAAAAAACATCTGGTATTTTGTTTGAGAGGAAAGAAAGAGCAGGTCTCTGCTAAGTTGTTGGGATGTTATCTAAATCGGTTACAAAGCTATATGCCATAACTCCATACCGGTCCGAATTACCTTATATAAAAAGAGCTTATTATCTCTTGAAGACTTTGATCTACGTTTTAGTAACCAGTAAATTTTTGATAAAGTTGCTTTCGTTTTGTAAAAATCTACTTGCACCACATAAGTTGCATATCAAGATACATTCCGAAACTTCTTCCTGAGGAAGTTGATTACTTTTTATCTAGAGCAAGTCTCTCAGCGCTTGATAAAGTTTCCATGGATGGACATATCCTCATTGGTTTTAATTTCCCACCTTTTAAACATTTTTAAATAGCAGTTGGACTAATTTGTGGCTCTGTGGGGCAATGGTTGGATTGCAGTGTCATTAGCGAATGTTGTGACATCAGGCGTAGTTTGTAAATATGCTATGTATAGGAAATGCACAAATGGTCCGCAAACCCATATTGAGATACTTCAGTGTCTTAGAAAGAGACTTGTGTACCCTGCTTCGTATTTTACCAAGAAATGTCGGTTAAAAACGTAGGATTTTAGGATAGAGAAGTAGGTTAGAGGGAGGGTAATCGCAATTTGTCTAGGAGTCTCGCTTAATACATTTTGTCGAATATCTGTGAGACGTCTAGGATTTTTTACATTACTCGATGTATATTTTCTGAATCCAGACTAATGGGTCGGCATTAATTCATTTTTCTCGTTAATTGGAACGATTTTTTTAACAAGAGCTATTCGAAAACTTCAGCGATTTAGGTAAAAGATTTATTCGCCGGTAAAACTTAGGTACGTTAGAAGATTTGTCTGGTTCTAAGATAAAATTATCTGTATTTCCATTGGAATAGGAAATATTCAGTGTGTAAAACTGACTCAAATAGTCATGTTAAGTATTTTATGCAAGTAGCAGGTAGTTCTTTAAGAATTTTACCAGTTATTAAATCATATCCAAGAGCTTATTTTGGGATTACGATATTAACGATTTCTTTAAAATTAGCAGCTTGGAATGATCATGGAAGCAGTTCAAGTTGGTCCGGAATCTCTAATACTTGAGTGAAATTGCCTTTCTTCTTCGTGGGGTTCATTCTCTAAAAAAGGTAGATGGGAGGCTTTTGTTAAGTAAACTGCAAAATACATGCCTTTTCATTGTTTTTTTTTTCTTTTTCAACTTCCTTGGGAAGTTCTAATAAATGAGTAAGTTGTCTTGACGTGTTTTAGTTTTTTTTATTGTCTTCCAAATAAAGTAGTTTGTAGGTTTTGTAGGTATTAGACATTTTAGAAATGTTTCGATATATTCATTCTCATTCTCATTGAATAGTTTTTGCAGCTCGCGTGTTGCCGTGCTGAGTAATCGTCTTTTTTTAGGCATACGTTGTCTTTGCCATGTTCTTTAAAGTTTTCTTTTGGCTTAGATCTTTTGTTTGATTAGTATAGGGTCATCATGAGCTACGGCAGTCTCTGTTTTTGGCATTACATTTTAGCCTGCCCACTGTATTGAGAATGGTCTGTAGATAATTTGAAGTTTGTTGGTTTAAGGATAATGCGTAACAGATAGTGCGGGGTAATAAGGGATTTCCATTTGACGGGTGAACGTTAGCTATCATCTCTTGTGTTCAGGCATTGTGGGTGTTTTTATATTTCAGTTGCCTTACGTATTATCCTGCTGTTAAAATAGGAAATAGGAGCAATATCTTTAGCCCCCGAGAAATTAATTTTGTGGCCTGTTTCTTTGTTATGTTTGGCAAGTACCAAACCATTATCGCCTTTACGTATGGCCAGAGAATGCTCATATATTCGGCTAGATATTTGCTGATTTGTTTGACCAACATAAGTCCTTTGGCAGTCTTTACAAAGTATTTCACACACTCCTTGGGATTCACTGGGGCAGTGATGAACGAATAAGCCCAGATATTTGGTTATTGGTCGTAAAGATCGTGTGTATATTTTGCCGCTTTACGCCCCAGAGTTAGTGCGTCTCCCACCCACAACTTAGCCAAATACCTTGCCAAGACTCTCTAACCTCTCACACAGTCCGAAACTCCTATCATTTCCTAGAAATACTGAAAACCTTCCCTATACGCAAAGGTGACATCATGGTCAGCTGTGATGTCGTTTCTTTGTTTAGAAATATTCCAATTCCTGATACTCTACAGTTATTAAAGTCAACCTATAATATAAATAACAATATCCTCTTCCTAATAAACCATTGCCTATCCAATACTTACTTTACCTTTAAAAATAAATTTTACTGCCAAACTAATGGTGCTTCCATGGGTTTTCCACTTTCACCTGTCACCACTAAACCTTTTATAACCGATTTTGACACAAAAACCCTCACCTCCTTTCACCTTAAACCTACCTGCTGAATACGATATGTCAATGACACTTTTGTTATCTAGTCTCATGGACATGATACCCTTCCAGAATTCCTTTCCCACCTAAACCAAATCCACACCAATATCAAATTTACCATGAAAACGAAACATAATAATTCCCTTCCCTTCCTAGATTCCTTTCTCATGACAAGAAATCCTTCTAATGACAGCTTTTGTTACTGTCTACAGGAAACCCACTCACACTAACCTCTACCTAAATGCCAAATCCCATCATCACCCTGCCCAAATTCATTCAGTTGCAAAATCCCCCATCACCAGTTCCATCAGACTTTCCGATATACATGTTGCGTCAATAAAATGCGGCTCTGATATAAGCTATGAATGCATTTAATTATTCAGAATCACTGTAGCATTGCAGGTGTCTGTCTGTAAAATTATAATATTATTACTTCGTTTTAAAGCTTTGAAGGCAACGTATTCGATTTTATACTTATTGAAATCAACTTATAAGAAGCATTGCCTACCCAATACATATTTTACTTTTCCAAATAAATAACTGAATTACAAACTGTATTCTACACATACAAATTAGAAGAGAAAAGAAGCTCTAAAGTAGTGCTTACAAATCAAAGCGGAAATTGAGAATTTTAGTCACACAGTTACAAATATCTGGGATATAAAACAACATAGTGCCAAATTATTCCTCTAATTATACTTTGTCAAACCAAAACTTGCCCCCAACAACAACGACATTTAAAATGTGCTCTACATAGAACCATATAAAATATAATTTAAACCGCTCGCACAAAAAAAAAATTCTTCGGTTTTCCAGATGCCAAACATACGGACACAGCAAAAAGTTATAATAAGCTAAGATGTAATGCGCAGACAATTACCTTATACCAACGAAAAGAAAGATCCCATGATGTTTGATGTGTGAAGCAATATAGAAGCCTATAGAAAAAGTTACAAGAGAAAAAATTTCCACAACAAACTGAAACAAATAAATGATGCCAAGTAAACTTCCCTGAACGAATATGATTAGTTGTAAACCTTCTTACAAGCCTAATTTCTAAACTCAAATAATGGATAAAGCTAAAATGATTTTCATCTATTCACAACATCGACGTTTTATTAACTAGTCTCTGAAACTCACTTTACTGAAAAAGATAAATGAAAATACCCAACTATTTACTTTATGATATGTTAAAACTTATCGAGTTAGATCTGCTGTCATAATAATAAACTTAATTTTCAAACGAAGGCTTTGATTATCTTAGCCGTTTACCTGTCTTCCAAAGATGCACTTAAGTAAAAGTATTTCGAAGATACTTTGGTTTAGGAAGAGGTTACAACTCTAAATATACTTATTGAAGATCTAGACTTACAGTCTCCAAAGGGTAAGAATTATTTAAAACTCTAAAACGTTTATATACAGAAGAGTCCACTTATTGAACATCTGATTTGGTTGACCGTTGTATAACAAAAGACACCTCTTAAAACTTTGCTAAAGCGCAATCATGTCTTGGCTTATCTTCAAACCACTTTTTAGTCAGAATTACACTAACCACTAAAGCTAAAATTAGAGATAAGCAACCACGCCTAATCAACAGACATATAAACTAGCTTGACTTCAAAAAATTAGTAAATGTAAAAATAATTTAAATGTCTTACTCATAACTCAAGAAGATGTTGAAGCTACCATTAAACTTTCTAATAGTACTGTCTAAGGGGATAGATGAAATGCAACACGTGCAGAGACTGTCACAACTTATGACTGCCCTATAATAGTTAATCAGTAAATTCAAATAAAATAAAGATTTTGAAAACAATGACAAAAACCGAGAACAAAGAACTGCTTGGCAAGAATAAAAAATAGAAACATTTCTGTAAGATTAGAGCATCCTCTTTAAAGAACAAAAAAAAAAAAACAGGTCAAGAGGAACTCTTCATATACCAGAATTCCGTTAGAAATCTAGGCAATGTACCAAAGTAGAAAAAAATACTTAATAAAAGTTTTTCAACTTTTCACTTCATTCAGACAATAAGTCTAAAGATTCTTCTTTTGATTTATTAGAATATGAACAATTAGAACTAATTGACGTAAATGGAATCCCTTTAACGATGTTATCTCACTCCTTGTATCTAACCTCTTTATGGAGAAATTGGGAATTTCAAATTGAAAGCAAGAATATTTATATAAGCTTGTAAAAGCAGAAAAGTAAATATTACTTTCTTTGGTACATTCTTCTTAAACTGTTGGAATTTTAAAATCCATATGTAGTATCAGACCTAAGGCATTTGCGAGCATTCTTAATATTTTGACTGTAGATGTTGTATGATGTTGGCATTCGATTTGCAAGAGCAGCCTCAAAGGTCAATGCCATACGTCTGTATTGGCGTAATTATTAACTTGTAGAGTAGAATCTGTTGTTTTCTAGAGACAATTACGAGGTTCTATCAAGCACACAAAGCATTTTTTAATTTGTAAATCAGCCTGCATCTTTTTCTTTAGTATATGGCGCTTCCATGTAAGGTTTTTTTCCAAATAAAGACCTAGACAGCGTACTTAATTTGATTAAGGGATTACTGTACTATTTAGAAACCCTGTCGGATATTCCGTGCGATTTAAAGTGAAGTTGACCCTAGTATTTTTCCATATTAAATTTAATACGCCACTTAATTAGCCATGTTTTTAGGGGAAATAAGTGATTTTAAAAGTTTGTTGAGGCTATGTGAAGATGTGTATGATTTGAAAAAAGGTCAGTAGCATCAGTAAAAATTCCTGTACACATATTAACTGTTGTAGGTATGTTTGAGGTTTATAATGTGTATAATAGGGATCCTAAAACAGGAATACTCAAGAAATAGAATTAAATAAATATCGGAACAACATTGGCCATGTTTTATCAGAAAGTACTACTACCTTTCAGACAAATAAGACTTAATAAGTGAATAAAATTTGTTTAGGAGAGATGACTTGATCTTACATAAGAGCATTAATATCTATGAATGCTGCTGGACAGTATCAATTATTCTCGAAAGTCGTAGTAATTATATTTACAACACTATGACTATTAGTCCGGGATGTAGTTCTCTAATGAATCAGTTTTATTTAATCTTTTAATTAATAATCTTCCTAGTAGCTTGAAGGTTTTTAGGGTAATAACCTTACTGCGAGATAAGAAGCCACTTTTGCAGCAGCTTTTCCTGGTTTTAATATTAGCACTATATATTCAAGTTCTAAGGTCTCGATTTTTTTTTAAGTACTTATCTAAGAAAATTAAAACTTTTTTAAGTGTATTGGTATGGTCGCTTAGAACCAGATAAGTCACTGCATATAAAAACATACCTAAATCCTCCACTAGATCTCTACGTGGAGTAGGTAGCAACTAAGGCCAGCTCTAAGAATGCAGCCAAAGGGACTTTGGTATGACAAAGAGTAAGAGTGAGGCCGTCAACAGATTCCCTTTGTGGAAGAAACTGGATTTTGTCACCTATCTATAAATTTAGGAAGCTCTCCAGAATTTTTTTGAATGGTGAATAGGCAAGCAAATCAAATATAACCGTCTCCACATATGGGTCCAAAATAAGTGAGGGTACGGGATCAGATATTTTTTTAGATCACCTGAACGTCCAAGTAAGCATGGCATTACGCAAACTAACTACAATCTTTCAAGCGGAGGTATTATCCATAATGCAAAGTGCAAATGTGATCCTTGAAAGGAGTATGAAAAACAAAACAATCAGAATTACTATCGATAGCAGAGCTGCTTTACTAGCATTTAAAGTTGTATCTGGAATTGTCCTCCGGTACCAGACTACTCTTAATCAAGTCACGACAAGTAATGTCCTGGAACTCGTTTGGGTTAAAAGACATTCTGGCTTATATGGAAACGAGCGCGTAAATAGTATGGCGAAGCAAGGCTCAGAACAACCATTCTGTGGTCATAAGCCAGCACTCCCACTATCATCAGCCACATTCTGTACACTAATAGATCAATAAACTTACAATTGATATTTTAGTAGATGGGTCAATATGAAGATATGCTAACTTATAATGTTGGCTTTTCAAAATCCAACTACGAAAATGGCTAACTTCTGTAGACAGTTGTCTAGAGGCAATCTACGATTTATAGTAGAAATATTATCAGGACACTATAAATTGAAAAAGCATACTTACAGAATGGGCCTTGTAGCGTACTGCAATTTAAAGGACAAAACGGCAGAGCACGTTCTTTGGAAATGTTCTGTGCTTACTCCAATTAGAGGATCCATGTTGGGGGAATTCTGGCCTAACATGGCCAGCATCAGTGCTACCTCTCTGATAGACATCATCAAATCCAAGGGTTGACTGATGGCGCACGGAGCGAGGGGGCGGAGATAGTGCAATGGGCCCAACTGAGGCTTAAGTGCGCGTAACTTTGTTACCCTTTACTTTATACCCAAGTTGAAACTTCTGTTACTTCTCAACGCAATCTCCGTCTACATGTCCACATTTTTTACAACGTTTTTGCTATGATTCCATAGCTGCTGAGAACACTTCTTTAGGGGTGCCCACTGATGCAACAGCGGTTCGATTAGAAAATGATCTGCTACGGAAAGAGCTTTTCATGGTTGGAAATTTCTGACGGCATCACGTATCAACATATCTTAAGACATTGGCATCCACGCAGCCTTCTCTTTGTTGGTCGGCATTCGTGGGACCTACCTTTAAGAAACTTTCTGCATTTTTAGGTTATCATGCAAAATGATTCTACGGAAATGCCAAATTTAGAAGCAATATTATGTACATATACAACTTGCTCCACTCGCGCAAGGTTTCGGTGCGGTTGGTTCGTGCTTTAGCTTATTATCACACAACTTACAATCTTCTTTAAACTTTTGCATCTACAAACGCACTCAGTTGGCGATAAATTTCTATGGGCGTTTCATCACACAAAAAGAAAAAGGATGATTTCAAGTTACACGTCGCCATTTTGGTAATTCGACCTGTGTACATTGCCCGGTGCTGCCATTTATATTACAAATTCAAAAATGTTTCCAAAGTCTTAAAATTAATCGCATTTTTCTAATTACCCTCATTGCTGAGAAAAATTTTGGAGACCTTAGAATGTAAACGAACCTTGTGTGGGTATGCATGAACGCGCGCGTATGTGTGTATGACTTCGTCTAACTCATGGTGAGTGCTTAGGCTAATACAGGTTAGCAGATTTTCAACAGTTGCTTTGAATGTGCGCCAATTTCTTTTATGGTTATATAATAAAGGTCTATGTAACTTTTCAATTATTGTTGTATTAATTGTAATTGCTGTATAATCGAATATTAAATCATAATTGCTAGTGATATCAGTGTAGTTAAAAGACATACTATTTATGATGAAGAAGTCCAATAAGTCAGGGATTTTCTGCGGACCCGAAAGCCAACACATAGGCTTGCCAGTGGAAAGGTAATCATAATTTTTACTGTGTATAAAAATATATAGTTCTTTGTCCTTTCTTATAATTAGTCGAGAGCCCCAGTAAATATGCTCAAAATCGACAGTGCTACTAATCCTAATACCACTATACATGTATTGCAACAAAAGTTTGGTGAAAGGATAATTTCAAGAAATGCAACTGTTAGTTGACCTCCAAGAAGATGTGATTTAACTCCTTTAGATTACTTCTTGTGAGGTTATTTAAAATCTATAGTCTATGCAAACTACAAATTTCTTGATGCATTAAGACTAAACATTGATCGCTGCATTCGTTACGTTAGACTCGAGTTATTGCACAAAGCCATCGAAAATTGGGTTCAACATTTGTCGCGTGCACGAAGTCGAGGTGGACACTTAAATGAGTTGTAATTCAAAAAATCGTGCGCTGCAATGCAAATGTTAAAAGAAAATGAGGGAGTTTTAATGAACTTTCGAGACAAACCAAGAACACAAATTGGGGACACAGTCATACAGGAATGTAATATTGAAGATATCTGGTGTAAATACAAATATGCAGTAAAAACTGCTGCCATGACAACTATTGGCGCGGAAACCAAACCAAATAAACCCTGGATCTCTTCAGAAACACAAAACATAACTGAAGAGAGGAAAAAATTAAAAATGGAGCTAATAAGCACAACACACAAAGAAAGACGGAAAACGATCGAACTGCGATACAACGACGAAAACAAAAAGGTAAAAAGGAGAGTAAGGAGAGATAAACGGTTATAAATAGAAGAATTGGCCCAAATAGCAGAAGAAGCCTTCAAGAAACATAATGTCAAAAAACTGTACGAGATCACAACAACATTAATGGGTAAGAAGCGCAAACAGGCAACCAAACTAAAAGCAAAATCTGGGGAGCTGCTCAGAACAGAAGAAGAAGTAACAAGGAGATGGGTCGAACACTTTACAGAAATATACCAGAAAGGAAAAATAAACGAAAACGAAACAATAAGAGAAGATTTGGAGGAGCAATTAACCATTGATGAGGCAGAATTTACAAAACAAGAGGTAGAAAAGGCTATAATCAAATTAAAAGATGGTAAAGCAGCAGGCAGTGATGGTATCCCATCCGAATTATTAAAGGCCGACCTCGAAACAACAACACAAATAATGCATACTTTAATAAAGAAAATATGGACAGACAAAGTCATACCCGAAGACTGGGACGAGGGCATTATAATTAAATTGCCAATGAAAGGCAACCTGACGGAAAGTGAGAATTCGCGTTCGATTACTCTGCTATGTACAGCCAGCAAGATACTAACAAGACTGATGCTTGACAGGATGAGAGGGGCAGTCGATAGAAAACTGAGAGACAACCAAGCAGGATTCCGCCCAGAAAAATCATGTGTAGACCAAATATGCACACTGAAAATCATTCTGGAGCAAGTCACAGAAAGAGTAGTGGAAATATTTGTGATCTTCATAGACTTCATTAAAGCCTTCGACACTATCAACCGCAGCAAAATGTGGGAAATTCTAGCTACCTACGGTATACCAACGAAATACATAACAATGGCACGCATGCTATATGAAAATTACTACGCAAGGATCAAACATGAAGGGAGACTAACGGAAAAGATACCAATTCAATCCGGAGTTAAACAAGGTTGCACGTTGTCGCCACTGATATTCCTCATAGTGATCGATTGAATTATGAAACATACGGCTGACAACAAATCAGGATTAAATTGGACTGTATTCGAAAAGCTCGAAGATCTGGAGTTTGCAGACGATATATGTTTAATGACGACAAACAAACTACACATGCAAGCAAAAATTGACAAATTAAACAAGCCAGCAAAACAAGTGGGGTTAAAAATAAGCACTAGGAAAAGAAAACTCTTAACAGAGGCAAAACAAAAGTGGCAGGAAAATTAACTTAGAGAGGCAGGAAATAGAAGAAGTCGAAGAATTTTGCTACCTGGGAAGCGTGGTGAATAAAAAATGTGAGAGCGAAGCGGATATAACAAGACGAATAATGCAAGCACAAAAGGCCTTCAATGTGTTATGGAAAATTTGGGCCTCCAAAGATATTAACAGGAAGACAAAAATAAAGTTCTTTAGATCAAATGTTAAAAGCGTTTTAATGTATGGAGCCGAAACTTGGATAGAAAAGAAGAATAACATTAAAAAAGTGGAAACCTTCATAAATAAATGTCTAAGAATAATATGCAACATATTCCGGCCACAACGCATCACCAACGAAAGACTCTGGGAAATTACAGAAGAAGGGACGATTGACAAATCAATAAAAAGATATAAATGGAAATGGATAGGACACACACTCAGGAAACCACAAAATAGCATCACCAAACAAACCTTGGATTTCAACTGAACAGGCAAGAGAGCGAAGGGAAGACCCAGAGAAACATGGAAAGAAATGCGAATAAGGAACTGGAAGCCCAAAACATTAATTGGACGCAGGTTAAAAGGCTTGCACAAAACAAACAAGAGTGGAAAAAATTTGTGAAGAAGATTGTGGACCACTCAACTTCAGATGCGCAGGACTAGCAATCTGCCATCTTTTACCATTGAAAATTGAAACGCCAATGGCGCCATACGCTCCACTAGGAGTTACATGAAATGAATGAATGATTGAATTCAAAACATAATATAACAGATTATGCTCCAAAATAATATATAAAATAGTTTTTATTTTCTTTTATATTAAAATCATATAGCCCTTATCGGAAAACCCTTTACAAACTGATTTAAATGCAATTTATAATTGGATTAAAAAGCCAACAAAAAATCCCTTTGTATAATTTTTAGCACATGTAAATAAACCCGCTCTTTAGTCCATTTAAAGGCAAATTATAATTGATAGAGATTTTTAATAAAAAAATTATTAATCGGAAATTATTTAATCGGAAAGAGAACTACGATGGCAAAAACGTAATTATTAAATTATTACGTACCGTCAATGTTTATTGGGTAAATGTATAATACCGTTATTTATAAAGGTAAAAAGCAACTTCTTCTAACTTTCACATACAATTTAAATTGTCTCCGCCCTTCGCTCCTTCTACCAACGAATTGTTTCGAACTTGTAATAAGATTTCAGAGTCTGAGTGCTGCTATTGCATTGCTAATAACGTGTTGTAAAGGTCAGATTTCTGGCTGCCAATCTAATTGCAAATTGTTGACATTAAAAAAAACATTAAAATCAATTTACCCGATACACATAAATTCTCCAGCTAGGATAGCCTACAGATGCTTCTATCAAGAATCGGATTTTAAAATTTCTTAGATAGAATTTAGAAATATTACAAGATGTACCCCAGCTTTCAAAGAATCTGGTAGAATACGTTTAGCTGCTTTAGTACTATATAAGGTTGTTGATAAAGTGCAATATGTTGAATAATAATTTCTTCTCTTCTTTGAAAAAATAATTCAATCTTAGAAAATTAGTCGGTAGTTGACTACGCAAACAGTTTCTCAATATATTTAATTATAATAAATATTTAACTTTATTTGACACAATAAAAATTCTAATACTGGAACTGTTGACTCCTAAAAACCGGAGCCACCTGACAGGACAGAGGGCAACTGTGTCAGCGAAACAGCCAAACATTAAAGAACTCCTATTCAAGATTCCCATAATTTACTCAGTCAACTAAAAGCCTTAATGTTCTTAAATTAAAAGTGCAGATATTTAAACGTAGTAAAAAAGATTCAAGAGAGCAAGGCATTCTATTCTACACGAAAACTCGACTTTGTTTGTGACCAAACCTGGTGAAACCCAGAATCTTCGATTGAAAAATACCCTGGAGTGAAGATGGTAAAGGTAAGGCAATGGTAAAGGCAGTCTAACAGAAATTTGGTTATCTCCTCTACTGAAGGAGTCGGCTTTTCCTTCACAACAAAATGACACTACAAAATTATCGTATCTAATGATGTGCACTTCCCTTATTAAAAGTTATTGTGTAAAAACGCACGTAAACAAGCTCCAAGTAATCCAAAATCGGACCCTTAGCACCTTTGGCTCTTTATGGTTTGTTAGGAACACCATTTATAGCCAGAGCGCCATAGAGCTGTTTTCCAGCTTCGAAGGCCACGCCAACCCCATCATATGTGGTCTCTATAACTACGAGCTAGAAAGAAACGCTTTCCATAAGCCTTCGATGATAATAATTTTTCCATCCACATCAGATCATCGAAGAATAAAGAATTTAGAATTTGGATTTAAGAATCCTAACGAAATTAACGCCAATAATCTCAAAAGGACAATTGAGTTGCGTATAGACACATAATCGAATAATAACAAATAATATATAATTAATGACAGTATTAGCGCATCAGTTGATTAACTGCCAGTCCACTGTAGCATGTATAGTCAAACAATTATTACATAAAAATAAATAATCAACAAACCCGAGTTCGTTACAACTGCGTCAAAGTTGAATTCAAGGTAATTCCAAGAACTATTTAAATAATTAATTATGTAAAAGTAACGCAGCTACAAATACAATTCGTACAGCAAGATTTGGAGCCATTAGCAAAAAAAAATGTGCTACAGGAAAGTTGCTAGAATAATAACCTAAAAATTAAAAAAAAATGGAGAAGAAGATCACAAGTAAGAAAAACTATATGAAGAAATATTCATAAGTTTAAGCTTTAGTAGTAAAATGTCCAAACATAATGGTAGACACAGATAAAGTAGACATAAGAGCAAAAAAATCTGTAAGTTTTAGAGAAGAGTTACAAGTAAACACGGAAGAACATTTCAGAAGTCTAAATAAAAACTGAAGAGATACCATTTGGAGCAGAGTTGAAGGAGGATACGTGTGTTCGGAAAGTATAAAATAGAAATCAGAATAATCAAAGGTGTAAACAAATATTTTGTTGATAACCTTACGCAAAAATAATTTGGAACCAGATAAGTATAGCATAGCAGTGTTTAATAATCGATGAACTTAACGCATTGAATTCAGTGATAAGAAGTTACTGGGGACGCGGGGAGATAATCTTCTGGAGAAAACTTTGGAGAACACCACTAGCTTCGAATTCAAGTTGCGGTTATTAGAGCTGAGAAGCTAAGTGTCAGAAGTCTTACGCCATCGATGCATAATTGGACATTAAGAAGACGTTGCAAAAGATTTGAGAGTAGTTCTGTTTGGTAAACACTAATGAAGGAATAGTAGCAGCAGTACAATCTGTGTGCTTAAAAACCCAGTTTCATTAGAAAGAGAAAAAGGCCGATAATAAAATATACCATAAAAAGACAAGAATATTTGACATTTATGGTTAATTCCTAGAAACGAACAACAACAACCAAGACATTTGGATTTAAAACATATGCAGTATCAAAACACCCACAGTTCACTGATATTTATACCATCAGAATACATGCAACTATGGAGTAGTATAACGTTTTCTTAAGAGTTCTTTCTACAAGAGGTATCGATCATCTTTGTTTTTTTGACAAAATAATCTTAAGGAGAGCGTAATGTAACAGTCAGCTACTGGGAGCTGGGATTATATAATAAAGTACACATAAAGTATTGTTCAAGCTTCGTTTTTATTTAAAAATAATCAATGATAACCGGGAGATTGTCTAATAACCAACTTGTAGAGGAAATTCTTCAACAATTTTATCGTTTTGTAATCGTTAAGTAATGGAATGAAGATTTCTCTCAAGGCAACTCTTTGTTTATTTGCAACTTTATTATAAGCAAAAATTATTTTTAATATAGCAATTTGAAGTATCGCCCACAATTTTAACTTAAAGTACAATAGGATAGGCTTTATGAGGGTTATCTACGCTGTAGAAGCGACAGAACCTCTGTGTGCAACCCTTGTAATAGAATGAGACAATTATAAAAGGTCCCAAAACTTTGTTATGTAAAAAATAGAGCAAAACATTTCAAAGCTTTCATATATAAGGGCGATTAAAATATAAACCCAAGTTTCTTTCCTTTTTACGCCCAGTGAAATGAATGGAGAAAGGCGTGACTTCCGAGCGTTGTAAGTGGGGGTACCTAAAGGGGATTCCCCCAAAAGGTACCTCGCACTACCGTTGCTTTACTTAGTATCATATTGCGCAACGGATTGCAATTAAGTTTTTCAGGTCAATCTTGAGAAGGCTTAAGACAATTCGGGGATAATACACTTAAAAAGATTCAAGTTTACGCGTGCCAAACCATTTGTAGTATTACAGGTAGCATTGTAAATTGAAGATCACCGATGTAGTTTAAGGACCAGCGTGATCGAGGAGAGTATTCACATTATTCGTTGTCTTCTTGAAGATGACTACCGACTAACGAAGTCTAAATAAGCTACGGTGATGCTCATGTAGTCCGAGACGTTTGCTCGCTTCGAAACAACGTCTGATCCAAACTCAACAAAGAATTAAGGACTTGTTCTGGATATACTGGAACACCCTCACTACATTTTGGACTTGTCGCTTTTCTATTATTATTTGTTCGGTCTACTAAAAAAAGCACTTGGAGGATGGAGATTTCAGAGCTTTTAAACCAAGAAAGCAAAATAACCACATTCGACAGATTAAGAATTGATTTAGAGAGAGAATTCTACAAATGAAATAAAGATTACTTCGCGGGAAAGTTGCAGAATCTACTAAAATTTATAAAGAAGGATTCTTTTAACAGACACAAATAATTATTAGAGAGCAGAGAATGTCTAAAAAGTTACAATTCTATCATAATTCTAATGTAATAGAAGATGGGTGACAGTAGGCGATTACATATCTAAAAACAGTTTTTGAGGAAAAGATAAATCGCCGATAAAGTGAGAAGAAATAACAGTAAGTCGAAATAAAATACTAGAAATATCTACGGTTAGCTCCAGAGTCTTAAATATTACCTCGTAGATTAATAACGCTGGAATACCTTTTCTTCTAGTTAGCCTCTTAAAAGTTTTGACTTCAACCCTTTGGACCGCAAATTTCATGAAAATTATAACTTTGAAATGTTAAAGTATTTTTTAATGTTTGTTATTAAAAATTGTATACTTGCTTATTTCATTTTAAGCCTTTTTACCTGTCAGTATAAGGCTATTGAGTTCAGTTGTCCCTTTTGTATGGTAGCTTCCTACATATTTTTCTCCATTTTTTGACCTTGTGTTGTTCTTGATGCTTTATCGCACTTTTTCCCCATCTTCTATCGCCTCTTTCACTTCGTCTTGTTTTAGTCGACTTCTTTTCACTTATTTTTTCTTTTTGCTTTATCACAATTTTTTTGCTTTGGTCTTTATTTTGTACTTTATTTTTTATTTACTTATCCTTGGTTCTATTTCAGTACCTTCCTCTGACATTTCTTGAAAATGCTCTTTCCATTGATTTACTATTTATTTTCTTTTGATAGTAGGTTTTCTGTTTGGTCTTTATATTCTTTGATGTCGTTTTATACTTTTTCTTCGGTCGTTTTAAGGTACCGAAGAGTAACTTTTGATTTTCTTCAAATTTTTTTTATTTTCATATTTTTCTTGACTCCTGCTTTTTTAGTTTTTTTATTCTTACTTTGTTTTGCTAACTTTTGCATAAAGTAATTACTTCCAATTCTTATTATTGGTATACATCTGCGTTTTTTATTTCTTATAATAACCAAATATTGAGCTTTCTCTCTTTTGATGATAATCCCTACTTTAAACTTATTTAAAATTTGTAATAAAATTTATAACATGTTTAATCAATTAGGAACAAAATATAAGTCGTTTTTGAATAAATTTTAAATATATTGTAATCAAAGATAAATGAAACAGGCTCTTTTTACCAGACCTAAGCAAAATGTAACGTATGCCGACTTGTGTAAAATTTAAAGATGTATAAGTAATACCTGAGGATAAGTTTCTTATATGTTTATACTAAACAAATCAAAAATATTGTATAAAGTAAAGACAACAAAGCGAAAGTAAACAAGAGGGAACAATGTACCATAGATATCCCGGGATTTTATACATATAATAATTTCTTAAAAGTTAGCTTAACAACATAAGTGTTGAAATAGTTTATCCCAAAACGTTGTCTTAATATTTACCAAATTTAAACTCATATTATTGGTAATATAAAGGGACAAAGCGTTAGTTTTCCGTCGCGTATCACGCCAGCCAGTCGCTGCGCTCCGGCTATCGCCTGGTGCGGTGATCTTTTGAGCATTTTTGGAAACACCCGGAAATGCACGAATGATTGCTATATATTTTGGTATGTCAATATGACGTCAGTATCTATTACAGCAATGCAACAGAGTGAGATGGAATTCGTGTCGCGCAAAAAACTTTATCGCGGGCGCGTCGAAATTCGCTGGCGGTTAGCAAGCGCCGAGCCACGATCCCGCCGGTCGCCAATTTTTTTTTTTACTTTAAACTCGTGAAAACTGACTGAGGGAAAAGTTTTAGAAATATGATTTTTTACTATCGAATTCTTCTGAGCCCCCTTATCATATAGAGCAAAAAAATTATCACTTCCGGTTTCGGAGCTCAAAAAAGCGACCTACCGTATGCAATAGGCTTTTTTTATGTAAAGAGTTTTTCCGAAAAGTAATGCAGTTAAGTTCATAAAAAAATTTATTCAAGATATCGTTACAAACGTTTAAAATTCTTCAAAGTGCTCCCCTTGGCCACATCTCTGCCAGCGACTTTTCCATACACGGAACGCATCCTGGAAGGTGTCGACGGGGACCCCGTTTAGTCTTCGTTATGGTGGACTTTGTTCATGGCGGACTTAATCCTCGGAAACAAAAAGAAGTCTTCCGGAGCCAGGTGAGGACTATAGGGGGCTTGGGGCAACGTTACCAAGCTGCGCTTGGCCAGAAACTCTTGGACGCACAGAGCGGTGTGACTAGGAACGTTGTCGTAGTGTAGCTGCCAGGTTGCAGAAATCTCTTTCCAAGTGCGTTAGACCCTGTTTCTTAATCTGTCGAGCACTTGCACGTAGTAGGTAGCGTTGACCGTTTACCCTTGGGGTGGAAATTCTTTGTGGAACACCCCCTTGGCGTTGAAGAAGACAATGAGCATTCGATTTGCTCATTCTTGCTTTTTTGGGACAAAGGGACTCCGAGGTGTACCATTTGGAACTTTGGCGCTTCGTTTCTAGGTCGTACTTGAAGGCTCATGTTTCGTCTCCGGTACGACATTGATCGCGTAACGTTGTTCGATAGTTTTCTCCATTGGTCGTCGTATACAGGTATTAACAGCGATCCTGACGCTCCTAGAACTCATAGCATTATGTGTTGTAAAGCTAAGAGTAAATACCCCACCCCCACCCCACCTAACCCAAATGGTCCGAATGCACTGCAACCAGGAGGAGCGGTACGTACGGACAAATTGCATTACTTTTAGGACAAACTCTGTATAAAAGTCTAAAATCAGCTTTTATGAAAATTTGAACGAAATTTAAAGATGATTTTTTTATTATTTGTAGTTTATGAAAAGCTCTAACTTGCATAAAAGCGCAATAATCAGAGAAACAATTGGAATAATATATGAAAACTTCTAGAACACCAGACTGGTCAGACCTCCAAAGTACTATAAGGATGATGACGTCTCCAAATGCTTTAAATAAGTTATACACGAAAATTGCATTGAAAGTTCTACCACTGCTGTATTATTTTATTGTTGAGATATATATTTTCCACATCGACAATTGTTGATGTTGATGTCTAGATCTAGCTCTTAATCATAGTCGACCTGGCGTAGATAACTATACACTGAATATAACGTTGCCTTGCCACCGCATGAAGGATTCTAAATCTTTTGGCACTCATGACAAGCACTTCTGTGTACCTCATAGATTCTCAACAGCTGGACGAATAAAGGTTTCTAACATTTCGTAATAACAAACTTCGGTAACTGTCGCAGCATTCACGTCATTATAATTGAAAAAAGAAGGTCCAATTGCCATTTCTGGTATTACCCCGCACTAGTGACTTTGGCAGTATGACACTTGGGTTTTCGATACCCCAAAATCGAGTGTTTTGTTTATTCACAAAGCCATTAAAATGAAAGTGGGCTCATCGTCCATCAAGAGTTTTTGAATAATCCGTTATCAGCTATGATCATTAATGGGATTTGAATTGCTTTATCTATTGGACCAATTAAATTTATAGAGATACATACATAAGCTCTTCTGTAATTCTCACAGTGATGTTTTTGGAATTCTAAGTCTTCGAGTCAAAGTTTTTGCATCTTGTTGAAGGCGTTTCTGTACCCGTCCACTGTTTTCTAACGTGACAGATTATCCACAAATCTTTATTACCAAAAACGATTAATAAGTCTCAGTATAACAATTTTTGAGGGTACATTCCCAATTTGAAAATGGCGCATGTAAGTGTGTTGCGTGACAACGACAGACCTTTGGATTTCAAATTAAAGTTCAACAATTTTGACTCTTTTTTTCGAAGTAAATTTCATTAATCTCTAAAGCCTTCTAAACCTGAAAAAGAAACCAAAAAGAAACAGAACTATAAGTTTGTTATTGACTGTTCAAATAATATCGTGACTTCTAGACCACTCAGCATCTGGGGACCACATAAAGATATTTTAAACACCAATTTGGCACTTCACACATATTTAGAGATATTGAATAATATCTACAGGTTTGGTCACTTTAACCACAAGGCATTAAGCAACTTTTAGATATCTCACATAATTCTGGGTGATGCAATGGTAAAATTAAAACATGGAATAGATTGAGACCATCGGCGTTTCTAATCTGTTGTGATGTTTAATCATTAGGTTTTGTTACGAACTCTGACAAAAGACTTTCAATCGCCATCTCAAGAAAATCTAATAGATACAATAATGAATGCAATCATCGAGTTGCAACCCTTAAATTTAAGATAACTGCACAGAGTGCTACTTCTTGTACATTAAAAGAAAAAGTGCAGTTGGCTTTTCTATTATATAACATAAAAATTGAGAAAGATAATGCAGATAATTTTTAAATGCGCTCCAGCTCACTCTTTTTTATTTTATTCATTTCGATGATTATGCTTGGACAATAATTCTAATGGAAATCTAAGTAGTACAACCCTAATTTTTCACTTCATTTTTTGCTTACTGCCCTCTTATTTATAAATCCCTAAAAATATAACAAGAAACACCTGGAACCATATTTTTAAGTATTTTGCCAGCTCACAGTTCCGCATCGGCCTGAATGGGCTCCGCGTGAAATTTTCGCGTTGCGTGATTTATTTGACTACGGTAGGCTGAATAAAAAGCCCACGTACAGGTGTCCAGGAGAAGCGTTTCACTTCTCAAAAATAGAACAAAGCTTGCACCTACTGATGAAGTGAGTAAATAAAGTTCAGTTCACAAACAATTAATTGGGAAATTACACTAAGTGGGAATGTAAACGGCAGAGGCGAGCTTTCGGAAGCGGGACCTGCAGGTTTATAAATAAATCTGAAACGCCAGCATGCAGCACCCTCATAAAATATTGAAGGCAAGAATATAGGAACGAATGGTTGATGCAAGGAAAGTTGAAGCTTGTAACATTCACTGACGTTAGAGGAATTGCCCTATTCTTATTTATGATCTTGAGAAATAGGTCAGTTTTCCACTATGTGGCGTTTAAAAGTTTATTTTTGATTAAAAATCTCCAGCAGTATTAAATGATTTAGATTGTCAGTTGCAACACCAAACGAAAATTTATAATCATTATAATTATTAAAATAACCTTAATCTTTATTCTATGATTAAGTTTAATTTAAACGGGACTTGTAACACCTTATTGCAGAAAGCAATTATTAAAGATCCAAAGAGATAATAGCCACAATGACTCAAGTTGGAGAAGTTAGTCGACTATTGTCGAATGCATTTTTATCATACTGACTTCAGTTACTGCTGTGGTGTGAAAACAGATATTATGTTAAACAAGGTTGCAGATTGGGAGAGGGGGGTTGCCATCACCGTCAACACTGGAAAACAACTTTTGAGCGCTCTGGGAGATAAAATTCAGGATAACTGGTACTTTTGCACCCTGATGGAGAATTTTGTTTTGAACAAACCTGAAGTGATCCTAAAGACTTGGTTCGGGGCCACCTAGAGTTTGTCCACATGATAATAGGACGTGTGATAGTGGTGTATAGCGTCGTTTCGTTACGAAGGGACAACTGACTCCCGGAATATAGGAGGGAGACAAGGGCTCTCTTTACCTTTGCAACTGGTCGATCCAGGTAAGACTTCCAAATGAGCTTCTCGTCAAGAGTCGTTCCAAGGTAGCGTGTCTCTTTACTCAAAGATATTTCCCGATTGAATAGGACGGCTGCACCTTCTCGACGTTGATTCCTATTCTGTACGTGCTGCGACAATCTCACAGCAAGTCCAGTTCTTTCTGGACTAGCTAGATCATTAGAGATGGCTATCGCAAGCTTAACAACACTGCCGCATCGTTTGCATAATGATCATCTAAAAAATACCGTTTTTATGCGAAACCTTGTCGAAAGCTTTAACCGCAACAAGAACGTCTGTGGAGATAGAAAACTTATAAAAGTCTTTTATGCTTTTTCTACCATTCGGAGAAGTTGATGAGTGCTAAAATGGCCGGGGTGGAATTCGAACTGATTCTCCGGAATCAGCTGTCATTAGGCGGTAGTGGATCATCTGCTCTACCAGTTTTCACAAGGTTGGTAGGAGATTGATGAGACGGTAGTTTTGAAAACAGTTCTAGGTTTTCTAGGCTTGAATAACATCACTACATCCACAACTAGCCAAGAGCTTGGAAATTGCCGTAGATGGAGGGACATCGTTGGCAATTGCGGCTATTTAGACGATTGCCTTTTTCATTAGAGCTTTTAGCGTTTGAGTGGGAATGCTGTCAGGTCCGCATGTCTTGTGGCATCTTTAAGATCGGAATAATTTAGAGGACTTGTTTCTAGGATACGGGCTCAAGGTGATGGTAGGGTTGCTGTCCCTAGGGGCGTCCGACTGTGGCCATATAATCAAAGTCGGCGTTGGTGTAGTCGAAAGTGCACTGATGTTCTAGACTATCAGCAAATACATCAATTTTGTCAACAACGGTGTAGGAGATATAGTTTTCCCGTAAATGGGAGGTATTGGGAAAGACCTTTCTCTTCATCTCGCCATTGTGGTGCTCCTCGACGACGTTATTGACTGCGGCAATCAGAATCTACTATTCTCGCTGATCGTCAAGGTGGAGAGACCGCTGCATACGCCGTTGCGTCCGATTCTTCGCAGGAACAAATAGTGAGGATGGGCCCTACGAGCTCCTTCACATGAAAGGTTGAACGTTGGTTATGAGACCTCTTTACTGCTAAGCTCGCTAGCATTCTCCATAGTGCGCTGAATGGGCACATTCTTCAAGATGGCGTTTGGACTACCAGTGAAACCATATTAGGTAGCATTCTGTGGTTGTTGTTTGTCATTTGTTTGCTTTACGAGGGATGCTTAGCGTTTAGGTCTCTTACCAGGGCCGTGACGATGCCCTTGAAAATGGCGTTTAGACCTTCAGGAACAAAGGTAGGTTGTCCAGCGGGGGATTCAGGTAATCGGTTGCCAAGAGCGGGATTAGATAGTGCTTTAGATATAAATCTTGACGAGCACGCCAGTTTTGGCTGCTAGGAGTTGGTTGGTGAGGTATCACGTATAATTTAAAAGCCGAGCCTTATCTCTTTCCTCGAAATAGTTCTCGTTGATTAGAATGCTATAGCAGGTGGAATGTTTTGGTGCTGTTGTGCGAGCGCAACACGCTTGCGTTACAATTTCAACTTAGCTTATTTTCTTATCGAACACTAAGGTATTTAAACAACTTACTTCTCGAAGATATATCTGTATCAAACTATAGGTACAGAACAGTTTTTTGTTAGAAACTTTATTATGGTGCTTGTGTAATAATATTAAATGTTGGCTGGTTAGTTATTGCAATTGTGGCCAATGAAACAATGTAAAGGCGACCACTTATATCAAAACTAGTCTACGCAGCACCTGCTAACAATGTCTGCTCAATCTCAATGTATAGTATTGCTATATCATCAGAGGCATAAAAAACTTGTCTAAATTTTATTGGCCTCTATACTTAGCATTCAGTAAAATTTACAAATGGCTACGATTATGGATTAGTATATAAAAATGATGATAACCATTCAGTATGAAAAACCAATTAAATGAAAAAATACACTGAGGAGAAAAAGACGATAACACTTTGAAAGTGCTTTTATAGATGTTCTAATTAATCTTTTAAAATATTTTACAAGCATAATTAACATTTACATAAAAAAAAAGAAAATCGCAAAGTAAATCTTGGTCTTGGAATTTTATAATCAAATCTCCATGAATAACTTTTTAACCTTTGAGCGCCCGTTTTTAAAACAAATTGAAATAGATCTGTAGTTATACCTTGAAGGATTTCTATCATTTTTTTTTCTTAAACCTGAGAAAAAACGAATTTTTCTTCACTCTGTATTATTTTGCAGAGAAGGATAAATGATAGATACACGTATTACAAGAAATACGAACATTTTTATCTATTGACTAAAAGCATAACAAAATCAATGGAAGTTGTAGATTTAACCCAATTAAAAAATAAATTTCGTAAGGATTTATGTGTTAGTACAAAAATATTGCGCTCTGACCCAAGCAAAAATAGCACCTCCTCTCTTTGTGTGCTCTGCAAATACGCTACAGGATTTGTTTGGAAAGTTTTGGGAACAGAAATAAGTTAGGCGGGACCAAGTCTTTACACAAATTTTTCTCATTTTTAAATCTTTAAGCACAATTTCATGCACTTTAGTTTTTGGTAAATGTAACTCCTGTGCTACCAATCGAACACTTAAACGCCGATCAGAGTACAAAAATGGTTTGGCTTTTACCAAATCTTCCTCGCCACACCTCGTTGATAGACGTATTTTGTGTTCTTCGTCTTCTACAACTTGTCCCATTCAAAAATCATTGTTTTGACAAGGTTTCCTCCACCAAGGTTTTCTTTGCCAGGTTCTAAGTCTGGATGCCGGATTTCTTACGCTGTATCTCAAGTCCGTGACGCGTCACCAAACCACGGTTTATAGGAGGCACAATTTTCACTTTCTCGAGGTTTGGAGTCAACTGAGCCAGATAGCATTTTTTACCTAACCACATCCCTTTAGTCTTTCTGGTTTCCGATACTTTTCGGACAAAGTGTGTATACGGCTGATGTGTTATAAATAAAACGGCTGTGCGATGTCACAGATACTTTTGTATCAACGGCAAAGGTTTAAACAATACACTTTATTAAATCTTATTGCATGTTTTACTTCAATAAGTTATTCATTTTTTATTTATTCATAAATAGGATGTAGCAGTATCGTAAGTAAATGTCGTACATAAAATGTACACTCCACATATTTCAAAATTATATTTTGATTTTTCCTATCTGAAGGCCGCCGAAATGGTTAAAACCTCTTCTGTGGCGCGATTTTTGAGTCCGTCGACTGGGGTTTGTTCTGATAAACCTATCCTTCAGATAACCCCATAAGAAGAAATCAAATGGGTTTTAATCGGGGGAATTTGGGGGCCACTCGATGCCATCTTCTAGCTTACGGGAAGCGTCTAGATTTATAATTATCTTTCCAAAGACTTCTGTGAGAATGTCAAAGATGCCCCGAGTCCAACGGGCGCTGGTTAACTTGACTTTTGTCTCTCACAATTGGAATTCATTCATATATTTTGTAAGAAACAGTGGGCCGACAATTCTCTAGCGGAAAATTGCACACCCTATACTAACTTTTTCTGGGTGCAATCTACAAACTTCGGTACCCCAATCTCCGTAATTTTGTTTGCTGACATAGCCGTCTAATTAAAAATAGGCCTCATCCGTGAAATGGACGTGCTTTATGCCCAACTCTTTGGTACGAACCATCTCTATGATCACTTTTGCAAAAGTAAATCTTTTGCCAATATTGACCTCGATATTGACCTTGTGTTTGCAATTGAATATTATACGAAAATAGATTCAATTTCTTGGTGAGGATGGTGTGTATAAAGTCCACATTTACATCGAGTTAAGCTGCGCCTTTAGAGACCAAAGTTGTGGGCTCTTGTTTATAAAGCTCCCGAACTTGTTCTACAGTTTCGGAAATAGTCTGTCCGTTTTTGACAGTACCCGCCCTATTTTCTCAAATTTTCCAATCAGCCTATTATAATATGGTAAAACAAACAATTTAATTATAGAACAAATTTTATCATGGTATTTTTTACCTTACTATTGTAAAGACAGACAAGATAGTGTGCTTGTTAAACTTGGTCTTGAAGACAGTTAGCCCTCCACTAGCACTTTTATTCCTCACGTAAAAAGCGGCCACGTTGAAAACTCTTTCTTCGGTTGAATAGTTGGTCTCATTGTTAGCTGGCGCTATATTCAGTATTGAACTAGAGTGTAAACAAAACTCCATACATTAACCTAGCTATAACTAACGCCAAACATAAAAGTAGCTAAAAAATTTGACTATTATAAGAAACTCTTTTGCGTGACATAATAAGTTATTATTACAATCAAAATGGTTTTGGAAAGCTCCAGATAATTTTTTGCTACGAAAATTATTACCATTATCCCACAGTTCGAAATCTTACCTATGGTACTCTATTCTTTGGAAACTTTCTATTTTTGACTTTAAAAAGCCAGACAGACAGACAGACCAAGAATTACCTAATCTTAATTATTACAAAATCCAACTCCCATTTCTACAACCCTCAATTTTCGACTTTATAATCAAAAGTTTTTAAGATTATCACAGTTTGGAAAAACAATATTATAAGCGGGCAAAATTAAATATTTTAACAACTTTTTGGAAAGCAGATTAGGAAATAGTTAGATAATGTTTGAATTTTATATGAACCATAAGATCTTTTTTTTCAAAGTTCTAATACTGAAGAATATGAAATAATTTACTGAAATTTAATTTATTGCAAACAATGAAAAACACAAAACCGTACATAAGTAGAAGAAAAAGTGTAAAGTAGAAATATAAATGGTATACTAAACTAATTTCTTCCAAAAACAAAATCTGAAGAAAATAAATGTTCGTAAAAGGTAATAAAATCAATAGCTACAATTAATATAAAACTATGAGGATGGATGAACCAAATTTTTTAAATTTAGTACATACAGGAAAGCCTTCTTCTTCTTCTTCTTTGTCCATCCCTTATACCCTAAGGTGTCGGGTCCTCTATCCATTTTCGAAATCTCTTCCTGTCCCTAGCGATTTGTTTAGCTTCTGCCATGCTTTTCCCCCTCCTTTCCACTTCCTTCCTGATAGTTTCCATCCATGTTTGCCTTGGCCTTCCTCTTCCTCTTTTTCCTTCTCTTCTTGCCTCTAATACCCTTCTTGGCAGCCTTTCTTCGCCCATTCGTGTCACGTGCCCAAACCACATTAGTTGTCTTTTCTGTAGTGTTTCCACTAGCGGTTCTAGGTCTAACTCCTCTCTTGTTGTGATGTTCCTCACTCTGTCCCTCTTTGTTCTTCCGACTATACGTCGCAGATACTTCATTTCCGCAGCCGTTAATTTATTTTTGCTCTTGTCTTGTAGCGGTATGCTTTCTATTCCGTATGTTAATGTATGTAAGTATATTGTTTTATACAGGTGGAGCTTAGTCTCTTTGCTCAGCTCTTTCTTGTTGATTAATGTTGAGTTGATCTGATAGTATACTCTAGTCGCCTTGGAGGTCCGGTTCCTTAATTCATCTGTTACTATTCCGTGTTGGCTTATTATTACTCCAAGGTACTCATAACTCTCCACTTGTTCCAATTGCTCTCCTTCACATCTTACGTTCAGGTTTCTTTGTTCTTCATCTGTGTTCTTACTTATTCTCATTATTTTGCTTTTCTTCGCATTTATTGTCATTCCTTTTATTTTAATTTCGTTGTTCCAATTATTTATTGCTTGTTGTAGTTTCCTTTGGCTATCGGCTATGAGTAGTATATCATCTGCGAAGACGAGGTTTTGTATATTGATTGCCCCCATGTTCCAGTGTCCTAGTTTAGTGTTCAGGTTTGGGTTCCTGCTGTTCTTAACTATTTCATTCATCATGATAATGAATAGTAGTGGACTGAGGGAGTCTCCCTGTTTTATCCCCCTCTCCATCAAGAATTTCCCCGATTCTTGTCCTTGTATTCTTACTATTCCTTTCGTTCTTCCGTATAGTCGTTTTGTGGCTTCTACAAGTTTTCTTGGGACATCAATTCTTTCCATTGAATTCCACAGGGTTGCTCTTGATACCGTGTCGAAGGCTGCTAGGAGGTCTATGAATGCCAGGTGTAGCTCTTTGTTTCCTTCAAGTGTCTTTTCTATTACTGTGTGAAGCGTAAATATGTGGTCTTGAGTCTGTCTGCCTTTTCTGTATGCAGCTTGTTCCTCTAATACCTCGTCTTCTATGTGGTGCCTTATCTTTTTTTCTAGTATCCTGGTGTAGATCTTTTGTACGCAGGATGCCATGCATATTGCTCTGTAGTTTCCACAGTCGTTTGTGTTACCTTTTTTGTGGATTGGTACTATTATGTTTTCTTCCCAATCCCTCGGTATTCCTTCTCCTTCGTATACTTGCTGGCATATTTTGTGTGTCCGTTTCTTTATACACTCCCCTCCGTATTTGATTAGTTCAGGGCTTATTCCGTCTTTTCCTGCTGGTTTTCCTACTTTCATGTGTGCTATTGCTTCTTCTGCTTCTTCCAAAGTTATTGTTTCGTTTTCTGTCCCTTCTTGTTCTACTCTGATGGGGTTGTATTGTTCTTGTATGTTTGGTGCTTTGAATTTTGTGCTGTAATGTCTCTTCCATGTTTCTAATATTTGTGGCAGTTCTGTAACGACTTCTCCTTCTTCGTTCCTAATGCTCCACACATTTTGTTTGTGCATTCCCCTTAGGCATTTAACTGTTTTCCAGAAGTCCTTTTTGTTGTTTTTGTTGTCTTTGAATTTCTGCTCCATCTCTCTACCAAATTCTTCCCAAGCTTCCTCTTTGGCCCTCTTCACTTCCTCTTTTGCCTCATTTCTCCTTGTTGTATAATGTTGCCTGTCTTCTTCTCTCTTGGTCTGTAGGTATCTCTTCCAAGCTGTTTTCTTTTCCATTGCTATCCTTTTTACTTCCTCATTCCACCATTTCGTGCGTTGGTATCGAGGTGATATTTTGCTTTTCCCACAGATTGTTGTTGCTGTCTCAAGTATTACTTCCTTAAGTCTTGCCCGTCTCTCTTCCACGTTCCATTCTACCTCCTGATGGTGCTCTTGTTGTTCGTGTTCTAGTAATCTGCGCTCTACTTCTTGTGCGTATTCTGTTTTTTTCTCGGGCTTTCTTAGTTCAGTTATTTTTATTTTCTCGTAGCCTTTCTTGGCTACTTCCTTTCTTACATAGAATCTCGTGTCCGCTATTACTAGTTTGTGATTTGAGTGTATTTCTGCCCCTCGGATGACCTTCACGTCTAATACTGCGTACTTTGCTCCCTTTGTGTATGTGAAGTAGTCTGTTTCACTTTTGGCCTCTCTGTACAGGAAAGTATCAAGAATAATTCAATAAAAACAAAAGTATTGGAGGTAACTGTTTATTTCTTTAAAAAATTTTTAAAACAGTTTTCTTCTGCATCTATACAGCGTTTTCAGCGTACCTTAAACGTGTCAATTGAACACTTAAACACCAATCATAGTTTCACATTCACCAAATTTTTATCACTACGGCTCGTTGACGAACGTCCTTTGCATTATTCATCTTCCACGGGTTCTCTTCCCTTACGAAACATTTTGTGCCATTTAAATTTTTTTTGACTTTGATACAAAACTACACCGCATAACGTTGCTCTAACGTAAATTGCATGTCGAGTCTGTGACACGTCACCAAAACACGGTTTGCGGAAAGCGCGGTCCTAATTCTTTCAAGGCTCGGAGGCAACTAAGTCGGGTCACATTCTTTTCCTAAGATCTCCCTCCCTCACTCCACCCTACCAACCGTCCCGTTAAAAAATCACGTCCACCTAGCCCTTCTGGTTGGCTAGAAAAATTAGTCCAGATGCTTCCTGGGCAAACCGTGTAATCTCCTAATTTAGAAACACATTTTGCCAACTGATGGACAGTTTTTTGATCCTGCTATTATAAAATAAGAAAGCTTGTGACATCAGCCAATCGCGCAAATTGTTATCAAACCTATATCTTCTTTTAGTGGTTCAAAGAAATGATAAACGTAGAGTGCTCCAGTGCAGCCAGCAATTTCGACAGCCTCCAATTAACTAAGGCGCCAGTCAATGCGAATATTCCCAATCACGCTGGTCCTCGGGTGATAACTGCTTTTCGTCCTTCCAAAAATTGTTTATATTATGCGTCTCCTTTACTGTGTCTTAAGTTTTCTCAAAATTTGGGATGGTTGTATGTCCTCCATTATAAGAAACTTGATAATAATTCTTTGAGCAATGGCCGAAGTTATCTACCTCTTGCTTTAACATTACAATAGCAACTAAGAAAGCAGTAAAACCGGCTACCATACTAGAAAAATTGCTTTAGCAACCCCCCCCCCCTCCCACATATAAATCTCAGAAGTTCGATTCTTCTTTATTCACATTACGGCGCGAAAAAAGAGACATTAATTTTTATATTTTATTTATCCATGTAAATCAACGTAAATACAAAACAAAATAAAACACACGTTATCCCGGGCGCTTTCCTTCAATATTGCTATGGCATAGCAAATTGAAATGCGCTTACACTATGTCTGTAAATGTAAACTACACTCCTATATTATGCTACCAGATGCTGACGTTGCTGAAACACATAGAAGTGAAGGTAGTGAGTAATCCATGCAATGCTGTGTGTGGAGCTGTAGATAAAGCAAAAACTATTAACAGATACAGTTATGAGCAGAACTATGTTGCGTGGTGTCTTTGGACAGAGAAAATGCATTTTTCAGAGATCCGCATGAGGTTAGTAACTTTGTGTGGAAACGAGTGCCAAGCAACAGAATTGTTTTGTTAAATATCTGAGTTTTAAGGCGGCTAAGACCTTTATCCTTAAGGACTTAAAAATGGCAAAGGTCTGTGCAGAGCAGGCTTCCTATACTCCCACTGTCCGTCAAAAGCAGAGCGTAGCACCCTGTGAACTTTGGGGTATACAATACCACCACATGGTCCTGTTCACCGGATCTTACACGAAACGACTGTGTTTAACACAATAAAAAAGGCAAAGCACAATAATAAATTCTCCTCCAACGACGATGAAGTCGACTGTCCAGAAATGGTTTAAAGCAGCTTTAGGGAAACTTTTGGAGCGATGGCAACAGTGTATAAACATTGAAAGGAATTTTCTCTAATGAAAAGTCTACTCGATTTTATCTAATAAAAGATTAGTGACGAGAACACAATTGTTGTGTCACAGGTAAAGCAGAGCAGACCCTATGCATAAAACTAAAGTATAGGGCTTGGCGAAATTTTATTGAAACGAATGACAGTGAATTTTATTCGAATAAAAGTGACTAGCGACAAATTATTTAGCCACCGGAACCGAAAAATTTGCGGCCACTTCAGGTCAAACCGGTCTCGAGGTTTTCCGATCAGGCTGATTTTTGGCGCCTGGACTTGACTTATGGTCCTTAGTTGAATATTGAATGTTATGTCTCTATCTGTCACAGATCAAAGATTATAAGGCGTGACAGACGACAAACATGACAAAAGTAGAAGCTGGTTTCCAGCTTGGAAGCTATCTTACAGGCAAGCTACTTAGCGGGGGTCCGCTAAAAATATTATTAAAGTGGTAGCTCGGTCCATGCAGCGCATCGCACACTTACGTTGGTAATAATAGTCTATGAGAGCTTGAAATTCGTCGAATTGTGAAAAGATTGAAACATAAATATATTCCATACGATAAAAAATTATAATATTGCTACATGAAGACTCAATTTGTGTTCGTTGAATTTTACAAAGGACAACTTGGCATCAAGTCTTCTCTATTTGGGCGTTTTAGCAAAAAATTATCTTTGCTTCATTAAATAAATTTGCCGTTTTTTAGGTCAAATACAAACCAGAAGCAATTGTAGGAACAACTTTACGCTTAGAACAACTTTACGCTTAGAAAAACTAACTGTATGGTGTGGTTAATGACGCGAAAGTACTATTGAATTTGATTTTTCCTTTACATGATTAAGGAAATACCAGGGAAATATCGTTATTAAAAAATGCCAACCAATTCTTTGTAATTACAATTAGATGCTATAATTTTAATGAGATGTGGTTCTAACAGTACGGCACCACAAGCCACCTTTCTAGTGATACCATCAACTTATTGGTGGAAAAGTACATTGAAGTTTCCACGAAACCAATAAAAGAATGTAGTTTCAAATTACTTTAAAAAATATTTTAATTTTAATCTATTTGTATGTTATTTCAATAACAAATAAAAAAATAATAAAGATGCTAAAAGGCAAAATTGATTAAACGACAAATACTTATTTGTATTACAACCTTTTTGCTCTTAATAGTGATGAATAATACATGTAAATTTATTTAAACTATTTATTTAGTTTAGTTACAGGGAAACTGAATTATTTACTAACTCGAGGAATTAATAACATAAAATCACACTCTACAACTCTACTTATCTATTACACAATTTATGTCGCACGACCACGGTTTATTTAGCTTTAGGTATTTGATTTGTTCCGACTTCTTTGCTACATGCTCTTTATACCTCCAGCACCCGTTTTAGATTTTTCTAGTAACATTAGAACCATATGGTACAAACTGGAAAATTTCGCCAGTGTTCTAATTTATTTACATGTACCAGCACAGGTCTACGGTATTATGTTTGCCGCTCGACCGTGACGACTCGACGTCTACCCCAGTATTAGTCACAAACGTCTAAGGCGACAGTGCTTCTATAGAGGGAGGGGAGTCGGAATTTGTTTAAATTAAAAGATCTATTAGACCCATATTTCTGATTATATTAAAACATTTTTGCTTCAACTATAATTATGGGTTTTTTATTTTTAACGATTTCTTCAAATTATTTTATTATAGATATTTCAAAGTCACTTTACGCATAAATCGTTCAATTTCAAGCAAACTTTCTTTAAAATTGGAGTAGTCAAAATAAGTGAAGTTCAAAATTTTATTTGAAAATTAAAGGTAATGTTTAAAAGACAGTTCTGGCCAAAATAAAGATTTTTGAACACAGTTCTAAGGCGCAAAAAGCAAAAGAGCGATTTTTTTTTACTTTAATATTCGCACATTGACGATTCATTATAATAGCTTTCGGTAGTTAATTTATTAGTTAAAATAAATACTTATTTTTACCAAAATGTTTCTGGTGAATTGTTTTTTGGACGAGAGATTGCTTGCAAAAAGGTATTTTTGGCGTCCTAGGCTGATAATTTTTTACCTGCCTTTCCTCAAATTTTTTGTAAGGTGGAAAATTTTTTTTTACAAATGATAACAGTAGGATAAATTGATGCGGTGGTGACCTTACGAAAGTAAGATATGCAAAACGATTTTACAGATAGGCAACTAAACGTACATTTAGAGTTCAGCCACGCCACATTTTATATCAGCTGTCTTTGTTTACTACTCCGATTTTTTAAAGTGGTTTTCTCTTCAGAGTATTTGAATTTTTTATAGCAATTAAATTATATACCACATCCATATTAACCACTATATTAACTTAATTTACAAAAGAATACTTTGGTACTTTTAAAATTAAAAAAAACCTGCAAATACTGCAACATAATTATAAGGGTCAATGAATTTGCAATGATGAAGGGGAGCCTGTCAAGTAGATCAGAATTCACTCGATGCTGACGCGTATTGTTATGTGTAGTATAATACATATTGGGTAATATATAATCGATTAAATTATTTTTTAATTATTTTTATGCTTAAACGTTGATATAAAATCTGAATTATATTGCGAATATAACGTTTGACAAACGTTTAACAATGGAGGGTTCGTACATTCATGCTATTTGTATCACAATCTCCATAATCTTTTTATAGACATTGGGAGGTATGCTTGAATAGCTTCCCGTTTTTTTTTTGAATTCCTCATTTGTTTTTGGTTTGAAAACGTATATCTTATTCTTAAGATATCCAGTTAAATCTGGTGATATGGGAAGCCAAACGACATCACCAAAGCGGGAGATTAAATATCCTGATAACATTAGTTTAAAAAACTATTATCTCGTTCGCTAAGTCACACCATCTTGTTGAAACCCAGTTAAGTTTTTCAATTTGAGGTTTTGTAATGGTAACGTTGCTCAGTAAAAGTAAAAATCCTAATAAAAATAAGGCAACTCACCGTGCATCCAATGATTGTTCGTGGATAACACAATAATTTTCTCCCCTCGGATATGTTAGTTTTGGTTATTAGTAGACTCATAAGACACTAAGTTTCAGTGCTGCATTATTGTACTCCAGACGATTTTGAGAATCTCCAGACTCTAGTTTTTGAGTGCCGGTCTCTGTTTAATACAGACCGCAGGGGTGTCCAACGAATGCTTGCTTCTTGAGAGGTGTTGGGATTCTCTTACACACTTTGTCAAACTTTTTCAATATTGTCCTGTGTATAAACAGGATGAGCACGGTCAAACTTCCATAAATATCTTTAACATTACAACTTTCTTTAAACTTCTTCACTAGCTAACATTATTAAAACCAAATCTTTGGTACAACATTTTGATAGTACATACACACGCTGAAAAAATTATGAAATACTTTGTGATTAGCTCGTCATGTGTTCTCTACATAATCTCCAATATTACAACTTCAATTTTGTCACTATTGTTTCTAATTAAGCCAGAGTAGAGTATCATTTAAATGATCTATTTTGTATCTTGAAAAATACTGACAGTTCTATAACTTTGACATACGTATACCAGTCACTACCAGAAAGAGCTGATAGAAGTAGACTGAGCACAATAAAAAAAGATAATAAAAATTATCTGAAAATTAAAACCTCCGTAAACATGAGTAAGTATGCACAAGTAGATACGAAATTACAAGAAAACAATAACAAAAGCACAAAATCCATCCATAATATTTTCAAAATCCTGCGATAGGTCCATATCTCAAAAGGTTTCAGTCTTTTGCACATTGCCTCCGTAAGTGTCCATGCTTCAACGCCATACAAGAAGATACTGAAGACATCACATGTTAATAATCGAATACGTACGGGAATGGACAAGGCCCTGCACATCAAAATTTTCTTTATCTTTTGAAAGATTTTTCTTGATTGTCTTGCAACATGAGTTGCATTTTTAAAAAGTAAGCGTCAAAACTTAACTATGTCCCAATAATAATAGTGACAAAATAATGGTAGTGTTAGTAGATAGCGTCACCTTCGGTTGAACATTCTTAGCAGTAGTCACTTGAGTTAGTAGTGCTACGTCATTTGCACAATGTTAAAAATCGGGTGCCAAACTATGATTAAATTGGTCATTAAAGAATATCTTAGTCAGTAATATTAAACAACGTTTAGATGGTGGATCTTTGCCTTCATATTTTGCTGTAAATAAATAGGCAAAACAATTTTATATCGACCGACAAAACATCAAAGACAAACCATATGCATATTGGCTAATTGAAGAAGAAAATGTCGCCCTCATCGAGCGTAAACTGCTGAAAAATAGAGTTGTCAGCAGGATTCGGGTTTTCCAATATAATCGTGCAACGCATTCTGCATGTGTAACTTCATATGAATAATGTTAATGTCAGATGGGTACTCCAACTTTTAACGCAGCAAAAAAGAAGAAGTTCTGCGATCCATTGTTACAGAAGAGAAAACCATGATTCTATATCATACCCCCTAGCAAAAAGAGAGTAAATAAAATAGCATAGACTAGATGAAAAACGGCCAAGAAAGGCAACTATGACTCAACCGACGATTTTTTGTATTTAAAGAGAGTTGTAAGAAAAGCAGCCAGCTTACTACATAAATTGTGCGAAGTTAATAAGGGAGTGTAGAGAGGAGGAGTCAAACTGTCCACCTTATGCACCATAATGCCCGTAAGGCCGCAATTGCCCAGATTGCTGTGAAGGACTATAGCTTTGAGGAGCTTTCTCACTTACCTTACCCCCAGTGAAAATTTTCACATAGAAAATTTAACAATGATAAAGAGTTACTGTTTTGGATAATTTTACAAATAAAACTTTAGAGCATTTTTTCAAGCATATTGAAATACTAATTTCTATATGTAATAAATGTGCTGAAATATAGTCAGGCTGGAAACTTTTGGCGCTTACCTCGTACGTGAATAAGTTAAAAATTATGATATTTGCACATCTATTTTCCATAACCGTGTAAAATACAAAATAAAGGACTCTAAAAATTGTACCTAAAAATCTAAAAACTAAAAAAAATTAATGAAATCAGCATTTAATTCGAAAAATGCAAATTTAAACTTAACTGGCAAAGCCAGTAACGTATGAGCACGTCGTTCTTTATTATATAAAATTTAGCGGCGGGCTGGCACCTGAAAATTAATTGACTTTATTTTCCTAATTTTGCAGGTTTTTCAAATTAATTTCTCTCGAGCTTTAATTAAATTTTATAAAATAATAAATTTAGTGTGCAGGACCAACTTAGGAGAATAAGGAAATGAGCTGTAATACTGGTGCTTCTAGAAGAGACATCATTAAGTCCCCTTTATAAGTTATCAGTATCTTAAATTGTTTTTTAGAAATTTTTATGTTGTTTTTTTTGGAAACTCTGATAATTTGTGTCTTCAATTTTAGTTTAAGTAGCGCACAATGACAAATAATAACCTAAGCTATCGATCAACAAGAGAGCCCACCTGTTGGCCAACAGACCGAAATAAAATACCGGACCTAATAGACTTCTGCGTAACCAGAGGAATTGATATCAAAACAGAACTCGCACCAACGCTAGCCGAGGACTACTCACTATAGAAAACTACACAAAAAATAGAACAATCCCAACATCAAATTCCGCCAATACGACCAAACGACGGCACCTGACCAAGAACGAACAATCAAAAGAACACAGATTTTGTGGAACATCTCGCATGAGTGCTTCAGCCCTTTCTTTGCTCAATAATAGCAGATTCCTCATTAAATAACCCCCCCCCCCCCAATGAAAGAAATAAAAACCCATGAGGTAGAAACAATTATAATCTCAGAAATCAATCCAAAAAAAGGCTCCCGGATATGATGTGATAAATACTGAAAGAACTCTCTCAAAAAAGCATTACAGCAATAACACAAAGAAAGATTAAAAGTCTGGAAAAAATCGATAGAAATAAAAACTAATAATATAATTTGATAGTGATTAGTAACCCTCACAAGTATCAAAGTTATTTGAGAAAAACGGAATTTCTTATACATTGGATATATGGGAGACCAACACTTTTTCGGAATTTTAGTTGAAAGTGACGCCTAAATGAAAAAGTTTGGTTCGAAGTAGTAATGAATAAAGGGATAATTGAAGTTAATTTTTCATTAAAAATCCGACTCCTTCAAAAACCATTATAAGGGACCTGGAACTATCGACCAAGCGCACGAATCGGTCAGAAAAATCAGCAACAACTTAGAAGACGAATGTTACTGTTTCGCACTTTTTATTAATATAACTTAAGTTTTTGAGAAGCTATGGCATCTGGGCGTATTCTACAAACTTTGCTTATCCACAGTACACCCTATTACAATCATACCTTGCAAATAGGACGTTTTAAATCAAATATCGAGAGGAATATATTCAACTTTATTCCATTCAGGCTGGGGTACCGCGTGGTAGTATTCTCGGCCCTATATCATAACATCTACGTACCCCGATGACAACAATCCTACCCTCGTACCCAAATCCCATGATTAGAGAGCTACAAAATTATTTGGACTAACTGGAAAAATGGTTAAAACAATGGCGCATAAAAGTAAATAAAAACAAATCAGTTCACGCTAAAGAAAGACACTTGTCCCCAATCAGGCTAAATGGAAACATAATACCACAAGGAGCACCTGGCGTACTGATATATTCTCAAAAAAATTAGATCAGACTTAAATTCTAGAAAATGTACTGGATCCTAGGCAGAAAATCTAAATTATCAGCAGAAAACAAACTTCTATTATGCAAATCCCTACTAAAAACAATATGGACCTATGGTACATCTCTTTGAAGCTCAGCTAGTAAGTCAAACTTAGGAATCTTGCAACGCTTTCAAAATAAAACTCTTTGAGCTGTAGTAAATGCGCCATATATCAAATAAACTTCTACATTCTGACCTAAAGATACCAACCATTAAGGAAGAAATAATTTACAGAATCATGTATAGAAATAGAATCTTCACCCACCTAAACGATCTTGCATTCTCACGCCAGACGACTGAGATTTAAACCTTTGTATCTTCCTACCTGATTTATTTAAACAATGAATGTACCAGTTCAATAATAAATAAGAGGGCATTCGGTGAGATGCTACTCTTCATGTCATGTATTATATTTGTTTTAAGTTTTTAGATCAAGGCCTATATATGTTATACTTATAGTCTTTCCTGTATTTCAGTGGAGTCAATAAAATACCCCTAACGTTGCTTAAGTTCAACTGATGTTGCATAACAACGGTATGTGCTAAACTAATACTTTAATGAAAGTGCAGGAGCTTTTTTTGGCAAATTATTCTAATTTCAACAATTTTAAGGTAGCACCTCGTATACTAAGAATAAAAAATTAATTTCTCGCTAATTCAACAGCAGCTTCTTTACATTCAATACAATAATGAAATTGATACAAAAGTGTGAACAAACAAAGCATTTGAGTTTTATTAAAAACAAACATAAAAGCAGAATAATTCGGACTTCTCTTGCGTACGCTGTTTTTGCTGTATAATTCGATTTGTGTATTTTGTGGTACATGCAAATTAGAATTAAAAAAATGTTTTCCATCCTAATAATTTCTACTACCGACACATCACTTTAGCATTGCAAAATAGGGAAAACTCTGATTTCTACTAGCTGTTTATTTTTATTATTCATAAAAGGGAAACCGCACGCGTAAAGGTGATCTGGCATCTGCGTTCTCATCCCCAGCCCTAATCACACGCATGACCTGATCCTTTTCGAACTAATTTGGGACAAATGGCCGTAAATCTAACAACTCCAAACTCGCCGAGTTTAACTAATAGAATCAGATGGGGGAAAGTCGGCGATTTTTGCGATGTCATAGTCGAAGCGGAGTCCGGCCCTGGCCGGCCGAATTTTAATCGCGACGGCAAAGCAATTTTGAGCAATGGCGTGCCATAAAGCGCGTGGGTTTCGGGCTCTCCTGCACTTCACACTTAACACGTTGATGACGTCTCCTTCGCACCCCGCCCCGATCCCACCCATGTGGACCGCTGGTCCTTCAGGATATCAGGGCAGCGGCGGCTATATAAGGAGCCCCGGTGCTGCTGCTGCAGAACTGCCGTGACCCTGCTGGTGGCCGCAACACCATGTGGAGCCCCTCGACCCTGGCCGCCCTGCTCGTCGTGCTTGTCCCCCTGGAGGCGCTGCCGTCCTCGGTACGTACCACCCCTTGCTTAGCCGCCACGCGCCGCGCGCCAATTTCGGGGCGGATTGACAGCCGCCGCCCTTAATGGGTCCAAGGGCCCCGCTCGCGCAAGAAAAATTTTAATTGAATCCGAACTAGTTTCGAAAGCGCCTGCGACGCGGAATCGCTCTGGACATTTTTTAATTTTAAGGACCTGTATCCAAGCGGGAGCTTTGAAGCTTCGCGCGCTTAATTAACTGGACGGAGTCGAGTGAGCATACGGCGCCGAATTTTATTAACTGCCGTTATAATTGAGTAAATCCGTTTATTTGTTTATTATACCCTTTATCAGATTGTTTATTGCATATTTACCTTAAAGTGTCGACGCTGCTCTTTGAATAGTTAAATTATATTAAGTTGCAATTATTGTATTATACCAGAGCTGACACTACAGTCTTGCGATATAAATAATTTATTTAGGTGTCCAAGTTTTGTACAGAAAAATTAAAAAAAAATAGAATCATTTTTTGCTATATACATTTTTTTGAAGCCGTGAATATACCAATAAATTTAAACAAACTTACATTGAGTATTTAATATTCTGAATTGTTAAGCATTAGTTTAATTTGCTTTTCGGCTTTGTAAAAAAAATTTGTGTCGCTTAGTAATTAAATTCAAATTACAAAAACAATTTTCCGCGACGTTTGGACATATTAAAACTCCTAGAGATTGGAAATATTGTAATTTGTAAACTTTTTGTCGCGCTTCAATATGTAGAGTTTTTGCAAGAACTTTAAATTCGTAAATTTCGATTTGAAAAGCTAAACTGGCGTTCACAACAGACTAGCAATTGATTAATCAACTTTAAAGCTTTGGTGGCCGCACCAACACTTATTTATCCTTGTAATTTGTTTTTAATGGAAATTATTTTTACTAAACGGGCGCAGGTGACTTTGTAATTTATGTGCTAGCTCTACAAGGGTTATAGGTGTATTCGCACTTTATTTCCTTAAATTGTTAGCAAACTAGAATTTTAATAATTTATTTATTTATTTTATGTTTAGGCAGTTTTCCGTTCTAGAAATATACAAAGTTTATTTAAACCTGCAAAAACTACAATGATGTTAAAAAATTATTGCACTAAAATAAGGCTAATAACTCATTTTAGTAGTAAAAAGTCCTTAAATGTTAATTTGTTGCTGATTATTAAGCTGCTGATTAAATTTTTTTCTTAGAGTCTTGGGTAAATAACAATTGTTTTTATTTTTGCTATAAATCTGAGGCCAAATCTTCAGGCTCTAGGTTAAACTATTATTTTCTTTTAAATCAAATTCTTAATATTAAAAATATTTTAAATTTTTTTAAAATTCACTATTTTAACTTTTGGTGAGCTTATTTACTTATCACAGCACTGGTATTTCAATGAGCTTGCGGCTCAATTATTACCTTTTTGGAAATTAAGGTAATGCTATGCCAAACATAGTTACATTTGCAATACATGGTTCGATTATAAAGTAATTGCGCTCAAATTCTTTATACAACCACAATATTTTTTCTTGTATGAATGCTCCCTTTCCCAATCTCGTACGTAGTGTTTTTTGCTGTTTTTTACTTTTTTATGCTTTTGATAATCTGAACAGTACAATAGATGTTCCAATCAATTTCGTTCTTTCAAATTTCTGGTTTTCTCATCGGTTTACGGGGGATTTTTTAAAGCTTTAAAGAATAAATTTGGTTAGCTATTTTTTATAGATTCCTAATCAATGCAAACAATTTTTCAAATCTCCATAAAGCGCAGTTCATGTCTCTTTCATGTTGTCCATTCATGTTTCTCAATTTGTGTTGAATTGAGACCTTTTTATATCTAAATACTATTTAAAAGTTACATATTATTTTTTTCTTCTAAAAGAAGTGTAAAGTCTACTTTTCCAAAATAAAACTTTTGGACTCCTTGAACAATGCGATAATTTGTCATCATAGTTTTATCAGGAGCAAATTTTACTTGATGGAAACACCAGCAAACTGACTTAAGGGGCTGATTTTTTTAAACAATTGTACTAGTCCTTAAGCAATTATTATATAGTCAGATCTAGCATGAAAATATAAAGATAATAAATTGAGATTGAATATATATATTAATAGTGGAAGCTTAATTTCTTAAGTCGAAAAATGCTTTAGCCATGTATGAAACATATTTGCAATAACAAATGCTTTTCTATTTAAATATCTCCTTAGAAGTCTTAAAGATTATAAATGTTTTTAAATATTCCTCTTCATCATCATCATCTGCCCAATTCAGTCCTTTGTTGGACGTAGGCCTCTCCAAGCATCTTCCATTGGTCCCTGTTTTTCGCCTTCTGCATCCAATTGTAATCTGCTACTCTTTTGATGTCGTCAGTCCACCTGAGGGGGGGGGCTGCCTCTATGCCTTTTGCCTATTCTTGGTCTCCATTGCAGCATGCTCTTCGGCCATCTTTCATCTTCTAGTCTGGCAATATGCCCGGCCCACTGCCATTTCCCTTTAAATATATGTTCTATTACATCTTTTACTTTTGTTTTATTTCGAATCCATATATTTGTCATCCTGTCTCTTAGACTGATTCCTCTTAATTTAAGTAATTTAAACTTTCTGTACGATTCAAAATTTTGATTATATGCAAATGTAATCATTAAGGATGCATTTTATTATTTCAACTCCAAATGTTAAGTTTATTTTTGCAAAAATAATGACGGCGAATTGCTTTAGTTCTGTTTAAATGGCAAAACTCCAATTATGTAGTGTTTACCTTATAGGACTATCTAGAGTCTACTAATTTATCGTCCTTCACTTTCACCTCTTGTATGGTGGAGGTGACAGCCAGAAGTATAAAAATTTGGTTGGCATGGTTTTAGAAGAGTTCTGCACCAAAAGTCGCTTCTTTATAGCTCCGGATAGTTTAGAGAACAAAATATTCATACTGGAAGTGATGACTGAGTTACGCTAGTTGCGTGTAATAGCAGAATCCTGACACAAATGTCTTTTAGAATCTCTACAAGAAAGGCAATTATTAACTTACAAAAACTAGAACACATAAAGCATCTAGTACCAACTTGTTTGGTAAAGGTTTGGAACGGCATTCTTCAGGAGTCACAGTTCCGCCGGAAGATGATAAGGTTCTGCAGGAGCTTTTAGTAAAAATTTGATTTTGCGTTTCTCCTATTAAATTTCAAAAAATATTAAAGTTTTGTTTGAGAAGAGTGAGAAAACGCGATCTGCTTCGTCTAAAACTCTTATGATGTAAAATAAATTCCACATTTTAATTTCAAAGGTGCAAGCTCCAACTCACTCAGATGTGTGCATTTGCAGTGTTTCAACGATACTTCTATACGAAACATGTAATTTTTGGATCCTCGATCCTGCAGTTAAATAAAGTAAAAATGATTAATGGTTTTGCCTTTTTCTGCATGTTCATGTAAAGATAGCAGGCTACTTAAATGTTAATTCTTCTGATATTTATACTCTAGGAAGTTGCTGTTTAAACAAATCATAAAATTCCAAACAACATAGTACGGAGCAAAAAGATCAAATGTTATTATTTTAACATTTTACAAATGCAATTAAATTGTTTTTATACTAAGTAAAAGTCTCTAATAGAGTAACACTTTAACAGATGAAAATAAAAGAAATGCTTAAAAAATAAAGTTAAATAAAATTACAAAAATGAAAGAAATAAATACGACAATTTTATATAAAATTGTTAACAATATTGTAAATTTAGGCTCGTGATATAAGGTTATTTAAAACAAACGTAAAATTTAAATTTAAAAAGAAACCAATAGTATCCTGACACATGGGTAATACTCTTAATCAAAGAATATTATAAGAAAAGGAGTAGTGCAAAGAAAGAAACTACTAAATTTTGACAAGTTTTTTCTCATTATTCATTTTTTTACAATTTATATGGTTTTATTAATAAATTATTTAAATATATTATTTTATATTGTCCTTTCTAATATGCTTTTTATGTCTTTTAGCCATTTCTTACTCAGTTTTTTTGTGTTAGATGTCTTTACTTCTTCTTCTTTTATAATTTTTTCACTTTTAATATTGTTTTCACAAATTTACTTTAAATTACTCTCATTAAATTATTTTATAAATTGTTTTTTGTGCATTATTCACCAACAATTAATTAATGTGACAGTTTCTTCTTTTTTTTACTTCACCAAGTCTTGTTCTTCCCAGTATGGTTTAGTCACGTTTATTGGAAGTAAAAATAAGAATAATCTGCCTTTTAAACGTTCTGTTGGCTTTATGTTTTAAAATATGAAAATAAAAGTTAAAGAAAAGAACTGAATTATTTTTGTTACACAAAGCAAGTATTAACTGTGTGAAACAGAAACAGATCGGGTGAAAACAATTAGTGCGAAACACAAAGAGATCATACACTATGGGACAGAGATTTGATTCTGCAATATTTGATTTCACATGTGTCTATTACTTAGTCGATCACTTAATAGATAAGCAAAAATAAACCACGTGGGTTCAGCGTTGGTATTTAAATATTCAATATTGTTAAGCCTTATTGATCCAAAACTAGTAAAATTAGAATTGTAATGTAACTCTATTTAATTTGAGAGCCGATAAGGGTTTTCCAAACATTAGACAACATATCACAAATCCATAAGACTAAAAGAGTTACTCGTAATAACTATTTTGCAAAAGTGCTAAGATAAACCAGTTATGAATCTCATAAAATAAAGAAATCAATTTTGTCTTCTTCAAACTTTTTACTTAAACACTCAAAAAGTGACTATGAAATTAATATTTGTTATGGTATCTCTTATCAGTTTCTTTATGTCTAATAAAAGTTGTTTCTTGAAACATTTATAAACTGAGAGGGCCATCTTGACGTTGCTTGGATTTTATTTTGTATTGATTCAGAATATAAGAAGTTAATTTTAATGCTCTTTTGTTATTTGTCCTTTGAAAATGGTTCTATCTACAACTAGAATATTTTTTAAATATACTCTATTCCATATCAAAAACCAAAATTAAGAATAAATGTCTTCCATGCATCCAGGTCATTGATTTCTTTAATACATGTTCTGAGCTTCAATAATAAAACGATAGTGCAGCCAGCAGATGGCGCAAAAATTTTTTTACTTTGCAAATTGAAACTGTCTATGAACGCACACCTAAATTTCGATAAAACTGTTTTCTTTTGGTTTCAAAAAAAGAATAAAAAAATTCTTGCAGTCATTTTAAGTGCATCTTTATTAAATTGTCTACACCTATATATTTTGGCACAAAGTAGAACTAAGAACAGTAACAAACTACTAGTGTGAGTTCAGAGCAGTAGGCTTACTCTTCCAATCTATTAGCAAATTTACAAGGCTTCCAGAGGTCTATTTCATTTGGATTTAGCATATCCAACTTACAAATAACCAAGAAAAAGTGTTTTGGACTAGTGGTTTTTCTGTTATAAGCAATTGTAATTAAAATTTTGGCACAGATTGCAAATCAAAAACACCGCTTAAGACTACTATAGCAAATAACATCGGTAAGATTAATTATGACATACAAGATTTTCTTTATTCTGAGTCAACTTAAATGAAACATTTGCTTGAAGCATCACTGATTATCTCTTTACGCGTAAATGTGGTGTGTGTGGATTTATGTTGGTTAACACAAGATCGCCATTTTCTGGGCTGATCTTAAATATTATTTAAGTTGCTCTGCAAGTTCGATGAAGTAGTAGTAGGATCGGTATACGTGAGAGGAGTACGACTGCGTCATTTGGAAATGCTTATCTAGTTTTTGGTATGCCTATAGTGTAAGGAAAATCTACTAGCGGCACTAGTACACTGCCTTGAGGCACTTCTGAGGTAATGGAGTAAGGATCCGTCTATTCTTCTTGCATATAGTTTTTATGTTGTACTGTAGGTCTTTATGCCATACTTGGTTTTAGACATCTGGCAAGTTGTTTCTCAAAGGTTTTAGCTAACAAAAGAAGAAGCCTGATAGGTCTGTGTGAGCTTGCATCGTTTAAATTTTTTCTGGCTTTAGGAGCCTGATAATCTTCGCAATTTAATCTTAGGTGGCATTACAGATAAGTATTAATGCCTTTATATACTTCGTGGCTTTGTGTAGTACTTTATAGTTAATTAAATCCCAACCTGGAGCTTTTTGATTCCTGGTTAGATTTGGGTTAGAATATTTTTTTGGGTTCCTTCTATTTTAAAGTTTTTGATAAATAATTGCATTTGGAATGGAAAGTTCTATACCACAAGCTTTGGTAGTTGCTTGTGTTGGAAATGGCTTAAACACATTTACTAGGTATTTGGCAAATACAATTGCTTTCCTTTATTATTTCTCGTTTATTTACCATCTTGCGCAGTTTGTTGAGAACGTTCAATTTTCCTTGTTGCTTTCTACAACGAATAGCCTGTAGCTGCTGAGGCAGGCAGATTACTAATATTTATTTATTGATTGATTTTTGAGAATAAAGATCAATCATTTGAGATCTTAGGCGGTCTTATTAAACTTTTTTTATCGTTTTCGCCATCGTTTGCGTAACAATCTCTTTTCTGCTACTTTTTGTTGAATTGCTACTAGATACACTTTTTAAGTTCATATTTATGTAAATCAAATATATTTACTGAAACACCATAAAAATAAAAGCATATGAACTTATTTTTTTGCGCAATCTCCTGCCTTGGGTTGTCGTTTTTACCCATACGGACAAAACTGCTGGTTCCCTCTCTTGGCCGGCGCAGACGAGTTCAAGTCTCGCCTAATTTATAAGTGTACGTGACGTCCTAGAATTATGTTAGTTAAGTGCATGTTAGTAGGCACAGTAAGTCTAATAAGTGCACCCCAATCGAAAAAATCTCCTGTCTTAGAAGAACGTTTTTCATGATGGGTAGGTAGTTTCTTTATATCATTATAATAAAATAGGGTGTAACACCAGCAAATTGCACACCAACGCGTCGACAATAACATCACCCTTACATTTCTGTCTTCTAAGTGCTTCTTATAGTGATCTAAGCAAATGAAAATCGCAAAGCAATAAGTCTGGGCTGCTAGGAAAGTGTTCGTATAGTCTAGAACAAATCCTCAAGTTTTTGTCGAATGTGAGAAGATATTTGGAAACGGGTTATCGCAGAATAACGTCTCAGATCTCTTAAAAACAATTTCAGTAATCTTCAATTGGCGGGCATTCTTGAGGAGACAACAAAAAATGCGAATATTCTCCTGAATAACGCAGGTTCTGGAAAATATCTGGCTTATTTTCAACTGCTTTTCTCTCTCCCAAGATTTTTGTATTTCATACGTACCCTTGAGTCTTATTAATGGTATTGTCATCTATTGCTCCTCAAATTATTAGACGATTTGGTAACCTCAGTCATAAAAAAACTTACTCTTGCTCTGACTAAAGAAACGGTACGCCAAGGTATTCTAGGGAAGAAAACCTTTAATCATCTTCATCAATAACGCTTAAAGCTGTATTCTTCTCCGTTCACCTCACGACAATTTATATACAATTACTTTTTAAAATTAATAAGCAATAATTATGTTGATGTTTAAGAAAGGTGACTCCAAAGAACCCGACAACTACAGATGAATAAACCTGCTAAATGCAACACTGAAATTAACAACGATAATAATAGCAAAGACAATAAATTAAAGAATACAATTGCAAGAATCATCGGTCATGTGATGTTGCCATGTTTATGTATGTCTAATAGACCTGAAGAAGGCGTTTGATGAGGTTCAAATGAAGGACGTAATACATCTGTTATCTGATAGATCCGTTAGAACTAATAGACTGTCGAAAATATTTACAAAAATAATAAAGTAATCTTTACCGAACCTATAAACTATAAAAGCGGCATTAGACATGGAAACTCATTCAGCCCTCTGCTGTTCAATTTGGTAATGGACGAGAGCATCAAAAAGTCAAAACAACAAGAGGATACACACAAAGGGAAATAAAGAGCTAAGAATCGTCTGTTATGCAGACGACTACATAATAATGGCAGAAAACAAGGATAACCTTCAAACACTACTGTACCAATTTCGAATGACATCACAAAAATATGACATGATAATATCCAGTAAAAAAACGAAAATAATAGTAATAAGTAAAGAACCAATAAGATGTGAGCTAGGTACAATAAGTTGAGTATCTAGGCATCAACATGTTCACTGACGGCAAATAGAAGAGAAGTCAAGAAACAAATTAATAAAGCAAACGGAATAATTGGTTATCTAAATAAAACTATAGGTAAAAACAAATACTTATCAACAAAAACCAAAACAAGTGTAAAAATGTAAAAGTGTAATAAGACCAGTCATGACGTACACATGTGAAACATGACCAACACTAACAAGACACAAAGACTATTAGAATAAGAGTACTTAAAAGAATTAAAAATAAAACAGTAAGGAATAGAGTAAAAAGTGAAGATATAAGGCGTATATGTACGATAGACAGTGTTAATAATTGGACAAAAGGAAGAAAAACACAATGGAACAAACATATAGAAAGAATGGTAGATGACAGAGGGGTGGGAATAACAAGAGATAAATCGCCAGTTGATAGAAGAACGATAAGATGATCTAGAAAACAATAGCGCAATGATCTAAATTAAAGGATGACCGAAGAAGGAACAAGCGGTTCTGCCTACTTATGAGATAGAAGTAGAAGCAATGCAACTTATTAAAATAATAAAATAAGACACATGAACATATGAACTTTATATTCTGATCGAGTTGCCGCAGAAGTGCCCTCAACAACTCATGGTCGTTTATTTTTGTCCTGAATAGCACATGAATATGTTAATGTCAGATCCATTATTATGCAACAAGTGAGTAGTAGAAACTATACCATTAATAAAAATAGAAAGACTGACATTTGTAAGACGTACTAAATTATTGAAACGGAGACAGTTCGTAAATATCGCATTTGTAAAGATAAATAAAAAATTAGAGCTTTCGCTCAAGTTTCAGGTATCCTATTCTTCTTCTTTTTCATAATCTTCATGTCCTTTGCAGAGCGTCTTTACAGAACTGTTGTTTAACTACTCGTCCACATCTTCCACGCTTTACGGTCCTGGCTCATTTGCTTCATTTCTGTCACAGTTTTCTCCTTGTTTTTTCCGATTTCCACTATCTGTTGGGCGCCTTTCTTGGTCTCCCCTAAGTTTCATTTATAAAAACCCAATGCGTGCTCGGTCAGCTAGATCTGTTGGAAATATTGTCGTTGTAGCTAAAAGTGTTGGAAAACATCCACATTTCTCGATTTCAAGACGTGAGATTGGGTTTCATAAACTGGCTAAAGATTTAAGCTTAAAGGCTTATGAGTCCAAGTAACATAAGAACTTGTTCCAGCAAATAATAAACAACGCCATGCATTCGTTAATTTAGTGTTAAAGATACAAGAAACTAATCTGCATTTTCTCCTGGTTAATGCAGCCCACTTTCATCTCACTAAGTAGGTAAATAAGCAACACCGTAGTATCTGAGAAATCTCAATATCCAAGAAAAATAATTTAAAAATCTAACACGCTTTCTAGGCTGGTGGCACCATTGGTTCATATTTTTTCGATAATGAGACTGGTGTGACCCTTTTAATGAATGATGTTATTGTGAATTTCTGACTGACTTTTTTGCCACAAGTAGATGTCATAATAGTACCTTTATTTCCAACAAGAGAGCACTACATGTCACACAAGTCGTGAAACAAGTGCATTCTTGTGCAAAGAATTTCGTTCTTCTTTGGGTGTCTTAACCATTTCGGACATTAGTTATGATCATGGTAATTCTCACTCTATTGACAGCCAGACGAAACAGTTCTAGAACTAGTCTCCAAGGTTCGTCAGCCAGGAATGGCTTTGCCTTGAGTTTTTTCTGTATGATCAATTGTAATAAACAGTATATGCTGCTTTTCATAATGTGCGCAAGATTGTAAACATAACTTCTTTTTATTTTTGTAATTACCTCAGCACTTCTTTGTTCCTTCCGATCCTGAGTATCCGTCGGTACATCCATATCTCAAAGACGTTCATTCTGTCGGTTATTGTTTGTTTATCGTCTAACTTTCCGCAAACTAGAGGAGGACAGGGAATATATAACATTTCAGCATTCTTATTTTAAGAGTTAAGCTTAGATCAATGGACAAAAATAATTTTTCTTATATTTATAAAGGCTACTCTGGCCTTTGATGTTCAGCATCGCAGTTCACCTCTGTAGTCTCAGTTCTCATAGACATCCCAAGCAATTGTATGTGCATACTCGTTCATTTGTCCGTCAACACTTAGTACTCCCGGGTTTTAATTTCGATACAACTGTATATTTTGTTTTTCAGTTGTTTAGACTTAGTATTTTTCAGAATGTATTTTTATTCTCGTTAATAGTTATTACAGATCTTCTAAAGAGTGGGTCGTGATGACAGCGTCATGTTGTTGATATAAATAATAAATTATAGTGATATAGTTCTAATGCCAGCGTAGAAGCACCACCTGCAAACTGAGAGGTTGGGGCTCTCATATGCTTGTTTTCTCTGTCCGGTTGTCGCGCACCATTTCTGATTTAGAGCGATATGGCAAACATCCGGCTTTAGACGAGGAAAACTCAGATGCTCAATTATTTTGACTAAGTAGGCCATTTGCCAGGCATCAATGGCTCCGGGAATGGAATCTGGATCTGTTCGCACTGCAGCCGCCGCCTCAACTAAGCGTTCGTGCTGGCGCTCATTGTTCACATATTGTCCATTATTTTTTATTCCTGGTTGATATTCTAATAATTTATGAAAGATTTTCTGTTAGTAAATATTGAACAATTTTGTAAAAAAGGCACATTTCTGTCATACACTTTTGCGGATTTCTATTATCAATTTTAACATTTGCGGTCTGATTCCAATAAATTTATTTGCTTTATAATTTCCTGGACGACTAATTTCTCGAAATGGAGATCTGACGCCATCAAACTTTTTTCTTTGAGGCTCGGTTAAAAATAAAGTACTACAGCAACGATTCAAGCATTCAAAGACAATATAGGAGCTGTTGTTTGCGAAATCGAGCCGAATTTGTGCTTTATAAAAAATGTCCTCAAACGGATGGCCGCCTTGATTCGTGATTATATGCAGACTTTGTCCTCTATATTTAAATAGACATATATTAAAAGTTCTCAAAAAACAGCGTTTTTTATCTTTTAAAATAACACCTCTTAATGAAAGACCATTTAGAATAGACGAAGCAAAAAACTTTCCAATTTGTAAAGAAATCACTCTTTCATAGATACAGTAAATTTTTCTCCTATTTATAAAAAAAAGAATTCTCTTTTATAAATAGGAGGAAAATTGACTCCCTGCTTTGCCCGTATTTTAGTGAAATCAATATGACCAAATTAACGCCAAATTAAACTTTTTTATTCAAAAAGTTCTACTTTGCTATTCTGCTTTTTGTGACTAAGAAAGAATCGCAATAACGTCGAATATTAGGTATTTTAAATAACCGTCAATTAATTTTTCAGCAAATATTGCAGGAGGGCCGCTTGTTAGAATCATTAGCGCAGCGTCTTTCAGTCAATTAACAAGCGATCAAATTACGCGGAGCCTTATGAATTTTTTTGTTTTAACCTTTCAAATTCCTATTTAAATTTTAAATACAGGGTTTGTTCGAAAATTAGCAGCCATTTGCGTAGCACGCTTTTATTGGTAACCTGCGATTCGATTTTAATATAGGGTGCTCCAAATTAAACTTCGAGATTGATTTGCGTTCTGTGAACGTTAAAAATTTGCATTTGTACAGTTGGTATCTAAATACATAGCAAAGTCCACCAAAGATCATCAGAAACGCCGCCCATTTGTGAATTGGGTTTTAGAAAACATAGCAGTTGATTGTGATTTAAAAAAAACTTGTATTGATCAATAAAGCTCGTTTTTCTTCAAATGGTTTTGTGAAGCGTCAAAATTGTCACACCTGGGGTAGTGAAAATCCACGTGCTATTCACGAAAAACCAATGCATCCACAAAATGTGCTGTTTGGTTGTGCATTGTGGTCTAGAGGACTTTTTTGAGGATAAATTGGCAACGTTGTTACTGTAAATCAATTTGGTTTCAAAAAGATGGAGCTATGTGCCATACAGCACGTGAAACACATACTCTACTACTACAAAATTTCTAGTCGTGTTATCTCGCAGTGAGAGACTTTTTCTGTGGGAATATTTGAACGAAAGGCGTGTGCCAACAAACCTGCTACGATTCCAAAGCTGAAAGAGAACACTAGACTGGTCATTGCTAAAATAAAGGTAAATTTGTGGCATACCATCATGGACAACTTTCTCTCGATTTATTTATGCCCACACTTGTTAAAATCTAAAGAAATCTTATTGTTACCGGTCGTTAGTGCAAAATGTGTTTCTTAGATATTTACTATTGCATTTTTTAGATTGGTACTCAAGGTACAAACAAGATGAACTTTCAATACACAAGTTTACACTTTGGAGTAAAAAGAATCATCATCAGTCACTAACTAGACTAACAAATAAAATTAATTAATTTTTGTTTTTACATTTGTGCTAACTATTCTTTAAAATTAAAAAACGGGGATGCGAGGAACTATATCTATATATAATCACAAGTGTTTGTATGGTGGGTTAAAGAAAAAAAAGTTTTAAGTTGTACCTCCATTTGGAGATGTGAAAATAGAAAGGACCTGTACATAATATTTCCGTTTCTTTTGGGTGAAACTTCAACAAGACAGAGAAGAAACAAAAAGACTCAACCCTTAAAATTGTAATTGTAATTGAGTTTTGTTATTACAGCGACATAAATGCAGTAACTCAATTTTTGAGGTAAAGGTTTGAAAACTCTGTTTGAAGAAATTAAATTAGAGCTGGTTTTGTTTATTTCTTGTACAATTTTCCACCAATGAACCATAAATGGCCTTAATACTTATAGGGAAAGATTCCTAGTTGCTTAACGGTGTTATCGCCCAAGAGAACAAGTATCCCTTACGGTTTCAACCAAAAAACTTTGAACTGCCACTTTACAAAACTAAATTTTTTGGAAAACGTAAATAGACTCGCACACTAAAAAACTTTGTTGTAGAATTTCATCAAGTGCTGCTAGCCGTACGAAATTGGTAAGATGTTACTACTTATATAACATATTGCGTCTATACGTAAGCAGCAAATCACATTAAGAAATAAATTACTTTTTCTTTTGAGGAAAGAAAAGTCGCTTACCTATGCCGATACAAATTCATTCGGCAGCCAGCTATTCCTTTGAGTTTTCTCAATTTACGTATTTTTCCCATTCTTTCAATTTTAAAAATTAAATTATTCTTTGCGTGCTAAATAAAAACGCAGTTATTAATTTTAAGGCCTGATAATAATTTGTATCCAAATTGCCGCATTGTTAGGGAAAAATAATTTTAATGTGAGTTGTAGAACTCTTTGTAATTAGTATATATAATAATATAATATACATCTGTAAAATGGGTTTTAGGGAACATAGCAGTTAATGTTAGTTTTTGTAAAAAGTTTATATTGAACGATAAAGCTTATTTTTCTCTAAGTGTCTTTGTGAATTGTTAAAATTGCATTTGAGGTAGTATCCAAGTTTTATTCAGAAAAAAACGTTGTGTAGTCTAATTTGGATCACCCTATATACTTACATGACCTGTATCTAAAGTATCTAGCTACGTAATACAAAAATTACAATTATAGTAACAAAAAAGTATGTATTTAGTGAAAATAGTACAAGATACAAGAAACATCACCTCAAACACTTTGGGCCCTTCCAATGTTGATTTCACTATTCAAAATATTCTGAAATATCCTGCGTTGAAATGACAAATAAATGCTATGTTGTATTGTCCTGAATCTTGTTGATGCTTTGGAATATCTTCCCTTTTAAAGGTGATTTAAGTTCGTACTCCTTAGTAAATTTTTGGTCTGCAGGAACGTAATTATGATGAAAAACTGTTAACATGATTTTGATCTCTCTGCCATTTTTACACATCTTCTTCGAATGTGGTAAACCAAGAGACTCTCATTGTAACCCATGTCGTAGCCATTAATTTTTTAGAAAAATCTGGGTTATTAGTAGCAGTCTGAAGCAAGTCACTAGCGATTGCAGCTGATAACAGTAGCTGCGGAATGAATACTATACCAAGATCTCATTTTGGCTTTTGGAACTTCCAGCTCATCTTCTAGTTCTGAAAGTGTCAGGCGCCGCTCTTTGTTGATTGCAAGCTATACACGTTCCAAACTTTCCGATGTTCTACTCATTGTTCTTCCAGAACTATGATCATTTTGCATCGTTTTCGAAAGCCTTCTAAATCATCTGAATAGTTTCTGCAGACAAATGTTCCAGCTTTGCACAAAATTTTATTCAAATCTACTGCTCTGCTCGCTCAACGATAGTCATGCACTATATGTGCTCAATCATCGGATTGTAGCTTCCAAGTGAGCCATTCAATAAGGTTGTCCTTATTAACACATGCGCATTAGAGTCCATCCTCATTATTTGCCAGGTTAGCTTATAGCTGAAACCTGTAAACATAAAATTTAGGGAGGGAATTTTATTTATGAGGTACACGTTCACTTATCAGAAATTTCTCGAAATATCCACCCTAATAAGATAAACATTTTTAAATAACACTAAGTCTCAAGAACTTCTTGTGGAAACATAAAACTGATTTGTAGACGTGTTTCAGCATTGCCCCATTTTCCCATAAGGAAAAATTACTGGAGAAGAACATGTTAAAACTGGTATATTAGTTCATTATTACAAATAGATAAACACGTATTGTGTTTATTTAAAATTATATAATATCTTTAAGTTTTTTCTTTAAGGTAGATATGGTTAGCTTAGGAAAAAAGTTTGGTCTGAAATATTATAAATTATACTCACCAATAATACAGTTTTATCACATCCACCCATTGCTGTACGGGACAAACAACCTCTCTAACCTGAAAACTGCCCTTATCCTATATACCAATTTACACGTAAGATACTTGGTTTACTAGAGAATGGCAAACAGTGAGACACTACAGATATGAAAACTTTTTATGATAATGTCGACTTCTTAGCCTTATGAGTATTCGGGAGAAATGTAAGGACATTATAAGGTAGATAGAAAGAAACAGTATAAAGCAATATAACTCAGGCGGTAGACCTTACTGATTGAGAACTCGATGTTAGCCTTGGAAAGACAAAGATTACCATAGTGTGGTCTGCCGTATCCAATAAAGACTAGAGCAGATTTAAGTAACGGGATCTATCTAAAAACCAATCATAATACAATTTGTTAATTGAGTAACTGGTTGTTTATAAGCTGGTTGTTAATGTCATTAACAGAATCTGATGTCTTTCTTAAATACATTCAGCAGCACAGGAAAAACCTTCACCATCAACTTGTTGTTACTGAAAGTAAGAAGTATTTATAGGATGGCCTTGGCTAGTAAATCTTCTAGTTACTGCTACATTGTTTAAAGACAAAAGCTGCGATATTGCAGACTAATAAGTTTTGTTGTTTGGAGATTATAACAGGAGTCTTAAATACAGTGGGAACAACAAGGCAATGAGAAGACTCAGTGCCACTAACTAGTAGTAATCTGATGGGATTAAGGCGTAATGTTGGTTACGGATAGTATCCCCAATATTGAAGACAAAGTAAATTTTTTTTCAGACTTAGGCACAGTTGTAAATATCTTGGTAGACATTATTTCCAAAATTTACTCTAATATAGAAAATACAATAGTAAATTCCATGAAACCGTTTAACAAGATATTTGTTGACACTTCTGGAAGATTGTAAATAAAATACAGGTTTAATTCAGAGTCATAACTACCCCATTAAGTTTTTGGACATTTTAAATCTTTTTGGTTTCCCAAATTACGATAGTCCTTTCAAAGAAGAAACATCAGTAATATTGTTGTATAATATAAACCCACCTTTTTAGTAACATCAAAAATATAACCGGCTCCTACCACGGTTTATAATACAAGTACTACTTATAATGTCAATACATCTATTTGATTTCTAAAAAAATTAGTGTCTTCTAAAGGGTTGCTTTTCCATAACGATAAACAAATTCTAGTGGTAAGCTCAGAAGATAACAAGAACTCATATAAGAAAACAATGTTTTTCACATGAAGAGTTTTACATAGCCTGTTCTATGAAATATTCTAAAGTAATCTTGACATCTGAAGAGAGACATATTGATGTAGTTGAAGTATTTAGATAACTTTAGAAATGCACTGTTAACTTTTTTTTTTGTTGTAGATGGGCACACATTTTATTAAAGGTATTTCTTTTCGTGACATTTTTCCATCGCTCCCGTAGTTTCTGTAAAGCCGCTGCAAACCATTCTTTTAGTATAGCAACTGGAGAGTCAACTGAAATTCGTCGTTGAAGGAGAACTTATTACCGTAAACCATTTCTTTCATTGTACAACTGCAGCAACTGTTTGCATATCTCCACACGTTTCTGCTTTTGGTAAGCGGTGAAACTTGGGGAACCCGTTCTGTACCTTTGCCATATTTAAGTCCTAATGGATAATAGTATTCAAAGTTCCTCAAAAGAAACCAATACATCTAATTTGATTATCATTTTTACTTTTCTTGGCACAGTACTTACTGCCTTTAAATTTTAATCCTCCTACCAAAAATAAGCCCATGCTTTCATGGTTTTTTGACTTGCTTACAATTGCACTCGTAGTACAGCACGAATAACTCACTACCTTTCCTTTTATATGCTCTGACAGCAGCAGCTGACAGCACGTCATTAGTCAATCTTCATACACGCACGAGCGTGTATTTCAATCTAAGACATTATTGAAGTTTTAAAGGAGAGTGTCGATCATTGTTAAAATTAGTTTTAATTTTTAAATGATTCTTTATATTTCTGCATTTACAGCGCAAAGAAACGACTATAGATATATGAAAACGATTTACTGCTATGTAGTCTAACCCTAGCTAACATTTGCAACAAATATTATTACATTAGACCACTAATCTAAATTGCCAAAAAGGGTTGCAAGTTATATGTCATTGAGTTTAGACAAAAATTTATATTCATTAAAAATAAATTTACAATGATACTTTACCTGGTTATCCTTTTTGTACTTCTTTAGTTAAACTAATCTTCTCTTTCGGACAAGGAGGCATAAAAAGCTTAAAAACCTTTTTCTCTTTTCTGCAACCAAACTAAAAATTTATTTATAGCCTTCAACAAGTCACCTAATTTGCATTCTTTAGGAAAAAATTGGAACTTTCGTAAGGCTTATTGCGCAGATAATTCTATAAAGTTAAGACCAATGTTTCAAAAGACACGAACTTCTTATAATTTTCTTCCATTTTCAATGTCTTGTTTTAAGAATAACCTAGAAGCTTGCAGTGCACCCATTTCTAAATTGCAAAGCCTTTTCCGTTATTTAGACAGTCAAAGAATGGCAATCTTAAAATGCCAGATTTAGTCTGAGTAGAATATGGGATAAAAGAGAAAACTCGAGAATGGATGGGGTAAAGAGAGAACTTTTTATTTTAACTTTCGAATATTTTCATGACGCCCCTGCGTATATATATAGAGGTAGAAATTTATCTCCCTTTTCATCTCATACATGCTCAGGAAATGTTTAGTCAATGTTAGTTTCACAAAAGCAATTTGCGTGGCTACAATTTAAAGTGGCAACCGCGAATGAAAACCTCACTAATGGTTGAGTTAGTTTAAAACAAGCACATGTAAAGTGTAATCTTCACATTTGTGATGACTAAACGAGTAGAGCAGCGAATCTAATTTAGATTTTGTAAAAAAAGTTGAAACATTCGTCAGCAGAAACAATTTGGATGATTCAAAAGGCTTTTTATAACGATATAAGTGCATAAAATTTAAAGACATGGTACAAACTGCAACTTGCCACCAGCGGAACATCGAAAAATATTGAACGGGTATGAGGTACAATCAAAAAACATCGACTAACACCCCAAAAACTAAAAGATGAACTAGAAAATACAAAAAATAAAAAGTGTGCTTCATGTGCTGACTACTTGCTTTAGATTTCTACGACTGAACCAGATTTCCACAAAAAGGTCATAGTTGAATAAGACACATGGATTCGTCAAGACCATGTTGAACATGTTATTGTTAGGAAAAGCATTGCTATAGTAAACATGCTTCTTTAGGCCAAAAAATTACTAAAGGGCACTACTGCAATGTTCTCAACTGCAGATCTATTTCTTAAAAGTTCAAATCGTACAATCTCTTTAGTCGCCCTATTCTCAAAATTTAAATTACTTTTAAAGAGAATAAATTCTCAACCACTGATGAAAGGACTATAGGGTGGCTAAATTCACTCCACAGCCAAGATGTATTGTCCTGTGACGTCTGGCTATTTCCAAAACTAAATTATCTGTAGAAGAAAAGAGATTCCAGACCGTTCTTGCGATTTGCACCAATACGACAAGGCAACAGGATTTTTCTTTATTATATAGCTCAACACTTTCTGGACAGACCGCGTACAAACAATCCAGTGTAAACTGTAATTGGACATTTTATCATTATCGTTACATTTTAGACTTACGTCGATTGGTTTTATTAATTCAACTGCTTCAAGAGAGTATTGTATGTTTGCATCTACGCAATATTTTAGATCTACTTCAATATTCAAAAATTTCGAGCCGATATTTTTTCACACTGCCGAAGAAGAGCTTATAATAACTCGAAATATTTGTGAATATTGAGAGGACCTAGGCATGATCAATTACATTATATTAACTATTGTTTTATGCTGCTATTTTGAAACTCTCATTGCTCGATATAAAACTGGAATTGGATAAATTCAGTCGAAGATTACCTCCAACCCCTTTTTGTACAGACGTGTAATATAAATCACCTCTTTATCAAATTTATAGCAGCAAAGCAAATACAAGTTTGCTCTCTGTAGTAGCAAAAACTCATTTGAACAGTTTATCTGAGCACAATCGCATTATCTATCAAATTTAGCTTACTTTAGGCGTTGTTTGTTCTAAAGTGCTAAATGTTAAGTGAGGTGAAATTAGGCGAAGTGAAAATTTACTATTATTATTTTACAAAACGGTATCGTGCAGGGCTGCGATATTTTATTCTAGTAATCTCGTTTTTTAGATGTTTCTACTCTTACCTCCAACATTTTTTATTGTTACTTATCAAAGCATTTCTTATAAATAACCCAGTTGTGCTCATCTAATTTTTTGTGTGGACTGAATTTTATTACTATGTCTGTGACACTTTTACCATTACACGTTCGTTATTTTCATTATGCGTACTTTTTTGTCTGAATTTTACAATTTTTTATTCACTGGGTTGCTGCGGGATCTTTTTATTTAGGTTATATTAAATTCCGCATTATAATCGTTATGTATTTTTTCGTGTTTTTTTAATTTTATTTTTAAGAGAAAAACATTATACGTGCAAAATAAGATATTATTTAAATTGTGACTTTGGGTGAGTTTGGTAAGGTAAATGTGACAAACCCAGTTTCAGACGATTTCAGCGCATAATCAGACTGTATATCGTAAGAACTGCCGTTTGGTTTGAAGTATTTAGCATTTTTGTGATTTGTTAGAACAAACAAGAGCCCTAACGTGGGTTTGTAAAAAAATGAAATAGCGTCAAGTCAAAAGATATTGTTAATCAGTTGACAGCTGCATTTCTCCAAATAACCATATCGTGGAATTTCCACTTTGGCTTGTTAAAACTACAACTTACACCAATCACATTCGTATCACAAAAAATTAACAAAAAAGGGACAAACTGTATATTTATTATAGAGTTGGACAAAACTCATTTTCTAATTTTAAAGGAGGGTTATAACGCTGCAGGAATATCGTTGTTGCAACTGCAGTGTGCAGACGCGCATTGTCATGAAGAAGGACAATGTCTGACGACAACATTTCTCTTCTCTTGTTCTGAATTGCCCTTCGAATAGGTTGAAGAGTCTTGCCATACGAATCTGCAGTGATGATTGTACCACGTGGCATGAATTCCACTAAGAGAACACCTTTACGGTCCCAAAACACTGTAACCATACACTTTTTGGTGGAGAACGTGCGCTTGAACTTCACTGGTTTACGACTCGGGGAGTGTGAATGCATCCACTGTTTGGATTGCTGTTTCGTTTCTTCAGTTTTGTAATGGACCCATGTCTCATCTCCTGTGACAATTTTGTCCAAAAGCTCATCTCCGTCGTAATGGTAGCGCTGGATGAAGGTTAATGCGGCGCCCATTCGTTGAGTTTTGTGATGGTCAGACAGGCATCTTGGGAACCCATCTCGCGCAGAGTTTGCGGTACTCCAGTCTTTCACTCACAACGGTATAGAGAGCTGACCGTGAAATTTCCGGAAACAAATCACTCAACCCAGATATTGTGAACCAACGATTTCCGCGAATCGCCTGATCCACGCGCTGATCAAGATCATCGGTTGATACTGGCTTCCTTCCCTGGCCACCTGCATCATGAACATCTGTGCGTCCAGCATCAAAGTTCCTGCACCGTTTCCGCACTTTGCTGTCACTCATGAACATTTCTCCGCACACTTTACTAATTCGTCTATGAATCCACATTTGGCGGGAGACTCTATTTTTCGAAGCATGTTTATGTGCTCGCTGCGTACTCAGAAATGACAACCACGAATCGACGCGTTCCCTGGGCCAATTGCAGACACAGCGCAAGACGTCTGCGCACAGACCTAACGGATTTTCCCCGAAGCTTTCCTTTAGCGACCAACCGGACCTTGAAAAAAAATAGCCCTCGTAAACAAAACTTTTGCTATAGGAGTAACAACAACCCAGAAAGTATCCATACTGTTACTGTTTGGTGTACGTTCTTTAGGTCACTGGTTTTTACTCTTTTTAGAAGGAAGCTCAGTGTGATATTGTCATTTTCATTTGATATGTACAATTAACAACAATTTTTGCATCAAATCTCGATGCACTCAAACAGGCAAACGTTTGGCTTCAACATAACGGAGTCTCAACCTGCACGGCAAGAGCTTCGCTGCAAGTGCTACATGATATGTTTCCTGACAGCTTAATTTTTTAACGCGATGACGTCTTTTGACTAAGTCGCTCATCGGATTTCACCCCGTGTAACTTTTTCCTATAGGAATATCTCGACACTCGAGCCAAGAACTCAAGTCTATTCCTCAACACATATTAGAAAGAGTAAGAAAGAACTTTATAATATGACTGCAACAAAGCACCAAATGTTCTCTTCAAAACATATTGAAATAAAATAATATGTTTCTTGTCATTTTTTCTTGGTTAAATTTGATAAAAGGAAGGGAATTTTGCTCCAGCTTGCATTAAAGAATCATTATATTTGACCTATACAATTCTGTACTCAAAAAGGCAAAATTTACCTACACTGTCAGGTCATTGCTCTCTATCTCTGACGCTGGGCTGTGTCTTAAATGACTGCATTATTACCCCTTGTTCGAATTAAACGCAGATAGTCACTTATTTTTAATAAGTGAATAGGTCTTCTCATCATAAGAATCCCGATTAGTTTGAAACCAAGTGGCAACCACCATCTAGTAGCAATAAAGTCATAAGTAAGAAATTGAAGAAACTTTCCAAATACATTGTTTAAACAATAATGCATTTGCAAGACAAATTAATTATGTTTTAAATATTCTAGAAGATAGAACTCTCTTTTAACCAACTTAAATATAAGCGAATTGTGGCCAAATAATTGAAAAGTTTGATTATATTATAGTGTAAATTCATTTTATATTGTAACAGATTCGGTTTTAGAATTTAGTTATTTATTTAAAACTTAAAGTACTAGTTGACAATATACTGGCACTATTTTTACGGTACCTACTTTGCGACGTATTCGGATTCCGATTATTCTGATGACTATATCTCATATGCGCCCTCAAATTCTAAAATCCACTTTTATGAAAATTGTGTAGCTCAGAAACGTTAGACAAACGTTTCAGAGTTTTTAATAGTCAGTCGAAAATATTTCAAGGAAGGCCAACTTTTTGGATTCGTGTCATTATACTACACCCTTCTTAAAGGTATCGTCAGTTTTTGGATATCTATGAGGTTCATATCCCATTCCAGGCAAGTCAAATTATAATTAAAGAATACAAAACACTTCTCATTCTACAAGTAAACCTCGAACTGTTGCAGGATACCACAGCCTCAAGTTTTCACACACGTCCTACATCATATATCCCACATCGAACTTTCTCGATAACAGCATATCCGTTCATTGAGTTCTTAAAACTCAGCTAGCATCCAGGAACTTTAAATCTTCTAACCAACAATGTTATCCTTTGTTCACTTAAGAATTTGCAGTTTATTCCAACGTTATATTTCTTTCTTTCTTTCACTAGTCCCTGGTTCCAACGTTATCTAAACCTCTTAATGTAGATGACCCTTCGTTGTTCTGTTTATTGTTAATTTGTATTAATCAACATACGTTCTGGAAGAATACTGATTTGAAGTTGCAAAAGTATGTTTCTAATTGTAGCCCAAAAGCGATATTATAACTAATACTATGACTAATACAATGTTTGTGAACAAAAATATATTTATCGTCGTTATTATTCTCTGAAAATAGATTAGCAATATTGACTGCCACTTTTTTAATTAAAAATTAGGCATTGTCGCAAGTGTCGTAGCACCAACGGTTGACACCTAAATTCAGTGCCATCGACGTTCTCTAAATTATTCAACAAAAGACCAGCCTTTAATCTCGGAGAATTAACTTAACACTTAATTCCAGAACCAGATTCTTCTCGCCCACACGATATCTACAAGTCTGCAACTGCCGCAACTCGCCAACATTCTCCACTAGTCGCAAGCGTTTATCTTTAATAGTTTCCTCTCTTAAACTTCTGAAATGTTCTAAAATATCTTTGATATTTGTTTATAAAAACTTTAGCCAAAATTTAAAACAAATGGCGTTTTAAAGAAATTTAAACAAATAGGTCTTCAGATTCTCATCTTTGTCGATTACAAGAGGAACAAAAAAATTAAATCTAGTTATCTAAATCAATAATAATGGTAAGGCTCTGACGCCCCGCGTAGGAGCACGCCCTGCGAACTGAGAGGTTAAGGCTCTTATACGATTGCTTTCTCTGTCCGGTCGTCGCGCATTAACTCTGATGTGGCCGATGTGGCAAGCACTACGCCTTAAACGACCACCATTACTACCTCTTGCTCGAGCGAACGCAGGTCCTCAATTATTTTTAATAACTGAATATGCCACCCGCCTGCGCCTCAACCACTGGATCACGCTGGCCATGAAGTTGTCAATCTTTATTACATTAATATTTTAAAAAGGCAGATATTTGTTTACTTGGGACATTCCAAAATGAATGCCTATGAGTGAGTTTTGTTCGGCAATTTTCTATTAGGAAAAGTAAGTACATAAACTGTCTATACAGTTTTGCTATCGTTTCCATCAGTTTCACTAAAGCTGCTAAAATTATTTATCGGACGCAGCATGGAATCACTTACGGGCAGCAGGCTAAAGTTTCCTGTAGAAAACTTAAATTGCCACACACTGCCTCTTTTACTGCGTTAAACAGAGAGTAGTCGTTTGGCACCAATACATCGAAGGTAATTTGCCTATTTGGCATTATCAAGCCGGACATAATCTCTAATTTGTAGTTTATGCGTATTTACTGGTCTTATCACCACAGCTCTTATCGTATTTTAACTACAATATTTTGTGAAGCACAGTTCTGTGACTTGGTGCGTTTCCATGTACTAAAACTAGCCTTGTATAGATCTTCAAGGCAGTCACTTTTTCTCTCCAAAGTAACTAAGCTGTCATCATGGTCTATGATTATTTGCTTTCATAATTTTCTGCGGCATTCCCAGCACTACAGAAATTACTCACTACCTTTTCTTTGTGCATTCCAATAACGCCACCTGGTGGTATTCACACACACACTAAGCGCGTATTTTAATATGCAACAGAGTTTCGAGGAAAATTCCAATCTTTTTTACACACCCTAAAAATGTCAATATTTGTTTATACATTAATGGGGGTAATTATATTTATTATAGTTGATTTTAAGAAAATTCGACAATGATCACTTGGAGAGGTTTTGCTGTAATTATATTTTTAGTATTCTTCACATTTATGTATTGTACCACAATTTATCTCACCAGACTGGTGTAAGATGTTGGAAATATAAAAATATTGGTATAAACATTATTCTCATATCTTTTCACCTTCCAATAGTTTTTTAATTTAACTGTTAACACAAAATATTTAGCTTTCTCCTAGTACACATGAACGACCAAAAACCTGTAAGGAAGCATTAATCAAGTAAATAATAGTATTTTAGTTGACTTTTTGTGAATTAAAAAAAAACAAAAATTTCTGACTAAACATGATATCTAGTTATAAAATATCTAAAATATTTAAAAAAAATAGCAAATTTAAAAAGGCAAATAAAATAAAATAAGTTATTAGCAGTCAAAAATTTTTATAATAGCAAATAAGCAGTGGAAAAGGGAAAAACAAACGATTACTGAAAAAACCACGTATTCCGTAGTTAAAATAAATAAAATATTTCCTGAATGTTACATGACGAATTTTTATGCGCATTTCCAGTTAGTAGTCCCACCAACCTATGTACAGGACCTTCATTATGCAAACACTAAAAAAATTTATTATAAAAAACTACACAAGATCAAATTTTAAGTCTTTTTTTATTATGATGATGAATAAATGGAGTTCAGTGCATTATTCTTCAAATTGACTGCCTTTATTAGAGATGGTCATTTCAACCCTTTTTTCGTAACTCTCAATTCCGGCTTTTCTGATGTCCGCAAAAATGACCAGAACCTATTCTATGGTGCTGAGGTTTGTTCCGTTAAACCCTATCCTTAAGATAACACCATAAGAAGAAATAACATGGGTTTAAATAGGGAAAATTTGGGGGACACTTGATGCCACCTTCTGTCTTACGGGGGACGTCCAAACTTATATTCCTCTTTCCAAAGACTTTTATGAGAATGTCAAAAAAAAGTCTGATGAGAGGTGGCTTTATCTTGGTGAAAGCAGTATTAATTGACTTGCCATTTGCTTCTCACAATTGAAATACATTTCTCGAGAACTTCTGTGCGATAAACTTCTTCAATCACGTATTTTGTGAGAAACAGTGGGCCGAAAATTCTATAGTAGGAAATTGCACACCATATACTAACTTTCTCTGAGTGTAATCAACAAATTTTGGTCAAATGTGGGGTTTCGGTACCCCAATATCGGTAATTTTGTTTATTGACATGCCCATCTAATTAAAAATAGCCCTCATCCGTAAAATGGACATACTTTATGACCAAATTTGTGGTCCAAACCATCTCCATAATCACTTTTCCAAAAGTGAATCTGTTGCCAATATTGACCTCGGTCAGAGGCGTTTACAATTGAATTTTATACGAAAATGTCTTAATGTGCATAGATCCCTTACTCACACGGAGTAGTAGGTTCTTGTTCATAAAGCTCGCGAGCTTGTTCTACGGTCTCGGGAGTGATCACGGTAACTGGTCTGCTCATTCTTGACAAATTGTCATCTAGTATACTTCCTGCCTTCTCAAACTTTCTAATCGGCCTATTATATCATGGTAAAATAGACAATTTAATTATAAAGCAAATTTTATCTTGGTATTTTTTACCTTGCTATTGTAGAGATAGCCAAGGTTGTGTGCTTTAAAAACTTGGATTTGAAAGCAATTAGCGCCCCACTAGCACTTCGGCCCCTCTCATAAAAGGAGACCACAATAAAAACCATTTCCTCGGTAAAATAAGTGGTCTTAGCTGACGCCATATTCAGTGTTGACCTAGAGTATAAACAAAACTCCAAACATTGACCTAGCTATAACTAACGTCTGGACAGTTTGACCATCGTAATAAAAAACTCTTTTGCGTGACAGAATGAAGGCCCTGTACAATTCATAGAGTACTGCACATTATTATCCAATATCATGTAACCATAATTTTACATACTGAGTGCTAGCTTTTAATGCAAGAAGTGGGAAGCGAACAACATAACTCCTGAAATGGTTTGGATGATTTTTTTAATTATTTATTCATTAGTCTGTGGTTTATGTAAGACCAGAAATTTTCGATTGGATTGGCGCCGCAAAATCTTAACGGCCGATTCAATTTTCGTTTTTCCAATTTGACTTACACAGTCGACTGCATTTGTTAGAGTTGTTACCTTCTTGTTGTAACCATACTTCATTATCGGTTTTATAGTATTTTGGAACAGGCCGTCGAAAACACTTTCCGTATATTTTAACTATCTCTTCTGCATTTAACGTCTCTTAAGGGATGTAATGTTCCAAGTATCCATTCATTAAAATAATATCAAACATGCAGCTTAATAGGATACTAGAGCAGTTTTTCCCCACAGCTTTAAAAAAAAACAGAAAAAAGGACTTCTGGTAGGTAAATATGACATTGCACCAATCGTCCTTCAAATTTTTGGTAAGCAACGGTTTCACGATCACACTTTGCCGTGTACGTACCTTGTGCTTTATTAACGTTTTAGCACAAGCACAATACGTGGTGGCATTTCTTTTATTGAACAGAAAATGAGTAAACTGTGCAAAATATATTCCTTTTTACTTAGCTCTGTTTATATTTCTAGTACGCAAGACCGCAATCTGTTGGACCACTCTTCTATTGCGGCACTATTGGTCTCCGTTGGAAATTATGCTATTCTTATTCAAGAGATTTCTTCGAAGCATCCACATTTACATAAAAAAACTGCACATACCTTTATCTGCTTGGTTTAAATGAAACGGGCCGTGTTGTCCTTTAATCACTGCTGCACGACTTTTGCTTTGGGTGACGGCGTGGAACCCTGCTAGAGTTGTGGTGTAAGAGGGCTTTAAGAATTTTTTTTTACAACCACTTTGTAAATTTGTTCCTCTAAATCTAGAACTCCGAGACTTAAAACAGGATGTTGTTGTCTATAAATTGCTTTTATCATGGTGACTCACTCAAACGCGACGAATAAACGAAAACATATTTGATGGTCAAGTGAGCTAAAAACAATAGCAGCTAGGCTTACCTGAGTTGAGGGTAGAAGTTGGTGACCTTTTCAGGTCCAGTACGCAATAGCTTTGAATAGAGAAAGGAATTTGCACTGAACCTTTTTTGTTAAATGATTGGAACCGTTCAACTTAGTTCAAGGTCTAAGAGCGTCCAACTTACAAGATACGGATTCGTAGCATTCGTATTTTCCGTAAGAACAAAAATTTTTGGTGAAAAGTGTTTAACATAGGGAGGTGTTCAGCTTGCGAGGTTTCTGACCGTCAAATTCACACCACACCAAACCATGACATATTAGAGTTTCTGCACTTTTCCCGATTTTCCAAATTTTTAAATATTTCTTTACGCAATCGTGGAGACACCTTGTCATTCTGATAAATATAAAAAAATTACTGGAGAAGAAATCATGACCATGACCGCAATAAAAGAGTGGCTCAACTGACTGTAACCTTGTATACGAATAAGAGTACAAGAGAATGTATTTGCACAATTTACTAGTTTGCTGTCCAATAAAAGAAATACTACCATGCATTTTGTTTATACGTCGTCTAATTGTAATAAACCCTCTTTTAACACACTTTTTAGGGATGTTTTGGGCGAGTTTGGCGAACTATTAGGTTTAGATTTCTTCCAGTATATCGTATTATCGCTTGGTCGTTTTTCGCCGAGCTCTCATTTTTTAATTGGACACTTTCTCATGAAAACAGAAGGTAACACACTGCCGCTACAATAGTTATTTGGGGACCTTTGAGGTGGTGACAAAGGAACACCGCTTCAAACCTCTTTGCAAAAAAAGCACTCATTGTAAAACCGTATCACTTGCTACGCCTGTAAAAGAATAGTTAAATAACTTGCATAATATTTTATAATACAACGTATTTTAAAGTATCGACCAGGCGTTCTTGTGGTTGTTGCATATTAAATACAACACGACTGAAATAATTTGGTTCTTCGGATACCCGAGATCTGTGTACGACATTGTTGAACCTCGGGGACGCGATATGTATTTCAGAAAGATGATGCACCGGCATATACGAACCATTTAGTCCAAAACTGGTTGTCGGGTAACGTGGACATTTTCTGGCCTAAAAAATTCTGACTCTCCAATAGCTCTGATTTGAAGGCCCTCGACTACTACGTTTGGAGTTTAGTCTAAAGGGTTATTAACAAGTCCAGACATCTTAATGTAGTGTCTTTACGCACCACTATCGAAGCAGCATTTTTCAGTATGGACAGCGCTGCTTTACAGAGAGCGTGCGAGTGTGGAGGCGGTTATCGCGACTGAGGGGGGTTACATCAAATAACTTTATTTTGGGCAGATTACACAACTGACATGCAAAAGAATTTTTTGCGATTTTAATTTTAGGCCAAATGAAATTTTATTTTAAAAAATTAAATATTGTGACATAAGTCTACCATTACATTTCTGAATCCAGAGAAATAAATATGAACTAACCAATAAAAGATGAATCTGCGTTCACTACTGCCTTGTAAATATAATTTTGAGCCATAAAAGCGAAACATAACACTCAATACTGCTGTAATTTGCTAGTAAAGATGGAAGACGCCGATCACACACAAAGATAGAATGTTTCAATTAAAAGCGTGTACCTTCTTCGAGGCAACGCCCGTCCCTACACTATCACTTTAACTCGGTCAAATTGATGTCAATGCATTGGACGACAATGAAATATCCTCATTACATTTTCAACTTTAGCCCTTGAAACTATTATCTGTTCGGATCCCTCAAGACTTCTTTAAGAGAGGTTTGAAAAAAATAATCAAGTGGAGAAAAGAGATATTAATAAACTACCTATTTTATAGATCAAATTTGTCAGAAGGGAGGGAAGAAGGGATTTGATTTATTCAAATTTAATTTACCACTTAGTTGGTAACAGCAATAAATTAAATTAATTAATAGAATTATCTGTACTTTTTTTCTATGAGAATGTTAATAGAAAATGCTTTTGGTCCAACGATAAGGATCTTTTAATAGTAGTAAACCTTGGTCTTTCTCACAAAAAAATTTTGATGTTTAGTTGATGATGTTATAAGGGTGCCATTTATTATAAACTACTGTTTCCAACGAAACAAACTGAAAAAAGTAGAAACAGATCCAGAACTAAAAAACAGGTGATACATTTGTTTTCCAGCACGATAACATCAGGCCTCACGTGTGTTTAGCCTATTAAAATTTAATTAAGATGTTCTAGCTTATTTAGTGTGCTCTCCTGCTATGTTCTTATGTGATTATTTTCTTTATTTTTATTAATCTTACTACAAGGTTTATAGATAATGAATCAACCTTGTATAAGAAAAAACAGTATTCTTATATTACAAAATATAAACCGAAATTTCTTTTTTGCGCGACGTGAGGTAAACGGGGAATGACGCGGGAATACAGTGTTGTAGATAGAGATAACTAAAGAGGTTTTTCCTTTAGAGTATATACCACCACTGCTTCTTTAGTCAATATAACAGTATTAGAATAGTTCGACAGTTCATAACACTTATTAACAGGTTTCTCACAACAAAGGGTGTAAATCTGTTCAAAATTTTGAAGACTTAAGACACAGTTTGAAGACAACATTTTTGAAAAGACTCAAGTGTACGCGCGACAAATACTTCTTGGGAGGACAAGAAGCAGTTAAAAGTATAGGTTACTGTCGTTATCCAAAGACCAGCGTTACTGAGGATTGAGAATTTTTCGCCACCTTCTCCGAGTTTCCAAAATAGTTTTTGAAGTCGTAACAGGCTGCGGTAGTACTCAGACAATCACTGATGATCTCGAGTTTCAAAAAATGTCTCGGCAACTGTCGGCTCCATTCAGATTCCCCAAATTTAATATAAAAAGTGAGGATTAGCTCTGGTCTACACTAAAACCCTGTCTCTACAGTCCTATTCTGCAACTATCATTTGATTAGACCACTAAAAAAGCACTTAGAAGGCAGATATTGACTACAATATTACTGTTACAAACATTTTCGTTTTATGAGTGGCAGAAAAAACTACTTATCTGTTGGAAGATAAACTTCTAAGTTAAGTTCTAATAGAAAAGTAACTTTGTATTTTAATGATGCTCTAATAAAAAAAAATCTGGTGTGAACATCACACGACTTTCCTTATCCTATTATATATATATATATATATATATATATATATATATATATATATATATATATATATATATATATTCCAACATTCGAAAGCTGATTAAAATAAACAGTACAAGATAATAATTGACTCGTACTTAAAATTTTGCTACGTCACTGAAGGTAACCGTGCGAGCTCGGCTACACAGCCTTCGCCATTATCGCCTGCGTGCTCCCTCCTAGCGGCCAAGCGAGGAGCAAGCAATATATCAACAGAATCTCCTTCTCATCCTAAAAGACAATCTCTATTTGTTTTAGAATAAACAGGAGCTTTCATTGTGTTTACCCGCATGTCGTACTAAAGCCATGAATTATCTGCTATAACTAGACATTCAAAAAATCTCCGAATCCACTATGTACAACCACAGCAACTGTTGGCATACCTCCATTCCATATGCTTCTGGTTCTCCTAAGTGGTGACAGTATAGCGAAATTTATTGTGTTTTTATCATTATGGCCATTATCAGATCAATAAATGTGGCTTGCTAACATTTTCCGGACTCCCGCTATTTTTGCTGAACGCTAGCTGCTTATGTGCTTCTCTCTCTCTCTCTCTCTATCTGTCTCTCTATCTATATCTCTATCTCGCTCTCTTATCTCTATCCATTTTTTTCTGCTTTTTCCGCAATTCATTGCATTGGTTGCACTGTACAAATGATTTGCTCCATTTTCCCTTTATGCGCTATAACAACGCCATAGGGGCATGGCGTAGTATTGTAGTCTATCTTCACGCACGCACTGGGCACAGGTGACACAAGTAGAATTTCAAGGACAGATACCAATCCCAATTATATCACAGATTTGAATATTCACAACAGTATCTATGTTATTAAATAAAAAATTGTATATAAAATATTTTTCTGTAACATAAACCAGAGCAGGACCAGGAGAACTAAAAGACTTTTGACATGTAAAAATTACAAAACGTTTTTTATTGTAGAACTATTATATTATCCTATAGTTTAATGCACAAAATGATCCGAAAAATTAAATTCACTTAATTTTAATATGCGGTTATGTAAAGAGTACAATTTATCATAAATACCCTAGATTAATTGTGACTTTAAAAGCAATGATATAAATGTTGCAGTTGGATCAGTTACTGTCTATTCTATAAAGAAGAATATTTTTAAGAACACTCTCAATTAAATAGATTTTTTATTAATATTTACAATAAAAATATAATAACTTAGATAATAGTTGGTAGCGAAAACTTCAAGCCAAAGAAACTGAATCTTCCAGGCTTAATGCTTGTATATTCTTACACTTACCCATAATTGTCTGCTTCCATTGTTCTTTGGTTTGTCCAAAACTACATTTGCAACGCTGCCCGTATGATTCATAATCTTCTCTTCTATACATTACACAAATACCATCAAATGGCATCAAGTGGTACTGTAGTACACGCATATTATAATCTTCCATACAATCAAAGTTTCAAGGGGAAGTGCCAATCATATTATTGAAGGGTTATATGTTTTAGCGAATTTTTTAATTCTTTAGTTTTTATTTCTTTGCCTTGGCGTTTTTAAAATATTACTCTTGGTCTAATTTTTATCGAATTATTTTTTTTTTTTAATAATAATAATAAGTTCAACCATTAATTTCCTTGAACTTAGTTTGTTACCTTCTCTTTGCTTATGAATGTAGTTCTAGATCAAATTAATGGACCATTATGTACTACAACGATTGCTAATTAATAATTTTGCTAAAACTAATTTTTATAATTAATATGAAACCTATCCCAAAAAGATAAAAATAAACAGAAGATTACAGGATGACGGAAGGTACAACAATAGAGCCGTGATTAAAAGTTAATTAGCATTTTTTGAGAAAATCAGTTTTATCTTTAACATTTCTTTATTAAAGTTTATGCCTTGGCCCAAAAAGATTCTAATTTTTTTAACCCGCCGGATAAATGGTTTTCCTCAAAGGGGATGGCATCCTCACTGCATACAAACTTTTCTCAACAGACAAGGTTTTAGATTTGAGAACAGAAAGAAGTCGTTTAGTGCGCAATCTGAAGAATAGAAGGGGCGAAGAAAGAGTCCATATGGTATCCTGTTCAATTTTTTACGACGTCTTGGTGGAAAGACATTTTTTGTGCGCCGATCTCACCGTTTTTGATTCAGTTCTTCTTTTAAGTAACCTTTCGGCAATCCTAAAATAAAACTGTTGTTGCCTTTCTAGGCGCGCTTTTACCTCTTGTTGTCTACGGTTTGGACTCCTGCTGGTTTCTTGCATGTAGTGGAGATTTGTTATTCGCATACGGTAATGAATCGTTAAAAGATGTTTTTCAGATTGCTATTAAACATTGTCAAACGTTGATCACTATTCAAGTGATCTATTTTGCATACGTTTTTCTATGCAGTCAAACCATATTAGTCTGATGGGTATTCATGGTGATAACATGGATTTTTCTAATATATCTGTTGTGGTGAGTTTAAATTGGCGCCTAGAGAGGGTTTTCTCTTTGATGTACATTCGACCACACTTAAATTCATTTTTTTGCAGTCCCCACGGATGGTGTAAAGTCCAATTACAAACGAAAATGCTTTAGCACAACGCGAGACTCTTTTTTAGACCAAATTTAGCTTTTTCTGTTCAAAGAGCAACATCTACCTATTTACCAACGACTCTTCAAAATTGTTGTGCGCATTGTCTATTTTTTAAGTTGTGCTATAGGCATATAAATGTTTTAACGAAACCCAATAAGGGTTAACAAACCACCAACAACGTTAATACCAAAATTTTTAGTTTTCAAAAATCTTGTTTATTCAATGTATGGTATTACAAAAAAAATTGTCCGTTTTAGTTGGTTTAAAACTTCAATTCCTCATTACCTTCACTATAATAAATGATTGTAGTACTTTTAATTTACTTGCATATTTTTATCATTTCTAATGTACTTTTGAAGGATGTAGCGATTTTTTATGAACCTCGCAATGGTTTTTAAGCGATATTTGCTTGTTTCTAATTTTCGCGAACTCGCAAACAATTTCCAAGACGCAGAGCCTCCAAAGAATCCCGAGAGGCCCGCGGCTGCTCCTGTCAGAAACCAACTTGCCGCGAATTTGCATGTTATTGATTCGGCAACTTTTATTCCGCCAAATAAATCAACAATCGCTGTTAACTTTAACTTCTTGCGGGCTTATTTGCCTTTCATTAACTTGCTCGGGAGCCGAGGCTTCGCGATAGCAGCTGCACTTCACTCGGACTGGAGGGCGCTAGTGTTATTATTTGTGCATTAGGGCCCAATTAGCACTTGCCGCCGGTCATTTCAACAACAAAGAAACTGTCGATGCGGCTATAAATTAGTAATTCTGATTTTGCGGCCGGCCCCACTCAGAGAGACTCCGGGGCCGATCCGGCCGCCCGGAGCTGGCAAAGCAAACACTCGCGTGCTCCGGGGTTCGATGGATCTAATATATAACACTCCACGCTATTTGTTTATTTGTTTAGTTAGCGGAATTAAATTCGCGCACCTAATTTAATTTCCGATTTAATTGGATGTCTGGCGAGGTGGCCATCCACCAACCTGCTCAGTTAGTGGACGCGCCGCGCAAAGTATGATTTGCTTTCCAAACAAGGGTCGGGCGGCATTGTCTCTGTTTTGCCATCTCTTGGAGGCACTAAAACAATTGTTTGTATTTGGGTAATTAATGTGTTAAAAATTAATTGCTGTTGCTGTGAGTAGATAAACAATGAAGATTCTAGACCAATTTGGGTATATTAAGCCGATAGTACGAGAATTTAAAGCAAAATTTTTAAAGAATTCTATTTTAAAATCTACAAGTAGAACTTAAATTATTCGTTTTTGCTTCGACCTCATCTGTGTCCTTAAGACATTTTTAAATATAAGCGGTCTCGAACGAAAAAATTACCGGAGCAAATATTTTGTGAGTTTCATTTCGAAGTGGTAGATTAGATTGCACAGAACATATTTTTGGCAATTTTTGCTTATGTAATGCAAAAAATTAGTGTAAATCGCTCTTAATCTAATTCTACGTCAGGATACGCTGATTACATACAGAAATTAAATTACCGCACCTCGTAGCTTCCACCTAGAGTAATTTTTCATAAAATAACTTGATATTTCGCCGCTGCGGGGCGTGAAACATTCAATTTAATTTCACTAATTTGGCTAAATCTGCAAGAACTTTAGTTGGAACATTATTTGCATTCGAAATGGTTTTTTGGTTAGGATGTGAAAGAAGCTAAGCTTCTTTAACTCGAGGTCTTGCGAGATTTTGCAACTGGCTGTCACAATTTTTTTACTACGCTTAACTCTTTAATAAAATTTAATTTTACTCTTTCCAAGGTTTTAATAAAATATCAAATTTCGATAATAGGAGGCTATATTAGCTTGTTATATTAACTTACATACTTGATGCATATAAGGCGTAAAAAAATATTTTATGTACTTGGTCTAATCAAATATAAATTGAAATTGTTTTTGTAATTTATTGAATCATCATAAAAATACAAACATAGTGATTTCGCAACGGATAAGTAATTTTTGATTCCACTATCGTAAAATAAAAATTGTAGTCACATCAACCAATTACGCACGACTGCTTAGACAGCAATATTGTAGTTGAGTCTTCGTCCTCCTCGTAGTCCAAACAAATGATAATTGCAGGCCGATCAATCTGAACTGTAAAGAGGGTGTTCTAATGTAATCCAAAACAAATCGAACTTTTTGGTCAAATTTGGCCAGCTGTATGGAAGCGGTTGTTATTGTAAAGTAAAGTCTTGGATTGTCTCAATCATTAATCGGCAATCATTCTCGAGACGGCAAAAAGTGATAATATTCTCATCAGTTATATATGTGATCTTTATCTTCATCTGCTTCTCACCACGCGTACACTTGAGTCTTCTTAAGGGTTTTCTCCCTGAAGTGTGCCTTAAGTCTTTCGTACAGATTTACGTCCTCTGTTTGTGTGAAACTTAATAATAATCCATTGCAAAACAGACGAGGGTAGTTTTTACCTACTTTGACATCGTAATAGTGACTAGGAAGCAGTAATGCAAGGTACGCTACAGAAGAAATTCCCTTTATGCATTTGTATTTACAATGCTCCGAAGCCGCGCTCCTCGCTTCTTCTCCGTTTGTTAGCACCATGTTTAGCGTGTCCAATAATAGCTCTCCGCTCCCATTTGCATTGCTATCTGTGGCATTATAACATCAAGGCCCAGAACCTTGCTTCTTCTAAAGTTTCTGGTAGCCAACTCACAACAGGTAAATCTCGTCCACGTATATCCTAAGACAACAAAACAATAACAACAATTTTTTTCTCGCCTTTTTCTTCGATTAACCTTAGAGCCAATGGTCCACATACCTTTTATTGATGATAATTGATTCCTTAACAACTTATTTATATACTTTTTAATTAAGTATGCCATTTACCAAACACGCTTAACGTACAAGCACTTTTTCTAGCTAATATTAATGTATCTAACCACCATTAGACTGGTTGTTGTCTTTTTGTGCCTTTATTATGCTTTTCCCATATATCATATTCTAATATGTTTACTGGTTCTTTGATGTTTGCCCAATCGTTCAATATCATTGTTTAATGTTCTCAAAATGTATCTATAGAAGCTTTGTATAATTTCTACCCTGGTTTTCATTCCCTGGAAGTTTCAAATTTCCATACTAATTAGGATAAGACACTTGTGTGATTTCTAAAGTTTCCCTTCCCCACTAACTTCTCACTGCATAATGTTTAATGTCTAAAATAAAGGTTATATTTTCTCTAATGACAATACGATAACAACACTATGTCTTATTGCGCTATTTATTTGCTAACCAAAACTCTCTTTCAGTCTTTAGTTTTATCCAGCCACTCCAGCGTCTTAACGAGAATGATATTCTTTATGACCTTGTCATACTCGATCTGAGACTGTTAAACAGTATGTCCAAAACCTATCTAGAAACTTTTAATGAGTGAGGTCAGCTGTAAATCACTGTTTTATCTAGTCCCGCATTCTTTACTTAAGTTTAGAAGATGTTAGTCTTCATGTCCAATGGGAAGCACTTGTAATAATGTATAATTCATAGTTTAACCTCTCTTTGTAGCTTAGTTTAGCAATTTTAAAGTGAAGATGGGCGCTATTTCTTGTTTTTTGACGATAGCTGAGACAACATTGTGGCCAACTTTACATTTGTGAGATGTAAGTTTTTCACTACCACAATTTTAATTTCGTATATTGGTTCTGTGTACGTATGCGTGGCTGCAGTGCGAATGGGCCCAGGTTCATTCTTGAAGCTCTCTCTAGAAATAAATAAATACATTCACTTCGAACAAGGGGTAGTAATGGCGGTCGTCTAAGATGCGGTGCTTGCTATACCGCCCCCCATCATAAATGGTGCGCGACGACCGGGCAAAGAAGGCGAGAGCATATGAGAGCCTTAACCTCTTAGTTTGCAGGCCGAGCCCCCATGCAGGGCGTTAGAGCCATGCCATTATTATAACGGTCTTGTGTGAGTTTAATCTGTTCTCTACCAGACTTGTCAGAAACTTAGTGTCCTCTATACTGCTGTGTTGTAACTTTCTTCATAAAACCCTCTTTCTTATGCTTATTCATCATATCTTACAACGAGTAAAAGGAAGCAACGGACTTCGAAAGGGTCAAAGATAAAGTCTTAACATAATTTATTTGATTAACTCAAAATGCTAAGAGTTATTTATAGATAAAAAAGTTAAAAAATTATAATTCAAGACAATTTTTACTCGTTTAATCAAGAACTACGTGGTTGCGTAGAATTTCCTAATCATTTTTATTTGTTGTATAACTTTTAAACATATAGAATAAACATACAAAAGAGACATAAAATGGAGTTTTATTAGTGTAGTTTTTTCCATTATAAGTGAAAATCCGGCAAATGCCTTTTCTTTTCTTGAACGTAAGCATGTCCTCTCATAATTACATTTTCAAAATACTGACAGATGTCTCTTGGTGGATGTTCTCTTGTAGAGCCTTACTTGTTTAGGAATTATTAACGTAAATTCTGTCATTGAGATAGTGATGGCCGTCTCACATCACCAATTCCGAGGTGAGGCGACTGGGAGTGCTGGAAAGTTTTCTGTGGCTGTAGCAGTGTAGGCTGCGGCGCCATCTTGCTGGAACTATAAGTTATGGTCAGGGACTGATTAATCCATTGACTGAGTATGTTGCAATCTAGGGCGCCATGATTTGGGGAAAGTGGAGGTCAAAACATTGAGTTGAGTAAACGAAAAAGTGAGCTCAATCAGAAAAACTTTAAATAGATTATAACTATTAAACTGTGAAATTGTACCTTCATTATCCATTGACGTATAATAAATTTTTAAAAAGATTTATATTGAAATAACATATAATAAGAAAATTATTCAAGAAGTTCGTAAATTCCAAAATTTGCATAGGTCGAATAGCATAAGTCATACAACAAACAACAATGTTACAAATAAATTAGTGTTGTTATAGTAACCATTGGCCATTGAGATAATAATATGATAATTTATAATTATTGTGCAGTAGTGCAAACCTTGTGAATGCAGTTTAATTTTAAATTAAATCGTCTTTTAATTCACATTTCATTTATCATGAATGAGTGGCATAAATGATCGAGATCTGTAAAAAAACTAAGTGGAGCAGAATTTAAAAAAACCTGACACTTTTTTCTTACGTATTGCGCAATGGTCTCAATCGTCACTATCAAGTTAAAGCTCAAATTGTAGTGCATCAAAAGTACAGTTGCAAGAGGCTTCGAGCTCAGAGATTTGAAAATGCTCCTATAGAGGTAGACCCAATTATAACACTCGATGATCCAGAATTGTCGTGCGTAAATTATAAATTTGGAAATTAGTAGCTTACAATGGCATTGACCAAAACGATGATTATAAATCTGAATTTAGAAACCAAAAGACAGTATTCCAATAAAAAAATGTACTAATTAGTTGTTTTATGAAAAGTTAATGAATGGAGAACGCATCAAGCGAAATTGATTGGTTTTTGTGCGAGCAACGACGTTCCTAACAACTAAGGGGTTTGGCGATTGGAAAAATTACCATATAATAAACGATTATGACAACAACTCTGAGTCGAGTTTAACAAAAAGTGGATTGTAAATTAGCAGAAAAGGACACAAGGACAAAGCTTTGTATTTATAAAATATTCTCTAGAGAGTTAATAAAATTTCAAACTTCCCCTGGACTGCCCATTCATGGCGGTAATAACTTTATTTGCTGTGTAGAACTAATTTTAAAATTCAGTCCTTTTATGGCCAAACATGTAGCAAAATTTGGAAACATAAAAAGAGGTGTTCTCTCATACTTATCAAGTTGTAATTGAATTAATTCAGTTAGCAGATCAGGTTAAGGGAGATATTGCCCAAGAGATTGTAAATCCTAAATATTTATCCATAATGGTAGACTCAGCGCCAAATGTGTCGTATACAGACCAAGTAGATATTGTAAATGATGCAACATTGGTCATAAATTTTGTAGATCTTGGTCTCAATAGCAGTAGAGAAACATGTTTAGGTGCTATAAAGGTCTTCAGGCTAGAATAAAAAAGTAAATCCTATGGCGATATATTTTGTGGGGGCCATTTTTTTCAACTAGTTGGCTCTACAGCTGGAGAAAGCAGCAAGTACTTTGTTGATTTTTTATTCAAAACAACACCTTTATAACTTAGTCGACAACCCCCTAGAGTATCGGTGCTGACGCCAGTCTATCATTAGACAAATCGCACCAAATCTTAATCAGACTAAGGAGACACAGTTGTAAGGAAATGTGATATTGGAAAAATGAAAAGTGGCAGCTATTGCAAAGCATATTTTTGATGTAAATAAAACACTCCAAGAGGAATGTATGCATTTAGCAACATTTCTAAGAATTAATAAAAGCATTGACAAAGAAGATAAGAATACCAAGCTAAAATCACAATTAGAACCATAAAGATTCCTAGGATTATTGAAGCCATGAAACGTAGAGTCTACTTTTTCCAATACTGCTGTCGTTCTAAGAATTTTTCTAAGGGAGAACGACCCTTTCAGCTTTTACGCGAACGAAAAACTTTTTGAGATCAAAGCTGACGGGCGTTGAAGTTTTATTTATTGAGAGTGAGTTTCTACAAAGTCTGAGGAAAGGCGAGTGAAAAATTGTCAGCCTAGAGCGTCAAAAACATTACCAGACCCTGGTCGTCGTCCTTAGGTAACTATGGTAAACCAAATTTTCCAGCATTGTTCTTTAACGTTCCTCACTGGCTGTCTGAAGAGCGCCCTATTCATTCTCAAAAAACTAGAGTCCAATAATGCAATCACACGTTATGGTAAACCAAACCCCTACACAGGCTGTATGTATGGCTTCTCTTATGTTAACTTAGGGCAATTTTGTTTATTAGCAATTCTACTTAAGTGCAAATGTGCTTTATTACTTATTATTTAATTTTGCACAAAATTTGCAAGACTATAAACTCCAATATGCTTGTAGGTCTTCATGTTGAAAAGCTTGGACAAACTGAATTTTATATGGTTCAAATTAGTTGTAAGGACCATCGAGAAATTGTCGGTTGAGAGGAACGTCTTCTCGTGGGCGTTAGGAATTAATCGGCAACACTGTGTAAATGTTAACATTATGCGCTCTCTCTTTGTATCTGACATCATTAACATGTCTTCTGTTTAACAAACTTTTAAACTCTTCTTCTCATAGTGCTCTTACAAGCTCGTTGCGTTAGAATCACTGAGCACTGGGTTTCAAAATAAAATATTAGTATTTGATTCCACTAAGCAATAGTGGTAGCCATCCTTGCTAAATTCTTCGAGTTTTAACAGCAGAATAAAAAAATAAACCAGAAATTAAATAATAAATAATCAAGTTATTAACATTTCAAAATAGTTAGGTAATTTTGGGTCATCCTGTACCTTTATGTCATGTTTCTTAGATTTTGTTTCTTTAACAAAGAACAATAAGTTGCATAATCAACAGGGGTATGGTCATTACAGGTTAGCGAACCTCCACTAGCTTTATAAAAAGGTGTTATTTGGTATTTAGGGCTTAACGATAGGAAATTTAGGCACACACCTGCAATAATATTGAAGATTCTGCGGTAAGTCAAGTATTTAAGGCACCGGCAAATTTGCTATGCGTGAAATGGATCAGGAGAATACTAGAAAACACCTTAGATATGCAAATCTTGTAGAAGTTCCCACGGGCGCCTTTCCTCCATCTACATAAATTTGGCGTCGCTAAAATTAAAAAAATAAATTCGATGTAAATGACAGAAAAACAAAATTCCGCCTTATAAGGGAAGATCAAAAGGCGATTACCAGCACCAATGCCGCAGCAGGCCCACAGCCGCAGAAACCAATTCCACATTAACCTCGAACCCTTGCGCCCGCAAGCGCCTCCGAGACAAACAAATCGGCTTGCCGTCTCCGGCGGCAGTCCATATTCCCGCGCCTACGCGCGAATTATTAACGCTGGACGCCTGAAGACCGTTTAGCGCTGTCCCAGGTTTCAGCGGACCGGCGACCGGTGACGTTTAACGAGGGCGATCGGCGGCCGCCCTCCCGGGAGCCCTAATGCTGTTGTCAAGTCGAGGAGGGAAAATTTCGGATTTGTATTCTGCATCGGGCGGGGCTAATCGCCGAGCTTACGACTTTATACATCTCGGCCCTGCAAATCAAATTTGGGCAACGGATTCGAGGAATCGAATAAAGCGCCGCGTTGCGATGTATCCGATGCGGAGCGAAGGGACAAGACAAGGGAGACGTGTAGGACTTAATAGGGAGCTTGGGAAAAGAAGTTTTCAGTATACAAATTGAATTATTGCAATTTTTTAGTAACGTAAGTGCAAGATGACTTTTTTACTTTCCTTATCCTATAATAAGAGAAGTAATGTAATCGGCGGAAATTTGACCTACCCAGTTTTTCACATTTCTGGACGAAATATAGCATCAGGACACCAAAAAAGTTGGTTTGGGCCATTGTTTCGTGTGTGTGAGTGTGTGTGTGGGGGTCTGTCGGTCTGTCAGTAAACAGGATATCTCGAGAACCGTAAGAGCTAGAGACTTGAAATTTGGTATGCAAGTTACTTGTAGGTAGGGGACGCAGTGCGAAGCTTTTGGTAAAAATTGGCCAAGTCGTTTGGTCGCAAGGTCGCAAAATTGGTCGGAAACGGTTGAAGATACAAAAAATCTGGTGTGAACATCAAACGACTTTTCTTATCCTATTATTATATATTATACCGGGTCCATCGTCTCGGCCCTGCGCTGCTCTCGTCCCGGAACTTGTTATTTTAAAAAAGGACGAGGCGCGAGTCCAACACTCGAAGGCTGATTAAAATAAACAGTACAAGGCAATAATTGACTCGTACTTAAAATTTTGCTACGTCACTGAAGGTAATCGTGCGAGCTCGGCCGAATGGCCTTCCCCAGTCCCCCCGTCCTCCCGCAGTCGGCCAGGAAGCTCTCTGAGCGCCCTGTGATTGGTCCGTTTAATTATTTTTTAATAGGCTATAACTTATTTATTTGGCCTCGGATCAAAACATTTCATTGTAATTTTTTGTTTGTTTCGGTCTGATCTATCCGGTAATATAAATTTCCCGAAACATTTTATGAACACCCGGTATATTAAAAATCCTGAGCTTCAATTTTTTTTCGAGTTTCTATTTTACCAACTTTTACTTAAATTCATGTTTATCTCGTGATAACAAATCATTTTTATTCTCATAAATTTTTACTTTCCTTATCCTATAATAAGAAAAGTAATGTAATCGACGGAAATTTGACCTATCCAGTTTTTCACATTTCTGGACGAAATATAGCCCCAGGACACCCAAAAAGTTGGTTTGAGCCATTGGTTCGTGTGTGTGTGTGTGCGTGTGGGTGGGCGGGTGCGTGCGTGGGTGCGCGCGCGCGCGCGCGCTTGTGTGTGTGTGTGTGTATGTGTGTGTGTCTGGAATTTTAGTGGGGTCCGTTGGCCAGTATGTTGGGCTACCCGTTGACAGAAAGCCATAGTTTTTATCTTCTAGAAGTTTGTACAGTTCATGTCCTTTAGTCGTTGTCAGACGTGAGCCCCAGTGTGTATGTTTGGCGTTAAAATCTCCGCCGGTGAGAAACCTTGGCCCTAATAATTCCAAGAAGGGCTGTATCATTTGTTTGGTAATGTTATGACGAGGCGGGCAATAAACACTAACTAGGGGTGCTGGCAGTCTCTCGACTTCTATTATGGTATCTTGAAGGTAGCCTGTGGAATAAGAAGGTAATTGATAATGTTTTATGGCTACCGTGAGCAGTGCCGCCTGGATGTTCTGTACGATATACTGAGTATTGAGGTATTGTAAAATAAGTTCTTATAGGTGAAATGTGTTTCTGAGATTAATAAGACATCAATATTATTGAGACGTATAAAGGTGTCTACTTCCAACTTTCGTTGTTGTAATCCGTTGGCATTCCACTGTGCAATCTTTAAGTATTTAGCCATTAGTGGAGTAATTTGTTAATGACTGTAGTTAACATATTTAGTATCATACTATTCTGCTGGAGTAGTTGATTAAATATAGTTTTAAACTCTTCAAGGAATTGTTTCAGGCTAACATCTTCACTAGAAGAGAGTTGCTTTCGTACTGCTTGCGCGTAGTTTGGATATATATTTGTTGGTTGGTTGGTGATCGACTGACTGTTTTGGTGTGGTAATGGAGGAAAATTCTGTTTTGTAAAGTTTGGAGGTCGGAGAGTTGGCTGTTGCTTGTGGGGCTGGTAGTTTCGTTGGAGTTCTTAATATATGGAACATCCCTTGTAATTAGCTGGATGTGACCCTTCACATAGGATACATGTAGCTGGAGTTGCACGGTTTTTTGACAGCTTTTTGTATCGTGCGGACCTGCACACTTCACACAAGCAAAAGGTCTATTGCAGTAGCTTTTAGTATGCCCGTAATTCTGGCAACGGGTACATTGTACTATATTTTGACTTGGTTTTGGTGGTTCAAATGTAATGTGCTTATTTTGTATTGAGCGTGTGCTGTATATAAAATATTGGCAAGGGGGTTTTGTGTTGTTTGTTTTGTAAGTTCATGATATTGCGTACTGTGTGTCCTAGTTTTTGAAGGGCTTCATTAATGTCATCTAATGGGGTAGTAGGATGTAGATGTTTTAATACGACTCTATAAGGACGATCCTCTTTCATCTGATTTGTATGATGTACAATCTTAGCATCTTGAGAATGTTTAATAAGTGTGCGATATGTATCAGGTGTTCTTGCATTGATTTTAACTACATTATTATGTAAACTTTTTGTGGTGTGCTGCTCTTCTGCAGCTATTAAGTGTAAACTTTCGGTCATTTTCGTATAGTCGAGAACGCCATGGATGAGGATTGGTGGTGGCTTGTGTTTACTCACTTTTTGTTGTTCTTTATTAATCGGTTGATTTGTTTCAACGTTTTCAGCTAATGCTGAAAATCTGTTTCCATCTATAATTAATGGTTCGTTTTGAGTGTTAGATGTTTGTGCGTGGAGATGTTTTGTTAATCGTTTCCGTTTATTATTTGTAACACGTTGCCAACAAATGGCGGGGTTAGTTTCCATTTGTTCATCATTTCCTGAATCATCAGGTTCGCTTGTATATTGAATGGGTGGATTCACTTGTTCGCCGTTGTGGTGAGAGGCGTAAAATTGTGGTGGACTGAATGTTTGCGAAATTGGATGATTCTGTGACGATAAATATGACGAGGTTGAAGGAGATAGGAATGGATATTGTGGTTGTTGATAAGAACAATGGGGTTGTGTATTGGTTAATAACGGTAATTGTGTAGGATTTCCATGCATTTGCTGCTGGCTGTTAATGTTAAATGCGCCGTTAAAGCCGTTGCCGGTCGGCAGCATTTTTGTGAAGTATTTAATTTATTAGTGTTTTAAAGTTATTTAATTGATTGATTAATAATTAATAGTCACTTACAGTTTATTTATTCAATATTTAAAGTTGAATGTATAAGTTGACCAGAGGTCACGCTTAATCGCTTGGCACTTGATATGATATCTCGCAGACCGCTCGCAATGTCTTTATTCTACGAAATTCAAATAGCGACTCAGATAGCAAATGGAATAGTAAAATATAATAGAATCTATGCTCGGAAAAAACAAACAGAAGAGGACCATTAGCAAGATGATATGATGATCTTAAAAGGATATCGGGATTAAAATGAAAAAAGGTTGTACAAAATAGAAAAATGGCAATATTTAAGAAAATTTATTCCCAATACTGGGTTTAAGAAGGTTTGAGAGAGGTACAAATGTCATAGTAAACTTCATTTTCTTCTTCTTTTTCGGGTGCCTATCTGTTCCGTATGGTTGTCATGGAGAACCAGGTCTTTAAATTTGTTAACCATGAGATTCTTCTTCTTCCAGCACTTCTCTTTCTTTTCACTTTGCCATGTAGTATGCACTGTAAGAGATTACATCTGTTTTCGTTTCACATCATGTTCGTTATATTTCGTTACATTTCGAATGCTTCGATCTTTTTCGTCGTTGCGTCTGTCAGTGTTCATGTTTTCGCTCCGTATAATAATACCAAAAACACATAGCGGCACGGCATTCTGAGTTTTATATTCATGGTTAATTCTCGACCTTTAGATACTGCTGACATTTTAATGAATGCACTTCTGCTCTTTTCTATTCGACATTTAACTTCTAGAAAGCGGTCCCATTGATCATTAATAATAGTGTCGTGATATGTGTATTTGTTAATTCTTGTAATTGTTCCACTATCTAATTTTAGTTGGAGGGTAGGAATGTTGTTCTTGCTTATGATCATATATTTAGTTCCTTCGCAATTGGTATCTGTTAATCTATTCATTAGTTGTTTCAGAGCTTGCATATTATCGGTAAATATTAGTGTGTAATCAGCGTATCTAATGTTATTTAAGCGCTGTCCATTTTCCTTCCGTATTCCCTCTTGTAAATTTTCCAAGACTTCTCTAAATATATGTTCTGAATACTTCTTCCACTCTTACACCGACTATCTGATTCCAATATAAGTTTATTATTATTCTTAGGCCGTTGTCCTTTATACTCGCTTTTTTAGAATTTTTATCAGTTTGTGTTGCTGGACCCTATCAAACGCTTTTCTATAGTCTACAAAACAGGCATGGATCTCACAGTTCATATTTCTGCATCTCTGGAATAGAACTTGTACCCTAAATAAAGCTTTTCTAGTCCCGATTGCGTCTCTAAATCCAAATTGCGTGGGCTCTATCTGTTATTCGCACGTTTTGTAAATTCTTCTGTCTATTATTTTAAAATATTTTCGATAGGTGGCTCATAAGGTTTATTGTTCTATATTCCTCGCTTTTTTTGGATCCCGACTTTTTTGAACTCCAACTTAAGCCATTGCCGTGGAATAGAACTCGTGTTATATATAAAATTGAATATATTGGTTAACCATTTGATTGCCTCGTCGTCCATTAGTTTTAAGAGTTCGACTTGGAAATTATCTGAGTCTGGAACCTTGCTATCTTTCAATGGTTTTATTATAGTTCTTACTTCTGCAGCTAAGATATTTGGTCTAGTTTCTGCTTCTATTTCAGGTGGTTCTGGTCTTTCATCTTGATATATAGTGTATAGATGTTTTATTTCTTCCTTGTTAATTACTATCTTTCCTTCATTGTTTATAATTTTGTTTGCTGTTTTTGTTTTATATTGTCCAATGGTTTTCTTTATTTTTCGGTGTACATTGAAATTATCGTGTTCCTTTTGGAGAGTTTCTGTCGCTTCACATTTTTTTCTGGTGTCTTTTCTTTTGCTTTTTGTATCTTTTGTCTTATAGTTTTCTGTATTCTATTATATTGTTCAATATCTCTGTTCTGACAGTTTCTTTTCTTTTTTTCAGTTGTAAGATTTTATTAGTCATCCACTGTTTTCTTTTGTATGTTTCACCTTTCTTCAACGTTTATTTTTTAATTTTTCCATTGCATCGTTTAATCGCTTTATTTCATCTTCTATATTAGTGGTATCTTCTGATACTACAAATTTTACCAATAACTCATGCTCTATTTGTGTGTTTTTTTGCTCTTTTATTTTTTGCATATCACACATTGTGTTTAAAAAATGTTTATTTCTTTTATTCTAACATTTATTTTCTTTACTACCGAGTTATAGTCATATTGTATATCTGCTCCAGGATACGTTTTTACAGCTGTTTCTATAGCTTTAATTTACAAGGATGTAGTCTATTTGATTTCCAACAATCGTGTCTGAGGTGTCTGCCGGTGATCTCCAGATATACAACCTTCTTGGTGAGAGTTTAAAGAAGGTATTTAGCACTATCAGGTAATGTTGTGCTGTAAAGATGCTTAGACTTTCTTCCCTTTCATTTCTTTCACCTAGCCCATGTGCTCCAATATGTTCTCCAGTTCGTCCTTTGCTTACTTTCGCTTTGGAGTCTCCCATTATTATTGTAAGATTTTGTTTAGGGGGTTTATTTAATATTTCTGATGTCTACGAAGGGCATATACTTGGATAATGTTTAATGGGGCGGAGCTACTTGATATTTGGAGTAACAATATCCTCTTCGATATAGGCACAGAGTTTGTTACATATCTTGCAATGTTTTTTTCTAGGATCTCCATTGGTTGATTCCGAATACTATACTTTATAATCGTTGATGTTTAACTGTCGTGAGCCTGGCCATCTGATTTCGCTTACTCCCGTAAGTTTGATGTTCATTCTTTTCATTTCTTCTACTACGTTGTGTATTTTTTCTGCTTGGGCCATTGTTTTTACGTTCCACGTGCATATCTTAATAGGTGTTTTACTTTTGGGTGTCAGTTTACATTTGTCAGCTTATTTCAATGTATCCGATTTTGGGAAATTAAAACTCTGGAATTTTTGTATTGAAACTAGCCATTTTGACATACTAGGGATATCCATAAGGATCTTTAATGTTGTCGTTTCTCATAATGTTCAACATCCTATGCCGTTAACTTATTTCTTGGTTCAATCGCCTTTTGTTGCAATTTTGTACACCAAAGGCAAGAGAGTGCCCTATCTGTATTTGCTTGTCCACTCTATTATATATAGACTCTTGGCGGGTTACAGGGAGCCGCTTATTCCGGCTACTAGTTTTGATCCGTCCCGGGTATTTTATTTCCCCGGTACCCACTATATCCAGTGGGCTTTTCTCTATCCGCCACCTGGGAAGGCACCCGATGAAGGACTAGCAACCCCACACGGGAAATTAATTTTTATTATTTTTTTATTAATAAAAAAAAAGTTACAAATAGAAAGTAGAAACTGGACATTAAAAGATAGATGGCAAGCACTAAAATAAATAGTAGTCAGCTCAACAAAAGAAGTATGTGAATACAAAAAGATAAATACGAGAAAAAAAAACTAGATGGTGGACAAAGAAAATTAAAAATGCGGTACAGAACAAAAACAAACGTGAAAAAAATATTTATACGCGGAAGACTTAAAAGACAAAGAAACCTATGATAATAAGAGAAGGGAAGCAAAAGAAATAGTAAAAAAACTAAGCAAAGAACATGAGAAGACTTTGAAATAGAACTAAATGAAGAATACAGAAATAACAGAAAATTCTGGAATACAATTAAAGGATTGAGAGGGAAAAGGAAAAAAAACAGAAAAATAGAAGCATGGAGAAATCACTTCAGCCAGTCCAACTAAATATATCCATACAACAAGAAGATGAAATACAGAATAATAATAAGAAAAGAAATAAAAGAAGCAATAGCAAACATCAAGATAAGTAAAGCGAGTGGAGAAGATGATGTAGATCCAGAAATGATTAACTACATGGGAGAGAAGGGAATAACATGGCTACACAAAATATTAGCTGAAGCGTGGGAAAGAAATGCAATGCCTGAGAAATGGAAAAACAACCTGATAATGTCAATACATAAAAAAAGCGATAAAACCCAATGCGGCAATTATAGACCAATATGCCTATCACCTGTAGCATACAAAATATATACAAAAATAATACAAAGTAACTAAAGATACACATAGAAAATAAATTAGAAGAAGAACAAGCAGCATTCAGAGAAAAAAGGCAGACATATAACATATGCATAATAAGACAACTAATACAAAAAAGAATTGAAAGAGAAGAAGAACTCACGTTTGCATTTATTGATCTAAAGAGAACTTCTAACTCAATATAGAGACAAGTAATAGAAAATTGTTTAGATCTAATAGTTACACCAAAGAAATTAAACTCCATACAAGAAAACATAAGAGCAAAAGCACAAATAAATATCAATAGATCAAAACCACTTAATATAAGAAAGGAAATAAAGCAAGGAGAAAAACTACTGAAGAACACAAGACAAAGAACGGAGAAATTGCAGAATACAGTGGGACACAGGAATATGGTACAAATTAGAATGAATAGCTTGCTATACGCAGATGATTTAGTGCTTATATCAGATAAAAGTGATAAAACGCCTAAGTTGATTAATATATGGGCCAAAACAATAGAAAAACTGAAGATAAAACTCAATGTAGAAAAAAGTAAAATAATGTATATAAATAAGAAACAAGAACAAAACAAAATCATGTGTAAAAATCAACCTATGGAAGAAGTGGCTACAGTGGAATATCTGGGAAATATTACAGAAAACGACCGGAAAATAGACCTCGAAATAACAAACAAAATCAAAAAGCGAACAACTTATACTACACACTAAATAAGACATTTTCGGGAAAAGGAAACAAAGGCAAAAACCAAGCTGAATATAAAAACCATACAATAGTGATCCCAATGATCCTATATGGAAGTGAAACCTGGACATTACAACAGAAACACAAGCCAAAACTGATTGCAGCAGAAATTAAGTATTTCAGAAAGATAGCGGCGAAAACCAAATTGGATCACTTTAGAAATGAGGAAAACTAAAACAACAAACGATAATACAAAAAAGTGAAAAAAGCAACTAGAATGGTGTGGGCATATACAGGGACTAGGCAGAAACAGATTAACGAAAAAAGGAACGAATAAGCGGAAGAGAGGAAGACCGAGACTCATATGGATGAAGGACATAGAAGAGAAAAACGATAGAGGAAATGAATAAAAAAACACAGGACCATAAAAGATAGAAGAAATGGGTAAAGGACACGGAACCCACAAATATCCAACACCCGTAAGGGTATATAGGATACCAGATAAATAAGAAAGAAAAGACAGGAAAAACATAAAACAACAAAATGATACTTTACCTCAACGTTTCACCATTAATTTGAAATGTTTGTACTAACACGCAGGGTATATTAAATGTTTTGATATTAACTTTAGGTACAAATAGATTACAATCAAAAACTAAGACAACTTGATCAACCCCATCGCAATTAGTTTGAAATTTTTAGAAATGCAAGTACTTTTAGATGAAATAAAACAGAAACGCTATGGACGTGCTTAATACCTAACAGCAAAACTTGCTTTATTTCCTCAGAGTCCAAACGTTGCAAAATATTCGAGTATTTTGAATGAGTTGGGGATCTGGATATTTTTGAAATTGAAAAAAGAAATAAAAACGCTCTATAGAAGATGATTAAGTGATTAAAATAACCTAAACTTAACAGTTTGGCAAGCTCACCTACAAATTTCCAAAAAGGTGTTAAAGTATGACTAGCTACTATCAACGACGTTTAGATGCCCACAATATTAAATGGAAAAGTGCTACCACTAAACCGTTGCTTATCGAAAAGCTCCTGGTGAAATGATATTTGTGGACGGAGGAAACTTTAAAGATGTATTAGAGTAATGCTCTATTTTAAAGCGGTTCTGGTTTGGACGTGAGGAGAAACTACTCCAGTGTTCTATTAAACACGCCATTAAGCTGTAAGTTTAGGGTAGTTTCACTAAATGAGAAAAGGAGTTAAATGCAGAAAAGATAGTTGAAACATGAGAAACATTTGCATCTATAGTGAAGCATGGCTATACAATAAGATAACAACCACAAACATTGCAGTCTGTTTTGTACGACTTGAAAAGGGAAAAATAGAATCAATAAGCTGGAGTGGCTATCATAGTCTCCCAACGCCAATAGAAAATCTCTAATAGAAAACGTTTGATTCTAAATTAGACAGAAACTAAGGCTTAAACGAATATTAGTTATCGGGAGATATGGCGCTTGTTTTCCGCTTCTAATATTGTAAACCTAGTCACTGTTTTGCAAAATAATTTCCATGCAATAATATAATAATAATGGTAAGGCTCTACGCCCCGCGTGGGAGCACGACCTGCGAACTGAGAGGTTAAGGCTCTCATACGTTCGCTCTCTCTGCCCGGTCGTTGCGCACCATCTCTGGTGCGGGGCGGTGTGGCAAGCACCGCGCCTGAGACGACCGCCATTGTTACCCCTTGTTCGAGTGAACGCAGGTACTCAATTATTTTTAGTGACTGAGTAGGCCACCCGCCAGGCATCAGAGAGCACCGGGAATTGAACCCGGGTCCGTCAGCATCGCAGCCCGCCCCTCAACCACGGAACCACGCTGGCTAATTTCCATGCAATACTGGGTAATAATTGTAATTGAACACCTTACCTAAAGCGGTAAAAATAAAAGAAAGCTAAAAACAAACTTTAAAAGCTTCATAGATAAGATATGCGTGATAAGCATTATTACCAATTGTGTGGCTTGAAGAAGACTGTAAAATTGCAATGAAACACAAAATTAAGACAAGAATAAGCTGGTTAAATAACAATAGCTCTAGAAATTAGGAGATCCCCTATTAACGGCCTTTAATTTACCAATAGAAATAATAACTGAAAAAGGTGGCATTGAAAGTAATGAATTAATTATAACAAACAACAATATCAAACAAGACGTGGCGTTTCAAGCTTTAAGTAATAAGGAGTTTGATTTTAAAAAAGTAAAGCAAATCGAATATTTAGGGATACTGGTAATAAATAAGATGAAATGGTAGCACCAAGGGCAAAAAGACTGTAAAAGCGCTCAAAAGGCAATCTATCCCCGATAGCATTACTAACAATTTATTGAACACCGAACCAACAGTGCTGTATGCAAATGGTAATAAAATACTTGAAGAAATGCAAAAAATGCAAAAAAGAACAAACCGGGAAATTAAAGAAGCTTAAAATAACCCAAATTTCAAATGCAGTCAAGGTACAAAGATTAAAATGGCTGAAACATGCCACAAAGATGCCAGAAAATAAACTTGTGAGGAGAATACTGACAGCAAGAGATGAAAGCAAAAAACCAAGTGTAAGATCAAGGCAAAGATGGCGATGGCAGTGAAAGAAGACTTGCAGCAACTGGGTGTGAAAGAGTGGCAAGCGAAAGCAAAAGAAAATACAAATTTTCATTGATCTACATGACCTGTAGAGTTGTAATATATACTTTTTCTATTAGGAAAAATGGCTGCATAGTTCTTTAACGGTATTTTCTTTAAACGTCTATACATTTTTGCCACTGTTTCAACAGTTTTCCTAAAGCTGTTGCAAATCAATCTTCGTGCGTTGGATGGCAGCACTTATGGACAGCTGATTGAAGTTCATCATTAAAAAAGAACATCTTGCCGAACAATTTCTCTTTCAGTGGGTCAAATAGAGTGTAATACACCCGAGAGCCTACAGAGTGGCCGCACATTACCATGTTGAAGCTACGCGCAGTGTCTCTATTTCCCGAGGCTGTGTTAGCAAATACGTAAGCGGATTCGGTTCAGCAACTTACAGTAACATCAACAGAGTCCTCTTCTGACCCCAAAAGACAATCGCCATTTGTTTTAAAATAAATAATCCCAGCCGCGGCTTCTTCAGGCGAGGACTTTCTTTTCCGGTGTTCCGTACCAGAACCATAATTCGCCTGGTTTGACCAGACATCTTTGAATCTACGCAGTACACCTGCAGTAAAAGTTAGCATAGCTTTACACACTTTTGCTTCAGATGAGCGTTGAAGATATAAAAATTCCATTATACATAGACCTTTATCATCTTTAAGTTCTTATTGTCCGTTTTGTAAGCCAGTGCATCAAATTTGATTTGGCTATTTCTATTATTAAGTCGGATACACGCTGAATAATATTTGGCTGTTATCTTTCTCAGTACAGTCCTTGCCACCTTTAAACTCTGATATCCAGCAACATACAGTTATGTGACTTATTAATACGTTTTCATACATGGCTGCTAACCCTGTGTGGATGTCACTCCCACCTTCTAAAAAAGCCATGCAGTCCATTGCTGACAAGGATTGTTTTCTTCCATAATTTTCCACAATTGCACTCGCAGTACTACATAAATAATATTATCTTGCCTTTTATGCGCTCCAGCAACGCCATCTCATTAAAAACTTGTTTTTGGATATATTGCGTTGCTGAAAAATTCTGAAATAAATGCGCAGCTGCTCTTGAAACCTACGTTGAAAAATAAAATTTTATTTTATATCCAAGTTTTGCAGTTTATGGCTGGTCATATTAAGTATTTTCCCTGTTATGATTAGTTACAAAAATTCTTTTACGCCCGCACATCAATTATTTTATTTACAATTACTGAAATAAGAAAACAAGCTTAAAAATTACTGTAATGTTTGCAAGTCAACTGCCCCCGCTCCCAATTGGCGTTCAACAGGCGGCGGGCAGACTTCGCAGCGAACGCGAAGCTAACCAGCGGTCCTGCGACTGCGTAGGACAATTTCGCGAGTTTGAAGACTTAGAAACCAATTTCTTTTTTATGTAATAACTCCGAAACACTCGGCGTGGCGAGGGCAGGCACAGCCGGGGGCTGATTTGCAAATTGCAGAGGCGCACAAGTTAAATAGAATTGAAAACTTTAAAAAATTCCTGCCGCGCCCGCCGAGCAGCCTGCGAGAGCCGACTAATTTTTAATCCTTTTTCAGGAGTACGCGCGCCAATACCTGCTTGGACAGAGCTATGGTAAGTAGAATGAAGCTTTCTTTCGAGCAGTAATCAAGTCAAATGCGGGACTTATACAACGTGGGGCAAAATGTATAATTTATTTAACAGAAAATTTGGATTTCTCAGTATCGTTTTTCACTTAACCAACTAAAAAAAAAATAGATGTAAGGAGAAGTTATGAAAAATATAGTGGAGAATATCTTTCAAACAAGTTTTGACGTAATTGCAGTTGTATCTTGGCAATACCACAACTAATTTGCTCTTTCAAATTAGAAATTTGTACGGACCATTCCCTATAGAACAAATTCAGGAATGTTTAATCTCTGAATATTATGTTCGAAAAACCTTTTCTCCAATAAGTTCACTGTTTTATTGGATGTATAAAAAAATAACGCCATCATCCAGAACAATATCTTTCATTTTGATTATCATGTGACCACATCACACTTTCATGTTGATATGATCTTCCAAACAATCAGTACCTCTACAATTTTCTTAATCTTCAACAATAGCTCTTTCATCTGTTCTTTCATAATATTACTAATAGTTGATTTAGATGACATAATAAAAACTGAATAACTTTCGTTCACAGCATGATTACACAATTAGTTTAAATTTCTTTCTGAAAGTGGCTCTCTTCGAAGTCCTCAAAACATTGACCTCCTTTATTCTACTAAAATCTATTGCAAGTTAAAACGCTTCGAGTTTCGGAATCAAATAAAAAGTAAATACAGTGCATTCAACCAATATTTATTGGTCGATAACACTTTAGATTATTTTTTCCTATATTTTGCAGTACATCTCTTTTGTAGATAATGAATAAAATTGGTGCCATTACCTTTCCGGCCATTCAGTGATCTTTAACTTGATTGTGTCTTAGACTTTTTGTTCTAGATTTTGAAACCTTACCGGTTTCCTCCTTTCCAATTTGTCGAGTTAAATATAATTATTAGTTTGCAGATGTATGAATTCATATGTCAATTAAGATTTGTCACATTTTTAAATTTGCAGTTGTTTCTAGATATCTCAAGAATAGTTTACCATTCTAATATATGCGGCTGCTTTAAAATATTAACGCCCAAAGCCCACTGTGACAGAAAATAGAAGGAATTAATTCTCAACGAATTAAGAAATTTGATGGCCGTTTAACTTCTTATGTTATCATTAAATTTTGATAAGGATAAAATTAGAATCATTTGAACTAAGTTGATTTTAATACTTGCCCAGAATGCATAAATTGATAACTCAATATCACATTTAATTATCTCTCTATATAGTTACAAAACAGTAAAAAAGATGGTGAAATGTTAACACCGAAACAATAAATGGAAAGTTTCATGAAGAAGCAATTATAAATAAATGCGGGGATAAAATCAATTATGAAACAAGACAAGTGGAATTTGATAACGCAAATAATAAAATCGAAAATTAAATTAGAAAACCATAAAAAATAAAAAATGCATATAAATAACAATATGGAAACAAGAGATATAAGAATGAATTAGAAAAGCTGCCCAAGAAGAAGAGGGGAATTGAAGGAACATAAAAGTGGGATTCAAGAAAATGCTTATAATCCAGTCAACTAGGGATATAACGTCGAAATGAAAGATAATAAGCTATAAACTTAAATACATCTTTGTTTTGACATTTTATAACATCTCAAAAATTTCACAGAATCTCGTGTACGCGAGTAAAGATCTTTAAGGTCAAAGCTCACAAGGTTTTTTGTAAATATCTTGTTCTCTTTGCTCTAAATAACATTTAAAGTTTATATGAAAGTTGTAGATCATAAAATTCTCTACAAATTTAGTTTTAGGCAATATTTTATACAGTTAACCGTTCATGAGATAGAGCGCGAAGAGTGGGAAGCGCTTAACCGTATGTATGATAACGCTGAGTCAACTGCGGAAGCTAATAGATAGTACGGTTTATAAAGTTAATCATTAAAAGTATTATAATTATTAAGAAGCCCTAGTTTTTTTAAGAGCAAAAAAAGGTAAAACTGATGTCATTAAACTTGTTAAATGGTTTACTCTTCATAATCCTTTTCCAAATACGAAACAATTAATATTCATAGCTTCTGGAATTGGGAAATGACCAAATTAATTGTAACAAAGCCCATGATATTGGTTTAGAATCGATAGTGAAAATAACTGGTTTAAACTTTAATGAAATAAAATCCATCTTAATTAACAATTGTAAAGTTCCTGTTGATCCTTTGCTACTCTTCCAGAGAATAACTGCAAACAAAAAGTTTGAAAGTAATCTGAAAGAATATCTACAATATGAATTGAATCCATAACCGACATCTTTATTAGATAATGATGGCATAAGAAAAACCACAAAAGCAAAATTATATAACAATATGGTAGTTGTTGAGATCGAACTGGATGAAGATAATGTAACATTGATGGTGGATTTCTTTTGCATCGCGTCGTATGAAGCAAAGCTGATACTTTCTCCATTATTTTAAACAAATACGTCAAATACTTGCAAAAACATTATGGCTCAAGTATTTCTGTATTCGACGGTTACTCAGAATACTGTAAAAACATTAAAGCAATGGAACAACTGAGAAGAACTACTGCTCTTGCAACATCTTACAAAGTTTGTTTTGGTAAAACAATTATTGTGCCAATCAGCCAAAAAAAGTTTTTATCGAACCGATTTAATAAAAAAAAACTTTATTGAAATGCTTAATAAAAAATTAGAAACTGATAATATTGCTACAATGCAAGCCAGAGATGATGCTGATGTTCTTATCTTCAAAACAACCATTGCAGAATCTGAACATCAAAAGACTGCTGTCATCACAGGAGAAGATATTAATCTGCTAGTTATTTTAATAGAACGTACTCAATTACACCACCAAATTTTTTTAAAAAAATTCGCAAGGGCAATGTGGAAATACGAATGTGTTCGTCCAAATAACCTCGTTCTAAAAAGCCTTCAGTGGGTGTGACACAACATCTGCACTTTTTAAAAAAGGAAAACTGTCAATTATTAAAATGTTCGAGAAACATCCCAATTTAGATCAATTAGCTCAAGTATTTCACCAAGAAAATTGTCCTTCAGAAACATTGTTTAAAAATAGAGTACGTCTCTTTTTAGCAATGTATAATGCAGTGAAATCAAAACACAGTATTGACTATTTTCGATATACGCAATTCATCAAATCAACAAAACTCAACAAACCAGTGCAGGTCATCATCTCCTCCACTTGCAAGTGCAGCAGCTCGATAGCATATCATTCGTGTCTATTACCAGATCCAAACTTGGTTTGGGAATAATTTAGGACCCCTAGAATGGGGATCGGTATTACCAAATGAAACCCTAGAACCGAGAACAACATTATTACCACCAGCACCAGAAGAATTCCTCAATAGGATATTTTGCAATTGCAAGAAAGGCTGTGGTTCGAGTTGCGGATGTAGAAAGTAGGCTCTTCATGTTGTGGTTACTGTAATGGACAAGCATGTCTCAACGTTTCATCATATTCACATGATCTTGATAAAGAAAGTGAATATGTACCTGAAGCCCTTGGCGCTTTTTTAGAGTCCAATATAACAGACCACGAAGATAATGATATTGAATTGAAAATTTAAGTTTAGTGACCAGAAGAGGAAGACGATGACGAAGAAGAAGAATATTAAGCTGTACCTCACGTAAACTATTGCATTTTAATATCTTATGATTAATATAAATTAACTAAATATTATTAAATGGATGTCTTTTTTATAAATAATATCTATAAATATCATTTATTAATTAATTAATAACTAGAATTTCCTAATAATTATAATACTTTTAATAATTAATTAACTTTATAAACCGTACTATGCATTAGTTTCCAGAGTTGACCTAGCGTTATCATACATACGGCTAAGCGCTTCTCACTCTTCGCGCTCAAGAACAGTTAACTGCATAAAATATTGCCTAAAATCAGATTTCTAGAGAATGTTATGCTCTATAACTTTTATATGTACTCTAAATATCATTAGAGCAAAAGAAACAAAATATTTTCAAAAAAAACGTTTTTGTGAGCTTTGACCTTGAACATCTTGACCCGCGTACACGAAATTCTATAAGATTTTTGAGATAACTTGTAAAATGTGAAAATAAAGATTTACACAAGTTTATAGCTTATTATCTTTTATTCCGAAGTTTATCCCTTTTTTAACCTTATATGACTGTACTATTAGTGATGATCAAGAACAGAAATAAGGAGCAGAAGAAGATACTCTAAAAAACTATTATCAAAACTAAGGAGAAGGAAAATATAGCAACGACACGACAAGAAAAGGGTTTTCAAGGTATAAATTTAGCTACATGGAATATTAGAGGGTCGAAGAAAAAAGAAAAAACAAATTAAAGAAGTTGAAGGAAAATAATTATGTCTTAGGAATTACAAAAATTAAAAATAAAGGAAATAGAGCCACAGAACCGGAAGGAAACCGCACAATTATATTAACCAGGGTCTAAAATGAAAAAAAATAGAAGTTAGATGTATAATACGCAAAAAAATGAAAATGCATATTTGAAGAACAATGAAAATTAAAATGCAAATGAAAGAAAATGGTCGGTTAAATCTAGTAATTTTGTACGGTCCAAATGACAATGATAGAGCAGAATCTAAACAGTTCTAAGAATAATCATCAAAAATAGCGAAAAAAGTTCAAATGATGAATTGTGGTGATAGATGATTTAAATGACGAGACTGGCATAAACATTTTCAGAACTAAAGATGCAATAGGAAATTACGGATAAAATATACACAAAATCGTTGATATTTGTAACCAAAATAACCTATTAGCATTTCAACACAAAGGCACACATAAATCCACCAACTGTTCCAAGTAGATGTCAAAATCCAGAATAGATTATGTAAAAGGCATGAGCTGTAAGCAAAAAATAAAAGATATCAGAGTCATAAAAGAATTAAAGATAAATAGTGGTCATACACAATAGATTGCTAGAAAGCGACCAACAATAATAATAAAACAGAATTGGAAAACAACATTAGCAAAAAAATAAAACTTACAAACTAATAAAAAGAAAAGCAGTGAGCAGCTATAGCCAAAAAGCAGAAGAAATGATAGATAAGACATACAATAACATACATTATAATGTACAAGAAGCGCGGAAAACCTTCAGAAATCTCCTAATTAGCACAAAAAAGAAATATGTGGTGCAACAGCAATAAGTATAAATAGGAATCAACGGTCTGGTGGAACGATAATATCAAGAAAAAATAAAACTGAAGAAAAAATAGAAAATGTACTTATCCACACAAAAACTACAATATACTAAGGAAAAAGTCAAATACAGTATTAAAAGCAAAAAGAATATCCTAAAAAGAGTTTGGAGAAAAAATTTAACACATTAAAAACCTAAGATCTGAGAATAAGAATAATATAAGTAAGCACATTAAAGATGAGTACGAAGTAGTAATGAATATCAAAGAAAATATAATTGGAAGATGGAGAAGATAAGTTAAAAATCTGCCGAACAGAGAAAATTTGCATTATAAAAGAACACGGATAATACATGCATTTAGAAATTAAAGATGCCATTAACAGGCCCGAAAAAGGAAAGACCGCTAGGTATCATAGTATTACGGAATAAATAATGAAGAACATGGGCGCAAAAGTTGTACGGATATTAACAAAACTGTCGGATGTGGCATGAGAGAAAGGGAATGTTCCAAATGACTGTAAGATAGGTGTTATACCAATATATAAGAAAAGTAGTAGGGGAAACTTAAGAACCATCGAGGAATTGAGCTGCTGAGTATAGCGCCAAAGGTATTTGAAAGAAACTTAAAAATAAGACTGAAACTATAACCCCACCTTTAGAAAAGATAGAAGACACACGATCATATATTCACCATTAAACAAATGGCATAAAGAATAAGAAACACAAATGATGAAATATGTCTAGCTTTTCTAGATGTGAAAAAGGTTTTTAACAAAATATCAAGAGCAACTATAAAAGACAATATGGTTAATAGGAATATTGATATGAAACTAATAAGAGCAATAATGACAATGACAAAATAGAGAGTGCATGTAAGGTGTATCAGAAGATGTGTAACAATTATACCTATACCAACATTCAGCAGCGAAATATGGGTACTAACAAATGGACTAAAGAGCAAGATCCAAAATAAAAAAATGAAATATTTAAGTCGAGCATTAGGAAGCACAAGAATAGAGCATATAAGAAATTACCCTATTAACAGCTAAAAGTAAAGCCCGTAATAAAACGGATTAAGGAGCGTCAAGTGAGATGATATGGATACCTTAGGCAAATGAATAATACCAAACCAATTAAAGAAATATGGAAAATTAAAGGTCAAAGTAAGAAGCCTAGAGAAAGACCAAAAACGACATGTAATTGATACATAGAGAAGATAGTAGAAGTAGTGGAAAAAGTTTATTTATAATAAATAAAATATATGTATAACCACGAATACCTAAAAGTATATGAAACCGCAATCATCAACACTAACCTTGATAATGACCACTATGTAAAAAATGGCGTTGTATTGTAATAGCCACACACTTGGGTATAATTCTCAATAGTTTCTTTAAGGCAGTCTTAATTTGCGCAAAGGTGACATATAAGCCGCATTTACAGTCTTCATCATGTACAGGTACTGTCAAAAATCATTGTAGCTCCCAAAAATTGGGTACATAATTTTCTGTGTAAATTAATGTTTGCGCTCTTGGTTTTATTTAACGTATTTCTTCTTCCTTCAATCAATACTCAGTCATGGTAATGACCCACAGTTATATTTCCCATCAATAGTTTGCTTGAGACACTCATCTTCCATTAAACTTGTTCATACGGAGGTAGTCGTGCATCGAAAGATAAACACATGCAATTTTTTCCATTTTTAAGCGTCAATCACTCAACAATTTCTCTTCAATAAGTGAAATTGTTTCTGAAATGAGCAGTGTAATTGGTCCAACCTCAGTTTTATGGTTTTCTAACCAAATTAAATAGTTTCAGTCAGTTGTTTATACGAAACAGAGGCGCCACTGTAAATATCATTTTGAAATCTATTTTGAATAGAGATTCATTGTATCTTTGCGTTTGATTTTCTACATTTTTTGTCAAACCGTTACTAAATGTTGCTTTTATATTAAAGCTTATTACTTTATACAACTCCAAACTAAAGTAAAGTAATAAAATCATACCTGAATTGTTGAAGACCACCGTTAAGTTAATTATTTTCATTGATGTTTGTCATAAATGATACTTCAAAAATTGTATTCTACGCTGTCCTCTTCGTATGACTTATTTTTATATTTTTCTTCATTTCTTCCTTTTATGTAAATTGCGATTTCAACTATTAATAACAATTTTTGGCTTATCTTGCAAATATAGAGAACCATCCGAAAATCTTAGAAAATAGAGGCAAAAATATTCAAATTATCCATTTTATTCTGTTTGTTAAATTGTTACTCAATTATTCTCTGAATTGTCCTCCTTATCAAATAAAAAGACAGAGAAGACGTTATTTTCTTCATGTGTGCCCCAAAAATATGTCTTCTTGGCTGCTTCGTAAATGAATTCAAATTTTAGGCATTTACGAGCTAAATGTATACGTAAGTCAACAACCACAAGGAGATAAAATAAATTATAATATAAATAAATTAATTGGGGGAAGACTAACTTTCACTAAATACAATAAATTGTTTATTGTTACAGTTTAAATATTAATATTAGAAATAATGTAAACTAACACCTACAGACAAATTTAGTCACATTTGAAAGATCGACTTGGATGATAACACTATACTGTTTAGGTGTTTGAATGGGCAATCCAAATAATACGATTGTATAAAGGAAATATACTTTTAAGGAGTATTACTACTTATTAATATTTTAATTTGATGTATAATAAAATATAAAATTAATATGGATAGTAAAGAGTACAGAGTAGACGAAGGAAAACGAAAACGGGAAGAAGAACAATACAAAGACATATTTATGAAAAGTAGGACGCAAAGAACACCAGTTAAGTAAAATTAAAGTACAAGCGAAGCCAAAGATCAAAAAGCTGAATTAAAAACGTTTATAAAAACTATTATTACAGAAATAAAAGAAATCAGAAGAAACAAAGAGAATACCGAGAAGAAATGAGAACACTAAAACAAGAAAACCAAAACCTGCAAAAAGAAATAACAGAATTAAAAAAAATCGAATGGTCTGAAAATGGAAAAATTAGAAAAGGATAGCAGAAAGGTAATGTGGTTATTACAGGAATGAAAATAGACAAAGACACTAAAGTCAAAAATATAGAAAAAAAGTTAAAAAATTATGAATTACCTTAGAAACTAAAATAAAAAAGCAGTAAGAATTAATGAAAAAATATCTACAGTAGAAATGATCAAAAGATGTTATAAAGTTATGAAAAATAAATTTAAGTTGGATTCTATAACAAAACAGAAAATATACATTACATGCAAAGAAGATAAAGAACCTCATGGGTTACCAGAAATTATTTATAAACTGAAAAAGTACACAAAACTTTGATTTAAAAAAGAAAAAATAACAATAATTGCAATATAAAGAACTAATAAAAACAAAAAAAACGAAAAGGCGAATTCTGGGAAGATTTGACAACGATCACAGAATCCAGTACAAGCGCAATCTTTATAGCTGAATATTTCAATGCTAAGATGGAAATATAGAAAAATACAACAGAAAAGGTGGTAGGGATACATAAAGAAAAAGAAAAAAGTAATAATGAAGAGAAGCTGATAGGTTTCTGCACCATAAATAACTTAATTGTAACTAATACTTTTTATAAATATAAACAAATATACAAAATTTTCTAGAGTAATTCCAAGCAGAAATAAGAAATCTATAATAAAAAGAGATATTAGAATAAAAATTGAAGATATAAGAGTAAGAAGAGGGGTAAAAATATACAGCGGCGACCACCTACTACAACAATAAAAAATAAAGAGAGAATAAACACGGAGAATATAATGAATAAATAGAAAGAATATTTTCTAGAATGATTATATAGACAAACAAAAAATGGCGAAACAAACACAGAACGGTAGAAATATACAGATGTAGCTGGAAAGCCCACATAGAAGAAGAAAAGGGAATATCAGAAGAGGTGCTGAAAATGGCTGCAAGAAAAATTAAAAACGATACATCCCCTGACCACGATAAGATCACAAGCGAACGATTAAGATTAAAGGCACGTAATTACTATTGCATATATTTAACAATATATGTAAAGAGAAGGAGATCCCCAGGGGCTGAGAAATAGGACAAATAAAGTGTGTTTTTTATAGAGGTATAGAACTTTGAAATGGAATAAAACAAAGATGAATTTTTTAAATTGATATGAACTTTATTTTATTCGAAAAATAATCTTGTGGTATTATAATTTAAACTTCTGGTATATGATCGCCACGGCTGGCTCGGATGTAGTCTAATCTGGAGTTCCAATTTTCGATGACTTTTTCCAACATTTGTGGTCGTATATCGGCAATGACGCGGCGAATTTTGTCCTCCAAGTGGTCAATCGTTTCGGGCTTATCGGCGTAGACTAACGACTTCACATATCCCCACGATCTTGGAGGCCAATTCACGGGCCCGGAACGTGAAACTATGCGGTTACCAAACGTTTCCTTCAATAAATCAATTGTGGCACGAGCTGTGTGACATGTTGCGCCATCTTGTTGAAACCACAGCTTCTGCACATCATGGTTGTTCAATTGATGAACGAAAAAGTCAGTAATCATGGCTCTATAGCGGTCACCATTGACTGTAACGTTCTGACCAGCATTGTTTTTAAAGAAGTACGGACCAATGATTCCACCAGTCCATAAAGCACACCAAACAGTCAGTTTTTTTGGATGTAACGGTATCTCAACATACACTTGAGAATTACCATCATTCCAAATACGGCAGTTTTGTTTATGGACGTATCCATTCAAACAAAAGTGAGCTTCATCGCTAAACAAAATTCGCTTATGAAAATCGGGATCAACGGCAATCTTTTTTTGGGCCCATTCACCGAATCTACGCCTTGCTAGGTGATCGTGTGGCTTCAATTCTTGCACGAGTTGGATTTTGTAAGCACGCAAACCAAGATCTTTCCGCAAAATCTTCCATAAAGTGGATCGACACATATCCAATTCCTGTACACGATGGCGGATAGACTGATTCGGGTCTTCCTCTACGCTACGCTCTACAGTAGCAATGACTTCTTCTGTACGCACTGTACGACGTCTCTGTGAATGCGTATTATCATTTAGAGTAAACGTGGTGCGAAAACGTTCCATAGTTAATCGAATTAATTGCTCTGATGGACGATTATGTTGACCGTAAAATGGACGTAGTGCCCGATACGTATTTCGAACAGAACCATGAATTTCAAAATAAATTTGCACAATTTGGAAGCGTTGTTCAGGCGTCAGTCTGTTCATGTTGAAGTGCCAAACCAAACTAAACATAAATCACTTGACAGCTGACAAAATGGCCGCCAGTTAAAAAAGTGTTGCCAACTTAAAGTTTTATACCTCTATAAAAACACCCGTTAGTACCACTATACAAAAACGGTGACAAAAACAATTCCAACAGTTACCGTGGTATAATTTTGTTAAGTGTGACAGTGACGATCTATGAATAGATAATAGGGAAGAAGTAAAGAGCCATAATAATGATAGAAGCACAAAGTGGCGTTCGAAAAAGGAGAAGCATACAAAACCACATAATCTCGGTCAAACAGACAATCACAAACATTCTCGAATACGATAAGAAAGCTTTTTTTGTCTTTATAGATCTAGAAAAGTTATTTGATAAAGTGCTACGAGAAGCAATATGTAAAGTTTGGAAATATCTAGGAGTGAGCCCTAAACTGAAAAGAGTAGTAAAAAACCTTTACAAAACTACAAAAAATCACCTTCTCAGTATATATAATATATAACTCAAACAAATTGGTTGAAACAAGGAAGAGTAATGAGCCCCGTATTATTTGCGGTCTTTATAAATGATATCATAAGCGAATGGCATGCGAAACTCAAAAAACTACATATAAACAACAGGAATCTACAATCAACATGTATATCCGAATGTGCATTTGCTGATGACGTGATTATAATGGCTAGAAGTGAGAAAAAACTAAAAAGAAAATTGCCGATATGGAATGACTTTTTAACCGGGAAAGGAATGATAATAAATGTGTAGAAAACCAAAGTAATGGGAGTAGCAAAAGAACAAAAATGTATAAATATACAAATAAATGAGAAATTGATCGAACAAGTTCAACAGTTTAATTATTTGGAAGTGATAATCGATAGAAAAGAAAACAAAAGATAAATATATCTGAAAGACTAGAAAAAAGAAACAAACTACATTATGTAATAAATAAGGTCTTTATAAGTAAAAAAAAAGTGTCGCAGAGACCGAAACTGGTTGTATATAAAACTATAGTTAGAGCTATATTGATGCAAGAATGTGAATCATGGACACTACTAAAAGAATATGAGATATAAGAGATAAAATATCTAAGACGAGTTAAAGGAGTTACACTAAATGATCGAGTGAGGACCAGCCGAATAAGACAAGAATTTGAAGTCAAATCGATATTGAAGTTTATAGAAAATCGACGTCTGAGCTGGCGGGGACACCTACAAAGAATGGGAAGAGTAGTAAAGCAAATATGATAAGCTAGAATGACAGGAAAAAGGAAAAGAGAGAGGCTGCAGGGGACTCGCAATAACGTCATAGAAAAAATATTTAAAAAAAAGGGGAAAAACATAAATGGAAACAAAAGAATAGCAAAAGACAAGAAAGTGCGGTGTAAATTTGTGCAAAGTGAATCATTTTTTTAAATTAATTTATTTTTATTTGTTAATTTGTAATTTGTTTTTCTCTTTTATTTAACAATGATGATTAAATGTTCGTATAATATCAAAACAATTGCTCTGGGAACTGAGAACTTTAGAATTGTTCAAATTCACCCTGTTTTCTAGCATTTTATTAAACTTTAAAGACATTAACTCTTTTATCATGTAAGGTGGCGATTTTCCCATTCTTCTTTTCAAGTTAAATTGATTTATTTGTATTTCCGTACACCTCTTAGCAAATGCATTTTAATGATGCGATATGTCTATTCAACAATTTTCCGTTTATGTTGGTAGGCTAATTTTTGAATGATTGATAGCTTATTCATTTTTGACTAATCTTAAAATTGGCAATGTTTGTTCTTGTAATTTTAGTCTTGTACCATTTTTAATAAAACTATCGATATTACGAATAGAGTACCGAACGGTAATTAAGTTTCTTACTAAAAAAAAGTCTTAGTCCCAGTGATATCAAAAAAGTTTGGACTTTTTTGCGATGAATCGTTGTTTTTATTTTCCGCTGTAAAGGAAATAATTTGAGCCGAAAAAGTATTGAAGACGAACCATTGAAGTGCTTTCTTGTCGAAAAAAAGGTGCTACAAGATCATGAGCAAAGCTACGCAGCACATTTTACAGATTACAGATTAATGCGTACCCCGACTTTTGTCAGTAGTTCAAAAACTTCAACGTGTGACCAATGATAAAAAATTTAAATCACTGTTGCAACAACAAAGAAGTTCTTTAATGAACTTTTACAGAGGAAGAAACTATTATCCTGCACTACGATCCCTATAAAAATAAGTCAATGGAATGACTAACCAGATAAAACGATGGTTCAATCGATGAAAAAATCATGATCACATGACCTTTTGGGATTCAAACAATTTTTAGAAAAGGAACACAATGGTAGAGACGGAGAGTGTTTCTCTAGCTTACTGCATAAGTTGCAAGGCGTATCAAGGAAAATAGGAGTGGCGCGCCGAGTCAAACCGCCCGGATTCTGCGCAATAACACCCCTACCCATAAGGCCGCAATTTTTCAGGTTTTATTAAAGTGGCGTGGCTTCGAGGAGGTTTTGTATTTACCCTGCAGCTCAGACCCAGACGCCAAAGATAACTACCTATTTTCAAAATTGACAAAAAAACTTTTAGAATAGAAAATTAATAACGATGAAGAGTTGCAAGAGTATATAGTATTTATCCAAAAGTATTGAAATGTTGATATAATAATTTGTTAAAATTATGAAATTTCTCATTAGTATAAGGGGCCAAGATGCTATTAAAATAATGAAAAATAATCCTGTTTTGTCGTTATGAACAAAAAATTAAAAAAAATCGGGTGGGCGACAGAAGACACCTAGAAGAAAATTTAGGAGTAAGTACGAGATCGAGAGAAGAAGTATCTAGTCATTTGCTATTTTAAATGCTAATTTAAACATATTGAAAAGAAGATTGTACGAGATAAGCGTCAAAAGTTTCCAGCTCGATTATATTCCAAGGGTAACAGGAATAAAATAAAAGGAATATTTTTCATACGAGAATTAAGCACAGTCCAACTACACTGCAATGTTAGATACACCTTTATCTTTGTTTACGTTTTTTACCACCTGCATTGGTATATGTGCAGCCTCCTTTTACCCACCTTCACTTTAAAAATGTATACTTATAATACATAAACAAAAACGGTATTATCTTCTCCTTAAACCTTCAATTTTGCCCTCCACAAACTTTATTTGAATTTTGATAATTTTGACTATTTCTTTTGTTATAACTTAACAATCTTATCTCGTTTTAAAAATTATTTATCCTCCAAAAAATACAAAATAAAGCCTTTACAACTTACATACTCTTTTATTTGCAAAAAAACCTTAATCTCTCTTTTTTAGTTAGATAAAACTCTTTAATCTTGCTGCCTTAATTATCAGATCAGCTTGGGGTCTGATTAAATCGTTTATCTTTTTCTGCCATCCTTTTGTCCCAGCTCTGTTGCTAGACTGTTACGTTTTTCTGGCCATAGTTTATATCTGAAGGCCACAACAAAACTCAAACTTGTTGCTCCACTTTCTATGCAGTATTTGTATACGCTCGACGAAAACGTTTTACAGTCTGGTGAAAACAACGATTGTCTAATTGATGAAACGAACACCTTCATTTGCAGGTTTGACCATTCCTACTAAATCAGCAGTATCGACCTTTCTTCCAAAAAAGTGTCAGCAGGGGTTTCTGCTTAACAACCCGTTTGTGTATGAGTTTTTCTTGACACCTGCTTCAGTTCAGCCCTTGTTTTTCGAAGATCCTTATTGCTGACTGTTTTGTTACTTCGCGGATTCTGGAAGGCCGTATTTTTCCAGTGCTTGCCTATCGCTTCTTTTAGATTGAGTAATAATCCGATTGTTAACAACCGTATTTTTACATGCGCACTTATTTCTCATCTAGCCTGTGATAAGTCTAGGGCTGAAATTATTTAGATCTTTGTATCTAGTGAAGCGAAGCATAGTTCAGATAATATTAGACTATCCGTAGTTGTTTAAAAATGTTAATTAGCTGCAGGTAGTTTACCCTTTTTTGGTGAATTTACTTTTTTTCTTTGAATTAACAACTTTTATTTTGACACCCTAATAAATTTTGCTATAAAAGTTGCCAGGAAGATAACAAGTAAGTTAAACATTTGAAATATTTTATTAATATCTACCGTACATCATTAACAACTTAATTTAAAGAAGTACGTCATAATTGATACATAGAAACCCATTGGTGGTCAATTATCTGATGCAGTTGTGTTATTCTAAATTGTCCAAGTAAGTCAAATTTTTTAAGTTTTATTGTTTCTAGATATTTGAATAATTTAAATTTAGAATTCGTTTAATAGAAGTCTTTTACATACTGCTACAAGCTAGCACTTTTTTGATTTGTAAGTCCAGAAAATTTGATTGTTTTTTATATTTTGAAAAGGTTACGTATAATAATGCTGATAGCAAGTACGAAAACTGAACTACAACGAAAAGTTAACATCTGGAAAGCCTGCTTAGAAGAAAAGGGAATGCAAATAAATATAGGAAAAACCAAGATCATGCATATAACAAAAGGAGAAGAAGATGAAAGCATAAATATACAAATAAATGGGGAGAGATTGGAAACAGTAAACAAATAGGAGTATCTGGGTACCATCATTACCAAAAATGGAACAATAGATAATGAAATACAAAATAGAATACAAAAATCAAGCCATATATACTATCAAATCAATAACACAATCATAGGCAAAAAGGAAGTAAGAACAAATACAAAAATAAGAATCTAAAAAACCATATATACACCGACTCTTACATATGGATCTGAATCATGACCGATGAGAGATAATCATAAATCAAAAATTACAGCGGCAGAAATGAGATATTTAAGAAAGATCAAAGGAAAAACTATAAGAGATCGAATAAGAAATAAAAGCATAAGAGATGATGTAGAACAAATACCATTAGTGAGCGAAATCAAAAACAAACAACTGAGCTGGTATGGACATCTACTTAGAATGCCAGAAGAAAGAATCCCCAGAAAAATAATGGAGATAGGAATAATCGGAAAACGAAAGAGAGGCAGGCCAAGGATAAAGTAGGAAGAGAATCTAAAAGAAATAATACACAACAGAGGAAAAAACATACAAGAAATAAGAAACATGGTAAGGAACAGAAACTACTTTAGAAGATGGATAGAGGATCCCAACTACAACCCAACGCTATAATGGCATCTACGGTGAAACGATAAAGAAGAAGAAGAAAAGGTTACGTACCTAAAGATCAAACTAAAGTGGCTAACATAGAGTTTTAAAAACCCTATATTCAGCTGGACAAAAAATATAAAAATATGCTAAAATACGAGCCTAAAATAGTTATATGAATCGCAAACGCAAAACAGAACGAAAAGAAATCTGCAAAATTAAAGAGAATAATATGACAATAAAAAGCACAAATATAAAAGTATATTGGAGACACCAAACAAATTATATGTAATCGAATAGACCATAGTCCCATATAAATACAAGGAAAAATACACGCTAAAACCAGACGCTGTCTTTCTAATAAATTTAAAAATAAAAAAAAAACTTCACCTATAAAACCAAGAAAGAAGCAGAAACATAAATATCAAGAAGACGCAGAAAATGGTTTGTTTCATTAAACAGAAGGGAAATAAAAAAGTGATTGTAAAAGTTCTGGAAAAATAATATATTATTTAAAAAACCAAAAAAAATCTAATATTTTATAGGGAAAATAATTAGAAAATAAAATATTCGAATTATTTAAAGATCATATCCCAAACTTGTTTAAAAGAAGAGAATAAAGAATAATTAGAAAATAAGTATTGTAATTGCATAAATATCATATAAAAAAATGTTTAAATAAAAGATTGAATGATAATTAGTTAACAAAACAAAGAAAAGTAAAAATAGAAAAGATTGACTTGTTATAGAAGAAATAATAAACGTAAAAACGGCAGAAACTCCAACATTAGCAGAACTATGTAAGAATGGAAGTGAAAAATGATTAATCCAGGAACTAATCGAAAATATGTAAACACAAAACTAAGCAAGCCACCACTACCACCACTAATGTTTTAAGTTAATCATAAAAACATCATTAGGGTCCTAAAAAATAGAGACCATAAAAGCAACGCTAAAAGTTCAACATGATAACTGCGAGGAGATCCAAAATTTCATCTATTGTCGCAAAATGACCTAAAACATTTTTTGGTTCTTGCTGACACCTTAAATAACAATTTAATATCGTTCCAAAAAGCTCAACTATATAGCTATCAGTCAAACAACGATTTTTCTTTACCATATCATTCATACCAACAAAATTCTTTTGAAATGTTGCATAATTCGGTCAACCACCACCTTTTACACGACGGCAAATAATTCTAGAAGAACCCAAGTATCTTAACCATCTATTTGATTTTGAAAAATATTTTTTCTGAAGATATTTTATTGCCATGTGAAGTCCATACTTCTCTATTTTTGGAAAATTTATTGGTTGTACATCGCAGTAATATTTAACAAACTTTTACACTTTATAACAAAATATATTTTGCTCCACTCTTATATAAAGCTCTTCGTGTATTGTCTAGCTTACAAACTACTGCAAACAAAATGTGTCCGCGTTGTACATGGTCCTTTCTGTGTTTGAAATTCAACCCACAATCAGCTGATTTATTGCGCAACTACTTATGTAGCGCATATAAATGCAAATTCGCTTGTAACTTAAAACCCGGAGGATGTTTACGGAGCCGAGTTGCTTGCATTCGATTCCCATATGATTATAAGCCCAGTAATCAGAAGTTCCGCGTTACAGCGCAAATTAAAGTGCCGGGTTGTTGGATTGCATTTTACAAACGTGCCTGGCGGCTTGCGGCGGGCTACGTTCCGTTTCAGTTGCTTCAGGTGCATACCATGCGCTGAAGACGAAATCATTGCAAGCCGATTACCTTAACAGACAAGGGGGCGAGCACTGAAATGACTTCCTCGAATTAGATTATTGCAAAGCCATATCGCCCGGCAGCAGGTGCGCTGCAACACAGCAATTTCCGGATGTAACATTAATGTTCAGACAAACTCGATTTTCGACCGGAAACTTGATGCTTGCTAAAAGTGAGCTATGTAATGTATTTGTGTGTGTGTGTGTGCTTTACATAGCCGTTTCGTCTTGCTTAACGTGTTGTTTATTTGTTATTACACATAAAACTGATCCGTTATACTGGTTTTGTAGATCTTCCAATGACCAATGATGGCGATTACGAAAACGCCAGAAGAAGCTTAAACTTTTACTATAGTTCTGTACCAGAATATAGAGGTGTCTCAGAAGAAGCCAAGATTAATTATATAAATGAAAACGATCTGAGCCAAATAGACGGCAGCCATGATAATTTACTTAGTCGAAGCTTGGTTGAAATTGGAGGTGGACATCTGACTGGTAGAGATTTGGATGCAATTGGTGGTGGACACCTCGGCAGAAGCCTAGACGAAATTGGCGGCGGGCATTTGAGTGGAAGAGGCTTAGATGCAATCGGTGGTGGACACTTAGGTCGAGGCTTAGACGAAATTGGCGGCGGACATTTGAGCGGAAGAGGTTTGGATGCAATCGGTGGGGGACACCTCGGCAGAAGCCTGGACGAAATTGGCGGCGGACATTTGAGTGGAAGAGGCTTAGATGAAATTGGTGGTGGACACCTCGGCAGAAGCCTGGACGAAATTGGCGGCGGACATTTGAGTGGAAGAGGCTTAGATGCAATCGGTGGTGGACATTTAGGTCGAAGCTTAGACGAAATTGGTGGCGGACATTTGAGCGGAAGAGGTTTGGACGCAATCGGTGGCGGACATCTCGGGAGAAGTCTGGACGAAATTGGCGGTGGACACTTGAGCGGAAGAGGTTTAGATGCAATCGGTGGTGGACATTTAGGTCGAAGCTTAGACGAAATTGGCGGTGGACATTTGAGCGGAAGGGGTTTGGATGCAATCGGTGGGGGACACCTCGGCAGAAGCCTGGACGAAATTGGCGGCGGACATTTGAGTGGAAGAGGCTTAGATGCAATCGGTGGTGGACATTTAGGTCGAAGCTTAGACGAAATTGGTGGCGGACATTTGAGCGGAAGAGGTTTGGACGCAATCGGTGGCGGACACCTCGGGAGAAGTCTGGACGAAATTGGCGGTGGACACTTGAGCGGAAGAGGTTTAGATGCAATCGGTGGTGGACATTTAGGTCGAAGCTTAGACGAAATTGGCGGTGGACATTTGAGCGGAAGAGGTTTGGATGCAATCGGTGGGGGACACCTCGGCAGAAGTCTGGACGAAATTGGCGGCGGACATTTGAGTGGAAGAGGCTTAGATGCAATCGGCGGCAGACACCTGGGCAGAAGCCTGGACGAAATTGGCGGAGGTCATTTGAGTGGAAGAGGCTTAGATGAAATTGGTGGTGGACACCTCGGCAGAAGCTTAGACGAAATTGGAGGCGGATACTTGAGTGGAAGAGGCTTAGATGCAATCGGTGGTGGGCATCTTGGCAGAAGCCTGGACGAAATTGGCGGTGGACACTTGAGCGGAAGAGGTTTAGATGCAATTGGTGGTGGACACCTCGGCAGAAGCCTGGACGAAATTGGAGGGGGACATTTGAGTGGAAGAGGTTTGGATGCAATTGGTGGTGGGCATCTTGGCAGAAGCCTGGACGAAATTGGCGGTGGACACTTGAGCGGAAGAGGTTTAGATGCAATTGGTGGTGGACACCTCGGCAGAAGCCTGGACGAAATTGGCGGCGGACATTTGAGTGGAAGAGGCTTAGATGCAATCGGTGGTGGACATTTAGGTCGAAGCTTAGACGAAATTGGTGGCGGACATTTGAGCGGAAGAGGTTTGGACGCAATCGGTGGCGGACACCTCGGGAGAAGTCTGGACGAAATTGGCGGTGGACACTTGAGCGGAAGAGGTTTAGATGCAATCGGTGGTGGACATTTAGGTCGAAGCTTAGACGAAATTGGCGGTGGACATTTGAGCGGAAGAGGTTTGGATGCAATCGGTGGGGGACACCTCGGCAGAAGTCTGGACGAAATTGGCGGCGGACATTTGAGTGGAAGAGGCTTAGATGCAATCGGCGGCAGACACCTGGGCAGAAGCCTGGACGAAATTGGCGGAGGTCATTTGAGTGGAAGAGGCTTAGATGAAATTGGTGGTGGACACCTCGGCAGAAGCTTAGACGAAATTGGAGGCGGATACTTGAGTGGAAGAGGCTTAGATGCAATCGGTGGTGGGCATCTTGGCAGAAGCCTGGACGAAATTGGCGGTGGACACTTGAGCGGAAGAGGTTTGGATGCAATTGGCGGTGGACACCTCGGCAGAAGCCTAGACGAAATTGGAGGCGGACATTTGAGTGGAAGAGGCTTAGATACAATCGGCGGTGGACATTTAGGTCGAAGCTTAGACGAAATTGGCGGCGGACATTTAAGTGGAAGAGGTTTGGATGCAATCGGTGGTGGACACCTAGGCAGAAGCCTGGACGAAATTGGCGGTGGACACTTGAGCGGAAGAGGTTTGGATGCAATTGGTGGTGGACACCTCGGCAGAAGCCTAGACGAAATTGGCGGCGGACATTTAAGTGGAAGAGGTTTGGATGCAATCGGCGCTGGACATTTAGGTCGAAGCCTGGACGAAATTGGAGGCGGACATTTGAGTGGAAGGGATTTAAAAACTCTTTTAAAGTATTTTACAAACTAAATTAGTAGCAACTGTCTGTAACGGATCATAATTGTTACTTAATATAATTTTTCTAAATAATAAGATGCTTTATTATAAGTTTCATGTAAATTTTGGTGCACTTTAAATTATGTCACTTTACAAGTATAATAAACATTTTCAGTTTTGAACTTGTTTTTTTACTTTTTATCTACAAATAGTCAGTATACTGTATGAAGCTCTGTAGAAGACTTTTATGCATTTTTGTACTATACTAATCAAGAAATTTCAGATTCAACAAATGCATTAGTTATTAAAACAGAAAGTACTGAGTAATTTATACAAATTGTAAACTATGTGTCAATAACTTTATTTTTAATTAAGTAATTTTCATAACTTTAAAAATGATTTATTTAATTTTGTTTACTTTTTGTTAGAAACCATTTCTTTACGTTTCATACACGTATATCTTTTCTACATGCATGTACTTTACTTTTCAAGACTATTTAGGCATATATTTCTACAAAAAAAAAACAACATAGACTTGGGCTTAAAGATATCAGCCAATAAAAGACTGTTATGAGTGCCACGTGGAGTTTTCTAGTGTCGTATATTTTACTATCTAACCTTAGCTACCTTTTCTTTGTCTTTTGTGTTTATTCTGCTTGAGTTTCAAACTTTTTTATCAACTAGTATTGAAAAGCAATTGGGCAATAACAAAATGGTTTAAAAATTTGGTTGCTGGGTACTAAAAAAATGAATAAGAGATAGGAAGCCAACGACAACTTGCACTTACTAGATGTTTTAATAGTTCAAATTCTAGTTTCGAGCTTATTATACGACGATTCTACTATATGGAGACTATCCATCCTTATTTTTCACTAGATACCTTCTCAAGCTTTTTAATTTTTCTCAAGGTAAAATAAGTATAAATAGTCGACAAAAGGAAATCATCTTAGATCTAGACATCAACGCAAATAAACACGTGCTTTCCACGTTTAGTCAACACTAGACTGGTCTTTTGGTGATACTCCAAGTGTATAAGTATATAGAATTTTTTTGTAACGGTTTGTAAATTTGTTTTTCTCTAAATTATTCAGTAGAAGTTATTTCATCAATGTCTTCCAGATTGCAGTCTCGGCGGAGACTGCGAAGTTTATGACAGGCAAGCCAGAAGAGGCAGCATGCTGGACAGCTTGGCAGACGCAGCGAAGCGATTACAACCATTCAGGTAACTGTCTTCCTTTGGCCGACTACGCCATTCATTTTCCGAAGTACATGGTCGCTTTTTCCAGAATCGCAAACAGAGACGACTCCCTCGCCAAGAGGAGGGGAGCTTTGGATAGCCTCGTCGCAGGACACATGTTCGGAAAGGCAAAAAGAAATGATGACGAACTTGACCTGTGAGTTCAAGCAGGTTCAGCCTTTGAATCAATGTAATTCTGTCGATGCATTATTGCAGAGGAGCCAACAGAAGAGACTTGGAGAAGTTTCAGAGAAACGCGCGCCCCCTCAACACCATGGAGCTCGGAGGATCTTTCGGAAGAGCCGTCAAGCGATATACTTTAGATAGTTTGGGGTATGAACTAATTTATTTGCTCATTTATTTTATTCTTCCATTTAATTTTTAGTGCATAGGATACTAGGATAGTTTTACAATATACCTTTAATTTTCCTAAGAGATTTAAACAAACTCGTCATCACCCTTCAATGGAAAGTCATTCTTGGAAAACTTTGTTTTAGTCTTTAATAAACATATCGTAAAATTAAATCCAAGCGAGATATAATCCATTTTCAAATCTATTGAGAATCTCGAAGCGCCACAAAATGTGTCGTACTATTTGAGTGTTCGTTAAGACAGTGTCCAAAGAAAACAAATATTTCTCATTTGAAGGTGGTCCTGTAAAATGGTATAAATTTTCGATACAGAATTGTCCAAAAACTCTTCCATCTGGTCACAGGTTGGATTTGAGCATCTTCATGACAGAAACAATGTTATCTCTTATGGCATCCATCTTCCATACCACAATTTGCTCTCTAGAACTTACTATATCACCTAGTGGTTTTACGACAACAATTATCTCTCACCACACTCGTACTAAATCGTAAACATTTTTCGTTTTTCCCTTTTTGACCAAGATAGCATTACGAGCTCTTTTCAGTGCTACAGTATGCTTATACTTGTTAAAACATGTGACCACCGGTTGCACCATATTGCAAATCGTTCATAGTACCATATAGGTATTCTTTATTCCCCAAAAAAAGTAGAATCTTGGTAAAACTTTGCACCGTTAATATAACATTTGGAAACTTTTTAGATACTCTATGCCCGTTATGGAGGTACTAAGCTTGCAAGATTAAAGTATCTGCAACGTTAGTTGAAAAAATTCTCTTTGTAAGGCTCAAGTTTGCATTAGTAAAAAAAAACTTCAGTCACTTTCGCTTGCAAAAGTGTTAAGTAGAACACCTTACCTATGTCGGAGCAGCCTCACATATAGAATTCGCTTTCACGCACCCCTTTGATGTTTCTATTTTAATCAGTCAAAGAACCAGAAGGGTGCAAATCGATATTTATTTTTGGCCGCATTATTTTAACCGCGCTGGAGCCAGCGGCGCGTTAACGCAGCTTTTTCTTCCGACAGCTACAACGTCTTCGGGGTGGAGAAGCGGAAGGCCGACGACGACCTGAAAGCTTTTGCCGGTAAAAGCTTCGCCAGCGAAAACGGCGGCCGACAGCGCGCTGACACCTATCGAGCAGCTGGATATTACTCAAAATTGGCCCCCGCGCCCTTCAGCGAACCTAAGTACGACCAATTAATACAGTAAGAACCCCGCCGCCTGAGCCTCTGCGAGCCGTTCCGTTGGGCTGGAAATGTTAGCGTTGTGTTAGTGCCGTTTTGACATCTCTCTGTGTGTGACGTTCGTTCTCGGTGTGCATCGTAGATTTATTTGCTATGTCAGTATTGAAGTAACAATAAAGATTAGTCTAATTCGACTTGTTTTTCTTTACCTAGTTTCAAAACTAAAGAGATATTCGTGCAACTGAGTTCTTTGTTTTCTCTGTCAGACTTTCTATTGAAAAAGTCTCTATTGAGTTAAAAAATATTTACTATTTTAAACTACATATTAATAAGTGTTTTTGGTTTTTAAAATTGTTAACTTATCAAGAATAAAATAATTTTGCAGTTTTATAAGTGTTTTGACTGACGAAGAGTTTATATCTATTTACCTGAAGTGGTCTGCATAATAATAGTCTCATGCAGGATTAATTTTTTTCTAATCGACTTTTAGGATGGAGAATGAAGCTAGTTGACTTATTTTTTATGTTTAAGTCAGTTTACAGACACGCAGATAAGACATTTTTGATTAGGAAGAGAACTTTTTAAACTACCCAGTTCCGCAATAAGTTGGTGCATTATCAAGGAAAACAGCAGTGAGATACCGTGAGAAAAAGCCTGGTTGCCCTATCCTGGACGGAGATGTTATAAAGTATCAGAAAGAGGGAGATTCCTTAAAAAAGCCAACTCGAAAACAGGTTTCTGGTGACCCTACGGAGAACTTATGCCTTAGAAAAGTTACCTAATAAACTAAGATAGGATGACATACCTTATCAAATATCCAAAGTAGTAGTTTACTTCCTCGTGTTTTTTGGCGCATTAAAATCACCTGGCCTATAACAATCATCTCCAGAAGAAGTAAAGTACTACACTGCCTTAAGAAGCATTACGACATTTGCTACTTTACATAAACTTGTCTAGATGACTTTCGTAGACATGCAAAAAGGCTGTCCACTTTGTCTATATTGCTAACATCAAAATATTTGTAGCTAGGATTGTACTAATATTCCAGAATGCTAGCAAAGCTTTAATTTCTTTAATGATGGAGAGTAGACAATTTCCCCATAGACATCCCACGAAAGTATCCAGACTACGGTTGTGTACTCACATAATGGTAGAAAACTACTCAAGTTTGCTATGTTTAATCTAAAATACTTGCAAAGAAAGCTAAAAGAATTTTATCATAGAGTAGTAAGCCAAATAGACAATTTGTTGATGGAAACAAAAGTATTACCAGCTATAAAAGATAACAAATCGTAACATTAATTGATTCAAATTAGATTTAAAATATTCTATTTAGATTGGGAAAAGCTAAGACTGTAAAAAAGACAAAAATAAGAGAAGAGTAAACACAAGACAGATTTTTCAACTATAATGATATAATCTAAATTCTAGAACCTATAAAAGACAGCAGGATTACAGCACTAATGGAATATAAAGTAATAGCTAACAAAATAAGAAATTTTTGGAATCAAAAAGTGAGAATCTTTTCCAAATATAAACGATATTCAAAAGAATTAATAACACGGGGTTATAAATATAAAATCAATTTAAAAATTAAAAACATGACCATTGACATGTAAATACTACAGTAGAAAAAAATAGAAACATTCCAAAGCTGTCACTATAAAATGAAAAGCAAGAATTATGGATCAAAGAAACTTATAAAGGGTTAAAGAAATATAAATATCAAGAATCTGCAATAGATATAATATATATTAAATATATTGAAATTAGATGAGCAAACAAAAGTAACAATTGTTGACCATCAGTGTGACTTAAAAAGTTATGTAGATTACCGACAATTTCTTTTCATTTAATGGTTAAATAAAAAAAAGTAATATTAGCCCCGAATTACTATAAAAGGAAAGATAGTGATAAAACAGAAAGATAAAAAAGAAACAAATGATTTTTGCAAAGTGTAGAAAAGCAATAAGAACACAGGCAAAGATAATTCAAAAAATCGATAACAAAAGTAAACAAGAAATGATAAATAATCTGAAAAATATAATAAAAGATGTGAAAAGCAAATATATAAAGGAAATATGCAACCTAAAAAGTAAATTGGAAGAAAGAAAAAATAACTGGAGACAAGGACATCCAAACTGGAACGTATATTGGAAAAATAAAAAACAATGTGGTTATTAAGATAATAGGGATACAATTAAGAAATAAAAAAAGAAGTGGAGCAACTAATTAAAAATAAACTCAAAATTAAAGAAAGAGAGAATGGTATAAAATGCAAAAGAAAAAATATTAAGAAGTACTGAAATTCATATTGAAAACGACTACATACTTGAAGAAAGAAAAAACAATGAGAAATAAGAGGCACTATAAAAGAGGAGAGAAAAAGGACATGAATTCAAAATGGAATACCTAAAAATCTTCATAAATGGAGATAAAATTTTAAGTAAAAAAAAGGAGAAAATGCAAATATAGCAAAATAGTGACACAAAAAATAAAAAGCAAATAAAGGTATTTGTAGGAATAATCCACGAAACAAATTCTACATATAAAAATATAGCGAAGAGAAAAAGGAAAAAACAAAGAACAGAGTAAAAACTTAGAAAAACAGGTAGGAGGATTAGAAAAAATTATAAAGAAAGCAACAAATAAACCTGCTCTTCAGCAACATAAAAACTATATAATAAAGGGGTGAAGTAAAAGCATAAGATAGGAATTAAAATGTTACAAAAAATACAAAGAATTAACGAGAAAAAATAGAAGAAAAACATGTACTTAATGAGATCAGAAATGTCTATCAAAAAATAAAAGGAGTAGACAAAGTAATACCTGCATATGAACAGACAATAAAAGAATAATAGAAGCACTGACACTGACGAAGTACAAACTGAAATAATAACACATAGAGGAAAAAAATGTAAAAGAACGTATATGAACGAAATCTGAAAACAGAAAGAAATGCCTAAGATTTGGAACTAAGCAAAACTGCAAAAATTACAAACGAATAGCATTTCTAAGTGTGATATACAAAATTTTATCTTCTTTTATTAAAAATAAATTATCAATATACGTGAGAAGCATTTGGGAGGGGAAGATCTGTGGTGGACCAAATACACTTGCAAAAAATCGACTGACTAGCTGCCCGCGCATTTTTGTCCCAGACAAATCTTTAGAAAACTGTTGCTATTGCATTATTCGGATGACGCATTCAAAAATAAGCATCACGAACGAAGTTTTACAAATCTTGATAATTGAAATGCACGTACGCGATGACTGTGATTGGTCTTCAGTACACTTGCAATCCAGTAATTCATCTCATGGCAGTCACTCATCCGCAGTTGATGTAAGTAGGTAAATGACGTAAGTGCTCGAGTGATTCGCAAGAAAATGGATACCACAGTCGCCGAAGCAGCCCAGGCAGTTGCATTGTTGAAAGAGAGCGTCAGTCAGGGGGCCACAGCAAATCGACTAAATCTGAGTCAGTCAGCTGTGTCAAGAGTGTGAAGTCGGTACCAGGAAACCGGTAACTACGTCCGCCGGCAAGGAGGCGGTAATAGGCGCGTGACAACGGAGAGAGACGAATGATTTATCGTCTCAATGGCAACGACAGGAGACGTCGTGTCTATAGAAGGCCAGGAGAGCGATTTGCTCATTGTTGTATTCAAGAAACTTTTGCATATGGGGGTGGCTCTTGCATGTTCTGGGCAGGCATTTCCATGCATAAAAAAACTGAGTTGGTTTTCGTGCCTAGTGGAGGACGCAGAGGAAGTTTAACAGCGAACCGCTACATCAGGGACATTCTGGAGGAACATGTTGTTTCGTTTGCAAGAATTGTTAGCGAGGACTTTATGCTAATGCATGGCAATGCGCAATGCCACACCACGCGAGTGAGTACTACCTACCTGGCTTACATCGGTATACCGAAAATGGGCTGGCCTTTATGTAGTCCAGGCTTGAATTCAATTGAGCATATTTAGGATGAGCTTAAGCGAAGAGTCCGGGCCAGAAGTCTAGCACCAGGAAGCGTGATGGAACTAACAGCGGCGTTGACTGAAGAGTAGAAATCAATTCCTCAAGTTAGCATAGTAAAATTCATCCTATCTATGCGTAATCGCTTGGAAAGCACAATTAGGAGTAAAGGTGGCAACATCTTGTATTAAAAAAATCATTAAATTAATTTCAATTGAGGATTTCATTTTTTCCTTTTATAATCACCTTTTCCCTTTCAACTCTTTTGTATTACACATATTCTTAGGCCCATAACTTTTTCAAAATAGGTCCGATTCCAATCAAAGTGGTATCATTTGAAACCACAGTTTTGAAGCTTTCAAACAGTACATTGAGCTTTATTTGGAATGCTATCGGATTGTATGTCTCTCAAAACTCGAGCATGTTGCTGAATCGATTGTTTTGCTCTTAAGTCTATATATGTTCAAAGAAGTACAAGCTACAAGTTACAAAAAAAAATTAAAATCGGCAGTATCACGCAAATATAGTAAGAATAAACGGACATATGACTAAAAAATTTCAAGCTATAGGATAGACTAAGACCAAGAGCTCAGAATTATTTCCAATATTGCCCTAAATTGAATCATAATAGCAAATGTAATAAATAGACAAGGAACATCAAAATCAGTGTCTTGCAATATGGTAAGATAATAATCTCAGGAAAAATGTTCTCAGAGGCTACAAAATAACTTGGTTACAAAACTAAAATTAGGCCGACAGTGACATGTGCCTGCGAAGTTTGGACTTTAAGAAAACAAGACCAGCAAATATTAAATGTGTGGAAAGGAAGATGTTAAAGAAGATATATGGTGGAAAAAGTAGAAAGAGAATATAATAGAAGAACAAATAATAAAATAAGAGAACTCTCTGAAGTAAACATTAGAGAATCATTAAACATTTATTTCAAATAAAAGAGGAGAAAATAACCCATAAAATATGAAACTCGCAAGCAAAAGAAAAACGACCAAAAGAAAAGCCTAAAACGCAATGCAGAATTGAAATGCAACAAGACCTAAACTGATTAAAGTTTTGCGAATAGAAAGAAAGTACTAAGTACAGGCCTGTGCGTTGTCTTAAAATAGCACTTTCTTCCGTTCCAAATAGAGCCGTCTTTTTAGCAATTGCTGCCTTCAACTGGTCCAATAACGATGCGTAGTACAACCCCGTTATTGTTTTCCCTTTTTTTAAGTAGTCGATGACCAGAATTCCCTGACTATCCTAAAAAACGGTCGCCATCCCCTTCCGGACCGATGAAACCGTCTTTGCTTTTTTGGAGCAAGTTCACCCTTTGCAGTCCACTGTTTTGACTGTTACTTCATCTTAGGGGTGTAATGGTAGACACAAGTTTCATCTACAGTGATAAATCGACAAAAAGTCCGACTCGTTTCGCCGAAACCGCTTAATCAGCACTTTGGAAATGTTCATTCGAATGAATTTTTGGTTTAAAGTAAGCAAGCGCAAAACCCGACGTGCAGACAGCTTTTCCATGCCCAATTCTTCAGTCAATATACGACAAACACGTTCCTCGATATTCCCACAGTCTCTGCTATCTCTCTAACCTTGATTCGATGGTCGTCCAGTACCATTTGGTGAACTTTTTCCATGTTATCGGTGGAGGTCGCAGTTGTTGGCTCATCATCAGCCAAGCTGGTACAACCACGTTTAAATTCAGCTGTCTATTTTTTCACGGTGTCAAATGATGGAGCAAACTCTCCGTAAACGGTTTCTAACGCGGTTTTAATTTGTGTAGTCGTCGTATTGCCTTTCAAAGTATTTAGTTAGGGCGGGGTATTCGATTTTCCATTTTTACAAAAGCACTGACATCGGCTCATACAAACAATTGCCAAACAACAACTAAGCGTTCAAAATGGCTGAAATTTTTACAACTATCTTTCAAAGCATGTACATTTGTATTAGCAGAATGATTTTGACGAATAGGACCATCTTCATGTTGAGGTTTAATACTTTTTAGGCTGCCTACGTAAACCAACATTGAACTATCTAAACAGCAGGTATACCTTTTCAAAGCAAACTAAACGTATTCTACAATGGCTCAATAATCACTAAAAATAAATATAAATATCACTAAAGAAACTTTTAGGACCACCATATATGTGTATATATATATATATATATATATATATCTACATTTTACTAAACTATTCATAAAAAGATATAAAAACATAATATTAGATGCCATAAAACAAGTCATTAATAAATTTATTAGAAGACAACAAATTCACCTATAAAATAACAGTGAAAACGACAATAACCATATCTATACAAATACCTACACGAACAAAGAAGCTAAAAGGACAAAAAGAAATACAGAAACAAATATGAATAAAAGCACCACAGTAGAGAGTCCATTTATTCGTGAGAATAGGCCCAGCACTGTCAAAAAACTTGGAGCAATGCTGTCTATCAGTGTTGGTAGTATATAAGACACCGTGAAAAACCACCTGCATTATAGCAAGGTGAATGCACTGTGGGTACCACGCACTTTGACAGGCGTGAACAAAATGGTACTCATGCAAGCTATCAGACGTTGCATGTTTCAAGTGTACAGTGACCATGTATCAAACGTAGATGGACTACTTCATTCCCGAGTTGCAATAATAATCACACGAGTGGCGGCATACCAGTACCTCCAAACCCAAGAGAGCGCCGAAGAGCCATTCGACGGGAAAGTGATGGCAACCTTTTTCTGGGACTGGCAAGGATCTAAAGGATGCCAGAATAGTCAATGCAGCTTATAATTTAAACCTCTTGGCAACAGACATAAAGAAAAATATTCGATCCAAAGGGAAGCCTTCCTTCAAGACAGTGCACGCCTCCATATGACCAAAACAACAACATAAACCCTCCGAAAATTAAATGAAACCTCCTGCCACATCTACTGTACAGTCCTGATTTGGCTCCAAGTGATTTCTACCCTTTTTTGAAAGGGGCATCAGAATCAGAAATTAGAAAAAATGTGTTGACTCCAGTGTTTGGATTTTTTTTTTTGTAAAAAAATCAGGCTCGGTCACATCTGAACCACATTGTAAAAGAGGCATATTACTCCATAGTATGCCTATAAATACTGTTACACACTGTTTATAACAACATAATTTATTAAATTTTATTTAAAATGGCCACCCTTAGCCTCTGAACAAGCTTTAAGACGTCCAGATCTAGGGCAGCACGCAACACATCCATAGTAACAGTACTGACTATAGCCGTCAGGGCTCGCTTCAAAGAATCAACGTTAGCGTCCTTTTGGGTAAAGCATGTCTTCTAAAACTGATCGTAATTTGTAATCTAATCAATTGAAATCTCGGCTAACTCAAAGCCAATATTTTACTGTTTTTACTGAAAAACGAGGTACATCGTTACTTAGCCCAGTTTGAATTGACCGTGCTTTGTAGGCGGGTGCGGAATCTTGCTGAGAATCCAAGGCTCACCCCAAAAAAGCGTGTGACTTAAGCTTTCGCTACAACTTTCAAAACATTCTGCTAATACACACAGCCGCCGAAGTGTTGATTCCCTTTTCACAAAAATGAATCTCAATTACTCCAAGATAACACACTCCCCACCAAACTATTAAAGCTGCTAGACTACACCCTCTTTGAACCCTTGGCACTAGCCGAAATGCTTCTTTCGACGACCTAGACTTTATTGTAAAAATTTTCTCACTCGTAAACAAAATTTTTCTGCGGCCATCATACGCGTACTTCGTCAACAACCTCTTTGCTTCTTCTCTTCTACCTGTCTTTAAACATCTATCGGAAAATATCCCGTAGGTCTTTTATACATGGCTAGGTTTTCGCCGACAAGTGTCAAGCCAAGATATTCATGCTGCGACAAATCAACAATCTCCCAAATGTATTAATCAACAACAGCACAATACCTTGAAACCCGAGAGACTCCGCAGTGAAATACCTAGGAGGTTATTTGGACACACGGCTCAACTGGAAATACCATGTCAACTACAAAATAACGCAATGCTATACCAGACTAAGACAGTTGTATCCATTAATAAATCGCAAATCAACGCTAAAAATAGAATTCACAGTACCACTGTACAAAAGCCTGATAAGACCCCTAGCGTTATTTGCATTTCCCGTATGGTGCAACATCTCCAAAAGCAATATTCAAAAACTACAGAGACTCCAAAACAAGGTGTTAAGAGTAGCAGTCAACGCACCCTGGTATATTCGTAATGCCCAACTACATCATGAGCTTGGCGTCTTATAAACTATAGCAATAAACTGTATTTAAAGAAATAGTCCTAGGTTTTGTTTAATAATGCGAGACAAGTTTTGAAAATTTGTGTCCTCTGAGACATAATCTTCTGCTTACGAAGAGGACTTCATTTATTAATTCGGGCACTTAAATTTTGACTACCTGGACAGCCCGAATTGAACGTGGTATTCCAGCTCTTAGACTGCAGGTGTTGAAGATTACCTCCAGTCTCATTAAACAATTTTATAACCCGATACACAAAAATACAGATAATGCCGAGAGAACGCAGAACCTAACAAATTACATTTTGTTTCAGTTCCACATTTATGTAATGCTAATACAGCAATAAGGGGCTTTTTGTCACCCCACTCTGTAGGTAAATAACCAAACTTGACAAGAAGTCATATGCTAAGCTCATGGATATTTTGATGCTGTATAAAGCAAGGCTAGGTTTGATTTTTTAGCAGTGTTTACAATACCGGTCAAAAATGTATCAAACTTCGTATTTTTGCCATAACTTTTTCGTTTTCTTGTATTTTCCGCTGAAATTTCACATGATACAATAGAAAAAGCGTAAAGTATAGGTAAAAAGTAAACCAAGATTTCTTCGTAATCAGGGGTGACGACCCTCAAAATAACCGTTCGATTATTCGACGAGTAAGCATCATTCACTTCTATTGAGTTTTTGTTTGAATTTTCTAACATTATTTAACAGAAATTCAAGCAAAACCCCAATTAGTCCACGTCTTTCCTCCTGGTAACAACAGCTCAAGTAGTATCACCGCGCATCACTTTCGAGTTGATCAAAGTTATTGGTGTGGCGGCCTTTTCGCCCTTGAACCGCTTTATATCGCAGCGGCATGCGAGCCTTTGATATCTGCACGTTTTGCCATCGCACACAAAACGGCATATGGGCTTTTGCTCAGCCGATAAGTCTGCATACGCCGTCGGCGGCACCTTTTGATATGAAAGGTGCTGTCGAATGCAAATTGCCCGCAAAGACCTGCCGCCAAGCCAGGCGCGAAGCCCGGCATCATTCACGCACCGCAGCTCGGCCAATTCGGTCGTTTCTTAACCCGCAAGAATCATTCGCAATCCGCAGCGCGGCCAATTCGGTCGTGTCTTAACACCCGCATACATTCGCAATTCGCAGCGCGGCCAATTCGGTCGTGTCTCAACCCGCATACACTCGCAATCTGCACCGCGGCCAATTCGGTCGTGTCTTAACACCCGCATACATTCGCAATCCGCAGCGCGGCCAATTCGGTCGTGTCTTAACACCCGCATACATTCGCAATTCGCAGCGCGGCCAATTCGGTCGTGTCTTAACCCGCAAGAAACGTTCGCACCCCGCAGCGCGACCAATTCGGTCGCGTCTTGTCATCCCGCAGATACCAGATCCGCAGCGCAGAAATGGCCACCTTGAAATCGCCGACGAAGCCGAAGCCGAAGCCGATTCAGGTGAGCGATTTGGCAATACTCGTTGGTTGATATCGGTAGCCGCCCCCATCCGCTTACGCGACGGCCGTTTAAGGGACGATTTGGGCCTTCTCGGTTGACGTTCCAAACGGGCCGTACTATGTTTCCACACCGCACCACGAGAGCGGCTATTTACACGCCTACCTCTCCAGTTATTACTAGCATCTATGCGGGTTTATTCGGCCCAAATTGTAGTTAAAAATGTGATTTTGATTGTTACAGCACTGGATTTCCGGAACATAAAATTCACTTTTTTTCTGGGCCTCATGATCTGTCAAGTAATGTTGTTAAAAATGTAGTGCCGCCATTGGCCACATACATGCCTTCTACAAGCCTAATACTCGACGCTGATTGGTGAAGAGTCTATGCGTTCTAACTAAATCGCGAACTATACGTCGAATTCCGATGGGACCAAAAGCGTTAGTTTCACCATCAGCCGCGTTATCAATGTATGGTGATTGGAGAGGCAGGCGTGTAAATAGCCGCTCTCGTGGTGCGGTGTGGGATACGATACCGATCCGGCTCGTAAGGACCAAAAAATGGAGAGGCAGGCGTGTAAATAGCCGCTCTCGTGGTGCGGTGTGGGATACGATACCGATCCGGCTCGTAAGGACCAAAAAATGGAGAGGCAGGCGTGTAAATAGCCGCTCTCGTGGTGCGGTGTGGGATACGATACCGATCCGGCTCGTAAGGACCAAAAAATGGAGAGGCAGGCGTGTAAATAGCCGCTCTCGTGGTGCGGTGTGGAAACGTAGTACGGCCCGTAGTGGAAGGTCAGCCGATAAGGCCAAAATCGTCCCTTAAACGGCCGTCGCGTAAGCGGATGGGGGCGGCTACCGATATCAACCAATGAATTGCCAAATCGCTCACCTGAATAGGCTTCGGCTTCGGCTTCGTCGGCGATTCCAAGGTGGCCACCTCTGCGTTGCGGATCTGGTATCTGCGGGATGTTGAGACACGACCAAATTGGCCGAGCTGCGATGCGTATATTTATGCGGGTTAAGACACGACCGAACTGGCCGCGCTGCGGGGCGTGAATGCGAAATGTTTCTTGCGGGTGAAGACACGACCGTACTGGCCGAGCTGCGGGGCGTGAATGCTTCGGCTGAGCAAAAGCCCATGCCGTTTGTGTGCGACGGCAAAACGTAGCTGATATCAAAGGTTCGCATGCCGCCGCGATATAAAGCGGTTCAAGGGCGAAAAGGCCGCCACACCAGTGATCCTAAGCGCAGGAAGGGAGGGGGGGCAATTCCACGGGGCGCGCGCGTTTTTTAAACATTTTATAGAACTAGTACTTAATAGCATCGCCCTTTGCATCAATGACAGCCTAGCACTTGCGAGGCATGGAGCCTAGACGGGTAAGGATGAAGGAGAGGGGGATGTTCTTCCATTCCTCTTTAAGTTTGATATTCTTTTCATCTGCATTATTGGCATTTCTACCAACCAGACGACGCTCCAGCTCTGTCCAGAGGCCCTCGATAATATTCAGGTTGGGGGACTGGCTGGGCCAGTCGATGTGGGTCACACGACGGCGGCCAAACCAGTCCTAAACGTGCTTCTAACTATGTTTGGAATCATTATCCTTTTGAAAATAAAGCCCCTGTTCATGTTTTACATAGCATATAAACACATCGTGTTCTCGAGGATGTTCTCAAATAAAAAACGATTCATAATACCGTGGATTCTTCTAAGGGGACTCGTATCAAGGCCAGAGACACAACCCCAGACTATGACACTTCCACCTTCATGTTTCATCGTAAGAATCTGGTACTTTAGGTCAAAACGAGTGCTTTGGGAAAAACGAATCCACCAAATCCCATCCGTTCCAAACAACAAGTACTTGCTTTAGTCGCTTCAGAGCATATTTTGCCACTTTTTCCTCGTCCAGTACTTGTGTGCCTGCGCCAAATCTACGCATACCTTCCTGTTCTTTTCCAAAATCATCGGCTTCTTGACCGGACGACGTCTGATAGTACAAACAAATGGTTTCGAGTCCAGCAGGTCACAGAATTGGCAAAAAATATTAGCTGGCGTGAGGTGGGGGTTGTTGCGGGACATGCGGACGAAGTTCCTGTCGAAGAGTCTCAAGGTAGTCTTAGAACAACCGGAATTGGACTTCACAACACCATTTTAGATCCTCCGGCGCTTCAGAAAATCGAAAATGATGATCTTGTGGAGGTCGAACTGTGCTGCAAGTTTACGGAGAGTTCAACTTTGAGCACGACCATGGCCAATTGCCGTCTGGATTTTTGAGGATATGTTCGAAGCCACACTGTTAACCCATACCTAACACAACAATTATTATTTAAAGAATGTAAAAAATAGCAGAAAAATAATGTCACAAGTCAATAAAATGGTGATTTTCACTGATTGGAGTGATTTGCACACCATTAACAGTAGACGCTTAAAAAGGTCAAAATTTGTATTGACATAATTGCGGAACAGTAGTCAAATCATTATCCAAAAATTTGAAAAAAAAACATCGGCACAAAAAAGAGTTATAAAGGAAATATCAAAAGTTGATATATTTTTTACCGGTACTGTATGGGAATACTAGGTACATATGCAAGCTTAAAAATTATCTTCTATTAACGAATATTGATCTGAGTTTTTATAATTCTTGATTATTCTCTATTGTGAAAAGCTTTTGTTATATTCGTTTCCACAGATAATATCTAATAATCAATAGTTCTGCAACTATTGTGTACATCAGAGCAAATCACGCAACAGTTCTAACGGCTACAACACAGAAAAATCCAGCTCGAAATATGGCAGCCGTGCAGGTGTTCTGCTTCTGGTTTTCTGTGCGACTGGGATCAATCATCGTAGGATGCTTAACATTGGTAAGAACGAGAATTTGTTGTCTTTCCTGGTGCTTTATGACGTTTCAGATCCAATCCTGCATGTGGTTGGCGGCTTGCGTAGTCTGGATAGAGAAGCCGGAAGAGAACAACGGCCAGGTGGACCTCCTGGAGGACATTTCGAGCAGCGACTCGATCCTGAGGAGCATTGCAGGTTACTAAACGCGTCACCTCCGAGTTGGGCCTAGTTAGCCAATTAAAAGGCTTACGCAAATTGAGTTCGAGCCTCGATCGGATAAGCGCTAAGAGCTGCGATGGCCTGTCGGGAGCAGTTTAGCCCCGACAATTGGCGACAGTCCCTAATTCGCGTCTTTTCAGAATCGAAGCAGTATCTGACTATCCTGGCTGCCTTTTTCAGCGCCCTGGCGTTCACCTGCGTGCTGGCGACCGTCGGAGCTTTTAAGGTAGCTGTCGCTAAACATTTGGTTTTCAAATCGCACTAACACTTTGATTTTATTTTTTCTAAACCCTTCTCGTTTGAAAACAATTTTTAATTTACAAAAGGATACTGGTACCAGTTTCACAAAATTTTAAAAATTACATAAAAACACAAACACTTTAATTCTTGAGAAGATGACTCTTGTAAACATGAAGACGTAAAAGTTGCTTTAAATTTAATGTAATATGGTTTCTGTAACATTCAAATCTTACACATGGTGCTTAAAAAGTTATTGTTAAGCTTACTGTGTCGATTAATATTTTATACAGAGTGAACATTAACTATAAAAAGAAAATGGATGAAGTGATGCCTGAACAAAAAAGTCCTTATTCTAAAATGCATGTGTTTTATGATAGATTTTTTATTGGAAGATCATCAACGATCAAAACAATGTACAATATACACTTAATATGCAAACATATATATTCCCTAAACTGATTTGATGATAAAGTGACGTGGAGGGACAAATCCAATATGATTCCCCGAAAGCTTTGATTGGTTAGCGGTCCTGAGGCTATTTATTTTTAAGTCTCTTATTTGATTATTTATATACTATGGTGAGTTTGTTATTTATCTTAGACTTTAAGCTAACCCGCAGTTTCCAGCCGTAGGTCCAAATTGGTCTGATTATAGTTTTATAGATGAGGTCCTTGTTTTTAAAAGAAAGAAGGAATTTTCTTCCAAATAGTCAACTCACCTTTTGTAGCTTCAAATCTATTTCTTTTTCCTTTATTATATTTAACTTCCATGTCAACTCGCTACCTAGGTGTAGTGCCAGGTAACAAATTTCTGTATCATGTGATATTTTAACAGGTTGAACAGGTTGACACTTTGGTCTTCTTGGGGTGAAGGACACATATGTAGACTTGCTCTCGTTTAATTCATTCTCCACTTACTAAACCATTCCTAAAACAGATTTAAGTAATTCTGCAGTTGTTATGAAACAGTAACTAGATGTTCATTTGTAGCTAAAAATGCTGCTTTGTTTACGAATATTCCAAATACAGGTAGATCGACTGTGTAGATCAAATAAAGCCTAACACACTATCTTGTAGAACACCTGATACAATAGAGTGTATGATTAAAATGGCAAGAAGCACCTTAGCAATTGAAAGTATCGATATGGTAGTTTTTGGTTGACTGTACACAGAAGATCTACATACCATACTTTCTAAAATGTTTGTTTGATGTTTCTTCAAAAATTTTGTATTGATAATTTGGTGACATTGTTGTATGGTCGAATTGCTATACGTGTATAAATAAGTTCTCAGCTTTAGATTTCACAGGACGCAAATCACCGATTACATGTAACGTATTAGTCCGCCCTCTTGCGGTTGTAAAGCAATGACATTTGGTCTTTCGAAACATCATGCGATTTGGCGTTTGATGCACATAACCTCAATAATCAGCTGTGTTCACGATGGCAATCACAAAAGACCATATTCGATTTTCTATCCACTTTGCGTTTCATCTTAAGAAAAACGCTGCTGAAGCCACCGAAATGATTTGTGCTGCATATGGTGAGAATGCTGTAAGTTATGCAACGTGCAAAAAGTGGAACCAAAGATTTCGCGGAGGAGAGTTTAATCTTGAAGACCAACCACGCGCTGGACGCCCTCAAACATTTAACACGGATGAGCTGCAGACATTGCTGGATCAAAACAATGCGCAAACTGAAAAAGGGCTTGCAGAACAGCTTGGAGTCACTCAGACAGCCATTTCCATACGTTTGCATGCAATGGGTAAGATACAAAAGGAAGGCAGATGAGTTCCGCATAAACTATCCGAAGACAACAAAAATCGACGGCGCGACACCGCACTCCATTTGCTTTCAAGGGACCGAAAAAGGATTTTCTGCATAAAATTATTACGGGCGACGAAAAATGGATATTGTACGACAATCTCAAGCGCAAAAAATCATGGGTAGACCTTGGCAAACCTTCGACATCGACTCCAAAGCCCAATATCCACGCCAAAAAGAATTTGCTCTGTATCTGGTAGGATTGGAAAGGTGTGCTGTACTATGAACTCTTGAAACCAGGTGAAACAGTTACGGCGGATCGCTACCAACAGCAACTCATCAATTTGAGCGCCGCAATCGAAGAAAAGAGCCCATTTACTGGACAAGGGAGTCGCAAAGTTATCCTGCTCCATGATAATGCCCGACCACATGTTGCAAAGGCGACGCAAGAACACATCTTCGCGTTAGTCTGAGAACTTCTCCCACATGCGGCATATAGCCCAGACATGGCCCCTTCCGATTATCATTTATTCCGGTCGTTACAGCATCACTTGGCTGATACGTACTTCAAAACAGAAAAAGAAGTCCGAAAATGCATCGATAACTTTATCGTCTCGAAGCCGGTGAACTTCCATCACCAGGGAATTCGCAAGCTACCCGAAAGATGGCAACAGGTCATCGATGCCAACGGAGAATACTTTGATACTTAAGCTTTTTTTTTGTTTTTTTTTAAATAAAACTTTAATTTTGCAGAAAAAAGCTGAGAACTTATTTATACACCTATATATCTAAAACCCGAAATTTCGTTCTTTTAAGTATCGGTTTTTCTAAAAGGTTACATATTACTGATAACAGAAGCTCACATCTATTGGTTGTTCTCCCGGTCTTAATATTAAAATGTTGTAGGCTGAGCTGAGCTGGCCAATTGGTTAGCCTGAGGATGGAGTTAAATAGTATTTTCATAAACCGCAATCCATATTCTGGTAGTTGAGATAGTTCCTTACTAGTAATTAATACATACCCTAAAGACTTCTTATTTCTTGTATTGCATTCTAAATTTTCTTTTCTAATTTTCTTGTCGTTCTTCTTCTTTGTGTACTAGTGCTGCCTTCCAAGTGGCTTCTTATGCGGTTGTAATAAAATAACTTGTGGCTTTTTCTACGTTATTTTCTGATTCTCTGCTAAATAAACCCCAGTTGATAAATGTGTTATACAGTACAGGTTTCCATTTCTTCCTTATTATACTAGTGCTGCTGATACAAAGAACAATGACAAAAAAGTTTAAAAGATCTGTAATTTTCTTTAAATATGATGCCGCTAAGTTGTTTTACCAGTAAAGAGCGTATAGTAGTTATTTTCCCTGATAATTTTATAAAATGTCCGTCCTCTTGTCATCATAATTCTTGAACTGGTGTTTTTCGTATTTAAGCTACCACCAACTGTAAAACTATGTTCTAATGATTCAAACTAGTCCCCTTTCCGACAGGCGAAAGGGAATCCGGTTCCTATTCCGGAACCCGGCAGCGGAACTGTTAATAAGTCGGGCCCTCGCAAGAGAATTCGTCGGGGTAACCCAAAGTGACCCGGAGACGCCGTCGGGAGATCCGGGAAGAGTTTTCTTTTCTGTGTGAGCGTTCGAGTTCCATGGAATCCCCTAGCGGGGAGATATGGTTCGAAGCGCGTAGAGCACCGCAGTTGCGGCGGTGTCCGGATCTTCCCCTCGGACCTTGAAAATCCGGGAGAGGGCCACGTGGAGGTGTCGCGCCGGCTCGTACCCATATCCGCAGCAGGTCTCCAAGGTGAATAGCCTCTAGTCGATAGAATAATGTAGGTAAGGGAAGTCGGCAAATTGGATCCGTAACTTCGAGATAAGGATTGGCTCTGAGGATCGAGGCGTGTCGGGCTTGGTCGGGAAGCGGGTACCGGCTGACGTGCCGGGTCTAGGCGAGGCGATGGCGTGCGTCCCCGATGTCTCGCGCGACCTGTGTTCGTGCGCGCGCGTCCGTTCTACGTGGCGGCACGCGCGCCGGCGCGGCGCGCTTGCTCGGGACTCCGTAGGCCGGATCCGAGCTCGGTCCCGTGCCTTGGTCTCCCGCGGAACTTCCTTGCTGCGAGGCCCTGTCGGTCAGCATCAGCCGATCGCGGGAGACCTCTTCGGCCGCCATTTAACGGTCGACTCAGAACTGGCACGGACCGGGGGAATCCGACTGTTTAATTAAAACAAAGCATTGCGATGGCCCCTGCGGGTGTTGACGCAATGTGATTTCTTATATCCAAAATTCCTACGAGGGTAGCTACACCAGAATAATCTGCGGAAGATCCACTACCTCTCCTATTTCCCTCCGACGGGGTTTCAAGCAAGGCGATCCTCTATCCCCCTTGCTCTTCAACCTTGTGTTAGATGAATTGTTTGACACCCTCGACCCTTCTCTCGGTGTGCCCGTTCCTCCCAATGACTCCATCTGCTCCTCAGGGTACGCCGACGACCTTATCCTGGTTAGCAGGAGCATCAAAGGAGCCACCAAACTCCTCAGGACCACAACAACCTTTCTCCTAGATAGGGATATGCGACTTAATGTCGCACAATGTACCGCTATCTCTACCGGTGTTGTCCCGGCCAAGAAAAAGCTATACTCCATCACAAAACCCGTGTTTTATGTCGACGGAAAACCCATCCCCCAGATGGGGGTGGAGTATTGCAAGTATCTTGGCCTCAAGTATTGTCATCTTGGTCCCGCTCCTCATTCCCTTAATACCTTTAGAACTCAATTATCCAGGATATGTGCAGCACTCCTTAAACCTTTCCAGAAGCTTCTCCTTTTTACCACCTTCCTTATTCCTAAGTGGATCGCCGCCTTTCAGAATCCTAAAATAACCAAGAAGATTCTGAACGGCGCTGATCGACTTAACCGTGTCACCCTTCGTAAAATCCTACACCTTCCCCGTTCCTCTCCCAGCTCATTTCTGCACTGTCCCAGAAGGGAGGGAGGATTGGGGCTGTTCAGTTTTTCGGCGTGGATTCCTGTAATCTCGCTGAATAGGCTGAGCCGAACCTTACCCCTCCTCCCCGAAGGAATTAGAGCACTTGCCCAGAGTACCATCGATCGCTTCAATAGGATGGTCTTACCTGGAGTGACTTCTGCTGACGATTTCCGCCACCATTTTAGTCAGGAGCTCCAGGGATCGTACTCTGGGAACGGGCTCTATCAGTGCAGCAATTGTCCCACCCCTTCCAATTCCTGGATTTCCACGCCTCCCTCTGGATAGCGTCAAATCTATCCTCCTCCGTGACAACCTTCTCCCTTCCGTTAGTATCCCTTCTAATCCCCCCCCACCCACCTTCGTCGCTGCAGGACAGGTTGCAACAAGGTAGAGTCCTTATCCCATATCCCACAGGGCTGCTACGTCACTCATGACTGTAGGATTAGGCGCCACAATTTTACTGTTAACTCTGTGGCAAAAATGGCTCGTGACCGCGTGTGGACGGTTTCTGTCTAACCCCGTATACGCCTGCCTAACGGGCCATTACGCATACCGGACCTAATTCTCAGCAAAGGGGGCATCTGTATTATCAGTGACGTAGCTGTGCATTGGGAGGGCCCTAGAACACTAAGGGAGTCATACTGCTTAAAACAAAACTATTATCAAGATGCTGAATTTATCAATGCAGTTACAACTAAGTATGACTCCCCTTCTGTTCAAGTCCTTCCAATTGTAATCGGTGCCAAGGGAGTTTGGGCCGCCCCTAACAAACATTTTATGGAAGCGGTGGATCTGAATAACTCCCATGCAAGAACACTGGTTCATGGGGTAATTGTAGGGAGTATTCAGGCCCACGCCTTTTTCAACAAAGCAGTATTCGCAAGATCTAATGTATAACGCCGTTACTCCTTAGCTATACTATGCTTTGTCTGTACTTAGTTACGTTAAGCCTCTGGCGGCAAGCCAAAATCGTGTAAACATCTACACACAATAAATGATTCTAGCCAAATGCCTCGTCATCTAATTAGTGAAGCGCATGAATGGATTAACGAGATTCCCATTCTGTCCCTACCCACTATCTAGCGAAACCACTGCCAAGGGAACGGGCTTGGAAAAATTAGCGGGGAAGAAGACCCTGTTGAGCTTGACTCTAGTCTGGCACTGTAAATTGATGTTTTTGTGGGCAGTACACGACGAAAAAAATTTTCAAAATTCTGTGTTTATGATGTACAATGTTTCTTGAACAATAATGGCAGTTCCACCATAGGCATTGTCATCAAGGTGCTCGCAATGGTATAATAAGTACATAATATTTATCAGTAAAATGAGTTTCTGATATTAGAAGAATATATGCGTAGTGTAATTTTAAAAATATTTCCGCTTTTTCATTGAAACCTGTTGGCGTTTCATAAAACCAATATTAACAATGTAGCAATTTTGAACTAATTTGTTTATAACAGTAAAGAGCATGTTACGTATCATGATATTTTGTTGATCTACGTTGAACATTCCCTTAAATTCATTGAAGGTGTGATTAAAAGTTATGTTTGAGTTACTGATTATTTGTTCTGAGTTATCCTTAGTCAAACGTGTATAAATGGTTTGATCATTGTAGCGTCTGTATTCATTAATACGTTTCCTCAGTTGTTGTTGGCCAATACAATATTTGTTCTGCAATTCGTAATATATCTCGCAACCTTTATGGTTTACCAAATATGCACCATCTCTTGTTTTCGTGCATATTTAGGTGGTTCCTGTCATGTAACGCATCTGTATGGTGTAATTTAATAGCTTTTTGTGGTTATATTGCTGGCTTGTGCACTGCACTAAGTCGTTATTTTTTAGTGGGGCTTCCGCTACAATAATCTTATTATCTGGTCATTTCAGATTGTAGATATTTTTATTACTAATATCAGGTTCCATATCTACAAAAGTCATATGAGCACTATCTCATGATAGAGAGAAACATTCTACATTATGTTAGTTCCCTGTAGAAACAGAATTCTTAGTTACGGTGTGTTGATACGCATCTTTTTACTTGTAGATTTGCTCGAAAATAGATGTGTGTGAAATGACACACAATGAAAACTCTAGGTAAAAGTGTTGAGTAGCCTACATTAGAACCGCTATTGTCCCTATCACATGCAACATATGCATAGACTATTTATACCAAGCAGATTTTCTTCCAATAGGAAGATTTTGTCATTATGGAATATTTGTCTCCAATGGTATGGTATGGGTATGGGATATCATTAATCTACATAGCAGTCATGTGTGGGATGGGGAAAATCTTTATGGAATAGCCCAGTTTATCAAAATCAGCAGCAGTTTAGCATCAAGGGTGTGGGGTGGAGATTATTGGTACCTATTTAAATGGACCTGTCAATCTTTCATAACGCGTCAATAACTCGGTGTATCTACAAGGTTTTTTCTCCGATTTTTTTCTCACAAATTAATTACACGAAAACTGTGAAATTCGTGTTACTTCTCGACATAATTTTACTGCAGACGTGCACATTTTTCACAACATCGACACCATGATTCCATAGCCGCTGCGAACGCTTCTTTAGGAGTCTTCTTTAACCACTGAAAAATCGCTGATACAATAGCGGCACATCTAGTGAATTTCCGACCACAAACAGTGTATTTCATTGTTAGAAATAGCCAAAAGTCGCTAGGAGCCAGGTCAAGTGTGAAGGAGCATGAGAAATCACTTCAAAGTTGTCAGCATTCGTGGCACCCATCTAGAGGACATTTTTCGCATTTTCAGCTCTTCTTTCAAGATTGTGTCCACAGATCCCACGGAAATGCCAACTTTGGAGGCGATATGTTTCACACTCATTCGGCGATCCTCGAAAACAAGTTTCTCCAGTCGCTTGATCATGTCGTCAGACCGGCTGGTGCGAGGCCGAGATTGTCTTGGTTTATTGTCACACGACGTTCTGCCTTCTTTGAACTGTCGCACCCACAAACGCACATTAGGCACATCCGTAACACCATCACCACATGTCTCACTCAACTGGCGATGAATTTCAATCGGTGTCGCAATACGAAAACGGGAAAACGAATGATTACACGCTGTTCTTGTAATGAAAACGTCGCCATTTTAAGTGTCAAAAACAGTCCTCACTCTCGCCACTGCCACTAAAGTCCTGTGTACCGTGCAGTGCTGCCATCTCTGTCACGCATTCACAAAGAGTGCGCGCGTATCATAAGCGAATCAGGTCATGTATCTGATGCATAATGGAGCCGCAACTCACTTTAGTGTCGATGTTCCCCATAATCTCAATAAAAAATTTCCCGAAAAGTAGATCAAACGAGGTGGTTCTGTTACATGGCCTACCTACTCCACGCATTTCAATCTCTTTTATTTTTAGCTGTAGTACCACTTGCAAAACGTATATTCAGCCAGTGCCTCATGTGCAACCTGTTATTAAAACCTATGATACTATTCAGATTCAGTCTGGAATATGTGAACGGGTAAATCAATTCATAATTCGACACTCTGCACTTTTAGCACCTACTCTAAATTTTTCAAAAATAAATGACACTGGTGCAATATAATGCGATGTAACGGATTCAGTGTTGCAAACTGACTATGTTTTTCTGAATATATGTTTATAGACTTTCTTATTCTTTTTCCCATCAGAAATCATCTTCTAAAGTTTCCTTTTATAGTTAACATTTACTCTGTGTGAAATTCTGTTCATGATAAAGTTATTTTCTATTATTGTAAAATTGCATGTTAAGCAAATGTGGATTGGAATAAGTGCAAGGAAATTTTTAACTAGCATAACAAATGAGCATTTAATGAAAGAGTAACAATATATATTTGTAACAATATAGTAACTGATCTCTATGTTCAAAAAAATCTCACTCAATATATCAAAAACTTTTATCGCAGGTCCAGTGTAAAAACGTAGATCTTTCAAGAATTTTTGAAATCAATTAACTAATCAGTGTAACTAATTTTATTACAAAATTCGGTTATTTCTGTTTCAAATTTAAATAATTTACTAACAACATACTGTACTATGAATTCGGATTATCATTAGCTAGCTAATCCATTGACAATATTTTCACACTAAGCAGACATTTACAATGCATTTGGATGACAACTGCAACTCCAAGTCGATCGCACCTCGTATAGTGCTTAAATAACATCATTGACTACATTCTAGAAACCAAGAAACCACGCGCTTAGCTTCTGGCACATTTCTAGACCTCTTCCGCGACGCTTTGTGATGATCTAGAATTGTCAATGTCATTCTTAGATACTTTAAAAAGACCCAACTTCTTGAAGCCGCTCGTTACACTACTCCTTCCTTAAGATCGTTCCTCGGAATGATCTCTGGCGTCTAGAGAACAGGCATTTGTCCTCGCAATAAAAGTAGCGGTGAATCATCTTTTCCGAGACTGGTCTACTGTGGTCAAAACTATGTAGGATTATCTATCCCTGTTCCTTAAAAGAGTACCTCCAGCATGTTTAGTACCATCTTCAAAGTTAATCGATCCAAACCATACAAATTTTAACACCTGCAGTTTCTTGAAACTCAAATAGTCTTCAAAGATTTTGATACTTCAATCACAAATCTTATCTTCAGTGTATTTAGAAGCTCACTGATTATTCCCGCCTAGAAAGTAAGATTGTTGATGTGTACCACCTTTAGCCTAGAATTAGACGATATTTAAATGGGTCTTCTTGAAGTTTTGTTGACAAGCCACAACATTTTTGGCGACTGTAGAACCAGACAAAACTGTCACGTTCAAAAGACAAGATTATGTATTGCATTTAGTTTTATTCTTAGTTGGCTTATATAATCATTCCCAGAACCTCTCTGCTAAGCATAACTCAGGCTGGATTTTGCTCAGTAGCCTCGTAAACGCAGATCGGTAAGTAGTCAAGAATAGATAGATCTGTTGATCCTAGTTTCGATATACATTTGATGGGTTCCAGTTCAATTTTTCTACCTATCTTTCTGACTGGGGATATAAAATGATTATTCTAGTCTTATTCAAACTGCTTATTTGACCTATACGAATTTCCATAATATCGCAGAACTACTGAAAGGTATTTTGCTATTTTTAATATAGAACAAAGAATGAGAAAGAAGAATGCAAAATAAGTGCTTTTTGCTGAACGTTAAGTTAATTAATTTTGCAAATTTGCACAAATAAAGTCTATTACATCAGTTGTTAGGTTAATTGCAAAGTACATAATGTAATTTATTTTTGGAAAACCAAAAAGCATAGTACCACCTAGATTAATGGACAGTTATATCTTTGAAATGGCAATAACCTTGCAAATAGCAATTGTTTCGGCACTTGGCTGCACAAATGATGGTTCTCTCAGAGGAAAGGTCACTCAGTACAAAGGTGTTTAGCTTCAACAGACAAACCAATATTTATTTTACAATTTTTTGATAACAACAAAGAATACAAAACAAACTCAAATCTTCACCCAAGCATATCCCTCCCAGTAATTCGCTAAGATTTATTGATCCAGCTGTTTTAACCACTACCGTTTTGACGAGTCCAGCATCTTCGAGGATGACTTAGATGACAGCGCCTTTAGTCCACTGATTCCTCATGGCATTGAGATCTGTGACGAAAACAAGCTCACGAACCTGGACATCTGGAATATCCTCTCTCTACTTTGTTGGTAGTGCCAAGCTTGGCAAGTACTCTTCGAACCATCTAGCTAGGATTTGAGCGTGTCTCCATGGTTTCCGCAGGCACAGATCATCATCACCAAAGACCCTCTGCGGCTGTTTAATGCTGGTTGTTCCCATAATAAAGCAGTTTGATATACCACATCTTTGTCGACAGATATAGTAGTCAAAGGACAACTATTGACTGATGTTTCTGCTTCAGCGAACACTATGTAGTACCGTTGGCGCAGTTCGTTGGAAACTAGTTCTATGCCAAAGAATTCGTGGATTATATGGTACCATCCTATCAGCAGCTTTATCTAAGGATATTAGGAAGCCAAGATGATAGAAAACTAATCTGCTACCGGCATGTTCGGCAACTTCTTAATGCGACTGCCGACACAAATCATTTAAGATAGAAACCAGCGACCAAATTCTGAAATATCGACTCACTTCTTCACCATTTAACAATGCTCCCGACTCTTCTAGGAAACAGACTTCTTGGCAGTGTGATATTCAAAATCTTACGTTTTTTCGGATATCCTCCATTGACAGAAATAGCCTTTTTTTCTTTTTTTTTTGGAAGTCATTAGGTTCCCGGTGAATCTTCTAATAGCTGCAGTGATACGAATTAGCTTCATCCAACAGCTGTATTTCTCGACGTATGGAGACAACGAATTTTTGTCTATGAAAGCCTTATCGACTTCTGGCTCTTTTTCTGTTAAGAAAGATGCTCCACAGAACCAATGTGAATTTACAGTAATGTCAACTGTAACCATATCCCACGTTGCATCGTCAGCTACATTTTCCTTTGTTGATACCCGTTTCCACATTCCCACATCTGTCAGCTCGAGGATTTCTTCGATGTAGTATATCATGTACTGCTTAAAGCGACCAGTCTAATCCAACACAGTACATTTTTTTAATCTGTCCACATAATTCTACTGTGTATAGGGACATCCAACGTCTTCTTGACATAATCAGCCAATCTCGCTCCAACTAACGCAGCCTTCAATTCCAGACTAGGAATAGATTGAGGACAGCTCTAGCTTTTTAAATAATGATTGACTGCGTTCCCGATTTTTATTCCCAAAAACGTTGCGTCATAAAAGACATTCAGTTGGTTTTCTTCACCTTCTGACACTTATGGCAAAAGGTATCTTCGTTGCTGCCAAACACCATTCAATAATGGCATGCTAAGCCGTCTCCCTCTCTTCTCTCTCTCTCTCTCTTCCGTCTTTCTCCACCCCCTCTTTTTTCTCTCTTTCCCCCCTCTCTTTTTTCCTCTCTCTCCCTCCCCCTTTTTCCTCTCGCTACCCCTTCCCCCCTCGCTAAAGTAACGACAAACAATTATGTAATGCACCAAAGGATTTCAGAAACACCTATTGGTCTCACAACCGCATAAAAGGAAATTCCCAACTTACACCTCCACGTAATACAGGATGGACACAAAATACATTGGCGACTAATGTAAGTGCGGACAAAGCGAGTGCCGGGATAAGCACACAACTCCTATCGTAAAGAGTCTCTCTATAGTCCTTGGAGTAAGAAATCGGTCTTAAAGGCAGATGAACCAAAAATGGTCAACGGCACAAAATCAAAAAAATAAGAGGAAATCGCCTGATTAGCATTAAGTGCATCCCAAAAGAGTCCCCCGCATGCCTTAAATGGCGACAGGAAGCTAAGAATCTTCGGAAGGAAAATAAAAATAGCTACATGGAATGTAAAAAGTATGTACAAAACTGAAAAATTAGAACATCTTGGTTAAAAAACCTATGTGATTGGTATGGTACAAGTACATTACATTTTCAGCTGCTGTAAACAAAGGGCAAGTTGCATTAATGATCACTGAACTTTATTAGAAGCAACACTAGTAGAATAAAAAAAAACTACAAACAAGAACAACCAAAAATAAGTATAAGTTGAATCCCAGTAATATTTCAAACTGAATTTGTCTTATAATAATTATATTTATACTTTTTAGTCGGTAAAATGACATATAATTTTCTATAATATCAAGAAAAGGGATTTACATTTTTCTGGCAATTATAGACACTTTGGCACAAAGATAAATCAATGAGCGAAACTGACAACACCGGAACACTTAAAATCCGCGTGTACAAATTGCTGTACTGTTGCATTCCAAAAGAATTACAAAACTAAAATAAAATAAAGTTTAAATTTCACAACAAAACCAAATACACAAACTAAAGAATTTGGTTCTACGTTCCTCCTAACTGCTACGGTTATTGTGAATTATTTTTAAAGAAACCTTCTTTGGTAAAAATCAACACATCTTTAGCGCCACAGCACCAATAGTTTATCTTTCCCTATTTTTTCCAATTTGGCTCACTCTGTATTTAATACAAAAGTGTGATTAAGAACCCACAAGCTATTCATCTTAACCAGAGCACCAACTGTTAACTTACAGTGCAAGCCTCTGCTGCTGTGCCCATTCGTTCTCACCTACCTCCTCTACATCGCCTATCTGCTAACCGGTCACATACTGCTGATGATAACCCTGAAGAACGAAGACTACGGCCTGGGAAATCTAATCCTGTACAGCAACCTCGGCGGATTTATAATACGTAAGCCAATTTCTCGCCCCAACAAAGTGAACGAATTTTCATTTTCAGTGTTTCTCCTGTACACATGGATCTGCATAGTCAGCTTGGTGCAAATCATCTTCGAGCTGCGCTCGGAACTGGACCAGCGGTCCCTCATCCAGGGCATGCAGCAGATTCGCGGCGAGCTGAAAGTGAAAGGCCAGCTACACAAGTCTTATCTGCACTAAATGTAATATAATTAGTATGTATGATCGTTTAAGAAACTCCTCGAGTCTTTTCATATTAAATCTGCCTGTTAGATAAGATGCAATAGAGAAAATTCTTTTGTTTGGTTCTGTGAAAAAAGTAATTTAATCATTTAAGCAACGTACAGTTCTGTATGCTAATTCTATTGTGGAACGGAAGCATAAGGTGAATAAAGGCAAAAAATAAAAGAACTTCTGCTAGTCTTATGTTTCTCTGCATAACTCCAGCTTCTTTGATTAAAAATCCCTTCCCCCACCCCTACAAAGTTAATTCATACTAATTACTATTCTGGTGACATCTATGTACTTATGACACTCATTTCACTACACTACTGTAGCTCTTATTGGTGACAAAAACGATGTTTAATTTTGTAACCCAGATTACAAATATATTCTAGAGACATTGATTATCACTCTTTACGTTTCTTGTTTTATAAAATTGTTTATATTGAAAGTTTCACTACTTTTAGTTATATAAAAATTTCTTCTTTAGATGACAATTTCAGCCAGTTACTATTATCTTTGTTTATCAGAGATAAGATGGTGGAATAGACTATCACGTATTTCGAGATGTTTGACAATAAAAAAAAGAATCTTAAAAAGTCTTCATTGATAAGTATAGAGTAATTGAGATAATGCTCATTGACTTTGACATCCTTAACATATGAGGATCTTATGACTAAACTCCCACTTCTCTTTTCTAAGAAAATCTCTTTTCTCTTGGTATACTTTCTTTCTTACCTAAAGATACTTTGAAAATTACTCACGTCCTGGAATTATCCAAGAATATCTTTTTAGTGTCAGCTTGTTCTTACAAGAGTGACCCACAACCATTTTTAATTCGAAATTCGATTAACTTCAACGGCTTAGATTTCCACTCGAGCCCCTGGTGAAAACAAAGATCATTAAGATTAGAAAGATATTGATATTTGACGTAGAGTTCAGATACTTCCCAAATTAACACTCTTAATAACTCATATACTTTTAGCAAAATTAAATGCTACTTGAGTTAATGATCCAGCTACTTTAAGATAATATAGTGAAATCTCCTTCGACACATTCTTCCAAACAGGTCAGGTTTTTAAGTAAAAGGCATTTATAAAAAATTGCAAAAATATTTCCCGTGCACTTCGATTTGTCATCTATTACAATTTTCCAACATCTCTGAGTAAAATCGACTTAAAATTATCTGTTCATGGCCGACTTTAAAAGAAAAATAATAAAGAAGATAACATTAATAACTTCAGCGACAAGTTTATGGCCCTTGAGTTCACATCCTCATCCTTAAATCTCCTTAAATAGCTTAACATAAAGTTTGGTCCTGATTGTGAGAGATACATTTTTGGAGCGCTTAGTAGACTTAACTGTAAAATACAATTAATAAATTAAATTTATCCATTTGTGATCCTGGTCACTATTGCTTATTTGTACTTTATCTTAGAAGAACATCTTTTAGATAATACTACATACCTTTGTCTTGTAGAATGTCCTTTTTAAGTCAATTTCTTTACAAAAATTCCTTCGACATATATACGTAAATTACTTCCTACTGTCAGAGTATGTCCCAGTTAAAGTTTTTGAATTGCATAACATCACTCACCAGTGCCTTTTATCTTTATTAACATTCTTACCCTTCTTCTGAAATCATTGCACTTCCATAAAAGGCCATAATTAGCTCGATAAGATCACCGTAATGCCCGCACATTAAATTAGTGCTATAGAGAACATTATGGACATATAAGCATTATAAATGCCTCTTACAACTAAGCAACTTTAAATCGGCTACAGAAAACTACAGAAAAACTAGTGTATCTTTCAAGGACTTGGTCATCTAAAAAATAACATAGGTACGGTTTTTCTCCTAATAAAACCTAATTTGGTGTTTTTCACGATCTAGAGAAATTACTAGGTGGTAAATTAACCAAAACAAACATCAAAATAATATTTTGGGTTTCACTTACTCTTAGGAATCACCAATTATTGCCCTTTGATCACTTGCACCACAAATTCACTCAAACAAACTAATTTTTTTTTATAAAACACATCTAGGTACTCCTACAACTTATATTTTTATAGACAATAGCGGTTGAAATGACCAAAAATAATAATTTTACAGCTAAGACCTCATTAACACTCCAGACTCTAAGCAAATAATTTACCATGTAAAAAATAATTTTTCAAAATCTGGATTAATTTACAAATAGAACTGTTGACAAATTAAAAATTTGCAGTTCTATTTTATGTGAGTTTACTCTTATAATTATTAAAAACTGACTACTAAAGTCACTCATATTGCAGGTAACAAATTTCTATTGGTTCTGACGTCAAAGATGTTTAAGTAGATTCTCCAAACCCATCAAAAAAATAGAAAACTTATTAAACGTAGAAAAAATTTCCTTTTGGCATTAATAACATAAATTGAAAAACTCAAAAAATTAAAATTTTAACTACGTATGAAACATCCGATAGTTTATTATAGAACCAAAATTGAAGCACCATGTATATCATACACAAAACTGTAACCTCTAATTAGAACTTGTTTAATTGAGCCTGATCTAATAACAACCGCTAATAATGGATAAAGACCCTCCTCCTACCGACACGAAGATCTTTCCGTTATCCATCGAAGACATTCCAGTAGAAATTGAAGAATCAAAACCCGGGCCTAGTACTAGCATTGAATTATCAATCACAGAAGTGACCCCCAAGCCCGCAGTCGCTTCCAAATGCAGCAAGGCAATGGACAAATACCTCTCTGGAGAGATCGCTATCGACAATTACGAAGTCCTTTTAGACGAAGAAGAAGACGCCGAGGAGCCCGAGCCGGAAGTCAAAACCAGGCCGGTGCGCGCCACCAAGAAGATTCCACCGCACGTGAAGGCCCTCATGGGCGAAGCCAACCTCCGGTTCGCGCGCGGGGACCACGAAACCGCCAAGAAGATGTGCTACGAGATCATCAGGCAGCACTCGTCCGCACCTGAACCGTACCTCACCTTAGCGCAAATTTTCGAGCAGAGCGACGCCAGCAAGAGCCTGGACTATTACATGATCGCCACGCTGTGCAGCACTCGGGACGTGGACTTGTGGGTGCGCTGTGCCCAGCTGTCCGTCAGAGCGAACAAGATAAACCAGGCCATCTTTTGCTACACGAACGCAGTGCGCGTGCAGCCGAGCAACATTCAGCTACACTTAAAGCGCATCCAGCTGCTTCGTATGGAAAATGACAACAAGAACATGCTGCGCTCTTATGTAAAAATGATGCAGTACCTGACACCTGGTTATTACAATTTCATGCTGGAAGTAGCTGTGAGGGTCGCCCGTGAATATCATAAAATGAAGGAATACAAAAAAGCAATTGATGCTTTAAGTGTCCCCTTCCAAAAATGCCCTGCTTTAGTCACCTTACAAATAGTCAACATTATGTTGGAATTACTGCTGATCAATGAAAATTATTCATACGCCCTTGATATATTCCTGGAATATTGTAATATAGAGATTGAAATTTTGTTGCAAGACGAAAAGAATATTCAAATAGTATCATACCAAATGCCCAACGAGGTGCCGATAGATTTACGCATAAAATTTATCATTTGCGTGATCAAGCTAAAATCCTTCCACTTGCTTGATGAGTTATTAGCTCCCTTGCTGGTTATGGAAGAGGAAGTTGAAACAATAGGCGACTTGTTTCTGGATGTAGTTGAAGCCTTAATGGCAATGAAACGCTTTGCAGACGCATTGAAATTGCTAGTTCCGCTTATAAAAAGTAATAACTATTCCCTTGCTGGTGTGTGGTTAAAATATGCAGACTGTCAACGGGAATGCGAAATGTATGAGTCTGCAATAGAAAGCTACCGTATAGTAGTAAGGATGGCGCCATTACACCTTGAGGTACGATACAACCTGGCTGAGGTGCTTGTAAAGACTGACAAGAAAGCAGAAGCACTTGCCGTGTTAAATCAGGACTCCACCCAGCAGGAAATCAATATAGACCTGTTGATGCTTCGAATTAAACTGCTGAAAGAATTAGGCGAATATACTAGTTATTGGGAGTCGGTCGAGTTGCTAATATCTCGACACTGTGAAACACTGAAGCACCACGAAGAGATAAGAGCTGTTACATACTTGGAACGGCCACAAGAAAAAATAGGCCGCATCAAGAAGCTCAGGCAGCTGCGAGGAGAAACTCTGGATGAAAAACCCACTTTTATAAGCAACTCAGAACCTACAGTCGAGGAGGAATATAATCTGTTCCGTGAAGCGGTCGAACTCTGTTTGAAGCATAAAAAGTATGCCTTGATGCAGAAGTTTATCTTTAATGCACTGACGTCCTCCAAGTTTAAGAACAAATATGAAGAGCTGGGTCTGCTAGGGTTTTTTGCAGCTTTCCTTAACAGAGACAGCTACCATGCCTACCCGCTAATACGGGAGATCGTTATTCATTACAGCGATAACAATCTGTCTTGGAATTTGTTCAACATGCTGCTACAGAGAGCGGATGATCTGCGCTACACGCGCTCCATCATGCGCTACCTACCCAGCTACACTAAGAAGGCCGAGCTGCGGCTGCTGGAGGGCAACTACTGCCTCACCGTGGGCAACAACAACATCGGGTTGGGCTATTATCTGAGCAGGCTACGCAAGCATCCCACTCCGCTGACCTGCATGCTGCTCGGCTGCTTACTGTTGTACATTTTTGGGCAGAAGTTCACCAGGAACAAGGAGAAAGTGACGAAGACGGCCATCGCCTTGTTCTTGAAATACTCGACGATGCGCAGCAGGGATGCTTTCGAGGAGATTAATTATAATTTGGGGCGGATGTATCAGCATTTTGGGTTGGTGCATCTTGCAAAATACTATTATAACCTGGTATTGGAATATGATGGGCCATTGGCTAGAGAGAATCCGAACTTAAGTCTGAAGCAGGAGGCTGCGTATAATTTGCACATCATTTATAAAAACAGCAAGAACTACGTAGCTGCTAGGAATATATTGATTAAGTATATTACAATTTAGTTTGTAAATTAATAGCTTGTAATTTAATTAGAGTATAGGTGAAAATTATAAACTTACAAAAAGCTCGTCTCATTTTGCCAATAGAGAAAAGTCTTTCAATTCGTGTACATAAGAAGTGACAACTTTAGCTAGCTCACCTTAGGCTATTCTCTTGTTACCTTCAACTCCTTTATCCTTTTTTAGAATTAAAAATTCCTTTCGTTCTAATCTTTCAATCTTTGTGCATTGTGGTATAGCACTATCCACCTAAGGTTTTCATGGCTTAAGAGGGGAAGGGGTGAAATATGAAACATTGAGAACTGCTAGACCTGCAGTCTAACATACTAAGTAGACTTTTTACTGCATCCACTTTAGTTAGATACAGAAGTAACTATCTCCATCAAGAAAAAACTGCAGTTGTGAAGCTATTTTATATTCTGTATTACAAAATTCATACAACTGGAAATCAACTCAGTTGCTCGCTTGTTTCACTGTTTGCTGAATTGGACTGTCGTTTATTAATTATTTAAATGGAGTTTTAAGCATCTTATCTTTTAGTATACTGTAGTCTTTCCAGAAAAGTTTGGTGCTATCTTATTCAATCATTTAGCCAACTACAGGCTCAGTAAAAGAAGTAATTTTTGATTGCATGTGCCTCAGCAGCCACATAAAAGTGTCTGTTGTAGTTTATAAGAATTACATGTTCTTACAGACTTTTTGTAGCCTGGCTATCTATTGAGATAAGAATGTCTACTTTATTAGCTTCTACCTAAGTTGTCACGCAGGCAAATCTATAGCGTAAATTTCCATTTAGAGTGCTATATTTCTCTAAAGATGCATATGCATTAAATTATATTTCATTTATGTCTATGTATAAGCTAAATATTTAAGAAAATTGTATCTATCTGGCATAGTGTCATTGCTCACTTCCAATAATGAGTTTGTAACAATGCCTATTATCATGGTATGACCAAGCATTAGACATATTCCTCTCACATTAACTGAAAGGTGTGAAAGGGAAGGAAGGTGAACTTACTTCTCATGGTGCTTATCATTATATATATAATACAGTCTTTACCTCTTATACTTTTACTAAGTGTTGAAGTATATATTTGTAATATATAGATAGGAAAATTTCTGGAATTTGATTTTGGTTTTGCTCTATTTTAGGTCACCATACTACCAATTCTACAGCTAACAGATCAGTTTCACCATAGCTGTACTATTGTACCATACATATTCTCATGTTTTACTCCCACTATACGCTTTGTTATCAAACTTTCACATCCAAGATTATTCCGAAGTAGTTGGTCTCTTGGCTCACTCGTAGTTGTTCATTAGAGAGACATGTTAGGTTTTCTCCGGCGAACATCCTAGCAAGATTTTGTGCATAAGCTTTGAGACGATACTAAGAACTTTCCCCACAATAAGTATTATTGAGTTTAATAGTCTTACCTAGTTTATTCAACAAGGAAATTATCCATGGGAGAAGTAATGAGACTTTTCTCTTGCGGGCAATATTTGCTGCAACATCCACCAAATATCTTTGCAGCATTTAACATTACCTACCCTCCAGATAGTCTTCTATTCCATGACTCCTCAGTGCAGCTAATATTGACTTATAGCAAGTATGGCCATAGGTTCTTATATTAAGAAAAACTGTTGGTGCGGTTCTCACCAGTTGGTGAAGACCTGTCTGATATGAGTAATTTCAACTTTATAAAATATGATACATTGATAGGTCTGAATGAGTTTACCCAAGAGGACTTTCTTTCAGTTTTAGGAATGACCACTATTCTAGAAAACTTCTAAGCAAGGGACATATAACTTGTTAGATTTGTTTTAGTGTAATAATAATGTATAAATCCATTAGGGACATAGGTTTTGTATGGATGAAAGGAATCGATAACAAACTCAACACAATAAGTGATAATTTTATTTAAAATTTGTCATCCTTGTAAATGCTCTTATAATAGGCTGTATGAGGAGATTAAATAGATACTCATATGCAGGAAGTAGAATCTTCAAGGTTTCCTTACCTATCCTATTATATTATTGTTCCAATGGGCTTCATTGAACTAAGATGTTTTGAAGTTGTGCTACTTCAATTTTGATTACATTTTTCATATCTTGGTTTGTGAATCCTGTTTGTATCTTTCATAGTTTATATTTCTCAAATTTTGATACTTTTCAATGTTACATGGTAAGCAACGAGATTGATTTCATCTATGCATTGCAGATATATTGGACGAGTCAAATGGAATATGTATTAAGACAAATATACTTTCTTCAGATTTATGTCCAATTTTAGTTTGATCTCTGAAAGAGAAATTCTATAGTTTTAAAGCATAAGTTCTTGCAAAAAACAGGGTTTAACTTTCTCAAAGTTTCTCTTATGTATTATCTTACCCTTGATGCTTTCTCCCTGAATAGCCAAGGTTCTTGAATGCTAGTTATTTTAATATTCTTGGAGACAAGAATTTACCTAAAATATAGGTTATGACTTGCTATGCTATTTGAACAATCTTCCGATTTGTCAGACTTCTTCAAGGTCGTGAAGGTCAACTTAATTAAACCTAAATGCATTTTAAAACCTACCTTGCTCAATTCCTCCATTAATCTCTTGTCATTCGCTAGAATTAGAGTAGTTTTTTTGTTCAGTATGTGGGAAATAATTCTCCAGTCATCCAGCACTACGTTCTTTGAGTTTTCATTCACACAAAACACTAACAGTACCCTGTATGGGGATAATTATTTGTGAATGATAGTATAAATCAGGTTCATTGTTTTTTTTTTTTTTTGTAATGGTCTGTTATATCTACTTTACCTACTCTAGGATTAGTTTTCCCTCAGGATAGGTTTGTAAGAGTGCGGTTAAAAGTAAAGCGCAAGAAGGGCTATTTATCCCTATTTGGGTTTTCAGGTCTTCATCCAGTTTTCCTTGAAAATTTTGATTTAGGATTTTCTCTAAGCTTTCTAGGGTTAATAGGATTTTCTTCTAACCCTCACTGTCCCTGTAGCCAGGCTTTGACTTTGTGCACTACAAAGCTGCTTGGCATGTTTCTCTAAAGTTTAACTTTTACAGTTTCCACTATTGAGAAAACGGTTTGACCTAGGTCTGCTAAAGTCTCCATCATAGTAGATGTAGTTTGGATTTCAATATGTGTGCTTTCTCATATATACAGTTATCCCCATGAGTAAATAACATGACTGTAGACAATGGGGTGCGTCTGGTGCCCCAAGGGAATAACCAGTGGAGTGGTTTTCTAAGCAGCCATACATTCCCTAGTGAGACCAGGTCACTATAAGATAAAGTTTGCCTCAAATCAACACCCTACACACTCTCCTGTTCATGAGACACTATACCAGCCTGTGAAAGGAGCAATAGTCAACTCTATTATTCCTGTTGCACCATAATGATGACATCTGGATGTAGCAGTAGAAAGGAGAGGTTTTTAATTTGCAGCAAGGTTTGTATAGACCGTATTATAGATTTTAAATTGTTCATATTCCTCACTAACTAATTCACTGCTAAATTTCAAATTTTAACTTATTGAAGCATGCAAATAATTTCTGTAGCAATTTTATTTTCTAAGTAATTAGATAAATTAACAAAATACCTTGGGCTCCTTCTATCTGCAGCTTCAGAGAAGTACCCAATAGATACCATCACATAGGCTTCAAAACATAAGATAAATGTACATGAGCAATTCTCTGGAACTGAACATTTTTATCATTAGTTTTTCAGCTTTTACTGTTACTGATGTTGAAGATATTTTCACTCAGACTGGGTTACTATTAGCACTAATGGTAGTGGAAGCTCTAATGTTCATATCACTATGACTCTGCTATTCTTATTACCTTTTATTATGTCTTCTTTTTGCTCACTTGAGTACATAATTTGTATGTGATGGTGTCATGCAGGGTTTTGATATTTTTCCAGTAGTTTCAGCCAAATTGTAAATGGTTCAATTAAGCAAGATACCAATCCCAAGATACCAAAATTGCAAAAAATCCCATGCCTCCGCATAATTCCTTGAATGTAAGTCTAACACTTAATTATTGTACTACAAGATATTGTTCCACTAATATTTAAGTGTTACACATTTAAGAAGACATAGTCTATTGGTATATAAAAATGCCTTACTTTTACTTAATTATTTTTACAATTATTTATAAATACTAAATTAAAACATGACAATTACCCCCTAAAAGTCTACTACTGCATATGCGAAAAAAAGTTGTATTTGCTTAATTCTTAGAAATAAAATTGTAACTTATATTAGCATTACATTAAAATATTTAACAATCAATTCACATCTTTCAAACAAAAATCAAGTATTTCATTAGCATTTAAAGGCACTTGACAAGACTGTTCTACTTCCTTCCACAAAATAAAACAAAAAAATTAATCGTTAATACAGTTCTTTACAGGTGCGCCTTTGCCCATAAAGCAAGCGTTGTCGCTGCGATGGTACTGAATAGCCTTAACGAGTGAACTGAAAAACGCGTGAACATCCAAAGTGTCGCCTTCACGGTACAATGACAGTGCAAGGAACGGAATCTTACGAAGGGTGCGGCCGCTGAGCCCTGCGCTCATCTCGCTGATTTCAAATAAGCGCTTGCTGATTTCAAACATGCTAGAGTCCTGTAGCTCCTCGAGCAGCTGGTGCATGTAGACGGGAGGCACGGGAACAATTGGTTTTATTAGTTGCGCCTACAAAAGTAGTACATAGACTTAATGTACACTACATACATGAAATTCGAATTTTAATATTCTTGTGTTTTAAATAAGGATAAAGAATATTAAATATTGTGGTTTGGGAGTAAAAAAAATTTTCCACTCACTAGGGAAAATTCCTGAAGCAAAGTATGAAGTAGAAGAGCCTGAATCGCCCTTGAATGAGCTGCAGCCAAAAGTTCCAATAAGAAAACTGACTAGTCTCCATAAATGGTGCTATCAGGAGTGGAAAATAATTTGCCATCTATCTGATCAAAAGTATTTAGACACCTAGTTGAAACTATCATCAGGCTTTTATCTTACAACACAAATTTCAATAATTTACATTAATATGAAGTCTACCCTTTGCTTTCAAGACAACCTAGACGTTTCAACGTCTATATAGAAATGAAAATGAAACAGGCAACTGCCACTAAATTTACTCTCACATTTAGATTTTTATTCAGGTTTACATTCTCACACTGCAACGTCTCTTCCAAATTTTACTGTTGATACTACATATTTTAATATTCTTTATGTATTTACCACACCTAAACTTAAAACCACACGTTTCTACTCGACGCGTCGTTTTTTACATCATTGTGGCCAACGCTTGGCATTTCCAATAGAAATGTTTGGCTTATAGGCACATCACTCACAGTTAACTTGATCAAACTAGTAAGCACTGAAATGCTCTCGATTGATTTTATGCTTATGAAAAAACTAACAACCATACTACATTTGAAATTATTAAAATCCATTTTGCTTAACAATGAACAACAGATAGCTTTATGCTCCTTTTACACCCTCTGGTTAAATCACAGCGATCTCTAGATGCCATTTTACAAATTAGAGATGTGTCTAGATACTTTTAATCAACTGGTATATAGTTTAATTTATTAATTTAGTTTTATAATAGTTGAAAATTAACTTAATTGCAATATTTTATTCCTATATAGTCAATTCCCTAAACAACAGATGAACTAAACTAATGACTAAGTGAAAATCTTAATCATGATTCAAGGCCATGTTCCATTTTCTTTTGAAACATGAGCAATCTGTCCAAAATGTAGGAAGAAAATTATGATCATTCAGTAAAACATATAGCAGCATTATGTAGTAGTATTCAATCATTGGGATAGTTTTTAATTTTATATATTCACTGTCACAAAAAAAAGATTTTATCCCTTCACTTTCTAAAAGATTATATTTGTAAAGTAACCTACAGTAATGAATTTTATCTTTCATATTTTTATTGTATATTTATCATCTTGATTTATAAATTAAAATACTAAAGTGGACAGGGTTTCTCAGAACGAATTTGTCATATAATTTTATTATATATTTTTGTCTAACCTGACTGTGACCTTTAAAGTATGACTACTTGCCTCTTAAAATTAGTTTTGAGAAAATTGTGTTTAGATAATCATCCTTATAATAGTGACAAGAGTATAAACAAATAATTCTATATTTATCTACGTTAGTTAATATAGATATATCTGTTACACAGTAGTTTAAACATAACACACTTGGTTTTGTAATCAGATTATGTAGAAAGGTTCATGAAGGAATTAGCAATAAAAGTAGCAATGAGCCGTTTTCCTGAGACTAAACTAATGTATTCAAAAACTTCAATATTTCTAATCATAGAAGAACGCCTCTTACATATGTGGAACCATTTTTCAACCCAACTATTTCAAACTACATCTTGCCAGTCTTTTGATATTTGAGTAGCTCATCGTTTCTACCATAATAAGGTTCTTCACATGTTGAGACAACTCAAGATGATGACCAAAAAGTTGCTTAAGTACTAAACCTGCTGCTACAACTTGATTAGGAAACTAAACTTGTTCTTATTCCTTTATTCATTGAGTATCTCACACTACAAGCAAGCTATCCCACAGTGGTAATGTTAAATCAAATTTTCTTAGTACCAGCACATCTGTTCATAAAGTTCTTGAAGCTCAATTTAAATCTTCTTGAATCTTCCAACAATCAATAATTAAAATGAGAAGCCTTTTGTAGAGAGCAATGTTGTCTGTCTGTCTGTCCGTCTATCCTTTTATTTTTCAACCTTTGATCAAGACAGCTTCCAACCTGGAGACAAGTTTGTATTTCTGTCATTTCTGACATCTGTCAAGCCTTATAATTTTTGATCTGTGTTGGAGAAATAACGTTTTCAGTATCCAACTAAGGACCATAAGCCTGATCAGAAAATCTCGAGATCGGTGTGACCGGAAGTGGCCGCAAATTTTTGTTTATGTATAGAAGCCTTAATGTGCATTACTTTTAGCTGTTCTGGTCTTGTTGATTCCTAATAATCGATATACATCTTAAAGAAGCGTTTGTATGAGATTGTACTCTTGAACTGAATGGATCTCTAAGTATAATTCAAAAACTTTTTGAGTAATTTTGATTTTTTGATTTAATATCACATGCATACTTTAATCCACTTAGTAAAGTAGATTGTGGCAATTAGCATATCTTTGTTGTCATTATCACTTTTTAAAAATGGGATAACAATATCAAATGTCATTATTTTTATTAGTCATTAGACATTAATGTCTCATCGTGCAACAGTTGGTTTTTCAGCAACTGATACCACAATTCATTCTCATTTATATCCCCTACGGTTCTTTTTAAATCATATTTCAATCTTGGAGAACTTTTACCATTGGATTAGGCTGATTTCTCCCTATGATCATGAATTTCCTTAATACTTCAAAAATTTTGCAGTAACTCATGGGACAACCATCAGCCATTAACTACCATAATTCTTTTGCAATTCCCTTCTGGTTGTGAGCAATGACTGTAGCTTTTCTACACCATAAGACTCATTAACTTTCTACAGCGGAGCTTATAGTAGAAAGTTAATGAGATTATCATCCTGTCTGTCTGTCTGTGTGTCTGGAGACACTATAACTTCAGTTCTATTCAACGGATTCACTTCAAACTTGGCGTACATACATTTTAGGTCAGTGCCTTTCATGGGATCGATTTTCAGCCAAATCAGTTAATGGCAACCGGAAGTGACCGTTACGATTTCGCACCGCTATAGAAAGTTTCCTTTATGGTATTACACAGTTCTTGTTTTAGTTCCTGCAATTTGTATGTCACTGCCATTTCAGAATCATGTTAGTATTGATGAATATTAAAATGCCAATGATCATAGTAATGTCAATGTTCACAATCGTGTTAGGGTTAACTGAATTTTAAATTCTAATTTGTGAGACAATCAAGGAGGAGCTTCATCATACAATGAAAAGTAAACAACAATCTTAAACAACAGAATCTTAAAAAAACAACATTCACACCTCTTCATTTGACTAAAATCTCTTTTCAGCCAAAAATGTATTGAGTTTTGAAAATAATCCAAAGCAGCCAAATAAGGTAGGTTACAAGATAATTTTGGACTTTGGTTTTGTCAAATTTTCTTGAATGATAAAACTTGAATGGACTGGTATGTTATCGCAGTGAAACCACACTTTTTATCATTACTGCTTTCAGCTTGTCCTAAGTGCTGTGTAACATTGTTCAAAAACCGTTTTTCCTTTTGCAATATAATAAGTCAAAAAAATTCATTCATGTCCCAAAATGCTAGTGCTAATACCTTTTCAATAGAACGAACCGACTTCAATCTCTCAGAATCAGTTTACAGTAATGAATCCTCTGTATTGATTGAATTTTAGTTTTTGATGTGTAATGGTAAATTCAGCTCTCCTCTATTCCAAACCATCAACTGAAGTTCGTATTCTAATCCGTTTCTCCTCTGGATTGAGCAAATGAGGCATCAATTTTGCACAAAGTCGTTTTCAATCAAACTTACTATGACGAATACATAAACCACTCATTCATAAAAATATCCATGGCTTCTTTAATTTCACCCACCTCTATGCAATGATCTTACTAAAACCATATCTAAGACTTCATCCACAATCTTTGCTGCTATGCTTGCTATTTTTGAATGTCCTACATGTAATTTATAATTTATGTTCCTAACCCAAAACTCACGGTAGAAAATAAAAAAGATGAATCTCCAAAACAGCAGTCCTTATTTCTAAATAAAAAAATTTAATAAACACCCAAATTTTCTCTTTAGTTATAATTTCAAAAACACAAAGTTGTTCATTTAAATGCTACTTAAAAACAAGGTGTTTGATACACACACGATCAATTCATATTCAATCATATTTGAAGAAAAGTAACCCCTTGGTAATGATTGCTAATTTTGCTCTTACCTTCATTAATTCCTGTAAACAAGAGTAATAAATTTGATACACAGCCTCCGGCCCTGGCAACCCAATGTATTTCTTAATATCAGCACGATCTATAAAAGCCAAATCAATGGCCTCAGTCATGTTCGAAGTAGTTAAAATGAGCACATTTGGGTAATGCTTCATTTGATCTACCTGCGTCAGCACCGCATTCACAACCCTTATAGAATCCGATGGCTCTAGTTCTACAAGATGGAAACAATACACCACACATAAAATGGATTTAATCATACAAAAAACAAATTACCCATGCACTTCTGTCTGGCATGCACCAGGGATTCGATTTCGTCTATCAAGACGAAAATGAGCGAGTCAGGATCCTTTACAAATTGCATTATCCTGCTGAACATTTTGGTTACTAATTTCCCACTCTTAAAAAGTAAACAATTAGAATTAACTAATGAGCAGCAATGTCAGTCTTACTTCTGAAAACCACTTTGAGAAGAGACTGTGGCTGTTAATTTCCAGCAAGAAGCCACGCTTGAATCGATGACTTAGTCGTATGGTCAGTTTCTGAGCTAATGCTTTGCATAGCGATGTTTTACCAGTACCGGGTGGTCCATGCAACAACACAACTCTGTTGTAACTGACTATGTTGGAGTTTACTTTCTTGTCAGCCAATAATAACGAAGTATTAGAGAAACGTAACAGCTAAAATATAATAATTTATAATATAAATTTATATATATAAATAATTTATTAAACAATAATAGTGTGTAACTGCATTATTCTTTATTAGGTCTCCATTATTTTTAATACACAAGTCCCCTAGCGTTCATAAAATGCATGAATTCATCTAAAAGAAATTTGATTGTGGATGCAGTCACTTAAATCTGTAGTCAGAAACTAACGTCGTTTTGATTTTATTATAATGATAATATTCTTCTTCTCCTTCTTCATTTTAAAATAGAACTAACCTAATTTTTCTTGCAGATGGCTGCATCCAATAATCACTTGGTTTTGGAGATAAGCAGCTATTTCATTTCCAGTAACGATTGTTCCGAAGAAACCATCACCTAATTCACAGTATAATATATGCAAAAAGCTACCTCATTTTAACAGACTATTGCATTGACTGTGGAAGCAAGAGGGTTAACACACCTTTCACCATTTTCAGTAATTAATATGCTTTGTTTGGGTAAATATTGTGCAAATCCCTTTAGCATTAGTTGTAATGTGCTAACTTTAGCTCCAGCTCTAAATAGAAAACCGTCAAGTAGACTTGAAATCGTCCAAACACCTGAATATATGAGATGTTTCACATGTAAGCATGTTTTTGCTTTGCAAATTTCCAAACATGAATCATTCCGCTAAAATGATGATGAAAACGCTCTCTAATGCTGTTCTCATATGTTGCAACTAGGTTCATTTTCATTTGAATGGATGTGTAAACAAATAAACTTTTCGTCATTATGGGAAAATAACCTTGAATGCCGGACAATAGAAGTCTTACTGTGTAATATGGCGTTATCAATCATTTGGTTTGTATGTTATATTGGAAATACTAGGTTTTACCGTCTGCAGATTATTCCATAGTGTTCCGAGAAGATCAATGCAAATCTCAATACATGTAACCTTTTGCTCTTGAAAAATAAATTTAGAAACAACTCTTTCCTTGAATTTCTGCTTCTGCATATCTTTGATAAAAATAGAATAACACAAGGTTTAGATGTGCTCATCTCTTCCACCAACTTCCACAACCCCACTTCCTGGTTTAAGCTCAAGCACTGTTGCACTTTTTTACAATATGATCCATATGTGAAGTCGATAATCTTACAGTTCAAACGTTTTCCTGGACTTCTTTCAGCCCATCTCTAACATGCTTACACCATGTGACACCTCTTTCAAAAATTTGGTAACCATATGTTATATTAAAAATTTTTTTGAATTTTAAAGACAGGTTCTTTATACAAAATTTAATATTTACTCATTGCTTGTCCCTTTCCGCAAAATACTATTACTTACAACTTAACTGCACTTAAAGAGATCAGATTTTATTCCACTTATGAAACTTTTAAGAATGCATCACACAATGTTTTCCCATAAAAAATCAGTTCGGATATTTTTCAGACAAAGCATGTACAGGATTTTTTTTTAATTGTATTGGCCTTGACACTAATACAGTTTAGTCCCCCTCAAAGTATTCTTTTGCTTCATCTGCATCAATAAATCACTTCCTTTTGAATACCTTTTTCATCTGTGTTAACATAAAAAGTTATTCAGATTGAAATTTTGTATATAGGTTAAGGAGTGCCCAAGTACTATATTGTTCTACGCCAAGAATTGGGGGACAGACACAGCCACGTGAGCAAAAGCTGGTGCGGGTACCACTCTCCGCTTTACAATTCCAGCCATTTTCATTTCAGATTCTCATTCAGTTGTTTAGAATATCAACATTATAATTTTGGTCACTACCCCATACATCCAATTGTATCCATTATGCATATTAAAGAAAGGTCAACATTGCCTTGATGTTTGAAATGTTTCCACTGATTTGATGCTTCTTTTATTTCTGAGTTATATCTAACATCACAACTCATAGTCTCTTTTTACTCCTTTGTTAGTGCGCACAGTATGAATTTGTTAGACACCCATCTCATTTCTAAATCTTTTAAAATTCGCTGGAAGTTACTTCGTGACGTTGTTCCTTTAAAAATTTGGTCAGTGGTGTTTCGACAATCTTCATTCTGTTGTACTGTTTCGATGTTTTTCTCTTATCTGCTCATCAAAGAATGGCCAGTGTGTCACAGATCTTCAGCAGATACGTCGCCATTTTTAAAGCAGAAAAAAGCCATAAACTTGTGATTTTTTCAAAACAACATCCTGGACAAAGAATTGCTGTAGCATATCACTCTTTGTTCCTTGTGATCATACAATATTCAACCATTTTCCATTATAAAGTTTCCTTTGTACAGAACACAGAGAACATGCAGTGAGTGGTGAAGCAGCTTCCACTGGAATTTCTGGAGTACACATTCATCCCCAGTGAGTAATCTTGTCAATAAGTAATGTAGCCCTCTCAAAATTTTACATTATCTATCTACATTGATAATTTCTTCACAGAGCAGATAATTAACCAAAAGAACGCCTTCTGGGTCTTAAAAAAATTATGCTGCTACTTCTATGGTTAATGGTATCTTGTTGAAGTGTTTTGGTTTAGAGAATTGTTCAAGGGACTATTGCTTACTATCAGATAAATAATAAAAGGTTCATATCTGAACTTTGGTTACTAAACGATCAAAAAAATGCACCTCTCTCTTATAGCAGGACTCCCTTGACGTAGTATTCTCTTCTTTTTTGTTCAATCTCACAATAAACATTCATATTAAACAGATTCGTATACAATGATGTGTACTGATAATTTCATAAACAAATAGAAACAGCTGGAAAAGCCATATAAATTTCATCAATTGCAAATCCTGTTCCTTAGAATCTTTAGAGTATGTTTCAATGTCAGTTTTCAGTTCATCTGCGAGTGCTCAAATCTTGATTAAATAATATTACTTATGCTTTAATAGACTGATAATAAATTCTAAAAAACTAAATTTTTTGCAGTTTATATAAGTTCATTAAATATCACTAAAAAAAGTCGGATGCAGTGAGAAACCTAGAATTATCTGATGTATGAAGAAACTTCTTACTTTAAAAGTAAATCACTATAAATGAATTTAAATAATCACCTCTTCCTTAATGTCCTCATCATAAATGAGATTTTCCCAGAGATCAAAGTACTCTGCACATGGAAGGACCTGAACAGTGGCGAGCTGCACGTTTTCACCCTCTGCATCCAGTTCCGTCTCTAGCTCTTGGCCAGCCTTGTCCAGCACATACTGGAACCACTTGATTTCCACTTGTGAAAAATCTATGCAGCTGCTTTTCTAAAAAGAAAAACAATTGAGCATCAAAAAGCAATTGGTTGTCTATAAAGTAGTTTTGTTTTATGTTACTTTAGGAAATTACACTTATAAAAAAATTAAATGTTTAGACAAACTAGAGTATGTTATCAAATAAATGTTGGGAAAGGTCATCCTTCAGTTAAAATTCTATAATTTGGCTCTTCTAATAAGAACCTTTGATGTAGTGCATCAGAGATGAGGTAAAAAAGCAGTCGTCCTGAATAACAACACTCAATGAAATGATGAATAGCTTCTAATAGAAGTTAGCTTATAGGCTGCCATCTTTTTTGTTGAACGCCATCATGAGTGGAATATCAAAATGGTGTTTTTATAAATAATGAGAAGGGAGAAGAAGCTAAAGTGATACTAATACACAATTGATATTCTAACGAGGCAGGAGAAAGAGTAGATTATATGTATACTTAAAAAAAATAAAAACAATTGACCTACAACATATGAGGTGTCTTAGGGGGCATGCCGACAAATGAAAATCATGCAAGATAAATTAAGGCATGCAAGGTTCTAACAAAAAGTTCACTAAACTCAGAACACTGAAAAATGACACAAACGTAGTCTAAAAGCTTTTAATGATAGCTCAAATAAAAAAGAAAAGAAGCGAAACAAATGTAAGTAAACGAAAAAAGAAAACCGAAAAAGCTAAAAATGCATACAAGACAAAAAAACCAGTTGGGCTATTTTACTAAGCCCAAAAACTGAAAGATAAAAATTACTGAAGATACATCAGTTTTCTGTGTGTAATGACAACGAATACGAAACTCGATTTTCTGAAAATGGCTTCAGAAGCTAATCATTAAAAGTTCTGAAATTGAAACAATTAGAAATGATTTATAAATTCAAATTATTAGATCAAGGAAGAACAGGAAGACTGACTGTTATGAAAGATACTACACATCATAAGGAACTAATCAAACATGGTGCTGACTTTGAGATAAGTGTATAGCACCAGAAGGAGGTTAAATAAACAGCCTTTTTAACTGTAAGTGAAAGCTGTTCCGAAAGGAGTTTCCAAATTGTGTAATTGTGAAAAGACTATAAATTGATTTAAATAAAGACAGCACAGGATATCATCAAAAGAACAGTGCGAGGAAAAAACAGACAATACAATTGCAGTTGAGTTTAAAATGGCTTAGAGTTTATAGATAAAACTTCTGTACCAAGTTATACACTTATAATAATATATCGTTTAGTGTTGACAATATTATAGTTATGTGAACAGCAGCTCTACTTGCAGATTGTACCAAACGGTAAAGCATCATTCATTTATTATAAATTATGTACATATTATGGATATAATTGTTTGTGTGTATAATTGGTGTAATTTCTACAAAAGCAATTATATGAATACAAAGGATAAAGATGGGCTTAATAGATCAATTTCAACTAACACCAGAAATGGTTGAACGTGTAAGCTAAACTTCTCTATAATGTTGTAAAGCTGGCAATTCGGTCAAGAAGACATGATGTCCCAAGAGTGATCCTGATACAAAACATGTGTCCACCACTGTTTTTCACCTGAATGTCCCACTTAAAGATGCGCTTCAAGAAGCGCAAGATCATAGACTACAAAATATAGTGTAGCTCCTTACCAAAAACCTTTTTTTGCAGACAGAATTCTATCATATATAGAAATCTATAACTAGGGATGTACAGACCTGTTAAAAGAAAGAATTACATAGGCTCACTGTGACTAATAGGAGGGCCGCCAAAAAACTTAGACATGTGACACATATACTGTTTCCCAAATTATGTTACAGAAAAGAATAATTAAAAGTAAATAACAAATTTTTATTTAAAATTTCAATTGGTTAAGAGCTTCTTAATTTTTGATGTGACTGAAAAACTCTATACACAAATATTTTGACCCAAAAAGGCTTGTAGTTTTCAATGTATTTTTCTGTCTAGTAATAATTTATAGTTGCGTTTGTCAAGGCAATGGCATATATAACAGTTATCAAAAAAAGGCAAAAAAGATTGGTAAGTAAGTTTAGCAACAATCTTACTTTTGAAAATCGGAAACATTATTGCTGAAAAGTGATATCAAATTATCAATCTTTTTGAGCGATCAAATCTATGCATTCGATCAAGACGTCCTTGCATTTGGTAGGGTTTTGACTAAAACCAATCTTAAGGACACGAGAGTGTTGTCAATCGACAGTCTTTAAATTCTAGAACAAGGTTCCTATGAGATATTTTCTACTTTCTTTATTTTATTTTCTATATAGCTATTTACCCTGTTTAAGAAAAATTAAAAAAAGAATTACTACAAATTGGTGAAAAATCATCCTTAAAGAGTAGCAGAAAAAGACTGAAATTGTACGTGGTCAGTCTGAAAAGTTTTGAGCCTCTCTCTGCCCGGTCATCGCGCACCATCTCTGGTGCGGGGCGATGTGACAAGCACCGCACCTTAAAAGACCGCCATTATTACCCCTTGTTCGAGTAAACGCAGGTACTCAATTATTTTTAGTGACTGAGTAGGCCACCCGCCAGGCATCAGAAAGCACCGGGAATTGAACCCGGGTCCGTCGACATGGCAGCCCGCTGAACTACGGGACCACGTGGGCTCCACATGCTTTGAAAGATACCTGTAAAAATTTCAGCCATTTTGGACGCTTAGTCGTTCTTCGACAGTCGATGTCAGTGCCTTTGTAAAAATGGAAAAAATCGAATACCGTGCCGTAATTAAGTAATTGCATTCGAAAAACGAGCTAAAGCGGAGTTAGTCGCCCCTTACGGGGACTCTGCTCCATTATTTGCCACCGTGAAAAGATGAGCAGCTAAATTTAAACGTGGTTGTACCATATTTGCAATTATGAGCGTTTGGAGCGGCCAACAACTGCGAGCTCCACCGATAATATCGAAAAAATTCATTAAATGGTACTGAACGACCGTCGAATTAAGGTTAGATAGAGAGATAGCAGAGATTGTGGACATGTCAAAAGAATGCGTTTGTCGTATATTGACTGAATAATTTAGCACGAGAAAGATGTCCGCGCGTTGGGTTCCGCGCTTGCTCACTTTAAACTAAAATTTCATTTAAATAAACATTTCCGAAGCCTTGCTTAAGCGGTTTCATAGGAACGAGTCGGACTTTTTGCGTTGATTTATCGCTGAGGATAAAACTTGGATCCACCATTACACTTCTGAGACGAACGAACAGTTAAAACAGTAGACTGCGAAGGGCAAATCTGCCCAAAAAAAAAGGCGAAGACGGTTTCATCGGCCGGAAAGGTGATGGCTACTGTTTTTCGAAATAGTCGGCATAGTCAGGAAATTTTATTCATCGACTACTTAGAAAAAGGGAAAACAATAACGAGATCGTACTACGCATCGTTATTGGACCAGTTGAAAGCAGCAGTTGCTGAGAAATGGTCTCATTTGGAACGGAAGAAAGTGCTCTTCCGTCAAGATAACTTCGTTTATAATTTTTCTTTATTTATTTTTGTCGTGAGAGTAATAGCCTTTATTATTTTAGTTCAAATTGTTCATATGGTATTGTACAGATAATTGCATTAAATGTGAGTTGTGGTTACTTGAAAAGACGGAGGTTTTGATATTCTGTATTTTCTCGTTAAGATAGTAAAATAATAATTCTTCCTGATTTGTTCATTAGCATTGGTACCATAAGCTCGCTAAGTGTCCTTACGTAAGTCAACATCACATCAGCTAGTACTAATAGATTCTTCTGATTTGGTTAGTAGAAGGATTATTAATTTTTTATTTATTCTCTTATTTTTAACGTTTAGAGTGATAGGAAAATTGGATTCAAGATGTGGTATGCCACACATCAACAAAAATCTATTGCCCAGAAGTCTCCAAGTTTTTACAGATCGTTTCTCATGCTCAGCATGTCGACCAACCGAAGATTTTGTTCCGCAGCATCCTTTGTTAACCATTTCTATGAGTGGGTAGACATCATGAGTGTTTTAATTTAAAGCGTATAAATAAATACAAAGAATCGAGTTAATAATATCAATATATTTGTGGTTACAAAAGCATCATAAAGGGAGGGAAACTCACACTTCGGCGATCGCCATGACCAAAATTCAGGAATTACATTTTGAATTGATTGACCACCTGGCATATTCACCAGATCTAGCCCCCAGTGACTATTTCCTAAGCTCAAGGTTTGGCTCGAAGGACAAAGATTTTTATCAAATGCAACCGAAAACGCCTATTTTGCAGAGTAAGACGCCAACTATTATTTGGGCGGGTTAAAGAGCTTGGAGCATCGCTTGAAAAAATGTATCGACTTAGAAGACTAAGTTGAAAAATAAAATTAAATTTCACAAAAAAATAGTTGTTTCTAGGTTAGACACAAAACTTTTCAGATGGCCCGTGTAATAATATCACTACCATATCAGAGTTTGATTGTCCTATGATTAATGATCAAATGGTGATATACCCTTTTTAGTGTTGGTCCTTGACCTTAAATTTGTAATTGTATATAAAAGCCCAGCTTTATTGTTATTATGTAATTTTTATTTTAGATCAAGTAGCTTAAATTAACCAACAATTTTCAATCTGCAATTTATGTAGTTTAATAATAGAATAAAAGCAAAACTTCTCTAATTATTTGACCAAAATTTTGGTTGTCATTTTATTATTATTATGAAATTATTTTCATTGGGAATAGAATTAGTTGTCTAATTACTATACACAAAAATATAGTAATTTCTTTGTGACAATTTTATAAAATTGAAATCACATTTGTTATAAACGTTGATAGTAATAATCGCCAACCTTAAACATAAAAACTCACTGGAACTCATTTTAATGTGCTGCAGACTTTAATCATTTTTTTAGGTATTGGCAATATAATTTCCGCATTTTTATGCTATGCTTAAGATTTTTCTAGTCATAGTGATAGCAATCCACAGTTTATTTTGAGCAGCTGTTTTAGGCGCCTTTGTACTCTATCAGACAGTGGATTTAAATTGGCACTCAAACACCAGTTTGTTACCTTCAAATCTAAGCTAAAAGCCAGATCAAGTTGTCCACAAAACCCATGGAGGTGTTTATCACGTTTAAGGGGGAATTGAACCAAATTATTACAGAAGTGTACTACAAACTGGTGAAGAACCTTTCTCAAAGAGTAGGGGTTGTAATAGAAACAAAAAAAGCTTAACGTTATAATATAACAATAGGTATTCCAGTTAGTTATAATTAATCTTTTTGCTCAAAGGGTTTTTGTTTAACATAGAAAATGAATTGATGCATCAATCAAGATATTTTCCATCATTAATTATGAACTTTTCCCATCGTTTGGGCAGCATGCCAATGCTGTGCCAAAAAAAAGATCTTTTGAGGCATTTTATTCGTTTAGCCATTTTTGCACTTCTTTGAAGTTACAGAAATACATGTCTACTAATGCGTGTTGTATTGATAGAAAAAGGTGGTAATCTCATTAGAGGTCTAGCAGTTTTTTTACTCCCAAAACAACATAAGGTCGAGCGTTATTTTGCAAAAGGATGACTCTTCGGTGTTTGCTAGCTATTACAGGCCTCTTCTGGCGCAAATTCTGGTTCAATTTGTGTAATTGTTATTTATAGCGATCCCCAATAACAGTTTTGTTTGGTCTCAGTAATTTGTAGTAGACCATGCCCTCCTGGTCCTGCCAGATACAGGGCAAAACCTTGTGACCATGGATATTGCACTTTGGCGTTACAAGTGAACGGTTGTTCAGGGTTCGCTCATGATTTTTTGCGCTTGGGATTATCAAAATACGTCCACTTTTCATCCCCCTTCACAAAACGAAACAAAATCCTTTTTACACTGCATAGCAAGCAAACAATTCATGATATTTAAGCGATGTTTAATGGCACCTTCCAACAATTCATTTTCCTTCTTTCTGAATCATTCCCATCGCATACAAAATGGTTGATTTACCAATATCTAATGTTCCTGTAAATTCTTTGAGTATTTGAGCCGGGTTTTCATATAATAATGCCTGTAATTGGGCGTCTTCGATCATTTTTGGCTGACTTGAGCGTTCCTTGTCACTTGCATCAAAATCACCATTTTGAAAACGTTGAAACCAAAATCTGCAGTTGCGATATGATGGAGCTTTATCACCAGAAGTTTCTACAAGTATTTGATGAGCTTCAATAGCTGATATATTAAAATCAAACATGAAAAGTAACGATAATCGAAAATGCACTTTAAAAAATACAAACTTGTTACAAATACTGAGTATAACATTCACTAAGCTTAAATACCAGAATGATCAAAAAGTAAAGCCAATTTTGACCTAGTCATTCATCAACATCAAGCACTGAAAGGGTAGATGCCTTGATCTAGTACTGTCTGATTAGCACAACTTTAGAACCTTAAAGGAGATACTGTGTGATCGCAAGTTTAGATCCAATGGTGAGGTTTAGAAAACGGTGCAAACATGACTTAGTGAGCAACTAAAAAGTTTTTTTCCAAAGGGATGAAGAAGCTCGTTTTTTGATACCAGAAGTGCATCACTGAGCAGGGAAATTATGTTAAAGAGTGACATGTGCATTTCTTCTCCAGTAGTGAAAATAAAGTTGTTACATGGAAATTTTCATTACCTTCTGATTAATCTACATATTTTTATTATCAACCATATTCAAAACGTGAAACTTATTTTTAAAGTGCTCCAGACTTGGTACTTTTTTAGTTATTGCTAACATTATTTCTGGACTTCTACGCCATGCTCAGAATTTGGGCAGTTCCAGTAATAGTACCCTACAGTTATTTTCTCCTCCACTTTTGAAAAGCGATAAATTAGCACACAAACACTGGCTTGCTATTCCCACACTACATTTACTGTTGCAGTGCCTACCTTACCACCATCAGCAACTTCTAGCTATTTGAAGACATTACCTTGCATTTTAAACTAAACTTGCCCCGCAAACTAAGAGGGTTCTTTTTGTTTTATTATGGGAACAAGTTTTCTGTCAATGAATGTATTCTTATGAATTATATTGGGTTCTCTATCTATCTCATTGCAGCCACTAGACACTGATGCATCACTCACTATCTAGCTAAAGAGTAATTCCCCAAATACTTGCATCTGCTTAAAACAGATTAATTCTGAAATTTAATAGGAAGGGCAAACAAAAAAAAATTCAATCCTAAGTATTTCTTTCATATTGGCATCAGTCAGTTAATATGATGCTTAAAAATAAACCAATGTCAACAGCTATATAAATATGTACCAAACCTAAAGGAAGACCTAATTAAAGAACGTAATATCAATAAAAATATCAGTACTCTTGACCTTTATTCTATGAATATCAAACAAAATAAAAATAAAGGCAGAAATATAAATTGTGGGTAGCAAAATACTGCTCTCACAAAGAATTAAATAAAAGAATCAGTACGTAAGACATAACCGAAGAAATAATCAGAACTTAACTGGCTCCCGCCACAATAAGATGAATTATAACATAAGCACGTAGATTATACATTAAGTGTAAGATGGCATGACAAAGATAGATGAAATTATAACAAGAATCACAAGATGGAGATTTTAGCCACAAAAATAATTCTAACAAAATATAAGAATTAAAAGTTGCATTCTTACAAAAAACAATGTAGGAGTAATTTAACAATGGAACACATAAAAGGTATATTCCAAATATATAAAAAATTTTTAAAATAAATGTGGGTGAGAGTCAAATCCAAGAGCTTCAATAAAAATCTGTCCACAGGCAAAAAGCCTTGAACTACAAATGGTTCAAATTTATATCCTTTTTAACTTTTAGTTCGGTGTTAGTTTGGTTTACTTTTACGTTGGATATCAGATTAATTAAAATGTAATCTGATTTCTACAAACGCTTGCAGAACCTCTACCTACTCAGTGATTTTTAAATATGGCAAGGATGATATTAATACCAATGGCCCAACTTAAAAAGCCAATGTTTAATAATGCAGACAGAACTTGTTGACTCAATTATTGTTTGCACAGTCACTAGAAGTGCAAAGGCATCCATATTTTAAAACTATCCTAGAAACATGCTTAATGAACCAAGTGGGATGTGGTAAATTGCACATGTTTAGGAATTGATTACAGAATCACTGTTTTGAGTAGGTATGTTAAAAGCGCCCACTATGCTTAGAATGTTTTGCCTAAACATCTCTAAAACAACCCCCTCCCCATGATATTGTTCAAAAAGTAAACTCATACTCACATGGAAGAAGCCTAAAAGGTTAATAACTGTTAATAATTCATTTTTGAATTGCCTCCCTTAAAAATCAAATTGTCCCTCTGTGGAACATGTGTCCCCATTTGGGAACCACAATTCTAGGTAATATTTTCTGCCCTTCCTCATGCTTCATACCATTTAGATAAAAAAATCTAAGTACGTGAATTTGTTTAAAATTTTGTTGTGAGACATTAATTTTGAAAGTCTCTGTTATCAGCATTTAGAGAACATTTCAACTTCACATGGTTGCCTTCGACAGATAGCAAGTCACATACATTCAATGGATTTCAATAAATTGATTTTACTTTTTATGGGACGTATTAAATGACTTTGATCTCAATGTGGGATCCAATGATGAGATAGATAAGGCATCTAATTGATAAAAATTTGGTTCTATTCCCCCTTACATGATTAGCAGCTCTGGTGTTTTGTAAACAATTTGGTCGGACTCTAGTGCAGTCTAGATCTTTGTCAGCTATTTATGTTCTCTGAAACCACTTTGATTTTTACTTTGTGAGCAAATGTAATATCATATAACTAATTCCAAATTGTTCTTACTAAATTGTCCTGAATTGCTTCGCAGGTCTTAAAATCAGGCATTGAAACTAGTACAACAAGCCATATCATAAAAAACCACTGAAACTTCATAATGACATTATAATTCTTAAAGCAACATTCATGCTGTAGTGCTCACAACCAAACATGTCTAATTTGTGATTCCTTATGATGTATTTTTTTCTGTTCTGTAATCCAATGATGACATGTTTTTCACCAATATAATTTAAGGCTCATGGGCCGCAATTCAACCATTCAATCCTAGTGCAGCTATTTCCTAGCAAATGATATGATGTCTTAATTACTTTTTAATGCCATTAAAAAGTCTTTGGCTTCGTAACAAATCCTTATGGTTTAACATCACTGTGCATCAGAAACTTTAACGTCTTAATATATTAATATTCTTGAGTTACATAGAGTTGGCAGGCTATGATTCTCTTATGTCCTAGTTAATCACTAAGCTTGCAACATACATTCATGTTGATAGCTGTGGCTGCTATACATGTCAACTAACATTAAAGGTCCTTCACCAAAGAACGTTCAATGAATAATGATAAGGTAAGTACATTTAGATAACAGAAACCTTGTTACGAATTATGAAGGTTACCAATCACGATGTTTCTTAATTCAGACAGCAGTAATAAACTTGAAAATGCCTACTCACAAACTTCCTGTGCTCCCCGATGATAATATAATCGACGCACTCATGCAGGATCAAGTTCTCATTAGGATCGAAGCTCGAAATTACAGTGCCTGGCCGAAACTTGTTCTTCATCAGGAAGCAGCGACACATGTTCAGCACGGTGGCGTTCCTTAAACTTTGGTAAAATTTATAAGGGAGCTGCTGCATCGTATCATACTTCGGTTAACAAACCCCTACCTGTGGCTGTATTTCACAATGACTTCCACGTTGACAGTTTCCATGACGATATTAAGAGGATTTCAGTAGCAATTATCCCACAATTTCATCAACTCCCTTCAAAATATGTGGGGTTTAGATAACTGCAGCAAACTCGTAAAAGCATAAAGTTAAACGTAATTCATCGCGACACAATAACGTTACGCAGGATTAATGTCAAAAAATTAATAATGTGGAGTTTTAAATCAGTTTAAAAATATTAATTGTTAAAAATTTAATGATGGAAAAGACCATAAACATTTCAAATTTTCAACGAACATTAGCAGTTATAATAAAACTCCCTAGTTTCAAACTTTGGTAATTTTATCTTACCAACATTTTTGATGAAACCTTGCTCTATTAAAAAAATACTCGAGTTTAATCCAAATTATTATCTGGAACAGCAGTAAAATAGAGTTTAAAAATTAACCCAATTTGTAATTTGTAAATATTTTAATATTTTTAATTTTTAAAATGCAGTCATTCTAAATTTGGCAACATTGCCAAAATAATGTGACTTTGACGCAATCCTGCTTTAACCTAGTTTTGAATTTACCTTATATTTATCCACAATGAGTACGGAATTGGAAAAAATACACTCCTTAATCGATAAACTAACCCTGGAAGCTCTAATGCTCATGGAGCAGCACATTCAAACCAAGCTGAATCTGGAAAATGCGATGTGCGACGGGGAGGCGCACCTTGCGAAGTCCAGGTACATAATGGGCCAGAGCAGCGTCTCCGCCCTGCAACTTCCCACCGAGGATAGCACGGAGATAGAGGCGATAGCCAGGGTGCACCTGGAAGATGACGAACAGCTGTTCGGGCAAAAGTCGTGGCACTTGGACATTCGGAAGAAGCCTAGTGGTGATGAGAAAGACAGCAGCTATTATGATCCGCTTAGATGGTTTGGAGTTTTGGTGCCCTCGAACTTGCACCAGGCTCAGGCGAGCTACAGGCGGGCACTTCAGTGGTGTGTAATGAGCGCTCGTCTGCAGACGCAGCTCCACGAGACTTGTATTAAAATACAGCAGCTTAAAAATAAGGTTCAGGAGCTTAAAATGTAGTTTATTTTGTTAATGTTAGTGAATTCCTCCCGTTAATGTATTGTAAACTTGTTTTATTGTAATTTATTTTATAAATTGGAAACTATATATTTATTTGTATTAATATGAGACAATACAATTATTTATATTGTCTGGAGCAACTAAAAGCATTGAATAATATTGAAATAGGGCACAGAGTTGTTGTAATGCCCATAATTATTTTACATGTAATGTCAAAAGTCAATTTATTGTAGATTAAGCTTAAAAAAATTTAGATTTTCTTTGTCAACAGGAGGCTTTCACTATACAATATATGTGATCTGTTCCAAAACTATCGAGTCAATTTTAATATAATGAAAACAATTTTGAAGGTCATGATGTGATCGGGGAAGCAGATGAGAATAGACTGTAAATGAGAACTTCACTGACCAGTTTAGTTGGGATGTTGATTCTGATGAGTGAGCACATGTTATGCGTGATTGTTGCATTTATAATGATTGAGCAGGGAATCTGCATCAAATTTTATATAGAAACTATTAAGTTAATTCAGAAAGCTTTTGGGAATGTGGTAGAAATAATGGTTGAGAATCTGTTAAAAGTAATTTGTACTCTGGAAGACCGGCAGTAAGCAAAACACTGGAAAATGTTGAACATGTGCATTTAATTAGGATCAGCGATTAACATTCTGATGAATATTAGAGTTGTTAAAACATCAAATTGCGCAGGTGTTTCAACCACCCTACAAATGTAATTTGTTGCTACTTCTGGCTGTTTTGGTAGAAAATAAATTCTAGGCCGTTAATGAGATTTAGACCAGCGTAACGAAGCAGCTATTTTATATTAAAAAGCTTTGCACAATATTTCTTGTTTTTTGTACTCTCTTTGTCACATGAATGTTTTTTAATATGTGAATTCATTTAGTTTTAAACTAGTAAAATACACCAGATGTATTACAACATAATTGGTATTTCAAAAATCTATGCAAGTGCATTAAGTGATGCTATCCGAGAATGATTAGGCAACACGGGTTTTTGAATATGTCTGAGTTTGGTGCAAGTGCCAATTATTTAACACTTTTATTATTTTTTAGTAAAATGGCTTAAAGCAATTATTACTCAACTCTAAGAAGGGTATATATGGTTGAATTGTGGTACGCAAATGGTAAAGATGCGAATGAGACTGTGAGGACTTAGAAAGAACAAGCGGAAGATATTCTATTTCGATTTACGAGCAATTAAATAGTGTGAAAACAAGTTTTCATTTGATCATAGTTTTTATTGATTTAGAAAAGTCCATTTATTCCTATAAAAACTAATTTTATATCACTTAAAGGGTTAGTTGAAAAATAGTCAAGCACTAGAAGTGTTAATAATAATAACAATAATAAAACCAAAGGCTTCAATCAGTAAGAATGGATACTAATATTGAATATATAATGAACTTCTTCAGTGACTTTACGTCAATCCAAATGTCACATTTCAAATAGTTCATCCATTTGTTCGATATATACTAGACTGTTTTGGGAAAACTACGCTTGAATTGTATATTAAAAAATATTTGGTTTTCAGATCAGTGTCATTGCGAGTTGAACAACTTGTTAACGCTCAAAATTTCAGGATGTAGGTTATAAAATCTACATTATAGCGCTCCTTTTAGGATTTTAAACCACATGACTATTTCCTATGAAGGCCTATTCGAGATGAAGTGTATAAAAATCTAGTAGGGAACCTCGAAATTCTTAAATAAATATTTGGTGCAAAGTTATTAATTGCTTTCTCGATTGCAATTTTTCCTTAGATTACAAGATCAGTGCATCACTGAATTTTGTGACATTTTGTCACTGACGACACATTTGCATCCATCAGGAGTACTATGAGCTTTCTGCCATCCTGATGGAGTCTTTAAAACTTATGCACCTTAATTATGCTTTTCCTATTATCTGCTTCATAGTGTAGTACATCTAATCTTCCACACGGTTTCTTCAGCCCAGATTACATTCCAAAGGCAGTTATAGCCTCTATGGCTTTATTTAAAAATTTTTAATTTTCAAACATTGATAGAGCTTACAATGTTATTTTATATGGATAACGTAGTTTAATAAATTTAAATCCGCCTTAAAATAATCTCAAAGTGTCATGCCATTCACACATCCAAGGTAAAATACTCATTTGTGCCTCGACAAATACCTTTATTTTGTTGACCATTTTTACTAGACTTGGATTTATCTGGCTCTTCCACTTTATCACTATCAGACCATGACTTTTAAAGACTTGGGAACTTGCTTTCATACCTTCATGACAAATTCATGTTTCATACATATGATGTACATTATGCAAACAAAATATAAGTAGTAACTGCCTAAAATTGGCTATATGGATAGTGGTATATCATGTTTTACAGACTCAGTTTCCACAGTCTCCCATTTATTCATTTATCTGCTTTACAATCTCTTGAGATTATAGTATATTCTCTTGGGGAGATTAATTTGTTTTTTGAGGTAATTTTTTCCTCATCTCTGCCTTTCTCTCCAATATAAATTTTGGAGCTTGGTCTTCTTGATTAGTTTTGACCACAATGTCTTATTTTTGTACATGTTTTCCTTCATTCTGATCTGATAAACTGATGGTATCTATGTTTTAGGTTAGGGAGCAATTAAACCTGACAAATATTACTTGAGATCGAAGTTCACCACATCGTAGTTTCTGTAAAGATTAAAGGAAAGCAGCGGATCCGGCAACTATTTGTAGCAGAGAAGTTTGGTAACCACGATTTATCATCGAACCAATACTCGTTTTTTTGTGCATCTTCTGGTACTGTGTATTATATCCCTATCTAAAGTGCAGTCGCTTTAGAAGGTGGTTATGTTTTAAGAACAAACTGATTTTATATACCACATAATTTACAATCACATTCCGAATGTGATGTCATCTTTGCCGCTTTGTAGTTTATCTAAAACATAATTCTGTACAATACTGCTGATGTGTTAGCCATCCCAAAGCTCAGCTCTTAAAAACCTACCAATTAATTACTTCTGCAGTCAGGAGGCGCACAGTCTTAGGCATTTAAAAATTATGATTTTTACATCATCTAACCACCCTCAACATAAAATTATCATACAAAAAGGAAATTATGGGCTACACTCACAAATCCTTAGTTACGTCACACTAAGGTAGTGCTTCAGACTATTTTCCCTTTCAACTGCCAAGTGGATCATTGATATATTATCACTAACTTTACTCTTTTCCGTTTTTATTACAAGGTAATCTTTCACTATCAAGATCTTTACTTTAAATTTTCAAATTCAGAAATTACCACGTCTAGATAATGCGTTTTCAACTGAGTGATATGCTGTAGATTTTATTAGACCCCCCATTATTGCTTGATAATACTTCCTATACATCTTGACCCTTTCAAAAAACTTATGGGAACAACTAATAATAGTGGCATTTAACTGCCAAATTTCAGATATCCCCCTTATAGTAACCGAACTATGCTTTTCTGTTAATATTAAATTTAACTTTCCTTAAAGCCCTAAGTTTTCTTGACAGACTTTACTCGGATTACACCAAGGTTCAATTATTCAATTTACTTTCTCTGAATCTAAATGTGAAAAACCTCTGTAATGAATATTCGTGACATTTAGTCACTGAAGACATTAGTATCTATTACAAGTGAGTTTTCTCCAATTCTTGTGCACTTCTTGGAGTTCACACACCTTAGTGATGCTTTCCCTGCTATCTGCCTCATAATGCACTACATTCAAGCTACATCTAATCTTCCTCTCAATTCAGATGATATTCTAAAGGCTGTTATAAGCACTGTTTCCATTTATAAACTTTTGATATACCTCACAATGTTATTTTTTATAGTTAACTTAGTTCAAGTAAAAAAATCCTGTTTGAAATCTGCATGGTTTTAAAAAAATACTTTAAAATAATTGTACTACTCACATATCACTGGTAAGATAGAGCGAAATTTTTTAGAGAAGAATACACACGTCACACTGACGTCATCAGGGCAGAGATCAAATATCCAGTCGGACTAGTCCAATTTCCATTAAAAGGGGTGGTTTGAGTACATGGGCGTACTTATTTTTTCCTTGTGGCACATCTGAAATTTTGGAATAGACCCTTTCTTTGAATTGGAAAATATTAATCGTCACATAAAAATTAACTCGATTAACAAAATTATTTATATCTTTTTTTATTCATTTGACATAATTACTCCTTCAACTTGTATTAAGACTTTTGCCCGCAATAATCCAGTTACAACCTAAATCTGCTACGCCACTGCCGTCTCTCGCAACGGGCAAGTGCGCAGCTTTGTATCACGTGGTGCATTCTTCTCTGAAAATTTTCGCTCTACTCATCAGTGTTTCTAAAAAACATCTTTAATTTGTTAATATTTACTAGAAAATAATTTAGATTTGTCTGATTTTGTCTTTAAAGGCTTGGTAACATGCTTTCATACCTTACTTTGCAACAATCCATGCCTCGTACTTGGGTCTCTATAATATGGTACATTATGATCACAAGACTGTTACTCTTTGTGTCTAAAATTGATTACATACTACTGGTGTACTATGTCTTACAGACGCACTAGTTTACATAGCCTCCGTCATTTATTAATTTATCTGCTTTACAATTCTTTGGACCTATGGCACACTCTCTTGGGGAGGTTAATCTATTTTTTGAGATACTTTTTCTTGTCCCCTCTCTTATTTTTTTCTACATCTTTCTCCTACCTCATTCTTTATTATAAATTGTCGGTCTTTTTTTACTTCTATTTACATTATCTTGTTTTTGTACACGTTTTTCCTTCTGACCTGCAAACTGATGTTATTTATAATTCCCGTTGGGGAGTAATTGTACCTGACATTACTAAACATTATTAAAGATCGAAGTTGATTACGTCGTAGTTTGATAATCGGTACACTAAGTAGACTATAACTTTGGAATTAGTATTCGCTTTTTTGTGCGTCCAGTGGTACTGCTTACTATGACCCTACATAACAATTCAGTCGCTTTAGGAGCTGGATTGAACAGGAAAAACTGCCTGATAAGTGACAAATAGGCAATATGCAGACCTTAAAAGGATATGGTAGCTCTATCCTTCTGGACCTATGATATTTAATGAGCTTACCTAGAAACCACACAGAGAGAAGACGGCAAATAAAGCAAAACAACCAAAAAAACATAGTTATGCTTTAAGAACAAACTAATTTTATACACCACATAATTTACAATCAAGCTCAGAAGATCTTTGGCGTTTTGTAGTTTATCCAAAACATAATTCTGCACTGTGATGCTAATGTGCTAGCTATCCCAAAGCTTGTCTCCTAAAAACCCATCGATTCGTTATTGTTACACCCAGGAGATAGACAGTCATCTGCCTGAAGCATTAAAAGATACTAACTCTTACGTCAGCTAACCACCATCACATCAAACTATCATAACAAAAAAGAAATAATGGGCTGGGCTTACAATTCCTGTTACATTACACTCAGGCTGTACTCTAGACTATTTTTGCTTTCAACTGCCAAGTGCATCATTGATATATCACCACCTTTGCTGTGTTCTGGTAGAAACTGCCACATCTAGTTAATACCTTCGCAATTGAATGTTATACCGTAGATTTTATTAGAATTATTTTTAAAAATCCATTTTATTATAATATGATATTTCCCATATCACAATGGTAAGTGAACCATGCCTTGACTCTTTCAAAAAACCTCTAGGAACAGTTGATAATGATGAAATTTAACTACTAAATTTTAGATAACCGCCTTATAATAACCAAACTGTGCTTTTGTACTAACATTTATTTTAATTTGCTTTGCTACCGCTAAGCTTTCTTGACTTAAGCTTTTCTCGAGGGCCATCAGCTTTTTTCTATTATGTTTAAAGCTCATGCACCTTAACCATGCTTCTCCTGCTATATGCCTCATAGTGCACTATATTCAAATTAAATCTAATCTTCCTTTTAATCCAGATAACATTCCAAAGGCGGTTATAAGCACTGTGTTTTCATTTATATCTCTTCGACCTTAAAACAATTGTCGTACTACTCGCACATCCCTGGTACGGCATTCATTAATGCCTCTAAAATGCTTGTAATTTGTTAACTATCTTTACTAGAAAATGATTTGGCATTAGCTAATTTTTACTGTTCATTATTAGCAGACTGTGAGTTTTCTTTAAAGATTTGATAACATTCACTAATAATTTTCTTCAGGACAATTGCATGCTTCGTATTTGGGTCTCTATGCAGCACATTGTAGCTACAGACTATTACTTTTTGGAACCGCATCAGTAGTGACTGTCTAAAATTGCTTACGTGCTTGCTTACTATGTCTTATAGACATGGTATTTTATGCAGCCTATTTTATTTATTCATTTGTCTGCTTTACAGTCATTAGGGATTGTGGCATTTTTTTTGTAGAGGTCATTCTATTTTTAAGGTTATTTGCTCTATTTTTATCCATTATAAATTATTGAAAATTTTGTAAAACATTGTCTTTTATTACTTCAATCACTTATTTTATTTTTTTTATAGATTTATTAGCAATCAGAACTTATAATTCTATGAACTAATTTGATAACTTAAGTACTAGTACATTACTGACTATGACGTGATGAGGCCCTTCGATCGAAGGCGCTCTCTTCAACCATTTCTTAGGTCAGCTGGCCAGAATCGTTTTAAGCGTCTGTCATTGCGTTCTTCCAGTAATGGGCGTAGAAGTATGTTGTGACTTTTCAGTTTTTTATGGTGGTTAGCACTTCGTTCCCTAATAACGTCTTTAACATAGAGCACATTCAAGTCGTCGTGAAGGGTTTGATTTGTGACGTACCAAGGTGCATTTGTTATCATTCGTAATATTTTGGATTGGCATCTTTGAATTAAGGTTGTATTGGATTTGCTCGCACATCCCGTAAGTCCAAATAGGTTTGATGACAGTCTTGCACAATAATAATTTGTTCTCTAATGATAGGTTTGACTTCCTTCTAAACAATCAGTACAAATCTTTCATTTTCAAGTCCATTTATTTTCGCTTTTTGTTTATATGCTCTTTCCAGATTAATTTGCTATCTAGGTAAAAGCCTCAATACTTTTCTGTGCTGGATTGAGGTATATATACTCCATTAACGTGAACTGATAGATAGTGATCTTTCCTCAATGTGAAGGTTACTTGTTGAGACTTAATTTCATTGATTTTAATTTTCCACTTTTCTAACCAATTTTTCTGCAATTCATCTAGATGATTTTGTAATTTATTGGTGGCTGTTATTGTGTCCTGGTATCTGGCGAGAATAACTGTATCGTCCGCGAACGTTCCTGTTGTAGTGTTGGTACTAGTTGGGAGATCGGATGTATATAACACGTACAAAAATGGTTCTATAACACTGCCATGAGGAACTCCCACTTTAATAGCACAATTTTCTGATATTGCTTGATTTACTCTTGTTCTAAACGTACGATCACTTAAGTATGATTTGAGAATTTTGAAGTAGGGAAGACGCAAGTAGTGTTTAATTTTGAATAATAAGCCTTCATGCCAAACCTTGTTAAAGGCTTGGCTAACGTCTAGAAAGGTTGATGTGCAATATTATTTGTTTTTAAGTGATTCATTGATGCTATGAATAATCAGGTTAGTCTGTTGTACGGCAGAATGACCACTTTTGAATCCAAATTGATGGAGAGGCGTCCAGTCTTCTAGTGCTAGATCTTGGTTTAGTCTTCGAAGTCATAGTCGCTCCAAAACTTTTGCTATTATAAGCAGAAGGCTTATTGGTCGTTATAAAGATGCAATTTTTGCATCCTTTCCTAGTTTCGGTATTAATATGATCTCAGCTGTTTTTAATTGTTTCGGCCAGTAATTTAGTCTTAGAATTGCATTATACACGTACATTAAAAGTAAAATTCCCTTCCTTGGGAGTTTTCTGTCTATACCTGGTGCTTTTTTGGTATTTGAGAAGCTGATTTCTTGTCGAACTTCTTTTGGGGTGAATATTCGGATCGGTTGGATGTTTTTTGGTATAGACGTAATGTTTTGTTCTATTTCCTGATCAGGTTGGTTATGACGCGGTGTGAATACTTTACTAAGATGTTTTGTAAGTAGTTCTGATTTTTCTCCATCACTGCGTGCCCACTGTCCTTCGATGAGTCGGTCCCGATTTCGTATAGGTATTTTGGGTTTCTTACCTGATTTTATTGGTCTCCAGACATTATTGTCGAATCGATTTAGATTAGTAAGGTACTCTTGGAATGAATAATCTTTTAATTCTTCAATCACTTGCAGATCTTTTTCTGTTTCATCCCACCATCCTAACTTAATTCTGCCTCTGATTCTTTATTACAGTAATTTTCAGCTCGTTAGTCTTCTTATAGTTTATTTGATGCTCCTTCTATTATGTATGCCAATCAATTTGGCCTTTGCACAATTATGTATCTAAAACTCTATTTTATTTTTCTAATTTGTCTTTGATTTCTTAATTTATTTTTGTTCTTCTTTTATCCTTCTTTTTAGTATTCTTAGATTCTTTTCTTCTTTTTAATGTGTAGTAGTCTTTATAAAGAATAATTTAGTTGACTTCATCAATGTCTTGTAGATGATGATTATTTTAAATAAATAAAAAATTTATAATTGTTATTTATTATTGCAGGTATCAATAAATTCAAATATTTTGAAGAGAGAATACTTATCAAATGACAAATTTACAGACCTAAGTGCTCCGTTTCAAAAGTATTGAGCCATAAAATATAAAATATTACAATCACAATAATGTAGCAAAAATGCTACAAGGGGCAAGAAACGTTGGACGTAGCTGTAGTTCTTTTTAAAGTAAATACTTTGGAATGTCACATACTTCGTCGGTTCACTGATCAAGACATTCTACAGTTTGTGTTAGAATAGCGCCTCGTTGTATAAACCTGAATCTCGTGGATGATCCAAAATGTCTTCTATCGTAATGGTGATTTAAGTTTTGGAAACAACTGAAAATTGCAGAATGGCAAATGCGGCATGTTGTCATGTTAAAGTCGTCAATCGTCAATTGCACTTATAGTTTCCAAAAGCCTTTTGACTTATCTGAACATCTGCTGACGAATATTTCAGTTTCGGGCAAAATTTAATTCAAATCAGCTGCTCTACTCGCTCTGTCAAAAGAAGTACACTACATATGCTCATTAACCGGAGTTCAATTCCCAACTAACCCTGCCAGTAAAGTCGACCTCACTTACGTACGCGGATTACAGACCACTCTTTTTACTATATTAACGTTGTTTCAATACTTTTAGGGTAAATCACGTATCTAATCTTGAATCAGGTAATCCAGAAAGTAACGGTAATCACTTAGTTGTCAATCGAGAGCATCACCAGTACAGATGTTATTATAAAAAAATCCATTCATTGAAATGTAATGATTTAAAAAGAAATATGTCTATAGAACATATTTGCGAGTATTTAGAGGTCGGACATAAATGTGATAATTATCTAAACTTATACTTGAGTCTCAGTGACTACAGTAGGTACATTTTTATGTTTGAATAGGAAATTCTGAATTGAAGATGTAAGTAATAAATCCCAGTTATGAAATTTGCATGGGGAAACCCAGATGGATTTTACTCCACTGCAATGCTTTAAAATATATATTTCTGGCAGCGTAGCGGATAGAATAATTACAGTCAATATTTGTCTTACGCATTATTATTGGACTTAGATCTAACAGTTATCATACGGCTGTGAAGAAATACTTGCGCAGAAGAAGTCAGACTTTTTTCATACTACTGTTGAATGTTCAAAAACTTCGGTTAAAAGTGCACTGGCTTGTTAACTGGTTATACATTACTTAAATCCTATTTTTTATGAAATTATGTCTTCTTGGGGGGTTTCGATTATATAATAGTGTACTTTATGATTGAAGACTAAAAAATCCAGACTACTTCTGAAAATGTTTTCTATGACATTTAGGAATACCTAGATAAGAAAATTTCAGTGAATAAAAATTTGATACTCAACCAAGTTCTATCATGAAACAGTGGATTCTTAACAAAAGGGCTAGGTTTCGCCTGAAGATATTTTTTACGTGAGACAAATACAGAGTACGTTGAGTGGGAAGAGGATCCATGTAGTGTAAGTGATGGAGCAGTAGTTCTGAATTAGTAAGAAAGAACTATATAGTGCACACAGACAGACAACTTTTAAGTCAAACATTATTTATGGAGCTACTACAACATGCATTTATTGCCTGTAGGACTGTTGATCTAAAAAGAAAGAATGTGCAGAACCGAGTTTTATAAAGATAAAGTAAATTAATACCTACACCATAGGAATCTTATTAGCTACCAAGTGGTAGCATAAGAAGAATGTAATAATGCTCTCTACATTTCATGTAGGAACCACGAATGTGACAAAGAAAGTTATGAACAAACCACTTATTGTCATAGATTGTAATTCTAGTCTAGGAGAAGTGAACATACTGAATTAAAAGGCTAAGTCTTATAAGTGTCTATAGAAAGGTGCACAATGGTACAGAGAATTCTTTTTTTGCTTTTACAGAAATAGACCATTGAAAAGATATTCTTTCTCAAACGAAATCTCTTGCTGACTCACCATCTTGTTTCACAAGTCAAGATTTTCTACCCATAGATTGAGAAAAAAAATTTCAAATCGGGTTTGTCTTGTTTACCATAGTTTTGATTGGAATGCAAGATTTGTGGAGGATCTCTACTTTAGGAATGTTGGAATGTTGTATATGGAATGTTGTTTTGAAAAGTACTACACACAAGAAAGTGTTAAAGGCTTAAAGGACGTAGTTTTGATTTCCTATTTCTCTATAAAAAGCTTCTGAATTCATGTACAGTGAAGATGTACCTTTTACTAATCTAGGAGACATTATGGTTTATAGGGAGGCGTCTGTGCTTTTGAAAATACTTTAGTAGTCAATATGATTAGTAATCAGTGCAGAATGGAGAAGTAGGTTTCTAAAGTATTTATCAGTAATAAGCAAGCACAGTAAGTATGAAATATTAAATAAGAACGAGTTGAAGTTGATCAGTCTAGCAGCAGATTGAAATTGTAGAATTATGAGCACCTATTTCTAACATAAGAACATGTATAAAGGGACCTGGGATTTCACCAGATAGCAGAACGATAAATCAAACAAAAAGTTTAAGAAAGCCATACAAGATGTAAGATCATATATAGGGGCAGAGATAGGATCAGACCCCATATAGGTGAGGATAAACACAAATTTTAGTACAATAAAAAAGAAGGGAAAAGTACGGTCGATGCTAACAACTTTTAACGTAGAAACATTATTGCAAGCGAAAACAAAACTAGAAGAAGATGAAAGAAATCTCACAAGCAATTAACCAAAGACAACTAATAAATAAAGAGTGGAAGAATATTGGAAATAACATTAAAACAGTAGCAAAAAAATTCTAGGAAAGAAAAGACAAAAAGTTGAAAAATGCTGGTTTATTGGTGAACGTGAGGAAAGTAGAAATACAGGGTCTGTATAAAAGGCATCGGAAAAAGATTTGGAAAAATAGATTTATTTGAGATATTGCTACAATACCTCAAAAGTCTTCAAAGTACTTCGTTGATACATTTTTGCCAGCGGCTTTAAGGGTACGCGTGCAAGCTTTTTTGAGGGAGGATTTCACTTTTGAGAATAAGAAATAAGTAGTCTGCTGGAGCCAAGTCGGGATTATAAGGGGGTGGGGAAATCGTCCAAAAAGTCGGGGTCTTCTTCAACGCGTTGCAGAAGGTCTTCGCAAGCAGACACACGCCTCTGCTTTTGGTAGTCCGTCAAGACCTTTGGAACGAGTTTAGCGCAGATCTTTCGCCTCGTCAAATTTTCAGTAATATTGCTTTGTACTGTCATCTTATCAATGCCAATTTAATCTGTGACCAGGCGCACATTATTCGACGGTCTGAAAGCCCTTCACGCACACGTTGCACATTGTTGTCGGTCGGTAGCCGTCCAGCGCGGGCCTCGTCCTTCACACTCTCTCGGTCATATTTGAAGAGTTTGTGCCACTTAAAAACTGCAGTTTGTAATATGCTTTTCATCTTTGAACACTTGGCGAATCATGCCCAACGTCTCCGTATCCGATTTGCCTAGCCCAACTCAAAATTTGCTGGCGTACCGCTGTTTCAATCGTTCGCTGCATTTTGCGCTTGCACCGAGTCACTCGGCAGGGGTCCACTAAAAACACGACCTAGCCTGAACGAACGCCCACAGGAGACTGGCGCTTAGCGCGCCTTGAAGCTCACATCTCTCACCACCGAACATGCGCGGTGCGGGCGCGCTCCAACGTACAGTCACGTCAGGAAAAAATTGTTTCCGATAGTTTTTATACAAACCTTGTAAAACAAGAAGCAAGATTGAAAATGCTACAACTTAACAGACGGGAAAATGTAGAGAAAGAGTACTACGAGAATAAATTATAAAATTTGGAAAAACATTACCAAAGCAAAGATGTTAAAAAACATTTACCAAGAAGTCAGAAATAAGAGGCAGGGGAGATTGTCGAGATTGCTGTTTTGTAAAGATGAAAAAGAAAATTTCGTAGAAGAAGAGACAAAGGTGGTTCAAATATGAAGAGTATTTCACAAAAATTTTAAATCCAAAACACGGCATAAATTAAGTGAACAAAGAGGATGAAGAAAACTATAAAAATGAAGATAAAGTAACAATGTAGTAACAATGAGTTAAGAAATAGAAGAGATTATTTCACAAATAAAAAGCGACAAAAGTCCTGGAGATAATGGTGTAACGACAGAGCTGATAAAAAATATACAGTTTAATAAGTGAAATATGGAAGAAAGAAGAGATACCGAAATTATCGAATAAAGCAATAATTATAACATTAGAAAATCAAGGCAGCCACGCTTGGCTACTATAGAGAATACAAATGTTACAAACTTTCTGTAGCAATCGTTACTATTGCTGCCCTCCAATGATTGTGCCAGTTACGAATTTCGTCTCACTCTGGTGTATCGCCATAGTGGGCGTTGACGTTATGTTGGCATTACGAAATATATAGCAACGATCCGTTCGTGTATTTCCACATGGTCCCGAAGGCGTTACTCTGGCAACCAATGCTTCTCTTTTTTGGAGGTGTGTTTTGCCTACTGAAAAATCGCTGAAGCAACAGCAGCTAGATTGGAAAATGAGCGGCCACGGAAATTTATGGCGCATCACGTATCAACATGTCCTGAGACATTGCCACCTGCGGAGTTTTCTGTTCGTCGGTTAGCATTTGTAGGACTGACCTTGAAGAAACTTTCCACATTTTCAGGTCATCATACAAACTCGAAAATAGACTCTACAGATTCTACGAAAATACTAAGTTTAGAGACGATATCGCGCACACCTAATCGACGGTCTTCCATAACAACTTGTTCCACTCGCGCAATCATGGTTTCGGTCCGGCTGGTTTGTGGTCGAGACTGCTTCGGTTATTTGTGACACAATTTTAAACCTTCTTTAAACTTTCGTATCCACGGACGCAAATTTTTAACATCTATAATGGCGATGAATTTCGATGACCATTTCATCACGCAAGAGTATGTTACCAGGTCGGGCCCGGGCGGTGATAAATCGGGCGTCGGGACGCTACGACCGGCAACGCGTGGGACACGGAAGGTTAAAAAAACGAAGCATCGGCTCCAACTTACGAATTAGAATTATATTTACAATCTCACAGAACTTAACCTACCTTACGCTAACCTATCAACCCTAGCTAACTTAACCTACTTAGCTAATGTACAAGAACTTAACCTACGACTTAATGTATGCGCTGAAACGGGCAGCGAGCTTGAGCAGCAGCGCAAGCAGCGGGGCTGGTGGCGGAACCAGGCAGCGAGCAGCAGGGGCGATAGCGCAGCTGCGCAGCGTGCAGCGGGGGCGATGGCGGAGCCGGACAGCGAGCAGCAGGGGCGGCAGCAGATCCGGACAGCGGGGCCGGAAAGCGAGCAGCAGATCCGGACAGTGAGCAGCAGATCCGAGTAGCGAGCAGCAAAAGAAACCAAAAGGGACTCACCTGATGACCCTTGATGATTTATTTTTAAGGGCTGGCGACTGAGAGCGAATGCTTCAATGACTCAGGTTTTAAGGGCTCAGCTCGTGCCCCACTTGGCTGGTGGGGTGCAGAGTTCAGGGTGGACGCACGCTAAGCCCGCTGGGGAATGCGAAGCTTGTCCAGGATTGGCGGTGATTAGAAAATGCGCCGGTACCCTTGCCCTGGTTTGTGTTGCATACGGCGCCACAAAGGCGGCCTCAGGTAACATTCCTTTAGGATTATAAATTTCAAAGGAGGGCTTTTGTGTTGCACGCGGCTCGAAAAATTCCGAGCCAGTTAACATCAGCCCCGGCTAAATCGGGGCCAGGTAACAAGGAAAAAACGGACGATTACACGTTATTTTTGAACACTAAATGTTGCTATTTTAGGTGTATAAAACGACACTCACTGTAATGGCGGTAATTCGCCCTGTGTTCATGTGTGCTGCCATCTATATTAAAAATTCAGAAATATTGTTTGCGTTTTTTAACTGCATCTTTCTACTCATTGCTGAGAAAAAAATTTGTAGACCGTAGAACTTGAATGCACATCGTATTGAAAAGTAAAAAAAAAATTAACAAAAACTAAAATATAAATTTATAAAAGCTCAATTTGACCAATGGTATTATATACTGTCCAACACAAAAAGAGGAAGAACAATTGAGAATATTTGGAAAGAAGGTATTAAAAACTATGACAAGTATAAAGAGAATGGAAATTGGAAAGCATACGAGGGTAAGGTGAAAAGTTCTCGGCCTGACAGAGATGGTGCTGCAATCGGAAAACAATTATGTTTCCTGCTTGGGGTGCATGTGTCATTAGTTCGTATGACTAGTTTCAACTTGTTCGCTCAAGTAGTTTGTGTACACGAATTTTTTCAGTAGACATGTTGCATGTTTTTTGTTAAAATGGATAAACTTGAATATCGTGCGGTTATAAAATTCTTCGTTTTGGATGGATTAACCCCTAAGCAAATTCATCCTAAGTTGACAAAAGTTTACGGGGACTCTGCTCCTTCCATGTCAACTGTTAAAAAGTGGGCAGCTGAATTAAAACGTGGTCGCACATCCCTCGAAGATGACCCACGTGAAGGACGGCCAAAAACCGCAACCACACCGGAAACCATCGAAAAGTGCATGATATCGTGTTGGACGATAGGCGAGTGAAGGTGAGTGAGATAGCTGAGGCTGTGGGGATATCGGAAGAAAGGGTGCGAAACATCTTGTACGAAGAATTAGGGATGCGAAAGCTCTGCGCACGATGGGCGCCGCATTTGCTGAATGCCGATCAAAAGCAAATGCGCAAACGATTTTTGCAGCAATCTTTGGACCGATTCAACAGGGATCCGACCGATTTTGTGCGGCGATTTGTCATCATGGATGAGACATGGGTCCACCACTACACGCCAGAAACGAAACAGCAGTCCAAGCAGTGGGTGGAAGCCGGTGGTTCAATGCTAAAGAAAGCGAAGTCGATCACATCTGTCGGAAAGGTGGCCAGCGTGTTTTGGGATGCGCAAGGGATCCTGTTAATTGATTATCTTGCAAAAGGCAGAACAATTACAGGCGAATATTACTCCAACCTTTTTGACCAGCTGGATGCCAAAATTCGCGAGAAGAGGCCTGGCTCGAAGAAGAAAAAAATCATCTTTCACCAGGACAACGCACCTGCATTGGCGATGGGAAAACTGCGGGATTTCGAGTATGATTTGTTCGGCCATCTCTCCTATTCTCCTGATTTGGCACACTCAGACTTCCATCTATTCCCAAACCTAAAAAAAATTGTTTCTGGGAAGCGCTTCGCATCCAATGAAGAATTTGATGAATATTTTCACAATCTTCCAGATTCTCACTTCCGAGAAGGAATACTGATGTTGGAGAGGCGCTGGATCAAGTGTGTTGAAGTCAATGGAGATTATGTAGAAAAATAAAACCATTTTTTAACTAAAAGTCGCACTCTTTCATTGTCAGGCCGAGAACTTTTCACCTTACCCTCGTAGACAGTGCATAAATTATAAAAGTTTGGAAATTATGAAAAGAATGGATATGATGAAGAAAATGGTCATATATTGAGAATGACAGATTGCAAAATAATTAAAGGAATAGCAACATGGAAACCTGATACGAATAGGTCAATGAAAATACCACGAAATTGATAGTACGAAATATTAGAAGAAGATCTAAAAATTATGCAAGTTAAAGACAGGAATGACAAAGTAAAAAATTGAGTAATACAGAAGAAAACTACTAGAAGCAAAAACCCATATGAAATTCTAAAGGAAAAAAATAGGATTATTGACTTAGAAAAAAAGGGCAATATTCTAGCAAGAATGGACTACCGTATATAATAATATTAGAGGTTTTTAAGATACAAACTTCTGGATAGTCCACACATCGGCATCATATACATACAAAATTCCTTTTTGGATATCTTTTTAGACAAACTACAAACCACCAAGATAGTCTTTAGGATTTGGTTGTGAACTATGTAGGGTATTGAATTAGTTTGTTTCTAAAGTATAACTACTGTTTGGCAGCTTTTGGTTTATTTACCGTCTTCTCTTTGTATGGTTTCTAGGTGTCCTCATTGAGTATCATAGGTCCAGAAGAATAAAATGGCCATATTATTTTGAGGTTAGGAAACTGGCTATTTTTTGCTAGTTGTATAGTTTTTCTGTTTACTCTAGTTCCTAAAGTGACTGTATTGTTAGGTAAGGTTATAGTAAACAATGTTAGAGGTCGCATAAAACAAAACAGTACTGATTCGGTGAAAACTTGCGGGGAATGCAGTGATTTGGCGTTACCTAACTTTTCTTCTACAAATAGTTGTCGAACCTACTACTTTTCTTTAAACTTTTGTAGTTTTGGTCTACTTAGCATGTAGATCAATTTTAATCTTAAATAATGAGCTGTCGCTTTAGCTCATATGGATAAGACCATTGCTCTTCTGTCCGCTAGCCGGCGCGCGCGAGTTCGAGTCTCGCTGGAAACTCGTGGGTGTATGTGAAGTCTTAGTATAAGTGCATGTTAGTAGGTACAATAAGCCCTTAAGGCTGCAGTGCGCTACAAAAAAAACTTGTACGATTCTAGGCATTCTTTCGATTAATTTTTTTAATTTCTTGGGTGATAAATCTCTCCGGACACCTTGAATAAGACTTCAACGTTGATTTTTGGATATGGGACATGCCTTTCTTATCTAGCTCATCCAATAGCAATTCTATGGGGTTGAGGTCTGGGCATTTTTTATTGTTTTTGGTTTGTTAGATAGTCCTTATAAAGCTTTGAAGTATGCTTAAGATCGTTGTCTTGCATCATCACGATTTTTTTCCAATTAAACGCAACCCAGATTATATGGGGTTTTCAGTTAATTTTTTTTTTATATGTTCTTTCCTCATAATGGCATCGAGCTTACTTTACTAAGTACCTAACACGAGTCAAATAGAAGCATCCCCAACAGAACTCCTTCTCTGCTTGACGGTCGGAACAATACAGTCTTAGATCATCTTTTCGGTCTTTGACTTACGCACAAAATTCTCCGTTTCTGACTGAAAATTTCAATTTTGGATTCGTCGGTTCATAATATGTTTTGCCACTGTTCACTGTCTAGTAACGATGCTTTTGCGCTTACTGAAGCCGTTTAGTCTTATTATACGTTGAAATAACGGTTTTTTGCTCGTAACGCGACCACGAAGTGTACCATCTTGAAGACTTTATTGTGCTGACTAATATTGTTTTATCGCGTCCCCGGTTAAACTTCGCAGCAATATCTTCTATTTCGCTTATTCATCAGTCTAATGAACTGATCCTCTGCATTAGATGTTGTTACTTGTGATGGCTTAAAACTTCCTGTCTCTCTGTAGCGTTGTAAGGTCAGATTCACCGTCAAAGCACCAACCCTTAATTTTTCGCGGTGTTACACACTGATAGATTTTCTTGATATAAAGTGAGACCGACTGAACGATTTTCTATGGAGAGAGGCTTATCATGGGATATTCAATGCAAAGATTCAAAACGAGACGTAAAAAAACTCAAATGAGAGGCACAAGATCTGATAGTAAACTGGGGGGAGCTCGGAAGTCGGAGCTTCGGACGGCGCACAGTTTTTTAAATGTAAACAAACATCTAGGGACAGAAAGAAAGATTCGAAGTATTGAGTGGCATTATGATTTTATTTTATTCTTGCTTATAAAAAATCTACAAATGACTAATTATTTTCATTCAAAACAATATTGTCTAAGGAGATGGTGGTTAAACAAAACAAAATTTATTACAAAAAGCATAGTTATTCACTGTATAACCGAATTTTAATAAGGTGTCCATACTTCCATGGGTGGTAGTGTATGTCTTGTGTTGCTTCTGTTACTGCAATTTTTGAAACCTCACCTTATGAGTCTTTAGTAGGACTGATATTTATGTTCCAATTTCAACTGTTTCAATTATTCACATAATTACTTAAATAACCATCGAATTACAAAGATAAAAAAGGTCTCGGGCCTAATTGTTAGAGAATAAGATTATTTATGTTTGTGAGGGGTGGAGGTGGGGGAAGAACAAATTAGAACAAAGGGCATGAAAGAAATGAATAAGGTTTTTGAAAAAGTTATGCCAACAGTGTTGACATTACTCTCTCATCAGTATGCTGACCTTTTGACCCTCTAGCAATTTTCATTATTGATGTGTTTAGTTTACCAATTAACGAAAATGATCAATTTGGTTGTACTGGTAGAGCGCAATTTCGCAACCGTTGCGCAATAAGTCGCTCCACGATGATAGAGTGGTCGCCGAGAGGTTGATCTAATCAGGCGCGGAATTGGAGTAGCCAAACAATCGGTGGGCCGGCAGACCATGGCGTAACCCTTTATTGCGCTTTTGAGGCGCACGGCGGTGCACTTATCGCCGCTCTGCGTTCCGAGGTGCTGCGGGTATTTTAGCAGGTGACATCACTCAAGGCCTTCCGCCTCGCCGCGACCGGGCCTCCAACGCAGGATAGAGTCTATCATTTGCTAATTTACACCGAGTAGGTAATGGCGATCTCGCGGCGTGGGTGGCGGCTCATTGGATAATGGCGCGGCGGCATTAGGCAGTTGCGCGCTTTTGCATTGCGTTCATTGAAGGTTCTGGCTGTGACGTCCGTTTACGAGACATTAAATGCAATTCACGGGTTTTTCTATTTTTGTCGGAACCTTGAGCCTTCCGGTAGGCGAGCAAGAGATTTATCCAGTTCAGTAGAGTTGTTCAAACCCATTCTTCTATGTAGTTTGCATTCTCACTTAAGTCATGATTAGTGTGGGATTGGTCAAGGTGTACCAAGTCCACATGTTGTGGTTTTAATTTGTTTTGAACAAATAGTGGCGTATTAGAAACATTTATAAAAATATTAAGGTTGGGTCGAAGAAAGTGAAAGAAAAGCCACTTTCTTTACGCTTCTTCAGAGAGTGCTTTTCTACTCTTACCTTCCTTCCTGTTTTTTCATTAACTACTAAAGGTCACGTGACAACTTGCGTTACCTCAAATTTTAATATGATACTTTTTAAGTTGTCTTTTTTTACTCATCTGTGAAGTTGGTGAACTTATTTTAACATTCATTTACAGGTCTTTTAATGTACATTAGAGTTTTTCGGTATTTTCAACTTTAATTAGTATTTTGGTATCTTTGGTTTATTCCCTCAGGGTAAAATTTACGAACAAGCTCTGTACCAATTTATTATGATGGCAGTGTAATGTACAATAGTTTTGCAAAGAATTTTTTGCTGACGATGTTGTTAAATCCAACCTTTGTCCTTTGTGACGGGGTGTGTAATTTGGTTAATGTGTATTTGGCCGCCCCTGTAGCATTTTATGGGGGAATCACATTCTTCCGGTGCTTATAGTAGGCGTTTCTGCTCAGAAATGATAGGATTTCAGTAGCGTTGGACACTGAAAAGCAGCTTTCTGGGAAATAAAATCATGAATGGTTAGTTCACGCCTTGACGATATTCTCACAAATCAGTGCCAAAAAATGGTCCCGGACCACCTAAAATTTGTTCACGAGTTTTAACACAAAAGTCCCATATGGGGCGGATGGTCGTGTTATATATTACATTAATAGTTGGTTATAAAGGAACGGCCGGCTCCCAGAAAAGAGGAAAAGCCAAGGGTGAACTGCCCATTTCACGTGAGGCTTCCGGGTAAGCTTTTTATTAAGTGTTGCTCCAAGGTAACGTATCAGGGTATTTCCCAGTCGAAGATTTTGAAATTTCCCAGATCTCGTCGCTAACGAAGTCGGTTTCTCGTCTAGAACAGAACAGTAGTAGTCTTCTCGGAGTTAACTTGCTATTCTCCATGTAATGTATTATTCTTTAAGCTTGTCCATTTTTTTAGACGTTTTAGATTGTTAGGCAAGGCTGTAGCAACATTAACACCACTTACATTTACCTACATTTAATCATCGTTGGATCTGAAATTTTAGCCTCCCCCCCTCGTTGACTTCATGCTGTTGAGCTTGGTTTGAAATTCCAGACTGAAGAACAAGAATCAAATCAGCTAGTGTATTGGCAGTAAGATGGGCGCTAAAATCATTTTGTAGACGAAGCCGTTGTGTCAAAGCACGTCGAAGGTTTTGGTTACATCAAGGAAGAATTCAGCGATGGTCTGTTTTTTGGTGAAACCTTTCGTTATTTTTTTCATTGCCTGAAGAAGTTTATGGATGCTGTAGTGGCTGTCAATGGTCGTTGGCTTTCATGTTGGTTATCATGTTTACTATGGCGGCTTTATTGACTGCTGCTCGGAACAATTGAATGGTTCTCTTCCGATACCAATCTCGTAAGTTCTTTAGCCAGAACGTCCTTCTTCTATCTGGTCCACGTTTACCGACTATTTTCCCCTGTATGATTAAATAAAGAATTTCATATTTTTCGGGGTGTCTCATTATGTGACCGAAGTACTGCAGCTTTCGCTTTTTCACAGTTTTAAATATTCCCAATTCTTTATTCATTCGCATGAATACCTCGTTATTACTTATTCTATCTATCCAACTTATCTTTAATAACCTTCTGTATACTCACGTTTCGAAGAATTGTAGTCGTTTAAGTGTGCCTTTTGTTAGTGTACATGTTTCGACACCATACAATAGAATAGAGAAGACATAACTACATTATGTAGATTTTATTAGCAAAAATATTGTAGGAAAAAATAAAGAAAGGCGAACAAGTTTCTAAACTAGTAAGTATCATCTAGGAGATGATTCATAATTTTACTAATATAAGAGAATCTTGGAATTTCTCATTCTAAGTATAAAAATAATAATTAATGAATAATAATCTTTACTCTAATTCTGTATAGTTCCAATTTGGACTTATCAAACTTCTAATTGTTTCCAAAGTCGTAGAAAGCATTGAAACCTAATACTAAAATTGAGGCTGATGTGTGCAGTGGACGAAACATTTCTTTATAGAGGCGAACACAAGATCAAAGACCATGGGTTGATCTCAAGTTCTAGATTGAACAAGAAAGCCTTGAAGTTAAAGGACAAGAAGATAAGCGATTGAATGTTCTTTGCGTCTTATCAGAAAATTTAGGTACGGATTTATAATGAACATAAAATGTAACAACAAATGAATAGTGGTTTATACTAATGCCATAATATAGATATTTCATTTCGCAAAAAACCTCTATTTAGTGTCTAACTTAATAAGAAAAACAAAATAAATGTAAAAGAGAGTCGATTTTCAAAGAAAATTCATTCGACAGCAAGTGCAATGAAAAGTGCCATATAGCCTGTAGATGCGAAATACCATTCAAAATTTCACCGAGATGCAGATTGCAAATTATTTCTGGTAGTACACGGGTGCAGGTGCCCGATTGGATGTAAAGCGGCTTTTGCGTTCGATTAAAAAAATGAAAGTAAAATAGAGATGGAATGTTTTAAAGAAGAGAGTGTTTTTTTCATTCAAAAACAGAAGAAGGAAGGATAAAGTACCCAAGAAGATCCTCATCAACTACTTTATGAGGGACAAAAAAAAGTAAACAAATGTAGGAGCTAAATCATAAGGAAAAAATGATATCTCCAAAAGTTCAAAGGTATCATCAAAAATATAACCGTTTGGTCTAATAACTCAAGTATAGAGGCGACTTAGAAGAATATCACTGAAGATGAATGTGCTTACATAATCAAATAAAACAAAATTTGAGTTGTAGAGGAGCAAGAAGAATTTTAGATGGACGATGTAAGAACGAACAGGAAATCTTTCCTGTTTCAAGTTAAAAGAGAGAGACCTAAGCCAAGTAAAAGATTTAGCAATAATAGTGAGCCGTATCGACCTTGGTCTGGAACTGTATAAGATTGGCAAGAAGCAGTTCTTAGAATAACTTGGGCTGATCGACTGTTTTAGCAAAAACAGTGAGCCAAATCATTTACAAAGGATTTGTCTCAATAAATCGGTTATCAGACTTTCTAGGAGTGACTCAAAGTATATATTTTTCTGGAAAAAACCTGAAAGCTTTTCAATATTTAAGAAGCATACTATATATTGATTTCATAAAAGTCTGAACTTTATTGAAAAGCCTAATTGGAGATGCATACCAACAGCTGAGAATATAGCAACATACATTATTGTAACTCCCTCTTAAAGATAGTTTTGAGGGCCATCTTTTTCATGCGAATTTGAATGTCAATGATCTGTTGAATTGGAATCGTTACGAGTTAACGATGAAGATATTACTCGTAAAGATACTAGCACTATTACAACCGTGTGCGTCACATTTGTGTTACTAGTTGATAAATAAATAATCTAAGTATTATGCAAGAAAGTATCAGCAGTTTAAAAGAAACATTTATCTGTGGTAAAACTGCATAGCGCGATCGAAAGACAAGTTATTAATCAGATGGCTTCACTGTCTGATGTGAGAGTTATAATGCCAAATAGACTATTTGATTTCGTTAATATGGAATATCTTGGATCTTTGAGTGTCGCGAACGGAAAGAAGGATAAGAGGCGGTATCGGCTATCACTTAGGGCTTCAATATTGATTTGCATTACAATTGATTTCGCCCACTAATATTTTATTAGAAAAGGGCGAGTGCACATTTTATTAGAGTAGCAATGGTGTAGTAACTGATATGTGGCCATGCACAGTTATGTTGAACTGAAGCACCACGTCTTTATTTTCTATGGAGGCGTTGCTAAATAAGTCGATGGAGCCTCCTCGGTAATTCATGGAAACGCTTATTGGTCATGCTCTCATGGGACAGCTAATCAGTAGAATCTCTTTCTGATTTCAAAAGACATAAATAATAAAAAAGACAAGTACATGCGAGGCACAGACAATTTCTAGGAGAACAAGAAGTGGTTAAAAATTAGAATATAACCCCCCCCCCTTCCCGATCCCGAGGACCAGTATGACTAAGAATATTCACATTATTCGCTATTTTCTCAATAATTAACGGTTGTTGTAATTATTACGGAAATGCTCAGGTAATTCCAGACAATATGATCAAAACTCAACAATAAAATGATAATTTGTTTGGACTTATTGCCTTGAGAATATCATTTTTTTTACCACTAAAGTAAACCGTTGGAAGATAGAGATTTGACAATGATGTTGCTGTTGAAGGGTTTATGAGCGATTGGCTGGTATTGCAATTAGCTTTATTTGATCAGAAAACCCACTTCAAAATACCACAATAACGTGTATATCATATTAACTACTTAGATGATGTTGCACATACAGGTAAGGTAACGGCACCTATAGTGGACACTATAAGGATTTTTTTTTACTTTTTCTACTCATACATCTAAGTTTTTACACAAACAACAAAGATAGATGTTTACTTACGATCTTTGTGTTTTCCTCTAACAGATTAAGATGCACGTTTATCCTTAACTTAAGCGTAGGATTTGTTTTTTAATTTTATATCGGATATGGTTTTGGCACCTGAAGTGGACAGTGAAAACTATGATGATACCTAAAGATGATATTTTTGGAACCTAAAGATGACAGCCCACTTTTTGAACTTTTTCTAATTGTTATAGCGCTAGAAATCCCTGAATTCCCTCCTCAGTTATTCCCCAAAACTTATTTGGATACAAACCTGTTATCTACAGGTACTTAGTTAACTGCATTATATATATATAAAAAAAATTATGAGTGCTGCTGTCACACAGGTCAAACGTTCGTGCCTTTCCGTGCCGACCCGAGAGCCTCCGAAGGACAAATTTCGGCCCGGCGGCAGGTGCGACTGAGGTAATATATTTCCGGAACCGCAAGCGATAGAAAATTTTCGTTTGAGAGCGGGTAATAAAGCACTCGTTGTATTAAAAATTGAACAAAAAAAAGTACAATTCGAAATTAATTACTTCAAATCAAACTTGTACCTTGTACTTACTTAAGTAATTGGAAAAATTCAGTACATAAATGTCATTTACTTAGTCTAAGTTCTTTTAACTCCGGCACTGAAAAAATTTCCCTTCGGCTACTAAATTTGGAAGGCGGCGAAGTGTGGCCTAAAATATCGTCCACCCAGATATAAAATAAAATGTCGTCCCCCTCTGGTTATTTCCACAGACGCCCATTTTTTTTCATTGCTTTCACCTTAGCACCATTTTGGAGAACTTCTATCACTACTCCAGGAAAGACGTTCTCGTCGTAGCGCACCGCTACAAATTCACCTTTCTCTTTTTTAGCAGGAAGCAGTGACAGTCCAGTGTTTTCAGCGCCTGAAATATCGCCACCCGAGTCACTACAGCCTGAAGATGAATTTAGGCTTATCAGCGATTCATACTCTGAATCTGTGTCGAGGGAGTCAAACGATTTTCTTGCACGTTTTTTTGGAGGGAACAGTTTCCTATTGACATTTTTTAATTGTGCAGCTTTAGCTTTGTCTTGTCTCTTTTGTAGGCGAGCTACCAAACGTGCTTTCTTTTCTTCCTCCTTCTTTTCCTTCTCAGCAGATTTTTTTGTGTATACAACGTCCACTCTGCTGACGTGATTACACTAGGCATTTTTTCTCTTGGCTTCCTACCACCGCGTTGGTTTTCTTTAGCTTTAGGATAAAAAAGACTCCTTTTGAAAAGTGATGGCACGAGTGTGTTTGGACTTGTGAACCACCAAGGTTTCTCAGCTGGATCTTCAATACCCACATGTTGATGTAGAGGATAGAACTTTATTTGCAGTGTGCCGGATTTTTCGGTCTCAGGTCTTTGTGTGCAAGCGATCTTCCACACTGCGAATAGACTTCTATCCTCTACATCAGCAATCCCTTGGTGAAATAATTTCACTTTTTCGGAACCCACGACTGATTCCAGCCAGTCCAGACGATCATTTTTCCGTACTCGCAAGCTGTCTATCACAGGAGCTCTCGGGTTTCGATCGATTTGTACTGCTTTTGGACACCATGGAACAAGTCCACAATTTCTAAATCCATTCTGCAGAATTGAAGGCTGATTTATTAACTTTTCTTCAATTAACTTTTTTAATAAGGGCGCAAACGTAGTTTTCGTCGTTGTACATACGATGATTTCGAACTTTCTCTTGCCAATTCATTTTCAAGGTTCGAAACACCGCCAGGTCCATGGGCTGTAGTAAATGTGTGGCATTTGACAGAAGAGCCACAAGCACAATGCCCTTCTTTTTGCAAAATTGACTCAATTCCATTGATAAATGAGAGACGTGCCCATTAAAAAAAAACACTACTGGCCTCTCAATTTCATTTTTCAGCAACCATGGAAAAAATATGTTTGCCATGTATTTATAAAATAGTTGGCAGGTCATCCACCCTTTTTCTGATTTTCCTACATCCCAGTCTTTTGGGGCAGTGTCCTATATCAATGAGGGCACCCTCGAGTAACGATACACAATCATGGTAGGTGCAAGTTCACCAGCGGCATTGCCTGTTATCAGGACGGTTAAATTTTTCTTTTTCGTCGTTCCCAGCACATTGAAATATTGCTTTATCACCTTTAGGGGCCAAAACTTTCCCATCCTTTGGATTCAAGAAAAAAACAGTCTCATCGGCGTTAAAAACACGCCGGGTTCCACACTCCTCAAGGATCTCTTTCCAAAATCGAAAAAACTTCTTCTTGCCATGCACAACTCGTAGTCAAATTCTGACAAATTCTTTCTGCAATAACAGGGTGCCTGGCCATAAAACAATGATACCATTTTTTGGAAGGTGGCTTTTCAACAAATGTTTCCTTCTTTAGTTCCTTGTCCAGATTGTTCACACTATACAGAAGTTGTGATCTTGATAGAGGAAATCCTCTCTTGGCGGGCTCCAACACCCACTCCTTAAGTCGTAATTCTTCTTCCGCGCTAAAACCTGTTGCAGCACCCATCTTCCTCGAAATTGGGCTTATTCCTTTGAATTTTGAGCGAAGTGTTGAACGCGGAATCCTCCACTTTTTTGCAACCCTTCCAACAGGTTGTCCTTTAGCGCAGTCTTCCAGTGCAGAACGCATAGCGTCTTCGTCATACTGCAATATTTTAACCGGAGGCATCTAAAATTAAAACAGTCCCTTGGGATAACACATTGGAACCTAAAGATAACACTGGCTGTCAACTTAAGGTTCCCGTCATAATTACTCATTTGTTTTCAAATATATTTCAGAAGAATCTACAGCACTGATGTTTAAGCATTCAATTTTAATACGAGTAAAATAACCTATAGTGGACAGATCTGTCAACTTTAGGGGAGACTTGCGGTTTATGGAACCTGAAGATGACAATGTCCTGAAAGAGTACACCAAATTATGGCATTGAGTGAAACGTCCCATAAACCTATTCTTCAATATCTATTTTTGTCGGATATGCTACCAAAACAAGCAAAAAAAAATGCATGTTTACATTAAACCTTAATTACCGGAAGAACTTACCTTAATTTTTCCGCAAGGATTATTCAGAATTCAAGCTATTTTGCAAGTTGTCTTAAAAAAAAATTTTTTTGATACAAAACAAAATGGTTGGGTTTATTTATATTGCTCATTTGCTATCGTCAATAACAAGGTGCCTTCCTAGCAAATAAAAAAGCGCCAAATTTAAAATATATTTCTTATTTTTTCAAGTTTTACCACGAAGTGTCATCTATTACCTTACAGCTGTAATAGTAAATCAAATATCAAGTCACTACAATCTCCCAAAATATACTAAAAACCACTTCAATAAGTGTACAAAGGTCTTCATCTAAAATGACTGTCAGTGTAATTTATTTCCATCCAAGGCGTAATATAAAAAAACACCCATTTGAACTCTACTTCAACATTTTTTGGCAGGTGCAGACTACAATAGCAAAAAAAAAGAACTATAGAGATCCAGAACAACTACTACAAAAGATAGTGAGCTTTTCAATCTTATTTAAGACAAAAGATATTTATTTTTTTTTACAGGAACTCTAACATACTAACCGACATATATAAATAAATTACCAGATGTACTGGACTTCTTAGCTACTAATAAAATGTTTTCAACTTAAATGGATATTACACTTAGTTATCATTTGTCCTCAAATCACTCACTAACAATAACCACCTACAGCACATACCCAATATCATTCAACCTGCACTTAAACTGACGCAAGCAGATAGATACAATAAATTTCAATTTAAGACTTACAAATCTGAATAAAATATAGGAAGCCACAATTAGTCTCGTTAATACCCTAACAGGAAATGAAGATTTCCAAAAATAATATACCCATATAAAAAAAAATCACGAATATTCTTCTGGAAATAAAAAAAAATAATGGCTAAAAAAGAAAAGCACAAGTCAAATGGCAAGGAACATACCCTCAGAAGATAAGAATATCCTGAACAGAGTTGGTAACAAGCTAAAACCTAAATTCAAAGTTCTAAGCTTATTTACGTAATCTAAATCGCTATGATAATACAATTTAGTAAGCGATTAATACTATTCCTTTTGTAAAAATCCAGCAATCATCACAAGAATAGTGGGAAAATGGGTGGGTAGTAGTTGGGGCTACTAACGTGAGGCTTCTGTGAAAACGTCGCTTTGGCCAATAAAACCAAAAATATTGTTTATAAACTAACATTTACTACTAATAAAGGACAACGCGAATTGGTATTGGAGGTAATACATCGATTGCACACTCCTGATTCACCTTCGGATACAGATGCGTACATCTGCCGAATTTCGTCTGTCCTTGAGGTGTCCGCGGTGACCTCCAGGTTGACCATCTATGAGGGGAAGGGGGACGTCGGATTTTTCAGAACAGACTTTGTCCATTGGAGGCTGTTCTATTACTGTAAATTCGCCCAGCACACCACTGAATCCCGTCGAAGTCAACGCGTCGAAATCTTGGTGCCGCTCATTGATTTGTTCATTCTTATGAAGTCCGTGTTGACCTCCAAGTTGGCCATCTGTGGGACCATCGGATTTTTCAGAATAGCCTTCGTTCCATCGCTGTAAACCACCCCCCGCACCACTAGATTCTACCAAAGTTGAGACGCTGAAATTTTGGATGTTGTTCATCGACGATTGTGCCAACTGAATTCCCCCGCATGGTCTTTTCTCGCTCGCCTTTCTTCCTCAATCAATAGCTCTGACACTTTTCCATATTTCCGATCGGATTCGCTTTAATTGGATTTGCATTACGCTGATTCTGCTTCCACTTTCTTTTCATATACTGCGACATTGTCAACTTTAATGCGTCAAATTTAATGGTACACTGCTCTAAATAGCCTAAAATTGTCCGCAGTACTTAATTTCACACAAACCAGTTATTTATTTTTCTCAAACCACGCTACAAACAATCTGAACTTGGAGTGCACCGACTTGTGGTTTTGTTACCCGACTAAGTCCCCTCCCCCATTGCGTCGTATGGAGAGCGGGTAAAATTTCGGATGGTTTGCTTATCGCTTTGAACCTTCCTCTGCAGAACGCTGCCCTCCCCGTTGTCCTCCGTCTAGTGGTCTTCGAATATTAGTCGTTTCAAACTCCATTTTAATGTCGCTTATAATTTTGGAATGACACTCAGTATTCGTACCGAAGTTAAGACGTTTTCGTCAAAAGAAACTAAAACAGAGAGAACTATATTAGTTGACCCGAAGAAGATCTCTGTTATCTTTTGAAAACAAACTATTATTCTACAAGTCAATAACCAAACCCATATGGATTTATGATATAGAGCTGTGGGGCTGTGCCAGCAAATCCAACATTGCAATGAATTAGAGGTGCCAGTCCAAAATATTAAGAACAATAGTTAATGCCCCATGGATCATAACAAATGAAATGATTCATAAAGATTTGAAAATACCAACTATAAAAAACCATTAACCATTAACATTAAGCCAGCTGACTAATTGATTAAGAGATGTCTCCACTGCTGGGGATCTCATTAGGTTTTCATCGTTCTAAATACTTAATACTTAGATTGTAGGCTAGCAGATTAGCTTAGGAAATACTTTGTATTTTGACTGTTAATAAATAAATTATAAAAAACATCCCTCTTCACTTCATGGCCTATTCACATGCAGATTATCTTTTAAGAGGGCCGCGGCTTTTAATTTTCAGTAATGAAAGCGGAAGATGAGAATAATCCTGCTAATTGAAACGTTTCCATTCTGCCTCCACGCGCACCGTAAAACTGCAGTCTAACGCGTTTGTTGTCCACATTTTGATCCAGTTCGTGGCGCAGTACGCTAACGGTGCTTCACACATTACTGCATGCCATTAACGTGAGATTAGCGCCGTCACCACGGCAGCGTTAACAGAGACAGAGGCGTCTGTGGCTACAAGCACGTGGGGTGCACCCACGCCTGCCACTACAGCCAACTTGACATTGCCAACTATGTCGTCTTATGCTAATTACTCGCCGAAGTCGGCAGTTTATCGAGCGTCGACTCGCGGGCTTCGCTTTTGCGGAAAGGCGGCGGCTTTCCACGTGGGAATGTTCCTAGTGCATATTTATTTGGTTTCTATTTGTTCAAGCAATGTGGTCTACCTTAAGTCTGTTCTTTTTCTTTTTTTATTTATATTCATTTACTACAAGTATGTACTTCTCTACTGTTTTTTTCTTCTTCAGATATTCAAATCATACAATTCGACTCTTTATATTTCATATTCAATCTATGCTTATAAGTTTATCTTTTAGATATTTGAATCTCATACATTTGAAACCAATTCTTCAGATAGTTTAATAACATTTTTGACTCGTTTCTTTGACTTTTCTTTCATCAAATAATCATTTGGCTATTCTACAGAACAGTTTATATGATGATTTGTTGTACATGGTGTTTGTAAACGCTTTATCTTGGTAAGCGAGGTTGGAGATCATTACTGTACTAGCTTCACCATACTAATATTTAAGATTTTCCAGTCACAATACCTTACCGTAACCAACACTTTTTTACTCTCAATTTTACCCTGTATTATGACCTGTCGAATACTATATCTCTCATGTTGGAGTAAATGCTCCGATATATATTTTAATGGCAGTTACATCCTAAATTGAAGAAAGAACAACTACCAAGTGGTTGGATTTACAGTGAATCAATTGGTGGCTTCATGAGATTGACGTTGTCTGTACTTGGAGACTCTGATATCATGTTGAAGAAGATTCCATTGCTGTAACCTTAACCCTAACAGTCCCGCCTTCTCCTGTGACAAGTCAAGGTCTCGAATGAGATCACTCAATTCCGATTGGCCCAATCTGTGCGGTTGATCATCTTTTTCTTCAAAATCAGGGTCATGGGATATTGAAAGCTTGTTGGGTTCTTTTTTTTTTCTTTCACACTGTCTTTATTTTTTACTTCGAACTGTCTGAATGTGGAATAGGTCGAATAGCAGATGGAAGATTCGAGTATTAAACTGTTCCACTTTTGTTCATTGACAATCCTGCCTTTATAGGCGGAGTCAAGCAAAAATAGAAGTCATGTGTATGGTTTGTAGGCTTCCACCAAACCATAGCACAGCAAAAGTTATTGATTGTTTTTTATTTTTCAGCCATTTTTATAAGAAAACTGAGCATGACTTGCAACATGTATGTGGAGCCCATGACTTATCCTGGTCCCCTAACTTCATACCAAGATAATGCTGGTTGGCAGTCTTCACAAGAGGCGTCTGTGACGAAAACGATATTCCACCAAAAATGTAACAAACATTGTTCATTGAATTTACACATTTCCGTGGCATGTTGATGTAACAAATTTTACTCTTTAAAAACTCTCCAAAACAAGAAATTCTGCACCAGTTACAACAGAAATAATATGAAATTTACCATCACAGCAATAGTATTTACGTTTATAACCTACTTACAGCTAAATTACGGGTGTATTTTGACAGGTGTGCCAACATCCAAAAACAAATTTTCCCCAAACTGAAAATGTAGACTGTAGAGAATATAAAATGTTAGCGTATCTCCAAAGCAAGAGCTAATAGGTAATTTTTATAGTGATTTTTGAATTCAACAGGTGGAAATACATAGAATTCACCTATTTTTGAGACCGAAGCATTTCCATTGTTGGGCAGTGTTATCAACAACCAGATACTAAAATTTTCCGACAACACTAAACAGAGCACCTCCTATAGCACTATGAGATTGTTCTACGTGCTGTGCAGAGATAAACATTTATTTTCTTTACATTAATTGCTAACCCATACTGTAGATTAATTTCCAGAACTCCGTTCGACAAGTATTATATATCTCCAATACGGTTGTATCACTAGGATCCCTCATATTATTTATAACTTAACTTGCAATTCTGATGCCTACATTACATTATTGCAGTGATTATTTAAATATAAACTTGAAGAATAAGTTAAATAGTAACGAGGAAAGAATACATTCTACTTGATTTTTTATATCTTTATAGATTCGGATATTTTATTGTTGATTTTTATATGTGCCTTTTGGTTCTAATAAAGGTTTCCAATAAATCTGAAGGCTTTTGAGTTTAACCACTTTGTTGTAGGGTTTTAACTAATTGTAAATGATTTACTTTGTTGTAACCTACTGGGTGGCCAAAAAGTCGGAAAATATTTCATTTGGTCACTATTGTCCACTACAGTGTCCGAATACATATCGGACGTCATTGATGTGAAGGACAGACGATAGGGTTTTGTTTACATTTGATGACCATTCGGTGAGATGTCTTCAGATCCGATCACATACACTGTTCCCGAACGGATATTACTCAAATGGTAAATCGCCCACTATGGCTCTCAGAAAATTCCGAGCAGAGTTCGATCGGAACACAAAATTGACTCTGAAGACGATAACAATGTGAGTAAACAAAAATCAATTTCTCCCAAAATTTTCTAATCGATTATTTTTAAGGTTAATTGAAAAGTTTGAGCGAACCGGTAGTGTCCTCGACGACAACAACTCCAGAAGTAGCCGACCAGTGACTGTCACCACACCTGAGAATGTGGAAAAAGTTAGGGAACACTTTGAGCAGTATCCGACAACCTCAACCAGAAAAGCGCCCAACAACTGGCAAACACATCAGAACCGCTTCAAATTAGCCGAACATCAGTACAAAACATACTCAAAAAATTGAATATGTTTCCTTACAAGATTCAAGTTCAACAACCACTCACTCAAGTGAATGTTGACCGGAGATTCGAGTTTGCCCATCACGCTTTGGCCTTAAAAGATGACAACACTTTGGACTTCAAACACATCCACTTCACAGACGAGGCTTACTTTCACCTGGATGGCTATGTGAATAAGCAAAATTACCGATACTGGGGCACACAAAATCTACACCTGGCTGTAGTCAAGAGTCTTCACCCCAAAAAGTCAGTGTTTGGGCAGCCATATCATGGCGTGGCATTATTGGACCGTTTTTTCTCACCAAATATGTCGATGAAAATGTCTACCGAGACCAAGTTCTCATTCCGTTTTTCGAAGAGGCGAAGAAAAAGAAAATGATTAACCAATACTGGTTCCAACAAGATGACGCGACACCACACCGAACACAAGATTTTAAAAATTTTTATGTTTTAAATTTTGATTTAATCTTCATGATGTCTCAGGAAATTTGGATATGATCGCTGAAAAATTCGGTGTACGAATTATCAGTATGGATGCGGAAAAGAAAACCGGAAATGGAATTGATTGGCCTGCGTGTTCACCGGATCTCAATGTTTGCGATTTTTTCCTTTGGGGTTATCTCAAGGATAGAGTGTATCGCACTAACCCTAAGACCATCGACGAACTGAAACAACGAATCGGAGAAGAGTTTGTGACCGTTGATCAAGATATGCGCCATAATGCAATTACCAGTTTTGAGGAAAGGCTTCACCGCGTCGTTGAAAATAATGGCTCATATTTTGAGAACCTTGTTCATTAAACCCTATGATCTCTACTAATGTATAGTCAATTAATTAAATTTTTATCTTTGTTAATTACCGAGAAATTAAATTTTACTTTATTTCCCGACTTATTGGCCACCCAGTATGAAGTAGGTTCTACTACTTTGAAGTAGAACTTGAACACTGAACAGAGCTTCATGCGTTCCTAGGTTATTTCTGAATTCAAACTGAATGTTTGATATGTATTTCTCACATCGTCTATAAATTCTGCCATGTACTACTCTCAATATTATTCTCAAGGTATAGCACATTAAGCTGATAGTTTTTACATTATTTTACGTTCCCAATTTTTGGTAAGGTTATAACGTATTAATAAGAACATCTTCAGGAATAACACATTTTATATATAATAATAATATACCATCATCGTTCAACGTTTTTATGATTTTTACCAGAATGCTGTCTGCACTCGTTTTAATTGGCCTAATTATAATTTCTTTTCTTATTTCTTCTTCTGAATCTGTTCACAGTTATCTTCAAAGAACTCTTTTTCCACAGTGATATCTAGTCTTCCGTTTCAGCTACAATATTGTTGCTTCTATTAATTATTATTTTAGTAGTTTGTATTGTGTACCTATGGCTTCTTCAGTATTTTTATGTACATTAAAGTTATCATCTTTTCCTGTAATAATTCTATTTTCTGATATTTCTAATTTAACCATTCTTCTTTGGCTAATTTTTGCGTATTATTTCTTTTGTTCCATTTTGTTGCTTTTACTCTTGTGTTCTCTATTAACCTCCATTAACTGCAATATTACCTATTTTTTCTAAGTTTAACTTTGACTATAGATTTAAGTTCCTTAAAGATATTATAGAAAGAATTCAGCAAGTTATTGGAATTCCAAAATGTTGCATCAACTTTTTATTCATCATCATCATCACACAGCCATTGAAGTCCCCTTCAGGACGTAGGCTTTCCTTGAAAGTCTCCATTCCATTCTATCATGTGCCGCTCTCCACAATTAACCTACTGCTCTTTTGAGGACGTCGCTCCATCGTGTCGGGGGTCTTCCTCTGCTCTTCTTGTCAACACAAGGTCTCCAGCTTGTTATTCTGGATGTTCATTTATGAGTCTCGCAACGTGACCTGCCCAGTTCTATTTGAGAATCGTAAACTTTTTATAATGTCTTCAACTCATGTTCTTTTTGTATTTTGGTGTTGTTTATACGATCTCGTAACTTAATTTCTAGCATGGCTCTTTCCATATTTCTTTGGGCTATTTTCAATTTATTTTCACTATTCTTGGTTAGTGTAAATCATTACAGGCAAGACACGATTATAGATCTTTATTTTTATATTATTAAGTAGTTTATTATTCTTTAATACCTCTTAAAGTTTCCTAAAGGCTGCCTATCCCAGGCTTATTCTTCTTTTTAACTCTTGTGTTTGATTGCCTCTATTCATTTGGATGTCGTGGCCTAAGTATTTGTACTTCGCTATTTCTATAATATTACTGTCCCTCTAAGTACCAACTTGGTCATAATTTGTTTTTTGTTTGTTTATGCTCAATCCGACTATTTACGTTTCCTTTTTTAGTTGTTCTAGCATTTTTCAGGCTTTATTGATGTTATCTGTTATAAGGACGATATCGTCCCTGAAGCGTAAGTTGTTAAGTAGTTTTATATGTTATATATTAGCTTGATGTATCTGGAATCCACATGGCATTGATTGAGAGTTAAATGCCTTTTCAAGGTAACTAGTGGCCTATTGTATTTTATGGTTTTCTCTACTAATATTTTTATAGTATGCAGATGATCGTTAGTACCATACCTCGCCCTGAATTCTGCTTGCTCAACGGGCAGTTCAACTTTTTCTCTAGTCATTTATTGATTATCTTGGTGAACATCTTGTATAAGTAGGAAAATAAGCTCGTCTTATTGGTCTGTAGTTTTAATTTCTATTGTATCGCCTTTTTTGTGTATTAGAATTACAATACTATTATACCAATATCTTGTAACGGAGCTGTAAAATAGACATACGTTAAATAAGTCTTTATTTTTTTCTTCTAGTAGATCTCCTCCTTGTTTTATGCTCTCGATCATCATTCAGTCTTTTCAAGGTGTCTTGTAATTTCTCATTTCCCGAAAGTCATTCTTTACCTCACTATAATGTGATTTTCGGTAGGTTTTCTGACTCTTGGTTTGTTATATTTTATATTTTATTTGATTTATGATGATATTATTTCGATTACTATATAATTTGCTGTAGAATTCTTCCACAAACTGAAATAACTCTTCTCTGTTGCTAGTTATTTTTGCTTTTTTAATTTCAATTTTAGGATTTCTTTTCTGCTATGGTCGAGTTTTCTTTTTAATACTTTTAAACTTTTGTTTTCTTCTATTATGCGCCTAGTTTGTTTATTATTGTAGGTTCTTATATCATTTCTTATATTTTTTAATATCTTCTTGATTTTTCTTACATCTGAGATACCGGTAGATTCTTGGTTTAGTAGTTGCCTTCTGTTCTTTAGTAGTGTTCTTGTATGTGCGCTAAGTTTACTTTTTTTCTTCTGTTGTGGACAGCATCTCTTTGCAACTTCAGTTATAACATTGGTCGTTGTTTTATTTAATTTATCTATTTTTTAATAAATATTAAGTTTTAAGTTCCTCTTTAGCTCTAAAATCAATTTGAGTATCCAGTGTCAAATGTTTCTGAACTTGTCTAAGTCTTCTTGTTTTATAATTTATTCGTATACCCTTAGGGGTACGTATTTTTTTATGAATTAATTTTTATTAGCAATCAGAATGTTTACAATATTCTATGAGCTAATTTTATGTACAAACGATAAGAAAGGCCATGAGAGGAAAGCATCCAGTGAGGCCACCCCTAATTTAATCTCTTATGTCTATTGGTCACTTCCTTTTCAATCTTCTGTATTGAGGTGCTTCAACTAGCGAAGGCATTGTTACGTTTGGATGATTTGCTAGTGTGTCGTGATGCTTTATTGTTCTTGCTTTTATTACATCCTGTACGTATGGCACATTGAGGTCAGTGTGAAGAGTTACGTTTGACACATACCACGGAGCATTAGCCAGCATTCTAAATGTTTTAGACTGGAATCGTTGTATTATGTTTAAAGTTGAGTTACTAGCTCATCCCCAAAGTTCGCAGCCATATAACCAGATGGGGCGAATGATACTCTTGTAGATTAGTAGTTTATTATCTAATGTAAGGGATGAATTTTTGCCAACGAGTCAATACAATTTTTTACAATGTAGGTCCATTTCTTTACGTTTTTTACTGACATGTATTTTTCATGTCAAACGTCGATCGAATAGGTATGTTGTTTAGTAGGATCGGTGGACACGTTGAACGTTTGGTGGTGAATGTAACATGAGCAGATTTGGATTCATTTACTTTCACTTTCCACTTTTCCATCCATGTTTCTAGTAAGTTAAGATGTTCTTGTAATAGTTGTGACGCGATAGCGGGATTCTCGTGGCATGAGAGCATTGCAGTATCGTCGGCGAAGGTTCCAAGTTGAGTTTGCGTTGTTGTCGGTAAATCGTAGGTATATAGAAGATATCGGCCCGAGAACGCTGCCTTGGGGGACACCTGCTTTTATTACTTTAATCTGAGATGTTTCACTACCTACTTTAGTTTGAAAGTAGCGATGTGTTAGATACGATTGTAGAAGTAAGTAATAACTGTATGGTAGTAATTTCTTAATTTTATAAAGGAGACCTCTGTGGCACACTTTATCGAATGCACAACTTACGTTCAGAAATACTCCACTACAAAACTTTTTGTCGTCAAATGCCGAGCGTATTGTATTGATCAATCGGTGGCATTGTTGTGTTATGGAATGCCTGATGCGAAAGCCGAACTGATGAGTTGGTAGCCATTCTTCCTGAAGTTTACTTTCGTTTATGCGTTTTAGTATTAACTTTTCCAGCAGCTTAGAAATTATTGGGAGCAGGTAGGATTTAATTTGGTCAGTAGGTTTGCTGGTTTTGGAATTAGTATAATGTGTGCAAACTTTAGCACTAATGGCCAATACGCGAGTCGTAGGATTCCATTGAACAGGATTTGTATAAATCAATGACCTTTCTCTGGTAGATGTTTTAGAACAATTCCCGTTACAAGGTCATAGCCTGGTGACTTGTTGTTGTTTAATAGTCTGATCAGCTTCAATTTCCTGTAGTGTGAAACTACGTATGGGAAGCGACATTTGTAAAGGTGTTGCTAGGTAGGTTTCTATTTCTTCATCAGGCTCATGAGAGTTAGGTTAAAAAGTGGTTTGTAAGTGTTCCGCAAATGCTTCAACTTTTTCTTTGTCGGACCTGCTCCAGGGTCCCACTTCATCTCGTAGGGGCGGTACGTGTCCCTTGGGTCGTTTAATTCCCTTGGTTGCTCTCCAAATTGTGAGGTCATGTACAGATAGTGAGTTAGTATAGTATTTAAAGGTTTCATTGCGGATTTCTTGCAGTCTACGTTTTAGTTTACTTTTTAGTTGATTGAATCTGGTTTTATCAGCAACATTACGACTACGCTGCCATGTTGCTCTTGCGCTTCCTCTTTCTCTAAGTAATTCCCTTATTTCAGTTGGAATATTTGGTGTATTGGATTTTAGATTATTAATTTGTGGTGTTGCATTCCATCCTGTTTCATGTATAGTTGTGATTAAGTGATTGATTGCATATTCGAGGTCATCGTTTATTGTTAAGCGTAGTTTGTATCAAGAAATTCGTTAACATGAGCTTGGAACGCTTCCCAGTTGGTTCTTGCATTACTGAGGGTAGGTCTGGGTTCTACATATGGTATTGTTGAGCTCACAGTTGCTATTATTGGCGTATGATCAGAAGAGATATCATAGTTGGAGACAATATGTATGTAATTTGAGGACATACCGTGGGTAATAAAGAGGTCTAACAAATCTGGAATTTTAGTGGGGTCCGTTGGCCAGTATGTTGGGCTACCCGTTGACAGAAAGCCATAGTTTTTATCTTCTAGAAGTTTGTACAGTTCTCGTCCTTTAGTCGTTGTCAAACGTGAGCCCCAGTGTGTATGTTTGGCGTTAAAATCTCCGCCGGTGAGAAACCTTGGCCCTAATAATTCGAAGAAGGGCTGTATCATTTGTTTGGTAATGTTATGACGAGGCGGACAATAAATACTTGCTGTAACTAGGGGTGCTGGCAGTCTCTCGACTTCTATCATGGTATTTTGAAGATAGTCTGTGGAATAAGAAGGTAATTGATAATGTTTTATGGAACTACGAATTATTATGGCTGAACCACCGTGAGCAGTGCCGACTGGATGTTCTGTATGATATATTGAGTATTGAGGTATTGTAAAATAAGTTCTTGAGGTGAAGTGTGTTTCTGAGATTAATAAGACATCAATATTATTGAGACGTATAAAGGTGTCTACTTCCAACTTTCGTTGTTGTAACCCGTTGGCATTCCACTTTGCAATCTTTAAGTATTTAGCCATTAGTGGAGTAATTTGTTAATGACTCTAGTTAACATATTTAGTATCATACTGTTCTGCTGGAGTAGTTGATTAAACATATTTTTGAACTCTTCAAGGAATTGTTTCAGGCTAACATCTTCACTAGAAGAGGGTTGATTTCGTACTGCTTGCGCGTAGTTTCGATATATATTTGTTGGTTGGTTGGTGATCGACTGACTGTTTTGGTGTGGTAATGGAGGAAAATTCTGTTTTGTTAAGTTTGGAGGTCGGAGAGTTGTCTGTTGCTTGTGGGGCTGGTAGTTTCGTTGGAGCTCTTGATATATGGAACATCCCTTGTAATTAGCTGAATGTGACCCTTCACATAGGATACATGTAGCTGGAGTTGTACGGGTTTTTTGACAGCTTTTTGTATCGTGCGGACCTGCACACTTCACACAAGCAAAAAAAGCAGTAGCTTTTAGTATGCCCGTAATTCTGGCAACGGGTACATTGTACTATATCTTGACTTGGTTTTGGTGGTTCAAATGTAACGTGCTTATTTTGTATTGAGCGTATGCTATGTATGTCTTTGTTGTTTATAGCTGGCTCGAGATATACATAAAATATTGACAAGGGGGTTTCGTTTTGTTTGTTTTGTAAGTTCATGATATTGCGTACTGTGTGTCCTAGTTTTTGAAGGGCTTCTTTAATGTTGTCTAATAGGGTAGTAGGATGTAGATGTTTTAATACGACTCTATAAGGACGATTCTCTTTCATCTGATATGTATGATATACAATCTTAGCATCTTGCGAATGTTTAATAAGTATGCGATATGTATCAGGTGTTCTTGCATTGATTTTAACTACATTATTATGTAGACTTTTTGTGGTGTACTGCTCTTCTGCAGCTATTAAGTGTAAACTTTCGGTCATCTTCGTATAGTCGAGAACGCCATAAATGAAGATTGGTGGTGGCTTGTGTTCACTCACTTTTTGTTGATCTTTATTAATCGTTTGATTTGTTTCAACGTTTTCAGCTAACGCTGAAAATCTGTTTCCATCTATAATTAATGGTTCGTTTTGAGTGTTAGATGTTTGTGCGTGGAGATGTTTTGTTAATCGTTTCCGTTTATTATTTGTAACACGTAGCCAACAAATGGCGGGGTTAGTTTCCATTTCTTCACCATTTCCTGAATCATCAGGTTCGCTTGCATATTGAATGGGTGGATTCACTTGTTCGCCGTTGTGGTGAAAGGCGTAAAATTGTGGTGGACTGAATGTTTGCGAAATTGGATGATTTTGTGACGATAAATATGACGGGGTTGAAGGAGGTAGGAATGGATATTGTGGTTGTTGATAAGAACAATGGGGTTGTGTATTGATTAATAACGGTAATTGTGTAGGATTTCCATGCATTTCCTGCTGGCTGTTAATGTTAAATGCGCCGTTAAAGCCATTGCCAGTCGGCAGCATTTTTGTGAAGTATTTAATTTATAAGTGTTTTAAAGTTATTTAATTGATTGATTAATAATTAATAGTCACTTACAGTTTATTTATTCAATATTTAAAGTTGAATTGACCAGAGGTCATACTTAATCGCTTGGCACTTGATATGATACCTCGCAGACCGCTCGCAACGTCTTTATTCTACGAAATTCAAATAGCGACTAAGGGTACATATAATAAAATATTTTTGCAAGAGCTGTAGAAATCTACTGTAAGTTTTCCCTACTCCCTTATTAAAATTGCTTATATTTATTGTTTTTCTTTCTTTGTTTGCCATTTTTTACTGATTTCTTTAAAATATTTGTTTCAACTTGGTTTTTAGTATACTTTGTTTCCTGAATTATCATTCTACTATACCCTCTGCATGCTATTTTTGCTTCTACGCACAACTCCCATTTATTACATTATTTTTAAAATCTAATATTATATTATTATAATTACAATCTGTTATAAGCAAACAATAAGTGAATTTTATGACAAATATACGGTCCGCCAATTCAGGCACAGGAAAGTAAACGCTTATTGAAACTACAGTAATGATTGTATAAATAAGTAGGGTATTTTATTTTAAACATCTATATATGTCATTTATGTATGAAAAAAGTTCACCATGACTGGCTTTATAGACGTTGATACAATGGTCGAAATTTTCAATCAGATTTTTACAAAGAGTCGCTTGAATGGCATTTGGATGTTTTACTGGCGTAAACTTTACTTTTCAGATATCCCGACAAAAATAGTCTGAAGGTGTCAAATCGCACAAACGTTTATCGAACATCAACCGCAATAACTCGATATTCGCACATATTGTGTGCATGTTGCACCGTCTTGTTGAGAATAAAGATCATTTATTAAGTTTCGGGAAGAAATATTAATCATGCCGCGGTATCGCTGATAATTCACAGTAATCGCATGTCCGGCCTCATTTTCGAAAAAAAATCCAATGACAACTTTTGACCACAGAGCACATCAAACAGTTACTTTTTGAGCATGCATTGGTTGTTCTTGATATTCTCTTGGATTCTCGTTAGCCTAAATGCGGCAGTTTTGCTTGTTCACCATCCCATTCAATGTGAAATTCGCCTTCATAGCAAAAAATGGAAAACTTTAAACTAAAAAAATGATGCTGGTTTGACAGGAAAACACATGTCGTCTTGTGTCAAATTCACGTTTACTTTCCTGCGTCCTTATCTGCTTATAAATTAGTCGAGCTTACACGAGAAAACAAATCATATGGCAACAATTTTGGTGAATCTTTAGCCAAATATTTCTGCTTAGTGTAAATGCCTCAGAATGTCAAAATAAAAGTTTTGGTTTATCGTTTGCCCTTCATGCATATATTTATGGTACATAAAACCTCTTTCATCAATAAATGTGATTAACATTTTCTTTCTTTTCAAAGGTTGCCGCTTTACTTTTTTGGAGACTGATAAACCATGACCTCACCATTCGGCATTTTGGCGCTTTGTTTGGGGGGTCATATTTCTATCTCCAGCAATGATGTGGAATCACTTCTGGTCCTTTGCAACAGTTGAGCTACTCGTTTGGTTTCGTTTTGTTTATCTGCCAGTGTGTGAGGAACTATTTTTACATAAGATTCCGTTTTCCTAAATCGTTACGTATAATTCAATTTTATTTAGCAACACATAGGTCTATTTGCAATAACTGACTCACACGATCTACATTTGCAGAGGTATGTGATGTTGACGGGCTACAGACTGTGGAATCGTCTTGCACTAAATCTCTGCCCTCCCGAAACCTTTTGTTCTATTCAAAGAGACGGATTCTTCATAATGCTTAGTTACTATATGCTTGCTGTTCCATATTTTACTAGAAGTTTTTTCTAGCTTAATACAGAACTTAATGTTAACTCTCTGCTCGGAATCCGTATCCATCACGTCAACTAAATGTGCCAACAAGCCAAACAGCCCAAATACCTACTGAGTTTACTTAAAAATACTACCAGAGTCATGTCTATTCAGAACACATATCAGGTGACAGAATAACACCCATTTTTTGTGTAAAAAAATTAGTTTAGAAGCTTTTTTGACTAAGGTTGTAGAGTCTAGATTTTTATTATAGCTACTAGTTTTTTCCTTTTTCTGTAGTTAACCTTGATCCCCACAGTAGGTTTTTGGCGTTAAAATCGCCACCGGAAAATAATGTTTTTCAAAGTTTTAAAATATTGCTTATAGTGTTGCTTTTTAATATTCAACGAGTCTATGTGGTCCAGTATAGAGACGCCAGTAGCTTGCAAGTAATCGCATTGATACTGTTCTACACTTGAGAGCAAAAACGACTCAGCAACATGCTCGAGTTTTGGAAGAATGTGTATCCACTCCAATACCATTCTAAGTAAAGTTCAGTGTACTGTTTTAAAGCTGAAAACTACGATTTTAAATGATAACATTTTGATTAGAGTCGGACCTGTACTGACAAATTTATGTGCCTAAGAATATGTGTAACACAAAAGAGTTGAAAGGAAAAAGGTGATTACGAAAGAAAAAAACATGAAATCCTTAATTGAAATTAATGTAACGATTTTTTTAATACATGGTGTTGCCACCGCTACTCGCAATTGCACTTTCCAAGCGATTACTCATAGATCGGATGACTTTTACTATTCTGTCTTGAGAGATTGCTTCTCACTATTCAATTAACGCCGCTCTCAATTCCATCACGCTCCCTGGTGCAAGATTTCTGGCCCGGGCTCTTCGCTTAAACTCATCCCAAACATACTCAATCGGATTCAAGCCTAGGCTACACGGAGGTCAGTCCATTTTCGATATACCGACGTCAGCCAGATAGGTGGTGGTCACTCGCGTGGTGTGTCACTGCGCATTGTCGTGCATTAGCATGAAGTTCTCACCAACAAATCTCTAGAATGTCCCTGATGTAGCAGTTCGCTGTTAAAGCCCCTTCGAATCTTCCATCAGGCACAAAAACCAACTTAGTTTTTCCGTGTATGGAAATGCCAGCCCAAAACATGCATGAGCCACCTCCATATGCGGCAGTTTCTTAAATACAGCAATGAGCAAATCGCTCCCCTGGCTTTCTATAGACCCGACGTTCCCTGTCCTTGCCATGTAGGCACATTCTGGACTCGTCTGTGAATAATATCTAACTTCAATGGCCGAGGTCCTAATTGAAAAGTTCGCAAGAAAATTCCAGTCACCTTTGTTTTTTAAGTGCAGTCAGCTTGAGACCCGTAGCTGCCTCTGAGGTCAACGCTAGTCATATGTCGATTTCTGAGAGATATTGAGACGAGAAATCTCTCTTAACACGCGCCTACAGCCGCTTTTGTGCCGGCGGACGTAGCCACCGGTTTCCCGGTACCGATGCCACACTCTCGACACAGCTGATTGACTCAGCTTTAGTCGATTTGTCACGGTCCTCCGACTGAGGCCCTCTCTCAACAATGCAACTGCCTGAGCTGCTTTGGTGATTGTGATATCCATTTTCTTGCGAATCACGCGAGCATTTACTTACTTACGTCAACTTCGGATAAGTAACTGAGATAAATTAGCGTACTGCAAGCGTACCGTAGGCCAATCACAGTTGTCGCGCATGTGTGTTCCAATTAGCAAGATTCGTAAAACCCCGTTCCAGAAGACTGACCTCAAAAATTGCTTGCAAATTAATTTACTGCGGCATGGGTGATTATTTAAGACCTTAGCAGCTGCGCTTTGCTTCTTTAAGAAATTACAAGAACGCTTTTAATACTCTCGAACGTGTTGATATGTTGAATACTATTAAACATAAAATTCCATTACGTTATTTTTTTTCTGGAAGGTTGTGGTCAAGATTTCTTACTTTTCCATAGCTCACAATCTGTTGACTCGAGGACTGGTGTACATCAAGGTGATTCTTTCGGACCTCCACTCTTTAGCTTGTGTATTTATTCTATAATCACGAAACAATATTAAGTAAATATGTGGTATCTGGATGACGGAACAATAGCAGGAAACTCCAATACTGTTTTACGAGATTTCCTATACATTTAAAAACATTTTGAGTCTTTGCCAAACAAATTTGAGTTGTTTTCTCTTGATGACGTTGACCAATTTGTAGTAATCTAATTTAACTCTATCTCACCAAGGATAACAATAGTCATAAAACGTCTTTCTTTACTTGGAGCTTCAACAGAGTGCAGTTGAGCCAATTTATTCATTTCTCGCCTGAAGACCATCAAATCTCACTTTGCATGTTATCTTCTTCAGCCGTATCTATCTCCTACCCGTACCAAAATTAGTATACCTTCTTCGTACTACTCAAATCTGGAATAGAATCTTTTCTTAATTTTTCTCTTAGTAATGATAAATATCTACAAGCTTTCTTTACCCGTTCATTATGGAGGTCTAGGAATAAGGAAGATATGGATTTTTCTCTATCCACCTTTTTTCCTTCAAAATTAACTTTAGCTTTCATCAATTCAGTATTACCTTCTTCTCAAAAATGGCTAGAGTTGATGCTTTTCAGGATGCTTTAAGAATGTGGGAAGGGTTAAATGAAAAACTTAAATGTCTTACTTTTTAAAAGAATTGGGATAATATCAATTATATTAAATTAATTTTTGGCGTAAACAACAGAGGATTTGTTTTGAATCCATTAATCACCGTAAATCCTCCGCTTGGCTCAACGTACTACCTTCTTTGGCTCTAGACACATTTCTTGATGGCAACTCATTTAAGATTGCTATTAGTCTTCGCCTTGGATTAAACATTTGCTTTTTCCACAAATGCGTTTGGAGAACAGAAGTGGGTAGTTTTGGTTATTACGGTCTCCATTGTAAAAAAGAGTAGGGAGGCACTATAGACATAGAAGAATTAATAAAGTTTTAAAGCGTGCAATTTTTTACTGGTACACCTTGCTTGGAACCTAATGCCTTGTGCCGCCATGATGGGAAGCACCCAGACGGAACGACTTTAGTATCATGGAATAAAGGAAAGGTTTTGGTTTGGAATTTCACATGCAGTGACATAATGGCCTTTTTATAACTGGACATTTCTTTAAAGAAAGCTGGTTCTGTTAACAAACTAACTGCTACAAAGAAGAGGAATAAGAACGAAACTATAATTTATCAAAGTAATCTCTCGGCCTATAAAATTTTTTAATGAAACTGGAGGTGTTGAAGATCGCACAAGATCTGGAAGATCATGTTCAGTTCGGTCTGTTCAGACAGTCACAGCTGTAAGTGTTTGAATTAAACAAAATCTTCTTTGAAAGAGGAAGGTTGTGTCTTGGGAGATGCAAATTTGCAAAACTTTGATGTCTAGTACTATTAAGCAAGACCTAGGACTAGCTGTGTACAAAAGACGTATAGCACATTTTCTCACAGATGCTTTAAAGAAAAGTAGGAGAAAATGCAAAGAGGTTGTTGATTGAGTACGCGCACGATGGCTACAGAAAAATCTTGTTTACGAATAAAAAAAAATTTACACAGAAAAATCTTTTAATAAACAAAATGATAGGATGTACGCTAGGTCGTCCAAAGAAATATCTTAGCTAGTGTCAAGGGTTTAGAGGGGGCATTATCCAGCTATTGTAATTCTTCGGTGGGAACTGTTTTGTAATGGAGTAACTGATATTCATTTTTGTGAAAAGAGAGTCAATATTTCAGCCACTTTGTATTAGCAGAATGTTTTGGAAAGTATAGTAAAACGTTTTTTTTATCTTTTTTTGGATCTTTCATTTTTGAGGTTTTGTAGAGGTTAAAGGTGGCAATTTAATAATTCGCGAGAATATGCAAAAACAATTAGTCATTTTATTTTGATGTTCTAATTAGTATTTATGGCCATAATATGTATAATAATAGTAAAAAAAATAAATTTTGACTTATATAAGGTGGTTCAAATATGAACGAAACTGATTTTTTTAAAAAAAAAACAAATTGTCAAACACTTACTTGCATATGTCAGTTTTCAATGTACTCCTCCCCGGAGACAATATATTTTTCCAACGTTCTGGAAGCATTTCGATGTCCTTTTCAAAAATTATTTTGATTGGCGGCATATCTATTCCCAAACAGTGTGAATGGTAAAAAATCATTTGGGATCAAATCAATATTGTATGGCGGATATGACAAAAGATTCCATTTCAATTTCCGGAGAGTTTCTATTGTTGTCTTAAAGAAAAGCTACCCGCTTTCCATCTATTTTACGCTTGGATCGGATTTTTTCTTCACGTCTGTTGTTAGTAGGTCTGAGTGATAAACTGCATTGATTGTTTTGGCATCTGTTAGAAAGTCTACATGGATAACCCTTTGCCAATCTCAGAAGAACGTTGCTATCGCTTTTCCTGCCACTCCGAGTTCTCTTGGGTTTGGGAGAATTGATATGCCGCCACTCGCTAAGACTCGAAAATGAAGTTGTACATCCACATTTTATCGGTGGTCACTATAGACTTCAAAAATACACCATCTTCGCCTTCAAAGTACTTTAGGAGACAACTGGCAGCTTGCATGCGCACCATTTTGTTCACGTCCGTGAAAGTGCGTGGTCCCCCCCATACATTCACCTTGCGATAGTGTAGGTAGTTTTTTACGATGTCTTCTACACTACCAACTGATGGGCAGCATTGCTCCAGGTATCTTGATAGTGCTGGGCCTATTCTCACACATAAACGCGTCTGCACGATCAATGTTTGCCTCGGTGATGGATGTTCCGGCCGACGATCATGTGGTTCATTCTGCACACACTTTCTGCTCTCTCTGAAGCATTTATACTACTCAAACACACGAGACCGCGAGAGACACTCTTCCCTATACTGTTGTTGGAGTCTGTGGTGAATTTCAGCTAACGAGACGTTTTGTTCAATGAGGAATTACTCTAGCAACTCTCAAAGAGAATTGAACAGGTTTTAACCGGAGCAGGCTCTACTTTTTCAAGTTGTTGCGCAGTGCGGCTTGTTTACACAAAAATCAGTTCTAGTCATATTTGAAACGCCTTGTTACAAGCATCAGCCTTACGCCTTTCGGACTCTATGTAGATGTAACCAACACAACACGTCCGTTCTGTTTACATGTACGAACTGAATCGTTTCTCCAAAGTGAATGTAGGATTATTTTTGTATGCATCACTGCAAAAAAAATCTTTATTGCTATTTACTATTTGCTGTTATCTAATGATCCTTTCCGAATGATCAAGTAATTTTAATAAATTTAGCTGTTAAACCTTTACTGTTGTTTCTTTTCTTTTCCAAAACCGTTTTGGTAGTGTTCTCATAAGCTTTCGCATTTTTTTTCTGTTCTTCTAGCCATCCAATTATAATTTGGTAAGCACCTTCTTAATCTTATTTTGACATTGTTTCCTTCGTCTTTTAGTGTCAAAAGGAGACCTATCCTGTTACGACCCCAAAGGGCCTTCGTGGCCTATTACGAGGAACTATTATTATTATAAGTTGACAGGGCAGCGATGTCAGAAGCTGCCGCTAAAGCAAAACAGAGTGCATGTTCCTAAACGTCTAAAAAATCCGAAGCATGCAGGTCCTGGTAGGTGTGCTACCGTCTGGTCCTGCCGGCCGACAGACGCGGCATTGACCTAGTCCGTAAAAGCGAAGGCACGAATCGGCCGGCCGCTGATTAATTCGTTTCTCCATAACTTACCGGCAATGCATTCATCTCGATCTGCACAAGGCACACGGCGGCCATGGCACAGTGCACTTAATACATATATCATGACACGGCGCACTTGCGAAAGCAAAGGCGAAGCGCTGTGCCCGCCGCGGCCTAAGGATAATTATGGTCGCATATGCCCGTCCAGCAAAAAATATCGAGCCACAGGTAGGTGTCGAAAGCGGAGACAATTTGCATCACAACAGCCAATTTTCAATCTAGACGTACATAAAATTTTATTCGTCTGTCATGTTATGAATTAGCAGCGACCTGTACTATGTGACAGTAGAATGATATCATGGACATTAATCTCGACTACTGATAGCGTTACGTCATTAATGTGTAACGATTTATTCGTTATTCATGGAGCAAACGAGGTATGATTTATATCTAAAAGCAGAGCCGCCTGTTTACCCTACATTTTTTATCGGTGGAGGTTTATAGATCTTTCCATATTTAGTACGGCTGTTACTCTACGCATTTTTGTCCTCATTGTAGCCACGTCAGAAGAATCTAATGGACTAAAGATATATTGTTACACACCTTGAATTGCCATTAAAATAAGTGTTGTGTCTAAAGAAGTTTCAAATATCAAAATATATCAATACACGAGAGTATTTTGAAGACTTTTACCTCCTAGTCGATAGGTGTGATAATTTTACTTTGAGGTACAGGAAGTGAGTATCATAATATTCTCTAACTTACTGACTACCAAGACGTCTGATAATTTTTCCTTGTAATATCAACTGGTCGGTTGAAGTACGTGGGCTGCTCAATATCTATTGCGAAAAACTAACAAGAACAAATGTTTAATGTTAGAAGCTTTTTTATTGTTTTTAAAAATATTGTTTCTAATGGTCAAATACATTGTTGCACACGCTGAAACTAATTTTCATAGCATTTTTTCCACAGCAAATCAGGTATCTCCGAAACATGGATTTTGAATGCATCAACCGCCTCTTCCGGTGCCGAAAATCGTTATACACGAAGTTTGCTCTTCACTTGTGGAATAAAAAGAAATCTTTAGGAGCCAAATCAGAACTGTACGGCGGACGACTTTTCACTTCAACGTTTTGAGTGCTCAAAAAGCCAGTTGTTTGCGTCGATGTGTGTGAGCTCGGATTGACATTCTCCGAAGACTTCCGACAAACAAATGGTTGTGTACCATTTAGAATTGACCGTTTTACGATCCTCTAAAATCACGGTTGCAACTTGCCCAGTTTTTCAAAAAAAAACAGGTGACCATTTGCCTCGAAGTGTTTCAAGCACAAACGAATATTATTGGGTTTGGCTCATCTTGGAAGACCGATACAGTCGACTGCTGTTTACTTTTGGGCCCATGCTTATAAATCCAAGATTCGTCACCTGTAATCATGTTGTAAACGGTTTTTGAAGCACCGCAATCGTATTTGTTGAGCATTTCTTTCGATCAATCGACACGAGGCTGTTTTTGAGCGATCTTTATTTTATACGGGATCCACACAGCTTTTTCACGGTTAAATGTTCATAAAACATTAAATGTATGCTAGTCATACTAATGCCTGAATCTCATGATGTTACATGATGATCTTGCTTTACCAGTTCGTGTACGATATCGATGTTTGCTGGCACCACAGCCGATTTTTGAAGGCCTTCTTTAAATTCATACGGCTACGATAAAATTCGTTAAGCCAACAGTTGCTCTGTGTGAGGCTTCGCCACCAAATGTCGAAGTGAGTTGGCCGACGCACTGTTGTTGAGATAATCCACGTCGAAAGGCGTAAAAAATCATCAAACAAAAATGTTCACGAGTTTATTCCATTTTTTAGCCGAGAGGAAATGTTTAACTTAATGGCAACAAAACAGTGTCCGTATGACAAGACGTTTTGAGTACGTATTCCGTCAAAAATGTCAAACTCCAAGATGTAAACGTCAGATCGCATCTAGCACACGCAGGGTTGCCAATTCGCAATACATATCGAACAACCCACATAACGTGCTGAGAGTTGTGAGGGTGTTGACATAAATCGATGAATAGGTGATGTCCATGGTCAGTAATACACTCTATATGCCAAAAAATTCGTACATTTCTCTGGAAAAGTAAATATGGCTATAACATGTACTGAAACTTTACAGAACAAGGTAAAAGTGTGAGTAGTAGCATACGTGCGTCATGATCATTGGGTGCCGTCATTGCAACGAATCTCTTCGTTAAATATCGAGTTAAATCAACTGTAAATGATGTTATTATAAAATATAATTGCATAAACTTAATGATCGTAGCTGTCCAATTCTGAAGAAGGTAGCGATGATCAATCGTATGGCCTCGGTGACAACGATCATTTGTAAATTTCAAAGTGCTTCTGATGTCGCTAACACCAGGATTGATCGTCGGAAGCTGAAAACAAGGGTTGTTACGCTAATGCGGTCGCTCATAAGCATGATCAATGTCGAACTTCGCTCGTGGTGTTGTAGAGCTTACCGTCATTGGAGTGGTAGAATAATAGAGATCAGTTCTAAGGAGTGATAAACCTTACTATACAATCTGCTAATTCGATGGATGCGTCTGGGTTTGGCAGATGCCAGGAGAACGCTTTTTATTTAAGTGTGTTGTGTTAACAGTCTAGACTGATTTATTTTTCTTGGTTAGTCCTGAGTTGCTTAGTTCCTGTAGCCGGAACGATGAACGCTGAGATATATTTGAATATTATAATAGTTCTCCGTAAGAGGCCTTGAAGGCCCTTTGGGGTCGTAACAGGGTAGGTCTGCTACAAACTAGAGCCTACGGTACACAAGGTTAGTAACGTGGCTAGCGCTACGTACCGACCGCCTATTATTACCCCAAAGTTTGACCTCCAGGTACTCATTTATTGCAGCCTGAGTCGAGCTGGGCCGTAAGAATGCCAGCGATCGAATTGGCGAGAGCGGGATTCGAACCCGCAACTCTTGGTTTGGTAGTTTAACGATCTATCCACTAAATCGCCACGGCTCACATCTGGATATTATTGACAACTATATGCTTTCAATTTACTGACAACAGTTTCGGGAAGGACTTTTCTTGTACAAGTAAGATAATTGTTCTGCCCACAAAGCGAAAGCTATTATACTGTTCTTTGAATGGTTTGAATGTAGATTACGCGCCAGATCAACTTGGCTATCGTCAGTGGCTGAACTCACTGCAGTTCTTACGGAAAGATAGAAGACGATCCCTACACACATATATAAAAAGGTGGTGAAAAGTCCTTCCAGTCGAGTGCTGACTGTGATTGATGTTAAAGGTGGGCCGATATTCTGTTAATATATGCCACATTTAGTTCTACAACAGTAGATGTCTGGATACTTTTGGCTATATAGTGTATTAGACAGCAGGCAAGAAGTGTGAAAGAAAAATCCAACTCCAACAAATTTCCATGATCAAGCTTGATGTGGCCTGTCCCCGATAGTCACAGATGAACCGTATTACGCTCATGTACACGTAGGTAAACTAATTCGTCCTAATTGCCGCCTAAAGCAAAAGTATATTGTCGAAACTGTTCAAAAAAGATGCTTAGTTTTCCTCCATCGTGACGAAGAAAGTTCTTCGGGATTAGCATATGTGCACGGACAAAAATGGTGATTTTGTAGAAAGCTAATAAAAGCTACCGATAAAAAACGCTTGAAGCTTATAAAAAATATATAGTTTATTTATATAATAATAAAGTGATTGCAAAAACGGCAAGACATTTTAAGCATCTTTGTAGATTCCACTCCATATCCAACATTTTTAATACAAACGTATATAATACAGATTCTTCAAGTAAAATTTCATAAAAGATCAAACAAAATTGACAATATTTTACAAAAATTATTTGACACTATTTGTACTATGGATCGGGGTATTAAAATGAAATAGATAGTAATGTGGTCATCTAAGGCGCGGTTCTATGCCTCATCGCACCGCATTAGAGATGCTGAGCGACAACCGAGTAATGAAGGCAAACATAGAGGCTTAACATCTCAGTTTGCAATTTATGCGGGGTGGTTAGAGCTCCACTATATATTATTATTATAAACCTACTTTATGGCCACACTATGATTTTAATCTTTAAGATATGGTATCAATTAAATCATTTTTTGGGGTATTGTCTGCCATTATTTCGTCACTGTTGTTAGATTTGTTGTTAAACTTTCGCTTTATGTAGATGTTTTGTTGAATAATGCACCATAAGTTGTTTTCCTCTATCCACGTAGTATTGTATACCATTGACGACAAAGAGCACCATATTATAAGAAAAGAACAGTTTTCTTAATGAGAATGTTATTTAAGATAGATAAAAGTCTACTACTTAAAATTTCAATGTGTACGGTGACATATACGATACATATACCATTATGGTAACACCCTATATTTTACAATCTTTTGGAGGTCCCACCAAATTGGCAGAATCGGCTTTAACTAGAAAAAATTACGGGCCGTTAAAGTTATCCGGTCTGTTGTCCATTTTTGTCAAAGCCTTTTCCAGCAAGGGTTCCCACATTATTACTATTAAATGACGTTTCAATATTTTGCGATACATACGTCTATTCGGCCACTATCTTTCAAAGGTACTTAACAGCTTTTCTTGCCATTACTCGTTTTGTTATTTCCGCAAGTCCTACAAGGTCATGTTTTAACAGTGTTGTGTATCAGCTGTGGACTGCAATCAGCCTGACCTATGATATGTCTGTGGCTATAATCATCTAGTTCAAACAACACTAAGTTATTTACAGATGTTTGGTTGCTAGAGGCTTACCTTATTTTACAAAATTACCAGCTTTCACTTAATCTGTATTTTATTCTGACAATTTAGTGTATATTATGATGATTTATCGAACAAAAACAATTTTCAAGATACTTTTCTCTTTCTTAAATAAACTGTTTCGATATTTTCTGCCTCCAAATATCTAGCTATAACATATTATAAGAGAAAAATCAGAAACATTTTTAAATCAAACTACATAACATTGTGGTAATCCTCAAATGCTAGAAAAGTGTCAAATAAAAAAATACTAATTGCATTTTATTGAATAATGTAGAAGGAACAAGCATGTAGAAATGTGACAATAAAAATAAATGTTCTGAGATATTCAGGTGTACAAGTATAAAATGCGGATTTTCTTCAAAAAAAATCAAACACGTTAAATTCGGAAGAATGATAAAAAGCGGTTTATTCAAAATATGCTCCACTGCTAGTTACATGTTTTCCCTTCTTTCGGGTAATTTGTGGATACGACGCCAGTAAAAATCTTTTCTTTTTGCCGAAAATCCAGTCATCAATCTATTTTTTCACATCTTCGAATGAATCAACGCGCTGCTTAGCAAGTGCGTAGCCCATCGATGTAAACGAGTGGTAATCGGAAGGAGCCAAGTCTGGTGAGTAAACCGCATGGGGTAGCATTTTCCAGTTGAGTGCTTCCAACGTGTCACGAACCGGTTTTGCCGTATGTGATGGTGCAGTGTCATGGAGGAAAATGATCTTGTGTTGCCTTTTTTGACTCTGGTCGTTTTGCGAGTCGCGAATGGTTCAAATCGATCAATTGTTGTTGGTAGCGTTTGGTATTAACCATTTTACCAGGCTTTAACAGCTTATAATAGACCACACCTTTCTGGTCCCACCAAACAAGCATCGTTTTCTTGCCAAAACAATTCGGTCTTGCAGTTGATGTGATTGGTGTGCCCCGGTTTACCCATGATTTTTTGCGCTTGGAATTCTCAAAATATATCCACTTTTCATCCCCAGTAACAATACGATGCAAAAACGACTTTTTTTTGTATCGTTCGATCAAAGTTTTAGATGTGTTTTTGTGCCTTTCTATTTGACTCTCGTTCGGCTCATGTGGTATCTATTTGCCAACCTTCTGAATCTTTCCTATCTCTAGTAGGCGATTGGAAACTGCTTGTTGACTAACGTTCAATTCCCTTGCGAGTTGTTTTTGTGTTTGTGAATCGTCTTCGTCCAACAATGCTTGCAATTCCACATCTTCGTACTTTTTTAGCGGTTCTCCGAGTTCCCTGTCTGCAACATCAAAATCACCACTTTTGAAACGACGAAACTATCGTTCACACGTATCTTGCGATGGAGCAAGTTTACCATAAGCTTCTCGAAGTAATCGGTATGATTTAGCAGCAGTTTTTTCTTCAAATGAAAACAAAAAATTAATGCTGTTTGCGAACGCTCTTTAGTTGGCACAAATTTTAACATATTGAACACGTCAAAACAATACTATACAAATACCTTTTCAACTTGTCACGTTGACTTTTGTTGGTGGCACAACAAAATGGCACATACGTCAAATTTTTATACTCCATACCGCATTGGCGCACCATATGTTGTCTCAAATACGCACTTCATACTTGTACACCTGGTATTCAACCATAAGAAAACTGGGGGAAAATAACCTTACCAAGAATGCTATTGTATACTGCCGTTCCTAAATTTCAATTTGGTTTTTAGAATATTTTAATCATAAAGTTATCTGAGTAACATTGTAATTTAGATTTTGTAAGCAACAACAGAAACGATGCAAAAGCATTTGACTCAATTGGACATAAAAATAACTGCAACAATTTTTATCCTATTGTGATTATCTGCGCAAAATTATACCTACTCTAACATTAAAGAGTTTGACATACATAAAATATTTAATTCAATTTTTTTAAGAATCAGTTAATTTACTGATTTTATCTGTCACACTCTATCAGAGAAAGAGGTTGCAAACAAATGTGGATATATGACTAAGTCTTTAGTTTTTTGCCAAAGAAACAAGATCTGGGAATGTTTAAATAAACGAGGGGTGCCCGACTATTTAAACAAGACGATAAAAGAGATGTAGATGGAAACCAAGAACAATGCACGAACAGAAAATGTAAAATACAATCAATTTACCATAACAGAGAGTGTTAGGAAGGGAGGAGTACTAAGTCTGGTCCCATTTTTGATACTAATGGACGATATTATGCAAAAATATATTTTGCAATTAAGAAAACCTAAAAGCGATAGAAATAATCGAATTTGCCCTTGAAGAAAGCATCGTAATATTTGCAGAATCCAAGAAACACTGCAAGCCAACTTGGTCTGGCACGACAAACTTAAATCAAGAAACATGAATATAAACACAGATAAGACAAAAATAATGATAACCTCTAGAGACCAAAAACAAGCTTCGATAAAATTAGACAATCAACTATTGGAACAAGTTGGTTGTTTTCAATACTTTGGTTCTATTGTTGAGAAAAGAAAGAAACACGAATCAGACATAAATAATAAAATATTTTAAGCGTTAAAAAGAGGATTTATCAACAAGAAGGTATTCTCTAAGAAGACTAAACTAACAGTACACAAGGTGATCTATATACTCATTGTAAATTAAAATCGGAAATAAAATTCCTCAGGAGAATCGAAGAGTATATTAGATTAGTCAAAGTTAGTAATACTTAAACCAGAAGAAGACTCCAAGTTACACCATTACTAACTAAGATGGTAGAGACATCTAATTTGAATGGACACTAATAGGCAGGTTAGAGATGTACGGCAAACCCAATAGGCAAGGTAACTAAGGAAAAGCCGCAAACAACATGGAATAAAGCAACAAGATAAATATTAAAAAAGAAATACACCACGTGATGGAAGAACTTCATTACCTCTATACCTCTCAGGTAGAAGTGAGTACAATCAACAGACCAATAGCAATGGTGAGTAATCTATTTAAGGAGATTGGGCTTAAAGTAAACATGGAGAATTGAATATAACGAATAAAACCAATTTACTTCAACGACCGATAAAGAACAAAGTACTTTGGTGTAAGTTTTATCGATAGAATTGTCTTTGATGCATGTGAAACACTTGAAAAATCAGTTGAAGTACCGCTACCAATTAAAGCCCTTGTGGTACTTTTCGATTTTCGCGTTTAAACCAAATTCCTGTTAAGTTTTTAGATGAAATAGGTTAATATTTTATAGTTTTGCAGAGAATGGAACCAGCAGTGAGATGTTATCCTGTTTCCAAAACTTTAATATATGACCACTACCATAAAATTTGAACTCTGGTAGCAAACGCTTTGAAGCCTAAACGTATAAGCGTGTTGATATGCTTAATCTCGGAAAAAAAATACCGTAACTTTAGACACTAAAGTTTTGGTTGATTAAGTTGTGGGAGCTTGACGTGAAAAATAAATAGATTAGAACAAAGTAACCTACATACGACCCCTCCCTTAATTTACTTAAAATACTTAGAATTTGCACAACTGTATACATTCCTTATACGAAACAAGTTTGAAAAACGCCAATTTGGTTTTTAGGGTGGCCAAGCCTATGGTCATTGCAAGGTCTACTGTACAAAGTTCTACAATAGGTCAGATGCAAAATACCACACGGCAATAAAACTTGCAAAAGAAAACTAACAACTCTTCTGCCACAAGTGCCCAACAGCGATCATCCCACTGATTACAAATACTGTACTGTGCACAGGGGCTTAAAATCTAGAAAAATTAACCATCAGAATATTCAACAAATTAAAACCCATCAACTTTTATGACAACTAATCATCAGCTCTTATGATTTTTCTCAAAACTCTCCTAACTACTCACAAATCGCAGCAAGAACTGTCAACAATGATCAAATGACAGACAAACATAACGCCTTGAATAAATTTAAAAATATGTTCTCCAAATTGGTAAATTAGGATAGCATAATACTATCTACACTCACTAAAGTTATTGATAAATCAGCATAATAACTAATTCAATACGAATAGTGACATGAATCTCAAACGGACTCAAAAACTTATTTTTGAAAGCCACTATAGATCTCATATAGTAATATAAATACGAGGGTAATCCTAAAAATAAGGTCTCCAAAGCGGTGGGTCAACAAAAAAACTTTTTTCGAGGCCGTGTTTGCTGCTTCCCCCACTCTCAAGCAAACCGTCGTTTAGCCTGCGGGGATGCATAGTTCTGGTGCTGCCGCCAGGTGCAAAGTTCGTGCAATTATTCGGTTTTTGAATGCAAAAGGCGTTAAACCAAACAAAATTCATCGTCGATTGACGAAAGTGTATGGAGAGTCGTGCGTGGATGTCAAAAATGCCCTTAAGTGACGAAGAAAAAAGGGGAGACCGTCAATTCCCGACGAGACAGTCATGAAGGTTGAACGAATTATGCCTAAGGATCGGAGGATCATTCTCGATGATCCCTGCATTTTGGTTTCTGAGGTTTCTCGAATCACCATTCATAGGGCTTTAACTGAAAGGTTGAACTATCGGAAGGTGTGCGCAAGATGGGTTCCGCCAATGCTTACAGAAGACCACCAACGGCAACGCGTTGATGCTTTCCACAAATTTCTTCGAAACTATGCAGACAAAAAGGATAACTTTTTGGATTCGATTATCACAGGTGATGAAACCTGGGCGTTTTTTTACACCTGAGATCAAAGAGCAATCATGTGGTGGCGGCAATGCTCTTCGCCCAGCCGCGAAAATTCAAACAGACAAAGTCCGTCGGCAGTCATGGCAACTATGCTTTAGAATCGAAAAAAGCTATTGTTAGTCGACTTCATGGCTCGTAGAACCACAATAAACCTTGACAGGTATTGTGAGACAGTCAAAAAACTTGGACGGGCGATTCAGAACCAGAGAAGAGGAATGTTGAGTAAGGGCGTACGCCTTCTCACGTTGCCCGTATGACCGTCGCTCTCCTGCAACAGTTTGGATGAGATATAATCACCCACAAACCCTATTGTAGTACTTGGCACATAGTGATTACCACTTTTTCCCTAAGTTGAAAGAACATTTGGCTGGAATGTGCTTCAGCGACAATAACGAGGTAAAAGTACCGGCTTCTTCAACGACATGGAACAGCTGGTATGTGATACTGCAATTATGTAGAAAAATAAAGAAATATTTAAGCTTTAAAATAATGTATCAATTATTAGAAATAAACTTTGGTTTCTATTTCTAAAAACTAGAAGACCTTATTTTTGGGATTACCCTCGTACTACACTGTTTATGCTATGCACATGCAGTACATGCATTTGTAGTACTTATCAAATTTACAATACTATAAACTATTACCAATTGCTATCTTATACAACTAACAATTTATTTACTTGGCCACTAACTGTTGGGACCGACTAGATATACTATTACAGCCGATGAGTTTTAAAGATTTCCAGTTGCAACTCGCTTTCTAGTAACAGGAGACTGAAACGCCAAGGGTGAGCACTCTACAATACTACAGAAACATAACCTAAGTTATATGTCGACTGGATAGCCAACCTATTGGTGAACCTGGTGGACTCTTCAGTCACCAAGCGAATTGCAGACGTATATAGATAAACAGATCACTCCCCAGTGCATACGATACCCACAATATATTACTACATATAAGAGAGCTTCTAACAGAAAAACATAGAGCCCGTGCTAAATGACGAAGATCTAGGATTATCCAACTCAAGAATACACTAAATAATCTAACCGACTTGTTAATGTCATTCAAGAAAACAGAAATGTAACATTTAACTATTACGTTTCAACTCTATCGCCAGAAGATCACGTTATTGGTAAAACAACTAAAAAGATTAAAACGCTATTACGCAAATACAACCCCTAAGAAAATCAGATGGATGCGAGCTCGGTCAAATGAAGAAAAAGCAAATACATTCGAAGAACATTTCGCAGAGGTATTTATTCTATTTGCATTTAATCATACTAATTTTGATATAGTGATAGAGTAATATGTCAACTTGCCTGGGTATTTATCCCTACCCATAAGAAAGCATACAGAGACATAAAACTAACCAGTTCATTTAAAGCCCCTGACTATGATCTTCTAGTGGGAAATATACTATAGCATATCTCTAAAAAAGCAGTAGTTCTCACCACGACAGCACGGTATGCTATTTCTTAGTTCCCTATTCAAGGAAAATTTGCATTAATAACCATGATAGCTAAGCCTGGGAAATATACACAAGAAACTGCCTCTTATTGACTGATCAGCCTATTACCTCTATTATCCAAAATATTTGAACGCTTATTGCTATGTAGAATCAAGAAAATAACATATCCAGCGAAGCTAATTTTCATTCAGCAGTTTAACTTTCGCAAATGATATTCATCTATTCACTAATGTCATAAAACACTTAATTACTTTAAGAAAAACTTTGAAGAAAAAATGCGTGACTTGGTAATTTTAGACAACAGGCTTTCGGCAAGGTATGGCATTGAAGGTTATTTTACAAAATCACAAATACCAAATCTTCCTCCTTTTAAAATCCTATCACAGGTAGTGCCTCAATTATCACCTTTGCAGATGATACTGCAACAATGTCATCTGATACCAACGCGGATTACGCATCAGAAAAGCTCCAGCCACACCTAAATCTTTTACAAAGCTGGCTCAATCGGTGGCGGATCAAAGTAAATAAACTAAAATTACTTTTACTGCTAAAAACTTTATGTGTCCTCAAGTCACCATTTACAATGGGTCCATCCCAATAAAAACTGAAGTGAAATACCTAAGCGTTTGCCTCAATCAAACACTGACTTGGAAAGTCCGTATAAAAGCCAAAAGATGACAAATTATAGTAAATTGGATGTAAATCCTAACTGATTTTAGAAAGCAAGCTATTGCTATGCAAAATCATTTTAACAACTGTATAGTGCTATGAGATTGAGCTATGGAGATGCAGCAAGCTATCAAATACCAGAATATTGCGGTCCATTCACTCTAAGTCACTGCGTATGCTACATAACACAATAAAATCATTTATGACGATCTCAAAATTTTCTTGATGAAGTCATCAACAGTTATGCCGTTAAAAGCAAAAAGCGTACCTTAAATCATGCCAACCAACTCATTGCCGACTTCTACGCCCGTCACCTTATAGTTAGAAGATTGAGTAGACAATGATTGGAAGTCTTTATTGAGTGAATCCTGGAGACCTGTTAGTATATGGTACCCTACTCGTGTCACATAACAACTATGTCATATTATTTACTTATTACTTCATATAAAGAGTGGACTATAATTTGATATTTTTTAAATTAATGTACACTTTAATCAAAAATTAGAATAAATAATTCTATACGCTAATTTGTGTAATCCAGGACGTAATGATGAGGACGTGATGAGAACTCTTTCACTAAAGAGACCTCCGGCACTTCATTTGAAGTCGATTGGTAATTTTTTTTAGTCTTCTACTGTCTGGTTGATGCAGGAGTTATTGTAAGGGAGGATTAGGATGTCTTTCTAGTCTTTGATGGTGTTTTTATTTCGCTTCTCTATTATCTGTTGAATGACTGACAAGCTAAGATTATTATAAAATGTGTCATTTGACACACAGTACGATGCTCATGTGATTGCTCTTAAGGTTTTAGATTTACTGGCGCATCTCAAAAGTTCGATTCCGTAAGTCCACATTGGGTTTATTGCAGTTTTGCACATTAAAAGCTTGTTATCTAATGACAAGAGAGATGTTCTTCCAAGAAGCCAATTTAATTCTTTCAATCTCAAATCAGTTTATTTTCTTTTTTTTACTATATGTTGCTTCCAGGTAAGTTTGTTATCTAAATGTAGTCCCAAATACCTAATTGTTGTATATTCCGGTATTATTGTATTATTGATGGAAAACTGAGGGACAACAATCTTTTTAAAAGCAAAGGTATAGACTTTGATTTGTTAATTTTTATCATCCATTTTTTGTTTAATCCTGTAATAGGTTTAGGCGATGCTGTAGGTGATTGGACGCAATGTTTGGGTTTTCATAACTTGCAATTATACCCGTATTGTCGGAGAAAGTACCAGTTACTGTATTAGGAATTGTTGATAGGTCTGACGTATACATGAGTTAAAGTATTGGGCCTTATACACTGCCCTGTGGGACTTCCGATGTTATTGAAAAAAAGGTTGACGTTTCATCTCACTCTGGTTATAAATTGTTAGTTGGATGGATATGACTTAAATAACAATACTGAGAAACATTATTTCTTGTCCTCTAGGGATTGATTTATTGCATAAATTATTTGATGGTGTTGGGTGGTTGGCTGTGACCGACGAAACCAAAGTTGATGATCAGGAATTTCATTTAAAAGTGGATTGAAGTTTTATAACAGAAGTTTCGAAATAGTAGATAATTTCGGCTATTTTAAAAAGTTTTGGTCAAGATACAGGCTAGCACAATAATAAATTTTTTGGAAGTTTCTTTATTATTTCAGAAGTTGTTTGATCAAATTCAGGCGATTTCTTGCTGTTTAATCGAGATATTTCTCCTTTGACTTCTTTTGGTGTGATGAGTTTTACTGGTTCGGTTAATGGTAAGTGACTGTCTAAAAGGTCTTTAATATTCTGATCAATTCCGTCATCATTTAGGGCAAAAATTTCGGAGAAGTGTTCAGCAAATAATGGATTTTTCTTCTTTATCTCTTGTCCAGAATCCTGATATAGATTGGACGCCAGATAGAATTATTAAATTGATTCAGTTTGGGTATTATTTTATTTGCTGGATTGCGACTCTGTTGCCATTTCTTTTCCCTTTTATTAATTTTTTAATTTCCAATTTCTTTTTGTTAGTGCTGTAGCTTATTTTGCTGCTTCTTGTAGAATTGTAGTTAGTTTTAGTGTACCTTCTCCTAATTCAAAATTCTTGATTCTGATGTTCAAGATCATATTTTCGTTAATAATATTTTTGTATTTCTGCCAGTAATTTATTACATTTATTATGGTCTCACTGATTGTTCCTATTATTGGTGAGTGTTCTGAGAGTAAACGAAAAGTTGATTCTGTTGCCATATATGATTTTCAAATATCGCAGGTAACAAAGAAGTCTGATAGGTTGGGCACTTTGGATGGATCCGTTGTCTAAGGTTGGAAAGCTTGTTGATAGCAAAAAGCATATTTTTTCGTATATTAGTTCTTTATTTTTGGTAATGGTGAGATGTGACTTCCATAGGACGCCTTTACAATTACAATTGCCTCCTTAAGTAAATTTAGGGCTCAGATTTTGAAAAAGTCACTGAATCTTTCTTTTTGATATTGTGTCAAGGCTGCCAGTATAATATTATAATGTCATTGGATAACGTCCCTACTTTAATAAATGTGACTTGAAGGTAGTTTTTTTTATATGCTTGCAGCTGATAGTGGTCAGTAGTAGTCTTTTTAATAGCTGTGCTTGAATAGGATCTGTTGTTTGGTTGGTTAGTGTGGTATACTGTATATTGAGATATTTTAAGATAAGATTTGTCGGTAAAGTGAGTTTTGCTAATAAGCATTGTCAATATTTTGAAGAAAAATTTTTTAATATTTTTTTATGCTGAAGTATGCCATTGGCATTTCATAGAGCCAATCTAAGAAAGTTAGCTATTATTCGTTTTCCCTATAAATATTGATAACATATTCATGACCATAATATTTTGTTGGATAAGCTGGCTAAACATCTTTTTAACATCATCTAGGAATTTACTAAGGATCTTACCTAAGTCTTCCCTGCTTTTATTACTCCGGTTAGCATAGCTAAATATTTGATAGGGAGTTTGAGGACTCATTGAGTGTTGGTGTGTAAGTTTAATACCATTTGATATTCGTTGCTAAATAGCATAACAGTAGTAGCTGTAGTAATATTGGATCTTGTTGGATGGGATCCTCCATATAAGTACCATGTGGCTGATGTGTTGGAAATTTTTTTACAAGAATTGGTACTATGAGAATCTCCGTACTTGACATGCATGAAAGCTCTATTGCAGAAATTCGTAATTAAATAGTAATAAAAAAAAAAGAGTTGAATACAAGTTTTTGTCCTAGAATTCATTTACTTAAACATCCAATTAGTTTGCTTCACTCTTCAGTTATTTATGTTTATTTTGATTTTATTTCATTTTTTTAATTCTCGGTTTTGGTTGGTATATAAAATAATTGAATAGAATTTTACAAAAAAAACTTATTTTTGTCCTGTGAGCAACAGCCATAAAAATTCACCGACGCATTATATAAAGAACTATGATTCACGCATACTCTTTGGGTACCGCATGGGTGCTATTTTATGAATGAGTCCCACTAATCGCTTAAATCCACCCATAGCTTAATGCGTCTGTCTACAAGTAGAATAAATTAATGATATTAAGAGAACGCTTTTGTTGGCAAACGCCTACCACTTTCAAATCCAGAGTGCGAACTCGAATATTCGGAAAGAATGGAGACGTGCCGTTCCGCCAAACTCGTCGTGATTAACACGCATTTGCGCAACATCTCGAATGCATCACACCATGCGCTGCAGCGCACCGCCGTGACGTCACCGGATCTACAAACAGCAGCAACGTGGATTTAAGAGAAAGCGAGCTTTGCAGCACATGCTGCAAGGGAGGCCCGTTGGGAAACGGGGGAAGTCCCGGCCCTTCCGCCCGGTGCACCGGGCAGCAGTTTCGCCCCCTGGCGAGCGCCCACCGGACTGCCTAGCGGCGCCGGGCGCGAGGAGCCCCCAAATGCGGCGCTTTCGGCGCATATGGGCGCCTCGGGGCGACCTCGGCGTGCAAATGCCGGCTGCTCTGGAATATTTTAACGCGGCAAATTAACGGAGATGGATTTGCCATAAATTAGCTCCTGTCGGTGCGAAAGCATATATTCCCTGTTTCGGCGCGATTTACAAATAAGCGCTAATTAGCACGTCAGTTTTGCTCAAATGCGGCCTTGCAGCCGACATATTGGGAGCTGTTTGTTGTTGCTCCGTCACCGGTTGGTTTTTGCGCAATCTAATTGCTAAGGCTCACGATTAGACGGCGAAATTTAAATAATCCGGCTTTGCAGTCGGGCAATTTCAAAGCTGGCGCTGATTGTGTGTTAAAATGGAAACACCTGTCGTTTTGGTCGGCGTATGTTGCGCTGGGAGCTTTTTGCTGGCTCACGATTTGCCCAGATTTGTAAACAGCACAAGGTTTATAGATTAGCGTTTCATTTTGGTACGACATTTTGTAATAAATTAAAAAAATGAATAATAAAACCCGGAAAATTACTACCAACTAAAATATCACGAGTCTCATAATCTAGAAATTTAGAAAGCATCCGTCCACAGAGGGTGGACCAAAATCAACGTCGGATTTAAATTAAATAATCTCGGATTAAATATGGCAAATTATGTCTGACCGACAGGTACAAGTCTTAAATCTTTTCATTTTTGCACATCCTCATTAATTTTATCGATACCACATCGGAATTCGTTTTTGAGGTCATCACTGATTTGTGAATTGCTGGCATAGACCTTGGATTTTAAAAAGAAATTGTACGATGTTAAATCACAAGATCGTGCTGGTTGGACGTGACCATTTCGTGAAATTAACCGACCAACACATAGTTAGTGCAGTAAATCGATTGTTGCTCGAGCTGCCCGGCAGGTAGCGCCGTTTTGTTGAAACCACAATTGTTCCAAATCCATGTTGTTTAGTTGATGCTAAAAATGGGTTATCATATACGAAAAAACTACACCGACGGAAAAAGGAATAGCAATAATAATTGACAGAACAATTAATAGAATGGGAAGGCATATCGGAAAGAATAATACAGACAATTAAAAACTAAATGACTAAGATGCATACATTAAAAATGAGTTCTACGAACAAATACAAGCTACCTAGCAAAAGATACAACAAAAATTACCCTAAACACATTAAAATATCATTAGAAGACCTGAATTCTAAGCTGGGTAATAACAATATAGACAAAAATATCATGGAAATGCACGGTTTAGAAATTATGAACGAAAACGGAGAAAATCATATGGAATTTTGTAAGATTAACGAATTGGTTGTTGGTGGTAAGCTTTTTAAGCATATAAATATTCACAAGGCAACGTGGATATCACCAGATGGACAATATGAGAACCAAATTGACCAGATAATGATCGAACAAAAATGGAAAAATGCGCTGCGAAATGCAACAGCCATGAGAGAGGCCTCCCGACCACTATCTCGTTAGAGGAAGAACACAAATAAGTTTAAAAGGCAATAGAAACATATCAGCACGACTAAAGTATAACTTTGATAAATTAACAAATGTAGGAAAGACTAAAAAGTTCCAAGAAAAACTAAGAGGAAATACAGGAAAAAACATATCAGTAGAAAATGTATGGTTAGCTAAAATGCAATTAAAAAGACCCTCCAAGAAATTATCAGATATAAAATCAAAAAGCAGAACCCTGGATAAATCCAGCCACAATAAGTACAATGGAGAAAAGACAATAAATTGAAATAAAACTACTAAACATAAAACACGAAACAACGAAGAAAAAATTAGAGAAAAAATACTGGGTCAAAAACAAAGAACTAAAGAAGAAACCGAGACTGGACAAACAAACATACATAGAAAACAGCAATTTAATGGAAGAAAATGTAAACCACTAACAAAATTTAAAAGGAAAAATAGAAAGGTATATAAAACGTACAAAGAAATAACGGAAAGATGGATGAGATATTTTATAGAGATGTACAAAACAAAAAAAAATGACAATATAACAGTTAGACAAATGAAGAAGAATTCAGTAAAACTGAAATAGAATTGGCACTTAATAAAATGAAAAAGCACCAGGTATAGACAAAATCTCTATTTAATTGTTAAAAGTAGACAAAGAAAACGCAACTGAATTAATGCATATTTTAATAAACAAGGAGTACTAATAAAGATACCAAAACAAGGCGACCTTACCCGATGTGAAAATTTCACACCTATTATGCTCCTATCAAGAGCAAGTAAAATGATAACTAAAATAATATCAAAAACAAAGAAAACGGCCATAGGTACTAAATTTAGAGAGAACCAAGCAGGGCTCACAGAGAGGTGATTAAACATTTACTACATTTGTACAGTAAGGATAATATTACAGCAAACAATGGGAAAAGGACATGACCTGCAGATAAATTTCATCAAATTTGAAAAAACTTTTGACTCAATCTTAAGAGAGTTTAAGTGGAATATACTAAAATATTGAGGGGTATCTGACAAATATATAAAAATAATTAAATTACTGTATATTTACTTCTCCGCAAGAATCAAACACCACGGGAAATTATCGAAGAAAATCAGCATAAAGTCAGGAGTCCGACAAGGCTGTATCTTATCTCCAACCCTTTTTATTGCGAACTGAGCCATGGGAAATACAAAAGACAAAATATCTGGAATAAATTGTATAACAAAATGAAAACCTTAGAATTCGCAAACGACGACTGCTTATTTAAGCCGAATAAAAAAGTAATAAAAAAAAACTTAACTCTGAAGCGGAAAAAGTTGGCCTAAAAAATCTTTATAGCAAATGCACTCTGCTATTTAGGTAGCATAGTAGATATTGGTGGGGGCACATAGAAAGATAGCAGAAGAATAGCATTCACGCAAACAGCATTCAACATACTAAAGAAAACATGGAGTTAAAAAAACATCAGCATGATAACAAATCTCCGTTTTTTAAATGTTGATAGTGTGCTTTTGTGTGGTGCAGAAATATGTACTATCAACATAAACAAAACATAGACATATACACCGTTTATCTTAGCAAGAAAGAGTAATATATCATCAGTTATAAGATGGGAATGAATAAACAATAAGAAAACCAAACAACAACATTACAAAACAAGCTTTAGACTTCAATACACTAGGAAAGTGTGAGATAGGAAGTCCGAGGGACACATGAAAAAGAAATACTTTAAAAGATCTGCAGCTGTAGAACCTATCATGGAGACTAGCCAAATATAAGATGATTGCAAAACTTCGTGCCGATTTTATAGATGACGTTGCTTGTAGGAAATAGCGCATTTGTTTTGATGTGTGTGAGTGTCATTCGATTTGTAAATGATGTACAAAGAATCGCGTCCGTTTCTTGCAAAAAAACGCTTTATAAAGTTTACGTGCTCGTGCAGTAGGTCCATGGAAATGGGAGACGAAAAAGTGCATTTGCGGCATGTGATGCTGTATGAATTCAGGAAGGCCCTGAGTGTTGGAACGGCTCAAAAAATATTCAGGCTGTTTATTTAGACAGTGCTCCTGCTCTCAGAACTGTCAAAAAGTGGTTCGGACGGTTTCGGCAAGGCAATTTTTAAATGGAAGATGAACCTCGCTCTGGACGACCTTCTGGCCTTAATGACAACGTTGTGTGTACTCTAGTGAAGACACATCCAAAAATTACGACTGAGGAGATAGCTGAGAGTCCACCGCGTTTCGCCATTTAAAAAAGCTTGGCTATAGCTCCAAGCTTGATACCTGGGTACCGCGCTGTTTAACGGAAAGGAACAAATTAGACCGGATGAACGTGGCTCTTTCACTTCAGGCACGGAACGAAAATGAGCCGTTTTTGGATCGACTGGTAACAGGCGATGAAAAGTGGGTCCTTTACAACAATGTGTAACGAAAACGCACATGGAAACAAACCGGCGAAGGTGCAGATCCTGTCGCAAAAGCTGGTCTGCATCCAATGAAGGTTTTGCTGTGTTTGGTGGGACTGCATTCATTTTGAGCTTTAGAGGCGCGGAGAAACAATAACAGCAGCCATCTATTGTCAACAATTAGCCAGACTTGATGCTGCTATTCGTGAAAAACGTCCTGCTTTGACCAACAGAAAGAGCGTCATCTTTCACCATGACAATGCTAGGCCTCATGTGGCTCAACAGATGTTGCAAAAATTGCGGAAGTTGAAATGGCAAGTCCTGCAACATCCTCTATACTCGCCTGATATTGCACCTTCAGACTTTCATTTGTTCCGCTCCTTATAAAACAGTTTAAATAGAAAACGACTTAGTTTTGTACAAGCTGTCGAAAACCACCTTACAGACTTTTTTGACAACAAACCGATCTCGTTCTATAAGAATAGTATAGAAAAACTTGTAAATCGTTAGAAAACCATCGTGGAAAAAATGGCGATTATATAATTAATTGATAAACCCTTTTATTTAAAATAAAAAATATTGTAATAATTTATAAAATCGGACCTTTGCAATTATCCTATAGATAGCCCAGAACAAGAATAATTGGAAAAAAAACTGGTACAGAAATTATTTATCAACAACAACAGGCCCAACTCACGATGCATAATATTAGCAACCTTGTCATCTACTCAGCTTACGAAACGTCTTTAGGGCGCCATTTGCTTCTCAAGGAGTTATAAGAAAAAGAAGAAGAAAACAACCACATTTCTAGTATTATCTTCAAATAAGTGTTACATGACTTCAAAATACATACCAAATTGTGACTCGTTAACTGGTGTACATACCCGTGTGGGGTTGCTAGTCCCCCATCGGGCGCCTCCCCAGGTGGCGGATAGGGGAATGCTCACCAGATATGGTGGGGTACCGAGGAAATAAAATACCCGGGGCGGACCAAAACTAGCAGCAGCGTCTGGCCCATATTGGGCGGCTGCAAACGGCTTCTGCATCCAGAGGATCGGCCGGTGAAGGAAAACTCGCCAACACGCAGGGCAAGTCAGACGTTTTAATTGCCAAAACCACCCAAACCAAACCAAACCAAATATCGAATTTCAAAAACCGCGGAAATAGACCCCAGGTGAGTAGAGTTAAAAACTCAAAGTCTCACACTGAAATATCAGTCAGCCCCATGGATTCTGGGGGTGGGAAAAAATTCGAAAAAACTGAAAAAGAAGTTTACAAACAATTTATATATTGCCACATATAACATACAAACAATGAGATCAGAAGAAAATATAGAGGAATTACAAAACGAACTAAAATCTATAAAATGGTATGTAGTCGAACTGGCAGAAACACGACTACGGGGAGAAAAAACCACTGAACTGAAAAGTGGCCATATACTCTATAACAAAAATTCTAATACGAAAGACTACATAGGAGGTGTAGGTTTCATAGTGAACAAAAAGATTAAACATAGAGTAATCAAATACCAGGCCATAACGGACCGCGTCATATATATAATAATTAGACTAAACGTACGTTATACACTTCAAATCATAAATGTATATGCTCCAACAAGTACAGCGGAAGACGAGGAAATTATGCAATTTTATGAAGATATATCAACGGCGAAACAACAGGAAAAATCTCACTACTTGGTCATTACCGGAGATTTCAATGCAAAAATAGGAAAGAAAACACAAAATGATATGGAATTTATAGGTAATTGTGGTCTAGGTATTAGAAATAACAGAGGGGATACACTTTCCAACTTTCTTCAAAACAAACGGCTATACTGCCTCAACACATTCTTTAAGAAACCACCACAGAGAAAATGGACATGGCGAAGCCCCGACAACAAGATATAAAATGAGATAGATTTCATCCTCTGCCGAGATCGAAAAATATGTAGAGACGTATCAGTTCTGAACAGATTCGATACTGGGAGGGACCACAGGGTGGTCCGAGCACTGATAAGCATCAAAATTAAACAAGAAAAACATAAATTAGTTAAACAACAACGTTTTCCCACTAACACAGAAATAACGAAAAAGCAAGATGAATATAAACAAGAACTCTCAACGAGACTTGATACAACTATACTATCAGACATGGACATTAACCAAATAAATGACTTACATCTACTATCCAAATAACGACAAAGAAATTGTGCTTAAGAAAAAAGGGTCAAACAGATCAAAAACTCAAAAATACCACTATAAAACTCTTAGAAAAAAGGAGAAAATTAGAAAAAGGAACAGACGAATATAAATCAATAAACAAAGAAGTAAAGAAAGCAATAAGAAAAGACATAAGAGAACATAGAACTAGAACAATTTTGATGACTATTGAAGACAACGCCAACATGAGAATACTAAGATCAAAAATATCCAACGGACGGCAGAAGATGACAAAAATAAAGAACAAAGAGGGAATAGAAGTAACAAAACCGGAAGACATCATCATAGCAATTGAACACTTCTATACCGAATTATATGCAGCACATACACCGCATAGGGAATCACAAACACAAAGAAATATACTCAGTGCAGGCTCTGAAGATATTCCAGAGATATCCATTGATGAAATTAGACTAGCTCTGAAACAAATGAAAAACAATAGATGCTCCGGAGAAGATCACGTAACAACAGAGATGATAAAACTTGGAGGAACAAATCTCGAACGTGCAATACATATTTTACTAAACAAGTGCCTACGAGAAGGAAGAATACCTGACAGATGGCACAATGCGGAAACAGTACTCCTGTTCAAAAAAGGTGTGATTGCTAACATAGAGAACTACCGTCCAATCAGTTTACTATCACAACTATATAAACTGTTGACGAAAATTATTACCAACAGCCTGACAAACAAATTCGATTACTACTAACCAGTGGAGCAGGCGGGCTTCCGCAAAGGATATAGCACTATTGACTATGTACAGACTCTACTCACTATCATAGAGAAGACGACCGAGTATAATGTGCCCATACATCTAGCGTTCATAGATTTCTACAAGGCATTCGATTCTATAAGTACGGCTCATATATTAGAATCAATGAATAACGCAAGAATCGACAATAGATATACTACTATAATAAAAGACATCTACGAAAAGGCAACAATGCGCGTGAAAATAATTCAAGACCTTAAAACGGACAAAATAAACATCAGGAGAGACGTACGACAGGGGGACGTTATCTCCCCAAAACTTTTCACGCTAGTTTTAGATGTTTTTAAGAAACTTCAATGGCAAGAGAAGAGTTTAAAAATTGACGGTTGCTTCCTCAGTCACCTACGTTTTGCTGATGATGTGGTGATTATGTCTGAAGATCCAGAGGAACTAAAAACCATGATGCAAGAACTCAAATAAGCAGCAGAAAAGTCAGGCCTGAAGATAAATCCCGCTAAGACTAAAATCATGAGCCAATACAATATGCAAATTACAGTAGACGACCAAACGCTGGAGAACGTGACAAAATATATATATACTTAGGACACATCATCAAATTAGAAAAAGAAAACCAAGGTACTGAAATTACAAGACGAATATCTCTAACATGGGCCGCCTTTGGCAAATTGTCATATATCCTAAGGAATCCAGATGTACCGATCAACCTCAAACGTAAAGTTCACGATACTTGTATCCTACCAGTGACTACATACGGTGTGGAAACGATGGCTCTTACAAATCGGAATGCAAATAGATTGAGAATGCTGCAGAGAGCTATGGAGCGTGCTATGCTGGGGATATCATTAAGAGATAAAATCCGAAATGAAGAAATCCGACGAAGAACCAAAATAACTGACGTCATAGAACGCATAGGAAGCCTCAAATGGAGATGGGCCGGACATATCGCGAGACAGGTGGATGAGAGATGGACAACGAAATCACTATTATGGCGCCCCCGTGAAACTAAGCGAAAAAAAGGTCGACCTCAGAAACGATGGGTGGATGACATTCAGAAGATAGCTGGTAGGAACTGGACAAAACAAACCAGTGACCGACACAGATGGAGAGAAATGGGTGAGGCCTACATTCAGGAGTGGATGGCAGAAGGCTGAAGAAAAAGAAGAAGAACTGGTGTATTTGATTTTTATGAGATACGCGATAATTGTCTAAACTTTAAAAGCAGCAATTTTGTTTGATGGATTGAAAATATCCTTCATCGCTAAATATTTTTTAAGTAACTGAAAGTCCGCTTTATGATGCTCTAAAAACTAACTGACAAATTATCGACGCTGAGAATGGTTAGCAAGATTAAGCCTTTATATTAGTCGCATTTTGTTTGTGTGAAGGTGCAGGTATTTAAAGAATATCCACTTCTTGAATTTTCTGACTGCCAATTATAGCAATATTCTCACAGGACTATATCTCTCGCTGATCATCCATTACCGGTCGGTTTTGCAATTAATCTTAGGACAGTTAATTCGTTTGGTGCACTTATTCAAGTAAAAATTTCACGTACTTTGGTAGCGTCTCTACAAAACTTTCACTAAGTTTTCAATGCGCTTTACCAATAATAATTCGCCATTTTTTCGTTTAGAGTTCTATATATACCAATCGAAACAATCATAGATGACATCTGTTAAAGTAATTAAGTTGCGAATTTGCAAAGTTGAAATCCGTTGTTCAATTTGAGTTACCCTTTAATTGATATTTAAGGACCAGATTAAAATAAAGAACGTGATACCTAACACCTACGTTTTTGTGGAGACTTTAACGATCGAGTAATAACTAAACTTGTCTTAATGTTGAAGTAGTTTGCTATATGCAGTTAGAATTTGCTCTTCTCTATTCTAGTAATCCTCATAATGATGAATGCGTTAAAAAAGTACTAGAAACATTTATATCTGCTCTTTTCACAGCCAAAATATGAGTTATATTTCTATAAGTAAGCGGTAGATAAGAAAAAGAATCAAAGGCGTACAAAATAATTAAAAATAATCATAAATAATAAATGTCAACTATAATTAACAGCTTAAACGCTTTGAATATGCGACAAAAGAATAGACGACAAGTAACGACTCGCTTATTGGGACGTTTATAAAGTGTTACAAAATAATGTAAATATTTACAGATGATAGAACATAGAATCAAATAGACTATTTTGTTATCAGTGGTTAAAAAAATTCCGATCTAATGTAAGAAAATGAAATATGAACAACTAAATAGGCTCTTTAATACGAGTAAACTACGAAGTAAAATGACCAGAAGTACGTGGTTTGTTCTTGAAATATTAAGCTAATTATAGTAAATTGTAATGCCCATGCGTGAATGAGGACGACTTTACTATCCGTATCACTTAAGAACTCGTGAGTATATGTAGTGTGTGATCGTGGAATTAGCAAATTTTATGCAAAGGTGGAACAATCGCAATGAGTGTGGCGAATTGAGGCATGGTACATCTAAAAAACCAACAACGACGAGAAAATCTAAAAATTTCGAACGAGTACGTACTACAATTAATAAGAATGAGCACGTAATATTTAAGTAACTAGAATAAGAGTTGGGGGTTCCAAAAACTAAAATGTGTGAAATTTTGACAAAAGATCTTGCTGTGAAACGTGCATTGGGAAAACTCTCGTTCTCCATCTATCCTTACCAGGCTTCACATTGCTACCAATAAACCAGATTTCTTCAAAAACGCCATAACCCTATAAAATTCCAGTCTATGGCTACGACTCAGAAAAAAGTTTAGTTATTCGATTTTTTTAAATTTAATTAGCAATTAGAGTATCAATACATTCTATGAGCTAATGTTTTGTCCGATAACTAGGCTTGATTGGTAGATTTCCAGTGTAGTCATCCCTTATTTAAACAGTTAGATCTTTTGGCCACTTCTTCTGAAGCCGTTTGAGTTGGGGATCTTTTGTCATTGGTGCAAGAGTTTCATTTTGATGAAGCTCCAGTACTGTTTGGTGCTTAATAGCAGGCTTTTTGATTAAGCCTTTTACATAAGGGAAGGTGAGGTCTACATGGAGTGTCTGGTTTGTCACATACTAAGATGCGGCTGCCATGGTGTGGGTGGCTTTAGATTGAAAACGTTAAATTAGTTCAACATTCGATCGACTTGCGCATTCCCATAGTTAACAGCTATAGGTCCAGATTGGTCTGATAATTGACTTGTATAATAATATTTTGATTTGCAGGGATAGATTGGAGATTTTCTCAATGAGCCAGTGCGTCTGCTTTAGTTTTAAGTCCATTTGGTTTTCGTTTCTTATTAATATAGGTCTTAAATGTTAATCTTTTGTCAATATGTATTCTCAGATATTTGACTTCAGTGGACTAGGAGAGGGTAGTACCCTTAAGAGTGATGGCTGCGCATTCTTGATGTTTTGTCGTGAATATAACATGAATTGACTTAGTCTCGTTGACTCTAATCCTCCATTTGAGTAATCATTGTTCAATTTGGTTTAAATGAGTTTGTAATGCAGCTAATGCTACCGGATTTTTATTATAAATGAACACCCCCGTGTCGTCAGCGAATGTACCTATATTAGTTGATTCTGTTATGGGTAGGTTAGAGGTAAATAATAGGTATAACATGGGTCCCAGGATATTCCCCTGTGGTACTCCTGCACTGATTTCTTAATTTTATATTGTAAACCTCTGTGAGTAATTCGAATGAAAATGTCTTGGTTTGCTGTACCAGAAGAAGGTACCTAAAACTCGTAGCAAGGTCAATACCATGTTAATCGATTATGTTTTTTATAGTTTATATAATCTTTATTAAATATATAAGGATATTGCTATTGCAATTGTAATTTTTTGAATTATGGCAGTATGCAATAGAGTACATAACTTTTAGTTGTTAGATAAAATACTTAACAAAAAGTAATTTTCAAAATTAACACATTCCTTTTTATATATACCGAAGAATTTCAATAATCTCAAAAATATTAAAAATTAGAACAAGCATGAAAACAAAGCAAGGGAAAATCGCATATGATCGAAAAACAGTGAGATAAAACAAAGCCTTGGAAAAAATTAAAAGAATAAACAATTTGATGGTAAAGTTGGTAAAAAAATATGCACTAATTACTTAAAATGTTAAGAAAACTAGATCAAAAATATTCTTATACATCATAATCGCTTTTTAGGGGCTTTAAATAATAATTTCAAAAACAATCGTTTAAAGCAACATTTTAGAGTTTTTAAAATTTGTAGCAGACACAAATATCTCAATTTAAAACATGGGGCCGGCGAAGAGATTGCTCTGTAAGCAATCCCAGAACGAACTTAAAAAACCTTTCGATTTCGATTTCGAATTTCGGGAAAATTCGAAATCGAATATCTCGAAAATTATTCGACATAGAATTTTTTCGACTTCATTTTCGAATTCAGCGTAAAATTTCCTATAAGAATCACATTTAAAATCGTAATGTCGAAAATTTTCCCGAAATTCGAAGTCGAATATCTCGAAAACTATTCGACATAGAATTTTTTCGATTTCATTATTGAAATCAGCGTAAAATTTTCTTTAAGAATTACTCATAAAATTGCAATGTCGAAATTTTCCCGAAATTCGAAGTCGAATATCTCGAAAACTATTCGAGATAGAAACTTTTTGATTTCGATTTTGAAATCAGCGTAAAATTTCCTATAAGAATCCACTTTAAAATTTTAAAAAATCCATAATTTTGTGACAGCGACAGACAGACAGACCGACAGACCGACAGACCGACAAACCGACAGACCGACAGACATATAGAATTCAGTAACGAACTTTTTAAGTTCGTTGAAAATAAATTATTTAGAAAATGTATCTTGGCAGATAAATTTCTGAGGTATAACAAAATGTTCTTTAGCAACTTATATTTTTCCTTAATAAAGAACAAGATATTTTACATTTTACTAGTTCTTTGGTTTTTGAGTCACTTTTTTTGAGCATCTCAGGTATTATATTGTCTTCTCCTGCTCCCTTACCGTTTTTCATTTCGACCAATGCTTTTTCCAGTTCTTTACGTTTATCTCGGGTATTTCTTCTAAACTGATAATTATTATTTTATTTTTTTATTGTTTTTTTCTTCTCCTATCTCTATATTTGTTATTTTATATTCATATAGGTCGCTACCTGTAATAGGATTCTACTAGCTTTAATATCTGTTGTCTATCTTTAATTATGTTATCGGCTTTGTCTTTTATTTTTATTATTTCTTTTTTGTGTATATTTTGTTTTTTAAATATATTTAGACTTCGGTTATTTTCTAATACAGATTGTACTTGATTATTTTGGTGTTTAGTGTTACTTCAACATTTTTCCCACTGTCTTGTTAGTTTCTATATATTCGATATTCCCTCTTTTCCATTTTTGGTCAATTCCCTTCTTTTCTCTAATAGTCGTTTAGTTTCAGTTGACAATTTGTTTGTCCTTTTCTTCTGGGGTTTGGCTACTTTTTCTACTGTTTTATTTATAATTCTTGTTATTCTCTTATTGGCCTTGTTAATTAACTAGTTTTTGTGCCCTGTGTTTTTTAAGAAGTTTTCTTGTAGCTGTTTCTTGTATTCTTTGGTTTCTTCTCTTAGTTTTCCCCCATTTACTTCTGTCTTTATTTGTTTTACTTTTCTTGTCCTCTCTGTTTTAGTATTTATGGGTATCTTGCTTCTGACCATCCTGTGGTTATTACCCGTACTAAGTTGGTTAACTAGATCTACATTATGGATTATGTATTTGTGGCGTACAACAATAAAATATTATAAAGTCGATATTATTTTTTGTTTGTTCATCTGGACTTCTCCATGTCCATTTATGTTTCTCCTTATTTTCAAAGAGAGCATTCATCAAATATAGTCTTTCCCTTTCTAGAAAATTTGCTAACATTTTTCCTCTTTCATTTCTGGTTCTCAGTCCAAATTTTCCTATATATCTCTCTGTTGGTTCTACCCCTTTACCTATCTTAGTGTTAAAGTCTCCTCCTGCAGAGCTCTACATTATGTAAGTAGCGTTAAATGGTGCTCCAATCTGTCTAATGCCTTTCGAAGGTCTTTAACAATTTCTTTTACCACTAAGTTCCGATGGTTCTGCAAGGCTGAGTGTCGACAGTGCTGATTGTTTATTAACTTGAGTAATAATTGGATTAACTGTTAATAAGAATACATTTAATCATGCATTTATTTCTTATTGCGAAACATTTTATTTTATTTTTATGATACGTTCGCAACAGAAATGACCTAGATTTTTGTGATCAGGTAAGGGTGGCATGGTTGGGATAACACTAGTTGTCCGCAAACGGAGATCAAAAACACTGATTAAGAACGCGTCCGAAAATCACGTTATGCTGCCAAGTCCCTGTTCGGCAACAAAGCTCTCTCTTGGTTCGTCCACGACATGTGGGCTACTAAGGGCCTCTCTAGGTAAAACTTTCTGACTATCTGTATCCAATGTAATTACCTCCCATACCATTCATAACTTTTGTTTTAGTCCACCCTGCAGTTTTTCGTACATAATTTTTCACAATCTGAATAAAAAGTCAAACAAAACATTCAAATCACTGACAGTATGTATCATATTCCCCACACGTCTTTCGAAGGTAAACATATAAAATAAACGCAATCAATTATAAAACATAGTTTTCGAAGTAATACAGTGTTTTTTTAAATTTTGTAAAGGATTGAATTGCTTTAGGTACCCTAATTGAGAATGAATCTTAGCATAAGAAATATTAATTTATTAACCTAAATTTATTTCATAAATAAATTACCGAAAATGCTGTTTATATTTTTAAAGATAAATCTAAGGAATTTATTTCAAAACGTTTCTTTCAAGAAGGTAAAAGGGTTGACAGAAACAGGTAACAAAAGGACAGGTATATATTAAAACTAGTGTTTGCCTAACAAGGAAGAATGTAACGTTTTAAAGAAATTTTTGCGATGGATAGTTTTGCAAATATGACTCGAAACGAGTGGGTTAAAAGTTTATCACAAATACAAAACTTCTAACTATAGCCTTAATTGTACAGATAAACGAAGAATGCATTGAATATGAGATTTGGGGTACTTCCGTTCATAAAAGTTTTTAGTGAAAGTCTGCCCGAACTTCCAGAGGACGATGGAAATCATTTCAGAATTGTTACCATAATTATGTTATTTATTTTTATTCGATCCATAAAAAAGTCAGAAAATTGACAAACATTGAAAAAACGGGTAGAAAGGCTAACCGTTTCTAGACTAACGGAACAACATATCCCTAGCTAATGTGTACTATAATAAGTAGCATTAGGTTGTGTCAGTCTTTTCAGTGCAGATGAATAGGCCCAGTTGTGATTTTTTCTCTATAGTTTCTTTAAATTGTAAGGTGTATTCATTAAAATGTTTAAAGAAGACGAGTTTTCTAAGAAGTTCAATACATAAAATTTTTTACTCAAATTCACCATTGTAAAAAATCTAATTGTGAGATGTAATATTCCAACAGTCTTTGTTTAGAAGACTATATAGCCCAGTAGTCTCATAGAATGTATATTTTTTTATAGGATGAATAGAAAAAGCCCACCACAGAAAGAACTTTAAAACGTAACAGAAAAAATAATTGATTCATTTGAGAATCAGGGCAACCTTTACACTGCGGCACCGATAATGATCCTGATTGGATAGACAAAAATTCTGTCAACAATGAGTACAAAAATGAGAAACAATAAAACCAAAATAATGGCCAATTCAGATCGTTCCAGAACAACCAGCAATAAAGATTCAAGTTACGAGGAAAACAACAGAAACTTTGTCGTTTTCTAATTATTCTAAATTAGTATATATGTATATAGCATATTGCATTAATAAACGATTAAAAATATTAGAAAAAAAAGCATAATAAATTCAAATAATAATTCTGAAATCGTGTTACTTCGGGTATTATGCCTGTAATGAGCTGTACTATCTAGACTAAGCAATTGCAATATCGCAAGATAGTTTCAAGTTTCTTATGTCAAAATTACACTTCTATTTCCGAGAAAACAGAAAATTTTAGCAAAATTTATTATATTAAAGAAATCATTGAATGCCTCTAAAAAATACATTCTAATGTGCTAGAACAGATTTAAGTCATTAGTTAACTGATAAAAATATGGCAAAATCCGGAGGCCGTTCATCTTTGAAAAGTTGAATCATTAGAAGTGATTCTTTGGCAGGAAGAAGAACAGAATTAAGATTTTCATTATTACAAAAAAAACGTTGTTCTCTGCTTTGATCTATTTTTTACGTCAGAATTATTGGTGAAGTTGAAATCTATATAGCATCGCGGAAAAAGATATCAAAGGGTAATGAAAAACTAAATTGTAATGAAGCTAAATATCTAAGTACGAGAAATCACTTGAAATATTATAAGCAAGTTATAGCTTTAAACAATTAATGGAGCTGAAAAATGCGAAGGAATAAAGAAAGGGATTTAGTAAATGATCGCATTTTACAATAAATACATGGGTAGTGTGGTTTTAACGAACTGTTTTGCATGAATTTGGTAAATAATCAACCAAATGCCGGAAAAAACTATAAACTCTTAGTGAGAATTGTTGTAAATGTATTTATTTATCTACAGTGAATTCAGATGGAAAAAATTAATTTGTTGAGTTTGTGATAGCGCTAGCAGAACAATTGATTGAATGTGGCATATTATACTTAATTATGAAAAAACGATCAACAGTTGGAAAATCTTCGAGAAAACATTATAGGCAGTAGATCATGTGTTGATCTTTTAAAAGTAGAAATACACAGAAAATGGTATGGAAAAAAAACTACCGCTGTACGAGGTGCATTCAAGTTATAACACCTCCAAATTTTTTTCTACAGATTGGGAACGGTTTGTTTCAAAATACTCACGCACTCTTTGTAAATACGTGACAGAGATGGCAGCACTGCACGGCACACAGGACTCTAGCGATAGCGGCGAGAGTGAGTACTGTACACCGATTGAAATTCATCGCCAGTTGAGTGAGACATGTGGTGATGGTGTTATGGATGTGTCTAATTTGTGTTTGTGGGTGCGACCGTCCAAATAAGACAGAACATCATGTAACAACAAACCAAGACAGTCTCAGCTTCGCATCAGCCGATCTGATGACATGATCAAGCGAGTGAAAGAATCGCCGAATGAGTGTGGAACACATTGCCTTCAAAGTTAGAATTTCCTTGGGATCTGTGCACACAATCCTCCATGAAGACCGGAAAATGCGAAAAGTGTCCTCCACGTAGGTGCCACGAATGCCGACGGACGATCACAAGGCTGCGCGTATGGTTTGTTGATTTTTGATGCTCCCTACTCACCTGACCTGGATTTTGGAGACTTTTGGCTGTTTCCAACGATAAAAGACATTGTCCGTGATCGCAAGTTCACTAGTCGTGCCGCTGTTGCATCAGCGATTTTCCAGTGGTCAATGATTAAAGAAGCGTTCTGAAAAATTAGTACGGCTGCAGGGATATTACGTCGAAAAGTGACACAAATTTCACAGTTTTCGTGTGATTAGCTTGTGAGGAAAAAATCGAAGGTGTTATAGCTTTAACGCACCTCCTATATTCTATTTGTGGAATTGGTTTTTGTAATAACTGGTTTATGTCTTATCATAAGTGATATAATGTAATACGCCAGTAGGCAATAACATTTATAATATTTTTTTAATGAATTCATAAAATAAAAATTATATCTCTTTAATTTTACCAGTAAAACATAAAATTCTGATACAAAAGTCTGATGGAAATGTATACCTCAAGTCTAAAGTGGCAATGGTAGAACACTTGGCATAAATTGTAAATCTATGACTAAAAAAAGACAACTGTTGAGTAGATTCCTTAAAAGATCAATTAATCTAAAGTAGATATACAACTAAATAAAATTATTATGTAACAGCCACTGCAAATAGGTATATTGAATAAGAAAATCATCAGAGAGGATTAACAGCAAGTGAGCATGCGTATGTTCAAGGATAGAACATTTAAATTTAGAAGTCAACAAACTTCGCAAACAGAATTTATTTTGACACTAACACGCATTTTTGTTGTACTTAAAATTGGCGTTTGAATCTACTAATTAATTGTTACAATCGCACATTTTACAAATTAGTAACAATTGAGACCGCCAGAGTAAAGTTATTCGTCGTTGAAATCGCCTTTCGGCATGTCACTGAAGGTAAAAGAATAGCCGAATAATTTCGCCCACCCGCTTCAAAACGGTGCGGAGCTAATTAAAATTTCATAGGCTAGACGAACGAATTACTCATTTGAATTCGTTTGCATAAATTCGTCTGCTAGCGTACATGGCCACCTTTCCCAACTCGTCTGAGATGTTTGCTCAAACTTCATAATGCAAATAGGCGTGAGTTTTCTTAGCTTTGTTAAACCCCTTGAAGTTTGCCAATCTAGAAATTTGCAAGAGACAACGAAAAACTGCTATCGTGTCGACGAATCACATTTCCAAGATATGAGGAATTTATTACATTCATTTTTAGTATATTTATTAATAGCCATGCGTGGTAACGCAGTATCGAGTTACTGAATTCTACTTTGCTGAATATAAGAGTTTAAAGATAACTAAGTCTATGCTGAAAAAGGCAAAAGCAGAGCCTGTCCGACAAATGCGTTATCTTATCCAACTTATGTCCAATTTGATAATAATAAACAGGAAAATTACATTTGATGTAATAATGGATGTTGTCTTAAGGAATTTTGCATACCATAATCCACGATGACTTAAAGATGATGAAGAGTTGCCCATACTCTCACTGCTCGACAGAAGCAGAGGCGTGTGGAGATATGCTAACAGTTGCCACAGTTGTGGATACTGCAAGTTACTGGAACGACTCCGCTGGCGTATTCAGCAACGCCATCACGGAAAAAGGAGACACGGCTTTAACAACACACCGTTGAGATCACTCTACTCAAGGGTACTTATGGCCCCATGTCTCGTATTGACCAAATCTTAGGCCAAAAAACTACAACGAGGAGCTTCAATCGGCTACCTACAATTGGTACCGCGCTACTACCAAATAATGGTTTCAGCAGCTTTACAGAAATTGCCAGAGTGATGACAGTACTCTCTTTTTCCTAATAAATAATTAGTGAGAAAAAAACAATTGTACAAATAATTTTTTAATATACCAAGTATATATGAAAATGGAAAAGTGAGAAATAAGGCAATTCAACAGATTCCCAAACACAAAAATTTAAATCATTTTTTGAATAAACCTTTAATAAATTCTCTAATATTTCTATTTTTAATGTGAGAACTCTTATCATGTTTAATTATTTTTTTTGATACAAGTCCTGCTTTCATTTACTTCTTCAGGTTTTTTTTAGACCAGAGTTGTTTATTTTAATACATTTTGGTGCAGATTTTCTCAATTTCCCGACATGTTTTTCTATTTACCTTTACGAAAAAAGTACAAGCCTTTTAATATCATATGTTTTAATTAATTTACAGCCATCCGACGCCATTAGGCAAATATTGGATTAACAGGCTTACCTTCACGCTTTTTGTTACCAATTTTATATTAAGATTGAAACTGTCCAAAAATATTGTGCCGTAAATTGACCGATTGATTCCCTCATTACTAATTTAGCACTAGTTGGTGGAGCGTCCGCATTTTTTTTGTATGGGATTATAATAAATGAGTGGGTTCGGGACGAGGATCCTTCTTAAAGTTTTAGTAAGTCTCTAAATAGAGCTGAAGAAAGCAAACAAAAGCAACAAGGAGAAAAAACAATTAATAAAAGAGTGAAACGAGGTTTATGTGAATGCGTCCAAGAAGTGATATTTAGCTATGTATATGTTCACTCATATAGTGTTTTATATGTATATTTGTATAACTGCGTGTTGTAACCAAAGTGTAGTAATAGCAAAGAGTAAAGAAAAAGGTCTAATAAAAGGTTTTACCAAATTACCAAAAAAATAAATTAATTAAATAAAACCATAAAAAACACAAAGCTTGTTAAAAAAAGTCAGAGAGTTTCTTGTGCTTTTGCACTTGGTGCTTTTCTGGGATACTCTTTTTTAATTCTTTTTTAGATTTTACCAAATGATCTCCTAAAGAGACGATGGGTTACAAAACTTCTTCAAATAAACGATTAAAGTCAATTCTTAACACAGTTTTGCGAGTCAGAATAACAGTCATACGAAACTTACTGAAGAACAACATGAGTATAAAAAGCGTTTCTACAATTTTTCTAACGATGCTTCTGTTATGTGAGATTATTGCACATTGCTGAGATTCTGGATGAGCTTTTTGAAGATAATGGATAGATATGATACGAACTACTACTCATTTCCATTTATCGCGTGATTCTTCGGAAATCAACAACCATCTAGAAGTCTATAGCATATTTTGCTTTTGTGGAATTTACAGTGGTCTCCCTAATCTTCGCTTGCCACCACTTATAATACAATATAATGAGTCGAGTACGAGCTGTGATACAGTGCAGACGTTCCCTAACCTGTCTGATATCGGTGCGATATACTTGACCTCTAAGGCTATCTGTAGCAAATATTGTAAGTAAAATTTATTTTACTTATCATTAATATAAACATTTTTGTCAACGATTTAACAATAAATTATCAAGCGCACAATAGCGCAAATTGGATTACCTCTCACCGCCTATTAATGACGTACAAAAACCGTACGCATGAACCTCCCAGGACTTATTAACTAGCAACAAATTCTACCTACAACCAAACTTACGAAAGAAGCTAACTAGAGGCAAATCCTCCAGCAACAACGCCTCATATGTAGATCACAACCAAAAGCAAGTACACCAAATGCAAAAATTGCACTAACCTACTTACCAAATTCCATAAATCATAGTGCCCTAGTTGAAGACAAAAAACAAAGCAACAGGACTTTCACTACAATGTGCAATACTACTACATTACGTATCAACCTAACAAAAATAGAAGATTTTCGAACATTAGCCGAATACTTCACAGACAACAATATTCAATATCGTACCTACCAAAATCCCAACGAAAACCAATAGCTGTAGTTATTAAAAATGTTTTACTATCACTTACCGACGGAAAAATTAAAAAGGTACTAACCGGCCAAGTACCAATAATGAAAGTAACACGTCTATACACCAAAGATAGAAAGCCTCTGCCAGTTTGTGCACTAGAACTAACCAACAACGAGCAAGCACAACGGATATACTCGCTAAAATCAATATTTCACTCCATAGTTACAGTAACGACAAGAACGAATTAAAAAAAAATCTTCAGTGCCAGCAGTGCGGCCACATAAGAAACTACTGCAGTTTGTAACCACTAGGCGTAAAATTCACAAGCAACCACCTAAATGCGCCAACTGTGGAGACGATCATAGCGCAAATTACCGCGGCTGTCCTCACCACATTGAGCTGCTAAAACAACGCAAAAGAACACAACTAACAAACTCGTACGTAAACAACACTCAGACAAACTCAAAAGTGGCTTAACCCCAAACAGTACCGCTACCTCATCAAACACATCTTCAATATCAAATAACCTTATCCAAATTCTACTTGACCTCATTACGCTATATCTCAGTCAAATTATAACTTTCATTATCAACACTCTTCTACCAATGTTTATCAATAGACCATAATCGAAGTAAAGCTAAACAAAACTTAACCTTCTTCAAATGGAATGCTAATGACATAACCAAGCAACGCTCACTATTTATTAGCTTTCTAGCCAGATATGATCAAACTCCGAATACTAGGCTATAACATACACCGAAAAGATCGAAACTCCAGAGTAGCAGCCGGTGGAGTGGCGATACTCATCAAAAACAAATACATGCATTTACTACTCTCCGAAATCCCCAATTTAAAATTAAAGCTGATAGCAATTAAGGTCAAACTCGATGATCAATAAACTAGAAAATTTGGCCACAAATAACTTATTACATATCCTAGCAGCTAATAACTACACCTATTTTCCGTATCAGGCTGCTGACCAGCCTGATATACTTGATATAATTCTCCAAAAAAACTTCAATAAACAAATTTTCCAAAGAGTCATAACCGAACTGAATTCGGATCATCTTTCTGTTTTGATATAATTCAAGAATGCATTAACTATCAAGCAAGCCATTCCAAAACTAATCAATGGCAAAATAGACTAGAAGATTTTCGAAGACCAGATGAACAGTAAACTTTATTACTCAACAAATTTTCAAACAAACGAAGAGATCGTCGTAGCCATAAATCATCTCACCTCAACAAGAGCGCTAGACTCGCCAATATAACAACCCCTAGACAAACCTACCAGACTGATCATAGCCCTCTAAGATACGCCATTGACCTAATTAAAACAAACGCCAACTTTAAGAATGGGAAAATACCAGGAATTCTCATTTCAAAAACAGATTAAAGAACGTAACTAATCGAATCAAACCAGAGCTAGATACCTTAAGAATTAACGCATACCAAAAGCACATAGCCTACTTTAGCACAGGAGACTGGGAAAAACCACAAAGAAAATACTGAATCAAAAAGAAGAACTGCCCCCTTTATCTTCCGAAAATAATATAACCTACACCTCAAACCTTGAAAAAGTAGCCACTTTCGCCAGTCATTTTGAAAGTAATTTCATCCCTGCAATCACTTGTATGCCTGTTCACAAATTATATATTATCAATGAAATAGAAAGAAAAACACCTATCCTAGACTGCATTCAATCAATCTTGTCTAACGAATTCACTAACATCATCTTCCGGTCATGATTTAATCACCAATAAAATTCTCAAACACTCTACAAAGAAGATAATAGCCTATCTAAGCTTTACATTCAACGCCCACATCAGATTGGGCTACTTCCCACAGACCTGGAAGCACGCACAGATCGTAATGTTTCCAAAACTGGGTAAAAACAAAAAGAAACTAAACAGCTATAGACCCATTACTACTGACATCACTTTGAAAGCTCCTTGAAAAAGTAATCTATAGTCGACTACTGAAGCATATTGAAAATCAAAACACAATACCGAAATAATAATTTGGCTTTAGGATAGACCACTCAGCGAGTTACAAAATTAACACAACCCTGTTGCTGTCCCTGTCACCAAGATTTGAGCCGGAGTCCCACAGGGCAGCATCTTGGAGCCGATCCACTTTAACATATACACGCCCGACCTGCCAGAGCCTAGTGCAACAATAGCAACTTTAGCAGACGACACCTCCATGTTCACACAAGCCGATAACATTAATAAAGCAATTACCAAATTACAGACCTCAACTGACAAACTTTTAACTTGGTTCAAAACCTGAAACATCAGAAGAAACTCTGACAAAGGCCAAACCAAGATCTTTACGCCAAGAAGGACCAACAATCCTCTCCGTATACAAATAGAGAACAATGAAATACCCTGAAACCCCAAAGACAGCGCTGTCAAACATCTGGGAATATACCTCGACACTTCCCTAAGCTGGTGGTATCACATAAATCAGAACCTTACCCAAAGCTACATTAAGGTAAGACAACTATATCCACTAAAAATAGATTGCGCAACACTACTCTACAAAACCCTAATTCGACCTCTTACCCTATATGGATTGCCGATCTGATGCATCACCTTAAACGCCAACATACGGAAAATACAACGCCTCCAAAACAAGATTCTAAGAATTATAATCAACGCATCGTGGTACGTTAGAAATACCCAGCTGCACGAAGAACTCGGCAGCTTACCTTTTGATCAATATATCAAGATCTATGCAGAAAAATTCATCTCAAACGCGAGTGTATGTAGTGGTGCGGAATTCTATGAACTCTTCAAAACAAACATTCACTCCAGGCTCAGACAAAACTAGCAAACCAAAGACGTAATTAAACAAAATTTAAATTCACTGCGCCTATTATTCTGTCGGACAATGTCATAATGTATAGTCTAAGTTATTAATAGTTTTACCTATGTCATGTATAACAAATGATTGTTGATCTGGCAATAAATGATACTTAAAAAAAATAAGATATGACAAAACGATTTTGTAGAAGTTGCTGTCCTTAGATTTTGTAGCTGGAAAATACTTGTCTAGGAAGACCTTAAAAGCCGATAATCCTATTGTTTTTGTCTTTTAAACTAAGTAAAACTTTGCTATGCTTACTAAAAAAAATTTCTTCGCATAATATTTTCCTCTGATAATTTAGACTTTTCAGACCAAACAAAATTTTTGCTAATAGCCTCAATACTTGCTTTGAGTAGTAAAGAGATTATTACCACAATATAACATCGACATTATCTTTTGCCCAAGCGAATTTGATTATATTTTTTCTTAAGAAAACAACTTTTGTGCTAACCATCTTCTAGTCCGTTTTTGAACGATTTGAAAGTGACAGAAGCTTGAAAATGGCTTTAAACTCCAATGATTGGACCAATCTTAATGAAAACTGATTTTACACTTGAAATTAATCCGAACAATTTGGGCTACCAAAGAATAATTGTTGGTTAGGAAAAGACGTGAATATCTTTAACAAAATGATACCATGGATAGAAGAAACACTGGAGTTATTGCTTACTGCACTTTTAAAGTCCACCCATGGATGTTTTCCCAAAGAACTCCCCCCTTGAACCGACTGCTGTGTTACCGAGACCCTGCTTAAAATCAGTTCTCTGGTGTAATTTATTTTCAAAATAAATAAAAGATATTTTTGAAATTGACCTTCTCTTCTGCTTATTTAAAACAAGTCTTAAAAAATTGTTGACTGAATCTGTAGTAATCAAGTTTAAAAAAATTATCTATAACTCCAGGACTGTTTGAGGTAAACAAGCCTTGACCTCATTTAAAAGTTCTTAAAATAGAACTTTTGTTTCAGGCATGTTAACTTTTAAGTTCCCTGAAATTACTAGCTTTAAAATGTAAGTTTTGATATTGCCAAATATTATTTATAAGGTAAATAGTGCGAAATTACTATTATGGGACCGTTTTCAAATGATATTTAACAGCAGTAAACAATAGGGTCGAATAATACCATGGCTATATTTCAGAGTCGCTATCTCGAAACATACGGAGTAGATATCAGATTGCATAATTACATACCAGCCACATCAGCGTTAAAATATACTAGTCCTAATCTAATTAGACCTAAATTAAACAAAATTAGTAACAAGACACTCTAATATAAATATGCGTGACTTGTGTATTATCAGCTAATTTATCTGACTTAACTAGACTATGTTTACACAACCTCTTAGGTCATCCATCATCTCATTTGTTATTTAGTACATGACATAATCAGACCTTTTAAACTTTATTGCTGCAAGCCGTATATAACCCAAAAAGGACTTTATGCCACATGAAAAGCTCACATTTATCGCTTGTAGGGAAAAATTTTTTCTCTAATTTCAAAGGAAGGTTATAAAACGAAGGGTGATCAAAAGGTGGAAAGAGTGATTTCATCACACATATGTAATTGGGGAGTTTCGCCTAGAGGGACCCTTAGTAGTCATCCTATCATAAACGAACGGAGAATATTTGCTGCCGAAGTGTATTTCGAATAATGACTGTTGTGGTCGCACAATATGATTTTCGGACATGCTTGTAACTTGTTTTGTTATGAGTAAGAAATTTTTAGAATTATAGACTTTGTAATGAAAAAAAGCAGAAAGAATATCTCAAAGTGCATGAAAAACATCCATGTGGTAAGACTTTTATTTAGCAGTTTCCGAAACAATCAATTTGGCACCCATCTCTTTCAATGCACTTATCGCGTCTGTCCATTGTTGTTTGTAAGGCCCTTTGGGCCATTTGGGCAGGAATTCCAGCAACGCGGTGTTTCAGGTCGTCCAAGTTGCGAGGTTTGCTGGCGTAGACCCGATCCTTGACCATGCCCCACAGCCAAAAATCGCATGGCGTCAGGTCAGGTGAACGTGCTGGCCATGGGAGAATACCACTTCTACCAATCCAGCGTTTACCGAACGTGTCGTTCAGGTAGTTCCGAACCATCAGACTGTAATGGGCAGGGGCGCCGTCTTGTTGAGAGTACCCTCCCTGGAAAATGGCAAGTGGTACGTTCTCCTCCATGAACGTGCCGAGCATGGTAAGGTAATTCTCTCCCCTAACGGTCTGTGCTTTAAAAAAAGAGGGGCCCAATCACCCCAAATTCGCTCACGGCACACCAAACGTTCACCTTGGAGCAACCCGCATGTGCTCTCGAACTTCTTTCAGGTGCGCGGTCGCCCAGATCACACAGCTGTGCTTGTTCGCACGGCCGCTCATGTGGAATGTTGCTTCGTCAGAAAACATGAACAGAACGTCAGGCTCCATGTGCACCATTTCCAAGAGAATTTGTGCAGCACTCACACTCCGCGTTTGGGAACTGTTGCACAATCTGCAAATTGTATGGCTTCATTCCCAAATTACGATGTAAAATTCTAACCAGGGACCTTTGCAAAATGTTAGTTCCTAAAGAAAGTTTGAGCGTGGACTTGGTTGGCCTGGCTACCATCGCTCCCTGGATGAGGATCTCTTAAGCGGAACCCATGCGGACAAACTTCTCGTAGATCCTACCAATTGTCAGGCGCGATGGTGCATCCCGTCCGGTCCAGGCCTTGAATTTTTCTTGTACAATGCTTGGGGACTGAAAGACCTCCATCTAGGCAGCTATCTCCCTTTGTTCCTCGATGGAACATATGGACGCTATATTTTAATCTGCCAAAAAAATATTTAGTCTCCCATATAGTGATAACATCTTTTTGCCTAGTGAGCCTTACAAACAACAATGGATAGACTCTATAAGTGCGTTGAGAGGGATAGGTGCCAAATTTAAACTGTAACCAAATCTCTGTCTTGTAATTTAATGTGATTAAACATCCATTGAATGTTAACAACTTTTTGGTTCACCCTGTAAAATAATTTTCTAAACTATACAGCAGTTACCTAGACATGTGTGGAACATATTGGAACATGTCGCATAACGTGGTCTTCTTTACCCACGAAGTGTATTTTCACCTGTCGGAACGAGTTATTGAAACAATAACAACCCACAAGATATCCTGCATCTTCACAGCAAACGTATTACTGGTTGGTGAGCAGTGAGTAAACTTCTCGCACTGAATTTCAGTACACTCCAACTAGGAAATATTTGATTTCAACAGAATTGAGCTACAGCCCACACAACAAGTGCATCGCTTTAAGTGCTCCATAAGATGTGTCTTGAACATATAATCTCTCAGTGCAGTGACATTTCATGATCAGCATGCTCACTGCATTTTTTATTATCTGACTTCTTCTTATGGGAATATCTTAAGGCTAAAGCTTAAAACATGTTGAAAAGGGTAATTAAGTACTTCAGAATGTTACTTTAACAATGCATTGAACATCAGAGCCACCGCTTTGCTGATATCCTCTTTAAAATACATTGAAATAAAACCTCCAGTTCTGTAGATTTATCTCTTAAAAATAAATTTATTTTTTAATATTTGTCATCAAACAACTTTTTAACGCGTGAACCGAATGATTACTGCAGCACACTTAGGTACATCACCATTGACAGTTTGATAAAAAAAGGATGATCCTGAGACGCTTAAAGCTAATATTCTACACCACACTGTAACCCCTGGTAACTTCAAAAGGTGTCTTATATAAATAAATTTTCAAGTTGGTACAATTGATTAATTAAGTCACTTTACTTAAAGGTAGTCCCATCGATCTAGAAAAAGTTGGATAAAAGTGCTGCATTTTACACGAATTTACCCAGAAAAGCTAATTTTCAACTCAAAAGTTAATAAATAATGCTAATATATTTTTTGGGACACTCTGTATACGCATCAAGAAAATATGTGCATACGATTCCGAATGTTTTTATTGTTTTTTGTTAAATTTTAAAGTATGTAAACTTGTTTTGATTGTATGATAATCTGAGTAACACAAATATCAATGTTTCTCAGCGCGTATTGGGAGCAAAAAAACTTGTTTTGCATAATTATTTTGTTAAGCAGATGCTTAGTGGAGAACCTGTTTGTTTTTTATTAGTCACTTGTTTACTGTAACAAAATTAGCCAGTTTTATTTAGCTTCATTAAAAATATTTTAGTTTATTTATTTGGTACTATTTTTTATGTTTATAATGATTATATAATTCTTAGGCAAAATTTATATAATTTTTATTGTCTTTCTATTAAATTTTTAAAGAAACAAAATTTAAAAGATTATAAGGTTTTTGTGATACTTAACAAGAAATAAGAAAGACAAAATAGTAAAAAATGTTTATAAAATCGATGTCAATAAATTATATTTATCTTAATACGAAACATGATATCCAAAAAATCGGAAGCTTTTGAAGCTACATTTAATATTCATAGCAGTTTGGACTTGTTTTTTCATTTGTTATAAGTTTGTTGTTGCTTTGGTTTGCCTGGTATTTCCCATATTCCTTTAGCCTTTTCTCTTTCTTTTTCTCCTTTAATTTTCAAATTTTATTTTAAACCTCTTCATCTCGTTTGTGACCTTTTTGTGAACTTTTTTCTTCATTCCAAGACAATCTTTGTTTTTTTTTTTCATTGGAAGAAACCTTACTTTTAGAGAGTATACTTTTATAATAACTAACGAACACAGTTTTATCTATAAACATGTCTGCTTATTTCAAGTGCCATATAACTTGTCTTTAAAACATCCGTTCATTAGTTTTATTCTACAACAACGCATATTTTCCATAAATAAAAATTAATAATCCGCTGCATTTTTGAATATCATTCAAGCAAATTGTCTCATCTATGAGCATTAATAAGCCTTCGGTAAATATGTGCAGTTTTATGCCCGTTTTTACCAAATGCATTCAAGTTCTAAGGTATTCAATTTTTTTTATTCAGCAGCGGGAGTAAGTAGAAAGATGCGGTTAATTTTAAAAGACGCGAGAAATATTTTTGAATTTGTGATATAGGTGGTAGCACCATACAGTATACACGGTCAAATTACCGTCATTGTAGTGAGTGTTGTTTTGTATACTTCAAATAGCGACGTTTGGTGTTCAAGAACAACGTGTAATCATTCTATTTCTCCTTTTGCGTAGTGAAACGCTCATCGTAAGTTATCGCCAATTGAGTGAGGCATGTGATAAGGGCGTTATGGATGTCAAAATGTGCGTTCGTGGGTGCGAAATTTTAAAGAAGGTCTAGAGTTGTGCGACAATGAATGGAAGTACCCTTAACTTTAAACTAGCCGGACCAAAACCATGAGTTTTCTCCATGTGCGAGTGGAGCAAGTTGTTATGGAAGACCATCGATTAGGTGTGCGTAATATCACCTCTAAACTTGGCATTTCCCGTAGGAAGGGTCCCACAAATGCTGACCGACCAACCCAAAGCTGCGCGGGCGGCAATGTCTCAGGACATGTTGACACGTAATGCCGCTATGAATTTCCAACCATGAAGGACATTCTCCGTGGCTCATTCCAATGAAACCGCTGTTGCATCAGTGATTTTCCTATGGCAAAACACACTCCTAAATAAGTGTTCTCAGCAGACATGAAATCATGACGATGACGTTGTGAAAAATGTGTAGATCTAGACGGAGATTACGTTGAGAAGTAACAGAAATTATAACTTTTTTGGCTAAGTAGTTTATCAGAAAAAATTTCGAGACCTTAGAACTTAAACGCACCTTGTTTGATGTCCATAAGATTATAAGAAGTTATGGAATTTTCTAACTTCTCAATTTATGTTTTGACAACATTTTTCTATTTTATTATAATACTGACAACAAAATTATAGACATCTTAAGGATATCATAATCTTCAATAATCAAAAATTTATTAAGGAGGCTCACGGAAAAACCTTATTTGGTTCTACGCTTTACTGATCATCTTACTAAATTTTTGGTCAATATGTTGAGATGATCCTTTAAGCTTTCTCCATGCCTTTGGAAGCAAACAGTTTCCTCCCCTTTTGGAGTTATAAGTAACGAAATTATTTGTGCATGTATCAAAGAGCATTTCTTATAAAACAAGATTGAAACCTTTCCAGGCTCTCTATGTTAAAATTAGTTACAGAAATCCATGGTTGCACCCAATAGATTTAACCTTTAAAAATTGCTTTGCACAACTTTGTTTAGGACTACCATTATAATTAACCAATAAAGTTTGCTGAGTTTGAGTCCCAGCTGTCTTTTTTTGTGAGATTTTCTCCAGGTTTGTTGGGGATCGAAACACATTCCTAGGCATTTAACATCTTTTTTTTTTGAAGTAGATTTCGGTGATTGTAAGTCAATCTTGCCAATTTTCTAAACTGTTTTTATATAAGCATTCTTTATTGTATTTGTTGTATTTGTGGTGTTTTAATTAATGTTTTAATTAACAACGCAGTTCGACCATAAGTAGTTCCATTTAGGTGGTTAGTGTGATAGTTTGACTAATTGGAAAGTTTAAAATAGCTTTAGTGTGGATATTGGCTAGCTTTTATATTCAAAGGTGAGGATTATATCAATGATTAATTATAGAGAATTCAATTATGCGTTGTTGATTTCTTTGTATAATTTGAAGTCTCCTGAGTCCAAACCCCAATTCTGTTTTTTTTTCGGTGACCTAGTGTGGATGTTGGTTAGCCTGTATTTGGCCGTCCCCATACCGCCTTATGGGGAAAACAGGATCTTCGGCCTTTATAGTGGGAATTTTTGTGCAACTCGCAGTTATAGAGGTAACGTATGATGCAGTTGGTTTTGACTCTGGGAGACAAACTCATAGGTAACTGGCAGGTTGATGTCTCCGTGAAGAACGGTGTTCTTTACGCAAGGTAAAGCACCAAAGATGGTCCTAAGGGCTTAAATCTGGACTACCTAGAGGTTTTTTTACGGTTGTTTTAGCGAAGTCTCAGATAAGGCAGGTGTACAGTGTTATCAAACGAATGATGGTTTTGTATATTATCAGTTGTGATGTGTCTGTTAAGCTTCCTTTGTCTTTGTAACTGTTCGTTCCATATGGAATTTTTTGGTGCGCTTCTTGGCAAGTGTCATTCCGAGATAACGTGCCAGGATGTCTTCTAGTTGGGGAAAAACTGAATGAGCATCACTATCAGGATAGACACTGAAACCACACTCCGAGAGAGTAGTTACTAGTACTCGCGCACTTATTAATGCTTGTTATAAAAGTTTTTATTAGTTTCCTAATATGTTCCTCAATGGTAGGTATTTGTATGCTTCGATCAAACCAAGAGGCGTTTACTGCAGTTATTAAAACTTTATTCTGTAGCACTGTAATTTGTTTATGTTGGTTTTGCTAGTAGCCCTCCACACCGGGCACCCATAAGTTATTATAGGTCTTAGATTTGATCGGTATATTAAAATCGCGCATTTATATTTTAGGGGAGATTTACAGTTTATGAGCGGAAAGAACATACTAAGGCGGGCGTAGCACTCGTTTAATTTATTGTTGATATGATGGCTCCAAGTAAGGCTCCTGACGAGATAAATACCTAAATATTTTACTGGCGAAACAGAAGGGTTCTATTTCATTGTGTTGGCGTATCCATTTGTTAAACCATTTTCGGGTTTGATTTATAGTTAGTTGGAAGTTTTGCGCTGCAGTGTAAATGTCGTGTTGTGCAGTTAGGGCTGTTTCGTCGGCAACATGGAAATGGTTGAATTAGGCAGTTGTGCTATATCACTCACATAAATGTTAAAGAGAAGTGACGCCAGTACAGAGCCCTGTGGAACGCCGACAGTAATTTTTGAAGTGTCTGAAATTGTTGAATTGATTTTTATGGCGAATGTTCCATTGGTTAACATTGATGCTATAATATTTATTAGACAGGTAGGAAGTTTCAGCTGTAATAATTTGTGGGTGAAACCGTTGGCCCAGACATTGTTGAATGCTTTGGATATGTCAAGGAAAGCAATTACAGTGTAAAGTGTATTTTCGTAGCTTTGTTTAATTATTTGCGTAAATCCTAGTAGTTGGTGGTTAGTTGAGTAGTTTTTTTAGAATTATGGTATAATATTTTGTTTTTTTAGTTCATGGCTTAGCTCAGACTGTATGATTTTCCCAAAGAGTTTGGCTATGGTTGGTAGTAGGTTTGTGGATCAATAACTATCTGTGGAATGTTTATTTTTTCTTGGTTTTTTAAATAACAAAATATAAACCAGTTTTTAATGATCTGGAAAATAGCCTAATCGTAGACATGCATCAAAAATGAAGGCAAAGTAAGTAAATGCCTTTTTTGTAAAGTTCTTCAGGGTTATGTTTGGTATCAGATCATGTTTCTTATAAGACATTGTTTATTTCTTGTCGTATTTCTTTAGGTGACGTATGATTAAAGTTGAGGCTGTTTAGGGGAATTCTCGAGGTAACGTGACTTTTCACATCTTTATGAAATCTTTGGTGATTGTTGTGACAGACAGTAGTAAAGGTATCTTTAAAGTGACTTGCGAAAATCTTGCGTTAAACTTCATCGGTGCTGTATGTAAAGCCATTGTTGCTGATTACAGGCATTATTGTGTTTTTGTTAAGTATTTTTCTAGTGACGTTCCGCGTTGTTCTATCATTAGGCTGTAGTTTTTTGACATATTTTCTGTACTTCGAGATTTTGTCGAGTTTACATTTGACCCTGTGCGTAAGTTGGTTAAGCAATGTTTTTATTTGAGGATTTTGATTGTTTATCCGCGCGCTTTATGCTTTCTTTTATTAAATTGAAGATGTGTAAGGGTGGGTGTGTATACGTAAGTGTATTTCTTCTGTTCGGGTTTGTTGTGGATTTTTTTAACGCTTCTGTGAAATTGTTTATGTGGTGATCAAGGTCTGCTTTAGTATTAAATGCTGGGGGTGATTCTAGTTTGCTATCTAGCTGTATTTGAAATTCACCCCAATCGATTTTGCTAGTAATTAACGTTAGAGATCTGGATAGATATGCGGGTGTGTTTAGGGAGATCAACACGGGGAGGTAGTCTGAATCAAGTTCGTGAAGAACATTTTCATATATTGAGCGATTGAAGTTTTCTTGTAACAAAATATTAAGAATGTTTGGTAGTCGATTTCTTTGATAATGGTAGTAGGTTAGCTCACTAAGAACGGCGACTTGAATACCTAGCTGAGTGATGTAAGCTAAGAGTCGTTGTCCGTTCGGGGTATTCGTCCGACATTCTCAAGTTTCCTATCCGTATGGTTGGTTCATTAGGAAAGAGGATGGGGATGTCTGTTTCTACCAATCTTTTATTTAATTGCTTGTATATACATATAATTGTAAGTGATTTCTTGTCATTGCATGTTATTTTAGGTGCTGTAGCTTCTAATGTGGTAGTTGTGGGGATTGTAGTTCGGTCAGTGAAAGATGTCGTTTAGTAATGATTCTTACTCCACCTGAGGCTATCTCTCCTTCTCTGTCTTTTCTGTATGTTATACATTGGAATTTTAAAGGTTTTATTATTAATCAGATGAGTTTCAGATACGCACATAATATTTATAGAGTGTCTAGCTAGAAAAGCAATAAATATAGATCTCTACAGTTTGATGCCGTTAGCGTTTCAGTTTGCTATTGTTAAATTTTGGATAGTATGTGAGTTAACAATTTACTTATTAGTAAAGAAATAGATGACTTTATTTTACTCATATAGATTGATGATACTACTAATTAGTGTATTGCCGATATTGGATGTATTAGTTTGTAAGGCGTTAAGTTAAGGTTTTGACTGTTGATGTAGTTGTTATATCTATTTTGGTTGTTGATTGTACTGGAACGTGAATTGTTGGTTAGTCATTTATTGGCGTTGGATGATATTCGGTTAATTTTGGTAGTAAGGGCGTCCTTTGTAACTGGCGGAATGTTCTTCTTCAGTATTGTGATTTATCATCTGTTTTTTTTTCTGGCAATCTTTAAATGGTGATTACTGGTGCACTTGACTTATTTATTATTAATTTGTGTGGTCATATCTTTGGCAACATGTACATTGTGGTATGTCACGAGGTTTTTCTTGCGCTTCTACTTTGATAATACTGTAGTTTAGTCGGGTGGGGTTGAAAATGTCATTTTCTGTGCCGCCTTTTTTAAGTTCAGCAACAATAAGGGATATGGGCTTTTGGTCCTCCTTTAGCATCCGCATAACTTTTAAAATAGGATATTTCTTTACGCAAATGTCGGTCACGATTTCCTGTTCTGTTATTGATAAAAAAAGTCCTCTGATTACTACGGAGAGATTAGTGTTTTTAGGGATTTTAAACGTGTGGTATTTAATGTTTCCTTTATCATAATATTGTGTTAAAATGCGGTAGTCTTCTGATGTTGAGAGATTAATTCGGAGAAATGCGTCTTTATATGATGTAGAAAATTTACCTCTAATGAGTGTTATAATATATTTTATTACTTCCTGATAGTTGTTAGCGTTGTGCAGCTAAAGCGGTGGAATTTTTAAATTTGCTGTGGCTATCGTTCTTTTTCGCTGTTGTTTTGAGACCCTTCATTGGGAATGTAATATTTGTTGCGTGATACGAGTTCTTCATTGTTAAAGTAGTTTCTCCGTTTTCTGTTTGTGGTGATGATGGCTATTAATTCCGCTTGTAGATTAGGCACATTATAGTTATTATTGGTTGTCATTTTAGTTTTAACTTTGACGAATCTCGTCTGTTGCGCAACGGATTATTATCAAGTTTATGATGGCATAGGTAGTACAATCGTTAAAAGTTTTGAGAAGACTTGACGTACATTTTGAAAATAACATCCTTAAGAAGACTTATATGTATGTGTAAAAAATTTAAAAAAAAACGTAGTTTAAAATGAAGGTCATCGATGCTGCTCAAGGACCAGCGTGACCGAAAAAAATATTTACATTATTCACCGCATTTTCGAGAATCTTTTCAGCAACCGTTAACCATTAATTCCAACTTTATAAGTAATTTGCTTATGAAGTTAAAACAAAGGTACGATCCTGATCTGTCTTACGATATTAGCTGTGTACAGCTCAATACTAAATTGCGGATTTATTTTCGGAGTACACTGGAACAATCTCTTTATAGTTCGAACTAATCTCCCTGCGATTATTATTTCTTATCTGCACTAAAAGAAGCACATTATTTTTCAATATAAATAAAATAATCCTGTAATAAATAAAAAGAATCCGGTTTACATTTTATTCACCCATGTATGTAGTTTTGACATACAGTTTCACTAGAAACGTGCACTTCTGGTAGGATTATAATAGGTTAGTAACTAATTTTCTGCGGTTCTATCATAATTTTTTAAGCTTTGCTACAAAATGTTGCAATTTTAGTATTATCCGATAGCCCGTGTCTCCAGGAATAATTTTTATGCACAGGTCATCATACCTTTTTTACAGAATAGTGCCGATTAGAGAGTAAATCCGTTTACTGCTACATTTTCAGTACAGTTTTTGAACCCGAAGATAAGTGTTGCGGAGGCCGGAAGGAACATCTGCAAAGTCCACGGAGACGGAGTCGTTGCTGAACGCATTGTACAGGACTGGTTCAAGAAGGGATGGAAGAACATAACCCACCAACAAGGAGCAGGTCGTCTACGAGAGGCCAACACCTAGACTCACTAGCTTCTTTCGCTCCAAACCCACTGAGTTCTACCGCCGAGGTATCGACATGCTCCTCGACAAGTGGCAGGATGTCATAGATTCGGAAAGAAACTACTTCGATTACTAATTTGTTTTTTGTTGGGAATTAATTAATGCATAGGTAATGGTACTATGATAGGACTGCAGAAAATTTGTTACCAACCTATTAATTATTACTGAAACCTCAGAAACTTACTGTCTTTCAGGCACAACAAATATACATACCGGTCCATAAGTTTAGCACAACTGTAATTTGTCTACCTGTAGTCTTTACTTTAGAAGGCAACATTTTGCATAGATAATACAGACCCAGACAATACAAATGTAATATAATTATAAAATTATTTTTTTCTGAGACTATTTATTTCGCAGGATTTTTATTTTCTACTACTGTGTCGCAGTTAGTTTTCTTAATAATACAAGACACATATATTTCAATATGCTCTTTTAATAAAGTAATCATCAGCAACATCTTATACCAAATTTCAAATCATGGATTTGCAAAGTTTTGACAACACCACATTTTTCATATATTAAGAATAAACTTGGGATATTCAAAAATAATTTACACAATTGTTTTCTCACCAATAAAGTTTTACTAGGAAGAAGTGAGTACACATTTCAATAAAGGTACTTCTCTACAATATCTATGCACTTTTGTCTCTCTCTTGTCAGATTTCTTAAAGCTGATGTAAACAATTCTTTGAGCGTAGCATGGCCAACTAAAGCTCTTCAAAAGAGAAAATTTTTTTTCGTGCTTTGCCTCTTTCATTGTGTTAAATAAGGCTCAGGTCGGTACAAGATTTGGCAAATATAGGGCGTCAGGCAACATGATGAGCACTATCGCTCATAAAAGTATGGACACTCAATAAAAAATAAATTTATACAATTAAATGCAAGAAAACAATATATTGCTACATAACACGTAAAAACAAACAAAAATCATCATAAACAATAAAAAAATTAACTTAAATATTAAACAATTATTTCACCAAAAAACGACCCTTTGCATTTAATATTGATTTTACAATTCTAGCCATTCTTTTGATTATATTTTTTAATTTTTCGGTTTGTAAATTTCTCCAAGCACCTTGAAAGAAAAATTAAAAGTTAATTTTTGGGCGTGAGACGCTCCTTTCTTACTGTTCTGTCCAGCTCATCTCATAGCAACTCTATGAGGTTGAGATCTGGACTCTGTGGTGATAGTGTCATAATTTTGAGTATTTTTGTTCTTTTTCGTTTGCTAGATAGTCGCTACAAAGCTTTCCAGTATGTTTAGGCATGTTGTCTTGCATCATCACGATTCTTTTCCGGATTAATCGCAACCCAGATGGTATGACGTTTTTCTTTAAATTTTTTTATAGTGTTCTTTCCTCACAGTGCAATCGATTTTTACTAAGTCTCCCACACCAACCAAAGAAAAGCACCCCACACTAAAACAGATCTACTTCCGTGATTGACAATCACTACAATACAGTCTTGGATTCTCTCATTTTCTGACTGAAAATTACAAATTTGGATTCGTCGGCTCATAATAGGTTTTGACACTGTTAATTTGTCTAGAAACGATGCTTTTGCGCTCATTTAAGCCGTTTAACCTTATTACTGCTCCGCAACAATTTTTTGTTGGTCGCAATACGACCATAAAGATTAGCCTCCTGAAGACACAGCAATATCTGAGGCAGTTAATCTCCTATTTCGCTTACTTATCAGTCTGACGAACTGATCGTCTGCATCGTGATGGCTCAGGGGGATGGCGATCCCTAAGACTTTACGTCTTTAAGTAACGCGGTAATGTAAGATTCACCGTCGAAGCACAAACCCTTAATGTTTTCGCGATATTACGCACTGATAGCCTTTCTCGATGTAAAGTGAGAATGGCTGAACGAGTTTCTATGGAGAAAAGCTTACAACGGGATATTGAATGCAAATTTCAAAACAAGACGTGACAGAAAACCTAAGTAAGCCGCGCGAGGCCTTACAATAAATTAGCGAGCTCAAAGTCGGAACTCCGGACGGCGCACCGTTTCATTTTTAATGTAAACAAACATCTAAAACAAGAGATAGGAACAGAAAGACAGATAACATGACAGCCCAAGGACATAAAAGCGTTATAATATTTTTCTATTAAATTTTTCGACCCAACAAATGCTTATAAAGAAAATCTACACGTGACTAATTATTTTCATTCAAAACAATATTGACTAAGAAGATGAAAAAGTGTTAAACAAAACAAAACTTATTACAAAAAGTATTATTATTCACTGCATAAGAAAATTTTGTGTCCATACTATTATAAACGATAGGATGGTAATAATACAGGGACCGAAATGTTATTTTGAAACAAAGCATCGCGTTTTCATTTTCCGGGGCAGCGTTGACGACTGGTCTCTCACAAAGGGGTAACCTGTCAAATTAATCCTTCTGATCCCAAAAAATAAGTTATTTGTTTTAGAATAGAATTTCATTGTCAGCTGTGGCTTCTTGGGACAAGAATTTTTAATGTGCTATAATTCCATAGACTAGTATTTCTCATACCGAAACCCAAGCAGTCGAAATATAGACAAAAGGGTGCAAGCTTAGAAAGAATAGGGACTTGCTAAGCGTCACTATTAAACCAATTACCATCTTTGCAATTTCTTTTGCAGAGGTAAGTAGACTAGAGGCAGCTGACAAGTGGGTCGGTGCAGTAACTGAGTAGAAACTAGAGTTGCAGCCAGGCGAGGAAAAGCCTGAAGTGCGATAGTTGTGCCGCTATGTGGAGGGATCTCAGGACAGACGACGGAAGAGCGAGAGCCGTGCTCGTGGTTATACGAAGAGGACAAGAGATTTACTATGGACGAGGCAAACTAGCAGACTGAAGCACTATCTTTTAGTGCGAGATGATTTGAAAGTGCCTGAGATACATCTATAGGTACAGAGCAGTCACCCTAAGATGCAAGTCGAGGTTTGGAGCCTTGCAGCTATTGGCTGAGATCGAGATCCGATTCTGTTATATCATGGCGCACGATGAAACCCCGAACAACGAGCGAGAGGACCAGTTGGGCAAAGAAGCAGCGAATGGATCAGAATCGCAGGATTTTGAGACGGTTTCAATGGGGCTTATAAGAAACTTCCGAGTTACGAGTTAGAACGAGAGCAGAATAGGAACGACATGCGCACATATTGATCTCCATGGTAAACATGGCGTGACTAGCTACAGAATGCTTTAACCAGCATACCGTCCAACTTTTCATAAAGCATGGCAACTTTTGGTCCTGCTCATCCAAAAGCTAGCGGAGAATCAAATCAAGGCCAGAGTTGAGTAAATCTTCATTACGGGCGAGTGGGGAAGACTACAAGTACACAACTGGTTTACGTCTTTTGTAAGATTTGCGGAACGGTACGCCAAATTGCGCATTGACGCAAACTTGTAATAAGGTGCGCAGGGGTTGACAAATTAGTGGTGGTGTGTAATACGAACTCTGACATTTTAAAGACTAAACAGACAGAGGCTGTACGTGAATTAAGACAGATTAATCTGCTTCTTTGTAAATGATAAGATGACTCGAAGCCATCAGCGGCTTCGAGTATTATAAAGAATTGAACATTGTGAAATTCAGGTTTAGACAGTAAGAATGATGAATGTATTTGCGTAGTGCTGATGTAGCTAATTGCATGCACTTTGATTTTACTTTCTTAGCACAGTCCCTACCACACAGTTTTGCAACTCTGTCCTGCATTCTCGCATATGACTATTAACCTCATGGATGTCTAAAGCAGTCATTCCTCTACTAAAAAAACCACGCCGTCTATTGCTGGCCATGATTGCCTGTCTTCATGCTTTTCTATTTTACCCACAATTTCACTTGCAGTTCTGCGCGCTTTTTTTCTATTCGGGCTAGTGACATCATTTGGTGCTATAGTCTATGATATAATAGGGTTTTCTAGAAGAATGTCGCTTATTTTTGAAGGCCATAAATAATTATAAACATTGCCTACCGTTCAGAGAGCGAGTTTTTTTAAACATAAAAAGTTTTAGAAGAATTATTAATATTTTATGCAAGTATTAATTATTTTTGGTTAGATTCCTAAACATCTCCGTTTCGCTACCTTCAACATATTTTTACCTCAAGGCCGATCGCTTTTTGATGTATTGGGCAATCTTTTCGCCACAAAAGCACGACCTCTTCGACCTTGCACTGGAATTATGCATAAACGCTCTTTTAGCTCTCATTATGCAATCCGGCAAAATTACCTTTTAATTGCGCCGGCTGACCTTCGCATTGGACGCAAATGAAGATAAATGGCGCCGCGCGCGCGTCGCTCTATACCCAATATGGACGGTTCCAGCCTCCGCGCAGCGACTTATTTGGCGAGAAAATGGGCTGCCGGTTGCAGCACTACAATAAGCTTCGGCAGCAACGCGCCTGTTGGGGCAGGAGCCGTTAACCGGCCGTGGCATTCGAATTCTGCAATTGCGAAAAACAACAGGCGCGACAAATCGCGCTCCTATGGAGGATCCCACGCCGTGGGGGATCACCAACATTTCCTCCTGTTTTTCTTGCAGCGTGGGACGCTCCCAATTGGGTTTGCGGCAGTGACATTGGGTCATTACCGAAATTACCAGAGGGAAAGCAGCTGCGCGGTTTTTAGATCAAATTAAGTCATTAAGTTAAAATGAAAAGCTGCTGGCGCTTCTAATGGGTAGAAATGAAGAATTATGGCCTGTAAGAGTGCAAATGCTTAGCTGAAAAATTTTGATTGATGTTTGCTGTTATTGAGTGACTTTTAAAATTGTGGCAAGAACACTCGTGGAGGAAATAAATCCTCGAGTTGGTAAGATCAAACGGTAGCAGCATAATAACGGTAATATCGTCAAGGCAATTTCTATTTTTATAGTGCAACGCAAGGAAACTCCGCTTGAATAATCATTTGGATATTGTGGTACTACATCATCATTACAGGTTTCCAGGAAATTATTAGTATGCAGAGTGCTTTTCGAAAACAAGGATTTGATTATGTAAATGTCACATGTAATGTATTGCGTTTTTGCGGTCATAAAGTTTAACCTTGTTAAAAGTTGGGTATTTATCATCAGAAAGTTTTTAAAAGTTTGTTAAGTGTCTTCTGAAATGTTCTTATTTTTCTTTTTCGGCTCTATGTATTCGAGATGTTGACTATCACCAATTTATGTTAAAATTTAATCAATTTAAAAACACAACTGAGGACTAAGACCACTATAAATTGTTTTTCCCGGAGTCTCTCTTCAAAGTTCTGCATCGCACTTACCAGCAGTTCTTCTGACATAGTTGAAAGAAATCGAAACAGATAAATCTGACAATCGTGAAAGTCAAGGGTTATCGCCGATATTGAGATTACATGTTGGGAAAATATTTGGCGAACAAATGGCATGGAAGCGCTTGCTATATGGACTATGAGTCTATCTTGTTGGAACCATACTTGTTCCATGTTTACTCCTATAAAAATGGGTAGCATGTCGACATAGTGCTTTGAATTCACTCTTACTGTACTCTCTTATTATTCAAAAAAGTAAGATTTAATAATCCTACTTTCAAAACGCCGCAATAAACTGTGAAAATACTATTGAGAGATGTCTAGTGTATGTAGTGTGGGTTCTCTGTTACCCAAAAGCGACAGTTTCACTTGTTGGCATAGGAATCCAAATTGAAATGTATTGTGTCAGTCATCATCACAATTACATCATTAGAATCAATAATCTTAAGCATTCTTCCACAAAACAATTTGTATTGGACAAAATCACCTCGAAGCAGCTTTTGAACAATCATGGTTATGTATGGATGGAATTGTAATTCGCCGTGTAAGATAAGATATAGTGAGTGACGAGGCAGACCTACAGTTGGAGTACGACCTTTTTCAACATATTGTACAGCCAGTTGATTTTCTGTTTATAATTGGCCCATTTGTGCAAAACAATTCAATAGATTGGAGATTGTGTTACGATCAGGGAGCGCCGCATTACGCGTAACATTAAATTGTCGATGGACAAGATGTAAAAACTAGCGAGGAAAGCATCATTGCGAAAAACGTGATGCTCTACATCCAACTGTGCCATGGTTACTAAAACTACTGAACTACTTACAGGTGTGCACCGACCTCCTCCTTTCCAACTACATACTATCTACTTCAAATACATTAGTTGTTTTTGCAGCATCCATTTTTTATACATTACTTTATAGTTTTTAGTCAGTTTAATTGCTCTTGTAACTGTATATGCCTGTTCTTTAGAATGCTAGTTTTATTTATTTTTGCTTTTTTCTTTACTTTATAGATATGGTTTTTACTTTCTTCTCCTGTTCTTCCTCTTGTTTCTCCAAGTTTCTTTAATTCCTATGAACGTGTTGGTATTTTTTTGGTTTATATTATTTTTCTTTGAATAATTTTGTAAGCCATTAAATAACTAACAAGCCAAACAGTTATTATGATTCTTTTTTCTATACACCAAGACTAAAATTTTATTTATTATCCACTTGAAGAGCTAATAGCGATAAACAATGAACGAAAACAACCGTTTGCTTAAAAACAACTCACTTGCTTTCTACATGTGTATTTTACATTCGAACTGCTAGGAAATCTGCGGTTCTTCTTCTTTTGCTTTTTTTTAATCTTGGCTTATTAATGATTATAGCTTTTCCTTGTCTAATTTAAAATTTTCATGGGCTTGTTTGTGTACATGCAAGACCGTTGTAATGGGAAAGGGCATGGGACCTTGAATATATGTTTGCTGATACTACATTATAGAACTTTTTAATTTTATAATAAAAATCAATTCGATTTATTACAATTTTGTTATCTGTGAGCTTTTTTCTGGTATATACGGGTTTGTATGTCAGCTTGAAAAAGGTATTAGTTGCTAGTAACTACCCATCTCTGTAGGATTGTTCCAATTTGTCGGCCCTCTGATTTAACTCACTACTTTAACATTAAAATTCCACATTGTAAAGTTACCTCTCTTATTCTTGATTAGAAATAAAAATTTTCATCATTTTTCTTTTTTTTGCGTTTAGATTAGATTCATACCAAATGATTCTCTTTTAACTTATATTAGTATAGAGTAAATAACTGATGACTACCTCTTCTTTAACTCAAATTTAGTAGAAACCAGCAAATGCACGTACATTAAGACGTTATTTAAAGCGAAAAATGATTATTTTATAGGCAACATACACATGAACGATAAAACGTTAAAATCAAAATACTAGTCTACGAAGTAGTAATATGTGGATCGTTTATATTGTTTTTTGGAAATTCCTGGTCTTTTCGAATGTTCCGCACAACTCATCAACTTTATTTCTCACACTACTGCAATGATTAAATTGAGTTCAATGGAGAAGACATTTAGTTCAAAATGTATGTATTTGTAGTCGGTAGTGTGTGAGTTATAGTCGATTAAACGGTTAAAAAATTAAACACAGAAGTGTGGTTAAATATCTATTCCTAAGTCATTCGCGAGTTTCAATGAAAGAGCGTTTAAATGACGAACTCAATGATGCCTTCTCTTCATAAAGTACAGTAAAGAACTTGGTGAAAAAGCTCTATTTTTGTTGGAAACTATAAAACCATGGAAGATGCTAGACATGAGAATAAGTGCGTGATTCAGGAATAATAGCACTTTAAAAAAATTGTTGAGAGAGAGGGAGAGAGAGAGAGAAAGACTGCAACAGGATTGAAGCTTCACAAGATTAGTGTACGTTAAATTTAGCAAGATTATCTTCATATAAATAAGCTAGTTTTAAGATATTTATTACATGATAAAGTTGTTCAACTATTAGATAAAATTGCTAGTTATTCTATTTATTAATAAGTTTAAAACCCTGTTTAAATGGAGTTTATACCATAAATAAACAGCCGTAAATTGGGTGCAAGTAAATGGCACAATGGTTGGCGCGGGTCATTAAGCTTACCTGGATTATACTGTGCTTGCTCTTCCTAGTTGTTAGCGATGTAACGTAATTTTGATTTTTTGTAATTTTCAGTATCATGTAGGGATCAGTGACTTGACTTCTATTCATACCGACTAGGTAAATATTCCTTTTGACACTGTCCTTGGGAGACTTTCTGACTCCGGTCAGGTGTGACTAATTCGACTTATTGTAAACCTAAAGTGGTGTCTTTCTAGGAGACTATGCTTACACAGTTAAATTCACTTTTTTAATTTAAACCACGATAATTGCATAAAATGGCAATTTTTTGTCATTTAAGAAACAATGGTTAACTAAAAGTATTCCTATATCCATCTAAATTTTTAAGTAGCCTGTACGTCAACATGTTAGATTGTGAAGCTTTTCGCCTGCTACAAGAATACAGAAGTCAACACAAGTTCTTCAATCTTTACAAAATGCATACATTTTCTCAAGTAAAATTCTTTTGGTTGCATGTGCAACTACGTATGCAGTTCCTAACTGTTGTTTGCATCATGAGAATTGGTCTTCCAATTGCCCCTTTGGTTGCTTTAAATAAAGCAAATTCACACAATTTCATGTGACATACCATAGCATTTAGCGTGTACATAGTTTACGAAACTGAAAAAATCCTAAATGATTTCTTGTTTCAGCTGTAATTAAATTTTAGTTTATAGGATCAACCACGTCTACTCTACCAAAGTAACATTTGCTACAGAAGTTACGAGATTTTTGAACTTTATACACTTGTGGCTATGGAAAACTTGGATTCATTATATTAAATCTCTATTTATCGATTAGTTTTTAATGATTTTTACACTTTTACTGTTCAAAAAAGAAATGATAACGCTGTTCTTGTTTCGCATGTATTTCAAATACAACGGTAATTTTTTATCTACAATATAATTGTGCAACTTGACATCCAGAGCTGTTCATCATCCTTATAAATTATTTTAAACCAATTAAGGATGTGTAATTGTAAATATAGCAAAAATAACAGAGGCTCATAGTGTCATCAAGACAGGGCTTGACAGAAAAAGAAAGTTACTCGTCATTTTGTTTATTAAAAGTAGGCAAAGTTTATGATATATTATCTACAAACGCCTTTGCTGAGGTACGTTATACCGTTTTTCGTTTAGATCTCCGATTTTTGGAAGCCGAGAATGGTTACTAGTTAACATTTATCTGAAGATCGCTTTCTTTATAAGTGGAATAACAAAATTCCATATGTAAAATGGTTAATAGAGGGTATGGTAGTTAAATGAAGGTAATCAGCCTCCATTTTGTTCTTTAAAAGACAGTAGGGTAAAAAATATATTTTAAAATCGCTTTTATTAAAGTACAATATGTAACTTTAGAGATCAAAAATTAATCAAAATAATCGACCAATTCAGGAATTTTGAGGTGAAACAGCTTCTAAGTGTGACTGAACCCTAGAAATAATAATTAAAGAAAATAAACTACAGATAAATTGGCTAATTTGCAACAAATAACAGATGATATAATCTATTTTGGTGGTATAGTGCTCACATAGAGAAGAAAAAGCATGTTTAAGAAATTGGAGCAAATAAAAGACGAAATATATGAAAATAAAAATATTACTGACACAAGAACTAAATCAAGTTAAAACGGAAGCGCTACATAACAAGAAGATTACCTTTGGAACGGTAATGCATAGAGAGTACTTGAAATTGACAGTAATAAATAATTATGCATAAAAAGCCAAATTAGAAAGATAGTGACAAATTAGTCAAAAATCGGCAAAAGCAACACCGTATTGTATGAATGTGAAGCTTTGATTCTTAATAGACATCAAAACTGGATAGCGATGAGAAAAAATAACACTTAAAATGGATAGACAAAGCAGAAGACAGAACAAATCGCGAAGTTAAGGAAACCAGTACCTTACAAATAGTAGAACGATAAAGATTACCATTATAGAAGTCAATTGAAAGGAAACTCAACAGCAGATTTACCAAAAAAAATTTACAACAGGGTATAGTGGTTAAAAATAAAGAGAAAAAGGTGGAGTAAAAAAAATTAGAAATAGAAACATAAACATACTGTTAATAGTTTTAAAAACATGGTCTGCAAGACCTGCAAATCTACAGATAGTCTTACAGGGTTAACATTAAGAAATAAAATTGAATACAATTCTTTATTAATAAGGTGTTTAATTACCATTATTTTTGAGTGTCACATAACGATTTTGTATACTAGAGACTAGGTTTACAGAGCAAATGTATGGTCTAAGACCCGACCTTTCCGAGTGGATTGGCATCAGGAGATCGTGACAGCAAATCCAATCGACCGATTACATTTTTTCTTATTTTTAAGTCTTACATAGTTGTTGTTATCTTCTTGTAACAATTATGTTTAATCCTAGATTAAGCCGCAGCGAACAACTATTATATATTTTAACCATCTGCTCTACATTTAAAGTATTTGTAAAGAGGTGTACTGTTACAAATCACCGTTCACTAAAATAACCCCCGACATGTAACTTAATGAGATATTTAATGAAGCACAAGAGTAATTTTTTCCGCATACAGAATAAGATCACATCAAAGGAGAGCAAGTCGAAAACTCATTATTAAATATAGGCTCCATTTAGTCCTTTTTTAAATTTTCCTCTGCCTACAAACGTTTTTTTTAGATACTTTTTGACAAGCAATGGTTTCATGGTCATACTTTGCATTGTAATATTTTAACATTCTTTTTGAAAAGGTTTAAGCGATCTTGATAAAATGTTAAGTTGGATTTTTTTAAATAATCGTAGTTTGGTTGTCCTTAGTTGACGTTGCTTATCTCTTTCTTTAATGGGGAACTCATCCACAGTTAGTATCACTATATCCACTTTAGCACAAAATCTGAAGATTCGTAAGGTAATGCGTTGCTGCTATAGTACTGTAACAAATTTCTGAACGCCCTCCGTAGGCGCACCCTCGTGTAAGACGTTTGCGGCTGCTGAGCCGTCACGGTTAAGCGGCGAATATTACACCTTTAATGCGAGCGACTACTATGAGACTTGTGGTGCTTGAACACGTGTGAGGACCCGAACAATGCGTAAATTTCCAGATGTTTACTAGATGGTTCCTGTAGGATCCAAAAGCAATATCGATTTTATAAAAAGCACGCAGCAACCCAGGTAAAAAGTCAAGTATCGGAAGAAAGTGACTGGGCTAATGCAACATAAATAGTGTTACAGATAAATATAGTTATAAAATGTAATTTTTGTTGCTTGAGTTTTGAAGTGTAAGGTTGTGTCCGAACGCAGATAAGCAAGTAAGAGATTTCTATTATTAATTTAATTTATTTTCGTTATATCGGTAACTTATAACCTATAATATTGCACCAATGCCGACGGCTCAACAATTTATTCCAATGCAATTTGTCCAACAAAGCTATCAATATGCTCATAATTTCCCAAACTTAACAACCACATATTGCCCTACTCCAGACACATCTGTAACTTCAAATGACGCATCTTATCACCCTCATTTTATCTATCAGCAGCAACAAATTCCTACAGTTTCTCACAACACAGAATGCAAATAGTTAATAATAAAAAACGTAATCGACTAGAAAACACCAATATTAATCTGTCAATCCAAAATAAACAGTCTAAAACTACGAGTTGCTGCCTAAACCATGAAACATGGGCATACTTTTGTAATAGAACTCCTCGATGTGTAAAATACACACGTCGCAATGTGAATCCAAATAAAAATATAAAAATGTGACGTGTGTCACCTTGCAAGTTATAAAGGATGCCCTGTCTATAAGAAACTCAATCAAGGAATCTTCCTATCTCTAGGACAAAAAACTTTCCCAAGTGCAAGATCCTATTAACCAGGATTCTCATTCGCCCAAGCATTGATAAATAACATCCAACCCTTCAACAGTATAACTTTACAACAACAGAATACTGACCCAACAGCTCAACCTAACGACATGACTGAATTAAAGCAGATGTTAAAACAACTGATGGAACAGATGAGCACTATGTTAAATCTCTTAACCACCGTCGTTGCTAGAACATATAATAGACAGTCACCTTAACGGGCTGTTACAACATAAAAATGAACTCACTGCTTTTACCATATCACTGTCTCGAAGTCGTTTTAATTTTAGAAGCGCACTTTACACAACGTAGCTACTTTAACATATCAGGATTTACATTTTATGCAACGCAACATCCTGACGGCACGGCACAAGCTGGCACTGCCATACTCGTTAAGAATTTAGTTAAGCATTATGTACTCTCCCTCATTTACAAGCTACGCTAATGGTAGTCGAAAATTGGCTAGGCCCACTCACAATATCAGCGGTTTATTGCTTACCAAGGCATAATATCAAATAAAATACATACGAGGATTATTTCCGCTCACTAGGTTATAGCCCCTAGCCAACTAGCTCCTACAGTTCAATCAGTCTGCTGCCGACTCTATCAAAAGTTTTTGGAAAACTGCTCCCACAGAGGTTATACCCAATGCTTTTAGAAAATCATTTGATACCTGATCATCCATTTGGTATTCGGAAAAACCATACGACAGTTGAACAAGTCTACAAGGTTGTAGACAAAATTATAAAAGACTTTGAGGAACGTAAATACTGCACAACTGTATTTCTGGATGTCACACAGGCTTTTGACAAGGTCTGGTTTGAAGGTCTGCTTTGCAAAATCAAGAAAACCCTACCTACGGATTATTTCGATCTGTTGAGGTTATACTTAACCACTTAACTCTTTCTTGTTAGATACGATAACGAGTTAACACCTCTATATCCCATTAACTCGGGCGTACTCCAGGGTAGCGTGTTGGGTCCAATTCTCTACTTGATATTTACAGCAGCTCTCCCCACAACGCCCAGAACCATAGTCGCTTCTTTCGCCGACAACATGGCCATTCTCTCGTCGCACACCGACCCCAACATAGCATCCCAACAGTTGCAAGACCACCTAGACAAAATACACAGTTGATGCACCAAGTGGCGCGTCTCCATAAACGAAAGCAAATCAGTCCATGTAACGCTCACGCTAAGGAGAGGCATCTGTCCACCAGTAACGCTAAACAATCAATAGATTCCGAAAGTTGATAGTGCCAAATATCTCGATATCTATTTGGATAAAAAGCTGACTTGGAGAACGCATATATGGACAAAACGCAAACTAAAATTACAAAAAATGTACTGGCTACTAAGGGCACAATCCCAGCCATCCTTGGAAAATAAGTTGCTCCTATAGACAACCATGTTCAAGCTCATATGGACATATGGAATACAACTCTGACATCCAATATCAAAATTCTTAGAAGATTTCAATTCAAAATATTCCGAATAATTGTACATGCACCATTTTTAAAAAATTTTTTGCCCTTAGGGTATGTCTGTCTTACTGGATCTATGTTCGCTGCAGCCTATGGCTTATTTTGATTACCCTAATAAGGTAAATTCACAATCAATATGTAATTGATGTCCCCTGAATCAGCAGATACAGGTCCTTTACAGGGTGTGTCTGGAAATATTATATTACCTTTTCCTGCACAGCGCCTTGCACTTCCATGGGATGTGTAAGGCTGTTTCCGGTTCCTTGCTTCCACCAAGACAACTAGGTCGTAGGCGTAACCTACAGAAGAGAATCCTTCGTCTTTTAAGTTCTTTAAAAGTCCATCCATTACCAGGTTTCCTAGCAGGGGAGAGAGAACTCCTCTCTGAAGGCACCCTCGCTACCTGGACCATTATAGTTTTGTCATAGACAGGCGAATAAACCATCCTTCCTTTGACCATGCAGTCTATCCACTTTCAGCAGGTCTCCTCCAGGCCACGGCCTCTCAAGGCCGAGGTTATGGAATTGAAATATGTATTGTCAAAAGCCCCTTCTATGTTCAAAAAGACAGATAGAAGGATCTCTTTGTTGTCCAGCGTTTTCTCTACTCTCCAAGTGAGGTAGTGATGTGCTGTTTCAGTTGAAAGACCAACTTGATAGGCAAATTGGTTCTCATATAGCAGTTGGTGTACCAGTATAGCTCCCCTAATGTGCTAATCAAGCAGTTTTTCCAACGTCTATAACACTTTGCCTGCAAATAGTGGGCCCGACCAGACTTTGGTATAAATACCACTCTAGTAAATCTCCATAATTTTGGCAAGTAGTTTAGGGCCAAACTGGCTCTGAGTACCATGCAGATCTTTGTCATTAGAAGTTACGAGCCCTTCTATAGCATAGCAGGAATGATTCCGACCGGTCCTGGAGATTTATAGGCTTCAAATGAGTGTATAGCTCATTTGAGTTTATTGAAAGTTACCACTCTTCTTGCAATCTCCCAGTCTTCCCTTGATGCTGTGTTGCCAAAATCAAGGAATACCTGATTTCTCCAGTCTGAGAGCAACTGTTGTATAATTACAGATCTAGGAAAATGTATCCGAGTAACTTCGGTCAATGTTTCTTTTCCTGTTTTGGTTTACTTTTCGGATTTAGATTCCAGAGTACCAATCAAATTACAATGAAAGTCTTTTGAGAGTACTTTACGGAGTCTGGTACATGCTGGAGTATTTCCAGTCTCTTCACAGTACCTTCTCCATGATTCTCTCTTGGCATCTCTCAATGCTTTATTACATTCAATTAGGGATGCCCTATAGTTATCTGTCTTCTGATATTTTAGCCCTGTTAAACAGTTTTCTTACTTGCCTTCTCACGGTTCCAAGGTCTCCATTCCACCAGGGTACGTTCCTGATGGAAGCCCTTGCAACCAGAAGACAGTTTTTATTGTACCCTGAAATGACTGCCTCAGTTAACTGATCCACAGCCATTTCAAGCTCAAGGTTATTATGAACTTTCCTTATCGTACTCGCCAAATTTTGGTCTAGGTCCACCTTATAGGCTTCCCAGTCCGTTTTACGAGAATTACGATAGTTTTCTATCATTCGCTGAATTCCAGTGATTTCGAACTTAATGTATCTGTGGTCTGAACAACTCTCTTCATCAGATATTTGCCAATTTCTAACAAAGTTGCTTACGCAAGAAGTACCAAATCTTATATCAATTACTTTCCTTCTTCGTCTGATAACGAAGGTTGGTTTATTACCATGATTCAATATGTCTAAATTATTTGCCACAGTGAATTGTAAAATTAACTCACCTCTTATGTTGTGTCGGTGCTGCCCCATGAGAGGTGGTGTGCATTGGCGTCGCAGCCAATGAGCATCTGCGGACCAATGTTTTTGCAGTGTCTCACAAGCTCTTTCACTGCCCTAAGTGGTGGAGGATCCGGTTCATCAACAGGTAGGTACACCGATCCTAGTATGATCTTCCTCGGTCCTCCTCCACTTGTTATTAGCATCACTGCTGACATATCATGAGAATAGAATTGCAGTAGCGACAAACACTTTATGTATTTTTTAACTAAAATACAGGTTCTGAGTCTATTTGAGAATCTGCTGCATATTAGTTCTCCTCCAATTCCGCCCAGACCTTTTACCTTACCTTGATGGGTCCAAGGTTCCTGGATGAGGGCAACATCGCAGCCTTCCATCGTTTTACGTAAGGCCGCCGAAGCAGCCCTACTGTGTTGGAGGTTTATCTGAAGTACCCTCAGCATCTTGAGCATTTTGAATGGTCCTGAAAGTAACAGCTCTCAATCCATAATAGACCTTGAACTGTTTGCTCTCAAGGTCCTTGAAAACACCATCGATGGAGTAGGCCAGGATAGCTCCTTCCTTGTCCACTTTTTGGCTAAGAAGTCGCCAGTCTTCCGTTTTTAACCCTGGGTTTTTAACCCCAAGTCGACTGGTCTAGAAAGCCAAACGAGAACTTTGAGGCGTTTGGGTAGGTCCTTTACCGCTGAAAGTTCAACCCCTTCTATAATCGCTCCCCAATCTGAGATGGTTCTGCGCAGCCAGTCTGTAATTTGCTCATTGGCACACGTGATCCATAAGACACCTCCCATGTACCTCGATCTTTCAAACTGCGCTGGATTAGTGCTTCCCGAAGGAGTCTGGTCCAGAGCAGTAATAAGTTTTTCCTGAATCAAGTCCGGTTGCCCTTGATTCAGTAAAATGTCTGGATAGCGTCTGTCCAGCACCGCCATCCTTAGCCCTTTTATTGCGGCACTGTATTGACCAGTCGCTCATCGCTCCTGGGCTTCTTTTCGGGTTGCTTGGATTTCGGGGTTGAAGAGTCTGAGCGGGGTCTCTTGTTACCCTCGCTTTCTTTCTTATCTTTCCCTTTCAGTTTTTACAGGTTTGGGTTTTTCCTTCGTCCACGTGCCTTTCCCAATCTTAGCTTCTTTCTTGGCTCTTCTCTTTTGGGTCCCAGAAAGTCTCTTGGGTTGCAGTTCCTCGGTCTTCTTGCCTGCAACCTCCTGATCCTTGTCTGACTGTTCCGCCTCAGGCCTGACAGATGATTCTGTCTCATGGATTGGTTCCGCCTCTATGGGCTCAATATGTTTTGTCAGGGAGTCGTTACTAGAGTCCTCCTCTGACATGAGTAAAGGTTTAATATAAGTTGTTTCTTCAGTGTCTATTTTATTCCCACAAGTCTGAAACATTATAATAATTAACGGCTATATACAATGGGCGGACGCCCGGTGCTCAAGAGAGGATCTAGTAGAGGCTGATCTTCTATACAACCACGCATACCGTTGGCCTGGTCTCGCTGCCTTGGTTTTTAGGATTTTTATTGAGGTTATATCCTCTTGATCCGGGCAGTGAAGCCAAGATGCCCCGCACAGATATCTCCAGTAATACATGACTACAGCAGAGATACCCATGTATGGTATATGGGCAATGGCGTAACCTAGGGTTCGCCTCTTTCCGGCATTGTTAGCCCAAGTGCAGACCCTTAGCCACGACACGACGGCTGGGTTGGGGAATGTTTATCGACTTTCCAGTCTAGATTCGCAGGGTTCAATTACAACAGGGCCACCACGAGATGAAGATGCCACCTTGGCATGAAACTTCACAGCGTTTATAGCCGTTCAGTTCAGCTGGCAGTGCTCGACCCCAAACGCACCATTGTATGTCTCCAATGAAACCATAAGACGCGATTTTGAAATGGCTTTAGTTAATGAAGAAATACAATGGTTCAGTGTGCGTCATCGAGACTGCATTGGTGGTCATCCAAATACACTAGTTGAGTGCGTAATCGACAGTGATGACAAAGTTCAACTGCGCCTAAAAGGATTCAAACCTTTAGACCTCATAAATAAATTTGAGTAACTACGCAGTGCAGTGTCGCAAAACTCATAGATTAGTTAGAATTTGTTAATTAATTTTAGTTTAATATAGGTGAGCACTCATTGGATGCTTAACCTTTATGTTCTCATCAAATTGCAGTTGTTAAACTAACTACTGAATGCCTTTATGTGATAGCGTGTAGTGCAATATTTTAAATTCTAAATAATAATAAATAAAGTGTAATTTTGCGTTGGTAATTATTTGTGTAGTATATATAAATATTAAGTAATTTAATGTCTTGTAAGTAAATAAGAAGTTTTAATAAATTTACGCGTATTATTCATCACTGCTGAGAAAAAAAGTTACAATACACTCGTTTGTGAACTTTTGAGGTGGTACCGCAGACACACCCCTTTAAACTCTTTGTAAAAAACAGTAGCATTTGATTTGCTTGAACAAAAACAAGTTGCATAGCGTAATAGGATGCATTTCAAGGAATTCAATTTTTACGGCGCACATATACAGCATTCAAAGCGTCTGAAATTTAGACCAGGCGCTTTTGTTATTAATTATACTGCAATCTTATTAATATTGTGTTTAGACAATACATGTATGATCAAATAGTTATGGCACGTTTGCATTCTTAATCTACTAAAAGCAGGAATAAGCAAACACATGAACAAAGCAAATATTTTTGAATCAATAAAGCAATAACTCATAAATCATGAATGTGTATTAGTTTTATGTACAACATATAATTGTATTTGTATTGTAAGGCTATGTTTGTTAGCTATAAAGGCTAGTCGTAAATAAACAGTTTAGACGCAAAAACAAATAACTATACAGCTATTAAATGGCGAACAGCTGCGTGAAAACGTGCGCACGCCTAAATTGGCTTTCTACTTATGTTTGCGAGGGATTTTTCCAAAATGATATTTGGTCGTGCTTGGGTTTTCGTTTTGTGTTTAACGGTTTGAGTAGACATTTTCCATTTTTTTCTTTTTCTAAGAAAAGTTGCTTTATAATTCTCAAAAAAACCATTATTAAAAATCAAAGAAGTAAATGTCTTTTATGATTGTTGCTGACGTACTATTAAACTGAATATAGCAGTAAGGATATATTAAATTGTTTGTTACACATATCATATACAACGACATAACAGTGGGAACATTATAATACGATTATAATGCGCACTTAACAAGAAAAACTGTAAGAAAGTCGTTTGAAAGCGTTTACATTTTTATGATTAAGACAGGGTATTGTTTGCAGTAAACAACTTGGTGAAACCAGTTGATTAAGTAAAAACGAACTTTTACCCATATTAGTGCAGGGTGGGACAAAATTAAATTCTCAATTGTAAAAGAGAATTGTGTAGTAAAGCTGATCCCGGAGTGGGGGAAGTGGTTTTATTAGACGCAAGTAGTTCTCAGTAGCCAATATATCGTGAACTAAGAAATAAAGAGATTTTGCCATGACATTCTAAACAATTATTTTGTTGTGACTGCACAGTGCGCTTTTCCGGTGCCCTTTCAATTTGCTCCTTAAGCGCCTATTTCCAATCGAAAATGATTTTTTAAAATTTATTTTACGTTGTACCAGGTCAACAAATTAATTGCTAACATGGTTAATAATACATAATAAATGTCAAAGCAACAGAAAGATTAATGTCACCTTTTTAAAAATTAAAATGATTGTTACGGAACTTCAGCACAATGTGATAATTTGATGAAATTTATCTAGTCACCATCACTATCACTTTTACTTAAATAAACATCTTGTGGTAAATTACGTTTTAATCGAGTGTGTATTTGTCTTTGACCGAGTTCATAAAATACCGCACCAGTACAATTATTATTTGTGTGAAAATTTTTCATTAATATTTTTATATGTTCCAAAATTGTAGACATACCAAACTCTGTATGTAATTGTTTGTTAGTAATATTAAAGGTTAGAAACTATTAAGATGGATCATTCGCGTCGAATCATTTGTTCTTTGGCATATCGCTTTGTTGACTTTGAAGTGTTTGTCCCTTTAAATCTGAGTGGACATGGCGCACCCCTGGTGAGTTATTGTTAGCAGTGGACTTACTATAGAGGGATAAACCAATCTCGTGTGCAGTGGGTACAAACTACTATGTTATTGAAATTCTCAATGTTTATTAACGAAAAAACATAAACATTTCTATTTGTTTCGGATCTTGTTCCTTTAAATAGGAGTGGTTTTTCATCTTTGTCTCTTTTGAGCTTTCTTTTTCAGTGATCCATCTTAATAGTTTCTAATTTTTTTTCGTCCGGTTTGCACCACTCTAAACAGGACGAAAAATGGCCAAGGAAGGCAAAGATGGTTCATTCGACGAAAATTCTCATAAAAACGTCAGTTTGGGATTCAAAGGAAATTTTTCCACTTGATTTGAAAATGAAGTAATGAACGCAGTGGTAAACAGAGAACATTACGTCAGTTTACTGAGTCGAATTGTTCGTATTCTGCACGATAACGCCTCTGACTATTAGGCCGCTATTACCGAGGTTACTGCAAATAATTGTTGCTTTAAGAAGCTTTTATATCCAGCCTATATCTGACATTTAGCCTCTCAATAATTACTATCAATTTTCAAAGCTAAAGAAAAACCTTCGAAGTAGAAAATTTAATAACGACGAAGAGTTACTGAAAAAACGGAAGCGATGATAATCTCCAAAAAACCAAGATGATGCAAATTAATGTTAAATGACATTATTGTCAAGAATGTAATGGAATTTAAGTGCTTAGACATATTGTTAATCATTAATGGAAGGATAGAAAAAAAAGTAAACAAACATAACAAACAGCTGTTTAGATTATATTATGTAGAACAACAAATAATTGTAAGAAGACGTAACATGTAAAATATATAAATACGTTGTTTGTCCAATAATAACCTATGCCTCCGAAATAAGACAAGAAGCCACAAACCAAGACAATAAAGTGAGCTTGCAGAAATGGGGTTTTTAAGAAGAATAAAAGTAAAGCAAGAAGAAATAAAATGCCCAATGTAAATATAAGATAAAGCTGTAAAGTCACAAAATGGGTGGCAAATAGACGTCAACAATGGAAAGACCACATATCAAGAACGCATTAGAGTATTCTAGTAAGAAAAGCAAGGGATAACATACGTAGAAGAAGGTGGAAGAGTAACATAATTAAAAAAAAAAGAAGAATGAAGTAGAAATTGATAAATCAACAAGTTAGTATCTTACTAAAGACAAAAAAGAAGAAGGAGAAGACCAAGAGGGAGAGCATAATACACCGAGTATTAAAGATTGTATTAAAAGGAAATGAAAAATCCAAAAGAGTTTTTAGTAAAAGTGAAAAGAACCAAAAAAGCCTACACAAACAACAAATAAGTAAATTAAAGTAATTAAAGGTTCTCCAAAAAGACAAGAAAAATTAGAAGGAATGGAGGCAGTGCTTAAATTGCTAGACAATTTAAAGAAAAAGTTTATATCATGGCAAAACTAGAGAAATTAAATTTTAGGCGACACAGCAAAATGGAAGAGGAAAGACTCAATTCTCTTTAAATATTGAAAATCGGGGCTTTGTGTCAAGAGCCCAACATTGAAAATTTTCTCATAAATGGAATGATTGAATTCGTCGACCATATTTTTAATGTATTGTTAACCGCGAAAATCTATCCGAACATACACATATCACCTCCCCCCCCCACACACACACACTTGAGAACGCATGCAACCTTTCTACATTTCAATTATCCTAGTTCTCTCTCTTGCTAGTTGTTTTCCTTGACTTTATGTTTTTCTGTTTCACTTCATATTTCTCTGTTTTCTTTTTCTACTGATAGAGATGTAGTCTATGATTTCCTTGTCCATCTTGCATTCAGCATATGCGTATGATTGTAGCAGTCGGCTTTATTTTTGTTTGGGGTCATCCATACTTTGAATATTTTATTGTTTCTTCTGGAGCATTTATATCTTTTAGTGATAGCTGGAATTTTACTCTCAATACAAAGTGACCTTCTACACATCTTTATCTTCAATTGGCTCTTTAGATGTAGAACAACATAGTAATTATACTTTTAAGGTTTTTTGTCAGGTAATGCTATGTAAATTTATGTTGAAAAGTCTCCTTATTACTCTTAAAGAAAAATCGGTCAATCGTTAACCGCTGTCATTTCTAATGTCCCCGCCAGACTTATCTACGATTTCAGTATTTTCCGAGCTTTCTATAGGACCAATGAAGTCGCCCATTAAAATTACTTTCTTGGTTTACGTTTGAACAAAACTATCTCCAGTTTATCGCGAAACTTCAGATTTACATTCAAATTACAACAACAATCTTGCGCATGTTTTTCTTCAACTCTACGGTAATTTATCTGACATTATTTCACAAACTTTTTAAATTTATTATGGACAGCTATAAAGCCCCCCCCTCGTAATTTCATTCGCTCCATTGTAAAAATAGTCTTTTGTTCTTTCATGTTCTCTTCTTTGTTATTATGTCTGTGAAAATTGCTATATTTGCTTTTATTTTTGTATTTTCCAATTACTTCACGTTGCTTAAAGCTAATTTCTTGTATATTCGAGATAACCAAAGTTACAGTATGTTTCTACTACAATTTTTGTTGCCTCGTTCCGTGTACGTAGAATTTCTTGGCAGAGCTGATCTGGAACCAGTTGGTGTTGTCCATGATTTTAAGTGTTACAAGAGCTCCGATACCTATACCATCCTTTAATCCCTGGAGCTTCAAGTTTTCTTTCAAATATTTGGTAGTTAGAAGAGTATTTGGTATTTGTAATAGTTGGAGTAGTATTAGAGAAAAAATGTTTATTTGTGATTAATTGGTTTAATATTTTATTTTATTTGCCACAATGGCTTTGTCATATTTTTGTCTAATCGTATTTCTTTGTTTAACTAAAAACTATTGCTAAGTATTTAACAGACAAGAAAGCCCTCTTTGCTTCTCTATTCTGTATTTACAGACGTTTAGCCCCTTAAAAAAAGCCAATTGGAGATTTTCTAAAAGTTTTTAGACTGTCTTTGTAAAAACTGCAGTTTGTGCTTAATTCTTTTAATTTTTGAAATTGCATAGTATGCATTTCATACTAATAAGTTTCTTTTCACGGCTACATCGTGGGGAATTCCACTTAAATCTTTAAATAGCCCAATTATAGTGAATTGTCTTTAAAAAACCTTAACCTTCTTAATTTAAAGATCAGAACGCCTCGTCGCTAATCGCGCACTCACAATTTATTTTTAATGGTAGGCTTAATTCGACTAAAACATGTTTTTGTGCTTGTATTTTTAGCAGAACACACAACTTCTTATTCGAATTGTAAGAAACAATAATTAACGTAAAACTAATTCAGTATATTTTTCAGTTATCCACTACAATGTTTTACATAAAATTTATTTGCAGTGCAAATATTTTAAAAAATTAGAGTAATAACATAATCTGGTTGTTTTTTAAAATGTGAAAAATGAAAATAAAGTGTAAATAAGCCAAAACATTTAATTATTAACAAGATTACAAATAACTATTTTTTACTATTTATTTAATTATTTATTTATTTATTCATAACAAAGTAGCGCGGAAAAAAATAATAAGATTGCAAATAAAATTATTTGGGCAACCGAACATATGAAAAAGGAGAATTCGTAGAAACGTTACAAGATAAAATTGAGAAAGTAGATTACTCCCAAGAACTTATACTAGCAGGAGACCTTATTTAAAGAACTCGAAAGAATATTAACGATGATACGGTAAGACCATATCGAGAGGGAGTTTTCAATGTCAATTACGTGAATTAAATAATTTTAGAATAATTAATGGTTTTTACCGACATAACAAAACTCATAAATATACATACGTGTACACAAGAGACAGAGAAGTGAAATATATAATTGATTATATTATGAGGAACAACACCATAATAAAAATAAGAGACAACCGTGTGGTTTAAGGGGCAGAGTGTGGAACCGACTACAACGTATTAAAAACTCAAGTACCAAAGATAGACAAAACATTTAAAATACACATCCTACAGGATGAGACAATAAGAGACCTGTACTAGAGAAGATTAGTTCAAAAATTGGTAGAGTTCAAGTGTGAAAATTAAAGATAGTTACAACCATATAGAAAACAGCATAAATTCGAGTTAGAAACAGTGGGAGTTGTAAAAAAACAAAAAAATGAATATGAAATAAGCGTTAGTGATATATACAAGAAAAAAAACTCTATAACAAATGGCTAAAGAAAAATCCAAGAGAATCTACAAAAATGTAAGCAAAAAATGGGGAAGTGAAAAACAGTAATAAAGAAAAAAATGAGAAGTGGGATAGAGTACGCTTACACGTAGCTTAATACAATGGAGAGGCAAGAAGCTTAGAATCATGGCGATTAATTCAAGCACTCAGAACAAATACAACAGAAAAATCACATATGCAATTCGTAGAAATAGAGCAATGAAAAATATACTACCGTAACCTACCGACTGAATAAAGATGAATTCGGAGAGGAAAAGAAGATGACATCACTACAAAATGAGAAGAAATAACATAACCAAAGTAATAAAAAAAATAAAGACTAATAACTCAAATTGTCCCGGAACGAGTGAAATAAGGGTAACAAATTTTTTTCTAATAATACACAATATATTTAAAAAAGCAATTAGCAGAAAGGGACTAGTAGAAAAATGGACAACAGCTTACATCATCTTTATATTCTTAAAGAGAACTCATAGAATGAGCGAAAACTATAGAGACATGTGTGATAGCGACAATTAAAGGAATATATAAAAAAATAATACAAAACAAAATAAAAACAGAAATACAAGGAAAAATAGAAAAGAACCAAGTCGGACATACTGCTGAAGAATAACATATACACTATACAATAATCAATAGAAAAGAAACAAGCGAAAAATAGAGACGTGCATTTATAGATCCCAGAAAAACATATGACTAAGTAATGAGAGGAAAACTATGGAGCTCTATGAGCGAGATAGAAGGAATAAAGAAAATAATTTAAGCAATCGAGGAACTATACAAGAGTATACAAGAGTAGCAGTAACTATTTTAGAACTTTTACAAAGACGCTCAACATCACCAAACCTATTTAAGATTTACTTAGAGGACATAGAAAAAAAAAGTGAAAATCCTAATTTGGCAGAAAAATCTATATACACTAAGTTTTGCTGATGATGAAATTGTAATCATGGATGGCGACAAAGATCTCGGTTATATGAGTAGAAAGCTACAAGAGAAATACACTAAATATTAAAAGTAAGGATAAATCTTAGTACTTGGAATTTTCTATATCAATAAATGGGACAACTAAAGAAGAAATAAACAACATAATGGAAGAAACAAGAGTATGTATTAAAGAGTTGCGCCCAACCTATAGAATATCCACATCCCAAAAAATACGAAACAGAGAATTTATAGCACAATACTACAAAGTTTCATGATTTATGGAGCAGAGAACTGGGTAATAAATAAAAAAAAACAACAAAATAAAAGTGAGGAAAGTGTTTTATAGTAACAAGTCATCGAATTAAGAACGAAGAAATTAAAAGCCGAACGGGATTAGAAAAAACGTACTCAGTGTCATAAAAAAACAAAGTTAATATGATATAGGCACTTCAGAAGAGGAAACGAAAATCGATGGATAAAGAAGATTGGAGCCCAATAGGAAGGAAAAAAGTTTTACACTTCTTACTTATTTAATAAATACAGTTTTGAGGCTAAGGTATATTCTGAACTACTGGAAATTTGTTATAATTATACTAAGACCCAAGCCTAGCAAACCAACAACAAATGTTATTTCCTATAGACCAATCAATCTCCTGCTACGAAAACTACGACCAATACTCCTGAACAACCACCTTACATATAACCATAATTCGGCTTTCGACAGAACCTTTTGAACAAGTGCATCGAATGACCAATAGCACTTCCCAAGACCTTAAATATTTTCCTCGATAAGACTTTGATGAGGCATGGCATCGGGGTCTGTTATTTAAAATTACAAAAATGCTCTCGGACTGTTACGAAATACTGATAGACATTTTCTTGTAAGATACGGAGATTTTTATACGACGTTGTTTCCCATCAGCACTGGAAGACCTCGGGTAAGTATGCTGGGCCTATATATCTCTTCTTGATGACCTACCTAACAAACAAAAACTACAGCCATACTTTTATCAAACACTATCCCAAATCCAGCATTTCAAAATATTAAGAGCACCTAAAGAAGATAGAAACGTGGACAACAGTGGCCTATTAAGGTTAATGAGAGGAAATCACTGGATGTGACGTTAGCTCTGTGAAGAGATACTTGCCCGCCCGTATTGATCAATAATGGACCAATTCCACAAGATGAGCATGTCAAGCATCTGGGGATGTATTTAAACCAAAGAAAGACAGGGAAGAAACACTCATGGATGAAAAGAAAGCAGTTAGGTTTCAAAATACAAAAATGTATTAACTTATTGCGATGAAATCAGAGTTCTCTATATTATAAGTCCCAAGGTCAATGGTAAATGCTCCTTGGTAATTCGCCAAGACTTGGGTATTTCTTCAGTCACCAAAGACATTCAGTGCCTATCTAAATGAACTAGTTGAGTCTCTACTAGAAAGTGATGACAAGCAGTCTAAAAGGCTTAAAAGATTTAAGCCTTCCGACTTACCAAATCGGTTCATCTGACATTATATTGGTGTGTTTTTAGCTTAGAATAGAACTGTAGTTTTTTTAGTAAAAATATTCGCTGGTTTGTTTGCAACATGACTTGTAGTTGTTATGATATGCATATAGTGTCTTTATGAGAGCCTTGCAGCACAAATATAAACAGAAAGATAAACTTCAACCGAACAAATCTTTAAAACTTTTTTAACAATCTACCTAGAGAAATTTACTTAAGAATTTAAGCTTCAATCGCAAAAAAATATCTAATCTGGACAAACCAACTTTCTAGTGGTTTGGATTGCTCCGAAGGTTTTATCTGAAATTGAAACCGAAAGCCTCTGAATTATAGACATACAAACGTATGCTGCACATATATTGGATAGATCACCTACGAAATGGAGAAGTGTTAGCAAGAATGAAAAAGGACAAAGGAATTTTAAGTACATTTAAAATACAAAAAAAATCATATTTCGAGCACATCATCAGACAGGCAGACACATAGGCTTACACATAATCATACAAGGAAAGATGGAAGACAAGCAGGGACCTGGAAGAAGAACCTCATGGTTGAAAAATCTGAGGCAATGGTTTTGGCAGACAACAGAATCACTTTTCAGAGCAGCAGTCGGCAAAGTGATCATAACCAACATTCGCTAACAAATATGGCACCTTAAGAAAAAGAAAGACGATCTCCAGAAGTCAACATCTAACTGAAGGGTATAATTTCGAGCTGTCTGAAGCAAAATAAACAATCAAAGTCTTGAACAAGTCCGACATTTATCAATAAAAAACTAGCATATTTCAACGATGTGGCACTACTTCGAGAACTATAGGTAACAAAACACAAGAAAACGCAGCTGAAATTTTACAAGACGATGCAGTACCTACGTTACTTTACGACAGTGAAACGTTGTCTCTAAGTAAAAAAAATATTTCCAAAATTCAACCAAGTGAAATGAAACTCTTAGGGTTAGTCAAATGTTGTACAACTCTTGACATGGTAACTAATAAATTGATACGACAAACTGGAGACAACATGTGGAGAGAATAGCTGAAGAACGTCTACTGGAACAGTTCTAAAGGCCTGATGATGATGACTAGATCTTCTAACAGAAATCCAACACAGCGGTTCAAACAGAATCCATTAAACCAAAAAAAAAAAAAAAATTAAAGAACTACTAGAAGACCCCCAAAACGTAGCGCATTTAAGAAGAAAAGGCATCTGGCCGTAAACTAGCTCTTTGGTAACCGAACCGCAATTTTACCACGGCGACCCGTCCCGTTAAGTGGCCGTTCTTGTAACACTAACGGGGCGCTTGGCCTGTTAAAGAAATGAGGCGCAGACGCCCATAAATGGGCAGGTGGTTCAGTGCAGGTCGTGGGCGCCGTGACGTCACGCCATTACGAACGCACGCTGCAAGGCCGACGCTGTATCTCCAGATTCCCGCCGCAATTATGCCAAACGAGGCGCTTTTTACCCAATCTAGCCGGGACGAAATTCGCCTCAGCTCCCCACGGTAATAATTCGCGCAAGATTTACGGCTCGGCGCCGTGTTGCGTCCTAAGCAGCTCCTCGTTGCCAACAGCCTTGGTCCGGTCGGAAGGCGAATTGAAGCTGCCTTTTGGCATGATTTGTTTGTATTTAAATGGTGACAATGGGCAAATTTGCTTGGTAGGTCAAACTTCCTCTGCAACACAAAGAGCAAATATTGGCGTTTCCTACGGCTTTGGCAGGAAGCATAAAAATGGGATGACGCAACCGTTGAAATTTATTAATCTGCAGGCGATAATGCTTTGTTGGCGCTGAAAATAGATGATTTCTTACGCTCAGCTCACCTGACCTACATAATCAGCCGTTGGTTCGCCACTTGCTGCTTCCATATATGAACAACACCCATGAGTGTCTTATGCGTTATAGTTCGAAGGTATTTTATTGATTATGCATGCAGCTGAGTTAACGTTTAAATGAAACGAAGCGTTCGATGAAGATTGATGGCTGCAGTTTTTGATCGATACTGCGTCTTGTTGATTCATCACATGTAAATTGATGAGTAAGCACAATAAAAAAGCAAACATGAGGATCAGCCAGGTTATTTATATACAAGTTTTCCTTAAAACTATTTTTGTATTATTAGCACAATGCTTGGAGTTTCTTCTATAACTCTGGTTAATGTCTTTAAAAGTTGAATCTTTTACAACCAAGACGTTGGATGACACGCTTATTTGGCAGAGAGTGACGTGAAAGCGCTTCTAGTTTTCTTTGCCACATAAACCTCACTTTTTGACTTTTTCAACTAAAATTTTATTCGATCATTTTTTCAATATTACAGGCTTTTTTCTTGAATACTTTAATAATAGTAAATGAAGAACATAAGAAGCTCTTACAACGCTATCACAACGACGTTGCTGAACTCTGGAATGGAGACAACCACATCACGAGCTTTCCAAAATAATGGCTGGTCAAAAGTGATTATGACACATGTTTTTTGATGAATGAATACACTGTAGAGTAATCACTTGGAAGTTCATTGATAAAAGGGAAGCACACAATCTAGGAGCATTAATATTTCTCTCCTTGGGTCCTCAGTTCCATGAATCCATTCCAACCGGGTACTGATGATGAGTACGTGTTCTTCCCATACAGCCAGGCAATATCAGAGGAGATGGCACAATGTCCTGTACAGGGCTGATATTTATGTCCAACAATTTTACAGTTTTCAATCCTCCATTGGGTGGTAGGTGATGCTGCTTAACTTCGACAATTAGGTCGGATCCTAAGGTGACTTTTATGCGAACTACGTCTGTCTCATTAGTCACTGCATCTCGGGGGGGGGGGGGGGGGTGACGATCATTATTCCTCTCATAGCGTGGAATGTGCCTTCCAACGTGTTCATATTGAAGTCATCGTTGTCGAAGATAAACTGGCTGAATAGATTGGCTGGCTCATCAATATGTCTTTCTTTGCCTACAGCACATACGATCCTTCAAGCCTAGAAGCTGCATCATAAGCAGCTAAAAATCCTAACATCACCAAGAGGTTTAGAAGAAGTTTGGATCCAAATTTCTTGTAAACATACGTTGTAACCCCAATCATAATGCGGACAAGAATAATTTGTGCCAGAGCAAGATATTTCTTCTTCCACGATTCTAGTGAACCCCGTTTATTTGTAAAAATGATTGTATGCAGGAGGAGAAGTAGTGTCTCGGGAACAACATAATGGGAATCACCATTAAATTATCAATGGTAGGGTAAGCAGTAGTGCTGAACATTTTAGAGCGGATATCCTATAAAATAATTTTGCCTGCAGTTTTTACAACTCGAACCTTTTCTTCTTGAGGGTCTCCCCGTTCAAGTACCAGTTGTTAGGCAAAATTTTGTGTCTAGTATTCTTAAAACATACGACACTTCTTCTGTTGGGTAAACCAGATATAATTATGTCATTTTTATGCTTTTTCCCCAGACGCTTTTTCACAGTTTTAACATGTAGACGAGAAGTTTCAGGTACCTCATCAAGCAACTGTCTGAGGGAAAACTGCTACTCGCCACTGTTCTTCACGAGAAAGGTAAATACAATATTCATGGCTTGATCTATGTTAGGAGTAGGTTGCCGCGGCCTTTTGTGAACACGTGCAGGTATTTTGTAAAAATTTTGAATACACTTTTGGTAGTATTATATAATCTGTGTCCATATGTATCCACCATGCTCATACAATCTTTAATTTTTTGACTTCATGCTTGCTACCTCTGGGAGCGTCACTTTGACTACAGGATTGCGCCTTTTCTTAGGTAACTTAGTCTATTTTTGTCTGTACTCTTTAGTAACCTCTTCCTCGCATGAGAAGTACTTGTTGTTGAAATCAAATGATAATGAAGGCTTACTTGAGCGGGTTGGTTTAGGGGCAGTTGTAGGGATATCACGTTCGCGACGTAAAAAGACCAAAATCAATTTCTCGTTGTAATTTTTTTGACAACCCGTGAAAACTGTAATTTCCTTTACTCCTTTTAGTAACAGTTGATGTTCAGGCTTTTTGCGTTTGACACTGGAGGCAAGAAGTGTATCAACTCCTTTCTTTTTAACTACAGCCACTTCACGTTATGTAAAACTTTCTCAAATAAGAAGTCACCAACAAACATTCACTTCGAACAGCTACAACGAAACTGAACTGAAAAAACCCCTACTTTAGGAACGTAAAAAAAGGATCATTAAGGAGAGATTTATGAGCGAAGGGAGGGGTCACAAGGGATTGGTCTTCCACTCTCTCCTAATCCCGTTACCTGAGGAAGAGGTTACACGAGGTCATTCCATTATAATGACAATACATAACATAATTTTTATAGAAATGTTGAAAAATGAAAATTATAAAGCAAAAACCTGCATTTTCTGCTATTTTTAATAATTTGAGAAATGTGTTGTATATTTGAACCACTGTATCTCGGTAACTATTAAGTCAAAAAATACTTTTGACTAGTGAAATTTGAACAAAATTGAACACTCTTCAACTTTATAACTAAGTAAATTTCGCTAAAAACTAAAAAAAATTGGTTTTTGTTTATTTTTATGCTGTAGTTATTTTGAAAAAAACATATTCGTTTCTTTCAATGCTTGTATCAATTCTATATTGTCTGCGTATCTAATTGTGTTGATTTTTTTTTGCCATGTATAGAGATTTCTTTGTTTTGTGTTTGTCTGAATTTGCTCATTGCTTGTTGTGTGTATATATTAAAGAGAAGTGGCGAGAGAGTACAACCCTGTCTAATTCCTCGTCTAATTTTTTCTTCATCTTGTTCCCCATTATATTCAATATTTGCTGGATAGTGTATGTGTTTCTTTGTCATTAACATTTTTTGTAATATTTCAAACATTTCGTTCTAACTTATAACCTGTTAAACGCCTTTTTCGCGCCAATAAAAGCTATATACAAATCTTTTTGTTTTTCATTTTTTCTATTGTCTTTGTTAAAGCCGAAATTGCTTCTCTTGTTCCGGTGTTTTTCCTAAAGCCGAATTGGACTTCTATTAAGTTTTCTTCAATGTCGCGTTCGATTCTTCTGTATAGTATTTTTATTAGATTTTTTGGAGCATCCGATATTAAAGCGATGGTTCTATGTTTATCACATTTTCGTGTTGCAGCTTTTTTTATAATTATCACTATCTTTGTTTTTGAGAAATATTTTTCGATTTTTCTTGTGATATACATATTTTGCATTGTGATAACTATTTTTTAGTGTATTTTGATCAAGGCATTTGATTACTTCGCTAGGGATATCTTCTATACCTAGACTTTTACTATTTTCTCTTCTCTATATAGCTCTTCTAGATATTCCTTCTAGGTTGCAACTATTTCGTTGTTTTCATATTCTGTTACTTTTTTTGTTTTTAACTTTTCTATATGCTTTGTCGTTTTTACCTTCGGTAATTTTAAATTTAGCAGTTATTTCTTATAAACTTTTCTTATGCTTTTCTACATTCTCTTTGTATCTTGTTCCTTAATTTTTTGTACCTTTGTCCTACTTCAGTATTTATGTTCTTGAATTTTCTCTGTTCCTCGATCATGTTTATTATGCCGGTTGTTATCCATGAGTATCTTTTTTGGTTTATCTTTTTGCCTATAACTTTTTTTATTCATTCCAATATACCTGGCTCTATTTATTTCCATCTTTTAGAAATGCTGTATGTTTTTGTTTATTTCTTGGTTTATTGTTTTTTGTACAAATTTTACTTTTTCTTCATTTTTTAAATTTTCGAAATTCCATTTTGTTATTTCCTTTTTCTTTAAATTTAGCCTATATTTTATTATAACTACTTTATAATCACTGGGAAATGACAAAAGAGGAAAGAATAGAGATAACCATAAAAAAGCGCAAGTGGAGATGGATTGGTCACACCCTTAGAAAACCGATAGGAAATAGGACAGGGAAAAGAAGGAGAGGCAGACCAACTAATACTTGGAAAAAAACAATTACAGAAGAACTAAAACAAGTAGACCTAAATTGGAACCAAGCAAAAAGAATAGCAAAAGATAGGAAAAAATGGAAGGAACTAATGGAAAGAATTGTGACAACGGAACGGACCCCAGACAGTGCGTGAGACTGGCTATCTCACCACAAGAAGTCTAAAGCTAAAGCAAATGAAACGCCCCAACAAGGGCGCCCTTTGCTTCAACAAAGGAGCTATATGATATATGATGACGACTTTATAGTCACTGTCGATATCTGGCCCCAAGTAGCTTCTGGAGTCTTTATCTGGGTTTTTAAATCTTTTTTACTGTAATGTAATCAGTCTGATATCTTTTAACATCTCATGGCATCTTCCAGATGCATCTTCTTCTGGGATAGTGTTGGAATATTGTACTGGTTTTAGTTTATGTCTACCACAGAACTCTATAAGCCTTTCTTCCCTTGAGTTTCTTTTTCCTAACCCATATTTGCCTACTATGATGTCTTCTTCTCCTTTTGCTACTGTTACATTCCAGTTTCTCATGCGTATAAGACTTTTATCTTTTTTTGGGACGTCTCACTAGTTGTTTTCTATCTTCATGCATTTTTTCAAGTTTTTCATCTTCATGGTTTGTTATTGGCATGTAGATCGTGTCTTTGGTTCTTAATCTAACTCTTAATAGTATTTTGTTATATTATGTATATTCTATTACTCTCTATCCTAAGTCTTTGTTTAACTATTTCAACTCCTCCGTTATCGTCCCTTGCCGCTTGGGTGTAAATTATTCTGTATTCATCGGACCACATATTATCTTATTGAGATCTTGTTTCTTCGCATTTCATGTTTGAGATTCTCTAGTTTTCCACACTGAAAGAGCCTTTTTACGTTCTAGCATGCAATTTTTTTTTTGTTTCTATTTCATGTTCTGTCTTCTTGAGTTATCCCGTTTCAGAAATCCGAATGGAGGTCATTTTACTTCCGGATATGAATTTAACTTTCGAAGACGTCATCATAACACTGCTTTTCTTGGAAAAGGGTTGCTTTTTGGACGAAGTGCTTTTCCGTTTTCTTCTTCGCCGGTCTTACTTTTATTCTATCAGGTACTATTGTTTGCATTTTCTTAAACATATTCCTCTTTTTTAGGCCTTTGCTCGGTCGCCAGAGCCCCGTACGTTGAGTGGCAGGTGATTTATTAGCTTTTTATTTTGGTGTTTGTGTACCCCTTCTAATCTAAGAGTACCTCCGAGTTTACTTCAAACAATCTTAAGAAAAGTTTTACACTTGTTTCCGTACACGGTGATGTTAGTGCAAGAATTAAAAGTGACTTGAGAGATAATCAGCAATATCTGGTGTACACTATTTCCTTGATTCGAGAACAAAACGGCTTTTTTATCATTTGATGGTAAACGATGGGGATCTCTTTATCTTAGATGATTTAGCAAAGGAATATAAATGCAAAATAGCGTTACACATTTTTGGGTCACTTTTTTGAGATCACCAATGCCATGGCTATAACTCGTAGTCAGTATTGCAATATAATCAAACAAAAATTAAAACTAGCTCTTGAGGATTCTTAAGAAATATTTTTGGCCAACGTTAAATTTGAAAAACTCAAGATTTAGTTAGGCTATTTATTTGCCAAACTTAACGCTCTCTATATTTTTCTTTTAGAGTAATCTTAAATAGTATTGTGATTAATGCTACAAATTTAGACAAGTAGAATGCAAAGTGTTTTTAAAAGAGCCCAACTTAGTCTTCCATAATCAGGCCATAAAATTTTCTATGATTTGTATGTCTCTTTTTTGAGAGTTAAGTTTTTCATTTTGCACTAATATGTAATATGCGTTGTGCGAAATAAAATTTTGTTTTTTCACTCACTTTATTCTTATGCCGTCAACATTCCCTCTAATGTTCTCTGTCTTGTCTAACGGTGAGAATAAGTCTAATTGTAAGCGTTGCTAAATCCTGCTGTATTTTCGTCTCAATGGTCAATCTCCGACGCCTTTAGCATCTTCTGTCATTTATATGAATTTGTATCACTCAACCAGTTAAATGGTCTTATTCTCCCCTCCGACGTGATTCTACCAACGCAGGCTTTTTTCTTGGACTTTGCCAACAATACTGACAGTCTGCATCTGAGTATGAACGTCCTCATTTCGTAGTTTGTAGCAACATTCTCATTTCGGCAGCGTAAAACATCCATTCCTTCTTAATAAGAAGAGGCCAGCATTCTACCCTTAAATCATGGTTGTTTGGACTACTTTTTCCATTTCGATTTCTTTGGGATTTTCTGATCCTGAAATCTCCCGTCATTTTACACCGATTTGTCCAGCAAGAGTTCTACACCAGTGCGGAACTTAAGTATTAAACAAAGCTCGGTGCTCTCAATTTTCATAAATCCCAGCTCTTACTACGTACATTTCATTTATTTATTTCTTCCACGCCTTATCTTCTTATTGTTTCTTAATAGTTTCCATTCTTTCAATGAGCTCTTACTCAATGTCTTGACGCAACCCATATAAAATAACCGTGTAACACGTTATCGAGAAATCAGGTTTTCAAATGTTTTTTTCTACGAGATAAAACGAGGTCAAAAATGTAACGTACGTGTATCACACCCACACCACCAAAAATTGAAGCAAGCGTTACTTGAATTCGTTAACTTATGAAGGGCAATTTACGGCTAGCATTTCACAAAATATAATGGTGTTCAATCAATAATCAATAACGTGTTGAAAATTCAAAAAATGTGTGATAGGTCCTGCGTCTTCTTAATACTGAACAATAAGGCTACGCCGCTCCAAATTTCTAAGCTGGAGAAACGGATTTTTGCATCTGATACTGATGTGTAATAAAACCTGCACCCATCATTACATCCCTCGACTTTAAACGAACAAGTATGGAGTAGCAAACGGTAAACGATCGTATATTCATCAAAGCCAAAACAAATTTAGATAACGCAGACGCAGTTTTTACTAATTTCTTAACCAAATAAAACACAATCGGTGCTCAATACCACTTCGATCTACTAGTGAAAGTAAATATACATTGGATGTAAGTAGACCATCCTCTTTACAGCCTCAACTTGAGTCCTTGTAACTAATTTATAAGGCAAACTGTTTATAAAAAACAATCAAATAGAGGAATTCGTGTGGAAATGGCTCTAGTACCAGAAAACATTACAAAAATGTTATCAGAAAATTGCGCATTCTCAGAATTAAATGCTAAAAGAAAGAGGGTTATGTAAAAAGTGGCCTTGCGTAACAAATGTTATAACAAAAGTCTAGCATAAATTTGATTTATCTACGTAAGTAAATGTAACTTTCTCTCAGCAGAATTTAAGCGTCAAACAATAACAAAAGCAAAGCCTCCATTGAAGATTTGTTTATATTGAAAAATGACAATTCTGAAAATGATAACATAGTTTCAGGAAGCTAATAATAAAACTCTAAGAACCCAAACAAGTGATGACTTGAATCCAAAAAAATGACATTATTTTACTTTTGCTTAATTAGCGGAGATTATCTTTTTGAAGATAATCATTGAACATATTTTACATCACGCTTTTTTATAATCAAAACCGTGGCAGTAGATTGAATATTTTATTGTAAGATTATTACTGCGAGGCGCGTTCAACTTCTAAGGTCTCCAATGATTTTATGACTGCTGAGAACACTTTAGGGGTATGTTTTGCCCACTAGAAAATCGCTAATGCAACAGCGGTTCGATTGGAAAATGAGCGGCCCCGAAAGTGTCCACGCGTCAACCTGTTTTGAAACATTGTCTGCTGTGCAACTTTGAGTTCGTCGGTCAGCATTTGTGGGACCCTCCTTGAAGAAACTTTCCGCATTTTCAGGTCATAATGCAAAATAAACTTCACAGATCCTACGGAGTTGCCAAGTTTAAAGGCGATATCACGCACACTTAATTTACGGTCTTCAAATAACAACTTGCTGTATTCGCGCAGTCATGATTTCGGTCCGGCCAGTTCGTGTCCGAGGCTGCTTCATTGTCACACAACTCTCGACTTTCTTTAAGCCTTTGCACCTACAAACGCACATTTTTAAGATCATAACGCCTTCACCACATGTATCACTTAATTGGCGATGCATTTCGATGAGTGTTCACATCATACAAGAGGAGAAAAAGGATGATTACACATTGTTCTTAAACAGTAAACGTCGCCATTTTAAGTATACAAAACAGCACTCACTGCAATAGCGGTAATATCACTTGTGTACATTGCCATCTACATTATAAATTCAGAAATATTTCCTGTTTTTTTAAAATTAACCGCATCTTTCTACTTACTCTCACTGCAGAGGAAAAAATTGACCTTCAAACTTAAATGCACCTCGTATTTACAATCTGTTTATATAACAACAGTACAACAGAACAATAAGCGTTCATTAACTTCATTTCAAGTACAACTAATACTTAATACCGCTATACAATATGTTGGTTGGTCATCTAGACAAGAGGATCCAAATTACAACAACTTAAGAGTTGTCTCTTAAGACTTTGATTATGCATATTATTTAATAGAAAAATATTAGAGTGATTGTGACTTATTAATGTAATTTTTGCTATTTTTCCTACACACTTTGAAGCATTTTTTATTATTGCTAGTTGATGATGTCCCCCAGAACTTGATTTTGTAGATCTGTGTTGGTTTAAAGATTACTTTACAAATGAAGAGTTTGTTGTAGGGAGACAGTTAAGAGTTTATTCTGAGCAGCCAGTAGCGTTTACTAAACATCAAAGTGAGTGGTTTGCGTTCTTCCATATATAGATTTTCTAGGTGAGGTCAATCACAATGAATGCTGAGGTAATTTGGATTGTCAGATTGCAGTACTAGTATTCTCATTTAGAGTACTGGGTAGCCAAGAATATTTTCGTTTTATAAGTGTGACGTGTAGAGACTTAGTTCCTTTGATTTTGATGTACTACTTTTTTATGAGATTAAGGTTTCGAAATTTGGTAAAAGCCTATACTGCATCTTTAGCCAATTTCGATGCAGTATTGCCTGTAAACGTTACGGTTGAAACTTTATCACTAGTTGCTAGGAAATCCGTATATAATAGGTATAAGACTAGCCTTAATACTCTCTCCTGAGGTACTCCAGAGCCTATAAAATCCAAATTGAAAAACTTTTTAAATAATTTTAAGATTGTGGGCAATAATATGGTTGTGTTTAGGTGGTTTGTCAAGCTTATACATGAGTGTATTTTTAACAACTTTCCTTGTGCTGGGTAGTGTCTCTTAACATCCCATTAAAATGTAAATGTTAACAGTCAAGTCCCTTAGGTGAAACTTTTTGTTATTAAGCCCAGAAGATTTTTTGGTAGACCGGTATTGTATCTTTTATCTTTTTTACTTTAACGGTTTGAATATTGGTTAAAAGACTTTTCTAATATGTTTGGAAAATATTTAAACTTTTTTGACATCGCTTTTTGTTCAGGTACCGTTTTCTGTAAAAATTGAAATTAAACAGGTTTTTGCGTTTCTTTTAGTTTTTTGGTGCTTTTACGTAGTAAACAGTCGTTTACATCTATATTCCTGTAGCATCATTTTTTAGTTCCCTTCCTGTAGAATTTTATTAACTTTCTAGAGCGGAGCTTATAGAAAGTTAATGAGATTATCATCCTGTCTGTCTGTCTGTGTGCCTAGAGACACTATAACTTCCGTTCTATTCAACGGATTCACTTCAAACTTGGCAAACACACATCTTAGGTCAGTACCTTTCAGGGGCCAAATCGGTTAACGGCAACCGGAAGTGACCGTTACGATTTCGAAAATTCATTATACTCACATATGTCATGCAGCATATCATTCGACAGCATTTTTGACGCTGATAATTATGGAGACATTAATCAACATCTTAATTCTTTTTAAAAGTTTTTATCCTACTTTCATCGCACCCCTGTAGAAAGTTTCCTTTACGGTATTACACCGTTCTCGTTATTACTTTTTTCTAATGTCTTAGTAATGTAATCCGTGTAATAGTCTGCTCTTGTAGTATATATGGATCTTTTAGTTTCTGTTAAATGCGCTTCGCCGTTTTTAGTTACACCTTTAGAGACACATTTCCTTAAAATATTTCTGTAAAGTAATTCCAATTATATTGATAATATTTGTAGTTGTAGCAGCTTATTTTTTTAACAAAAGTATAATCCAAACAAATGTAGCTTTTCTCAATGTTTAGATGCCGTTTGGAATTTTAGAAAGGTTGATTGATCGGTAGGTCTGTTTTCCGTAGAGGCATGGTCTAGATGCTTTTTTGCAACGGATTGTAGAGCTAGACCCATTGAGGAAGTCAGTCAAGATCCTTAGTGGAGATGTTTAACATAATGGCCTCTACCAGAAATAAATTTAAGGTCCACTAATTTAAAGTATTTCTAAAATCCTTTTCTATTCATTCTGTTCCAGTTTCACCTTGGACGTTGTCGTTGCTGGTATTTAAAAAAAAAGCGCGCCGGGTAAAATACACCACAAGAATGAGTTAATGTGGTTTGTGTTAATAAATGTTTCTACTTCTTGACGATGTTTGGTTCATTATTGTGTTAGTTTGAGTGTCAACCGCTTACTGCTATCACTTGCTGGGTACTCAGCCAGGTCTCAGCGGCGGAAATTCTTATGATGTTAAAGTAAATCTCTGTGCTATTTAGGATCGTTGCATTCTTTGTTTCGATTTTATGTGTAGGTTACACCGATTGGGTATCCCCGTATACACTTAGCAAACTTTATAATTAGCAAGGTGCTAGAGCATAGAGCACATTTACTTATGGAGATGCTTTCTGTGTTGCAATTGCTGGTGTTATAACTACGTCCGTATTTAACGCATTGAGAGTCATATAAGAAACTTGCATGTATATGTGTTCGTAATATTTGCAACTCTTACATTGTGTGAATGTGTCATTCTTCTAGGATGGTTCTACCCGTATTTTAACACTTGGTAGGTACTTTGCTTGATTTTACAAGTTCTAATGTTTCTTGATGGGTGTCCTTCAACCCTTAATTTTATCAATATTAGTTGTACAATAAAAGTTTTTAATTACTACTTATAACTACCTTCTTTTTCCGACGAAAGGTATGATTAGCAACATAATTTTAAAATTTTCTTGAATTTGATTTGTAATCTTCTTTTGGTGTCATTCATGGCTTAGTGGTGATATTCAGTTCAATAATTGTACTTTTAATTAAAAATATTAGTAGGGCTATGTTAATCACATTATGGATGAGAAACGGTGGTGGTCGTTCAGATTTTTCTTACTTTCTTCGTGCGCATTTTTGCTGCTTACATCGCTTACCGTTTTATTAGTGGTTTCAGTTCCCACTTGTCTTTCTATTTCTGGACTAATTTGTACTCTCTTATTTTTTTGGGAGGAACTCCTCGGAAGTTGTTTATTTAATAACTACTTGTACGCTATTTGTAGTTTTCTTTAACTAGGTCAAGTGGTTTAATGGTTGTCGAAAATTGAGAGTTGTGGTTGTTTGTTAGAGTTAAACATCACATTTGAATGACTTGTCGGGTAGAGCGCTGTTGAGAAATCATATATTTGTGTATTATTAGTTATAGTAATTGGTTTTATCTATGTATGCGCTTGATACAACCTATAATTTAATTATGCTGTTGCTCAATGCGATTTATTTGTATAGAGGTTTGTGTTAGACGAGCTAAGGTTACGTGTACTGCAATTACGATAAATTAACGCTAAATTAAGTATTTTATGCACGTTGTTCGTAATTTGTGTTGTAATTGCTGCTGCTTAAGAAATAGTTTGGGTTATAAGCTATGAAATTGTTATGGGTATGATACGTTATTATTTACTGCAGTAGTTGTGCTGCATTATTGCCAATTTAGCTAGGACGCAGAATAAACAGCATTATCCGCGTTTGAAATCAATCTTCACTAATCACACGACTGGCATGTGTTGATTTGATATGCAATACACAGAAATAGCAGCTTGAAATGAATGAGTTATAATGTTCTCTTATTTATGGTCGACCATTTTCACTTTTTTGACTTTATGAAATGATTTGAAAGGCACGTAGTCTGTAAGGGAAGACACTCCCAAAAACACATAAAAAATGCAACTAATAAGTGGTCACAAAGACTTACGGACTTTACCCGTCTGGTGGTTAATTTAAATAAAAACAGCACTAACATTTTTCATGCGCAGCCAATAACATTTCCGTAAGTTAGAAAAATAAAAATGCAGACAAAATATTTTTCTTTTCCATGCTTTCGATGAGATTTTCTACATAATCATTTGGCAAAGATTTCCACTTCTCCTTAATTTAAAATGAGAGCTACTTCACAGTGTACATTGGCTTTCTTTGGGCATTATTTTTATATACGACCACACATTTTTAATAATGTTAACATTTGGGGGCATTGCCGACCAAACCATCGTAGTGACGTTATTTTGTCATTTCCACCCTCTGCATAGTTTTTTGAGATGTTTAGGGCCATCATCTTCTTACAGCGCACAACTTGTTCCATTAGCAGGCATCAGAAAGCACTTCTGGTAGATGGTGCAGAAGCGAAAGGTCTGGATAGTCTTCGAAGAGACACAAGAGCGCTTTATATTTCTTCATTATAGTGATGCGGTAGATAGTTCACATTTCCAGCCTCCAAATATCGCTTTACCCACTTCTTGACGAGTGCCTTCGACTTCCGCATATATTTTGTACCCGTATTGCTTCAGGAATTTTGCACTAATTGTAAAGATAATAAATTCACTAATATCTTCTTCTTATTCTTCTTCATGATCCTTATGCCCTTTACAGAGCTTCGGAAAAAACTGTTGTTTAACTACTCGTCCACTTCTTTTATGCCTTACGGTCCTGGATCATTTGCTTCATTTCTGTCAGTCTTCCCCTTGTTTTTTTCTACTTATTTTTATTTTTCCCCTTATTTCCGCATTTCTTATCCTATCTAATTTTGTCAATCCCGCTATTTTCCTAAGTAAAGAGTGTTTTTTAGCCCGGTAGAACTTAAAATCGTAAAAAATAACACAAAAAAATAAATTTTAATCAAAAAAATTTTTTTATTCGAAAGATCAATACATGGCATTAGCATTTAAAAATGATTTCGGACATATGGCCACCGCGGCTGTTCTTGACTAAGCGCATTCTGGACGTTCCATTTTGGGCCACTTTTTCGAGCATTTTTGGCCGCATGTCACGAATAACACGAACAATGTTGGCCTCCAAAGCGTCAATTGTTGCTGGTTTATTAGCATAAACCAGTGACTTCATGTGGCCCCACAGGAAATAATCGAGAGGTGTCAAATCTCACGACCTTGGAGGCCAATTGACAGGTCCATTTTTCGAAATCAACTTATCGCCAAATTTTGATTTCAATAAGTCGATGATTGCGGTCGCAGTATGGCACGTAGCGCCATTCTCATCTCGCCCGGATCAATGTCATCCATATTTTCAAAGAAAAAATCATTGATCATGGTGCGGTAACGATCTCCATTGACCGAAACGCGAGCTCCGGCTTCATTTTTGAAGAAATAAAGTCCGATGATGCCACCAGCGTGTAAACCGCACCAAACGGTATTTTTCTGGATGTAATGGAGTCTGTAGGGTCTGTTGTGGATTGGTTTCATTCCATATGCGGCAGTTTTGTTTATTAACAAACCCGGGAAGCCAAAAATGAGCCTCATCGCTGAACACAATTTTGCGATAAAACATCGGGTCAGTTTCCATCTGCTCTAGAGCCCAATCGGCGAAAGAACGACGCATATGATGGTCTCGTGGCTTTAATTCCTGCATCAGCTGGATCTTATATGGGTGTAGGCCAAGATCTTTGCGCAAAATTTTCCATATAGTGGACGGACAGAGTGCCCATCCCTGCGACCGACGACGAATCTATAAATTTGGATCTTCTTCCACACTTTCGTTTACAGCGGCGATATTCTCTTCAGTACCCACATTTATTCGACGTGTTGGTGTTATCGCATCATTTAGAGAGTATGTGGTATGAAATCTACCCACAGTTCGACGGATGGCTTGCTGAGATGGACGATTATGTGCGCCATAAAAATCACGAAGTCGTCTATAAGTTGCGCGAAATGCTGACTGATTTTCAAAGTAAATCTGGATAATTTGGTAGCGTTGTTCAAGCGTCAATCTATTCATGATGATTTACCAGAGTATACTGATTATAAATGTCAAAAAGTGAGCGCAGTATGACAGTTCGTTTGACAGTTAACCCTTTCGCAAGTTCTATCGGGCTTAAAAAAACACCTTTATTTTCATTTCCAATGCTGTGATTGTACTGTTATGCTTTTTGATTCTCGTCCATGCTTCGCTAGAATACGTTAATGTTGAAACTATTGCTTTATAGACGTATAATTTTGATTTCCTATTGATTTTTTTCTTTCCAAATATTATTTTCATCAGTGCATAGTATACCTTATTTCCTTTTTTGTTCTATCGGAAATTTTCTCTTCTATCTTTCCATCATTTGTCGTTACCTCTTCCAGATGTATTCCTTTACATACAACCATATTTCTCTCTTCTACTCTTTGTTTTTTATTGCTGGCCAAGATTTTTGTTTCGCCCGCATACCATTCTCTTCTATCTCTTTATTCCATATTTCTATTTTTTTTTTTTTGTTAAGTTTACTCGGTGTTTCTGCCATTAGAATTATACCATCGGCATATACAAGTCTTCTCGTTCTGTGTTTTTTATTTGTGTTTTTGACTATTCTGTCCATTATTACGTTGAAAAGCAATGGGCTGAAGCTATCACCCTGTTTTATTCTTCTTTGAAGTTCGAATTCTTTTAAAGTACCCCCGTATATCCGTATACACTCTCAATTTTTCTTATTAAAATTTCTGATATATTATATTTCTATCTATAGAATCAAAGACTTTACAATGCTTTATTTTATATTTTTTAAAGAAAGTATGATTAAAGTCATTGAGCGTCTGTTGCACTCCATTAATCTTGCAATCTAAAGAAAGGAAACAGCTGCAATATTTTTATCCCAGAAGATTTATGAATGCCGAAATTAATTTCAGTGTCCACCTACTTTCTGCGCGCAACTTGTAGTAACCCAAAAGATATCCAGGCTGCTTGGGAGCTTCTAAGGAGATTAAACAAATAAATCGAGCCGTCGCTTACATAAAGCTGTGGGCCCGTGCACCGAGCAGTTTGTCGCCCAGCGCTGCTTTGCACAACAAAGCAGCAACAATCGGAAAAACGCCCATTGTTGCCCATATCGGGAGCAGAGCAAGACGGGCGCTGATGCGGATTCGAGCAGTGACAACCCGTTTTGCTAAAATGCCATGCAAATGCCCGGGCTGAGACGCTGTACATCACCCGATGGTTTCGATGAAAGCAGCCGCCGATTGCCACACCACGTCCAAAGTCTTGCATCGCTGCAGAGCTGCACCAGCTACGTGGTGACCCACATAGGAGGCACAAGTGAAATACCTGCAAAGAAAAACAGAACACTAGATTTCCCCACACGGTGCGTCCACGCAGAAGCCACCCACCGGGTCAAAAAGTGGTACTGTGCTCTGTTATTCGCCATGACATGTGCACCCAAAGAATCGCTTATTTCATAGTTCGCCAACGTAAGACTTTTTCGAGAAAGAGGTGTTTTCTTAGGTGACTCGCAGCTCCAAAAGCTGAGTTTTAATTGTTGGTTACCACAATATCGCTCCTCAAGGACTCTTATGTAACTAGGAGATTAATATTGGATTCGGCCACATATGGAGTGCGTTTAATATTGCGCAACTTTTTCAATCACTTCATTTTAATCATTGCAAGAGTTTCTAGTCATTTTTTCTTCTTAATTAACTGTAGTAGTTTTTTTTTAAATTATTACTGACTCCACAATTTCAAGTATGAAAAAGTTTTAAGTTATCATCAGAATTAACCAACAGATCAACTGGTGATCTGCAGACCTCATACAGCCCTTAAAGTTTTTTGCGACCCACAAAAATTTTTATTTTAATCTATCTATGCCGTTATTAACAAAAATAAACAAGATACGTAAAAAATAATTTGTTTCTTCTATTGAAAAAAGCATCCACTATAGTAGTTAACCTGTTTCTTAGGTTACATTCCCAGATTTGTCTATCACATTCGTTTTGCAATAATAAACGCACTATAACATCTCTTATCTTTAACTCATCAATGGAAAATTCTTTTTGTACTAAAAGACGTATACCAGATAAATTCAGTAAAAATGAGTGCCTTATCTTCATTGTATTTTATTATTTTAATTTTGCTTTTCAAAGTACCAAACATTTAATAGTATGAATTTTTACAAGGGATGTTTCTTGGTGAGGAAATGTATATAAAAAATACAACATACATCCCTATAAAATATTTTAGGGATGTTCTTTATTGGTGCATAGTGGAGCTTGTACAAAGAGGCAAGGAAAAATGTATGAACTAATTCTTATCATGCCACCGGAGAAATGTGTATTCTTTTGTAAATAAGTACAAACATTTCTCTTAGATATTGTGTCTGTTAACTACCAATAAGATTATATGCTAATGATAGATAAATCCAAAGGATTATTAAACTCCAAATAAAATAGTAATCTTTCACGTAGGTGAATCAAACAGAAACCAGATTTGTTAAAGCATTATAAAGATACAAATATATAAAGTTATTTTTCTATATAATCTGATCACGCTAGCCAATTGTATAAAAACGCTTCAATAACATTATTGTCAAATCTCTGTTCTCCAAGTGCCTATGTTAGTGGTCCAAATAAATGATGGCCACAGCTCGGACTATAAGGTATTTTAACGTTGCTTCAAAACAAATCCAATTTTTTGTCATAGTTAAGTAGTTATATGAAGCCAAACATTGGTATAAAGCAAAGTAAAGTTTCATATTTGAAATAAGCATCTTTTTCGACAACATGCAAGTTTACCTTCGTCCAAAAAATATTTCAGCAGCCATTAATCGGAGGTCGTCCTCTAGTGAACAATACATATATTCCCGTCAGTTATGCTAGTCCTCGGGCGATATGTTCGTTTTTCTAAAAATTGTTTTGTCACTCATTTACTCGAATCTTCTTAAGGGTATTGTTTCGAAACTGTGCCTTAAATATTTTTAAACTTTTAGACGGTTCTGATAATAGGCTCTACACAACTATTAAAATAGTGATATTAAAAAAGAAACTTTACTATCCACTATTATGTATGTAATTTATGTTTGATGTAGTTGAACAGTAGAAATTGAACTCTCTTGATAAACTATACGCCCTATGCGATTAGCAAAATACGATATTTCAAAAAGGTACTAAACTATCAACTATTAAAAAGATAAATTTTATTTGATTTAGTTGACTAGTAGAAATTATAAAAATTGAGAAGTACATCCAGACAATAAATATCCTTTAGCATATAGAGGGGAGATAAAGAGTAGAGAAAATCTTCTGTAGAAATTATTTGTAGATAAATACTCTCTGAAAGAATCTACGCATCTAAGATTAAGGAAATAACCCAATAATTACAATAAAATGAAGTCCAAAAAATTTCTCAATTATCTTCTAAATCTGAATTATACTAAATCTCCAAAAACTGTACATTGGATTATTCACAATTTTTAAAGACTCGAGCAAAATCCAACACAAAAAAAGTAAATCTTATAAATTATTTCAAAACTACAGTAAAACTATCGGAAAAAGATTTTTGGAAAAAATTAGAAATTAACCCCAAAATAACTTTATGACTATATTATCTCATCAATATGGTGGTTTAACAAAACTATAGCAACTTTAAAACTCGTTCCGTTGCAACTTTAAGAGCCATTTTAAATTTTCCATATTAAAAAAAAGTGCCAATAAGATTTCTAACTACGATTGCTGTTTAAGTTAAATCCTACAGGCTATAACAAATTTTTATTGCCTAATTAAGATAATCAAAATGATTAAAAAACAAACTTTGCTAATTTATTTAAGTAATGAATTATAAAAGAGAGAGATACATAAAAAAAACAGAAACCCAAAACATGTCAATAGCTTCAAAATAGAGAAACATCAAGAACCTGCTAACATGCCTAAAGGTACTCTCTTAAATTTACTGTTTTTATAGCTAAAATATGTATAACATAGATTTTCGCTTGTAAATATCCTCATAAAAAAGGAGACTGGAAGTGTTTAAACACACTAAATATTCTTTAAAATGGCTTTTAGGTTGCACGGGTATAAAAAAAAAATAAATAGGCAAACCGATTTTTGAAAGAAGGATGACTATGCACAGCTCGTCAGTCGAGACATCCATGCGAAGAAACTGTGAAGCGTGCTAAAGAGGCTTACTAGCGCACCCCTCCCCCACAAGTCCACTACACGTGCAAGTTTAAAGTCTGACATCTCGCAATTAACAGTAGGAGACTGAAGTGTAAGCCTTACGAGCTTTAGCTACGTTGATATCTCCGCGAATTCAGTCTTGTGGCCAGGTGGCCCAATAACAAAAAAATTGGAGTTCAAAATATTCAAACAGTTTGGGGCTCAATACATGGGACAGAATGAAATGACGTTTGCACCCATCAACTTACTTCGTGGAACACAGGAAACCTAGAGCATCAGTGCAGTGGCTAAAAATTACACCCAGAATCAATAATAATATGTCTCGGAGAAAATACCTTTAAAATTAGCGTTTCACAAACTCACCCATTTTTAGTAACGAAGAAACTTTCCATCTGCCTAGAAATGGAAATCGACGTAACGTTTGCATCTGAAGAATGATATACTTGGCCATATTAAAAAACTAGCTGATGCCACCGTTAAATAAAGATAATAATGGCTATATATTTGAACTGGGCGGCTGCCCAGCTCACTACAACAAAGAGTGCGAGAGTATCTCAAACGAAATTTGCCTTAAAGATAGGACGCAAAAAATGAGACGAGTTCCTGCAGTGCTCACCTTAGTTCCTAATTTAAACCCGCATTTGTGCCACTACTTCCCTCTAATATCTAGGATTTTGTCAGTCGTCTGTGATATACTACCACGCGTGTGGAGTAAAATGAATTATCGTATAGATGTGAAGAGTTTATCGAATTTATAAAAGAATCGATGAGATTATCTGTATTTCAGTATAATCTAATTTGGTACTTGCTGCAATTTTTTAAAATGTTTTACGAGTTTATGAATAGCTCTCTATTTTGCGCTTTAGATGAAAATTGTCATACCATCGACCATTAGGCTGTGTTCTAGATTGCATATATTGTGCGAGTATATTAAAAACATTGGACCTAGCACACTCCCCTGAAGCATTCTGTAGATATGTTAAATATCTGATAGACAGCTGTTTATCTTTCCTAAAAGAAGAGGCAAGAAAAAATATTCTTTAAACCGTACATTTATACTTTGTTGATCGTCTACAAGATATTTAAAAATACCGTTGTCGTGTATTTTTTATTTTTGTATCTACGCTTAAAGTATCCTATCTAATCGTTGGACTGCTGATTGGATGTGAATCTAAACTAAAAAAGCTGAATTATTTCAAGCAATACTGCGTCGATGCGTTTAAAAATATATCTCTTAATTAGTTTGGAAAGTAAAGATAGTAGACTCATAAAACAATACAAACTGCAGATCGGTTTGTTCTTTTCTAGTATAAAAAGCCTGAAGTTATATGCATACTTCTACATTATAGGGAAGTACCCTAATTATAAACAAGCGGTGTATAAAATGGCTAAATAGAAGAGAGCTTTTGTAATTAATGCTTTTAAAACGACGATACAGTACAACTTTTATCATGTCAATGAACTGCATTTCTTATAATAATATGTAGAATTTTTTTGCGACTTTAAATCCTCGCGTGGGAACACGGCCTGCAAAGTGAGAGGTTAAGGCTCTCATATGCCCAGTTGTCGCACACCATTTCTGATGCGGGGCAATGTGGCAAGCACCGCACCTTAGACGACCGCTATTACCCCTTGTTCGAAGTAAACGCAGGTACTCAATTATTTTTAGTGATTGAGCAGGCTGCTTGCCAAGCATCAAAGAGCTCCAGGAATGGAACCCGGGTCCGTCCGCATGGCAGTCCGGGCCTCAACCGCTTGGACCACTCTGGCATAATAAGTAAAATTACTCTGTGGATAGGAAAATTTTTTAGTTGATTTAAATTTGTTATAAAAATGTTTAACAAATAAATTGATGTTATAGTTATCTAGTGTTTTTATAGTAATTATCGCAAAATTAGATGCATTGTATTATTGCAAATTTTATTCAAAATTTTTACTTACAATATAAGTTGTTCGCCAGTAAGTGGTGAGGATTTCAATAAATCAGAATCTGAACCTTTTTTGAGGGTATTTCTTTGTACCTTTACCACTTTCTACACAAAAACGACGGGGCCTAATTAACCAAGCGGCAACTTTCTTAACCAACAACCGAGATATCCGTCTATAAATTACAATCAACAACGCGGTCATACCAGCTAAGTCAAAAGCTAAATATCTAGGAACGCACCATGACCAGACACTTACCTAAACGACTCACATAAAAACTAAAAATAAAACACCTTGATTTCAAAATCTGGTTAATGGAGAGGCGATCCTAGCTGTCTCTAGAAAATAAAATTCTCCTTTATAAAGCCATCTTAAAGCCAATTTGGGCATCCGGTATTCAACTGTAGGGTTGCATAAAACCATCCAACACTAAAATCCTACCACGCTTCGCATGATAGTATAACCAAACCCTCCACGAAGATCTGAGGATTCCATATGTATTCAGCGAAATCAGCAGATTAACATCTACGTACCACTACACCTTTGTGGGATACGAAAACGATCTCGTAAAATAATTAGCCTAAGAACCAGCCACACCAAGAAGATTAAGGCACTAATAACCACATGATCTCATCCCTCAGCCAAACCAGACTTAATTCTTCTAACTGGGAGTAACATCAATAGATAGATCTCCCTCAAGCTACTACCTCATTCATCTAATTTGCTTAATATCCATTTATGTTTATATAGAAGTAGATTGTAAATGTGGTCCAATGTTAAATAAAAATAAATGGGATTGAGGATCTCAAAAGTCTTTAATTATAAATTATTTTATTATCAGAGGTAATAGAGATGTAAGAATTGGCGTAATAGTCATTTTGAAAGAAGTAAATTAGTTTGAGACAATATCTGGGACTAACATTTCCCTTAACAGGTCTTGCAATCTATAACCATTGATTTACAGATCAAATTGTAAAATACATCACAAAAATCTTTTTGGATATAGATGCAGTATGATGCAAAGATGAACAATCAACTCTAATGTTGCTAATAGAGAACCAATATGGTAATCTAAAATGATATACAGACTATATCAAATTCAATATGGTCTAAAGTGTGATTTGATCAATTACGGTATGACTTTTCTTATCCGTAATCGATGTATAGATCAATTCTCTTGGAAATAGATTCAGCTAGGCATAAACTTCAGCATTGAACACTTTATATAATAATAATAGATAATTTCTGGTTTACTCGATTAGCTTTAAAGATTTATTATTATATAGCAGGGTTTTTGCAGTTTTTATTGTTTTTTTATTTGCTTGCTACTGAACTTGTTCTAGCGAGACCTGTAAAGGTGACAATTAAGTTCTTCAGAAATAGAGCTTAATATCAAATTATCCAATAGGCTGTTCTTGTAGATGTTTCTAGAATTGTAGATTAGTAGTAAAGTCAACTTTGTTTATAAGGATGGTTACAGTTGACAGAAGATGCTGTTTTAGAAGTTGTTTAATAACAATTGCAGTACCTCTAAATGCTACTCTGGAAGAGATACTTTTTAAATATTGTTAGCTATAACTTTTATAATCTTATCCCATTAGTCTTCTAATTATAAATTATTGGTTTCTGAGTAGTTGGAGATTAATTATGATTAGATAGTAAGTGTGACTGCAAATAATTTAATTCGAAAAGGTAATTTGATAATTTGTTTTTTAATAAATTGTGAGATTGTACTAATGTTGAAGATTTGATTTAATTTTATTATTTGTTTTGGTAGAAAGATTTTGTGCTGCTTTTGGTAATTTTTGAAGTTGTATTTAGTAAAATACATTATTATCTTATCAATTCGTGCATTTTTTGAGTTTGATCTTTTGATAAAATTATACCTTACCAATCGCTGCTACACAGTAAAACATAATAATCAACTCTCTACATATCACCTAATAAAGCAGGTGTACCACAGGGCAGCGTCTTTGACCCCTTCCTGTACCTCCTTTACACATCTAATATCCCAGAAATTGAAAATACCTCTCTTGCTACATACGCTGACGATATCACGATGCTTTCCACACATTAAGACGCATCTGAAACTACACTGCATCTACAAACATACTTAAACCGACTCAGTGATTGGATTGATCTTTGGAAAATGAAGATAAATGAAAACAAAACTCCACAAGTAACATTTACAACTAGAAAAATTATATGTCCTCGTATAACATATAAGGGCATTCCCCTACCGGTCAAAACAGAGACCAAGTATATTGGACTCTACCTAGACAAACAGCTAACCTGGTCTCTACAGCTTAGAGCAAAAATAATGCAGATTTATCTAAAATTCAAACAAATGTATTAACTGCTTGGACCTAAATCCAAGCTCTCAACTGAAAATAAAGCTTTGTTATATAAAACAATCCTTATGTCTATCTGGAAATATGATATCCAACTTTGGGGGGTGCTCCAAGAAAACAATAAATATTATACAACAAGCACATAGCAAAATTCTTCGAGTCTCTGTAAATGCACCTTGGTTTGTAAGTAACCGAACCCTACACGAGAATCTCAACATACAGTTTGTCACGGATGTAATAGAAAAGTCAACTTCAAACTACTTTTAAAAACTACCCGGAGATGAAAATTACCTCATTCTACAATTTATAGACCCTCTACCAACAAAAAGGCTGAGAAAACAATGGCCTATAGATCTGAACTGATAAGAAGTGCAATTCAAGTCATCTCAGAAAAAACTCCAATAGAATCATCGCTGGATGAAAGCCCTTACATCCTTCAACAGACAACATACTTAGTTAATATTCTTATAATACCAGAGTAGATTGTAATTTGGGATTTTATTAATTAAAAAAATGTAACAATGATTGAATGAACGTGTTTTTTTCTTTCGACAAAGGTTTAAAAATGTTCACACAGATCACACGTTCCTATTTTTAAATCACTAACAAGTCAGAGTACTTATCTGGCACTAAACCTATTCATATGAAAGTACTCATAGGTAATGCGTAATTTATTTACTTTTAAATGTCTATCTTCCAGCACCTCTCGCTCGAGGAGGGCAAAGTTTTCTTCTATAAGATCTTCAACTGGCAGATCTGCACGTTGTCAATGTTTTCTCGACTCAAACGAAATTGCTTTGCCTATTCCTTTATAGCAAAATATGTAGGCCCTTCACCATACACACTATCAAAACGTTGTTTATTGTCAGTGGCACTTGAGATCTTCTTTAATGAGAAATTTAATCACGGCTCTGAACTTTGAACATTATGCAAAATAATTGAATTACCAACGCAAGTGACTGTTACTACTCAGGTGAGGCAAATCGATTGCTAAAATTTTTATAAACGTTTAACTAAAGATGGCACTATCTAACATCACCACTATTTTGTTTCTAGTGCTGCTGGAACGTAGTCATACCGAAAAATTTTGGCTCTTATCTTGCACGTACAAAAATATTTTAATCTGTTCTAAATATGGCTGAAGAAATAGTATACCAATGAATAAATCACCAAAAATTAATTCTTCTCTTAAACAGAATTTTTGTCCGATAGTCTATAAAAATAATTCAAAAATACTTTAAGCAAAACGAAATATCTTGTATTAAAGTTACATTGCAAGTTAAATTAGAAACAACATAAAACTCAAACGAATTTATTTGAAATTGCCGTAACTAAAGCAGCTTGTAGGACAAAGTCAAAACTATTATGATATGGATTGTATCAGTTTGCAAAACTTATAATAAAGTAATATTATTTAACTGGAAGATTAAAAAAATCTATCTATACGTCTATACAACAGAAAGTAAACAAAGAAATGTGGCGTGATTCTAGGCCCTATACATTTGAACGAAAAGTAAACAAAGATAGCTGATATAAAATTTGAGCGCTTAATTTATACAAGGAGGTCTGTGCGCTCGTGCACGCACGTCGGAGCCACTCTCGCTCCTTGCAGAATGGCCGGCCGGCCGCAGCTATCAGGACGTAAAACGCACGTTTGCCATGGCTATTTGGCTTACTTCCGTTGAGCGAAGTTTCGATTGTAAGCGCCAATTCCTAATGGACATAGGCATAAACCGCCCACAAGAAATACGTATAATTCACTTAAGCCTTCTATAAACATTTGAAAGTTACGTATGCCCAAATACAGTAGCGGCAGCAATGTTCTTTTAGGAATTTTGCATAATTATGTTGCCTTTGTGCCTGTTATCCCTTTTATAGTGCAGCAACAGTGCATATTTACTAACTTAATTAATAGTTCCCTATCCGTTGTAAAAACAAAGCCAAAATGTTGACAATACTAAAGTTAGATTACGCAATTTCAGTATCAAAACATTCTGTTACTGCTGCCAACATTAATCTAGGGAAAAATTCAAAATTACTACAAATGAACGTAAGAAATACGTAAAGTTAAACCGATTTCAACTTTTCGTATTTTTAAACGTAAAACGTAAAAATTACGGAAGTGTATTATGAACGAGCTTACGTCAATTATGAATAGGTACTAATTTAAATTGTTCCACGTTTCCGATTCAGGGAAAGTCGATCTAATTAAAAATGTATACGTTTCCACCTTGCAAAAATTTGAGGGAAAGCGGGTTAAAAATTATCAGCCTTGGACGCCAAAAATGCCTTTTGGCGGGCAACTCTTAGTATCTAATGATATAATAATTTTCATACTAGTAGATAACGTTGCCCTCTAAACTATAAGGTGAGCCAAATTGAATAAAACCTATAATACAGCAACAATTCAAATTTTGACCAAATGCTCTCCACAATTCCTCTAACGTGTAACCACTCTTCTAGCGTAGTTTTCCACAATTCTTTCCTATAAATGCTGCTCTAGTTCAGAAATTACACGTCTGACGCTCTATTTTGCCCTGGAATCGTAACATGTTTGTTGACATAAACCCTCTCGGCAGTCAATTAATGACACCCCTCTGCGATATAACACGACGAGAACACTTGGTTTGATGTGAAGTGAACATTTCACGTGCTGTGTGACACGTAGTTGCATCTTGCAAAAATCACATGCAATTCAAATTAAAATCGTTGGTTTCACTGAAAAAAAACGTTGTTTAGTATCTCCCGATACCATACACCGTTAACAGTAACAGCGTTGCCAATTTCCTCCTCAAAAAAGTACGAGTCAATAGTTAATCCAGCTCGCAATGCTCACCAAACAGTGCATTTTTGTAAATGCATTGTTCTTTCGTGAATAACTTGTAGATTTTCTACCTGAGATGCGACAATTTTGACAATTCCAAAGGTATATAAAAAATATTCATCGCTGAACAGCCTGTTTTTAACGGCCTTAAATGATGCGTTCTTGCACAGTATATAGCGTCATGATAACTTTGCTACGTGTTTAGATACCAGTTGTATAAATACAAACTTCTAACATTTACAAAATGCAAACGGTGAGCAATTTAAATCCTAAAGTTTAATCTGGATTACTCTGTAATTTACAGAATTAATCAGTGTTATTAGAGGCTTTGCTCTGTATGATAGGTAAACACGTTGTGATTATTCTGGGTAATGAATCCAAATATTTATAGAAAAATAAGTAAACCAAAATTTCTAAAAATTCTACAATCAAATTCAGTTATTGACTAGATTTGAGCCAGATAAATTGTACATATTTTTTGTTAATTTCTTTGAATACTTTTTCTTTAGTACTGGCATTGGCATTGGCATTGTTTATCAGCAAAAAATACCCAATGATTCGCATTAACTGACCTTTAAATCATTTACTTGTACTATGAGGTAACGGTTCAAAGTCTACACGCCACTTTTTGAGATACCAAACCAATATTGAAATATTTAAGCATTGCAATTCGTAATTCAACTAAATTTAATAGAAAGCAGCTGATAATTTTTCTATTCTAGTCACTGTTGTTTTATGGTGTTATTTATAGTTTAGTAGTCATGTATACCTCTATATTTTTTGTTCAAGGCTACTATATTGGGAGATAATTTTGTTTTGATTTGTATTTTCAGTTTTACAAAATTTTTATTGATATTTACTTGTCCTTTATAATTATTTTTCAGAAAAACACTTTAATTTTTAGTTTCTGATTGAAAAATTTAAAATTATTTTCTTTGTTACAAAAACAACTTTATTTATTTCTCTGCCTGTCTTTTCTTTATTTGTTTAACTCTTTAATCAGTTTTTTCTTATTGAAATTGTTATCCGTTAACGTAAATATCACAACCTTCACGTTTTTAATAAAATGGTGCGAGCAGCAACTTTGCTGCTACTTGTTATTGTTTCGGTTTAATTAATTAGTAAAACAACCAAAATAATTTAGCAAATCCCACACACTTTGAAATGTTTAAATCAATGACTCGCAAAAGCACGATACCGTGAGGGCGGATATTAAAAATCCTATATCTTTTGTTAATAAATGAAATCTTTGAAAGGGAGCAAGACGGTATGTCAATGTGATTTTGAAAAATGTACAACATACGGTTAATGTCAATGTAGTTTAAAGACAATTTAAATAATTTTTTAACTAAAGATTTTTGGGACACTTAAAAGTTGTGGGGCTTTTTATCAAAACTCCGGTTGGGACATAGATTGAAGTACCACGTAATGCCATTAGATGAAGCGCGTAGAAGAAGATAATAGTGGACAAAGCAGAATATCATGAAAGCAGACAATCATCGGCAAGGGATACGATGGCGTAATTTCTTTGGCAGGATAAAGTAACTGCTTTGCACATCCTCACGAGGTTAATAGCCGTCTGTCGAAACCCAACACCCAATCGCATAACCATGTTTTACTTATATCTGAGCATCCAACAAATGCGAGCAAACCATGCATTTCCAGTTTTTGTCCGATATGATAATGGTATACATACGAATTACATTCATTCCACTGGAGAATTCAGCATGTCTGTCCTCGAAACTGGGTCCTCCATACTCTCATACCTCAGTACAAAACGTGTAGAGTCATGCCAACTATTGTTCGAGATGTACAGCATGGATCTGAAGACGTGTCTGGCCACAGCAGATAAATTATTTTTATGGTACGAAACACCGAAACCACGGTTGAAATTGTTTATCCCAAAATAAATGGCGATTGTTTTTGAAACCAGGGAGAGATTCTGCTGATAGATTGTACGAGCATTACTAGTGAGCGATACTATTAGTCAGTGAAACGACTCTGCCGACGCAGCAACGCTATAGGAAACGGAAACGTAATACATTACTTCAACATGATGCGCAGTCGCCATCTACATTTGTCAAATCTTGCGCTGAATCACTACGCTCTGTTTTATGCAACAAAAAAGGCAATGAGCGATAAGACGTTCTCCTATAACGACAAGCTTCAGTCGGTCGTTTACAAGTGGTGCTGTGCTAAGAGAAAGAATAACTTGCAGCAACATTACAGAAACTGTTGGGACGATGGCAAATTTGTATTGGCGTAGAAGGTAAATATCTATAATAAAATGTATAATCACTTACAGAACTAAATGAGGAAAACATGGTCTTTAATTTATAATACAGTTTTACGCGATCGCCACAGCTTAATCTCATAGATTGTTAATTTTCTATATTAATTTTTATATATTTTTTCTCTACAAAAACATTCCTTATTATTTTTCTTTCAAAAGTTTCTGTTTTTTCTTTGTCTTTTCTTGTAAGGCATATATTTTTTGGCGCATACATTGTTACAAGGTATATTACAGTTTTATATAATTTTAATTTCGGTTTCTTGATTATCCTCTTGTTAGAGATTATCATGTCTGTAGTAATCCTTATACCCAGATTGTACTTTTTGATCTACCTCTTCATTTCTATCATTTGTTTTGTTTATTGTTATTCCTAGATATTTAAAATTTTCTATATCTTCCATCTCGTAATTATTTATTTCTACTAGGTAGCGCACGGCAGACGCATGGAATAAAACGTAGACTATTACAAAATAACCAAAGTTTTTATTTTTTCCCGATTCATTAACATGGGGAATTTAAGTTTACTCGATTTTGAGCAAAGTATCGCCCAAATGGCGCCCCTCACACTCCAAACAGTGAGTAAGCCTTTTTTCTGAAGTTTTCGTGCACTATTTGAAGCATTGCCACAGGAATTTCGGCAATTTGGCTCAATGTTGTTTTTGAGGGCTTCCAGGATCTTGGGGCAATTGTTGTAAACAAGGGATTTTAGGTATCCCCACAGGAAAAAATCACAAGGGGCCAAATGAGGAGAGCGCTCCGGCCAGTTCAATTCGCCTCTTAGGGAGATGAGGCGTCTGGGGAATTTGTCTCGCAAAAAGTCCAAGCAAACCCTTGCTGTGTAGGCTGTGGCCCTGTCCGGTTAAAACCAGACGTCTTCCAGCTATATCCCTTACAATTCAGACAAGAAAAAATTCAGAATCATGGTTAGGTAACGTGCAGAAATGACTATGGCCGCTCGGTCATTTTCTTCAAAAAAGTAAGAGCTAATGATCCCAATTCTTAAAATTGCACACCATACTGTTACCCTGTCGAAATGCAAGGGCCTCTGCTGAAGCTCTCTGGGATTCGTTTCAATCAAATAGCACACATCTTGTTTATTGACATATACACCGAAGTAAAAATATGCCTCGTCAGAGAAGAAAACGATACCGTCTCGAGGCAACGCAGCAAGCATATTTTCACTAGCGAGTTGTCTGGCTTCAAAATCACGTGGCGTCAATTCTTGGACGAGAACCAACTTATTGGGGTGCAAATAAAGATGTTCATTAACGATTCGTTGAATGGAACGTCTCGAAAGGGCACTTCCCTGTTTCCGAACTGAACGACAGGGAGATTGTTGAATTGCAGATCGAACCTTCTCAATGTTTTCTGGTGTAGTTATGGTATTCTGAGGCCCCTTCTTATCGGGGACACATTTCCGGTATCCTGGAACGCATTAACCCACGCGAGAATTCGATTTCGATCGGGAATTCGGCCGCGGAGGGCGATATTGAACTTTAAACGGAAGACATGCTGTACGCGGACGATCGAGCGGGCGTTCGACAAATAGATCTGCACACAAAAACACGTTGTTGAATGGAGCACTCCATTATAACGACTGAAACCGCGTGGAACATGAACTTCCCTTCCCCCTCTTTTGAATCACCCCACTTTCAACCTTCTAGGACCGTTAGGAAGAGAGCAATGACCTTTTCAAATCTATGCGTCTGCCGTGCGCCACCTTGTATAGCCTTGTTATTTCTTTTCTCTTTTGAAATAATTTTCATATGTTTTGATTTGTCTAGATTTATTTATAACTTTTTCTTTTGCCTCTTCCAAGCTTTTTTTGTTTCTTACTATCAGAACAATGTCGTCTGCGTAGTTCACTAGTTGAATGGACTTTTCTATTATTGTTAAAATAAAATAAAAATAGACTGTCTGGGGTCCAGAGAAGGAAGCTTGCTAAAGCTAAAAGGATCGTGGCAGGGACATGGACTGAACAAAGCAGCAAAAAAATGCCAAAACAAGCAAGATGTAGGAGGGGAAAAGGTCTAAAAGAATTTTGTAGATGACCTGTGCTAACCAAAGTGCGAATACCAAGGACGATTGATGACCTGAGTTGACTCTGGAAGGCCAAGGATATGGCTGTTGTTGAGTCCAAGAACTTTTCGAAGAAACCCAGGGTGCTGGTTTTCTTGCATGAACCGGAGGTTCAGGACGAGCAGAACGGAATCTTCTTCTTCTTCTTAGTAGAAAAGTAGAACAAGAGGAGCAACTTGTTACATACTCCAGTGACGACGTATCCATTGGCACCCATTTAAGGCTTTTTATAAGCCTTAAGAGCTTCGATAATGAAGTTGGTGATCCGGGTGCTTTAAGTTACCCTACGGCATAGTAAAGCAGCGTTTGCGTTTTTTACTGTTTTTCAAGGAACTTTCGCCGTGTCTCTCGTTGAAAAAACCTAAGTAAACAAGAGAAAAGTTAGAAGTTTAAAAGGGATAGGAGAACTAATCTACAGTCGATTCTCAAAAGTACCGCCCTTAAATTCTTTACGTTCCAGATACTTAACAGTAATCAAATTAAAGACTGGAAATAAGAATAGGCTGAATGAACTAATGGTTGGATTGGCATACCTTCCTCATAATGATCCCTCTCTACCTCGAATCAGAAAAGTGGAGAAGCTGGTGTTGAAATGCAGAAAAAATAGCTTGCAACTCATCATTGGCTATGATACACATTTATACCACATTACATGGGAAAGTACCAACACCAGTGAACAAGGTAAGTCTTTACTACAATTTATTACGGCAAATAATTTAAACGTACTGAATATAGGCAATAAACTTATCTAGAAAGGAAGTTATAGATATAACAATAGATATTGTTTGCTAGCGGCTTTACCAAAAATTAAGCTATGTCTGAAGAGGTAAGTTGTTCTGACCACAAACACATCTACTTTGAAATAATTAATCCTATAGAAGAAATCTATCGTAACTTTTAAAAAACAAATTGGAAATCCTACCAAGTAGACTTAGAAGACAATCTTAGAGGAGTGAATAGAACGCACAAGAATAGTACGGAATTGGAGATTGTGGCAAGGAAATGGCAAGATGCTGTGATATCAGCGTGCGTAGATAACTGCCTTTATTTAAAAAGGATTCCAACAGGGATATCCCCTAGTAATATAAAAATTTTGCTCGAATGAGGAAACAAATACGAAAAATTATTAATGCAGCAAGGAATTCGGGGATATATCTCAAGAAAATGCCAGGCTCAACAAAATACTCTCAAAAGATCCTCAGAGCCCTATAACTACGCTGAAAACAAGGATAGGAAAATAGTGAAAAAAATCGTGGAAAAATTCAAGGTTTATTTTCCTAGGTCGCAGGTTGCTAATATATCACCAAAATTTAAAACTGCAACCTCAAAAGTAGACGTTTAAGGAGTATTGGCAGGATGTAAAGAAAGTAAGAAATGTAAACACAAATAAAGTGATCAATTAACTCATTCCAACCTTATAAATTACCGGGTTCCGATAGCATTTATTCTATTTTGTTGAAGAAGGAAAGTGACCTTCTATACTAGACGATAAGCGATATACTCAGAGCAAAAATGATGGCTGGAGTTGCAAGAGGATACCCACAGAGAGGAGTTTTGTCTCCTGTGAAACCTTGTAAGAGACGAGCTGTTGAAGGCACTCGAACGGAATATAAAGCACCGGGGTGTGCAGATGACTTAGTCATACTATCCTAGGAAATATTTAATAACACAGCTAGGAAGCGTATGCAAAGATGCAGAAAGATTAAACGTAAGTCCGTCAAAATTGATCGTAATACTATTCACAAGAAGGGGAAAGTTAGAAAAACGGGGTCTTCTTAGGCTCCGAGATGCAGAAATAAAATTATCAGGGAACGTAAAGTATCTTGGAGTTATTTTAGAATCAAAACTCTCCTAAACGCAACACATTCAAAAAATTTAAAAAAAGCAAAGGCGATACTAGGGTCAGTCAGAAGAACTCATGGAAAAACATAGGGTCTAAAATCAAAAATATTGGATATACACCACGGTGGTCAAACCCATGATATTTATATGCAACCTTACTATGGTAGACCAAGATGGCGCAAAAATACAAAAATTTGCTTGTCTAGGAATAACGGGCTCTACAGGAACACCAACAGCGGAAATAGATGCACTGCTTTCCCTTTTATTTCTAAATTATGGGAGAGGCAGGAGTGGCTCTTAATAGACTGCGAAATGCACACATTATATTCATAGACAGTCAGGCATTTCTAAAGTCATTAAAGAACACGAGGGTAGTTACATCCAGACTAGTATGGGGATGCCACAAAAAACTCAATGATTTGGCGGACCACAATAAGTTAACTCTGCTGTGGGTACCAGGGCACTGTGGAATTTTAGGCAACGAAAAAGCTGATGAGCTGTCAGAAAAAGGATCATCAACTCCATATATAGGTTTTGAGTGGCTATGAGAGTACTATTAGTACAAAGTAGAACTTAACTACGAACTAGTATAGATCTCCTCACAGGATGACACCTCAACAAAAATGGTATTGGGCTCTTTTGTCGGTGGTAAAGTAGGGCCTTTGTGTAGGTTTCAGGGCATAATAAATTTTTCTGACTATGTAGAAATCTTGGAGGACACTATGGAGCCTTGGACAACGGCAAATTGTCTTGGTGGCTGGACCTTCCAGCAGGATAGTAACTCGATACACAGCTGCAATAAGAATTTTATTAAATATAATCAAAGAGCACAATAAAAAATTATCAAATATAAAAAAGGGACAACAGTATACAATTCCATAAAGTTCATATTTGGTGGCATAACAATTGTTGTCAATAACAGATTGGAGACGACGAGGCATAGACTCTATGAGATAGAAAAATGAGATGGAGATGCTTTTCCAATCACTTTTAAAGTACTCAAGTGTGTTCAGGTTTTCTCCACCAACACATTATTGAAGGTTTACCATAGGTTCTCAATTAAACTGAAATTCGTTAGGGGGTCACTTGAGAATAGTGAAGCGAAGGAAAAACTGGTTGACGGGTTTGGAGTTGTGCTTTGAGTTTTCTTACTGGAACATCTGTCTAACAGAACAATTTGTTGTAATTGTCAACATTGTAGACTCCAGAGAGTCTTTGTTACAAATATTTCTTCAGCATTTTTTCTCGTTGTAGGAAAGAGATATAGCACCCTGAGATTAATCGTTCCTACAAGGTTTGCGGTGAAAAATTCTCTTTCCGCACTCAAATGTCATATCAGTACCTTAATATGAATACCTTGAGAACTTGGCATCCTCCAACAAATCCAAAAATAAGGGAAATCACTGGTCTTCGAAGCGAGTTATAATTAAAGATTTTCTATAATTAAGTTAATTTATTTCTGTTAAAACCTTGCATAATAATATGTCTTGTTCTCTCTATTCTGTTAAGGGGTTCAAGAATTGGAACTATTTATAAAGTACAATCAATTAAACTCAAACAGAAATTTTCGTACATTAAGTCTCTTGGATTTTAAACTAAAAAAGGATTGTATTTTATTTCCGTTTTTAGATTTCCCTTTCCCGTTCCTAAAAATAGAAAATTCGATTTCGCATCCATCGCAAAGTTTCTTCGTAATTTTTTCCTGCTAATTCTCTTGGTATTACACTATAGGACTAAAAATACTCTAGCACGTACAACTACCTCGTAATAAGAGGCGATTATCTCACAATTCGCCAAAACGTGACCTAATTAGTCCAAAGCAGCCTTCGATGACCATCATTCCCGTGTTATTGTTAGAGCGGCGGATGTTGCGGCCCAATCTCTCCCGCTGACCCACTTCGCCGCGAAACCGCGGCCCATACCGCACTCGCACTTAATATAGCGCAACACAAACAGGCCATCATCGTTTCCGAAAACTGCCAGTGCTGCGAGCCGTAAATCAGTCGCCCTGCACCGCCGACATTGCATCGCAACAAGGTTAAATTGGATGTTAATTACGCGAGGGTCAGCCCATGCCGCATTATTCAATAGCCCGCTTTTAATGGCCCAATTTGCCTCAAGTGCCGCGTTCACGGCCGAAAATAGTCCAGCGCTGTCGATTTTGGGCGCCCTGCTCCTCTAGGTGACAACGGGCCGAGTTTACGGCCCATTTGGACAACTGGCACGTTGGCGTCGCGTCTGCACCAGGGCCGTAAAAAATTCGGAAACGGTGAATTCGGAGGCGAAGATGAGGTCAGCGGTGCAAATTGGTGTTTGGCGAGCGGTGCCATAGAATTATCATTTGAGCGCTATTTAGGATGGTACGAGCATCTTCTGCGGAGGAATTTTTTATATAAAGCTTCGTACAAACCTTGTATATACCATAGGAATAAAAAAAAGTTAAGTATAAAATATTAATGCCAATAAATGGTGAAGTTGGACAAAACGCTGCTGATATGATGTTAGATTAACCTTTTGAGGTAAATTTAAAAACATCCCAAGTATATTACCCAACAATTGTCAAAAGAACTTAAACCAATCTGATGGATGACAAACAGTCACTTGCATAAACTAGACAAAGTCAATAGACGAAGAAATGAGTCCCTCGCTCTTTAGAGCAAGAGCAAGCTGACGCCAGGTTAATGTGAATAGACAAGTGCGTGACAATCTTCATGATCTCCGATTATTTCGCCGAAGTGTTACCAGTCATTTAAATTCAACAGATTAAACCAATGATTAGATAGAGGCCAAACTGTAGAACCTAGTATCGAGGCAAAAGTTGTGCTTTGCATCTAATGGAATTACAAAAGAATGATTTACTGTGAGTTTATTTCTGAAAGTTAGACAATCACCTTCTTCTTCTAGTGTCTTACGCTATGCAGCATGTAATCTTTCTTCCACTGCACGTGTACAGATATCTACTGCATTTCTTCTGACACCATTTTTTTATGCTCCTTAACCATGAGTGTTACTTTCTTCCTGGTTCTTTTTTTTTTCTATTTTTCCATTTGAATAAATCTTTTGCCTCGTGGTATATGTTACAGGTATGAATTTGTAATAGTTCACGTTCAGTGTTGGCTCTGAGTAATACTTTCTCATTTGTGGTTCAATTTTGGTATAATTCACACATTTCAAAAGTCTTAATTCGATTCATTGATCTTATCTTTAGTGACTACGTTTCAGCGCCAAATGTTGCTTAGGGTCATATATAACATTTGATCATGAGTATTCTTGCGTTTAAGGGTACTTACCTTTGGCACAGGTATTTATTAAAACTAACAAAAACTGTTCTTGCCATCGCACACTGACGTACGCCTTTTTGGGATTTGTAACTCTTGAGTTGATAATAAGTTATTTATCCGTAGTTTTGCTGATTTGTTCCAAAAGAGATTTCGTATGATTCTAAGATTTTTTGTGTCTAATCCAATTTCTTGCAGTATATCAAACAACGGTTGATGTCTTATGCTTTCAACATATAAAGACATCCTTTCGTTGGTTATAGCATTTTTGCGTACAATATAATGCTTCTCTTGTGTATAGAACTTGTCCCACATGCGGCGTATAGCCCAGACATGGCCTCTTCCGATTATCATTTATTATTATTTAGTCGTTACAGCATCACTTGGCTGATACGCACTTCAAAACAGAAGAAGAAGTCCGAAAATGCATCGATAACTTTATCGTCTCGAAGCCGGTGAGCTTCTATCACCAGGGAATTCGCAAGCTACCCGAAAGGAGGCAAAAGGTCATCGATGCCAACGGAGAATACTTTGATACTTAAGCTTTTTTTGTTTGTTTTTAAATAAAACTTTAATTTTGCAGAAAAAAGCCGAGAACTTATTTATACACCTATTATTATTTTGTCTCATAGTACTTATATTTTTCTTTTTATAATTTTCTATAATTTGTTTAAACTTTTGTGAAAGTTGAAAATGTGTCTTTCTGTCTCTTGACATTGTTATGCTAGCTATTCTTCCTTTGCTTGTCTTATTTTGTTTCAAACATCTTTGAGTATTTAGTTGTATTAATTTTATCTTGTTCTTCCTTTTGCTGTTCGTCTTTCATCCATTCTATCAATAATTTCTCTTGTCATCCATGGTTTCTTTGCTTTCTGTTTTTTGTGCCCAATCGCTTTATTGGTTACTTATTTAAGGTTTCTATTGTTTTTCAGTATGCTTCTTTATTTTGGTTTTCATTTGGTTTGTTTCTTCTGCATTCTGCTTCAATATCGTCTATGCGTTTTTTCCTATTTCTCTCAAAGTTATTAATATTATATCTTTCTATCTTTAGTCTATGTTTTAATAATTTTTCTCTAAATGTAAATATATTAGTAGATTATGATTAGAGGAGAAAGTAAGCTATTTGATTTATTACTATGTGTTGGGGGTTGCCTTATGGTTAGTTTCAAGTAAGTATATAAACATCTTGGATTTAAATCATAATATGTGTTTTTGATTAGCAAATTTTCTTCCCTGCAAAACTGTACCAATTTCTCTCCATGTTTGATTTGCACACCTAAACCAAAATGTCCCATTACGTTTTCTACTGCTTGTGATTTAAATGAATGGATTAGTTCACGTAATTGTTCGTAAAATTTTTCACTTTCTTGGTCTACTTTGCCTTCTGTTGTGGCGTATAATATTGATGTTTAGTGGTTTTTCTTCCTGCTGAATTGAGATTATTTGTTCTGACTAGGCTATTACGTTTATCACCGATTTTTAAATGCGTTTATTTACTAAAATTAAGAGAATTATCAGTGGATTATCCTTACCATGTCAACCTTAGATTATATTTATTTAGAATGTAAGTCTTGTCATAACATTTACTTATTGTTTTATAGAAACAGATTGTAAATTTAGTTGAAGTTAAAAAAAAATTTACTAAAATACCCACTCCGTGTTTATCTTGTGGGTCATTTTTTGTTGATTCTGATTGGTACAATTTTTTTTGACATATACCGTTTTCGGACCATCTCATCCCACTTAGTTCTAAAATCAAGCTGTATTTTTATCAGCTTGACAGAATTTATGCTGTTTTTGAACAATACCCTAACATAGTGAATATAAAAGAAAGAACTTAATTTGGTATCATAAAATTACTATCTGTCCAAATCAATAACTAACTTCTTAGTTGGACACCATTTTGCCAACTTACAGAAAATAGAAGTACCGTTAGTTCTTTCATTCTAAATCACAAGAGTGGTACCAACGAGATACAGAGAACTTGGTCTATATATGTATGAATACTTCATAATACTGTGGCATATAATTTGATTTTTAATTTTATATCTCATTTAGAATGGTAATTAAATAATTTTTACATTAAAAAACAAGACTTTTGCCATCCCTTTGATTTGTATATAAAAGTCAGTTCAAAATTTATCCGATAGGAGTAGGGGACTTTATCGTTTTAATCTATTAATTGCAGTACTGTTATCTAGGAGATTTACAGCGACATTATTGGTGTTACTTTCACGGCGTAAATGATGCACTAGTTTTACTTGACTGACTTCGCTTCTTATAAAGCATGGAACATGTACTGTGGTCTTTAAACCCTTTGATTGAAACATTTTGCAAAATTTTAAGATTAGAGTTTTTTGTAGTTCTCCACAACTGCTACTTGTCAACGTATTTCAATCTACACGTATACATTTTTTACCATTATTCCATGGCTGCTGAAAACACTTTTTATGAGTTGTTCGATTGAAGAATGAGCGGCCACGAAGAGTTTTTTTTTGGTCGGAAATTCATGGCGGCATTACGTGCCAACATATCCTGAGACATTGCCATCTGCGCAGCCTTGTGTTCGTCTGTCAGCATTCGTGAGACCCATCTTGAAGGAACTTCAAGCATCTTTAGGTCATCATGCAAAATGGACTCCACAGATCCTACGGAAATGCCAAGTTCAGAGGCAATATCACCCACACCTAATCAATGGTCTTCCATAATAACTTGCTTCACTCGCGCTATCATGGTTTTGGTCCGGCTGGCTTGTGGTCGAGCTTGTTTCGGTTTATTGTCACACAATTCTAAATCTTCTTTAAACTTTCGCACCCGCGAACGCACATTTTTAACATTCATAATGCCTTCACTGCTTGTCTCACTCAATTGGCAATGAATTTAGATGCGTTTCACTGCGCAAAGGAGAAAACGAATGATTACATGTTGTACTTGATCACTAAATATCACCATTTAATAAGTATATAAAATAACACTCACTGCAATTGCGGTAATTCGACCTATGTACATTGTATGGTGCTGCTATCTACATTACAAAATATTTTTTCAAATTAACCGTATCCTTACACTTACTCTCACTGCTGAAAAAAAATTGGGAGACCTTAGAACTTGAACGCATCTCGTGTGTCCATCAGGGCGACAGTATAACCAAACAGTTGAGAAACTTGGCTGTGGTGCAAGCGGACCTAGGTTGAATCTTAGACTCGGATGCCTAGCGGACAATTTGCTCGGTCACTAAAAATAAATTAATATCGGTAAACACGAGGTAATAATGCAATCGTCTAAATCGTGATGCTTGCTCTATTTTCCCATATCAGAGAATGAACGCAACGACTGACAGCGAAAACGAACAAATGTGTTTCACTATTATTATTACGAACTATAAAAGCTAACATATAAGAGTCTTAACCTATCAGACGTAAGCCGTGCTCCCACGCAAGATGTTAAAGCCTTACCCTAGGTAGCCTCTTTCGAAAATGTCAAGTTATTCTTAATATAATACAAACAGTTTGCACAGCCATAATGTAAACTGGCAGGCGATAAGAATCGACCTAATACGCATGCGTTAATAGAAATGTGTTTAATGGCCGAAGCCGTTGAGAGTTTGTCGCTGGCGAGTGAGCACATGTAAAAACTTATTATTTTATTTCCAAAAACTGAGCGGGTAAAACGAAAAAGTTGAACAGCGACTGACATTTTAAGAACTAGAAGATTAGCTAGATATTTTAAAAACTAAAATATATGAATGTTTTACGCAAGACTGAAATGAAACATTTTGCAACAAAATTAATTCATTAGCTACTGTTATGTGCTATAATTGCTAATAACTTGCTTTGGGTTAATATGAATCGACTAGATTTTCACAATCAGATTATAATCAAAAATAAGACGTAGGTCTACGGCTAAGGTACCGAAGAGTTGGTCATTCCAGTAGAAGTCGTCTGATTCGTCGCGTCCAAAAAGTGTACGTAAATGTCAGGTAAGTTCATTGTTTCGCATGATTTAAGACTCAATCATATATATTTTTGACACTACTAATTATACAAGAACTACTTTATTGCTAATATTGTAGGTACACTATAAACTCCCCCCACAAAAGAGAATATATGTCCTAAATAAACTTCGACTGTGGCAATTGGTAAATTAAGTAGCCAACCAGCTATTGTTTCCAGTTTTAAAACCAAATAAAAAAGATGGTTACCAGACTCAGGTAGTCCTACACCTGGGATAAAAATAATCGAGCTCATAGAAAACAAAGTATTTAAACAAAGTATAATTATTTTAAATGTACCATAACAATCTGGGACTTAAAATGGGCCATGAATGGGACATAACTTAACAGAAACTAAAAAATAAAAAATCAAAAATAACTAAAGCAAAATAAAAAAGAAGCGATTATGAAGAACACATTGCATTAGAATAGAGACATAAAATGTGAGAATTAGAAATCAGGAGGACCAAGAGATAAGACTAATAATGAATAAGAATAAGAATCGAAGAAACTATATTAGAACATTTCATTCTTGTGCATTAATATCTAGTAAAGCAAAAAAAGAAAAAAAGACAAAAAGAAAAACATTTTTAGACATAACCTGGAATATAAGCTAAAGCTCTTCAAGACTGCTAGTTGTTAGTATAAAAATTAGTAATTTAATACTTACATTTCCAACATAATCACCCGATAAAACAAAATTTAAGCCCGAAAAAGAAGAGTTCTATGAAAATCGTTTACACTGCAGTTGATAAACTACTAAAAGAACGTATAACCTTGGCATTGGGAGGTTTGGACGCACTATTTAATAAAAATGTACTCAACAAAAATAGAGTAATACTAATTTAGGTCTACGCCAATAACAACTTAAGAATATACAGCACACGTTTCGATCTCAACCTAAAATATAAATACACAATGGGACAAAAATCAACAGAAACATAAAATCAAAACGAGTAATAACAGTGAATTCTGCAAAAAATTGCAATAATCACCGACTAGCATTAGTAAAAATTCGATTATATATGTAATATAGAAAAACGCACAACAAGCTTTTGAAGAAAAAGTAAAAAATAGAGCACATAGAAGATAAAATGATTAAATAATCGTATGAAAAAAGATTGCGGGAAAAACTATAAGAAAGATTTATAACACAGGAAAATACTATTGACAAAACCTACCAAAAAAAATTTTAAGAAACTATAGAAAGTTATTTAAAGAAAATACTACAGAAGCATTAGGAGATAAAACAATAACCAACCCAAAACGAGTATCAAAACTACCATGGTTTACTAACAAAGTAAAGAAATTAGCTAATGAGAAAATAATGGGCCACGTGTAATATAACATAAACATAATACCAGAGAGTTATGAAGAATATCGATAAATACGTAATGAAACCGACAAGACAAAAAAATAAAAGAGGGCTGCTACGTAAAGTTCTCTAAAACGGTGGAAAGTGATTTCTATGCCCGACAAAAGCAAGTGTGGAGAATAATAAGAAACTATAAATCTAATATGAAAGAACTAATAGAGATTTATTTAAGACTCTATGCCAAATAAATAGAGATAAAGAACAAAACGACGACGATTCAACGAAAAATTTTATAAAAAAATGACACATTTAAAGAAGACATTAGAAATTTTAAGAATAGAAAATCGTCAAAATGTAATGGAGTGTGCTACGAACTATTAAAATTTGGAGATGATATGCTGTTGGGAAAAGTAACAAAATTTTATAAAAGTATTCATTACGAGCAAAATATCAAATAAATAAAGAATGGCAATAATAACACCGATATTTAAGAAAGAAGACAGAAAAGTGTTACTGCGGGATAGCATTACTAAACACTATAACGAAACTAACCACAAAAATAATAACTGAAAACTAGACAACATTATACACTAGAGGATCCATAGTAAAAATTCTGAAGAGAAACATCTATATACGACATCTAGTTAATCAACAAATAATTAAAAAAGGCTTATAATTTAATAAACCAACGTACATATAGATGGTCAATCTAGAAAAAGCGTTTGATAGAGTTTTGTTGAAGCATGTAACATAGGTAGTATATAAAAGAAAAATATTGCAGCTATAAATCGTCTCATGAATATATATACTGAAAATTATAAAAGTCCATAGGCAGATCTTAGGCTACATAAAAACACAAACATTTGAGCCCCCTACTATTTAATATCATAATGGATGAGATCATTGAAGAGGTAAAAATTGAATATTGATATAAAATGCAAGATAAAAAAATAAAAATCATCTGTTACGTTGAGCATTAATATAAAAATAGCAAATACGAAAAATAAATGTATGTCTATTAGTAAAGAACCCATGGGATGAAAATTAAAAATAAATAGTAATATAATACAACAATCTTTTAACTATAAAATTTAGGTATAGGCATTTCAAGTTACAGTCTATTTAAAAAATTAAGTGCAATTTCAAATAATCGAAGTTGTTCAAGTCTAAAATAGCCCAACATGGAAAAATAAATACTTGAAACTAAGAACATATGTAGCCCCTAAAATTCAAAAAGCAACACAAATACTAGAAATGGAAGAGATGAGATTATTACAAAATATATATAGTAAAACAAAATAGGATTGAGTACGCAACGAAAATATAAGACAGCAGTTGCAAATCCACCCAGAAGAGAAAGACGCCTTATATAACTTATTGTCTGTTGTTTATCAAGCTCAAACTAATATCCATCAAGACACCCCCTAAGATAAATTCTACAGTTTTAGTTGTTTTTATAATTTAGGCTAACAATGTTAGTACTGTCCAAGTCATATCTAAAGTCATTTGTAGGAGGAATGCACTTTCTTTGCTTTAGGGCCTATAAACTAAAGGTATTAATGCTAATAATTTTTTAGATTGTGTTAATTAACTTCAATAACAATATGACCAAAAAAGGAAAAGTACTTTGATTATTAACATTCGAAATATTATAGGTTTCTTCTTTACTGCTTATTTTGTTTATCTCGTATATTTTGAAGTTATTTAATCTTTTTTTTGCACCCAATCTATTATTTCTTTTTTTGTATTCTATAATTATTACATTACTTTACGTACTCTTTTAATTTTTAATATCATGTTTATAGGTTTCAAAATAAATTTTGTGCATTTATAAAGTTACAAGCACCGACAGGAATAATTATTTTGTCTATCATAAATTAATTATTGTTTCAATTAATACTTTTTTGCAAGATTTATCTTGTGTTTCAGTAAAAATAAGTAGAAGCTTACAACTACAATACCGCATCATAAAAGCTCCATCTTTTTAAGCTCTTCACGCAAATATCCTGCAATGAGGGCATTTAATGTCTTGGAAAAATTTTAGTGGAAATATTCTCGCGCTCTTTCTTTTACAAACTTTTTTTACAGTTGAAGAAGTACTGGCTGAGTATTGGTACATTAGTATCAATGGATAACTCATTGCTTATACAGGGGGGTTCCAAAAGTAGTAGGAGTGATTTAAAAAAAAAATTATTGAACATTTTGGTACATCGACTTAATACTCTTCAAAATAGGCTCCTTGGGCATCCACATACTTTTGGTAGCGAGCCTTCCAGGTCGCGAAGGCCTTCTGGAAGTCGTCCTCCGAGATGCTGTTCAACTCCCTCGTCGTTTCCGCTTGGACTGCTTCCACCGAGTCGAAACGATACTCCTTGAGCTGCCTCTTAATCCGGGGAAACAGGAAGAAGTCCGGCGGTGCCACATTAGTAGGGGGGAGAGGTGAGGCAACGTGGAAACGTCGAATTTGGCCAGGAGATCCCTCACAATCTACGTGCCGTGGCACGGCGCGTTTCATGGTGGAGCTTCCACTTCCCCACCAGGTCTGGTCACACGCGTGTGATCCAATTTCGTAGCCGTGTGAGCACGTCCACGTAAAATCTTGCATTTACAGTCTGTCCAGGAGCTACAAACTCATTATGGTCAATGCCACAACGGTCAAAAAATGCAATCAACATCGATTTCACTTTTGAATTCGACATTCTGGCCTTCTTTTTACGGGGTTATTGTGCGATGTGCCACTCTTCGCTCTGACGTTTTGTTTCCAGGTCGTATTGGAAGACCCAGGTTTCATCTCCGGTGATGACATTATCGAGAAAATGTTCGTCTTCTTCCAAACAGTTCAGTATTTCTTAGGAAATCTCAAGGCGCAGTTCTTTTTACTAGTCACTCAACACTTTCGGCACCATTTTCGCGCACACTTTTCTCATCTAGAAATCCTCTGTGATGATGCGTTGGACTATCCCGTACGAAAGATTCAGCTCATCACTAATTAATTTAATACCCAACCGTTGGTCAGAGTTCAAAAGTTGCTTAATTTTCAGCACATTGTCGTCCCTTCGCGAGGTTGACGGACGCCCGGCGCGTTGGTCGTCCGCGACGAGCTCCCTCCCCTCCCGAAACAACTTGTGCCACTGAAATATCGAAGAACGGCTCATGGTATTCTTCTTGTAGACCTACGTAAGCATGTCCTTGGTTTCGGTCGCTGATTTTCCAAGTTTGTAGCAAAACTTGATGGCGTACCGCTGCTCCAAATTTCGCTCCATCGCAATTGACGACGAGGCGTCACAACAGGAGGTCACTAAAACAATGGTCCACACTCAACTAACGCACGCAGGCGACTGCCGTAGGTCGAAGGTTGCAGACCCCCCTCCATCGCTCCGCGCGCGCGGAAAAAAACAGTCCTACTACTTCTGGATACAACCCTGTATACAGAACACAAACTTTTAACTAAAAGTAAAAATTTGGACTTATTAACGCTGTTTATTATTCGCTATAGCATTGTAAAACTTATTTTCCAACGACCTCTCGCATATTATTTACTACGCCGGTCCTTCGAAGGCGATACCATCATTACAGATCTGATGATTCACATCAACAACATCGTCACCCTCATTAAGTCAATTTGTGGATATGCGCCCGATTCGACCTTTCCATATTCGACTTATCCTCTAAAATGCGGACGACCCTGATCCAAGGGACTTATCTCAAGGATTTTTCACACGAGGTATTATAGCGTTATCAGACTAGTTTCCGTACAAAAGTCTCCTCCTCTACGAAGTCTCAAGCCCAAGCATCCCTTGTAGCTAACACCAACTTCAGAATAATTATATCCAGCCCCACAACCTCGGTGACCCAGACGTCCATAATATCACTATTTTCTATGATAAATTGCGGTAACAAACTCAACAGCGATTACAATCCAATTTTTCTCCAACAGAACCGACGATATTTTCTTCAGTTCCGAAGTTTTATACCCGGCCTTCACCGTCCACCTGAGTTAGATCACAAGATCCATTCACATCATTCGCTCTGGTGAAGATCTGGAGGTATGTCGCTTCACAGTCTCCATCCAGGAATCTATTTGCTTCATGTCAGGGATGGAATAGATCTCTTACCTCCAAAATTGAAAAAGCAGATCAAAGAAAAAATCTAGCACAAGGGCGCGAGCTGCAATTCTTAAACCCTGGGTGGTTTGTGAGTAACCACGATCTCCATCACGACGCTGGTGTTGTTACCATCCAGGAGTTTATCTCCCATTAACGTTAATAATAATAACGGTAAGGCTCTAACCCCCGCATGGAACACGGCCTGCAAACTGAGAAGTTAAGGATCTCATGGGTTTGACTTTCCTGTCCGGTCGTCGCGCACCATCTCAGATGCGAGGCGATGAACAAGCAGCGCGCCTTAGACGACCGCCATTATTAACCCTTGCTCGATAGAGCATAGGTATTCATTTATTTTCAGTGACTGAGTAAGTCACCCGTCAGGTATCAGAGAGCTCCGGGAATAAAATCCTGGTCCGTCCGCATCACAGTCCGCGCCTCAAGCGCTAAGACCACTCTGACAATCCCATTCACGTTAGCTCACATTAAAAGTATTGAAGTTAACAACTGGACCCAGAAATGTTAAATCTCGTCCATGAAATCAACGTGAAGATATATATGTATGGACTAGAAAATCCAGCCAGCTACGCTTGGCTACTATAGTGTTACGAAATTTCTGTAACAATCGTTACTATTCTGCAGCTATTTCTTCTGATGTTCTTTGAGAACGTCGCAGTCCCCTTGCTTGGTTTCTTGCTGCTATTTTTCCGGAATTCCTCATAAACTTTGCTGTCGCCTTGTTTCGTTCTCTATAGCTATTTCTTCCGGTGTTGTTTAAGAACGTCGTTGTCGTCTTGATTGGTTTCCTACTTCAACTTCCTCCGGAGTTCTTTCGACACGTATACGTTACCTCGCTTTATTTATTGCTACCCTTTCATACGCAGTCTGCTCACTACGACGTTTTCTCATATAATTTCTGTGGTGCTCAGCTATTTGTACCCGTTCCATACCAAAGAATGCTTATTTGCAAAAAAGAACAGAAAAACTAAAACAGTAGGATAAATAATTTAATTTTAAGTTTTTAAAATTGCAGTGCGTTTTAAAGATACGACGATCGTTCGTGTATTTCCGTGTGGCCCCGAATGCGTTACTCTGGCAAGCAATGCTTTTCACACGGTCGAGAGACTGGAGACCGGGAACCTCTGCATCACACTTTAAAAATATTAGATTAGATATTCCACACTTACAACAAACACTTGCAGTGGCAATATATAAAACTTTAAAACGATGATCCAAGATTTTGATTTCATCTAGTTGTACCGTTTAGAGTCAGAAAGCCAAAAACTGTGTTTAAATTGTCTTTCCCCAGTAATAGCTATAACAATTTTGATCATTTTTACTTGCTCTTGCTCGTAGTGTTATCCCAAAACATACAAAAAATGAGGAAAGATATCTTCAAAGAGGGTAAATTCTATTTTAACGTATTACCAAAAATTATGTATTAGACCCAAGAAATGTCAGTCCAACGAAAGCAAAACATCTTATTTCAAAATTCTGAGAACTTTTCGTCACTAACTCTTCTTGTTCTAGCCCATAGGTATTATTTGTTATAAATTGTTTAATACTCCTAACGTTTAGTGGAAAAGTTGTGTGTAGCCTTTAATGACCACAAATTTATTCAAAAAGCAAATTCTCATCCAAAATAAAGTTTACAATTCTAAACGATGAAACCATGAATCATTAAGCATCCGAATATTTTGAAATACCACTCAGTCCGTTTAAAAAAAAAAATCTCTTGACATGCAAGATTGCAACTTCGAGTTTCTTTTTCGCCTGCTTTGTACAATGATCCAAATGCTCATAACGCAGCTAAACGTCTTCAGAATTCCACTAAACGCGTAACACGATATTCTTATCATATCTATTGAGACATGATAGATCTTGGCCTCATGCTGTATTTGGTAAAAAATACACTTTAAGTTTTTCTTTTACAACCAATCTTCACTGCAGTTGGCGGCAAATATTGATTATTTCACCGGACCGTATTTTTTTTGTAAATAAATTCCATCTGATAAAGATGGTTTCAGGTTTTTAATCTACCAAATTCTGATACCAAATCGCAAATGCTTGTTAAAGACTGATCATTTAGAACAGACAACCGGACAGAGATTATATCACCTGTACCACCTTGACACAGTCACAGTTCTCTCGCCTTTATCTTCAGGAACTTCCTTTCCTATATCTTTTTGTGAAAGTTGACATCTGCAGCAATAGTGTATTAGAACCTGAATATTGATTTTGTTCGTATATTATGAGCTTATATATAATTTAAATTATTTCTCGATTACCCCTTGTATTTAATATTTCTGGTGCTAACTCTTCATTTCCCCAACAAAGCAAAGCTGAATGGAGCTCCTTGCTGGCGTCTGGCTGATGCAAGGCCGCCATAAGTTTGGAATGGCTAGACTGGTGGCAAATTTATGGGCGGTGGCCGCGCTGATATGCATTTCCCCAGGAGCATGTCTGCACTCGGTCATAATTTCAGCAGCCTTTCCGTTCGATTTCAAGATAAATCGCGTCGGATTCCATCGAGCCCGACGCCGTCTGCATCGAAATCAAACGGGAGAATTTGTGATTGTCTGATATGGAGATTGCGAGATTCGGGCAAAAAAGCTCTCCGTGTGTTTGGTGCAAATTGTAATAGACTAGAAATATGCAGAAACTGATCAATTTTAATTAATCTTATGCAGGGCGCCAACAAAATGTTCTTAAAGTATTTTCGCGAAATATTTTTGCCCTTAATTTTAAGCTTATGTACAACTACTTTTATATTATGTTCTCTATAATTTATGATGTAGCATTTTTTAAGTAGTGATGGGTACAGCGTAACTATAGAGCGAATAGAACCAGAACTTCTGGCCACTGAAGACCTTCGTGTGTGGTGAAGAGCAACATTATACTAGAGGTAGCCCTGCTATCGCAGAATACGACAAAACTAGATCAGAGAAGGTCGAGGGCTTAGCAAAAGTAGCAACCTCCTGGGGATGAATAAATGCTACGTTCCAATGAAAGCATATAACGCTGGATTTTAAAACAATAGCAAACAAGCTACAAATGAATAAGGAAACTTAAGAATAAAAACCTAGAATATATTGTAAATTCTTGGAATACTAAAGAACAAGAAGTAATAGCAAAACTGCTGGCACTCCTCTAACCAAATACGGAAATTAGCCGCCACGCGTCCACACATCTCTCTGGAAGCGGGGGCCATTTCAGTGAGGATATTGTGCTTCAATTGTAGTAGAGTTCGTGGTGTGTTTGCATACACTTTCTCTTTAAGGTATCCCCAAAAGAAATAACCAAGGGGTGTAATATCAGGGCTTCTCGGGGGCCAGTTGATGGTGCCTCGACGAGAAATCACTTTTTCCGTACAAAGTTGATTGACAACCTCAAGTGATTGGTTTGAGGTGTGACAAGTGGCTCAACAAGCTTGTTGAAACCATGTTTCCACATTAAAACCTTCAAACTCCTGCAGTTATGGAACCAAAAAGTTTCTTAACATATCGGAATACCGTCGGAATACTGTTTAGCGTAAGAGCTAGCCCTCGCCGGTCTTCAAAAAAATAAGCCCAATGATGCCTTCACCAGACATGGCAGCCCACACAATAACTTTTGGACTATGTAATGGTGGATCATGTATCTGTCTTGGATTTTAGTTGGCCCAGTAGCGGCAGTTGTGTTTGTTTACGTGACCATTTAAGTGAAAGTTTGGTTCGTCACTATATAGAATGTTTTCGAACGTTGGGAAACGATGAAGCATTTTATTTGGAAAATTCAGACGGAGAGGATAGTCGGTAACGTTCAGGTTTTGAACAAACTGAACATTATAATCTGTAAGTTGTAAATCTTACTTCAGAATCTTGTGGAACGACAATTTTTTAATGTTAAGTTCTTAACTGCGTTTGCCAACTGATTGAGACGAATTTTCACGCACTGAAACTCTCACTTCTTCAATCGTTTGCTAGTTTCGAACAGAGCGCGGGCGACCTTGATTGCGAATTTTTACAGACCAACATTCGAATCCATTTTCTGATGGTATCGTCCTTCGGTGCATTCCGAACGTTAAATTCTGCACGATATAACCGAATTGCAATAATAGGCGCGTACGCAAAAAGAGCAATGCAACAACCTATCCTTACCGCACCCCTCCAAACCCCGCCGTTACATGGGCGGCGCAGATACAAATACCCACTACCCTTTCTAGACACACTATAATTGATTATGTTATAACCAATAAAACAATACAAATTAAATTGATTCTAACCCTAAGATCTCTAACGTCATTAAATTCTGACTTCAATTACAAATTAAATTGAAAGATACAGGCTCAGAGAACAAGACCATAGAAAAAATAAAATAATAAAATAAATGAAATAAATGTACAACTGTCCAGAATAAATTAAAGCAAAAACTAGAGGACAATGAGGAAGAATTAAGTCGCTTTACTGACAAAATGCGAACAGAACTTAAAACAAAAATAGTTGACTCTACTACATAAGCTTTAGGAAAGAGAAAAAATTAACAAAAACAAACCTAAAGTCAATGCAGCATGGTATGACGAAAACGCAAAGAAAAATAGAAAAAAGCATTTTTAAAGTACAAAAATAGTAGCACATAAGAGAATGAAGAGAATTATGTACAAATAAGAAATAAAGTAATTCGAAAAATAAAAATATCAATCAAAATTACTAGGAAAAGTTTTCCTCATCTACGGCGGTACTTTTTCCCGCTTCGAAGGTCAAAATTGCAAAAGTTAAGATTCCGTGATTTTGACAGGTCCAATGGATAGGCTAGATGAGATTTTCATTTTAAACCATTATTCCGAACCCCCTGTTTAAATCTATGATGTGAGTAAAAAAGTGAATTTTTCAGAAAAACGTTTAAAATGCCGCCATTTGCAACAAAACATCGATGCTCGTGTTGTGGATCGGCTAGGAGTGAAGAAGCAAAGTCTCCGGGGTCAAGACTCAAGTCAGTGACTAATGCATGGATCGGAAAGATCGTTGCTCGCATACAGGAGTTGATATCAAACCCTGAGTATAAGATTAAACTGTGCAACACCTGTTATTTGGACTGTCGTCGACGTCAAGAAGCTGAAAGACCCCCTCAAAAAACTAGCGACGACAAGTGACTTTCAGATTGATAGTGGTGATGATCAAAATTATCATATTGATGTGCCGACGACAAGAAACGATCACAGATGATGTTCTGTGTGCCCACAAACAACTGGACTGACACGTATCAGTACAACAAAAATCGCCAAAGTTTGGCAAATAAAAGGGGTTGTCGTCAAACCTGACAATCGTGTGTGGATCAACCACGCACAGAACGGTGGACAACTTTCAAGAAGCGCACTCGAAGCTCTCGTTGTCGCGACACCAATCACAGTCATGACGCCGGCAAATTGGAAGTTTTTTCTTGACGCTCAAAGACGAACAGTGACTCCAGTTGGGGCTCAGTGTTTCTTAGACATAAAGTCACTTTCAACAGAAGATTGCAAAGCATTGACTGGTTTCAATAAAGAAGACTTCGTCAAGATTTTGATGATTTTGAAGCATCTGATCGGCAGCAAGACTTGCAAGAAGGAAATAGCACTTGCCGTGTATCTCAACAAAATGAGTTTTGCATCGTCACAAACTAAAATTGCTCAAGAATTTCGTCTCAAAAGCGATGATCAAATAGGTCACTACATACAAAGTGCTCGTGCAGCGTTGATGAAGGACTTGGTGCCAAAATTCAATCCATACGCTCTCTCCAGGAAGTTTATTCAAGAGATGCCATAGTGGTCCCTGATGGTCAGTTGACGCCCTTATATTTGGTGGCGGACGGCACTTACGTTGAATGTCAGAAGAGTGCAGACAACATCTAATAGCGAGAGTTGTACAGTTGCCAGAAGAAGAAACCACTCGTCAATCCGTTTCTTGTGACGACAACTAACGGTTTCATTGTTGGCGTATTTGGCTCCTTTACCCCCGCAATGAATGACGCCAAGCGTCTTGAACACATCCTAAAGAATGAAAGGACTTTCTTCGATTTGATCACTGGTCCTAATCACGTGCTTGTTTTCATTCTCGACCGAACGTTCAGAGACGTAATTCCATACTTGGAGTCGATAGAAATAAAGACCTTCACTCCAGACTTCGATACAAGTGGCAAGCAAGTGCCCACTGTTAGACTGAATATCTCAAGATTTGTCACCAAGACTCGTCAAGTCATCGAACAAGTGAATGGACGCTTGAAGCAGAAGTTCTAGTCTCTCGATGGAGTTGTTCCCAATTAGTCTCGGTGTTTTAGATCAAGACGTGCTCAACATGGTTGCAGTCTACCACCTGTGCTTCCAACCACTACTCACCGACGCAAAGATCTGGCGTGTAATAGCAGCAGAAATGAACCGATGTCTGAATGACCCAAACGAGGGATACTTTGAAAAAGTGGACGCAGACGAAATTGTTTCATTTCCTTTTTGGACAATGGATGATTGGCGTCTGATTGGTCTTGGACCATACCAGTTGAGGAAGTCAAAGACGTAGATTAAAGAAATACGCACCGATAATCTCTTCGGATATCCAGTGGAAAAGCCAAGAGTCGCTTCCGGCTACGACTTCGTTCGGGCAGTATTTCGATCAGCACACAGCAGTGCCAAACAATGGAAAGCATACGTGAAGTACGATTCTGGGAGGACTGGATGGAGGGCGATCACAAGATGGCGATGCACTTGTCGCTCAAGACTGCGGACAGTTGGTTGCTGTTCCCATGTAGCCGCGATTCTCGTGTATTTAGGACGTGAGGTTCGCGTTGACAAAGTCGAAGATTTGGGAGTACCTGACATCGACCAGTTGGATGAAGAAGAAAAGGTTATAGTTGATAATGAGTATGTGATGAACGATGACGAGGATGTAATGAACTAAAGTACTATAAGCAACCATATTATAATCAAGTATTTGTTTGGCTTTTGATGAAATAAATGAGTTTTGCATTAAAAATTGTTCACTTCTGATCATTTCAACTATTGCAAATCTCCTTAACCGTGTAACCCCAAAATATACTAAACCCCGTTTATATCTACTGCGCCCAAGGAAACCCCTTCGCACTTAAATCAAGACGTAATGTCACATTCCATATCGCCGATTTTGGTTGTGTTTCGACTAGACGATTTTTTCAAAACTGCGCTCATATGTAGAGGACTTAAGTATATTCTCTCACAATGGTACGTTGTTCTGCTTCATGGTCTCTAAAGTAGCCTTTTCGGTCCAAAACTAATTGACCATTTCCGAAAACCGGTCAAATAAGCTAGCCATGTCAAAACTATATACATCAATCCAAAGTAATCCACAAGGTCTACTTAACGCTGTTTAGTATGTGGATTCACCTGTCACCGTTTTTAAGAAATTATGGTCTAAAAAGTCAAAAATCAACTCAGCACCCCAACACTTATTAAAAAAAACAAAAACCTTTAAATTGATCACAATAAAGAGTTCATATCAAATTTTGACTCATAGCACTTTCGCTGGTACTCTTTAATATGAACATATCAGTGTCTAAAACAAAAACGTTGGTAATTTTTAAAAACCCTAAATAATCCTTCTGTACGCTTATCCAAACGAGGGAGACAAAGTTGATTTTCTTCATGAAGTGAATAAAGTAGATCAGACAAACTGGAGGAAGTCTTAGACGAAATAAAGCTAGAAAAAAAAATGATGGAAACAAAATCTCGACTAAGATAGTAAAGATATAGTAGTTGTGTTTAAATTTGCTTGGAACTACTCCACATTAGTCACCAAAATTCCCCTAGAAAGATTTATATATAAAATTGATACGATACCACAAACTTAATAATGTTGAACAGACTATAATTGTTGATCCATACAGATTTGGTCATATGGTCCGTGTGATTGAAGTAAGTTTTAAGTACTCCACATAACAGTATGTTGGAACAATTGGCCAACTAGAACTATCAAAGCTTTCAACACGCACGATATGATGATAAACGAGTTTCACAGAGTTAATGTTAGTATAACGAAAACGATTTGACTGACTGCGATCTAACCCGACAGCTGACCAAAAGTTTGCTGTAATGCGCATGCGTGAATAAAAACAACTTGACCGCCCGAGTCAGTTGCGAGTTAGTCAAGGGCGAGTGAGCACACGCAGTATATGATCAAATGTGTGTAAATCTGGAATGTTATCTCCAGAAACGATTAGGGTGATTTCGAACGTTTTTAGAAACGATACAATGAGTGCAACACAAATAAAAGCACGGTACAAATCATGATAAGCGAGAATCTGTTGAAAATTATCCACGTTTTAGAAAAGCAGCAACGAACAGAACACGAGAAAATATTAAATACGTATAATCAAGAAGAATCGACTGATACTTCGAGCACTAGAGAATGTGAGTTGAGGGTTCCAAAAACTAAAGGGTGAATAAAATTTTAAAGAAATATATTCTCGCAAAACTGTTATCAGAGTAAAGGATCTTGGCTATTTTAAAAAATGAAATCAATTTTGAAAGAGCCTTCGACGAGATCTAGGCCAATAAGATGACGCAGTTATTTGCGATTACAAAATGTTTAGAACAATGGAAACGATGCTGGGAGACATTTGATGTTACTTTTTATGTTTTTGTTGGCAACTTGCAGTTAACATCGCCAGCTGAACCTGATTAATTAAATACCCACAATAACGTGATCTGATTATGAGGTTAGAAATTAACTTTAGCAAAATGCATATTACCGACGTACTAAAACCATACAAAAAATATGCAATTTAAAATTTTTACGCTGGTTGATTTCTTTGAAGCTCTTGAAAACGAAAATAAATAATCCAAAAATTTTAAAACGCCACTCCCCTCTTTTAGGCGAATAGACTCGCCCAAAATAATTTCCGACATCTCAAATTGCCGCTTATTTCAAGCAGCGCTCACGTGACAGGTCTCTTACAAATTACGACCACTCTAGATACCAAAGTGGGCTGAGGCTACATACAATGTTTCTTATATCTTGTATCATTTTTATTAAAAACAGCATTTGTCAGAAATAAATAATTTATTTCCCCTAACTTTGTTAAGTAGTCCCCTTTATGCATATCTACCACCACATCAGGAAGCCGTGGCAGCAAACAGAAAAAGTTCTATCCAGTAAACTTCTCATCATATCTGTTGTAGTCGTTTAAATTGCTACAATATCTTTACAGCTTTTCTTTTAACAGAATTTGGACATAATAAAACAAAAATATTTGTCGGGTGAACATGGAGAATGTGGTAAAGTGGAGATATAACATTTAGCCACTTATTGCGGGACTGATGTAGCAGCAATGATTTGTTTTTTTTCTGTTCCTCTGTCAGTAAGGGAGAGACTACTTCCGTTTCTTTAAATTGTTGCGTTAAGTTTGGTAACACAGACTCCTATTCAATATCAGCTCTTCTACGAGGGTCGTTCAATAATTAAAGAGACAAACTAACCTGGAGAAAAAACTGTTTATTTCTACAAAATAAGACTTTTCCTATTTTTCAACATAATCCCCATCAACATTTACGCCTTTGTCCCAACGGGTTGCTAGCTTTTTTATACCGGCTGCAAAGAACTCTTTGTCTTGGTGTCGGAGCCAATTTCCCACAAATTTCTCTCTCATGGCTGGCTTCACCTTCTTCAAAAGCATATCTAAGTAGTATTGGCTGTTAAAAAAAATGTCATCAATTTTAAGTGACGAAGTTGAAACTTCAATAGGCCGGCCAGAACGGTGTTCGTCAGACACTGATTCTCGAACACTTTTGAACTGTTCTATCCACTTGTAAAAATTTCCAAGGTTCATACAACTTTCACCATACACTTTAGTCATTCAAGAGTATACATTAGCTGGTTTTTCGCCTTCATCAATCAAAAAACGAATTACAGAACGTTGTTCCACCAATGTGGAATTTTCAAAAAGACCCGACACCGTTTAACTTAATTTTAAGGTTATAAACAGAGCAATGTTGATCAATCAGCTGATTAGAACTCATCCCAGCGAGGTCAACTTAAGATCCTAAATGTATCAAACTTGTATTAGCAACAGTCTTTTCCCCACTCCAATTTGTCTCTTTAATTATTGAATTACCCTCGTAATATCATGCGTACCGTAATGCGACGGTTTTCTTGCAATAACTATCTATATGTGATGTTGATGTACAACCAAATCTGGGATTGTCTTTGCCCTTCCGAAACTTGTACTACTGAAAGACACGGCTTCTCGATAATGCGTCATTATCATATGTTTATTGATTTATATTCCATGTCTCACTAGGAGCTTAAAACTTAATATTACTTCTCTGCTCTAAATCCATCCCCATCACTTCAGTCATTTAACTTCCAAATAAATGTGCCAACAAGCCGAACACTGGGCTGCTAAGCACAGCCCTACCACCCAGTGTGTTTACATGGAAACACTTCCAAGGGCATATCTATTCGGAAAATATTAGGTGACAGCATAAAACCCATTTTTAGTGTGAATATCACAGGTAAGAAAATTAAAAATCAGCGATACACAGATTATTTTGTTATTATTTGTAATTTTTGTATTATATAACTGGAAGCTTTCGGAAAACGCCACGAAACTCTTAAATAGCTTATTTAAACGCAGCACACCGTTTACAATGATACATATCACATTATTATCCTTTAATATAATAAGAACTAGCGCTGAAAGTCTACTGAACGCGTATGTATATGGCAAATGTCTCTTGAAGATAACTTACAGTACTATATTATTTCCTTGTAAAAGTAAAATAACGGTATGGTCCTGGTTTTGTGATATAGTCTTCATCTGTTCCAGTGTTTAAATTTTGAACAATCTAACAGTACCCGTATTGCAGGAACAACTTGAAATTGACACATTTTTTATTTTCAGCGAAGCGAGGCAACTGACCATAAAGCAAAGACTACCAGCAGGTAGTTAAAAAAAACTGCATTCAGCCAAATTTATCTAGAAATATCCTACTCAAAACATTATACAATAGCTAATTCAGTAACCAGAATCGAATACCTTTGCTCAACTTAAAGCTTGGTCACCAAAACCTGTTTAAGACACCGTGGGCACTCTAATAATTTTAACAAGCGCCAAACTTTCAGCTCAAATCGATTCATCGGAATATTTAAGTTCCCGGGACGTTTGTGATAGAAATGTGTAAGAACGATCGATATACGACTTTCAAACGCCTTTTTATATGCAAAATTCGAGCGCACTAAACCTACTCTTGTGTCGATTAACTTCGCATTTAAATAAACCGGAGATAAAATTCAAACCTACGCAATCCTTTACTCCAATACTGAATATTCATTTCGGCGTGAACAGGTATCATTACTTTTTTATGGGCGTATGCAGCTGCTATCAGCATAAAAACGCCATTGCATCATCAAAGTGTCCTTCTGCGGAGTAAAATAATGGCAGCGGTTGCGAAACGGCATAAAAGAGTTTAATTGCGGCAGCAGTTTGCTATTCAACAGATTTAATTTCGTTTTCAGCGATATTGTGTTTGTATCGAGGTGTACTATTACACGCCGTCTTTGCAATTGTTATTTGTAGTTGTTGTATAATTATAGAGAATTTAAAAAACTTCGGCGTAAAAGCAAAAAATACTTATAGCATTCAATTATAAGCTGCTACCATAGTCATACTTTAAAGAAGACTCGAGCCCTTTTGTCCTGTGGGGGTTAGTGATTTTGATTCAAGGTCACACTCAACTACGCCATTAGTTTATGTTTATTCCTGTTTAAATAATAAAAATTATTTTTTGCGACCTTTTAATTTAAAAATTGCCTTTTAAAGTTCTTTAAACGCTTGAAGAATGGGCAAAATACCAATAATCGTAAAAAATAAATTTTAAAAATAGATATGACGTACTTAAACGGATAAAAAATTTATATACATGACAAAGAGTTGGTTATGAAGTATCTACCGCCTTACATTCACCACAAAATTTAAAGAGCAGTTAATATTTTTCCGTACTCTTCTAATAACGCATCTCTGTATATGTCTATGCTAGCCGCTTTCCTAGTCTCCCCAAATAGTTGTTTCGATCTGCGGTTTTTCCTATCCAACCAAATCTAACAATTCTCTTTAAAACCGACAATTATCTTATTTTTGGACGTCTTTCCAACTTTGTTTCCATTGTTGTATGTCATTGTTCTACCTATCAGATAGTATGAGCAGGCCGTCTCTATTTCAGAATCTATTATTTTAGTGCTTCGTCTGATATCTTCAATTTTTATTCTTTTATTTTTAACATTTGCCTTTCAATGATCTATTCTATTTTAGCTAGCGTGTCCATAATATTCTTTATCAAATTTTTACTCCATATGTCTATACTGGAATGATACATTTGTTATAAACATTTTTATTTTATAGTTGTATATTTCCATATTCTTTTTTTATTCTTGGTTGGTTATTATTATGGTTCTTTGCATGTCCATTGTTAGATACATCATTCAAGATTGCTATGAATTACTTTGAACTCGTTGAGTCTCCTTAAGGTACGCCTCTTCTCACTGCTGTGTTCTAAATTATTTCAGCATATCTGTAGTCTATTTGACTATTTTGAATTGCCTTTTCCATCTACTTGTTCGATTAGTTGGCAACCTTCCAATTTGTATTAAGTTTAGCAAATTAATATGCTAGTCATCAGTTTGTATAATTGCGATAAAAGAGATGATAATTTCTACTTTTATCTCCCTTTTTATATAGCTGTGCCATTAGAAAAGCGTTCCACACTTTTAGTATGTTGCCTTCTTCTAGACTATTATTTAATATTATTTTCAGTTCTTTCAGAAGTATTTCTCCTCTTTCTTGTAATAGTTCGGTTATAATCGCGTCTTCTCTTGGTGTCTTATTTTTCTTCATATTTTTTATCCATTTTCGATATATCTTCATAGTTTATATTTTTTACTCCCATTTTTAATTTTTTTCCAATTTTCTCTGGCATTTTTTGTCTTTGTTTATATAGCTTTGCATAGAACTCTTTTGCTAGCTCTAAGATCTTCTTTCTATCGTTGTTGTTATTTTTTTCTTTTTGATACTCTTCTCTATTATTTCTTAATTGTTTCCTATTTTGTTTATTTATTCTTATATTATTTTTACAACCTCCTATTAATTATTAATCTTACACGCACAATTCCGTAATCATTATCAATGTTGAATGTGTCTAATACTGTTACGTTCTTGTCTGACTTTTCATCAGATCTAGACACAGTCTATTTCGTTCTTTGTGCGGACAGGGCTTCGCCAAGTCTATTTTCTGTTGCTCTTTCTTTTAAGCAATGTATTCATTTGCATATAGGCTTTGTTGCTCTAGGTAGTTAATAAGTATTTGTCCCCTCTATAGATTGCCTATTGTGTCTTCTTGAATTTCTTTGTTTTTGCCAATTTTAGAATAAAAATCTATGAGTAAAGTATATTTGCTCGATCATTAGCCGTTATTTTGCCATAAAATTTCTATGCCTCCGTCATTGGCGTATACTTGAATGATTTTTAGGTAGCAATGTTTTGATATTTGCACTTTGATATGTCACACTACTGAGTATTCTTTTATATAACATTATATAAGACTCTGCTTCTATATTTATTATATTTTTCTTTATTTTGTTTTTTATCATATACGATTTTTCCTAACAATAGTTTTAGAGATTCTTCTTCTTTTCCGTTGATTTCCAATAGTCCGGTGATATCTAAATTTATTGTCTTTAATTCCTTCTCTAATTCACCCAACATTTTATTTATCTTTATTGTGCATATGTTATATGTAGCTACATTTATTTTAGTTTTTACTCTACATCTGTTTTTTTTTGGTATTGGCGAGTGTCTGTACACCCCCCTCCCCCCAGAATCTATGTAACCGTTACCCTATGGGGTAATGGGACCTATGGGTCTACGAAAGATAATTTATTTTTCTCCTATCCAGTATATCCACCAAATATTTCCCTAGCTGCCACTTAAAAACGCACTCTCTAGAAGTTACGAGCTGCCTTTATAACCAATAGTGCTTAGATGAGTTAAGTTTAATTAATTTTTTCTCACTATCAATACGACAACAGTGACACAATGAAATGGAAAAAAAGCTGATATTCCGTCTAAGGTCTGTCAACACTTTGGTTATCAAGAAGCCAGGTGTCCGCTATGGGATAAAACTGGGTCGAAAATATAACAAGTCTCTCCACAGCAGTAACACCAAGGTAAACGCTATTTAATTTTGCGAGTTTATTATAGGCATTCGGCAGCAAACAATCTATAAAAGATACGCCAAAGTGCGTATTAATCATAGTATATATATTTATATATATATATATATATATATATATATATATATATATAGGTTTTCTATATTTTTTATGTGACTTAAGATTTTTCAATTAATTACCCCTTGTTCGAACTGAACCCAGATACTCAATTATTTTTAGTAACTAAGTAGGCCACCCGCCAGGCATCAGGGAGCGCCGGGGAATGAACCCGGGTTCGTCAGCATCGCATTCCGCCCCTCAACCACGGGACCACGCTGGCTAAACAATATTTAATGCTAGCACGATTTGTTCGTTAAGGTAAAAGCCACATCTTGCGCAAAAATACATAACGTTTTAATCAAAAGTAGGATTCTAGTGATCGTGTTACTAATTGTTGTTTTTGACAAAACGTATTAATTTATCACCTCCATCGTTCTTGTTACCTAACTGAGGCCTCCTGTAATCTTTGTTGTTGTATCCGTTCCGAACTTTGCATTAAAGTCTCCCATAATAAACCTGCAAAGCTTGCAACGCATAGCGAAGTGGCGAAGCAGTCCCCCAAATTTGAGAACCCTCTAGTCTAGCCGACCTTTGACCAATCAGTTTCAAAATCACTGGCAAACAAGCCTTTTTGGTCACCTGTCGATTGGTGAAAACAGAATTTGGAAATTCCCAGCCGTTCTCGAGTTTTAGCTCGGACGGGCGGACGGACAACATGAAGTTAGTAAGTGACTCCGCTTCGCTTCGCCACTTAATAATATTGGCTTCTTATTTTTTTGTAGTTTTCAGCATGGACTTCAACTGTTCGTAGAATTTCTCTATTTCTGCTTTCGCTTTGTCTGTTGTAAGAACGTATATTTGTATGATGTTAACGTTAACCGAATAGCTGCATAACTGAATCATTATGATTCGATCTGTGAAGAGTATAAAATGAAGAACTGATTTACTATTTGGGGGGGGGGGGGGGGAGAATTATTGCCACTTCACTTTGATGTATGTTGCTTGTCAGTCCAGAGTAATAAACAACGTATTCATTTGATTTGATTAAGTCATTTCCTGGCCATCGTGACTCACTGACTCCCGTTATTTTTACGTCCCATCTGATCATTTCGTTCAGTACATTATATAATTTTCCAGCTTCAGACATGGTTTTAACGTCTCATGTGCCTATTTTGTGAACATTTCTCCCGATAATTCTTAGCACCCCTGTCCCATCCAAGAGACGCCGGAAACTCGGGGCCTTATTCTTTGGGCTTCTATTCATGATTGGTGATTATTCTTGGGACAATTAGTGCAGCAATTTCCCATTTTCTTACTGCACTGCAGTCTTAGAACCGTTTTTGCTGCTAGGGCAGCGCTTCTGAGTGTGTCGCATGTTTGATTCCTGGCGACTAATGGAAAGGCTAGCGCCCCTTTGCATTGTTGGCAGCCGCCCAATCTGACTCAGACGCTGCTGCTAGTTTTTATCCGCCCTGGATATTTTATTTTCCCAGTATCTGCCATATCTGGGAGGCATTCCTCCATCTAGGGAGGCGCCCGATGAGGGACTAGCAATCCCACACAGAAAAATCGGCATACCGCCCATGAAATTTTTTACGTAAGATTTAACATGAGAAGGTCCAGTCTCCCTATTCATCAGATCTTAGTGTTTGTGACTTCCTTTTATACTCTTGGCTGAAAAACCGTTTGAAAAGACAGCATTTTGGTATCTTCGTGTCCAGAAGAGCTCAACCGACGAATTGGACAGGCAGAAGCTTTCCAGGACTGCTACAAACAACGGGTAAAACGTCTGCATTGGTGTTTAACTACCTGAGGAAACTAATTTAAAGGAGATAACCTTAATTGGCCAAAAGAATAAAATTAATGGTTTAAAGAAAAATGTGTCTCGTTATTTTTTCTAAATAATATGACAGACACTACATTTCACAATAATAATTCAACTAAACACTGACCGGTAAAATATAATAATAATTCAAGTTGTCAATAAATAATTCATGTTAAGCACTTGTGAAAGTAACGCCTTAGGTCAATGGCTGATTTGTTAAGATTTTTTGAGTCGTGATTTTTTATAGTGCATATAAGAAAAACTAACAATAAGTAATATTTTAAATAAAAGTAAACTAATTCAATTTTTGTGTGTAATTTAATTGTTAAAATATTTTTAAAAAATAGTATACAGCTTTTTTAATAAATTTTTAATTTGGGGCGTTCATTTCAACCAAAATCCACCTGAAGTAAATTTATCAAAATTTAAATGTAGTTGATACTTACAACCTATTTTTTATTAAGCATACTGTACATTAGCACTTTGAACAATATATACATGATACAGTACACGGTGGATTGGGTAACATACGCAATGTTTTGGATTCAAATCATTGGATGTTGTTAATATTGAACAAGTATATGCAACCCCAGAATTCTAGACCATATAACCATATAAGTTCTTTTACGACTGATAAATAATAATACATCTTTTTTGATTTTGAGATCCAGCACCTCCCTTCTCCGTTATGTATTTCTTCCACTTGAGTTTCGTATCTAAATGTAGTTTCAGTACTAATTTGTAAGGTAGGATCTAAATATTGAAAAAAAAGGTAGGATAATGCTTGTTTAATTTGGTAAAGAAGACCTGTAACAAGTGAAAAAAGAAACACAGAGAAAACAAATGATATACCGAAAGAAAGACAGCTCAAGTTACACCTACTGCAAGACACGACAGTGAGAGATTTATATAGGAGAAGATTAGACGATAAATTGACAGAATTCAGATACGAGAGCATAGAAGAGATCTACCAACACATAAAGGAAAGTTTAAAACAAGCATTAGGGGGAAAAGAAGAGAAAACCACATAATATAAACAAAAACTCACAAGTGAAACCCAGGAAGCAATTAAATAAAAAAAGGAACTATACAGCAAATGGTTAAGCACAAAAAAGGAAGAAGACTTAAGAGAGTACAAAAGTAAGACCAGAGAAGTGAAGAAAATGACAATAAAGGAAAAAATGACAACTGGCAAACAACCTGTACCAATATTGATCAATACCTGGGGGCACTAGATGCTCTGAATCATGGAAGTTACTAAAAAATCTACGAACAGGCAGGAAACAACACCTGCAAATACAATACATTAAAGACAAAGAGTGGGAAGCATACTATGCAAACCTGCTAACAGAAAACAGACAAGAGTACATGAAGGACATCGAAGAGAAGGCAGAGAAGGAAAAGGAAGAGAAGGAAAGGAAGAGAAGAATGAGACAGATAAAGATAAAGATGAAGAAGAGGAGATGGTGTCACTAGAAGAAGTAAAAGTGGCAATTAAATCATTAAAAAACAATAAGGCTACGGGACCAGGAGGGATACCACCGGAACTCATAAAGTACGGAACGGAAAAATTGTTCAGAATGATAACGATAATGGTCCAGAAAGTGATGAGTGGATAAGACATGCCAAAGAATGGAAGGAAGCCTATCTGGTCTCCATATTTGAAAAGGGCGATAGACGGAAATGTGAGAATTATAGAGGAATCGGTGTCATTGCTATAATGGAAAGAATATACGGACGAATACTTAAAAACAAGTTAGGAAAACACATACAAAACAAAATAGGGGAAGAACAAGCCGGGTTCACAGCAGGAAAATCATGCGTAGACCATATATATATAATAGAACAATTACTGGAAAAGAAAAGAGCTAAAAACAAAACGATATATCTGGCGTTCGTGGATCTGGAAAAAGCATATGATACGGTTCCCAGACAAAGATTATGGACAGCAATGGAAAGGATAGGAATTCCTAACCACCTAATAAGGGCCGTTAAAAGTTTGTACAAGGGAAATAGGGTGTACATATAAGCGGGACAGAAGATAATAGGTAACTTCCAGACAACAAAGGGGTTATTACAGGGATGCTCCATATCACCGACTTTATTTAAGATCTATCTAGAAGAAACACTGAAAAACTGGAAGCGTAAATGCGAGGGTATGGGAGTGCCAGTCAGAAACGAATATCTATACACGTTGTGCTACGCAGATGATCAAGTGGTTATAGCGCAAGATGGGGAAGATTTGAGCTTCATGATGAGAAGACTGAGCGAGGAGTACGAAAAAGCGGGGTTACAGATAAACTACAAGAAGACCATGTATTTAGCAACAATGGAAGAAAAGTTAGAAGACCTACAAATAGAGAAGGATATAAGAATAAAAGCCACAAACAAATTCAAATACTTAGAATTTACAATAACAGACAAGGCAACAACGGAAGAGGAAATTAAAAATAGACTGGGACAAACAAGATCGTGTATTAGACAGTTGCATCCAATAATTTTGGATAGACAAATTACGAAAAACACAACAACGAGAATATACACCACAATTGTACAAAGTATAATGACGAAAGTATAATGGAGCGAAAGTCTGGGTAATAAACAAGGGAAATGAAAGAAAAATAAGAGGAATATTGGAGGAGGTGCTGTGGGGTAACCAAGATGGAAAGAACCAGGAATGAAGAAATAAGAAGAAGAATGGGAGTAGAGACAGACATAATTCATAGTATCGAAAACAAGAGACTCGCATGGTACGGACATGTAAGAAGATCGGATGACAACAGATGGATCAAACGAGTAACAGATTGGAGTCCCGCAGGAAGGAGAAAGAGAGGAAGACCGAGGAGATCGTGGAGGGATGAAGTGGATGAAGCGATGGAAAGGAGAGGTTTAGAGGAGAATGACTGGCAAGAACGAGAAGCGTGGAGAACCTGGTTGAAGGAAGGAAAACGGCGACAGCTGTAGAATCCTTTATATATATATATATATATATATATATATATATATCTATATATATATATATATATATATATATGTCAGATTGTGCCAAACATCTGTTGCACGTCCGGAAAAACATCCAAACCGAATGGTTTTGCTTCTAGTTTTTTATTTATGACATCTACAAGTTTATTACACCGCTATAGTGTTGTATATTATCTTCTAAAGCCAAACTGATGTTAAGACAGTCAATTATCTTAGAGTGAATTCTCGTATATTCTTTTGAGAGATTGGTTTTTCAGATTTTTTTAGATATATGAGAATAAATTAATTTATCTGTATGGTGACACTTTATACGGAGCTTTTCCAGCTTTCACAATCAATATAATTTGCAGGAATTTAAGTTGAAATAGCCAACACGTTGTTTGTAATATATATTTAAATATGGGACGGTGTGCTTGTTTGTAAGTTTTATTTTTTCTTTAACTTCTCTTGAACCTTAAAATTACTTATCGATAGTAATAATTGCATAGAAGCTTCGAGTAATTATTCAATTACTCTAAAAACAGTAACCAGGTATTGTGCAAAAAGTTGTTTATTTTTTATGTGCCAGTATTAGTTCTCAATCCAAATGCATAAAGTTATGTTCTTTTAAATCTTTTTGGAACCTCCCAAGCGGTAGTCTGTGTTCGATAAACTAATTATGTTTTTTTTTGTCGTTCAGACCTTACATACTTGATAGCTCTTAAATGTTTCTGGATGAAGACCATTACTTAAATAGATTTTGCTCGCGTGTCGCTGTGTTTTTTCGGACAGACTCGTGTATTATGATAATTTGCACATTTTGGACAGACAAATGAGGGATTACAGTAGATTTGGATGTTAATATATTTGCAGTGTGGTACTAGAGGAACACTTTTGTTTTATAGATGTTTAAGATTACATATGTCTTTATTGTTCTCGCCTAGTTCAAGATCTACAAAGAAAATTGGTAGTGGTTCTTTTGTTTGGCTATATTTTACGTTGATCATATTTCTAACACAAATAGTTGCCAGAAAAAAAGTATTTTTGGCGTCTTGGGCTGCCAATTTTTCACCCGCCTTCTCTCAAATTTTTGAAAGGTGGGAACGTGAAACAATTTATTTACAAATGATAACAGTGGGGTAAGTCGGTACGGTGACCTTACGAACGTAAGATATGTAAAGCAATCCTGAAGATAGGCAACCAAACGTACGCTCAGAGCGTAGCCACGCCACATTTTATATCAGCTGTCTTTGTTAATGTATAGTAAATTGAATCCTTTATCTTGAATTTACTTTTTGACACCCTCTATGGGGACTGTGTAGTGTAAAGGCCTTACAACAACTCTATGGTAGGTCTTCTTTCATTTAATATGTCTTGATAATCATCTCAGATTCTTTCATTTTACCATTTTTCTGTATGTTTCTAAAGTATTGGTGTTAATTTAGATTTTACTATTAGCTAAAGCTTCAGTGCTATATTGTTCATCTTCGGCAATGTTGCTTAGTACCTAAATCATTTGTTTATATTGCATCACTCCGAGTACAAATGTTGGCAGTAGTTTTATAGTTTTTGTAGCTGCTTGTGGCTTTTTGTACTTATATTCCACTTCCATATCTCTTTCTAGAAAGTCAAACAATGCATGTCTATTTTCATTTCTTTTATTGGTTTATAACCATTTTTATTTTTTTATGACCTCATTGTTAGCATCGGTCAATAAATGTGTACTGTTTGTGTCTACAAAAAGTTTAAAGCATATTGCATCGTTTAATAAGCAATCAAAACAACTGGTTATTTAAATTGATAAGATATTTGTTGACTCAGTGGATTATAAGTTTGATTATTGTTTGCATTAACCAAATGTTGTAGATATGTGTATTATTTACTGTTAAATTTTTGGCTTTGGATCAAGAACTCAGTAACGGATATTGGTTCTGAAGAGGAAAAGTATTTTTGACCAAATGCCTTTACACTCTTGCCCTCTGTTCCTATAAAAGCGAGCGCATTTAATTAGCTATCAACTTCGGAACTATTTGATTTATTAGTAGAACTACATACGCTTTATGAATCTATTTAAATATAAACTCATAACAACGGTCTTGTAATATACTCACCTCCAAGATGTTACCAGCATCTTATAGATATGAAACTATAAAAAATATAGATTTTATTGGAATAAACTGTTGCTTCAAGAAACAGAACAAACGTTTCATCAATTTTTATAAACAAGTTTGTTGTAAATTTTGACACTGCTTAAATAAGACCCAATTTTTATCTCTAGCAATATAGATGACACCGAAATTTCTTTGGATATGTAGAATTAGAAAGAGGCTTCTCGTTAAAGTCTTAACTAGACTCCAAATAGAACTGACAACTTTGTCAAAAACTTCCAGTTTGCTTCTCCAGGGTCTACCAGCTCTAATAAATAATAAAACCTTATGCATACATCCTAGATGTGAAAAACTTTTTTTAAAATAAATAAGATTAATAGCAAAACAAATAAAAGTTTAACAAATCTCTGTCAAAACAGATCATAGAGATGAAGTATATAGATTTTCTCATATAAACGATACATGTCAATTTGTTATTACGATCTCCCTAATGGCAATTAACGTAATATGACCATAAAATTAAAAATTCCTTAAAACTCTGACAACAGAGACACTGTCTGACGGTTTTCTTCTTGATAGATTATTGGATAATGATAAGTGAGATGTACCAGGTGGAATACTTCCGTGCTAACCTAACTAATCTCCAAAAATATGATTTAGAAAAATTATTAATAGTATTCCTCGATTAAAAAGATAAGCACTGTCCTTTAACGATGGTACAATTCTTTTTCAAACTAAAGGACGGTTTGCTATACTTGTTAAATTTTTTTTATTTGCTAGAGGTCGCGTACACTCGAAATTGTATCTGAACACAATCTGCAATAACAGCGATCCTGTGTAAATAATTCTTAAGAGTAATTAGGTATCTTCTAATTAAAACATTTCGTATCGCATATGGACTACATAAGCTATTCTGCCTTTTAGAAATTTATTTACTAGTTTTTTTTAATTAAAGTTATGTTGATCGAACATAAGTTTTACAGGAATTAGATATGCAGGGCTTCTCGTGCAAATTATTTACACTAGATAATAAAGCCCTAATAAAGTCTCTAAAGTCAAACATTGCACATTCAACATGATAAAATCATACTCTTTCCCTACAGATGCTACATTACCATAAATATAAACCAGCAACTTTTTCTTAGAGTAAAATCCCATTAGCCTCTTACGAGAAGTAGGACAATTCGAAAGTAGTGTATTTAAAAGACTACCGAAAGCTGCAGGCAAGCAATTTCGGTTAATTTTCAGATTTTATTAATAGCGGAAACCATTAAAACCAATAAAATTGTCGACGAGTTCTACATTTTTCGATATACAGAAAGCAAAAAACTGTTGTACTAACGCATTTGTCCGCATCCTTTCTCAAAGATAGAAATCTTTGCATTAAGTAAAAGTGGATCAGATCCACGAAGAGGCTACTGAGAGCGTGTCTTGGACTTTTCAATGCTTTGATTAGACCGTAAATTCATTCCGGCTAAACAAAAACAGGAAGGTCTGTAAGCTATATCGTAGATAATTAAAGCAAAAACCTGGGAATCATCGCGTATTGCGCCGCCAACATTTTTTATTCTATTCCATTACTTTTCAACTAAGACTGGTGCTGTCCCAAAGCGATGCACCTCGAGGCAATCACCTAGTTGCATAAGCGCTAACACCATTATTGGCTATAAAGGTAGGAATTTATTGCAACTCACAAACTATAGTAAATCGACCTAGGCATGTAATCTGGCCATAAACCCATTGCAGTAAATTTTAGTTCACATAAAATTGATAAAACTACAAGGGGGTTCAAATATTACCAAGACTAATTTTATTCAAAAAAAAAAAACATGGCCAAACATTGTACATGTTAGTCTAACGTACTCTCCTCCGAAGTCAACACATTTTTTCAACGTTCTGGAAGCACCGTGATGCTCTTTCCAAAAAAGGGTTTTGGTTGGAGGCGTATCCACTTCCGAATAGTCTGGATAACGGCGTCGTTCTCCGCAAACCGCATGTCTTACATGTTTTGAGCCTTTCGAACAGTTAGAATTCACCTGGGCCCTAATCGGAACTATACGGCGGATGTGGTAGAAAATTTAATTTTAATTTCCAGTGAATTTCCATTGTTTTTTTTTTGCCGTCTGGGGACGTTCATTATCTTAAAGTAAAGCTAGTCGTTTTCCACCTGTCTTTCGCTTGGATCGGATCTTTTTTCCTTCACGTCTGTTGCTAGGAAGTCTGAGTAATAAACTATATTGACTGTTCTGGTATCCGTCAGAAAGTCTAAATGGATAACCCCCTACCAGCCTCAGAAGAACGTTGTCATCACTGTTCCTGTCGAATAGCTACTCCGCGCTTTCTTGGGTTTGGAAAAACTGGTATGCCGCCACTCGCGTGATTTATATTTTATCGGTGCTTACTATAGACTTAAAAAATCTGGTGTGAACATCACACGACTTTCCTTATCCTATTATTATATATTATACCGGGTCCATCGTCTCGGCCCTGCGCTGCTCTCGTCCCGGAACTTGTTATTTTAAAAAAGGACGAGGCGCGAGTCCAACACTCGAAATCTGATTAAAATAAACAGTACAAGACAATAATTGACTCGTACTTAAAATTTTGCTACGTCACTGAAGGTAACCGTGCGAGCTCGTCCGCACGGCCTTCGTTCCCTCCTAGCGACCAAGCGCCCCCCCCCTTCCTCCCACAGTCGGCCCGGTAGCTCTCCGAGCGGGCTGTGATTGGTCCGTTTAATGAATCTTTAATCGGCTATAACTTATTTATTTGACCTCGGATCAAAAAATTTTATTGTAATTTTTTGTTCGTCTTGATTTGATCTATCCGGTAATATAAATTTCCCGAAACATTTTATGAACACCCGTTATATTAAAAATCCTGAGCTTCTTTTTTTTCAAGTTCCTATTTTACAAACTTTTATTTTAAATTCATTTTTATCTCATGATAACAAATCATGTTTATTCTCATAAATTTTTTGTATCTTCAACTGTTTAGCTTCGCGACCACTTTGCGACCGATTTTGCGACCTTGCGACCAAACGGCTCTGCCGATTTTTACCAAAAGCTTCGCACTGCGTCCCCTACCTACAAGTTACTTGCATACCAAATTTCAAGTCTCTAGCTCTTACGGTTCTCAAGATATCCTGTTTACTGACAGACCGACAGACACACACACACACACACACACACACACACACACACACACACACACACACACACACACACACACACACACACACACCACACACACGCACGCACGCACGCACGCACGCACGCACGCACGCACGCACGCACGCACGCACGCACGCACGCACGCACGCACGCACGCACGCACGCACGCACGCACGCACGCACGCACGCACGCACGCACGCACGCACGCACGCACGCACGCACGCACGCACGCACGCACGCACGCACGCACGCACGCACGCACGCACGCACGCACGCACGCACGCACGCACGCACGCACGCACGCACGCACGCACGCACGCACGCACGCACGCACGCACGCACGCACGCACGCACGCACGCACGCACGCACGCACGCACGCACGCACGCACGCACGCACGCACGCACGCACGCACGCACGCACGCACGCACGCACGCACGCACGCACGCACGCACGCACGCACGCACGCACGCACGCACGCACGCACGCACGCACGCACGCACGCACGCACGCACGCACGCACGCACGCACGCACGCACGCACGCACGCACGCACGCACGCACGCACGCACGCACCACACACACACACAACACACACACACACACACACACACACACACACACACACACACACACACACACACACACACACACACACACACACACACACACACACACACACACACACACACACACACACACACACACACACACACACACACACGCACACGCACACGCACACGCACACACACACACACGCACACACACGCACACACACACACACGAAGCAATGGCTAAAACCAACTTTTTTGGTGTCCTGATTCTATATTTCGTCCAGAAATGTGAAAAACTGGGTAGGTCAAATTTCCGCCGATTACATTACTTTCCTTATTATAGAATAAGGAAAATAAAAATGTATCACTTTGGTTTTCAAACTACCGAAGGAGACGACTGGCAGCTTGCGTGCGCATCATTTTGTTTCTTTGTTTTTTTATTGAGGTAAATATTTACAACCTGAAATGATAGCTATAAGTAAATGTGCTTAAAGTACAATACAGGAGGGGAGATTGTATCCAGCGATAACACTCCCGATAAATTAACTATTGATTATTGTTGATTTAATATATCTGTAGGTCACTGTTTTTTAAGTCTTCTGATTTCAGGTTGGATGTATAGTTGCCTGGCTTCTTCATTGGGGTGATCAGGGTTCGAGGTAGTCCCTTGTTAATCTGATAATTTCTTCTTGCACAAACGGTATTCCAGAATCTTCATGTAAGGTTTTACTACTAACGTACGATGATGCATCGAAGATCATTTCAAGTATCTTAGATTGGACTTTCTGCATAATTTTATTATTAGATGGCTTAGCACACTTGTAGAGGAGTAATTTATTTTCTGTTGACAGTTGTAATTTGCGACCTAGGACAAGCTCATTTGATGAATTTTTAGGTTTATGTGGGTTTTCTTAGCAGAAATGTGTGCCTTCCATGTAAGTCTATGGTCAAGTGTTAATCCCAAGTATTTGACTTGAGTAGCTACAGGTAACGGCTCGTCGTTTATTAAGACTGCAGGGCAGATGGTAATCCTGTTCGTGAATGTGACTTGTGTGGACTTTGTATGGTTTACTTTGACTTTCCATCGTTTCAGCCAAACTTGCGATGGATTAAGATGCGTTTGCAGATTTTCAGATGCAATTTGTGGGTCTTCGCTTATGGATAATAGAGCGGTGTCGTCGGCAAACGTAGCGATTGTAGTAGTATTTGTAGTTGGAATGTCAGCCGTAAATATCAAATAAAGAAGTGGACCAACGACACTACCTTGAGGGACTCCTGAGCTTATGGGGTAATAGTTTGAGGTTGCTGAATTAATTCGTACTTGAAAGTATGTGTCTGTGAGGTAAGATTTTAAAATAAGATAATGAGGCGTTGGAAGGAACAATTTAAGTTTGTATGGGAGTCCGTCAAAGGCTTGTTCGATATCTAAGAATGCGGCTGTACATAGTTTTTTCTGTTCAAGGCTTGTGAAAATAGTTTTGACAATCCGGTGGCATTGCTGTATTGTCGAATGACTTTCTCGAAAGCCAAATTGATGAGGTGGTATTAATGTGTGTATTTCAGTATCTTCAAAGATTCGTTTAAGTAGGAACCTTTCAATAATTCTGGACATGATCGGGAGCAAACTTATTGACCGATACGAAGTAACTCTGTTTGGATATTTATTTGGTTTATTTATCATAATTATTTGTGCAAATTTCCAGATGATCGGGAAATATGCTAGTCTGAGGATACTATTATAAATTATGGTTAACAAAAAACTGTCCTTTTCTTGGTAGTTGTTTTATGATCTGACCAGTAATCAGATCAAAGCCAGCTGCTTTGTGATTATTGCATCTTGAAATCATACCTTTAACTTCTTTTGGAGTGAAGAATTTAATCGGCAGCATCATCGGGAAAGGAGCGCCCAAGGAATTTCTAACAAGGTCGTCATCATTATTATTATTATGTTCAGGTGCACTAAAGACTTGTGAAATATGTTCAGCAAACGTTCTTGCTCTGTTTTTCCACAGCCTCCGTCGTCTTTCCTTAAAGGTGGAGTGTGCTGAATAGGTTTCTTAAATGATTTGGTTGCCTTCCAGATACTGTGGTCGTCTGCTGATAACTTACGATTCGAATGTGGCATTTCTGGTTTCGTGGAGAACCATATTTAGTTGTCGTGTTAATCTATTATATTCATTTTTGTCTCTAGGGTTGCGGCTTCTTTGCCATATACGCCGTGCTCTTCTTTTTTGGGCGACAAGATGTTTTATATGCACAGCTATGTTATTCTCTGGTTTCTGTCCCAGTTTTTCAGGGGGCGTGGCTATACGTGCTGCTGCCTGTATGGTTTGTGAGGTGATGTATTGCATTATCAATATATTCCGGTTGTTGTAAACGAACATTTAGATTTAGGTTGTTATGTACATAGTTTTTAAATACATGCCAGTTAGTTTTTGATGATGTTAACTTTGGAACTTTAGGACGGTTATTATGTGAGTACTAAGTGTGGCGATTATTGGTGAATGATCAGTGGAAAGATCCCAGGATGCTTCTATGGTGATATAATTAGGTGCTATACCTCAAAGGGCAAAAAAGTCAAGCAGGTCTGGAATTTTATTTGCGTCTGTTGGCCAATAGGTGGGTTGCCCTGTAGATAGATAAAAACAGTTTAAATTTGTTATAGCTTGTCTTAAGTTTCTTTCTTTTGTCGTACATAATCTTGAACCCCAGTGTGTATGCTTAGCATTCCAGTCTCCTCCAATGATGAATTTACCTGCTAAATGCCTGAAGAAGTCTTCATATTCAAGTGTGCTTATTCCGTACCTTGGTGGGCTGTACATTGCAACAATGTTAAAGGACCATGGTAGTATGGGTTACTGTAGCTTATATCTCATCAGTTTGAAGGTTTGTTTCCTCGTGGTGTGGTATAGTATTACGAACTATTATGGCCGAGTCACCATGAGCCATTCCATCAGGGTGGTTGGTGCAGTATAAGGAATAATGTGGAATATTGAACATTGTTCCGTCGGTAAAGTGTGTTTCTGATATAAGAAGTACATCTATTTTGTTTTGTTGTAGAAAAGTCATTAATTCTGCTTCATGGTTGGCTAAGCCATTTGCATTCCACTCGGAAATTTGAATTGATTTAATGTCCATTACTGAATTTATTTAGTACAGTGGAGAGTATGCTTAAGATCATGCTATTCTGATTTATGAGTTGTAAAAACATTGATTTAAATTCATTCAGGAAAGCACTCATTTGAGCTCCTAAATCTGTAGTTTGATTGTTTGGATTTGCACCACTTACTTTTTGAGCGTAGGACACATGATTTAATGTTTCTGTATGTGGGTTATTCCCTGATGTATTTTGTTGTTACAATGGTTGTGGGTTATTTGGGGTATGCAGTGTCTGCCCTCTTGCTTTGTTTTTTGCATTGAGTAAGTCCCTGTAGACCGTACATCCTTTATAATTAGCGGTATGGTCTCCATTACAGAGTGCACAGTTAGCAGCCGTGTCTTTAGGTTTTTTGCAATCGGATGTTCTATGATTTTCTCCGCATTTAGCGCATTGATATGGCCTGGTACAATACGTCTTAGATTGCCTATATAATTGACACCTAGTACATTGAATTATATTTCTTTTTTTATGTGGTGGTTCTATAACTATTTTCATGTTATTTAAAAGCTGGATTTCGTATACTTGTTTGTTATTTTGCTTTGGTTCAAGATCTACATAGAACATAATTAAAGGTTGTTTAGTTATTCTGTGTCTAATGTTTACACACACCGTGTGTCCTTGCTTTTGTAGTTCTTCGATAATTTCTTGTGTTGGGACTGAGTAATGTATATTACGTATCACCACTCTGTACGCCTTATCCTGTTTCATTTGATAAGTGTGGTGAACTATTTTATTGTCATTTAGATATCGTACAAGTTTTCTGTAAGTTTCGGGGTTTTGAGTGTTTACTTTTATTGTATTGTTTTGTAATGCGGTGCACTGGTAAGTTTCGGATGCTGTCGCATCTATTAGATTTTTGATCATTTTATTATAATCAGTGACACCATAAATAAAAATCGGTGGTGGTTTAGGTATTGTTAGCGTTTTGTTATTGGATGCGGTATTATTGCTGTTATTATTTTGTATGTTATTGTCTTTTTGTCAAACGCTAAATTTATCGCTAGTACTCTCCTGTTGAGTAGGTGGGATACTTGTTGGAGAGTTTGAATTTCTTTTCCGTTTTTTGAGTGGTCTGACAGTTTGCCAATCATGAATTTCTGATGCTTCTGTGTCGCTATTTTCCATTGCAGACTCATCACTTAGTGGCAGAGACGGTAGGTGATTGAATGTGGGGATTCGTTTTGTAGGTGAGGTTGTGGCGGATTTATGTTAAAATTGCGTTGAGTGTTTGGAAATGTTTGTATAATTGGCTGATATTGATTAGGAGGCAAGTTATTTGATACATTCTGCGAAAGTGGCAGTGGATTTGGTTGGGAATATGTATTTGAGATTGACGGCTGGTATTGTTGTTGTTGGTGGTAAGGGTATTGGTATTGCGGGGGTAAAGGCTGACTATTGTAATTATTAATTCCGGTGCTAAAATTATAGGATTGTGAATTATTCATTTCGAGCGCTGAAATAGATGATTTAGCACACAGCTGAACTGTTAAAAATGTTTTTATTAAAAGTACACACAAGAGCCAGGTCTTGCGGTCGAACTAATCACCACTTTGCTTCAGCCAGAATCGATACGATGTTTACAGGCCGAAAGTCAAATGACGACTACCACCATTTTGTTGACATCCGTCAAAGTGCGTGGTACCCACTGCGCATTCCCCTTGCGATAGTGCAGGTGGTTTTTCACGATGAACACTATTGCTCCAAGTTTTTTTTTCTCGTAAACAAGCGCATCTGCACGATCAATTTTTAGCTTGGTGACGAATATTTGGTTAACGATCTACAGTTTATGTTCCACGCGCTCTCTGTCCTCTTTAAAGCACTTACACCACTCAAACACATAGGTCTGTAAGAAAAGTAAACGGGACGTTGTTCTACGCTTTGCGGTACCTTCTTTTCGCTCATCATTCTAGCAACTCCCAAACAGAACTGAACAGGTTCTAAGCCGAGCAGAAGAGAGGGTGAAGGTTGTGACTACACTCTTTCAAGGTCGCACAGCTGCTGCGCAGTGCGGTTTGTTTTACAACACACAAATCGGTCTCGGTTATATTTGATGATATTTATGATACCTAAAGTACATTCTAGTTTAAAGAGAATTTTAAAAACATTTATAAAAGTATCATAAATATTCTAATAAACTAAAATATCCTAATTATAGCAATATAGACTCCCACCAATTACAGGAAATTTTTAAAACTAAATTTATAATATACACCAAGGTACACAAAAACAAAAAATTAGAATCAAATAGATAAAATTGCATATGCTCTCTTTGTAGATATAACTTTATTATTTATAAATAAATACTCTGTCAAAGTATTAAACGAGCTACAATGGCATCTCTAATTTTCAAGAATGGTTGGTGTGGCGGCCTTTTCGCCCTTGAACCGCTTGTATATCGCGGCGGCATGCTGGTGGCTTTGATATCTGCCGCTACGTTTTGCTATCGCACACAAAACGGCATATGGGCTTTTGCTCAGCCGGCGAGTCTGCATACGCCGGCGGCGGCACCCTTTGAGATGAAAAGTGTTGTCGAGTTAAAAATTTCCCGCAAAAACCTACCGCTAAGCCAGGCGCGAAACCCGGCGATATACTCACACCGCATCGCGTCCAGTGCGGTCGCATTTAACCAACCCGCAGATAACTACCCCGCAAGACATACTCGATCCGCATCGCATGTCGACCAGTGCGGTCGTATTCCCGGCACGAAGACATCGCAACAAGGTGGCCACCGTGAAACCATCGCCGCCGAAGCCGAAACCGATTCAGGTGAGCGATTTGGCTTTACTTATCGGTTGATATCGGTAGCCGCCCCCATCCGCTTTCGCGCTGGCCGTTTAAGGGACGATTTGGGCTTCAGCGTTTTACTTTTCAAAACGGGCCGTACTTAGTTCCCCACACCGCACCACGAGGGTACGGCTATTTACACGCCTGCCTCTCCAATGGTTAACGAAGTGATAAGCACTAGATTATGAAAACATATCAGCTTAAGTTAAAATGCACAGGTACAAGTTACAATTTTATAATTATATTTTTACATTGTAATGGTGGTATTAGAAATATAGAAAAAGAAAAAAATAACAGCAGTACTGTAAATGAAAGTTTTGGGGGTCCTGTGGCAACGCACTGTCTCCTTTTTATAACACTATTAAGTTACCTTTACAAACAAGATGTAACACTTTCCTCATATGTATTTCCACAGTCCAATTCTTACTAGAAGTATTTATTTGGATTAATTATAGACATAAAACACCCTGTACCATATCGTTGCATTACGCAATACTCAAACGACTAGAGCCATGCGATATCCATTTCAAAATGGTTTTCTTAAATACTTGCACGCCGATGGAGGTGTTTCTTCTATTATTTTTATAATGTCTTTTAACTCATCGGTTATACTTTGCTAAAAATTATTCAAATAATAAAATAACGCATTTCAAATGATTTTTCAATCGGGGAAATAAATGCTATATTAAGTGCGAAATAATAAGCGCAATTTTCGAAAAGTTAATTATAAAACAAGTGTTAGACACAAAAACGTGAATCTTGGATATTATAATAGAGTGATAGTTTACATTTAATAAAAAAGGTTTTTGAAGTGGTAACTACCAATTATCACGTCCTACAGCCGAGTTTCAAATCCTATTATAGCCTTATGTTGAACATGGTCTCAAATGCCTTGCATTTTACATATAATCCGATTTTTGATTGGGGTTTGATAAACTCGATCTTTCAGATAACACAGGGGTTGAGACTGAGCGAATTAACCCGAGAATCCTTTCTTCAAATGTACTGGAAATCAATTCGAAATTGTTACCAGTGCGATGAGATGTGACTCCATATTGCTGGAACCAATAGTTTGCAACCATTGTCTGGCGTCAAATTTCAGGCAAAATTTCTTCTCGATAAATTGTTTCATTCATATATATTGAGAAAAATAATGGTCCGATTTTCTTTTTCTTCTTGTTCCATCTTCTATCGAAAGTTGGAGATCATGAAGGCGACTTGGACCTTCGACACAGCAGCTTGAAACAAAGATCATTTACTTTTGTTGTACCATTGCCGTAAGTTCTTGGGCCACAATGTTCTTCTCCTATCAACATTGCGTTTGCCTTGTATGTTGTCTTGGACTAATTGCAACAACTCGAACTTGGGATTTCTCATTATATGTCCGTGATATTCCAAGTTACTAATTTTCTCTGTCTACAGTACCTCTACATTCTTGCGCATCTTTTGCAGTACTATTTCGTTTCTTACTTTGTCTTTCTAGGATATCCTTAACATTCTTCTATACACCCACATCTCAAAAGCTTCCACTTTTTTGCACATAGCATCCGTGAATCTCCACGCTTCAACGTCGTATAGAAGAACGGAGAACACGTAGCAGCGCGCTAATCGGCTACGTAGGTTGATATTCATGTTTCTATTGCAGAGCAGCGATTTCATTTTGTAGAAAGCATTCCGATTTCTAGACTATGATCACCGTCATCATTAACAAAGCAACCAAGAGATTTGTATTTGCTCACTCTCTCCAATCTGTGGCCATTACATAACAAATTTATGTTGGCAGGAGGGTTTTTAGCTACAGTCATAAACTTCATTTTCTTACTGTTAACGTTGAGACTATAGGTAGCGCTCGTAGACTGAACTTTGTTTAACAGTCTTTCATAGTGGGTGCAATTAGAACCGTGTCGTCTGCGTAGCGTATATTATTAACGGCTTTGCTATTGATGACTATACCAACGTCAAGATCATGTAGGGCCTCTTGAAACATGTATTCAGAGTAAATGTTAAACAGTAAGGGTGATAGTATATAGTCCTGTAAAACTTCCCTTAAGATTTCCATATCTTCAGTCAGTTCAGACTTAACACGCACATTTACCCTTTGGTTCCAGTACAAGTTCTTTACAAACCTTATGTCCTTACTGTCAAGATCTATTGTTTTTAGAATTTACACTAATTTTGCGTGTTGTACGCTATCAAACGCTTTTTCATAATTGATAAAACATACGAAATCATCTTAATTTATGTCCCAGCATTGTTGAATAAGGATTTAATACCCAAACAATGCATCTCTAGTTTCCAATCCACATCTGAATCCGAACTGTGAGTCTGAAATGGTACTTTTGCATTTCTTATAAATCCTGTTATGTATTATTTTCAAAAAGATCTTCAAAAAGTGACTCATTAGTGAAATAGTGCGGTATTCATTTCATCTCTTTGCTGAGCAAACTTTAGGGAGGGTAATAAAAGTAGATCTGAGCCAATCTGCTGGAATGCAACCCGTGTTATATATATTATTGAACAACTTATCCAGTAGTCCAATGTTACTGTACACTAACAGTTTTAACAATTCGCTGGGTATTTTATCAGGACCCACAAACTTGCCCATTTTTGCTGTTTTAATAACATACGCTATTTCACTCCTGGTGATGTACGGACCTATAAGGTCTGTGGTAAAGTCTATATCTATACCTGGTCTGTCGTCTTTGAACAAAACAAAAAATGACCCGATAATGTCTCTGTAAATGATTGAGCACTGACTTATCTTGAGTGGGGTGTTCTAACTTCAGTCAGATGAGTATTTTCTTTACCTCAATTGCGATAGTTTTGCTTATTAATGCATCCATTCAACTGAAAGTACCACTGATCACTAAAAATAATACGTTTCAAATCGATTGCTTCCTCTCGGAATCGCTCCAACATCTCATTAACAAAAGTCAATATTCGGTTGAAATTGAACTGTGTGAGTGGTTGTTGCAATTGGATCTTATAAAAAAATATTTTCAAATTTACCTTTAAGACCTTCCTGACTGACCAATCGCTCATATTGAGACAAGGTGCTTCTCTTGTCAAGGAATTTGCCTTTAGATTTCCTCACTGCTGTTGTTTAATGCTGTAAGATATCTTGGAAGACGCCATTTTAATTTTTGAAAATAATGAAAAACAAAATGTCTTACACTTTTTAATCAAAATATATAAAGTAAGGGAAATTTGGTCAACAATCCTATAAATGGGGCAAAATTAAAATTTCGCGAATATTTTCTCGCGCCCAGTAGAAGTCGCAGGAACCACAAGAATACTTTTTTTCCAGAACACTTGCTGGTACACACTTTTCTCATGATCAATTTAAATCTAACTTAATTCTTATTATTTTCAATGTTGCTACAATCGATTATCGTAACGCACCTTACAAACAAGATCAAACATGTACTGAATGTGAGTTTACAGTAGTATTTATTTTGTGACGGGGAAAAAGAGGAACAGCAACGTCGTCAGTTCGCGCACAATACCGTCAGTCTTATTACTTTTGCAAAACCTTGTATATATCGTACATTTCATATAATCTAATTTTACTAACCCGTAAGGTTATGTTAATTTTGCAATTAGCTGTTAGATTGCATAAAATTAAACGGAACTTTACTTAATTGCTAGTCACGCTAGAGACATAAAGAAAATAATAGTTCGGCTTTCACACTCCAATCTCCTTCTTTCTCTTTTCTTGTGCCCTTGTGAACTTCGGCATTTAAGGTTTATCTCTTGCTAGTATTTCCATTCCTTGCATTGTTTTTTCTTCTCCTTTTACACTCAAATAACATTATAAATCTACCTAATACTTTTCTGAAAAACAGGATATTTTAATGATGCAACTGTGAGTAAAAAATATGCAAGATGTTTCAAAAAGAATCATCCTATTTCAAATGTTTGTATTATGAAAAATAATGAACATAGACACTTAAGATTAATTTTATATTACAGGGCTAAATTCGTCCCATACTTTTGCAAGCAAATCTAAATTCCCTGCTGCCACGGTTGCTGTTATGAGATTCCGCAGTTTGACCACTGCAGTTGGAAGATGAGGCACATAAATTCAGTTTTTTATAAACCCCCCACAAGAAAAAATCGTACATATGGAGATCTGGCGACCACGGATTCCAGTAATGTAAAGCCGAATTGTTAGATCCCATGTGGCCGATTCATGGAATTTGATTTTTCAAAAATTCTCGTACTTCCATGTTGTAGTGTGGTGGTACCCCGTCCTGCTAGAAACTAAAGTCATCCAGCTTGGCTTCTAACTGTGACAAAAGTCAGTTTTCAAGCTATCTAGATATGTGATTTCCGTAACAGTGTTTTCTAAAAAGAAAAGGGAGCCTTAGGAGAGTCCGTTTCCTCATTTTCTAACATTATGCAAGTTTACCTTACTACTTAAATGAAAGGTAACCTCGTCAGAAAACACTAAGCGTGTTACAAAATTGTCATTTTCTATCACCTTATCGAGGATGAATTCACACAACTTCACACGTCGTTGTTTGCAACCTGCATAAAAAGCTTGCATTAATTTACTCCTGTACGATTTCATAATCAAACGTCGCCGCAAAACACGTCAGACAGACATCGGGAAAATGTTTAATTCTCTATCGGCACGGCGAATAAATTTTTGGGGGTTACGTGCGAAACTCAGCCGGATGCGCTACACATCTTCGACTGACATACGGGGACGACCACTGGATTTTCCCTGACACAGACAACCCGTGTTTTGGAATTGTCTACACCATCGCCTAATGCCCTGAGCTTTAGGAGGTTCAACAATATCGTCGCCAAAAATCACGCTGAACTATTGTTATGGACTCACACTTCGCAAAGCGTAGAATACAAAATGATTTCTGTTGTCCAGTCGCCATCTTGACAAACACTGAAGTGGCAGGTGAACGAAGCGCGCTGCTGCTACCTATAGACAACCGCGTGAAACTCGAGAATTCTCTCTTTCTAACAGTATAGTGTGCGATCAAAACTGACTAAATGCTACATAATTATGATTTTTTTAAATAGCATTATTCTTATCGAAACACCCTGTATTGAAGCTAGGACTTCCCTATAGCGGTAAACCTGAGACTACCCCTTTATCGCATAGAACTTGTTTACATATTCTGCAGGTAAGATAAAACATCCGTGCGAGCGAATTTGTAATGACTCATCGTCATTTGTGCACTATCAGCGATGACAACAGCGGAACCAGGACAAAAAAATTACTTCCATCACTTCCAAGATTACTCGTTATCATGTTAAGCAATTCGTGGAGAACCATGATCCTCATAAATGGATAAGCCGTGAGTTATAGACATGGATTAAATAATGAATTCATTACTACTCTTCTCTTCATCTCTACGAAAAAGAAATTTTTTGATTACTCACAAAGCCATACCTGCACCGCTTCCTGAACTTCATCATTCGAGCTAAATTGGTGACCGTGCAATGTTTCTTATAAGTTGCTGAAGATTTAAGCCGTTGTATAGTCTGTGGCGTTGCTGCTGTATGCGGCCGTGCATTATAGTAAGGCAATAACACCCTTTTGAACAAGAGTCTTTGTTGTTTGTAATAAATTTCAGGTTTCAATTGGTTATGCAGCAAAGTAGAATACATTATACTATTCACAATTACACTATGTTAGCATCACTTTCTTGCATAGTTATTATGCGAACAGTGGACGACAGAACTAAACATGGGCGTTGACAGCTAACGCCTGGCCCGGGGTTATGGTTTTTACCGAGCCCCCAAAACATTATTTTATATCTTTACATATTAATAATAATGGTAAGACTCTTACGCTCTTACACTTGAGAACACAACCTGCGAACTGAATAGTTGAAGTTCTCATATGCTCGTGCACTGTGCCCGGTCGTCGCGCACCATTTCTGATGCGAGGCGATATGGCAGGCATCGCACCTTAGACGACCGGCATTATTACCCAATGTTCGAAGTGAATGCAGGTATTCAATTATTTTTAGTGACTGGGTAACTCCAGGAGTAAACCCGGGTCCGTCCCCACCGCAGCCCACACATCAATCTCACCATATATTATATTAGATATTAAAGTCACTTTTCCCAGGATTTACAGCTCATATAATAAACCAATTTAATTGTTACTACCTCGAAGTATACTGCATGCGAATGCACAAATGATAAACATTAGGGATCCGCCACAAAAATAACGAGCCAACGCTAATAGGCAATGAGAGTGGACTATAATGCGCTTGCGCAAATAACAATAGTTGGATTGGTAAATCTACATCAAATTTGAAGTGAAACTAGAATATGCCATAGAGTGCAACCGGAATAAAAGCCTGGCATAAACGATGAACAGAAATTTATTTAAAATGATCTACGTTTTGGAAGACTAGCAATGAGAACTCAAGAAAATGTTAAACGTATTAGACACAATCAATAAAGATTGGCTGCTGACAGTTTGAAAACTAGAAAATGAGTTGTAAATTCTAAAAATTAATGTGTATAAGATTTTGTAATAAAACTTGTCGCAATAAATCTTGTTCCGCGACTGTTGTTACCAGATCAGAAGAATAATCATGCTAGTAGCTTGCCTTAGACTGTTACTAATAAACTAGATTTTTTTTAAAAGTTTGCAAAATGAGATGAAACACAAGTCTACGACTATAATTTAGTTGCCCAATTAAAGTCTTCTGATTCATTATCTCCCAAGAAATATGTGTAATTTTAAACTGCTTACTTTGAAGATGACTTTGAAGGCCATGTACAGTTTTTTTGTATCTTTACCATTTTTACTAAATATACAGATATTTTACTATTGTAATTATAATTTTTTGTATTATATGGCTCGATAGTGTCAGGACAAACCATGTATTTCGACCAGTTTGTCACTTCAGCTGGTTTTCCGCAAATGTGAGAGAATACGATCCAGTTATATACTAATACCGATCAGCTCTTTAAATTTGCGCAGAATTAAATTGGGAACTAATAAATAATAACTTTATTTATTTAAAAAGCAATGTTGGTTCTTGCTCAAGTCACTAGAAAATATGGGCTTCTCTCTCTCTCTCTCTCTCTCTCTCTCTCTCTCTCTCTCTCTCTCTCTCTCTCTCTCTCTCTCTCTCTCTCTCTCTCTCTCTCTCTCTCTCTCTCTCGATCTGGATGTGATCACTCCATGCTTTGCTTCTCCGGTTCGTAGTGGACCTCCTTCATAGTGTTAGAAAAACCTAGTCGTAAGATCTATTCGCTGCTACTCAAGCTAACTGTAAGCTGTTTGGGCACCAACCGCGCTCAATCTTTACGGAATTTCAAGTCATCGTGCACTGTAGCTTGTGCAGATCCATAACTAATGCCCCCGATGTCCGCTACGCGTGTTGACGTAAGCCGGCGGTTTTCTATGATCAAAACGTCCACCCTCTGCATGTGTTGATTTGCATGTGATGTCGATAAGCGACCAAGTCAGCTTTTATTTTATACTTGTTCTTGCCTCTTTAAAGCGTTCTAATCACTTGTATATCTTCAGTTGGCGCATGGTGCATGCTTCACACTGTGCCAACATCAGACAACTCAGAAAACGCACTACGATGCGTTATTCCTATACGAGGCAATCACTAAGTGGGGCAGCTATACTTCTAACCTCATTGCTCTCTGCTATATGATTAAACGATTAATTGCTGCACGCAGCTTGTTACCAGCCATTCCTTGCGCACATATTGTGTTGCGCATTAACACTACTCTCTTGTTCTTACCATTCAATTTCAAAGTTTCTTTTACTTTCTGTTTTGATAACTACAAAGTAGATACCCAAACGTCAAAAATTTTTAAAAAATGGACGCAGTTTAACCTGATAATCTAATTTTCCATTTCTTTGTAACCGCGAAAAATTTTCCGAACATTTAATACGCCTTTAGGGGAAGAAAACTTTCATCCTCACTAAGCTAGACTTGCGTGACCTTACGTTTTTAAAATTATCCCTAGAGAATTCTTACTAAAATACCATCAAACATATTTTTCTATCTCGTGTATACTTAAGAAAGTAGAACTATCTTTGCTTAAACACTCTATCCACTCGACTCACAGAAACTTTGATCAAAACTATAAATCATAACTATACGGTATTTTATATAATCTCAGCTCCTACCATATGTATCCTGTCATTTGGGCTTTTTTCACTACGATAATATATGCTCAAGTATATCAATATAATAAGAAAAAACCAGAATCCAAACACATAAGTTTTCAAAACTGTATTAGAACAAATTATCTGTTACTCATTTTTTACTACCCAACATCACTGTGCAAAATTTCTCCGACTAAGCTTTGCTAAACCGGCTATCCAAGATCTTGAAGAAGGTTTTAACTTTGCGGTCACCCCAAATCTTGTCGTCATTGGGCATTTCATATCCCACACAAAATCTTCTACTACCAGTTTCTTTGAAAATATAGCCAATGAAATCAGGTAAAGTGCTACGGCAGCCGTGTCACCCAAACCCAATATCAACTTTACAAGCCCTAAAAACTCTAAAAGAGGGCAAAAACGATATAATATTACCGGTAGACGAAGATAACGCTACGGTTACTCTTATCGGCTAAGGTTATATTGGTAAGACGGGGAATTTACTAAAACCAAGGCCCTCATTATTAATTTTAACTTCTTATACTCTAAGAAAAATCTTCAAGAATCCTACAACCCAGTGTAACATAGTTCACCTATGCCAACTTAGCAAAATATCTGTCGAAATATCTCATTTTTTATAAAATAAACCACATTGTATAATATTCTCAGAGATAAAAAATTTCCATCCTTGAAAATTGATTAAACATTTCCACCCAATGCCTATACTACTTTTTAAAGCTCCCATGACAGAGTTTGAAATAATAGCTCTTGCCTTCTATTCCTTGAAACCTACGTTGGATAAAGTAAGTTAACGATACTTTCATTATCTGGCCTCATGGACAAAATATGCTTCTCCAAATCTTTTTCCATCTAAACAAACTTCACACCAACATTAAATCTACAATAAAATTCAAACCAAAACAATTTCTTGGACATACTTGTATTAAAAAATTCTTCTAAAGGTAAATTAAAATAAAATCCCTTATTATCAGGTATGTCAAACTTTCCACACCAAAACTCGACTGAAATCAAAACAATTCCCAAGACCATAATACAAAACGGATATTTCAGAAGTCCTTGACTTGAACCACTAACAATATTAACAATTTTTTTCGGCCAAATAAAAGCGTGCTTAACTAACAGTAGACGTATCACAGTTTTTACTACTAACAATAAAATAGCTGACTTATCCTGACAAACCCCAAGGAGTTTACGAAATACTTTGCGGTGAGTGCGACAGAACCTACATAAATCAAACGTATGTACGAACATTCTTTGGTCGTATGAAAAAGTAACAATTTTGTGGCACTTGCCAAAGATACAGAAATCGCCCATAAAATCAATTTTTTCTAATTTACTACCACACCAGCAGAACTTCTTATGATGCAATTCATACAGAAGAACACCCTCATTAACTCAATACTCAAGACGATGATCAACGTTTACACGTTATTATAAAACAATTAATTTTTTGCGTCATCAGTTATGTAAGCCTTCTAAATAAAGTAAAAGACCAGTTTTCCTCTGACTCATAGTTCTCCTGGTGAAGTAGACAGATTAAAACTCCAAGTCAAGAACTAACACCAATGTCTCCTCTCGAAATGATTCCCAAAACGTAAAATATACTGCAAATAAATAAAAAATCCAAAAATGCAAAAAACAACAATAAAAGGAAAAATAAGTACTGCATTTGGTAAGTGTTCTAGCATAACCAAAAATGAAAAACAACACAAAATTATAATAGACAAAAAAGAAAGACAAATATTGAGAGAAATTGTATTAACAATAAATTTTCAAACCTTTACGTCCTTATCATTAATACGCTTCATATCTTTAAATACAAAAAATAACAGTGTCTACAATTTTTAACATCATTTCAAATACTGTAAAAGAAGAATATTTTACTAACTTTATCTTGGAAAAACCTACAGTGTTTTGAAAGAGAAGAGTCATTACACAAAAGAGAAACCAGGATTACACCAAAACTGACATTTAAGAAAGCAAAGGTTGCCTTGACTAATTCTACTTTTCCTGGAAGCAGAAGAAATTGGCAAACTATTAAAGAATTTGCCAGTTAAGATAACAGAGATAAGGCTGCGTAACGAGTTTGTCGAGTGAGATTAGTCTAGAAAGCAAAATTAGCAAAGGAAACCAACAGGAAGAAAATTAAGGACTTGAAGACCTTTCCAGCTTCCAATTTTTCAATCGGCAGCTCCGTGTCGAGTTACCTGCGTGAAAGTGCATAAAAACGCCAAACAGTGTCACTCTCGTGGGTGTGCTCCCGCCCAGCCGGGCACCACATGGACATGACGTCGCTCTGCGGAGGCTCCACGGTCCACCCGGGCGCCTCGGTGCTGTCCACCTTCAGTCGGCCACAAGCCGGAGTGCCATACAGTTTTCAGTGCAATTTCGGTGCTGCCTTGTTACTTGTTCAGTGCTAGTTGTGACTTGCTTCGAGTTCGCCCGCCGACCAGGTAACCGGCTATCCACTAATGCTATCGCAAAAAATACTTTCAATTATAAATTCACCGAAAATAATTAACGATTTTGCAAAACGGCCCTATTAAATTTCATAATTAATTTAGTAATCAAGGATGCTTCATGGGCAAATAAAATTGTTTATGCATATTTATATCGTCTGTTGTCTTTTGTTGATTGATAATTACAATAAACCCTAACCGAAAGTGAGGTTGCTTGTCCATGCTAGCATTGAAGTCTCCAACCGCAAGCCCTTCGCGTCCGGCTAGCAGAACGCTCCGGCTGCGGCGCGACTCCGCCACAGTTTATTTATCAAAGAGGCAACCTCCTTGCGCGCGGATGCAAGAATTAATCGCGTAACTCAGCAAGGTGCTTGAACTTGGCGTTAATATCGCTGCAAGGTAAACAGCGTGGCGTTAATCCGAGAATTCGCATTTCTGCGCGGCTAGCAACTGCAGCGCGGCGCTTGGGTATACCGGGGGCGGCCGGCAGCTAGAGCGGCTGCCGCAAGGGGGCCAGTAAAAGTAAGCCGGCGGAGACCAGGAAACGCGGCGTCGAATTGCAGAAAGCCAGACCATCGACCGAAATGGATAAATTTCTCGATATTTCGCTTCGCAGAAAAAGCTGCGGCTATTGTGCAACGCGCCATATACGCGGCGGCGGCCCCGGGCCCTCTGCCTCGGTTCTCGCAGCATGGGCGGCTAATGTGCGTCGTGGGAGTAACAAGTCCGCGTTTTTCTGGCGAGAAATCTGCGCTTAATCGCCCATTTCGTAAATGCGCGAATTTGAGCGCGGTTTTAATGACAGGCTGGCGACGCAGTAGGCGTTTCTCTTGCTCGGTCCCTGTATAAAAAAAAAATAACGCTACTATACCGGCAGTAGGTGGTCGCTCTTATGATCTCAATTTGTCCTACACTAGTGTTCACATGTTTTTCTATGACTATTTTGGAGCATCAATAACTTTCAGTTTATCTATTAACCCTGCAATTAAAGAATTAATTTGTAACTTTTTGCTCAATTCTCGTTGGTATATAAATAATCAAAAAGCTTAAAACATTTAACGAGCAACCTGTTTAAGGTCCAATATTTGTGATTCTGCATTTTGCAATGTTTATTTTTGTCAAATTTAATTTCTTGAGAACACCAACAATCCAATTAAAATTACAAATTAAAAATTTAAGACAAAATTAAAATTTTCGAACAACCCGCGTATATTGAAATGATGCTGGTGTTTTGATTGATCTGATAAGCCCAGAAATCAAAGCTGCTAACAGTTAAAGTTCCAATTTTTTTATTTATATGCATAAAGCCTTAAATTTGCTTCTACCGTAGTTTACTCCGAATTTATATTAGTCTAAGCTAACTCCAGCGGAAAAATCGAGATCTTTGCTCTCTAAACTACCAAAAACTAAATAAATGCACACATTTTACACGGGCACATGGTAAATCTGGCCGAGTCACTCCAATTAATGGTCAAATAAACCAAAAATGCGCGGCTTTTCGTAAAGCGCATCAGCGAGACAGGTTTGTGAGTAATCCGTGCTCATATTCTATTTTGCGCTAAATCTTTTCTGTTATGTAACAATCAGTGATTATATCATTTTCATTTTTGCATCCTTTTGTTTTAACTTAGAAAATCTACTAAATTTTTTAATTTAACTTGCGAGTTTAACGGGACTTCAACCGCTCTATCGTATAACCTCTGCTCTTGGCCTAACTTTTAAGTTTTTTTCATATAAAAATTATGTAAAAATAAAGGCTTAATTTTTTCTATGTCTATCTTATTTGTATTGCATGTTTTTCTTCGACTGTTCTATGGTTTTCGGTTTATTCACATGTACCCTCTCTATGAAGTATCAGAGGCCGTTAAATCTACCTAAACCATTGAATGCTGAATTCCTTAAAATTATACGTTCTTCAAAAATGTCCCTATCGTAACTCGAGCAGTATGTGCAGTGGTCCCGTCTTGCTAGAACCACATCTTTGATTATCGAAAAGAGTTTTAAAAATTTGTTGTCCATACCACGATATCACTCGCCATTGTCATTTTCATAGAAAATTGGTCCAATAACGTGTATGTAGCTGCATAACAGGTCGTACACTTAAGTGATTCTTGGTGTCCATATTCTGCAATTCTGATTACTCATAAATCAGTGTAAGGTAAAAATCAGACAGTTAACTATTTGTTAATTTCAGTCCTTGTATAAATTGTGTCTTCTGCGGAAATAGAAAGAGATACAAATTCTTTCTCAAGTTTCATTACAATGATTTCCAAGATACATTAAGCTCAATAAATCGCCTTCGGATTGATATTAGGTAGTTCTCTATAATACTCCTAAACGCATTTAACATTCGCGTCAATTCTAGGCGAGCGTTATTTAGCAACTGCTGAAAGCATTCCACCTAACCTCAATTATTAATATAGAGGGTGCTCTGCGCTCATTAAAATAACGACAGCTCGTTGGTTCTGCATTATTGTACGATAATATTCAAAATAAAGCCGTATAATCCTGGTTCTGAAGAGAAAAAATAGAACTTCCGAATTTAAAAAAAATTACGCCTCTATTTAGTCCTGTCGCTACTTCTACGCTACCTTGTATTTAAGATCGATGCGAAGTTTGCTGCTGATTTAAACACATTGTTCCTGGCAGAATCTTGCTAATCTGCACCACTGTGTATTTAAGATTAATGCGAAGTTTGCTGCTAATTTGATCACATAATTTCTGGAAGAACGTAAGCTCCCAGCATCTGAATACGTCCCACCAAGAGTCCAAGAGTATGTACAAATTAAAATGGTGACCATAAGTTCGGTGGATTTGTATTGTTAAGCGATGATGTTCAAATAAAGCTCTATGAGCTCGATTCATTGTGTAATGAATCTTCCAGTTGTACTTCGTAGGTTCTCAAGGGAAAAATTAGAACAACATCAAATTCTAAAAGATTTCCACTTCTTTCAACTCTTTCGCTACTTCTGCACCACCCTGTATTTAAGGTTAATGCGAAACTTGATGCTGATTTGAGTGTTATTGTTTTGTAATTCACAAAATATTAATGAAACCTTCAGAACGAGTACCTTCAATTGATACGAAGGTCATGAGTTTGTTTTAAATAATATTAATGCTTCGCTGTATAAACATATAAAAATTCAATCATTAAAGATACAGTTTAGTTATGGTAAAAAAGGGAACTCTGAAAAATAACATTAATCTATCGACTATAACAAATGAGTCAAGAAAATACTTTGACCTAAGTATAGAATGGTTTGCACTATCATTCTCCGTTACTCCAACTTTTACAAAACCACATAATATACAGAGTGAGCCATTAATCTTAGACCTCTGAAAAAATGAATTCAATTAAACGATTTTCACCGCTAAATTTTAACTTCTAATTGTTGATCTTAATCAAAATACATGAAGAAGTGCTTTCTAAAATCTTACATCAACATAAATACATAACTTTTAATCATTTAAAAAAAAATTATTACATCAAATCTCGGCGTTTTAGAACATTTTAAAATATCTAGGTAAGCTTTTCTCGTGCTAAAACAACACTTTTCTAATTTTCCTTTGAACCAAAAATATAAATATTATTAATGCATGGCAGTAGTTACTGTTATCTCAGTTTTATCACTTTTTCAATGACTACTATCTTATTCAAACTCTCACTATTCTTGCAGTTATTTTGAAGGAACCATAGAAATACTACAACTATTTTAATATGGAACTACACACATATTCTTTTATGCGGCTTAGTCTACTATTCCAAGGTTACTTTTCGAAGTATAACAATTTTTATTGTACCTTTTTACCTTATGTTTGACTTTATGTTAAATTTTTTAAATACAAAAATGACTTAAATAGAGGCAAGGGTTTTGATTTCTTCAGATACAGGAATATCTCTTTATTCTGTGTCTCTAAGATACTTACTTTGTCTTTATTTTTTTTGTCTGTTATTTTTACCTGATAAAACTGCGGAACTGCCAGTTTTATTTCAATTTGTTTTAAAAATGACATCGGCCAAGTGGCGCATCTCATTTTCGCTATCCAAGTCACATTCAAAATGTTTTCATTACTCTTTCCAATATGTGTTAAGGATTACACTTGATTTCTTGACGTATTACATTGCATACCTTTAACCTTGAAATATGCATAGGAAGAAATGCGTTTTTAGAGGTTAAACCTCTAGGAAACAAGGACCTTGTATAACACCGATTTTCTAGATCTATTCTTCACCCCTTTTTACAACAAACCAGCACTTCTGAAGTCCTCTACTCGGAACACAATCAATTTTCAATCTAAAACGAAAACCCAAGCGCAAGTTAAAAACGCGCCCGAAAGGCACGTTGTGCGGCCAACACCGAGTCATTATTTCCAATGTTTGCTTTGACAATCGTCCACAACATGTTGCCTACTAAATATTTCTGTAGGCAAAACTTTCCAACTATCTGCGTTTAATAGAATTACTTCCCCCACCTTTGGACCACCGTTCGCTTCATCGGGGAGGAAGTTTTGCCCCACTCTGTACCAGGTTCATAACCTTGAAGATTAATAATTAGTTTAACACTGAGCTGTCAGAACAGGAAAAACGTTCTTTAGTACACTAATAAAATTATAAAAATATATATTACAAATTTGATGAACCAAGAGGGACAAACATTTTGTAATATTTACCAGAAGTCTATTCTATGGTAGTATGGTAGTAATTGACAAAGCTAAAAGTGTTAAAATTAACACGGTATTGTTCTCTATACAAGTTGCTAGATAATTAAATACTATAAAATATTTATTCACAACGTCAAAGCAACACCAAATGAGTGATTGTGTAAACATGTATTGCTGAGGTATTCAAAATACCAGATATATTAAGGAGGCAACACCAAGTCACTTTCTAGAACTGCAATACATATAAAACAATAGTTAGAGATTGTACAGGAGGATGTCAATTTAATTTAATTGTTATTGAACAACTAAAAATGCATAGAATAAAATTCTTACGCAAAATTCTTATGAAACAAAAAGTGACATTTGTGGGAAAAGTTTTGGCGAAGAAAAATTTGGTAGTAACATATTAATAAGGGATTTGAGAAACAACAAACTTCACGTCTACCTGCGTCTCCCCCACTCTCAGACTGCCCTCCGCTTCATAACTTTTTTTTGGCGTTTGGCGTATGACTTCATTTTCAGACTCCTGGTTCTCAGGAAAGTCACTCAAAAAAGTATTGACAAACAATAAGATTCTTACTATAAGCTTGCTTAACGCAATAGTTTCTTCTCTTGGGGAAGAATGCGATCAAGTGCCTTGCAGTTTTTTATTAGAGCCTTCAGTAATGTTTCTTTCCTTATAAAACAGACGATTTTTAAGCAATTTTACACTTCCTATTAACAGGAAACTGACGGAAAATCCTCGGAAAATTCAAAATCTTAGGAAAATGGCGAGGTTGAGATAAACTGTTTGAGATTAAGCCTCGCTTAATTTAGAGGAAAATCCATCGTTGCTTAAAAGGTGAAAACAAGGGCACCACTGGTTCTTGAGACTTTTCTTGCAAAATCCTTACATACAAACTTCTACAGAAATCCTTCTCCCCTAGCCCCCACCCATCGTCCTTTGGAATAAATGCTTCTGGCCAAGTAAAGTTTAAGAAAAGACATGGAAACTTTACAAAATAATAACATTTTATGGACTATGGTTTGCGTTGTAAAATGAAGAGATTATATATGCCTCCAAAGTATCTTAAAAAAGTACCAAGCGCGATGGTGTGCACAGTGATCTTTTTACAATTGTAACGAGCAGCAACTGCTCTCGAAACCTGCTCTGAAACCCCAGTTGCAAGAGTTTGGACGACGAGGTAGTCTCACAACTCATTATTTTAGATCAGCATCAGCCTTAATATAAAATTAGTAAAGTTGTAGACGAAATAATAACTGGGATGCAAAATCAGTGTTTGCCTAATCAGAAAAATTTTCAAACACTAACTCTACACCACGCAGACAAGTGATATCGTCAATAACAGATGAAGAAACGTTACCTTTTAGCATCTGTTCTGCTTCACATACATAAATGTGAAAAAACGGAAAATATTTGCTGCAGTTACGAGCAAACAGAAATTCCAAAATAACGTTAACCACCACACTGTTCTGAAATAACTTTAACACAAACTGCGATATTTTCCGTCTTAATTTGTTTAAATTAACTGTAAAACCACTTGCATAAACCAACTGTTCAGTTATTAAAACGCCATACAGCAAAGACGAAAAACATACAATAGAGCGATTTCTAGCACCACAGCACATTGATGGAAAAAATCCTCTGAGAGAAAAGAATGACCTCAAGTGCATTACGGAAAACGTGGACCATCAAAAGTTGATTAAAAAAAGGGAATTTTATAGCCGAAAATCTAAATAATTACACTTCCTTCCTATAAATCAATGAGAAAAAGCAAAAAAAAGTTAAAAAGAATAAGAAAAGAACATTAAATACAAAAATTAATTTTGTTAATCTTACAGCAAGTTTTAAAACTTGTTTGTAAAGTTCTATTAGAACTTTTAGAACAGCCTTTATATATACATATAACAACATTAATATAATACCAAAATTTATTTATGAAATTTAGTGGCTCTTTTAAAAAGGCGTTAATTTAAGTTACGGGTTATCCCCATTTGTGTTTATCTATTTCTTTCGGTTAGACAACTTGGCATATTGCATTGCTACGTAGAGCTACTTGTAGAGCGTTAGTGCACGCTTACTTCAAGCTACAAGCTACGTATAAAGCAAACAAGAAAATAACAATACTAGAGACTAACTAAATTAAAGATGCAAAGAGAGCTTCTATCTAAAAAGTGGTTGTAAGGTAGAAGCTACATGGTTCATAGAAGATAAATGTAGCAAATCTTTACTAATTGGAAGAATCGTAAATGACATATTTAAAGGTATCCAAGTTGCCAACCGCAAAACAAAAAAGGCACGAAGTTTAAATCTGGCGTTCAGTTTGGCAGCTTTCGTAAATTTTCTCTTTTTCCGTTTTAAAAAACAGTTGCAATGTTGGATTCCTCATGGCGTACTGCTGAATAACAGCAAAAACGGCACAAGCCCAGCTTAGCATAATTAAGGCACAATTGAGACCATGCAGTGCTGCTGTTTGACATCATCGTTTGCGGCTCCAAAAATGCCGAAACAATCCCCGCCATGACGTTATCCGCAGCGCCTGGTGCAGTGGCTGATTGGCGCCAATTAGCTGCACATGCAGCTGCCGGATTTTCGCACCGCAATGTCTAGGTTACTGGAGCAGCGAGTTTGCATAATTGCGGCAATTTTGCATCTATCCCATTAGCCCGCTTATTGAATCCGCGCGCGGCTCGGCTCTATTTCTGCAATAACCTAACTGCCCGCTTCCTGCCCTGAAATCGCCGCTCCTGTTAGGATAACGAGATTAACGCTGTTTGCCTGGACATTTCTAGGGAGATAATGGCGCGCTAGCTGATTGCCGCTCGTTGAGGTGTTGCGCCAGAGCTATTTTTGGCGTTGCCGCCTGATAAGGTGATTGCTTTTCCGTTTTGCAGTTCTTTCGACTAATTAGGTGAAAACTAAAATTTGTGTTACTTACTCAGCAAGTTTCTATAGTTGTAGTCGATCTTTCTTTTCTTTTTTTTTGTTAATTAGAGACTAATATGCAATATTTAACTATTAAATCCATGATTTGAGTACTGTTTTTACCTTTAAACTATAAGAAAACTGTTGTAAATTTACCAGTAAATTTTACACTTGTTATGACAGATAGTTCAAATGAAGGCAAACAATATACTACTCTTCGAAAGGAGGTTTAATTGCTCCTAAACCTGCAAAGGTGGATATGCCTCGCGCAAGTAAAGGAAATATCTTTTACCGCTTAAACAAAAAATAAAAATTTACTGGCGTCTCTCTTAGTGATTGCTTCCTCAAGCACTAGTGAAGCGATAAAAACGAAAGAAACTACAAAAAAACAGAAACAAAAGCAACGTAGGCATCATAGAATAGAAGCAGAAACAACGAAGCAAAGAAAAGACGGAAACGCCTTCTCAAAGCAAATATAATTATTTGGAGATTATCCAGACCACTTGATGGGCACAACAAACGACTACAATTGCAGATTGCAAAATTACTCAAAACATTACACAACTGAACTTCAGAAAACGTTTCTTGAACTTAAAATTTTAAAAATAATAAGAATGCAATAATTTGCAATGCCAACTCAGCACGGTAGGTTGCAGCATCAAAAGGCGCCAAGAATAATAATTTGCATTAAATTTTGCTAATAACTATGTTTGTAGTCTCACTAGTTTTTACTGAAGACTAAAAAATCACTATACCAAAACATAACGCGCAGATTTCGATGCAAAAATTGGAAAAAAGGATTGCTATGCATAATAGTAATAAGTAATGATAATGAAACGAAGACATGCAATTTTGTAGCTGCAATTAAGCTTGTGATCAGTAGCACAAAATTTAAAAGCAAATCATGCCATATGGAAACATGAAGGATCCCAGGAAAGAGAAGTAGAAATCAGATAGATCATGGGATGGTATCACATAAGAACGAAAAGCTAATTTAGGATGTTAGAACATATAGAAGCGCCAGCGCAGATACTGACTACTCCTTAGTAATGACGACACAGAAGATTTGAAAAACGAAAGATGATAGGCGATAGCCAATGGGAAGTAAGAAGCCTAAATAATAAGAATGAAAAGAGCATATACATACATGAGATAAACACAGAAATCAGAAAAGCAACAGAAACCTGTAGTGTCAACAAAGAATGGAAAAACATAAAAGGAATTATGAGAACAGCAACCGAAAAACGATAGATCATAAGAAAACACCCAAGAAGAAAGAGTGGTTTGATCAGGATTGCGAAAATATAAAAAAGAAAAGAATGAAACATGGCAAAAATGGTTAAGGACTAGAAGAGAAGAAGCCGAGCAAACGAAGAAAAAAACCTAGAAAAATATATAAACAAAAATGGACGAAATGAAGACAAAATAATTCCCGAAATTTATACACGAAATTAAAACAGCAGAGAAGTGAATATAGGCTGAATAGTACAGAATTCCAAAATGAAGAAGAAGCCATAGAATATGACGCAAAGAAGATTAAGTAAAGATGAGCACAACACTTTACAGAATTGCTGAATGATACGCGAGAAGGAGGAAAGAAACATTACGATAACGAAGAAGCTTGTCTAATATAAGAAGAAAATATTGAAACGGGGGTAGCAGAACAAATATATATGGACTATAAGCAACTAATAATCAGAGCAAAATAAAGAAAGGCAGCAGGAACTGATCTAATACAAACTAAATTAATAAAACATGGAAGAAAGAGGCTTCAATAAAAATATACCAACTCATTTTGAAAACACGAAAAAAGTAAAATAGGCTTAATGAATGGACAATTAAAGTAATTGTAGAAGGAAAATCTAAAAGACATCGTTAATAAATGAAAAACTACTGAACTCATAGAACTACAGATAGAAGACTATCAAAATGGTTTTAGACCAGGTAGATCAACAGTCAAGGCAATCCACATGATGAAAGAGATAATACAAAAATATTATGAATTCAACATAGAAATATACATACTGTTTATTTTCTTCAAACAGGCGTTCCACAAGATAAACAAAAAACGCTTATTAGAAGATATGAAAAATTTAGAATACCCCAAAAATGAGTTAAACTGGCGAAAATAACGTTGAAAGAAACAGCAATAATAGTTAAAGTTGAAGGGGACAAGACCAACCAAATTAAGACGACTATAGGGGTTCGACAGGGAGATGCCCTTGCGGCTACACTAGAACACATATTAAGAGCAATAGATGCGAGTGGAACAGTAACAAATAAAGAACATCAGATAGTAACATACGCCGAGTCATAATAACAAGGAATCAAGGAGAGCTCCAGGAAACATTTAGTAAAATCGAAAGAGAAGCGTGTAATAGAGGACACAAGAAATAGAAAAGTTTTGGAAGGTGTAAAGATAGAACAATATACCTTTGAAGAAAAAAAACACTTAAATATTAGGAAGCAAGAATAAACCACAAGAATAAATTCAAAATGAATGTTAAAGGAAGAATACAAACAGGAAATCGAGCTTTTTATGCTAACAAAAAGGTGATAAAAATAACCAGAATAGTAAAGAAACAAAACTAAAGATATACAAAACCCTAATAAGAACAATAGTAACCTAGCAGCAGAGACGTTAATCCTAACAAAAAAAGAAGTAACTATGAATATAAGAGCGCAAGACCTTAAAAACAATATTTGGACCAATAGGACAGAGGGAGGTCTAATAAGAGTCGGAATGAACCACGAGTTGCTGCAGACCATGAAAAGAGAAGCCGTTGTAAGAAGCATTAAAGAACAGAGAATTAGATGGTTAGGGCATGTGATGAGAACAGTTAAATACAAGATGATAAAGATAACAAACTGGCAACCAACAGAAACGAAGGCAGTAAGACCAAAAGTCAGGTGGTGGGACCAAGTCTTGGAGGATTTAAGAAAAATGCCAATAAAGAACTGGAAAGGGATAATTAATGACAGAAAAGCATGGATATATTAATGAAGGCTAAGATATATGTAAGAACATAAGAAAACAAATGTGTGGGCTAACCCGCCCCAAGAAACAGATTTTTTGAATGAAATGAAGCCTCATATACTAGTTTTTACCAATTTACACTTTTTTTGCCTTTTTCTATTATTATACATACAACCTACCTTTAAAGTAATCATTCTGAGACATTCTGTCTGGTTAAATAATTTCTTGTGAAGGCTAAAGAATGGCTGGACAGCCTTACAAATTGATTTGGTTGGAACCTTTCCTACGACACCACTGAAATTGAGTTTTTCGCAAAGCTTGCAAAGATTTCACAACTTCTATAAGAAAAATGATTGTCAATCCCTTTCGGATATTTTTGACCTGCTTTAGTTTAGAATAGCAAAATTCGATTTTAGCGAAAAGGTAGCGATAATGATGGTTAAAAAATTAATTCTACCTCAAAGAAGAGATAAGAAGATAGATGAATATATTTTCCTCTAAACAGATTCCACAATATTCCAGTTTCAACTATAGGTTTTAGATCTGTCTGAGTACCAGATTAATTTTCCAGTTCAACAGCATATATGGCATATACAAGCCATTCATTTCGTCAAGTTAATTTCTAGATGGTTTGTTAAAGTTTGCCTAGTTGGCATACCATCAGTAATAGGTTTGTGACAATTCTTGATATACTAGTAGGACCAAGAGGTGGCTTTGTTTACCGCGTTCTATTACATTTTAGTCGATAGAAAACCACTCTTGCCTCCGCTTTTATTTAATTGTTGAAAAAAGGTAAACTTAGCAAGCTTATCATAGCTGCAGTTGGGATAGCAAATCTTTGGAGTCAGCTGCAACTAAACTTGCCTCTGTTTTACTCTAGGGTAGCATACTAACAATCCATTGGAAACCTTCGCTCTTACCCCTTCCCTCCAAGTACTCGTTTTGAACCAAAAAATATTATTTTTCTTTAGTTTACACCTTTTTTTATACGCGAGTTCCAGGATAGCTTTGCAAGCAAAATTAGTCCAAGTTACTTAACCCTCTGACTTACGCACAGCCATTCATTGGAAAGATATGGTATTTTTAACTTACCCAATAGTACCAGTACTATTTTCTGAAGATTTACAGTAAGGTTCTCCTTGGTGTATCATCTCTCTCCACGATACCTTCTGCATAAGTTCTGAGACTGTAGTGGAACATTTCTGTAGAATCAGTGTTAGTAGATCGTTGATATACACCTGAGTATAACAGCCTTGTCTATTGTATATTTCAGTCGTACAGAACATTAATTATCCACTTGCACATGATGTCTTTTTTTCACTGACATTTACTAGTAGGAGGTGCGTGCCACTACAAAAGATTTTTGATTGTTTTCGTCAACTGTAAAGAGCAGTCTCACATGACCTTCCTCTTGAACAGGGAACAAGATTTCCCTTATATATCTGTCAATCAAGTATTTCATATATTTTATCACAAAAGAAGTTAAGTGAGTAATATAACTGTATTGTGATTTGATTTACTAGTAGTAGCACTATAGTTCTTCCTTATACTTCACAGAGGAAAAAGGTTCAGAGATTATAATATTAGTATGATTTCCATAGACTCACTTTTACTTATAACCATAAAACAGTGATACAATTGCAATACTCCTAAACGGTAGCATATAATTATGCTTACAACTAGGAATATTTTATGCTAAACCTTGAAGAGTACAACACACCTGTTTGCGTATAAACTTCACTAGCTCAAAACACGATGCAAAACCCTCACTTTTACAGGTTTCTGTTCAGGTTGCTTTTTACCTTCTGGAAATAATGCTCCCGTTAAGGTGATAAACGAATAATGCAAATGTGACCACTGAGGGTTCAGATGCAATTCTCGCAAGAACACCAACTTGTCTGAGGTGCATCTTCAGCATAATATTTCGACAGCAGATATGCTTATAATGGCCCTTTAAAAAAACACTAACATATGCACTCCCGAACAAGTTGGTTGTTATGTCTTAAAAACCAAGGAATGCGGTTATGCTCGTTTACGTGTTTAAAAACGTGGTTATGCTCTTAAATGTAAAGCTATTAAGATAGCTTTGAGGTGTCTGAAACTTCGCAGATATAGCAGTTATACTTGGCCATACTTTCTAAATGGTTTTTAATCTCTTGAATAGTACGAAACAAATTTTAGTTCCGTCCAAAAGATAAGAACACAATTAAGTTCCTGGTGCTATGCATCCAAAGCTTCATTCAAACATTAATACTCACAGTACAACTTTTGCCACATCTCTTTTTGAATAATTTGGTTTCGATGCTAATGTCAATGTTATCAATCAAAATACAAAAAGAAATATATTTGCAGCAGTCTTAGAGCATAGAATGCAGTTATGCTAATAATGCTCGCATGGTTAGAGGTTTTATGAATGGATTAGTACTTTAATATCTCTCTTATCTTAATATTGCTTTTTCGCTATAGTTGTACTATATATAGCAAAAGAGGCTGCTGTCTTTAAGGATCTTGTATTATACTCTCAATGATGTTGATCTCATTTCTCTTCTCAGCGTCAGTTCAGAGAGTAGGATCATGTTGTTGATACTTCTGAGCTAACTGAAACAGTAAGAGCTTTCCATGCTTCGGAAGGTTTTATTTTTACTAGTAACTTACAAAAGTGCGGCAATGCTTTAAAATGCAGAATCATAGGTCTAATTTACTGCGGTTATGCTATTAATAATTTCCGTTTTATCATAAGAATGAATAGTGTCCGTTTTGTTGTTGAATATTTGCTTATGTTTTGTGAAACTAAAATATAATTGTATTATTTTTTTAGAACTGCAGGAATGCGGTTATGCTCTCATTGTGTACGTAAACCTACCTTGGAATGTGTGGTGTCACTCTACCCTGTATATTATACAATGTGACCTTGACAATGTTTCCTTCCTTGATCCAGCATTGAAATCGCCTTTTGACGACATCCGTCATTACTACACCTTATTCTTTACTGAGTGCTGTTTGGGTGCAGTCTTCGTGTGCAAGAGCAGACCGCGCCTTGCGCGTTTTCGCTGCAGCCTTGAGCAGCCGAATTCCCGTCTTCCTAATTAACGGGCCAAAGCAGCCCAATCGCGCGTCGGATGCGGCGTGGCATTTCGAGCAGCGCCTGCATATCCGCCGCGCTACGGAGGCGTCCCTGGATTTATTATCCTGGCCGCGTCCTCGTGGTCGTTTTATGTCGCTCCTGCCATTTCGCGGGCGCTGAGTAATCGAGCCACTTACGCAACCGAGTCCTGGCCGGCGAGTAGGCGACCGGACCTGTTCTGTGGCGTACGGCGACGCAAAAATGGCGCTACGGGGGTGAGAGGAGGGAAAATTAGCTGTGCAGCGACCGCCTGGGCATCTTCATCCGACTCAAGTCAGCACCACCATTTGGTGGACGAATCTCAACTGTAACAATTTTTCATTGTAGAACTTCAGGCTCCTTTTTCTTATTTTGATGAAGATGGAGGGTGCATTAATTACCATTTTAACTGTTAGAACTACATATATTTTTTTATTGTCTTACCATCATCTTTTTTATTTCTATTAGCAGTTTGGGACATATATAAGTCCTTATTTATGGATTCAAGCAAAAATCTTTTTCATCTTTTTCAAGTTTGTTATTAGTTACTTCTACATGCATCTTTGTCCAAGATTACCCTTTTTGATAAAGAGCCTAGTTAGTCTAAAGTACAAATTTGTTCTTTTAGAAAAAATATTTGCTGGAGCTAGAAAGCTACATTTTTGATAAAAATACTATAATCTAACAGTTGTTTATTCCAGAAATTGCACGACTTTTTGGCTCTTCTGATGCGTGAAGACAGCAATTCTCTTAAAAAAGTTTAGAAATCAATTCAAAATTATAAACTGAATTAAATTTCAAAGCAACTTTTAAAGGCTTCTTAGTCTTCTTAGTCTCCTTAATCTCCGTAGTCTCTTTAGTCTTTTTAGTCTCCTTAGTTACTTAGTCGTTTTCTTAATAACAGTATTTCCCTTTAGTCTCTTAATCTAAGACTCCTTTGTTTTATTAACCTTCTTAGTTTTCTCACCTGCCTTAATCGGCTCTTTAATCTTTTTAATATTCTTAGATTTCTTAAGCTTTTTTAGTCTCCTAATCTTCTTAGTCTTCCCCTTAGTCGTAGGTCAGATTTTATAGGATTTGAAAGAGTAGGAGAAAGAATGTCAATTAGGAATGCCGGCTGCATTAAACATGAACTATGGTAAGAGAACGCTAATGGAAGTTATTAACCGGCACCGCTGCTTAAGTCTCATTATCTTTAATTACGTCATAATGTCAATTCTCATATTTCACGGTACGGCCCACTTATACTAAAGGCGAAAAGTTATATATAACAATATTTACATAGTTACTTACAATATACAATATACAGCTATTGTCACAATGTTCTTAGTCTTCTGGGACTCGCCTTTTCTAGATTTCCTTTCTTTGACGTAATTATCTAATTTTCCTAAAATATTGTTTTTTAAGTTATTTAGTTCTTTAATCTCCTAACCTTTTTTCCACCTTATTCTCCTTACTATTTTTAGCTTCTTTAGTCTCCCTATTCTTCTTAACCATTTTAGTCTCCTTAATCTCTTTAGTCGTAGCCTACTAAGTCTCTTCAGCCTCCTCACTGCCGCACTTTTATTAGATTTAGAGTTTCTATCTTTCCTCTCTTCAACTTTAATTGTCCAATTTTCCTAAAATGTTCTTTAAGTCTTTTCTTTAAAACTCGTAGGTTATTTAAATCAATCAACTAAAAAGCAAAAGCAAATAAATGCGTATTCTATAAGAAAGGTTATCTTTGTTTAATTTTCTTTAATTAAACCTGTAGTTCGTGTCTTTTCCTAAAATTCAAGCTGTAATTTCTCTTGAAATATGGCTATTCAATTTTTGGGCGTTCTTCTGGGTAGTCAATCGTTTAATGATCATTTTGTAGCTACAAGCAGAGTGTTCTTTGTCTTTTCCATCTAGCTATGCATGTTCTTTCTACTTGGATATTTTCTTTGATAGCACTTTTTAGTTTCTTGTTTCCGGCATTCTATTAATGATTTTAGTTCTGTTGGTGCCTGTACTTATTTTAATAGCGTGTGTTAGTATCATTTGTGCATATTTTATTTTTCTTGGTCTATTAATTGTCTCATATATTATCTCTAATAGGTCCGGATGTGACTGCGGCTTAATGTATCTGTGCATTCTGAGATACTTATGCTGCATAACTTGTTAAATACTGCTACCATTAAGTGTTTTACTTCTTTCTTTGATATTGCCATATGGTACTTTTGAGTTGTTTTGCAGAAACGGCAAATTTGTTTTTATCAAAAAGATTTTTTGAAAGTCTAAATTTAGAGATGTAGCTTTTGCTGTCATTTTATCTTATTTAATGTAGCTTGAGTTCCTCACCATTCCCAAAGCGATTCTTTAACCATTTTTGGCTTAACATATATAAAATGGAGAATAGTTGCTAACCAAATACTGATATCTCTTAGCTGGTACGATTTTGAATGTATTCATTTACTCTTAAATAATTCTCATAAAGTATTTTTAGTAATATTTGGTGTCTTCATCGTTCCTTTGTCCCATTTTTGCAATCTTCAAAAATGCCCTGCTAAACGCCTACATCTGTTCTTCAGAATTAATTGAAATAAAAATCTATGGGCTGTCAATAGAACCAGTACCATCATTAACTCTCATCTGTATGGAACAAACTTCCTTCCGCATTCCTTCGTACAAAAGTCTGATAACATACAGACCGAGCTTTACATGGCAATACGACCTGTACTACCTATCAGCTTGTGAGCACTGCAAGCGTCGGCAGAGATAACTTTTACGGCAATGCGGTGATAGAGCACACCTCGCAACGCGTGCTGGCCCACGATAGGCAGCGAAACGTGACGGCGCTACCTCCGCAGACGCCTATCAGATCAATTGCGGATTGTTGACCTGTCACCTGCACCTTTAGCACTGAACCGGCGCCTCTGATGGCAATAACAAGCCTCGGCCAGATTTCGGCCCGATTGCTAGCCCCCAGCTAATCTCAGGTGTGATCTCACTGCTCCCGCGTTACATAACACCTCTGGATGTACCAAGGCTGCGCGCGGCCAGAATCGAGTTTACGGTTTCAGCGCACCTGACATGAATCATCGTCGATCTTAATGCCCATTGTTTGGAGAACAAACGTCGAACGCTTTGATGTTTTAATTATAGGGATTGACTCCATTTTAGTGGATTAGAATAGCATTGCCGTGAGTGTTTTGCGTAATTGTCTTATTGTTTGGGTTAAAATAAAAAATACATTGGTGTACTAAGGCTCTTTGAAACAATTTTTTTAATGTATGCTTTTCTCCATTTTTAAAATATTTATACCAACATTGACCTGGCAAGCTAACTGATGTCTCTGTTGGTATAACTCTCATGGACGGTAGCCCCATTCTGTTGAAATCAAATTTTTTCTAAACGGATAATTTGTGGTTCTTAAATAGTTGCTTTGTAAATAGGATCATATTTTTTTACAGTATGTTATGGGTATCTTCTCCTTTTTTGATTTTACTTTCACTTTTTTTATCTTCCTGCTGATTGACGATGGTTTTCAATTTTTTCCCATTATCTCACCTCAAATAAAGGGTGGCCCAAATTGAAAGCTGGATTTAAATATTAAATAAAACGGTTTTGAATTGAAACTGGGTTATCAAGTAACGGCAACGATCGCCAACATTTCCAGTACCATCTTGAAAGATGTATGGGTCTGTAGTCCCACTTATCCAAAATCCAGACAAAACAGTGACTCATTGAGGGTACATTTGTTTTTAATCAGTTGTACGTACCCCAAATGCGACTATTTTGTTTGTTTACAAACCCGTGAAGTTAAGAATGTTCCTCATCGGTAAATGATTTTTCAAATAAACTAAGAATCCGCTTCGTGGTGTTCTAAAAACCAATAGGCAAATCATTGACTGTAAAAAGGTTACTTTGGACGCTAATACTCACAAGGTCTTCCATCCACTGTTCCAGTTTTATCAAATTTTTTAATCAATTTTTGGGCTTTATTTTGACCAAAAATTCTAAGGAATTTTAGTACGGTCTCAAAATTTTCAATGCATTTAGCAATAACTTTTAGTTTTTTCGTATGAGAAAACTAATCGGAAGAATCATAGATGACATTTGTCAAAGTAGCAGAGTAAACAGATAAAATTTGGACAGCCCTTCATAAAATGAAGAAGATAAAAGATAAATCTTTCTAATGATCTCTTGTGTTACAAGTGCAAAATTTTAAGCTTTGTTGGGGATTACTTTATCTGGCATGTTTTTTCCTCTTCCTTTTATATGCAGTCCAACAATTGACATAGTTGATTGATTCTAGGGGCTTAATAAAATTTTCTTCGACACTTCTAGTGAAGTCCATAAACGTAGTCGGTTTCACTGGGAGAAGGCGAAGCCCTCCACCAAGAAGCGCAGTTGCGCAACGCCCAGGCCAGGGCCGCTAAGCGTGCAAATCCTGTCCATATTCGGCGGCTCCGTAAAAGGACAAATAGGCCAACCTTGCATCAATGTTTGCGTGATGGCATATGGTAATGCGGGGCTTACTCAGTCCTGCTGCCGACCTTCGCGCCGCGTCTCCGAACGGACCAGCAGCGCTGCAGATTCGCTGGTGGGTCCTCGAACCCATCCAGAGCTGCCTCCCAGTAAGGGCATCGGACCGGCCGGCTGCGCTCTCCTCTTAAGGAGCTGTCGGTGCAGTTTGCAGCGCTTTGCTTAACCCAATTAACCCTTATTTGCGGCAGTTGCTCGCTATTCTTGACTCCGTTTCGCGCATTTGGGTCAAAACTGGCGACTTGCGCGTCTAATTGCCCGATTAATTTCTGGCGACGGCGGGCAATTGCTACGCAGTCTCCGGTTTGCTGCAAGCCCGGACTTTGAACTGGATTTTCTCATCGTTTGTTTGCCCCGCCCCCTGCCCTTCATACGTGATAGGAAATCTTAGTCTTCTGTCCTGGCTCTTTCAATAGCCCATTGAGGCTGCAGGTCACGTTTCACTCCGGCATCGAACTGGAACCCTACTGGTTGACAGCGTGTACACTTAATCACTTCTATAGGACCACTTTTGAGCTACTACCTTTTTTGGTTTTACTTTCTGCTCCATAAAAATTATGAAATCTAAGTGGCTCCTTTGTATATCGAAATTTTTGCTTTTCTGTTACTTGAGAGTGTCTTCCTTTTGTTGTCAGGTCTTGTCTTAATCTTGCCCTAAATATATGATTGCCTTCTGTAATGCTTTGCTCATTTTTTTATTTTATTTCAAATATTTTTATTTTCTTTTTTATTGTTTTTTCTTCTTCACTCTGTTTTATATTTATTTGAGAAAGATGAAATGCCGGACAGGTTTTTTGTTACTTACATCATTTCTTCATTTTCTTCCTTTTGAATTATGTCGTAATTTTATGTTTTATATCTGTAAGTTTTGTACATTGCACTACATGACAATATACTTGAGCGCATTCACAATTTTCAGTTAAAAAACTCAAAATTGATGTTTTTCTTGTTTTGTAATGGAATCTTTAGTACTAGGAGTACATTTTGTATGTTGCAGTATTTGTTGGGTTTTGGTGATCATTTATGGTTGTTTTACTATTACTCTTTAATCCCGCTTTTACGCTATGTATGTTTTCTCATCTTTTTTTTTTTTACCAGCAATTCATTAGATATTTCTTACACTCTATTCTATATTTTTGTACTTTCAAATTAAAACGCTTTTAATATTTATTTTTTTGTAAATTATAAGGAAATATGTAGATCCCGGAAGCTTTTTCTTCCTTTTTTTAACGACACTTTTTTGCCTTTTTCTTCTACAATTAATGCTAATCTTTTCATTTCTATTCAATCGTTTTTACTTTTTTTTATTACTGATGGTTGCCTGATCAGTTTTTTAGTTACTTTCTCTTTCTTCTTATTTTTCCTTATTGGCTATAAAGTTTTTTCTGTTTTTTAATATTCAACCAGTCCATTTTATACTGCCCACCATTGCTATCTTTTTATATGTTTGGTTCAATTGGTTTCAATTTTTGGGGGCTGCTCCTTCAAATCATACATCGTCTATAGTCTAAAATACTGAAAATGCTCCCAAATGGTTCATGGTTTGTTGGTACTCTAACGCTACATACGGATCTCGGAATACCACCAGTTCAAGAAAAATGTACGAAGAATAGTACCAGTCACTTTTTGAGTTTAGAAGCTCATTGAAATATCCTTGGATTTAACCTGCAGCATGATCTTCCCACCAGAAAATTATGAAAGAAGAAATGGTTGATTGATCTAAAAAGAAGTTAGTCCCAAGAAGTAGGATAACAATACTGGAGTCCTTTATACTATTATCGTCATACAATTAACTCATAAAACATAGATTGTTATAATTAGTTGTAATTAATATGCTAATATGGTATTAAACCAAAAAAATGTGTGCTATAATTAGATCTAATTTTTTATTGTATTGTTGAATTGCAATGCTTTTCTTTCCATCTTTTCTAATTTTTTCTAAACGTTCTTTTCCTAATCTTCTTTTCGTCTTTTTTATACATTTTTTTCTTGAAAACCGCAATCTTTCCTTTAGATTTATTACAAAAATTTAGACTTGCTGAACTGCTTTTAGTTTCACTATCTTCTATGTCTTTATTGAACGCCAATATTATTACTATTTACTATGCTCATAGAGTGAAGGTTCTTTGTATTTATTTTTAGCTTAAAAAATTCCCATGTAAATTTGGTTCTTTTTAAGACCGGCCTTTTCAAACCCGACAATCACCTATCAGGTTCTGGAGAATGCCGATCGTCAAGTTTCTTTAAAGATCTGCGGCTACTGTAATTGTGCCAAGATACTTCACCTATCCCGTTCCTGCTCTCATAACTACTTGAAGTGAGGGGAGAGGTTCTTTTATTTTCTACTCTTTAGCTATCAAATAAACTTCCCCTAATCGCTATTCTTTTTCCTCAATTTGACGAAACCGATTCTCTGGTTTGTGATAAATAGAGAACAAATAGTCACAATCATTTTAACTAAAGCCGTTGAAGTTCTTTTCAACTCTTGGTTGGAACTATACACCTCTCTGAAACCCATTTACGTACAGAATAACCTTACCCTAATCGCCATCCTCTTTTTTGACTGTGACAAAAATAATTCTTTGATTTATGATAAAAAGAGAACAAACCTTCACAATATTTTAATTGAAATTTTAACTAAAGCCGTCAAAGTTACTTTCAAATCTTGATTTATGGCACCTTTTGTTGAATGCTCCCCTTACACCTCTCTAAAACCCATTTGGTTACCCGATAACCTTTTCCTAATAGCTACCCTCTTCCCTAACTGCGATGAAACCGATTCTCTGGTTTGTCTTTAAACGAGGACAAACAGTCACAATTATTTAATTGAGATCTGGCTAATTCGTCGGAGTTCCTTCTAAGTCTTCATTGGTGGCGCCTCCTGTTGAGTAACTCCTCCCTTCCACTTCTCCAACACTCATTTAGCTACCGAAATTTTGAATAAAGCTTCCAACTCTTGGTTGGTGACGCCTCCTGTTGAGTAACCCCCCTACATTTCTAAAACCTATTTAGCTATCAAGTAATCTTCCGCTATTCTCTTCCCTGGCTATGACGAACATTATTCTCTGGTTTGAGAACAAACAATAATTTACTTGAAATTCTGACTAAATCCGTCGTAATTCTCTCCAACTCTTAGTTAACAGTACCTACTGTTGAGTAGCCCCCTTTATGCTTTTCTCAAACCCATTTAGTTAACGGGTAATCTTACCATAATCATTATCTTTTTCCTTGACTGCGACGCTACTGATTCTCTGGTTTGTAATAAGAAGAAAATAAAATTCTGACTAAAGCTGTCGGAGTTTCTCATAAATAGTGGCGCCTCCTGTTGAGTATTTTCTCCCTTCAACCTCTCTAAGACCTATTCAACTACCGAGTAACCTTCCTTGATTGCCATTCTCTTCTCAGGCTGTGATAAAAGCGATTTTCAGATTTGTAATAAATAGAGAATAAACAGTCACAACTATCTAATTGAAATTCTGCCTAAAGCCGCCTGAGTTCCTTCCAACTCTTAATTGGGGGACCTCCTGTTAAGTAACTTTTCCTTTACCCCTCTCTAAAACACATTTAGCTACCGGGTAACCTTCCCCTAATCGTTATTCTCTTCCCCGATTGTGACGAAATGGATTCTCTGGTTTGTGATAAATAGAGAAGAAACAGTCATAATCATTTAATTGAACTGCTGGCTAAAGCCGTCAGAGTTCCTTCCAACTCTTAATTGATGGCGCCTCCTATTGAGTAGCTCTTCCTTTTCCACCTCTCTTAAACCTATATAACTACCGAGTAACCTTTCTTGGTCGCCATTCTCTTCTCAGACTATGATGAAAGTGATTTTTAGGTGTATGATAAAGAATAAAAAGTCAAAAATCTAATCGAAATTCTGACTAAAGCTGTCAGCTTTCATTCCTGTTAAGTAGCCCCCTTCTCGACTTTCTGAAACCCATCCAGCTACCGAGCAACCTTCTCCTAATAGCTATCCGCTTCCAAAAAACCGATTCTCTGGTTTGTGATAAAAAGGTAACAAACAGCCACAATCATTTCATTAAAATTCTGACTAAAGCCGTCTCAGAAGGTAGATTTGGCTACTCGACAATTCTCTTAAGAAACCAGGCATAACAGAAAGGAAATAAAACATCATTAGCATAATCAACATATTCGGATTTTTATTACTATCCAAATACGCTTGTTCAACTCCCAATGTGTTCCTCTTTGTCCCAGGAGCTAAAGGCGTGTGGTGAAGAAGCAATTATGTGCTCTTGGAGACATTAGGCCTGGATGCCACTGTTAGGAGCTTCTCACTGTATATTTTTTCAATTATTTGCCATAAAAATCTTCTCTTAAATTATATAACTTCTATAAATACAATAAAATTATTTTAACAAATATAAATAAATATTACATCATAAAAGTGTCACAGGATGATTTATCTGAGTTGTGGCTTAATTTGCTATATTTTTCTTGGAAAAGACACCAACACATAGGAAAAACGTTAATATATATTTATAATTAGGATGAGCAACTTTTTACAAGTAATTAAACCCATATTTTTTACTTTGACGTCCAAATGTGAAAAAATTTGGTCCAATGCAAACTTTACAATAAAAAAACATAAAATACGTGCAAATAAATACGTTTCAAGGTCCCGCACAATTAGTCCATCTCCATAAATGGACATTGTTATATCGCAGGGGGCCTCGGGCGAAGCAACGCAGTTATGCAGCCTCAAAGCCATTACCATGTATTATTCCCGATTTTCTATCACAGGGACTGCACCGGCGCCGGCTCTAAGTGCAGTTTAGCACGCAGATCGCATTGCGCTCCCAATAAATCGAGCAATTACATGCCGGACGTGCCGACTTTGCATTTCTCGGGCACCCAAATAAACCTTAATGCCGAGTCGATTATACGGGCGGCTCAGACTTTTCTGCCTTTTTAATCGGTTGTGCCTCATTGCAGGTGACGGGCCATGTCGGCCGATACGTCAGGCGATGTCTCCCACATTCAGGACGAAGACGTCCTCCGAAAAATGGTAACGTGCGCCGTTTATTCCGCTTCTTTTAAATGATTTGCTCGATTTCCGCAAAGATCTAAAAGAGACAGATAGAGGTGCAATTACATGCTCTGTAGGCTGGCTTTGGTGGTCACTGTAATTATAGCGCGACATGCGATTTTAGAGGAAGTGACAATTTCATAGTAACTAACTCTGCTTCAATAATCTTAACAACAATAAACCAATAGCTGTAGTACCGACCCGTTTTGTGTTAACAGTGGCAAGACACGGAAGATTTCGGCAAGAAAAAGGAGATTCGCTCGCACATGTACAAGCTGCGCGAGGAGCGCCTCCGCAACTTCTACAGCAGCTCCGACCAGTCCAGCGAAATCCATAGGGCCCAGAACACCCCTGGCCTTCACGACAAGTCTGCGAAGGAGGCAAGCGGCCCCACACACGCCGATTCCCTGGCGGACCACAGCTTCCTGAGCCTGAAGTGCAAGGAGATCCGCGATTCCGAGTCCCCGACCAGAGAGATGCATTACAGGATCACTGCTGGTAAGCATTCTAGGTTACTTTGCAGAGTGAGCGTAACGAAAAAATATTTGATAAGATAAAGCTCGCGGAGATCACGGCTGGCAGGTGGTGACCAAAAACGAATCCAGCCCTGACGGGAAAACCCACTCCACGAGCAGGGTTGCGACGACGTCCGGCACTGACAAGATAGAGGGAGGAGTTGCCAACTATGCGGCGAAGTGCGAGCAGCAGGCTTCGGTGTACAGTGACGGAGACGCGAACAACTTCACTAAGTCGCAGGCGACCAGCTCTAAGAACGTGCTGCAGCAAGAAGCGAGAGGCGGAGACGATAACAGCAACTTTCAGTCGTACTCCACCACGTCCAGCTCATCCTCCAAATTCGTCACGCAGCATCGTTCAACTTCTGAAGATGCTCCCGATTACAAAGCATTGCCATCTAACGTTGATGACTCCTCCACTACAGTCATGCGCCGGACGTACACTACCGACGTGCCGGAGGAACTAAAAAGAAATCCCAATTACATCGACGCTAACACTAAAGTGACTACCGAAACACGAACTCTTCCCGACGGCACTAAAGTTACGACCACCAGATACGAAACTAGGGGTGGAAAAACGATCGCTACATCGTCTTCCGATCATGTAACTAGCACCAAACAGGTTGTTTCTGAACAAAGATCATCTTCTAACAAGAAAGAAGTACACAGCACTAACAAAAATGTTTTTGATGATGTTGACACAACTCGTACTAATACGCAGATTATAAGGCAAATCCCTAGCGGTTTGGACAATACTGACAAAAATATATCTGTGCAAATCATACGATCGCAGAAGAACAACGAGGATGTAGAACATAAAACCGGTACTATCAACATGCAAAAGAGCCATCAAGTGGTAGATTCTCGAGATACTGAAAGAGATCGTATAATTCGTACTACAAACGTTCATGATATTAATAAAGATACACTAAACAAAATTCAAAATGTGGACGTACATCGTGAATTTACAACAACGAAAGATAACGTTGTTAAAACTCAAACTACTAAAGATGTTCATGATACTACTGATGACGTGCGCATTATTAGAATGATTCAGGAGAACGAGTATCTGCCTAGGGACAAACAACCTAGTTATAGGCAGCCGAGTGATCAGACCACTACAACTATGCACAAAGAAATTATTTCAACTCGAGACTCTAACCGTCCTCAAGATGACACTCCTGTGAAAAATGCTTATCCAGATGAAGCAAAACCTGATACTCAACAAGTGTGCACTACCACAACCCGCAAAGAAGTTATAACAAGCGGGAGTAACATTCAATCTAAGACTCAAGATGTCCAGAAGCATACTCACGAAGACGTACGCGTCACAAAACTAATTCAGAATGAAAGATATCCGCAGCATGATGACATACCTAAAGATCAGCAACCACCAGGTGCGCGCCATGAAGTTATTACTACCACTCGCAAGGTTGTAACATCTTCTGACGTGCCTACTGCTCCGCAAGAAGACGTACGTATCATAAAAATAATTCACGAACAAGAAAAACCTCCACGCGGTACACCAGAAGATCTAACTCCAACAGGACGTACACCAACGCAACAAACACCTGCGGAGAGCACACCAAGAGATCGTGCACCGCTAGACAGTACCCCAGCAGGGCGCGTGCCTGCACAACAAACACCTACAGGGCGTACACCGGGAGAGTATACTCCTGCAGCAAACACACCCGGAGATCGCACTCCTCTAGATCGTACTCCAGCACCAAGCACGCCAGGAGACCAAACACCTGTCGGGCGCAAACCAGACAATCGCATACCCGCAGGCCAGGAAATCGTTTACCACTTAATACCCCAAAATGAGGACGTTAATCGACAACCTCGTAAACAACCCGACACGCATGACACTTATACTACAAGAACAACTACTACTGTTACTACGCACGTTGACAGAGACGACAAACCAACAAAAGATGATTTTATTGTCCCTACTAAAGATGTAAGACCTTCTCAAAAATCTGAAGCGCCAGAAAAGCGCCAACCTAAATCCGAACCCGACAAGAAACCTACTCAAGGGCATTATCAAACAACTTATAAAACAGATTATGTTAGCAAACGAATCAGCGTAGACGTTAGTCCCACCCATGACGCTTTCGCGCGGTCCTTGAGAGCCTTAAGCCCCGACCGAGATAAGAAACGCGGAAGTACTCGCAGTTTAAAGTCGAGCACTTCTTCTTTACGCAGCAGCACTAGTCCGGAGAAGTGCCCATCCGATAGACGCCAACCTGGTAGAACATCTCCTGATCGCAAACCAACTACTGATTCTAGAGGATCATCTCCAACTAAAAGACCAATTCCAGACAAGTACTCCAGTACTGATACTATTACTAAAACACGCAGCAGCCCTTCGAAAAACGTTTGTCCATCTGGGCGATCACCAACAAAACAACATCCTGACGAAACCATCAATACGGACACTATAACTAGGCAACGTAAAGATGACACGCATTCAAAGGTTACGACAACCATTATGCGATCATCGTCGGAAAGGAAGCCGCATAAACCAGGCACTACACCGGCAACAAAGACTACCGATACTATCGATAGTAATACGCTAACAAAAAGACCTAAAAACAGACCTCGCTCCAGAAGCGTGTCTCCAACTAGTATTGCAAGCGATATTGAATTCGTTAAAAATATTGAAGTTGTAACAGACTTGGATGATGTGGAACGGAAACCTTACGATCAACCAGATAAAAGACCAACATCGCTAAATGTCGCAACAACTACAACCACTACCAAGAAGATCAGAAAGGTAACTGACCGATCACCAACTTCTCCTTTAACGGATCCTTCATCTCCTACTAAAAAATCTCCTGTAAAAGAACAACCCCAAGATAAACTCATTAAAAGACGCGACACTTACGAAGAAAGGTGTCGCCAAATATTAGGCATTTCAGAACAAACAAACAAAAATGTTACTGAAATAAAGAAAACTACGCCAAAAAAACCTGATGAACAACCCAAACATAAATCGCCAGACAACAAACAGCGTAGCCCCACTAAAGAGGTACAAGAATTTCCGTCTCAGGTTAGACGTTCTCCGGACAAATCACCCACAAAAACTACTCCGAAACTACAGGAGCCTTCTCAAAAGACACCCGAAAAGCAGCGTCCTTCAAAAGAGCCTCAGGAACATCCGTCGCAAATAAGAAAGCAACCTCAGTCCAACATACTGCAAGAATTTCCTTCTCAAATTAGACGTTCCCCGGAAAAGCAGCCCCCGGAGAAACCGCAGGATAAGCCTCGTCCAAATAAAGAGGCCCCGCAAGTCCAAGAATTTCCAGCGCAAGTTAGGCGTTCACCCGAAAAGGCTAGTCCAGTGAAAGAAAGTCCAGTTCAGCCTAAGAAGATTCCGTTGACAGGAAGGGCTCCGGGAGATGCAGATGAACCTGTGTTCACCAAAAAATTTATCCGCGCGCTTTGTGACGACGAAGAAATTGATAGAAGCACGGTGTACAAAACTACAGAGACAGTATTAACCGACTCGTTTAGTCCAGATGCCGACTATCCACATAAGGTTGTTAAGAAAGACTCGCCCGAAAAAACACTAAAAGATTATCCTTCAAGAAAAGAGCCTTGGCAACCAGAGCAGCTAAACAAAACATTTATAGATACAGAACGCACTGATACAGATATTACGATAATTGAATATGATAAAATACCTAAATCGTCACCAAAATCTGTAACCAAAAAATATGAAGTGCCTGAATATGAAGATGGAAGAAGGCCTACTGAACCTGTAAGAAAATCTCCGGAGAAAGATGGTACAAATTATAATCGCATCAACACTACGGTTACAAGAAAAACTGAGGACAATGAAAGTGAACCAAATAAACGTAAACCAAAACCAGATGACCTACCTTTAAATCGTTGCCCTACTAAACCTACACAGAAAATTGACAGTCCCGAAAAGGACAAACCATCCAAATTGCGACAAGTTTCTCCAAATCGTACAACTTTGGATATACTTGAAACTACTAAACGTACAACTGTAGATATAAGTGAATATACAGATGAGTATCGCAAACGCTTGCCTGAGAAAGATGGTGATGATCAAATTCCAACAGAACATCTTACTACTACAGACAACAGAAATACCTTTGATCGAATTATAAAAAGCAAACCCAATGATCACACGACAAAACCTAGGAATGATGATGACGATGATAAACCAGCTCGTCGTATTCCCAGCGGAAATGTACGTAGACCAATTTTCCCTGAAACAACTACAAAAGTTACGGAATACGTTGATGAATACTGCACTATTACTGATAAACAAAACAAAACAGTAGACCGCATTACCAAAACTAAACCTGACGATGATGATAATAAGCCATCAAGTAAAGGCCCTAAAGATCATCCTCGTAAACCTATGTCTCCCGAAAAAGCAACTAAAGTAATTACCACCACTACTACTATTACGGAGAAGAAGAACAAAACTGCTGATCATGTTCCAAGACCTACAGATGATGACGATGATGATAAACCAACTCGTCGAGTTCCTGTTGATGGCGCCCGCAGGCCTACTTTCCCTGATACTACTACCAAACTTACCGAGTTTGTTGATGAATATTGTACCATCACTGATAAACGTAATACCACCGATCGCATAACTAAAGTTAGGCCGATTGATGATGAAGATGATAAGCCATTAAGCAGAGGCCCTAAAGATCATTCTCGTAAACCTATATCTCCCGAAAAAGCAACAAAGGTAACTACCACTACTACTACTATTACAGAGAAGAAAAACAAAACTGCTGATCGTGTTCCAAGACCTACAGATGATGATGATGATAAACCAACTCGTCGGGTTCCTGTTAATAGTACACGCAGGCCAACATCCCCTGAGATTACTACCGAAGTTACGGAGTTTGTTGATGAATATTGTACCGTCACTGATAAACGTAATACTACCGATCGCATTACTAAGGTTAGGCCTAATGATGAAGACGATAAGCCTTTAAACAGAGGTTCTAAAGATCATCCTTATAAACCTACGTCTCCCGAGAAAGCAACAAAAGTAACTACCACCACTACTACTATTACGGAGAAGAAAAACAAAACTGCTGATAGTGTTCCAAGGCCCACAGATGATGACGATGATAAACCAACTCGTCGGGTTCCTGTTGATGGCACACCTAGGCCATCTTATCCCGAAGCAACTACTAAAGTTGCCGAGTTTGTCGATGAATATTGTACCATCACTGATAAGCGTAATACCACGGATCATATTACTAAACTTAGACCTGATGATGAAGATGATAAGCCATTAAGCAGAGGTTCTAAAGATCATCCTCGTAAACCTATGTCTCCCGAAAAAGCAACAAAAGTAACTACCACTACTACTACCATTACGGAACAGAAAAACAAAACTGTTGATCGCATTCCAAGACCTATAGATGATGACAATAATGAGAGACCAACTCGTCGAGTTCCTGTTGACGGCACACCTAGGCCAGCTTATCCCGAAACAACTACTAAAGTTACCGAATTTGTTGATGAATATTGTACCATCGCTGATAAGCGTAATACCAGCGATCATATTACTAAGGTTAGGCCTGCTGATGAAGATGATAAGCCATTAAGCAGAGGTCCTAAAGATCATCCTCGTAAACCTATATCTCCCGAAAAAGCAACAAAAGTAACTACCACTACTACTACTATTACAGAGAAGAAAAACAAAACTGCTGATCGTGTTCCAAGACCTACAGATGATAACGATGATGATAAACCAACTCGTCGGGTTCCCGTTGATGAAGTTACTGAGTTTGTCGATGAATATTGTACCATCACTGATAAGCGTAATACTACTGATCGTATCACTAAGGTTAGGCCTAATTATGAAAATGATAAGCCATTAAACAGAGGTCCTAAAGATCATCCTAGTAAGCTTACATCTCCCGAAAAAGCAACAAAAGTAACTACCACTACTACTACTATTAAGGAACAGAAAAACAAAACTGTTGATCGCATTCCAAGACCTATAGATGATGACGATAATGATAAACCAACTCGTCAGGTTCCTGTTGATCGCACACGTAGGCCAACTTTACCCCAGACAACTACTAAAGTTACCGAGTTTGTCGATGAATATTGTACCATCACTGATAAGCGTAATACTACCGATCATATTATTAAGGTTAGGTCTGATGATGAAGATGATAAGCCATCAAGCAGAACTCCTAAAGATCATCCTCGTAAACCTACGTCTCCCGAAAAAGCAACAAAAGTAACTACCACTACTACTACTATTACAGAGAAGAAAAACAGAACTGCTGATCGTGTTCCAAGACCTACAGATGATGAGGATAATGATAAACCAACTCGTCGGGTTCCTGTTGATGGGAAACGTAGGCCAACTTCTCCTGAGACTACTACCGAAGTTACCGAGTTTGTCGATGAATATTGTACCATTACTGATAAGCGTAATACTACTGATCGTATTTCTAAGGTTAGGCCTGATGATGAAAATGATAAGCCATTAAGCAAAGGCCCTAAAGATCATCCTCGTAAGCCCACATCTCCCGAAAAAACAACAAAAGTAACTACTACTATTACGGAACAGAAAAACAAAACTGTTGATCGCGTTCTAAGACCTATAGATGATGAGAATAATGATAAACCAACTCGTCGGGTTCCTGTTGATTGCACACGTAGGCCATCTTCTCCCCAGACAACTACTAAAGTTACCGAATTTGTCGATGAATATTGTACAATCACTGATAAGCGTAATACCACCAATCGTATTACTAAAGTTAGGCCTGATGATAACGACGATAAACCTTCAAGCAAAACTCCCAGAGATCATCCCCATAAACCGAGTTCTCCAGATAAAACAACAAAAGTGACTAAAGTGATTGAGGAACGACGTATTACTTCTGATAAGAAAAATAAGCTGACCGATCGTGTTCCACGGCCTAAAGACAACGAAGATGACGATAAACCAACTCGCCGTGTTCCTACTGATAAAGTGCAAAAATCTCTACCAACTGAAAAAACTACATCCGTGACTGAGTATGTCGATGAATATTGTACTATCACTGATAATCGAGATACAAAGGTCGATCGCCTTACTAGGCTCAAACCCAAAGATAATGATAATAAACCAATAAGTCGAGGTGTTAAAGAACATCCACATAAACCTGGATCTCCAGAAAAACCAACTAAGATAACTAAACACACGGAAGAACGTCGTATTACTACTGACATAAAGAATACAAGGGTTGATCGCATTACAAAGGGTAAACCTGACAATAATGATAAACCAACGAGTCGGGTTCCTAAAGAGCATCCATTTAAGCCAACTTCTCCGGAGAAAACTACAAAAACGTCTAAATATATCAAAGATTACATTACTAGTGACAAGAGAAATATCTCAAGTGATGATGACGATAATGACGACGATGATGAACCAAAATATCGCGTTCCTAGTGATAGCGAACCGGTGCCTATTTCTCCTGAAGAAACTGGAAGGACTAAGTACATTGATGAATATTATGCTGTTACTGATAAGTACAATACAACGATTGACCGCATTACTAAAACTGAGCCCGATGATGATGATGGTGATCATTCTCCAAGCCGGGTTCCTAAAGATCATTTACGTAAACCTATTTCTCCGGAAAAAATTACAAAAGTGACAAAACACAATGAAGAACACCGTACTACTACTGACAAAACACCTGCGGATTATGACGATGACGACAAACCAACACGCCGCGTTCCTACTGATAAAATACGAAGCCCAGTTTTTCCCGATAAAACTACAAGGGTCGATGAGTATGTCGATAAATATTGTACTATCACAGATGAGTATAATAAAACAGTTGACCGTGTTACTAAAACCAAGCCAAAGGACAATGATAATGATGACAAACCAACAGGTAAGGTTCCTGTGCGTAGGCCGGTTTCTCCTGGAAAACCTACTAAAATAACTGAGTACATTGATGAACATACTACCATTACTAACAAGAAAAATAGAACCGTCGGTCGTATTAATAAGATTGATGATGATGACAATAATAAACCAGCACGTCGAGTTCCTACTGATCACGTACGTAAGCCTGATAAAAAAAGTCGAACTATTACAAATCTCCATGACGACGACGATGATGATAAATCAACACGTCGAGTTCCTTCGGGTGATGTGCGCAAACCAATTTCTTCTAAAAAGACTACAAAAGTAACAGAGTATGTTGATGAATATTGTACTGTCGATAATAAAATAATTAAAAAGGTTGATAGGGTGACCAAATCTAAAACACCAATTACTCGTCCAAAACATGACGACGAAGAACCAACCGAGTTTGAGGAAGATTCCGATACTCCTGTTTATACAGAAGACATAATACCAAACGGTGACACTCCAAAACGTGGTACAAAACCTACTCAAAAAGTAATTGAACATCCGTCACAACGACCAAGAATTGAAAAAACTACCAAAACCAAGCCGGTTAAAACAATAACCACGCATAAAGATTGGAAAGACGAAAATATCACACTCTACAATGTTACTGCAGTGCAAAACATAGAAACGCACGATAGGGTATATAAGAAAACCCATAAAACCGATGATTATCACATCAAAACTACCAAACCGCTAACAAATGGTGATGTTCCCAAAATTAAAGCTGCACCAAAACCATCAAGGCCCGGTGTCACTGAACATCCATCTCAGAGAGTGCCAGACCAAAAGAAACCCGCAACCAAGCTAATATCTCCGGAAAAGAAAACTCCTAAGAAGGATGAAACTCTTAAAGTTTACCGCCCCACACCGCAAAGTAAACCGCACAGTCCAGACAGACGTAGCCCATCCAGACAAGTGCCTGAGAGGGAAAAAGTGCAGACTACCCAAACAGTGACACGAAAAACTGTTACAAAAAATGTTATGGACACTTACGATTCTAAACCAAAAACTAAAACGCCGACGAAGCCAGTTCAGAAACAACCTGAGGTGCAACCCTCGACTAAAAGGCATGTAGTTACAACGACTATTCAAGTTATTCCGAAAACTAAACCTGATAGTACAAAGAAACCCACTCCTCAACCAGTGAAAACAACTAAAACTACTCAACCGAAACCCACGAGAAAATCTCATAAACCGCTTGAAAATGATCATACAACCACAGAGGATGATAGCGAAAGCGATTATGAGATAACAGATGAAACAACTGATACTAAAATAAGCACAGATGTCTGTAAGACTACTACTACTCGTCGCACCGATGCCAAAATAACGAGAACAACAAGCGATCAAATTATTAAAACCCCATATAGAACCCCTGTGCGTGGACAATCAAAGCCGGAACTTCTCCCTTCGGCTAAGCAACCTCATCCGACAGAAACCGACAAAGCGAAGAGGAGACCGGACAAGAAAGTAATCACGACAAAGTCTATTATAATCAACAACGATTTCGATGACCAAAGAGAAGTTATCGTGAATTTGCAAAGATCGAAATCGTCGCGTGAGCCCACTCCCGATCGCATTTATCCTTTGCCAGCTTCAGAAGACGAGGAGACCGGTGTTCCAAGATACCCTGATGAAATAAATGAGCCTGATGAACCAGTGCGAAGACGGCCAAATAAGCTAACGGATATTCCCATTATAGAATCGGAGGATACTTGTCAGTTTACTAGGATAACCGAGGTTGACGATAGAAAAACCAAAATCACTAAGAGTATTGATAAGGTTGAGGAAACTGATGAATGTCTCCTTAGTGTAAACCAGAAGGTGAGCAAATTCGTGGATGAGGCTGAAAAATTGACCAAAAAACCTCAAAGCCCAACGAGGAAGAGTCCGAGGCCAGATATCGTCGTCGACAAAAGGGTCGAAACAGACGATGCTTATCGCGTGACGAATAAAGTTACCGAATTTTTGAATGTCACAAATCAGCTGACCACTTCCAAATCTGTTCCTGACAGACCTAAAAGCCCAAAGTGTAGGTACTATTCCGATGACGATGATGATAACGAAAGGCCTTTTACTAGTGTTTCCGAAAAAGTTTCGCATTTTATCGAAACGGCCGAAAGGATTAAGTCTCCCCAGAGGCCTACGGCGAAGGACGGTCCTACCCCGCGAGTCAAACGTCCTGACGTCACAGATGTGGATGAAACCATTAAGACCGATGATTGTCTCTTAAGTGTTTCTGATAAAGTAACTAAGTTCACGACAACCAGGAACATTCAAAGCCCTGAATCCAAAAAACCCATAAGCTTAGCGAAAATAGATGTAACCCCCAAACGGGAGTCTCCTCATAGAGAATCTCCACATAGGCGGTTGCCACAAAGAGAATCGCCGTCTAAGATGGTAACTGAATGCGTCCAGATAGAAACAGAAGATCAGACTTATACAAGGAGTATCTCGCCTGATCGATACAGCAAGGAAAATTCGCCGAGACCATACTCAAATGAAAAAACCCCTATCAGGTCCTCAGTTACACAAAGCACAGTGGCGAAGACTGATATACAACAGACTAGGTATAAGAGCAAAGAACCCGATTCCACGCCTAAGTCTAGCCGGGTCGACGATGAACCCAAAAGTGTACTAAGTCCAACTGGCCGTTTAAGAAGCACCGAAAGCATCCGCAGAGCTAAAGAGTTATTTGAAAACATCGCCAAGGAACAAACTGTGCCCAAACAACGTGATATATTGGGGCGACCTTCGGTCTTCGATAGCAAAAAACCAAAACACCCCGCTGATGATAAGACCAAAGTGAAGGTCACTAAAAAGGAGGACGTCAAGTTAACCGATATCGGAGTTTATGATATCAAAACTAAAGATAACAAAACTAAGACTATCAGCACAAAGTTGCAATATTCCAGCGATGAGGATGTGGAAACGATTGATACTACACGTAAAACAACTGCGAGCACGTACAGCAGGGATAACACACTTAAATCAACTCGGCTGATAATGAAGAAACTGAACAGTCCGCGATCTCCCGAGAAAGACGGAGACACTCCAGGCTACCTGAGACCTCTGGATAGAAGCCCACTACCTCACAGCCCCCATTACGACAGGTCGCGCTCTCCGAAGCCACGGCCTGAGAGCCCAGAATACGAAAGGTCTCCACGGCCGCATGATCCAACCCTTGACGAGGTTCCTCACTACATGTGGCCTCTTGATAGATCCCATGATGATCACAGCGTGGAGCGCAGCAAGTCTCCGTCACGTTCTCGAGATCCAAGTCCAGATAGGCACGGAAAATTGAGATCCCGCGGATCTACTCCTGATAAGAGCATTCCCGGCTACATGAGACCTCAGGATAGAAGCCCACGACCTCACAGCCCTCATTACGACAGGTCGCGCTCTCCGAAGCCACGGCCCGAGAGCCCAGACTACGAAAGGTCTTCACGGCCGCACGATTCAACCCTTGACGAGATTCCTCACTACATGTGGCCTCTTGATAGATCCCATCATGATCACAGCGTGGAGCGCAGCAAGTCTCCGTCACGTTCTCGAGAACCAACTCCAGATAGGCACGGAAAATTGAGATCCCGCGGATCCACTCCTGATAAGAGCATTCCTGGCTACATGAGGCCGCTGGATAGGCAACTCAGGCCGAAAAGTCCGTACCACGGCAGCGTGACCGAGTTGGAAGAAGTCGTCCATAGGAAGCATTCGGTTGATGAAGACAAAACAACCAAATTTGGGGTTACTTTAAGGCGAACTAGCTCTGGAAGGGCTACTACTACAACGACCACGTCATCGGTGACTACTACCAAGAAATACCAGAACTTGACAACCGTCGAAATTGAAAAAATCTTGTCCACCCACGAAATTGAAGAAATTTACGAACTGGAACTTCTTGAAATCTTAGTAAGTAGATTTGTTTGCTGGTAATGATTTTTTTAATGAACGTTTTCCAGTTGGAACGATCTATTAGTTACGAACAGCGGCGCAGGATTAGATCACAAATCAGGATAGTAAAGCAGCTCATCGCGGATAATAAGTTGGAGAGTGTCATTCAGAAGAAAACATCCGTCACCACTTCTCCCACACGACATAGCCCGAAAGATAGAGAGAGGAGCCCTGACAAACCAACTCATCTTCAACAGACTGGCCCAGTAACGAAGAGCAGCCAATCGAGTTATTCTTACAGCGAAAGGCGCACTTCATCAGAATTAAAAACTGAAATCAAGAGCTCAAGCCCCGAAACCAGAACTGTTAAAGAGAGGAGTCCCGGTAAATCTCCAAAGAGGCTTGTCCCTGGTACAGAGAAGGATGGCAGGCACAGTCCTGAGAGGAAGACCGACAAAACCGTTTTCAAGACAGAGCTCAGGCGCACCGCCCCGGTTACTAAGACAGTGGTTGAAGAGAAACCTTCCTGGGTAACACAGCGTCCACTGAAGAAGGCTACAAACGCAGCACCTGTAAAGAAGACCACTTCAACTACCACAACTAGAAAGCAAGTCACCTCGCGCACTAGTCCTTCAAAGGACGTCAAATCCCTAGACGTCATAACCTCAAGCTACGGTGTTGGGCCCACCGATGAGAACGGCAGCCCGTTGTTCGGTCTGAAGGCTTTGAGGGCTCAAAATCGAACTGATACAACAAAAGGTACGACAAAAAACACGAAATCTTCATTGCAGCTTTTAATTTCTGATCAGTACAAGGTACAGTAATCCGAAGCCACTACTACTCCGAAAATGGGCAGGAACCCACGGGAGAAGTCAGCATCACGAAGTATTCGACGGATCCTAGAGATCTCGAAGACGAGACGGAAGAAACAGATGGGCTCGTTTCGGTTACCACGACGCAGAAGTTTGGAACCAAAGGCACCCCCTCCTATCGACAGATGCCTGATAAGATGGTAAGCACTAACAGGTCGCTAAACGATTCGGTCTTAACCGACTTGCAGAACGTAATCGATCTGGATGACGAAGAATGTGAAGCCATAACCAGGAAAACAACGTCGACGAAGGTAACTCGCCGTGGGTCGGTGAAAGAGATGTCTAAGAAGTTTATTGAGAACGCAGGTAATGCTGTGAGTTGCTCTTTTTGAGCACCATTTTAAAGCATTGATTTTCCAGTGGAAACTTCGAAGAATGAAAGGCAGTCGTCCTACCCCAAGGCAGGGCTAATCTTGCGCACTTCAAGTTTCAAAGACACTGCAAAGCCTAACGCTGGCGCAAGTAGAGAATCCTCTCCTGGTAGCATACTGATCACACATTGATTCGGGCCGCTTATTTTGTTTTTTGCAGAAAAACACGATGCTGTCAGTAGGACAGTGGTAGTAAAGAAGACTACGGCTAGTAGCAGCAGCGGAGGACGTACGGACACTTTTTTGAGCAACAAATCGCCCGTTACCGGAGTGCAAGACGTCATAACGCGCATGAAGAACTCTGAAAACGGTAGGCTGGGCCTCGCGGCGCGATCTTTTTCAAGCGGGCAGTTTTGGTTGCAGACTTTCAGGCGGGAGATTCTCCCGAAGACCGAGAGGCCAGGAGTTTGCTGAACAAATTCATCGGCTCGCAGGTCATCCTTTCAGGAATGGAGACGCGCACGTCTTCCTCCCCCTCTGCTTCCAGCACCAGCACCGTGAGGCGCACCACGACCACTACTTCCACTAGCAAGGTCAGCTTATTCGTTTAGATTTTTCTTCGTTTGTTTCTACATTATTAATGCGCCCTCTGTTGTCTTTATTGACTTTCTGCAGTACGCTGTTTTCTGTAAATACCTACAACCGACAGAACACCAGGGCACATTTTGACGGTCACTGATTTAACGTTATAATCGTGCTAATGTATATAAAGCTTTGTTACGTTTATTTGTAATATTTTGCTTTTGTTTTATTTTATATGTCCAAAAAATTAATTAAAAATCATATATGCTATAGTCAAGGTTTTAAATCAGTGACCCTAAAAATGTATTTTGATTGTTCTTGACGTTAATTTAAAAATAAGTATTTTTATTTTATCAAATATTATTATATAGCTTTTTTGCAATTTAAATCTTTACTTCATTGTATGGTTATTTTTTACGTTTTTAAATATACGTGGTAGGACAAATATAATTCTGTTAATTGTACGGTGCTTTTATAATTTTTTTGAGCTTTCTTTAAAAAATCATATTTTTGCTAATTCTTATATGTGTAACAATATTAAAGATGCAAACAGGTGTGTAACAATTACGTTCTGTCATATTACACAGCAGTTCTCAAAATGTATACTTATAATTTAAAACCTCTGACATTTTTAGTAATTTTAAAAACATTTAAAACAATGAAATTGCTATAAGCAATTCATTCCAACGTATGTAAAGAGATTTTATATACAGGGTGGAACAAGTAAATATGCAAATGTAAATAGTAGTGAGTTGAAAATATTTGACTTAACTATCACGAATAGTGATAAGCACAACTCAAACATTAGTAATGCTTTAGACATGAATAATTTTGGTAATTTACTGTGTTTGTGTAATTATGATGACAGATTTCAGAGCGTTTGGTTTGAATACACCGTCCACTCTCCTCGTTTTCATTTCTTTATTTATCTTGCTGTGATCTCTTCTTCATTGGTTCCACTTTTTCCTTCTACATTATTAATTTTCATGTTATCATGTCTTTCTTCTTTTTCCTTTTTATTTTTTAGCTACTCTATATTCATATTTTTTTTGAAAACGCCGTCGCCACAAACTTTTTCGCCATCTTACCGTTTTGCAAATACAATCTGAATGTTTGTTTTTTTTTGATAGTTTAATTTCAATTATTTGAAAAACTGTAATTATATTAAAATGAAAATTTTGGATTTTTTGTTTAGAAATATCTTTTTCTGTTCAAAACCGTCTATTTGACTTTTTCATTAGATTTTTTCTTATTTCTTTGATTTTGCATATTTTATCTGTGGCACAAACCTTTGGGTTTTCTTTCCAATACTAATCTTGCTCTAAAAATTATTTTTTATTTGTTCGTAATTTTAGTTTTGCTTTGTTCTGTGATTATTTATGCAAAAAGCTCGGAGAGTAGAAGTGAGATAAAAATTACTTTATTTGTATTTTAGTTATTTTTCCCCTTTTCTCCCTCCTTCCTTCTCTCTCATTATTGCATTGTTTTTTCGCGTAATTTGAATTGCATTGCTATTATCTTAAGTACAGTCCCACTTGGACAATATGGTAGATAATATCATTCAAGATTCATCAACTTTGAAAACGGTAGGCTGGTCCTCGCGGCGTGATCTTTTTTAAGCGGGTAGTTTAGGTTGCAGACTTTCCCGAGACCGAAGACCGCGAGGCCAGGAGATCTTATCTTAGGTAGAGTCCCACTTAGGCAATATGGTAAATAATATCATTCAAGATTCATCTTATGTAGGTGAATCAAATATAATCCACACGAACGCTTTGACAACATCGTCATTAAATCTCTGTTGTTTAAGTTCTTTAAGGTCCAAACAAATGATAATTGCAGGACGATAAGCCTACGACATTCCAATGTAATCTAAAACAAGTCCTCAATTTTTTTGCGAGTTTGGACAGCCTTATGGGGCCGAGCGTTGTCTCCGACCTTAAAAGCAATTTCAGGAACCGTTCTTTTGCTCAGCTATGCTGGTCCTCGGCGACGCCCTTCCAAAAATTGTTTGTGCTGAGCGTACACTTGATTCTTCTTATGAATCTTGTCTTTCAACCATGTCTAAGTCTTCTCAAGATTTTCTCTGTCATGGTAAATTTGACAATGATCCCTTGCATAACGGACGATGGATATCTTGCTGACACAGTGATACTGACTGAAAAAGAGTTAGTCAAAAGTATTCTAGGAAGTCGTCAAACCCTTTTCTTAACCTCGTGTATTTCCCACATACTTTGCTTTCCGCCTTAGTGTAGGATTTGGATTTTAAACAAAATATGACATAACTTATAACTTAACTGTTGCCCCACGTCTTAAATACAAGGTTTAGATAAAAAACAATAGCTATATTTCTGTTGCAATTTGGTTTAGTTGAAGGTTGTATCGGAAGAAAAGATATATTTATGAAATTATTTATTTTAAAGATTTAGTTGTTTGTAATTTATTCTCTATATATTGCTTCCTGTACATTTACCATTTCTTTTTTTTTTGCTTTGATTAGCTGTTTTATATTCTCTGGTTTATTTTGTGTTCTCCCAATATCATCGCTCTTACTCTTAATGGGTTTTGTTTACAGTTTGTTTTCTTTCTTTGGTACTTACCTAATTAACTTCCACTTTTATGTCTATATCTTGGATTACATGTTCTGTCCACGTCCATTTTAACGGCGCTATCCTTTCAATGATGTTGTCAACTTGTGGTCTTTTTTCTATCAGTATGTTAAGCTTATGGTTATTTAATGTGATTCCAATATTTTTATTTTTATCGCCCCTTAGTGGACTCTTAGCTTGTAAAGTTCCAAGTTTCTGCATTGATACACTTCTTATTTGTAATCAAGTTGCGCTCTCTAGTGCTATTCAGACATTCTATTGCTTATATTATCTGATTTTGAGCTTTTTTGTACCTCTAATATGATCAAAATTTTAGATTTAGTTTTATTAGCTTTTTGTTCGTTAAAGGTTTGCTTCTTATTCTGAATGACCGACCACTACAAGATTGTTAGGATCCAATGTGCGTTGGTCTGTTAAAACGTTCTGAATAATGCTTTATCCAAGATTTTGCTACGTCTCTGCTGGTTGCTGTGCTTAGATGGGTTCGTGCTAAAATAGATCAAGCTTTAGATGGAAGCAAACGATAAAGGTTTCCACAAAATTGAGGAGCAAAGAAAGACATCGTCAACTTGTTATAATTATCAACATGTTATATTAGGACCTTCTTGAAAATAACAGTAACCTACCACTACAACTCGATATAATCATGGAACAGCTCGTTCTTGGTTTTGTTCTCTCGCTAAAAGCGCAACAATAACATCCGCTTAAAATGTGTCGTTGAAATATTTGAAGTCGTAGACAAAACCAACCCCAAAAATTCCTTGTTTGGAGTTAGAGCTTGGCGTAAATCCCTAGATGGTCAGAAACCAGAAGAACGCCTGGATATTGCTGCATATGAGATTTCACAAATACATAAAAATTTTCTTTGTTATTAAGCATTGGATAATATTTTAAACAACAACAGCATCTTAGCACACTGACGCTTTTTGTTTTTTAGGAAATCTATGTTTATAGCCTGAAGAAACGACCAACGTACGTGCTGATCAAACACTTCTGTGAAAAGGAAAAAATGTTTATCCGAGAAAGACTGCAACAATTCAGAACACTCTAAGAAATCTTAGACAAAGACCTTTACACATGGAAGTAACAGGTTTTAGTTTCTTCTTTCTTGAAATTCTTGAAATTCTTTTGTTACTTCTGTATTTCATTCTTATCAATTTGTGCATTTTTGTTTTACACCAAGATTTATAACTTACTTCGCTGTGTAGCCTTTCTACTATTATAATCTCTGTTGAATCAATTGCATTTTATTCTTTCGTTATTCAACTACTTTATATTTTCATTGCCATTTTTTAATTCTACCATTAATATCCGAATAACAGTTTCTGTTAATTTTATGTTTATTTGCTATAGTGTAATACTTGCAACAATTTATTTTGTGTTAGTCGGGTATTATCTAGTACACGTATATCTAGTAAGTTCCCTTACAAACAAAATATATGGTAGTTTTTTTTTATATAGAACAGAACAGAAAAAGGGCCACGTTGTCCTTTAACCACACTTACAAGCTTTTCTTTATACGCCGACGTCGAGTCCTGTTGGAAAGTCCAGTCTCAATGTAAAAAAAGAATTTTGGAAAAATATGTGACAGTGATGAGGAACGAAAATAAACGTAGATTTGCCCATCCTTTTCTTTCTAAATTTTTTAGTGGTCTCTAACCAATCGTGCGTGCTTCCTGTGATTCCGACGGTTAACTTCTCTCCCACTGTAAAGATTATTTCGCCATAAAACAAGATGTTTTTTGTACCTCCTTCCCTCGCCTTGGTGCTTCCTCGGGGGTTTTTTGCACTTCAGCACCCGGTTTCTCTTTTGCTGTAGGCTTAGGAAATAGCATGTACCACGTACTAAATCCTCATTGAGTGCCTTTTGCGCGATATCTCACGTTATCTTCATCTGAATGGTCAACTTCTTCTGACTACGATGCGGAATGCTTGTGGTGTCCGCTCACTTCTTGGCCTGTTGCTACGTTTACGGTTATCTTTAGTTTCGGTGTCCTTGTGTCTTTTGATCACATCATAGACAGTTTCCCTTGCAACGTATGTGTTCTTAAGCAACCAAGAGATTTTGCAAGTTTTTTTCCCGCTCATTTGTAATGGAAAATGGAACGGAACAACTTTTCACTCGTGAATCAAAGGAACGATGTCTGAGAATTCTTGAAAACAAAATTTATCTTTGCCTTTAAAGCACGTAACAATTGACTGGTTATTTTAATATTTGGCCCAAAGTAAAAATGTTTTATTTCTTTTATTTCCTGTTCACTTTTATATTTTCTCGTTAGATTTGGTCGCATTAAAACTTTGTCCTTAAGGTTTATTTATTTTTTTGCATCTTGGTTTAGCTTTTCAGCCAGCCCTAACGAATGGTTTGAACTCGGTGATCTTCAAGTATGGGCATAAATGATTTCGGTGAAGGTCTTGTAAACTTCCATCCAGTTTGTTGTAAAAATATTTTAAACCCGACTATGGAAAAAAAACTTTTTTGGAAATGGTGCTTGACCTTGCCATTTTAGTCCTGTTATCAAATAAATCCACGTAACCTGTCTTAAGTCTCAAAAAAGTTTTCTTTTCTCTGCCAACTAGAATAGTGGAGTTTCCTGTTCTCCTTCGCAGAATCTTATTTCTCAACTTTATTAGATAGAAGTGTTTTTTTGTTTTGAAGTCTTTCGTCCAGGTGGCTTCTTTTATATAAGTAACTTTTTTAGCTTCCAAGTTCTGTATCAAAAACTTGAAAGTTCAGAATAAGTTTTATCTAAACACAATTTTCTTCTAACATTTCAAACATCTTTCATGTCTTGATGTTCTCAATTTTGTTATACATGTTAAGCGTTTCTTCTATTTGGCAAAACGTGCTTGTTTTTGTTGGTGAAGATTCTTATGGGATACTCTTTAATCGAATCAGCGGTACTACAGAAAATAGAAAAAACAAAGCTAATCTTAGGATTCCTTAGTTGTCCATATAATAAATTGCGTTCCTGTTTGGTTAATTTATATGTATCATCCCCCTTTTTATCTAAAAGTTTATATTTAGACAGCACTATTAACTTGCACATTACATATTGTTTTAACGTGGTTTTTATTCCAGTTATCTTCTATGCTATATTCTTTGTCAAGGAATAAATATAGGATTTTGAGTTGGTTTAATGGTAACAAAACTAGATGAGTCTGTTGGATCTATTAACTTAAATTGATATTTGGTCTTATCATCGGTAGCGTCCGGCTTTTTCTATTTAGTGTCGGGTACAGGCCTCTTCTAAGTTTTTTTGATATCTCATGACTGTCAGCACTTCTTCTATATCCTAAGGCCATTCGCCCATTTTATTTGAAAGTGCACTTTACTACTTTTACCACTTTTTCACCTTCCGTTTGTCTTTTTGTATACCCGACCCATCTTACCTTCAAACACGCTACGTGTTGTACATCTATTGTTTACATTTTTAACTCCGTCTTCTTAGGTTTAAGAATACCTTTCGTCTCTTTTAGGCTTCATGCGTAAGGACTGGTAATACGCATATTCTTCGGAATCTGCAGTTGTCTGCTAAATACTGGCCATCCTAATCGCAAACATCTCTTCACTGCAGTTGTCAGGTTTTGTTTATCCGGCTGAATTAACTGCTCGGAGTATATGTATTCCTGGGTATTTTCTGTTAATTCCCCACTATCGTGATCTTTCTGTCATCATCGTGATTTGTCATTATTTTGGCTTTAGTTTTATTTATTTTTAGTCCTAGTCTGTCCGGTCATGCTTTAAGTTTTTCTTCCATAAGCTGTAGATCTTCGAAATTGTTTGCAAAGAGCACACGTCATTTACATATTACAGGTTATTAAGTTTTCTTCCATTTACGGTCACGTCTTTCTGGTTCCATTTTAGTTCTTCGAATACATCTTTCAGGACGATTTTAGACTCTTCATGTCGTCCTATCTTACAATCTTCTGATTGGTATTAGTGCAATACAAGATTACTAGTGCCCCATTGGTGGCCTCTTCAAGGGCCGAATAAAGGAAACTTTGTTGAATATGGCGATCAAAAAGAAAATAAAACACCCATAGCGGATCAAAACTAGCAGAATAGTATCGGATCTTCCGGTTAGAAGCATGTTTGTTTTAAGCCACCTCTCCCAAAAATTTCTTTTGCTATTAAGATAATATGCAACTTATATTACTCGTACTACTTTACCAACAGTTAAATCTGTCTAGAAGCCAAACCAAAACTTGTTGCTTAGTGAAGAACTTTCTTTGCCATTAAATCATCATAGATGAGGGTTTTCTGTATAGTCTTTTCATTCAATTCGAATAACACAAGCATATTTGTTGTTTTTAACTTTTTTACGTATCATTTTATTTCTTATACATACGTTTCATAAATATCTTTGCTAATTAGGGGAAAAACAAAACAAGTTAAATTATTTATTAGACATGGATGCTTTTTGAAGCAAGATGCCGATTATTGAGAGAATAGGTATGTTGGTCGATGTATCATAACCGGCACGACTTTATTGCTATACAATGATTGCATTGGCATTTTGCTTTTTGCGACTAATCTCTTTCCATCCCTATTCAACCGTGCATATAGTTTCTGATCATTGTTATTCTTTGTAGAAAGTCAATTGTAGTAGGCTGTTTAATAGTACATGTCTTTAGCTGACCCTCCTCTAAGTCTTCACAATATATTAATTAATCTTCATCCGCATAGCTGTCGGACTGATTCCTGTTTGAAGCTTTTCAGATTGTCTTGTTTCTTCTGGAGCCATTTCTTCTTTTAATGATCTCTCTGTTATTTTCCTTCTATACAACATTCTGGTCCTCTACACACCTCCACGCCATTTATTTTCGACTAGCTCTTTTGATCTATAAGAACATAATTAATTTTGTAGCTCCTTGTCGCTTAATACCATGTAAATTTCTGTTGACAAGCCCTTTCATTAATCTTACAAAGAAATTTGTACACAAATCAAACATTGACAACCATAATTTCTCTAGCGTATTTTACTCTTCTGCAGGCTTTGAAAGCGTCTATTAAAATCACTTTTTTCTTGGTTTTTGTTTCGGCAAGACCATCGTCAAATTCTTATGCTACTTTCAATTCAGCACCATCGGTTAGAGCGTATAGGCCGATTATATTCTTCTCAAATTTATTTATTAACAGCAATAGCGGCTCCTCTATCCGCTCTTTTATTTTTATTCACAAAGCTGTAGAAATGAATAAAGTGCTTTACTTTTTCGTTTCCTTTTTTTTATTGTCTGGACAGACTATTATATTTGCTCTTATTTTCTGTGGCTCTTTAATTGCTTCTCGTTGCTTAAAAAAATTTCTTGTGCCTTCCATATAATCAGTCACAGGCCATTTTCGTTGTAATATTCATCGACAGGCCTCAATACAAGAGCGAACGTGTTGCATCATAAATTAATCTTTCAAACTGTGTCTTAATGGCGTTACAGGCTACAGTGATAGATTGTTTAAGTTTTTGCAAGTCAGGACTATCACATTCAGTCTATTTGGCTTTCGACTGAAATGAGATGAAGCTTCATCATGCATCACCCACACGACTTGTATAATACCTATGGAACATCTTCAAGCCATAAAGGTAGGATGACTCTTTAGAATTGCAGATACACTAGGTTATTGAGGCATTGTGAGAAGACGATTGGTTCAACTAGATGGTCATCAATAATACTAACCCATAGAAGTTCTATTTAATCCTTATATATCTGTTACGTAGGTTGATGATGCCATCCCTACTAAAATTTGCTTTATTTCTGCAGAGAATTATCGAGAAAAATGGTATAATAGTACTAGCCTATTCCAACAGTCCGTGCACACATTGCAAGTAATGAGGATAGTAGCAGTTTGCATGTAGGTTACCTAACACAGTACACCATACTGGTGGTCCACTTGTTCTGAGCTTACATCGGAGTTATCTTAAATGTTTTAGAGAAGACGTTGTTCTAGCTTAATTGTATACTTGTCCAAATACACTTATATTATCAAGCAACTTTGTTTTACACATATGATAAAACATTGGTGCAAAACTTTTGTGATTTGAGTTGTTGTCTCTAAGTTTCTTCATAACTCAGTACTTCTCTATACGTGCAAATCATCTTTACCTGTTTTTGATATGGATAACAAACAAATTTAACGTCACTTCACAATGTACGTCCACTTAGAAGCATATATTCAAATGAAAAGAGACACACCATAACTGATCGTGAGATGAGCGTTTTTACGACGGACTGACGTCATGAATAGTATTGCTATCTATTATAGTACACATGCATTTTTTCACGTACTTTCCCTTTTGTTGTATAAGGCTTTCCATATAGCTCTTTATAGTTCTCTATTTTTTTAGTATTTATAATCCATTTATTTGTGTTTTTAAACTGCCGCTGTAGCTCACTGGTCAAGATCATTGATCCCCTGTGCTCCAGCCGGCGCAGGCGAGTTCGAGTCTCGCTTAACCCATGGGTGTGTGTGATGTCCTAGTATTAAGTTAACTGCATGTTAGTAGGCACAATAAGCTCTTGAGGCTGCAGTGCCAGGAAATGCCTTCCAAAAAATCCTAATATCGCCAATTTAGTTTATATTTTTTTCTTATCCTTTAACTTGCATTATTCAGTCTGTCTTTATCTCCCTTTGCATATTTATTTGTCGTCATTTTGTCCTCATATTTATTTAATTCCAATCTATTTTTTGGGTTGATTTCGACTTAAAACCCCACTTTCGGTACCGTTCGTGGCATTGGCGCATCCAAATATATGCATTTTTTTTTCATTAAAGTGTTGCGTGTTGCCTTGGAACTATTTTTCTTTTACCTCAACTTTTTTCAGCTACTCTATGAATTCTACTATTAACATCTGTCTTGCACATTAATTTTGCACGTGTTTATTTTAATTTGTGCCAAACACGCTTTGTCTTTGGCTAATAGATAAAAGTGCGGCTTGTTAGATGACGTTTCGAGGGACCGAATTCGAAGTTCCGTCTAGAACTCGCGTATTTTCTCCTTCATCTTCGGTTTTTACCCGTTTTCTGTTTCCAGGTCTGTCTGTTCTAGTTTGCTTTCTGCACACTTTTTTATAGCTGTTTTCCTATAGGTTTCTAAGAACGCGTTGGTATGCCTCTTTTTCCCTTACCCATTGGCCATCTGTCATTTGGTATCCGTCCATACCACCGCAGAACTTGAAACTTCCTCGGCTCTGAATCTGTCCCGTCTTGCAACATGTAACCACCTTCCCATAACATCTAATTCTACTGTTCCAATTTCAGTTTTATGTTTTTCATAAGTGGCCACTTATCTATACAATACTATGATTTTCACCAAACTATATAATATTTTTTTTGGTGTCTTGACAGATATTGCTGTTGTATATTACTATGTGCAACGCTTTCTTTCCCATGATAATTCTCTCGTTAATGTCTCTCTCGAATTTACCTGCTGAACTTAGAAGTCAGCCGAAATATTTGAATGTTGTACAAGTTTTGATCTGTTTATAGTATAAGTTAATTTATTGCCTACTATAACACATCTTTTGAACTCTTGCATATAGGTATGCTATCGTATGCCTTTTTAAGTTCCATAAAAGTCATGCATGTGTCTATTTGTTGTTCTAATACCACTTCTTTCTTTACTTAGATTTACATGTTCTTCTGTTTTTATTACACTGGGAAATAATATCGCCACAGATAGGATTGCACTTATTCCCATATAGTTAAAGCGGGATATCTTGTCTTCTTTTGATAGATTGTGCTTATATAGACCTTATTCGTTCGGGCACAATATTTTCTCCTTTCCCAATTTTGTTAAATATTTTCTGTGTGTATCCTGTAACATTATCGCCGTCATGTTTGAGCGGTTTCATCCTTATTTCCTGGTACTCTGTTATTTTTGCAATCTTGAAATGCAAATATCTTTTTACTCTTTCACAATTAGTGTATTTTTTAATGTGTCTTCCCCTTGTACATATAATTTCTTATGTTCTTGCAAAAGATTAGCATAATGAAAGAAACATCCATTGTTTAAGCACAGTTTTTGACTATTTTTATTGTTTCCGATTTTTTATTGTTGTCGAGGCTGTTATTAATGTCTGTGCTTATTCTCTTTCAATACTATATTGAGTTTTATAGTTGCAGTATTGGCCTTTAAATTATAGTGTGCATTCTAATCTCCAATTTATATATGCGCTTTATTTCCTTAATCATATTATCTAGATCTTTCGAGAACTTCTATATAATAAAATTTATGATTTTCAATTCTTCGTGTTCCTCTGTTCTTCTAATATTCTTCTTCTTATCTGTGAAATTTCCTACTACTATAAGGTGACTACTTGCACATTCTGGTTGTCGATGCACCCTTACGTTCCATATTTATTTCCCATTATTATCAGGTCTACGATGGATTTTAGTTTCCTTTGTGGGCTTATCTATGTATACTTATAGATGCTTCCAATCACACATTTGTGTGCTATACAAAAATTAATAATGCGATTTCCATTATCGTTAGTTGCCTCTTGTCCAAAACATCTCATCATACCAATATTCTTTCTCCCTACTCTGCCATGTAGGTCGCCTATTATGATTACTTCCTCATGGTTTCGTATACCTTCTACAATATCTGCCAGTCTCTTGTTGTCATCGTTATCATTCATTACATACATTCCTTATTACTTATACATAAATCTCCATATCAAATCTAATAATTCGTTTCTTGTACTGTTCGAATGTGGTAATAAACTTTTTATGTCTCTTTTATTAGTATGTATACTCTACTTTTGGCCTGTTGGTGTTTAAGTGCTCTACTCCAAATATGGTAGCAGTTGTCAATTTTTTCTTCGCCTATACCTTCCGTTTGGTTTCACTAAAAATTATGTCTGTCTTTAATTTTTCGATATCTGCGATATCTTTCGGTTTGATAGTATACTTTGTATATAGCTATAGTTCTTTTCCATCGCCATAATCTCCGTTTGTTAATTTTGAGTTGTCTGATATATCAGCTCTTTATTGTGAATTTTAACCCCCCCCCCCCCCCATCCGCCTCGGTGCTGACTGCCTTAGCAGTACGAGGTTCCGAGCCATCTAACCTACTCACTTGGGGTAATGCCATTTTACATTTCACAAACATAATCGATGCATTAAGCTAAAGTTTTTTCATATTTTTAATATAATATGGGATTTTTTATCTCTTAATTCTGCAAATACTATGAATTGAGAAATTGATATTATTGCTTTATTATTAGACCTTGCACATATTTTAAACACGGCCGTTTCTAATTTTTTTCATTTGCTCATTTAAAAACTAAAAATCGAATTAAGAAATGCGAGCTCCGAAATGCCGATAAAAGGGGCCGAAATTTATTAGACCGCTGCTTACGTTAGCGAAATGTACGAGGCACCAAAAGCATGTTGCAGCATTCCCGTCCTCGGCTCTACACGCACATTAAGGCGCGGATAAACAAACAGCGCGTATGAAGGTGACTCGCAAATAAAGCCAAACGATCAAGTACGCAACGCTCGATTTTAGTTTCGGCTGCACGTGGGGTCTAAATATATTTCTTTTGTATTTTGCAACTATGACGCCTCATTGTTTTGGTGTTTCGCTTCGATTTGCTGTCGAATGGGAGTATTTTGGTGTGATCGTCGCTTAAATTAGAGCTTTCAGTGGACGCGCACTGCTCGAACTGCGGAACGCAACGATTAGATGGCCGCCAAATTCTTAGAATACTCTAGAACAGAGCTCACTGTAAATCAATTTAGAAAAAAAAACAGACAAATTGCCAGTTGTACAATTAGAATCAAAATAAATCAGGAAACAAAAAAAGCAAAGTTCATTCTCCTTCCACAGTTCAAAGTACCAAAATTTGTATTTTTTCTGTTTTATTAACAGTCGGTGGGTCATCAAGACGTTAGTTTGGCCTAGAAAAACTATGGTGAAACAGTTCAGAAGCCTCCACCAAGGGGGCAAGCTTGCACGTTAGGTGAGCATCCGAATCCCACCGCTATGTTTAGGAAGACTATATTTACGCAAAATGGTTCCCTGCCCCTTTGCGCCTTTGCTTTCGGGCTTGGAGCGGGCGCGCCGTTTCGGCAAAATCGAAGTCAGCAACCTGCACTCCCAATCCGCTAATAATAGCCCCTTTGTCGCAGATGGATTCGGAGGTAGGAATTCCGCCGTGGGCCTGTTCCTTGTTCTGCAATGCGAGGAATTCGCGCAGGGGCTGCCGACGGGCCTTTTGTGGCTTTGTCTCTCGGTTGCTTGACTTATTTGCAGGGCTTCATCACCCTTTAAATGCGCAGGCGAAACGGCGTAGGGGCATTCCAAGCCATTCAAGAGCCAAAATAAGACTTGGAAGCAAAACGGGGAATGACTAAGCTTTCGTCCAAATTTAAACAGAAATTTTTCCACAATGGGGGCTTTCGGTTCGTTGTATTCTTTTTAGCTTTACTCATAATGAAATATTAAACAAAGTGAGACTCTGAACATGCTTAATGACTAGGAGACTCGTCAAAAAAATTTTATAAATCCAGTGATCTTTTGATATGATGAAAAAAGAAATTTTTATTTTAGAAGGTACACCAAACAAATTTTGTCGTAATAAGTTTGCATTTGGATTGGAGATATTTATTGCATACAATATTATAAATATACAATATAAAAACTGCCAGTGTAAGCGGTGCGGTGAGTCCGCCAGGACTATCGCCCCTCAGTCCGTTTTTATTCTTTAAGAAGGTAATGAAGAAAGTTATCTACTACTAAACTGATCCCAAACAGTCATTTTGGATTTTGCCAAAGTCACTCCATACCCTTTAACCCTTACACCATCGACGGTTATAACACTAAAAAAGTCTAGGCGTAGCCTTCGACAAACTGTAGCGCAATGTAATGCCTCAGTATTCATCTCGCTGCCTAAACTCTAGATGATTTGATTTTTTATGACATATAGAAGGTTTTGAATCAAGATAGACAACGTGAATTCATTAGAAAAGCCACTCCGTACAGGAACACCACAAACATTCTTACTGTCGCCGAACCTTTAACTTATACGTTAGGGACATGGCTATAGTGTTGATATCCAGCTCGTTCAAGTTGATTCTAGCTGAAAGAAGGATTAGTTTGAGCGCTGAATGATTCAAATCAATGCCAAGATTGGTTCAGTGGTGCTATTTATAAGATAAACGATAATAGAAAGTCCACTCGCTAGCCACAGACACACCATTGGAGAAAAGTCGAATATCTCAGCGCAACCATAAACGCTAAACATATCTGGAGCTCTTACAACAAGGAAATTACACAAAAAGCAAGCGCAACAAAGGCGTCCCTTAGCTCGTCTACAGCTCTACAAAACCATCATCGGACCAATGATAAACTACGCAACACCACTCCGAAGATAAGTTGCAAAAACACATATCCCCAAGCTCCAGATGATCCAGGTGATTTTTGGTAGAGATTCAGAACTCTCAATCGTCAACGACTTAGTTATAAGAGAACATCAGAAGCCACCACAACCTAACCTAACAGTTAAGATTTTAGGTGCAGGCTATACGACCAACACAAGGTCTATAGTAAAGGAGGAGGTTTAGGGGCTAGGACCCAGGCACCTTAAGTCAAAAGAATTCAAATGAGTGGATGATTGGTGGATTTTCTGGGTTTTCTCCACTTTACAATTTTCCATTCACAATACCACAATAAAAAATACTTTAAGTAAAGTAATGTCATGGAAGAGCGACAAAACTTCAGTAAGAAATTGTTGTCCTTTTTTGCTATTTTAAATTAAAACTTCAATATCTACATATTCACCATATTTTTCGAAAAATGGTTGCAGTCAATGGCGTAGATGACGAATAAGATGGTATGTACTACAGATAAATAACAATAGAAGAAAATACAAGAAGTCAGAATGAGTCTAATATTTTCTTTTAAACAATGGGAATGGATTTTCTGTGGTCCTTTAGCTTGCGATATAGGAATGATTCCTGTATTCTATCAAAAGGAAAACCTATTCAGAAATCTTCCCATATAATTACCTTTGATCGCCATAATCTAAGAGAGCCTTTCACCTGGTGGTCTTTATCTTCGACTAATTTATTTGGAATTTCAATTGTAACCAGTTTAAGCTTTGAAACTTTATCTTGCATCTCTCACAAATAGAAATGATCATAAATCAGAAGTGAAAATGCTTTCCTTTATGGCCTCTGGTTATAAAATCTTCAGATTGCCTAGATATTTGTTTTCTAAAATAAAAACAAAATGGAAACGATCAGTGAAGAGGATTAGAAGGCAACTGACCAATTATTTCAATTAGGCAACTTTATTGCCTAACATGTCTCAACAACCTACACTTTCATTTTTGTCGCGTTTTATAGATGGTTCTATCAAGAATTTTAGACTATATTGCCTGAAACTTACCTTTTATGACAAAAATTGCTAAAATTGTTTTTATTTGAACCCCATAAATTACTTTATTAGATTATTAATGTCGTTAAATTATTTGAACTTAAAACTAAGGCCTAAAATAAAAAAATAGTAATAAACAAATTGTTTGACAATTTCTTTACGTTACAATTGCAATGCCATGAAAAACGCACCTGGTGGCCCAAAATTTCCATAATGTATAAATCTTGAAAGGACATGACAACGTAGCACGCATATTAAGTACCAAGTTTCAGACTCTGCCTTTAAGTAAATCGTAGCATACTGAGACTGCAAAGTGGCATGAGAAATCGACACCCTTGTTGAACCGAAACATAAGCATCTTGTTTTTATAATCGATATAATTAAGAATTAGGGCATGTTACACTTCAGAGAGTCTTCGTACGTGTCATTCGGCGTCGGTTGCAAATTTGAAAAATGTTTAGGAGACTTTTATTGACTCAGCTGTTTGACTGTGTACCATACTCATCTATGGTTGCAATGGTGAAGAGAACGTTGCTCACAGAATCCAGTTTATATCGGTAGCGCGGCGATAGACTGAATAAGTGTTTAGATATAATGGTACAGAATAACTTTGTGTTCGAGTTCCACTCACACAAGCTACGAATTCTCATTCTCACACATTGAAATGTTATCGTTACACTTCTGAAGTCTTCCAGTTTGTTATCCCCTATATTTAGGGCCTACCGTAAATCAGTTACTAAGACCAAGAGCATGCAGCACACAACTCCAGCAATTCCTTGATATAAAGTTTTTTTTGTCCCCCTCCCCCTTCTATCACACCTATGTTTATCGAATGTGTAGTTGATTGAACTCCTTTGGTCGATGATCACAAAATTGATATTGCCCAAATTGTTTCTTCTTATAGTCTTGTACCAACAGCGTTTCTAACAGTAACACCAAATACAAACTTTTACGTCTCACAGATCAAATTTATGATGTACGGGTATATCGTTTTGATAGCTTTTGTGTTTTACTTTTAATGTTCCAAAAGTGTAAAAATTTTCATATTAGTCTTAGAGTTCTCCTATTTTTTTTCGGCATGAATTTTATTCTTTTGGGCAGATTCATTGTCTGGACTAAAAATACCCTAAAATAACTTTAAGAAGAAGAGTTGTATGATATAACTCTACTATTGCCTAATGAAGATATTTTAGACGTTTTGCAAGTTAATTTTTCCCTAGTCTGTTAAAACTTCGGATCTAGTGGACGAATTGATTGCCCGAAACCCCAAAAAAGTTGATACAAATGTACAGAACACTTTAAAAGCTTTCCAACTGATTCTTTTAATTGTTTATCAGTAACTAAGTTTCCAAAAACTAAAAAATAATAAATATTAAACTAATTAAGTCAAAGTTTTAACGCGCGCGTTGCCTAGAAAACAGAAAATCAAAACCAAGACGACTTTATTGAAACTCTAGATATAAAGATTTTCAGTGTCTTTAAATTGTATACGTTTCTTTAAAACCCTGGAGAGACTTCTTTGTTAGTCTACCAAAAGCTGGATCGGTTGAAATTGGAAAAACTATTTACGGTTTCAGGTTAAAGCCTTCCGATTAAATTGTATAGGTATTTCCATTGCCTGGAACGAAAGAATGTTAAATGAAAATATCTATAGATTTATAGATAAACAGAGAACTTCTTAAGAATCCTTTATAAAAAATTAAGAAAAGTTTACGCTGACTTGTCCAAGAAGAACTTGAGGCGTATTGCACCAGACGACTTTATCGAAATTAGAGGTTTAAATATTTTCAAAACTTTTTAGGGCTAACACTTTATTGCCTGAAACTATGAGGAAGAACTATTTCGTGTAAATATATTTGAAGCTTTCTATTAACCCCTTTGCCAGAAAGTGAAAATGGACTTTACTGTTCCATAATGGATTTTTCTTCTCTGAAGAAGCTTAGATTTTTCAAATTGCCTAAAATCGAGAACATTGTTTGGGGCAAATTTATTAAATTTCTATTTAAATTTACTGTTTGAAGCTGATTTCCACCCCTCATTATTTCAGTCAAAGCTCTAAACTGAAAAAACAAGGTAAACACTGATTTAGGCAATGTTGGAACCGGTGAAACGTTTTCACTGGTGTTCAATGATTGTTTTGTTGATTACTTGTTTGCCTGAAACAAATGAAAAGATAATTAAACATTTCAAGTGGCTATTTCAAGGTTCTTCCCCAAATAATAAGGCGATGCCTTTTTCGTATTTGTAGGCTTGGTTGTGATATTTTGAGTTTGGGTAGCTCTTGCACGGTAGAACACAACAAAAGCAAAACTCGTGGCACACCTCAAGCCGGCTGGCTCCCGACCACTTCAATTCATTGCACCTCTCAGCCCCATTTAAGCGCGCAGGCTTATTTTTACCCCACAAAGAGATCAAGCAGCCGCTCGGGCGACTCGAAATAGCGCCCGTGCCGCCCGCTCATCCGATAGCGCCTTCTGCAAGTCATGGCAGCAAATTTACGGAAGTTGTGCAATGCGGGGGCAAAAGGCGCCCGGGCGAAAAACGCAGCGGCTTCCGGCCGTTATTTCGGGCGAGTGGAATTTCCAAAGTGAAGTAACGGCTGCAGTTTGGCAGAGGAGGCGCAATAAAGTCCGAGTCGTTGTTTTGGGCGATTTGTGGCAGGGCAGCCTGCCGCTTCTGCGTGAATGGGTTTATCGTTCATCTCTAATTCTGGGTCGGGTCCAGAAGGAAATTTAAATTTTTGAGTGTGTGCACGACTCGCTCATAAAAATTCAAATGTGGCAACTAGGGAAGAATCAAACTACTGACTAAAGATGAAAATGAAAAAAAAATATGAAAAGAAGTTAGTAACACCTATGACAGCTTGGAGAAAAGATCCCGCTTATAATTAGTATCGAAGTACCTTATAATTTGAAGCGTCTGTATATATCATTTTATCGAGATTGATCACCAAATTTTGGAAAAACTTTGCATACAGTTAGACAAAAAGATAACTTTCCATTCTCTTATGACTTTCCATACAACACCAACAATAATTCTTTGGTTCTTCTGAACCCTTTTTTATTACATTTTCAAAAAATGACCTTTGTCTCACTATATCTAATTTTCTGACAATTTCTGTTCTTTTAGAACTTTTATTATCAACTGAAAAGTTGCAAAGAACTCTCTAATAGGGGATGATGCTGAGAATATTTCATCTCGAAGGTTTAGCATTAGGTTGGGTTAGGTAGACGTAACGAGAGTTAGAAATTCCTGGCTCCCTACAAGCGCCCCGTCCCCAAAACAGAAAAAGCGTACGAACGCGCAATAAGCGCATTATTTTGAATTTTTACTGCCGTTTGAGTGCACGGGCTCCGTCAAAATAGACCGCACCACTATATTAGCAGATACCGCCGGCGCGAACGCGATCTGTTATCGCCTCGTCGAGTGACGCTCGCCGATCCCACGAACTTGTATATTTAGGTCGTTAGTCCATTTTCAAAAACGAAATAAATTGCGGGTTTTTGGCAGTCCGTTTGTCTGCCGCGGTAGGAGCGAGCCCGCTGGCCGCACAAACGCGCGTTTCCATAATTCAACTGGATGGATTTTTTGTGTGCCGCGTTTTCAAAGTCAAGGACTCCCGAGAACTGAAGTGATTTTAGCTTTCGACGTACCAAAAGTTGTATTAGGCGGCCCATTGCAGACAGAAGGTAAGATGAAGTGAAGGTTTGCGGATTTTGTAGCAATAAAAAGCAGAAAAATTATGTGCTTGCCCTCCATGACCATCGCTTTTTTTTGAGAACTTCAGCTTCAGCTTCTATGTCATCTATCTTTCAATTCCTCGGTGGTCTTCCACGCTTCCTGCTCCCTGATAGTTATCATTTCCACAATTGCTTTAACCATTAATTATCTGACACACATTGCAAGTGACCATACCACATTTTCTTTCTTTTCATTGTCTCTAAACTGTCATCAAATACATTCATTATTCTTCTTATTTCTTCATTTCCAATATGATCTATTCTTTAAATTTCTTCAGCTCGTCTTCAGTAGTCCATTTCAAAGGATAACATTCTGTTCTCTGCTTTTCTTATTTTCCAGGTTTTCGAACACTATATGGAGATTTGTATGATAGTGTTATAGATGGTTGTTTTGATTCTCTTTGAGATCTTATTACTTAAAACGAGAAAGTCCAATTTGATTTAGAATGCTCTGTCGACTTTTACCATAGAAGTACAGAGTTACTCCAAGGTACTTGAAGATCAAACAATTTTTTATCGTATAACTTCCCACTAGATCCAACTTGAAGTCATCTTCTACTATCATGTATTTGGGTTTTCTTGTATTTTCTCATTTTGCTACAATCTTCCATAGCATATAAATGAAATCTTTATTGTCAGCATCTATCAAGACTTGGTAGTCGTCAGACAGCAGGCTATAAAAGATGGCATCTTTGGTTTTTATACCCATTTGGTTGCATTTTCATTTTCAAGCTCCTAGTACTATTTACAAGTAAATTTTAAATAGAAGAGGACCAAATAGACAGCCTTGTCTCAGTCCTTTATCTACTTTAAAATCAGCAGCGAATTTAGTTCTAACCCCATCGTATCCCTATTCAATTTTTTCTTGTATTTATTATTATTAGTCTACACTTATCTACACAGCTGGAATCTTTAGTGTCAGCATGTATCAAGACTTGGTAGTCGCCAAAGAGCACGCTATTGGGGATGTCGTTTTCGATTTTTATACCCATTTGATTACATTTTCGCTTCCAAGATCCTTGTGCTGCTTCCAAGTAAATTTTGAATAAAGGACGGGCAAGTGGAGAACCTTGTCCTAGTTCTTCATCTACTTTCAAATCAGCAAAGAATTTATTTCTAACCTTTACTGAACTGGTGTATCCACAATATCGAGTTTTTTTAGAACATTGGCTTCTCATACTATACCATAGTTTACTCAGTAGTAGAATATTCTTTTTCTAAGTTTATAGAACTAAAGGGAAAGGAGTAACAACAAAGCAGGGTTTATCTGGCCCGGATGATAGCACCCTGTGAGCGCTTCTGTCTATGGTCTTTAGAGTAATAGATATCATTAACGAAAAATTGGAGGATTGGGCGATGGGCTTGCACTCCTTCTCTCGGAAAACTTTAGCAAGCCGTAAACCTTCTCAATTAAATAATCTCAGACCGACAACAAACACTAGCAAAAAAGAACGATGAAAATAAAAACATAAACATAACAGATGAAGATACATCGCGCTGCTGGTTGTCGGATTGTTAGACCATGGTTTAAATTAGAAGACTTTATATTTGGTTCACTGCCGCAGACATCTTCAGAAAGAGATCTTCTAAAAACAACTCGAGAGCTAGCAACAGTATCAGTATTAAAATAAATTGAAAAACTTAATATGAGCACATATTGACAAAGACAAAGATAAAGGTAAGGGCACATGAGAAAGCATACAGGCCTGGAACTTTAAATAAATGGCCGCATCCTTCTAAAGCCACGCTATCGTTTTCAAAGCTCTTCAACTGAAAGAAAAACAATTTTTTCAAAATGATAAAGTAACTAGAGAAAAAAGTCTACAATAATAAATATACAATTTTATTAAAAGATTTTAACGGAAGATTTGGAAGCGATTGGATGGATGGTCGTGTGGTAGAACAATGAAGAAAAACTATTATGAGTAATAATTTCTTTAAAAATAGCAAATGAATGGTTCAAGTATCAATAAATCCATGAATATGCGTAGAACTAAAGTCCACAATAGATTATATTATTGTTAAGTAACAGAGTCAGCTTATAATCTTAAATGTAAGTGTTAAAGCGGTCTAGAGTGCAGCTTTGATCATCGCACTAAGATTTACTTTCCTTATTTAAAAAAAAAACACACACACACACAAAGTAAGACACAAACGCAATCAGAAAAAATGTCAAAGTCCACTACAATCTTAAAAATCTTACAGGCGACTATAATTTTTCTATATCAACTTAGATTGGTAACCAAACTTGCACTCAAAATACTAATACAGACAAAATGTGCAGTATCATAAAGTAATATATTTACGAGACATTAAAATAAGTCTAAAAGTTAAACCAAGAAAAATGTCAAAAATATTTGGCCTGGTGGAATGAAAAATTAAACACTCTAATTGAAGAACAAAAGATATATATTATATAAGACGACCCCAAATCAAAAGTCCTGAAAGTAAAGAAGAACACCATAAAGAACAAGAGAAGTAACAAAAAATTAAAAATTACGAATAATATTTACTGAAAAAAGATATGTGAAGAAATAAATAGATGTATTATCAACACCAAAACAAAAAAAACGTGAAAAGTAGTAAAGGAACTTGGTCTGACTGACCTTTATAATCTTTGAAGAGGGGAAAAACTATTATTAGATACTTCTAATCAAAGACAAGTCACAATTTCGAAAGGAATATATAAAAGATGCCGGCCTACTTCAGAAGCGAGGAAAAGTTCCGAAACAAAAAATTCTATGTCAAATAATTTTCGAGATATTCGATTTCGAATTTTCCCGAAATTCGAAATCGAAAGGTCTTTTTAAAATGATGTTAGAGCTATTGTGATGCTAGAGTTGGACTATTATTTATTGTCAATATTCTCAGAAGTTGCTATAGTTATAAATGATAAATAGTAAGGGACCCAGCACACCTCCCTGCGGCACACCCGATTTAATTTTGCAGTAGTTAGAATATGCACTATTATCTTTTCGTTGAAAGTATTTTAAAGCTATAATTTTGTAATAGATAATATGGATTCTTTGTCAGGTACTGATGACAGCCTTGTCGGTTTTTACTTCGTAACCATCTGCTTCAGATGCCCAATTTTAAGAATAAAAGCACCACAGTGATAATTTAGATTTTGATTCTATAAAGATGTAAGATTTTTATAAGTATTTTTATTGCTCCATTTCACATTCACTTATCAACAGAGACAGTGGGTAACGCCTTGTCACTTTACTTCATAGATCAATTGTCTGTGATACCTATCCAAGAATTACGAAAATTCTTGAACTTTTCGGCCAAATAATTTCGTGAAGGGTACGCTTTACCATTACACTACACAACTTTGAAAAACCGCTTAGGAGTTCTAATTTTCGTAATTCATCTTTAAGTCAACATTTGAAGTATTCATTGTCATTCGATTTCTTCGCACATTCTAAATTTTCTTTTAATTTCACCATCAGAAAAACGCTTTATTTGAGTAGAACTCTCCGGTCCATTTGATTATTTGGGTACAGTAATCTGACCTCACACATTTGTTCCTACATTCTTTAAATTGGAATCTCGTGCCAGTGTACGAGCTTCGGCAGAAAAAAGATAAAATTGACAACACCGACAATGCTGCTACCTCTCTTTTCATCCGTCAGTTAGAATAACCACTCAGAACAAGTTTAAACTTGTTACAGTTGTTACGCAATTGTTGAGAACGTTTGAAGCAAAGTGCGTTTGTAAGGTGCGTTGCGAAAATGGAGCGGCAAAATTTTGAGCACACTTATTGAACTTTAATCGTCAATTGATGTTAGGAATAATCAAAACTTAGGCATGAGAAATTTTGATGGAAAAAGTATTCCACCGGTTTTCCAGTCTTCCTATTCACCAGATCTCAATGTCTGTGACTTTTTTTATTTCAGTATTTTGGATTATATCCAGAAAAGCATAACCGATAGTCAATAGACAATGGAAAAAATGCCTCTATCGGTATATAGCTGCTCAAAGAAACTACTTTGGAGGGAATTAGTTTGATTTATGAAAATAATGAGATCTGGAATTAAAAGAAAATCAATATCTCGTTTCGTTGTCAAAACTCTCTAGATCAACATTTTGGGGCAGATCAATTTCCACTCAAATTTCTTGTTTTTAACTATTAAATTATTTTTCATTTCATCTAGCCATTTTTACTATGGCCTGCCTATTTCTTTTCTCTGCTTGTATCCATTACCATTTGCTCTTGATAAACTTTTAGTGCATGTCTCAACTATTTTACTATCTGTTGTTTTATTTTTTTTGCGGTATCTTCTCCTATATCTTGTACCATATATTGGTTCGTGCTTACACTTACATTTTGTGATACCCTCATCAGATTTAATATTGTTCTTAAAAAGCTCTTTTTACTATTCTTAAATCTATTGCTTCTTTCTTTGTTATTGTCATAAAACCTACTCAATTCAATAATATAGGTCTTAATAATGTATTTTATGTTGTTTTTTTTTTTAGTTTTCTTGGAAGTATTTGTATTCTTTGTTAACTTGTGGTTGGCTTAGACAGCTCTATTTGATGCTACTATTCTGTCTTTTTATTCTTTCTAATATTCTCTTTCAATTACTGGATATCATTAGACTTACGCAAGTAATTAAATTTATCGTCTTTTTTACATTCTTTATTATATACTGTTCTTAATTTTCACCATTTTCATACTCTTTGCTTTGTTTTTATTTGCAGTCCTATTTTTTGTTCTTCCGTTGTTATTTCCTTTAACATTGTAGTTATTTTATCTAGTCTTTCTGTTATTAGTACCAAGTCATCTCCATATGTTGATAACTGTCCTTATTTTCTTCTTGTTCCTTTAATTATTTTTCGAGTGATGTGTGTTTTAGAGTTGAGGGCAAAGCATCACCGCATTTGACTTTTCTATCTACTTTAAATTCTTCTGTTTCTTTTTTCTCATATCATTATAGTCCCTAAAAATTAGTATCGATGGAATCTTCTTATGTTTCTGTATTTTAGCTTTTCCTTTGTGGTAAGATTTCTTGAAATATTTTTTTGGAAGTTTCTTAGTAAGATTTTTAATTAAAGAACATTTTTGGAACGCCATTATCACTTTGATAGGTTCTATGAATTTTCTATTAACTGTTCTCGATTTCTAATAAATGTGACCAGGTAGCCATCCATAGAACTTCCTAGCCTTTCGGCAGAATTGCGCTCGGTTATCTAGAAAAACAATCTCATGTCTTTGTCCTTTTTTATTTTGTGGTGTTATTTCCATCTTTTTTGGTTCTTCTCTATTCTTCTATAGTATTGGTTTGCAAAGTCGCTAAAAACCGCCTCGTGACAGAATCCCAGATCCATCTTAGGTTTCCGTTGATTCTTATGAACCCACAGCAAGGCTTCATAAAAATAATTATTTTAGAGCCACAGAGGAACAGCTGCTCTACAATTCGCTTAGTTAACACAGAAAGAACGACTTTAAGATCGTAATGGGAAAAACCATGTGAGGCTTTTTGTGCAGTTGTCCCATGTACTCTAAAAACAAGATAAAATTGGGGTAACATTAATTTTTTCGCCCCTCCCAAAGCCCCCCTTGGGTTTTTTCTATATGTAGGTGTTTCTAATGATCTCTTTTAACGTTTTTATTTATTTTTTTATCAGAAACTGTTTTGAGTTTCTTAAATTCATTAAACTCGAACATGTAATTTTTGACTTACCAAGAGTTTTTTTTTTCTCCTATTATGATATTAACTGTTAATGGAAAGCTAATGGAAGGTTATGTGAAACGTGTGGATGGTATATTCCCTTGGACTTGAATTAAACTTTTTTAAGTTGCGCAAACAATTTCTTGATTTGGATAGTTTGAAATATGTTTGAAGTAATGAAAAACATATTATATATACACGTATTTATTTAATGACAAATTAACAATTGGTAAGTTAGGTAGAGACGACGATAGTTGTTTTATCCCCAAAAGTTCTTCCAAAGTTGAGGCTGAGAACTAAAATTTTGTTTGGATTGCATAACAGTCGAAATATAAACCAAATATTTTGAATATTTTGAAAACTAGAAGGATAAGGGCATGATATCAGGCGCAGCATTTCAGGTGTAGCAAAAATTTCTACATAAGGCAACGCTAAGTGGTGTGATTTTATACGGACAGTAGAACGTGACCTGATATAGTCACAGACACAAATGTTGTTTTTTAAAATTTTAACTGATGAAGCGGTTTGTATCTTTTTAGTTCCAAAAAACTATCCATCTTAATTTAGGAAATATTGGCAAGAAACTTTTAGTCCTGGCTCCTTATTTATCTAAGACCTGAAACTCCGTTCGCATGCTGTCGACGCCTCCTCCTGGATGTCAAGAATTATTCAGTCCCCAAACAGCACACCAACTGCCATCCCAAAGAAATAAATCCAAAAATTAACTAATGGAGACTTTCTAAAATTGCAGAAAATGTAATGGTAGTATTGAATATAGAGTATAGAATACGCAAAGGAAAACTAAACTAAAACTTCTTTGTAGACGTAAAAAAATTTTAGGCAAATCCATTGTTGTTCAAACCTCAAACAACACGCCATTTCCTAACCCAGGGAAATATACCCAAATGATTTTTTCTGTATTATTTTATTAATTTGCCCGGCCTGAAGCTACATATCTTTTAATTAGTCATGTTAGTATGGTCTGAAAAAATAAACCACAGAAGAGTTTCTTTCTTTTGCATTTATGATACTTCAACTAAATGTGGCGGTATTGGGTGCCTTTGGGATTATATTTTCCTTTGTACTGACTTTCCGGTTCTTTCTTTCTGAAGAGTAAGCTATATGTGTAAATCTTTTTCAGTCATCTTTAGGGGAAGAGTTCGCGGACTGACTTCCAATTTTGAGAAATTGCATCACTCAACCTTCTAGTCTAACAGCTTTTCCCTGTGTGGCTATACAATGATCTTTGTTGGAAAAGGTTCTTCAAGGCCAGGACGCACGTTTTGCTTGTTTTGACTGCCGCCTATGGCTATTTTAAGGCGCTTTGACGCAAAGTCATCACGGGAATTCCCATTTGCTCCAACTTCGCCGTTGGCCGCCTTTGTCGAAAGGGCGCAGCGGAGAACCCCCTCGAGCTGTCGTGCCAATCCGCACCCCGACGCGGAACGTGCCCAAAACGCCGCCTCGGCGGGCGCGCTGCAGCTTTTGCGAATCGGCCTGACGCGTCTAAATTTGGGCGCGTGACGTCGCGACGCACCGGACGCCGCGTCTCTGCGTCCACAGTGCAGTGTGCACCATCACCACCGCCGAAACCACCAACACCACTTGCAGTCGGATTGCTGCCTCGAGCCCTCTGGTTTTCCGTTGAGCGAGGTTTGTCGTGTGCCCTGCTCCCGTTGCTTTCGGTGCGCCGCGCGCTTGGACCTCTTGGATCTTAGGGTAGGTTTTTGAGTGTTTGCAATTGCGCTGCAGTTTCGGGCTGGCCCACGCGGCAGTCTTGGTTCCATGCCCATCTATGGCCACCATGACTTTCGATTCGTCCCGCCTTTGTCGATCGCTCGCTTGCGTCACTGGTCCGACCTCTCCAAATACGGCAGCTTCGGATCTTCTGATCGAAACGGGCCGAAATTCGCTTTGGGCTAAATCGGGAGGTTCGCGGCTGCGGGAAGGTCAGATGTGTTGTACGCAGCATTTAAAAATCATTACGGGCTTATTTTGGTTTTGTGCTTAAAACCGCGCCTAATTATAGCCCGCTTTATTCCAGCCCCGTCTTCCAATGATTTACTTTCCTCTAGCAAACGGCTGCAAATGCCGCTGGGAGAGGTTTTTGACTGCCTATTCTCCGTAGCTTCAATGGGGTGTTTTCCTTACCCTGTTTCCTCACGTGTTTTAATTTTCTATTAAATCCACGATTTGGTCACATCATCTGCGTTTAATGATATTCAAAAGTTTTTACTAGCAAGGCGTACGCCTATAGCCTAAAATATCTTTGTTTAGATAAAAATTTAGAACTTTAAAATCGGGCAGATTGGTTTGTTTGTTTTTTGAAACAGAAACTGAAAATTCTGTATCATAAATCCTGTATCTTGATGTTTTTTGTTCTAAACATTCTTATTGTCATGTGATTTGTCTGGGACGTTCAAGTACCTATATTGATGTTTTTAGCAATATCTTGCTCAATACGCAGCTAAAAAAATACATTTTTACTGTAAAATCTGATCACCCAAAAATGAACGCAATGTTTGTAAATACAAAACTTCTAATCGCAAAGTAACACAAAAAATGCTGTCAACATTTCCTTCAAGTCTTACTGCACGTCTTGTTTTGCACTTTTGTTGCCCAATAGGCACATAAAATACAAAGAGTGACTGAACCGGTTGCCGGTCTAATTTTTCTAACTTAAGTTTGTAAGGCTTCCATCGGCAGAAAATTAAACAGATTTTGTTCTGTAGGGGATTAAAAGGTCTAAAAAATAGGTAATTAAAGCAGGTGTTGGTCTAATTCTTAGAACTTAAAGCCTGCAGGGCTTTCGTTGTAGAAAATGAACGGAAGATTTTGTTTTGTACAGGGATAAAGGGCACTGGATGGAGTTATTGCTATAAATTATGAGTCGAATTCGTATGCAATTGTCTTAAACAGGTCTAAAGTAGTCGGAATGAAGTTAAAGTTGACTTGATCAGTACAAAATTTTATCACCGTTGAAATTTGAATCGCCGATCTAATTTTGAAAGTTTGAAGACTTGGGCGGCTCTACCAGCCGAAAATAATTATTACAAGTATTTTAGAACATACGTAGCACTTTATCGATAAATTTTCATTTTAAACAACACTAATTCTGCATCTATTCAAAAATTGCGCCGTAAAGTCACCAATAAGAAGATAAGTTGTAAAGTCTTGAAACTCAAAATTGAGGAAAGGCTCATCCAATAGAAATTTGCGCCATCAAAATTCATTTCTTGTATAAAAAACTATGAACAAAATTTTAAAAAGTGTCCATTCTGAAAACTCAAGCGCTTCTTGCCAGGTGCAAAGAGAATGCTAGGCAAAATTAATTAATTTTTGAGCTTTGTGTGTTCAAGAAACGCTTACAGAAAATTATGACTTAAAGCTTCTTAAGGCCACGATAAATAGATCCAAAACTGAAAATTACTTTTTGTTATATTCAGAGATAAATCGTTTCATTTTTAATATTCAGATGTCTATTAATTAATTTCATTTATACTTGGGGCGTTTGGAAATAATTGGCATTAAAAATTTTTCCTCGCTAATTTTTTATTAGAAAGGAGTGTGTATACAGCGCATTAGAGGTGTTCTCCTTCAAAGCCTAAGCACTTTTGCTATCGCTTTCAAAGTTTCCATTTGTGGAATGCGGACTGGAGCGCGTAATAGGAGGAAAACTTCCTAATGCGCACAACATTTTTCGTTGCGTCAAACAGAACGTGGTAGCTCGGTAAATATAAAGCGCGCGGTAGCAACGTAGCAATGGTGTAATGACCGATACATAGCAGACATTGTCATATTGAAGCAATGCTCCACATTTCATTTTCCGTGAGAGTAATGCTCACGAGGAGGCAACCAATCCATCAATATCTTTTGATCCCTAAAAACAATCGTCATTTGTGTTCGAGTAAACAATCCGGGAGTGGCTTCTTGGAACGAGGATTTCTAACGTTCTATCATTCCATAGAGTGGCATTTCTTTTCCGGCATTTCGTGTCAGAACCATTTTTCGCATACTCGCAGAACGTATTCGGATTCACGCTGCACAACTGTAGCAACTGCTGGAATACCTCTACACGCTTGTTCCGAGCAGTGAGAATGTGGGGAACTCATTTTGTGGAGGCATTTGTCTTCTTCAAGTCTACATCGATGATGGTATGCAAAGTTTCTCGAAACAGGCCGATTGCATCGGACACTACATCGAATTGTTGCTTTTGCCTTTCTCAACATACTCCTAGCCAGCTTTGAGTTCACAATTTTGCGGTATGGTACTTGTATATAATAATAGTTCCCCGTAACAGGCCTTGAAGGCCCTTTGGGGTCGTAACAGGATAGATCTGCTACAATCTGGAGCCTACGGTACACAAGGGTAGTAACGTGGCTAGCGCTACGTACCCCAGAGTTTGACCTCCAGGTACTCATTTATTGCAGCCTGAGTCGAACTGGGCCGTAAAAATGCCAGCGATCGAATTGGCGAGTGCGGGATTCGAACCCGCAACTCTTGGTTTCGTAGTCTAGCGATCTATCCACTAAACCACCACGGCTCATATGGTACTTGTATGGATGTCCAAATTAATTACTCCTTCTCTTCAAAGGAAACACACTGTTTATTGCTGCCCCCGATTGCCTACTTTCATGGTTTTCCACTTTGTCCGTGGCCACACTCGCAGTACTATACAACTGACCAACTATCTTTCCTTCTATCTGTTCCAGCAGCGCCATCTGACGGCGTCATGTGGCCTTATGGACTCTCTTTTATTATGCAACACTACCAGAGTTTTGAGGAAGAATGTCAATCTCGAATAAAAATAAAATTAAGGCTTTTAAACATTCAAGTCGCTTAGATAATTTGTCTTTGTAACAGTCCATAATAGGGAATGTATAATTCTGAATAAGCACAAGGATTAGTCTTTTAAATGGAATTTCTTTAGTAAAACTAACTAATTGCTTTTTTGTTTCTTATGCTTCGCCTCAAAAATTAATATGTACAAGGTGTAACCACTTAGTTTGTGACAAAATACGCCTCTCTGCTGGCCACTAAATTAATTTGGTAGGTTTTTAAGTCGATAAGCTTGTGCAGCCGGACAAACATCTTTGAAATAAGCTTTTAGATTTATCTGGAAAATCTTAATAAATTAGCAAAATTCAAAAAATACGAATCTTTAATAGCTTTATAATAAAAAAACATAATTTAAGCTAAAAAATGCGTGTTGGTGGAAATTGAAGGCCTTTTTAGCGATAAATCGCCGAATAATTGGCGGCCACGTAATTTACCGCAAAATCGCGCGCTCTGGCATCAAACCGGGCGTATCGCGGTGCAGCAACCGGTGCTCGTTTTACAATTGAAAGATATTTTCGTCAATCGCGCACGCTATCTTTAGCGGCGACTGAAGACCCCATTTTTTCGGCGTTTTTCACCGGGAAAATCTCGGCCCGCGGCCCCGTTCTTTGAGTTTTACGTAAATGGAGGGAAAAGCGCTTAGGTGCAAATATTTCTTAACAAATTAAAAAAAACTGTTGGGGGCTTAAAGCTTTCACAAAAGGAAGATTGTAAAGTAATCATAGAGGTCTATTTGGTCCGGTGCTTTTTGAATGCATCGAAGTCCTTGGTTCGAAACTCCGGATATCCAGACAATTTTGGCGATAGAGTTACAGAATGAAAGAACGTTAGATAATATAGTTTGGGAAGAACTCCTATCCCAAGAGGATGAGGTAGATTTCTTTATTACAATTGCAATTTATATCTTAAAATTTTATTTGCGACACTAAACGCAAACTCAAATGACTAATTCATACCACGCATTGATTTAATTGGCAAGTTCTTTGTTAGCATTGCAATTCTATGCATTAAAAGGAACCGCTAATTATCCTTGTTTTCTCTTTCGTTCACTTTGTATTCAACTGCTTCCAAAACGTTATTCTTCAAGAGGCAAATCCGGCCTTCAACTCTTTTCTAAACTTCTCAGTCCATTTAATATCTTTATGCCTCAATTTATTAAAAGATAATAAGGTTCTGCTTTGAGTTGCATACTTTGCGATAGAGATATATTTAAATAAATATTGAGCAGTAGAATAGGATAGTAGATTTCTCTAATCTAGAAAAAAAGTCCAATAAAGTATAAAAAGTATCAAGGGTTAGTTTAGTATTAAAAGTAACGGATAAAAAATGACCATTAAGATACAATGGAATTATTGCACAAAATACAAATAAAAAGGTAAGTGAAACCTTTGAGTGCGTTCCTGGAAGATAAAATGGGGCAGATGTGGTTAACATACATGTTTAAAGTCCAGCAAGTTGTTTGTACAAATTTAAGAAAAATGTTTATTAATGTAGAAGAAATGGTAAAATAAAATGGTTTCCTAGTGACCACACAAGAAAACAAAAATTGACTTAAAAAATCATTATAATAATGGTTTTGGTATCTTCTTCTAACTCTCTATGATGACAGATATATGTTGTCAATTCACATTTAAGATAATGTAAATACTTATTTAGGGTTTTTAGTCTCTCTCATTTTAATATCTGAGTTATCTTCCTTACTTTTCTTCTCGTTCTTTTGAACTTCTTAAATTTGTTTTTGAATATAACAACAGTGCATTAGACAAATGAAAAATATTGACATGGTGGTGATTTGAGTGTCTTCTTACAATCCTCTGTAGTTAGATATTATGTATATTCTTATAAAATTTACAATAATGCATTTAGAACTGTTGGTTTCTTTTGGTACTAAAGGTCTTAGACATTTATCACGTCCTCTAGTAGCTTTATGTTTAAGTGTCTTTATTTTTAACTGCTTTACATCTATTTGGGTTGAGTAATTCCTAACTTCTATTTTTAGCTCTATTCTCTATTCTTCTATTTTAACAACAACGAGTATTTATAATCCTCCTTTTGTTCTTTATGCGTTAGAACAGGTTGTTATAAAAAAAATTATCACCTTCAATGCCATCAATCAGTTGCATTTTTTTGGTATCGACTTATGCATTGCAACACTAAGCAGGAATATTTTTGGAATCAAATGTTGCCAAACGGTTAAACTCATCAAGTTTCTTTAACTTTAAATATACTTACCTTCTCAGGCCACTTTAGGTTCCTCAAAAAATGTCGCTTTTCTAAATGAAACTCTGAAAAGAGTATTTTGTATTTGCTATGCACCACATTTCGCTACTTAAAGGTGGTTTGTGCATTGCATAGATCATTAATCAAACATCGCTATTTCTGAAGGAAATTCTCCCTATAGGGTATTTCGCACGATGCCAAAGAACGCGCTATCTATACCCGTTCTTTGCACAACACGTTATCAGGTTTCTCACCGCAGAGGACGTAAAGAAGACTTAAGGCACAGTTCGGGGAGAGTTAAGAAGATGCAAATGTACACTTGGCCTAAACAATGCTTGAGAGAATAAAAAGCGTGACTGAGGAGAAGGTTCGCATCGTTCGTCGCCTTCTTAAAGATAACCGCGGATTAGCTGTTGCTGAAATTGCTTCTGTCAAGTTTTGGACCAAACATAGCAAACATGTTGTTGGAAAAGACGCGATTTTTCAATCACAACCCCTGCTCTGTACGGCTGCCCAAACTCGACAAAAAATAAGCACCTATTCTAGACTACCTTGGAAGACCCTCCTCCCTACAGTCCGAATTTATCGTCAAAAAACTACCTATCCGTTAGAAAAATGTGTTTTTACGTTAGGAGATTAAGTATATACTTCTATACATTTCAAAAAAATTTGGTTTTATTGCCGTAATTGTAAATATCCTGGACCTTGATTTGTTCTCTTTGTGATAAAACTGAAAAAACTATAAAATCGGCTGATTTCATCCATTTCTGGCTTTGGTAACAGAATATTACGTCACGCAGCTTCAGCTATGGATCTTGAACAGTCTGACTCTCTTCCATATCATTTATCCTGTTCAATTAGAAAATGTTTTAGAGTTAGAAGTCTATTTTACTACTACTTTAGTTCTTTTAAACAATTATGCAAAGGTTTGGAATCATTTGAATTTATTTTGACCAGTCAAAAGGTATGACACCATTGTTGAAGAATAGCAATTCTGGCGCTTCTATTCAAAGATTATGGTTGTTTCTTAACATACTAGATTAAATACACCATCAACACTGAAAGTCTTGATACAATTAAAATCTGCGTTGATTAAGATCAACGATCTTATACTCCATATATACCATTTAGTCTTTAGAGCTTCAATGGTGATTTTGCAAATTTGGTTGGTTTTCTTATCATTATCTACTTTGATAGAATCTTCAAAGAACTTGGATTGGGGTGCGACTTGAAAAATGGTGTGATCTAGTCTATTGTAGATGGATGATCTTCAATCTTAAAGGTTTATGTGATAGACAAACGTATATAATTTAAAAGAAAAGTTAAAAGTCTTTTTGAATCAATTTCCTATATAAATAAAACTGAATAACGTATATATAATGTTAAATATATACAGAGTGAGCCATTTATAAGTAAAGTAATTCAGTTCTTCCAAAATTGGCGAAAATACCTTTCATCACGTTAGACCGCGTAAAAAACGTCGTGTCACCTTATTTTAGCTGCGCAATATATTTTTGAGCTTCAGAGAAGCGCGCCAGGAAAATGCCGTTATTTGCCCAATTTATTCCGGTCAGGGCTTCGCAAGTCACGATCAATTCTTCGTCCCTGAGACGACGACGTCTCCTTCGGCGAAGAAAGCGGTTGGTTATTAAGTGCAGTCGCAGTTCGGCATGGAATAGCCAAGTGCGCCACCGCGCGTTCGGAAACAAAGAGTCGACACCTCCATCGCAAATCGCTTCGACAATGACCTGTCTGATCGAAAGTCGCTCCAATTGCGCGCAAGGCTGCCGCCGTTCTGGAGACGGACGCGCGAATTCTATAATTATATTAATCGGCGCAGTCCCATTGGCGATGCGTCTAAGTTTAGACTAGTCGGGCCCGATTTTTCCAACCGAAAAAGGCCGTTGAAAGCGCGCCCCCGGCTCTTCCTGTGCGCGATCATGAGCGTTGACCCGCCCCTGCCTATTGTACCCGACTAAATATAACGTTACACATCCAAAACACACGTTTTTGCGTAACGGAGTAGAGTGCGGCCAAAAATAGGAAAGAAAAACAAACTTTCCGGCTCCGAAACATATACAACGCTAATTGGGGCTGCGCCGGCTACCTCCGAGCTTGCTAATTGATGAGCTTTCGATCGTCTTGGGGTCAGGAACCGATTGCGCAGGAAACCCTAATGGCGCGCAGGTGTTCGGGGCCCATTTAGAAAGGTTGTGGTCGCGCGATGATTGAAAGCGACCTACGACCGTTAAAAATACAAGCCAAAAGTTCTGCTCTGCCTTCGGACCAATTTTGGAAGTGCGAGCCGCTTCGCACTTAAAGTACCAAGTTCATTGCATCTCTTTCAGGCCACATGGCCAAGCCGAGGAAATTCTTGCAATATATTTTAAGAAAATCTACTCCTGTCCAAGGCTGGCCGGTATTTATATAAGAATTTTGCCACTCCGTGGTCAGTTTTATGAAGTGTCGGCCAGAGAAGGTTTATTTGACACCTCTGGCTGAGCTTGGGAAGCTCATAGGGGTTTTCTAACGGTCACTTCCTTTGCTGAGCAAAGGAAAATTAGTACCAAAACCAAACAATGGTTAGGTGAAGGAGTTGCTCTAAATGTGAGTGAGTGCAAGATGGAACCGGTGGAGGACGGAAGGTATGCCCTATTAGTAGTTTATCGCGGAATCCCAGAATTGCTCCTGGAATAGTGCTGGAATCGCAGCAGAAACGCTCCACAAAGGAAATATTCAGGTCGCGTATTTTTAGGAGTTGCCGCACTAGTTGGGGCGTTTTCGGCCTGGAAACCCCCAAGCGCCGCGTTACGCAAACGCATAGCAGGGGCGCCGAGTGGCCCCCTAAGAATCCGGAACGGCGGCGCGGCGCGTGCCGCTAGAGGCGCTCTGCTAGGACTTATCGCTATTAAATCATCCATACAAAAATACAGCCCCGGTTTGGCCCTGCTCGCGATAGCCTAGCCGCTCCGTCATTGTCGCGCCGCGGCGCGGCCGCGAGAGCGACAAGGACGCGGCGCGGCGCGGAGAAAGCTCGAAGCTCGGCGAGCAGCCGTTGGACTCGCCTATTTTGGCCAGGCGCTGAAGACCTTGCGCTCGGCGCAGGCACGCTGAAAGACGCTGAAAGCCCGCTCGCCGCTCGGGCGCGATTAAGGGGAAACCGTGGGGAAAGGTTTCATCCTACGTATGTTTGCAGTCTAGCAAGAACTTTGTTTGGACACTTTTGTTGCCTGAAAGTAATATAATTGCTTTTTGATTGAGGATGCCTTCACAGTTCACCAAATTATTCTTCCATGAGATACCCAAAACGAAAAATGTGACCTCAAGCAGTGTCTGGTGCCTGAAACACAAAATGAACTCAAATCTACTGATGCGAACGACTTAAATAATAACTGTTAATCTCCAAGCTTTCTAATAACAACACTTCAAGTTGTTTTGACATTTCCATTGCACAATTTAGCCTGCAACTATTTGAGGTAGTTATAGTTCAGTTCAATTCAACTTAACACTCCAGTTGATACCTTATTTAGCTTATCGAGAACCTCAAAGTATTTGATACCAAAAACAAGGCCAAAACCAAATGTTTGAAAATAAATTTGATATCAAGAACAAGTCCAAAACCAATTGAGACTACTTTACGGATAAACAACAAACCCCACTCATTTAGAGATCAATGTGGTCAACGGTCTATAATTATTTTCCAAAATTTAACGCGTCTATTGATGTACCCATTGCCTGAAACTAGAAATAGTAAGTTAAAAAATGTATCAAAGATTTACTGAACCCTCTAATCAATTTTTTAATAGAATTGCCCTTTCAGTACTCTCCTATTTATCTTTTAGCTGTTCTAGCAAGGATTTGTGTTGTTTAGTTTGGTTATTGCCTAAAACCCTGAAGAAATCAGTTTAAAGAGACTATAAATTTCTGCGGGACTTTTCAAAGCTCTCGAGTGACTCTCTTCATCAGTTTATCAAAATTAAAAACGGCAGAACTGCTGAAGGTAACTCTACAATTTCATTTTAATCTATTCATTTACTTAATAAGACCTACAACTTTTCTGGAAACAGCTAATTAAGCCTAAGTTGTCTGGAATGAGTTGATTGTTCCCTTAATCACCAGTAACTTCACATGAATGCCTGAAATAGCAAAAACTAAATAAATAAGAAGCCCAAATTCAACCCTTGGGCTCAGATGCCTGACGGGTGGCCTACACAGTCACTAAAAATAATTGAGTACCTGCACATATTTCGGACAAAGGATAATAATTTGGTTGTCTAAGACCGCCCCGTATCAGAAATGCTGAACGTCGACGAGGTATTTAGGTCGAATATCTTAATATCTTAATGAATGAGGGCTAAGCTAATTGATATATTGAATATTTACAATGCTCTCTCATTGATTTATTAATAACTTAAGAGTTAAGGCGCAGCAGACATTTTGCCGTCTACAACGGAATTATTATATGTAAATGATGTGTGGAAGTATAAGTACACAAATGTGAACAAGGCTTTTCAGTTGATCCTTTTCAGACTGTCAGACATATTTTTTCAGATGAGTTCAAAATAAAGCAAGGCAATTTTCAACGTCCTTTATTTTATCTATCCCTTGGTCTCTCGTCCCATATTATTTTAATGAGTTAAGAGACATATTTGTTTGATCAAATGATTGTTCAATTGGTTTATCAACAGTTTCCAAATGAGTTCAAAATAAAGCAAAGCAATCTTCACATCCTTTATTTTATTTATCCATTGGACTCTTAGTCCTTATTTATTTTAATGGGTTAAAAGACATACTTTTTTGGTCTCTAACTGTTTTACAGACTTTATATGTTAGTAAATATAGTAATAACTTTTTTAGTCTTTTGAATGTTTTTTTTTTTCGTAAAAATGGGAAGGAGGAACTTTTAAGAGTCCTTAGTTTATTTATCCATTGGTTTCTTAGTCTTTATTATTTTAATGGGGCAAGAGTTAAGTACAATGATATACTGAGGTGTAGATAAAATCATGGCTTTTCAGTTGACCCTTTGGTTAGGCTCATTGAGTTCTAAAAAGAGAAGTAAATCCAAAATTGTAATCCTGAAACTCAAATTGGGGAAACTCTATCTCTCCACGTTGAGACATAACTTTAGCAACTCTATATAAATGATCCAGCTGATTGCTCCATTGAGTGGTCAACATCATTAGATAAAATTATAACAAAAAATCTATAAATAAATACAGATAGTTCAAAATGAAGTCATGAACAATATTCATCCTAAATTACAAATTAGATACTAGAAAGTAAATACTAAATTATTTTGTTCACGTGTAGAGAACGTCACATTGTATATAGTCATTCTCTCTTTTAATGGAAATATTAAACATACTGTTCTTTATTCTCTTTTCATGAGCTTTGCTAAATATCTTTGTTCTCTAAATTAAAAAAATGGCTTGTGCCCTATTTTCTATTTTTTTATTTCACTCTATAGCTTTCTTAATCCAAGAAGGCCTCATTTCTTTTACGTGGGCTGTTCTATTCTTTCAGTTCTGCAGTCTTTTATTACGGCGAGTTTTTCCAATTTAAGACAGTCTATGAATTTGCTGAGACGGACAAAAGAAGCTACCTTTACGGCTGCAAGCAAGAATTCGCCCATAACTTTCATTTTTAATTTCGTCCGCGGCGTGTTTTACAAAGCCGACACCCGAAGGAGAAAGTGCCATAAGTAACACTAAATAAAACCGAATCGCGCAAGGCTGCGCTCTGATTTTATTGCGTTTATTTTTATGCGGCCTCCGAAGGACCGCCGAGGCAGTCGCGGCAGCCAAGTTCTGAACGAACTTAATTTTCTTCCAGGGGGGTGGAAAGCCGACCGTAGTGACCCGCACCTTCACGCACCCCATCAACGCGGAGGACCTAGCCACCGTGTGGGACCAGCAGACCCTGAAACTATTGGTAAGACCCTCCGTCCGCCTCGCCAGCATACTCACGTCTTATTTTAGCTCGAGCGCAGCACAGACTACGAGGAGCGCCAGATCATACGTGCTAGACTGCGCGACGTGATGGCTGAGCAAGAAGGTAGGTGCTAGTCCGTAGCCAGCCCCATACTAACACTTTCTGCCGGCAGCTTGCGCGGACGTCGTGGCAAAGAGCAAGGAGGAGTCCGGCGCGCGAGTAGAGGGTGAGTCTCTTCTTCTGCCGCTTCTTCAGGGCTTGCTTGATGCGCCGGACGGCGAGCAGACGGCCGACTCCGGGACGGAGTCCGGCGAGGACTTGCGCAGCGGGCTGCTGGCCGAAGTGCAGAACGTGCTCGCCAAGCTGGCCAACAGCCTCAAGAGCGAGAGCAGCGAGATGGCCCCCGAGAAGCGGAGCTCCCTCCTGCAGCTGGTCACGCGGCTGCAGAACGGGCTGACGGCCACGCAGCTGTCTTCGGGGGAGCGGCGCAGCAGCGCGCAAGGGCAAGGGAGGTTTGCTCGGAGGCGCAGGCAAAACAGGCACACCGTCGGCGTCACCAGCGAGGAGCTGGAGGACGCACGGAAATTAATGGAAGAGTTCGGCTTGTGCCACAATTTAACCGCCAAACCCGCAGAGAAACCCGCAGCTGACAAACTCCCTCTACAGAAACAAAACTCAGAAGGCAGCGTCTTACAAAACAACTCTCAGTTCAAATCTACCACCACTCAGAACAAAACGACCGTTAAAAATGCAGTCGCCAAACCTTACGGCAGTTCCACCAGCACCAGTCAGAGTCAATCAGGAACGTCCTCCACAGTGGACACGCCTACAGAAGTATCTGAATCTATAGAATTTCCGTTTCCCAGTTCAGATTTAAAGCCACCGGACAACTCGCTACAGCGCGAAACTCCCCCAGTACAGCAGACTCGTACAAATCCCAACCCCAAAAAGCCAGAAACTGTTTCTTCTAGTTTCAACCCCGAAACTAAAACGAAATTGAATTCTAAATCAGACCAGTACGCAAAAACTCCACTGCAACAGTTTAAATCAGAAAACTGCGAAAGCACGCAAGAGTCAGAAACGGACGAAGATACTCTGAAAGGGAAAACTGAAAGTCAACTTCCAACTGCCAAAGAAACCGAATCGAGCTTAATGCTCCAGAACAATCCTATATACTCGAAGCCGAAGACGCCAGAGCCAGAAGATAAGTTAAACAACCGGTTCAACACGAAAAAGCTCAAGATGAAGCGTGCCAACACAATAGACATACCGAAGCCCTTAGATTTTTATGAAACTGAAGATGACTACGACAGCGACACCTCGATGTTGGGGAAGCACAATTCTAGAATTAACAACTATTTGGCCTTACGCGGCCCCATAAGGGTAGGAAGAAACCTTGGATCCAACACAAATTTACCAGTTTTCGAACCGAAGACAGAAAGCGATCGAAAGTTTATGGCGTTTATTAATAAGCACAACGAAAGTAGTGGTAAAGCATCACTTTGGGCGCAGAATCATCTGCAGTCGAACGACAGATCTGGAGCAAACTGGAATAACAGGTTTGGGCGCCTAAAGACGACGTTTGAGAAGGCTGCCAGCACTCCATCCACTCCCAACTTAAGCTCTGCAAGAAACTTCTGGAAGACTGCAGACGACGCAGCAGCCTCTGGAAAGCCCATGTATAACGGCCCTAAAATCAGCAAACAAGGGGCAAGGAACTTGCAGCAAATGTTCGAAAGCAGAGACAAGCAGGAAAAGCAAAATTCAACATACAGTCCATCGGAAGAGAAAAATATTGTAACCGGATCGTTAAAAGTAGACACCAAAGGAATTGATGCTAGCAGAAACTACCGATTTGTACCGCAACCCTTGCCCGTCAACAAGTTCTCACATGCACCCACGTCTGCTTTCGCCGCAATACCCAAGAAAACCCCTGTTCAAATCGTTGCGCAACCTTCTAAACCATTTAGCAATCAACCACTTTCTACTGCCCAACCCAATAATCAGATATTTAAAGCATACACGCCATCTTCGTACCGACCTAACAATCCACCTGTTAACCAACCACCAATAAAACCATTTAACCATTCTGTTCCAGAAACTCTTCCTCATCCGCCGAATATATCGGAGGGCATCGTCAAAAGTGAATACCCAGAAACCGATTCTAACAACAGCACCCCACTGTACTTGTACAGCCCTAAGCCTCTTCAAACCTCTCCCCAAGGTTTCTCGACAGATAACTCTCCTTCAGCAACCCCTTGGACGAGCAACGTTAACGAGCGTCGCGTGCAGAAACTGGCAGCTTCCAAATTCGAAAACGTTTCTCGCGCTCCCCCGGAACCTCAACTCATAAAACCGCGCAGAATGAGTAAAGAAAAGGCTTTTGCCTACCAACAACCGATCCAAGACAACGACAAGCTGACCGCTCCTTACCTAGTCAAAAGCGTGGACAAGAACAGCACAGTCAGAAAATTAAGCGACCAATTTAACAAAGCCCCCCCAAATTCCGATTCATATTCCGCTTTAGCCACGGTAAAATACGGGCCCGCAAATAATTATCAAGACTTGAGCAGCTATCAACCTCAAAATTACTCGATAGTTTACCCCAACTCTAAGCATCAAAGTTACCCCCCAAAGCAAATCGATAATCAGTACCAATCGTACCAGAAATTCCAGCAAGAGCAGGGTCAGAGACATCCCCAACAAACTTCTTCTTCGGTTTATCAACAAAAGCCTCAGAAGCGCCCCGAAGTAAATTCTCACCCGACTGCCATATATCAAGCTCAGTATACTCATCCTAGCAGTTTTAAAACTAAGACTTCAGATTATTTACCTCAGCCTCAAAACTACTCCATTAGATACAACCAGTCCCAAAAACAAAACGCTGTCCCAAAACTGTACCAGGAGAAAACCCAAAAACAACCAAAAGAGTACACCTCGCAACAGTTTATCCAATTTAATCAACCCAAACCGCAGCCGCGCACCTCCCTCCCTGTGCTAGATTCTTCCAGTTCAGAGTCGTCCCCGATTCCGGAAAGACCTCAGTATCAGCGGCAGACATCGCAAGATAGCGTAAAAGAGTACGAGGCTGCCGTAACAAGAGTGATGAAAGGTCCGGTCAGTCACCAAGCCGTCACCGTGCAGCAGAAGTCGCCCAAAAGCCGCGACGAGCACGACACGGAGGGCGCGTTTAATCTAAAAAGCGTATTGCAAAAATTTTCCCAGATGGAAAAGAACGGGCAAGACGTCAAGAAGAAACCAGCTACTAACGAAATTCTTCCGGAGCGGAAGCTTTCGATCGATTCTGCGATGTACGAAAATAATAAAAACGCAAAGGCTATGGCGAATCTACAGAGAACGCAGAGCTTTAAAAAGCCAGTCGAGTCTAGCCAACCCAACTTCTTGGTTAACGGAAAGCCTCTTTCGATGGAATCGACAGAAATCAACGAGGATGGAGAATCTGTGATCACCAGCAAGTTCCATATACCTGTAGTTGCAATCAATTCGAAGACCCAAGTTTCAAAACACGAATCTTTGCAAATGCCCTCGCCAACTAGGCAGATGCTTTCCAAGTCGGATTCGTGGCACCAGCTGATGCACGAGCAGTACCAGGCCCAGCAAAAGACTGCCGGCCCTGTTTCCAGAGCCGTCGCTAGATCGAAATCTAGCCACACCCTAGCGGTGCCCACCATCCAGTTCCAGGCGGGGATGACTAAAGACGAGGTTTCGCAGAAGAAGCGAAGCGTCGAGGCGTACTTCAGCGGCAAAATGTCGCCGCAGAGTCGCAGCAAGACGCCGTCCGACGACGACAGTGTCGATAAAAGCGACAAAATTGAAGTCAAAAGCAACAAAAGCTCAATTAATCGAAAGAAAACTTCCGAGAAGGTTTCGATACACCGGCACGGAGTGGCTCGCAGCAGAACCTTGCCGAACTTGGTGTGTCCGGACTTGTTGGACGAGAGCAAAGTAGAAGAATCATTCGAAGATCTCTTCAAGTCGAACTCGTAGATGCGAGTACTTGTTTGGTTTGCTTAACCAGCCCATTCCATTTCCACGTTGTTAATTTGGATTTTAGATTGTAATAGGCCCTGCGCCAGCCAGAGGCCGCCACTACATATAATTGTGCCACTCGTGGCACCGCTTTCGTTCACTTAACGTATCTGCCGAAGTGTTAATGCCAAAACTGATCTCAGATAAGTTTACTGTTAGAGAAGGTTAAACGTTGAAGGAGGAAGGTGTGCATAGTCTCGAGTGAATTTGAAGATTGGTGTGTGGTGTGCGCACACCAGTCGCGACTTCGAACGGGGGAGAGGAATGCGACCGGAAGATCACACCATGGGTGAGAGGAGTGTGTCGGTGTGTTTGGTGTGCGCACCCACTAATCCGCTTGCACACCTACTGTATGCTCGCCGGCGATCTTGCCGTACGTCTCCGTGTGTTTGCCCCATACACAGCGAGTGTGCGACACCCTGCCAGATTTTTACCACCATTTTTGACAGTTTGCGCCATTGGCCAGCTTCCACACAAACATTTTTGATTAGACGTAGGCTTTGCGCCCGTTGTGCCACAACGTAACGAACTTAATCAGTCGGACACATTAAAACTTGTACACTGCTTTGTATGTCATTCGGTTGTACCACTTCAATAACCACCTTAACGTGAATTCTGCATGCGGATTAATTTGCGTAGGACCAAGACAGTAGATGTGTTAACAGCTCTTGCAATATACAAACCACTTGCCAGCTCTGCGGCGCTTCTCACGGCTGTGTTTTTTTTTCAGAGAAAGTGGAAACCAAGAGTTGCACGGAGGGTCCCGCAACCACCACTACTCAAGGTGAGGTTGACGCTACGGTCTGTGAGTTGGTGAGCAATTTGTCTGCTTGTTGCAGTGACCACTAGAGTAACCAGCCAGCAACAAGTAACAAAGAAGCCCATGTCGCCGTTTGCTAAATTTCGGCAGCTCGACAAGCAAAACAGCCTTAACACTCCCCCGGGGTAAGCAACCGCCTTTAGCGTTTTATAGGTCCTTGCCAGCTAGACAGATTGATGAAGAAACAATGAAAAGCAAAGAACGCCTTTATCCGTTTCTTAAAAAATATTTTTATCTGTTACAATTTCTATATTTCAGAAAAATAAAAAAAGAATTAACAATGAAGATTAAGCATCTAAAAAGTTTTAAAATTATTAACTCTTCCAATTTTATGTTCATTTATAATATGTTAATGTGGTTAATGTCATCAGAAGTGTGATGAGATTTTGCTGGTAGTAAAAAAATGCTGCTAGAGAAACAAGGGAAAGCAAGTAAAACCCATCTTCAAATGAATAGACCGAGCAAAGAGAAACTGAAAATAAGAAACAAGCTTAGTTAGATCTAAAATATGGATGGCCAAAAAAAGGGGATATTACAGATCTTTTAGAGATAATTTTCTAATAGACAAATAGATAACAATAAAGAAAAAGAAACTATTAAAAAGAAAAATGGGAACAATAGAAAAATTCAGAGAAAATGGAATATCTGAATGTCCACAAAAAAACTCAAAATGGGAAATGGCCAAGGAACTCAAACCAAAACAATTTTTTCAAAAGATTTCAACAAAAAGAAATAAAAAGTTGATCTGTACTATATAATAACATTTCTTCAAATTACCATTATGACTGGAGCTTAAAAGACACTAACTAGATAGCAAAAAACATTTAAAACCAAAAGAACCGAACCACTGGTCTATTAAAGGTACGAAAATGAAATTATTTTAAAGAAATGTAAAGCAAAATAGGCGAAGACCCTTACAACAATCTATTGGACATACAAAAACGCGGCATCTCAAAAATGTGTTGATAAGGAAGACAGCAATTAATCTAATATTTTCATGTGTAACAAAGTAGTCAAAACATAACTAGAAACCAAATGAACGGATGGACGAAATCAATCTGAAACAAAAGAGGATTTTCTATTATTTAACAAAGAGAACTCTCTCCAATAGAAACAAAGATGACATCGAGATATAAACAAATAATTAATGTGACCTTAAAGACACAGATGTTAAAGAAAACAATAATTAAAGAATTTAGATATTTCCAGAAGAAAATAAGATTATAAAACACCAACTTTTTCTTGGACCAAAACTGCAAAATCTGATAATTGAATAAAACAGAGGACAAAGTAGAAGAAAATTTCCACATTCACTTGCACCCTTTTGGAAAATAAAACCCAAAATCAAGGATAAAAAGGCCAACAGATAACATCCCAGCGAACAGAGAACAAGTTTTACCATACCATGATGAACCTCCTATCAAATAAAAAATTATGTAAGTAATACTACATCTACCTTCACCACTGTCATAATCACACCTTATAGAACAATTGTCGACATAAAGCTCAGGATGCGAGCCAGATCTCTTCAGAAATACCTATAATTTAACTTACAACGTTTGACCACGTATGCACGTTCCAACAGTTGACAAAAATCGAACGAGAAAAAGGAACAACTTCAACAGTTGATTATCCCGACTATTGCACTTGCAATAGCTTGATGTAAAATGACAGTGGCCAATGCGATACTCAACTACATCCAAGCGATCTAACAAATCAAGTACACATTTGATAGTCAAAATCGATAAGAAATTGGTGTTAGGTGCAATGACGTCGGGGAATATTTTGTCTTACCTTCCAAAATTTTCATCATCGGGTGACTTGGTTCACAATAAATAAATTTTCAGCCCTCAAAACTATAGAGCGTATCTTATAAGTTTATGACAAGCTGCTGAAATGGTCCAAAGGCGCAAAGAATCCATCGTTCTGCCTTCACTCAAAACATGATATAGAAGAATAGTTTACGACAACCTCTTTCGCAAAAACGATGCAAACATTAGCCAAGAAACCATCTTGGAGAGAAATGGTCCAAAATATCCTCTATCAAATTGTGGTAAAACAATAGCAATGATTTGATTTGGTTCCTGGATCTACAAAATACGACACTCCAGACAATGATAATTAGTAGATGTTTCTCGCCATCTTTTGTCATTTCAAAAAACTGAGACTAGCTATTTCTCACAAACCATAAATCTAGAATAGAACAGGTCAAAAATATCTGGAAATAATATATCTGGATTTAAAATAATAATATAAAATTGAGAGAGCATAAGCCTGATGCAACTTTCATATGTTTTGGTGGGACATTTTAACATTATTGTAATAAAAATATTCATGATTTCCATCCGCTATGCTTAACTACACCACAGTGCAGACTGAACGAGCGCAATCACTTAAGCCTCCCAGGCTGCTTGCTTCTCCTCTTAACCATCCACTCCTTCACTGCTTCGACTGTCTCAACTAACTCGTACGAATTCCACAACTTCAACTTTCCCGTGACGCCTCTCTTTGCCTCCCGTGACACTTCGGCTTCATGATTACTAATGCTTGTGGTCTTCCGGTCGGCAGAACGCCTAGAACCCCCACAGGCTCTCGGCCCCTCTTTAAGTTCACTGACCCCGAGCTCAGTCGGCAGGCCAGCACCGTCAAGGAGCGGCTGTTGCAATGGTGCCAGATGAAGACCAAGGAATACGAGGTAGCTTGGTGTGGTGGTGGTGGACGGCTTGCGTTAGGCTTGGTTCGCTTCGTGCTGTTTGGTGGAGAGGCTTCTGCTTATTTGACTGCTTTTACGATCCACATAAGAGTGAGGCTGCATTAGAGCTCATCAGTTGTTGTGCGTTCGAGCAGCACAGCCGGCCGCTCTAAGTGGGGTCTGTTTCCTCTTGCAGAACGTGCAACTAGACAACTTCTCAAGCAGCTGGGCGGACGGGCTGGCATTCTGTGCTCTGATTCATCACTTCCTGCCAGACGCCTTCGATTACCATACGCTCACACCCAAGGAGCGGCGCCACAACTTCACTCTTGCCTTCCGTATAGCCGAGTAAGTAGCACCTCGAGAGGCAAACGGGCGGCGCTCAAGTGCGCGCTATTTTCAGCGAGAAGGCCGACATCGTGCCTCTCCTGGATGTGGACGACATGGTGGCCACGCGCAAGCCTGACTGGAAGTGCGTCTTCACGTACGTGCAGACAATCTACTCGCGCTTCAAGGATCAAGACTGATCGGCGCTAGTCTAGCGACAGCTATTGGTTGAGCTGATCAACCAGTACCTGATGTTGTTGTGCCTTCAAGTATTTCATCTTTGTACAAGTTTTGTTAATTTTGTATGTTTTGTAGAATTGTCTCTGTTAGACTTACGACTTGCATGTACTGTGATTGTATCGTAACGTTTGTCCAAACTTTCCCCTAATCGCGTCAGGACATCGGCTGGTGATACTTCAGAGCACTCCACTCGTCCTCTTCACTTCCGCCCGCTGCGTTTCCTACTCTTTATATTTTTCTAAGTTTATACGCTACAATGTTAACTCCACACATGCTTATTTATTAACTACGTATTTAGTCGTTAAGGTTTTATATGGGTTGTTGCTTCGCAGAGATGGTCAAATAATCCACGCTGTTACGAGTGCATCGCATCGCGAATAATTGTTACATATGTTATGCAGTAATATGTTGCGAGGGCCCCCAGTCGCGTGCAGAGCTGGGGGCTCGTCTTGATATTTTATAAAATGTATGTATACTGATCTAACAAACAATAAACGAAAATGCAAACAAGGACCTTCTCTTCCTTTATGTTAATTATCAACGAATGTATAATAGGAAACAAATATATTGTTCTTTAATGGGTAAAAAAATAAAACACTGACCAATCAGAACGTGGGGAAAGATTAAATGCAGCCAATTTTCTCACCATTCTCCAAATATGGTGATCATCAATACATCAAAGGTGACCATTATCATTAGCAGAAAATGATATCCAAGCGGCAAAAACTATCATCACCCATCCCATCTTCCTAATATCTCTAACCCACAAAACATCCATGTGGTAAATAATGTCAGTAGATAAATATTGGTCTTCACAAACATAAAAAATTATATTTATTAAAAAATTAGACAAATAGTGCCCACATGCTCACTAATGGTCTACACCGGGTCATACCAAGTCCTTAGAAACCGTCTAGAACTGTTCATAAATATCAAAATACCTTTATCTTAAAAAAAGCCTTGGAAGAATCACCAATTTGGTAAAGTTTCTAATAAATTATGGATCTATAAGTCTCAGTAATCAACAATAATTGGAAAATTGATAATAAAAATACAAGATCAACACTCAAAACTTTCCAAAGCATGCCCAGCGGTTTTCAACAAAAACAGTGGCTCCATCAGATTCGAAGGAAGAAGCGATATTGACCACTGGCACGGTATCCTACACTCTACTACAATCATATTTGCGTCAATAGCCTCGATATGTTTAATAGAAGTAATTGTAAATATTTACCGGAAAGCCTTTCTAAAGGTTTTTAATCCAAATCCAAAGCACTATTTGTAAAACAAGATCACATATGAAGACAAAAGACAGACCTAGGCAAGTTAAAGGCTGTGAAAACTTTTTTTTAGAAAATACAACTTCTCAACCCAACATATATATTACCACTGACTTGGTAAATCTTTTGCTACTATAACACTGTATTAATTGTCAAAACAAATAAATATCTACTGTAAAGAAAAATATACTTTTATTTATTATTATTATCATAGAGAAAAATACTACTTATATTATCTTAAAAAGACAACTATGGTTCAAAAACCAGGAAAATTCAATTTTGACTTCCATCATTATTGTGAGTGACAACAAAAGATAAATTACCAAGGTCATGTTTAGCAAAATCCAAATATAAAAAAATATGACAAACAATTCCAAATAAAAAATAATTATTCTTTTTAATAGGCAGCCAAGTTTTAGAACAGTAAAAAACAAAGATGGTACTCACAAACCAATGAAAAAAACCAGAGGGTTACAATATAAAACAAAGCTATGGTATTATTCCATTACTTCTAAATTTTTCAATAGAATAATACAGCCGTATAATGTATGCTTGCGAAGCTTTTGCTACATTCTTGTATATCCAAAACCAACGATGTGATTCATAAAAAATCTTGTGATTCGATATCACCATATATTGAAGGGTACAACTAGTTTTGATCTGTTAATGGTTTTACCTCACTGAGTTTTAATTTCACCACTACTTTATCCACTATAGCCAGAGACGTCTGGAGCTTACCTTAAATTGGCAAACCCAAATAGAAAAAAGCGTGCCCCGTTTAACATCACATAGCAACTTGACGTTCAGATCTTTTTATGGACAATCCCATTTACTTTCCAGGTGAATGTTATCCACATGCTCCCACCTATAAGAAATGCGACAGGGGTTAAAACATTTTCCACCTTTTAAATGCATGCCATAAGAAGACAATATTCAAAATCTCCAGAAAGATGACCACCTACCTCAAACCTCAAAAAAATCAAATGTAATCGCATCGCCTGACTACAAAGAATTGAAGAGTTTTGAAACCTAGCTATGGATAGCTGTGGTAGCCTTTAATAGGGGTGGTGCCCTATTATTCTGAAAAAAAAGGACCATCTTCCACCAGCCAATGGAGCCTGTATTTTTTGGCTAAAAACCGTAAGACCTAAGAAATTGATACTTGACACACTAATAGATATAAACCAAGTATCACTAAAATCAATTTTGAAGCTTCCTCCTATTATCTACAGATGACGTAAGATGTTGCGACGATGTTCTACTGTGTCCACAAATGGCACTACACATAAAACTGGTCTTATCTGGACATAGGGATTATGTTGGTTGCTTAGCCGCTTGTTTGATTTAATATAAAAAAAATATGGAAAATACAATAAAGAAACCATTCAGACATTTCTTACTACCATCTATAGATTACATACAGTTACAATAACGACACGATGTACTAGGTGATACCGATTGTCTATATACATATTTCATTTGCCTATGTACAATGAGCTAAACTGCATTTTGTATTATTTAAGTCTATCGTTTGTTAAATATTTTTTAAAAAGTAGTTGGAAGCTTCTTTCTTATTCTCAAGAAGTTAAACAGTAAAACTATTTACCGAACAGTAGCTCACCGTTTGCTTGCATAATTTTTGTCTTCCAGGTGCTGCTCAAATCTTCCTGTAGAATATATTGACCAACAATTACTTATTATTATACAACAAAAATTGGTTATGTGTAAGTATAAACAATGGAAGTTTTTCCAATACCTGCAGCCTTGATATCAGATTATATTTACATATAACGCTACTAGAGAACATACATTATATTAAAGAGCAGAGTATTGTGAAATAATCAGAAATAAGGCACATTAACAGTTGTGCACATGTAGAAAATAGTTTATTATTTCCAACGTTGTTAGCATATCAGAACAAAGTACGCATGCAGCACTGCGAAACTGGCTGGTCAAGTGGAGAATTGTGCAGTATGTTAAATGAGAAATGTTGAGTTCATTCATCAATGCTTTTAATCAAAAAATGCCTATTCACCTGTTTTAGTAAATACACATCAGTATCAAGAGGATCATCTGCTTATTTGAAGCAGAGCATCAACTACGAGTACCACTAGGGAGGGAGATTTCTATTTATGTATCACCTACAATGGCGGCAAAGAAGAGTAAATGGTATAGCTTATTGTGTGTCCACCTCTGCTGTTTGAATGAAGAGCATTAAAACAATGCACAAGACAGTCAAAATATTGTTTAACATACTTTGATGCCATTTGTGCAACAAGAGCCAAATGAACTATTTCAACAGAACATCTACTAACATTTCATGTAACTTAATGTACTTCCCAATATTCATTAAATCTTATGATCTGAAGACCTATTTTCTATCACGTAAAAGTAGGACTTGACTGGATGTTGTCTATTCTGTGTCATCTGCATTATCATTTCCATCTGAATTTGTGATCAAGTTGTTAAGGTACTTAGTTGCAGTATAGACAGATCCAGGTTCAAATGTGGACTCCAAATTCTTGACAATTACCCTACTTAAGCCACCAGAACCGAGCATTGTTGTCAATTTGAACAAGAGATAATGATGTCCAAGACGAGGCATTTGCCCAATTACCCAGTACGGGAGCATTAACTTTCCAGTTTGCAAGCCTCATTACCAAATGGAATGCAGCCTCACAATTATTTTTATTTGAAAATTGCAGTATAAATTATCGAAAAAATACACAATGTACTTTTGCTTTTTTGACAAATTTTGAATACGAGTATGGTCTCGTGCCAATTATTTTGTACAATACATGTGACCTATCCCAGAAATGTAATGCAAAAAATTACATTAACATTGGTTTGCTATTTTAAGGAAACACCTTGTATTACATATAATTCATTTTTTAATTTTTTTTTTAAAGTAGCATCAAGTTTCGCCTTCAAAAAATTCTCATAAATTCAAAACAATCTTTCAAGCACTCTGATACATATTTAATAAAAAATTTCTATACTTACCATGCACACTTTCACAACTCACCAAACCTACATCACTACATATAATGTAAACAAAGATTATGGGAAAATAATTTTTATTTGAATCAGATACAGTGAATCCAAACGTTACAAAATTATTAAAATAAGTGTTCCAAACAACGTAAATAACCCAATTATGGTAACAGTGCGAGTGATAAGACTACAGTGAAATGTAAAAGTATCAAACACTGCTTCTCTCAGCTCCGGAACTAAGTATTGGATGCGGCCTTGATTATGGTCGCCAACAGGTCGGGGTCCTCCTGTTGCTGTCCCACCCACCACATAACCAGTGCGTTCTCATAGGTCATAACATTGCGCGTGTGATGCAGGGGGTCCAGCGTGTGATGCTGGCCGCTGGCTGTCGCTAGGACAGGGCGGTATGGATGCAAGCTGACTCCGTTGCAGCAGTCATTATGCAATGGTAACTGAAATTAAACAATTGATTTTAACTTAATATTGCTAAAATTAATGGTGTTCCAATCACTGATTATATTACAAGGTATCAGTGTTGGTACAAAAATTTAAAGATGTTAAATTTAAAATATGAATTAGTTACCATATCTATTTTCAATAGCACAAAAAACAACAGCAGGTGTCAGTAAATAAACACAACTGTACAGCAACAAATGGTAAAAATTTAAAATTTTGATCTCAATTATCTCCAAAACTAAGCCGGTGCACGGAAATTACCAAGAGAAAAAGAGTTGCAGGATTTATCATGAATATGTTCAGTTGGCGAGAAACCCCAGACTGAAACCTTAGTTTTTTTGTATTGAATTTTTTCCAAATTGACATTTTTGAACAGGATTTTTTTCTATGTTACCAGAGTGGAGGGATGCTAAGGGGATCATAAATCGAGTGTCAGAGGGAAAACCTATGACCTACCTAAGTGGGAACCTCCTAGCTACCACAGATTTCCAAATTATCCATAAATATTAAATTTGTTTTTAAAAATTCATAGCCCTACCGCACAACTACCCAACAGTTAATTCCACAACCTCAATACACCAATTCAAAAGAACCCTAGAGTTTTTGAACAAAACTTTAATTCTACCACCAGTCAAACTTTAGTCACAGAAGATGGTATCCAAATTGCAACAATAAAACAGACACACTGTAACTCTTTCTTATACCCCTCTAATATTAAGGGTGATCATATTGCAGCATTCTTCATCTACAACAAACGACAATGCTTACTCATTATGATCAAAAACCAACTAAACACCCATAGAATAATCCATATCATATTAAAACAATGCTTGTACTTGTTTGTCTTGACCACACTTCTCCATGTGCACATTCTGCCTTATCTATACTGAAAACTACATATAATTTTCACACACCATCTGACAATCATAACAATAATGAAAGCCAAATCAAAATTAACAATGACAACAACATAATAATTCTGCAAAACCTTACAAAACATTAAACTACACAAAAACTGTAATTTGGCAGTGATAAATACCACAAGTGTTGCAATGATGATAAATTATGTGATCATTGCATAGCTGCCAAAACATCATTTATTTATTAGATATCAGTATGGCTGTCTTCTAAATTTATGTAATGTGAGAATTCTACCTTCAAGCAAATCTTATATTAGTTGAAAATATACAACAGCAGAAAAAAATTAACAGTAATATTACCACAAAAGAAAAACTACAGAAGTGGGAAATGAAAGTACTGTGGAGTGAACTTAAAAATACAATAAGAAAGTAATAGCAGAAATATGCAGTGGTATAACTAAATGGATAAATAAGCAAAAGTAAATAGAATGATGGGATGAAGGAATTAAAAAGGTAATAAGGAAAAAACTATGTAGAGAGCTTATCTTAGAGTTAATAGTACAAAAGAAGAAAATATGGAGTATAACAACCAACCTGAAAAGGTAAAGCAATTAGTGAAAGAAGCAAAAACGAAAGTGTGGGAAGAATTTAGACAAAAAACATGGGGCCGGCAAAGAGATTGCTCTGTAAGCAATCCCAGAATGAACTTAAAAAAACCTTTCGATTTCGATTTATATCTCGAAAATTATTCGACATAGAATTTTTTCGACTTCATTTTCGAATTCAGCGTAAAATTTCCTATAAAAATCACATTTAAAATCGTAATGTCGAAAAATTTCCCGAAATTCGAAGTCGAATATCTCGAAAACTATTCGCGATAGAAACTTTTTGATTTCGATTTTGAAATCAGCGTAAAATTTCCTATAAGAATCCATTTTAAAATTTTAAAAAATCCATAATTTTGTGACAGCGACAGACAGACAGACAGACCGACAGACATATAGAATTCAGTAACGAACTTTTCAAGTTCGTTGATAAGACGGATAAAAAAATCCAATGAAGAACACAAAGATAAAGAAAAATCATTACAAAAATAGATGAGATACTAGGAAAATTGGGAAAGTATTTTGGTGAATTACTAGAGGTAGAAGAAAAAAAGCAGAACACAAATAAGAAGAGGAACCCTAGAGAAAAATACATAACTACAAAAAGCGAACAAAGCGATTAAGACTGAAAATAGCTTTCCCCTCCTCCCCAAGCATAAATGATATAAGAAAATACAAGCCCGATTCAGAACTGGAGTGGATCTTTTTACATTTCTACAAATAGTTGAAAACGTAATTACAGCAGGTAAAAAGAGAGAGTAAAAAGAGAGAGTAAAAATATAGAAAATAATGCCAGAAAGTGGGGCAAACAAAATATGATTGAAATAATACAAAACTTATATTTAAAAAATAATAAACAAAAGAATTAGTAAAGTGATATCACTACATGGAAGTGAGTCATAGTTGTTAACAAATTACTTAAAAAGTAAATCAGTAGTATGAAAAATAGACATTCTAAGAAAACTGGAATGAGAAACAAAAAAAGAACAGAAAAAGTGAAATGTGCAGCCAATATGGTTGGTTACAAAGATAAAAAAAATAAAGAAAACAGTCAAAGAAAAAGTGGTATGAAGAGCATAAAGATATACTGGATCACAGAGAACAGGCAAGAAAGAATAAGTGCTACAATTTAGAGAACACAAAGTAATAAGAGCAACTAAAGAAAAGCTAAAAAACGTATATATAGAAGAAAGAAAAGAGAATACATAAAGAAACTCAGCGAAACACAAAAGAGAATTTATCAAAAAGTGAAAAGGTTACACACACAGAGTACTCCTATATGCAATAGACAAGACCTGGTGGGAAATCTGCAAATATGGAGAAAATAATTAAAGAGCCATGAAGTCTGCCTATTAAATAAAAAGATTGATATAATAACACAATACAATTATAATCTTATATTTTCTTCAATGCACTCCCTGTTCACAATCACACACAGATGCAGTGTTGTTTTCCACCGATCAAAGGTAAGAAGCAGATTAGTTTCTTTTAGTTGTTCAACTAATCTGTCATTTTGTTCTTTATTACTTCAATCAACTCGGGACTAATTTTTCTTCAAAGAAAAAAATCACATGGTGCTACAAAACGTCAGCACAAATTTTCTCATGGTACTCTTATTGCTCGAGTATAAAAACCATCTTGATACAAGGTTTTTCATGTTAAGATCCCCATAAAAGTTTTCAAGGTATTTGAAAGTTTTCTTGGTGTTTTGTTTAATTTTACAGAAAATTCAAATGACACTTTAAAATTAAACTGTTAAACTTTCGACATGATAGACAACCGACAATCAAATGAATACCCAAAGTGTTGACGTTTCTCAGGTTCAGACAAATTCAAGGTTATTACTCAAGCATGCACAATCACTTCTCAGCTTTGTCCAAGAGATAGAAATACACTATCATTATTTTATAGATAATTTTATATTTAAAAATTGAGAAATGAGAGATGATTGGAGATAAGACAATAAAACAATGGAACCATAAGGAAGTTGTACGAGTTTCAAAAATTTGTCAAATAGAAGTGGAATAACAGCAGAGGTGCAAAAGGCAAACAGGAATAAATTAGAAGAACTGCATAAGATTATAATAGATATGTAAACAAAGAAAATGATATCAAATAAACAAAAAAACACTAGTCTTGCCCAACCTATAAAAAGAAAAACCAAACTTTGTGAAAATTACAGGTTAGCACTATTTAAATAGCAACACAAAGTACTGGTAGTAACAATTAAAAATATGCTTAATGAGGTAATTGAAAATAAATTAAAATTATATTATAATAACTTTAAACCAAAGAAGTCAGTAATTGCTCAAATTTTTGTATTATAACAAGTAATGAACAAGAGAAACTAATACTTTATATTCTAATCGTTGACTAAGCAGGCCCATGACAAAATAAGATCAAGTGTATGGAGCTTCAAGACAATTGGAAGTGCCAGAAAAGCTAATAGTGTTAATCAAACAGTCACTGAAGGCCAAGGTTTACAAACAGTTAGTAAATAAACTTAGATCACATGGTAATAAATATAGAAGACTGTAAAAAAAATAAGGAACAAAAACTTCTGTAGGTCAACAGAATGACAAAAGAGATCAAAAACATTGTAGAAGAAAAATAAGAACGAACAAAGATAAAAAAAATAAATAAAGCAGTCAAATAAAAAGTGGTATGAGGAGAATACAGAAATACCGAATCAGAGAATTGAGAAATTTCATGTAAAGAGACAAAAACAAGAATACCCACTGTCAACATTGCTACCAATGACATAGGCAATGTATAATAAAAGAATACAAATTGTAATATAATATGTAGATAATTTAGTAACAAGAAATAAAAGTAACAGAACAAAAACAATGAAAAGAATAGAAAAAAAAGTGAAGACTAAGAATTGAAGATAAATGGGGGAAACAAAATATATGATAGTCGAAGAGCATAAGAATGTTGGAATTTGTTGCAGAAAATGTAACAAAATACAATTTTACAAAAATAGTAAGTTTTGATTGCCTTGAAATTACCATAATATGGAAAAGACCACCAAATGAGACAAAAAATATTTGAGAAAAAGTAGAAACATCTATTTATAGAACTATAATGAAGTAACTAGTTTAGGAAAGTGAACTACAATGAAAGTGTTGAAAACTTGAAAAATCCTGAAAACACGTTTGATAAGATAAAAGAATACGAATGTGAGAGAAAAACAAATAAACTGATGATAAATATACATACGTCAGTTACAAAGGCGCACAGTATAAGATGGTTAGACCATTTTCAAGGTCACCGAATATGAGACCAAAATTTTTAATAAAACCCTCTAAGAGGTTGCTCCCCATCATATTGAAACTGTGATTTTAAATGACCACTGGAAAATATTATGCAACAATTTCAGAAAATTCTTTTCAATAACTCATCCCATCAAAGTGAAGTGATAGCGGATGTAATTCATTTAGAAAGTCATCGACCATACCTACCCAAACACAAACAGTTATTGTTAGTAAACATTCAAACATATGGTGTACATATTGTTCTTGATTCAAACATGAGCAATGTGCACTTTAAAGATTACCTCATTTGTGAAAGGCATACATAGGATAAACTGGCTATTTCACACTTTACAACATAAAATGTGCAGAGGAATGATTGAATTCTCCATAAATGATGATTTGGCTTATAAAAAAACTCATATGTGTGTACAACCGCTTATAGAATACCTTCATCTCTTTCTGGAATTCTAAAATTTCTTGCTCAACCCACACCATACATCCTTTAATTATAACTAATATCCCATGTCTCTTTGTATGTATGTTGATGGTTTTTCTATTATTTTCTTTTTTTTTGATTATTTTTCTGTTTTGTGTCAATCTTCCTGCATCTTTCCATTCAAATGTCGCAATTTTCTTCCTATCTCATTCTTAATCGGCCTACATTATTCCTTATATTTTTACTTTATACACCTTGTTTTCCCCTTATTTCTTTTTTATATATTTTTTCCTTTGTAAATACTGTCATTTTCATTTCAAATTCTGAAGATTTATTATTTTATGTACATATACTATTTTAGTGATAGTATCATACTTATTTCCTTTCCTGTTCTTTTTGGATTGTCTTGAACATAATTTCTTTTTACCTTATAAAAATATTTTTCAAATCAATAAAACATATGTTTTTCTTTTTTGCTATGTAGTTTTTTTCTAGTTGTCTTGGGTGCTGTGACTCTTCCACTCATGGTTCTGATGTTTCTCTTCATTATCCTTGTTAATACTTTTCCTTTTTTACCATATCATCCAGTAACTCTATCTTTCCTTTTCTAGCATCTTCCAAGCCTTTTAATATCTCTTCTGTGATGTTATCTTAACTAAAACTTTTCCTAATTTTAATTTAATAACGTGTCAGTTCTTTCATTATTATACATTGTAATTTTCTTTCTTCCTGAATGTAAATACTTTTTTCCTTTTCTCTTCCTTATCTTTTATTTGTATGTTCGGTGTTTGTCATCTAATTTTCTTTGACACTGTGCAAGATGTTTGTTACACTGAACTTTTTCTTGTAACTTCAAGTAGTTTCTCTTTTTTCGGTTCCCAGTCTTCATTAAAAAGTAATCCACAATAGATTTCTCTTTTCTTAATTTATTTTGTCTTATATATTTTTGTGTATATTTGTAATTAAATGTTGTATTTGTTGTATTTCCTATATAAAATTCTATTAACTTATTCCTGTTATTTTCATTGTATACTTTTCCGTTCACTTCCTTCATCAATACACTATCTTATAGAATTTGTCTCTAGCTTCTTTCTTTGTGTTGTAATTAGATGAACTATATTCCATATATTTTTGTCGTTCATTCTTATTTCAACTACCAATACTCTTTCATTTATATGTTCCTCTTATATTATCTCCTTTTTATCGTTTTAATTCTGTAGTTTATATCTATTACTGATCAATATAGTCAATATCCATTCTTCATTTCTTTTATCATCATCTCTTCCTTGCATTTTGATTTTAGGTTACTTCCAAGGAATTTAGATTCATTTCTCCAATTATTTCGTCTTTTTTATTATTTATGCTCCTTATGTTACGTACAACACATTTTGTAATATTATTTTGTCCTGTATATATGCGTATTTCTTTACTAGGGTCTTGTTTTGTTTAGTTTTTTATTATAATTTTTTACACCCTTCTTTGACAGGATTACTATCACATTTCTCCATCTATAACTATGTTCTGGTATTAAATTTTAATTTCTCTGTTCTTTCCTCTTCTTTCTTTTTCTAAATTACATATGTATCTCCAGATTCTCCTTTTTGTGTTTAATAATTTCAATGCGGATTTTTGCTTCATTTGAATATTATTTTAAACCGACACCCAAGGGATATAAGGATACAGACGAAGAAGAATATTCTTTGGTTTTCAATTTTATTTTTATCTTACCAAGAGTTTAACTCCACTTGTAATATTTCTTTTCTGTATCCATCTTTTGAACGCTATTGTGGCTAGACAGTTAAGACACATGACTGTGGTGCAGATGGACTCAGGTTCATTTACTGGGGTTCGAATGCCTGGTGGATGACCACAGTCAGGCTAGCAAAACTCTTGCTTCCATTTTCAAATTCTTTTATATTCCTTATGTCTTTCTTTTTTAGAAATACCTCTATGCTACCAATACTATGCGCCCTTATTCTTCCTCTTTTATTTTCTTTTTCTTTATTCATTAATTGTATCCCAACACTTTCACCTATAATAATAATAGTAAGGCTCTGTGATCCAATGGAGAGCATAACATGCAAAATGAAAGGTTAAAGCAGTCACCACACACTATCTCTGGTATGAGACGATGTACTGCACCTTAGAGGACTGCATTATTACCTCTCGTTCGAAGTGATTGTAGCTACTCAATTATTTTTTTGTGACTGAATAGGCCATCGGCCAGGCTCACCCAGAATTGAACCCAGATTCACCTGTAAAGTAACCAAGCAACTCAATTGCCCAGCCATAAACTGGCCATTCTTACAGGATATGTTGGAACTAACCCCGCTTGCATGTACAGTTTAAAATGTACATCAACTAAATGGGCGTTTTAAAATCATTTTTTATTGTATTACATTTTTGCATACCAAATGATTAAACTGACACCTTACTGTACGTCTTAATATTAATTCCTAAAAGTGAATCACTATCACTTTTAAATCATATTACATAAGAATCCATTTCCACATTTCCCAAGTCATTCAATAAAATTTGAGATATACATTCTGAGAAGGCTTTGTATCAATTTAAAAATGACAGCATCCATAAATGTGCAAAATTAAAATATTGTAACAAATTACCAAACGCCCCCCCCCCCCCCCCAATAAGTGCACCGTAGCGTTAAGCGCTTACAGTTAATGACAAATTCGCCATTTTTTTTACCACCAAGCGATGTGCTCGGACTAAAACAATACACAAATTTTCAGATGTTTATCAAATGGTTCTGGTAGGCCCCAGAATCGGTCCTAATTGCATAAATATAATGCAGCAAAGCATCTAGGAGTAGTCAAATATCAGACACAAGTGATTGTACTAGTGCAACATAGTGTTACAGATATAAAGTAGTAGCTCCTTGTGTAGTGTATATAAATATTATTAAATAATTTGATTTCTTGTAAGTAAAATAAATAAGTAATCTTAATAAATTTAAATATATTATTCACAACTGTCGAGAGCAAAAACGTTACATTATGGAATCAAGCAAAACAATTCCACATAACAAGTACACAGACCAACTAGTTAAAGAGAGAGTGCTTAAGCTACTTCTTACAATTACAGTAACAAATTATGAATCAAAACTTCCAATATTGTAGGATGCAGGATGATGGCAAAAGCATGCCCACACATGGATAGTCCTGTCTACAAACAAACAACAAAACCATAAACTAACCATAGGAAGTTCCAAATCTACCTAGTAAAAATCAAAAAGTGCAAAAAGACTAATTTGTACATAAAGAGAGAAACAAAAAATAAAGCTGTGGTAAAAAAGCCCAGTTGTTGTTGGAACATTTACAATTATGATAAAATTCATAGAGAATTACAATGTTGCTAAGTTGCAGTAACATAAATTACAAATTAAATTAAATAAATAAAGATCATACATCTATCTCCAAACTTTAGTGGATATGCATTTGTCAAAAAGTAAATGCATCATGGGCTTGTATTAGCCAAAAACGTAGTAATGTTAAAAAACAAAATACTAACGTTTTCATAAATTTGCAGTTGAAGCAAGACAACATTCTAAAAATTCCCCAGTTTTGGTTAACTCGAACCAACTGAGAAACCTGTGAAGTATGTAAACACAACAACTTGAGCTTCGTCTATGAGACGTGGCTTGCTACTCACCACTGTGTAAACTCCCATATAAACAAGGTCATTTCGTGCAGCTAGTGTTACGCAAATAAAGCTATTAATTAGCTGCATCATTTTAAAATGGAAAATATGCTATATTCCATTCTGAGCAAGTTTGCACTGAGTTCAGTAACGAGGTTAATTTTTGTCATCGAAATACTCTACATAACAAAGACTTTGTACGCAGTTTTACAACTATGCTTTTTCTAAACTCCTGCATACAATTCAACTTTTCTGTAATGTTTTAAATGAAACTGAAATGTCAATCCCCTAAGATACCAATTAATCTTCCAAAGTCTCAAAACTTCTAATCACCCTAAGACAATTTTGTTTGCCATAAGATGTAAATAAAATATTAACTTAAATCTACTTAAAGAGTTGCATAATTAAATAAACAGCAATAAAAGTATCATAGACAAATATAAAATTTTTATCACATTTTTTATGTCAAGGTCAGATGTGATATGTAAAACAGTCCCAATCTCAACAACTCACCTCCATGTGCACAGTGGGTGCAATGTTCTGTGCCACATCCCACACCTGGACCTTCCCATCGGTGCCACCACTGACGAGCCACTTGCCATCACGGGATAAGTCTATTGAAATTTTCTGATTGCTGTTGCACTGCCGCGCCAGGCAAAACAGCGGCCTCCCAGGCACCTAGAAAACCATCCATGCTGAACACGCAATGAAGGCGACGACTTTACCAGAATTTCCTTTAATAAAAATGCTGAAATCGACGGTGTCTTACTCGGAGGTCCCAACATATGAGCTCGTTGTCTTTGCGGGCGCCGCTGTACAGCCGAGTGCCGTCCAGGGAGAACGCCATAGTGGTGATGCCGCCCTTGTGGCCGGTCAGCTTGCACAAGTGCCGGAATGTACCATCACTTTGCGATACCAATTCAATTGTGTTTTTCCAAGTTCCTGCATTACAAATATAAGTTACAGCTGCAAAAAGATTATAACATCACTTTACCTATAGCAACAACACCAGGTTGGGCCAGGCTAGCCACTAAACAAGATGCCGGATGCTGAGTTGGATATTCGACGTATTCACGTCCAGGCCGGCCCGTGCTAAAAATTTTAACATTCTTCTTGTAACCACAAAATATATTCTGACCATCAGCTGAAAAAGTTACGCTAATAGCGGCCTCCAACTCATCGACGTTGTTGTAACCTCTGTAGGTGCATCGCAGGTCGCCTGTAAACGCGTCCCATAGATGTATGGGACCCTCATGGCCACTGGCTGCCCAACTGAACATTGGATTAGCGATTTCACGTGATGGATCATACTCTACTCGCTTACCAACACGTTGCTGGGTTGCTGCTGTTCATGCCAGGATACCAGCAGTAATCGTAGATCAGTCCGCTCTCAGGCACACTTACAGCTGGGTTCAGCGGGTTCACTGGGCGGCTAGTGAGCATCGTGTCGCCAGTGTAGAGGTCTGAAGGCAGCTCCATGACGTGCATGCCGGCACCGCGGACCACTGTGAGCAGGCAGGTGCCATCTGGGGACCATTTACAGCATCGCAGATAATGTTGGTCGTCGTAATTCGGCCACTGACATCGCGCCAGCTCCAGGCTCGTGTTTTCAAAATTGTAATGCGCGTATGCTACGTACGAACTTTCCAAAGTGGACATGTTCATGGCTACTGGACAAGTCGATATGTGTTAATGCATAACCTGGCAGCGTCTAATTAAAGAGAAATCGATAAATGCTAGCTGTGGGATGAAAATGCAATGTAGAGCAATAAGATGAAAAATAACACAATTAGCACTATTCAATTATGGTAAAATAAGCAATTTGAAACCTTTTTAAGGCGGAATTCTCGATTACACAAAATGTTGACAACGCAACTTTTTCGCTATCATCCAGACCGGAGTGAAGTTGGCACGCAGTGTTAACAGCTTCCGCGCTGTTGTCAGATGTATAATTTTTCACTATAAAAAGCCCATACGCGGTGCCGCACACTTGATATACGAAACCTTAAATAGGAATTAAAAACGTTTAAAGTCAATAATCTTCGATTGTGACAGATATATATGAATATAAACAGTCGTCAATAATATTAATGATAATAATGGACTCATAAGTGTTTTATAAAGTTCTCGTAACACAAGAAAGACCAGTCACGGGAGCACCGTTTGAAATCCGCGGTGTTAGAAATTATTTTGGATGAGTCTTTTCGCTTAAAAGGGGAAAGTCGTCTTGACATTTTTGAATTTTTTATTTTAGTTTTCAAGGACTCAAAAGAAATCAACCAGTGCAAAAATCTGTCGTTTTAAAGATAACGTTGGATATTCAACGAACTTAAAAAGTTCGTTACTGAATTGTAAATGTCTGTCGGTCTGTCTGTCGCTGTCACAAAATTATGGATTTTTTAAAATTTTAAAATGGATTCTTATAGGAAATTTTACGCTGATTTCAAAATCGAAATCAAAAAGTTTCTATCTCGAATAGTTTTCGAGATATTCGACTTCGAATTTCGGGAAAATTTCGACATTGCGATTTTATGAGTAATTCTTAAAGAAAATTTTACGCTGATTTCAATAATGAAATCGAAAAAATTCTATGTCGAATAGTTTTCGAGATATTCGACTTCGAATTTCGGGAAAATTTTCGACATTACGATTTTAAATGTGATTCTTATAGGAAATTTTACGCTGAATTCGAAAATGAAGAAAAAATTCTATGTCGAATAATTTTCCAGATATTCGATTTCGAATTTTCCCGAAATTCGAAATCGAAATCGAAAGGTTTTTTTAAGTTCGTTCTGGGATTGCTTACAGAGCAATCTCTTCGCCGGCCCCATGTTTTTTCTTGTATTGTTTTGATAGGTCACTAATGTGCATTTTACTAGAGTTAATTTCTAACCTCAAAATCTGATCATGTTACTGTGCATATTTAGCTAAACAGGTTCGGCTGGGGATATAAACTGCAAGTTGCCAACAAAAAACAACATGGAATTACTTACAAAATCAACATTGTCATATCAATTTTATTCATAATTTCTAATTGTACGTCACTGGTTTACACGTTACGATACTGCTCGTTGCAACTAAATTCATGGTCGCGCAGATTAGCTCAGCTGTAGCTCCGCCCACAGGCCCTTTACGAATTACGAAGGCGATTTAAAATAAATTTAACTTTTTATTGACTTTCGAAAGCCTGTAAGGCGTAGGCAAAAATTAATAAAATCATGATCCTGTCTGTCTGTCTGTGTGTGTGTGATATCTCCGGAAATACTTGACCGATTCACTTCATATTTGGTCAGTAGAAACCTTGGTCCGCATATTCCTCGGTATTGAATTTCAAATCTGTAGCTCTCATTTGACCCCGTGATGCGGAGGTCACAAAGTCACATGCATGACTTACTTCACTTTCAAATATTGCCTTTCCAGATTTTTTTTATGACTGTCATAGACAGTTATGCTAACTTTATTAAAGATGCAGATTCAACTAAGAAATATAATAAGACTTTGAAAGGGGGAAGGAGAGGGGAGTACTCTTGAATTAAGTAGAAAGTATTAGTACATTTATTATTCCAAATCGTTTTATTTGTCAAACAGCTTTAATAGAAATACATTTTCATTATCAATTAATTTAAAAACGTTAATAAAACTTCAATAGTAATAAATTACAAGCAAACTAGAAAACAGTTAGCCTTTTATGTATCACATTAATAACATTGGCAACTTCCAAGTACATTACAGCTAACAAAAAATGTGCAACCAAGAAATTATGTGTTTAAGGAAATCTCGTGTGCGTTCCCCTTACTGTAAAAGTTGTTGATGTCCAGCATGTTCAGTAGTTGCAAGAGGTGTGGCTGGTAACCCGACTTCACAACCTTGTTGCCAACTTTGAACAGATACTGCGTCAGCTCCTCAAAGTTGGCAAATATATCCTCTAGCTTCTTGAAATTGGGATGGACAAAGGTGCCATCTTCTTCACACCAGGTACGTGAACGTAAATAGTCATAGAACTTCAGTATGACGATAAAAATCCTCTGGAGGACCTTCCGGAGAGGAGCCGACTTCTGATTTAAAAGACACCTACGGAACATTGAACTTTAAAATCACTTACTATTCATGATTAAAAAACATACATGAAAAGAATGTTCTTAATATAAACTGCGTGCAGTGAATATAGCTGGTCAAAGCTGGTCACTTCTTCCAAATTATTTTCAAAAACCTTCCAGCTAGACTGCAGCACCTCGCCATTGACGTAACTCTGCAGAGTCTGTATAAAATGAGTCATAACGTGGCGGCACTGATGCAGCCGCCGATACTGTGGGGAAGCCATCAAGAACACAACTTTTGCTGATGGGGTCTCTTTCATCAAAGATTTCAAATCCTAAAATGCACATTAATTAAACATTGATAAATACAGTGAAAATCAGAAAATCTTACCTGAAAGAGATTTTGCAAAACCCAACCAACGCGATGCAGCTTCAATAAGAACTTAAACACCTCGTCATACTTTGCAATAGTGTCTGATGGTAAAAGAATATTAAGAGGCCATGTAACCTTATATGTCAGAGATATACAATCGAACACATCAGGGTCCCCAAGATTAAATACTTTTGGGGAATTATTGATCTTAAATGACAAACAAGAGTAGTTTTCTTGACATCTTATGGAATAGTCCAGCGCTTTATACACTAAAGTTTGTAATGTGTGGCAATTAATGAGTTCAATTGGGAAATTCGCGTCATAAAGCTTTTCAAATAGGCCATTTGTAATATTGCGACCGAACTCGCCATCCATCAAAAAAAAATAATTCCTCAAGCTGTTCAAATGCTCCAAGTAATGCAGATCCTTGATAAAATACTTCAACAGTTCGTTAGTTACAAGCTTTATTTGTGTAAGAAGTGGAGTAGAAATACTTTCTTGCAAATAGAGCCGTAAACAATTTGGAGAAATTGCAACTGCATCCTTAACCGAAATGCTTTTCGTTAAAACTGAACGTCCAATGCTGGAATTTATATCAAACTCAGATCGACGGCTTTCTATGTTCAATAACACTTCAGATTTTTGCAAATCAAAGTTAAAGCCAGTTTCATAGTTTACAGCAGCTGTTGATGCTGTTGCTGTTGATATGACACTGGTGCTGTCAACATTGCCTTTATCAAACATTACAACCACCTTATTCGATGGTGATGTAGCGCCACTGAGTGGCGTCGAGTCAACTGACATTGGTGAGATTTTATCCAATTCAAACTTTGGACTTTTTATCCGAAACTTCTGCTCTACTTTCAATTTATTATCGATATTAGTAAAATCCAATGATAAATTATCCTGTTTTTTCGCTACCCACTTGTGAGACTCAACTGAATTATTATTAACAGTTTCATCTATAACATTTTTGTTATCATCTTCTTTGTTCCGTTCATTCAAGAAACACTCATTGCTGGCCATCATCTTATTCCTGTTAATTTCAAATATGTAACTGGGCTTTTTCTCAACGACAGTCTTATTCACATTAATGTCATAGCCAAATTCATGAGACATGACCTTTAATTTATTCTTCTGAGCCTCAGTTAGGCCATGATAATTCTCGTTTTGCAAGTTCTTCGCCGCCACTTCGGGTTCTCTGCTAAATAGGTCCAGCTCAACAGACATCACCTTTGCTTTATTCTTCTGTGCCATTCTAAAATTCTCAGATATCAAATTCGCATTTGGATCATCGTCCTGCTTATTAAAATTATCTACGTTAGAAGACATTACTTTTAGTTTGTTTCTCTGTGCATCAGTCAGAATTTCTGCTGCCTTCTTCTGTTTACCTTCATTTCCTTGAGGACGTGACAATGCAATGCCATATTCCGATGACAACACCTTCAATTTATTTTTCTGTGCATCAGTCAGCTCAATTTTATCTTCAATTCGTTTAGGTTCTGATGGTGGGGATGGTTTGGTGACAATCCCCAATTCAGTTGCTAAAACCTTGGCCTTGTTTCTTTGGGCTGCCTGGAAGTTCCGCATAGTGGCCAGTAGGTTCACATTATTGCCGTTTTCCTCATCAGCAGTAGCCTCTGTGGGGTTCGTGTTTACCACATCCAGTGGCTCTATGTCTTGGAACAAGACGTCGTCTTCTATTTCAGCTAAAATGTTTTCGTCGCTCTTGATCTCGGGCAGCTCCTCGTAAGTGGAATGGAACGTGTCGGTGGAGATGGATCTCGACAGGGAATGTTGGGACGTTTTTGGTGCGGCCTCGGTATCTCCTGTGCTTTTTGGGGGTGGCTCTGACGGGACACGGCTCTTTGCAGCATCCTCATCTAGTTGAAATTTCCTCAAGTCCTTGGCTCGCTTTTCGAAGGACCGCCGCTTTTGCTCAGACTGCTCGAAAAGCTTATTGTAATAATCAATTAGATTGTTTCTGAAAAATTTAAAAGTCGCTTTCAGACACAAGAAATTTTACAAATGACGAAATAATAACTACATCATTAAATAAGCCACTTAGCTAGCAAAAGATTTATGATCACAAAGGATAATATTCAAGAAATTTAATCAAATGAGACTATTTTCAATTTTAGAAAGCATAAAGTTAAAAAGTTGAATACATTTGAATTTCCCACAACGGGAAGGCGCATTTCATCCTGAAATCGCAAAAGAAACTTGTCAACGACTCCTCTAAGTCTGAAATCAACTCACTTTTCTCTAAAGAACTAGGAAAGGTCATATAGTACTTCAGGAGAAACTAGCTTTTTCAAATCAGCAAACCTTAAGCTTGGACAACATTCAATTTTTCGTTGAGTCAGATTTGCTTAGATTGGGTTAGGTTAGGTTAAGCGCGAGAAATTTGTTGAGATTTTTCTCCTCCCGTTAATTTAACATGGGGCAGTTTAAAGCCGGTGCCATTTGATATAACAAAAATTCTGTTGGTTCACACTCCACTTACTTGTACCTGAAAGGCATGTTTACTAAAGTGAAGAGACAATTACACCACTATGCTTATAGGTATTGCCAAATCCTGCCAATGGTTTATTTATAAATCATTGTATTTTGCTAGGCCACATATTCGTGATTCATTTCACAACTTTTATGAAATCAAAATCTGGAACTAAACTGCAATCTGAAGTTCAATTATATCCCTTTCATAACAGACAAATACATCACAGGTAACACACAACTATGACGTCATGATTGTTCTTGTACTATTAGACTGTTAGAAGACTTGTAATCCTTGAAGTTTTATCTGTAATTATAGCGAACGTTGTTAGAAGAAAAATCTGTAAAATTAAACTGAGAACTCGCGCATGAGTGATGACTTACTACTAATAGTAATCTCACTCAACTTGTTACAAGTGATAGTTCTTTATCTCTCGCTAACGTCATTGGTTGACCCGGTTTTTACATAATACTCAGGTTTTTTACCTCAAAAAGCGGAAAATTGGGATTAAATAGATGAAAACCCTCGTCTCTATTGAAATGATATTTATTTGCAAGTAATCCAGTTTCATGTTAGAAACGCCCTCTAGTGATGATTATTTTTCAGAAATCTGCATATTACCAGAAACTTTGTTTTTAGCTGCACGCCAGTCAGTTAAAGGAAAATATTAGACCTTTCCTGTGGTGGTGAAGACAGCAGAATATCTTAAATTGAACAGAAGGATTTTATATTTTGAAGAACCTGGAATGTAATAGTTTCGAAATGAACTACATAGGATTTCCGGAATAAGGAAGCACTCTTAACTAGAAGATAACATTCCATTTCAAAGAAAGAATTAGAGCAATTAATCCTTTAGAAAAATAACGAAAAGCAACTCCAAAATAACTAGACACTGAGAAAAGAAAAATATAGACTTACTATACTATAGCATTATAAAAGCGAAACAACATATTTAATCCTTTATTTAACTTTGTTCTCATTTTTTTTATAAATAACAAACATGGCCACCTTCTCAGGAATTTAAAAATCCTTGATAAAACTTTTCCAGAACCATCTTCCACCTGTATCATTGGTGACAAATTAATGGCTAAACGCATATTGAGGTGTAATATACAGAATACCTCTGATGTACTGCATGGATTTCTTTCTATTTTTAATACTTATGATGTAGATAAGAAGTTCCCATGTGAGATTCATCACAGATCCATATACTATAACCTACCAACTCATTGTCAGTGGGAAGATCGTACAACTGAGTGATGAGCAAAGAGAGTCAATTCCAGTGAGACAACCACCACTAGTTCTATATGAGTGATTCAGCCGATATTGGAAGAATTATGGCATTCAGTGACCAAAGTTTTAAGTATTGAGAGACAGTCAGTTGAACACTTGATTTTACTTTATGCTTACTATAAAATGTATGAAGAAACATTTTGTTTACCATCACTGGATATGACTTGCTCATGTAATGGATTTTGTTGCCTTCTTCATTCTTGAGTTGTCATTTGCATATAAGGCTTATTTCAGATGTTTTATATGAAAATTGTGTTTAATATGCACTGCAAACATATCATGTATCAGATCAATAATAATAGTACAGCTCTAATACCCCTCATGTTTGCCCTCTGTGCCCCGGTGTCATGCACCATCTCTGATGCTAGACAACCCCTTGTTCAAAATGAACACAGGGTTTTTAGTGACCGCCAGACGTCAAAAAGCTTCAAGAATATACGCAGGTCCGTCCATACCACAGCCCAGTGCCTCATCCGCGCGACTACACTGGCGCTCAGATCAGCAATAGCAAACCTTTTTTGTTAATTATAGTACAAACCACAAGTCAAATACTAATAACGGATGTGCAAATAAAGTCGAAAAAAATGGCTGAAGGTGCTTAACTTGTAAAGAAAGTGTTCTAAGAAAATTTTAAAATCGATTTTTTGGTGTTAGAAGTGATAACACTGTTTAACTAAATCTATGTTCTTCTTTGCTCCTTTTGGAGCTAATTTTAAATGTTAAATCACTCTTGCATTAATAATTTATCTAGAGTTACACAACTATCAGGGTTTTGTTTCATAACGTTTTCAATATTTGACAAAAAATTAAAACTGGCCAATGAAATATTTTCTTGACTTTTGTTACTGAAACAATTAAAATTACATTAAAATAGCGCATAGAAAACTGTAAAATAGAAAAATTTATAAAAACAGTCTGGGATAAATATACCTACTCTGAAATAATAGTGCTTGGTGTAAATCCAAAATTGCACTTATACAAAGCAACAAGCTGGATCAATAGCAAGTAAATTATAACAATTTTCTTTGAGAGATAAAGACCAGAAATAGCTAAATAGAGACAAGTGAAACATTCTGAAAGTTTCAAATTGAGGAATAAAGCTACTCATTTCTAGAACAAAACAAATTCAAGTATAACCTGATAATCAAAAATACTTTGGCCTAACTACTCTGTAAAATATTATAATTAGATATGCTCGCAAGGTTACTTGTTGACTTCTATGAGTGAAAATGTAGTGCAAAAATATACACACTATCTTGAAAGCTAATCATAGAACCTAAATGACACAAAGTAAACTATCAGAAAACACATTCATCAAAAACTTAATAGTAATTTAAATGCTAAATGCTAAGTTTTCTTTTAACCTTTTATGTACGAAAGATTTCATAGCAACGATTAAAAGGTGAAGAATAAGTCATGAAACATTTGTTACAAAAAAAAAAGTTAGTATGCTCATAGAGGGAATAAACAAAATAATTGCTACAACCATTGGAAAGTAATTTAGAAGAATTTAATCTGGATAGCAGCGTTACTTAAAACTAACAATGAGACATAATGTGGTAATGCTAATTTTAAACACAGGTGTTACATAACATTAATGAGTGAAGAGTCCATAAAGGCAGTTAAGCAAATGAAAATCTTATGACAATTGAGGTTATATAACTAATTGAGAGCATGTTATGCTAATGAACAGAAAGACTTGGAACAACATGAACAGCATGAATACATTATCTAGCAGATCATAAAAACAGTTTAACGAATTTGCTATGTGACGCACTATCTAAACCAATAAATCATAATGACACCATCTTATTGTTAGCACCGTAGACTATTACTTATCAATACTACTTAAAACATAAGAGTATATCGCCATACCTTTATATATAGCAATAAATGAGTTGCTAATTGAAACCTTTGATCTAGAAGACTTCTATAACAATAGCAATATCCTTTGTTTGCTTGAATATTCAAACAAGAGCATACATTTGTATTAAATAGAAGGCTTCAGGAAATAAAAATGAATCCAAAACAAAAAATTAAGTTGAAATACCAGCATTGCTGAAAGGCAAGCAAAAAGCTTGGAGATCTATACATCAACTTATTTTGCAAATTGAATCATTCAAATCTAATAAAATCATAACAGTAATGTCTCACTGTAGCTCTTCTAAACAGTATCATTTGGAATTTTCTAAAACCAAAACAGAGCAACATCACAGCAACAAATTTGCAAAAAATATTATACACATTCTAATCATTGTAAATAAATGAAAATTGGACTACTTGATTGAGATCTACTGACAATGAAAGAATGGTCTCAGAACTACTTGATGATGACCTCATGCTCTGAAATCTAGTTGTCTGAAAAGACTTCCCAATATGCCTCCATAAAAGAATATCGACAAAAAGAATGAGTAATAAATGAAGTGAAAGAAATAGAAGAGGAAACCATGCGTTGCATTTATAATTCAATAAAAAAGCAAAATCATAATCATACTTAAATATAGAGTTTGGAAGGATAATGAAAATAATGAAAAATAAAAGAGAACTAAATAATTAGACTAAGAAACGAAAAGAAAAGGATAAATGAGTGCAGTACAATACAGGAAAGTGGTATAAGATGGATACACTTGAAAATGAATATATGGAAAACGGGAAAAGAAAAAAATGTTAGAAGATTATCTAAATAAAGTGCATTAAAACATCTGACAAATGAAACGAAGAAATATAACACTGATGTAGCACCTAAGCGAGAAACAAAATAATAATGATTGTTTTTTAAATAGTGGAGGTAAAACAAAATTTATAGCCAAGAGATTAAAAGAGGTATAATAGATTTCAAACCAATGTCAAAATAAAAGCTCATATGCACACATGCCCCAATTGAAAATGCCAAATTACAAGATAAAAGGATTTTTCACAAAAAATTTAAAGTGATAGAAAGCATTTTTAGATATTATTTATAAATGATAATTTATGACTTTAATGGAAAACAAATAAATAAATAAATAAATAAATAAATAATATATATATATATATATATATATATATATATATATATATATATATATATATATATATATATATATAAAACCCACGAATAAAATTAAAAAACAAGATTACATATAGAAAAGGGACTTCAAGAAAATGAAAGTGAAGAAAAACTAGATATATCACTAAAAACAATACACAAAAATAAAAAATATATATAACTAATGTAAAAAAGAATAAAAAAACATTCCAAATGCAAGTAGGCTAATCAATAAAAATACTAAAAAGGAAAAATGGATGATTCAACAAAAAATGATATAATGAATTTGAAAAAGAGTAAGATTAAAAAAAATATGTGATGATAAAAAACAGCACAACATAGAAGGAAGTATGAGAAAATACATAGAGAAAAAAGAAATTCAAGATAAAAAGGATAAAAACAGAAAAGGTACAGGAGTAAGAAAATTAAAAATGTATATCAAAATAATTACAGATTAACAAAAAGGATCTCCACATTACAAAAATAAAGAAGAGTACTTAATCAGTAACAAAAAAGATAAATAAAAAGGTGATTTCACATTTTTTAACAAATTACTAAATAAAAAAGATAAAATAGTGAGTTAAGAAAGGAAAAACGATGATAAAATATAAAAAAGCTACAGAGATTTAATGAAGCAAGTAATATTAGTAAACGCATGCCAAAGAAAAGAAAAAATAATATACATGCAAACTAAGAAAAGTGAAAACATTGTATGGTCAAGAAGATGAAACAGTTTAACAATAATGAGTACAATGGATAAGGAATGTATTGTGAATGAGAGACGAGTGGTTACCAACAAATGTGCTAGTAGGGAGAAGTAAGAAGAGTAGAGAAGATCAAGAGTAAGGTGAAAAAATGATGTAGAGATATATAAAGTAGTTCAATGTAAAAAAAGGAATAAATAGAAATAATAATAAAAGATAATACAAAAAAACATGGACATTCAAGGCTTGTAGTTTTTCAACATAATCAAATTTTTTACCTCTTCCTTGTTCACTTCATGTAGAAAAAGAAATAATTGTATAATACATCTCAACATAAGATTAAGACATTTATAATCTTTTGAGCACTATGGCCCAAAAATCTTAGAGTAGTCCCTACCATTACCACAATGCAAGCCATCCCACACTTCCTCATTTAGGTGTAAAATAAATCAACAGCTGTTGTATAAAACATCCTCATTGTTTATCAGTACAAGTAAATGTACATTAAAACAGTTCATTTATTTTTAACTACAATTAGTTGTACTACTAATTCTTACTATTTTAAAGTACATATTTTTAATTCAAATATTTATAGTAATTAAACCTTTTCATTATTACTGAGACTATCATAGATTTTAATTAATGACTGAAAGTTGATTTTATGTTTAAGTACTAGAAATGATATCTGCTGAGGCTATCAATTGCGCTATTTTAGTAAATCGCATTTACTAATTATTAGATATTCCTCTTTGGCGGAATAATGCGTGCTGTATGAAGGTTAAACAAGTAACCCTTTCTTCGTCAGACAAATTTTTGGCTTGCAAGAGAGGCTGCCTACATGTAAGCGGTGTTTCATGCCTTAGGTAGATAAAGAGATGGCGCTCGAATTTCTTGAACAAGAATTGCTATCAGGATAGGACCAATGTCATTAAGTGTTTTCTTAAGAACTCTATAGGTGATCTATGTATGAACTCCTACATCTCCAGTAACCCCATTAAAAAGTCCAAAAATTAGATACTACTTGAATGACTATCATGCAGATCAGTTACGCAATCTATAATGTCACTTCATAATGATCTTGAATGATCACAAAATCTAAAATTCTGCCTTCATCTTACAATATGTCAGCAAATATTAGCAACTTCTAGAAAAATATACCCAAATATTACCTACTACATAAATGTAGAAATTAGATGATATTTAGTGAAATCATTTCAAATGAGCCAGTCTGCTACTAGAAGCAATCAATATCTACTGCTAGTATTGGTTATGGATAAATGTACTGAGAAGACGGTCCCTTTAGACCATTTTGTTCATAAGACTTTGTCCCTATAAGAAAATAGTAAAAATTTATATACAGACATATGAACCTAATAAGTACATATAATTCTTCTAAAGCAAAAATAAAACTTCAATTAAGAAAATGCATATTAGGCACCAAATAAATCACGCATCCCTATGAAGTTATGTCATCTTACAAGTTTTTTGAAGAAATGTTACAGTAAACACTAATATCCACCATTATCTCAGTGGAATCACTGAAACTGGAAATTAAGAAATATAAGAAGATTATGGATATGGAAATATGTGATAATGTAAAATTGTTGTCATTGCCTCCGCACTGAAAAATTTCTTAAATGGAGCCTATAATAGAGATTTCTATTCTCATTGGATTTCCATATGCTATAAAAAAATTAGCAACAGAAGTAGAAAATAGTTTTATCCAAAAAAGTAAGTATATGTTCCCTAACACTTCAAATGTTCCAAATTCTTGACAATCGTCATGCTTTTCTTTTATGACTATCAAAAGAACTAGATTCAAAAACTATTCTGTTCATTTGACAGTAATCTTAATAATTATAGTTTCTAAAAATTCAATAGAATCCCTAATGTTTTAGGTATCTTTCAATTTGTACTTTAATTTTTAGTCATTTTATTTATGTCAGCAAAGATTCTATAAAACGCCCAATTCCATTTTATTTCATCTCGTTTTATCCATAAATACTATAGAAATATTAGAAGGGAAATATTACAGAAAAAGCTGAAGTTGAATTTTTGGGTTCCACTTACCCAATGTACTTTATACATACAAAATATTATTTTTTTAAATAAAGATAGAGCCTGTTAATTGCAAATACCAAAAAAACAGTTACTTACGCCTCCTCCTGCAAAATCTTATCTTCCAAGATCTCCAACCGTGTCCTTTCCTCAATCGCCTTGATCTCTTCATCCAGCTTCTCAATCGCCCTAACCTGTTTCTGCATCATCGCCTCCATGTACTGCTCTCTCAGCACCTTTAGCTCCTTTTGTCGTCTCTCCTGGCGGTCTTGGATTTCCTTCTTCCTCTCCACTACAATGCAAACAAAAAACCACCGCTGATTTTCCAAACTCAATATTATTTAACTTACATTCAATCCTTGATAAAGTAGCAGCTCGCTTCTTAACAATCAAATCCAAAAGCAGGTTGCTCTGTTCACGCAAGGAAATGATGGTCTGCGAAAAAGACAATCTCGGTCCAGAAAGCGCTGTAGCTTCCAGGTAGTACTGGTGGTTGCTTTGTTCCAAACCAGCCAACTGCTCAGATGATATGCAGCAGGATATTATATCGGGGTGTTTATCCAGCAAATATAGACATAGAGGGGACTTCAAAAGTAAACGCAATAATAAGAATTACATATATAGTGTTTCGGCTGTGACTGACTTACGTTTGGTACACATAACTTCAATAAATTCATGGCCTTGCCACAAAACAAAATATCATATTGGAAGCCGTTTATGAAGTTAGGTACAATATCTTCACGCACTGTATAGCTGCGTGTCCAATAGGTCCTTCCTCTAGACGATGTGTACTTTGTGTTTACACTGATAAAAAATTCTCCGTATATATCCTGAACACTGCCTTCTAGTATCCACTGCTCCAAAAAGCGACTATAATTAAGCTAAATGTTAACATGTAATTGTGCTGTGAAAAGAGATAAATACCTAAAATAGGCCTGGCAGCAAGGATAAAGGACCGAGTATAGAACCATGATAACATCTTTATTTGTAAGACTCATTACTTTCTCGTAAAGGTAATTTAGAAGAAAAACACCATGTGGTACCTGCCCAGAATATGCAAATGGGCCCACTTTGCACACTGAAGCCAACACAGTGATGTGCGTTCTTAGCTGCTTAGTGCACTCGTTAAAAGCAAGTAGACGTGACTTGTCCGACATAGACAATACAGCCACGCGATAATAAGATAAATAGCGCTTTATGCTGTTGCACAATTCCTGGAGATGCAGCAGAATTAATAATAATCGCAGGGAACCTTGTAACTCACCAAAAATATATACCCGTTATGAATGTATTTCAGTGTGAACGGATCAGGAGTACACAGAGCATTTAGGCCTTTATAGCATCTGCTGCAAAAAATAAAGTCTTGGCAGTAAGACTCTATTGTAGCAGGACTTAAACCTTCTATGCATGTTCCGGCCATAAGCGTCAACTCTTGCTTATCGTTATATTGAAACGTTTTAGATTCCACTCCAACTGGAAAAAATATATCAATTATTTTCACAATTTTAAGCAATGAAATGTGTTTTAAACATTTAATTAACAACCATTTGCTCAAATTTTATTATTCCAATGCAACCTCTGTGTATTCTACATTTTTTAGAGAAAAAAATCTATCAAATCTAGTTTAAAAACGTCACAAAAAAGTCACTTCTGTTACTACCTCAAGAAAAAATCACCATTTTCGGACGTTCACAGAAACTACGCTCTTCTAAGTTATAACTTCCGAAGCTCCTAACTGTTGGAGCGAGTCTAACATTGCCTATAGTTCCTTCACTTTTTTGACTAAGTTCCTATGAAGGATTGTATTTCTCATAAACTACCCAACGGATTTATTAAGAATCATATTATTGTCTAGACTGAGCGACACTTTGATTGCTTTAATTTTCCTCATTACCTTCTCAATGTTACAACTCCAAATGAGTTGGAAGTAGGTTATATTAAGATAATTGACTTCACTTCTCCAAAAGTTGGTAATCTAAAAAAACTGGGTCTTCTCTTTGTAACCTTTTAGCAATGCTCTTTTGTGATTCATCAGTAATTAAACTATTCTATGATTATCTATATCATATTGCATATTGCTAAACGAAAGCCTAAGTGACCTGGATAGTAAGGCCTACTGGATTGTAGTTACCATATTTCTGAAGATCTCTCTGACGACCTCACATGGTCAATTTTGATTTAGAAGTTCTAATAGTCAGGAAGGACCAAATCGGCAACAAACACCTTGCTTACGTTTAAAAAAATAGCATAAGTGGCTTTCTACTTATTAAAGGACTTAGCTAGGTACTGAAAAGTAGTAGAACGGGTTCTGGATCAATGCAAAAATCTTACCTGTTGTTTTGATAATAATGACCAATAAACTCAATTACTTTTTTTCAAGATTAACAACAAGCTATGAAGAAATCATCTTGATTGAATATACCAATCTTCCATGGCTTGGGGAGCATTATCCGCCAATATAGGCAATAGCAATATGTAGGTGACAGCTCTTAAAGAGAGTTTTCATAACGAAGTTGGGAATGCCATCAAGTCTCAACGCTTTCCGCGGCTTCAAAGCTCAGATCAGTTGTAGGATATCGTGGACAATATATATGATTACTAACAAATAAAAACTTTGAGGTTTCAGGAAAAGAGCGCAACACACTATAAAAATCTCAACTATCAAAAACTAGTATCAAAGAGCCAAGCTTACATCCTCACATTAAGTATTCTTCACCAAGAAATTATGAAGAAAATTAATTACTAAAAGCAAGAGAAACAAATACCAACTGGTTATATTATCATTAGAAATGTAACTTGAGAAAAATGCACCTTCTAATACAACCACTAACCCTATTAACTAATGACCTTACAATTGGGATAAAGTCAACAACCCTTTGAGCAGTACAAATACCTCATAGGTAGACCCCGATATGTAAAAAAAAATAATTTGATACGCTGGTTGTAGTTTAAATTAACATTGAGATTATACTAATGATGATCATTCTTACTAGATGAAAAAACAAACACAAACTACAAGAGATTGTAGAATATACAAAACCTATAAGTATATAACAAAAAACAATTTACAAACTCTCTGAACTGCTACTACTGTGGTGTATTTGTAGTATTCTATTTAATTTGTACATCGTTTATTCAATATAGCTTGAATATTCCAAGGTAACAAGTTCTTATAGCTAACTATACCATATATTGTGTCCCAAAAATTACAATAAATTCAAACATGTAATATTTCCTATAGCAAGATATGTCTTCATACTGTCAAAAACTTTCTATGGAATATCCAATGAAATCTACTGATTGTAGATGGTTATTGCTACTATTATCTCATCAATCGTTTTTGTAGACCTTTCTTTTCAATAGTTCTCAGAAAAAAATAATTGGAAAGAATTAAATCCAATGAAAAAGCAGGCCAGGCAGTAAGTAAAATCATAAGATTCTCAAAAATATCTTCTATTTTTTTTGTAGTTGCAGTAGCGCTGAAACCAGACTTTGTTAATTTCATGGAATCAGATGGACTGAGAATGTGTTTAAAATATTGGCCCATTAACGAACTGAATTTATAGTGTTTTTAAAAAAATAGGCCCACTAAGGTACACAAAACTGTAACGCACAACAACCATATTTTCTGACTAGAGATTTTTTCACGAGTATTCCAAAAGATGCAACCATACCTCATCTGAGAAGAATATAACATCCATAAGATCCTCATTTTCACTTAAAAGAAAGTCTTGAAACCAAATATAGTCATATCTTGTCTTTTTTACTCTTTTAACTGATGCAGTATTATTCTAAGAACTATACTCTCTGCACGTAAGTCTGTCGGGACAAACATTTTTCAAATTTGCTAAGATCTTAAAGCATCTTGATTTGATTAGTGAGAGCAGTTTCTTCAAAAATTATACATTTTCACTTTTGTAAAACTTGTTTATCACATTAAAATCATGTTTTAAAAACTACTTTGTGAACCGTCCCTGAACGTCTTTTCCCATTTATAGCTGCCCTAAAACATTTGCTTCCTGAGGAACAAACATCTTCCGTTCAATTGTTAACACTTTTGTTATTTCTTGAAAGACAACGTTCTCATCACAGTAATTTTATTAAAACAGACTGCTAAGTGTAGCTGTTCGCACAAAGCAACAATTTCAAACTAGTAAAGAAACATGTTCAAGAATAAGCACACTAAGCCCACGTAAGACATAATGGAATAAATATACAAGGTGATTCAAATATGATCGGACTGATTTGTGTGTAAACAAGCCGCACTGCGCAACATGCGCAATGTACCGCGGAGCGTAGAACAAATCAAATTCCTTGTTGGAGAAACCGTCCCGTCCGCTGAAATCCACCACAGATTCCAACAACAGTATGGCAAAGAGTGTCTCTCGTGGATGTTTGAGTGGTGTGAGTAATTCAGAGAAGGCAGAGAGCGTGTAGAGAATGAACAGCATGATCGTCAACCGCAAAGATCCATCACCAAGCCACACATTAGTCGTGCAGACGCACTTATTCGTGAGAATAGGCGCAGCACTATCAAGGAATTTGGAACAATGCTGTCTAGCGTTGGTAGTGTAGAGGACATCGTAAAAACCACATGGACTATAGCAAGATCAATGCACGGTGGGTAGGACTTCATTCCCGAGTCCAAACAGTTATCACGCGAGTGGTGGCATACCAGTTCTCCCAAATCCAAGAGATCGCGGGGGAGCCGTTCGGCAGGAAAATGATGGCAACGTTCTTCTGGGACTGGCAAAACAACCAATGCAGCTTATAATTCAGGCCTCTTGATAACATACGTGAAGGAAAAAATCCGATCCAAGCGGAAGACAGGTGGAAAACGAGTAGCCTTCCTTTAAGACAATATACATGTCCCCTTACGGCCAAAACAACAATGGAAACCCTCCGGAAATTAAAATGGAACCTTCTGCCACATCCGCCGTACAGTCCCAATTTAGCCCCAAGTGATTTCTACCTGTCCGTAAGGTTCAAATCAAACTTGCAAAGCATGCGACGCCGTCATCCAGACTGTTCAGAAGTGGATACGTCGCCAACTAAAAGCCTTTTTTGAAGAGGGCATTAGGATGCTTCCAGAACGTTGAAAAAAATGTGTTGACTCCAAAAGGGACGTTGAAGACTGACATGTGCAAGTGTTTGGCAATTTGGTTTTTCATAATAAAAAAAAAACAATCCCGGTCACATTAAAACCACCTTGTACTTCCAATTTACATTTAACCTAAGGTGATTTAAGGCAACCTAGAAGCCCAGTTGTGTCTAGGTTTAATCTCCAAACAACCTCCAAAAGCTTTTAATTCCTTAGTAAAACTTTTCATATTAAGAGGTGACTGCAGATTTTATTTCTTACAGGAAAGCTGTTTGAAAATTCGCTACAATAAATTTGAGAAACAGGCAAAGAGACAACATAAGACACAGAAACTTTATTTAGACACATCAATAATAAAAGATTTTACCACATACAGGAAGAAAACATGCTATTGAATTGGATGGAATTTTGAATAAATAAGCAAAATAACTCTTAACGCCTAAATCCTTCACCATAATGCAATATAGCACAATTTTAGGAGATTAGTAGTGTTGGGATATCTTCATCCCGATAACCTATAAATGATAGACAAAACCATGCAAAATATAGGGAAAAACACTATAATCCATACTATGGTCAGATTGTCTAATATTTAACTCATGGATCACAAAACCAACAAAAGATGTGTTTCAGCATCTAACAGATAGCCACAACTATCAAAAGTAAAACGAAAAATGGGTAACAAAAAGAATAATAAAATTTGAACGCGTAACCGTCTCAAAAGTAAGCTAAACACAAATCAAACACTGAAGAGAGGCAGTTTTAAGACTTTGGTGAATTCATCAAAGTAACTGTAAATTGGTGGCAAGACACATCGAAGACCTCAGAAAATATTAAACCCTGTAAGGAGTTCGTGATTGACATAACAAAAGTCAGAAAACTTCGATACATTCATAGTCAAGTCAGTTAACTACATGCATATTCAATATTCTCACAGATCAGATATACGAAAACCTCAAAGATGATTGGACAAGCATTGGTTTCAATAAACTTAATAAAGTCTCATATAAAAAACACTTATCCCCATAATATCTCCTCAAAAGAATGTTGTCCAACTTCTCCAAACCACTCTTCTACAGTAAACATAAACTTAGTTTTTAATTTTGGAACCAATTTGTAATCACTGAAAGTCAAGTTTGGTGAATATAGCAGACATCCCCAATTTCAATCCTAAATTAATAAATAGCAGCCATTGCAACACGAGGCGTGCGATTGGGAGATTGTCTGCATGAAACAGCACACCTCTGCTTAATTTGTCATGTTGTTTTTCTTTTAGAAATTTTTGCAGTTTATTATTCTATTGTGCATGATAGTTGCCTGCAATCGTCACTCGGTTTTCCAAATAATCAGCAAGAACTATCCCTCTAATCCAAAAAACTAACAACAGAACCTTCCTGGCTGTCAGTACCACCTTAAATTTACTTGGTCGACGAGAATCATGCTGGTTCCCTCTTTGCTTTGAACTTTTGTGTCCAAATTGTAATGATGATAAAGGCAGGATTCATCTATGGCAGCAGTATGTAAACTGTGTTCAGAACCCTGGAGATCCGCACAACCTTCCCAAGTATTCCACAAATGTTTGCTTATATTACCTTATTCTAATATTATTTGACGTATTTCATAAATTAAATTAACAGAATTGATCATAAAAAAATACTAATAAATAATGATAATTTGCTTTATGAGAACATTCCATTAAATATATTGATATACATAAGGGTTCCACGAATTGACAAAATTTGAAAACCGCTAATCTAAGGTAACATATAAATCAAGAAAAACTTCCTTATTTGCTCACTACATTATCAAAGGCACGTTTACGAGTCAAGTTCCTCTTTCAATTATTGTCATGCACTCATCTTTTTTATATCAAATTCATTGGCAAGTATATATTTAATGACAACTTATGACAAACCACTATCCTTTATTTGTCTAATACGAATTTGCCCATTTTGAAGCATTGTATCAAGAACTTTTTTAATGTTTTTACCATTACAGAACATCCTTCAACATGCCAATTTTTTTAAGTTCTTTCACATTTGAACTAGCGTTTTACTACCTTGAAATACAGAAGACCCCTATTATTATTATAATAGTATCTATATTAGTGTATGAGCTTTAGAAAATATAATAAATTAACCAAGAACTTAATTCTTTGGGTACACCAGTGGATGGTTAAAATTAAAAATTTAGCACAACAGTCCCAGTTATAACCATGCATATTTCTAAAAGTGCAACAATGTTAAATTTTCTAAATAAAATCAACATGAACATAAAACAAAAATTCCAAACTTGGACTACACCAATTAAGGAATTATATAAACTTGTTCAGGAGTTAGAGCAAGGAATACATCGAATTCTGATAAAAAGCCAATGATGTTGCTCACCTGCCAATAAATCAAGCTTTGTCATAATCTAATTATTTAAAAAATTATAATACAATCAACTGTTGAAAACCTACCAATTTATTTCCATTGCCATATATGATTAAGGTAACCTGCAAACACCGTACATCACTTAGTAGGCGTCTTTTTACATGTAAGATAACTTATGTATTCATTTTCCAGTTATTACGATTTGAACCCTTGTTGATTTTGAAAATGTTCATATATTTACAAGAGTAGAAATACCCTAAAACATTAAAAATTTGAAAAATAAGGCTGCACCCGACTTTCCACCAGTGACATAAAATTTCTATGGCGATGGTGTAAGTGGTCTGTACATTTAGTTTTACGTTACTACCCCCTCCCCTTTAAACGATAAAGAAAAGGAGGTTACAGAAAATTTCATAAAATCATATTTCCAAAGCAGATTCCCTTCAAACTTATCTAAAAATAATGGCAATAAATTAATAAAGCTGTAAATATAAGTATAACAAAATAATTCCTTGTTTTTTTAATTAATACATAGTTGTTATCTTGGATAACTGACCTGATCAAAGATCAGTGTAAAATATAACTTATACATACAGCAAAACAAAGTAAATAAATCCAAAATAACAGCAGTTTCTTTTATTTCATTTTTTATTAAACGTAGTTTAAATGCCTTAATGTTTTAGTTGAATCTAATGTACCAATAGATCACAAACAAAAAAGCATTGTGACCCTATCCAAAGAGTTCCATAAGAGTTCTTTCGGCCTGCATCCTGTTAAAGAAAACAAAGTGAAGAACTAGTACCAGAGACTGATTTTCAGATATGTTGGGAGTGTACATAAATGGCGAGAAAGCCTCCAAAACTCTGACAACAGTTTAGAAACTTTAGTACAAAATGAACCTGCGTCTCCAGATACAATGGCTGAAGTTTTTACAGTAAATAAAACTCTGGTCCTTTTTAATACAAGTAAAATTTTACAAAGATCAAAACTTAAACAAAAACATACTGGAATGTTTCAATTCAGAAGCGTGTAGCAGTGAGATCTCTCTTTTAACATTCAACAGATGACAAAAAGATTTAGCAAGGAAGCGCAGACAAAAACTGTATAAAATTAACACAAGAATTGAGATACATAGCCTTAAAAATATTCTATTTAAGTGAAGTAGTGTATTCTGCCTAATTCTATCTTTCTTAATTAGAATATAGCTGGCAAGACAACCCTCTCCACCAAAAATTACTCTTTGGTTGAGAATTAGAAGACTTATTTTAAAAAGAAAGCTGCATATAACTGATATACCAGTTAGTGAGCAAGTATAAAAAATGGTAAGATATGTACAATTAAATTGAGTAACAATGTGTTGTTTACAGATATATACAATTAAATTGAGTAACAATGTGTTGTTTACAATTTCAATTAATAATACAGATTCAATTGTTCCTACAATGTGGCTCAAGAAACTGCTAATCCTCATTGGAAATCCAGAAACTCTACATTATTTCAGAGTTTCAAAGCAAAGAATAATAATATCACTTAAAAAAATGTGTTGAATATTTAAAAAGGAATGCAGACTCTAAAATCAACATTTCAAAACTTCAAAAGCTAAAACCAAAAAAAAAATTGAAAAAAAGTTGAAAACTCCTATAATATATAATACACCAAAAATCGTTTCAATAACTAAGGGAAACAATAAGGTTACAACACATCAGTATATTATGATCCAATGACAGCATTTTTCAAAATTTTGAAAACTAACCTAAATCAGGAAAACAGTGTTATAGTCGATGTAGATTTTGCAGAGAATAATCCTTTCGTAGTTCACAATGCTGTTCAAGGATTTTATTGGACAAATATTCAAGGTATTATCTAACTGATTGCCAAAACTGAAGAAAATACATCTTAGACGAAACTGGTTCACAGTACAAAAACTCTAAGTTTTGTAAATTTAATACTTCACAAATCAGAGTTTGATTTGGAAGCAGAGCGGCATTTTACCACTACAGTTGCGAAACGCTACACAAGGCTGAAACACCTGAGCCAAACAATAACACCTGAAGAAATGCCCAAGGTTCTTTGAAATGAATCTTGGTATACTTTTCAAGATTTATTTTTGTAAAATTGGAAAAAGTTAAATTACTGGATTTGGAAACTAAAACTGCTGTTTGAACTATCAAAGACACCAAAAACCCTCATTGTACTACTCTTGCAAAAGTAATTTCGTTCTTTTTTTATGAAATAAAAGATCATTTCTTTATTCAGTTAATGAACTTTGATCAATGATATAACCTTTTCCTATTTTTCTAGCAACTTGATGATTACGTTCTTATAGAACTTCTGGTCTTTATGGACAAAAAACTAAACCAAGTGTGATTTCACAAAAGGATCATCATTGAAAGTTTACCATTCAATCGAATTCCATTATGGCTTTGTCATTATCAACTCCATTTGGTTGACCACAACGTTAGTCATCTTTAAGTGAAAAATTGCCAGATCGAAATTTACTTCTATAGCATAAATCATATTAATAAATTACTCTTGCAACAATCCGATATAACAAGATGATTATTAACTCCCAATGTAACAGAAGACCTCACATCCATTCACGCTAATATATCTTATAATATTTCATATTGGATAACTACACAGTTGGGCAAAATGACCAAGCTGGATCAAGTGATCAAGTTCTTCATTCATTGATGTCCGGAACAACAGAAAAGAGAAATGGTAAAGTAGTAAAAGTTCCAGTTTCGTAAAAAATCACTGCGTTTTTTTGTTTTTGTTTTCTTCTTTCAGTTTTCGGATCGAAGTTCCAATTTCACATAGTGATGATGTCTTTGAAAAAATGTTCAACCCCACTTTTTGTGTCAAATTATTCAAACAAAGACAGAACATTGAAATAAGTGAATATATAATGCATTCTCAAATGCATTTAGTATTCATTACATACGACAGTCAAATTGAAGACCAATAATTTATTCAATACCAATAAATTATTCTGAGTATATTTGCAAATCCAATTTCCATTTAATTTTATTATTAAGTTAACTTTGATTTCCAAGATTTCATATAAAGTTAACTTTGACTGAAGAAAATGGGGAATGCTAGCATGGTAGAAGAAGACATTTACATCGTTGACACATCCCCTAGTTTTTTCCTGGCTAGCATTTGTTGTGGTTTAAGTTCAATAACAATTTTAAAAAATAAAAAAAAACCTATACTCAAGAGACTTGTTCTCAGCTGATTGTGTCTTAGCTCAGGTGACACTTGACGTCTTATGATCCCCTAATATATCTCTAACACAACATCAACCTGCTGTATTTTTAACAATTGGATAAATTTAAAAATTGTACTTTACACCAGTCTCGATCTTAGAACAGGTCAAATAAATACTTCAAACTTCCATTTGCTTCAAATTGAACTGATAGAAGTTTTCACTACCATTACTACTTAAAAATACGATAACTTTAATTTGAGCTATGACCTGGAAGAAGGTCGAATATAAAAAAAATCTAGAAGCAGTAATTTTAAGACAAATTAGTAATCGGTCCAGCCGCTTCAGAGATGCAATTTTTTAAAAAGCTGCATTTTCGGCTCTTTAAACCCCTCTACTCCAAAAGTTGGTATACCTGAAACTTGGTAGAAGTACCTATACACGCTTATACCGACTATCTATAGAAATTTCATGTTCCTGGAACAGAGTTGAGTGCAAAATTATTTTTTAAATTTTTAATGCTTTGAGATATTTGTAATTTGAGTATGTAAACTTTTTATGTTGGCCTGCACTAACTTCTTCCAAGATATTTTCCTTCTTATGACACATACAGCACTGAAAATTTTTAATAAAATATTAAACTGGTATCTATCTATACGTTTGAATAGAAAGTAAACAAAGAAATGTGGCGTGGTTCTCGGCCCTTGATTTACATGAGTAAACAAAGACAGCCTATATATTTAAACGGAAAGTAAACAAAGACGGCTGATATGAAATTTAGCGTGCCATGTTCTGAGCGTTTAATTTACACGAGTAGGTCTGTACATTCGTGCACGTACGTTGGGGCCACTCTTGCTTCTTGATGAATGACCAGGCGGCCGTGGCTGTAAAACACAAAAATCACGTCTGCCAAGGCCATTTGGTTTGCTTTTGCCGAATGGAGCTTCAATTGTAAGTGAAATTGTTGCACGTTCCCGATTCAAGGAAAAAGCCAATTCAGTTAAAAATATATATGTTCCCACCTCGCAAAAATTTGAGGAAAGGCGGGTGAAAAATTATCAGCCTAGGTCGCAAAAAACACCTTTTTGCAGGCAACCCCTAGGTCTTTAACATTTCTGCTAAGCAAATCCTAGAAAAATTTACACAATACTATCTCCACATAATACACACAAAGCTGGTTGCATGACCATTACAAAAAATAAAATGTTAACCATATTCAATGCAAGGCTTTTCTCACCTGTGTATAAGATTTTGAAGTTATTACAGTTTGATGCTTTGCAACTAAATAATTTTGGAAATTTTTAAGTTGCACAAATTGACATACAACTCCATGTCATGCAAGAAAATAATAGAAAGTTTAACTATATATAATTCAAATACATTATGCTATTTCATGCTTATAACAAGATCCCCCAATCAACTACGGATCAATTGATAGTTCTCATATCTTACTTTATGATCTTTAAAAATTTCAGTATATTTTATTTTCAGTATATTTAGAGTGCTACTGTAATAGTATACAAACTGCTTGTTTGATATATTATGTTTCTAAAAGTAGAACATCAACTGAGTCACATTACTTGCAAGTTTAGGCAACATGGATTCAACTATACCATTTTGTAAGTCATATAATTTCCAGTCCATTATTTTTAATGTAATCGGCGGAAATTTGACCTACCCAGTTTTTCACATTTCTGGACGAATTAATAGCCTCAGAACACCAAAAAAGTTAGTTTGAGCCATTGGTTCATGTGTGTGTGTGTGTCTGTCGGTCTGTCAGTAAACAGGATATCTCGAGAACCGTAACCGCTTGATAGACACATAAGTGTTATAATTCGGAACTGAATTTTCTTGTACTGGCTGTTTGACTCAAGTTCACAATCATATTCATCTGTAATTTATGTTATGACATTCTTTTGTTGCAGCAAATACAAATGTATTGCCCATCTACTTACATATGGTATTAGGACCTTAGTGCCTTTTTGGGAGAATTAAAATGTACAATAAGGAAATATTGATCTTTGAATACACATTACAACACATCACTGTCTCAGATACCGCAATATATGTGATAATGACTTATCTTCCAGCACTTTAATTTTGTATACTGCGAATAGTTTCATTAAGTGAATCTACAAAGTCAACCTTCGCCTTTTTTCCCAGACTTATTTTGTTTTCAAAAATTAAATTATCATGTCCAATGCCTTTTAAGATGTGCAAGTTTTATATGTTCACTTAACTAAACTACTTGCATCTTAATGATAATGGGCTTGCAAGAACATAATTGTAAATCAGATGTATGGATGCTTATTACTGTCTTTTCTTATATTTTTTCCAAACTTGCCACTCCACCCCCCAGTAGCCAATGACACCTGGCGCTTTTTAGGAGCAATTTAACATAGGGGTCCTACTTTTTTCTTCAACGCAGGTACATTACTTCAAATTGACAACAAAATAGTTTTAATACATTAGCCAATATGTGTATATATAATAACAGGCTTAAAGCCAGTGCCCTGAGGAACACACACCTGCACATTCTTCTTACCTAGGAGATATTTCAGATCTTTAACAAACTGCGCAGAGGACATGACATTCCGCTTGGTCCTTCTCTCTTCAGAATTTTCTGTAAAAAGGTTCTCAAAGCTCATGACTACGTTCTGTAGCAACATAGCTGACTGAGGCCCTGACTCGCTCAAAAAAGGCAGCTCCTTTTCAGCATCTACACAGCCAAATGCTTCCCAAGTGCGATAGTTGCTGGGCGGCTCACGGGCAGCAACCTCCCAAATATTCTCTAAAATTCCCAGCTTCAAATAACCATATCTCTGAGCAGACCTCTTACCAGCCCGTGACTTGGAAGGCGACTCATAACCTTCATCCCTGCATTTGTCAGCAATAAATTTGGTGCACAACTCTCTGCGACGGTTGCTTATGAACTCCAAGACGCTTTTAGATGCAGCCGCACTACCTACAATATTCTTGTTTTGCAGCTGAAAGTCTTCGTTGCTGAACTTCAAGCTGAAAATGTCGGGATCCTCAGGTAGGCGAAATTTGCTCTCGTCAAAATAGGAATAAAGGGAAGACTTGTTGAGAGAAAAATCTTTGGAGTAATGTTTGTTAAGAGTAACTTCCTGAAATGAAGTATCAGTATTAATTTGACTTGAAATACAGGGATGATGAGGTATAATCACCATTATTCTATTTTCCTCCTTTGGCACCTTACGCAGCTGCAGCAAGAAGTAAATAACGTCCGCAACCGTGGCATCTCTGAAAGCATCCAGCCGCTGTAGTTTCTCCAAGCACTGCTGCAATTTCTCTGCATGTTGCGGCAGGCTATACTTGGTCATAAGCTGGAATTTCCAAGCGAGCAGAAGGCAGTGCGGATCCTTGTTGTTCTCCAAGTCCTCATTTGGGGCTGCAAAGATAAGGTGACAAGACAAGTTATAAACAAGTCGCACATAAATACGTTTGTCCGGCAGTCTTTTCGACAGCAGCAATTCGTAACACTTTGAACGGGTTCTTTTCACGTCGATTTTGTGCGGATAAGTTGACCGACTTTGGCCCTCTGTAATGTGTTTTTCGCATAATTTCGTGAGCAAGTTGTACACGCTTTGAGAATTATCCATTTCTGTTTATCAGTTTGAAGTTCTGTAAATTTATAACTGAAATTTAAATCGCCATAATGTACAACTATGAAGTTAGCTATAAACCTCAGATTACATATACGTAATCTGTGGCAATAAAACAACCAATTATTAAAAAATTTTTTGTATTTAAAAAATATTACCGTCAAATTAGTATTTTTAATGATAATTTTTCATTGCTGCTCTAATTACAGTTTTAAAAAATATACGTATATGAACACTTCTACAAAGTTAGTAGCATAATATTTTCACTTTAAACTAAAAATTCCCTAATATTTTCAAAATTGATTAAGTGATAAAAATGTAGATGCTTGTGATAGCCCTAGCATTTATGTATTTGAATTCTATAGATTTTACATTAGCACTATGCGGTTGATCTGTTACATTTTAAAAGGGTAAATGTAACCATGATTTCAATGTTTATAAGACATTCCACTATAAGTCACATCCAAAGTGAGGTTACGCATAGCTCTGCTTCTAAATAGTATGAATGGCTTTAATACGCTGAATTCAACATAATGGAGTCCGAAAAGCTGCTTGTAGCTGCAGGTTTAACGGCTGCGGCTGTGGTTGGCGCCTTCGTATTTTGGGGGCCTGCCACACACTCGGGCAGAGGTCGTGGCCGACTGGCTGGCCTAGTCAATTTGGGCCAGACTTGTTTCTTAAATGCCATCTTACATGCTCTGGCTGCATGCTCCCAATTTGTTGTGTGGCTCCAAATGGATTCCGCCACAAAAGATACAAGCCTTCGAGCAACACTTGCTACGGTACTCTCTGGTACGAATTAATCGTGAATATGAAAAACATTGTTATGTATTACACTCGCCTTTAGTTATAAATGGGACACACAAATCGGTTCAAGAAACGTCATTTGCGCCTGCGGCTGTAATAAATGCTCTTAAGCGGCTTGGGTGGGTTATTCCCGCTGGAGAGCAGGATGCTCACGAACTGTTGAATGTAATATTAACCACACTTGATGAAGAAATCCAGAAGATGTCACGAAAGGTACTTTTAGTAAAACGCATTTATTTGTGTATTAAATTACTGTTTTAGTCTGGTTGCCTATCGGATGCTTTAGGAATATGTGAAATTGGCAGTCCTGAACTTGAGCCTGATAGATCAGAGAGCCCAGAATTTAACAATATGGGTAGCGTCATGTCGCTCAATGACTTGTGTAGGCCTAGCAGCCTGTCCTGGCGTGGAGGTGCAAATCACCGCTACCGCTGGATTTCACGTTCCTGCCGATCTCTGCAGCTGGCAGGCCCACCACCGCAACCGTTATCGCATCCTTTCTCAGGAACACTCACAAGCCAGTTGCGGTGCACAGAATGCGGGTACAAAGTACATTAAATTAACATATTACTTAAACTGTTAGAGGCAAGACGGTAGCTTTTCAGAGTGCGGTTCGATACGATCGCTTTGAAAGCCTTTCTCTTGCTTTGCCATCTGGGATGGGCGATTTAGGATGGGGGCGCCACAAGCTGCATCAACTGCTCACGAATTTTGTGACGCCTGAATTTGTTCTGGACGTGCAATGCGAAGGATGCAACGAAGGAAGGGACCCTTCACTACCTCCAATTCTGTCGAAGCAAATTAAAATATTGAATTTTGGAAAGGTGAATGCTTTTGGTAACTTAATTCTTCAAAAAAGGAACCAATATTTTGCAGTTACCAGTTTGTTTGTGTATTCATATATCACGAAACATGTGGCAAACTGGAGCAATGTCAAAAAGGCAGGATTATGTACAGTTTCCCATCCGATTGTCACTTGCTGCATACACCTTCATCCAAGCTCAGTATCAAAGGCGGCTTACAACATCTGTAAGTCTTGTTTCGTAACATACAGTGCAACAGACAGTTATGAGTATTTTTAGTTGTACACTAGTACTAGTGAAGGTGGAAGTCCACTATCAAACAGCATTCCATCAGCATGGGGTGCAGGCTCTCTGAATGATAAGGCGGCTGAGTGGCGCAACGTGTATCAGTTATCTGCAGTAGTCGTACATAGCGGCGATGCACATTCCGGCCATTTTATCACATACAGACGTGGGCATCAAAACACAAAGTATATCTTGCTTTACTTAATTGGAAACAAAATATTTTGACGCGATTTTCAGGTGGTATTACACTTCCGATGTCGAAATAAGAGAAGCTAGCATAGAAGAAGTCCTCCAGAGCACTGCTTACATGCTGTTTTATGAAAAGAGCACAAATTTCGGAGGATTCTAAGTTCCAGCAGCATTTGCTTGGTTAAATACATCACCAAAAAGTCATGCAAAGATGCTAGTTGTATAATTTATCAATTATATTTATTGTGTTATGCTTGTGAATCTGAAGTGTTTGAAATGCAGAATTGTATGGGTAAGAATGTAACATACTGTGAAGAAACGGTTGTTCTAGTAGTGCATCATTAAATATTTCGTTCATGCCTGCTTGTATATATGTTCTTCATGAACAGTAACATAGGTATTTAATATATCAGCTTTTATAGATGATGCGTAATTAATAAATACAACAAAGTTGCACTTTGCACCCCTTATACTGAAATACCACGCACCAATCTCCAGATCTCAATATTCTACATTTTATCAGACTTTTCTGGCAAACCTTCCGCCCATAAATACAGCTAGTGAAGAGATTAATTTAGTATTGACTATTTTATAAATAAAATAGTTTACATTTGATGAAGAATGACATTAAGTTGAATGATGTATGTGATAAATCTAATGATATTTTGATTCAATAAACGTGTTAACAGTTAAATTATTTGTTTGGTCTCATATACAATAGCTTCTACACTATTAATCAAAGATATAAAACACATTGGCAAACAGGAGATCTGTAAGTACACTATTAGGCGATGGCTAATACTAGCCGAGATGTAAAACGTGACAAAATGTGGTACGAAACCAAACCTCCATTTCATGCATGACTGACTAGAGATAATAACCATTATACTAGCATTTAATACTGTTTCCAGGTCTAAAAATTTTTATTGCCTTGAACATCTCTTCTGCACAAGTCACATTCTATGATCAGATAGCGCCCCACTGTTCCTAATAATTAAAAATTGCAAGTTGAATATGGAAATAATTAAACAAATTCTTGCATAAAATTAATTAGTTAATTAGTTGAAGTATAGGACTTTAGTAAGAGCTACCAAATGAGCTCTATTTCTGGAAATATTTTGACACTCTCCAAGTTATCTTGAATTGATCATCTTCAGGTTGAGCATACTCTATTATGCTATGATGTTGATAAGTTTCTGCATTGTACATTGTACTGTCTATTCTAGCCCCACTTATGATCTTTCATTTGACGCTGATTTGCTCTGGGGAATAGATACTCAATATTCATTATAGGCATTTATTAGCAAATACTTAAGTTTCGATGTTATATCCTTAATTACTTTCCTAATTTTAAACCTGTAGAACACACAGACTTTACACTAGTATTATGTATTCCTAGTTTTGTTGTTGTTGATGGTTGTCTTGAAGTTTAAATAGGTTTCAATTGTCCAAAGACTTGTCAGCTTTTTAAATATGTTTTTAGCAAAAAATCTGGTAACTCCATCTTTGGTTACAATGCTGCCTAGTAAAACATCCTCAATTATACAAAGTCCATACTTGTGTGTCATTTATTTGCTTGGGTTTGGTGGCGTATATTGTTTACATTCGCAAGATTTGTCAGAAAGAACTGCAGAGTCCATTGGACCCCTTTTGAAAACTGTATTTAGTAACATATTGAAAAAAGTGCCGATAAAACAGTCTTGCTGATATTTATGGGATCAGTAGTCATACTTTTGTAGGTAGCGCTTCTGTAGAGTTCTGAAATTAATTTGATGATTCTGTTCTATATTGCTGTATGCCTAACACTATTAAGTACTCTTTCAAAATCAAATGACATACATAACGTTGATGTTCACTCTACCACTTGTTCTATAAGAATTCTCAATGTGTTTGTGGTCTGTAATGGATGGTTCGGTTGAAAACCAGCCTAATTCCTACAGAGTTGGGGCTTTTGGTAGTACTATTATACGTTCTTCCTTCCATTTCTCTAGGATGATATGTTTTCCAAATGTCTAGAAGAAAGGGTGGATCAGTTCAAAAATTTAGAGTTTAGAGAGTTGTCTCAGCCTGCAACTTTGTTGTTTTTGATTTCACATATTGTCTCTTCGATTTTATTTATTTATTTTTTTTATTATGGGCTGGTATAATCAACAAGATCTCTATTTGTTGTATATCATTCATTCCCAGCATTTTTTCAACATCTTATTTGTTGCTCTATGGATGAAGTTGGTCCCCTGATCTTCATCTTATTAACGTGGGTTTTCTATAATGTTTATTACTGGGTTGTTTAGATATATTATATAATGTTCTCATTCTGCTATCCTTTCTTCCGGATTTTTTGATGTTTCTATTCAAAGAATTATAGAGCTGCATCTTTTCTCTTTTGTCCTTTATGAGGTCCCATGTGTCATCCTATATTCATTCCTTCTTTTCTCCGCCTTCCTTTCCCTGTGTTGTTTCAGCTGTTAGTTTTGGATATTCTGACATATCTTTCCACTTGGGGTAATTGTATTCCAAGTTTGTTCTCTTGCCCCAAGTCACGTTTCGAGTTTATATTTGGTCTTTGGCGAAGTTTTATATTTTTTATTTGTTAACAACATTCTATAGCGAGCTCCTCAATCTTTTGGCTATTAAGATGCGGTCTAATTGGTTGTCAGTTCCCCCATATGGTGAAACCCGTGTAATTTTATGGATGCGATTGTGCGGAAAAATTGTGCCTGCAATCATTAGATTGTGGGTGCTTGTAAAGCTTGGTGACATTTTGCAATTGTTCATTTGTCCTAACCTGTGTTTGTCATTATTGCCACTGACCTTGGAATTCAGGTATCTCATGACAAATGAATATATCGCTGACGGAAATCTGTTGAAGGTGTGTGGTACTTCGTCATAGGTCTGTTTGTCAACGTTAGAAGATTCATTTCGAGCATATCATTGAACGTAGCTGAGCTTTCTATAATGGGTATAGAATTTAGCTCTTATAATACTGTCAGATATGGATTTTTTGTCAATATCTATTTCCATACAAAATCTTCAAATATCCAACAAATGCATAATATCAGTATGTTCAAATCTGTTACATTCAGAAATAGGTTTATACATGTCTGCATTAAATAAGAAATTTTGGTGAAAGCAAATCTTAGAAATTAGGGACTCCTCCGCGTTTAAGTTTTTACGGTCATACTTTTATGGTATTATTATTGATAACATAGTTCTCTTTAGCAATGCAGATGTTTGATTGAGCTTCTGTTACTTGTGTCCAAGTTGGAATCTATAAAGTAAAAGTCCACGAATCAATTTAATTTGTAATGGATTAACAACAATGCTAAGTGCCGATAGCGTGGATGACAAAAACAGGAAACCAAAATATGTTTTCAACTATAACAGATAAGAAAATAAAGAAGTAAAAACTGTACAATCATATTTTTGATCAAATCCACTTTTAAATTACTTAATATATCTTTCCTTACAAAATAAGGAGTATATAGAATTTCTGGTTAAAACCTTTCCATTATTTGAACATTGGAGTTTGCTGTTGCATCCCAAAGCTAAGTTTAAACATCACATTGTATAGTTTGGATTTTTTTACCAAGTAGCCAATACGATGTTTTTTAACTTTCTCAACTAGTTGTTTACACTTTTTCCAAATGAGTTCTCCAAGTTAAAGCTTTATCCAGCTGCATATCTTGCACTAGTTGTATATTAATAATTTATATTGGCAGTGTATTGCTCTTTTGTTTGGTAACAGTTATGTGGAATGGTTTTATGTTATTTTTTGGTTGACTTCATCTAAGCAGTTATAGGCTTTGTTTCTTTTACTGAGCCATTATGCCCTACTATGTTGACTATCATAAGCAAAATTGTAATAGGGGAATGTTCATTTGAGATCTGATAGAATAACAGATCAAACGTACTACCACGAGGTACTCCCAATATGATTGGATAAAGAACAGTTAAATATTTACCACAATTTATGATTCAAAGATAACAAATGTAAAGCGGGGGAACTCGTAAACTTAAAAACCAGGCATATCATCAAGAAAGGCTGTCATGTAGTATTTTTTAAAAACTTAATTAACAATGTCTACAACTCTATGTATTTGTTGAATGGTAAAATGATTTTGTTTGAAACCATACTGGTGGTTTGGAATGATAACATCATCTTCTGTTATCAACATTGGCCTTTTAAGCAAGTTTTTCTAATAGTTTGTTTAATATATATATAGTAAGATAGATTAAGATATGAATTGAGCTGGTAAGATAGTTCCAGGGAGTATTTTTAATTCTTTATCTATAGCAACTGGAAATGGGACATATTGGATATATTTCTAGATGTGTGGAGATTTCATTTTTTAAAGTTCTGTGCACACCAATAGATCATCTTCTTTCAGTAGAGAATTGGTAATTTTAATATTTCAAGTTTTTTAGCCGTTTTTCATTGTTTAAGTGGTGTCTTCTTTTGCACTCATATTTGCAAGTTAAAACTTTTATTTTTTAAATTCTTGATTAATTCTTGCACCTCTGTTGATGCTTAAGAATATTTTGAATTTTCACCAGGTCTTTCTAAACCACATATTTTACAGCCAATGAACAAAGTCTCTTTCATGAGATTTTGGGTATTGTTGGTTCTTACGCCGCATCATAAGTTATTTCGTTGAATTTTTGGATAGTCATTTCAATTTTCATATTTGCTTGTGCCTATAATAGCACCAATCTATATTTTATTGTATAGTTGTACTAGTCTTTTTTATTATTGAAGCACTCATAGTTGCAACCATTGAAGTGGGGTCTACAAATAGGTCCAAGCATGATACTATCTCACAACAGATAATTTGCAGTAATATTCTTTATTTTGAAAAAGTCAAGCAGGTTTGGTAAAAAAAAATTGAAAACTTAATTTTCAACCCTGTCCAATAGCCTAGATAAATCTCACGTGAGTCATAGATTCTCCCTCTGGTACTTTACATGTGACCCCATTGTGGACCCCTCTATCCTCCAGGAATATATAAAAAAAATGTGACTTATTTAGGTTTCTCTTATTTTAGTCTTCTAATTCAATAGTCGTTGACCTTCTGTCATGTTAGTGCGATTGTGATGAAAATATTTCTGGAGGTGGAGAGGGGTGAATTTACCTATGGACCGAGTTTGGAACCATGGTTTACTAAGGGGGTAGGGCTAGAATTTTTTTCCCGAAAATTGAAAATTCAAATTTCAACCGTGTACAATGGCCTAGATGGCTCTCGCGAAGGTCATACGTTTTCTCTCTGATACTTCATATGTGACGTCAGTGTAGACCCCTTAACCCCCCAGGAATATAGAAAAAATGTAACTCAAAATGGGGCTTTGACACAGCAGTTTCCCGTCGGGTGGACATACCTACACGTCCGTGGCTACAACATGTACTAAAAGCAAATTTTGCGTAATTAAATAGTTTCTGAGATAATCGAGGTCAAAGTTGTTAGTTGCCTAATTTTCAACTTTTCGTTCTATTGATGGGATGGGGTCACTGACTTGTGGTGAACTCCAATATGGCGGAATAGGGTCATTGACCTACAGAGAATTCCAATATAGCATAGTGGGGTTATTGACCTGTACTGAACTCCTATATACCTTTATACAGCATGACTCAAAGCATAGCCCTAACGCGAATCCGTAGTGTATCAGTGGTTGCTTAAAGGTAATATTCTTTTAATGATGTGTAATGTACTTGTAATCAGCATAACAGTGCTGCCTTTCACTTGAGCAACTGCATTTTGATGATTTGTCGAATAGGTTTAATAATTGTGTGCCTTGAAAGTAGTTTTACTACAAAAATGAGATTCGAATGTAAGTCAAATATCAATTTTCTTATGTTTGAAGAATATTTCAGTTTTGTTAAAGTGAGCATTAGTTTTGTCTTATATCCTTATAGTTTTTACTATGATACCTGAATGCTCCACAATTGTTTTTGCCCTTCTTTGTAAAAAACAAATCACATATGTAGTACGCATATATTATGGTTCTTATTATTTTAAATTTAGTTATACTGGAATTCTTGTTAATTTGTATTTTGTTTTATTTTCTCCTTTTTCAATTTGTATTTTAGCAACGACTAGATAGCCATCCGTACTTAGTTCATCTAATACGTGTACATCTTAGCTATAGTTTGCTAGACTATCAATAACTATAATATGTAGTCAATTAAAGATCTTGTTCCTATTTCACTTAACGTATATTTAATTATTTTGTTTTTTAAAAAAGTATTTGTTATATGTAAGTTATTCTGCAAGTACAGATCAATTAAATGTCCATTTATGTTTAACGCTTTTTCTCTAGAATTTGGCTGCAGACTCTAGCAGTGAAATCTCCTGCTTGCATATCATTTGATCATATTGTGCTTTCGCTATTTCTTTCCTTTTCTGTTGTACATACTTATATATTCGTATTTTATTCTAATTCTCAATGGTGCAATTCGTTAATTTTTAAATTTATTGCTCTTTATATCAGATTTTAATTTTTTAGCATTACTACTCTTTTCTTTGCCTTCGTTTTCTTTGTTACTCTACTGAAATCAGTATGTAGTTGTTTTAATTCTTTAATTCCTTTCTCTTTGGTTTTGGATGTGTGACACCGATATGCTTCTTAAGTAACTCTCGTTTTAGTTCCTGTTGTTTTAAAGTGGCACTCCTTACATTCCATGTTGTTATTGTTAATAAGTTCTTTTTTCTTGTTCCATTCTGCCTTGAATTGTTTTCTGTAATAGTTATCACTAAAATAATCCTTTCCGAGGGTATTCATGAAGTTTTTAGCACATAATTTTTTTTGCTGATAGTATTGCAAATATTTTACTCAAGTTTGAGACTGGCAATGGTTTATTGTTAGTGGGATAATCAGTCTATCTATCTCACCACACGCAAAGTTTAATTGCCATGCAAACGAAAATGAGTTGTTATTATATCTAATCTCACCCAAAATACTGCCTTGTTCTATCCATTTATTATTTGTCTAAACTTTTTTTTGTTGTTTTGAAATAAACTCAATTTTTCAAATCCACAAAGTAAATTTTATCACCCTCAACATTTACCCAAGTGAAGGCAGCATAACAAGTTTGCATGGGAAAATTGTACTACTGATTAATTAAAATAGTTAATACAATGAGCTACCATTTATAACTATTTGCTTGGTATTTTATGTAACGATAAAATTGATTCTAATAACTGATATTCGAATAAGTAAGGCTCTACTGTATACTGTTTATTTCTTTAAAACCTTCAAGTGTTTTAGGCATGGCATATGGGTTAGGTGCATTCTCAAAATATACTTTGATATTGAGCTGTAATGCTCACTTGGCCCCATTGATTAAAAACTCTATATCTATGCAAAGTGCCGAGTACAGTGATGTAATTTTTATTTTGCACAGACAAGAAATAAATAGTTATAAACAATACGAATATTTAATTATATTCGAATTTGGTGATTTCACATTGTCACCATGGTGACCGTTGAAATATTCGAATATGTTTGCATTGGGCGCTATTAGTTAACATCCCTACCATCCCCTAACGATCCTTTTTTTAGTTGATGGCAAAAATTTTAGTGAGCATTTATTTTTCTTAATTACTAAGCAAGAAATCGTCTAATTTTACCATGTGTAAATTGCTCGTGATAGTTATGATGCAGTGATTACTCTTTGCCCTCTGCAAGATATTAAGCTTGTTCTTACGACTGCAAACATTTTCTTCTTCATCTTGGACTATTTTGTGTCATATTTATATATGGTTGTCTTGCGAATGCTAGGTCGTCAGGGCTTTAGTGAAAATAGAGTACACTGCTAAAAGATGAGGCTAACATTTGGAAGGCAAAGGCTATATATTGTAGATATCCATTCCTCGCACCTCATATAGGAAGTTTTTGGCAATTTTCCAGAAGTTAGCATTTCACATAAGTCCTTGTTTGAGACATTAGTTAGAGGGTACTATTCTAAGTATCAGTTATTATATTTTTGGTTGATCAATTTTGTAGTTTTCTTAAACAATTTACCAAGCCCACCACACCAATTTCATATTTTAAAGTTTCAATGAAATGCATTTTTGAACAAAAATTCTTTATTTTGTTTCCATCAAAGCCTAGCCTACATCTATAGGGTGGTCCAACCAAAACGCATGATGTTAATTGTAAATAAAACAAAAAGTTTTCAGAGAATTATCTTAATATTTTTTATTATGATAGAAGGATCTATGACAATTAAGTGTGAAACAAAATACCGACCAAATGCTCGCTACGGCTTCGGTGGCATACCTCTATCCGATGGTCCATATTTTCAATGACTCTGAGACATAATTGAGGTTCAATGTCGTTAATGTGCTCATCCTTTAGCTCTTGAATTGTTCTTGGCTTAGTGACGTACACTTTTTCTTTTAAATATCCCCAAAGAAAGAAGTCCAACGGTGTCAAATCACATGATCACCATTCACGGTAACTGCTTGGCCGACTTCATTTTCGAAGAAGTACGGCCCGATGACGCCGCCAGCCCATAAACCGCACCACACAGTCACTCTGTGTGGATGCATCGGCTTTTCAACAATCACTCGTGGATTCTCATTTGCCCAAATGCGGCAATTCTGCTTAACGAATCCACTGAGGTGAAAGTGTGCCTCGTCGCTGAAGATGATTTTCTTTGTAAAGTCACCATTCACTTCTGTCTGTTCAACCAACCATTCGACGTATTGACGACGCTTGGAATGGTCAGTAGGCTTCAGCTCTTGAATCAATTGAACCATGTAAGCGTGTAAATTCAAATCTTTATTCAAAATTCGCATCAGTGATGTTCGTGAGATGTTCAATTGTTAGGCACGACGATGAGTCGAGGTTGACGGCTCTTCTGCCACACTATCACGAACAACAGCAATGTTTTCCGCAGAACGAACATTTCCTACAGACCCGGTTTGCTGAAATTTGCGCACAATTCTCCGGATTGTGGACACATTTGGTCGATTATACTGACCAAAAAAATCACGAAGTGCACGAAATGCATTTTGATTTGAACGCCCATTTTCGTAAAAGGCTTCAACAATCTTAACGCGCTGCTCAATTGTGTACGTCTCCATGGTTGAATCTTTCAAACCCTGAAACAAAGAAATGTCAAATTAAGTTGGGCAAAAAACTTGACGTTAAGGTGTGACTCACAATTAACATCGTGCATTATGGTTGGACCACCCTTTAGTTTAAATTAAATTCACGATCGTTTAGCCAGTTACCCGGAGAGCACTGCAGAGAGGCGATCAGCATCGTTCTCCCATCTCTTCAGTAAATCTTCATTAGAGTGAAGTTCTAAAAGGGCTGTTTGAATAGGAAGGCATCCAAGTACAATGGTCACCATACTCGACGCAAATAGCTTCCAGCAAATATTCGAACCTGCCCTTGTATTTATTTTGTGCAGTACCGGCGCCACAGGTACTTGCCGAGATGGTCAGCCCTATCATTAAATCGTGGACGGCCACAAAAAAAATCTTTGGCGGGTCGCCAGGTTGCCTCAATGCGCTGGTTATGTGTGCCATCGACCACAACCACCATTGCGGACGTCCTCACTGACATTGGCTATCATCCCCAGTACCTAGTACCCAGGGATGATGCGGTGGCCAAACAGATTCATCGATCTGCACTACCATGCCTAGTCCACTGATTTGTACACTTCAATCTTGATTGCGGGAGAAGTGGTCGACCAGCATCTCCCTGCAATATTGATATCTAAAAAATGAACTACAATTTGCTGCTGCATGATTACAAACCAAATACATACCAAGAAGTTAGCGTCGGTTGATCGAAGGAGGCCCAGCGAGCGTTGGGATTGGCCGAATACCAGGCCTCACACTGAGTGATGTCGTACTCCCAGCCTTCCTTGAAGCCATACATAATGTATGCAACGTGGTCTGGCGGAAGACGGACATCTTCGCGGTCCATTTATGTTTTCGGCTTTTTTTCTGGCAATGGCTGCACTGGAACACATCAAACCCATGGTGCTCGACGAAGGTGCACTTTGCATGGCCCCGATGCAAGCATATTTTCTACGTTGGAAGGAGCCCTACATCGTAGATCCACTGGCGTCCTTCAAGTGGGTTTTTCAGCAGCCCTCCTGAAATGAATCTGTCCCCCAGTGATTGGAAGTATTCACCGAGGCCCCTCCTTACTGGTTCTATAGTTGGGTTTTATATTCTTGCGAATGATTACTGTTAGATAACAGTAGGAAGTTAGTGAAGTTGGTAAGCGCTAGTATATTATGGGGCGATTGTTTTTCTATTATTTCTTTTTTTGTTGTGGAGTCAGAATATCGTCTATTTAATATTTCAAGATACACCTGGCATTGCTTAAAGTTTGCAGGATAGTTCCCCTTACATAGCGCGCATTCTGCAGGGTTAGTTTTCGTCTGTTTGCAGTCTTTTGTGTCGTGATTTACTCCACAGCTTATATATTTGGATGGTTTGATGCAAAAATTACGGGTGCGTCCGTAACATTGACAGCGCTTGCATTGCATTAGAGTAGTGTATTAGAAAATGAAACGGCGGGTGTGGGAGTTAATGGAATTGCAATCAATAACATCAGATATGCGGATGATACCATCATAATCACAGAATCCCTCGAAGACCTGGAAAGAGTAATGAGAAGAATCGCGGTGGTTAGTGACGAAATGGGACTAAGTCTAAACACAAAGAAAACAAAATTCATGATGATCTCTAAAAGAAACTACTATAACGTTGACTTAAATATTCAAGGAGAGCAGATTGAAAGAGTAAAGAAATACAGATATTTAGGCACTATAGTCAACGATAAAAATGATAATACCAGCGAAATAACCTCTAGGATAGAACAAGCAAGAAATGTATTCTTAAATATGAGAAATGTCCTATGCAGCAAAGACCTCTCCCTAACACTTAAATTACGAACAGTAAAATGTTATGTTCACTCCACACTTTTATATGGAATGGAAGCATGGACATTGAACGAACATCTTATGAAAAAATTAGAAGCATTAGAGATGTGGACATATAGGAGAATTCTGAGAATCTCATGGGTCGAAAAAATAAGGAATACGGATGTCTTAAACAGAGTGAATAAACAGGAAACGAAAATATTGGATGAAATTAAACGGCGCAAACTTCAATATTTGGGACACGTGATGCGGAGGGAACATTATTATCTGTTGCAACTTATCATGCAGGGAAAAATCAAGGGCAAACGTAGTGTGGGAAGAAGAAGGATGTCGTGGCTGCGCAATCTTAGAGAATGGTATAACTGTAGCTCCAATCAACTCTTTAGAGCAGCAGTTTCAAAAGTGCAAATTGCTAGGATGATTTCCAAACTCCGTAGCGGAGATGGAACATAAAGAAGAAGAAGTGTATTCTTTACATGTGGTGGTTCTATCACGACTTTGGCATTCATATGATATTGTAACTTGAAAATTTCTTTGTTGTTTTCTTTGGGTTCTAATTCCACAAAGAATATATTTCTGTATTCGCTGGTTTTAGTAAATTTACATAAATTTATATTTCTGGGAATGTGCCCTTTTTCAGTTAATGCTGCCTTTATTGCATCTTAGTAGAATAGTGGAGATTCTTAATTACAACTTTGTAGTTCCTTTTCCTTTAAGCTAAAGGTGTAACGTGCTACTTTATTGTCGTCCAGCACTTTCTTAATTATTATGTAATTGTCTATGATGTAGATTTGCAGTTTGACCTTATTTCCAGTCAGGAATTTGTAATGATTTAATATTGTCGTCGATCAGTCGTAGTAGGGAGCATATGTCTAAAACATAGACGTATAATGAATGGCGGTGTTTTTTCCGTTTTTTTTTTATTCTACTGTAGTACCATTTTCTCTGTGCTAAACTCGATCATTTACCTTTGTTGTTTGGGTCTAGTGCAGGGGTCGGCAACCTTTTGAAACGGAAGAGACAAAAGTTACAATTTTCGACATTTCTTAGTTTTTAAAGAGCCAGTAAAAATTTTCGTTTTAATATTATAGTATTTGCTTATATATATTTGATTTTTGATTTAAAATAAACGGCTTTAAATACAAAATAATATAATAATACAATATAAATAATATAATATATAAAACAATATAATAACACAAATGTACACGTCAATGGGAGCATTGGCTTTGCATGTCTTTTGAAAGTTTTATTAAATCTGGCTTATAACTTGTTGTTTTAAGTTTCAAGCAGGACTCTAGATTTAGATTTGTTAGTTGACTTCTAACTTTACTTTTTATTATATTCATGCAAGAGAACGCTTGCTCGCACGAATAGGTCGACCCGAAGATCGTGAGCACTCCATATGCCAACTTCTTCACCTCACTGTAGCATTGTGGAAGACTATTCCATGCGCCGAATATGAGGGCTTCAACTCGCTGCATTTCTTTTAAAGCTGTCCACTTGTGCTGCACAATGTGCATGCATTTCTGGACCTCCAACTCTTCCAACTTGCTCTTGAGTTCTGTGAACTTGCCACTCCACAAGTCTTTGGTTTTCAAATCCAGCAATTGCATTTGAAGTGATCCAGCTTCAACTTGAAATGGCTCAATGTTGATTTCATTTGTATTTGTGTTGAGAGGATTTACTATGAACGCGAGAGTACTTTTGTTTGTTTTGAATTGCTCGAATCTTTCAGCGAATCCATCCTTCATTTTTTTTTATATATATATGCTGAAGTAATTCGTGTCAATAGATGCATTGGTCTCATCGCGATATTGCTTCAATGTTTAAAATGAAGTAATTTACGGGTCTCGATGTCTTCAACAAAAAGAAGTAATTTCTTTTCGAAACAAACTACTTCTTCAAGCAAGGCGTAGGCTGGGTTGTCCTTTCCTTGCAGTTTTAGATTTAGTTCATTTAGTTTCATTGTGGTATCTACCATGAAGTAGAATTTCTGCAGCCATTTGTCTTCTTCCAATTCGGGATGGTAAATACTTTTTTCATTGAGGAATGTTCTTATATCACTCAAGCACAAAGCAAAACGTTGCAATACGTTACCTCTGGACAGCCATCGAACTTTATTGTGCAGAAGTAGGTCAGAATACTGGCTATCTATTTCTGCAATGAAATCTTTAAACTGGCGTGGTAGAGTGCTTTTGCCAAGATGCTGTTAATAATCTTAATTACCAAGTTCATGACCTCAACTATTTCGGCCGGAAATGTTTGGGCACAAAGCGCTTCTTGATGAATTATGCAGTGAAATGTTAGAATTTCGTGGTTTATTTTTTCTGAAGAATTGATGTTACCCCTCTATGTATTCCTGTCATACTTCTGGCTCCATCAGTTGCTATAGAAACGATTTTATTTATATCGATTCCATTGTCTTCCAATCGTTTTTGCACACCATTTGCTGTATCTTCTCCACGAGTCTGCCCTGAGAGCGGTAGCAATCCTAGCAGTTCTTCTTTTGGACCTTGGGACGACATATACCTGACAAAAAGGGTAACTTGTGCCGTGTCTTTTATGTCGCAAGACTCATCTATAGCAAGTGATAAGGCAGAAGCCAGTTGAATGTTTTCCACTTACATATGTGTTACATTTGAAGACATTTTAGAAGTTCTATCTTGTACTGTTTTAGCAGATAATGGCAAATCAGTGATTTTTTTCATGATTTCTGCTTTGTTTTTACAATCACGAAACAATTCTTCAGATGCACGTATAAAACAATCTTTCACGTACTCACCATCTGTAAATGGTTTTCCTCTTTTCGCAATTTCTAACGATACTGCAAAGCTTGCCAGATTTACATTATTAGAAGATTGTGACCACTTCCTTAACATGGAACTTGACTGTGTTTGATTTTTTTGGAGCTCTTCAATAGCTTTTTTTCGTGCGTCACCAGCTGGATATTTACCAGCAAACTAGGTATGTTTTGTAGTGAAGTGTCTCTCTAAATTTGACTTCTTATTGTGTGCGAGTTTTTCGTGGAAAATGATACAAGTCAGAAGGCCATCTGTGTTGCATATGAACGCAAACGACTCCATCCAAACCTGATTGAATTCTCGGTTTTCTTCTTCAGTTCTTCTCTTTTTTTTATCAGATGCCATGCTGGCAGCGGAGCTGAAAAATGATTTTTTAAGATTTTACTTAACTATCTGAAAACGGCCAATTTATTAACCATTATTACTACGTTAACACAATCCTCAGATATATAATTCAATGCTGTTACTGACTTACATACCTTTGAGAAGATAATATGCTTCTAAATCGAATTCTTCTCGAAACAACAAGCGAATAAACCTGCAAAAACCGCAAGCGATTAAATTAACACACATGCAACGCAATGGCGGATTTAGGTCAGTTGAAGCCCCGGAAGCAGAAAAAATATTGGGCCCCCAATAAAACGAGAGAGACAAGGAAAATAAAAATACGTGTTAACCATATTATTAAATAAATAAAAAATATTAAGTACTATTAATGTTAAGTGTAAAGTCAGGTTTTTGCGGAGCTCTGTGGAGGTCGGGGCCCCGGGCACGCGCCCGCTGCGCCCGCCCTTATATCCGCCTCTGAGTATTTCGATGTGGCGGAAAACCGTTCTCTGTGCCAGCGTTCCAAAATTCTCTTTTCCAATATATTTCTATTCCTTATCAAAACTCAAGGTCTTAAAACTTTAAAACGTGAAAATGGGATAATATTTACAGTATAGAACGTGTAATGTGTGGACGTTTTCATGTCATTCCGCGTGTTTACTCGTGCAGTTTTACCCGACGTAAAACTGCCAGAAAAGAACGATGTGTGTATTGGGCCTACATTGTAACTTAAAAACGAATAATAAAAATAATTACCTTATGTTTCCTTCAAAATTTTACAGTGAGAAATAAATAAAATTAAAGCACTTAAACGACATACACAAACGATAAAACACTATGATACAGACTACCCTTACAGTTTACACTTTGTACTAATACTGATTCTACCTGAATATTAACACAAAGTGGCCAATTCCAGGAAATACATTATAATAGAGCTACCAGAGAAATTTCATTAACCCCATTCAAAGAATGTAAGTTATAAATGGGGGGGGGGGAGGCAATAAATGTGTCAAAATGTATGACTGACCAGCCAAACGAACAAAAGACAGACCAGACCCACCCTGATGAATAGAAGAAATTAATGAATGAACAATCCAGTACCAACACGACGCCAGCCTGTCTTAAAAATATATTTTCTTATTTTTTAAGGGTTTTGATAATAAATTATTAATGTTTTGCGTATGGAACTGGAGAGCCACAACTTTATATCAAAAGAGCCGCATGCGGCTCGCGAGCCGCAGGTTGCCGACCCCTGGTCTAGTGCAAGGTAACTATATTTTATTTACAAGGTAATGTTTGATGTGGGTTTTACTCTTCTCTGTTGGTGTTCAGGAGAGTTATTGTACCCTCTTATTTTTTGGTGACCTCATTACTTAGAATTCATTTATTTTGAGGTTCATCGTTTTAGCTACACTGTAGCTGATTTTCTTCTTTCGGGGTCCCGCTGTTGGTTGCGGCAAGCTTGTGACACATAACATGGATGTCTGGAACTTTGGGGAGTTTGGATTGTAATAATCTGTCTTTGTTTAGGAAGAATAAGGTCTTCCGTTAATGAGCCCCTTGAGTAAAAATATTGCTATTCAACCATTCATCCTCATGTTCGTTCTTCACTACTAACATGAAGCCTAATGATTTCCAGAAATAAAGGTTTGCTTTTCTTATTTCATCAAGAGCTCCATGGGTTTTCACTATTTCTACAAGAGTTCATTTAATGTCTAGGATAAAAGATTAATGTTCGCTGATAATTAACATTAAAGTTTTTTTGTAAACATATGTAAAAGATACCAGGGATAAATGTCCTAAAAGTCACAATTTCTATTACATAATACCCAGGCTCCAGCATCGCGTGATATAACAGAACTGCATTCCTATCCCCTGGGGAGTTGTTAATGTATCTGAAGATGTTCTTTTTATGTTTCTTAAATAAGACGACGCAAAAATCAAGCAAAGATTGCTTTTCTTCCAGGAGATATAGCTGAGTGCCTAGAGAATGGAAATCTCTCTTTCTCCCCCCCCCCCCCCCCTCTCAATACATACACCGTATTTTATCATTTCTGTAATAATGCCATCTCTGCCTTCTGCCTTTCCTAGTTTCATATGGTTTACAGCTTCTATCAACTCTTCCATTTCTATGTCTCCTTTTTCTTCTTTCTAGACTGTTCATTTTCTTTCTCTACTCCTGATATTATTTTCCTTAAATCCTTTGTTATAATTCTCTCTCCATATATCTAGGATTCTCTCTCTTTCTGTTTTCAGAATGTCTTCATAATTTCTTAGGCTCCATACCTGCCTTCCATATTTCCCTCTTAATCCTTTGATGACTTTCCAGAACTCTCTTCCATTGTCCTCGTTGAATTTCGTTTCTAGTTCTTTTCCAAATTCTAGTGTTGTTTATCGCAATTTTTCATATTTTGTATATATCTTTTCCAAGTTTTCTTTTTGATCTTTACTTTCTCTTTTACTTCGTCATTCCACTGGATTCTTTTAGGCTTTCCCTTTTCTGCAAGTCTTTACTGCCTGTTCTATTTCAGTTTGTAGTATTGTCCACTTATTTTCTATTGGCCAATTATTTCCTTCTTCTGCTTCTTTCGTTTCCCATCCTTCTAGGATCTCTTATAGCCTTGAATACAAAACATACTCATATGAATCTAACAATAATTTTTGTAGCATTTGCCACAAGCTTAAGTCGTGCCTTAGGCATTTTAGTATAAAAGTAATTTTTAAACCACGGCACTTATTTGCACAAAAACAAGTTTATTTTTTTAACATCCAAAGCACTCTTATTTAACACATCGACTGCCTTTAAAGTGCTCATTCATAATGGACATAACAATAAGCTGCCTATAAACACTTCGTTTATGTTTATAATAAACATAAGCCTTATGTAAGCATTCTAAAGTTGCATACCCAATCACAGTGGATTATACTAAAATTACGTTATCTCATTGACAAACCAAAACAAACAGAAAAAGATTAAGTCACTATAAATGTATGTAACAAATACGTAAAGTTGAAAAAACTTTATATATTTCTTATATTTATTATAAAACGCAAAAATTATAGGAGTACATAATGAATGAGTGAATAAGCTTTACATTAAAACAACTATATATTACATATTTCTTATACACGTCTTATGCTTACGTCCATTATGAATGAGCACTTAAAAATATCTATAAACTGCCAAATGTTACCAATCACAAGTTAACATAACAAAATATAATTTTATATATCAAGCAAGGTACAAAATGTATGTATTATATGAACGGCATAATATGGTTTAAAAGTCAGTTCACTTCTCTATACTAAAATTAAGTTATATATGACATAGATATACAAACGGCTAACTTTCGCTTTAGTGGAAGTAACAGAACCTATCGATTTTGGTGTCAATCGATTCTTATCGACGAGCCGAGTCGATAAACACCGCTCCCAACATTAAGAAACGTCAGGGACAAAAGTTACGGCCATAGGCAGCATTTTTGTCGGTAAACTTGATGAAAACATGGCCAATCATGTTGTCTAGGGTCGTAGGAAACACAATAAACTAACTTAACTTTACTTTGCCTTAAATGTATAAAGGTATATAAATGTTTCATGAATATGCCGGAATAGCATACAAATAAAAAAGCAATATTTATTGTTAAAAACAATTAATGCTTTCCATTTAGCCATTACTTAGTTTTTTCAAGGAGCACCGCATGGAGGCGGTCAGATTTTACGCCCCTGGTCCTTCAGTAAACCTTCAAGTAACAACACACTGAAAAGAGCGTGTAGCCAAAGTTTGGGTATTTGAAACGCCCTAGGCCGTGCTAGCTGTTCATGTAGAACTTCATCATGCTCACGTTAATTGAATAATATTCCCGTGAGTAACACTACTTAGCCAACAGTTTTTCATTTGTTTTTTCTTTACATCAAGAGCATAGATGATTATGCATGTGTTTGGAATACACGTAAACTCTCTTTAACGGTCAATAGCCAAGATTGGGTTGTTCGTGTTGGCCTAATACCATCCACGCCACCAAACTGTTCTATGTGAGCAGTGACCAAGGTCCTAATGAAGATTTATTGAAGGACCGGGGCAGTAGAAACTGACCCCCCCCCCCCATGCAATGCTCCCTGGAAACGCTACGTAGCGGCTAAATGATTAGAATTAATTATTCCCATCAATAAATATTACTTTTTTATTTGTTTGTATTGTATCCCGGCACATTCGTTAAACGCCGTTAAGTCCTCTTGCATTCAAGGTAAAGTAAGGTTAAGTTAGGGTAAGTTTGATTTTCAAAAAAAATTATTTCGTAATTTGATCACAGACAACAGTACTGCCCTTGTTTTCGTCAAGTTTGCCGAAAAAAATGCTGACTATGCCATAAAAATACATCCAAAATGTATCCCTAACAGAAACTTTCAACAGCCGTAACTTTTGCCCCCGACGTTTTCTAAAGTTGAAAGGGTTGCCAATCGCCTCGGCTCGTCAATAAGAATTGATTGACACCAAAATCGATCGAATTCGTTACTTCCGCTATAGCAAAAGTTAGTCTAAAATTACCCCTTAGACAAATTCCCACATGTAGCTCTTCCTGCAGCAAGCAGATGTCCGAGAGAGGGGACAATATCATAACTCTTGCCAAAGCACAAAGACATTACTCCAGGGACCATCGAGTGCAAGATCGCAAATCACCTCAAACTGTAAACAAATGATTTGACTATAATTTTCGTTTGAATTTTTGCCCTTGGAAAGCTATGTCTTCTGCATTCCTTGCCATTGCAAACAGAAACGTCACATTTACTTTATATTTAACTTTCATGTTCACAAATTAACAGTCATATAAATACTCGCACAAGCAATCAAATACAAACGGCAAACGGGCAGTTAGACAGGAATAAAAATATCGGTTTGGAAGCTATGCTACTATAATACAATTTAATCAACAAATTCCATGTAATTAAAATGGCGTTAACGCTGTAACAATTATGTTCACATTACGTACAAACATATTTTTCCTTATTTAAGCAAGTGTGTTAGTATAATTGGTAAAGCCAACATTCAACGAACTTTACATGCACAGTGTTTCCAGGCGTCAAGAATTTTATTACCCTGGACGTCCCTTGTGCGCATGCTTGCAAAATGTATCGTCTGCCAACCAACGCTAACAGTTTCACTGACTACATTACACAGGCATGCAGCTACGATACAACATAAATGTAAGCTTTATTAACGTTATTAAGCTATTTTAAATTCACATTTGTTTCTAATATATTTGTTTTGTAAAACATTTGTTACAAATCACCATACCACTCAACAAAATGAAAGTGTTGCATTAGATAGGTTGTTAAAAAAAGATACATCCACTTTAGCGATCTTCTGAAAATTTTAGCATTTACAAGAAAAAATTTAAAAACAGCTTCCCACCTAAAATGATAGAATTAAGGGGGAAGTCTGGTTTTTTTGACCAAAAAATGGATATTGAGATTTTTATTTTTTCAGACAGCTGAAAATCCTAGGATGATAATGCTTTTTTTATTTTTTCTATATCTCAATTTACCGCAAAGATGTGCATGTATGCTGTTTGAGCCAGCAAAACTGGTGCAAAGATATCTTGTCCACCGCACAACGCACGGTTTTTCAGGAAACGACTCGGCACCCTCTGGTGGAGTTGAAATGAATAATATTCAGCAAAAATTGTTTTTGATGCCTTTCAATACAATTGTTCAAATGCATGATATCTTATATCTCTTAATAAATTAGATTTATATAAAAAAATATGAATATTGGCCAATTTTTACCCAAAAAAAAACAGACCCTTAACAACTATAAGTCCAATACGTGCAACAAGGAAAACAATACATTATACAAATTGAAAGCTAGGCTAATAGCTGCAACCAATAATACACGCTATGATCCTGTTACGTCACTAGTAAATTTTGAAGTATAAATATACATTGAATAAAATAATACTGTTTTTTGCTTGTTTTATTTATGACAATTTACTTACTTAGCTATGTATTTTTAAAAGCTGTTCTAGAAACTTTCTTTTTTGTAATTGTTACCGATCCCAAAGATTAAAAAGAAAGAATGTTATTCGACGGGAACGGTACCGTTATCATTTAGCGTAGAAGCAACCATGCGCACGAGGGACGGTCAGGGTATTAAAATTCTTGACGCCTGGAAACACTGCATGCACAGCGCCCTACAGATTCTGCAGGGGAAAGTTTTAGCCAAGTTTCCCACTAAATTGCATATGCTAATCATTCAATTTAAGTCACAAATTACGTATTATATGTTTTCTGTGTTTATTACTAACCGTTCCGTTTAATTATTTTAATCTGCAATCAGTGGTCATTAACAATATAGAAATGGTGTTCTGCTCAAAAAGCACCATGTCCCCTCACGAATATGATATGGCAGTGAAAAGCATGCGAAAGCTGCAGTCGTTGGGAGTTACATGCGACCCCCTGGAGCGCCTCCGCCTGCTGTGCCTGTCTCGAGGAGCTACAGGGATTTTAGGACTGGGCCGCATGTTCCGCCGCTTGGACGAGGACGGCAGCAATCAACTGAACGAAAAGGAGTTCATGCGGGGCCTGCAGAAGACTGGTATGGACATATCGAAGAACGAAACCAAAATATTATTCAGTCAGTTGAACACCGATGGAAGCGGCAGCATCAACATGGGGATGTTTCTGGAAGCCATTCGTGTAAGTTCAAAAGACACAAAAATTAATAAAACGGCAATATCTTAACAAAAAATTCAGCCGCCGATGTCCGAGTCATGTAAGCAGGTCGTTGAGAAGGCGTTTAAAAAATTGGACAAGAGGGAGGACGGCGAAGTGACAATAACCGACTTGAAGAACACGTACAACGTCAAACGCCATCCTCACTACTTATCAGGGGAAGAGAGTGAAGATACCATCTTGAGCAGATTTTTAGTAAACTTCCAAAAGGGGGCTACCAAAGATGGACGGGTAAGGCTGATGATCAAGCTGGACAAGTGGTTATTTTTGAATTTTCAGATTACGAGGGAGGAATTCTTCAACTATTATAGCGCTATCGGTGCTTCAATCGACAAAGACGGCTATTTTGATCTGATGATGTGGCAGTGCTACAAACTGTGAAACATAGCTACCTGTCTTTAAAAAAACAAAATGGCCGGTAATTTTCTTCATCTGTTTATCGTGCTTCGTATCACATAAACTGCATAATTGATTTATAAAATATCATTTTAATCCTCTGCCTATGGAATGCTTGCTAAAGCTATCTCGACTTCGGGCACCATCTTAAAACAAAATTTCAATTTTCACTTTCAAAAATCAGAAAAAGGTTGATTTTCTTTTTTATATATCAAATTGATTAATGTGTTTACAGTAACAAAACCTACCATATTTATAAATGATTTGAGGTTATCTGAAGATGGAGGGGAGACAATTTTAGAGAATAAAGTGTGTTGCACGCCTTGTCAAAGATAAATTCATATAAAACTCATGGGCAGATTGCTTATTCCTTAATTTCCAAAGCATGCACTTGTGAGAAATTGCCCTGGCATGCCATTTGCTTGATTAAAACCCACCTTTTTGATCTGAGTGTCTCTTCTAAGCTATTTTTGAAAGTTAATTCAAGTTTATTTTAATCAAAACCACTAAATTTATGAGTATTCATGATTTAGTTTTTGCTAAAATTTTTGATTTCTTTATTAGCTTTTATTGTAGTGAGCGACATTCCTTTTTTTATTTTATTTATAGTGAAACTACCTAATTTGTGTGACTGCTAAGAGCCGTTTTAGAATCATTTGGTTTTTGTTTAATTTTAGTTATTTCAAGTATTTCTTAATTTTGTTGTTTTGATATTCAATATGGTTATTTCTAGTTTTTTTTAAATTTTCTTGACCTTCCCAAAATCTGTTAGTTTCATCTTATGACTGCCTTGTATAATATTGTTTATATATAGTGGTGTGCTTCGTACAAATGAATCAATTATAATTACAACATTTGGTAGTTTTTTTGTTAAATTTTCTGTAGAAAAACATTCTGGTGCTAGAATAGGCTCTTCTTTATATTCAGTTTTTAAAATTATTCTTGTGCCGTTTTGGATGAACTTTGTTCAGTTTTTTGGGTAGGTATTGCTGCCTTTAATAACGCCATTTCTAACTCTCAAAAATAGGAACTTTTGAATTGATTTTGTCTTTACTGAGTGTCAGACTATTGAACTGTTCTTTGATGTGAATAAGGGGCTCTTCTTTTAAAGCTATAGCAAGATAGCCTTAAAGAAAAGCGCCATGGTTTTTTTCTAGACCTTCAACATTTTCAGTTTTAAGATGTTGTTCTAGAAGTCACCCACCTATAATGACTTCATCGCAGGACATTGTCATGATATTCCATAACACACATTACGCTCTTTAAATACCATTTCCAGCTGAGAGGCTGCATCTAATTGCATTCAAAAAATGTTTTCATTAGAATTACAATTGGCGTTCTCATTGTACAAATCGTGCGCAGTGCTCCTGAAAAATTATTATATGATTTGTGTCATGGGACGTGGAATGTGCTGTTGCCAAATTTCCTTTCAATACCCAACTTGACTGAAAGAGTGTATTAGTCATTATTAACAATATGGAGAAGGTGTTTTGCTTAAAAAGCTGCATGTCCCCCATGAATATGATATGGCAGTGAAGAGTATGCAGAAGCTGCAGTCGTTGGGAGTTTCAGGCGACCCTCTAGAGCGCCTTCGCCTGCTGTGCCTGTCTTGAGAAGCTACAGGAGTTTTGGTGCTAGGCTGCACGTTCCTCCACTCGGATGAGGACGGCAACAAGCAGCTGAACGAGGAATTCATGCTGAACTTATAGAAGACGGGCATGGACAAAGAGATATACAGTCAGTTGGACACCAATAGAAATGGCAGCGTTAACATGGAAGAGTTTCTAGTAGCCATCCGTGTAAGTTCTTTTCTAATCCTTAGTACCTCTTTCAACGTCGCATGCTAGTCACTAGTCTTGTATCCAATTTTTCCATCTTTTTCTGTCTCTCGCTATTGTTCTCATTTCATCTATTGTCAATCCCCGTTCTAATCCTATTTCTTTGATTTGATCTATCCCATTTTTTTCTGGGCCTGCCTCTTTAATTTTTGGTTGGTTTCCCTCTTCCATTATTTTTCTTGTGATTTTGTTGGGTTCAGTTCTTACTATATGTGCATACCACTTTAGTCCTTTATGTCCTTTATTATTTATTGTATAATAGATTCTTGTTGATTTGTTTGTTTTATTTGCTATTTTGCATCCATTTTTCCCTCGTCCATTAGTATACTTCCTGAAATTCATAAGTCGATACTCTTTCCAATGTCTTGTTTTTACATTTTATTTCCTTTATTATATTGATCTTTTTGTTTTTCATTCACAATCATATTTATTCCTAAGATTTGTATGTTGTTTTTGTCCATTTCCTCTTTTAGTTCTAACTCTTTCCCTATTAATGTACCTATATTCCAGATCCTGCACTTATTGTTTCGTTTTTAATTTTTTTCCCTTTCTACTTTATATTGTTTTTGTTCATGTCCTTTTGTCCTGATTTGGTATCTATATCTTTATACTTGTTTGTGTATAAGTTAATTTCTGTTGGAGTTTTTATGAATTGCGCCGGTATCTTAGTTTGTTCTAGTTATTTTGTATAACTGGTCCTGCATTTCATAAACAGGGGATCTCTTGCTGATTTTTCTTCCTCCCATTTTTATTTTGGTGTTCTTTCATTGCCCGGGCTTATTTTCCTATTGTGTTTAATTATTGCAGATAGTAGTCTGCTCTGTTTATTATTAGTTTGTTATATTTTAGTATTGTGTGGTATCCCTGTGCCCTTATTATGTTTCTGTGTTTTATCAGTTCTTTTCTAATTTCTTAGGTCTCCTTTAAGTAATCTTCCTCTATGCATATTTTCCTTACTTTTAGATTTTTAGATCCTTTCAAAATCTCCATTTTCTTTGACCATTTACTGAGTTTCACTAGTATTGGTCTAGTTTTTCCGTTTTGATATTTACCCAATCTTCCGGTTTCTACTACCTTTTCCTCTTTTACTATTGCTATTTCCATATCCCTTAGGACCATTCTTATTTTTTCTTTTAACTGTAAGTTACTCTCCTCTTGATCATCAATACCGTATATAATTATATTCCTTTTTTAAATCTCCCTGGTCATTTCTTCCATTTTACTTTCTAGTTATTTAGCTCTTAGTTTTAAAAGTTGGTTTTCTTTCCTTAGTTCAATTTCCTTTTTAACTAAATTTAGTTCCTTTTAGAGTACATCCGTTTTATTTTCTACGTGCTGATCTCTTTCTTTCATTTTGTCTAATCTCTTATTTTTTTCCTGTAGCGTTTCCTGCATTTTACCGATCTTTAATTCTTTCTTGTATCCCTTGATTTGTCTCTATTCGTTCTAAAAGGCGTAGTTTACTTCTTAAATCTAATCCTACCTCAGATATGCATGTGGTAGATCATTCTGCTTCCTTACTTTCACTTGAATCACAGTCCCGCCCACTAAATTTACTTCTAAATCCCCTAATTAGCTTCACAATTTTGGATCACAAGAATAACCATCTGAATTCCTGCTATTCCAGTACCTTGTAAGTTCAAAAGACGCAAAAATCAATAAAAGGGCGTCCTAAGAAAAAATTTCAGCCACCAATGTCTGATTATTCAAGCAGGTCATTGACAAAGCCTTCAAAAAGCTGGACAAGATGGAGGACGACAATGTGACGATAGCTGACTTGAAGAAGGGAACAACATCAAAGGCCATCCTCGCTTCTTATCATTGGAGGAGTGTGAAGATACCCTCTTGACCAGATTTTTAACCAACTTTGAAAAGGGGGCTACCAAAGATGGGTAATACGGGTAAGACCGACGATCAAGCTGCATAAATAGCTATTTTCGAATTTTTAGATAACGAGGTAGGAATTTTTCAACTACTACAGCACTATCAGTGCTTCAATCAACAAATAGGACTACTTCGATTTGATGATGTGGCAGCGCTTGCAAACTATGGGGCATAGTATTTTGTCTAGCTACACTTTTGTGACAAATTTCAGAGGATGACCTAGCAAAAGTTGCTATTTTTGAGGCTATTGGACTACCATAGTGCACTACACGAAAAGCTTTTGAACTGCTAGATTTTTTTGTACACTAATAAATAACTATGTGAAATCTCTTGTCTATTGCATTTCCCCTGAAAACTAATTTTTTATTTCTGGCCTGGTTACTAACACTAATAGCTCTAAGGGTTGAAGCATCATTAAACAAATCTAAACCTCTCTGCTTCTCTGTTCTAATTAGTAGAAAAGAGGGGAGGTTGGTTCTCTTTTTCAATATAACTTTGTACCACAACGTTTTATTACAGCGAAGTATTCTCAATCACTTAACAATATAAAGAATATGATTACGAAAGTGCATATGACACTAAACTAAAAAGATTAATTTTTATAAGACAAGAGTAATCTGTGAAACAGAGATAATGTTGAAATAGATGGTTACATAGAATGTAAGAAACGATAAATCAATAGAAAAAATTGTTAAATGAATAGCAGAAGAATAGGATAAAAATTAATCAACCAATTGAATGTTCAAAAAAAGGAAAAAAATGAGACCTTGGAATTTAGGTCTCATGACAAATGAATATATCGCCGACGGAAATCTGTTAAAGGTGTGTGGTACTTCGTCATAGAAGATCTGTTTGACATCGTTAGAAGAAGGTTCAGTTCGAGCATAACATTGAATGTAGCTAAGCTTTCTGTAATGGGTATAGAATTTTGCTGTTATAATACTAGTACCGACCACCTGTTATTAACCCCAGAGTTTGACCTCTAGGTACTCATTTACTGCAGCCTGAGCCGAGCTGGGCCCTAAAAATGCCAGCGATTGAATTGGTGGGATTCAAACCAGTTTCGTAGTCTAATGACCTATCCACATATATATATATAAAATACTACATATTTTTTAAAAACTTGATTAATAGTATCTACAACTCTATGGATTTATTGACGATGAAATCGTCCTTTACTATTGACATTAACCTTTTAAGTAAGTTTTTCTAATAATTTGTTTAATACATATGGTAAGATAGTTCTATGTGTGAATTGAGCTGGTAATTTATTTCTAGGGAGCATTGTTAATTCATCATCTATAGCAACTGGTAATGGGGCATGTCAAAAAACACTGTTGTGTAAAGAGATTCCATTTTATAAAGTTCTGTGCACACCAATAAATCATCTCCTTTCAGCAGAGGATTAATATATTTATATATTTTAAGTTTTTAGCCGCTTTTTACATTGCATAATTGGTGTGTTCCTTTGAATATTTACAAGTTAAAAATTTTATTTTTTAAATTCTTGACTAATTCTTTCCCCTCTGTTGATGCTTAAGAAGAATATCTTGAATTGTTGTCAGATCCTTTTAAGACACATATTTTCAACAATTATTTTACTGCTAATGGACAAAGACTTGGGTATTGTTGCTTCCTATGTCACATTTTGAATTATTTTCTTGCATTTTTGGACACCCATTTCAATTTTCACATTTGTTTATGCCTATAATAGCACCAATCTCTATTTTTTTCTATAGTTGTACTAATCTTTTTAGTTGGTTTGAGCCATTGGTTCGCGTGTGTGTGTGTGTGTCTCTGTCGGTCTGTCAGTAAACAGGATATCTCGAGAACCGTAAGAGCTAGAGACTTGAAATTTGGTATGCGAGTTACTTGTAGGTAGGGGACGCAGTGCTTTTGGTAAAAATCGGCCGAGCCGTTTAGTCGCAAGGTCGCAAAGCGATCGCGAATATAAACGGTTGAAGATACAAAAAATTTATGAGAATAAAAATGATTTGTTATCATGAGATAAACATGAATTTAAAATAAAAGTTGGTAAAATAGGAACTCGAAAAAAATTGAAGCTCAGGATTTTTAATATACCGGGTGTTCATAAAATGTGTCGGGAAATTTATATTACCGGGTAGATCAGACCGAGACGAACAAAAAATTACAATGAAATTTTCCGAGGTCAAATAAATAAGTTATAGCCGATTAAAAATTAATTAAACGGACCAATCACAGCGCGCTCGGAGAGCTTCCTGGCCGACCGCGGGAGGACAGGGGGGAGCGCTTAGCCGCTAGGAGGGAGCACGCAGGCGATAATGGGGAAGGCCATGCGGCCGAGCTCGCACGGTCACCTTCAGTGACGTGCAAAATTTTAAGTACGAGTCAATTATTGTCTTGTACTGTTTATTTTAATCAGCTTTCGAGTGTTGGACTCGCGCCTCGTCCTTTTTTAAGTTCCGGGACGAGAGCAGCGCAGGGCCGAGACGATGGACCCGGTATAATATATAATAATAGGATAAGGAAAGTCGTGTGATGTTCACACCAGATTTTGTTAATATTGTTTTCGATCAATCACAATCTACAACGTAGTGTAGGTATACTGAATGGCGATGATTTTCCCTTTTTTTTTTTGTTCTATTAGAATGCTATTTTCGCCATGCTGAATTTGATCATTTATCTTTGTTGTTTGGGTCTAGCACAAGGTAACTATTTTTTAGGGTAATGTTTGATCTGGATCTTACACTTTCTGATTATTTATTGTACCCTCTTATTCTTTCGTGACCTCATTTCATAGAATTCATTTACTTTGCGGTCCATCGTTTTAGCTACACTACAGCTGATTTTCTTCTTTCGGGGTCCCGCTGTTGGTTGTGACCATCTTGACTCATAACATGTATGTCTGGAATTTTGGGATGTTTGGAATGTAATAATCTGTCTTTATTTTAGGAATAAGGTCTTCTCTTAAGTAGAAATATTGCTATTATTATTGCAGCAACATTTAATTTTCAACCACAGCCATTTATCATCATGTTCTCCACTAACATGAAGCCGATTGATCCAAGTTTTCTTTTTAATCTTTACTTTCTCTTTTACTCCGTCATTCCACCACTGGGTTCTTTTTTCGCTTTCCCTTACTACTACTTTTCCTCAAGTCTTTACCGCCTGTTCTACTATTTCTGTTTATAGTATTTTTATTTCTTTTCTAATGGCCAATTATTTCCTTCTGCTTCTTTCATTTTCCATCCTTCTAGGGTCTCTTCTACTCTTAAATACAAATACAAAAATATACTCATATGAATCTAACAATAATTTTTGTAGCATTTGCCACAAGCTTAAGTCGTGTCTTAGGCATTAAGTTTAAAAGTAATTCTTAAACCACGGCACTTATTTGCACAAAAACACAAGCTTATGTTTTTAACATATCCATTGCAATCTTATTTAACACATTCACTGCCTTTAAGTGCTCATTCATAATGGACATAAGCATAAGCTGCCTATAAACAATTGGTTTATGTTTATAATAAACGTAAGCATTCTAATGTTGCACATGCCCAATTACACTTTAGCAAGTTCCTTTTCGTGCATTTTCCGTAATTATATTGGCTTTGTACCTTGTATCATTTAGGAACAGATGCATCCTTACTAAGGCAAGACTAAAACCATGAACGGATTAACGCAAAATCATTAACAAAAGTCTAATCTCATTAACAGAAAACCATTAACACACCTCTATTAACAATCGATTATTTCTATTAACAAAAAACCATTAACATAAAACCACCAACAACTGTATTAATCGAAATCGGTTTATACAATTGTTAAACGATTCTGAACCTACAGAGCCCATTTTAAAATTTATTAATAGAAGTTGACAAATATAAAATATTAGACTCTGTAAGAAATGGTAACTTTCCTTTTGTGGCTAAACATATAACAAGATTTGAAAATAAAGGAAGAGGTGTTCTCTTGTTATTGTCAACTGCCAATGAATTCATTATACAGTTAGCGAATCAAGTTAAGGCAGAGATTTCTCAAGAGTTTGGAAATGCTAAGTATTATTCTATAATTGTGGACTCAACACCAGAGGTGTCGCACATTATGGGAAGTCATAGATTTTCTAGAATTTGATTTAAATAACTCTAAGACAGATCTACAACAATACCAGCAACATATTCAAGTGCTACAAAGATCTTCAGGTTAGAATAAAAGAAGTAAATCCTCTGGTCACATACATCCCTTGCGGACGCTGCTTTTTACAACTACTTCGGTTTGCAGGTTCGGAGAGCAGCAAATACTCTGCTGAATTTTTTCTCTAGAACAATAAATTTATAACGTTTTTAGCTCCTCAAGCAGAATATGGGATATCCTGCAGTCTTAACTTAAACGGAACCCATTATTTTTAAAAACTTTGTCGACAACCCGATGGAATGTCTGTGTTGATGTTATTAGGCATTATATAAACTATACCAGGAAATTTTTCTGATCTGACACATTAAGTGGCGAAGCGAAGCGGAGTCACTAACTTCATGTTGTCCGTCTGTCCGTCCGAGCAATAACTCGAGAACGGCTGGGAATTTACAAATTCTGTTTTCACCAATCTACAGGTGAGCAAAAAGGCTTGTTTGCTAGTGATTTTGAAACTGATTGGTCAAAGGTCATCCCATGGATTTGCTTTTAAACCTACAAACTAGAGGGTTCTCAAATTTGGGAGACTGCTTCGCCACTTCGCTATGCATTGTAAGCTTTGCAGGTTTATTAGTAATTGTGATCAGATTAAGGACGCACAGTATGAGGCAAATGTGATATTTGAAAAACTTAAATTACTTTTATAATAATGCTATGCATCGTTAACCAGCAACTGTATTCCTGAAACCATGTATTTATTAAATCAGTGCATTGTAACTTTTTTTCTTTTATCGTGAACGCGATATTTTCCAAAGTTAAGTCATTATTTTTAGATAAAATTGTAGCAAATAAAAACATGCGCATATACAAATTACACAACCATCAAGACGTTTTAATTAGATCAATATTCAGTTAATCAACAAGTTGTTAATCATTTTCGGTTAATAAGAATAGTTGATTGTTAACCGATTTCGGTTAATACAGTTGTGAAATGCTTTCTGTTGATGGTTTTTTGTTAATACAAATAGTCGATTTTTAATAGATGTGTGTTAATTGGAATCTGTTAATGGTTTTTTGTTAATGAGAATTGGTTAATAATATTAGACTTTTGTTAATGGTTTTAGTTTTGCCCTCCTAAATAAATTAATTAATAGTTCAGTATCTATTCTAAAAAAAGCAAAAATGTCGATAATACTAAAGTTAGGTTATCCATTGAAAAATCAAAACAAACAGAAAGATTAAGTCACTATAAATGTAGATAACAAATACATAAAGTTAAAAAACTTTACATATTTCTTATGTTTGACTCTAAAACGCAAAATTACAGGAGTACATTATGAATGAGTGCATAAGCTTTGCATTAATTTAATTTTATGTATTACATATTTCTTATACACGTCTTATGCTTACATCCATTATGAATGAGCACTTGCAAGTGACTATAAACTGCCAAATGTAACCAATCACAAGTTAACTTACAAAACATAATTTGTACAAAATGTACGGTATTATATGAATGGCAAAGTATGGCTTTAAAATTCAGTTCACTTCTTTATACCATGACACCCACACAAGCAATCAAACACAAACAGTAAACTTGAGCAGTTAAGACATAAACGAGAATGGTGTAAAACCTAAATGAAACTTTCGACAGCGGTGTGGCGAATTAGCGAGAGGTGAAACAAACTAATGTTCCTTATGACGTCTGCTTTCGAATGAGGTATCACATGACATATGTTATGTGATGGAAAAAAGTTTGACCTCACCGTTGACCCCTTGACTTTTGGCCGATTTGGCTGAAATTTAATAGCGAAAAAGATATTGACCTAAGGTATATGTATGACAAGCTTGAGGTGAATCCGATTACTATAACGAAAGTTATTGTGTCTCCAGACAGACAGACAGACACCATGTTAAAATCATTAACTTTCGCCTATAGCGTTCCGCTGTCGAAAGTTAACAAACAAAAAGCGGTCTGCAAACTACGCTACTATAATATAGAATACAACTTAATCAATTAATTCTATATTATGTTCTTTTACTTAAACGACAAAACAAACAAAACGACGTAACCCAAAAAATTATAATGAAAATGGCGAACAGTTAACGCTGTAAAAATTATGCTCACATTAGGTAAGCATATATCTTTCCTTGTTTAAGCAAGTGTGTTTACATAGTTTGTAAAGTCAATATTCAATGAATTTTTTAAGTGCAGCGCCCTACATACTTCGCAGGGGGAAGTTTTAGCCAAGTTTCTCACCAAATGGTTTATTACTAATCCTCCCATTTAAGTGATATATCTATTATATGTAATCTGTGGGTGTGCAATTATCAATATGGAGAATATGTTATGTTTAAAAAGCACGATGTCTCCCCACGAATATAATATGGCAGTGAAGAGCATGCAGAAACTGCAGTCCGGAGTTTCATGCGACCTCCTGGAGCGCCTCCGCCTGTTGTGCCTGTCTCGAGGAGCTACAGGAATTTTGGGGCTGGGCCGCACGTTCCGCCGCTTGGACGAGGACGGCAGCAATCAGGTGAACGAGAAACAGTTCATGCTGGCCCTGCAACAGACGGGCATGGACATGTCAAAGGACGAAGCCAAAGAGTTATTCAGTCAGTTGGACACTGATGGAAGCGGCAGCCTCAATATAGAGACGTTTCTGGAGGCCATCCGTGTAAGTTCAAAAGACGCAAAAATCATTAAAATGACAACATCCCAACAAAAATTTCAGCCGCCGATGTCCGAGTCATGCAAGCAGGTTATTGAGAAGGCGTTCAATAAGTTGGACAAGAGGGTGGAAGGCGAAGTGACGCTAGCCGACTTGAAGAACGCATACAACGTTAAACGCCATCCTCACTACTTATCAGGGGAAGAGAGTGAAGGTACCATCTTGAGCAGATTTTTAGCCAACTTTGAAAAGGGGGCTACCAAAGATGGACGGGTAAGGCTGTTGATCAAGCTGCCCAAGTGGCTATTTTTGAATTTTCAGGTAACGAGGGAGGAATTCTTCAACTATTACAGCGCCATCGGTGCTTCAATGGACGAAGACGGCTATTTTGATCTGATGATGTGGCAGTGCTACAAACTGTGAAACCTGTCTTCAAAAAAAACTGAAATGGCGGGTTATTTTTTTTATCTGTTTATCCTGCGTCGTATTACACAAACTGCATAATTGATTTATAAACTGCCATTTTAATCCTTTGCCTACTGAGTTTCTGCTAAAGCTATCTCGACTTCGGGCACCATCTTAAAACAAAATGTTGATTTTCACTTTCAAAAAACAGAAACACAACTGATTTTCTTTTTTTCATATCAAACTAATTGATGTTTACAGTAACAAAACCTACCATACTTGTAAATGATTTAAGTTATCTGGATGGGGAGGGAAGACGATTTTTTTAAAGTAAACGTGCTTGCACACCTTGTCAAAGATAAATTCATATAAAACTCATGGGCAGCTATTGCTATTTCTTCATTTTCCAAAGCATCTACTTGGCGGAAATTGCTCTGACATGCCATTTGCATGATTGAAATCCACCTTTTTGATCTGAATGTCCCTTTTGAGGTATTATTGAGTTAATTCAAGTTTATTTTGATCAAAATCACTAAATTTATGACTATCATGATTTCGTTTTTGCTCATCTTTTTGATTTCTTCTTTATTAACTTTTATTGTAGCAAGCGGTGTACCTTTTTTTTAATTTTATTTATAGTGAAACTATCTAATTTATGTAAGTACTAAATGCCGTTTTAGAATAATTTGGTTTTGTATCTAATTTTTGTTTGTATTTTAACTATTTCAAGTATTTCTCAATTTTGTTGTCTTGGTATTAAATATGGTTATTTCTAGTTTGATTTTTTTTAATGTTTAATTTGGGGGGTATTGTAGATTGCTATATTTAACATATTAGTTGCTTTCTTTGATGCTCTTCTAATGATTTTGCAATTGTTAATGCTTTCTTTTTGATATTTACCAATAGTTCTTTGTTTGCTATAATTTGATGATTTGTTTTTTGTTGGTTATATCGTTCTGAACGTTTCACAGGGTAGTATGTTTCCTTCATGGTTGGGTTAAATGTTATCTTTATGGAAAAAACTTTGTGTGAAATTTAACTGTTTTGATCTCGTTTTAATTTTGTTTGGTTTATTATCCTATCAAGGCAGAATTATATATTTTTTGCAAACTTAGTTCTGTGCAAGGAGTGGGTCTACATGAAAAAATTAATCTAGAAAATGCTGGAACATAAAACAAATTACATATTTTTTATTTATTGCCCCCACAAAACGTTGTACTATAACATAATTGGTACGTATTGATTACTTTCTCTTAAATCCTTTAATTTTCTTGACCTTCCCAAAATCTGTTAGTTTCGTCCTATGACTGCTTAGTCTAATATTTTTTTAAAATATAGTGGTGTGCCTAGTACAAATGAATCAATTACAATTACAACATTTTTTTTGTAGTTTTTTGTCAAATTTTCTGTAGCAAAAGATCCTAGTGCTAGTACAGACTCTTCTTCATATTCAGTTTTTAAAGTTATTCTTATGCCGTTATGATGGACTTTGTTCAGTTTTTTGGGTAGGTATTAGTGGTTTTAATAATGCCATTTCTAACTCAAAAATAGGAATTTCTGAAATGATTTTGTCTTTACTGAGTTTCAGCTCTGGTTACAATTACTTCGGAATTAACACTTACAATTGAGGTAATTTGTTATCGATTTTGGTAGATGAGTAAAAATCGATGCTGTGGTCGTTTTGATTGTCATCTGATTATTCAAAGATTACACTACAATTCTGCTTCAGTGGGCTAAGGCAAAAAACAACAATTTCATTTTCCTCAGACTTTTCAAGAGAATCGCAGTCAAATCCTTTGCAATAAAAAACTAAAACATTAGTGTACCTTCTAGACTATTGAACTGTTCTTTGATGTGAATAAAGAGCTCTTCTTTTGAAGCTATAGCAAGATAGCCTCAAAGGAAAGCGCCATGTTTTTTCCTAGACCTTCAACATTTTCCGTTTTAAGATATGGTTCTAGAAGTCACCCACCTATAATGACTTCATTGCACTGCATTGTCGTGATATTCGATAACGTGCATGCGCATTGCTCCTTAAACACCATTTCCAGCCAAGATGCCGCATGTAATTGCATACGAAAACTGCTTTAATTAGAGTTACAAATTGGCGTTCTCATTGTACATATCGTGCGCAGTGCTCCTGAAAAATCGTTATACGATTTGAGTCAAGGGATGTGGAACGTGCTGCTGCCAAATTTCCTTTCAATACCCAACTCGACTGAAAGAGTGTATTAGTCATTAGCAATATGGAGAAGGTGTTCTGCTTAAAAGCACCATGTCCCTCCACGAATATGATATGGCATTGAAGAGCATGCAGAAGCTGTATTCGTTGGGAGTTTCAAGTGACCCTGTGGAATGCCTCCACCTGCTGTGCCTGTCTCAAGGAGCTACAGGGATTTTGGAGCTAGGCCGCACGTTCCCCTACTTAGACGGAGACAGTAGCAAGCAGCTGAAGGAGAAGGAGTTCATGCTAGAATTAAGAAGACTGGCATGGAGAAAGAGTTATTCAGTCAATTAGACACCGATGGAAGTGGCAATGTCAACATGGAGGAGTTTCTGGTAGCCATTCGTGTAAGTTCTTCTTCTTCTGCTTTTCTAATCCTCACTGTCCTTTCGGGCGTCGCATCCTAGTCACTAGTCTTGTATCCAGTTTTTCCATCTTTTTCTGTCTCTCGCTATTTTTCTCATTTCATCTATTGTCACTCCCTGTTCTAATCCTACAATTTCTTCGATTTGATCCATCCATTTTCTTATGGACCTGCCTCTTTGATTTTTGGTTGATTTTCCCACTTCCATTATTTTTCTTGTGATTCTGTTGGGTTTCATTCTTACTATATGTGCATACCAGGTTAGTCCTTTATGTCCTTTATTGTTTATTGTATAATAGATTCTTGTTGATTAGTTTGCTCTATTTCCTATTTCTGCATTCATTTTCCGTCTTCCGTTAGCGTACTTCCTAGAAATTAATAAGTTGATACTCTTTCCAATGTCTTGTTTTTACATTCTATTTCCTTACATTGATCTTCTTTTTGGTTTTCATTCACAATCATATTTTTTGTTTTACTTATATTCACTTCCATTTTCATATTTTCATATTTTTTCTCTACGTTTTTATTAACTTTAATATTACCCATCTATCTGCTGTATCAATGGCAGCTTTCAAATCTGTAAATATTAAGTACAGTTCTCCTCCTTCTATAATTTTTCTTTCTTTTATATTTCTGACAATGTATATGTTATCATTTGTTTGTCTATTTGTTCTGAAAGCTGCCTGTACTAATTTTACTTGGATCTGGTCCCTTAATCTTTTTTCTAGGATTTTTGTGTATATTTTGTAGCTGGTTTGGGCTAGGCATATTGGTCTGTAGTTTTCACAATATGTGTGGATTCCTTTCTTGTAATTGGTATTACTAGGTTATTTTCTGTCTGATTTTTTGTTCTTCCTATGCTTGTCTACAAATATTTCATAATCAGTCTATTCCTTTTTGACCCATTGATTTAATCATCTCTGGAGCTATGGCGTCTTCCCCATAAGCTTTACCGATTTTTATTTTGAAATTTCTTTCCTCTTAATTTCTTGTTCATATTCTATTTGCCCTTGAGTTATACTATCTTTTAATGCTGCTGTCATGTGGTAAGTATTCGTATAAAGTTCTTTCCATATATATATATTCCATTTGTATTTGACCCTGATTATTTTTTATTGCTTTTATCCTTTTTATTTTATCACCTCTTAATCTTTTTATTCTTGTCCAGAACTTTCTAGTTTCTCTTCTCAAAACTTTTTCTAGGATTCCTTTTTTGCTTTCTTAATTGGTTCGTTCACTATGTTTCTCTTTCATCTTTGTCTCTCATTTCTTCTGTTTAGATATATTGTTTCAATGCTAATTTCTTTTCCTTTATCAGTCTTTATATCGTTGTTCTACCAACTTGTCATTTAGAGGTGCTTGTTATATTTACTTATCCTATATGTTTTCTGTTGTCTTCAGTACTGTTTCCTTGAAAACTATTCATCTTTCATCTAGAGTCTACATTATTTGTAGATTCGTCATTCATTGAAATTCTTTGTTTGTATCTTTCTGGTATTTTGCTTTGTTTTTTATATTTTTTAGCTTATGTATTGCCAATCTGCTATATTGTCTTATTTTTTGGTTATTGTTTAATCTGGCTTGGTATTTTTTTTGTTACAAGTCTGTTGTATTTCAATTTCAGCTTTTTTCTTTGTTTCTATTATCTGTATTTGCTCTATTATATCTTGTGTGTGTGCATTATGTAATCTATTATGCTTTTGGCGTTATAGTCTTCTGCAATAAATGTATATTTATCCGCTAAAAGTTGATCCCACATCATACTTCCTATTAACACATCGTTACTTTAACAGAATTCTATAATTATTATTCCATTTCTATTTTGAGTTCTTTCTCCATAGCTTCCTGTACATCCCACTCCTCTGTTTTGGTCTTTTCCAACTGTACTATTCCAGTTTTCCATTATTATTGTATTCTGATTTTCTTTTTTCATTTCATATTGTATTTGTCAAGACAAACATAAAAATTAGTCATTTCTTTCTCTGCTGTTTCTTCTAGTTTATGGTAATTGGTATTATTCTAAAGTTTAATTAAGTCTGTTATTTTTTTGTTTATTTCCTCTGTGGCTATTATTCCTACTCTTCCCTCCTTCGCTTTCTGTTCTAGGTCCGCTCCCGAATAGTGTAAGACTGGTTTATATGTTAAATATATACTTCCTTTGCCATTTTTCTTAGTTTCGTTTATTCCTAGATTTGTATGTGGTTTCTGCCCATTTCCTCTGTTAGTTCTAACTCTTTCCCTATTAATGTACCTATATTCCAGATTTTTAGATCCTTTCAGAATCTTAATTTTCTTTAACCATTTACTGAATTCCACTAGTATTGGTCTAGTTTTCCGTTTCGATATTTACCCATTCTTCCGGTTTCTACTACTTCTTCCTCTTTTACTATTGCTATTTTCATATCCCTTAGGACCATTCTTATTTTCTCTTTTAGCTGTAAGTTACTCTCCTCCTCTTGATACCGTATATAATTATATTCCTTTTTTTAATTTTCCTGACCATCTTCGTTTCTTGTTGTTTAGCTCTTAATTTTAAAAGTTGGTTTTCATTCCGAATTCATTTTCTTTTTTAACTAAACTTAGTTCCTTTTGGAGTATATCCATTTTATTTTCTATGCGCTGATCTCTTTCTTCCATTCCGTCTAATTTCTTATTTATTTCTTGTAGCGTTTCCTGCAAAAATTAACGTCCTAAGACAAAATTTTAGCCACCAAGTAGGTTATTGAGAAGGCGTTCAAAAAGCTAGACAAAATGGAGGACGGCAACGTGACGATAGCTGACTTGAAGAAGTGTACAACATCAAAGGCCATCCTTACTTCTTGATCAGATTTTTAGCCAATTTTGAAAAGGGGACTACCAAAGATGGATGGGTAAGGCCGATGATCAAACTGCACAAGTAGCTATTTTCGAATTTTCAGGTAACGAGGGAGGAATTTTTCAACTACTACAGCACTATCAGTGCTTCAATCAACAAACAGAGCTACTTCGGTTTGATGATATGGTAGCGCTGCAAACTGTGGAGCACAGTATTTTGTCTAGCTACATTTTTGAGACAAATTCCAAAGGATGACCTTCCAAAAGTTGCTATTTTTGTGGCTATTGGACTACCATAGCGCACTATACGAAAAGCTTTGAACTGTTAGATTTATTTGTACAATAATAAATAACTATATGAGATATCTTGTCTTTTTCTTGCATTTTCCCTGAAAACTAATTATTGATTTCTGTTCTGGTTATTAACACTAATAGCTTTAAGGGTTGAAGCATCATTAAACAAAGTAAATCTCCCTCCTCTTTTTCTCTCTCTCTCTCTTGCTCGCATGCTAGTTAGTAGAAAAGATAGGACGTTGGTTCTCATTTTGAACACATCTTTTTTTATATCATAACGTTTTATTGCAACAAAGTATTCTCAATCACTTGGCAATCTAAAAAATATGATTACATGTCATTCAATGATTGGTAGTTTTCATTTGTAATTATTTTATTGCTTTAATTAACTAGAACAGTGGAGCAGCTAACATCAGTTATATATTGTGAAAAAAAGGAAGGGGTGGGTTATGAAAGTGCGAACAACACTAAACTTAATAGAATTATTTTTATAAACAAAGGAGTAATCTGCAAAATGGAAATAATTATGTTGAAATGAGTGGTTACAGAGAATGCAAGAAATGATAAACGAATAGGAAAATTTGTTAAATTGCAGAAGAATAGTCTAAAAATTAATCAACCAATTGAGTGTTCAAAAAAAAAAAGAATAAAAAAACAAGATTATTTGTACAGAATAGATTCTGCTGAGAGTGAATAAGGAAATTGCAAGAAAATATGACGAGAACAACATATCAGAAGATGTATTACTCGAATGATATGATCTATGGTTCAAAAAATATTTGGAAAGTGATTACATGGGAGTTTTATCTTGCAAAACGGATTTGACACAGATCGGAGGCACTTCGCCTTTTTTGTATAAGCAAGTCACTGTAGGAAGCGCTTTGTGGAGTTTCATTTACCAAACAGCTAAATTACAGCTTTAAAAATATTCAAGAGTATTATAGAAGGTTTTCCACAACTTCTTGTTAAACATGGTGTCATATTCAGTTATGCTCATACTGATATTCTAGGCAAAAAATATTTATTATTAGAAGTAATATATACAATTGAGTATAGTGATCAATTGTACAATTAGGTCGAAACTTCTGACCACCTTTTTTGATCCTCATTAAAAAGTAGAATAGGAATGTCTCATAAACCCGACCCATTGAAACACCCCTAAGGGGGGTTTTCCTGCTTTTTTTATTATATATGAAATTATGTTTGTCTAGAGTTCAGTCACTACAGATGCCTGTAATCAGGACTATTTTATCATAGTTGAAAAAGATAACTGCCTGAAGTTGTTGTTATAAAACAATTTATTGAAGTGACGTGGAAGAATTTTTGTTTACCGACTCAAAAGCCAGAAAATAGCTCATTACATAACAATAAAGATGGTCCAGTTGATATCAACAACTGATAAAATGTCCCTATCTGAGGTTTAAGGAAAATGATTACCAATGAACTACCACTGATTTTATGTTTCCTATCGCTAAAATTATAACCCTTTTCTGTATCTCAGCTTGGTGTAACAGAAAATAAATTTATATGGACGTTCTTCCTGGAAAAGACAACAGCTAAAAACCAGATTGTTCAATTAATGTATAAGGGAATGGCCGTTGGAAATATTGTGATCTTAATATGAAAAGACAGATTGTGTTTTATTTATTTATGTTGAATTTTTATATATAGAACCTTTTCAAGCTTCATCTAAAGTTATGAGCTATTCTATAAGATTTTGATCATTAATTCAGTATTGATATTTTCTGTTCTATTCACTGACTATTTGTTTATAGGAGTATAATTCTCATACAATTCCATACACCTTAAAACTGGACATTTAACATACAATAGTCTTGTTCGACTTACGTGGAAGGAAATTTAGTATAGTCAATATACTTTAAAATCCCTGGTCACACTCTCGCTTTATTGACCTTACTAGCCAGCGTTAGATGTAAAGTTTTTGTCCAGTTGTTAACTAAATGACTGCTAGGTGTTTATAGTGTCGATTTAATAGACTCCATATTTTCACCGTATAATTAACTTTATCTATGTTATAATAATATAATTGTCCAATTTAGAAGCCATCTATAGTGGAATGATTCTGACATCAGATTTAAAATCTTACTCCGAAGTGTGTGACTACGTAGGTGGCACTAGTGGTTAGTATTAGAGGATTACACTCTTTATTTTTTGAGATTTCTTCCTTCATGATATCCATATAACTATTATAAGTTCAGCGAATACATACAGTAATAAATCATTACGACACACCCCTAAACCACCCCTCAACCGCAGAAAGATGTGCGCAGGTTTACAATGTAGCATTTATGACAATATTTTGTTTAGGGTGAAGTGGGGTAAATGCACCTACCGAAGTGCAAAATTCAAATTGAATTATTATTAAAATTCTCCATTTTTATAGTACACGTCTAAAATTCTGGATATATATAGTTTTTTTGATAGTTATCATGTTGTAGGTCGCAAACAGCTTTAAAAATAATACACGACCCTACCTTTTGTTTTTTTCAAAATTTTGTTATAGCGGGTGCACTAACCCCATATTTGAGGGCAAGAGCACCGTCCTAGGTTATTCATCAAGCCTAATGCATAAACCTTATGTATGGGGCAAGTGCAACTAACTTAGGTCTTTCTAAATCGTTTGATATTTTTTGAATTAAAATTTAACAAACGTTTCTGAAAATATTGATATTGCCTTGAATTTATTATTACAAAACTCACAGCTTTTTATTCATAACTTATAAGGAACATTACAAAACGAAAATATAAATTCATAGGAACTTTAAACGAAAAAAATAACATTCTAAAACATTTTAAGGGAGACGTCTGTTTTTTTTTGGCCAGAAAATCGATTTTGAGATTCTTATTTTTTCAGAAAGCTGAAAACCCTAGGATCATAATGCTTTTTTAATTTTTCTGTATCTCAATTTACCGTAACGATATACATGTATATATACCACGCTCGCCAAGCCATTTTTTCCGCCCTGCAAATTGTGACTTGTTTCTTCGGAAGAAAAGTCGTGTTTTTTGGATCAAAAAATTAATTTTAGGTTTTTATATTTTCGAAAGGCTAACGATTTCAAAATTGCAATGTTTTTATTAATTTATTCGTATCTTTATACCTATACATGCATGCTCGCCGCACCAGTTTTTCCGCGGTGCAAGTTTCAATGAGTTTTCTCGCCAGTTACGTCGTGGCCTTTGAACGAACGTTGAATTTGATATCATTATGTCTAAATGTTCGCAAAACAAAGGATCTCGTAAAGATCCAAATTAAACAAAGTGTGGTAGGAATAAAAAAAGAAAGTTTCATGTGCTGATAAGAAATCTCAGCAATCCTTAAAAGATGCGAGAATCAAGAGAAAAAATCTGGTGTGAACATCACACGACTTTTCTTGTCCTATTATATATATATCGGCCCTGCGCTGCTCTAGTCCCAGAACTTGTTATTTTAAAAAGGACGAGGCGCGAGTCCAACACTCGAAAGCTGATTAAAATAAACAGTACAAGACAATAATTGACTCGTACTTACAATTTTGCTACGTCACTGAAGGTAACCGTGCGAGCTCGGTCGCATAGCCTGCGTGCTCCCTCCTAGCGGCCAAGCGCTCCCGCCGTCCTCCCGAAGTAGCTCTCCGAGCGCGCTGTGATTGGTCCGTTTAATTAATTTTTAATCGGCTACAACTTATTTATTTGACCTCGGATCAAAAAATTTAATTTTAATTTTTTGTTCGTCTCGGTTTGATCTATCCAGTAATATAAATTTCCCGAAATATTTTATGAACACCCGGTATGTTAAAAATCCTGAGTTTCAATTTTTTTTCGAGTTCCTATTTTACCAACTTTTATTTTAAATTCATGTTTATCTCATGATAATAAATCATTTTTATTCTCATAAATTTTTTGTATCTTCAACCGTTTAGACACGCGACCGCTTTGAGACCGATTTTGCGACCTTGTGACCAAACGGCACGGCCGATTTTTACCAAAAGCTTCGCACTGCGTCCCCTACCTACAAGTAACTTGCATACCAAATTTCAAGTTTCTAGCTCTTACGGTTCTCGAGATATCTTGTTTACTGACAGACAGACACACACACACACACACGAACCAATGGCTAAAAACAACTTTTTTGGTGTCTTGAGGCTATATTTCGTCCAGAAATGTGAAAAACTGGGTAGGTCAAATTTCCGCCGATTACATTACTTTCCTTATTATAGGATAAGGAAAAAAGGAGCTTGATGAGCAAGAAGAACTTTTTCAAGAGGCCCAAGGATTACTTTATGGCGCAGGAATCGCAGACTGATGATTGGTAAGCATTTTGTCTATTACAATTGTAAATAGTTGAATGCGAAATAGAAAAAAGCTCTAAATGCGTTTTTCTCAAAATGGGGATGTTTCGCGCGGTGGACTTGATTTCTCGGAAACCATTAATCCGATCGACCTAATTTTCAACGAACTTAAAAAGTTCGTTACTGAATTCTATATGTCTGTCTGTCGCTGTCACAAAATTATGGATTTTTTAAAATTTTAAAATGGATTCTTATAGGAAATTTTACGCTGATTTCAAAATCGAAATCAAAAAGTTTCTATCTCGAATAGTTTTCGAGATATTCGACTTCGAATTTCGGGAAAATTTTCGACATTACGATTTTAAATGTGATTCTTATAGGAAATTTTACGCTGAATTCGAAAATGAAGAAAAAATTCTGTCGAATAATTTTCCAGATATTTCGATCTCGAATTTCGGGAAAATTCGAAATCGAAATCGAAAGGTTTTTTTAAGTTCGTTCTGGGATTGCTTACAGAGCAATCTTTTCGCCGGCCCCATGTTTTTTTATGTGTTTATTGAAACAATTGCTTGTCTGTATTTTACAATTAATGCTCCAAATTAAACCTAAAATATTTTATGTTACTTTAGAAGAGGGTAAAAGGACGTTTTTCTGAGAAATTTTTTCGCAGACTGATTTTTTTTTCTACTGATCTTGACAACTTGGTTGTAGAATACAGACAGGATATATATGTTTACTTTAAGATGCTGTTTGATTTTTTTCTTTCAGCAATACTGGTGAAAAGATAACCTGTCCACCGCACAATGCACGGTTTTTCAGGAGACGACTTCGGCGCCCTCTTGTGTAGTTGAAATAAATAATATAATTCAAATTTTTTTGATGCTTCTTAATATATCTTTATAAATGCACGAAATCTTATATCTCTAAATAAAATAGATTTCTATAAAAAAAGTTATGAAAATGGGCCAAAAAAACCAAACGTCCCCCTTAAATCAAACCTAATTGATGTTATAACCAGAAAAACTGACGTAAAACTTGATTTTACCCCTTCTTCCGATGGTAGGAGGAGATAAAGTACAAATGACATCCAAAGGCTCAATTTCTGAAATATCTTCCAGATCAGGCCATGTGAAAGCGAACCTGAAAGATACCGTTTTTGATTTTATTCTTCGTAAAAATTTCACAATTGGATTTCCGGTGTCCTGGTCCGTATCTTCTATTTTTCCTATAAAATACTGGCAAGTCTTTCTCTCTGAATTCAATCTAGTTAAGATCCAGTCTCCAATTTCAGTAACATTTTTCTGAGGTCAAGTGCAGCTAATGCTTCGGCACCCACGTCAGAAAGTGTTTCAAAATCGCTCTCTTCGTCGTCCAAATGCAAATCTGAATTTTTTTCATCTGTTTCCGAATTGTCAATATTTTCTTTATATTCGTTCAATCTCTTGCGTTTCACTTGATTAATTTTCTTGCTTTTGATCGAAGTCTTTTCTTTAGTCGTCTTTTGTTCTTCCGTAGTTGTTTGTTCAGTAGCAGTTTTCTTTCTTTTGGTACCAAATTTCTTTTGCGCTTCGTATTTTTTGGCTTCCTTCAATCTTTTTCTTACGTTCTCGCTTGTTATTAATTCAGCACCTGAACATATTCTCTTCCTGGACTTTTTAGTTACACTATCAGCTTGATTTCCTTTTATGAGATTCAGTAAAAGTGCTTTAAACGTGTCTATAATTTCAGCTGGTGTCTCGTTATGTTTTCTCTCGCATTCTTCCCTTTCCAACAATCCAACATCTTCAGCTGATGGTGTATGTTCTTGCCGACCTTTCCTTTCCAACAAACTAACGTATTCAGCTAATTGTGTACTTTGTTGCCGACCATCTTCTAAGTCCAACAATTCCAAGTCTTCCACTGGTGTATGTTCTTCCTGACCTATCCAACAAATCAACCTCAATTTCTCTCGGCGATTGTATGAGTTCGTCCCCTGAATTCGGTGTTTGTTGTTCCCAACAGTTGAAGCGGATCAAACTTCTCTTTTGGTATAACAGCACAGTTGTAAGGGTAAATACCACCTTTCTTAAACCCTTCACGAATAATTTTTGGATCTACGCCTTTCCAAACAGTTCCCACCAAAAACAGCCAAGTCAAGTGATTGTAAAAGATCACTGCTATGTGGCGGTAATTTTATAATGGTAATGTTTGCTGCCACAGCTGCTTCTACTACATCGATATAGATGAGTTGTGTGGCCGTCATATATAACTAAAACAGGGCCATCAGCAGCTACGAGCGGTATGAATGTTTTCAAAAAAATAGTTTTTAAATACTTGGGATTCCATCCATCCGTTCTCTGTGGCAGCATATGTCGTTTCTAGATATTCTTTTTTTTTGATCTGCTATCCAGCTGCCCCACACACTTTTTCCTTTGTATATAATTAATGTCGGAGCTTTTTGTCCATCTGTAGCAGCAGCAAACAGAACACTGGTGTTTGTCCTCCCTGGACCAGATACAATTCGAGTAGAGGAACTCCTCTTTTCTCCTACTACTTTCGTCTTTGAGGGATCACTGCAAAAACTGGTTTCATACATATTCCAGATATTAGATAGTTTGTCTTGTAGATTTAGTTTTTGTATCGTATCTTTCAATAACTCAAAATTCGGGTATATTATAAGAGGATCCGTGTTTTTCTTCCTGGCATATTCCAAGGCTTCAGGTTTTTTGATTGACAAATTATGTCTTCTTTTAAAATTAGGAACCAGTCTTCTCCAGGTACATTGTCCTTGAATGGAGTTTCTGTGTAACATACTTGCCTACAATATCTAGAATTTCTTTACGGTTAAGCCCAAACCGCCATTTTTCGAGGCATTTGATTCATTTTGCAAGAACTTCTTCATCTTTAGCTGGTAACGCTGTAGGTCTTCCCATTGCATCACTCTTGATTCCTGTACGACCTTTGATGTGGTCCTTTAATGTACTTCTAGGGATATTGAATAGTTTGCTAGCACGCAATGTGCCACATTTTCCAGACTTCACATGTTCTATGGCCCTTTGTAAGTCCTCAGTTGTATAAGCGGCTTTTTAGGTTTTGAGTTGATAGTTTCGAACCAAAGTTTTCTAAAACCAAAGTATCTCTACATGTACTAGGACTGGGTGTTGTGATCTATATAGAATAAAATTAGCTAAGGGGAAAGTGCATCTAGTAGGTGCACTTACCCAAGTACAGTTGGGTACAGTTGCCTCTACGCTACAAAAATTTGGGATAACCGCATCTATCACCTCAACATTAGGTTATGTTTCGATTAACATAATTCTGCATTTTAATATGCTAGAAAAATATATAAACTTCTAAATGAAAAATCTAATAACGGCATACATACCTCCACGACAATAAAAGAGTGTCACTAAGTACTCCACTACGCATCTAGCACGCTACCAAAACAGCTAACACTTTATATAGCAACTATATTTCTTGAAATAAAACGATGCCGGTAAAGAATAAATCTAAATTATATTGCAAAAGGGTGTTACTTTCATAAATACTAGATGGAATCGCTGCAGCTTAAATAGTTTTTATTCGTAACACAGTTGGTGCTTTTGCTCCAAAAATGCACTTACCCCACTTCACCCTACCTCTTTGCATTAAACAGATGAATCAAAATTTAAAAACTCACTTTTACAATACACACTATGATTACTAGTGAGATACATATGAAATCATCACTTCTAAACACAACAAGTTACCCGCAGCACTAACACACAAGTGCCCAAAAATGGGTCTGACTACTGAAATACCCGCACTTTTTTTAACCGTGCGTGCGTGCGCGAGCGCGTGTGTGTCTGTGTGTGTATTACTACTAATATAATTTTTTTAAGTCTGGTAGGAGGAGGTTAGAATTTATCTATTTTGGTGTCAATCGATCCATACCGAAGAACCGAGTCCCTACTTTAGAAAACTTCGGGGGCAAATATTGCAATCAATATAGTTTTCAGTAAAAAAAAGGTCGGCAATGCTGTCTATGATTATAGCAAATATATTACGAAAAAATTGTTGATGAAAATATAACCTAACCATAGAACGTTGAAACTAACCTCACATTTCGAAGAGGACAAAAACGTAACCTAACCTTGTCTAAATAGTACCTAAACTAAGCCAACCTTTTTTAGGAAAGATGGTAAAATCCTTCATGGTCACCCTTGGACTGAATCCTATGGGAAATGTCAGACATGCATCATCTCTGTATCAATTGTTTTACTGTTTTTATTTTCGAATCGCCCAACTTTCCATATCGTATCTTGGCATTGAAGAGTAGATAATTCCATACTTTTTTTTATTTGCTTCGTTTGTTCTATCGTTATTATTGCTTGGTATATTTTGTTTGCCAGCCAGCGTGGTCCCGTGGTTGAGGGACGGGCTGCGATGCTGACGGGGACCCGGGTTCAATTCCCGGTGCTCTCTGATGCCTGGCGGGTGAGCTACTCAGTCACTAAAAATAATTGAGTACCCACGTTCATTCGAACAAGGGGTAATAATGGCGGTCGTCTTAGGCGCGGTGCTTGCCACATGGTCCCACATCAGAGATGGTGCGCGACGACCGGGCAGAGAGAGCGAACGTATGAGAGCCTTAACCTCTCATTTCGCAGGCCGTGCTCCCACGCGGGGCGTAGAGCTTTACCATTATTATTATTATATTTTGTTTACTCTATCATTTATGTATGTTCCTTATGGTCATTCTCGTGTTCTTTTTAGTTCTTGTATTTGTAGAATTTTTCTAGATTTTTAATTTAACTTCCTTTTTTGACTTCTTGCAGTAGTCTTTAACAGAATTTGCTACTAACCGGATGTCGATTGCACCTATGGGACGTCTCATATTTTCTTCGTTAAATATTTTTTTATTCGTGTGTAATAAAGGTAAAATTCATGAATTGCTTTATTCCTTTTATAATTTTTAAGCCCAATTTTACTGTCCCTTTTAGTTTTATATGTTATTTTCATAGTCTGCGATAGTTGATGTATTTTCTTCATTACATACACTTTCTTTGAGTAACATGTCATGTAGATTAAAAATTTTAAATATAGTGGTTATATTTTTATTTCTCTTCTATGATTATTCACGTTACAAAAGAGATGGTCTTTACATAGATTTCCTTTTACTTCTATTAGCTTTTTCATAAGCTTGTGCTATGACGAGAGGCATATTAATGATTATAATTGGCGTCGCATTTCCTATATTATACTACACCAGTAGCACTGTTAGAATTTTGTGCTAGGTGTTTTGGTATTTTTCTTATCAATTTTAATATTATTTTTTCATATTTAATTATTCTTATCGTTTGTTTTTTCAAATCGAATTGATTTTACGGCTGTTTTATTTTTACTATTTCAATATTTTATCATTGTTCGCGCCAATCACCAATTGCTTTATTTCGATTTTAAATTAGGGCCGACCGTCTTTTGGCTCTCTCCTGTATATGCGCTTTAATTTTGATTTGAGATAGCGGCGGCCAATTTTCCCGCTTTCGCGGTGCGATATATAAAAGCGGAGCGGCTCGGCCGCGAGCTCTTGCTAGCTCTTCGCTCTTTCGTTCGCTTCGTTTTGAATTTTGAGTTGTGATGGTTTAGAAAAGCGGACGATCCGCTTTAAATTTTCCTTGCCGAGTGTTCGCCGGCGTGTTTGATTGGCGGCAGAAGTCCCATTTCCGCGAGGCCGTTTTGTTGAAGGCTAATTTTGTGGCTGAATTCGATATTTTGGCGACCAGATTAACATCTTTCCGGAGGTCGTTTTGTTTCCCGATTGCATTTCGGGAGTTGAAACTTTGCCGGTGAGAAAACTCGATCCAATTTCCTTTGTATCTGACCCGGCAAGGAATCAAGAAAGAACCTTTGCACCGGGAAAGGCGCTTCCGATCGGCTCTGCTATGAAGATTTGGTGTAACTTGTCCTATCTTTTCACCCACACCTCTTCCTCGATCCTCCAGAATTACAGCACTGGCAACCAATGTATGTAGGACAGCGTCGCTTCCAGAAAAGGTGAGTATTTCAGCTTTGGCTTTTGTTTGAAGTTCCTTTGTTTAAATTTAAAATTACGATACAGTTCACTTTTGGTCGGAACAATTTTTTTTTCATTGTTCTTTCTAATGGAGTTTCGTATGTTCAAGATTTTTTTTAATTTTGTAAATTAAAAAATTGACGTGGCTTTATTTCTTTTAGATATTTGATATATATCTTCTCTATTCTTTTATTTTGATCTATACTTTTTGTATTTTTTGTTACATCCAGGGATTATTTTTTTGTTACTTTTTCTATTTTTAGTATTGTTCATTACTTTTTTACTTACATGTTTAATATTTCCTTGATTTTTTCTCGTCCATTTATTACCATGTGTAGCGCGTCACATGATGAATATGAAAAAATGAATAATATTCTTTCAAAGGTGAAAGTTCCAGTACTCAAGCGGATAGAAGCAGCACCACCAATGGAAAGATTGTTTGTTCAAATCTTACTCGACCCTTTGTTCGCACCAACTTCCAACGCCACGGCTTCCCAGAGTAGAAAGGTTAGGGGCTTACACTCAGGTACCTTGTTAGACAAGGAAGTCTACGTCCACGTCAGTAAATGGTGAGCATTCATTGCGTTTAGTTGACGCGACCTTTTTCATTTGTTTCTTGTGCTACATACAATCAACAGATCGAGACTGGTATCCAGCCAAAGACTGGTTCCGCGGAAGGTGAGTCCTAATGGAGATCTTGTTCAACGTTGTGTGTCACAAATTGGAGACCATCGTTATTAAATTGTACTTTGGCCTTTAGATCGCCCTTTTTAGGGCGTGGTTCTGATGAAGATTTACTGAAGAACTAGTCTCTATGCGGTGATCCCTAGGAAGGCTAGGTCAGCATTAGTTGTTTTCATCAATAAATATTCCTTTTTATTTGTTTGGATTGTATTCCATTATATTCATTAATCGAAGTTAAATCCTGGCGCATTCAAAGTTAGGTTAGATTAGGTTCCCCTTAGACAAGGTTAGGTTAGGTTTTGTCGTCATCGACAATGTAAGGTTAGATTCAACAATGTATGGTTAGGTGAGGCTTTCAACAATTTTATGGCCATAGACATAATTTTCGGCATTTTTTTATTAAGTTTGTCTCAAACAATATATGCGGCCATAAATAACATTAGCAATGTATTTCCAACGGAAACTTTCAGCGGGCATAACTTTTGCCGCCAAAGTTTGCTAAAGGTAGAAGAGGTGTGAAACGATTTAGCTCATCGATACGAATTGATTGACACCAAAATAGAGCGTAACCTTACCGGTAGTAATTCTTCTTTAAAATATTAATATCGTTAGTAGTTATCAACAAAAGATATTCGGCAAAACCGTAACTTCAACAGTAATCACTACTGAAGTGCTTCAACATTTTATGTTCAATTTCCGGCGCATTTCTATTTATTTTTCCTAGTTTATGAGCACCAGAAATTCAATCTAACGACGGTATTTTTGATAAAATTTTAAAATTCTTTTTTAGGACCTCTGCAGCGCGGGCAACATCGATATGAGTCCATGTGAACTCTTAGTTCATAGAATTCGAATATACACACCTTAAGCGTGCCCACAAAAATCCACCCTGACCAAATTTAACAGATTGTAGGCATTTGAACGCAGCCAAAGTGCCGCAAGATCGCAGCCGAAAACGTCCTCCATCTGACCAATAGGAACGTACCATCATCCGATAATTTGAAATTTGAAATGTTCGACGGATGTGACGTTCTCATATTCCGTATGCCTTTTGCATGCGTCGGGCAGATGTTTCAATGTGTTGCTGCAGGTGCTCTTTAAAGCGGTAAGTTACAGTTCACTTGAATGCCCTTTACAAATTCCTGAATTGTTCTACAGGAGTAAATTTGCGTTACTTACTTCAAGAACTAAAAAATCTTAGGATCTAATTATGACACATAATCATCACTTTCAGGGTTGCCGCCACATACCATGGATAAAGCAAGGGTCGTGCCTCACCTGCGGCAAGGAAACAACCGCCTTCCTTTTTTTAAGTCTACAACCGACATCCTTAAACAACACTACTTGCTGACATAAACCAGCTGCCTTGGTAGATACATAGGGACGGAACTTTGGAGGTCTTGAATATTCTCGTGCAACGCCCGCTCCATGTCTTTGTGCCCCAACAGGGCTACCTTGCACTCCTGCAATTCCACACCCTACTGCAAGTGAGCGGCCATGAGGGTTCTCAATTTGCCCTCTAATCGCTCAATGGTTTGTGTGACTTCACAAATCTTATCCTCGGTTTTTGTATGCATAGCTTGCAAGGTAGCTTGCTCCTTATATCAGTGTTCTTGCGCTACAATAAGCTCGGCTGGTGGTGGGCTTGAGGCCAGGAGCTTCATGTGGCCTGTTCAAGGGTATCACGTTGGACAGCCGCCATCTACCAGATGATGCTGGACTATAAATCAAAGTGGCTAACAATGTTAAGGTGTTGGTGATCATTGGCGACATGGCTATTCCGTACTTTTACACCGTCATTAGCGGCTGGTCCAATTTGATTCCACATTATGACAACAATGTTGTCTATCGCGATAGTAAGTGTTTTGGATTAATTTTTTACTAGTGCAATAGTTTAACGCAAATATTTACTGCAGCTGGCTTGTAAATGCGCCCACGCGTCGTGTATGTGATTCAGAGAAGTACAACTTAAAAAATCTGATGATTTTACTGTGCAAGAACCGTGGATATCCCTACGATCGTGAGGATAGTAGGGTTTTACTTAAATACTTATTTAGGTATTATATAGGTATGATTCTACATTAGTTTAAGATTCATATTTCTTACATTATTGTTATATGGTTTTAGATAAAAGACCGGAATCTGGCACTTACCTACTGTGGCATTATGCCTCAGCCTCACTATGCCTTAGGTGGCCTTCCCGCAGGTTGAGAACGTGACAATGGAATTGAGTCCGATAGATAGTGTCAATAAAACGTGCGCTGTGATTGGATTGGTAGGATGATTGTTTCTTTATTGTGTGGCAAGCCAAGACTGCTGTCAGTTATTTGATAGTTTTAAGGCTGAAGTAATTGTCTGGTATTACTTGAATACTCTTTACAAACTTGCGGATTGTTCTGTTAATTGTTAATTTACTCATAAAACTTATCTGTAACTCCGCCCGCCTATTACAGTTACAAAGAACTAAAATAGCATTAGGATCAAATTATAATTATAAGTCATAATCAGTACTTTCAGGTTGCTGCCACATTCCATGGATAAAGTAGAGTTTTGCAGCTGATATCCCTGAACAGGCCACATGAAGCTTCTGGCCACAACCCCAAGACCTTCTCCACTGTTGGGCAACGCCCAATGTCCAACGTGCCTACCAAAATCAACACAGATCAGCAGCTGCGGTAACAACTGAGCTGCCCAGCAGTAGGCTCTCACCCCAAAGTAATGCCGCCGGTGAAGCGCCCGATCCCCAAAGCCGACGCCGGAGCGAGACCAAAGATCTCCGAACCGTTGAGGCTCACCTCATACGACTACAAAGCACGCTTTAACTTATAGATGGAAAAAGCAAATGGGGTTGGTGCAAAACTACAAAGACGCAAAAGAAAAAATCCCCGGTTACGAAAAGGAGTTGGCAATCTACAAGGCGCTCAAGAAAGAACACACCAAACTCCAGGTTCGTTACAAGGACGTCCATGCCAAAATCGTGGTGCTTGATTTGAAGAATGTGGAGCTAGACGACGACGTGCACATTTTGAAGGCCCGGCTTGCCGAGCTTATTGTAGCGCACAAACACTTACATAAGGAACATGCTACCTTGCAAGCTCTGAATACAAAAAACGAGGATAAGATTTGTCAAGCCATACAAACCGTTGAGCGATTAGAGGACAAAATGAAAACCCATGTGGTTGCGCACTCGCAGTAGGGTGTGGAATTGCAGGAGTGCAAGGTAGCCCTATTGGGCCATGAAGACATAAAGCAGACTTTGCACAAAAAATGCAATCCTCAGAACAGTAATCCCTATCTATCTATCAAGAGAGCTCTTTTATGTCAGCAAGTAGGGTTGCTTTTTATATTTATAACTTTTTATATTATAAAGTGTAAGTAATTGTATTCATTAGTGTGATTCAATTTTACCATATAATCATTTTACAATTTTGCCATGCCGTCGCTTTAATTTTTTTATGGTATGTGAGAACATACAGAGAATAAATCTTTGATTGTTACAGTATTGTGCTGCTTCAAAAATCATTACGATTGGTTTTTTTTTTATTTTACGAAACTGATAAGCAACATGGTGAACGTAAACTTGCACTTTAAACTTAGGTATTTGGGTATTCAATATGCACATTGTTCATGATAATTCAAAACGGGTAACAATCTCATATATAGGCTGGGACAGAACACCGTACTCTCAATGTAAGGCTACAAAGTGAGAGGGGGGAGGGGAACGTGATTTTATTAAACGTATGTAGTTTGAAAGTTTCGTCTATCTTATCAGACGCGCTTTCGTTCCCGACCTAAAGTCAATTTTGTTATAGGTAGAGCAAGGTATTCGTTTGATTAAAAGACATTAAATATGGTTAAGGAACCCTAAGATATAAAACATGGTTTTTAATCAAACTGTACTTGGCTTACTCTGTCCCATAATACATAATATGCATAGGTGGCGCTTGAGCAGAAGGTATAAGACGCTTGAGGAGGATTTTAAACCTCTGAGCTCACTTATATAAATACTACTTTTGTACTATCCAGTGATATGAAAATTAACCCCTTTATTTTCTCACCATCTTGCCATTTAATTACTCAAAGTTGTCACTTCATCATCGTTAGTACTAATACATTTCTGCACACACTTTTATATAATTTTTCGCCATTTAACTTGTACATTAACTGTTATCGGTTCTTCACGGGCTGGTGATTATTCGCAACACATCATCGTTTCATTCTTAATTGAACTGTCTATTCAATTAAAGCTGTGACTAGGTTTCATTTTCTGAATTTGCATTGCCTTCATTATTTACCATATTTGCAAAACTTTCATTAATTGCAACCAGAGGATTACGGCTCCGAGTATCTCCGGCATTGATGATATATGCGTTAGAAATACAACTTTCTTGGAAATGAGGGATGAATTGTCATGTGCACATCAAAAATACCAAAGTAATGTAATCACTTGTTTCTATTAATAATGATTTCTCTAGACTTAAACATTTTTGAATTAGATTTTTTGATTGGAACAGCCTGACAGCGATAACCTCCATGTCCTGGTCTAAGAGAAATGGGAAATCGCTTATGTTAGTTTACAGCTTTAATTTTGGTTTAACTTATCTCCCAATGATTTATCTTACGTTCTAGAAGCTCGAAGAGCAAGTTCTATTTCTTTTTTAATTGAGATGTTTCAATCATTGAAGAGGGAGGAAGGGATAATGAATATATATATATATATATATATATATATATATATATATATATATATATATATATATATATATATATATATAGACCTGAAACTTTGTTAACAAAGTAATAGGTCGCTCGTAATTGAGCTCTTCTGATCCGGATTGTGCAGAGGATCGGTCCGCATAAAGGGATAATGAATACTTATGAAAATTTTCTCAACGATTGTTAGATATCTGACTTTGAAGAATTTTAAACTTTTTAACTATTCCGTGATCATTCTTTAGTAAATGGGATCCTTGGTAATACAGTATTTTTCCTTAAAGCCTGGTAAGTTAGATACAAAGACATTTTCAATACAACCCCTAATCTTTTGTATAATAGAAATTAACCATTGCTTTAGCTCAAAATCTCATACAACACATCGAAAGAGAATGGGTTAATTGTAATTAGAGTTTTGTGGTTAGTCCTTTTACCAAGGAGGAAAATTGAAGCATCATTTGTCCCATCTGATCCATAGAGACTAACAAGAACTATTTCGATTGTAGTTACAACAATCATCGCTTTTCTTACCAAATCATAGTATCGTCGTATCCAAACGATGGTTTTGGTTTTTTGAGCCACAGTCAAAATAAACAATTGTTCAAGCACTATGTGGTGCAGGTCCAGCCTAAGTTCTATCAGAAACAATTCAAGTTCTTATGAAATCATCTATATTTAATTCGGTTAACATTAAAAATTGGACTCGATCCATGTTCTCAAGCTCAACTCTTTGGGGTTGGCTATCTAAGAACAATTCGTGATCCTTTATAATGACTCCAAACTATTTTACATGCTGTCCATCTTGAAATCGTTGTGATAGAAAACCAGTGGGCCGTGTTTAAATTTTTTTGTTCTCTCTGATTGGATTATTACGAGTTCAATTGTTTAAAGATTTGGATAAGTCATTATCTACTTGAATATATAGTACGTGATTTGGTACAAAACATGGAGTATTAGTTGTTATTCTCAATATTTGATGCCGCTGCAATTTTACTAGGTTATAGTCGCTAACTGCAATCCAGATTTGAATCCTGTATATTGATGGCGTAAGATTGAACTAACAAAAAAAAAGCTTAGAAGGCCTAAACATCACATTTTGTCAAATTTCTAGGTCATATCTATAAATGTTACTGTATAGTATCTTATGATATTCAGGTCATGTTTCATTTTAGTGGCAAATGGATTTGCTTGTCAGTGAAATGTTATCGCCGAAAGCCATATTGACATCTGAGGATGAAATACTTTTGGCAAAAGAGACATTATTGGATCTATGCAATGTTTGTTTTGATTGGTAGAGTGCCAAGTTTAAGTATTCAAATAATAGGGTTACCTTCAACTGGACCAAGCCTTAAAACTATTCTGATCATGTCGCTTCTGAAAATTAACTTTGATGGTTCAATTAAGTGTATGATATCCTTATCAAGTGATTTTTTAATTTTTATTCCATATTCCATTTATACTACTGCTTTTTTCCATTTCATTTAGATTTGTGCATTTGTTATCTACTAATTCTTCATATGTTGATATATTATATTTAACTCTTTTACTTCTTGTGGTAATGTTAACTTTTAGACTAGTTCGTACCTTGGCACTAATTCGTTATCTGATCCAATATTCGTTTCTTTCATTAAGATAATTTTGCCATTTCTTTGCTATAATTATATGCCATAGCTGATTTCGAATTCTGTCTTCTGAAGCGGTCTACATCGTTTTATGTATGTTCTTATGTTTAAATAATGTTCCTCCAATCACAAAATTATTTATTGCACAAAATTCTCAACCCATTATCGCTTATCTTTCCAATTCCGTGCTTTTCTATTACCTGTTCTTTTCCTTGATATTCATTCCCTACTTTTACATTACCGTGTCCCCAATTAATATATTTTATATTGACTTCGAAGTTTTCGTAATATCGCTTGTATCTCTTCATAAAAAATAATCCTTTGTTTGATCCTCTTGAGTGTCTGTTGGTACAGATATATTTATTACATTTCTAAATCGGGCTCTACTCCTTCTCTACATAATCCCTTTGGAAACTCCTTCTCATTCATTTACTGTCCTCATCCTCATTTATGTAGCTTTAATAGATTATAACATTTCCATCTGGTTTCACTTAGACCAAATATTTTAATTTTATATTCGTTCATTTCTTCTGATATCTAATAAACTTTTTATACCATTCAAATTCTCCCTCTATTTTTTGTTCATCATTATCTTCTATTTAGTTTTTTCTGAAATTTCTTTCCATAACATCTTTTTCTTTCTCCCTCCCAAAATTCATAATTTGTTCAACCATGTAGACCTCTCCATTTATCTTAAATTTATTATAAATTACTTTTCCTCTATATCTCTTATTAGAAAATCCAACCAGCTACGCTTGGATACTATAGAGAATGCAAGTGTTACGAATTTTCTGTAGCAATCGTTACTATTGCTGCCCTCCAACGATTATGCCAGTCACAAATTCCGTCTCACTCTGGTGCATCGCCGTAATGGGCGTTGACGTTATGTTGACATTACGAAATACATAGCAACGACCATTGGTGTATTTCCTCGTGGCCCTGAACGCGTTACTCTGGCAACCAATGCTGCTCACACGACCGAGGACCGGGGACCTCCGCATTGTGCTTTAAAAATATTTGATTTCTTGATTATTTTATCAGTGACTTCTAGTTTTGCATTAATATTTTTAGTATTTCTTCTATGTTTCTATGTATTTATTCATTTAAGTTTAATTTTAACCGAATACTAAATAACTTTATTGCATGTATTTCTCTATAAACAACCTTTGTTATTTGTAAACGTCTACAGCGTAGCGTACAGAGTGTTTCAAAAAGAATCATCCGAATTAAAATGTTTATATCACGAAAAATAATAAACACACACTCTAGATTAATTTTATGTCACAGGGCTAATCTTAAAGATTTTTTTACATACCAAATTATAGGTGCATAGATGCACGGCATATGTCCATATGGCAGCCAAATTCGTCCCAAACTTTTGCGAGCATATCTGGATCCACTGCTGCCACGGCTGCTGTTATGCGGTTCCGCAGTTCGATAAGTTGAAAAAGGAGGCACATAAACGCAGTCTTTTATAAAACCCCACAAGAAAAAATTGCACACAGTAAGGTCCGGCGACCTTGAAGGTCAGTGAAAGCTAAATCGCTAAGTCCCATGCAGCTGATCCATTGTTGTGGAATCTAATTATTCAAAAATTCTCGATTTTCCAGGCTCCAATGTGGTGCCCCATCCTGCTGGAAAATGCAGTCATCCAAATTGATCTCTAACCGTAGGAAAACCCAGTTTTCAAGCATATCTAGATATGGTGATTCCCGTAACAACGTTCTCTAAACAGAAAAAGGGGCCGTACATCTTTTTGCGAGAAATTGGTGAAGAAATATTTAGCGAGTGGATTTTTTTGGGGCTACGTGCAAAACTCCACACCTTCATCTGACACACGGGGACGACCAATGGATTTTCCTTCACTTAGATAACCCTTGTCTTGGGATTGTCTGTACCATCGCCTAATCCTCTGAGGAGTAGGAGGTTCAATACCATGTTGTCGCCGAAAATTACGCTGAACAGTTGTTACGGACTCACACTTCGCGAAGCGTAGAGCACAAAATGATTTATGTTGTTCATTCGCCATCTTGACAAACACTGAAGTAGCAGGTAAACGAAGCGCGCTGGTGCTACCTACCGACGACCGCGTGAAACTCGAGAATTTCCTCTTTCTAACAATACATTGTTCAATCAGCATTTTTTAAATCGGATGATTCTTTTTGAAACACCCTGTATTATCATGAAGTCTGCCTTACAGAGATGATTAAATTAACGTTAAGCCTTAATATTCATACTCAGATCTTATAATATTAATTTACCTCATGTAATAAATGGTCTTCCTGTATTTAATTTATATGAATCCTAACCTATCATGCCCCCTTATAATTATAACCTTATAAATTTCGTTCCTAAAGCCACTACTATCAGAACGTCATCCGTTAAAACACAAGCGGGGAATCTTTTTAAGCATCAAAAATAGTTAATTATGCCCCTTAAACTTAATTAATTTCAAAAGTTTTAGGACACTCGTTATTTGTGCAGTATAGATAACGATGTGGAGTGCGAATTGTGTAGATAAGTATGTCTATTTATTTCCAACTCGATCCTAATCACACAGATGAAAACGAACTGTATCTACTTTATCTTTCGCATTTTCCAATGTATGTATGCCACTAAATTACATATGTAAACAGTTCTTGTATAATTTGAGATGGATATTTGTGGACAATCCATATCAGAATTGAAGTGTGCACAATGCCACCTTTACCTTTCGGTTGGGCCGATAACACATAACTCTAATAACTTTTTTTGTGGAAGATGTTCCAACGAAGGTAAACCAGTCACAATTTACGAAGTGTTAGCTCAAAAATTTGCCTTTCCTTGCCGGTATCAACCCTGGGGTTGCCGGAAGTCCATCGAGTGGGGCTTTGTGCAGAATCATGAGCAGAACTGCCCCAAGAAACCGCATCTTTGTCCTGCCGCAATCAGTGGGGCTTGCCAATGGCTCGGACCTGTACTGGATATCCACAACCACTTCAGGCAAGCCCATGCAGAGGAAATCATTCATACAAATTTAGTGGAAATCCAGCTGCATAGCGACATGGAATGTTGTAAGCTGTTGGAAATCAACGACGATTGTTTTGTATTTTACATGTACTTCAATAAGGAGCAAGAATTGTTAAAACTGAATGTAATGGATTTGAATGGTACTAAAACCAAAAAAGAGAATAAATATAACTTGATACTGTATTCCAAAGACCTTTCAAAGGAGATCAGCTTTGCTAGTACCACAGCTGAGCCTTATGACACACTGGATCACAATACAATCAAAGAAGATAATGTGTTTGATATAGGAGAGTTAAAATCTCTGACAAATGATCAACGTTTCATATACTGTAAAATAATGCTGAATGTAGAAGAACAAAACGAAACGGTTAGAACGGAAATTATGGAGATAGTGGAATGCCCCATTTGCAAGGAGTGTTTTTCCTCTCAAATTTATCAGTGCCAAATAGGCCATAGCTTCTGCTCCTCCTGCACTACAAGGTTAAACGATTGCCCATTGTGTCATCAAAGGTTTATACAGACCAGAAACTATGCGCTCGAAAATTTAGTCAACCAAATGACATGCTTTTGCAAGAACAAGGAGCTAGGGTGCACCTTCAAGAGCATTTTTGAAGAAGTAAAGCTACATGAGGAGACATGCGAGTTATACACATGTCCCTTACAAACCTCGCAAAACTGCAACTGGAGGGGCATTTTTGAAAAGGTGGCCGTGCACTGCACGAATAACCATGTTTACTTGGAGAGCGAAGGCCACGTATTACTCTGCAGCATAACAAATACAAGTGCAGTGTTTCAGCTGGTCTACTTTGGTGGCGTTTTCTTTAGATTATGCTGGAAGTATCATAACAATCTGTTTTGTGTGATTGTTCAGTTTGTAGGGCCCCACAACAGAGCCGGCGACTATGTGTATGAGTTCAGCTTTGTGACTTCGGACAATGTTTACACAAATCTGACCCTAACAGATTGTTGCCATCCCTTCACTAACGATGAAACGGTTTTTGAAGACTCCTTCAAGATACCATTTTCTGTCTTTGGAATGTTTGTCAAAAATAATGAGTTCAACTGTAACATCAAAATAGTTAGGAAGTAGTAGGAATTTGTTGAAATGTCGCTCCAAAAATGTTTGTTACTCTGTTCTATTAATATTAATTTATACACTTTATTTTACTGTAAAAATTGACGTTCTGATATTTTAATAGATATATGTTTGTGATTCTTAATGTGTAGTTGTCTATTTTTTAATTACGTGCCTTTTTACGTTTTAATTATTTCAACAGGCATTACTTATTTGGAGTTTTTTAATAAATGACTGTAATTGAAGCAATTTAGTAGACAATTGTTCTTCAAAAATGAAATGTTAGAAAGTATGTGATCAATAAAACACTAAATATAACTCAACAAATAAGGAATGGTTAAAGTACGCAGTGTTATTAACTGAAAAGCCACGATCCACACAAAACAAAGATTTTTAAAGTTAGCAGACTATCATAAACATTTGAAAATTGTTGTATGAGAGGCAAATAAAAATGGTTAATAGTCTGATATCTATGGTTAAGTATAGAAAAACTTCTTTGTAAGCTTAAGAAAAAGATTGTAAAAAACAAAAAAATCAAAAGCAAATTGCTAGTTCTATTTCTCTAAATCTGAATACTTAGTGCGAGTTAAAAAAAACTCTGTTACTATAGAACTGGTATCAAGTTAATCCCCCCCCCCCCCATGCTAGATTCACAAAGCCCTCTTTATTAACTTTCGACAGCGGAACGCTATAGGCGAAAGTTAATGATTTTAACATGGTGTCTGTTTGTCTGGAGACACGATAACTTCCGTTATAATCATCGGATTCACTTTAAACTTGACATACATATACGTTAGGTCAATACCTTCTTCGCTATTGAATTTCCGCCAAATCGGCCAAAGGTCAAGGGGTCAACGGTGAGGTCAAACTGTCTGTGTGTCTGGAGACACGATAACTTCCGTTATAATCATCGGATTCACTTCAAACTTGGCATACATATACCTTAGGTCAATACCTTCTTCGCTATTGAATTGCAGCCAAATCGGCCAAAGGTCAAGGGGTCAACGGTGAGATCAAACTTTTTTCCATGTAACATATGTCATGTGATACCTCATTCGAAAGCAGACGTCATAAGGAACATTAGTTTATTTAATCTCTCGCTAATTCGCCACACCGCTGTAGAAAGTTGCATTTATGGTTTTACACCATTCTCGTTATTTAGCAGTTTTATTCTATTTCTTGTGCAGGAGAGGTTAACATTTGGGCTGTTAGGTACTAGTGAGCCCTTATACGTCAGTGATAACAAAGATCTAAATTAATGGCAGCCGAAATAGGATACCTAAGATGGATAATTGGGAAAACAAGAGAGGATAAGAAACAGAAACATAAAAGAGGACCTACAACAAGACACTATGTGTCCCAAAAAAAATTACAATGGTATGGCCACATGATCTCTATGGGAGGTGATAGATATCCAAAGAAGGTGTTTCAAATAAAAGGTGAAGGTCAAATAGCCAAAAGAAGGCCTTGAAATAGGATTGCAACATCTGACATATTTTAACTGATATGAAATTCACAATTATTACATGTATTTAACAAAATTTAAAGAAATCAATGATTTAAAATCAGACAGAATACTTCGATTTTGATTGTATTTATCCTACATTTTTGGATTTTTAATGCTGTTTACAATGTAAATTACACGACGGAAATAAGGAGATAGTGATTTAACCGAGAAACAATTGACGACTGAAAGAGCTTAACGTTCTAGTTAATCAATCTAAATCCGAAAATCGCTCTACAAATATAGCAAACATTTTTCTAAACAAAAAGTCTGCTACAATCATTTCAGTGTATCAGTACAAGGATATTTTTCTTTTTCTAGTCATTTTTTGTGGAAGCAGACAAATTTAAATGTTATGAAAATCCTCGAAAAATTTATATCTGTGATTTTATATGCTTACAAGCGCGTTTCCAAAATGACGAATAGAGGAAAACCGGGAAACCAAGAAAAGTACTGGTTAGCTGCAGTAAACCTTTAGGAGTAAAACCCTAGTTAGCAAAGCTCAGCCGTGAGCCAGTTTGAGACTCATACTGTAAACTGCTGTAAATAGTGCACCACATTAAAATGATGTACATGGAAGTAGTACCAGCAAGGTCATAGTGGGTTTCAGTTTAATCATCTAGACCGCAATTTACAAGGTATTGCGCGCGTCAAGAGCAAGTTTATCCATTAGGAGCTATTCTTGGGGAACCAGGTATAGCCCGTTGTGTAAACGCCTTAGTGATCTTTCTTCCTCTGTACTTACGAGATTCAAAGACAAGATAACAAAAATATACAAATCAGTTTCAGAGCGGATTCGAAAACCAAAGCCTCCACAGATGTAGAGATGGTATTTACACTCTTATTGGAGGACATAGTAATTCCTATGGAGGTGATGCAGTGCCAGAAGCATATATAACAAAGCCAGGGCGTGAGGCTTTATTGATTTGACAAAAGATAATCCATATGTAAGCAGTCATAAGTCATGAGATAGTACACTATCGCCAAATCTGGCCAAAATGAATCAGGAATTTTATAAAGAAAACCTAGAGCGTCCAACAAAAAAGTTCCCTCGTGGAGCAAAAAACTTACAAGAATGAGAAAAACATAAAAATACCATTTAATAGACTACAGAAGATCCCTAATTGAATGTGACAAGACAATGCGAAGGGCTCAGAAAGCACCATGAAGGACACTGTGAGGATATCAAAAAATCCTCAGTATGTGCCAGATTTTAACAGCTATTCTCCAAAAATTTTAAGTGCTCAATAAGGCAACTTTTAGAAGTCCAAAAAAAAATTGTTTCAGAAATAGAATGCACATCTTTACGGTATAACCTAGTGAGATTAGTCAAAATGATACTGAAAAAAAAACAACTTACATTTCAGAAATTTTAAATAAATAAGAGGCTAAGGTAAAGGGAAAGGGAACTGCTGTTAATATTGTTGTCAACATACCATTAGAATATCAATGGCATAGATAATATTTAACCAAAGAACCCAAATTATGGCGTATATAGATGTACTGTTCATAAAAAATGAATTGAATCAGTGAAAAGATTAATATTTAGAACGAACTACTGAGTCCGGCAAAAAATCGTAGTTATCTCAATTATATATTTTTATAATACAGTAGAGCACATAACAGATGTTTTTATTTATGGAAAATTATAATATCTACATGAGCACTATTATGGCTCATACACTCTTCAAACCTTGATCGTACATTTTCCATCAGGGAAACCCTGTGCATTTCGTCTCTATTTTTTTCAGCTCAAGAATGTTCTGTGGACAATTTTCCAACTTCATTCTGTAAAAATCCTGAAGAATAAAATTGTATGCACTCAAGTTTGGGGACCGAAAGGTGTTTCCCTATTTGGATATATGACAGGAAGCAAGTTGCATATAGCATTCATAGACTTCTAATACATGATGTAGCCCCATCTTGTTGAGGAATTATCACTAACTGTTATGCTAGGAAAAAAGTTTCAATTGATAGATATGTTGAAACCACCATCAATACATATTTGTTCTCATCTATCAAAGAACTATGGACTAAATATGGTGTATGATGAGAAGACACACTAAACAGTTACTTTAATACTATGATAACGTTTCTGGTGTTTCATTTTAAGGTTGTCAGGCTTTATCTGATAATTAAATTGTAAATCATCTAACTGTTCTAGTTGAAGAGTGCTATTATTTGACTGCAAAAGTCAAACCATTCTATACAGTTTGCATTTGTCCCTGGTTATTTCTTATTGCTTTTATGTCCTTCCTATTACCTCCTCTTAATCTCTTTATTCTTGCCCAGAAATCTCTGGCGTTTATTTTATGTAATTCTGTTATCTCTTCATCCATCTTCTTCCAGGACTCCTTTTTTTTATATCTTAATTGCCTCTTTCACTGTTTCTCTGTATTCCTCTTTATCCACCATTTCTTTTGTTTAGATGTAACTTTTCCACGCTATTTTCTTTTCCTTTACCATTCTTCTTATATCTTTTGTCCACCAGCTTGTCATTTTCGTGTTTGTTATGGTCATAAAATGCATTTAAACTAAAAATAACAGAAATGCCTTATTTTGTAAACGTGGAGCAAATTAGAAGATAGACTAATGATATTCATTACGGAAATTGGAAATGTGGCAAAACTGGTGAGAACTGTAAAGGGTTGTAAATGTAGTAAATAATATAATGAGATTAATTACTATACAACACAAATTCTCATAGGTCACAGTGTGTTTAGATTCTACTTATTCAGAATAGGAAAAAAACAATGACAAATGTTACTAGTGTGACGAGACACAATGAAACATACCATCTTCCAATGTCCTACATGGGCAAATTTGAGATACTAGTGAGATGATAAATACACACAATATTATAAAAGTAATAAAACAAGACTTTTGAAAGGCTACTTCTACAGCATGGGTCAAAAATACCTCCATATTAAAAAATATTAATAAATAATAATATATATATAAATACATAAATATTAATATAAAAATAATTGTTTGTTGCCAGATCACATGCTGTTACAAAGTGTGGCAGTCTGTTGTATAGTTGTTAAAATTGTAGTGTAATGTTCATGAACACTCTATAACTGATGCCAAAACCATCAAGAACTGCTATTCCAAATTCATGACTACAGGGGATCTATGAGAGATACTCACAGAAGCGGTCCTCCGTCAACGTCTAGGGAAGAGAATGTGCAAGTTATGCAGAAATTGTTCAACCAAAGTCCACAAATGTCAACAAGCCAGACCGCTCATGAAAGCCATCACTATTTTAAAGGGCAATAGTATCCTTGAAAGATTCATTATTGCCAACAACTATTGGCGGAAGACAGTGATTGCCAAATGGAGTTTGGAGACTATACTTGCTTGATATGTTGAGTGACCCCAGTTGTTTCGTATTTTTTTGAATAAAGAAGCTGTCTTTCATGTTGGAGAATTTATAAACCACCACAATTGTCACTACTGAACACCAGAGAATCCTGGTACTACTTGAAAAGATGTAAAATTAGCCCTAAGTTACAGTGTGGTTCAATATGACCTCTATTTGGGACACAATTAATGCAAATCTTTACCTAACTGTAAGAACATATGCGGTCCATGACCTCCATCTGGAACAACTTCAATAACCTCATACATATTTATATTTGTAATGAGTAGGCTTGCAAGACAAAATTCCATGCTACCACTGCTGTACAATTATGTTGATTTTCGACAGAGTAGATTAGGTCGGTTTTTATAATTTTTTCTTCTTTCCAAGTTTATAAAAAAATTAAAATACTTCAACCATCGTTCCTACAATTAAACATAGTGCAACTACTTAGAAAATTTACATAATTACATGGATTTGGAACAATCAATCATAAGACTACATGCAATGAAAAACCGTCTGCACTTATATATTGTAGAAAAAATAACCTTCCAAATTCTTTAAGATTACTATTTTCAGTAATAATTAAATATCAACCACTTACTTCCAATTTGAAAGTCGAGTAATATTTTTATGTATCAACTCAGAAGGATGAAGGTGCAGTTATTGATGTTGGACAAAAAGGAACAACGGCTGGAATTTTGGTGGCTCCATCATTTACATAACTGAAAATTGAAGCACAAATCAGATTAACATCTAGAATATTTGTTTCAAAAATCTTTAATTCTTGATAAAAATCTACTTTCAATAATTACATGATAAAATATAAACACCTTTTGCTTATCTAAATATAATAGTTGGTCACAGTAAGGTACCAGTCAGGTGCTAGCTTTCGCACTGAAAACTGCCACATACAGTATTGAAGAGTAAATCGTTGCAAGTGACTCCCACTCCCCGTAAGTAGTTGTAAAACCGATTTTTCCTTTTGTTATTGTTCTGTGCCCGGATGGCTTCTGACCTAGCCATAGTACGTAAAGTAGACAAGTAATCCATATTCATGGCATTACGGTCCAAGTGAGACCCAAATGGAACTGCCTCTGTGAGGACTTCATCACACTTCTTCTGCTTTGTGCTCCAACTGTAAAAATAATTTTGAAAATTTTTTATAAACCAGATATTGTATTACTTACTGCTTCCCCTTATTTACTGCACAAACTGCATTGCTAATTATATTATCATTGGATTTATATAATTTTATATGACCACAATAGAGCGTGTTAGTCCAATCATAACAAAAATCTTTATTAGAACAGCAACTTTCTTGTGATTCGCTTAGTTGTAAGCTGTCCTTTAGTACCTTCATTTCATTTTTATGCATTGATACACTTAACTTGGTATACATATTATCAGTTTCAGCTAGAGTTTCAAAAACATTCAGCAAATTCTTCATGCTTTTGTTACCACCTTCCAGTTTATTATCGTTATTCATGCAACTTAGTGGTGCTGCCATATTTAAATCTGAAGCAACATTCCACCACAGGTCACTTAAATCTGATGGGTTTTGAGTATTTTTCAAATGATTGTCTGACCAGTTGATGTGTATGAAACTTTCTACAGTTAAATTTTCTGTTTCATTATTTACTTCATTATTAAACCACGAGATATTGGAACTGTCATCTTTACACAAATCAGGGTTGTCTGTATCTGTTATCGTTGGAGGTGCACATGAATGACTGGTTTTTGACTTAAGCTGTCCGCCACTTTGTGCCCAAAACTGCAGCTGCAGCAGTGTGCTGCGCACATCCCCCTTATTGAACTCTAAGAGTTCTGCAAGTGCTGACTGGTCTACATGCAAACCCTCTAACAAGCACAACACTTGCATCCATGTCGCCAAGATTCTCTCTGGCAAGGGTGAGAATGTGACAACCTTATGTAGCGCAAAGAACTTCTTCAAATGAACACAGTTCGTGTCTGTGGTTGTGAGAACTACAGGGCGCTTGCTGGCAGCCAGTAGCTGGAACAGGGCGCTTACAAAGTTCTCGTCCTGCTCGAACACGATGTCAACGTCCTCTACTAGGAGCAGGCACATCCGCCTGCCTAGTGTTGAGGATTGATTTTCTGCGCTTTGGGGTGAAGGTTTTGCTTCTTCCTTCTTTAGGTAGGTAGATAAAGCGCTAGAGTCGTTTTTTCGCACCTGGTGTGACTGAGTGGCCTCTTGAAGCTCTTGTAGCAAGCGCTTACCTGAAAAAATAAAAAATCTCATCCATAATGCAAAGGATTTTCTTCTAACATACATTTTTAACGAAAAATATGTAAAAAATGATTTTCAGCTAAGGATAAAGTATAAGAAAAAAAAAGTGGTTTCTGGTTTCTTTGTCATCTGGTAGGAATTATTATGGCTGGAAGATTAGAAAAATTATTATCTCTAATAAGAAACAGACCAAGCAATAGAAGGCAATTTTTTTGCCTCACGTGATGGTGGTTTGGAAGATCATCAGAAAATTAAGGTGATAAAATCGACTAAACTAAGGTACACCAAAAAAAGATAGTAGAGAAGAAAACAAGTAACTATAGGCTTTGTTAACTCTGCTGCCTTGCCAGAAATCAAGTGCAAGGAAAATCCAAGTCTTCAATTTCTAACCAACATCTTAATTCAAAAGAGGCTTAATAAAGACATCAAAGTAAAAAAAAAGGAAAAAGCAGTGCCATCAGAGCACCCCCTCTACAGAAAAGTGTGAAATAAAGACTGCCTCTAAGAAGAATATCTGCAGGACAAACAATCCTCTGAACTATTGGGAAAGTGGGAGAGCATGTTGAGAAATTGAAGATGGAAAATGAACATTACATCTGTTCTTCAAAAAGAGTCAATTTAAAAGTTAGGCTCACATAAAAGATTATGAAAATAACTGAACTAGTACTGAGGACAAAAATCCAGCAAACATTGTCTGGCTATTGAAGACTTCGATTAGTGTCATTAACAGAAGAGCAGAGAAGGGTGTCTGAGAAAGCTTCAAAAGGATGAGTGTGTTATATAGACGTATATATTTTTTAAAATCATTGTTTTTAATTTAGCGCTGAATAAATTCAACTTTTACTTAATGTACTGAAACCTCGAGACTGGCTCCGTTTTTACGCTACTGTTGATTTTCTTCTTTTGGAAACAATAATATTAGCTTTTATGGCCTTGCTGGTTTAGTGGATAGGTCGCTAGACTACGAAACCAAGAGTTGTGGGTTCAAATCCCGCTCTCGCCTATTCAATCGCTGGCATTTTTACGGCCCAGCTCGACTCAGGCTGCAATAAATGAGTACCTTGAGGACAAACTCTGGGGTAATACCCTTGTGTACCGTAAGCTCTAGATTGTAGCAGACCTATCCTATTATGACTCCAAAGGGCCTTCAAAGCCTGTTACAGGGAACTATTATTTCCAATCCCGTAGGACCATTCTTATTTTCTCTTTTAGCTGTAAGTTACTCTCCTCCTCTTAATTATTGATACATTGTAGCAGACCTATCCTGTTATGACCCCAAAGGGCCTTCGTGGCCTGTTATGGGGAACTCTTATTATTATTATTATTATAATAGCTTTTACTCATTAGAGAACCCCCCCCCCCAAAAAAAAACAGGTAGTGTTGTGTTATTGTTAGGTAGACTAGGGACTGAAGGGTTCAGAAAAAATGGTTACCCAAGTAAGCGTTGTTATCAAAAGCGGAAATTGAAGTATTGGGTTGACAAATGACTGCTGCTACCTACATCTTAGTTAGACACTCTTAGAGGCCAGACTCCAAGCACCATAAATCGAAACAAAAGGGTCAGCTGATGAAGTCAACAATAATTCTTTATTACTATTTTACCATACAAGTATTTATATCCTGAAATTATGAGCGACATTTCAAAAATATTGAAACTGGGCCTTAGTACTTTAATGCATGAAAGCTGTTAAACTTTTATGATTTGGCCTGAGCTCAATTTATAAATGCAAATAATTTTTTTTTATTTGCTCAGTCAATTGGTTTGAATGGTAAGGTGCTAGGACCATAAACACCCCCACCCCCCCTCCCAAATTAGAATGCTTATTATTATGTTTGTTTCAGGTTTCACTTTGTATTTCATGATAAAATAAGCATTAAAAATAAATAGCTCACAACTTGCTGCGAATGGCTCAAATTCAAATACCAAAAAATATACCAAGAAAACCTTTCTCATAGTTTAACCCATAATGAAAAGACACGTAGTTTGCCCTTAAGAACAATTAATAATAAAAAGCTAACCTGTCCTTTTGCTGGACGCATTCAGCTCCAAAACGTTTATACCCAGCTCATTACAAAGGGCATACACAGCCATCGTCTTTCCAGTCCCATGGGAGCCACACAGGATTGTGGTATTTGCTGGTAGACTAGCAGCATCTCTGCTGCTGCCGTCGACATTTTCAAAGTCTGAGCAGCTGTCAGAGTCGTGCCGTTTGCGCCTGGCGCTCTTCAGTGCGTTCGCTTCCTCACCGAACTCCAACCACGCCTCCAGCCAGCTTTTGAGCTGCAATACGCTGGCGCGATTCCCAAAAATCTCTTCTGAAGAGGAAGGCCTGTAGAGATCCGTCCACAGCTCCTGTCCATGGTGCTTTTTAACAGGCTCTTCGACTACCGTCACGTCCTCTTCATCCGAGACTATTTTCTTCCTTCTCGACTTAGAGCGCCTCTTTTTGGGCTTCCTGGCTTCGTTCTTTGCAGTAGCTGGTGGATTATTCTCGGCCACTTTAGTCCGCTTTTCGTACAAAAACCGGAAAACTTTGTACACCGGGTAATCTGGGTTCTCATTTTTAATTAGCTTCAGGGTATTTTTTATATTAAAGATTCTTTGGACCGGATCTAAATTGATTGTTTCATTATTACCTGAAAGAGAAGAGGCAGTAACGGAGCCGAAACTTAACGCAAAGAGTTTTGGCGATTCTACAGTGGAATTGGAAAGTTTTAAATCGACCTTCGGTAGACTCCAAAAGTTACGTTCATTGCTTGCCAGTTCCTCGTTTGTTGGTTTGATTCTGATATGGCTAACTGTCGGGAATACGTCATATTCTGTTTCTTCTATTCTATAACAAAGACAATTGTTTTAAAAATATTTAATCAAATGTAAAATAATAGTGAACATCAGCTTCAGACTAGGTTATATATTAGTTTTTAAAACTAATTGAATTAAAATCTAAACGTTATTATAACAACTACATTGCTTTATTTATCCTGCAAAAGATTAAAGACTAAAATAACAATGATTCAACTTTATAAAAGTGGTTAGTCAACTGTAGTTGCACGGACACTAATTATTCTATTGTCTATTGGTACTACAGCAATGGAAATACCAAACAACAACCATCTAAGCATCACAGCATCAAAACATTGAGCAACTATTCTCCATCTGGTCACCAAGGCACTAATCCCCCTGGGTACTAAAATCCTAGAACACCAAAACACCAAGTATTAGACACTATTGTTTACTAATTTGTACCTTATATTAGAACTCCAACTATCAGTTATATATTATAAACTACAAAATGTGTTATTATGCTTCATATAAGTACATAAATATTGGGCAACGACTACATTAGTGATCAGCAGGTTACCAAGGCATTGAATACCAATCCTCTTAAAATATTGCGCTTCGTGTCGGTCCATACTCAGAATCACATCTAATGTGTATATAATACCACTGCAGCCTCACATGAGGGATGAGACAAAGGCAATTAAGATGTTGAAGAATATGAATGGGTCTAGAAACAACATCTCAATAGAATTTATCAAACTCGGTGAAGAAGAATTCAACTTGGGAGTTACAACTGATAAGAGATATATGGTAGGAAAAGATGCTGGAGAACTGAGACCTTTAGATGGAAACCAAGCTAATTTGTGACAACTACAGGGAAATCTTTATAACACTGAAGAAACTAATAAACTTTCTCAAGATGACTTTAAAGAAAACACAGCTTTATGAGTCTGACCATCATCCAAAATAAAAGAAAATATGTGCCGAATAATAATTTCAAGTGGTGGAAAAACAATATCAGTAATTGAAGCACAAATGGTCACGGAAAAAAAATGTTACTTTGCGTTATTACTTATGGTGAAACCATTTAAGTTGTACAGAAAATCTAAGATGTGAATTGATTGAATAGTTAAAGAATCTGTAGTTAAACACAGTGAGTAAACTTGGAGTGTAACCAAGTGGACTAAAAAGTTCTGTAGAATTGGGAAAAGAAGATCCTGCAAAAGATCTCTGGATATTTTTGGAAGAATTGAATATGACAGGTATCTGACAATAGAAAATCGGAAAACCTCTAACAGGAGCCGTATATTACAACGTCAAGAAAATTTAAGTGGAAAAAAACGAAAACCCAAGAATGTAATGAATCGATCATTGCTATCTTCAAAAAAATAGAAGCATAGAAAGATAGCGCCAATTTTTCTTTCTTGGTTTCACATTTCCCTTTCAATAATCTCATCGTCTATTTAAATAAAACAAACCCAAGGATGTTATCATTTTATTACAACTAAAAACAAATCAACATTTTCTGCTCGCTAATTTCAAAAATCGGGGAATAATCTCGTAGCTTCTAAAAAAGTCCTAGCGGCCGTTGATATCACCCATTTGTTGATGAAAGCTTAAGAAGAGAAATGGACAACGTTCGGTCAACATCTAAGAGGCTAGGATCAAAAGACACAAAAGTAAAATCAGTTAGCCTATGGTGCATCATGTGGTTGGTTCTCGGGATATAAGGCCGTGGTCGAAGTTCAGAAACTCTTGACGTTTCGTCCACAACTGTGGCGGACATCTTCAAAAGAAAATCTTCTAAAACCCGAGAACCAACCACACAATGCACCATAACACTGGCTGTGAAAGCCTTCACATCTATCAGTTAGCCTATATATGAGTTAGCACTACAGAGTATTTAGAATAAGGTAGTGCAATTTAGCTTTAAAATAAACAAACGAATTCAGCAGCCCAGTTATTAAAACTTTTGTCCACAATTTAAAAGACAGTAAAAACAGAAATAATAGGAATTTTAAATCGTCGTTAGGTAGACACAAATTAATAAAAAGGATAATTAAAGCCAGCATGGTCCTGTGGTTGAGGAGCGGTACGGACGGACTCGGATTTATTCCCGGAGCTCTCTAATGTCTGGCGAGTGGCTTACTCAGTCATTAAAAATGATTGAATATCTGTATTCACTTCCAACAAGGAGTAATAATGGCGGTAGTTTAAAGCGTATCAGAGATTATGCGCGACGACTGGGCACAGTGGCAAACATATGAGAGCCTTCAACTCTCAATTCGCAAGCCATGCTCCCATGCAGGACGTTGGCACCTTACCATTACCATATATAATTGTAGAGAGACAGAAGATAAACGAACAATAATATTAAATAAAAGAAAGTAACAGAAAAAGGGTGACATAAGCACAGAGTCAAAGCCCCCGAAATTGGGTAAGTAGCCAAGTTGTGAAAACGGAAAGGAAGAGACATGCCGCAACTACATACATTAGTTATTGATTATGTAGTTCAACATAGTCGTTGAATTATTAGAAAATCCGGTCATAAGGTTGAAACAAATCTTAAAAATAACGAGTATTGTATTTGAAAAAGAAATATAAATATGAGACAGTAAACTGAGAAAATAGAGTAGAATAACATTATGAAAGAGAGTACAAAATAAAATAGTAGTATAAAACTAACCTATCTATTGGTAAGATCATGGATAGATACTCTGCCACAAGTATTAAGTAGAGTGGCAGAAGGAAGAACAAAGGATTAAACGGACTAACAATTATAACTATGTAAAATTATTGGCTAGTAAAAATTATGAAGAGGTAAAAGATTAACTATACCTAACATTGTGAGATACTTGAGGGAAAACGAAAACAAATAGAGTATTGTAGAAATGATAATAATAAAAATGACCAAAGCAAAGAATGGGAGAATCAAACAAACAAAACACAATAATGTCCAGTAGAAATACAAAGAAAATAACGTAACGTTACTGAAGTAATGCTAGAAGGAAAGAGGAAGTTGAATCGGACATAACTATGAAAGAATTATAAGAGGCCTTTTAAAAATGATGTTTTTGTCTTATTTAATCATAATTCTCTTACATAAACCGGCAATAGGCATTAAAACGCACCTAACAAATTTAAGTTATCTTTAAAATCTTCTAAAAATATGAGGTGTGTGTTCAAATTAACGTCTAGATAAGCTCATAGACTCGCAGACTGTAAATCTTCAAATGTATTATGCAGTACATTTACAAGAAAACTCATCAACGTCTTCACAAGACTGGTAGAACATGTGTAGAAGTGTAGATCACAGTTTATTATAACACAGGCAGTTAACAGTTAATGGCAATAGTAAACAAACATTTTTTTACTGTGACTTATTCCATTTCAAAGTATCAATCAAACAATGATTTCTCTCACTCAGTTATTCACACAATAAAAGTATTCACCCCCCCCCCCCAATTTTAATATAATACATATAATTAAAATATATATTTTTTTGGTACAATATAATACTTACTTTTGCCTCTTTTCCACTGATTTCTTAAGAACATCCGGAATTCCGCTGTGCAAGAACTTCCTCCGCGCCTCCTTCGTGGCTTCATCCATCTTGGGCTTCGGTTTGGCTCTGTTGAACAGCGGCGCTAACTTGACGCACTTATCCTTCTCGGACCCCTCCTTCGGCTTCTTCTTAACATACGTCTTAGAAGCCAAAGGTTCGTTGTCCGACTCCGAATCGGAAATCGACAACATTTCGCCGACTTTCTTTTTCCCTTTACGAAAATCGCTCTCCCCGTTCGAATTGTTCGCTACATTGATGCGCAACTCGATCAATTTCTCTACCTCCTCGTCATCCACGTTAGAGAGATCGACCTTTATGCGCATCTTCCACTGTTTTGACCGACTGGGCGTCGGCTTCGCATTAAGATTCTGATCCCTGCCCTTTGATATGTTATCAGAAACAGCTGCGTCGTCGCAAGCATCGATCTCTTTATAAGCTATTTTAGATTTTGACTTAGTCTTTTTCTCTGTCTCGGAATTTTTCTTCGTTTGCAATTTAGACTTAGTTACTGTGGGCGTTTCTTTATTAAGCACCCCCAAAAAGCTCGATAGATTAGTTTGCTGTAAAGATGCTCCCTGGTTGCTTTTAGAACTTTGACTAACAGTTTCTTCAAAAACTGTGCCATATCCGCTGTTAGAACTATCAGAAGATATTATCAGTTTCGCTTTCTTACGTTTATTAACAATTTTGTTCAATGATTCATCATCTTCATCTGTTGATTGGCGTTTGCGCTTTCTAGCTTTGACCGCGTTTTGTTCATTGTTTGATTGCACAATTTCTTTCACTTTACGCCCTTTATCTGTTTTATCCTCATTGTTTGGCGACTGCTTCTGAAAAAGCAGCCTTTTCAAACGATTCGCCCTCTTCTTCAATTTATGTTCAATTACAACGCCCCTCTCTTCATCTTCAATTGCCCTCTTCGCCGACCCTTTACTTTCTGCCCATTCTTGAAGCTTCGCTTTTCGCGCAGATAGCGCTTCCTTGCTCTCCTTACCCACTTCGGCGTCCTCCGACTTCTCCTTCTCCTTTCCTTCCAGATTCTGGCCTATACTTTTATTCCTACTGTCCATCATAAACGCAAAAGCGTTTCTGACCATGGGTTTCAGCTGCTCGGCATTTTGGTCGTCTTCGTTGTCGGGACAGTTTTGGTTTGGAGTTCGCTTAGGAGAATATTCCTGCACCTCGGCTGAAAATCTAACTTTCCTGTCTGAAGCTTCTTTCGGAGTTTTATCCTGCATTTTCTCAAGTTCCTCCGACATTTCATCACTTTTGTGTTGTTTTTTTTGGCGATTTTTGCTTTTCTTTACTACTGGACTAACTTCATTTCCATTTGCTTTTTCGGGGGCCTTCAACTGCCTTTTCTTGTAACTTCTTTTCGAGGATTTTTTACAATTCGACAAAGTCTCGCTTTCATTTTCTTTGCCCTTTTCAACAATTTCGTCCGATGGGTTGACAATTTCTGCTGTACTGTTATTCGATTCTTCGACAGCTATTACATCATCTTCACCAATTTCCGGGCTTTTCCCTATTTCATCAGCTTTCGGAGAAAGTTTGCTGAAAAACGTCACGATCGAGGCTTGGTTGTTTCCATCCTTAAATTTATTCTTGTTTTTAATTTCCGTATTTAGGGAGAGCCTCGACTTGCGCTTTTGTTTTTGGCTTCGCTCATCCTCAACTTCTGCCTCGTCACGCACCTTCTTATGCCTAGTTTTCTTCTTAGTTTTGGATTCTTTGGAAACGCTTCCATTGTTAGTCTCAACTGCAGAAAAGTAAGCATCGAGTTATTTTTACTATTAAAAAAATTGATAAAACTAACTATAGTATAAAAAATAAGAACAATATTCATTCTTCACTTTAACTAATATCGATGTCTATGCACTTAAGTCCGTATTACTAGCTAGTAAAGCAGTTGAATATTGAAAGATGATTAGAAAATTAGTAGTTCTAACTAAATCACTCATTACTCACTAACTATAGTATAAAAATAAGAACAATATTCATTCTTCACTTCTAACTAATATCGATGTTTATGCACTATGCTTTGATCGCGCTTAGTGCTTACTGCCATGTATCCTCCATCTGCTGAAAAAAAATTGTCTCCCAACACTAAATGCCCTGATTCATGTGGATGTTTTTCAATCCAAAACTGGAATACTGACCTATGAGGAGTCATGTGCACCATAGCTTTTAAAAAATTATCGCAGAACTGTGCGCCTAGAGAAAAAGATAAACAATTACATACCACATTCTTCTAGAGGGAGAAATAAAGATAAAATAAAGTAATCGTGACTGATCAAAAAGAAGAATAGAAACAACTTTTAAGAATAAACTATCCAACTTGTGGTAGTAATAGAAAATAATAAAATACCGAAGAGAATAAATTTGAAGGCTCAAAATATTTCTGCGTCTACAACTGTTGCACTAAACTACTAGCATAAACCTCTAGCTACCATATACCATAAGCAAAAATCTATCAATTCTTACAGAGGAGAAACCTTATACCATAGTCAAGGTGATTGGTGGCAAAATACTGATGAACAGCTGAAGCATGAAAAATTCGACTAATTAGAGCAGCGAATTCTCTAGAAAGAGAAAAGATCAGATTAACCAAGAGGCTAATAAATAAGAGGAAATTGTCTACATAATCACACAAAAATTATGAAAAAACTCTTGAATCTTTTGAGGCTGAAAAATATAATAATTACACACACTGATTTTTAAAGTTTAAACAACAAACAAATTATCCACGAGTCAGTAGAATAAGTGAGAAACCTGGAGAAAATAAATGAATACAAACAAAACAAACAATAGTAAATATGTTGCCACTAACAGATGGCAAGTTGAAAAAAAGAAAAGGTCCAACTTGACAGAAAAATAGAGTAAAGTAACTACAACGCATTTTCCAAAAAAGATCTTTATAATGGTGCTGATGGAGATCAGCAATACCCTAACTGTAGTCTAAAAGAAATTTAGACTTTAAAAGCTTAAAAAAGAACCTAAAAGCCACAGTCTATATATAAGATATATCTATTGCATGTCAACAAAGAAAAGGGCAAATTCAGAAAACTTCCCGTCCACTTATAGTGCCAAATACTTCGGTGAAAACAACATAGTCTTTGTTGGAATGGTGTATAGAGAAAACTACAAAAGCGATAAGAATTTAAAGTAAAACCGCTGCTACATAATCTTAATACAAGAGACGTGGAGCACACAAGTTGACGCCCATAACGGGAGTTCATTCAGAGGGCATTATTAAAAATAAAAACAAAGCGTATTTTGATTGTAATACCTACCCAAGCAAACATATTGAAACATATTGAAGTCATGGTATCCATATTATACAGTTAATTGCCGCAATGCAACTTAAGGCGAACATATTGAGAAAAAGTGACTTAAAAAAGGCATAGTTAAAATGTAAACCAACAGATAAACAGTGGGACACCCCGATTAGAATAATAATCGAGTCATAATGTGCACTCACAGTCTAATTTTAATCAATACTTAAATTTTTGAGTTAAAATTAAGTTCTCTAGATAACATACTGAAAACAAGAACATACAAGTTTTTTAATTGCAGAACTAGACATAAAAAAGGCAACACGCATTCAAAATACAGGCAAACAAGTCTAACATACACCTGACAATTGTTAGTAGTGACTAAGTACGGAAATTAAAAAAGTCGAACGTTTTAGGAGATTAAATAGTAAGATGGAGTATTAAAGAAGTCAGTGTGATAATGTAGGTTATGACCCCTCCCCCCCCAGAATAAATATGAGTTGTATATAAACTAACCTACAAGCACTATAATGCAGTTCAATACAGAGCTAAGTAGTAAAAGAAGGGTTGCGGTTAGTATGTGCATGGAAATGGTAAAAAAAACTTGCCGCTATGAAGATGAGAACATGTTTTGGAATATACTAATAGACCAGTAAAATTTCCAAAGTATGAACCGCTCTAAAATATTACAGAATCCCCTAAATATATACATACAATAATAGAAATGATGTCATACGGGATAATATAAAAAAAGAAGAATTGGATGCAACTCCGAAATACTTAGAACAACCAGACCACATCCTAGAGGATATAAACCAGAAATAAAGCGAGCAAGAAAAAAGAAACTCATAAAATAACCTTCCTCTTATAGGTCTCTACCTCCACGAGTTCGTGCTGTTAAAGCACTTTGACAAAGAAGTTCTACTATTTATGCTGTAGTCATATTGGAGCAGGATGAAAAGTTATCTGCGCTATTATAGTGGTAAATATAAGAAACGTTAGTAACTCTCGTTGAGAAGAACTTATTATGAGCCACATATACAAGAAGAGTACATGAGAAGCAGTAAAAGAAAGAATAAAATTCCTATAAATAACCGAATACCACAAGGATCCATTCTAGGTCCACTATTACAAAGTGCTCTATATTGCAACAAACAACTGAAATTATGAGTTGATAATCATGGTTGTAGGGGTTGACAAATAAAACAACTTTTAGGTATTTAAAATTAATGATTTTAAAATTGAACAGAAGCAGGTAAAAAGACATTTAAAAGTGAGGTTAACCCTAAACTAAATTTTATATAGAGATTAACAAAGTAGAGAAAGGCACTCCAGAAACACTGTCTCATGTTAAACGTGAGAAGGCCGTAGTCTGGAATGAACAAAAAATATAGAGATGCTTATCATATCACCAGGTTCTTTCGCTATAAGAAATATATGAAGCTAAACCTGTAAATTGTTTTAAATGCGAATCAGAGACGGAATGCAATAAAATCGAGACTTTTTCAAATCTATAATGAAGATAGTTATCTATGCAGAAGGTTCTAAAAATGTTTTTCTCTAAATATGAAACATTAGAAAAGTACCTTTTGGCACGCCCGCCTCCTCCCCCCCCTCAAAAAAAAACGATGAGTAAGAACTTAGTTCCCAAATGTCAAGAATTTTAATGTATACATGTATCATGCAATTAAATTAAAATCAGAATGTATACTACGACACAAAGGTGATAGTGATGACGATTCTGAACCGTTCAAGGTTGAGGTAGTAGAACCCAGAAAAATTGGAATACAAGAAAACAAGACAAATATGTTTTTTGCAAAGCACGTTCTAAATTTGTAGTACAGAAGGTTGATCAATCCTACTAAATTCTAGTTCTAAACTTCACCATATTTTGATACACTTTTTACATATACTTCTCATTACACTGCGATTAAAACAGAATTGTAATTTCTTTAAATCTTAGAATATTCTCTTTTGCTCTTACTGGCCCCTGTTATTCTTTACTATGTCAGAATCCCTAAGCGAATGCCAAAAAGTCTTTAAAACTTTAACCATCAAAAAGTTTTCAAATAATGTAAGGCACACGTATGCCAATTCCATTTGCACAAAGGTGCAATAAAACTTATCAGAAAACAAATGCAGCTCTCGAGTCCTAAACACCACAACTTGATACCAGCTGGCCCAGGTAAAGGCTATTTTGAAGCAGAGATTTAGAAAAATTATAGAAATCTCAGATGTGAACAGACTAAATTTGGTACATCATTTACGTAGAAAAAATAAGTAGTAAAGATAAAAAATAGGCAAGCCTATTTACAGGGAATTCCAAGAACACCAAGAACCAAGAAACAAGTATCAACTAAATGTTTTAAAGTCTCACCAGCTGATTTCCTATCTTGTAAAGATTACAATATAACGACCCCATTCTTTCATAAAAATTAAACAGAAAAGTGTCTTCTTCCACAAAGATAAATTGCTGAACGTGATCACAAGATGTAAAAAATAAATTTACAAACATTACATTTAAAATAACGTAGTAGCTCCTGAAACTGTTCCAGTTGTAAGAACAAATACAACAAACCATTACCAGTGCTATCTAGAACTGTAAATACTAACGAACAATTTCCACAATTTCAAAGCCAAAGTTCGAGAATAAATGCAAATTATGTAATTGACGCAGACATAAACTTCAACTTTTAATAAATAAAAATGTAAAAATCATCATCTATATATGTGACCTTCTTCCTCTTATTTAAGGTATTTGGTGATTAAATTGACAACTGATATTTTGGAAATAAAAAATGTCAAAAAGCATTGTTGTTAACCGTTAACTGTTCGTTGAGTAAAGACACTTCAAAAGTATCACAATATGACTTCTCCTGTGGTAGTCACTTGTCAACTGGTAAAAGAGGGCAGAGTCTATACAACTGTTATGTGAAAATATTATGCATCGTTAAGAACAGAATCACCTAGACCATAAATATTTGAATTTTTAGATTCAAACATCTTGAATTTTGAGTTTCTTATGTCCAACCTTTATAAATGAAGACTGGGATGGTTAGGCTCTTCAAACAAGTAGCTGGGTAGGAAACGTTCCACCCTTCTCCCTATTCTCATTAATTTCTCTTTTTTCACTTCAAATCCAGTGAACTCAAAGAAAACTTAACAAACCTTACAAAATCATAATTTTATACCCCACAACCTTCCTCCAAAATTTTTAACTTTTAATCGATTTCAGCATCACAATTTTCCAGCTTCACCTCCTCATATGGGTCCCTTTCTAATAATAATTTAATATTTTCAACCTCAACATCGTATCTAGAGGTCTGGACAACAATGTCCACAAAATAAAAAAATTCTAGCTCTCACCCATTTGATATCCCAGGCTTTCCTTTTAAAATTTCCTGTTTTCGTCCTTCAAACTAACTTTAACCATAGTAAAGGTTGCGTCAATAAAGCCTATTATATAAGGTACAAAAGACCAAGGTTAGGAAGTTATAGTTCGCTGAAAATATGAAAGTACTTTTGGAACATCCTGTATAAAAGTGATTTGCAACACCCCATACATGCTAGCAATGATGCCACACTCGAAAATTAATAGGAAATGTCGGTTGTAACCATTGCAGCAAGTGTTTCACCCCTGAGGAATATTTTAGCTACCGTAAGGTATCAAACTTCCAAATTCTGGTTTTGATTAAATACCCAAATCAATGAAGCTGATCATTTGTAATATTTACCGGTAATACTAAAAAATATTTTCATAGACCAAAACTAGTCCCAATCTATAAAATTCCTTGTGGCAGAGGTACTCAACTGGGCCCCATCAACAGTTACATACCGTTTTATTGACTTGATAGGAAAACCAAAAAAGTGAGTTGCAGGTGAATATTTTAGCTAATGTGCGATCACCATAAACTTCGTTTGACTTGGCCAAATATCAAGAAAGCTTTTGATCCGGTGGTTGATCTCATTATCTAAAAACAATAGTGGAAAGGCAATTAATTAGTTAAAGCTATGAGGAGGATATTTTTACTATGGCCAAAAACAAATCACTGCAATAGAACAAGAATCTTCATATATGAAAGCATTGGTTAATTCACATTTCACTTAATCAGACGTGACATATTTGACTGTTGCTTGCTTGAGACGAACAAAACGAATTCAATAATTGTGTGGTAAACCTTTATGATTCAGTGTTTCAGATTATAGCCTTCAATTTCCTAAAAAATATCATTCAAAACTTGTGAACCTAAATATCGCCACTAAACCAAACCTGTTCAAAAAAATTACATGCAAGAACATACGAGAATAAACTTGTGTTCACACAAAATGAAGTATATCATTCTGATTATTAAGTTAAAAATAATGGAGAATATTTCATCACCATTGTGATTACAGACAAATTTTTAAAATATCTCTCACTGAATATATGAGGGTTGGAGCATGATTTATGGCAATTATTTTTTTTAAAATAAGAGATATCACAACATGTCGTATATCTTAAACAAGCCATGCATTCATAGGATGTGTCCGCAACACAAGATGGTTCTGTGATGTTCTGAAATTGCACTAAGAGCAATGTTAAATCAGTAAACTATTATGGATGTAACCCAAGTAGAACAGCCATTCTCCATGGCAGTAATGCTAGGGAATGCCATAGAGTTAGTAGAAGTTGTTGGCCCCCATCAGATTGATTACTACATGTAACACATTAGTATGCACACTCACAGTTCGCTCTCCCCATTACCGATTGTTGATTGCTTCGTGCCCTCGCTGTAACTATGCTACCCACCTCACAACTGATTGAAAGAGCATTTCTGCCACAGAGAGCGGCTATTTTAATATACGAACGCAGTTCTAGTTGTGTCACATCCATCCTGCATTGCGGTTGACTAACAACCGAGTTAATATTGCTCTTTATGCAATTATAGAATATTACAGCCATCTTGGTTTGTGAACACACACAGCTTTCTTGAAACACGACATTCTGTGATATCAACCCTTACCTTTGAAAAAAAAATAGTTGCCATATCTGATACCGCAACCCCTGTATATTTGCATTAGTTATAACTACATTCTCCCTAATCAACAGCTAATTGTATCATCTAAAGCCCTTTCACACTATATTTTTAATCATAAAAGTGCACTCAATCTCACAATCTACGATTTGGCCCCTAATGTTTAAATTTATCTAAATGACCTGCAGAAAGCTATTTCGGCGCCTTAAACACATGTTACCTAGACTCATCTTACATTTTAGCAAATAGCACCCCTTTATATCTAATATTTTATACTAAATATCCACAGATCATGAACCTACCACCATCCTTGACAGAAAATTGTTGTCCCGAATTTTTTTCCAAGTCCACATTTACCATGGCATCGGCAGCTTCGATGCTTGCAGGCATTGCAGAGTCCGCACCCTAGACACAGTATGATTTTTCTTCATCTAACGTACACCAGCAGTGCATACATACCGACAATTTCTCCACAGCTACTAAAATGCAGGTCCTGCAAGTTGGTCCTCCATTTCAAAGTGGGCACATCAAATTTTCTAACATTAAGACCCGTTCAAATTTTACACACGCATGCAGTTTACACGAACATGTAGGGTCGGTGTGAAATCTAGGAGAAACCGAAATTTAAGTGTGTAAATATACAGCGCTTTTAACCTCAAAAAACGGCGCTTTCGCGCCAATGCGGGAACGTTTGATTTTTAACGTGGCAGTAATTGTGGTACCGCCAACGGTTATCAATATTTTACTACTAAACTCCTTTTCGTTAATACTACTCTATAATCTTACAATTTTTAAACTCCGTTTGCCATTTTAATGTTGTTCGTTCTTAAGGATGATGTATGTGGCACTCATTAAGCCAATAAGTTGTAACTAGTCCAAAACTGGACCTCACATACGGGAATTTAATTTCCTATATTATAGCTGTGATTAGCATTCCATTTAATTTATTCATAAATAAATGGTTAATTCTAAATGTGGTGTTTGTAAAATAAACCTCGGTAATTCAGCTACATAAAAATATTACTCTAGTATAACTCTTGCAATGGTATTGTCCAGCCAAAGTGTGTTGATGTCTCAGCTTCCGAAGAATGCGTGTTAACATTAAGATGAACATGGACTTCTAAGAACTACCGTCGATGAAGAAACGACTACTTAAGAATATTTGCAAATTACTTAAGTCGACCGGTAACTTGTTATCCTTGCCAGTCTCACCAAGATTTCAACAATCATAATTCAACATCATAATGTACAATGCCATCTTAAGTTTTAAAAAGATTTACAAATCTAACAAGTGCGCTTATCGTAGCATGTAATCTTCAAAATTAAAGAAACACCATTGGCTTGAAAAATCACCAAACCCTACCTTTCCTGGTCCCTTTATTTGACTCTGGATGATGATGGAAACATTTACCTTCTTACTTTTTAACATCCCATTTTATTACAATCTGTCTTACAACCCAAACACTATTTAAGTAGACATTAAGTAATAATTCTGATAGTTGCAAAATACAAGTACAATGTGCACAGAATATATCCAGTGATGTGTCTCTTCTATAATTAGTCTACACAGAGATTATATTTGAACCAATATTAGAAGAAGAACAGGCAGATTTCAGACCGAATAGACACACTGGTGACAATATAAATATAATCAGAAACATAATCGAAAAAAAAATTGAAGAAGGAGAAGAATTGTATCTAACATATGTGGATCTGAAACCTGCGTTCGATAAAGTAGATAAAAGGGAAGCTCGGAGAACTTTGAATAAACTGAGTGTGGATAAGAATCTGATAGGAGCAATAAGAAGTTTATATAGAACAGTCAAGGCGAAGGTACAATTGGAGGCGCAGAGATCGGAGGTGTTCGAAATGAATAAAGGCATCAAGCAAGGCGACCGCTTAAGCTCTTTATTATTCATAATTATTATGGACAGTTTAACCAAAAGAATAAAAGAAAAATACATCCAACTGGACACAGTAATTGGATATAAAAATTTAGAAACAATAAAACGTAGTAGTCTACTCTACTCAGACGACGTGATACTAATCTCAAATACCAGGAGCAAAATGCAGAGGTTGGTGAATGCATGGACGAGTGAAATAGAAAATATGAGTGTGGAAGTGAACATAAACAAAACCAAGACCATGATTGTGAATGAAAAAAATGATCAAAACAACAAGGACGTAAAATGTAAAGACAAAAAACTGGAGAGGGTAACGACGTTTGAATTCTTTGAAAGTATAATAACAGAGGTTGGGAAAATAGATGCAGAATTAGCAAACAGAGTGAACAAATCGTCAAGAATCTATTACACCACGAATAAAACAATACTAGGCCATAAACACATAGATTTAGAGGTGAAAAAGAAAATATATAATACGATAACACTTCCAACAATAACTTATTCCAGCGAATCATGGACACTTAGAAAGAAAGACGAGGTTAAAATAAATACCATGTAGATGAATGGTAGGAAAGACTAAGTGAGACAGAGTGAGGAACAAGAACATAAGAGAAACCATTAAACAAGAAGCAGTACAATGAAAAATTAAAAAGAGGCAGCTGAACTGGTTTGCGCACCTGACAAGAATGGAACCAAACAGAATCGCAAGAAAACTAATGGAAGCGGGAATACCACCTAAAAAACTAAGGGACAAACCTAGAAAAAAATGGAAAAAAAGAAATAGCCGTAAAAAGGTCTGACACTGGAGGAAATTAAAACAATAGCGAGAGACAGGAAGAGGTGGAAAGAATGGATACGGGACTAGAGACCATAATTCGACGCTCGAAAAAGTATGAAGGATTAGAGAAGACGAAGAAGAAGAAGAAGAAGAAGAAGAAGAAGAAGAAGGGACTATATCTGACATTGGATATTATTATTCTAGACATTTAGCACTATTTCAAATCTGTTGAATTTTCGTTTCAACCTTCGCACTACATGCGATTTTTTCATAAGGTTTCTAGTGAACACATTCGGATACACTTTTAGTTTGTCTTTATATTTTTCCACACACTCATTAATTTTCTCTTTGACATATAGCCCCATTGGTGATGAACCATGGTTTTAGGTTAAAACCTCTGCATTATTTCTACATTTGAGTTTGGAGCTGCTTCCCATATTTCTAGGTCATACTTCCGTATGGGCTCTAGGATAGTTTTGTACATCAATCATTTGTTTTCAACAGTAAACTCTAATTTTCTGCTTATTAGCCAGTAGAATTTTCTCAACTCGCAGCTATGCTGTTCCTTTTTCATAAATATATGTTTTCTCCAGTTCAGCTTCCTATCTAAGTGCATGCTCAGGTATTTAACTTTTTCGCTTTGTGGTATTTGCTTGTCATTTAGTTTCACAGAAGGACATGTTTCTTTACGAGTATTGAATATTACATGTAGCGAGTTTCCATTTCCTTAACCATTTTTATACTTGATGTCTTTACAGGACTTCTGAGGCCATTTAGGATTTTTATTTGATGCCAAAATTTCTGTATCATCAGCAAAAGTTGTTGTGGTGATATCTAGTGATGTTAGTAAATCAGCAGTATATAAGAGATATAAAACAGGTCCTAAAATACTGTCTTGAGGTACACCAGCATGAATAGGCTGTATATGCGTATATTTATTTTCATATACTACCCGAAATTACTTGTTGATATAAGATTGTGAAGTAACAGACTGGTATGCATTTACGTTTGTGTACAAAGCCCTTATGCCAAACTTTATCAAATGACTGTTCAATGTCTAGAAATGCTGCCGGGTAGAATCTGGTATTTTCAAGGTCTTCATTTATTTGATTAAAAACTATATGTAAATTCCGTACTTTGAACATTGTTGAATGTTGTTCCATAAAACCGAATGAATGTTGTTGTCTAGGAGCGGTGTTAACACCAGTTTTTCGAAGACTTTGGAAACCATCGGCAAAAGACTAATAAGTCAGATAGATTTTACATTTTCTTAATAACTTCTATTGGGAGGGAAAGCGACTTATAATAGAGCTGCAGAGTTGAGATAAAATTGATATCTAATTTTTGGGGGTTCTTGTCAAATTTTACCAATAATTAAATCATAGCCGTGCGATTTTTTGGATCCACGTTGTATTGGATGATCTTTTTTATTTCATTTTTGGTAAATTTGTTAATCAACAATTACAACTAATAAACTTTTAGGATTATAGTGGTAATTTCTTCTTCTTCTTCTTGAGTTGAGCATTCTGTTCTATTTGACGTAAACATTTTTTGTAGGTGACTTGCGAATGTATTTGCTTTTTTCTTGGGACTCTTGGCCCACTTCCCAGATTCTGTTCTAACAGGTGGTATTAAGTAGTTGGATCTCTTTAATGTCTTTGTAGCCTTCTGTAGTGTGAATATTCGGTTGCAGGTCGAGGCGTAGCAGTAGTACACAATGGGACAAGAAAAATACTGTTTAGAGCTTTTTTTATTTTAATTAAACACAAATATGTGTTCTTAGACAAAGTTTATATTGCGAGGAAATGATATAGAGAAGTTACAGTAGCCTCTACATTCAGTTGGATTTGGCAATGTTTTTTATTTGCTGAATTTTAACGTCACTTTCGTCTTTTACTACAAGGAATATATACAGTTTCTTTTTTTAGGGAGTTCACCGTCACGTTATCGTCTTCCAATTTCAAAACCCGCCCTGCATAATATATTTCGTTTTTCTTCTCTTTAACCTCAACCAACACCCAATTGAGGGGGCGGCTTGGAGCAGCGTTATTGTCCAAGAGTTCTTCTGTCGTGTTGAAGTTAGCTGTGCCTTCATCATCTGTTGAATGTCCAACTCAGTCCACTTCGTCTTCGTCGTTGGGTTTCTCGTTAGATGACTCCAATGACTTTTCGAAAACACGTTTTTTGACGTTCTTCTTTTGTATTTTAGCCCTAACCTTAGACCTATTTTGTTTCTCTTGGATTTTCTTTTAGAGTTATTTTCACTGGCAAGCTGGTGATAATGAACGACTTTTTTTCCGTATTGTCTTTCGATTTGATTTTCTTTCCAAAGCTTTGGAAAGATTCCGGATGTTTTCTGGTGACAGAAAAGCCTCTGAAACGGGGCTGGACTGCTGAATGGGGAACTGCAATTTTCTCAGTTCCCCTGGTGCTTCACTTGGTTCTGCCGAAGCGCGTCTCTTAGTCAATGGAGCTTCAAAACCTAACTCTTTAGGAGATGTGGAACAGTCGTCGTTGACTTCTTCTGTGAAAGGCCTGTTGGTAACAGCAGGTTCTGTAAAATCAGCAACCATAAAGATTTGGTCATTGAACTGAAAAATTTCATTTTTCATTAAACCATACTTGATGTTTTTTGGGTCATCGCTGTATCATGTGTCACATTTACTAAACTTGCGATGTCATAGATAGTAATTGAGTTTACTGGATGATTCAACATCCACGTGTCAGCTGCAGCGTTGTAGGACGCCTTGAATAGCCCAAAAACAGACAGCTTATGGCTATAGTGAGACGGCAGCGTTTGTCAATGACTTCGATGAAGAACTGAGTATCTAAGTTGTCATAACTCAGCAGACATGGATTTTCTTTCGTGCTATGTGATAAACTGATGAAGTGGTCTATCATACTTGGAAATAACTCGGATGTCAACCAGCTCAAAGGATTTGCCAAGCCCAGTGTCCTATAAGGTGCTCTATGAAGCATGTGGTGCTTAAAAAACATTTGGGGTTAAATGATGGCAGGGAAAGGAATGTTCCAGCTCCATAAATAATAGTACAAGTTGCGACTAAGATTCCCCTCTTATCACTGGTGCAGGAACTCACTTGCTTAATCCGTTTTTTGCTATGATTTTTGAACAGTTGTTGTGCTTATTTTATCTTGGTTATATATTCTTGATGAATTTATCAATTTAGGATTTATATGAAAACCTTTCTTTAGATTAGTAAAAAAAGTTTCAATGTTGTGCTTATTGAAAGAAGTTATTCTTGACAAGCTACATCCTACTGGTTGCTTGTTGGATAACTTGTTTCTTTTAATAAAGGTCCGTAGCTAATTATCTCTGGATAAAAATGACTTATTTTTATACATAAACTTACCTTTCCGTATTTTGATCATCCAAGTCAAGAAAAATCTAACTTTTCCATATAAAAAGGGGAAAAATTGAATAACACATCATGCTTCCTTCAGACTGCAGCTGTATTGGATTGGAAATAGTGGCTACCTTGGCAGCACTGAATGGGAATGGTTTTGATTGATTAACTCAAGCGGTGTGCGAAATATGAATAGCGTCTCACTGTTCTACTGCTTGTTCTATTTGCGCATCTATTTTCAATGGTATTTTCAGATTTAACCTGCTACCTATTTGATGTCTAAAATAGTTCGAATTGGTTCTACTGTTGCTTAGTTGGAAATGTTTATCTTTTGTCGTTATTTGCTTGCTTAGGGTTACAATAGTCGGTGAGTGGTCAGAGGATAAGCGTAACATGATTTTGGTTTAAAATAATTTTTATTTATTGCCTTAACTATAGCAAAATCGAGAATATCTGTAGGCCAATATGTTGGCTCTTTATGGAGACTACATTCAGATTATTACTGAGGATTACCTTTGGTACTATCAAGTATGGGACCCCATAACTGATATTTAGAATTACAATCACCACAGATAAATCGATATCCGGGTGTATCAAAAAATATTTTTTATGGAGCGTTTTGATAGGCAACATATTGCTGAGAAGGTTATCGGTCCGGACCAGTCGTCAACTATTATATTGGTATTTTTTGTAAAGTGCGTTTCGGTTGCTGTTCATTTGGTGGTTGGTTTACAGTAGACGCCTATTTTTTTCTCAGATCTGAGTATTTAGCTTGATGTAGTTGCTTATATTCTGTGCAGTTGCATGATTTTGGGCACATTTTACATCTGCATTGGTGTGAGCAAAAGTTTTTTGTGTGGCCATATGTTGGATACCATGTACACTACGCTACTGTTTTTTATTGGGTTTGATGGTTTGCCTTTAACTTTAGAATTAAGCAGGAATTCGATTTTATAAATATCTTTGGATCCATTTAAACTAATTTTTTGGTTCACAAAGAATAATGGGAATAATAAAATCTGTAAAACTATATCTGTAGTTTTGGATGTCGTTGTTTAGTTCGGTTATGACTGTTATAAGGCAGATATAACGTAATACTACTTTGAAATGTTTGACTTGTTATGTAAGTGTGATATTCGGTTTTCGTTTTATTGGGGGCTTTTATTATAATTATCATATATATTACTAGCTTGGGCCTGTATTTTGACTTGTTCTTTATTTAATACTCTGATTGTATGTTTTCCTTTGGTTATTTTATTTAATAATCGGTTTCAGGATTGAGTGATTTTAAACCCGGTGACAAATATTGTAAGTGTTTTTTCTTTTCCTTTTTCATTTTTTTCCTTCAATCTCTTCTTGTTCTTCATCTTCCATTTTTTTGTTTGTTAACGTATTAAAATGCAACATTTTTGGATTATTTATTTTATTCTGCTGTTTGCCATTCTTCATTTGATCTTTATGATGTGCTAATTAGCTGTACCGAGTTTTGCGGTTGATACTGTGTAACTTCTAAAGGTACCTGTATATGTTGAGAAGAAAGCAGTTGATCTTCGCGACATGGATTGTCGCGGTTTTAATTACATTTGTGGCAAGTACGGCTATTGTACCATTGTTTCGACAATGGTACATTTCGATCGTAACAATTTATTTGACTGGCATGTGATAATTGGAGTTACGGATAATTGTTATGTTAGCTCGCCATTGTTAAAAATATAGTATATAAATATTACTTTGCTATTATGGGTGTTCATACATACATGGCACAATGTTTATCACACTCGCCCGTATTTATTTTTAAAACTTGAAATATTTTTATATTTTGTTTTAAAACATAGATAATATTAGTTTTGAAAGTGTTTGTTACTTTTTATTAATCAGGGTTTAAATATTTAGCAGAATTATCCGTAAACATGTCAAACACAATCGTTTAAAATTATTATTCTTCTTATATTAAAATGAACTTTGATCGTACACCTGAAGAACGTAGCTACCTCGATAATCTCAGGAGTGAACTAAAAAAACGATTTCAACAGGACGAATTCATTTTAATTATAAGTTATATAAAAAATATTTCAAATATTGTGTATATTCAGCATCCAAAAAACCTAAACTGATTTTTCTATATATTAAATCTAAGAAGATTTAGAATTAAACTCATTGGCCTTCCAATAAATGTTCTAGCCTTAAGTTGTGATATCATCGATCTTGCAGAATGCGATCTTTGTGATGAAAAATTAGGCTTTAATAGGAACTATCAAATTTGTTTATCTGAGATCTAATCACATTAGCAAAAAAAGTGGCGGAGGAGTATAGATGATGCCATTGAACTTCCACCTATATAATCAGATTTTAAATCGCCAGAGCACCGTGAACTCTATCAAATTTATCTTGGAGACTTTCACCTAGCAGACGTCACTTGGACCTCTTCCTTAGATACACAACTTCTTGATAACTTCTCCAATCCAGTAATCTATACTTTTATTGATTTTCTTCAGTTAGAACAAACTAACTTTATCACTTGCAGTCTTTCACTTAAAACTACTGTGGTACATTCTGATTTTGAACTTGTAAAAGAAAAAGATTACTACTCTTCACTTCTTGTCGAAATTGAGCTTAGTTCCATGATACTTTTTCAAATATGACTTTTGACTTCTCTAACGCTGATTATTTAATTTGTCTAACCTTTATCTAACCTGAAGTGAGTAATTACCCTTAGAAACAGCAATCAATACATTTTATAGTGCGTTTTCCCTCTAAAAACATTTATTCTTCTTATCTATAAAAAAATATAAACCAGACTGATTTTGAAAATTCATAAGTACAATGAAAAACGCAATTGTGTTCCGGAATCAGCTGTTTTCAAAGATACTCGGGGCACAGGAAGAGAAAAGTTGTCATTTTATTTGCTGATTATTTTTCCAAAGTTGATAAGGATGAACCTCTTGTGCAATAGTCTCGTTGTTATGATAAATTTAACATTTCCAAATCCATTGAGTAATTATTCTTTTGATAAAGTTTATAATGGTTTTATAAAACTAAAGACAGATAAACCCATTCGTCCTGATAAGATTTCTTCTCGGCTGCTTACCCAATGTCCACATTTTGCAAGTTATCTTTTATATCTCTAAAATCTAGTGAATTTTTTTGTCATTCCGGTGTTTAAAGCAGAAACCGGAAATAATATTAAAACTGCAAACCAATTAGCATCTTATGCTCAATTCCAAATTTTTTGAACATTTAATATCTTAAAATAAGCCTCTCTGGTTTATTCTCATATTGTTAAAAAGCAACATGTTAATTTAGTGAAACCATAAGTTTTTTATTTATAAATTGCTTATGGGAATCTTGGATATTCTATTGCAGTGGCTCTTAAATTATTTAATACGCAGGACTTAACTGGTTAGGATCAAGTTCTTTCCTGTTCAGGTGTGCCATAGGGTCCATACCTAGAAGCTCTGATGTTCATTATTTACATTAATGATGTTAAAAGTACATTTAATAAAGTAGGCAAGAAAGCCCAAAGTACTTCTAATGCTTTTCACTTTAATGAGACTTTAATAATTGCACACCCCTAAATTCAGAAAATACTATGCTATCACTTTATAAATTCCACAACCATGACTTCATCAGACTGTACCTTAAATGGTAATACACTTGAGAGCAGCTCGAGGCTTGAGAGAATTCCAAATAAAGTTCAGTGTACTGCTTGAGAGCTTAAAAATTATGGTTTCAAATAATACCACTCTGATTGGAATCGGAGCTGTTCTAACAAAGTTATGGGTCTAAGAATATGTGTAACACAAAAGAGTTGAAAGGAAAAAGGTGATTACGAAAGGAACAAAAATGAAATCCTTAGTTGAAATTAATTTAATGATTTTTTTAATATATGGAGTTGTCACCTCTACACCTAATTGCCCTTTCTAAGCGATTACACATGGATCGGATGACTTTTCCTATGCTGTCTTGAAGAATTATTTCCCACTTTTCAATCAAGAATTTCTGGCCCCGACTCTTTGTTTAAGTTGATCCCAAACATGCTCAATTGGATTCAAGCCTGGGCTATACGAAGGCCAGTCTATTTTCAGTATACCGACGTCAACCAGCTAGTTAGTGGTCACTCGCGCAATGTCCCAACGCGCATTGTTGTACATTAGCATGAAGTCCTTATCAACAAATCCTCCAAATTCCTCCAGAATGTACCTGATGTAGCGGTTCGCTTTTAAACCTTCTCTGTGTCTTCCACTAGGCACAAAACCAACTCAGTTTTTCCGTGCAAGGAAATTTCTGCTCAGAACATGCAATAGCCACCTCCACATGCGATAGTTTCTTAAATGCGGCAATGAGCAAATAGCTTATTGGTTTTCTATAGACCCGGCGTTTTCTATCTCACCGGTAAATAATATCTGACTCTAATGGCTGAGGTTCTAATAGAGATGTTCGCGAGCAAATTCCAGTTGCTTTTGCTTTTGGACTGTAGTCAGTTTGGGACCCGTAGCTGCTTTTTTGTGGTTAGGTTGGCTGCCTTCAATCCAATTGCTGGCGACCACATCTCTGACCGCACTCAGCTCTTGCTTGAGGTCAACGCCAGTCATATGTCGATTTCTGAGGGATATTGAGACAAGAAATTGATCGTCTCTCTCCGTTGTCATGCGCTCACGCCCGCCTCCTTGCCGGTGGACGCCAAACTCTCGACACAGTTGATTGACTTAGATTTAGTCGATTTGCCCCTTTCAACAAAAAGATGATCTAACTCAAATACTTTACCACCAGGGGGAGCAGTTTGCTGTTCCATTGCTTCGTTTAACAGTTGCAACAATGTACGTGGTTTAAAATTACGACAATAAACAAAAGATATAAACAGATCTTCATCGTAATTATAATCTTTAGGGCAAATTTAATCCAATCAAAACCGCGCTTTATGAGATGATCATATCAAAGATTTGTGATCAAAATTATTACTAATAGCTCTATCTTGAAGATCAACTTATTTCATTAGGATTCACTCTAAAGAATCATAAAAAATTCTAGAATTCGACAAGTCACACACCCCTAGTGTGTGATTTGTCGAATTTTTATCATTATGATCAGATCAGACAAGAATAAATGGATTACTGAATTGGAGGTTTAGGTGGGCGATAGAATAAATAAAGCAAAAGTCAAATTGACTTTTTAAGATCAGTTTTAAGTTATTGTTTCAGGGCGCTGGCCATAGATTAAAGTCACAAATTAGAAAAAGCAAAATTGAAAGCTAGGAATACTATTAGTGACGATTGGTATGCATGAAAGCGTTTTAAATATTGTCAGATCACAGAGACCTTGAATAGATTGGTGAATTAGATGAGCCGAAGAAGTTCATGAGTCTTCTGCTTCTATGGTATTTAATAAAACTATTGGGGTTGAAGTTACATCGACGCCAGCTTTGCGGATGGTCACAAATATAATGTCGTTCTTCTTATGAGTGACTGGGATGAAGTTGAGATATAGGGTAAAGAAAAACGTCCTCCCTAATTTCATTAGACGTAGATAGACGGAAAATTTTGCCTAGAGAAACCCTTAGTAGCCAATTTGTGTGGACAAACAGAGAGCTTTTGCTGTCGAAGCGTTTATTCGGTACAATAATTTTGTTGTGGTCGCAAAACGTGCTTATTGGACGCACCTTCAATTTTTATTTGCAATTTGATTATGGATAAGAAGCACTGGTTCTGTAGCAAAAAGGGGGGGGGGGGGAGAAAGATATTTTTCCACTTGTCTAGTCGTAATGTACGGCGAATTTTACTCCAAGACCTTTGTCTTCATGGATACAAGATGGGAACTTCCAAACATTAATGCCAAAATTGCCTGGAAATGTATAAAAGCGTGTTATGTGACTCAGTTGTTTTCTTTACCGGACAAGCACATTTCCACTTGTTTGGATGCGTTAATAAACAAAGCTTTTATTACTTTTATTACAAGATATCCATGAAAGACCTCTTCACAGTGTGAGGTGAGTCAAGTTGGAGTCATTGGCTCTTACTTTTTTGAGGGAGTGAGCGAATGTGTTATCATCACTTTCTATCGATATGCAGAAATGATTCGACAAACTTTCGCAACTAATCTCCATGAACTCCATCTGGAAAACATTTGGTTCCAACATAATGGAGTCAGAGCTCGCATGCCGCATAAGATGTTTCCTGGGCGCCTAACCTTTCAACGCAGTGACGTCGTTCTGCATGACTCTTTTCTAGGGCGATATGTCAAAGCCGAGATTCACAAATATCGTCCTAGAACCCCCCAAGACATTACGTAAAAAAGTTAGTCATATTCCTAAACACGTGTTGGAAATCGCAATGAAGAACTTCAGAACACAACCTCAACTACATCGAAAATGAGAGGCACCGCTTGGCCGTTATCCTCTTTAAAACACATTGAAATAAAACTTTCATTTTTTTAATTCTGAAAAGAGTTTTGCCCCACCCTGTGCATTTCAAGATTTTAAGTAGTACAGAAAAAATTATGTAACGTTGAACTTTTACTCATAGCGGTTTTGGTTTTAACAGTGAGTTTTGTTGCGTTTGTTAATATTTAGGGTTTAAAATTACTGCACGTTCTTTTGATAGATCATCTTCTCTGAGCGTAGACGAAATAAGAGACATAGAAAATGGATTCTTAGGTAAAAACGACAAAAATATTTCTGATCTACAATGGCTATGATTTAAATATGTTTGAAAAATCTACTTTAATTTTATGGAACTCTATGATAACCGATTCTTTTGTCAAAATAAAGGAAGAGAGTCGTCAAGACTAAGATTCGTACACAGTGGTCTGATTGATAGCTCTATTGAAACTCTTTCTACTCAAGAGCGAAAACCCTACCAATCCTGGATAAGGCATAAACAACGCTGACTCATTTCAACCTATTTTATCATCAAATGAACAGATCCCCCCATCAGGTTTGTTCAAAGGAGAAAGAGTTACCTCTTTATCTAAAAAAATAATTTATAAATCATTAACTAACAGACAAAATTATATATTACACTACCCTGAAGAAATCAAAATAGCTGTTTATTTCACTCAAATTTATTGGTTTTGTGTCCTCCATGTAGGATATTCAAAAAAAATCTGTTGATATCTACAGGAAGCAATCTTTTCTATCATCCCCATTTGTTTGGGTTTAAATTTTTTTAAGTCAACCCCACCTGCACGTGATGCATTAAAGCTCGGTACACTCTGCTAGACAATTAACGGGGCTCTGGCGACCCAGCATCGGGGGGTATAACCTGATACCAGTGGCCCCGAGGTAACGGGGCATCCATCATTGGGTCAATCAAACGGATAAGAATTGCAACGTGGAACTTTACAACCTTAACAAGAAAAGAAATAGAAATCATACATGAAATGAAGAAATACAAAGTAGACATAATAGGCCTGAGTGAAGTGAAAAGTAAAGGCACGGGAGAGAAAAAAAGATCACTACCTTTTAAGATATGCAGGAGTACATGAAAAGAAGAGAGCTAAGGAAGGAGTGGGATTCATAGTAACACCAGAAATAAACCAAAGAGTAACACAATGGGAAGGTATAAACTTAAGAATAATTTATATAATCCTAGAAATAGATAGAACGATAGGAATTATACAAATATACGCACCTACAGAAGATGCACACGCAGAAGACAAAGAAGATTTCTACAGAATGCTACAAACCACAGTCGACAGAGTTACGAGGAAAACCAAACAGATAATAATAATAGGTGATTGGAACGCAAGAATAGGTAACGATCCAACACAAGGACTAGGCACAATGGGCATGTTTGGTAGCGAAAGAACAAGAAATGGTAATGGAGAGAGAATGATAACTTTCTGTAGTAATAATCAACTAGTAATAGGAAATACCTTCTTTAAACACAAAACAATACATCAAATAACGTTTGAAGCGGAAGAAAGAAACCCCAAGAGTACGATAGGTTACATAACATACTCCAAGGAAATAAGATTGAACGTGATGGATGTAAAAGCAATAAGAGGGGCTGAATTAAACACTAAACACCGACTGGTAGATACTACCAGGACTGGAGATGGAAACCGTTTAATAGAACTAAAAACAAAACCTATGAAAGAATACATACTGAAAAACTAAAAAATACAGAAGTTGGACAACTATATGAAGAAAAAATAGCTCAAAAACTGACAAATAAACAAGAAGAACTAGAAACCGAATTATGGGACCTAAATAAGAGATGGAAAGTTTTTAAGAAAATAATTCTTAATACAGCCAAGGAAGTGTGTGGTCTAAAAAGAATAAATACTACCAGTAGAATGAAAAGAACAAGATGGTGGAATGAAGAGGTGAAAGGAAAGGTGAAAGAAAAGAAAGATGCCTGGCGAAGATATATAAATCAAAAAAAAATGAAGAAAACAAACAAGAATATAATAGAAAAAGAGATGAAGCAAAACATATTGTAAAGGAGGCCAAAAGAAGAACTTGGAAGGAATTTGGAGCGCAACTACAAGAGAATTACAGAAATAACAACAGGAAATTCTGGGAAACCATCAAAGGTCTAAGAGGGAAATATAGCAAACCAGTCCGGAACATGAAAGGTGAAAATAATAAGCTACAAACAGATACAGGAAATATACTAAGGACTTGGAAAAACTTCTATGAAAGAAAATTTAGAAAAGAAGAACAAGAAGATGAAGAAATAGAAATAAATAGAGACCAAGAGGAAGAGGAAAAAGAAAAAATAAATTTAATAACAGAGATAGAGATGAAAAATGCTATACGAAGGATAAAAATAGAAAAGGCAGCTGGAAAAGATGAAATAGTTCCTGAATTAATTAAATACGGTGGAGAAGTATTAGGAAATTGGCTATTAAAAATATACAACCAGGCATAGAAAGAAAAGACAATCCCAGATGAATGGCAGCAAAATATAATTGTCCCGATCCACAAAAAAGGAAGTACAACAGATCCTAATAATTACAGAGCCATATGTCTAGCATCAGTAGTTCTAAAAGCATATACAAGAATACTGGAAAGTAAACTAAGAGATCTAATAGATGATAAACTAGAAGAGGAACAAGCAGCTTTTAGGAAGAACAGACAAATACAAGATCAAATATTCATACTAAGAATAATAATAGATAAACTCTTAGAAGTGAACAAACCAATGTATCTAGCCTTCCTCGACCTAACACAGGCTTTTGACACGGTCCCGAAACAAAGTATATGGAAAGCACTAGAAAAATTAAACACACCCAGAGAACTTATCGAAGCCATTAAAGGAGTCTTTAAGAAAGTGAAAGCAGAAGTAAGACTAAATGGGCAAACATCGGACACTTTCCTCATAGAAAGAGGAATAAAACAAGGGGATAGCCTCAGTCCCCTACTTTTCAACGCAGTAATGAATACAGTAATAAAAGAGAGTAAAAGAAGAATAAAAACAACTAAAATCGGAAACTGGAAAATGAGACCTGTGAAAGTCCATTCTCTGTTCTATGCAGATGATATTGTCCTAATCGCAGACGAGAAACGAAAACTACAAGAATCAATCAACATGTGGAACCATCTCATAAAGAAACAGGGTATGACAATAAACGAAGAGAAGAGTAAGATAATGTATATAAGTAAAGATGACCAAGAAGACGCCCAAGAAGATATAGTAATATATAGTAAATATATAGTAAGATATAGTAAATAAATTTGAATACCTGGGCACAATAATAAGTCAAGATGGCAAGATAGATAATGAAATAAATAATAGAATCACGAAAGCAAATAACGTATATTACCAACTAAATTAAACAATAGTAGGGAAAAGAGAAATTGAAAAGAAGACCAAAATAAATATATATAAACAGGTCTTTATACCTACCTTAACATATGCATCAGAGAGCTGGACAATCAATGAAAGAAACAAGAGCAAGATCCAAGCAACAGAAATGAGGTACCTTAGAAAAGTAGCAGGAAAAATAAGGATAGATCGGATCAGAAACACAAGAATTAGAGATACACTGGATAACACACCACTAGAAAAACTAATAGAGCAAAAACAGCTGCAATGGTTTGGACATGTCTACAGGATGGACGAAACAAGAATAACAAAACAAGTTATAGAGGCAAGATCAGAAGGGAAAAAAGGAAGAGGACGACCACATATACAATGGATGGATTATATCTACAAATTTGGAAGAAATAGAGGAAAGACGGAGCAAGAATTAAGGAAACTGTCCACCAACAGACCAGAATACAAGAAATGGCTACAAAACCCAACGCCATATAAAAAACTAGAGCAAACTAGATCTGTGGAAAATGATCTAACGCTGTTTAAAATTGTCGAAAATTGTCAAAATATATCCTGTAAAGAAAAGCAAAGTATTTCAAGTCACATAGATATCATACTAACATGAAAACTTACATAACAGCTAATACAACTCCATTTTCAATTCCTGAAGAGGACTGTATTTCCATAATAAGCCATCTTATACAGAACTACTCCATATCCAATTATAATCTGTGTGGTTTCTTTGTAAAAGTATGAGGTAATATACACAAATAAATGTAGATCATCATAAAGAAATTGTTTTTGCTAATAGTAGTACGTTTTCCAATTCCACAGTGAAAAGGATACGGGGCTACCCAGCTAATTTTAGTACTTTAATGCATTTAAAGTAATTATTTTATAGAAATTGTTGTAGAACGAAAGTGTTTCTTATCATTCAGGCAACCTATTTCTGCCTTTTCCCCGGAGTTCGTCTACAATCTATTGAAGTGCGACTTTCTTTGTTGGATGTTTCATTACGCTCTCGAGTTATTTTATAGCGATGATTCTGGTGTCAATTTGCGCAATGCGCCATAATTTGCTTATAACACTTTTTTCGACCCGTCTAGTTTCTGTTACAGTTTTTTGATGTTGTTATCAGTTGTTTAAAAAAGAACTAGAAGGGTTTTAAACGCGTTGAAAACAAGGTGCAATTCGCAAAATACTACTTCTTTTGCCCGTCCCTTTTACCCTTTCGGGTCTCGGATTTAGGTTAGTTATCTTTTCCTTCGTTCACCCATTTCTTCAATTTAGATCTGGATCCTGGGATTATCTTCCATTTTTTCCTTGGTCTGCCTCTTCTTCTTTTTTTGCAAGATACCTAAGAGCATTTAAAGGAGTGCAGAGGTTGTAGATAACCAATGAGAAAAGGAGGAGATGTAATGCATTTCCGGACTAATAACGCACATTTTCTTATTACAACTGTTTCCGTAAAATAACAGCTTTAAAGCACCAAGATATTAAACAATTACTATCATCTAATTTTTTATGATGCATTATGATGGAGGAAAAAAGTTGTGGATTGGATTTAGAGATGTACAGTTTGGTACCACTTTATACACCAACACATATACCCCCGTTTGATAACGAAGGTTCGTTTAGCTAACGCTGGTAATTTGTTTTCATCACATGAAAGAGTTAGAAGTTGATTTTTTCTTTAACTACCTTCACATGCAACCTATTCAGAAATAAAAACTTTTTTTGTTATAAAGTCTATTTTTACCAATAGCAAATGTGTCTTATTGCCATGGTCATCTTAAATACGCTACTACTCGTTGAAGTTTTTATTTGATTTTACATTGACATTACATTAAAAGTGCCTTTCACAGAAATGTGCATAGAAAATACCACATTTTTTTTGAAGAAACATAGAAAACGTGAAACAACAGCTGAATGTCGACAAAGTTATCTAGCCGACCATTTCCAGCTGTCCAAAACAAACACATTGTCCAACCCGACATCCAAGGAGTGTGTGAACTTCACAGAAACAATGTTTAAAACATTAAAAACGTCGATCAAAGCTCCTAAGGAATATGGAAAAGAGCAAGACTTTTACTCTCCATTTTAAACCTCCTCGGACGTTGAGGGGAACGTCGTAAGGTTATGCGGATTTAAATTGTCCTCCACTGTCCCACCAATCTCTTTTATACAATTGTAATTTATGGAGATCTCCCACCATTATTCCAACCAATTCGTTATGTGCTCTTGTTACCACCATCCTCCATAATATATTCAAAATGAGAGAATAGTGGCTTACTATCCCAAAGAACCGCAAATCTCAAGAATTAAATGTCAAACCATGCATATAAGATTCAACTTCTAAACAAAAATTTTTCCACTTAACAGGGTTGGAAATGTTGTTGTATTTCAATTGGGTCGAATAAAAAAGAGAAAAAATGGGAAACAGAGGGAAAGTGAGTGAGAGAGAGAATGAGTAGGGGGGAGGAGTCTATCAACGTCAGATATTGGTTTGAAGTTCTTCTTACTTTACAAATCAGGTAACGGCTGGGGTAATATTATTTAATTAAAATAACCCGTACAACGCTTGGTTATATATATATATATATATTTTAGCAATCAGAACTACTAAATTATATGGACTAATTGTAGGTCAGCTTAAAATGACGTGACGAGAGCTCCTCCAGTGAGAGACTCTCTTAATTCATAAGAAGATCTGATGGCCAAAGTCTATGTAGTCGTCGTGGGTGTTCCCTTTCTAGTAATAGTTGAAGCAGGTTATTTGAGTGGGCTTCCAATCTATCGTGGTGGGTTATACTTCTTAGCTTGATGACATCTTTGACATAGGGAATCCTCAGGTCGTCATGTAGCATCTGGTTCGAGATATACCACGGTGTTTGAGTTATCATATGTAGCACTTTAGATTGGCTTTTTTGGAGCAATGCTATATTGGATTTGCTTGCGTAGCCCCAGATTTCCATTCCATACGTCCAAATAGGGATAATGATTGTTTTATACAGCAGTATTTGGTTTTCTAGGGAAAGTTTTGAGTTCTTCCATAACAGCCAATAGAGTTCTTTGATCTTCAGGTCAATCTGCTTCTGTTTTTTAGTAATGTGATCTTTCCATGTTAATCTAGTGTCCAGGTGGAATCCGAGATATTTGATAGATATCGCTCGAAGGAGTTCGACGTTATTGAGAGAAAGCGAAGGACAACGTTTGTGTCTTAGAGTGTAGCCTATGTACTGTGATTTGTTTTCATTTATTTTAATTTTCCAGAGATGCAGCCAAGCCTGTAGTACATTTAAGTGGGTTTGTACTAAGTTAGATGCTGTTGCTGGGTCTTCATGAACTGCTCGTGTGGAAAAAGTATAGATAGTAGTTTCAGAAGTTGTTGGGATGTCGGATGTATATAGGTTGTAGAGGGTCGGTCACAAAACGCTTCCCTATGGTACACCTGCTTCTATGGAATGGTAATCTGATTTAGCATTTCCTACTTTGGTTCTAAATTTGCGGTCTGAGAGGTAGGATTTCAAGATGTCGAAACACTTTAGTAGGAGGATTTCCTTGATTTTATATAACAGACCTGTGTGCCAGACCCTATCAAAGGCCTGCCTGACATCCAATAGAACTGAAGTACAATAATGTTTTTGCTCAAAAGCGTGGTTCATAACTTGGATTAATCGATGTGTTTGCTGAATTGTAGAGTGTCCTGCTCGGAAACCAAATTGATAGGTAGGAAGCCAGGTATCTGGTGAAGTATCGGCATTTACTCTCTGTAGCAGTCGCGTGCGAACAGTGAAACGGTGCACGCTCCGCTATCGGTGCAATACAGCGATAACCGCAGGGTGACAGGGCCAAGCGAACACATCTTCGAGTGCTTCCAGGAGTGCACTCGCACGGGCGAACTCTGCGGCACCAGCGGACAACCAGGACCTCTCCGGCCAGTAACCAGGGCCTTCACCCAGCGAGGGCATCTGTAGGTGCTTCTACATAGTTCCGGTTTGACTTTTGAACAGTAAAGACGTTAGCCGTACTCAGGTATCGTTATCTTTGAAAGTTTCAAGCACTACGCGACACATTGCGATAAGTGCAATAACCTAGTGCGATATCAAAATAAATAAAATAAACATCATAATGTTATACTAAGCGAATGTATAATTCAATGCCAGGTAAGCCGCCGGTCCTAAATTTACCTTAGGGAACATGTTCCCCAACTCACAACAGTATTCGCCTTTAGGGTACGGAATACCTAACCCCCAAAACCAACCCCAACAATACTCATCACAAGGATATACAATTCCCAATTCTCAAAATCAACCAGGCCTTATTGTACCAAATTCGACACAATTCCAAATATCTTTTCAACCGCAACAATCGCTTAAAACACAACTTTCTCTACCAATGCAATAAGTATATCAGAATCCTAATGACCAAACCACCCCTCGTAATATCTTAAAACCCGTAAAATTCAACCTCCGAACTATACCCGATTACGCTGAATCGAGGGGCCAGGAGCAAGAATAGAACGACGAAGATATAAACAAGAGAAATCCGTGGCAAGCGGTCCCTCTCTTGAGTTTAAGAGAGACAAAACCAACAACGAACCTCATACTTCTACAACTCAACCAACCAAAATACAAAACCGCTACAGCCCGCTTTCACCCGCGAACGAAAGCGAATCAACTGAAGTAAATGAAAATAACGTTCTTCAAAACACCCCAAAACCAACTCCACTATTTATATATGGAGTTAAAAATTTCAAAGAAATGATAAATAGCTTTTCCCTAGTGACAGAAGTAGAAACGTATTACACTAAAATCCTCCCCAACGATACTGTTAAAATGAATGCACATACGGTAGATACATACAGAAAACTAATTCAACACCTAAAAGACGAAAACGTTGTCCATCATACATATCAAATTAAAGATGAACGGGCATATAGAATTGTTATACATCTCCACCACTCCATATCGACAGAAGACATAAAATCAGAATTGAAAAAAGATGGATACAAAGTTCGCAACGTCATGAACATTAAACACAGAGTAACGAAAGACCCTCTTTCGTTATTTTTCATCGAGCTCGAACCTCAACAAAATAATAAAGAAATCTTCAAACAAGAATTTCTCTGTAACTCCTAAATAACATTTTAGGCTCCGAAAAAGAATCACAGTATAATCCAATGCACTAGATGTCAATCTTATGGCCATTCCAAAACATATTGTTTAAAACCATTCTACTGAGTAAAATGTGGCCTACTCCACGATTCAAAGACATGTACAAAACTTAACATCACACCTGCTAAATGTGCGCTATGCAGCGCTGCTCACCCTGCAAACTGCAAAGGTTGCAATGTCTACAAAGAATTAGTAGCAGCTAGAAACAGAGCTTCTAGAGGACACCAACAAACACAGTCTCAACCAACCAATTCTAAATCTACTAACCACAGTTATTGGAAAACTACAACCATGAACAATTTAAACATACTTAGAATTGCGACATGGAATGCCAACGGCCTGCTAAATCATAAGCAGGAAATTATAACATTTTTAAACATAAATAAGATTGACGTTCTGCTCATTTCTGAATCACATTTCACCAACCTGACAACATTTAACATACCTCAATACTTCACATACAATACTCCCCACTCAGACGGCACTGCCCATGCTGGCTCAGTAATACTTATTCGCAAATCTATCTCGCATCACGAATTACCCAAATTCTAAACAGACAAAATACAAGCGACCAGCGTCAGAATAAAGGCCAACTCATGGCAACTCACCGTCACCGCGATATACAGCCACGGCACTCAATATCTACACATGAATACAAAGACTTTTTCAGCACCCTTGGTACTAGATTTATAGCGGGGGGAGACTGGAACACTAAACACACGCACTGAGGGTCTCGACTAATTACAACAAAAGGTCGAAATCTACTACGGCCAATGAGCGATAACAACTATGACTTTCTTAGTAGCGGTGAACCCACTCACTGGCCAAGTGATCCTAGAAAACTCCCTGATCTCCTGGACTTCTTCATAACAAGAGGAATAGCAAGAAATAACTGTATAACAGAATCTAACTACAATCTCGCATATGGCCACACTGCAGTTACGACCAACATAAGTACTATTGCTATTACAAAATCACCCCCGCCTAAACTAACCTCGAAAAACCCCGATTGGTCTTCCTTTCAGCAACACCTAGAAAAAGTAAATCTCAAGTTGCGGATCAAATCCGCTACAGACCTTGACGAAGTAGCGCAATACTTCATTTAAGTAGTTCAAGAAGCAGCCTGGAAATCAACTCCACAACATGAACAAAATACAACAAATATCACGAATATACCACTACACATTTGTCAACTGATAGCCGAAAAACGCCGCGCTAGACGAATTTGGCAAAGATCACGAAATGTTGGAGACCACAACATATCTACAATCGGTTAAGCCGAAAACTGAAAAAAGCCCTCACGGACATGCAAAATAACACATTTGAACATTATATTACCAATCTAAATGCAAGCGACTACACAATATGGAAAGCTACAAAGAAGCTAAAAAAACTGCAGACATCTGTACCTCCTATCCGTCAACCAAATGGCGAGTGGACTCGGTCCGATAAAGAAAAGGCAAATGTTTTTGCTTTACATTTAACCAATGTCTTTAAAACTGAGCCAGACCATATTGACCAAGAAATAGAAAGTTTTATCGACACACCTTGCCAAATGTCTCTACTTATAAAAGCCTTCTCTCCCACGGAAGTACAGAAAGAAATCAAATTGCTAAACATACGCAAGGCCCCAGGATATGATCTCATCACAGGAGAAGTTATAAAACACCTGCCTAAGAAAGCCCTTGTTCTCCTAACAAACGTATTTAATGGCATGCTTCGGCTATCGTATTTCTCTACAATCTGGAAATATGCGAAAATAATAATGATCCATAAACCAAGAAAGCTTCCACAAGAACCGTCGTCTTATAGACCTATTAGCCTGCTACCCATCGCAAGCAAGGTTTTTGAAAGACTCTTGCTAAAAAGGCTATATGCGGATCATGATTTCCTAACTATACTTCCCAATCACCAATTCGGGTTCTGAGAACACCATTCCACAATCCAACAAGTCCACAGAATCGTTAACACAATATCCCGAAGTTTTGAAAACAAGAAATTTTACTACGCGGTTTTCCTTGACATCTCACAAGCCTTTGATAAAGTTTGGCACAGAGGCTTACGTTTTAAATTAAAAAACTCCCTATCCCATAACTACTTCGTCCTCCTTAAATCATATCTAGCTAGCAGACACTTCTCTGTTTGACATTCAGATCAACACTCGAACTTCTACCCTATTAACTCTGGAGTGCCCCAGGGTAGCGTATTAGGACCACTGCTTTTCCTCATTTGCACCGCAGACATACCTGAAACTGCCGACACACAAATTGCTGATGACGTGGCAGTCATTGCCACCGACGAGAATCCCATAAACGCCTCCGCAAACTTACAAAGCTACCTTAACGTACTTCAAGAATGGTACACTAGATGGCGAACAAAAATTAACTCAGCTAAATCAGTGCAAGTTACGTTTACCATGAGACGGGTAGTGTGTCCACCTGTAACGATGGACAATGAGCGAATTCCTGTAGCGACAGAGACAAAATACCTCGGCATTCATCTTGACCAAAGCTCACATAAAAGAAACACATCCAAGCCAAAAGAAAACTCTCACCAAATAACAAAATACTGATCTATAAAATTATACTGAAACCCATATGGACATATGGCCTCCAACTCTGGGGATGTGCGAAACCGTCATCGATCCATAGTATACAAAGATTACTTTCTAACGCGCCATGGTATGTGCGCAACCAAACACTTCATACCGACCTGAAGATCCCATTTGTCACAAGTGAAATTTCGAGAATTTCTTACAACATGCAGATAGCTCACTACACAAACGAGCTAACAGACCAGCTCTAAACCAATGGCCCACCCATACGAAGACTGCACAGAACATGGCCTCCGGACTTATTACCATAATTAATTAAATAAAAACAGGAAAAGAAACATTACTGAATGTTTCTCTTGCAAGCTACTAGCCTATAACATATTTACTTAATACTCTATACAGATGTAGATTGTAAATGAGCACAGTGTCAAATAAAAAAACAACTCTCTGTAGTAATAAGCATTCTAATACCTTGGAAATTGTAGCGAGCAAACTAATTGGACGGTAGGAAGTTACGTCATTCTTATTTGTTAAGATTATTTCTGCTGTTTTTAGCATTGGGGGCCAGTGCTGCAGTCTTAAAATGGCATTAAAAATGTAGGTGATAAATAGTGTCCCTTTTTTGGTAATTCCCTAAGCATTTTTGGCGTCACACCGTCTGTACCTGGTGCTTTGCGGATGTTAAGATGGTTAAGTTCGTTCTGAACTTCGTGTGGAGTGGAGGATTTAATTCGAGATGGGGTTTGTGGAATGTTGGATAAACTTGTTACGATATCATTAATTTTATCTTGGTTGTTGGGCTTAAAGACAGATGCGAGATGATCTGCAAAAAGATCAGCCTTTTCTTGGTCGCTTCTCGCCCATTTAGCGTTGTGGTCAGCAAGATTTTTCATTGGAGCATTGTGTTCTTTTGGTTTTTTCTTGGATTTAATTGGTCTCCAGGTAGAGTTGTCGAATCTGTTTAGTCTAGTAACGTAGTCAGTAAAGGATTGTTCACGGAGTTCTCTGAGTTGTGCCTTTACTTAGTTGCTAATACGATTGAGTATATTTTTGTCCACGGGTGCCTGGATTCGGTGACACCTAGACCGTGCTTTCCGTTTTTTAGCAAAGAAATGTTTTATATCAAGTGGCATTGATTTTGTGGTATTAGCTATTGACAGGGATGGAGTACTTTCCATGACTGAATGTTTAAGGGTACTTGTGAGGGCATCCAGAGCGTCTTCGACTTCGTTATGGGTTCTGAGGCTTGTTTTTAGATTAATCCGTTGTTCCACTTCGTTTTTGTATTTATCCCAGTTGGTTTTATTGTTATGAAGTTTAGGTGTAAAATTCTTAATAATTGCAAAAGTACTAACTGTTGCAATTATCAGGGAATGATCCGATGATAAATCGTAACCAGGAGATACTTGCATGTATGATGAAGAGATTCCGTTGGTAATAAAGAAGTCCAACAGATCAGGAGTTTTATGTGGATCACTAGGCCAGTATGTTGGTTTACCGGTGGACAGGAATAAGTAGTTTTTTTCCTGGAATAGATTAGCTAGGTAGTTGTTAGCCGAGAGCCCCAGAGAGTATGTTTACTGTTGAAATCGCCCCCAGCAATAAATTTGGAGCCGAGTGTGTTGAAGAAGTCCCTAAAGTGGTTGAGTTTCAAGTTGTGCCTAGGAGAGCAATATACTGCAGAAACTGTTATCTCGTAGGAGGTCGTTTTGACTTTGAGTGAAGTGGCTTGCAAGTAATTGCTACATACTTTGGCAATACGTACTGACTTATAGTATTTTTTATTAAAATTGCAGTACCTGCATGTGCAGTGTTGTCCGGGTGGTTTGTGTTATAGGTTAAATAGGATGGTATACGAAAGAAGGATCTGTCGGTAAAGTGCGTTTCGCTAACAAGTAGTATGTCGATTGAATTGTGATGTAGGAAAGTCTCTACTTCGTTTTTGTATTGAAGGATGCCGTTGGCATTCCATTGGGCGATTCGTAAGAATTGAGCTGTTTTGTTGCATTGGCTGTTGGAACATGTTTTTGAACTCGTTCAGAAAAGTGCTGAGAGTAATTGAGTTTTCCTTTGATGGTTTTGATTTCTTAGTATATTCGGGTAGGTATTGGCCTGTTGTGCCTTAGCTATTGGTTGTGTTCTGTGTTGTGGTATAGGGTGTGTCGCTGCTGGTAATTGTTGAATATTAAGTCTGTTGTTGACATTATTGGGTTGTTTGAAGAGAATATGGTAGAATAGTCGCCGCCTAGTGCACATGTGGTAGGGGTGTTGATTGGTTTTGTACAACTTGTGGAATTATTGGCTGCTTCACATTTCACACAGTAATAAGGTCTGTTTCAATATATTTTGATGTGACCAGATTGCTGACAACATGTACACCGAGTAAGGCCCTTGGTTTTTCTGGGTGGCTTGATTTGTACTATTCTATTCTGAATACCTCGTAGGTTATATATTTCTTTATTGTTGTCCGCGGACTCGAGGTCTATAAAGAATAGGTTTAATGGTTCTTTAGACACTCTACTTCTTCTATTTAAAATATTCCTGACTTAGTGTCCCTGATTGGCTAGCTCTTGCTTAATTTCGTTTATGTCTGTTGTAAAGTGTAGGTTTTTGATAACCACTCTGAAGGCACGTCCTCTTTTGGCTGATACGTATGGTGAATAATGTTGGCATCTTTCAGGTGGTGTATTAGTTTCCTGTAGGTTTCCGGAGTATGACAGTTTATTTTTATGGTGTTACCTGTTAGAGTTTTTGTACTAAATTGTTCAGTTTCCCCAACTGTATTTAAACTTTAGATCATGTCATTGTAGTGTGTAACTCTGTACACACATATAGGAGGAGGTCTTATGGTTGCATTGTTTACTTGTTTGGTAAGGGTGCTGTCCTCTTCTTCATTTAGCTGGTTACATCTATTTGTTAAAGGTACTTGCGTAGTTTCTTTTATAGGTTGTGTTAGTTTTCTACGTTCAAGGCGTTTAACGGTTTGCCATGTGTTAGTGTTGGATGAGTTATCGTTTTCGTTGAAGTTCTTCGTCACTAGTAGACGTCATTCCATAGAGAATTCTGTCGTTGTTAGTTAAAGATTGTGAGGTGGTTGCTAGCAAATTCTCGTTGAGATTGGTGGGAGGATACTGATTTTGAGGTAAGTAAAAATTGTTATCTGTTAATAGCGGTTGGCTTACGAATTGAAGGTTGGTGGAAAGTGGAAGTTGCATTGGAATACCCTGTGCGTAGTTGAAGTTCGAATTATTAGGTTGTCCGTAGGCGATACTCGTTTGTTGCTCCATTTCCATTTTAGGCTTCTATACCTGAAAAGGAAGCCTTATGAAATCGGTGCGGACGTCTGTCTGTCCGTCCGTCCGTCGCGACTTTCAACTCGACTGAACCTAAAGACAAGAGGGATATCATTCGGAAGCCCATGGCCTACGAAGTTCACATCCGCGAGCTGGCGTAGGTGGGATGTCCTACAACAATACAATAAGGGTTTTTAGTGCACCCAGCTTCCAATATGCCATTGCTTATAACTTTTGATCAAAGCATCTTCCAAGCTGGAGACCAGCTTCTATTTTTGTCATTCCTGACATCTGTTATGCCTTATAATTTTTGATCTGTGATAGAGACATAACGTTTTGAGTATTTAACTAAGAACAATAAATCAAGTCCAGATGCCATATATCAGCCTGATCGGAAAATCTCGAGATCGGTTTGACCGGAAGTAGCCGCAAATTTTTGCTTGTGTATAGAAGCCCCGGAAATCTGTGAAACCGGAGTTCCACATCCGTATTTTGCTTGTTTGCTAGCGCTAGTTAACACAGGTATGTGGCGCGGTCACCGATACCGCGCGAGAAAAACGCAGAAAGCACTGAATTCGCACGTCTGCACTGCTTGAGCTTCAAAACTCGAATATAATTACATGGAAGTTTTTGAAACTTGTCTCTAAGTTGTTTAAACTTTGAAGAAAATCATCTTTCCTATTATCTTCACAAGATTTTCTAAACGATCGTTTCTAACTTCATTAACAATATTTGATTCTCACAGTCCTTTCAAAATGTTTCAAATGTTTGAGAAACAATATTAATTATAGATCTGTATATATTAATATTCATAGTTGTGTTCCAACTCATAGCAACGTATTTGACAGTTGGAAAAGATACAAAATTATTGATAGATAAATCGTTCCGATGTTTATTTGAACTTAAGAACAAACAATTTAAAATTAAGCTAGCAATGGACGCGTGCTTCAAGTGGTGCGACAAGAACGAAGACAACAAACTCGACCTGGAGGAGTTCCGCACAATAATCCAGTCGCTGTTCCGAAGCGACAAAGGCAAGCTCTACGAAGTGGAGGAGGCAAATGTCAGGGAGATGTTTTCCATCTTTGACCGCGACAAGGACGGCTTCCTCAGCAAGCAGGAGTTCGCCTTCTGCTGGACGCGCTGGATGAAGCGCGTGATCAACCCCGCGTCGGCCTTCCTGGTTGTGAACGTGCAGAACGACTTCGTGTCTAGCGGGGAGGTGTTCAAGGGCCATCCGGCCGCGGAGGACTCGCAGGTCATAATCGAGCCCATCAACGGCCTGCTCAGCTCCGTGCGCTTCGAGGCGGTGTTTTTCTGCCTCGACTGGCACCCGCCGGACCACGTCTGCTTCTTCGACAGCCTGAAGTACCGCAAGATCCATCCCTCTAGCCCGGCCACCATGGAGGACGCCAAGATGTACGACGTCGTCCTGCTGGGCTCCCCGCCAAAGCCGCAGAAGCTGTGGCCCCGGCACTGCGTGCAGAACAGCTGGGGGTCCGAGCTGCACGAGGACCTCCTCATCCCCGACGACGTCATCAAACTCTACCAGGGGGCGGACATGGAGATCAACTCGCGCTCGGCGTTCTTCGACGAAGACAGAAAGAAGGACCTGGGCTTGAACGGGCACCTTAAGGCGAAAAACGTCACGGACCTATTCATAGCCGGCTTGACGTACGACCATACAGTCGGCCGCACCGCTATGGACGCTCTGGAATTGGGTTACAGGACTATCGTTATCGAAGACTGTTGCAAGGCCTTATCCCCGGAAGTTGAGGAGGAAGTGAAAGCTAACATTGTGAAAAATAACGGGTCCATTGTCCCGTCGACTCAGGTGAAAGCAATGGCAGAGGGAAAAGACCGAAGACCAGAGCTGGGTTACATGTTAGCTTTAAACATTAAACAAGAAAACAGTTGACTCCATCTACTCCTTCCCCAGCTTTTCTATTTATTTCTTCTATTTTCGAGTTTATTTAATTATTTATTTTCCGCTTTTGTACATATAGACAGCAAAACAATTTTTAAATTTTGTCGTTGGTCGCTTTGTATTATTAAGCATTTTGTATTGGTAATTTAGATTTTTTAATATTATTTATCATACAAAAAACTACTAATAAAAAATATTTACGTACGGTCCTGGTTTCACTGTTACTGAACGACTGCATATAGGCTAGCAAATAATAATGCTTGACTTATCTATAGCATATATTTGTACATATCTGTACTTGTTTTATAAAACATAAAGCAAAACATACATTTAATTGTTAGGAAATTTCTATTCAACAATTGGCTAATAAAAGTCCTGATTAAAAACGCACTGCTCTGTATAATAGCTACGCGATTCTAGTACTTATTGACTTTCCACATTGGCCACCCTGCGAAATCCCAGTGCTTATGTCAAATCAGCTGTGATGTTAATTTTATTGTGAAGTATTTAAACTATCAAACTCATACGCGAGCGTTCAGTGAGTAGAAGAGGTTGTGCCGCTAGTTACTGCAATTCTGCAGCTTGTGTCGCAAGTGTCTGGTCGGAAACCGCGAGCGGACATTACTAACCAGAATGTATCCATAACATTCCTTTTGATTCTTCAAACCCATCGGTGTGGGCTTGAACTTGAGACAACATCCACGTATGCTCGGCCGTTAGGTCAGCCCGCTTGAACATGATGGACCCGGACCTGAGCGGGGTCGACATCTGCAGGGTATGCAGATCCGAAGGGGTGGCCGAGCGGCCCCTGTTCCATCCCTGCATATGCACAGGCAGCATCAAGTATATCCACCAAGAGTGTTTGGTGCAGTGGATGCGTTACTCTCGCAAAGAGTACTGCGAGCTATGCGGCCACCGCTTTTCATTCACCCCGATTTATTCACCAGACATGCCGCGCCGGCTGCCACTAAAGGATGTGATTGGGGGGCTGCTCTCGTCTGTGGCCACGGCCGTCAAGTACTGGCTGCACTATACGCTGGTTGCCATTGCCTGGTTGGGCATTGTGCCACTGACGGCTTGCCGCATATATCGGTGCTTGTTTGCTGGGTCCCTAGACGCTTTTTTCTCATTGCCATTTGACATGTTGTCAACTGAAAACCTGGCTTCCGATGTGTTTCATGGCTGTTTTGTGGTCACTTGTACTTTATTTGCCTTCATCGGATTGGTATGGCTGCGAGAGCAGATTTTGCATGGCGGTGGCCCAGACTGGCTCGAGCGCGAAAATGTGGCCGTTGCTGCAGCTGCAGCACTTGCTGAAGAACAGCTGCCTCCTGATGGCGATGTGATAGCAAACAATATGAACAACAACGTAATCCACCTGCCAAATGAAGAAAATCCTGATGTGGCAAACATTAATGACAATCAGAACAATAATGTTATCGAGCAACAACCAGAAAACCTAGCAGAAAATCCTGTTGAGCCGCAAGAGGATGCAGATGGAAATGGAGGAGATGAGAACAACTGGATACCGATGGAATGGGATCGTGCAGCTGAGGAATTGACCTGGGAGCGACTGCTAGGTCTTGACGGATCGCTAGTCTTTCTGGAGCACGTCTTCTGGGTCATTTCTCTCAACACTCTTTTTATACTGATCTTTGCATTTTTCCCTTATCATATGGGTTTGATGGCTTTATCGGCGTTTGGATTGAGAGAACCGGCAGCTGCAAGCCACTTTGAAGGTCTTTTAACGACACTGATGGGTTATTGCCTCGTGGGTATGTTTTTGGTCCTTTTACATCGTCTTGCGGCACTGTTTGGTTTAGGAAAAGCACGTAGGGTTTTGGGGTTATGCTATGTGGTAGTCAAAGTAGCTATGCTATCTGTTGTAGAGATCGGAATTTTGCCCCTGGTATGCGGCTGGTGGTTGGATATCTGCTCTTTAGCAATGTTTGATGCAACATTACGAGACCGTGAGGCGAGCTTCAAAGCAGCGCCGGGTACTTCAATCTTTATTCACTGGCTTGTTGGAATGGTGTATGTCTACTATTTTGCATCATTTGTTCTGCTGCTGCGCGAAATCTTGCGGCCGGGCGTGTTGTGGTTCTTGCGCAATCTCAATGATGCTGACTTCAGCCCGATTCAGGAGATGATACATCTACCAGTGCTGCAACACATTCGGCGGCTGTTACTGTCTTCAGTAATATTTGGAACCGCCGTGCTGCTCATGTTGTGGTTGCCGGTACGGGCTTTACGTACGCTCTGCCCTACGTTTCTGCCGTATACGGTAGCTGTCAGCAGTGATGCTCACGTCAACGAGCTGTCGCTCGAACTGCTGCTGTTACAAGTCATCATACCGGCACTCCTAGAGCAATCGCATACCCGTGTCTGGCTGAAAGGACTGATTCGAGCATGGTGTCGAGCTGTAGCCTGGCTGCTGGACATACACTCGTACCTGTTAGGAAATGGACAGCAAGATGTGGATGGTCCACCTGCCGCGCCTGCCGCAGAGCCTGCTGGAGGCCTGGCTGCTGCTCATCAAGCTTTGGTAATGAGAGATGGGCCTACAGGTAAGATATTTGTTTTTATTTTCTTGTAGTTTTTGGGAACGTAAAGCTTTGTTTTCCTTTTGTCTCTGTTGTTTAGTCAGTTACGCTAGGTCAAATTAATAAAAATTTGTAATTTTATTATGTATATGTACAACAAATTATTACAATTGCAATTTTTTTAAACAACATTATTTAAAATCAAATAAATTGGTCTGTTTGTTATGTAGCTACAGAGAACAATCGGCAATGTTATTAATGGTGTGAATAGAACAATCGGCCATTTACAAATAATTGCTTCATTGTTGAGTGCAAACTAATGCTTGTGTAGTTGATTGTTTTGATATTTTAGTACTTTCATACCTTTTATTTACAAGCGCTTATCAACCATGTCTTTTATGTTCTTTTATGTTCCAATTTTTGTGCTAGCCGAATGCAATTTAAATGTCGGGTGATTTTGTAATTGGGAGTTACAAAACTTCATGAAACTTGTTCCTAAGCGGCAGCTTTTAATAATAGACGTAATGGAATTAAGAAATCGATAATGGAGCGTTATAAATAGTTTTAAGGTTCTGAAAGTATTATAGAATGGATGTCGTCAAATTTTGTGGTTTACAAGGGTTGTTCCAAAATAAATTTAATTTAATATTGTTGGTGTAGGATTTAGTATAGTCATTACTCCTAGTTGAACATTGGTTGCATACTCATAGAGGGTTATTACAACCGTAAGTGTGGTCATAAAAGTTCCCTTTTTGTAAATGAATTATATAGACATTCATTTGTAGCTGTTGGAATACTAAAATTTTATTACGTAACATAAAGTCAAACTTTTTTATTGACTTATTAAATGCAAAACAATTTTTCTTTCAGTTCTCTTTCTGTTTTTCCATTTTCTTCTGTCATAATCCCAAATATTTGAACTGTTTAATTTGTTCTACCTTCTTATTCCCATATTTATATCTATATTCTTAAGTTTGCTACTACCATCCCTTTGGTCTTATTATGGTGCATCTGCAGCTGTCATTTTTGTAATTCTTTGTAACCATATATTCAGATTGTGTTGTACATCTTTTTATTTGTCAAAAACACAATATCATCTGCAAAGGTTAAATGATTTATTTCTATTCTTTCAAGGTTCTAGGAAACCATGTTGTTTTCTTTATTTTGTCATTACATTTCTTAATTACGTTATCCATTACTTTATTAAACATTAAAAGTTATGGACTTAAGTTTCCTTCCTGTCTCATTCCGGATGTGGTTGTGAATTTTTGTGACGTCTTATTTCTTGTTTTTACATTGTTTGTTGTTTGTGTGTATAGGTTCTATGTGCTTGTAATTTGATTATTTTCTTTTTGTCCCATATTTTTCATATATCGCTTCTTTTCACAGAAGCAAATGCTTTTGATATATCTATGAAGCATAGGAATATCTTCTCGTTTGTTCCTATTGTTCAATTGTTTTACTATAAAAATTGCATCGGAAGTCCCTCTTCCTGTTCTGAATCCATATTGCGTGTTGTCTAAATCTTTTCACTATGGCTTTTAATCTTTCTGTTCAGATGCATGTCTTTTCCCGTTCTTCCCATAAATTTTATCATTTCTGGTGTTATTTAGTCATGATCTGGGGCTTTTCCTATTTTACTTTTCCTTATAGCCTTTTTTTTAGCTTTTCTATTGTTGTAAGTTCGATTAGACCTTCTTTATTATATGTTTATTCTTGGAACTCTTCTATCTGGTCACTTCTTTATTAACATCTAGTAATTCTTTCTCTATTATTTCATTGTATTTTCCTAGTAGTTCATCATTATTATTATTTCGAATCTTGCTAATCTCGTTTTATTTATTTTCCTGCAGGTTAAATCCCTATAAAATAATTTTTGGTGATACGTGAAATTTTGTTCCATTTTTTCCTCGAACTTCTCTCATTCTTCTTTCTTAGCCTTAAGTACTTTTTGTTACACTAAAAGTTTGTTTTTCTTATATTCTTCATAGATATCTGTTGCTATTATACGTAATTATTTTTTTTATCGCTCGTTTAACTTCTCCTGACCACCATGCTGTTTGTTTAATATTGTTCTTCCAGAATATTGTTCCACACGTTTTCCTGCATTTTATATAACACTTTCTTTGAATCTTTTCCATAGCGTTTGTACGTCATATTCTTTCATATTAATTATATGTAGTAGTAGCTTTTGTTCCAAATTCACTGTATTTGTCTTGTACATTCTTTTCCTTTAACTTATATCTTTATTTTTTTATGAACTGCAACTTTACTCGTCTTCTTTATAATTTTTGTTTGTGACGATAGTCTTATTTTAGTTTCTACCAAATGCCGCGCTTAATTGTGGTATCTTTTATTCTTCTTAGGAGTGTCCTTCCCACTATAACGTGTAGTCAATTATGGACTTTTTATTTTTGCTTGGTAACACTCTTGTGAATTTGTAGTTAGTCTTTAGGTTTAAACTTGGTGTTGGTAATTACTAGCTCATTGTCCATACAAAATTCTAAAAAATTTACTTCCATTTCTATTGCATACCTCTTCTCCATACTTTCCTATTGTTAGATAATCTCTGTCTACTTGTTTACCGACCTTTCCATTCAGATCTAATATACAAATTTTATTACTTGCATTGTGTAGTTATCTTCATAACGATTTTCATTTCTATCTCATTTCCACTTAGTTTTTGAAACCCTATCTTAAGTCTTTGATTCTTATCTTTCCCTGTATTACCCTTTCTTCTTTCCTCATATTGTCATTTATGAATACTTTCGTTTCTTTTAAATATTTTAGTTTATTTTTGTTTTATATACAATTCACCTTGTCTGATATGTTTTTTAATTCTATTAATTATACTTTCTTATTTACGTTCTTTGTTCCTTTTAATTCTATTTTCACTTCTAAGGAATGTTTATGAAGTTTTCCGTTATGTCTTTTAGTTTGTTATGATCATGCTCTTCTATGTCCAAACTCTGTGTGACCACATTATTTCTTCTCTTTTCTTTCTCCATCATGACTGATTTATTTTCTACTTCTATTTTTTTTGTTTCAGTTCCATATTCTCTTATTTTATTTTGCTATTTTCCTCTCGTAGTTCTCTCATTTCTTTCCTGTTTTCTTTCTATTCTTCCCCCAATTTTTTCATTTCTCCTGTTGAATTTTGCGGCATGTCTATTATTTTTTCTATTTTGCCCTCTTGGTTTTTGGCTTTCTCTTTATTTTTATTAGGAATTCTTTTACTTTTACTCAAGCTCCCTTCCGCATCCTTCAAGTTTCGTTTCCTTCTCGTTCCTTCCTCAGTTGAATATTCGTTTTACATCATTCTTGACTTATCACACTAAGCGAACCACCGCTCTGGCTTAACTTAATTTACCGCGTGTTGAAATTTCGAGAATTTTTACTTTTCCTTATTTTTACTGTTTATTACTAGACATGGCAACACCTCTTTTAAAACGACCAGTATCTCATTTTGTTTTAATCACACACCTTATATATACCAACACATTTATTTTATTAGTTATTAATGTAACTTCAATGATTTTTGCTATACCCTTAATACGATTATCTGTTCCACTTCACTTTACTATTTAACTGCAATTAATTTTTACGACACCTACCGTTTTTACAAATTTAATGCGGGCAGTAACTTCCATTTTTCATCTAAAATCTTATTAACTTGGCGGATTTGTTCACATTTCTTTGAATCCTACAACTTATTCTACATTTCTGCTATTTTCACTATTTTATTACATTGCTCTTTCTAGCATCAGTTAGTTTTCTCCAGTTTTTCATTTCCATTACTCTCAAGGCATTTTCTACCTGCTATTTCCATTTCTTTTTTGGTCTTCCTCTTGGTCTTGGTTCCCCTGGAGTCCATTTAAATTAAATTCTGCTTGGGTTGTCTTCTCCTCTCCTCATTAGACGTTCGTACCTTCAGATTCTTTACGCTTTAATTATTCTGTTTGTATGTTTTAATAATTCATCAATTTCAGTGTTCTTTTGGGTTCCACTATGGTTCTGATAATATCCCTTTCAAAAATCTTAAGTTGTTCTCTTTTCTGCCTCATGTTACAATAAGTCTAATTGTTGTCCTGTATATCCTCATTTTAGTTTTACTGTTTTTTATCCTTCACTATTTGTTTGTTTAAGACAATGCTTTATACTCCAATTGTATTCTTTGTTTAATGTATATTCGTTCATTCCTCCCATGCAGTAGTACTCCCAGATATTTGAATGTCTCTACTTCAAAATTATAATTCATTAATGACGATGACATGTTCCTCAATAGCCTTTCCTTTCTGCTACAATACAAATATTTTGTCTTTTTCTCATTTATCTCCATACGCTTGTTCTTTTATGATTCTATCCGTGCTTTCAAGTTAATTATATTTTGTACGTAATATTTAACAAAGTTATACTTTTTTAATTCGCATGAACTTTCCTATCTCCTTGTTTAGGTATTAATTCCCAGTTTCTATTCTCTGGACATGTTCTCACCTTTCCAGACTTTTTAGTAAGTGATATATTTTCCAACACATAGCCAATTTAGTCTTGTTTGTTTCTTGTTTTTTATTAGTAGTTCATATTCATTTTGTCGAATCATACTTTTTTCTTTTATTGCCTTCGTACCTAATTATATTTATTGCTGCGTTCATCATATCTTTCCTTATCTACTATTCCTCTTCTTTGTCTTTGTGTGATCTTTCTTTTAGTTCTTATTTTTCTGCTTCCAATATCCTGTTATCTTTTATGATTAGTTCTCTTTTTTCCTACTGGAGCATTTTTAATTTTACATTCGTTATTACTAGCTAATAATAGGTCGTTGCCACCTCTGAAAGACCATACATCATCTATACCTTTATTACCTTTTGTTAAGATATAGTCTATTTGACTTTCCATTTTTCTCTGATATACTTCCACGTAACTTTTTAAATTCTTGTACATTTTAGTAATCGCTAAGAAATACGTAGTAATTTCCTGTTTAGATTTATATATTCATGTGCCGTATGTATATCTCCAACTTATCTGTAGCATGCTTCTCGCCAAACTTGCGCATTAAAATCTCCTAAAGTTATTACTTGCTTAGATATATTACTATAAAGCTATTCTACTTAACTACAGAATTTCAGTTTTATTTTTTTATCTACCTTTTCTGTTGGCTCGTATACATTTTATCATTGACTGATTACCCGGGGTTAATTTTAATTATTATGAATGAAATTCTGGCTTTGACCGCCTTAAATTGAATCACTTGACCTTTTATTATATTTCGTTTATTACTATGAATTCCTCTATATCCTTGTTTTTCATCTCCTAAGTGCCTTATTGGATATTTTTCCTTCAGGTTATTTTGTAACACCTTGCATTTTCCCTGGTGTTAAGGATGTCATCACATTCCATATGCCCATTCTCAACTTTTCCATTCTAATCATTCCCTTTTATAGTTATGTTAATATTGATTGTTATATTTTTGCCTTCTCTATTATTATTTCTCGCCGTGTTGTTTTTATTATCTGAGATTTGTTACGTATTATTAGTGTTTTGTATTTGATTGCAGTTTTGGTAATCTTCATTAATTTCTCTTTCAAAGTTTCTTCTTCGTTATTATCTGGCGATATTTAGCTTGCCGTTCTACATTTTTAAATGTTTGCTTTTCTTTATGCAGCGCTTTCTTCATTTTTTCCAGCTTTATATATACATGTTTCACTACTTCACCTTTTAAAGAAACAGAAACAGCTTCCGTTGCCAGACCAAGACCTTGTAGCTGAAAATATGATTACAAGTCATTCTAACACTAATTCGTAGTTTGATGGTTACTTAAACACAAGACAAGGTCTACGATATGGTTTTGGTTGACAAACTAACGAAAATCTGCGGGTAGCAAAGGCCACAGACAATTTACCTTAGCGAATTTACTTCATTTTACCTAACAAACTATCTCTGAAGAAATTTTGCTCACAATGCCTGCCCCATCTGATCACTCTAGAGCAAAAGCGAATGTGTATGTGAACATTAATCGATTATTTGTGGCGTTTGGTGATCAGGTACGAAACAAGGAATGATAAGAAAGGAGATGCGTTATTTTTTTGAGCACGAAAGAAATGTTCTTTATTCAAGAAGAAAACCATCATTGGCGAGTACTACGCAACACTTTTCGAGAGATTGAAGGAAGCAGAAGTACGTCTTGGAATGGCCCAAAAAAGTATTCTACTGCGGCAACGTCCCGACGCATTAAAACTGTTATTCGGCGAAAATTGTCTGAACGAAGGTTTGAAATTTCACATCCATATTAGTCACTTGAATCTAGCTTTCTTGGATTTTCCTTTGTTTTTGAAACCCAAAACGTTCTTAGTTAGATAAAAACTTGAGTCGAATGAAGAGATGATACTGATAGTCGGATCGGCGAGGCATTTTGGAAAAAAATGTCCCAACTAGGTATTTTTTTGTTATTCTTCAAGTTTCAGCGTTGCGAATAAGCGGTTGAATTCTGTGAAAATTCCAAGTTCAGAAAGGGGGTCAAAAAATGTGCGAAAAACGGTTTTTCGCGATTAAAAAAAACTTGAGGTCGTAGAAAAAAGTTTTTTTACACGAAAAATGTGTGTTTTTGAAAGACGAATCGAATGAGCCTTTGTGGGCCAAAATCGGTCCAGTAGTTTTCTGGGAAATTGCGTAAAACCGCGTAAAATGTGTTTTTTCAAAATTCCATAAATTCCGTTGTAATCAATATGAAGATCTGAAATTGACGTTTTTTTTTAATATGGGGTAGCATTGAAAAATATTACGATTGCACATATTTACAACCCGATGGAAATATCGCAAGCGCGTCAAAAATGAGACTGGCATTTTTTAATCGTGTTGTTAACTCGATTACGACCTTGCAATCTTTAATAATAATAATTGTAATGTTAGCCAAAGCAGCAGCAGCAATCGTTAGTGACATTAATAATAATAATAATATTAGTAATAATAATGACAATGACAATATTAATTATAGTACTGTTAATTATAGTACAGTATAAAAGTAATTGTAATCTACATGTTAAAACAATTAGAGAAAAGGGATGGAAAGAAGCTAATAACAAATTTATTTACAAAGCAACATTTTACTTTATTCAAAACAAAGTAGACATTTTGAAATGTTTTTTTTTGTTTTGTTTGATTAACCTAATATTTTTCTTTTTTTACACATTTTCGAAACATTATTTGTATTTTTCAAAATTTCTGTTTCTTTTTTTCTTCTTCTTCTTCTTCTTCTTTTCTTTCTTCTGTTTCTTCTGCACCGATTTCAGCCAACATTTCTTTTAAATTTTGCTCTGCTTCTACTGAAATATCGTTATGTGGATCAGCGGTAACTTCTTCAACATTACAACTTTCTCCGTGACATGAAGCACATAAAACTGTGTAAAATAAGCCGTGTTTTTTGCAGCTACAGGAAAAAGTTTTGCAACCGCTTACACGTCTGCATGTTATTTTTTTCATTATGTCACTGGGAAGAAGATCGTTGTTGGTATAAATTGGAAATAATCCATTTGACGTATGCTTCCATCCCCAGTCCGTACATGTTTTTTGATGCCCAGCCATGTTTGCACTTGCACATATGTTCTAAAGCAGTGTTGAACGGCAGCCCCCTCAGTGGGCGGTAAACATTTTAATTTGAATGTAGATTTGTTTACCGATTTGCAAAAGTTAATGTACCGTAAATCCTTTAGCGTATCTACATTCTTTTTTGGGCTGCACAACTTTTTAATTATGGCAATGCCACTTTCTGCTATCTTTATCGGAGTTGCTGTGGTATCATTAAAGATTTCAGCACATTTTATGAGTGCTTTATTGTTTTTCATCACATTTATTATTTTATTTTTGCCTTGCTTATGTAACGCAGATGTATCGCAGCCTCCAATCGCATGCTAAAACAACAGCATATGTTGCATCTCTGGGAATTTAAATGAGGTGCTGTGGTATAGTTTTTTTCTTGTTTTCCCCATTTCCAAAAATAAATTTTCTTTTCAAAAGCCCTTTGACACAACATAACTAATAAATCGGTATACTCTCCGACAATTATAACGTTCGAGTGGGAGGTGCTTATGCGCGTTGTAGAGGATAATATCAATTCGTCGGCATCGTTATCGGCAACTTTCGTCACGATGTTTACATTTGTGAATTCTTCGCAGAGCATCGAGATTAAATTTGCTTTGATATTATCGTTAGCAAGAAACTTTTCCTGTGCAAAAACAATTTTTGTTGTGCGATCAAATTTTACCTCACGACTATTACTATATTTCATGCGACGTCGAAAACGTTCATAAGCTTTGGTGTTTGAATCATCAAATACAATACATATGTCTCCTGTAAAATGATTGTTAACGTATGTAGTGTATTGCTTTAGAATACTTTCGATGGAATCATTAATACGCCAAACGACTGTGTATTAACCAGCCGCCATCGATTACATACGAAACGTCTTCGGTAGGCACGGTAGATACTTCCTTGAAATTTTCAAAAAATACAGATTTTCGCGTTTTTCGCATACCTATTTCGTCAAACAAAGATAACGGATACGGCGCTAATTCAAACGCAAGATATTTTTTCATATCTGATTTTGATTCTATATGTAACGTTATTCTTTGAAATATCAAAGTCGGATCAATTACTTCAATTTCATCATTTATTTTTACAGAGATGCTTTCATTGACAAGACTTTACACTATCGTTCAAATTTTACAGTTCCAAAAGTGTTACCAACAACTTTTTCCATGGCTTTTTTTTACCGATATTCAGTGCTTCGTAGCAATTGAGTTTTTCATCGCCAACAATGCCACTATTAATAGGCATTATTTCATTCGTAACAGGAAAAGGGTCGTGCGTTGAAAAAAAATTTTTAAGCAAACCGATATCGGAAACGTCTCTATTGATACGCGTAAAGCTTCTGTCTATATGTTGGGATGAACTTTTCTACTTCACGTTTCTAAAATTTTCCATTTCCTCACATATGTCTACCATAAGAATCGCAGAAGCAAGCCACTGGCTTATAACGCCTTCTGTTACTTTTCGCGAATGAATTAAGCCTCCCACGGATTTCATTGCACGCATTAAGTATTGCTCAATAATCATGTCGGGTGAAACTCCCGATCGAAATTTGTCATTTCTACGAACAGTGAAGTGACCTTCCTCAGTGAATTTCAAATAATCATGCATATCCATTTTAGATTCTAAATCCAACATCTCTTGCACATATAAATGTGCTGATTTAGCATACAACGTGTGTCCACTTGCGTGGAATAACGGAATCATTCATTGAATACTATTAATGTGCATGTTCCAATTTCCCGTTCTTTCAGCTTGTAAAATTGCTTAAATATTTCAACTAAATTAAAGTATAATATCCACAATTTTGCAGTCGGTCCATTTTCCTGCAAACTTTTTAATTTATCGGTAAATTTTGACATTCTTATGCACTGGAATCAATATAATCATATACGAAATCGAGAACTTCTGTTGTCGCTTTACTTATGGGCCGTCCCGTGACATGAGTTGCGCTCTGTTTGTAAAAAGACGATAAACATCGTTTATGATAGCGAGCTTCTTCTTCGACTAAATCAATTCCTCGAATGCGACGCAGCAACGACTTTGCCCAATCGCTATTGTCACTTCGCTCTGTTAAAGTTGTGTCTATGTTGCATGCGAATTTATCACTACTTACGAATGAAACTGGCGATAAATGGCTTTTGGGTTGTTTGGATACCTGTGGTATATATTCGTTTGATGCATCTTCGGTACACATTACACACAGATTCTTGTAATCAAAAACTCCTGACTGTGCTGATCGCTTTACTGTGGCTGCTGGTGATTTTGCGGCTATGGATTTTTTGATGTTTGATTCCGATACGTATGCTAATCGACAAGCATTGTGGACTTTACAACTGTCAAGCTTTCGATACGTAATATACTTGTTGTCCTTCCGCTTGTGGCTTGCTTCAATAAGAGTCTTCAATCCTCGTTGTTGAATCGTTTTTGCAAGTATCGGGATCGTCAATACTCTTGTCGCATACTGAACATATGTCTGTTTCATCAGCCATGACGAAATAGCCGCCTGCAAATTTTATATTCATAATCTCACTATCGTATGTCTATTATAATTAATTATTATTTTTAATAGTATTAAGATAATGTGTTGAATTCGTACAAATAAAATTAAATTTGTAAAATCGAAATATGAAAATATATATATATATATATATATCTCAAAATCTATTTAAGATATATCTATATATTTATACTTTTGACTTCTCCCGAGAACGTCACTACACACCACTAGTCATGAACTATATCTTTTATCTTTTATTTATTAAATTTGTGAACTCGAGATTTTATTTTCGTAAAATGTATAAAATGGATTGTTAAAAAAGTTGTTAAAAATATATACATTCATTTTACGCATTTTGCGAACACAAAATCTTGAATTTACAAGCGGTGCACATATATAACACGTGGCATTAATAACATTTGTAAATTCAAGATTGTGTTCGCAAAATGCGTAAAATGGATTGTTTAAAAACAAAATTTCACACGATTATTATTATGAAATCAAGTACAGTGTTAAAAACATAGGGCCGGCGAAGAGATTGCTCTGTAAGCAATCCCAGAACGAACTTAAAAAAACCTTTCGATTTCGATTTCGAATTTCGGGCAAATTCGAAATCGAATATCTCGAAAATTATTCGACATAGAATTTTTTCGACTTTATTTTCGAATTCAGCGTAAAATTTCCTATAAGAATCACATTTAAAATCGTAATGTCGAAAATTTTCCCTAAATTCGAAGTCGAATATCTCGAAAATTATTCGAGATAGAAATTTTTTAATTTCAAATTCGAAATCAGCGTAAAATTTCCTATAAGAATCCATTTTCAAATTTTCAAAAATCTCAAATTTTGTGACGGGCCGACAGACAGACATATAGAATTCAGTAACGAACTTTTTAAGTTCGTTGAAAATAACTGTATAAAACAAAAGAAATACATAATTCCGTTCGTGTGGAACGGATTGTAGAGAGTCGGACTTGTAATCCAGCATTTCTTGATTCAAGCCTCGATTTCTATCTTGTCGAATGTATTGAATTAGGTAACAATTAAATTTCTATTGATGGTTAACAAATACAACAAAACATTACTTGCCTGCTTTTTTTCCACTAAATTTATTGATTTTCACTCCAACTGCACCGTTGCGAATTCAAATTTTACACGTGCCACGTGACTGCAATATTCTCAAACCGTTGCGATGATAAATATTATATTACTTATTCATAGGGCTGTAAACAATTAATTATGCATTAAGTGATGTGTAATAGGGCATTACAAGATTTGGGCAGTCCAGAAACAGATACACAAATTTTGTGTAAAAAACATTTTACAGAATGTTCCTGTTACTTTATACAAAAACTGTCAAAATAAAATATTAAACAGATGGAAAACAAAAATACACAAAATATGTGTATTGTTTACAAAAAAAATGTATTCTATATAAACATTATTATATGTTATTTTAATACAATAATAGCGTAATTTAATGGTGTACACAAAAGTTGTAACCATGTAACATTATTATTATTATTATTATTATTATTGTCACTAACGATTGCTGCTGCTGCTTTGGCTAACGTTACAATTATTACTATTATTAATGATTGCAAGGTCGTAATCGAGTTAACAACACGATTAAAAAATGCCAGTCTCATTTTTGACGCGCTTGCGATATTTCGATCGGGTTGTAAATATGTGCAATCGTAATATTTTTCAATGCTACCACCCCATATTAAAAAAAAACCGTCAATTTCAGATCTTCATATTGATTACAACGGAATTTATGAAATTTTGAAAAAACTCTTTTTACGCGGTTTTACGCAATTTCACAGAAAACTACTGGGCCGATTTTGGCCCACAAAGGCTCATTCGATTCGTCTTTCAAAAACACACATTTTTCGTGTAAAAAATTTTTTTCTACGACCTCAAGTTTTTTTTAATCGCGAAAAACCGTTTTTCGCACATTTCGCACATTTTTTGACCCCCTTCCTGAACTTGGAATTTTCACAGAATTCAACCGCTTATTCGCAACGCTGAAACTTGAAGAATAACAAAAAAATACCTAGTTGGGACATTTTTGTTGTATAGCATGGGTGGGATCCCTCGTCGATCCGGCTATGAGCGTAAACGAGTATCTTGAAGGCCTAGAAGAAATCCATTCCCCCCAAGAGATTATGAACTTGAGGAAATGTTGGAGCAAGTGCGTTGAACTTTGAATGTGGGGGGCATTAAAAAATAAAGTTACTTGATAAAATTGAAATTGTTGTATTTAATATCAAATCGAATTCCTTATTAAACCACTTTTGTAATAAAGTCGAAATCTTTTAAGTGGAAGAAGCAAATATAAACCGAATTTTTTTTATGTGGCGTAAGATGAATAGAGAAGAGCACGTCTTCCTGTTCTGACGAGAAGAAGTTGCAAATAAATGTCACCGACATCGTCCGAGGACCAATGTGACTGAGAAGAATGTTTGGATTGTTCGTTGCTTTCTCAGAGATGACCCCATATTATGGTTGTAGAATTCCTTCTGCCAACTTTTGGCCGAAGCAGAATTTCCATTGCTTTGCTTCACAACGTCTGGCCCAAACTCGACAAAAATTGAGGATTTGTTCTAAACCGCACTAGAACACCCTTCCTACAGTCCGGACGTATAACCCTGCGATTATCTTTGTTTAGACCACTAAAATGAATGCTCGGAGGACAGGAATTCGACGTTGATGTTGGTGTTGGTGTGGAAGTGTTCGTGCGCAAACGGCTGCAACAACCACCTTTATGATAGCGGATTGAAAATGTGTTTATACCAGATGATTATGTAAAAAAATAACTTTGTATGTTTGTTTTTTATTATGCTTCAATAAATAAAAAAAAAACATTCCGGTTTATATTTGATTTATTCACATTTCTCTGTTGATTATTATTTTTTCCAACGAATTCTATGATTAGGAGGCTAGTTGTCAAGTTCAAGTTTTTCTATTTAAGTGCCATATTGTAATTACGACTTGTAACGCTACATGAGGTCAGATGACAAAGTAATTAGACTTTTGTTTATTTTGCGACTCCGTAGTGATATACTTTTATTTTTTCATTTGGAATAGCTGATTTTCTTGTGTGTCTCTTTATCTATGCATTATCTATTGTGTGCGATACTAACTCGAGAACAATTGGAGGTATTGAAACAAGTTCGGGGATACAAATAGTTCATATTGTGTCTGCCAGTTTACTAAGGCATGAACGTTGGTTGATAATAACTTAAACTATTTGCATATCGACAAGCACATATTGTTGAATTAAAAATTTGCGCGTTCGTTATAACAATGCCAGTTTGCGCATTTTTTATGATTATTGTCTCTTTTTTTTTTCTTACATCTCTGAGTTTTCATACTTGCATTGATGACATTTGAATGGTGGCTTAACAACTTAGGCCCATAGCTTGGTGATTCTTTAAATCTTTCGATATTTAGCCTTCGTCTTCCAGTCCTGTATCCCGTGTTCTGCTAGATCGTCCCGAACTGCATTTAACTATTTCCTACTCAGCCTCCCCTTTTTCCGCGTTTCTCTTAGATTTATATCTATAAGCTTCTTTGGAATTTTATTAGCCGATTGTCTTTTTAGGTGACACAGCCACCTCAGTTTTGTTGCTTTAATTAGGACCCTGAGCTTTGATTCTCTGTAGATTCGTTATTTTTTCTCACGCATGAATCACCTTTTTTTTACTTCAAAGATTCTTCTCAGGATTTTCTCTCCCATGCATCTACTCTATCGTTTCATTTCTTGTTGAGGATCCATACATTACGGTTAGCCTGCTGGTGTATCTTGGTTTATCTAGACACATTTTTCAATTTTAGTACTGTATTTAGCGCGGCTCTCCATTTGTCTACTTCTTCATGTTCCGTTCCCTTTAAAGCAGTTCATATATGTATACATAATTTCCTAACTTTTTTAAACCTTATGCTGTTTGTTGATTCGATCTCTACAATCAGTTCTTCTTTTCGTTCCTGCGTTTTCCTATTGGTCCTAGTTCTATGTATTTAGATTTTCTTTCGTTTACTCTCATATTGACTGTATCCTCTGCTGTTATACATATTTTACTTATTTGTATTAACCCGTGTCTTGTCCTGGCCAGTATTACCACATCCTCAGCGTAAGCTACTATTTGATATGATCTTGTTCTTAAATTGCCAGTGTTGTTGATAAGGAGCTTGCTTTAAACCACCGTCTGTTTGAAAACTTGTAAATCTTGCCATTATGTTTTAGTCTGTTTTTAGCAAATTCTATAGCCATTTTGGTTATATTTATCAACTTCGTTGGAACTCGTAGGTCCTGCGTTGTCTTAAACAGTTTTGTTTTATTTATAGTCTTGGACTGAATCCGCACTGATATTCACCTACCACTTTTATAGCATATTCGTTCATTTGTAATTCTATCGCTGTTGTCATTATTTTATATACTGTACCTAGTAAGACAATATTGTAATGTTTCCCTTTTTTTATAATAGGTCTAGTAAAAAGAAATTCATTATTTTTGCATGAAATTGGAGATTTTATTTAACATATTTAGAATGAACTGATTTAGGTCAAATATGCGCCGTTTTGTTCGATAACTTGTTGCCATTTTGAAGGTAATTCCATTATGTTTCTTTCATAGAAAACTTTGTTCCTATTGGCAAAAAACTGGAACAGTCGATTTTCACAAGTCTCTCTTGAGGCGAATTTTTCACCAGCAAAAATGGACAGGAACAAGTGGTAATCACTTGCCAAGTCCGGACTATAAGGTGGATGCATAAGTACCTCCAAACCAACCTCCCGGAGCTTTTGGCGAGTCGTTATCGATGTGTGTGTGGCCTGGCGTTGGCTTGATGAAACACAATTCCTGCCCTAGTTCTGCCCACTTCTGGGCGATTGCTTCCTTCAGACGGTCCAATTTTTTACAATACAGGTTTGAATTAAGAGTTTGGCCGTAGGGGAGCAGCTCATAATATATGATTCCTTGCCAATTCCACCAAACGCACAGCAAAACCTTCCTGGCCGTCAATCCTGGCTTGACCACCGTTTGTTCCGACTCGCCGCGCTTCGACCACCGTTTTCGCTTGACGTTGTCGTAAGTGACCCACTTTTCATTGCCAGTCACCATCCGTTTTAGAAATGGCTCGACTTTGTTGCGATTCAGCAGCAATTCACAGATAGAGATTCGGTCCATGAGGTTTTTTTGCGTTAACTCGTGTGGCACCCATACATCCAGCTTCTTTTTGTATCCAGCCTTTTCCAAATGGCTCTAAAAGGTTTTTAGTGCAATGTTTAGCTCCTGTGCAATAGAAATAGCGCTTATATGACGGCCGGACTCCGCCATCTCCATGATTTTATCTACATTTTCGACAATTGGCCTTCCAGAGCGTGGCGCATCTTTGACATCGAAATTACCGGAACGGAATCGAGGAAACCAAAACTGCGCTTGATTGGTTGTTACAGTATCAGAACCATAAACACTATTCACATTTTCAGCCACCTGGTTTGCGTTTTGACCCTTATCGAAGAAAAACTGTAAAATATAGCGTACTTTCTCTTTGATGGTGTCCATCTTTAACGTGAGCTCAAACAAAACTTAGTCAACAATTCGCAAAACTGTCAAATAAGTTTTTTTAGTACGACATATCAGCTTTCTAACGCCATCTAGTGTAAATCGATCGGACTTTTAGAGCGCGAGATACAATTTATTAAAGCCATCTATTGAAAAAATGATGGATTTTTTTACTAGACCTATTATATAGGTATTAGCTCTGCTATTTCCCACTTCTCTGGAATTATTTTGTCTTTCCCATATGTTTTCTATCATTTGGTAGATTGTTTGTATAAGCAGATCTCTTCCCAAATTTATTAGTTCTACATTTATTCTGTTTTTGCCGGGCTTTTAACATTCTTTAGTTTTTATATTATTTCTTGTATGGCTAACTTGGTGGTTGATTACTTATTTCTTCATTTTTCTCTATATGCTCTTCTTGTTTATTATTTCCAATCATTAGTTTTTTTAAATATTCTCTCCATATTACTAAGGTGTCTTTATCGTTTATTAATTTTCCTTCATTGTCTTATATTTATAAATATAAAAATAAAGTTTCTTGATTTCCTTGTTTCGGACCTTTCTTCTATTTGCCTTATTTTATTCTCAATATATATTTTCTTCTCTTATTTTCTTTTTTAATCTTCTCTGTTCTTCGTATTCTTCTCAACGCTCATTTACTTAAATGCGTTGGTTTTATTTCGCACTAACTTCAATTTTGTTTGTATGAAGATCGGACTTTATAGTTTACTTGTGTCTTTTCACTTCCCTACTTTCGTGCTCGAAAATTTCCAGGAAATCGGGTTTATTTTCTGAGTTGAAACTTCGGTTGTGATATAAAAGTTAAAAATGTTGCCATTTAGAGTTAAGTTCGAAAATAGAATAATACAACAAGAGAATTTAGCAAAGATCTGTAATAGCTATCGGGATACAACTTTCCAAACAAATCGATGCCCAACAACTGCCTAGAATAGTACAGGAAAGATTATGTTTGGTCTGATAACCAGTCATGCAGTATATTATTCATGTACGAGTCTATATTCTTCTAATACCGTGATTCATGGCGTGCATAAATGAGATGATTATACTGAAGTAACCAAAGAAAAGTTGTAAACGAGATAATTTCAAAGGTCTTGGTGGAGGCCGATTCTGATTTTTGCGATGATAATAGTGTTGTATCATGCAGTGAAATAAAATTAAATATTAAACATTGATCTGTTTTTAAACTGAGTGACATGGGAACATAAATTAAATCTCGTATTAATACAAGGTGAAATTTACAACGGCACGGACCACTAAAATAGAGTTTAATCTTAAAAATTTGATAAAATGAATAAAACCGATAAATGATTGTGTACGTGCTCGCAAAATACACAAGATAATAAAGTATGATGACGTACAGTTCTAGAAGAAGGTCAGATCGATATTTCAGATGGGTAGAATGGTGTGCACGCGAGCCGTTAAACAAATTAATATTTTAAAATGCTTTGTATGTTGTACTCAGTTGCTCTGTTGCAGGTGAAACATGTGGTATTGTTTTATATTGAATTTTTTTTCAAAGACATTGAAAGCGGTGTTTCTGTGTCAAAATACAAAAAGGGCGTAAATGAGCATTATAGCAGTAGCACGTTAATTTCGTGCGAAATTTGATAAATCTGTAGAGGCAAGCTCAATTGATAGCAAGATTATTTAAACTTGACCTTCGTCATGTTACAACTTGTCAAGGAAGGTGCTAAAGTAAGGTTCATTTTAGCGAAATGATGTTTAGAATTCCACAAGATTACAAGGCAAAGTATGTATGACCATAAAACCGTTGTTTATTTAAAAGCACCTGGAAAAACGTAATGAGGGATTGAAGCAATATTAAATTTACTGGTGAGGTGTCTTGGGCTTTGTCTACTTCGAAGGAGTCGTGGTATGTATGTGGAAAGAAGAAACTACTTCAAGATTTGGAACATTACACTTCTTTATGTAGATGTTCGTGGTTGTTAAAAGAGAAGACTAGGAAATAGGAAAGTCAGTAAATTGAATTGGAGTCGCAATCTTCCGGCGCTAATCCCCTCGAAAATATCTGGTCCTACATCAATCATAAAGAGGGGTAAAACTATCTGAAACTTATTTCAACGAATTATACTGCACATCTAATCGCCAGTTTGCGATACAAGATAATACTGGTGATAGAACACCACTAAGTCAAGGCAAGATGAAGGAACCATGAAATTAATCTTCAAATCGCCATCAAATAAGTAACGCGGTACGAAATAGAAAGCTTGAAGAGTAATAATTGATGAAAGTGGAAATACAAATAAAAAAATTAATATTGGATTGATTAGAGACACAACATGATAATAAAACTTCTTGCAAATCACACATTAAAATAGAAAAATGAAGTAACACAATTTTAATAGATAAAAATAGAAAAGAAAATTGTCTCTGTGCAGTACTACCAATAAGAAAAAGATTGTTACCTAAATTGAAAGGTCCAAGAAAATTAGAAAAATGTCATAAACTAATAACAAACGGACAGATATACAAAAATGAAAGGTAAAGAAAAAGAACGGAGAAATTACCAAGCAAAGAAGAAAACCATAAAGAAAAGGGAGAAGAATTAATAAAAGTGATAACTAGAAGTTCTTAAACAAGAAAACAAAAATAACACGAAAAATACACAAACATCTAAAAAAAAGGGAAACAGAAAACGAAACGAAGAAAATTAAAGAACTAAATTATGGATTCATGCTATTTTTCCAAAGCACAGTTGGAAAAAAAAATACGACAGATATTATTAAGATACAAGAGAAAATAAAGAAACTTAGTAGTTCAAAACAAAGAAAACTGATGAAGGCCAAAGCTCAGATAATGGATATATGGTATCTTGGACATGAATACTCTAACACAACAAATATACGCTAAACAAAAAGACATAAAAATTGAATGATTAATAAATTATGCGAACAAAACAAATCATGTATTGTAAAAATTCAAAATTTAAACATAAGGGAATATGGAAAATTCCAGAAAATAATAAAGTAAATCAGATCGATTACGCGACAATAAATAAGAACATCTTCACTAGTTAGAAAAGTAGTGGTAATAATAAAATAAAAAATGAACTTTACCAGAACTGCGAAATAAGTAGCAAAGAAAGATAAAATATTGAAAACTGACGAGATGGGCCAAACAAGAAGAAAGTGCGGAGAGCATAAACCAAAGATAATTAAGATAAAAAAAAATATGAAAACTGATATAAAAAGTAAAAATCGAATTAAAACAAAGCTAGAGAATGGTCCACTGAGGAGTGCTGGAGAGAAATGGCGAAAAAAACATGACTAAAATTATAGTGACAAACAAGTAAAATAGAAGGAAAGAATAATAAAAGACGAACCATACGAAGAATTAAAGAGAATTTTTAAATAAAGAAATAAAAAAAGAAGTATGAAAAAAAAACGATTCAAATTTAGAAATTACGCAAAGCAGATCAAACTTTCAAAATAAAATCGAAGGTGAAAATAAAAATGGGGTGATATTTATAGATTTTGAAGAAACACTAGAACCCGACACCCTTAAAGGTACCAGGGACTAATGAAAGAAAGAAACACTAGAAAGATTGAATATGTACTATGAACATAATCCAAACAGATGGGAGTATAAAAACACAGGAGGTAGAAAATATAGAAGAAATTGTAAAAGTAGTAATAGAAGCAATATAAAAAAGCACTTGACACTGACAAAATGAATGGAAAACCCTTGAAGAATTTGTCTGAAAATCAACAAACTGAAAATTAAATCATATATAGGAAGAAAGTAGAAAAGAAAGAGATAAACGAAAGTAAAGGAAGGAGATCACATATTTAATTTAATTGAAGAATTCAATTATTTAAACCAGTTAGGAAATATAAAAGAAGAGATTAAAAGCAAAACAAAAACTGCCGTCACTGAATTTACCAATATACGAATAAAATCGACCTTGATTTATGGTTGTGAAACAGGATGTATGACAAAAAACGAAAAAGAATTGTTATTTTTTTAGAAAAGAGTATTAAGAAGAATATTCTGACAAACTCATACAGAAGAGAATTAGAAGAGCTAATATATAGGGCATAGAGGGTGCACGTATGAGATCCTTAACCTCTCAATTCGGAGGTCGGCCTCCCTAGGGAGCATTTGAACCTCACCATTATAATTCATAGGATACTAACAGTTTTGCAATAAGAGGCAAACGATGGTTGCATTTTGTGACATGTTCGAACGTATCGAAACCAGTCCAAACTTGTACTGCGTGGCGATCTTCGGGTGTTAGTTGTTCCTGAACATATTGTCATCTTGGTCAAAAACAATATCGGGCAACTTGGCACAAGGTTTGAGTGTTTGTCACTATTGTGTATTGTATGTTCAAGTAGTATCGAGGTTTCAAAGAAGAAATTTCAATCTGGAAGGCATTCTAGGTCAGGACACCCATTTTTCTCTGTTACAAAAGATGCTCGAGTCCGACAAGTGTTTGTACATTCCTGCACCGCCAATTTGTTCCTTTTTGGTACCCATGTCTGAACCAAGTGGCAGATGGGATGATGCGTTTTGTGATGTCGCAATTTCGCTTGGTAACAGGTGATGAAACCACCAACCCCAAACAAAGTGTTCTAACGACGGCAACCTAACGTCGTCGAATGAGTGTGCCCAGATTCTGAAGAAATGCATAGAGTATGGTAGAAAGTATTTTAATGAAATATGAAAATTATAAATATTTCCCTAATACCTTATATACTACATGACCTAAAAATTTAAATGGTTGGGACACATTAAAGGACATACTAGCAAAACGAATAATATAATAAAAAATAGCTGGAAAAATAGGTAGAGGAAGATGTAAAACGCAGCAATATGTCAATGTTTGGACTTAATGAACTGGAATAAATCGTAATAAACTAATGACCCAAAACTGAAAAAGAAATGTTAGTCGGATATCAAAGTGAAACTGGACAAAAAAAATTAAACTTATTAAGTTAAGAAGAATGAGGCTAAGCCACCACACCTTCTAAAACATAGTATGGGTATAAAAATTTTAATTTAATTGAGTAGGAAATGACTCGCTAGGTTATTAAATCAAAAGAAGAAGTAATATGAGAGCGTAAGCTGGCATTGTGTTGGTTTCCGTGCACCCCTTCACGATTCACAAACAACTCGCAGAGCAATTAAACGTTAGTCAATAAGCTGTTTCCAATCGCCTACGAAAGATGGGAAAGATTCAGAAGGTCGGCAGATGGATACCACATGAGCTGAACGAGAGGCAGTTGGAAAGACGCAAAAACACATCTGAAATTTGGCTTGAACGATACCAAAGAAAATCGTTTTTGCATCGTATTGTTACTGGGGATGAAAAGTGGCACACCATCCACATCAACGGCAAGGCCGAATCGCTTTGGCAGGAAAACGATGCTCTGTGTTTGGTGGGACCAGAAAGGTGTGGTGTATTATGAGCTGCTAAAGCCTGGTGAAACGGTTAATACCAAACGCTACCAACAACAATTGATCGATTTGAACCGTTCGCTATTCGCAAAACGACCAGAATATCGAAAAAGGCAACATAAGATCATTTTCCTCCGTGAAAATGCTCCATCACATACGGCAAAACCGGTTCGTGCCACGTTGGAAGCACTCGATTGGGAAGTGCTACCCCATGCGGCTTACTCACCAGACTTGGCTTCTTCCGATTACCACTTGTTTGCATCGATGGGCCACGCACTTGCTGAGCAGCTCTTTGGTTCGTTCGACGATGTGAAAAAATGGATAGTTGAATGGTTCGTGGCAAAAGGGGAAGATTTTTACTGGCGTGGTATCCACAAATTACCCGAAAGATTGGAATATGTAACTAGCAATGGAGCATATTTTGAATAAACCACTTTTTATCATTATTCCGAATTTAACGTGTTTTTTTTGTATAACGCATTTTATATTTGTACACCTGGTATAACAGGATGCGTTAGGTTCCTGAAGTTAGTTGTTAATAACCAAGATTCTTCCAATCTCCCATTCCCTAGCACGCGCAGTATCTAATAATTTAAAGATATTTGTGATAGTATTTTAAGCTGACCTATCTACTACTATTTAACAATTTTCACACACGTTATGGTCATACTTTTATTTATATTGCGGCTTAAAGCTCGTGCTCACTTCGTCTGAAAAAACAGTCGGCCTAGGAACTATATATAATCTTTTAAGTAGATGGGTGGTTAAATAATTCATGGACAAACTACCAAATAAAAGTTCCTGATGTTTTTCACTATTGATATGATTTTTTCGGACTCCATTGGTTTTGTAATCCTGCATCTTTATTCCAATTAGTTGCTTAAGTATTGTTGTAATTGGTGTTCTCTTCTTGAGATATGCTGCATTTGTTGAAATTAGACATTGATGACTAAGCTATTCTGGTTTATTTCAGGCATTCAGCATGCTCCATTCGGTTTTTGATAACGCACTTCAAGCGTTGAAGACGCACCGTGTTTTACAGATCTTAAACTGACAAGCTAAACATCATCGACAAAGTTTAATATGGTTTTGGCCGACTAATCAGGGATTCTATCTTCTAAGAGATTATGGTCCTCAATAAGTTCATATTTAGTTAGTGGTATCTGTTTGGGGTTACCATTGTATACCTAAGCAGAAAATATATCAGAACATGCGAGGTCCCGAAAATATCACGCCAATATAAATATAATGAAAATAGTAGATGATAGTGGACTATAATGGGACTGCGCGACTGACTTTACTAGCTGGATCAGTTGGGAGTTAGACGCCGGTGAATGAGCACATGTACTGTGTAATCTGCGCATTTGCATTTGCATTCAATTTTGGAAAATTTGTCTTCAAAAACCATTCATTTGATTCAGAAGTCTTTTGGGAATCACGTAATGAGTATAGCACAAACGATTCAGGGATGGCCGGAAGCCTGTTGAAAGTGACAAGTTCTGAAAGATTTCTGAAATCTGAAAGATTGGGAAGGCCTTGTCCACCATAAGTAAACTCTTCCAGCCCAAAAAATTTCTAAGGTGTACTATCTGAATGTTCTTCGTAGGTTCTGACAATTATGTCTGTGACTCTGGCCAATTGACCCAGCTACTCTACATCTTCGAAAAGGAGGAGACCGTCGATGAGATTCAAGCCAACACGACCAGACAGTACGATTAAAATACAAGATTGTAGAATATTTTGAACAGTGGAAACGACTTTGTGAAGTGTGTGAGATTCCAAGGTATTTACTTTGAAGAGACCATACACGATGGTTTTTTATGTCTTGTTTTGCTATTGTAATTGTAATTTTTTATATTATATGGCTTGATATATTTGAGACAGATCATGCAGAGATTTTCTAAATCAGACAATATTTGGAGGTTATGTAGTACCATTCAAGAACAACCCTGGCATCCCTTCTATGTTTTCCATATAAATATCAACGAGTGTTATTTTCCATTCGAGAGGCTCTTAGGGTGAATAAGTGAATCAGTATTTGATATACACCTCAAATAAATACGCAGTATGCCTTTGCCCTATTGATAGTTAATATAGAACTGCTAACTAAACATGTGCGGGCGAGAAAACAGTTTTAGGGACTTAGCGCCAGTTTCCTATCCCTGCTAATTTAATCACCGCCTTCCAGAACCTTTTACATAATATCACAAAGGCCGTGAAGCTTCTTCCTCACTTTCTTCATTGAGGATTTTATAAAATGCAATTATGTTGTGCTCCTCCTTATTGTTGGTTACGCACCTCCAATTGAACTTTAAAGCGCGTTTCATTGTACACTGCAGTAGGTATACAGAATAATCCTCTTCAGTTTTGTTCATCTTCTTCAAAAGCAACGCTAAGTCCCTAAGAGAACCTAAATGGTGTGATAGTAATAACTTCGGGTTATATTAATTGCCACTTGTCACTACTGCATTACCTTGCTTTTCGAAGGTTTCCCACCCACCTCATATTTTTACCTTGCCCCATTCCAATCTATTATAAACTCGCAAAAATTTTAATAATTCATTAACTATAAATGTTACATCGGCAATTTTTTGTAATAATCAGATATAGTATCCCTCTTTTGTAATCACAGTTTCCCATCGCTCAGGTAGTACGATAACCCCCTTAGGAAGCCACTTCGCGAACATTCCAATATCGCCTTACTGAATGCTTTGATGACTAAATCACAATTTTCATATCGAATCCCAAACATGCGAGCTTTTAAAGGTGCAAAACAGTTGAGGTCGCAGGGTTGCACGATGATTGAATATGAGTGGGGACCCCAATATCCCACTTTTTCTATGTCAAATACTCTGTAATAAGCTTTACTTTGTGTGGTCTGACATTATTATGAACAATGGTAGGGGAGTTAACACCCTTCTTTCCATCCATTCTTGAGAAATGACTGATAGACCTCTCTAGTGACGGCAGTCTTCTCTTCACAGAAATGCCAAAAAGCGATTCCATAGAAATCCATTGCCATAATCAACATCCTCTTCCTCTCTCTAAACTCGTGCTTTGACTCTTGTTGAGCAGTCTCACCTTCTAGCCATTAAGACCACCTGTTTTTAAATAGAGGTTGATGGGGGGTACCCAATTTTTATTTATGGCTAAGGTCCGCTTCAATAGCTGAGGTCGATGGTTGTACCGAAGGAGATTATCATGGTATATGTCTATTCGAAGCTTGCCTTTGCTTTTCTGTCAAATTGTGAGGGACAAGTTTTCCAAATTTCCTGACCAGACAAAATTCCTCAATAAACATCCTCCAAAGACTAGTTTTGAGAATATTGACTTGTATAGCCAGATCGGCAATTGATCATCCAACCATGATTTGATTCACTCCAATCTTTGGTCTTTATTGGGAGACACGTGAGAAGCCCCTCTTCAATTACAATACGTCCTTTGTTCATTTCAGCGACCGATTTCTTCACGGTGTGGGTAGAGAATGTCCCCGGTGGCATGCTTTTTGCAGCAAATCATCAATGTATCCTGGTAACCATCCAATTATGCGTCCGATTTTGATGGAAGACTGCTGCTCTTGGTCACCCACGGAAGATACCAATACATTTTTGTCAACACTACCAGACATTTTGATCACTTTAATTGTGCTTACTTACTAAGGAATGTGAGCTCACATGTGCCAAGTGGTTCATGGGCAAGGACATAATTTCTGAATGTGGAATTATTTTGGCTTTTTGACTAGCATCTGCAGATAATGTTCTATACTGCCCTTATTAAGGAACTTATCATCAAATTTTGGTTTATGTGAGCTCTCTTTGATAGACTTTGGCACATCCTTGTTTGGCATTACTTTAGCTAATTTGATTTTCGTTATTTGAGTTCTTTTAGTTGTTTCTTGCCTGTTTGGGCTGATTATAGCCAGTTTTCCTCCTTCTGTGGCAGTGGTTGAAATTATTACGAAATTATTTATGTGATGTGTTAGCACTATTGTTAGAGCTTGTGGTAGTCTCTTATTGGTTAGCAGTTTTTTCTTTTGTTTCAGCAGCTCCTAATAAACCTTTCTTCTTCAAAGCGTTGCGCATGTCTATTCTTATAGTAGAGCTTTTTCATTGTTATTTCTTCATGTTTGAGTTGTAACTTTTCTTGTCAGTTCCAGAAGTGCTTTAATCTTGTCTGTTAAATGCTCCAACTCTTATATGTATATTGTTGTAATAGTTGTATGCAGTTATGTGCTTTTATGTAAGAGTTGATATATGATATACTGATATTAGTCTACCTAAATTTACGCCTTGAGATTGTTTCATAGATTTCACAAATTCCCATGTACTTTTCGATGTTTTTATTATTTTTATGAAGTTTTAATTTCTATAGCAATCTCCCAAAAAATCATTCTATCATTTTCTCTGTCGTTATTTCAATTTTTAAACTTATATGGTTATTATCTTCCTTCTCTGTAACGTAGTATCTTCTAGCTCTGTAGTTCTCTAATTTCTCCTTAACTATCTAAAGTACGGACTATACATTTTAAAGCAATCCTTCACTGATGCTTTTTGTCTTTAGAATATCAGTTCCTTAAGAGATGTAACTGGCGCGGCTATTTTGTATTAACAACACATTGGATCAGTTACTTACTTTCTCTATTTTCTACCAAGGTGGGTCAGTATTTTTTTTTAATATTGTAAAGCCTAGTTTCGATTTTTTTTATTTATCATTACTTTGTCTACTTGTATATAACATAACTGTTCATAATAGTATTATTTGTTAGACCTGTATATCGTATTGGCTTATTTGATTCTTCTTTCTTTTTATTCTAAGAATCTTCCGCTCCCTTTAGCTGAATTTGTTTCGATATCTTTTTCTTTGTTCGAGAATACCCTGCGGATAACCAAACTGATTTTGTTTAGCAACTTTGTGTTATTGCTCGTAACATTTGTCCTTTCCATTGCATTTTGTAATTTAATTATGACTGACAATTTCTACGGTTATATGGGTCTCTTATGCTGTATGGATCGATTTCCGTTCTACGAATTCTGGCCTTTTCGATAATTGAAAGGTTCAGGGCGAAAAAGGATGGAGGGAGGAGAGGAAAACTCCTTTTGTCTGCTTTGTTAAGGTGACGACGACCCAGCTTGAAGTAAGAGGATGCCGGGCATCCGGCAACCGCACTCTTAATATGAATGCAACGGTGATGTCATGACAATACTAGGTATAATTTTCCGACATATTCCTCCCTATCTAATCTTTTATTGTACTTTTAGTTTCTTGTATTGTGTTGTTGGTTCTCAGGTTGTTAGGCCGTGGTCGGATTTTGGAAACTTGACGTTTCGTTCATCACTGCGGCGGAAATTTTCAGAAGAAAATCTTTTAAAAATTAAGTGACTGGCCCGTGTCATTAGTGTTCTTTTATTTTGGTGGATTTGCTCACACAAACCGCTGATGCATCATGTAGGTTTCTCAGGTCGAAGCAGGTCCCGTATTTTGGTGGTAGTAGTATAGATGGTTTAGAAAACGGGAGAATTCTCAATAAATATAGTATACATTATATTTATTGAGAATTCTCCCTATCCGGTTCGTAATCCTGCTAATACGAGGGTTGGCGCATAAGTCATGACAACGGGGTTTTTTAAATAAGGGATAGTATTATAAAATGTCGTATGTGTCAAGGAAGCCGTGCATTCATTATATGTGTGTGTCTGCAACACAAGATGGTTCTATGATGTTTTGTAATTCCACAGTGAGCAATGTTGAAGGAGTTGTCAGTCAACCGCCTTGCAGGATGGATGTGACACGAGTAGGACAGCGTGATATGCGGTTTGGGATACGAATGGACATTGCAAATCGTGTGGATGGTGCGTTTTTCGATGCCACTTTCCTTTCTAACTCTAGTAGCGCCCATCGTATTTCGGTCTCCATCAGGAGATCGATTACTGTACGTGACACATCAGTCCTACCCATTGCTACCCACCTCGGAATTGTTCGGTATAGCTAGCAACTCCCTGTGGCATTGTCTGGCATTTCTGCCACATAGAACATATATGAACGCTGTTCTATTACATCCTGCACGGTGGTTGACTGACAACTGGTTTAATATGTCTCTCTCTCTCTCCCCCCCCCCCCCCTTTTTCTCTGCAATTACGAAACACAGAGTCATATTGTATTGTGGACACACTATGAACATACTGAGACATACAACATTTTGTGATAACATCCCTTATTTTTGGAAAAAAATAGTTGCCCTAATTTATAACCCTCTCGTATAAGGTAAAAAAGCGCAACCAATTCCGGTTGTGTTTTGTATGCGCACCAAGGAATACTTGCTTTGGGTGGTCCAGAGCATTAACAACATTGATAAACAGGGACGTCATGTTAAAACTGGTCTTGAAAATGGTTGACAAAGTGGGCGGGGTCATTGATGTAACTGGCATTGCAGTAGACGGGACAAATATTTGGACAGTTTGTAGATAGGGTCACCGATGGTATTGCCATTGGGTCACAGTGGCACACCATCCTTTAGATTTTGTGAGGCCCCTATATTCTTGGGGACAGCGACTCTGATGGCATTCTTTCCTTAACGGTGCCATCCAGAGAGAGACTTTTATCAGTTTGTTCGTGTCGAGGTCGAGGTGCTAATTGCATTTTCTCTTTGTGTTAGTCAAATATTACGGTACTTAAATACTGAATTCTAAATGTTTTCTGAATGGTAGCACCATAAACTGGAAAATAGGTTTTTATTAGTCCAAAGTGCAGCTAGTTGTTTTTGGCGAATATAAAAAGTAATGGCATGTCGTATCTAATTTACAAGGTAAACTAGTTGTATTCTGAAAACAGATATTTTATGGCGATTAAAGCAAACATTGTAAAACAGCGCGAACGATGGCGTTTTAACTGTTTTAACTCACACCTAATACTTGTTATATTTTGGGATGCTGGAATTATCATGGTTTAACGACATAGCGACGGTTAACGAACCGTTTGCCTCTTAAAAAGTGGCCCAAACACGGCCAAAAGGCAAAAGTTGAGATGGTGGAGTGAAGTAAATTCGCACGATAAAGACCTTGTACGGTAATGCAATTATCTTTCCATGCTTCCAATAAACGTAGACCACCGCTCATGGAAGTATGGACACTAAATAAAAAATCAATTTATACACTTTAATGTAAAAAAAACAGTTTATTATAACACATCACTCATTAAGATCGTAGAATGATTGTTAGATACCGCTACTATTGACAAGTCCATATGATTTTTTGGAAGCACTAACCTTCAAATGATAAGTGCCAAAATTTCATAACAATCTGACGTTTAGTGTTTAGTTCACAAATTACAGTGGTTTTAGTGACGCTACTTTTCTAATTTTCAAAACAATGGAAAAGTCTGAATTTGGTGTGTTGATAAAGCATTGCTTTTTAATGGGAAAAAATATCGTTCAAGCAACGCAATGGCTCGACAAGTGTTATTCAGACTCTGCTCCATCGAGGCAAATAGTAGAGAAGTGGTTTGCTGATTTTAAGCACGACCCTACAAATACCGATTATGCTTAACGCTCTGGTCACCCAAATTCGGAAGTTATTCTAGAAAACATAAAAAAAAGTCCACAAAATAGTTTTGGCTGATTGTAAATTGAAGTTGCGCGAGATAGCTGATACCTTAAAGATATCAGAAGCCAGTATATTCACCATTTTGCATGAACATTTGTCCATGAGAAAGCTCTGTTCGAAGTGAGTACCACGTTTGCTCAGAGTCGATCAAAAACAACAACGCGTCGACGATTCAAAACGCTGTTTGGAGCTGTTTCAGCGTAATAAAAAGGACTTTTTCATGCGGCATGTGACAATGGATGAAGCATGGCTCCAGAGTCAAGTCGGCAGTCGGCTGAGTGGACAGCAAAGGGCGAAAGCCGCCCAAAGCGACCAAAAACACAAATGTCAGGTGGTAAGATTTTGGCCTCCGTATTTTGGGATCCGCACGGTATTTTATTCATCGATTACCTTGAGAAAGGAAGAACCATCAATAGCGAATATTATATGGTGTTATTGGTGCTTTTGAAGGAAGAGATTGTGAAAAAACAACCCCAAATGAAAAAGAAAAAAGTGCCCTTTCACCAGGCCAACGCTCCGAGTCACAAGTCGATCGCAACAATGGTAAAATTGCACGAATCGTACTTTGAATTGCTTCCGCATCCACCATATTCTCCGAATCTGGCTCCCAGCGACTACAACCTATTTACAAACCTAAAAAGAATACTCCAGGGAAAGAGATTTGTCTCCAAATTAAGAAGTGGTTGCCGAAACTGAAGCTTATTTTGAGGCCAAAGATAAATTTTTCTACAAAAAAGACATCGAAATGTTAGAGAAGTGTTGAAATAAATGTATCACATTCTTGAAGGAGACCATCTTAATGAATAAAGTCGAATTTTGCTTAACAGTCATTACGCACACTGAAAAAAATTAACTAGAATATTAAACATCTGTTTCATCAAAAAACCGCCCTTTGCATTTAATACTGCTTTTAAGATTTTAGGTATTCTTTCCACTATTTTTTTTTAATTTCTCGAGTGGTAAATCTCGAAAACGCCAAAGATGTTGTTTTTTCTTACTATTCTGTCCAGCTCCTTCCATAGCAACTCTATGGGTTGAAGTCTGGACTCTGTGGTGGCCATGTCATCATTTTGAGCATTTTTTGATCTTGTGGGTTTGCCAGATGCTAGATAGTCCTTTCAAAGTTTTGAAGTATGTTTAGAATTGTTGTCTTGCAAAATCACGAATCCCTTTCCGATTAATCGCAACCCAGGTGGTACGACGTTTTCCGTTAAAAATTTTTTAAACTGTTCTTCCCCCATAATGCCATCAATTTTTACTAAGTCCCCCATACCAATATTCCCACGATAAAACAAACTCACCTTCGTGCTTGACAGTCTGAATAATACAGTCCTGGATCTTTTCAGTTTTACACCGGAGCACGAAGATTCTCCGTTTCTGAGTGAAAACTTGAAGTTTGGATTAATCGGCCCATAATACGTTTTGCTTCTGTTTACGTGTCCAGGAACAATGCTACTGAGTGCCTGGAAACAATTGCTGGTGATACAAGTTCAGCATTGAGATTACGTATATACGTTAATTTTTTCCATTTTCTGTCCTAACTCTACTGTGCTGCTTACAATCGGGCGCTCCATGATTTATTGATATTGGCGGCTATTTCGAACACTAATTTCACATCGCGTTGCTTCATCACGTTGCACATTGTATTGATCTGTCTGAAATGGCTTTATGAACACAGACTGAACCATTTTGTGCAGGAGACGGTAATTGTGGCCGAATTTTCAAGTTACTATACCGAAATAAGTTTTGTTAAAATCAATGATAACAAAGTTTTTGTTTGTTGAAGATTAATGAGAGGAAGAAAAAATAGACTCTAATGATATGATTTTCCAGTATATACGTACATAGGAGGAGTGGAAGGTGGGCCAAAAGCCAAACTAGCCGAAACCACTCTGGCCAATTGTATAAACTACAAGTTGGAGAAAAACTCCCCCCTCTTTTTTAAATTGTATAAAGGAAAAACGATACGAAGTATACAAATTTTCGTTTTTGCAAGGTAAATTACAAAAACAAGTTTTTTCGATGCACTGTTGAAGTCTAATTTTGAAGTCTTTCATTACTCTTTTCAATGTGTTGAGGAAATCGCCAGATTTCTTGACGAATCGCAGTTAGAAAGACAATGTTTATAAACATCGGCCTTTGAAAGATAGAAATAAGTCGCACGAGACGAGATCTGGCGAGTAACTACTAGCCAAGTAACGTCACCGGGTTGAGAAATTAAGCCATGAAACATCTCACGGGCCACTAAGAACGAATCTGTTACTGTGTGGATGGTGGCTCGATCTTGGAACCAAAGATTTTTTAGTTGGGAGTGCATTGAAATTTGGTGTGAAGAATTGCCAAATCATTTCCACTTACCAATTGGAAGTAATCGTAAGACATTGGAGCCTTCCTTCATAACAAAAGAGTAAATGACCCTAACTTTACTCACCGCACACCGAGCAGCGACATGTTCACTGTGGAGAAGGCTTTTATATCTCATAGGCTGTCATTGCTCTAATGACGAAAATTTTGTTTATTAATGCTTTCCCCAATAAGTAAAAATGAGCTTATTCGGCAAAGAAAACAACCGAGTCATGTGGCACATTTTCCAAGATGTTTCCACACATTTGATGTTGGGAAAGTTCGAAGATCTTGGTGCAAAATTCGTTGTACTGTACCACTAGACGACTAAGGAGTAACGAAATGTTTACGCGGCTCGTAAACTACAAAGTGGAACGTTTTATTGCATCGATGTTTTCCGGTGTTCCCGCAGAACAAAATCAGTGCTTCTAAAGTTCCTTACCCACAAGATTGATTCTTGATGGAGAACAGAGGCCCGAGGTGCAAATTGAAAACGCGGACGAAAAGCATGTTATGCGACCGTAACAATCACTGCGGCATCTTGGTTACAAACAAAACTTCCCGACAATCTGCGTTTTATGAAATCACCCTCCCACCCTCGGGTATTTTTTGGTAAAAAATTAATTATAAACAAGTCTCATTCCAGATTGACCAAATCTTATTGTAGAGGAACTAAAAAGTTCTATGTCACTTTTTAAAATGTCCCTTACCTGTACCCAAGTATCGTTGTGGCAGCTTCTTTAGCATTAAAAGTAGTGGGTAACTGTTGTAGTCAATGAAGAACAAGTTTTTCTTTGAGCGTTTCATGTCTTTTTACTTTACTAACCCAGATGTTTTTTAAGGAGCCCAAACAATACTAGTTCAAATTATTTGAATTGTTGCTACGCACGTCGTCAAAGAATTCATCTTACACACACTTTGTGAAAAGTAGGAATTTTTGCATAATTTATTCTCATAGCCAAAGATACAGAGGCCATCCACCATTAGCATCAAACTCTACAGAGCGCCCATAGTTTTGGTTACTTTCTCACTTCATTTGGATGTAACGCATCCTTTGTAGTTTTCGGCCTTCTAGAGGTGTTAAGTTTGATGTTGACAGAGAGGGAACAATAATTGCCTTCATTTTCGGCGACAGACTTTTTTCCAGTCAACAGTGGATCAACCCGAAGATTCTTTTGATCTTTAAATCCAGTGAATTCAAACTTCTAAAGTGCTCGCAAAAACTATTGAATTTATTGTGGTAGAGACCAACGTTGTAAAACACCTTCGTAGAGAACATTTTATAACATTGAGCTCAACCTGGACCCCAACAGAATTTTGATCTGATCTATCGTAATCTAAAACATAACGGTAGAACTGAACATAGTCGCAAAGGTCTAGACAGTCAGAGTTTATTTTATGAATTCTTAGATGAAATTCGCTTTCCACTGATTTAAAATAAGAATACATTGGATACATTTGAGCATACCGAATTTAACTTGGGTACTCATTAATGGTTTCTAAAACAAAATGATTCATTATTTACTAACATTATCCAATTTCTTTTAAAATGGCCATTGTAGAAGATATTTGAAAGTGAGAGAGCAAGGCGATATAAGAGAAAGAGACAAGATGAGAAAAACTGAGGGACAAGTTAAGGGAGAATTAGACGAGGCGGCGGGGGAGAAGGGTTAGATGGGGGAAATGGGAGAGACAAAACGGAGGAGAAAAAGAAACGAGATGGGAGAAAGGGGGAAAGATGGAGGAGGCGGGAGGATAAACGAGATAGGGGCTGAATGAAAGACTAATGTCGAATCTAAAAGAAATATTAAGCTAGGTAGAGGCTAAATGAGAGATCAAGATAGAGGCTGAATGAGAGGCCATTATAGAGGCTAAATGAGAAACCAAGATAAAAGCTGAATGAAACACCAATATAGAGGCTGAATGAGAGACTAAGATAGAGGTTGAATACGAGATCAAGATAAAGGCTGAATAAGGGACCAATATAGAGGCTAAATGAAATATCAAGCAAGGTAGAGACTGATTGAGAGATCAATATAGAGGCTAAATGAGAGACCAAGATAACGACTAACTAAGAGACCAAGATAGAGGATGAGATATCAAGTTAGAGGTTAAATGGGATATCAAGATAGAGGCTAAATGAGAGACCAAGATAGTGGTTGAATGAGAGACCAAGATGGAGGTTAAATGAGAGAAAGAGAGACCACCAAATTCTATGCTATTTCTAATTTTTATTTGTAAAACCGTTCCTTGTATTGCCTTTTTATAGGTCAGAAGATAGATTCAGTAAAATAAGATCTCATGTGGAGTATTCAGCAATTAAAAATAATGTCTAAAACTTTTGTTTCTAGGTTTTCAGCCATACGACCGACCCCCATTCTTTGCAGCACGCATAGTCGCCTTGCTGCTGCTGGTCTGCGTATCGTTAGTAGTGGCGAGCCTGGCCGCCCTGACGATACCGGTGTGGATGGGGCGGCGGGTGATGGTCCTCTGGCTAATGGGTTCGATATCGACGGACACGCACATCATCGCGGCGCCGACGCCCGCCGTCGCCAAGATCCACGAGCTGTACACGGCCGCGTGCGGCACCTACATCTGCTGGGTGATCGCGCGCGGCATCAGCATCGTCTTGAGCTGGCTGCCGCAGGGGCGCGCGGCGATGATGCGGCGCTTCCGCAAATGGTGCATCGTCGGCGCCAAGATGCTGGTGGCGAGCGCGCTGTTGATCGGCGTAATCCCACTGCTCTCTGGCCTGCTGCTGGAGGTCGTCATAATCGTGCCGCTGCGCGTGCCCATCCACCAGACGCCGATCCTATTCATTTGGCAGGACTGGGCGCTAGGGGTGCTGTACACGAAGATCGCGTGCGCCGTGACGATGATGGGTCCGGAGTGGTTCCTGCGCGCGGCCATCGAGCGTATTTACCGGGACGGAATCCGCAACATGCACCTCATGTTTATCATCAGAGAGGTGGCGACGCCCGTGATCGTCTGCTTTGGGCTGGCACTCGCCGTCCCCTACGTGCTGGCGTACTCTGTCGTGCCGCTTTTCGTGAGTAGTATGCACATGCGCAACATCATCGCGCGCCGCATCTATCCCTTCCTGCTACTGATCATCATCAGCGGCATGATCATCTCTCTGCAGGTGCGACAGTTCAAGAAGCTGTACGAGCATATCAAGAACGACAAGTATCTTGTGGGACAGAGATTAGTGAACTACGATCACCGCCGTGCGCGGCCTCAGAGTGGCGCCCAGTAGTCACTCGGACTCTCCTAGCACTAATTTATTTAAATCTAAGTTGCATGTGTATAATATGAAGAACGTTGTTAAGAATTATATATATTTTTGTTCATTTTATGTTGTTTGTTGGCAATCAGGAAATAAACCAGCATGCAGATCAGTCATGTTGTTGCGGACATTTGGTGACCGAGAGCGAGTACAATGAATTACTTTTTAATCCCGGAATTGTGAGTAGGTTAATTGATTCATAAGTTGAAGTTGCTTTTTTTGTATTTAGTTACAATCTTGAATGCTCCAGCAGAAAGTATTTTAGGATAGTCTTGGTGGTAGAATTTTCCCTGTTGCTGAGCTCGGAGGAATCAGTAAATTGAAGGAACAATCTGTTGCATATAATTTTGGGACAGTATTATAACCAGAACATAAATAGCTGCTAACTGCAGCCAGTCAGCGCTGCATACTGTGTAACCGCCGTTCGGCATAAATAGTAGCCTAGCTGCAGCCGACTTCACTCCTAAAATATTTTTTGTTTTGCGACAGCTCTTATTTTATGTATGTGGACTTGTAACATAATGGCACGTAAGTTAAGCAACTCTTATAACTGATAATTCCTTACATTTTAAAGTATACTCTGATTGTTGTTCGATGCTTCAACAAATAAAGACTGTTTCTTGTATAAATACGCGCCCTTATTAACCCCCCCCCCCCTTCACATTACTTTGATGTACCTATGACTTTATTTAAATCGACATTCGTGTTGACAAGAATGGGTAGAAGCAGGCAATAACTTTGATTCTACATTTTAACCAAGATATTTTTAAAGGCATGTGGTCATATTTGTTGCATGTTTGTTATATGCCTTTTGATCATTTGTCATAGCAAGAGTTGGGCAGTATCAAATTTGGAACTATCCGTTATGGATATGAGAACAATGAAAAGTTGTCAGTGTGGTGTGAGTACAGGCTGATCAGCCAATGTCTGTAAGGATAGTAATGTACTATTTCCTCATTACCCTATAAGGCACTTACTGTGGTGTCTACCTGTAATTTACTTCTATATGCAAAGGTAGTCACAATGCTTATTTTCTCCTAGTAAATAAACCAGCAGCTGCAGTCCCAGGATCTGACAGTTACACAGCAAAAGTTTCAGCATTTTCTCATTGTTCTCCACATTGTTAACCTTTTATTACTAACTATAAATTAATTTTATTCTACTTAGATATACAGAGGATGAGAAAGAGAAAAGTTTGACTAAGGTCGGTGGCTGTGACTTTCACAATAACAGACTATCTAATTCAGAGTGATTTTCTTCAAAACTTTAAATGGTAATTATGGCATCAAAACCAAGGAACATCGTGGGAAAAGCATTACGCCATATACACGTTAATTAGCAATGGCTCCCTCTTTCTATAATTTATTATTAAAGAGTAAATTGCAATCTAACTAGCCACATATACAAGGCAGAAAACTAATTGCATGATTTACATTTACAGGAATAATTGATAGTATTTTCCAGTTAAAATTCATACCAAGGTTTATAGGTTAAAATAAGGAAAACATTCACAGTCACCTTAGGAAGAAATTAAACACCAAGAATCCCAAAATTCGACACTAAGCCCAATTGTCGCCTTCATGCAATGATAAAATAGCTTTTAATCTTCAGAAACACAACTCCACCATAGTCTGTTTCTAGATTACGTGAGAAAAGGGGGAAACTTATTTATTCGCCGAATTTGCCATAGCTTATCATCAGCAAGAAAACCCCGACATCAGATGAAACTTGTAAAACATGTTATCCTAATGGAGTCAGAGGAATACCTGAAAATTTACATCCTTGTTAGAAGAGTTTTAGACCAGAAAGATCAGCTCCTCTTATGAAGGTTGAATTCGCACCTAAAAGTTAAAAAAATAAACAGAAGCACAAATGAAATGGAGAACAATTATGGTAATAACAAACCTTGCCAATGGGTGCTCTAGAGAATGAAATCATATTCCAAGCAGGAACTTTGCCAACCCCCTCCCCCATTGCTAATAAAAGCTGCAAGTAGATTAGTTATCCAGATATTCCTTCAATGTTTTGGTACAGCTAGTAAAATCCTCTATAAGGAACAACACTATGTTCATTAATTGTATAAAGCCCTCATTTCTCAAGAGTGTAAAAAGATCAAGTTTGAAGCTATTAAAGATCGAAGGAACCTCAATTCACAAATTATCTAATCAAAATGATTTTTTTTTAAAAAAGGCAATCATGGTTGTTCCCGGCAGAACAATTGTTTCAAACCTGGTTCTTCTTGGAATCAAAATATAAATAACTTATTAGATATATAGGCATCTACAAGTCAAGTTTCTGAAGATTAATAATAATTTTCCAAGGGCCCCAATTAAATTTGTAAGTTTTAATCGTCCAACGCACGAAGGTCTCGTCATCCCCCTCCACCCCCATGTCACAGTTCGAAATCAAACTAAATAATTGCGAACCAGAAAGCACCAATAGCAAAATAAAATTTATTAGTCTGATTTTCAAGATATACACAAAATTCGTCGTAAATTTAAAATGAAGCGTAGATAAAAGGGAAAAATTACAACTAATAGTTTGCCACACCACTGTTAAGACTTTTCTGCTAACATACAATTTTGTTGGAGTTTGACGTTGACAAAAACTTCACTTGGTAATTTGCTCTCCGCAGGGCTGCCCACTACCCGGGCGAAGAAGTTTTGCCTCCAGTTTGTTCGTTTTTGGTTTCCTGTGCAAGCTCACTGTCACGATGGAGAACATCTGGATCAAGTACTCCTCCTCGGGAAGCTCAGCTGTTTTGGGGAACACGATAACGAACTGCCGGTGGGAGTCTTCTTGCACTTGGGTGCACTGTATACTCGAGTCAAAGGCCTGCAAACGCTCCAGGTAAACTCCATTGTGACATTAAGGGGCAACTTACATTGGAAAAAATGCGGACAATACTGCCAGTGGCGTTGACTAGGACATCAAAGGAGCTATTCTTCACGTCAACCACAACGGCCTGCTGAATGAACGGCTGATGGTCTGCAACGTAGTGCGTTAGGTAGAGATCACTGCTAGCTTCTCCTGCCAGCTTAGCGCTGTACTTCTGCTTGTTACAGTTGTTTGCAATGATCATCACGTCCTCGACTGCCCAGTTAGGTTTAGGCGTATAACCTGTCAAGTTAAAAGTAATGATCACAATGGTTGGATTTATCTGTGCAAAGGTAAACTGTCTAGTAGATATATAAGGAGTCGTGTAAGTCATAATCAATAACATGAAAGCAAGGGAAAAATATTGTCATGAAAAGAACCACCATTGTGTTGGCAAGAATCATCCCAAATCATTTCCAAAATACACTGAGGAGAAAACATTTAAAGTGACACAAATCTGTATATATAAAAACTTGTAATGCGGTCTGTTAAATCTTGGTTCTGTTTATAATGAATCATACAAAGGTTCAATGACCGCATCAAATGGATTTGCTTAGCCTTAAAAGTAATCTTATGATTTGGGCGGGTCACATTATGAAAAAGCATCTAAAAACCTTAAGACAAGTCAGAATATGTGAAACAGGAAATCATTCGTATGTTCTGATGTAACTTCTAGACTTATTAATGAGTAAGTAGGTCATGAAACACTCCCAAGTAGGATTTATATGATTATCTAATAAGAAACAGCGTCGTTAATTATTAGTTCACACTTGCATAGATTGTTTGTATTCTTCTTAATCAGCTGAGACGAAGCGTTTATATCAGATTCTTCAACATACCCATCAATGCCTCTGAGAGGGTTGAAACTATTTGGGTCACTATTATTATTGCCTGTGCCGTGGTAGCCTAGGGGATAGGTCGCTAGACTACGAAACCAAGAGTTGCGGGTTCGAATCCCGCCCTCGCCAATTCAATCGCTGGCATTTTTACGGCCCAGCTCGACTTAGGCTGCAATAAATGAGTACCTGGAGGTCAAACTCTGGGGTAAGAAAAGGCGGTCGGTACGTAGCGCTAGCCACGTTGCTACCCTTGTGTACCCGTAGGCTCTAGATTGTAGCAGACCTATCCTGTTACGACCCCATAGGCCTTCGTGGCCTGTTATGGGGAATTATTATTATTATATTATTATTATTGCCTAAGCGCACATTCATGGAGCTGCTGCTGTTCTCTCTTAACCATAAGCAATGGGAATGATAAATTAGATTGTAACATTTTAGGGTCAAAATTAGACAAGGACATGTGAATCACAGTCATGTACAAACCTGGTATTCAGTTTACCTCATCCACACTTATATTAAAATTTCAAGCTGAAGTTTTAACGCATGTCAGAAGTATATTTTTTAGGTAATTCCACATTATGAAAATAAATGACAAATAAAAATATTACCCAATCTTAAACTGAATCGTACTTCTGCAATGGCTAGTGGGACAATTTCTGAACACTACCATTGGCAAAGGTAGATGGCGCAACTGTAGTAGTGTGTTTATAGGAAATTACAAAGCTATCGCCACTATGCTATCCTTGTAGAAGAGAATGAAGGCATTGATACAATCTTTGAATACAATGTCTGTCACAATTGGTATGTATTAAATACTTTCTTTCAGTAGTTTCATTTATAACTTGCCTAAATTCATGTTACTTGTGTTTTTGATAAACAGTGCAGTTGTGTTCCGAAAAAGAAATTTTGTTAAAACCACTACCTAAGCTTAAGTTATGCATACCAGATGCAGCACTATATATTTGGGTCTGGTTAGCTACCACAACTGACATTTAAACGTTTATCTAAATCTTATCAGCTTCAAAATTTAGTAAAAATCCACCTTAGCTAGCCCAACAAAATCGAAATATCGACTTTTACCATTTTTCCAAAAGCTACAAATGTGCGGAAATAGTATCGACATCTATTTGAAGACGGATGCATTTCCACTGTTTCAACGTTGAAAACCAACTGTTAGAGATGTCTTTAAAATTTAATTTTTGCATTTTTGTTATTAGCTAACTCAACCCTCAGTGACGCATATTAGCAAGTACCAGAAGACTCAAGTCACCAACTGTTTATATAGAGGAACAATTTAAAAAAAATTGTATTCATTATTTAAAGCCTTTATAATGTAAACTACAAATCAAAGCACAATATCAATGTGCAGTTGTTCAAACTAATCAATAATATTTGAAGTGCAATTGTTTCGTAATTACATAGTGTTAACCATAAAACTGCAAAAGAAGGTTTTCGAGTTAATAGAAGTAGTCAAAACTTTGTGATCAGTACCAAATTTTGGTGTGACTGCTAATTATGTCCTAAGCGATTTTAAAATGCATGGACGTAAAGGAACATTTTTGTTGTAATTTTTTAAAAATCTCTTCTGCTATCTTACCCAAGGGCTTACTTAAAACAATTTAAACGCAATGTTCTAATAATCAGTTTTCATCAGACTCTGAAGTTGCAAAGACCATCAGTAATCTTCTTATGAAAGAGAATTTGTTCCTATATTATCTGCACAGCAAAATTTCACTGTACTTTTGTGGATACTCAATTCAGCTACAATAAGGTACTGATTATAAAACAAACGATCTTCTGAGCATACTGTCCCCTCTATTATTATGTTAGTTCATCGCATCAGAGGCAGTTATTAGCAGTATGCATCCATGCTGATCGCTACGTTGTGATGTTAAGATGAAGGTTTGAATTTCTAAAGATAGTCACGAAAAAGAATGCAACACGATAACCCTCCGCATTTGTTGGAAGACTGAAGTACATTTCCAATAGACTGATGTTTATTTTAATAAGGTTCCTTCTTTATACTTTTTAATGCTATCAGTGTTTACTATTCAAGTGCAGCAACACAAGCATTCTCAAGATCAATATACTTAACAGTTTTTCAATAGCACAAAACCTTGGACTAGCTCAGAAACTATCCTGAGAAGCAATCTTGCCATCACATGAATCAGTAAGTTTGGTATTAAAATAGTGTAATCAATATAATATTTTATCACAAGCAACGCAGAAATATTGTTGATAAATTTCTATCCTTTCTTCTCTCGGATACCCTGGCGTTAGAAAGTGCTGTGACAAAAGGAGCTTTCCTGGATGGTGATGGGTACAAATATCAGTACCATCATTATGCTGGTAACCAGGTAAGAAATGTTATTAGCAATCCCGGCAGCAGCAATGATATATGTCATATACTTCACATATCATGGAAGAACTAGTTGAGACATGGTGCTGAACTTTCGCTGCTATTGGGAAGTCAATTACCGGTATCCCTTGATAGTAGCATGATGAATATACATAGGGTATTCAAACAAATACCTTAAAAAGCACAAAATAAAAAAAATAAAAATGGAAATTGTTAACACAGTTGGGATTAGTTTCAAGAACGTGTGATAGGTGGCACCACTAACCTGGAATTCTGCCTGAGGGTAAGATATCAGAGTAAACATGGCGTCTTCACTGGTAGGACGCATTACAGAGGAACAACGTGATATTCAATTTTTTAGTGGCGAAGAATTCGAAGTCCATCCAAATTGACCGAAAAATGAAAATGTAGTATGGGATCCATGTCTGTTACCGCAAAAAGTGTACAAAAAGACTAGAGAAATTTAAAACAGCGTTAGTTCTGTGAAGATTCTCCTTGACAAGGTCTGATACAATAAGTTATGGCCACTATGAAGAAACATCTGTAGTTATTAGAATAAAATAGTCCCTTATTTGGGTGTGATTAAATCAGCACACCATAACATTCACAATGTTCTGCAGTTCAATGAAATTCCTAAAAGATGGGTACCATGCTGAATTAAAAATTAATGTGATAACGCCTTGAAGCAAAAATCAAGAAATCGAGAAAAAAATTGTCGCCATAATTCTTCACCAAAATTGAAAAAAATCTGTACACAATAGAGGGGTCATTTTGGAGCATGCAGACCTCATAATCAGGTTAAAACCCCTCAAATAGCTGAGCACAGGTGTTTTGTTGCAATATGATAATGCACAAACTCATACTAACATTCAAGGCTTATCTTTTAGGTATCTTCTCAATCTGTCTTATTATACAGACCCCGCTTTCACGTTTTTGTGGCTAAATATATCAATGTAGAGTTATAATAGACGGTGCATGGGTGAGTAATTGTGCTGAAGACAAAGAATTTTTGTCAGAGGCGTTCATGTACTCCCAAAGTATTTAGATACTTGTATTACAGGCCATGGAAGCTTTGTAACCAATAAAAGTATTTAAAGTTCTCAATTAAATTATGCTCACAGTATTCATTGTTTTTAACTTTAATGAAGGTAAGGTTGTTCCCTAAATGACGATAAGAGGAATCTTCGAAATTCTGTAATAGTATATGAGTTGAGTGAAACTGTTTCTTGACGTTACCGTCATTTTGACATTTTTCTCCACTTTACCAAGAACGTTGATGATAGTAATATTCGGCGGGTAAGTTGAAGTTTGTGAAGGTTTGCATCCATAAATGAGGAGGTTACAAGATTTTGCAATCAGAATCGCTTAGTTGAGTGCTTCCTTTGCTGTAGGATGCACTCTTGTAAGACTATGTAGATAGCTGATGCAAGCTCCTTTTAGTTTACATTTTGATACAACGAAAATCTTACAACAGTTGCAAATTTTGAACCAATAACTTCGATTGTTTTGTTTTACTACTTTGCTTTGCACGGATTAAGTTCATAGATGAAAAGCCTGCTACACCCAGTACGACTATTCTAACGCATCACTACACACAGTGCTCCCCCAAAAAATGCTGATGGCTGTAGATGTTGATTCAATGTGTCATTGACAGTTGGATGTCTAGATGAAGTACTTGACTTAACATTTTATGCAGCCGTCTTTCTTGTGAATTTTTACTGTTATAAAGTAATAAATAGCAAGGCCTGTTACAATCAATTTCCTGTCATGGCACAACTTGTAATAGGTTCTTATTACTCAATCCGATAGCAGTGAAACGGAAAATTTTCTGATGTATCATTTGTTTCTCAGAAATAAAACATCACACAATCAGCCACTTGAATTCTAGTGGAATTTTGACAAGTTCTTATAGAAGAATGTAATGTCTTCTTATACTAAAACTAATCTTGTATTTCAACATTAAAAAAGTGGTTGATGCCATATTGATTTACACTTCTTTCCACAAATACAAGAACAGGTTTGTAGATAAACCAAAATGCTATTGAAAAATCAATTCTTCAAACTAAATAGAATAGGGTTAAGAGTTTTTAAGTCAGCTTATTCCATTAAGAAAACACTAGTTTTGATATATTCACACTATTGGGAAAAGCATTCAACTCTTGTGGAATTTTTTAATAGAATGAAAGTAAATATCGTCTTGCTAACAAGGTGGGACAAGGTCTCTTTTTAAAATGTTTAATTCATATAACAAGATATTCTGCTTTTAGAGGAGATTCTTAAAAAATTTAACAAAAAAAGACTGGAACACGCAAGTCAAAAAAGTTGCTTAAAATATCTCCTTAAAATTCATTTACAATATTCTCAGGGAAAAACTGAAGATGTGGAGAAAATACCTGAAAACTGAACCATTCTGTGTTAACAGCCCACAATGTCAAACACATAAAAAAGTTGTTGCAACATATTTCGATGATTAGTCATAAATGAGTGTAATTATCAACCAAGGAGAATGAAACAGTAGGCTACGGTGGCTTTTACAAACGAACAGAGATGCTCATTATAGTACTACACTATAGCAGAAAGTCTATCAACCATAGCATGTGTAACTTCTACGTGTAATAAAATACAAATTAACAAAGTCTCAATTCTTAAAAAATCTTCATTGGACTTCCCTATAATAAACAGCTCAAACTTTGGGTTATCAAAAAAGTCATTAAAAAATCAAAGTAAAGGAAATATATCAAATGTATAAATTGTGATATCAAAAACGCTTGAGAACATATCTAATAGAATGATTTTCTACATTCTTGTTTATTGGAAATACATGACAGTTACAATTCTATACAATTCTTGAATGATCATTAACTCCCATGCAAAAATCCTAACTTTTAATTTGAGTTACACATAATGATGAGCTAAATGTAGTTAAGACATGATACAATTAGATTATTTGCAGAAGTTGTTAAACAATAAAATGACGGGTTGTCCATTTTCCAAGAGGCAAGTTCAGCAATAAAGGATCTACTAAAATGGCAACAGCATAAGGAAATTACAAGATAGCTATATAACCATCAAGATAATTTCAATAAGGATGAAAATATACAAGGACCATGCTCCACATATCGTATACCAGGAAAAGTGAACTTAAGGAAACAGTATGCTGAATTTTTCGTAACTTGACATCAGATCCAAGAGGCAAATGCAATCATCCATATAAGTCTAATAACTTCTCTGGACACAACAATCAGCCGAAATGGTTATAGCCATAATTTTTGCGAGCTTTGACAGTATCGTTGAAGGAATACTAGTTCGGAAATAAATATGTACCTCAGAGTTCTTTTCCATAATAATGTTTTAATATAAAGAGCCGCAAAAACTGTGAAAATCCCAGTTCAGACTATTATTCCACCCTCTGTATTCATCAGAATATGATTATATGTTGAACCTTTCTTTTTCCTGAAGCTAAAAAAACATCTGTATGGTCGCCTCTAGTCTTAAGAAGTTTCATATTTTTTAAAGGCATCCAGAAGTTAGAAAAATAGTGTAACAACATAAAAAGACCTACCACTGTGCTAGATGCTTCTTAGACTTCCTGGTAGTCAACCTTTATACAAATTACTGTTACAGATATTTTTGCAACACTACCAAACAAACTGAGAGACTATAAACTTCAAACAACAGAAAAAAATACTATAAAAGAATCATATAAGATTCTGATAACAGAGTGAGCTAAACTAATGTCACTCAAACGATTTTCCAAAAACGCACATGAAAAGAAACAAGTTGAAGTTGAACGCTCCAGAAAAAATCGACTAACTTGCTTATCTGGTATAAATATTGATAATTAGTAAAATAAATAAATACATAAATAAATGGTTGCGGTTTTAATTAGATGTCTAACTAAGCGCAGAATTGTTACTTACCTAAACCAGCTGAAAGAAGCCGATGGACCATGATGTCTGCATATCGTCTAATTGGAGATGTAAAGTGTGTATAAATGGGGACATGGAGCGCGTAATGTTCAAACTTCTCGTCACTGTCGGCCTCGGCGGAGCAGAAGTAGCGTGCTCTTGTCATGGGCTTTGCCAGGAGGTGATAAAGTGCTGCCGCTGCAGGAGAATCTGAAACAAATTTCCTCCTTTATACCACTCTGCTGCATTGCAGAATACACTTTAATTCAAAACATATTAACAGTCTGCCTAGTAAATTTTCAAGTTTTTAAATTGGAGTGACAAAAATATTCTACTACGTTAGCTAATACAAATTTTAAACTTTCTAACATAGTTGTGTTCTGTACAGTACTATAAATTCATTTTATGTCAATTTATATTAGTTAGCCAGTGATAGAAAGTAAAGTAAGAAAAATATTATCTACAATTGATATGAATCGTCATGTGATTTTATCGTATAACCTATGTAAGGGGAGGAGGTTTAACATCACCATAGAATAGTCTGCGGGTCGAAATTTACAGAAGAAATACTAGTGGAAATAATCATTATCTTTTTATTGCATTCTATCTACTGTTAGACAGATGATTGCTGAATCTTACAAAACTTATAACAAACTTATAACAATCCAAAGGCAATGTTAACTTCAAATATTTGAAATGGCCTTCTAAGAAAAGATCTTAATTACAGTGTTAATTAATTAAATGATATCAGATATTCAAAACTAAAAAATAAAAGAAATCTTCAGTGATCTGGTTGTTTGACTCAAAGATTGTGTTTCCTCTAAAAGCGTTTAATCGAGTTATAGTTCAGTCAAATTAAAAAAAGACACCGTTTTTTTGCAAAAATTAAGTGCAGCTCAAAATATATCAAAAAAATTGAAAAAAGAATTCAGTAGAATACTTTTCTAACACTTTTAACAATCGCTTCACTTTCAAAATGGCGGCCAAAGTTGGCCCAAAAACAGTTTTTTTCGTTAAAATAAAAAACTAATCATTATAGAAACAAAAGTTTTGCGGTATTTGCAATTATTTTGCGGCTCACGCAATATTTGCACAGGTTAGTGCAACTATTAAAGAAAATTTTAAGCCCAACCCCGTGTCTGTAAATGTGGCGGCGTATGATTTATTGAGACTACAAAAAACGCTTTTTTTCGAAAAAGTCGATTTTTGCAAAAACTATAAAGTATTATTTTTTAATTTTGAAAAAATACTTTTATTCTACTCATCAAGAGCTACACTTCTACCAAGTTTAGTTGAAAAATAATTATTTTCCAAAGAGATACAGGTGCTCGAATAAATCACGATTTTAAGCGTTTTTTTTTTACAACTAATTAATTTGTTTATAAATCAAAACCGGGTTGGACTTATTCGATTCGTATTAAAAATTCCTTTATCTGAAACTTTTTTTCTACAATGCTTAATTTTTTCTTTAAACGGAAAAAACTATTTTTGGCCAACTTTTGGCGCCATTCAATTCTACGGAATTTTTCCTATTTTTTAGATATTTTTTCGAGCTGCACTTAATTTTTGCACGTAAAAATTTAATTTGACTGGATTAGGACGTGGAAAACTAGAAAAATGCTTTAAAGAAAAAAGAACTTTGGAATAAAAAAAGCAAGAAAAAAAATATAGTTCATTCAGTTCTATAAAGAGTAAAGATTTTAAGAAAAAATTAAAATGTTGTTTTCCACGCAAAAGTAGCCCAAAATATAACCAAAAGCACTTGAAGTAAACTTCTCTTTTGTTACTTTTAAGGGGAACGTCTGTTTTTTTTTGGCCAAAAAATCGATGTTGAGATTTTTATTTTTTCAGGTAGCTGAAAACCCTAGGATCATAATGCTTTTTTCTATATCTCAATTTATCACAAAGATATACATGTATGTATATATATATATATATATATATATATATATATATATATATATTATATATATATATATATATATATATATATATATATATATATATATATATATATATATATATATATATATATATATATATATATATACACCATGCTCATAGCCATTTTTTCCGCCCTGCAAATTGTGACTTGTTTCTTCGGAAAAAACGTCGTGTTTTTTTGGATCAAAAAATTAATTTCAGGTTTTTCTATTTCCGAAATGCTAACGACCTCAGAATCGCAATGTTTTTATTAATTTATTCGTATCTTTATACCTATACATGCATGTTCGCGGCACCAGTTTTTCCGCGGTGCAAGTTTCAACGAGTTTTCTCGCCAGTTACATCGTGACCTTTGAACGAGCGTTGAATTTGAATCATTATGTCTAAATGTTCGCAAAACAAAGGATCTCGTAAAGATCCAAATTAAAGAAAGTGTGGTAGAAATAAAAAAAGAAAGTTTCATGTGCTGATAAGAAATCTCAGCGTTTTTCTCAATATGGGGATTTTTCGCGAGGTGGACTTTTCTCGGAAACCATTAATCCGATCGACCTAATTTTTTTTTATGTGTTTATTGAAACAATTGATTGTCTATATTCTACAATCAATTCTCCAAATTAAACCTAAAATATTTTGTTACTTTAGAAGAGGGTAAAAAGACGTTTTTCCGAGAAATTTGGCAACTTGGTTGTAGAATACCGGCAGGATACATATGTCTACTTTAAGATGCCGTCTGATTTTTTTCTTTCGGCAATACTGATGCAAAGATATCCTGTCCACCGCACAACGCACGGTTTTTCAGGAGACGACTTCGGCGCCCTCTGGTGGAGTTGAAATAAATAATATAATTTAAAAAAAAAATTGTTTTTGATGCCTCTTAATATATCTTTTCAAATGCACGAAATCTTATATTTCTAAATAAAATAGATTTCTATAAAAAAATTATGAAAATTGACCAATTTTCACCAAAACAAAACAGACGTCCCCCTTAAAAAAAGGTCGAGAACATTGCATCAAATTAGCTATGTTATTGATCACAATTCTTCAACAAACATTCCCATAAAGCAGAGAAATGAAAAGAAACGTGTTATTACCTGTTTGGATGGAATTTCCACCACTTTTGTCAATTGCAGTATTGACATGTGGTAAATAGATGCCCTAAAGTCTTTTGGGTCATTTTTACCAAATGGGGTAATTCTTCGGAAACCAGTGTTGATTGAATGGTACAATTTTATGAGCAATGACAATTCCATTTTAGGCCAGAAGTTATAATATTACAATAGTTTCACTTTCTACTTTGAATGCAAAAACTAGATAATGTACTCAGAAATTCAAACCCAATCATTTAGAAAAACATACATAGACTGCATAAATTCAAGAGAAAAAATTTGCTACTACATTCTCATGTCCTAAGATGTCTGTTAAAAACTAGGAGATACAGTTTAGTTGATGCAATTGAGCAAGGTTTGCTTTCTCGGTCTCTTGTTTAACAGTATGGTGAAAGCACTTGAAGGAATAATAAATGATCAAACATCCTTTGATCTGATCGAATGTGGAATAGCATTTTAAGGAATAAAGGTAAGCACAGGCAATAATTGGAGGACCACAGCTTTCAATCACATGTTTTATAATAAGTTGCAGTCTTTCTGAAATCTTGCAGGTTAAAAATGGGATTGGATAGGAATGCTTGTACTACACAACAAAGAAGATTTAAATGTGACAGAAAGTCTATTTCTAGGATGGGATCCTTAATTTTAGCAAACATGAAGACCCATTGAAAGGGATGGCAAAGGCTTATGTCCATAATATTAAGCTTTCCACCATAGGTGTTCAAGAAATGATTGCAGTAAAAAATGAAAGGAGAACTTGATCTGACGTTAATTCTAGTAATGGAAATGTTTATTCCTATGCTTTTAAAGTACCAAGTTTAATTGTTCTATATATAATAATTAAATGAAGAGTACGGTTGTTAAAGGTGCTAGTCACTATTTGGCCTTAATTTTTCAGCTTTCCTGTTATAGCTTAGTATTTTCAAAGCTACATGATACCTTTTGGCTTCAGTTGTTGAAACATCAGCTATTCTAACACTTTTGCTTGGGAAAGTTTAAGGGAATGTGTAGAAGATAGGATGGCATTTGAAATGTAAGGTTTTTGATGACGAAAGTACAAGTGCGAAAACGCAAGCTCAGAGTTCTCTAGTCTCATGTTAAAATGAAACAAAAGTCACGTTGTGAGATTAAAGTAATATGATGCACAGGATATGGATGTGATTTGGGACCATAAAATCTGTAGAAATATTATTATTGACATAGAAGCAGATATTGGAGTCACATTGACGACTTGAGTACTTCAGTTGATAAAGCACCTTAAGTCAGATTATATGCGTAGAAGTTAGAAAAATGTCTTGTCACCTAGATGAACCCCAACTAACGGAGTTTTTAGTTTCTCTTCACCACTGACCAAATTTAAGGAAGAAAGGCTGTAAGTTGCATTTCATTTGATCTGTTACTGCACAGCAAGAAATTTTATTCCACTTGCCTAAACCAAAGATCTGGTCACATATGCCAAAATGGTAGAAGTTTGAGGGCGACTCCTGCAGTGGTTATTCTTGGGCAGCCAGAAGGAGATTTGTTCTATGTTATAATTTTTGTATGGTTAATTACTAAGATATAAAATTTTTAAACCACAAAATGATTTTATTATTTCTGCACTCAAAATTCAAAACATTAATAACATAAAAAAATAGAATTTCGAACATAAAGCGTATAATAGTCACTTGGTCACTCAATAAATATTCTCACATCAAGTTTAAAATGGTTTAAATATTTGTAAAAGGGCCTAAAATAGGTATGACAATACAAGCAGAATATTCTACAATCAACTAGACTATATAACAGTTGAGATGTAATTAGACCTGTCTACATTTACAAAAACGGGTGATTCTCCAATTGTATAAATGAATTTTATATTAAATTCGTGCAGGGAAAAATTTTCTCTCAACTTCCAGAATGCTAAAATACGTTGAAAAACAACAAAAATAACTCTACAACCTACCATAAGTTGGTAACACCCCCATACCTTACTATTTAATGCAAACAGCTCAGTTATCCCTTCTATGCTGCTAGACCAAAACCCATTGCTAATTTTTATTTCCGAAAGTTTTTATAATTGTGTCATTTTTGATTTATTGCACTGAGCATTGCATTGACTAAAATTAATTTCGCGTCTTCTAGTTCTTACAGATTGCACAGTCTAACAAATGAGGTATATTTTCTGATAGGTAAGAGGGCTAAGTATGAAAGTACAAAGCATGCTATTTCAAAATATTAGATAACGTAAATTCTAGAAACATAAAAACACTCACGTGACCCCTGCTCAGCCTGCACTCTGGATATACTGGACTGGATGTTCTTTGAGGACGACACATCTACATCAACATTGAAGGCCTTTAAATTCTTCTCCAACTCTCCCAGCATCCTCTGGTTGGGGGGCTCATGACAGCGCAGAAAAGCCAATTCAGGAAAGTCCTCCACTATCCTCTGCGCCACAGTGATGTTGGCCAGCAGCATGAACTCCTCAATTAGCCTGTGCGCTTCTTTGTTCTCATACACAAAATATTCTATAGGTTCTCCGGTGCTCTCATCCAATCTAAATAGCAACTTGGTCTGGTTGATTCTCAGTGCGCCATTATCAAAACGTTTGGTGCGCAAGTTCGTAGCAATTATTTGGAGGTCGTTTACCACTCTGCTCAAATCCTTGTATGTATAGTTTCCATGAATCGTAATCGCACTTCCTCCGGCAATCTCGCGCTCCGGTTCTTCAATCATCTCCTGAGCATGTTCGTAGGATAGCTGGGCACACGAGTTTATCACAGAGCGAGTGAAACGATGGCTAATAATTTCACCTCTAGGTGTCATCTCCCAAAATACTGAGAAGGCGAGCTTGTCTAACCCAGGCAGTAAAGAACAATACAAGCACATCTGCTCTGGCAGCATGTGGAATACATTATTAACGAGATATATAGTAGTGGCTTTCTGGCAAACCATTTTGTCCAGAGGTGTACTCTCTGACAGGTAATACGCAACGTCTGAAATGTGCACGCCGACTTCCACGTTGCCGTTTGCCAATTTCCTACAGGAAACGGCGTCATCTAGATCGCGAGCAGTCGCCGGGTCTATTGTAAATATGCACTGCTGGCGCAAGTCTTCTCGATAGCTAAATTCCTTCTCTGGGATACTGCGGCTATACGGGATGTAATGCAGAAGGCTGGGAGGGAAAGGTGTTATGTCCAGCGAGTGTTCAGACAGTAGCGCGTACATCTCCGACTCCAAGTCACCATTAACGCCAACATTCTCCACAATCACGCCTATTGGGCTGCCGACCTCCCTCCAGGCAGTTATCCTTGCCTTAAAGAGCATGTTTTCGTACCGGTTTGGATGCTGGTGGAAGCCTCGCGGACAAAACTGTGCAGGAATCCTGATCTTAGGCACACGAAGATCACGTGGGATAAACTCGCCATACTGTTTGCTACGGTCGGGCGTGAGGTGTAGGAAGCCGATGGCTGTTCGAGGGTGCACCTGGAAAACAATCTGGATGTAATAAAAAGTAGTAGAAAAGACAAAATTACATTACATTAATAAAACACTACTGCCTTATTCAATATTTTATCTGAATTCAGCTTATTTTTTTGTTTTGTTGTAGTATTTCTGAATGAAATGTGACAGAAGTTGAACTACAATGCACTAAATCTAATTACAATAATTGCACTAGCCTCAGCCTAATGCTGTTCATTTAATTTTATTTGCACTCTTAGAAGACTGCTCAGACCTATGGAGAAGAAGGGAGCAATATCAGCAAATTGAGCAAAAGTTTATATTTAACTTCAGTTTTCTATTGTTTTAAATGTGTAAGATCTGCTTTAAACTTTACCATTTATATGAGAAAATCGTAAGCTAATAAAAATTATTTCTGCATTACGTATAGATCAGTCAAGATCTTTGATAGTTCCTGGTGATTTTGCACTTCCAAGATCATGAATGTTGGATAATGGTGATCTTATGTTATTAATTCTCAGAAATTACATCGAAAAATTCAAACAGAGGTTCTTTTACTAAGCCAAGAAAAGCTCATTGAAAATATTGAGCATTGCTATTGAATCTGTAGCTTCCAACTGCAAAGTTTACAGGACTGTTGAATCAAACCAACTCTTTTGGGCACATTACTAATTGCAAACTTTAAAAATTTTCTCCTGTAGTCATGCAACAGAAAAATCCAGTCCAAGCATGACCTTGAGGTTGTTACAAATAGCCTAAGTACAATTTTCATCATCATTTTTATGGAAATAGGATCTACTTAGAACAATGTCCAAATCCTAATGTGAGCAACTGATTATTTACAATTCGTGTAGTTTTTTGTTTCTTCCGTAAATAAAACTCCAACTTCAATTGCCTTTTGATCTGCTACTTTCAGTTGCCTTATCTGTGATTTTTTGATTAAAATATTTCCAATACTAAACATACATAGGCCATTAACCGACTAGGCATTTGTGCCAATTCAGCTGTAAACAAAACTGTAGTTAATAACATACATCTAAACATCTTTAATATGCTAAAACAAGATGTTGATAGACAACAGTCCATACAAAGCAAAACATGCATCTATAGATTATCCACACCCTAACTTACCTCTTCCAATATGTGGACTACAAAAGCAGCTTTGTGTTTCTCAGGCCACTCCGACTCATCCTTGATCTTGATGGCAACGATGTCTCCATCTAGCGCGCCATTCCGATCAGCAACAGACCCCAAGAAGTAATCCTGTTGTGTGCGATCCACATTGTTGACGTACGCTTCGCGGTAGTTCTTCGAGTTAATGCGCAGCACGCCCTTCACAAATGCACCACAAGCCAAGCCTTCTTGCACCACATCTGCCGATAAGTAAGTAACAAACTTCTTCTTTTTTACCTTCACCCTCTGCTTCTTCTGGGATGCAGCGCTCGCGCCTGCTGCAGGCGACTGCAAGCACGAAACGTCAGGTTCTGACTGAGAAGACGACCTCTGCGCGCTACCGTTTTCGATCTTAGAAAGGAATTTAGCATCGTCCTTGCAAGGTGAATCATACCTGCCCCCTACCTGACTCTTGTGACTTGAATTTTTCTTTTGCGATTTATTGTAGCAGCGCTCCTGCACATCCTTGACATACTTCAAATTGATGTGCCGGCAGCAAAGGCCGTTCTTGATCCTGTACACCTTGCCAGCTGTTTGCGCAGGGATTGCTGTGATTTTAAAATCAAAATGCAAACTTAATAACGAGCTGTCCGAACCGTCATCATCTTCAACTAGCTGGTTCGCTTTTTTCTGAGCCTTTTTGTACCTGGGCTTTCTCCTAGTCTTCTTTTTAGCAACAGTGAGTTCGCTAACTCCATTGCACAGATCGCTTCCAGCAGCTGAGTAACAGCCATTTGGTAGCTGAATCTCCTGCTGGGTTTCATTAACAGTAGTTGTAGAACCTAACAAATCATTTAGGTGTTGAGCAGCTGAGCGGTGCTGAAGCACTATTCGGGGGCTCTCTTTTTCCATAATTCTAGTCGCTTTCTCCCCAAATTACTGAAAAAAATTAGTGTAGAATTGTTTGCATCACCATTTGCAACATTATCGTCAGCAATAAAATTTCGCAATGTGTTATCTCACTATTGGGAATTTTAATTTGCTCATCAGAAAGAAAATACACTCAGATTATAACCTACAAAGTAACGATATACATTCACTACGCAATATAAACAATTAAAACAGCGAATCTCAACATTTTTTTCTTAGTCTTGAAAATACAACATAAAGACTAAAAAAGAAAATCCGATTTTGTCTGTATTTTCAACCCAGAAGATAATTATCTATAGGTAATTTCTTAATCAACCAGAAATATTTGTGTAATATGTAGGTATTTAAAATACTTGAAAGGTGACACAGTTTCATGTGGCACTACTTATCATTACGGATGGAAGGGGGGTATGCAATTTACCAATATCACTGATATTCCATAATGTATTTTGACTAACGTCGGATTAGTTTAAAGAAAACCTAACTGACCAAGCTAAGACTCCGTTAGATGTCAGAGTGTACATTCATCTTTCTGTTAACTCACTTGTATGATTTTATATGTAAGGGTATCATGTGGAGGAGTTTTATCTTTCTCTCATAAATTACTTTTACAAATAGAACCGATCTTAAGACTACAAGAACATTTCTGACGTTTAAGAAATTCCAAGTAAGGGCTTCTTCTTACTACACCGCACAGTTTCTTAATTATGAATTATAAATAATTCACCATACCTAGGAGGCTTTGTTGAGGGCAGAATCGTTGTTAGTTAGCAGAACTCGAAAATCAAGACTAAAATTAGACAAAGAAACTATAAAAAATAGAAAGGACCTAGAGGAAAAATAAAAATTATAGAGTGCAACTCACCAATTTGAGTATCTGGAAGAAGAGAGAACAACTGCCATAAAGATATCGATTGTGTTCTCCCCCCTGACAATGGTTGAACCAAATTACTGATAAAAGATTACATCTTTGGAGGAAACATACATTATATTCCCACACATTTTACAAATTTCAAGAAGATTTTCGATTATCAAAACTGTCTATGATACTGACTGCCACGTGGTTGAGTTGAGCCAAAGCAATGCAATTTCCTGTAAAATCTTCTCTATGGAGGTGGTATATGGAATTAGAGTAACCATTTCCATTCAGAAACCAATAAAATAAGGAGAGGATTTAAAAAAGGTTTAATGTAATTTTATAATTTAGGCATCTCCAAAAATTTGGGACTGGAATGGTGTAATCAATCAGAACAATCAATATGTTTGTGGAAGAATTGTCGTAACGCATAAAAACTTAGCGCTAGGGCAGTCTGTAAATTGAACAACCAAACAGGGTCTACAATGGGGTATGCACATACAAAGACGATCTCAAGAATTCAAAAATTGTCAGCCTTTAGGGGGATACGTTATTAAACTTCCAAGTTAAGAGCAAGTTCTATATTTACATGTTTGACTAATGGCTTTGCACTTCACACATTTGATATTCATGTAGTAGTCTTTGAGAATTGGTTAACTACGACCTTTAAAGTTGAAGGTTTTCTCGTCTTCGTCGAATGGTGGGGATGGAAAGTTATTGGTTTCTGGATCACTTTCCTTGTAAAACTCAGACATTTCAAAAACGCTGATTTCAAAAAAAATTATAAAAATGTTTTTATTGTATAAGTAATCTTCGCGGTACGTCTTCGACACTCAAGCTACTAATTATACTTGTAAAGAGAGAACGGGGGATGACTAAGCAGGAACCAATCGTGAGCAAAACACAAAGACGACAACTAAACCGGTTCGGCCATATGACTAGGATAAACCAAAACAGATTAACCGGAAGGGTTTGGGGAGCAAAAAATCACAAGAAAGGGGAAGAAGAAGGCCAAGGAAAACACTGTTACAACAAATAGTAAGTATATATGGGAAATAAAATGGGCAAAACAATAGAAGAGATGATGAAAATAGCATTAAATAGAAAGGACTGTCCGCCAATAACGGTAACAATGAGAACAACTGCACGAATTATTAATAGGCTAAAAATTGCTTTATCTTGGAAGAAAACAACTGAAGAAGGAACTTTTGTAAAAGCCGCACAGGATTGAATTTTATCAGCCGCTTTAGTTTAGTTGTTTAAAGATATCTGTGTTTGAAAGTAGTTTCCCCCCTCAATCACTAGAATAGTTACTTCAACAACAACGATAGTGCCTTCTTAAATTTTTGTAGATAGTTAAGAGGGCATCGAGAGATAACGAAGTACATAAATTAGATCTTTATCCGCCTTCCGCTTCTTATAACACTTGTCCAAATTGAAATGAATATCGCTAAAGAATCCCTCGCGCAATTGCAGTGTTCAGAGTACCGACTTCCTCTTTCGGTTGGACCGGTGACGTGCGGCTCCAACAGATTTTGTTGTGGAAGATGCTCCAGCGGAGACACGCGGATCGAGATTTACGAGGTGCTGGCAAAAAACTTTGCTTTTCCCTGCAGATACCAAGAGTTCGGCTGTGAAGAGTTTGTCCCGTGGGGTTCGGTACTGAGCCACGAACAGGGCTGCCCCAAGAAGCCGCAGCTGTGCCCCGCCGAAAACTGCACTTGGTCCGACGCAATGGAGAAAATTCCCGCACACTTCGAGGAACGTCACGTTGAAGATTATATTAAGGCAAATCTAATCGAACTTCGACTGTGCGAAGAAATGAGGTGGTGCAAGTTGCTAAAGATCGATGCCGGCTGCTTTGTATTTGATGCACACTTCAGCATGGCGAAACAGTTGCTCGAGATGAACGTATTGGCCCTTGCTGATCTTAAAGAAGCTGATAGGAGCAAATACCAAATAACTCTTCATTCGCATAATTTCTCTGAGAGGATTACGCTTACTAGTGCCGTTGTCAAACCTCTAGCTATGTTCAATCAAAATGGGAACAAAAGCGACAATATAATCGAAATGAATGTTCTAAAGTTCCTCACAAATGACAAAAATGTGGTATTCTGCGAAATAACTCCAAACGTGCAAGAATACCATGAGGAGATTAATCGGAAGTTGGTGAAGCTGCTGAAGTGTCCACCGTGTAAGAAATGTTTTAAATGCCAAGACTGCTCACTGTGTTATAAAGGACCCACACAAACCTGTTCGTTAAAGCGGTCGATTAACCAGATGTATTTCTGTAAGAACAAGGATGTGGGATGTCCCTTTATTGGCCTGCTTGAGGACATGAAGCTGCACCAACAAGCGTGCGATTTCTACAGGTGCCCGCTGCAAAATTCCCAGAACTGCAGCTGGAATGGGAACTTTGAAGAGTTAGTCGCGCACTGCAAATACAGTCACCGCTACAAAAATGAAGAATGCGATTTCTGGATCAACCTGGCTTCGAAAATCAATGGGATGTTTCAGCTGATCCACTTCGACGGTCTATTTTTTAGGATATGCTGGATGTACGGTGACGGGCTTTGTGTAGCTGTCCAATTTGTAGGACCCCACAAGAAGGCTAGCGAGTATTTGTTCAAATGGAGCCTTGAAGCCAGGGACAACCTCCACTCGGAACTGTCTATGACACGCTGCTGTTATTCCTTGTCCAATGAGGAAACGGCCTTTGATAGTTCGTTTCAGATCCCCCACTCCATTCTCACACAGTTAGTTGAAGATAATATGTTTCTGTGCAGTGTTAAAATATTTAAGAATGTAAATTAACGAACACGCTTGGTTTGTATCCACTTCTTAGTTTTGGAAAACCAAAACCATCAGCTACAATACAACAAAAACCTTAATCGCAGCAATAAGTATTCAAACGAGTAAGAAATCAAGTTTAAAAAGAAAGTTGAACTGGAAAAATATCAGAAGAGAGTGGACACCAAGCAAATTATGAAGAAACTCAAAAAATTAAGTAAAGCACAAATGTGTAATAGTAAACTTTTAAATCAGTACATGTATAATGGTTTACGAATAAACAAACATTTTATGGTTGTTACTTTGATATTTGTATTTCAAGATTTAAATTTGCAGATTTCACTTTTTCCCTCTCTAGATCAGACATTTCATCCTTTATGTTTTTTTGAATTCCTGATTTGGAAGTTTCGCCTTTATTTAGTTGAGCTTCTTGCCCACCCGCATTTTTTGCATTTGCTCGCACTTCCGTTCTTGTAAATTTTCACAAAAAGTTCTTTTCCCAATCCAAACTTCCAATTTTTATCGACAAAGAGTGTAAGACACTTGCTACAGTACTTGAAGTTGGAAATCTAATGAGGTGTGACACATCTTATAACCTTTTCATTATTTTTGTATTGCCTTGTCTTCTCTATCCCTCTGTTTTTTACAGAACCATATTCCTTTTAGCTCAGATGTTAGTCAGTCAATTTGAATAAAGTTTCCTGTTCTTTTCACTAGGTGTCTGTAGTCTGTTCATTTCTTCGGGTCCATTCCAACTTTTTGCTTTACCCTCCTATTTAGCTTCACCTTCGATTGTGTCTTTCCGATATTTAGTTTCGCTTTGAAGTTTCCTTATGCCTTATCTTTTTCGAGTCATCTAGAAAATTATCTTATCGCAGTTTGCTTCCATTGACGCGTAAACTTTGATAAAGCGGTTATTGCCTGTATCGCGAATAATGCTGCTAAGAGGTGAATGTTTTGGAAATTAAAAAAGACCGCCTTCACGTCTTACTGATATCAAATGATTTATCTAATCTCGCCTGTTATAGAATAGTGATATCCGTGATCAAGCTACTTTGAATAAAAGCGCCAATAATGCTTTAAATATCTTTGACAAACGTCAAGAGGTGTTCATGACTGATTTCCTAGTGCTAACCAAAGTCTGCGTTTCGGCTTCAATGATTTTGTGGCTTGTTATTCTTCTGGGTTAGAGCAGCAGTACAATACTGTACGTTTTCTAAGTCGTAGAGAAACGTTTGGTAGATGGAACACAAAGTTGGGAAAAACTAGGTGTCTTCTGTAATGTCTTTGTGCCAGTAGTACTTAATTATTATAGCTCTTTTCCTAGCAAAATTAGCTCAGGTTATCCGTTCATTTATTTTTAGCTTTGTATTTCGCCACCCGTGGCGGCTCTGTATTTCTTCGCTAATTATTCTTTAAGAAGGTTGAACACTTGTTGGAATAAAATAGCACCGGCAGTGTATTCAGGAACTGTTCCTAGGTAAAATAAGTTTAACCACCAATAGTAAGGCTGGTTCAATGATAGCCGACAACAATAGAAAGAAGCAATCAAACAAATACAGAAATAAATACAATCCAAAAACGAAACTGGAATATTTGAGCCACATTATGAGAGGGGATAAATACTCATTGCTAAGAAATATAATGCAAGGCAAGATTAGAGGGAAACGTAGCGAGGGTAGAAGAATGTCTTGGTTGCGGAACCTGCGTGAGAGGTATAATTGCAGCTCAAGTGAACTATTCAGAATAGTAGATAAAGTCAAAATAACCATGATGATTGCTAATCTCCGGTAGGAGTGGCACAAGAAGAAGAAGAATCAAACAAGACAAACAAAATCCATAGTTAACAGTCTAGTGATGTTTTATTTTTGAATAATTGAAAAAGGAACTCGGTTTTGGAGAAGGCCAATTTTTTCCAGAGGTATCCGATCAGAATGAGAACAGAGCCAGTCCACCTATCTCTTCTAACCTTCACCGTGTGGACAGAACAGTAATCTTATTGGTACAGAAAAATATCCTTCACTAAACTATTGACAGATAGTTGGAAGTACAGTGGCAACAAAAATTCAGAGAAAGAGATCTCTAATGCAAAACAATTTAAATTGTCTTGGACTAACGACTTAGTTTGTCTCAATCATATTTGCTTGGTCTCACATGGTGAAGTGGTATTTCTAGGAATTGATGCAAAACCAAATTACCACCTGTTTGCTTCCCTTTTAGAGTACCTTTTTCTCTTGGTGCAAAGTACATAAATTGTTGTGAAACGTCTCATTCATTTTTTTAACAGCTGCCACGTGGCTATTGAGGAACTTCTATATCTGATATAAATGATAGGGCCCGTTTTATGATAACCAAAAGTATTCATGTGATGCACTTACAGGCTAGGAGTATTGTAGTGTTCAATAGGTACTTCGCCGTCTTCAAATTTACGAGTTCTGTACTTTAAGATTTGTATGAATTGAAAGGGCAAGTACTTTGAACATTTCCTATTGACCATATAAAAGCTATAACATTTAACTCTTCATATAGGCAATGGACCGCATAGTTCAAGCCAGAAGAACGTATGCTTCGTTTCAAAAAAAAAATTTTTTTAATGTCCTCAAGAACTGCGAACTTAAGGTTGAACCAAGTCTGGACGAAATTTTAGCAATTCTCGAGCTCTCTCTCTCAGAGCTAGGATTTCCATATTCTTCTATAATAGCTGTGATGTCCGGAACCCCTACTGAAAATTTCTGGGACTACCAATAAAGGTTGAGGGTAGCACTGCTCTCATGAAATGAGAACGATACTACCACATTGAGAAGCAAATCAAGCTATAGCCACAGTCCGTACACTTACTGACATAGTCTGTGGGAAGTGACCGTGATTATTTGTCGATTTAACGTTTAATTGCTTTTTTTAATTAGAATTTTGCCTGCTCAACAATTTATAATGTTTTACAAGGCACTGATGACAGTTTGTATATAATTACGAAATAACATGAGCGGTAAGTATGGCCGCAAAAAGGTTTTTGATTGTTAATTAGTTGTGTTTCACTGTGAGCGAGCTGGGCATGTTGATACTGATCACTTAATCGTCATTAATGTTATCACTGAGAAGTATATCTCATGCTGACTTGCATTTTAATCAAACATGGATGTCTCGTGGACTTAGTGTGTAGTATTTTGCCCCGCTGCAAGTTTCGCTACATCTTATCCCTAGTGCAGCTGGGATTTGTGATGAACCAGAGTATTGACTGCGATTCTGAGGATCTCGTTCTAAAGTACTTGGATTCTATGGATATTTGTTTTTGATGTGTAGCCCTAAACGACACACCCATAGAGGATTAATGGTAGTATGAGTGACTATAAGTTATAGGGTAATGGTGGACTTGCGGTTTGTAAGTAGATATACCTGAATTAATCTCCTGTGTCCCTCATTTAGTTTTTTGAGGACACGGTGTTTCCAGGTGAGCTTGGTGTCGAGTTAAATACTTAAGTATTTAACGGGCTCGTCATTGAACAGAGTGGCCGTTAATTGAGGTGCAGGTGCGTTTCATTTGGCATAATTGATTGGTAGGTTCCATTTCTCGAGTATAATAGTGACATCTTGTAGTTTAGTATTAGCCAGTTCTAGGCATTCGTTTTTAGTTAAAATAACTGTGTCGTCTGCGTACATTGCGGGGTCAGCGTTGAGAAAATCTCGCATGAAGATGTTAAAGAGTATTGGACCTACAATGCTACCTTGGGGAACCCTGCGTGTATATGTTTGATAGAGAATAGAAAAGTGTGGATTTTGACTGAAAAGGTGCGATTGTCTAGGAAGGAGAACATAATGGATTTGATATAGTTAGGTATCGGTAGAAGTGAGATTTTGTATTTGAGGTAGTTTATCCACAAGTGATCGAAGGTTTGTGTGATATCAATAAACAGGGTTGCTGTAAATGATTTGGATTCAAATGGGTGGCAAGTGGAGTGGCCTTCTCTAAAACCGAATTAAAAGGTTGACAGAATATCCAATCTGTAGACTTCGTCGTTTAGCCGGGAATGGATGACCTTTTCTAATGTTTTGAAATAATCGAGAGTAGAATAATTGCTTTGTTTAATTGCATCGAGAAATATAAATAAAGGTAGAAAATAAAATATTCAATCCTAATTAGAGATGATTCTAACATACCGAAGAATTTCTGCGATATTGTAACCCAGAAAACGATTTGACCTCCCAAAGTAGAAACGCTCAGGACAAGCAATTGTTTAACGAGGGAGTAGTAAGTGTTTACTCTAAGCTTGTGAATGTGACAGCAACATGCAATAGGGTCTACAAATAAATGCAAAAATAATGTAACGTTTTTTCTCTTCATACTGGTGAGTAACATATGCAAGCTACTTATTTATGCTACTTATGTACGCAACACATATTTAGTAAAGTAAAATTACACTGTATTTATCTGTAACACTATGTAGCAGTAGCTCAGAAAGTTTTCTCTTCTAGCACTTTGACTTCCGCGGCCACGCTCAGTAATATTTAAACAATTCAGGATCGGTTCCAGGGCCAACGTGAAGTTTCTAGCGACATCTGGCAATTTCCCATTATTCAAGTTTTCACACGTGCGTGGCTGCATTCCTGGACGGCATAACCATGACCACGGAGTACAATAAATCGAGGCCGCAGATGTCTACGCGATGGTGTCCCCGTAGAGAGCATTGGGATATTCATTACAATAGTAATTTGAACAATTAAAAAATCGCCAACATTCAAGATAGGTCATAATCGCACGAAGAGATCCGTGCTATGTATAAAACGGGCGAACAACACGTGAGAATAATTTCATGAATGTAGTAACCTCACACATACTTCATACATATTTCAACTTGCTTTGGATAATCTCAAAATACGATGTGTCCTATACGAGAGATTAAACATGTGGCATCCATATATCATTATTACTGTTATAGCAATGTTACTTTTAGAGTGGCTGGTTTCCAGTCGCCACAACACTTGTTCCAAACAGTGGGTTGTTTCTTATGCCGATTAGACCAATGGTCGCTGCATGGTTATAGATAAGTTGTTATACTAATTGCTCTATTGTTGTTAACATGGCGCCCGTAATCTTTGGGCTAAATATCAATGCTAGCAAATTAGAGAAACATCAAATTCCAATAGCAGATTCTCTGCATTAGCACACATTAAGCAACAAAGCAATAGCGAGATGTCTAAGAAATACAATATGGATGATAGAGAATATTGAAAGTTACAAAAATATACACAAATAAACCTACATACATACATACATAATAGATCCTCTTCTACCTTACGGTGTAGAGGTGTAAAAGTGAAGTATGTTTCTCCATCTGCGCCTATCCCTAGGAAATATTTTCCCTTGTTTAGGAGTTTAGGAGTTTTTCTGTAAAATTTTGGACATTTCTCCGTTCCAGGTTCTCCTAGGTCTTCCTTCACTGTTAAATATTTTAGTGTGTTAGTATTTCCAATGCTTATGTGCTTCTTCATCCCCGGAGAGCGTGTCCATGAAGTATTCTGGCCATCTATCCATAATTTGTTTGTCTGTAATTACGACTTTACTTTCCTTATCTTCTATCCATTTCAGTAGTTTGTATTTTCCCTGCTATTTTCCTCCATTTTGTTTTAAAATTCCTCCAGGCAATTTTTGGTTGCAGTACTGGTTCTTTAACCCTTTCTCTCTGTTCCTTACACCGTCGACATTTTTGTTCTGTTTTATTACTGAGATATTCTTTCCAAAGTCGTTTCTTCTTCTTTTATTTCATTGTTTCACCATGCAGTGCATTTTTTCTTTCTACCGTAGTTTACACTTCTTCAGCTACTTTGCATGTGTTTGTTTTAAACAAATTCCACGGTACTTCAAGATCGACAAGGTTTTCCCACTTTCACCTTGTAAGCGCATCTTTCAATTTCTTACTGTATCTACTTTTAATATTTCCATCTTATAACTTATGGGTTTTTATACTTGGTTGAATAAATGTGCGATTTTCGAGGATTATATCTTTGATTAACGTTGGGTTAGTTTTTATTCTTACCTCAACCATGTAATAGTCACTACTCATTTCCCTTGTTTTACTCGTATGTCATTAATTTCTCTTCTATGCTCCCTTTGTATTAATACTAAATCTGCAATCAATTTTTCATTTCTACTTTCCATTACTCTTGTATATATTTGTGCTTATAAAGTGTATTACCTATAATCATACCATTATCATTACCATTAATATTTATGAGTCCTCTCCAACTTTCCAACTTGATATTCTGCTTCATTAGTTCTACCAGACCTTCCAGTAAAATCTCCAATTATCATAATTCTGTGCTCTATACCATCCACTTCCATCTGGAGTTATTCCCAGAACACACCTTTGTCTTCTTTAGTCTCATTTTCTGAAGGTCCCTCTCCCACAATAATTGTTATTTTCCCACTTTATGTCTCATCTATATCTACTCTAACAATCTTTTCAGAAATGTATATCCATCCACTCTTGGTTTAGCGCTATTTGAATATCAAATCCAGAATAAATTATTATGTGTTTATTTCTCATCCTTGTCCATTCTTTCCCCTTCTTTCGTCTCAGTAATGCCTATTATTTTTAAATTGCTCGCCTTAAATTCTTTTCCATTAATACCCTGCACATTTCACACTCCTATTTTCAAAATCTTGTCCAGTCTTTTATTCTACTCCATACCCAAATTCGTTTCCATAGCCTGGCTATCATCGTTGTCAGCCATCTTCGTTATACTTTTCAATTATTATTTTATTGAAGCCCACTTTGACAGTTTTACCACTTTCTTTTTCCTTTATAGCTCTTGTTCTAATCTGCCCTTAAATTTTTCTTTATTTTTCTGTTCGATTGTTGCTAATAAATATTTTACCTCCCTCGTACATTTTTTGTTTTTGTTTGCCATAATTATTTCTTTGTTTTTTTTTTGGCTATCTAATTCTGCCAGGTAAGTTCTTATACCCAGTTTATGCCCTACTTTATGGTTCATATCAACTTTCATCTTTTGGTCCAAAAATTAAGTCATTACTTGCTTTAAAATTTTAGCGTCGGTTGTATTTATGAGGACTGTTATTTTATTTTGCTTTCTTTTCAAGTTGCTCTATCTTTTTTACAGCAGCAGTTTTTTTCTTCATTATTTTTATATTCTCCAGTTGCAACTTCTCGTTCTCATGTTTTAACTACATATCTCAGCTTCAAATTCCTGTTGATCTTTTTTGACTTCCTTCAGTTCTATCTTCAAGTCTATCATTTCTGATTTCATCTCCGCTTTCATTTCAATTAATAATTTTATCATTATTTCTAACTTATCATCACTAATGACATGCGTTTCCTCGGGGGATGCCGATTTTCCTTTTTTTCTCGGAGTTTGTCTGATTTTCTTGCTCTCGTCATATTCTCTTTCTCGTGCTTCCTTCAGACTCAAACATTTGTTTTATTACTTTAAAAAACACCCACTACCTCACGAAAATTATTACGCGTACATTATTTGACTGACCCCGGTAACAGAGCTGAGTTTCTAAGTTCACTTGCGCGCGCAGCTTACAACGCCCGACCGCGGTTTCCAGACCTCACGCGATAAGCCACCTGTTTATTAATTTCAGTTGCACGCTTCAAATAATATATTTAGGCTCGAACCAATTACAGTCACCAATCGTACACTTCACTACTTTCAATATTTAAAAATATCATCATTTAAATTTGTCTCAAAACTTAAAAATTTACAACCAAACACACAGGACGTGACGGAGCCGTGCCAACGATTATCGCGTTGCCACTTTACGTCTCAAATAAACCTTCTCCTTGAAACTTATATTACTTTACATAATTACCGTTCTACTCTCTTACAGCTACGGGTAATCATTTGTAGATACAAGTTTCTTCCGACACTCCTCCAACTTTACTTTCGAATGGTTTGTTAAATGTACAAACCACTACAACTATTAACATTAATTTATCTCGCAGCAAATCCTCAGTAGTTTCTTGAAATTTCCCGATGTTCATTATCGATTAAGATCAATATTTTCATACTTACAACCAATTTTGCTTGCTTTCTCCTTCCTCCTGTTTCTTCATTTAAGTAACAAATTGGTAGCATTGAAAAATCTATTATAACACAATATCAAAGCTTAATTTTACCAGTTGATTTATTGATAAAAAGATAACTAGCACAATTTTGTCATTATGACGATACCGTTTAAGAAAATTGGAAATGTTCGTTATACCATCGATAATATAACAGAACCATCCAAACATTCGCAGTGGCTAACTCAAACAATAAGACATAACTTTTTTCTTCCTAGCGTTTAGAATTGTTATATCTTCTTAACACAAGTCCTCTGGCTCATTAAGATACTTTGAACAGAACACGCCAAAGATGTCTTGAATGTATTTGACACACACTAAGAGGTATTCTTTATGTAACTGGTTAATAGTTTGATCTTTCAGAGCCGTCCAAAGACTGGGTTGTTTTGTGATGGCTCTGTATTCTCCAGCTAAATACTATTTAAGAACGTTGCCGACGGTAGAATCAAGTAACACCGACAGTATATCCAGGAACAGTTCTTAGGTGCTTTTTGTAAAGGTTGTAAAAATCCCTAATGGACACTTTTGGACTGAGTCCTATGGGTAGTGTCAGACTCTTACTGATTAAAAAACCATCTCTGTCCGCTAAGCGCCCCGGGACTACTTTTCATATTATTTCAGGTACGGTTGTTCCTTATTTCTTTTTCATTACTTTAACAATGAAGGTAGCCACCGTATTCCACTTGGCCTTTGATTCAGTTATAATGCGGCATACATTATCCGGGGTTAATGCCCCTTCTAGATCTGCGTTTGTTCTATTTCTCTTTTCTCACCTCTCGCACTCGAATACGGTATGCTGCGGAGAATCTGGATCGCCGCAGAACCAACAGGCGTTGGAGTTATCGAGTCCGTATTTGAGGAAGTAGCTTCCATACACTCCATGACCGGTCAGAAATTGCGTCAGGTGGTAATTCACCTCGCAGTGCTTTCGGTTTCGCTATTGCCGCAGATCTAATATAAGTCTCCTTGAGATCTTCTCATTCCTTTTGCCACTGGTTTTCGGTCCATGTCTTCGCCTCTGCTTTGCCACTTGGAGGTATGGCGAGGGGTTTCCGGCGATGACTTCGATCCCTGTATTTGCTAAGGTTCTGTATGCACTGCAAATTTTGAAGTTCGCTCTCCTCATGCTTCCGTTGATACATTTTTTATATTTGTCGAACCTCATTGTAGCTTCCCTTGTTGGTGCTGCGTACAGGGTAATAGAGGTAATAACCCCTGCAAGCAGCTTTCTTTCCTTCGCTTTCGGCCCCCTCATATTCGGCATTAATCGGTTTAGACTTTGAGAAACCTTTTCGGTTTTTCCGACCGCTTTTCGTATATGTGTCATCTCTTTCATCTTGGCCCCAATCCAAACGCGTAGCTACTTTAGACAAGGTGTTGTATCTATCACCGTCTCCCCTAGCCGGACAGTATCGTTATTTTCGTGTAGAGGAGCATCGCTTACATTTACTCGGGGGCAAGTTTAAGTCCCATCCACCTCATTTTACTTCGTATGTTTTCTAGCGTTGCGTTTGCGAGGTTTTCTAATTCTGGTTTCGTTTAACCACCAAAACCAGATCGTCGACGAACGCTATAAGTTGTACCCCGTCTGGAGTCTCCATGTCGAGGATCGAGTCATAGAACGCGTTCCAAAGGTATGGTTCGATGACTGACCCTTGCGGGACCCCGCATTTTTCCTCGTTTACGAGTATCGAGTATCCATCGATTGCCGAGATAACTCTGGATCATCCGGATCAGGTAAGACGGAGTTTGCTTCCGTTGTAGTGCTTCCACAATCCCACGCCAAGGGGCCTAGTTAAAGCGTTTTTAACGTCTAGCGCTGCTAAGACCTACAGCTTTCGGTGCAGCACCTTTTGAATAGCGTCTACTGTGGATTGTCCTTTCTGAAAACCGTGTTGTCTCTCCGACATATGTTCGGTCTCAGTGTTTAATCTTAACAGAAGAAGTTAATTAAGCAGATTAGGTGATAACTGGTGATCTGCCCTTGCTTTGGTGTCTTTTCCAACAGGACGAGCCTGGTCGTCTTCCACTTATCTGGAAACGTCTCTTTTTCGAGGCAACGATTCATCATTGCTGTGCAGTGCTTTAGGTTGAATTTGACCAGCGCCTGGTCTTTCCCGAGTTCAGTTGAGAATCAGCGTTTCTCCTCGGTGAATTGCGTTACCGGCTCTGTGCCGTTCACTGCCGTTAGTTGATTGTTTCGTTTTCGGAGAACAGGTTTGCAGCTGTTTCTAGCTGTTCTAGCAGGGCACTGCTTTGCTTATCTTTGGTCCCCAAAGAACAATCTTGTATCCTAGGCCCCAGATATCATTCTCCAGGTCTTCCAGGATTCTGTTCCATGCCAGAGATTTTTCGCAGCTGATGGCCTTGCGGCCTCCTCACCTCAGCGTAGCTTTCACGCCATCGCCTGTGGTCATCATCTGTGGCATTTTGATTTTTATTTCCACGGACCAGCTTTTGCTTTTCGACGTCCACCAGTAAGACAATTTTTTGCCGTTGCCTCTCTTTTTCGGTTCAAAAACTATCGGATACTGATGTAAGTATTTGTTCGTATAATTCGGCGTCTAGCTTGCCATAGAGGTCTGCTAAGGCGTGTCGCAGCTCTTCGGTAAACCGGTCTAGCCTTTCTGGATTGAAGTTTCACCATTTGACCTCTCTTCGGGCGTTTTCCATGGTTCTCAGGGCTTCTTGCCGGATTTCAAAGGTTATCCATTCATGATTGAATAGGGATTCTTTTTCTTTCAAAAGGATTCACTTTCTCATCGTACAAACATTGAGTCGACTCCAGTTTCATGCAGTAGAAGAGAATTTACTGTCAATCATTCTTTGATTGATTTGCTTCTTAGGTTTGTCGCTGACGATACCCAGATGACCGAGTTCTCATTAAATTCGCCCGTAATAACGAGCTCTTTTCTGTAGCGTCTTAAATCGTCTTGTAGGTCCCTGAAGAAAGATCTACATTCGGTAAAATATAGCAACTGTATATCACATAACCCAAAAGCCGTTTCCTGGGCCGTTGCGAACCGTTGACGGATTGTTTGGAAGCACCATTATTGCTGCGTCTTGTCTCGGGTCTGCATGCCACTATGGGTTCTTGAGGGCTGTCATATTTGGTTCGGAGACGACACTTTTGGCAGTGTCGGTTCTGTAGACCTGGGCGTACAGTAGGTCCAAAGCTGCTCTACTTCTGTTTGCATTAGCTTGAATTATTCGCGCCATTTTTAGGATTTGGGCCTTTTTCACCTGTTTCTTGAGACTCTTTTAATTCTCCTTCTTCTTGGCCTTGACGAGCATGCGATACTTCGGCCAAGCCATGGAGTCGACCCTTCGCCCGACTGCTTTGCATACGTAGAAATGCGGCTCGTTTGGGCACTTGCTTGCTATATGCTGCTCGCTGCCACATTTCAGTCATTTGCCATCTCATTTTACTGTTTTAAAGTCCTTGGAAACAACAGGCGAGAGAGACCTTTTCCTTAATTTTGCAATTGTTTAACCAACCAATTATCATCCTATCCAGCTTTAGTAGGTCTGAGGCTGCTTTTGATGGCAGCTGTCCTACTGCCGAGTAGAATCCAAAGTGTCCCTTTCTGACGTCCCCTACTCGTATGCCTGAGTTATGTATGTTAGGGCCAACGGGACTAATTCGCTTGTCACTGTTTCATCTAGACCCCATTACTATGACTAGAGTCTGGACTTGACCTTGACTTCAATGGCCTCGATCTTTTCTAACATTTGGTCTACAAAAGCATTTTTTCCGCCGGCCTTTATTTTTCTTAGTACTCGTATTATACGGATGTCCCTATTTATAGGCCTTTCTACAGCTATTTCAAGTTCGTCCGGGCTTACGGGCGTTTTCATGATCTTAAGTGCCTCAGTGTAGGTTTTTTCTTTCGAAGCTTTAATAAGAATTGTGGCTGTTTTTGTTCCGGCTCCGTTCTGGGGTGTGTTAATCGTTTTCTTTGATTCCTCTCGCTTTTCTCGGCCTGTGCATATACTAGCCTTAACACTACTACTCCTTAGGGCACATTCTAGTGCCTTTCTAAAATACTTCCCTTCGACCCCTCCGGTCGGAGCAATAGACATAATTTCTATTTCGCGATTGACTAGTTCCATTTACACGCCGTTAAGTGCTTCGATGAGGTTTTTGAAATTGGCTGTGGAAAAAATTGGCAACAGAGCTCACTTTCCCATTACTATAAGCTTTTCGTGCTTTACGGCTGCCAGCTCTCCCTTTTCGAGCTTCCTTTCCTCCATGAGGGACATTAAGGACAGATAATGTGTCGCTAGGCTCCTTAGGCGAACGTCAGATTTGATGCGGTTGCACGCGCAGCATGGATGGAGTCCGAAAGTATACTCTTATATGCGATTCGGGTTGGTCTGTAGGTCCGTTGTGGCCATTCTTCGTTCTTAAGCTTTTCTGATTTTCTGATGTCCCCGACCCATCTATTGCGACCCTCAATTGCGTCGCTTCGTCCTCATTTAGTTCCTTGAGAGTCACTGTTTGGGTCGCTTGATCTACTCCAGCGATTGGTTCCGCCGTGGTCTGATTGAGGCTCATCGGATCCCTGCTGTTTTCTTTCAGTTCTTCATCATGTTCTGCACTTTTGCTTCTTTCTTTATCTCTATAATGGTTTTTATATTTTTGCAAATTAATTTCACCAGTCCTGTGACCATTTTGGTCACTTTTCTGGCTGCACCTCTTACTCCAGCTATTATCGCTCCCTCCTCGGCTCTTCTCCACGTGCTCCTTTTGTTCTTAGATACATAACAAGTATTTCTTCAACGCCATAGTAAGCTAAACGATCTACAATAGTACTGGCTAGATATCCACAGATAATACATTGAATAAAGTAATAAAATAAAACTGATATAAATATAAATTCTACAGTTAGAGGTCTAGTAGTGTTTTTTAATAATACAAAATAAAGTCTTTGTAAAGGTTATGGTGTATTTAGCGAGCAAAAATAATAATCTTATTTTTATTGATAGAAAGCATAAGTGTTTATAAATTCAAATAAAATTTTATACTGCGAAATTGTGCATAATTGTCTGTGCCGATTTATCCTTAAAAACTGATAGTCATATCAACGATAACGATAACGCGTTTTTAAAATTTTACTTACACAATCTTTGTCCAGACATAATAACCGGAAAATACGCATTCAATCTAAATAAACGAGAAATCGCTGGCGCAATGACGCTTGGTTATATTTGATGTACAGTTCAGCACGAAGAAAGAGTTGCTCGAAATTAACGTGCTGGAAGACTTACACAGATCAGTAATTGTGTGTTAGAGGACTTGGTTAAGCAGCTACTGCACCCTTATAGAAACAAGGACGTAGGGTACACATATGTAGGCTTACTTAACGACATGAAGTTGTAAGAGAATGTCTGCGTATTTGCCCCACAATTACTTTCACATGATCTGAGTGTTAATTAGTAGTTAAAACAAATGGCTCTATACAAGAAGATGATTGTCCTTTCCGTACGATTATATTCAGGCGGAATCTGGAGTTCAAGAAAGGAAATTTTAAACTAAAAGACGCTCTAGGTCAAAACGCCCATGGACAAGAATATGTTTAGGCATTCCTGGACTTTTAAGAAAGGACAGTTAGTACCCATTGGATATCCCATGCCTTAATCGTAATGTAGAAGTGCATGAGAATGCATTGAACGCATTTGAAAAGTTCCTATCTATTTTAAAAGACGTGGTCCATTAGCAAATGTACATAGCAATTTTTTATTTCGGGGTATAGAAGTTCGAGGGGTTGCTCGCAAAAAGGTATTTTTGGTGTCCTGGGCTGACAATTTTTCACCCGACTTCCTTTTTTCAAGATGGGAACGTAAAACAATTTTTTTACAAATGATAACATTGGGATAAGTCAGTGCGATGACCTTACGACAGTGAGATATACAAAACAAACGTACGTTCAGGACCCAGTCATGCCACATTCCATATCAGCTGTTTTTGTTTACTTTCTGTTCAAATGTATAGATAGATCTTATGTTTCTTTCACATATTTTATTGACATAGTTATTAACCCAAGCAATAACATGATAAAGATATTCCACTAACTTTCCGCCATTTTCGTTTTTAGTTTCGCTAACAATTTTAATAAAGCCAACAATTGTTCGCATCGCTTATAATACTCAAAGGAAAACTAATGTCCCAACAGTAATCTGTAACTTCTAACCAGATGCATTATTGTTAGTTTTAATAATAAAATGGCAAATTAAACTGATACGAGTATTTTTACCATATGAATTGGCCACAAAGCCATATTTGCGACGTGAACTTGAGCCCATACAACTTGCGCCTGATTTGTTGTGTTTAAATGATCCTTGGACACTTAATAAAACTTGTTTTTATAACGTGCCTTTTTCACAGCCTCATGTGCATTTTGGTAAATGCTTAGCATCTATAAAGCAGGAAATACAATTAAACTTAAATCAAATCAAACAGAATAACTTAAGCCTCACTCAAGTGTTTGACCTCTGCGGCCTAACAAAAGGCTAGCTATCTATTATACATGATTAGTGGCCAACTGAACTTTAAATGATAAAAAGAGATAAAATTGTGCTATTTATATATATTATAGAAAGTGAGTTCACATTGGGGTATAGGGTGATGCAGTAGAGATAGTATCTCATCCTCTTACCAGTCGTATACTCTGAATCAGGAGTATAGATAAGAGGCCTTGGTTCTCACTGCAAAACCTAACTCTCACCTATGGCTCCAAGCGCCACACCCCGGTACACTATGTCGACTCACAGGCAAAACTAGGTGAGGGGGCTGCGTGAAGCTATTTTCAGATAAGAGGAATAAGGTTCACGTAGCTGATTATTCTTAGAGAGGGAGAATAATCTAAGGATGGCAGCGGAAGATTTATGAATAAATAAGTTAACGGTGGCACCAAGGGTCCGAGTTAGAAGGGCCACCTCTCACTTGCCAACCCGCACGGCCAGCGTGGCGAGTTAAATAGCCAACCCCCCCCCCCCCCCCCCAAAAAATATTAAAATGAATACATATGCATACAAACGACCCTCAGTCCCCAGCACTCCGATGACCCCCGGTCATGACAGCGATTGGAAAAGGTCTAAGAGAGAGGATGCGATAAGTAATCCCTGGGTTAGGACAGGCTGTCGAAAGTATAAACTGAAACTGGCAACGTATAATGTAAGTTCACTGGCATCAGAGGACAGAATATTGGAATTAGAAGAGGAACTGAGTAGGATAAAGTGGGACATACTAGGCGTGTCAGAAACAAGAAGAGGCAACGAGTATATAACACTTAAAAGTGGAAACACATTTTATTATAAAGGAGAAGATGATTATTCAAATGGAGGAGTAGGCTCTATTATAAACAAAAATGTAAAACCATTGTAATTAAAATCCGAGCAGTATCCACAAGAGTAATATATTTGATATTAAACATTAACTCGAGATTTCAAATGAAAATAATACAAGCATACGCCCCCACAAGCTCACATCCAGACGTCGAGATAGAAGAGTTTTACGAGGATATTAGCAAAGCGTTAGAAGAAGATAAAACATGTTACACCATGATGATAGGTGACTACAATGCGAAGATAGGAAAAAGGAGGAAGAACGGGAAACGTGTATAGGAGAATTCGGTTATGGCCAAAGGAACCAGAGAGGGAAAATGCTGATATACTTCGCATTATAAAACAATCTGTATATCATGAATACCTTCTATAAGAAAAAGAGGCAAAACAAATGAACGCGGAAAAGCCCAGATGGAATCACTAAAAACGAAATAGATTTCGTTATAACAAATCGAAAACAGATTATACAAGATGTTTCTGTGTTAAACTTATTTGCTACTGGCAGTGATCATAGATTGGTTAGGACACAAATTACTGTTGACGTCAATAGAGAAAGATATAAATTAATAAAAACCGGACAGATGAGACGAATTGACAAAGAAATACTGAATACACAAAATGAAAAATATAAGACAATTGCAACTCTTAAAGCAAATGAAATATTACAAACATGGGAAGTCAGATAATAACAGAAATAAATAAATCCGTAGTAGAAATGATAAAAGAATCCATAAGGGAAATAGAAAAAATAAAAACAGTGACGAACAAATACAGTAAAATAAGTGAAGAAACAAAAAAAAATTAACCGAAAAACGAAGGAATATGAGGAAAAAGCAATAGAGGGAACACGGTAGAATACACGGAACTAAATAAGAAAAAAAATTAAAAACGACGTGTACAAATACAATGAAAGGTTAACACAGAAAACTATAGACGAACATGGCAGCATGAAAGTTCTAAGATCTAAATTATCAATAGAGACGAAACATATATTCAAACTTAAGAAAACAAACGGCGGAGAAACAACCAACAAGAAGGAAATTACTGAAATAGCAGAAAAATTCTACACCTCACTATACAGGGTCCATCCCAAAAGAAATGAGCCTTTTTCAAAAAAAAATAGTTTTATTGAGCAGATCGCTACAACACCTCAAAATTCTTCAAAATAGGATCCTCCTGCATCAATGCACTTTTGGAGACGGGTCTTCCAAGTCCGGAAGGCTTCCTGGTAGGCCTCCTTAGGGATGTCCTTGAGGTCTGCTGTGACATTCTTTTGGATGTCCTCAACCGAGTCCCAGTGCTTGCCCTTTAGCACTCTTTTCAACCGCGGAAACAAAAAGAAGTCCGGGGGAGACAAGTCCGGGCTGTAGGGAGGCTGGGGAACCACGCCGAGTTGAATCCGGGCTGTTTTTGTTCGTCAGTCAACACCCGCGGCACAAGTTTGGCGCACACCTTCCGCATCGATAAATCCTCGGAAATGACTCGATGTACTGTCGATTTCGGAATGTTTAGGGCATCTGCTACTTGATAAACACTGAACCGACGATCGGCGTTCAAAAAATCGCGCACTCGCTGCACGTTCTCGTCGGTTCGGGAGGTTGACGGTCGTCCAGACCGAGGTTCGTCGGCCACCTCTTCCCGGCCCTCCTTAAATGCTTTGTGCCACTTTTTAACTTGCGAGTACGATAAACAATCATCCTTGAAGGCCTCCTGAAGCATTCCAAACGTTTCGGTAGCATTCTTGCCGAGTTTGAAGCAGAATTTAATTGCGTAGCGTTGATCGATTTTTGAATCCATCGCGCCGTGTCGAAAATTGAAAATAGACATTCACGGAAACACCCGTCCTGCCGCTCCGAGAGCTCAGAGCCGACTTGCACCGACCGCGTATGGAAGCTAAGACCCCCCACCACCTGCCCCAAGCGTCAGAGCACGCCGGAATGTACACTCGCGTCCGAAAAAAAATAAGGCTCATTTCTTTTGGGATGGACCTTGTATACTTCACAAATACACAAAGCTAACAGTAAAGACAAGAAAAGACGCAAAATAATAAACGCCGGATCCGAAAAACCAAGAAGGTACAACAGTGAGTCACAATAGATTAGAAGAAATAGACAGATTTATTGTCTCGGGAGGCAGTTGGTAAAAAAACATGTTGATAATTGGACTAGCAAAAAATTCACAGGAAAATCGGGGATATTCTCGTGTCAATAGATGTTGCAAATATTTCTTAGAGATCTTGAATAAAGAGTGTAGAATAGGAAACTCTATTTTAAAATAAACTTACCAGCACCTGGACCTAAAGTACTTCTTAAAGAAAGATAAATGCAAGGCTGTCTATGAAAAATTATAAGATTGCAATATATAATAGCCTTTTCTCTTCCTTCCTATCCAAATCTGACTATCTTGGCAGGCTCTTACACATTTTAGATCATAAGGGAAAAACTATATAATACAGAAAAGGCAATAATATGGATAAAATCGAACGTTGATTAACATAAAAAGATGATGAGAAACCCTTACAGCAAACTAGAAAATTTCGATTAGTCTACATAATCGTGGAACACCTTTTACATATTCAATGTCTCATTAGAGGAACCAGGAAACACTAAGATTCAAATCTTTAAATTGAAGTTGTTAGAGTGTTAACAGCTAAAATCTAATGGCAAAAGAAAAAGATCAAGTAAACAATACAAAATATTTATTATTTATTCTTAAAAAAACCTACAGACTGAAAACTAGGGGCTCTAAATATTTCTACATGACAATTAATCTCATAACCAATAAGGCGTGTAAGGATGGAATCTGTGACCTTAAACGAATTATCAAAAGCAGTTTTCTCATTTGTCAAGTAATAACAACAGTGCGTCATTGATAGTTCTGAGTGCTGGTTAGTTTCGGCTCTAAAGGTCCATTTAAATAAATATTTACTAGCGCTTGTCTGGGGTCCTACAAGTTGAATACTTATACAAATATCTTTGTTATCATGCATACAGCATATTCTAAAGAACAAATCGTCAAAATAGATTAGCTCAAACAAGAAACTCTTTTTTGCAATCATGTCGAGGCGGAAGCTGAAACTTGTGTGATTGAACTTGTGCTTGTTTTTGCAATGTGCAGCTAATTGTTTGAAGTTGCCGTTCCAGCTACAGTTCTGGGACTTTTGCAGTGGACATATGTACAAATCACACGCCTGTTGGTGCAATTCCACGTCCTTCAGCAAGCCTGCAAAATTGCAACCAAGGTCCTGATTCATGCAAAAATGCAGTATCTGGTTAGCTAAGTCTTCTAATACACAATTTCTGATCTTTGTAAGTCCGTCATGGCATAGAGGGCAATCGGATGTCTTTGAAGTGCAAAGTTCGCAGAAACTGTTGCCATTTCGGCATTTAAAGATGGGGCAGTTAAAGTATTTGTCGCACCCTGGACATTTCAGCAACTTCATTATCTTTTGGTTAATCTCCTCTTGGCATTCTTGTACGTTTAGAGTTATTTCACAGAATACAACATTTGTGTCATTTGTGAGGAATTTTAAAACATCATTTTTGACCATATTGTCGCTTTCTTCATTTTCATTCAACATAGCTAGAGGTTTAACAACAGCACTAGTAAGTATAATTCTCTTAGAGAAATTATGCGAATGAAGAGTTATCTGGTATTTGTTCCTATTAGCTTCTTTAAGATCAGCAAGGGCCAGTACATTCATCTCGAGCAACTCTTTCTCCATGCTGAAGTGTGCATCAAATACAAAGCAGCCGGCATCGATCTTTAGCAACTTGCACCACCTCATTTCTTCACACAGCCGAAGTTCGATTAGATTTACCTTAATATAATCTTCAACGTGACGTTCCTCGAAGTGTGCGGGAATTTTCTCCATTGCATCGGACCAAGAGCAGTTGTCGGCGGGGCACAGCTGCGGCTTCTTGGGGCAGCTCTGTTCATGACTCAGTACCGAACCCCACTGGACAAACTCTTCACAGCCGAACTCTCGGTACCTGCAGGGAAAAGCAAAACTTTTTGCCAGCACCTCGTAAATCTCTGTCCGCGAGCCTTCGTCAGAGCATCTTCCACAAAAGAATTTGTCGGAGCTGCACGTCACCGGTCCAACCGATAAGGGCACTCTGAGCACTGCAATTGTACGAACAACTCCTTATCGATATTCATTTTGTGTTGGACGGCCGTTATTTAAAAATGTTTAGGGTTGGCTGTGCTCTGGCAAATTAAATCTCATTTATTATTATTATCTCTAGGCACACTTTCAAATATTTGACATCGTCACCAAGGCGACCGCCTAAAATTTGTAATTTTGAAAAAATCGTTTTTTCTTTTTTTGGCTTAAACAATACTTTAGGGTCTCAAAAATATTTACTTGGTCTTATAGCAAAAAAAATTTTTTAAGTAGCTTAATTCTTGATTTTGCCGCAGCGCCTCGGAACGTGTGTTGAGCACAATAGGACGTTCAGGCGGCACGCTCGCTTTTATAGTGCTTTTACCTGTTAATATAATAAGTAACTACATTACTTACAGAGCAAAGGTTTTCTAGAGTTTCTCAGGAGTCCACCAGGGTGCGTAATTGTATAATAAACGTGTATGTGTGAGTAAGTGTAGCTGCGAAATCGACGCCGAACACACGTGTCCGTTACTTTCTCCGCTTCGTAGTGTTTGTTTTTCTCGAAATCACTTTTTTCATACTTTCGAGAAAAGATTACTCGAATACTATTGCATCGATCTATTTGAAAGTTTGACAGTATATTCTCTATAGAAGTACGTAGCCGTTTTTCGATTTGATGTAAAAAAAATTTATAAACAATTTAAAACGTATTTTTGGCCAAAAATTGAGTTTTTTTTAAAGTGTACCATTTTTACAAAAATTGATTTAAAAAAATCCATACGTACTTTTGTAGGCAATAGTATGTAGATTAAGAAAATTTTTGCTGTTTTGTTCCAGATCTCATAAGTCGCGAGAAATCCTTTCTCCCGCCAATGCTTTTCAAAAAAACACGATTTCGAAAATTGGCTTTGTGGCCGCCATTTTGTAACAAAATGATAATAAAAAAAATTGTTTTACACTTCAATACATGCTTAATGAACTATCTAAAAAGAAATTCCATCCCGCTTCCCATACTCCCACAATAAATTATCAAAAATGGACCTTTTTTCAGTGGATAGAGTGGCGTTACCCCTTTATTCGAATGTAGCGAGACTCCAAGAGGCACTCGTAGAGAGCACACATTCAGCTCGGTGAGGTCGCGGGATTTTTCCAGTCGGTACGTGTGCTGGCTGACAAAAAATCCGTGTCAAGTGACGAAGTTGTACAATTCGAAGTCGAGCTGTACACGAGGTCGTTCGCCTCCAGCCGTGTACGCAGCAGAATTGCGTGTTAATCGTTGCAGTCCCAGCCGGTGCGCGCGCCAGCTGGTAATCTTTAGGTAGTACGTGAATCATGTGCGAAATGAGTAGTGAGAGTAAATGTGAGTACAGCAACCCACGGTTAAAAGAACTGTTGATAAATGTTCGAACTTTATGGTTCTATGTCCGGAAGAGGTAGTCGAGGTCCTCCAAGACAGCAAACAGGTTTGGCCGGAATTTGCCTACAGGAAATCCAACCGTTACAGCAAGCGTGGTTGCTTTACAATCGCCTCCACCTCTCCTGCAGGGAAGCAGTTCGGAACACGCAAGCCCCTCCCAAATAAGCCTCAGAGCAGAGCAGGACTTTCAGCCTACCTTCAGGCACCACCGCGCCCGCCGCTGCCGCGCCAAGGTGACGATAGCGCCGCCATCCCCCTCGACATCTAATATCAATTCCTTCATAGCGACCGAGAAAACGATATTGCAATATCAACTACCCCCAGCTATTCCCCACCTGGCCACACCATCCTGTCCACCAAGCGCTCCTCCACGGAAACAAATCCCTGTCTTGGTAGTGAAAGACAAAGAGACCTGGTCTTTAGTGAGGAAGGCCCTACGTGAGAACAACGTAGGGTTCCTTAAGGTCAAGAACGTAGCGGACGGCATTTCTACCCAGTCTGCTACAGCGAATAACCCACTTCCTCGTTGCAGCAATTATTCCGATTCACTACCACCTCTTGAAAACAGACATCTGTGCAAACTGCCAGGGACCTCATTCCATCAGCTTCAGAAGATGCTCTGCATTTCCTAAGCCAACTCCCCGTCAGGCGGCAACCATCCCAGGCCGCTCGTACGCTGCAGCAGCTCGTGAAACAACCCACATCTAGCATCTCCCACAGCCAGCTCCACGACGATAGTCGCAGTTCACCCCTCAGGCTGAGCCACCTTGGAGAAACGGTTCCAGAACGTGAATCCCACCACGCTCTTAGGATTCTTCAAAAACATCGCAAAATGCCAACAGCTTTGTGGAGATCGTTACAGGGCTGATGTCCTGCAAAGAAGATGTGAAGGCCATATTTGACATGTTCGGCAAGCGCTGAACGCCTGGATCACCAATAAGCTCTCGTCATCTAGGAAGCGCCTATACGGCATACCTACTTTCCAACGTCAAGACTGCTCAGACCCAGGTACGTTGTTGCCGATCATGTCAACATCAAAGAAATTGCGCGCGAAGTTAGAAGAAATTGGTGTATACCAGCGACAATTGTGCAATGCTCGACTCCGATAGCGACGGCAATGGACCGAACGAGTGGCTAGAAGCAATTTTCGACGCCAATCAAGTTGGTCCAACTTGGGCTGTGGTAATCGTTACAGGTTAAATATTCATAAGATCCCAGCGGTATGTCGATACTCCTGGAAGGTTTCCTGGAGCGCCGCTCGTGCTTCTGCTTCCCAAGCCCACCCACCTAACACATCTGCTACAGTTGTGCCAGCAACCTCAACCAGAACCGCAGTTCCGCCGGTGTCTATACCGCCCCTGTCGGAGAGCGCATCCCAGACCAGCCCTAGCAAAGAGCCTGTTCGAAAGCGCCACCACGAGCCAGGTGACTTCTCCTTGAGAAAGAATCTCACCAGACATCCTCCGTGTGAAAGAGGCCTGGCCTTCTGTAAGAAGAACAGCGTATTGGCTTCATCAAAACTAAGAACGTGACGGATGGCATCTCCAGGAGTGGAAGCGGAAACTCAAGGACAGCATCCCCATCCTTGCAGTGCGGAGAAAAATCCCCCACCGCCTTCCTGTTCTTGGAACTTGGGTGGACCGACAGGGACAAGAAAATATTTAACATCAGTAGCGTCTTCGATGTGGTTTATCCGGTGGAACAACCACATAAAAAGAAGATAATAAGCCAGTGCCATACTGATGGTTGAAGAGCAACTACAGCATGGATTCAAGCATCACTTGATCAAACATAGCATTGTTTTGTTGGAAGGTCAAAAAAGGAAAAGTTCGTAATTATTTATTTTAGCGCTTGATGATACACATACTTAGTACGTTGAGACGTTCACTGACCACCTCGGCAAGCATCTGTGGCGCCGCTACTACACGAAAAATTTACTCAAAATCCTGAGTGTGGTGACCATCAAAATTTGATGTGTCCCCTTACTTTTGAACTAATCTAACTAATAACTAATAATCAAACACTAATTTAGCACCAGTCATATTAGCTACTAGGTAGCCAACAAGTCTTACAACCCTAGCTGACACTCTCAACTTTTGCAATCCACCACCCTCTTTTAACTCTCCAATATCTAGTTATCACTACATAATAACATCTCACTATCTTCACACCAACAAGCAAATAGCTAAACAACAAATCCGTGACAGATTGTTAAGAAAAGAAAAACACTAAATAGTAACTGATGCTAAGAATAGATACGAACATTTGAACTGGTGTCCCTAACAACCGCTTCTATCAAATGCAACCAAATAGTAACAATTCGAGGAAACTGCCGAACGCGCTCAATATGGCCTCTACCTTAGAAATGTTAGCCTAAGCTTCTAACGGTGCACTCTACTTTCACTAACAAGTCTGGAGACCTAGTATAAGCGGAATATTTATATAATATCACGATTACAAAATTGCCGAAAAAGCCTCTATATCTGCTATCATTAAATTTACAGGCTCCAGTTGTCCTAAAATACTACGTTGGTCATTTTATCTGTATTTAGACGTCCCTACAATTCCTTATCCTATAAGGAAAGTAATGTAATCGGCGGAAATTTGACCTACCAAGTTTTTCACATTTCTGGACGAATTATAGCCTCAGGACACCAAAAAAGTTGGTTTGGGCCATTGGTTCGTGTGTGTGTGTGTCCGTCGGTCTGTCAGTAAACAGGATATCTCGAGAACCGTAAGAGCTAGAGACTTGAAATTTGATATGCAAGTTACTTGTAGGTAGGGGGCGCAGTGCTAAACTTTTGGTGAATGGGAAAGGTTGTGTGGCCAAGCTCGCACGGTTACCTTCAGTGACGTAGCAAAATTTTAAGTACGAGTCAATTATTGTCTTGTACTGTTTATTTTAATCAGCTTTCGAGTGTTGGACTCGCGCCTCGTCTTTTTTTAAAATAACAAGTTCCGGGATGAGAGAAGCGCAGGGCCGAAACGATGGACCCGGTATAATATATAATAATAGGATAAGGAAAGTCGTGTGATGTTCACACCAGATTTTTTTTATATGGTAAACTATAGGTTTACTTTTTGGGCTATTAAATATATATATATATATATATATATATATATATATATATATGTGTATATGTAAAAGCGTTAGTTTTTTGCCCGCGTATCCCGCCAGCCGACGGCTGCGCTGTGGCTAACACCCGGCGTGGTTATCCTTCGAACATTTTCGAGACCACGCGGAAATACACGAATGAATGACGTAAGCGCCCATTACATAGAGACAGAGTACGACAGAGTAAGACGGAATTCGTGACGTGCGAAAAACTTTATCGCGAACACGATCGAGCCTAAAACCTAAAAATATTTTTTCCGATCGGCCTTTGCTTTAGAGATATCGGCGTTCAAAGTTTTGAAAGATATAATTTCAAGTTTCACAAAAAACTAATAGTAAGCCATATGAAAACTTTATTTAATCATGGTAACGATTACACAGAAACAAAAACCAATACTTTAACTCACAACTCGTTTTCGAAAAGTCCACCGCCAGCCGCGATGCAAGCCTGGCAACGTAAAACCATTTTCAATTTGAATTACAGCATTCATAATTCTGTCTCGTAATTGCTCTTCATTGTGAATTTCCTTTGCATAAACTAGTTGTTTTACGTTGCCCAAGAACTAAAAATCCAGTGGATTTAGATCTGTCAACCTAGTAGGCGACTGAACTGGACCGCACCTACCCATCCACCTTCCATTAAAATGTTTGTCTGGCCATTCTACAACTACCCTTGCAGCATGCGGTGGCGCACCATAGTTGATACATCACGTTGCGCAATGCAAGTGGAACGTCTGCTAATAACCTATGCAAGTGCTTATCCAACAATTCCAAGTAGGACGTGCCATTTAAACGATGCGGAATTTGTATTGGCAGTAGACGACCTTGAAAATCCCACACCACGTGTTACTCGAAAATATCTGTTAAAAACGATGTCTTCTACATGCGTGCGGATTTTGTACTGACCATACATGTTCATTATAGCAGTTATTGATGCCGTCTCTGATGAAAGCAGCTTCGTCGGACCACAAAATGGAACGAATAAATTTAGCATCTTGTCCGTGCTGTTCTAGAACCCATCGCGAAAATGCTAATAATGAATGGTAAGGATGCAACCCTGTTTAAAGTCCTCCAAACGAAGTTTTGAGAAACTTGCAGACGGGTTGCAATTCTTCTGGTACTAATACCTGTGTAGGGTGCCCGCCCGAAAGCACGAGCGAACGAAGCGCGGCGCGGGTATAAATACTGGAGCATTTCGCTCGAGCATCATATCACAACGACGCCGACGTGCCAACCAGCCAGAAGTATATCTCCCAGTGCGGCCTTCAGCTACATGCCAGCGTCCAAGACCACGGCAATCCAGCAGTCCGTGGTCTCTACAACTACGACGTTGATAGGGGTGCCCGAAGATCCTGATTCCCCCGTAAGGCGGAGCGGGGGCAGCCTGATTTACTTCAGGCCAACCAATGCCAACCAATGCCAACCAGATGTCACCGATGCGTTGGGGTTTAGGGGCTGGGAAACCCAGAAACCCCCAAATACGTAAATATGTTGACATGACGTGACGTGACGTGTCGAGCATCAGAGCTTGTCCTGTGTGTACTCATAGCCAGAACAGCTCTCACCTCCTCCTTGGGGAGTGTCCGTGCGTACCTATAGCCGGACCCCCAGGTGCACCGGAGCTTGTCCTGTGCATACCTATAGCCGGGCCCCCCAGGTGCACGGAAGGCGTTCTGTGCGTACCCATAGCCAGAACGAACTTCCTCTGCCAGCGAACGAACCCACAGCCGAGTGCTTCGTGGCAAATCAGGGTGTACTTGTGCTACCCACAGCCAAGTTACCCTTACAATCGACCAGGGGACACTCGCCCGTACCACAGCCGAGTTCCCCGGTCAAACGGACCGGCTTTACCAGAGGACGCCCGCAGACGAAGGCAAGGCCCCCCTCGGAAGGCGCTCCGATTTCCTTCGCCAAGAAGCAACGTCCATCTTTCCAGATCCGGCCTCGCCCGATAGAAGTCAGCGGCATCCGTGTCACCTACATCGGCATCGACCTCCTCCAAATAGCTCTCGCAGACCCCAGGAGATTCGCCGTGCGACGGTCGCATAGGCTCACCCAAGCGCCTCAATAACGCCATTATAATTGTACACACATAGTTGTAAATAAAGCGTTATACACAGGAAATCTCGTCTCCGCGGCACCCAGGACCTCTGAGTCCACCCCACACCTGGTTCGTCGAGCACTACATCAATTACTTCTTCTCTTGCAGCGTTGTATCGTCTATTTACACCACCAGTATGACGATTGCCAATTCCACATTGTCGCATCGGAAAATACACGGCGAGATGGCTGACGTCTATTCGGGAATCTTCTTTGATATTCCTGACAACTTTCTAAAGCCGCAAACAAAAATAATGTCGGCATATTCTGAATTCTTGACAAAATTTGTATCTTTTCACACTAACAATTAAGAGCAATACCACGTGACAACTGTCAACAACTAGTAAATAAGTCTTTGTGTCAAAGCAATTTCCATGACTTGTTATTAATTTTATGGACAAAAATTATAAGTACAGAAAACTTCATGCCTCGATATCTCCAAAACAAAGGCCGATCGGAAAAAAATGATTTCGCATTTTTTGCTTACAATCCAATCCCAAACACGAATATTCATTTTGTGTCTCCTTTTATGTAATGACTGCCCGTAAAGTTGATTCCAATAACCGATTTTCAAATTAGACTACTACAGTTTTGAAACCTTGCATTATTTCAAGCATAGCGTATAATTTGGGAGATCCTCGGAACTTGTTATACCAACAACTATACATTCAATGCAAATTTTAAAAATATTAAGTCAATAATTCTTTCTTAAAACATCAAGCAATCATAAAAATTTGGGGTCTCGTTTCCAGTTACTAAGAGACGCTGCTTTATGTTTTATTTAATGTTTACGAGGGGAATCCCCTTTAGATATCTCTACCTACAATGCTTAGAAGCCGCAATCTTCTCGGTTTACCACATGGTGCGTAATCAACAAATTTCGGATTGTATATGATGTGTCTTTATAGGCAGAATATTTTTTTTAGTATTAATGACTCATTTGTTTATTTTATTAGCCCTTCCCTCAAATCACTACATCATTGACAGCAATAGTATAGTTAGAGTTGAATTTTGACCTGTGTGGCAGGAGCAGCAGCAGCACTCATAATTTTTTTTTATATATATAATTACAAAAAAAAAACACTGCAACAAGTATTTAAAAATTGATGTATTTTTGTTGCTTGCAATTTGGTAAGGTTGTAAGTTCTGCAATAACCACAACTGAACTGCTTCAAGGCAGATAATAGTATCCTGTGATCAATTTTGATCGCATATGGATTTATTTAAGGGGGTAGTCTAGCCTATCCAAAAAAAAGATTTTTTTTATTTGGTTTTTCTTGGAATTTGAGGTCTTGAGAATGTGTCCGTAAAATATTACAATGAAATTCGTCAAATTTATGGAGATATAAAGGTTTAGCTTTAAATCTGTTTCGGAGGCTTTGGTATATGGTGAAAATTATGTCCTTGAAAAAAAAGAATGCGTATGGGTACGAGACTACGCAATGCTAAAAAGAGAACAACAAAGCCATCTATGGAAAAGGAACAGGAAAATTGACAGATGCTATTATAAATGAATTAAGTACGTACTACGGCTTAGCAACACAAAGAAATCCAGTCAGTAGAAGAAAACTTTAAACGCATTTTTCTCGAATCGACATTTTTCATTTCGAGCGTGTATTTTTCTCACAAACTACTGGGCCGATCAACTTCTAATGTTTTACACATGTAGTGTACATGTTCGGCTATCGTTCGAATCTCCAACTTTTATATCTGTTTACAATTACTATTTTTTAGTAAAAATCGGAATATTTTTTTTCAAGCACTGCCATTTTGTCAGTTTTTTTCAAATTATTTATTAGAGGTCCAAACGATAACCACATGTCTACAGAATAAAACTAAAAAAGAATCGTTTATTTCAGATCGACGAGGACGGCGGCAATCACCACGCCCGGTAGAAACGAAATTTCGCAACATGACCTGCGTGTTTATATATATTTTCGCACAGTTTGCTATAAAAAGCGACATAAAAATTTTAGATGTTACTTTAAACATGAATAAATATTAACACAAAACTTGAGATCAGTAGGTTTAACCGTTTCTGTACAATTAATTCCCAAAGATCTCCTTGAAAACGGATATCTAGACTATAATACCCCCTTAAGTACCCACTTTTTTAGGTTATGGGCGCACAGATTACACGTGTTCATATATTTCGATATCAAAATTATTTTTGGGCTACCTATAACGCGAACAACATCGATATATGAACTCCCATAAGTTCACAGTTTAAATCGCACATCTTAAGCGTAGCCATCAAAACTCCACCCGGATCAAAGTCCCAAATTCTTTGTGTAATGAATGTGGCTAGACTCCTGATAATGAAAATGGCGTCTGTGACGTTAACACTAATCACAGATTACATATCTGTGCCACTAATACGGTGCATAGTAGTAGCTGGTGACTTGATATCGCGCACATATTATAAATATTTTAGGTGCTTTATGTGATACAGCATATTAAACAAACAGCTTAAAAAAGAGCTAAAGGTAATTATTTAATATACTAAATGTGCCTAGAGATAAATATGAGATTTTTATTCTTATATAAGGGCCATCCAACGGAAGATGAATATTGATAAGGAATCGTTAATGAAATTGCGGTGCTCAGAGTGCCGTCTTCCCCTATCGGTTGGACCAGTAACGTGTAGCTCCGACAAATTCCTTTGTGGAAGATGCTCTGGCGAAGGCATGCGGACAGAGATTTACGAGGTGCTGGCAAAAAGTTTTGCTTTTCCCTGCAGGTACCGAGAGTTCGGCTGTGAAGAGTTTGTCCAGTGGGGTTCGGTACTGAGCCATGAACAGAGCTGTCCCAAGAAGCCGCAGCTGTGCCCCACGGACTACTGCACTTGGTTCGACGCAATGGAAAATATTCCCGCACACTTTGAGGAAAGTCACGTTGAAGATTATATTAAGGTAAATCTAATCGAACTTGGGCTGTGTGAAGATAAGATGTGGTGCAAGTTGCTAAAGATCGATGCCGGCTGCTTTGTATTTGATGCACACTTCAGCATGGAGAAAGAGTTGCTCGAGATGAATGTACTGGCCCTTGCTGATCTTAAAGAAGCTAATAGGAACAAATACCAGATAACTCTTCATTCGCATAATTTCTCTAAGAGAATTATACTTACTAGTGCTGTTGTTAAACCTCTAGCTATGTTGAATGAAAATGAAGAAAGCGACAATATGGTCAAAAATGATGTTTTAAAATTCCTCACAAATGACACAAATGTTGTATTCTGTGAAATAACTCTAAACGTACAAGAATGCCAAGAGGAGATTAACCAAAAGATAATGAAGTTGCTGAAATGTCCAGGGTGCAACAAATACTTTAACTGCCCCATCTTTAAATGCCGAAATGGCAACAGTTTCTGCGAACTTTGCACTTCAAAGACATCCGATTGCCCTCTATGCCATGACGGACTTACAAAGATCAGAAATTGTGTATTAGAAGACTTAGCTAACCAGATACTGCATTTTTGCATGAATAAGGACCTTGGTTGCAATTTTGCAGGCTTGCTGAAGGACGTGGAATTGCACCAACAGGCGTGTGATTTGTACAGATGTCCACTGCAAAATTTCCAGAAATGTAACTGGAACGGCAACTTCAAAGAGTTAGTTGCACATTGCACAAACAAGCACAACTACAAACAGACACCGTTCACCTTCCGCATCGACATGACTGCAAAAAAGAGGTTGTCTTCCGATCTAATCTATTTTGACTCTAGGTTCTTCAGGATATGCTGGATGCATGATAATAAAGAGTTTTGTATAAGTATTCAATTTGTAGGACCCCATACAAGAGCTAGTAAATATTTCTTTAGATGGACAGCCGAAACTAACCAGCACTCAAAACTAATTATGAAGAGCAGTTGTTACTCCTTGACAAATGAGGAAACTGTTTTTGATAACTCGATTAAAGTCCCAGATTCCAACCTTACACACCTTATGGGTTATAATATTGTATGTCGTGTAGATATAGATAAAAAGCCATAGTCCGCACTTCTTACAACTTAAAATGTACTGCAGAAGTTGTAGAAGACGCTATGATAAGGCAAACGATACATCAAGCAAAGTTGTGGAGTAAATCAAGAAGATAAAAAAGAATTAACAATACAGTTCAACCAAGCAAAATACAAATATGTAGGATTATTGTATTTATACATTTATAATTATTTAAGAATAAATAAATTTTATATTGGTTAGTTGATCTTTTCTCTTTTGCCATTAGATTTCAACTATTAACACTTTAGTGACTTTGATTTTAAAATTTGAATCTTAAAGTTCCCCAACATTACATATGTAAAACATCTTCCACAAATATGTAAATTCATCAAAATCTTTCTAGTTTTATGTTGATCAACGTACACTTTTAGCCATATGGTGCCTGTTCTAGATTAGATGTTTGTTTAGGTTTTCAAACTTCGATTACGACGCTTTTATTTTTACCCTAACTATTAACAATAGATGGTCTCCAATCCTGTGTGCAATAATATTAAGAAATCTGTATCGTTTCGCAAGTCATTTGATAACGCGATATCGTCATGTAATCTTATTTACAGATATCAACAAGTGTCTCCGTGGTAATATTGTCATAGTTAATTTCAACACAGGGGGAATTCCTCATTTCCACGTTCCTTATTTCATCAAGTATGGCGTACATCCATAGGTGTATAAGATAACTCATCGTTGAAATTAAATCGGTGTTCCAGCATCAAGGTTGACTAATTAATAGTCATAAAGTTGCTGATTAGTTTTCGTAACTGTCAAAAGAAATAGCATAAAATTGTACAGTACTATTATTTAGCACCAACATCTAAACTTACAAGAACTGTGAAGTCTTCTGCCGATACAATGCTATTAAGATCAAATCTATGATCCTCTAATCTACAGTTATAAGAAAGTACTATTGAAAGGACAATTACTAGGTTCATTGTCGTTTTATGTAGCAACATAAATAAAACATAATAGGAATAGATAATTAAAAACAAACCCTCCCCGGCGGGGAATTGAACCCTGGTCTCTCGCGTGGCAGGCGGAGATACTGACCACTACCGAGGATTAACATGCAGATTTGTACTGTAATGTTAAGAGCTAATACATTTTTTTAAATACGTTATAAACAAACTTAAAAATTATGTAATACATAAAATTAAATCTAATATAACATTTTTGATTCATTAGTAAATATACTGTAGCTATTTCCACCTGCACTCGGCAGTCTTTGGGTTACAAAGTATACCAAGAGATAGAATACTGTAAACTTTATGACACTTTTTTACAGTTCTTTTAAAATACATTGATGTAAATGTATACTTCACAAAAATACTTATGGTGTAGGATGCTATTATGTCTTATCTGATAAATGTAATATTGTTTAAGCTGTAATTTTAAGCGGGATAGCCAGAATTTGACTTACTAGGTGTCACAAAGTACCTATATGTAGGACAACTTTGTGACGCCTATCATTCTGCTAATACACAGCTTATGCTTTTCATGTTTGTCACAAAGGTGAGCCTGTGAAAGGCTTCTTTAAGGCAGCTGCAGGTAATATAAGGTACCTAGACAATGGGTTGAGTGAAAAAATGTTAAAAAAGCCCACTTTATTAACACACAATGTTTAAAATGCTTAGTTGCCTGCTGATACATTTGACATAGAATATTGCCACATTAGACTTCAAATATCAGTCATTTCTGGGACATCAAAAAGTTCACGTTTCCCTCTTTTTCTTGGAGCATTTATTTTACAAATTATGTCCACATCTTTTGTTTTAGGCCACCTCCAGTGTTTCCTCACAGACTTCATAACATTAACAAGCGCACCCTCCTTATTAATTTTTATTATTATGCCTGGATAATACTTCCCTTCATATGCTACCACTACATAGATACCCACGACCTTATCTTCTTTCTTGAAAACCTTAATTTCCTCTCTGACTTCAGATTCAGATTCAAAGTCTGAGCCTGCAAGCCAGCTATCACCTGACTCAGCATACACAACACTGACTTCGTCACTTTCTTCAGAACTTTCAATGGTGAAACGAGCTGAGTTCGTTTTCATTGTCTTTGCATCACTTGAGAAAAGTTCTGGCGCAGACATGGCTGATGAACTCTGCAAATTTAGAGCAAAAATACTTTTTCCAGGTGTGACATTAATTCGCCTCTTTTTTGTACAAGATGTTCTAGAAAGCTGTCACTTACATTTCTTCGTGCCAATTCATTTTCTTCTTGATGAATGTGACTGCATAACCTACTCAAGACCTCTTGTCTGTTTGTAGGATAAATTCCACATTTCCTAAATCCAGCATGCAGATTGGTTCCCTTATTTTCTTCAACTTTATCCACCAGTTTCTTTACCAACGCAGGGAACTCCTGTTTAGGTATTGTTACACTCCTGATACCAACAGTAGACTCCTTTCACTCTGTCAAGATAGTCTTCCAGTGTCTCTTGAGTGACCGGAAAAATGCCACATCTAATGGCTAATTGCATGTGGGGGCAGAGCTATAAAACGGATGCTATGTTCTTTGAACTGTCGGATAACTTCAATGTTCATATGTGAGCTCAAGTTGTCACCAATCAATACTTTTGGCCCTTCTTGCCGTCTCAGAATAGGAAGCATTACCTTCATAACAAAATCTTCAAATGTGTTTTAGTCGAACCAGCCAGATGAGGTGCAATTATACCTTGCATCTGCAGGACCACCTTCAGTCCATGTGCTCCACAAATGCTTGAACTTGTAGTTAACATAAACGGGAGCAAGTTCACCATCTGCATTTCCACAGAACATAATGGAAGTACAAACCTTGGTGGAGTTCCCAATTTTCTCAGGATATTTTGTACTACTCTTCGTAATGATTTTACAGGATCCTGGGTCATCTACGAGGTTCGTTTCATCATAGTTCCAAATGTTGGAACTTGGAACCCCTTCAAGTTTAGTGCAGAGATGATCAAAATATTTATTTATCACATTTTCATCAACTCCTGCCCTAGCAATCGATATATTCTCTGCAAACCTCTGGGTCAGAATGGGATGACAAGCCATAAATGAGTTTTGCCAGTCAGTTCCTGGGAAATTATTTCTAAAACATGTCACTGTCCTTCCCACACGGTCAAGATATGACTTCACAATACACCCAAGGTCAAATCCAGTCACAGGAAAACCATAATCGGAGTGTTATAAAATGAGAAACAAATGCTTCTTCCTCTATTTCAGAAAAGACTGTTGGATGTCCTGGAGTCGATGGATGTTTCCCCTTAAGTTTCATCCATAGTGTATTTCTGTGAATACCATAAAAACAATAAAAAAATACATTTTAGTAATAAAATCAAACAACTGTTAATGCAGTAGCTCAGGATAAGGTATTAATTTGTAGAATCTTACTTTTCAGCAGCTTTGCATATGGATAATTTAGTGTGTTTTATTAGTATAATTGTGGTATAAACATGCCCCATTTTTCCTTCTGCATTTACCAGGCATTTTATAATCTGAAAATACATAACCAATCAGAAATTTAAATAAAAACAAAAAACCTGTAAACTAGAACACTACAGGTGATTCTTCACGAATGAAGTATTTCCACGAAAAGGTAATTAAATAGATGTACTGTATCTATAATTTCTTAAGAGAATTATCACAAACACAATACTTTAAATTCAACTTCAATGCACTGCTCCGTAGGATTCTTTGACACCAGAACAAAGTTTCAGCACAACATAAAATGACCAAGCGCCACTATTTGCGGAATGCCGTAGTCGTTCTAGTCATTCTAGCAGATGGCAGCACTAATCGCGCACACAGGTCCTCTAACCTTATACTCCGAACCGCCACAGAATGCCCGCCAGTTTAAAAAATTTGGTGCTCGGTGTAGGTGTCGCAAAGTTATCCTGATTTACGGTATCTAAATTTTGAAAACCTTGCTCTTTCTACAGATCTTTGATGATTCAGTCACTTAGCATAACTGCTCAAAATTTATATTGCTATATCAGAAGTATGAAATACAGTGGCAATGGACTAACTGTAGTTCTAGGATTACCATCGTACAAAATATAACATTTCAATTTATCAAACGCTCTTGTTTTTTCAAATAACTCCTTTTTTCGCAATAATTTTAGAAAGAGCTAAAGAACTATTCTTGAAGTATACTTTTTAGATTATTCATAACAGTTTTCTGGAGATCTGCAATCTCATGTCATCTACCCATTAATGATCATTCAGAAGGAAACACGGAGGAATAGAATAGTCACCTCATGTAAATGTTTCCGATTGACGTGAGAGGTTTGGCTTATTATTTTTGAATCTTTTTCCCCACAGTATAATTAACTACAAGTCGGAATGCAAACTTTCAAGGGCTTCACTTCTAAAACATTCCTTTCAGAAAAAAGCTTTGGGACACTCTCAAACGATTACAGTTAAATCGATAAAAATTACCAATATTCTTCATCTGTCAATAAGAAGCGAGTTACCCTTTGTATCCAGCAAGGCGTTGAAGTACTTATATTAGTGTTATGAGTTTATTTCTATTCAAACACTAGGTTTCTTATACAAAATTTTACTTTATATGAAAATTCACTTACTTTACAATGATTTTTGCAGATCATGAAACAGAGGTTATACATTAAAACACATCAATTTATTTTTTCGTTTATTGGATGTGCATATAAAATTTATAAAAATATAAACATTCTCATAAAAATGTTGGCACCATTGTATTTGGATTAAGGCACGCCAAAAAGTTTAAGGTCCTACTCAAATGACTTAGGATGCCCCAATAACCCAGCTTGATTCCATCTTATGACCGAAATTTGAAACAAGAAAATGAAAAAAAGGTTGGGGATGTTGCCGGCAAAGGTTTTTCCTTGCTACAAAAAATATGTATACATTTTTAGAGGCTGCAACAGCAAACTAAAATATTTAAAAAGCCTACAGATGTCCGGACGTATCTGGACATTTTCTGAACATGAGGTTATTAGAATTCACAATTGTCTTCTTCTTTTTAATATCGTAATGCTTTCTTATTCGCTTTTGGAAGAGACAAACGTGCATTTCGAAGATAGAAATAGTCTCTGTTAAAGAATTTTTTTTATACATTTCATAGTTTCACTATATAATCTCAGATGACAACGTAATAATTGGAGGCAACTTTATTATAAGTATGGTGCATTTTGAAATTGATTTATCAACTGCTTTTACAGCTTCGCCATAAAAAATTCAGAGTTATTAAAACTTCTCAAGAAATAAATATGAACAACAAAGGAAATACAGATAAAATCAAGAAAATTGAGAGAAAAATATCGTAAGAGATATAAAGTAAAAGCTGCAACGCAATAATACCATCAATCAAGTAATTTAAAATTGGAGGAAAAAGAACGCAATTGCTGTTTGTTACTAATTCAATTTAAGGAACCAATGTAGCATCCAGTCTTCTCATTTGATGTTTCCGAAAAACGTTCACTTTCAAAATGGTGAACAGTTCTATTTTGTAAGATCTAAGCCCATGCTCTCTAGTGGAAGGAAAAATCAGCATATACTGCTTCCGCAAACCTCTAGAGATGCAAGAGTATTGCACGTTATCGCCCAGTTTCTACAAAGCACATATTAATTAGATACTAATTGTAGTTTTTCAGTCTCATACATACTTTAGGATAAATACGAATAATGCTCCCGATTTCAGCAACTAGAACGTCAAATGAGTACTTCCTTACATCCACTACCACGGAATTTCGAATGAACGGTTGATGCTTCTCAACATAATATGCAAGATAAAGATGACTGCTCTCCTCTTCTGCACATCTCGCATTCCATCTCTGCTTGTTGCAGTTGCTAGCGATTGCTGTTAGCTGCTTCACTTTCCATTGGTGCTTTTTTGTGTAACCTGCAAAGAATTCAATTTATGGAGGCTGTATCTACGTAGAACGCAATTATACCTAAACTCGCCTCAAGTAACCTATGAACTGCTATATCTACATATCGTCTGATTGGAGACGTAAAATGTGTATACATAGGGACATTGAGGCCATAATGGAAATAGTCCTTCGGACTTTTGGCGGTCGCAGAACAAAGATATTCAGCTCTCATAACTAGCTTCATAATTCGATAATTAACAGCAGCCACTATTAAATCTCCTGCAACTTCATTTTCCAAATTCACTCTCAAATTCAGGAACAATCGCTCTACTTACAAGACACTGACTTATGTTGTAGACGCCAAAGGCTGTGTTGCAACTGCTTTGAGGAGCTTGTGTCAATCATAATGTCAAATCTTTTAAAAATTCTCCTTTGCGTCTCCAACATGCGTTCGTTTGGCGGTTTGTGGCATCGCAAGATCGCCATTTTTGGGAAGCTGTCGACTATCCGCTGGGCAACGGTTCGATTTGCCAGTAACATCAGCTCTTCTATCATCTTATTCGCTTCTCTATTCTCATACACCCCAACCTCAGATGGTTCTCCGGTAATGTCATCTAATTTAAAAATTAATTGAATTCTGTGGAAATGAAGCGCGCCTTCTTCAAGCCGCTGTGCTCGTAAAATCATAGATATTCGAAACAAACGTCGTATTGCCACCTTTAAGTCATTGTAAGTAAATCCATTGAAAGTTTCTGGAGGCTTATCATTTGAGTGTTTGTGTTCGATGATGTCCTGAGCATCCTCGTGGCTTAATTTTGCGCAAGAATTAATAACAGTTCGAGCAAAGCGATGTCCAACTATGTTGCAGTTGTCTGTAATTTCCCAAAATACAGAAAATGTAAGTTTATCCGCTCTTGGAACCAAAGAGCACTGGTCGAGAAACTCCCGGGGAAACAGGTGGTAGACCTTATTAATTAAATAGATCGACGTGCCTCTTTTGCGAGCTAACTTATCCAGCGGCAGGTCCTCTTTCAGGTAATGCGCGACATCTGATATGTGCACGCCCACCTCGACATTTCCATTGGGCAGTTCCTTGTATGACAACGCGTCATCTAAATCATGGGCTGTCGCTGGGTCAATGGTGAAAATCAAGTTCTTGCGTAGGTCCTCCCGGTGTTCGATTTCGAGCACTGGAATAGCCTCCCAGACGGGAGTGTTCTCAAAGTCGTCTCGGAAGGGCGTAACATCAAGGTCATTCTCGAGCAAGAGGGCGCTGGTTTCAACCTCTAAATCTCCCACCCGGCCGACAGTCTCGAGAATGGTACCGACTGCGTATCTCGTATCGCTCCAGGTAGTTATCTTTCCTCTGAACAATGATTTCTTATATTTGTGAGGCTGTTGATGGAAGTCTGGAGGGCAGACGTTGGCTAGAACGCGTACCGACGGAAGGCGAAAGTCGCGCGGAATCAGCAAAGCGAACTGCTTGTTATTATCGGGCATTGGCTGGAGCTTTCCTACTGTAAACCTTGAATGCACCTTAAAATGTAATTGAACTTTAGTAATATTTAGACTCGCCCCATTACGTTTCCGCTCACTTGTTTTGTAAACTCGAAGGCACTTTTACTATAATGACAGTTAAGACGAACAGAGACAAGCAATTAGGGCAACGAGAAAGAGTAAGAAACAAAAAACACTTTTGAGTTGTTATATCATCTTGAGACTACTGATTATACTGTTGATACACCTTCAACAATGACTAAACCGGAAAGCAAAATTCATGGTCCTTTGAATGACAAATGAGAACTACAAGGTAGGGCAAAAGTCATCACTCGATTTCCTAAGGCAGTAACTTTGTAAATAAAAAGAATTGGTTCTGTTCGCTGATTATGTTTATTTAAACGTTTAAATTTTTTCTTATTAAGTCGCGGAGATAATATTGGTCAAGTGGCCGCCGTCAGAGTTGATGCACGTTTCACAGCGATTTCCATAACTTTTCTCAAAACTTCTGACAGTAGATCCTCAATTTCTTGTCGAATGTTCTCCTTTAGGACTGCAACTGTATGTTCTCCAAACCCAATTTGCGACAGCAAGAAGTCGTTCATCATGGTTCTGTAGCGCTCACCAGTCACAGTAACGCCGCCTTCAAAAAAATATTTTTTTCTCCGTAAACCCCGCACCAAACAGTGATTTTGAGAGGATGTAATTTTCAGTACCCCTCGTCGTTTGAATGAAAAATCATCCTCATCGTGGTCGAGGTTTAGGAGGGCTTGGTTGAAATTTACACGAGATTGGCGGTTTTCAGGCAATAGTCGATGCACTGTTTGTACTTTGTACAAGAACATCTTCAAGTTTTTCGCCAAAATTCATTGTAAAGGCCGTCTATTGATGTCCAATTGTGTGGCTCTTCGTCGGGTTGATGTTTGAGGGTTCTCTTGGACATCTGCAGCCACAGCAGAGATATTCTTGACCGAACGGCTGCTTTGGGGTCGGTCACATCTGCTACTGTTCCATGTTGAGCTAGTCTCCTCGAGACGAGCGGCTAAAAGTCTCAGTGTTTGTCCAGTTAGTGCCACGCGACCAGGAAATCAACGAAGAAATTCACATTGAACCAAAACCACCGACCGATTAGTTGTCAAAAACATTGACACAATTATAGTGATTTAAGGTTTGTCTACGTGTATTCTGTTTCTGTTTACTTCACAAATGTCAAAGGCGGGATGATATGATTTGCAAAAATGAGAGCATCTGCCGATAAGGTGATGACTTTTGCGCCACCTAGTATAATAAGAAAATGATCACATCGGTAATGATTAGGAAGTATACAAAGTTCAAATACTTACCAGTTAATATTCCGTGTGAGACAGTTATAAGATTATTTAGTGTTTTGATTGGGCTAGTTAAGTTGTGATGTCAAATTTTTAAGAGGACTGGAAAGGACTTGTCAACTCTCAAAAGTAACGTCATAATCTTCTTCAAATCACAAAACTCGTCCAACACAAGTCATAAAATAAAGGAAAGAGATATATTAAACAACTCAGAACCATATGCGGATTTTCTTATTGTGTTCTACCTTCCTACAAATGGAAACAATCAAGCACCTTCATCTTCATCACTTTTTGCAATACCAAACAAGTACGGACGTGAAACTCCGGTTCCACAGATGTCCGAGGCTTCTATACATAAACAAAAATTTGCGGCCACTTCCTGTCAAACCGATCTCGAGATTCTCCGATCAGGCTGATATTTGGCGTCTGGACTTGACCTATGGTCCTTAGTTGAATACTGAGAACTTGTTTCCAGATTGGAAGATGCCTTGATCAAAAGTTGAAAAATAAAAGGACGGACAGACGGACAGACAGATGACATTACTCTCTACATAAGGCTTCTCATTTTAATGTATAGAAGCCTAACAATTCCTCTGATAAGTCTACATCTTAATCCAATTCGATTACAGCATTAACCAAGAATAAATGCAAGATGTGGAAATTCTTAACGCCCAAAACACTTCCGCCTTTGGTGAGTGTGACAATTACAGTCTAATGAACTTTAGACGAGTCTTCTATAGAGAAATAAGAGACGAAACTTAGGTGCAAGAATCTCTATGCATTCCTTAACACCAAGATCATATAATATGGAACTTACTATTACAACGTTTACTAATGTACAAATGCACACTAAATGTAGTCTAAATCACTCTAACGTTTCACACCAAATAAAGGATGCAGATATTTGCATAATGCAACAAGAACTTTATGATGATAGGGAATTCAAGAAACGTACTGCATCAAGACAATAGTTATCTATGTACATATAAACTAGAATACGTAATCTTTAAATACCTCGATTCAATTTTCCAAAGCAATGCCCTTATATAAATACAAAACAATCCATTTTACAAAAAAAGAATTTAATTAGAGCACTTTCTGTATAATCCCACAGTGCTTCTGCTACTTTTCCATTTCCTCACCCTTTACACGTCATAGCTCATTCCCTTATTTGTTCAAATTTACTCATCTATTTAAAAAACTCCATGACATCTATTTCAGATTTATGTTGAATAACGACATGAATGACCTTAGAAGCTCTTGCATATTTGTGCCATTTCACCAAAATTATTCAAAAAGTAAAATCAATATTTTTGACTCATACATCTTGTTCCAAATGATTCAAAACAAATATAAGGCAAAGTTAAATTTGTTATTCATCTGAACCTTCCAAAATCGGAATAATCAGTACTAGATTCACTATTTTATTGAATTATCTTTTTTGGATCTACATTAAAAACCTACCCCTAAAAATGGAAGAAACAGCACCATATAAATGTCCTCCCACTCTTCATATCTAAGTCCTCTTCAAAAATCTATTCAGAAATTGTAACTAACAGTAAATAGTGGTGCAAAAAATTTACTGACTTTCTCTAAATACTCTTTTTCATCTCTTTACGTCTGGATCTAAAAAAAAAATTCTTTAACGTCTTACACTTCAAAAAACAAAGGCCATTCCCAAAGTCAAATTTTGGATTACCTATAATTAGCTTATACATTTATTATTCTTATATTACGTTAAATAACTAGTTGACATATATGATCAACTTGTTATTTATTAATCCACTGAGTTCCCAAAACACGCAAGCGAGAGAAGTCCAGTTTGGGCAAAAGGAGAACCAAACTGTGTAGCATAAATCAAGGTAAAACATACCCTTTCTAATATATACACAACGACAGCAGTCCTCCGATTTTTCACCCACTCATTATTAGGTTTCAACTTCAAAGCTACGACGTCGCCCTCTAGGGCCCGGTTTCGATCGATCGCCGTCGCCAGCAGACAATCCGCTTTAGCACCATCATCACTAATTCGGGCGTACGCCTTCCGATTATTTCTCAAATTAATTCTCACAACTCCCCTCAACAGATCGCCTTTCATTAAACCGTCGTGCACCTCCTGTAAGGCCCAGTACGCGGGGAACTTCGTTTGCGCAGAGCGCTTCGGCTTGCCCGCGTTGTTTTTCTTCTTCCCCTTAGGCTTCTTACCGAGGCCAACTTCCTGTAAACAAAAGCAATCATTATCATCAGAACACTAGCGGTTTTGATTAATGACCTTCAGGAACTTCCGCATGTTTTTCAACAATTCGTCAAAGTCGCTTCCGGTTATGACAGTGCCGGCAATGCTTAAATTGGTGATTCCACGAGTACGCGCGACCTCTATATCGCCTACCTCGCTTTCAGACGACTCATCTGTATCTTCTGCAGATTTGTCCGTTAAGCAAAGCATCTATATTACATAAAATTTGTTCAAAATTCGGGTTATTTTTTAAATGAATATTGAAATGTATTTGTTAGGCATAAAACTTGTGGGTAAACAACATTGCCGACCATATAAAAGATATGAGGAAATCATACAATAGTCAAAGCAAATATGGAAACGTCGTAAATTTAACAATGGAGTGAAAACATGGCCTTTCTAAATTTTCCCAGAAGGGCCACAAACACCTTTTACTGTTGCACGAACAAAATCTTTCTCTAAGTATCAACAGTTTGATAGGCACTACCAAGACACTTGTAAAAGAAGAAACGGAAAAACTTAAAAAAATCTGAAAGATTCTCTTCGATTGAAAAAATGTGCTTAATAAATGAGCATATCATTGATATAGTTTGATGAAAACTCAAACCCAGCAGTCAAAGTTTGTATTTTTATAAAATTCAATTTTAAAAGTCCTACTTATATTAATCAAACAAATAGTGGAGACAAAAAAAGAAAAAATTGTAAACTCTCTTAAAACACAAGAGAAGAAAAAAATGGTAAGGGTCTCCATTAGTATAGAAGAGATCTGATATATTTGATCTAAAGACTGGTCAAGGTATCAGAAATCGCCTTAGACTAACCATAGAACAAAATTAAGAATTTTTTAGTAGTCTAGGGAGTCAGTTATAAAGATGCCAACATCGAGCATCTTCAGCATATACACCACACTGTACAATATTAGAATAGAAGCTATAAGAAAGAGCATTTGAAACCTACAGACAATTTACCCAAACGATAAAATCATATAAATTCTTAAGACTATATCGCATCTTGTACTGTGCTTAGCAAGCGAGAACTACCAACCTATCAGTCAGCTATTGGTTCTGAAGGAGTTAAATATTTAAGGCTGATTTTAGAGGATCAGTATGACTTCCTTTAGGCATTATCTATTAACTTCTCCAGAAATAGAATTATAGATGGCTTCACCAAGACAAGTTCAGCCTACCTCGATGTGGCTAAAATTTTCAAAAAGGTGTACCCACACGGAATAATGTTCAAAATGACTTCATCACTCATTTCACTGTCAATATTTCAGGATCAAGTTCGATGACACGAGATCATCTGAGAAAAAACTTTAAACCAGATCAACTGATAATATTCTACAACCTTTATGTATGTTGACAACATTCTTCACCACATTTACACAATAGAAGACAACACGATGGTATTATCAAGCACGTTAAAGGTCTTCCTGACAATAAAGCAATTCGAGTAGCTGTTCAATAATTTTTAAGATTAATATAACAGAAGAAAACCTGACAATTTCTAAAAAAAAAGCATTAACGAAGCAAAAAACACTTCATTGGCACAATGAACTGTCTTAGAAAGAAAACGGACCAAAGAGGGCACATTATAGTAATAAGATTAGTGGTCAATGTTTCGTGTTAGCCCGGCACTCTACTCTTTTGAAGAATAAGTTCACCTTGCACAAAAACCATCATCAAGATTTATGCAACTTCAGACTGAGGATAAGCTATAAAGACCCTTATTGGCAAACTTGAATATACTGAATTAAGTTTTCTAATATATATTTAACGCCCCATGATTTGTGAATGGTCATGTACCCCATAACAAAGCCGATATTCCAATTAAAAAGTTATCTCTTAAAAAACTACACCAAAATATCCGTGATCTGTAAGACTATAAAGTAAATTTTGATTATTTCAGCACCACCTGTGAAAAGTAACCCAAGAAAACTAAATCTAGGTGTTAGATATCATAGTTCAGTGAAGTTAAGGAGACTCTTCTTCAGAAGAGTTCTCCTAAATTCTTGGCGATTGAAAAAAGAACTCTTTCTTCTGGATTTTGTATTTTTACATTAAAAATAGTTCGGCAAGAAGATCAAAGATCAAACTTAAAACAAGTTGGTGAGAAACAAATTGGTATCTGGCATATTGATATCTTGAAGCAGACAAAAAAAATTTCTTCCTAAGATTGCTTAAGCATTTTGAAAACTTTGTTAAGCTAAGAACATCATTCTTTTTGTCCTTGATGGTCATTACAATAAAAAACGTGAAAGTTAAACGGGAGTTAAATGTGATCTCCTGTGAGAACTTTTTACTGGAAACCACTGTTTCTATTATCTTTTGGTCTTTGCAGAAAGATACAATTGCTTTAGGCTACAGCTTCATAGATATTCAAAATGGCTTTTGACAGGTTTCATCGTTAGTCTTTAAATTTTTTCAAAGTAATAGTTTCAGAATTTTTTATCTTTAATTCCCCGAGAGAAAATTTGTTTTGGAATTTTGAGTATCTTACCAGAATAATTTTATCAGTACCAATATATAAGAAGGAAAACTCTAAATCATTTTCAGTACACTATTAACAGTTTCATTATCTATGTATTCCTCTAGTCTCATTAAAGGACTGGTTGAAGGTATTAAAACATTCATAGATGAGTATTAATTTAAAAATATATGGCCACAAACTTCCTATAGATGCCCAATTACTTAAAACTATACCAGCAACAATAATTTAAATATGTCGTGGGTCTTAACTAATTAATCAAATTCTAAAATTTGAAGAAAATACATATATTCCATTCATGATACATCTTTTAAGATATATTATTTTTTTCAGAATTTTGTCTTGACCAGTCCTTCAAAGGAGTGGATGCTGATTTGAGGATGAATTTCTTTAGAATTAGGCAACTTTAAAATCTTTAGAAAAGTAATTTCGTGTATTTGGGAATGACATTTCTTTCATTTTATTCACATTTCAAATAGTTAAATACAACAATAGTTTAGAAGAAAAGAAAGAAAAGCAGACATGTGGTAACAAAATATATATTCAAACAAATTTATTTATCATTGCACATCGATATCTCTTCATGTGAATCAACAGTTACCATTGTTATTTCGACTTTTCTCATAATTGTTTGTTGTTCTGAAAGGGAAGTGGTGCTTCACATTATTATTTCAATTAACAGACAGAGCTTATATCATAAAAAATCTCTTTACAAACGTTGTGACAAATATACAGGCGTTAAAAGAAGAGGGAATTTGAAAGATTTTATGGAAAAGAAACAAATGAGCTCTATAGTACCAACAAAGTAAACGTAAATGCGCATAGTGACAGCGGTAATAAATCGGTAAGTTGACTATGAAAAACATGGAGTGAAGAAGTCTTGATATGACAAACAGTCCTGGGGGAAGAGCAGAAAGACGAGTATTTCTATGGAAAGTTCAATGTAATTTATGAGGTAGATAGCATTGTAGCCTGAATACCAAAAGCTACAAGCACCATATCTATGGTCCTTCATCTATTAACTCTTTTGCTCAAAAATAATGCGATAGTTCGCTTCGGAACTGATATATCCTGTAGCCAGCCATTCCTGAATGCCTAGTCTCAGTGTTAATAACCCGAAGGAATCTTATAATTATCACTTACTCTACTGTCGCTTATATCAAAAGGAAGTCCATAATTTGTCTATTCAAACGTACATTTCTGGTTCCACAAGAATGACAAAGCTGTCGCCATTAATAATACTCTGCTTAACTTGAAGTTCAAAGAATTAGAGTAGAGTAGAAGTCCACAAGTGTTCAATGGTTGTATTTGGGAAAGTTGACATTTATACTACCCATACAATTAGTTTCCTGTCAAAGTTTATTTTTAGTGTAGCCTACCTAAAGAAAGAGGTACTACTGTGGTTTACAAGCAAATCCTTAAGTTGAAAAGAAAACATAATCACAATCATATGATCAAATATTTAATTCGTAAATCATTCGTGAAAAACGGATAATTTTCCAAAACTCTAGGGGTAGTCAAACTACAGAAATAAAAACTGTGAACTTTACAAATATTATATATAATAAATAAAATGTCCTGTAAGTAGGTTACGGATTCGTCATCATCATAAATTAGTTGCTTTGTTTACAGAATTTTTGTCTTGTACTACTGTATAACCACATGCATTCTTTCCTAGAGAAAAATTTTGGAAACGTTTGTGTGGCAATGTCGCTTATAGCAGTTGAAAATCATAATTAGAGACATCGGTTCTCAATTTTTCTCCTAGTCATAGTCACTGATATGATGAAGAGACATGACTTCATAACTCCAGTTTTCAAGTTTGAATATCTTTAAGGTTTTATTCATAAAGACCAAAGCAAAATCCTGTATTACCTATTTTTAATAATTCAAAACTGTCATAAAATGATATCTGATCAATCATGGAAAGGCAATCAAATTATTATTTCTTCCTCTTGTCTTGGGGTCCTCAAAATTGTACTATTTGCTGAATTAGAATTATCCACTATCATTTCAACAACTACATCTACTAAAATGTTTGCTAATTCCAAGCGAATCATATTGGCTTTTTAAATTATTATTTATATATTTTTTAATGGTAGCTATGACACTAAAGTTTCGTCTTTTCCAAATTCATTTGACTTTCCCCCGAGATTTGTCGAAATTTTTAATCTTGTAATATTTTTTATTTTTGGTAATGTTGCCACAGCATTTTTGTAACAAAACACCAATGCTGAACTTCGTTTATTGTTCCATTCAGTCTTAAACATCTAGGTGTCTTCACTGCCAATATCAAATTAATCTTTTAAGTCCTCTTTCCTTCTAACACATATTCAATGAGGTATTACGTAGCTTGAGTATGTTATTTTTGTTTTGTAAATTTGCAATACCACACAGACGTCGGGTGGTTCTGTAAAACTGCATAACATATTTTGAATGGGATACTGTAAAAAGGTTCTTACATGTGTGAACAATCATAAAACTACAAACCATTTTACTAACACAGATTGCAGTATGAGGTATTTTTTTCTTCTTACAAAAGCGCAATGAGAAACAAATGTGCGCTATTTGCTAGATTGATAATTAAAACACAACAGTGTTTTGCTTAAACCGCCACAAGATGCAAGCTATTATAAAATCATAACTAAAAAAAGGTTAACAAATGATAACTAGGCCACTTAAACCCCTAGTATATTATTCTTCTGATGTCACAAAACAACCCCACATTATGAGAACTTTCCAAGAGGTACTTTTGCTTGCTGAGAATTTCACTGTTTTCATTGAAGGCACTGCATATTGGCCCCATGCTTTTGTGCAACCTCTTTGCTGCTCTACAACAATTTGGTTCATATTTCTACCAGCTCCTTTTCCCAAGAGTTCACTGTAGTTTATGTTCATTAAAAGTATTCATGGACGTATTAAGATTTTGCAGTTCTATTTTAAGAAATTTTATTTGTCATATTAGCAAAACTCCGCAAACTGCACTTCAAAATACACATTGTTCTCTAAATCCTCATATTTTTCCAAGTCAAAATTGTACCTCAAAGAAAAGGAGGAAAGGATATAAAAATAAGTCAAGTTCTGCGTATTTAAGAGAAACGAGCAAAACCAGGCAATATATTGTATTAATCAATAATGAGTTATACTACGTGGAATATATACTTAAAACTAGGGTCAGTCATGTCATTTCCCTTCAGCACATCGGAGATAATAAATGTTGAAATAATACTAGAACTACAAAAAAATTGGTAACCAATATCTCTAATTGGGATCTTCAGCTTCTTGAAGCAACATTATCATACAAACATCACTAAAGTTTGTATATGGTTATACAGCAGTACAGGGCAAAATCTAGTAAACGAAACTAATTTATATTAGCTCTCACAAATAGTCATTACCATAAAATAAGGTAAGTAAACTAGTTTTTATGGGTTTTTCTAAGACCACAACAAAAATCTTAAAATAGAATTAGGGATAACGAATCCGTGACCTACAGGATATTGTATGATTGGCATGTTCATTTGAATTATTTTGCTTCTGCAGTTTGACTACTCCTAGTTTTGGGAAATTATCCGTCTTTGTAAACTACAGGTACTAGGACCTAAGACTTGATTGAGCTATGACTATTGACGGCTATACTACAAATAAACCTTGTCAGGAAACTAATTGTAGAAGTAGTATAAAAATCAACTTCCCCAAGCAGTACCATTTAAGAATGTGGTCTTCTACTCTACTCTAATCCTTTTACCTTCAAGTTAAACAGAGTATTATTAATGATGACAGATTCTTGTGGAACCAGAATTGTACATTTGACTAGACAAATTCCTTTTGATATAAGCAATAGTAGAGTAACTAACAATTATAAAGTTCCTTAGAGTTATTAGGACCGAGTCTATGTCTCAGTTCTGAAGTAAACTCTCGCATTTTTTTGAGCAAAAGAGTTTACAGATGAATAACCATGGGTATGATGCTTTGAAACGTCTTCAAGAACCAACAGAATTGTTAAAGGATCTCAATTAACTGTAGGGTTTCTCACTTCTGCAATAACTTTAAGGATTCACAAGTACACAATTCATGATATCATAAACAACCTGGTGGCATTGATGAACTTAACAATCAGCAGCGCCAGATTTAAACGAAAAAACGCACAAGATTGCATGGAGGCAGCCGGGTGGAAACAAATGAAAGTAATCAAACTGACCACGTTTTGATCCAGAAAAAAGACAACCTTCAATAACAGACGTGCGGTCATACAGAGGAGTTAATGCCGACTCTAACCACTACTTAGTTATAGCAAGCAATTAACTATAGAAAACGTACAAAAACGTGCAACAACAAATTTTATGTAGGAAAATTAAACAATAACAACTACAAAAAATTGTACAAACAAAACATTACAACAAAATTAGAAAAAAAGGAAACAAAAAATAATACAAATGAGGAATGGAAACATATAAAACAAATCATAAAAAACGCATAACAAATCTTAGGGCACAAGCAAAAAAATAAATGGAACAGATGGTTTGATCAAGACTGTGACTGTGAAGTGAAAAATAAACTGAGGAAAGAAGAGAGATTAAAATGACCGCAGACAAAAAGAAAAGAAGAGCAACTAATATAAAGAACTCAGAAAACAAACTTGTAGACTACATATACAAACAAAAAAAAGAACACTTTGATCAAAGAAGATATGGAAAAATAGAGCAATTTGGTAGAATAAACAATTTAAAAAACTTCTACAAGAAAATAAAGGAACAGAAACTGAAGTATCAAATTAAGATGAGAGATGTGAAGAGGGTAGAGTTAAACATGAACCATAAGCCATAAAGAAAATACGGAAAAAACATTTCCAACAGCTACTTAACAACCAAGGCGAAGAAATACAAGAGCAAGAAAAACAAGTTGAATTTAATAATGAAGAAATATAAGACCTAACATACAAATAATTTATACAAGCAGTAAATAAAATCAAAATGGAAAGCACCAGGAAAAGTATGGAAGTAAAGAATTAGATAACCAATTGTATAAAATAATAATATGCTCATGGAGAACAGAACGACTACCAAAAGTGTTGGAAGGAAGGAACAATTGTAACTACTCACACAAACACAAACAACTTAATATGGAACTACAAATATGGTTTTACTTCTAGAAAATCTACTGTAGATGCACTACAAGTGATGAAGAAAGCACATAAATTTAATATTGACACGCTTACTGTTCACTGATTTCCAACAAGTCTTTGACAAAATAAATAGGAAAGAGTTAATCAAGGCGATGAAACAAATGTCAGTCCCAAGAAAACTGATAAGACTAATCGAAGAAAAAATGAAAAACTCCACCAACTGCGTAAAAACCAACGAAGGTGTTATATTATCCACGACGCTTTTCAACATTGCACTAGAAAAAGTCATGAGCAAAATAGATTATCAAGGAACCATAATAAATAAGTCGGCACAATTCCTCGCTTACGCAGATGACCACTCATTGTACTCTAAAGAATCACTAGTAAGAAACTTCGAAATAATAGAAAGATTAACACCAAAAACAGAACTGAACCGATGAAAAGAAAACAAAAATATTAAATTGCAGAAGGATACACAAACAACAAAAAAAAACATCTACAAATTGACCGTTAGAAATTCAGACGTTAGTAACTTCACTTATTTAGGAACACGATTCAATCAGAACAATAACACAGCCCCACAAATGAAAAAAAATTTCTGACCTGAGAGTCTCACTATGCTTACTATATGTTTTTGAGATCGCTGAATCTAAATCTAAAGTTTATTCAAGCCAGTAACGTTAGGGTTCAACCATAACCCTAAAAAAACCTAATGATGTAGGGCATTTACCATTAAAAAAATTTTTTCCTAGTCTTTCTATATGTTTTTGGAGTTACTGACATTGAAATCAACGTATATTTAACCCCATCACTCTAGAATTATGACATAACCTCAAAAAAAAAAAACAAATCCAAACCCAAAAATAATTTTTAATTCAAATGAACCCATAAGATTTTAAGCACATTATCCAGACGATCTCGAAACCCTTGAACTTGATATTTCCTCAATCCCATAACCCCGTAACCCGAATCCTGAATATTCTAATGTCCTAATTTCATTAAAGTTTTCCTTGCGCCATTTTTGTCTTATGGAGAGTACCCTAAAACTGTTGTACCCTAATACGTTTATTTATCTCGTGTTTGTTCTTAATATGAAACTGCCTTATCGTCGGCATTAGCGTTACCCGATATACACCACGAGGAGGTTGCACGATCGGATTTTGTATATCATGTAGTCCTTAAAAGGGCTGTTTGATATGATTCGAGCTACTATAACATAAATGGTATTATTGTTTTAACTATTTTATTTTTTCTTCAACTAAGCATTGCAAGGGATTTCTATTACGTTTTTTATTGTCCTGCGTTTCCCTTTTGAGCATCCAACATAAATCTGCCAGCATGTTCACGTCCCATCGACCCTGATAACGAGTTTCCATTAATTTAAGGCTTTGATGGAAACGTTCCCCCTGCTCTTTGCTCAAATGACCAAGGTTGTTGGGAAATTCATCTATATGGGAGTCGAGAAAATGGAGTTTAAAGTTCATTAAACATCCCAGTTTTCCGTAGTCTTTTATCAAACCAGCAACGATACCTCTGTATTCTGGACTTTTTCGATTTCCTAGAAAATTTCGTGCCACTGATCGAAAACTCAGCCATGCTGCTTTCTCAAGTTTATTGATGTGATTGGTAAAGTCACTATCCTTAAACATTTTCCTAATTTGAGGTCCCTCAAACACTCCTTCTTTTATTTTAGCCTCAGAAAGTTTAGGGAATTTTGTTTGCAAATATTGGAAACATTTACCGTTTTTTAAGGTTATGGTTGAACTCTGACGTTACTGAGTTGAATATATTTTAGATTTGAATTCAGCGACCCCAAAAACATATAGTCAACATATTTTGATCCCCAGATCAAAGAAAAAATTTTTTAACGTTAGATTTTTTTTGGAGGTTATGGCTAAACCCAGACCCGATGGAGCTACATGGACCTCGGATTCGGATTCAGCAATTCCAAAAACATATATTAAGCATAGTGAGACTCCCAGGTCAGAAACTTTTTTTTATTTGTGGGGTTGTATAATAGAAGAGAAGAAATAAAAACCAAAATTCAACAAGGATACACTATTGAAAGATAAACAAATATCAGCTAAAATAAAAATAAATATTTACAGAAGCCTTATAAGCCCAATAATTATTTATGCTGCTGAAATCATTACCGCCACAAGAAAAGAAGAAGAACTTCAAGTTTTTGAGCGTAAAATTTAAGAACAATCCTAGGTCCCATATGAGACCATGAAAGACCAAGGATGGATTATGAAATACTAGAAGCAATGGGTGAAGACGATGTAGTCAGATTCATAAAGGCCCAGAGAATCCGCTAGCTGGGATATATTATGCGAAGCGAAAATAACACAATACAACTAACAACTCAATGGAGACTAAGCGAAACACGAAACAGAGGAAGACCCAAAGGCAGATGGTTGGACCAAGTTACAACAGACTTACGCGAAATGAGTGTAACACAATAGTGGAGACATACCCAAGGTAAAAGAAGATTGAGACAAATAGTAGAGAAAGCAAAAACACGTGGTGACTTATAAACTATAAACTAAATAGTAGTGCAGTGAAAAGTAGTGTAGTCAACAACATTTATTTACATGGAGACCGATCCACCTCACTAAATGGATCTGGACAGTTTTTAACAAAACAGCTATATTCCTCATAGGAATAATAATAAGAAGTACCTTAATACTATGCACCAGAATATTTATTTGCTTGATCAATTGAAAAGTTATTTTACTTCAAGAGCATCTCAAATGTTTCATAGCAATTAAATTTCTTATTCAGGTGCTGGCAACAGACTTCTTACTGCATGACTGAGTCAAATATAAACTAGAATTATATATTTAAACTTATTGAAGCATACAGAGTTATCTTACAGTATCGACAATGCTTAAAAGACACGCCCCTCTCTGTTCACCTTCTGGTACACTTGTATTTGAACTTTAACAGTTAGTGTAAAGACGTTTTCTGCAACCTGGTTAGTAGTTAAAATTATTAATTGCATTTCCAAATCTGTAATTGTCCATTAGCAAAATGTTTAAAATACTTAGAGCAGCGCTACAACCTCCTTCCAGTGCTATCTACCTCATAAGACACGTGGGACTTTCCATATGCTCGTCTTTCTGCTCTTCCCCCAGGATTGTTTGTCATATCAGGACTTCTCTGCTCCATGTTTTTCAAAGTCATCTTACTGATTTGTTACTGCTGTCACTATACGCACGTAAGTTTAGTTTGTTGGTACTGTAGAGCTCATTTGTTTTATTTTGTTCCCACGGCATTCTTAAAATGCTCTCTTCAATCGACATCTGTATATTTGCCACAATATTTGTAGAGTTTTTTTATGATATAAGCTCAGTTCCTCAGAACATTCAACAATTGTGAGAAAAGTCAAAATAACTATGATAACTGTTTAATTACATGAACAGATATAGATGTGAAATAATAAATTAACTTATTTAAATATATATTGTTACCACATGCCTATTTTTCTTTCCCTTCTTCTAAACTATTGTTACATTTAACTATTTGAAGTATGAATAAAATGGAAGAAATGCCATTCCCATATAGAAAAAATCAATAATTTTAACTCCTCAACATATTTCACTTTTCTAAAGATTTCAAAGTTACCTACATCAAAGAAGTGTTCTTATTAATCAAATAAGAGATGTAAAAGATTCTATAATTCGTCCCTTCCTTTAGGGACTGGTCAAGGCAAAATTCTAATAAAAAAACAGTATTACATCTCATCAGACGTAACATAAATGTTTACTTACGTCATGAAAGCAATATATATCTATCCACTCCAAATTTTAGGAGTTGATAAATTAGTCAGTTAGGGCATTTTAAATGAATCCGTGACATTTTTAAAATACTGACCCGTCGTCGCTAGTATAGATAACTAGGAAGTTTGTGGCCACATATTTTTAAATTAACACTCATCTATGAATGTTTTAATACCTTCAACCAGTCCTTTGATGAGATTAGAGGAATACATAAACAATGAAACTGTTAATAGTTTACTGAAAATGATTTAGAGTTTTCCTTCTTATATATTGGTACTGATAAAATTATTCTGGTAAGATACTCAAAATTCCACATCAAGCTTTTCTCTCGGCGAATTAAAGATCACAAATTCTGAAATTATTACCTTGAAAAACTTTGGAGACTAAGGATGAAACCTGTCAGAAGCTATTTTGAATATATGTGGAGCTGTAGCCTAAAGCAATTGCAACTTTTACAAAAACCAAAAGATAATAGAAATAAAGGTTCCCAGTAAAAAGTTCTCACAGGAGATCACATTTAACTCCCGTCTAACTTTCACGTTTTTGATTGTAATGTCCATCAAGGAGCATAACAAAGTTTTCAAAATGTTTAAGCAATCTTAGGAAAAATTTGTTTTTTTGTTGGCTTAAGGGTATCAAAAAGTTGCTATTGCTCAGTTAGTTCTTGCCAAACAACTGTCCAGCACTTCTCGTGATACAAATTTGTTACTCATCAACTTGTTTAAGTTTGATTTGATATTTTTAATGTAAAAATATAAAATCCACAAGAAATATATTTCTGCTTTTCAATCGTCATGTATTTTAGCAGAATTCTTCTGAAAAAGATACTTCACGGAAGTATGGTATCTAACATCTAGATCTAGTTTTTATGGGTTACTTTTCACAAATGGTGGTGGAAAAATCAAAATTTACTTTACAATTCTATATACCATAGACACTTTGATGTAGTTCTTTAAAAGATAACTTTTTAATTAGAATATCAGCTTTACTATGGGGTACATGACAATTCACAAATCATGGAGTGCTAAATATATATTGTAAAACTTAATTCATTATATTCAGGTTTGCCGATAAGGGTCTTTACAGCTTATCCTCAGTCTGAAGTTGCATAAATCATGATGATGGTTTTTGTGGCAGGAGAACTTATTCTTCAGGAGAATAGAGTGCCAGGGTAACACAAAACATTGACCATTAATCTTATTACTATAATGTGCCCTCTTTGGCCGGTTTTCTTTCTAAGACAGTTCATTGTGCCAATGAAGTGTTTTTTGCTTTGTTAATGCTTTTCTTAAAAATTGTCGGGTTTTCTTCTGTTATATTAATCTTCAAAATTATTGAACAGCTCCTCGAATTGTTTTATTGTCAGGAAGACCTTCATGTGCTTGATAATACGATCATGTCGTCTTTTATTGTGTAAATGTGGTGAAGAACGTTGTCAACATACATAAAGGTTGTAGAACATTATCATTGATCCGGTTTAAAGTTTTTTCTCAGATGACCTCATGCCATCGAACTTGATCTTGACAGTGAAATGAGTGATTAAGTCATTTTGAACAATATTCCAAAAGTTTTAGCCATGTCGAGGAAGGCTGAATTGGTGCTTTATGTCTTGATAAAGCCATCTATAATTATATTTCTGGAGAAGTTGATAAATAATAACTAAAGGAAGTCATACTAATCCTCTGAGATTAGCTTGAAATATTTAACTGCTAACGAGCGCTCATGAATTGCTTGTTCCACAAACTCCTTCAGAACCAACAGCTAACTGATAGGTTGGTAGTCTCGCTTGGTATGCATGGTCCAATATGCAATATGGTCTCAGGAATTTATATGACTTCATCGCTTAAGTAAGTTGCCTATAGATTTCAAATGTTCTTATAACTTCTATTCTAATATTATACAGTGTGGTGTGTATGCTAAAGGTGCTCGAAATTTTCATCTTTATAACTGACTTCCCAGACTACTAAAAAAATCTTAACTGCTCTATGGATAGATCAAACCGGTTTCTGATACCTTGACCAGTCTTTAAATCAAATATATCATATCTCTTCTATAATAATAGAGACTTACTGATTTTGTACTTTAGCCAATTTTCTTTCTAAGACAGTGTATTGTGCCAATTAAGTGACTTTTTGCTTCTTTAATGCTGTTCTTAAAAATCATATTTGTTTTTATTTATTGTATTAATCTACAAAAATTATTGAACACCTGGAATTGTTTTATTGTCAGGAAGATCTTCAATATACTTGATAATACCACCATGTCGTCTTCTATTACATAAATGTGATGAAGAACGTTGTCAACATACATAAAAGTTGTAGAATATTATGGGGTTAGGAGAAGTTTCCGTACTCTTGTTGTTCCATAAATTGCAACACCTTGGAGTCAGAAGTACATAATCTCTTATGTACGGTTAAATTGTCCATTAGACCTTACTTCATTAGCAACTACTCACAAGAGCCTTCTTTGAGGTGTACTACCCAATTATTAAGGGGCGAAGTGAAGCCGAGTCACTTACTAACTTCATGTTGTGTGCTGTCTGTCTGTCCGTCCGTCCGAGCAAAAACTCGAGAACGGCTGGGAATTTCCAAATTCTGTTTTCACCAATCGACAGGTGACCAAAAAGGCTTGTTTGCTAGTGATTTTCAAACTGATTGGTCAAAGGTCAGCGTTAGGGTTCTCAAATTTGGAATATTGCTTCGCCACTTCGCTATGCGTTGCAAGCTTTGCAGGTTTATTATTAGGCAACACCAAGTTTTGGCAAATGTAAAATAAACAAAGAATGGCAGATTATTCAATGCTCATGATATAAAGGCTTCTAAAACACCCATCAAGACAGCAGCAATCAAAACAATTCAGCATACCACCAATTTATTTGATTATCAGCTCTACGTGAAGGAAAGATACAAAACAGGTAAAGGAGCAGTTGATATCTTACTATATTTGCCTCATAACTTTGGAACTAACCAATTTAGTCACAATTTTTCCTACATTACAATGTCATAAAGAATCTGCTAACTAGCCTTACGCCATCTTCATTGTTGCTACACTATTGAAACAAAAAGGTAATGATTTATCAATACACCCATGTACATCTTAAAGAAATAGTCTTAACTAAGGCATTTAAGAAAATTTGAAGAAATTAAAACGTGTGACCAATTACTACGCCATGCAATTTTCCTGTATAAAACGTTATCATGGTCTTATCTCACCATTAAATCAGTAGTTAGACAAATAATAAACCCCAATTTCCTTAATTGATTAATCATAGCTACACTTACCTTATCGTGCTCGATTGTGAAGCGGCCTTTTAGGGTTTCAAATACATCCGGGGCTAACTGGTTCTGCAGCTGCTTTATATCTTCCGAAGTAAGTGCAATCAAATCCTCCGGCTTAGCGGCAGTCGCTGCTTCTTCCACATCCTCGTATTCACTTCCAGACTCGCTGCTCTCGTATTGCTCCATCTTAAACTAAAGAAGCGATATAAGGAACACTGCGATGCAATTCCACTGCACTTATCTGTTGCACATTAGTCACAAGTAGCGACTCAACCGCATTTGATTGATAAAGCATGCGCAAACCTATCCATTTATCAGCAGGTTGTGGTTGCCTCTACACTGCTGCATCAGGTTAAGTTAAAGCTAGCAAGCTTATTATTCCATAATTACATAGGAATAAAATTCAAATGTAAGACGTAATAACTACATTTTGTTGTGGCAAAGTAGATCTATTGTAGCATCGCTTGTGAACTATTGTGTTCATTTAAAACGCTTAAATGGATAAACATTCAACAAATTTGGAATTATTTTTAGAAATCGGGTGCAGCAGTCCGTGGCAACCTCTAAAACCGGGAAGACGGATGTTGGAACCGAGTGGACCCGCAGCGTTTGTATACTGTTAGTTCCGCGGTCACTCCGCCGTTAGTTCAAATCAGCCGCGACCGCCTAACCCCTCGTTTGAAATGTACATTTCTATTTGCCTGTTCGCAATCGCTTTTGGATGTTTCGCCGCCGCAGACGACTGCGAGAATGGCTCCGATGCGTACCAATACCACTTGGGGACCAAGACACCGTACCGCATCGTCGCGAACACCACGGTTGTGAAGATGGACTTCGAGGGTAAGATTCGGCATAAGATGTGAAATTTGGCCCTAACATTTTTGAACTCGCAGGGTGCAAGCCGCTGAAACTGTGGATGCTAGTGCGGCATGGTACTCGGAACCCCAGCTCAGCGTTCATACAGAAAATGAAGGAGCAGCTTCCGAAGATACGAGACCTAATTTTGCACTATAATCGTGAACCCACAGGTATATTTGGTTGAACCGAAGCTTCGGGTTGGAAAAAACAAATGCTCGAGTGTGCATGTCATGTCGATGTTTGACTGTTCATTTGTTTGTGTGTTTATTGTAATTTCAGACTATCTTTCAGAAATCAAATTAGAGATTGGGTCAGGTCAAAGTTAAGTAACTTTTAAAATGAAACGGGGAACAGAAAAATTAATTTATTAGGAATTGGCTTGATGGAATGCTGAATACTGAGTATAAAGGTAACTGGGTGAAATTAATAAATCAACGTAGAGAATGTATCAGTTGTAAGAAACTTAATGCTTTGAAACTAGGAATTCTAAAAATTACTACAGACAAAACCCAAAAGTTGATTACTAGCTTGGTGTCTGTATTAATTCGAACGAAGAATAATGTGATTGTCTAAGGCATGGTGCTTTCCACAACGCACGTTTCAGAGATGGTGCGTGACAACTGGTCAGTAAGGGTACCTTAACTTCTCAGTTCATAGAGCCCTCACCATTATTAAACCCATAAGTGGAACTACATTGATATAAATTAATATTAGAGAACATGGCCACCAGAGCATCCAATGGAAATAAAATTTTCTTCCCCAAAATAGTAATCTGTAATTACTTTGGCTGTTATGAAAGGAGATTATCTATACAGGATAAACTTGCAGATAAAACACAATCATACTTTCCCTCTCTAACCTGCTAGAAATATCACTATCAAGACTACCACAATACTTAATGAGATCATAAAGTCTTGTTACCCATGACTAGATAAGGTACCTACAGCTTTTGACTTGACAAAAGGAGAATGTTGTGAAAGCTCTCAAAAATCGGATTAGTCATAGATGGGATGTTAAAAATGAAATAATGCTTTTATAACTGGAATGTTATGGCTCAATCTAAAAGAAATCAAAAACCAAGACTCTTTTCAGATGTTTGTGACAAGTTTAACAATATGGGAAGTTGAATTTTTAAACTTTTTAGAATACAAAGAAATTGAGCTTGAGTAACTTTAAATGTCTTACCAGTGACAGAAGATAAGGTAACAAGAGCAGTAGTCTGTTCACTGAACAGGATGACGTGTTGAGCTTGCAAATTATCAATGGTGCAATTTTAGGTTCTCTTTGTAAAGAGTTTCAGTAATCACTGAAAGGCGTTTTTGTTTCATTTTCTACAGAGGAAACCATAGTTTTTTCTGTTGGTTCACGGTTTGGCCAAACAAGCAGAATTATTCACAGGGGTTATTTCTACTGAAACAACCAATAAACTTGAATCCCCAGTTGTCTTCTATTAGCGAATGAAGGTTTTCTGGAAGAATTGAATATTGACGTCACTGACCGATTTTTAATAATTGGATTTGTTTTTTCTTCAAAACATAACATCAATTTTTTGATTTTCATAGATTTTTTCTTTTTGTCAATGTTTGTTACTAAATCTATACAAGTCGTGAGTTGTATGATGAATCAGATGGATCGACCGCAGAAAATTCGAAGTACCTCATAAAAAGTCCCCTTCCCCCTCCTTTGAAGTCAGCGATGTCATTTTTTTTTTAAAGCTTCCTTCTTCAAACAAGTTCTGTATGCCAGGTTTCCCTAAGATATGCGTGAATGTTGGAAGATAACTAGAAAATTTCCAGAAGTCAAGAATGTAGATTATATTTGAATGAGGTATGTGTGAGACAATTGAATGCTGATGAATTTTAAGATATGCTATCCAACTTATACTGGATACAAGTCATATTTATGGTAGGAATGTCATCTTGGTGGTGGGCCAAACTCCATGCTAGAAATTTTTGACACAAATCCAGCTCTTATAAAAATTTCTATTATGGAGCTTAAAGAAGTTGGTTGTCTTTAAGCTGACGGTGGAACCATATGCCAAATATCATTTTGGCATTTTTTCTTGAAGATTATCTCTCGACTGGTTCCAATGATTCAAAAGTATTCACAGCTTTAAATAATAAGGAAGCTGTTCATCTTTTTTGGGAAAATGGAGGTTTTGATGATTTATCCCTTAATGTGAATAAAAACTAAAGTTTTTGTTGAACGCATGCACACTCAGGGATGATGAATTAGAACTCTATTACAACACCAATTGTCGTTGATGATCAAGATCTTCCAAGAAGCATGTCTTATAATGTAGCAGTTGATAACTTTATCTCTACATGTCCAGACATTGAGATTCTAATCTTCCTGCAGAAGCTCTACGCAACTCCGACCTGTATGCTCTGCATAAATGGGGGACAAAGCTGAATGAGGCCAAAAACAAGAAATTGGCGCATGAGGGCGAAGATGAGATGCTGGAGCTGGCTGAAAGGATGCATATTAGGTTCTCGACTCTGCTCCCATCCAAATACAGCAACACCAGCTTCTTTGTATGTCCCAGACCCGTCTCTGTATGTCACCTTACACACAGTTCTTTTAGTTTAAATACACTGCTAGCCAGCGCACAAAGGCCAGCGCCAAGTACTTTGCGGCTGGGTTGTTTGGCCGGAATGTGGTGCAAGACGTGTGGTTTCCGAAGGCTTTGAAGAAGGATCCCATCTTAAGGGTACTTTCGAATGTGGACATGATGTGTGTGTTGTTAAATTGCGCTTTTTACAGTTCTACAAGCTGTGCAACAAGTGGGCAAGGGATGTAAAGAAAAATCCGGAGTCGCTGGGGGAAAGAAACCAGTTTGAGAGCAGCCACTTCATGAACCAAGCGATCAAATCAGTAAACAAGGCTTTAAATATTGATCCTGATGTAGATTTGTCTTTAGGTAACATCTAATGTCTGTTAGGTTTGCCAAATCTTAACTCAGATTTGCTGCAGAGGATATTCATTTGATGTACATGACCTGCGCCTTTGAGACAGCATGGAACAAGAGAAAGAAGTCGCCATGGTGTTCAACATTAACTCCACAAGCACTCCAAGTATCTTAAGTATAACTCTTCATTTATTATTTGATACGTTAGATATACTTCTAGGCTATGGAATTTGCAGAAGATTTAAAGTACTATTACAGAGATGGATATGGATATGAAGTGACTTACATCCAAGCATGCCCAGCCTTCAACAACATGTTAAAACATTTAGACAGGTAGCAGAAATGATGCACTGTAAAATTCCATCTTATACTCACCTCAACCATTTAGCGATGCTGTGCACCCAAAAGCGGTTGTCTACTTCACTCATTCGGGGACACTCCTGAAGATGTTAGCCCACCTAGGGCTTTACAACGACACCAAACCCTTAACTCATAAAGACTTTGGCTTGCCTAAAATTAAATGGAGAGTTAGCAAGATTGATAGTTTTGGGACTAACCTGGCATTCGTTTCATACAAGTATGTGTCCTGCAGTAGTTTCATGAAAACAGTTGATTGTTGTAGGTGTGGTATGTGGAAAAAGATGCTGGTGATGCACCAGGAGCGGGTGGTGCAGCTGCCAGGCTGCAAGGAACCTCTATGTGACATAGACGATGTGAGGGAGCACTTTAAGAAAAGTGTGAACAGTTGCAAGTTTAACGAAATTTGTGATAACCCTACATAGTTGATCGGCTCTGTGCAGCGGTGTATTCCAAATGTCTATTTTTTTAAATATCTTAATGTATTTATTTAAATAAATTATTTTGTGCAGCTATTAACTTCCAATTCCTCTTTTTTTATAGATTTGTGTATACTAGAACTGTCTTACACTGTTACTACTTGCAAACTTAACTATACCAACCGCGACTTTCTAATATTTCCAATAGAAGCATAAATTGCTGAAAAAGGATGCAGATGTTGATAGCATAAGTCAGCACTGGATTTCTGAGATAGGTTGTAATTGTATATGTTTGTGAAAAAGACAATGAAGTCATTTCAGCTTTTATTCTGACCACTATTATTCCACTTAATGTTTCTAACTTGTTCCTGGCTCCAGAGATATCTGAAACCCAAAAAACATGTTAATAACACTATCATTTGTATTTTAACATTCAAAAAACTTTTTTCGTCTTATTTGCTTGAATCTTAAATCTTTGCACATCATTATACTTTCTGATTGACCACCATTTCTGTATATCAACATTATGTAATCTACATGGAACAGTCAAAATAAAAATAGGCATCTGTTTTGTTATATAGGTATTCCAGCATTTACTAATAACAAAAAATTCTTTTGTTTGTGTGGTTTTTGAGGGATCTTAGCATTTAATAATCACAAGCAGCAACATGATGTCAACTTCCACAACACCTATCTCTGATGTGCTAGAAATAACCTTCGATGTTAATAGATAAAGTTACATCGGATTTAACTTTGAGAAATGACAGTCACAGTTACAGTATTCTATTTCCCAGGTTAAATCAATGGGAAGGAAAGAACCGTTCTCACGTCTAACTTGGCCTGGCAATCTGTTGAAAACCAACCTAACTTAACCACAAGGATACTAAATATGTTTGTTCTGTCAATTGTAGGAAATTTAACAGTCTTTGGAAACAGCAAAACCAACGAAACATACTATTCAAACCCTTATCCAAAATCACATAGAGCATAGAGCAAATTAATTGTCAAAGTCAAAAAAATGATCCTACAAATACTTTAAGAATTTATAACCAATGAAAGTTTTCCAGTGAAATATTAAATCAACACCAAAATGGCCACAAACAAACAATTTCTTGAGGCAAACAGACGCTGCTTTTGCAGTCCACCTTTATATTCCCTTACCATCCCCCACCAATTTTATATTTAGACCAGTGTTACCTTAAAATATTACATATTGGACACCACGTAGGCACTACTTAGTAAACGCCTAGGTTTCGTCCATGGCGATATGGACGATGGTCTTTTCATTGATTAATATTGCTTTTTTCTACTGTTGTTGCTCATCAGGGTTCTTTCTTTCACAATTCAAATAGGATTCTTAGAGAAAAGGACAGCAGCTCTACCAAGTTTTCACTAAACGGCACAATTTTGATTTGAATTTAAGCACACGACAGGGCAGCCCAACAGAAATGAGTGCGCCTGCAGTTCTGATAAAAGTGACACTAAAGATTTTTTTGTGAAATTGTTGGACGGTAAGAGCCAGTATAATATGTAATGGGTAGAACAGTACTATTAATTTCAATCAAGTATATAAGGATTATCATAGAGGTAAGAAGGTTTTCCTAACTGAGTCATTGGTGAAAATATCTAGCACTTATTATATTATGATTTGGAAAGGCTTCTCAAAAGTAATGGATAGATTTGCCGAGAAACGCTTCTTTTTCCATCTAGCGCCGTTATCTTCGTAAATCAAGCACTACAAAGATCTGCATGATATTTTCTTGAGTGGAATTCAACTGTTTTTTCCTAAACTTAACCAGACTATCGGGTCACTTACACATGTCTTACAAGATAATAGGTAGAACCTTTGTGGATGTTGCTTCTGGCTGATCGATTCAACATATATCATAGATTTCTACTTTTATGGCTATAGAGGAGGCTGTGCAGGACTTTAAGAGCTGGTAAAATTCTTCTCCAAACTAGAACGCATGTTTTGTCTTGCACGAGACTATAAAAGACAAAACATTGCAATACTTAGTACTGTGCAACTGCTTTGCTACATTCATCAGTTTCTTACTGATAATGAAAACATCCACATTGACAATGCTTCAGAAAGTATAACATTATTCTAGACAAAATTTAGAAGAAAAAATTGTTGGCGGACTCTATTTCTCAACATTAACAATGATTTTCACATTGATCCTGTTGATCACATCCTTCTTGAAGGAAAACAGCAAGAATACTCTAGTATTTTTCAGTATCATCACCATTTCAAAATCTATTGCAAAAGATGATTAACTTAAATATTGATTTTACTTTTCAAGATTGAAATCAAATAAATAATTCGTGCTGACGAAGAATCACCATCGTCTAATTAAGAAGGTAGAGGACTTTGGCCTATAGCATAGATGGTAAAAGTAAAAAAATCTTGTACCATCTTCCACCAATGCTATTGTAAACGTGTAATGATTGAGTTCACCATCACATCCAAATAACTTGTCGATGTTTTGCTAGGAACCAACAAGTGGGGGCGGGGGGGGCAAGAGAAAATACTATTCAGATTCATTGATCCAATAGGTACTACACTTAGGACAATTATACTGCATAGTGAAGAACTAGAGAGTAAAATTAAGATTGGTCCTTTCCAATACCAACATTTGATAATGACATACTTAGGCGTTAAAATCACTCTCCTCTCTCTATCTCTCTCTCTCTCTTTCCTTCCCTCCTTCGTACACCCATTGTAGAATCAGAGACTCACGTGTCATATATTAATAGTATGTCAGTCCACCTTTAGCATTAATCACAGTCTGCACTTGCACAGAAAGATTCTTCACCAGCTTTTGATATACAGGGTGGGTCTACTTCTCTTTCTCATAGTTTCTAAACGGATTTTAAGCATTATTTTTCACATCTAATATTAATACACTATTTAGTTTAATTTATTTACTTTATTGTTTTTGCGCCTTTTTTTAAACTTTACTTTTAACTTTCAAAAACAAAGGTGCAAAAATAATAAAGTAAATAAATTAAACTAAATAAAGTCAAGAAAAGTTAAAGATGAATGGAACAGATAGAATTGAGGTAATGTTTCAACAAATAGATGGGAACATGAAGCAAATTAATGCGAAATTAGATATGGTAATACAAAAAATGAGACAAGTGAAAGATGAAAATGTAAAATTAAAAACTGCGGTGGGACAAGAAAGGAGAATAGCTAGTCTAGAAGAGAAATCAGAAAAAAGAATGTCATAATAACAGAAGAAGTGGATAAAGAAAAAGAAAAAATACTTACAATACTGCAGAAAATGGGCACAAACATAGATATGACGGAAAATATAAACCAAATAAGAAGATAAAATTTAAAACAATATATAACATGATAACGATAATTAATGTTCACGCGCCATCCGAAGAAAAAGAAGACGAGGTAAAGAACGAGTTTAATGAGGTCCTAGAGGAAATAGTTCGGAAAACCCCAAAGACAAACCTCAAATTAATAAAAGGCGATATGAACGCAAAAGTAGGTAGGGAAGAGATTTACAGAGACATTACAGAAGGGGAAAGCAAACTTAGAGAGAGTAATGATAATGGACTAAGATTAATAACATTTGTTATAGAACAAAACATGAAAATAATGAGTTCACACTTCAAGCAAAAGGACACACACACAAAGGGACGTAGAGAATTCCAGGAAGGAAGGAAATAAACCAAATCGAACATGTACTAATAAAGAAAGAAGAGGCGAGAAGAATTGAAAAGTAAAGATATATAGAGGAGCTAATGCAGACTCAAACCACTTTCTCGGTATAACGAAAATAAAACCAAGTGAAACAGAAAGAAAGAGAGAAAAAATATAATTTAAAGGAACGCCAGAATACAGAAATATCAGAAAGATATAAAAAAAGTATAGAGGAAAATTATAAAGATAATGAGGCATAGAATGAAGAAATAGAGAAGAACTGAGAGGAAAAAAGCTACCAAAGCCAAGAAAAAACACTGGATGTACAAAATATGTAAGAAAGAGATAAAAAAACGAGAATGTGGCAAAAATTAGGAATTTTTATAAAGATGTAAAAGATATCAGAACTGGAAATAAAGGAAAACAAGGATATATCAAAGATAAAGATGGAGAGTTAGGCAATCTACAAGAAATTAAAAGAAAGTGGAAAAGCTATTTTGAAAAGGTGTTAAACCCAAATGAAGGAATGCAAGAAGAAGAAAGTAACAGAAGAAAGGTAACAAGAAAATGAAATTAAAGGGCCAGAAAAGGCGAAAATCGAAGAAATAAATAAAATGAAAAACAAAAACAGCTCAGGGGGGAATAGAATAGCAACCGAAAACCTAAAGTATAGAAGAGAAATTGTGGTTAATAAAGTGGACGGATTAGTAAAAATAATATGGAATACAGAAAAAATTCCGCAGCGAAAGCAGTACTAGTACCAGTATTTAAAAAAGGAGATAGGGCTGAATGCAGCAACTATAGGGGAATTGCTTTACTAGACACAACATACAGTCTTGGCGAAAATTGAGTGTGTAAATTGGAGAAGAGGAGGTGCTGAAATTCGAAAAAGTGGAAGAATACATATACTTGGGAATATTAATAAACAACAAATGTAGGGAGGAAAGACAAGTAAATTTAAAAATAATCAAATGCAACAGATGTGCAAGAAGTTCAAATCGAGTAATATCAAAGAATATTTCATGAACCACAAAACTTCGTATTTTTCTTACCATATTGAGACCGACAGAATTATACAGTTGCGAGACGTGGACTATGACAAAGGCCCAATACAGTTTAGAGGTGTGGGAAAAGAGAATGCTGCGGAAAATATATGGAGGAAAGAAGGTAGATGACGTATGAAAGAGACGCACAAACGCAAAAATATATGAACTATATAACGGACCAAACATAATTAAGGTAATTAAAGCCCGAAGACTTCAATGGGTAGGACATCTAGAAAGATTACCAGACAATAAACTAGTCAAGGATTTACGGTGGAGAAACCCAGAAGGACAGATAAAAAGTGTTGGGAAGCGGTAAAGAAAGATTTAAAGGAAAGGGGAGAAGGCAACTGGAAAGAAATGGAAATTATTTACAAAGCAATGGGTCTAAAAGGTCTGTGAACGCTGTATATATAAAACATTAAGACAAGTTTGTTCAACTCTTGGATTTCTGCCTATTCTTCATTTAATATTTGATCATCATTTATGCTGTTCAAAGAGTATTTTATAATCTTCTCATCTAATTCATTGATGACGCCATGTTTTATTAGTTGTTCCAGAGCGATTTCCCATTTTTGGTGGGACAGTCTATCCTTTTCTAATTCTTCTTGGACCTCCATATTTTTGCTACAACTTTCTTGAGTTGCCAACTACATGCTGAACGTTCTATCTTCAGTAACCTTGAATCTAGAAATTTCTAGTTCTTCAACAACTTTGATCAAAGGAGAAAACAACCAATCTTGATCCTAATTCCTATCAACTTAACTGGCACTGAACTGATAAGGAACCATCCGGGGGCACCAAATCTCTACCCTAAGAATAGCTTCCACTTGAATTGCGTTTCAAATAATTAGTAACCTTATTGCATTTTTCTTTCTGTTTCTAAGTTTGCGGGAAAGCTCTATTCTCAACAAAGGTTGAATGATAACTGACGAACGACAGACCATTAACCTGTAGATGTACTTAACCAGTTTTTGTATTCTGCTTCAAATGTTCTTTTTTGTATTGTTGGTGTACGGTTTTCTTCTTAGTTATGAAATTCCTTCTTACACTCATAGTCAAACCATGTCTTATTTCCCTTTTCTATTATGTTGTTGCATCTCTAAGTAATTAAATTTATTTTGGATTGAATTTTATAGTTCAACTTGTTTTTTTTCCTGGTACTTCTTGTAGTCGCGCTTTTAATGTTTTAGTTTATCTGTCCTTCATCCCTCGTTTTCTTCTACTTCTTTTTTGTAATTATATTATCAGAGCCTAATTTGAGTCTGTCTACCTTCTAATTCTTGCAATGTTTCTTCAATTATTATAATTCCGTAGTCTATTCTATATACATTTCTTTCATTTCAAAATACGAATCTGTAATTTTCATTTCTTTGCCTCTCGCAAAATATCTTAGAAAATATTCATTTTATATAGCTTCTGGTCTGTTATTGATCAAAAAACTTCATTTTCATATCTTTACCGCATTCTTCTCTTCTAAGGGTGAATATATGTTTAATAAACTTATCTTCTGGTGTCTTCTCGCTTATTCACTCCCTCAATTTTATTTTATTCGACTGTCTCTAATCCCAAGTTCGTTTCCGTGTTTTGGTCGTTCTTGAGACTATCTTATCTTGCCTATTTTAGTGTTTTTCCTATTACAGTTGAGTTAGGGCATATTTTTCTTTGTCCTGTGTCTTCCAATCTTTCTTTTTCTTTAACGCACCATCTACTATTGTCTTAGAAACCGATTATAACTTGCTTGCCTTTCTTCTCCTGTATGTTTTCGAGTTTCCTATTAGTCTTTATATAATCAGTGTTAATACTTTCATATTGTTTGGTGCTCATCTCTAAACCCGTGTCCCATCTCTACGGTAACGAGTTTTACCGCCGCCCGGAATTCCGAGTTGAATCATCGTGAGCGACGGAGCAGAGCCAGCCGACCCAGGTGTTCTATTGCGCTGTGCTGGTACGCTGTCGTTGCCTATTGTACATTCCGCCCCCTCCGTGGTGCCTCAAGATTGAAGCCGCCAGCCAGCCGACCCAGGTGCTCTATTGCGCTGTGCTGGTACGCTGTCGTTGCCTACTGTACGTTCCCCCCGTCCGTGGCGCCACAGGATTAAGCCGCCAACGAAGAGCACGCCGAAATCTGCCGTCCATGTTACCAGAGACCATTACTTGCGTCGGGAGAGCGCACAATTGACCTGCCGCCCACCATATTTGCAGTTATTCAAGTATAGTTGTATTGTTCGTTTATTTTTCTCAGTTTCGTTGTTTGCTTAATTGTTACTTTGTGGTTAATTTTAGTTTTGCCCAATATATAGTTTACACAGCTCCGCTTTGTTTTATTTCCTGTTTTGCTTATCGAGTCACCTTTTGCGCTTAATTATCAAACATATTTTCAATTGTTTTAGTTTGATTTCGCATAACCGTACTTTTCTATGATTTATTGTTAACTTAAGCAAACGTACCTTAGAACATAATTTAGGAGGAGCTTTAGTGTTAACCTTTACACATAAAGTTGGTTATTGTTTCTGTTAGTGTTTTCGTGATCATTAAGGCTGTTAGTGCTATGCTGCACTGGAACTTTATATTCATTAATGTATTTTCCTTTCTTATTTTTTTAAACTCATCTGTTGTTTCTTTTTTTAACTTCTTTTGTTAGACTATTGCAGCGTATTTATTCGTTTATCCTCGAATATAGCCTTTGTTATGAAATTCCCAGTCTTTTTTATTATTTCGTAATCTTCCCACTTATCTACTTTTCTGTGTCGTCGGTGGAATAAATACTCATCATTCTCCATCCGTATTACTTAATATACGTTCTTTGAAGTTTGTTGTTTGGCGTGTTATCTACTAGCTCAAGTTTATAAAAAGAGCTCATTCGTCTGGCTGGTTTTAAAAAAACGTTGTTTAGAGCACAAGAAAATATCTTCTTTTTATTTTGGTGTCGTATTCGTCACCATTAATTTTGAAGTTAAAATTGATGCTAAACCCGTTGTCGGAGTCATTAAGGCATGCCGCCAATTATGATGTAACAGACAGCTTCGTCGGACTATATGAGTGCAGAGGAATACAAGATGAAGCCAGTACTTACGTATGGAATAGAAACAATCGCCCCCACAAAACAAAACATGGAATAATCTAAAGAGCAATAAAACAGATTTTGGATAGTCCAAAGAGATAAAGTTTGAAATATTGAATTTTCAACAAACGAGAATTCGATGTAAATGTAATAGATCATGCAACAAGGCTCAATTGTTAATATATGTAACATATGGTAAGAAGAACCAGAGAAATATGCACAAAGAAGAAGCTGAAACCCATAATAAACTAAAAGGGGGTAGGAAGACCACAAAAGAGATAGATCGAGGATGTGTAAAATACAGTAGGAAAAGAACAGAGGAGAACAGCCAGAGATGGAAATAAATGGAAACAATTAGCAGAAGCCTATATCTAGCAATCGACAAATACAGGCTTAGAAAAGAGAAGGAAAAAAAAGAAATTCGATGCATTTACAGCAGGGTATAATATACTGCTTACTCTCACCCCAAACGCGCCATTTTAACTAAAAATGGTATTAATTATTCTTCTAACAATCCATTATATTTGGAGAAGCAGGCGTGTAAATAGCGGTGCCCTCGTAGAGCGGTGTGGGGAACTAAGTACGGCCCGTCTCGAAAATAAGACGTTGAGGCCCAAATCGTCCCTTAAACAGGCGGCGCGAAAGCGGATGGAGGCGGCTACCGATATCAACCAACGAATATTGCCAAATCACTCACCTGTAATCGGCTTCAGAGGCGTTGATTTCTTGGTGGCCGTTTTGTGTGCGATAGCAAAACGTGCCGGCAGATATCAAAGCCACCAGCATCGCCACGAACACAGACGATTCAAGGACGAAAGGCCGCCACACCAAATTTTTTTAAACTCTTGCCGATAGAAAATAAATAGGTATGTAGTTTTTTAATTTACAATACTCAAAACTTACGTAACCAGCGATTTTTTTATACTACAATTTCATCTATAACACCAATTTTTCTAAGCATTGTTAATTTTTGCCGTAAATAATGTTTTCTTTGAAATTTTTTTTTATAGAACTTGTAGATAATTACATATCAACTAACAAATGATACAAAATAGCTTAATCCTCTTTTAATATGAAGATTAAATCATACTCTGTGCTTCTTTACCTTTATCAAAACCTGTCTATTAACTCACCATTTTCTCTTTCAGAATGTTCATAAACTCTTCCAACAAGTCCATTCTTTTTTATCTTCAAATTCCTGTAGTTTATCCACTTAATACATATCTGTCTTTGTTTTGTTTTCTAATTAGTTGTGACAAGGCATCAAATGATTATAATCGCAAGCTTTTTGATTACTCTCACACCACATTGGTCTAGAACTATGCAACCGTTTATTATAGGTCATCACTTGTCGGTTTTCGTTTTAGTTTATAAATATGACACGTTTTGATTAAAGTGAATTCTATTACATTAACTCCCTCAATTTATTTTTGTGTTAAATGTCAGTCTCCATGTGTAATGTTTATTAGGATTGTGCGTAACTTCCAATTTTGTAACAAATGCGACTAAGAACGCGAACGCAAACGTCTTATATTTAACTCTTCTGAACTCTGCATGTTAGACTGTTCTGGATACACTTTCAAGCTTGAAGTAGCAAGCATAAAGTCGGCAAATGAGATGTGACGATAAGTTTATACATCTTTGATAAAAATCTGATAGCCATATTTGAAACAATCAGAGATAGTCTTCAATACCTCAAATACTCTGACTTTAGTTAATGATCTTCTTCCAGCTAAATAAGTTTTTTTTGTAGTAAATCCTCGTTAGCAGTACCTTTGACTTTTGATTTACTCATTTACTTGTTATCTGTCTAACTGTATTAACACAGATTTATCTTTCTTTAAATTCTTGCTTTTATTATCAATGGTTGATCTTCTCAAAACTAAAAAATACTAAGCTAACTACGTTAACAACGTTTAACGATTTTTTTTGAGAAAAGACGCTAAAAATAGAAAAAACAGATGTAATTTGTTCTATAAACTAATCAGAACGTGATTTTATTATTACTGAAATTTGTTTTGCTTTATTAATCTATTACTTTGTACCAACAGAAATAATACTTTAACAAAAGAACATAATTTTCTGAAACAGAACATTACTCCGGCTTCTTCTTTAAGATACAAATGCCATCAAGTGTAGGACATAGTTGCTCATATTGATCTGTAGCCAGCTCAGCTCGTTCCCCTGCAGCCAGAACCACTGGAGTTGTGTGAGTGTGAATTCCTGCGATGGTTTTCGGGGTTCCAGCCTTTCCCACCGTGTCCACCGCTTGTCCAACTCTTACCGATACAGGAAATAGTTGCAACTTTTCATCCAACGTCAACAACCAACGTGGGTAAATAGACGCAGCCAATGCATAAAGAAGGTAGTGACTGCGGCCCAATAAGATGGTGTGCGTATCCAACATGCACACTAACACAGTCAAGATACCTGAAAATTTGCTATTAAAAAAAAGTTATATTCTACTAAGGGATGTATACCAACCAGCCATAGAGCAAAGATCTAACAATTGCCTGTCTGTGTGAAGTGGACTCATGGTTAACGTGCCTTTTCCAAGATGCGTCAGCCCTTGGGCGAGACGCACCATAAAGAGTTGAGAAGGGCTACGAGAATGGAAAACAGCTAGTTGACGAAGTCCTGCTGACAATCGCGCGTTATTAGTGCCAGCTCCAACAATTCCAAGGCAAAATATTGAATTGCAGGAGACTTCTTCATCAGCATCATGTGCATACTTGGTCAAGACATCCACGACAGGTAAATGCGGTCGAGAAACAGATGTAAGAGCAATGGCAAGCGGCACAACGCGACGTACAGCAAGGTCGCCATATCGCCCCATATGACCTAAGATTCTTTGACACATCTCGGTCCCTATATCTTCACCAATCGCAACAGAGGCTGCAGCTAACGCAGCAGTAGCCTGTGCTAAACCAGGATCCCAATCGCGTTTACCCTTTTTCTTCTCTTTATCCTTTGATGTTGAAGCAGTAGTAGGTGATGCTTTCGAGGTTTGTTCTTCGGGTAATGAAATGCGATCACTGACTGTATGCAGCAGCTCTTGTATGATTAATACGTCACCGGTGCCGGCATAGGCACACATTTCCACCAAACACTGCGAAATCGTCTTGAAAGGTTCGGGGAACACCTCCAAAGCGGCGTTCGTTGCCTCTGTGACATCCTTGCGACCCATATAGCACATGCCAAGTCCCAGAACTACTAGGCGCATGTAAGGCGATTTTAAAGTTTCAGAGTCGCGCGCATCCACTAATTTAGACAGGATCGCGCTCGAAACATCAGCGTTGCAACTACCGACTGCCACCAAACCGCAAGCCAAACTCGCGACGGCCAAAGACTCGACGCTGAGAGCGCTCTCCACGGCAGGCATTAGCACTTGAAGTACATCCTCGCAGTTGGTACCCGCATAAGCCAACCCCAGCCCGAATACCGCTCCTATGTGCAAGGTGGAGTTGCAGTTGGTAATGAAATCGCCCAGAAGTGCTAGCGCCGGATCGCAGTCGTTCTTAACACGGCAGTTAACGATCCCGAGGGCCAAAAGGGCGCCCGCCTTCACGAACTCCTCACTAGTATATAGGTACTTGTCGATGGGAGTCAGTCCCCCGTCCACATCCCAGAGGTAGAGCAGTCCAAGCGAAGCCGTAGCGCTCATCATGCCATGGTCTTTGTTGCGGTAGATCCATTTATTGCCGCCCTCTGGAGTTATCAATTTATCGCAGCCGAACCCGGCATTGACAAAACCGTTCACGAACGACGACGCCAGGTTCTGGCGCGCACTGTCCAGGTTTTCGCCGAGGACCGACGGCCTTAGCGGGACCGGCTCCAGCCATGTCTTGTAAACATCCTCCGGAGTTTTGGGGTCCATGATATCTAACTATATAAAGAATCACGTACTTGAATTATTAAAAATGACAAATTGTTTAGGTTACCTCTCGTGCCAACGTATGAAAGTATGCGCTGAGGTGGGAATTATTCAGAATATTCAAGAGTTCTTCGCGCTCTGCAATGCTTTCATCCAAGTCGACTGAGTACATTTGTCGGGCTGCCAAAAATGCCATCTGTTTCAAGATTATCCTGTAGAAATGAAATCTGTATATTAATATCGAATGCTTATGAATGACTATCGACTTTTTGTAACAGATAATTGGAAACATTGGTGTAAACATACAGACAGGGGTGTGGTATGGACTGAGACATGAAGCATATACAATGATTCAATTGATAACAGTGCTATCAGAACTATCATGTATAATTTTTTGTAATAATCAACGTTTGAAATAAAGCAAAATCTGACGGTCTAAAGGGCATAAAGGATTAAAGAAGAAGAAGAAGAAGAAGAAGAATGAAAGCAAAACTAAACCAAGTGTAAAACACTGCGTATTTATATAAATTTTGAAGATGTAATACAACAAATGACTACAGAAATAAAAGATGATAGGTCTAAAGTTCATATCTTAATAAGGATAGCAGAATAAACTAGAAAAAGAAGGACGACAAAATCAACAGAAGAATTTATAAGTTGAAAAGCGGAATTGGTAGCTTTGTAGAGAAGCAGAGGATTATCTCCCACCCTAAAAAAGAAGCACTAAGACGGGAGAACAAAGAAAAAGAAAAAAATCAAAAATAAAAAATTAAGAACAGGAATAACAAAATTTAGGCCATAAAAAGGAAATTGTAAGAACTAAGAAATAAAAAGGTTAAGAGATGAACTATTATACAAAAAAGTGAAACAGAATAGGAAGAGATAATTAAGAAAGCTACGAAACTAAAATAACACCTAAAAATTAAAATAAAAGAAGGAAAAAAACGTAATTATTAAAGGATAACAAGTAAATAAAGGAATTATGGAAACAAACAGTTTCTAAATAATTAAAATATGAATGTAACCAGAAATATAAAAGTTTTCTTAAGCGAAGAAAGTAACAATAGCAAAATTACAAGCTGGAAATAATAAAACGGGAAAAATGTTTAACCATAGTTATAAACAACAATCTGACTGACAGATTCGAGCTAAAAATATTGCTAATGAAGAAAAGGACACTGGAGAGAATGACAAAGTAGGGTACCAAAATCTAGTAACAAATAAGATTACTGGAGGGGTAAGAGGGGTGTGATTTACAGCCTTCAAAAAATAAGTGGAAAAAGAAGAAAAAACGGTCTTTTGGTAACGGAAATAGTAATAGAAAAGAAAATGAAAAGGAAAAACAAACGAAAGAACTTGTAGAAGAGAAAAAGACAACAAAAAATACTATTGGTAAGCGAGGAGGGCAAATAGAAAGGGAAAAAAGGTCAAGAAGTAACATAAAGGAATTAAAAAAGCGATCTGAACATAATAGAAACCAGGACATAATGAAATTCGGGACATGAAGTTTTGAAAATTGAAGAAAGGAAAATGAATGAACAAAATAGCTAATAAAACTGAAAATAGATTACCTAGATATAACCAAAACTGACATTAAAAACTAGTAAAAGGCTGTTAAATGTACTAATTAGAAGAAGAAAATAAAAAAAAGAGTGTAAAATCCGGCGCAACTATAAGAAAAAATAATGAATATTCATTATAAAAGATATATTTATATTAATGCATATAAAAAATAAATGATTAAAAATAGGTAATTATCGTGGGATACGAAACAAATGAGGACGCGTAGAAAGAAGGTAAAGACAAACTTTTCGAAAAATTACAGAGAAAAATAAATAATAACAAAGGTAATGGAGGAAGGAATGAAGGAGAAGAAAAAAGAGAAATTACAAATATATTTCCTGGAACAACTATATATGAGGAGATCAACGATAGATAAAAAAGAAATAAAAATGAAAAACAGTAACTAAATAGAGATATAAAAAGTGCACTGATTGTAAGGTAAAAACAATTGCAAAAAACAAAAAAAAACAGATATGGAAGGAATATTTAGAAATAAAAAAGTACAATTAGAAAGAGTAAAAGAAATAAAGAAGAACAGCTAAACAAATAAAAGAAAAAAAATAACATTAAAGAAAATGAAGTTCAGAAATGGGAAAACGAAGAACACGTTAAAGAATTATTGAAATAAAGGGACATAAAACACTAAAGGAAAGAATACCAGACGATAAGGCAAATAGAAAAACTATAGCCAGAGAAAAGTATCGCGTCATCACCAGATAATTTCAAATGAAGTATTTAATAAACCAAAAAGACTGACAAAAAGGTATATTAACGCAGATTATTAAAAAACAAATTTGAAATTACACGCAAAGGGAAACTAATAGTATAATTAAAAAACAGCCAATTTGCGTCTAAGATCAATTGTAGATTAAACGGTGCAATAACAATAACAAATAATGAAAAAAAGCACTAACAAAAGAAAGCAGTATACATATTTGTGTTTAAAGGATTTGAAAAACTTGAAAGTTTCAGATATAAAAAAGAATGTTATAATATCCAATAAAAGCATATAAAGTTTGTATATAAGGGAATTACGAACTACATTACAACTTTTACCAGAGGAGTTCAGAGGACTGCTTTTTTAATTATTTACCTATAATATTCAAACACAAAAAATAGGTGTTATTTATTCATCTAATGTTCTGAATAAACATAGCCTAAGAATTGTTTCCATGTAAATTGACTAGGTGGTATGGCTGTGCTTAGTAATCCACAGTTTGGGGGATTTCGAGAAGAGAGTTAACATTAAGTTTTGCGTTAAACCAGATAAAAGCCCAAGCAAAACATCATTGAGAGACCGTAACTTTGAATTGTACGGGAGGTTTCGGAAGGGCAAAGATTCAATTAAGACGCTCCCGGAGTCAACTATCCATCAACATCACAAACCACTACAAATGTGGAAGGTGTGAGGCAGTTAGTGCAAGAAGACCGTCGTAACCGGAAGAACTGAAGTTGAATAGAGAAGTGTCACCAAAATTTACGCAATGATTTAAAAAATGAAAACTTGAATACAAAAGTAGTCCCATACATACTGACAGAGGAAAAGAAAGAAACCAGATGAACAATTGCTGCTGAACTGTTAGAAAAAACTAAAATTGATCCCATTGAAAAGTAAACGCCATAAAAATACTATACTAATTTAAACGGTTATGACAGATGTGTTGAGAAGCATCCCTTAAAAATCATTCTCCGTTTGTTTTCGTGACCTCCAGAAATGGTGGCGGTTGTGCATGACAGCCGAGGACATGACCTAGGACCATCAATTGATAAGTGAAGTAAATTATTTTTTACGAGCTCGGTCCTGGAACTTGTTTGCTGAAGATTGTAGAATAAAACACAACAAATTGGAAACGTTTCAAGCAATATAGAGCATAAGGCAAGGATTCTGACCCCATTATTGTTACCCTTGGTACTAGACAAAGCGATAATAGAGGTTAGGAAGAATGTCAAAAACTACGAAATAGGGAACTCAAACATAAAAGGAATAACCATATTAGAAAATCTAGAACACTATCGAAATCCCTTTGAAAACATGAGCATGGGAAGCAGCATAAACAAGACAGGAACTGTAATAATAGTAGAATTTCCTGGTTGAGATCGTCAACTGTTTATAGATTTGCTGGGGTGGACTTCGAATTTCAAAAAGAAGTCACACGGTGTTAAATCACATGACCTTGCTGGTCAGTGCGCGACCAGAAATTAAATCAATTATTGCTTGAGCTATATGGAAGGTGGTGCCGTCCTGCTGGAACCATATTTGTTCCAAATTCATGTTACACAATTTCCGTCAAACAAAAGGGTTATTGTATAACGGTAACGATCTCCATTCACAATTACAGTACATCCAGCATCATCTTCGAGGAAATATGGGCCTATCATAGTACCTGCCCAAAATTCACATCAGTGATTCGGGGGCGTATTCACTTTTCATGAGTTAAGCGAGTATTTTCCGATCCCCAAATTAGTATTTTATTTGCAAGCCTATCGAGTTCAAAATGCACCTAGCTGCAAGTTATGCTCTAGAAACCAATTTACGAATTGTCGATGGTGAGAACGGTCAGCAAACTTAAGTTTTTGCGCCAGTTGAATTTTACTAATCGCAAGAATCGTAGATGAAATCTATCGAACACTAGAGTTGTCGACCATAAAAAACCACAATTTGGGCCATTCTTTGCAAATGTTTAAGTACTTGTAAACAATGCCAGAAATAGGAAGAAGTAAAGAATAACATCAAAGACATTAGCAGTATCAAAGGTACATTTCTGGAAAAGGAAAATATATTAAAATAAAAAAAGAGCAAGTACTAGATAAAGTAATGACACCTATGCTAATGTGTACATTTGAGACAAGGGTATTAACAGAAAAATAGGGCAGAAGCTATAGAAATAAATTTGTTCATTAATGATCTTTGTAAAATTTAAAAAATCAATTTTTTCTTAAATAATCTGGGGTATGGAAAGTTATCTTATGACATATTCTATTTTTTGTATCGATCAGTACTTCAATTATTCTATGGTAAGCCTCAACTATTGGTAAAAAATGTATATCTTTGTGTTTATAGCGTTTACCTGGAGCATTGCGTTGCCCCAATACAATTAAGAGACAACAACAAAAATCTTCAGCAATACCTCTCAATTAATCATCTGATCTATTAATTACAATCTACGTTTCATGACCGGATTTTACTAGAACTATATTTGAGCATCGCAACTGATGACTGGCCTCAGTAACAAATATTGTACAAATCAAAAATGTTTTGTGGCGCAGTATTTATAAAATCCTAGCTATATATACAAGAATTCACCAAAGCAAATAAAAAATTTTCCCTTTAGCTAGGGATACCTATCACCTTTAAATCAAACTCTATTAAAAAACACGCCATTTTTCAATTTTGATTTTATTTATTAATAATAACATACCAATTCCATTCTAATATAAGCGGTATCCCAAAACTATCGGGCCTTATACAGGGTTTGTCCTAAAAGTAACCGGATTGATGCTGAAAAACTAAATTTATTGAATACATTCCATAATTTTCGAAATAGGCTCCTTGTGCAGTCACACAGCGCCACCAGCAATGCTTCCATTGTTGTTATGCTTCCAGGAATTCCTTTTCCAGGATGTTGTTAAGGTGCCTCATCACGGTTTTAACAGTCTCCAATCGGTGTCCTTTCGTGCCTCTCTTCAACCAGGGGAACATAAAAAAAGTCGTAGGGAGACAGATTTGGACTGTAGGGAGGCTGTGATAGCATTTTCATATTTTTCTTTGCCAAAAACTCCTTTGTGATCACCGCCATGTGACTCAACACATTGTCGTGGTGGAGGATCCAGGTATCAGCAACCTCTGGATGCTGCATTTTTCTCGTGAAACGTCACTCGCACAGAGGTGCATTCCATTCACGAACCACTCACTCCAACTGCTCAAAACCAACTGCGGTTGTTAAGACTCCCCCCTCCCCACTACATTATAAAAAGTTTTTCCACCCAGCGAACCTGCGCGATGCATCATGACTAGGCCGGTTATTTTCAGAACAAACCTTATAATGCAAAAAATTATAATTACAATAACATAAAGTCCCTTTGGGAGCTCAACATCGTTTCCGCTGTTCATAAAATGCTGCAAGGTTCTGTGTTGGAATCACGAATACTGATCTGTATATCGTCGACATTCTGGAATCTTTTCCTTTTCAAAGATTATTTAAGACGATAAATGTGGACTAAAGTTACTAAGTCACCTGGGCGATTTGATGTTTCAAAAAACATCTGCACAAGTGCGATAAAGTTGCCAACCATCAGTTACTCAGAGCTACGGCCGTTTTTATCGTAATATATGCCGCAATTGTAAAAGAACAGCTAAATAGTACTACAATATTAATTGATACCTGGCGCAGTGTACTTTTTGAAGGACAAATCAAAACACAAAAACACTGTTAACATAGTATTGACTTTACTATGACTTATACGTACTTTCTTGGACAATTGAGACTTTGCTTCCGGAATATGGCTATAAATCCATATTTCATTTCTGGTCATGACTTTTTTGAAGAAATTTAGTTCACTGGTAATAATATGAAGCAAATTATTAACAATTATAGCACTATATTACCCCTGCGACATGTTTTCCCCAGGATCTTCCGTCAAAATTTTGCACACTATAGATTTTGGAGTTCCCAAATCATCTTATAATTTTCAGACTGTCACATGTTATCAATGAGCGGGCGTGTTGTCGTTATCAGTCGTTAGTTATTGTAAATGTGACTATCACACTACATGTATTAGGTGTATAAAGAAGTTCTCAGCTTTAGATTTCACAGGACGCAAATCACCGTTTACATGTAACGTATTAGTCCGCCCTCTTGCGGTTTTAAAGCAATGACATTTGGTCTTTGGAAACATCATGCGATTTGACGTTTGTTGCACATAACCTCAATAATCAGCTGTGTTCACGATGTTCACTTCGCGTTTCATCTTAAGAAAACCGCTGACGAAGCCACCGAAATGATTTGTGCTGCATATAGTGAGAATGCTGTAAGTCATACAACGTGCAAAAAGTGGGACCAAAGATTTTGCGGAGGAGAGTTTAGTCTTGAAGATCAACCACGCGCTGGACGCCCTCAAACATTTGATACGGATGAGCTGCACACGCGTTAAGCTGGGAACTTCTCCCATATGCGGCGTATAGCCCAGACATGGCCCCTTCCGATTATCATTTATTCCGGTCGTTACAGCATCACTTGGCTGATACGCACTTCAAAACAGAAGAAGAAGTCCGAAAATGCATCGATAACTTTATCGTCTCGAAACCGGTGAGCTTCTATTACCAGGGAATTCGCAAGCTACCCGAAAGATGGCAAAAGGTCATCGATGCCAACGGAGAATACTTTTATACTTAAGCTTTTTTTGTTTGTTTTTAAATAAAACTTTAATTTTGCAGAAAAAAGCTGAGAACTTATTTATACACTTACTACTTACCCACTGGCTTCTAACTCCCAGCTGGCCTGACCATACGCATTACAATTCATTCTTATCGGTGGTCAGGTTACATCGCGGCCATAAAAACTGTTTCATTATATTAACATTGGCTCGATACTTTTGGGATAGATCACATATCACAGGGGAAAAAACATTGTAATTTCAATTCTAATAAAAATTTATTTTTGAACAGTTTCAGAATAAAATAAACAATAGTTTATTAATTTTGCTCATCAATTGCTTCTCATATGTGGCGCTACAATAAACCATTTAAAAATTTTAGGGTAGGTAATAAACTCTCCATAATACCAGACCCTTAAGTTTCTCCATGTATAGTCCAATATAACAATGGTGAAGCTCAAATGCCCCGTGTAGGTGGACAGCTTGCAAACTGAGAGGTTAAGGCTGTCATCTCCAATCGTCATGCACCATCCCTGATGCGGAACGTGACAATCAATCACCGCGCCTTAGACGACCGCCATTATTACCTCTTGGTCTAAGTGTACGTGAAAGATACTCGATTATTTTCAGTGACTCAGTAGGCCACTCCGGGAAATAAACCCGAGTCCGTTCACACCGCAATCACACACCTCAACCGCGCGGCCACGCTGGCATTATACAGTCCAATAGAAATGTTTAAATTTGAAATAACTCTATTGTAAAGGTAAATACCCTATCCCTATAGTTAAGGTTTAAGTCCTTATCGACTACAATAAATTTAAAATTGGATTTTAGAAGTCGATAATTGCCAAATCTAGAGCAGGGGGTGGTATTGTATGACAAAAATTAGATAAACTAGAATATTACTTGGAAGGGGGAGAAAGAAAGAAGTGTTAAGAGTATATTTTAATAATAATTTATGCAATTCTATTTAGATTATAACTTAAATTTTGTACCACTGTAGCTACCGTCAGTGCTTACAACTTCTGGGTATAGACTTTCTCACATAAACATTGCATGAAGCTTATTCCTGATGTACATTGGGCTTTTCTTGCGTCCTTGTCTAATAGAAACAAATCATATATTTTAGTTGTAGTGCTGCGAATAGTTTCCACCTTATGTTTACTTAGAATCCACCCCATTCGGTACATAACTCTGCTGACATAATTTAAGTGCAGAATTGTTAAGTTTTATTACCCTTTTTATCGCCGTCGCTTATACGCTTGTTCTAGATGTGTTAACTCTGTGGATTATGTGTTATATGGGATTGACACATTCCGTATTTCCAAGCTATCAATGGTGTTTTGATTAATTTGTCTGTAAGTAATGTTTTCTTTTGTACATAATTTGTTGTAAATAGACATTTTTCAATCCTCTTGTTCATTTCTAGTTATATTGCGCACTGTACACGCAGATATACAGAATTAAAGTGTTTGAGAAACTGTGGTGTCAAAATATCTTAGCCCCATCGTCGAAATCGTAGAGAATATTTTTCTAACAGAAATTCATTTTTCTCATGCTCAAATCCTAGGTTAAAATCTAATGTATGGTAAACCAGTTCAAATTTATAACTTTTCGTAAGTCACAGTACCAAATCCGTCAGGCTTTACAACGCTGCTCAAGCTTTTGTCGAGCCATTTTCATAACACACTTTATAAAACACTACTTTTTCCACATTTTTCAACAATTGTGTATGAACTGTAACAAGTTCAAACTTGTACTGAGTCTAGTTATTCTAACTCTCCGTGTGGCAGCAGAGTTGTTATTTCGCGCACAGTATGCCCAGTGTCATTACTTTTCTACTAAACTCCATAAAAAAACTCAAAAAACATCAATAAATTTAAATTGTTCCCCCCTTTCAACTTCTTAGGTCACTTATTGACATTTTGCCTAATCATTCGCCATTTTGTTGGTTTATGTCCTAACATTGGGCTAAAAATTAAATTCCGTTTGTGTTGTAATTAATTTTTTACCATCCTGACTATTTTATTATTTTTAAGATTTATATAAATAAAATTGTATAAATCTGGTGATATACCTTAATGTCAGACTTAATGGTAGTTGAAAATTATTATAATTTTCAAAAAATATATAGTCACTTTTTAATATAAAAGTAATTGCGCTCTGTTCCTTTTTCATAGGAAGTGGGCAAAGTTTTGGATTGCCAAACATTTCAGTCACATATCAATGATCGTAAAAAATAAATCCTGCTTAAATCTGTAGTGATAGCCATTCTTAGTATGTATGTTGTTAATATTCTAATATTCTCAAACTTTGTGGTCTTGAAGAAAATCAGTCTCTTTCGGTTTGATGATTTTTGCATTGGAAACGAAGGCTTCCGTAATGCTCATAATAAAAATAAAAACAGTTGACTGTATGCAAGTTAAAATGGAAGCAATCATCGTAAAAGTGCGTCAAGTGTTTTAAAAGTCAACTTAACCTTTATGTAGCTTGCAACCGGCAATTCCTTGCTACCACGTTCAATTATATCTGATTAGAATTCTATACAGAAGATGGTGACGTGGCACTTGCTAAAAAACCGTTGTTTGCAATATTAAAAATAAACGAGTTGGTTGGTCACTGTGGCAGAAAAACTCCATAAGCAACATAATGGTAAATGCTTTAAGTGAGGCAGTAGTTATGTTGTACTATACATTGAAGATGACTAAATGAGATTCAGTCAAGCAACCTCCCTATTAATTAGGTAAGGTTGTAATGCATGTCTTTCCATAAAGTATCATTTAATTTATAAAATCAAATCGATAAAAAAAATTGAACAAGAAGTTTACCCTTTCGTAAGAACTATGCCATGGAATTATGTTGTACTTGTTTTAGTGAAGTAAGAACTTACAATCTATGTACTCTAGTATTTTAATTGTATAAAAGACGCCATCTCATTTCCATAAACATTTTGTAAATTGTTATACAAAATAAGATGTGGAATAAAGTTGCTGATGTAAAAACAGCCAAAAATAATGATCATATTCGATAATGACGTAGATCATATCATACAGCCAAAATATTTATTTAAATAATATGTTCAAAGATGACCGATATGTTCTTCTTCACTATATACAGGGTGATTCGTAACATGGTACGACAGATCAAAGATGCACAGTTTTCATAAAATAATTTGAAAGTTTCCATAAAAGTATTTGAGAACATAAAGCATTAAAAGCCGACTTACTGAGTTCAATGTTATCATAATAAAAAAAAACAATTGAACAGGTGTGCCTGTTTCATTATCATCATTTTGTTTGTAATTAGATCGAGTTAAGACGCTAATACTCCTTTATGAACACCATAAAACTGATGTTTCTGAAACACTAAAGTCGTGTACGAACTTTTACACGAATGGATTGGTTGACAAGGGCTGGCGCTGTAGCTTTCTTCTCATTGGCACTATTAAAGTAAGAAGTATCCAGCAAAAAACAGCCGACCATTACTTCTATAAGCTAAAATACTAAAATTAAAAAGTAATTTGAAGAAGTTGGCTCAAAAATAGTCCTAGAAATTAACCAATTGTTCTTACTTTCACTATTTCAAAAATAACTAGTTGTTATATGTTAATGAAGCCAATTTAGTCTTAGGCCTGCTTTGGCCATGAGTGACAATAACCCAGCAAAACAAACAACAGCACTTATAAATGGAACTACAATATCACATTCACTCCTTTAATAGGGAGCCAGTGGATCAAGTAGTTTAAGTGACCCGATTAGACTCCACAGGCTACAAAGTGCACAGCAAACCACCTTCTCACTACTTCCTCCATACTTCAATCATTCAACATGTGCAAAGGCCTCTGGATCTCTTTATACCAGTTTTGAATAAAACATAATCACAATTCGCCTACTAATATTAATACAATCCTCTATAAACCACTGGTAGCACCTTAATACAACAAAATAAACCTCGATAAGACTAGCATCAACTTTAAAATAACTACCCATTGCCCAGAGCAAGTTCTTGTATAAAATTGAGTTTAAAAAACAGCATTTCTCAAATCAGAGAGGGGGACGGAGGCTTATATATCAGAAATCAGTTGCAAACTGGTGTTTTACTTGGAGAGAAAAGGAAAATATGCAAAGTAACACACCCATTGAAATTCTATGTATTTTCTAAGCAACTCTATGCACTTATATCAGGTGATGGGTTGCAATGTCTAAAATATAAATTAATGTCTCATTCTTAGGCACATTTAACAATAGGACTTCTATTTTTACATCTTGGTCTATTATTGTTAAAATACCAATATGTCAAGTAGTTTTATATCAAACAGAAACAGCTAGGGATTCAACCGTGGTTTTTTACATTAACGTTTTACTGTTTGAAGGACATATTCTATCCTATTAGCAAACATTTTCTTCCAAAGCAATAATCTATTGGTTACTTTTGTCTTCAACACTAAATGTTGTGTCTTGTTCTCAATTTTCTTCTGTTCACTTATAGATATACTCTCCTTGATTTCACCTCGATCTGTTTTGTGGTGATTGTTGCCATTTAAAACCAGCCTTAAGTTTTATATAATCAGCTCATCGCGGTTGAAGTTTTCCTCTTATCGTCCGAGTCCTTATGGTCTCGAATGTAATAAAAAGTTTTTGTCTTGTAATCATAGGTTGCTCATTTCCATTTTGGTTTTATCATTAGTTTTGCAATGTTGTCTATTTTTATGCGTATGTGTTAATTTTTCTGTATCTAATTTTAATCAAAAATGTGTATCTGTAGCCAATTCTTGCATTTGCTAACAAATGCAGCAGAGTCCAACTCCTGTTGATATCAAAAGCTTTGTGGTTGGTAATCCATAAAAGCTAACCAAGTCAGTAACAGATATTCTGCAACTTTTTTAATCAATATTTGAATAGTTTATATATAGATATGATATATCAATCCCATAGTTTATAAAGTTATAATAAAATTAAAATAAAAGGAGGTTGTTATACCTCTACCTGAATTACATTTACATGTTTATTCTCAGAATCAAACTGAGCTATCTCACAATACCCACATACAGCAATTTTTACAAACACAATTTTATAGCCGACAATTTCAGATAGATATACAATAAAGGCCGCTTCGCGGCCTTATTAAAATATACTTCTATACATGAGATGATAAAGCTTTCGAGCAGTGTGTGTCGAGGCGCTTCGCACCTTGTAAGAAGTGCAAGCTCTAGCCAGTGTTGCAAAAGACTGCAAAAAAACGGCAACCACCAAAGAGATTGAACCCACAAACCTCGCATCTCAAAGCAAACCCGCTACCGACTCCACCAATTGGGCACTACAGGAAACCGAGCTTTGTCGGCTGGTTCGTACAGTCTGTTTTTCTGCCATCTATGACATTGGTCAAGCCTTATAATTTTTAAAGGGACTACCACTTGTACTGGTTTTATTGAACTTCTGATCGCGGATTCGGATTCTACGTCAAATATGGCTTTCCCTTTTGTTTTTTCCAAAGGGAACCGACGACCAAGGTATTTTATGTGTTATCCTTATAGTTTATAGAGGGAAGGGATTTTCTATTTTAAATCCTACAATCAAGTCCATCTTTATAAAATCCCTTCTGTTTAGAATTCCATATTTTATACCTCATAATCAAAATTATTGAGCTCAAAATTCCCCAATCTCAATTTCTGTAGTATATAAAATTTTGCACCTTCATCCCTAATTTATAACCCTTTCCGTTTGTAATCTTGTACCTAATATTTTACATTTTTCTTCCACGGCTCCTAATTTTCAACCTTAATCATTGGGAATTTCACATTGAAATTCAACAATTAATCTCAGCTGCCTTACAACTTAAAATCTTAGAATTGAAGTCACTTCTTACCACCTAAACAGATAATTTTGATAAAAACAATATTAGGGATGTAAAAGTAAGCTTTATAGTAGTTTCCCTCGTGTTGTACAAACTGATAATAAATTGTGGGGACAAATGTATACGAGTTATTAACTTGATGTGATAGTATTTTGTTTTATTTTAATCCGTAATTACAGGTACTTTGTCATTCTAATTAGTTTATTCGCAATGGAGAAGCCATTTAGTCGCAATGCCATTAGAGAACTTTTCCAAGACTGTGAAGGGTTTTCAAAGTTCAGGTACAATAAGGATCGTACAATAAGGATCGCCCAATTGTAAGAACATTTTTAAAAATGACCAGCCCCACAATAACCAAAACGATAAGAAATAGTTTCGTGAACCTCTAAGATCATTTCATGTTGTTATACATCGTCAGGGTGAATTATCATCTATCATAGTATGGGATTGCATCTCTTCTACGGATAAAACTGTCTTATTGTCATACACAAAGTAATCAATGTAAACCAAGATGTGTACCATAACAATATTTTGAAAGCTGTTCTGTTACTGTGAGCTCAAGAACATTCTGGCGATCGAATTTTGACATTACAACAGAATTTTGTCCTTTCTCACAAGAAAAATAGAAAAATTTCATTAGTAATTAAAAATGTCCTGTACCTTATACTAGAAAGTCTAGTTAGCTTTAAAGATTATGTAAAGTTCCACAAGACTTTAAAATTGCTGAAATAGTTTCTTCTAGTAAATTTTTGTTTTGGTAAACATTTTATCTAAAATCAAAAATAACTTTTGACCCTACGTGTATATAAAAAAATTTCAACTTCATCGCAGCTTAATCGCATATATTGAAGCCCCTTTATCAATGTCGAGTCCATGAAAATAGTTGATTATTTTCTTCCTAGGTACAGAATCTATTGGAAGTAATGGTTCCCTCTTGTGAAGATCATCGTCAAACTCTATATCAACAAATCTTCACATATCATTTCATTCTAAAATCTTTTTTCTCAGGATATATTCACTGAGAAAATAGATAACTCTTATTTATAGAATGACTAGAATGGTCGTGTTTGTCAATATATTGAAAAAGTTCACAGTAATATTTAGACATTCTTGAAATTTAAGAAGATAGAAATCCTCAATTGCTCTTGCCCTAATCAAGCGACGTATTTGTGTCGATTCGAAAATGTTATCTATGTTATACATTTGTTTTTCCAATTGTTTGTTCTTGTACTTGATAAACTGTGGCTGCCCATCCCAATGATATAGGTATTTGGTGGTAGATTTACCTGTTTTCCCCATAATCATGGATTATTTATTTTATACAGCAGACTACTCGATGTTAAGAATCATCTTTGATTCTGGATAAATTGAATCATATATGGCTACCGTATGTCCACTGGCGGTATCCACATTACGCTTAATATAAACTAAAACTTCGATTTTTAAGCCACTTTCTCTCTTGGATTTCAGATGCTAAACATATCAGTGTTATCAGCAACAAATTCAACTGCTTCGTCAGGAAGCATCTTTGTTGTTAATCATGACTAATATAAACTTCTCATATACAATTTCTTTGTAACTTATTCTTAGAAATATATTCACTTCATCAGTGACACAGGACTAAGCATTCTTCCTTGTGTCATCTTTTTGGAAGACTTTTTTAAGAGTGATGACTTCAACGTTCTTAAAATAATAAAATCCACAAAGTATCACATATTGGACTCTACTTCTTCCATTATTTTGATGTGAGGCTCATATTAGGTATCAAATTCAAAAATCAAAAGTATTAATTGAGTTGCAACTCCAATAGACTTAAGAATGCAGAATGGTTTCTATATTGCTGATTTTCTTTCAATTGCTACTTTGATTTCAAAGTATCCAATACTTTATCTTGATTTTTAGTTTTCAAATGATCTTTCAATAGTAGTATTGCGCCAATGGGTATTCTCCATAATATGAATCTACTTTTAATATCTCAATTTTGGATTCTTTAATGTACTCAAATATATCACCCAAATGATATAACTCAAAAAAATCTTATAATTGTGGATGGATGATATAACTGTTAACAATCAATTGGCCAGAAATATCAAGCAGATCGCTTAGATTTTCCCAAACTTTTTAAATATAAGAATAGAAAGGATTTGTCTATGTCCTTCAAGTTCTTCAAGATATACATTTGGTCAAGTACGAATATTCATTCACATACTTTCAAGTAAAATCTTCAGGCAAAACTTTTCAGTATGGTCTTCATATGGCAAAACAAATGGCCATCGAATGGCTACCTCTTTGTGTCTGGATTTAAGATCATATTATATGCATCTTTCCTCTCCTCTAATGTTTTTTTAATATTATTTTAATTTTAATATTAATTCTTCATTTATTGGGAATTTCAAAATCAATAGCTTCATTTCTGTTCATTTTAAGTGGAAAGTTGAGCAAAATATCATTAATTTTGATTAATCTCATAATTTTAATTAAAAGATAGCGTTCTATTGCAATAACATATCCGTCATGGGAAACTTGGTTCTGGTTATGAGCTGTTTATTATCCAACATCATACAATAGTAAAATTAAAAAGTCTGTATCTGATAATTCAATAGATATATTATGAGTTTTTTATCAGTTTTTGGTTGATCTTGGCATTTTTTCCTAAGAGGCTTTAACCAATATAACTCCATGTACGTGGATAAATTATTCTCTTTTTTGTTGTTAATTATGAAAGAAACCGGGACAATATGCACCAATTGAATGTTCTATCAGTTCTTGCTGCAATAGGTAAACCTTATTTTTTTACAATAATTATGTATTAGATCAGATAGTTCCCCAATAGTTGGTCAAGATCACATTTAAGATTATAGAATCCAGTACCACCAGGAAAGTTCCAAAGGAAAACCATCGCTGCAAGAGTAGGATTTTAGAGTTCTAGTATAAGCATTTTTTAACTTTTTCTTCGGATTTGACTTAAGTGTTAAGTGGATGGATAGTGAGTCTAAAGAAGTTTTCATTGAACTCTTTGTTCCTTTCATATTTTTCAGTAAGAAATATCCGATTTCTTCTTTGTCAAGTTCATCCAATAGTTTGTTTCCGTTGTTTTGACTTAACCTAAAATGTACAAAATTATATTTGATCTGATTTTCAGATACAAAGAGACTACCATATTGCTGTAACCAGCTAAAGGCTTCCTCTCTTTCCATATTTGGTTATTTATATTTTAGAACTTGTTTTACTTTCATGACCATGAGACCAAAGATAAAGTAGTGGAGTTCATCGCCTTTTAATCTAATATTTATTTTTCCTCTAACGTGTTCGAATTCTTTTTTGACAATGTCTGCATATCTTTATATTATGGTATATACTTATTGTGTTTCTTAATCGCTATGTCTACTATTGCTGTGATTCGTTTTTGTTTCTTATCACAATGACTTATGCCAGTCCTATAAACGCAGAAAACCACTTTATGGTATTTTTTTGAGAACAATAACCCATCCGTGGTATTTTTTAGGCTTACCAAACAACAATTTTGTACACATATAACACAGCCCTTTGAATAGATCCTCTGTTAACAATATTTCGGCGAAATTGGCACCAAAATTTTATTCATATACCACCAGGCAGGTGTGATTTTGTTTATCAGTTAGGCTTTTGTTATCCAGTTAAGATCTTGTCAAGATTGTTGAGAAGCAAATATCTCGAAATATAGAGCCAATTTTTCATTTTTATAAAAAGATACTATTACTGTCAAGGAATTGTATTATTGTATTGGTTTCTCTATAGTTTTGGCTTCTCTTAATTTTTGAAGTCAATTTAAGTCGTTACTGCTTATCATCCTATATGAGAAGAAGCTATGAATAAATCTTGAGTGCGTCCCCATACCTAAGATGTCTCCTAGAGCAATGCACCATAGTATTTAATGGGCCTTTAATCCAGTGATATCAATAAACTGATTTACAAGTATAGTTGCAGTATAATAGAAATAGTTGTAGCGAATCGACCTTTACCTTATTTGTCAGTCACTCTTAGTAGCTCAAAGTAATAAAGTCAATTTTGTAGAATTCAAGGCTGTAGTTCAGCCAGTCAGCCAGATCGGTGCTCAAATAATACATACATACATACATACACACACACACACACACACACACACACACACACAGGCGCCCGCGCATGCACGCACGTATGCACACACACAAACTTAATTTTGACGTTAGGAAATCTCAAATCCGCGTTTTCATCCACCAATTTCATGTTTCTCAATTGCAAGTGAACAAAAAAACATCTTCAATTTATATTGGATGTGCTTTAATTTGATAATAAAAAAATACCTCAAATTTGTTCTAATTGGAGCAATGGTTAAAGGCATTTTTCAACATTTCAACTGCGAGAATGTAACGAGAAGAAAAAAAAACACGGGTCGGCTAATTTTTTTATGAGGAATCAATCTAAGATGATTAGAAAATGTTGACAAAAAACACAATACATACAAAGGCATTGACTTTAGTATTTTCATAGTTCTACATGTAAGAATTATTAATCTATAGATTGTTAGGCTGTATGTGGGTTTTTTGCCAACATCAATCACATATTGAGGTTAACAAAACAGTTACCTGCTACAGTTCCAATGACGCCAGCATTAAAACCCCACCCCTACCTAGCACCCCGCGACCTTGAGCGCAATGCGGCCAATCATAAGTTGTTTGTAATTTGAAAATTGTTTAACAGTCTTTTCTCTGTTTTCCCAAGGTAGAAAAACTTCGTTTTATAATATTCTATAAACACATTACTGTAATTAAAAGTTTACAGTATACAAAAATCTGTTGGAAACCCTAGTGATGGTTATATAGAAACTTAATTTTAGTGCACATAAATATAAGCTGGATTACTTACATATCTTTGCAGTTAAAGAAAATCTTCTTAACCAGCTTCTTATCATTCAGCAGCATGGCAGAGATCAGTGCTTTGGTGTCCTCTCCGAACCTAACGTACTGGTCAGCCACAAACTTCAGCACCTTGCTGGCTTCTATATCCTCCACGTACCTCACACACGACGCCAGGTACAGGCACACGCGCTGGTAGGTGCCTTTATCCAAGTGCTGCGGCAGCAGCTCCAAGCGATCGATCTCCATCAGCATGTCGCAGGCCTGGATCTCTGCGTGGTGCTTGCAGTCGAACTTGATCACATCCTTGACCAAAGGAGCTAATATTGCAGGAGACTTCGAGCACACAGTCCACTGCTCCACAATCTCACCCTCCAACTGGCGGATATATTCGTGGCCCCAGTCGCCGATGTTCATCATCGTACCTGACAAATAGCTGTAACTAACTGGTAACAACATATAACAAATTGAATACCAAGCAAGCAATAACGAAGGCATTCGCGCTTCTCCCGCGCGGTATCGCCGCCGGTCGGCCCCATAGCCAAGACCGAGATGATGTCAGCACACAACTTCTTAGCCTTAATATCCTTCATGCTTTCGTAACTCTCCTTGAAAACACCATAGTAAGGCGAGAGGTATTTCAACGGCTTTGGCACAGAAGTCATGGAAGTGGTGGACGTGCGTATTATGAACTTAAGCATGTCCAGCGCGGGGGGCACTAGCTTCTGGTCTGGTCCCTGCACAAAGCACCATAGTAAAAATTTTAACAGAGCCGCCTACCGACCTTGATTTTCTCCACCAACAGGAGCAGTTCCTCTTGCAGCTCCCTGTCCTCTTCGGGCTGAAACGGCTTTGAGTTAATTCGACGAAAATAAACATACTTTTAACTACCTCTTCCTGCGCCGACACTTTTTGTTGAATCATCAGAATTGCTGTGCAATAAACGACGCAGAAATACACAATATGTAGCAGCCGTAAGTTTTTCTTCGCTTCGGCTTACACAAACAGCACAGTTCTAGACTTCTACCGACGCTATTTGGATTTAAAAACGAGGGTGATTCAACGGAAAAGTTTGATTTTGATGTATCACCGCCGCGTGTTGTGCGCTAGCGCGAATGCACGTCAACCACTGCCAATTATGTAAATCAAAATATTACCAATCTGTGCTTAAATTAAGTTGGCAATAGCTGGGCCGTTGATTCTAACTTCTTTACAAATAATTTTGTTGAGCAAATATGCACTCTTAAATTTAACACAGAATAAAAACAATGATGTAAGGGTGTAATTTTGAATAAATCGTTTTTTTAATTTTACATTTTTAATTAATTTTATACGAGGTCTATTCAGAAAATATCGAGTCAATGTTATTTATACAAATCGATATTTTCCGAATAATTCATAACATCTATAACGTGTACCATGAGAGAAAAAAGTAGTGCAATTTGACTAATCATCTAGTAGAAGTCAGTGCCGCCACATTAGCAAGGATTACCTACTAAGATGTCATTAGAGACTTATGTTAACAAATATAGTAAACCAATCTTTTAAATATTAGAATACCGGATTTCCTTACCCAAAGAAATCTGTTTAAAGATTACATGACTACAGCGTCACTTAAAGGTCATACTACTGAACTCACCCAAGGCCTGAAAAACTATCCTCAGATCACATATGTACCATTTTTTAAAGTGACCAATTTTCAATATATACGAAAATGAACTGAATGAAAATATCTATCAAAGATACTGACCTACAAATACTCTCATCAATGTTTCCCTTCAGTAAAATAACATATCTGAACAAAGAAAATATATGACGGACTTTAGTTCGTTAATTATAATCTTCATCTTTATCTAATTTAGTAATCCAAATTGCTCAGTATGAATCCTTTTAAACCATACACTTTATGAGAATATCAACTGAAACACGAGTTTGGCAACTTTCTCTTTATAGAAAGGGCAATACAATATTTTGAATAAGGATATAAATATCACATTTCAATTGTTTCTTTATCTGTCCTTAATTGGAAATAACACATACCTGTTTCTCATTGGTTAGTCATTCACCTTTTGTCATAAAATATTTGACTAACTTTGACACTTATGAATACTAAACTTTAATGGTATATAGTATCTTTGTGTTTTACATATAGCAATTAGTGAAAATTGCTGATTAAAAAAATTTACTAATGTCAAAAGTATTTCTGAGATATCTTACTATTTCTTTTGTCTTGACTTACTTAGACAGCACTAATACATGCACATTAACTACATGGTTGTGCTAACACATTAGAGATTGAAAGATAAACCCTAACCAACAAAAATGATGCTCATTTCAATGACATCATAAATTTAAAAAAACAAAACTGTCTCTTGTTATCTCTTTGAAGTATGAATTTCAACATACCCTATCGATTTTTCTTTTCTTTTAAAATTTTTTTGTTTCTTTTATTACTTCAGTTTTCATCTGTTATTAGTAATTTTTGGAATCACTGCAAACCGTTGAGACTAAATCGTTCAAATTTACAACGTTTTATTTGGGGAAACGAAAACTACCTCGAAAGCTTGTACAGCAAGTATAAGACTTAATATTAGCAAATCTATAAGTTGAATGACAAAAAAACGGAATCTTCACAATAAAATCACCTGAAGATGGAGTCCAATCTTCTTTAGCTATTCAAAAAGTAACTAACGAAAACTGCCAAAACTCTTGATTCAGAATATAGTGCATGGGTGCCTAAAAACTATTTTTACCTGAATGAAAACTTCATGGCAAGCTAAAAGGAAGTAATTATTCAAATTTCATCGGATGAAGCCATATGCACCTTTAAGCTTGTACCAAGAAAGCGTCTCGAATCTTTTTTGTATAAAACGAAAATCGGCAAGATCGAGATTTTACCTTCCTTCACCCAATCAATCTCATTAGAAAAGATCTTCTAACATAGAAAAGGATCACTAGAACCTCCACCATTAAGATCAGTTCTCTCAATGTCAACAGAGAATAATAGAAAAACTCAATAGAAAACAAGTTTTAGTCTTGTTAGGCATAAAAGTGGCCTTTGACAACGTAGGGAGACACCAAACACTACTTTACCTTTAAAAAGCTAGTCACGAAAAACGCCTACTCAAGTGCTGAAAAGCTAGAACAATCCTAGAAATCTCCAATGAAACACTAAACATAAGAAAATTTTCAATTTCAATGGTCAAAGTCATGTATTTGATAAGGAAGGTATCTCTTACCACCTTAAAGATTTGGGAAATTGCCAACTACAAGGTAATGGGAATTAAAAGAACTATAGCCCACCTCTTATCTCTCAAACACTGTCAATTGAAGGTTAATTTCACAACGCTAAACTTCACCAAAAGACACCTAAGTACTGACATTATGGAGTGAAAGCCCCAGAAACAACAAATGAATGAATGCAAAGAAAGGATATGTTTATGTTCACTTACTTAGCAAAATAAAAAATGACCAAGACATATGTGCACTCTTTCATCTAACAGACCACTGCTTATGTAGCAATTCAAAAGTGAGTGTCATGGAAAATAAAACATCAGTCACTATCTTCTCAGACTCGGTCTTCATCATGAACAATATAAAACAAAAACGCATCACATCATAGACAATGGTTTGCTTCTAAGCATACGTAAAGAAAGCAGAAAATAAAGATGCTAACACCACCATGAAAAAGCATCCCTCACTATTACCAAACTTTGTTGATTGGACCAATTGTAAGACTGCTTCTGCCATTGACACATAACTTTTCGTATTACCTAAAATCTTCAGAGGACTTTTATTTTGTCTACAGAACATACAAAGTAAGAAGTCAATTTTACATGCAGATTTTCTGTTTAGTCCAGAAATTTAATGAATATGAGTAGGTTCATTAGAACACGTTAATTCAAGATCATTTGCACTTACAAAAGTGAGGTAGTAACTACAATCCTAACATCAAAGACCAACGACCTTTCCAAAACCAATGTGTCCATGTTGGTGCAATAATACTCATACATTGTTAAGAAGAAAAATCAACTGATTGCATTAACTTCTGATCAATATGTGGAAATACTATAGAACTTTCTATAACCAAATCTTTAAGGTTTTAATAGAGCGGATCACTAATGATAAAATCCTAAAGTGCTATTATGAAGATACTAACAAAATATCTGCTTTTAACATCTATAAACCATATTTGAAAAGTAGTACACCTACTGTATAGGAGCTGTTTCAGACAAATGCTACCAAGGGATTCCTACTGAAATATTAAAGAATATTACAGTCATGGCAATAATGGTCATCATTTTCAGCATGAGGGTATAATATAAGTTCATGTTTATTGTACAAAGTTACTAGACCTGATGAGTTGGTAGGGAAATTATATGGTGAGGGTTGCACTACATGCTGACAAAAACTATTGATCTAATGCAACAACTCAAAGGTGAAAATGAAACGCCAATCTCCATGCAGATGGACAAGATCAAGAGGAGATTTCTGATAGTCTCTAGGTGAATAACGATCACACTTGATGTTTTTTTTAAATTCGCTCTCTTTTAAATTCAACTCTCTAGGTAACAAGTCTTTTCCTTTTTCAATGCAGACAAGATTGACGACAAAATGGATGACGCCTGTTTTAGATCTTTCCCAAAACGAATCAGTAGAATGTGTTCTATAGTTTCTTAGCACAATGTCCCAAATTTGACAATATTTGACAATAGTAACACGATTCAATGGTATCCTTCTTTTCAAATTGTTGAACAATGATGAGAATTTATATTACATATCTTTGAGTTAAATTTTTCTTAACTAAGACATCACTAAGTCTCATTTTACTGCTTGGAAGGGTGGTCTTCGCCACTGGTGGTGGGTAGATAAAATAAGAAATGTTATTTATTTGCTTCAATTCATCCAGATGATTTAACGTTTAGATGACTCCTTCAATTTTACCAGATGCTTTGACCAGTACGATGTATTTCAGAGGCTGTTAATGGACAAGACCTTCCTAGAAATTGTTTCTGGTTGGTTGTGCAGCATCGTTTTGGGGTCTAGTAATAGCTTCATTTTTGTCCTTAAATGATAACTTTAAACTTAAACAGGTCCCTTTACACTTGTTAAGATTTCCTTCCTTGCAGATGAGTATCTTAACAATCCGTGTCAACGTCGTTTGTTTTAGATTTTAGGTGTTCTTTTTTTTAAGGGGAAAACAATTTCTCTTAATAGTAATGACATCTTTTTAAATAATAAAGTCGGTTAGATGTCCTCTGACTGGTATTCTTTGTGCAACCCAAATTATTCATTAATTTCTTTTATAGAAAAAAGTTTAATACATATTCAATGAATATGTTATACCTCTTTATTATACATTGTACACTTGGTTTTCTGATAATTTAGATGTTCAAGGTTGTTCACACAAATCACGCCCATAAAGAGTAAAAATTGTGAAAAAATTTGTCATCTTTACTCTAAAATTATCATCTCATTCTCCTTCAGCTCCTAATCTGAAACAGGGCCACTAGTGAGAACAATACAGAAAAAACAACTGAGATAGTATGTAGATAGTATGTTGTAAAAATTGGAGAAAAGAGATTACCAAAAAAATCATGGAAGAAGAGAAGAGAAGACGGGGAAAAGCCATGGATAGACACAATCAATAACATGATGCAGGAAAAAGAAAAAAGCGTAGAAGAAACAAAAAGGTTGGAGAGGATCAAGAGGGAATTCCTGAATTGGACAAAGCACCCAACACATTAGAAAATCTCCTAACCAAAAGATCAATGAAGATAAGGTCTTTTAAAAGTGTAATATTGAAGGCAATCAATTTCAAATAATTTGTAGATTTTGAGTAATGATCACCAAGAGCTTTACAAAAAATTATTAATCTTAGGAGAAACTGTTGACAGACTGAATGTCAATAAATAATCACTGTCAGACAGACAATACAAAAATTCTTTTACCAACTAATACTGTGAATAGTAGAAGTAAAATACCTTAGAGCAGCAAATTCAAGAACTAGACCATTTCTATACATTCTTTTGAACGTCACAACTAAGAAAAAAGCTGAAGTTCTACAAGCAAAACCAATGGTTAGGTAAATATTAATTTTGTTCCCCACCTCTAACACAATCTACCAGAAATTAATGTTGTGCCCTGTAGCAATAGCATCATGACCTAGGTGCTGGCATCACCACTGCTATAACTCCAACCTAGCTATTGTTTCTCAAGCATCTCTTGTATGTTGTATTTTAGCCCCCCTCTAAGGACATAAGAAAGAACATCATGGAGTAAATCTGCATTTCCTATTTGTCATTATTTCTGGTAGCATACTTGCCTTTAGCAACACGAGTAGATGATTGAAGCTGCAAACTTCTGCCACCTTCAACTATGCAGATAAGTACAAATGAAGCTTTTTTCTCAACCTTCATCTCCAACACTTTCACAGTGTGGCTACCTTTTGAAATTTTATCAGATGACCTTCTTGAAAGTAGTCTCTCACCTAGTTCACTGCTACTATCAAAACATATTTACAATCTAAAACCACATCATCCTGAAAAACAAACAAAAAATTGTTGGCTTCACTCACCACAAATGACATCTTAATAAAACCTTATAAATTTTTTATCTTGGCTATAATTAATAAACAAGCATTCATCTCTGAATGCGTATGATTGTTTATGTATATACATATATCTGACCATATTAGATCAGCTCAGCTTAGCTCGGCTGGACTACCTATCTCTCTCTCTCTCTCTCTCTCTCTCTCTCTGTACATTTTTTACTTTGTTGTCAATTACAAAACAAAATCTTCAGTACACATACCTTTGTTTAGGCTTTTTCTGTGGATGGATTTCAATGCGGTTTTCACCATTTCATTAAGAATTTCTCAAAAAAAGATTCAAGTGTACAAACTTAATCTACATTAGGTACCAGCTCAATTCACTGTGATAATAGTTCAATTAAGTTACTAGGTGTCAATCGCACTAAACTGCAACTGACTTTAAAGATGCAAACAATAGTTTCTGAGAAGTATTTATTAGAACAGCATGCCACTGTACATCTTTTGTGAGCAAATGATCTGCAAATACTCATAAGCAAATGTTTATGAGAAATATTTGTTGTGTAAAATAAAAGATAACCGAGTTAACAAATTCGTCCAACACTTAGATTATGATCTTCTTCTTCTTTTTCATCATCCCTTGTACCATTAAGGTGTCGGGTTAGATTATGATAAAATCAATAATCCACAGTATACATGATTCGAGCCGATAGGTACGAATAGGGTTATAGGGCTTTTTTAACAAAGTCACAATAATGTGCGGTACATTGTTATTTGATTATTAAATACCTTACACTATTCTGTCTCCTGTTTATTCTGTTATTTAAGCAGGGTCTTTTTTCCTATTTAAAACAAACAGGATTATCCAAATGTCTACTAATTTTATTGTTGGTTCTTATCTATAAACTTCGATTAGTACTAATTAAAACATCACTTATCACTTCAAGTAGTGACACCATTACACTCAACCTTTACCTAAACTGTGGACAAATTGACCAAAAAGTAAACAAGTAATAACTGGATAATGTGTGTATCCACTAATGGTATAATGACAAATTATTCCAATAAGCATAGGTTTCATTTCTCCATTTTTAGTCTTAGAAAAGGTGGGGAGAGATGCAGGATAGGTAAATTGCAATTTTGCATGTTCCGAAGAGAAGGATTGAAAGGCCAAAACGGAATTTACAAATACCTAGCCGTTTTTAAAAATAAATGGAAATGAAATTTTAAGAAAATTCAGTATTAATAAAACGCAGTACTTAGTTGAGATTATATATTCATAATTATATACAGAAGAGAATATTCACAAATGAATTTAGCTACACAATTATAAATATGCAATGTTGTTAAGTCTGGAATATTGTGCAAGTGTTAATTCACAGCAACCCTGAATAATTCTTACAGTTAGAACATTACATGGCTGAAGGTACTGTGTTGCATGTGGTGCAGCAGGAGCCGGATATTTTAAACTTTTCCGGAAATGTAATTAACATTGCACAGCGAGCAGCCAGGTTTGAGTATTCGCCTTCTAACACCGCATGTATACGAAATATCAAATCGAAACTGAAGCTCCGACACTGCTCTGTTCTTAAGTCACTGGAGTTTATTTGAATCGTTACAAAGGACCTACATAAATGTGCTACACAAGAGACATCTACATTAAATAGGGACCTAAATAGCTCAAGATAAATACCTACAAGATAACCATATGTGTTTGTACCAGGCCTGCAAAACTGAGACGGAAATCTAAGAATTTGCGCACGCCGCCTACAGTGCTGAGAAACGCAATTTCGAGTTTGGAAATTAGACAGCGCCGGATCTCAGATTTGCAGCCACAGTGGCTGACTACATTAATAATAATATTGGTGTATGTACCGCTAAACTGTTTGTATTGCAGCTAGTAGTATGAAGCGCTATTTTACGTACAGACAGCGTCTACATTTGCGACGGTTTCCATATAAATTCTCACAGTTTTCCAAGGACGTGTTCTACACCTTACCAAAAACAATAATTAACTACAGCACGAAAACTGTCAGGATCAAATGAGCAACCGTATCGTAAGGAGGAAATTAGGATAAATTAGTTAACTTACAAATGAAACTTTAAATAACAAATTTTTAAATTAACTTTGTTAATATTATCTAAGACAGCTTAATGTTTATATCTTGACCCACACGCAACTAAAATGAACGACTCTCAAGTGCCGAAACCTCATATGCAACCGACGCTGCGTATGCGCATCTTCTCACAAAATAAACCGCCTGACGAACTAAAAAGGTGCAGATCAAGTTTAACATGTCGTTCTTAAAATTCACCTGAATAGTAATGTTACGCACACCAACAGACCGTGAAAGCCTTGAAAGTCTCTTAAAAACGCAGTATAAATAAGATCAGAATGGAACGCATTCTGATTCGCGTGTGGTTGAGATGACTTCAGAACTTAGCGGCACTCCCAAACTTTGACAGTCTGATCTACGCTGCCAGATATCACGTATGGGTGAACCTTATGGAAATCTGTACAGAAAAGCACTTGGTAATTTAGTGAAATAAAACAAAGCAAACCCACCTAAGGATGTGCAGAAGTGTTTGTGAGCCTCCAAGGTTTTCTGGCAGCGCTTATTGCGCAAGTCCCATACTCGCAGCGTTTTGTCGTCGCTGGCCGATACTAGGAACTTGCCGCCATGATGGAACACAACGCCTCTAACCCAATTGTCGTGGCCGTTCAGTACAAATAGGCAAATGCCAACGCCAACGTCCCATATCCTGCAATTTTTCCCTTACATACGCATCTTTTACATTTCCACTAATATACCAACCTAATAGTCCTATCTCTTGAGCCAGAAGCAAGAAAAGGTCCTAAATGGGCCCCCTTTTTGTTGTCGGCGCCTGCAGCCTCGTTAACCGAGTTTCCTGCAGAGTCCGGCGCCCAGGCAATGCACTCCACCACATGTTCATGGGCTCTGAGTTCATTCCGGCACTCCCTACTACTCACCATCCAAATCCGAACTGTCTGGTCGTTGGAGCAGCTTGCTAACAGAGTACCGTCGGGCGATGCTTTAACCATCCGCACCTACACAAGAAACGACAGTGAGAAAATCGGACGCCAGCCAACCGACTGTCGTTCAACGTTACCCAGTCTCGATGCCCTGCAAACGTCTTAACGCAGTATCCGGTCGAAACCTCCCACATTTTAATAGTCTTATCCCTGCTAGACGAAATGACGAAGTCGCCGGCCGGCATGAACGACACGCTGGAGACGTTGTGGTCGTGTCCAACCATAGTGCGGATGCACAGGTAACTTTGCTGGAACTCCCACAGCTTGATGCTCATGTCTGCACTGCAGGAGACAAGCAGCTTCCCGGACGAGTCGAACGCTATGTCCTGGATAGAGTCGGTGTGGCCCTTCAGCGTGCGCTCGTACTCGCCGGTCTCAAAGTCCCACACCTTAATCGTTGCGTCTTCGCTGGCCGACGCCATGAGGCTGAAGATTGGGTGGAAGACCACCCTCGTTACTGGCGCTCGATGGCCTGCGGTAAGTTACATATAAGCAATACATCAATTTTTTTACTATATATCTACGTTAGAGTGTTATTTGAAGTTTTTAATTACAGTTAGAATATTGTATCTGTTTGTAATATATTTAGAAGGTAAATGACATATATTTTTTATTACTTCTATGTTAACATAAAGAAGAAACCAAATTGTAAGTATTTTTAACTCCTATTACTGCTGAAACTGAAATACAAAAGAGGATCTCAATACAAAAGCTCCCTTTAAAGTATCAAGTTGTTTCAAAAGCAACTAATTCAAAATCTACTAATCAAATGCACGTATTGCATATTTTGGTGGCAAGGATTATTCCAGATTAACCAGTGAACATAAGTTCTGCAACATCTTCAGCTACATCTCTCATGAACAACTCTTTATTATTAAGTGGCGAAGCGAAGCGGGGGAATTTCCAAATTCTGTTTTCACCAATTGACAGGGGACCGAAAAGGCTTGTTTGCTAGTGATTTTGAAACTGATTGGTCAAAGGTCAGCGTTAGTGCTTCGTCACTTCGCTATGCGTTCGAATTCAAATACAAACTCTTAAAGTAGCAATTCAAGTTGTCGCATTTATGCCACATTTGGAGAAAACTCTGTTCGAGACAAATCCATATTTGACAGAGAATGAGATAGATTGCAGACAAGTTTAAAGTATACACTGTACTAAATTATATCATTACCAAACAAATAGCTTCTCTATGCTCCGTCAATTAACAATCACCGATGCTGTCCTATCACCACACCAATAACGCGTGGATCAATGTATTATGACAAGAGACAAAAAGTAGTGCTCCTTTATGCTACTATTAAGCGCGAAAGACCATGTGCAACAAAAATGGAACAGCTGTGTTTGATGAGATTCGTTGGACATTATTCACTTCAAGTTGCTACTCCAAGATACGAGCGTACGGCCAAGCTGTATTGCGAGCAATTTCATAATGCGCCACAAAAAAAATTTTAATAACTCACCGTTGGTGAAATCAAGTTTGGTTTCTGCATAACAATGAGCGACTAAAAATTTTTCAGAAAATCTGTCAAAATTGTCATTTTTTTGAGTACTAAGCAACAGTCTACATAGATAGGAGTTTAACATGGAAACGGTAGTACAGCAGTGGCTAGACAATTGTTTCGCATCAAAACCAGAGACGTTCTGCAAACTTGTTGGACCATATTTGTCTTCTAGAATAAGGCCTAAATGTTTCTGGCATATATCTGATGTTAAAGCTAAGATGTTGAAAAAGTGATAAATGAATAAACTAAAACTTGGTTTTGTAAGAATAGCTAAAAATGATATGTAAGCAAATTACTAACTATAATAAAAATATAATATTACATATAATAATGGTAAGGCCCACCCGGTGGGCATCAGAGAGCACCGGGAATTGAACCCGCCCCTCAACAACGGGACCATGCTGGCTATGTTACATATACCCGCAAGAAAATTTCTCTGCATATCATTTCTTACGACGCCACTCACGACGTTGTTTGTATATAGGTTGCTTCAAAAGTAATTTATTAAAATGGATTAACTTTTGATAACAAAAATCAAACTTTTATGCTCATTTGGCTCACTTTTTACTACGCTACAGCAACCGACTTAATTTGCTGGTAAATTGCGGCAATTAAAAGCAACGAACAAACGAGAAAAATTTGCAACAGCCGAATTATAGGACCGAAAGAAACAAATACGCGTGCAATATACTGCACAGCATATAATTACAGCAGCCATTTCCGAACAAATCGAAACATTTAGATTTAAATGATAAGGAATTGCATAATCCGCTAATTCTAAATTGCAACATTGGCTCCAGAAAGTGCGAAACAACCCCGAAAAAACTGGACAATTATCAAAGGCAACGAAAGGAAATCTGATATACCTAGCGTAATGTCTGGTTACAATTCCGCGTTACGCAAACCTTCGAAGCGTGACAGAAAGCGGCATTGGGCCATGCAACTGAAATTGTTCTAGTTCGTGGGGTGAAGTTAGATTTCGAGTTATTTTGTACTGAATTTGTGAATTTAAATATAATGGTGACAAATAAAAAAATATAAATCCATTAATCTGTGATGAAAATATGCTTGAAAATAATGAAAATCAAATGGTGCAAACTTCTGATGATTCTCTAACTTTTGATTAAAAATTCTGTTCTCCAATGATAACTCGTTGTGGTGGTAACCATTACCACTATCTAATTACAATATTTTAAGCTGTACTGTTGCTATTAAAAAATAATGATTTTAAAATCACCCCAAAGTATCTTAATACACAGGGTGCGTCTGCAAAATTCGGAAAATACTATTATTAATTAATGAGTCCTGTTATTTAATGATTCTACAACTGAAGCGCTAATAGGCTCTATTCAATTGTTTTGGATGTAAATCTGCTAATGTTACCTCAATAGTAATCTAGAGAGAAGTCACGTAGAGTGTTTGAACTTGTTGGTAACACTCCTAACTATTGGGAAGCCAAAATTACTTGAATCGAAACATGTCCATATTGTCGAAGAGTTATCTTGTACTGAATGGTTTGTGCGAGTCGGTAAATTGTCCTATTAGTAAACGTATGGCCTCCTAGAGGCAAAGATTTCATCCATGACACCACTACAGTCCTTACAATTCATAAATGGACCTTCTTCATGAATATTTCTCGCTTTTTAAAGAGGTATGAAATCACCGTGGCAACGCTTAGTACAGACTAGTATGAACTCCTTCAAGGTATGGACTATTAAAAAGTTATAATTCCTCAGATCATGTCCATATTGTCAGAGCCAGTTTTATTTATTTATTTATTTTTTTTGATAAATGACACATGGGACAATAAACCGTCCTGCTGGTAAACGTACAGCCTCCCAGAAAGGATGATTTCAATCAATGGTGCCACTATGATCAGTAGACGTTTTTATGTTCCCTCATTTAAAAGAAATGGGAGGCATGACGTTCGCCGGCAACTTCAACCCGACTAGTACAGACATCTCTAAGAACACGGGCGACCCAGTGGTCGTTCCTCTAGTTCAACTTGGAACCGGTAGTAAAAATATTCTCTTCAGAGAAAAATGCAAATGGGCTCAGCTTCACTTTTCAACGAACTCGCAAGAAAATAGTATGTGTAGTACCTATATCGACCACATGGGGTGTGTTTCAGGTCCGCTGCAATGATCCAATGTACGATGAGAGCGCAAATTTCCCAAGCAACACAGATCTCTGGGTTTTCCCAAAAAGAGTTCTTAGGATCTTTAGACAACTATCTGCATTCTTGTCTCCTTACTCGCCAGGTTAACAGACTCCTCGTTTTCGGATACCCGAAAACCCAATTATTTCAATTGATATATATATATATATATATATATATATATATATATATATATATATATATACCGTACTCGACCTCACTAACTTGACTATTTCAAGGTTATACAAAGGTTTTACACACGCGTAAATGAACGAAGGGCGCTACAAATCCAATGTTCCTTATCTGGCAGTATAACAATAGAATTTAAACCTTCTGTCAGTTTTATTGCCCTGTGTGCATACAAAACAAAGATATGTAAATTATTTTATGTGACATAAAACACCGACATTTCTGACGCTTGTTGAACGTTTATGAGGGCCAAACAGTGGTTCTTATGTGCAACTTCATCGCCTTCGTCATCAATCCCGTCCCGCACCGAGGAGGGATGCGAGCTTCTATCATCAGAGTTGGAGGAACGAATTCGTGAGAAGAACCGGGCGAGATGGCGCGCGCCTACTGGCCATGAGCGGTCTCGTGGCTAGCAAGAGCACCAGAGACTAACTGCCGCAAGCAAGACCGCCGTCGAAAAGTATTGAAATGCCACTTGGAAAAGTAAGCTGGAAGCCTTCGACGCGGGGGACAGTCTATTGATTATGGTTAAGGTAATCCACAACAGGCAGGCCTTCCCTGATAACCTCATAGACAGACAAAGCCGAGACGTTTGCTGGAGTTGTAGGACCCTGAAGCTGTACAAGGTTCTTGTGCCAGACGGTGTCCCAAACCGTGTGCCTCAAAAATGTGGTGGATGTCGTAATGCTTCTTAAGCCTGGGAAATCCGACACGTTTCCCAGAACTACCTTCCCATCAGCCTCCTGCCTACCCTTGAGACGCTAGTAGAACAGGTCAAAAACTGATCATGGAAAATAAGTTCAGATTTCGCCTTGGTCAACTCATCCGAGTGGTGGAACTTTTCAACAAGAAATAAGTTATCCTTGATGTGGCTAAGGTCTTCGACAAGGTTTGCACAACGGCCTCGTATTCAAAATAGCTTCAGTATCCATCTGATCCAGCTGATTTGGTCCTTCCTTTCCGAATTAAACTCGACGACGTGAAATCAGCCGTCTCTACGAACCGTCGTTTCCTAAGGCTACTCCGTACCGTCCTCGACGTTGTTCAACTTCAATGTCCGGGATATCACGACGACACAGTGGATAATAAGGAGTCAATGCCGAGAATAGTATAGTAATCCTATTCTCCACAAAAACTCGATTTCGTTGATAATCAGACCTGACCAAACTTAAAATCTTCGACTGGGAGATGCTTTGGAGCGAAGAAGCACGTTAACTTTGAATGATGCTCGACGAGAAACTCACCTGGAAGGCTTACATGTCCCATATGGAGATACTGTGCAAAAACCCACGTGAACAAGCTTCAAGTGGCCGAGAATTGAGTCCTTATGGCCATTTTCGACGTACCGTGGTTCGTTCGAAACACTATCCTCCTGCATTAGAACATCAACGTGCCAACCCCATTCAGGAGTTTATGTCCCAGAACGTTCAAAAGCTGTTTTCCAGCGTTGAAAGCCACAGTAAGCCCATCATTTATGGCTGTTACAACTACAAGCTGGACAGGGTAGCCCGCTACAACCATCCAAAGATTCTGATTATCCCATAAGGGGGTACGAGGACGGACAAACATAGGCCAATCATAATCCACACCAAGTAACCAAAGAAGCCAACATCGACATCTTAGTATGCTAGGTGGGGTGGAGCTTTATAGTAGTAGTAATTCAATGCATTAGGAACGACAGTAGTAATGTCAGAATACTACAAAGTTTACATCCAATAGAGCCCACAAATGTGCAAGAAGCAGAAGAAACAAATGCCATATGGAAATAAGTTCACCATACGGAGTAAAACTGTTAATTCATTTTTTGGGTTATAGCAACATCGGTTACGAAATGCGATGTCACTATTACCAGGCGGTACTATCAAAAAGGTAATCCATTGAACAATTTTAAGTTGCATCATTGTCTTTTGATATATGAATAAAAAGACATTTATCGATTTTCTGGAACCTGAACTATGGTCGGTCACTACATCCAAGTGCTGCCTTAAAACTGAAAACCTGAATTTCAGCCATCAGAATAATTCATAAAATGTAAATGTAAATGTAAACACTGATTTGAAGAAGACTAGATCTTGCTATAAGTCTAGGACAGAAAAAAGTACATTAATTAATTGCTTCGGCAATTAATTAAGCAAAATAATTAGATCTGTCAGCTGATATTATTAATAGTTTGGTCGTTACTCGCCTGAATTTTTTAATATTAATTATCTGATATATCTTATTTCCACTACATACATAAAACAGCCAACAGTACGAAATAATTTAATACCAATTAATCGATTTTCTACCTTTAACCTTTTTTGTTTTGCCTCCCGAGCGAGCAACTTAGAAACCACATAAAACTAAAAGGCATGACATTTTAGACGTTAAGCTCATTTAGAAATTTCAGAAACTCTCAAAACATCTCGATTACGTCTAGAAATAAATAGTCTGTGACCGGAGATTTCTACTCTCAGCTTGCAACCCCAACCGGACATCCGCCCTCCCCTTCCCCCTCCATAGCCAACTAAAAATTTTAAATTTTGTTTTCGGTAATAAACTCCACTTTTAACAACAGTGCATTAAAAGTTTTTTAATTAGGAAAAAATATTTACGTTTGGCAAACTTTCCAAGATTAAAAAAGAAATTCCTGCTAGCTAATAAAAAAAGTCAAAGCTATCTTACGTTGAGCGGTAACTGAATGTTGATAATCTTAAAGATCCTACCCTAAACTGACCTTGGCTGTTTTCATACTAAGATTGGTAGACATTCATTTTCAGCAATAACGCCGTTTTAATTTAAATTATTTTTCACCACCTGTCCCTTTATATAATTACTAGTTACTTTGAAACCCTTCATAAATTCAAACAAAAAAAAAAGCAATATTCAATACTATAGTCATCTTAATAAAGTTAAAAGTATGTTAAAAAAAAGACACAACATGCTTCTTCTTATAGCGACAACCGTAACTCGAACCAAATGACAGCGTTCTTTACAGCTCCAACTTTAGACCTTGTGACTGTGATCTATTCAAGACTCTCTAGATTGTCTTAAGAGATCAGCGATTCCAAAGTGTGCAAACAGCTCCAGGACCTCCACGTCTTTTACAAAAATTTTATTATAGAGTTTCCTAGTCACTGGATCAAATGCATAGAGATGGGAGGGAAAATTATGTCAAAAAGTGGCCCTGTTTGTCACATTATCACATCTCATTTCAATAAAGTATTACATTAAAAGCTGCGTTTCATTTCAACTTACTTACGTATGCGATTCATTATAAATAATTTCTCTTCTTTGTCGCTATTACTATTTCAACTGTCATTTTCAAAATGATTCTTTCAGAGGAAGGACTGTTTCTGTTACAAATTTTTGCTGAATTTCATACATATTTATATGTAATAATCCCCGGTTCAGTTTTATTGATAAACAAATAATTACAACTGATAACAACGCTAAGAGAATAGAGAAAGTTCAAGGTCAAACATGGTTATTCTAGACTAGAAATGATTGCTTATATGAATATTCTCTCTAATTTATTGTCAGACCTTTATCTGAATTGATAAAAATAATTTTGTGTATTTAGATTCAATCCTTCCTAAGCAACAATTGAAATACAAACATCATCCAGCTTTGTTAACATTTATCCCTTTAAAGTGCCGAGTGTTTGGTTTGCTGTTCGGTACTTTACAAATAAGTAGTGTCGTGACAGTTATTAACAAATATATAAATTTAGAATGGAGAAGCTATCGAAATGGTTTATGCTATTAAGTACAACTCATGTGCAAACAAAAAGTACCGATAAAGTTTCGAAAATATCACTTTACTAGCTGGATCATGTTTCGAATAACCTTTTAAGTTTGTAGCGAACGAGCTGTAACATTGCCTCATGAAAATAACGCATAAACATAAAGTTCAAAACTGTATCTCATCATATGCATCAATTGGAAAAAATTCAGAAGGACGACTGGGACATTCCTCAAGTCCAAGAGTATTTCTCCTTACCAACACGTAACATCATGACAAAGCGGGATGACCTTACGTCGATTTGCGCTTTTCAATCAATTCCTCGTTTAGTTGCATTAGTTGTTTGTTGCAGCAAGTTTATCATAGTCTGACCTAGTAATAGCCAATTATAGTCTTCTCATTAATCGCTTGAGATGCACGAAAAATCGTACGCTTGCAACGGGTGTTGCATTTTAGCGTCTATTCACTCTTCTTGTTTCTTAAATTGTTATAATCCTCTTGACCTTACAATCACTATATTAATATGGTTTGATGAGTAACGAGATTAGCACACTCATATAGAAGGCGTTAGAAACAACAATATTCTAGGGTTACAAATCATTCTGACACTAGTTTCTCTCTTGTTTAATAGATACAAGCACAAGTGTTTCGAGTAATAGTGCTAAGTGGATAAAATTAAAATTTGTTTTGTGATTCTGTACAGTAAAGAAAACCCATGAACCTATTTTAGGTCCATACTTGGAAAAACAAATTTAAACGCGATAGAACAAACGTTAACGCTACATCCTGAAGGCCCGAAAATATCTGCCGCACTAAAAACTATCAGCAAAATCCATGTTTTGGTTTTGGTCATCAGACGAATAAATGATGAAATGTATTGGATTTTTATGCGTTTTGTGACTATGGCCTAATGTTAGATTTACCACCACACACTGGAAACGAAACAGCAAAACAATGAAGTTTACGAGGTAAACCCTTTCTGAAAAAGGCCACAAGGAAAGACATTTTCCTGTCCGAATATATCTAACTCTTTCGGATCACGAGCCTTTCTTGGAACTTAAAACTTTCCTTGTTGGATAACAATTTGGGTCAAATGAAGAGGAGATACAGAGCGTAAACGAGTATGTCGAGGACCTCAAAGAAACTCGTTTCTGTAAAGAAATCGCGAACCTGAAGAAACGTTAGGGCAAGTACGTTTTACTTTTACGTTGCCTTTTAGATGTTTGCAATTACAAAGAAAGCTACACTTGCATCAATTGAGATATGCCTCGATTGAGTACTGCTTTTACCGGCTGTTTAGGAATTTGTAATGGGTTATTTGTCGTTGTAAATCAAAACTACAATACTTATTATGTACGTTGGTGGAGGCAATTTCGTTAATAATTCATTTCATTTTAGGCTAATCAAAAAAGAATAGGTTACAAAAAGATAAACGCAACAGGCGTATCATCACGGCAAAGCCGTAAATCATCAATGAATTTTAAGAAATATCAAACGCAACTTCTTGATTGGGTTCGCGTTTTTTACCCCCCAAGAAGTGTGTTAAATGCCGTAGATGGTGTCGTTTAAGAAATCGCCATTCGAAACGGTGTATGATTTCTAACGGGTCGGCAGAAGGATAAAAACCATCATTGTATATTGAAAAAACTTTGAATGATTGTACTGTACTCATAGTAATTTCGTCAAAGGCAAAATAGGAAGTTTCTAAACCACGTAGCTTTTAGAGGCAGTCATACTTATTTTTCCACACTGTCGGTTTTAGCCTCATACATTTAGTCGAACGTTTTTCAAAACCATTTAATACTACAGAAAATTAAGAACGATCTGAACCCTCAAAACATGCATTTACAGCTTCAACTATGGACACATAACGAGGTGTAGGGAAGTCAAGTTTAGCAAGTACGGCACACTTTCGATGATTCAAAGGGGGATTCGTGTATTTTCGCCGATTTGTGGAGTATAGCAATGTCTTGGTGGAAAAGGGGTGCTCTCTTCCCAGGTGGTAAGTAAAAACAAAAGATATTAGCAATTGCCTTTTGAGTTGTTGTAATTGTCTTGGTCTTCTTTGTAGTGTAATAATGTATCCACATATATCAATTGTTACAAAACTTTTCGCAAAAAAAATCATTACTACTCTCTCTTTGTTGGTCGATCATTCATTGGCAGCTGTTTTTCATCTGCCAGAGCGTGGTGCATTTTTTAAGCTTGTTCGACCATATGTGAATTTAGCAACTCAGTTTGCATGTATTCCACATGATGGAGAAGACTCACCAAGTACTTCATATAATTTAGTTATTTTTTTAGCATTAAGCGGTTAAAAAATATATCACCCCCAGGAATGCATAAAATTATCCAATTTGATTGCCTCTGGTTGGTTTACTTCATTCATAATCATGTCTAAAAACTTCACAATGGTTGCGTGAATACCGGCGTTTATCAATTATGTTACACCACCTTTTGGTTCCTTCTAAAAGCTTCTCAATCTACCCTCATAATTCCGTATGTCCTTCCAACTAACCCCCCCGCCCCCCAACCACCACAAGTACATGAATATCTATATATAGAGGATTTTAACCTTTGGAAATTGATTTTGGACTATCATTTTCGAAATAATTTTCTTTAATTTCTTACTTTAAAAAAACTGTCGCGAGAAATAAGATAATGCAGAATTCAACAAATCTTGCTCACCTGTAAGACTGTATTTCTCTGGTGGTCGCGGTATCCACTCAGTCGGACTGCGCTTGCCTCTCGTCGGAGCACCCTCTATGAATTCTTTTTCGGCTTCGTTCAGTTTGGACTCCAGCTCCATCACCTTCTTCTGCAGGCGGATCACAGAGGTCCACTTCTTCTCGAGCAGCCCCCCGAACTTGCGCTCCACCTCGCCCGGCATGTCGGCTTCCTTTTTGAATGCTTCCAGCGCATCCATGTAGCCATTGCTGCCTAAGTAGTCAGCGATGGCTTTGTTACTGCAACAAAAATGGAATTTAATCTCAGCGATGCTACAAGCGTATACAGAACGATAGCTAAATATTGAGCTATTCAACAATGACTCGCCAAGTAGCACGAGCGCTTAGTTGACGAATTGGCAAGAATAAAAAAAAATAACGATACAAACTCCATAACAAGCATCCTCGTCATCACTGGCAACCATTATTCTGGTCTTGTAGAGGAATATTTTCACAATTTGAAGTTATACAAATAAATAAACCGATTATAATTGCCGCAGTTAAATGTTTATTTCCTCTTTGGAGTAAGGTACTGATCACTCTAAAAAAAGGAAGAGTCATCAACAGACTCCAATTTTTGTCATTGGGGCGTACGTCACCACCCGTTCCTGGTGCATCAACTCTTCCGGGTTTTCGAGAAGAAACCAGTAAAGATATTTTCATATCTCTACCTTTGAATTTCTTGTTCTTTATTTATTAGTGTCTCTATAAAATATCAGTAACAGCCTTCGTGATAAATATATGTACATATACGTTTATTTGTATTTTCAACGAACTTAAAAAGTTCGTTGCTGAATTCTGTATGTCTGTCTGTCGGCCCGTCACAAAATTTGAGATTTTTTAAAATTTGAAAATGGATTCTTATAGGAAATTTTACGCTGATTTCGAATTCGAAATTAAAAAAATTCTATCTCGAATAATTTTCGAGATATTCGACTTTACGATTTTAAATATGATTCTTATAAGAACTTTACGCTGATTTCGAAAATGAAGTCGAAAAAATTTTATGTCGAATAATTTTCGAGATATTCGAAATCGAAAGGTCTTTTTAAGTTCATTCTGGGATTGCTTACAGAGCAATCTCTTCGCCGGCCCCATGTTTTAATATTAAAGAAGAATAAAACCTATCATTTATTTTTATTCATCTTTTTTTATTAAAGTTTCCTTTTAACCGTTTCTTCTTCTAGACATTTCAATATTCAATCGGAGCAAGCTCATCAATTGCTTAGGGTTCCTTTTCACAATGCAGATATTCACCCTCAGTATTGATTTGTAAGTTATTACCACACACGAATTGTCCAGTTCGGTGGAAAATTCAACCCTGTATGAGTAGCAGAAATAGCTGTTGCAAAAGCTATTAAAGGACTCAATCAATTCATGCAAATTTTAACGCCGGAGACATTATTGTGCTGTATATGCAGCACGACTTATGTTCTATTGAGAGCTCTTCATGAAGTGAGTGATTTCGACTAAAACAATCAATTATTGTTCCATAGAATGCGACGCCCCTTTTCGTAAAGTACCATAAAGTATGTAGGTGAATCAAATATAAATCGAATGCTTGAAGGATATTCACCTCGTAGATTATCTCGCGCTCCTGCTTCTTTAGTCAGTTTAAAGATGCCAGAGAAAAAGATAGCTTTTTTATTATCAGGTTTCCCAGATATAGGATATAAACAGTTTGACATTTAGAGTAGACAAGGCATAAGCTCAAGTGTATGCGTATCATAAAACAATTTTTGGGAGGACGAGCAGCAGTTAAAAATTAAGGTCAATGACGCCAACTGCAAACCAGTGTCACTGAGAAGAGTATTCGCATTGTTCGCTGCCTTCTCAAAGACGACCGCCGATTAACGGCGGTTGCCAAATTTGATCTTGGGTTTCTAAGTGACTCTATGTGCCATACAACTACTTAAATTCGACAAAAATTGAGGATTTATTCTATACTACACTGAATAACCTTCTCCTCAGTGCGAATGTGTCGCTCTGTAATTATCATTTGTTTGGATTATTAAAGGAATACTTGGAATAGAAACTTTTGGCAAGTTAATGTATAGAAGCCTAAAAGTGGCGTCTTTTTAATCACCATTACGTGGAAAAAGTCGCGGGTAAAAACAGACAGCCACAGCTCCAGTTAAAATAAGAATTGTACCAGAAGATCACGCTCTGTGTTTGGGAGGATTCGCCGGGCATTATTCACTTCTAGCAGCTACCGCAAGGTGTCAGAACTGCTACCAAGCTATACTAGGTCTCTTAACGTTTAGTTTAATAATAATATATACGCACGTGGAGCAACCAACCTAAAGGCTGAAATTGTTATACATAATGATATACTGATGATAATTGTACCCAGAGTCATATAGAAATTATTCCTGTTACAAAAGGAAATTATCAGCTCTTATTCTTTATTTTATCTTAACATGAAAAACAAGTAGCTACCCTTTGATCTCGTAGTTTCACTTCTTGCGAGGCATTACTTAATGTGAGGAAATGATAATCCGCTGGTGTTAAGCCAGGATTTTTCAACTAAGCTGGAGCAATTTTCCAACTTGCGCATTTTCGTGCAGGAACCGGACTTGATTACGCAATGTATTATATTTGCTCGCAGATTGCTTTAATATATAAATTTTGATTTTCAGTTCCTAAAAGATCTTGAAATAATAGCCATCAGCTTTGATGATCATCTTTTCTCAGTTCTAAAACAAAGGTCGGATTGATCTTTGGAAGCAAAACCAAATTATTTTATTAGATTTTCAATCTTTATTATACTGAAGAGCAGATGATAGTTCAAAATTGTGAAGAGAACAAGGAGCACTTTCTGTAGCTAATTCTCTATGTAATTTGATCAATTGTTAGCTATAACATTGAGTATGAACTACTTCCGTCAGACTGCGGTAATTCATAATAAATTATGCCCACTATACAAAGATAAAAAATACCATGTGACCTTGAACGTTCCTTAGTAATTTCATTTAACAACTTCTCACGAGGTTGTTTTATTAAGTTAAACTTCTCGATTTTAGCTGCTGGTTTTTTATCAGTAACCACTTCTATAGCGCGTCCAAATTATTTTATATCTGATAAGTTCTAAGGTAATTGTTTAGTACCTTGACGGACTTATTTTATAAAAATCTTTGTAGTACTCTTAGATGTTGCAATGCAACCCTTTGAATGTTTTTGCACATTAACGATGATTCTGATGTAAATCTGCTTATAACACTCCTCTACAATTCTTCTAACTCCTTTTATAGATGTGAAAATAACCGCACTCGAAAATTCGCTTAAGTTAGACTAACGTGTATTGAATGAGTTATTAGAGTAAATAGGAAGAGCTCGCCCCAAAAGTATGCCTATAAAACAATCGCGAACTTACCACAAGTATTCATAAACGTCGTATTTCAAAAGGATTACAATAAAGAGTGTAGTCTTACCAGAACCTTTCCTAACTCCTTCAAGTACGGTGGACACTAAATATGATCTCATTCCAATCTATCATAGATTCACAAAAAGTCATCAACTATATATATTTTGTTGACATGGTTACAGGGTACCCCCCCCCCCCCCTTAAAAAACCACTGCGAATCTTCTAATATCGCCTTATTGATTGCTTAAATGACTAAATCTGGTTTTATCATGAACAATGATAGGGGACTCTTTCCATCCATTCCGGGATATAAGTCTCGAGGAGTGACTTATAGACCTCTTTAGTGACGGTTGTGTTCTGTTCCAATGCCAAAAACATCCTCTTCGACTTTCTGAACTCTTGCCTCTACTCTCGTTGAGCAGTCTCACTTTCTCCTAGCTATTGAGCCAACTTGTTTTTTTGGTAGGGATCGGTAGAGAGGTAGCCAAATTTAATCTATGGCAAAGGTCTGCTTCAATAGCTGAGGTTGACGGTTAACTGGAGGAGATTATCATGACTGTCGATTTAAGCTTGTCTTTGCTCTTCTATCAAATTATGAGGAACAAGTTTTTCAAATTTTCTGCCAAATCTTGTCAACAACATCCTCCAAATACTAATTTTGGAAACATCGATTTGTACAACTGATCCTGATCTTGGTTTGACAAACACGCTTCGATTCTCTCCAATCTTTGGTCTATACCGGAAGTCACGTGAAAACCCCCTCCACTGATCTTTTCAATTACAGTACACCCTTTGTTCATCTCGGTCGCCTATTTTCTCACGCTGTGAATGATGTGATGACATATTTTTTTGCAGCAAATGAATATATTTTGATGACCATCCGGTTATGCCCCCATTTTGATAAAAAATCGCTAATCTTGGTCACTCACCGAAGATAACAATAATTTTTTGTCAAAACTACCAGATATTTTGATCACTTCGATCGTGTTTACTTGCAAATGCAAGCTCACATGTGCCAAGTTTCACCTTGCTGATTCAAGTAGTTCATGAGCAAGGACCTAATTTGTGAATTTATGATAGATTGGAATGAGGTAAAAATATTATCATACTCTCTTCTCGGTTGTCAATTTAAATCAACATAAAAAATTATTTAATTTGTTGATATATTCCATTATATCAACGTGGGCAACTTTGGAGAAACAAAAAGAGACTACGTTTCTATAGCAGGTATTAAAATTCCAGATTGGAAAATCTATCCACCACAAAAATAAGCTGTCTTGCATTGTAGAATTTCAAAATAAGACGACAAATGTGCTGTCCAAATAACAAAAATAAATAAATAAACAAACAGGATGACGGAAGTTGGCACACGCGCCTGCTCGCTGAGTCATTGCGCAATTCGCAATGTTTCGCTTCTTGGCAAACGCTTGGCATTACGTGCATACGTTCCACGTATTACTTCCACTTAGGACGATCCAGTTACGTCGGTGCACGAATTTTTTGATGCGCGGCCGCTCTGCGGGCTGCGTATTATAAAAGCAACCGTCGACCCCGTGCTCTAACGAACCAAATTAATTATTCCGCCGATCAATTAAGTTAATCGAGAAACTAATTCTCGTTCGCCGAGTGAAATCTAAGCAGGAAACTGCGTTAATAAGGACCCAAAAATAGGCAACTGTGGGAAAGTGAGTTTGGTATTTACGGCAATTAAAGTGATAGACGTGCTTGTGACAAAGCGTGTATTATATATCTAATATAAAGAATTATCCTCAAAATGTTTAACAAAAGATGAAAAATGAGAGTCTAAAATATGCACATACAATGGAAGACCTATACAGCCAAAGAAAGTTTCATTGTGAGATTAGCGACGCAGAAAAACAATTGCTAGCCACTTATATATTCTTTTCTTATCAGTAGTCACAGTAGCTTTCACTCAAACTATAATCACCCTAATTAATATAAACGGCACATATTTAAAGATAATACCGTCACATGGTTGAAATTTTGACCCACACAAAATACAAATGGCGACTGACTGAATTGGCGGAACAATTTTCAAGGGGGAATTTTAAATGAAAAAAAAAGAATCCTCTGAATTTTTTATGCACAATAAAACGTACTTTCACTTAAATGGTTTCATTAATAAGCCATGCTTCCGGTAGTGTGCTCATGAAAATCCGCGACGACCTCATCAGCCCTTTTACTCAAATGTTTGGTGTTCCGACCCGAGGAAAAAAGTTGGACTGCATTTCAAATTTAATTAATTAGACTGGTGGCAGTCACTAAAAATTTCCAACAAAATGGCGCTCTCCAACCTTTTGCTATTGTCGATATTTTAAAAACCGCTACCCATGGGATTTTGATTGAAGATCTTCATATGATTAAAGAATTGGAAAAAATTATTTTTCCCATTTTGAATAGAGTATAATAGAATTCTGTCAAGATGTTATAATAATCTCATTCATTAGAGTTATTCATTACATGTCTCTGTTGATTAATTAAGGTCACACGATTGTGCAATAGGCAAAGATAATTAATTGTAGTGAGGCTGGTTAGTTCGGTTGATTTTGCTAATAACACTCGAAAGAACTAAAATATTAAATAGTCGAAACCAAAAATAATGAGAGCCTCAGGAGTAAGTACATACACTATATGATCAAAAATATCTGGACTGTTGTAGAATCAAAAAATAATGTAGCATGTATTAATAGGATGTCGACCACAATATGGTCTTCTTTTGGTAAGACTTTCCTCCAGCTTTTGATGTATGTCAGTAGGCATTGCCTTTTATACATCTATAAAAGCTGCAGTGAATCCAGCCACTGAAGATAGGTGAGTTTGCGTTCGAATTCTTTCCAGAGGTGTACCACGAGATTGAGATCGGGACTCTATGAAGGCCAGTTCTTCAACACCCATTTCTTCAAACGACAAAGGAATAACCTTCTCTGTATGGACGGAGAACTTATTCTGTTAGTACAGGAAAGGTTCTTCCCCGAACTGTTTCCAGGCCGCCAGAAGCACAGAACCGTCAAGAATATTAAAATAGATCTCAGAGTACATCCTTCCCAGCTCCAGCCACAAAACAGCTTTAAACTATTATGTCTTTATCCCTAAACTTAGACTCTTGACAGACAAGAAACGTTAGGGCGAGTTTTATTCCATTGCAAGCGATGTTTAGCATTGACCATGCTTATGAGCGACCACACAACCGTGAAAATCTGTTTTCAACCCCCCAAAGTGCACTGGTGCTATCGACAATACTAGAAGCACTTTAAAAATCATTTGTTGAAACAATGGTCACTCAACTCTGCTGCATTACTCGTTGTATGACCTATACATGCTACTATCTGTTCTTTCATCTCGTTCTACGATGTTTCAGTACGCGTAACAGTAAGATCCACTTCTCCAGAGGTGAGAACTCAAACAATGCGAAATTTTCAGATATTTATCAGATGGTTTCTATAAGCTCTTGAACCAGTATCGCTTGTATAAAAACGATTACAGATAAATACAGTTATAGACTGTTTCTTTTGTATAGTGCACATAAATATTAAGTAATTTGATGTCTTATAAATAAAATAAATAAGCAATTTAAACAAATTTACGAGTATTATTCACCGCTGTTTAGAGTAAAAATGTTACAATATTTAGAAGAATAAGACCTAGACCGCCAAGTGCTTCTGTTTAGGTTATTGAATTCATAACAAAGGAAGAAATTAACATAGAGATATCTTGATCAGTAATTCTTAATGGTACTAGCAGTTAAAATTAAAAAAAAAATTAATTAAGCAAATCAGTACTTCTACGCTAGATAATACACAAACACTGATTTGCAATTATAGAAGGGAAGAGGGAGGCAAAACGTAACATTCTGACCTATTTTCAGAATAACCATAGCCAATCGTCAAAAACAACAAAAAGGAGCATTTCTTAGTTGATTTGAACTTCATATCAGCTCAGACGTATAGTTTTTCTATTGTAGCAAATATTAAGTCGGTTCAAGTTTACCTGAGAAAAAGAGGCTACCCAAACATCCTCAAATAATTAAATATGTACTTCAACTCCAAATTAAATATAACCAACAGCCATTGATTTAAACACTAAAACTAAAAATTATTGTAACGAATTTTCGTTCGTTCTCCGTAGCGGTCGCCGAGGCGTCATCTCAATTGCGACGCAAAAACAAATTATTCGAAATTACCCATTCTAACAAGACCAACCGATAGGCTCATTAACTTGAGCAACTTTTAAGTTGGTCAAGCAATCCTAGATTCATAATCCAATGTTTTCGATAGATACAAAACACAGAAGAGAAGTAGATCTCTAAATAAGAAACTTCATAAGATTGTTATTTTCAGGGAGGCAAAAGAACATCCACTATGATGTTCAATAGTAAACTAGCCTCGTTAACAATAGCAATTCTTGAGTATTGATTTTTCATTTACAAGTGGAAGAAAACTTAGTTTCCGTCCAGTTTTCTGATCAGGAGAAAAGACTGAACACTATGCTATCCAGAGTTTCTCAAAACTCCAGTCACTCATTCCAAATGACTTTCTGCTACATCGAGTAATCTGTATATGTGTATAAAAAAACCAAATTAAGAGGCAGCACAAGGCAGATTTGGTCTTCAACTTACACAAACATACATGTTGTGGTCAACACCCTTACCATCACAAACAAAGCAAGAATCATGGAGTACTTCCGCAATATCCTCTTTACAAATGCACCGAACAACTTTCTGCTTGTTTGTGATTTAACAAAATGAAATGAGACAACCAAATTGATTCAATCTTTGGGGATTTTCGCTATTTGTGCTTCTTCCCTTTTCTATAAATCAGCAGTTTTACTATTGGTTTGGATTGGTTTGTTTATTTTATAACAATTATCCTTTCTCACTAAGGAATTGGACAATTTCGTCCTGGTTTTACAGTTGGAGTTCTTAAGGAGCTACAAACATCACCACAAAACAATAGCCTAACGTTTTTGCCAATGTGCTATGCCCTCTTTTCAAGTCAAATTATGCACAGTAAGCTAATCGCTGTAATTAATGCCTTAATTATTGATAATGTAATTACAATTACATTTTAAAACAGATTCTAGTTGACAACACGTCGCTCATTATTATTTATAAATTGTCAACTTGTTCATTTTGGTATCCCGTTATATACATAGTCTTCATTTTGATTTTTTTGAAGTTCCAAGAATGGAACAAGAAATAGTGACTTAGCGAAAAGGTAAACTGAACGACACGGGTCATTTTTACTAGTTTCAGTGGACGATGTGATCGAACATTTTCACGACTTTCCAATTGATTAAATCCAATGCTTTCTGTATTTACGAAGGCAGTTTGATATTAAAGGCAACAATTTAAGCTTTATAAAATACTGCATTTTTACCTTTTGTTTTCCCAGGTTCATAATTTCTTTATGTTGACATCGTTTTTTCCAGGGCCTCAAAATACTTGTTTAAGCTCTTTGTACTACCTTTCCTTTTGACCCAAATTTTTGCACAGACAAAAGATTAACTTTGATTAAAAGATTAATCTGTTTTTGCTAAACAACATGGCTAAACCCCAGTCCATCGTACAAGATGGAGCTCATTTTTTTAAAAGTTGAATAAACGTTTATTCTGCCAAATTTTGAAGTTCGACATTACTGTTTCAACCATGTATTGTGTAGTACACCTCATTTCTTGACGTACTGCATTTCATAAGGTTCATAAGGTTCAATGGATCTTAGGATGTTTGCAAACCTAAGCTTTGGGATATACCCTTACGAAAAAGTCATATGAGCGGGCTGGGCAAGCTTCATCACAGCATTGACAATGAGAGATTAGACGTCCAAGAAACATTTCATACAGTACTTGGCGAAGTTCTTACTGTGTTGAAACCAAATGTTTCCAATTTGAGTATCGAGATTCGGTGCGAAAAATTGTTGAATTATTTCCACATATCTACTAACACATTGGCTTCTCATAAAAAAAAGCAAGGGCCATTTACCCCAACTTTACTTACTGCGCACTGTTCGTTTTCGAGAGATTTTTTGTGGACATTTCACTCCAATAACGAAATTTTTGTTGATTAACGCATTCCGACAAGTAGAATGTGCTTTGTCAGTTAAGAAAATAACTGCGTTATGTGGCATGCTTCCAAGATGTTCCCACATATTTACAGGTACTTCAGCCAACCACGTTAGGAAAGTTTCTGTGCAACGACCATCTTGTATGAACGAAAACGGAGTGCTAATCTTGCTGCTTTTGCTCTTGTGACTGCCCTGTCGATGTGAAATATCCAAATCAGATTTCTGTCCAAAATTACCCCAATGTAGGATGTTTCTTTCTTCCAGGGTATCTCCCTTCCAAAGATCCTGAGTTTCGCCAGGTCGTGTTGCCAGTGAAGTGGTCTTCTGGTGGAGAACAGAGCCGCCGAACTTTTCTTTGTGTTGACGCCTATTCTCCACCTGTCGCACCAGTTTTGCAGAAGCCTTCGAGTCACGACCAATGTCCCTAGCGAACTGGACAGCATCGTTGGCATGTCTCGTACATAGAAGTTGTATGACGTCGGAGTCAGGAAGGACCCTTGGGAAACGCCGACTCGAAGTCGCCTCTTCGATGATCTCACCAATCAAAAAGAAAGGAGCAGATAAACTAAACCATCGAAACCATCTTGTACACCAAACCGTTGTGCCTCACATTGTCGAAGGCCTTGGCCACGTCGAAGAAGACTACACCAGTTGTTTGCTTCTTAGTATAGTCTCAGTGATCCGTTCCATTACCCGAAAAAGCTGGAGGGTAGTAAAGTGGGCAAAGCAGAAACTAATTAGTTTTCTAGAATCAGTTAGCTTCCCCGCGGTCGATAGGAGACTTATCGGCCGATAATCCTGGGGGTAATAACATTCGCAGTGCAGTATAATTAGATAAGTGAAGAGCAACAGCATGTTTGCGCACAGAGGCTTTGGAGACTGTAAAACGAAACGTCTTGCTTGCATCGATGTTTTCTGGTGTTGTAATGTATTCAGAGGTTTATCTATCCGGAATAAAATCGAATTTCAATTTTTGATCAAAAATGAAAATATGAGTGGCAAGTTGGAAGCGAGTCCGAAAAGTATGTTGTGCAGCCGCAACAAAGTCACTGTTGTACCGAATGTACGCTTCGTCAACAAAAGCTCTGTTCACTCCTTTACGATGTTAGCTAATAAGGACTACCTGTGTTTAATGAAATCACTTTCTCCAGCCTTGAACCACCGTTCGTTTCATAACCTTCCTCTGAAATTAGGAAGGGAGTTCTACCCCACCCTGTGGTAGTGGAACATTCTTTTGGCCATTCCAACGCGTTTTTGTGCGATCGCTACTTAACCCAGTAATTGTTTCCTTCCTTCTTCTGAATGTACTAAATTAGAAGTCCCTATGCAACTCAAAGAAAACTGGCTCAATCACAGTTCCTTTCCAGTAAATTGTAATCTTTTCACATTTTTCAGAGCCGTTTTACCTTGCGAAGTGGCAATCTAATTTTAATCTATGGTCACAAAACGCCGCAAAAAATCTGATGGATTCTTTTCACACTTGGCTTCAGCTACAAATTCTCTTTTGCTTTGGAGTAAATTAGCTCGGTTGAGATAGCTGTCATAAGATACATTTCACTTGCCTACTGGGCTAAAACCATATCGGGACCATTTCGGACCTCCAGAATATGGCGAGCCTTTGATGACATAAGTTACCCGATATAGGCATCGTCCTTAATTCTTTCTTCGCTATATTTCATTTAAAAAAATTGAATCATTACGAATTTCATTATTACGTATTTTGCACTATTACTCGAAACGCTTGTGTTTAGATAATGCAAACGGCGAGTTAGTGCCAGAATAATTTGTAACCATAAATATTCGTCTGAAGAACCACTAACAAATTTAAGATTTTGAGAGAAGGCTTGATGATAACATGGCTCTGCATAGCTTTAGATGGTTACGGGGTTTCTGAATGAACTTTCTGCTCAAGGATTTTGTTTACCTGTGGGCTTAAGTAGCCTCCTTTGACTGATTTGGCTACTGCTTACAACCTTGTTAACATTTCCTATCATCTTCTTTAAAAGCTCATTTACTATATGTTAATTTTGTGGTTATTATTAAATAACCAAACTGATCAACTGCTTTTGTCACATTCTAAACCTTCAACCGAAAATTCAATCTTTACCTGCTCTCCACACCATAGAAGTTTCTGTTTCAAAACTTTAGAACCTTTGTTCTTACATATCTTACAAGAGTTTGTTGATTAAAATGTATTTCAACTGAAACAGGGGTTACAGAGTAAGAAAATAATCGAGCGTTAATTGCCGACAATAAACGTACAGCTACAACTTATCCGCGAAATGCGGTGGAAATTATGTAACAACCCTGTAGATACCATTTTGCAACGACGACGCTGTTTGTTTGCAACATACCCGATGCCGTGCAATAGTAAATTGCAGCCAAGATTACATTTATGGCTTCGCCATATACAATTACCCATTGGTCAACTAAATAATTTGCTCTGCTTTACCGGTTTCTGAAACCTTAACGGGTTACCCGACATTTCGTATGTTTGAGTGAATAAAGATATTTGAAATTAAAAAGAATTATAAACTCCTTTATAGGCAACCCAATATGCACTATGTTTATAAATACATAATTAGATGCGCAGTAAGACCATTATAAATTGATGCATTATTCATTTCATTCAGCATTAGATGTTTATATTTGGAAAGCGCACACATATCACATACAAAATATGGCCAGCGACATTTAAAAAAATTATATAGTAAGACAACAACAGAATCTGTATTCCTTAAATATTCATGTCGGTTTCCAGTGCACTTTTCTTTACCGTTACGGAATTCACACTTCAGCATAAAATCAAATGCAATTACGGCCGCCGGAATAGTTATAGAGCCTAATTATTACATACCTCGGCTCGAAATTAACCGAGCAGCGATGTACACTTAGCTTTCCGAATGTTCTCCGATATGGCTAGCCGTTTACTTCCGTCATTTTCAGTGGCAGTGGAGATTTCGTTGGGGAATGCGAATAATATTTGCATCTATGAATTTTTAAAGCTGCATATTTGCAAGATTTGGCAGATAGTTCTCACAATTGAAATTTAATTTCTCTAAATCTCTAATTTCTTTAAATGTTGGTTGGCTGACATTTTTTCGTTGTTACATAAAATAAAGTTGTATTAATTAAATTCAGGCGGATCTTTGACTCTAAGACATTTGCAATAATAAACTTCCTTACAAAATTTTACTGTTAAAAGAACATGTATGTTAAACGCAGCTGTTTGGTCGAGTTTTAATTTTTCAGCTTAAGCGACAGACATTAGATTCGATCATGAATCAAGCAGTGTCAGACAGCGCGTCGACAACCGCTACACCATCCACAGATAACAAGAGGAAGCATCAAACGGGGCCTTTTAACGATAACGCATGACTCATGACCTCCTTCACTCTAAAACCTGAAACTTCCGTTTCGGTGTTCGTCTAGACCTATTAGTGTATCAAGTACTGTACTATCTCTTTACGCTTGAAGTTTTCTAATTGATATGTACACACAATATCAAGAGAAAAAGTTGATTAAATGATCCCCACATCAATCTACACAAAATACAAAACGTTCAAAAGGCTGCATACTTGATAGCTAATTTTCCTTAGTATGATACTTTATTTCAGTTATATTTTAGATTTTAGTTATTCAATTCAAATGTGAAATCATAACCAAAATATCAGCTCACAAAATGTGGCTAATATAAACTATCTGCCCAAAACCATCCCAAGAAATGCTTCTAACTCGTAAACTGACCTAAATGTCACGAAGTTTAATGTTAAGCAGTAACACAATGAGTAATCAAAAAAGCCCAACAAAAGATTTCGAAACCAAAGCAGGAAATCGATGAAGAACATCTCACTACATTTGAATGTACCCACGCAACTGTTTAGTGCGAGAGTTGGGATGTAAGTCATGGCAACTATTTTTTTTAGAAGGTAAGAAACGGTATCACAAGATGTATGTCTCAAGGAAACTGTGCATTCATGTCCACGACACAAGATGGCTCCGTGACATTCTGTAACCGCAGTGCAGGATAGCACTGACTTGAGTAAGACAGCGTTTGTATATCAAAATAGCCGTTCTTCGTGGCAGAAATGCCACAGAGAGTTGGTAGAAGTTGTCGGAAATAATGTTCTTCCATACCGAATAGTCGCGAGGAGGGTAGCAGAGTTTTAGCGAGGACGCAAAACAACCAGCGACCGGCAACGGGCAGGACGACCTGCGAGTGTACAAATCGATGTCACGTGCAGTAATCGATTACTTGATGTACGCTGGTTGAGTTACAGAGAGAAAGTAGCATCGAGAAACGCCCCACCCACAGGATTTTGCGGAACGATCTTCATCTGCGTAAAGTTGTATCGAAGTGGGTACCACATGTATACATGGATATTTAAAAATAAATGCTATATGCAACAAGTTGCGACTACTTAGCATGCTGGCAACAGGAAGACCACTTCCTTTCGAGAATCATTGCTATAGATGATTTTTAGGCCAGGGCATATGAATTAGAGCTCAAATGTCAGTCCACAGAGTGGCGACATGCAGGATCACCAAGAAGGCACGGCGGTTGACAACTGATTTAACATTGCTCTCTGTGCAATTACAAAACATCACAGGGCCATCTTGTGTTGTGTACACACACGACATTTTGTGATACCATCCCTTACCTTTGAAAAAAAAATAGTTTCCGTGACTCATACCCCAACCCTCGTACGATTCTAAAGTGGTACATGAAGGCACAATCACGATTAGGAAAGAAACCTGTAATAATAGAAAGAACCGTCATGTGGTTGAAAAACGTAGTTCTAGAAAATCATATATGAAACAATCGCCTAGAAATTCCCCAATACTACTGATTATCCAACCAACACCGTGACTGTATGAAAAAAATTAAGGCAAGTGGATTTCGATAACCAAACAGCCTCTCGCGAGTCGAAAATTTCTACTGTCGCTTACAATGCTGTAACTGACAATGGTGCGGGGCTGACTGGGCGATTGAAAACGTGTGGTTTGGAGTGACGAATCACGCTCGCCTCAGCATGTTTCCGATGGAATGTCATAAACCTTTCGTAGAAGTGAAAGAAATGTAAATCCGGAAGCGTACAAAGAAATCTTTAACAATTTCATCTTATTTACGATAGAACATTCCCCGCCACACAATTGGACTTGCCAGGAGTGGTTTACAGACTAATAACATTACAGAAGTAGATTGGCCAGCCAAAAGGCCCGATTTAAACACCAATGAACACATTTGAGGTGAATTAGAACGCCGACCTCGCTCTACACTCCAATGACTCTCAAAAGCGAAATGCTCTGACCACAGCTCTTACTCGGAGATGACCAGAGATTATTGCTGGATCGGAAGAAACGGTTATTGCCACGTTAAAGAGCGGATTTTTTCATGTATATCCCTCAAAGAATTAGCTGCCGAGCTCCGAACCCCTCGGAGCTACGGTAGCTTAAAATAAGTGTAAGGAATGCACAGGAAAGTCGACCCGTATTCTATTCTTGATTTTTCCTCATGCCAAATGTTCTATGCATGCTCCACTGACGTTTGCACAAGTCAGCGAATGGCTCAGCCGGTTTGGCTTCGTGCTTGTAATCCGGTGGTCGAGGGTTCTATTCTCATCTAGTGCAATTTTATTTTGCTTTTTTTTCTTGCTTGGTCAAGTGTTGTTCCTTCCTCCTAAGCTACCGTAGCTCCGAAGGGTTCGGAGCTCGGCAACTAATTCTTTGAGGGATATACATGAAAAAATCCCCTCTTTAACGTGGCAATAACCGTTTCTTCCGATCCGGAAATAATCTCTGGTCATCTCCGAGTTAAGAAGGAATAAAATGCCATATCTCCGAAGATGTTCCAATACTTAATTAAAGGTCTCCCCAGCAGAATTAAGACTGTTATTGCATGAAGGTCAATCGCTGTAACTTATGGCATAAGACAAGTTCAGTGTAGTTTCGAATATTTGGTCTTTCGTTAACTCAAGATGCTTGCTCCAGTCTTTCACAACATGATGAATATCTAGCGTCGATATCATAGTACGATATGATACGAAAGTATGCCAGTAATTTAACCTACGGACCCAAACAATATTTGTGTAACTTAACAGGCTTCTTGCAATTTGTCTTTGGTTTAAAAACTATGAATCGTAAATGTTACCAACTATGATAAATGATTGTAATTAGATTGCACAAGAAAGATGATCGTTTCACGCGTAGCTTCATGGGTAATTTTGCGGAATCGCGTTTCCGAACTTACACTCCTGACCAGTTTTCAGACTCGAGCCAACAAATTACCGTCCTACATCACGGCAATTTTGCGGAGGAGGAACGACTCGCTATATTCTCCTGACACATATTTATATGGATTTCTGTCATGCTTAACGGATACTTGGAATGTTTATTTCGTCATTTTAGCGTCCACATTTTGATTTTGATAAAATTCGGCTTGTTTAGTTTACACATACAATTACAAGTTTTCAAAAATTAAATAATTATTTTCACTTCTAATAAGAACTACAGCTACCGATCCAAGCAGTCTTGTTTTAAAACTCTTTTAAGAGTCCCATTATGATGCTGTAACATAAAAATGAGGGTGAGAGTGGAAACATGGTAAATTTGAAGACAATAAGTTCTAAGAGATGTCTCGAGTGGTCACGAATATTCCATAAATTATCAAAAGGTCACCGTCACGCTTTTAATTTTTCATAATGTCCCAGAAGAGTCACGAAGATGTGAACAGTACTACAAGACGAATATGTTCTGTAAATAAGAGTTTCGACTAAAAATGATTTTTTAGTTTAACGCCGATATTATCGTAGTAAGTGACAACTATTTTAATTCACATCTACTAATTGTTACGCTATTCCCTAAATAGCTTAGTTTTCAATTCGTTTAACAGTTGACGTGACATTTTCTACTTTGCAAATCAAACAAAAGCATTATTTAAAGTTACAAAAGGAATACAAATGGGAGCTGGAAAGTTGACAACATAACCCAAAGAGAAAATAAAAAGAATACCATACAACAATCAAAGTTAGGAAAGGAGCCCGCAGAATGACACGAAAAGATCTTTAAAGAAATTACGAAAGATCGTTAAAGATAACGCAATCAAAGATAAAAAAATAGTGAATGTTGATTTAGAAAACATATCTGCGAGAAGCAACGGGGAAATAAGATACGCATTGCAGACTATAAAAAATTACAAGTCACAGGAAGGGGATGATATATTAGTAGAGATGATAAAAGAAATAGAAGACATAATAATCCCAAAACTACAAACTGTTTAATATATGCTCCACAAATAGAGAAATTCTTGTCATATAATAATGCCACAATGATCATCCTGTATAAAAAAGCAGATCCGACATCACTATAATATTCAATCAGTTTATTACCACAACTATTTACATAAATTATCACAGATAAAATAACAAACAAATTACCCACCAGCAAAATAAGCGCCAAGAATACAGTACCACCGACAATCTGCTGACAATAAATACATAATAAGTAGTTACAGAAAAGGTAGCAAAATACAACAACCTCGATCTCAGCATAACCGAGAAGAATATCATCTTTGAAGGTACGCCAAAGTAAGGAGAAATGCCTTATTGCCAAAGGTATAAGACAGAGAGATATAATATCAATAAAATTATTTACAATAGGCCTGAAATAATTATTTAGAAAATTAGATTGATCAGATCCAGGAGCTATTCTTGCGTGTGGAGAACATCTAAAACACTTCAGATTCGCTAACGATCTTGTTTTATTAACCGACAAAAAATGTTTATAATTAGATATAAAAATAAGAGCAACACATCTAAAGATTAACTAAAATAAGACAAGGATGATGCGCCCTAAATAAAAAATAATGATAAGAAAAGCATTAATACAGAATATCAATATATATCCTTAGATAAATAATAAAACTAGGCAAATAAACCAAAAACAGAACGCAGAATAATGTTCGAAAAATTATCTTCTATACTTACCTAACAACAAGAAAATACCTCTCCACCTACGAGTTAAGGTTTTTCAACAAAAAAACTCTGTTTTCACATAGTGAGCACAAGGATAGATCATCACAAACAAATACCAAGAAAGTTACAAGTAAAAATCTATGGGGAGATCGACATTGGATATCAGAATAAGAGACAGAAAACGAAACGAATGAATTCACCAAAAAACAAGAACAACAGACGTAATCAAGAAACTAATACAATTCAAATAGGATTATGCAGGACACAATAAGGTCACAAGACAATAAATGGAATAGTGAAACAGTACAATGGAAACCATCGTCGGGAAAAAGAAGAGAACAACCATTAACGAGATGGTATAAAGATATCAAAAGAATAGCAAAATTCTAATGAATACAGGTTACCTAAAATAAAGAAAAATGGAAACATTTATTATCCAATTATTATATCCAATATTTGGTTTCAGAAGTCGAGAGTGTAGATGGAGAAGGAAAGAGAGGGAGAGAGGAGAAAGGAGAGGAAAAGAGAGGGGAATGAGGAGAGGAAGACAGGAGAAAGAGGACAATAAAAGAGGAGAAAGGAGAAGAGGGGAATGGGCTGAGGAGGGGGAAAGAGGAGAAAGAGGATGATGAGAGGAAAAAGAAAGAAAATAGGGTGTGATAAGGAGAGAGAAAGAGGGGGGGATATAAAGAGGAAGAGAGAGAGAGAGAGATATATCAGCAAAAGGAATAACCATAGTACACACACACGCACGCACGCACTCACTCACTCACTCACACGCGCACGCACGCACGCACACGCACACGCACACACACACATACATTCATTCATTCATTCATTCACTCACTCACTCACGCACGCACGCACGTGCACGCGCACACGCACACACACACACATTCATTCATTCATTCATTCATTCACTCACTCACTCACGCACGCACGCACGTGCACGCGCACACGCACACACATCGATCTGATCTGTCTCATTTCTTCCTGGCATGATCCACGCCCCTTTATGCATATTTTTCCTCTGGAAATGCTTGCTCATTATTTTTAGATTTTTTCCTGTTGGTAACGAAAGCAGGGTTGTGTGGAATACCATAATTAAAAGTAAAAAACACTATTAAGGATGTAAGAAAATTGTTAATGGAAGTTCCTTTTAAAAAGCTATTTCCACGTTAATTAAGAAGCATCATCCAGTGTGCTCCCTGTAAATTCATTCTATGAGTTTATCAAATCGTTATAGTGCATTACTACTGTTAGTATAAAGTAAACAGGCAGTTTCGTTTACAATTATATGTAAATTTAAAAAAATAGCTGAGTGCTTAATTTAATATTTTAATTTCGTTTAGCAAGCGTATAAAAATTTAAACGACAGACATACATAACTTCAACCGTTACGTGTTGCTAATCTAATTTTTACGCTTCAAGATGAATTTGCCTTTATAATAGGACGTTTTGGAGCTTCGCTAGAAATTTCTTAGCAAAACGTACGTTAACGTTCCCACAATGCCGAAGTTCGTCGCTTTAACCTTCTTATCTCGCATGTGGCACGCCAATAACCTACATTCGACAAGTTGTATGGCAACATGGGAACAGCTTTACTCCAACCATATAAATAAGTGGCGTCCTCAAACTCTCGTTCTCCTAGAATTCCACGTAGCGACGCTCTTAAAGTAATTAAGAGCAATTAGAGGCTCCAAAAGCATTTCGACCAATTTCCGAGCTTATATTTGGGCGCAGCTGTCAAACGATCGCGGTATTAAAAGCATATGGACGGGAGCCGTTAGCTGGTGCCGGATTCCACAGACGTCTAAATTAAGTTGATTTTTGGACTTTCTGTGCTGCCATCCTAATTTGCGAACGGCCGAGCCGGAAAGCCAATTTGCTAATTTGTTTGGGCAGCGGCGCCTCCTCCTGCGCTGTCGTCATAAATCTCCATTCATAAAGAGAAGGCCCAGCAGCAGAAGTCCCGTAATATTCACAACAAACGAACGGTTTGCGTGTCTGCCTCCAATAAAACGTGGGAGTTTCGCATCGCCTCTGCCAAATGGTACATCGCGCACAGATAACCGAAGGCATCGCGTCGGATTATCAGGCCGATACTTCTAGCACGTGTCTGGAGATCGAAAAAAGTGTCGCAGTATGGCAGTTACAGTCGCATTCAGGCGCCCGCCCCTGAAAATCGATAGGCGGCGGCGGCGCGCTGACGTCACAAGTTTTCATTGCCAAGGGAAGGTTTCGAGATTCTGTGCGCGCCCTCTAAACGCCTGCGAAACCAAGGTTATCGCTTTTTTGCCCACACGTTGGGTTTTATCAAATTATTCTATATTTAATTTCCCCCAAAGACGTCGCACTCACGCCAAGCACACTTGCAAGTATTTCCGCTTGAAGTGAGCCCCAGCTATTGATTTTGTCCGCTACATAATTTAACGCGGCTGAATTAGCAAACATCATTCCGAAATCTTTGTTTTTGTTCCCCCTGCAAGCATCTAAGAGTAGCAACGCCCTAGACGACCCAATCACAGATTGATGTTTTAAAATGGCGCATAAAGAATTGAGCTGAGAAAATGCGAGAAAGTTCCGTTCTCACAGTTTTTGCCATATGGGTGGCGACATCCGCTGGCCCGTCGAAACCCGAATGTTTTAATTACAGGAATATTTGCTTTCAAATACTAAAAAGAAATGCACGGCAACCATAACTTGCAAAATCCTTTCATGTTTGCTCTTCCTCTTTAACCATCAATACATCGTCAGTTTACTAATCATTAAACAAAAGATCCGTTACAGAATCCTATGATAACATTGTTATCAAATTAAAAATAGATGACATTGTTTCTAACTACATGTCACTTAGATTATAAACTTAAACCAGACAAGAGGTCAAGAATTAGGTTCGCATTTAGATAAAATACATAACGAATTTGATCTTAACCGTTTCTACATCACATTCCTTTTCGGTTAAAAACCGATGCGTATATATACGGATCAATATATATGTTTATTTTGTAGGTTAGATATACCAAGCGCGGTAATTATGTTTTACACTACTATTCGATAAGAATAAATTTTAATTTTTTTATAGTTACGTCCGGAAGCAAGCTAACGAAACTAAAATACACAGGCAAGTATGGATAGCAATACCAAACAAATACTCTATTGGAGCTTGATAACTTAGTTTGCATATTCATAGAGGGCGACATCAACAACTGTATATGTTATCATAATGTTCCCTTCTCATAGATGATACATATTCTACGGTTACGAATCATTCCGACACTCATTCGTTATCTGATAGTCTGTTAAACACAAGCGTTCTGAGCGACAGTTGTAAATCGTGGTATTATCCCTCTTTTTTAAAGGAAAACTGTGATGAGAATTCATGAAAGACTCGAGTGATTCATCTCCTTCCTATGAAGCAGTTTGACTTTTAATAAATAATTCAAACGTAATAGAACAAGCATTGATAAAATATATGGTATGGTTTTGTCCAACAAAACATCTGAATTAGACCATAATGAATTATACATGAAAAAATGTTGCGCAAAATGGGTACCACCGCATCTGTTCATTTTAGAACAGAAGTGAATTCGTGTATGGTTATCAACCCAGTTTCATACATTTTAGAGACGTATTAAATGCATTTTTGTGGTATTTTGTAACCATGTACAAAAATTGGATTCACTACTATACATCGAAAATGAAACAACAATCAAAATAGATAAACATGAAAAAGTGTATCGTCTGCTCAATCAATTTTCTGACAGAATATTCTTGCATAAAGGAAAAAATCGTTACTGAAAAATATTATGCGGTATTTGTAATGGGATTGAAGGCAACGATCACGTAGATGTCCTGGAATGGCTGAAAAAACGTTCCACTACTACAAAATGGAACACAATTCCTTCCCCAATTTCAAAACAAGATTATGTAACGAATGGTGGTTTGAAGGTGGAAGAAATGATAACATTAGACGCAAGTAGTTAGGAAATTTTACATAAAGAAGCGCTTATAAGTGAGACTAAAAAGAACGAATGCGAAAAGAAAATAAGCTGAGCTACGTCCTGAAGATTCGAACAGCTATCGCCCCAAAACCATCGACAAGGTCCAAGACATGGTTTAACCAAAAGGCCGTGAAAATGTGCTGGTTAGTAGAGACTAATGTCATCACAACTGAGTAACTTTGTGCCTATTCATTCTAAAGCAAAAGCGAATTCGTACGGAAACATCAGCTCGGTGCAAGTGTGTGAAAAGAATCCAACAGATTTTCTGCAATTCTTGTAACCATGGATGAAAGTTAGATTTATAACTACACGCAATCCAAACAGTGGATTATACTAGGTTAATTGGTTCTGAAGAAGGCCAACAGCATACTATCTACTGTAAATGATGGAGTCGCGTTTATTGGAACACAAAAAATTCTCTTAATTGATTTTAATCAGAAGAGAAAAAGTATCAAATTTTGGAGAAAATAAAGGTAGTGATCCGAAAAAACGCCTTGAAATAGTTTTAAAAAAATGTTCATCTGCAACAACGCACAGCCGCAATCAAGCCGCGTCATTGAGCAAAATTGATTGAACTAGGGTTGAAATTTTCTGGCATTCACCCTACGCTCCCGAACTAGCACCTCCTATTCCACTATCGTAAAGTCAAAATTTTTCTGAGTAGACAAAAATTTTAACGAAGAAGTGATATAGAGCGTAAACAGGTATTTTAAAAGCCTCGAAGAAATCACGACTATGAAGAAACGTTCAAGGACTTATAAAACTCAAATTGTATTTAATATCAAACCAAACTAACTCATCATACCATCTTATACATCAAAACTTCAATGTCTAACTGTAACACAATAAATGTTAGAGAGAACAAATAAACTAAAGATACTTTGGCATAACATTTCACGAATATTCTATCTGCAGGTTCAGAAATCATACTTATTGTGAAAAAGAACGTTAAAATAAGGTTCTGAAACGAGAGCGATGACAAATAAACCGATCATATAGACATACTCATCCAACTGCGGTCATGACCGTGGGTGTATAGCATCTGTTAAACAAGTCATCTTTAAGAACCAACGAGTAATACTGCCAGATACTACGGTCGAGATGAATATCACTGCCGGTAGAATTAAAAAAAATCATTTACGATCACTGCAAGATTCCTAAACAGCTGATGTGACTAGAAATAGACAAACGGCAATTTTTGAATATATCCTAAATTGATTTTTTGCAATAAATCATTACTTATAATAAAATTATGCGTTATTTTTTGAAGGAATGAGTCATATTATACAGATGAAACATGAAATTAGAACACGTTCGGCAAGAGATCTATAATCTGTCTAGAAATGTCTACTCTTTCATTACAACGTCTTCTAGACAAATTCTTCTTGGGGGACCTTAGCTAATTTAAAAAATATACGGGAAATACCAGAAATCCATTCATACCTTTGTTAAAAAAAGATGACTGATAAATCGTGGTATGTGTGTGTGGTGTTGTTGGAGGGAGGGGTGGGTGAAAAGAAGAAAAGATAAAAGACAACTAAAAAACATTTGCTGTTAGTTATTATATTTATTTGCTTATATTGTAATAGATTATACCAGGTTAAATATAAAGCATCGAGTATTAAGATCCACGAGAGCGTGGTTGTTTAGCATAGCTCTTTAAGCTTTTCCCAACTTAATGATCTGTGATGCAGTTTTTTAACTTTGATGAAATCTCTTTATTGAACAATTTCACCTGCTTCTGTGTCTTCGTGTGCAAACATATCATGCCATGGCTTTATTGGCCATTCATTCGTTTATGTCCTGAAAACTTCTAGGTTTACAATTTTTTGTCTTTAGACCGGTTTTGTTTATTCATCCCAATTCGATAATATTCATAAAAACCAAGGATGTCATTTGAATAAAGAAATTTGCATTACAAAGTTATTAACAGACAAAAGACACTTAATAAAATTTAAAGGTGATTTCGACTCGAATGCAACATAAATCCACCAATAAAGTCGTTCATAATGCGGGTACGAAATCAGTTTGAGAAAACAGGATAGATCCTTGAGCTATTAGAGTATAGCCTAGAGAAAAAATTGTTCGTCAAACATTTATTCAGAAACCGAGTATGGATAACATTTTAAAATAGCTAAATCAAAAAGTAATATTTTACGATTATTATACACTTAATAGTCTTCCCGTCTTCCATTAAAGGGTTTAATTTTGGCAATAGTGTCTAACAAAAAGCTCTAACAAGATAATATACAGTGCTAAAGTACTTTTAAGCTAAATGAAATCATAAAAAGCCATAATTGTACCTTATGAACAGCCAATCATTCACATATTCCAAAAAGTAACCATTGTATGGTATGATATCTCTTCTAAATGTCTGTATATTTTTCTCTGATAATATTATTACCACCTTTGTCCAGCTAGATCCTTTTTACAAAGAAAATTTCGTCCATATAATGTATTATTACAAAACAATTTGATAGAATGGAGTTGTTCATCATATGTTACAACTCATTACAATATTTTCACTATTTATACATAGAACTAAAGAAAAGGCAATGTTGAGTTTCTACCTTAACTTTCCAATCTGATGGGCAGCATTAAATTTTTGCCTTCGAGATTGTTTTATCATTAGTTCATTAAGGAAACAGACAATTTTAATTAGACTATTTATTTTCCTATAAGAAGCATTTCAAATTATCACATTGATTACAAAATCTAATTTTTTTCAAAGAGCTTAATTTTTGAAACGCCGTCACAAGTCAGATAACGATATAAAATGGCACTACGCAAAGATTTCGTGATACCATTAAGATAAGTAAATTTAGAGTTGTGAGATATTCTTTAAGTGGTTACTATATGGGATACATATATCCAAGTTTCTTGACATATATCGGTAAATTCTTGTCTTGTCTTGTAGTTTATTTTATATTACATCACTCTTCAATAGATTCGTTCATCTAAACGTAGTGTGTTAGGCAATCTGCGCGAGGCTCAGCATGACTATGCGTGAACATCGCTATTTGATAATTGTTCCCCATTTACAAGCAATAGAATGAATTTAATCCTTTACTTCACCAAAGATCAGCTAAGGTAATCTATTACCAAAAAATACCTTAAAAAATCAATCCGTATGCATTTAATGGCCACTGTTCACTTAATATTCGATTTTGTTCTATTTTTCCTACTTTAGGGAATCGTTTTGATGTTGACAAAAAGTAATACTAATAAAGTCAAAAAATATTGAAGGTTAACTAGTATTTGTTAAACGATTGATATGCAAACAAATGAATTTTTAATTAAGGAAAATCCACATCCGATCTTTCGCCTGTATTTAAGAAATTCGTTTGTGCAACATTATGCCAAGACATCATCGACTCTTTCGTCGCTGAGACTATCAGTGACTCCGAAGGTCTTTTGTAGAAATCCTTTTCAAGATCCAGGCAAAACCTTATATTCCCGAATTTCGGGTTTTGGTGGACAACCAATAATTAATGGGTCTGCACAATTATCCGGATCATATCAGAGAGATTCCAGGAGAAATTGACCAAATTTGGAAAAATTGTTAGCAATTCGGCCAAATTTTTTTGTGGTTAGCATAAATGCAACAGAAACAAGTTATAACGCTTTGAATGTTGAAAATTACCTAAACTGAGAATTCATTTACTAAAAAGTAAGACTGCCAAAAAGCGAATTTGATATAGACAAAACAAACTTCCAGCGTAGTACTTAGTATTGGTGTCATAGAGAAGTGTTCAATTGGCCAGCCTGTAAGGCCATTTTAAATTTTTGTGAACTGCTCGTAACAGAAAATTTCAATTTTTGTTTATTGCCTAGGCCAACCAATGGACCAAATAAAATTTCGATCAATTATCTATTGAGGTCATATAGGTCTACAATATGGTCTATCCATATGCCCTAGGTACCAGCCATCGTTGAGAAATTAAATAGTATATATTCAATTTTTCTTAAAGTTTGTGCATTTTTTTTAACCAATTTCCTGTGTATGTGACAATTTAAAAAAATCTAGGGGATAGTCCATATCCCAAGTTAATTGTGACGTATTTATATTCAACCTGTCACTTGGTATGATAAAAAATCCGAAATTTCATGTTTCTTCGACATATAAAAATCAAAATCTTTAATGCACGCGAGAAAACCAAAACAAAAATTCACTTTTCGTATTTGATCCATAGGAAAGCGATAAAAAATTTTTGCTTCAAAGTGCAATTTCTCTCCTGAAATCGCCCATAGAAAACAATTTTACATTCTTCATTATCATCTAAGAAGACAAGCAAAACCTAGGAAGTACCGAAAAGAGTACAAAAAGAAAAAATCCAAAGACAATTAATTCTGGATGCCAAATTTTTCTAGAAAGTTACTACTTTACGGAACTTCTATGGATCATCCTAAAAAAAAATTCACCATCGATGCGACATTGGAGCAGACCATAAATAAAAAGCTACTTACTGGCAATTAGCATATGGCATTACGTAAAGCAAAAGCAAATAACATTTAATTGACTCCGCCGAAACCTAATAAAAAACAACAATCAGCCCAATTTAATGTGAAAGTGATTTTTAAAAAGAGAGTTCGATTAATTAGAATAGCAATCTGCTTCGTCACTCACGAAAGGATTCCTAAGCAGCCGCCGGCCGATTCTCTCTCCGCATAAACAATCATTTGCGAGCAATCTGTCTTCTGCGCCAACAAGGAGACGAACCGGAGTTTTCAGCCGGTCTGAAACGCGCAGCCCCGCCGCCATTCGTACCACTTATGGGCGCGACCTCCTTTCCTGCGCTCTCGCGCCAATTTGAACCGGCGACCCTTTCTTCGCTTCATCTCTCTGGCAGATTAGAGTCGTGTCCTACACGGCCACTTAATTAAGTTTCCATTAGCTTCGATTCCGTCTCGACGATGCTGCTCTTGATAGCATAGATTTCCATCTTTAAAAAACCTTTCTGGGGGGAATTGATCGTTGCTCAACCGTTTGTATTTTGCTAGAGCCAGCAACGCCGTCTTATTGTTCCTGTCACGCATGACTTTTAAACGACCAATTTGCTAAATAAAAACGTACACATTGAAGTGCGTGAAAACGATCTTAATACCTTAAGTATGGAAAACGATGACAAATTGTTGAAATATTGAAAATGTAAAAATCCAATGGTTTCCAATATAATTATGCGTATCATCAAATGTTTAAAGCCAGAGACGCCATATTTGCTATTAAATTATCAAAATCATGTGATATTTGTATTCGGTAATTCTTGACAAGTCATCAAGGGTACATAGATGGTTTGTGAACAAATTATACCTTATTATCAAAATTCTTATTCAATTCCGTTGAACAATATAGTCAACAGGATTCGTGGTGTTGTATAAAAATTTCAAACCGGTATCTCATTTGTTGATCAACATGCTAATAAGAGAAATTGTTACAGAGAATATCAATTGATCGATTCCACAACTTTCTCATGAATCTTCAAATTACTTTATCCTTGCAAGAATCTAGTTAACCTAAAAGAATTAAATCGTGCTGATCATCATATGCTCCATACATCGCAACTAATTTTGCAAAAAATATCTTTCTATAACACTCCCCCCTCCTGTTGGTACTGTCTCAGTTTCTGTGGTTATCAACATGGCAAATCTCTTTCCATATTTTATTGTGCGTATTAACATTTTCCTATTTCTTTCTGACCAATTTATTAGGTTGTTCATCCATGATGTCTTTCTTCTTTCCCCAATCATGCTTTCCATTAACTTATTCTTTAATAATATACCGCACTATGCAGATGTATTTTTTTGCGGCTCAGTACATATCAAAAGTAGGATAATTTTCGAGTTTTGATTATAGTTTCTATCTAATTCGTACATTTTTTCTGTAATGTTGCTTTATTACTAATTTTCTGTGTCCATTCACAACATTCTTCGGTATGTCAAAAACTCAAACGTTACACTTTTTAGTATAACCTTCTCCAATAACCGTGTCTCACAACCATATAGAAAAGTAGTCCAAACATAGCATTTAAGAAATTTTAGTTGCAGCTTGATGTTGATTGCCTTGACTACAAAGGACCTTGTATTTCACGAATGCTGTTCTTGCTATTTCTATTACCCTCTTTACCTCTTTTTTATAGTCTACTTGGTGGTTAATTAATTATACAACTATATTTGTTTGTTTGTTCAATTTTGGCATTTCCACAAGTAAAGTGTATGTGCCATGCCATCAAGATCTTTATCTTTTGTATATTGATTTTCAGTCCCACATTTCCGTTTTCTTTTCTAATGCGGTCTAATGGAGTTTGTAAATCTTTCTTACTGCCTACTATTAAAGCTGTACCATCAAACGCATCGTATGACATTTAAAATAGTTCTGTTAATATTTATTCCTTTTGTACTTTCTACCAATGTATTCTGTATAAATCTTTCTGAATAGACGTTAAACAGAATTAGAGGTATTATAGACCCTTGCCGAAACCCCACAGAATATATCTACTTCCGTCTTCTGTAATTTTCTCAGTTTGTTCCCAATACAAGTTCTGAATAATTTGTATCTCTTCCATCTAGATTTAGTTCATGAAGTATACTAATCATCTTCTAGTGCTGGACTTTAAATTTCTTAGATCTCTCTTGCAGTTACCTTTGATCTTTCATATATAACAAGTAGAAATATTTCTTTAAGATGGCTTATGATACCTTTGCATTTGCCTTTTCTGGGATTGTTTTGAATATTGACTACCTCTTTTCTTTAAGCATTCTTCCCTCCTCATATATTTTGTTGAATAAATTTGTAATAGATTTTATATTTTGATTAGATCCAGTTCTTACATTGTCGTGATTAGGTGGTTTTCCGTTATTGCTAGTTCCTATTGTTTTCTACTTCTTCTACAAGAACATATAGACCTTGACCTTTTTAGTTACCCCTTGATTGTCTCAAAACAATTGGGTTATGTACAAAGTCTACTCTTCCTTTTTTTAAATAGGAAGTGGTTTTTACTTTCCCCCCTGATGATTCAATCTGTCTAGTTCTGTATTTAATCTTTTTGCTACTGCATTATTTTGGAATATTGCAAAAATGTCTCTCCTTAGGTCTTTCAATTTTCTTAAATTTCAATCGCATTTTTACTACCACTGCAATTTTAGCACTTAATATGCTATTACAAAATAGTAAAATAATCGATTTGACTGAGTACCATATTGTCAGATGTGTTGTGGAGATGTGCATTTGTTCATAATACTTCTTATTTTTCGACGTCCCTAGATTTGTCTATGTAATCTAGGATTTCTTATTCCTAGTATAAAGTAATCTACAACTACGCTGCTGACTCGTTCTTTGCCAACTTTAGCATTAAAATTTAGCGAAACTGTATTATATTGTGTTTGTTGGTCGTCCAGCAGATGATTTGTTTAATTGGTTGTATAATACTTCCATTTCGCTATTCGATGCATAGGGCTGTATGTTAATATCTGCAGTATTCCCTTGAATCTGCATTATTACTATATTGTTACTGCTATAATAAAACTTGATACAAATTATCTTTCACTCCGAAACAGTAAACAATGATGTAGTCAGTAGTTGTGAATTTTCCATTTTCTTTCCATCTTGTACTATTAATTTCTAGTATACTTAAACTTCTGACGTCTCAGGTGTTTATTTTAATACTCTCGTTTTTAATATGAAACCCGCGATTTCTTCGCACCCTTTGCATATTGAAGTTCCGCCGGGAACTGAGAACAGTTTTATTTGATTATTCTGAAGAATATACTAAGGTATTGGTTTCCCGTTTGCCTTACACGTCCCAGCGCAATAACTCATTGTCACCTACTATAAAGCTATTTCAATCTGCACCTTCATGTAGTAATGATTTCCATTTATATTACTAGAACCATTAAACTCATTATTTTAAAGTTTCTCCGATAGCACTTTTCACAATTTAGCCTATGTGTGGACAGTTACCGCGATGTGCCAGTTGAACCGTTTCTGAGAGTTGAAGAACAAGGAAAGATCAATATCTCAGAATATTCTGAAGGATTAATTATCTTGAGTAGAGCTGCTAGTTTTCAATGTTCCCCTACAAATTTGGTAAAATAACATTAGTCAATAGTTAAGCGATTATTTAACCCACAAAAGTTTGGGCTGCTTTTTTGGTAATATATTTTTGGCAAACAGATTTTCCGATTTTTCATATTTTTTTGAGATAAATTGTACTGGTTATATTTGTTTTAAGCGTGGTTTAACCGTTAAAGGCCACACCTCGCTCCCGTAACACAAGTGCCACACTGGGGTAAAAAATTACCCCAGTCACAAAAACTCGCCTGGAAAGCTTGATATGCAATTTTTGACGCCAGAAAAATTTATAGACATAGAAAAACATGTTTTTATAGGATTACAAGGTTTAATTAGGATTATTGCAAAAGACGTGAAAAAAATCGAAAGAAATGCGTTTTTTTACACAAAATAATCCATCTTTTTGGTAATTTTCAATTTTCAGACCTAATACTCTAGGTTTGCATTAAAAAAATGTTTTTCTACAAGAAAAAAATGATAAGTCTAGTCAAACTTTGAAAAAGTATATTTATTTTGAGAAATTACGGTCACAAATATTCGAAAAGTCACAAATTTGTATAACTTACAAAAACTCGCTCAAATTTTTTTTAGCAACTTTAGAAATGTCAAATACATAAAAAACACTTTTGTAACATGTCAGCAAATGTATAAAAATTTAAATTTCATATTAACAAACACTAATTTCCAACGCAGTCGTCACACAGAACAAGACGATGGTCATCCGCAAACCGGCCTCTCGCACGAGGAGCAACTACACCTAGTTTTTCGGTCGCTTTTTCTTTGACATTGGCCGCATCTTCGTGTCTGGTCAAAGGACACCTTCCGCAGACTGCGCAGTCTCTCGTCCCCCTCGATCTTCAAAATTCCTTGAATACAGAACCTCAAGTCCTTCCGTAGGAAATCGTTGTTCAATCTCCTTCTCAGGTGAGGGGCAACTAGATGGCGGATCAAATTTTTCAAGGCCATTATCGACTTTGTTTGACTGTCAGTTTCTGGGCCCTTGCTGAGTTTCCATAAAATGCGGGAGTTCACCACTGCCTGGTCCAACATCCCGTAAAAAATCCTTACGGGCCAGCGATTGGTCCTCCGAGCTACCGTGTGGCGGAGCTGGTCAAAGGTATCTGTCCCGCCCTTAGTCTCGTTATAAAAAAGACACCGCGCGTCTTTGAGAAATATGTACTCTATCATATTTTAAGAGAGTGGTGGAAGTGTTTTTTAATTTTTTTTAACCACCAAATCATTATCTACTCACCTTTTTGAAGCTTCTGACACGAAAAATTCACTCAAAAATTTTTTAACTTTGCTTAAGAAAATCAACGTTGATGACACAGTGGGGCAATAAATTACCCCAGTCCACTTTACTCGACTGCCGGCGAGACACTTAGCAATATAAATGGTTTCTATGGGGCCCACGTTAAACTTTGGTTCATTGACTATTGATAGATGGCGCTATACAAACCATTTTCATGGTTTTAATACTCGAAAACAGCTGGTATTTTAGGTTGGGGTAACTTTTTATCCCTAGTGTCCTTTAAGGGTTAAACAAGACGATGTCATATACCACACTTCTGTTGAAACTATAGTTCTGATGACATAGGAGTTCAATGATGATGCAATTGAATAAATGCAGCTGCAACTGGCCACTAGGATGTTGCGATTTAATAATACCATTAGACAACTTCTTACGACACCATGATGCATTTCATTTATTCCAACAAACCACAAACTGTTGAAGATCTCAAATCCGGTATTATTTGTGTTATTAGTGAGATACGATCTAATTTTATGTACCGGAGTTATCAAAAATTGGATTTATCACATTCATTCCATGAAACGTAATCATGGTAGTCATTTAAGTGATATTACACTTGTTTGTGCTCACATAGTACTAACATAAAAACCACCTTCATGATTTGTTTTAAAACACTACACATTTTTGTAATATTCTTTCCAAGAGAACAATTTTTTGAAATATTTCATGAGCGGTCGCCCCGTCTTGTTGAAACCAACAGTCTTGTTTCTTTAAATCATCATACCAAACTTCGCCATTGAAATGCGACATAAGTCAATTCCATATCTATAAACAACAGAATCATAAACGTGTTTCACGTTTTCGTTCTTTTAGTTCTTTTAATTATTTGGAGTTCTTGCAATAAAAGCTTATAATGGTTAAAATTGGGAAGAAAACTCCCTGCGTAGGCCAACCAAACGCTAAAAAAGCACACCAACAAATATTTTGACAATTAGTACTTCTTTCTTTCTTTCGACTTCTTGTAATATTTGTAACATTTATGTTTAAAATAAACATCAACGATACAATTTTCCTTTGAAAAACAATATATCATATCGACACAAAACAAAACTTCCAAAGACTATTCATTAGATTTTACATCTTCAAAAAATTTTATTTAAAGAAAAATAATAAAATTGATGTGGACCCAAAACCTTATATAAAATCCAACATTATATTTGAATCAACCCAATTTAACATAACCTTCGTTTTTTTTGTTCGCACCTCGTATTTAATTTGAGAAATATCAAACATTAACGAAGAATTTTAATTATAAATTCAAGAGCGGCTTTATGCTCCAAATCTTGCACGGCCTGAGTGGGTGTAATATTAAAAAGCCTGGAACACTGGAACATTGATTTATCTATAAATATCTGCCTATTGCAAGATACCTCTATATGAACAATCAATCACAACAGGGCCACGATTAATTGTGTCTAGCCAAAGTTCAACATCGCGAAACACGTAGTCATCAGAGGGAAATAATGTCGACGATTGCAGTGCGAACCAATTCCGATTACGCTATGTGGTTATTGCGTTTGAACAAGGTACACACACGAAGGCCACCTTATTCTAAGCTGCTCCTGTTTCCACGCATTGTGCGGCGAGGTTTAGAAAGGAACGCGATATTAACAAGACAATGGGAAGGGAATGCGCTGAAGCTCGGGAAATAGGAGAAGTCGGCGTTAGACAAAAGAATCTGATATCATTTAACATAAAAACGTTCGCTAGAAAAATGCTAAGGTGAGCTGTGCAATTTTGAAATTGAAACACGGATGAGGGTAGTATATAAGAGGGTTGTAAATAAAGTAATGGTAATATTGCAGAGAGCGCATGTGCTTACAAGCAGTATATGGTGTTAATCAGTAATGTCTGTGTTAATATACATAATTATTAATTTAATTTTCTATAAGTAAATTAAATAAATAAGTAGTTTAACTAAGTGTTGAGAGCAAAAACGTTACAATCATCGAGAGCAAATACTCAGATTTCCTAAGAAACAATTCACATTCCTCCATATTACATGGCAACTTTTGTGACACGACAACAGTGACTTAGCTTATTCCAAAGGTGGTATTGAAAGGTCTTGGAAGACCCTCTGTATTCTTTTGATACATTTCTCTGCGTTCTTCAATGTTCAATGCAGTAAGGATCTGTGATCGACAGAATTGATTTTGTTGGCAGTACTCAACAATTCCTTCAGATTTGGAAAAAGACGCAATAGCTTGTTGATAATAATAAAATGATATAAGTGAATTTTCAAAATTATATTACAACTTCTAAAATTTCCTTGGTCAAATGAAGAGCTTTAAAAACAAAATATTTTTGGTACCGTTCCATTGTCCAATTCTAATATGAAGGTGGTGAACATAGTTGTTAGTAGCAAAAAAACGAATTTTTCAAGATCAGTTTAAATAGCCCTTCTATTACTTAAAAAATAATTTGAATACTTTTCAAAGACTCAAAGTGGGCCTGCGATTGGAACATGACTTCTGTATTTGTTCAATTAGTGTTTTAGCCCCATTATCATTTTCGTTGAGTTTATGCAGTATTTACAATTATCTTTCTCTTTCTTGGTTAGGTTCTGAAGAATCTAAACATTTTTTCAAATGTGTGAGAATGAATTTGGTCACACGGGGCATTTATATGATTATGACTTGAACTTTATTATTCTTCTTCTTGACGCTTCCGTAAAGTAGACCCATCCTCACCGGGATCGTAGAGGAGTGCCTACCTGCTACCCCAGAACTTTACTATAGTTGGACATAAAATTATCACGGAATATAACCATTCTTCTCTAAGGTACACTAACCTTCATTGAGCGACTATTCAAGAGATGTCCATTTTGAATGCCATTTAATACAAATTCTCTTAACATCGATATAATGGTAAATGTTAGTTTTTGTCAAATTGTTTTTCCCGGGTATTTGTCGGTACCCATCTTTATATATGCCAAAATCCCAACAACACAGGATCTAGTAACAACATACATTTACGCAAATGTGCAGTTAACTTTAAACAACCCACTATCGCACAAAAATACAACTACTTGTTTCATGCAAATAAGCCTAATATTAATATTGCATTGCACCAGTACCGCCAACTATTTTTCTTTAATAGGAAACAAAACTACTTTTTTATTAAAATCCTTTTTTATTATATTTAAATGACTCATGCGTTTTTATTTGGGCGCTACTTTTGTATCTTTCTAGTAACGTTTAATCCCTTTTCCACATTCAACAATTTTCGGAAAAAATATATAGTTGAAACAACTTCAATAGCTCGGCGTTTTGAACTTTTACCCTTTCAGGATAGAGTTGGCTAATAAAAAAAGAAAACTCTTTCTTCTGGTATTTTTGTGATTTTATCATAGTACTAAATGTGCAGCAAATAACATTTATATGACATTTGAACACTCTGACTTCTTCTTCTTCTTTGTCCATCCCTTATACCCTAAGGTGTCGGGTCCTCTATCCATTTTCGAAATCTCTTCCTGTCCCTAGCGATTTATTTAGCTTCTGCCATGCTTTTCCCCCTCCTTTCCACTTCCTCCCTGATAGTTTCCATCCATGTTTGCCTTGACCTTCCTCTTCCTCTTTTTCCTTCTCTTCTTGCCTCTAATACCCTTCTTGGCAGCCTTTCTTCGCCCATTCGTGTCACGTGCCCAAACCACAAACACTCTGACATGAGGCAAAATTTCGAATGACCAGAAGAAGCAAATGGAACTCCATAGAACTCTAATCTTTAGAGATGATTTCAAATGGCAGGAAGTTTAGTTAAAAGTCACCAAATAAAAAGCAGTCCAAGAGTCACATCTTGTTTGTCAGGCAATTGATTTCTAAGTTTAAAAAATTGTGTCGGAGACTATAGATAGTTCAGATGTACTGTAATGCAGGATCCACATCTATTAAAATAAAAGCCTGTTTGTGATGAAATCAAAATGATCACCATTAGATTCTAACACAATGGAGCAATATATTTCTCAAATAAATCTAAATTTAGTGTACATTGTAATTTTTGGTAATAGTAGTACAATTGTAAAAACTAGCACCACATTAATACTTCCATAAATTTCTTTATACTTGAGGTACAAAGAAAAAATGCTGGAATAACTTTTCAAAGATGCAGTAGATTCGAAGATCATACCATCTATGATAAAAAAAACAAATGCTTAACAGATTTGACAAATACAAAATTTCCAGCAATTTCTAAGTATTAAGCAGACAAACTAAACCGAAACGAAACCACCAATGACATTTTTTGACCTCTGATCCCCCAATACAACTCTTGAATGACCACCTCATAATCAGCATCTTTTTTCGGCTAATAGGGGTGATCAAATCTCATATTAATCATTCTATGTTAATATGACTCAATCTTATACAAAACCATTTTTTTTCAGTGCTACTGTTATATATAATGGTTCGTGTCCGCACGGATATTGAATTTTGAGCAATTGACACGTACTTCATAATAAAAAAACAATTGAACACATCGTTTTAGATACACAGTGGCAATTTATTTCTATTCTACATTTCGTTTTATTAGAGTCGTATTTAAATAGCTAACCCAATAAATAAAACATCTTTACACTAACTTTTTTTGCATTCTTGAATTATACATAGGTGATTAACATTGGTAATTGTTCCTTTTTTACATTATTATTAACTCTGCTACAAAATGTTTTGTCTCTAAATAACAATCCGAATCTTCCACAAAAGCTCAAGGTCTAAGTTTATAGTATAGCAACTAAATAATATCCCAATGATACAATGACTTCTTCCTTCATCAGTTTCATTATCCTTTAAGAACAATTACATTTTAATTTTCCTAATTTGTGAATATAACGTAATTCGAAAAATTATGAAATTTAAAAAAGAGCTTCTAACATCAAGCGATGAAAACACGACGTCGCTGCGATTACTAATAAAAGGACATACAAATTCCAAGAAGTCATTTGCATAACAGGAGGATTGTCCGTTAATTCATCACTTATGCAAACTGGCCCATGCGGTTGGATCGTCACAGACAAAAATAAACATTACCGGAACCTCACTTTAACGGCCAAAACCTGCCTAGAAATTGAAATTTGAAAATAAGCAACGTAAAGTATACAGAGTATACTGGAATTTTATGCAAAATGCATTTAACCTCTGTTTAACTCGGCTCATTTACATAAATAAATATATAAACGAGTGCTTGATTATAACTTTATTGAAATTAGATTTGACAATGTGATACAAAAAGCTACATTTTTTCTACACCTCCCACAATTTAGTTGCAACATTTCTTCCTTCCAGTAAATGAGAAACTTTTTTAGGATAATTTCACAAATTTGTAACTTAGACCAAGTTACGTAGCGGTATATGAGCGGATGTTCGTTATTTTTGAAAAAGCGCGCTTCTGATAGGAACATCCACAACTTTCACAGTAACCAGCAAATCTCAATAGTATTGAACATTGATTGCGTTCATTAGTGAAAACTGCGCATAAAGATGGCTGCGAGCGCCTCCTTTCATTTTGACCTTGGTGGGTGTATGTGCATCTTTCATGTGTTTCAATTTGGAGAGGGGGAACAATGATGAACCCAAATATTATCACAGTACCCGATGCATAATCTTCGTGATGAAGAACTATTAAGAGACCACTCCGTCCAAAATATGGTGACAAAAAAAATTGCTGAAGATCAAACTCCATTCCAATATTTCTCAAATTATTTTTCTGGGTCAGTTGAGAAGACAAAAATGCATTTGATACAAAAATCTGGAAAAAACTTAAACTGCAGTCAACAGGAAATTAAAAAATTGGTTGCCATTCATATACGCATGGGAATTGTTCAGTTTCCAAGGCTAAGGATGTATTGGGCTCCTTTCACAAGAATAAAATTTTTTGATGACATTGATATGACCAAAAGTCGATTTTACTTGCCGATAAATAATCTTCATATCGTAGATGTCAACGATAACAAAGGAAAGGCCGATAAGCTCTGGAAAGTTCGACCAATCATCCAATCTTTCGAAAAGAGATATAGAGTTACCCCCAGAAGAAAATGTATGCACTGATGAATCAATTATTCCTTTCAAGGAACTATTGTGCATCAAGCAATACATTAGAGGGAAGCCAAATCCATGGGGTGTCAAGCATTCGTGTTATGTGGTACATCAGGCATAATTATTCTTCGGTTATCTATTAAGGCTCCACCATTCTTCCCCAAAACATCAAGGATGGTTATTCAGCAACGAATGGTTTGAGTCAAAGGAATGAGCAAAATGCCAATTATAAGCTTTTTTGTGATAACTATTTCACATCGTTGACTTTCCTAGAAGAGCTGACACGAAAAATGTCCTTTGAAATTAGAAGCAGATATGAGAGCCTCCGGGTATGGTAGCACTAACACTGTTTCAAATAATAGAAAAATTGTGACAGTTCGTTGGTTTGATAACAAAATTGTCAATATGGCGTCAAATTTTATTGGTGTAGAACCACAAGATGAAGTAAGGAGGTGGGACAAAAGTGAGGGAATGTCTATAAATTTCGCGCAGTAGTTATAGTTGCATACAATACCTCAATGGGAGGCAATAACTTTTTGATTGCCCTTTATTAGATCCTGCAATTAGACTTTGAGGGTAATTTTCCATCACTATAATCTAGCTGTGTTGCATGGCTAGAATATCAATCGGATAAACAGAGCACTCAAGTACAAAAAATTGACCTGATTTTCCATGGGCAATAGTGGAAAACTTGGCTTTTTGGAGTTATGTGAAATCCTCTCCTAAAAAGAGCAGATCATTCATTGTCAAGGGCAGGTTCTTCCATCACTCCAAAAAGTTAAGTTTAGTCGTGATATTAGGGTAAGGCAATGTTGGCCACTATCACATTCACAGAGATAGTCATGAAACTTGCACAGCTTCTCAAATATTATGTGCGAAGTACCAGGCACGACTGTCTTTCTAAAACAAGGAACTTTAAAGATAACTTAGCAGCCTTAGAAGATTTTTAAATTCTTATGCGATTCTTGTGCTCATCCAAGTCCAACTACAACATATGTACATTTTTTGCCGTTTTAAAAAAATTCAGGACTGAAAGGATTAATGAGCTGACTAAACAGAACGCACGTGTGTTACATTTTCGACCTCATTTCGTCTCGTATCACACATTTTATGGCATGTGATAAATAATTTAAGTTTTTGTAAACAAAGAAATAATTCGCATTTTTACAGGAAACCCCACCATGGGTATTAAAAACACAGTATGTGATACTACATCAGGAAAAACCTTTAATATAACTATTGACATCTTTACATCAATATTCTTTGAAAATAACTTTAATTTCCAATATTAGCGAGAGATAATTTTTTTTATTATATCATACAAATATTAGATTAAATAAAATATTGTTATACGTGGTCACACAGAGAACGCCTGTTACACGCTCTGCTATAATTTCAAAGTAAGAATTACTATTCAATAATTCCGCTAAAGCTGTACTAAACCGATCACCATAATCTCTATGTATATATGTACAACTCTTTCTTGAAAACCCAAAATTTTTTGGAGGTAATAAAAAGCACAAAGGTCTCAACAAAAAAATAGCCAAGCATCATATTGACTGCTGACAAAAATTTAAAATCTTATTATATGCGCAACTTCATTCTTGACCTTCTCACGTATAATCGTTAATTAATATTAATTTGTAAAAAAATCTAATCTTCCAAATTGTGCCATTTTTTTTGGAGAGCTGCTAAATTCCACTTCGAAAAAAAAGTGAGGGAGGGGGTGGTTTGGAGATGATGAACTCAACCAAACATTTTTCAATAGCATGTGGTGTTGCGGGGATCTAAAGAGGTGATGACCTTTAGGCGCAAAATCTGGCGAGTTATATGATAGCGTATATCTTTGTTCTCAGATGTGAATTCGTGGAGGAACTCAACACCATTCCATGTGAATCCTACGCAGGTTGTGTGTGTAGATACTTAGAAATAGTTGTGTGGCACCAATCCTCTTCCAATAGTTGTTCCACATTTTTGACTTTCTTTGGAAATTTCCACTCTTAAGCTGTTGGACCGCCAGTTCTTGGAAGTACTGCAAGAAACAGCATCCTAATCTACAGCCGCACAACTGATTTTCCGGGTTTCACTGCCACTTTTTTCAGTTATAATGCATAAAGGTATCGCAACTGACTTTTATATATTTATAAACCTGACAGATAGCGCTTTATTTTGACTATAGGACGGGCACAAAATATAAATTTAAATAGGTACTATCATCGATTACAGATCAAGAACGATGTTGTGTACCAAATATTGAATAATTGAAATTGAAGTTCGTCATCATACATTCAACATGAAGTCGGTCAATCAATCATTTTGTTTCAACAAATTATATTACGTTTCTATAGGGAAAAACCGCATGAATACCTAAATAGCATTTTTATATGCTACACCGGATATGGTCCACATGTTGCGAACGTAACTACATATATTTCATCTCAGTTTAGCGACTCACGTTGGCTGCGCCCGGCTAAATATTACATCAAAATCGTAACTGGGAAACCCCACATGGAAAAATCCGCAGTCCAACAACTAACCTCGCCAAAACAGAACGACACAAAGATAAAACGTTATCGCGATAATTCGTCGCGATGCACATCTGAGGAAGTAGGTAGGCGCTGCAATGGTAATGGCATCATTAGTGATGATGTATCGTGTGTACGTTGTTAGCATATTGAGTTGGGAGAGGCTTCCGCCTGCGAGTCGCCACCGGTCTGTCAACGGGATCTCCCACAGGGAAAATCGATTCCACATGATTGAGCAGTCGAAACGAAAAAAGTTCGATGTATTACAAATTCATCAAGCTTATCCTGAATATTATTCTTATCGCCCATATAAACTAAACATAACAGCCATCACATAAAAAAGTTTGCTTAACCACAGTTATCGTTGAAGCAATAGGGTCACAAACGGATTTGCTTGATCAACAACACTATTAACATACGAGATGCCATCGGAAGGTTTGTATACACCACGTACAAACAGAAAAGAAATAATTAAACCTGTCTTCTATTGCTCTTTGTTCTTTTGCGTAATTTAACTTTCTTCCGATATCAAGCGCATTAAAAAAGCAGTTATATCTAGACATGAATGAGCTTTTGTATTTAATGTTTAGTTATCTAAAGATCAGTAGCCCTAGCGGCTCATTTCAATTTAAAAATGTCTGCAATCTCAACATTGCAAGAGATAAAATCCAAAACATCTTGCAGGTTTCCTCTGTGAAATATTATTAGCGGCATCAAAGTTTCGCCCTCTGGCAACAACATGCCAAGAGCGACTTCGGCGTTTCAATTGTGGTGATTTTGACATGAACGACATCAAACGTTCGAGTTGCCCTAAAATATTCGAAGACCATGAATTGCAGAAATTACTGGATAAAGATTTACGTCAAGCGCAAAAACAACTTGCAGATATGTTAAATGTTACTCAATCTGAGTTTTTCAAACGTTTGAAATAGTTACCGTACCAATTGAAGAAAATAGGCATTGAAAGGCAAAGAACTAAACTATATTCGAAATCCTTCTCGATAAGAAAAACATGTAATGAAGTGATGAAATGTAGATATAGTTCGATAATTTAAAACGCAAAAAGTCAATTTGCCATCCATTCCAACCATCAACATCAAGGCCAAAAATGAAATATTTATAGAAGGAAGGGTTTGTATTTCGTGAAACTAACAAAATGTGCTGTACTTTAAGCTTTTAAAACCGAATCGCCTCTAGTAACAACAATGAATCAACTTGAACCGAGTATTGAAGGCCAAACGTCCTGAATACATGCCAAAAGGTACGACAAAGTGGTTTTTTAACGAGACAATGTTCGACCACATATTGGAAAACAGGTCAAAAATATATTGAAAGCATTTGGATAGGATGTTTTGTCCTATTCATCGCATTCCGATTATCGCTCGTTTAGGTCTATAGTACACATGCTTGCAGACACGTCATTCTTTCGAAGCGGAATCCGTAAATTGCCAGAAAACATCAGTAAATGTGATATAGGTTAGAACGAAGTTGTTACCACGAAGTCGATATGTTCCAATCAAAAAAGATTATTTGAATTTGAAATTCTTAATTTTTAAGCACAAACTACCACTGTTAAAAAACTATTGTTGTTATTAAACAGTACTAAAAAAAATTCAAGGAAGTTATTTAAACTCGTACTTTTTAGATGATGCACTTCGACAATTTATCAGAATCAGTTGTCATCTTCAACAATGACATTTTTTTTATGAAGACCGCACGGAACATGGAAACTTATGGGTCAAAACATAATTAGAATGTTGCGTGCTAATTTCCTTTTCACTATGCAAACCAGCATTGTACCGTCATATGTTATTCGTAATAGAAAAATCCTGACTCGCGTGAATTCTTTGTTTACGAAACTATATCAAAGACTCAGGCTCACAATATTTGGATCAATAGTAATATATTAGTGAAGAGCTATTCCTCAAGGGCCAAAACAACTGCAAATTGGCGTTACTATCTAAACGATCACAAAGCTTTTTTTAACACTTTCAGCTCATAAACCACGGTAAAACTACATTTATCAGAAATTTTACTGCAAGGCCTAGTAGTCGAGTGCTAGAACCACGTTATTTTTTTTTTCAATTAACTGAAGCCATCTGTGATCTATTGTGGCAACCACTAGTCCGAGTCTGCCGACTGCAGATTTCTACAATTTTTTGCTAGTGCCTGTATGTTTTTATGTCAATGTTTTTCAAATCGAATCATTTTGTTCTTTGAAAGAGTATCTTATTCTATACATATATATCTAGTGTAAATGCATAATTCAGATAGATCGCAAAAAAATGATTTCGCATTTTTTGCTTACAATCCAATCCCAAATACAAATTTTCATTTTTCGCCTCTTGGTATAAATCACTCTGTATAGTTCACTAATTTGAATTTCCTGCCGGTTTGGATATATGCATTGTCGGATGTTGTGAGATGTTATTTAGAAAAACCACGGTAATTTAATCATGGAATGTCTCATAAGTAAACAACATGTGTGTATTGTAAGAAAAATTTACCGAAAGAGTTCATCAATTATTGCTACTTTAAACAAATTAAAGCAAGACTTTGGTAGTAATAATGTGCCAAGTGTTAACACAGATAGAGTTTGAAGAAGTTGATACTGTTAAAGATATTTTGAGACTTGGTCATGCTCATACTGTTGGTACGCTAAAAGTTATTAAATGTTTCGACAAACGATGCAAGAAGATCTACCAGGTGTTGCTCTAAAAAAAAAGAGCAGTTCTCGAACATCTTTGCGGGCCTTATTAGAGAAAGTCGTACAAGATCTAGTTGACTCAAGAACTACTACAGTAATGCAATATTGAAACTTATTGTTGAAAATGAGCTTTTTCAAAAAACTCAATGTCCCATTCTGACTTATTTGGGTATGTTAATAAATAAAACTTTCTAGATGAAGAAAACCTTCATGTTATTCACCAATAACTGTTTCATATACGTCGGGTCACAATTTTCAACCTTTCTTTTGTGGATGAAGAAGAAGATTCTCTCTTACTGTTGCTAGGAACCGTCATCGGAAATTTTTTTTCCCTCAAATTAAAGAACTTGAGATTGATTGATTGATTTCAGCAAGATGATGCGATAGCCCCATATAAAGAAAAACGATGAGCACGCTAAAAATAATGTTTCTGGGACTTTCAGTTTCCCGTTTTGGTGACGTGGTTCGTACCCAAACCTTTCCCTCCTTCTAGATCACCAGATTTAAATGCCTCTGATTTTTTTGTAGAGGTATCTTAAAAATAAGCACAATTGAGGAACTCAAAAGAAAACATACAAGAAACTGTCCAATATAAAACGTAATACATTGTCACAAGTCATTTTCTAAATAATACTCTTTATTACTTTTCATTCCTTCTTCTGCGAAATTAAGCAAGCGTCAATTTGCCTCATCTTGCAATTGCACCAAAAACCATATCTGTTATCGGGATGCTGTTTGTAGATTATGAGGCTCATTGGCTATTAAAATATCTTGCAAAAAATATGTTGCATTATCATGCCAAAACAGATTTTCATCATTTCTCCCTTCTTAGTTTCTATTAATAATAAACTTTTTCTTTTTGTAAAGTTCAAGACCTAAATCAATTTGCATAATTTGCTTCATGGTTTCTTTGTTGACTTTTAATTTTATGAACAAATACATTTTCATCCCTTAAAGTTTTAATAAGTTTTTCAGTGCATACTGTTCTTGGAGATCTCATCTCTTTTGTATTTAGTTTGTTTTCCTCTATTTTTTTCAAAATTTCAATATTTCTTAATCCACTCAAATACCCATTTAACACCAATGTTTCTCATTGTGGTTCTTCAGAAACAAAAAACATAAGTTACAAGTTTTTGAGTAAAAAAAGGTAGTTGATCTCAAACAATTTTAAAACAAACGTACTACTACTGGCAGGTGTTTTGATAATTAGCTCAAAAATTCGGACACGCTGACAATGTCAACTCGTATATATAATTATCAATCTGATAAAATTCTTAACCAATATTAAAGTAAAACGTAGTTTAGGGTTAAGAGTTAGATTATTGGAGGAAGGCATGTGAATAAAAGAGACCAGTAAATTGGCTTATGTTCGCCGATCGCAACATTATTTGCTAAACAACTAATATCTGATATGTCCGTCATTAACCTTAACCAAACCGTCCCGTTTGGAAAAGAGCCTAGCGCTACAGTCCTATCTGAACCTGGGCCTCCCGTATTTTTTGTTTCTTTTCTTCCTTGTTTTGTGAAACTAACCATCCAGTTTAGGTATTAAGTGTTTGCTGTGCATCTTCTTTTATGTTATCGGACCGTCTTTGTTTTGGACGGCCCCTTTTTCTTCTGCGTTCAATTCGTCCTTGGTATATTTTCTTTGGTATCCTATGGGAGTCCATTTATTCCACATGTCCAGCCTCCTTATATAGTTGTCTCAGTTCAAAATAGTATCCTATTCTCCACAAGCCATCTTCTTGTACAGGACCGAAAGTGCTTCGTAATATTCCTCTTTAAAAGTGCCGTAGTGTTTCTTCTGCCTCTTTGGTCATTACTTACGCCTGGAATCCATATGTAATCACCGGTCTGATTATAGTTTTATAGAGCTTTAATTTGGTTATTTTTGTTATATATGATACTTTAAAGTTTGGCATTAAAGAACACATAATTGAATTTCTTGCATTATTTTGTTCTTACTATTTATTTGAGTTTCCCGGTGTTTTATTGTTGTACTACTTCAAAATTTCTGTTGTAAAATTTTGACCTGTTCTTCTTGGAGGTTTTACGGTTAACATCTTTGCCTTCTGTTCATTGATCTGCAGCCTTTGGATGCTTTAAACGTAGGAGAGATTCTATTCTGTATCCTCGCAGTCCTGCGGTTTTTCATTGCCATTCTTGTTAAGCTAATTAATTTAATTGGAATGCCGAGTTTTTTCATAATATACAAGCTGTTTCGATCTATACTATCATATGCGTCCTTGAAGTCAATGAATAGTTGATGTATTAGTACATTGCATTCCCATGCTTTTTCCGGTATTGGTCGTGTTATGAAAATTTGATTCACAGCAGATCTGCCGTACACTTTTATTTTTTATTGTAGGATGTTTGCGAGTATTTTATCCGTAACACACAGTAACAATATAACCTCAATAATTATTACAGTTGTGCTTGTCCCTCTTTTTATAGATTGGGTATGTGATTACTGTTTTATATTTCTGAAATTTCTTCCTTATTTTGTATAAGGCTGATTAGTTCATGAATTTCTTTGGTTAGTGTATCTCTACCGTATTTTATTAACTCAATTGGGAGGATGCCATCGATTCCCTCCGCTTTGTCATTTTTTCATTTTTTGTATGGCGGTAGTGCTCTATTGTAGGCTCTTTAATTTTCGGTTGTACGGTATCTTTTCTTACCTTTCGTGGTCTTTCGTCTAGTTCTTCTTATGTTAACAGTCGTCTTCGTTGTTGTATTACTTCCGTTTCTTGTGTTATAGTTTCCTTCTTTTTTCTTGCACATTGAGGGTCTGGGCTAGAAGTCCTGTTGATATTACTGATTATGTGCATTCTTTTGACCTATTTCGATTCCCTTACTTTCTCTACTTCATCAATTTACTTAGCGAGGAATTCCCTTTTCTCCCTTCTCGTCAATTTTGTAACCTTTCCTCTTAACTTTTCATATTCTTTGGTTTTACTTATGGTGGGTCTCTGTATCAGTTTCCTTTTCGCTTCATTCTTTTATATATTGCCTCTTCGCATTCTTTATCTCACAATGTTGTTCTTGGCTTCTTTTGCATGCATCCTATTTTCGCTTCCGCTGTTGCGATAATATTTTTTATCTTCTTCCACTTTTCTTCTACAGACACTATCGGTTCCATATTTGCTTGATTTCGTTTTTCTTTTGTTTTCGTTCACTTCTTGTTAGTATTTCATCTTGCAGTGTTCGTTCTTTAGTTAGCTCGCGCATTATCTATTTTGCCCCTGAACACTGCTTTAATCAGCATGTTCTCAGATTCACTCACCACTCCTCTTATTGTTCTTGTTTTGAGAAGAGTAGGCAAGTTTAATTGTTTTAAAGATAAAGAATATTATCCAAAGTACCAACTTTCGCTGGTAGCATGGAAGCGGCTCGCTATTTCTGTGGTGTGTTTTCTAAGCACGGAATATTCCACGGGATTATTGTGTATTTTGGGGAATGTAGTGGCTTGCTGACCATTAATATTGCATGACCTTTATGAACTAGCTTAGCCAATACTTTAATTTAAACATCGGGGTACTATGGAGAAAAACAGCGACGTAAAGCATCTAATGTCACTGATAAGATTGTCGAATTTATCCAAAAATGGTATCAAGCCGTTAAAACTGTGTTATATCTTGCTTGCAAGACAAAAGATTTCTATTTCTAAAATGGTTAGTGTCTCCACAAGACGAAGGTGTCATAAATAAATCTTGACTACATTACAAGTTTCAGCGATGATCAAATTCACGTGTGCACGAATTGGTAATCCACAGAACCACGTGGGTTTTACAGGGCTGTGTCTGTGATCATCTTATCAAACAAAATTCTTAATTGCCAATTTGTGGACACAGACTACCAACAGCGTCAAAAATAGGCAGAACCGATATACCCCTCTGTAATTTTAAAGATAAATCATCCCATGAAGAAAAATAAGATACAACTCTGCTTGTGTTTTTAGCATTAATAGTGTTCAATCTCCAATAAAAAAAGGTAAATGTCTATTGATTAAGAAATTCTAACATATTATGGTACCACTAAACATAATAGCTAGTAAGTTAAATTTTGGCTTCTTTTTATTATTATTTTAGGCTTCTATACATTAAAATGAGAAGCCTTATGTAGAGAGGAATGCCGTCTGTCTGCCCGTCCTTTTATTTTTCAACTTTTATCAAGGCAGCTTCCAAGCTCGTGGCAAACCTTATATTTTTTAATCTGTGATAGATAGAGGCGTAATGTTTTCAGTGACTAAGGACCATAGGTCAAGTCCAGACGCCAAAAATCAGCCTGAACAGAAAATCTCGAGACCGGTTTGACCGGAAGTGGTCGCAAATTTTTGTTTGTCTAGACATCTGTGGAACCGGAGTTCCACGTCCGTATTGTTTGTAGCTTGATACGATACAAAATGTTTGTTTCACCACAACATTATTAGACAGTTGTCTTCATGCTGACTCTAATCTTAGAGTAATTTGGTGGTTAGTTATCGATTATTCTACTTTTTTTTTGGAAAAATGTAATATCACATAGCTCGTGTTGCCTAAGTGTAACTGGATGACTTCTAATAAATGCTGAGCGAGAGTTCCTTATCGTGTGCTTTAGGAGTGTGGTGGTGGCATTTTGGTGGCGATTTTCTGATGCGACGACGCAGTAAGAAGGCTGTTCGATGCGCAATATTACACTTGTACAAACTTTTATATTTATTTCTTTTTTAAATCTACCAGAAACGAAAGCACTCTGTTCGAACATATTAAAGTAATCTTAGTAGCTATGACAACACGGATAGCAATTTCACAAGAACGTACATTGGACTCATTACGTATTTACGATTAACCTCTCCGCGGGCGAACATTCCTCCGCCTGACCGCGAAATTGCCACTTGCACACCATGTACTTTAACAAAAAGCGAAATAGTTCTAAGTAGTCACGGAATCGCTTAAAACCAGTCATTTGCGCAAAGACAATCCGACGGCCAGTCGATTATGCAAAGCTCAGGGAGTTACGTGGTGGCTGGGAGAATTCGCGGTGCCTGCCGATCTACTTCGACCTTAAAACACCACCCACACTTTTGACATTTAATGGAAACTTTGCCGGCCTGGCATTTGCACTTATTCTCCTTTCTGCATTTCACACCTCATTTACCGTTGGGCGAAAAGCAAACGTGTGCCTTTGCATATTGCTACAAGGCGCTCGTTAAATTATAACAGTACCCTCGCAATTAAATTGTTCGGTGCCGCGAGTGTGGGAAAATATCTCGCGCGCAGGTGAGGTCAGAGAAAGTGCAAAGGCTCGCCGCCGCGTAGCCGCGGTTCGAAGTTCGCGAAGGGAAGGCGCTTTTCGCCCAGCGCGTATCTGGGATTATTTTTAGCGGAGACGAGGAGAAAGTTCGCGGTTTCGCAGATAACGCAGCTGGGGAAAGGAAGCGAAAACAAACATTGGCTTGTGGCGCATTACGCAACCGATTCATTAGACTGCAGCCTTCTATCTAATTAGACAAACAAGGGTGCCCCGAGGGGGAAACATAAAACCTCGCAAAGGCTCCCCGGCAGAGCTGCGTTGCAATGACCCCTGGATATCGACTTTTCTCGGTGAATGCACGGAACGTTAGAAATCTGCTAAGCGCAGTTCAGTGCGAATTCTAGTAAATGTGGATCATGGCTGCCCTAAAAATTCCTACACATCAAGTACGCAACCCAAAGTGACAATCACACTTCACTTAAGCGCAACTTTTCTGAACTGCTTGCTTCGATGAAATTTGAAAGCATTGGACATCGCGGTGCAGATACATATATAATCCTAGGCGTCTTTACTATACGGAGTAAGGCTTGGACTAGATAGATTATTTGTTTATTTTAATACTATTTTTACCTGCCCAAAAAACATCTATCATTTATATATATTATCTACCTTCAATAAGACTAGGATATTTTCCTAAAGCATGGAGACATCGTCACATTCTATTGTTCCCAAAGTCAGGAAAAAGTAAAAACGAATTATCACGCTGTAGACCAATCAGTTTATTGTCCACTCTTTTCAAAATTTCAGAAAAAGTAATATAGTCCAGGCCAAATTTTAAAGTCATTCATAGGACCATACTACCACCATTCCAATTCGGCTTTAGGAGAGGATTTTCCATAGTTCACCAACTTCAGTGTTTGGCAAATTTCATTGAAGATGGATTCGAAAAACGTCGCTACACAACTACATTATTCTTGGACAAGCTTTTGATTGCATATGGTTGCATTGTCTTAAGTATAAGCTGCTTAAAACTAATTTACCCACCTACGTACAAGCTATACTTTTCGCCTTTCTTGATGAACACAGCTTCTATGTATCAATAGGTAACGTATTATCGGCAAACAAAGAAATAGCAGCTGGAGTACCGGAAGGTAGTGTGTTAGGGCTCTCTTTTGTTCAATATATACTATACATGCATGATATTCAAACCAACGCAGCAAGCATAGCTATGTTTGCAGGTGGATACCGTGCTACTATCCAAAACGAATACCTAATTTCAGCAATTTGAAAATTTCAAAAAGCTGCAGACTATAGTCAAATGGTTAAAACACCTGAAATCTTAACCATAAGAGCGTAGCAAAAATATTCACCTTACATAAAATATAAAATCCTACATCAATCAACATTAACAATACCAGAATTTCCTGGAAAAATCACGACGAACCTGTAAAGTATCTTGGCATTTATCTTGATAATAAATGAACATGGAAATTGCATATCCTACAAAAATTACACCAAGGATACATAAAACTCTTTTAACTTTTCCAAATAATAAACAGAAAGTCGATGTTAAAGACAAAATGCACGTTATTAATATACAAATCACTAATAAGATCATGTATGGCAGTATGATATAAGGAAATGCTGCAGCATGCCATTTAACCAAGATTCAAATGTTTCAAAATAAGGTGCTTCGAACAGCTGTGGATGCCCCTTGGTTCATAACAAATGACCAGCTACTCAGAGAACAAGGTACTGAAACTGTAACAGAGAATATATTAAAACAACTGCATCAGAGCTGAATTATATAATTTGGGTCAACGCTACATTCATACTAAAACGCAAGACATCTAGAATTGCAACTGTGTAACCATGAGGTGAGAAACCTCCACGTCATTATTTTATTGCATTATTGTAATTATTACTGCATTTTTTAGTGTTATCTTTGCCATATATAAGACTTTTTTGTTGATTTGGAATATATATATATTTAAAAAAAATTACTATTTCATCCTCTTTTCTATTTTGTGCTTTCGTCTCAGTAAATTCCATTCTACACCTCTCTGCTGTGATGTTTTTCTCACTCCTTCTGTCCATGTCTTCCCACTCTCTTCTTTCCCCGTGGTCTTGCTTCAAATCTCACCATTTTTTTGTCGTCCTACATTCTGTATATATGTCCCTAACATCCTTTCTTGCAATACTTCTTCGCTGGCTTTACTCCTAACTACTCTCTATATGATCTCTTGCTAATCCTGGCTTGCTCTGTTCCCCATTCAATTTGTACTTGACAATTTACTCTGTTGTTTAGCTATGATTGTCCAGGATTTACTCCATTAAGTCATCATGGGATGTGCTACTTTTTTCACAACTTTTACTTTCGTTTCTTTTGGTATTTCCACTTTTCCTGAAAGGGTATTTTTTATAGCATTATAAGTTCTTCCTCCAACGGTTGTACGTTCCTTTATCGTGTGTCTTACCATTACTAGCGGTATGTGTTCCCAAATATTTAAATTTGTTCACTTGCTCCACTTCTTTTCTTTCTTTATATTAATTTCCATTTTTGCTTTTTATCTCACAATGCCATACAGTATAGTAATTCAAACATCTGTACCATTTCAATTTTTCACCTGTTACATTTTTCTTTTCTTTTCTTCACTACTTCATAATTAGTAGAAACGGTATCGGATTTGACGTACATCCAAGTCTTAAAGCTCACTAACGAGCAATATTGTGAAAAACAAAAGAGCTCCAATAAATTGACAGACGGGGGATGATATTGCCACTACACAAAAAATGTGGTACAAGAAAGTGTTAGAATTACGTTACTAAGCATATTAAACAAGGTATCTTCTATCTACACATTAGAACAGAAAGTAAACAAAGACAGCTGATATGAAATGTGGCGTGGCTAAGCTCTGAGCATACGTTTGGTTGCCTATCTTCAGGATCATTTTCCGTATCTTACTTTCGTAAAGTCACTCTATCGACTTATTTCACTGTTATGTGTAAATAAATTGTTTCACGTTCCCACCTTGCAAAAATTTGAGGGAAGGCGGGTGGAAAAATTGTCAACCTAGGACGCCAAAAATGCCTTTTTGTGAACAACGCCCTCGTGGATGAAAATAGCGCTATTATAGTCGTGTGGTTGAGATGCTGGGGATAGCCTTACTCGGGCACTAAAAATAATTGAGCTACCTACGTTCATTTAGAAGAAATGCGGCCCTCTAAGGCGTCGGACTTGCTACCACATCGCCTCGTATCATAAACGGTGCGCGTCTCAACCTCTAAGACGCAGACTTAATATTTTCCCCTTCCTGTCCTAGCTGCTTTTTATTCTTTCTAATCCTCGTCGATCTTTCCCTACTTCCTCTCCTACACTTATCTTTCATAACGGTTTATGTGGTCCAATTTTTTATATCGGCTCAATGTTTTTATCTTCGTTCATCGTTCAATTACACTATCATCTTCCTTCACTTCTTTGTCGCTGCCCTCTAACCTCAAAGTGTGCCTTCATATTTCTATTATGTTCTTTTAGATACTGTTGTCTTTTGTCCAGCTTACAAATTTGACCAATTTCTCCCGTTTTGGTCTTTTTATCTCATCTGAACTTTCTTACTTTTACCTTTAATTCGTCGGTAGTTTTCTCAGACTGCGATTTGTAACTATATTTTCCATCTTACTTTTTATTTTATTGTTACTCCTCAGCTTTCTTCAGCTGCTTCTAGTATGCTTTGTTTTAGATAATTGAATTCTTCGACTATCACTACATTCTTTGTATCTTCATTTAGTTTCATTTGTGTTAGTTTTTGATACTTTTCTTTTAGTCTGTAGCTTCTGTTTTTCCTAATTGCTTTTCTTATTTTTTCTTTGATTGTCCATTCTTACTAGTTTTGCATGTAACTATATTATTGCTTCCACTGTTGTTACTTGTTAATTCTCAATGTGTTCCTATGTATGTATCTTTCTAGTTCTTTATTTTTTCTATTCTTCCGTTTAGGTCTCTCATTATAACATTTGACACGCTTTCATTGATCTCACCCAGAATAGATCTTTCTCTTCCTTCATTGCGCTTCGTTTGGTCCATATACTACTACTACTATTATTTTTCATGTATTTGCTTCTATATGTGAGTACTGTTAGAAACCTTGACGATACACATTTTTCGTTTACTATACTATTTATTTTTCCGGTTTTATTATCAGTTTTCTGTTTGTTCGATTCTTGACCAGAGTAACCAGTATCCTTTTGTTATCCTCATTATTCGCTGACCATTATTTTCGTTTTTGTTATACCTAAATAATCCAATTGCTGCTTGTTCTATCTTCTGCTATTTCTATTTCTTTTCCTGTAATGCTCTTCACATTCTATAAACCTATTTTAGTATACTTTTCTTATCTCTTAATTGTTTGCCTAGTTTTGCCTTTTACTTTATTCTCGTGCTGTAATCGTCTTTCCATATCGTATTTGATTTTTCCATTCTCACAGTCCACGTCCTTTATTTCGTATTATTCAGTTACCTAAAGCCTGAGATTGCACATACAAAATAATTAGTAAAATAAGTTCAGATGGTAGACCGTGTCGTCGAAACATTTTAGCAGTGACAGATCTCTTCACAGATGCCATTAAAATCTTTATGGTGAAATTCGATGTATGTTAAATTCACCTTCTACCATATTTATTCTACTAGTCCTAATCAAAACTGAAGTACAGAACTGAACTGTTAGATGACATTAAACCTGAATTGTCAGAGCATTGTTGCCCAATTTTCAAATAAACTGACCGAAAAGAGCATTGCGGTTTATGCAACCAAAACTCAATAAGGTAAATTGTACGTTATCAATCAGCAGCAATTTCAATAGTTTACGACTTTCAAATTCGAAAAAACAATTTGATTTGTTTTTTGACGTCAAAGGTGCGAATGAACAATTCTACTCTAATTGCTTCGAAGCAACTTTGAATTTGTTCAAAACTTTCAAAATGTGCGCTACCTCATCATGCATCGATTATGCTCTCCCGACCTAACTCCCGCTTTATCTTTTTTCACCAAAAAGAAAATTAAGCTCGAAAAAAAAATATTTGCAGTGATAATTTTATATTCATTATACTAAGATGACGCGTAAGTTCGCACTCCCCCGAAACCTATAATTTCTCTAACCTACGACGCTCGAAATGATAAAAATGAGATGGTGCAAAATGCAGGCAATAAGTTCCTGAAGCTTACACTTCGTCTTTTTGTTACTTTGCAAAACTTGCCTTTTACTGATCAGAACCGGGAATGTTTGAATCAATTCAATGGACCATGGCTTCAAAATTCAACTGTTAGAAAAATAAATGCATTTCTCATCGAATGTTACAATTTGAAAATTAGAGCTCTGCCAAGACGGTTTTAGGGTAGTTTTGGGCTGCTAGTCACACGTTGTTGAGTTGCGACAGCGGCCAATTCATATGGCATTTTATAACAGCACTTGTTGACCTTGTCCATGCTTAAGTAAATGTGCTGTATGACTGCCTGTGAACTACCGCATTTAGCTAGTTAATAAAGAATTCTTCATGACCATACGAACGGAGTATATTTGATCTTCAAGATTACACTCCTATCTTTGAAACGTTTTAACAATTTTTGCATCAATTAAATTGGGAAGATACTTCCGCCTTCTACCTCGCAAATTCTCTTCCTCCATTGAAATTTCGATTAAAAAAAAACGATCAATTGAGGCAATTATGGGCAACAAAAAAGTTAATTCTTACTTCTCGCATGAAGGCAGAAAACGTATAACGTATTTTTTCTATAGGACGCGACGCATTTCGTGATACGAACATGTTTACTTTCATTTTGCTGCTATTTAAGTTCAATGTCACGAATTATCTGCGTGAAAGTGCAATACTTACAGCTCCTCTCGCTGGCGTTGAGACAAAACCATTTTCATGATAGTGCTGGGGCCCAACGTCCGATAACCCCTATTGCATCACCTGCAAGAGAGAAATGCATTAGATCTGGTACACGAAAAAGCAGTGCGCAAATTCACCAAAGACCAAACCGCACACCTGCACATCCACACCATTAAACCTCATCGCGTTTGTGCTGAGAAATTTCTTACAAACCCTACTCGTAACAGTTTCTGATGTTAGAATCTGATGCATAGCAGCAGAAAAAAGTATGACGAGATACCGTTGACTGATGCTATCAAATGGGAAAAAAGCGAGCTATGCGGCAATGAAATATGGACCCAGAATGTCTTGCATTCAAATGCAGGTGCTCCCGAAATAGATAAAATCAGCCTGACAGCGATATAAATGCCGAGGCACATCCGCAGTTGCTCGGAAATTTTGGGTGAACCTCCGTCTAATGAGCCGGTTTTTATTTCGTCGAGGAAAGCTTACTGCTAGTATAATAATTTTACGTCCATTCTGTCTCTTAAAAACAGGTTAATGTTTAAAACACTGTCAATATATAAATGCAATATAATACTAAGCCAATTTTGTGACAAAATAAACGAATTCGACTGATTAAAGGTGAAGTTTTCTGATGACACAGGACTTTCAAAAATGGCCGAGAAAGCGATGAAAGTGTGTCGTAGGTAACGTTCGATTAGTGAAAATAGATAGTTACTGGTTGAGCCAACTGTTTTGAGGTAGGAGAGAATAAAAAAATACTCAGAAAATTGTGTGAAGATAATGCGCTCAGACTTGTATGAGAAGTAACCATGTACTTAACATTTTCATAACGACAGAAACAAATTTTAAATTTAAGTATACGACTTCACTTCAAAATTTTCTTCCTTTATAGTCCTTTGGAGATAAGACAATTTAATTAGACTATTTATCCTATTTTGCTTTCTAATATTTTCCACGAATCCGAAAACAGAATTTTAAAATTGATTTGTTAAGTATTTTCCCCAAAGCACCCTTGCTTTGGAAATAGAAAAGTTCAAAATTCTAAACTCGAATAAACTAGAATCGCGTCGTCGAAAACCGGCACCATTTTAGCCTGTTCTTTATTATTATTACGTTATAAAAATACAAATCGCTGGTTGAAATATACAGGAATCTGCTTACCGACAGGTACATACAAGCCACAATAGATGGTGTAGTCTGTTCTGCATTTACTTGTGAAAATACAAACTGGTGGCGTAAACGCCCCTTTCTTTTTCCTTTTATAATAGTTTTCATAATTCCTTCCCGACGAAGAATGTGTCCAATTATTTCAATTCTGCATCTGTTTTTACATACTCTTCCTTTTCTTTAGCCCTTTCTAATGTTTCGTCTTTAATAACCCTACTCGTGCAGGTAATTTTCGTCATCCTTCTAAACACCATTGTTCAAAAGCTTCAATATTACTTTTTTCGTGTACACAAATAGTCTACGATTCGCAGCAGTCATACAAAGCGACACTTCACGCGAAAGCCTTTTATACGTATAGTGAGATATTATTGCAGGTTATGAGACTTCTTTTATTTAGGATAGTTTTTTTTTGCCTTGTATAATTGGATGGTTTATCATTTTCTTGTTTCTGTCATCTTTTGTAACGATAGTGCTCAGACATGTATATTCATTTACCTCACCTAATTTTGCCTTGGTTTTTTTATGTTGATCTTTCACATATCATGGTTTTGGTCTTCTTTCTACTAAATTTTAAGTAATATTCAGTTTTTATTAACTATTAATTTTTTCTCCATGTATGTTGATTCCCGCATTGTATGAATCATCAACTTCATCAATTGCCTTCTGTATGTACAGATTGAATAGGAGAGAGGATAAAGCACATCCCCGTCTGACAACCTTTTTTATCTGTATTTCTTTCTTCATTATTAACCGATATTATTACCTTTTGAGTTGTATAGAGATTGTAAATAAAACGTATACCCTTATAGTTGATTTAGGAATTTCAAAAATGAAAAAATTATGTTCCATTTCACGATGTTATGCTGCATCAATGAAGGCGATATAAACTTCTTTGTTCTTTTCGATGTATTTTTCAATAATTAATCTTAATACGAGAATTGCTTCCCTTGTCCTGCGTTTTTACGAAATCTGAATTGATCTTCTGTTAGTATATAGTCAATTTTTGCCTCAATTCTTTAATATTTTATCTTCATCAGTATTTGTAAAACTTGTGGTATAAGGCTTATCGTTCGATGGTTTTAGATTTTATGACTTCCAGACCTTTTTTATAATAACTATTCAGTTGGTAAAAAAAAACAATGCAGCCAGTTCCACAATCATTTTAATGAGGTCAAATATTAAGAATAAAGTTTCTTGATTTAGGCATTTGATAACTTACGCAGTTATTTTATCAATAACTTTACAGCCTTGTCAAATTCTGTTTTTATTATTGACGGCCCTTTGTCTTCATCGTTTATTAGTGCTTCGTTGATTATTAGCTCTTCGGGCGGTTCATCTCTATATATATTTTCTGTCTAAAAGCAATATCTTTATTCTCTGTTAGAACTACCACTACTTTGTTTTATATTCTAACATTATGTTTTCCGTATTTCAAACTATTTTTTAATTTTTCTGTATGATTTATCACTATTTCCTATATTCAAATCTTATTTTTTTACAGATATTTATTACGTACTCTTCTTTAGCTCTCCTATTTTCTCTGTTTACTTTATTTCGTAGTCTTCTATACTCTTGTTGTCCACCTTACCTTATGGGTGGTTTTTATATTTTTGTCTATATGCAACGAGCTGTATTATTTCTTAGGTTATCCAAGGTTTTCTGTCTGTATCTTTTTCTAGTACTTCATTTAATCCTGATGTAATACCGTGTTTTATATTCATCCACATGTCGTTAATATTTTTTCTGGGTTCCATTTTAATTTCATATACTACTTTTTCTTGAAATGTTTTTATTTTTGTTTCGTCTTCTTTGAGAATGTTTATGTTCCAATTCTGTTTCTCCTTTATCTTTATATTTTTTAATGTGGTATTTCATCATTATCATATTGTCGCTGTCTGTGTCAGGTCTTGGGTAGCTTCTACTGTCTTTCAACTTGATTTCTAAACCTTCTCTTGACCAATATGTAGTCTATTTGATATCTTGCTGTCTCCCGTCATTTTCCAAGCCTACATCATCTTTAAACATTATGTTAGTTGCAATTAATTTATGTTATATGCAGAATTCAACTAGTCTTTCTTCTCTATTATTTGTCTTTCCTAGACCGTGCTTTTCTACCACCCTTTCTTATTCCTCTCCTATTACAGCATTGTATTCCCCATCATTACGTTGACTTGTGGGCATACACACTTCTATTATCATTGTGTTAACAAGTCTTGTAATCCTTACCAAAATTATCCTTTCATTGTATTGCTTATAATATGCAACCATGTTTCCAAATTTTGTTTAAAATTACACTAACTCTTGCTACCCCTTTTGGTGTAAATTTAGTGTGTATTTTCCACTAGAGATATCTCCTTCCCGTGACCACTTAGTTTCACTTGTTAACATGGAGACATTCCTCCATATGATTTAATATTAGAATTGCGGCGCCTGGGAAATATGTGTTAGAGCAAAAGTTTTCCATTGCTTTCTGTACGATCTTCTACACATATTTGTTAGCACTAAAGACAGGTATTTGTATAAAATCATATAAAAAACGTGGATTAACAATACCATTCAAAATTGATAAGGTATTCAACGGGTGTGTAACCTCATTAATAATTTTTGCGTTCCTTCGACCAAAACTAATTCGCCAAACTTTAAAGTTTGCATGTGAGTACAAATTGCATCGATTACATGTTGATACGTAATATTATAAACACTCCGAATATAGCTCGAGCTGCAGAATGCACAGACCACAATCGAAGATATCTCCCTTTACTTTATTAACGATGTGCCGAAATGAATGAATACAGTTATACAGAGATAATCTCCACAATCCCCAATTTCACATTTCTTAGTTTTATAAACATAAAGAACAGTACCACTTATTAGCTCAAGATGAAATAAAAAATAACTGGAACACCTACTATGGTAGTGTATTCAATAATCAACATTATCTTTTTACAAACTTGCTCTTTCCCTCCATTATTTCTAAACCTTTTATTCACTTCATAATTTCTCATGTATCACTTTAAATTTTTTAATTTATTTTTTCTCGCAAAAGAGAATACACATTAATTATACCGAATTCGATTAACTTTGAAATTTGTCCTCCTGAGTTATAGCTTCATACTTTCTTTCTTTTCTCATGCAGATCTGATATTGTATTCCACTTTTGTTTCCATTCGAATTGTAATTGGAGAGCATGATGCTTTTACCTTTGGTATGAGCCTTACTTTTAAACGATTTGGTTAAAGTACTTAAATAGTTCGTAAGTGATGTATATTGATAGTTAGAAGTAACTTGGTTTGATCTTGGACACAATTCGAGTTTTACAAAGTGCTGTCCTTACCATAGATTTCTGAAATTTCAATGCACTTTCCTTGACGTTTTTTAGATGCCTTCTAGGAAGGGTATTTCCAAATATCACCTCTTTGTTTGATCCAAAACAGAAAAGTTTTTAGATTTTGAGTACAAAAGGCAATCAGAGGAAGCTAGATACGGCGAATATGTAGATGTGGAAGAATTTCAAACATTAGTTCAGCCAATTTAGCTTAGTAACACATCGTAAATGTGCGAGAAAGATGTCGTAGTGGAACATAATTTTTCAGCTATTCCAGGACATTTTCAATAATAGGTGCCTTCAATCTTTCCAAAAATACCATTGCCAGTAATAATAGTTCTCCCCATCTCAAGAATATGCTTTTCCTAAACCCATGTCCCCTTCTCTCTGGCTGGTTGCAGTCACTCTTTAGATTACTGTTAGGTTTCCGGTGTATAGTGGTAAATATAACTTTCATGCAAGGTCACAAAATGTCGCAAAAATCCGTAGCCTTTTTGCGCTTGAGCTGGAGTAAGCAGAAGTGGCACCTATTTTGCGTACTTTTAATCGTCTGTCGGCTAAAACCATATCACGGACTTTGTCGATGGTTTCTGACGTGATAGCTGTCGCATTTGAATTCGTTTACAATTTCATAGGAACGGTACGAGTCGCAAAATCTATATAGGTAAACACCCAACCCTTCCATGAACGGAAAAAAATTGAATCACACCACGACTTCCAATTTCATCCGTTTTAAACTGTTAAGCAAGAAATTAGTGTCAAAACATTTTTGTAACTCTTAACATGCGAATCAAGTTATTCATTAAATCATCCATGTTAAAATTTTGCTAGAGCACTTGGCTTTCTACAGTTGATGTTTCCCTACATACCCAGATGCCATGTCGATAACTATTGTCAGATGAAAGTTATACACGAATCGCTGGAATAAGTTACATTTCATCAATCACGTCGATTCTAATATTAACAAGTATGTATAAACAAAATTTAACATTAAATCAAAGTATAAGCAATTTTTTAGATAACGTCAAAACTAACGCAACATATTAAAGATATTTTCTTATTGTGTCATTTCCAACATATATTTATTGTTACTTGTTGCAACTATTATCACATTGATTAGATTTGTATGTATACTTTAAGCAAAATCTTTATCTATAGGGGAATTTTGTTGTTTTATCAGATGTCGAGATTAATTCACGTTTTAAAAATCGAGTGTTAACTTTATCCCCCCATTTTCAATTTGTATGTTAGTATATATGGCTTTTCTTCCCTCAATCATCGACTACCTGCTTTTTATCTTCTTAGCTTTCATTGATATGGCATCTTCATTTATTCGGGCTTCTTTTCCAGTTTTTCCAATTAAAGTGAGTTCTTTACTATTCTCATTAACTTTCTATTTTTAACTGAACAAGCAAATACTCATCAATTATACTTCGTTACTGATAGTTCATTAAAAAATCTTTATTATTATTTGAATAACCTGACTCCATACATCTCACTGTTTATCCAACTCCCTCTAATGTTAAATGTGGACAGCTTCCTTTACTTTCCTTGTTCAAGAAAACGTAAGTCTCTTATCAAAGAGAATATGAATACTTCTCTCATAGATAACTGCAACAATGGCATATGTGGTAATAAATTTTCCTTTTACAGATACAGATGAATATTCTATTATTACAAATCATTCGAACATTAATTTGTTGACAATTCAGATAACAATAAAAGTGGAAAATCGTAACTCGTCGTGTGTGACTCTTTTTTTTTAAGAAAGAAAGAAAACAGTCTATGTAAGAATTGTACCTGCATTGGCGACTCATATTCGTCCTATGCAACCGTTACATTTTGGATAAACAGATTTAAGTTCAACAGAACAAGTATTGTAACGCACCAGGGTCCTAGAGGATCGAAAAATCCAGAATTTAACGACAAAATTTACGATATGGTTTTAGTCGATACGAGCGAAAGTATGCGAGATTAACTGAGCAATTTCACTTTCTTCTGCATAATTAATTGCGCGTGAAAAAACTGCGCAGGACAGATGTTGCGTCTACTCATTCTAAAGCAAAAAAGAACGAAAAACGTACCATTCGTTGGAAAGGTGTCAACTTTTTTGGAAATCGAAATTAATTCTCCTGATTGACTACCTTGAGTGAACAAGCATTCAAGCCGCGTCTTTGAGAAAACGTGTCTAAGATAAATTTATAGTTCTCCCGTCACCCTCGAATTTCCATTTATTTCCGAAAGTTCAACTTTCTTGACTGGACAAAAAATTGATTCAAACGAAGAAAAGTGATATACAGAATGTGAACAAGTATTTTGAGAATCTCAAAGAAACTTACTTTTGCAAACGTAAAGAGACGTTGAATCAAGTGCATTAAACTTCGAAAAGACTACGTAGAAAATACGATATTTTATATAGATCATCAAATCAACCTACTACTTTCGAAATTCGTTTTTTTTTTGCAATAAAATACACCAATTTAAGTATCACACCTGCTGAACACAGGACTTTCGAGACTGGCTCTAGTCATTCTCATTTTTTTTTGTACAAATACTCTCAATCTTGTCCACAATTCAAAATACAATTGAATTCAGCTAACAAAGCATACAAGTATTTATAAAAATGCATTACATCCCCCCCCTCAAAAAATTAGATCTAGATTCAAAACTGATCCAAAGCAAGACTATCCTCCCACCCCAAAAATGCCTCGACCTTATATTTTATATGGCTAATTTGGATTTGTTTTGTATTGTAGTTATTAGGAGACCTCAAGATAAAAGACTGTACTGTTCACACTTATCACGAGTTTTTTGAGTCACAGTTAGATTTTCAGTCCAGGTTCGCGAATTCGTTCTGTAAGAAGTGTTACTTATCTCATTGCTAAATATTACTACTATAATCTTTAAAGTACCCCCCTTTAGAAAACTCCGCTGTCATCGCCTGGCCCATCCCCTAAAGGAATTTTAAAACTTTTCTAAACTAACCATCAAAGTTGCCATCCTATACCCTTGATGTCTTGAATGTTATCAAAATATATTTCTCTCAATATTTATATTATTTCCGAGTAAAGAAACTCCCTCGGACAATATCGTATTGAACTGTTTCTCTATTGATGTTTACTTGGTTTGCAGTCAGTTGAAATTTTCACTTAAAATTCAAAAAACGCCACATTTTCGTTCGTTCTGCTCGTCATTAGCCTTCTTGATCTCTCTTCATCAGTGAAGTTTCCTTCTTATTTCCTCATAAAATAATTAAAATAATAATAATAATAATAATAATCTGTGTAATGCTGTTTTCTTCATACACGAATTGGTATATCCTTGATTTCACTTCCACACTTGTCAAATTTAATAAACGCCACTTAAGGAGATGAGACACTGATATAACTGATATATTTAAAAAACGAACAAGTTAAAGTTGCATAATTTTAATACAAAATTACGACAATTTTCATAAAACTGTTCGTGAACAGTAGGCATTCTTAATAAGACTCAATGATGAGGGCTACTATGCCTAAGGTTACGCAGATGACATCCTAATCAGGAGTAGAGACCTCAACATCATTGAGGAAACTAATGGAAAGAGCATTAAATAGCACTAAAAGTTGTTGTGAAAGGGAAAACCTTGAAAGTAAACTTTAAAGCAAGACATCACTAATGTCCTTCACCAGAAAAAAAGGAGTTAAGGCAATTTTATAATCTTATAATCTTCGCTATTCAGGTGGTTCACGAAGTAAAGTATCAAGATGCAAAACTAAAATGGAACGCGCAGCATATATGGACAATATTACAAACAAAACAATAATGGCCCTTGTTGTGAGCAGGCGTATGTTTGGGAAAACATGGAGATTAAAACCGAAAATAATTTTGTGGTATTACACCATGGTTGTCAGACCCATGCAGACCATGCAGCAGACTGCATCTTAATGTGCCCAAAATTAGAAGAGAGGGCAACTGTCACAAAGCTAACTAGGATACAAAGACTAGAGATTATTGTGATTACGAGAAGTACTACAGCATCCGTGGAAGCTCTTCTAAGTCTATATTGGTGCCTATAGAAAGAAATCCACCGGTAATTGGCAGATGCATTATGATAGTTGTGGCCATAAATGAATGTAGGGGGCAGTTAAGGGTACTGACTACACACACTCCTGAATACTGTTTTGACGAACCGTTTACTGTGAAGGACAGAGATAAACATAAGTTATCATTGGGTACTAACACCTCAGTATTTCAAGCTGAAATCTTTGTGATATATGGTATGTAAATCCTGTTTCTCTCGTAGGTGCCTATGGCGTCGCAGATGTAAACATTAGAATGAATTTTGGTAGCAAGTTGCTAGGCACAAGCCCGTTGGGACTGTAGTGCTAGTAGTATAAAAGACAAAAAGTCCTTCCCACAATGTTTAATAAAAGCGAAACGACTTTTACACCCCAGCAGCTTTTTTTTACTTTTTTTGTTACCCCACTAACATACAACTTAACCTACGACATCACAAACATCTATGGATTTTCAAAGAGATTCAAAATCGCTCACGCCGGAGGTCCAAGCAGAAGGTCGTTCCCTCCTAACCAGTCAATCATAGCAGCAGTTCTAATTTTTACTTACTTATTGACCTAAAATGCTTTCTGTGATCTCCAAAAGGTTTACAACAGCCAGAATATGAGCATAATTTTTCTAAATCTCCATTAGACTTTGTTTTATTTGAGAATTGTGAGGGGTAATGTTAAAATATTTGCTATACCTAGTAAATTGTATTGCACAACCTTGAGTATTGATCCATACACTTAAAATATGCCTCGAAATAATTCTCCAGTTGATGAAACGGACACAAGACTTCTTTTTTTGATCGTCTTATCTCAATAGTGTAGACATAAATGGGTAAATTCTACCAAGAGATAAAGGTATCAGACAAAACATCGCTTGTATCAGATTTACGCGCCAACAAGATTACAAAAGGCTTTTAGTGATTGAAACTCAGAATTGAGATCAATGTCCACATAAATATCGACCCAAACGACATTTTCGTAACAGTAGCGTTGACAAATCACAACCAGCGATAAGCTGTGAAATAGGACAGCATTGAATGTCCCTACAAATCGTTAGACTCACAACAAAATCTTAATACACATTACAGCAGCACCTCATCAAATTATTTCTATAATTGTGTGTGACGTGCTATTGCAAGTAAAAATAAAAAAATCAAACTAGCTAAAAGTAAGTAAAACATTCGGATAATGCAGCCAAAAAGAACCTGACCTACAGACCCATCAGCATCGTAACGTATAAGATAAGCAGATAGCAAAAATACTCACACACAGTTGGTAGTCGAAGCTTTTGACGTCAAACTTAACATCTTAACTAATAAGGAGATAAACTGGGCAATACATTTATTGAACTGCAATCTTCTCTTAGGAGAAAAACCCGTAAATATCCTTATAACATAATACATATTTTAAAGAGAAAAAGTTTTAAAGTATTTATTCCATATCTCTTGATTGATAAGATTCTTCCCGAATATAATGAATGAAAGACGTCATTTCTAGCCATATTTAAGTGGTAGTGTGAAAGAAGACATGAATATTCTAGTAAGGTATCGAATCGCGTTTTGTATTCAAAATAGCAAACTAGTCGCTCTCAATTTTGGCAATAACATTTGCATTCTTTGGCAACAATATTTTATACACATGGCAATGTTAGTCTACTTAAAAGTAATAAAACTCTCTGTGATGAGACCAGTCGACCAGATCTTCAAATTATATTCCTTCACCTAACTTGGCATGGATAATTCTATGATCAAAAAATATCACTACTGTATCATTTTAAAAAGAAATTTAAATCTTCAAACACTTGTAACGACAGTCCTTTTCCATTCTATAGATGAAAAGAAAACATAAGATAATTACTTTAGCGCCTTATAAGCTATTATAAAAGTTGGAAAGCTTATTAGGAGATAATAGTATGACAACTAGAAAATTTATACTTTGTAGTATAGCCCCAGCACGAGATGCTAAGATGTGTGGTTATATGGCTTGAAGAGAATCAGTCTCTTATAAAAGAACATGATGTTCGACATATTTACTTTACAAATTTTTTCTAAACGTAAAATTTTCTCTTTGGAGAGAATTATACAAATTGAGATAAAAATTTCCTCCTTAATTTCAAAAAAAGGTCGTGACGTAAAAAGTAATCCGAAGGTAGAGGAAGTAATTTCATTGGACGCAGGTGGTTGTGAAGTTTTGCTTAGAGAAGCCTTTAGCAGGCAACATAACGTGGACGCACCCACAGAGAGCTTTTGATGTAGAAGCGTATATTCGGAACACAACACAACATGCCTCGGGCCTCAGTTTCCAATCGAAACCCAGTTTTGTTGTGAGTGGGTACCTTTAGAAGTACCATTTCGTACTGAGAAAGGAAGAAGGAAGACCTCGGAGTGCGCAAACGCCGAAAAAGTTCATTTTCATTCATACAAGATGACTGTTATACAAGAACTTTTCGAACGTAGAAACATCTTGGAAGCGTGCCACGTGATGCATTTTCACTTGTCGGGATGCACTAGTAGACAAAATTTTCATTATTGAAATGATGACAACCGACGAAATATTCATAAAAAAAATTCTGGTATTCGATAATGTGCGCTAAGCAACTAACTCACTAATGAACAAAACACGCAACACTTCAACGGCCATCCCTTTAAATACTAATTTCTCCATACTTCACAGAAACTTTCCATTGTTTTAGAAGAAAATTAAATCGAAAACTCAATATCTTCAGATAGACGCATAATACCCACACATATTGATTTTATGCTTTAATTTAGTTATCTAAGTTAACATTAAGGTGTTAATGAAAATTATTTGTAGCAGCCGAGAAACGTAAAATTGAAAATTTCAATTAATAAGGAAACAAGTAGTAGTTAATTATGAATAAAACTAAAAATACAAATTTTAATGGTTCAGAAACTTAAGGAATTAAATAAGACATGGACATTAAAAATTTATTTTATTGAACTAGTAGTAAAATACTCACCAGTGCTTTGAAAACTCTTGCTCCCTAACCGATTGGTCAGGTAAGATTACTTTAAGGCACATGATATGGGAATCATAATAATTATTCGATTATCAAGATACTCAGTAGCGGTTTTCAAAATATCAAGTGCAAGTTGTCAAAACGGACATGCGGTTGAAAGCGAGTTGAAGGTTGTACACCCATTGACATTTAGCAACGAATGGGTGTTGTCTATCACTTCTGTGTCGATGTCAATACTGTTAGTCCATCGACAACAAATCTGCATAATCAAACTTCATGTGATTGGCCCTTGACGGCCACACATAGAAGAACTAATTCGTACTAACCTCCATGAGACAGGAAGATAAACGAAATTGTCGAGTCTTTATAAATTAAGAAACTTTTCTCTTTTCATAGTTACTGATTCTGTAGAAAAGATCGACACACTTTGATGATAATAACAGAAGATGAGCTGAATCCGACAGTACAGATTTGTTAGCTAACGAGTTCTGACTGTTACTAAGAAAATATTCTAAAGTACCGACAAGATTCAAGCCAATACGATGAGGCGGTTACATGCGATTCCAACACAGAAGATTGCATAATGTTTTGAATAGATAAAACAACGTTGAGAAAAGTGTGTAAGATACATTTGTTGTTCTAATTTTCACTTTTTGTTTGTATTATATGGCCCCATATTCATCAGGATAGGCCATGTATTTCGATGTCGGTGTCTTGATAAAAGAAAGAAATTAGCTGGGTCTTATAAACAGGTTTTCTGGTATATAATGGCGGGTTAGATATACTTTTGCTCATCAGTGATAAAACATTCAACGTTAATTAATATTAAACCTACAGCTACATTAAGATACAATCGAAATTCTTTGCTGGAGGAGCGGAGAGTCATGCCCTGACGGTTTTATCTAACACTTTGGAGTGTGAAATTTTGATTACTTCCGAACTTCCTAGACAATCCACACAAATGCATATAGTTATGCAGTATAATTTTGGTAAAGCGTTGGATTTACCTTAAACATCTTGCTAAAATCAGTACCAAACATTCTCGTTATTAAACGATATCCGGCAGATATTGTCTTTTAAACAAACCTGACAGGGACTGAAATCAGGGTGATCAAGAAATTAATTCAATCGAGTATTCTCTCTCCAAATGTGTCAAAAAATAGAGAAACTTGTTGAGTCCTTGAAGGATGGGATGGTGAAACCGGTAATTCCCAAACAACACTATTTGTTCCGTTATCCAAATTAAAAAAGAAAAAAGTTAAAAAAAATTAAAAATTTGGTTGGGGAACAAAAGCAAAATGAATCATAATCTAAATGGTGTGTTGCATATGGAATAAGATGCTTTTAAGATTAAAGCTCTGTTGACAGCTCATCTACACAAAATATTCTTACCATTCTTCGGTGCGAAATACCTAAAAACGATACATAAATATATTGTATTTTTTTGTTTGGTAGGATTTTATGTCTTCATTTGTAACGTTTTTTGTAATTGAATAGATCACTCTAACAAGAATGCATATATATCAGTTGAATTAAGCTTGCAGATTATTATGATGCTATTTATTTATTTTCTGTATCAAGAGCATAAACATTTTTCTAATATTTAGCAACTATTGTGATTTATCTTTATTTAATGAATGTCATATTATTCCTGAATAAATAGAGAATAAAATATGTTTTGGATATGAAAAATCCAGACACATTCAGGGCAGGCCGCTGAAAAAGAGAAATATCGCCTTATTTTCTGCTAATTAAGTGGGCATAAACGTATTAATAGAAAATGTCATAAGAGTTGTTGTGGCCTGATCAAGAGGAGAATTGGTTCACAGTTGTAATATCAGTGAGTAATAAATACATGTCATGGCTATTTGCTGCGCTATCCAAGACATTTGCAATGTGTGTCAAAGTTATAAGGATACAATATCACCCGTACATTGCATTGTGTACACATTGTCGATATCACTATATCTTTTCCCTAGTGTTAAGAGTTATATTCTTGTTACGATGGTTAATCCTATGAATGCTCTAAGTCTCCTTCAAATATTGACCTCAGAATCAACCCCGAATCTCCTTTAAAGATCTTAAAGACGTAGGTCTGAGAAAAAAGATAATGAAACAAGTATATATACAATAGAAATAAAGATCAAAAATTGCTGCGTTGAAATACGCCTTCAAATACCATAAATATCACGTCGCATCTCCACATACAATCAACATATAATACTACTTCATGGAAAAGAGCCAAGTTATACGGCAATCATCAGTAATTGTCAAATATAATTTATAATATTCTTTTCCATAGATATAACAGAAGGGACACAGAGAAAGAGGGAGGCAAAAGAGCATCATCTAATTGTCTATGATGATAATGTTCGACTATGGGCCGTCCTTGTCAACAAGTCTTTCTCCTAAGCACTTCCTCCAACGCAATTCTTTGCGTATCGATTTTTTATTTACAAGTACAAGAAAGAGAATTACAGTGCAACTTGGAAATCCAACCAATTACCCCAAATAACTCCAATAATCAAACAGGAATTAATCTAGAAGTCATCTCGGGTTACTCTATGGAAGTTTCAAGGAGAGAAGGCAGTTATCAAGTATGTCCCAACTCCAAATTCTATCCAACATTCATATCTTATAATAAATGCAGCTCACTTGTATATACGTATGAAAGAGGTCAAAAAGCAGCACAAAACAGATTTGGTCCTAAAGCCAATCAAATTATTTCATCGCCAAATCATTCAAGTTATGGCTAATATCTTTGCCATCATAAATAAGGCAAAAACCATGGAGAACTTTCTGAGCAACGTCCTCTTCCCAAATGCGCCGAACAACTTTCTATTCATTTGCGATTCAACAAGTTGTTCACGAAAAACGAATTATAGTCTGCCAAGCCTCCAAAGAGAACCGGATTGATTCAACCAATTTTTCAATCGACAATTCCAAAATTTTGCGAGGAGGTAATAAAGATCACATTTGAGATGAAGGTGTTGCTTCTCGTCTCTCCAGAGACTACTGAGACTACTTTAATAATGCATCAATTTTATTTGGCAAATTCTTGTAGTTTTAGTATAGAGTTTAGAATAGCTTATTCCAATGTCTAGTAACTTGCAACTTCGGTTACCACCTTAAAACAAAATAGCGACATCAATTCTAATATTACAGTATTTTTCCACTCTTCAAAATCTAAAACAAAGAAAAAACGGTCTATTGTCACTTGGAGAAGAATTTTTTTCGAAAGGCAAATGGCGCCCGATTTAATTATCTGCCTGTCACTCTTTACATGAACCAAGCGACCTAACCAATTTACAAACGGAAACGCCGTTTTGAAAAGCTGTTCCCAACTTGAAATAAAATGTCGGCCATACAATCTCCAAAAGTAAAGTATTTTTTCTCGGCTCTCAAAAGTCGAAAAGACAAACGGCATACTGTTCCTTATCTAAAAAGCCTTTTATAATTTTTTTAAATCCGCCCGATTTATAAAACAAAGGAGTGGTTAATTTTCTTTATTTTCCACCCTTAGAAGTGATTAGAAATGAGCTTTATAGAAAGACGGACAACTCTGTTCACGCTCATTTGTCTGGTAATCACCGAAGGACGAGAAAATTCAATTAGAAATGCCGATACTGAACTGATTGTATACGTGAATAGACACTGATATTCCTATGGCCTACCTGTAATAATTAAAATAAACCAACAGAAAAACATTTTATATTAAAACATCTCACTCTTAACAGATTTTATGAACCGGCTTCACTTAATTATAAAAACATCAGGCAACGTCCTTTTCAATAATCGTGACTTGTTTCGAACAACTCAAGATGAATGCGTCAAATATCATTTCCCTCGATGAATTAACAATCTGACAACAATGACCTTAACACTCCAATCTACAAATTCCGCTTCAGGCAACGCATGCAAGACAAGACACTACCCTAATCTGAAATGCACCCTCGTGAAAGTAATGGCGATTTTCCCCGATGTACTACGGTTGTTCACGAAGATTTACGAAGCGCGTGCGACTTAAACGTATTCATTTGTTCTTGTCGTTCTAGGTGGGGCAATCTTGTGAATTGATTTGTCTCGGCACAACTTTTCTCCATTTTTTCCTGGCTTGGGTCAGTCCTTTTATTTCTCGATAACTGGAGCAATCCAGGTTTTTTTATATTTGACTATATATTGTAATCTAGGTCTGTCTTGCGGGTTCTTCCCATCTATCATACCTTCTATTATTATGTAGTCATGCGTCTTGTCATTATATCTCTCATTAACACTTTTTGTTCTTTCTAATATCTCATTGTTCGATATTCTGTCAACCCATTTAATATTTTTCTATAGCACCTTAACTGGAATGAATGTAGTCTTATCTGTTAGCTCTTTGCAATTGTGCGTCAAGGTACTAAATTACGGCACATGGACTTTCCCTATCCAAAGCAGTTTATTCTTCATGCATAAAAATGAATTACCACCAAAAAAATCTGACTTCTCTTAGTAAGTACAATAAATGAATTATAGATTAGCATTATAGATCGTTTGGAAGTTTTATTCAATCTATATGATAATAATGTACAGATTCAGTTATAAAAAAAGTTATAAAGGAAGATATGAAATCATATCGAGCCAAAAAATGTAAATATTTATTTACTTACAATTTTCAGATATAGGCGCTGAAGAATGGTAAAAAAAATCTGTGTAGACAACTAGTTTGTTCCATGTGCATCACAACATTTGGAAAACCATCCATTTTGCTTTTGTTCGCAATCACCAAGTAAATTTTCTAAACTGATTCTTTAGCGAAACAAAGGGGTTGGTTGGTTAGGCAGAGCTGGTTTCAGTATTCTACCCTTCAAGGAATAAACAATGTTTGATACAATTTGGAGAAAAATAATGCTTGCATTAAATTGGTTAGTTTATTAGTTCCCCTGATTTCAGTCAATGTCAGGTTTATAAAAGAGGATTTGTCTGAACGAGGATGTTCTACTATTGATCTGAGCAAAATTAAAGCAGGGTACATGGCTTAAAGCAAATCCAACTCTTTACCATCACACCAGGCGATTATGTACATTCGTGTTAAGTCTAAGAATTTAGAAGCACCCAAATTTCATACACTAAGTTTTTTCCATTGCGGAGTAAGATAAAAATAGTAAATTACGGCTATCCCGTTCTCCGGCGAATGTGTTTGGATGAACGATGTCAGTTACTGATGGTTTCTTTATCTGGGATGAGTAAACGCATAATTAGGCCACAATACCGGTTCATAAGACCACGTGATTGTCTTCTTTTATGGAGACTGCAATCGAAATACGTAGTCTGCCTCAAAAGTATCGATCCATATGATACAATTAGAATAATAAATATCCATAATCCCCTTCAAAATATGTCCCCGAGGATCTCATACACTTCTCCAAGAGTTGTTTCCACTCTTTAAAACAATTTATAAAGTTTTGTGTTACAATCGCGAATAACCGCATCGTTAGAATGGCCTGAATTTCGTCGATGTCCTTACAGGGGTGCTTTTCCGTCACAATTTTACTCATTTTGTTATCGTACTGTCAGTTACTCTCAATAATTTTCAATATCCTGCTTCTTCCTGGTCTTCCAGAACATATATATCTTTTTACAAATTCCCAGCCTTCTTTGAATTGTTTCTACTATGCTTTTATTCCTGTTGCACCCATCGCATCGTCCACGAAACCTTCCTAAATCACCCGAATAGTTTCCGTCATAATCTGAATATTTCAGCTTTACTAACTCCTAACTGACCCGGCCAATGAGATAGTCCTCGTTCACGCATGCGCACTAGAGTCCACTTTCTTCTGTGTAAAATGTTTTCATTTCAAAAACATTTGGCTCAATATTTTCTCAAAAAACTTCGTATTTGAAATTATATCAAGCGTAAACTCATAAATTTCGGTTCTTTGTGCAAATTTGATTTATTATTACGAGGCCGTTTCGAAGTCTTGCCTCTTTTATATTAACTTTCAGAGGTGTCATTATTTTTCTACAAAATCACTCTGCTTTGTTCACATGCGTATGCTAGTGCTGTACAGTTGTTTTCATCATTGGAGAAAAAACTGGGCGTTGGCTTGTTCAAAAAAAAAATCAAACAGTCCTAGTGATATGTTTTTCAAATTAATTCATGTACAACGGCTTGATGCTGTGAAGAGCCGATCATATCGTGCCTGATCATGCAGATTCGTTGTGTTGTTTCACACTTTTTGTCCGTTACCTAACAGTACTGACATCCACCCAGTTCACTTATCATGAGCGTACAAAAACATTCAAAAGTTCCACTTCAAAGGGTTATAAACATTGGGTGTAGGGGTTGCACATTTTCGTATTTCAATCATTTCTATAATATAACGGCTTCCAGTCTGTCAAGTATTAAAAAATCATCAACATAAAAAAACTTCTAATGCTCTATAAAAAAAAGTAATCACTAGAAATCATTGAAGCATACATGAACAAGCAGACCATATACAATTTCTTTGCACTTGCACATTTTGCACTAATAATTCAATATAACCACCAGCAGGTGAAGCGACAACTTATCAACTAATGGTATACAAGTAAACCATAGGTCAAGTTAAACTTCGTCACCAGAATCTTGAACAAAACAATGACCAAAATCATGCAAGAAGGAAACAAAACTCAAATTTACGTTTAGCTGATACAGGACCAGACGCAACAAGGACACTGGATGTTTGAGACTACAAAAATAAACATTTGAAGGCAGAAAAGTTGAAGAAATGCATCACATCTTCAAAGTTTGAAGCTTTCTAATTGGCTGACAAATTCACATAAAGAAGGAAACTGTAGTTTCTCTAATTTAGTCTGACTTGGATCATAACTTGCCCCTACGAAAGTAAAGAACAACACAGCAGACTGTACTTGCTATTCAATAAAGTCTCAATGATTAAAAAAGGTAAAGTTAACAAAATAAAGATTTTAAACTGTAAGCCACTATATGAATTTATTGTACTTTTGGAACAACCATTCATTTAAATTCCCACCCACAGCCAGTACGATGCAGCATTACGTTGCGTTTGACAGCCATTTGTCAGGAAAATCAATATCAAAGGCAGCATGTGCAATAGCTCCAGTTTCAGACTCATTCACAGTAGATGCGCCAATTTTAATTTTGACTACACTAAAACAAAACCCAAGTTTAACCGTGTTGTGATAAATAAAAATACCCACATCGACTTGAAGTAAATTAAAAAACAAAAGCAGTCCTTACAACTTTCGGTTGTTTTACTACCGATACCACAACAGACTATAGCACTCTTTGCACCACCACCAAAGCTGCCTGCCTCTCAACAAAGTCTTATGAGTATGCACGATTGTACACAAAGTATTTTACGGCCAATTTCGAATTTACAACCTGGGACCGACTTTCAGTTTGTTGCACAGCAAATTGCGCTCTCCTCGGACTAATGAGGCTCTTGAAGGACGATAAAATGCAAAAACCAAGGTTTCCAGGTTCGGAGGAAATCTCGTGCCACAACGGCCCTCGCACGCGGCTCGATTCTTCACAATAAAATCAATGACCGCGTTGGCAGGAGCTTCCGGCTAACGAGCCACCAAGGGGTTGTGGTGCGCTTGGAGCATCTGAAGCCTCCAGCCGCAGATCCAATTATGCTAATCGAATACTTGCTTCAACGGCGATGACTGCACCGCAACTCAATTATGGATGAGGCAAGCCGTGAGTCACTCCTGGTGCGGTGTAAATAGAGAGTATTTCGGACACGGCGCAGGCAGCTGCGGAGAAATTGCGTTAAACGGCCGAATTTGCGATCCGCAATCAGCTGATTGCGCGATCGAAAATAAACCGCGAGCGGATGCCTTCGGCGAGGGCACCAGGGGGCGGGCGCGAGAATGCCAAGGCTGCGGCCGGACGGTTTTTGCGGGCGGTCGGGCCTCGCGACGATTGCCAAACACACCTGTGCACCTGCTGCGCCAGGCCGCGGCCCGGCGCCCGCAGATTGGAGCGCGGCGACCGCGCCGTCCCACGGCCGCTGGGGGGCGGCGAATCGATGCGACGCGGCGACGGGGCCCAGCCCCGCGAAGCGCTCGCGCTGCTGCCACAGCAGCAGGCGCCGGGGGCCCCTAAATCCGGCGCGAGCGGCAGCCGCACAGCGGGCCCGGCCCGCGGAGCGCTAAGTCCAACCCTGATAAAATCAATACCAGCCATTTTGCTTTTTGCTTGTCAGACACGGCCGTCCGCGAAAACGGGCGCGCCGCGCGGCTGCGACGGAACTGCAATGGAAAAGGCACTTACAGCGCTGTATTCGCCGACGGAGCACCGCACTGTTGACGAAAACCTTAAATCTCCCGAAACTTGCTCCAGAAAGCACGAAAACTGCTGGGAGCTGCTTCGGATGCGCATACAACCGTCGATTGATAAACTGCACTACCAACTGCCGCACGCGAAAATTCAACCACGAAACATACAGGCATCCGGCGGCGCTGCAGACACCGCGACTTCCTCGCGAGATTTTGTGGCGACAATAAGCGCCAAAAAGCGCACCTAAGCCGATAGTCACACGCAGGAATCAGCAGCAAACCAAGAACTTTTCAAAGTTTAGTGACTTTTATTGTCTGTTGTGGTTGACCTGTTGCGTCCATTGATGTATAAAATATAGAAAGTAACAGCTTCAATTAAATTAAAAAACATTGGCAATCCTTGTAATTGAATTTGCTATTTTCCATCAATATTTATATTACTCACTCATTTTTCCTTGCAATAATTTATTTTACTTGCTTCTGTTACCATAAGTAGTTATTTATTTTATTATTGTTACTTAAAATTCCCAGCTTTCGAATTATAAACTTCAAGAATAAACATTAAATATTAGAGAAGGAGATTGGAATAACTGACATAAAAATTGCCAATTTTTTTTATAAAAACTTTTAGTGAATGATACTATTCAATGTATAGAAAAAACGGCATCACCTACACCAATACCACCAAATTAAAAATTTTAACCGTGTGCATGACTATGATAATATTAGCACTTCTCTTACAATCAACATAAAACGTTTTGAAGACACTGAAGCCTAGTAGCTATTAGCCTTTTCTTTTAACCGCTTTATTGTTCTCCAAATTAATTAAAAAGTATCACAACGTTTTTAATGAGAAGAGCAGGCAATGCATCTTTATTGAATTTGGTGAAAGGTTCAATAAGAAGGTTACAATCTAACTAAGCTTGTCCTAATTGTTAAATTCATTTGTTTCTGTTTGTCTTTTGGTGTTTGTCTATTCGTGTGCACAATTTTTCAAAAACATCTGGATTGTTGTCACTGCAATACTGTACTCCAATACTTAAACTCTTAAGGTACCTAATCAGTAAATTTGGAACGTTTTAGTTCTAGCGGAATTCGTTTTTTATTTTAAGCCACTGTTGCTGTAAATGTACTAGAAGCCTGATAAAGAGCCCTAAAATTGTAAGTATAATGGATTTTAAGGATTCAGTAGCAGGTTCTGTTGCACAAAAACTTTCGTTACGGTAGTTTTAAATATATTCTAGTTGCAACTAACATCTTCTAAAACTCTATTTTATGCCTGACGATCTTTTAGTTATAAAATACTACAACCTTCCTTACTAGGCGGTGCTATCATTAAGACTAACGTTTAATTATCCCAAGGAGTAATTGTACCGTTGAAATTCACAAATTTTAGAAAAGACAGTTTATAGTAGAAGGTTATTCAGATGTTCAAATTCAAAATTCATATTCTATTCATTCCTGGGCATCCTCAATAGCTGTAAAGGTTCCTGTTGAGCAGTGAAGAGTTTGGAACTCTAACCTAAGTTTACAATTTATGAATACCAAAACATACAGAAATCAAAATAGGGTGGTTTTTTACTTTCAAAACCTTGCTCCTCAGAAATAAAGAACCCTGAACTGTGACAAGTTGATGAATTTACAGTTCAGATCATTTATATCTTCAATATTTTTTGCTTATATGGTAACTTCAAAACCGTTAATGACTAAAAGACTGTTAATTGTTTTGCTTCATTTTTTTCTTTGTTCTACCCCATCATACAAACTAGATTTAATATTTTTGCTGCTTAAGCTACTACTTAATACACATTAGCTACTTTAAAATCTATAAGGCAAGTCCAGAGGTTTATATCTCTTAAGTCTTTGAGTGTTTGCGCTATTTTCCAAGAGGTTTATTGCTAAAGTATTATTATGATGTTCAAATTTGTTTGGATATTTATATACCCTTTCTCATTGTCTGTTTCGCTATGCCAGCTTCTAAATCACTCAAAGCGTCACCAGTCCTTATGAAGCAAGGAGCGTCACACATACATAGCACATAGCACTTTAGCCTGGAACCTATCTATAATTTCGATGTCTGTGTTTGATGGCGTGCCCAACAACTATTTGTCGTACGTCCAGATTAGTTTAAATGCAACGTTGTAAATTAATAATTTATTACGTAGGGATAATTTGGATTTTTTCCCAAGCACTCAGTAATGTTTAATGAATTTTAAACCAAGCTGTTTCCTCTTACTCAAAATGCGGTTTCTCCATGTCAAACGCTTATCTAGGTATTTGATTTCTGTAACTTACGGTAGTGATATGTTATTCATGGAGACTTCCAGTGATGTCCCTCTGCATTTTATAAAAAAGAGATTTTGCTTCATTTAGTTTTATTCTCCACTTTTCGATATGATTTAAATGTGTTTATAGGATACCGGCAGTTTTTACTGGATTTTTGTGCCTGAACATGATAGCTTTGTCCTCACCGAAGGTGGCTGTGAGTGATTGCTCGTTGGTAGGTATATCATCTATATAAAAACCAGAAGAGGTCCTAGTGCATTATTCAGGCGTTCCCCAAGGTAGTGTACTAGGACCTCTTTTGCCAACCGATGCATTAAAGAAAGGTAGGAGAAAAAAGCAAATAAGTTGTTGATTTAGTACGCGCATGATTTCAACAAGCAAAATGACACCGTTTACCAAAAATGCACCCTCTACTTCCACACTGGCGCAATCTCCAATTAACGATATAGCCATGATCTCAGACAATACGTCAATTATTAGCGATGCCAACGAAACCATCAAACCAAATGATTTTCAAGAAGTAAAACAAAGAAACAAAAGGAAAAGACTATCCAAAATGCATCAAATCTGACAACAACTCAAAACAGATTCCAGCCATTAACAGGTGTAACGGACTCCATTGAACCCACAAAAAATCAACAACAGCAAATAATGAGAAAGTCCAAGTAATTATTTTACACTACGTAACAGCTATAGACCCATTAATTGCACTTATTGAATCCCACATCAATAAACAGAATTCCTGGTATCAACTAATGCAGGGCAACAAAGTAAAACTGCAAATCAACAACATAGATGATTACAAGAAGATACGCGACGTATTGGACCAGCATAAAGTCGCACGACATACATACAGCTTAAACGAAGAAAAAAAAATTAAAGTCGTTCTAAGAAACCTACAAGGTCACGAAGTAGCAAATATAATGAAGGTAATCAACTGAGAGACCAAACAAAAAAAGAACTTATTCTTCATTGACATCCTACGCAAACCTAATAATAAAGACATATTCAACATTAAACGCATAGGAAACGCAGTGATCGAGTTCGAAAAACCTCGACGAAAACAACAAATTCCACAATGCAAAAACTGCCAGTGTTACGGACACACGAGAAACCGTTGCGCGAGACCAGCACGTCAAATGCCCAGGCCTGCACAACTACAAATCCTTAAAATTCCAAACTATTTTGTTTACACAACAAACCACCCGAATGTGGAAAGACACGCAAGAGGCGGATCAGCCATCATTATTAAAAAACAAATTAAACACTACCAATTTCCGGAATTTAAAGAGGATTATATCCAAGCCACTAGCGTCACGGTAGAAGATTGGCATGGTCCACTAACGGTTTCAGCTGTTTATTGTCCACCAAACAAAGAAGGCTTCATACAACTCTTTCGCTCCCTTGGAAGCAGATTCCTGGCGGGCGGATATTATAACTCGAACCACACATTGTGGGGCTCCAGACTGTGACCTCCAAGTAGAGGAAGAACATTATACCAAGTGATCCAAGAACTCCAACTCGGCCATTTATCAACTTACCAACCCACCTATTCGCCAACTGTCCCAGAGAAGTTACCTGATCTTCTTAACTTCTTTGTGACAAAAGAAATAGCACCTGGTTACCTAAAGATTGAACGAAATTGGGAAATACATTCAGAATACTCTCCGGTGGTAGCTACTGTAAGCACTTCCATCCTCGAAAAAGAAAAACCAAGCAAACTAACTAACAAAAGAACTAATTGGGACTACTACAGAACGATACTAGACAACCAACTGGATATGAACATTCCTCTAAAAACTTTCGTGGGCATAGAACTGGCAATATACAGATTCACCAGACTAATACAAGATGCAACTTGGGAAGCAACCCCCAATATACCCATCAAGAGGATAAAGAAACATAATTGAAGAAAGAAGGTTAAGAAGAATTTGGCAATCTACACATTATCCCTCAGACAGACGGCGATACAACGCAGCCGCCTCAGAACTAAAAGCGCTAATAAAAAAGCTCAAAAATGACTCTTTTCAAGAGTATCTGGATAAGTGCCACAGCTCAACTATACTCCGACTATACATTATATACATTATATCCTATAAAAAAACAAGATAAATAGAGAAAGAAAAAGCGGTAACTTTCGCTAACCACCTCAGGACAGTATTCCAAATAACCAGAGACGAGGAGCAAGAAATCGCAGAAACATTATCAGCCCCTTGCCAAATGACTCCACTACCAAAACTTTTTACAGTCAAATAAATCAGATAAATGCTAAAAAACACTTTAAAACCCAATAAGTCGCCCGGCTATGACCTCATTACCGGAGAGTTATTCAAAAACCTTCTCCGCAAGGGAGCTATCATTCTCACTATAACTTACAACGCCGTATTACGACTAGGATACTATGAAGTCTCCTCATATAGACCTATCTGTCTTTTACCAATAATAAACAAGAACGGTGTAATACCGTAAAGGAAACTTTCTACAGCGGTGCGAAATCATAACGGTCACTTCCGGTTGCCGTTAATAGATTTGGCTGAAAATAAATCCCATAAAAGGTACTGACCTAAGATGTGTGTATGCCAAGTTTGAAGTGAATCCGTTGGATAGATCGGAAGTTATCTTGTCTCCAGACACACAGACAGACAGACAGGATGATAATCTCATTAACTTTCTACTATAAGCTTCGCTGTAGAAAGTTAATAAACTCCTCTAAAAATTACTGGCCAAAAGACTAGACTCCATCATATAACAGTCAACCTTTTGACCCAATATGGCATACAAAACAAAAAAGAAAAACATCCCACACTGCTTTAATTATCCTCAAATCATTTCAGGTTGATTGATACTTTCAGGTAAAATATGGCCAAGAGCTATCAGAACTGTACCCATACAACGCAGGTGTTCCACACGGGAGTACCTTGAGCCCTATGTTATACATTCTCTATTCAGCGAACTTTCCTACCAATATGCACTCTGTGACTGTAACCTTCGCGGACGACAAGACAATACTAGTTAAACACAAAGATCCCCTAGTTGCTGACACACTTCTCCAATTAAACCTATACGAAGTGGAAAAGTGGACCAGAAAATGGAGAATCAAAATTAACGTGGAAAAGTTAGCCTACATCACATTCACCAAATGTAAAGGTACTACAGCCGTACCTTTAAACAACTCCTCGTTGCGGCAAGTCACTGAAATAAAATACTTAGGGATGCATCTAGACAAAGGACTCATCTGGAAAACGCACGTTTGGAAAAAACGCAAACAACTAGGTCTCATAATGCGGAAACACTACTGGTTAATCGGCCGCCGATCTAAGTTATCCTTTCAAGCAAATTATTAGTCTACAAGGTCCCCATTAAACCAATTTGGACATATAGCCTTCAGTTATGGGGCACAGCAGCCTCTTCAACCATTCAAATCATCGAAAGGTTTCAGAATAAAATGTTACGGGCATTGTGCGATGCACCTTACTACGTACGCAACGCGGACATTTTAAAAGACTTAAAAGTGAATATAGTACCCGAAGAAATCAGTAAGTGCAGTAAAAATTACCTAGACAAATTGTTTTTTCACACTAACATACGCAGTAGACTTACTTGACAAGAGTGGACAAACTCAAAGACTTAAACAGATTAAACCACTTGATTTACCATGTAGATTCAGATAACTCATTCTGATTTTTAAAATTGCAAACAGTAATAATAGGTGTATAAATAAGTTCTCAGCTTTTTTCTGCAAAATTAAAGTTTTATTTAAAAACAAACAAAAAAAGCTTAAGTATCAAAGTATTCTCCGTTGGCATCGATGACCTTTTGGCATCTTTCGGGTAGCTTGCGAATTCCCTGGCGATAGAAGTTCACCGACTTCGAGACGATAAAGTTATCGATGCATTTTCGGACTTCCTCCTCTGTTTTGAAATGCGTATCAGCCAAGTGATGCTGTAGCGACCGGAATAAATGATAATCGGAAGGGGCCATGTCTGGGCTATACGCCGCATGTGGGAGAAGTTCCCAGCCTAACGCGTCTGCAGCTCATCCGTGTCAAATGTTTGAGGGCGTCAAGCGCGTGGTTGATCTTCAAGACTAAACTCTCCTCCGCGGAATCTTTGGTACCACTTTTTGCACGTTGCATGACTTACAGCATTCTCACCATATGCAGCACAAATCATTTCGGCGGCTTCAGGAGAGTTTTTCTTAAGATTAAACGCGAAGTGGATAGAAAATCGAATTTGCTTTTTGTGATTGCCATCGTGAACACAACTGATTATTGAGGTTATGTGCATCAAACGCCAAATCGCATGATGTTTGGAAAGACGAAATGTCATTGGTTTAAAACCGCAAGAGGGCGGACTAATACGTTACATGTAAACGGTGATTTGCGTCCTGTGAAATCTAAAGCTGAGAACTTATTTATACACCTACTACCAGAGTGGATTTTGCAGGATATCCCCTCCCATTTGTAAACAAGCCATTTTTATGCAGCGTTCCATAAACTTTACTTATTGTATTTTAGTACAGATTGTAAACAGTTATTCTCATTAAACAAAAAAATCCTACGTAAACGTCGACCTTGTTTTTCTTTTCGGTTTGCGCAAGTTTTTACGGTAAATATTTACACCGGAGGTGCTGCTAGCTCTAAGAAATTTATAAAAACACACTGTGGGGTTTTTATACGTAACTAGTAAATAAATCAAAGTTGTGCCGCATGCGCCTACTAACAGCAAGAATTGGCCACATACTGCATGAGACACCGATAAGTGGCGTAAACTGTCTAATTATTTCATAATAATTTATGTTTTGACCTATAACAGGTAAACCGTGACTTAAATAAAAAATCTAAAAGCTTTATACGAGAATTGGCAACAAACCGGTTCGAATGAGGTATTGACCTTTCAAAACGGTTTATAACTGTAGGAGAAATTGCAACATTTTTGCAGTTTTATAGAGTAGATCATATAAAGTTAATTCTTCATACACCTACAGTTTATCCATTACACTTTAACTTGCATTTATTATATTGTTCATGATATTTTAGTAGGCTTGTTATTTTGTAATATTTAGAGTACTTACCACAGCCAACATGGCACACACATCAAACAGCATACTTGAACATTATTTTGATAATTCTCCGATAGACGAAGAAAATTACTGCCAGTCTAATTTTGATAGAGATCCAGGTACCCAGGTACACAACTAACAAGGATATCAAAACTAGATCCTATTCCTAAATCATCAACTACAAAGTATATTGAATCGGAAGACGTGTCTGTTTATTCTGATGATGTTGATCAGTTTGATCTGAATTCTGAAAAAAATCCGACAGTGAAGACAAAGAGAATTCGTCGTTTTCCAAGATTGGTCTCAAAACGAATGAGAGTTTATTAAACAATATAATGTTTTCGTAAACCAAGAAAAATCATCATCTCTTTTTCAGATCTGACTTCATTCATACAAACACGTGTCTGATGAGACTTCCCTTGATTATTTTAAACAGCTTTTTGATTAGATAATTTTAGACATAATAGTGCAAGAATCAAATTTATATGTTTCTTAGTTACACAATAATTTAGATATTGACAAAGGAGTACAAAAGGCTTTCTTTGATATTTCAATTATAATGGGGCTTTGCCTGCTTTAGTACTCTATTGGTCATCGGATTCAATTTTTATGTTGAGAGGATTCCTAAATCTTTACGCTAGAAAGATATACGGGCTATAGCATAAAAGACAGAGGTGTTAAATATGTGACCATTGCAACTAATACGCATATAAACTCATGAAAAACTCAAGTTGTTCGTAATGATAAAACTGAATCAAGTCCCCTGATTTGTTGCAATTACTAATTAGAACCGGTTTATGAAAAGGATTAATTTATTTGACCAATATCATTCAGCTTCAGAAGGGAGATGAAAATATTTTTCTAAAAAGAAAGTTTGTAAAACTTGTTTTGAACCTATCACAACAAATGGAATTAATCATAAAAATGGTTTCTATATTTACCAGTGCTTTCAGTGGTGGGCTAGCTTAGAAAAGATATAATGATTTCAACTTACCTTTAGGTAAATTAGTGAGAGGATAAGGAATAACTTTCGTGTCTAAAATAGCAGAATCTTCAGGTATAATCAATAAAACAGGTGAATATTGCTTTCCACCGCTCAGATAACATGGTGACCTCCTTAAAGAAGCCACTTAGCAAACCTTCCAATATTCCTCTATTGATTGCTTTAAAGAGTGAAAATATGGAGGATGACCCCAAATCTTCCACTTTTTTTACATCAAATATATAACAATTATTATGAACAATGATAGCGGACTTCACAGGTTTTGTTTCAATTCATTCCGGGATATAAATCTCTAGGAATAACTTATAGACTTCTTTAATGACGGTAGTCTTCTTTTCGCAGAGAAATCCATTGCCATAATCAGCATCTTCTTCCTTTCCCTGAACTCGTGCTTTGTCTTCCGTTAAGCAGCCTTATCTTCTCCTGTCTGTTGTTTTTAGATAGTCGGCAGAGGAGTACCCAATTTGCATTTATAGCGATGACCTGCTTCACTAACTGCGATCGACGGTTGTACCAAGAAAGACTATTGATTTGAGTTTGCCTTTACTTTTCTGTCAAATTGTGAGTGGCAAGTTTTCCAAATTGTTTGACCAGACAAATCCTCAGTCAAAATCCTTCAAAAACATCGACGTGTATGGTCATCTTGCCAACTCGTTACGATCTTGTTTCGTCCAAACAAGCTTTGATTCGCTCCAACCTTTGGTCTCTTCAATTACAGTTCATCTCGGTCATCTCTTTTTTCGCAATAAGTTATATCGCATTTTGTTATTATATATAATTATATGGCTTTCACGAAGAGGGGTAGTCACTGGGCGGGCGGGTGTGTCTGGACGGGGACTAGAGATGGTAGGCATCTCGACTGGCATTTCGGCTTTTTTGAGGTTGCTCGAAGACGTTGGTGGCAGAGGCGATGGTGGACCGGCGGTACTGGTCGATGCTGCTGGCGCAGCTGTGGTGGTTGGAGTTGCTGGAATGGCTGCGGAGGCCGGAACGGGTGCAGGGATGGCCCGCGTTCTTTCCCGTGAATGTCGCTCCAAGAAGTCTTCGAGGAGTATTGACATACCCCCGGGTCTTGTAGGTATTTCTCTTGGAGTAACTGCCATAGCTGATGCTAGTTCGAATTGGTGGCGAAAATTGCTTCCAGTCAGAAATAACTGATAAATAATCACTGTTGTTTTTACTTTTGACTTCCTTGGTATTTCAGGTACTTTTTTCCCCGAAAAACACTGGCGTTGGTTGTTCGTTGCCTCTTAGGCGCGTCCAGAGGAAGCTTAGATGATACCCAGATAGTTCAGGTGGTCTTTAACATGCCAAGGATGGCTTTAATCTCTTCGCTGAAACTTATGAGGTCTGTAACCACTTTCATGAAGTTTTTAGCATTCTCCGTAGCCGCTACGATGTGCTGAAATGACTTCAGGTACGTGGTGGGGTCCACGTTCTGGAACCACCCGACAGTGGTGGCCCAGCCCTGGTGTTCGGGTTACAACAGCTGCCGCGGAGCTGGCTGGGGCTGTTAGGAAGCTGGAGTACCCCTTTGAGTGCTGCTTCGGAAGATTGGTGGGTGTGTTCTCTGGCAGTTTATACAAGTGGTGGGCTCATCCCTGGGCTTCTTATAGTTCCCGAAGTGGTGTGTGTTCCCGCCCTTTACGCACTTTGGAGCAACCTGACAGCAGTTCTACGTGTGCCGGAAGCGCTGACAACAGTAATATTGACTCACGATCTTTTTTCAATTTAGCTGCTTTGCCGTAACAGCAAAGTCCAGGACGCCGTCGACGTGGAAGATTGATTTTTTGCCGCTTAAGATCCAGAAACATAAGCAGCATCGGGGGTCTCTTCGATCCCATCCTCATTTGCTTCAGCGTTATACTATTTTAGCTCCTCTTTAGGGTCATTTTCAGTGACGCCGCGCATCACGGCGCGGAAGGGGAGGGGGAGCTTGTCCACCTTCAGCAGGTGAATGTGGTGCTGCATTTTCGCTTCCTCCAGAAAACGAGTCAAGCACCGGCAGTTCTGCGTTATAGCAATATAGATGGTAATTCCATCCGCTACATTTTTGGCTTTGATGAAGCCAATTTGTGACGGTGGGCATCTCCGCATCTGCTTCTTTGCTGTCTTAAGCGGCCGCAAAGAAGTTGGAGATAGTGGCCGGTGCCACGGGCGAAAGCGGAAGCATCTTCACTAAGACTTAAATTCTTCTTGGTCCTCACTGGGGCTTTTGTGGGTGGTGCTGGTGTGCTCCAAGTTGCTACCCGGCAGGACAGGCAGAAGGTGGTTGGGACGACTATACGGGTGGCTCGCTAGGTCTTCGAGGTAGTACTGCTGGAAGCAGCGCCACAGGTTGCACTGTTTCGGGTTAGCGGCGAAGATCTCTTCGAGTCACTGATCCGGACCATTACTCTCACTATCACAGAACAGAGCTGAATGCAAACTGATCGATTACAGTCAGGGGGTACGGGCATGCACTGTTTGGCTGCAAATTATTGTACTGTGCCATTGTAAAATTGACGTTGTTGTTGACTTTGTTGGCGAACTTCGGGGTCCCCGAGTCCAAATCATAAGCCCTTCTTCTTTGGTGACCTGACGTGGATGGTGGCGGGACTGCATTAAGCCCGTACCTTCTTATGAGAACATTAAAATCTGGTCAGCTCGTACTCGTAGAGGCCGCTGCGAAATAAACTCATAAATGGTTGGTACGTCGGAATAACGGTGTGGGATAGTGTTCTTGATATACCAGAGAGCGCCAAAGATAGACCTGAATGCCCGGTTCTGTATCACCTAGAGCTTGTTAATGTGCTTCTTGGCACAGTCCCCCCAAGTGGGAAAAATATACATCCTGATCAATAACAATCTTCTTTGCGATATTGGGGGTTCCCGGAATCTTCGGGCACTTATGGCAGGCACCTTTGTCAACTTCATAGTTGTTCATGAAGTTGCAAAGCGCACTGGAAGGCATTCTCCTGGATGGTTGGCACATTAGCGTCGTTATGTAGCGTGGAGTTTATTCTCGTGGGTTCTTGCTGCACAGGCGTATGTCACCGTTGGCCTGAAACAGTATATATATATATATATATATATATATATATATATATATATATATATATATATATATATATATATATTTCTCTAACAATAAGCCAGGGTGTCTCTTCTCTCTAGGGAGGTCTTTGTTGAAGATTTTGATATTACTCAGGTCACCGCGCCATCTTGTCTTTTTCTTGGTGGAAAACAGATCGCACCATTCTTCTACTTTCCTAAATAGTGGCTTTCAACTATTGTATCTTCTCTCCAAGGTATCTCCCGGTCGAAAAATCTCGCCAGGTTAACCATTGTAAAACATTAATTGCACGGACACTATCAGCCGTCACACGTAGCGGCTGGAAATCGCACTGGTAACGCGCAAATTCGCGACGCACACGGCCGGATACATCCGACTGTATACATTGCTCGGCTGCGATGGTCAAATTTGTTGACGCTGACATTCTTGGCATTTCAGACACTTAGATCTAAGTTCCTAACCTTTCGTGTATAAATTTGTCACTATATACAGACTTCTTGTCAGTCGGTACAAGTACTAACTGGAAAATACCCGTGACGTCACCGAGTTGTACACGACCAGTGATCCGTTTACTCTCAACGAGTGCTTCTTGAGACTTACTATGTAACTGAGGTCAAAATTGGGCTATTTGTTAAAACTTGGATTATGCTCCAGATAGAACTGACGGTCATGTTAAGGATTTCTAAGTTGCTCTTTCAGGCTCTACTTCTTTACTTAATTCTTGCCGATCGCAGTGCTTTTCTCTGGTCTTCTCCTTTAAATAATTTCTTTCTTTTCAAAGCAGACAAAGTTGGTGAAAAAGTAAATGACTTCTAATGATTCATATTATATTCTGCTATGCCAGCCGTAGTTTTGCCAAACAGTCCCTTGCAAGTTTATTACGCTTAACCTGCATAACATGTGGTAAGTGAAATACTTATTTACCAGTCCAATTTGATTTCCAAAATATAATGCACATTTGGTGAAGATATCTCCTAGTTTTTTAAATATCTCTATTAGCGGTATGCTCAAATTACGGTTAGAAGTACTCAAATGGTTTCATACGCTAATCATATATGTTATCGGTTGGAAGAAACGATAAATTAAAAGTTTGATTTTGCAAATAAAAATTTGAAAGAGTTTTCGGATAAATAATAATGAGAACCAAAAACTTTGAAATAATCGCTACTGCACTGATAAATTTGTAACCAATTGTTCGTCAATTTTTAATTTCAACTGATACCATCTTGAAGCGACCGACCACTTCGTTGCCTAGGCACTGATGTTGCAAGTGCTCGCAACTTGGTGAACTGAAAAATAGTAGGCTAAGTAATCTCCTTCTAAAAGGAGATTTGAAAAACTACAGTTATTGTTGGTACCAAATAATTTGATCGAGTACTCTAGAAACGATAGCATAAGAATAATAGTTTTTTGAGTCGCACTACATCTGGGAAATATATAGAGCGGTCCTAATAAAGACAAAAGCTTTAATTGGCTACGTGTCTCTTCGTATGCAAGTACATGAAACCCTTCTGCGCGACCGATATTTTACAATGTTTCAAAGTGACCAAAGGTTCCCATAACGCTGCTGTTCGAAAAAAATTATCTTGTATAAGATTAATTCTATTTTCTAAAATTCTTTTTACTAAAAAATTTGATACGGTTCTTAGAAACAGGATCTAAGGAAATATTATTTATTTCTTCAAATTTGCTCTAAAGACAGTGTGGATCGTAGAGGGATTGGTAGCACTTGATTCAAAGATTTATCTAGAACTTCAGAAAAACATTTTAAAATTTTGATGATTCGGTTTACAGGCCTTATCCCCACGCAAAGCTTATAATCTCACTACATTGACCTTAAACTAGACGGATTTCATCGAATAAATCAATAATTTGTAAATGCAACCGTTATTTAGTAAAAAACCAAAAATTCATCAGGTATCCTGCAACTGTAGAAGTTGATGTATTTTTATTTACTGATATCAAAAATAAGAGGACAAACTTAAATGACTGACTAATTATTACTTTTAAATGTTATCTTTACTTCGCCTCGCAACACGGCAAAACAGTGGAAGACCACTTTAGTTAGTTAATAGAGAACTAAAGCTTCTTGGACCTGCAGTTGCAATTGAAAAAGAAAAATAACTTTCTCAAAAAACCAAATTATTTATAATTAATTATATGACCGGGTGAATTGAAAAACCATCGCACTGGATATTTCTTATCACGAAATTATTTTGCAATGCCTAAACTTATATATCTGCCAAGAAATTCTCCAAACCGAAATAACAAATCAAAAACTGTTTAGCAAAAATAATGAACACCATGTTGGAAATAAAAATTTCAATACCAAAAAGATGTGGAAGTTAAGAAATTTTTTAGGCTGTAGGTATTGCTCCTTTAAGATTTCTTCTGTCTCACTGTTCGATCTCCAACGACAATAGAAACAGATCTCCTTCTACTTGAAACTATCAGAGATGGAAAGGAATTGATGTTTAGTGGTGATTTTCCAGATGATTAGTCACTGTTTTCCGAAATACCAACAAACGTAGAAGAAACTGTACTTGCTATGGAGAAATCCCTACGTATGCCAAAAGGGGTACCGCCGATTGCAAGAAAGAACACTCTGGGCTCCTTTCCCTTCCAGATCCTAAACTGATTTTCTCAGAAAAGTCAAAAGAAAAGTTGCGCCAAAGTTTCAGGTGTTAAAACGGTCACAGGAACTATGTGAGGATTACAATACCCTTTCTACCTACTTTGTACTGAACTGTTTTCCTCAATAAAGTCAAGAGAATTGTTGCACCAAAGTTCCAGAGGTTATAAATGGACGCAGGAGTATGTGAGGATTACAACTATCTACATAACTTTTGCGTAACTAACTAAAGGCATGGTTTAGTTTTTCTTTAAAATCACTTTATCCAGATCAGATATTTTAATTCTGGTCTATAGTAAAATGACTTGAGTACATTTCTTTAAATTATGTATTTTAAATTCATCTCAGAGAAGAAGTAGGAAGTGCGATATTGGAACCCATTGAATACGAAATAGAGAAAGCTTTTCAATTCTGTGTTTGGCGATTATTGGGATGGTTGCAACAAGGGTAGGGAAATTAACCCCTCCCCTCCCGCTCAACCATAAAAACCTAGCGTGCCACATACCATTGGATATAAAATATAACAATATGTCATTGTTCAGGGGGTAAAATAGAAGTGAGATATTGCAATCCAGAAACTCAAGGTACATGCGGCATATAAGTAAAGAGATCTATATTTTACCTGTGTCTGTTGATCGATTGTTAGGGTTGTTGAAGTGATCGTGGAGTATTAAAACTGCCTTAAATATATAAAAACTGAAAACCCTAGCATGCAACATATGATTAGATTGGAAATTAATTCATTATTTTATTTTTAACATTCAGTCTACGCTCTAAAGCTAAATACATTTCCGAAGAAGATTATGTATTGAAATACACATACATAAACCATACAATGGATAATTATATAAGAAATTTATCGAGCTGTGAGATGGACTACTGAGTGCCATTTATAAAGTTTTTTTTCACATGATGATGGAATAAAATAAAGCTCGGGGATCTTGCACAGCAAAGGAAAAGGCCAACCCTCGCAATAAAAAATAAAGAACATGCAACATAGCAGTAAGTAAGAAAGAGAAAAGAAAGAAATGGAAAAGAGGAGCGAGAAAAGGAGAAGAGAAGGAATGGGCTGAGAAAGATATTTAAGTGGATAGAAAGGGTTTGGTAAAAGAGAATAAAGAAAAAGAAATCGTATGAAATTCGAGTTTGAAAGAAGAATACAGGAGCGTTACCAGAATTCCCAATTAACATTCAATTATTGATGAAGAAGGTTGCAAGTTTTAAAGTTCATTATGATGTTGAATAGGAGCCTAACGGCTTTTACCATGCGTTATTGTGATAGCTGCCGTACTTGGCTGTTAGTTTCAGTGGTATTTGTTGAGAATACCACCTTTTTTAAGAAATGGAATATAGATGTCTAAAATTAGTCTAACTAAAGAATTTTTTATTTGTTAGAACCACGAAATAAGAGTTCAAAAAAGTTTGCTCTAGAGCGACTACTTTTAATCGGGATAGATCCATGAAGTTAGCTCAGCGACACGATAAGGGTTTGAAACAATAAAAAATTTAAACGTAGAAGAATATATTGGACTAAATTGGGGCAAACTGCTCTTAGCTTGACTATCTGTTTACCACCAAAGCTGAAAACTATAGTTTATCGACATTGGATCACCTTTTTTGATTGCTTCCTGCGATTCTCAACTCACTTTCTTCTACTTAATTCAGACGAACTGTAGTATAGTAACAGTCGACTGTTCAGACATTTTAAAGGGATTAGGTAGGATATCACTTTGTCTAATCATCTTGATTTTCAATTGGGAGATATCGTTCTTTAGGGTGCTGATAAAAGTTGACATAAAGAATGACATATTGACTTAACCACTTGGTTTCTGATATGTACCTAAAATTAGGCTTGATAGGGCTTATTAGCAAGTTTAAAAATTTTCTGTTGTCTGTCAGAAATGTTTTGAAGTACCTACATGTATTGCCGCTATTAGTGATATAGTCTAGAAATGCTTAACTTAAAGCTCCTGTTATAAACCATAGTAGTTACGTGACCTTTCGCCTACATGACAAAACCACGCATTATTCTTCAAGGAATTTACAGGTTGGGACTAAAGTACTTTTGTTAATGCATTAGTTAGTAAACGGTTTTAACATTGTATATATGGTGGTTCTCTATTCTTTATTACATTTACCATCTCTAATTTATTTGATACCCTTTTATTTTTAATTTCTCCCACTTTCATCATCATCTTTTTCTTCCATCATCCGTTTATCCTTGAGGATGTCGGATCTCACTTTTATCTAAGTACTTTAATTATGTATTTTACTTCTTTAGACAGTTTGAGATAAAATTACCGTTTAATTTTCTCCATTTGCCTCACTAATAATTTTCTAAGCTTGCCTACATGCTGGTTGAAGTTGCTTATCAAATTTTTCTTTTGTACTTCTGGCCTATTTCTCAATTCGTTCGCTCTTCGTTGCTAGATTTGAATAAACGTCTGGAAAAAGTTTTTTGGTTGTCATTTACTCCATTAACTGACACTGATTTGCTTCACGTGATCACTAGAGCAACGTTACAAATTACCCCCACTGTTCAAAATGTTTGCGCTCTCTAAGAATTAGTTGTTTTCACAGTCGTCATAAAATGTTTTACCTCCTTTCCCTCTATAGATTTTGAATTTAAAAAATCCCACCTTAATGAAGGACTGACGTCGCTAAAAAAAATTAATTAACGATATATATAAAGAAAAATAAGTGAAGGGCTTTCCCCTCTTTGTTATTCAAAAATCTGTAAAAAGTATGGATATAATATAAAACTGTATTTTAGAGATTAAAAAAAAAATCGATCACATAGCATACGTCGATGTATAGGCAACTTTAGTGATGCTACTATGAGTAAATACATCTTTGTCTCCCACCTCTAATAAAAAATTTAACAAAATATCTACTTCTACATTTAATAACGTTAGACGATCTAGGAAATCAACTCATGGTCTCACTATTTAAAAACATGTATAGTATTCATGATCAGATAAGACCCAAAGAATTTAAAAAAATGTGCACGTTATTTTATGCTATATCAGGATAAAGTAAATCTAAAGAAAAGTAAACTATACCTCTAGTTTGTTCTACATAAATCACAAACGAAGATTATGGCAATTTTCACATTGTTCATGTGTCCATTTTTAACATCTGGAACTTTGGTGCAACTTTTCTTTTGGCTTTGCCGAGGAAAACAATTCAGTACAGAACAGGCTCTTCTTTTCTGCCGTTCCTCTCTTCATAAAGAAGATAAGGTTTTTTACCCTTGAATAGGAGAATTGAGTATAAGCTTTCTTCTCGTCTTTGAGAATTTCATGTCATTTTCTAGCGATCTTCTGACCTGTTCATCACTAGCAAGAAGCAATATCATAAGAGCTAAGAGAATACATGGAGGTCTCTCCATGGTAAATACAGCTTTTTCTATCTTTGTTGGTATTTGGGAAAACAGTGATTAATTATCTGGAAAATTACCACTAAACATCAATTCCTTTTCATCTCCAATAGGTTCAGAAAAAAAGGAGATCTGTTTCTACCGGCGGAAAACTGTGAGACACAAAAAGTCTCAAAGGAGCAATATTCAACAAACTTAAAAAGTTCGTTACTGAATTCTATATGTCTGTCTGTCGGTACGTCACAATATTAGAGATTTTTTAAAACTTGAAAATGGATTCTTATAGGAAATTTTACGCTGAATTCGAAAATGAAGTCGAAAAAATTCTATGTCGGATAATTTTCGAGATATCCGATTTCGAATTATCCCGAAATTCGAAATCGAAATCGAAAGGTCTTTTTAAGTTCGTTCTGTGATTGCTTACAGAGCAATCTCTTCGCCGGCCCCATGTTTTGTTCTTCCATCCTCCTTTTACCCTTGAGGGTGTCAGATGAAGCAATATCTGCATCCTGAAAAATTCGTTATCTTCCACATCTTATTGGTATATATATATATATATATATATATATTATGTTTGCTAAACAGTTTTTGATTTGCTATGCCATTAGTATCCAGTGTAGTAGTTTTTCAATTTTCACTGTGTTATGATTAATTATAAATAATTTGGCTTTTCTGAGAGAGTTGTTTTCCCTTTTGCCTTGTAATTGGAAGATCAAGAAACTTCAAGTCTCTTCTTACTAACTAAAGTGGTCTTTTACTATTTTTGATGTGTTGTGAGATGAACTAAAGATAACATTTGGAAGTGTTAATTAGTAAGACAGTAATTTAAGTTTTGATACCAATGCACAAAAATAAATAACTTCTACAGTTGGTCTATGGATTTGGCGTGAATTGTTCGTTCTCTACTAAATAACAGTTGTTTTCACAAATTATTGACTTATTTGTTAAAATCCATGGAGTTCAAGGTCAATGTAGTGAGATTCTGTACCCTGCGTGGAGATAAGGCCTGCAAACGGAGTGGTTGGTACGATCAAACTTTATCAAATGTTTTTTCTGTAGTTCTCGTAGATAAACCCTTGAATAGACTGCTTCCCGTCCCTCCACAATCCAATTTGAAGAAAGTTGTGAGTGTTATAAGGCAAAATAACTTCTACTTTGTTTTCTAACTATTTCTAAATTCCGTGACTTAGTTAAATGCCTAATTAAATCACATTCTTACTATTACCTGATTCCAATCTCTCACACTCACAAAAATTTTAATAATTCATTATAAGTGTTACATCAGTGATTTTGGTGACAATCAAATATATTCTCCCTTTTTTAGAACCGCCATTCAGATAGCATGGTAATCCCCTTAAAGAGGCCACTTTGTAAACCTTCCAATATCACCTTATTGGTTGATTCAATGACTAAATCCCAATTTTCGTAGCGAATCTCAAATATACCTAGGATGAAAAGAATATGTCACAAGTGAATATAAATTTAGAGAAACGATCATCAATTGGAGTAACAAAGATTAAGCTATAACACTGGTAGAAGCAGCTTCAGTTTGTGAAACAATCCTTCTTGCCAGACTTTGTTGAAAGCCTGAGCAATATCGAGGAAGACGGTAGAACATACTTTTTTTTTCAGTGAGGTTTTAATGGTAATTTTTGATTTAAAAATAGAATTAGCAATGACTAGCAACTAAACGCAGAATCATTGGAAACACTGCAGTCTGATTGGCAATGAAAAAGTATAATATCAATACATGTTCACAAAAAAATGCATAATTGTAATCCAAATGTTGCAATCAATCATCACCACTATAGCTACGTTTAAAGTGAGTGTAGAATTCCAAGAATCAGCTTGAAGAAAAAGCTAATTTTGAAGAAAGGAGGTCAATCGTCTTTTATCATTCTCCTCATGTATTTTACCTAAAAAACGACTGCAATATATTACTAGTGGAAACAGTATTTTTAGACTATAATAGTAAATATTGGAAATCATTCACTAAGAAAAGTATTCATTTTACCACCATGTGAAAATTGGCATTTCCCATAACAAAACCAAAGATTTGATTTGCCATAGAGTCACTGAATTGTAGTTGCAATAGATTTTGCCATCAAAGCTACGACTGTCTGAATTAAAATCGCACCTCTAGAAGCCTTCCACCATAAAAACTTAAAAAAAAACTAAAAGATATTAAAGATTAATGAAAATTGTTGTAAAACATATCAAACAAAACTTTCAACTACTAGTCAGCATTAATCGATAAGTTGAAGAGTTCAAGATCTATTACAAAGATTCAAACGCTTCGTCTTCACAGAAGCTCGAATAAAATTAAGTCGACAGAGATGTTCATCAGTCACCAGACCTTTCCAGAAACTGAGTATTGCCAGTAGTATTCGTTAAAAAAAAGTTAACTGCAATATATTTAATGCCATTACAAGGAGCAGCTGATTAACTGTTAATTAATGACACAATGCATACATTACATAGAATTAGATGGTTTTTAACAACATGCTTCAAGAGTAATCAGACTTTCTAAAATAAAACTGACATCTAGAAGAAAGTGCTGTGTTTGTACCTCGATGTCGACATGCTCACAATTATGGAAGAAGCAAAATGGTGTTTCGAAGGTTGTAGTCACTTTCAGACGGACATCAGTGGAGGAAAACAATTACTTTATTAAAAAAATAAAATTCGAAACACTACCACAAGTAGTTGCATAAACAAAAGTTTCTTTTTTGTGGATCTTTAAGGTGGCTGTTATAATTTAAAATTCAGAGTTATAAAAAGAACATGCAATTTGGTTTGATTAATAAAGCATAAGCATACAAGGCAACTCATTTGTTATAGAACAAAAGCACCTTTCAATATTATGACTTTGCTCATTGAAGCTCACTGAAGTTCACTAACAATGAATCTGGTAGGGTTACGATGTGATAATACACATATTAAATTAGTTATCTTCCAACTACTAAGCCGTAACCTGTTGCATTTTCAGAAGAAAAGATCAAAAAAGGTTTATTTGAGCTTCAAATGTAAGTGATGGAAAGTGTGTGTACAACACAAGGAAAAAAAATCGAGATCTGTAAAGGAATATAAAGTAGGAAATACTGAAATTGCAGAACTCTCTTTCAGAAAGTAATATAAAGCGTATCCTTTCCAGATCTACAAGCGTTAAGAATTTTGGAGCATTTGGGTTTAAACTACATCAGATATTAGAAGCAATTTTGGACTGATTGTTCCAGAAAGCATGCTGCCTAATGAGTATATGAAAGTCAAGAACAGCACCACACTTTCTCTGCTATGCTTAAAACTTAAAAATTTCCGTTAACAAAACCCACAGCATTCTGAACTTTAGTGGTTTGCCATTCCACATTTTTAAACGTTAAATGTTCATAAGTAAACCATGAATAAAAATTAAGAAGTTATATTTAAATAGAGAGCAAGGACATGAAATCTACCCAGCAGTGAGAGAAGACAACAATGGTTTAAGAGGTACTACAGTGGATGACAATAGTAAAGTACGTAGAATCTAAAAAGGAAAATAAAGTCATTCCTTTACATTGAATTTCTATTATTCTATGATTGATTAAAACAATCGCTGTCCACAAAGGCGATAGAGTAAAATATCAGAATGAGAGTGTAAACACAGTTATTAATTACATTATGAAGGTTCCTAAAAATCCAAAGAAGTACTAATGTAAGTGAGATTTTGATAAACAATTTCTTAAGCAGATTTGGAGCAAAGTTCCTCAGATAAATGAGAGCAAAATATTAAAAACAAACCGACACTATCTCACAAATTTACAGGTAGGGAGAATACTCTGATATCAATAAAAATCAAACCTCTGTTTTTTTTTAATTTAACCTTCCATGATTTATATAGCTTTAGATTGTATACAATATGTGACAAACCTATAGTTAACAACTTAACAAAGAGCCTCTTAGAACATCAGTGGAGTGGAATTCACAACAGTACAGGGAAAAAAGGCATATTACAATAATATATTTAAAACTGACATAACATGGCCATTAATGGTCATAGATGAAAATTCCCTATAACTTAAAAGCCAATTTAAAAAATTTAACAAAGACAAAGTCTTGTAATCTTAAAGAGTTTTGGAGAGAAATTTTCTTAATTTATTTTCAAGTTTCTTCTTAACTAATCTTCCTATTTCTGGTAAGGTTTTTGTTCCTTGTTTTCACTGTTTTGGCAATCTTTATTTCCACTTTAGAGACACAACCATAGCACTTCAGTTGTTTATTTTTGATTTTTATTAATGGATCTACTTCTAAAATTTCATTTACAATGTCTCTGTTACTTCTATCTTTTTTACTGCACCTACAATTTCCTTAGCAACTTCATTTTTGTTGCTGTTATTCTTAAAATAGCAAATTTCGGAAGAACTAGAATTGCAGACTATAATACAGATTATTTATAAATATATAATAAAGAATATAAAATAGTCAGCATATAAAGATAATATTTTTAATTAATCAGGTTGCTGTAGTACCTTTAGTAGTTTGTATAGCTGGTTTTTAAGTTTTCTATTAAATTCATGACATCTAGTGATTAAAGTTGTTAAATTTATGACATCATATTAGTTTTACACTTCTCTGATAAAATTACACGTCGACGTCGACATCCTTGGCTTACAATCCTATCCTTTTTTCTCTAGCGTTGCAAAGTGGTATTAAGGCACTTCCAGCACAATAGAAGCTTAAGCAAGTCCTAGTTGTTTTCATATATATTATAGATAGCTCTGACATCTTCCATGCAGTACATAAGCTGTTTGATGACCTTCAAGATTCTATGTGGTTGCCATAATATTCTGGAACCATCCATCAATGATGGTTTAGTTCTAGTTTTCAAACTGCAGTGCACGCCAAAGGGCTAGTTGTCAGATGGCTGTGGCAGAAGCTAGAGCATCTTTGAGGGTCGCTGTGACATAAGTTGTGGGAAAGCGTCGTCTTTGAAAATGGGAAGCATACCCTGAAGCTTGCTGGATAGGCTCACTCCATTTCTTCTTGCAGTCCTCCAAACGATAATCAATCCCACTTGATGCATTGAAGACTACCGTGATTGTAGCACTACGTGTGTCCTTTGTCACTCTGCTCAAGTTTTAAGAACATGAAAGATATTAAGTGTTGCTGATGGCCTTTCCTAATCCGCTTCATGAGTTGGCTTTTCAGTCCCTCATTCAGTACATTAGTCCAACACAATGCCTATAATATAAGACTTGTCTGCATTTAGCAGATGGTGTTTGCTGTTGGGAAACAAATCGGCCACTAATAATCTTGCAAAGTAACCAAATTTATAAATATCCAGTCTACTACGTTTTTTAGTTTCCTAGTTGTAGTGTAATGTCTTTCTTACTAGGTCAAGCTTGTAATTATTAGATGATTACAGAAGGAATTCTTCCCCTTAAGGAAGTATTTGCTGTACAAGCTGAAGTATCTGCCATTCAGAGTAACTCCTAGGCAAGAAAGATAAAAGCGACTGCCGAGTGCTAGCACTAGAAGTCCTAAACACCCTTATAGAGCTCAGCGAGGGCAGCAAGCTCTATTATGGTTATATCACTGTGATTATCAGTTTATGGTGTTAACATATTTCCACAAAGGGAAGGTAATTAACTCACATTAAAAAAGTCAACAAATGTGATAAAATTAGAGCAAATAAGTCAAAGTGGAAGAATTTATTTTCTGTCACAGAAAGTAAAATCGGCCCGCTTATTTAATTCTGCTACTTTCGAAATTCCCATGTTGTGTAATAGAAAAATACATACTTATCGGATAATTGTAGATTGAGAAAGTAAATACCAGTGAGGCTTGTTGATTCAAGATGAGGTACTATGCTACACACCATTATTCAAATCAGGTTTCAGTTACTCACTTTAAGAAATTTGTAATTATTTAATAACCATAATTTGTAAGTCTAAAAATAATCAGCAATACTATTACCTGAATAGAATTTTCTCCATTATCTGTTCATAATAACAACTGAAGAGTGCTTTGGTATACTTTATTTACATTTTAAATTATGTATAAATAAAACATAACTAACAATTCTTATCATCCTCTTCGCCACAATGCATTTCATTCTCTTTATTGTCTTTTAATGTCTCGGTTCCCTCTATAACAGGCACACTTTCTTCTGCACATGTTTCATTTGCACTTAGTTCTGAATCTTTCTCTTCTTTACTCTTTTCATTTTCGTTTTCCATTTCTTCCTCACTCTCACTACTAGCTGTTTCATTATCTGAAGACTTCTGGCTAAGTTTAGGCATCTTTTTCTTGTTCTTCATTTTTTCTTTCCTTTTAAGTCTCTTTTTGCGCTTTTTAGCAGTCTTCTCTTCTGCTTTTTGTTTATTATCCTCCAACTTTTGGTGGTATTCGAACTCCAGTCGTTCCTAAATAAAGTAATTACGACAAAGTGGTATATATAACAACCTTGCGCTCACAGCTTACTCTTTCGCCTTTTTCCTTCATGTACTTCTGTCGAGCATACTCCTTCCGTCGCAAGTGCCTGTACACGTGAAACTCCCCCGAGCCAGCCCCAGCACTTGACCCCATCACATTCCTGACAAACTCGGGGACGGCGGGCATCCCTCTTTCCTTGGGCTTTTCAGGTATAATTATAGCCTTTTCCTGAAAATATTGTAAATATTTACATTGCCGGAACAACATAACCTACAAAAGTACAGGATTCTTCATGAGCTTCTCCAGTTTTAATCGTTGCAGGTCCGTAGCATTCCGCACGATCATCGGCCGCTCGGGCGGTTTTTCCTCAGTTTCGCTCTTGATTTCCGACATTTCACAGCAAATTCGCCGAATTGTGAGGACTTAAAAGGGCAATGCGTACACAAATGAAGTTCGTTGGATATGGCCGCCAACTTCGCTGCTGCGAGACGCAAAAGTCACTTTGTTTACGAAGTTATTGTTGTAAAATGAGATGATTACAATGAGAAAGTTATTTTGAGGTAATTCAGCATGCTGGCCGTGCGCGGTGTGTGATTATGTAGATTTCTCGAACGACGCTGTGCTAGATGCCGGGGAGCAGGTAATCCGGGTTCGGTTGGCATCGCGCCGGGCAAGGCAGCCCCGAAATTTGGCATCGAATTAGGACCAGCGGCTAAGTTCACGCCCACATATTTTGACACACCGAGCCACTACAAATGTCGAGGAGATGCGGCTGTAGATTGTAGATTTAACAGGAGCGGACCCGCCGTCACCTATGAGGTAGAGATCTGGCCCCCGCGGCGAACTGTGCGCGCTGACGCGCCAGATGTCATGTCCGCGCCAAGCCGAAATCTAAGTTCATTGCTGTCATGGATGTCTACTAATTGGTGGTTTGCAGGAAATGGTTGTTGTAAGCGGGAGTTGGGTGAAAAATGTGGCCACTTACCCAACCCCTGCCAACGAGAATGACATGGTAATATCTACAACGAATAGCAAGATGAGCGCGAAGGCAATCCTGATCTGCCGGCCAAATTCGCACCCCTTTCAGGAGCGCACCCTCACGCTCGACCAGCCTGTTAAGGTGGGCCGATCGGTGGCAAGAGCGCGGGCCACCCCGACCAATGCCATCTTTGACTGCAAAGTGCTGTCCAGGAACCATGCAGTGCTTTGGTATGACTGTGGCAAGTTCTATCTACAAGTAAGCCTGTGCCTATTAACTCTAAACTTCAAATGCAAAAAGTTGTTTTAGGACACTAAAAGCAGCAATGGGACATTTGTTAACAACAACCGACTTTCCAGTTCAGATTTGGAGTCTCACGAAGTCTGTTCCGGGGATATAGTGCAGTTTGGTGTGGATGTGGTCGAGAATAACCGCAAAGTTACCCATTGCTGCATTGTGGCCACTCTGAAACTATATTTAGCGGATGGGAAAGAAGCGAAAGCTAGTCCTAGTATAACTGAAAGCAACCAGCGTGGTAAGTGTTTAATTGCCCTTAGGTGCATGTTGGTTAATTAACTATTTCGTATAGGACTGGTGCCATTAGATGAATTGTACAAATTAAATCAAATTATACAAGAAGCGTGCCAGAGGGAACAGTGCCTGGAGAGCAAACTGACAGCGCTGCAACATATTGTTGAGGAAACGCGACGTTCTGCTGATGAAAGTTGGCAGGTAAGGGTGCAAGGAATTTGTTTTCAATTCCATAGATGCTATTATTTGTTGTTTTGTTTACATTTCTCATAAGCAGGTCAAGGTTAATTGTAGCGTAAACATTTAATGTGGCAGTAATGAACCATTTGTATATAATTACAAGCAATTAAGCTCCAACGTTAATTGAAATACATTAATATATTAAATTTTTATTGCAGGCTTACATAGGTGAAGAACGGTTGTTATCCCGAGTGTCTACTCTTGAAAACCAACTTGCTCAAGCAAACAAAAATATCAGCGATGATAGATTAAGGGAAGAACTACATAAACTGCAGGTATAGCAAAGTGTAGCTTGTTGGTGGTGAGGTACAGGAGGAATTTCATTTTACAGGAGGAGAAAGCATCATATCAGATAGCAGCCAAGGAGGCGCTGCGAAAGCTTCATGCAGAGAGGCTGGAGGCGGTTGCGGCAGCCACTGAGCAGGAGCAAGCCAAAGCTACAGCTGAGCAAGAGGCCTGCCTTGCGAAAGATCAGTTAGTGCAACTCCAACAAGAGTTAGAAGTATGTAAATTTAAAGCCGGCTGGGATGGTATTAAAGTCTGCTCTTTGCTTTAGGAGGTGACGCATAGGCTCATGTCTGAGCAAAAGAAGTCTGATGAAGAGAGGGCGCAGCTGGAGCAGCGAGAGAGGGAGCTGCAAGCCAGGTTGGATGCTGAGTCACAAGTCGTTAGTGAGCTGCAGGCTAAGCTCGAGCAGTTCAAGTCTCTTGTGAATAACCCTACAAGGGACCTGTTGCCATTAGAAGAATTAGAGGTTGGTGTGTTAGATCTTTTACAGAATTTTCTTCTTTAATATTTTGGTTTATGAACATCTTTTACTTATGGGTTAATTCCTATTTAGGTTACGATTGACCTAGATGGGTACAGTTTATTTTAAATTGTGATTGTATGACTGTTGCCAACAAGCAAAATACAATCTTGACAGCCTTGCCAGGATATTTTGCACTACATTAATAGGTCGTGCAAGCTTGAAAATTGATGTTGCTTGAGCATTATTATTTCTGAGGACATTGTTGATTTCAAAGGTGAAAGTTAAGTGTGATAGTGCATCAAAATAAATTATTCTTTGTGAATTTACAAAAGGTAATGTTTGGTGGATGTGCCTGATTTAACACCTACTTTGATATAACTTGTTCTTTGTTCTTCTGATAACTTAATTACATTGTCAGAAATTATGAGAGTTACCCTCTGGTTTATCAAATAGGAACTTGTAGACTTTGTGTTTAACAGCTTCTACACAATTTTATCTCTTTTGATGCTGGATATTTTGATTTAAGTTTTTTTTGCACTGCTATTTCCGAGTCTTCTTAAGGTTTTACTTAATAATTGTCCAATATTTTTTAACTGGACATAGTTCTGACGCATCTGGTGTGTTGGGTACAAATGGAAAATTGTTAGTATAATATTCCTGGACGTCTTTTCCACAGTAGTAAGAAGCAAGATTCAGGTAAAACAGCAAAGGACATCTGTAGTTCATCAAAAAAGCAGCAAGCGTGTATTTTGACACTGTAACCTAAATGTAGCAGTTTATAGTGTTAGTTATGAAAAATTTGCCCTTTTAGTGATATACAAATTATCTGCCATACTAAGAATTTTTTAGGAATTTCACAACTTGTTTGAATTCATCTTAAACTTTCCCCTTTCTCTTGCTGTGTAAAATTCTTGACCTGGAAGTGGTCAGCCTTGAAGTAAGTTTATTGTGGAACAACCAACATTATGACATTATGAGTATAATTTACATGCTCTTGCTTTGGCTGTGGTATTCTGCTTATTATCACAATTAGGAGTTATTACAACTTGTATGATAACAATCTGGTCTACTTTTTAGCCCTTTGTACTTTTGCTTTTTTGTTACTAATTTTCTGGATGAAAAGGTTTGGATTGTTTTCGAAAATCTTTACAATTGTTATTCTGGTCGATTTAAGCTTTACATTCTGTAGAATAGAGCATAACGCTAATTAGTTGTGGGTAAATAAAGTTCTAAAATTTTATTTGAATTATGGAAATATAGAGAGAATTAATTGTACGTTAAATATTAGGCTAAGTGTAAATAACCCCAAATATAATACTTTAAATAAATTAAGCCAAAATAGCTTTAAGAGGTACAAGTAGTCTTTGAAGAATCTATTTAGACCTTTGCACTTACTGCAAAGCCGTAAGTGATAGTGATTAAAATAGTACAGGGGGTATTAAGGGTCTATTTATTTGTTTAAAATCAGAAAAACAGAACGATCAAAAGGAATTATTGGAAGAAGAAGTAAGGAAGCGTAAAATACTGGTGCGAAGCTAGAAGAAACATAGGCATGTCTAGAATTAAAGTACATATTAGGCTATTATTAAAAGATAAAGGAGTTATAACAGATATGGCAAGAGAAATCCAGCAGTCGAGAAAAATAGGGAAAAAAAATAACAACGAAAAAAATACGTTCAATACTGATAGAAATGAAATCATTGAACAAGAAAATAAAATCGGCAAGAAAACTTAAAAGGAAAACATTTGGTTTAATGATGACTTTAAAAATAAGACCCAGGAATAGGAGACACAGATGAGACTCAAGAAAAAAAGGATTTAAAACAAATGTAATCTACACTAAGCTTATGATAAGTAGGGCGCATTACACACTAGAAGAACTGGGATGAAACAAGGATATGATGAAAAATCAAATAACAGAGCAGTAACCGAGAGAATAGGAGGAATTGGGGAAATAAATTCGGAAAATTAAGAATGCAGAGAGACTCATCGGAAAAACTAAAAAAAATTGATCATATTGAAAAAGACATATATATAAGAGAAATAGGATAAATAGAATAGAAAGAAAAGGAAAATAAATGATGTTAAAAAATATATAAATGAGGTGAATAGTAAACAGAAAACGTATACAGGATATTGGAATATTCAGAAAAATGAAGAAATAGGAATAGGAAGAGCTTGGAACACAAATACATCTACAAAAAAGGAAATTGAATTAGGAAATGGAAAAGACATGGATAACGATAGTGTTCAGGTATTAGGACTTAGAAAAATGATTAAAAAAGAAAGAAGTAAGTTATAATTAACAAAAGATCAATGTAGACATATTACATATAGTGATACGACTACAACTACAAGAAAAAGTTTATGGTCCAATAGAGGGAACAGCATAAGAGCAAATAATGGATTTTTATATAAACTTATAAATAGTATTAGATAAAGTAAGGGAAGAAAATGAAAAACAAAAAGAGCAGCAAACTATATGGAAGACACAATAAATAGAAATGGGATATAGATGATTGATTGCTGCCAAAGAAATGGATTTGATAATATAAAATACAACATGGGAACAAAGAGTAGAAGATAACTATACATTTGTTGTATTAGAGCAATATGAGTTTGATCTAACTATATAATACACACTCAAAACCTACTAGAGAAAATTCAACAAATTACAAACAAAACAAAATACTCAATTAAAATCAATAAGGTAGAAGAAGATAAATAATGCAGCATAGTGGCACTAAGAAAGAGGAATTTCAAAGGCTAGAAAACTAACTATAACGGGCTTTGGAGGAATGATGGGCAGTCCTTCAAAAAGCAATGCAAAACATAGCAGAGCAAATATATAGAAGAAACTTAGAAAACGTACGAAAAGGACAGAATAATGGATTAATGAAATAAACAAACTAGTAAAAGAAAAAAATGCTTGGAAAAATACATCTAAACAAAAAACAATGACAGAAATTATAGCAAAAAGGGAAATAGAGTAAAATCAAAGATAACAGCGGAAGGGGGAATTAGGAGGGAATTTGGCAAAGAGACAAGTAAAACATCATCATCATCATCAAGCCGTGCAATCTTAAGATTATGGCTGACGCATAGTTGCGCCTTGAAATCCTATTTATGAGGGGGATTACTCCTCTTTCCTTTGGTTGATTACAGATCCTTGTGTGTCCTGGCTTCGCGAGTTATTATCTTCCACTCCGTTCTTTACTTGCATTTCAGTTTCCAGTCTGTTATTCCCAATGTTCCTATGTCTTCTTCTACTTGTTTTAACCATCCTATTTTGGGTCTTCCCCTTTTCCTTGGACCTAGTGGGGTCCATTGTGTTATTCTCCTTAGCGTCTCCGTCGGGGTCCTCCTCATGATGTGCCCGCCCATTTCAAACGTTGTGCCTTTATAAATCTTGTGATAGTTTCTCCTCTGAGTTCGTCTTCTATTTCTTTATTGGTTTTTAGTCTTCTTTCTCCAGTTGCTGTTATATTTGGTTCTAATATTGTTCTCATTATTTTTCTTTCCGCTATTCTCAATTCTTCTTCTTCTTTTTTGCTTATTATTGCTGTTTCTAGGGCGTACGTCAGTATTGGCCTTATTAATGTCATATACATTTTTATCTTAGTTTTCTTGGTGATTGCTTTGCTTTTCAGAAGGTTAATGTTTCTTCCATAGGCTTGGTTTCCTTTGAGGATTCTTTCTTTTATCCGATCTTTGCCTGATTGTTGTATCGTCGTTCCCAGATAGTTGAAATAGGTAACAGTTTCGAAATTGTGCCTCTGCGTTTTTGTGTGTCCCTTTCTTCTCTTCCTACTTTCATATATTTTGTTTTGCTCTGATTTATTTCCATTCCATATTGTCTTGCTTCTTCCTCTATTTTTTCTACTGCTTTTATTAGTTTCTGTCTCGAGTTTGCCACTATTGTTATGTCATCCGCATACGCTACTATTTGGATGTCGTCGGTAATAATACTTTTTTGTCTAGTTTCACGTTCCTTATAATGCTTTCTAGTACTAAGTTGAATAGAGAGGAGAGATTGAGTCTCCTTGTTTTACACCTTTTTATTTGGAATTCTTCCGTTGTTGTTTCTTGAAATCGCACTTTGCTTTGGTTTCGTGTATTGTCATTTTAAAAGTTTTTCAACGTTTGGGATATCTTTAGTGTTTTAGCTCTTTCATCATTTTCCTCTGTTGATTGAGTCAAATGCACTCTTAAAGTCTACAAAGAGTACATGAACTTCTCTGTTATAGTCTCTTGTTTTTTGGAGTATTTGTTCTACGATATGTATTCCGTTGATTGTTGACCTGTCTGGCCTGAAGCCATTTTGATAGTCCCCGAGGATTTCCTCCGCTTGTAGTTTCAGCCTCTTGTTTATCAGATTTGCCAAAATTTTGTAGGTGGTATTCAGTAGGGTTATTGCTCTGTAGTTCTCACACTGTTCCTTATTTCCTTTTTATGAATTGGTGTTATTATTCCTGTGTTCCATTCTTCCGGAATTTTCTTTTGTATCCATATCTGCTTTATTAGAGTGTGTATTTGTTTATGTAGTTGTTGGCCCCTCATATTTCAGAAGTTCTGACTCAATTCCATCCTCTCCCGGGGATTTTCCGTTTTTCAGTCTTTTTATTACTTCTTGGACTTCCTTTTCTGATGGGTATTCGTCTTCTTGTTCTAGCGCTGTTGTGCTATCCTCTTCTGGTTGTTCCGTTTTGTCTGGTTCTGCATTAAATATTTTTTTGTAGTAGTCTTTCCAGATATTTCCTATTTTCTGGGGCTCGTATTCTATTTGGCTTTCGTTGTTTTTTAATCCCCTAGTTCTAGTTCTGGGTTTATTTGTTTGGTTTTTTATTTTTCTGTAGAACTTTTATGCTGTGGTTATTACTGTCTTGTTCAATTTCCTCGAGTTTGTTATTTAGCCAGTCGTTCTTTTTCCTTCTATATAGTATGTTTGCGTTATTTCTTTTATTTCGTATTCTCTTCTGTCTTGTTCTCTACTCGTGTTGATCCATTTAATTCTTGCCTCATTCTTTAGTTTTCTTGCTTTTTCACAGTCTTCGTCGTACCATTCTTTCGTTTTCTTTTTTGTTGTCTTCCTTCCTAGCACTTCTTCCGCCGTTCGCTGTATGTGTTGTTTCATTTCTCTCCATATTGTCTCTATGTCCGTAATGTTTGTTAGTTTGTTTTGTGTATTTTTAGCGTATGAATCTTGATATTTTTCCCTCGTTTCCTCGCACCCGAGAGCTTCTAGATTTACTTTTGTTACTTCCGTTTTGGTGTTGTAGTGCTTCCTCATGTCTAAGTTCTTTAGCTTTGTTATTACTAAGTAGTGGTCTAATTCAGCTTGTGCGCCTCTATAGGATCTTGTATCTATTGTCTTGTTACGTATCCCTTTCGTGGCTAGTATGTGGTCAATTTGATTTTCTGTTGTGCCTGCCGGATGTCTCCATGTTGCCTTATGTTTTTTGGGGTGTTCGTACTTTGTAGATATAAGCGTCGTATTGCAGGCTCCTGCTAACTGGCATAGTCTGTGTCCATTGTCGTTTGTTGCCTCGTGTATTGTCCCTTTTCCGTTTCCTCTTACTTCGCTCAGGTACGGCTCTTTCCCTATTTGGGCATTTGCATCTCCCAATATTATAATTTCGTCTTTTTTTGGCAGGCCCTCACACAATCTTTCCAAATTTTCATAGAATCTGTCTTTCTCGTCTTGCTCTGCGACTTCCGTAGGTGCGTAAATGTTAATAAATGATACGTGCATATTTTCCATTTTTAGTCTTAGTAATGCTATCCTGCCGTCCACTGGTGTAAATTCAATTATGTTTTTTACTAGCTTTTTTCTGATGTAGAATGCTATCCCATTGCTCCCTCTTTTCCCTTCTCCGCTGTATAGGAACGTGTATTTGTCTTTTGTTATTTCTCCTGATCCTTCCCATCTTACTTCTTGTATGGCTGTTATGTATAGGTTATATGATTCTAGTTCTTTAGCTATTTCTTCCATTTTGCCTATCCTTAGCAGCATTTTGATATTCCATGTTCCTATTTTTATCTGTTTCTCCTTGTTTTTCCGTTTTGTCCTCTTCTTTTTTTGTTTTGTATTTCTTTGTTTGTCTGTTGATGTGATTGGTTTCCATGTAATGAATTGTCTTGTATTGGTAGTAATTGGTGTGTTTTTCTCTTTTTCCTTTTTCGTTAGCTGGGTCGTATGTCCTTTTTGATTCCTAGGTTTTTGGAATGTTTCTGCTCGTTCTCGTTATTTTCAGTAGTTCTTCCCTTCTTAGGTTTTCTTCTGTTGGGGTTCTTTCGCTTGCCTTCCTCGTTGTCCCCTTGCCTAGAGGGGTATCCACTAGGTTTTCGTCGTTTTTTCTTTGTTCGTGGGTTTTGTGCTTTTCTATCTCTTCTAGCGTGTATACTTTGTGCTCCTTATATTGATATTTCTCCAGCCCTTTTGCCTCCCTGGTGACTTTGGTTATGTCTTTTTCCACTTTCTCCTTATCTCACCTTCCTTTAGTTGTTCAAGTGTGTATGTTTCGTCTCCTACTTGTAGTTTGTTATAACGGATATTTGCTCTGTATCCCATGTTTCTAGCGTCTTTCATGTGTATTAATAGATTTTTTCTGTCCAGTTGGATTTGCCTTGGATAGTATTCATTGATCCATATATTACTACCTTTTAGTTTTTTCGCGGCTTTTAAGATTTCTTGCTTTTTACTCATTGTTGCTAGTTCCAGTACTATTGGTCTGTTTCTCGTACTTCTTTCATCACTCCGTCCTATTCTTTTAATTTCTTGGACTTCCTTCTCCATGTCTATATTGACCTCAATATCCCTTAAGATTGTTCTTGTTCTTTCTTTCAGTTCCAATTCAGGTTCATTCGATGCGTCCTGTACTTCTTGTATTATAATTTTCTTTTTGCATACTTCTTTTTTCAATATTTCAATGAGTTGATTCTGCGCTTTCAATTCCTTCTTGAATTCCTCATTTTCTATCTTTAGCTCTTCGTTTCAAGTAAAACATACAAAATAGATAATAGAAAAATCTGGACAAAATAAATGGGGAACAAAAGAAAAGAAATAAGAGCGATAAAAGATGAATATGGTTAAATAAAATTGAAACGAAAGAAAGCTTAGAAACTTGAAAAGTATATTATATAAGATTAAATGGTTAGAAGAAAAGGTTATGGACTATATGCAAAGAAGCATCAAATATACAAAAGGTACCGAAAGAAAGGGGAAATTATTTGATAATATCTATATATAAGAAGAGAGAACAAACACATTGTGAAACCTACACATCAATTTGTTTAGCTGAAACTAGTTTTAAATTGTATACAAGAATATTAAAGCGAAGATTGATATATGTAGAACTAGAAATATGTAGAACTGAAAATAGAAGAACAAACAGCTTTCAGATCTGATATACATACATATATCCATAGAAGAAGCAGAAAAGTTTCTTAGCATTTATATATTTAAAAGCAGCATTTGATCTGGAACAGTTTAAAAGAAACAGAGGTACCTGATACAGCCATCAAAATAATTAAAAGTACATATAAGACAGTTAAAGGCAATTTATAAATTTCAGGACAAAGATCAGAAGAATTTAGAATAAACGAAAATAAGGAGATGGCCTAAGTCTACTATTATTTGTAATTCTTATGGATAAGTTAAGCCCATTAAAAAAGGAGAACAACTAGATATTATAATAATTCACAGAATTTTAGAAACAATTAAAATAAGTAACTTTCTATGTGTAAATGACATAGTTTTAGTAGCAAAAATAAAGAATAAAATGCAAAGACTAGTAAACATACAGATTAGAGAAATAGAAAATTTGAAAATGGTAGTAAACCTAGGAAAACTAAAGGTAATAATAATAAATGAAAAACATAGTGATAGTCAAAATAACAAAGATAGGATATAAAAAAACCTGCTAAAAATACGAATATTGTAGTATATTGTAATGACGGCAGATAGAAAAATAAATCCTGAAATAACCAACAGAGGAAATAAGTCGACAAAAATATATTTTGCATTAAACAAAACAGTATCATGGTATAAAGAAATCGAAAATTGATTTAAAGTGAATATATATATATATATATATATATATATATATATATATATATATAACAAGTAATGTCACAAATAATAACATATGCAACTGAAAATGCAATAAAGATGAAACATAGGAAAGATACCAGAAAAGACTAAATAGGATAAAATAGGTAACGATGATGTTAGAAAAATAATAAGACAAACCAGTAACCAAGATGATCTGGAATCGCAATCCAATACATGAAAACGCATAAGGATTGAAAGAAGATTTTGATTTTTCTCAGATCCTGGTTTCCTGACAGTTGCCAGTCGATTCTTGAATTCTTTTCAAAATCTTTATTATAGTCGATTTTAGTGTTGAGGAATTTTGCTGTCGCAGTATGAAAGGTTTGAATTTTCTATATGTAAAATTTAAATATATAAAAATTTAAATAACTGAATGTCAGAAATAAAAATTATAGAATAGTTGACGTGTGACATATTTTAAAGTATAGGCTAAATAGTTGTACATCAAAATTTTTCGTGACGCTTTTCACCATTCCATTCTTTAACAGTTCACAAAGCATTACTGGAGAGACAATCTTCTTTTGAGTAGATGATCCAGTAACTCAGGATGTTTGCAAGAATCATGGCTCATAATAGTTATTGTAAATTCAGTTTTTGAAGCAGAGTATTTGTATGGCAATCAAATTTGTAATACGATCTTACCAAGGAATTTTATTGAGTACTAACAGAGCGAATTTGTCAGTATGTATTGGGTGCTTTACATCTTTGTAAACTTTAACTTACAATGGAAGAATACTTTTTAACTCAGTTACTTATTGAAGGGACTTAACTGTGCAATATTTTACTGTCTGAATAAGCAGTCATTCTTTTCAGATGTAATATAAAAGTAGCAAATGTAATTCTTACCGATAAAATATCTATTTTCTACGTGTATTTGTATTTTTTTCCATAAAATTAAAAATTATTCAAGATTGGGACAAATCTGCCACTACTTGGACTTGAAAAAACTTAGAGTAGTACAAGGATTCCCACAGCAAAATTATAATACAAATAATAATTGTGAAATTATTTCTGGGAAGAATTGTATTTATTAATTTTTTAATTAGGATATCATTAAATTAACTTTCTATTTAAAAGTTCCAGTGGCAATATTTTCCCTACGATGCTCATAATTTTTCTTTTGTTGGTTATCTCGTCATGTTGTAGTAATTTTATTATTTTTATAGTTCTTGTCGCTTTGTCTCTTTATGCTTTTGATATTTTTTCTTCTATTTCATTTATTAGATCTTCAATTTCCTTGTTTCTTCTTTTCCATTTTTTAAATCTTCAAAATATTCTCTTCATCTTTCTGAGATTTCTTATTCTCTTGTTAGTAGTCTATTATTTGGTTTTTCTATAATTTATTTACATATTATTTCCTGTCCCTCAGTTTCTAAGTACTTTATAGAATAATTTTTGATTTCTATTTAGTTTTTCATGTCCAATTTTTTTCATATTGTTTGTTGTGCCTTGATAACTATTCTTTTTGCATTCTTTATATTTTTCTATATTCTCCCTATGCATTTTCATTTTGTTCTTTTAGATATGTCTTCTATGCTTTTTTAATAGCTTGTTTTATGACATTTCATTACTATGTTCATTCTCTGTCTGTTTGTACAATTGTTGTTCCACAAATTTATTTTGCACTTTTCAGAAGATTGTTTTTAAATATATTCCATAATTCTGGTATATTGTAATTATGTGTGTTATAAATCTTTAATTTTTGGTTCAGTCTACCTTTATATCTTTTTGCATTTTATTATCTTTTATATGTTCTAACGTTGCATTATAGTTCATCTTTAGTTTCCTTTTTTTTTAACTTTGTATTCTTCATTATTAATATTTTTGTTTTTGTCAAGTAATGAATGGCCACTCTCCATTTCAAGACGACATTTAGCTTTGTATTTTTTATTCTTTTTGTTAATGTTTTTATCACTATCGTATAATCTGTTGTAGACTTTTTATTTCTATTTTTTAGTTCTCTTGTGTACTTATTTCCTTTTTTACATTTGATGTTACTAATATTTAATTCATTTACCATACGTAATTCTAGCAACCTTTTACCATTATTAGTTATTAATTCTTTTCTGTATTCCTTGTTATTGGTAAGTGATCTTTTTACATTATTTCCCATTTTTGCATTTAAGTTAAGAGCATGATTAGATTTGTGTCATAATTTCTGTTAGTAACATTGACAGAAATTATTTCAGAATTTTTTTGTTCTTATGTTTTTAATAATCCCAGTTCATTTTGTAGGGGGCGTTCAAAAATGATTGGTTCTACAATTCTTTTCTCCTCACTGATCTTATTAGGCAGAAGTGAGTATATATTCTATTAGAAGCATTCCTCTTCAATGTCTATACACTTTTATTATCACTCTGTCAGTTCCTGTAAATCTGCTGCAAAGATTTGGCTATGGACAGCTGACTTAAGCTCATCTTTGAAGAACCTGTTTTATTGCATGCAAGATTTGGCGAATGGAGAGCATGAGGCAACATGGTAATGGTGTGATTGCTGGTATGTGACCACTCCTATTTTGAAGTAACGTGTTGTGTCTATTTCTTGTGGCGGTGTTGCTGAATACTTTAGTATTGCTCATTGATAATACTCTCAGAAGGGGGCAGCCAATTCATCAATAGAATGTCCTACTTGATTACAAAAGACAATCGCCTTCTGTTTTAGGATTAACAATCCCAGCCATGATTTCTTGGGATGCTACCATCCAATATAATAGGATTTCTTTTCCGGTATCTCGTATTAGAATCGTAGTCTGTTTGTTATGACTCGAGGGACGTCTGTATAGCTGCTGTAACAGTTGGTATACTTCCACATGTTTTCTGCTGAGTAGTGAGAGTATGAGGAACTCATTGTATATTGACTTTTGTCATCTTCAAATTCTCGTAGTTGATGGCATACAAAGTTTCATGAGAAAGATTTGCCTGTTTGCTATTCTCAAGTCGAGCATATGCTGGATAATATGTGATTGGCGCGGATTTGCTGGACTCTGTTGTTTTTACCTTTTTCTTTTGGATGTCAAAAATAGACATTTTCTCACAACAAAAAAACATGCCGTTCATTACTGTTCATGATTGTCTGCACTTGCAGTATTACTTGTATATGTTGTGGTAGTGCCATCTGGTGACATCACGTGATACTACAGATTATCTTCAGATATACACTGGGCGCGCATTTCAATCTATGACACAATCATAGTTTTCAATAATCTCAAACTTTTTTGAACGTTCTAAATAAGTTGCATTTTTCGGGCAGATGGCTTTAAGAGGAAGTGTTTAGTGCAAACTTCAGAACATCTAACATATTTTTCTGAAAGGTTTGCTTGCATATTTAAAGTTTCTATTTGGCAAAAATTTTTAATTGCATTTTTATTTTCGGGCGTTGAAAACATAGTCAAAACAAGCAGTATTTTTGGTCTTTACAATGGGAAGAATATGATGCAACTTAAAAAATAGTGTGCTGTGAACAAAGATGCTATAAGTAAACGTATGTACAAAAATGGTGTGTGAAAATTTGTTTTTGGTGATGCAACATGTGAAGGTAAAGATAATGAAAGTATCTCAAAAGCCATTTGTGCACGCTTGGTTACGTTTTGTTATGATATTTGAATCTCTGGCAATTTGACGATGGACTGTACTTCTATCGGTGATCTCTTGCAATGAAATTCAATGAAAACGTTTTATTTTAAATGGTGGATTATGTATAGATCGTTAAAGATAGTGTAAAAACCGTTATGAATTGTAAATCATGCTGAAGCAAAATAAGCCACATTGTCTATTTCGTGGGATTGAAAAGGACTTCTCTTCTATGAACTACTTATGAAGAAAATTGATTCCAACAAGTTTTGTTTCCAATTCACTCATTTTAAAGCAGCAAACAATAAGAAGCATCCAGAATTGATCAATTATTATGGTTTTTTATTATTCACAAGATTTAGACTTATTTAGGCCTCTAGAATTCTTGATAGAAAAAATCTCACTTCTGTGGAGAGTTGCAAAAACATCCCTGTTTTTTGTCCAGAAAACTCAAGTTTTGGGAAGATGGAATTTTTAATTTGCCTGGAAGTAGGCAAGAGATATTGAAAAAAATGGTTAACACGTTGTTCAGTAAAGGTATTCTTCAATATGAACGTTTTGTTTTTGAACTTCACTCTAAAACAGGAACTTAGTTTTTTCCTAACTCAGTAAACTTAGTATTAGATCTTTCTCTTCCACATCTTAATCGGAATATTTTTTTGTTTTGCCAATTATTTTTGTAAAGCTTTCTGTATGGCTGTGATTACTTCGCATTTTCTACATTTGTTTCACTGGTTCTATTTCCTATAGTTCCTTTGGCCATCTTTCTTTTTCCATATGCCAAAATTACATAAATCTTTTCAATTTATTAGTTGTAACAATATTTATGTTCACGTTTGCTGATCTTAAAAAATAATTCCATGTAGATATGCACTTTATTTTTACAATTTTTCTTTATTCTTTCTCTTTTTTTCTCTGCATGACCCTTTCTACGATGCTTTTAGATGTTCTTATAGACTTTATGCTTAACATTTGTCCCATATTATCCAATGAAACTGTTGTATGACCCGTTTTCTTACTACAATTATACTTTTTATTGCATTTTTACATCCTATTGCTCTGTACTGTTTTCTACATGTTTATTTGTAACTTTCATTTCTTATATTTCTGTGTCAATTTTCTTAGCATATATTGAGCATTTAATTTGTCTTGTGTACACATTAGCAGCGCATACAGACAATTCTCCAATTAGGATCTATACTCTTACATTTGGGTCTGTAAGTCTTTAGATCTTCATTTGAGCAGATTTTAAATAGAGCAAGCGATGTAGAGCACCTTCTTGGAAGTTCTTTTGATATTTAAATTTCTACTCCAATATAAATTTATTAGTTTACATTAGGGTATCTAACACCTTTCGGATACAGACAATAGAAGAACCCAAACTTAGAATTTTGAGATAAGGTACCAAGTTTATAATAGTGACGACCATTGTTCTTGATACATGCATTACAATAGGGTATGAAATTTTGACACAATTTTTATAAATATTTGTGGTATGTGTTGTGCAAGATGCAACAACTTAATGTGCCTAATAGGATGTTAAAACTACATCCTTTTGAAACAACAAGAGGTATAATGACCAACTATTTTGGTAGAAGTGAAGCTAATGGAGTGGCAGAAGATAGGGTCCTATCAGATGATTTTGCATAATTCCAACCTACAAGTTAATATTTAATAATTGCTGGTCATCAGATATGAGGGTGGCAAGTGGATTTTTATCACTCCAGATCTGACTAGTGCTGATGTTGAAAATATCGTAGGAAAAACAGGTGAAGAGTATAAATTGTAAGAAATTTGATACAGAAATATAGTTCTGGATGAACAATTGCTTATGGATAGTACTTCAAACACACTATCCGGCATCACGTCCTTAAATTTTGGTGTGCAAACAGTTTTCGATTTAAATTTTTCTCTGCAAATTCATTTGGCTTTCTGGGTATTGCTTTTTGTTGCACTATACATTAACTTCTTTAACATTACATCTCCACTAAGTAGTAAAGACAATTTGAAAAGAATAAATGTTATGGAAGGATTAAGTTGTTTATCTGAGAGTTGCTAAAGGCATGAAGAGTCTATTCTGAAGTTGTTTTATTCTTCTGCTTTTGTGATTTTACTTTCAATGCATGCTTTGATAATCCTTCCTAATATTTTTCCATTTCATTTTTATTTAGATTTTCATCCTAGATTCTCTTTATTTTTTCCATTTATTGCTGACTCCCTCAATTTGAAACCTAGATGTTTTTTCAGATTACATACTTATCTTATCTGAAGTTTTCTGTTGCGTTTACCATCACAGGGTTGATTATGATCAATCTTTAATGTTTTTTGTGATATCTGGCTTATTTCTACTTTAGTTTCACTGGGTGTTCTACTACAATGATGAGTTTTATTGTTTCTCACCTAAGTGTCATGACACCTCTCACCTTTCTTCCCATACTTCGTTTTGTATTTATTAATTTACCTAGTTCTGTAAATATCTAGATTTGCATTGCATAGGTTAAAAGGAGAAGCATATCTAGTAAAAAATTAAGGTTAGTGGAACAGTGACTACTTAGTGTGATTATTTTTATTTTTCTTATGACATTTCTATTGTAGCTTTTCTTGATGTACTTATTTATAATTACTTGTTAATAGCAAGTTTTCATTTCCACTAAATAGCCATATCAGCTTATCTTTCATATATATTATGCAGTTTGGCTATTGTAACATATTTGGCTCTAGGAGGTAGAAATATAATTAATGTGTAATTTTATTATATTAGAATGAATTAAAATATAGGTTGGGTCATATTAGGGCTAATTGTTTGGAAAAATAGCCTTGACATTCAGATTGGTTGTGACAATATTTAATTTTTGTTGACATTTTCATTAAGTAGAGTAAAGCCGTGTGTTTTTACTAATCTATTCAAAATATTTTCGTGATCCATTTTATACCATTTTCATATTCTATCTGGTAATTATGTTAGGAATTTAGCTGATGTGGTAAATACATTCTGCAAGATAACACCTGCCAAATCTATATAGTGTTTGTATTCTACCATTTCCTACATTAAGACAAAATTTGTTTCCTTAAACAAAATAGAGCGCTATTTTATTTTCAGGCTACTTTTTCGTGGAACTAAAGGAAACATGTGTGGTGTCATGTTAGAGCACATTTGTGCTGATCTAGATGTGAGTTTGTAGCATGGGACCGTCTAAATCGAAATGTATGGGTTTGTAAATGTTCAATTGAGTGCTGTTGCTGAGTTTTATTACTGATGTCGTTTTTTTATAGTAAGCTATCATCAATGATCATCGATTAACATCTTTATCCAGGTCTTAGACTACTGTTTTTCTTTAATATCGAACATTAAGGTCAACTTAACAGTTAGGTTTAAAATTTAGATTGCTTCTTGACCTTATAAAGCAGTAATTGGAACAGTCCAGCTTTTTGTCCATACATTATCTAGTGATATTATAATTTATGGTAAACTGTACTTTAATCGTTAATGTAGATTGGCTAGTTTACTTTTGCCACGCGATTCGGGCTCTCAAACGTTCTTTGAGTATCTGTATAACATATTTGACTACTAAAGTAGCACATTCCAGGTTTTCAGATCTTTTTTTTATAAATAATAGACAAGTATCAAAATTTATTTGACGTTACATAATGTTGGTTTTGTAGTAAAGTTTGTCATATGTATTTTTTCAGAAATGTAGCCTAATTTATACAGAGGGGACAAAGAACAAGGAAGACTTGCTGGGAGAGAATGACAACTGCGAGAACACCGAGGCCGATTACAATCAGACCAACAATAGGGATGAGCCAGAGCAAAACCATATTAATCTTAGGGTAAGTGCGTTTATTAGATGTAGAAATTAATTCTTGGCACTAATTTTAATCAACTGTAACACTCAGGGTTGTATAATACTATAAAATTGGACTATATAGTTAACAATCTTAAATAATTTACTATGAGCACAGTAAACATAATGGTATTCGACAAATAAAGTATATAGGTACTGCTTGCTCTTTGTTTTTTCAATTAAAAATATACGTTAGAAGCCAAAAAAAAAGATTTGTGGGGTATTAGGAGAGGTTGCTGTTTTATTATGTTAAAAGTGGTTCTAGAGGATTTGGAATAGTAGTAACTTGAACTTGGGGACGTGGTGGCTCAGATGGTTCAACCAGTTGGCTCTGTCCTCTAACCGGCGCGCGTGAGTTCGAGTCTCGCTCAACCCATGGGTGTGTGTGTGAATGTCCTAGCACAATAAACCCTTGATGCTGCAGTGTCCGTTTAAATATTTTCGTTTTCTTGTTCCACATTTGTAGCTTAGTTAGGATTGGTCTCTTCTTATTTGGCTTGGAAGTTCCCAGTTTAGTTATTTTCTTTATGTCCACATCTGGGTTAACGTATATTCCAATTTTTCTAACCATTTCCCGCATTTTCACTTTTACCTCCTCCTGTTCTTCTCTCTATATCTGTCAATCCTTGCACTATGACATTATTTCTCCTTATTTCCATTCTTTTCTCCTGATCCTTGTTCTTTTTAATCTTTGGTTTTCCTGTTTAAATTCACCTATTATCTCTGTACTCTTATCTAATTTTTCTTCGACCGCTGTTAATTTTGTACTTATTTGCGCAAACATTTTTTATATTTCTTTCATATTCTTGTATTCATATCTCATTTTACTGTGTTTATTTTATTTTTTCTACTTATGTTTGCTACGTAATTTTAAGTACGGGCCCTGTTTACTATTGAACGTGACCGTGAGCCGTTGATGGACGTAGACCAGCATCTTATCAGTGTTTATTATTGTAAAATTGCCGATTTATACTACTTATTTCCTAATTATACCTTTTTTTTTAAATTTATTTAACCAGATCAGCAACGTCGTGCTATACATGGTTCTGTTAACTATTGATTACATGTAACACTATTGTCGCTTAGGGATTGCCTATTGGCTTACCCATTCACTGTTTAGTTTTATTATTGTATTATTTTGGTTTTGTTACTACACTACACTTCATTATCACTACTATCATCGGTTGAAAGGAGATCTTGTGTCAGTTTACGTTTCAAACGTTGATGTACGTGTCTCATTCCTAATGCGTAATGGGTTGCTCCTGCACAGTTGTTTAAATTTTTAAAGAAGGTTGTCGCTAATTTTTTAATGTGCTCTTCTATGGTTGGGATATTTAGTTCAGTGTGTAGTTGGTGGTTCCTTATATACCATGGGGAATTTGTGGTTATTCGAAGAATCTTATTTTGTAGTGTTTGTATTTTGCGGATGTGAGTCGGTGAAGCAGACCCCCATACACAGCATGCATACATTACCACTGGTCTAATTATTGATTTATAGATTAGCATTGTACAGTCTATGTGTAGAGAACTTTTTCTGTTTATCAGTGGGTATAGTAGGGCTAATCTAGCGTAGCTTTCATTCAATTTGTGGTTAATATGGAACCCCTAAGTTAGTCGTTGGTCTAAGTATACCCCTGGGTATATATATATATACACACACTTAACTGGGCTATTTTGTGTGTTCCATGAAATGTCTTCGTTTTTTATTTGAATGTTGGGTATATCTCTGAGGCGTCGTAAGGTAAACACTTGGGCTTGACATTTGGTTGAGTTAAGGTTTATGTGCCATTTTCCCATCCAGCTTGATATTGTATTTAGGCTGGATTGTAGTTCATTTGATGCTTCCAATAGTTCGTTGTTCTGCGTAAGTAGCGCAGTATCATCTGCGTACATAGCAATGGCTGCATTGTCTATTTGAGGTATATCATGGACGTAGATATTAAATAGTGTTGGGCTCAATATGGATCCCTGTGGGATGCCTGCATTGATAGGTCTAACTGTTGAGTATGTGGAATTGATTCTAACGGAGAAGGTGCGGTGTGTGAGAAATGATCGTATAATATGTATCAAATAATCTGGTATGTGGAGGCGCTGTAGTTTATAAAGTAGACCTTCTATCCAGACCCTGTCGAAAGCTTTAGCTATATCCAGGAATGCTGCTGTAGTATAAGCTTTATTTTTGTAGCCTTTTTCTATGTATTCCACAATTGGTTGTAGCTGATGGGCCGTTGAGTGTTTGGAGCTAAATCCAAATTGGAATGGAGGGAGTATGTTAAGCAAGTGTAGGTTTTGAAGTAGGCGCCTGTTCATTATTTTTTCTAACAATTTGGATAAAGTCGAGAGCAGGCTAATTGGTCGATAGCTCGTTGGAGAGTGCCGATTTTTTCCAGGTTTGTGAAATACAAGTATGGTTGCATGCTTCCAGGCAGCAGGGAAGTAACCAAGTCGCATGCAGACATTGAAAACTGTGGCTAAGTAGGCATGTACTTTAGTTGTGTAGTTTTTAATTATTATGTTTGGTATGAGGTCGCTTCCTGGGGCTTTTTTTATTTTAAGTTTTTTAGCTAATCTTTTAACCTCTCTGGGCGATGTTGGTTTGAATTCACCCTTTGTATTTGATTCGTATGGTTGGAGATATTGTCTTACTTCTTCATCAAAAGCATTATCATTATTTGGTGCTGGAGTAAACACAGCTTCAAAATGGTCCGCAAATATATTGAAGATTTCTTCATCTGTTGTAAAAGTTGTGTTTCCATCTTTTAGTGGTCCAATTATCTGGGGCTGTCGAAGAATTTTCTTTGTAGCTTGCCACACTGTAGGGTCATTAGGTTGTAACTCCTGGATGTAGCGTTGGTATGAGTTAAATCTGTATTCATCTAGTTCTGTTTTTACTCTGCGTATTAGTCTATTTAATTGCATTTTATATTGATGCTGTCGAGTATTTTGCCAAAGTCTTCGAATTCTATGCTTTTCTTTTATTAATTGTAGACTTTCCAGTGGTGGGTGCTGGTAGTTATTTGGTCTTCTTGTGTTAGTGCTGATTGTCGCTGCATTAATGGATTCTTTTGTTGCTTGTAGGAGGTTGCTTATTACTTCATCAATTTGTTGTGTTGTGTGGATTTGGCTAGGACATTTGATGTGGTCGCTCAATAGGTTTTGGAAGGTTTGCCAATCTACTTTACCATTGATGAGTTTCAGTAATGGGACTTCATGTCGTATGGTAGTATTGAAAGACATTACAACTGGCAGGTGATCGGAATCCAACTCTGTCATTACATTTTGATAGATTGGTCTCGTAACATTCTTAAGTAGCACAAAATCATACCTTTAATTTGTTAGTGCTTACGTTTATTTCTCCTTCTGAAGCTTACTACACCACCACTTTAATTTATATTTCACTAATTCTTCGGATATTCTTATTTTAAGTTGGAAGTACTTTTCAGTGTTCTATTCGCTTGTTTACCAAGACCTTGAAAAACTTTACACTTTGTATAACAAAAAACAAAAGCACAAATATCTTTCTTACTGTAATCCTTTTAATGTTCCCAGTCCATCTAACATTTGTCTCTTCTTTTCCCTTTTCATACCCTCCATTGTAATATTTTTTTGGCTCATTTTCCTTCCCCCATTTCAATTTCATTTCTATTTTACTATTTTTGCTATACTGTTGCCTTATGTATGTATGTATATATATTAGTAAAATACACTTATTGCAAACTTGGGTTTGTGGTAGTATTCAAATTTTTCTCTAACGACGTAGCTTAACATTCCAAAAACACGCCATCTTTTTAAATTATTTTTAGCTTTATTGTTTGATTTAGCTTTCCTTTTGTTATTTTTGTCCGAAATAGGTATAATCGTCTATCTTTAAGTAATATTTGTCTTATCTCCCTAACTTTCTAAACTTATAATTCTATCTCCTCCTAGACGCTTCAACCGATTTCCTTGAAATTTGCACACCACATTCACAACTATTTGATAATTCGGCGCAAAAAATCAGCTTTCTAACTTTAACCGTTTTTGAATTATTTAAATATTTTGATTATTGTCGCAGAAAACGTTGTTGTTATGCTGTTTGGTTTGTATTGTGTTTACTCCTTTCTTTAATAAACACCGTGACATCAATGCTAAATTACATTGGTGGCATTTGTAATGCTCAAATATGAAAGTTTTCATGTCCTCCCAATGTTTCTATTGTTTGTAATGTTAAATGTACGCAAAACATGTGGAATGTTCTACACGACTGCCTGGCGTTTAGGTCAGGCTTCGTCGACGAAGCCTGCGGGGTTCTCTTGTTTGTTATATTTCTTGATTATCTATTAATATTTTCCATTATTTTCTTTAAATATAAGTTAAATAAATTAATATGAAAACCCATTAATAAGAAGTTCAATCTCCATCCTTGTCTATTATTGCTTGATATGAGATACTTGCGATTAAATTCCATTTATTTTAAGTTTGTATTTTGTAATCGTTCAAACTTTTTCTATTGAATTAGTAACGGACAACTGAGAACCTGTTGTATATCATTATCAACTTTCCAAGTGGAGTTGTTGCTGTTGTTTCAGGTCATTGTCTTCCTTCAGGATTCATGCAACCTTCCTGCCATTAAATAATTTCTTTATTGACAGTAACAGTTTTCTGTTTGGATTGACCATATGTTGAGCGTTTAGTATCCCTGATAACACGCAAGCCAAAACTGCTTATGTTAATATGTACGTACATTTTCATCTGACATGATAGTTGTGTGAGGCTTTTATTTCCAAGAACATCCAAGAAAGCTGTTTTATTCGTAAACCTGCCGGATTATTATAGTTTGATATTTTCAAATTTGTTAAGTTGTAAAATTAATTTGAAAGGCAATGGGAACTTTTACTACACGAATTCCAATTCAGTCATGAAGTGATAAAAGTACAAAAAACAATTGCACTGCTACAGACTGTCAGTTATGATTCTAAAAGACGAGCCTGTTCGGGAAGACCTAATGCAGTGAATTTGGAAATCATATCTCAAGCTGTTCAAGTGAAATTGAGACTTTAGAATAATTTATATATGGTCACTTCATTATACTTGATAAGGTGAAGAAGAGCTTTAAGGTTTACTGCATGATTTGACACAAACACAGAACAGAGTTAAAGTTTTGTCACTAAGTTCTTACTTCATTAACCGAATCGTTGTGTACAACATTTTTACAGAATCCGGGCATGCAATGCTTAAATGCAAGTTAAACACCACAACTCGTTTTCAAACAGGGCAGATTTGAACACAAATTGGTAGGAATTTGAAGGTTCCACATATTTTGAATTTGTTTAGTGGGGTGATCCAGGAGTGACTGCAGAACTTTGCTTTAGTCCAACACTATCTTTACATAATCTTTGTAAATAGGATAACACTCCTTGTATACCATAAAGAACAAAGATTACCATTAGAGAACTTGCTCCATTTCGATTTTTCCTTACATTGACTAACTATGATGCGGTTGTTATTTCTTTTGGTCAATGGTTCAGTTTCTTTGTGGTAGATAAAAACACCAAAAGAAGTGGAGATTTGTGAATTTCTTGTAATGATATATGAAAATAACAAGTGACACAATGTGATTAAGCAGGCAGCATTTCCAATAGCTACAACCTACATAAGCATATGCCTATGCATATGATGGGTGTTTACAGAGAAGAACCCATTTATAGACTTTATAAGGAAGATAAAGAAACGGTCCTACACGTTATATTGGACTTCAAAGCTCTTTCTCGAGGGAGATATTCACATTTAAGAAAAGCCAGCTTTAAAAAATCCCTAACTATAAAAGCTTTGGTGAAAAGGTTATTTAGTCTGCTAATTAATAATTGAACAGATTAATAGTCTACTAGTAGTGTAGTGTTAATAGATTTCCATCTGTTCTCATCTTTCCCTCTTTTGTAAAAAAGAAATTTTTGGGACACCTTACTTGTAGACCAGTTTCTTGTTTTTAATTGTCCTCAATTGTATGTATTGGATGATTGCAAAAGTTCGTGCCCGATTTTAGAAATTATTACAATATTTTTTATTTTAAATAAAAGGGTTTTATCAATTAATTATATAATCGCCATTCTTTTCCACGATGGTTTTCCAACGATTTACAAGTTTTTCTATGCCATTCTTATAGAACGAAATCGATTTGTTGTCAAAAAAGTCTGTAAGGTGATTTTCGACAGCTTGTACAGAACTAAGTCGTTTTCCATTTAAACTGTTTTGTAAGGAGCGGAACAAAAGAAAGTCTGAAGGAGCAGTATTAGGCGCACTTTTTGCAGCATCTGTTGAGCCACAGGAGGCCTAGTATTGTTATGGTGAAAGATGACACCCTTTCTGTTGGCCACAACAGGACGTTTTTCATGAATAGCAGCATCAAGTCTGGCTAATTGTTGACAGTAGATGTCTGCTGTTATTGTTTCTCCGCGCCTCAAAAGCTCAAAATAAATGATCCCCCTGCAGTCTCACCAAACACACAGCAAAACCTTCATTGGATGCAGACCAGCTTTTGCGGCAGGATCTTCACCTTCACCGGTTTGTTTCCATGTGTGTTTTCGTTGCACATTGTCGTAAAGGACCCACTTTTTATCGCCTGTTGCCAGTCGATCCAAAAACGGCTCATTTTCGTTCCGTGCCTGAAGTGAAAGAGCCATGTTCATCCGGTCTAATTTGTTCCTTTCCGTTAAACAGGGCGGTACCCAGGTATCAAGCTGGGAGATATAGCCAAGCTTTTTTAAATAGCGAAACGCGGTGGACTTGTCAATGTTTAGCCTCTCAGCTATCTCCTCAGTCGTAATTATTTGATTATTGGATGTGTCTTCACTAGAGTACGCACAACGTCGTCATTAAGGCCAGAAGGTCGACCAGAAAGTCAACCAGAGCGAGGTTCATCTTCCATTGAAAAATTGCCTTGCCGAAACCGTCCGAGCCACTTTTTGACAGTTCTCAGAGCAGGAGCACGGTCTAAATAAACAGTCTGAATATTTTTTTGAGCCGTTCCAACACTCAGGCTCTTCCTGAATTTATACAGCATCACATGCCGCAAATGCTTTTTCATTTTTGTAATTAATTTTATTGTCCAATCTTAGAATAGTTGGTGTTTAATTCTGATTTTTTATTTCTGCCTCACTGTAGACATTTTATCAGACTGCACCTCTTTTGCTATCTATTGCACATTTAGAAGTGAATTTTACATATCAAGTGGTCTCTCACTTTTTACTGTTCACTTGGCAATATGTTAAAATGTAAATATTGGTACTTATAGTAATAATTAAATTGCTTGAAACATTGAAGAAAAATAACAATAGATGTGTTAACATTTTCTATTCTGCTGGAATGCCCTTCAACTCGGTTATGTTATTTTGGATATTATCCAAGGTACCAAAATAGCTTTCCTTCAAATGTTTTTTTTATCTAGGGAATAAAAAAAGTCACATACTAGATCTAGTTGGCGAATAGGGGAGCAGGGTAGCCACAGGATGCTTTTTTCAGTCAAAAATTTTTTAGCATACTTTTCTCATGCTCTTTCTTGATGCTCCATATTAAAATCTGATGAATGATAAACCGGTTCAAATTTAACTCACTACATCAATTGATAGTTGGACATCATGAGTATACCCACTCTTTCCATATTGTCGTCCTTTTTTGAGGTTGAAGGTCTTCCACACTATGTTTGTCTCTCACTTTTTTCTAAAAAGGCCTTATGCATACCATTTGAACACCTATCCTGCACATAAACTATATTTTCTATAAGCTCTTTGTAACTCTTTAGAAGTTATAATAGCGGATTCGCCAAGTTTTGCACAAAATTTGATACGTTACTTAAATTTTTGTCAGTTCATTTTTATAACGCATCTTACAAACACAACTTCACTTGAGAAGCTGTCAATAATAGTGAAGCAACTGTAATGAGTCTCAACATATACCGAGTCTACAGGAGGGGTTATTCTAACTACAGTGTGAAGAGAGAAACAGCAGTATTGACGATTTGCGCATAGTGTTGCCAGCCAGCGTCATTGTTTTTCTGCCATACTTCATAATGACAGTAGTCAGTCTTGTTAATAATTTGCTAGCTCTTCTAGTCTTTTTCTATTATATATAGGCTAATATCCTGTTTCTAACTACACATTTTGTGTAGTACTATGAGCCATGTTGGGCGTATCCCGGGCAGGTAGTCTAACCTGTTAAAAGAAGGAGAATATACTTTACGACTGCCAAAGGTGTTTGCATGATGGCCGGAGAGCATTTGATGTTTGTCATTGCTTTTGATCTGGGAGTCGTACCAGGGTTTCGCCGCGCGCTAGTGTGGCAGGCCTCATGGCTGTCGTGCTAGCAAATTATTTATTTTAAAGAAAAGGACTTACTCTGCAGGATTCATTTCTTTTTCGTTCTTTAACTGACAATCATTTTTTCTAGGTAGCACCAGTGGAAGATGAGAACGACACTATGAACGACATGGACGTGCTCAGCAGTGACACAGAATTACAAGAAGATTCGGATCGGGAGTCCTCAAGAACCAGTGTCGTTTTTTTAAGAGAGCAAACACTCCTCGACAAGTCCAGAGAAGCAGAAGAGAACGAAAAGGAGCACAAAAGTGATTCAGAAATTGCGAAGGATGACGACCTGGTAAGTCTTGCTGTTGCCAGTTCAGTATTGTAACATTAATGATTGTTTTCGGATTAAAGGAAACTTTGCAAGTCCAGAACGGGGACGACGGTGAAAGGGAAGAAGAGGAAGAATTTAAGCAGAGCAGGGTCGACTCGAAGACCTTGAAGTATCAGTTTCAATCACTGCAGAACGAGCTAAAGAGGCAGATCGAGCAGCTCCAGCAGCAGCTGTGCGTGAACAGGAGCAAGATTGCTGACCTGGAGATCTCCTTGGCAGAAGAGAGAAGGGCGTGTGAAGAGAAAGCAGAGGAGTGTGTGTACCTGCGGCGGGAGCTGGCCTCCATAGAGCAGAAGTGGATGGACAGCTGCAACCAAGTGCAGCAGATGCGTGAGAAGATTTCCAGCTTGAGCCAACAATTGCGTGAAGCAGATGTTGCGACAAGTGAAAAAGTTGAACTAAATGATGTTGCATATGTGTATTCTAACAATGTTGAACTGAATTCATCCATATCAAGCACATCCTTACCAAGTGCCGAACAGGTGGCTGCACTAGAAGAGGAGCTGGTTATGTTGAAAGAACGCTATGCAGCAGTGAACGATGAGAAGCTCATGCTGAACAAGAGCATGTCAGCGCTACAGGACCAGTACATGGCGATGTGCAATCGTTCTGTTAACACCATGTTTTTGTACGTCGCACCTCTAGTTCTAATGATCCTTTATTTACTAATCAGTCAACACTTCTCCTGACTGAAGGCGGTTTTGTTCATCTTTTTTTATGTGTGCTATAAATACTGTTTGAGAGCCATTAACAAAGCAACGTAATGAAATAGGGAATAAACTGGCGGCGCATAGTAACAGATTTCGACTCGGTACTCATCTAAGGACAACTCAATACTCACACGAAATTGCATGTTTTTGTATGTTAGGATGTCGGCTATATTTAGACAATAAAAGTGAACAGATGCTTCAGAGCCATCCCATTTCGAATCATAACTTTGAGCAAAATTGACATTCGGTTCTGTTGATTTTTTCTGTGCGAACGTCGGCAGGAGCGTCCCAAGGGCTGGCAACGTTCGAACAATAATAACGTGATTATGCTATATGTACAAATACCCACTTAGGTTGTTATCTACGGTTTGGAACTGAGCTTGCCGGCTGCAAGCGCAGCTTCAAGCGGAGTAGAATTTGTGTAAAAAGTATATTGTAGTTTTAACTTGTGTATTTATGTAATTTGTGCCTATATGTTTATGTTTGTGTATTATATATAATATAGTTTCAGTTCGAGTTTTCGTTTTATTTGCCATGTAATTCTTGTTTATAGGTGTAAATACTCATATCTGAAGATGTACCTACTAAAATAATAATAAATGATTTCAAACACTGCCACTGCTTGGTATTTTACCAACCTTATTGACTATTATACAATTAAAACGCCATGCATGCATGCATAAATACAAATTGTAACGAACTGTAGAACCCAATGTTCAACAAGTGACTATATTTAGTTCTGCTGGATTGGACTGGGTGTTGTAGATAGGACTAGACACAGGCTCTCCTGATTGAACCTGTAATAATTCATTATCATTAAAAGAATTAAAGCTATGCAATTAAAAATATTGGGAAATCCTTCACACTGTTTCACCATATGTTGCAATATCAGTTACAAATTATATACAAGCAGTTGTATATAGATATATAATATACGCGGGTTATTTTTTTTTCAAGGTCCGATTGGTCGCTAAATGAAAATCACAGTCAGAATCAAAAAAATTTTATATGGAACAATGTGATACAACATTAAGCTACTTTTTGAAGTAATCGCCGTTCCGATTCATACATTTATCGTATGGTACCAATTTTCCAAAACCATCATAGAAAGCAGCCGTCCGTGTGTATTCAACCAATTCTGTACACTGGTCTGCAGCTCGTTGTCTGTGGCGAAAGTTTGTCCTCTTAGCCAGCGTTTCATGTGGGCAAAGAGATGAAAATCTGAGGGAGCCAAGTCAGGAATTGCCTGATCCACGCGCTGAACAAGATCATCGGTTGACACTGGCTTCCTTCCCTGGCCGCCTGCATCATGAACATCTGTGCGTCCAGCATCAAAGTTCCTGCACTTTTGCACACTTTGCTGTCACTCATGAACGTTTCTTCCTACACTTTACTCATTCGTATATGAATTTCAGCTGCGTTGTTTCCTTCAGCATGCAGAAATCGAATGACTGAACGCAATTCACATTTGGCGGGAGACTATTTTTAGAAAGCATGTTTATGTGCTCCCTGCGTACTCAGAAATGACAACCGCGAATCGACGCGTTCCCCGGGCCAACTACAGACACGCGGACCTTGAAAAAAAATAGCCCTCGTATATACAATATTTGTCCTGAAAATATCAAGCTAATGTTACAATGGTAACAGTTTGCACGGATGTATTCGTAACCTGACAGCCAATGAGAGTGTAATGCGCATGCTTGTATGAGTTGACTTTATTGGTCAGGTCAGTTGAGTTAAACGGTAGTGAGTGAGCACATGTAGTTTGTAATCATATTTTGTGCGAAGCTGAAACATTCTTATTCAGAAGGCTTTTAGGAATAATGCAACTAGTTTAGCAAAAAAAACAAGATACTAATCATTTAAAAGACTGGGAATCTGAGATCCATGTTTTGGAAGATCAACAACGAGCAGAACATCGGAAATTGTTGAATGTGTATGGACTACAATTGACAAGGATGAGCAACTGACAGTCCGAGAGCTAGAAGGTGAGCTGGGGGTTCCAAAAACTAAAGTGCATAAAATTTTGATGGAAAAAATTCGTTTTGCAGCTGCTGCAACCAGAGCAGAGGAAACGTGCTGCAATTGCCAATGACTTGCTTCAGACTGCTACTAATGAACTAGATTTCTTTAAAAATCATAAATAGAGATGAAAGGTGGATCTACAGGTATGATCTGGAAACAGGATTAGTTATATCAATGGAAATCTCTTGGTTCATTATGTCCAAAGGTCACTTGTGTCAGATTTCAAAATGCATATTTTGAAGGGAATCGAAGTAATGTTTGTTGTATCTTTTACTAAATATTTGTATTGTAATTTTTTAACCATGTACTCGCTATGTCAGAAAACAACCCACATTTTGAATGTATCACTTGAGACGTTTGGAGTTGCAATAAATTACACTAATGACCCTCCGCCTGCAACTCCAACCGCCATTCTTGTACAAGACTATCCAATACTACCCACAGACACAAAGCTTTTTGTTTTGAAGGTAAAAAATAGAGAACTGTCCTCTGAGTTCAATGAGGAACTCATGTTGGTGCAAGCATACAAAAAAGTCTACTATTTTTAGTTATGAAGACTGAAGTTTTAGCTTTATTTTAAAGGCTAAAAAACTAGTTAATTCCATCAGTATGCAACTATACACCAACAATTTTTGGAAGATCGCCCAAACAATAAAAACAAAGAACTTTTTTACCACACTTACCTCTTTCCCTTCTTTCTTGTTCCCGTGACCTCTATGGACAAGGAAATCAAGGTAAAGCTCTTTCAACATGATTGACTATTCACAACATAAGCGATGGAGGGGTTAGCACCTCAAGCCCTTAGTTTTCGTTGAGCTGCACTGCCCTGGGAGGATTATTTTTCATTTCATGCAAATGAAACATTTAACAAAGAAGAAGCCATTGGACAGCATCATCATGTATGGCAAAGAATGCAACACCACAGCATTATGCGTCAACTGTTCTATTGGACACTTTGACATTTATCAGGAATTTTTTGCCTCTACTACAGATTTACTTTAGTTTCATCTTGAGTGTGATGGTACCTAAATGAAAGCACCGTTCCTAGTAACACAACTACCAATCCCAACCCTGGCCATTAAATTCATGTTCTTTTGAGACTTTATAGTTAACTGCGTTTATTCAAATGTTGCATTTGACAAAGTTGTTGGAGCTAATCCTTCAAGTGCCCAACTTTTGAACGGCACTACCAACTCAAGATTTCTCTACCATACGGTTTATCCACCTGTAATCAGTCTTTTGAAAAGTAGAGGGCCTTAAAACAAAAAAGATCAGCTTTTGGAATTCGTCCAAAAATATAATTTTGGCGGAGAGATAATCAAGTTTCTGAATTATGTAAACTCTCGATAAAAGAGACTGCCTCTGAAGATTTAAAAGTCCTTTTATAGGACATTTCAAGACTAGGTATTCTTCATGAAATAATTTGGTAACGAACATCAATGATTATACTTCACTACGTTGTAGTAATGAAAGATATTCAGAGCTTACAAGTGATTCTATTAAAAAAACAATTAAAAAAATGTAATAAAAGTTTTTATCCAATTTTATGTCGTTATAAGAACCAAGAATGCATTCCTCTGTATAATAGCGTTCCAGAAGTATCTTTGTACCAATGTCGGCATTCTTGCGACTTACCTTGCTCAGATCTTTTTCGTAATAAAGACTGTCATTGATTCTTTCTTGTAAATATGTTCTTTCAGTACTCAACATAGTAGATGATAAGTTTTGGTGTTCAGTAGTATAAAGTACTTCCTTTCTTTATACTGGGGACTTTATTGCTGCTGTTCCAAATGAGATACTGTTACGATATGTTGAAGTTGTTAGTTTTCATATCAAAATTTTGGTTAGTTGAACTACTGCAAATTTCCTTCTTCAGCGTGAATGTTTCAGCTTTGTCTCTCGTGGGTGTAAACTTATAAATTCACGTAGTCCATGGTCTTGAACGTTGGTGTACAATTGTATAATATTATAGGAGATAAATTCGTAGTTCAAGATACTTTGGAGTCATAGGGGGGGATTGTGTCTTGGAGAAATCGTAAAACCTAGCAATATGGCCATTGTTCGCATTGGGAAGACACAGAGGAAGCGATATGCTTCCATCTGCATCAAAGGCATAAGGCATTTTCTGTTTCAAAAATTGTCGTGACCGCTATATCTTAATGGTCAGCAAAATACCACAAAATCGCTACTTATGTTAACACTAGTGTTGCAAAGCAGTCACAAACTTCTGTGCAAAGAAGCTGGCTTTATAAGATGTCTATGGTGATAAGTCTTTTTAAAGATTTTTTCAAAAAGATAGTGGTCTGTGTCTCCATTATCCTCAAAGTTATCTTCTGTTTGGAACCTTTGGTAGTGGTAGATATTATCATACTCTCCAAGTTTGGAAAGGTCGTTATCTTTTCTAAAAAGTTAATCAGTCTACTATTTGGGTTGGTGAAACATGTGAAGCGCTAAGGTAAAATAAACTTCAAACTCATCTTAGAGTTTGGCTTCTTTTTTATGTGGGCAAAACTTACAAAAGGTGTGCAACACTTTCAGCTAGCATACTTCAAGGATAGTCACAACACATCACTATAACTATTCCCAGTAGCACTATGGGTAAAATAGGCATTAAGCAAAAAAGCATGACAGTCTTATTCTTCGTCAGAAGAGCTCTTCACTGACAAAATTATCTAATACAACCCAAAATCTTCCTTAATAGAAGTGAGCCTTAAACACACATATTAACAGACTAAGTTATGCAAAATCTGATTCTTAAGTCTGACTTCATGATTAACTGTAGCCTTCATAAGCATGCGGACGTTTTAATAATTGTGAAGTTTTTTCAAAGAGCTCAAAATTTGTACATCAATGTTTAAAGCTATGTTAGTCTGTGATTTTTACAATCACATAGTCGATAAAAGCGCTAACAACAAGCGTCTGAAAAGCTTTGGAAGCAGCTACTATCTACACCAGGTTGCTATAAGAGGAGTGAAGTGATTCTCAGAGTCTGATTTTGAACAATCTCAATTTTGTTGCATAGCTTCAAATTAGATATAAGTAAGTACACATCTAAGGTATGCAAGACTCATTTGTTTTTGAAAAACAATCGACTGCAGAGATGCAATATGGAGGTTAAAGTCTGTACGCTTGCCTTCTCTCCTTGCTAGCTTATTATTAAGTGTTATCAAAGGTGCCATGTATTTTTGTTCTAAAATATTTTTGTTGAAGATTTGGGACTGCGCCAAGTAGTTAAATACAATAAAACAACTGTATTATTCTCAGGGTCGATGTCTTTTTTTACTTAGTCCACTAATATTCTCTTTGGTCTAGCTTTTCCTGATAGTCCCTATTAAGAAAAGCTTTGGTGAGCTTAACAGTTTTGAAGGATGCTATGTTAAAGATTTTGATAGGAAGCTTCTGGCAGAAAAGAAAATAAGCCGAAGCAATTTGGTAGTTTGAATAAGTTAAGAAATATCTTGATATGGTAAAGGTTTCAGAGTTACTCAAAGTTTGTATTCCCTAAAACTTCTAAAGAAGAAGATGTGAACAAAGTGGATAAGGTCGTCATAGGCATAACTGAATTCGCAATAATGATACTCTAAATTATTAGCTAAAATGTCAGCTTTGTTGATGATGTACTAAATGATCTGTTTCTTTTCATAGATGCAGTTTTGCGATGGCACTTGCTGATCCTTATATTATATAAAGATCGTTGCAAGTGCTGTCGTACAATCCAAAGAAGAAACGATTAGTTTACCTCTATCGCAAACCGAACCAGAAAAAGCAAAGAAATTTTTGGGTAGAAAAGAGGGAGTAATACACCACTTTCTCATATCTTCGTTACAGCATGGTTTTCTTTGGGTAGATGGTAAGTTAGCAAAAAATTGAAAAATGTATGTTATATAAAAGAACAATTAAAGATAGTAATGGCAAGGACATCTAGGAGATTGGTAAGTTCTGGAGGTCCCAAAACCACAAGCTTACGAAATTGTATATAAGGGTTTTTTATAGTTCATGTTAAGATTTACTTCCAGAAATATGTTTTTCGTAATAGTTTTTCTAATGTTGTCTTTTTCAATGTTTTTTCCTTCATTTAGTGACCATAGCAACAATTATACAAGATGCAAACACGTTAATAATTTTCAAATTATCAAAGATCTTTTGTTAATTACCTTATTCTCTTCGCCAAATGTATTGCAAGTCATGAAAAATAGTGTCTTGATGGCCTCAAAGAAGTTGAAGGGCAAACATTCAAAACAATAAAGAGAAACTGTCATCAAACAAGCCCAATCGTGCCACAGTTTAGTTTATTCCAAATGTCACCAGTTCAAATAATTCATGGAAAGTCATTGTCCACTCTTATGAAACCCGCATCAACGGTTAATGTCCTAAGGCCTAAAAAAACTACCAGAATTTCAGAATATGAATGGTTTCATATTTACATATAATAGCAACCAATTTTGTACAAAATATTACAGAACTGATCACCAATCTAAATTGTGCTGAAGACTTCAATTTAGACAGTGCAGGCATCTAGGATTAAAACTCTAAAATGATCATTTATACTATGAGTATCGTATTCTGCATTTTTTTTTTGTTGCTTCTATAGTCTTAACTTATTGTTTATCACGCTTTCAAATTACAAGTGTTTTAGACAAGTCCTTGTTGAGCTCTTTTACTGATATAATAAAAACTTGCTTATGATGGATTCTATATGGTAGAGTAAACTCTAAAAATTCATTTGACTTTGATTTTCCTAGGCTTTGGTTAAGTTTTAATGACAGAATCAAATCTTCCTTCCTCTGGAACTTACCACACAGAAAGTGCGTTTGGAGGCGTTGCTGTTGCAAGATGCAGCATCATCGTCCTTCCCCTGATCACACTTTGCTGGCACCAGGTTATTGTTGTCTTCCAAATGCAGAGACGATCTGTCGGGGTTGAGATCATAGACATGTAGTAAAGTTGAAGATACACCTCCTCATACCTACGCGTCAGCGGCTTCTGCTGATCGGATCAGATCCGTCTTCGAGGTGCACCTTTTCCATTCGGGTGCGGGGGCGGTTTTGGGGACGAATATGCTAGGCAAGGGTATGTGATTGAGCAGGGTTTTCCCTTTCTGGTTGTTGCGAGCTGCTGAGGAGTCGGTCGCGCTCATCCCGTCCGCTACTTGGTGCAGGCCGTCCTCGTCCAGGATGTAGGACTGGTGCTGCTGGACGAGTTTTTTGTTCCAACTGAAAGCAACACATATATTTTTACGCTAAACAATAACATAGTAATTTTCCAATCCAAAGTCATATTACCGTTGTAAGAAACATCTGCTATTGTAATTCTTGGTAAGCGTCAAGTGAACTTTAAGAACATCCAAAAACGCTTTAAGTAGTCTAAAGACTGGAACAGATCAGGAGAAGGTCATTGCCGAGACGTGAAGTTCAAATCCAAATCTATGATATGTAAAGTTATCTCTAAGGTTCATTAAGAGTTTGCATTTTGAAACGCACATACCTTCGTATTAAGTTTTATTTAGATGTTATCTTGATAACCCATTAAGTCTAGCAAAACACCAAGATCATACAAATATGATCATTTGTATCCAAATGGAAGAGACACTAGCATATATGGCCAAGTTGATGGACAAAGTGATGGCGCGTCATAAAATAAGATTCTAAAAAAACGACGGCCATCTTAAGAAGTACAACCCCTCAGAATCTGACCGAAAATTCCAAGTGCTCCTGAAAAGAAATCATCTAATCTTGCCAGTGAACGATTAAAATACTCAGTTTTATGCAATTCAATCCTAACACCAACTAACTGAGTTGAAATTTGGTGGGCAGAACAGAAATCCATGACCCACTTGAAGGAATCAGTGTGATTTAAACAACTGAAGAGCTGGATTGGATGGCCAAAGTAGAAGAACCAGTTACATTTATCAGCGCCCTCTTTCTTATAGAAACACGAAGGATAAATAGCTATCACCGACTACCTAGCAACTTTTCTAGAAGAATTGTCTCCAAAAATAACAGTAAAGAATCTTCGGACCAAATGCCTGTGAAAGTTGTACAATAATCTTGAGCCAGGAAGTTGGAAGCAATGGAAGAAATGATTTTTTCAAAATAATTTAAAAGTAGCCATTAGAATGGTTTAAACCACTAAAGACAACATTGTTTCAACGAAAGGGATAGTTCACATCCCCATTTTTCGAACTGCATGATTTCATGTGGAAGTTGGTCTGCTCATTCATTGGATCTGACTACAAAAGTAATCTACATATGAGTTAAGGTAGATCTCACTGGATACCCTTCAGAAATATCTACACAATATGAAAAAATGCATTCAAATATACATTGATGCTAAACTTAGGAGTACTCTAAAGTTCACATCCTTATTAAAGGTCTAGGCAGAATTCTCACAGACACTTCATTGACATATTTTACTCTGGCTGGCGATTAAGAATAAGATGTGGAAATCAGTTATACCAAACCTAACGCTTGTGTCATGACATGATGGTAAGAAGAATATATAGAAGAATTTCATTTAATTACCTCACAACGAGCATGAGAAAAATGAAGATGTTCATCATAATGAATATCGTCTCATAAAATTTTTTGGCAAACATTACGACAAAGCGCTCCTCCAAGATGTACAAAATGAAGGTGACTCTTTAAGTGACCAAGGTAAAATCACGGTGCTCTACTAAAATGACGACCATAGTTGGAATCATGTTTGGCAAAATCAACCTTGCTTGTCTAATTCGCTGTGTTGCACGCCTTTGAGACTGCACACAATTACTTTTTACTGCCAACAAAGCTTTCATAAACTCCTCTGTCAACTGAGTAAGCCACTGAAGATTTCACCATCAAAAAAATAAGAAGTTTGTCAACGCCCAATTAAACCTTGAAAGAAATTAGGGGGTAACAGACTTTTTCCTAGAAAGACAAGAAAGATTAAAAAAATCAAATACACAAAAGGGAATGAATAGAAAAATTTCCTCAATAAAACTCTACTGATAAGGCTATGAAAATTGGCAATTAATATATTTAAAGCACTCTAGATGGAGTTTGGTGTCAACAGTAGATCCCCATTACCAGGCTTACTACGCAAGCACAAATATAAAGACAAGTAAGTATGAAGCAAAAACTTTACATTTCCTTAAAGGTACATAAGAACTATTTTATTCCTTTACATAAGATTTAAATACGCTGCTTCAAAGATTTCCACACCAAGTCGCAAACATAAAAAACAAGATAACAATATATATATTTCGACATTAGTTAGTCACCTAGGCAATTGTGTCAATAAGCAAAGTTTTTTCTTCATCTTATAAGAACTATTATATCGTTTCTCAAGATATTCCAGATCATTCAAAAGACTGCAATAGATAAGAGAACACGCAGATCTAAATCCCATGGTTTCCAAAGTGAAACTGATACAACAATCCCTTACTTTTGTTATGTTCCAGACTAATGGATACAAGATTCGTTAATAATTACTATCTGAAATGCAAAAGCTTTTCGTACCTGACCACAACTAAATGTAACTGTAATCACCTAAGACCAAGCAATGGAGTAAAATCATGTGGGTACCAGCTTCACAGAGTTGCTTCAATGTAAAATAGGGAATTACATAGACTAGAAAGAGAAAAAATTTCAACAGTTTAAACTAATTGAATGGAAGTTCTATCATCAGAATCGAATTGCATACGATATTATTGTTCAGTCAAGGAATTAAATTAGCAAAACTCTCTTTTTGCTGAAAAGGAACATGGCTGTTGCTGGCAATTCACATAGAAAAAATATATTTGGCGTTAATAGAACCCTTTGACATCATATGACGGCTCGTGTAGGAAGTATGAGTCATCTTCTATAAATTTTGCAATAGCATGTATCACGCAAAGTTGGAAGAAGTTGAAAGAAGTAACCTTTGACTTTGGAACTTCAAAAGGTTGATAACTATTGTATTCTCTTTGTCGTCCACTAGTAGATTGACTTGTTGGTCACCATTTTCTATTTCCCCTTTTAATTCTCTCTGGTGCTTAGTTTCTTCCAATTTTTCTGACTTGTTCGTCTTTTCTCCTTTCAAATAACGCTCATCCTAATATCTGAATTTCACTCATTCTCGTTCTATTAGCTGTCAACGAGCACAAAAATGTTTTTCAATGTCATTACACTTTCAATTTTTACGACTTGGGTATGTATGTACCTCTGATACTTTAATATCATTAGTGTTAAGTACATTCTTGCACTGCTTTTGCTTCTTCCGGCACTTTCTTCCATGTCCTAAATAGAAGCTTTTACGAGGAAATGAACGGTGAAGAATCTTTCAATTGAAGTACTAGATGACAAGAGAATATGCACAGAGATCAGTAGTTCAGACTCTAGATGCATAAGTACACTAGAATCCTCTGATGGACTCAGAGAATTTTTGATGTTGTGAATTAACCTTTGCCTTGTCTAGAAGAGGGATGACCGCTGTTATCTGCTTTTGACTTGACTGATTCAAGTTAGAAGTATCATTCATTTCATTCTCAAAAACATATAATAGTTATCTTCCCCGCGTGTGACCATAAAGATACGACACCCTTCTCGGTCTCCAAGTTACTTGAAGTCAGCCATGGCGCAGAAAAGCAGACATAAAGGCAATTAATTTAGCTGCTTTGGGTTTAGCAACGTTACTAAAGCTTCTGCATGCTGAATTGAAGGTTGTTGCTCTTCTGCAGCTACAGGTGGTTTCAAAAATATTCTCAAGTACTCGTCAAGTGGATTTTAACAGAGAGAACACATTTCTTCAAAAACCACATTTGCCTGCTCACAGTTGAGTTATCTACTGTTATCAAAGTACTCGCCTGTTTGCAAGGCATCCTTTAATATAACTGTCAGGTAGATATTGAGTGTCTGAAAAGTCAAGCTACTCATTTGTTTCAACAATTAGTTTTGTCAGCCCTTTTTTCATTTTCAGGTTTTCTTACTATCAAACTTGCAGCCTTGGTTCTTTTTTTAAGAAGCTGACATCTCAATCCATTCAAGAGTTTGTTGTGTAAAGCAGCACTTTAAAGTGCTTAACTAGTTTGTTGTACATTATTTCAGCGACTGGAACACTGTGTAAGTTTGAATGAATCGCCTTAAAACTCAACAACACTTAAAAATACAGTTGATGTGATGCACCGACTGGAATAGTACTGATTGCTCTTCACTCTTTTTAGATCATCTGCTGTAGTGTATAATCAAATAACAAACGAAATATTATTTCCTTTGCCTCCTTGATTATGACTCGTTTGTCTGTAACCCTGCTTGGCTGTATCCCTTCATTGCTTTTTTTTTTTTACTCGAGTGTGATCTAGAGGATTTCAATTTTTTATTCCTAAGTTTTCCTCAATTTTGTGTGTATGGGTACATATATATTTCCGGAGCAAAATATACCATAGCCTAGTATCACTTGCTTTCTAGGAAACTTTAAGGTAATTTAAAATAATACAAAAATATTTCTGAAATTGATAGAAATTTTTGACCTGCCCGAGGTTTCTTAATAAAAATCTGTCACACAAGGCAGTCATTTTTTTTGCGTTATACTGTATGGGATAAGTTAAAGGAGAGGCTGCTGATGGCCCTCTTCTTAATAGAATAATATATAAGAGAAATTTTTTTACTTACCAAACGCAGCAGAGGAGTACTGTAGTCAAGGCACACAAAATACACACTAAAATTATAATCATCGCCCCTGCAAACAAACTTCCTGGCAACTTCTGCAAAGATTAGTCAAAAGTAACTTACACGACTCTATCCAGGCCATTGTTTTACACCCAAAATGCCACCCAACACGAGCACTGGAACATTTGGCTCACTTTTGCGAGATAACGCAACAGCTGCACTATAACCGTACACAGGGCCTTCAAAAATAAACTTCATATTATATACAATTTATTATACATAACTCGATAATCAAATACATTATTAATATAACTAAACTGTTTGTATTCGCTGCATGTGCAAGATACTTGATGTACGCAACAATAACATCAAATAAATTTACAGCAGGCTAAATGATTTACTTATACGCATAGAGCCGACTATCTTGACGCAAGACTTTATATATGTTCTGTGTCATCAGTAAAGCACTTCACATTATGTCAGCGTTGCTTTTTGGGTTATAGCCACCACAAGCTGCATATTCATTTATTTTTTGTTTTTCTCCTTTTTTACAACATACATAAAACTCTATCATACATATAAAACAATACAAGTGTGCAATAATACTTTTAATTATGATATAATTAACCCTCTACATTGTAAATTATTTAAATGACTATAGCATTCAGAAAAGTTATCTTCCAAAGAAAGATTTGTAGTTGACTTAGTTTGCGTTAGAATTCAAGAATTATGTTGTAGATAAGGAATGTCAGTATTTCTGAAGACAATCATAAAACCAATCAATAACCTGGACTAAAGTTACGATATTTTTATGAAGGCGTTGGATGCATCCTTATTGGTCTTTCTTGGTTGCCTGGTTGTAGGTAGGCGGATTTTCCTGTAACATTATTTTAAGAAATTCCATTTCAAGGATAGTAATAAGCCTTACGTAATATGCAGGTGGAGGCACATACGCCATCTGCGGCTTATTGGGGTCATAATATGCAGACTGAGCAGCCTCGGCTGCTTTGGCATCTAGAAAAAACAAGTTGTTAGTATTTTAAAATGTAAATCAATACAACCAACTAACCTGCTGCACTCATCCCTTGGAATCCGGAGGCACCTTGGGGCGGATAGCCGTTCTGCGGTGGATAACCTTGCTGGGGCATGTAACCCGATTGCGGAGGATAGCCCTGTTGGGGCGGATACCCTGGCTGTTGAGAGAATCCCGCCTGGGAAGGATAACCCTGTTGTGGTGGATATCCCTGTTGTGGTGGATATCCTTGTTGTGGAGGGTATCCCTGTTGTGAAGGGTAGCCTGGTGGTGGAGGGTATGTTCCTTGTGCAGGCGCCCCATAACCGGGCGGGGGCTGGTAGGCGCTATTAATGCCTGGGTATGGTGGTGGAGCGTCCGTCATGAAGACAGAATTGGCTGGGGGTTGGTCTGGGAATACCTGCGTTGGAGGCATCCAGCCGTAATAGCCACCAGGAGGCGGTCCGTAGGCTGGTGGGGGAGCCTGGTACCACTGTGTTTCTGGCGGTACATAGGGTGGTGGGCCTTCTCTCATGTTTACATTTCTAGTAGCTGTAACAATTACAAAATGAGAAAACCATTTAAAAAATGAATACTGAGCTTAAATTGCTTCTTTATAGTGAACTATTTTATGGGTCTTTTCTTCTCATTTCTCACTTAGATATGCAGGTTCTTATATATCACGTTCTTTATTTTATAATGCCAATGAGGCATTTTCTGCTTGTTAGCCAATCTCAATGATTAATATATAACCTCTATGTCTAGGACATGTCGATAACGTCCTCTATTACACTGGCCCAGTATGCAGATAACACAGCGGTAATGTCAAGCTTGTTGGGCCATGTTTGTAACTCAACAGCTCCAGAAGAAACTAGACCTTCTAGAAACTGGTGCAAAAGGTGGAGAATGGATATCAACCTGAAGAAGAGCTTAACAGTCCTATTCTCCAAAAAAAAAAAAAAACACTTTAAAGAGAGATTCCCTAGAAATAGAAGACCACTTAACTTGGGATGATTTTAGGCAAAAAGCTGGCCTGAAGAGTCCATATTAGTAGGGCAGTCTCCCAAACAAAGCTAGCGAGATCAGCACTATCATGAGATATGCAGCTTCTGTTTGAGGTTGGGTTATACAGTCACATGTCAACAAGCTTCAGGTTATCCAGAATCAAGCCTTAAAATTCATCTTTGACGTACCATGGCTTGTGAGGAACCATGACTAACATTCCATTATCCATTCATTTCAAGATGGCCTAGGCATATATGGCTTACTATCATCCACGCCAGGTCACATGAAGAGGACTGAGGTTAGATTGTACCCACGAACCTCAAATCTCATAAATGAAGTCCAATGATGTTCAGTAGTGTTCAATATGAACAGAATGAGTAAGTTAATAGAATTCAGTGACTTCAAATAAGGTGAAGTTATCAGTTACCACATTAGCATAAAATCAATCAGACATTCCAGGCCTAAATTTTCCATATGTTGGTGACGTCAAAACATGAAGCACAGCCATAACAAAACTATGGTTGGATAAATATATACAGGTCGAATTACCGCCATTGCAGTGAATGTTGTTTTGCATACTTCAACTGGCTATATTAACGTTCAAAAACAATGTGTAATCATCTCTTGCGTGGTGAAACGCCCATCAAAATTCATCGCCAATTGAGTAAGACATGCGGTGAAGGCGTTATAGATGTTAAAAATGTGCATTAATATGTGCAAAAGTTTAAAGGTCGAGAGTTGTAACAATGAACTGAAGCAGCCTCGGGCACAAACCAGTTGGACCGAAACCATGACTGCGCGAGTAGAGCAAGTTGTTATGGAAGACCGTCGGTTAGGTATGCATGATATCACCTTAAACTTGGCATTTCTGTAAGATCTGTGGAGTGCATTTGGTATGATAACCTAAAAATAGGGAAAGTTTCTTCAAGGAACACAAAACTGTGCGGGTGGCAATGTCTCAGGACATGCTCTGACACGTGAGGCTGCCATGAAGAACACTTTCTGAGGCCGCTCATTTTCCAATCGAGTCGCTGTTGCATCAGCGATTTTCCACTGGACAAAATGTACCTCTAAAGAACAGCAGCTATGAAATCACGGTGATGCCGTTGTAAAAAATGTGTACGTCTAGACGGAGATTAAGTTGAGAAATAATAGAAGTTTCAACTTTCTTGTATATGTTTTTGGGAGGAAAATTAGAGACCTTAGAACTTGAACGCACCTGGTACTAATTATGATGAGTATAATGTGGTTGTAGTGACATCGAAGGTCAGTTTTCTTTCTAATTTCTATTAGCACCTCATTTTTAGCCCTTTCTACTTCCAACTACCTATTATTTTATTATTTGACCAACCTTTCGACTTACAAATCGTCTGTTGGAGGTGCTTCATATATATTTTTTAATCTTATCTATACTAACCACCAAGTTAATTGTCTTTGACTTTTTTCAAACTTCATTGAATATAGTTTCTCGCTTCTTGAAACTGTTTGATTTAAAGAGCAACTTAGTTTGATATTAAAAACAATTTAATTTTTATGAAGCAGTTTATTGATCGACAGACCCCTTAAAATACAATATATTTGCTCCAACATTTCTACAGGTTCGTGATTCCCTCACAGAAGGTTTCTTCAATGTGCGTAAAATACACTTCTTCGTTTGGTCCAAAACTTTGTCCAACCAGAAAAGTTCTGAATTTCAAGAATATATATAGTAATCCACAGTAATTAATAATGATACGGCTCTAACGCCCCGCGTGGGAGCATGGCCTGCAAACTGCACCATCTCTGGTGCGGGCCGATGTGGCAAGCATCGCGCCATTATTACCCCTTGTTCGAGTGAACACAGGTACTCAATTATTTTTAGTGACTGAGTAGGCCAATCGTCACGTTTCAGAAAGCACCGAGAATTGAACCTGGGTCCGTCCGCATTGCAGCCTGCGCCTCAGTCACTGGACCACTCTGGCGGTAATCCAAAGTAATTAGATGAAGTAAAAATGATAGATGAGGAAATCGATGATTTTCTGGCGTGACGACTGTTTTTGGATAACCAGAATGTGGTGTGTCTCTGATGTCTGTTCTGTCATGTTTGAAAGGCAAAATCCTTCGATGTTTTTCCTTCTCTGTTTTCCATAAAAAAATTCAAATACATCAAGAATACTAATTCAAATGCTTATATTTAAGCAACTGTCAAACAACGAATTAGTGTCAGAATATTTGTCTACAAGAAGGAAGCTTTCTGACCAATTGTAGCTCGTTCCTGTTGCCCTTTATGAATTTGCAAACCAAGTCACTCATCACACAACTCAGGTAGTTTATATTTCTATATCTTCTATTCTGTTCGACTATTGACATATTATGTCTTGGTATTTCTATCATTCTTTATCCAAAAGTCTTCATTTGTGTTTTTATTCAACGTCTTAAACGTTTCTTTTTAGTATAATTCCCCTTTCCAGATTACTGTTTTGATAAATTATTGTCTATAAATCACTTATAATTTTCCCACCAACTGCGTTTTTTTTTCTTCCCATAGGTGCAAGTCTCACTCTTTTCAAGACATAGCGAATTAGTATAAATGGACTGGTTAAAATTTGATCGGTGTAAATGACACACACACAAAAATTGTAGAGAAACCATCAATCTATTTATGTACCAAAATTTCAACACTATAGAGTTGATAGTTTTATAGAAAAATCACTATAAAGATAGCAAATTTAACATTGCGGAGAGAGGGTGTACCACTCCCCTTAATGTCTTTTGTCTCTAGAAAAACTGTTTGACAGTCATATCAGGGATGGTGTATTAGTCATTGACCTCTACATCAAGACCAGTATGCATAAAAGGTAACTAGAATGGAGAATGCTGCAGAAAATAAAGACGTACTTTTAGCTACGTTTTCAGATACTGAGAGAGTGAATGATAATATATCTCTAGATCCAATTACTAAAGTTTTGAGGGGTAAAGAACTCAATGAAACAAGCTGCAGGTGGATATACTATATATTTAAAGAAAGACTAGTATAGTCATTGTTTTATGACGGTTCAGGTTGCAAGGGGATCTCTGCAGGGAAGAGTGTTCTTTGTTGTGGAACTCTGTAAAGGACAAATTGTTAGACACTCAAAGGAAACAAATACAGAGCACTGTAAGATCCAGATGATTTGGTCATATACTCTAGGGAAGATTTAACAATACAGTTAGAGAATGTTTGCAAATAGCCCTAAATCTGATTAAAAACTGGACAGCTGCAAATGAACTAACTTGAAATCCCTCATAATCTACCATTTACAAGGGAAAACTTAAAGGGACTGAGACCTCTTAGGCTCTGATGTGTAGAAATAAATTTGCAGGTGAGGTAGAGTATCTTGGAGTTATTTTAGACTCAAAACCCACCTGGAATAAACATATCTCAGGCGGGAGCGACACTAGTATTAGCTAGACCAGTTAACAAAAAAACTTAGGGTCTAAAAGTGATGTATTGGTTATACACCACGGTGGTTCAATCTATGATAACATATGCAGCTTTGGTATGGTGGTCAAAGATGATACAAAGAACCCATATAACCATACTAAGTGAGATACAAGATTTGCTTGTCTCGGAATAATGGGTGCTATAAAAATAACACCAATAGTGGCAATGAAAACATTGCTAGATTTTCCCCCTTTTCAATGCACCCAATCGCAGGGAAAGTATGGAAGAGACATCTGAAAATTGGACATATGTATAGAGGCATACTTGATATAAGAACACACCACATGCTCAAAAATTCACATTCAAGATAAATTTCGAGATTAATATTATGGTTGAAACTGAATGTATAAACTAAATAAGCAACATGAAAATTTTTTTCTGGTATACAAATGGTTCAGACAGAGTCTGGAACGGAAGCAGATATATACTGTAAAAAGGAAAACTTACAGTTAAGCATTTCACTAGGAAAATATACATATCTTTCAAGAAGAGGTATTTGTTATACTGCAATATACTAGACAGAATAATTTGAGAAATAAATTGAAATAGGTGAATCAATATATTTGGCTTACTTGAAGGTAACATTCAGACCAGTATAGAAAAACACAGGGTTTTAGCAGACCACAAGTTGTGAGTACCAGGGCACTGCAAAATTGCAGGCAACAAGAAAGCTTATGAGCTAGCACAAGAGTGATCATCAATTCCATAAAAAATACTTAGAAAATGTTCCTTCACAAAAAGACCATACCGTAACAGAACTGAAGAACTGTTAGTACAAAGCAAAAATAAGTTCAAACTATTACCTTCTCACAGGGCATTATTAATTTGAGGACATCTTAACAAATAGGGTTGTACAATGAAGACTTGAGTTGCATACAATGTGGCAAGGAAACAGAGACAGCTATCCATATCTTGTGCGAATGTAAGATTTTAACTCACAGGAAGTACACTATTTATGGAAGACCAATAATGGATCCAAAATAATACAACTAATCAATACGGAATTTGTGTAAACTGGTATAAGAGACTAGGATATTAGAAAAACTGCTATAAAGAAAATTAAAAAAGTACAATAAGCTTATGAGACTGCAGTGCTACTGGAGACAGAGAAAAAAGGCGAATGCTGTCTTGAAGAAGAATACTTCTAATTAGAACATCGTCTTTTTGTATGATAGATGGCTTCATCAGCAGATTATAGTAACATTAAGTATTGTTTTGGCTTAAGAAACTAATGAAAACTACGCCTTTCCAGTCTCAAAACACGATTGTAAAGATCTTCTGTACAGTTAGCTTTATTCTGACTTTCGTTTGAATTTAGGGATAATAAACTCAAGCCTCATTATAGGTGTGTTACAATTTCAACCTCTCTTCTCTCCTATGCCGTTTCAATATCTGACTTTCTCGATAAGGTATTTCTACTGAACTGTCTGTACAGAATATTAGCCTGTTTAACAGTTTCCCAATTAAAATTTTTCATTATGACTCCCGTACATATTTATCAATAGAAGCATATCCTAGTAATCCATCAACATAATTATTTCAATTAACAACGCAAACTTAAATAAAAACACAATGCCTTACCTTTTATATAAACTGAATGTCTAATTCACAGCTCATTAAGCCAAAAGAATAAGAGGGCATTAACAAGTTTTCGAAACTTCGACCAACTGGTAAAAATCTGTTAATGAGCAAAAATGCGATGCCGGGAACAAATAATCTTCATATGGCATTTGCTGCTCATTAAAAATAATTACTGTGATACATTTTAAGGTCTCCCAGCATTCCAACTTATATTTCAGTCGAGTCGCGCTTTTACTATCAGAACGGCGGTAATTTCACTTTTCTTCAGGCAACAAGACACGCGAGCTTTCTAACTTCACTCCGAGCGTTCGTATTTTTATCGCAATTATGCACGCCGTGCCATTCATTCCTTCCAACAAAGAATTTCAAACTGCAGCTGCTGTTGAGAAACGCATGAAAATGCTTTAAATGGACAAACTGCATAATTAAGATGTATGAATGCTACTCTGGCCAGATTTAGCGAGAAGTAAGAGGAAAAAGTGTGCGAGCTCAAGAGAAACAAAGATGGGGCTGTGCTATTTAAGTTTTATTAGATTGTTTTATAATTAGTGGTCGATTCTGACACAAATAAAGAATAAGAGACAAAGCAGAGAAATACAAAAATGCCAAAATGGATGAAGGTGGCATCATGAGGGTCTAATAAAAAACGGTATGAATCACAACATTCTGGTTACTCGCCTATTAGTCCCTGTAGGAGTAGTCTAAAGAGTAAAACATGTGAAAGTCTGACACATAAAACAAGGTAGGCCTTGTAATTCAAGGGGTTGATTTTTTACATGGTTATTATATACACATGTAGTTGTACTCTATCATGGAGAGGGATGGGACCTAAACGATTAAAAAGTGAGTTTTTTTTTTACATGAATTATAGTGACATTTATCCAGTTGATTGCAGTACCTTAATTGTGATTGGCTACATGGCAAGAAATTCATAATTCACCAGTCTTAACTACATACTAGACAGCATATCTGTTGTTCGACGAGAAATCCAAATATTATTTCCTAACCTACCTAGGCACCTGGAAACTATTTCTGGTGAAAGAAGTTCCAACATTACCAGCAAAAATTTTGAAAAACAGTTCATAGACAGTTGTCACTTGTGTCAACATTCCACTTTATTGACATTGCCAACCATTTTGAACTCATTACATCATGCACTGCTTTAATCTTAATGAAATACCTTATCCTTGTTAATACATGGCTGAATGACTTTAAAAAAAAGTGATAGTTCCTATTAGGATGCATTCTTTATAACTGACTCTACAAGTTAGCTAGCCTCGTCTTATGAAACAACCCACTAGTCGATCTTTAATTGGTACAATTAAAATACAACAAAATCAATAAAACCTATCAAAACTATAATTTCTATTTCGATGCATTACATCTAATGACATGCAGATAAAGCACAAAAACACATATAGTCTACATAAACTAATTACAACAGAAACAAATAATCAGGACGGATCGCTGTTAACTTGGATTAAGGTATTTTTGAAGCAATCTGTATGCAAAACAATTTGTATGCCATATTGTCATTGCCAAGGTAGGGTAATTCATAAAATTTAATAAAAAAAAAAATTTAGAGTATTCCCACCATAGCTTTAGATCTAAGTATAGCATGCCTTCAAAAATTTTGTTTTGCACGTAAGAAAGGACAACAGTGTGCATTCAAACCTTAACAGAAGAAATTTGGATGTATACATTCAAATGTTTGACAGAAAGTTAAAAGAGTAACTAGAAAAAACCTCGTACCCACTTTGGGCGTAATATGGAAGAAACAATTGATTCTGAGAATTTAAAAACATGACAGTATTAAACTAAACATCTTGCACTCATCATAATATCAATTCATAATTATATAATTAACTCTAAACCTCAAACGGTATGTCAAAATAAACCACAAGATATGTGCCACAATTCTGCTCATTATTCTTAACGATTGTGAACTATTTACCTAATATCAACAGCACAGCATCTGATCATAAATTAAAAAATTTCCATATTATATGCAATATAAATTCGTTCACGGAAAATTACTTGAAGGTTTGACCTACTTCAACTTTGAAAGTGGCAAGTTTCATTTGCTCCTGAAAATTTTCTTCCAATAATACCAATAAAATGTCAATGTAAGCTCATCTTTAACAGTAACTGCAGTCAGGCTTTTGCTTGTGTTTTCGTCGAATTAAGCGTGCAAACATGCATAATCTCACATCTCCAACTTCTTGACTTACAAACACGAGATAAGATAAGATCAAAGCATTACCGAGGTGAGCAGCCTTCAACATGGCCTGCCCGAAGTCGATGGCGCCACCGTGCTTGAAGAGCAGCTTGAACTTAGCCTCGCCGACCCAGTTGCCATTGGGCTGCGCCCGCACCTTTCCCTTGATGTAGTTCGCCCCGAACACTGGCTGCTCCAGCTCCACCTGCAACGTCAGCAAGTCAATGCTAAGCCTCCCTTGACGAGCTCCGGCCTTACATCGCTCAGAGTCACGAAAGGGAAGCTGAACGACTGCATCTGCTCCTTGGCATCCTTTGCGTTGAAAATCATGCGGTGCGTCGTCAGGTAGATGCGGCCCCGCTTGGTGCCGCTGAAGGCAGGGTTGTCCTGCCCTGACCACTCCATCGTGACATTGTCGCAGAAGAGCAGGATGCTGCCGGCAAGCAATAGAATTAATGAGTCATCAACACAAACAAGCGGCCCGTTTTAGAACCGCGTCTGCTTACCACTCTCCGGAGTGTATCAGGACGCCGCCGTTCAGGTGCGCCGTGTTGAGAGACATTTCGGCCGGTTTTTGGAACGTGCACTAGAATTTCGGCGAGTGCTTCAACGCATTTACACACAATCCGGCTGAATGTGACATATGATAACGACGTCAGTTCTAGAAGCGGATAAAAATAATGATTCGCCGCTAGCGACAGATGGCGCCTGCGCACTTTGCTATTTACAGTAAATTACGCAATAAATGCAATATGAATAATAAAGATCTCAATTTCATAAATATATAAATATAATTAATATGTACTAGCTGTACAAGCAGTTTCCTTTTAAATTTCAATAAGAGAAATATATCGAGCTATCCAGGTTTCGAATTGGCTGATACGTTGCTGACGTCATTGGTTACTATATCAACTATTGTCTGTGATTGGTTGGTTTCAAATAACGATATTTTACAAACAGAATTGTAAAAATATATTTCTAATTAGTGTAGCCACTTTTTGCATTTTTACTTTTCTTATCCTATAATAAGGAAAATAATGTAATCGGCGGAAATTTGACCTACCCAGTTTTTCACATTTCTGGACGAAATATAGCCTCAGGACACCAAAAAAGTTAGTTTTAGCCATTGGTTTGTGTGTGTCTGTCTGTCGGTCTGTCAGTAAACAGGATATCTCGAGAACCGTAAGACCTAGAGACTTGAAATTTGGTATGCAAGTTACTTGTAGATAGGGGACGCAGTGCGAAACTTTTGGTAAAAATCGGCCAAGCCGTTTGGTGGCAAGGTCGCAAACGGGTCGCAAATCTAAAAGGTTGAAGATACAAAAAATTCATGAGAATAAAAATGATTTGTTATCACGAGATAAACATGAATTTAAACTAAAAGTTGGTAAAATAGAAACTATAAAAAAAATCGAAGCCCAGGATTTTTGCCAGAATTACCCAAATAATAGGATAAGAAAAGTCGTGCGATGTTCACACCACATTTTTAGTACTTATACTAGCTACTACAATTAACTTTATTTTGATAACTTTGTATGTCTGAATCGGGTGTAATCATAGTGATGTACGTGAACATTATTTCTTTAAAATGTTCATGTAAATATGAAAGAAAATAATGCAAAAAAAATAAACAAGCAGTTTGTTTTGCAACTCTTGTCAACCAATGGGACATTACTTTAAGAAATTACAAATAATTCTTTAATGTTATTTCGTTCTTTAAGTTTTAGTCTTCTAATTGTTGGGGAAGGAAGCCGAAAAGTGTCGTCGTCCACAGAGCATGTGAGAAGGTAGATTTGCTGTGGTTGGGTTGATCAAAGAAATTCTTGTTCCTTACATTAGCCTGTTGAAATAATTGAAGTTTTTTCTGGCAAAAATCAAGTTGTTCGTGTGGCTCAAGTATAGCCAATCCAAGGTCAAGTGTGAAGTTAAATTATTTAGTCTAAGTTTAGTTGTATGTTTCTTCTCTTTCTTAATTTTTTGTATTACTAACAAGAGTAACACTTTAGTTCCATGTGAGTTTGTTTCCTTCACTTATGTTTTAGTTTAGGTCGTTTAGGAAGCCTTTTCAGTTCGATAGGCAGATTTAAGCCGATTATTGTACTTTCTGGGGCTATTGTATGGCTGACGTAAAAAGCCCTTAGAGGTGGAGGTAGGGGAAGGGGTCACTTTGTCGTTCAACAATCGTTGGAGGAAAAAGCCGAGAAGTGTCACTTTCTATAGGGTACGTCAAAAAGTTGGTGCATCCGCTTATGCCAGTAAAATAAACCATTTCAGGTTGGCCGGTACCTAGTCCTCATTCCATCTCCATCATTATAGCCTTAGAGACGTTGTTAAGCCAGTGAGTAGTGCCATTTAATTTTTGTCATCTTAATACAGTCCACTTACACCAATCAAGGGTAATATTCAATTATAATAAATAGTTATGCTCGGTTCTGATTGATCTATTAAATTACATCAGAATACTATATAATGTGCTATTTATGAAGATCCTAAAATAATTTCAATTGAGACTTCTTTTTATACAAACATTCAGACTGTATTTGCAAGGTTGGAACATAATCTTAGGTCAAAAACTTCACGTATTAATCTAACCTATTCACTGTGTTAGTCATTCGATCACTCTATCAATACCTCTCACATGCTCTAGAATCCTCTAGATCTTTTTAGAATGTTCTAAAAAATTTCTCAAAAATTTTTCACAATGGTTTCTGGCTGCTTTACCTCGAGTTGTATTTATTTTTAAAAGTTTTTTTCTTAATATTTATCGTTGCCTCATCTTAAGTCTAACTTCCTTTGTCAAAGACTTTGGAAAAGGTATTCTGACCTGATTACGTTATTCTGTTTATTGCAGACTTCTCTTGTAATGTTGATAAGTTTTTTGCTTTTCAGGGATTCATATTTCTCTTCCTCCAGTGCCAAATGAAACTTTCCAGGTTACACAATGTCTTTTTTGTATAGTGAATATTTTCCACATCCAGGATCTTTTCCTGATTGTCTATTCACTATTCATTAACTCTCTTATAAGCAAGGCATATGAGCCCTGTCAAATTCAAGAGAAACCCTTTCATATTCTAGATCTTTTTCATCTTATATATGTGAGATCGCTTTCTTCAACTGTTTGTTACAGAAAAGTTTTGTTTCTAATTTATGTGATAAGATTCTCAAATGTCTTGACATTTAATATTTTCTGTTACCCCCCCCCCCCCTAGTTCATGACAATATCATCATTCTTGTTCTCCATCAACTACATTTAATACTTTTTCCTTTACGGAAATTTCTTTTTTTTCATCAGCTACTTTATCTTTATCTATTATTAAATTTGTCCATCTCACTGTTCCAGAATTTATTCTTATATTATGCCTACTTTAGTTTTTATTGCACTTAATTTAATCTGCCCATGATGTTCTTTCCTCTGTCTTTTAAGTCAGTACTGACATTAATTTTTTCTAGCAAACCTATAAGTGGTTGTTCAAAGATATTATGTTTATAGTCTGCACCTTCTTGTAATACATTCAAGTTCATTGTTGTAAAATTAATCGTGTTTTTTACAGTATTCATTATAATTGCTCTAACCTTTCTCAGTATCATTAGAAAGGAATCTATAAGTTTGTATAGAAGTATTTATTTATTATAGAAGTGAATTAAGGGCTGTTCACGCCTTCGTTTAGCAAATGTTGGAGAAGGAAGCCGAGAAGTGTTGCTATCTATAGGACGTATAAGGTCAGTACATTCATTTTTATAAGTTAAACTATATCTTATACTCACATTAATTGAGATTCTTGTCACTACTTGATCATTTCTGTGCTTTTACTGATATTTAGTTGCCTTTAAACTAAATAGTACTCATAATTTCAATAAATGATACTTGATGTAATTTTTGTTTGTTTGTTTATTTGCCTTTGTTAGTTTATTTATCTGTCTAGAAGATACGCCACTTTCAAGAATTAAATGCAAGATGACTGGAATATTTTTGTTCATCAACATGTAGCTTAAAATTAAATTCTGAAGTTCTCAATTAAGCAGAAAATATAATTCCCCTAACAGTTAACAATAAAAGCACATTCTTATCTTATATTAAATGTTATTTAGCTTGAGTTTAATTGCGGTTTAAAAACATGAAACTTATCACTCCCAGTAATAATGTTGTAATACAAATAGTCACTTCGGCTCAAGTGGCGAGTCTCCACATCGTTGTTGATGCTGCAACATTTATAATTAGTTAAAATCATTACTATAACACAAACACACTTACACCCTTTTAATCTTGGTGGGCGGCTTGATCTGTGTCCATTTAGACACCTTGTGCTCGTTAAACACCATCAGACCCAAAACAGACACCCACAGTGCATAGAGCAAAACCTCATGCCGGTCAGTCCAGTTAGCCAAAAAAACCTGCGCCTGGCTCAGCGCATCTGCAGCTTTTACCACGTCGTCCAGTTCGCCAAAGTACTTCAGATAGTTCTCCTGTAGAAATGCGCTGAAGATCGAGGGCTGCGTGCCAAACTGGTCGACGAGAGCATCAAAGTCGTACTGAAGCCGCCATGAGCTGCCGGCCTCGCTACGTTTTGGGTTGAGTACCCTGCCTAATCCATGGAAGAAGCCCAGTGTTTCATCTTTAGACATGGACTTTACAGAGGCCAGCGCCTTTTCACCGCGTTTCCGTTTTGCTCCACGGCCTTGATTTGAGATCGAAACGGTTGGAATTTTGCCAGTACCTACAGTAAAAAGCAGTGATAAAGTGGATATCACGTCATTATAATAAAAACCTTTCAATGCAGCGAAATGGTATTGATTTATGGCGCAGCGGATGTCTCCCATGGTTGATGAGACGATTACATCTATAGTGTCAGAAGAGAGTGGCCGGAACAGTTCAAGATGGGCCTGTGCAATACTGTGCGCCCTTTTGAGGGCACCTTTTAAAAGGGAGGCTGAACATGGATTAAAACTACAAAAATTAGGAATAATACAATAATTTATGATTTATACTACTTTATGCTGGTGATGTTAAATCTACTTCTGGTTTCTTCAGGAAAGAGAGTCCGAGACAAATCCAGCTTGCTACTGTTTGCGTCGGTGCATACAAATATAACTGGAGTAGAACCACAGTAACATTTTCTGGAAGAATAACAAATCAATATTATCAAGAATATCATTAAAAGACATACTCGAGAATGCCTTCGAATTCCGTAGGATTGTAGGTGACAAAGTTTGGAAAGTCCTCGACCAAGACCACTTTTTTGCTGTTAGCGGCTTCGGTCAAAGAAGCGTATTTTGATTGCGTGAAGAAGTCTAAAAATTGTTCAACTTGTGCCTGGGTGAAGGCCATTTCATAGTTTTGGTCAGTGGGGTTGATCCATTCCACCAGTTTAATACCCACTATCCTGCATAGAACTTGTACTGTTGCTGTCTTTCCTGCGCCGGTGGGTCCTGTTAGAAGGAGGATTGGCGCAAAGGGCTGAAAGAATAGCGCAAGAATTAATTTTTTGTTTTACCGGTTGAATATTAATAAAAAAATATTTACATTGCATATTTATGATTACTAGATAATGAAATTTACACACAGAGAATCAAAAGGTTTGTTGTAAGCACCTGTTGCACATCTGCGGCAGTACAATGTCATAACAATGGATGATGCAAAACATCAAACAGGATTTTTTGATAATATGTGATTAGTAGCCTCGATAACCATTGCAGACATGAAATTTCGGTTTTGACGCTGTCTATTAATTTGCTAAGCGTCATCTTTTAGGTCTTGTAATTATAAAGTTGATACAAAGTTAGAAGTACAGCATTTTCAACTGAAGCTGGGTTATCCTATGTTACATCTATGGATATTTTATGCGTGTTGTTCATCAGCAATGCAATATGAAGGTTTTTTGTGTTTATGAAGCCAACGACAGCTATCTATTACACTAATTTAATTTTTTGCTTATTATTTAGAAGCCAAAATTAATTAAAACCGTTTGTGTTGATTAAATTCATAAGTAAAATAACAAGCATAACCCCTAGTAAAGTTTTGGTTAGTCACTTGGTTGTCGTATTTCACGTCTCCTTGGGTGATCTTTGTTCTTTTCCATTTCTTTGATTTAAAGATGAATATTACATATAAAAGGAAAATTCGCTTAATCATCGATCAACATACTCTATGTGCTACTTCTAGAAACTTTTTTTTTGTTGAAAGAAACTTTTCACTTCAAATTGTACATAGGTTTGTTTTCTCACTTTTTATTAAAATTTGTCTTCTATGGTCAATAGTTAATTGTCTTTTGATTATTATTCAGAGAGAGACAAAAATTTTTAGGCAAATTTTTTCCTTTATTCCTTCCTTTGGTTGATTGCTTTTTTCCTTTGTAAAACAATGGATTTTTGACAGTTTATGTTTTATAGACTATTATTGTTCCAAATAAATGAGAAGAAATTCCTTTCAGCTTTTGTTTGTAGAAAGTAAAAAGATCATAGAAATTGCGGAAGTTTTTAGCGTCCAATAAAACAGAAGAAATTGTGTAATCAAGCAATTTGAAGAAATAGGTAAAAACAAGTCATAATGGCCAAGAACAATAACTGATTAAGCCCTATACAATCAACCTGAATCCGTTATAAAGTAATCAATAAATTTCGCACCTTCCATCAAAAATTAAATGAGTTAAAAATTTAAGTTCATACAAAAGAAGGAACAATAACCATAGGTTAAAATAAAGGAAAAATTTTGCACCAAGACATTTGATCCACCCTTGCAGATTAGTACCACTAGTTATAGACCATATATTTAATAATAAGTTAGACATATCTGGTTTAAGGTCAGCGGTTCTTTACTTTTGGAAACATTCTCAAGATTCTTAAGATAAACTTTAAATGTTATTTTTAAATCCAAAGACGATTGGTCCCCCCTTAAATGGGACAGGGGTGCGAACAATCTCCGGAGTATGTCCAAAGATGATAAACACCCAAATTGTAGCATGGAATGTCAGGGGTTTAAAACAACCCAGCAAATTAGATACAGTTATTAAGGAGATGGAGCGATTTAAATTAAAAGTTCTCGGACTAAGTGAAATGGAAGGAAGTAGCATAATTAGAACAGAGACAGAAAAGTTATGCAATACCCAACGACATGGACACCATGGAGTGGCCATTCTATTTGATAAAGAACTATCGGAGGCTGTTACAAGGTTCATGCCGGTGTCGGAAAGAACAATGATGGTACGGATAGACGCAATACCAAGAAAAATAAATATAATACAGGTTTTATGGAGAATTGAAACAACTGATGAAAACAACGAAAAAACACAATATAAACATAATCATGCGAGACTTTAACGCCAAGATTGGAAAAGGGCAAGTACTGGGTATAGTATAAAAAATTTTAAATTAGGCAACAGGAACGAAAGAGGAGATATAATGATACAATTTTGCCAGAAACAAGAACTGGTGGTAAGCAACACGTTTTATAGCTTGCCCCCAAGAAGACTATATACTTGGACCTCTCCAGCTAACACAGAAGAAAATATTCAGAGAAATCAAAATGACTATATGTTGATTAACCAAAGCTACCAAAATAGCATTAAGAGTGCCAAAACAAACCCGGGCGCTGATATAAATTCCGATCAAAATTCAGTAGTAGTAAAGTTTAAATGCATGATGAAAGTGGTTAAAAAGAAAAGTGAATTCAATAAAAAGATAGAAGTAAGAAAACTCAGGACACCAGAGATAAAAAAACAAATTAGCTGAAAAGTTGAAAGACTGGACAAAGAAAACCAAACACAGAACAATGCCAACACTGGAGGATAAGTGGAAAAACACGAAAGAAATAATACATCAGATCGGAAGGGATTAGGGGTAGAAAAACAAGACAAAAAATGGACAACTGAAAAAATACTAGAAATGATGGGCGAAAGAAGGAAATATAAGAACAATAATAAAACTGAATAGAGCCGAGGTGGTTTAGTGGATAGATCGCTAGACTACGAAACCAAGAGTTGCAGGTTCGAATCCCGCTCTCGCCCAATTCAATCGCTGGCATTTTTACGGCCCAGCTCGACTCAGGCTGCAATAAATGAGTACCTGGAGGTCAAACTCTGGGGTAATAATAGCCGGTCGGTACGTAGCGCTAGCCACGTTACTTACTACCCTTGTGTACCGTAGGCTCTAGATTGTAGCAGATCTATCCTGTTACGACCCCAAAGGACCTTCAAGGCCTGTTACGGGGAACTATTATTATAATAAAACTGAATATGATAGAATTAATAGATATAAGGAAGGAAATTAAAATATGCAAAAGAAGAAGTGGCTTACTGAAAAATGCGAAGAAATTGAAATTTCATAGAGAAAGCACGATTCCTTTAACCTTCATAAGAGAATAAAAGAGATGACAGAAATAAATAGAAGAAAACAACATAACATTTTAATGGACGAGGGAAACATTATTGTGACCGAGAGAAGAGAAACGAAAAACGTATGGAGAAAGTATATAGAACAACTCTTCTTAGATGACAGAGTGGAGAAATAAGACAATAATTTAGAAAAAGAAGGGCCTTCAATATTAAGAGAAGTTCAGAAAGTGTTGAAGAAAGCAAAAGAAGGAAAATCTCCAGGGCATGACCAGGTGAACACAGAAATCCTTAAAATTCTAGAAAAGAAAGATATGGACTTTCTGCTGGAAATGTTTAACCAAATATACGACACATGGATAATACCGAAAGGATGGTTGAAATTTATCTTCATAACTCTCCCGAAGAAAGCTAATGCTAAAAGGTATAAGGAATTTCGCACAATAAGACTCATGAGCCAAGTATTTAAAGTATTCTTGAACATAATGATAAGGAAAAAGTGTGATGAAATACTAAGTAACAACCATTTTGGATTTAGAGGTGGTGTAGGCACAAGGAAAGCGTTATTTGCGTTACAAGTCTTAATACAGAAATGTAGAAACATGCAGAAGGACGTTATCATAAGTTTCATCGACTACGAGAAGGCGTTTGACAGAGTAAGACATGAACAACTTATTCAAATACTGGAAGAAATACGCCTAGATAAAAAGGATATACAAATAATTAAGAACTTGTACTGGGGCCAAACAGTAACCATTAGAATTGAGAACGACAGTACAGAAGAAATAGAAATAAAACGAGGAGTGAGACAGGGATGCATTTTATCGCCAACCCTGTTCAACTTATACTCAGAACATATAATGATGAATGCGTTGTACGGGAGAGAGGAAAGAATTAAAGTAAATGGTAAAGTAATAAATAATATTCGATATGCCGACGACACCGTTATGGTTGCATCAACTCAAGAAGATATGCAAGTCTTGTTAGACAGGAGTGAATGAATAAAGTGAAAGGTTAGGCATCAATATGAACATTCAGAAGACGAAGTTTATGGTAGTAAGTAAGAAGAGAGATCTAAATGTGAGACTTATGGTAGCAAGTAACAACATAGAGCGAGTACAGAAATATAGATACTTAGATACATGTATAAGAGAAGAACGGGATAGTGACATGAAAGTTAAGACAAGAATAGAAATGGCCAGAGACGGATTTAGAGAGATGAAAGTAATGTTATGTGATAAAGAATTGAGCATCGATCTACGGCTGAGAGTAGTTAACTGTTACATATGGCCAATATTACTGTACGGCTCAGAAGCATGGACTCTAAAAAAAGACACAATCACAAGAATAGAAGCATTCAAAATGTGGGTCTTCCAGCGAATATTAAAAATGCCATGGACAGAGCGATGTACCAATGAGGAGGTCTTAAAATAGAATAGGAAGAGATAGAGAACTTTTACATATAGTGAAAAAAAGAAAATTTGAATATCTGGGACACGTACTGAGGCATGATAGATATGACCTACTACAGAAAATAATTATGGGAAAGATAGAAGGCAGAAGGGGAATGGAAAGAAGGAAGATGTCGTGGCTCAGAAACATAAGAGAATGGACGGGGATCATGAGAGTCAGCACCCTTTTTAACATAGCAAGAAACAGAGAAAGATTTGCAGAAACGACAGCCAACTTTCACTAGTTGGAGTAGTACCTACAGAAGAAGAAGACATTCAATAAGCACTTGGTGCAGTTCTATCATTTTGAATGTTCACTTCCAACACTTTCAGTCTAACCTCCAGTTGTTACAAGTAACACAGCTTGTACCTTGTAATTTTAGCCTCCAATTAAGCTGAAAACACAGTATGCATGTAATTTTATCTCTATTCTTTCTACATATTCCATGTGTTTGTATCACGCTGGTAAGCCCAATATGATTCCATTTCTGTAGGTGCATTTCGTGGTCAGGGTAAGCAGTTCGTGCTAATTGTGTCCAGAATTCCTTTAGTCTCTCTGTTGAACTAACCCGCCAATCGATATCATTCGTTTAAAAGGTAAGATTTGTTCTTTTCGTTCGTTTTAGTGAATAATACATATTTGCAATTCAATACATTCTGGACTGCTAATTGTATCCAAAGAGAAAGTACTGCATTTATTTTCATTGTTTACATTTACCTGTGTATTGCAAAATACTCTGTATATATAGTTTACTATATTTTTCCCCTACATTATTAAGTGGTGAAGCGAAGAGGAGTCACTAACTTCATGTTGTCCGTTCGTCTGAGTAAAAACTCGAGAACGGCTGGGAATTTTCAAATTCTGTTTTCACCAGTCGACGGGTGACCAAAAAGACTTGTTTGCTAGTGATTTTGAAACTGATTGGTCAAAGGTCAACTAGAGGGTTCTCAAATTTGGAAGACTGCTTCTCCACTTCGCTATGCGTTGCAAGCTTTGCGGGTTTATTATCTGTTCAATTCTTTGGTTCGGAATATAACAATTTAAAGCACTGATGTTTGGGATCAAGGGCTGCAAGGGTTAAGTGGTACAAGAAAGCAGTTAAACTTTGGAACATTTTCTTAGGCTAAGTTTATTGCATATTAGCTGCTATTTGATGTTGGTGGTTCACTTCATTTAACGTTTCCGGTCGTTAAATCTTTCATTGCTATCAATTTCAATGCAAGACTGCATCTTGTGTTTGACCACCTTTAAGTGTCAATCCTACCATTTAATTTGTTGATGCTTGAATAAAAAGTTTGTTAATGAAGTCAACAAGACTTTGGTGACCTGGTTCATTATGTAATCTCTGTTTAAAGTTTTAACTTTTGAAATTACTGATAGTGAATTATCTATTGTTTTGCTTTTTAATTATCAATTAAAACATTGAGGAAGAGGAGAGAGACAAAGGAGAGAGGGGGTAAGAAGGGAGAAAGGGGAAAGAGAAGAGAAAAAGAAGAGAAGAAAAAAGATAAGACGGGAGAGGAGAGAAGGTAGGTAACAAAGGAAAAAAAAGAAGAGAGGAGAGAAGAAAGAGAGAAATAAAGGTAGAGAGGAAAGAGCAGAGAGAGGGTAATAAAGAAGATAAGTTAGTGGAGAGGGGGACAAGAAATAAGAGTGGGGAGAGAGATGAGAAAGGGGACAGGAAAGAGCAGAAAGGGTAGATGGAGAGAAGGTAGAGAGAAGAGAATATATTTGAAAAAAACATCAATAGCTTTGAATCATTAATGATAATGGTAGTGTGTGAGGCCGCGAGTTTTAGAATTTGGCACTTTTAGTACATAGCTGCACCCAACAGTTACAAATGGCACTAGATAATGCAGTATTTCAAACGTTGTTACGCAGTGCAAAGTACATTTATGGCTTACAGAAGACGCGAAATCATCAGTCTACTTCCTTACAAATATTTATTAAAAATCAAAGATCTAAAAAAAATTGCAAACAACAGGAGAAGACGTGTTATAAGAAAGATTACAATCAGCTCTGAGCAACAAATAAATGCAAAAAAAATGTTAATACAACAGGAAGATTTAGAGAAAATTAAAGGTGAATGCTAAAAAACATTAAAAATTTTGGAGAGAAAATCATGGAGTAAGAATGTACTTTAAAAAAAATCCTATAAGCTTAAAAAATAATATAATAAATAATAATAAAAGATAAGTGCGGAAAACACTATGAAAATTTGAGGTCATTTAAAAAGGAAACACTAAAATTATAGAAGGATGCAAAAGAAATTTCAAAAGCTTAAATGAATTACAGGCAAATATGGTAAATACTCTGAAAATCTGAGAGGAGAATTAATTGAATGAGATCAAGATAAACTCGGAAGAACAATCCAGATGTTTTAAAGCAAAAAAAAATACCCCAAAAAACCTAGAGGAACTCATATTTGAAGATCTATAGAGAAGAAGGTTTATAAGTTGCAGCAGCTGGCATAGGAATTACGGCAAAAGTAAGAATTTGATCTAAAAAAAAAAGACGGTGCTGAATTAAAAGCTTTAAAGGGTGAATCTGCCATGGGCACAGCATGCTGAATCTAGTGGTAAAGCTTTATTGAGCATAATATGATTTCTTAAAATTGAAAAATATTCTTCAAAAAAAAAAACCCCTTAAAGAACATAATTAGAATTTAATAATTTTTGTCTACCAAACAGTAAAATGTTGATAATCCTATGTTAACTACATGATGGGACATCAGAAAGTCACTTTAGAATTAAAAAGCGTTGTACATGGTTTATAAGTGGTACTGATATATCAAGTCTAAAGAAGACGTGACAAAATGGTTCCATTGGAAAAAGAAAAATACCTATGAGACAATACAACGTAGACAATCCAATGGATATTACGGTAGACAATATTGCTAAACCATTCTCAGAGACTAATCAGTGCATCAAAAACACCCTTGTTACCAATGCATTAAGTTGACACATATGCATCCACAGCACCTTAGCCATAACAGGAAACCCTGCCTTGGCGCCTCCTGCGATGACCACTAAAATCGGAGCACATGAAGGTGTCTAACATATATGACTTTCATGGTCCACTCAGGTCTGGTCTTTGAGTTATCGATTGATTTTTATAGCCTAGACTTTATTTAAAGTTTCCCCATCAATTTAGAATTCTTGTTCAATAGCATACATTAAACAGGTGATAAAGCAGCCATTAATTATGAATTGAGGTCGTCCTAGATCATCAAGTCTATTATTTCCATTTCGTTACTTTACTTATCCACCGATTTCTTGTTTAGTCACTTTAGAGATCCACTTGAACAAAGTTCCTGATTTTTAATCAGCATTCTTTTAGGACATATATCAATTTTGAAAGCTAATAAGATCAGAAAATCTTTACATATCCAGTTTGACAGCATGACAGAAGATGACTAGAATAAATTCATTAATCTATTCTTGATGGCTTATCGGCCTGCCATTTTTGAGACCGTCGGATAAACCCCAGTCTGTGATATAGGAAAGAAGACTTAGCTGCTCTATGATTTCCAGTTTGGAGCATGCTGTGCTTATAAACTCTTCAATCTGCAAAGATCTCATGGCCTTTCAACAAAATTTTAGGAAGTCCTCAAAACTACATTATATAACATATTCAAAAATCTTAAAAAAAAAACAACTAAAGCTGATATAAATTAGCTCATTTGTGCTTAAACAAAGAGTGAGATTGGTGGTCTAAGGATTCAAATTGGCTAAAACTGGGAATCTAAAAGACAATTTGTGGTTAGGCTACAAGGTGATGTAGACACTCCTCTAAAAAACATTTCTACTGCAAGGGCACATGTAACTTTGGGGAAGCCTGCCGATATCTTTGCAAGCTGCTCCACAGGTATCAGAGGTTGTTGTCGTTCCAAGGCAATAGCCTTAGAGAGTAAGTGTAATGGCCGGCTCCAGAAAGTCAGGCCATGCTTAAAAGTTTAAATGCAAAATTAAAGATAGCAATGGTTTTGAATTAGACATAAAGAAACTTCTACAAAAAAATTACTATCAAAGTTTAGCATGTCAACTCATAATTTGGTGCCAATCTACCTCAATAAAAGTAAATAGCATAGTGAGGGTGCCATCTGAATGTGGAAATAAATAGTACACTACAATAAAGTCCAAGTGTAATAAATCAATTTTACTAGTAATTTTTCCAACAGCCACAACATCGAATGAATATGATGACCCACATGTTTAATCTATAAGTAGTCATGCTATTAACGTTTTGCTCATATCACAAGTTATATTTTAGTACAACTAAGACTAGCTTAATATTGGCCGTAGAAAGTAGAGATGCAAAAAGAGACAGATTTTTCCCCACAACTTGGCAAACAGTTTATAAACATCTCTATAACTTTTGGTTCAAATGGTTAGTTTACTTGAAACTTTGTCAATAACACAAATTTAATAATTAATGTATTAAACAGTTTTCCTTCCAGAGTTATATAAAATGAGCTTACAGTATTGGAAGAGTTAATAACATTCTGTTGAATCCATGCCTCAACCTCCTTTACTTTTCTAGAGTGGACAGCAAGGTCCTCTACGGACTTAGGTTGCAACCTCTCCAAGAAATTAAATTTGCTTCGTTTAACATTAGAAGGGCTACTAATGCTGCTGCAATCAAGCTTGGTATTTTCCGTGCTTTTAACAAGGCTTCCTGCAGTATTGCTATTGTCACAGGAAACGGCAGTCGGGGTCGAGTCGAAGTTAAAGGAGATCCATTTCTGCAACCAAAGTATTTTTAAATTGCCAAGAGATAGTATTGCAAAAGATACCTTTGCCCCTTTCTTCATGGTTATATTTTAAAATACAAGATAGATATTACACATAACCTAACACATTTAAATTTAAAGCTCCTACGTAGGTAACAAACTAAAAATAAAATCACTGTAACTCGCAATATCGCCAATCCATAAACGTAAAGTAGCTAATGCAAATCCTAGTTGTATAGGTTAGGAATCGAAATTGAATACCGTTTTGCAAGTAAAATTATTTGTTGGCGATCGTTTAAGATCAAGCGATGTCGGAGACTAGTAGGTTAGCGCTGGGCCCGAAGCCCGGTGTAACCTACCCGTTAGAAGTTGTTTATTGCGGCAATTGCACTATGCCGATTGAGGTTAGTTGTGTTACTATTATAAAATTATTTTCTTATATAAATTCTTCAGTATTGTGAGTATTACCCCGAATACGACAAGTGCAAGCAATGGTTGGAGCGCAACTTACCGGGGGAGTTTGAGAAGATAAAGCTGAGCGATGAAGCATCGGAAGGAGCCGGGGATGAAGAGAAGAAACGGCAGAAGCGCGGCGGTAAGGGCATGATGAAGGCCAAGAAAAAGGAGGACGGCCCCAAGCAAGTGTACGTGTCGCGAGCGCCGCGGGGTAAGAAGAAATCCGTCACCGTAGTCACAGGTTTAAGCAGTTTCGGTAAGACACTAGTTTGATCTCTTCCATTGCTTTGACAGACAAATTTTTTCAGGCATCGACCTGAAAGTTGCTGCAAAGTTCTTTGGGACGAAATTCGCCTGCGGCTCATCCGTAACTGGCGATGACGAAATTGTAATTCAGGGCGATGTCAAAGATGATTTGTTTGATGTAATTCCAGAAAAGTGGCCTGAGGTAAGCCTTAAATATGTAACGCAAGTTATAGGAAGTTCCAAAATTTCAGATTGATGAAGATTTAATTGAAGATCTTGGGGATCAGAAGCGGTAAGGCTTGCATGCTTGCGTTTCCACATAATTATTGCTACAATTAAGATTGCCGTTGCATAGTGTTGTGAATTATATTGAATTTAAACTGAAAAATCTTTCCTCTTTGCTGTAAATTTTATATTAATAAAAAGTACATCAAGACTGAAGTATGATAAATTTTAGCCGTCTTCCACTGTGTTCTCCTCATCCTCTTCCTCTTTTTGTATGTGTGGGAACTTTGTTGCAACAATCTTCAGCAGCTCTGCAACTTTTTCTTCAGTTAGCCTCTCCTCACTTTCTTCTACTAGCTGAATACGAAGCACAATTGTTTCTTATACCTTTTGGGGATGTCTGTACTTACTAATTGTATTTCCAAAGGTGTTGTGGGAGGGAAGTTGATGATCATCAGCTTTTCGTTTTTGCGCAAATTGAACGGCTCTAGTGCTTTTAAGCAAGCCGTGATACTCTCTTCAGTTTGCTCATTGCAAGGCGTGCCTTCGAGATATCGTATTGTCTGTGGTAATTCTGATTAAGCTACACAAAGCAATGTGCTATGAAACTCACTTCATATGTGATCGTAGCCAGCTGCGTGTGTCGTTTCTCCTTCTTTGTGCCGTCTCGCAGCATCTGCAGGTGTTTCAACACCTCGTAGTTGCTTAGGAATGCCGCGTTCGCGTTGGTTCTACACGAAGCCCAAATACTTAGCACTCTAAATGTTATTTTAATATTTGTACTCACACATTCATTTTGGTTATCAATTAAAAGCCGCAAACAATACTTTTCAAATTATTTGAGGTTATGTTAATTTGTTGCTTGAAATTTATATATTTTATATATAGGGTGCTCAAGTAATTTTTTTTATCTATTCGATGGCAATCTGAACATAACATAAAGTAAGAAGAAAAACGGTAAGCATTTAATTTTTTTAATTGGTGTGTTTATGTCTTAATGGTAGATGATTAAAGAGACTGCAGATAGAGCGTGAAACAAATGAATGCATATTCAGTGAGGTAGACTTAATATCAAATTTTCCAGAATAATGTTGAAGAGTTCTATGCATAGTTTTGAAATTCGGGGCTATGTATGTTCTTTTAAACGACGGAATAGCGTTAGTAGAACACCCTAGAAAGAAATATCCTAGAACTTGTACGTTATAAAAAGAATAAAGAAGAAAAGACTGCAATAGTACATCAATGAAATACTTAATAAGACAAATGAAAGTGAAATGACATAGCCTTGAGTTGAGACCGATTTTTGTTGCTGTATATAATTGAAGTGACTTGCTGTGAGCTTTGGTTTTTTGCTTATAAAACAGTTTCCGTGTAGATTTCAAGTTGTAATTATCTTACAATCAAACTTAGTAAATGATTAAAAAATATATATCATAAAAAAAAATTTAAAATAAAATTCTTAAGAGTTGATGATACATATAAAAGATTGTCGTAGATTGTAGAATCAAATCAAGGCATATATTTTTTAAGGAATAGGAAGCAAGAAGGAATTAGAAAAGAGAGCTTATTTAAAATAGCTGTATAGAAGGAACCAAAAAGATTCAAATACGTTAGAATACAATTTAAAGCAAGATTTGAACTATCTGTTCAAATGTTCAACGTAGCGGAAAAGAGAAACAACAATTATAAAGAAAGGTGGATACAAGAAGAATCTAATAACATAAGGAAAGTCTAGAAGTTATATTCCTAATATAAGGAATAATTAGAGCCACTAGGATAATTCATAAGTAGCCAGAAAAACATTAAAAGATGAAGAAATTATTAAAAATGTATATGGCAAGCAATAGTTTTTTTGAAAATAAAAAATAGCATAAAATGTAATAGAAACAGTCATTCAACTTTTCCAATATTGTATAAGATGAATAGGATTTTAACATGAATAAAATGAAATAATTATTGAAGATGAGAGCATTCTGCCTTAGAATGTAAAGGAAAAGAAAAAGCAGAGAACAAATGTGGAAAGTACAGTACTCTTAGATATAGAAAATAAGAGGAATTTCAGGGACACGTTGTGCTAATATGAGCGTTATACATACAGCAATGTGATGAAGTGAATTTTATTGGAAAAAGTTTATTTCGAAGGTAAACAGATGGTTTATATTTTATTATTTATTTTACAAGCTTATCAATTAAAATATTGGCCACAGTTGGTTATGATTTTCTTCCATATTTCTGGCAGTTTAGAGATTCTGCTTGAGAAGAAGAACGTGTGTTTGAGACGATCTATTAAGAAATCCAATTTTGGACATCTTTATATGAGTTGAAGTGTTTTTTTGAAAGAGCGTGTGCCATAGATTTAAACAAGTGATAGTTGGAAGGGTTATTATTTGGCGACTATGGCGAGTAGAGTAAAATTCTAATGTATCTTTGATCTACTTTTCAATATATGCGTATTCCGGAGGTTTGGCTTTCAATTCTAGATTGAAGTTTATTAAATGTTATTGCTATAGCTTACCAGTGATTGACTCCATTTTAACAGCTTATACCTCTTTGGTTCCAGCATGATTGCCTTTTTTCTACGAATATTCCGTTGTGGCATGATCTTGATGGTTGGCTTTGGTCGTAAATTAATTTTTTTTTGTTTTAATAGGTGTATAAATGAGTTCTCAGCTTTAGATTTTACAGGACGCAAATCACCGTTTACATGTAACGTATTAGTTCGCCCTCTTGCGGTTTTAAAGCAGTGACATTTGGTCTTTCGAAACATCATGCGATTTGGCGTTTGATGCACATAACCTCAATAATCAGCTGTGTTCACGATGGCAATCACAAAAGAGCATATTCGATTTTCTATCTACTTCGCGTTTCATCTTAAGAAAAACGCTGCTGAAACCACCGAAATGATTTGTGCTGCGTATGGTGAGAATGCTGTAAGTCATGCAACGTGCAGAAAGTGGTACCAAAGATTTCGCGGAGGAGAGTTTAGTCTTGAAGATCAACCACGCGCTGGACGCCCTCAAACATTTGACACGGGTGAGCTGCAGACGCGTTAGGCTGGGAACTACTTCCACATGCGGCGTATAGCCCAGACATGGCCCCTTCCGATTATCATTTATTCCGGTCGTTACAGCATCACTTGGCTGATACGCACTTCAAAACAGAAGAAGTCCGAAAATGCATCGATAACTTTATCGTCTCAAAGCCGGTGAGCTTCTATCACCAGGGAATTCGCAAGCTACCCGAAAGATGGCAAAAAGTCATCGATGCCAACGGAGAATAATTTGATACTTAAGCTTTTTTTGTTTGTTTTTAAATAAAACTTTAATTTTGCAGGAAAAAGCTGAGAATTTATTTATACACCTATTAGATTATCCACTTTCATTCACAGTAACAATAAGATGCAAAAACCGCTGTCTGTGTTGCCTAGTAAGCAGAATTTAGCATGTTTTTTGCCTTTTTACATGTCTTTCTTTTAATTCACATTACACCAATTTTCCTTTTTTTAACTTTTCCCAATGGCTTTTAAATGTTTGGAAACTTGTGCAAATCTTCATCTAACTCTTGTAATTCTTCGTCGAAACCACTCTGCACGTTATTTATAATGGAGCACGTCTATCATAAGCTTCTACAAGCATTCAATGAACTTCAGCAACAGGTTCCTTTATATTGAAATGATAAACCAATACTTCACGCTAGTGACGCTTATGTGGCTGGAATTTCGACACGTTCGAAGTAGCTAACATTAAGTTATTGCTATAAACACAAACATTTATCTGCTGAATATAGATGGAAGATGCTTTTCTTATTCTTCATGGCAATCCTTACGCCTGTTACGGCTATTACTTTTATCTCATATATTTGTTTTCTTCTCTTCTTTTCTGTCTCTTTCATTCTATCTAACTTTGGTCCTTTGGTCTTTCTCTTTTCTTTCTTTTTCATTGCCAGATCCTATTATCTTTTAAGTGTATTTTCTGATTTCATTCGGGTAATGCGACTATACCAGTTCAGTTGTCTATTTTCTATTTTTGTTGTAACTGGTGTTTGTTTTGTCATGCTCTAATTTTTTCACTTTTTATTCTGTCATATTCGTACGCCCTAGAAACAGCAATAATAAGCAAAAAAGAAGAAGAAGACTTGAGAATAGCGGAAAGAAAAATAATGAGAACAATATTAGGACCAAATATAATAGCAACTGGAGAAAGAAGACTAAAAACCAATAAAGAAATAGAAGACGAACTCAGAGGAGAAACTATCACAAGATTTATAAAGGCACAACGTTTGAAATGGGCGGGGCACATCATGAGGAGGACCCCGACGGAGACGCTAAGGAGAATAACACAATTGACTCCACTAGGTCCAAGGAAAAGGGGAAGACCCAAAAAAGGATGGCTAAAACAAGTAGAAGAAGACATAAGTACATTGGGAATAACAGACTGGAAACTGAAATGCAAGGAAAGAACGGAGTGGAAGATAATAACTCGCGAAGCTAGGACACACAAGGATCTGTAATCAACCAAAGGAAAGAGGAGTAATCCCCCTCATAAATAGGATTTCAAGGCGCAACTATGCGTCAGCCATAATCTTAAGATTGCACGGCTTGATGATGATTCTGTCATATTTTGTTTTCCCCGCCATTTTTTAAGATATTTTATTTTGATTGTATTTATTTTCACCTCATGTTTCTTTAGTATAGTATAATATAGATGGTATTGCTACTGCATTATAAACATGATTTAGTCTTATGTCTATCTCTTTTTCTCCTAGTACAGTTTTGTTAATGGCATATATTTGTGGCTGTTTGTTTTCTTTTGCAATCTTTAAATCTAAGCTTTTATCATTAGTTGGCACACTCCCTAGATATTCATATGTGATCACTAGTTTTAGGTTTTGATGTTTACATGTTTTTTTTTATTCTCTTCTGTTCTTGTTTCATTTATTATCATAAATTTATGTTTATTTCCATCTCCTGAGTCCAGGTGTTTCCTAAATTGTGCACGTGTCTTTGGCTTTTTGCAATCAGGAGTATGTCGTCTGCATGAAGCATACTCTGTATTTTTGCTGGTATAAGGTTTCAATATCCAATGGATGTTATCCATTACAATTATAAATAATAGTGAGCTCAGGCTATTTCCTCGTTTGAAGATGGGAGCTTCAGTTCGATTTTTGTCCCTCATTTATAACTTGTGCTCTCGCGTTTTTATAGCCACTTTGTGTTATTTTAATTAGTGTTTTAATTACTTTCAAATATTTTAGGCATTTTCATATGACATATCTTTTTATGTTCTAAAATGCGACTCTTAGGTCTATGAACGTTAGGTGTAATGACTCATTGGCTTCTATTGCTCTTTCTATCAAATTCCTTATTATAGCTATGTTAACTATTATTTGTTTGTTCTATATGCAGTTTGTATATCCTTCAGTTTTTCTTCTATTTGTTTACGGAGTCTTTTTTCGATTATCCTTGTATACACTTTATATCTTGCAGTGGATAGACATATTATTTTATAATTTTTGCATTTTGTGTGTTCTCCTTTTATGTGTATTGACAAAATAATATTTTTCTTCCATCCTTTTAGTATTTTTCCTTCTGCGGAGACTTTTTGCAAATTTCGTTTAACCGTCTTTTTCCTTCCTCACTAGCCGGTTCAATTCCATCTTCTCCTCCAGCTTTTCCTGTTTCTTAATGCGTCTTCTATTTCAACTATTTCTATTTCATTTATTTTTTCATTAAGTATTATATCGTTTTCTTCTTTTGTTTTCATATTAATTACAGACATAACATTATCATTTTCTGTATCATTAAATTTTTCTGTATAATAATCTCATAATTTGGATTTCTTCTTTATTAGTTATTAATTCATTATTTTTATTTATGTTAATTCTTACTTCTTTCGTTCTTCTTCCATTCATATATATGATTCTGCTCTAAAATTTCCTATTGCTACTTTTATAGTCTTCCGATGGCTGGCAAAAATTGTCAGCTTATTTGTTTTCTTTTTTACCGCCTTTTTTTTCGTTTCTTATAATGTGATATTTATTTTTATCTAGAGTGCTGTCACTTTTCTGCTCTTGACTGTGGTGAATAAGACGTGCAAATCAACATAAACTACTTATTTATTTTATTTACAGGTTATGAAAATTATTAAGCTCTACTTATGTATACAACACATAACTAACAACGTCAAATTATTTGCGACACTATTTATGTTATGCACGCACTTGAATTCCCTCGCTGTCGTCACATCGAATTCGAATGTTCTTGCCGTTCCGCTGCGCTATATTTAAGCAACTCGAAGTTACTAGAAGAGTCGCGAAACATCTGGAGGCGCTGGGCTGGAATCTTCTAGAATATTCGCTGCACACATGTGCGGCTGTTGGATTCTTAAAAAGCATCTTGTCGACCGCCCAGCGTCTAGCGGCCATGCTATGGGGGGTGTTCGGAAATTTGTTACAGATCTTTAAGTCTTATATATTTCTTTTAAGCTTGTTTTTTATTTTTAATTTTCTCTCTCATTTCTACCAATCACCATGTTGCACATTTTCCTTAGCGATATGTTTTTTATTCCGCAACTTTCTTTTGCTTTTTCATAGATTATTTTGTCAAGGGATTTTACATCTTTCGTTCATGCTCCAAGTGATTTTGATTTTTTCTATATTGATTATCTCCTCGTCTAGGTTTTCTTGGTAGGTTCTCCTAATATGTTTATGTTTCATTTTGTACAGATTTATTTTTTCATAGTCTATATCCTGTATTCTCTCTACTTCATTTGCTTGTATATTTGCAGTTGCCATTCTATGATTTGAACCGATTGCATATTCAGAGATCGTTCAGACTTGTGCTATTGGTGTTCTATATTATTTGTGTAAGTTATATAATCTATTATGCTTTTCGCATTTCTTTCCTCAGCTACGAAGGTGCATTTATGTGCTATATTCTGCATAGTAAAACTATTACCGAGTATAATTTAGCAGAACTCTCATCCTCTTTCCGTTTCTATTTTCTTCACCATGTTCTTTCATGTAACCTAGTCCTGATTTTTTATTTTTTCCAATTCTTGAGTTCCAATCCCCCAGGATGACTACTTTTTCCTTTTTTGTTTACAATTTATTTTCCCTCTTGTAGTTTTATAAAAAACTTGTTTATTATATCTTTATCTTCGTTTTCGACTGAGGCATATATTTGTACAATTTGTTAGTATCCCGTAGTAAGATACTTTGGCGTTATTATTCTTAGGCTTATTGCGTCGTAATGCACCACTCTCTTTTGGATTTCTTTATTGATTATTATTTCAACTATCTTCTTTGCTTTTTGTATTTTTTTACCTCTAAGCATTATATTGTGTATTTATTAGTTATGATAACAGATGTTAAAATACAAAAAATGGTCACAGCCATTGGAATTTACGTCTGAGTAGTCCACAACCATGTATCGCTAGAGGGTGGAAACTTTTCAATACTACTGATAGGTAGAAAAAGCATGTATGCAGAAATTGTGAAAATATTAATAGTTATCAGAATGTTATTACAATACGATTGTGGAGTTACTGTGAAAACGAGTCTTGTTATATGAATATTTGAAAAATCAGCGAGGAGACACGCCAGTTTTAAGAAGGTTAAGGTAAGCATTACATTTCAGAATGGAGAATATAAAAACAAAAAGCAGTGACCGACAGATCACAACCAAAACACATGGAGTCGCTTAGTATATTGAAAAACTGAAGAAAATATTGTAAGTTTGTTTGAATATTTGAGAAAAACAATGTAGAAACATAACAGGATAGAATGTATAATAATGTTAGAAGCTACACCAAATTTTGGACAGATAGGCATGATAATATATTCACTATAAGGGAAGAAGTAAAAGACGAGTAGGGTATTGGTGATTTCATGAAGATTTTTGGTAACTTCAAGAAATCCGTTTAGGGAAAAGGAAGTCAATCCAGGAAGAATATAGCAAACAAGAAATCAAAAACAATGGAGTAAAGGAATTGATGGTAATACAATTTGGAGCAACCACAAAACTTCAAATTTTTATGGGAACAAAAGAATGAATGAATTGGGAAAATACAAAATAGAAGAGGTAAAAGTTCCATCTTTAAAAAATAAACAAAAATAAATTATAATGTCCTGAGCTAAACTAATTACTATTGTATTGAAGGACTGTTGGTTATAGAGGCCACACTACTCATACAGCAATGAAAGAAATAGTAGTAAGATATGAAACAAATGTAAAGCGAGGTAAGATGTGATCAATAAGTGAAAGTTTATGACAGAAAAGATGAAGAAAAATGAAATGCAACTTTTGAGTGGACATAAACGTTTTAATAACAACCTACACAAATTTAAACATAAAAATATTTGCTTGTATATATTGTGATACGAAGGTTAAAACACTGGTTCAGTATGCAGACGACACGGATTGCCGAGATCATCTCCGGTAGTCCATTAAATTTAAGGGGGACTGGATTGATTAAAAGACTAATTTGATAGGTGGTGAGTAGGCCATCAACTTGAGAAGTGTTGGAAGATTTTGTACTCCACCAGAAGAGTGGACACTAGCTATCTAATGTTAATGGGCATAAGCTAAAAGCGTCATCTTGAATCCTCGGAGTTGACTATAATCTCTAATGAGCTTGTTTTGTATAAGACTTATGGTGATATATAGTACAATAAGCTTCAGGTTATTTAGAACCGGGCTCTATGATTTGTTTTGTAAGGAACCCCGTCCTCTACTGTGACGCTGACCTTATAATGAATGGTTATTTTTTGAGGTTCTCTAGACCTTTGCAATAGCGTTTATGATTACAACAATCTAATTATCCGTGATTTTTATAACTGTGAGATCAATTGATGCTTCCGTCACAAGCCTCTAAAGATTTTGATTCCTTTGTAAAGTGGCATAGAGGCGGATTATACAATTCACTACCAACCAACGCCAGGTCCTATCAAGAAGATCGAGGTTGGTAGCTGACCCAGTGAATCAACATCAATCTCAACATCGGTGTCTAACGTACAAGAATTACTAAAACAAACCGCAAATAGTTCAAATGAAAAAAGGAAAACAGTAAACAAAATAAGAAAGTAAGTAAACATTACAACGCTAATGAACAGCTAGTTACTATAACTTTAATGTAGATACCTATGGAGAAAATAAAAACTGAAATAATCAGAAAATGGTCTTGATGAAGATTATAAGTTGCAACTCTTTTATTTAAAAAGAAAAGATTGGCATGAAAAATACATTAGTGCAATATTTAAATGCTATGAAGCCACGCTAAATGAAATTGGTGCAAATGAAAAATGGAACATCAATTTTCATTCTTGAAAACATGAAGTATTCAAAGCAAGTGAAGGTGTATATTTTTCAAATAAATAGAAAGTAATGAAGAAGAAAAGGGGAAGAGGTAATTTCACGTTAGTAGAAGAACAACTAGTAGAAAAGAACTAAAAGAGAAAGCCAATACCAAATAGGAATATGGTGACCAGTTAAATATCAGTGGCATAACTGTCAGCTAATCGCATGAAGTTGGTCGGTGACTCGCTTGTCTCATACCATGATTTTTAAAAACCTAGACTCCACTTACCTTTAGGTTTTCCGTTCACCATTACTGTTAGTTTGACTTTTTAAAGATGACAAGTCGGAAGAACCTTGCAGGTAAAGATTAATTTTGAATGACATTGTATTCTAACAATCAATGTGGATTAAGAAAAATACTTTTAGGAGTCTAAACACTAATTAAAACATTTTATTGCGCTTTTGAGGAGTTGTTGATGCTTTCGCATCCCCACGTCTGTATCATAATTAAATAATTCTCCTTTTACGTTTCCTGTCTGATTGTTTCTTATTACAAAAAAACTAGAGAGAACCTTGTAAGTATTATTTAAAATAGTGGATGTGTATTGTGTGGATGCGAAACATGCGCGAACGGTACGGACTAAAAACCTCAATAGAAAACTTTCGAGTTGCCAACTCAAAAATAAACATGGGGCCGGCGAAGAGATTGCTCTGTAAGCAATCCCAGAACGAACTTGAAAAGACTTTTCGATTTCGATTTCGAATTTCGGGAAAATTCGAAATCGAATATCTCGAAAATTATTCGACTTAGAATTTTTTCGACTTCATTTTCGAATTCAGCGTAAAATTTCCTATAAGAATCACATTTAAAATCGTAATGCCGAAAATTTTTCCGAAATTCGAAGTCGAATATCTCGAAATTTATTCGAGATAGAAATTTTTTAATTTCGAATTCGAAATCAGCGTAAAATTTCATATAAGAATCCAATTTCAAATTTAAAAAAATCCATAATTTAGTGACAGCGACAGACAGACCGACAGACATATAGAATTCAGTAACGAACTTTTTAAGTTCGTTGAAAATAGCCAATATGATCACCAATCTCCGGAGGGTGGAGGTGTAATAAGAAAAATTGTGTGTATAGTATTGCAAACCTAGTTGACATAAATCCTTTTGAAGGGTGAAATCGCGTTAAATACATAGAGAGACTAGAGGTAGGGAAAGGAAAAACAAAAAAGAGTCTCTTTAAATAATTACAAAAAATGTAAATACAGGGTGGCAAAAATTTACAGGTTGAATAAAAGAAAGGTTGGAAGTATATAAAATTTATTTTTATATGGTAAAATGGAGAAGTGGGAGTTTTATTTCAATGTGTTTTAAAAGGGATGCCGGCCAAGTAGCATCCCTCATTTTCGATGCATCGTCGAAGTCGTTTTCTAAAATTCTTTTTTGTTTTTTCCAACATGTGTTGAGAAATGCGTTTTTGACGTATCCTAGGGTAATGTTTGAGACAGCCTTATAGAAAGAAGTCATAAGGGCCGAAATTTAGTGCGAAGCCTCTCCAAACAAGGTCACCGCATTGACAGATTAGACGCCCAGGAAACATATTACGCAGTACTTGGAGCAAAGCTTTTGCTGTATGGACTGTGGCTCCATCCAGTTGGAAACAAACGTTTTTCATTTAGACTACATCGAGATTTAGCGCGGAAAATTGTCTATTTCCACATACCAATTAAAAGTGTTCATTGTCGATAAGCTTTTAATGGATATATTGTGGGTTGTTATTACTCCAATAACAAAAGTTTTGCTTATTAATGTATTTCGACAAGTAGAAATATCGGTAAATAAGATAACCGCCACAGTTTCTAAGATGTTTTCATATGTACATTTCCAAGCGATTCTGTTAATAAAGTTTAAATAATTTCTATACTACAAATATCTTGTTTGGATAAAAACGAAGGTCTTGGCGAAAAAATTCGTTATACAGTTCAACTAGACAAATGAAGAACACCGGCATGTTTGCCGGTATTTGCGCATTCTGAAATCTTCCTCTTTACCCCTCTCCCCACACTCAATACTTAAAAACTAAAGTTTCTTATCTACCAGAAAATCGATTTTGAAAGCACATGCTGAAAGCGTGCTGGTGTTACTACAACAGCGTTAATGTTTTGAAGGTACGCTCTGACAGTAAAAGCCTTCTGTTCGTTTGTCCACATGTTGGCTACTAAGAGCACATCCAGGTAAAACTTCCTAACTACCTGTGTCTAACGAAATTACTCTCGCTACCCTCGGACTATTTTTTGTTACATAACCTTTTTTCTGAAAAAAGTTAGGGTGTTTTGCTTCACCCTGTATATTGTTGGTACCATTTTATATAAAATTTTCTTATGGACTTCTTTTAATATTTTGTTTTTAGCCTCCCTAAGATAAATAAATCACTCAGAAAAATTTAGAATATGCCGATTATTATTTTGTCATTTTAGACAAGGACTTTTTTATTTTTTCGTTTTAAAAAAAATTTATTATTAAGTTTTGAGGCTTTTCTATCGAGTTCTTTATGGTTAAGTCTACGTGGAGACAGTTAAGCTCCGTTTTCCTACGTCCACGATATGTTAGTTCTCCTCTCCCGGCAAAATTTTATGACATCATGTACTTTCTTAGTTCTTTATTATTCTCAAACCATTCTCTTCTATTTATGCTTTCATTTGAGTCAGTTAAAGTTGAACTTCAGGACGGTTGGATCATTTTGATTATTGGTGTAGTTTAATAGTAAAGTATTTTGATTGTTTTTTTTTTGTTTACATTATCTTATTTTCCATGGAAGTGCTACAGAAACTTTAAGGTAGATATTTTGTGAGTTTAGTTCATATTGGAGAGGAAATACTGGAGTTTTGAGCAGACTTTAAATTTTTAAATTACAGAAAATTTTGCCATGAAGTAAAAAAAGGACTTAAAATCAGGAAATAAAATACTTAACAACAAAGTTAAAGATTAGATCGTTAAAGACGTCCGTGGGAGCATACAAACCGACGCTAATGACATCAAAAAAGCATGGAAAAGTTGTTATTTAAGAAGGTTTTTTGGAAAAACACCGAACAGGTCAACATATAGAAATATTACGTATAGCGAGATCGAAATTGAGGAAACCAACAGGGAGCAATGGTGAAAAAGGAACGAAATTATAAAATACAATTTAAAGAATGAATGAGAAATTAACAAATAAAGTTAATAGCCAGCAACACCCATCTGCACATTATAAACCATAGTTTGAAGGATTTTTTCTTCCTAAAGATAGCGAAAGAGCAGTATGGATTTGTTTTAGAAAAACTAGTCACTGAGAAAATTTTTCGGCCAATTAAATGAGTCTTTGGACATCCCATATTTTTTTAAATGGAAATTTAACGCCACTGTCTTCAACAAAACGAAGTGAAATTATTTTTAATTTGAACGAATTATAGAATTCTAAGTAGTCGGGCCCGTTAGTTCCATTAAAAGAATTATAGACATATTTGGCATTTTTGTAGAAGGTAACTGACTTGAGTTATTCTCCATATATAACAAGGACGAGCAATACCATGTAGAAGATGGTGATAATGAAAATATTGTCATGTGCCAGACCGATATTGTACTAATGCTTTACAATAAATATGGGATGATTTATTAGTAATAAACGAGTTTCTAACTAGTACCAATGATACAGTACAAGAGTGAAAAGCTTAACAGTAGCTAGTAATAAACCTTTACAAAAAAAGTGTTTGGATGCCTTCAAAATAATAGACTCGAAATGGATTGATTGGAGCATGGAATTAGAGAGGTTTTCACAGCAATAAAATTCTATAGCTGTCAACTGCAAAAAGTAAGAGAAAAAGTAGAAGGGAGCATGAAAGAAACACAGAGGAAATCTAAGGACATAATGGAATACTATGAATACTGTACATAAAACAGCTAATATTGGATTTCTATCATAACAATGAAAAAGATAAAGGATAAAAAGACGCAGATTAAGAAACAAGTAAAGGAACGATAGAAATGAAGAGAATGGTGAGAACTTATTGTCAGTTATTTTTCTACTCCTTTTCTTGTCAAATTGTTCCAGATTTTTTTTTAGGTACCCGGTCAAAAGCCTTTTCAAAATTAATTAATGCTAAATATCCTTCGTCCTGTTTCAGAATTTTTTCTATTATTTTTTTTAGGCTGAATAATATGATCTTGTATATTGCTTTTTCTAGAACCGCTCTGCGAGTCCGCTAGCTGTGGTTCTCCTTTCTTAATTTTTGTTCTAGTAGTTGCTCATAAACCTTACATGCGATGCTGAGTAGCCTTATTCCGCGGTAGTTTTAGCAGCTAAGTTTGACCCCCTTTTTATGTAACAACAATATAATCCCTACCTCCCAATCTTTAGGTATTGTTGTATACCAGGCCTTTTTGCAAATTTCAAGGAATAATCTTGTGCCTCCTTCTCCCATATTTTTAATCATTTCTGCCTCTTTCCCGTCGTGTCCTGCTGCTTTTCATTATTAGTTATTTCTTTAGTTTTTCCACTAATTCTTCTTCCGCCTGGATTATTCTTTTCTCCATTGTCAGGATCTCTTGAAAATATTTTTTCCATTTCCTTTGCACTTCATCAGTTATAAGCTTACCATCTTTACTTTTAATTTGATTTAATGTGTGTTTTTTCCCAATCTGAAGTTTCGAAGTACTTTGTAAAACAATTTTTGATTTCCTTTACTATTAGTTTCTATTTTATGCCCAAAGCTATGCCAAGATCTTTCTTTTGCTGCTATTATTAACTGTTTGATTCTATTTCTTCGTTTCTTCTAATGTCTATATGTATCTTCTCTTTTTTTGCTTAAGCACTCTTTCCATCTCATTTTCTTTATTTAACTTCATTTCTTCTTCGTCCCACTAATCTGCTTATTGCAATTATTTATTTTGAAAACCCCGCAGTCTGTTTTCGCGGCTGTTATTAAAATATTCTTGAATTTTTCCTACATATTTTCTACGTCTTCTTGAAATAACTCAATATTAATTTATCTAATCTCTTCTATAACTGTTTCTTAGTATCTCCTTATGTATTTCATTTCTGGTAATTTGTAGGTTTTAATTTTTTCGTGGGCTTTTTTCTTCTCTAGGCTGTTACTTTTCACTGCGTGTCCTATTTCGGCGTGCCTTATTTTTCCTAGTAATAGGAAATATATTTCAGGCCCTCTTCTTACGCCATTTATCATTTTCCTGTCTCTTTTTCCTATCAATATATAGTTTATTATCGATTTTTCTTTTTTACTTTTTACTTCTCTAGTATAGTGACGTGTTGATTTATGCTTATAAAAAGAATTTTTCATTATAAATTGATTTCTTTACATACTTTCATTAATATTTCTTTTATTTTCTCCATGTTTACTCAAGATTTCTGATGTTGACTGATCGATTTTTCCCACTCTTCCGTTAAAATATTCTAATATAATTGTTATGCCGTTACTTTCTTTATTGTGACATTAAATATTCCTAAAACGGATTTTTGTTTTCTATATTATTATCTTCGTTAGATTCATATACTGCAATTATGGTCAGTTTATGTTTATCTGCTCCTTCGACACACATTATTCTTTCGTTTAAACACGCCCACTTACACCCAATTTTGGTTTATAATACATGCTACACCCATTTTGCCTTCTGGTTTAGTGCTACTCCGCTATAAATTATTGTATATTTATCATCCAGTTGGATTATGCTTTGGCCTTTCCTTAGTTTTATTTATTACTATTATTTCGATCTTTATTTTTTCTATTTCATGTATTAACTCTTTTTGTTTTGTTGCTAAATTTTGTTTATCCTTTTTTTCTTTAGTTTCGCTCCTCTTATTTTTGTTTTTTCTAGATTTATAATACAGTGCCTACTTAAATGCTCGTTCTTAGCCGAGTCTTTTTCCATGTATCCGTCCAGCAAATTTGATTCCGATGTCAGCTTTTTGACCAGTATGATTTTCTACTTTTTTTAATTCTTTCTTGTTCTCCTTCCATTTATACTCTACACCTTCTATATATAATTTTCCGTATCCTATTTTAACTCTTCTTCTTTTTTTCCCATTCCTCTTGGGCTCTCTTCCTTATTATACTTTGCATTTCTATAGCCTTTTTAGATAGGTTAATATTAGATCGTTAATATACGTCTTCATCTCTTTATTATACTTCAGTTCATTTTTATTTATCATAATCTTCTTCTTATCATATCATTTTCCAGTTCTATTAGACAAATTTTTTCTCCTAGTTTCCTTGCTGATTTAATTTGTATTTCTAACTTTAAGTATTCCTTTATTACGTTTGTGATACTTTTCTTTAATTTCTTTTGCTTGTATGTATCTGTGACTAATCCTTGCATCACTGCATTATTTCGTCTTTTCCCATTTTCCAATATTTCTACTCTGTCCTTTATATATTTAATCTCTCTTGTCAATCGCTCTTTCTCACGTTTACTATTTTTATTTTGCCTTTTTAATTTATTGATTTTATCTTTGTATCTTCTGATCGTTTTACATTTCTTTAACCTCGCTTGTGAGATTTTGCATCATGCTCTATTTGCCCTGTGGGTTTTTTTTGGTTCCCGTCAGCGGACGTATATTTGCTATCTTCATTGTCCATTATAGTATTTATTCTGTATTAGGTATTAATTATTAATGCGGTTCTGTTTTTTGTTTCATATGGTATCACGCGTGAGGTCTGTGCACCGCGGTAAGAACCTTGCCCACATCGACTGGCTCACTTGTTGCTTTTAAAATAAGGTCTCACGTATCTTATATTTTATCATGCTACTTGCTATTCTTCTTTATTAATACTTCACCAAATATATGTATTTAAATCGAACGAAACCTCCCAAAATGGAGTATTAGTTTCGGAACGATTTAAGTACACAACTGTTTGGTCGGAAGGACCAGACTGCTGACTGGAAAAAGTCGAAATAAAACAGCGAACGTCTACCACCTCCCAACATTTATTAAAACTAGGTTCGAGCGCACACAAACAATAAAACAATCGCAATCAGAAATTGCTCTTTGCCTTCCGGAACCGTTTCCCACTGTCGGCGTCCTCGACGCAAGGAACCTGCACCAGGTTGAAGTACACGTTGCCCAGGATGTGGGCAGTGGGCGAGTCCGAGCCCTTCAGGCAGTCGTACAGGCCGTCGTCGCACTGGCAGTGCGACTTCGTGTAGAGGGAGCTGTTGGTGAGGTTGTAGCGCTTCGAGTAGGCCCGCACCTTGACCGGGCAGAGGTCGTGCGCCCGGCAGCACTTGTCCACGGTCGGCTCGGCCCCTAGGTCGTGGTAATCTTTCGCGATGTCCCCCGTGCCGCACCACTTTGTACCTGAAAAGAACGCAAACTTGAGGCTTACCAGTTTTAAAGAAACTGTGGGTCTACTACTGGCACTTGTAGGAATCTATAAAAACGTGTTTATAACACAAAGAAAATGCTTTTACCAGAAAGAACTCAAGGACTACAGAAAATGGGCGACAAAGTGTTGAAACAAAGTACATAGCGGGTTTGGGCATTATATGATAAAGAATAATTTAGAAGATAGAATAAAAAGGTTTGAAAATTGAAGACCAGGTAGTGAGTTGAAGAAATTACGGCAATGAATAAATATACTTTTAATGAATTGTTTAGGCTTTTGGTGATAAAATCTGATGTGATAAAGTAATCAATATCTTGCAAAGATAAAGCAGATCAAGAAGAAGAATATAAAATCCAAAATACCAAAATAATGTATTACCTAAGTAAATTGACCAATAAACACGCAGGTAACTACAAATCTATATTGGTGATTTTTAACATTCCGTAGTTTCGGCCCGATAATACATGTCTAACCCTTTATTTATCTTATGACGATTGTTGAATGTTACTGAAAGCTCTAATAATATCATTGAGCTACAGAATTGTCGTCTGATATCTTTTAAGCGCAGTGATGTCCTCATCCCCCAGTCCCCCATCGGGCGCCTCCCCAGGTGGCGGATAGGGGAATGCTCACTAGATATGGTGGATACCAGGGAAATCAAATACCTGGGGTAGACCAAAACTGGCTGACAACAGGCAGCGGTGTTGTTAGTACCGAAATAAGGCTACTGCAAGATTATCTTCCTTAAAGGCTTATTATCGGAAACCTATGGGCAAAGCATTATGTAAATGCTATCCAGTCATAGCACCGCGGCGCAGAAAGCAAGGAGAAACTACTGCGCTACTTTCTCAAGTTCCAACAATCATGGCAACACAAAACCCGAATTTGGCCCCTAGTCCGTGGCAGGTTTTAAATAACCAAGGGGTGCTAAGAATCCCCACGTTAAAACAAGATAGGCACCACCCAAATATGGATAAAAAACAGAAAAAAAAAACACTAAAATTGGAACATGAAACGTAAGGAGCCTTTATATGGCTGGGAAGACACACAACGTAATTCAAGAAATGACTAGATTAAACATAGAAATTCTAGGAATATCAGAAACAAGATGGCCGGGATGTGGAAAAAGTGAAATTGGTGACCATGTCATATACTATGCAGGTAACAATGACACAAATCATCCGAATGGTGTTGCGATTATAGTCAACAAGGACATAAACAAATCTATAATCAACTGCATACCCTTTTCAGATCGTATAATATTACTACAACTAAAAGCGTCACCAAAGAATATTAACATCTTCCAAATATATGCCCCGACAATGGAAAAACCAGATGCAGAAATAGAACAACTGTACGTACACATAAATGAACTAAGAAAAAACATTAAAACAGACGAAGTAAACTATTATTATGGGCGACTTCAATGCCAAAGTGGACCAAGGCAAAGTAGAAGACATTGTGAGAAATTTTGGCTTGGGCGAACAAAACGATAGAGGAGAACGACTAATACAATTTTGCCAAGAAGAAAACATGGTCATCATGAACACGTGGTTCAAGTTACCACCTAGGCGCCTCTATACATGGACGTCTCCACAACACACCCCGGAACACATTATACGAAATCAAATAGATTATCTTCTAATTAACAAGAGATATAGAAATGGACTAACAGGCGTTAAAACATATCCCGGAAGTGATGTGGGCTCAGACCATAATCCTGTTGTAGGATACATTAACATACGTCTCAAAAAACTACGAAAGCGATATGACAATAAAATAGATTTACAGAAACTGAAAGAACCAGTCCACTGCATGCAGTTGGCTCAGACTCTAAACGAAAATATAAAAGAAAGTGGAATACACGAGTTAATAAATAATGTAATTACTGATGTAGACGATACAGACCGCACAGAGATTATCGAGTCCATCTGGAACAAAATAAAACTAGCCATCACAAACACACAAAATACCATAACCGGACAAAATCGTAACAAAAATAAGAAACCATGGATGACATCAGAAATATTAACGTTAATGGACAACAGAAGAACATACAAAAACAAAAATCAACAACAATATAAACAACTAAATAAACTAATACAAAAGAAGATAAGGCAAGCTAAGGAACTATGGCTAAATGAGAAATGCAATGAAATAGAAGAATTAGAAAAGAGACACGATACTTTTAACCTACACAAAAAGATCAAAGAAACTATAGGAGGGACTAAGAAATATAACTACAACAAAATGTTAAATAACGACAACCAACTAATCACAAACAAAGAAGATCTAAAGCAAGTGTGGGAAGAATATATAAAACAGACCTTTGAAGATGTGAGAACTGAACAACATATAACAACAACGGAGCATGCACCAAATATATTACAAAGTGAAACAACAAGCGTAATACGAAATTCTAAAAACGGCAAAGCAGCTGGACCAGATCAGATTCATAACGAATTTTTGAAACTTCTAAATGAAGAAAACATAACATTACTTACTAATCTTTTTAATACAATCTATCAAACTGGGAAAATGCCTTCTGATTGGATGACATCGGAGTTTATCACTATACCCAAAAAACCTAACGCAAATAAATGCGATGATTTTCGACTCATAAGCTTGATGAGCCACGTTCTCACGTTATTTCTAAAAATTTTACACCGTAAGATATATCAGAAATGTGAATAGATCTGAGCGACTCCCAATTTGGATTTAGAAAAGGGTTTCGTACCAGGGAAGCGTTATTTAGCCTGTTAGTTCTGCTACAAAAATGTCGTGACCAACAAAAAGATATCTACGTGTGCTTCATCGACTATGAAAAAGCCTTCGACCGTGTAAAGCACGACGAACTATTGACAGTATTGACTGAGAAAGGACTTGATCAAGAAGACATAATAGCTATTAGAAACCTATACTGGAACCAAAACGCCACAGTGAGAACAGATAATGAAAATACGGAAGCTATCTCAATTAAAAGAGGAGTGAGGCAAGGTTGCATCCTCTCACCACTATTATTTAATATTTATTCAGAGACAGTTTTTGTCAAAGCCCTAGAAAACTCCGAAGACGGAATAAAAATAAACGCTAAACTTTTTTAATAATATAAGGTACGCTGACGACACCGCAATAATCTCGGATAGCCTAGAAGGACTACAACGGCTGATGGATGCAGTAAGCCGTGAAGGAGACGCAATAGGGTTAAAGATAAATACTAAAAAGACAAAATACATGATTTTCAGCAAAACACCAATAGCACAAACACAACTTATAATATATAATCGACAAATAGATAAAGTACAAAAATTCAAATACCTGGGAAGCTGGCTGACAGAAAATGGAGACCCAGAAACGGAAATAAAAATAAGAATAGAAACAGCAAGATCAGCATTCCAAAAAACTCAAAAAACTACTTACCAACCGCAGTCTTCGTCTTACCACCAGATACAGATTTGTACAGTGCTACATATACTCAATACTATTATATGGTGCTGAAGGGTGGACCCTCAAGCCTAATACAGAAAAGAGAATACAAGCTTTTGAGTACTGGGTGTTTAGAAGAATGCTACGTATATCTTGGACAGAGCATATCACAAACGAAGAGGTCCTGAGACGAATGAATAGAAGAAATGAACTCCTATTAACTATTAAAAAAAGAAAAACAGCTTATCTTGGACATTTATATTGGAATGACAAATACAATACATTGCAGCTCATTATGGAAGGAAAAGTTGAAGGCAAAAGAGGGCGAGGTCGCAGGAGATGCTCCTGGCTTAAGAACATTAGAGATTGGACCCACATGAGTACACATGAGTTGATAAGAGACACTAAAGATAGACAAAATTTTGCCTCGATTGTTGCCAACATTCAATAATGAATAAGGCACTTTAAGAAGAAGAAGATGTCCTCATAATCCACTCTTCTATCATGTTGTGGCGAAACAATATGGTAGTTGCTTTGAAGTTTCAAAACCTCTATAGTGTTTTTATAAATGCAAAAAAAAAGATTTGCAATAAGCGTTGCTTTTCAGAAAGTTCGTATTGGTTAGGTTCAGCTTACAGACTATTGTTTTTGGTTTTTCTATGAGATTCTTACACAGATATACTACTCTTACCAATGACTCAATTCGTATGAATTCTATAATAGTTCTCATAGTGTGGATTATCTACAGATTGTGTCAATAGATCGTTGTATAGTATGACGCATAAACTTTTGAAGATTTTGAGCTTCGCTTGCTAATTTTCTACCTCGGTGAGTGTTGTAAGAGTTAAATGATTTTTAATATGGAAGTTAACACAAACATTTGTTTCCATTTTGTTTCATTTGTTCTTCATTGCTGAGGAAGTTGTTGAACTTCACCACTTGCCGTATCCATGGCTTCATTAAGGTGGTGGGTGAGTATAAATATCCGAACACTACCTTTTTGCTAAATTTCAAGGTTTTAGCTTGTCAGAAGTACCCACAAACAATTTATCAAACAAACAACTAAGTACAACTATAGCTTTTTTGATTGAGTTTTCTAATATAAATGAAAAGCGTACTGTTTAGATGTGATTTTGTGAGCTTTGATTTCTTTATGCAAAGGAATCACTGAAAATCAACAGTAGTCTAATAATGATTGAGACTACACCTTGTCTCTGTGACGGTAAGATCATTCATTTGTTAGTGCAATTTATACTTTAGCCTACTTCTCTATTTTTCTGTCATGATATTACTGACTAGATAGTCTCTACTTCGTATTGTTCTTTTTTATTTTTATTGCTCTTAGATTATCTTTATACTAAGTTTTTGGTGTTGTTTCATTTGTTGTCTATTTTTTAAATTTTCTCTTTACCCCCATTATTTATTTTTGGTCATATATTTTATGAGTTTTAGACTCCAAAAGTGCAAAATTCAGGCCTTTAATTCTCTTGATTGGTATGTATTAGATTTTTGCTTTATTTTAGTGCCTTTCTTCATGACACTTTTTTAACTTACATAGTTCCATTAATATGTTTTTGACTAAATCAACTGCCGAATACATACTTTATTTGATTTTATAGGTTTTTTTACTATTAGTTAATATGTAATTCTTTTATGCACGGTCGTAATGCATATAGTCATCAATAGTTTTCCAAACGGAATCTAAAACTGAGTTACGAGTTTAAAAGTAGGATAATTTGATCTATTTAAGGTATGTAATGGAAATTGATGATTAAATACAAATTTGTCTGCTCATAAGTCTGAATGCAAAAATAGTTCAAATAATTTCGACTAGAATAAGTCCTGATATCAATTATTGTTGTATTTCGACAAATCTTGGAAAAGAACAATTGGAGCATCTCAGCAAATAAGGCATCTTAATGGGCATTTTAGTAATTTAAAATAAGTTTGTTGCAATTGGGGGGGGGGGGGGTTATATTTAATTATTTGCTTTAAGAACCAGGTTATGTTGAAGGTGGCGACAAACCAGAAATATTAGGTGACATAGTCAGCTCACTGCAAAACCAAATTAAACATTTGATGAATTTTTACCTTCACAAGATATTCCTGTGGAAAAACTTCGTCTTTGCTTTGAAAAATAGATGTAATTTGCCGTAGTTTCAAAATGGCCGATAGCTGTTTATGTATTCATTAAATATTGTGATAAGACACTTCATCACTACTTTACGCTACAAGTGCCATAATAATTTTTGATTTTTTGGGTTACCTTAAGCGGTATTTAATGGACGACCGCTTGAGTGAAGGGTCATTTAAGAAAAAAACCTTTAAGCGCAAGTTCTATTTGGATATTTCTAAGATATATTTAAAAATATGCCCTTCAGAAAAAATATCAGGCGCCTCCTAGACCCCCTAACGTATTAGACTCTTATCGCGCTTGCTATGTATTTTTTCAGCGTCACAATCATCATCCACCAAATCGATCTTTTCAAACACCTAGCCCTCAGGTTTCGTGTTAGGTCTATTGGAAGAGTCGGTTTATTTACTCCACCTATGTCTCATTCTCCTTAAATTCTATTTGAAAATAAATGACGTTTACAAAAGTAAGTCTTGACCAATTTTTCTCTCTGGGATTCTACAATGAGTTCTTCACGTAGTCTCTTCTATTATCACAAAAAATATGGGTCTAGTCTGACTTTTCGATAGCCCCCAAATGGCCAATCGAGGTGCAATTCAATATCCCAAAATGGTATTACCAATATGAGTAAGTAACTCAAAGTAAATCGCTAGAGGATATTCTTTTCTATCATGACTGACGGAGAAAAATAAATATTTTGTCGTTGGTGGAATTTGAGAGGTGAAATTAATATTTTTGTTTTAACATCGCTTGCGATCTAGAGATGTTGGAGAAAAAATAAATTTTTTATAAAATCTAAAAAATTCTTATCTTTTTATGTTCTGTTTAAAATTTCTACTCTACATACTATACATCTCTCCCATCACTACTAAATAATTAGATACTTAAACTAAGCAAAAGAAAAGAACCTGAACTGGACTCGCTCCAAAAGTATTAACAATTCTAACAAATATAAGAATAGCCGCAAATCCTTGTTAACAAACTTTTTTCGGCCGTACTACAATTATTCGATAATTCGACCAAAACTAGGATAAAGACAAATGACGGACCAACACTTTTGGATGGTGAAAACGGCGTCCGAAACTTGATTTATTTCAAATATTGGAACCTTCCAAGAAATATCTAGCTAAGCGGCGTTACCGTTTCATGCGGCAAAAAATACAGGGTGCACCAGAAACTGACTTAAATATTTTTCAAAAATATTTCGACTCGTCTACCCTGTAGACTTATTAGTTTTCTAAATATTAAAATTGAATACACCGGTCTATGTTTGATTAGATATTTGATCTTTGCATCATTGGAGTAAAATCGATGGTCCTCTTTTGATGTTTTTTATAGTTTGGGAGATATTTGAGAATACGTTTTTGAAAAAAATATAGTCCTGTCCCCTCAGGTGCTTAATGCCATAAACTCTTACTTTGTATACTACATATCTCTTGCTGTCACCAGCTTATGCAAAAAAAAAACAATTGAGCTAGGAAGTCGTTTATAATTTTGTATCTTTTTTTTTGGGGGGGGGATTTTATTTTCCCTATTTTAACTACTTAAGACTTCTAAATCTGGCACAAAATCAATTAGAAACTCTAAATATTATCATTTATCTTTAAGTGGTACTTTACAACAACTGAAGGTGATCTCCTTCCTTCAAATTTTACCTGGAACAATTCCGCTGAACAGCGTGAGAGGGTTGTTGGCGAGGATTCCTCTGTTGGCGGTGGGCGACTTCGACTGCTCGTCGGAATATCCGCCAATTCTGTTGTAGGGGGGCTGCGAGTCCAGTTGCTCGCACTGGGACATCAGCGTCAGCATTTCGTGGAAGGAGATGTAGACCGCCCACGCGAGGTCCTTGAGCTCGCCCAAGACCTTCAGCGCCTCGTCCGGCTCGCTGCAAAAAGCCGATTGTTACTCAAACTATTTTGTGAACAGTTCCTGCTTGGCCCTGACAGCTTGACGGAATCGATTAGAAGCCATTAGTTTGACCTACAAAACTTGATGAATAACTAACCGGCGGATGCTTTAAATAATGCAGCGCAAACAGCCTTTGTCGGATCGGTTTGTACTTTCTCATTTGAGGTCTTATTATTTGAAGTCAAGGCAGGTTTTGCGATCTTGAGAATTTTAAAAGAGAATGCAAGCATAAGAAGTAAGTGTTGGGACCTTAGGATTATAAATCGTAAAAGGAATGGAGAATGTAGGTAACCCGATTATTCGTACTCTAGATAATGCCCAATAACTTACGATGTTTAATGCCTCCTCTAGTACTAAGAAGTTATCGTGAGCAAACGCACTATAAATTTGTGTTGTAAAGGTAGAAGTAGAAGTCTACCCAATTTTGAAAAAAACCTTTGACAATCTAAGTATTTCGAAAATTGGAAGATCTATTGAAAATGGTTCTTCTTCTTTCATTATCCTTTTATCCTTGAGGGTGTCGAATGAAACTGATTCAAGTGTTATAAAAAAATCCATAAATATCTTCCTGAGCTAATTCCCAATGTTTGCGATGCTTTAAACTTCTCATATGAAACTTACTAGAAAATTTATGGGTCTGTCTGCGTTAATGTTATCTTCACTTTCTTTGTCTTTTAACATAGTTTATTGCATTCTATAATATAGTACACTAGAGAGAGTAGTTTGGTTCTCCTCAATCTTCGGACATGACTTTGATTGTCCAGTAGCCCAAAAGACTTTGCATTAATGTGATCGAGTCTGGCTCTGTCTTTTTAATTTTAGGCTTTTATACATATTAAAAAAAACCTATAGCATAGGTCTGTCGCTTTTTTCAGCTTAGTGTATTTTCGTGTGGCTCCGAAAATTCTCGAAGGATCGCCGTGCCGGGTGATAGCCGCAGCGCAGCGACCGACTGGCAGGATACCTGGCGGAAAAACTAACGCTTTGTAATTGCATCTTGATATTACCAATATTATGAGTTTAAGTTGATAAATAATAAGGCAACGTTTGGCGATATACTATTTCAACACTTATGGCTAGGTAGTTGGTAACTAAAAATTAAAATGACATCCGTGTTGTCAGGTTACCCTATACGAGCTAAGAAGAACGTTTCTCTTGTCACAGTTATAGTTTTAGGTTTCTATACATATATAACGTACGGTTTGTCCGTGGTTGTTTAAATGATGACAATAGATTGATATGAATAGATTTACAATTCTTTAATAATGATTTACATTGTTTCACGTTCTTGATCCAGGGAAAAAGCCGGTCTAGTTAAAAATTTATGTGTAAAAGCCCGGGATATCTGTGGAACATTGTTACACGTTCCCACCTTGCTTTAATTTGATAGAATACCAAGGTCTGGATGAACATTTGTTTTACGAACATATCACAGAAGATTGATAATGTTACGCAACCTATTATTCTGGAATGTTTAAATTGATTTGATAGATAGTAACATTACTATCTCTGGCTCAGCTTTATAGCAAAGCACTCCGGTTTGAGGATCTTATTATAAATCAGTACTTTATCGTGTATTGACAACTTAAAATTTCTGCTAAGAAGCCAACAATCTTATTTTTAAACCTCAGTTCTTGTCTTCTTGTTGTGTTTTTTCAACGCAACTTTGGCATTTATTTTGTAGGGTACAATTGTACCGTTAATATTTAGCAGAAGTGGTTTTGCTAGGTATTCATTGTGAAGTTTATATGAATGGATTAACTCCATTGAGCTCAACCCTCCATTTCTTGGTTCAGTCTGCTGTAGTATTACTTGCTTTTTGTAGTTTTCTTGTGAAACTTTGTTGATCTTAATCAATCGCTAGGAAAGCAGTATGATCGGCGAATGTTGCTACTGTTGTGTTATTCTCAATTCACTAATATATAACATTTCCTTGAGGCACTCCTGCTCTTACTTCTTTGAGGTCAGAATATTAGTCTTTCTGCTTGCCCATAAGATGTATATGATGTTAAAAATCTCTAGCACTGCCAACTCCACCGCCGTCTGCGCAGCCTATAAAGATTCAGCGCTTGAGCTCTTTCATTGGGCTTATCCAGAAGCTTGATATGCAAAAGCTTCTAGAGCTACCATCTTGAGCAGCGCTAGCAACACAAACGAGCTTGTCACAAGATTCCTGAGTCACATCCAGGACTTTGTCGATTTGCTGCTCCACCTACAGCTGGCCTTATGGAACGCAGACAGCCTTAGAGAAAAGAAGGCTTAAGTGCCCATAGGTAGAAATGGGCGTCATACTGGTGAACTAGACCTATCTCAAGGGCGGAGATGCGGCTCGGCTTCCAAATTATACCTGTTACAGAACCGATCGCCTTTTCGCAGCCAAAAAAGGAACTGCCGTATGACGTTCTGCCTGAAACATTATTGAGTTCCGCTCCCGACCTCCGATCACAAGGAAGTTACCACTATTTGCTTTTATCAGATCAGAGAGTTATTAAGCTAGCCGCAACCTATAACTCCTCTGTGGATCAGAGAGCCGTTCTTTTTGAAGACCTAGGCACCATTTTCCAAGAGCAACTTGCAACTGTCTTAGCAGAAATCTTATCGCAAAGTATTTCCCGTTGTGAGGTCAATACCAACGGTAGTGGTGGTGAGTCCTCCCTTTTAAACTCACCAACTATGGCCTCATCAATCACCCAGATGTTCTTGACATCGTCATCCTCAAGGATACCTGAGGGTTCAAATGATATATTCTTCCGCACCTTGATTTTATGACCGACCTTTATCAACTATCTGAAGATAAAAAGAAGATTTATCCCCATAATTTAGTCTGGTGAGAATTTAGAAGAGATTGTGCGACACCTTACCACCGACAACCCGATGTCCGTCGGTGTCAGCAAAGACTTAGTGTCACCGAAGGTCAAGGAGAAAATACGTAAGAAGCGTCGTGCGCGAGGGGCTTTCGACAAACTATGGACCTCAAAGACTAGCGGGCGTACAGAAGACTCGTTGCTAAAGTGAAGACCGCTATCATCGAGCACCCTTACAACGCCTGGAATAGCAAGCTGGAGGCGCTCGATGTAGCCGACAACTCCCTCCGAAGTTACTCAAGGTTTTGCGAAACCACCCTTCCCAAATTCTATCCATCCATAGGGAGAATAGAGTTGCCCAAACCATCAGGTGATTGCTTTAAACGTCGATTATACTAATGCTGACACTTGACTACATAGCCATCATCGATAATGTCATAGTATGTTTGAGAGAGCAGAAGCTTCAAGATTATCTACAGATAATATGCAATCCTCCTAATTTAATTCTTGAAGTTGCGCAAATTTTCTGGACCCAATGACATCTCGAATCATGCTCTTTAGGCTCTGCTGAAAAAGGCAGTCGTATAAGCAATAACCATAGCCAACGTTGTCCTCCTTCTACACCAATTTCCGAGCCCTCGGAAGGTAATTGATGTAATAATGCTGCCCAAGTCTGGCTAATCTCGCACTTTTCCACAGAATTACAGGCCAATTGGTCTCCTGCCTATTGTGGGGAAGCTTGTAGAGTGCGTCATCTTAAACTTAAAGCTGATCTTCAAACATCAGTTTGGCTTCTTTTCTGGCCAATTCACCATGAAAGGTTTCACGAAGAATGAAATCATATCAAAAGATAAGATATGGTTTAACGGGCTCATCTTCTCACTGCGGACGGTGTTACTAATCCAGTCCTTCCTTTTTGGTCGTAAGATTTGGATCAAGAGGGGCGGTGTAAAGTCAACAGAGAGGCGTCTCCGAGGCGGCGTTCCACAAGGCTCTGTACTGTCCCCAGTGCTGTTTAACACATATATCCGGGACATGACGACGATAATGGCTCAGTACGCAGACTCATCACAAACCTACTTGGCAATTCAGCAACATTAGTTACTCACATCTGAATCAAATAGAAGAATGGTGCCATCGTCGAAGAATGGGAGTTAACAAAGAGAAGAGTACAACGGTCTTAATCTTCACCATAACAAGCTTCGTTTGGCGTGACGATATTATATCACCCAGAAATTTCGGACGGGAGATGGAAACTAGAAGCAAAATTCCTCAAAGTGACCATAGAAAAAAGAACAACTTGAAGGCCCACGCGGAAAAAATCGCAAATGAAGCGAAGGCAGTTCGACAAACCATGATCTCTATTTTCAACCCTCGAAAACGACTGCCATTCAAAAACAAATTGGCTATCTACCTATGAGACTATCTTGCGGTCCATTAAGACCTACACGACACCTGGGTGGGGTTATGCCGCAAAAATCCACGTGGATAAACTCCAAGTTGTCCAGAACCGAGCGTTGAAGATCATCTTTCGCGGTTCGGGGTACATACGAAACACTGTATTACACAGAGATGCAGAAATGGCTACTATTCAGGAGTATGTTTCTCTAAACAGCTGTACGTCATCTATCTATAGCCTGCACAATTATGAAACTTAAAGAAGTGTCCGACATAAGCGCCCGAAGATTATGATTCTACAGTAAGACTATACAAGGACGACCAAAAGCAAGACAACCAAAATATTCTAGAGATACTAGAGGTTGGACACATGGGCTTCCAATCACATCAACGATGTCAACGTCAACGTCGGAAGCATATTATTCAATTTGCACATTAACTCTTCATGCCAAATTTTGTCAATGGCTTGGGCAGCGTCAATAAATATTGTAAAGCAGACTACTTGCTTCCGTTCAAGTGTCTGTTTCATGTCAGTTATACGATAAACTTGGTTCAGTGGTTTTGTTTGAAGATCTGGGATTAAATTATTATCTTCTATCTTTTTTCAAATAATGTTGAAATTCTAGGTAAGCGGGAAAAGGATCTATAAGATTTCACCTTGTTAAGTGGTTTACCTGGCTTTGGCAACATAATTGCTTCTGTAATTTTCCAACAAGAACACGTTTTAATATAAAAGGTGTATTGAAAAGGTAAATGAGTAAGACGATACCTTTTCTAAACAATGTTTTAATATTTCACCTGTAACCCTCTAGACTGATGTCTTCCGAAAGTTGATTGTCAGTTTCAGGTAGTATATTTTCTACTTGTATAGCTTTCTGATTTTTCAGTTACTTCCCAAAGAGAGCAGTCCGTTTCTCCATCCTATGTTGGATTTTGCAAGTATGAATTTATTGATCCTTTCCTGATCTTTTGAATTTTTTTAGTCCTATTTGAGTTTTATTTATGGATCTCTCTGGACTGCTGTAATTTTTTCTAACTCTTTTTTTTTTTGGTGAGTTTTCCGATCTCAACTGGATAGTTTACCTTTTTGATTATGGAGTAATCCCTTTAGTGTTTTCGGTTCCTTTTCTAGTTGCTTAGTCATTCTTAGAGTAATACTGAGGTTGATGTTAGTCTGAAGACCAATCTGGGAACTTCGAAAGCTAGTGGTTTTGTTAATGAGATTGGATTGAACTACTCTTTTGATTATCTTTTTACTCAATGTTAAAATGACGGCTGGGTGGATAGAGTATAGATCACAGTTTTCTTCAACTTCAACAAAATTAGAAGAGTTAAAGAAATTTAGTGTCAGGAATTTTGTTAACGTCCGTGCTTGTGATATAATTTTTTTTGCAGTAACTTACAGATTTTTTTGATGTATTTTTAAAGGCCAATTATGTATTTGGTAGCGGGTTATTTCAAAGAACTAAGTACGTAGGTTTTGAGTGGAAAACCTTGATTTAATTTTGAGGTAGTTATCAACTAGCACTGTTTTATGTGGTTGGCAGAATCAACGAATTTTTTGACAAATATATGAGAGAGTTTATCGTAGTTGCTTTTATCCACTGTACTGACATTTATGAATTCAACAGTAGAATTTGCAGCTTACCGTTTGTTGATGTTAGCCTTTTCTATGTAATAGGTAACACACCAACTCAAACATAATCTTAATTGAAACTAAAATTAACGTACTTTAAGTCGAATTCTTGTCGATGGAGCCATAGATGAAGGATAGAAGATAACTGAAACTTTTGGATATAATAGGTCTAGTAAAAAAAAATTCATTATTTTTGCATGAAATTGAAGGTTTTATTTAATATACTTAGAATGAACCGATTTAGGTCAAATATGTGCCATTTTGTTCGATAACTTGTTCCCATTTTGAAGGTAATTCCATTATGCCTCTAATAAAAGCCCTTGTCCCTATTACCAAAAAATTGGGACAGTCGATTTTCACAAGCCTCTTTTGATGCGATTTTTTTACCAGCAAAATAGTTCGCCATTGACAGGAACAGGTGGTAATCACTTAGTGCCAGGTTCGGAATAGAAGGTTGATGCATAAGAACCTCCAAACCAAGCTCCCGGAGCTTCTAGTGAGTTGCTATCGATGTGTGTGGCCTGGAGTTATCTTGATGAAACACAATTCCTGTTCTAGTGGCCAAAGTTGTCCGCTTCTGGGCGATTGCTTCCTTCAGACGGTCCAGTTGTTCATAGCACAGGTTCGAATTAAGAGTTTGGCCGTAGGGGAGCTACTATAGTATATGATTCCTTGCCAATCCCACCAAACGCACAGCAAAACCTTCCTGGGCGTCGATCCTAGCTTGGCCACCGTTTGCGCCGGCTCACCGCGCTTCGACCACGAGCGATTTTGCTTGACGTTGTCGTGATCCACTTTACATCGCCAGTCACCGTCCGTTTCAGAAATGGGTCGACTTTGTTGCAATTCAGCAGCGATTCACAGATGAAGATTCAGTCCATGAGTTTTTTTTTGCGTTAACTCGTGTGGCACCCATACATTTAGCTTCTTTTTGTATCCAGCCTTTTCCAAATGGTTCCAAACGGTTTTTATGCAATGTTTAGCTCTTGGGCAATAGAAACAGTGCTTATGTGACGGTCGGACTCGGTCATCTCTGACATCGAAATTACCGGAACGGAATCGACGAAACCAAAACTGCGCTTGATTGGCTGTTACAGTATCAGAACCGTAAACACTATTCACATTTTCAGCCGCCTGGCTTGCGTTTTCACCTTTATCGAAGAAAAATTGTAAAATATAGCGTATTTTCTCTTTGCTGGTGTCCATCTTTGACGTGAGCTCAAACAAAACTGAGTCAACCATTCACAAAACTGCCAAATAAGTTTTTGTAGTAGGAAATGTCAGCTTTCTAACGCCATCTAGTGTAAACCGATCGGACTTTTAGAGCGCGAGATACAATTTATTAAAGCCATCTATTGGAAAAATAATGGATTTCTTTTTACTAGACCTATTATATAACAGAGTAAGGCAACTACGAATATAAATCCCCGCTTGCACTGGCTTTCCTAAAAAATTGTATCTATCTAATTTTGTACAAAGCATCATCTCAGAACCGTTATGTAGGTGCAGAGGGGCTACGTGGATGTTATCAAATATTCAAAAACATCTCAAATGCCCCAAAAAGCATGGGGATAGTAACATCTTTCCTGAGGACTAAACCAAGTGAAGGCGTAAATAAAGATTAAGCAAGAATGGTACAACGTTCTTAAAATAGTAAAAACACTATATTATAGCCCGATTTTATGTCATAATTGGGAGGGCCATTATTGGATTGCGTTTCAATTGGCCGGGGAATAACACCATTATTCAACTTATGTAATGGGTCTTGATCTGGACCATTATGCTAAAAGCATTGAGCGTGGCTGCTGCCTTCGCACCTCTGACTATTAAAATGCCGCAACCGCAACTTACATAACTGTTGAAAATAAAATTCCACACAATGGTGCAGGATATGACTGCAAAGTTTAGGTTAATTAAGCGGATACTGCGACTATAAACGGCTTTTTATCAGAGAATGTAACCAATTCAGAAATAAACATTTGAAAGCCGTTCCAGCTACTTTTAATGTATATACTTATAAAATAAACAAAACACTAACACTTAGATTTTAGTGTTTTGAGAAGGAAAAATTAAAGAGTGAAAACAAAAGTGAGGTCTGAAGGTGCATTAGAGTAATAATATCTTATACAACTATAGAACTTGAGTGATACTAAATTAGGAATAAAGCAAATAAACCCCTTTTTTCTTACTGTTTTTCTGAGATTTTTGTCGCATATATAATTTTTAACTTTTGTTGTAATGACGGCCGCTCTCACATGTACAACAAAAGTCTATAATGCACTATGCAATAACAAATCAGAATTCAAAGCCGAAGCCGCAAGATAGTAGAATTAAAGGAGGGGCTAACTGTGGAACAGATCATTATCTACTGCTAACTAAACTGTTATGCCCGTATAGTATCAACAGCAAAAGAAAACACAAACCCACATTGAAGACTTTAAGAGATACAAACTATATTTATTAAACGAATCTCCTATAAAGCAGCTATATCAAAATCGATTAGGACGAGAACTAAGGAACGCCGATCCAACTGAGAATATAGAATTGGAACACGAAAATATAAAGAAAAGTATATTGAAGATAGCTACGGAAGTATTAGGAGAAGTAACAAAGAATAACAAGTGCACTCAACCATTTTGGATGATAGAGGAGACACAAAAACTTATTAAAGAAGAGAATGTTCTGTACCATAGATCGCTAAACAACAGATCAAACGAACACCGACTACAATATAAAAAAAAAATAGAGAAGTAAGAGACAAAATAAAAGAAGCAAAGAACAATTTTAAGAGCAAAGGTGTATACAAATAGAGGTGCCAAATATGCGGAAGTGTGGAGAACAGTTATACAAATATAAACAAATACAAATAGCAAAATACATAATTTAATTAGCTTAAAAGACTGGAAGAACCGTTATACTAAAGTGCTAGTAGAAAATAGGGAGAAATATATGCAGGATGAAATATAAGACAAAAGAAACTCCAATAAAAGAATTGAAATAACAGAAAATGATGAAAAACGGTCGATCTCTGGGACCTGGAGGAACTCCAGTGGAATTAATTAAAAATTGAGGTAATAGTCTGGTGCCAAGGTTCTGTAAATTAATGAATAACTGTTGTAGAAAAAATCTAATTCACCGAAATGGAATTAACAGAAGAAGTTGACCAAAAAATTTTGCAAGACCAAAATAGATTTACTTCTGGTCGCTCGTGTGTAGACAATATTTTCGTACTCCAACATAGATCTTCATTATAGATCTGGAAAAAAGCATATGACTCGACCCCAAGAAAAAAATGATGGAAAGCCTTAGAAGAGATAGGAGTTAGCACAAAATTGACCAACCTTTTTCGAGTCTCACAGGACGGATGATGATAATTATTTAATAGATATATTGAAATAGTCTTCAGAAAATAGAAAGATAGAGTCAGAGGTATGGGGGAGGAGGGTTCCCCTTTATGACCAAAATCTATTTTTATTGCATTTTGCCGGCAACCAAATCGCTATAGGCCAAGATGCTATTGACCTGTAATATATGATTAAAAACAATATCAATACTATGAAGAATAGGGTTTAGGTGTAAGCAACTGAATATTTGGTGGTTAACTTCAGAGCACAATACGAAGTCTTAATAAGTGATGATGTAGCAGTAAGACAAGCGGAGAAATGTAAATACATTGGTGTTACAATTCATCGAAAGGGTTTGGGAGAAGAAATAAAAACTAGAATAGTAAAAAGTAGAAAAACAATAGGATGGTTAATTCCCTCTGGTGAGACAACAATATCTCGAAGAAAAACAAACGAAGAATTGGTGAAGCAATGGTAGAGCCAGTGTTTAATGGCTGGAATAAAACGAAGATTAAACGCATGAAGAGATAAGACGCAAAATGCAGGCACCAGAATCAGTTGTGGATAAGATCGAACGGCGAGGGTTAAAATGATTTGGACATATAATGAGGATGGGAGAGAATACATGGGCTGTGAAAACCTTTAAATGGTGGCCACCAAATAAGAAAAGGAGAGGAAGACTACACCGATCATGGAATGAGGGTATCCATAGGGCTATGGAGAATAGGAACTTAGAAGAAGATTAAGTAATGGACAGAGAGGTTTGGAGACGGAAAACAGGCAGGTGGCATCTTGCTGTATTGTATAACTGATAGTATATTGTATTTTTAACTTATCTCTTAGACATCTACCTATTCAATTGACACATTTTGAGTCTTTTAGTGGTAGTGTTTATGTAGACTTCTGGGGAACAAATTTAAAGAGACTGAGTCCACTAATTAAACAACGAATTATTTCTTGTTCTGTTAGATCGTAGATGTAATTATTGATTACTTAACGCTGTTACATACTACAAAGAGGTTGTCCAATTGCCATGCTTTTTAATTCTCTATGGAAAAACTACAAACATATGTATACATCAACAGAGTCAATACAAGTGTTAAATGTAGTACTTTAATAATTTCTGGTACTGCACTTGCTTTTCCACATTAATCTTTTATTCGGAAGAATTGAATACACATTTCATTAGAGATTCAATATCTATGCACTTTTGCAATTGCCTACAGTTTCCGTAAAGCTGCTGCGAATCATTTGTAGACAATTGACTAAATTTCGTCGTTGAACGAGAAGCTTTTACTGTACATTGCTTCTTTCATTGCATCAAACGAAGTGTGATCAATCGGCGCAAGCTCTAACAAGTATATGGAGTGAGACAGCACTGTATACTCGAGAGCTTGGAGGGTGGTAACGGTGTGATTATTGACATATTTTTTGTGCTAAGTATATTATAAGAGACAATTATCATTTGTTTTGTATTAAATAACAGCGTCTCTTTGAGATTGGGAGTTTTAATGTGTTGCTATTTCAAAAATTTGTGTTTTTCCCAACGTATCGTGTCAAAACCATTATTCGATTTCTATGACTAGATACTTAAAGGACGTCTTCAGCAACTGTTGGCATATTTTCACGCGCATGTGCTTCTGCTGAGAGGTGAAAGTACAGGAGATCGGTTTTGCAAAACTTTGTCATCTTCAAGTCTTTATGGATGGTGATATGCAAAGGTATGCCCGTGCATTAAATGTGATTTGCTTATCTGTCATTATTATTATCGTTATAACACGCGCTCGTGTGCATTTGTAACACGCCCGCTACTTTTTGCCATTCTTAGTACAGTCCTTGCCAACTTTTAGCTCTGATGTTCGACCAAACACAGTTCTCCAACTCAGTGCTACGTTCTCATACACAGCTACTAACCTGAATGGATATCCGAATCGGTCATTACCTCCCACCAAAGAAAGCAAGCCGTTTATAGTTGCCCATGATTGACTGTTTCCATGGTTTTCTGCTTTGCTGCAGAAAATGCTATTTGGTGGCACTACGTGACACTATACGAAGGGTATTCAAGTTTTAAGGTCTCTATTTTTTCCTCAGCAGTGAGAGTAAATTTAAAGATGATAATTTTAAAAGACACGGGAAATATTTGTGAATTTGTTATATAGATGGCAGCACCATACGATGCACACAGGTCGAATTACCGCCATTGCAGTGAGTGTTGTTTTGTATACTTTAAATGGCGACATTTAGTGTTCAAGAATAACGTGTAATCATCTGTTTTCTCCTCTTGCGTGGTAAAGTGTCCATCGAAATTCAACGCCAATTGAGTGAGACATGCGGTGAAAGCGTCATGAATTTTAAAAATGTGTGTTCTTGAGTGCAAAAGTTCAAAGAAGGTTAAGAGTAGTGTGACAATGAACCGAAGCAGCCTCGGCTACGAAGTAGCCGGATCAAAACCATTATTGCGTGAGTGGAGAAAGTTGTTATAGAGGATCGTCGATTAGGTGTGTGTGATATCGCCACCAAACTTAGAATTTCTGTAGAATCTGTAGAGTTTATTATGCGTGATGACCTGAAAATGCGGAAAGTTTCTTTAAGGTGGATCTCACGAATGCTGAGCAAAGAACACAAAGCTGCGTGGGTGGCAATGTTTCAGTACATGTTGACACGTGATACCGCCATAAATTTCCAGTGGCAAAACACACCCCTAAAGAAGTGTTCTCGGCAGCCATAGAAGCATGGCAACGTCGTTGTAAAAAATGTGTACGTCTAGACGAAGATTAAGTTGAGAAATAACAAGTTTCAACTTTCTTGAACAAGTACTTTTTCAGAAAAGAATTTGGAGACCTTGGAACGCATCTCGTAGTTTATCTTCACACAAGCATTGTACGCACATTTGAGACGCAACTGAATTTTAGAAGAGACCGGTGCAAATGAAAGGAGTTTTTAAAATCGAATAAAGTGATGAAATTTTCAACACATTTTATTGATTAACACAAGAATTACAGGCAGTTTTATTGCCTCATTACTGCTGTTAAAAACAGTGTATCTGCGTAATTATCTTACAGAAAATTATAATTTAATAATATTCTAAGAATTAAGACTACCCAACAAGAATTTAAGACCAGGTTTAGATTTGGATGTGATCACGTAATGATGTGTTTATCGCATTCGAGCTGAGTGCAGACTATTTGGTGATAGTTTAATATTACCTCAGCTGCAGGAACTGGATTTGATCGCATATTTATTTATTATTTACTTAATGGTGGTCAGGTTGTAACGCCTCGCCTGGGAGTGTGGCGTGTGAACTGAGAGGTTAAGGATCTCATATATGTGCTCTCGCTGCCCAGTCGTTGCGCACCGTCTCTGATGCGGGGCAATGTACCAAGCACCGCGCGTTAGACGACCGCCATTATTACCCCTTGTTGAAAGTGAACACAGGTACTAAATTATTTTTAGTGAGCGAGTAGGCCACCGGTCAGACATGCAAGTTCAGGATTGAACCTGGGTTCGTCCGCATCTTAGCCAAACAGCTCAAACGTTCAGTAACATTGACGTGATTGAATGTTCGGATAGGTTTCCGCGGTTAACTATGTTTAAACAACTTAGTTCACGGGATGAACTGCGTCTATTTTGGGTAAATTCTCGACGTTTCGGCATCGGCTTTGATGCCATTTTCAAGAGATTAACTCTTCACTCGGGGTCTCAATCTGCCTGCTCCTCAAGGAGAGCTGAGTCTTTGATTAAGTCTTATTCAAAGCCGATGCCGAAACGTCGAGAATTTACCCAAAATAGACGTGGTTCATCCCGTCAACTAAGTTGTTTAAATATATAATTATATATATATATATATATATATATATATATATATATATATATATATATATATATATATATAAATTGAATTTGTTACCCATTATTAAAAAATGTAGCTGAGGGTGTTTGAAGATTCGCCAAAATAATTTTTAAACCAATCCGACTTGATTTTTGAGAATTAAGGCATATTATTTATATGCTCTATTCAGAACACTTGGAAGCAGGTTCCTAATTGGAGGCGATTACAACGCCAAAAACACTTTCTGGGGCTCCAGAGTAACTACAGCAAAGGGAAGGCAGCTAATGGCTTCAATGAAAACTATCAATCTTAGTTATCTCTCCTCAGGTGAACCCACATACTGGCCAAGCGATCCCCATAGACTACCTGATCTCCTCGAACTCTGTGTCGTCAAAGGCTTCAACACAAGAAAATTCTTAGTGGAATCATGCTTAGAGCTCAGCTCTGATCACACACTGGTTATAATAACTATGTACGCCCAAATACTTGGAAAATCAAGACAACCATCCCTTTATAGCAGAAAAACGGATTGGGTTCTATTCCGTAGTGTACTGGACGAGCATATTAGACTAGACCTTCCACTAAAAACTGCAACCGACATCGAAGTAGCAGTTGAAACCTTAACCAAATCAATACAAGTAGCAGCCTGGCAATCAACACCTGATCAACTAGAAACGCAGATCAAAGAAACAGTTCCTGTAATTGTTAAAGATCTAATCTCCCCCAAAAAGGAGAGCTAGAGCGAGATGGCACTTAACACATTCCCCTGATGCAAGCGAAGATTAAATAAAATCAATAAAAAATTAGTTTTGATACAACTTAAAAATGATTCTATCCAGGAATACTTAAGCACACTAAGTCCTGCACAGGCTACGGATTACTCCTTATGGAAGGCGACCAAAAAATTTAGAAGACCACAAACTACAACAACGCCTTTAAAAGCCAACGACGGTACCTGGCTGCGTAGTATTACACAGAAAGCGGCTGCATACGCTGAGCACCTGTCGATAGTATTTCAACCGTATGACATTGCAACAACTTCACCTCAAGATGAAACCAACATTCAGCAAATTCTCTATTCTCCATTTCAAATGTGCCCACCACTTAAGTTTATTACAACTACAGAAGATCTTAACCCGAAGAAAGCTCCAGGGTTTGATCTTATCACGGGGAAAGTCTTAAGAGGAGTCTCTGAAAAATGTATCAAAGCTATCACGTACATCTTCAATGCCGCTTTAACGGTGGAATACTTCCCTACCCAATAGAAAGTGGCTCAAATTATTATGGTACCTAAACCTGGAAAGAATCCGCTACAAATAGAATCTTATAGGCCTATAAGTTTGTTACCTCTCTTATCTAAAGTTCTAGAAAAGCTCTTGTTGAAACGACTACAACCAATTATAGAGAAACAAAATTAATTCCCAGTCATCAGTTCGGGTTCCGAACAATGCATAGAACAACCGAGCAAGTGCATTGAATTATTAAACAAATAACTCAAGACTTGGAGACTAAGCGTTACTGTTCAGCAGTGTTTCTTGATATACGCCAAGCATTTGATAAAGTGTGGCATAAAGGACTACGTTACAAGATGAAAAGTACGCTATCCCACCAATTTTACAACATACTAACATCTTTCTTGACGAATAGGCAGTACTATGTAAAATACCAGGAGGCGTATACTGACTTGTTTCCTATATTAACTGGTGTCCCACAAGAGAGCGTGGTTGGTCCAATACTCTATTTAATTTACACTGCGGATTTACTAATTCACGAAACAACTTTTACAGCCACATTTGCGGACGATACCGCCCTATTAGCATCCCATACTAATCCTATAACAGCTACACATAATTTGCAGGCACACCTAGACGACATAGAAGGCTGGTTACAAAAATGAAAAATCAAAGCAAACACTGACAAATCGGTCCACATCACATTCACGTTAAGACGAAATTCTTCCCCTCCAGTGACGCTCAATGGCCAGCAAATACCCCAGGCAGATGAGGCTAAATATCTTGGTCTCCACCTAGATAACAGATTGACGTGGAACAAGCACATATTCAGCAAACGGAAACAACACGGAATAAAATTTCGGACAATGTATTGGATGTTAGGAAGGCAGTCGCGGATGACGTTAGATAGTAAACTACCCATTTATAAAGCTATGATAAAACCGATCTGGACGTACGGGATTGAACTGTGGGGCACAGCCAGCAATTCAAACATAGAAATTCTCCAAAGATATCAAAATAAAGTGCTTCGTACGATAGTTGATGCTCCATGGTAGTGCCTAATGTGGTAATACACAGTGACTTAAAAGTTCCGTTAGTGAGTGATGTAATTAAGCAATATAGTGTAACTCATAGAGTTAAACTGCAAGTGCACCCTAATTACCTGGCAATCACACTGTTGAATGACGAAGGTGAAGTGAAACGGTTAAAGAGGTTCAAACCATCAGATCTTCCTACTAGATTTGATTAAAAATAAGTTTAGCTTGTGTTATACTAACATAAGAAACTTTTAGTTTGTAAATTATAATAGAGATTCTTCACTGGAAGCTTCTCTGCATGTCTCAAGGTTACTTTCAAATACTCATTATCCCTATCTAGGATAGATTGTATGTATATTCTGAGTTAAATAAAAAAAAATTTATATGCACGCAATTTTTCGGAAAAATTTTAAATCAAGTCGAATTGGTTTTAAATTTCTTTTGGTGATTCTTTGAGTAAAATCAAACAACTTTTCTTCTTATCAATTTTTTTCTAACCCTCTTCTTTCGTCCGGAAAAAAGGCTCAAAGTTCAAAAAATTGGAAAAACGACCTTGAATTTTCAGCCAATCCACTCACTCTACGAAAAAAATACATTTTTTTGTGTATTTTTTCTCGTAAAAACGATGCCGTAAAGTAAAATTTAAAATAACGCTGTTTTCAATTTTTTTGTTCATTTTGTAATTATTTTTGCGACTTCCGGTCTTATTTCCGGTTTTGACCATGTATATCGAGTTGAACTAAAAAACGCCACACGGCATCATAAAGTTGAGGCTTCAAGCTTTCATTTGCACTAGGGATCGACCTATAAAAGTGCGTTAAAAAATGGGTAGGTAGAGGTGTTCGATATCGTGGAGAATTACCCATATATATATATATATGCAAGGTGTGGCAGAAAAGTAATGAGATTGGTAACACTGCAAGCGATCTGGCAACACTTACGCTGATGTCCTTGATAGAGCACGTGTATAAATTCTCTCCCATAGCTCAGTGCGAGTTTCAATTCGTTCCGTTAACTGCGTGATTTTTGTGACTGTTATTAGTGAAGTTGTATTTTGGCTGTGCGTCACGCAAAATGCAACAGCGGAATTTCAAGGAGGCCTTCAACTTCGAAAACCGACGAAAACATCGAACGTGTGAACACTCTTGTAAGTTCAGACCGTCGTTTAACATTAATAATGTTGAGTGAACGATTAAATTTGAACAGATCTACCGTTCATCAAATTTTGACTAAACATTTGCACATGCGAAAGGGACCTCAAAAGGTATTCCTGTGGTTCCCCAGCCCTCCTATTCACCTGACTTCAGTCCCTGTGACTTTTTTCTTTTTCCTAAACTGAAAAATGTCCTCAAAGGACGTCATTTTGGGACTTTAGAAAACATCCAAAAGAGTGTAACGGACCTGCCGAAGATCATACCGGTTGGAGACTTCCAGCGCTGCTACCAATAGTGGGAGCAGAGTCTCGATCGGTGTGTAGCTGCCCAAGGGAACTACTTTGAAGGGGATAACATTGATGTTCGAAAAAATAAAAACTTTGATAAATAAAAATCAGTCTCATATATATATATATATATATATATATATATATATATATATATATATATATATATATATAATCAAATTCCTATATACTCATGAGGGTGTAAGGGTTGAATTAATTTCTTAATAGTATTTCATAGTAATGTATTTCACTAAGCATTTCTAAACATATTAACACAGCTAGAGCCAGCGTGGTCCCGTGGTTGAGGGACGGGCTGCGATACTGGCGGACCCGGGTTCAATTCCCGGTGCTCTCTGATGCCTGGCGGGTGGCCTACTCAGTCACTAAAAATAATTGAGTACCTGCGTTTATTCGAACAAGGGGTATAATGGCGGTCGTCTTAGGTGCGGTGCTTGCTGCATCGCCCCTCATCAGAGATGGTGCGCGACGACCGGGCAGAGACAGCGAACGTATGAGAGCCTTAACCTCTCAGTTCGCAGGCCGTGCTCCCACGCGGGGCGTAGAGCCTTATCATTATTATTATTAACACAGTAACTCACTCAGTTCAATATAATTTTTTTCTAGTTGTTTCTGTTCACAACTAACCTTTTGGCCTCTACTCACGCTTTTCCTTTTTATTTTAGTTTTTTCTCGGTAGTTTCATTCCAAGTTTGTTTTGGTGTTCCTCTTCTCTTTTCTCGATTCCCAAATCATCCTTGTTTGTGCATTTTCTTCCATCTTTAGTAGATGACTTACTCATAAGTTCCTATTTATCAATTAATACATCGAGGGACGATTAAAATACATTACAGCTGGTTTCGGTTACAAGTTGTAATTTTGAAACATGGCTAACACTTACACCAGAAGTCTCAGTTTTATCTATATAGATAACATCAGCCGTAAAGGGATTATAATATCTTCACTTTTGGTCTTTTAAAATAAGAAATACTCATTCAACACGGAATTAAGAAAAAATAAACATATTAGGTATAAAATCGGTAGTAAGAAAAGAGCTACAACAGCATAGTACGGATCACAATTATGAATGAATCTAAGTAAATCAGAAAGTTTTGTTTATTTAACGAAAACAAGTTCATTAATACTAAAATTATCTGGTGTTTTTATTATTCCGTAGAGAATAGTTTGAGCTATGTTAAGAAGTTTTTTTTATGCTGGCATGTTTAAATAGCGCTAGCTATTAAAAGGAGAAGAGAAAATCTTAAATTAAGCTCGGGCTATAATTTCACAACAAACACGAACGTTCACTCTACCAATTCATTCCCCAGCACAACGGTTTTACACAGAGGAGCGGTCATACCAATCACCCAACCGTTCGGCGCGCATTCGACCATGATGGTGGTCTTCCCCGTATCGTTTGATTAATGCTCTTGTTAATTAAAACATTCATGTTAACCTTGCCCATTAATTTCCGTTGTTCACGCAATCGTCACAATTACGTGACGAGTAATTAGAGGGTGCCAACAGAAAACTGATTCTCCTCTTTCCATGGAAAACTCTAATTAACTATTTCCAGCAATTAATTCTTAGAAATTTATGTTTCTCTCCATCTAATCTTTAATATGACCATTAATTTGACCCTCAAACCTAGTTACTTCTTGCGTACGTTACGTGTAGAATAAAAAAGGGTTTGATGAACTTTTTTCGAAACAACTTGGGTTACGAGTAACTGTGAAAGAGTAAAAAACTGATACTAATCTGTGCTCTTAGGTTTGCTGAAACAGAAGAGGCAATAACAATTTCCAACTCGCCTTATTAAAGACTCATAGCTCTCTTTGAGAAGTAGATAGATTGGAATTCCGAGCGAAGAACTAATAAGAGTACCATAAAGAACATTGCGGTTTATAAATAACCAAGAACTGAATATTGAAAGAAGATAAACCGTCTCATCTCAGAGCGATAACAGAGGCATTGCTAGGACTTCCTCCTTTTCATTTTAAAATCATGGGAGAGGCAGAAGTGTGTCTTAATAGGTTACTTAACACACCCATCTGCAAAAATTGTATGGAAGTGGGGTATCTAAAAATTGGACATTATATGACGCCGAAAGTCACATTAAAGATAAATTTCGAGGTTAATATTACGGATCGAAATGAATATATAAACTAAACGATCAACAGGAACAGACCCGGAAAAATTATCTAGTGTACAGATAGATCAAAGACCGGGTCTGGAACGAGAGCAGGCATATACTATGAAAAGAAAAACTTTTCACTAGGAAAATATACATCCGTTTTTTAAGCGCCGATGTTTGCTATACTGCAGTATTGCTCCAGGCAAAATAATTTAAGGGCTTATCAAAATAGGCGAATCAACATGTTGGAGCAGATATTTAAAGAACTCAAGGGTAATATCCAGGCTAGTATGGGAATGCTGCGAAGAACTCTGTGCTTTGACGGACCACAAGTTAACAGGCAACGAGAAAGCTGATGAGCTACCAAAAGAAGCATCATCAGTTCAATATAGGCCCCGAACAAGGTACAATACGAAGCTTTGTGAGGAAATCGGTGAGAAAGCAACATAAAAATACTAGGGAAAGGTACTGGGACAAAGAATAGAAAAACCTTTTATAAAAGGACCACTTCGTAAACATATGTAAGTCTCCTTATAGGACATTGTTTTCTTAAACAAAATAGGGCTGTACAATGGAAACCTGAGTTGCAGACAATGTGGCAAGGGAACAAAGGCAGTCACTCATCTTGTGCGAGTGTGAGGCTTTAACTCACAGGAGGCAACCTATTTATGAAAAAACAATAATAAATCCAGAAGAATACAGTAAATATCTAGTAAAAGACCTGTACAAAGATACTGGAAAGAGTGCTGCGAAGAAAATGAGAGAGACACAATAAGTTGGTGAGACTGCGGACAGATGAAACGGTTCTCAAAAGAAGTCGCCACAACACTAGCACTTGGAGATTATAATTCTGAGAATATTTCTGGGATTTCAGAACCAATGAATCCCAATGCAAATATATTACAAAACTTTGTTTCAAACCACTCACTCCACTAATCTATTTGCCCTTACAGAAGAGAATGTCTGCCTGACATACTAAAAAAACTATAGTGTATCCTATGTTAATTAAATCTAATGAATAAATTAATGCTCAAATTGAGAAGCTTAACTCCACATCCTTAGTTTTAACTTAGTTACTACCATCCAGACTACTAGGGTACTTTTTAACAACATGAAAATATGCTCATGTATTCTATTTCCCAAAACAAGAAGACAACAAGAGACTATAAAAATCTAACAAATAATAGCATGAGTTTGATTGTGTTTTCGCAAGTAAATCTAAAGCAAAGCACAGCATCTATTGTGGCTTGTATGTACCTGCCGGTAAGCAGATTTCTGTATATTTCAACCGGCGGTTGGTATTTTTATAACATGATATTAATAATAGTAAAGACAGGCTAAAAAGGTGTCGGTTTTCGACGACGGCATTCTAGCAATAATAATAATAATAATAATTCTTTTTACAATTATAAAGTGTAATAAGAAGAATTATTATTAATTGTCTTTCGTCATTCTTAAATAGGAATCGAATAATTATTAATTTAACTTAATTATAGTTTTCGCATAAAACACTCAACTATTCTACATCTTCGAACTCATTGAAAATAGCTTTGAAAAAAACATTTAACACTTTTTCTCGATATCGTACAATGACGTAGTAGAGGGACACAAAGATTAAAAGAAAATACTAACATACTACAAGGTCGTTCAAATATGACCGGGATTGATTTGTGAGTAAACAAGTCGCACTGCGTTGCAGCTATGCGACCTTGAAAGAGCAGAGCCACAACCTCCACTCTCCCTCCTGCTTGGGTTAGATCCTCTTTAGTCCTGTTTGGGAGTTGTTAGAGTGATAAGCAAACAGAAGATACCGTGGAGCCTGGAACAACGCATTGTGATCAAATTTCTCGTTGGAGAAAACGTCCCGTCCTCTGAAATTCACCATGGACTTCAACAACAGTATGGGTAAGAGTGTTACGGACCCGTGTGTTTTAGTGGTGTCACTGCTTCAGAAAGGGCAGAGAGCGCGTGGAGAATGAACCGCATGCTCGTGGGCCGCGAACATCCGTCACCGAGCCAAATATTGATCGTGCAGACGCGCTTATTTGTGAGAATAGGCGCAGCACTATCAAGGAACTTGGAGCAATGTTGTCTATCAGTGTTGGTAGTGTAGAAGACATTGTGTAAAACCACCATTGTAAGGTGAATACACGTTGAATACCACAAATTTTGACGGACGTGAATAAAATGGTGCGCATGCAAGCTGCCCGTCGTCTCTTAATGCAGTTTGCAGACGAAGGTGATGCATTTTTGAAGTCTATAGTCACCACCGATGAAACTAGGGTGCACTACTTTATTCCCGAATCCCAGCAGTCGTCAGGCGAGTGACGGCATACCACTTCTCCCAAACCCAAGAGAGCCGTTCGGCACGAAACGTGATGGCAACGTTCTTCTGGGATTGGCAGGGGATATCCGTGTAAACTTTCTGACGGACGTCAGAACAGTCATTATAACAGACTTGAAGAAAAAGATCCGTTCCAAACGGAAGACAGGTGAAAAACGGGTAGCCTTTCTTCAAGACAATGCACACAATCAGACTTGCAAGGAATGCGGTTTGCGGACAACGACGCGGTCATTCGGACTGTTCGGGAGTGGATACGTCGCCAACCAAAAGCCTTTTTTGAAAAGGATATTAGGATGCTTCCAGCACGTTGGAAAAAATGTGTTGACTTCGGAGGGGAATGCGCAGAAGACTGACATGTGCAAGTTTTTTATAAAAAAAAATTAGTCCCAGTCATATCTGAACCACCGTATACGTTCCTCGTTTAACAATGGTGCATTAATATCAATACTAGTAAATGTGGGAAAAAGATATTTGTCTTTACTAGACCCACACTGCGACTAAACATTATCATAAACTATTAGAGAATTCAATAGAACTGTAGATAGCACTACCATAGCCGTTTCATATCAACAAGATGATTAATTAAGATTACGCCTGGTTTGAGACAGCTTGATTCTATAATAAATAAAAAATCTCAACCTAAATATGAATTATTGATTTGTCATTTAATTCTTAGGCCAATTATTACCTACATTTATTATATATGAGAAGCACCTTCCATTTTATTAATAATAATAAATTTTGGCGCTTTCAAAACAAAGCACTTCGAATATTCGTATGCAATTGTCAACTACATCATAAAGCAAATATGGAAACTTTTAACAAGAACACAACGGAAAAATATTTTAGCAACATATTAGAATGCTCAAGTGCAAAACTTTGTACCATCGAAGTCAAGAACATCCCCACTAGACTAGTGCGATTTGACTTTTTTGGCGGAACAACATCGGTGTTGTTCTAATATTTTTCTTTTACTTTAACTTTCCTCTGTTAATAATGCTTGAAAGGAATACAACAATTGCATTAAAAGACCTTTTATTCCCAGCAACCTTTTTCGACCTAGACGACTATAACAAATCTTCTGCGTTGATGGCCAAATATTGTTATTGGTTCTTTAAATAGAACGGTATTGCAAGTTGGTAGGCTTCCTCAAAATTTAAATTTTTATCATATTATTGTTGGTTATCTCGTAAAAGGAGCCAGCGTGGTCCGGTGGTTGAGGGACGGGCTGCGATGCTGACGGACCCGGGTTCAATTCCCGGTGCTCTCTGATGCCTGGCGGGTGGCCTACTCAGTCACTAAAAATAATTGAGTACCTGCGTTCATTCGAACAAGGGGTAATAATGGCGGTCGTCTTAGGCGCGGTGCTTGCCACATCGCCCCGCATCAGAGATGGTGCGCGACGACCGGGCAGAGAGAGCGAACGTATGAAAGCCTTAAACTCTCAGTTCGCAGGCCGTGCTCCCACGCGGGGCGTAGAGCCTTACCATTATTATTATCTCGTAAAAGAGAACCTACCGACTAATCTTTCTATCTGCACCAAGATTAGAGAAGAGGTGGAAAATCTCATGTTCACGGTTGTGTATATTTGGTAATCTTTAATTTAAGTATTCTTTTTGTGGTGCTTGGAGTGATAACAATAAAAATAGCAAATCGTGCATTTCTATCAAATATTGCAGTGTTCCTAAAATTATAACATAGTAAAGGACTAGAAAAAGCACAGTTTAATAGCCTAACTAGGCTTGGAACATATCAGAATCATTGATAAACTCTATATCTTTCGATTAGCGATGATCAAGTAAAAGTGGTCCATTTAAAAATGAAAGAAAGAGGCCAAAAAGTGAGTTAACGGCTGACGTCAAGACATAGATAGTCTCGAGGAACTAACGCTTCTTTATCCGTGAAGTAAACCATTTACCAAGTCAATGGTTAGTTACTAGTAACTGCAATTAATGGTGATTAAGCTCTAGAAGAATCACTGTAGCGTGTTTTATTTTTTAATAACAGTTTGGCAAGAGAACTCATGGCAGGACTGCGTATAACTGTAAGATTAATCATTTTAATATAATAGGTATAACTAAATTATTAATCTTCTTAATTGAAGATTAAGCAAGTTTAATTTCTCCGATCTTGATTAGAGGAGGAACAAACATCTGTTTAGATGTTTAAGTCCACAAATTCAAGGAATTCTCCCGACGGCCATGACAAGGGCTTCCGCAAAGCAAGTTTTATTTGCCTGCCAGAGAAAGCTTCCGCGTGCATTTCTAAGGTCACGAGCTGATATTTATGGCTTATGCAAATCAGATGAAACCCGCTCGAGTGCAATTGCCTGTAAGTGAAACCTCGCAGCGGCAAAAATAGTTGCTGCGAGATGGCAAATGTAATTTTGGGCTTGAAATGAAATTGCCTAAGTAAAAATTAATTGGATAATAAAAAATTGTAAAGGTCATTAAATTTGATACAACAAACTTAAACTTAAAAAGTTGCATGTCTTGTTGGATTTTCTAAAAAAGTCCAAAGCGATTAGTCTAACATTTTTGGATTTCTGATTTCCTTCTGGAAGGAACATTATTTGAGATCCTCAAAGTAACCATTTAAAACTCGGATTGCTTTTTTCAGACGAAAGTTTAAGTGAGGGACAATTTGGACATCAATTTGGTTATAAAAAACGATATCTCTTAAACGTTTTTCTTTGCAAAGCTAAATGTTTTTTTTTTAAATTAGCACATTTATTTTATCTGAAACACTTTTTTCTTCTTGAGATAATGAATAAATGGTTCGTAACATTGCAAATAGAATGCTACAAAACAAATAGCAGAAATTAAAAATAGAGAAAGGGTGGACACTATATAGACAAGGTAAATAGGGAGCTGAACGGGCTGATCCCCCGCAAAGGATCTCGAAAGCTTCCTTAGAAGCGGCGAAACCCCTCCAAGGGGTGTTAAGCCATTCATTCATTCAAATAGGGAGCTGAAGAATAATAGAGGCGCTAGAAGAGGCGCGCGTAGGAATATCAGCAAAGACATAGAAACAGTGTATGAGAGGCAAGCAAATGAAATTATTGAAAATAATAAAAATATAAAACACCCAAAGAAGAAAGATGAAAAACAAGAAATTTTGCTAATTAAGAACAATGAAAGGGAAATTAGAGATAGAAAAGAAATAATATCAGCAATAAAAGAATTTTACAAAATACTATATAGATCTCGTATCTAAAACCAGCAAACAAAGAAAAACAATATTCAAAAATAATGAAGAAGATAAGAATAGAAGAAAAAATTACATATGCCTGGTACGCGATAAAAAATAACACTACACTGGGAGAAGATACAATAATAACAAAAATGATAAAAGAAACAGAATAGGTTCTACTCCCCCTATTAAAGATTCTATTCAACGAATGTCTAGAGACGGGAGAAATTTTAGGAATATGAGACAATGCCTTAGTAATCCAACTTTTCATTCGATTAGAAAGTTATCGTACAATAAGTTTATTGTCCCATCTAAACCATCTAAAATTTGCGGATGATATTGTCATGTATGCTGATTCGGAAGAAGGTTTAAAAATAACTCTATTTTTAGGCCTGAAAATTAATTTGAACAAAACGAAGACAATGTGCCCTGAAAGATCAGAAATAACAATAAGAGGACCTAATATACATATACATACCTAGGACAAATTAATCAATAGACAAAGAAAACAAAGAAACACAAATAGAGAAGGAAAAACTGGCTCGCGCAGCGTTCACAAAATTAAAGGAAATATTGAAAAACAAAAAGATCCCCCAGCATCTTAGAATAACGGTATTTGATATCAGTGCCCTCTCTATCATGATAAATGGCGTACAATTCCAAAATAAATAACAAGAAAACTGCAAATTACATAGTGAGCCATGGAACAATCGATGATGGGGTTTACAATAAGAGACAAAAAGAGAAACGAATGAATCCGCAATAAAACAAAAATGGCAGATGTGGTCAAAAAAGTGACACAAGATAATACAATGGAGACCGTGGTTGGGGAAAAGAAACAGATGAAGACCAGTAGCAAGATGGGTTAATGACATTAAGAGAGTTGCTAGTCTACAGTGGTTTAATTTAGCACAAATTAGAAATATGTAGAAGAAAATGAAAGAGGCTTAAGCTTAAAATGTATTCCTAGAAGTTTAGAAGAAGAAGGGGGAGATAATTAATTAGCAAAATTGATAGAGAACAGATATTGCCAGTTTTCTAGTTGGTTAAATGATTTTACCTTTTTATCTTCTAGAATGCCCCGTAGAAAGTTTTTTCGTCATTTGACGATCTGTCAAAATCTTGTAATCGGTCTTATCGATGGCTTCTGGCGTGGTTTGTTTCCCATTACTAAAAAACAAGTTGTGTTTAGTTTAGATATGACTTCAGTTGCAGCTTTCAAGTAAAAGATTTGTGTTAAAAGTGAACATACAGGGTGTTTTATTTTAGTCTTTTAGTCCAAGGTTATATGATCAGGGTTGTCAGATAGTCAATTAGAAGACCAATGCGAAAATTTGAGCTGCAATATTTAGTACACTTTACTCCTTTGGACTATCGAAACTTATGCAGTAGCTTCACATAAATTATTTTCTTGAATGGTCTGGAATCTTCTTATTATTACTCGATTTTTTTGTGATACTATCAAGTCTAACGAGTTTGAAAACTATTTCTAGTTCTGTTGCACAAAAAGTCTTAATAATTGTGGTAGCCAAATCCCAAAGAGAATTCTCTCTATTAAGATGGGTAGGTAAAATTCAAAGAGCATATCATCGGAGGATTTCGACTTAAGATTTCTGAACCAAGAGACCTACATCGCTTTCGCAGAATTACAATTCACCGAGCTTGTGAAAGCGCGCCGCGGAGAAAAAACCCCAATTGGCAGGTTCTCTTGCAAAACGCCCGTGCCCCCGATTAACTCCTAGTCGAACAACGAAAGGAAAATAAAGCAGCGAGGCAACGACCTTCCGCAGCGTTGCGTGTTCGCTAATCGGCCCGGTAACTTGCACTGGACATGGCGGGCCGTGAGCACATTTGTGCTAAAAGTGACCGATTAACCTTTTTTCCAGCTAATGCGTTCTAATTATTCTAATTTGCGGAATAACGAGGTGGAAACATTCTGTGGTCGAGTCGAAAATAGAGGTAAATAGATGCAGTAAAGAAATAGCGAGTTTTACGAGCTTCGATTACGTGTTTAAAATTGCAGGGATAGAATTAAGTAGTAGGACGTCTATATAGAGAATAAATAGGGCTTTGATGTCGCAGCATTTGAAGGTTAAACCTGATACTAATTAGGCAAGCAAATAAAACAGTGGCAGGCAGGAAAATCGAAACCAAGCTTTTTCTCTTGACTTAAAGTACCTTTCTACCAAATCTGATAAAAGACACATAAAGAATGAATAGTTTTATTTGAGGTCTGAATATCAATAGATCTTTTCTTTGGCCTAAAGAACCTTTGTCGCAAAGTTGGTAAGTCTCTGCTGACACAGGAACAAACGGATGGTTACGCCTACAACATTAATAGGGTTCTTTCTCTTCATCTAAAAGCTTTATAAAAAATCTGGTTTAAATTATACTTACAAAAAGACAGATGAGATACTTTTGGTGGTTAATCTGTGGGTAGGCGAATGAAATATAAACCATAATTATTTTTTGTTTTGCTTCGGCAGCATTATTATTAAATCTCTGTTCTTCAAGTTTTACTTTTACCGGTTCAAACATACGATAATCACAGAGTAATACATCCGGACTGTAAGGAGGACCTTCTAATGTAGTTTAGAACAAATCTCCATTGTTGTCCAGATTTTCCTGCTTTATGCACCGGACGAGGGAGCTATTGCGGACTCTTTTCAAAATCTAAGGTCGTGGGCAGTGATTTCCTGGACAATGCTGTAGGTTAATCATTGAGAAGGTGATGAACGATTCAAATATTCCCTTTAGTCATGGTGGTTCTTGACGGCTTTAGTGATTTTATTTTCTCGTCCTCCTAATTGATAATAATTCGATGAGTTACGAACGAGACTATCTCTGGCTCCAACATTGTGATATTGACTAAAAAAGCTCTAGTGCGAGCTTAGAAGCCTCGTTTAAAAAAGAAATTCCAGTTTATGTTTGATTTGCACATATAATATAAATGCCTTTACAGATGACTATAGAGAAAAGAAAAATAGATCGTCTAGGAAGAATTCTAAATATAAGCAGAAATAAAGAGAAAAGTAAACAAATAGTAACAAACGAGAAAACTGACAAAGCAGGATAAAGAAGTTTAAACAGATATGGGAGAATAACTACAACAAACTATAAAGAAGTGATAAAATTTTGAACTAACAATTCAGTTCTAATCAGATCGCTTCAACTTACAGGCAATACATAAAAATATTTGTAATACTATAAGAAGAGAAGCGAATTACGCTATTCTAGAAATTAAAAAAAAAAACGAATTCAAGATAAAATAGATAATACTAAAGGTAGAAACAAAAATATAGCAGAAAAATTGTTCGTAAAAGTCCCAATAAATATTAACAAAAAAGAATTTGATAATGGAATAAAAAAGTAAAAGAAAACAAGAAAACAAAAGAGTACATTTAAACCAAAATTGAATACCATTACTGCATAATTAAAGAAAACTAAGTCATAGAAGCTGTTTAAGAGAAAACAAATTTTTTTGGAGATCTAAGAAACAATTCCGAGCAAATTTTAATTGGGATAATGGAAGGAAACTTTAGAAGTAAAGAGAAAATACAGTAACTAAAAATATAAAAAAGTAGTAGCATAAGAAGAAGAAAAGGAATGTGATAATTTTGAAAGAAGAAGAAGACCATGGAAATAGAAAAGCCAAAAGAAATCTCTGAACAAATTAAATTAGAAAAACATACCATGGATGTCGCGATGCCAAAAAAGTTGATGAATTGAAAAGAAAGAATATAAAAGTGCAAAAACGGAAACAAAAATTAAATTATAAATTGAAATGAAAATGAGGTAAATGAAACCAACAGTATCTTATGTTATATGTAAATAAATTCCAAAAGTAAAGAACTACAAAAGAAAGAAATCTAAAAAAATAACCAGAAATGAAGTGAATGTAAAACCAAAAATTAAAGAAGTTGATAAAAGCATGCAGAAAGGATGACGGGAAATAGAAACTTATGACAAATAGTGGAAGCAATGACAGGAAAAAATAAAGTGGCTTGTAAAAATAATGGAATAAGGAAAAAATTATGAGAGGTAAAAATAATGTCAAAAACAGTGACAGATTCCAAAAATGGGTAGAGAACTTCGGCACTTTAGAGGAAAAAAAGAAAAAAAAGCAGTAGAATAAGATCATTTTAAGTAAAATCAGTGGCGATGAAGATCTTTTGAAGAATGTGATTTTTTTCTCTTTAGGTGGCCCTCCACATTATTCAACATCAAATAGACTTTAATTAATGGACAATAGTGCACTATTAATGTTTTTTTTCATAAAAAAAACTAATGAGCTTGTTTACTATAGTTCCACCATTATTATATAAGCAATTCCATAACAAACAAACTGGAAGAGAAAAGCTAATGTTATGGTTATTTCGAGATCTGCGTCATCTTTGTAGGGTAAGTCGAGAAGATTTATGACTTTTATCACTAGAAGAAAAGATAATCAACCCCCTAATACGCTTACGGGTATTTGGGAAGAGATTAAATATTGATGATGTCCGCAGAGCTTCCTGTGAATGTAGTGAATGTCAAGACAAATTATGCTTACCATAAAGTAGCAAATACCCTGTACAGTAAAGAAAAGGTGAACATTATAGAAAAATGTGGATATAGGGAGAATTCAAAAAAAATTAACTGTAAAGGATCTTAGAAAAGATTTCAATATTAGTTTAGAGTAAACAAGTAACAAGGAGACAAATACCTAACCCAAAAGAATAATCATAGTAGTGCGAGGTTTCTCTTCGTTTTGATTTAATCAAAACTTGAATAGGTAACAAGGCTAGAGGAAAAAATACATTACGTGCGCCAAATGATCCTAAGATTCAATCATTTTTTTACTTTTACTCTTCAGGCTGGACAATGACAGATAAATTTCACCAGAAGTTATAGTGACCTCAAAATAGCTCATATTAAAGGAGTACCACCAATAAGCGCGACTAGTCTTGAGATCACTATAATACGCATACAAGTCTTCGGTGAGCAAAGATATAGAACACATTCCTAAGCAAAAAGAAATGGTTGTTAAAAAAACAAGAAAAAGTGGTGGATAGATAGAGCAAAAAATAAATATAATTTTGTAATGTTCAATAAAAAAAAACTTTGTACGTAAAGGATTAAACGTAAAGGAACTTAATAGTAGAAGCCTTAAAAAGTATTAGTGAAGATCTTGGTTGTCACTAGAATCACTTCGGTAATAAAGTTGCTGATAGCTTTACAAAAAAGATTTAGAGTTACTCTTTAGTGTACAGTACCACATTTGGATGCCCATTGCAGTTTTCTATGATAAAAAATGAAGATAATGAGAACGAAAAGGCATTAAAAGAAGGTCATCGAAAAATGTTTATATAAAATATTATCAACGTACAAGGTAAGGCAAAACTTTCTTTTCAATTTCAAAGAAAGATGTTATACAGTGAGGGTCCAAGTATAGGGGAAGTAATTTTATTAGATGTAGGTGGTTGTTAAGTTTTGCCTAGAGAACCAGCACGTTGTGGACGAACCAACAGAGAGCTTTTGTTGTCAAAGCATATAAATACTCTGTTGGGGCAGTACAACATGCCTCTCAAGCTTGTGTTTCTAACTAGGGTGGGTAGGAAACTTTAGACGTATTGGTTTTGTAATAAAATAGAAACGGGAAACATCTCGGAAAACATAAATAGAGTAAGACGTTCCATTTTGCAATTTCTGGGACAAACTGCTCTTCATTTGTTTAGTCCTATTGTACGGCGAATTTTGCACATTAGTTTTTATCTTTACAAGACGGTTGTAGATTTACTTTCTAAATTTGATTGGCAAAATTGCTAGGAAATGTGTAGAAACATTTTGGAACGCAATTGATTTCTTTACCAACGAAGCATATGTTTATTTGTGAGATTGCGTTAATAAATAAAACTTTCATTATTGGAGTGATAACAACCCACGCGATATCCATGAAAGTTTTCCATACAGAGAACGCGTCACCGTTTGATACGCGATAGGTAAAATTGAGGTCATTGCCCATTACTTTTTTTGGGGAGGGAGGCCAGTGTGTTATTGTCATTTCCAATCGACATATGCAATTTTTCACACGAAATCTAAAGGTACTCCAACTGAAATTTGTTTGGTTCGTACAGGAAGAGCTTCGCACCAAATATCCCAATGTGGTGATATTGTTCGGCCAACTTTTTTATCGGATTTTGGTACGTGTGACCTCATATGGAAATATCTCAAGGTTGAGGTTAACAAACCATAGAACGCTCTAAGTCCTACGAAATACAGTACGCTCAGAAATCAATGAGCGTTTAAAGGAGTTATGAAGAACTTTAGAATAGGGCTTCATCAGTACATCAAAAATGAGGGTCGATATCTTCGTTAAAGCACATTGAAATTCATCTTGCAGTTCTATAGTTTTACCACATCAAACTAAATGTTTCTTTATTATTTAATCCGAAAATGAGGAGAGCGGTTTTGACCTATCCTGTAGCTATGCAACATATTATTTTTGTTGGTTATGACAACTAATAGTGAGATATGCACATATTAAAAGAAACTTAAAAATTATTTTAATAACCAAATTCAAATTTATATTTTCACAAAAATAACGCTGAAAGAAATTTAGACAGATCTAGCCATCTGGTTTTGATGTACAAAATAATATTTTAGCGTAAAGGGTTCTTTGTACAAATGTTTTAAAATTGTATAAACAATTTAAAAATTATTAAGAGCTACTGAAGATCTGGTAGTAAAGAATTATTCATCCTTAACGATCTACGACAGACCTTTTCTAATTTTTTTTTTGGCAAACATATTCGTGTTGTACTTGTTTTTAATACCATATAAATTGAACAAAGTTCTGTTTTATTATGTTTATTTGTTAATCCGTTAACGATTGTTTTTGGTTCACGTTATATCATAAACATAAATTTACAAAATTCATTGGACTTCTTAATTGAATTTTCCTGTATAACCATTATAATAAAATACTACCTAACGTTTAAGTTTCACTCATTTATCTTAATGATAGTTCAGATTCTATATCATTAATGGCAAGATAATAAACATAAAATATTACAAAAAAAATAAGGTAAATGATCGCAAAGAAGGGATAAAGGTATATATCCTATGTACAGCCGTAGGGAATTGTTAGTGATATACCAATCTATGACATTGGATTAATAATAGGAGACTTTAATGCAAAGTGGGGACCGAGGAATGTTATGCATGGGTTATGCACAGGTTACATCAAATAAATAGCAATAACGGAAAATATTACATGGTGATTAGTAGCACACAATTTCCACATAAAAGAAATATGGAAGAAACTAGAGGTATATGTCCAGTATACTAGACTGACAGTTTTAGATTTTTAGAAGATTTAGAGAAACAAAGAAAAAGTAATTTTACAAAATTCAGAAATATGATAAAAGTTGAAAAAGACTGCAAACAAGAAATGATATATTAATGCCCACTTCAAAGTCTACAGGAAGAAAGAAAAACGAAAGTGAGAGAAAAAGCGGTACGCTAAAGAATGCAAGCTAGCGATAGAAAAAGACATAAAGGTAGACTTATACTACTAAATAAAAAAGCGAAGGAGGTAAAGAGTTATGCATGGTGAAAAAGAAACGAGGAAATGAAAAAGATTAGCGGAAGTAGAAGATACGACACAAACCAAAAGAACAAGGTTTCATAAAGAAGTAGGGGTGCAACGAAGGTATTTTAGCCGCAAGTGATATTCTGCAGATATACAGGAGGGAAGTTTGTAGTAACGCAACAAGAAGAGATGAACATCGAAACCCCAACAGAGGAGGAGATGAAGGAAATTATAGGAAACAAGAAAAAACCACAAGACTCCAGGTGTGAATTAAATTATAGCAGAAATGCTCAAATGTGTTGGTCGGAAAATGAAAAGGAGCATCTATAATTAAATTAAGAAATTTCGAAAAAGAAGAAGGTACTACTAAAGTGTGTATAGGCAGCTAAAATTTTTCGGTTGGATTAAAACATATCTACGTTTAAAATATCATCAAAAGGAGAAAGAGAACAAAGCTAGTTAATAAATCAAACAAATTTCGAAAAGGTATCGGCTAGAAGAATATAATATAGGACGATTAGAGAAGAAGATAGTTGCTGAGAATCGATATTTTTACGCATTACTTCAAGTATTTCGAAAGCCACAGTGTCTAAAACAGTTGTAAGGCCGGTCGTAATGTATGGAGAAGAGAGATGAAAGTTTAATAAAAAAAAAGAAAACGTATTCGAGAAATAGAAAAAGAGAGTTTTAAAAAGAATATACAGAAGTATTGTAAACACGATTAAAAGTAATGGAATGGGTGGCTAGCACGTTTATTCAAAATGGACTCTCTATAGTGAAAACCTCTATATTGGGGCAGTCATTACCTTGTGTTATTAATCAACGGGAGAAACAGTTGAAGCAACCAATAGAGACTAGTTATTGAGTTTGTTTTTAAACAGCATATACGTGTTTGTTACAGAATAAAGCAAAGTCTAAAATGTAACTCACGTGCATCATATTTGTGTACCAGCCACACCAAGACGAATGCTACTCAAATTCGCGAGTTTATTGACGATGATCGGGCTTTAAGTGAGTATTAGTCATCAACAAGTAAAAATATGTTCAAATTTTGAAAACATTGGTTTGAAAGATAGGCTCTCGCTTCTTTAATGCTGAAGAAAAGGTTACACAACTTGAGATTTTTCAAATGTTTCTTGTTTACTACGGCTCCAAGAGTGATAAGTGAAAGAAAAACTTATATTCACCAAACCAAGGTAAAGCTCTATACGTGGAAGATTCTTGCAATCATAATTTGGGATCATAAAGATGTAGCTTTCACTGATTTATTAAATGAACTAAATGCAATGCATGGACATAAGTCCTTGTGACAATCTGTTAATCATCTCTAGGATCAACTCACGTTTTTCCGCGAAAAAGTTGTCCATTCGCTAGATCAAAAAAGAGAGGAGCAAAAATAGTATGCAAAAAAAGGAGGCTTGTATGTCATATTGTTACATTCCATTTGAGTAGAACATTATAACAAAAATATTATTTAAATTTGGTCTACCCTTTTATGTTGGGAGTATTGAAATAAATTACAAGGATATGTTATTGGGCAATAACTGAGATTATTGTATATAAAATAAATTTATAACTAACTCTAAAATGCTAAAATTTTACGTTAGGTGAAGTTCTACGCCCTGAAAGGTTGAGGATTCCATATATTCGCCCTCATTGCTCGTTCGTCGCGCACCATCTCTGATATGGGGCGATATGGCAAGTAGATATTTAAGCAACTATTTATTTTTAGTGGCCGAGTAGGTCACCCGCCAAATAGCTGAGCTCAAAATTGAACCCGGAACCGTTTGGCTACACTGACGCTCCAATTGCGGTTACGACAGTAACTATCGTACATATTGAGCAAATTATCGTTGAGGATCAGTGAATAAGAGTGCGCGTATATTGCGGCCGAGATCAAAATCGGTAGGATTAAGATAACTTTTTCGCAAAGATTTGCGTAAGTTAGCTTTCTTGGTAGCGAACATTTGATCAGAAATAGATATGGTTTCGAGTTAAAAAAATCACCATCTGTGGTAACACGTCCCTCAGATGCCAAATGGTAGCATAAAATGGTAACATAAGAGTTTTCTACTCTCCCAAAGAAAATAAAAAACAGATGTTTGCTGGTAACATGTTAACCCCCCTCCCAGGATATACAAGATGTCATCAATGCGGATTTTTTGAGAAAGAGGTCACAATTAGTCCACAGCGTTACTTCACGTTAATGAAGGGTGTCGTACGAAATGTTACTTGTAAGAAAAGATCTTAAGTCGCAGCACGCGCATTTGCCAGTAGAAGCAGCTCGAAAATAGAAGATTAAGTTCAGTTAAAAACCCTCGAGTGTTTACAGAAAATCAGCTGCTTCAGTGAAAGTGCAAACTTGCAATATCAACGACCGCTTAACGAATTGCTGCGCAATGCCGGCGACTTGCGATCTGCTCGTTAAACGCAATTTCTAATGGTTTGCCATTGGGAGTCGTTGAGTGCTCATTTGCCAATTTATGACCACGTTATTGGCGCAGATCATTGCAAAATATTACAAGGTACTTCACTTAAGCGAAGTCAACGACTACAGGAGCGCGCGTGCACTTAAATTCGCGTCACGGCCTCGACGGGCCCGTTACCTCATGCTTTAGATGTACCGGTTTCTTCCATTATACCAAATTTCGATACATCAACATAAAAATATTTTTCTTAGGGCGTTCAAAAATGATTGATACTGCAATTGTTTCCTCCTCACTAATCTTTTATTAGGAAAAAGTGAGTTTTTTGCCATAGTTCCAGTAGTTTCCGAAAAGCGATTGCAAATTGTTTTTTGAGTGTACCTCGGCACCACTTGTGGACAGCAAACCGAAGTTCGTCATTGAAGGAGAATTTTTGATCCCGTATTGTGTTTTTCTGCGTGTCAAAGAGAGCGTAATCGTTTGGCTTAAGATCTGGCAAATATGGGGCGTAAAAGAGCACGGTGTATCCATTGTTATGGAATTATTATGACAAGGGCTTCCAATAAGCTATCTTTTCAAAGTTTGGCATTTCTCTTCTGATGGCTCGTGCCAGAACTATAATTTTTTTGTTGTAACATCCAATGAACGTCTCCGGATTTACAATATATAGCTATAGTAACTGTTGGTATACCTCCAAAAGTTCTGCTTCTATTGAGACCTGTAAGTATGGGAAAGCCATTGTGTACAGAGTTCTTATGTGATTTATCTCTTTGCTGTTATGAAGTCGGATATTTGTTAAACGTTTCCATACACGGTTACTAATCTTGTATAGATCTTCAAAACAGCCACTCTCTTTCTCCAAAGACACCACCCCGTCCATAGCTGCTTCATGTTTTCCTGTTTTATCCACATTTTCATCTGTCCATACATTTGATAACGCTATCTGGTGGAACGAAGTAGATATTATGATAATCTGCGACACAACTGGTGTTTTTAGAGGCAATACCAATCACAAAGGTGTCTCTACGGCTAAATATCCAATATTTAATACACAACAACCTTTTCGGGGATTATTTATTTTTGAAATTTTGGAAGCGCAAATGACTCAAACTATGATACATCTCCTAAATCATTCAGTTACATGTCAATCTGCGTATTTGTTTACTTGTTTGATATGGTTACCACAATAATTATTTGTATGAGTTCCCAAACGTCAGAGGCTTAACAGAAATATCTGTAGTATTCAGAAAAGGTGCAATTAAAGAACGAACTGCTTCGGGACCCTTTTAAAACTGCAGTCAAGCCTAATTTGAAATTAACATGCCAAGATCTTGTTTTATATTTGCAGCAAGTACAGAAAACTCATAAAATCGTATTTCCATCACCTGATAAAGATGACAGTTAAGTATTTTTTTATTTTACTTGCATCAAAACCACAAGGTTTTATCATTGGTTACTTCCAGATTATTTTTGTTATAAACACGGAAACAATGAAACCAAGAACAATGTTCTGCGGATCTGGTGACCCGTGAACGAGTGTAGTATAAAATAATTGAAGACGTAACCGATGACACCCAAAAATGAAATTGAGTTCTCAAGGCAAAGGCGACTTTTGGCCAAATAGTGAAACTTGAATGGAAAATACCGTACCTTTAAATCAGACTTCATAGACTTTCGCTTGTCTATTTATTTAATAATGTTGGTAGTTTCGAAAAAGTGTAGAGTTAAATATTTCTGTTGCTATAACATTGATAATTTGGAGGAACACCGTAGAATTTATATGTTTGAGACTTCATTTTGTAAACCATAAAGTGGTAGATAGAGCCATATAATGCAAACAATACTAACAATAAGATTATCGAAGTCGTTCGGAGACTGACGATCTTCGAATATGTTCGCCGATTAACAGTTTCTGAAATTGCTTGTGAGGTCGAAATAAACTGCGGCAGAGCTTAGGCAATTATTATTAACGACCTTGGGTTTCGAAAAGTGTCCGCAAGATGGGTCCCTCGCCTGTTTTAAACTAGACTGGAACACTCTTCCTACAGTTCAGACCTATCACCCCACAATTGTTTGTTTGTACCGTTAAGAAAAGCATTTGCAGGACAAATATTTGAGAAAAATGTTACTGTTGAAGCGTTCGTTTGCGATTCTCTGGCATCGACTGGGGCTCGAACCCCATATCTTTAAAATCAATTAATTGTCAGGCAGCGCTTTAACCCACAGCTCCATGCTCGCAGGCTGAAAGAAATAGGTTTAAAAATACTATGTAACTATATATTAATGGGACGCATCCCATGAAAATTAGTAACTTTTTACAATTGATATTAAATGTCCATCCATAAACCTAAATTTTGGAGTTAAAAAATTACCAAATTCAACTATAGCGATGAGAATATTTCCTTGTAAGACCAAAGGTAAAACTCTTTAATCTTTTTAAACAAGAAGGTATTTAAAGAAATACATTTTTGTAGTGAAAAGTGAAAGAAGAACTTAACAGACAGATTAGGAGGTAAAGAAGACTTTGCAATTAAACATAGTGAACATGTAAAAGTTGTATTTAAGATTAACAAAATTTACCCAGTCGAATAGAAGAATATTGCACATAGAAAATTTAAAATGATTATTTTTCCAAGAATATAATAACCTTTTCGTTTACAGAGTAGTTTAAGCGGCTGAGGCGCATATTGCGATGCGGACGGACCCGGGTTCTATTTCCGGAGCTATCTGATGCTTGGCGGGGTGGCCTACTCAGCTACTGAAAATAATTAAGTACCTGCGTTCATTTAGAACAAGAGGTAGTAACAATGGCAGTCGTCTAAGGCGCGCTACTTGCTACACCGCCCCGCATCAGTGATGGTGCGTGACGACCCAGCAGAGAAGGCGAACATATGAGAGCCTTAACCTCTCAATTGGCAGGTTGTGCTCCCAAGTAAGGCGTTAGAGCCGTACCACTATTATAATAGGCCTTTTAGAGTAGATAGTATTTGAACGACTTTATTAAGGGATTTGAAGCTAATCTATTAAAAGATTAGAAAACTTTTTGGATGAACATAAAATCATTTGACCTAGTAAATAAGATTCTCAATTGTGTGTTTCACAATAATATTAACATTGATATTACACTTCTGTCGACTTCTTCTCAAAGATATATTAATTAAGGTGGAAAATCTTAATGAATTTTCTTTAACTTCCGGAATTGAAAATAATGTGAACCTATCAAATTGCTGAGTTAACATGAAGAGGTTATCGCGGGGTTAAACAAAATTGAATGTAACAAATCCCGTGGATCTGACCTGATTCCTCCTACTTTTTTTCTAAGCGTGCCACTGATCTTTATATTATTTTGACGTTTTTGGAAATTCCACTATATTATTCTAGTTTTTAAACCGGTTGTCAAATCTAATGTTAAAAACTATAAGTCAATTTACATTCTTTTTAATTTATTAACATTTTACAACTTTATCGTAGATGTAAATTTAAGTAGGTAAACTTAGAGTGTTTGTAGTAATTTGGCTAAGGTATTTGGCCGAGTATCACATACTATTATAATAAATAAAATAAAAGCTTTGAAGTTGCAGGTAAGTCACAAATAGTTAAAATTGAAGGAACCTTCTTCTTCTTCTTGTTCCACTCCTATCGGAGATTGGTAATCATCCTGGTTATTTTCACTTTATCTACTGTTCTGAATAGTTCACTTGAGCTGCAATTATATCACTCACGCTACGTTTCACTCTAATCTTGCCTTGCATTGTATTTCTCAGCAATGAGTATTTATCCCCTCTCATAATGTGGCCTAAACATTCTAGTTTTCGTTTTTTGACTGTATGAAGGAACCTATTCCAAGTCAATTTTGACAACATTAGGGAATGACTAAGGTTTATACCTTGGTCTTCTTCTTTATATGATTTGTAACATATATTTATTGATGATCGATGATTTGCAAGACATTCATTCAATTGATGACTGTTTGATACTACAGTCGTTCCTTCATAACTTTGTTGTATGGTGTTCTAAGAATGTACTCGACCTTAATGCAGACAAATACTGTATATTGTTAATTTATAGAAAGGCGACATGCCTTTACTTTAATTGTCTTATTAATAAGGTGTCTTTGAAGACGCTCGCTTATATTAAGAGTATCGGGGTCGTATTTAGTTAAAATTTGACCCTTGGTCTCTATAATTATATTATGGGAGGGCATTTGAAATTCCGTATATTTATCTAGTTAGATCACTCTTCAGTTTAAAAATCAGTTTATAATATGCATACCATAGCCCTCAATAAGGTAAAGAAGAGAAGAGTGGCCTATCTACTTACAATTAGTATTAAGGTTACCGATCATAGAGTACCATCTTTTTCTTTATGGACAATTTTTCATTAAATACCCAGTAAATGCACCGATATGAATGATCAGTCACGGAAGACGGATGGTTGATAAATCGAAATTTTAGATTCTGTCAAACAGCTTTTTACATAATAGTGTTAATGGAATAATGTGAATTAGTAGAAATTTCTGCATATGTAGTACTATGTCGAAAATTCAGCTATCAAAACTGTAATGCTTACAACCATGTGGAGCCAATATAATAGCGATAATTTCATAGCTGACGGAAACAAACTCAAAAGAGATGGCAAGGACAATATTAATTAGAAAGAAGGAACTTTTAAGAAAAGCAGAGAAACGGTGGAAACGTCTAGATAAGGAGGAAAACAAAAATTCTGCGGATATACAGGAGTTGAAGGTGGCGCTGTAAAGCTTTAGAAAGACAGTAAATGAAATAAGAGAAAACCAAATATAAATTTAAAAATCACCTATTAAGGATCATAAATTGTCTGAACAAGTAGGTGCATTAAAAAAATGAATATAAATTGCAAACAAGAAGAAACTAAAGAGCGGCAACATAATAACATGATTGGCAACCATTCAAAGGACAGAAAAAGAAAGCGTGGAATAAGTTTTAACTAAAACGTTGAACGTCACTACAAAAATAAATCAAGTCAAAGGAGTAAGAACTGTAACCAATGCAACTTTCACAGATATAAAACTAAAATAAGCAAACGCACTTAAGCAAGAATTAGAAAAAGGGAAATAGAAAGACCATGTAAAGTACGGGTACGAAAATGGACATTTGAAGACGACAATTATACGAAACTAGCTAAAGAGAAGAAAGTATATTATGGTTTGTACTACATGGCATCTGAAGGACACTTTCAAAGGGGAAGTTTTCAAAAAATGTGAAAGCTGTTTTAAGCAAATTTAGCATAGCTCTGCCAGAAACTAAGCAAAAGAGAAATGGCGCAGTGCAACTAGAAGACTATGTATTTCTTAAGAATAGAAGAAATCAAAGAATCTTTGGTCTAGGCTTTATGGTATTTATTAAATAAATTTTAATATCTTATGCAGCTTAAGGTTAACAATCTAACCATGATATTGAAATGATAGCTGAAAAGGTCAGTGGTATGATGGATATAAAGAAAGTATATAAGTCGGGTTATATAAACAGGTTGAAACTAATTGAATTTGTAGGTGAAGGAAATTTACTTTTAGAATAAGTACCCAGAGTTTACCAGACAATACAGTAAATTAAATAGACCATATCTTGGTGAATGCAAGTAACACGAAGGTCATAGAAGATGTGAAAAGCTTGAAAGGAGTAGACGCTAATTCAGACTACTTTTTATTAATTTAGGGCAGGCCATTAAATCCTAGGAGAGCTACATAAATAAAAAATGAGTGTAATACAGTAATTATGCGATACTAAAAAAATAAGTTAGACGTAGAGTTCAACTAAATAAAAAAGCCATTAGGTGTAGAAAAGAAATGTGAAGGCGTGGAAGAAGCATTTTTTGAAAGCAACCGAAACATTATTGGGGGATAATACCATGCTAACCAAGACATACTGATTCATCAATGAGTATAGAAAGGCACTTATTGGTAGAAATTAAGCATGATGGTGAATAACACGCAAGAAACAAGAACCGCTTATCAGCCAGGAGGAAAGTAAAAGAAAATTTGCAGGAATTAAAAATGAAAAGTCAAATAGTAGTTATAAACGATTGAAGATGATTTTGTAAATAAAGGAATAAGCAATTTTTGCCGAAAGCTCAAAAATGAGAGAGAGGCCCAAAGAATAATAGCTGCAAAGATAAGTAAGGAAAACTTATATCTAAATGTTGAAAAATTAAAAGGTGGGAAGATTTCTTTAAGAGGATTTGAATAACAAGGATGATGAAATATCTGCGCAAGGAACAGAAAATTTATACAAAAATCAAGAAGAAGTAGGGAATAATAAAAGTGGCGAAGCGAATGGCATTACAATGGAACTCTTGAAAATGGGTTGTCGCAGTCTTCATGAAATGATAACTAAAGTATGGCAGTACAAAATTATTTTAAATAAAATGTAAATAGAAGTGCAGGGCAATGAATCAAGACCGACCCAAGTCTAAAGCTAACAATATATGAAGGTAAATAATGATTTCCAAATTTAATTAACTAGATGTAAACATTACCGACTCCATGACTCCGAGTAAAAAAGATCAACAAAGATTAGACATCCTGGAACAAAAGAATTTTCGAAGGCCATAAGATCAACAACGGCTGAAAAAGGACAAGCAATGAGATATGTCTAAACTAGAAAATTAAGGCCCAGAGAAACCCATGGTTAGGACATGTTGCAAGGTTGGAAGAAAGTAGGCTTACAAGGGAGTCCTGAAACGTAAAATACAAGGAAAGAAGAGAAAAAGAAGACCCAAAAGTAAATGGCTAGAGAAGGTGAAAACATGCTTAAAAATATTTCATATGGAGAACTGGGAGCAAATTTTGGCCGCTCTGCCTCTTTGTTTTTGTTTCTCATATTACTTTTGCTTGTTGGCTTTCCTTCGTTCTTGCTAAATGACCGAACTATCTCAGTTAATTTCTTTTTATAGTTGTCGTTAGCGGTTCTACTTGCAATTGTTCTCTCGCATCAGTGTTTCTGATTCTGTCTCCTTTTATATTGTCTATTACAGCTCTAAGGTAGTTCATCTTAATTGCTTGAAGTTTACTACTTGTTCTCTTCGTAAATACCCAACTCTCGTTGCCATATATTAGGATTGGGTTTTTTGAAACTTCTTTTTTGCATATGAACAAATTATTCAGACTGTAAAATACTTTTAGTGAATTTTCTATTCTTTCATTTTCGTGCCTAAGTATTTAAATGATTTTACTTATACATTATATTGTAACTCTCCCCCCCCCCCCACCTCTCTCTCGTTCTTAGCGTGGATTACAAGATCTGCATTGGCGCTTTCAAGTATTTCCGTGAGTAACATTATAGCCAATCTTGAAATTTTTAACTTTTTTTTAAGTTATTTTATTACATAGCCCATTATGATGTTAAATAAGATTGGGCTTAGAACCCCCCTCCATAATACAAAATTTCCTGTTCTTATATAGCACCTTGTGACTTGGTACAGACTAATTATTAATAATAATAAATAAATAAATGAAATATACACTGAAAACTACATCAAACACAAACCACAGTTTTATATTATACGTTTAGCAAATACATATAGTAATAAATATTCATGACACGCCCCTAAACAAAAAATATGTGCGCCGAAGCCAGGTTTACAATGTAGCATTTATAACAATAATTTATGTTTACCTCTTTGTGTTAAACAGATAAATTAAAATTTAAAAACTCACTATTACAATGTATCATTAATAGTGAGATACAAATTAAATCGCCGCTTCTAACCGCAACAAGTTAGCTGCAGCACTAACACACGAGTGTCCAAAAATGGGTCAGTGTGTACCTGACTACTAAAATAGCCGCATTTTTTAAACCGGCCAATAACGGACAGTTATTTAGAATGAGCAGGAATTTTTGACAGTTTTATTACTATATGAATTCGCTGAACGCAGTATAAAAAAAATATTTTGTTTAATTTTGGACTTTGTCGCTTACCTATAGTTTAACCATTGGTTTTGTCAGTTGAAATTACAAAAATAATTCTGGTTTGCACCGCGACTTGCAATTAAAAAGGAAAAATAATTATAATGAGGAATTTGAAGTTATTTTTAATAGGTCTACACATTATCGAGCTTGGGCAGCGGTCAATTGAAGTACCACTTTACGGTGGTGGTTTTGAAGGTGCTGAATAATTGATGTGTGTTGAATATACACGTACAGATTTGAAATTGTAGAGACTAGAACTGTATGATCTTTCAGATCATTTTCTTCATTTCTTTTAACGTTAATTTTTTCCAGCCTGATAAAAAGGGGAATGAAAAGGCTCTAACGCCCTACATGAGGGTATGGCCTGCAAACAGAGAGGTTAAGGCTCTATATGTTTGCTACTGTGCCCGATCGTCGCGTACCATCTTTGATGCGGGGCGATGTGGCAAGCACCACGCCTTGGACAACCACCATTATTACTTCTTGTTCTAAGTAAACGCAGCTACTCTATTATTTTTAGTGACCGAGTAGACCACCCGCCAGGCATCACAAAGCTCCGAAATGGAACCCGGGTTTATCCACCACGCTGGCGATAAAAAGGGGAATAAAGTTAATAAATCAGAAGAACTTTATCTAACTGCTTATTTATTTCTTGTTGTAACCTTTCTGTTGGCAACTAAATTCGCCTGTGCGGGAAAAGCCGTACCATGCAAGTAACCTTCGGGTTTTCCTTCAGATTGGTTTGAAAATTCTTCTTTTTCAATACATTTTTTAAATTCAGCCCATTGGTTTACGACGTTATTTGTTTCTATCCGGAGGATTTTCCCTATTAATAAATTAGAAAGTTAAATTTATGTGTCACGCAGACTACGATTATACACATTAATGCAATTACTGCGAAACTTTCTTAAATGTCAGAAGCATGACGAGGCGTTCTGACGAAATAAGTATAAGGATAATTTCACCCTTAAGAATCGCCCATTTAACTCTTAATACTGTACAATTATTGTAATTTTTATAAGCTGTAAAGTTGTTGAGTAAACAAGAACTAAACGTAAGCTCATTATTGTCGTTTTTATGTGAGTATTTGTCTGATAATAACATAATCAAAGTACCGTTTCATATTTGTACCTAAAATTATCAAAACTGGTCTGCATGATCCACAGATAGTTAACGCTACCTTGAACAATTTTCTAAAGTTGGCCAAACTCGAGAAATTGACCATAAAGTTCTATTAAGATCTACGTCATAAAGTAATTACGAGAGTGAATCAAATATAAATCAGAATTTTTCTTTTATGCGCCACGAAATGAGAGAGACGCAGCTTCTGAGTGTTGTAGAGAGAAATGCGTAACAGAGATTTCTCCCGTAGGATAATTCATAGCACCGCTGCTTTGGCCAGAGCATGAGGCCCACTGCAGTTTCTTATGACAGAGGACGTAAAACTGACCGAAATTTTGCGGCACAGTTCGAGAATACCACCTTTAAGGAAACTGAAGTGTACGCGTGGCATAAACAATTTATGAGAGGAAAAGATACAGTCGAAGACAAAAGTCACCGACGTCATTCAACAACCAGCGTGACGGAAGAGAATATTTGCATTGATTAGCGCTTTCTTGGGGATGACCACAGGTTAACGATTGCTAAAATTGCTTCTATTAAGTTTTGGACTCACATATCACCGAAAAAGATGCAAATGTTCAATTCCAAACACGACAAATCCGACTCCATACTTAAACTCGACATAAAATTGAGGGTTTATTCTGCATTACAGTAGAACACCCTCCTTACCACCGAACTTGTCTTTTCATGAGTATCAAATGTATGTATGAATGTTTATGTTGCTTCAATAAATTAAGAGAATAATTCCAGTTTATATATGATTGATTCATGTGCCTTGATTATTTTGCATACTTGTTTTCTTTCTATTGTCTCTAAAATATTACCATTTAGGTTTACTATTCTCTTTATTTCTAGTGCAGTTCATTCTTACAATTTTTGCTGCCCAACTCCAGTAGTTCATTTCTGTTTTCTGACTTCCTCATTTCTTAGAATTAAAAACCATTTGAAGAGATGATGTTGTAGATGTTTTTGTTCTTCTTAAGATATTGTTACTCTGCAATAGGAAGTTAAGTTGTCAATTTCAATATTATACAGGATGTCCCGTATACTCCTACCATCCAAGGACAGAGTTACATCAAAGTACCTAATAATCTAAGACTTTCTTCTTTTACAACTTTTTATATTTAGGCTGAACTTGACGTCATCTCTCACTACTATGCATTCGCCCTTCTTTGTATTCATTATTAGTCCCCACCTGTTATATTCTTTTAGGAGCTTCCGTAACTGGAATATTTACTGTCAGAAGCTATCAATACTTGATCGTCAGTACATAGCACGCGATAGAGGATATAATATTTGATTTTTTATACTTATTTGGTTGCATTGCCATTTCTAAGATCATTTTGAATAGAAGAGAGCCAAGTGAACAGCCAAAGCTATTTGTATAGGTGGTTTTCGTTTTAAAAATACATAAAAAAATATTTCGTATTTTTAAATGGTAATTGTGTGACATTTTGTGATTGAAAAAGACTATATGGCGTAAAGTATAAAAAATCAGCAAACAGGAAGATAATACTGATGTAGAGAGATACTTCTGCAAACAAGAAATAGAAATAAATTCTCTTATAAATTAACAGAGTAAACAGAAAAGTAAGAAGAATGAATTCAAAAACGTCCGAACTAAACAAAATATCAACAACGAGTATAAGGTTCTGCCCGTGTCGTGGCGCACATCCGAAAACTGCCCACCTCTAAATTTACTTTAATTGGCTAAAGACAAAATTTTTGATTGTTTATGTTTACTGCAATAAAAAAATAATAAACCAACTTTGTCTGTCCAAAATATGCAAAATCTGACAATTATTAAAGCTTTAGGAGAGTATGGATTTCAGTTCTCGAGTCCCAACTGACTCTGATCCTCTCCATATCTCAGAAGAGATTAGACACATCAAAATCATATTTTTGCCAATTTATTCTTTACTTTTAGGACCAACGGATATACAAGGTAGTTCTATTAGTTTTTTCTTACATGAGATCATGTCGACAAATCTCTAATTTTAATTGCGGGCACTCTAGAAAGTTATTATAGTCTGGAAAAAATATTGGGACTATAACGCGCTTGCTTCTTGTTTTCGTTTGAATATTGTTGTTTGCTAGGGCCATTTAAGTAGTTGTTGTTTAGACTGTCAGGCGGTCTGTTAACAATTTGCTTTCGTGCATGTAGTTTCTTGGAGTCGTGTGAGTTTTTCGTAATACATGGTTTGGCAGCTGTAATACAGAGTACAGTTAGCTACAATCTTTTTGGTCATGAAAAAACTGAATTATTGGACTTGACACTCAACAAAAAAACTGTGTTTTAGTACTGAAAGAAAATCTTTTTAAAACTTTTTAAAAGACAATTTCCATTGAGGTGATGAGAGATTATTATCCTCCGCTAGTGTTAAGTACCTAGTCAAAGCGAGCCCATCTACGTTTTGAACAACACCAACTATGATTTTCCCCTACATTGCAGATAATGCGTTTTACATTTTTATTTAGTTGCATGAGACCTACGAGGGTAAGGTGAAAAGTTCTCGCCCTGACAATGAAAACTGCGACTTTCAGTTAAAAATTGATTTTATTTTTCTACACAATCTCCTTTGATTTCAACACACTTGATCCAGCGCCTCTTCAACATCAGTATTCTTTCTCGGAAGTGAGAATCTGGAAGATTGTAAAAATATTCATCAACTTCTTCATTGGATGCGAAGCGCTTCCCAGAAACAAATTTTTTTAAGTTTGGGAACAGATGGCAGTCTAAGGGTGCCAATTCAGGAGAATATGGCGGATGGCCGAGCAAATCATACCCCAAATTCCGCAGTTTTCCCATCGCCAATGCAGGTGCGTTGTCGTGGTGAAAGATAATTTTTTTCTTCTTCAAGCCAGGCCTCTTCTAGCGAATTTTGGCATCCAGCTGGTCAAGAAGGTTGGAGTAATATTCTCCTGTAATTATTCTGCCTTTTGCAAGATAATCAATTAACAGGATCCCTTTCGCATCCCAAAATACGCTGATCACCTTTCCGGCAGATGTGATCGACTTCGCTTTCTTTGGCGCTGAACCGCCGGCTTCCACCCACTGCTTGGACTGCTGTTTCATTTCTGGCATGTAGTGGTGGACCCATGTCTCATCCATGGTGACAAATCGCCGCACAAAATCGGTCAAATCCCTGTTGAATCGGTCCAAAGATTGCTGCGAAAATCGTTTGCGCATTTTCTTTTGATCGTCATTCAGCAAATGCGGCACCTATCTTGCGCAGAACTTTCGCATCCCTAATTCTTTATGCAAGATGTTTCCCATCCTTTCTTCCGATATCCTCACAGCCTCAGCTATCTCACTCACCTTCACTCACCTATCGTCCAACACGATATCATGCACTTTTTCGATGCTTTCCGGTGTGGTTGCGGTTTTTGGCCTCCTTCACGTGGGTCATCTTCGAGAGATGTGCGACCACGTTTAAATTCAGCTGCCCACTTTTTAACAGTTGACATGGAAGGAGCAGAGTCTCTGTAAACTTTTGTCAACTTCGGATGAATTTTCTTAGGGGTTAATCCATTCAAAACGAAGAATTTTATAACCGCACGATATTCAAGTTTATCCATTTTAACAAAACACATGCAACATGTCTACTGAAAAAATTCGTGTAAACAAACTACTTGAGCGAACAAGTTGAAACTAGTTATACGAACTAACGACACATGCACCCCAGCAGGAAACATAATTGTTTGCCGATTGCAGCACCATCTCTGTGTCAGGCCGAGAACTTTTCACCTTACCCTCGTATTATAAACGGCAGACAAAACTATCTTGTCTTGGAAAAGCCTCAAAAATATTTGTTTGACGAGTGCTAGTCTGTACAGAATAAAAATTTTTGGAATTGCGACTGTGACGTTTTATGTCCCGCAGTATTGGTTTTTGTGTAATAAGAGAAACCATGAAAATATATTTCAAAACGTTCAGGTCTTCATAGCGCCTTGATTGGAATTATATTTGAATTTGTGTCGCAAAAATAACGTTACTCCTAAGCTGCCTAAATCGATGTCTTTAGCGTCTGTCTTATATATCTTCATATTCCATATTCTTCCTATACCAGCAAGAAATATTTGCATTCATGGGGCGTCGAGTATACGCCGATTTATAAGGCTACTGCTTTATTCTTGTAGGCTGTGTGATTAATATTTACATTTTCTGTTAGTTCTTGCAGGAATTATCCCTTGTTTTGGAGGTACGACTTATACAGTTACTTGATTATTTGTAAATCATTATTCGAAAGAAAAATGAGAAAGCGTAAAAAATAGTCTTTGTGTTTCTAAAAATCTTGTTATGTAACATGATAAATGTCAAAATGTCAAGGGCGCCTGTGTAACAAAGAACATTAAGCATGTACTACACAATAGCAAAAATTTTTATTGGTAACTCTACTATTGTAAAATTGTAAAAATTAAATTAAAGCAACAGAAGCAATGACTTCTAATGATAAATGAAGAAATTAATGATGTATAAACTACCCATAGAAAAAATAAATTAATATAATATCGATACAAATAAAAGTCAAAAAATTATGACTTATAAAGAAAAAAAAGAAAGTAAAAAAATAGGTTTTTATGTATGGAGCAAATTTTGTCTTCCAAAGTATTCTGTGCTTGTTTACATAACATTTACTTAGTAGTATCATGTCTAAAAAGAAACACTTGAATACCTCGATTTACCTCTGAAGAAGCAGTTTGGATATATCTTTTACCTTTTCAGACGTGATGTAAAATGTTCTATTTATTTTTAGTTGGATAATTCTTGACAATAAAATATTTATAAAATACTTCTCTTATACTTTCTTGACATTTTTAATTAAGATAATTAAATTATGTATGTTGATAACACATCTTTTATTGCTTTGCAAAGAAAAGAGATTACAAAATTCTCTAAAAGTTGAATTACATACTTACGTATAAGTCCTTTCACAAGATTTATTACAAAGATTTTTAAATAAAAAAATATTAAAAATTTTTGATAACTTTATTCAAGGGATGTTTTTGTTGTATTTTTTTGTAGAATTTATTTTCTAGTTCTTTCTTGCTTTTCGTAATCCACGCATTTTAACTATAATCTAGAGTTTAAAATCCAAACTTGTAACCAAAATTGTAATATTTGATAGCAGCCTCTCTTATGTTTTTTATTACTTTGTGAACAAAAACTGACAAAAATACACCTTGATTACTCCTTGTCGAGACGAGATTTTATTGAGCTACCGTTAATGAGAGGTGCTTTTATCTCTGCGTTCCCATTTTTTGTTTCGTTTTGGTGTAAAAACAAAGAATAGAACAAAAGCGCTTATTGGATGATGTGTTAAAATGACAGATAATGCGGCATGATGCTAACATTTCAATAGGAAACATGTCTGGAAGACTGTAGAAGTGTTTGGACATGACGTAGATAGTCTTGGATGATCATATGTTGTCGGGTATTATGTTGTTGAAATGTTGCACCAATCGTGGTCAGAAATATGAGCACATGGGGCCCTACGATCTTACCTGCATACAGTGGAGCCGTCAATGTACCATATAAGCCTACAGTGGAGAAGGTGTTGCTTGATAGCTGAAGTGAGATTGTTCACAAACCAAATCGGTTTTTATCATTAAATAGCACATATAGCTAGTCCGTGGTGCTTCAAATTGCTCTGTGATGGCACCAGCCGTTGTTTTGCTGTGAGAAGCAACTTATGCAAGGAGCGTTGGAAATAATTTGTGATGGCACATAAATCACTAAGATATAGCTGTATATTGAACCGGAATTATATGTGCCTGTTCTAAGATCCTTTGATCTGCTCTGCTGGTGCTCTACTTGGCTAGTTCAGAACCGGTTAGCTGTGTGTAGGTGTTATCAGGTATCCAATACGCCCAATATAATAGGGTATGATCATAATGAGCCACATGACCGCCCATACAGCACGTTGACCACAATGTTGTTTTTTGTTTTCTCAGTAATTCTTCTCGTTTCATATTTTTGCTAAGCCAGCAAGTGGTTTTTGTATCCATGTGGCGTCGAGTACACGCCAATTCCTAAATTCTACGGTTGTAACAAGTTTCCTTTTTAGTGGACAGACTTATTTGTCTGTTTTTTGTTGTAATTGCAGTCTCTTTCGAATTTGCAGAACTTTTGGCATGACTGTGTAGAATATATCTTCTATAGTATTTATTAAAAATTATTCTGAAATCTATTTTAAAGCCGTTGGTGAATAAATTTGTTAACTTGATTATGCCAAAAATTTATTTGACTTGATTGTACATAGAAGACTTTGAAAAATATTAAAATACGAGGTGCATTCAAGTTATAACACCTCCGATTTTTTTCCTTACAAACTAATCACACGAAAACTGCGAAACTTGTGTCACTTCTCGACGTAATCTCCCTGAAGCCGTACATATTTTTCATAACTTTGACATCATAATTCCATGACCGTTGCGAACGGTTCTTTAGGAGTCTTCTTTGACCACTGGTAAATCGCTGATGCAATAGCGACACGACTAGTGAATTTACGACCAATGACGATGTCTTTCATCGTTGGAAACAGTTAAAAAGTTGCTAGGAGCCAGGTCAGGTGAGTAGGGAGGATGAGAAATCACTTGACAGTTGTCAGCATTCGTGGCACCCGCCTGGAGGACACTTTTCGCATTTTCAGGTCTTCATGCAGGATTGTGTGCACAGGCCCCACGAAAATACCAACTTTGGAGCCTATGTGCTCCACGCTCATTCGGCGATTCTTCAAAATAAGTTTCTCCACTTGCTTAATTATGTCGCCAGACAGGCGGGTGCAAAGCCAAGATTGTCTTGGTTTGTTGTCACACGACGTTCTGCCTTCTTTGAACTGCCGCATCCACAAACGCACATTAGGCACATCCAAAAGACCATCACCATATGTCTCACTCAAATGGCGATGAATTTCAATCGGTGTTACACCACGCAAACGGAGAAAACGAATGATTACACGCTGTTTTTGTAATGAAAACGTCGCCATTTTAAGTATCAAAAACAGTCCTAATTCTCACCGCTTCCGCTAGAGTCCTGTGTGGCGTGTGTCACGCATTCACAAAGAATGCGCGCGTATTTTGAAACAAACCGCATGTTTCTATCTCTTCCCAGTCCTGAGAAAAATATTTGGAAGTGCTATAACTTGAATGCACCTCGTAACTGAAAACACGACTAAAAATCTAACATCGTACCGTAATAGACGAAATAAATTAAGTGAAATGTATTGGGAATTAGGTTAGTACAACAAAACTCAAACTTACTGATTATACAACTGTTTTGAAGTATGAACAAGTTTCCTAGCCTTACACCTTTCTGTCATTTCATCATTGTAATCCTCTTAATTGTTGGCCCGACACGACATTTACGAGCGTTTTATTATCATCTAAGCGGAACAATAAATTAAGTTTGGTTTGTAAACACATTATGAGACTTAAGTAATCACTGCAGCTAAGAATAAGCAAATAAGAACTAATTTAGTGCATTTTGCAAGCAGCCATTTAGATAATGTTAACCAAAATAATTTACACAGGTTTTTAAGCTGGTGTTTTGTAAATATTAGCCCAGTTTTGTTTATAACAAATCAAAATTCGTAACATAATTAATAAGTGACAGAAATGTTGAAAATATTAGAAATTAAAAATTTTTCTAGATCACAACATTTGTGCTGCCAAACTTTTCTTCCTTGTTAATGATAATGAATAATAGGGGGTTATATAAATTTAATTGAATCATACGTCTTAACAGTAAGACAGGACAGACGCACGTAGCTTAGAAAAAACTGCGACAAAGGTAAATAAAATAATGGTGCAAGTGTGTTGGCCACGGCGTGAATAGAAAGTATGTTTAGGACTGGTTCAAACGCTTTCATGTTGAAAAGGAAACGATTTAGGATGAGCTATCGGCAAGAAGAACGAGCGGTGGTTATATTCACGCATCATCGACATTTCTAGCTTTACAGCTTAAGATTTTTTGTTTGATGGCAATAATAAAAACAGGTTTAAAAAATTACCCATCTATTCAATGCGTGCATTTAAAAAAAATTTCCGCTTTAATTTTAGGCTTGGTAACGGTGTACACATATAATGCTGTTTGTGTACCAAAAGATAAACATTGGATTGAACTTAAATATTATTGCTGGAATGTCATATGTGACTGCAAAAATGATAATAAAAAAAATTCGGCACGTCCACCTTCCATAGCGCATCACTACCTTGTGTTGCGATATATGCAGTAGTACGGACTGGCTCAGAATTGAACAGAAGAGCTTAATGTTGTTTTGTGGTACAGGAGCTCAGTTTTATAGGACGATGTATGTATTTCAAATGGTAGATAATATGGCATAGCGTTAGCTGATGGTTTAACTATTCTTATACATGTTTAATAGGGGGCATATTTTAAGAGTAAGTAAGCTATGAAAATATCAGCAAGTGGGGCCATATGATTTTATCTACATATCATTAGGCCATCAATGCTGATCGGCTATCATAAGAATGTGTGTCATTCGACAGCGAGGTTCAGAGTGTACTGTTGCCCAAAGTAATTCGGTATTGCACCATGCGCTACAAAATGTAAAAGGCGCTAGGATCGCAATATCTGGAGAAGCCTGGAAATGGTTCGTAGGGATATAGGATAAAAGATTGCGTTACGTTGAAATCCGTGCGTATCTAGTGTACGACCTTCTGGAGATCTGTCTGGTTCATCAAGGACCGGTCAATCATGCGCGAGTGCCTCTGCGTGTCCTTTAAGACTTATGTTAGACGGTATGGTCAGAACAAACCATGTAGCTACCGTTGCGACGTGCCAATTGCAATGCTGTTCAGTCCGATTATAGGGCATCTCTAAAAGTCTGTAAGTTGCATAAATCGACGTTTCTGACGCGTATCCGTCATTCTTCTCACTCAATATTCTTCCTACGTCAGCATTCATGAGGCGTCGACTACACGTCGTCTAGTAGTCCAAGGCAACCGGTTTATGTTTGCAACGCCATTGCAGAGTATGTGGTGGTCATGCGTAGACGCACTAAACTTGGATTATTAATATACCTACCCAAACTCTAGCTGCGCACATGGTTTTATGGTTTTAACAAGTTTTCTTCTTGAAGTGTAAATGCATTTTACTGTTTTTTGCCATATTTGTCGATTTTCTGCTAAACTCAAATATTTGTAAAATTTTTAACATGACTGTGAGATATATTTTCGAGAAAGCGTTCACCAAAATTAGGCTAGCTTTTTATTTGCGATTATTTATTACCTTTAATTAGATAAATTAACTACCAACTATTATATTAGTGTGTGTTACTTCAAACTACCTGTTAAGTGCGAGTAACAATGCTAGGGAAACTGACTATTGTTAGCTAGGAGGAATAACTAGCACTAACTAACTTTGATTAAATAGTGCCAAACAAAGAGTTATAATTGCTTATATAGTTTATAATAATTCTAAAGGTTACAGGTGAAGAAGAAGCACGCGTGCCATCACTGTAGTCTCAAGGGTTTATTTTGCCTACTAACATGCAACCTTAAATACTATGACGTCACATACATGCATGAGTTTTCAGCGAGACTCGAACTTGCCCGTGCACTGCGTTCTCGGACAGAGGAGTATTGTTCGTTGCCAGTCTGCCACAGCTATTTCAGAGATAATAAGGCAAAAATGTACTGATTTTATTTAATTTCCTTTATGCATCCTGCATATGAGAAAAAGTTAAAAATATTAAAGCAATTTAAAACATAATTAAAAAAGGAAAAAAGTGGCGACAGGCGAAATAAATTAAGTAGAATGACGTGTTAGGAATTAGCTTAGAACTACAAAAGTGTGTACAAAACGCAAATCTATTGATTATATAAATATTTGTTAAGGGGAAAAATTCTTTTACCTGCCCATTACTTTATTATTATGATCCTTCTAACTGTTGGTCTAACACGACATTTATTGTCATTTTATCACCGTCAAAGCAGATCAACAAATTGTGTTTAGTCTGTAAACAAATTATAGGATTTAAATAATCACCATGGCAAAAAATAAGCAAATAAGAACTGATTTAGTGCATTTTACAGCGGTTATTTGGATAATATGACCGGATTAAATTACGAGGTTTCTTGAAAAGGCGTTTTCTGTGACTTGTAAGTATTTGCCCAGTCTTATTTATAACAGATACAACTAGCGTAATATAACTGATAGGTGACAAAAATGCTGAAAAATATTAGAAATATTTGAAAAAAACGTAAATTTTTCAAAATTCTAACATTAGCTTGTCAATATTTTTTTCGTAATAGGGGATTATGCAAATGAAATACAACCGTATTTTTGGGGATCAAAATGGAATTAATTTTTATGTAAATTTTAGACCCATACATAGTCCTTCAAACGTTTCGCTTGTTGGGTACGCATAGAAGTGTATTTTCTATGAGGATAAATATTTCTACTCCTTGTTTTGATAGTAAAAAATCTCCTGGAACTCTTGACACTGTTTTTTTATCTCAAACACTTACCACACATCTTCTTACTAACAGAAGAGTATTTAGACTTATAGTCAGTTAAGTAAGAGCGGGTTTTGGTTAATGTGGAGAAAAAATTATTTAAAAACATTTTCGTCAGAAAAAAGGTGCTATTATATCAATTCGTCACATCATCTTCACCTAACAAAGGTTTCTTCACTGAACCACGGCATTTGATATGCGCACGGAGACGGATTCGGATAGCTACACCTTTCTGTTTCAATATTGCTACTTCTTGATGCAATGTTAAGCCCAGGTTCTGTAAAAACAAGTTTGTGATCTGCTTTCGACATTAGGGGACACTTTTTTTATCAAGCCACGTTCTGGCAAGTCATTAACCGTTTTTGTCTCCTTATATTGCTGCATCTATTTGCTGGTGAATGTTTTCGACTTGTTCATGTACTTAGCAGCCGTTGCATGAGACATTTTCGGACCTTTTGGGTGGGTATAGAGGAACGCAGGCGGCACTCGTGGTATTTTACGCGTATCTCTAGCAAGAATTCAATGCCAACTGAATATTTTGTGACGAAGAATTAGGGCGTTACCTTTTACCAATTGCTAATTATGCTATACACGCTCTTATTTAACTGATTGTATTTAATATAAAATAGTTTACAAAAGATTTACAAGGAAGGAATAGCATATCATATTCTTAAAGGATAATATGGTACTGCAGCTTGTGAATGCATAAAATAGTAACATCTTAACAAAACGTTATACCGTATGATATTATAAATTCAATATGAGTTGTTCTATCCACAATAAGTCATGTCATGAGATATTTTTAAGAAATCCATAACTTTGTCGGTATTCAAATTTTTGTTACACAATTTTTTGTGTATAATTGAACTTTGCTATTAAACTTCCCCTGTGTAACTTATACCAATCCATTGAAATCGGATTCAAAGTTGCATAACACATATGTTCTGCGATTGTTGTCAATTCTACATTTATATTCTTACTTATTCTAGAAAACTTTTCGGCAACATTAACAGTTGGGAAAGTCGTAACTCGACTAACTGCGAAAAAACCAAAGACGAGAAATCTTACCCGTCATATTGTTATCTGTCATGTATTCTAACCGCAGTTACGAGTTATTAAATAGCGTGCATTCGTTCTAATTGAAAATTTCTATTTCAATGTCTGTGTGTCGGTGTTTAACGTAGATTTCTCTGTGTGAAACCTTCTAATCGCACGTTTAAGTGTTTGCAAGATTTATTTAATAGGTCATAATGCCTTTAGATCTTGTTGTGTCAAGAATTATAGCGTTGTTACAATATGGTCGAGGACAACATGAAACTGCAAGAATTGCTGAGAAGAGCCTTTGTGCTGTACGAAACATACACCAGCGCTTTGAGGAGACTGGCCTGATAACCAGAAGACCAAGATCAGGTCAAAAAAGAGTCACCACTCAAAGTTTGCGGAATAGAACAGCTTCTGAGGTTTGGCTGCGAAATCAATTCCAAGAAGTTAGTGATGTAATGTTAGTGGCTGGATCGTTAGAAGAAAATTTTGTGCTGCACGATTATCTTGTAGAAGGATGGCTACGGGTTGACCATTGCAACATCGGGATCGAATTGCAAGATTGGCGTTTACCCAAAATCACCTGGCATGGAGCAATGAGGATTGAAGCAGGGTACTGTTTTCAAATGAGTTGCATTTTTGCCTCGTCGGATCAGACGGACGTCGACAAGTATGGAGAAGACCCGAAGAAAAATACAAGATTATGTTATGCCTTTTTTGACCACTATGGGCGAACATGGCACTTTCATGCAAGATAATGTTAGACCTCACGTAGCCAGAGTTGTCAGAGAGTATCTTGATGGTGTGGGAATTAGACGGTTCGAGTGGCCAGCCCTCAATCCAGACATGAGTCCCAATGAACATGTCTGAGATGAGCTCGAAAGACGTATGAAAAGGCGTACACCAGCTCCAAGAACTGCCCAGGAGCTGAAATTAGTAGAATAACATTGACTAGAATGTGATCCTCAACTTAATTGAAAGGATGCCCCATCGACTTCAAGCAGTTAACAACCCAAGAGAAAGGAATGCACGTTATTAGTAATAAGTTTTTCATTTTCTTACTTTTATATTGATTCTAATAGCAAAAAGTCGAGCTTCGTTTAAAATGTAGATAAATTTGTTGCTTTTTCAACACAAATCGTAAAAACCAAAAAATATGCGTTCTGATTCGGTACTGAATATTAAATTTATAATTTGCAATTTACAGATATAAGCGTTTAACTGAAAATTTTAAAAATATGTCGCAATTTTAATGTGACCTCAACTTTTTGCTCGCCAGTGCTCATTTATATTACGCCTATCCTACCACGATTCTAAAACCGAGAAAGTGCCGTAATTAACCACATCTTTCTAAGATAAGCTTACTACCTATTCCATCCAAACTATTCGAAAAGTTACTCTTTAACCTGTTAAAAGTGCAATCGATATAAACGACATTATAGCAGACCATCAGTTAAGTTTTGAAAAAAAAATTTGACAATTCACATTACTCATTCGTTAATCATATTGATCCGATAGATACTATTAAATTAAGTACTAAAACGAAACATCTGACTACTATAAAATTCATGACGCAGTTCCTGAAGGTAACATGCTTGAGCCTTTTTTATATCAGACGTGCGTAGCTGACATACTCACCAGTGAGAATTCAATAATATGCACATTTTCAGATAATTGACAGTAATTCAATTTAAACGAAATAAAAAATAATAATAAATAAAAGTTTTGTTCTAGAAAACTACAACGTGACGCAAAAAGAACAAGTGTTCTTCATACAAGTATAACTTCTTTGATTTTCAATATAATTTTTTTTTAATTAACACCAAAATGGTCTGCAATAAATTCATTTGCGATAGGTACACATTGATTATTTAATTTTAAAAGTTGGTATCGAAATGATGATATGTCCTTGTCGTACACACATCCTAAGTCTCTCTTCAAAGTTCTGCGTCGCACTAACCAACATGTCTTTTGGCACAGTTGCAATTTTTTCGCAAATGGCAGCTTTTAGCTCGTCTACTGCACGACAATTTCGAACAGACACTTTGGATTTGAGGTAACTCCAAAGAAAGAAATCGCAGACCGATAAATCTGGTGTACATGAAGACCAACACGTGATATTATGTTCGGGAAAACATGTGTCGAACAAGTGGCGTCAAAGTCCTTGACATGTGAGTTGTAGTTACATCTTGTTGGAATCACATTTTTTCCATGTTGACCCGTAAATGTCGAAGTTGTGTACGTCAAAAATTGCGTAGCGTGTCAGTACAGTGCGCGCTGAAGTATTACTGTAGTTTTTCTTAACAATCATTTATTTTCGAAACGCCTCGACGAATTTTAACGTTTGAACTATGGAGAGGTTTGTTGGTTTTTTGCTACCCAAAATCGCCAGTTTTGCTTATTGATGTAACCACCCAAATAAATAAGTACATCATCAGAAGCGATAATTTTAACCATTCTTTCAAAAAACAGTTTACAGTGAACAAAATCACCGCAAAGTGGTTTTTGAACAACCATGATTTCGAACTTGCTGTGTAGGAAGTGATATAGCGAGCGACGAGACTGACACAAAGATGGAGGATGACGCTTAGTGTTGTGCCGAGTTTGTTGTTGAGTTAAGTTGTACGGGGACGATCAACTGATTTCCTCTTCATAACTGATCCAGTGATATGAAACGCTTCAATCCAGCGAAATATTGTGTTATAACCAGGAATCGCTCCTTCAAAAGCAACATTAAACTGTTGAGGAAAAGAGCAATGAACAGTAACAAAGGAATTGTTACTTCAAAAAAACTTCCCGTCAGCAAAAACACAATTTTTGCGTTTTATTACGTCACGGCTACTAAAACTGAATATTTTGTACTACCCACAGACGGTAAGTGATGGTCGCCAACCTCCCTCTTCCCAACTACCATTTATTTCAAAAATAATCGTTTTTACGCCACCCTGTATAATTAAATCAATTTGGGCTAAGTTGTTTAACTGGGAAACCCCTTAGTTACACAACTTAGTCCAAATTGATTAGAATAGAACCCTACATAATAGTCAAATATAAAAATCTTATAAAGTTTCTGGTCTAAAACATTAAGGATTATAACCGGCGCTCTTTGGTACATAACCAACTGGATGCTCCATATGAACTTATGTATTCTATAAATAATAAGAGCAATACATAAATTAGTCAAAAAGACCATGAAAAATTATCAATGTAACAACTTTCCAACAAGCAAAAGAAACTAGACAACTGAAAAGGACGCAGCCTTGATCCTAGCAGACAAATAGGAATGAGGTGATGCCAAAAACTGAAACAGAAGCACGTAACTAGATGGTCTCGTTCTTTACATTCAAGACAATCAAATAATTTGCTTATTGTTCTAAATTATTGTTCCGATCACAACAACTGTATCCTTCCGAAACAAAATGTGCCGTGGTCGGATAACGCTGGATGAGTATGCATCTTATTTAGCATGCAATGTATAGGCAAGTTGCTCTATCTAAATGGGCTGTTCTTTATAGATACGCTAATTTTAATCAATTAATTTACTGTTAAAAAACTGCAAGAATCTAAAAAAGTATTTTGGTCTGGTAAAGCCTATTACTGTTCGTAAATCTAAATCAATGAACTAGCTAGACGCCTTCTTCTTCTTTAAGAGTCTTGACCGTTATCGATCGTTGGCGATCATATTGGCTTGCGATTTTGACCTTGTTAGTAGCAGCTCTGCAAAGCTGTACTGTGGATTGTTTGTACCACTGACCCAAATTTTTTAACCATGAAACTCTTGGTCTACCTGGTCCTCTTCTGCTATCTCTTTTCTCTTGCATTATAAGATATTTATAAGATATTTTTCTTGATGTCTCATAATATGTCCGAAGTATCCCAACTTCCTTTTCTTCACAGTTTTAACGATTTCCATTTCTTTATTTATTTTTCTTACTACTTCTTCATTCGTGATTCTATCTGTTCATACAATTCTGAGTAGTCTCCGGTAAACCCACATTTCAAAAACTTTTAGCCGCTTTAATAACACTTCTGTTAATGTCTGCAATACAACAATGAGAAAACGTATGCTCTAAGCATCCGAATTCGAAGAAGCAAATTTATATTATGACTGCATAGGGTTTTCTTCATACGTAGAAATACAGCTCGGGCATATTCAATGCGTCTTTTTATCTCTATGGACGGATCCCAATCTTCATTTATGTTGCGTCCCTGGTATGTTGCTTTTTCTACCATTTCCAGGTGTTGTCCATTTATTTGGATGCCGTTATTCTGCAATAATTTGTTTCTAGTTACCATCATCTATTTAGTTCTAGCAATTTTTCCATAAGCGTTTGCAGACGCCTTTGGCAAATTTAAAAATTGTTATTATATTTCGTTATTTTTGACGTTTCTAAACTCGAACTGCCTGCTTCAGCAACCACCTATCCCAATAAAACTCCAGGATTCTCACCAAGCCTTATAACTTTATCCTCGCTTTTAATAGAATTGTTCTGTTTATGAGCTTTCTCTATTGACATTTAATGGGATAGTCTGCGCGTTTATCAGGATATTGATGCCCCAGCGATAGTATTTTATTTCTAAGTGGATTGTCACAGTAGGGACATTTTTCATCGATCCAGTGCAAAGAAAAACAAGCTGAAAATTACCAAAATAATTTGGTTGCGTTGAACATGAAGGTAGTGCTTTCGCTTCTGCCTTTGGTGTTACCAAATTCGTTTTTGTCTGATTGGACCAGGTCTCGGTAGAGAATTGTTGGATTAGGATGTTCTCAGACCATAGTAATTTTTGTGGTATTTTTTTATGTATGGAAAATGTAAGTCCTTATTAGTTAGTGGCCACTAAGTGGTATCCTCGATATTTTAGATTGAAAACTTTTCTCAATCCCACCGTGTCCAAAATTATTTGATTATAATGATTTTGGTATCCAAAGACAAATAGCTAGCCTAGAAACATTTTTTACGCTAAATGCAGAAATGTAGTCTGTATTTCGCTATCACGTACAGATCGGTAGATAAGAAAAATTCGGTATTGAATATTATGAGTAAGAATAGATAGATATGTTACCTCAGTCTGTTCATAAGCTTTACCCTGTTGTCAGCAGTTTATTATTTAACAAATTTTAACAATTGAAAGCAACTACGTAACAGTCCTGACTTATTGTTAGCTTTCTTGGAGTAATATGAACTTTGTTTATGCGGATATTAATAATTGCTGTTCAGAGAGAAGGTAAATTACCTCCCGTATAAATACAACTTATCACCTGTATTTTGGCTGCGGTGTTTGTGATTACGACAAGAAAAGGGCACCTCGTATATGCTGTATTTCATGTGCAAACAGGTTGAGGCAATGGTTTAAAGGTTGTCGTTCATCAACAGAATCATTTAAAGGATTGTTATTGTGCCACCAAAATAGCAAGTTTCTCTGCAAAGAACAAGAAATCAATCGTTTATCCCAATTTACCTTCTGCTACGCGACTTGTTGCACACGATACAGGTTTTCTTGTTCCTGTTCCCCCTGAATCAAATGTTTTAGAACAGACGGCAAACAAGATGAAAAAGAGGTACATTGTAAAGACGAATATAATAATTTCAATCCCTGTAACGCCAATGAACCCCATATGAAATCACAAGAGAAGTTAAACGACCTGGTTAGAGACTTTAATCTATCCAAAAGTCTAGCTGAGCTGCTGGGATCACTATTACAGCAATGGAATGTACTGTACAAGGAGAAAAGGGTCAGAAACATTATACAAACGGAAGGGAGCCAAGAAGTTTATGGAGTAAGACAAGTATAGTAAAATAAGTACTTCACTGTTTCCGCGATTTACCAAACTTGATAAGTGATAAACTTGCCGATTTTTCAAAAACTATACGTGATAGGAAAAAACTAAAGGCATAGCTAATGTAGCATGCAATTTTCCGTTGAAATCTCTTACTTGCATGTATTACTTAACATAGTTTGATTCTCCTAAAATATTCATTAGTACGTGAGTGAATCTTTTTCTTCTTTAATCCCCTTAAGTTCTTTTTATCTATCCATCCATTTTCTAGAATGCTTTCTATTTAATCCATTTTCTTTATCTGTTTCATTGTTTTCTTTCTTTCCCTTCCCACATCTACTATCTGTTGTAACCATTTTTCCCTTGGCCTTCCTAATCTTCTCTTTTTGTAATTTTTTGCTCCCAAACCTTCTGGGCGATCTGTTTAGGTTTATCCTAGTTATGCGGCCGAACCGGTCTAGTTGTTTTTTTTGTATTTTGCTCATTATTGGTTCTTGTTTGGCCATCTCTTTGATCGTTTTGTTGGTAATTATATTCCATTTTGTTTTTCCCACAACTTCTTGCATGCTTTATCTCCATTGTATCGATTTTTCATGCATGTTTTTTCTGTAATGTTCAATTTGCGCTTACATATAATAGTGTTGGGATGATAATATGGATTCTTAATTTTGTTTCTTATTTTAGTTTTGTTTTCCCTAATATTGAATTTAGTGCGCAGTAGAGTTTAGTTAATCTTATTATTTGCTATAAGGCTAGCTAAGTATTCATAGGTTCTTACATTTTATTTTTCTTTTATCTGGTTGCTTCTAATTTATCATCATTATTTTACTTTTTTGTGTACTTATTTCCGTTTTTGTTAATTGAATTTTTTCATTCATATGTCAATTTGGTTCTGTATCCTTTTTTTGTAGTCTATTATTAGCACAATTAGTACATTAGTCTGTTCATTCTAATGGACTTTAGACTCCCGGTATGAATGTTACTTGTTCTTCTCCTCTTCTACGAATTTTCTAACTCTTTCTTTGTTTAGATCTTACACTTTGTTAATAATAGGCATATAGCTCTGTAGTTATTGCATTTTACTTGTTCTATTTTCTTGTATGTAGGCACTATTATATTTTCCCCAGTCTGTTGGTATTGCTCTTGTTTCCTACGCTTCTTTGCATATTCTCCAGAGCCAGTCTATTCTTTCTTCTCCTAGATACTTAATCATTTCTGCTTCTATTTTGTCTTCTCTTCCTGATTTATCTGTTTTATAATTTTTATCGCTTTTTTATTTCTTCTCAGCTTATGTTTTCTATTTGTAATCTTTTTTCATCTGTTTATTGTTTTGTTACTGTTTTTCTATTGTTTTGCCAAATTTGGTCTTCGTAATATTCTTTCTACACCATTATAATGTTATTGATATTTACATGCAGTTTATTTTCTTTGTCTTTTACTCCCATAATTTATTTTCCTTTCTTTCTCTTCATTGTTTTTATTTTAGCCTAAAAATTTATATTATTCGTTATGCAATTCTTTTTCATAGTCTTTCCATGTTTCCCCTTTTGTATTCTTGAAAACTGTTTTTACTTGTCGTTCTATTTTACTGTAATCCTCTTTATCCTGTTCGTTTCTGGTTGTGAGATATTTTTTAGTGCTTTTCTTTGCCAAATTTGAGCAACTGTATAGAACTGAGCGTTGTTGAGACCTCACAGGTAATTTTAGCAACCGTCAATCGGTGGTGACCCACGAGAAAACAATTGGAATATTCTCTTCAGTAGTTCTCGGGCTCTTTATTTTTAAGTCATTGTTGTCTTTCCCAAAATAGTAATTTATATTATACCAAGAGTATAATGCTATCCTTGAACAGTTTTAAGTTGTTTCAAAAATTTTGAGTTGTTTTTGTCCTATACCATGAGAAATTTTATAATAATACGTTGTGCAATAAACACAGGTACCCATTTTGCTCTAATATTGTACTACTAACCAAAGAAGTGGTAGTGCGAGTTTAATTTTATTGATGCTTCCAGTGTTGCTATTCATTTGGGGATTGTTTTAGTTATGTATGTTTAAATCAAGCATTATATAGTCTCTTATAGAGAAATCAGCCTTTTTAACTGACTGGGTGGTTACCGTCGCTCAAAGCATATCTGTCTGGTGTCTTAATTTTCTTGCAGGTAGTTGAGTTATGACCTCCTCCACATTTAAGAGAGTTGAACAGTTTTGTAAAGTAAGTGGGCGTATGAAAGTAGAATTGATGGCGATCGTACGACATAGAAATTTATTATGCAACGTTGAATCTGACTTCACAGCGTTGTTGCCATAGGTTACACAGAGAGATGGCAGAATTTCATTATATACAAAAATTGTATATACAGTGGGGCCGATACGGTTATGATTTCCCAGAAATCACCCATGCTATAATATTGTGGTTGTGTCTTGAAAACAGCAAATTATATTGAATTTTTTATATACACGCTATTACATAACATATACAATACAAAAAATATGTTAAAGTGTTAGCATTTTTTGCTCCCGTAAGATGCAGCACTATATTATGCTTCAATAGCGTGGTATGATCTTCCTTTTGAGATCTTCCAGTCTTTTGCCTCTGTTTTATATTAAATAAAATTTGAAACATCCCGATGACAGCAAAAGATGCTGACTTTACAATAAAAACAGTGTAAATAGTGCAAGGAGATTTTTTTGTTATCCAAGTATATGACATAAATTTTATTCTCACATAAGATATTCTTCTGTGCGTACACAACAAGCAACGCTTTAGACGGGGTATACTACGGTTGTCGCAAAACTATTGGGGGTATTGCTTGTTTTCACGAACAACCCTATCTACCGACATGCGACCAAGTGTGTAAAACAATCGTTTAGTTAATCAGAGGCTATCGAGAGATTGATGTTCAAATTGTTGTCAGTGTCGCCAGATCAGTTGTTTTACACATCTGCTTTGGTCGCATGACGATAGATACATGGCATTGTTCGCGAAAACGAGCCATACTAATAGTTTTGCGACAACCTATGTATATAGGGTTAAAATATCCATAAAAATTGTTTCTAATCCCAAAAGTACGGTTGAATGGAAGAAAATCTTGACAGCAAATTTTTCCAGATATTTCTACTATTTTTCAGCATTTTTGTCACATGTTAGTTATATTACCCTATTTGCATGTGTACGAAGAAAATTGGACAAATATTTACGTGTTACAGAGAACACCTTTAAATTAATCCGGCCAATGTTATCTAAATGGCCGCTTAGTTAGTCTTTATTTGCTTGTTTTTAACTGCAATGATTACTTAAATCGCGCAATTTGTTTACAGACTAAACAAGATTTGTTGTTCCGCTAAGATGATAATAAAACTGTCGTAATTGTCGTCTTAAGCCAACAATTAGCAGGATCATAATGATGAAATATCAGAAAAGTGCAAGATTGAAAACATTTTTTTCACATCATAAAATATTTATATAATCAATAAGTTTGCGTTTCGTGCACACTTGTTGTACTAACCCAATTCCGAATACAGCATTTTATTTAATTTGTTTTGCCCGTTACTGCACGGAATTTCGTGATAGGCATAGCCGAGCCACAACTTTGTTCTTATATTTTTTAGTTGTGTTTAAAATGATTTTAATATTTTGTTATACTTTTCCCGTATATGGATAAATAAAAAAAAACAAATACAACAAATTTTTGCTTTAATCCTAATGCCTTTGATTTAGTTTTAATTGTAATTAATTTTTTTATTCGTGTAGAAGAAATATCTACACAATTTCAAAGTTGTTTTTTGTTGCGATCGTTATAAATAGTTGATAATTGCGTTTATCTGTCCATGAACGATTTAAATTTTGACTCACATTTAGCATTATTATAAATTAACTAAGCAATTATAAGCTTTTGCTTTGCGTTAGTTAATTGAAATTATTTAGTTAATGCTAGTCTTCTTAGTTGATCTTAGTCAGTTTTCTTAGCGTTGTTATACGCTCATTCGTTTCTGGCTTAGTTTGTAGCTTGAAGTAGCGCATTCTAAAAGCTCTACAATATAGTTGTACGTAGTAGTGTAATCGGCCAAGTCATTTAACTGAAGGTAACAAATAAACACAAGAAATGAACTGCTCCGTAAGTTGGGTAAGAATTTTTTTTTAAAGAACGCGAAGTTTTGAAAATAAGTAACTCACTGTCATGCTAAAAGTTCTTTAAAAAAACTACTAGTAACTAGAGTGCTGGCTAGTATACTAATAGTTCGAATTTGACGCGACTGCACATGTCCACAGATGCAGTGGCGCTGCAAATAGAAACCGATAGTCTTAGAAACCAATGTGTAGTCAACGTACGAAGAATATAGAGCAAAATGAATGCCGGGTAGCCGCAAAGATATTAATTTACACAACTTACAGATTTTGAGATTATCATCGGGCTAAAAACAGTATTATGATCCAAAGCGCCGTATGGACTGCTGTATGGTTTGTTTTGACCACACATTTTCATTGTATTGGGCATATTGGATACATGATGGCAACCACATGCGGCTGCCGGGCTCCAGATGAACCAAGAAGAACACAAGCACAGAAGGTCGAAAGATTGTAGATCAGGCATGTACGGATGCCACAGTAACCTAATTTACTATACAAGTTCAAATAGATGCTCCCGCGTCTCCATAAACTATTTTCAAAATTCCCTATGCTAAAGCGCTTCAGACCGTCGATGTGTAAGTATTTAAAGATAAGTACCGCTTTATTTTGAAGGCAATCTCAACCTCGTTCTAGATCTTTTGGTATGTAACACATCGCGTAACAACATTTTGGACACAATTGAGGATGCAGTGACTACTATCTTGACCTCTTTCTCATTTTCAAAACAACTTTTTTTCAAAAAATTATTTGGTAATTGTAAAATAGACTGTTTAAAATTTTCTAATTCAAATTTTAGAGTTTCTTTTTTTTTTGTCGACGGTATGGTATTGGCTATTATAGGGGATGAGAATCAAACTGTTGGACAAGTCTTTTTTTCAACTTTTGTAATTTCTTTAATGTTTTGCATTGCACAAACAAAGCAGAAGATGCAAACAAAGTATATTTGCTAGCCTTCTAAATAATCGTCATACTTTACAACAAATTTTTAAAAACCGCCAGCAAAGGCCTTTTTAGGATTCTAAATCAATCTAGCAGCACTAAGTCTCATCCCTTATGACGGTAGTTCGCAGAAAAGATGTTTTTGTCCCATCTGATAATTAAATTTCAAATGGTTTGCTTTCTGTATGTATAATGGACATTACAAAAGAATACGGTGCATTCTTTTGTAATGTCCAATTCGATCGTAAAGTCAGTTGCTTATCAATGAGTGACCCGAACGTGGTTTATTCTCAGTCGTTTCCTTTCCTTTGCAAAAGCGTTTGAACCAATCAAAGCAATTTTCTGCTTACGGCTTCCAACCCCTACAGTTTCACATTTCATACGCCTTCATTGCTGTTTTCCTCAATTTATAATAAAATTTCGCATTATATCGTTCAGACCTAACTTTTCATATTGAATATGTTAGACATATAGCAGACTCATCCTGATGATTGCTTGTATTCTACGCTAGCTGGCGCTTCTCAAAGTGTTTCTATATAACTATGCAGCCGTCGAAATATCGGATCATTTACCAAATTTTTAGATACGCTATATACTTCAGCCTTTACCATAACTTTATAAAACATAAAACAAGAATAAGTAGACCCTTTTTTGTACCAAAAGATAGTTGCCGTAAATTATCTGTTTTTTTTTATTTAATTAGTAAAAAACAATTTTATTCTATTTATTGATTTTTTTCTTAGCCGTGGTGTAAGAAAATCAATTTTATATATATATATATATATATATATATATATATATATATAAAATAGGTGTATAAATAAGTTCTCAGCTTTTTTTTGCAAAATTAAAGTTTTATTTGAAAACAAACAAAAAAAAGCTTAAATATCAAAGTATTCTCCGTTGGCATCGATGACCTTTTGCTATCTTTCGGGTAGCTTGCGAATTCCCTGGTGATAGAAGCTCACTGGCTTCGAGACGATAAAGTTATCGATGCATTTTCGGACTTTTTCTTCTGTTTTAAAGTGCGTATCAGCCAAGTGATTGGCTTCCGATAATCAAAAGGGGCCATGTCTGGGCTATACTCCGCATGTGGGAGAAGTTTCCAGGCTAACGCGTCTGCAGCTCATCCGTGTGAAATGTTTGAGGGCGTCCAGCGCGTGGTTGATCTTCAAGACTAAACTCTCCTCCGCGAAATCTTTGGTACCACTTTTTGCACGTTGAATGACTTACAGCATTCTCACCATATGCAGCACAAATCATTTCGGTGGCTTCAGCAGCGTTTTTCTTAAGATGAAACGCGAAGTGGATAGAAAATCGAATATACTCTTTTGTGATTGTCGTCGTGAACACAGCTGATTATTGAGGTTATGTGCATCAAACGCCAAATCGCATGATGTTTCGAAAGACCAAATGTCATCATTGCTTTAAAACCGCAAGAGGGCGGACTAATACGTTACATGTAAACGGTAATTTGCGTCCTGTGAAATCTATCTGCAAGATTGCACCAGATGGGAATAGTAATTTCCTATATTTTTCTTCAGTAATCAGTTTGTCTCATTAAAACTCACTTTTAATTCAGCCCTAAGGTTTCCTCCTTAAAATTAACCATACGTAGTTTACTTCCCTTAAATAAATCGGTCACTTATTACTTATATCAATACGGACTTTTCCTTAAATATTCCAAGAATTTGTTTACAAAACAATACTTTCAAAGAAATTACCTTAAGCTTGTAGATGGCATTAACTTACCAAAGACATACATAATTAAGGTTTAACCACAACATGTGTAGTGCAACAGTAACATAAAATCCAAATAAACTTGATAAGTTGTTCACAAAACATATTTTCCAAAGTAAGAACATGGGTTATGAGAGATTGTTTCTAAATGATCAAGTTTGGAAATATACCTTGCATCCAATAGAGATTTTTCAAAATCATTCGTCCAACATGTGAAGAAAAAGCCATTGCAGATCAAATTGGACTTATAATTACAGTTTGATCTATCAGGGGAATTATTACAGAATACACCTAGCATTAATAAAACTTAGAGAACATTGAATGACTTCTCCCCAATGAGAACAGAGCAGAAAATGGTCGGCTATTAATGAATGAATACAAAATTAGCAGCAGGTGAGTTACACTATTAGAACAATTAACGAAGGTCACCTAAGAATATAAACTTAAAAAAGTGCGCACAAAACAATTTTTCTAAAAAAACCCTTTGTATCCAATTTAGTTTTTTTAAAATAGCACATATCATTATAGTTAAAGCCATTTGGGGAACTATTGCAGAATACATTGGGTATCGATGAAACTTAGAGAAAATTGAACCCCCCCCCTAACAAGATCAGAGAAAAAAGATCGATTGCTGATGAACAAGCACGAAATCAACATCAGGTGGGTTATACTCATATAGTGATCAACAAAGATCAATTAGGAAAAACCCAAATAAACTTGAGAAATTGCTCACAACATATGTACGTGCCTAAACAAAAAGATTGTTCCTAAATGATCAACTCTTCAGACCACCTTTGTACCCAATTTGTATTTTTCAAAAACAGTCATCTAAACAACTGTTGCAGATAAGATCAAATTTATCTTTGGACGTCGATAAAACTTAAGAAAAATTGTACAATCCCCCCCTTCGAAAAGTTCGGAGTATATAAACATATGTTTCAAATTAATTTATTACCGAGATATTGAAAATAAAAGATAAATATCTGAAAGTCTTGAACTGTTGAAATGTTCAGCTGTTGGTGAACGAGTACTAAAAACAACAGCGGGTCAGCTGCACTCATACAAACAAATACTAATTCTGGTCATATGGGTGTTGGGTTAGAAGTATCTCGAGTTTAGATAACACAGATAATTTGTAGTTGTAAATTTACGATTAGTAATAGAGTTTACCAAATAAAGCACTCCATAGTTTTTCTAATTCCATACTATCGATTGAAGTGTAAAATCTATAAAAGACTTCTCGTAATGAATTGGATAAGAAGACCAGCTCATTTTATTCAATCAAGGTATAAGTTGAACATCGCATAACAAATAAAACAAATTCTCTTCCAGAGTTACTCAAAAGGTAGATTCCTTTGCCTCTTTGTAATTCAAAGAAACCAGCATAAAATAACTTGTAGCATCGGCATGGGCGTTGTAAATGGAGTAACTGTCGTCTACTTTGTTTGCCTAGATAGAGTTGGTATAGTGCGTTTCAGACTCTTGCAAACATTTTAACACGATATCTTGAAAATACTCTTGCACCGGAAAGATACATTATGATTATGTACGATAAAGCACATTGTAAATAGTAGACGATTTTCTTGCTTTAAAAGCAAATAACAAAAAACATATGTATGAGACCAAGATCTATATAAAGATCATCAAAAAACTCCCTATAATATAGAACAACTTCTTGAGAACACTAATGTAATCAATAAAAAGTATTTAAACTGTAAAGTAAAGTCGTCTATGGTTAAACGTAGGTTTTTTATATCTATTTTTACAATTGTTTAATAGTTCAAAAATGTCAATTAGGCTTCGGGAGATAAAGTATTGCATGGTAAAGAATTTTCGAATGCTCCTTAGCGGGTAGCCGCTAGACCTCATGCATCAACAACTTATATAAGTCTTTCAAGATTTTCAGACACTCTGCGGGTGCACGTGTGGAGCTAAAATAATAAAAAAATGCCCAATGTTTACGAGAAACTCCGCGTATATTTTGGAACCGGTTTTAAGATGCTTAAATATTGGGCAGCGTTGCAGCCGGGGGAATTGGAATGGTAAAAGCGAAGCGAGTTTAAAGCGCGGGTGCAACATTATAGTGCAGTAAAAGACAAATTATGAGTTTGGTTAAAGCGTTTAGCTATTATGACAGTATATTTTTAAAAATTCAAAAATTATTGGCACTTATTTTTTAAATTTTTGCTTGTATTGCGTATTAAAATGCACTATAGTATTATAACGTCATCAAATGGCGTTGCTAAAATGCACAGAAGAAAAGATAGTGAGTTGCTTGCGTAGTACTGCGGGTATAGTTGTGGACAAAGGAGTAAATCATAAAAGCAGATGATCGTGAGCAGAGGAGAACTGCGTGGTTTCTTTGAAAAGGGGGAGTGACTGTTTCAAACATCCATACGACGTTACTAGTCATATGTGACAATACAACATTGAGTTGCAGAACTGTTTTGCTGTACATGGGACTTTAAAGACAGAAAAAGACTACGTTAAGAAAAGAAAAAACGCGCAAGCCACATATTATACAATGTGTGTCTGACTTAATAATGGTAAATAGGCAAATCACAATCGATGCTCAGGTGGATGCAATGGGTTTGATTCTATAAGGATTTAAAGATGATAAGAGTCTGTGAATAATGGGTTGTCCATACACTCACCGCATAGCAAAAACAGAAGTATGCAACGGCATGAAAACAATTGCTGTAATACAATGTAAATCAAGAGATGTTCTTTAGCATCTGGCATCTAGGCAGATGAATTATAATTGCCGAGATTATTTATCTCAAAACAAACGACAATTTTTTTTTAAGATGGGAGACATGTTGTTGATCGATTGGTTGCCTCCTTGTGGGAACATTACAGAGTGGACAGTAGTACAAGTGGTCGAAGTGACTCCATCAACGTATTATGAAAACACGATGTCTTACTTCAAGATGACAATGCGTGTCCATATGTCAGTCGCCACATCATTGCTACATTACAAGTCTTTCGCTAGACTACGCTTTATTTGATGCAATTAAAGAAGCAGTGCACCAGAAAAACTTCTCCTTCAACAACGAGCTTTAGTCGGCAGTCTACAAGTGGTGCAGGATTGAACCACAAAATGGTTTTCAAGAGCTTTACTTGAACTGACAAGACAATATAAAAAATTCCTAGACATTGAAAGGGAATACTTCTAATAGAATGTATACTTATCTCTTCCTAATAAAATATTAGAGAGGACAAACACTTCTAGTGCCAATCATTTTCAGAGTAAGGTACGGCGTAGCCGTATTGACCTTAAAAATATGGTGAAACTTGAGCTATGAGTTTTAAAAGATTTAAATATCCTTGACGGCAAATGCAACTGCACAACTTTCGTTTACTCAATAAATATTAACAATTTGGCCGTTACGCGGCATAAGAATCCATTTTTGCTGTTTTCTGTAGTTAACTGCGTGTTTCTTAAATATTTGCCAATAATTTTCGACAAGACTGCATATAAATTTTTTTGTACGAGTAATTTTTGAATTACCCTTAAAGTTTCTTTGAAGCCGTCGTTGAACAAAAATTAATAATTTTTGGTGTTTTTTGCATCCTGTATATGTTTCAAGGGTTTGAGCAATTATTAAAATAATTAAAAACACAATTGGTAAACGCATGTGAAAGGTTGCTCAAGCCAGACACGCCAGAAAATAACAGTTCGTGCATCTGTAGGCGGGGGAAATTAAGTGAAATGTCGTGTTGGTACCAAGCCCTTACGATAGATATGGCAATGAATCCATAACTGGAAATAGGTTAATTACAGCAAAAGTGTAAACATAATACAGATTTATTGATTATATAAATATTTTTGGTATAATGAAAGGTGTACATAGTATCGAGCACCATACTCTGCTTTGCACTAACTTAAGGGTTTGGTCCTCTTAAGTCTTTTTTCTAGGTTTGTAATGTACAGAAGCTGGATAGTCTCAACATTTAGATGGTGAACTTAGTGGGAGTCTACGAACTAATATGCTGTTCTACAAATAAGTGTGGTATCGATTTAAATACGTAGTAGTTGGGAAGACTAATGTCTAGTCAATTTCCAGTATATAGCCGAGTGTTTTTCTGTTGAAAGAGCACTCTGTAATGTCCTTAGATTCAAATTAGTTAATTGTTATTGGTAATGGGGATCGGTGGTCATTCCGTTCTGTTTTATCAGCTTAATGTACATCAAATACAAATCATTGCATTATTTCCATAAATATTACGTGTTGGCGTCGATATAGATGGTTGGGCTGAGTGTCAAATTGAATTTTTGAGTTTGGAATTACCGAAATATATCCGCATTTTATCTAAAGTTATAATTCACTTATAAAGATACCTTTTTGCTTATTTAGCAAAATTTAGAACATGCTTTCCATTTTTCTTCTTTTTAAATCTTTCCCATAGCTTTCACATGTTTGAAATCTTAGATTGGGTAACATGTAATGCTTCTGCAAGTTTGATCCCTAATTCCCTTACTTCTTCGCCTTAGAATATTTTAATGCTTTTGAATGTTCTTTACCTTCTAATTAAAGTGCCAAAACCACTATTTGCACGTTGTTTTTGATGGAGAACGTTTACCATAAGCTTCTACAAGCGTTCAATCAAATGCAACGTCAGTTTTCTTTATATTGATGTGATATAGTAACACTTCGGGTTGTAGAATTAGTAACGTATATATTTGTTTTATCTTCTATTAAACTTGAAAATCAAGCGGTACAGAGGAAATAAAATACTGTCGTAAAGGAAAAACTCAGATTAGAATTCAGGCGTAAATACAAAGTGAAAGATCGACAGAAAAACAAACAAATCTTAAAAAAGCTTACCGAATAAATTAGTAGAATATCAGAATAATATAATAACAGAACAAGATAACAACACAACCTTGAGTTCATAAAAAGATGGTAAACAAAGGAAATTAAATGAATGGAAAACATTGCTAAAGGTCGATAAAGTCGAGGCTTGGGGTAGACTGGAGTCTGACTTTTTCCGCGGTAAAGAGCTGCATACAAAAAATATGAGCGAAATGAAAAGAGCAAAAAATGTTCCAAAAAATACACGGAAATAGACAGGAAATAAAGAGCAAGTTAGATAGCTTGGTAAAAGAGATGAAAGAGGTAAACGCAGAAAATACCAAACTAAAAGAAAAGGTAAAAATGCAAGAAGAACGAATAGAACAGCTTGAAAGATAAATCATAAACAAAAATATAGTAGTGAAAGGAATAAGGGATAAAAATAAAAATAAACCTTGTAATGCAAACAATAGACACAAGTTTCGATAGATTTGAAAATTAAAAAAAATTAGGAGAACGGCTAAATACAGAAAGGAATGAAATAGATCAATAGTGGTAAAACTAAAAAAAGGAAGCAGAACACACCCTAAAAAATACAAACATAATTGAAAGGGAAAGAAACATGGGTCGATAAAGATTATTTAAAAAAAAATTGAGAATAAATAAAATCTCTGTTCTGCAACTGAAAGAAGCGAGAAATAAAGAATACAAAGCATGCGTAAGGTATAATAATTTAATAGTATACAACGGACCATACAGAGTGGAGGAGATTCAGAACAGGAACAAGAATTGGAACAGGACAGAAAAGAAACATAAAATCAAAAGAGAATGGCGGGAGATCGACCAACAGACGGAGAAGGTATAGAAGAACAGTTAAGATAAACAACGAAAACAAGTCAAAAAAACAGATAAAGCATATAAGGGAACGAGTAAGAAAATGAACAAGGTAAAGAAATGGGAAACGAGTAAGGAAAACAAATTAATAAAAAAGGAGATATAAAACAAAAAAGACAATAAAAACACAAAACATTAACAAGGGAAAAGAAAGTAGAAATAAAGAAAATATTGATAAAAATTTGAGGTTGGGCACCTGGAATGTACAAGGAATGTACGATAAAAAAATCGGTAAAAATATTAGAACAAGAAGCAATAAGATATAAGATGGAGCTAGTCGCAATTCAAGAAACGCATACAAAAGAAAACAAAGCAACACAGAAAGTTATGTATTGTTCACACGCGGAAGAAAAACAAGAACTTTTGGAGTTGGTTTTTTAGTAAGCAATGAAATGAAAGAAATTGTAAAATTTGAGCCAGTTTCGGACAAAATTTGCCATAAAGAAATGTATGACAAATTTAATATGTCCATATTAAACATTCACACCCCGACAGAAGAAGAAACTGAAGATATGAAAGATGAATTTTATAAAGAGTTGGAAGTGGAATATAGTAAAATATATAAGCACAGCATCAGGGTGATAATAGAAGACCTAAACGTAAAAGGGGAAAGAACATTGCGGGAAATAAAAATAAACATAAAGTCACAAATAAAAAGGGAAGAAGAGGCATCGAATTTGCAGAAGAAAACGATATGAGAATAATGAACAAACAATTCAAAAGGAATGGGATTCATAAAGGCACGTAAACGGCACCAAACAAAGAATTATTCAACTCAGATAGACCATGCAGTTGTAGACAGAAAACATTAGAGAATGATCAAGAACGTAAGATCATATAGAGGGGCGGATACTAACGCAAATCACGTTTTAGCAAAAATTTAATTAAAAATAAAAAAGGTGAATATGAAACAGTTTGATATAGGAAAGCTATTTAACATAGACACCCAACAAAAATATAAAAAGAAAATTGAAGAAATTTGCTAAGAACCAGAGAAGAGATTTAACAGTATAAACAACAATTGGAATCAACTAGCATATACAGTTAAAAAAGCCATGGAGAAAGTTCTGCCTTTTAAAAAACGACAAAAGATAGTGGGGTAACGAATGCCAAAAAGAAACCAAAAAAAGAAATAAATAAAAATGGAAGCAATATGAATAAAATGAGGAAATGACCACGAAGCTTACAGAGAACAACGAGCGAAAGTAAAGCAGTTAAATAGAGAAAAAAATTAAGAGTAACTGAAATAAAAGGGCAGTATCAGAGATTGATGGATTTGATAGAGAAAGCAAGAAAGAAAGAAGGTATAGCTATGGTCTACATATTAGAGACAAAGAAGGTAAATTAATAGGGGAAGATGAAGAAAGCATTTCTATGAATTGTTAAACGAGGAAAAAAGGAGGAGGAGGGAGAGACAGGACAAAATAGTTAGCGAAGATAAATAATTATGAGAACCAATAAAAGAAGAAATAGAAAAGATCCTAAATAGTATGAAGAACAAAAAAAGCTCTGGGCCTAGAATAACAATAAAAAACATAAAGTATGCTCGCGTGCTTTAAAACAGAATATAAGAACTAATTCAAATGGTCTGGAAAGAAGACAAGATGCCGAATTGCTGGAAAAGCTCCACACTAGTGCCAATTATACAAAGAAGGATTTCTTTACTAGATATAACCTATAAGACAATAGTAACACAGAAAATTGAAAGTTATAGTAGAACCAAGTCGGTTTCAGAAAAGGTAGAGGAACAACGGACCATTTGTTTATAACGAAAAAACTTTAACATGTTATGAATACAACATACCCGCGGTAGTTCTATTTATTGACTTCAAAGAGCGTCTGATTTTGTGAAACGAAACAGGATAAACGAGATACTTGAAGAATTCGAGGTACCAGAGAAATTAGAAAGATTACTCAAGACGATACTGCAACTCACCATGAGGAATGTAAAGGTAAAATAAGATACACCAAAGAACTTTTAATTTAAAACAGGCTTCCGACAGGGAGACCCTTTATCCTATCTTTTGTTTAACATTGCGTTAGAAAAAGAAGGACATATATTGTATAAGAGCTATCAGCTTGTTGATTATGCCGATGACCTAGTCATAATAGCCAGAAAAAAAAGAGATCAAAAACATAACGGGGAAACGATAGAAAAATCACAAAAAATAGGACTACGAGCAGAATAAAAAAAGCATAGTAATCAAAATAGAAGGAAAAGGCCAAACAAAAAAAAACTTAAAATCGAAACCGAGGTGGAAGATTAGACGAATTTGCTGGAATGCGAAGCTGAGAATACAAAAGCGTAATAAGGCCTACGGCATTATATGTGTATGAGACTTGGATACTCAATCAAAGGACAAAAGAAGTACTGAAAAAGTAGGAGAGAAAAATCTAAGAAAAATCACAGGAGAAAGGAGGGCGGAAGATGGATATTTAAGAACGACAAATGAAGAAATCTGATATTTTCAAAGAACTGCAAATAGACATGATTGTAAAAGTAAGAAGATTACAGCGGTTAGGGTACATTGAGGGAATGACCAAGGAAAGAATAGTAAAAGAATAGTAAAGAAAACTTGAAAATAAAAGAAAGAAAAGGAGACTAAGGAAAAGATGGAGAGAGGCTGTAGTGGTGGATTTACAGGAGAAGGAGGTAACCAACTGGAAAGCCAAAGTAAAGAACCGAGCTCTGGGCCTCAAAGGTCTGCTACAAAGCTATTAAAATAAAAATATGGTATGCATAGCCATTAGGATATACAATTGTTCAAGCTATAGTCATTTGTCATTTGAATACTACTAACAATGCAGAATACTAAAATTAAATTAAAACTGGAAAAACCTCCGTAATAAAAAAAATTTAAATTAATTTAAAATACTTAATGACCGAATAATATCTAATTAAGCAAATTTTAAGCAGCGTCGGTTGATAAACAGTTCGTTAAAAATGGCAAAATATTTTTAGTAAGCTAGAATAGCTCATGTTTACAATGGTTGTATTTAACATAAATAAAATACGTAAGCGCGATAATGGAAATCAACCTGGTTATAACTTTAATAAATAATAAAAGCAGCGACTAAAGCCTATTATTGCTAGTAGATTCTTTGCTCTGTATTCTGAACAGAAATAAAAAAGGACAAGGGAAGACCTGTTATTGTGCCCATAATTATAGGACAATGCAAACATAACTACCATGTAGGTAAAATTGATTCGTAATGACGTTAAAACACGTACTACCTTCAAATAATAAATGTCTGTTTTATCGGTTCTTTATTTTTTTTAATTATCATACAAAGGGAAATTTTAAAAAAAATTGTAAAAGATAATACAATGAAAATATTGAACAGTAATAACACTGTTATTATACACAAAGACATATTGGAAAGTTTTTAAAATCAAAACTCTCCGAATTAAAAAAAAAAGATTAAATGGGGTAGCGGTAGGAGAAACGAATTAAGATATAGGCGAGAGAACTTCCGATAAATAAACGATACAAAATTTGGGGCAGAAAACGTTGAGTCAGAAGATAAAGCTTGCAGACTACAGGATACGGCGCTTAAACCCGGAAAAAGTAAACATAAATATGCCACCTTGGGGTGTCAGGACTTGCTAGTAACCCCTTCCACTACGCTCCACACCTAGGAGTAGAGGAGGTTCAAATCAGGGCTACTGAAGACTACTTTAGACCAAAACGTGTCCACGTTACCCGACACCCAGTTTTGGACTGAATGGTTCGTATGTACCGGTGCACCATCCTGCTGAAATACATATTGATTTTTTTTGCTCACTCACGCCCAACACTAGCGCCAATTTTTTCAATGATTGACCTGGGTTCTTCGAAATGAACGCCTGGGCCCTTTCTACGTTTTATGTGTTCTTTCGAATGATTCTCTTGCGACGGGTTAGCGGAACCTTTTTCAAGCTTCTAGGAAGCATTATAATTCTCAGCAATGTCTGGATATATTGTTGTAACCCAAGAATTAAATTATTTCAGACGCCGAACGCCCAGCGCGAAGACTTTCGATAATCGCGGCTCTTCGGTTGTACTCCGCACTTGTTCGCAACCGCTCGTCCATTTTGACGTGATAATTGTTTCCTAAGAGCATATGGCTTTTAAAAACTCCAACAACGACTTATCGCGGCAGTACTATATGGCGGGATATTCAAATTTAAATTTGTCCGGATTTAATTATTAATAATTACAAGCAGAATTCAACGAAATCTATCGACTAGTGTTCAGTACCTTGCGGAGAGTTTCAACTTATCCAAAAATATAATTCGTCATCTTCATGATGTTGCAAATGTTAAAAAACTTGACAGATGGGTTCTGAATAAATTAACAAAACACAACGAAATGTACGAAATAGAAGAGCTAGCCTTTTCCACGCTGTTCGTGTGCAACGTGGACACTATTCTGAACCGTATTGTGACCTGAGATGAAAAGTGGGCTACAATTATAAACGAGGTGCGCAGTGATTGGACTTCGAAGAAATCCGCAGACAATATGTAAGAGCGAGTCTTCATCTCATGAAGGTTATGGTGACTCTATGATGGGCAGACACCGTTCACTATTCCCTTTTGAAATCTGATGAAACAATCGCAACAGAGTTCCACCCCTTAGAACAGCTATTTCTAGTCTATAGACGTGGACCAATAGTTTTTCATAAAAGTGAGGTTATAAAGCTTTTCCTGGCCCACCTTAATCATCTGATCTTTTATTAACAGATTTTCATTTTTCTGGACCTTGAGCAAAAGCAGCGCTATTCGAATCAAAACTGTTATTTGGGTCGTGGAAGACTTTTCGAGCGATCAAAATCCAGACTTTCGACTACCTTAAGATTAGCAGCAAATAAACAAAATCCACGATGATTACTTTATGGAACAAATGATTTTCAGTTAAAAATTACAAATTTTACCTTTAGCCTACAAAATTCAAATTTTCATATGAAACTATCTATTTTGTGACATCAAATTTTTTCATTAGCACGAAATAGCGGCAACAGAAATTAAATTCAAGTTGAATGCTGTTCTTGAGAATTTACCACTTTTATATTCTACCGAGAGTCTTTAGGTTGTGAAATTCTCACATAATCATAATCCACCATAATGTGGTTATGACAGAATGTTCAATAAAGGTCTATGAAATTGAAAAAAACTATGAGCATTTCTAATGAGCGAGCAGTTCAGGAATGATTGGAATTACAGCTGCTTTCCTTTTGCTACCTATACACTTTTGTTATTGCTTCGGCAGTTTCTGTAAAGTCCCTGCAAACTATTCTTTGAGTATACCACTAGTGGACAGCCGATTGGAGCTTGCCGTTGGAGGAGAACTTCTTAAATATACCCAAAATGTTGCAAAGTGCTAACTGTGTGGTAAATGTGTGACTCTGTTTATGTTCAGCTACAAGAATTTGAAGAACCCATTGTGCATAGACCTTTGCCATCTTGAAGTTTTTATGGATGATGGTATACAAAGCTCCGAGAGACAACTTCCCGAATACGATTTGCCCATTTGCCATTATTAAGTTAAACACATCCTGGATAGTTTGAAGTTTGCGTGCATTTACCGAACGTCCGTTGGTTTTGTCTTTCTCAGCATAATCCTTGTTGCCGATATCCAATGAAACAGTTCTGTGATTTAATGCTGCATTCCCATAAACGGCCGCTAACCTCATATAGATGCCCGAAAGTTATTCCTCCTCCTCGAAGAAACCACTTTCTCCATCGCCGCTCATGATTGTCTGCTTCTATTGTTTTCCACTTTGTTCACAACTCTACCTCACTGCACTGCACAACTGGTTCACTGCAGCCACGTCATCTAGTGGTGTCATGAAGTATTATAATATTCATACACGCACTGGTTTTGTGGGGGAGATTTTCTGCAATGTGGGTGTTGCACTTGCCCAGTTTTGAGCAGAAACACATTCGAATAAAACCTTTGACTGTTTGAAATTGTCTAAAAGAAAATGAAATGATTTCAAGAGACAATTAGGTGCGATCTATATTCACTATTATACATTAGAAACTAAAGTGTAATTAGAGGAATAAATTCAAACGTTCAATCAATTGAAAAGGTGTTGTTATAAAATATGAAAGAAAATTTTGGCTCATTATCTTGAAAAAGAAAATTTGGTTACTGAACAACGTTACACAACACTTTTGGACAAGCTCAAAGCAACAAATTAAAATAAAAGTCATGACATGGTTAAGAAAAAGGGTCATAAAGCATCAGACCACTTAAGTGCCATCAATGAAGTTGGCAGATTTAAAGTTTCAAATCGTTTCTTATTCACATTATTTGCCTCAGACTTCTACTTATTTCTAAAACTCAAGATAGTCTCCTCTAGAAGGATATTGCTATCAAATTAAAATTAAAGAAAGCTTCTTTTGAAAGAAATCGGGGAGCTAAAACAAAATTAAACCAAAAATTCCAGAGAATTTCGTTAAAATTTAAAATAAAACATGAATCTCATTCACTTCATTTTCATGATCATTCTGGAAACTTTCCGATCTATCTTCGTAACAGAAATACAAATTACATAACTGATTGCGAACCGCATGCTGATTTGTGTGAAATGTTAAATAATATGTCACGGTGGTTAGTATTTACGTATAGTGCGAATACGGCTTTGGCATTCCGTTGTTTTGCTAATCAAAGAAAATATTTAATGAATATGCAGCGTGTCCGCAAAGTAACGCAAAAATTCCAGGTTTAATTATAATTCTTAAATAATTAACGATCTTTTACCAGGGCCTTGCTTTTTAAGCACACAAATAAAAAACTGTTGTTAATGCTTGTTGTAATGTTGTAATGCTTGTTAATGCACTAATTTGGAGACTCCTAATTAAGCATTACCGCACTGGAGCAGCGCAGTAGCAATTTGCACCAGTTTATATCATTAAATATGTTTGTTATATTTTTTCGGGACGTAACGCAATTAAAAGAGGTACTAGGTCGGATAAGATAAAGAAATATGGCTGTTTTGAACTGAATTGACCTGCTCTGGTCTCACCTAACCTAACTTATCTTATTTTTTGACGTAATCGACGCTTCTGCTAATCGAACATGTGGCAGATCTAAAGTCACTTGCTTTTCGGAACTACCTCTTGGCGTAACTTCAGAAAGAAGTATTATCATTATACATGCTATTTACCTATTGTAAAATTATAATACCCATATCAATAATCCACTACCTACAATCGCACACGTATGTCATATTTCTCTTTTCTTGATAATTTTTTTTCTACAAAATTGGTCACATCTTTCCAGTTTTCTTCACTTTCTCTAATTGATCTTATTAAATTATCAGAAGTAATTTAGTCTAAATTTACGTTTAAGTTTTTTCTATGTTTGTGCCATACTCAAATAAAGTGTATTCCACTATATTTTACGTTATAATTAATTCTAAACAAATATTTGTCAAAGCACCCATAGTGTAACGTTGGTACTCCAAATTTGTGTTCGGTCCAACTTTTAATATATGGTATACTTGTAAGTCCATCTGCCTCAGCGCTGGTTATCCCAAATTTCTGCCCGTTTACCAATCTTTGGCTCACCATTTATGGTTATGGCATCAAGCCCTTTCGACTTTTGTTTGATTTTTGATTCAGTTGGCATTAGACCTAAAATAACCAGCGCCACCTCGGTTAATACAGTTCTATGCGCGTTTATAATTTTAATGGTCTTTGTAACACTGTTCCCCCATAGAGGAGCCGCACTTAGAACCATAGATTGTGCTATCGCTACCAACAATCTTTTCATTCTAGGCAATGAGTGATGAAAGTAATTTGTCGTCCCCGCGGTACAATGTAGGTGTTTTATGAAATGTTACCCCTAAATATTTAACGCGTTGTGAGTTGGATCACAGTATCTCTGATTTTTTTTGTGTGGGTAAATTGGAGACATCTGCTGGTTAATCATCCAATTTTATTAATTTTATTCAGCACTAAATCATGGTGAACTTCTTTCCCCAGGTCCACTCTTAGAACGCCATCATACGCCACGTTCCACAATATAGCCCTGTAGCACACCACTATTTACAACTATAATTTTGTCATCCTTGAATGCTACGACGCGCTCTTTCAAGTAATTTATTTCTAGCTCTTTTATAATTGGCTTTCTACGCACTGTATTGAATGCATTTGGTATGTCCAATGGGATTAGTACATATAATCTTCTATGTTTAGAAAATCTATTCGCCGTCTCTGCTATTTTAATTAATAATCCAAACTGGTTATCTAATGTTCCTCCATTTTTTCGATGTCTTCTTTTAGTCTAATGAAAAGTAGACTGCTAAGACTTTACCAAATGTGTTTAGCAGACATATTGGTCTTTGGTTAACCTCTTCTTCTTAAAGCACTTTTCCATATTTTCGGGATAATCATAATATTCAATATAATATCGTGGCTTTAGTAATTTCTGGTGTTATACCGTCAGGAGCTGGTGCTTTTCTATTTGTTAGTTTACTGCCAGCATGTATCAATTCGGCCTTAGTAAATCTGTTTGTCTATTTATCACAATATGCTTAGGAAAAAGTACTTCTGTAATCACTCCCCAAGTTGACATTTGGTTTAAACGCAGTACCCTCTACATTTCTCCCGGTTTCTCTGCATATTTATTTTGTGCTTTATAACGTTTTCTAGCTATCCCCATTACAATCCCAGTCATTGTTTTTATTAGCCTCTCAGGTGTAGCCGGCTCCCCAGGCTCGTCTACTTTCACTGATCTGATACTTTTAATGTTACTAATACTTGCCTTGAGAGCCGTGGTGGCTTAGTGGATAGATCGCTAGACTACGAAACCAATAGTTGCGGGTTCGAATCCCGCTCTCGTCAATTCGATCACTGCCATTTTTACGTCCCAGCTCGACTTAGGGTGCAATAAATGAGTACCTGGAGGTCAAACTCTGGGGTAATAATAGGCGGTCGGTACGTAGCGCTAGTCTTGTCTACCGTAGGCTCTAGATTGTAGCAGATCTATCCTGTTACGATCCCCATAGGCCTTCGGGGGTACTACGGGGAACAATTATATTATTATTATAATACTTGCCTTGACCTCAGTCGTTCGATAATAATCAATGTCAAAAATTATTGATGTGTAAACTCATAGTCTCTTCGTTTGATACATTCCAAGGCACTGCCCCACTCGACCTACTCAATAACATAGTGATATCGATCTCGATATATTAAATATTTTTAATTGTGGGGTTACTGTCACGCAAAATGACCTTGCACAGGACCTTTGCTAGTTCGAGCACATTCATTTTCTCATCGGTCATAATCATATTTCTGACGCAACAGCTGTTTTGCTTCTTAATGCTTGTTTTTCCAAGCTTTAATTGATTTACCCCAACAGTCTTATAGGAAACATTTATCCTTTCACAAGCTTCAATAAAAAATAGTTTAAATTACACATTTTGTACTGTCACTCGTATTTAAGACACTGTCAAAAAATAAATTAATCAGTATAACTGTTGGAACTATATTTATTCATAAAGAGACTATTGCTCTATATGAAAGCGTGTGAACGTAGTCACTCATCGAACCATCCTTAATAAAAAAATGTATGAATAAATCAGCATGGTTTCGATTTTATGACAGTCAAAATCCCAAAAAGGTTTATCAAAATCATCAAATTCCACAAAGTTCTGAAGAAAGAAACGGTTTGTAAGAAAATTGTTGAAAAAATAAGTGGTACAATGAATGAAGAACGAACCGATTGGGAAAATGCAATGGTTGGAGCATCTAGGTGGTAATTAAAAAAATGCATTGCTTTAATTAAAGAAGAGTTAGCCGTAGCTAAGTCAATATCCAAATTTTTACAAGCAAAGATTGAATTTCTGTGCAAATCCATATTTCTGTTGGTTGGTTTGATACCATCAAACAAGTAAGTCATTCGAGTATCATCTCATAAAGTATGTTGTTGATGTCAATTTTATATTATTTAAATTGGGGAAAACGTAAGACCAACTAAAATGTATTAAACTTTTTTTACAGAGTAGATTTTTCTTTAATAAACACTTTAACCCCCCCCCCTCCACCGTCCTGATTATTGTTCTTTCCGTTTGTGAAACAATTTATTTGCGACGTTTCAATTGTTCGTCTCTTTTTGGTTACGATCGTAGATTTTATTTAGGGCTAGTGGGTCTTTATTTCTGGACACGTCCTCAAGATTCTTAAAATAAACTTTCAAGTTTTTAGATCTTTTAAAAGTTATTTTTAGTTTAAAAATTTATACCGCAATTCGACGAATAAAACACGAAGTTGCTACAAATCATAATCCACATAAGGCACAGTCTTCTCTTCATCTCTATCATCAAGTCAGTTTATTTGAGATTCAAGTTTAAAGGCAATTTTAGATCAAGTACGCATTGTGTTAGTGATACATAGTTTAAATCTGCAACCGATATAAAATTTAATAGTTATTTTTTTATAACAAAAATTACTGGAAATGCTTACAAATGTTGAGAATTTCTTCTCTTTTTGATAATTGTATCTATCATTGTGGTTTCTTACAATTTGTCATACAGGTATAGGAGCGTTGATTAAATTGATTTTTTTAACAATTTTTTTTAAAGCACCTGTCTTCCTAAAGTTTTTTTTGTTTATTTGGGACATTATTAATATGCGGTAAAACTTGCCAAAAAGCAAGAAAATCTTTAAGAAAAAGAATAAAACAAAAATTGCGTAAAAGCTATTATTTTACTCTGTATTTAACATAAACTCAAAGGACAAATGGTAAGAGGTATTAAAGAATTTTTTTCCAAATGTGGTTTCAGTGTGGCTCAAAAATGTATGTATAACAGATTCTTTATGTGACTATATAGCCATTTTTAGTCTAACCAAAAGGGACATAATCCGGTTAAAACAACTTTAATGCAATATAAAAGAGTTATAAAGCTTAGAAAGAATATAAAAAGAAGGAAGATTAATGATAGAGAAGGGACATGTGGCTTCGGTTCTATTACAAATAATAAAAGATCTGGATAGCTCCAGTTACCAAAAAATAAAAAGATTTGTTGAAGACAGAAAAATGGAGAGAAGCGGTATTGAGTTAAATCAATCCACAACATTGAATACTGAGAAAGAGATAAAAGAGTGACCTAGATAGTTTATCGTTCTTTTATTCGCTTGTTTCGCTGAAATTTAAGGTTAGTTGTAGGCAATCAATATCGTAAAATATCACTACTAAAGCATTCAATTGATTTATAATGTTTAACTGATCCAGAGATGCAAGAAGAAAGAAAAATAAACAAATAAACTAAAAAGATGATAAAAAAGACAAAAACGTACAATTATAAGAAAACCATTCTTGTAGAGAGTGTTGTTAAGACTAAATTTCTGAAATTTATAAAATTGCTATAGATATCTAGTAGACCGTATTAAATCTATAATAAGGAAACGTTTTTGTAATTTTTAGATATGAGAAACATACAAATATCACGCAAAAATATTTGATAATAAAGTTTGTAGTTTGTAGCAAAAACCAATAATACAAAAATTACTTTTGATAAAAATCATAGATTCTATTCATGTGGTTCTTTTTAATACCAATTCAGTTTCTTAGAGAGCCTGGGGTGTTGCAATTCAGGCACTCTTGGCTATTCCGATTTGCATATGAACCTATAGCTGATTATTCACAAAATGGTATACAACTCTAAAGTTGTTTTTAAGTTAGAGTGCCTCAAAGAGTATACTTAATTTTGTTGGGAGTATTCCAAAGAGTATTTTTGACACTTTATCGCCGTTGTATGTACTCTAAAAAAAGACTTGGGTGTTACTTAGATTCAGTTATTGCCGTAGTTATTATCAAATGCCTGGAAAAGCATCTGGGACACTAATCTCGTCGTAAGTGCCCCAAAGAGTATTTTTATAACTTCAACTCTATCTCGAGTGATTCCAAAAGTATTTTGAATACTTCAACCGTATTTTGGGTACTCCAAAGAGTATTTTTGACACTTCAACACCGAGCGAGTACCACAATGAGTATTTTCGACACTAATTCTACCTCCTGTGTTTTAAAAAAGTATTTTGGTCACTTTATTGCTATTGTATACGCTCTCAAAAAAGTTTAGAGGTTTAAAATTGAGGTATTGCATTTATTATCATAGTTATTCGCAAGTGCTCCAATAAGTATTTGAAACACTCCAACATCGCCGAGAGTGTTTTGGATACTCCACTTTTATTGTCAGCAGTCCACAGGGTATTTAAGTTGCTCTATTGGCGTCGTATGTGCTCTAAAAAGAGACTTGAACGTCGCTTGTATTCAGGTATCTAGTGTCATAGTTGTAAATGTCTTTAAAGGTATTTGGGTCACTGCAGTCACGTCGTAAGTCCTCGTAAGAATATTTTTAATACTCCAACTCGGCTTTAAAGGCTCTAAAAAGTTTTTGGACATTGCCGCCATATCAGGGGTACTACAAAGAGTATTTTATATACTTCAACGCCGTAGCGCATTCCTGACATTTCAATTCTATTTAGAGTGTTCCAAAGACTATTTTAGTTACTTTACTTGCTCAGAAAAGAGATTTAGACACTGCTTAAATTCGGTATCGTACCTAGTGTCATATTTATTCCCAAATATCTCAAAAAGTATTTGGAATACTCAGTCTCGTTGTGAGTTTCGTTTCGAAGAGTATTTTGGATGCTCCATTTTTTATTGCGAACGGTTGACAGAATATTTTGGTCACTTTATTGTCCTTGTATGTGCTCTGAAAAGAGATTTGGATACCATCTGCATTTAGGTATCGCATCTAATCTCATACTTATTCACACGTGTCTCAAAAAGTATTCCGAACACTTCAACCTCGCTGTAAATTTTCTGAAGAGTATTTTCAATACTTAAATACTCAAAAAAGTATTTTGGATAACTCATCTCCACCGTGAGGGCTGTTGTAAATGTTTTAAAGATTATTTATATCCCGAATAGTATTTTTGACACTCTAATCATATCTCGAGTGTTCCAGAAAATGTTTTGAATACACTACTTCTGTCGTGAGTGCTCCGAAGAGTATTTTGGATACTTCCAATTCCAAGTATTTCAAATAGTATTGTGCCTATTTAAAAAAAAGGAACTTGATCACTACATAAATTTAAGTATTTTATCTAGTGCCGCAGTTATTTGCAAGCGCCTTGAAAAGTATTTGAATTATATTGACCTTATTATGAGTCTTTCAAAGAGTATGTATTACATTTTCGATACTTAAACTGTAGGCTCAAGAGCTCCTATTAGCATTTTGTACACCATCTTTGTCGTAAGTATTTCAGAGTTTTTTCGATAGTGTAACCCTACTTCGAGTGTTCTAAAAAGTATTTTGATTAGCCCGACCCCACTGAGAGTGTTCCGAAGGGTATTTGGGATAGTTCAGCTTTGTTTTGAGTGATTTAAAGAGTATTTTGGTTACTTTACCGTTGTCGCATGGAGTGTGAAAAGAGATTAGGTATTGTATCTAATGTCGTAGTTATTTCCAAGTACTCCCAAAAGTATTTGAAACACCAAACTCATTGTGAGTGTTCCGTAAAGTATTTTTTTTATCATGAATGCTTCAAAGAGAATGCTTTCAATATTTTAAAGTTCTCTTGGACACCGCTCTACATATCATGCTATAATTGTACTAGTACAACACTTCTGTTCACCATATTTGCAATGCCTGTCGTATTTTATACTCCATTATCCGAAATGTGGTAATTTTAATTTGCAACCAGCCAAATTTATTAACGTTACGAAATAAATAGAATAACTAAAATGTTAAAATTTGAATTCTACACTTTTGTAGCTTTGTATTTTTATTATCTGGAAAAAATTTATTCTTGAATTTTTTGTTAGCCCTTAACATTTTGTAATAAAGCTCACATAATTAAAACTTGAAGGTTTCTTTATTTTTATAAATACAATTAAAAATTTAGATAATTTAACACAATTGAGGCAGTAGAAAAAATTTCCGCTCAACTAAGAAAATAATAATATAAATTCGAGTTGCTATAAGAAAGGCACATTTCAGTGAATTTTAATGCGTAAAATTCTTGTCTTTAATCACCACTCGGTAATATTAAAGCAAATTATTCGTGCTCGATGGAGCAAGTTTGTTTTCCATGAAGTGACTCATGTGGAAATAAAAGACCGGTTTATTTCCATTGTACTCAAGAAAGTCGAGGGTTTATAGCGATTTCTTAGAAAAGGCAAAAACATGCTGCGAGGGAAGTCAACTGACTGATGATGATGATTCCTAATAGGTTGCATTTCTACGATCACTTAGGAGGTTTGTGGAGCTTTTTGAAACGTGTCAAAGCCAAGTTTGATGCCAAACTCAAAAATCATCTTGTCTTCTTTGCATATATGTAATCAATGCAGTTATAAGGGAGCTTCCTACTAAATGTCGATTTGTCAAAATTTAAACCAAAATTTTTGACAACTCTGTTCTTTACAAGCAGTTTGACTGGTGTTACAAAACTGCAACATATCAAACATTTCATCGTTCAATAAGAGGAACATTCAACCCTACAAAATACCAATCCAAAATATTTTCTTTTAAAAGTATCCGTAATTCCATTGACGTATCAGTGAAATTCCTGAAAAATCACATCACAAAAAATTCTAACATATCTAAAATTCCAACGTAAACACTCAGGATAGCAGTTAAAACATTAAATTCCCATTTTAGATGTTAAAAATACGAAAAGTAGGGAAAAGGCCGACGCATGACGTCAGCCCATACTTTTAACGTGTAACACCATTCTAATCAGCATGCAACTGAGTTTATCGATATATAAGTACACACGTTTCCAATTATTCTATTTTTAAATTCATAATTAGTGTTTATTATATTTAGATTTAAGGAATTTTGGATGTACGTAATTTCGATATCTTTGAAGGTGTCAGAAACGCCTCCCGATAAGGCCCCATTTTTTCAACCAAATCGTCATATTTTTGGACAAAAGTGAAACATCGACAAGAAGCCTCAAAAAAGACAAAGTAAGAGTGTGGATCCAAACATCGTAAATTTATAACAAACAGTTATAATTCCTATATTTAAGGTTGTCGATCTTTGGTCTATTTCAAATCAGACGTGGAGATTAGCCATCATAAACAACATCGGTTTTAGTAATCCAAAAATAAAGCGACACAACAAAAATTTCAAATGTAATCAATATTCATAGTTTCTGTTACACTTTTTGGTATAGATGGTAAATTGAAAATATATCTGCGATGAAAGTTTTTGAATTTCAAACAAAAAATTTTTGGAGTACTCTATTTAGGTATTGACCGAAATCAATAGTTTTTTCTGGTAATTAATTTTGTAGACTCTGACGCAGATGATAATCGGAAGGTGTAATGTGGGAGTAATATGGAGGGTGGTGTATAATTTTTTAGCTGAAGTATTTTAATTTTTTTTATTTAGCAATATGTGATGTCTATTGCCTAGAGACGTCTGTTTTTCTTTAATTGTAAGTTGATGGAAATAGCCATTTTAGGTAATTGCCCTAATTAATATCACAATATATACACAACAAAACAAGAAAACTTTGCTAAGATAAAGGTTTTATTTTGGTTCAGGTTGAGGTGTCCATTCTGCACTTATCTATTGCCGATGTCGTTTACTATTTTTGTACAAACCCCATTTTTCATCCCCAGCTACCAAGATATCCAAAAGTAATTTCTTGTTTCAAAGAGTGAAGTAAAACAAGCACATCAATAAGTGTTGTTGTCGAGCTACATCGCCCCGTCTACATTACCCTATTGTACCCAATTTAGACCTATCTAATTTTTTTAAATGTCTGTAAACTATTGCAAGCAACGAAAAAGTTGTTTGGTCAATTTCTATACTGTAGCTCCGCGGTTGCACGCAGTACTTCTTCATTTAATTTATTTGGTCGTCGAAGTAACATTTTGCAGATGCAAATCAAGAAGCAATAGAAGATTTCATTTTAACTGTCCTTACCAATCGTTCTCATCTGCTGAAGTAAAACAAGGAACCAAATGTATCAATGCTAATAAGTCTGCTAGTTGCAATCTCATAACAGGATCAGCTTTACATAATCTTCAAAAAAAAACATTAATACTAGTCACGATCATCTGCAACAGCATGTTATGATTCTTATTTTTCACTTTAATAAAAATACACTACAATTATGATAATAGATAAACCCAAAAAACTAGCAACAGAACCAGAGACGAACAAGCCTATTTCCATTAGAGTGCAAAATATTTGAAAAATCACTTTTAAAAAGAATAGAAGAGACTTATACCAAATCTTCCCAGAACATCAATTTGGCTTTCATAAAAGTCACCCAGCAACACAGCAAACTTACAGGACTGGTGTTGTGAAGTTATGAAAATCCAAGTGCAACATTTTTTTTAAATATTAAGTATTTTATGAAGTCCGACATAGAGTGGTTTTAAGTCAAAGTGATCTCATTAAAATTCTACTTGTGCGACAAAAACTTCCAAGTTAGAGTAAGCAACGCTTTTGGATTACCAACATATTATTGCTGGAGTACCGCAAGGAAAAGTAATGGGTCCCATATTTTACAGGCACATACTGCAGATTCTCCAATTAGAGTCACTATAGTCAATAGAATCGCCCCCAGAATTAATTTAATAAATGGAAAATTACAGTTAACAACGATAATTCCGCCTAAGTTACGTTTACCAAAAAATATTGCTTATATTGGTATGACAATCAATAACGCAGTCAAATCAGTAAAGTCAGAAATTAAGTATCAGAGACGTACATAAACTAAAAAAAATCTTGACTTTAAAGTCAAAGAAATAAATCGTCGCAACTGTCCTTAAAAGATGAATTTCTTCTTTATAAAGCCATTTTGAAGCCGAACACCAACATTTTGAGGTTGTTTCAGTTCAATATCACGTGAATTATGATAGATTTCCTGGTATGTCAACAATCAAACCCTCTATAAAAATCTGGGGATCCCAAATGTATTCTGTTTACCACCAAGCACTTGTAGGTCATGAAAATGATCTAGTAAGCCCGCAAACATCCACGCCAAAACAGTTAAAACGCCAGTGGTCACATGACCTTATCTTTCGACCCAAGGTTTAAATCTTTAATTTAGGAGTATCACAATGGATAAACCCCTCTTAATCCACTAGCATACTGATATGATGGTTTATCCGTCAGTTATTTATATATAAGCGTAATTTAGCATCTATTGCGCTTTGCAACATTTAGATTGCCTTTAATGGCATCGTCTAATACTGCCGAATAGAAGACGAGGAAAAACAAGATTATTTATGGAATGACTGGCTATATTGTAATTTTTGGGACTAAACTGAGTACAAGAAGCAACTCAGAATGCTAATTAAATTCAATTGGGTTGCATCTAATTAAAAACTTTTCATCGTGAAAGTGATTTAATTCAAATTTTAATTTCGCTTGTTACATCACAATGTACATAAACTGCAGTAGTTAAAATCTATATGTCTAATTATTTTAAGCCATTCAAAAAATGAAAGTTAACGAAATTGCAAAACTGCTGGGGTCTATTATCGCACATTTTTTAATAAAATATTTTTATTGTAACAGAAAAGTTTTCCAAGAAATGAGGTGCTCAGTAAAGATCTACTTAGTTACACCCCTAATAACAACTTTAGAATTATTTAAATTTTCGACCAATCAGTACATCAAGCCAGTGTGTAACATTGGATCACTTGGCGTCTAAAAAATTTGAAATTTAGAGAAATGAAGAGCAGCTCAATTAACTCATGCGTGCAGATCAACGAATTGCAATAGGAAAATGTGCTGGACTTTGCCTACATTAACAACTTTGAAAGACTGTTAATAAGAGGTTGATATTAGTCAGATTTTACAGATCACAATTGTCCAATGTAAGAATAGAATATGGTGCAACTCAACCACTATGAGTCAGAATCAAAATGATTACATAAAGTGGTACCACACAGATACTACTAATCATAATTGGGTAAAACGTCACAGTGCACAGGAGAATTTTGAATTACTATAAAACTTTGGGATCCGCTAGGAAGACTACGCTTCAGAGAATTCGTGATCGCAAACATTTCAGCCATTGGTAAGTGACTAACCTCGAAGAACCTGGCCCACCCTATTATTATGCCTTCTACGCTAGTACGCGTATTTAATGAGGTAGTTTACAAAATTGTAAAATTAGGTGAAACATGTGATGTCTATGATTAAATTTATTAATGATACTGAACGATACCTTGGTGGAGAAAGTTAAGCTTATTAGTTTGGTCTGAATTTTTATTTAGCACACGCACAATAGTCTTTGGGCTACAAGAAGCAAACCAATACTCTAAAAATTCTTGTGGTTTTTAAAATAAATTAGATCAACTAGAGCAGATTTTGTCATAACCATAAATAGAAGACATCATATTGAGAGTATTTTATGTATTTTTTTTTATGAAGAAGAATATGTGAATTTTCAAGAATTACATAATTGCCAGGAAAGCATTGTTCTGGCTAAAATCAGTATAAAGAAAGATACATTTGGAAAGAAAGGTTCCATTAAAGAAGAAACGCACAAACTTGAATTAACAAGATCAATTATCTTCTGCATAATACGGATGCATTCAAGTTATAGCACCTCCGATTTTTTTCTTACAAACTAATCACACGAAAACAGTAAAACTTATGTCACTTCTCGACGTAATCCCTCTGCAGCCGTACACATTTTTCACAACGTTGACGCCATGATTCCATGGCCGCTGCGAACGCTTCTTTAGGAGTATTTTTTGACCACAGAAAAATCGCTGATGCAATAGCGGCACGACTAGTGAATTTGCGACCACGAACAGTGTTTTTTATCGTTGAAAACAGCCAAAAGTCGCTAGGAGCTAGATCAGGTGAGTAGGGAGCATGAGAAATCACTTCAAAGTTGTCAGCATTCGTGGCACCCACCTGGAGGTCTTTATGTGCACAGATCCCACGAAAATGCCAACTTTGGAGGCGATGTGTTCCACACTCATTCGGCAATCCTCCAATACCAGTTTCCCCACGTGCTTAATCATGTCGTCAGACCGGTTGGTGCGAGGCCGAGATTGTCTTGATTTGTTGTCACACGACGTCCGCCTTCTTTGAACTATCGCACCCACAAACACACATCAGACACATCTATAACACCATCATCACTTGTCTTACTCAACTGGCGATGAATTTCAATCGGTGTCACACCACGCAAATGGAGAAAACGAATGATTAGACGCTGTTCTTGTAATGAAAACGTCGCCATTTTAAGTATCAAAGACAGTCCTCACTCTCGCCGCTACCGTTAGAGTCCTGTATGCCGTACAGTGCTGCCATCTCTGTCACGCATTCACAAAGAGTGTGCGCGTATTTAAAAATAAACCACATGTTTCTATCTATTCTCAGTCTTGAGAAAAAAATTCGGAAATGTTATAACCTAAATTCACCTCGTACAGGCTTATCTAACTCTATTTTGGCTATAGCGTCAATGAATTCCAGTATAGCAGTTTTTGTTAAATTTGATCATGATAAGAAAAATAAGTAAAACGTAAGCAAATATTAATATGATTTTTAAGAAGACTTTAAAATAATAGATTTGTAAAAGTAAAGTTCTTAAACGCTTTTTGCAGGTTGTCGTCAAACTTCTATCCATCAAGTACCTCTATTAGTAACCCAAATAAATGATTGTAGAACTGTAGAGAGAACATTTCAGTGTACTTTAGAACAATCTCTAATCTTTTTGCAAGGTTTGAGCAATTGTATGGAATCGGACGTTGCTGTGAAGCAGGATAACGCCCTGGATTAGGAATTGCGTTAACAAAATACTATTTTTGTTTTGTCCAAAGATTCACAAAATTTAACCAGTCAGGAAGAATATATTTTTCAGTCTCATTGGGTTTTTAATGACGTCGACGATATTCCTTTTCAACTTCCACTTATTCTTAAAAAAATGTATGCCACACGAACATTAGAGTTTGTTTACTTTTACTTTCTTTTACGACCCTAATAATCTGTTAGACAACCTTTTACTTTGACTTTGCAATATTCAAGGTACTAAAGATGAGTTAACGCACGAGGAAATGTCCAGAAGTCGAGTTTCTCTTTAACGGCACATAAAAAATAAATTCCAGTTTATATTTGAGTCACACACGTACATTGACCAATCTTGGAATACCTAATTTAAAGAAACCTTTAGACGCAAAACTCGATTGCCGACGAGTTACACTAGAAAAAAAATGTTTTCACCTAGAAAATGTATAAAGCGCTTGATGAATAAGACAAAATGGTGATATATCTAATATCACAGTTATTCTAGAATACAAAGGATGGTTTGCAAAATGATATTCTATTATTATATGTAAGGCTTAGATTTGGAGGCCTATTGTAAAAGTCCATAAATAAAAGTGTTAGGTTATCTAAAATCTATCTATGCGTTTGAACAGAAAGTAATGTGGCGTAGTGCTCGGACCTTGATTTACACGAGGATGTTTGTGCGTAGTAAACAAAGACAGTCTATACATTTGAACGGAAAGTAAACAAAGACCGCCGATATAAATGGTGGCATGGCTGAACTCTGAGCTCTTGATTTATACAAGAAGGTCCGTGCGTTGGTGCACGCACGTCGGGACCGCTCTCGCTCCTTGCCGAATGCCCGGGCGGCCGCGGCTATCGGACTACTACATTGCCGAACGCAAAAGTGCGTCTGCCATGGCTATTTGATTTGCTCCCGTCAAGCGGAGCTTCGATTGTAAGTTAAATTGTTCCACGTTTCCGATCCAGGAAAAAAGCCGATATAATTACAAATTTATACGTTTTTACCTTGCAAAAATTTGAGTTAAGGCGAGTGAAAAGTTATCAGCCTAGAACTCAAAAACATTTTGTTACTTCTTCTTACTTTATCAATTTCCTATGTAACTTTTAATTTATTGAGGCTATTAATAAGTTGTACATTTTATTTCTTATTATGGACTGCAAGAAAAATGTTCTAAATTTCTTGTTACGTTTGGGCAGTTGTATGGGACCGAACGTTGTCGGGAAAATTTGCGTCTTTCCAACGATATGCGAGTCTTGTGTTAATAAAAAGTTGACAGAAGTACGCGGCGTTTACAGTAAAATAGAAAAGTCGATGTGCAATACTCCTTTAAAATAAAAAAATTGAAATAAAAAGAACCAAGTTTTGGCTTTAACCGATGCGGATTCTCCCTTCCTTGATTAGTCCATGCTGGATTTCATGGTCTAACAGTGTAATTAAATTTTATTACACTTAAGCTATTTAAGTAATCATTAATCGGCGGTCGTCCTTGAGACGGCGACGAACAGTGCAACTATAATTTCGAGTCACACTGATCCTCGGACGACGTCGGTGACCTTTATTTCTGCATCTCGTCCGCCCAAAAATTGTTTATGCCTTATGTGTCTTAAGTTTTCTCAAGATTTACTTAATAATAATCTTTTACACAACGAACGAGGGTATTTATTGCTCTAACATAGTAATATTAACTGAAAAAGCTGTTAGTAACTTACCACAATAAACTTCAATAAACACGATGTTTATCGCATATAATAATAAAGCATATAAAATATATAAAGAAAACGTGGGATCAATTCTGCTCGTTGTAAGGAGTTTCCAAGCAACAACACGCCAATTCTTTTTTAATATCTGTACTTGTCAAAAAAGGCCGCTTACGGTTCTTCCTCTTCACTAAAATAAAACTTTTGTTGAGAGAGATATATTTTAATTCTATAGAACAAAATCAAACACAACTGCAACATACACGAGATTTGTTAATATAATAAAAAAAGAACAATTATTTAAGACAACAAAAATATTACTCCATGGTTGCTCAACATCTTCTAGCCTCTTCAAGATATTTCTCGGAGGAACGTTAACACCTTGGAGACTCTCACTTATAAATGTCCATTTCTGCACCTTCAGTTTTGCCGATGATCAGATCACAGATGCATAAGTTAAAGTATAATAAGTAAATTTACGAAGAACATTTCAAAAAATGGTTTAAATATTTTAATAAAACGAGATACACGGAAACAAAAGAGGTCACAGATTTTGAAGTTACAGAGGATGGTAAAATAAGAAGAAAAAAGAGTTTTGAATACCTAGGTTTCACAATCTCAAGCAAATGAACAACCACAGAAGACATAAAGAACAAGATAGGTTAAACAAGAATTCTATGGAATACAAGCATCACAATTATAGCGTGTTTATTACAAGTCAAACATAAAAATTCCGAGGATAAATACCCATTGGAATCAATGCTAAAGCCATCAATAGAAGTCAACAAATGTTTGAAAGAGTTGTTAAAAACTTGGATGAGTATCATTTTTGGTTTATCATAATTTTAATGCCATTGACATGGAGGATTAAAAATTAATTTTGATTTTCGTTTTAGTTAAAATTAATATCTCTAAGTTTAATTGACCTTGGAATTTAAAAACCATCTGGCTTAAAAAATTCTCTTGCAATATTTGGTCGAAATCAGCGGTTTTCTAATATGAATTATTTGTGATTCATCATAACGTTGGCTACAGTTGAAATTATCAAAAATACATCGTTTTTGTGCCAAACTCCCCATCTAAAAGATAAAATATGGAAAAAATAGGAAAAATTCCGTAGAATTCGATGGAATAAAATTAAACAGCTGAATCATTGCAGAAGTTATTCAAAATGGCGCCCAAAGTTGGCAAAAAACGGTTTTTCGCGTTTAAAAAAAAATCTAAGTTTCGTATAAAAAAAGTTTCAAATATAAGTTGTAGATTTTACAAAAACCTATAAAACAAGCTTTCTTAGATTAAAATCAATGCAAAAATGACGTAGTTATTGCAAAACAACCGTTTTAAATCACATTTTTCTTTTATTGCTTCTATGTTTTCGAAAACAAAGATTTCACTCTGAAATTTTGAGAAAGTATAGCCTTTAACAAGTAGAAAAGTCCTTTTTGTTTGCGCAAAATATTGTACAAATTTTGCAAAAATCGATTTTATTCGTAAAAGGTGCTTTCATAGAATTTGATTTAAACAGGTTCTGGAGCACTTAGAGAAACGTGCTAGAGCTCAAATTTTTTTTAAATAGATTTAGTATGACGTACTATAAGAGCGCGCTTTTTATCGAAATTTCAAATATGCGAAAAATCAACTTAAATATCGATAAAAAATTTTGACCAAAAAAAACGAATATCGTTTTCAATTCAATTTATATGGCAATGGAATTATTACCAATCGATAGCTGCTGTTTTTCTACAAATTTTGAAAAAAAAATGTTTTTTGTAGGATCTCCAGGAGCCGAAATAATTTTATTTTTTTTAAAAAAATCCTGAGGGCGTAATTTACATCGTACAGCATACACCCTCCGGGAGGTTGATTTTTAATACGTATATTTTCAATAAAAAAATATTTCGGCTCATTTCATTGACGTTAAATGTTATAAATCGCGTATCAAAGCGAAGAAGGCAAGCGCAGGCCGCGCCAGCCGAAGTCGGGTGGTAGAGTGGGGAGAGCGCTGCGGTCGGCTCGGCCGCTCGCAATTCGGGTACATAAGATAAATACACGAATATCGTATTCATTTTTTAAAATTACTTAAATGCCCAAAAATGCAACTTACTCGCCGACTGTTATTTTTCAATCAATCAATTTTAAAAAAATTGAATATTAATAGAGTATTTAAAAATTTGTACATACTTAGTCAGGAGTAGCTAGACGAGATGAAATCAAATATGGTCATTACATTATCGCGTAATGTACAGGAAGCGCAAAAAATTAACTTGATAATCTAAGATCAGTTAGACCTACAAAACTTTAATTGCATTCTTTTCAAATACTTTCTAATTTATTTTGAAATATTAAGAAATTTATAGCAGCATCTACATATACAGTGGATATTTTTGGTCAAATAAAAAGCCAAATATTTCCGAAAATTATAAAATGTACTTATGAATATTACGTACATACATTTTTCAAAATACAAGAAATATTATTTACTATTACATATTTTATGATAAAGTGGGTACATACAAAATTAATTTAATTTTCGTCGTTTTATATTGAACTCATCTTTTTCGCTACTACAATTTCCGCATGCAACAGTATTATCATCATCGTCAGTAACCTTGCTATCGGCGGTAATGTCGCAATCAGACTCTGCCTCTGCGACGTTTGGTTCGTCTATGTCGTTGTCCAAGTCAACAACAACATTAGTTCTTTCCATATCGGAGCAACCGTCAACATCACATCGCAAACACATCTGGCAACACTTTAATCCATGTTTTTTACAACCACAATTATTAGTTTTGCAGCCGCTTTCGCATCTACATGCTATTTTTTTTATGATGTCTTCGGGAATCAGCGGGTCACGACTGTATACAGGTTCTAAATTATTTCCAGGGATTTTCCAGCCCCATTTATCGGGATCATATTCATTTCCAAGCCAGGTTTGCAATTGTAAGTAAGTCCGGTAACAATGATGAGCAGCTGCACTTTCAGTTGGTGGAAGATTACCTAAGTGGAAAGATGATCTAGACGTAGAAATAATGTAAATCTCAGATCATTCAAGTGGCTAACGTCTCTTTTTGTTGTGTATAAAGTTGCAATTATTTCATGGCCGATTTTAGCAATCTGCTTGTGCTGGGCTTTTTTTTCGTAAAAAACATTTAACTTGTGTAGTGTTTCTAGTTTTTTTTTATTGAATATATTTAAAATTTTATTTTTACCTTTCTTATAAAAGCATAACGTAGTATCACGTCCCGTTATAATATAAAATAATGCAATATATTTAATCAATGCCCGATATCTGAAACTGCTACAATTATAAACTTTTTCTCTATCTTGACCTCTTCCCGGTTTACAGAAGTATATATTTTTGTTTGTTGGTGCTAACTGCATTAACAATACTAGGAGGTCAGTGTCTTCTCCAATTATTTGTACAATCTGATTTTCCGTTTGTAACTCAATAGCAGTACAAATCATTAGCCTATCTGCATCTTCACAAGCAATTTTGACAGTAAAGCCTAATTTGTGTAATTCTACAGCTAAGAAATTAATTTACAGATGCATTAAATTTACACATAATCTTATTGGTTATCCATGTAGTTCGCACGTGGTCATTTTTATAAAAACGCGTATTTCATATTAATATATAATTCTTGTCATGGAAATTACAAGACACGCAGTGGGCGGATTGATTTTAAATATATTGAAAAATTGCTTAAATGTTAAATTATATTATTTGCTCCGCAGTTGCACACATAATTGTACACTCAGTTCAGAATAACGGTTAGAATACCATGTGGAAGCTGCGAAGATCCGCTCCCAAAATGAAGAAGCATGCTGACTGAAATACTGACGCCGTGTAGTCATAAGATTCTTTTTGTTACGAATTTCGGAATAGTTCTTTAAGCCCAAAACATGAATTAACCTGTTGTATCTCCCCTCTTATGTACCCGAATTGCGAGCGGCCGAGCCGACCGCAGCGATCTCCCCACTCTACCACCCGACTTCGGCTGGCGCGGCCTGCGCTTGCCTTCTTCGCTTTGATACGCGATTTATAACATTTAACGTCAATGAAATGAGCCGAAATATTTTTTTATTGAAAATATACGTATTAAAAATCAACCTCCCGGAGGGTGTATGCTGTACGATGTAAATTACGCCCTCAGGATTTTTTTGAAAAAAATAAAATTATTTCGGCTCCTGGAGGTCCTACAAAAAACATTTTTTTTTCAAAATTTGTAGAAAAATAGCAGATATCGATTGGTAATAATTCCATTGCCATATAAATTGAATTGAAAACGATATTCGTTTTTTTTGGTCAAAATTTTTTATCGATATTTAAGTTGATTTTTCGCATATTTGAAATTTCGATAAAAAGCGCGCTCTTATAGTACGTCATACTAAATCTATTTAAAAAAAATTTGAGCTCTAGCACGTTTCTCTAAGTGCTCCAGAACCTGTTTAAATCAAATTCTATGAAAGCACCTTTTTTACGAATAAAATCGATTTTTGCAAAATTTGTACAATATTTTTGCGCAAACGAAAAAGGACTTTTTCTACTTGTTAAAGGCTATACTTTCTCAAAATTTCAGAGTGAAATCTTTTGTTTTCGAAAACATAGAAGCAATAAAAGAAAAATGTGATTTAAAACGGTTGTTTTGCAATAACTACGTCATTTTTGCATTGATTTTAATCTAAGAAAGCTTGTTTTATAGGTTTTTGCAAAATCTACAACTTATATTTGAAACTTTTTTTTATACGAAACTTAGATTTTTTTTTAAACGCGAAAAACCGTTTTTGCCAACTTTGGGCGCCATTTTGAATAACTTCTGCAATGATTCAGCTGTTTAATTTTATTCCATCGAATTCTACGGAATTTTTCCTATTTTTTCCATATTTTACCTTTTAGATGGGGAGTTTGGCACGAAAAAATACAATTTCCCTGGTCTAATTATTCTATTCAAAAAGGTTTGATGAAAATTTGTCAATATATCTAATGTTGCTTCCCAACAATTATAAAAATAAAGGTGCTGCACATTATCGGCCATTCTATTACCAACGTTTTTGATATTTTCTATACATCAATTTTTTTTGTGGTGAGAAAATCACAATACAAGTTTCAATTCAGGTAAATTAAAAAGTTAAATGATATTAAAAAAATCAAAAATTAATTTCTGCACCGTAGACTCAAACAGAAAGAAAAAAACAAATGGAAGCAGGACTGTAATCAGGTTTTACTCATACCGAAGAGTAAAAAAGAGGCTGCTTGTTTATTGCATTTTTTGTGGCGTTCAATTACATACCGCATTATTGAAGAAATGAGAATCATCATTATTTCAGCCAGAAGATGTACTAAATTTTGTGTAGTGTTTCATTTACTAGAAATAATTAGAGTAAATATTGAGTTGAAGACTTTTATTCCTTTATGAAGTTGGTCATCTTTAAAATGTCATTTCAAGGATGTGTTACGAAATAAACTTGATGATGCAATTGAACCTGAAGCCTCAAACATAGTATAGCTTTTGTATAAACGTGTTTTAAGTTTAATGGTTTAGAAGATTAGGTTTTAAAAATAAAAAAACAACAAAGGTACAGCTTAAATTGTTGCAGCAGGTGAGCAACTTAATTTTCCAGGTATACAATATCTACTTGTATCAAAGAATCTTTTAAAGGAAAGAAGGCAAATTAAGTCAGAAAAAATAGTCGTTTATTTTGTCATCTTTTTCTTCATCTACAATAATGGTTTTTTCCTCCCTCAATGACTTTAAAGTTCCAGGCGAGTTGAAATAACTGTTTAAAGTACCACTATTTTTTAATGAATACGTCTAAGAATGTAGAATATGAGAAGTTGTAGAAAATTAAGAGGTATGCGAAGAAAGAGAAAGTGTCAGGGTCAAATGGCACAGAAGAGTCAAGAAGGAGTCGAAGAAAAGAACAACCTACAAGTACATAAGCAAAGAAAAAAATTAATGCAGTGGAAAAGAAGGAAGGTCCCATTTGTTGTGACAACCTTTTAAAGTTTCAGCAACGATTCAAAGACGAGCAAGTAACTAAGGGAAAAATTTTAGGGTCGTTGAAAGTACATCTTGTAGTGATGTATAACAGTTTCTGTCAATCTTTGATATAAACGAAATTTGCCTTTTAATATTGCTAGAGTTTAATTATCAATAATTCCATGCCTAATAAATGCTTATACTATTGGTGAAGATTTCACCATTTAGAAGTAAATAAAAAGAACTTTCGTGGCATAATAGTTGCGTTTGATCAAATAAAGCAAATTAATAAAGCAATTAAGTTGCCCAAGTCAACTTGTGACTTCGTTCCTACTTGCATCGATCGCGATTTGTATCAGTTGGATAGGCTTATTTCAGTTTACTTCGTTCTTGGCCATCTGCAATCGAAATCTATAAATTTATAAAGAATATTGAATGCTTAAAGAAGCACAAACGAACACCTGTTGTTAATAAAAGAGAAGTCGTTAAAGTTACAACAAATAAAAAATATAAACTAAATAAATAATTGTGAGTCGGGTGTAAACGTAATTTATTAGTAAATTTGTCAGTTGCTAAAAGCGTATTAAGTGTGCAGTTTCAGGATAGGTGGCTCTACGACAAGAAAACATTAAGGAAATGGAAAAAAACGTACAGAATGAGCTGTATTATCATGTATACAAATGGGCATCACTAAAGGCAAGAGTAAATATGTCAAAAAGTCGATTTTAGAGGATAGGTGCGCTGTCATTCTAATTAATTGTTGACTAAAAATTAAGGCTTCAGAAGTCTGTGCAAGGTCAAAATAATATGGTATATTGGTCTAAACCATAATTATCCTTCAAACTACGAACGAAACCCTTAAATACGCCCTCTATGGTCAAAACATGTCGCATTACGATTTTCACTTTATCACTATAGTACCGACATACATCTCCAGACAAGCTGTAACAGTTGTTCAATTTTCGTACTTTGCATTAATATTTGAACAATTCTGGTATAAATATTCTTGCATATTATTAGGGGTGTTCAAATATATTGTCGGAGTTCTGTATAGGTAGAACTTCTACAATTAATAGTCACAATAATCAAGTTTGGAAGGCAGACAACTACAAAATAAGTTATTTTTATTTTCCAAAATGATACGTGATCAAACACTAACACATGCTTGTTACATAGTCATTACTTCAATTTAATAAAGATAGAGCTGTTTTTATTGCACTGCAAGATGTAGATCTGATGCAAATACAATTATATATGAATAAAATGCAATTTTTAGAGTGACCTTGTAAGATGGTAATGTGCAGACGGCTGCTCCACTTATTCAAAAGGTCCATTAATTAATATTTCACTAAATGCACTTAAATGACTAGTCACTTAGCAATTTACTTAGTTACCGTAGCTTGAAACTGCTTTCTAACGATTACTCCGTTGCCTTTTCTGAATTACTTGGTGATAACTTTCCTATTGGAAAATGAGCATAAAATAAATTCAAAACGTTTTTCGGCAAAAATCCATACTTTTTTGTCAGATATGAAAAAAGGGGTTTTGCGTGAAATATAGTCCACAAAAAGTTAGAAGAGCAAGAGATATAAAAATTGCTGACGCCATTATCCACAAATAGTTCCCGTTGTACTTAAGACAACAGAAGAAATGTATGTTGTCGTTTCAGAAGAGATTAAGTTTAAAGACTTGAAGGGAACCATTGAAAAACAAAATTAGTTAAATCGTCCATTACACCAATTATATTTTTCAAAAAAAAACAGAATGTTGGAAAATGTATATAAAAATGACTCACGGGCACATTTATGATTAGAATGGTTTGAAAAAAGTGTAGCATAAATCAGAAATAAGTAGACTGTAATACAATAATAGGAACGATAGTGAATTTTACCACAAAGCCTTTTTTATAAACCAAAATTATGTGGCAATTTTACGACGCCCGCCATTATTACGGCTGACTTTACGTCGACCGTAAATATGACGATCCGTTTTACGGCGACTTTAATTGCAATGACCGCGCTTTATGACGACTCTAACTTATATTTTAGAATTTCCGATGAATTACATCAAATTATAAATTTTGAATTACATATTGACATAGAGATGACTTCTGCATTTTGCTATTCAATAATTATTAATAATACTACTTCGTCCTGTGAGTTCTAATGTATAAAGCGCCTATGTATTCTAAAAACAGCCCATCTTTATATCAGCGCTGTAGCGGAGCGAATACTCAAAAAATATTTCCTATAATGGTCATATTTTTAAGGTCTTTAGGGTCCGCCGGTACTAACCGATTGGGCGTTTGATTTCTTTTACCTTCAAAAATTATAGGAAATATTTTTCCTTCAATGTCCCCCAGATGTACAAGTTTCAACCCCTACTGCGACCGATTTATAAACAACAAAATCAAGTAATTAGCCTTCGGCTGTTGCAAGAGGCACATCGGCTGGCACCAGGGTAGACCGCAGCGAGCCCTAGCCAGGCACGCGCCTGTCTACTCAAATTTTGTTGCTTGCTATTTTTGGCTTGCCTGCGACTGTGCCGCGTACATTAAAATGTACGTTTTGCACATCGATTTTGTTAGATTTGCAATTCAGCGCCCTAATACCTATAGCGCTATTGGTTTGGTTTCGTTGCTGTATCAAGAATTGTTTACGGCAAACCGTTAAAGTATTAGTTTTAATCAAACATAACATTAACCTTTGGTAGGGTTAAGGAAGAAAATCCCCAATCTTAGATTTGAAAGCAATATCTTTTCAGAAAACATAGTTTTTGAAGATAACCAAAAAAATTCTCTGAAAATATGCAAAATTACGAAATCAGCCGATGTCATACTTGCGCTAATACTGTAGAAGACCATGTAGTTGCGATTTCAGACTTTACACCCATGTAATCAAAATTAACCCAAAAGAAGATATGCAAGTAATAGATACTTCTCGAAGGTTTCTCCTTAATGTAATTTAGATTTGATTAAAACTGAGCCTTATTCTGGCTCTTTTACCTGCCATTAAAAAGAATTATTTAGAAAACGAGACTACGCGTTAAGGGTTCGTTGTCCTCTACTCGAAATCTTTTCATTTTGGAGCTTTTGGTATCCCTCACGGAAAGAAATTTCTGATGAATGATAGTGGACCATCTGCGAACTAAATATTGATATACGGAAGGGATAAGAGTTTGGACGTAATAATATAAACCTACTATTGTATAATATTGTATGCTGTATATTGCTACATATTCTCTCTTTAAGCAATGTCACTGATTTCTGCGTACCGTTAGTACTCTTCAACCAATTTTTGGCTTACAGAGCGTACTGGACTTTGAGGACCACAAGATTTACAGGGTCAACCATGTCTTTCTCTATTTTTAGAAGAGATAATTTCATCCCTTTCTTTTTATTTGAAAATCAGCCACAATTAATAAGATAATTGATTTAATTTAAAGTTTATTTCATGTTTTCAGTTCTCTTCTTAATTTTTAAATTTAATTTAAAGTTTTAGTCGCCGTAAAGGCATTAAACCAACAAAATTCCGTAAAAGTGCCAAGCGTTGGCTCTCAATCGACATTGAAGTATTCAAAAGTACTTGGGAAAGTATTAGGAACTTGGTTATTAACAAAAAAATTAAAAAAATAAGAAATGTCCATTACGGAAAAGAATACCCAATAATAAAAAATTAAAAGTCAAATAGATCGCCTAAGGATATATTATATCTTTGAAACTCGGCTAGCTATCTTTTTTATATTTATTTATAACTTTCGGTTTGACAACCTAGGTGATTACGCTACTACGTATAACTGGGATTAACTTTAACTAACTAGAGTCAAGCGCAGGCTTATAATTGCTTATTTAGCTTATGATTATCTCAAGGTTACAGGCGCGTAAGAAACGTCTACCGCAAAGCTGAATGTATGTCAAAAATTACGTCGTCCATAAATAGATAAACGTAGTCCTCAGCTTTTCCTAACAATCTCAGCCAAAAAACACAGCCTTCTAATTTCTAAGGTACCTTAGTAAACAGGAAAGTTAAAAAGTTTAGAAATATCAAAACCGGGTGGCAAAAGATGACTATTCAAAACCAATAATAAAAAAATTGTTTAAAGTAGTAACCAAAGTAGAGCAACTCTTATAGAAAATGTGGCCAAAATGGATTTTTTATTAAATTTTCTAAAAATGTAAAATAAAAATTAAGGAAAAATAACATTTATATTAAAAGAAACTATTAAAACAAAATTATATAAACAATACATGTTCCAGAGAAGAAAAAGCGCAGTAAAGTATTCTTAGCCATGAAAAAATAAGGACATGATAGAACTTAAAAATCAATTTTATTATAGTACTTTTCAAAAAAAACGGATATAAAAGGAAAAGTGGCATACTTGATTAAGGGACTTTGTTCACACTAAGTATTTTAGGGAGGGGGAGGAGAATAACTCTCTAATCTGACAAAATATACCCAATTTAACCAAAGTACTATCACAACTTTACGCATTTTAATATTCAAGGTCAACAACTTTTTTTAGAGAAAGCGTTGAGAGAATTTTAGCTAAATAATAGAATGGCACCATTATAGTCTGTGGCCGAATCTACTAAGAGGACTCGAAGAACCGACATGTGAGTGTCATTTTTCAAAAGGTGTAAAATCATCAAGCATCTAAAATGGACGCCTGAAGTCAGTAATAACCAAAAATCTATATTCTTACATGAAATCGGCTAATTTTTATGGAAATTTTCAGGATGGCATAGTACTTTACAATTTTTTAAATAAAACTTAGCAAACAAGATCCCGGGTTTTAGCTGCCTGGCGGGTGGTTTGCTCGGTCACTAAAAATAATTGAGTGCTTATATTCACTCTGACTAGGGGGTAAGAATGCGGTTGTCTAAGACACGATGTTTGTCTCATGGTTTGTATCAAAGATGGTGCGCGATGATTGGACAGTGAGGATGAATACATGGAAGCCTTGATCTTTTAGTTCCTCATAGGCAATACCAACAACATGGTGCTTTTCAACTTCACTAAATAGTACCATTCAAGTGATTAATCGGCCACCGTGTAATCATAATGAAACGTTAGCAATTAACAAATAATACATTTGCAGTACCACAAAGTCTATAAACGAATAGGTGCTAGAAAAAATGTTTAATAAGACTGCAATAGAGCAAGGATACAGATTAATAATATATAGTTTGACATAAAGATTGGCAGAAGCTTTAAAGATAAAATCAAAAGAACTGCCAGTAAACTAAAAAATTAAAATGTTTAGACAATACCTTACTTGAAAGTAAAACTAATTTTGAAAGCGACATTACGTTCCAAGGGGAGCAAATTAGAGTGGACTACATAACGAAAAGAGTAACAATAATAAATATTTAAAAAAAATGAAAGCAATTTAGGAAAATTACAAGATGGGAGATAGAAATTGGCATTCTCACTTACCTATGCTTATTACTACTAAGAAAGTAATTATAGAAGCAGCAGTTATAGTATCAGAATATTCTGTACACAGGTACTTTGCAATTAATATTGCCCCGAAGCAAAAGAGGTTGCAAGGTAAAACTCTGTGATAAAGCGTAACTTAATTCCCGCCCTTTAACTTTAATATATCGTAGCGTCTGTGTAATCATAGTAAATCGCCATCTGTCAGCTTTACAAGAGGTGCCTATTCTACCAACATAACCTAAAAATCGCTAATAAAGGCAAGCAACATTTATGACACCCCTTTATTTTTGTGTCTTTACATAAAAGTATCCGGTGAAGCCCTGAAAATAATTTGTGCAACTTTACTATGGTATTTGCAAAAAATGGTTTCGATGAAAATTTCCTGGACTGCCAAATAAAGTCGAAGATAAGATCTGGAACATACACAGGCAGAGCTCGCAAAGAAACTCTAAGTAACACGTTAAATCATATCTAGGCGTCTACATAATCTGGAGAGGCTTTAAAAGGAAGGCCGTTAGCTTTTCATAAATTCATATGATCTTTTTTTTGTTGTTTTACAGATTCAAGAAGAAAACTTTCTTGTATCAAACTGTAATGTGCTATTTTCTTGTAAATCCAAAGAAGTGAAAACCATGAGTTTATTCAAACGAACTGTCGAGTTGTTTACAGGTGATAAAACAGTAGCGCGTGTTAATGACTTACCCGATCCAAGAAGGCCTTGTTCGGACAAAATAATAAGGAATTTTTCATTTTGTTTCAGACAACCTTTGGAAACTATCGTCGATTTAAGTTCGGAAATTTTAAAACATCTGACGTATTCGCCAGGCTTCGTTCCTTAATATTATCATCTTTTCAGATTCCTGTATCACTTCACTGGTGCGACGTCACTTTTGGCAAAAGTGTCGAAAAAGGCCTTATTGAGTTTACCAAATCCAAGGCATCCTTTTTACCGAAGTGAAATTCGACAGCTGTCTAAAGATGAGAAAAATTCTTAGAAAACGAAAGGGATCATGTGGTTAGCCGATTCCCCATTAATTATTTTTACCCAAAAATAAACAGAAGGTTAAAGAAAAATTTTGGAGTATTAAGCAGGACCAATTTGGTTTTTCATTTTCAAGAGAAATTTGTTTCAGAGGATCCATAGTACTTGAATACATTATTTGAAGTGTAAAGCAATGAGCAAAATCTTATGGAAATTGGGGCGAATCTTCCAGTGACGAACTATATGATAAAGAATAGTTTGTCCATTATCCTTATGTGCATTAACTATAAGCCACTTCTGGTGGAAATTTGAAAACAAAAATTGTACCTCCTTTTCTGGGTTTAATGTTTTGACATAGAGAATTTAAAATTTTTAAAAAATTATACAAGTAAGATAACATGGGTGGGCCGAAACCAACCATCGATATAAATTTTAATAAATTTGGATTTTGGTTTTACCAAACCTTTGTTGATAAAGAATTTTAATAGTAAGGAGAAACATTTTAGACCAAATAAAATGCAGAAGTTCCTCGATAAAAATTCGCGCCTTGCACAATAATCTAAAATGCGATCAAAAGCTACCCTTTCGACTTTAACAGCAAGCTGATTTATAGTTGGCAATAGACGAGGGCTTTGAGAGCTGGATATTCGATTACGTGCTCTTGAGCAGGTTCGAGGCCCGCTCCATCCATGGAGGTCTGTCGGGTTGTACATTTAAGTTAGAATTAGGCTCGGTTGTAAGTTAGTAGGGATGTTGTGGCCACAATGCTAATAGTACGAACTCCTTTGTCCAAACTTTCACAAATACAAATTTTTCCAAAGAGTTCTTTTTCAATTTTCCAGTATTATTTTTGTCTAAATAAAAAGAAAATAGAGATAAGTACGACAATGCCTGAATTAGCCCGGTCTTGCGAAAAAATCAAAAACCAAAAGAACAAAGAAATTTTTTTTGCCAATTTTTCAACTCGGTAAATAAAAAAAATGGCAAGCAAGAACGAAAAGAATTCTAAAAATATAAACGCACAGGAGAGAGAAAATTTAATTTTGTGGAAAATAATAAACAAAAAGTGATAATATTTCTAAGTGAAATACTAAAAAAAATAAATGCGCAAAGAATAGAAAAATTAACAATAGTGAGTGTACATTGAGGGTAGCGGGTAGACACCTTATGATCTCGATAGATATTTAATCCATTCAGCGAATACATGTAGTAATAAAACTGTCAAAAATTCCCGCTCTTTTTAAATAACTATCCGTTATTGACCGGTTTAAAAAGTACGGATATTTCAGTAGTCAGGTACACATTGACCCATTTTAAGGCACTCGTGTGTTAGTGCTGCGGCTAACTCGTTGCGCTTAGAAGTAGCGATTTAATTTGTAACTCACTATTAATGATAGAGTGCATTGTAATAGTGAGTTTTTAAATTTTTATTCATCTGTTTAGCGCAAAGGGGTAAATATGAAATATTAATATAAATGCTACATTGTAAACCTGGCTTCGGCGCACATCTTTCTGCGTTTCAGGGCGGTTCAGGGGTGTGTCATGATGATTTATTACTATATGTATTGGCTGAATGTATAATAGTATACTACAGGGAAGCGACCTTGCCCACGCGAACCGTCGTTCTTTTTATCCCAAACATAGAAGAGAATCATGTTCTAACCCTAAAATCCAAACTCATCTTATATCTGATCCAGCCTAAATCTCTTTACTACCTGTCAACCCGCCCGGCTAGCGTAGAAGGTTATGGATAAAAAACCTAAATAGAAACATGTCGAATATACAAATTCTATTACTCCAAGCGAGTAGAACAAATTTAGAATTTTTCACTGATACTTCAGTCAGCCACATTTTGGATTTTGGGGGGAGGGAGCATAAATTCGATAGTACCCACCAATCGAAAGAACCCAAAACAACAAAGACCAAAACGAACATAGCTACATTTAACATAGGAACATTAGGAGATGAAGAAAAATTAATCGAACTGGAGGTGGAAAAATAAGGTGGACGGTAATTTGTGTAGCTGAAGTCTGAAGAAAAGTGTGTAAAACTAAAAAGCGGACACATACTATTCACTAAAGGACACCCAAACAAGAAGAAAGAGGAATCCCAGGAGAAAAGTACTGATCAACTATATTTAGGGAAATAACCTATACGTATTTTAAAAAAACAAAATAAAGAAGATGAACCTGGCAAAACGCAAATGAGAACATAAAAAAGAAATCGACTACTTCATATGTAATGACAAAAACACCATCATAGACACGGCTATACTTAATACAATTAACGCAGAAAGTGATCATCGGATAGCAAGGGCACAATTGAGCATTAACGCCTAGAAAAAAAAAGAAAAAAAAGTTTATCAAAAATGGGAAGACAAATAGACGAAGTATAAAAACTAATTGAAAAAAGAAGCCAACTACCAAAAGACAGAACATTCAACAAAATCGAACTAGCAGAAATTAATAAAGCTATCAAAAACAAATAAGAAACAATAAGGCAAATTTAAGAATATTAAAATAAAAAAAAAACTAGAATAAAGAAAAAGTTTAAAAAATATGTTATGAAAAACATCGAATAACAAAGCTGATAAATGAAGAAAATAAAGAAATAACAGAAACCAAAGAACTAACGAAGGCTGTAGAAACATTGCACCAAACCCTACATGAAAGTAAACAGACATCGCTACCAGAAAAAGGAGAAATAGATAGAAAGAAAGTTATAAATTTAGTATCCGAAGAATTATAGGAAATCACAATCGGAGAAATAAATAACGCCTCGAAGAATATGTCTAACAACAGAATAGTTGTAGAAATGATAAAGTATGGAGGTAAACCTGTCTTGAAACAACTAAGCAAATTTTCAATAAGTGCTTAATGGACTCCCCAATACCAAACGCCAAATTTTCAAAAAAGGAAACAGGTATAAATTAAAAAACTACAGGCCCGTAAGTCTTCTTTCAGTGCTGTACAAGCTGTTTACGAAAACAGTAACACATAATTGGATAGTCATCAGCCACACTAACAAGCTGTATTAAGGCGAGATTACTACAGACAGTGCGAATACCAGTAGAAAAGACAAACGAATATAACATAAAATTATGGACAGCAATGATAAATTATAAAAAAGCATTTGACTCACTAAAGATATGGGCAGTTCTAAATGCTCTAACTAACTGTAGAATAGATGATGAGTACACAACCCTTATTATGAGCATACAACAATGCAGATAAAGGCAGATATACAAACAAGTCCAAGACACATCGTGAAATATAACAATTTCTCTCAAATTGTTCATATTGGCAATGGAAGATATGTTTAGGACGCTAGTATTGATGGCGAGAAACTTAATCATCTGAGATTTGCCGATAATATAATATTGATAGCAAAAAACCAAATAGAACTCCAAGAAATGTTAGAAGAACTAAAGGAAGCATCCAAATGTATGAGACTAAAAATAAACATAAACAAAACAAAGTATTTAATAAATGAGATCGAAGAGGAAGAGGAGATCAGGCTAAAAGAAAAAACAATAGAAAAAGTTGATGCGTTTGTATATCTGAGACAAAAATATAACGTTCAAAGAACAATTTGACAGCAGACCTACAGAAAAGATTATCACTGGCCTGGTCGACGTTGGGAAAATTACAAGATGTATTCCAGTCGTAAATACCAAATACACTAAAAGCAAATATTTTTGATCAGTGTTTTGCCGGTTCTAACATATGGCACAGAGACTTGGACCCTCAATAAGAATATGGTGCACAAAAGTCGATTGAGAGAAAGATGCTGAACGTTAAGCTACGTGATCATATGCATAATACCGAAATACGAAGAAGATCTAAGATAACCGATGTAATAGAAAGATTATGTACTCTAAGGTCGAACTGGGCTGGGCAAACAGGAAGAATGCAAGATAATACATGGACACGTAGGATCATAGAATCGAAACCTTGAGAAAGTAAAAGATAGAGCAAGACCGCAGACCAGGTGAACAGACGACATAAAGAGAGTGGCAGGATACGATTGGATGAAGACACTTCTGCTGCTGGTGGTGATGGTGATGAGGAGCATAGATTTAGTTTTAATTCGAGACAAAAAAAGAAAGATTACTAAAAAATAATTTTCAAAATCTAACACACAGTAAATAAACCAAAACAGTGTTAATTGCAGCAAAATAATTACATAAAAAAGTGTGAGGTAATGGTTGAAAAAGTTAAAAAAGTGAAACATGAAGAAAAAAAAGTAAAAGAAAAGAGAAGAAGAAGGAAATCATACATATGTAGGTCACCATATCTGCAAAGGATGAAACGAAACGAGTCTGTCTGTATAGCCTTGACTCAAATGACAACTTTTAATATTCTTGTCAAAACTGAAAAATTGGTGAAACTCTGATTAATGAAGGTACGTCTCAAAGTGGAATTTTCCAAAGTTTAATCACAATCGTTTGTACTATTATTGCTCAATAGAAATAAAAGCGTAATTGAGTTGGCCGGAACACTAATGAGGCACTTACTGCGACTTTAAGGGTCTGTAAGCGGAAAGCGCGGCACTTACTAAACTTCTATGAACTCGCAGTTGAGGAGCAGCTTCTTGGGGCCCAGCTCCACGACGGCCACCGTCTGGTCGTGGAAGTACACCATCAGCGCGGAGTCGTTCCTCACCCTCTTGCCGGAGTACTGCTTGAGGCCGGCCTGGCGCTGCTCGCGGCCGGAGAAGCCGCCGAACAGCGCCAGCGAGGGGAACTTCAGCGACAGCGAGGGCTTCCCCTGGGTGCCGATGACGCACAGCACGAAGAAGGCGACGTACATCGCCTCGCCTGTCAGGATCATGTCGCCAGTCCGTGCGAATTCGACGGGCCGCGAAACAAAATCTGCATGCCGTTGTTTTTGTTTACCTGTCGCGCGGCCGCTTCCGCGTCATTCCGAGCTCTTCAGCGCGAGAAGTCCACGGGAGCTGCGCACCCACGTCCGGCTCGTCCTGGCGGACACTGGAGGAGCATGAAATACACGGGCTCAGGTAACAGTCGCACCTGCACTGGCGGTGGCCGAGTAGGTCAGTGGAAACGGCTCCATTAGCGGCGTCGGAGCGCCGCCGGCCACCTGGCGGCGAGCCGCGCTTTCCCCAAAGCTGGACGCTTAATGCTTGACGTCGTCCATTGCGCTACTTGCCGTCCCGTTGGAGGTTATAAAAGTGACTTGAGTTGTCATTAGAGACCTCCACAAATTAGAATAGCCAATTTCAACTTTGAACTTTATAAAATGCAAAAGTTTAGACAATTTTTAGTTTTTCAACTTTTGTTCATCTCTCGGTTCATCCTGCTGTTTCTTCTCTTTCGCAAGCTTTAGAAAAAACTGTTCTCTGTTCAATTTTGAGGGTTGTAATGTTATAACCGACCTTTTTCTAAAGCCCGCTTTAATGATTTATTTTCTAGCCATTCGGCCTTTTCTTGAACCCATTGCTTAGATTTTAGGTTTTTTCTTCTCTTAAAGAAGATTTGTTGTACAGTGCAATTATCTGTAGCCACCTCTAGAATTGCGTGATTGCGTTAGAAAAACCTTTGTCACCCAGAGAACACATTCAACTCCTTCCCCGGAAGTTTGACTGAACTCTCCCCGTGTCCTTTGTCATGTATTTTATTTGAAAGCGCTGCAGACCTTTAGGGGTCCAAGGCTTTAATTGTTAGCGTTGCCACTCCCTGATCCTACATATCTGTAGATCCGCTTTCACCGACTTCTTCCACTTCCTTCTTGGTCGTCCTCTTTTTTGTTTTGTATCACTTTTACGTTCCAACTTGACCTTTGTTACTTTTCCTTCAAGCAATCTTTCTACATGTCTAAGCGATGGTTGTTACATTTGGTTGATTAAACATTTCTATCATTTAATGGCTTGTACGTCTTTGTCATATCTCGCTCTCTTTTGTACCCCTATATATTCTCTGAAGCAGCTTGCGTTTCTTGCCCAGTTTTCTCTGCGTCTTTATGACGGATCCATGTTTTGTATGCATTATTGTTGGTCTTTTACCCTTTCAAAACCGCATTTTTTTTCTTTTATCCATATTATCTTGTACTCTTGACCAACTAAATTATCATAACCTCTCATTTCCATGTATTTAATTATATCTTTATTTATTTCTATATCATAATCATTAGCAGTCATTTCCAGTCCCCTAAATACATCTTTTAACTGGCGGGTTAAAACCACTAAATTATTAGCATTGATATTTATGGTGGTATACATATATACATAGTACCTATCGTATGTATCCGATCTTCTCACACCAACTTCTCGAGTACCAAATTAAAGAGCAATGGAGATACTAGGCCACATTGCTGTAAACCTCTGTCGACTTTGAAACTATCTGAAGCCCTTCCTTTCAGTAACATCATACAACTGTGTTCTTTAATATAACTTTACATAAGTTGCCAATTGATGTATTGGTTGCATCATAAGCTTGTTCGAAGTTGATAAATGATATACACAACACCAAATTAAATTTTGTTGCAAAATTTAAACAATTACTGATTTGTTCGATCTAAAATCCGTTTTAGTATAGTTAGGATGTGACATAGTGCGTCTTATAGTGTTATTTACTTATAGACAGGACACAAGATAGCTTGCAACCATTCTTTATTTCAACTTGCAATATTTCTCCCCCCTCTCACTGTAATACATTTTTCTCTTCTAATTTATTGGTTTTCTGTTTGTTTACTACAAATCAATATCTTCTTATTTGGTATTTTTTCTGTTATTTCTTGTATATTTTCTTCATTTATAATTTCTTAGGTTGCCTGGTTCTGCTCCCCCAAATAAAGCACACTCTGGAAATGTTTCTTCCATAGTTCTAATTCCTCATCAGTTTCTCGCAGAAATTTCTATTTTTATCTTTTCAGGAACTTGTCACCTTTTTATCTACTTTGTTGATTCTTAGCTTCTTGGTAAAAATTCTTGATTTCTCTTAGTTTCTTCTTTTTACTTCTCTTCTGGTTAGTTTCTATAGATTTTCTTTTTCTAAACTGCCATCCATTATTTTATTTATCCCGGACTTACTATACTTCTCTACTACTACTTTGCACCCCTCGTCGTACCATTTTTTTTTGTCTCTTCTGCCTTTTGTATTTTTCTCTCCAGGTGACTCCTATATCAATGTTTCCTCAATTTTTCTTAGTCTAGATTCTAAACCCTCTCTATAATCGTCTTTAATCTTCCTACTTTTCAATAAGTTGGCAGTATAACGTTTGATTTTCTTAGCGTTTGTATTAGTCCTCTTTGGTCGGTTTTGTGTAAACTTTGCCCTTATTAGGAAATTATCAAATTTAACCTTTGCTTATATATAGCTTCTGCTGTTCTTTATATTCTTTATGAATTTACTTTCTATCAATATTTGATCGATTTGATTGTTAGTTTTCCCATCTGGAGATACCCACGTTTCTTTATAAATTTCCTTGTATTGGAAAAATTTACTGATAATCATCATGTGATGTTTGGTTATTTGTGATGTCAAGTTATTTGTTTATTTCTATCCTCCCTTCCAATTTTGTGTTAAAATCTTCTATAATTAACTTTGTTGTATAGTAGTACTTACAAAAATTTTTCAAAATTTCATAAATTTTGTCTTCTTCTTCTTCTTTCTGTTCGGTAGGTGCAAGTATGTCCATTGTGGTTATTTTTCTATATGCATCTTTCATTCTCATTCTAAATCTGTTAGCATTTTTTATACTTTTTATTTAATGAAAAAAAAAATACCAACAAAACTTTTTACCCCCGCCGTTAAAAAATAATCATCTATTTCAGTGGTCAAAACGCCCCTTTGTTTAGTCTCTTGAATTGTTGCAATAGCAGTGTTGTATTTTTTAATTTAATCAAAATTGTTAGTGCTCCTTTTTGAAATGTTTCCCTCACATTCCATTGCCCTATCATAATCAATTTCTCTCCTTTAGCCCATCCGCAGCCCGGTTTTCCAATTAGTCTTTTTTTTGGAAAGGACCAGGTTCAGGATCAGAAATCTTCCTGTTTTTAATTTTTTTTTAGTTTCTCTGATTTCCACCATTTATTATTTATACACTTTTTTTTATAACCGACCTTTTCCTTTTTCAGCTATCATCAAGCTCCTTATGTTTTTGTAGTCAAGTTTCACTTTGGGTTAAATCATATTCGATATAGCATTTCAGACCTTTTAGTTTTCTCTTATTTCTCGCTATCATTTTCTTTTCTTTTAAACCATAACGGTTATTATTATTATCGGTCATTTTCCTGATGAAACTTTTATTTTTTTCATATCTTTAATTTTAATCTTTACATTTAAAGATTCATTACCTTTAAACTCGCGCCCCTTAATAACTGGATTCTTTTTTCTGCTACGTTTTGTTACGCCCTTTGTTACAACCCTTTAAATTGCAATAACCTTAAGTGCCTTATATACTCTTAAACTGTTTTATAAAAATGATCCTGGCGTGAATTTCTAATGTTTACCATAATTTGTTTATAGAGCTAGTTCAGAACTTGGCTACAATTCCTTCTGCGTCTATTTTATAACTCTAGAATAAATTCTATAAAATAGTTCGTTAAGTTGTAAGATATTTAAGGACACCAAACTTCTAAGGGGTGTAACAAAGGGCACGGAAGTTGCAGCCCAGCTATGTGGGGCGAAATGTGTTCCTAAAATGCCAATAAATATTTTGATACCACATTTATCTTTAGAGGTAATATATACAATTGAGTATAGTGATCAATTGTACAATTAGGTCGAAACTTCTGACCACCTTTTTTGAACTCCTCGTTAAAAAGTAGAATAGGAATGTCTCATAAACCCCACCCATTGAAACATCCCTAAGGGGGGTTTCCCGCTTTTTTTATTTTAAAGTGACATATCTCATGAACGATAATATATAGTGCTGAGACCTTCATAGTTGATTGGTTGGTCTAAGTTTGAGTTTCCAAGATGTTTATGAGTTTCAACATTTGTATATATTACCGTTTCGTCCCCTGATCTTCTTATACAATCGACCTAGAGGTGGCAAGAGTAAACGCATAATTAATTTCAAGAAATGAATTTACAATTTCTTATTTTTTGATATAATCTCCTGCTACATGGAATGTTGAAAAGCTTCAGCGTGGAAAGATTTGTTGGGACACCTGAGCCATTATAGGACAGCTTCCTTCACCTTATCATCGGTGCTGAAATGTTTACAAATATTCTTTTAGAAGTTCAAAAATTTCTCTGAGTGTAATCTGATTGCAAAGAAGATGTCAATTGATTACTCGCTTGTGTTGTTGAAGTGCCTGGATTCTAAACCCAGATGTTTTCTCTCGTTGTTGTAAAACCTCTTTGTGGATGGTGGTGTGGACCGTACAAGCCTTTTCCGTTACTACATATAGAAGAATCACAATTTTCAGAAGGTTATGGCAACGGCGCTTTTCTGAAACGTATCCTGCAAGGGTTGTGATTGTTGAATTTGGGTCATCTTAGATGTTTCCTAATAGAGTCATTGTTTGTTCTCTTGTAAACTTCCTGATGGTGGAGAGTTTGCACTTCTATGGTGCAAATCTGGACTCCGCTTTTGGATCACCTAGAACTTATTTGTGAATGTTTTTGTAGTATATCTCTAAAGAGGTGTGAAGACACCTTCCGGTCGAATTGCTTTAATCTGCACTTATTTAGGTAAAGGTTGGGCGTTATTCTGTTAACAAACCAAATTATTTTTCTACTCGCTGGTTACGCATATCGTTCAGAATTCGATAGTAATTTTCTTCTTTGATAATGGCCATTACTTTTTTGGGCGGTGGCACGTCCGTATGCGTTCGCTGCATGCAATTTCATTTTGATTACGTTGCGGAATGATAAAATTAGATTTTATCACACATAGTGATTCAATTAAAAATCTTTTCTTTCGATAAAAAGTGAAAAGGTGTCTTGGTATCCAATTCGCACTAACTTCTGGAAAACGTCAATGTCTGTAAATGACAATATTTGCTATCCCCGCAAATACTTGTCTCTTGTACAATTTTACAAAAGAGTTACGGGTCGATTTTAAGGATCAAGCATTCCATCACGGAGAATCCTCTTTTATGTTCTTTCACAGTCTTTAATTCACGCTACATTTTCATTTTTTTGTCAAATGGCTAACTTGTGACGTGCACTCAACCCAAAGGTAATAGAGCCTACTCCCAGTAGTACCACCACCCTAGTATTCCAATAAAGAAATCTAAAAGAAAAGTTTTAATACAAACTGCTCTTTTCTTCCAGTCCTTAGCGGAAAGTTGTCTTGGTACTTTCCAAAAATATAAATGTCAATGAATGTTTACTGTCTCCACAGAAGGATTTGACATTTTAAAATCAACCATTTAAATGTAAATGTAGTTTTTTTAAAAAGGTTTGGACTATACAAATGTTCATAACAGTGGAAAGCTGTTTTAATATACCGTATATATATATATATATATATATATATATATATATATATATATATATATATATATATATATATATATATATATATATATATATATATATTATATATATGTATACTAACTTTCCTGAAAATCATATTTTGTAAATGATAATTTTACGAGTATAGGTTTTCTAAAATCAGGCATTCTACCACGAAAGGTGTTGTCATTTGCGAATGTACAGACATCTTTAAAAGGTTCCCATTATTCAAGTATCTTACTGCAGCTAAATGTTTCATCACCGTAATGTGCTTGCAATATTCTCTCAATTTTCATATGTGCGCAAAATCTGTTGTCTGACATTTTGATTACCTGTCAAGTGACTGCCCCGTTAAGTGCACACCACCTATACGGTAATAGATCATACTTGTTACTGACTATATTCCCAATAGCGCCATCGTTCTAGAATTACACCAACAAAGTCAAAGAAGAAAGTTGTAATATCGACAGCTCTTTTCTTCTCATTATTAATGGAAAGCTGCTTTGTTACCCAATGAAATAATTTTGAAAAAACTTAGATGTCTGTGAATGATAATGTTCACCGTTTTCATAAAAAGATTTGTTCTCCCGCGCAATTTTACGAAAAGTTATAGGTCAATTCTTCGGAATCAGAGCTTCCTCCACGGACGGGGTTACTACCTGGGAATATATAGCACATTCTTTAAAACATTTACCTTATTTAAATGTCACTGCAGCCGAGTGCCTCACCATCGTACCGTGGTTACAATCTTCTGTTTTTTGCGAGTTTGCACTCTTTCATGCACATACTAACTCAATTAATGGTCATTCTACTAACTGTCAAGTGAAGCGCGTAACACCTGGTAATAAAGCAGTGACTACTCCCAGTAGTACCGCCACGCTAGTACCCCAACAAAGAAGTCTAAGTGTAAGTTGTAATATTGCAACCTCTTATTGATAGCAGAAAGTCGTTTTGATGCCAAATGTATACTAATTTTCTGAAAATTCAATTGTTAATGAATAATAATGTTCACCCCCCCCCCCCCTGCAGAAAGATTTGTTTCTTGTGAAATTTCACGAAAGGTTACGGATCGATTATTCAGGATTGTTACCCGAGGATATACAAAACTTTCTTTAAAACATTTATACCATTAGAATATCTTACTACAGCGAAGTGCCTTATCACCCTACTAAGCTTGCAATTTTTGCAAGTTCTCTTCTTTCACAAAAATCTTGATAGCTCGTACATGCTTTTTTGTTCGCCATTTTGTTTATCTGTCAAGTGAGTAACTCGTAACGTGTACGCCACCTAGCGGTAATAAGAAAGACCATTATGATAGCCTGTACCTTTAAAATAACTTAATCTCTTGTAAGCAGTTTAAGAAAAATAAGAGGTTAAGAATATAGTCGCAATCCATGGGTTACGATGCATGGAAAGGCTACTTACTAGTACTAATTTGGAAGAAAATGAAAAGTTTGTACCTCATTTGTAAAGATAGCTATCTATATCTCTAACAACTTTATATTCTTTGATACCATCCTAAAATGTTGCGCCTTGAGCGTTTGATACTAATGCCGGTACCATGCATAAACTCTTTTAACTCGATTTAAAAAAAACGAACTTGTTCCGAATTATCTTTTATTTTAATCACATCCAAACCATCTATAGGTCAAATATGGCAAACGTGGCAGATGATTTCTCCTCCAACAGATATGTGAAACCAGCTAGCTCTAGTAGTCAGTGGATTACCTCTCACAACTGTATTAGAGCAGCTGATAAAATTAAATATTTCTACTTACTCACATTCAATTAAACCAAATGTTGCGGTTGAATTTTTTTACCCAAAAATAAAGATTACGTTTGGCTTAGAATTGTCCTATTAAAATATCATTCTGTATTAAATGGAAGTGCGGGTAATATATTTTTTTCTAAAGAATTTCTCTGCAATAGTCCTGATGTTGAATTGCTAACGAAACTTACTCTATTAAATATATTCTATTAAATATTATGTCGGAATCTGCTTTTCCCTAATTTTGTATATTTTGGATTTTGCTCACCAATCTTAAGTCTTAATAGTCACAATTGGGGCTAACTTATTTTAAAGGTAATCGAAAAGAGTAAAAAGTAAAAAGAACTTTTTAAATTTCAGAAGGATGACCACTGAGTTCCCAAATGTGGCCATTCTTTACAAATCGCTTGCTTAGCTCGTTTAGAGCATGTATCAAACCGTCATCTGTCTACAATTCGATCAAAAATGATTTGATCTGTTCAACGATGACGTAGCGATATTGGGGTATCAAACTTATGACCCCATTTTTCTTCTCTTACCTGGCGTGGATGTTGGTGGTCTTTACTTGGTCTTCCCTCTACCGTTTTACGGGGGAATTAAAATCTTCAGGCGTTTTTAGTGCGTATCCCTGTCTAGCTCGTAGTTGTAGAAACCACAGATGATAGGGTTGCCATGGTCTTCAACGCGGGCGAACAATTGCCGAGTGATCTGGGAAATAAACTTCTGCGGTTGGCAACTCGGTGGCGCGGTATAGGACGGTTTGTTACGAAACAGAGCGCCAAAGATAGTTCTAAGAGCCCGGATCTAGACTACCTTGAGTCTTTGTGTAGTACTCCCAGTTGGAGTACATGTACAGCATAATCGAGCGGACAATGCCTTTGTAGATCGTGAGTTTGTTGCAAAAAGAAAACCAGCTCTGGGGATAAAGAAGGCTGCTTTTACCTTTGCAACTATCCGATCTACGTAAGGCTTTTAAAGTAAACTTTTCATCTAAAGTCACTCTAAGGTATCTCCCAGTCGAAGTTCTGGGTTTTTACAAATCGGATAACTAACAAAGTTGGATTTTCGTAGAGAATAGAATGGCTGTATTTTTATCGACATTTATTCGTATTCTCCATCTGATACACCATACTTGTCTAGCTCCTCCTTGACACACTGAATTGTTATAGAAAGCCATTGAGAGCTTAATGGCACTGCTGTCATCTACATGCTGGGCCACTGTTGTAGAAAGCATTGTCGGGATGTTTTGGATGTAGATGCAGAACAACGTTGGTCACAATTCCGATCCTTGCGGATGGCTTGGCTTGACTCTAGGTACTGGAAAAACAAAAGCTAATCACCGAAACAAGCTGGTTGAAACAAAATTCTACATGTATACGTGTAATTTTAATTTGAGTCTTCAATGAGAAAGAACTCACTTTGAGTTTTTGCTCAAATTTTCATTATATAGGTTACCGCGTTACCTTGTACTTAGCACTGATTGTTTTTCATTACAATGAGCAATATGATAAAACCACGCAATATATTCTTACTGGAGCGCATGTGGACCACTGTTTTGCAACTTGTAGAACTCTTCGGGCACTTGGTGAGATATTGGAGGCTATTTTTGAAAATCATTATTTTCAAATTTTAGATAAAGTGTAACTTTTCTTTACGTTTAATGCTCTATAAAGTGAACTGGTTGACTGGCTACTACTTTGTAGATATAACTAGGCAAACACAAGCTGGATTTTTAGGTATGAGACTAAGTACGTCAGCACTAGACTCGGGCATCTTATCATCCTGTGTCAAGTCCAACCTCGTGCGAATCCTCCTAGATCGACCGCATTTTAGAACTTTGCTGTGTTTTAGTCACATCAAATGTTTTCACCTTTTATTACGTGAAATTCAACTATGTTATTTGGTACTAATAACTTTATTCTCGTACCCGGTACCATTAGCAATTTTTTTTAAATTATCAGTTTTCGATCTCTAACTTGGGCATACGTGCATCTTAGTCTGATCTGCTGATGCAACAGGGGTGGCTTCAAAACTTTCAAAATTAGTTATAAAGTTGTCATCAGTTTGAATTTCCATATTTTATTATCAAACTAATATTTCTTCTTTCCAAATTTCAAATTTTATAATCAGTAAACTTAGTAATTTTACAGTTCACTTTGTAATGCATAGAATATTTGACGTTTTATTTTTCAGTTATATTGAAATAGTAAAAAGTCATTAAAATTCTATTCACATTTCCATTATTAGAGATCATACCTAACTCTGTTGATTTACGGTCAGGCAGACATTTTGGTAAAAGCAAATATAGTTTTAGATAGATATTTAGTGTCATCGTGTTTAGAAAGTAAAAGTCTTGTAACTTCCAATTCGGTGTAGTATTGAGTCATCTAAGTAAGACGAAAACACTGTGATAGCATAAACGAGCAGCTCTCTCGTTCTCCCTTTCAATCTCCAACTTTCTTTTTTATTCCATTTTTAGAAATAGACTAGTAGAATCGTACTAGTATTTGCTTTATCAAGAAAAGGTAGCTGCAACAATTCTTATTAGAAAGTGATTAAACATATGACTACCACTATCTTTTCTTTATCATTATTGCACTCGTTTGATCGGAAGTCGAAATTTAAGTTCTATACCGTTAGAAAATTTTTGACAACTTATCATAAAAAATCTTTAGATATTTTGTGATTTCCTTAAATAGAGTCATCGCCTGGAAACTTGTGTTACATTTCTTTATTTTCTTCATCTCTTTTTGCTGTAGTCTGTTTAAAAAGTCTTTTAAGTTTTTATATCTTCGTTCTCCGTCCTCTTTATAACTTTCATCCTACATAAATCTTCGACTATTTTTTCTATTTGGTCTTAACTTTCTATTTTTGTTTGTTTTTGTATGTTTTCTTTTTTTTATAATTTCATATTCTTAAAGTTCTCTTTGAAATCCACCAATTTGGTTCTTGAGAAAGAAAAATTAGAAATGGTTTGAACCTATAATTTATTCGTTTTATGAATTATCGTTGTCACTATTATTTATCGAAGGTACGTTCACCATGAGTTCACTCAAGCAAAAAATCTCTTTTTGTTAGTTACAGCAATTCTGTGGTCAAAATCCTTGTTAAAAAGTGACTTAGAACTGAAGTGAACCAGCCTTTTATATTACAGCTTCGGGGATTTTCTTCAAGGGATAATTTGTGGGTTTTACCAGAAAGATTTGAAGAGTTTCTGTCTCGGATCCAGGCCAAAGAAGAAGACTCAAAATGATGATGAGGGATCTCTGAGAAACGACAATGAAAACAATAAAGACATGGACACTCGTTAAAATGATTATGGGATTATCCTGGAATATCCATCACTATCTGTTTGACCTCTTTGCATTGGAGATGAATTTTGTTTGTTTGGTAATCGAAAAGAAGTAATGCCTAAAACAAGAAGTAATTTTAGAAAAATAACACATCAAAAATAAGTCTTGAAAAGGCGTTCTTTAGAGCCATAAACCTTTAGAAGAACTTAGCCAAGATGAGTAAATGGCGTATCAACGATGTTGTCAGAAGAAAACTATAATAGAATAAGGAAAATGTTCTAAGAAGATTGAACCAGGAGGAAAAGAACAAACATCGAAAATCCTTTGTATGATGGGCGCAGTATCATAGTCAGAAAACCACGGCATCCCCCAAAGAAAGATATGATGGAAGAATAGCAAGTTTCTGCAAAAAAAGAATAATTTCAGTTTGCCTACCAGCACATCAAAGGGAATGTCAAGTTTCAACGTAACATCACAATTCATCAGGAGCAGCAAATACGACGACAGCATCTCTCTTTTACGTGATGTACTAGTAAAGACCCTGCTGAAAAAAAACAACGATAATCCTCGTTATGTGTCATAACAATAGTGAAAAGACTTTTTTGTTGACTCTACAAGATGGCCAACATTAATTTAGCAGGGTTTTTTAACCTCGGGGGAATGTCAGTTGCAAACAACCCCAAAGGAGAAAAATTGGAAAGTGATGGTCATTTGCAGAATTCCCGACCTTTTCCCATAAAATATAATTGGGTAAAGCACTGGTGACAAAGAAATAATCTTTTCTGTACACGTCAAAGCTGCAATTTTTGTCAAACTCAAATAAGAAGTAGATTTTTATTGAATTTAGGGAATTTGGTTCTTACGATGGAAGTTAATGAAGGAGTGTTGGATACCATATGATCTATATGCAATAAAACGATTTGATTTCACCTTTTTGACTTTTCTGTTGCACTGTTCTTTGAATTGTCCAATTTTAAAAAGTTTGGCAATTTCACTCATAGCTTGTTAACTTATTTTACAGTAAGACCATTGGTTATCCATTTTTCTATGGCATGATGTAATAACTCCTCATTTAATTTTTCAAATTTTAATTTACTTAATATATTATAAAACTTTTTTTTTTGTTTTTTAATGCATTATTGTACACCCATTATCCTTTTATGTATTAAATTAAAGGTAGCTACTTATGATCATTTTTAGTTTGAAGAACAGTGGGTTTTAAAATATTTTTTTGAACACTCCTCATCATTACTTCATACCTGTAATACTGCTATGTAAATAATCTTTAAAGCTTAAAGAAACAGATTCTGTAGACCGTAGAGCTTCTATAAACAGGTAGAAGAAAACATCTAAGTTGGGGCAAAAGCAGTGTTAATAATTACTATTCTGTTTTTACTGTCGATAAATTGATAACAATAATCTTCAATATCTAAATCATACATATGGGGTATTAGGAAAGGCTTGCAGTACATCTTTAATATTAATAATTTTTTAAAGTCTCATCACTCTTTTTAGATTCTTCAAAACCAGTCGTTGAACCAAACTCATATTTTATATGGGTGTTGATTTACTTACAATCCCACTCCATTAAAACATTTTTAAGTTAGAAAACTGTTTTCTTTTTAACTTGTTCTCCAAATATTTTACCATCTGTTATGATGTTGTTGGCAAAGCCAGCAGATGTACTGTTCTTAAACTTATTGGTAATTTTGTCGGTAAAGGCATGTGATACCTCAAAAGAATATTTTTTCTTACTTGAAAATGGTCGTGTGTAATGGCATGAATTACTGGTGCAAGAATGTCCAAAGCTCTTCTTCCTGATGATAAGTTGAATGCCAAACTTGAGTATCTTCTTAATAGCAACGATATTTTTCTCCATGATAAGCTAAGACTTAAATATATATTTTTTAAATCTGAATATAGTCGTACAGTAAAGACAATTATCTTTCAACATAGAAGCTATTTCCTCCAAACGCTGATCAACATTCAACCGTACGCAAAAACCAAAATGACATTCCAAGTTCTTTATCTTCTACTCTAGTTTAAGTTTAAATCTGTTTCAATGCGCTTGTGGTTGTTCTAACGTGAGATCATTGCTTTTTATTTAATATATGAATTAAAATATCTCTTTATTGCTGTATAAAGAAGTACTTTTTTCTCTAAGCACTTCTAATAGAAAGCTTGAATGAAAACATCAATTAGTTTGGTACTACTCCAGAGAAAATGGCTAATACAAAATGACAATGGACAAAAAACTTATCTGAAAAGCTCTCTTATATAAGGAAATAAAGGTTTGATTTTGTGTTCTATTCCAAATTTGATTTCTCTTCAGAATTAAACTGGCCTTTTACAAAATAACTATCTAATGCGTCATAATTCATATCAACTTCAAGAACTCATATAAACAAATTGAAGGTAAATTCAAAACTGGAATCGGATATCTGAAGTTTAGTATTCTGTGGTTAATTAAAAACAATACCCTCCATAGAAACAGAAGTACTCTTAACAAAACGGGAGTTCATCTTGCAGAATGTTCGAAATCTGTTTTTTAGAGTTTAAAGCCATTGAAATCTATGAATGTTCTTTACAACTTTGAAGCGCTTATCACAAATGCTCATTTTCATTTCTCTGTGAGGTACTATTTACATTAATTATCATCACGTTTAGTTAATTGGGGTTAAAAACTAAGTAAACATCTTTCACTCACCATTAGCTTTATCATCATTGTCAATGCAATATAAATTAAAAATATTAAAAATACAAAAAATAATAGGATTTTTAAAAGTAAATGTTTGTTGTACCCAACTCTTTCCATTCAGCGTAGAACATAGGCCTCCCCTAAATTCTTTCATGGCTCACGATCATCAGCACTTCTTCTTCCTCCCAAGATCACCAGCTTTTCTTATAAGTATCCTCTACTTTTCTTTCCAGTCTACAATTTTCAGTACTAGGTTTCGGTACCGGTCCCATTATATACCCGACTCATCTCTATTTAAAAATCTTATTACTTTCGTTTTTAACGATCCTCTTCTGAAGTTCAGCAATTGACTTTCCATTGGTCGTGGTATTTTGGCTAATTTATTGAGGACAGTTTGAGTTCCATATGTGGGTACCAGTAATACATATTGATTAAACAGTTTTCGTACTAAATACAATTAAATCTGTTTGTTCTCTAGGATCTCTTATTGTCTGCCGACTCCGACAAAAGTTTTATCATGATTGTTGATAGATAAATGAAAACTTTTTAGATTGTATTTACAGTGCTAAAGATCATTATTTTGATTTATATTAAACATTCTAATTGTAATAGGGATTATCATTGCTTAAGCACCCATGATCTGTCTTAAAGGCGTGGAGCCATATAAGCTGAATAATTTCAATTACAATAACAAAAAATTGGCAGATTTAATGAGAATTGTACAAGGAACAAAAAAAAACATGGTACGCAGATTAAATCTCCTTCAAAGTAAACTACTTCTGAGTTTATTTTCCCAGCATCGTCTTTACGGTACAAATGGTCTGCAAAATTCTACGAAATGCAGGTCATTACCTCGTCCTACTAGTTCAAATCTTCTCGACAGTCTAAGTCTCTTATGGAAACAGCCAGATGTCACAAAACTGCATATTTTACAAGATCTTTTACCAAAATTTCATAGCTCATTTTCTAGATCCCGACTATGGTTCTAAATTATAGCCTGTACGTATACATTCAATAATTTTTAGTATTTTGCTTGTTGATAGACTTTCAAAATGTGAGTTCTCAACAAATTCTTGGTCATCTCTGAATCATTTGTACCATGTCTTTATTCATGTTGCACTCATTGCATCGTTTCCAAAAGTTTCCTAAATCACCCAAATAATTTCTGGTGACGAATGTTTTAGCTTTACAAAAATATGGTGCAGATTTGTTGATCTACTCGCTCAGTCATTTGAAATTCAACGATCATATACTGCGAGTAGTTACTTATCAGCTGGCCCAGCCAGTAAATTTGTTTTCATTCATGCGCATTACAGTCCATTCTTATCGGCTGCGAGGTAAGATTACGATCGCGCAAACTGTTTTCACTATATTTAAATTGACTCAATATTTTCTGGACAGACCGCGTAGATAAATTCGAGCTATTTAAACTTCTGAGAAGTTCTTGATTAAAAAGAAAATTATTACATATCCAGTTTTGATTTTTTACTACACTTTACGTTATACAAATCTTGTGGTATTCGGAAAAAGTAATAAATTTAAGTTTAAACCATAGTTTACCTCTACACAAGTTTTGTATTGTTCTTAATTGCTTGGTCTTGGTTAATTATTTTATAATTTGGCAATTGACAAATTTCTACGATCATAACTATTCTTAATCAAAAGCGACTTTTCAATTGAGTAGTTTTTTGTGTCCTGATTATAAACAAAGGTAATTTTCGACTAAGGTGTGTTTTTGAAAATCCAACTTCTACCTCTTGCACTTTTAAGTCACACACAAAATTTATTATTATTTTTGCTTTCGACACATACAAGAATTGGAATAATTTTCTGTTAATTAGCAATTACGGAGTATTTAACATTGGTGCAATTAACCAACTTACGTAAGACTAGATGCGTAGTGTAGGACGTAACGCTGTCATTAACTTATTGACACCATTAGAAACTTAAAAACGTTACCACATCTCATGTAGTAATACGTGGAAGTATTGCATATAAATCGGGATTAGTATTTATAATTTATTGGAAACATACAAACTGACAAAGTTATTTTTCTACGCAGTCTCTTAATTTAAAAACACATTTTTCGACAGATAAATAATTCTCTGATGGCAATATTGTAAAATAAAGTGATCGCCACAACCGCCAATCCTCAATCTTTGTTGCTCTAAGCAAGATAACATTTCGAATTAGAAATTCTCATCTTTTCCGACGAGATATGAGTTTCGTTGCAATTTCAGCAGCCGTTAACCGGCGGTCATCTTTGAAAAGGCAGCGAACAATGCAAATACTCTCCTCTATACAATGGTTCTTGGACAACGTCGGTGAGCTTTTTTCAACTGTTTCTTGTCGCCCTAATATTTGTTTATATGTACACTTTAATCTTTGTCATGGTATGAAGTATTCTACAAAGAAAATTCCTATCTGTAACGTTTAGTTGTGTCCCTCTCCGTTTATTTCACGACGCCTAAAAAGTTCAGTTTATGTTTGAACCACCTACAAATGTGTTGGTGTAGCATAACAAAATTTAAAAAAAGTTCTCATAAATTTTAAATCAAAAAGAAACCTACAGGTATGATTTTTAAGTGATATAAAGCATTTTCGGGTAGTCGCATAAATATAAAAAACATTTAATTTTTAAAATAATTTAAAACAGGATTCAATTATTCTTTTATTTTTACTGGCTGTCCTTTAAAAGAATAAATATTTTTTTCGAAAAAAAATTGATACCATAATGACTTTTCAGAGAACTTTTTATTGTTTTTAAAAGTAAATATCAATCTGAAAGGTCATTATTTTATGAAAAACCGTGGACAATATCTAAATGAATTGTATTAGTCTAACTGAAGAATAATTTCCCTTCTAGCAGGGCTCCCAAAAGTGGGAGAAAGATTGTGTGCAATGTTGTGCATTTCTTCAAAAAAACTTTAAGAGAAAATGCAATTCATGCTTTATTACTGCTTAAATAGATCTCCTTGTATGTGCATAGTAGTTTCAAACTTGTACTACTAAGTTTTCGAAAAAACTAAAGTGGTAATACATGGTCGCTTCCAATTGTTTGATCTTTCGTCACTTATTTTTTTCATTTTCGAGTTCTCTTTGTACAACAATCTTTGTAAAATCATTTTTCCCCTATATTTGATGATTGCTTCTGCGTAAAACGATGCCATCAAGACGTTTTGATAACATGGTACACCATGTATATGTGTGTGTTATATCTTAAAATAAAATTGTTATCGTTACAAAAAATTCGCAATTTTTTTTTTGATAACATGCCGTTTGCTGTATAAAATTATTTAATTTGACGTTTTTGAAGCCGTAATCTTATCAGAACGTCGCTTTCCCGTGTGATCTAATTTAACACAATCTAAGCTCATCTAATCCAATTTAGCCAAACAATCAAACTTAATTTAAACTGTCACTGAAGATTTATTATTACGTCAACATTCAAGACATACTAAATAATTCATTTTCTAACGCAACTTATGTTGCAGTTTAATCTAAGTTTGTTACACAGCGTTTTAAATTATCAGGTGCATAACTTAACTTGGGACGTTCCCCGGGGACACGTAAAAAGTCAAGTACTTTTCACATTTTTGAAATAGTTTTTTTCACTTTTTGTGCTTTTGTGCCATCTCTGGGGGAGATAGAGGGTGATTTGGAGTTGATAAACTTAATCAAATCTCTAGGCATCTTCATTTCTAGTCATTTTGGCAGTGAAACGAAATGAATTTACCTTGCCGGTAAATTATCACTAGTGCACATCAGTTACCATTAATAACGCGTGATTGTTAGCGTTTCGCTGATTTCATTATACCTATACACAGCAATATCTTTCTAGTAGAGATGTTCAGCCACTCAGTATTTTTGGGACGGTTCTTCTGAATAAACCCACAATTTCCATAGGAAATCCCCTTCTGGTTGCAAGTCACAATCTAGTGCAAGAAATCTTCCCTCTTGAATCTGAAGATGGCCTTTCGTGTGAATTCTCCATAGCCTGTGTAGATACTTAAAAATAGTTTGATGCTTATTCCGAGTTTGTTTGCGAGCTCTAACTGTGTGTGTTACAGAAATATTTTTCCAAAAGTTACTCCAGTTCCTTATCTTTAACTTTCTTTGGCTCTCCAAGGTGTCTAGCAAACCGAAATTTTCGCTCTTACTGCCACAGAAATCATTTCTTGCAAATGTTGTAGGGACCCAACCTGCACTTATTCTCAGTTGAACCGCAAAAATAAAACAGTGTCTTAAATGTTGCGTGTGGCGCAACATTGTTTTTACGGTCGATTTTCAGGTTAAGTTAGTAAAACTGTCACAGCTTGTAGTGCATTGTAACGCTCACAGATGGCGCTTTGCTTTAACTATATGATAGGCATGATATGTAAATTTGAGTAGATAATCTAATACAATCCGTAAGTTAGAACAAAACTGCAAACTAAATGTCTAAATGTTTTTCACTAAGAAATTAAGAAAGTTAAACAATAATGAAATATTTATAAAGTAGATGGTAAGATGACTATCATCTCCAATGTAAACATATAAATATCTAAATGATATAGTACAAAAACTGGACACAATACTTTCAGTTTCAATATGTTTCTTAAATATGTTAGCCATTTTAACTTGAAAATGATAGCATGATTTTTAGTTGTGCAAATACTGAGTTTACCGCCTACCTCCATTTTTTTTATATTTATCAAAATTGTATTAAGACTAATACAACATTAAAATATCGTGCTGTGAGATGACCATCTTATCGCCTAAGAATTAGCGACAGCACTGTTTAATGAAGAGCTGATATTTTTTATGGTAATATAGATAATCCCATTCTATTCATAAGTGAGTGAGGTTAGAGTCAAGGTCAACTGTTAAACGTTGCCAATTAGCAATTAGACTGTCTTGATAACAATTTTCTCTTTGGCGGCCAGTTTTGTATGATTTTGCTGTTCACAAATGTGCAAAGATCGGGACATCTGATGCTTTCTTCCAATTCTCTCTTTTAACCTCAAAGGTAGAAAATCTTTTTATTTTCTAATGTAGTTAGAACTAGAATCGAAACAAATTATAGAGATAGATCACAAATTTTCTGTAACTAAACGGTTGATATCAATTTTTAGCATAGTCTCTCAAGTGGTGATCATCCACGCACTTAATACAGTGTGAGTCAGTGTGGTAATAGAATTGAACGTGGTCGAGGCTCTAACAAAGGTGACTTTTTAAGTGAAAGAGAATTTTTGATAATAGCAGTGACACTTTTCCTTAAGTAAAGACGACTAAATGTATAATCTTTATTCTGTATAAAGTGTTTCTGTCTTAAGTATGAAATTATTCAAAAAATTCAATCCCCAAAGTCTTCAATAAAGAAGGTCTTGACAAAGACTATATATTTTTTATATATTTAAGATTTGGTTGGTAGCATCCTTTCTTAAAAACAAAATCAGGTCCAAGAAGGACCCACCTTAGCAGGAGTCCTCTTTTTTACTGCATTTTTTTACGGCTTGTTCAAGATAATAATTACAAACGCGACAATATTACCGACGATATTGTTAATTATAACGAATTAAATTAAAGTTTTGTTCTTAAACACGCGAAATCAATCCAAATACCTCATATTGACAAAGAATTACTTTAAATTAGATATGCTAGATGTGGAAGTGAAACATCTTTGAATCATGGCTGGCTGCATGGAAAAAGTTTATTTACCATCTTCCACCGTTTGTAACTTAAACTTTCCACTCAAAAAATCATCTCGTCAATACTAAAGAGCACGTTCTTCTATCTTAGTACAGCTACGACGTATACATTCTGAAAACTTGCTGGTGCAGCCACGTATATCAGATTTTAACTTTAGACTTGATATTTTCTGTTGTTTTTTTTATATTCAATTACTAGGTTAAAGTGCTGTGTTATGTGCCAATTATTTTTTGGCTCTGCAGGTCAGTGTGTGTAGCAGGCCTATTGTTGGCAACGCAAAATAGCTGTTGAATCCTAATAAGCGTATTATTAAAAAAACGCACGCGTTGCATTTATTACTATTCACGAGGCGTGATTCCTTGTTTTTGTCATGGTATCGCTGTTCCTACATTCTCCCTAATTTGCATGCACGAAGAGTCAGTACCGGGTCGCTTTCGATGCAGAAATGCAATACCTTCTTTTGAAACATTTTGCAGCTACCTTAAAACCGTATTTAGAGATTTTTCCTTCACTATATATTTACGTGGCGTTGTTTGAACTGCCGCATATATTTGACGAGTAATCTGGACCAAAAGACGTCATTTTCAAGTGGAAGATTCAAGCAAGTCAACAAATTGGCAATTGGCCCCTTTTTTGTTTTTTGTTGCTCAAAAATATCAGGGGTTTGCTAACTATATTTTTGACGGTTTAACGTTGTTAAACTACTTCCAGTTAAATTGATTCTTGCCTTGAGAAAAAAATTAAATTTAATTTTTTTGAGAGGATAGTTCCTCACTTCCCTAAGATCTAATTATATAGGTTTAGTTGTAGTTTTTCTTAGTTTAAACAACTTTGAATAATCTAGATTTTACTAAATACTAGGGTTATAAAAGTGTTCGACAAACTTAGTACCAAAACCCCAAAGAAGGAAAAAATTAATAGGGTTGATATTTTAAAATTTCAATTTCTAAGGTACTATATGTAAAGAGATCTACTTTATCAAGTTAAATAAACCCCGTGAACAAAAACCTATATTATTGCGCAATAACTACAACTTCTCCACTCTTGAAAGATACATCCAATAAGTCCATCTGAGTTTACACTTCTATAGGTAGTCCCTACTTCGTTATATAGAAGAACTGTAGTTTCTATAACCAACTTTCTTAATTGATAAAGCTAAATTTGCTAAAGATGCTGTTTTGAATTTAAAAACAGTGGTATTTAGTATAACAAAAAGTCGACATCAATGTGTGGACAGGTATTCTTGGCATTCTTTTAATTGAGCCCTACCTCGATCTGTCCAACTTAGTGTCACATGTACTTAGATGTTTTATTTTAAATGTAGCTTGAGAACGGTACGTTTTCGGACATGGGTTATTATTCAAAACGTTATCTACACTGTTGTGTCTAGAAGCCCAAGGAGCTTCTCTTTTTCTAGATCACTTAAAACTATCTTGAATTACCAGAGAGCCTTTAATGCAGCCTATATTTAGTAATTTATTACTTTATTAAGTTGCTTGACAATTTGTAACCGAGTGGTTTAAGATGCTTGGTGAGTAGCGTACTAAAAGCAACTAAAAGTAAGTGGGTACCTGTGTTCAACGTAATAATGCAGTGATCTGGGGCCTGCCAGAGTTATGCACGACAACCGGGCAACATGAAAATATAGAAGCCTAGAGCTTCCAAATCGCAGACCATACTCGCTAGCAGAGTGCAAAATCTTATTATTATGTATAATGTTAATTAATTTACGTGTAATACAATATGAGATGGGCTATTTGATAGTAACAATATGCAAACTATTTCATAGGCATTGAAGCACTACAATCTGTTATGAAAATCTGGCAGTTGGGCTTCGAACTTATTATATAGGAAACTTATGACTTAGCTGGTTACATAGATTTCTTGCCTTTTCACGTGTGTTCAAGTAAACAATTGAAATGGTTAAAATTCAAGTTGGTCTCATTTGTCTATTTAACGCTATATTTCTTATGATATACTAGGGCTACATTTACTTCAATATAGTAAACATAGTAAGATCGTTATATCCCATTTATCTTTTTTATCTGTCAAAAGAAATCTATTCAAATTCAAAATAAGGTGCTTTCTTTCTGTTAAACTTGGCGGTTTACATTTTGACTAGAAATTTGCAAAAAAAACTTTGAGGTAGGTTTAATCATCTACTCATCTAGGAACAAAACAATATATCTACAGTACTTCGCTAAACAAACATGTTGGTACCTAAAATAATGTTTTTATTTGATTTAGATTAATACAGTCTCCTCTAGCTACCTTAAGTCACAACCAAGACAATAAAAACATTTTTACCTTAAATTATGTAATTAAAAAATTAGTCATATTTTAGGTTTTTGATTTTTGCTTTTTATACTCCTCCCACCCCCCGTAATGTCAGTCTTTGACGTTCTTACATTTATTTTTTAATTTTTAATAGCCACATTTTCCTTTTTACTATTTTTTCCCTTATTAAGCTTTCATTTTCTATTTTTTTAAGTATCTCCTGTACGACATTAACATGTTAATGGCTACTGAAAGTAGGATGGTGCTCTACTGATTTAACTAAATGTAGATTGGCTCATGGATATGGTCGCGTTTCGATCTCTTTCCTTGTCAATTAAGAGCAAATTCCCACTTTTTTTATCATTAAAATAATATTTTCGCCTGTAGCAGATTTATAAACAATTTTTTCTTTGAATTTGTTGCGTTACCTTTAAAACTGCCTTTAGTTTAGGCAGTTAATGTGTATTCATGTACTCCGTTTAAGTATTTCAATAAAAAATAGTAATATTGTTTTAAAGAAAGGCTTTCTTGAAAGTTCTAAAGCCATCGTTTTGCACATTATGCAGTTTTAAATAGAAATTTTTGGAATAACCGAAATAAGAGTCGTAGCACAAGATCATATAGATCATTGCTCAAGCGGTAGTAATGCGAACCACCAGTGGGATGTAGTTTTAACAGAAACGAAAGATATCGACAAATTAATAGTGGGTATTTTTCCTTTTCGAATAGGATAGACCTTTCAAATAAAATGAAGTATATATGCACAAATAGTTAAGAAATCCGAAGAGATTTTAATGAAGAAATAAATACTATACAATGCAAAGTGACCGCACTAGACATGTGTATCATATTCAAAAATTTTAAAAATTAGGCAAGATAAGCAGGTTAAAATCTGAAACTATTGAGAATAATTGAATAAGTTGATCAACTTTCAGGAATGCTGTATTAATTAATTTTATACTATCAATATAAGATTCCAATCTAATTTATATTGGAATAAAATTGTATAAATACAGACTATAGGACTGACGGAAGCAAGAGGGTATATAAAACTTGGTGTAGAACAAGCATTGAGAAAGGGAGGGGACAGAAGGTATTATTGTTAACGATAAAATCTCTCATTGGCAGTACAGTATAAAATCTTCAGAATCTCTTTGACCATAATTATAACACTACGGATATTAAATATCAAAAAACTTTATACATACTACTTTTAATTATTAAACAAAAACGACATAAGTACTTATAGAATAATTATAAACAACAAGCAAATTAAAAAATTAAAGTTGTATAGGAATATACAGTTGGATGCCTACAGATAACTTATATAAGACATAACATGCATTTAAAATATGAGCTTATAGATTTGTGTCAAGAGTAAGGAATAAGAAAAGACTGAAAGAAATGAGGTATTAATTAAAAATAATTATAACTATTAAACAAAAAAAAATAACTCAACCAACTTAATCCAAGAATTAGAATTTTATTCTATTTGTTACAAGCCAAGATAAAAAAGAGTGGTGGAGTACCCCGTAAGAATTCCTGTCAGGGTCCCAATTGTCCCAAAAATAACAAAATTTTTATCCCTGGAACAAGTAATAGCATCGAGCATGGAAAGACAGGAAACAATAAGGACCAAGAACAAGACTATGGAACTGGTAGAGGAAATAAAAAAGTGCAAAGTAAAAATATTAGGAATATTGGAAATAAAGTAAAAGATATTCGAACAAACATTTAAAAAAATATACATAAGCTATATAAGTATGATAATATAAAAAAGTCAGTTTAAAGATGACAACAAATATTAAACTAGAGGAAAGGATTGTATTCATACACATCTAGCTATGTATATGAAACGAAGCGTATACTTTACCTATGCCTGAACAGACAGAAGCTGGATAGTAGGAAGTTGATGGATAAAGTTCAAAGAAACAATCAAAATGCAAAATAATACACAAAATATAAAAATCAAAGTGATGAAATGGGAAAAACTGATAAAATAAATCGGAAAAATATATTAACATATGGTGGATTAGGATGGGGTTATAATAGTATCGATTCATAAAAAATGCAACACAGATAATTCAAAAAGCTGATCAACCATATGTTTGTCTTCATGTGTGCTTCATTTAAAAAGTAATTAGAGCAAAAATAGTTAAGTGAATAACTTATCTGCAAACAAAAGAAAGAAGAACATGGACAAAGATATATCTTTAGAAATAAATCAAAAAAATAGAAAAAAGTTCAAAAGTAAGCTTGGATGAAATTTGTAAGAAATTTATAAACAATAAAGGCAATAAAATAAAAAAATCGTCGATAAAACGACGGTTGCTTTGAGTTTTTTCAGGACAGGAAATGTTTTTAGACAAACGAGAAAATGGGTAGTTTTCCAGCCTTAAACTTGTCGGTTTACGTGGTCGACTAGTACACTAAATTGCTTTTTAAAAGAGAGCACAAATAAAAGTTCAAGACGTAAAAATACAGTTTAAAATTTTTTCTTTTGGTAGGGATGCTAAAAGTGGGAACAAGAAACTGTTTATGCCATCTATGCTGTTCTAATATAATCACATTTTAATATACTGCTTATATTATTTTTAGACCAAACATACACGATGACAGTAAGTTCAAAGAAACGGGAAACAGTAAAGAGTAAGATAAATTTAAACCAAATAGAAGAGAAGATTTAATAAAAAACACAAATTATTGCAAAGCTATCGGGATATTTATCGTTCTATGTGCTAAACGTGTATTCCAGGATAAAAAAAAGGACAGCAAAGTACTTGCATTCAAAGATCTAAGAGCACGTTATATAGTACGAAGAACAAACTGTAAGAAAGCATTAAAAATGTAAGAGTACAAATCTGGAAGGATTAGACAGGTATTTACAATAATTATGAGTTAATAATAAAAAGAAGTAAAGGTAACAGACGAATACAAAAGCAGGATACTGAAATATGGAAGAGGTAAATATGCAAAACCTACGATTTGCAAATAATAATAAATTACAACAGATACTAGACATCTAGAGCAATAAAATAAGACAAAGAAGAATGGCAAATAAAAGCAAAACAACGAAACTTTCAAACACCTAGAAGTCATCATAAGCGAAGCCAAATTACACCTATACAGATTTGTCTACATACTGGCATCTTTATATATAGAATAGAAAACAAAACTCTATTAGCAAATTAACATCAACAGAAATAAGGTGCTTAAGACGAGTTGTAAAAAAAATTAAGAAAGATGGGGCGAAAAAAGAAAAAAGTCGTAACTAGAACCTCTAATAGATGTAATACAAAAGAAACAGCTAAAATTGTATGAATATGTAATACAAATTGAAGAAGAGAAAAAGTAAAAAGATCTACGGGGCTGATGACTGCAATATAATCAAGAGAAAAGTAAAAAAAAACAGGAAAAAATATGACTGGAATCAAACAAAGAGTGGGAGGCAAGAAGTCCCAAAAATAGATCGGTAACCCACTATTTTAGAGTAAAAGAAAAATAAAGAAAAGTAAAATATGTAGGTTAAAAGCATACACTACTACAAGTAATATTGCAAAGACCAATTGAGATAAAAGAAAACTTTAAACTTCTGAATAAAAAAATCTCTAAATATGGTATAATGAAATAATCCTAATAGTCACTAACTTCCAATAGAAGAGCCAAAACAAGAAAAAGGCATTTTATCCATCGATTCCCTGCAGAATAAACCCAAAAAATATTGACAACTACAATTGTGTGGTTAGGAAGAATTTATTAGTAGACGTGACTCATAAAATCAATATATCGAATTCGTTTACTATTTTCCTACTATTATAATGTAATAAATGGGCTATAAATTTTGCTAAAAAGGCCCAAAGAAAAAAACTAAACTTTTCTACTTTTTCCATGCAGCTCTAAGATATTGTCCTATTTTATTTTTAACTTTTTTGAGCAACCGTAGTATTTTTTAGAGAATTTGTTAGACATTGATGGAATATCAGAATTTGCTTTTGAAAACCAAAATCCCGTAGATTGGTCAAAAATGATTATCACTCTCCCTTAATAATCCGGTTGTGTCTCGGATTGAAATAAGCGCTTAGTATTCACGTGATGGTAGATTTTAGTGTCACATGGTGCCACCTAATGTTATGGTTAAAGCATATAAAACAAAAACTAATGAGTAATTTGTGCAGTGAAGAGTGGACAGAGAAGAAAATCATGGAAGCAAACAATTAAAGGAGGACTTTATCGGGCAACAACACCAAGTCGAATTCAAATGTGGCAAAAGCTGTGCTGAAAAAGGAAAAGCAGCGGGCATCCAGAAAACGTGCGCAAGCCGCATATTATCTAGCGTATTGGACTTGATAATGTCATACAGTCGAATCACTGGCAATCATCCATAAGGATTTGAAGATGACAAAAGTTCATACTTTCACCACTCAACAGAAGGAGTTGCTGTAGCCGTACATTGTGGACCCAAACACATTTTTTGAGTATCTGGTCACAGTAGACAAATTGTGGTTTTGGCATCAGACGCTGGAAAAGAAGCCCTCACCTGAAGAAGCTACCACTGGGTCGTTTACTCAAAAGCAAATGGCGATTGTCTTTTAGGATTAGGAGAGGGTCCTACCAACGGATTAATTTGTGAAAACATTATCAGCGAATGGTTCTACGAGTCACTCCGCTGATGTATTCAGCAACGCTGAGAATAGATATCCAGTGGTTCTCAGGTACACCATGTAACTACATTTTGTTTGACGTGATGAAAGTGACAGTGGACGGTGTTTCCTTTAACGACGAGTTTTCAATTAGAAAACATATGAACTTCTTGCCCAAGAAAGGAATATTCGATGATGTCATTGCAGTGAGTTTTGCATGATATAACAAAATTGCAAAAAAGAGGAAATTGAAAATTACGACCAAGTCAACGAATGCATAATTTTGTGCTTCATTAACACAATTAACACAGGAAACATTACGCCGAACAAAAAATTTATTATGTCGAATTTAACCAAATCCCGTTAGGTAATTGCACCGACCTGCTTCAATAGCTCACACGCCCATCATAAGAGGCAGAACCGGTCCCGTATACATTGGAGCTGTCAATTGTGCAACGTGAGTGTTGCACGATGCGGCCCGATTACATTGGCATTTGATTCTGGTACTCTCGCTTCCGGTTGATCCACATGGGATAAGTGGGGCGCGCCGAGAAAGTGGCACTGTTTCTTTTGGAATCTTCACAGATCGCCGTGCATCTAGCGGGCTCGGCTAAAAAGTCGTCTGGCCACTTAGAACGGTGCTCAGCTTATTAAGCTATGGATGATTCATCGCACTTCAGAGAGGAGAAATGGAAAGAAGGTCGCGTAACTTTAAATGCGGACATTGTGAGATCATGGAATGTCCTCGTTTTCTATTTTGTTGGGACTAAATCAAATTGGGTTTACAAGACAGTTTAACAACTTGGTTGGGTGCGTATGAGGTGTCTCCTCCACGATACTAGTCTTGTTATTTTTTCAAATCAGAACAAAACTCCTTTTAATACAACTTTGTGTAGTACAACTGGATTAATTACATTTTGTCGGTATTTCAGAAATTGAGATACAACCCTCTTGTATGTTTTATTCCATATTTATTTCGTGATTCTTTTGCGCTTGTCTCTTATATGCTTACTGCGAGGCTCATTTTTAATTGTAAATATTAATAGTTGTTGCTACCACAACTACTACTCGCACACAAATATAGAGGTAAATGACGTCATGACGTACTCTAGATCAGAGACAGGAAGAGAATTAATATTTTTTGAGATGAAAACATTTGATTTGAATGACTTAGTGTGGATATTCCACATTCTTCTCTTTTTTCAGTGCAAAGGACTAATATATGTAGAAGACCATATTAGCTAATCTGAATTATCTTATTTTTGGACAATAGAGAGACTGTTATTTTTGTCTTTTGTTTGATATTTTATTTTTTAAGATTATAATTATAATGCGACACCTGCTGAAGGTACCCGGGTATATGATGAAGAAGAAGATTAAAATAAAAATAGATTTGGTTGACTTATGCTCGTTGACGAATGTACAGGAAAGATGGTAATGCCTTCATGTCTATATCTACGTAATGGTTTAGACAGAGTGTCTTATATGAGCTTAAGATCAGCTAATGTTTAAGAACTATTGTGAATAGTTAGAAACTCTCACAAGAAGAACGAAATAGTCAAATAAATGTCTCCGATTTTGGAAATTTATCAACTGGGTAGATAAATCAAATATAAACTGGAATTTCTAATTTTTTGTACCGTAAGGTGAGCGGAGAGGATGCTGCTTCCGAGCGTTGCAGGCAGAAGACCCCCCCCTCCTCATTGAATACTTTTACAACAGGTTCTTTAATCATGATAGATTAAGAAGTACCCCCATCCTCACAACAGAGGACATAAAACCATTTTAAGTTTTGAGAAAACTTAAGGTACCGTTTGGGGACAACACTTTTGGCATAGCATAAACAATTTTTGGGAGAACGATAAACAGTTAAAAATGAAGGTCGTCAATGTTTTCCGAAGACCAGCGTCACTGAACAAAATATTTCAATTGTTCTCCGCTTTCACAATGACCACCGATTAACTATTGCTGAAATTATGAGGACGGAATAAGCTACGACAGTGCTCGGACAATCCAAACCTACACTGCAGCGGATAGGACGACATTTGCGTGTTAGTTTTTCCGGAGCTGTGACAGTGAAAAGAGCTCACAAAACAATCTAGTCCAAAACGGAAATAAGTTTGCATGCGATGAGAAGTTGTAAGAAGAACATTTGAGTTGAATGATCTGTCACAGAAGAAGACATCACTGCCGTCAGGAACATGCTTAAGTCTGACAGCATGTGTAATTGGTAACTAGGAGAGTAAATCAAACAAACCAAAATTTCTTCTTTACGCGCAGTAGAGTAAACGGAGAGGGACGCGGCTGCCAAGTATTATAGGTAGGAAATTTCTCTCTTGGGGTCCCATGCTCTACCGCTTCTTTAAGTCAGGGTTACGATGTCAAAGCAAGTAGTCCGTTGCACAACGGATTATAATCCAGTTTCTCACGGCAGAGAACGTAAAACCGTCCAAAATTTTAGAAAGACTTAAAGCATAGTGTGGGGCAACACCCCCAAGAAGACTCAAGACAAAAAGAAGTTGAAAGTGAAGAACGTTGACATTGTCAAAGAGTTAACGTAATTAAAGATACTCACCGATTAACTATTACTTGACATATCCCATACAGGTGCTCAAACTCGACAAAAAATTGAGGATTTGTTGTAAACTACTGGACTATATCGAAACACCTTTCCTATAGTCTGGATTGATCATTCTGCGATTATCATTTGTTTGGACCGCTAAAAGAAGCACTTGAAGAATAAAGATTTGATAAATAAAAAATTACCCTTTCGTTGGAAAATGTGTTTCTAAGTCAGAAAATGATGTAAAAAAAATTACTTTCTATGTTTGAATTTTTATAATACGTTTATAAATTATGAAAAATAATATAGATGTCTAATTTGTACTTAATTACCGACTTCAAGTGACCATCAAATGGTTTGTAGTGGTTTGAATGTGATCATGATTTTTTTCAAGCCTCCGTTAGAGTTTATCAAATGCTCTTAATGCTTTGTTTATAAGTTCCTATTAAATATTTACCTTACCTCCTAAACCGCCCTGTATACTTATATTTTTATGGATGATGTTGCTAATAGGTGCTATTTACACTATGACTTATTCTTTGATTGCCTTCAATGTTTTCGTGATTGCTTCCCTATTCATACGGTTATCTACTATTTGATATTTTTATTTTGTATTTACAGATCAAATATACATAGTGAGCGATATATAATTAACTTATATTTTTTAATATTTTTTCTTTATAATAAAATATTAATATTGTTATATACAATCGTTTTTTAAAGTCTTTTTGAGTTCCTTGGTGTGGCGGCCTTTTCGCCCTTGAACCGCTTTATATCGCGGCGGCATGCGGGTCTTTGATATCTGCTGCTACGTTTTACCATCGCACACAAAACGGCATATGGGCTTTTGCTCAGCCGACAAGTCTGCATACGCCGTCGGCGGCACCTTTTGATATGAAAGGTGCTGTCGAATGAAAATTGCCCGCAAAAGACCTACCGCCAAGCCAGGCGCGAAGCCCGGCAAGATAAGCACACCGCAGCGCGGCCAATTCGGTCGTGTCTTAACACCCGCAAATAAGCATTCCGCAGCGCGGCCAATTCGGTCGTGTCTTAACACCCGCAAATAAGCATTCCGCAGCGCGGCCAATTCGGTCGTGTCTTAACACCCCGCAAATAAGCACACCGCAGCGCGGCCAGTTCGGTCGTGTTTTATCAACCCGCATATATACGCGATCCGCAGCGCGGTCAATTCGGTCGTGTGTTTTTAATACCCCGCAACAGACACGAAGACAGCGCATCAAGGTGGCCACCGTGGAACCATCGCCGACGAAGCCGAAGCCGATTCAGGTGAGCGATTTGGCAATACTCGTTGGTTGATATCGGTAGCCGCCCCCATCCGCTTTCGCGACGGCCGTTTAAGGGACGATTTGGGCCTTATCGGTTGACGTTCCAATACGCGCCGTACTACGTATCCCACACCGCACCACGAGAGCGGCTATTTCCACGCCTGCCTCTCCATTCCTCAATTGTGTTTCGTTTGGCAGCATAAATTTTACCCTTAAGATATTCTCATATAAAAAGTCAGTAACAGTTAAATTTGGTTATCTGGGCGGCAAAACGTTAGTTTAAGTGTCTTGAAAATATTATTTGTAGTAAGTCTATTGCCTCTCTCACTTTATGGCATGTCGCACCATCATGCTGTAACCACATGCATTTCAAGTGAAATTCTTCAATTTGAAGGGTCAGAAATTTCTCTATCATGTAACGCTCTCCGTTAACATTAAGAGCATTTCTTACTTCATCTTTAAAAAACAGAATCCAATTACATTTCAAAAAAAAAATTCTGTACTACACTGTGTTCCGATATGGATGACACGAATTGTTCTCCCCCATATACGACAGTTTTACTTATTAACATATTCAAATAAGTTAATGTTGGCTTTATCGCTTTCAGGAATATGGTGATCTTTGATTACGATTATAATTATATTATAATTATTGTAATAACAAGTTGTTTCACCCACGTACCAACTGATAGGTGACCTCGTCCGTTACTTTGTGTTGTGAGAATTATACACAGCAAAAGAAAGTCAATGAGTTTATTATTAACAATAACAACATTTGTTTTTTATATATTTGGTGATCTTTTAAGCACTTAGTATAGAAAACTTTGTCTGTTTAACTCTTGGTTAGTTCAAAGTAAGCCTCAACAGTTCTCACAGAATCATTCAAGACCTATGGCTCAAGTATCAAAGAAAGATTATGAAGAAGCTTTGTAAATCTCTTTTTTGATGTTGCCACCACCTACGTTTTGAAGAAATTAAAATGTGCAGGTCATCGTTATTCTTCTCCCTTCCGTCGTATTTTCTTATCAGAAGAGTCGTGATAATCAAGGTCTATTATTTATTATATTTTTGATAATGTTTTTCCATCCTGGTCGGTTCTGGGCCTCGTGGCTAATTTGTTGTACTGGCTTTCCTCTTACCGTTTTGACTTGATCTAGCCATCTCTTCAGCGGCCTTCCTCGTGATCTGGCGCCTTTATCGTGATTAATAAAACAGAAAACAAATTAAGCATTTTACAGTACGTTTGGTTTTCTTGTATATTTGGTGTTATCTATCATCTTTTTTTTAGAAATTAGGATTTTGTGAAGCTGATTATCATTAATACACTATACATTTTGATCTATAGTATTTTGTATTGTTGATTTTTTGGTCCGTTTGTTTGCATACATACACATTAATACGTCTACGCATTCTAAGCCATTCAGACCGAAATGCGCTGAGTTAGTCGAGCTGAGTTGAGCTAAACCAAGCTGAACCAAGCCGTACCGAGTCGAGCCGGTCCGAGTCGAGCTGATCCGAGCCGAACCGGGTCAAGAAAACGGAAATGTAGAAATACAAACACACAGTTTCTGATTTAAAAAATTTTAAAGTTTGTTAAAAATTGCTTAAAGTATTAATTATACCAATTTCTTGTACAATATATGCAAGAAGAGCTTTATCCTGTTTTTCCTGGTAAAACGCGAAAATTTAATCTTAGGACACACATTATGTTATTATTTTATATTTTATTATAAAAATAAGGGGTTGCCCCTCAAAAAGATATTTTTGGCGTCCTAGGCTGACAGTTTTTCACCCGCAGGTGGGAACATGGAACAATTTATTTACAAATAATAACAATGAGATAAGCCGATGACCTTACGAAAGTAAGATATGCAAAACAATCCTGAAGATAGGCAACCAAACGTACGCTCAAAGCTCAGCTACGCCACATTTCATATCAGCCGTCTTTGCTTACTTTCTGTTCAAATGTGTAGATTTTAGACATTGGCTTTATTTACAAGATAACATACGTGAATAGCGTAAACAGAAATAATTTTCCTTCAATGTTTTCACCTGTAAGCTCATGTAATGCAAAGCAACACATCCTGTCATGTTTTTATCGCAGTAAAAATGTTTAGCATATTATAATGTAATTAACATATTATGTATCTCTGTATGAATGAAATAGGAAGAAGTTAATGCAGCCTGTTCGTAACCCTTTATTAGCTTATTTTCAAATTGCAGGCGAGTTATGTGGCAAGCGCGCACCGGCCACTTTTTCATTTCCACCGCCATCCTCGCCGGCTATAGACAGCATTGATTAGCTAGTAATTTAGCTGTCGAAAGCAAATCTCTCGCCATAACGGTGACCTGACAAGAAAAGTCAATAACATGCGAGAACATTGTAGCCGCTTTGCTCACGCAATGTAAATATTTAATAACCGATACCGTCCGGCACTAAACGGCCTCAAAACGGCTAGGTTCATTCATTATGCATGCTATCCATTTATCTCGCTGCGCCTTGATACTCCAAGTAGGCAACACATCTTACTCACACAAATCATTTGCTTAAAATTATTGTTACAGAACTATAGTCTTGCGGTGATTGCTGACTGGTGCATGGGGAGCGATGAGCTCACTGGAAGAAGTGGGGGCTTCGAACGACTCCGGTGCTGTTATGGAAGGCAACAAGACCTGCCAGAATCGAGATCTACAAAACATTGAAGAGCACAGCGATGACGAAGTAGCAGCAGAGCAAGGTTTTTTGTCCAGCTCTACAAATTCTGATGTAAGACTAAATCGTACATATGCCTCCTTGTTAACTCACTCTTTGTAGTCAACCACATTTTTAAGAACGGTGAAATCTGCTTTGGAGTTGCCTGCTAAGAGAAAATCGCTAGAGAGGTCTAACCCCATTTACTGTAGAACTCCTCATGGCAAACGTCACTCCAAAACATCCCCACATAGAAAGCCGCCTATTAAGCCCCTTACTTATAACCGAAAATTCAACGTAGATCATAAAACGTTAGAGGTGGTTCCTGATAGCAGCACTGAAGATATACCAAGAGATTGTCTGCAAATCCAGGATGTTGGAAAAGTCAACTCTCAAGATCCTTTTATTGCTTCTCTTTACATTACCTCATATAACATACTCGATGGTCATCTCAACATGCAAATACCTAGTGCTCCTTTTGTAGACACCATCAGTAATATAGTCAGCGGTAAAGTTAGAGTTCAGAAAACTTTCTGCGGAATCATAGTGGCGTTCACTAAGGAAGAGGACGTGGAAAAAATCATGAGGCTTCCTCTCCAGCGTATATTCGGAGGCCCCATACAGGTGGTGAGGTTCCAAAAGGGGGAGTACAGGTTCCGCCAGAACGTGATCATCAAGGACGTCCCGTGGTGCATCTCCAACCTGGAAATCCACCAAGCGCTCAAGATGCAGGGCATCAGCGCCGGCAAAGTCACGCGCATTAAGAACCACGTCAAGATCGAAACCGCCAACGCGCTGGATACGCACAGGCTCAACGAGGAGGGGCTGAACTTCTTCAACTATACGTTCTTCCCCGCCGTTCTGGAGAGCAGCATGAAAATGGGAGAGCCTGACATCATCCAGTGCTTCAAGTGCCAGGGCTTCTGGCACACCTCGACCCACTGCCGCCAGATGCCCAGGTGTGTGCGGTGCGGCGAGAATCACGAGGTAGAATACTGCCCGCGGCCGCGCAACGCGCCAATCTGCTGCCACTGCGGGGGGCCGCACCATGCCTCCTACAAGATGTGCCCCGTGCGGCTGCAGCACATCAACTCCACTAATGTAGGCTTCCAGCTGGCCAAAAGCAAGCCCATCAGGTCCTTCCCACACATGTTCTAACGTCTCGTCGTCGGAATGTCGCAAAATTTATGTTTGTAGAGCTCTGTCGTTCATTCTAGGAATTTTATAATAAAATTCATGTAACAAAATGCTTGCTTTATTCATTTTTTCTTCTATTTTTGGACAATGATGCAAAAAAGTCTAAAAAAACTTTAGTCGAGTGAAACTTAACTATTTGACAAACTCTTTCATAGTAACAATAAGCATATTGACTTTTGGGGAGCTAGAAACTTGAAATTTGTTTTCTTGAAAAATTAATTTTCATTCCTTTTTGTTCATTTAGTAGGGAAGAGTTAGATCTTCTGGTAATTAGATCAGCACAAGTGAATAAGAACATAACCAAAAAATATACTTTGATATATATTATGATTTTCATATACCAAGCAATATCATCATCCTTCTTTTAGTCTAGAAGAATTTGACTATAAATCATCTTTAACAGTATCATAAACAAATCTTCATGTCTTCCCAAATGTACAGCGGTAACTTGGTCATTCTTTGGATTCGATACTGGATAATATTTTTGACTGTGAGCAAAAACCGATATTTTTGTTTAATTCTGGATTATCTAAAATTCTGAAATTTGCGGTGCATTTCTAGACTTGTCGTCCCATACATCATTGTGGATCTTTGTAGAAATTAAGTGTAAACTTAACAAATCAAATATATGTGATATTCATCTGCAAGCTAGTCTAATGCTCGTTGGTTTTAGACGACTTTGGTTGCTGAATTTAATCTTCTTCCTTCAACTAAACAGAAAATGCTTAATTAAATAGATTATCAATCATGAGATGGGACTCCCAAAAGAAAGAATTCTGGTGCTATTAAAGAATAAGTTTGTAAAAATAATAGTACCTTAACACACTTGAAGTAATGCTAACATAGTAATGTCGTCCTTTGTTATGGCCCTTTAATCCGTTTGTTCTTGGTGGTACATATGTGTACCATAGTAGATATCATAGTGGGATTTTGGGTTTGCTTGTCCTGAAATGAAAATTTAACGCCTTTCATAGTGACTCATTTAGTCTTTTAAAATTGCATGTTTTTCGACATAATATATTTCAGTAGAAGAAACTGTGGGGTAGATAAAATAAAATTTTAAACTGATGATTACGAATTTCAAAAACGTGTATAAAAAGTCGCCTGAGACAGCACTTCATAAGGGCTAATGATGTAACACAGTGCTGATGTCTTCTATCCGTAGCTGGACCAGTTGATACTCCAAATTTAAGAGGCAAGCATAATAGTCTTGAGCACAGTCTACATAAGAGTGAACTTGCATCACGCTGACTTCTCTGTGGTAGAGCACCTGCTATTGCTGACCTACAGCATGCATTAGAATTATAAATTTCTTCTTACACTACAGAATATTTTTATGTGTAACGTTTGCTAGTATTTGGGAAATAAATATATTTTTGGTTTATTTTTGATGTCATTACTTTATTTTTTGGTACATAAAATATTCTACAGGTAAGTACATATGTACTAGCTGCACTAAAATAAAGAGAAGAATTTTGAACATGAAGAAATTGGAATTTACTTAAAAGTCCTAAAATTTTAAGTGATGACCATATCTGACTGATGTGGGACAGTCAAATTCAATTTTTTCGGTACGTCAGTCTTTGCTAAAAAATTAGTTTTGTTAGGCAGAAACAGTTTTATCTTCCCGAAAAATTTCTTAGAATTAGTGATAAGTTATGCGACGCCAAAAACTAATATTACGGCCTGATTATACTCATTATACGTGTATAATAGACATTTTCTAAAAACTACACTTCTAAAGATCGTTCAAATTCGCTCAAAATAAAAGGTTTGCTTAATGGTCTGACTTTGTGGCTATTACTTTAATTTAATTTTGGTAAGATTCGGTGTTTTGTTGGATTTAAAATTTTGATACAACAGTAGCACTGCACTTCTGTAAGTTAACCTTGATGCTAAACTCAATTCCTGTCCGCAAATACTAAAGGACGTTGGGAAATAGAACGATGTCTTAAACCTTAAATTATTTTTAATGACTGCAGCTGCCAAATTTATATATATTTTTCTGTTCAAAAAAAAATTTTGATCGATTAAACCAATATTATCATATTACATGGGTGAGTCAGGTATAAACCGATTTTTTTTTTTACACAGGAGTGCTGCATCTGGGCGCTGTAATTAGAAATACCTGATGAAAATTCTTTCCATGGAGTATCTTGCACTATCGATGTTTAGTTAGTACTACGATGTTAGATTAAGAGGTACTCTTGTCCGTTATACAACAGTCCAAAAATGGTTAATTAACGTCTGATCTTTCACGTAACTATAAAATGATCTGCCGCCAGAGTGGTCCAAGCGATTAATGTGCAGGTTGCAAATCGGACGGACCCGAGTTCCATTCCCGGAGCTCTCTGATGTCTGGTGGGTGACGCCTACCCAGTCACTATAAATAATTGAGTATACCAGCGTTCACTCGAACAAGGAGTAATAATGACGGTCGTCTAATGTGCGGTGCTTGCTACATCGCTCTGCATCAGAGATGGTGCGCGACGACCGAGCAGAGAAGGCGAACATATGAGAGCCGAAACCTCTTTGTTCGCAGGCTCCCACACGGGGAAAAAAAGAGTCTGCCACACTATAATAATAATCAAAAAATTTACTTTCATTTTCATTTTGAGCTATGAAAAAGTCAGCTTCTATATTTTAAATTCTTCTAATCTTTGTATTTAAAAATTTGATAACTTCTCTTCCCTCTCCTATATTGCGTTTTATTTATCTTGTACATCCGCTTAGTTAATTTTAGGATAAAAAATTCTAAAATGATAAAGAAAATTGTTACAGTTTTAAAGAAATGAGAATATTACGACTCCTGCTATTTTTTTGATTAACATAAATGATAAAATCGCAAAACAACGTTTATTTTTATAATTGTATATACCACAGAAAAACTGTGGTCATTTAAAAGATTTTGCTACAAACATCTTCTTGAAATCATCAACAAATTCATTTTGAAGGCTCAATGTAGACAACACTGTCATACATAACCAAGATCTCAGACATGACGACTTTACTTCACTAATAATGATTTATGTGATGAAGAATAAGAGTTATGTTTGAGGTTATAAGTGAAGTTAGCCTCAACGCTCTAGCGAATCCATCCTATATATAAAATTTGCCTAAACACAGCGGTAGAATCAAAGTTGAAATTTAAAGATTTCAGTAAGTGACTTAAATCGTCATACCATAATTTATTTTTTCAGTAGATAAGTAGTATTGGGGAGATTTTGTACTATATTATGATTATCTCTTGATATAAAATCATAGGGCAACTTTTTAATTTGAATAATAGAAGAACATCAAAAAATGAGAAGGATCTAGACATGGGGATATAAAAACAAAATCACCCTAGTGACTGATTACGCAATGGAAAACAGTTTGCTGAAATTTTCAAAATTAAGCGACTATATGGTTATGCATCTTTCTTTTCTTTACAAGTTCGTTCATCTTTACTTAATCCAAGAGTATCTAACTTAACAGACCTTTCATACATGCAGCTCAATTACCGGCTACTCTATTACGGGAAGTTACTTTCTCTTCTTCTTTGGAATTGAAGTTAGAGTTTTTTCTTAATTATCGATTATAAGCGTCCATATGCGATCTTTTAACGGTTTGTTACCACACTTCAGATAGATGATGGTGAAGCCTGTATGTTTGCATCGTTGCTCTATTAACAATCGTTGAGAAGAGGAAGCCGAGAAGTGTTGCCATCTACAAGACATGTCAAATTTCAATATTTACATTTTGGCCCCTACTATTTTTGTTATTTGCAAATTTTTTCACATATTTTCATCTAAATCTATACGATCTTTTTATAATTGAATTTAACTGTTAATAATTTTGATGCTTTTTGTGTTTTTTATTCCATTATCTGATTTTATTTTAATCACAACATACATGTGGACTACTAACAATTTTGCTTCTTTTTATCATTTTCTATTATTTTGGTTGTAGCTGAAGATTAATAGTGTCTGTATTGATTATAAAGAATAGTACAAATAATGTAACATTAAGAGATATAACAAAAATCACTAGATTATAGATTAAAGGATGAAAGCCCTAGAAAGAAATAAAAGAATAAGTAGTACTAATTAGAAGAAAAATTGTTTATTTGTAAATATATGTTGTGTTTCTATCATTTTTTTCATTTCTTCGGAGTTTCTTCCAGGCGGTGAACGTCGATTAGTTTTGTATCCTCCCGCACATTAGTTTTCTTAGCTGAAAAGGTTTAGAACTAGACGTACCACCGTTATACATATTTTAAGTGGGAAAATAAAAAACTTTTAATGAAAAAAATCATAAAGTTAGTAATATTGGATAAAAATGAAACAAATGTTATCAAGTGGCAGTTAAACGTATTTCTATGCCTCAGACCCATATGTCATAACTGGTTTTATTATTGTTTTAGATATATTTGTTTCTGTTGTGTTTGTTGTACAGGTTGAATGTAGTATTTTTACCATATTCTTCCTCTTGTTTATCTTCATCATATCTTTGTTATCTTTTCCATCCTCCTATATTGTGACTCTAAGATATTCCTACTGACTAACGCTCTTTATTGTTTCTTTATCCACCTGTATATTTTGTCCTCTTCTTTCTACGACCATATACTAAGCCTTTTCTGTGTTCACTTCTAGACCCCACTTCTTATGCATGTATATCATGTCTTGATGATCTTTTGCAACAAGAATCGTGTATATCTAGTTTTCACCCAGCCATGTTCCCATCGGACTTCATTTTTTAATCCAATGTTTTAAAGCGGCACTTTAATTAGCTATCTTGTCCCGTTTTCGTTGACCACGTCCTCTCCATGTCGTCTAATTATTTTACTATCAAAGGCTCTACCCAGTCTTCCGTTCAAATCTCTTAACATGATAATTTTTTGTTTAGTTTTTGTTTTAGTTAATTTCCCTGAGACTTTGTGGAAAAAGTCGTCCTTTATGATTATATCTGAGTCATCAGTGGGTGCGTATATTCTGATAGGTTTTATGTCTCTTTCTTTTATTTTCAAGCCAATTGTTAGAATCTTTTGTCTATTGGGTTTTAGTTTACTATATTCTTTTCCCTTTTGTGCTTAAACCTTGTACGTTCTAACATCTTATATTCATTTGCCGTTTTCTTTGCTTGTGTCGTTTTCCGTGAGATCTGTCCGTATTCCAGCTGCGCTTTAGAATATTTAGCAATTCCTTAAGATTTTACAAGTAACAGGGTGCTAGCCCATTGGCCCAACCCCCAACCTGGAGGACCGCGTAATTTCTTCTCGGAGTTTTTTCCTTAAATTGGTTGTTTTCTACTAGATTTGCGAGACCAATCTTCCGCACTCATGCAGTGTATGAATCCGTTGACCAGTTTTGATCTTGTAATCCTGGGAAGAGGCTTTCACTGGGTGCTATCAGCCGGAGCCAGCTGAATCCAGGTATTTAAACAAGGTTATACTCCTCCCTTCTTCACTTTCTCATCCGGACTTGAAATCGGCATGGGCGGAGTTTAAACCTATTTCCAAGAAATCTAAAACATAGCGATATAACCAACAATAATAAGTTACTCTCTATCCCCCACCTAGAATATACACTAGCTCTATACTTTAATCTAATTTTATTTTACATAAAGTTTTTGCGAAAGCACGATAGCCGCGAGGTAAAGCCCTCGACCTACCACACTGGCGGTCCTCGGATTCGAATGAATAATAATGGCGAACATCAAATGTTCTCCGGCCGGCATACGAACACATTTAGCGGTTGTGAAGTACATTCTCTCCTAAAGTTAACGAGGAAGGCTAACCACCTGTCCGTGGTATGCCCGACATGACTCTCATATTACTGTGCGATTAGAAACAGGTTAGTAGTCTACCGAAAAAGAAGAAGAACAACCAACGTTTTATTTGAAGTAACTCCATTTGTAAGGCAATAGATGTTATATGTAATGCAGATTTATCTGAGGTAAGTCAAAAACAAAATCAGCTAAAAGTAACAATATTAATTGCTTTGACCAAAATTTTACGATTTGAACAACGAAATGGAAAATTTGAGAACAAAGAGAACATTTTACGATAGCGGGTTTAAAAAACTACCTGCTTGTTCTTTAGTCAGTAGATTATGTAGACATATAAATTTTGGCTGACTGTATTTCCAAAATCCCCCAATAAAATTAAAAATAAACCTGCAAAGCTTGCAACGCATAGCGAAGTGGCGAAGCAGTCTCACAAATTTGAGAACCCCCTAGTTGACCTTTGACCAATCAGTTTCAAAATCACTAGCAAACAAGCCTTTTTGGTCACCTGTCGATTGGTGAAAACAGAATTTGGAAATTCCCAGCCGTTCTCGAGTTATTGGTGGGACGAACGGACGGCTTCGCTTCGCCACTTAATAATAATTTCTGTTCATACATGTAAACTGGAAAAGTTACAGATGAGACAAATGTTGCCTATTGGAGGTTAAATAACCAAATCTAACTCAATATATGTAAAAAATAAGAAACATCGCAATGTTTTATTGCTATAAAGTAAAATAAAAAAAGAAGAATATTATAGTCTTCTTCACAAAAGAAATTAAAAAATGACAGTTGTAGGCGTACTGTAATGTTGGGTTTAAAAGATCTAGCGATAAAAACTTTCTTTACTTTTAGAAACTTTTAGATTCTCATATGAAAGTCACCAGGCTATAAAACCCAAAGTTAAATTAATTGTTTTGCCATATCTTAAAATTTAAAGAGCTTACGAGGGTAAGGTGAAAAGTTCTCGGCCTGACAATGAAAGACTGCGACTTTCAGTTAAAAAATGATGTTATTTTTCTACATAATCTCCCTTGACCTCAACAGACTTAATCCAGCGCCTCTCCAACATCAGTATTCCTTCTCGGAAGTGAGAATATGGAAGATTGTGAAAATATTCATCAACTTATTCATTGGATTCGAAGCGCTTCCCAGAAACAATTTTTTTTTTAAGTTTGGGAACAGATGGATGTCTAAGGGTGCTAAATCAGGAGAATAGGGGGGATGGCCGACCAAACCATACCCCAAATCTCGTAGTTTCCCATCGCCAACGCAGGTGCGTTGTCCTGGTGAAAGATGATTTTTTCTTCTTCAAGCCAGGCCTCTTCTCGGGAATTTTGGCATCCAGCTGGTCAAGAAGGTTGGAGTAATATTCGCCTGTAATTTTTTTGTCTTTTTCAAGATAATCAATTAACAGGATCCCTTTCGCATCCCAAAACACGCTGGCCACCTTTCCGGCAGATGTGATCGACTTCGCTTTCTTTGGCGCTAAACCACCGCCTTCCACCCACTGCTTAGACTGCTGTTTCATTTCTGGCGTGTAGTGGTAGACCCATGTCTCATCCATGGTGATAAATCGCCGCACAAAATCGGTCGGATCCCTGTTGAATCGGTTCAAAGATTGCTGGGAAAATCGTTTGCGTATTTGTTTTTAATCGGCATTCAGCAAATGCGGCACCCATCTTGTGCAGAGCTTTCGCATCCCTAATTCTTTGTGCAAGATGTTTCGCACCCTTTCTTCCGATATCCCCACGGCCCCAGCTACCTCACTCACCTTCACTCGCCTATCGTCCAACACGATATCATGCACTTTTTCGATGATTTCTGGTGTGGTTGCGGTTTTTGGCCGTCCTTCACGTGGTTCATCTTCGAGAGATGTGCGACCACGTTTAAATTCAGCTGCCCACTTTTTAACAGTTGACATGGAAGGAGCAGAGTCCCCGTAAACTTTTGTCAACTTCGGAAGAATTTCCTTAGGGGTTAATCCATCCAAAACGAAGAATTTTTTAACCGCACGATATTCAAGTTTATCCATTTTAACAAAAAACATGCAACATGTCTACTGAAAAAATTCGTGTAAACAAACTACTTGAGCGAACAAGTTGAAACTAGTCATACGAACTAATGACGCATGCACCCAAGCAGGAAGCATAATTGTTTGCCGATTGCAGCACCATCTCTGTGTCAGGCCGAGAACTTTTCACCTTACCCTCGTATATAGGCAGCAAACCAGAAGTTTTGCACAAGCATTATGACAAAATGTATTCTCAATAGACTGATGAAGAACAAGGTCATGTAGTCACAAAATTATTCACAAAAAAAAGTAGACAACGAAAAGATAAAAAGCTAAAAAGCAAAGTAGGAAGACAACATGCTTTAGATGTCCTACAGAAAGGAATAGTGACAATTCTTCCATTCCATCTTTAAAAAATGCGAGTAGAAGAGAAAATACTGAAAAACGGTTTTTAATCAAACAACCCAAAACAGAATAGAATTGGAAAACAATAACAAAACTTTTAATTTAAACAACCAAAACTTTATTTGGAATTCTGTTAAGAAGTATCAAAGTTTCCCCAAATATAAACAATAAAAAATCTTAGGACAACTACAAAAACATTGTCCTATGTTGTTTTTTATTTATTTGTCTGAAAGCAAGATATCATCTATAGGGGCCAATTTTCACTAACTTGGTTTATTTATTTTTGTGAGTAATAAGGCAATAAAAGCAGCGTTAGAAAACCTAAAGATAATTATGCAGCATAAATTAAATAAGAAGGTGACTAAAGTCAAAACTTAAACTTCATGAGGGGGGAGGGCGAAAAATGCTGAGAATAAATTCGTTAAAGACAAAAAAGATAATAATTAACTCCAATAATACTAAATACCCCTTTTAGGAAAAAGAGAACAAGCATTTAAAAAGAATTACCCACCTTAGCAAACGTTAGCAAATCAGATTCATGCCTGTGTCAACAATTCGTTTAACTAAACACAACTAAAAGATGTACAACAAAAAAAGCTGCGTTTATTATTAAGAAAGTTTGAAGCCAAAATCAAAACAGTAGTTAAAACATAACCCACAATAGAGACGCAAAAGCAGTAAAAACTCCATGGAAACGCCCAAACATCAAGCCTTTCCGAAATAACGCAATGACGTTCTAAATTCTCATTTCAGGTTACCCACTCCCCATCCAAATCCGCAGTTAAACTAAACTTATCAATGAGATGTGAAAAGCCAACACACAACTAGCCACAAGCACGCCCACCGACAGGCTCGCCTTCTTCAAGCATGGCCTCTTCGGCCTCCGCCCTAGTCAAGGAGCTGATCTCCACCAACGTGGTCGTCATATTTTCCAAGAGCTACTGCCCCTACTGTCAGCTCGCCAAGGAGGTCTTCGACAAGATCAAGCAGGACTACACCGCCATCGAGCTGGACCAGAGGAAGGACGGGGAAGAGATCCAGGCGGTGCTGGGCCAGATCACCGGCGCCAAGACGGTCCCGAGGGTCTTCGTAAACGGGGAGTTTTTGGGCGGAGGGTCTGACGTCAAGTATCTGTATGATAAGGGAAAACTGAAGGAGGTAATTGAGGACACGTAAACTAAACCAAAAAAATCAGTATAGCAAACTAAAACGTGTAACTGTTGTAGTGTAACTTTTGTATTTAATACAATGCTAAAATCTAAACTCGCCAGAATTTACTATTGTAGTTGTAATTAGTCTAATATTTGTAAGAGATAACGTAGAGAGTGAGGTAAAATAAACATTTAAGATCAGAAGACATAAAACGATATAGCTACTTAATGATTCCTTATTACAAGGCAGCTATCGGCTGTAAATTTGTACGAGTCATCAGTTTCTATCCTTATCTTCATAAGATAAAAAAACATAGTAAGAGTAATTTTGGTTTGATTTTTGAATTCTTCTTCTTTTTGTGGTTTCTGTAAGACAGTAAGATAATTCACTCACAAAATCTATAAAACAAAACCATTTTCAAATTAAAAGAGCCGACCGAGATATTTGTTGATATACTTTAAATAAAGGACATTTTTTAGTAGAGAAAAGAAAGTTCAAATATCCCACAGGTGAGTTGTACTGTAAATATTATTATACCAAGGGTATAATGTCTACAAGATTCCGCAAGATAGAAAAGGTGAAGTCAAGTCTAGGACATTAATAAGCAAACGTAGAATTTCCTACCCGTCATCTGTGTGAAATAAAGGGTACTATTATAGTTAAAAAAAATTTGTTGGTAAAAAACACCTAAGCAAAAACACTATAGCCTGGCAAAACTTTCCAAGACGTTCAAATGAGCAATCTCATCCTAACCAAGAAGAGGGAATGGGGACTTATGTAACTACTTCAAGAGAGTAAGCAGATTCTTTTAAATATTATTAGGAAAATGTTTTTTCATTTACAAGGATGTGACTGATAAAACTGCAATACACAAACACTTCAATTTTAATTTTTGCCACACGTCGTGAAGTGACTTGGGAATTAGCCAGTGCCTAGATAAGTCTGGTCTTCATTAACTAGTAGAAAAGAGAAACGTCAGTTTTTAGACCTTAAAAAAACTTCAAGACTAATCAATAGTGATTTTTGTAACAACAAAAGAAGTCAAACTTAACAATAGCAAAATGAAGAAAGAAGTGTATATTATATAACCGTTCAGACGAAGAAAGAAGTTAGAAGAAAGAACCCAAGTCAACAGTATGAACCGCGTCCTATACGACTCGATCAAGAAAGTTTGAAGTTTAATATAAAGATTTACTTCAAAATTATGAAAAATACTTGTCCAAAAAGGTAAAGAAGATAACATATCTGAATGCAAAAAATACTTCATATCTTAAAGATTAACCGTTTGAGCCCTGACTATTCCAATTGCCATTACTACATTTCAACGCTCACAAAAGAGGCAGAAAACAGTGAATTTAAAATTTTCCACTAGATGTCGAAACTTTACGTGTTTACAAATAGATTTAGGCTTCTCCTTTATGGAATTCAACGTCTTTAACTACAGGTATTTTTTTCTTTTGGAACAAAGATGTATCAAGATGGCAGGAAATGGGCATTAAATATGTGCCTATAGTTTATCCTATCGTTGTTTTATGTGTTCTGTTATAATAGTGGATCAATAGAGTGGATAAGGATGTTTTGATAACTTTCCAAACTTTACGTACGCATTTTCCACCACCAGGCAGGCACTGTTGCATTTATGGGGCCTTTGACTAAAAAAAATATTTATCACTTTGCTGATTTAAATTGCTTTTCTTTATTTAGTGTAACATTACTCTTCCGTGATGAAGATGGAATAACATCTCTTGTATTTTATGGAAAGTCGAAAGAAGTGTCAAGAAACATATCGTTGAAAACATTGCTTGCCAAGATATTGCTAGCTTTATCTAGATAAGATATGTCAACCAAAGTCAACAAAGAGAAAAACAACCTGGCGAAAAGACACTATCCATACTCCAGTTGTTGATTTTACTCTATCCAAAGACACAGAATCCAAAGAAAATTTTGCTGAAAATCAAACTCCATTCCAATATTTCTCAAATCATTTTCCTGGTAAAAGTTTCTCCGAGCTAGCTGAGAAAACATGTATTCGATACAAAAATCTGGAAAAAACGTAAACTGCAGTTAACAGAAAATCAAAAAATTGGTTGCCATTCATATACTCTTGGGAATTGTTTAGTTTCCAAGGCTAAGGATGTATTGGGAACAAAATCTTTTGATGACATTGGCATGACCAGAAATCGGTTTGAGTTGCTGAGAAATAATCTTTATGTCGTAGATGTCAATAACAGTAAAGGGAAGACCTGTAATCTCTGGAAAGTTCGACCAAACATCCAATCTTTCAAAAAAAGATGCTAGGAGTACTCCCCAAAAGAAAACCTGTGCATTGATAAATTAATTATTCTTTTCAAATCCATGGCGTGTCAAAGTGTTTATGTTGTATCGTGAATCAAGCATAATGTATCGTTCAGTTACCTACCAAGGCTCCACCACTCTTTCCGAAAACAGCAAGGATGCTTATTCAGCAACGAATGGTTTAGTCATTAATTTGAGCCAAAGAAGAAGAGAACAAGAATTTTCATTTCAAGCACGATTTGGCCCAATCGACTCGAAAAATGCCCCTTGTAATCAGAAGTAGAGTTGAAAGCTTCAGGGCGTGGTAGCAGTAACTCCATTGTTTCAAATTATGGAAAAATTGTGACAGTTCGTTGGTTTGACAACAAAATTGTCAACATGGCGTCAAATTTTACTGGTGTAAAACTACAAGGTAAAGTAAGGAGGTGGGACAAAAGTCAGGAAGTGCATACAAATGTCAAGAGTCTAGCAGTTGTACCTTTTTTATTTGCCCTTTACAAGACCTTAGTCAGATTCTGCAAAGAGACTTTGAGGATAGTTTTCTGTTACTATAATCCAGATGTGTGCAATACATGGCTAAAATATCAATCAGATAAACAGAGCACTTAAAAACTTGACTTACTTGATTTTACTTGGGCGATAATGGGGCAGACAACGATCAAGCTCAGATTTGGCCCAGTTTGGTCGTCCTAGAAGTGATATTAGGTACGACAATGTTGACCACTATCCCATTCACAAAGATGGTTATGAGTACCGGTGTGCACTTGATCATTCTCAAATATTATGTAAGAAGTGCTTTAGTTTACTATATAAAATAGTGTGTACAAAAAAAACAATAAAAATAAAATTTATTTAACGAATTTTTGCATGGTAGTGGAAATTGTCACATCTCTCTAATTTGATAACTAGCAGTTTTAGAAGATTTTCAAGTTTTTATGTAATTCTTGTTTCTATCTAAACCCAACCATAATTTTTTTGCTGTTTAAAACAATTCAGGACTGAAAGGCTTAGTATCCTGTCACTAAAGAGGAAGTAACGGAATCGGGCTTAACGAAAAAGAACAAATAGACTTAGGATTTGAAACACTATGTTCCATTAAGTTAGGAAATTAAATAGCTATACTAAGAATTTTTAAAGTTCTGAGTATTAATAGAACAAAAATAGAACTTGTCGCCTGTGTGCGTTTATGTGTGTGAGAGAAAGAACTAGAGGAAAATGGAGGAGATTAAAAAGGTGTATAAGTTATTTAAAAAAGATAACACAGCGTTAAGTGGCGTGGGCCTGCCTTTAAAAGAGTAAAATTCGCCGATTTTCTTTGCGGTAGTTGCGCATTGTGATGAACAGCCGAATCATACTCATGTCAGATGTCGTATATTTTTCTGCTTGGGTCCTTAACAATTCGTAGTGACTGACTTAGACAGATAGAACAATAATTTAGATTTTTGCAGCTCCTAGAAGACTTCCGATGATTCCAAAAAGTAAAAGATAAAGAGCTTTAAACTTGTCTCACCTAACATCTATCTCTTCATTCATTTATATATTAAAATTCTGTAGTAATTAATTATGCGCCCAAACTTTGAAGTATACATAGGAACATTGTATATCAAAGAGGGTGGTACAACACCAAGATGTCCGCTATTAAGTTAAAAACAATTAAATTGCCCTAAACCTTAAAAATGAAAAAATGTGTAAAAGTAAACACATGAGCGCCATCTCAAGGAAACTTAATTGATTAGTTGGGTAAAACTAACACAAAATTAAATCGATAACTATGTTATTGATAAAATATGTTCGTATATCTTCTGCTTCGGCTTCCATTAATCCCATTATGGTAGTATAGTGTTCCTTAGGTAACGCACTAAGCTGTGAGTAAAAAGATCTTAAAATGTTTTTATTTACTTTCTTCTTATTTCAGATCTTTATTAAATAATGCAGGTTAACCGAATTGGTTTGAGAACCCTAAAATATAATGATGTATTTATTGTAGAACAAAGTGATTATAGCTATGGCATCAACAGGTACAGTAGAAGGCATGGCCATTTAGTATTTCTCCCAAAGATAGACTTGGTATCAGACAATATGGATTTGTCTTTCAAATGCAAAAGAAGATTGGCATTCTCTATAAAAATCAGCAAAGCAGAGGGACAAACCTTTCAAAAAGTTGGAATTTGCCTTTCAGGATAGTGTTCAGCCACGATCAATTTTATTTGCATTTTCAAGAGCAACATCAAAAAAGGGATAAAAGTTTACATTAAAGATAGACATCAGCAGGGAGTACTTGATGGAGATAATCAAAAATATATATTTAATCGTATCCAACTTTTAAAACCTTTCAAATAAACGCTTAAATTGATCTATTGTGTCTCCATTTTTAACAGTAGAATGACAATGTCTAAAATATTATAAGAAAGAACACATTAAGATGACGTTTACACTTTGTACAACAAAAAAGTCAGAGACCCAATACAATGATATGCCTTTTATTCAAAAATATCAACGCAAAGAGAAATAATAAAAAAGCACAACTCAATTAATATAACCCCATTAACAATCATATTATAATTTATACAGTACAACCTTGAAGGCTTTGAAGTTGCTACTTTCAAAGAAAAAGTAGATTTTGGTAATACTGGAGTTAAGTTAAATGGCTAATGAAAAAAAATAAACATCATATAATATATAACAAATCACCTTCTGTCTATTAATAAAGTAACCTAATTTTTCAGTTCAAAAGAATTCTTTAAATACAGAAACAGGTCATAAGATAGATAAATAAATAGATAGATATAGACAGGGTCGACCCAATAGCCTTCTACACTGCGACCCTTAAGGTCTATTGTGCACCTATTTAATTTGTTAGAGCCCTCTCTCTAGGCCTAGGCTTTCGACTAGCCCCCAGAGACTACAGAGACGCTCTTTTGTATAGCTCTTTGGTTTTGGATTTTCTTCTCCTAGTTATAAGAATCTGAGCCTCATAAAGACTTCACAGCAGCAAATAAATGTGGTCCAGAATCTTCTCCTCGTCCTGGGAATATCTGTACGGGCTACTCTCTGTTACTCTTAGCAGACCCTAAGTTTGGGTCTGCTGTACATTTTTGTGACAGTCCCTGTATGAACTTCTTCGATTGCCTTAAGTGGCTGGTATTGTTCTACCTTTCTTGAGTTTTATTAAGTATCCATTCATTAATAGATGCTCTTTTAAGGTTATTTGAAATGCCACAATGGGATCCGTGTTTCTTGGCCAATAAGTCTGCCATTTCCTTAGGCCTGAGGCCCTTATGTCCCGGTAGCCAAGAAAATATCAGACAACTGTCTTCTCCTATCTCTGTCAGAGCATCTACGCAGTCCTAAACAACCTTTGACTTCATCACAGATATCGTTAAAGCTTTAAGGGCTGCTTGGTTGTCTGAAAAGATGGCTATCCTCTTACACAATGTTCAGCTTTTGTTCTCCTTCACCCAATGTTATATAGCTATGGTTTTTGCCTCAAAGACTATAGGAAACTTTCCAAGCGTTGTTTTGACTATATATTTCTGCTTCTATGCCTAATGCACCCTTGGAGCCATCAGTATACCAGATAAAGTCTGCAGAGACTGGAAGTCTTTCGTTCCATGTATCTGGTATTATAATTTTGAAGTTTTTTCCAAATTTAAAGTAACTAGGAAGCATTGGGTAGTTGGTTCTCGGGTTATAAGGCCGTGGTCGGAGTTCAGAAACTCTTGACGTTTTGTCCACAACTACGGCGGACATCTTCAGAAGAAAATCTTCTAAAAATTAAGTGACTGTCCCGTGCGTTTTCGCTTTTATACTCGTGCGAGTATGGTAAGGATGGTGTGTGGGGGGGGGGGGGGCGTGGTTGACGTCACCGGGATGGTGGATGACGTGATCGGACTAGCTGCTGACGTCAATCGGGACGTTTCAGGTAATATTTCTGACGTCACTCGCTCTTTCGCCGTATCGCGGTCTGTTTTTTGTCCCTTGAGAGCGGTAAACCAAGACCTGGGTAAATTAAATCCGTCGTCCCTGTTAAAATTATATTTATATTTATAAATTTCCACCGCCTCTCTGTATAATCTGGGGTAGTAATTCCTACAGTTGGATAAGACTTGTGTTTGCCCAAATTCCATCTCGTGATCAGGATTTTCCAAAGCATGTTCAGCAACTGTTGATTTATCAGGCTTATTAAGACGTAGATGACGTTTGTGTTCATTTATCTTGGTAGTAACCGTTCGGCCCGTAGTTCCAATGTAGACTTGCTTACATGAGCAAGGTGTGCAGTATACCACTGGTGTATCCTGTGGGTTTCTTTTATCTTTGGCTGGTCTAAGCAAATCCCGTATCTTGGTGGTGGTAGTATAGATGGTTTCCACCTTGTGTTTATTGAGAATTTTTCCTATCCTATGCGTGGGTTTTTTTGTACACTGTGTGTTGTAAATGTCCATTCTCCGATCTCAACACCTGTACGTCTAAGAAAGCAATCCTATCTTCCGATTCCAGTTCAATGGTAAACTGTATGCTTGGGTGTGTGGAATTCAGGTGCATAAGAAATTGTGGTGGGGTCTCTTAAGAAGAACTTATCCAGGGCGTAATTAAAGGCTCTACGTGAACTGAAGAATGATGACACCATAATTGTCTTACCAGCAGATAAAGGTAATGCCACTGTTGTACTAGCACAGGAGGACTACTCGAAGAAGATGACCGAACTGCTCGATGCAAACACTTACACCATGCTCAAACATGATCCCACATCGGGGATACTATGCGACACGAGCAAACTGATAAAGAGTTCCTTTCTGGATGACGCCACCAAAGAGAGACTAATAACATCAGAGGCGCTGCTCCCAAGAATATACGGGCTCCCCAAAATACACAAAGACGATGTACCGCTGCGACCCAATGTCAGTGCCATTGGGGGTCCTACCTACAAGTTGGCCAAATACTTATCCAGTCTGTTACAACTGTACATTGGACATACCAGCAGTTACATCAAGGACTCCGCACATTTCGTCAACCAGTTTCAAGACATCTAGTTACAGGGAGGAGATCTAATGGTTAGCTTTGATGTAACTTTCCTATTTACCAAAGTACCGATTCAAGATGCCCTGGATCACCTGAAGAAAATTTTTCCCAACGATATCTTACAGCTATTTCAGCAGTGCCTTACGTCCAGTTACGAACAAAAAGACGGGATAGCAATGGGTAGCCCACTTAGCCCTGTAATCGCTAATTACTACATGGAGAAATTCGAAGAGATCGCCATCAATACAGCACCTTTAAAACCTTTGTAATATAGAGACACGGAAAGGAAACCCTACCACAATTTCTTATGCACCTGAATTCCATACACCCAAGCATACAATTAACCATGAAACTGGAATCGGAAGATAGGATTGCCTTCTTAGACGTACAGGTGTTGAGATCGGAGAATGGACATTTACAACACACAGTGTACAGGAAACCCACGCATACGGACAGATACCTTCCATAAGCAGTCGAATCAACACCCAAGTCAAAAAAGAACGGTTGTGAAAGCATTGTTAGATCGAGCACGACGCATATGCCAACCACAGTTTTTGGATAAAGAACTCAAACATTTAGTATAAGTCTTACAAGGGAATGGCTACTCAAGGACGGAGATAAATAGAGCAATCAATCCTAGCAAATGTGCAGGAAAAACAACCAAAATCGGCTACGGTAAACAAAGCTTTTTTACCTTACATCAACAGGGTTACGGGCCGGATAGGAAAAATTCTCAATAAACACAAGGTGGAAACCATCTATACTACCACCACCAAGATACGGAATTTGCTTAGACCAGCCAAAGATAAAAGAAACCCACAGGATACACCAGTGGTATACTGCACACCTTGCTCATGTAAGCAAGTCTACATTGGAACTACGGGCCGAACGATTACTACCAAGATAAATGAACACAAACGTCATCTACGTCTTAATAAGCCTGATAAATCAACAGTTGCTGAACATGCTTTGGAATATCCTGATCACGAGATGGAATTTGGGCAAACACAAGTCTTATCCAATTGTAGGAATTACTACCCGAGATTATTCAGAGAGGCGGTGGAAATTTATAAATATAAAAATAATTTTAACAGGGACGACGGATTTAATTTACCCAGGTCTTAGTTTACCGCTCTCAAGGGACAAAAAACAGACCGCAATACGGCGAAAGAGCGAATGACGTCAGAAATATTACCTGAAACGTCCCGATTGACGTCAGCAGCTAGTCCGATCACGTCATCTACCATCCCGGTGACGTCAACCACGCCCCCCCCCACACCATCCTTACCATACTCGCACGAGTATAAAAGCGAAAACACACGGGACAGTCACTTCATTTTTAGAAGATTTTCTTCGGAAGATGTCCGCCGTAGTTGTAGACAAAACGTCAAGAGTTTCTGAACTCCGACCACGGCCTTATAACCCGAGAACCAACCACACGATGCACCATAACACCGGCCGTGAAAGCCATCGCATCTATTTAACTGGGAAGCAGGTTGTCGATGGGCATTCCTAATGTGCCCTTCACCTCCGACTTCCCCCTTAGTTTTTAATGCTTTCCTACTTCCATGGCAATGATTGGAGCTTGTCCTTAGATAAATCTGTATGCAGTTGCCCGCTATTCTCCTTGGAGAAATATGTGTAAATTGAGTAACACTTCTAGGGCAGCAGTTGGCGCCGTTTTCAAAGCTCCTGTGACGTTAAAGCATGCAAGCTTTTGAACTGTTTCGCCTTTGCCCGTATTGTTTTCGACCACCATGCCACAAATCCATAGGTTACCAAAAGTCTTACGACTCATATATAACCATAGAATAATTCTGGGGTTTAATTTCCAGCCCTTACCACATAGTCTTTTACATATTTTCAGTACTACTTTTGTATTACTACTCTTTGTATTATCATATCTAAATGTCGATTCCATATGAGCATTTCATTGCAGATTACTTCTAAATATTTAACCGATGAAGAAAAAGGGAGTTCCGTGCCATTTAATACAAAGGGTTTTATCCCTTCTAACGCCCTCTTTTTGGTAAACAAAACCACAGTTTTGTAAGGGGTAATTTGAAGTCCTTCCTTTGTGCACCATTTGCTAGTAATATTTAGGGCAGATTGCGATCTTTTCACAATAGTACTATACAATAGACTACTGCTAGCTCATCTGCATATACTAGAAAATGCAGGTCCGCTGCGGATAGCTTGTTGAAGAGTGCATCAATAAAAACCACCCACAACAGTGGGGAGAGAACTCCTTGTTCGGGGCAGCCTCTGGTTGCTCTCGTTTCAATAGTTGCTTCGCCTAGGATAGATATGATAATTTTTTCTTAGTTTTTCTGCAATCCATTGGCATAGGGAGTCGGATATTTCCTTCGCCTTAAGTGATTTGATTAGAAAACTATTGGAGATATTGTCTATCAACAGTACTAAGACTATCTCCGTGTCTTACAAAAGTCTGTTACGTCATCTAATGCCAGGTCTGATAATTTCCCTGCTTGGTAAGCATATTGAAGATCACTGAGTGTTATAAAAGCAAACAACATAATAAAACAAAGTTAAGGAGAAAATAAGCCATCAGAAGAAGAACTTTAAAAACTGAGAAAAGTGAGAATGTATCTTAAATAACTACTACAAGATGGATATCGGAATAAGTTAATTTTACCAAGAAAGATTGCCAAAAAAGAAACAGAACTCTTCCAGTTAAATAAAATGCAGTTGAAGGAGTTGCTGTACCTTTAGCAAACTAGATGACCAATAGAAATTACTATTTTTGGCTAATCAGACTACAGAAGAAAAAACAAAATCGCATTTAAAGCCTAGAACATTTCTTCACATAAAAAATAACAAAAGCAGTACATGTTTAATACAACAGTTCGTGTACTTATAGAGAAGAAAACAACTGTTTAGCATAAAACTAAATTACCAGAAAGTCACTTTGGAAAAGACTCGGTAGTCATCAAAATCTGCTTCAAAGAAGGTTAATCAATGATAAATTATGTAGAATAACAACGATCATAGGCAAAACAATCGAAAATACCTATAGAAACTACTAGCCCCACACCGGGCAGACAGAGCGAACATATGAGAGCCTTAACCTCTCAGTTCGGAGGCAGTGCTCCCACGGAGGGCGTTAGAGCCTTACCATTATTATTGAACTATTAGTTTTTGTGGAAATTGTTTAGTGTTTCAGCGCACTTGAAGCAGTTATTTGTTTTTGTTCAGAGAATAAATTCCACCTCTATAGCTGAACTACAAAGTCTTTAAAGAGCAAAGTTTTTGAATGCCCTTAGTTACTTTAACAATCTATAAACCCCGTTTATAAAATATAAGAGGCAATTATAATATGTTCTTCTTCATAGCATTAGGAACATTGTCATTGTACCCTTTTATTTTGTTACAGTTCTTAACATCGTACTATTGATGTTTATATTTATAGTGTTTAATGTTTTTAAAGTTGTACCTATATTGTTTCTTTAGAAAACCCATAATTTAGAGGAGGAGAAAAAAAATGTCAAAAAGAAAGTCACTTTATTAGAGATATCTGAAATTGTCTCAATAAATTGGCGATTAAGTTTCCAGTGTTACTAAAAGCCTTAATTGTATCAATTATTCGCCGGAAGCTTGTCAAGAATGTATTACAATCATGCAGCAACGACGAACCAACATTGGTGTGTTGATTGGGATGCTAAATACCTCATTGCACGTCAAGGTGTTTGTTTGAAAAGAATGCAATTGTTTATTGGGGATACAACACCAGTACTGTAATAGATCTGATTGTTATTCATATAAGAAGTATAGACATTTCCTATAGTTTATAGAAAGGAGTCGTAGTAGTATTATTATTGAAAAACTTCAAGGTGATCTATTTTAAACTTGAATCTAACAACCAACAGTCAGGCTATTAGTGGCATTTCTCGATAGTGTAAGAAGATGAAAAATCTGTCTGCTTGGTAAAATTTTTAAATTATCAGACCAGAACGTGTAATTAACCTCACCTGCAGTACTGGAGATAGATTGAGTAGTTCTCTGGTACTGTTGGCGGTCTTAAGCTCGGGTAAAAGAAGAGGATTGTGGTGTCAGGAGTTAGCACCCTGGCCCACGTAAAATAAAAATGAAAAAATGCTAAATGTCAAAAGTTGGTATAAAAAGTCAGAAGAAAAGAAATTGTTCCCGGGTGGAAATCCACACCATTACAGAAGGGAGTCCCATTGGATACGGGGAAGGGAGGGAGGTTAAATATTACGTCGAGACAAATGGTAAACCCATGCTTGAATCTCAGCCAAAAACACAAACAGAAAACAGAAAACTGAGGTTTGAAATCTGGAACGTCCAAGTGTGGAGAACCAAAGATACCCAAGTAACTTAACAATTTAAGAAGATGAACATAGTTATATAGACTGATCTATTGTTGGAGCGGAGTAACAAGGTATTAAAAGCAAAATCGGGAGTAGTGATATTGATAAGCAACAAATGGAGCAGGAAAATAACGTCGTAGAAACCCGTTAACGAGAGATTGATAAAGCTAAATTTGACAATCTTTGGAAGAGATACAGTGGTACTCGGAGCATACGGACCAACAGATAATAGTAATATAGGAGAAAAAGACAAATTGATAGGAACGTTAGAAGAGAAAATAAGAAAAGTGAAAACAATCAAGAAATCATAAATGCGGGAGATTTAAATAGAAGAACCGGAAGAAAAAAAATGATAATACAGTAGAAAAATTTGGAGAGAAGACCACCAACGATAATGGGAAAAGACTAATCGACCATGCGAACTAAACGACCTCAAGGTAACAAAAGGGTTCTAAAAATACAAGAAACCCGCAAATTAAAATCTATAATAGACTATATTATAATAAAACGCAACACTACTATGATAATAAAAGATGCAAAAGTTAAAAGAGTGTGGAACGGACCATAGGTTGTTAGTAGCTAACATGCCATTCCCATGGTTTAAGACAGAACCAAAAACAAACAGAAAAAATGGAAAGGGAGAAGAAGGGCCAAAGGAAACGAACAAAGAGAAAAGTTTAAAATTGCTACAAGACGAGTCAGTAAGAGATCTGTATAAAAAAGGCTATATCAAAAACAGAATTTAACTACAATAACATTCAAGAAGAATATAATCAATTAAAAAAGGCCATCAAGGAAGCAGCTTTACAAGCCTTAGGAGAAGAAGAAAATCAGGACAAATATTGTGAAAAGCGGATCAGCGAGAAGACCAAAGAGCAAGTAAAAGAGAAAAAGGCTCTATACGAGAAATGGCTAAACACAAAACTGAACAAGGACTTATAGAGATACAGAGAGAAAAACAGAGAAACAAAAAAAAAATGATAGAGGAAAAAAAAAAGATGAGAAAAGACATGTGGGAACATTGAGCAATGTGTAGTCGGTACACGGAGTACAAAATAAATACATATATATATATATATATATATATATATATATATATATATATATATATATATATATATATATATATACCAAAAAGCCAGCGTGGTCCCGTGGTTGAGGGGCGGGCTGCGATGTTGACGGACCCGGGTTCAATTCCCGGTGCTCTCTGATGCCTGGCGAGTGGCCTACTCAGTCACTAAAAGTAATTGAGTATCTGCGTTCATTCGAACAAGGGGTAATAATGGCGGTCGTCTAAAGTGCGGTGCTTGTCACATCGCCCCGCATCAGAGATGGTGCGCGACGACCGGGCAGAGAGAGCGAACGTATGAGAGCCTTAACCTCTCAGTTCGCGGGCTGTGCTCCCACGCGAGACGTAGGGCCTTACCATTATATATCAGAAAAACAATGGGAAGAGTATTATAAATTATTACTAACGGAAGATAAAGAACAGTTTCAAGAAAAAAACATAAAGAAGGTTATAAATGAAGATAGTAGACAGATAGAAATAAATAACGAAGAAATGAAGAAGGTCATAAAAACACTGAAAAACAACAAGTCACCAAGGCCGGGAGGTGTAGTAAATGAGATGATTAAGTACGGATCAGAAAAATTACACCGGATACTAAGAAATATGTTCCGGAAAGCGGCAACTGAAAAGAAGTTACTAGATTAATGGACGAAAGTGTGTACAATCTCTATCTTTAAAAAAGGCGATAAGAAAAAATGCACAAACTACAGAAGCATAAGCCTAATTTCGAGTATTGGACGATTATAAGGCAATATAATAAAAAACAAAATAGAAGATAACCAATCCGGGTTTACGGCTGGAAGACCTTGTGTAGATTATATACATACCATCAGACAAACAATAGAAAAGAAACTCGCCAAAAACAAAAAAATTCACCTAGCTTTTATTGACTTAAAAAGGCGTACAACTCTGTGTCAAGAAAACAATTATGGAAGGCAATGGAAGAGATAGAAAAGCAAACTCAGCAATACATTTCAAACATCCAAAGGCTTTCTGCGCTACATCTCTAACACTCTTTAAACTATATGTGGAACAAGCTTTAAAGAAATGAAAACAGAAGTGCAAAAGAAAGGGAGTCTGAGTGAGAGAAGACCACTTATACACATTAAGTTTCGCGGATGACCAGGTTGTTATAGCGCAAGATAAGAAAGGCCTAAGTTGTATGATCAGAAAACTAACAGAGGGATACTCGAAAGCAGGACTGGAGATAAACTTAGAAAAGAAGGAATAGTTAACAACAAGAGAAGGAAGGTTAGAAAATTTAGAAATAGGAGACGGTATAGCAATTAAGGGAACGAACAAATTTAAATACTTAGAGAGTATAATAACGAGCAATGGTACATCAGAGAAAGAAATAAAGGCCAGACTGGGACAAGCGAGAAATTGCACAAGACAGCTGAATGAAATTCTATGGGATAAACACATTACCAAAAACAACAAAAAAATAATGTATAAGTCAACTATAGAAAGCATTCTGACATACGGTGCAGAAACCTGGACCGTAAATAAAAAAAATAAATCTAAGACGAACGCGGCAGAAATGGAGTGTTGGAGAAGATCTTGCAGAGTAACACAAGTAGACAGCATACGCAACAAAGTGATAAGAAATAGAATGGGAGTAGAAAAAAGCGCAATGGACGTCATAGAGAAAAATAAATTAAAATGGCATGGACACGTAAGAAGAAGCGACGACTACAGATGGATAAAGAAGATAGCAGAATGGAGCCTTCTGGGAAGAAGGAAAAAAGAGACCACGGAGATCGTGGAAGAACAACATAGATGAGGCAATGGAAAGTAGAGTAAATCTTTATATTAAGCTTTCAGCCTCCTTGATCGAGTATCAATAAGATGTGTTGAAACCATAACTTAGTTTAGGTTCTTCCCTTTAATCTTTTTTCAGTCTGTCCTGATACGGAATATACACTATATTGAAGAAAGCTGATTTATTCTTACTCTATTTTATTAGTAACTTTCCAATCCCACTTTTTGGTTATGGTAAGGTTGACCGTTTGGATGTTCTACTATAGTGTTTTTGTTCATCTTTTTCATCAACAAAACATTTTAATTAATAATTCTTTTTATCTACTTCACACAGATGACTACTGCTTTTTGAACTGTTTGAACTCTTCTTCCAAAAGAAAATTTTTATTGTTCTTGGAGATGAAGATTATTATTTTATTTTTAGTCTATTTTTTTAATTTTTCTCGCCTAAAGTTCAAGTTTTTACTTGAGTCGCAAAGTTTTTATTATTATGCTAAGATCACTAAAATAAACATAAAATCTTGAGAACAAAAAGTTACCGAAAGTAGGTTTAACCTATTAGTCTAAAGGTTTGCCTGTAAGAGACATCTGGGAGCATCTAGATGCTTTCGATAATTAATCATCATCTTCTTCTTCTTCCTGTTATACCCGTAGATGTCGAGATATTTTTTTACTACCTTTCTACTACAAAATTTCGCCATTTTTTATGATCTCTTCCTAATATTCTTGCCTCTTCCCATATTTTTCCTTTACGTTTTAATATCTTCGCTATGCTGTTGTTCCAAATTGTTCTGGGTCGTTCTCTTCTGTTTTTACCTACTTTCTTTAGCTTTCCATACTTGTCTTGTGCTATCCATTTGGATTAGGTGGCCTGTCCATTTTAACTTCTTTTGTTCTATTTTATTTTTAAGGAGAATTTATTTTTATTTTTCCTCTTGTGTGTTTATTTCTTATTTTTTCACTCTTTCAACCCCTTATACTTTTCTTAAATATCTTATCTCTGCAGCCGGTAGTCTACTTTCTTGTCTTTTATTTAATACCCAATTCCCAGCTCCATATGTTAATATTGGTATGTAGATTATGTTATTTTTGTTTCCTTGGACATCTCTTTCTTGTTCATAAAATTTTTGTATGTAGCATTATACGTCCTTGTTACTGTTTTGATTATGTTTCCTATTTCTTTTTCTTGTGTTTCTTTACTATTTACGATTATTCCTCGGTAATTAAATTTATTTACTTGTTTTAATATTTTTTCTTCCAGTCTGATATTTATTTTCTCTTGTTTACTAGAGATGACCATTACTTTGGTTTTCTCTTTATTGGCTATTAAGTTGTATTCTTTAAGTATATCTGCCCACACATTGATATTTTCTTGTAATTATTTTCTATTCTTTAGCACGAGCACCACATCATCTACGAATACACATGATTGTACTTTCACTTGTTGTAACTTTTAATATCTTATTGTATATAAGCACCTTATGGAAAAATATTTGGTTTTCCTTGCTGTTTTCTTCTAGCTTCTGTTCAAATTATTCCCAAAATTTTTGTTTTGCTTCTTTTACCAGGTTTTTTATTTGTTTGAACTTTCCCATGTCATTTCCGTTATTATTTTGCCCAATCCTATAATTGTTTTCAGTATTTTTATCGACTTCCTTTAAATATTTTTATCTTAGTTCTTTATTTCTTAATTTGTAGCTTCGTATTTTATTCTTAGTTCCCGTATTTGTAAGCAATTGGTTAATTTCTTTATTTTAATTTTTATTTTGTTTAAATTTGGCTTCTAACTGCCAATTTCGTATCATCTTTTAATTCGTACATATTTCATGTTCTTTTTATTTTCTCTTACAGTTACTACATAGTCTTTTAATTGGTTTTTTCTTTATTTCTGTATTTCTCTAGTAATTTTTGTATTTCTTTATGTTTAAAAAATGAATTTATTATCACTAGGTTGTTATCGTTACAAAATTCTAGGAAACGGATTCCGTTCTTATTCACACCATTTGTTCACCCCTTGCCACTTATGTTGATTGCGAATTCTAGCATTAAAGTCACCTAATATGATTAATTTTCCTCCATACTCCTATATTGTTTCTTGTAGGTCCTTCCAAACATAGTCTTTTCTTCCGCTTTAGCATCTTCATTTGGGGCATACGCAATCACCAGTGTCAGTATTTTATTTCTTTCTTTTTATATGACTACTTTTAATAATCTTTGATCAATATATTCCCAACTACTTATTTTATCTACTACATCTCTTTTTACTAGACATGCTACTCCTCCAGTCGCATTTTGTGTTTCTGTTACTCCTTTGTATTTTAGTAGATTGCCATCTCCTAATACTGTTGTTCCTTCTCCTTTTTTCTTTGTTTCTGTCACCGCTATGCATATGTAATCATTATTTTCTATTATTTCAAGTAATTCCATTTCTTTTCCATTTATTCCTATCAAATTCCAAGTTTATATTCTCTAGTTTTTAATTCTTTTATTATTATATTTTACAATTTCCGTTTGAATAATCCCATTCCTTTTGGTGATCATTTTTGTTTTTGTATTTATTATTTTAACATTTTTTTATGGTCTGTGTCGTCTCTGTTATTTGCTTTTAGTTTTTAGTGTGATTCCTATATTTGTTATTTTCAGTAGTTTCTCACATATTCCTGCCTCTGGATTGTCTCTTGGGGACCTTTGGCTCGTGGTTTTGTCTTTCTTCCTATCTTCACTTCTTACTGCCTATGTCTCAATTGTACCCTCTTGTTCTTTTAACAGTTTATCCACCTCTCATTTTTGGTTTATTTGTCTCTTTCCCTTCTTTTTCTATCTTTCCAGTTCTTTATTGATTTAATTTGTTCCAAGGAGTAGGCATCACCATTTACTATTAATTTATTGTATTTTACAACAACTAGGTGTTGATTTTATGTGCTGCACTATTTCTTTCCTTTGTTTTATATATTTCTTAGGTAGTTTTCTTCCACTTATATTTTTTGTGCTATTTAGTTTTTTAGTCACTTAAAGTATCTCAATTTTCTTGTTTCTATCACATTTGGTTTATTCTTACCCTCTCGATACTTCCAAATTCTCATGATTTCGTTTATCTTCTCTTCAATTACCATTGCTATTTTTATTTTCCTTAGTATTAATAATGGTAAAGCTCTACGCCCCGCCCTGTCGTTTAGCGCATCTCTGATGTGGGGCGATGTGGCAAGCAACGCGCCTGAGACTGCCGCTATTATTATCTCTTGTCTGAAGCGAACGCAGGTGTACTCAATTATTTTTAGTTACTGAGTAGGCCACCCGCCAGGCATCAAAGAGCTCCAGGAATTGAAATCGGGCCCATCAGCATCGCAGCCCGCCCCTCAACCACAGGACCACGCTAGCTGTTTTTTCTTAATATTATCCTCATTTTTTTCTTTAATTCTAGATCGCTCTCTTTTTCTCGTTTCCCAACCCAATGTATTATTAAATTTCTTTTTTTTATTTCTCTTTTCAGTTCTTCTATTCTTCTATCTTGTTTCTGCATACCTTGTTTACCAAATTGGCTATCTTTCCTCAGTTTTTTATTTTCTCTCTTAATTTCTGTTTTCTTGTACATTCATCTATTTTCTTTATATTCGCGTATTTCTCTCTTCCATTCTTTCTAATTTATCCCTTATGCCTTCTAGTATTTTATATATTCCTTCTCTTTATTTTATTACAACTATCTGTTTGCAATTGTTGTTTTAATTGTACTTGTTACAGTCAGTGTGTGTGTACACAGGTGGAGTTTCTATTTGCTTAAACACTAGTCTCTAATTTCTCTTTATGTTGGCCTTTATATTTTTTTCCTGCACAACGATAAGCGTCGACCCCAGTTTAGCACCTTAGAGGGTTCATCCTTCTTTATGTATTTCGAACCTTTCCTTTTAACCCCTGTTGACGGCTTACCTTCCCAACTGAGATGCACGTTGTGTTGTCTATCCTCGAAAAATTTAGCGTGATTTTGGTTTATGTATTGTTATTTAAAAAATAATATCCTAAACATCAAAAATAGATATGGAAACAAAGTCGGTAGTTTTAATAAAAAAAAATTCTCTCTCTACTCAAAAAGAAAGTTTAGGTCATAAATATACTTTACTGATCATTAAGGTAGAACTATAAAAAGCATAAAAATTATCGTCAAGATTTTTTAAAAAGGCATGTTCGCTCTACACTTCTGGACCATACTTAGAATTTTGAGTTTAAATTCAATTGTGGATATGGTGATGATAGTATGATGGGCGTATTCTCGTTTTCATAGTTTATTCTGGTATGATGTATAGATAAGGCAGATTCAGAAGTTAAGAGAAAAACATGTATAAAACAGTGCCAACAAAAGCATTAACAATAAATTTAGTAACATCTCAAAATATACAAGCTTAGCATCCCATATATTCAAGATGGTTAAATAATGATTCTAAATTTTTAATACAATTTTATTAACTGGTTTTTGAGCAATTCGTACACAACCAAGCAAGTGCACACACGGACAGACGGACAGGCACATATAATAAACAGATGAACAAACTGAAACAGTAAAACAAAACGCAGAATAATATAAAATAAACAAAAAATATATTACAAAGAGCATCTATATATTATCAAAACAAACAAAAAGTACAATTATTGAACTCACTATATGGCAAGACATATGTAAGATATAATTTACGAAACAAAAAAATATTAACTAACCATGTACTTGATTGTCAAGAGTTAAATTACCATTCAAATATGAATATTATTTGTCACAAATTTTATCTTACTAAAAGATTTTGGCTAAAGCAAATACAAAATGGTCTAAAAACCAAAATTTGCATTTAAATCTAAGAAGTTATTTTTTAAGTTTAAAGCATATTTTTCTATTTTTGCATTTGATTTGCGCAAAACTTTTGTAGCTCCCCTGTATAACTGTACATAAAAATTTGTGTACACCCTGTATATCAGCGGTCTGCAGCCACCTGACAGCTCTACGTCATTCGCAGATGTCGCCAGCGGTCCGTATTTTTAGACTACCACAGTCGCTATCTTTGTATTGTGTTATCAGCTGTTTTTGCCGTTCGCGTGTTTAATACAAATGGTGCTCCCGATTTTGCGTTGAACCGTTGACTCGCAGCGCGCCGAAGATGTCGGAGCAGCCCAGCACCCTGTACGATCTATGCATAAGGGTGGCGGTCATAGACTGCGTGTCGCTCTGCAAATTCTGCAAGAAAGAGTTCCGTGTGCTGCCAGACAATGTACTCTTCGACTTCTACTATAAGGTGAGGCACCCCATAGCTGCCTACCAGGCTGGCTAAAACCCCAAGCTGCCACTAATTCGGTTTGGTGATTGCAGATGTACTTGGAGAAGCGGCTGTGCCTGCTGGGCGTGGAGTACGGCGAGCTAGAAGTGTTCAGCCGCCTACTGAAGGTAAAACACAATCGCCACAAGTTGCTCAAGAGTTTCCAGTCGCTGATTGACCATGGCTCCAATGTGATGGACGAGCTGTTCAAGAGCTATCTCAAGTACCGCACCGTTCCCGATCCAGTCCCTGTCAGTACAATTGACATGGGCCTGAAGCTCGGCGCCTTCTTTAACGAAGGTGGCTGGTACCACTACTCCATCAACGTGCTCAATGTTGTAGAAGAGCTGTGTAAGAGGAAAGGGAAGGGCACCGCTATCCTCTGCAAACTCCTCGACTGCTATCACAAGTAGGTTTTGTGGCACTTGCTGCGTTGAAAACTAACTGTCTGTGCTTCAAGGCGACTACATGCCGAATCCATCTTCTGCCTGTTCAAAGAAGCTGAAGACACCTGCGAAATGGCGCGAGCCACCATCGAGGAGCTGGAGAAGTATAACACCGTTCCAAATCTAGCCGGTCTGTATGCAAACATCTCTGCATTGTTCTTTGTGCGGAGCGAGTATGATGAGGTAAGTCACTTTGTTTACATCATGTGTAATGTTGCAGTAATTTAGGTTGAAACCATGATAATTGATAATAAAAGTTGAATCACCTATTGTTTAATTTGTTTTGAACCGTTCATAGATAAAGCCAGTAATTATAGTGTAACAGCTATGCAATGTCCATTGTTTGTTAATAATTACTGTTTACGAGCACTGTGCCACCTTTGTTGCTATCAGCAGTAAACAGCGCAATTCCATTTATTTTGTCTGTCGATTGGAGCACGTCCGAAAAAATTCGCAGTAGTTGTTTGGTCGGTTTGTATCTTTAGTTGCATTGCATCATGTATGATAATTCAGCTCTGTTTAACTCTGCCTGAACAACAAAAGAAAAAAGTTTACAAAGTAAGCAAACAAGAGATGATAGTATAAAAGATTGTGAAAAGTTGAGTTTGTAGATTACTGGTCCAAAATTACTTCCAAAAATCTTTTTGTCCCTTTAAATTTGAAGCCCATTCAAAACGTTTTAGCAGGCCTAGAGCATGTGCTACTGCACAATCAAGTAATGTTTGAAATTTTTAATTGTAAACAGTTGGGGCTATTAAATTTAAGATATTTGTGTTTGAGTTTGTGCTTTGCATATGGCAATATAGTTATGATAGTGGATGGCATCATTTTCTGCATGTTTTACACCATTAAACTTTATTACCCTCCCTAGTATATGGGGTAGATGCTTCATCCACTAAAAATTCACCCTATATCTTCTTGTCGGCTCCATTTTAGGGCCACTGCTAAGTATTACTTTGGATACTAGCTTTATATATCTCATTTATTTTGGCATATAGATGAATGGTGTGATAAATAACATGATTTAATATTAAAAACAATCAGATTTATAATGAACTTTACTTTTGATGTGATCCCCTCAGTTCAGCAAACTTGCTCCAAGTATTCCACAGAAGTGGAGGTTATTGAAGCCCTCATAATATTTTTTACACTCTGTATCGCCTCTCGTTTGTCCTAAATTTTTGTTTAGTCGGGAAAATATTAAATTTTGCAAGCAGGTGGTAATTTGAGTAAGCTGTATCAGGGTGAATAGGGTTAAAAATGTCGTATAGTGTTCACCAGTAATGATATTCTCCTTCTCAAGGTTGTTAATCAGAGGGATTTATTTGCATCCCAAAAAATTGATATTTTGAAATTGGTCCACCGTTTGGATTGCTGTTTCCTATATATAATGGTGACTGCAACTTTTGTCAATGGTTACAAAACACATCAAAATTCCATTAAATTCTTAAATACTGATTCACATACGAATTTACTTTGTGCGTTGTAATTTACTGTATAAAATGATATGAACTCTTAATTTGGATTCTTTCACTCATCCCTCAGAGATAACCATATCACAGACTTGCAAATGATTTCTGATGCGACACCTGTTTTCAGACTCTCAGTGCATGGTGCATCTTCAATGCTTATTTTGACACTTAAATTGGTTTAACCAAAGTCTTAATAGTTTTAAAAGGACACACGTAACTTATAGACAAAAGTCTTTTATTGATTTCCTTCATTGTTTTAACTCCATATAGTTAATATCCATTTACAATAAGTGTGTTTTATACCACATATACAGTTGTTGCCATTGTATTCCAAATATGCAAATCACTCTTATGTCTTTTTTCTGTTTCTGTAGTATTCTTCTAATGGCATTGATCGATCATCTTTTTTTTTATTCATTGCAATATGACATATACTTACAAGGAATGTCATTAATGTCATTGAAATTTTATATCGGTGAGTGATGAGTATATGTCATGGCTATTTACTATGTGGCCCAAGATATATGAGATATGAAGTATCAATGTTTTCCTTAACAATAATGTATATGAGAGATATCATTGTTAGTAACTGCAAGAAAATTTCCCTAAACAAAGATATATTTAATACACCTGATAGACATTGAATTGTATTATTTGCCTTGAAGATAGGAGTTTGAAATTTGATAAGTCTAGATTGAGGTTGAACCACTTCAGTTGCCTTTAGATGAAATTGGTGTTGACAGGCTTAACTGATTTCATTATTTTGTTATCCTTAATCAGTTTTTTATGTCACAAAGTTATTTCGTCCATTTCAAGAGGATATTGCGGAAGTACTTCATTATTCGTGCTTTATGATGGCAAAAATGTTGGTTAGAAGATGAATGTTTGGATGACGAAACATAGTTTATCTTGAAGACCAAATCTGCCTTATGTTGCCTCTTGATTTGCTTCTTACCTAGAACTTTCAAAGTGTGACTTGAGATGACTTCTAGATTAGTTTGATTAATGTTGATTACACAGTGTGGCAGAAAGTCACTTGGAATGAAGATTCCAAGAAAAATTGGACAGCATTGTCTTCAATTTTCTTGTCAGTGAACCAGAGGTTTATTCTGAGATACAATGCAATTCTCTTTTTTCCAATTGTAAATAAAATGAGATATATGTAGGGAAAAAACATGTTGACAAGGATGGTTCATCATTGAACATTACTGTGGACAATTACATAATACTACTTTGTCTCTCTAAACCATTGATTCCCAAAGTGGTCCAGGTGGACCCCCAGGGGTCCACAGGAGATTCGACGGGGGTCTACGTTGGCGTGAAAAAAAAATGGGGGTTCACAATTCGTAAGCGGGGGTCCACGAAAATTTATCTGGTTTCGATAGTGAAGAACTAAAATGTTAGCTTGAGTTCACCTATCAATATAGGCAGATAATATTTTAAGAAATTTTTTTAAGGAAAAATCGATTCCATTCACAAACGTTATTTCGGTGGCACCAGATGGAGCTCCTGCCATGGCCGGGCGATGTCGTGGGTTTATAAGCCATCTTAAAAGAATTATACCAGAGGTAACTGCAATTCACTGTGTCATCCACCGACAACACCTAGTAGCGAAAAATTTGAGTGCTAAATTGCACCAATCGGTTCAATTTGTGATTAATGCAGTTAACAAAATAAGAAGCAATGCATTGAATACGCGTTTATTTGCACAACTGTACGATGAAAATGATGAAGACTTTCAACGATTGCTCTTACATACTGAAGTACGCTGGTTGTCGAAAGGTGCATGTTTAACAAGATTTTTCTCACTTTTTGAATCAGTTTTAGAGTTTCTGGAAAGTAAAGATCCAAATTTAAAAGAAAACCTGATCATTTTGAAAGCAGACATCGCGTATTTGACAGATTTGTTCAAAAAATTTAATGACAACTTACGATTACAAGGGGACAGCCTCAATTTAATAAAAACAAAGGGTGTAATTTCAGCTTTTCTTGGAAAATTGAAATTTATGAAGCAAAATATTTTTCGGCCCGAATTTTCCCAGTTTTCAAACTTGTCACAGGTAGAATGCCTTGATTTAATTGCCCTGCATGATGACTTTAAATTCATATTTGAAGATATTCTGACGATGGAAATACCACCATGGATCATAAATCCACTTGATGAAACGGAAGTGGAGAATGTGATATTACAAGAGGAGCTACTCGAGCTTAACACTAATGAGGAACTGAAGATGAAATTTAAAAGAGGGTATCAAACATTTTGGCTGCATGCAGAAATACCCGAAAAATATCCTGGACTGTGGGGAATTGCGAGAAAGCTTTTGATAGCGTTTCCCTCGCCATATCTTGCCGAGAAAAGTTTTAGTGTCGTTACAAACCTTTTAACAAAAAAAAAGGAACAGATTAAATATCACAGAACGGTGAGATTTGCGGTTATTCCTAACAAAACTGAAGCCAAATATTGATAATTTGCTGTCAATCCATCAAGTACATCCCTCCCACTAAAATTATGACTATTTTGTGATTGTCATTGTAGAAGTTACGTTACGTTATTAATATTTTATTTTAATTATATTACGACTGTTATCATTTTACAATGTAATATGATAACAATAATAATGAATAGTGTAATAATTACATATTTGAATAAATACAACACAAGGAAATATACTATTTTTCTTTTTATTTTTACCATTCCGAATGGGGAGTTTTCTAAATAAAATATGTGAGAATTGATTGGTTTCTTGTGTTGTGGGTAAATGTCAAAGGAGTAAAGTTGGAAGGAATGACTTTTTTGATTGGCTAACTTTACTTTTTTGACATCCACTCACAGCACAATCAATTAATTAATTAACCAATAACTCAGCCGAAACGCAAATTTCCATAGTTAGATCTAATCGTCACATTTTTTTCGAGTTTTGGGTATATGGTAGAAATGTAGCTGCAGGGGGTCCACCGGAACCAGCAAAACTTTCAAAGTGGTCTATGAGAAAAAAAGTTTGGGAACCTCTGCTCTAAACATTGCAAGACATAAAAGAATAACATCCATGATTTTGTTAAGCTTCTGATTTTGAGATCCCCCACTTTCTTTGTGTGCTTTGTATGTATGGAATATATTGGGTTATAAATGGTTTGACAATTAATGATGATTACTTCATAATTTTCGATAAAGTATCATGTCCTGATTATCTGTTAGGATGCTATTGAATATTTCTCCAAGTATTTGAAGGCACTTTCCTTGTTCTCCACTTAGTTTGTCTTCTTCTTTGAATAGTTGATTATATGCAAATAATGATTATGATTATTTCTCACTAGTTATTCATGATTAATATCAGTTTTATTGGGCAGAGATGAATTCCTGCAGTTTTCAAGGACTTTGAAGAGTTTTGCTGCAAGGTCTTCTTCTTCAAAGGTGATTCTGAGATTGATATTTTTGATGTAGGAGGTACAGAATATTCATGGGGTTGACCTTTGTAATGAAAGTATAATAACAGTTAACTAGAAACAAAGATATAATAATATCTATATATACACAACACACTATGTGTGGCTGATATGGCGCCATTACAACTTTGACACATTATACCTCAAATGTTTTGGGTTGCACAACAAATATCCATGACTATATCAAATTTCATTACGATCGGTGCACAACAACTTTATGTTAAAGGATATTCCTTGTAATCAGTATTTCCTTATTTGAATATTGGTTACAGACAGTGTTGCCAGTTTTAGGAATGTTCAAACTCATTTAGGGGCTAGAGGAATTTTTATACAATCAAAGGATCAAAGAGGTAATGTTTAATATTACAAAAATCGTGTGGGATTTATAATTTTTTTATATAAAAGTGTAATTTTAATTATAAATCAGTTTATATCAGTTATATGGATTTTTTATTATAGGCGAAAATTTTAAATTGCCTTGGGGATATTACAAAATTAGTTAGCAATAGTGTTCATAGGTAAATATGGTGTGCTCAACTATGTCCTTTTACGGGCAATATTAGCAGGTTACCATTGTATTCTTGTCTATCCTAAATGAATACAATTTGAAGGCTTCATGGTTGGTCATTACTTGTATAGTAATTTACACTTTTTATTTTCTTTTATTTTCCATTTTTTACCATTTTGATGTGATATTATTTTTCCACTTTAACTACCATTAGATAAAAATAATGAGACTGAATTTCTTTTGATACTGATTTGTATTCTTTTTAAAATTAAAGTTTATCTCCTTTAAAATGGTTCTCTTGAGCAGCTGCATATTGATGGGGATGTTTTCCTATTGTTTATAATAGTTTTGGATAGCTTCTGCTGGAGGAATATCATTCAACTTGTCAGATATGGTCTTCCGGATATCTCAAAAGTAGCAAAATGATATAACAACAAATAAGTAACAAAGTGAGATTGGGAAATAGTGAAGGCCAAGAAGCTAAAAATTCTGTCATGCTTTTCTCATTCCTAAATCTATTTTTGAGGTTAGGGGTTCTTCCGCACGAAGTTCATCGTTCAGTAGCAAATTCGCCAAGCTTTAAACAAAATTTGATAGCACAACTTTACATAAACTTTTGCTGTTTCGTTTCCGTAACGCACCTTACAAACACATCTTCACTTTAGACGCTCTCAATAATTGCGTAACGACTGTACAAGGTTAAATTTGTACTGAATCTATGGGAGGGGTTATTTTAACTGTTAGTGTTATTAAGCTTTTTATTTTTCTGGAAAACCTCGTATATATATATATAATCAAAAGCCATTTACCTTATTGGTGTTGGCTTAACCTCGTATATGTTATGTCTAATATTCGTAATATTTTTATTGTATCTTTTGTATTGCCATATTGGAGTTGCCTACAAAATAACAATAGATAGTATGGCACTACGAGCTTGCTTCCTCTCGCTACTCAAGTTAAAACTAAAAGGACCTTATTTGATTTCAGGATTTTACATGCTACGTTTGAAACAGTTTGTTCCTCCATCTAATAAGTTTTATTCTAACATCTATAGGTGTGTTCCACATAAGATCTTTTCTGCAGTTCCTTTGCTTAGACCTAAAGTTGCTCATTAGGCACTTTTTCTTCTTCAAATACCATTATCTATTTCCTCTTACAAGTTCATTATTGATTTTTCATTTTTTACAGTATCCATTTAATATTGACTACCTCAGCTTCTTCTGAAGGACCAATATTTTTTTTCTTCTCCTTCTTGCGGTTCCTATCCGTTCCGGATGTTGGCAACCATTTGGGCTATTATAATTTTGTTGACTGCTGTCTTGAATAACTGTGTTGTGGTCATAGAAAACCATGTTCGCAGGTTTTGAAGCCATGATATCCTTCTTCTACCCGGACCTCTTTTGCCTTGTACTTTTCCCTGCAGTATAACTTGAAGTAGTTGGAATCTGTTTTCGTTCCGCATAATGTGTCCTAGGTACTGGAGCTTTCTTGTAATATTTTTTAATTTCCGCATTTGTGACAAATTCTTCTAATTCTACAGGACTTTATTTTTTTCTGTTATAATTAATATTTTGCTTTGATGTTTATAATCTTAGATTTAGGGTCAGTTTTAGTTGTGTAAATAAATATTTTCATTGTGCACTAAATGGAATACATATTTTCTCATGTTCTGCAATGCTTAGTTCACTCACTCTACTCCCTCTCGGTTGTTTCTTCCCTCGCTCTAACTAATTTCACAACTCTTCAATGTTAGCACTGGGATGAGCCAAATTATTTATCGTGGAATTTCACAATTTCTTATATTAATTCAGAAAAGCTGTATTGGGTATTCTTTATGTATTTGCTCTGTAGTTCAACCAAATGCCACTATCTGGTCAAAGGTGTTATATTTATTTGACAAATGACAGTAATTTACAATCTAGAATGGGTATAATTTTTGGTTTTTGGTAACAGCTTCAACTTCAATTAGATACCTGAACGTTTCCGCAGCCCATTCTTCCTTAAGAGCTGTAGCCAGAGCATTTGTCAATGTGGGTCGTTGGGGTCTGGGAACAAGTTGATGTTCTAACTCATCCCAAATGGGTCCAAGCCGAGGCTCTGTGTCGACAAATCTATTTCTGTAATGTTGTTGTCCTAAAATCATTTTTCCATAGGCTTTGTTTTTGCCAGAGGGCATGCCGGTACAGGTAGCAGTCATCACAAAATGGACTATTCTACTCAAAAAAATTTTTTTTAACTAGTTAGGTTTTAAGAAGTAATTTTTCTGAACTAGTGTTTCCAAGAAAAAATTTAAGAGCCCATTTCCATCTAAAGTGACGTAATAAGATTAAGAGATGTACACCCCATAAAGTAAGCACACAGCTACAATCAATAATGCGCGCTTTTACTCTATTATGTCGCTAGTAGAATACAAATTATAAACTTTAATTATATAAATAATACTGGCTTGTATTCCATGATAAAGAAAACGCCTTCTTCTCAAATATTGTTTTCTACCTCCTTCAAAAGTCTAACGTACCTTTTGTTTGGGTCTCAATTTTGACTTGTTTATAGCGTGTTTTGGTGTTTTAATTTTCCAATTTTTATCTCCTTTCTATATTTTAGAATTAGAGCTTTCTGTTTGATTTATTTCTCTTCATGTTTGACTTTCGTTAATTCTTCCGTCTTAATTTGATGAGCGTTTTACTATGGCTTCTAGCGCTTTTAACAATAGAAAGGTTCTTAATTACTTCCTGCAATATGAAGGGAACGTCTCCGGCTTCTCTTTTCTTCTATTAGAGAGCTCAGATAATTGTTTTTCTGATTTATAGTTTGGTATTATTGTGTTGCTTCAAGCAGCTAGAGAATAAATGGTCTATTGCGACAGAGGATTTTTCATTTCTTTGGATATCGCTTGACGAATTTCTATCCCTATACCAGATTATACCTCGGAATTGGTAGTTGAATCAGTCGAAAATTTACCACTCTCTATCTCTTCCTCCTCCTTTCTCACACTCATGCACACATTAGTTCCTACACGTTTTTTGCATGTCTAGCATCAAACGTCCCCCCAAGGACTTGAAAATAAAATTTATTACTTTACTTAGAAAAACTTGCTGGTTGCGTTTTTATTTTTGTTAATGTTTTTAAAAATAAGATATTCAATTTTTAATTGTATCACATATACTGTGTTCTGTAGTCCAACCGTTTAAAAATTCCATTTGTTAAATTTTGTTGTTTTTGTATGCACTACATAGTCACTTAAGTAAGAGTGTGTTCGGATTAATATAGAGAAACCACTATTTAAAAACATTTTCAAATACGTGGGTACGTTGTACTCCATCAGAACAAAGATGCTATTGTCTCAATAACTAATGTGTCCAGTCACAACCGGCGTCGATAATTGCCTGGCATCTTCGAGGCATTCTTTCGACCAAATTGATGGCGTATTCATCCGACAAGGACCTTCAGATGCGACTAATTTATCATGTTAACTGCTTCAAAGTGAACATTTTTCTTCCGCGAAGCTTGTGCTTGATGTATGCCCACACATTCTCAATCGGATTTACATCGGGCGACTGCGAAGACCAATCAAGTGTAACGATGTCAGACTGCTCTTTTCACTCGATGCAAAGCTTGCTGCGTTGTTTGGAGTCGTTGTTCTCTTGATGAACCAACGTTCTGCAGTCGGTAACAAATATTTCTTATAAATCTCCAGCATTTTCGAAGCATTTAGGTTGTACGTAAACGGATGCAACGTTTCGAAATCCAGTTTTGAGAAGTAGTCCCAAAAATGCACTTTTACTGAGTGTTTAACGGTCCCCTATAGTTGAGGTTGACCAGGCTCGTGGGGCGATAACATCCCCAAAAAAAAGCGTCGTTCGTGAAATTTACATTACTCCAATCTCGGTCGATATTGTCCTTTGTCCAGGCGAGTCGCTTTGTCACATAATTTTTACCCAACAAAAGTTTCTTCACTGAACTACGCCATTTCATATAATGCGCACTGAGATGGGTTCGGATAGCTACGTATGATATATCTACACCTTTCTGTTTTAATTTTGCTGCTTCGTGACATAATGTTAAACCCAGGTTCCGCGAAAACAAGTTCACGTTCTGTTTTTCGACTTTAGGGACACTGCCTACATTCCGGCAAGTCATCGACACTTTGTCTCATTATATCGCTGCCCCCACTTGCTGACGAATGTTTTCAACTTGTTCATGAGATATTTTTGGACCTTTCGGGTAGGTACAGAAGAATACAACCTCGTAACGCGACGCGTACGTCTGCAGATATTTGAAAACTTCTATAGCATTTTTCTATAACTTCTTTGGGAGTAAAAACGAGTTACGCCTTCATCTTTTGCAATTTGGTTAATAATATAAGGATCACGTTTTATCATTTGTAATTACACTGCCTAAGATTAGATTGTTGTACTAAAAAGTCTATAAAGTTATGTTTATTTAAATTATATCTATAGTTAGATGCCCATAAAGGATTAAAGTTGATGAATTAGGGATTGCTCAATGGTTGTGTGATCTCCCTGAAAACGATTATAGATATCATGCATAGTAACATATTGCATGTAACGTCTTCCGGAAACGTAGTGACGCTAGTAGTGTGATAAATTATACCTATCTGGAATCCCGGAAAATACGCGCGCTGTGTGCGTTGTTCTGTGTACAAGTGAATTATGGTTTTTCACACTCATATTGACTACGTTTTACAAATTCGAATCATCGGTTAATTTCAACTTGGCGTCATCCAACGAACAGTAGTCCAGAAGCTTCAAGTTCCACAAAGTGTTATTGGAAGAATGTAGCAAGAGACTGGAAATATTACCTGACAATATAGTGCGAAAAATATCTGAATGAGGCTGTTATTTAGAATTAAGCGTCAAAAGGAGCTCAACAGAGATCTTTCAGCAGCTAACAGAATACAAAGTTTCAGATAAACTAATGCTGGACATTTGAGGGAATATTGTCTGCGTACCATAGGAACATAAGTTAGATTGCGTTAATGCCAAGTTATAAAAGAGTTCTCCTAATATGGTGCTTTGACAAACAATCAGTGATACTGTATATTGTTCACAGGCGAGACCAAATGTGTCTACATCTGGCGAATACGTAGAAGTCAATATAACTAAAAGAACATCCGTGAACGAGATCATTTTGGATGGGCTGATATCCTGGTTTAGATTGTTGTTATGTTATCTTAATAGAAAGTGACATGATTATTCAACAATATGTTTAGTTATTTCTTTGACATTTTTTTTATTCACAATAACGCCACGTTCGCGTCTATTCTCTGGAAACAGGATATTTGGTATACAGACTGAGCGCCAAAGTCATCCAATTTAAATATTGAAAATATCATTTTCCTCCTCTTTCCCTTTTCAGAAGCTACATACAGCATTGTTACTGGAGTGGACCTCTATCCCTCAACAGTTGAATACTCTTATCTCGTTGTTAGTATTCCACATCATTGTATAGCATGGAATATTTTTTTGCCCAATCATGCCAAGAACTGCACGACTAATGTGCTGGTTTCTATATCTACACTTTTCCCCAATATTTGCTGTTTTTTATCATTTTTAATTGCACCACACGTTTGTATATTACATAAAGCTTAAATTGTCTAGATCCTTAATTTTGGACATGAGACATTCAAATAATTCAAACCAAGGGTGGAAACCACTAGTTTCTATTTACAAAATCATTAATAAAAATTTCTATTAAATTATGTTTTGGATTATTTTAATTTGACGTTCGGTTAGTAACTCTTAGGAGAACCACACCTTGAATGCTGAGAGCCTCAAATCAAGAAAATCATAGTGAGGCACCTCTGAAATAAAAAGTAAACTGTTTATTCCTCATGTTCTTTTTAACTTCTGGTCAACGAGTTATCTCTACTTTTGAGGTATTGAAACATTCATAATTCATAAAATAGATGTGTCCAGTATCTACAACTTTTGACAGCAGTGTACGAATATCTTGTCAAATTGTAATCCAAACTTGATTAAAATACAGTTCGTTATCTGCAGTTGCAATGTGTTTACATCACTATAAAGAAAGCGAATGAGCAACTTCATAGCTTGTACCACAATCTTTATTGTCTGTAAGAGAGGACGTAAAGCGAGTTAGAGATAATAGACAGCTGTTGTTTAACATTTTAAGACTTTTAAGCCGCTGCTCACATTCTTTAATCGGCTAATGACCAAGGTTGGCTACAAATAAATAAATTGAAATTAAATTCTCCTTTACCGGTGCAATATTAAATTGGATATTTGGGATTCAATGTTTTAGTCTGCCACATGGTCAAAAAAATCCTAAAATTAATTTAATCCTTCATGCCGACTTTAAAAAGTGCAACTGTTATTTGGTATATGGAGTACATTCCAATATAGAGGATATTAGAAGCCTCATTCTGCACCGACACATTTCATCTTGTGTCTGCGGATATGCTAGCATACAAGTCATCATTAAGGATTCAACAAAAAAATTAGAAACGAACGAAGTGATTGAAGCTCTATTGCTACCGTAACACAGATGTAATGTCTTATCTTAAACAAGACATACAGTTTTAGTCAAACTTAATTTGGTAATGCGTACTACGAAGAAAAAAGTTTAGAAAAACCACATTAAAAATTGGATAAGTAAAAAATTGGTTCGGGGAGCATGTCTTATCTGATTCCTTGATTAAAAATGGGGAAAGAGAGTGAAGATTTGGTAATTGCGAGTTTTTCGAATCGCTATGGTTGATTTAATAGTTTCAAAGCAGACCTAACAAATAAATACGACTCTTAGTGGTTACATATAACATCTAGAATAAATGACCCAAACGAATATTTGACTTTGCCGACGACTGGCTTGTGTTCAATGACAAATCAGTAGACAAATAAAAGCAAGAATAAACCTACTGCATTAGCACTTCTCATTACCTATATCTCCATGGAATAATTTGTCTCCAAAATAGTCACTCATATCAAATCATGCCTATTGATTTATTTGGGTGAATTCAATGGCCTGACTTTAGTGAAGTGAAAAATAAAACTGTTCTTTTGAAGGAGTCTTTCCATAAAATATTTACTTTATTTTATTTTTTACTATTTGTCATATATCTTATCCGTGTAACTTAGTGACAGAATTCTAATCTTCAGTTTGTGTTACTTAAGTTATTTAATAAACCATGATGTTGATGAAGAAGTGTAGCAGTAATTTCGTTGTAGATTTTTGCATCTCTATAGAGTGAAAACACTTTGTAGAAGTGTTTTTCACAATTTTTAGATTTACCCCGCACTCTTTCCCGATTGAGAAGAATGTGGTTTTGAAATTTCATCCTTAGTTTTATTTTAGATCAACTTATGCTGTGTATCTTTCCAAAATATTTTCTGCTCAAAGATTTAAGCATCGTCAGATCGTTCTTCATGCAGTGCTTTCTTCTGTGGAGAAAAGAACTAGCATGCTCATCTATCGAATTTTTATTGCTTCTTTTTCAATCATCGGGTTTTCGATTTTCTTTTCGTCTTGCGAGAAAAAGGTGTTTTGTAACCTTTTTCAATTTTATGTCTCGGATTTGGTGCTTTATCTCGTCCTTCACGACTTTTTATTTAATGTTTTTAGAAATGTGTGTAGTGCACCAACCAGATGAAGTGTTATTTCTAGTTGCATGACTTTACTAATAGTCTCGATTCTTCTTTGGTCTGGTTTTAGTATTTGTAGTAAAATATGTTCCATGATTTCTCTGGTTTTGACTTGGTTATGTACCTACTATTAGGTCTAAAACTTACCTTTCGCCATGCTTTATTCAGCTGTTAATGGTATCTTTGTAGCTACCATCTCCTCATAGTAAAATAGAAATAAAGTTTTCTATAATTGGGGGGATGGTTTATCTGCATATTTTTATTAACATTCAGTTTCATAATTGTCTCCCTCCCCCACTCACACAGAGTATTTTTAAACTTTGTTTTTAGCACATCTGATGATATTATTTGTCGAATTGTCCGCTAATTCTCTTTTTCGGTTGGTCTTCTGACCTTTATATGCCATTTCTAAATCCCATCTACCTTAAAAGTCTACTAGAAAGCAGTCTTATTCCACAGACGGGTTTTTTTAATGAAAAAATTTTGCCGCCTATTTCGAGGATGAGTTTTTTGTGTAATGCAATATGACCATTTCTGCTTCGATTGCACTCTTAAGGCATCTGTCAGCTTTTCTTCACGATGAGAATATAGCGATGGGCACTTAGGATTTCATTCGATAGCAGTTTTTAATTCTGCTCCAATGAGCAGTGGTTTTACTACTATGCTCAAATGATTAGAACGTCTTAGCTCTGTTTTAAAGTGTGTTTTTTATAGAGGTATAGAACTTTGAAATGGAATAAAACAAATATGAATGTTTTAAATTGACATGAAATTTACTTTATTCGAAAGATAATCTTCTGGAATTATAATTTAAATATGACTTCTGGTATATGACGTCACGGCTGGCTCGGACGTAGTCTAATCTAGAGGTCCAATTTTCGATGACTTTTTCCAACATTTGTGGTCGTATATCGGCAATAACGCGGCGAATGTTGTCCTCCAAGTGGTCAATCGTTTCGGGCTTATCGGCGTAGACTAGCGACTTCACATATCCCCACAGAAAATAGTCTAGCGGCGTTAAATCGCACGATCTTGGAGGCAATTCACTGGTTCGAAACGTGAAACTATGCGGTTACCAAACGTTTCCTTCAATAAATCAATTGTGGCACGAGCTGTGTGACATGTTGCGCCGTCTTGTTGAAACCACAGCGCCTGCACATCATGGTTGTTCAATTGATAAACGAAAAAGTCAGTAATCATGGCTATATAGCGGTCACCATTGACTGTAACGTTTTGACCAGCATCGTTTTTTAAGAAGTACGGACCAATGATTCCACCAGCCCATAAAGTACACCAAACAGTCAAACGGTTTCTGGATGTAACAGTGTCTCAACATACACCTGAGGATTACCATCACTCCAAATACGGTAGTTTTGTTTATGGACGTATCCATTCAAACAAAAGTGAGCTTCATCGCTAAACAAAATTCGCTTATGAAAATCGGGATCAACGGCAATCTTGTTTTGGGCCCATTCGCCGAATCTACGCCTTGCTAGGTGATCGTGTGACTTCAATTCTTACACGAGTTGGATTTTGTAAGCACGCAAACCAAGATCTTTCCGGAAAATCTTCCATAAAGTGGATGAACACATATCCAATTCCTGTGCACGATGGCGGATAGACTGATTCGGGTCTTCCTCTACGATACGCTCTACAGCAGCAATGACTTCTTCTTTACGCATTGTACGACGTCTCTGTGGATGCGTATTATCATTTAGAGTAAACGTGGTACGAAAACGTTCCATAGTTAATCGAATTAATTGCTCTGATGGACGATTATGTTGACCGTAAAATGGACATAGTGCGCGATACGTATTTCGAACAGAACCATGATTTTCAAAATAAATTTGCACAATTTGGAAGCGTTGTTCAGGCGTCAGTCTATTCATGTTGAAATGCCAAACCAAACTAAACATAAATCACTTGACAGCTGACAAAATGACCGCCAGTTAAAAAAGTGTTACCAACTTAAAGTTTTATACCTCTATAAAAAAACACCCGTTGTAACAGGTGTAAGTAAATATTGGCAGCTGTCTTATTTCTATCTAGGTAGACTTTCTATTTCTCTTTCTGTTCAAGACAATGACATGGCATAATGCATTCATTTATGCAACCTTTCTGTTTTATTTGCTTTATCAAGTTCACCGACATCCATATTGATTACTACTGACTATGACATACCATAGAACAGCTAATTTTCAGTTAAAGTAATTTAGTTATGTATCGTGTTTGTACTTCAGTTTTTAGTGTTAATAGTATCTTAAGTATTGCACGTCTTACAGTCCAGTTTGGGAATTTAGCGATGGCTAGAAAAAAAATTGCAGTCCCTTTTAGAGATATTTGCTTTTAATCTTGTCCTTAAGCAAAGCATAGGGAGTATGGTCATCGGTCATTTTCGCAAGCTCTTTTATAACGTCTTTTAATGTTCTGGTCTTCTAGAGGTTCCTTTAATGTGATTTGTCAGTTTTTGATGTTTGAACTAAAAGACCTTAACACCTATACTTTGGAGTTTGTTCCTTCTTTGTTTTTTTTTCTTGAGTTTCCGCTTCGCCAACTTTTCCATTTCTGAAGTCTCTTTGTCAGCGAACACGATCGTTTTTATTGTGTCTTTTGTTTGTTGTTTACCTCCAGAATTTGTAACGCGGTAGATCTACTTTTTCTTTTCATACATAATTTGATACTTTCTGAAGCTTCTGCTCTTTTGGTTCTAGCTTTAACCAATTTTTCTGGTTTGTTTTGTTTTTATAAGAATGAGCCGCCATATCCATATTTATGATGTTTTTGTCTTTCTCCCTTCTGCATGGGGACCCGTTCAGCCATAATCTAGAAACCGAGTTAGATATTTCTTAGATGGGATTGTTTGAAAATCCAATTCCTACCTCATCTATTTGATAATTGTTTTTATATTTTGAAATTGAAAGTTGTATTTCCCCGTCTTCCTCTTCTGGTAGCTAACCTGTCTGTCATAGAATGCAGCAACCATCGCTCAGTAATGATGATCGCTGACTAGTCAGTTGATTTGTGTTGGTTACTTTTAAGTCATATATTGTTTAAAAAAAAGGCAAGGTGCAAAGAGGGTCTGTAACTCCCAGGATTTTGTTTTCTCTCTTTGATGTAATGGTTCTAGAGCACCATTAGCTCACTATTTGCGTTATTTTAATAACCAATGTGGATTTGATTGGTAGAACTCAATATTTTAGGTGAAATTTCATTAAAAACGCGTTTAAATGACTTAAAAGAAGTGTAGCATAACTTGTTAAGTTTGTTTTATTTAAAAAACACACAGTGAAACGATATTGATTGCTACAAATTAAAACGACATTTGTTGAACCCGTATATCTGTTGCTTAATTGAACTTGATAAGGTTTACATGGTTTCTCATTAGCAAGGAAGCCTCACGAGAGGCAATTAAAAGTGCAGTCCTTGAATAACACGACAGAGATTTAGAATGTCAAGAGCATGGCGTCTATATGTTGTTTTTGTTATAAGAGCTCGTAAATTACATTTTGTTTTATTGTTTATTTTTCTAAAATTCTAAGAATGGCTGCTTTTTAATTTGTTTTGGAAGAATTCTTTAATCTTAATAGGCTTTTTGACTGAAAGATAGCACAAGCCAAACAAAATTTAAGAGCACTTTCAACAGAAGTTGAATTTTTTACTTTCTATTATCACAGACGGATATTTCTTATTTATTTTCTTTTCTAGCGTATGTATTTTTTTACTTCAACTATATCAGTCAACTCTAGTGAGGTCAATGATAAAAGTAACTATCCATTGATTATTAGTTTTGAGTTGAGGACAACGCGCAATAGCTGTTACTAAAGAAAGCTCAAAGAAAAAACTGGTCCTCCCATTCTTCTCGGAGTTATTAATTTTAATTGGTTAGTTAACTATACCTGGTGTTTTTTAACGTGATTACGTTGAAGATATGTTACAAACATATCTTTCTCTGGGGGGTCATTAATAGTTTTAATCTACTGCTTACAATACCGGACTCCAAAATTGCCAAAAATGTTTTGACGATATTGGTCTTCACCAAGTTGGAAGTACGGTGATACAGCAGTGAATAAAAGACAAAAAACAAGGATAAATGCACAATCAGTGTAAGTTCTCAGTCTTTGTGCAGCCTTAATTAAAGCAATCACATCTTTGGATGTATCTTGTATCTCGATGGTGATTGTATCAAAAGCAAAGTTAAATATTGTTTGGTAATAGGATACAAGTACACAAAAGAGACCAGATAAGAAGGGCGAATGCTGAAAAATGTGACCGTAACATAAATAAAAGATGCAAATGTTTATATATGGTATTGTGTGTTTAAATATAATAACCCTAGAATAAAAGGAATTTATATACAATAGACCATAGTTAATATAATACCTTGTCTTGTCTTGAGTTGAATATTTCATGGAATTCTATTTTACTTTGCAATGTAGGAACGACGAAACTGATGGTAGTAGCATAGAATAAGGTGTGTTAGGAAAATGACTCGATCAAAATTTGAGCAACGTTGTGCTACTGACTTATGTAAAGTCACAAATTGGTTATGAAAAACATTCCCTATCCAGGGCACATGTTCAGATGACAAGAGTTTTTTTAGAGGACCAAGAAGAAGAGGACGATCTCCAACCTCAGAAACATACAGCAATACAAATATCAGACATCTATTGATGTTGAAAAGTTAAATTTGAACTGGTATATCGCCTCTCAGATTTTACCGTGGGTTTTGGATATGAGAATAGTGTGCCCAACGAATTTTTGACAAAGAAAAGCTCCCCAGCCCCTGAATTCACCCGATATCAGTCTTTGTAGTTTCTTGTTATTCTTCCGGCTGAAAAAATGTTTGAAAGGTTGTTTGGTATTTTGAATAATAGAGTTAAAGGCATTCTAACAGAAACTTTTCAGGGCTGCTACGAATAATAGAAAAAACGTCACCCAAAGGAACTCTTTCAGTGGGATTTGTAAAAAGAATAATATCTATATAGTAATAAGCGTCAGACAATATAATTAAAAAAATGCTTAAAACAATTAGAGAAAATTTAGCGTGATATCACATAAGTATCTGTTCATTGATTCCCAATCAATTTCTTAAGTTTACTCTATCCCTAGGGGTCGACCCTATTTAGAATTCCTGGGTTACACTATAGTTTGAATAAACTATAGTTGATGTTTGCTTCTGTATATCATTCAATATCACCAAACATATTTACCTTGCTCTCGATCTTTTGGAAATTGCTTGTGGTATCCACTCAATATTTACTCATTTTTTTAGTCTAATTTACGGTGTTTGATCATTTCTGTGAATTTGGGAATCGTCCCGCAGCTTTTGTTGTTTGTCTTAATCTATAAATATGATGATGATTTATTATGAGGTGACAAATTCTCTGGATAAAGTATGAGGTTTTGAGTGTTTATGACGATTGGTCTGTCTGAATAAAATTGGTCTTCCAATTTTGGTGTGGCATATTGGAACTTGGTGCTTATCTGAAACGTTTCCCAAGTTATAACTTATCCTCTGTATAGGCCGTTTTGAAATTTCTATTAGAAACTTCTAGGGTTTGTAGAAGCGACTTGAGTAGATAACGTTTTGAATAGCAACGCATCATTTCCGTATTATAAGTACGATAAATTCAAGCAAAGAGTTTAATTTTCCGCCTTATGCTGGGTTAAAGAGCTGTTACAGCTCTGTATTAAGTTTGCTGTATGGTATGCGACCGGGTTGACAAGGGGTGAGATGCTTGCGTCATACTAAGACAATGATCACCCAATGTCATGTGACGTCTACTCAATTTCTTAAGTACGTACTTATTGCTTCTAACTATACGCCTAATTTACTTGTTCTTGTATCTCTAATGAACAAAGCTGAATACTTTTTGAAGATTACATCGATTAAATATAGTGGGAGAGCTACTCACCGGCTTTATAAGCAGTGTTTTTCATATCGTGTTACTTTATCGCCTACCATTGTTGTTTAAGTTAATCAACGGTTAAAAGAAACGGGTAATACTACTGTCAACGAATTCCATTGTAGACTCCAAGGAAGCGTCGCACCTTTAACTTTGAATTTACAGGGTCATTCAGACTGAACAACTACAATCTTCTTACTGCACCAAAATAAAATCCTCCAGTTTTCACAGCTGCTTTTTTTCATCGATGAAACTAAATTTTGAACTCTCGTAGCAGTAATGTTTAAGATGACGAAAAGCCTCAGGCTTCCTTAAATTCCTGCAAAGGTTTAACAGAGTTTTTGGGGCTCGTTTGAGTGAGCCGCACTTTGTTGTTTGGCTTTTATATTTGATTTTTTTGTAAAAAGTGTTGGACGAGTTCTTGACATTGAATGTTCATCAACAAATGTGATTTCAACGCAATGGCACACCACCACGATTTGTACTTGTTCAAAATCATCTTAATCAAAGATTCCTTAAACACCTGACCAAAAAATGTATAGCATACCTCGCATCTATATATAATGCGTGTCTTCGCATTGGATACTTTCCACGGAGCTGGAAACACGCGCACATACTCAGGTTTGCAAAACCAGGAAAAGATAAAAAAGATATTAAGAACTACCGGCCAATAAGCCTACTTACAACTTTATCAAAAATTCATATAATAATAATAGTTCCCCGTAATAGGCCTTGAAGGCCCTTTGGGGTCGTAACAGGATAGGTCTGCTACAATCTAGAGCCTAGGGTACACAAAGGTACTAAGTAACGTGGCTAGCGCTATGTACCGACCGCCTATTATTACCCCAGAGTTTGACCTCCAGGTACTCATTTATTGCAGCCTGAGTCGAGCTGGGCCGTAAAAATGCCAGTGATCGAATTGGCGAGAGCGGGATTCGAACCCACAACTCTTGGTTTCGTAGTCTAGCGATCTATCCACTAAGCCACCACGGCTCACAACATATAATAGGTAACGTAAAATTACACTGTATTTATCTGTAACTCTCTGTTGACACGCACAACTTCCAGTACTTGTGTTCGTTTCACTTAGCTGTTGCCACTCGTAACCCCTAGGCTGTTTAAGCAGCTCAAAACCGGTTCCAGACTGTTCGCAGGGTTTTTCGTAACATCTAACAATTTCCTATTGTTTGAACTCCGTACGTACACCCGCAGCGCGGGTGGATTCCTGGAAATCATTATATGCGTTGTTGATACGTCTAGCGACCACTCACTAACTTTTTTTGGTAATTTGTTGCATTAAATTATTTTGGGGTCCACCTTTCACAACTTCATAAACATAAATATTTGAAAACAAGAATTGCTTTAAAGTAAAACCTAGAACAAAGTCTATTGTCATTTTATTTAAAATGTGAAGTAGCTAGGCATTCATAAAACCATTTTGTATGATATTACATAAAAGTTCGAAACTAGAATTTGTTTATCTCAATAAATTTATCGAGAGCTACACATAACAACCATTTCCAAGAATCTCCAAAGAATAGTAACATTTTGTCTGCGTAATATTGTTATTGGTCATAATTGTTAGCTGTGGGTCGATATCTCGCATAGCACAATAATTAATAATAGTTCCCCTTAATAGGCCTTGAAGGCCCTTTGGGGTCGTAACAGGATAGGTCTGCTACAATCTAGAGCCTACGGTACACAAGGGTACTAAGTAACGTGGCTAGCGCTACGTACCGACCGTCTATTATTACCCCAGAGTTTGAACTCCAGGTATTTATTTATTGCAGCCTGAGTCGAGCTGGGACGTAAAAATGCCGCTCTCGCCAATTCAAGCACAATAATTACAAATGTATAAGATTCGAATATGTTTCATATATATATTTAGGGTATTTAAAAATGATTGGCTCTGTTCCTCGAAACACCTTGTTGTGTGGTAGATTGCATGCGCATACAGCGCATGTGTGAAGATGAACTATAGTACCATGTGATGTCGTCAGATAGCGTTGCTACAACATGCAAAAGAAAGAGTAGTGAATCATTCCTGAAGTGTTGCAAGTGCAGTTGTAAACAAAGCGGAAAACCACGGAAGCAGACAATCATGGTCGGCGATGAACGGCGTGATTTGTTTTGGAGGGAGGAGAGGATGTGACTGTTTTGGGCATCCATATAAGGTTAATAGCCGTATATGCAAACGATACGTATCACCAAATCGCAGAAAACAGAAAATTACATTTCATACACTGGCGGATGAAGATGCAACAGGTCTGTCTCACATATCCTTGCGTACCGTCATTCATGGGGACTTGAAGATGACAAAGATCTGTGCACAGTGGGTTTCTCATCACTCAACAGTAACAGGAACGTGTGGAAGTATGGCAACAATTGCTGCTGCTGTATAACTTGGTCACATCAGACGAATCATGCCGTGCCAAAGCACGAGATGCCGGAAAAGAAAGTTTATGGCTATCATTCAGTTAGAAGCCCTCGTCTCAAGAAGCCACGACCGAGATTGTTTATTCCAAAACAAATGGCGATTCTACTGATGGATTGTCTGTCCCATAGTGAAAACATTACCAATAAATGGTACTGTGAGTCACTGAATTGACTCCGTCGACGTTTTAAGCTACGCTACAGAGGAAAATGAAGACGCGCCAATGCATGGCCACGCATTAGTCATCACACTACAGGTACCGTGTTGCCGGATCTTGCGCTGAGCGACTATACTCTGTTTGCTGCAATTAAAAAGGTAGTGAGAGTTAACAAGCTCTCTTACGTTTCTTCCGTCGGCCGTCTATAAGTGGTGCTTTGTTTTAAAGGGGATATCTCTAATGAGAAAAATTGAAATGCCATTCATTTTTGAATATTTCAAGTATTATCTACAGCAAAATCTTTGTCCTCTGTTCTTCAACATGGTCCCTAATAACTGTGCATATGTAATTGCTCTGATAACTTAATGAAAAACCATGAAAAAACCGACTTCGATACTAAACTGCTATGGCTCTCTTATGTTTAATTTTTTAGCATATTCTTTTCATTTCATCTTGACTATTGTGCACTTAGGCAGTATTTTTACCCATAATTCCTATTACGCATTACGTTGTCCCTTCGAAGGCACGACTCACCGTTGTTTATTACATATTTTGTAATTTGCATTACACATTTTGATATCTTTATGCATCAAAACTCCCGTCCATGACAGTTCCTTTTTTATCGGTTTTTCTATTAGAGGTACGCTATCCTTTTTAAGTCGATAGCTAACTAGCATACATATAGCATTGTTTTCTTCCTGCTTTCGTACAGCTTAGATGGGTAGGCGAAGGTTCTATTTTGTATAAAAAATAATTCTTTTAACATCTCTATCGTGCATACCAAATTCTTTTTTTCCACATAAGATTGCTCCAGAGATACTCAAAACGCAGCCATAGACTTTTTCCGTGTTCTGCTATGAATACTTTTGGGGCCAGCTTCTTACGGATCCGAAAGAAATCACTATCGTTTCGTAATCAAGGAATTCCTACATTGATTCTTACACTGCTTATCCAATTTTTATTATAATTTTCTGGTACATATCTAACATCCGTAAATTATGGCGAATATCTCACCGTTTGCTTTTATCGCCCGTAAATTATCGAAACGTAAACATCTGTAGGCAATCGTCATCTCCTTTGTAGGCTGACTCATCGCTGCAGTCTAAACATGACGATAGTTGTTGCTTCCAGACGTGCTTTCAAAACGCATCCTTATCTGCGTTGGTGATGCATTCGCAAGGAATTAAATGCAGACACGCTTTGCTGTTATCGCTGCAGTGTTGGTTGATGCAATACTACTGGTGTAAATTCTAAATCCCATTAGTATAAATTACTTTCCGAGTTCTGTGATCGATTAGCTGTTAAAACTTTGGATTTCATGGGACAACAGGCAAATTCAATTACCAATCACGGCAAAGGCCTGTTAATACATGTTGATACGATGTAACCTTAAGCCTAACAATAAGATTCAGGCGACATTAATCTACCATAACAACCCTTTTAGTACAATTAGAAAAAGGGGAACACAACGTTCTCGAGCATCTTTGTAAATACAACGCTAATGTATCCGTTACTAAGAAGGAATTGCGTATTCCACAGACTATTAATCTTAGGTGATGTAGTCCTAGCTAATTAATGTTTTGATTTCAGCAAAGTACGGGGTTACAGTGTTTTATTTTCCCTTTTAGCCGTAAAAATGCAGCACTGAAATTATTTTGTTTTTTCGGATAAAGAGAACCTGTGCTGCCCATGTTATACAATTTGACATTTGAAAAACATTTACTCTTCGTGCAGAGCGTTATCCGATTTGTTTAACGATTCTTAAGTTATCGATAATATTTGGTTTAGGTACGTTCACAATTGTTGAGTTTTATAGGTAAACGATTTGCCATTGGAACCCATTCTGTCAAAAGCCATTGGAATCCTGATGTAGATTGGGGTTGTGCATTAAACTATATGGGCCCTTTACAAAATATATGGTAAAATATTCTTGTTCCATCATTAGATTCACCTAAGTAGGTGTAATCGTCTTTGGTCTTCTCTTGTATTTGTAGTTGTCCGTCTGAAACGGCTTCTTCGGAAATGCAAGGTGGTTCAAATGTGATCAAAATTTATCTGTGTGTAAACAAACCGTACTGCGTAGCAGCTGTGCGACCTTGAGAGAGTGAAGCCACAACTTTCACTCTTTTTCCTAATCGGGTTAGAATCTGTTCAGTCCTGTTTGAGAGTTGTTAGAGTGATCAGCCAACAGAAGGTACCACGGAGCGTGGAACAACACATTGTGATCAAATTCCTCGTTGGAGAAAACGACCCATGCGCTGAAATCTACCAGACTCCAACAACAGTAATGGGAAGAGTGTCTCTCACGGACCCGCGTATTTGAGTGGTGTAAGTGCTTGAGAGAGGGCAGGCTGCAAACATCCGTCACCGAGCCAAATATTGATGTTGCAGACGTACTTATTTGTGAGAATAGACACAGCACTATCAAGGAACTTTGAGCAATGCTATCCGTCAGTGTTAGTAGTGTAGAAGACATCGTGAAAAACCAACTGCACTGTCTCAAGGTGAATGCACGGTGGGTACCACGAACTTCGACGGACGTGAACAAAATGGTGCGCATGCAAGCTGTCAATCGTCTCCTACAGCAGTTTGAAGACGAAGGTGATGCATTTTTGAAGTCTGTAGTGACCACCGATAAAACGTGGGTGCACTACTTCATTCCCGAGTCCCTACAGCCATCACACGAGTGGCGGCATACCGGTTCTCCCAAACTCGAGAGAGCGCGGAGAAGCCGTTCGGCAAGAAAAGTGATGGCAAAGTTCTTCTGAGACTGGCAGGGGGTTATTCATTTAGATATTCTGACGGATGTCAACACAGTCAATGCAGCTTATTACTCAGACCTCCTAGCAACAGACGTGAAGGAAAAGATCCGATCCAAGCGGAAAACACGTTATAAACTGAATAGCATCATAATCATATGGCGGGGTACTTCCATCTTGCTAAAACTAACAATTAAACATTAGATTACATTGTTGTGCCTCCGACAGAAAATATGTGTCTTACTATTCGACGTAGAGAAAGCAACATACTATTTGATGTTCGTATTTCATTGTTTCTTTAATAAACACATAAATGGTGTGTACAATAAAATAACAACCTTGTACTATATTATCTCTACGAAATATTGGTTGTTAGTGTACTTTTCTCTTTCTTCTTCTAATAGCCCTTTGCATTCCACTCTTGAACATAGGCTTCTCATATATTTTTCCACTACCAACACTACGTTCAATGTAGACGAGATCTCTATTGTAAAATAGGCTATGCCCATTTTGAATAATTTTGTCGGCCGGCATGGTCTCAGATTTACTGCAAACATCCGCTCGATGGTTCGTTGTATTGTTCGTTTAATAGTGAACGTCATTGTTTCCATCCCATTTGTTATTGCAGCATATTATCCTTGATTTGCTGTTCGCATAATTTATCACCATCTTTGATATTTGACAATTTTCTTTTGTTGTCGAGGGCACTTGAAGTATTTGCTATTTCATATTAAAAATACTTAATATTGCTGACTTAGAAAAATGTAAGTTGTTGGTACAGTCTCTACAGAAATAGACGGCTATGTTCAGAACAATAACCATATAATTGATTTCTACTACTGCCCTCCCGTATATCTAAAATATAACTATATACCTCACTGCTTTGGTAAAACTAAAAAAGATGGTCTAGGAAAATACGTCCGTTCCCTTTTTAATCTTTTTAAAGCATCTTTGGAATCTAGCTGATACTTTGGGTGGTTCACATCTCTCATTCTCAGTAAGTCTATTCTACCAGATAAATCAGTTTTGTACTAGGAGACAATTATTAATGCGCCAAAGTCTACTATGCCCATTTATTACATAAATTACTATCTAGAGCCTTTGTAGAATTTTTAGTCCGTTCTGCCGAAGTGAAATCCGGCCATTTAAAGTTCAGATAGACAGCTTGTTGTAAAACAATACTAAGATGTTTTTAAGTTTGGCGACTGCAATAATAATAAACGTCATTACTTCGTTTCGATGTTTACGTATACGTATTCCTAATTAAATTACATGGATTAAGTCAGGATTACGAACGTAAATCGTTGATATACTGTGTCGTCTTGCGAGATAGCACAAGGTTGTAATAAATAAAACGATGGACGATCTTTTTTAGTGCTAATAAGGTACAAAAAAGCGCAAACTGAAATTTCGGATTTGTAATGATACAGTCCTGCAAAATTATAGTTGTAAGTAAAGGTACCCTTTTAATGAAGGATAGGAAGAACTTATACAAAAGGTGGTGTTAAAAATTTCTGCAGAAAACAAGGCATTTGCTCAAATGGCGATGCGATACATAAGACTGCTTTTTTCATATCTTGCCTTTTAGATGTCGCTTTCAAAAAGACATGGATTTCTCTTCTTGATTGTTACTTTGAAAGTCTTGATCTAAGAAAGCTGAACGGTTGATAGTCACAAGAATTTAAATCGACAATAATCCAATACATTTGCTGTTTCACTTTGGTTCGAGTTGCGGAAGTACTAATTGGAACATTTGGTTTTTTGCGTCATGGATTTGGCGGCTGCATGTTCATCTTCGGTTGTTAATCCATAAATGTTTATTTGGACTCACGAATGTGAGTTTTTGATTAACACTTCGTCAACTGGCAACCACCGATTGTCCACAATAAGCTCGTGAATTTGAAAAATGTTCGTCAGTGTTTCTGATCCGAACACGACACATATTCCTAACAGTTTCGACCTCGTTTTGTTCCGTAGCGAACAGCTTCTACAATTTAACATTAACTGCTCGGTTGGTGTAACCTGAAGAGAATATCGGTTGCTTTAACATTTTTTATCATAAATCGTTGTATAATGACAATAAGCAATGGATGTTCAATAATCACGATTGCTACTAACGAAACTTTATTGAAGAGGGACAGACAACTTATGTTAAACTGTTCTCTACAGCTAACGACATTCATATAATCGTATCGACCTAGTGTTGTCTGATTTAAATTCAACTTAAATTGAAATTAATACATAATATAATATCAAACAATCGATCAAAGATACAAGTAATCGAATAAATAATTCTGAAATGGATCATATTTAGATAAGAAGCAGAACAAAAAATAGTATGAGCAAACCAGGTTCAAGTCCATTGTTATCATATTTTTTGATTACAGGGAAATTGTTCTCCAAGAATTTGTGCTATTTAATCAGGCAATGAGTCATTCCTTTTATCCAAAGGCCTTTGAGGAAAATGATTTGAAGTATGTATTACTTGACACTAATGCTTCCCCAATAATTAATCAATCCCAGAATTTAACCCACGCTAATGAGAAATGTAGGATGATAAGGAAGAGTAACAAAAATAAACATATTCTAATTTTTTGAGACCTATCTCACAATTCCTATTCTGTTAGTCTAATAATTGAGATAAAAAAGTAATTGGCTAAATCTGTTAAATAGAAGCAATTTATGCTCCATTAGCCCCCATGTATAATTGTTAATCCAACAAATACATATTAATATTGTTAATTCACATTACAGATCATTAAGTGCTATTGACCTTAGCTCGATAAGGAAGGAGCACGCTGATAGCGTAGCGCTCTGTTTTTAAACACATGTTAGCGGTACGCATAGTGTTTGTTTATTTTTTAGCCCATTTTGTGTGGTTTACATACTCTTATCTGGTATTTATTAACAAGCGCTGCAGCTGTTTACTGCTTTGTAGCAATGATGTCAAGTCTTATTTTACAATAAAAATGATCTGTTACGCAACTTTAATCGACACCCCTAACGTTACTTACGTGACTAAGCTGCAAATTTACATCCACGGTACTTTACTTTATTAAACATCTTGACAACTTAAGAATGATTTCAATTGTTGAGATGAAATTCGACACTCAATTAAAATACGGTCTTAGTGCTTGACCTATATGTCGGTCATGTTTGTTTATAATTTAAAATACGACATGTATTTTTAAAGCAGTGCCGGTTACATTATTTTATTTTACAACTGCCAAATGGTCTCTCCCTCCCAAAAAAAATTACACGCATTTTAACAGGAATTATTTGTCCGATTGTACGAACCACGCTAGTTATTTGTTGTGTGATAGTCTCCTAAGAAATATCAATGGTTGCATAATCTTCAGTCTTCATAGAGGGTAGTTATAAAAATGGCTGCCAACATTTATTGTTTAAACATACGCGAAATAATAATTAGGAACTCAAAATAGCAATAATGAGAAAATCGCCGCGTGTCATAAATAAAGTCATATTTTTTGTTCGATCTTAGAAAACACACTTTCATGTTCAATAAAATAGTGTGGGGAAAGAATTATGGTTCCAGAAACTTGTACAAAATCAAAAATTGTGGGAAAAATAATACATGACTTTTAGGCAGTTTTGGACAATTATTCAAAAATCGATAATCCGGATTATCAATAACATCGAAATTAAATCAATGAAATTGGAAGTAAGAAAAATTATTTTCGTTTCTCTTCTTTTTTGTTCCTTCCAACGAGGCAATATTATAGATCTCAGACTACATATAGATGTGTGTAATACCGTGAGAAAAGTCACATATCAACACACTAGTATTAAAAACCCTAAAAGTTGATTTAAAGCGTTCAAATCCTTTAACAATAGGAGCAATAGCTTTTCTCTGTTGAATCCGCATAACCTTTATTGCTTGCAGATTTGCCCAATGAAATCATCGTTTTTTTTTCTACCATTAAAATGTTTTTTCCTACCACTTACAAGGTTTATTTTTATTATGAATGTCAGACCACTTAGTCAAGTATGTGCTTTGTTAAATATTTGGTTCTATTTTAGGGCTTTTTGTTTCCGACGTTACCGAAAATGAATCATCTTAAAAATGCGGATTTTAACAATAGTCTGCATGTCTTTATTAAAATTTTCAATGCGTGTTAGGTGAATAAGCTTCTGAACCGTAGAAAACAAAGGTCATTACCAGATCTCATCAACGGAATGAAGATAAGCAACGGCATTGTTATCTCGCAACCGAACACTTGATCTATAAGATTCTTTGGATGCAATGAGCAAAGACGTCGTTTTTAATAGCTGCAATACAGAAATTGTAAAACAGAGAACACTGTTTATGAAACTGAAGGTTATATAAAACCGGAGAAACAAGAAAATTTTACACGAAACCAAAGTACTCCCATATTAGCTTCAATTGCTGCATGAAGAGAATATCAATTCCGGATGAAGGAAACTTCAACGGTCATATTTACATCCACTTTGAAATAGTAAAAAAGGGGAGTAATAATAAAGGTTATCTAGGTTCAACGGAAGAACGACATGGTGTGTACAAAAGAACTCGCAAATTAATGTAGCAATATATAAAAATAATCACTTCCAAAGAAAACAGTCGAAGAAAACAAGACCCACTGTATATTGATAAAACGATAAAATATGAATTTCTCGCATATCATGAACAAGAAAAAGAACAGGAACAAAAACACGTAACAAGAATGAAGCTAGCTTTAAAACCAGGGAGACGAGGGAAAGTTTGCCAGCACAGGAGATACTTGGGAATTGGCGGACAGCAACATAATGAAGGTACGTAAAATTACTTCTCCTTCTCTATTGCGATGGCCATATCTGATGGATTGTTTTTTCAATGAAAGAATAGAGAAACATCGAACAAGGAAATATTGATCATATGGAGAGTATTATTAAAAAAGAAAGAGGGCAGGACCAAATTAGATAGCCCCAGCCCTAATCAAAGCAACTATAGCAGCATATAATATACAACAATTGAAATAGGGAAGTTCTAGAGCAAATCCCTCTTCTCACTCACATGCCGTTTTTTGTGCCTGCTTAACATTATGATGAAACCACTGGAGCATGTAATGATAAACCAACTAATAGGGGAATTAAAGAAAAGAGAAAAGAGCGATCTATAATAGACTATCAAGGAAGTAACATTAGATTTTATTAGGAGTAAAAAAGTAAGAATAACAATTTATGTTTAGTGTAACGCTTGATATTAAATATCCACAAGATCATCTGGTCAGAATATAAAAAAAATTTATATATATATATATATATATATATATATATATATATATATATATAGGGTACAGAACGACCAAACTTCACATGAGGGTGGGGACAAAGGATCAGAATACATATATACAAATAGCAGTTAAACGGCGAAAACAAAAGTTAGACTTGCAAAGTTATAAAACTCCCCCTTTCTCATATCCGAATTCACGTTACTGTAATTCAAGACCGAAGAATGGAATAAAGGAAGAAGAGTTTTTAATCGCTACCTTGTTACAATTCCTCTGTTGACTAGCAATTGTTTTCCATAAGCAGGAGCTGCATGGTCATTACCTCCTTGAATATCTTTCATTTTTCTGTCTCTATTATTTGATTTTTGTTAACCAACAGTTAGCCATGTTCTGATACTCAACGTGTTTTTCTAATACTTCTAAAAATCTTCAAACGCCATATGTTTACATAAAAAATAGTATGGAAAAATTTGTTTAACTCTAACGGTTGAAAAGTTACAATCAGAAAATCAATCATTGACGTGAGTAATCTAATGAGATTATAGAGAAGAGAAATTCTGAAATATTAAACAGCTAATGCAATGACAAGTGACCATTAGAAATAAGCAGGAAGAAGAGCAATTATTTTAAATAGATATTGTAAATCGTTGAAGGTGGTCGATTTTTTTCTTTTTTCTACATATCAATAGGCCGAGAAAAATGGACTTATGAAAATCATTAGTCAACCGACAATGACCTGAACCAAAATTATATATTTTCCTACTACGAGACTAGAGACAAAAGTCATGCTAAAAATACAAAAGAATCACCACTTGACGCGTCTATATTTGTGAATGAAGATTTTTACAAAACACTCCAATCCAACCAAATGTTCGGCGAGAATGACGAAAATAGAAAAAATACCATAGAGCTTCTCAAACTTCTGATGATTACCTTAAGGTAGACTTCAGTTGTTTACGTATGGAGAGATATTTAAGCAGGACATGAATTGTAATTGGGAACTATGTCATATTCCTTATATCTATTTTAGATATACGCGGTCTATCCCAAAAATAATAAGCAATTAATATAAAATACTACAATTACAATAACATCAAATTTATATATTTAAGTAAAATGGTACAATATACAAGAAACATTGTACGATGCTTCAGTTATCTTCAAAGCAAGTACCTTGAGATTTCACAAAACTGTAATTTTGACACGAATCTCGCCGACGTTCTGGAAACTTTTTCCTTTCAAAGGTGATTTAAGTTTTGGGAGCACTCAGAATTTGCAAGACGAGGAACATGGACTGCAAAGTCTTTCATCTTCTAATTCTGGGACTTTCAGTCGCCGCTCCCTGTTGATTGTAACCCTTACACTTTTAACAGTTTTCGGTAACCTGCTTGTTGATTTTTTTCCAGAACGTCCAGAATCGTTTGTACCATGCTTTTATTCGTGCAGCACTCATTGTATCGTTTCTGAAGGTCCGCTGAATCATCCGAATACTTTTTGTGGGCGAATGTTCCAGCTTCGCGCAAAATTGTATGTAGATTCGCTACTCTACTCGGCCAGTCATTGCAAATATGGCGATCATGCACTGACCGTATTTACTCACCAGCGTCTAATTCCCAACTAGCATAGCCAGTAAAGTCGTCTTTATTTACATATATACATTATAGTACAATTTCATCGCCTGTTTTTGTTATATTAAATTTGGTTAGCGTATCGCTTTGTATCGTGTTTAATAGTATAAAAACTATACTTATCATTTATATTTAACAAAATCTACCAAGTATCGAAAATGTGATAGTGATATCACTTAAATGGCTGAAGGTTAAAAAGGGACGTAAATCACTTTTTGCGATTTTGAGAGAAACGAAAGCTTTCTATCTATCGCATTTTTCTAAACTAACTGGGAAAAATATAGTATAAATTAATCGATTGGGTGTACTGCGTAACACCTCTTTCGGTAAACAAAGTTTTAAGTTGTTGGTTTTGTTTAAAACATTCCAGTACTAATGAACAAGGAAATACTAGAGAAATGAATAAGTTTATCATCGTTAAGGACATCGTTTGTGGGTCAATGAAGTATTACTTCTGTTCGTGCATGAACTTCACTAGCTAAAAACAGGATGCAAAAGCCTCGCTCTTGAAAATCCCTGTTCAAACTGATTTATTCCCTAAAATAATACTTAACCTAAATTCTATGTGTATATTAAGTTTAAATTAAATTAGCCTATAAACTGGTTTAGCAGACGAATAAAGCAAATGCGATCACTTGGGCTCAGCTGCAGGTCGGCTCTGCATCTGCACGAAGTCGAATAAGAAATAATGTCTAACATCAATAGTTTACTGAGAGTTGTGTTTAGCAACCTACCACACAAGGTTACTAAACAACAAGGACATACAAACAACTGCTTGTTTGTGTGGGGAGAACTTTTATGATTAGGTAGCAAAGCTTCCCGAGTCAGCCAGCAAAATCCCTGTTTGCAAAACCAGAATAAGCTATTCAATATCTTTTACACACACAAGAAAATAGACACATAAAATGTAAGAAGTTTATATCAAACAGAAAAATCCCATAATTTATTAACACATTTAACATAGAGATACTTAGTTGCAGTGAATTTAGATAGCTAAACATCGGAAAGAACAACATTGACAACCACATCTTTTACTATTCGGGAAACAGCACTACACTAAATAAAGGAAATGGCTATTATTGCAAAAAATTAAATAGAAAAATACATTACTATCGGTCGCCCCCAGGGTAACACCCATCCCTAGGGGAAGGCATTTATACTGTGGGTTGCGCCAGGTGCTCCAAGTGCCCCACAGGGTTTAGAGGTGTTCTCTTTTTTATAGAGGTGTTGTCCTCGTCAAGGCTCCCGGTAGCAGGTCCCAATGCAGCATACCACTGGTACGCCTGCCAGTGGTTGTTGGAGCGTGAGCTGCGATTACAGTATTTATAAGGAGCCTGGCGTTCAGGCTCCCGTAGCTGGTATCCCCTCGGGTGCGCCAGTTCCCGTTGCACAAAGTGCCTCCTGGGAGGTGAGCTGTCCTTAGTTTCCCCTCTCGCCCTCGACCTTACTGGCATGCGTGGCCCTACTGGGGGACTGTAGTCTCCCGCCAGCATCTCTCTCGGGGTCATAGAAGGTACTATGCCCCCCCACCAACGTCAAGGTCTCACAGCTCCTTTGTACTAGATCTTATAACATAAACATCATCAAAATGTATACACTCACCTCAATCAACTCAGAACAAAGAACAGAAATCTTCTCTCATGAATTAAAAACGGCACCGAAAGAGATCAGAAAGGAAGAAATAAATATCATACTAGGGAAATGTAGAGATAAAGATATTGTAGAAAAATGTAGTCTAGGAACTAGGAACGTGAGAGGAAACAGACTTATACAATCCTGCAAAAATGTTCTCACGGTAAAAAAACATATGGTTTAAGTGACCAAATAGAACACTGTATATATGCAAAAAAAAAAACATCACAAGAAACCAAATTAATTACGTTCTTAATAATACTTACAAAAATATATTGTGGAGCGGATATTGCAATCGACCATAACCTCTTATTTTCGATCATACAATTAGAAGAAAATTAAGACAATATTAATTTGTTGCCTAGTTAACTACGTTGACATGAATTATTCTTAATAAGTCTAACATTTTCCGTTTATCCCATTTAATTCTTAGAAGAACTTTTCAGCAGTAGTAAATGGACTAATTATCAACCAAAGATATGCAAATGAAACGATGTTCTTGGTAGACAGTAAGGAAGGTCTTCAGTTGCTAGTTGACAGGGTTGTGGAGAAGTGTAAAAGATAGAGAATAAGAATCAACACTAACAAGACGCAATGAAGTAATTCAAAGAAAATGAAAGAACTGCTTATAACAAAATAAAAATGTCTCATGTAACATCAAATCTAGAATGTTAGGAATTTACATATTTTCGGTATTACTCTATGACTCTAAGGCATGGACACTTATAAAGCTAACACAAAAAATAAGGAATTTTGAAATTTGGTATTATAAAAGGATATGAAGATCTCATGGACGTAATAAATCATAACAAACTCAACAGTACCGTGAAAAATGAAAAACCAGAGCGCTCCTAGATGAGAAAACTAGACTACTTCGGGTATACAATGACATACCATAAGTATGAGCTGCTGAAGCTGGTTATGGGATCAGAGATAAAAGGCGACTGCCAATAAAATGGGTCAACCTCTTCCAAGGGTAAACACAAAAAAAAGAAAAAAACGCATTCTACGTCTTACATAAACAATAAATATCAATTTACCAAACTTGGGGTCGAAATTTTCGTCAAACTATTTTACAACTCGTATTTGATACTGGAGTTTAAATTATTTTGCCTTGTATATTCCGCACATCTTTAGAAGGAATAGTTAAAATGACAGACATGAATAAACATCACATGTGTACCCTCTTTTATAATGAATGAGTTGATATGTTTATGTATGTTTAAAAGCTGATTCGGCCCAACCTTTTTAGCACTTAGATACTTTCCACGCCTATCATGGGACGACTTTCGTTACAAAAACAATTTTTGAATGCGTTTGATTTGTTTGCCAGACACATAAAAACCTGAAAATAGTCTGCAGACAGATTTATTTTGATTCCACGAAGAGGGACGTCGTATATAAAGGTTTAACCCTCAAAATACCATCGCTATTAACTTTGCAAGTCGCTGTTATTTTAACATTAATCACTTTTATCATTTTTTGTAAATGAAGGTATTGTTTTCGAAGTGTAAATTTGCATACAAAGAAACGTAAGTGAGAGCATTGTATATGTTATCAAAATTATTGTAACGTTTTTGCTCTCGACAGCGGTGAACGACACGCGTAAATTTATTAAAGCTGCTTATTTATTATACTTACAGAAAAACAAATTACTTAATAATATTTATATATACCACACAAAGAATTGCGTAAAATTACACTCTATAACTGTATTTACCTTTAATGCTATTTATGTCTCACTAACACAATTTGCTTCGCTTCTGGCACTTGGATGTCGTTCGGCTGCTTCGCTGCGTGATATTTAAGCAATCAGGTCCAGTTCTGGGGCCTGTGAGAACCATCTAAAAAACATCTGGATGTTTCCACATTGTTCGAACACAAGAACCCCAGGTCCCACAGTGGCCACTCGCATTGAAAAATTTATATTCGCTGCTCGAGCATGACGGCTCGACGGTCGTTACGGAAGGCGTTCGGAAATTCGTTTCATTATCAAAACATTTCTTTTGACACTTGTAAAGGAAGGCTTAATTGTATAAAAAAGCTGTTGAGTTTATAGTACGGTTATTTTATTATATGGTGTATGCGAATAGTACTGAATGGTGCTTTTTTCCTGGTGTCCTTAAAAGTTTTCTTGTACCACTATTCGTTCTGTCCAAGGGTGGTGAAAGATCGGGTTTTGGCAGTGCTGATCACTTATTCTTTCTTTTAACTTGAATAATAGCTCGATCCATCGTTGAGAAAGGCATTTTTAAATACGTATTTTTTTCTCGTTGCAAGGCACAATGATCAACTAGTTCTTTACATCTATGTAAATGTGGTATGATTCAAATAATACTGAACTGTCCACAGATGTTTAAGGGTGTTATTTAGCTTGAGATAGTTCTCTTTATCACTTTCTATTACCGACTTTTACTTAGTATTTATTTTATTCTGACACCCTATTGTATATAGTAGTAGTGCTATTAATCAGTGAGTGTTAAAAGATATCTAACCTACTGGCTCAGATGCTTTTAACATTTACCTGTTCACTTAGAAATAAAAAAGTAGTACAGAAGGAATATATTCAAAATTCATAGATAGAATTATCAGGATTTGTAATTTTCGCAGGTAAAATATAAGACAGATCAATGTCGCTGCTTCTCACGTGTTATACATTTAAATGGATCATTATTATTCTACCGAGGTGCCTTTTTGTTTCTTAAGGTCACGTTTTGACATTGAATTCCTTCGCGTTTCTTTGTCTTTTGTTTGATGTTGTGTGCACAATAATAGTCACATACTTTTCATTTGTTTTTCACTTCCATATTTCTAGATATTTGTAACTGTACAATGTGATGCTTATACATATACGAGAGTGAATTAAAATTCATTACAACCTCCATTTGTATTCAACTAAGCAACAAGACATTGATGTAGACCAATAATTTAGTTTTGGGGAAAGTTTTTCATTCAGGGCTCATAAAGCGGTCATGGTTAACGTTACGACAACAATTGATTGGCCTTTGAACTTTCAAGTATATGCACTGGTCGAAACGAGTTCAAATGCATAATGGATAATTGTTGACATCTTATTTGTATTTTTGTTTCAAAACCTCCCAAAAGTTATATTTTAGGTAAGTTTTAACAGAAGAAAAGAGACATACTAACGTAACCTAACTAACTACATTAATCAGGCTGACTCACTACATCCATCAGATTGGCTTTTTTGGCGTTATTCTTTTGATTATCGTCTACGTGTTAATTTTTTTATGATTACGTAATACTAAAATTAGGATTTATATATTAAGGTAGATCTTTGTACTGTTTCTTATTTCTGTTATTATTCAAATTGTTTTAGTGTGTTATTATTATTATTATTTGTAGCATATACAGGCCATGTAGGCCTTGAGCTATTCCTTTACACTTTACTTACACATAAAATACATTTTCTATCTTAGCTTTGAACTTCATCCGTTTTCATAACATATAATTAACCTATACTATTTTTATTGGCCAGTTTCTCTGCAATTATTTTGCTAGTTGTCCTTGTCTTTGCGTTGTAGCCCTGTCCATTGCCAAGTCCGTCATTCTTTATCCTCCTCTTGTCTGCCGCTAGTAGTTTTTTGTCTTGACGTTCTCGTTATTTTTCTCATCTGTTCTGTAAATCCGGCGACCTTTCATCCAGAGTTTTTTTGTTACTTCCTGAGGGAATTCCCTGCTCTTTGTATTTTCCTTGCCCCTTACTGTTGGATTCCTTAGTTAACTCATTCCGTACATTTTTTACAACTAGCTTATTGTACCTTATCCACGCTCTATTTCCTTTTTCCCTTTCAGCTTTCATTTGTGGTATTAACAGCTTCCCTTCCTCACGTATTTTTTGTGGGTAGTCTTCATCAATCCATATATCAGATCCTTTTAAACTTTTTGATTTCCTCATAATCTCGGTTTTTTTGGCGTCCTTAGTTAGTTTTAGTAGAATCATGCGCGATCTTCCCAATTTATATTCCCCTATTCTGATTGCTTCACTTATATCAATTTCTGCCTTAACTGTGACTCCTAAATTTTCCATTATTTCTACTATTTCTTTCTCTGTATCAGATCCTTCTTCATTTTCTTAATCAGCTACCCCTCTCAACACTAGGTTCTTTCTTCTAACCTCTTTCTCCAGCTGGTCAATTCTACTTTCTTGCATTATTACTTGCACCTTCATATTGTTATTTTCTTGCTTTATTGCTGTCATTTCCCACACAAGCTGGTTCAATTTGGAAACCATTTGTTGCATGTTGAGGTTTAGTCTATTTTTTCCAATTCTGCCTTTATTCCTTTTAGATGAGGTAGCGCTTCTTACTGCAAGTGCTAGTCCGCCGTCTTCTCTTTTATACACAAGTTCGACACCACGGAGGGCCAGCACTTCTTTTGTGGTTTGATTTCTTAGCACCAGTCTTCGATGGGTACTATAGTCCAATTCCTACGCATATGATGTGTTGCCTATCCTTAAAACATTTTAGAGAGCGGAGCCTTGGAATTATTTTATTTCCTTAACACTTATCTCGTGCATGCAAAACTCGACTTTATTTGTCTTCTACTTAACCTCAAACTAGTCTAATTATTATGTCTAAGTATTATGTATTCACTCACTATTTCTTAGGATCCAGCTGTGCCACGATCCTATTCGAAATACTAGGCCTTATATTCCACCTCCTGTAGGTTTCCGTATGTTTTGAGTCCTCAGTACGGTCCAAAATAAGCTTGAATACTGGAGCACCTAAAACACACCTACAGTTCAGTGAGGTCCCTAATGATTTAGTGTGTACAACAGCTTAAAATCGTAATAGTAATTTTTATTTTTAGAAGCGCTGCTCTTAACTATACATCATGTTTGATCTGATTTTAGGCTTTTATACATATAAAAATAAAAGCCTGTTACGTACGGTCTGTCTGTCGCTTTTTTACTTTCCTTATCCTATATTAAGGAAAGTAATGTAATCGGCGAAAATTTGACCTATTCAGTTTTTCACATTTCTGGACGAATTATAGTCTCAGGACACCAACAAAGTTGGTTTGGGCCATTGGTTCGTGTGTGTGTGGGTCTGTCTGTCGGTCTGTCAGTAAACAGGATATCTCGAGAACCGTAAGAGCTAGAGACTTGAAATTTGGTATACAAGTTACTTGTAGGTAGAATAAAAATGATTTGTTATAAACATCAATTTAAAGTAAAAGTTGGTAAAATAGGAACTCGAAAAAAAAATTGAAGCCCAGAATTTTTGCCAGAATTACCCAAATAATAGAATAAGGAAAGTCATGTGGTGTTCACGCCAGATTTTTTAGATTTGTAAATTAAAAGTGGCATGTTAGAAATGGGATTTGAGCCCACGCCCACAGAGTAGATTAGACCACTTGGCGATGCTGACACCATAATAATTTTATAATGAAAATGTATATGTATAAAAGCCCGAGATGTCTGTGGAACATTGTTCTACGTTCCCACCTTGTTGAGCGTTCAAATACGCGCGCCTTGCTCGTTTTTTCGTGGTAATTAAAAAATAATGCCGCTTTCGGAGAATAGAATAGGTAGGTTATGAAGGGAAGGATGATCCAAGAGTGATGAACTTAATTGTATTAGATGCAAGTAATCGAAAAGTTTTGCCTAGAGGGAATCTTAGTAGCCAATATATCGTGGATAAACCAAGAGAGAGATTTTGAGCCCTCTGTTGTGCTCGCACAACGCACGGAAACCGATATTGTTGTGGGTAGAGAATTTTATGAGTTGGGGAGGAGAAAGTCATTTGAGTGCAGGATACATTGATGCAATAAGACGTTCGGATGCCATTTTCATCCATACAAAATGGTTGTACAAGAATGTTCCTAGGGTGATTGGCAAAATCAACCGAAAATGTAAAGAAACATTTTGGAAGGCGTGTCCCATGACGTAGTTTTCCTTACAGACGAAACGTATTTTCGATAGTCGATACGTGTTTGTTATTGGAGTGATAACTATCTGTGCGATATGCATGAAATGTCTCTTCATAAGAAACGCATCACTGTTAGATGTGCAGTGAGTAAAGTTTGGGTCATTGACCCCTGCTTTTTTGAGGGAGAAGGCCACTGTATTTCTGTCACTTCCAATCGATCCACTTCAACTGGAAAAAGTTTGGCTCTAACAGGATGGAGCCACAACCCACATAAGAAGAGCTTCGTTCCAAGTGAGATGTTTCCTGGTCACCTAATCGTTAAACTCGGTTGGCCAACTCGCTTATTGGACTTCTTTATATGGGAATATTTCAAGATTATGTACATCAAGAAATTAGACGTACTCCTGCTACCTTGTTAAAGAGAATTTTTATATAGTAGGTTGAGGAAAAAGTTCGTGCCGTTTTGCTTTTTTTGCATGTTTATTGCATAATTTCGAACAAAAATAACTTGTAGCAACTAATTATAATGTTCTCTGTCCACATCGATCACTTCCTGCCACTTTTCCGGTAACTTTTCAATTCCCTGGCGGTAAAATTTGGCATCTTTTGAATTGAAAAACGTTTTGTCTTTTGTACTGAAGTCAACTCATGAGGAATCCATCGTGTATTATTGCAAACTTTACCAAGCTCGTGCAAAATGTTGACAATAGCCTTCTGGTCGCAATCAAACTCTTCGGCCAGCATTCGAATGGGCGAAGTTTCTTCAATGGCGGCAAGAGCTGCTTGTCGGTCAACATCTTTTGGGCGACCTGAGCGTGGCTGATCTTCCAAAGTTTCTTCTCCAAATTTGAACCTTGCAAATCCACTTTCAAGCTGTCCCCTCTGCAACTGTTTCATCGTCCCAAGCCTTTATTGATTTTGCGCGCCGCTTCGCTAGTACTTTCCTACCCGCCATTCGTGCATAAGAAGCAAATGAATTTGCTCCCAATCTAATTCCATCTTAAAACAAATATAGACAAATTATACATCAATCGATGCGCAAGAAGCAGAGTTTTCCAATGAGATCAAAAAGGCCAAAAACAAGTTTTAAAAATGTACTTGCCAGCAAAACGGGACGAACTTTTTCCTCAACGCTATAATTCCTATTATTTTTCTCTGTTCAACTTGAAAAATACGGATGGGGTTTTGTCCCACCTTGTATTAAGGCTAATAAATGGTCTATTTCACGCATATTAGCAATAATAAACCAACGAATTATTATTTTTATCTAAACAATTTTCGTTTTTTTTAATCATCGATTTATGTAAAACGACTGTTAATATAATCAAATGGATAACACGACACTGAATATAGTGAGCTTTTTCTTGGACTGAATTCTTTATTTGTGTGAATTTTAATTGTTCTACGCACCACTAAAGGATAATTTACGAGCTTTGAGAATAAGCCCATGATGAAAAGTAAATGAAATTTAACACACATTCTCAAAATTCTATCGTTCTAACTCGTTCAAGCATTTTTCAAGGTATAAACTTTGATTTCGTAATCCTATGGTTAATTTAAAGTAGATATAAGACCCGAACTCTGAAAAAGAAGCCTCATAAATTTGACGCTGATATCTTTGGTATGCAAGATATCTAAGACTTAGTAGCCCCTGTCCTGATGGTTGAAATAAAATTGGCGAAAAGTGCTTTTCTTATAGCGATATTTAGTGACGAGTAATTAGTTCTGCAACGTTGTGGGTGTAACTCGTAGGTTCAGTTATTTTCTGGGAGGTTACTATAAATACGTAAGCATCTCCGTTAGTCTTTCTAAGAACATGCTTCTGCCTTGGTGAATGAATGGACATATGAGTTGTAAAGGTGGATACTTTAAATTACCTCGAGGTAGAGATGAAGTTCAGCTTACAGTCTTATCCAAATTTTGTAAAGACCAGAGACAACTGGCATCCAAAGGTTACAATTTGGTTAACGTTCTTGTTTTCCGGCATTTGTTTTGAAACATAATTACCAGGGAACGGTTTGATACCAATTGGTAAAATGTAGTGGGCCATTTTCAGCTGCAATATGTAGGAAATCACTCATAGATAGTCATTAAATGTTAATTTTAAGATTCAACGCCATCAGATGAATATTATAAAATCACACTATTTTGTATCACTGAAGCCAACGGACTAAAGGTGACTACACAAATAGGCGTAATTATTAAGATATTGACACGGCGACGAGACCGCTTGGTCTTTCGTGTTCTCCTGAAGCCGCTGTTAGTAAAAGGAGAAAAGTAGGAAGTGCTAAATCTATGGTCGGAGATCACTATTCATTGATGATTCAAAATCCAAAAGACACCCGTGGAACTTAATTAATAGTCAATAAGAGGCTTTTATGTAAGATTTTCCTCAAATAAGATGCACTTAAACAAACCTAACAAATGCAATACCTAACAAGCCATTATAATATTTCCTTAGAATGCCTTGATACCCAACAAACTTCATACAAATAATTGGTAATCGCCATTCGGATAAACGATGCTTTGTTGTAAAATGTTTCGGGTGTCAAAATACTATTAACTTATAAACAAATGACGAATTCTTTCAGATAATGAAACTTTGATTTTATTTATTTAAATTTATACTCGTGATTAGATGCGTCCTTGAAGTGAAAAAAGAACTGCCCTGAAATCATTATCATTGTTGGTTTTTAGAATTACTAGCCGAAACAAACTGAAATGGCAACAACCAAAATAAACATGACGTCAATTTAATACTATCGATGAGACCCCTTGTACACTTGATAACACGCAACATTTAGTTTGTTGTCGCTGTTACTTTAACTTATGTACAAAACCCACATCGAATTATGTAATATTAGGAGTAAAAGTCGGAGATCAAATCAGCGACCAGCACATGCTATTAATTTTTTAAGTACATCATTTGATAAGCTTGTGAGCGTTTGAAATTGTTTTCTTTAATGTAATATTCAAGGTTAACCCAAGATCTGAAATATTTTGCCTAGCTCTTGGAAGTTGCTTCGCCTTATGAACGTTTAATTTAAATTTTTGGAAGTTGACACCGTTAAATACAGTTTTTGAAAAACTATTTCGAATTTTAGTGATGAAGATTTAAAGGCTGTGATAGACACACGTTTCAAATTTACGTGCCACTGCAACTAATATGAATAATGATAAGATCGCATTCGAGCACCTAATTTACACCAGAGAACAAATTCTAATGACTTATCATATACTCTTCTCATCTCAGTGGGCCAAAAGACTTGACATTTTTCTATCTAATTTTATCATGAATCATATACTCGAATCACAATCGGCGCCATGAAACAGTACAAACACAAAAGGCGCAAAGCTCCGAGAAAACGAAGCTTTGAATTTGATGGACTTTACAAGAATCATTTATAGCGAGGGTTTGGATTTTTGATTTTGGGGAAACCACCATTACTGACATTTATTGTAACTAGAACGAGTTTGAAAGGAATTGCTGAAAAATAGGCAGCGTTTGCAAACGGGAAAATTATTTTGCTTCTTCAAGACAACGCTCGGTCTCATATGCCAAAGACAAGTCATGACAAAGTAATGGGTGAGAGATAATGCCTCGCCCACCATATTCGCTAAATTTATCACTAACAGATTTTTACTAGTTCCTCAAAGTAGCCAGCGCAATAGTCCTTGATCTCTTGTAACTCCCAAAATGAAGTCCAGTTATGTAAAAACGCAAATTAACAAACCACATTTTCGCATTATGCATTATCACTTTTGAAAAGCGAAATTACCTTAATTCGTTACTAAGTTCGTTTGTTAACCTCGACTTACATCATGTCAGCTGCATCCGCGTTCTTCAGTATCTCATAACGGAAAGTGTGATAGCAAAGCTATCCACTCTTCACGGCATACTTTTGATTGATAAACAAACGCATGCCCGATTACACAAATCAGGAAATAGAACATGTTATTTATTTACTGATAGTCGAATACAGTGAGTTACTTATTATTATTTAAAATAAGCTGTCATTGGCTTTTTATCGAAATTGGAAAACGGGGCTTTCGGTATCACAATGTCTTTATCACAGTAAGCATTTTTTGAACTTTGAATAATTTATTCAAGCATAACTTCAAAGTAGCCCAATTTTGATTGTTTGAATAATTAAAATGTAAAATCAAAAGACTACACAACGTTTATAATGTTAGCAATATATTGGACTACCTTTAGTAACAGCTTTCGGTAGACTGGTGTGGTGTCAGAATGATAGAGGTGCTCTCTTCGACGATGTCGCAACCTATCTTCTTCAGAGGAGACATTTCTCTAATTTTTCTTAATTTCTACAGAATATTGCTTACGTTATAATAGAAGGATTCGAAATGTGGGTCTTCTGGCGAATATTAAAAATCTCATGGACAGAGCGATATACCAATGAGGAGGTTTTAAATAGAATAGGAAGAGATAGAGAACTTTTACACATAGTGAAAAGAAGAAAAGGCGAATATCTGGGACACATACTGAGGTCTAATAGATACAACCTACTACAGAAAATAACGCTGGGAAAGATAGAAGGTAGAAGAGGAATTGGAAGAAGGAAGATGTCATGGCTCAGAAATATAAAAGAATTGACGGGGATGACGAGAGTCGACATCCTTTTTAACATAGCAAGAAACAATGAAAGATTTTCAGAAATTGAGTAGGTCTTAAATAGAAGAAAAAAAGATAGTGAACTTTTACACATGGTGAAAAGAAGAAAAGTCGAATATCTGGGACACATACTGAGGCATGATAGATACAACCTATTAGAGAAAATAATGCTGAAAAATATAGAAGGTACAAGAGGAGTGGGAAAAAAGAAGATGTCATGGCTCAGAAACATAAAAGAATGGACGGGGATTACCCTTTTTAATATAGCGAGAAACAGAGAAAGATTTTCAGAAGTGACAGCCAACCTTCACTAGTTGGAGCGGCACCTACAGAAGAAGAAGATTTTTTACATTTATCGTACGACCGACCAACACTGCAACTTCTCACAATGATGTTTGATAGTCCACTCCCATTATCTTCAAATTATGAAGAACAGAACTACCTATATTATTAAATTCTTTGAATTTCATAATGGGAACTGATAGTCTAAATCATAACTTCACAATACTACTCTATTGTTCTAGACTCCAATAATGGTATGATTTGTACTAATAGGTTAACGAAATCAAAAATGGACCTCTAGCGGTATTTCAAGCCACCACTATCTGCCTCTATACTAATATCCTGTTAGCTAAGCAAGAACTGGCAATCACCACAAAACTTCCTGACCGATGTTGATCAACGCAATTACGCCAAAATTGCTATATTGCAAGTAAAAGGCACAAGTGACAGAAAATGGTTTAAAGAAGATGTTGGGCGATTGAGTTTATAAATTATGAACCTTACAAGAGTGTCTATAATATTGACCATCACAAAGACCAAAAAATGAACCAAATAAAAGGTGGAGTTCAGATGAGTTTACCTACGAAATATTCACGAAAAAGTTATGCTTGGGGAATTTGCTAATCATACAAATCCCATATGATCTCAGGAGATTAACTTGAATTCTGCAACAACCTTCTGAGGTACCATAATCATCCACAACTTAAACCGGACGTTGGTCGTTGTTGAAAATTCTATGTGTCTGTACACGTAACCGTATGCGAGGAAGAGATTGCTGGTTGTGGCATGAACATCATAGTATTGCTTTTTGGGAGCTCTATATCGAAGGTCGCACAGTGACTGCCAACATCTATCTTTCCTTATTTGATTGTCACTCTCTCAGTTGTGTGTAGTTATATAAATTAACAACATCCATCACTGTCCATAATAACACTAAGCCACGAATGGCGAGCGTTATTAAGGAGCTGCACTTAAGATCACTATCATCTGATCTGCAGCCGTGTAACTTTGTTTTGGTTAATTAAATGGCAAGCGACACGTAAATTTTGAGGAACTGGAAGCTACAACATGTCGACATACACAAGGATTATCTATACTGTAATTTTATATTTGTAATTTGACTTGTTTCTTTCATATTGAAATAAATGCTTACGCAAGTTTGACTGGGGCTATATTCCATTTAATTATCCCTCATGTATTAGAGCTTGATCATTGAATCCAGGGGCAATAACCTCCCAATAGATGGTACTATCACACTCATAATTTTAAGATATCGATCTGAAGTCTTCAGTTTCATTTGCAACGAACCCTTACGGTTTGCCATTACTACACATCAATATTTCAATGGAAGAAATTCACGAACTCTTTTAGAAAATATCTGATAGGGATAAGAGAGAAGCTTAGGTGATAAAGATGGACTTTACACACTTCATCAATGGTCTCTATAATAAACGAAATCATTTTAAGGATGTTTGCTTTCACATTACAACTTTTAAGTTGGAACAACTGCCTTTAGTCTAACCACAAAAACAATAAAAAGAAAAGGCATCAATTGAAAACATTAGAGGGAAAGGTTTTATCTTTGAATGTGAGGAGAACCCAAAGTAAAAACACACAGAGGCCTATAATGTTGCACATTTTTCTATCTTATGAAATCTACTAATTATTAGGTAATTGATGGTAGCAAATTGATATTACAGTTAACACTCTATTATGTTCTTGCAACCTTATTTATGTTGCCTAATTATAATTTAGATGGCTTCATATAGTGAACAATTGAGTTAATTGACACAAATATCTTATTCTTGACTTAAATGCTGTCTCACTTTTCTTGTGCTTTGGAATTAATTTCGTAACGTAAACAAATCAACGAACGACATTTTCAAAGATCTACAGGCTTCACAGTGGCTAAAGCAGAAAAACGACGTAAAGCTCAATTTTTATGACGAGGGGGTAAAAGCATCAGTTGAAATGTATTGGGGAAGACTTCAAGAATCTCGTCTTCATCAACAAAACTATTTTCTAGTACTGAAAAATCAAATTTCTCAGCATTGGACTGTAAGACTATTTTCTCCAATTGATTGTTTTAAGCCGTTTTTGGGTTTAGAAACGAGTAATGAACTATGTTTAGGATGTATAACTCAGCAACCACGCCGCAGATTGTGGGCGAAATCCGTTATATAGTTTTGTCAGTGGATTGGACACAATGAATAAGTTCTTAAGAAAACAGTACCCATTCATTCAGGTGAAATTGATTATCTTCAAAAGGGAAAAATTATTACAGGACTATGTTACACAACATTCTTGAACAAACAGAAAACAGTAATCCGGGAAAAACATCCCACGCTTATCAAGAAAAATGTTGTTATATTGCAACAACACACATGGCTTACTCAAGTACCATCGTTAAACAAAATGAAGTTTGAAATAATTTCACGTCCACCTTATTCTTCTGACGTGATTTCCTCGAACATTCGCATATTCCAAAACTCATAATACTCTTGCCTGGAAAGCGTTTTCAGTTAGATGAGGTTAGATTGAGGCTACAATGGTGATTTTAACGATCTTGAGGAAGATCATTTCTGGGAAGGAATCAAAAGTTGAAGCAACGTTGGACCAAATGTGTTAAGGTTTGAGGTATTATGTTAAAAAATAAAATACACTTGAAAATTATCCGAATACTTTTTTCTAGTTAGCCCCCGGTGCAATTCCTTCATCTGTTATAACTATTTATGATTTTATCGTGATCATACAGAGCTTTAATATTTGTAAGGTTGACATTTTAATGTAACAATGTAAATATTTTGTATTCCATATTATGAACACGATTTTTTGTCCAAAAAATATATTCGGTACTAAAGGTTGCAGGACGTATAGATAAAAAGATCACGAAATGTAAGTTTGCAGAAAATATCCGTAACTATCGGTATATATTATGCGCCTTCGCAAAATATTCGCGTCCAATCAATATAGCAACCATTTTCTATAGAAACTTCTCTTCATATGGGCAACAACTTTTTTATAGCAAAATTTAATGATCTTGTTAGTGCGTGATCGTTATTCTCTCCCTTCCCCACTCTTTCTTTTATCCCTCATCGGTGATGAAAAATAGACTTACTATGACGACAGACGCTTTAGGTAAATTCCAAAGCTACACATCAACACCAAATATAATATCTATGAATATAAGTTTCTTTTGTGTGAATGGAATTAGAAAGGAGTTACTCACTATATATTTCTATTGTTAGGCCAGATGCTCATCAAAGACTGATACAGCAAACAACCAAAACAACTGAACAAGAATTTAGTTAAGGTACGCTGATAAGTAGACATTTTGTTGTGTTACAATACTAAATCCATCATCTTATATGCATAGAGTAGTAGGAAAGTTTTATTATAATATATTTATTTTCATTATAATTTTTCAAAATATTTCTACCATAGGAACCAACTCTTCTTCACGTCATTAGAAGGCCATAATTGAAAACCGTCTTTCTTCCTCTACATAAGGTTTCGTCATCTGTTACTATGTTGTATTGAGCATATAACGGCACCATCAAAAACGTGCAATCCGCCTATCCGTTAAAGTATAGGGTACCAAAAGTAAATGGAGGAAACAAACTTTTCTCGCCTGAATATGCAGAATGGAACGAATACCGGTCTAAGAATGTTTAAATACTCTTGTTACCGGACTCGAGCATCTTTTTTATAATGATGGTCTTTGTGATTTACAAGAATGGGCGTCCTGATCTCTAAGTATCTTTCATACTAAAATATCCTCTCTGAAATCCTTGATATCGCCTAAATGTGGAGGCATGATTAGGACAGTGATCTCTCAGCACAGGAGCCATTTCTTCTAAACACTCCTTCATTGCGTGCAAAATTGGCCGGTATTTCATTTTTAACAAAGATGTCATTGCGAGATTCTTCGCCACTCCTGTTTAAGAGCAACTAAAATGCACAGGTCGTCCTACCAACTGTAGTGCATGTTTGAATCTGTTTCACCAACATATGGTTGTCGTTTGCACCATATTACAAAATTTTCCTAGCACCCTATGTATTATGGAGGCCAGAAAAGCGCTAATAAAATTCAAATATAATACCTCCCCCTACACACATTCGCCAAACATTGCTACTTCCAATCCAATCAGATCAAGGAAGCTCAGTTTGGGGGGGGGGGGGGGTTGAAATCGAGCCTACAAATGATTAGCCTGAAAAGACGTCTATTTTTGTCTAAAATGGCAAATATGTTAAGTTTAAACGAAAAATAGAGCAAATTTGTTTCGTTTTGTTTCTTCTACCACATAACGTTACTTGCAAGAACTATGAACTACAATAAAATCTTTATAGTGTAGATCGACATTTGTCACTTACATATGTGTCTTATCAATCTTTATTTATTAATTTAATTTTTAATTTCTTACAGGCATTTAGGTGGGCCAAAAAGTCGTTAAAGCTATTGAACGAAGACGTACCCCCCAGGTAAGATTTTTTGTCTTCCATTGGTAATGTCTATTAAATGCATCAAATTGCAGGATTATAGTAGAGGTGCTGCGTCAAGCGTCGAAGTCGTGCGTAGTGAAGCGTCGCTTTGCTCAAGCGAAACTGCTGATCCAGCAGGCGGTCTGCCTGGCGTCACGCCTGTATGCGCGGGATTTTCACCCCTGCTACTCTGACGTTCTCATGGACTACGGTTTCTACCTACTGAACTACGACTCCATTCAGGAGAGCGTTAAAGTTTATGAGAAGGCGCTGGCCATCCGCAAGGAAATATTCGAGAAACACAACATCCACGTGGCTGTTGGCCATGAAGACTTGGCGTATGCGCTGTACGTCAACGAATACAGCTCTGGCAGGTTTTATTCGGCAAGGTGAGCATTTTACGAACTTCGTACTTTTGTTAAACCTATTCATGACAGTTTATCAGCTCTAGCTTGTTTCTTGTATTATACATCTTCTTTCTTCTTTAATCAGCCGTTGTTGTCCATCCTTGAACATAGGCCACCATTCTCTATCTTGTGCCGACTCTATCCATTTTCGGCCTGTAATTTTCTTGATGTCATCAATCCATTTTATGTTTGGTCGTCCCCTATTTCTTTTTCCTTTTTACGTTTCCATTGTACGTTTTTTTTTTGCCCACTTTCTTCGCCCATTCTAGCAACGTTTCCCATTCATTCCACTTCTTACCATCTTAGTTACTATGTCTTCTACACCTGTTCTCTGCCTTATCCATGTGTTCCTTTTTTTGTTGCGCAGCGTTATACCCAGCAATATCCGCTGCATTCGTTTTTGAACTATTTGGTAGTTTTTGAACTTTCCTCTAAACACATAATTTAACTTTCCGAAAGCACTCCATCCTTGTTGTATTCTTCTCTTTAGTTCTGCCGTCTGGTTTAGCTTTCCTTTGGTTATCCTTTGTCCTAAACAGATGTAGTCTTTTACCTGCTCTATTTTCTCGTTGTTTATTATTATCCTTCCTCAATTTTCTTCCATTATACTTGACATGTATTTTATTTTTTCTTTATTCATTTTTTATCCTATTTTTTTGACTCTTTATTTAATTCTTCCAGCATCTCTTGCAGCTCGTCAATTTTGTATGTGTTCACCACGACGTCATCGGCTAATTTCAGATTATTTAGTGTTTTTCCGTTTATGTATATTCCCGTGTTTTCCCACTTTAGTTCTTGAATATATCCTTCAATGCAGCTATGAACAGTTTCAGAAACATATTATGTCCTTGTCTTATATCTTTTTCTATTTTTACTTGCTTTGACTCTTTTTATAATTTAACAGTAAACGTATTCTGGTTTGTTCTGGATTAAAGTGGAGTATCTGAAGTCTATTCTTTGGTTTTGAAGAGCGTCCATTATAGCTCTCTGTTATAAATTTGCTTATTTCATTTATAGGCTTTTTATGTAAGTTGATATGGAGCTCTTGTTGTATTTGTAGTTGTTCCTTATTTTGTTTTAGCTTGCAGGTGTCTGTTGCCTTTCTCTTTTGTCTTGTAAATTTTGTCTTTTTAATTTTGAATTTAACACCATCCTGCCTTGACTTAATCTATGATCACTATTAGTAATGAATCTACTTAGTACTGTCATATCTTTGATATGTTTTTATTTGATGATATCTATCTGGTTTCCAGTCTTTCCATCTGGACTTATCCAGGTCCATCATCTCTTAGGCTGTTTATAGAAGAAAGTGTTCATTGCATATAGATTGTTGCTCGTGAGAAAGTTCATCAAAATGTCTCTATAGTAATTTTTATTGCCTATGCCATGCTGTCCTATATTTCGTTTTGTGCATCTTTTTGTATGCCTAATTTAGCGTTCAAATCTCCTATTCACTTATGGTACCTGCATTGTTTTTCCTTTAGGCATTTACTAATATCATCTTAGAATTTTTCGACCTCTTCGTCACTATGGTTTTTTGTTGGTGCGTAAGCTTGTATTACCTTTACTTGATATTTTTGTGAGATTTTAATATTTAAGTAGGCAAACGTATCCGATATGCTTCCTATATTCGTTATATTACTTATAATATTTTTATGTATTAGAAAACCGACACTCCCTATACTTTGTTCCTTATTTCCTCTGTAATAAAGGCGTGACCTGAGGCTAGTTGTCTACATTCTTCTCCTCTCACTTCGCTTAGGCCCAAGATGTTTCAATTTGTTTTGTTTATCTCATATTTTAACTCCTCCAGTTGTTCTTGCATTATTAGTGATCTTACATTATAGGTAGTTATGTTAATTTCTCTTTGACACTTTTGTTTTCTGTTTCTCTTCGAATTTGTGCTTCTCCCAGAATCCTTGAAGCTGACCGTTTTGCTGGTATGGAATTCTGGGCATTTAATCCTACCCATCTAGGATACTTGAGTTTCATTATCTTTGAGGGGGGGGGGGGTAGTTGAAACGCTACGCTTACCAGGCAGCTTGGTAAGTGTTTTTTGGGATATAAGTTAGGGGTAGGATTAGGATTAAGACATGATTCTCTCCTGCGAGTAGGAAGTAAAGAAAATCAAATATTGCGTGGGGAGGACCGTCTCTCTTAAGTAGGTCTATCCTCTGTTAGGATCGTATAGAAGTACCTAGCCGCTACCCTTATGTTACATATATGCCTGTCCATAAATGATCAATGAGAATTTGGGGAGGGTTGGGTACACTATCAAACAGTTGTATTCTGAATGAAAGTATCACTGGTAATGCGCTAAAAGACTATGTTAATAGCAGGATATCCTGAAGTTCGGAGAACATGCATGTTGTGAACGTTGTGTACAGTTACAATAAGGGCTTCTTACATTCATGCCGATGACATCTGTGAAGTCAAATAATCACCCAACTTGAATTTAATGTCGCCCAATGAGCCTAGGAACTTTAAGTTCCATTGATACCAGATCGTAGAAGAGTCCACTTAACATGGTGTAGAAAACATGTTTGGATCGATAACCAAATACTATTTACACAGTAACTCATGGGATATGTACATCTAGTGGACACTTGGAAGTTGATATAATCAAGAAAATATCTTTGAATGAGATTATTTTGTAAATAAAGATATTGTTACTAGTGAGATATACTAAAATGAATTACATGGAACCAATGAGACCTGTTTATAGACGGAAATCCACTTATAATAAATCTCTAGAAACAGGATATCTGTCAAATAAACCAGCTGTTGAGCTTTCCTAATCTGAACACCACTGAACACACTTGGGATATGCTCAGAAGATACATTGTGGATAACACCATTTTCCTTATTTACTTATTCTTGCAGGAATGGACTTATGTTTTCTATGAACAGCTTAATACTTTCACCTGCAGTATGTCACATCATTTTATGACATGCATTTCTGTCAGAGGAAATCGTATTCCATATTAACATTGCTTTAGAGCTTGAAACTTTCATGCTAACAAGTGTGCTTTTTTCCATGTCCACTTTTCATTTCACCACAATTACCGATTTCTTGTATTTCTTACCATATCCAGTTGCATCAAGCTTTTGAATATCTACTTGATTTTCATTAAGCTGTATGGGTCTAAATTAATTTCATAGTAATTTGGTACTTTCATAGATATCGAAGCTAAATACAAAACTGCTATTTATTGTTCCTTAATATTCATTAATAGCAGCTTTGTGTAATTGTATCTGACAGTATGAATCAGTTTTTACTGTCTAATTTATGATGTTGCAATCCCACCAGACATCTAAAAATTGAATATAACTATTTATCCTTGAGAAGGCAGGTGCCGTGGTAGCTTAGTGGATAGATCGCTAGATTACGAAACCAAGAGTTGCGGGTTCGAACCCCGCTCTCACCAATTCGATCGCTGGCATTTTTACGGCCCAGCTCGACTCAAGCTGCAATAAATGAGTACCTGGAGGTCAAACTCTGGGGTAATAATAGGCGGTCGGTACGTAGCGCTGGCCACGTTACTACCCTTGTGTACTGTAGGCTCTAGATTGTAACAGATCTATCCTGTTACGACCCCAAAGGGCCTTCGAGGCCTATTACGGGGAACTATTATTATTATTATCCTTGAGAAGGCAATGAACAATACGATTATTCTCGGTCACGTTGGTCTTCAAACGACGTCAATAACCTTCAATTTCAACTTTTTAATGGTGTTATCCTCAAACTGTATCCTAAGTCCTCCACCTCTTGCTCTGACATCGTTATACAGACTAAAGAAACGGTACCAGTTATCCTATAGGAAATATCCTTTTCAGACAGCCCTACCTACAAAACTCAGAAACCGCCTGTATGCTGCTAACTTAATAATGTCAAATGATTGCAACAAATTTTTGATCAGGATTGCAAAATGACTATCCTTCAGGAACTGGTTGTTTTTGGATTTGGCGATTAAGCTACAAACCATAATATCATAGAATGAAATGTCATTCACCATCTTAGTGATGTACTTCTCTACTAAATTTGAGAACAATGAAAAAGTATTCTGTGCAGGTATGCTATTGGATATAGAGATAAGATGGATTATATGTAGGCGGGGAATCCTTAGCACTGATCTCATTTTGGAATTTAAAGAAAGAATAACATGATTCTAATGATCATAATAGTTCTAAGAAAATATTTAATGAAATAAAGCTAATGTTGTCCCATTAGCACTACCGCAATGTTAATTACCGATGATTTTGGTTCTTGTTGGAAGTTAATGTTGTGCTTAATTTATTTTTGGACACAAAATTTGGAAAGTCAGAATTGCAAAGCAATTTTTCGTTAAACTATTAATTTTGTTTTAACGGTGTACTGAGACCCAAAGCCTTTTGCGCCACAAGAATTGCCAAGATTTCCTTTTAACAGTATTACCCCTTTTGTCGCCATATTTTTTTTTAAATAAATCATGCAAGGATTATTTGCAAACAGCTGTTAAATGCAATGTTATATGACTGCACTAGCTGTAGCTCTGCATTGCAAACAATGGCATTAATTATTTTCATTTAGACTAAAAACTATTGATGCATGAATCCCAAATATTTTGTTTTGTCAATACAGTTGTCTTCAAATCTCATATATTACTTTGGTTGTAAAGTTGACCACAATATCTCAAACAGCTCAAATCTGAGATTTTTCTTGCATACTTCTTATACATGGTTAGACATAAATTCGTGGATGGTGCGATGAATAACTCACATACTCATAGAATGCAATATCAGTAATGGTACAAGTGGTTATAAAGTTGCAATTCCGTCATTTAAGAGAAAAAAGAAATTTTGCTTACATTCGGTGACTCATTTTCTTCCTATAAAGGGTTAAATCACTTTATTTAAATTGATTCAAGCGTGATAGAACAAGCATCGAAGATACACTGTGTCCTAGAAGACTGAAATCACACCAGAATGTCGTTTTGGTCAATAGACCAGTAAAAGTATACGAGTTAGCAAAGACCATGAGCGTCTCAAGTGAATAAGTTCACTTTATTTTACATAATAAATGAGATTAGTGCCGCTCCAGAATTCATATGCGCACATAATCTGGCTTGCAATATTTAAAAAGAATTTAGCGATTCTTTGTAGTGTTCTGTGGCAACGAAAAGTTGAATTAACCACTACATGTCAGAAACAAAAGAGCAATCTAAACAGTGGAGGTGAAAAGGCGAAAAGCATACCACCCGCTGGAGAAGTCATGATCGCGAATCTGAAAAAACCGTTGAGATAAGTGTCTTCAACTTGAAGCGAAGCTATATTGAAAAATAGAGAACTTTATAAAACCTAAGCTGTTATCTTTAATATCAAACTACACTTGTCATATCCCATCTCATCTCACTCTGCCTATAAACTTAATTCTAAACTTTCTTCTATATTCTTTAGTACAGCGTAGAGCAAAACCCCCTTTCTCTTTCAGGTTTAGTATAGAAAAAATAATAGGAGGTACACAAAATTTATTTGTATTTTATTTCTGCTGCTACTGATCGATGTCCACTTGCAATCGTATTGCATATGCCAAGTTCATTCGCAGTATACCACAAAACTGCCTTAATAACAATAACAGGCGCTGATACCATTGCCGGAAGGGAGGTGGCTGACATGGCCAAACAGGGAAAGCAGAGTGTAAAAAATAATTTCACACCACACCAGGAAATATTTGACAAAATGAAAGGCAGGTTTTTTATACCAAAACTAAAAATATTCTTCAAAGTAAATGAAAAGTAGCGCATGCGTGATTTTTCCAATTTTCCCAATAACTCGCTCATAATAAAACTTTCAGAGTATGGTTGTATGTACCATATATCGGTAGCATTTTCAATTTATATAATAACAGCCGAAAATCAAAATAAAAATAAACAATCTCTCGCGCAATGTTGTTTAGTGCTGTGGACTGAATTTGTGTCACAACCTTGCCCTGTCCAATTTTTCCCTTTTGTAATGGTGTTTTTTGCGTAAACATGAAATGTTTAAAAATATATCTTTATACCCTTTAGAACATGGTTTTTTTTATAAGGTTTAACTATTCTTCAAATTATCAACAATTTGAAAGACTAGAAAACAAATGTTAACGACCTTCTGTTGAACGTTAATTCTTGGATCTCAATATAATTTTTATGTTCAATTACAACTTGTGAAGAATGTGCTAACACATCGACACAATGGTTTAAAGCATTCAGATAACAGAAGGAAGCTACATGCGGGGTTTCTTGACAGTAACTGATTTCAGTGTTATCTTTTCTATATCTATTAATATGGACTAGAAGACAATTTGTTAACTTAAGTAATTTAAACTCATTTTCAGGTTGCATATAACACCAGAATATTCTCTCCTAGCAGGTGAAGTTTTATAATTTTATTTTTTATTTGACTACCTTTGCCCTGGATTTTAAAATGTCAGAAGTATTAAATTGTCAATCGATTAGAAATAAGAGAATATGTGAACATCAATTGAGGAAAGATGAAGGTAGAATAGTATATAAAGAAGAGGTTGAATTTCGCCCAGAACTAAAAAAATAGTAATACAAAAGTAAGCGACCTAAGATAACTTAACGGTTAAAGTTGGATAAAGAAGTAAAATAAGAATATAAAGTCAATGAAGGCCATCCTAAATGCTAATAAGTTACGTAACACGCATGAGAGAATACTATAGAAAGATGGCATGCCTGGAGGACTAAATTGTAATACACTAAAAGATAACAGAAAAATATTTACATATATTAAGTCGTATTAATTAGCGATTAAAAGATGAAAACAAAATTAAAGGAAATAAATATAAAACTAGATGAATTTTTAAGGTGAAAATGGAATACTAAATAAACAAGTAGAAGAACATGCAGCAAAAATAGGGATACTAGAAAAATGGATGAAAAATGTAATAATTCATGCTAAAGACGAGAGTAATTAAAATGAAAATTAAAGGAAAAGCAAAATAATTATAAGAAAACTTTAGGAAGAGAAGAATAAGCTGATAACAGTGAAATTGATAGCCTGAAAAAAATTGGAAATTCTTAAAGCCAGAAAACCTCTAAAAGGAAAAGCGATATGCTGAGCTATATGAGGGCTAAATTCCTTGAGCGATGTTAAGCCAATTATTATCATTTCGCTTTACAAATTTGTTCTTATGTTATTTGTAACATCACCACGCTAATTCAAAAGTACGACCCCCCGCCGCCCAAAAAACAGAATCATTGCTATGTTCTTGTTTAAATTTGATGGTTTTTTTGAGAAACAAAAAAAATAAAAACTACATTGTCTTGAAAATGCAGAATTACCAAAAAAATATTCGCTTGTAAATTCTGTAATAGTAAATTTAAGAGACATTTTATAGTTTTTGAAATGCTTAAAACACTAATTTTTTTTTTAATATAATAATAACTTGTCAACCAACATTTGGAGAATGTGAACCTCAACGAGCAGCAAATAATTGGTATGTCTATTAGAATTATTTTTCAATATTAATGAATGGAAGATTTATACTCATGAAGAACCTCCCCTCCCCTTCCTAGGTCCCATCCATTTTTTAAATTTTATTTTTTCCAATTGATTCCTTAATCTATGACCTTCAGATTTCATTCATACATCTTCGCTTTAGAATATCCATATCACTCAGATGAAACTACCTTTTTGCAGTCGATTCAGTGTATTTCATTTCATAATCAATTTAAAGATTTATAAATTTATTGTGCAAAGAAGCTCTTAGATTCTGATCCAATGTTGTACAGAAACCGCCTCCACAATATTAGAACTAGTTTCGCCTTTAAAATCATTGTGTATATTAAATGAATATAGTGAGCGATTCCAAGCATCTTTGTTCTCCAAAAAATTCCTTGTGGGTCAATTATAAGGTTCATAATGATCTTCCGTGCCGTTTATTCTTGAATTCTCGTACAGGAAAATTTTCCGTTTACCCATATTGTAAAAAATATTCAATTTTAGATGACCTTTCCAATCCGCTTTTTGCAAGACTTCCTAAATTTATTCTGCGATCTTCTACACAGGTTGATGTAGAACATCTCCATCACTTCTTACAGCCCCGTATTCTCTGGAAATAACCAAATTGTGTAATCCCCATCAAGTTATCATTGAAGAAAACCTCTGCATCTTAAATAATTTCTCTTCTACTTCCCAAGACGGTTCTGCATCTTTTCCATAGTAAAAAAAATGTTCATGGGCGCTTCAAGAAGGCGGTAAGTTTTCATCTGAAATATAAGAAGCACTCGTTGAGGTGTTCAGCTTCAGTAGCATTGCCTTGAGTTAAAAGTTATAACAATGATTTGTTGTAGTTGTAAAGATAACAATTACTGTACCATGATTCTTATTTACATATCCCCACTCCGTGTTTGGAAACTTGAGATGGAAGCAATACAAATAGCAAGTGATTTGGTGGTTATAAAACTCTTGACCTTGAAGTGACTTTGTTATTCACAATTATTTATTGCAAATAGCAAAAAGAAAACAAATGAGTGTTAATTATGGTAACAAATTGCGCCACCTTTTGTTGGATGAAGTGGTTCTTGAATTTAAAATTTGAACCTTGCAGAAAATTAGTAAAATTGATACAGCGACTTTGATTACGAATTTGTCTCTGTAGTACCCCCCACTTTATACATTTTAACAAATAGAATAATCATTTAAGCTTTATAATTAATCCCATAAATCAACTTGTAGAGAAAACGCGGAACGCGCAATCCGAATTATGGACAAGATCCTCCCCAAAGACCACCTGATGCTGGCGTCAGCGATGCGGGTAAAGGCGCTGATCCTGGAAGAAATCGCGTTGGATCTTCGTGATGGCAGCCAAATACGTGAACAGGACGAGCTGCTCCTTGAAGCGGAACTGCTGCACAAGACCGCGCTGAGCCTGTCACACACGGCGTTCGGTGAGCACAACGTGCAGACGGCCAAGCACTACGGAAACTTGGGCAGGCTGTACCAGACCATGATGAAGTACGAAGAGGCCGAAAAAATGCACCTGCGCGCCATCGCCATCAAGGAGGAGCTGTTGGGCCCTGACGACTATGAGGTGGGCCTCAGCATCGGCCACCTGGCGTCACTCTACAGCTACCACATGAAGCGCCACCACGACGCAGAGAAGCTGTACAAGCGCTCTATCGAGATCAGCCTGAAGCTGTTTGGCGTCTTTTACTCAGGCCTAGAGTATGACTATCGTGGCCTCATACACGTCTACACCGAGCTCAATGACCTCGTCAACATGCTACATTATTCGCACGTCATGCGCGAGTGGAAGTTCCTGCGGCAGAAACATGAGGTTGTCCGACTGTTTCCGGAGTGCCTGCGGCCGCTCGATAGCGTAGTCCGCGAATTCTTCGGGATGTGCTAGTTCTGCTGCTGCTCTCTAGTCGTATTTTTTTGGTTGACCAAGTCAGTTCTTGTATGTGTGAAGGTTATTTTGCGTTTAGTTGTTTGGTTATACTTTATGCTGTTTAACAGTTGTGGGCGCACATTAAAACGATGCCACCACCAAGGATTAGTTTTGATTTACTGATTACTGTTTGGACGATATAAAACAATAAATTTCTTTTATTTATTGAAAAAACATGCAAAATGGTGTCTAACTTACAATTATTGAAAATAAACGCACACTGACATTTTATTTTCATCATCCATAAGTGTAACGTTTGACCCTACTCCACAGAAATCTCACTGGAGATGTTAAGTTTATAGAGACGCTTAGTTTTTTAATTCTAAACCAAGTGATCTGCATTTTTAAATCATCATACTTTTATTTGCTCAACATTATATAGACTCTATGAGACTTACCTACACCAGCATTTCCTTGTCGTACGCCAATTTTGCTACTTTAATATTTAATTTTTTATTGCAAAATAGACAGTTCGGCAAATGAGGCATCCTTTTGATGTGCGCACGAAAGATTGTTGGGTTTTTAAATTTTATGTTTAGTTAGCTGCTCTAGATATTTCTAATGCATTTATGCAGGAGTCTTTTGTACGAATGAAGATCTGTATTTACCAAAAATTTAATTTAATTTAGCTTTAAGAGGAGGTATGTTCATTTACTTGGCTCATTTGATGAGTATTACAGGTTTGTGGCACAAGCTGTCAAGCAACCGTGGAAACATTTCTTGCATTTGTATGATCTCTTTGCGTTAGTATTCAGTAACGTCATTCAGTGTAAATAGCATGTATCGTAGCTTTCGTAGAGGTAGGCGTGGCATCGTCGCCCTACCTACCAGAGGCTGATGTTCTGACAGTAGCGAGTAGGATTTGACTCTAGATTAGAACAAACTGTTGTATGTAAGCCACCCTAAGTATTGCTGTGTAGGTGACAGCTCAGCTTTATCGCAGCGAGGGAACCCGCCCTGATATGTGTGCAATTCAATGTCCAATTGTTACATGTTCAACATCAATCTGACTGCATTCTAACTTGAGTAAAGTAATAAATGTGTGATTTAAATTTTTTATAATAAAATGTTATGTGCTATTATTTCCTTTTTATCCTTGTACAAAATTCCGATTTTCAAATTACCTGAAGCTTGAATATTCATGATATAATCTACTGGATCAATGGGTCGATTGTTTCTATTATGGTTTAGAACCGACAATTTTACCTAGTTTAGGGCCACTTATTATATTAGCAAAGATCTAAACTAGAAAAAGACAGTAATACATATAGGCCTTCCCAAATTTCGTTTTGTATAAGTATAAACAAAAAAATGTGGGTTTTGAGCCCCAAACAACCAACAAAATGCTTTTCTAAAAGTTAATAGTTTCATCTTGCTCTCATCTCAAATAAACCTTATTTTTTTTACTTTCCTTATCCTATAATAAAGAAAGTAATGTAATCGGCGGAAATTTGACCTACCCAGTTTTTCACATTTCTGGGCGAACTATAGCCTCAGGACACCAAAAAAGTTGGTTTGAGCCATTGGTTCGTGTGTGTGTGTCCGTGTGCGTGCGTGCGTTTGTGTGTCCGTCCGTCGGTCTGTCAGTAAACAGGATATCTCGAGAACCGTAAGAGCCAGAGACTTGAAATTTGGTATGCAAGTTACTTGTAGGTAGGGGACGCAGTGCGAAACTTTTGGTAAAAATTCGGCTGAGCCGTTTGGTCGCAAGGTCGCAAAATCGGTCGCGAACCTAAACTGTTGAAGATACAAAAAAATTCATGACAATAAAAATGATTTATTATCACGAGATAAACATGAATTTAAAATAAAATTTGGTAAAATAGGAACTCGAAAAAAAATTGAAGCTCAGGATTTTTAATATACCGGGTATTCATAAAATGTTTCAGGAAATTTATTTTGCCGGATAGATCAGACCGAGACGAACAAAAAATTACAATGAAATTTTTTGATCTGAAGTCAAATAAATAAGTTATAGCCGATTAAAAAATAATTAAACGGACCAATCACAGCGCGCTCGGAGAGCTTCCCGGCCAACTGCGGGAGGACAGGGGGGGGTGCGCTTGGTCGCTAGGAAGGAGTACGCAGGCGATGATGGGGAAGGCCGTTCGGCCGAGCTCGCACGGTTACCTTCAGTGGCGTAGCAAAATTTTAAGTACAAGTCAATTATTGTCTTGTACTGTTTATTTTAATCAGCTTTCGAATGTTGGACTCGCGCCTCGTCCTTTTTCAAAATAACAAGTTCCGGGAGGAGAGCAGCGCAAGGCCGAGACGATGGGCCAGGTATAATATATAATAATAGGATAAGGAAAATCGTGTGATGTTCACACCAGATTTTTTACTCATTTAACCCAAACTAAACCTACTTTCAACAAATGGTACCATAGCACACACGATAGCAACTTGGTTACTAAATCTTAAGATCTTTGTGGAAATGCCTTAAAAGTATTGTCTGCACTGAAAGACAATTTTTAGAAGTATGGGTGGGTGATGCATAACAGATCACATAAAAGCTTCTCAAAATAATAAAGAGTATCTGTGATTCAATCAAACAAGGATTAATGTGATTGTCTGCTGTGCAGTGCTTGCCACATCACCCCTTACCAGAAATAGTGTGCAACGATTGGGCAGACTTATAGGAGCCTTAATCTTCCCGTTCATAAGCCATACTCCCATGAGTGCATATTCTTACCATTATTACTGTCCACATCAGACATTTAGCCAATATAGTTATTAAAATATTGCACTTTGAAGGCTATTAATTAACCTTCTGACCAGAATGTGTCGATGGATGTTCTAAAATTTAAGATGAAATTGGAAAAGTACCGTAAGCAACACTTCATTTAAAAAATAAAACTACATTTGCATACTTTTAAATTTTTTTTTTAAATTTATTACCACAGCTCTAGTAGATCTACTGACGCTATTCCAAATAGACATGAGTTTTCCAAAAACACTACAATATGGACATATACAGACGAATATAATATATAACGAAAAAAGTAGTGGAAGCTAAAGGAACAAACAAACTGAAAAGAGGAAGACACATGGATGAAGTACATAGAAGAGATAGCAAAGGCAAGTGGAAAACCGATAGAACAAATGAATAAAATGACAAAGAACCATGAAAGATGGAAGAAATGGGTAAAGGACATGGAACCCACAAATATCCAACACCCATAAGGGTATATATAAGATACCAGAGAAAGAAAACATATTTTGAAAACTGAAATTAACTCGGAGTCACCTCGCAAAGTTCACATCTCCTCTCATACATAGAACCAAGGTTTTAAATCATCGTTATTCATCAATGGATCTTTACCTAGACATCCCTGCTGTCCTTGCGGATTCTCCCAAATCGATATCGTCTATCACTAACCAAAGTTTTAGTCTAGTTATGGCGATTGAAGTGAAGTGCACTTTTCTGGAAAATTGAATCTTCAGATTGGAAGAACTGCATAACAGTCTTTATTATTCATTGCAAGGCAAGTGCCGACTATTCACAAATTTCTCTAATTCAAACTTCACACAAGTAGGTTTTATTTAAATAAACTCATACAAACCTTACAACTATCAGTATTATAATCAATATATACATACAGATATATAAAATTGAAGATATTATCTGCAAAAGCTACATGTAAATTCGTTAGTTAAGCCAGCTTTCACTGTCATTTCATCACAAATCTTAACATGATGTTAGTTGATGAGTATTCATCTTGTTAGGTACACATTAAATGTTTTTTGAAATATAACGCGAGATAAATATGCAGCACCATTTCTAATTAAATACATTGACTGAACATGAAAGATTTAATTTTTTAATATTTAGCTCCATATTTATCTAAAACTAGCCTACAACGGTGTATTATATTAAAGCATCAGTGAAAAAGTAAATACAAACATTTTGGTACTATTTGGCTACGATATACAATAATGTCAAGTTTCACAGTCACCTTATGGCACTGCTCATATAACAATTCAGCTTACACTTAAGTAGCACATTCAGTTTGTATTCGTTTTAAATTCAGTAATTCACGCAACTACATTTAGGTTCAGTACAAAACCAAAACAGTACTGTTACGGCTCTCCCTGTTGCACACAGACACTCATGCAACTAAACTAAAAGAAGCAGTTATGAGTATTAAGTTAAGTAGGAACTGCCCTGTCCTAGTGAATTTAGACCCTTCACACACCACATGCTCAGCATGCACAAAGCTCGGCACCTCGAAGCCATAACACTACTGCGCTCGCACGCCACAAAAGCAAAACTGCAAACTTAACAACTTAAACGCTACTGCCACAGGCATCTCAAATCTGCTGTGCCGAGGAGAAATCGTATCCCCCCTGGCTCACTTGCGTCGGCCCCGCGTTCCTATCCATGTCCTCGTAGCTATGATTTCTAGGGCCCGCAAAAAGGTTCCCACCTAGAATGTGACTGCTATCATTCGACTGTGGTGCGCCGCAACAGCGTTTAAAGATCGCAAGGTGCTCAACGAAATTTGGACAACAGGCGGGATAAACTCAAATCATTACTTCACCCAAGCAAAACTAACGGCAACTGCGTGAAGCTAGAACACCTCGAAAACTAAAAGTCCTACAGATTTTAAGCAAATATCTATGTTCGTCTGCTCGATACCGCTGTTTCACTAATCCGTCAGCTCGCCACTGGCTCTAGAAAGTGACCTCTGAGACACCAGCGAGAGTTCTTCAAACTGGTACGCGTTACAACTACAGCTTTTCGAAACGCTCAGTATGCGCAAGTTCATACCTGTCGACCCACGGTCCTGGAGCATCTTTGCCAGCAGCAGGGTAGAGAATGGCCGCACGATGAGATGTAAAATAGCCATAGCCGCAGAAAACTTCTCGCTGGCCGCTAAAACCACATGCTCAGTTTTTGATTTGCAAAGTTATAACTGCACTTACAATCATTATTGGGAAACCGCAAGACTAGCAGGATGATATCCAGGATTATGCAAATGCCGTTGATCACGACAGCCTGAAATGTGAGGTCATTTCAGCCGCAAACTACGCTTTGGCCGAACTCACCAGTTGCATGGGCTCGTCCGAGTCATGTTTGTGTATGCTCCACAGCAGGACAACCACGAAAATGGAGTTATAGAACAGATAGGCTGAGGAGCTCCACCACCCCAAGCCCGCCAGGGATGTAAACATGAAATGCGTTATGAACACAATCTACAAGGAAAGCATTAAAATTTAAAAGGAGGGTTATGCAACGATGCCTGCCTTTAGTTGGAAGTTGGGTATGCTCGAGAAGTCCGCCATCGTGGAAGTGTGTGAGTTCGATGTGTTTGCGAAAAATGCGGTGGTTTTTGGCCAGCTTATCACATAACTGAGTGATACGATTATTGTTTAACCTGCTGGTTTGAGTCACCCTCTCGCGACAGCTGTCAAAAAAACAACGGAAAACACGCCGATAGCGATAGGGAATTTCGCTTTAGTACAGCTACCAAATTATACCATTATATAGGGAGATTCAAAAAGTTGACTTAACGAACTAACAAGCCCAAAAGTTATCTTTTGATATATTTAAGTTTCCTATCATTCAGATATACTTTCTGAAGAACCTACATACTAGTATAACATATAAGTTAGAAATTTAAAGGTTTCGTGATACAGTCATAGAACTAATCTCATTAAGGGGCAACTTATTTGTCTTTGAGTAACTCGTAACGAAAAACCTAAAGCAGTATCGTTACTTTATCCATATTTTTCTTATATAAATTAGTCATATTTTTAATTTAAACTTCATCTATTAGTTTTATACCAATACTAACTTAGTTTAAAGTACTTGGAATTATGGGAAAACAATTTGGGCTTGAAAGTTCCTATAATAATAGGCTACCTTCTTTTGTTGCTAAAACAAGAGTGGGGCGTTCACGACGACTTCTTTGGAATCGTTGGAAATTTCCTAGTTGAATTCGTAATCCTTTTCTCCTTTCAGTGACTTTCATTTTTCTATCACTTTATGGAAACTTAAAGAATGCTTTGGTTACTTTTTGGTAGTAGATACTAGAAACTAACAAATTTCAGTAGTCTTAGTTAGACTTGTAGAGTTGTAAATTTTTGGATGATTAGAAAAAATGATCTTCAAAAAATCTTATTAGAATTGCAGGTCAAGTAATTGGGACAATATAAGAATAACTTGAAAAATTCAAAGGTGTCTACTTACCTTCGCCTCGTATAAGATGTTGGAGTTAACTTTTATCAAGAGTTGTTTTGGGATATTCTGCGTCTTCTCTTGATTTAAGTCTTCACGCTGTGAAAGTCTCTTCTTTGAAATGGTTTCTAAAGATTACATCAGTTTTCTGTTTTGTACTCACGCGTCGCAATGTTAGGTAGAGCCACATTTACAAAAAGAATGAATAGTTTTAATTTAAACCCATCTTGAAGATGGGCTCATTGTATCACACCTCGTCAAAATTTTTGCTTCTTTCATAATTTTTCTATCATCTGACACCAATAGATGGTGGATTTTTTAGTTTCTCCAGACTTTTGAAAATCACCTGGTTTCCAAATCTTACTAGATTTAGAAAGGATGTCATAGACGATTGATATAACAATTGACAAATGAAGGTCAACATTAGCACAACTGAGACTGCATTAAGTTTTTGTGAGCAAAGTTACTTTCCTCATAAAAGAAACTGAACAAGGCTAGTTATGCCAGATCTTCACTATAACGTTTTGTCCTATCTCTGATATCTACTGAAAAAGAGTTGAACAACATAGAATACTACTTTGACTGATAGAACTGATAGAATAAATATCATTCAATTGTTTGATTGAAGCTACAACTAACGGCGATTTCAACTTTGTTAAAAATCCTGAGGTAAATACATATGATTAACTATTTTTAGATATTTAAAACATTAAATTCACTCAATCTAGCATATATAATTGACAACTACGTTAGACTATACAAAGGAGTACAGACGGCAGTGATATAACAATATGTACAAGCACACTGTCCAAAACCTCAAGTAACTATTAGTCATTTGTTTTTGGAATGCAAAATGTATGACACACTGCACATGTAGATAGAACTATTATTTAGTAAGCTCCATTTCACCATTCTATACGCCAATATGGAATAATATAAAAAATATTATTTTTATAGTGTTTTGGTTGTCATTGAGGATCGTTGTTTTTCATTTGTGCTATATTGGGTATTAGTTTCTCGTTTGTAAGCTTTTTCCACCCTTTTCCTTAATCTTTCTAAATTTTTCCAAGCAATGTTCTTTACGATTCTTGAGTCTCCCTCCAATCCTTCCTAAATGTCGTAACCACTGTAATCTGCGTATTTTTACTGCGTCTATTATCGACATATTACTATATACTTCATATAGCTCTGCATTCGTTCTTCTTTCCCAACCTTCATTTTCCACCCAATTTTTTGTTGTTCCTCTTTTTTCCTAAATCCTCCTTGGTATTCTCTAATGCAGTCTTCTGCGTATCGTTCTAGTCTTTGTTTATCCAATGTCATGTTTGATAATACTACTGCCTTATGGCATGTGCTAGACATCTGTTCTTTCTCCAAAGCTCCTTCAATTATTTTTATTTATGTTTTCAATTGTTATGTTATTCTGACTTGGGCTTCTATTGTTCTTCACTTTCTTTAGTGCATTTTCAACTTTTTTCTTGCTCCACACTTCCTATTACTACGTTTATCACCTTCCTTTCTTCTATTTATCCTTCTTGAGTTGTATTTAATATCCTATCAAAATATTTTTTTACATTTTTATTTGCTCTTCTTCGTCTACTAAACTGCCTCGATTGTCTTTAAAATATACGAGCGTCATCTTTATTTCTGCTTTTTCTTTTCAACGAACTTAAAAAGTTCGTTACTGAATTCTATATGTCTGTCTGTCGGTCCGTCACAAAATTTTAGATTTTTTAAAATTTGAAAATGGATTCTTATAGGAAGTTTTACGCTGATTTCGAATTCGAAATTAAAAAATTTCTACCTCGAATAGTTTTCGAATTTCGGGAAAATTTTCGACATTACGATTTTAAATGTGATTCTTATTGGAAATTTTACGCTGAATTCGAAAATGAAGTCGAAAAAATTCTATGTCGAATAATTTTCGAAATATTCGATTTCGAATTTTTAAGTTCGTTCTGGGATTGGTTACAGAGCAATCTCTTCGCCGGCCCCATGTTTTTTTATTTTTTTTGTTGACTTCCTTCTCTCCTTATATTTTATGTTTGCTTCTACTATTTTTAGTTCCTCCTCCTTGTGCAAGCTTTTTGCCTTTCTACGTATACTTCTTTAGCTCCTATTAAACTGCCTCGATTGTCTTTAAATATACAGACATCTTTATTTTTGCTCTTTCTCTTTTTATGTTTTTGTGGATTATCTTCTTTCTTTATTTTTAGTAATTCCTCCTTGTGTAATCTTTTTGCCTTTCTACATATAAGTTATGTCTTTCGGCTTTGCTCTGCATGCACTTCTCTATTTCTTCCTTATTTATCTACAACATATTTATTCTCAAATCTCTTTTCTTTTCTATTTCTTCTTCACATTCATTATTCATCCATTCCTTTCTCTTCTTTTTCCTGCTTTCTGTTGTTGATTCTTTTATAACCTCTTCAATTTTCTTACATTTTTCTTCTATCGGACTTGTTTGTTCTTGTAACTGTAAACCTAAAATGGATAACCAAAGAGTTTGTAGCAATATCAGAAAAAATGTGTTACATCAGAATAAAATAAAAATGCAAAGATTTAACCATAACACTGCATAAGTGAAAACAGAGGAAGAAAAAGAAATGAATTTTACGATAAGTTGAAAAATACCACAGATTACCAAAACGAGAAATGAAAATAATTATGGGCGATTTGAATGCAAAGACAGGAACAGAAGCAATATATATAAATATAACATGAGAGTAAAGTAAATATAATGAAACTACTGACGATTGGGTTAGATTAATTACATTTGCAATAGAAAACAAAATCTTAAAAGAGCGAGATTCGCTCTAGAGCTAACATTTGGAAGATAGGAAACTAAAAATTACCGACCAGAAATGGATGAAAAATGGCCATCTCCGGCCATACCAGAAGTAACCTGGGTCCAAAAAGTGGTCACTGCACCCTTTTGAAGGCTCCTGAATCCAATGGTAAAACAAATTTTGACCTAACTGTTACTGGCTAGCCTGTACAAATGTTACATACAGTGTAAATGCTATAGCCCTCCCTTATCAAGATTTTAAATCCTAGATATGGGTTGGCCAATAAAATGAATAGAGTACATAATACAAAAAAAGTACATAAAAGCGCCTGGATAAGTCCAGGTGAAGATTATTAATTGAAGAAGGCAATGTATATCTGATAACTAATGTAAAATCTTACCGAGGTGCAGATATCAACTTGGATCATTTCCTAGTAGAAATTCAATTGAAAAAGATGGAAAATACAGGCATGTAAAATAAAAACCAGGCAATAAAAGATACAAAGTAGAAAAACTGCAAAATTCAGAAATAGTAAGAAAGCAATCTACACCAAATCCAAAGAAACATTTCATTTTAGTTTGTCTTGACTTAACAAGTAGTGCCTGCACTCATCTACAGACACTAGACAGATTAAAATTTCAATCTATCTCTCCTAAATAGTAATATTAATAATGAAAAGTATAGGTCTTTTGTAATAAAGTTACTGAAATGACTATGCCCAAATTAATTTGATTCAGCAATAGTTGTGCAAAACTAACCAATACTAATATCACATAATATAAAATATTAGCAACATCTTATAGGTAAAAAATTCAAAAACCACAACTCTCACTATAGACACAGTTGAAAAACCTTACAATTAATTGTTTTGAGCTAAAATTAAGTTACTTTTTAGTATGCCATCACCATTTTATGTGGCTTGTTATAGTCTCACCACTAATTCAAGAATCAACAATTTTATTTTGGACGGGTATATTCTAAAACACAACCAGATAGTAACATCATTGCATAAGTACACATGCCCACTTTGTTAAAGCAACCCTTCCATTTTTTATTTACTTTTAAAGTATTCTTCCAAAATTGTTCTCTCAGGAAAGCTACTTTGGGTACCCGGCCTCGTAACACTGTCAGCTGCTACGTAATTGGCTGCTTCGACACACTCTTTTAGGCTCAGATCTTTGCGACTTGCTAGCAGGTAGGCCAGCGCACCTATGAAGGCGTCTCCTGCTCCGGTACTGTCGACGCACTTAACCACTCTTGTCGGAACGTGCTCAGGGTCAGATCCATCTCTTGTAGCAAGCACCGTGCCCTGAGATCCCAGCGTTAGTATGACCGTTTTGCACCCTCTTTCTTGCAAAATCCGGCTAGCAGTCTTCGCATCGCTACAAAACTATTCTTCAGAGAGATTTTCATGGTTTACTTTGTTTTGCTTACTCGATTGATTGAACGGGTTGCCCTGCAAACACTTCTGCTTCGCTCTCGTTGACGCAAAAGATGCTTGGAAGTGTCAGTAGTTGGGGGTCGCAGTTGGCTAAAGCCGGAGCCCCATTTAAAATTGAAATCTATAAAAATGACTAGTATAAACACTGATGTGCAATATTTAACAGCCGTACTCCTTTACAAAGCTGCATAGCTCTTATTGCAACTTGCGGCGACGTCTCCAGCTGGCACACAACCACAGAGGCATCACCCACAGCCTCCTGAGCTTGCTCAACATCCTCAACCGACAGCCTCTCATTAGCGGCGGCTACTATCACTATTTGGTTTGCGCCAGACTCCGCCACATTAATCTGCGCAATTCCGCTGCTGGACGACGGTGTGACTTTGACAAATTTGGTGTCCACGTTTAGGCCCTTCAAGTTCTGTATGTACTTATCGCCCCAGATGTCATCTCCGACCTGCAAATTAAGCCTTCGAGGTACATCGTTTGGGTGCAGTTGAAAATTACCCTGGCAACTAGAGTCGTGTTCGCCCCCAGCTTCGCTGCTGCCACGCACTGGTTCGCGCCCTTCCCACCAAACGTTGTGGCAAACCTAAAGCCATGGATGGTTTCACCTTCTCTTGGCAGCCGCGATGCATAGCTTAAATAAACTGGAATTATGTAAGTTATCAGTGTGGTAAGTGATTTTTTACCTTGTAAAGTCGATCATGCAAGAGCCTACCACAACAACGCTACCGGACATCGTGAGATGATTTACGTAAGTGGTGCTCACGTCGAGTGTTATCGTCCTTGTTTAGAAACGTTATCTGCAATTCTAGAATTATCTTTACTGTACATTTTAATTGGTTTGCAAGATATCACGTTTTATCACTTTGCCATATATGATTATATACACCCATTCTGCAATAAAGGTCAAAATGAAACTATTGGTGTATTAGCAGTTTGTTTATAGGTCTGATTGTTGACGAAATATCGAGAAAGATTAAGTCACAATAGCAACTTAAATACTGTAAAAGTGATCAGGTGACAAAATTAATGGAAAACAGTATGTATTATCCAAGGAAGAAATTTAACGATATCATCAAAAAATTAAAGCACTAAACTATACCGATTTTTTAGAAATGTTTAATAATCTAGGGTGTACAAAACAATTTTTCAGGTGGAACTAGTAAACTGCACTGTTATCCAACAAAAGTTTCAAAAAGACATAAAGGGGACCGAAGGGCGTGGGATCAATCCTGAGGGGGGGGGGGCTAAATGTTTCAGAAAAATTGGCTATAAGAAGCAAATATTTTCTTAAACGATTGAGCGGAGTGTAAGTTCAAAATTGAACACTAGTTTACTCTTTATTATACCACCAAAACTAAAATCAGAGTTCGAGGGTTTTTGATTCTACCAGCAAAAGTTGAAGAGTAGTTTTTAGGATTGATAGCTGGATACAGTGAGAAAGAAATATTAATCATTAGATAACGTTATGGGTAATGTGGCAAAATAATAATCCAATGACCATGCACCCATAGCTACTTAACTCTCTCATGTATTCAATGACAGCTAAATGACTCAACATAGGCTTATTTATAACAGTATAGCTTTAAGAGAATACTCTACACTTCTACATATAACATCCTAGAAATAACGCTGTGTTCACTTCATTCATCAGAATATAGATAATTTAATCCCAAACTCTAGTATAAATCAATATAATGTATTCATTTTAGTAGAGGAGGGAGGGAGAAAAAGAGGGAGGGAGAGAGCTAAAGAAAGAGATGGGGTGAGGGGAAAGGGAGAGGGGGGAAAAGAGAGGGAGGGATACCTTCCTCCCCCCTCTTCAATCCTAGAGGGAAAGGGGGAGAGTGAAAGGGAGGGAGGAGAAGGTGAGAAAGGAGGAGGGGGAGGGAGAAAGAAAATGGATGGGGAGAGGGAGAAAGAGAGAGAGATATGTCATAAGCCGACTATCGACTGTAAATTTCTCTATTATCGTTTGAGTCCACTGTGAGATTATTGTAGAGTATATAAAACGGTGTAATTGTTATAATTAGACATAACCCTTAATTTAGCTTTAAAACAAACAGTTAGACACAAAAATTGAGCTTATTACAAACATTGATTATCACTTAATGAGACGTATAACGATATGAGCACACCGTCTGATTGAAATGAAGAAAAATGTAAAGAGATAGAGACAATTCGCAACCTTTGGTATCAATCTCTAGATCATGGTTGCATGTCACTTTTAACAGTATCTAATTGGGAAAAGTTACAACCAAAACTCATGCCAGAATGTTGCTTAAGATTGATTAAGATATTGGGATTAAAAACATGGATGCTGCGTAGTCAAAAAGGTTCCGCAAAGACCTTGCAAATAATACAAATTTATTACCATGTGACTTTCATCTTCTCAAATTATCAGTGGAGACCTAAAGGGACAAAGACTTGACACTGGTTTAAGCAAACTCATTACCTACTCCCCAATAGAATGTCTGCCTAAAGGCTACAGGAAGCCTCTTACGAGAAACATTGTATTCACTAAAAAGTTCACTCATTACAACTTTTATTTTCTTATGTTTTGTTCTTCTGTTTTTCCTCAACCAATAGCTTCAAACAGATTTCATTTGAACGCGTCTCATACGTTTTTTTTTTATTATGAAGAAAATAAAACCCAAGCAATAGCAAAGGAAGTTTATGTACAAATTATGTGTGTATGTGTTATTCAATCCATTCTCAATTATTCACCATCAGGAGGAAAACGCTTTTTGCCTCTACATCAATCAGAAGGTTACTAAACTAAGCGGCCTCTATAACTGGCGTTTTCAAGAAGAAACTTATTAGTCTTGGTGAGAGACCTTCCTTAGAAGACCTGGAAGAAGCAGTGTCTCCAACTTTCTCTATCCAGAAATTCATCTGCTTCATGCGTCAGCGTGGAGATGGAAGAGTTAAAAGGCAATCTGTGAAAAGAAAAGAGGAGTGGTTCCCAAAATCTATCAATTTACCAAAAAAAAATTCAAATAATCACAACTTTGCCTAGCAGAGTCAGCTAAAGACTTTTAACATGATTGATGTGTTAATTATTTATCCAACGTCATCAAAACTAGTAGTGCTTTAAAATGACGCCTACGATCACTTCAACCACACTGAATACCTACAAGTAAAACCCAAGCCACCTACATAAGAAATAATATTTTATGACACCAACTCAACCGCACCCTACGTCACCACCAACTATGCAAACCTAGAAAGTTTGAAATATTTTCTCATGGCTACTCTCCTATTAACTTCCTGTCGACCTTCACCCTTATATATTTCAAGGGGAACAACAGAAAATTTCACACCAATTCAGTATGGTTAATTCTACTTTCGCTCCAGTCACTACCATTAACATCTTAATTAACATTCTTAATTATACCTCAAAGAGTACAAGTTCGTTATAATTATGCCTTAAAGGTCTTATCAGTCATTCTATTCTGTTTTGATGACAAAACTTCCTTCAACTTTTAACAAACACCTGGAGAATGATGCTTGATAAAAAAATATGGTTTAATGCGCAGGTAATGTAACATTGTTTCATTCTTGATCCTATCTCGTGCTTAATAATGGCCCTAATGTATTCTTTATCATTCTACAATAACATATTTATAATTTTACAACGTAACACAATTTTTATTAAGTACGACACCAGTGGTAGGAAGGAAAACAAAATGACCTTTTCGTCTACGGGGGGGGTGGGGGGTGCATATTGACATCACTTAATAGTTTTCTGAAATAGCTCATAAAGAGAACGAGCAGTGTTACGTCACCGTCAAATGGGCTGGAGGCGGAAGTTTTGTAAAAACCAGGTAACCTATTAAATCCCTTGCGAATTTTAAGATTTCTGCAACTGTTTCTCTTTAATAAGATGACGTTTGAGCATAATTACACTATGTCCTTTAGTTTGTATTTACATTTTCTCCAGAGTCACGTATCAGCACTTTCCGGCTGATTTTGTGTACATCAACGAATTTAATTTACAGAAAAATAAAACGGCCACACTCCAGGAAGCATGATGTAGTTTCATTCTTAAGAAATATAAAGAAGCAACAATGATATCGATAATCTTGCCTGTGGTACCTTAGAGTTGTAACTCATAATTATTACAAGAATAGTAAAGGATACTTTAAAAAATGAAGGGATAACATCTTGTTCTTAAAGGTGTCAATTACCCTTCCCCCTTTTTAAAATATTAAAGCATTATACTCTTAATATTCATGTCAACTTTACTGTAAATGGGGAAGTGTAATTTAGTTAGATTATAACTGCTTTGTGGAGGAGGGGAGGTTGGGGAAGACGCAGTTTCCTAAATATTTGAATGGTCAGTCAAAAGATATTATATATACTTATAGGAAATAAAATTACTTAATAATATTTATGTACACTAAACAAAGAATTATACTCTATGACTGTATAGGTTGCTCTAGCTCAGTTACACTTGAATTCCTTTGGTTCTTTCATTGAGTTATATTTCAGAAATCAGGGTCGGTTCCCAGGCCTACAGGAACTATCTGGTCAACACTTGGAACTTTCTCCTCGCACGTTGCCCAAGCATTATGTCCATCGCTCGACCGGAACGGTTCCGCGGCCTGAGAAACGGCGAACCCGTCATCAACCGCGAGCGTTTAATGCGACGGTGTGCCTATGGGGTCGTTCGAAATTACAATATTTACTGAGAATATTGTAAACTCTTAAAATGTTAAAGTACCCCTAAAGGGACTAACAAAGTTTTCGTCCTAGTGGAGGATCAATTAAGAAGACTTCAATAAGTTTCATTTCCTAGAAAAAATACCAATTAATTCAGAAATGGCATTTAACGATAATTCTGTTTATAATATAGAGGTGAAGCACACAAAAGTAGATGGTATCGTGTCATATTCGGCTCAATTGACTTAATTTTAAATTCCATCTCAAAGAGTTCTCGGGTTATGATACATGCAGAGAGATAGAACGGTAAGCGGGCAAGCGAATGCGCCAATTGGGTAATTCAAAACAAATTAATAGAGCAACAACAAAAATAATAATGTGCCATACGGCAAAGAATATTCAGAAACTTTTCTGATGCGGAAAGCGATGAAAATGTCTTTAGTAACTTATGAGTGAGTTACCACGATTTATCATAAAGTAATACAACACAACGACGAAGTTTTTGTAGCGTCTGATCATAGTTGTTCCAAGATTATTACATTCCTAAAGAACATACCGTTTAAAAATCTACATAATATTTGCCTTTTGTCCTTATTCTCATTACAACATAGGCAGTTTTTCTTAAGTCAGAGATCACATATCTACTGAGAATAGGTACATCTTGGTTGCCATACTATCTAAGAACATTAAGGCAATGGTAGTTAAGAGAAACTGTGAAACACAAAAAAAATAAAAAACTCAGTCATCTTTTCTTTCAAACTTTTTCTTTGACTGCGTACATTTCTCGACAAAATAAACATTTCCAGCACTTTGCAATTTTCATTTCCAATGTGTCATTAAGTTCCTTACTAGCAGGTCTTTTAAATTTGGTAATAAATTAATAATTAAGCATTAAAACTTTGGTTGTCATTCCACGGTGTAGTATCGGTTGCCTAACCACTACATTTAGTTCTCAGACTATTGTTTTACTCGCCATAAAGCAATTATTATCGAAATATTAAGGCAGCAAATTGGAATTAAATTCTAACCTTAGAAGATTGCACGCGTCTTCCCAAAAGTGTTCTTCAAAGTCGAAAACAGAGCACGTGTAACTTATATAGGTTACATCTTCACGCCGACACAAATTACATAACACAGTTTCATCACCAGTCATTGATTTTCATTATCATTATGCAAGCACTCGTTTCAGTTGCTAAAAATGATTAAACCGATGAAGGTCATCGCGCTTTGCGTAATAGTAACCTAGCCTAACAGTAAATAATAGAAAATCGACATTTCGAGAATACGAGGTGCGCATGGTAATTATCTGAACATTTCTTCCTTACATGTTCACAAAAACATCTTTTTAAAACTCACAAGAACTGTTCTGTACTCGCTATTGTGGAATATAGTGAACCTTTATAATTTATGAAGGTAGAACTAACTTTATTAGCCGATTTTAGCGCTTAACTGTCAGATTTGTCTATCTTTTTAATTTCTCGTTTGTGTATAGATTTACAAATTTTGAGTAATTAGAATACCACAGTTTTATTAGTTACGTCTCATTCATATCATTCGATTTCTCTTCATCTATTCTTCACAACTCAAAATGTCGCCCCCGGTACAAATTAAAACCATTGAAATGCGACATCATGTTGCTGCAAAACATAATAGGAATGAGTCGAAAACTACTCACCTCACATGTTCAATATGATTTCTAAAATAAATCCTGATTGTGTAAGACGAGTTTATATTGTCTCCAAAATGTCTATCATTTCAGTTCTACCATCAGGTCGACCACCATTTGTCCATTACTGATCATGGTAATGAATCCGCAAACATTTCAGTGACAGTTGTAGAGAAATGCATGGTCACTGAATGGGTGTAACGTAATTTTCTAAAACCGCCCTATACTATTCTTATGAAAGGTTCAAATTTCGGTAGAACATAAACTTTTCGATGTCTTCCAATCTTGATTTTCGTAGAAAGAGAAGGAATGCCGTTAGGGAGTCTCACTGAGACAGGAAATGGGAGATTCAGCCGGCGCTTAAAAAGGTTGCATCCAGGATATAGATGCATTCAGCTCTCCACATTTCACATCGGCGTTTATCTAACTGAGGACAGAATTCTGATAATAAACATTTCCGGTGCGATTGTAAGAGTGGTAAAGTTTGACGCAAACATACTGGTACATTCTCTGGCAACTTTACACCCTTCGTCAAAATTTTTTATACTTAAGGACCTATTTCTATAGTTACTTCACATTAGAACCATCTTTGAGTACAACCTAGGCTAAATATACTTAATAGCATTAGGATACATCTTTCATTTCAGATCTTTAGATGAAGTCTTTCCAGATTGTTAGTGAAAAACTGACTTTATTTATCATAATTAGTTCTAGTTGCAAAAATGAATCTACGAACTGCCATGTGCCGAGCATGCATGACCTTGAGTGCTCAAATCTAGACAAATAATGTAATATTCTTGAAAGGTGCTAACTGAGAGCTCCTACTTCAGCAGAAACTCTTGAGAGTCTTACCTTCACATGCTAGAGACTGAGAGAACAAATATTACATCTGGAGAGAGAAATTACTCTTATGATTGAATCTTTTTAGCCAATTGTATAACGCGTAGAAGACATGGACAAGCTTTAAAATTCCAGTATTATTTCTAAAGAAAGCCTCAGGTGGTTAATAAAGATGCCAAATTAATTTTACTTCAAACCAAGTAGAATAATATAAACATAATTTTACACATGATAATGAGTAAACGCATGCTCAACTATAACAAAAACTGGAAAAAGCAAAGTAGAATGTTAAAAATTTTAGAAACAAAGTACTGGAATATGATGGACATTTGGTGCCCAAATATTACATTATTCTAGAAGCGCAGACAAGTCTTGCAGGTTATGCCAAATCACAGGAAATGAAGTACCACACTCAGCTCCAGAAGCTACGCAATTTTATCGCGACAGTTTACACACAACGATCATAAGCTCATAAAGTTCTAACTTTCAAAATACAAAGTCCGAAGAGTTAAAGGTTCGAAATGCGTAGGTAGCCGATTTTTTAATTCAGTGTGATGCCAGTTCACTACAAACATACGATGGTATCAACATTTATTCACCCGTCTAGAACACCCTGATAAATAATTCTAAGTCCTTTGAATTAATTTAATCGACGCGCATCACACTTGCCTTTATCAGTATCCGGCTCGAAGGACCAACATTGTACCCGAGATAACACGCACCGTGTGCAAAGTGATTTTTAATATAATATAAATATTTAAAAGGATACAAGTACGAACCTGACAATATTGTTGGAATTAAAACTGAAAGATGCAAAATTCGGTGATCGTGACGCAAGAGTTCGCGAGGGTGCTTTCGTGATTATCGTGATTAGCCTGAGACCTGTCGCAATTAAAGTGAAAGGCATCTCTTCCTTAACTAGATATTCGATTATGATCAATTTAGCGGCAGTGATGCCTATCGTAAACAGTAAAGTTGGAATTGTTTTATTTCATTTTATGGTCGAAACGCCATCTTCCTTCCTCATTTTTTTTACAACAGTCTGCTCCTTTGTTGTCTCTTCGTCCTTCAAAATTCCTTTACTATACCTTGCCTCCAAATAACCCAATCAACTCTTTCTGACTTTATTTCATTATGATGAGATGGCTATAGCTAACCTGTACTTCTCATTATCTAGTACTGAACAAAAAGACGCTCGAATTATCATTGTTAGTTGACTTGTTTCTAATAGAACAAATTTTCCGCACTGATAACCTAATTGACAGATAAATTGAAGAATATAAAGCTGGAAATAATTGGATTGCATTTTTTCGGGAGGGTTAAAGAATAAAAATTCTAAGCTCCCTCTACATGTTAATCATTAAGACCCGTTGTTTTTGTGAAACGATATTTGGGAAGAAAAATCGTTTCATAGAAGCCGCTAACCTCAATGATTAACAAGTTATGAAGAGGAAGGGGAAGTTGAATAAGATACAATTTTGTTTAGAGAGACTCTTAGTGGCCAACATGCGGACGAATAAACAGAGAACTTTTACTCTTGAATCGTACATTCAGAACAATGACTTTGTTGTGACTACACAATGTGCTTTTCGACTTTCAGCTTTTGCTTAAAGCTTCCTTTACGATTTAAATGGATTTAGTTGAGGGTAGGAAACTTTAGAACTAGTGGTTCTCTAGTAAAAAGAGAACACCAGAAAATGTGCAGTAAAACCTCCCTCTGTGTACGCGCTTTAGTTTTGATTTGAGATAGCGGCGGCGAATTTGCCCGCTTGCGCGGTGCTCCGTTATATAAAGCAAAGCGGCTTCGGCCGCGGCCTCTCTCCGCTCTTTTGCTCGCTTCGTTTTTGAATTTTAGTTGTGGTGGTTTAGAAAACGTTGCACCGGCTTTAAATTTTCCGTGTCCAAGGCCTTTTGACCGAGAGTTCGCCGGCGTGTTTTGTTTTGCGACAAGAGTTTCCACATCCCGGTGGTCGTTTTGTTGGCCGATTGTATTTCGGGAGTCGAAATTGTGCTGGTGTAAAGATTGGTTCGGTTTCCTTCTATCTGACTCGACGAAGAAGCAAGAAAAACCTAGTCGCAAACTTCGATACAACCAGCTGGAGGACCCACACTAGGAAAGGCGCTTCCGATCGGCCCCGCAGCGAAGATTGGGGTAACTTGTCTTTTTTTCCACCCACACCCTTTTTTCCTTTCCCGATTTCCCCAGGAGTACAACACGGGGAGACGATTTCTGCAGCAGAGCATCCGCTTCCAAAAGTTCCTGTTTAAAACTTTAAAATTACGATACAGTCCACTGTTAGCCGAAACAATCCTTATTTTTTGAAGAGGGAAACCAATATCTTACTGTCACTCCCAATCGATATATGGAAATGATTCGGGTTTTTTCGCACTTAATCTAAATGCACTCCAATTGGAAAACGTTTGGTTCCAATTTAATGAAACCAGAACCCACATAGCAAAAACTTCCTTCCAAGTGCTGCATGAGATGTTTCCTTTACGCTTAACCTCTCATCTCAGTGACGTCCTTGGCCAACTGACTTACCGTACTCGTCCTATGTGACTTATTTTTGTGTGGATATGAAGAGGCCAAGGTTTACATCATCTAAGAATCCTCCAACCCTAGTAAGGCCGTGGTGCTTTTCCCTACTTTATTTGTGATGTAATGGATATGTTTTCTCATTTTAAAACCTCGCGTATTCAAAGTTAGGTTAAGTTAGGTTTGTCGTCTTCAACACTGTAAGGTTAATTTCAACGTTGTATAGTTAGGTTAGGTTTTCATAATGTATTTTTCATGACCATAGACAGCATTGTCGTACTTTTTTGGTCAAGTCTGTCGAAAACATTTTGTCCATGGCTATAGAAAACACATTAACAATGTATTTCCAACGGAAACTTTCAGTGGGCATAACTTCTGCCTTAGAAGTTTCCTAAAGTTGAGAAGGTATCAATTGACTCAGCTCAGCGATGCAAATCGATTGACACCAAAGTCTACCGATTAATCACTTCCGGTAAAGCGAAAGTTAACCAAACTGACTACTAACTCAAGAAGAAAAGAATGTTTAGATCTAATTTTTTATAAATTGCATTTTAAGCCAATTGGCCATATTAACAGTAAATCTAAAAATATTCCAAATGCTATTTTGATATGAAGCAATTTTACTTCTCAACCGAAAGAGGCCTTACTTATATTCTTCTCTTATTGGTTAAAATTTGGTAATTTCGCTAACCCGCGAACTGCAGATGATTATTGCAAATCATTGTTACAAAAACTTATTTGTACATAAATTTGTTCATTCTCAAAACTTTAGATGTTCAAATTAACGTGGATAAAATTTACATCTGTGCAAATAATTTGCAACACCCTATATGTGGCGTCGTCATGCCAACAGTGTGCATCATTATCAACAAATAACGGAAAGAAACGCCCAGTGGGGTTTTTGATTCTGTTTTCCCACAATGGATGTGCTTTATCAGAGATCCTGAAAACGAGGTCAAATCGAACGTCGACACCATGCCACATCAAAAATGACCTACGAGTGAGCCACCAACTTAAATAGCCTCAACAAACAATAATAAAATTTGTGATTTCACTGATTCGCAATTGGCAGCCTGCCACAGCGCAATCTTTCACGTTACGACGCAAATTAACGCCGGGCAGTGGTGGCGGTGGCGTTTTTACTTACGCTATTCCACTGGAGTTTCCCACTCCTGATTTACCCGACCGCAGCGCTCAGGCGTTCCAGCGGGCCCAACGAAGCTCTGAAAATAATCCCCTGCGGCACGCGCTCGTGTAAATCGCGACCGCGCGCCCGGTCGCCGGCACGACCTACAACCACCACTGCCGCTGAGTCAGACGGCGAGCTAATTTTGACACCGCACCTAACCTCGCACGTTGTTTACGTGCAACAGTATGAGTGCGAAGTCATGGCCGAGAAGCTCGTCAAGAACGCGTTGCTGAGCGTGCTGCTGTGCGTGCTGTTCTCGTGCAGCACACACAGCGAGGAGGACGCCTGCATCGCGCCACACCCGTGCCTTTGCAAGCTGAGCGATGACAGGTTCATTGACATATCCAACGTCACGGCGAAAGACAAGTACCTGGCCGTGGAGAGCGGCGCCTTTGCCTACTACTTCTTCCCTTGCGAGGATGTCCAGTTCGACGAAAAGCGACGCAAGGTGATGAATCTGGTCCTAAACGGCACCAATGACTGCGAAAAGGGGGCATCGGTGAGTATGTCGGTCCACTGCCGTTTTTGATTTAGTTGGTAACCTAAGGCAGGGCTCAACTGAGGCTCTTTAAAAGACCGCAGCTTTTAAGACTATAATAAAGTCACATGGCTAATCTGTAGATAAAGATAGCCAATTACTTAATCTCGTCCAATTCACCGACTGGTAGTGGCTGTGGGAGTGTTATGAACTTGATTAGCTGGAGTCTTGAATATCTAAAGAATCTCAGTTGGGCACCTAGTCTAATATATACATAGTGATATAATAATGAGACTTTGAGTGTAGACAACAGCATGGAAAGTTTTATTATCATCAAAGCATTATTAGAAAACTTTCCTATCTCATGCGTGTGTGTTAAAGTTGTTGCTCTACCGATAACTACATTGAAGGCTGGGAATAGGAACTCATTTGATCCACCAGGTTTCTGGAAGCGGATGACTTAAACTCAGCTCCTGTCTTTTCTGGAAAAGTCACTACATTATTCGCAGGTTTCTCGGAGAAATCCCTCTCTAAAGCAAAGGTCTTTGAGAATTACAATTAATTATCAAGTCTTTTCAATCATTGTTTATCTGTTTATGTGCTTGCAAAGCTTGTTTGAGGCATTAACTTCTCATGTGATCAATGTTTTTATAACCATTTTTGTTACTCTGGATGACGTTTTGACTCATTTTATATTGTCACCAGCCGTTGTTTGAGTGCAATTTTATAGAGGGAATGACTGAAATTAAAGTAGTCTGCTTACTGTCTCAGTACAACAAAAGCGTCATTGCAATAATGTAGGTAGAACTATTGTGTCTCAAACACAATCGTAATATTGGGCGTTTTGTCATGGTAAGAACATTTTCTGAAAACTTCTAGTAGAAAAAATATGGTGCACTGCTGAGCTTTAATGGCCATTTGTTCTTCCAGAAGAATAGCTGTGGCACAACTTTGGTTGCTTCATTTTCACTGATTTTCACATTATCTGGAAAAATCCACATAGCTGATTGATGGATCAGATTAGATAGGTTAGTTTTTCTGATATATTGACCTTGACTTTGTTGGCAATGTCAGGGGTCCCTGAGTAAAACCCCATACCGCCTTATGGGGGAATAAGATTTGGGCGCTTATAGCGAGCTTTCCTATCCAGCTCGTAGTTCTATAGTCCACGAATAGGATTGTCATGATTTTTTACTTCTAGATGATTAGCATGTCAGCAGTTCTTTGAAGAGTGGTGTTCTGTATGAACCACGGAGCTCCAAATAATAGTCCTGAGGGGTCAATTATAGATATTTGAAGTTTCTTCACATGGGTTTTTGCACAGTAGCTTCAGATGCGGCAGATGTATGATAGTTTTTTAATTATTATTATCAACTTGTTCCAAAGGGACAGCCAACATACATGCTTGTTCTTTTTATAGAGTATTTCCTGGTCGGAAACTCTGAAGTTTGCCAGGTCTATTTGATAACAAAGTCGAGTTCTCATGGAGAATAAGACGGTTGCACTCTTCTTGGTGTTGACTTCTATTTTTCACGTACTAGTCTCTAGTTCGTTCAATTTTTATTGGATTTGCTAAAGGGCCATACTAAGCTCGATTGCACCTATGTCGTCTGTGTATTAAGCCATTGTGGAGGGCGTCGTTGAGATGTCTCAGTTGCAGAAGTTCAACAACCACGGAGACAACGTAGAGTTGGGGGATGGCGTCTAGTAGATGCCAAGTTTGATTTGAAACTTTTGACCGAATCGGCTAGAGCATCAGCAGTGAGATGAAAGCCGAAGCCATCCTGAAGATAAGGCCAAACCTTGTTGAAGACCTTGGTCACATCAAGGAAGACTCGGTGGTGGTCTGCTTCTTGTTGAAGCCTTCTAAGATTTTTTCTACTACCCAAAGGAATTGCTGAATGATGGGGCGGAATCCAAACTGATTTTTTGGAATCAGCTGGAGGCCTTTCACAGTTCTTCTCAGGTGGTCGATCACCTACTCCACCAGTTACCCCAATATTGGCAGGAGATTGATGAGTCTGTAATCCTGAAGAAACGTACCGGGCATCATAGGCTTAAGGAGTATTACGACGTCTGTTACTTTTCAGAGACTCAGAAAGGTGTAAAGGCGGTGATGCAAACGACTATTTTCTTCAAGAGAGCCTGCAACGCGTAGTTTGAGAACTTCGTGCAGCTTCAAGTTCTGAAAGAGCTGGAGGACTTCGTCGTAAAACGTCGATTTTAGGTGGTTTTGGGGTCACCATAGGTGTCCAATGACTTGATCTACGATAGTTTGGTGTTAATGTAGTCCAAGATGCGCTGATGCTTCAGACAATCAGACTGCAATGTATATGACGTCATTTCAAGTGGATCACCAGTGTCTGTTACAAAGAACCTTGACTATTCTCCACAGGCGATTATCAAGCTCGCAGACGATTTCCATGGTGTGCTGCATAAAGACGTTTTTGAATATGACGATATCAAGGACGTTCAGACAACTAATGAGGTCGTAGAAGATGAACACAGGAAGACTTACCACCACAGCAGGGTTGAATATAACAATGGTGCAGTGAGGAACTATAAAGACAAGCAATATAAATATGGAATATAAGTCTGGAAGTAGTTGGCGGTAACCTTTAGGTGGTTGGTCCGGACAAGAATTGACAAAACAGTTGCTCGATAGCTGCTAAGAGTACATCTGTGTAAAAGCACATATAATTTGGAAATCTAACCACATCTCCGCTCTTGAGATGGATCTTGTTGACAGGAATGGTATCCAAATTATATCGGAGTGCAAACTCCTGCATCTGATCCTTCAGGTCGTCAACGTTTTAGAAGGCAAATTAAACATCGGATGATCAAATACTTTCTGGAAAGCCTAGGAATAAGCCAGAAGCTATCCGAAGACTTTCCTAGCTTTGGTTGTCCCATTCAGGGAGCAGGTGGGGAATTGGTTTCAGCAGCTTCTGCATATCCATGTGCTGAAAGAAGCTGAACATGAAGCCTTACTTCTAAGGAAATTCTTTTGCTGAGAGATGCCGAGACTGGAGCTAGTCATTACTTGAGTGTTAGCGGCGGGGGCTCTCCTTACCATCTGGGCATAAAAGTGCTTGGAAGTAGGGGAGCAAGTGTTGCTCATGCTACAGTTGGAGCTGATGCCTGCTGCAGTTTGAGGAATGTTGGGCATTCCCTATAGCTGGCTGGATGCACACCGAAATAGTTCGCATTTCATGGCTCATGTACTGGCTGCTGTGATGGGATCCTACACACTTGACAAACTAGCTCCATTGAACATACCGGAACTACTACCTAACAGCTCTACTTATGTGACTGTTCCATCCAAATAATGACTCTCTGGCATGTTCCTGATCTTTCAGTTATTTATAGGCTTTTTCTATTTTTTTGTGTATTCTCTTTTCTCTTGCTTTTATTTCTGCTTTACATGTTTCTGTACATTGTTCTGTCCATCATATTATTCTGCTTAAAATATTTTACACTGCATGAATCACTACTAACATGCAGTCGAAAAATAAATACAAGGAAAAATCACCTGACCTAAATGAAATACCACTAGAAAGGTTCTCATTATATTGTTTATCGTGAACTGCCAAAGAATTGAAACTCCAGGAGATGAAAAAAGAGTAAGAGTAATCCTGATGCGAAATGCAAAAAAGTTTAATGATGATAGCTTGTAAAAGAACAAGAGTGTACAAATGGTCTATCAAATGAGTAGTATAGATTGTTAAAATGAAAAAATAAAAAACAAGGAAGAAGAAAGAACTAGAGTAGTTGCTATAGAATATGTGCACAACACCTTTGATTCAACATCAAGGAAGGTAGACTGGAAAAGAAAAATTCCTACATTTTTGATGAAAAATCATAGAATAGTGCTTTAGCGACGGAATCTTCGTAAGAGATAAAGTATTGAAAGAAGAAATAAATAAATGTTCTCCAGTACATTATGAAGGGTGTTCCATGATAGAGTACAGTGGCTGCAACTACAGATAAGCGTCGCCACAGCTCCAAATGAGCAACATTCGGATTGATAACCTATATCTGGCACTTGGGAAAGTAAAACACTTGGACATGTCTGGAAGGAAAAAGAATAGAACGTTAGATTTCTACCACTAAGAAACCAAAATAAAGGTAAAGAAGAAATATTAGTTTTGAAGGTCACATAAATTAGTAGTAAATGAAGCAAGGAGGGAGCAGCTTTAATAAAAATCATAAAATACAAAAAGAGAATCCTAGTAAGCTTTTTTGACTTTGCGGTTCTTTATTCCATACCTTTCTACTATTAAAAACACAATACCAAAAATAGAGTTAGTACATCATACAACATTTTATGAGTGCCATTATCCCAAAAGACACTAAAACAAGAGAAGAGAATAAAAACAGGATTGCTGAAATAAATAGAAGAGGGGTGAACACTGAACTATGTTCACTTCAATTTAGTTAATTGGCTGTCTTTTCTAAAAGGTTCTATAATTAATAACTGTAACAGAAACTCGTCTAACGTTACCTCTATGAAATAAGCACTATTTGCATGGTGGTATTGTTTTTATCAATTCCTAAGATTGCTAGAAGCTCCTTCCCCCTCTTCTCGTATTTTAACTTCTTAAAACCATTGAAGAAGTAAGATCTCCAGAAGTCTATCATACATATTTAAGGCATTGAGACTTATTTTATGCTTAATAAAAGAAGGTGGGGCTGATGTCAGTTTGTGCACATTAATTTAAAATTTGTAGTGACCTATGTATCTGCTTCAGATGATCTAGAACATTTTGTATCTGAAACTGCACAACGAAAGACTTTTAAACTGCAGTCCTTGTGTCCCTATCGTTTTCTAGCTAAATGAAGTTTCTTTATGTGCTACCTTTATGTTTCTGCTATATAATTGCTTATTGACAACAATTGTTCTTTAACGAGATAATTGTAATTATATCCTAAACACTATTGTAACAGATGGACGTCCTCTGATTTTATGTTTATATGTAACTGGCGCTCTCATATTTTTTCACCTTTATTATAATTCCTAAATTGAAGTTTGAGTAGGGTTGTTAACTTCACCAATTGGAGCCAACATAACTAGTGCTGTTTTAGATTGGAAAATTTTGACTGAAAAGAATACCTATGCATTAGTTAAGGCTATGAGTAATATAAGAAAAATATATTAATGACCAGACGGCCATAGATCAGTACTGCTGCTAATGGCTACTACTTTTGTGAACGTTAGATTTGAGATAGAAATGAGATGAAGAGGATCGTATGGTATGGAAATAAGATAATCAGATTATATTCAACAGGTCTAACTTTGAAGGTAACTTTTTGTACTACATCTGCAGATGTTTTTTTGTGTTTTAGAGAGGGAGGCATAATTATTAACAATACTATAGGTGACAAATTATATAGATCCACTGTGAAGTTTGCTTTTATCTGATAATTATCCCCCTTTCAGTTATGTATGTACAACAAGGTAGCCCAAAACTTAACGAACCTGGGAACACTGCAAGAGAGGAATTTTACGAACAATTTACCCAAACTTCTGGTTTACACGAGGTCAAACACCAGCGTTACGTAAGTATAGGCACACCTTTTCTTGTGACTTACAGTTAATAAGGAGGATTTCCCAAAAAGTACAATTAAATTAGATTGCACTCCTGATGATGGCAAGTCATACCTGGCGTTGGAACCAAACGAACAAACAGCAGATCACCATGTAAGTGGTGTGACACCTTGCTTGCTATCAGTTGCCTTTCATTCAGCTACTGTTCACAGCAACTTGTGCTGCTCTCCTCACATTCGTGCGTGCGTGTTGAGCAGCGCGGACTCAGTACGGGCTCGACCTTGTTGATCCTGTTCTGCACCGGCTTTGGGATTTACTTCTTGGGAGGAGCGCTGGCGCTGCATCTGCTGAGGGGCGCGCAGGGAAAAGAGATGATTCCGAACCTGGACTTCTGGGTAGATCTGCCATATTTAATGAGAGTAAGTGGTCTTCAGTTTTGTGAATAGTGTAAGCGGCGTTTTCTTTTTAGGACGGTATAATATTTCTGCTGAGTGGCTGCAATCCAAGGAGCCTTTCCACTGTGGAGACTTATGATAGGATTTAAGGACATCTGTAGCTTAATTTAGCCGTTGAGTGATTTTGTTTTTCTTTGGAGATTTATAAGTTGAGTTACGTAACTGTAAGCTTGTGTAGATTCTGTTATTAAAATATTTTTACTATTGTATTCCTTGTTTGTGCTTTGTTGCAGTGATTACCCAAATACAAATTGGGAAGTGTAATGAAGTATTGGAATTTCTATTAGCTGAATAACAGAACAAAAATAATTGAACTCTTCAAAAATCAACAGTAGGAGCATGCTGCTGACAAATGAAAAGGCATAATTGTTAAAAAGACATGTTCACCATAAACTTCCGATAATTTTATCTTTCTTTTTTTCTATTTTACTCATTGATTTTTCTTCTTATCTTTCTTTCGGGAGTATAGTTGTGGTACACTTTTATTACATTTTGTTTTTAATGCCTTTATTAAAAAAACTTTCTCCCCACGTTTCCCCCACAATCTTATTAAACGCAGCTAATAGGGACGTCTTGTGTAGAGTGGCTCTTTGTAGTCAAACACGTCATGGACTAATGAAAATGACTGGTATGGCTACACAATATACTTTTCAAACCCACTTTCAAGTTATGCTTCAGGTCTCCGTTTCCAATCAAAAATAGATTTTGTTGTGAGAAGGATACTTTAGTAGTACCATTGATGTAAGAGTGCACTTCGCAGTTTCACAGGCGATCTATATGCAAGCTTACCATTGCTCTCCACTTTTCTAGTTGTATTATACAGTGAATTTTGCATCGACTTTTTTTGTTGCACAGGATCTTTCTGAACATGACTGGCAAAATCTGAAAATATCCAGAAACAACACTCGTTATTAGAGTGCTAACAAACCACGAAATATTCATGAATGGCTTCACAGGGAACATGTTCCTGTTTGGTGTTTGGTGAGCAAAATTGAGATTACAGGTTCCTACTTTTTATGGAAGAGGATTACTGTATTTCTGGTACTTCCAATTGATGCACTCTAACTGAAAAATGTTTGGTTGCAACAGGATGGAGCCACAGACCACACAGCTAAACCTTTGTTCTAAATAATCTCTCAACGCGGTGACGTTACTTACTCACTGGATCTCTTCCTGTGTGACTTCTTATGGGAATATTTCAAGGCTAAGGTTTACAAGCATTGTTCTAGGACCCTCTATGCCCCATAAAATGCAATAAGTTAAAAAATTAGGAACAGTAATGAAGAACTAATCTGACTAAAGAGTGCACCGAAAATAAAGAACACCATATCCTGTTTAAAACTTATTGAAATAAAACGCAGTTCTGTAGTTTTACCCTATAAAAGTAAATTTTATATGTCTCCTATCCTTTTTTCTTTATTCAACCTGAAAAGGGGGGTGTTTTATCTTGTACATTGCTAGATTCACCTTAAATAAAAAAAACATATCTTTAAACTTTCTTATTTCTCATTTTCTTTGGGAAGGTATGGGGTATTATCAGTAATTGTCCCTTACGTAACTGACAGGCAATGCTGTATAAAGTAGCATTTCCAAGTGTAGGGAATTTTATGAGTTATGCTATTTTACACACTACATTTAAATTTTACATCATATAGATGTTATCTCAAATTTGAATATTAACGGCTTTTCCTTAAAATGACATCTTGGTATATGGTAATATGTTAATGAAGGTCCTTTTTTTCATAGGATATAATATTGGAGATAATCTAAGAATAAAAACCCTATAATTTTTGATGAAATGTGTGCTAATTTATTTAAAGAAAAAGTTAGTCTAGCAGAACTTTTTGCTTTTTACTTGCTCTGTTATCTTCTACAGCACATATACATATCCATTGTGACAAAGATCAGTTTGATGCAACTTTCCTGGCTTTTTCAATTTATTTTTTGATTTTCACCAAGTTGACAGTTTATTTTTCTCAATTAGATACCTCAATAATTTAACCAACTCATTATTGAGTTTCTTTTAGCTTTAACTTTTTTTAAATGACCAACAGCTTTTACAGATTTTTGGAAAGTTTCCTTCTACCAATAATGCATTTAGTGTGCGTAAGAAATTGGCAAAAAGTTCTTAACGACTTCTTTAACTGTTTTAGGTGCGAATTAATCTCACACTAGGTTTCTTTAGATTTTCTTAAATTTTGAGAGAAGTTCGAAACTCATGAATTATATGCAGATTGGAAAATACGTCCTTTTAGTTTTTGTTTTGATGAAAATTTATTCTGATTAACTCTAGTTATCTTCACCGCACTCGCACAAATCAAATACGTGTGTTAAAGGGTATATTTTATTTGACTTTTCATCTTTTACCATAAATCAAAGGATTATTTTTGGGAAGACTCGTCTATACGTATTCCTCTTTCTAAACTCAAAGATTGTGATGTTCTACTTTTGGCAACGAAACCTTTATTGCTGCAAAATTGTAATTTATTTACTTCTTCCAACTATTCACAAGTGGCTGCTGCTCCAAAAATTTTTTAACGTTAAAGAATCTGTTTTAAGGTATTGATAAACTTTATAAACAGGCAATGTCCAAACCACCCATAAAAAAAAGTTGGTGTTAGTCGATGCAATACAAAATCTGCTCCTTTAAATGGATACAATTCGGTTGGTGCAATTGATGAAGAATTCTTTTGATGCTCATTTGAGGACGTTTCAAATATCTAGTTACTTCATTCCAAAGAGCTTGAAGAAGGAATAGGGGATCCAAATAAAATTGGATTAAAAGAATATAAGCTTTGAAAAACCTGCGCTCGTTGTGTGATGGTTAGAAGTTAATAGCAGGTCGTACGCAAAGCCTATGTAACCATTGCATAGCTGAATTAGACTAGAAGTTCAATCATGTAGTATTTTATGAATTCTCTTATCAACTTAATTCAAAATTCTGTTAAGGTAGTAGCGGGTCCTGGGCTTGCAACAATTTGGTTTCATTCTTCAACAGTAATCACCACCAATAATCACTAGCAATTTGTGAAATTCTGAAAGTAGTGATATTAGGAAGTATTGTGAGCAAATACTCCATAAGTTTTCTCTGTATTAGAAGTTTCACTGAATCAACAACCTGAAATTACCTCGATCTCAACTTATGATTATTTAGGAAATATTTCGAATAGTAAGTGACAAATAATCATCTCATTCTTCTTAAGACAATCAAAGACGAGGAGGTTTATGTGCGGAAAAGCAGTGTATTGTACATGATGGCGCTTCATGAAGCTGTAGGTGATGAAAGGCTAGTGCTACATACTACTTTGCTTGCTGAAAATAAAGGCAGCCTACTCAAACTGTATATTAAAAAATCCTAATGTTCCTCAATTGGACAGATAAGTTGAGAAGGTTTAAAAGAAAATTACACTTAATCCAATACGTAGTTTTCAATTGTTTGTGGCAAAGACCAAAAATCAAACCCCACTATCACCTGGTTTTCGCCTATCATTCTACAGGATAAAAAAAGGAGATTTCAACTCGTAAACAATATCAATGGTTAGCACCTGACCTTTACCATTCAAGGAGGATACTAGATATATATTCCCATGTTAATATTCGTGAAGGCAAACCTGTGTGGCTCATGTCACAGAAAACAATGAAGACAGAGATGCATTAAATAAAGAAGTATGGTGGTAAAACTTAAAGTCGAATATGAGAGAGCTAGAAGAAATTAAAAAACATACAAAATATGATGGAGGAATTAGAAACGTATACAGACGAAAACGAGTAGCTTAGAGAAAAAAATGTTAAAAAGAAAAGAACAGTGGAAAATTGAGAAAACCAACAGGAAGAATAGAACAACTCAGATTTAAACTAGAGGTGACAGAAAAAGAAAAACGAAGACGAAATGGCGTAATAAAAGAAGTTAAAAAGGGAAGGGGCAACCCAAGAATTCCTGAAAGACAAGTTCAATTATATTAAAACCAACTGGTCTGACAACAAATATTTTAGAAATTGGATATTGGGAAAAACGTGAAGGAATTAAAAATAAATATAAATTGAAAGGTTTGAAAAAGAAAAGGTAATATAAGCAGAAATAAAAAAAAGTAATGAACAGATAAGTGAAGGTCTCAAAGCAAGAATTGGTTATAAGAAGATCACAATAGAGGAATATATTTGGGACAACAAAACTGAAATATGAGGACGGACTGACTGAAACGAAGATGGATACAGCAAATGATAACAACAATCAAATTGAACTACGAATTCAGATGTTTTTGGTACCTGCAAGATAAGAGAGTTAAATGAAAAGGAGTTAAAGCTAGCGCAAGAATTCTATAAAACAAAGTTAAAATTCATTGCATTGACCAAAACCAAGAAAAAAGGCCAAGGTCCAACTATCGATTAAAGACCACCTGTTAATTTACAATGGAGTCCCCGAAGATAAGAGAGCAATGGTTGGGGTGACATGCATCATTCAGAAAGAATACATTAAAGAATTGACCAATTGGGAAGTGAAATCGGAGAGACTTATTACAGTACAATTTAGGGGAATAAGCAATGCATTTTTTATTATAGTAATAAAGATATATACTATATAATAAAGATGTCTTCTGGGATGAACCGTAAGCCACGCTTGATAAAAGTAAAGAGGGAGCTGCAATACAACAATGGGCAATAAAACTGGGATTATTGGTGTTTATGGTGAAGAAACAAAAAAATGAAAATGGGCACACTGATCCAGTTCTGTGTAGCAAATTATTAAAAAATAATGGATACCTTTTTTGATCACAAGATAAGAATCCAGTAAAAAAGAGTTAATAGACCACATAATTATAGTAAAGAACCGCTTCCTTCCAGTAACGAAAAGGAAACCAAACGAAGAAAAGAAGAATGTAGATATAAAGAAGAAAAGTGCCAAAAAGATAAGGACTATAAGAAAATATAAATTTAGACTCGAAAGCTAGTACAGGATATAAAATGAAAATTTCCACAAAAATCAAAAATAGCAGAATAATAAAAATCGAAGATGTAGTAGAATTATAGGCACCCTTAAAAAAATAATCTTTAAAGTAGCAACCAAAGTATGCGGTACAAGCTGCAGAAGTAACACTCGAAAACACATTCTAGTGTAATGAACACAATAAAATGAGATAAAATAAAAGAAAACATGTTGGAAATATTATGTGAACATTAAAACAACAGAGGCCAACCAAAAGTATTAAATCCAAAAAACCAAAGCCAAAAAAGCAGTTTTGCTAACAAAAACGACAGAATAGGAAGAATTTGGACATTGATTCGAATCAAATAGCAAGAACAATCAAAAATTATATATAGTCCATTCTAAAACAAATTAAAGATAAAAATTGAGAAATACTTAATGAAGAAAGAAATATATCAAGGTTGGAAGAATATTGTAAAGAATTTCTTGAATGAAAACCAACAGTACAAATAGGACAGGACCAGAACAAACACGAAACACAAGACGACATAGAAATAACTAAAAAAGTCGTTTGAAGTTTAAAGCTATAAATGCTAAAACACATGGAAGAACCTCAGTGGATTAGGCACAAAATAATTCCTGAAGACTGGAAAAATATTTTCATAGTACCCATATATAAAAAGGGAGACGGCAACTTTTTGAACAAATTTTGGAAAAGAGTCTGAGAAAAACAGTTGAACACAAAATAAAGAACTTTCAAAGCGAATTTAGGTCAGGCTATAGCACCCAATACCGAATATTCTCGCTAGGACAAATAGAAAGGAAAATAAGATACAATAAAACAGCAAAAGCTATACCAACCTTCAGAAACTCTGAAGCTTCTTACACCAACACTACTAACGCTCCCTATCAAACCGGTGAAGTTCTTCCAGGTTTTATCAATAAGTTAGATATGGCAGAGATATTGACTTTTTCAATTTACTGCAAACGCTCTGTAAAGAGCTAACCAATTCGACTTTTACATCTAGATCTAGCATTCTGAAATGCATACATCAAAGGCAAAATAGACCACTTTCTGAATATTTCTCGAATATAATTTGAATAACGTTCTGGTCAACGAGACTCATCTCAAGGATGGAGATATAATTAAAATTTTAAGTTACTTCTGCTATTTGAATGATCATTTTCAGGTAATCAGAGGGAGAACTGCTGACCACCAACTTTCATCGTTATTGGTCTGCCAAAGTGAGATGAAGAAATTATTAGTTTGATCGTTGTTTATAAATTTCCTATGTCCCTTATAGGTTGTTTGATATTTTTAGGTTACGTTGATAGAAGAGACACCTCTTGTAGTGCATTCTAAAGCTGATAGATGGCGCTTTACCATAACTAATGATACGTAAATTTAAATAGGTACTATTGCAGATTGAAGTTAGGAACCAAAAAGTAAGTTGTGCACCTAACATAAGATAGCGTTTAGCAGAAACTTTTGCATCCGTGTCCCATACAATAAAGAGGTGAGGCAATCTGAAGACGACCTAATATCAGTCTACCACCATCCACGTTATGCCACCAAGAAGACGGAGGTTAAGTAGTACACCTGGGAAATTTCCATTGCGTTTGAATAAAAAATGCCCTTAACGACTTAATAGTAAACCAATGATAAACCTATTTAAATGTAGTCAACTTAAATTTGAGTTCTTTGTTTTCAGGTACTTTGGAAAATCTAGGTCATGTTCACTTAAAACTTTTAGTGGTGATATCTCTTAAAATGCGAAACCTCAAAAGTGTTTCTCTTCAATTTCTTAAAATTCTAAATGATTTTTTACATACTTAGAAGACGCAGTTACCCCAATCTGTGAGGGAGTTTGCAGCACACCTCTTTACTTTCATAAGATTTTCTTTTATTACACTTTAAGTTATCACACCCATCACTCAAGACACGAATAATAGAAATTTTTATATTGTAAGTACTCGATGATGATGGTTGTAATTTTGTGTTATTTACTTACAGAAAGATATGGGACCATGCGTAAAATAAAACACTTAGTATCTATTATTATCGTGGTTTTGGAAATTTCAATAATCATAAACAACTGACTGTCGCTTTGAAAAATTGTTTTAATTAATATTGTATTATGAAGCTTGTGGTCCGGTTGAGCATGACTATAGACACTCCAATGCGCCTATACAGGGTGTTCCGAAAATGTTTGAGGAAAACTATACTACCGGATAGAGCTCGACGAGTCGAACAAAATATCTCTATATCATTTTTCGATCCAATGCGTAATTACAGAGATAATGACAATTGAATTTTAATAAATTGACCTATCATAGCGCGCGGCGGGCATAGAAGCGAGTTATGCACTCTTCCCCTTCCTACTCCTTCTTGCTCAGCGCGGTCTCACTCCCGTGACCAAGCACTTCCCTCCGGCCTCGCGCCGCGCGCTGTGATTGGTCAATTTATTAAAACTTTAATTGCCATTCAGCGTCATTTGCGGAACTTTTGATTTACTTCTTTAATTTGAAGAAATCTGCAGCTGAAGCACATCAATTGCTCGTAGAAGCATATGGTGAGGTTGCTTTAAGTAAGAGAAGTTGTCGTGAGTGGTTTCATTAGTTTAAGACCAGTGAGTTTGACGTCGAAGGCAAAGCACATAGCCGAGGTCGAATGTGTATAAAGACGCGAAATTGGAAGCATTATTGGAGGGAGATTTCTGCCAAACGCAAGAAGAACTTGCACTTACATTAGGAGTGACTCAACAAGCAATTTCACATTATTTAAAATCGCTGGGAATTGGGTTCCATATGAACTGAAACCGAGAAACGTTGAACGCCGATTTTGCACACGTGAAATGCTTGCCAAGCATAAACAAAATGGTTTTTTGCATCGTATAGTCATTGGAATGATGGAAAAAAAGATGGGAAAAGTAGTGGCTAGCGATAGACAATACTTTGATAAATCAGAAGGTTCCGTTCTTTCATAATAAATGCTCAATTTTTGATAAAAAACGGCGACTTATTTATATTCCCTTTAGTATAAATTGCTCTAAATTTAAGAAAAATACTCTATTCGGTTAGTGTATAGAATTAAACATTGGGCCGGCGAAGCAATCCCAGAACGAACTTAAAAATTCGAAATCGAATATCTCGAAAATTATTCGACATAGAATTTTTTCGACTTCATTTTCGAATTCAGCGTAAAATTTCCTATAAGACTCCATTTTCAAATTTTAAAAAATCTCAAATTTTGTGACGGACCGACAGACATATAGAATTCAGTAACGAACTTTTTAAGTTCATTGATAAAAAAACAATTTGTTATATACAAAATTCAGTATAAAAAACAAATGAAAATATTTTTAGTTTTTGCAGTTACAAAAAAAAACGTATAATTTTGACGGATCCTATATATGTAGAGGCTAAAAAATTTATTTCCTAAGTTATAGGTTTTTTTACAGTTTCAGTTGTATTATGTTGCTAATATTTTACACACATGAAGCTATTCAAATTAATGATTGCATTGAAGGGATGCGTAATTGAACGAAATAACCTAGTCAGGCGCACATCAGTTCAAATTTGTTTTGTTACCGCAGTTTTGACATTTGCCAGTATTTGCTCTTGTGTAGGGGTGTCGAATTTTAAAATAAAATCTTTCACGCGAGGGTTGTGCATGAGCAGAGGTCTCCATTGCATAACGAAAAGCTTCGAGATCAACCTGGTAAATGGACGAGGTAATGATATGGAACAGAGGTGAGCCCCGTTTGTAAACTGCGGTATTGCCTTTTGCAGGTAGAGAGCTCTGGGAGCAGCGCTGATATGGAACTGAAGCTGGGAAGGGGCAGAAAGAGGAAGTTCATCGCGAGCATTTTGTTTGCTGAAGGAGATCCAGGTCCGAATGCAAACGTTGCAGCGCCTGGTACATCTGCAAATGCAGCCTCCGACGACTTTAACATGGAGAGCAGATTGGCATCCCAGACGGGCAGGAAAAGGATGGACAGAATTGCAGGCAACGAGATGAAGAGGACACAGAAGGAGAACCGGGGTGTTTCCGATCCTGACTATGTAAGCTGCTTTTTGAAAATGAAAAACGTTGCTCCTGTTCTTTTTTATATATAAGAATGGCTGATTTAAAACGACATTGAAGGATATTTTTAAATTTAAATTTGTCTCTTACACATTTTATTAAGAGTTTGGGGTCTTGAGAATGTGTCCGTAAAATATTACAATGAAATTCGTCAAATTGACCCAGATATATAGGTTTAGAAAGCACTCGAGGAAGAGAAGAAAAGAACACTGAACACGATAATCCACCATCACAATTGACTGTGTCTGGACACGCCATGTGGAAAAAAAGAGGCTTCAGCTCTCTATTGAGCGTCACTTCACTACACTCATTGGCATATATAGCAACAAGGTAATAGATGCAGTTGTGAAATCGAGTTTTTGTCAAGGATGCCATTTATGGCGAAATAAGTCCAGCACTGCGGAGTCCAAAAACTGGGAAAAAAGTCATGCTGATAAATCCACCAAGAACCATGAAGGTTCTGCTGGCAAAATAGAAGTGGATGCAGTAAAAGAAATGTTCTTACAATCGATGGATAAATATCAAATACAAGAGATATGTAAGAGAAAGAGACATTCATACATCTAAATCTGTTTTGGAGGCTATGGTATATGGTGAAAATTATGTCCTTAAAAAAAAGAATGCGTTAGCTGCGTACAAAAGTGTATGGGTACGAGACTACGCAATGCTAAAAAAAACAACAACAAAGGCATTGGTGGAAAAGGAACAGGGAAATTGACAGATGCTATTTTAAATTAATTAAATACATACTACAGCTTGGTAATACAAAGAAGAAGTCCAGAGTCAGTAGAAGAAAACTTTAAACGCGTTTTTCTCAAAGCGACATTTTTCAAGTCGGGCGTGTATTTTTCTTACAAACTACTGGGTCGATCGACTTCTATTTTTTTACACATATATTGTACGTATTCAGCTATCATTCAAACCTCCAAATTTTATATCTGTTTACAATTACTATTTTTTTCGGACCGTGATAAGTGAAATTTTTTAATAAATATCGGAATATTTTCTTTCAAGCGCCGCCATTTTGTCAGTTTTTTCAAATTATTAGAGGTCTGAACGATAACCACATGTCTACAGAATAAAATAAAAAAAAGAATCGTTTATTTCAGATGATGAGGATAGCAGCAATCTCCACGCCCGATAGAAACGAAATTTTGCGACATGGTCTGTGTGTTTTTTACATTTCCCAAAAAATTACCTTGAAAACTGGTAGCTAGACTATAATACCCCCTTAAACTGGTAGCTTGCAGACACATTTATGCTTGCATGAAAATTAAAGGTACTCAGATGCTACGACAAACCATAGAGTTTTTTTAAAGTAAAAGTCTTCTCTCGGCAAGTTATTTGATATTGCAGCAGTATCATAGTTTGTCCTTATACAGGCAAATCTTTCAAATTTGTGAAGCTGTACTCATGTGAAATTTATTATCGCTCAAAAAAGTTGAGAATCAGATGATGTAAGGTCTGGACTGTAGACAGATTGAGGCAAAAGTTCAGAGAAATTGAATTCTGCTTACTGGTGTCTGAACAGTTGTCTTATACAATGATTAAGTTGAATGAATAGCAGTTCTTCATGTATTTGCTTAGTGCTTGGTATTTGAAATTCATAGTGAATTATACACTCAAAATTTTACCAAATAAAATGTATCCTTCCTGGTCAATATTCCTCTTAGTACTTATAAGTTTGATTTAGTCATGTGACCCCAGATTGTTTTTGAACTAAGGAGCGCCAAAACTGAAACAATTGAGCATAAAGAAACATCCTTACTGATTACTTACAGACTATGCTAGTGTAAGAGAAACTTCAGCTTCAAAAATTTTATAAAGCAAACTCCCCCATGCTAAATTTTATCAAAAGCCTTGGGCCTTTCAAGGGATATAACTGCTGATTGTTTTGTTGAAGTTCTCAAAGTGATAATTTCCGTGGCTTATAAAATTTCATATTAGTCAACTACTTTGGTCTTCTGTTTGTGGCGTCTTCAACTTGGTTGTTAATGGTGGAATGGCCAAAGGAGAGAGAGGACATACGCCAATCCCACCACTTTCAGTACTTCAGGCATACACTGTTATTCCATCCTCAAGTGGTTGGTTCCAGAATGTGGATCCTTTCACGTTTCTGACAGCCTTCCAGAATATTATAGCCTTTAACTTCACTAACTTTCTCACAATCATTACAAGGCTCATGTCCTGTGGAGGAAACGTCAGGACCATCCTTGGCATGTTTAGAGAGAACACATGGGATATGCTCAAGCTATGTTATGCTGGAAGCGCCTTAATTCCACAGCCATTTCTAAAGTTGAGACTTCCAAAAGAAGGATAGGAGCTTAATCCCAGTAACCTTGTAAAACCAAAGATGACAACGTCAATATCAATACTTTAGTTGAAATCCGAACTGTTTATATTGGATGATGTTTATTTGCGACATAATGTCATTATTGGCTATAGTAATAAGTTGTTAATTGAGCTAATATCAGCTGGTGACCACAAAGAGAAATGATACATTCCCAGTATGATTTTAAATATAACTTTCTAAAGTTGGTGGGTTGATTGTATGTCCCCCTCCCTCTTCTTTCTTACTTTTTATTTCTTGATTATTTATCACATCCATTTGCTTTTTAACAAATCTAAAAGTTTGAAAAAACTGTCGTCTATAGTTTTTGGAAATAGCAAACTTGTTTTCATCTGTCACCATCATAACATTATGAATGAACAATATCATTGAGAGTTACTCATTTTGATGAATTTTGACAATTTTTGGGGCATATACCTGCATATCTATCATGCATTGTTCTGGTGCATTGAAAGTTAAGTCTTCTTCTAAATGAGATATCAAATGCTTGAAGTTCCTCTGCTTTTATGCTACCACAAAAGAGTTAGGATCACAGTTAGCTTTAGCTCTGTATTTTCATTATGAAAATCCTTCAGAATGATTTATGAGGATGTTGGCTTGTGTAATCATTTTTGAGACCTATGGTACATCGTTCAAAATGACACTGGCCCAAACGTCTTGATGGAAAATGAGAGATAATAAGTGTTTTGAGCTCTAAAAAATTATGTTTATATGTGGGTGGTTTGATGCGTAACTTTGATTTGCATGTTCAAAAAAGGCGACAGCCACAACTGTGCGTGTAATCAAAAAATTTCCTACTTATTCTATGGCTTGTATATAAAGCCTCTGGTCTAGTGCATCAAAATTAAGTCACGCTTATAATCCCCTGAAATATTCAACAGATATCAGTACCTTGATCTGCATCAAATGATGTTATACTTTCATTTCCATATTTGTATGTGAGATTTAATCACGATATTTTATTACTTTATGTTTTAAAGGAATTTTGATTTATGTGAACAAAAAAAGCAAATATATTATATATGATAAAAAATAAATCCATTTTTAAGGTACCTGAAACCACAAAGAAGAACGCCACAAGTAATCTGACAGATCTGCCCCACAACGGTTGCTACAGAACCAGAACTAGAAACAAGCTGCAAAGTTCGCCTATGGACTTCACAGATTCATTAAACAATTTAATAGAAGGGCTGTCACATCAGCTGACCAAGAAGATTAAAAGAAGGGAAGAGCGCCTACTGTTGCAGCAGCAGCGCGACCTGCTGAACCATCCAGAAGCGAGGGACTTAAATTCCAGTTATGAAGATGTATGTTAAGGCACAATTATCAGCAAGTATTAATTGTCAAATTGATTTAGGAGCAGCTGCCGTTTCCGCAGCCCGAACTATCTGAAGAAAAGCGCGAATGGGTGCAGAGGTTTATAGATTCCATGTCCATTGACCGTGTAGACTATGAGAAGCCAAACAAGTCCAACATCGTGGAGGGAATACAGCACAGGAGACCCACCGAGGTAATACCTAAGTTTTGTACTGAGCTTGCAGACTCCATGGACACAAAAACCATCCTGGAACGAATAGACTTTGAGAAGGAAAGGAAGCGGTTATCGAGGCTGGGCCAACCCACCCTGGACAGGTGGGTGAGACCAAAAGATACAGAAACCTGTACGCCTAACTTTCGCACCAGCAATTTTGCTGCCACATCCACACCACTTGAAGCTGTAACCAAAGTAGGGGAACTCGACTGCCCAGACAAACTTGAGCCACCAACTGTTGACATTAAACAGCCAAACAGAGAGAATATAAAGAGTTGTGTGCAGCTTTTTGCTAATGCAGCACCTACTTCAAGTCCACCTAGGCATAGAGAATCTGATGAGGGCGACTTTAATTTAGATTTTTCGCATTTGGATCGTAGCAATATCACCTTGCGAATGCCTCAAACCAAATATGTTCCAGAGACTGAAAACACTGAAGTTGATACTCCTGAACCTGTACCATCTCCGAAACAAGAATGTGTGTAAGTGATTTAGGTTAAACAGTGGGACGTCACATTGACGTTTGTGTAAATATTTCACTAATTAATTTCTTCAATAACTTGCAGTTTGCCACAGAACAATAATACGAACATCATGGATTATGTAGATCATTTGCTTAATTCAGATGTACCGGACATAGCTGAAAAGGTTAGCCAACAATGTGAAAGGTAAGGTATACAGGATAATTTAAAGTTGAAATTCCAAAAGTGAAATCCTTTAGGATACTGAAACGTTCTGCAGCAGTACAAAATATTTTGACTGTCGCTCTGAATGACAAGTGTTACGCCAATAATGACTTAGACGATTCTGTGCAGATAATTGAAGATAACAGTGCAGAAATTGCAAGTGTGCACTCAGTACATCTGATTAGTGACAACGAATCTGAAGTGATTCCACTGATAAACTTAAGTGACACTTCCAGCCCGTCTACATCTCAGCAGAGCAATAGAAGACTAAGGGTAAATAACAGCTATGGAAAATCACTTAACGAAAATTATAGCGTATTAACGTTTCAGTCTCATAGTAAAAGAGCAAATTGCAAAAAAAACAAAAACAATGAGAGTGTAGTTGTAATTATATCTCCAAATACACCCACAGAAGACAGCTCACAGGTGCAAATTGGAATTTTTTAATCTATGTTTTGATAACATTTTTTTCTAGCAGCCTAATTTTCAACCTATCCGTAAAAGGTTACATGACTGTCCTATCTGTTTAGAGAGTCTCAGTCAAAAGGAAATTAGCTCCACGGTGTGTGGCCATGTATTTTGCACTGTATGTATCGCAGCTGCTGTGAGGACATCACGCTCATGTCCCACCTGCCGCACACGGCTAACTCTCAAGAAAATACATCCCCTTTTTATTTAAATGGACGTTTCACGTTTTTTACTTTGCTATTTTATTATGTATTAAAAGATGCAAAGAAAAAATGTGAACTGTATATTGTATTTTTAATTGTTGTCCAACGTATTTTTAAGCAATCTCTTTAGTATTATGAGTTGAGGCAAATCTAGAAAGGGGACGCGGCTGTGCTTCGTTTTCGTCCCCTAGTAAGGTGTAAATGTTCTAGTTTCAATGGCTGAAAACTGCTCCATGGTGGTTTGTCATTGTTTGTGTTGCTGTTCTGAATTTAGGTCATTAATGAAATTGTGTTCTGTATTTCAAATTTCTAGAAATATATTTTTAATGAGTGAGGCGTTTCCAATAGTCCCATTAATGATAGTGATGTTTCAAATCTGTGTAAGTGATTAAAGATCCTTATATTGAGCAGGATAATTATAGCTGGATATCACATACACTTAATCGTTTTCGAAATAGGTCTCTTGTGCAGCTACACAGCGCTTTCAGCCACGTTTCCATTGTCGGTACGCCTCCAGGAACATCTTTTCTGGGATGTTGCTAAGGTGCCTCATCACGGCTGTTGGAACAGCTTCACCAGTTTTGAATCAGTGTCCTTTCATATCTCTCTCTTCTGGAGGAACAGAAGGAGGCTGTGGCAACGTTGGCAAATTGTTAACGCATTCCCCTGATAAAGGATTCAGGTGTCGCCGATTTCTGAACAGATGCGATTTTCCGAATTTAATACAAAATTTGATTGTGAACCGCTGCTTAATCGAACGCTGCATTTTTTTTTTGTGACATCACTAAATTCACGCTCCAGTCGGTCAAACTGTGGTTAGTTGTAATGTCTTGCTAAGGCCCCACCACAAAATTTTCCCACCAAGCGCGATGCGCCAGAGTTACTCTGGTTACTTTCAGCACAAACCTTATAATTAAAGAACTGTTGGGAGAATTTCAGAAGAAAGGAACATATGCAGAGGTATATTCTGATGATATCAGTAAAAGAATAGAAGAAATTTAGGGTAACTTGAAAATTCAACACTATATAGCACTAAAAATTCTCTAAGTAGGTTGAATAGCTGATAGTTATCTTACACTCCTGAATAAACTATAAACTGTAAACTGAAAAAATAACCAATAAAACCATAAAAATCTTTTGGATCTGCAGATGAATATTTGGGAGAAAATGGAACTTTAAACCTTCCTCTAGCTTTATAAAAGTGTGATAATACTCTAGCCTGCCTAAGCATTAATGACAATCCTGACAACTGCAATTTTTAATCTTCCTCCTTTACACATAAAAGGTACAAACAAAAGCAAAGCTTAATGTTTATGGCTTTAAAACATTTAGATCACTAAAACATGGAAAATTCTCTGGATACTTTGATAATCATACCAAGATCTTTAAAATATTAGAAGAAAACTGCATGCTGGTGATGCAATGAAATGAAATAACACCTAATTTCATCTTTCAGAAACAATATAATTTTTTCATTGCAGAATGAACAAATAAGTTTATAGAATTGCGTATACAACAATAAAACAAGAGATACAGAAGGAGAATAGTTTGAATCATTCCAAAAGATTTAATTATGGTCTCACAGATAAAGCCACTGGTAAAATCTTGAAACTTGGGTAGAACAGACTTGGAAAATGAACAGAAAACCTAACAAGATACTAATTTCTGAACAAACACCTCTATCTGATGCAATTGAAAAATGTTCTTGGCAGAATGTATGAGGAAAAATGTGGTGTGAACATCACACGACTTTCCTTATCCTATTATTATATATTATATCGAGTCCATCGTCTCGGCCCTGCGCTGCTCTCGTCCCGAAAGTTGTTATTTTAAAAAAGGACGAGGCACGAGTCCAACACTCGAAAGCTGACTAAAATAAACAGTACAAGACAATAATTGGCTCGTACTTAAAATTTTGCTACGTCACTAAAGGTAACCGTGCGAGCTCGGCCGAACAACCTTCCCCATTAACGCCTGCGTGCTCCCTCCTAGCGGCCAAGCGCTCCCCCTGTCCTCCCACAGTCAGCCAGGTAGCTCCCCGAGCGCTCTGTAATTGGTCCGTTTAATTAATTTTTAATCGGCTATAACATATTTATTTGACCTCAGATCAAAAAATTTCATTGTAATTTTTTGTTCGTCTCGGTCTGATCGATCCGATAATATAAATTTCCCGAAACATTTTATGAACACCCGGTATATTAAAAATCCTGATCTTCAATTTTTTTTCGGGTTCCTATTTTACCAACTTTTATTTTAAATTCATCTTTATCTCATGATAACAAATCATTTTTATTCTCATAAATTTTTTGTATCTTCAACCGTTTAGATTCGCGACCGCTTTGCGGCCGATTATGCGACCTTGTGACCAAACGACTCGGCCGGTTTTTACCAAAACCTTCGCACTGCGTCCCCTATCTACAAGTAACTTGCATACCAAAGTTCAAGTCTCTAGCTCTTACGGTTCTCGAGATATCCTGTTTACTGACAGACCGACACACACACGCACGCGCGCGCCCACACACACACACGAACCAATGGCCCAAACCAACTTTTTTGGTGTCCTGAGGCTATAATTCGTCCAGATTACCATACTTTCCTTATTATAAGATAAGGAAAGTAAAAAAGAGGAAACTCTATTTCTCAAGTTAAGACTGTATGAGGGATGATGGCAAGAGATTGCTGCTGATGTCATCCTCATAGATCGTCTTAAAGATAATCATGGTAGGCACAAGGACCATTCTCCATATCAATATGTGGAAAAGGTAAAATGGGATTGAGCATCTAAATCCAATAAATAGCTATTTTGTGGACGGTCTTATAATCTTTTACTCTCATATATTTACATTCTATCATTACTATATAAACAACTACTTAACTTTACTTAACCCACATGGAACTTGCTGTGATAATTCCTACAACCAATCGCTCCAATTTCACTAATAAAGGAAGTGAAGAACAAGTGTCAGTTAAAGTTCCTTATTTATTTTAAATAACTGAGCTCTTAGAAAAACTCAAAATTCACTAAATTTCACTATTGCAAAGTTATTGGATTGAATCAGCTGGAACTTTTATATAGTTAATGATTTTAAAGGGATCATATGGTCACTAGGGCTAATTAGACCCGTATCTACGCCAACCGTTTGTCGTCTTTGAAGTTTTTCTAAGCTGTATTAAGGACAATTGGAAACTGTGAAAGTGGACCTACTTTACCAAAGTCATTTGGTTGGTTACATATACAGAATAACTCCCTACCTCTAATTTTAATCAATGCGAAGATAGGAAAAACTGTTCAACCATTGTTACCTGCTATCGGTGCCAAATATTTTGACATGATTAATATCGTTGCTACACTATCATAAAGTATGATTGGGAACCATCTCACAAAGCAGAACGAAGAATTGGCCTATGTACAGAGTGCACCAATTATTCTTATGCATATCCAGCAAGCTACAGAGAATACCCATTCCTATATCTTGAGATCGATCTTCAACTTTTCCTAAAAAAAAAAAATGAACTGTGAAGTTACTGGGCATTATTCCCAGAGTGCTCCAGTTTTCTTATGGAACTTCTGATTACATCTAACTAGCTGACTAACCCATCTGGTTATGATGAGATTAGGTTCTAAATTATATCAGAAATTTAATGTATTGCAAAGAAACCTTCCTCAAAGATTTAAGTCTACAATCTGTCACTCTCACCAGTTTCTTGAAAATGTTTAATGTTTTTTTTTTAATATGCGTTTAATAACGACTTGATACTTCACATCTTGAGGATGTCAGGACCACGAAAGTCAATTCATAGCAATTACTACTGTAAGATGTACAGAGGCGTACGTAGTGAAAGTGGGGAGATGGCTGTATATTAGTCGACCAATGTTCAAATTAGGTCAGCACAGAAAAGTAGGATTTGGAGGTTAACTCGAGGACTGTCAATAACACTAAGCCAGCATAGTGACTCTTTAATATTAGAAAAAAAAATTTTTTGAAGATGTCTACCACATTCATGGTGGTTCAAAAATCCTACTTCTAAAGTCCTTTATATTTAGCATTTCAGTGACTCTACGCTTTTATTAATCAGAATGGCCATAAAAAATCTGCAAGGAGTCAAATCAATACGATTATACTGGACAACTTCCAACACTGTTACATTATTTACTTAAGCGAATCCTTCTAACAACATTTATTTTCTATGTAATTCCGTGAAGTTTTAATATCTAATTTTTATATTTTCGTTGTTAAAAGCTTCACTAAACAATATGCTAGAAGGTATTTCTATTATTTCTTTTTGCCTCCTAAAGCTATCTGTATACTCACGCTTATCTTCAACAGTATTCTGCGTACAGGATACTTTCCGTTACAATGGAAAATTGCTCAAATAATACTTATTCCCAAACCTGGAAAGCCCATCAACGAGCCCAATTCATACAGACCTATTAGTCTGTTACCGCTATTCTCAAAGCTTTTTGAAAAATTATTTCTGAACAAGCTCACCCCCATCCTGGACGACGAAAACCTAATACCTGATCACCAGTTTGGTTTTAGGAGTCACCACTCCACAATACAACAGGTACACAGGGTAGTTGAACACATTAACCAAGCATTCGAAAACAAGAACTATTGTGCGGCCGTCTTTCTTGACATCAGCCAGGCCTTCGATAAGGTCTGGCATGGAGGCCTACTCTTTAAGCTAAAGCTGATGTTACCCTACACTTACTACCAAATCATACCTCGAAGATAGAAATTTCCAAGTGAAATTCGGAGAAGCAGTATCAATTCTCCATCCCATCACATCAGGCGTTCCGCAAGGTAGTGTCCTAGGTCCGGTCTTATACGTTCTATACACTGCAGACCTCCCTACGAATGCTAACAATTTGATCGCAACCTACGCTGATGATACAGCGCTTCTCTCCTCTCACACCGACCCTATTACAGCCGCTAGTAATCTACAGCAAAACTTAGACGCAGTAACCGACTGGTTCCAAAAATGGCGATTCAAAATCAACTCTCAAAAGTCACTACAAATCACGTTCACTAAACGTAGAGGAATCGTCTCTGATGTGATAATGGACGGCCGAGTTCTACCCCGTACCGACAGTGTGAAATATCTTGGGATGCATTTAGACAAAGGCCTGACCTGGAAAACTCATATATGGACTAAGAGAAAACACCTGAATCTTAAACTCAAGAGTTACTACTGCCTCTTAGGTCGCAACTCCAAACTCTCTCTGAGTAATAAATTATTAATCTACAAAAGGATACTGAAACCAATTTGGAGCTACGGTATCCAGTTGTGGGGTACCGCCTCACATTCCAATATCGAAATTCTGGAACGCTTTCAGTCGAAGACCTTACGAACCATCACTAACGCCCCCTACTACATACCCAACACGGAAATACGGAAAGACCTAAAAATGAAGTAAGTGAAAGAAGAAATTACCAAGTTTAGTGAAAAATACCTCTTGCGACTAGAATGTCATCCTAACCCACTAGTGACAGAACTAATTGATGAAAGTGAACAAGTGCGCAGACTCAAACGTTTCAAGCCTTCAGATCTTCCTAATCGTTTTTAGACAGATATAATATCCCTACTACTTACTTATTATTAGTTATTAATTGTTGAAAGTAATTTCATTTGAGGAACGTCAAAGGGCGTTACCTCCCATGTAATTTACACTGCTATGTATTTCCATTATAGTAATATGATTTGCTTATTGCTAATGTAGCAGATTGCAAATAAATACCAACTGTTAAAAAAAATTATTTCTTTTTATATACTATTCTCATAAAAATGCGCAAAAGAATAATTATAGATGCCCCAGTGCACTTAAGATCACTTAATCTTAGATTCTAATTCGTCCATGAGGTGTTATAGAGGAAGCTAAACAGGCCCACTACTAGCCACTGAAGAAGAAGGGGGTTTAGGGTCACAGACCCCAATATCACTAACAAAGTATGTATATATATATATATATATATATATATATATATATATATCAAAAACCTTATTTACTATTTTGTATTAAGGTAAAATATAAAAATAAACAAACTATTAATTACAAGTTACAGGCATAATTCAATTTTATTTTATTTTGCTCCATAGATCCTCTGGGGCCATTCTTTCTTGTTACGTGCCATTATAATTTTCTCGTTCCATGTCATTCCCATTTCTCTTCATATCTACTAATTGTATGTCCCACGTTTTTCTTGGTCGATTCTCTTGTGATCGTGTGCTTGCCATATTTTATTAACTGTTCTCTCTCCTTTCCCATTCGTGCTAAGTGACCAAACCATCTTAATTGTCGTTGGATATCTTCGTTTATTGTTTGCACTTTAAGTTTTTCCCTTCTTTACCATTTCTTACTCTATCTCTCTTGGTTATTACCATGATTCCTCTTAAAAACCTCATTTCCATTGCGTGTATTTTATTTTCTATTCGTTTCGTTAATATCCAACTTTCACTTCCTTATAGTAATACAGATTAAAATATCATTTTATGTACTATGATCTTATGATTAGTTTTTCTTAACATTTCTTTTTTCCTTATAAACACATTATTTAAGGCACAATACACTTTTGCTGCTGCTTCTAAGTTGTTATTAAGTCCTGCCTCCATAGTTTACGTTTTCTGTATTTTCACCTCTAGGTATTTAAATGTTTCCACTTACTCTATTTCTGCGCTTTCCAGTTTTACTATCATTTTAAGTTTCTATCCTCTAAAGCCTTTGTTCAAAAATCTAAGTTGTATTGAAGGTTATCTTTGTTCTTCGCATAAAACACCAAATCGTGTGCAAAAACACTCTCTGCTATCTCCACCAGTTCTAAGTTGCACTATTCCTCCGTTAGTTTCCTCAGTTTCATCTTCACTTCCTTCATAACATCGTCCATTATTACGTTTAATAGTACTGGGTTGAGAACTCCTTATTTTAATCCCTCCGTAGTTAGAAATTATTCGGATCTTGTATTTCTAGATCTAACGTAGTTCCTTGTGTTTTTATATATATATAGTTTTAATAAAGTTTATTAGTTTATTACCCACTCCTCTTCTTAGGCTAATTCATACTAATTCTCTAGGTACATTATCGCACGTTTTCTTAATATCTATGAAGGCCACATATTTTGTTAGTAGCATATTTCTCTATAAATTGCTTCAGCGTGAATAAGCGATCTTGCGCTCTTCTACCCTTTCTGCATCCACTTTGTGTGTCCTCTAATTGTCTTTCAAATGTCCTTTCTAGTCTTTTTGTCAAGGTCCATTTAGATATTTAGCTATTATGCACAACAAAGTAATATCCCTGTAGTTATAGCAATCCTTTTGTCCCCTCTCTCATATATTGTCATCAGCAATCCTAACTTTCAGTCTTTGGTATTTTTTTTATCTCTCTACACTATTTATTAATTTTACTATTAATTCCAAAGTCTTCGGTTCTAGGTTTGTGATCATCTGTATATATTCCGTCATGTCCTGTTGCTTTGCCCCCTTTTAATATTTTTATGGCTTCTTTCACTTCTTCTGTTGTCATATCTTCGTCTTGATCGCTATTTTCTGTATTGTACTCCTGTTATGCTTCAATTATTATGTCACTGTTTGTTTTTATCATTAAAAGTTCCTCAAAATACCTCTTCCACCTCTTTATAATGTTATCCTCTTCATTCCTTTCTTTACTTCTAATGTATTCCGTCTTATATGAACATCAACGTTATTATAGATATGAATATAATGGAAAATAGACGGATTTTTAAAAAGTGGTGATCTAAGAATACATACGATCTGGATTACTAAAATATAAAATAAAGGAAGCAGAAATAAAATAGAAGAAGATAAAATAAATTAAACAGAAATGCCCAAGAAACTTTAACGTTCTTTGAACTTAAAAAAATAAGGTAAAAGCACAACCCCAAATTTTGCATTTTTGATGATCAGCCATTAGATAAGCCACATCACCACCCATATCATTCAATGCTCTACATTTTAAGCTTATGAAATTCAAATCATATAACTGACAGAGTTAAATGAAAGAATTTTATGAACAGTCTTTAGTTTGACAAAAGTCAATATGAATAACCTTAGGATGTTCAATAACCCAAACTGTTTAACGGGAAATATAACAGTATAGAGCATTACTGCATTTTCAGTAGTAATTGCATATGACACCTACCAAATTTTGATTTTAAATAACTGCCCGTTATTGGCAGGTTTAAAAAAGTGCCAGTATTTCAGTAGTCAGGTACACACTAAGCCATTTTTAGGCACTCGTGTGTTAGTGCTGCGACTAACTTTTTGCTGTTAGAAGTAGTTTGTATCTCACTATTAAATATAGTGGGTATTGTAAAAGTAAGTTTTTAAATTTTGATTCATCTGTTTAATGCAAAGAAGTAAATATAAATTATTGTTACAAATGCTACATTGTAAACCTGGCTTTGGCGCACATCTTTCCGAGATTCATGGGCGATTCAGGAGTGTGTCATGATGATTTATTACTATATGTATTCATAATACATATGTATAATATATACAATTCCATATCGAAAAGAGTAGCCTATATCATCCTAAATATATCTACATTCTGCAACATGAAAATTATCCAAGTATACGCTCCAACTACAAAATATGATGACGAAGAGGTAGAATCGTTCTATGAAGAAATTTCAGTAGCAATAAAGAATAACCACTGCCAATATACACTCATAATAGGAGACTTTAATAGTAAGATAGGGGAAAAAAATAGAACCAAGCGAAGATAAGATCGGAATTCATGGGTTAGGGAAACGAAATGAACGTGGACAAATGCTCATGAATTTTGCAGAACAACAAAATGTATATTTCTTTAAAAAGAAACCCAGTAGAAAGTGGACATGGGTCAGCCCTAACGGAGAATATAAAAACGAAATAGATTACATTTTATCATCAAATAAAGATATTGTTAAAGATGTAACACCACTAAACAATATTGGCACAGGAAGCGACCATAGGATACTGAGAACAAGAATAGAAATAAAAACGAGATTGGAAAGAAAGAAAAGAATTAGCACTCCAAAAACAATGATAGACACAAGGATTTTAAAAGAAAAATAAGCACAGTACGAATACGAATTAAACAAGAACTTAGAATCCTCTGGAATACAGGAAATGACAATGAACGACATGAATACTACCATAAACAAATGTATGTTAGACGCAGGCCTTAAAGTAGCCGCAGCTCGTAAGAAAAAGGAAAAAAGTTGGAGTGACAGAACAGAAGAACTATTCCGTATAAGACGAGAACTGTTGAAAAACGGAAAACGGAACACGATAGAATTTACAGAAACCAATAAGACACTGAAGAAATCAATAAGAGAAGATAAAAGAAAACAGTTAGAAGCACAAATTGAAAAAATAATCCAAGAAAATAAAAATATGAAAAGCATAAGATCATTAGGCAGAGCAAATATCACAGCATTTAAAGACAATGAGGGAAAAGAAGTAAGAGATAAAAACGAAATTTTAAGGACCATAGAACTATACTATGAAAAGCTATACAAACAAAAAAAACGAAACGCCGAAAGATGTGGAGCAGGAATTAAAAAAGAAAATAATAAATGTAAATTCTGAAGATATCCCAGAAATTACTAATGAAGAGATTAAATTCAACATAAAGTCCATCAAAAATCACAAGTGCCCACGACAAGATGGCGTAATAGGCGAGTTAATAAAAGAAGGAGGAGATACGATAATTCAAGCATTACAAATATTCTTTAATAAATGTCTGGAGGAAGGAAGGATTCCTGATGATTGGAGCAACGCACTAATTATCCTCATATACAAAAAGGGAGACAAAACAATACTTGATAATTGTAGGCCAATATCTCTATTGCCCCAAATATACAAACTCTTCACAAAAATCATAGTAAACAGATTAGATGCAAAACTAGAATTCTACCAGACGATCGAACAGGCTGGATTTAGGAAAAATTTCAGCACAAACGACCACATCCTCACAATAACATTAATAGAAAAAGCCATCGAATACAATTTACCTTTATATATGGCGCTGGTCGATTTTGAAAAAGCTTTCGACTCGATTGAATTATGGGCGATAGAAAAAGCCCTGCAAAACAGTAGAATAGACTATAGATACACTAAAATGATCCACTCCATCTATGAAAAATCAACAATGACAGTGAGGTTACACGAAAACACTAATAAAATCCCGGTCGGTAGAGGAGTAAGGCAAGGAGACTCGATGAGTCCTAAGTTGTTTATAACAGCACTAGAAGATGTGATAAAGTCACTTAACTGGGAAAACAAAGGAGTGAATATAAATGGCAAAATGCTCAATCACCTGGCCTATGCAGATGATCTAATCATTATATCAAACTCAGCAGTGGACTTACAAAACATGCTCGAAGAACTCAAGAACAAATCAGCAAAAGTTGGGCTAAAAATAAATAAACAAAAAACAAAAATAATGACTAACCAACAAGACAACATAAACATAAAAATTGACAACCAAACTGTAGAGACAGTACAAGAATATGTTTATTTAGGTCAACTGAAAACATGCAAAAAATTTAACCAAAATCTGGAAATTGATAGACGCATACGCCAAGCATGGTCAGCCTTTGGGAAACAAAATAAAATACTAAAAAACCAAACAATCCCCTTAAAACTGAGAAAAGCTGTGTATGACCAATGCGTACTCCCAGTACTTACTTACGCGGCACAAACATGGACATTAAACAAAACATTAATGGGAAAACTTGCCAAAGCCCAGCGAGCAATGGAAAGGCAAATGCTAAATATAAAGTTGAAAGATAGAATAAGAAATGAGATTATAAGGGAAAAAACGAAAGTAATAGACGTCAAGAGGTATGTAGCATCATTGAAATGGAGATGGGCAGGCCACACCATGAGGCAAAAAGATGAACGATGGAACAAGGAAATACAGGAATGGAGACCATGGACGGGCAGAAGGAGTGTGGGCCGCCCACAAACCCGATGGAAAGATGACATAAAATTAATAGCAGGATTAACATGGATAAGGACAGCTCAAGACAGAGACAAATGGAGATTTAAAGGGGAGGCCTATGTCCAACATTGGATAGATACAGGCTGATAAAGAAGAAGAAGAAGACGTATAATAGGGTGTTTAAAGGTGAGTATGTGAAGATCGACTATTGTGTCACATGACCACCAGAAGGCGATAATGGAACGCACAGACAAAAATTTAGTAAATAGTTCGTACAGTGCTGTGAATGCAGTTGTAGACAAAGCGAAAAACCATGGAAAAAGGGCGCCAAGTATGAGCGTTAATGGACGACGTGTTTTTTTTTTTGACATCCATAGAAGGTTGGTAGACCTATGTGGGAACTCCGCATCAAGTCGTAGAACTGTGTACCACTGGATCGTGGAGTTGAATAGTGGCGGGGACTGTGCTGAAAAAGGCCAAGGCAGAGGACGTCCAACAAATGCTCGTAAGCTACATATTATCTAGCATGTGGTAAGGCTCTAATGCCCCGCGTGGGAGCACGGCTTGCGAACTGAGAGGTTAAGGCTCTCTTATGTTCGCTCTCTCTGCCCAATTATTTTTAGTGACTGAGTAGACCATCAGCCAGGTATCAGAGAGCACCGGGAATTAAACCCGGGTTCGTCAGCATCGCAGCCCACCTCTCAACCACGGGACCACTGTATCCGACTTAATAATGATAAAAAGGCGAATTACATTCAATGCCTTAACCAAAACAAATGGTAATGGCCTTTTGGAATCAGAAGAGGACTATGCTGATTGATTGGCTGCCCCACTAAAGTCATTCTGCTGCCGTATTCAGTAATGCTGCCACGGCACGTTTCTTTAGCATGACAATATGCGGGCACATATCAATCTCCCCTCCAGTACCACTTTTCAGATTCTCGAGTAGTTTAGCTTAACCCAACCTAATCCAATTGCATTTAATTTAACCTCTGTTTCTATAGAAGGAATCTACCAAAACATGCTTAAGATAGATAAGGTAAGATTTTTCTTGCCTAAAAACCCGTTCCTATTTAATCACTTAATATCCTAGTATTGTCTACATTCTACTCGGATGGTAGTTATGTTATGTCCTCTTTTAGCGCTCCTATATTTCCCAATTAAACAGTGATGTGATGTAATTTTTTGATTTCGTACCGGTATGTGAGGTGTTTTTTTTTTAATTTGTACGGGTAATTTCAAATTTAAATGGATAGTAATACTCTCTGTGGAACATCTCATACCAAATCCTTAGTTGTAGAATTGGTTGTTGCATCCGCTGCTTCCCTTTGCTTTCTCTTCTGATAGTTGTTTTTTCTCTCATTCTGTTCGTTACCACGTTCCCTTAGTAGTAAGTTTACGAGTGTCATCTACCCTTATAGTAGCAATGTCGTACGGAAACTATTCTGATACTCTACACATCGTCTTCCATGCCTAGTGCCTTTCCCCATACACATGTTAATACCAGTTAAAACCATTCATTACTTAGGGAACAGCTCCAGATATTACTTCAAACCTAATTTAGTTCTTATGTATGAATTATCTTTGTTTCATTCTTATAAATTTTGCCTTTTCATTAAGTTGCAGTTCAACATTCTCACATATAATCAGATCTCGGATATTTTCATTTTAATTTAAATAAGGTGTATCCATTTTATCACACTAATGATTACTTTATCGAGTTTTTGATTTATATAATTACGATGCAAATACCCCATGTCTTGTAGAAACTTAGGCTTAGGACTTAAGTCTAGGGATAATTTATGTTCCCGTATTTCTTATCTTTCTTTTTACGAATGAACACAATTTATTCATTGTTTCATTATGGTATATGTATAGCCTTTATTTTTATTTGCTCGCCTCTTTTATGTACCAAAAGATGGTAAGCCTGCTATGATTAGAATTAGTGTAGCCCTTCCAATATTTTTCGTAGTATTGACGTCTACAAGCTGAAAGATAGTCTGCATTTACAGACACCATAAAGTAAAAAGCAAAACATTTTATGGAATCAAATGTAACTAATACAAAATAATGAAATTGTGGATCGAGGAAGTAAAGGCGGAGGTACAAAAGCATGGGGAAAATCTCACAACCAGAAACGAGCAGGGTAAAGGAGATTATAATAAAATGAAACAAGTCAAAATATTTATTGCTAATACAAAAAGAGAAACATGGGAGGACTATGGAAATTACAGGAAAGTTACATAACGAATAATATAAATTTCTGGGCCAAAATGAGAGCAATAAAGAGAGAGAAATGAAAAGAACAAAAGACAAAAAAATAAACTCTAGGTAAACATTAATAACATTATATAGGTGTGGAAAGGATATTATGAAGAAAAATTTAGCAAAAAAATAGAACCGGAATAAATAGAAATAAATACGTAGAAAATAATATAATAGTGATAAATGAGAAACAACTAAATAAAATAAAGATAAAACGTAAGAATCCAACACTTGAGGAAGTAAGCTTTATAACGAATGATGAGAACATAGTCATAAAAATAACAAACAGGGCGAGAAAATCAACAAAACTTTACAATGCACTAAGTGCAATGCTAGGGAAAAAAGAAATTGCGGGAAAAACAAAGTGGAATAGAATTACTAACAAAACAAAGAGATGACTAAATAAGAACCAATAATGAGCAAAATACAAAGAAAACAAATAATAGGTTTGGCCACATGACTAGGATGAACCAAAACAGATTGACCAGGAGGGTTTGGGGACAAAAAAATCACAAGAAAAGAAGAAGAGAAAGGCCAAGGAAAACATGCTTACAACCAATAGTAGATATGGGAAAGGAAAGGGCAAGGAAACAGAAGATATGAAGAAAATGGCATTAAATATAAAACATTGGAAGCAATGGGTGGATGGTTGAAACGAACTAACCCAAATCCGACATCAAAAAGGGCACAAAGAAGAAGAGACATTTAAGATCCCTGTCCCGCTCTATAGTCTGCAGTGAAAACGCTTCATTTATAGGGTTACGGTTCTCTACAATTAGGCATAAACAAGGCCAAAATTTATTTAAATGGAAACCTACACATTTCACAAATTGTTGGTTATCTATCACTATTATCATTTATATTAGCATACTTTATAAATTGTTTTACTCGCCAAATACCAAAGAAGCTCTTTGGGAGTTAATTGTAAACCCATTTCCGTCAGTATAAGTTGTTTTCTGAATATTGACGGAATAAGTGTGCCCTAAAACAGAACCCTGTGGGACTACACAACATATTTATATTGATCAATCATGTTAAGTTATAATGTATCCATTGTATAGGTGTGATAGAATAATAAAAGTTCAAATTTTATTTATTCTTGTGTTCAAAGAGGGGGTATAATTAAATGCATTTTAACGTCGAGTGTTGCAAGTGTATAGTATTGTTGGTATTGATACGCCTCCAGTTTTATGTGATTCGCTATTTCACGTAGCTTTGCCAATGCATTCACAGTGATGTTCATGTAATATTTTCTTGTTGGTCATTTCAGTTTCCAGTCTCTTTTTAATTAATTTTTTCGTTGGTTTGCCTACGTAATCCAATAGACATATTTGCAATTGTTTTAATAACTTCTAGAATTGAAATTTGGTCTCGGCTTTTCCTTCATTTGTTTGGTGGCTTCTGTGACTTCATTTGTAAATATGGCGATTCCTTTATCGTTTGAGAGTCGGCCATATTTAGTGAAAATTGACGTCTTTGGATTCAAATATTATTTTAGTGTTTAGATCTGCTCTATTTTATTCCTATTTCCAGTGCTCATAATAATTCTCCATAGTCCCCGATTGACCCATTATTATGTTCTCTAACTCCACTCCTCCAAATTAATTTTCCCTTCTATTAACATTAAGCGGTTTCCTCTTTTAGCATAAAAATACTTATATATAATCTTTTATTGTCAGACTTTAATTCTTTTTATGTAGACTATTACAGGTTTTTTGTTTCAGCTTCAATAATGGTCTAAATCTAGAACACCATCACCAGAGACCGGTAAAATAAAACAACTGGAAAAGGTAAAATAAAAGATTAATTAGGTGTTCGATCTGTCCATCCTTATTCCCTATGTCGAGTTTTCTTGAATATTCATCTTGAATGTAAAATGTCTACATTTATTAGTTTTATTAACTTTCTACAGCGGAGCTTATAGTAGAAAGTTAATGAGATTATCATCCTGTCTGTCTGTGTATCTGGAGACACTCTAACTTCCGTTCTATTCAACGGATTCACTTCAAACTTGGCATACACACATCTTAGGTCAGTATCTTTCATGCAATTGATTTTCAGCCAAATAGTCCAGTCAAATTAGCGAAAATGCCCCGCTTTTTTGCAAAAATTAAGTGCAGCTCGAAAAGATATCTAAAAAAATAGGAAAAATTCCGCAGAATTGAATGGAATACTTTTCTAAAACTTTCAACGCCCGCTTCACTTTCAAAATGGCGGCCAAAGTTGGCCAAAAACACTTTTTTCAGTTTAAAGAAAAAACTAAGCGTTGTAAAAAGACAAGTTTCAGATAAAAGTTATAGAAATTTATAGAAACCCGGTTTCGATCGATGAACAAATTAATTAGTTATTGTAAAAAAACCGCTAAAAATCTGTATTTCTTTGGAAAATAATTATTTTTCAACGAAACTTGGTAATAGTGTAGATCTTAGCGAGTAGAATAAATTTTTTTCTGTTTTTGGTATTTTTCGAACTGCACTTGATTTTTGCACGTAAAAATCTAATCAGACTGGACTAAAATCGGTTAACGGCAACCGGAAGTGACCGCTACGATTTCGCACCGCTGTAGAAAGTTTCCTTTGCGGTATTACACCGTTCTTGTTGTTCTTGTAAATTATTCCGTCTAGTAAATTGATCTATTATTTTTCACAAGGAAGGATTTTTCAATACAATTAACACATGGTGAGATACTTTTCGTTTGTTTTTATGTACTATTTTATGAATTGGATTTTTAAAAACATTTTATTCTGCTTTCCAGGGAGCCTTTATCATGTCAGTCTTCACATAAAATTTCTTCAATTCAAAAATCATTTTCATAACTGATCGATAGCAGAGAGATAAAAAAATCTGGTGCGAACATCACGCGATATATATATATATATATATATATATATATATATATATATATATATATATATATATATATATATATATGTATACAGTCCAACACTCGAAAGCTGATTAAAATAAACAGTACAAGATAATAATTGACTCATACTTAAAATTTTGCTACGTCACTGAAGGTAACCGTGCGAGCTCGGCTGCACAGCCTTCGCCATTATCGCCCGCGTGCTCCCTCCTAGCGGCCAAGCGCTCCCCGCCCCGTCCTCCCGTAGTCGGCCCGGTAGTGATTGGTCCGTTTATTTCATAACAAATCATTTTTATTCTCATAAATTTTTTGTATCTTCAACCGTTTAGATTCGCGACCGCTTTGCGATCTTGCGACCAAACGGCTCGGCCGATTTTTACCAAAAGCTTCGCACTGCGTCCCCTACCTACAAGTAATTTGCATGCCAAATTTCAAGTCTCACACACACGAACCAATGGCTCAAAACAACTGTTTGGTGTCCTGAGGCTATAATTGGTCCAGAAATGTGAAAAACTGGGTAGGTCAAATTTCCGCCGATTACATTACTTTCCTTATTATAGGATAAGGAAAGTAAAAAGGCAGAAGGTCGCGGTTGGCGATTTGTAGTCAACCAACTTTACAGTAAATAGTATAACTGGGTTGCGGGTTTAATGGACAGGAAGGAAAGAATGCCAAGGTACAATTGTGATAGTAATGGTTCTTCAACAGAGGATGGAAAGAAAAGAAGAATAGAAGAAGCAGAAGTTTCAATAAAAGTAAAAAGGTAGCTCATTCACCAGCAAAACCCAGAAGACTTGCCTCAAGAATAAAGACAGCAATAAGAAGAAATGAAATATATAAGAAATAAACTAAAAACGCCAAAGGACGAACAAAAAACATGTATCAGCCAAGTAATAGCATTTCAAAAAGAAAATAAAGAACTAAAACAGAATGTGGGAGATTTGTGATGGAACTAAGAATGTATAGAAGGTCCTGCGTGTCGCTAAGACGAGATTTTCTATGTTTAACGTTTTATTTACAACAATATGTGTATAATTATAATTTCGTTTTTGAGGTGTTTGGGTGCACCTACGCGGCCGTCGCACGGCGAATCTTCTGGGGTCTGGGAGAGCGACTTGGAGCGGGTTGACGCCGATGTAGGTGCCACGGATGCCGCTGACTTCTATTAGGCTCGGACAGGCCTGGAAGGTTGGACGCTGCTTCTTCGGCGAAGGGAATCGGAGCGCCTTCCGAGGGGGGGGGGACTTTGCCTTCGTCTGCGGGCGTTTTCCGGCAACGGCGGAAGCGGAGATACGGGCTTCGGAAGTGGCGAGCGGCGGAGATCTTTTTTCAGCACGTGTCGGAGGGTCTTCTTCCGATTTCCCGAGTGGAAATCGGAAGTGCCTTTTTCTCTGGCCGTGATGACGGCCCGTTTGACCGGGGAACTCTACTGTGGTACGCGTGAGTGTGCCCTGGTCGGCTTTGAGGGTGACTTGGCTATGGGGAGTACAAATACACCCTGATTTGCCTGGAAGCACTCGGCTGTGGGTAAGCGCGAGCGTTCGCTGGCAGCGGAAGTTTGTTCTGGCTATGGGTACGCACAGAACTCGTTCGGTGCACCTGGGGGACCCGGCTATGGGTACGCACGGGCACTCCTCAGAAAGGAGGGGAGAGCTGTTCTGGCTATGAGTACGCACAGGACAAGCTCTGCCGATCTAGCACTCACTCACTCACTCTATCTTTGAACGTGATTGGGGGTCTCTGGGTCTCCCAGCCCCTAACCCCCAACGCATCGGTGACATCTGGTTGGTAGTGGTTAACCTGCTTCACAGGCCGCCCCCGCACCGCCTTACGGGGGATCAAGATCTTCGGGCGCTTGTGGCGGGCGCCCATGCCAACGTCATTGTTGTAAAGACCACAGACTGCTGGATTGCCGTGATCTTGAACGTTGGCATGATGTTGTTGGGCGCACTGGGAGATATACTCCTGGATGGTTGGCATGTTGGCGTCGCTGTGGAGGGTGGTATTTCTGACATTTTACGGAGCGCCAAAAATGGCCCGAAGGGCCCGGTTCTCGATCACCTGAAGTTTGTTAACGTGGGTCTTGGCTACATAACCCCAAATAGCACAAGCGTACATCATTGTAGATCGTATTACTGTTTTGTACAACAGGAGCTTGTTAGAGGCTGACATCTTGCTGTTGGGGTGCACCAAGCTGCCTGTACGGGGTGGAATCTTGGACGCTGACCGAGGCTACTACCAAGAAGTTAGAGGCGTTCGAAATGTGGTGTTATAGACGCATCCTGAAAATCTCATGGGTCGACCGGATTACAAATAGAGAAGTACTGCGTAGAATGCAGAAAGACTGTGAAATAATCATCACTGTCAAAAAACGTAAAATGGAATACCTGGGGCACATAATGCGTAACGAACATCGATATGGCCTACTGCAACTCATCTTGCAGGGGAAAGTGTACGGAAAACGAGGCCCAGGACGTAGAAGAATATCAAGGCTACATAACCTAAGGAAATGGTTCTCTTTAACAACAACTCAACTTTTCCGTACAGCAGCCAATAAAGCTAGGATAGCCATGTTAATAGCCAACATCCGAAACGGATAGGCACTGCCAGAAGAGAAGAAGCTGCCCAAGGATTGGTGGGCTACCTTGGCTCGCGTGATCATGTTTTCCTCGTGAACTCGGTAGGTGAGCTTCTTGTCAAGGGTCGCTCCGAGATATCGCGCCTCTTCTCTCCAGGGTATATCTCGTCCGAAGATCTTGATGTTCCTGATGTCACCGCGCCATCGAATTTTCTTCTTGGTAGAGAACAGGACTGCCACACTTTTCTCAGGGTTGATCCTAATCCTCCACCGGTTGTACCAATCTTCCATCTGGTCGAGACCCCCTGGACATGCCGTACTGACAGGGAGGACCTCAGCGAGCTTGACAGGACCACCGTGTCGTCTGCGAACTGGGCCATCGTCGTGAAGGGCGCTGTTGGGATGTCCCGTATGTACATGTTGAAGAGTACGGGGCACAGCACTAAGCCTTGGGAGACTCCGACTCGGAGACGCCTCTCTGATGACTTTACACCGCCGAACTTGATCCGGAACCTTCGGCCGGGCAGGAAGGAGCGGACCATCGGCAGCGGGATGTTGTCGGAAGCCATGTTGTAGACGAGGCCGTGATGCCACACCTTGTCGAATGCCTTGGCCACATCAGGAAAGGCCGCAGCTGTGTACTGCTTCTTGGTGAAGCCTTCCGTGATCTTCTTTACCACCCGAACTGGTTGTCCGGCAGAAGTTCGAGTTCCTTGACCGCTGTCCTCAGGCGTTGGTGGATTACTTGCTCCACCAGTTTCCCCGGGTTTGGCAGAAGGCTGATCGCTTGGTAGTCCTGGGAGAACGAGCCTGACTTTCCGGGCTTGGGAATCATCATCACGACGTCTGCTGTTTTCCATTGGCTCGGGAAGTGTCGCACGCTTAGGACAGCGTTGATAATGACAAGAAAGTAGACGACCGCCGTCCTTGGGAGAGCCTTTAGCGCGCGGTTGGAGATGCCATCTGGTCTGGAGGCCAGCCGGAGGGGCAGCGCGCTAATAAGTTGCTGGAGCTCCTCGGGAGACGCGTGCTGCAGATGGATGTTACAGAGCTGGTCTCGGAGGCATCGCACCATGCGATCGACTGCGGCAAAATGGTCAAGGTCGGCGTCTTCGTAGTCGATGTCGCACTGCCGCTCGAGGCAGTCGGCAAATGCCTCTGCTTTGGCTTGAGCGGTGTGCACATCGCCGGTTTCCCCGTGGATGGGTATTCCTCAGTATCTTGACCATTCGCCACAAGTACTCGACCGCATCCAGGGGTTCCAGTTTGCTCTCCCAGGCGGCGTTGCGGTGTTCCGCGACGGCGGTGTTCACTTGTGCAGCTAGTTGCTTGTACTTTGGTAATCGGGGTGCAAGGACCGCTGCGCGCGCCGTCGCGCCCGATGCTTCTCTCGAACCCGCTCTTTTAACTCCGGAGGCAGACAATTTCTTTCGTCTCCGGTGCGGACGGGGTTGGTGGCGAAGCGGATGGACTCCTGAATGGAGGCGGTAAGATGATGCACCGTCTCCTCCAGGGCTTCGCTAGAGCGGATAATGGGGACTAGGCCGACGGTCTCCTTCAGGTGGACGGTGAAGGGAGGTCAAGAAACGCAGGGGCCGATCTAGCGGAATTGCTTCGGTATTTATACCCGCGCCGCGCTTCGTTCCGTGCGTTTGCTGCGATAATTTTAGCGGGAGCGAGGCGCAGCATCTGTCTTGCTTTCGATCGATAAGGGCGGCCTCCCGGCCGCATTGGCAGCGCTCCCTCGTGCTTTTGGGCGGGCGCGATACAGAAGTAATACAACACAGCTGCGAACGCATGGAGAAGAAGAAGAAGAGAATAGAAAATCTTATGACAACTGGGTAAGATATCAAGACAAATGAAGAAGAACTGAAGGCAGCGATTGAAAACTTTATAAAAGATCAAATGTAGCTGGATGTAAAATTAAAAGAGACGTAAAAAATCGACGTAAGACGATGTATAACCAAAAAGAAAAGCATGGGGAGCATGGAGATAACGAAAACGACAAGGAGTGAAAAGGTAAAAACACAAGGATAGAAGAACTTGATTGGAGGAACAGTCTTTGAGGGAGCAGTAAAAAACTTCGAAAGTGAGGCAAAAAAAATAGATATTTTAGCAATTCAAGGACGAAGCAAAAAGAGAATTATACAATATATTTGGAAGAATATGTGTTTTTTTAATAGCGGAGTTAAATAATATATTTTAAGGATGGCTTTTCTAAACAACGAACTGGAATTTGCCGTTAAAAAATTCAGCACATTAACAGACTGTGTCGCCTACAAATTGGAATAAATTAAGAACGGGTTAATTTAAAACGACCATATACTGACACAGAAACGTTTTGCAAAGTATATTGACGATACGATTAGCTACAGAGGGGCAGGCATTAAGTCAGACCATTATCTAGTTAATGTAGATATAAAAAAGGCAGAATATAAAATGAAAAGAGGGAGAATGACATGGAACATAGAAGATTTACAAAAACTAAAAAAAAAACGGAATATTACAAAAAATAGAAGAGTGCAACAAAGGAACAGTGGAGGAAGTATGGAAACCTATTGAGGAAATAATCATGATGTCAACAAAAGGTACATTAGAACGGAACAACACACAAAGAAAAAACATTTGGTTTAGTGAAGAATGTAGACTGGAAATACAAAGATCATTTTTGTTATTTTGTAAGGATGAAGGCGAATTAATAGGTAATGAACGAAAAATGGTAGAAAGATGGAAGGAACCAGAAATAAGGGTAGAGTAAATGAAGAAATAGAGTTAAATAAGACAGTTGATTAAAGAAGAGGTAACAAATATTTTAGGAAGATTAAAGAATAGGGAAAGTGCTGGCGGAAATGGAATGAATGCAAAGTTATTGAAATATGGAGGCGAAGAGATGCCTAACATGGTGACACAGTTAATTCAGTATGCATGGTAAGAACCAAAGATATTATTATACCACTACACCAAAAGAGATATAAACAAGTCTAAAAATTACAGAGGCAACTTGTATCAGAAATAAGCTGCAACACTATGTTGCAAAGGAGACTGCAGACTACCAAGGGGTAAGGGATCGGTAACAGACCAAATTCCTACAGTTAAAGAATTATAGAGCACTTGTTATTATTCATTCGTTTTTTATTGATTTTAGACAAGCATATGATGCAATAAAGAGGAAATAGCTGTATAATCTTATGGGGGAACTAAAGATACCAGATAAGTTAAAAAAGATGATTGAAATGACGATAATAAATTTAGTCGGTGAAGTAAGAATAAATGGATTCATCCATATTGAATTAGAAAAGTTGGTAGGAAGTGTGAAAAAGACACCAAGAGAAGTAAGACTAACGAAGAGAAAACAAAGACAATGAAATACCTTAATAACAGAAGAAGGGAACGAAACCAAGGAAATAGAAGCTAGATTTTAAAAGCAGACAGAAGCACTCTTTTAAAGGCCAAATAAGCGTCGTGGCTAGCAAAAGTGAAAGTGTACAGGTAAGTATAAAACTAGTAGTGTAGTAGTAGTAGGTGTAGATAATGAGTTTTATAAAATAATACAAACTCGATGTGTGGGAACAAAAAGTTTTGAAGAAAATTTATATTGAAGGAAGACAGAAGAAGATTGCAAACGCAGAGGAAACAAAGCAGTGTTAGGCATATATGGGGAAATACCGATCAGCAGCTACATAAAAGACCAACAAGACAGTTGAGCACTTAGAATAGCTACTATAAGGAAGAATAATAAAAATATCTCTAAGGAAAGTGTCACGGGAAAAGAAAAGGGGGCGTAAACCGTGTTTGAGATGTATACAGCAGTATTAAAGAATTTAGAAGAAAAAAGGCACATAATTAGAGGAAAAAGAAAAATAGAAAAACTTGGAGGAAAATCATGCAGCAATAGATCTAAAGGCATATAAAAGTTATTTTATGTATATAGATATGAAGAGTGTTCTTAACAATGGTACGATGCTGAATAACCATTAAAGAACTCATTATCATATTGCTCAATCATAGTCAATCTCACATCACTGAAAAACAATGAATTAGAGCAACAAATTCTTTCAGTGCGTGTATTTTTTACACGTAAAATAGTTTTTATAGTTTCCAAATTGGTAAACAATTTCTCAACGACACATACGTCTTTAATTTTCCTTATTTGCGTTTTGAAAGGAAATCGACCTTGTTTCTCGACAGTGGGCGGGTTGAAAAAGTGTCTTCGAAAAGCGTTTCGACCAAGAGATAAGCTTACCTTAATTTTGATATTTACGTAGCCACTATTTTAAAATATGTTGCTCGTAGTTTGCTTGAGTATATCAAGGCAGGACTATCATAATTTATTTTCTTTTCTTAACGATCATACCAGACATCTCGTTCCTTTCAACATGATGAAAGATCACTTTGTCACCTTTTGAGGGAATGATCAAGGACGACTTTACGACAGCATTGATATCTGTATAGAGAAAATAGATGTTAGAACGTAGAAATCACTATTTTATTGCTACAGCCGATTAACTCCAAAGGAGCTAGTCGTTGTAAAAGAAAACCAACATCATGCAGCCCCACTATTGTATCATAAATAACACAAAAACAAACAAATACGACAAAATGCGTATTCTTGTAACAAACGCTCAATGTGAAGCGCCTCAAAACAATTGCTCACAGCGCCATCTTGCTATGTGTATGTGCACTTTATTATTCTAGAGTTTAATGCACTTCACAGACTTTCATTAAAAATGTTTATGGAAATTCAAGAGTGATGTTTGTCTTATTGATTTTCAATAGCAGTATATGAGTGGAAATGGTGTAAAAGTTGTGCTTTCCAGCAATACATCAAGTGACTCAAATTCATAGGGCTGCATATGAAAGTATAGTGCATGGTAAAGTATTGTAAGCCTGTATTCCTTGAAGGAATAAATTGTCTTTATTGTTAGAAGATTTCTTTCATGATCTATCATAGACGAAGCACCCTAGTGTATTACACAGACAGAAAAATATAAATGTAACGATCCTTCTTTATAAAACTAAAAGACCGGTAATAAACTCTGAATTTACTTAGGAGTAAGATACGTTATGTACACATTACCATGTGATTATATATGAACTGTTTGAGGTGCGCTGGTTTTCAATGCAACATTTGCAAAATGCTGTTCCAGCAATGACTTAATTGCAATGACGTAGCCGTTACCTCATACGCAATCGTGGGCATTGCGGCAAAAATCCTTATCGCGCACGCTGCATGCTCAAAATCACCTGTTCGTCGCCTCTCGGCCGGGTCACGGTTTTATAGCGAGGTCAAAGCATTGACGTTTGTGGCTGTGAAATTTCGGAAAACCAAGCGTTCAAAACCGATCATATTGACATTTGTGGGAGTAACGTAAAGTGCAGCCCCCGTGGAAGCGAAAATGTCCCTTCGTGCCGTTGCCAAGCATCTTTTGGGCGGTAAGTTCGGCAGTTTTTCGCGCAACAGGTGTTGATGCTTGGTAGGTTATGTTTATATTGGCTCTGGCGTAGCAGCAGCCATCAAACTGTTCGCAAACTTGCGCCAGACTATTTGTTTTTCTTTTGTCTTTCCTGGCGTTCTTTGGTATTGGTTGTCTAAATATATGCAACTTCATTATTTTTCTATTTAAAATAACTAGGGGTTGCCCGCCAAAAGGTATTTTTTGCGTCCTAGGCTGACAAATTTCCATACGCCTTCCCTCAAATTGTGCAAGGTAGGAACTTGTAAATTTTTAACTGGATCGGGAACTTGGAACAATTAACTTACAATCGAAGCTCCGCTCGGCGAAAGCAAACCAAATGGCCGTGGCAGACGCGCTTTTTGCGGCCCGATGCCGTGACACCCCGGCCATTCGGCAAGGAGCAGCCCCCATGTGCGTGCATGAACGTAAATCAAGAGCTCAGAGCTCGATCATCTCTCTTTGTTTACTTTCCGTTCAAATGTATAGGCTGTCTTTGTTTACAACGCACGGACCTCCTGTAAATCGAGAGCCGAGGACCACGCCACATTTCTTTGTTCACATTCCGTTCAAATGTGTAGATAGATAGAATCTATATGGGGACATACAGGGTTACTTAAAGTTGAGTTTTTGGTTGTCAACATTTATATTGTAGTGGAGGGGGAGGATCATAGATAACTATGATCACACTTCTGAATTCATAGTTCTTTTTTGTCTTCAACCCATTAACTGCTGTGATTCCAAAGTGAGGATTTCTATTTATATTTTATGTTTGAAACCTTTTTTACGTTGGCAGACTTGATTTCTTTGTTGTATTGTTGTCCACATCTTTTAAAAAACTGTGCATAAAGGGATTGTTAAATTATTTAAAACAAATTGGTTACAGTGAGAGATCTGTTTGATAAGATCATTTTACAAAGCAATAAGTTGTATTTGTATATAAATAATTTGCAATTGAAGGATATTATTGTTTTCTATTGCTTGTAGATAACATCTAATAATATATTACGTTAATAATTGTTTTCTTCTTTTTGTGGGTGCTACTTGAAGTATGATTCCCATTTGCTCCAGATGATAATGATATGCTATTATAGAGTATCCACATTTAGTTCTCAAGAACTAGAGAATATTGTTAATGATTCTAATTTCATAAAAATGTTATGAATGAAACAATTGAAATCGTTGAGCTCCCACCAAATCGTTTAGATGAGATATCAGACTTTGAGGATGTTAATGAAAATACGTTGGATGGTGCACTTTCAGCTAATATACCTGGTAACTTGGAGCTGCATACTAACCGTGAAGTGAAGAGAGAGTGGAAAGTAATGACGGGCCTACTAGAAAGAAAGTAAAGCTTGCTATTTCTTCGAAATGGGTAAAAAAGAAGCAACTTATAGCAGTACTGAACATGATCCATAAGAAATTGAACGAAGGAACGGATATTTGATAACATACCTAAAGGGCAAGACAGCAGTTGAAGTTTTCGGGGAATTATTCAATGAGAAATTGATGAGCTTGTTCGTTAGGGAGTGTTTGATAGGCCACCCATTAGTACAATCACAACTTTCAGCTTTCTATTGAATGTGATAAGAAGTTCATAGGAATATTATTGTTCAGTGGATATCATGCACTTTCTCAGGAACAATTATATTGGTGTGACGTTGAAGACTTCAGTATAACTTGCGTAAAGAAATGTATGAGTCGCAACAGGTATCTAGAGATCAAGCGCCAGAATCATTTCAATAACTCATTTCAAGTACTCTTTAGCAGCATCTAAGTGGAAGACAAGAATTTTTAAAATTTGTCCATTGATAGACTTGTATCTGTAATTTTCTTTAACTCCTTGTTATGAGCATAAGGTTTTTGTAGTATTTTTCCACCAGATTCTATTGTTTGTTTTTTTCCTGTTGTTTTGGCTCCATTGATGATCGTTCTTCGCCACTTTTTGGTCGGCCTAGTCTTTGTGATCCCTGCGGTTTCCAGTCTAGGGCTATCTTCGTTAGGTTGTCCTCTCTGCGGAGTGTAGTTCCTATCCAGTTTCTTCTTTTTGTTTGTATATGTACTGTTTTGTCCTCAGCAAATGTCCACAGATCTGCATTGGATATTACTTCTTGCTATCTAATATCCAGAATACGTCTTAAGCATTTGCTTATAAAGTTCTGTATTTTATTGTTTAGGGCTTCGGTAGTTCACACTCATAGAGGAGAACCGATTTAGTTTTTTACTTGAAAATTTATAGCTTGATTTTCCTGTAGTACTGAGTAGAATTCTATACTGGACCTAATGTGAGAAATACACCTTTAGCTTTATTTATTCGGCTCTCTATATCTGTTTCGCATTCATCCCCTGGTGTTATCATAGAGACTAGGTAACAAAACTTATCTTCCATGTTTAGTGTTTTATTGTCAATTACTAATTTCTCATTTGATGTTCTTCTAATTATCATATCCACTGTTTTATTTGTATTTATTGTTAGTCCTGCCTTTTCTGCTTCAGATTTTAGTTTTTCCAGATTTTTAACGGAATCATTATAAGTTTTATTAATTAGGATTATATCATCTGCATAATATAAGTGGCTTAAGCGTCCCATTTTGTTCCAAAATGAATTCCATCTTTGACATTTCTCATAACATTGTTCATTACCAAAATGGAAAGTAGAGGAGATATTAAGCATCCTTGCTTGACCCCACATTTTACTTCTATAGTATCTCTTAAGAGTGTATTATGTCTAACTCTGCAATTGTACGATTCGTAAAGTTTGTTTAATTAATTGTTTTTATGGTACTCCTCTTTTTTTTAAATTATTTTCATATGTTTCTTCTTTTTAACGGGCCAAATGCTTTCTTCATCTTCTATCAGAACTATCACAACGAACATGATGTACAACTGCCCCATAGAAAGTGAGAGCAGTATAAAGAAGAAAAAGAGGTATCTATGATCATAGATTTGGCTCAAAAATGAGGTCGTGACACTTACATGGAAGGATAATAGCTGTCGAACTGCTAACAAATCACGATACAATAGAACCCGTGAACCCACAGCAAGATATGGAGCAGATGTAAAAAAAGGGAGCTACAGCTCCCTTAGTCGAAAATAGTAGCAGGGTACAATAAGCAACAAGCTGGGCTTTAATGTGCAGAAGTACTATATCAGAATTAGAAATTGTACTTTCCACTGGTGACCAATGCATTGAATGTGACGTTGGTCAATACACATGCTCTCTACTGCCTTGCTAAAGAAAAAAAATTAATGCTTCAATTCAGGAGGCTGGTGACAAGGGCATATCTTGTTTGATCGTCTCTTTCAGACCCAAAACAGGCTGGACGCCCATCATATCCAAAACCTCAAGATTACGTGTTCCAGTAGAACCCAGGACTTCCGGCACCAGGCACATGATTGAATGCTTGGCTATGGGAAAACAAAGGAAATATGCAGTCTGCCAGAAGAACGCAAGGAAGTAGTGTTGAGTTTGCAATGTAGAGCTGCATGTTGATTGCTTTGTTGTTTGGCATAATAAACAAAAATGTAACATGATTAAAAATAAAGGTTTTTTTGTTGTCTTTCACTCTCTTTAGAACAAATTTTTATAGTATTTATTACAAAAAAATTTGACAGTTAACGAGTTAAGATGTCAGATAGTTTTCTTTTGTTTTTACTTTTTTTATTCTTATTTTCTTCGTCTCACTCTTGGATTTATTTATTTCTCTATCTGTTATTACTTTCCTTATTATAGTAATTTTTTCCATCTTGATTATATGGTGAAATAATGAGTTTAAAAACTCTGATCATCATTTAACAACTTGAGAATAGCTAATTTGACTTTCCACGTTTTTGACCTTGAAAATTTGTCTTTAATTGATATTATAGACAATTTATCGTTGGTTTCACATTTCGAAAGCCAGCGCTACTGATGAGAGCCAGAAACAGACTGTACTCATTATACTCTTTTAATTATTTAGATTGACAGTTTAGCATTTCAAAAATTTAACATTTAAGGTAACTACTAGTTTATGATTTCATAACACTTATAAAGAAGGAAGTTGACAAACAAATTTAGGTTTATATTCAAATACATTAGCAGCTGTTTTTGGAAATGGATGCCGCAGCTTTAGCATTAACCTGTCCCAAGAGCAGCAGCTGCTGCAGAAGACCTGTCGTCATTTTGCCGAAGCCGAACTGCAGCCCATCGCAGCTCAGCTGGATAAAGAGCAGAAGTTTCCAGCTGATCAGGTAGACATTTGTCAGCTACAACAAAGCAGCTTTCTAACGTTCCTTTCAGGTTGCAAAGATGGGAGAGTTGGGACTTCTGTCGGTTAGCGTCCCGGAGCAGTGGGACGGCTCTGGCTACGACAAGCTGGCGCTGGCCGTGGCAATAGAAGAAATTGCGCGCGGGTGCGGCGGCACTGGCGCCATTATGTCCATCCACAACACCTTGTATGCAAATCTAATAGCCAAGTTTGGTTCAAAGAAGCAAAAGGACGAGTACCTAAGGCCGTTCACGAAGGGGACCTTGGGCTGCTTTGCACTCAGCGAACCAGGTAAATCTAAACTCCCACCTTGCTGCGTTTGGCTATTTTATTTTTGTAGATGCGGGAAGTGACGTTGGGGCAATGACGGCATCAGCAGCTCTGGATGGAGATACCTACGTGCTGAACGGAACCAAATCTTGGGTGACAAGTGGCTTGGAAGCTAAAGCAGCTATAATATTTGCTACAGTAGACAAAAGTTTGAAATACAAAGGTAGAGGCTATGTAATATAGTCTGGTATAGCAATATAGTTCTGTTATTTCCAGGTATTACGGGATTTTTGGCCCCACTTCCATCTCCTGGATTGATTTTGGGCGCAAATGAAGACAAAATGGGTATCCGTGCTTCCTCTACATGTAGTTTTACTTTGGAAGATCTGAGGCTTCCGAAAGAGAACATAATAGGCAAGTGGCTGTAAATCTCAGTGTCTTATTTTGATGCAACTTTTTGTAGGGGAAGTAGGCGGCGGATTCAAAATGGCCATGATGCAGCTGGACGAGGCACGGATTGGCATTGCGGCGCAAGCACTGGGGATAGCACAAGCTGCCTTAGAGACTGCTGTAAGTTATGCAGCACAGAGGAAAACTTTTGGGAAAACCATCAACAAGCACCAGGCAGTTAAGGTTGATAAAACGGAATTTTCTGTGGCATCCTTAATGAATAGTTTTGCTGAAGTTTAGCTGAAAATAGCCAACATGGCTCAGGCACTGGAATCTGCAAGGTTGCTGGTGTGGCGCGCTGCAACTTTGTGCGACCTACAACAGAGATCGACAAAGGAATCCTCTATGGCTAAACTGGCAGCAAGCGAAGCTGCTACGTTTGTCGCGCACAGTGCTGTTCAGATTTTAGGTGGAATGGGATACGTGTCAGACTTGCCTGCTGAGCGGCACTACCGGGATGCCAGAATTACAGAAATATATGGTGGCATAAGTGATATACAGAGGTTCATAATTGCAGATGATATAATTAAACAATATGAGAAGTGACTACTGCCTTGTTTGTGATTTGCTCTATTGGTGTATGATCTGCTGCCTATTGTAAATTTGTTTTATATTTTTAAATATATTTGTAATCATGTTTCTTTCTCAAGTTTTGAAAGTAATTTCATAATTTTTAAGATTTCAAAATCAAAGGAAATATAAAAACTATCGTAGTCTTCATAAAAAAGCTAATAGTAATAATGAATAAAACGAATCTTGTATCGAAAGAATTAAGAGAAAATTGTGAAATAATTTCGTTGCCGCCATAGACTAATAGTTGATAAGATGTATAATAATTGGTTAGTATAACTGATGTTCACATGTAATAATTGCATGTCGGTAGGACTGATGGTTATGACGCCAGTTTGAATTCAAATTGTTTGACAGTTACATTCGTAGGTTTATAGTTTTTTAATAATTTTACACATGCCAAAATATGCTAAGGGATAGACTTGCCGACGTGTTTCACAAGGTGCAGCAGAACTCCTCGTGCCACCAGAAGTACCGGCATATTTTACGCAATTTATACGACAAGGTGTGAGCGTAAAATGTTTTCATAGACCTAACCTACTTTCGTGCTTTTGTTGCTAGACTACCTTTGAAGACTTCGAAATAGAGTTCATGCGCTGCGTAGAGCAAGTGTTCGGACAGGACGGCGGCAAGAATGCATACGCAGACAGGGCTTTGTCGTTTGCCGCCACATTTACCGCTAGCCTGCCGGGCGTAATGCCCGAGTACATCTCTGAAATCTCTAGTCAACACGTTAATACTCCCGAACTTCAAACGTACCCCTTTCTTAATATTATTGTTCAAAACACTTTGCAGGTATACAGGTGGCTTATTATGACACCAGAACTACAGTTCAATCTTTCTAGTACCACACCAGCGAGTATGTAGGCGTGCGTATCCGAGTCTGCCAGTTTGTTGATCTCATATTGAGGAATATTGGGGAAAATGGTTTACTTGAAACGGAAATTTGGAATGTAATCTTGAACTGCTTGCTTGAAAGGATTAAGGTATGTAACAGCTTACATTTTGACTTGGTAATAGTAAAGTTTATTTGCAGGATATGAAGGCTCCTGTGCGAATTCAATCTATCAGAGCATTGGCACGATTGCAATCACCTTTGAACAGTGAATGCCCAGTTATTCATGCGTTTTTGGGACGAATGTATGATATAAATGCATTGGTATGTATTTGTATAATCGCCTAAGAAGTTTCTGCCGTTCATTATGGTATACTCGTATATGCTTTAATGTTAGATTACGATACTTTATTGTGAGTTAGGGTATTATGAAACTTTCGTAAAATTTTCTACTAAAAGAAAATCTTGTGTAACTTGAAAAAATATTTTTATCGATCTTATAGAACACTTACACTTTGGAAGAACTACAATTCAAAAAATAATTTATACGATTAAGGAGCGCAGTCAAGACGAACCTTAGCATTATGTGCACCATATATAACTTTCTTTTTACAAAAAACAAGTTGCTATTTTCTTAATTTTGAGGGATACAGAGCACAAACTGTTTGTGACGGACTTGCCCGAGGCTCAATTATCTCAGCATTCTGTTCAATTTGTAGAATTTCTCTGATTTCTCATTGCGTCGTAATGCTGGGGTATTGAATTTTTCAAGCATGGGGTCTTCTGCCATTTTCAAGATGAAATTTCGTCTGAATAAACTTTTTCTTATGCCAAATATTCCAAACACTAAATAACATGTATTTATAATTATCAGGTTTAACATACCGTAAAATAGACAAAGTGACGATCTTTTTATCTTTCTACTGGTCGAAATGCTGGTCTACTGTGTCAACGATCCCCTTTGTAGAATTATAAAATATAAAACACTTTATTGTTCTTTGATTTTGTCACTATCAAAACAAAACAATGTCCAACTTTGAGAATCTTTGAATTATGAAGCTCTTTGAGAATCTGCCGTTTGTTTCCCCATAAAGTTCCAACCATTGTCAAATTATAAGGGGGTTTGTTAAATTATGTAGTCAAAGGTACCAACAGGAACCAATTGTCTATAGTGGTATTTCTATTGAAGCCATGAATTGGTTCAGATAACTTTTATGTAAACTCACCTAAGGGTTAAATTCTTGATGTTTTTTCTTTGTCCAAATACGACATCGCATTGAAAACTTATTTTATTTTAGTATCTGCAACCATACAATTTTTATGGTAAATTAGGTTTGTTGGGGAAATACATTCTAAAAGGATATCGACCGCGGAAGCTCACTAATTGCTAATCTATTATGATGCAAGTACCTGTTGAGTAATATGTTTTACAATTCTTAATAAGGAATTTCCAAAGAGTTCTAAAGACTGCAAACTTATCAGTTTTTCTTATTTGATGAGAAAATTTATCAAATCTTAGACAATATACAAGAAATTCAAATCTGTCACAAGACACAAGCTTTGAATTGAGAAGCACTGTATGTAAAATTGAATAACATTTGTGTGGGCAAATGGTTATTTTTAGAGCTGTACATACAGCAGGCGGCCAAGTAATGCTTTTCTTTCATTGTTGTATTGTCTATTGTTTTAGTTTGTTGAGTATACTTTAATCTTCTATTATTTATCTCGGTGTTAGTAGAGACAAGTACTTGTTCCTACATTTCATCTTTGATAAAAGAAAAAATTGGATTTGTAATATCTTTGTCTTTATTCTGCAGAGTTTTCGTAACGTGAACAAAATTTCTTGCAGCAATCCGAGCTCTTTTTGTTCTAGGATTAGTTGACCATTTGAAATGATCTTTTTCTCAAAGATCCGAATGATCTGAAAATATAATTCTAGGATCTAGTCCCCTCTGACCGTCAATATTGTGATCTTGGGATGTGATCATCTGATGAGTCACACTCTACAGATCTACCATGATTACGAGGACATATGTTACTGACAGAATTACTGGATGAAACTATGGGAATATCAAGTGAATCTTTGGGTTCACTGTCAGTCAGTTGTTGAATTTCTTCTTTTCATCAATTTCATTGCTTACATCGTTATCTTAATCAGAATTTGAATTTTCTAATTATTCTAAAAACTTCAATATTTTGCTTAGTTGAACTGACTGTAAAAAATAAATTATTTTCATATAATTTAATTGTAAGTTATAGATTAACAACTCAACATTCCTGTTCAACGTTATGAGAACACACAAAATATAAACAATAAAACAAAATATTCAACTTACTATTGATAAAAGTCACACTATAACGATATACTCATATATTCTATGACACGTTCGTTGTATTTTCTAAACAACCCAAATTTAGAGTTTGTGGTGAGGTTGCTGGTCTCACACACTGTTTTGGGCCCATCCAATTTCCCTGATTTTGTTAGTTAGGATCTTCTCTATTTTTTGCGATACTTTTTGCTTCTTTCCATGTTAGCTGGGCTTGTTTTAATTCTTCTAAAATTCTTCTTTTACATGTATTATTTGGCCTACCTTTTTTTCCTATTGTAGTAGAGTCTAGATCTTGTCTTGTTATATTTTTTGTTGATTTTTTGAGGGTGTGGTCATCTCCATTTTCATTTATTTATTGTTTTCTGTTTTTTCTTCTGTCTTCCTCTATAGATCTTCATTAGTAATTGTTTTGGGCCAAAAAATTCCGCCTATAATTTGGAGGCATCTATTTATAAATGTCTAAAATCTTTGGGACACTGTATTTTCAGGTCTCTGCGCCATAGAGTAGTATACTCTTCACGTTACTACGAAAGAGTCGAAGTTTTGTTTTCCTGCTGATATTTATGGACACCCAGATTTTGTGTAATGTTTTGAAAACATTTTGAGCTAATCTTATATATTTATCTGTCTTTTTCTCTACCGCCATTCGCACTTACTATACTACCTAGGTAGCAAGCTAATTTCTGGTGTGCATTATAAAACTATTGTGCTTACTGTGAAATTAATTAATGTTTTTTTATTTTTTTGGGGGGAGGGGAGGATGTATAATTTTGTTCCATTAGTATTAGATAACATAGCATTTTCTGTACTGTGATAATTAGTCCATTTAGTTTTTAGTACGACTGTACTTCTATATAAATTAAAGATGATAACCAAGTTGTCTAAATTCATGAGTGCTAAACTTGAACAGCTGACGCTGCCTTTGGAACTAGTTAAAACGTTGATTGGATCCAAACCAAACTATCTATGAAATACTACAAGGCTCTTTATTACGTTGAAAAATGGAGTCAAATTTCTGCAAAAATTTATCTCGCATTGGAGAAAAGTTTTGTTAAAGGGTAGAGGCTGTCATAGCAGCGAAGTCAGGACTTACGTTGAACTAACACCATACCGAATCGTCTAGCAGAGGTGTCTAACTGTTGCAATTCACTAGTTAATTGTGTTGCATCTTTATGACTTGCTGAGAAAATTGCACAACTTGAGTGGAGACAGTTTTTGAGCGCCCGTTATTGTCGAATAAGATACACTAAAAAGAAAATTGTGTTAGGCGCTTGAAAAGAACTACTTAAAGCTTGATTGTGCTTTAGTCTTGAGGGTGAATTTAAATAAATCAATAAGATGAGACTTGGAAACAAATTACTGTTTCAAGTACTTATTTAGTTGCTCTTCTGATACCTAAAATAAGAAAAAATTATTGATGACAGTTTAGCAAAGTATATTGGGTCTGGATCAAGTATCTTTGAGTTACACCGTTTTTTTCGATTTATAAATAACAATAGGAATATTATTTGTAGGAATTTAGTTTTTAGTTTAGCAAGGGAGATGTTACGTTTGGTACTGTAAAATGATGCTTTTGATTTGCAAAAATAATTATAGAACATTTCAAATATGTCATTGTAAGTTCTCCAAAATACAAGTGATATGTTCATATTCATGATGGCATTATAGGACATTTTATAAAATAATTGTGGGAGTACTAAAGTTTTGAGTTCAGTCTATGCTATGACTTTGTTTATGGTCTTTCCTCACTTTACTTTCATTCCAATCAAATATTGCAAAACATTTTTTGATAGTATAGGTTTGTGTTATTGGTACTGCTTCTTTCTTGCTACTCATTGCAAAGAAAAGATTGAAATGAAAGAAGAGCACCACAATATTATCTGTGCATGAAGGTCAAAACCGAGACTGTAGGCTCATGGATGGTGTAAAGATATTTTGAGTGGAGAGAGTGATCATACTGTGAGTATGAGTACATTGACAAGTTGGAAATTTATTTCATATTTTTGTCTTTCTTTTAAAGTATGCATAGATGCTCTGAATGTGTATTTCTTGTTGCTCGAAAAACGTGCGTAGATTTTTTAATACAAGATTCTCACATTTCACTTCATTTTATCGAAGGGAGCATTGAAAGGGAGGGAGGGTTGGAACAACTCTTCATCATAGTTTGAACTCTTTGATAGCTTTTCCGAAAAAACCTAATTTGACAACACTCACCTATAGCACACTAGTAACACAAAAGAAAAGACCAAATTTGAAAAATGCTACGATTCTACTAGCTTTTGTAATTTTTGAACCGCTTCAAGCAGCATAAATTCTACAGTTACTTTTTCCTCATGGTTCTACCAATAGCCAAAGAGTAACTTGTTCTTTCCCAATGACTATCAGTGATATGGGTAAATTACGTGTGATACACTGAAAAGAAATAAAATTATAACTTTGGTAAAAAAAACTACGGGTAGATTTATTGTAGCAAGCGAAATATATTTCCAATTTAATTAAAATGGTTATTAATAGTTCAAGTTGATTAATTCCTGCAATGACTTGGGTGAGTGAAAAATTGAATGCAGATGAAAAAACATACCTTTGCGTCTAGCTAGAAATTATATATATGAGAATATGAGAAAGGGGCTAAGCTTTAGTTCTTAACAATTGAAAACAAAGGTTTTGTACTAGCTAAAGACAATTTACATACTATAGATGTGTTCGTTGTGGAAAACTTGTAACTTATCAACAAGTGCTGTCCTAAACATACAATTGCATGGTTAACTAGTTGTTTAAAGTAAATGCAAAATTTAAAAAAATATATGTGTTAGTATATACAGAGTCGGGCAAAACTCTTATCACAGATTTCAAAGGTTATGAAGAAAAAATTCGTCCAAGGGTGTGAAAGCGATTTCATTAGGTACAGGTAGTCGAGAAGTTTTGTCTAGAGTGATATGTAGTAGCCACCATGTTGTGGACAAATGAAGTGTACATTCAGAACAATTATTCTGTTATGGTTGCACAACATGCTTTCATCCCACTTAATTCTTTTAGATGTTATCAGGTTTAGCTTCCATCCTTTTTTTAAATTCAACACATTTGATCTAATTTTGTATTATTATCTGCCAGAAAAGAGAAATAGAAGAAGAGTGTGACAATGGAACAGGCCAAGGAACAGTGATAAGTCAGCAAAGGGTGCACTGGAAAGGAACAGTACTAAAAGAAATAACTTTTGGTGTAATGAAGAATGTAGAACGGAATTACAAAGACAGCAGAAAGCAAGGTAGAGGATGGTACAGAAATGTTTAAAGAAAAACAAATTACAGTACCAAGAGCAAAAGAAAACGACACATAGGGTTCTGTGTCAAGCTAAAAAGGATTATAAAGAAGCAGAGTTGCAGGCAGTAGAAGAAAAATATTAATAAAAGAAAATATGCACACAGAGAAATACAAAGATCATCTTTCTTGTTTTGTAAGGATAAAGAGACCAAATTAATAGGTGATGAACGAAAAATAGTAGAAAGATAGAAATACTTTTAAGAAATATTAAATAAGGAAGGAATATCTGTAAAATGTACAAGTATTTATTACTAAACGTCTACAAATTAGATGAAAAATATTTTGGACGAATGAAGTCACTATTTGGAAACTCAAATGAAAGTGAATTGGACACACTCAGAAAGCCAAATGGTAACATAGCTGAGCATGTACTAAATTATAACATACCAGGAAAATAGAGAATAGGAAAACTATAGAGACATTGAAAAGAACAATGCAAAATAAATTAAGATAATGTGAAATGATACAGAGTAATGTAAAGGGATTATCAAAAAATAGGGAGTGATGGAGAAAACTGAGGGATAAAATGGGGAAAAAATTAGAATAGATGCACAGGACTGGTTGTACTGTCGCTCAAGGAATCAAGCCTACAAAACACCTAAGGGTGCTAGATGTTAATTGTTTACATTATATTATGATGGCATGGTGATTTAAGCACTGAGTGAGAGAAGACACAGCGCATCAACTCAGTTGTGATCGACAAACAAGCATATACGTACTGTTCGTATTGCAAGACATTGCTTGTTTACCATATTAAGTAAAATCATAACTATGGTGAAGAAGATTGAAGTAAATTATTTATATTTGTTAATAGAGCCCATAGATAAGAACCCCCAACAAATTCCTCTGCGATACCTATAATTTATACTAAATTTATACTAAATGAAAGAATGCATGAAAGAATTCGTAGAACTACAGTTATACCAATGAATATCTTGTGTTGAATAAGTCGCCCTAGAGAACCGGTGGTTAACAATACAAGATATTATAAACTAGCTGAATATCAATGTTGTGAGCACTTTAAAGAACTTTTGGTAAGAATAAGTCTTGTAGCAGTTATAACAACTACACAGTTATTTTCAGATTATATGCATTTATATTACAGGTTTTAGACAGTGGTTTTTAAAAATTGAGTTTGCTGTTTATAGGACCACTGCCTTTGTAGAAATAAAAACTTTAATCAACCTTAATGACTTGTGAATAATATTTGACTGCAAGGTATAAGCAGGATAAATAATATAAATATACAATAAGGAGTATGAATAAGGAACTGTTAAATAAGATAAATAAAACTAAGAAACTTATGAAGAATGTGAAAGCATTTGCTCATACCAACTATGTTGAAAATTCTTTTACAACAATCATTTTGATAATGAAAATCTTGGTGCAAAGTTTGCTGTACAGTATGATTAGATAAGTAAAAAACAACAGTATGTTTGCGTACACATTATTGACCGCAAAATGGAATGCTTTACTGCAAGGATGTTTTTCAGTGTTTGCATACTCTGAAAACTTCTTTCCTTTTTACTTTCCTTATCCTATAATAAGGAAAGTAATGTAATCGGCGGAAATTTGACCTACCCAGTTTTTCACATTTCTGGACGAAATATAGCCTCAGGATACCAAAAAAGTTGGTTTTAGCCATTGGTTCGTGTGTGTGTGTGTGTGTGTCTGTCGGTCTGTCAGTAAACAGGATGTCTCGAGAACCGTAGGAGCTAGAGACTTGAAATTTGGTGTGCAAGTTACTTGTAGGCAGGGGACGCAGTGCAAACCTTTTGGTAAAAATCGGTCGAGCCGTTTGGTCGCAAGGTCGCAAAATCGGTCGCAAAACGGTCGCGAATATAAACGGTTGAAGATGGAAAAAATTTATGAGAATAAAAATGATTTGTTATCATGAGATAAACATGAATTTAAAATAAAAGTTGGTAAAATAGAAACTCGAAAAAAAATTGAAGCTCAGGATTTTTAATATACCGGGTGTTCATAAAATGTTTCGGGAAATTTATATTACCGGATAGATCAGACCGAGACGAACAAAAAATTACAATGAAATTTTTTGATCCTAGGTCAAATAAATAAGTTATAGCCGATTAAAAATTAATTAAACGGACCAATCACAGAGCGCTCAGAGAGCTACGGTGGCGACTGCGGGAGGACGGGGAGGGGGAGCGCTTGGCCGCTAGGAGGGAGCACGCAGGCGATAATGGCGAAGGTCGTGCGACCGAGCTCGCACGGTTACCTTCAGTGACGTAGCAAAATTTTAAGTACAAGTCAATTATTGTCTTGTACTGTTTATTTTAATCAGCTTTCGAGTGTTGGACTCGCGCCTCGTCCTTTTTTAAAATAACAAGTTCAGGGACGAAATCAGCGCAGGGCCGAGACGATGGACCCAGTATAATATATAATAATAGGATAAGGAAAGTCGTGTGATGTTCACACCAGATTTTTTATCAATGTCTTAAGCAAATTTGTGATGTGATAAACTTCTCAAGTTTTGTTATTGCGAATAATTTTTGAAAATAAAATTATCAGGTGCGCAAGGAGATTGTAGACATGATTGCGCCGACCCCAGTGACATCTTCCAAAATAGTAGAGAAGGTAAGGGACGCTGACCACGTGGTGCGATTGGCTGCATACCGCAAGTGCTCAAAGATGGGGCCTAAGATGGTGAAGCTTGTGGACCGGCAGTCTGTGCTTATGAGTGGCTTCAATGAGAAGCACGAGGTTGTGAAGCGTTGCTTCATTGAAGACACCCTGCCCAAGTGGCTGAGCGCTTACAATGGCAACTACTTAAGGTTGTTGCATGCTTTGAAAATAGACGCATTTGAGGAGGATATTCAGCAGACAGAGGTTGTGTGCAAGAACGTCCTGGAGGTGTTCTTGAGGCATGTTTGCGTTGTTTATTTTTTATCTTATATAATATTACGAGATTTATTGTAGAACACATCAACTGAGCGATATAATTGAATATTTGCCTCTCGATGAGAACAAAGTAATTCCTTTTAATAAGTTATCATATGAGGCAAGCGTCTATTGGAGTATTTTGGTTGGATATCTTCGTCAATCTGATAAAACGGAAGATTATTTAGAAAACGTAATTCCAGAGTTATTAGAATTCTGCAAATATGTTACAAGGTTTTATAGATTAATATCGTTATTGATTTCAAATTTCAATTGACATTTTTTAGGATTGTTAAAGAAAATGCCAAAGTTGTAGAAGGATGGGTGTATTTAGAATATCAACACATTTTACAGCAATTGATCCATATTGCTGGAGGTTATGATTTGGGGGATGAGGTGATTTTTTATTATTTTATCATCTTATTCTGTTAATACCATGATTATTGTAGGTGGGCCGGAAAGAACTTCATGCTCTTGGAGTAACTATGCTAACTGAAACAAACTTGAATGACAATAACATAAAGGAAATTATTGGTATAATGGCAAAAATTAATCCTATCCTTGATTCTCTTACGACTGATATTTGTTCGCTTATATCTGAGATTCAGGAACCATGTGTGGCTGAACAACCCACTGAAAATATGTTAGTCCAAAACAAGTTTAAGGTAACACATTACTCATAGAAGTAGTAATTTCACTTAATTTGGTCTTTTGAAGATTGCAGAATTGCGAGTTAAAATTAATATATTGAACGACGAGAAAGAAGAAGCTGTCAAAAATGCAGACTACAAAAAGGCAGGTAGTTTAAAGTTGCAACTCATTGAGTTAAATAAACAGATAGAGGACTTGCGGGAACAGTTCGAGTCACACCAGGTTGCAGTCAGGACGCCGCAGAATGATACAGAAATTCTGTGCCGATGCTTGAGCATCCTGATCGGCATGTTGTCATATCCAGGTCTTAAGACGCTGACAGCGTCGTTGAGGATCTGCAAAGATGAATTTATCAAACCACTGTGTGACAACAACCATCCAGAAGTTCACTGGAGAGTGTACAAGTGCATTGCATTATGTTGCATGCTTGACCGGCAATTAGCGGAACAGACATTAAAGCTCATTTGTTCACCTGTAAGTGCTTTATTTCTGTTGTTTTGATAACGCAGTAGTGAACTGTTTATAGATTATATTCTACCGCTTGACTCCCCAAGATGAAACTGCTAAACGAGTACTGCTGGTTTCTATCGGGGCTGTGTCGGATATTGTACGTCTTTACAGTACTGACATTTTTGGAACAAATGAGGAAGCAAATGTCGATGATTCTCTTAGGCGCCGCCTGAATGGCACTAAAAAACTGCACAGGACTGAAGATGTGGAAGAGATTGAGGATTTTGATTTTAATTCAGTGACATGGAAAGACATTATTGACACATTGCTGAATATGATTGATGATGAGGTGAGTTATTTTGTTGCTTGTTTTTATTTACAGGGGGTTCAATGATTTTACCTTGTGTGCAGAGAGCTGACATAAGGGAGGAAGCATGTAAATCCATATGCGAGTTGATACTGAGCAGGATAGCAGTGTCTCCGGAGTTAATTGCACGTTTGATCCTTAAATGGTTTAATCCACTGACAGGTATGTATTAAATTTTATTTAGTCTGATAGTCATATAAATATTGGAAATAATATCATTTAAGTCAATTTATAGTAGTAAACATTCATGTGTAGTTCTTTTTTTTAAATTGTTTTTAGTTTTTTTGGCTTTATTTTCTTTGTTTGCATTTGATAAACTACATGACAGTTCCTTTGTTTATTTTATTATTCATCACCAAATATCACTAGTAATGTATTAACCAGAGCCAGAGTTGCTGGTTCGAATCCTGCTCTCGCCAATTCGATCACTGGCATTTTTACGGCCCAGCTCGACTCAGGCTGCAATAAATGAGTACCTGGAGATCAAACTCTGGGGTAATAATAGGCGGTCGGTATGTAGTGCTAGCCATGTTACTACCCTTGTGTACCGTAGGCTCTAGATTGTAGCAGATCTATCCTGTTACGACCCTAAAGGGCCTTCAAGGCCTGTTAAGGGGAACTTATTAATGTATTAACCAACCTCTGGTATGGTGTTAGTGTGATGGAGTTCTCCCTTCGTCACCATCACTACTATTGTTTTGTGGTAGAATTTTGCAGAAATTTAGTATGATAAACAACTCTCTGTTATTTTTTAAGCATTTTAGTCGAGGTTTTTTATGATACTTTATTAGGGTTAAAATCAGGACTTGGAACACCAACTACTCACTCAGTTATAGTCTTTACTTGATGTACAAACATCTTGTCATGTTTGGTACAACATAAATATTTTTATAATTCTTGATATTCATGAACTCATACTGTGATTAATAGGACCATATTATTTCACCTTCTTTGAATTTCAAAAGGAATTCTAGCTAACGCTTATTGGTCATTTGTTAATTTATTTTAGATTATTTACAGAAGATCATATAATGATTAATCATTCCTACAGGATACTTTTCCTTTATCCTGCAGTCCTATGAAGCTTTGTATTATTGTAAAAGACAGGCAGTATTCCATGCAATATTTTAACTATCGAATTCAATGATGAAGTTTTATCATTTGACATCACCATGGGTTAGTAGCTGTAACAGTTTTGATCTGTTAATATTGTTTGTCATATATTTATTTTTAACTTGAGTCTAGTTCGAGAAGGTGACTTAAATTTTTATAGGCGTTTCTATTCTTTCATAGTGTGTAGTTTTGTTAAGCAAGTAAAGTGGAGTATATAATAAACTTGTACGTTTTATGTATCATGATGTTAGAGTTGCATTATTGTGGGAACTACAGTGGAAAAAATTAAATTTTTACTGTAGTATCAACTTAAATTATGACATAGAATACTCTTTGTTTTAGAAAAGCATGACCAGAAGTTACAAGTACATCTGGGAACCACTTTTGTGGTTTTTGCACAGCTAGATGGTACAGAGGAAATTCTCGAGAAGGCAGTGTTGCCTGTACTTACCCAGCTGGGCAATGCACCTCCCACAAGTCCTCTGGCAGATGTAGATCTTGACAATGCTCTTCGATTTTTAGCAGCCATCACCAGTATTCAACACCAGCCAGTATGTTTGCAAAACCATATAGTGCATTAAATATAAGCAGTTTCTGTTTCAGGCTGTTGCCCACAAAAATCTGATGTACCGATTGTGCCACCAAATCTCTGCTCAACCACGCGACAAATGTGTTCCTATCTACATAAAGATGCTGCTTAACCTGGAGTTATGCTTGGACCCTGTCAACATTAAGGAGCTGATTAACCAGGCAGAATTAATCCTCGACGTAAGTGGTCTTAAAACTATTTACTTCTGAAGTATTAGTCAAATGTATCTTTTAGGATATATTTGACAGAGCGCCTAAGAGAAATTTGCAGAAGTTTGTGTTTAAACTGAAGCAATTACTGCACAATGATGAAGAGAATGAGGGCGAAGATGTTAATAAAACAGCCAAAGCTGTTGAAGTACTGAATGGGAGTTTAGAAACGTCCCTGCATAGGCTGTCTTTAGAAAATGCGTGGCAAAACAGATCAGAAACAGTTGAAAGGCCAAATAATGTTTCAGGTACAAGTGTAATGTTTTAATTCGACATCTTGCTCCAATTAAACAAAGAATACTATTGCTTACATGTATATGGCTCAAATAGACCTAGAACTTAAGCTGTGTTTTAAATATTGAACCGTTTTACCTTACTGCCTGTAGTATTTTGCAAATTAATAAGGGGTGAAAGTAACAAAACAATTGCAATGGATTACAGTCCTCAAATTTGTATTTATGTATTGTTACTTCATTTCCAAAAAGTGTGTCTGTCTGTTAGTGTTTTGGAGTGGTTACATCAATAATCAATTGCATATTTGATGTGTCAAGCTTTTCTTTTATTTTACTCTGTAAATGAAGTGCCTATCAATACTTACTCTTATGTGGCACAAAAGTTAACTTTGATATCTTGATTTCACTTTATCTTCTCTTCCCAGCATATTTGAATGCTCTTTGTTTTCGATAGAAGTTTAGTGAAATTCTATGACTATTTAGAGTTCCGAATGTGCTAAAAATGGTTTGGATAGGATTAGTATACATCAGAAGCTTGGTATTAAGATCAACAATGTTGATGGTTCAGCTGGTTGTTCCAATAATCCTTTCATAAGTTGTCAAGAATGTGAAGTCACCCATCTTCTGTGTCATACTAAAATTATGATCCTTCATAGTCTTTCAGCATTGACTCCTGAGTTAAATCTCGTAGATCATATTTTGTTGGGTCTCAAATTTCATGTTGCTTTCTAATAATGGTGGGGGAAGCGGCATAAGAAATTTTTTGGTGGGAATAATAGGGTTAGGACAGTGGCAACTGCATTAGGTAATTTGTAGGCTATTTCTACTATTATGTCTTTGTAATAGAAGAGAAAATTATAAGGGGTAACTATCAAACAGGATAAATGATTTGTAGTAGCTGAAAATTGTGAACATTTGATCACAGTTTTCTCCTGAAAACGCTTTGTGTTGTTTATTATTATTATAGTTGGTTTATCCTCATGAGTGGCTAGCTTAGATTATCTACATATTTCAGATTTGCACTAATTATTTTGCATAAAAAACACAGTGAACACCAATATACACATAATGCTTTGCTTGATTGAAATATGTTATTATTTACGATTATGATTAAAAAGTGTTTATTACAGTAACTCAGATGGAAAGCAATTTGCCTGTGCAGGAGCCTTTGAAGAAAGCAAATATTAGGTTATCTGACTCAAATCTATGTGAAAATTCACCAGTTAAAAGGAGAAAATACAGAGGGAGGCGAAGTAAAGAGAGTTCTATAAGCAGCAACGATTCAGAAACCACAGTTTTACATACAATCATCGAAGCAGATAGTTTTCAGGTATGTTGTGCGCTTTGCAGTTGAATATTACAATGAGATGATATTTATGCTAGGCTGGCCTTAGAGAACTTATTCGACAATAACGAAAGTTTTGCTCTTGAAGATCATTTAACTTTACTTATAATTTTTTTTAGAAAAGGATTGCTACTATGTTGTTTCTAGACAGAAACTGTATTGTTTTAAAGATTATATAAACAGGTGTTTGTTACAATGCAATGGCTAGTTGTGGTTGCGCTACAATGTTTATTACCTGTCATAATTCTAGGTATAGTAGAGGGTCAATTGAGAAATATTTTTTATTTTATAAAATTTATGAGAGCATGATAGCCGCAAGGTAAAGGCCTCAATCTGCCACACTGGCATGCGGTAGTCCCCGGTTTGACTCCCGGGTCAATAACAAGGGTAAACATCAAATGCTCTCCAGCCGTCATACAAACACCTTTGGCGGTTGTGAAGTACATTCTCTCTCTCCCTTTTAAATTAAGAAGTTAGGCTAGTTACCTGCCTGTGGTATTTCCTGTAAGGGACACGTTAGGTTGCACTTTGTGTAGTCACCTAAGTGGAGTTCAGTTCCTCATTTCGTGCATTTGAGGGCTGTATAGCAACAGTGTTAAGAGTGACTGACTTCAGTGGTACCAATTCTCTATTATTTTCTGTGATTGCTGTATTTTGATTTCAATTTGAAATACAAACTTCAGATAAAAAATTGTTTTGTATTTTCTATCAAACAGTAAATGTGAAAAAGTAGTCTTCAATTTTGGAATTTCTTTTTGGCTTTGTCTTTTGCATAGAATTCAGGAATTTCACTCCAAAATTTATCAGTTTTTAAGTGGATAGAAATGGAAAAATTACTTGTTTTAGTGAGGAAGGGAATGGTTTAACAGTAGTTTTAACTGCTCATTAGTAGCTGGTCTGCTTTTCCTAAAGAATTGCCTAAGCATTGCCCCTTTTGTCTTCTCTAAGAAACGAAAATGTTTAAATATCTGGATAGAGACGTGCAGTCATAATCATCTTTGATATAATGTTGAACTCACTTTTGTTTATGAATTTGTGGAAATTTACTGATTGGTTTAGTAGATTGTTGATTGGAGTCTTTTTGGCTAGTCATGCCTTCCATAGTTGACTTGAGGAGGGAACTACTGGTTATTTTTTGATCAGTAGTTGAAGTTTTCCAATTGATTGTTTATTCTTGTATTTTATTCTTCTTCTCAGAGTGCCATCTTCGTATGAAGGTCGGCGATTGTTAGGGCTATTTGAATGTTATTCACAGCTGCTCTGAATAATTGATTAGAATTGCAATTATACCAGTCTCTTAAGTTACGCAGCCATGAGGTCCTTCTTCTACCTACGCTTCATTTACCCTGTATTTTTTCTTGCATTATTAGTTGGAGCCACTGGTATTTCTGACCTCTCATTATGTGACCCAGGTATTCCAGTTTTCTTTTCTTGATAGTGAATATTAACTCTGGCTGTTTGCGTATTCTACGCAGAATATTTTCGTTCTCTCTCTCTCTCTCTCTCTCTCTCTCTCTCTCTCTCTCTCTCTCTCTCTCATGTCCAGGGAACTTTTAAAATTCGTCGGTGTAACTCAAACTCAAACAATTGTATTTTCTTTAGATGTGCTTTGCTTGCTTCTGTTCCATATAAAAGTATTGAGAATACATAATATCTAAGTAATCTTATTTTTAAAGCATTGTTTATATCTTTACTGCAGAAGAATTTTTTCATTTGCATGAATTTCGATTCTACTTCTAATTTCTTCTGTTGAATCAATGGAGGTATTTACCCAGATTCCTAAATATTTGCATTTGTCTACTCTTTCTATTAACTTGTTATGAATTCTTAATTGGGCATCTACGTTTGGTGTTTTTGTAACAATCATAAATTTAGTCTTCTTTAAATTCATGTTTAGACCATATCTTTCACTTACTTCTCACACTCTTTCTACTATTCTTTGTAGGTCTTCTATGTTTTCAGCAAGTAAGACTGTGTTGTCGGCATATCTTATATTATTTACTGGCTTCCCATTCACTTTAACACCTGCTGTTTCTTCATGAAGTGCTATTTTTATGATTTCTTTAAAATATATATTGAATAGAATGGGAGACAATATACATCCTTGTTGGGTACCTCTTCTTATTTTGATTTTATCAGATACTTTGCTTTCGAAGCACAGTTACTTTTTGGTTGTGATATGGATTTTGTATTATTTGTAGGTTGTTTTTATTGATTCTCTTTTCTCTTAAGATCTTCATTAGTCGTTGGTGTCGGATTTTGTCGAACGCCTTCGCATAGTCTATGAAGCAAACATAGACATCTTTATTAACATCGATACTGCGTTGCATCAATACATTAAATCCAAAAAGTGCCTCTCGTGTACCAAAACCGTTTTTAAATCCAAATTAAGTTTCGCTAACTTCTTGTTCTAATTTATTGTAAATTCTTTTATGGATTATTTGTAGTAAAATTTTTAGCATGTGGCTCATAAGGCTAATCGTCCTGTGATCCTCGCATTTGGTTTTTTGGGGATCATTACGAAAGTTGATCTCACTCAGCCATTCCTTAGGTATAACGCCAGTTATGTACATGGAATTAATGAGATCTAATAATGCGTCAGTTTGGTCATCATCAATTAATTTTAAAAGTTCATTTTGTATTTCGTTGGAGCCAGCAGCTTTTCTATTTTTTGCTTGTTGTATTGCCTTCATCACTTCATCCTTGGTTATTAGAGGACTAACTTCGTCTTCTGAAACGTAGTTTTGTTTTATTTCGTTGTCATCAAAGTGTTGTTGTGTACATTCCTTCCACCTTTCTAGTTTGCGTTGTAGATCTATGATGATATTACCATTACTGTCTCTGAGAATACTTGTTTGCTTCTTCTTAAAAGTTCCAGTTAGTTCTTTTACTTTCTTATAATGTTGAAGTCGTCATGTTTCTGTTGTAAAGTTTCTAATTCTTAACATTTTTCACTTAACCATTGTTTCGTCACTCTTTGGACCTTTTTTCTTATTTCTATTTGAATATTTTTATATTTAGCAGTATTGGTGGTTTTGTATAATCTTCTTTCCTGCATTAATTTTAGAATTTCATCAGTCATCCATTCATTCTTCTTCTGGGACATTTCGGGTTTCAGGCATTCTTTACTTGGTTCTAATATTGCATTGTCTATTATCTTGTCTAGCTTTTTGAATGTTTTTATTAATTTCTTCCTGTAGTTGGCTTTTAGTGACATCGTCTTTTAGTTTATCTATTTCAATCGTCTTTTGCTTTGACGTTATTTTAATTTTATTTAGCCGTACTTCTAAAGTAGCAACTACGGGATTGTGGTTAGAAGATATGTCGGCACCGGGGTAAGTCTTAGCGGTTTTCACGCTATTTCGAAATCTTTTTCTGATCATTATAAAATCTATTTGGTTCCTGATTGGCTTTTGTTTCGTGTCTTGTGGAGATTTCCACGTATACAGATGTCTATTTGGTAACTTAAAAAAAGTGTTTGTTACTATTAAGTTATTTTCTTGGACAAACTATACCAGTCTTTCCCCTCGTTCATTTCTCGTTCCAAGTCCGTATTCCCCTATTAGATCTTGAGTCTTGCCTTTGTCCAATTTCGCATTGAAATCGCCCATTATTATTAGTATTTCGTGTTTCTTTGTATATATCTCTATAGAATTGTTCAATTTCATGGTCATCTTTGTCTGCTGTTGGGGCATAAACTTGAAGAACATTCATTTTTCCTACAGAAGTTACAAATTCTATTAACATGACCCGATCCGAGAGTGGAATAAAACTTGTTACTGACTCACTAATTTTTGTTTCTACCATAACTGCTACTCTGTGACGATGGGGAGAGTTTATGTTTCCAGAGTAGAACATCTTATATTTGTCTGATGAGTATATTCCTGAGCCTATCCATCTTGTTTCACTAATGCCTAATATATTTATTTCTAGTCTTTCCATTTCTGACATTAAATTATGTATCTTGCCTGCTTTATACAGGTTTGTAGTGTTTTATGTTGCAATTTTAAATTTCCTCCCGGAGATTCTTTGCACCCTCTGGCCACTGAAGACCTGCCGGGGACTGAAGGCCGTACTACAATTGTGATTAGTCATAATGATTCTACTAGGGAGAACATATAATGGAGTGGTCTCCCGTTGCCTTCTCCATCGCAGTATCGCGGTCGATTGAACTGTTTCAGTACTCGCCCCCGATAGTCTGGTATTAAGCTGTACTGGTTCCCTTAACTTCCACCTTAATCCAGTATTGATGGTTACTGCTGCCCTCCATCAATGTTCACCATATCTGGCTACCCTCACTTAGTTTAGCCTGCAGGCCAATGCAGTTTCCCAGGATGTGGCACTTGGAGCCATAAGTGAAAGTTGGGTACTCTGGGTACTCTCCTGTCAATCGTACATTCGATGTGGCCGATGTGGCTCTTACAAAAAGTGCTACCTCTTCAGCGTAAACCCTACACCCCTTTTTTTATTTTATTAATTCATATATGTAACTCAATGTTGTTTATCTTTGTGGGTATCAGTAAAAAATCACTATATTGGTTTTGAGCATTAAAGTTAGCGTTCGGTCTTTTACCACACTGGAGAGGTATCTTATGGGTAATAGCTGATGTCACAATATTAAGAACGGTTTTGCACAACGAAAAGTACCCTAGATACCTCGGAGTAACCCTTAACAAGAAACCTGGAAGCCTCAGTAAATATGATGATGTACATTTCCCCCTTAAGAGACTATATGGCAAAAACCCATGCGTATAGGTAGTTCAAAATTTAGCTCTGAAGGCCTTTTTGGTACTTCTTTGTTAAGAATTAGATCCTGCACCATAATAATAACATGTTAACCATCTAGAAGTTCATCTTCCTACTAATGTCCAAAATCATGGAAATTTATTATTATATGAACTTTACCTTCAGAAGCGACCATTATGAGCATCTTAAGAATTTTATTTTTTAAAAAATGCTGCAGGAATGATCTGCATTAATAAACCAACTTTTACTACAAAAAAAGGATGTTATGTATCATATTCTATATGTCAAAGACATTTTTTCCAATAGGAGGTAATTGCCCTTTACTATAATGCATGTTCCAAAATGAGTTACATCATGCCAAACTTAAAGTTTATTAGAAAGAAGACCAAAATCATAATATGTGAAAGATTAACGCACAAACTAAGACTGAAATAAGAATTGATGAGGAAAAATTAGGCGAGGTAGATGAATGTGCATATCTAGGTAGCATCATTACAAAAGATGGGAGAAGCAAGAGAGAAATAAACCACTGAATTGTGGACCATTGGCCTACAAGGAAAAGGAAGATTGAAGCTTTTGGAGATCAATGGTGTTATAGAAGGATGATGAAAATTAGCTGGATGGACAGGATTTATAACGACGAAGTACTGAAAAGAGCTAAAGGAAGGAAAAGTATGTGGAATAGATAAGGAAAAGACAAGACTTCTTCCTTTGTTACAAATTATTTACAACCTTCTTTTTAAGAAAAATTCTCTTTTTTACAATTTATCAAATAACATGGATTAACTAAACGTAATAATATCATAGAAACCAGAAAAGTCCATAACATTGCATAGAAAAATTTGTCTCCTTGAGTCGCCATGACGTAGCTAAATGCAAATTTGGTTTTGTTGCAGCTAGACAAACTAAATGAGGATGACCTAACAATACACAGCCCATCCACAACAGAATCTTCAAATTCTAATGGTTCTATTGGTGCTCAGAGAAGAACAAAAAAAGTCGTAGTCTCAGAAACGTCATCAGACTCAGAGTAAGTTTTCTGCGTTTCCGTTTCAGCTGCTGTAGTTTAGTAACCCAATCACTCTTTCAGAAGCAATACGAAAGAACACCTAAGGCCCAAAAAGGTGCTAGTAGTGTCAGACAGTGGGTCTCAATCTGAGTAAGTTTACTTCTCCGTAGCTTCATAGCTTAGCTGACACTCTTTTTGCAGTGGTTCTCAGACAACTAAATTGCGAAGGTCGCTGCGGAAGGGGAAAAGTCAAAAGCGATATTTGTAGGTTATTATTTATAAATAGAAATTGTAGCAGGTGTTACAGTGCTGTTCCAGTGAATGAAGATTCTACTAACGTCACAGTTTCTATATTTATATATGGAGGGTTAGAATACTACTGAAACATTTATGAGACACTATATTATGCATTTTTAGTAAAACAGTTAGACATCTTGTAAATATTTATCAATAAATACAAAAATAGTTGTTATGAATGTACTTTCATGATTGATGTACTTAGGACGACTTGTTAATACAAGAATTGTTCTATTACATCAATTCTAAGATATTTCATTTAAATGCTTTAGTTAATTTATTGTATAGTACAAATTAAATGGTTCTTGTATATAGCCTTTAAGGATTCCAAAGTTGTTTTGTAATTGTATGATTAGTAATTATAATGATAAAACTTGAAATTTTGAATGTAGTTGCATTAGTTCATCATAAGCGCCCTACAATTTTCTTCAATTTCCATTTTCTAGGCTGATTTTGTTGCAAGTCCTTTCATTGTAGGGCAGCTTATAAACTTGCAGTTGGTGTAGCTGTTCAAAAGGAAAATGGTTTGAGCTCAGTTTGGAAAATATCAATAAGGTAGGCAATTACGATGTTTTACCATTTCCTATGGTATAACAATGTTTTTATAATTTTACAATCGATAAGAATTAGTGGCAGCTTTTGTCACTGCTATTATACAGGTATTAGGCAAAATAATGGAAACATTCGTCAAACCTGGGATGTATTTTAATATATATATTGTATAATGAAGCATAATGATCGTCAAAAGATGAAACTGCATGATAGGGACTGCCAAGCCTTGAAGCATATTGTAACGTTACAGAGAAAACAATGACCAAGAGAGTGACTACAGAATATAGGTATATATGGTCATGGTGGTATTGTCAAGCCACCAATAACAGATATGAATGCTCAAAGGCGACATGCATGGTGCAATGTCCATGAAAATTGGACGTTGAAGGACTGGCAACCTGTGATTTTCTTGGACTAGTCATCCTTTACCCTCTTTCCCACCACTGTGTTTGTCTGGCGATCACCCTCTGAAGCATATGATATGGACTGTTTCTGCCCAACTCTATTATGATCTGGGACAGAAGCAGTGTATAGAGAACTCTTGGATAACCAGGTCCACCCAATGGTGCAAACTTTATTTCCAGACGGGAATGCGACATTCCAGGATGAAGAACATGCTGATGAGGTTCAACATATTCCCTGGCCGGCACAGTACCCAGACCTGAATATCATCTAGCTTCTGTGGACTGTTTTGGAAACCAAAGTTTTGCATCGATTTCCACCTTCTTTATCTCTGCTTGAGCTGGAGGCTTCATGAAGAATGACTTAAAATTCCATTTATTATTATTCAGGACTTACATCGGTCTATTCCACCCAGAATTCAAGCTTTATTGCATGCTAAAGATGGACCAACACTATATTAATGCAAGATGTTCCTACTTCCACAAGTGTTTCTATTATTTTGTCCAATACCTGTATGTATAATGCTATAAACTTTTGATGACGATTGTGCCCAACTGGTTAAAATATAGGTAAACTCTGTGAAACTATGAGATTTCAGTAACTTAGAATTCTTTTCACAGATAAAAAATTTGCAGTTGAACTCTTCAATTATCACAAAGTTCTATGATTTGTTTGAGGATTTTTATCCACTTCTGCAGTAATGTGATGGTAACACTGTAAAAAGATGGCTCAAAACCTTCTCTACAATGGTTAAAGTTAATATTTTAAAATCTGTTGTTTTTGACTATTTGTAATAATGAACATTTGAGCTTTCAACAGAATTGAGTACTAGCTTACTAGGCAAAACCATCCATAAGTGGCTTGAGGTGAACGTACCGAATTTCTAGCAATTCTGCTTTTTGTATAGAGCTTGAAGACATGGTTTCCAAGAAGAGGCAGTCTAACTAACATTGGAACTTTAAAGCTTTACATAGTAAGGGCAGTGGTAGACTTTCCACACAAAACCTTGTATTATGTAATTAATGCATGATATAGACTAAAGACGGCTATTTTCAAAAGTATTGATTACATGTTACGTTTTTCTATAAAGAAAAATAAGTTATTTGAAAAACTGTCTAATGACGTCATATATATGATAAGATGAGGTAAATAAATATTTGTTCCTACAGGGTTCGACCGGAAAGTATCGGGAATAATTCAATAAAAACAAAAGTATTGCAGATAATCGTTTATTTTTTAAAAATTATTTAAAATAGTTTCCTTCTGTATTTACACAGCGTTTCCAGCGTGTTTGCTACGCTTTCAAGGTTTCCTGGAATGCGGAAACTGAAATGCTGATTATGGCCTTGGTCACAGGGGTTTGAACCCTCTACGGGTTTCTTTCAGGCTGGATTTGAGTTTTGGGGGCAGAAAGAAGTCGGGTTGGGCAAGTCCGGGCTGTACGGCAGTTAGCGTTGCCACGTTGTGCTTAACCAAAAATGTCATCACGCCTGGGTGCATTGTTGTGGTGGAGGGTTTTTGACTTGGTTTTTCCCTATTGGCTTGTCTTATCAGGTTCAAAGTCTCTATTTTTTAAGTTTGACACAAAACTTCATTAGATAACATTGATCTAATATACGCTGCAGGTCGAGTCCACGACCCGCGTTACTAAAACACGGTTTGTGGGAAGCGCGATCCTCATTCTTAAGACTTGGAGGCAACTAAGCTGGGCCGCATTCTTTACCTAAGACTCCCGACCATCCATCCCGCCGAAAACCTGTGTGTGTTTATGTGTAACTAATATTGCAACTGCTACAGTTATGAATCGATTTCAAATGTCAATACCTCATTCGAACCGAATAAAGATTTTAGATTTTCGATTTAGGTCATGGTCATTATCATGAAGTAATTCGACAGTTTTCGCCACTTATCGGTGTTTCATTCACTACGTGACCAATTCTTGCCGTAAGTAGGCACATACGGCACAACTTTAATTTATGTGAATATAGCCGAACTGCTTATATATGGCTGACAAAACGATTATTGGTTCATTTTTCAATTGTTGACAAAACTCTGAACTAAATATTTAGTTTGGGTTGCCCGTTCTTGGGACGAGCTTTTTCACCAGTCCTTTATATTTATGAACTCTGTCTATTTTTCAGATTGAAATATTTTAATGATAAGAGGGGGTAGGTCGTATGGATTATTCATGATCAAAATATTTTTAAAGGTTTTAATGGTTGAAATCTAACACTAGGGATTTCGCGCAAAAAGGTATTTTTGGCGTCCTAGGCTGACAATTTTTCACTCGCCTTCCCTCAAATTTTTGCAAGGTGGGAACTTACACTTTTTTAACTGGATTGGAAACTTGGAACAAATGAACCTACAATCGAAGCTTCGCTCGGCGGAAGCAAATTAAACGGTCGTAGCAGACGCGTTCGGCAATGCAGTGGCCCGATGACAGCCGCAGCCGTCCGGCTATTCGGCAGGGAGCGAGAGCGGTCCCAACATGCGTGCACGAACGCATGAACTTCCTCGTACAAATTAAGCACTCAGAGCGAAGCACGCTAAATTTCATATCAGTCGTCTTTGTTTACTTTCCGTTCAAATGTATATACACACACAACAATGCGTTTATGTTAATATAACTGCAATTAAATCATAAATCGTAGTTCTATCTGTTTTAGAACTTAGAGCTGATAGATTGGACAAAGTATTTTCGCACCATTTGCAGCGTCTCATCCAAGTTTAGCTAATGACCATTTGATTCTCTTCTTGTTATCAGTCCCCTAAATTACCATTTCACCCAACTTAAGTTTTTTTGCTAGTTTTTGAATTTTGAACTAGTAATTTAAAGTATTTCTTTCTAAACCGATCTCTTAATTTCTTACAGATTTGCTTAACTTTCTTCAGGTGCATCTGGGGCCGAGTAGTTCCCATAAGTTCCAATTCTGAAAATTGGGGTAGGTCTTATTCTGAGGAAGCCTAGCTGCAGTTAAAGGGATTAAATTTACAGGGTCCTTAGATACGTAAGTCAGGGGATTGACTACAGTTTTAGCCTCAACGAGGCAAGTTTCCATTTGGAGGTTGTTCAACTTTTTGTTCCTCGGCATCCTCTTAATTAATTTCTTCAAAGTGCAGATTATCCGCTCTCAGAATCTATCCTATGAGGTTGCAGCTGGAGGAATAAATTTACATTTCATTTGCTGAGACTCAAACTTCTGTTTTACTTCTTCCCACTTGATTTCTTCGTATATATATAATAAAATTAATCCATTGCCATTGCGTCCTACAGATGGATGGCTTCTGTTAATGAACCGAGACATAGCTAGAATGAAATCCTCGGTTGTCAAATTTTTTACTAGTTTCCAGTGAAATGCTTGGAAATTCACTCGAGGAGGTTTTAAGGAGACTTTTTGGCACTTAACAAACCTTCTTGATTGTCTTTTTCTTTAGATCCAAAAAGTCTCATATAATTCAGACATTAAAAATCCATTTATAGCACATAATATTTTACATATACATGTGCAATTAAATGCTAAACTTATTTGTAATCTTCAGTAAGCACAACTGGTCTTCAGTATCTCCATGGTTCAAGAGTTTGGTTTAAAATATGAAATATAATTTGATACGGGTATTCCATTTACTTTCGCTTCCACTTTCAGAACTTTTAGGACTTTGTACTTAGCAGAGTTAAGTTCTTTAAATTTTAGTTTTACTACTTCGGTTGACTGTCTCTGGGTTTTTTCAAACCAATCTCAGAATCCAAATTATTAGATGAATATTGCTTCAGTATTTATTAAATCTGTGCTAGAAATATTCACACGAGTAAGACTTGCAGCTTTCTTTTGCTCACTCTTAATTTCTTCTAAATTGAAATGGGGTTTCTGCATTGGCCAAGAACTTTCTTCTTTGTGGAACCAAGTTGTTCCTTTTCGTTATTTCCTTATTAACAGCTCCTTCACATCCATCGTATAGGAGACTGTTAGGTTTATTTCTACTGGAACAAATCTCCAGGAATCCGTGCTTGTGAGGTTGGAGATTTATCTGGTACGATAATCAACAAATGTTTTCTAGGAATTGTTTTTCTTACACCAGTAAAGTACCATGGTGGATACTGTCCAATAATAGCTGTTTTAATATTGTGGGTTAGTTTGGCCCCGATAGTACATTTTAATAGCTCAAATCTTGGAACGATGATTCTTTTTGCCAGCGTAATTCTAGATTTTGATTAAATTAGTTGTACATTGACTCGATCTTCAGTTCTAGTACAGAAAAGTACTGCTGCAGTGTAATCCTTCTGATTAGCATATAAAATATGTATGTAATTGTGAATTTTTCCACAGTTTCTATTGTCATGTAGCATGAAATCTTAATTTCTCGAATTTTTCTAATATCCTTCTGCGTTATATATTCAGGAATTTTTGGAATCCCTTTTATTTTACGATGTTATAAATCTTGGATAAGGTTTTTTAGAGGAACTATTGCTGGAACACTAATCCCAACGGGATCAAAGAAGGCTTAACAATTTTTTTGGTTAACTTCTCTGGTAAGTATTTATTTAATTTAAGGTCTTAAACAAGAGTCTCTGATTCCACATTCTAAAATAACCACAAGACTTCAGTTTTTAACTTCACAGCAGGTACAGACATTTCTGAACTAAATCTACTCTGTAGCTTAACTTTGGTATAAAGACTGTGATTTCACTGATGGGGTTTGGAGAATTCATTACTTATTATCTCATAAGCTTAGGATTTGAATATTTGGTACTCTTTGTAACTGGAGGCTGATGTCACATTGTCCACTTAAAGGGAGTTTATCGATTTCTTAGTACTGCTCATTGATTTTACTCATCTAGTAATTTAAAATAGCTCCAATCAGGAGTAGCCTTTAGTTGATACCATAGAGAACTCTTCTATGACGCTATAACTCGCCATTCCAATTATACCACAAAAACTATAAGTACTCTTGATCTTCCTAAATATCACTTACGACACCAATATTCTTCTCTCTAAATTGCAGCAATACGTTTTGGGGAGAAATGCAATTAGGTTGGATCCTTTACATAAACAGTCATTTAAGAATAGATTCCTTTCCACAGAATACGAAGCACCAAAAACTGATTAGACAGGAATGGTTGAACCGAACGGTGGACAAACAGCAATATTTAAGTCCTGAGATTCCTTCCATGTTCCAGTCTCTGAATACTTGGTTATAATGTTCAAACATATTTTTTATTTATTACCTGGCACCTCAATTAACATGGAGCTTCATGTTAGTGTAATGGAATATCTGTCTTTCTTAGTAACTTTTAAATTGTTTTAGAAATAATACTGTCCTTTGAGCTCCTTTTTACTTTTTGTTTGAACTTTGATTGGATCCTTGATACTGAAAACTTTCAGACTCCATAATTCTTTAATTAAGTTTGGTTCAACAGACAGTAAGATTAAACTATTTGCATTCTCCATGTTATTATCTGATTGTGGTTTACCCCTTGGTGTCCACCGTAATTTCTGGAAGATAATCAATTAAGATCAGTATTTCTAACTCCAGGCAGCCTGGTCCAATGTTATAAACGAATTCCTTTTCTTTATTTTATTAATCTATAGTCCATTATTTATCCCGGGAACAGGTGAGAAAATTTTTTTACTTTCCAGTACATCTAAATGCACACAGAGAGTATTCTCTGTATTTTGAACTGTTATATTGTACATCTTGTACTCCTGGGTAATGTTGGATTCTCCAAAAAGTTTGTGATTTGTTTCACTTTATCATGAGTTAATTGTACTTTATAAATCTTCAGCTTGCCAAGTTTATAAGATTACTTCTTTGGTGCAGTTAAGACATCGCATAGACCTTTTGTTGTCAAACTTTTAGAATCCAATTTTTTGAGGTTTTGTAATCTTAGCTCCAATGTTTTCTATTACAGGATATGTACGTTGGAGACTTAGCCTTATCTTTAGTCTTTTGTCCCGAGAAGAGTGCTGCTGCTGTAAGTAAGGAATTCTGATTATTCTTATCAATTGAATTTTCCGCAATTTTCTTTCTGTAATTGGTTCTATTAATACCCTTTTTAACAAAATCCAGACGCTTGGATCCTTCAATCGTGGATTCAACTAGTGGGGAAAGCAGCGTTGTTCTTGGCTTCAATTTCCAAAGTCCTTAAAACTTGAAGATGTGATTCTAATTGATCATGCAACTGACTTGTTTCTTTTATTCTTCATCTGTATTGACTCTACAATTTTGGGAGGTAAATTTTTTATTAGCATCTCTTATTGGATAGTTAGTTATTATAGTGTGAGCTCTGGTTTCAGGATTCATTGTTGGAACTTTTCTGATGGACCTTTTTATATTGCGACCATCATGATTACCACATCATGTATTCTTCACTGAACTTTGCAACACTAATTTTCGGAAGATTGAATTTACTTGTCTATATCAACGAGTGATCTACTTCTCCATCTGATAATTTCTTAATAGTCCTTTGAGAATTCTTTTCACATCTAAGATTAATTTCTGCATCTTTTTTAATCAATTTTTGACCATCATTTACGTTGCTTAAATAATAACCTGTGATCTTTATCTTTATATTTCATTAGTTGCTTGTGTTTTTTAACTTTTGCTGGGATGGTTCACACTTTTATCATATTTCTTGAATTTCATAGGATATATTTTTCACTTCAATTTTCTTAGCTTGGCGCCTGCGTGCTAACCTGGAAATTTCAACTTGACTAGCATCGATTGATAAGTATGCAGGAAGGATAATTTCCACATAGAAATGTGTTTCTAATAATTAATAACCTAAAATAATTCGCATAAGTATTGCCTTTGTTTTTAACTTTATTTCTTTACATTTAACAATTAATATAGTTACTACAGTTTAGAAGTAAAACTTTTTATTGAACTATCTTTGCTAATAACATCACAAGTTAAGAAAAACAAATTTATAAAATAAAAATTTCGTCTAGATCAATAGTTTTAGACAATGTTCCAATAATGCTAGCTGCATTTCCACATTGGATAGCTAAACTAATTCTTTGTCTTAGGTATGATTTCAATCTGGACTCTCCAGTTAGTAGGTGAAGGTAGTTTCCAAGCTTTGCGATAAAATCCGTTGCTTCATCACACCAAGGTCCCAAAGTCTCTACTGCAAAAGGAATGAAGATATATCCTTGGTCGATGAGCTCTTTGTATTTCCTCTTCTTGTTATTGGCAGCATTGTTTGCGATAAGGCCAGCAGTTACATTAGATTGTTGTACAATGGGGTTAGGGTATCAGTACAGGTAGCATCCCAAATAAGGTTTATACCATAGGACCACGGGCTTAAAGTTAAACCGACCACTCTTTTGCCATCATTACGGAAGAGTCCACATGGCCCCATTTTAGATGGGATGTTAATGGATAAGGCTTGTTGAATGATCTTATTTAGTTCCTGGTGGCGAGAGTGACGATTACTGCTTTTTTTACATGAGAAACCATGAGTTTCTGACTTGTCCATTTTATCTCCACAGATGCATTTGTGGCGCTCGCAAATGTTACATCCCAATCTGAGAGCAACTGATATTCTGAAAGTCTTGTCATTCAGGAAAGTTCCAAGTTTCGTGCATAGAATTGCATTCAGCCAGGCACTGGATTCGGGTCTAGTGGAGGCAAGATATCTCGCCTGATCTCTTTCAGAACTGAAATTGAAAGTTCGAATTATTCTGTTCATATTCAGGATGTCCCAACTTTTTTGACATGAAGGAATGGGAGGTGTCTCATCTAATAAATTGTTCCAGATTCTGATGTAGTCTAAGTATCCTGAAACATGGACTAAGTTATTCTCGGGTAATAACATCATAGAATAAATCAGCTCCGATACAGAATTCACAGACGACAAAAAGGCTGGGATGTAGATATCAGATCATTTTCTAATTCCGATGGCTCCTTGGGATACGGGAAGTGAAGCAACTCTTGATGTCTGAGCGTCAAGCTTAATATTGATTATTTCTTCAAGAGATTTTGAGATGTTCTCATCAATTCCATTCAGTAGTGTAGTAGAGTTGTGAAGGGGGATTGTCCCGAGCAAGAACGTTAGTCTGGGTATCCCGACTGAATGTTTCAGAAAATATGCTGTGTGGAAACTTAGGCTGAGAGTAGGAGATTGATTTCTTCTTCTTTTTTTGAAAAACAAAATGGAATGGCTGAAGGGAGTAGTGGAGCACTAAGTAGAGTCAGATTGTCAATAATAATTTGAAGTTTTTGAAAGTTAGAGATCACTTTACTATCAGGGTCTGAACAGAAGTATAGCCCACACTTCGATGGATTCACCTCCAAACCAATTTTATGGCATTCTTTGATAAGAAATTCAAGGTCATCCAAAACAACTTCAGGTTTTCCACCACGTGTTCCATCGTCCAAGTGATATGAATTGAGCTCAGAAGAAAAACCACTAATTATTGATAGAATTGTTAAGCAGAATAGGGGTCCACAAGGGTCACCTTGCTGTGCACGAACGGACGACAAAATACGGTACTTTCCAAAGAACAGAAAGCTTGGATCCTGGTAGCATTGCGTAAGGAACTTATATATTTCAGGAGCATGTTGTAGAGTTTTCTCCAACATTACATCTCGTTCCACCGAATTAAAAGCATTTCGAAAATCAATTTTTAGGATTACTTTGTTCGTGTTGCGATTGAGTTCGATGAAGGATCTTGTGGTATGGATAATGGCTTCGCATACGCCTTATGTTCCAAAACCAAGTTGAATTGGACGTAATAATTTTCCAACTTTTTCTTTCACTCGTGAACAGGCGATTTTGGCAGCTAATCTTCGTAGAGTGCAGCCAATTGCAACGGAACGGATTTCGCCATCTTTCTTGTTTAAAGCACAAAGGGAGGCTCCGTATATTATTGGTACGATATTCTTATTTATTTTTCCAGCTAGCATCAAATTGACTAGACTTGTGATAGAAGATAGAAGTTCGGTCCCAGCTTCACTCATATTTTTGGACGTAAGATCTTTTAGATGTTGAGGTCGTAGTGCATCAATTTCACCTACAGTTGTTTATAACTTTTTACAGTAGTTCAAGTCTATAAATGACTAGGACGAGCTGAGTTGTCTTGGTATTTTAACGCCCAACAGCACAATCCTGCCGCTCTAACTAACCTGCCTTAATCTTTGTAACATTTACTTTGATTTAGATTAGTTAAGCCTATATTTTTCCAGGAATATTCGATGATACGGCGGCTTCAATGATACAAAAAGTTGCACATGAAAATATATTTATTATTCTTGATTCTACGTATTCTACTTAAAAGTTAGAATAGAGATGAAAGGAACAAAAAGCAAGGGGCGTGGTTTGTGAGTAAGGCTCTTTCTCCCAAATTCCATCCTGTGGCTTGAAAAATACATGCTTTGGGGAATATATAGTGAAAAAGTATAGATATTTGATTGTATAGTATAGAGTAAAATGAGAAAATGTGCCGAAAAGCTTTTTAAAATTTTAATTTAAATGCAAACAGAACTGGCAGTTTTTAGAGCACTTAGTGAACATCATAGTGGTAACTAAGAAAATCTAGACCAAGAGACAAAGACATGCCCAAAACAAGAAAAGGTTAGTGAGATGATTTCCCAGAAGTTCAAAGAGGTTTCGACAAATATACAATGGAAACGAAGAGAACTGAAAAGGCGAACAGGGTAATACATGCAGCAGATTATCTACTTCAATCTAAATTTTTGAATAAGTAATGTAGAGAAAAGCTATACAGAGCACTAATAATACCAGTTGTCTGCTATGGTTCTGAAACGTGGACTGTGAGCACTAAAAACCGAAAATTATTAAACTGATTTGAAAGAAAAATCTTGAGAAAGATATATGGCCTGGTATATGAGAACTTGGGTGGATGACTACAAAGAATGAATTTTGAACTACAAGAGATTGGAGTAGTTTGAAGGCAATGAACGAGACACAAGAAAGAAGAAGGTTGCCGGGAAGCCCTCGAGAAAGACGAATTGACAATAGATGACCTAAGAATACTTGCAAAATTGAATTGGAAAGGCTTTACTCGAGATAGGGAAAAGTGGAGGTAGGTTGTGGAAGAGGCCAAGGCCGATGATGGGCGATAGTGCAACAGTGTGTTTGTAGCTTTGGACTTTTGAAACTTTGTTTTCTTCTAAAAAAACATAAGAGACCATATAATTTGACTATAACCTACAACTATAATGTGCTTGACTTATAGAGCTTTATATAGCTTTAGTGTAGTTTCACTAGCTATTACTGCTGGCTTAGAAAAATTAGTGTATTTCAGAATTACCTCGGTGGTTTTAGCACGACTATGGGATCTGTGGTTTTCAACAAAACCAATTTATTTTGTCGACGTGGCGGAATCCTGACCAGTGCCAATAAAATAACTACTGAAGTCGGTCAAGTCGTGTGAGGTTCTGAGGCGGCAAAGTGCTTGCTAATATCAGCTATCTGGAATTATTACTTATTCATACTATTTTTCTACTAACTCAACTATCTATAATGCGTTGCTGTAGAGAGCCCAGTTGGGCACATTTGCGTTAGTAAGAGCGATGACCAGAGACTACATCAAAGTTGTTAGTATCGAAACAGTGTTGGATCTATCCGGGTGTTATTTGGACTGTAGAGCTGAACTACTAGGTGACAGTTATCTAGGTCATAATGTTCTAGATTAGTACTGTTATTGTTAGTTTTTTAATTAAAACTCTTTTTAGACGCAAATGTATCGGTTATTTAAGGTTGATCAAGACAAATCTGCCAAGTATCGACCAATGTTCTACTTTTGTAGAAAGAACTGATTAACTATTTTAGATACCGTAGTACATAATTTTGCAATGCTTTATTTGATTTAAATTTCTTTATTATTAGATTAATTTTAAATTTTACAGGAGCGCAACCAACAAATGTACTGCTTTAGATTGGTCTTACGTGGTTGGGTACTATTTCTATACATTTCAGCCCTTTCTTGGTGTTTTGTAACAATTTGTGCGCTAGTGTTTTTCTTTTTTGGGCATCGGAAAATTTTTCCATCAACATTCTATGTTGCTTTTTTTGGGTTCTGGCTTAAAAAAGTGCTTTATCATATGCAAACATTTGACTTGACTCTGATGCACTGTTACTACTAATTCTCAAATCTGTAATCAGACGAAATACGTTATGGCGGGGGTAGGATACCGTAGTTAAAGTTCTCTATAAATCGAAAATTGAAGCTAATTTTATTCCAATATATTAGGCGGATATAACAACAGTAACACAATGCTGGATATAATGACGGTCAAATAGCCATATAGGGGTATCTTCGTCGGAGCAACATTGAATGGAAAGCTACTTAAGCTGGACGGTACTGCCACTAAGCGCAGGGGAGCGCCTGTACCCTCCATTATTTTCATTGGTAACACGTAGAGGATGAAATTTTTTTCTGCAATTAGTGGTAACGTACGTTTTGCTGCGAAAAATTATAAGTTCCCTTACCAGGAAAATCTGGTGGAATATTTACATTCTCCAGGACGTAGATTTGGTGAGCACTTAATATTCTGTGCGCGTGAAAGTGGAATTGCTCCCCTGGATCGACGCTGGCCGTGTCAACCCCCACTCCTACTATATTCTTTGACCGAACGATCCACTCTGCGGCTTTCAACGAAATTCCTAAAGAGCAAAAGCAAGTAGGCACTTAGTTAGTTTCAGTTAGTTGAGTTGTCCATTTTACCGGGGAATTTCATGTTGTTAGCATCAATCCCCAAATATTTCGTTTGGTCGTGATAATACTGGGACCATCCGAATTTCACTAAGAGCACGGAATTTTCTGGTATAGGTCCGTGCTCGTGCACCCATTCTTCTAGGTGCTTCTCCTCCAAACGCGTTTTATCTTTTAACTCCTCAGTTTCCTTTGAAAGGTCGACCATTATGCCTGTGGTATTAAGTTACATTACAGCCATAATGGTAGCATAAGGGATGGTTTAACCTGATACGATCAAACTTGACAGCGGTACTTCTCCTACCTTCAGACCGTGCTTGTTGAAGTGATAGGGAGCGTCGAAATGAGTTCCCCCGTGCTCGCCGGCGCAAAACTCATTAGAAGCATACCTGGACAGGCCTTTACTATAATAAACGAAGCACGGTTGCTTTATACATACCACGAGCCGTCTTGGCGCACTTTCGCTAATTTTTTGGTGAAAACGAACCGCTCCGTGTTGGGCCAGTAAATGCTGTCGTTGCCGAACGACCACGTCAAGTCTACTGCATCTTCTAGTCTAGTTGGTGTTGCTGTTGCCGTTGCCGTTTCTAGGCAATAAATAAATAACACAAGCGCAATACGCATGATTTCGGTCCAAGCTTGAAGGCAAATTGTGGAGGAGGTCGTCCGTCTTTATTTGCTCGTTGAACATATTCAACGAAAAGGTCAGGTCATTAGCTGCTGATTGTTGTATTAGTAGACACTAAAAATTTCATCGGTGCTTAAACGGAGAATTTGAAGTAGGGCGTGACATCGTAGTGTCACGCGTATTTAATTAAGAAACAAGTAGTGGGCAGGAGGATGTAGCTGTCGTTAATGTCACCAATGTCAAGCAGGTCATTAAGTTCTGTATTATCCTACTGGACGTCATGAGAACGATAGCTATCGAGAACTTAGAATGAATGTTAGGTGCGTAATTTTGTTAATTGTTCTTACTAAATTTTAAAATTGGAAGACAGGTAAATAAAAGAAGTTCATGTTGATAGAGTTTTATGAAGTATTTCCCGTCAGTTGTTGCGTTAGTCCACCGTGTTGATAAGTTTCGAAGAACTTGTCTTGCATCATCGTTTTCAAAACCGCCCCCATCTTCTTTAAAAGGAAACCTGTTTTAAATATTCTGCAACGTCATAATTACCGTATAGGTAATGTTGCAGCTTCGACAGCAACGACCGCCACCTTGATTTAGGTCACATTCCAGTTTTAAAGAATCTTGTTGTAGCGTCTTCAGGTTCTAGTTCTCATCGTAATTCTTGTAGCAAGTAGTAATTATCAGTCACTGTGGTTTTTTGCAATGTTTAAGTTTAGCAACTGTAGGTCTTTGGACATGATCTTTTTGATAAGATGTTTGCGTTATGATGGTCGGTCCTGGAACGATGCTCCACATTAAACTCATATTCTTCAAACCACTTGATCCTTCATGAGTTTTCGGAATTGTAGCAATCGTTTCAAGGTGGCATAATCTATCTTCAATAGGAATTAATAGTTGCTTCATGGAAATGTTTGTTAGCTATTACAAACACCAGCAATAGTTCATGCAAAAGCTTTGCTGAAATGGTCAACTTACCTTCTCTTGTTCATTCTACATTTGAAAAAGTACTCTTTTTATGATATTGTCTTTACGTCGGAGGGTAAGGGGTGGCGCCAACATCCAGTCACCCAAATGTCAACTCCACCTGCACGTGGTACCCTCTGCTAGAAAAGGAACGGGGCTCTGACGACCCAGCATCGGGGGTATAACCTGATACCAGTTGTCCCGAGGTAACGGGGCCCTCGTCGTCGGGCTAATCACCCATACGAGGTATACAGATTCAGAGAAACACAGAAAGCCTCGGACATGGACGGAAAGATGGAAAACGACCTAACCGTGCACAAAGGACAAGAATTGGAATATGGAACGTGACAGGACTAAATGGGAAAGAGATAGAGTTAGTTGAAGAAATGGAGAGATATAAAGTTAAAATCCTAGGACTTTCAGAAATCAAAAGAAAGGAATCAAAGAACAAACACTCGAAAAGGATACAAATTGTTCTACTCTGGAGTTCAGTTAGGAACAAGAGCAAAGGAGGGAGTAGGAGTGATAATTAGCGAAGACCTAACCAGAAAGGTGATAGGATGGGAAGGTATCAGTTCAAGAATAATGACAATAGATGTCAAGCTAGAAGAGAGAACTACATTCATACAGATTTATGCACCAACAGAAAATGACAACATACTGGAAAAAGAAGAGTTCTACACAAGCCTACAACAAGTGCTCGACAAAGCTAGAGACAGAAGCAGACACGCATTTATACTTGGAGACTGGAACGCCCGAGTGGGAAAGAACCCAGACAAAGGACATGGAGTTCTAGGAAGATACTGTACAGACAGAGTGTTAAACGACAATGGCAATAGGATGCATAAGTAACGAAATGCTAATAGGAAATAGTTTCTTCAATCACAAACTAATACATAAAATAACTTTCACTGCAGAAAACAGAGAGGCCAAAAGTGAAATAGACTACTTCACATGCACAAAGGGAGCAAAGTACGCAGTATTAGACGTGAAGGTCATCCGAGGAGCAGAAATCCACTCAAATCACAAACTAGTAATAGCGGACACGAGATTCTATGTAAGAAAGGAAGTAGCGAAGAAAGGCTACGAGAAAATAAAAATAACTGAACTAAGAAAGCCCGAGGAAAAAACAGAATACGCACAAGAAGTAGAGCGCAGATTACTAGAACACGAACAATAAGAGCACCATCAGGAGGTAGAATGGAACGTGGAAGAGAGATTGACAAGACTTAAGGAAGTAATACTTGAGACAGCAACAACAATCTGTGGGAAAAGCAAAATATCACCTCGATACCAACGCACGAAATGGTGGAATGAGGAAGTAAAAAGGATAGTAATGGAAAAGAAAACAGCTTGGAAGAGATACCTACAGACCAAGAGAGAAGAAGACAGGCAACATTATATAACAAGGAGAAATGAGGCAAAAGAAGTAGTGAAGAGGGCCAAAGAGGAAGCTTGGGAAGAGTTTGGTAGAGAGATGGAGCAGAAATTCAAAGACAACAAAAACTACAAAAAGGACTTCTGGAAAACAGTTAAAGGCCTAAGGGGAATGCACAAACAAAAGGTGTGGAGCATTAGGAACGAAGAAGGAGAAGTCGTTACAGAACTGCCACAAGTATTAGAAACATGGAAGAGGCATTACAGCACAAAATTCAAAGCACCAAACATGCAAGAACAATACAACCCCATCAGAGTAGAACAAGAAGAACAAGAAGGGACAAAAAACGAAACAATAACTTTGGAAGAAACAAGAAGCAATAGCACACATGAAAGTAGGAAAATCTGCAGGAAAAGACGAAATAAGCCCTGAACTAATCAAATACGGAGGGGAGTGTATAAAGAAATGGACACACAAGATATGCCAGCAAGTATACGAAGGAGAAGGAATACCGAGGGATTGGGAAGAAAACATAATAGTACCAATCCACAAAAAAGGTAACACAAACGACTGTGGAAACTACAAAGCAATATGCCTGGCATCCTGCGTACAAAAGATATACACCAAGATACTAGACAAAAAGATAAGGCATCACATAGAAGACGAGCTATTAGAGGAACAAGCTGCATACAGAAAGGGCAGACAGACTCAAGACCACATATTTACGCTTCGCATAGTAATAGAAAAGACACTTTAAGGAAACAAAGAGCTACACCTGGCATTCATAGATCTCCTAGCAGCCTTCGACACGGTACCAAGAGCAACCCTGTGGAATTCAATGGAAAGAATTGACGTCCCGAGAAAACTTGTAGAAGCCACAAAACGACTATACGGAAGAACGAAAGGAATAGTAAGAATATAAGGACAAGAATCGGGGCAATTCTTGATGGAGAGGGCGATAAAACAGGGTGACTCCCTCAGTCCACTACTATTCATTATCATGATGAATGAAATAGTTAAGAACACCAGGAACCCAAACCTGAACACTAAACTAGGATACTGGAACATGGGGGAAATCAATATACAAAGCCTCGTCTTCGCAGATGATATACTACTCATAGCCGATAGCCAAAGGAAACTACAACAAGCAATAAATAATTGGAACAATGAAATTAAAATATAAGAAATGACAATAAATGCGAAGAAAAGCAAAATAATGAGAATAAGTAAAAACACAGATGAATAACAAAGAAATCTGAACGTAAGATGTGAAGGAGAGCAATTGGAACAAGTGGAGAGCTATGAGTACCTTGGAGTAATAATAAGCCAAGACGGAACAGTAACAGATGAATTAAGGAACCGGATCTCCAAGGCGACTAGAGTATACTATCAGATCAACTCAACATTAATCAACAAGAAAGAGCTGAGCAAAGAGACTAAGCTCCACCTGTATAAAACAACATTAACATACGGAATAGAAAGCATACCGCTACAAGACAAGAGCAAAAGTAAATTAACGGCTGCGGAAATGAAGTACCTGCGACGTATAGTCCGAAGAACAAAGAGGGACAGAGTGAGGAACATCACAACAAGAGAGGAGTTAGACCTAGAACCGCTAGTGGAAACACTACAGAAAAGCCAAACAAATGTGGTTTGGGCACGTGACACGAATGGGCGAAGAAAGGCTGCCAAGAAGGGTATTAGAGGCAAGAAGAGAAGGAAAAAATAGGAAGATGAAGGCCAAGGCAAACATGGATGGAAACTATCAGGAAGGAAGTGGAAAGGAGGGGGAAAAGCATGGCAGAAGCTAAACAAATCTCTAGGGACAGGAAGAGATTTCGAAAATGGATAGAGGACCCGACACCTTAGGGTATAAGGGATGGACAAAGAAGAAGAAGAAGAAGGATGATTTATTCTGATTGCTGATTAAAGTATAAATAAAAAAATTTTAATTTTTTTATTTTTCTCATTAACAGTAATAATCTTTATTTTGGTGTTAATTAACAAAAGCTCTTTTCTCCTTCAAGAGGGTTTCTTAGAAAAGTACGAGCGTTGGCAATCCCGGCGTCCTAGCTCGACTCAGCGACGTTAAAGGAGTGTAAGGAAAGACGTTATGTGACCTCGGCTAAGATTTGAATGGCATACCATGCGTATATCAATCGAAGCTTCCTGAATATAGGGAGTCCTTCAGAAATAAGTGGGGGTTTGCCGAAGTTTACATTTGTATCTGCAGCTAATCATATTCAACTAATAAAGCCGGCAGCCCTCTTAAAGAACCAAATCATTAAAATAGGGATCTTGTGTGGATTTTGGGCTGGCGGCGTCATCGGTCCATATTTCTTTGAGAACGACGTTGGCCAAGCCATCATCGTCAACGGCGAGCGCTGTAGGTCGATGATTACCAACTTCTTTTGGCCTGAATTGGATTATATGGATACTAACGACCTGTGGTTTGACGGCGATTTGAGGGCATGGTCATCTCACGTGGAGGTGATGTGAACTGGTCACCGAGATCGTGAAATTGGACACCGTTAGACTTTTTCTTGTGGGGTTTTCTTAAGTCGCAGGTCTAAGCGAATAAGCCACAAACCACAGCGGCCACAGAGCTGCCATGTCTGAAATTCAATACCGAGGAAGATACCGACCTAAGGCATCTATCGACCAAATATGAAGTGAATCAGTTGAGCAGGTCTGGAAATATCGTGTCGATACACACAGGATTGTGATTCCATTAGCTTTCACCTACGCCTTACAGGCTTTCCAAAGTTAATAATGAACATAGGCACTTAAGATTAATTTTGTATTACGTATCAAATCATAGGTGCTCAATATGCCCCCCTTGAGATGTACACCATATGTCCATTCGGTAGTCAAATTCGTCCTAAAATTTTGCGGGCGTATCTGGATCCACTGCTGTTATGCGGTTTTGTAGTTCGACCACTGTAGTTGGAAGAGGAGGCACATAAATGACCTGGAAGGCCAGTGATGTAAAGCTGAATCGTTGTGGAATCTGATTATTTAGACTCCAGCGTGGTGGTGCCCCACATTGCTGGAAAATTAAATCATAAGAGTGGATTTTTGGGGGCTATGTGCTAAACTGAGCCGGATGCGTCCCACAGCTTCATCTGACACACGGAAATGACCACTTGATTTCCCTTTTCACAGACAACCCGCGTCGTGGAATGATCTTGGGCCTTCTTCTTGCTCTGGATTCTTGTAGGTTGTAGTCAAGTGCTATCTTTGTTATGTTGTTTTTTATCCTTTCATGTATGTCTGCGTCAGTGCCTATGTTTGTTGAAGCTATGCTTCTAGGTAACAGAATTTCTCCACATTTTCAATGGGCTGGTTATCTATGAGAAAGTTCCGTTGGTTATTTGTGCCCGCGTTCATAAATTTTGTTTTTACTGTATTTATTTCCAGTTCTGCAGATTTGGCAAAACATTTTAAGAAGGCTTATTTTATTCTGCATGTCGATGAAGGTATGTGTTAGGAGACAAATGCCATCTGTGTAGTTTAGATAGTAAATTGGATTGGTTCTGGATTTTCGATGTTATTCCTCTATTTTGCCAGTTAACGTTCTTCATTACCCATTCTACTACCACGTTAAAAAGAGGCAGGCATAACGGACAGTTTTATTTAATTCCATTGGTAATTCTGATACAGTTGGTGGGTTTCCCCGTGTTCCACTTTACAGTATGCCTTTTTATATAGAGGTTATTAAGTTCATAATTTTTAACAGAAGTCTAGGATCTTCTAGATCATGATTTACTGAGTGAAATACAATGAATAAGGGCTACGCCACTCATTTCTTTGTTCTATTATTATTCTAATGCAGTTTATTTGGTCAATGCAGGACCTATTTTGTATGAATTCAGCTTGTTCTGGGTTAGTTTTCGTCTTTATTTGTTCCATTAATTTAGTATTGACGATGTTTTCTATTATCTTGCTTATCATATTCATAAGTATTATGCCTCTACAATTGTGAAATTTCGTGAGGCCTCCTTTCTCTGGGAGTTTGATAATGAGCCCTTTCTTCCACGCATTTGGTATTTCTTCCTGCTCCCATATATTATTCGGTGTGGGGAGAAGCAATATGGCTATTTGGTGAGTACTGCTTTCCAAGCTTGAATTTTGACTTTAAAGGAGCATAAATTGATTTTCACTTTTAATTGTGTTTACATTTTTAAATATAAGTATTATTACATTGAGTGTCAGGGCTGACTGCGATGAGGACGGACCCGGGTTCAATTCCCCGGTGCTCTCTGATGCCTGGCGGGTGGCCTACTCAGTCACTAAAAATAATTGAGTACCTGCGCTCGCTTGAGCAAGGGGTAATAACGGCAGTCATCTAAGGCGCGGTGCTTACCACATGGCCCCGGATCAGAGATGGTGCGCGACGACCGGGCAAAAGAAAGTGAACATATGAGAGCCTTACCCTCTCAGTTTGCAGGCTATGCTCCGACGCGGGGCCAAAGCCTTGCCATTACCTTAATTAGCTTCACAGTTTATACTTTTAGACTAAAAAATTGTTGACAATATTATGAGTAAACATTTATACATAAGTAAATAAGTTCTACAACTATTGACAAACAAATATATTAGTACATTATGCTAATGGTGGAAATATTTCCACTGACATAACTCCTCTCACGTTAGAGTGGAAAATAGGGACGAACTATTTTCTACGGGTTGTGTTGATTCCTTCCTCACCAGGTATTTTGTGAAAATGTTTCCCACCAATCAGACGAGGATTGTGATAGTTATGGTCATTGCCACGTATCAGTGTTTTTTATTATTTTTCGCGGTGGTTATACTAATTTTTGCTTCGTTATGCAACATGGAGATTTCGTCTAACTTTATTTTTTTATTGTGATCTCTTCTTATATGCTGGAGTTTTGCTATTTATTCTTTTTATCATATTTGGCAGCATTATTGATTGAATTATCGATTTTTGGATTCGATTAATATACGAAGTATTTTTTATGTTGACTGAACAGCTGTACGAAATTTTGCTTAGGCTGGGCTTGTCGATTATGCTGATTTTATAGCTTGTACAGAAGGCCCTTATTTCTGCTGGCATTTTCGGTAAAAATAGAACACATTCGTTGGTTATCACTTCTATGATGTTTCGTCTAGATAGACTTTGGTTAAGAATCACGAATTTCTCGTGGCTTATAGATGGCATGCAGATGTCAGAGTTGAGCTGGAGTTTCATTTTAGGACATGCCTCATCCTCATATTGGATATGTTCTGGGTCCTCGCCAAGAAGTAGATAAGGTTTTAAAGGTATAATGGTCGTATTTTGGGTGGGTAGAATTTTAGGGTATTGGGAGTAGGTAATAAAGCCCATACGTGCGTATGGTAAGAAGGGGAGTAAAGATAGTAAACATTATTTTATCGTATTTGAATGAGACTTCAGTTCGGACAATTTTATGATATGATAGAACGTTGTTGAAATTTGGAATTCTTTTTCTTCCATAAAGATTTTGAATAAATTTTAACAAACATTGGAGATTGGTGATGGAAACTACTGTGTTGTGCAATGATCCTAATTTAGAGAATACGATTGAATTTTCTATATTATCGATAAACGTTATTAAATTTGACAGTTAATTTTTATTTGTTTAATGCGTCCTGGACCTTGATATAGGTAGTAAATTGATCAAAACGTCGGTGTGCATCGTTTGTTATATGATAGAGTTTTGTTGAAATCAGAAATTTTGATAAAGAGTGCTAATTGTGTTGTTATAATTTAGAATAAGTTTCTCTGCCAAACTAGACTGTAGCTTTAGTGGTTTGCTAAATTTTGACTGTTTTCTTAATTATTTCAAAGTCAAAGTCTAATGTTCCGAATAGACAGTTTGAGGCGGAACCTATGATGTTTAAAAGACCTCTTTTGTTTCTTTGATGGGGAGTTATGTTACTTACTTTTTTGTATGCTTTAGTTAATAGAAATTTTGTATACATCAGCATGTTCTCTATAATTTCGTGAAATTTTGCAATGGCTCGAAATGAATGTACTATTTCGTGATTTTTAGTAGTTATTGTATATGCTAACGATGCATTTGTTACGTCAGTGTATGTTGCTTTGGGTATCGATTGTGGTTTCATTTCGATCTGATGGAATCTTGAGGCCAAGTCTAAAGTACTAAAATACTAACATTTGGTTAGCTTGTCTAGTGTATCCGTAATATTGGGTACAGGATATCTATCATAGATTATTTTTTAATTTAATTTTCTATAGTCAGTAACTTCAGGGACTTTGAGATGGTCTTTGAGATGGTTTGATAATTCTATCTTTTATAATGTTTGTAATTTGTTTTTGCATCTCTTCTTTATGAACAAATGGGTATCTGTATGACTTTGAATGAACACTTTGTCATGTGTTTTATTTCATTCGTGAATGTTAATTTTTTGCTTTATTTGTGAAAAATTTCTGAATATTCGCGGCATAATTGGGTATCGATCTTTTTCTTCTTTGTTTAGATGATTTGTTCGGACTAATTCATCAATGTTTTCCACTTTAGTGTTATTTGCTTTATTTATAATTTTATAAAAAAAAATTTATTTTTTATAGTTTTATTCTAAAAATTATAAAATCAGAATTTTTAAAAATATTTTTCTTATAAATAGTGTAGTACGAAGTACATTCAAGTTATAACACTTCCCATTTTTTTTTGTCACAAATTAATCACACGAAAACTTGTGTCACTTCTGGACGTAATCTCCCTGCAGCCGTACACATTTTTCACAACTTCGACGCCCTAATTCCATGGCCGCTGCGAACGCTTCTTTAGGAGTCTTCTTTGACCACTGAAAAATCGCTGATGCAATAGCGGCATGACTAGTAAATTTGCGATCACGAACAGTGCTTTCATCGTTGAAAACAGCCAAAAGTCGCCAGGAGTCAGATCAGGTGAGTAGGGAGCATGATAAATCACTTCAAAGTTGTCAGCGTTTATGGCATTCACCTGGAGCACACTTTTCGCATTTTCAGGCCTTCATGCAGGATTGTGTGCAGAGATCCCACGGAAATGCCAACTTTGGAGGCGATGTGCTCCACACTCATTCGACGGTTCTCCAAAACAAGTTTCTCCATTCACTTGATCGTGTCGTCAGATGGGATGGTGCGAGGCCGATATTGTCTTGGTTTGTTGTTACACGACGTTCTACCTTCTTTGATCTATCGGATCCACAAACGCACATTAGACACATCCATAACACCATCATCACATGTCTCACTCAACTGGCGATGAATTTCAATTGGTGTCACACCACGAAAATGGAGAAAACAAATGATTACAAGCTGTTCTTGTAATAAAAACGTCACCATTTTAAGTATCAAAAACAGTCCTCATTCTTGCCGTTGCCGCTAGAGTTATGTGTGCCTTGCAGTGCTGCCGTCTCTGTCACGCATTCATAAAGAGTGCACGCGTATTGTAAAACAAACCGCCTGTTTTTACCTGTTCCCAATCCTGAGAAAAAAATTCGGGGTGTTATAATTTGAATGCACCTTGTAAACCAAAGTTGATGTTTTAGGATTTTAACAAAAATTAAAAAACGACCGTGAAAACTACATCACCCTGTACCAGTGACCGACTTTTTAGTGGAAAAAAATAACTAATATTCTGAAAAACAGCTTTCAGGAGGAACATTACAGGTGGCATTTACCCCTTTAAAGTACTTATGGGCAGTTAAAAAAACGTATTCCTTATTAACTTTCTACAGCAGAGCTTATAGTAGAAAGTTAATGAGATTATCATCCTATTTGTCTGTCTATGTGTCTGGAGACACTATAACTTCCGTTCTATTATACGGATTCACTTCAAACTTGGCATACACACATCTTAGGTCAGTACCTTTCATGGGATTGATTTTCAGCCAAATCGGTTAACGGCAACCGGAAGTGATCGTTACGATTTCGAAAATTCATGTCTTTCTGTGTGTCTGGAAACACTATAACTTCCGTTCTATTCAACGGATTCACTTCAAGCGTGACACACACATATCTTAGGTCAGTAGCTTTCATGGGATTGATTTTCAGCCAAATCGGTTGACGGCAACCGGAAGTGACCGTTAGGATTTCGCAGCGCTGTAGACAGTTTCCTTTACGGTATTACACCGTTCTTGTTTTTCTTGCCTTTTACAACATATCTAAGTTTTATTAAAATCGGTGACAGTATTCTTTCTTACTAATAAGTGAACAATTTTGCTTCCACCATTTTCCAATAGATGGCTTTAGGTGGTGGAAATAAATTGGTGTGGACGTCATACAATAAGGTTTGGGCATTTGTCAATATAACCTTATCGAAACATTAGTCAATTTGTGTCCGTATCGTTAAAATGTCAGTTTACAAGCCAAATTCTCGTTATTTGCGGGAGGTTTATTAAATGCTCTTAAATATTTTTGGCAAGACCTTTATTAGTGAAAGAAAGTGTCGTGAGTGATTTCAACGCTTCAAGAACGGTGATTTTAACATCGAAGACCGGCATGGCGGTGGAAAAGGGAAGGTTTTCAAAGATGCAGAATCGGAGACATTATTTTATGAAGACTCGTATCAAACGCAAGAACAATTGGCAGAATTATTAGGAGTGACTCAACAAATGGGAATTATTCAAAAACAAGGAAAGTGGGTGCCACATGAATTGAAGCCGAGAGATGTTGAACGGCATTTGTCTGCTGAAAGGCAGAGACGGAAGAAATTTCTGCATCGCATTGTGACTGGGAACGAAAAATGAATTCGTTACGATAACCCCAAGCGCAGAAAAACATGGGGACGTCCCGGCCATGTTTTCACGTCGACGGCCAAACCGAATATTCACAGCTCCAAGGTCATGCTCTGTATTTGGTGGAACCAGCTCGGCGTAGTGTATTATGAGCTGCTAAAACCGTCTGGAAGAATCATAGGCGATCTGAATCGAAAGAAATTAATACGTTTAAGCCGAGCATTGAAAGACAAACGGTCGCAATACAACAAGAGACACGATAAAGTGATTTTGCAGCATGACAATGCTTGACCCCATGTCGCAAAGTCGGTAAAAATATACTTGGTAACGTTGAAATGGGAAGTTCTACCCCCACCCGCCGTATTCTCCAGACATTCTCTCTCTGACTATCACTTGTTTCGATCAATGGCACACGGCCTGGCTGACCAGCTGACCAGTTCTTATGAAGAAGTCAAAAATCGGATCGATACGTGGATCGCGTTAAAAGATGAGCAGTTTTTTCGACGCGAAATTCGTACGCTACCCAAAAGATGGGAGAAAGGCGTGGTCAACGATGGATAATATTTTGAATTGTAAATGTATAACCGGTTTTTTACAATAAAGCCTCGAATGTCGGAAAGAAACGGCGGAAGCAAAGTTGTACACCTATTAGCAATGACATTTACGCAAAATTTTGGAAAATAATTATAATCAAAATTTTTAAATATAAACAACCCACTAACGAAAACGTTCACGCAAGCAAAAAATATGAAAATATCATGTCAATGTTAGAGTTAATATCGACTAAATCATCATCATCAACATTACCATCAAAAGCAAAAACAAAAATGAATTTTTTTTTTATGAGAGTGACACTTGTTAAGGCTTACTGTATTACTAAACCGTTCACTTATTAATTACGCTAAGTAGTCTTTTCAACAATAGGAAAGTTTTGATCGACGAATTTGTCGATAGTCGACTGCGGGATGCTAGCCCATGCGGCCTGAAGCTGGCGAAACTTTTCGGTCACATTTCGTGCTTTGACATCTTAGAGGCTTCTTTAAAGCTCACCCCAAATATGCTCGATCTGATTCAGCTTCGGAGACTGCAATGGCTACGGTAGAAGGGGGACTTTGTGGGACTTGAACCACTGCTGCAGGAGACGAAAGCGGTGCTTGGGATTATTGTCCTGTTGAAAAATGTAGCCGCGATGAGTTGTGCTGCGTACATAGGACCACGCGACATCTGCCATGATGCTCAGATACATCATAGTGTCCACAGTTCATTCAATGAGATAAAGAGGACCCATTCTTTTATTATAGAAAAACCCACGCATCCTGACAGAACCACCGCTGGAAGCTGATACTTTGGGTCACATCGCTGGTTCATAGGACGTCGAACGAGGGTCACGCCATCCGCACCGAATAGCATGAATTTTGATTTATCGCTTCAGACAACTTTTTTCCACTGCTGAGTGGTCCAGCAGGCTTTGGTCCACTCCAGTGGTACCTGGCGATTCTTCAGCGAGATCAACAGCTTGGCAGGCCGACGTCCACGCTGTCTCATCTGTTGACGCCGACGCCGAACAGTGCAAACTGAGGGATTCGGGCCTTTGGAGTTGAGATTTCGCAGATAATGTTGGCAGCAGTGAGGCAACCCTCGCCTTCTCGCGAAGTATGTTCCGATCGACGACGTGCAATGTGATGCGAGAAAACCGAACATGGCCAAGACTTATATAACCCTGTACTTCGGCACTTACATAAAAGTATGTTGTGGTTCCTAGATCTATTTGAGTTAAACTGGTCATCGCTTTTATAACAACTTGGTCATTTGTTAAAATTAGGATATACACGTCTGTAGCATGAATTTCCGCCTAGATCACTACAAAAAAACAAATAAAAATAATGAACAAAACTAGTCTAGGAAAAGAGCTATATTCTTAAGGCAATTAATAACGATCAGATACGCAACACCGAGTTTTACGCCTTTTAATCCAACAAGATATATATTTTGCGTTCTACTTAAATATGCCCGTTCCTAAAAAAAGAATCAGAGAAACTTGGTCGTAAAGTACTCAGCACACAAACTGCGTGGTGTGGTTTTTGGGCAGGTGGAGTGTTAAGCCCGTTTTTCTTTGAGGATGATGATGGGCCTGCAGATACTGTCAATGGAGAACGTTACCGTTCGATGCTCTTTATGGAATTCTTCATATGCAAAGAGTGTATGAGGCAATTCTAACGCAACTCTACTGGATATGGACTCTTCTTTCTAATGTGAATCACCATGTATAGGAATAGAAATTTTATATAGTATAAAATTGTACACATAATCAGCTAATTTAACAAAAGATACGCATTTTTACCCCAAATCATTTTCGTTTAGAAGGAATGTGCTGGTTCTACTCAAGTCATCAATGTAACCACCATTCTCGCACTCATCAGATAAATTTCAGTCATCAACGCTAAAATCTTCGCTAGAAAATTCGTTAAATTTAAGAGCTGCTTGTATTTGGTCATATTCTAAAAAATAAACAAAAAGTATTTATTAAGTAAACAAATGGCCAAAATGCTTTTCAAATAAACTTTCTTACCTTCCATATTACCCTCTCAGGTGTCGGAGTCGGGTTAGTTTTCTTTAGTTTCTTTTACCTATTTCTTCCATTCCTTCCTGGATTGTGCTAATTGCTTCGTTTTCTCTATATTTTTTCTTTTTCCCCCTTCTTCTATATAAATTACCCAAGCCTTTCTAGTCTTCCTCTTCTTCTCTTCTTCTCTTCTTGTAATTTCTTGTTTCTCATATCTTCTTCACTAGTTTGAATCCATCTTAACCATGTGGCCTTATCAGTTTAATTGTCTTTTCTTTATTTTATTCATTACCGGTTCTTGTTTAATCTGGTCTCTTATCTTTGTTTTCAACTCTATCCCATTTCGTCTTTTCTGCTATTTTTCTTAAGCGTTTCATCTCCATTGCATTTAACTTTCCGATGTATTTTTTCCCTATTGTCCAATTTTCATTTGTGTATATAATGGTGTTGTATATTTTTAATTTTGTTTCCTTATTTATTTCTCTTTTCTCTAGTATTGATTTTAAAGCATAGTATAGTTTATTTGATCTACTCATCCTACTTGCTAGTTCTATGTCTATATTTCCATTATTTGTTATGATGATTCCCAGGTAATTAAATGTTGTTACTTTTTCTATGTTTATGTTGTTGCATTTTATTTGTGTGTTGTCCGGTTCTTTCTCATTTATGATCATTATTTTAGTCTTTTCTATGTTTATGTTTAAGTACTTTATTTCTTCCGTCCATATGTCTATTAACTTTTGCATCTCTTTCTTAGAGTCTGCTATCAATACTATGTCATCTGCATACATTAAAGTGTCGATTTTAACTGGTTCTAGTTTTTAATATCCTATTATTGTTTGTATTAGTTTCATTCTTTCTCTAGTATTTCTAAGCAGTCTATTCATGACTAGTATCAACAGCAGAGGGATGAGGTTGTCCCCCTGTTTTATTCCATGCTTTTATTTAAAAACCTCTGATCTTCTTCCCGCTGTCTGTACTTTTCCTTTCACGCTTTTGTATATACTGTGTATAATTTGGATGACGTGTTTCGAAATGTTAATGTCTTCTAGACTTTTCTCCATTGAATGGAAAGCTGCTCTGAGGTCAATGAATGCCAGTGTAAGTTTCTCTCCGGTTTCTAAGCTTCGGTCTCTTAGGTCCCTTGTTATAAATATAATGTCATTTCTCTCATTTTCTACTGTTTGTCTTACTCTTTTTTCTATTATTTTTGTATAAATTTTGGGTGCTAAACAAACGTTAACGCACTTTACTTGTTCTTCTTTTTTATGTTGTTTTCCCATCCGATGGAATTTTCTTTGTTTCCCAAGCTGCCTTACATATTTTCCAAAACCGGTCTACATCTTCTTTCCCTAAGTAATTTATCATTTCAGGGTCTATTTTACTTCCTCCCTAGCTTGTCTTATTTTTACTTTGCTTGTCGCTTTTTCTACTTGTTTCCCTTCTTATGTTTTTTATCTTTGGTGAATCTTCTCCTTATTCTTCTTGTTGATCTTTGTTTTGTTCTTCTCTATCTGTTGTAGAGTTAAATTTGTCTCCGTAATATTCTTTCCATACCCTTAGAATGTTGTTTATATTTGTCTGTAGCTTATTTTCTTTGTCTTTAATTCCTCCAATTTCTTTTCTTTTCTCTCCTTTTATCGCTCTTATCTTGGCCCAGAATCCTCTGTTATTTGTTGTATAGTTTTCTTGCAGTTTAATTCCAAATTTTTCCTAGCTTTTTATTTTTGCGTTTTTAAACGTTATATTGACTTCTTCACTCAATTTGATATAATCTTCCTGGTCCTGTTCATTCTCAAGGTATCTTCTTCATGCTCTATTTTTCTTTCCAATCTCTGTTTTTTCATCCTTGTTCCAGCACTTTGTTCTTTTTTGTGTGGGATTGTTACATTTTCTTCCGCAAACTTTTTCTGCTACCTCTTTTATTGTAGTTTTGAATGTGGTCCACTTTTCTTCTAGGAACCATTTTTCCTTAAGGTCTCTCAACTTTTCAATTTCTGATCAGTTTCTCTTTTGTATTTCTCTTGGGTGTTTTTTCTTTTAATCTTTTTATATTTATTTTGTAGTATTTCTGTCTCTCCTCGTCCTTGCTATACTTTCTTTTATTGTTGCTGTAACCATCCTATGATTGGTCGATTGTTCTGGTTCTATTTCTGTCTTTATGTTTTTTATTTCTTGTTCGAGATTTTTGGTGTATACTATATAGTCGTTCAGGCTTTTTGAATTCCTCTCTTCTGCCACGAAAGTGTATTTTTCTTCATCTTTCTATTCCCAAAACGTATTTCCAATTAACAGGTCGTTTGATTGGCAGAAATCTAGCATAATTTTGCCATTTCTATTGAATGTCTCCTTTCCATATCTTCCTAAGCTTCATTCCCTCTCTATTTACATCTCTTCCCACTTTTGCATTCCAGTCTCCAATTATTATAATTGTCACGCTTATCGTGTTGCCGCGCGCCCAGCTGATCTCGGCCAGGTCGTTGTTGTCAAATGTTTCAAATAAACAAAAATTTGTAATTAAAATAAAAAATTCAAATCGAAAAGAAAAATATTTCTTACTTTACTTATGACTGAATATGCACAAATAATACTAAATACCGTACTTTCAAAAGAAGAGCCTTTGGCTATCTTTTTGGTTACAAAGTTTTTCGGAGCACTTGTTCATTCATCAATTACCAAATTTTTTATTGTACATTGGAAGTTATAAGTTATACAATTATAATTAAAAACATAGCAGAATTAATTTTGTAGTATATTTTATATAATGCTTTATTCTGGCATGTAGTCATACAAAACAAATAATATTACACTGGGCTTTACAGTTATGCACCATTGGATAAAATAGTGCCGTTCGTGTTCAGTGGTATTGCTATTAATCGCAGAGGAGCTCCTGTACCTTCCATTATTTTCATCGGTAGTACGAATAGGATAAAATTCTTTTCTGGAATCAGTGGTAATGTACGTTTTGCCAAAAAAATGATAAAAATCCTTACTAGGAAAATCTGATGGAATATTTACGTTTTCCAGAACGTAAATTTGGTGACCTAATAATATTTTGTGCGCGTAAAAGTGGACTTGCTCCCCTGGATCGATGCTGGCCGTGTCAACCCCCACTCCTACAATATTCTTTGATCGAACGATCCACTCTGCGGCTTGCATTGAAATTCCTAGAAAAACAAACCCAAGTTAGCACTTATCATTGGATTCCAATAGTTCAACTGTTCATTATACCAGGGAATTTCAAGTTGTTAGCATCAATCCCCAAATATTTCGTTTGGTCGTGATAATACTGGGACCATCCGAATTTCACTAAGAGCACGGAATTTTCTGGTATAGGTCCGTGCTCGTGCACCCATTCTTCTAGGTGCTTCTCCTCCAAACGCGTTTTATCCTTTAACTCCTCAGCTTCCTTTGAAAGGTCGACCATTATGCCTGTGGTTTTTAAGTTTTATTACAGCCATCATGGTAACATAAGGGATGGTTTAACCTGGTGCGATTAACCTCGACAGCGGTACTTCTCCTACCTTCCATCCGTCTCTGTTGAAGTGATACGGAGCGTCGAAATGAGTTCCCCCGTGTTCGCCGGCGCAAAACTCATTAAAAGCATACCTGGACACGCCCTTACTATAATCAACTAAAGCACAGTTTCCCTATACATACCACGAGCCATCTTGACTCACTTGCGCTGTTTTTTTCGTGAAAACGAACCGCCGCGTGTTGGGCCAGTAAATGCTGTCGTTGCCGAACGACCACGTCAAGTCTACTGCACCTTCTAGTTTAGTTGCCGTTGCTACTGCCGTTTCTAGGCAATAAATAAATAACACAAGCGCAATACGCATGATTTCGGTCCAAAGCTTGAAGATAAACTGTGGAGAACATAGCCAGTCTTTATTTGCTCGCTTAATATATTTAACGAAAAGGTCAGATGATTAGCTACTGATTGTTGTATTAGATACTTAAAATTTCATCGGTGCTTATTTATAACCTAAACGGAGAATTTGAAGTAGGGCATGACGTTGTAGTGCCACACGTATTTAATTAGGAAAAAAATGGGCTAGAGGATGTAATTGCCGTCAATGTCAAGAATGTCAAGTTCTGTACTATCTTATTGAAGGTCATGAAAACGATAGCTATTTACAACTGAGAATTAATGTTTAATAACTTAATTGTTCTCACGACATTACAAATTAATGGCTGAGTTAAATAAGAGCAGTTTATGTTGATAGAGTTTTGTGAAGTATTTCCCGCCAGTTGTTGCGTTAGCCAATAGTGTTTATAAGTTCTGAAGGAGTTGTTAGAACTTGTCTTGCAACATCGCTTTTAAAACCGCCCCCATCTTCTTCAAAAGGAAACCGCTTTTAAATCTTCTGCAACGCCATTTTTACCATATAGGTAACATTGCACCTCCGACACTACACTTCTTCGTAGCAACAAGCGCATCCTTGATTTAGGCCACCTTCCAATTTTAAGGAATCTCGTTGTAGCCTCTTCAATTTCTAGTTCTCATCGTAATTCTTGTAGCAAGTAGTAATTATCGGTCACTGTAGTTTTTTGCATTGTTTAAGTTTAGCAACTGAAGGTTTTTCTGCACGATATTTTCGATAAGACCTGCCCTAGAACGATGCTCCACATCAAAATCATATTCTTGAAACAACTTGATTCTTTTTGAGTTTTCAAAATTGTAGCAATCATTTCAAGATGGCTTCTGTCTTCTGTCTTCAATACGAATTTAGAGTTATTTCAAAGAAATGTTAGCTTTTACAATCACCAAAAATAGTTTTTGGAAAAAGCTGAAATAGTCAACTTTCCTTGTCACGCTCATTCTACATTTGAAAAAGTATTCTCCTTATGACGTTGTTTACGTCTTGCTTATCTGCTTCGGAATAGCTGAATAGTGCCGTTGTTAAGCCTTATTTTATGATTTCCAGATTAATTTGTCTCCATTTAATTTTAGTCAACGTGCGAGAAGATTTAATAGTCTTCATCAATCACTAAAACAAATTTAATCTCATCCAAAGAAGGTTTCTGTTTTTAGACGGAAAACGAAGATCCGTTCAGTCTTTACAAAGTATGTTCAAATTAGTGATCTCCCTCAGCGTTCACTAAGATGAAAAGAATATAGTAAATATCGCCGAGCATAAAACTATTATATAAATTGTTTCTTAATTTTAGTGGCCGGTAAGGACGTAGCAGTATGAAAACTTGCTTTTGGGACAGTAGTTGGAAACATTAATTTGGAAACTTTGCCATAAAATAAAATTGCATGAGTCTGGCACCCTATCACTTAATATTTAACCAAGGAACGGATCACGTACTTTGTTACAGCGTAGATCGAAAAAGGCACGTCACGCCTGACTTTTAGACGCCATATTGGAGGCTCTGTTAGAAGCAGTATTCTTTATTTATTCTTGGTAATCCTCCGGCCTGGAAATCTGAATTTTAAAAAGATTTGAAGTAGAATTATATAACGTTATAATTTTGACCTAGACTAAGTTGGAAATACTGTCACAAACATAGTCTTGGATGACTACAACTTTACAGCTATATTTCCAGGGTATATTTCTAAAAAGAGAATGTCTTTTAGACCATCTGTTGTTATTCATCGTGTCAGATGGATAGTAAAGACCAGTTCAAGCTGGATATGCAAGGGAAAAAAACGAAATTTGTATTTTTATAGTAAATATTGATTTCGAGAAGCCTTAGGATGTTGCAACCCTAGAAATAATCGGTTGATCAAAAAGGAATGAAATTAACAAATTAAGCGATGGCTATAGTTGTCCCAAATAAGTTATTAGATCATCGGCATTATTTGTTAGAAGAGCTGATTGCGTTTGCTTTTTTCGGTAAAACATAATACAAGTCAAGCGCCAACTGCAGACTATGAAGACAAACAGCTAGAACAGTTCTACGACTTAAATCACGTACTAACATTTACTAAAAACTCGAAGTCACTATCGTCATGGGAGACTTTAATGCAGGAAAAGGAAGACAGGCAGATATCATATCCAATGATTATTGGACGATAGTGACTTCGAGTTTTTAGTAAATGTTAGTACGTGATTTAAGTCGTAGAACTGTTCTAGCTGTTTGTCTTCATAGTCTGCTGTTGGCGCTTGACTTGTATTATGTTTATATTTATGTTAGCTTGGAATTGTATCATTATTATTCTATCTGATTGTTGTATTGCGTTTTTAGTCGCTCTAGCTATTTCTTCTGAAAGGATTATTGCAATCCCATTTCTGTGGTAAGAGCTATCCTGTCCCGAATAGTATATGGTGTGTCTGTCTATTATGATTATTCCTTTGTTGGGCCAGTGCATCTCACTTGTTCCGAGTATATCGATATACAGTCGTTTCATTTCTCGTACGGTGTTATGAATTTTCCGGGGTTATACATGCTATTCAGATGCCACGTTCCGATATTCTTTACTTCTTTAGATTTATGACTGATTTTATCTGACCGGGAAATTCCTCACAGCCCTGTCCCATTTAAAGGGCGTCCGTAGTCGGGGCCGTTGTATTAATCGGCCATAATTATGAATTTCCCGAGGAGTTTTTCAACTAGGTGGTTTTTCGTTGGCTTCCTAGCCGGTAGGGATGTCTATGTAGAAGTTATGAGTGGAAAAGGTAGATAGGATTAAGGGTTTGGACATAATTCCCCTCGGTATTAGGATTAAGAGAGAACCACGGCTCGCGTGGACAGGGCTGCATCTCTAAGGTTGATCTATCTTGATCGGGTTCGTTAAGAGTACCTACCCGCTACGCTATCATAGAAGGTGGAAACCAAAAAGACTTTATTCCTGAAACTTTCCAGACTATATATAAATAACTGCTTCATTCATAGAAAATTAGTGTAGTATTTCCCAGAGACGCACAAGTAATCTTATTTTTTTTAATACAACAACCATCACAAATTATTTCCAACATGATTGAGTGACAATTCAGATATCATGTGTCAATATGGACAAAAATGAGTTATCTTTTTGTGACATCGCAATTTCGAAGAGACTTTGGCCACCGCATTCCCCAGGTCTAACAACGCTTCATTTTATAAAAGGGGGAGTTTATCGGAAGAAACCATGAACCCTAGCGAAAAAACTAGCAAGTATTTTCCAACACTCGGTTCAGTCCTGTCTAGACGCAAATAGTGGTCACATGATATGATGCTATGTTTAAGCTTGCAATTGCATTATCTTCATTGATGTTAACATTATGGATTCAGTAGTGAGTAAAGCACCCCATAGAAAATTCTTCTAGAAAAATTTTGATGCAATACCCCGATGCCCAAAAATGTGTATGTTGTCTGCTGGGCTTTTTCACCAACTTCCGTTTAATTAGGAGAGAAATTCTACCGAAAAAAGCAAACGCAATCAGCTCTTCTAACAAATAATGCCGGTGATCTAATAACTTATTTGGAACAACTATAGCCATCGCTTAATTTGTTAGTTTCATTCCTTTTTGATCAACCGATTATTTCTAGGGTTGCAACAACCTAAGGCTTCTCGAAATTAGTATTTACAATAAATATACAAATTTTGTTTTTTTTCCTTGCATATCCAGCTTGAACTGGTCTTTAATAAATAGATCGCTTTTACTATCCATCTGACACGATGAATAGCAACAGATGGTCTAAAAGACATTCCCTTCTTAGAAATATACCCTGGAAATATAGCTGTAAAGTTGTAGTCATCCAAGACTATGTTTGTGACAGTATTTCCAACTTAGTTTAGGTCAAAATTATCACGTCATATAATTCTACTTCAAATCATTTTAAAATTTAGATTTCCAGGCCGGAGGATTACCAAGAATAAATAAAGAATACCGCTTCTAACAGAGCTGCCAATATGGCGTCTAAAAGTCAGGCGTGACGTGCCTTTTTCGATCTACGCTGTAACAAAGTACGTGATCCGTTCCTTGGTTAAATATTAAGTGATAGGGTGCCAGACTCATGCAATTTTATTTTATGGCAAAGTTTCCAAATTAATGTTTCCAACTACTGTCCCAAAAGCAAGTTTTCATACTGCTACGTCCTTACCGGCCACTAAAATTAGGAAACAATTTATATAATAGTTTTATGCTCGCCGATATTTACTATATTCTTTTCATCTTAGTGAACGCTGAGGGAGATCAGTAATTTGAACATACTTTGTAAAGACTGAACGGATCTTCATTTTCCGTCTAAAAACAGAAACCTTTTTTTAATGAGATTAAATTTGTTTTAGTGATTGATGAAGAATTAATCTGGAAATCATAAAATAAGGCTTAACAACGGCACTATTCAGCTATTCCGAAGCAGATAAGCAAGACGTAAACAACGTCATAAGGAGAATACTTTTTCAAATGTAGAATGAGCGTGACAAGAAAAGTTGACTATTTCAGCTTTTTCCAAAAACTATTTTTGGTGATTGTAAAAGCTAACATTTCTTTGAAATAACTCTAAATTCGTATTGAAGACAGAAGACAGAAGCCATCTTGAAATGATTGCTACAATTTTGAAAACTCAAAAAGAATCAAGTTGTCTCAAGAATATGATTTTGATGTGGAGCATCGTTCTAGGGCAGGTCTTATCGAAAATGTCGTGCCGAAAAACCTTTAGTTGCTAAACTTAAACAATGCAAAAAACTACAGTGACCGATGATTACTACTTGCTACAAGAATTAGGAAAAGAACTAGAAATTGAAGAGGCTACAACGAGATTCCTTAAAATTGGAAGGTGGCCTAAATCAAGGATGCGCTTGTTGCTACGAAGAAGTGTAGTGTCGGAGGTGCAATGTTACCTATATGGTAAAAATGACGTTGCAGAAGATTTAAAAGCGGTTTCCTTTTGAAGAAGATGGAGGCGGTTTTAAAAGCGATGTTGCAAGACAAGTTCTAACAACTCCTTCAGAACTTATAAACACTAGTGGCTAACGCAACAACTGGCGCGAAATATTTCACAAAACTCTATCAACATAAACTTCTCTTATTTAACTCAGCCTTTAATTTGTAATGTCGTAAGAACAATTAAATTATTAAACATTAATTCTCAGTTGTAAGTAGCTATCGTTCTCATGACCTCCCATTCAATTCAATTACATCCTCCTGCCCACTTTTTTCCTAATTAAATACGTGTGGCACTACAATGTCATGCCCTACTACAAATTCTCCGTTTAGGTTATAAATAAGTACCGATGAAATTTTTAGTATCTACTAATACAACAATCGGTACCTAATCATCTGTCCTTTTCGTTGAATATATTAGGCGAGCAAATAAAGACGGGCGATATTCTCCACAGTTTATCTTCAAGCTTTGGACCGAAATCATGCGTATTGCGCTTGTGTTATTTATTTATTGCCTAGAAACGGCAGTAGCAACGGCAACTAAACTAGAAGGTGCAGTAGACTTGACGTGGTCGTTCGGCAACGACAGCATTTACTGGCCCAACACGCAGCGGTTCGTTTTCACGAAAAAAACAGCGCAAGTGAGTCAAGATGGCTCGTGGTATGTATAAAGCAACCGTGCTTCATTAATTATAGTAAAGGCCTGTCCAGGTTTGCCTCTAATGAGTTTTGCGCCGGCGAACACGGGGGAACTCATTTCGACGCTCCGTATCACTTCAACAGAGACGGATGGAAGGTAGGAGAAGTACCGCTGTCGAGGTTAATCGCACCAGGTTAAACCATCCCTTATGTTACCATGATGGCTGTAATAAAACTTAAAAACCACAGGCATAATGGTCGACCTTTCAAAGGAAGCTGAGGAGTTAAAGGATAAAACGCGTTTGGAGGAGAAGCACCTAGAAGAATGGGTGCACGAGTACGGGCCTATACCAGAAAATTCCGTGCTCTTAGTGAAATTCGGATGGTCCCAGTATTATCACGACCAAACGAAATATTTGGGGATTGATGCTAACAACTTGAAATTCCCCGGTAAATGAACAGTTGAACTATTGGAATCCAATGATAAGTGCTAACTTGGGTTTGTTTTTCTAGGAATTTCAATGCAAGCCGCAGAGTGGATCGTTCGATCAAAGAATATTGTAGGAGTGGGGGTTGACACGGCCAGCATCGATCCAGGGGAGGAAGACCACTTTTACGCGCACAAAATATTATTAGGTCACCAAATTTACGCTCTGGAAAACGTAAATATTCCATCAGATTTTTCTAGTAAGGATTTTTATCATTTTTTTTGGCAAAACGTACATTACCACTGATTCCAGAAAAGAATTTTATCCTATTCGTACTACCGATGAAAATAATGGAAGGTACAGGAGCTCCTCTGCGATTAATAGCAATACCACTGAACACGAACGGCACTATTTTATCCAATGGTGCATAACTGTAAAGTCCAGTGCAATATTATTTGTTTTGTATGACTACATGCCAAAATAAAGCATTATATAAAATATACTACAAAATTAATTCTGCTATGTTTTTAATTATAATTGTATAACTTATAACTCCCAATGTACAATAAAAAATTTGGTAATTGATGAATGAACAAGTGCTCCGAAAAACTTTGTAACCAAAAAGATAGCCAAAGGCTCTTCTTTTGTAAGTACGGTATTTAGTATTATTTGTGCATATTCAGTCATAAGTAAAGTAAGAAATATTTTTCTTTTCGATTTGAATTTTTTCTTTTAATTACAAATTTTTGTTTATTTGAAACATTGACAACAACAACCTGGCCAAGATCAGCTGGGCGCGCGGCAACACGATAAGCGTGACAATTATAATAATTGGAGACTGGAATGCAAAAGTGAGAAGAGATGTAAATAGAGAGGGAATGAAGCTTAGGAAGATATGGAAAGGAGACATTAAATAGAAATGGCAAAAAGACTTTAGTAATGATTCACAAGAAAAGAACAATGAAATGTTACGAATCCAGGACAATTAGTCTGATGAGTCGTTTTGAGAATTTTCCTAAGTGTAATACACGGTAGAATAAATAAAAAATTAAAAAACGGAATTGGGATGACTCAGTTCGGCTTCTGAAGCAGCCTTGGAACAAGAGCAGCATTGCTTGGCGTCCAAGTGTTAATTCAAAGAAGTCGCGTTATTAACCAAAATGTATTTATGTACACGATAGACTTCGAATGACAATGTTAAATGATAAAATAATCAAAATTCTAGAAAGATCGGGCTTAGGTGATAAAGACGTTAGAATCATTTATGACTTATACTGCCACCAAACAGCAATAATAAGAATAAGACATCAACTGTCAGACGAATTTAACATCAAAAAAGGAGTCCGGCAGGGCTGTATACTGTCCCCATTGATCTTTAACCTATACTCAGAGGAGATATTTAAGAAGACCCTTGCTGATGTTGAGGAAGGAATAAATATAACTGTTTAACAATTATTAACTTTAGGTACGCGGATGACACGCTAATAATAACCAACAGCAGTGAGAGTTTGCAAAATTGACTATTCCTTTGCCTTAGAAGTGTAATGATAGATGCAAGATTCATCGACGGTGACAAATCGATCCAACAAGTCCGACTCGTTTCGCTGAAATCGTTTAAGCAGGTCCTTGAAAATGTATATTCAAATAAATTTTTGGTTCAGAGTGAACAAGCGTGGGACCCAACGCGAGGTCACCTTTGTCGTGCCCAATTCTTCAGTCATTATATAACAAACGCGTTCTTTCGACAATCCCACAGCCTCTGCTATCTCTCTAACCTTGATTCGACGGCGTTCCAGTTCCATTTGGTGAACTTTTTCGATGTTATCCGTGAAGGTTGCAGTTGTTGGCCGTCTGGAACGCTCATCATTAGCCAAGCTGGTACAGTGGAAAATAATCACCGTAAAAATGACTTTGTAACAGTAACTCCGGTTTATATTTAATGCACTCACGTAAATTGGCACAAGAACAACCATATAACACATACGGCATAAATGTGGATGTTGGGGATACTAATATCCACGTGATCAAAGGCCATATTGCAATTAAAAATCGGGGATGGAAGAAAAAAAGTAAAACGGGACGTGTGCTCCTCGATATATATATATATATATATATATATATATATATATATATATATATATATATATATATATATATATATATATATATATGTGTGTGTGTGTGTGTGTGCGTGCGCGCGCGCTCAATACCTGCTATTTAAGCTGGAAGATTTCCTATTCAACAATCTAAGGCAAAGTGGTCCGAGTCTGGTGTAAGCTGCCTGCCAGCGAGAAAACAGACGCATCTACGAGTCAGCCCGTGCCTGCGTTATCAGTTCGGCAGCGATTGCAGCCTTGGTTACATAACACAAGACCCACTGAATAAGCAAGCAATCTGCGTGTTCACATAACGTCGTAAATTTCCAACTAGATAATGATAACCCAATTGACACACCCAACTCCAATTTTCGTATCCGGTGTTAAAGTTCTGCCTCCATTAATAGAGCTGCTAGAGAATGTAATTAAAAATAAATTTGAAATAAAAGTATTGTACAATGACGAGGCCAAACATACATACCAACACAAACAACATCGCAATTTTAGAGTTATTTTACGCGAGATTCATCCTAGTACTAATCTGGAAACCCTAAAAAAGCAATAGAAGAACATAAGCACATAATTTTCAAACTTTTCAAAAATAAGAAAATGGGGTACAAGAACACAACTGCCACTGTACTTTATAGAACTAAAGCCGGCCTCTAATAACAAAAACATTTATAACATTGATAAAATTCTACATTCAATAGGAAAATTTGAACCTCCTAGACCAAAACAAAAGATACCCCAATGCATCAAATGTCAACGACTTCTGTAACAGAAGTCTACGATGCGTAAAATGAGCAGATAACCACTTAATTATTCAATGGCTACATAAAACCAAAAGCCCTGATGTTAAATTTATTTTATGCGACGGAAACCACCCAGCCAACTACAGGGGAAGCGCTGTATATAAAGAACTTGAAAAGAGTACATTTTCAACACTTAGACAAAGACAGATACATAGAAGATAATCGTCCTTTGTTCAGCCAGGTATCACACACACAGATCGCTAGCAGTAAAGCTCATCAAGCTCAAGTTGCGAACAAAGAAACGACGTCTCCCCCACCATCTCAACAAACAAACGACATGTACGAATTAAAACAGATGTGAAGAATCTCATGAACCAAATGTCAACCTTGTTAAACCTCTTAACATCTCTTGTCTTAAAAATGTCATAATGGCTCAATTTCTGAAACTCGCCGAATGGGGCAGCAATGACTTGCAATAGTACTCACTTGAAATCTTTATTTTTATACAATTAATCTCATAGATGTTATGTTAATTTCGGAAGCTCGTTTTACTGATAGAAATTATTTGAAGATTCCCAACCACTTCGTTTATGTAACTCAACACCTCGATGGTACAGCATGTGCTGGCACTGCTATTATTATAAAAAATTTGATAAAACACTACGCAATTCAGCAGTACTGCGAAGAACACAAGCAACATCCGTCGTAATAGAAGATTGGATAGGGCCGATAACTATCTCGGCAGTTTACTGCCCGCCTCGGCACGCAAACAAACGAGAGCACTATGAGCAATATTTTAAATCTCTTGGTAACGGCTTTATTTCTGGTGGCGATTATAATGCCAAGAACACTCAATAGCGATCGAGAACAGAAACCACTAAGGGAAGAGAACTTCTAAAGGTCATAACCTCAAACAATTTGAACTATATTTCCGCCGGTTAATCAACTTACTGACCTTTCAATGTAAATAAATTACCTGATCTTTTAGATTTCTGTGTCATTAAAAACATACATTTGAATTATCTACAAGTTAAATCCAACCTAAATCTATTTTTTGACCACTCCCCTATTTTAATTACACTTGGCACTCAAGTACTTCACATAGAAAAACCACCATCTCTTTCTAATAGAAAGAGTGACTGGGGCCACTTTAAAGACAAGGTAGAAGAATCGATACAATTAGAAATACCACTATAATCTGAAGAGGACCCACGAAAATCAGTTGAACACCTTAATCAAATAGTACACGAAGCTGCATGGGAGAGCAACTTCAATAAAAATAGATGACTGTCCAATAATGGTTAAACACAAAATTGCAGAAAAAAATGGGAAAAAGGTGGCAAACTACCAGAGCTTCAACTGACAAATTAAACTTCAACCGAGCAACAGGTGAGCTGTACTCCTCCGACAATTAAAAAATTAATCACTACACCAGTACCTGGAAAAGTTTTTACCTACTGACGCATCTGATTATACCCTACGGAAAGCAACCAGAAAACTGAAAAGACCCACACCACCTCTTCGTAAAGAACTTTGAAAAAGCACTAGCATTTGCTAATCATCTTAAACAGGCATTTGAATCTTATCCTCCTGAAACTACCCCCGAGGAAGAGAAAAAATCCACCAGTTCCTAACTACCCTTTTCAAATGAGCTTACCAACCAAATCCTTCAAAATCAAAGAAGTAAGTGCTATAATTAGAAGTTTAAAAGGCAAAAAATTACCACATCACAAGAAATTACTCAAGGAGTTACCCGAAATAGGCAAGAAATTTTTGACAAAGCTATTTAACGCTATACTTAGATTAGGATACTTCCCCGATCAATGGAAAGTGGCCTGGATAATTTCAATTCACAAATCTGGCAAACCACATAAACATGTAGCCTCTTACAGACCAATAAGCCGTTTTCCTCTTCTTTTCAAAGTTTCTTAAAAACTGCTACTATAGAGACTAAAACCATTAATAGCGAATAATAACTTATTACCGCATCATCCACGGTTGAGCAAGTGCACAAAATAGCTGATAAAATGCACAAAACATTAGAAACTGTTCTGCAGCGTTTCTGGGCATTAGCCAGGCCTTTGACAAGGTCTGGCATGAAGGTCTATTATTTAAAATAAAAAGTGTATTACCAGCTGACCCCTACCAGGTAAGCAAGCCATACCTCACTAACAGACATTTTTTAGTGAGAATGCTCGACGAGACCACTACACTAGTTCCAATAAAACCTGGGGTATCACAGGGCAGTGCCCTAGGCCCGCTCTTATACTTACTATACACTGCGGACGTACCTACAACAAGACCTAAGGGCAGTACAAAATTAGCTTATATAATGGTGATCAGCAGATACCACAAAGTGATACTGTTAAATACCTGGGAATCTACCTGAATCGTCGACTTATTTAGAGACATTATGTTTGGACCAAAAGAAAGCAATTAGGCTTAAAATATCGACAAATGTATTGGTTACTTGGTAGGCGATCTCAACTTTTAATAGATAACAAGGTTCTTCTCTATAAAGCAATTTTGCGGCCAATTTGGACAGTGTGCAGCTATCGGATTTAGCAGCCAACACCACTATTGACATAATAAGAATATTCGAGTCTAAAGTGCTTCGTGGGATCGGGAACGCCCCATGGTATGAACCCAATGAAGTCGTTAGAAGAGACCTTGAAATAAGTTCAGCGAATGAAGTTATTACGAAACAAAGTGTTTCCTATCGCGACAGACTCAGTGTACATCCAAACACTTTAGCTAGTGGTTTAACAATTATTGATAACGGCGAAATTCGGAGACTTAAGAGGTTTGTACCCTCGGACCTGCAAAATAGATTCACTTAGTACCTGTGTATAATATAATACCTAGTTAAGGTTTAGTTAAGATCTTAGTCTATGATCAAAACAAGTCTAATATAGGCTAATGTATAAAGAGCAATTACCATTGAGTTATTCCTCACGTGTCATTTTCATATATTCATAACATTTACTGAATGCTACTATGTAATGGAAGATTGTAAGTTCTTGGTGTAAAAAAAATATTTATAACCTATTTTTGGGTATGGTTACAATTTTACGTCGCACGCAATGAGTTGTTAAAAAAAAATTTCCGATAAAATACAAAATTTTATTTTAGAAAAGACAAAAAATAGATTTTATTAAAGTGTAAGAAATATTTTATTTACAATACTTTCTATAAATTATTTTTAAATGTGTAATTTTGCTATATATTATGTTGTTTATGGCACGGCGACTACTCGCAAGGGAGTTCCTGTACCTTCCATTATCTTCATCGGCAACACGTATAAATCTTTCTCTAAAATCAGAAATAATGCGCCGAACGTTTTTAACTTGGAGAACCTTGTTACCAGGAAAATTAGATGGAATGTTTACGTTCTCTAGGTTATAAATTTGATGGGCGCTCAGTATTCGGTGGGCGCGGTATGCCGAATCCCGTCCTGGATCGACGCTAGACGAGTCGACCCCCACCCCCACTATGGTACCCGACCGGACAATCCATTTTGCAGCCTCTGGCGAAATACCTGCACACAACTGTCACAAAAATGCTTAGAACTAGATGAAATCTACCTGGAAAATTCATGGTGTTATTGGCATCAATCCCCAAGTACACGGTTCGGTTGTAGTAATACTGCGCCCACCCAAACTTCACCAAGCACGGAGTTTTCCGGAATAGGTCCGTGTTTGTTCACCCATTCTTCTAGATGTTCCGGTGCCACGCGAACTTTATCTTTCAGTTCCTCAGTTTGTTTTGATAGATCAATCGTTACACCTGCATTACCGGCCTCTTGTAATTAACCTTGACAGTGGAACCTCCCCCACCTTCCAGCCGTGCCTGTTGAAGTGGTAGGGGGCGTCGAAGTGGGTTCCCCCGTGTTCGGCAGCGTAGAACTCGCGTTCGGCAAATCTGAACAGTCTATGTGATTTTAAGATTAAAGAATAATGTAATTATTTACTACCAGCCTCCCGGGCGTATTTCTGCAATCGTCTTCGTGAAAACAATCGGTTGTACATTAGGCCAGTAAACGGTTTCAAGGTCAAACGGCCACGTCAAGTCTACTGCATCTTGCAGCCGACCAGCTAGCCCAGTTTCGACTGCTAGTTCGTAAACAAATAGCAGAGCAATTGTAGGGTGCAGGGTTCTTGTTAAAAACTGAACATTTTTAGTTTTTCTTTTCACTTTTATTCATATTCTTATCACACTAATAGATACAAGGTCGAGTCGGCTATCAGTTGATAAGTAAATGTTTTCAAAAAAACAATGATAGTAGAATCCTACTACGCAAAACTTAGCAAGAGAATATGTTTGTAAAGCAGCCATATGTGATCAATAGGCAATATAGAAACATTCGAAGCACACTTACTTATTTAGTCCTAAACCTTTCCAAATTAAGGTGTAAGGTTAGCGGGGTTGAGGCTGATATTGTTGCCTCCATTGTTTTCTATCCTCTGTTTGGTTTCGTATACCCTTCCATTTTATTCCCCTTTTCTCTGCTTCTTCTCTGATTCTGTCTAACCATCTTGTTCTTGGACGTCTCTTCTTGTTTTTTCCCCACCCTCGCGTTTCAAACACTCTTTTTGTAAGTCTTTCATCCGGCATTCGACACACTTGGCTAAACCATCTGAGTTGTCCTTTTATAATTTTTTCACTAATTGGCTCTATTTGTAGGTTTTGTCTGAACGTTTGCTTTCTTATTTTGTCTCTCCTGTTCTTATTTTCTATTCTTCTCAAGAATCGCATTTCCATTAAACTTATTTAGAAACAACAAAAACTATTCTACGATCTTTTTTCACTGATTTGAAAGTTTTTGGATCTGGTCGAAGTACAACTCGTACAGCTTTGAATCGAAGAATTCTTGGCACGCTTCTTCGACTTCATCATATGATTCGAACCGGCGAACATGCAAGAAGTGTTTTATTGAGCAGAAGAGGCCACAACCAAACGGGGCAGCATCTGGACTACAGGCTGGATGGAGGAATTTAATCGCCGTTCAACTCTTTAAATTTCTCCTTACTTTTCTTGGCAGTGTGGGGTTTGACGTTGTTTTGTCGAAACAAAGCGCACTTTTAGTTAACCGAGGCCGAGTACTTCTCTAACTTGTCGTAGGCACGGTCCAACTGCTGGAAATTAAGTCCTACGTTACAGTGCACTTTCAGAATTTGTTATTTAAAGAATCATTGAGCAGTTGGTAGCAAATCTCGACTTTTTTGGAGACTTGTGCCTCAGTGAGTTCATGCGGATCCTGTCGGGCCTTCGTGCGCCCAAATGCCGATGAACCGTTGATTTGCCAACTCCAAGAACTGGTACAAAATCTCAAGTGCTCGAAAAGACTCATCTTCCAATGTTCCAGGCAAGACTTCATTGTCCAACTTTAACGGTCGGCCGGAATGAGACTAATCTTTGAGACTCATGTCTCCGGAATCTATACGATTTGGAGGCAGTAGAGTAGTGGATACTTCTTTCGCTTGACAAAGGTGCCCGGTTCTAGCAATAGCGCATTAAAACCCATAGTTCAATTTTGCCCAAAATCATCTGAAATCCGAAGATGGAACTTATTACTACAAATAACCCACAAAAATTGCATAAAAATAACATTTTTGTGTGTTGCAGAACTTTTAGGGCATGCCTTACTTAGTAAAATAAAGATCAACACCAACAAGGCAAAAACAAGTATTATAAGCAAACTGTTAACACGAACATAACAAACAGAATAACAGTGAAACTTGATGAGTTCCAAATACGGGATCAGATAGGCTTCAGAGCAAAGTATATCACTCTAGATCGCATACAAACAGTGGGAGAAGCGACGAATGTAGCGGAAACATATACAAACCTTGTACATAGAGACGAAAACTGGAAAAAACGACTTTATAAAGACCTCGAACAAGCAAGCAAGACAGGAAGGTTGAGAGCACGTTGAAAGAATAATATCGCAAAAAGGGCAAGAACTTAGTGCACAAAAAAAGCACAAGAGTGGACTGAGGGGAATCTTGAGGAGACGTATGTCCAAAAACTGGAGGCGACTCTATGACGCTGTTCTATGATGATGATGATGATGATGATAGATTTTTATGGTAATTTTCTATTATGACTATTACTTCTTGTTTGCTTTGGGTTATTTTGCCATTTTCAGTAGTTTTTTAATTATATTTGTTGCGAGGTTCAATTATTTTAAAACTTTTAAGCTTTTGTTTCGTCAATTGTTTTCTTAATTAAATTGTTATTGAATTTTGTAACATTTTGTTTGACAGTTTTCTGCATTAATTTATTTTTTTTCGCTTAGGGTATGTCTTCCTTAATATATCCATGTTTGAGGAGGGATTCAACATCAGTATTCCTTCTCGGAAGTGAGAATCTGAAAGATTGTGAAAATATTTATCAACTTCTTCATTGGATGCGAAGCGCTTCCTATAAACAATTTTTTTTAAGTTTGGGAACAGATGGAAGTCTGAGGGTGCCAAATCATGAGAATAGGGGGGATGGCCGAGCAAATCATACCCCAAATCCTGCAGTTTTCCCATCGCCAACGCAGGTGCGGTGTCCTGGTGAAAGATGATTTTTTTCTTCTTCAAACCAGGCAGGCCTCTTCTCGCGAATTTTGGCATCCAGCTGTTCAAGAAGGTTGGAGTAATATTCGCCTGTAATTGTTCTACCTTTTGCAAGATAATCAATTAACAGGATCCCTTTCGCATCCCAAAATACGCTGGTTCACCTTTCCTGCAGATGTGATCGACTTCGCTTTCTTTGGCGCTGAACCACCGGCTTCCACCCACTGCTTGGACTGCTGTTTCGTTTCTGGAGAGTAGTGGCGGACTCATGTCTCATCCATGGTGACAAATCGCCGCACAAAATCGGTCCGATCCCTGTTGAATCGGTCCAAAGATTGCTGCGAAAATCGTTTGCGCATTTGCTTTTGATCGGCATTCAGCAAATGCGGCACCCATCTTGCGCAGACGTTTCGCATCCCTAATTCTTCGTGCAAGATGTTTCGCACCCTTTCTTCCGATATCCCCACAGCCTCAGCTATCTCACTCACCTTCACTCGCCTATCGTCCAACACGATATCATGGACTTTTTCGATGGTTTCCGGTGTGGTTGCGGTTTTTGGCCTTCTTCACGTGGGTCATCTTCGAGGGATGTGCGACCACGTTTAAATTCAGCTGCCCACTTTTTAACAGTTAACATGGAAGGAGCAGGGTCCCCGTAAACTTTTGTCAACTTCGGATGAATTTCCTTAGGGGTTAATCCATCCAAAACGAAGAATTTTATAACCGCACGATATTCAAGTTTATCCATTTTAACAAAAAACATGCAACATGTCTACTGAAAAAATTCGTGTAAACAAACTACTTGAGCGAACAAGTTGAAATTGGTCATACGAACTAATGACACATGCACCCAAGCAGGAAGCATAATTGTTTGCCGATTGCAGCACCATCTTTGTGTCAGGCCGAGAACTTTTCACCTTACACTCGTAGTAGTACCTTCTAATCCGTTCACTAGTTTATGAAAAAGCAAGTAGTCTTTTCAGCACACCTTTCCTAATTAGAACTCCTCAAGAACTGGCTCCTTTTAGAAGTGAATATTCCTATTGGACAAGAGCTTAGAGACCGTTTTTTCTTATTCATTATAAAGCCTACAAATGGAATTTTTATGTAAACCGCCGTTATCTGCATATAATTACGTAGGTTATGCTGACTGAGAATCATTTAATTATTTAACTAATTGCTGATTGCGGTTTTGGTTTACTCATTGGTTCGCTACAGCTAATAAAGATATAAAGTTTTGGAGATATCCTAGACAAGTTTAGAATTGAACCGATAACTAGCTGAGCTTGTATTGCAACCTGACCATGTTAGGACAAGGATATCTTTGCATTGATCATTTCTACTTAAGGGAATTTCCGCTTGGAGCACTGTAGCATGTATTCCAGTTCCGGTACATTTGTTGACTTTAGATTCGTCTGCATACTAGATTGATTTTCTTGTCTGACAGTATCTGTGTATATACAAGGCTCGTCAAATTAAATGACACAAGACAACTCATTTAATATCTTTGTTCAATGGGTTGTCTAAAAATGTCAGATTTCGTATTTAAAATATGTAATCTGGCAAAGCGCTAACGGAGCAGCATTGTTGTTGTTGTTTTTCATAAGATATATTTTCATTACAAGGTGGTTCAAATATAACCGGGGACTGATTTTTTTACAAAAAATTGCCAAAATCTTAATTACACATGTCAGTCTTCAACGTACTCCCCTCCGGAGTCAGTACATTTTTTACAATGTTCGCAAAGCATCCTGATGCCCTTTTCAAAAAAGGCTTTTGGTTGGCGGCGTAACCATTTCCGAACAATCTGGATGACGGCGTCGTTATCCACTAACCGCATGCCTTGTAAGTCTAATTTGAGCTTCCGGAACAGGTAGAAATCACTTGGAGCCAAATTGGGACTGTACGGCAGATGTGAAAGGTTTTCATTGTTGTTTTGGCCGCATGGGGGCGTGAATTGTCTTGAAGGAAGGCTACCCATTTTTCCACCTCTTGGATCGGATCTTTTTCCTTACGTCTATTGCCAGGACTTCTGAGTGATAAGCTGCATTGACTGTTCTGACGTCCGTTAGAAAGTCTACATGGATAACCCCCTGCGAATCCCAGAAGAATGTTGCCATCACTTTTCTCGCCGAACGGTTCTTCCTTTCTTAGGTTTGGGAGGACTAGTATGCCGCCACTCGCGTGAGGACTGCTAGGTCTCGAAAATAAAGTAGTGCACCCACGTTTTATCGATGGTCACTATAGACTTCAAAACCTTCGTTTTCAAACGGCTATAGGAGACGACTGGCAACTTGCATGCGCACCATTTTGTACAGGCTCTCAGCTCTGTTCGGTCTCGCTGGCCTTGGCTTTTGAATTTAGTTTGTGACAGTTTAGAAAGCGGGCGACCGGCTTTAAATTTTCTGTAAGCCGAGAGCGTTTTGATCGAGAGTTGGCCGGCGTGTTTGATTGGCGGCAGAAGTTTTCATTTCTGCGAGGGCGTTTTGTTGAAAGCTAATTTTGTGGCGGAATTCGATATTTTGACGATCAGATTAACCTCTTCCTGGAGGTTGTTTCGTTTGTCGATTGCATTGCGGGGTTGAAATATTTGCCGGTAAAACTCGGTCCAATTTTCCTTTGCTTCTGACTCGGCGAGGAACAAAGAAGGAACCTTTGCACCAGAAAAGACGCTACCGATCGGCTCCGCTGTGAAGATTGGGGTAACTTGTCCTATCTTTTCGCCCACACCCTTATTTCCTCTTTCTGACTTCTTCAGGACCAACAGCATAGGGAACTGATTTCAGCGAGAAAGCGCCGTTTACACAGGTTAGTTTAGCTTTTATTTGAAGTTCCTTTGTTTAAATTTAAAATTACTATACAGTCCACTTTTCGGCCGTAACAATTTTAGTAAATCAGATAACTCATATTAACGTTATTGTAACCTTTCTGCTCTTGGCCGCTGTGAATAAAACGTACTATCTTATGATACTTAAAACTACTTATTTATTATACTTACAATTATACCAATTTATAATACGATATATAGCTAACTCCAAATTATTTATGTAAACTGGTGTTCCAAATTGCAATTTTTATTTTTTTCTTAGTAATTTTGTTATAACATAATTTGCTTTTGTTTGTGCCCAGAATCGCTTAATACCTTCCTTCTAGGAGATCGGAAAGAAGGAATATTTTTACCCCCGGAATCATTTTAAATAAAGCTTGCCATCATATTTTAAAAAAAATTTCTAGAGACATTACAAAATTGGACAAATAGTTGCAGAAATAGTCTTAAGCTAGTGTATAGTAAAGTGGGTGCCTTTTTTCTTCTTCACCGGATAGGATATGGAAAAGATAGTCTGTGTTTTATGATGGTATTTAGGAGGTTGGACTTGATTTTCTCAGTGGTTATAGGTTTTCGGGGAAAAACCAAAAGCTCAAGTGAACAAGGTCGTTAGCCTTGAAGTAGATCTGCCCTCAAGTGGTAATACTGAGAAGTATCTACCCACTACCCACTATACTTAGTAATGGAAGACATTTCCGTAATTCAAATAAATTGGTCTCTTCTATGATTTTACAGGATCAGTCAGCTGTGAGGATTGAGCTTTCTGCAATACTTTTGAATATAAGAATTTCGTATAACATCTAAAGCGGCTAATTTCTTTCAGTCCCGATCATTATTCGTCATGCTTACCATTTTGGACACGCATTCAAATCGTAAACAAATGACTAAAAAGTATATCTAACCTCAAAGGCCTAAAATACAAGAAATACCAAGGCTTTGCAAGAAATTTTAGGTAACCATATGTAAAGTAACTAATTTGAAAATTTTAAAATAAAATGTTGCAAAGCTGCAAAGTACGTTGGTAGAACAGGGTCCTAGCTTCACATTGTTTCGCGTTTTCGAGGATCACAGTAGATTAAAGGTTACTGAAATTGTTTCTGTCAACTTCTAATAATCTTCAAGTAAAGTGCTGGAGATATCTTCATTGGAAGGGCCTCCATTAGATTCTTTTTTTGGAGTAAACTTCTGTTGTTATTTTAGTCTATTACGTTCAAGTTCAAAGACTTCTAATTTTTTTTCTTAACAGTGAGGGTAAGTAGAAAGATGCGGTTAATTTTAAAAGACGCGAAAAATATGCCTAAATTTTTAGTATAGATGACAGCATCATACAAAGTACCCAGGTCGAATTAGCACTGTTGCCATGTATACTTTAAATGCCGACATTTAGTGGTTAAGAGCAACGTATGGTTAAACGCTTATCAAAATTCATCGCCAATTGACATACAATGAAGCCGTTATGAGTGTTAAAATGTACATTTATGGGTGCGAAAGTTTAAGTAAGGTCGAGAATTTTGTGACAATGAACTGAAGCAGCCTCGGCCACAAACCAGCCGGACCGAAATAATGATTGCGCGAGTGGAGCAAGTTGTTGATCTGTGAAGTCCATTTTACATGATAATGTAAAAATGCGCAAAGTTTCTACCTACGAATGCTGACTGACGAACACAAGGCTACGCGGGTGGCAATGTCTTAAGGCATGTTGCCAGGAGATGCCGCTATGAAATTTTTTTTGTCAGTTGTGACAATGGATGAGATTTAGATGCTATTTTTTTAATCCTGCAATAAAACGCCAGTCAGCGTAATGGAAGCATAACGATTCACCGCCACCGAAGAAATTTCATGTTGCGGTTGTGATGACCTTGTTTTGGGACAGCGAAGGCGTAATCCTCACGCATTATGCTCCAACGACTACTATAGTGACAGCTAAATCATACGAACAGATTTTGAGGACAAATTTTCTTCCGACATAGCATGAAAAACGGCCACAGAAGGCTACACAGGTGATTTTTTATTAGCATAACTCTCCTACTTATTGGGTAATCCTAACTCAGTAGTTTATTCGTGAAAACAACTTTAAGGTGGTGTTTTATGCTCTCTACACACTTGATCTCGCTCCTAACAATTTCCTGTTTTTTTCAACCATAAAGAACTATCCATGGCCGCTTATTTTTCAGTTGGGCCGCTGTTGCATCAGTGATTTTCCTGTGGGCAAAACACACCCCTAAAGAAGTGTTCTCAGCAGCCATGGAATCATGGCGACGATGTTGTGAAAAATGTGTGTCTAGAGGAAAATTACGTTAAGAAGTTATCGAACTTTCAACTTTTTTGAGTAAAAAAAAATTGAAGACCTCGTACTAGCAAATTAGTTTATAGAATGATTTATTCTGATTGCTGATTAAAGTATAAATAAAAAAATTAAATTTTTTTTATGTTTCTCATTAACAGTAATATTCTCTATTTTGGTGTTAATTAACAAAAGCTCTTTTCTCCTTCAAGAGGGTTTCTTAGAAAAGTACGAGCGTTGGCAATCCCGGCGTCCTAGCTCGACTCAGCGACGTTAAAGGAGTGTAAGGCAAGACGTTGTGTGACCTCGGCTAAGATTTGAATGGCATACCATGCGTATATCAATCGAAGCTTCCTGAATATCGGGAGTCCTTCAGAAATAAGTGGAGGTTTGCCGAAGTCTACATTTCTGTCTGCAGCTAATCATATTCAACTAATAAAGCCGGCAGCCGTCTTAAAGAACCAAATCTTTAAAATAGGGATCTTGTGTGGATTTTGGGCTGGCGGCGTCATCGGTCCATATTTGTTTGAGAACGACGTTGGCCAAGCCATCACCGTCAACGGCGAGCGCTGTAGGTCGATGATTACCAACTTCTTTTGGCCTGAATTGGATGATATGGATACCAACGACCTGTGGTTTGACGGCGATTTGAGGGCATGGTCATCTCACGTGGAGGTGATGTGAACTGGTCACCGAGATCGTGCAATTGGACACCGTTAGACTTTTTCTTGTGGGGTTTTCCTAAGTCGCAGGTCTATGCGAATAAGCCACAAACCACAGCGGCCCTCAAAGCCAACATAACCCATGCCATCGGTCAAATTCAGCCTGATTTATGCGCCAGAGTCTTGGAAAATTGGACATTTCGGGTCCGCACCACCCAGCGAGGCCGCGGCGGGCGTTTGCACGATGAATAAATTTTGATGATATTTCACACACACTTTGTTTTATTTAAATTTAAGGATAGGAAGCGCTTAGTGAAAGACCCTTTAGCTCCTGTTATTCCCAAAACGAACAAGTCTTTGTATCTTACTTAGTACGGTTACAGCGGTTCTTTGCATCATCTTTGTCCACCATGCCAAAGCTGCATATAATATCGTGGATTTGTATATCCAATACATTACTTTTGATTTTTGACTGTATCTTTCCATAAGTTCATCTGACTAACACTAGTGTAGCTTTCGCCTTCCTTTTGATTTTTTGAATGTGTTGATTCCAGTTGAGATGTGAGCCTAAAATTACTCCAAGATACCTTACCTCAACTGATAACTTTATTTCTACATCTTGGAACCTGATATGTTCTAGTACATCTAGACTTCTTTTTCTTGTGAATGCTACTATGGTAGATTTTGAGGGACTTATATTTATTCCCTCTGCGTCTGTCCAATTTGTAATCAAATTTAGGGTTTCTTCCATTCGCCCCCTAACTGTATGGTTAAATTTTTCATGAAATGTATGTATGACTAATCTTACGGACACCCTCTTGCAAACCAAGTCATCATTATTTTACCCATTAGAGATACATATACTAATCTTTCTTTAAACATACAATCTATCCACTTGTAGCTTGTTTTGCCAAGTACTTTACTCTTTAACGCTCTAGTAATTGAATCTAGGGATGTATTAACATACATTCCCTCAATATCTAAAAAATCAGCTAAAAGTACCTCTTTGCTTTCTTTAGTTTTTTCCACTCTGGTAACGAGTAGATCAATTTTGTTTCTGTATGTACTGCTGCCTTGACGTACAGATCGAGTGATTAATGTACTATTCCCTATATACATGTCAAGCAGTTTTTTTTAGAATTTTCAGTCCAAAAGACATCAATTTGTCTTAGAGCCTTAGCCTTATCCTATCCTATTTTTCCAGATGTTGGTATAAAAGTAACTCCAATTAGACTTTACAATTTCAGTATATGCCACAGAAAACGTGCCCTATCTATATAGCACATCCTGTAATATAAAAGGTCACTTCCCTTTTACAACCGAATATGATATATGTCGTCAGGTCCCGGTGATTTATAAGGTTGAAATAAGTTAATTGTCCACTTTATTTTGTTTACATTTATAACTATTTTTGCCTCCAGCCAATTCTCTTTAGATACTCACTTTAGAGGTTCCAGATCTAAGTTCCAGTCACTGGATAATATATTAGCAACCTGCGACCTTAAAAAGCGTTTTGTGAGTAATTCCCTCATTGTTTTCTTTCCAGTATGAGTGTATTTTTTTGTCTTAGTTTTCAGTATAATTTTAGGGCTCTCAGGATCCGAGTATTTTGTACCCCCTCCACATATCTCTTTTGGATTTTCTCAAAGCCTTGTTATATTTATTTAGAGTCTTTTTATAATTATCCCATACCCTCAATTTATTTGCTTTGTTAAAAAGCTTTTTGCTTTCTAATTCGAGCAAGGTTTTCATTCTACCAGATCACATTTCTGTTTGAATCTCTTTTTATCTGAGGATAGTTATCTTTATACGGTGAGACTACAGCATTCTGCCATTGTTCTGCTGCAGTCTTCAGCTCCATACTATTTTTGATAGATCTATTCACCTCTAAGCTTATGTTCAAGGTCTGCCTGGTAGAGTTGGCAGTTTGCCTTTTGAGGATTACGATGGGTCTCTTATATAGGGCTGATAGATGTGCCTGTGGTCAGGAATAATACTTATTGTTAGTGCTGATTTTAAAATTATTAACGATAATTAGGCGATGAGAATAGCTGAGATTAATATAGGAGATAAGGAGGGATCAGAATTACCTAAGAAAGATAATAAAAGGAAATTATAGATATATGGCAAAGAGAAGAATAGCTTAAATTCTTGGACAAATAATATTTCTAAAGGATTTTTAATGTAGAGATGCTTAAGGTAGGATGGGGAAGATTTAAACTTCTATTAAGATAAATTCATCATCAATGGACTGTTAGAGTTAAATTCAATGTTGTTAAAGTTTGTTAGTTCATCTAGTAAATCAAAAAGACTAGGAAAATAGTTTGGATTAGTTCAACTTATTTTTAAGTATACCTAACACAAGTAACGATTATGTTAATTAGAATTAGTGGTCATAAAAGAATGCTAATTGTTCTACAATATGGCCATTAATTGGATGTTGATGGTTAATATTAAATTACAAAAAAAACTATAAAAGACATTCAGACTGGGTAAATTGCTATTTATTGATTAGATAAAGGAATAGATAATATTTTCAAAATATCTATCTTTGCTCTTGGTTACGAGTTTCAGACGTTTTAAAAAATAATCAATAATTTTGTTTATTTCTTCATTTTCTATCAAATGAATGGCATTTTTAATGCGAATTTTGAGGTCATCGATGTTCTTTATTATTCCTTGACGCGGATGATAAGCAATGTCTTTTGTTAAACCCCATAGGGGCTTAAAATGGGAGAATATGATGGTCAATCAATTCCTCCGCCTATCTTCGTCTTTGCATCCAAGACACGTGATAGGGTAGCCATCTTTTCCATCGTCCATAAACCAAAATTCTCGTTTCATTGAATTTCGGCTAATGTGATCGAAAAATTTGTCCGAAATTCGATTCTAATAGATATTACCAGTGATTGTTTATCAGAAAATATGAGCCCATTATGCTATAGTAGTTGATGGCACACCAAACAGTATCTGCTTTGAGTGTAAAAGGCATGTGACCATTATTTCCGGTTTTTCGGTTTCTCATATCCAGTAGTTTTGAGTGTTGACATAGCCTTCCAATTCATAAAGACATTCATCCGAGAACCATAACTTTCAATAATCATTTTTTTTAATTTGATCATTTGTTTCAAAGTTGTCGCAAAATTATGTCTCTCGATGATTGCTTTATCGCTTAATGGTTGATGCATTTGAATTTTGTGGGCAATAAGGCCCAAATCTTCTTTCTATTTCATTGAAAAGGCGTTTTTTAATTAGTGTCTTTCGAAGTGTTTCTCTGCGATAATAAACACCGTCTTTCCTATGAGTGTTCGAACTTTTTCGATATTCTCTTCGGTTCTCACTGATATTAGTTGGCTGCCTTTTTCTTCTCTATCACCTTGAATCCTGCCTGTGATCAACCATTTGTCGGCCAATCTATGAAATTTATTAAAAATATTAAAATTTCTCATTCATTCAGTCATTTTAAAAATTGAAAAATATTCAACATGGATAACAGATGCGTTTTCACTGTCTTCGAGTCTAACGTATACTTCCGGTCTACCTCTCGCTTTTACTTTTTGACGGTTTCATTCGCATTCTTCTCACAGCTATGTAGGCAAATATTCGATGATTTGTATTCTTTCGAAAATTATATGCATAATAGATGCCGATCCAATTTTGAAACTAATTCCACATGGGTATTGTCGGGCAAACTGTAGATAAGAACTCACTTGATTTTCATAAGGTTTGCTCAAACAGTTTAGAGATGGCGCTACATCTAATTAATAGCCACCTTGTATTAAGAGAGCGCTGTATCTTGAAGATTACTATTCTAAAAAAGGCTTGCCTTTTTTATATGGATAATAATTCTATTCCACTGCTCTGCCATATTAAAGTTTAATTAGTTGATCTATGTTTTGCTGCTGGAGTATTTTGGAAACATTCAACGGAAGAAGAGAGTTGAGTGGCAAATACATTTTTCTGAATAGATGTTGTACTTCTTCAGATAATAAAAATGAAAAGAAGAATTATTGCTGCGGAGATTAAGGATTACATGAATAAAATTATATTTAATTAATATCTTTCTTAATAATCAGAGTATCGTCTTTCTTCAAGCTGTAAGAAATGTTGAGGAAATAAGTTTATGTTTACTTCAATAAATATAATAATAAATTGGATTTTTAGAAGTTTGTTGTTTCGAGAGAATCCAGCAAATAGGGGAAATCAGTCCCCGGTCTCCGGTCCACGGTCGTGTGAGAAGCATCGGTTGCCAGAGTAACGCGTTCGGGGCCACGCGGAAATACACGAACGATCGTTGCTATATATTTCGTAATGTCAACATAACGTCAACGCCCATTACGGCGATGCACCAGAGCGAGACGGACTTCGTGACCGGCACAATCGTTGGAGAGCAGCAATAGTAGCGATTGTTAGAGAAAGTTTGCAACACTTGTATTCACTATAGTAGCCAAGCGCAGCTGGGTGGATTTTCTAGTGTGTCTTAAAGAATAATATCAAGTGATAAGTTAACATTAAAATAAACTATAAAAAACTGATACTTGGAGGTAGATTTGCCAATCATTTAAAAAATTTTGGGACCGCAGTGATTAATGTTGCTGAAATAAAATAAACTTTAGTGCCTACGCCTATTCTTAGTACAGATATGTGGTGGTCTGAACCGTAAATTATTCTAATGCTGCCAAAAGTTTCTTCTTTCTCTTATTAATATTAGGGGTAACTTTGGAATCCGAAAGAATTAAAAAAAATATAAATTCTGGGTGCCTGCAGATTCAGAATAAGTGTTGCTAAAGGATTAGATCTTATCAGTTTTATTCTTTTTTGCTTTGCTTTTCCCCTGTATATAGATATTTTGTTATTTCCTGCTGCTCTATCGGTTTTTAACTTTTAACCGTTTTGACTATTTTTCTTGTAACTGACATTCCTGTACCTACATTTACAACAAATTCTTTTTCATTAATGTATTGTTTTTGGTTGTGTTTGAATTTGTCTTTGTAGAATTTACGCCATACTTCCATTGTTTCATCTGCTTCTGTTTTAAGTTTTTTGTTAGTATCTGTTATCATATAATGGCCCCATTGCTTTTGTTTGTTCCAAATTCGGCCCCTTCTCTTTAACTCTATCTAAATTTCTAATTTTGCCTTTATTATTCTTTGTCTAACCTCTTCACATGCGGTTTGTACATTGTTTTAGTTCTTCTATGTTTTTTCTTTTGTTCTACAATCTGCTATCTTTTCTAGTTACATTTATTCTCTTTATTCCACACACTTCTTTTATTTTCTTTATTATTTTTTCATAATCCGTCTATTTCTTCTAATTTTTTTTCATAATGCATTTGTCTAATTTTCGTTAGCTTTTTTACTTGCATTTTATATATTGTTTTATTATTATCTATTTGGCTATTTATTCATTTTTTTGCATTATTACTAATTTATGTTTTGTGTCTAATTAAACTTGATATTCGACCCAGACTTTTATTAGTAGTGCATCAATTGTCTTTTTATATGTTTTATAATTAAAAACATTTTGTGTTCTCCATTTGTTTTTTTCAACGAATAATTTACTATAGCGAATCCTATTCTTATTTTGTTTTTTGAACTTTTCTGTGCCAAATCTTCTTGTACATACGATTGTTTTATTTTTTATTATTCTATTATCTATCTCTTTCATATACTTCATAATTTGTTCTTGTAGTGTTTCGTAATAAATTCTTCTGTATTGTATATAGGGCTTTCACATAATGTATTTTCTTTATGGTAAGGCTCTAACGCTCCGCGTAGGAACACGGCTTGCAAACTGAGAGGTTAAGTCTCTCATATGTTCACTTTCTTGTGCCCGGTCGTCGCACACTGATGCATCTCTGATGCGTGGCGACCGCCTTAGACGACCGCCATTGTTGCCCCTTATTTGAGTGATCGCAGGTACTCAATTATTTTTTGGTTGAGTAAGGTCACCTCCCAGACATCAGTGAGCTCCGGGAATAGAACCCGGGTCTGTCCGCACCGCAGTCTGCCCTCAACCGCTTGGACCACTCTGGCGTTGAATGTATTTATTGGGTATTATTATTATCTTTAATTCAAGATTTATATATATTATAATCATAAATTTTAATACCTTTCAATATACAATTTCCTTTTCTTTTTCTTTGTTTGCAAAAATGCTAATAATTCAACGTTATTTTTATTCCTGAATATCTCAGTTTTCCCATCCCTTTTTCTTGCCTTTACTATTTAATGTCTGGATGTCTCTTTTTTAAAAATTTTTGACTTTACTTTTCGTCTTTTTTATTTATTGTCCTTATACTCTATACTTTCTTTTATATATTTCATTTTGAGTTTTTAGCTATTTTTTACATTGTAAACTTTACTAGGCGTTGCCCGACAAAAGGTACTTTTGGTGTCCTAGGCTGACATTTTTTCACCCGTCTTTCCTCAAATTTTTGTAATGTGGGAACGTAAAAATTTTAAACAGGATCGGGAACATGGAACAATTTAACTTAGTGCCCTTTCATAATTAATGTAAGCATAAGCTGCTCATGAGAAATACGTAATACGTAAAGTTGAATCAGTTAAAACCTTATGCATTCGTTCATAATGCACTCCCGCAATTTTTAAGTTTTACGTTCATACGTAAGAAATCGGTTCAACTTTACGTATTTCTTACTTTTATTTGCAGTAACTTTTAATTTTTCCATAGATTAAGCGGCAATAATAGAATATTTGTTTTGATTTTAAAATTGCATAACCTAACTTTAGTATTGTCAACATTTTGGCTTCGTTTGTACAACGGATAGGAAACAATAGTTAATTAATAAATTAAGTTAGTATATAGGCATCTGTTCGTACACCATAAAAAGGATAACAGATACAAAGGCAGCATAAGTATGCAAAATGCCTGGAAGAACATTGCTGCCGCTACTTTGATTGAGCATGCGCAACTTTCAAATGTTTACATAAGGCTTACGTGCATTCCTACGTATTTCTTATAGATGGCATATGCTTATGTCTATTACAATCAAAGCTCAACTCTGCGGAAGCAAATCAAATTGCCGTGACAGAGGCGTTTTTTGTGTTCAGCAATGATAATTTAATGTCAGCCGTCTTTGTTTACTTTCCGTTCAAATGTGTAGACTGTCTTTATTTACTACACACGGACCTCTTCGTGTAAATTAAGTGCCTAGAATCGCGCCACATTTTTTTGTTTATTTTCTGTTCAAATGTATAGATAGATACTTTCTAACTTTAGTATCTCTCTTATTAACCTTTTTCCTATGTCAGGGCATCAACGTAAAAATTTCTATTAACATTTATTTTAGTTGTTTGGGACTATTATTACCTCTTGTCATTCTGGTATTTAATCTTAATGTTAGCTGTTTTTCTTCTTTTTCTTTATTTCTTACTTTATTTCTATTTTTTAAATAGCCTTTTTTGATTATTCACAATTCAAAAAATGCCAGTTTCTTTCAGTGGGCTTTTTTAAATCTTTAATTGACCTTTATTATATATTCTTTACTCTTATTTTATAAGCGTTATTTACTACAACCCTCCAGTTTCAGTTCTTTGTTTATTGTGTTATTGTAGTTTACTTTAAGTTGATGTTTAAATCTACTGCAGAAATAACCAAATATTTTAAAATAATTTCTTTCCTCTTTATTTCCTAATTATTTCTTCACTTTAGCAATTTTGTTTATAAATTAAGATTTTTTTACTACCAATTGTTTGTTTCCTACCTGAATTCTTTGTTTCTTCTCTATTATATTTAATTTAATTTTACTACTTTTTAAGTCATTTTTAGTTTCATTAATACAGTTCTTACTCTTAGTTCTAGCATTTAGTATTTGATATTATACTTTTTATAATACTATTTTACTCTACTACTATTTACTCTTTTATTGTCATTTATTTTTCTATTTTTGTTTCGACTCTTATTCACGTACGGTTTTTATTTTTGCAATTGTTTTTGGTACGGTCCTGTTCTGTTTTAATTTGTATTGTGTGCTGCCTATATTTGTAGAATAAATGTAGGATAAATTACCGTGCATTGAGCACAGTTTCAATCGACACATCAAAAACTGTAGTCTTAGTGGTTAGAGTTGTATTTCTTGTTTAATTTACTAATACTACCTTATGTTTGTAATTTTCATCAAATTATATTATGTTATATTCACTATTATGTCTACTAATATATATTTAATATATGTAATTTAAAAACATATATATTTAACTGCAAAGTGTCATTTGCTACTACTGATCAAAAAACTTGCTAGAGCTAGATATTTTGTAATTACCTATAATTAATGATTCTGTAACACCTTGTACCACATCATATCCTTACCGTTTTGAATGGCGTTAATAAATGCCTTTTATAATTTTTGTTAGTTTTTATAATTTACTTTTTAATTAACTAGCTTATAAAGCAAATGTAAATAATAATCACATAATATGTGTTTTACAAAATAAAGATTAATTTATATTTTGTATTTATTTTAAAGCTTTCTGTATATATAGGTGAATAATTTCAGGTTGTTTATCCCCACTAATCTCTGTCATTAATAAAAATCGCATACGTCAAACGCGTATGTGGACTTTGGTTAAGTTAATCTAAAAATTGTAACTTTGTACCATTACTGATTTAGTTCTAGATCTTTGTACTAAGCAGTTGCCAAGCGACTTTTACCCATCTGATTGCATTTCCACGTTTTTATTTCTTAATTCACCATGATACAAAATACTGGGTAAGTAGACTAACCGAATTCAATTAACCTATTTTCTTACATTCGTGCCGATTTAGAAAATTAGCCGGAAAAACCATCTTCATAACTGGCGCTAGCCGCGGCATAGGCAAAGAAATCGCGCTGAAGGCTGCCCGGGACGGCGCCAACATAGTCGTCGCAGCTAAAACGGCGGAACCACATCCGAAACTGCCTGGGACCATATACACAGCCGTTAAAGAGGGTAACTTGCTTTGCAAATTGTCTCCTCATTGTCCTGATTTGTGTTCTTCCAGTTGAGGAGGCAGGTGGGAAAGGTCTGGCGTGCATCGTCGATGTCCGCGATGAAGCACAGGTGCAGTCGGCGGTAGAAGAGGCCGTCAAGAAGTTTGGCGGCATTGACATAGTTATTAACAATGCTTCTGCTATATCATTGACTAGCACTGACCAGACAAATATGAAACGGTATGACTTGATGCACAACATCAACACTAGGGGGACGTTCTTAGTGTAAGGCTTGTTACATTCTTATAAATGGTAGGACTCAAGGCTTGTTTACAGCTCCAAGTTGTGCCTCCCTTACTTGAAAAAGAGCTCGCATGCTCACATTTTAAACTTGTCTCCACCTCTAAACATGCAGCCGCACTGGTTTGCTCCCTGTTTGGCTTACACAATGGCTAAATATGGCATGTCCATGTGTGTGCTGGGTATGCACGAGGAGTTCCGTCCATTCAACATTGCTGTGAATGCCTTGTGGCCTCGAACAGGTAAGTTTTAGTTTTGGCAAGTCATAGCTAAGTTATAAATAGATGTTGTGCTCTGAAAAGTATTTGTTCCTATTTACTGAACCAATAATAATCTCTTATTGTTGAGCAGTGTTAAAACTCTTAACTGAATGATAACCACATTGAACAAATAGTTGATGTAAAATGGATAAAAATATTTGTTTATTACGCTGTGTAGTTTAACATGTGCTGTTTAGATTGATGTCCATTGAAAAGTAAACATTGCAATGAAATGTCAAGGATATCAAGGGTTCAAATATCACAATTAAAAGTTATGCACAGGCAAGAAAAGCCTTGCAATAAATTATTTGCATCTATTTAACTTGTTAGTCTGTCATGTATGATAAATGTCGATTACTGTTTTATTTAGCCTTTTTTTAAATGCAATATATTAATCACGATTTTGCTACTGGTATGTTATTAACCTTCAGTTAGCCATAGTCATGCATAGAATTGCATTTCAACCTATAGATGATTAGATTTGTATATTTGGTTGTGTTATAATTATAATCATGTATGTATTTTCCTAGTTTGATTTGGGCAGGTTTAATTTTATTGTAAGATACCATTTGAATTTTATGGAACTTGAAGATAAGTGTGATCCTCTTTAGGAAGCCTAGATAAATAATTTTTGATTAAAACCTTTGATATAATCATCAGATATTAAAGAATGTTTGGATTTTCTAATGGAAGAATTATATGCATTCACATCTCAAGGTTGTGGGTATAATTTTTATCGCACATTAAAATGTTGCTAAAGAATATCCGAGTATTGCAAAGAGGAAATTACATGTTTATACAATAAAACTGCGGTGTTTTTCTAAATGTAATATTCTATTTTTCTGTTTTATTTTCTTTATGAAATTGCTGCTTAGTCTTATGTGAACTTCTGTTTTCTACCAAATTTAGGAGGTTGTTTAAAATACTTTAATTTTTGGCTAATTTGGATAAATTAATGCTTTTATAATTAACTGTCGTGTTTAGTTGCCTTTAAAAGCTTCAAATTAAAATTTATGCATGGATTTTAGGATGCCAAGCCCTCCGCGAACACACTGGGTCATTTTGACCTATACCCCTATTTTTGTCGTAAATATCTTTAAGGCATTTTGAAAATTGGCGAGATGGACGCCATCTACCAGTAGTTTTGGGTACTAACTACACCTTAGGATGCTTATTTTGTAATTCACATTACGCAGTAGGCTTCTGGAAGTGTTGAAAGTCGGTTGAGGGTCATTCTGAGCCTGTTGTGTACTAAGTGTCAATTTGCTCTAAAACAAAAAATCTTTTTCGCTATACTCGATCAAGCGCAAGTAAATTCGAGAATTTTGCACACTTGCGAGTATGGGAAAAAAACATTTATCTGTTCTAAAAGAACTTGTCTTATATCTACTCACCCCATATTTGCAAGAAAAACTGAAAAATGTCGCGCTGCGTGCTGAAATATGCAAAGACATCTTGCTCATTCTTGCCGAAAAACCTGCTGAAAGAGTGAGTGGACGGCCAGAATTAGACAAAAGAGTGAGGTGTTCACTTTGTCATTACTGAAAAGATAAAAAAAACTAAAATGCAATGTCCATCTTGCCTGCGCCCTATGTGTGAACATTCTATGTATTTGTGTAACGACTGCGACGGAACTGAATAAATAAACTATAAAATATTGAAAATCATTAAAATAATGCCTTATTTAATTATACATTATTTTCCACAATAATGTAATAAAAAATAAATTTTGTACAATTTTTGTTAAAAATAGGTTCTAGTTTTTCTACCTTCAAAACCACCTTCGTCATGTTGCAAAATAAATATACTTTTTTTAAATGTACACTGAAGTACTATTTTTTCTTGATTCTACTATATTTCAAAAGTACTCAGTTAAATTTATAGCTAAAAATATTAAAAAATAACGGAGATACAATTTCTTTCGTAAAATACAAATTTTCCAAAAAATAATTTTTTTCCGGAATTTTTTTAAATACGATGTGTGGCAGAAAAGTAATGAGACTGGTAACACTACAAGCGATCTAGCAATGCTATGCTGTTGTCCTTCATAGAGCACATGTATAAATACCCTCCCATAGCTCAGTGCGAGTTTCAGCTCGTTCCGTTAACTACGTGATTTTTGTGACTGCTATTAGTGACGTTGTATTTTGGTTGTGCGTCACGCAAAATGGAACTGCGGAATTTCAGGGAGGCCTTCAACTTCGAAAACCGACGAAAACATCGAACGTGTAAACACTCTTGTAAGATCAGACCGTCGTTTAACATTAAGAATGTTGAGTGAACAATTAAATTTGAACAGATATATCGTTCATCAAATTTAGACTGAACATTTGCACATGTGAAAAGGACCTCAAAAGGCATTCCTGTGGTTCCCCAGCCCCCCTATTGACCTGACCTTAGTCCCTGTGACTTGTTCCTTTTTCCTAAACTGAAAAATGTCCTCAAATGACGTTATTTTTGGACTTTAGAAAACATCTAAAAGAGTGTAACGGACATGCTGAAGACCATACCAGTTGAAGACTTCCAGCGCTGCTACCAACAGTAGGAACAACGTCTCGATCGGTGTGTAGCTGCCCAAGGTAACTACTTTGAAGGGGATAACATTGATGTTTGGAAAAAATAAAAACTTTGGTAAATAAAAAATCAGTCTCATTACTTTTCTGCCACACCTCGTATGTTAATAATTATAAAAGCATTTTTTGTTTATATCATTTGATTCGTCAATGTTAGAAGTATATCTGGAAATTTTGTTTAAGTTGATTGGGCATGGCCTTTTGCAATGGCGGACGATCAAAGTTCTCACAGGATCAAATTGACCTACAGTGTTTGTCGAGTATGAAAAAATAGGCGTGTACTCGGAGGGCTAGTGACATTATGGCACATGGTAAATGAAGTTGAAATTAATGTCATTTTGATATTAAAAATATAAAAATATTCAAAATTTTTCTCTTTTTAAAGTTGTTTGCATATCTATCCTCAGTGACACTATTAAGTCAACAGGCATTACTCTTGCTATAATCCTGCTTCCATCATTTTCTTCTGGAGTATTCTCACCATTATGTGGCTATATCTCTTTTTGTTTCTGTCCAACCACACATTTCACCATTATTGGGGTTGTGAGATATCCAAATTTTCTGTGTCAAGAAGAAAGCTTGAGATCCTCAAATATCCTTGTTTATCAAAACTAGTAAAATAAATTTTGCAAATTATGAACTTTTAATCTAAATTTCTTTTTCTTCTACTTTTATAAAGGCTACTAGCTTGTTTCTGACTACACATTTCGTGTAGTAGTATGACGCATGTTGGGCCTACCCCAGACAGGTGGCTAGTCTAATCTGTTAGATGAAGGAGAATATACTTTGCAATTCTTAAAGCCGTTTGTATGATGGTTAGAGAGCATTTGGTGTTTGCCATTGATTTCGACCTGGGAGTCGAATCCTGGACAGCTGCATACCAGTGTGGCAGGCGGAAGCCTTTACCTTGTGGCTATCCTGTTTTCTTAACTAAACCTAACTACTGCAATTCATATTAATCTAATAAAAATTTAGCTTATTTAAGTGTGGTTAAATAGTTTTTTTGTTATTTTAAGCAGCTGTCCATTGTCTTATTCGTACAGACTTTCCTTCCTTTTTAGGCTTCTATATATTAAAATAAGAAGCCTTATGTAGAGAGTAATTTCGTCTGTCTGCCCAGCTGTACGTCCTTTTATCAACGAACTTAAAAAGTTCGTTACTGAATTCTATATGTCTGTCGGTCTGTCTGTCTGTTTGTCGCTGTCACAAAATTATGGATTTTTTAAAATTTTAAAATGGATTCTTATAGGAAATTTTACGTTGATTTCAAAATCGAAATCAAAAAGTTTCTATCTCGAATAGTTTTCGAGATATTCGACTTCGAATTTCGGGAAAACTTCGACATTGCGATTTTATGAGTAGTTCTTAAAGAAAATTTTACGCTGATTTCAATAATGAAATCGAAAAAATTCTATGTCGAATAGTTTTCGAGATATTCGACTTCGAATTTCGGGAAAACTTCGACATTGCGATTTTATGAGTAATTCTTAAAGAAAATTTTACGCTGATTTCAATAATGAAATCGAAAAAATTCTATGTCGAATAATTTTCGAGATATTCGATTTCGAATTTCGAAATCGAAATCGAAAGGTTTTTATAAGTTCGTTCTGGGATTGCTTACAGAGCAATCTCTTCGCCGGCCCCATGTTTTTTCAACCTATAATCAAGGTAGCTACCAAGCTGGAGACAAGTTTCTATTTCTGTCATCTGTCACTTTTGACCTGTGATAGATAGAGAAATAACTTTTTCAATATTCAACTAAGGACCATAAGTTAAATCCAGACGCCAAAAATTAGCCTGAGCGGAAAATCTCGAGACCGGTTTGACCGGAAGTGGCCGCAAATTTTTGTTTATGTATAGAAGCCCCGGAAATATGTGGAACTGGAGTTCCACGTCTGTACCTGTTTTACTGTTAGAGACTACTATTCATTCATTGAAATAATTTTTTAATTTTATCATATCAATCAGACATTTATTAGACCTCATTTTTTTAAGTGTGACTGTGTTGGCACACTTTTTGCCGCTTCTAATTTCACATTAACTCTCAGTCTTATCATGTTCTTGGCGTATCTCCCAACCTTGTAATCATTCATCTATCTTTAAATCCCATAGAATTATGGCATCTTTTCTTGATTAGATCAATTTGTTTTTTTGTGGTGAATCACTCTGTATTCATTATAACTTATTCTGAGTTCTGGCCATCTTGATTATTTCGGTCCACTTTTTCCAATCGCTTACTTTAATAATTTTTGGATTTTTTTATTTTGTTCTAACTTTTTGTTCTTCTTTTCTGTTGTAGTGATTTCCAGCATGTTATGTTTGTAGTTTAAATCGTTGAGGTGTGCAAGTAGCTAGAAATTTCAATAAAAAACAGCAACAAGTGCAACTATTGTCTGACTCGCATTGAGATCTACCATGTAGCAAGTGAATAGTTATTCAAATATAAGATGGTAACCAAGACAAGTTCGTGAAACTGATTTTGTTGCACTTGGAATTGGACCAGCTTTTCTTCAACAAGCTAACTAAGATGCAGTAAAAAAATCAAATGAAACTACTAGGTCTACATTTTTTCTTATTCTGGATATCAAGCTATGGAAGATTGGTGATCAGCTTTTACCCATGTGATGCCTACACCAAACCTCTGTTGCAGATGTATCGTGACAGATGAAGCTACAGCCTTTGATTACTTCTTGTAATCACCATTTCAAATGGATTTTCAAGAACTGGTAGCAAATATAGTTGTCTATGTGAAGTTTACAGCCAGCACGTTTTTATTTTTTATGCTTTTTATTAATATTATTACTGGCGCTTCCTTTCATTCTATTGAGCTGTGTTCTACTCTTCAGCATCATCTTTAATCTTTCTTCCTATTCCCATTACCACTAAATTAACTCTAGGTTTGTTTTTATGAGACTTTACTTAACTTCCCTATTTTACAATCTGGCACATCTTTAATTTTTCTGTTCTTATTCCATTTCATCCCATTCTCACTGTTATCTAGAAGTACCCCTGACAAGATCTTTAATTGTTTTTAAATTATGTGATACATCAGACCTGCATCCAATGTTGTCACGTAATTTCTCTTCTGTCATGACACTATTCTTTCCTCAACTATTTTCTTTCTATACTCTTTCCTTAATTTTTGATACATACCATGTTGTGAGTTTTCTATTTTATTTTTTTATTCCCTTATAGTTCTGAGTTTGTTTTCTTACTTTTGAGATCATACTTGCCATTGTCTTAGTGATCACAATTGACAACTGAATAGTCATTGAATTCTTCCATTTTTAGCAAATTTCTTATAGACCTTCAACCTTTTTTCTATAACTTAGCAGTAAATTTATCTTCTTTGAATTAAATTTAACTTTTTTTAACATCTTGTTTTGAGTTCACTTCTTAATCGATTACCGTGTAGTCACTTTGTACCAACTTTTTATGTACCACTCGGTTCCATATTGGATTCATGATATCTTTTGTTATTGACATCAGGTTTGATAACTATGTACCACTGACAAAAGTAGGATAGCTAATTATTTTCCAATATTTACTACATATAAAAATTGTCACAACTCAGGTTATTTTTTATCTGCACTTTTTGTGGTTATGTAGATTTTTGTACTACTATGTTCTGTTTGATAGAATGTTTTGTAATCGTCATTTTCCAACTAAATCATCAGTTTGTTTATTCCATTTAAATTGATTACGATAACTTCTCACTTATGAACATCCCAATTATATGATGGATGCAGTTCTTTTCCAACTTTCTACAATTTACATAACTAAGCCCTTGTTACATCTTGGGGCACCCTATTATTCTGAGTCTTTTTTCATAATAATAAAAGCATAAGTGACACCAACACTCATTAGTTGAATAAAATGCTTTACTTCAACTTAATTCTATGAGTTACCTAAACCACCTAAATTTATGTCTCCATGCTATATTTACTAATTTTAAAAATTGATTTAAAGTCAACTGCTACTCTCTGATCTTTTGAATTATTGGGTAGCTCTATACTTTGTTTTGCCATCATTCTTCCTATATTATTTCTGCATTTTATATAGGTTCTCATAGATGATAATTTTGGAGCTTCATATTTCTGGGTATTTTAATCTGTCCTGTTTATTCTTTTACCTCCCAAAAATGTTCTTCTCTCTTTCTCTTTTGCTACCTTTGGGACAACATGATATGCATCTTTCATATCTGTAGACCTTTTTATATCTTTTAAAGATCATCTGTATTGTTTGAGTATTTTATCCTTTCATCATTCATTACTAACACTAACTGCCTGACTGGGCTGCCATCTTTGTTACAGCATTGAATTCTCTCATTTTTATTTTGGATGCCTCTTTTTTTCAAATCACTTATTCAAAATTGTTTACGCTTTACATAATTTCTTCAACCTTACGTCTCCACTTTTAGCTTATTTTCAATTCTACACTTCACTACCTCCTCAACTATCACATCCCGTGACTTCAGCAGATTTATCTTTTCTTTGCTAAACTGCTTTCGCCTGCCTTTAACAATTTTGGCGGTAGGTCTCTAATCTTTGTCACCGTTTATTTTCTTTCTCTATCTTATCTGCTAGCTTTGCCAGAGACCTTTCCTTTTAACTTCTTTGTCTTACTTTTCCTTCAGTTGCGTATGTTCGGAACATCTCATACTCATGCTTTCCCATAGGCGAGCTTTAGACCATTTTACTTTGTTATCCACTTGCCCTTCTCTTTTACTTTTTACCAAACCTCGAGGAATTAAGCTGTATTTTTATTCTTGTTTCTGTTTTTCGATCATCTGAATTTGCTTTTCCAAATAAAGTATACATTTGGAAATTTCCTTATTTGAATATCTAAAAATACTGATTGTGTGGATTTGAGGTCCATAGTATTTCTTCATTCAAAATATTCTTAACCTGAAGATTTCACTATCAATTTTAGCATTTGAAGCCTTTTACTTGGCCCCATAACCATTTTATTTTTATTTAAATCCTGAATATGTTATTATTAGCACAGAAAAAAGGAAAATTACTACTCTGTCAAGCTTTTCTTCCATGAAGGGTTTCTAATGACTGATCTCTTCCAAACATCTATCAACACATTTCTTTTCAAAATTTCTTTTGGGATTTTTGAGTGCCAGCTATAATATATAATTAATTTGCCAATTTAAATTGAAGAGACACGCAACATAATTGCATCCAGCTCTGTTGAGCTGGACACAGAAATTGGTTGATATAATTTTTCTCTCAGTGACACATCGTAAAGGGTGTGCGTGCACGTGAGTATGCGTGTAAGAAGAGGAAGGGAGAAGATAGAGGTGGGAGGGAGGGGAGAAAGAGAGAGAGAGAGACAGACAGACAGACAGACAGACAGACACACAGAGAGAGAGAGAGAGAGAGAGAGAGAGAGAGAGAGAGAGAGAATGTAAAGCGCATTATACTTATAGATGAGCAGACAAACTAGAAATTTGTTTCCTTGCCCTTTTATTTTGATTTTTTTCTACTCCTATTTCTGATTTGTTCTTAAAAACTTCTAAGTTTTTTCGTTATTTAGTTCTATTTTATAGTTCTCTTAGTTTTCTTCAATAGAATCTGATATGTTTTTTATTAGTTAGATGATGATTTCCTACTACATGTGTAGCTATATTTTTATGACTATCTTATAAGACTTATTTTCATTGTAAACTGACAATTACTATAAATTTATTCAATTTGTGGGTTCAGTGTTATGTTATTGACATCTTGTTGTGACTTAATAATCTAAGTATTTTTTATTATAAAAGGTGTCTAAGCATACAATTAATTTAATCCTGGAAATGAATAAATAGAATAGGGTATGCCATTAGATAACGTAAGAAATGGTTGGGTTGATGTCTTAAAGACGACCTTCAGTAGATGATCACCATTTTATGCAAACATTCCTGCAGTCGTTAAGGAACATCTAGTGTAGCTTGATATAACATATTTACAGGAAATTGTAATTACTCGCGAATACTTTCTTTTAATTATTCAATTGTATTAGGCTGACTAATGATACTTCTTGCTCTTAAGGTGACCCCACATTGCTCCATTATTCAAAAAAAACTATTGTTGTACAGTGCCACCTTTTTTACAATGTTATATGTATAAATGTGGTTAATTGATGGTAAATTTGCTTCTAGTGAAGAAATGAGTAGATGGACTTCGACTAGTCTAATTAGAACAGTAGCAAAATTAAAAATTATCTTTAGACGCTTATTTAATTTTGTGTATAAACATCTCCGGCAATGTTGCAAACATTGAGATGCTGATCTCCAATTTTCCCTCCTTTTATGACGTGGGCTTTACAAGCTAATAGTAGTTAACCTTGCTAATGTTTGTGCAAAAAGAGAAACACAAGCGCCAATTTCAATAAGTACCAAATCAATTGGGAACAGCATAACCTAAGAGCCTAGTGTTAGGGAACTGTAATTTTGAGTGTGATAAAGTTTAAGAATTCTTAACTTACATTAGTAATGTATCTACCTAATTGAATAGGTGAAAGAAAGAATTAGTATAATTAATAGTGGTATAACTATTAATGGCGCAGAACTGAAATAAAAGATTTTCTGCTTACTTCACAAAGTCAGTTAAAATGCTTGCTATAAATTAGATTGGGTTTATTTGTTGTCTTTATGCTCTTTTATTAGTTATTTAAATATTTTGATGACATATTGCCCAAGAATTATTATTTTTAACAAAAATGCAATGTTTAATATTTTCATAATTTTTTCATAATATTCCATATATTATTTTTTTACGATCTTAATTTACCAAAAAAAAGATAGCAAATAAGTAATCCAGACGTCGTATGTAAATAATGAAAATGGGAGATCAGTTTTTAATAATATAATTTACAGCTATTCACACGGCAGCTACTGAGATGTTGATGGGCAAAGAAGAGGGTCGGGATCGCAGTCGCAAACCAGCAATAATAGCAGACGCAGCATACTGCATTCTCACTCAAGACCCAAAGCCCACTGGCCAATTTTTTATGGACGATGAAGTGCTGATGAAAGCGGGCGTGGCCAATTTGGACGACTACGCTGTCAACCCAGCATTGAAAGACCAGTTATCGATGGATTTTTTCATTGACGATAAACCCCCACAGCAAGAGACACACATTGCCACATCTTTTGGAAAAAGCTCCGCCAAATCTGAGCAGCCGGCTGCCGGTGACGGTAAAATTCCTGGAATTTTCCGAGCCATCGAGAGCAGCTTAAGCCCCAAGTTGATTGAGAAAACACAGGCCGTCTATCAGTTTAATGTCACTGGGGAGGAGGCTGGGACTTGGTAAGTTGAACTTAGTGGTGAGGTTGAACAAGAATTAGAGTTAACTGTTTGCAGGTACCTTGATTTGAAATCGGGCACCGGTGCCTGCGGCAAGGGAGAGCCCTCTCAGAAGGCTGACGCTACATTGACAATGGATAGTAAGCACTTCTTTGATATGTTTGCAGGGAAGCTCAAGCCTGCATCCGCATTTATGACTGGCAAGCTCAAGATCAGTGGCAACATGCAAAAGGCGCTCAAGCTCGATAAGCTCATGGGCAGCCTGAAGGCAAAGTTGTAAGTTTGCCGCATAAGAGAACTAATTTATCTGTTTTATTCGACTGGTCTTAACTACTGTTTAAGTTTTCCATTGAACAGTATTTAATATTGACCTTGAAGTGTAATTTTTTAAAGTGTAAGATAAACTACTTTTATGGAACTGTCTTCATGGCATTGGAGATAGGTGATCCAGTTTTGATGAGATTTTAGTTTATGCACTTAAACTACTGTGAAATTTGCTGAAAAGCAAATTTTTTTTAAGTGAACCTTTGTTCATGGGTAATATTTTTGTGTAACTTAAATTTACGACAGCTTGGAGCTGTTTAAATTTGCATGTAATTGCATGCTTTACGTTCTGCTGATGTTTTTTTATAGGCACAAAACAAAAAAATTGGCCGGAATTAACCATTAATTTATATTAAGCTGATGAAGGAGGAGCAATATAAATGGTACAGTTATCTTTTGACAAATATTTTTCTTATTGCAGTTAATAAGGTCAAATCATGCATGTGCTAAGTAAGTTCATCACTTTAAACATATGTATGTGTGTTGTTATCTATTGACCTTTGGTAACGATGGCTTTGTTTCATTTTATTTCCAATATAATTTATTAGTGGACATTTTTCCCTTGTTTCCTATTATCAGAAACAAAGTGATAACTAAATAACTTGTATTTAAAACACTAATAGTTTGTGGTGATTTTTATATCTTCTAACTCCTTAAATAACGGAAATAGTTTAATTTGATTATCCTTAGTAAAGTCCATTAAATTATTTGTATCGCACTGATTTGTCTAATTTTCATTTTGGTTGCTTTTTGTGGCTGCAGAAACAAATTAAAAGTTTTTTGTTATAAAAAACAAAATGTGTAATGTTATTAATAGCAATAGAATTAATCCAAAATTATCAATTCTGTTTTTCAATATTTTTTCTTTTGGCATTTAAAAAATCCCATACTTATATTTTGTGAATTAGCCAAGTTCAGGCTACTTTAGATATTAGTGGGATAGTAATAAAAATGATAGTTGTTGCTTTCCCCATTTGCATATTTCCTTTTAAGCGACGTATATGACAAACTAATGAATACTTATATTTAGTTACATTGAATCAGTGACTTTTTATTACTCAGAATAGAGTAAGTTGACTTCAGACCTGGAAGGATGTTCAATGAATAGTTACATGACTATTAACTTAACATGGGATTCAAATTTGCTAAACTTTGTAGGTCGCCGGACATTCAGAAGCTTTGTGTTCACTAAGGAGAAGTTGAACCCATTTTGCTATTTTTGGTTGGTAACCCATATTTATATTTCAGTTAAATATTACTGCTGGCTTTGTTAAAATGTTAACCACGATGATTTTTTGTACCCTTCTTCTCTCAAATACAATTAAAGATTACATAATAAAAAGATCAAAGTTTAGTGAGACCAAATATTTGCTCGCTGTACTTTGATGATAAATACTCACAACTGATTTAGCTGATAAATTTCAATAAGTGATGAGTGCTTAAGCAATTTTTTAAATTTAGATAATTAAAGTACAACTTTTAATGTCTCTTTATATAAATCGATTCATCCATTAAATAAATCACAAACATCCCTAAATCAGTTCGTTTGATGATTTACATCAAGTAATTCATTTTAATGAAATAAGACGTTGAGTCTCAAATGTAAGGAAGATAAGAGTGCGAAAAGCAGTCTACTGTTCGTAACTCGTGGTACAACCAACTTTCATCAAAACTGGATTTCTTCGGCGTGTCACTGAGCTGTTGATACGTTAAATGAGCAGAGGTTGCCTTATCCCATTGTTGCTCAAAGTGGGCTCGTTCAGTTTCTTAATGATGTAACGATTAGGGAACTACAAATCAAGTGGGAGGGGCAACTAAAGAAAAAATTAAGAAACCGAATGAGTAACTGAAATATATATATTTTTAAAACGGAAATTATATTTGTGCTCTATTGTTAATAAAAGTATTAAGATGGGTTTCGTTTATTTTATGCCACCTTAAAGAACTATTCTTTACATTCACGTCTTCCTTTTCCCTTTTTTTCTCTGCTAATCACAATGCATTCATAAACGTAATTTCTTAATCGATTATTGATCTTGATATCAGTAAGGTAATCCGAATTTAAAAAGTTTGATGATCTTTGAGAGCTTTTATAGTTGGGACTAGTTTTTCCTTTGCACATTGATGCTTGAAACTCACCTCGCCTTCATTGCAGTTTCATGATTCTTCCAGAAGTAAGCTACTCTTTCAACATATTTTGGATAGTGCATTACAGTGTCGCTAGCGATTTTGAGGATGCACATTAAAATACGAGTGATTTCCCTCATACAATTTTTGTGCTTTGCACTTGTTAGCTATTTTAGATTTGAATGTTTTTTGAAGACATATTTGAACCTGACTTATTTGAATCTCATACACATTGCAGTCCTAGTATAAAATCTGTTGTATACAAGGATTTTTCTTTTGAAGATGAGTGCCATAATTGTGGACGAAACGTTTCCACACTTCCAACAGACAATATCAAAATACCAATTATAACGGCCTTTGCATTTATTACAGTAGAAGTGCTCAAATGAAATTTGTTAAAGAATCAAAAGCTGCGTCTGTTAATTTCAGAATAACATGAGTTTTCTCTAGTAGTGAGAACTATTGCTCAACATTATAAAAAGCAGTGATGGAAATATAAGTTTAAAAAAATTGTAATAGAGATGTAACCAGTAACATTAACAATTTCTGAAATGTTGCAGCAAGCCAAATGACATAAATAGCGGTTTCCTACTACTAATAAGCTGATTCACGCGAGACCTTGATTTTCAATCATTTTTCTTTTGAATACATCTACCAACTGAACAAGAATTTCCAAATGCCAAACGACCTAATGGTTCAAGAAAAGATCAAAATATATCAAGATATTGGATGTGAAAACCGTTTAAAAGGAAACGTGTCCACAAGGAGATACTATATGACTTTTGACTTCTGAGTGTACATTAACAATATCACGCTTTTGGAAAAATTAAATGTGAATACAAATTGAAGTTGTTAAATATCTAGCATTCTCATTGCTCTTTTTACATCGTTTGCCCAAGATGTCCTTGATCGACCTTTCCTACTTCTTCTGTTTGAAACTCAATTCCAAACTGTCTTTGGTGACCTGGTTTCGTTCATTCTTTTCATACGCTCAAACCAAGAGAGTTGTTTCTTTGCTATTGCATCTGATAATGTTATTTTGACATTCATCCACCACATCTTCCCCAGTAACTGTTTTCTACTGCATTTATTCTTTTTACAGATTCACTGACAACCCATACGTCAGAGCCTCAGCTCTCTATTAATGATTTGAACATATGGGTTTTAGTTTTTCTTGTGAATTGTGTACTCCACAAAAAAGAATTTTATTTGCTGGTAATAGCTCGCATTTTTTCTAGTTTGTCCAATATGTCTTTTATGTTAATTATACACCTAGATATTTGTACTCTTCCACATAATTTATTATTCCAAAGTCTGTACTAATTCGTTGACTGTCTTTCCGATTGCCATATACTGTGTCTTATTTATATTTATTTCTAAGTTCCACTTGTTATATTCTTCCACTAGTTTTCTTATCATATAAGATATATCCTCAAAGTCTTCAGCCAGAACAACTTAACCGTCAGCGAATAATAATGTACCTATACACATTTATTTCCCCAATTTTGACTCTCATATAACATACTTTTCTTATCCATAATTTTAAAGCGGAGCTTAATACATTTTAAAAATACTAGGGGAGAGGCTGCAACCTTGTCGAAGACCTTTATTGACCTCAAAAGAATCAGGCTGCCCATTTGACTATACTGCTGTTTTTTTCATATAACTTTTTACTATATTTATATATTGCGTGATTCTTACAACTTATTAATTGGTATGCTATCATAAGGTTTTTTCAGGTCAATCGAAATTAGGTGAAGTTGACTGCCATATGGTGTAGTTTTGTTTTAATTCAACTAGATTATTTACACAAGATCTCCCTGGCTAAAGCTGTTTTGCTCTTCTAATTCTTCTGTCTATTGTTCTATTCTTCCATGTAATATTCTACCATACAGTCTACCTGTAGAAGACGTGACACTAATACTTCTGTAGTTGGCGCGTTTTTATCTTTTTTATGTAGGGAACTAGTAAATGGGTTTCCATTCCACTGCTAGCAGTTCACCATTTAGGCATTTATTGAGTAATTTGCTGAGATATTCCAATACAGCTTCATGGGATTGCTTTAGTAGCTCCACAGGCATACCTCCTGGTCCAAGAAATTTGTTATTTTTCAATCCGCTAACTGCTCTCTACTTCTGCTACTGAAATTTCATTGCATTTAGTTTCTAGCCCTTCCGTTTTTTATTCAACATTTCGAAAAAGGGTCTTTTCTCCGTTAGTAGGTTTTTGTTATATTGTTTCCAGTTTTATACGCCAATTGTGTCATTCGTCAGTTTTTCATTTAAATTTTTGATTGCTTTCCAAGCTGCACTTAGAGGTTCCTAATAAGCAATCTATTTTGTTGCATTTTTTCCTCTTAAATACTGTTACAAAATTAAACTCACCTTTATTTTACACAGTTTAAAGATATCTTTGAATTTCAGATAAGAATGCAATTGTCAAGTTTTAAAGTTGTAAGTTACATTGCGTTTCTTGTCAAGTTTGGTTATTTACCAATGGAATAGGGTGATAAAGAAAACCATATTGCTGTAATAGCATAACTAAAGGTTTCAAGGATCGTTCAAGCTCTGGAAGACCATGTTTAGCTCTGACTCTTCAGTCAGTTAAATCCATAAGTGCCCGAATTAAACTAAATCTTCTTCCTAAGCAGAATATTATGTCTTGGAAGATGCAAATTTCTAAAACTTCGACATCTCGTATTATTAAGTAAGACCTAGGATTAGCTGCTTAGAAAAGACATATGGGACATTTTCTGACAGATGCTAAAATAAAGATAGAAGAGAAAAAGCAAAGAAGTGTAGAGTGTAGGAATATTTCAACAAACAAAATGACAAGGTATACACTACATCGTCCAAAGAAGCATCTCAGTTAGTGCCAAGGGTTCAGAGAGGCCATCATCTAGCAACTGTAATGGTTTGGTGGGGAATGTGTTATGATGAAGTAATTGATATTCATTGTTGTGAAAAGGAGACAAAACTTGTTATGTAGCAACAAAATGTTTTGGAGTGAAACTTCGGAATCGCACGCTTTTTTGAGATGAGCTTTGGATCTTTCAGCAAGACTAAAATTTTTCACAAAGTGAACAACAATGTGCCTCATTTTCTAACAGTAGAGGATTGGCCTTCTGTTAGCTCAGATTTCAATCCATTAGATTACAAACTATAGGCAGTTTTAGAAAGCATGCTTTACTCAAAATCACACCCCAAAAATTCTTTGGTGTGAGGCCTGTAGGCTTAGAGCTGTGTAGAGGCTAAGGGTGGCCATTTTGAATAAATGCATACACTCACCAATAATGATTTAATAAATTCTGAAAATATTATGCAAAAACAGTTGATCGTTTTATTTCGTTGTTTTACTCTGTTTGATGCAGTATTTGTGAGTATATTATTATAGAATGTTTAGCATACGGGTCAGACTTCTTTCAACCCCCTACTAAAACTTGAAAGTTATACTAGCAACTTAATATTCAAAGAAGGCCGAGGAAGTTTTCCAATGAAGTCTGCCCAAGAAGTAAAATAACGTGAAATCGTTAGTAAATTCATAAATTAGGCATTTGTTTCTAAAAAAGTCTTAGTCAATGAAAAAGACTAAAAGGCGTTTTAGACCGCGTGATGTACATACAGAGCTTACATTTGCATTCTACAAATACTAAAAACTAACATCGATTTTTGCACAGAGTACTTATTTGGGTGCTCCCCCCACTCCGCAATCTAGTGTTACATGATTTCGTTTTATTTTCCCATGAGAACAATTTATTGAAGAGGTGATTCAAGGACCATTTCAATGCATGGAATAATGAACCTCTGATTTGCTGATAGTTTTATAAAACATATGTAACATAACAGAACATTACCATAAATAAAAACATTCTGGTATCTTTCATACAATTCTGGATCGTAATGGACTATTAAACCATAGATATTCATGTTTGCAAAATTCAAATACTATTATGCTAGGAAATATTTGTTCCGACATCTATCTTTAGGAAATTACAAAGTGCAGCTCTACTGTTTAATAAGTGACAATAATGGAATCAAATGTAAAACAAGAGCGTATTATCTTAGGTTTCTATCACACGGTAACTAAAATAGTTATAAATAACTGCACATAGAGTAACGATCTCTGCCTTATGATAATGCACATATCATCATTTGAAGATAAGCCGACTTCTTACTATTTTTAGCATTTCCTGACTTATATAACAGATGAAAGTAGGAAACAAGTGAAGGGGGTGGTTTCTAATATAACTCATAAAGACATTCCAAGTATTGAATATAATTAATTCTATTTAGATACCACATAAATCATGAGTTCCACTTAAATCTACTGTAATTAAGGCCAAGACAGGGTTCGCTGATTTTGATTCCATAGTGTAAACAAAATGAAGATGGTTGAAAGTTTCAACTTGAAACATCTAACTGGTAAGCTAAGTCATCAGGACTTGAAGAAGAGCTAAGTGAATAATTTTATGCGTCATCGGGCTTACTTTATCCCAAAATTGCTCGTTTTCTTTGAGCCTTAAATTAAGTGAAATCTAATAAAGCATATCGCATTTTTCCATTTAAGTAAACACAAGGATAAGATAAAATTAGGCACCATTACTTTTTCTATCAGTGGTGAAGCACCCCCCCCGCCCCGCCCTAGCCGCACAGCCGCGCAAAAATAATTAAAAATCGCCAACCCTTGTGCCACGCCAAATTGGACCGTATCCAGGCAGCGGCCGCGGGCCTGTCAAGCACAGCTCGCGATGGCTCCTGTGAGCGGCTTCATAATCTTCTGCCTGGTGATAACTGGCGCGTACCTAGCGGGCCTGCTAATGTTTATCAATGACCATGAAAGGAACCGGTGTGACATGACGTTCATGTTCGAATATCCCCAGTTCGTCGTAAGTTGAGGTTATGTGCATTGTTTGGACGTACAGCGAATTTCGCGAATTGCTTTCAGCGCATTTACTCGAAGAGGGATGACTTCTACAAGAAGTACGGCCTGTATGCGTACAGCGAGGGCCGGTTCACGTACCGCGCTCGCCAGATGGACTTCGACGGCATCCCGGTGCTGTTCATACCAGGCAACGCGGGCTCCTACAAGCAAAGTTGGTGCTCCAATTCGTTAAGAGTAGGGTGACTGACCGAGCTTGTTTCAGTTCGGTCGTTCGCATCAGTGGCTTTGCGGAAGGGCCTGGATGCACAACCCGGCTTCCACTTTGATTTCTTTACCATTGACTTGAATGACGAGTTCAGCGGCCTCAACGGAGCGCTGCTGGATGAGCAGACACAGTATGTCAACAGCTCGATCAGTCGAGTTTTGCAGCTGTATAGGGAGCGGAAGCGATCGCCCAGATCGATCATTCTAATTGGGCATTCTATGGTTTGTACCTAAATTACTTACTGTACTAAATTATATTATTGCTACTCTTTAGATACATCAGTTTTCTTATTAGAAAACAGTTGCCTTAATTTTTTTTAAATCTCGCATGTCTATTTGCGAGATTAACTTTAGGAATTTCTGTTTTTGCTATGTATAGTTAATTATAGTAAACTAATTTGTGTTTTACTAACATTAGAAGTCCAAGACTACTCGCATGTTGATTATGCACATTTTAGTAGTTCAGCAAAAATCTAGAGTGGCATGAGCTTTGACTTGTGCTTATATATTCAGGATTCTTTGATATAGTTAAATCCCCTTTATCAAGGAAGCATTTTTGACGATTTATTAAAAAAGCAGAATTCATGGGGTTGCCTTTTAGTTTCTTTTGAACTTTATATACAGGGTTGTCGAGGTAAATCCAGAAAATGAGTGAACAATGTCAATATTAAAATAGAAAAAAAAATTAATTTTATCTACATGAAACTTAGCACAATTAATGTAAACAATATTGATAGTTATCTTATTTGATGTTAACCCCCATCAGCAGCCATGACCTTTTTGAGCCGAGACCTTGCTGCAGTCCAACGCAACACTATACCTTTATAAATGAGGCCTTTGAGCTGTCCAAGGTGTTATGCCTCTCATTGACCTTTGCCTCCACTACATCCCACATGTAGTAGTCAAGAGGGTTGTAGTCTAGACTGAAGGGTGGCCACAAGTTGGTGAATCAGTAATAATACAAATTGTTATATAGCCATGCTTGGGTTTTCCTTGCCTTGTGGGCTGAATTGAAGTCTTGATGGAACATGTACTTCTTCCTAATGGTTACCTCTTCTATCCATTGCTTGATAGCTGTTGGCAGTCATCTTCAGGCCTTCTTCAAAGAAGTACACCATGACATCCTCTTTGCTATTCATGAGCCTCAGTACCATTACCAAAGCAGTGTTACATAAAGGAATTGCGTATATGCATAAGACGGATTTTTGGCTTTTTCACAGTATAACTTAAAAAATTCCGGATTTATTTCGACGACACTGTATAATATTCTTAATCTTCTTGACTAGAGTTGTCCAAATGAGGGTCTGACTAAAGGCTAGTAGGCGGTTTCCTATACCCGGACATGTGACTTCTTGGGATTGTCAGATAAGGGTTGATCTCTACTAATTAGGACACGCTGAACACAATGGCACCAAGCATTTTGACTTACGAGGTCGGGAACAGGTCAAAAAGTGACCTCTTGACAGAGATATTACACAGCGTAAGTTTTTTTGACTCATCCCACACACTTCCCTTAAATGCTTAAATAAATAAAACTTCTTCACTTTAATGCAATAAAACAATGTTCACAGCATATCTCTATGTAAATGTGACAAGGTCACTTTTTGACTTGTTCCCGACCTCGTAGGTCAAAATGCTTGGTGCCATTGTGTTCAGCCTGTCTTAATTAGTAAAGATCAACCCTTATCTTACAATCCCGAGAAGTCACTATAGGAATATAGGATATAGGAAACCACCTATTGCTCAATCATATTATCGTACTGTTGAATTGGTAGTCATAGTACTTGGCTGTTTTGAGATTCCCAGTTGACAAGTTGTGCATGAAATTTTTAAAAATATATCTGGTATTTTCTGACTTTTTCCAAAATGGCTTTGAAATTGTAATAGATCTTTACTTTGTTCTTCTCTGACTTGATAGTTTTTTTTATTGATTTATTACATTACTTTCATCCAGCTTTTTGAATTCCCATTTGATTTTTTCAATAGAAAGACATTATCATTTGTGAATAAATTGTTCTGAGTTCCCACCTTGCAAAAATTTGAGGGAAGGCAGGTGAAAAATTGTTAGCCTAGGATGCCAAAAATACCTTTTTGCGGGCAATCCCTTGTATTTATCACAACAATACATTTGACCTAATCTTTATAGTAGATGTCAAGATGTCTCAAGAATTTTACAGAATGGTCTTAAATAATAACTAAAAAATCCAGCCAACAACGCTTGGCTAATATAGGGAATGGAAATGTTGTGAACTTTCTGTAGCAATCTTTAGTACTGCTGTCCTCTAATGATTTTTATGTAGTACTTTGTTACACCATCACCTGTCAATAGTCTGTATATATAATGATATGGTTTTTGTAAAGTTCACTTTTAACTCGCTTTTCTTGCATTTACTTGTAGTTTCTTAAGCATTCTTTTTACTTCTTTCTTTTATACAAATATTATAATCTCGTTAGCAAATCTCAAGTTGTTAAGCCTTATTTATTCAATTGGTTTTCAATCAGTTGTTTAATTGTATGAAGGTGTTCTGTTGTATTGTACTTTGTTCTGAAACCTGTGAGCTCCTTTAGTTGATATACTTCTGTTCTCTATAACTTACTTGTTGGAGGCGTAATTATGACCATCTGACTACCATGGCTCTTTAGTTCGAAGAAAATAAACCTAATAAATGATCTAGTCACCTCGATTTCTTCATGGCCAAAAGAGTTGTTAAAGTTGAAAAAAAAATTCAAGGTCTGGAAAACGGCAACAGATAGCGAGATGTGCTTTTCAGCACTATTTAGATCAGTTCAATTCTACAAAAATGGCGTTATTGGTTCAACCGCAGAAAAATACGGAGTGCGCCAGAAACCCGTTCTAAAAACACCCTAAACTTCATTTGCTCGGTTAACCGCTCACAGATGAGGAACTCTCTGGGAGTTTTTGTGATTTTGTACTCCCTAGTAGATTCTTTCTACAAAGTGGTATTAAAACGGATGTCCATTCAACGGCTCAAGGGGAGTGGGTGTTTGTTTTAATGCAAAACCTATTTTGGCAGATAGCGACTTCTAGTAAAGACCAAACTATAGAACTATATAAATTAGTTCAAAAAAACGGCCCCGCATTTAAAAAAAACTTAGTTTTTTGCTTATATTTTCGAAAAAGTAAGAGATAGGAAAACGGCCCCTTTACCAAGTTATAGGGCCTAAAAGGGGGCACTTTTTTTGTAAATGAATTTTTCGTGCATCTTACACAGAGTGGCTGCAAAAAGAACATTTCCGAAACCGGAAGCGATAAAAAAATTTCGTTCGTTCTATAATGGCAAGAGGGTTAAAATTTGACGCCTGATGAGAATACGCTCGCTACATTACACTTAACAATAAATACATCCAACTAACAACAGATAAGTAGAAAACAAAAATCCGCGACACTTTCCAATATTTGTATACGGAGTAATAAATTATAAAGAGATAAATAAATTAACCAAAATTATAGAAATTGAACAGTATGGTACAAAAACTCTGATTAATACTACAATAAAAAGTAATTGCCATGAACCAGACACTTGCCAAAGACTGATATACTTCATGCAAGAAAATGATGTAGTACACCATACATATCAAGCTTAGGAAGGGTTTAGACCTACCATAGCTCAACACAGTAAAAACATGAAAACTCCAACGAAAATGGATAATTACTAATAGATTTTCTACGTTAACCAAATAAATCACATCCTGATTGAAAAAGTTGAAGAAAGGTGTATAAAGGATAGCCAAGCATATAGAAGGCTGGATGTGGACACTTCCTCTGCATAAAAATCAAGCAGGAAATACCAATAGAAAGGAGTAGGAGGAAAAGAGAAGGATCAAAAGAACACTAAGCAGAATAGCAAAAAGCGAAGGTAAAAAGATATACCAAGAAAAATTAAGTTAATCAAAGAAATCAATGGCATAGACCAGTTATAGCTGGAACTGAGCAAACCAATGAAGCAGACTCCAGATAAACACGGTGACATTAAGGGAAAAAATAAAAAATAGTTTAATACAGAATGTGAAGAATTACATAAGAGGAACATGTAAGAACTGAAACGGTTAAAAGAAACAGACAAGCAAGAGATGCACAGACAAAACAAAAGCGGGAATGCAAAAGATTTTGAGACACAAAAAAGGAAGCACTAATTGTCAGTATGAAAAATAACTATTTATCGAAATAATGAAATAAGAAATCTGTACCAACAACTGAAAAAAGAAAGGAAAGAATATAAACCAAAGGCAATATTTTATAAAAATAGTAATGGGGAACTAGCATAAGCTACAAGAAGACGAACTAGAGTTATGGAAAGGATTTTTCAATAATAATATTATTCCTTATTATCCCGCACCGCCAATTACGCAATAACCTTAATTCAACTTTCTCCAACCCAATGCATCTCCCGCCAAAGCCGATGCCGAAATGTCGAGAATTATCTCAAATAAGACGCGGTTCAACCCGTGAACTAAGTTGTTTAAACATACTTAACCGCGGAGACCTATCCGAATATATGCAGAAGTTAAGTAACAAAAGAACTTTGAAATGTTTTGTTGACTTGGAGCCTGCAGTGACAACAAAGATATATACAAATTGCAAAAAATGCTAAATCAAATATTAGGTGTATAAATAAATTCTCAGCTTTTTTTCTGCAAAATTAAAATTTTATTTAAAAACAAACAAAAAAAGCTTAAGTATCAAAGTATTCTCCGTTGGCATCGATGACCTTTTGCCATCTTTCGAGTAGCTGCGAATTCCCTGGTGATAGAAGCTCACCGGCTTCGAGACGATAAAGTTATCGATGCATTTTCGGACTTCTTCTGTTTTGAAGTGCGTATCAGCCAAGTGATGCTGTAACGACTGGAATAAAGGATAATCGGAAGGGGCCATGTCTGGGCTATACGCCGCATGTGGGAGAAGTTCCCAGCCTAACGCGAAAATGTGTTCTTGCGTCGCCTTCGCAACATGTGGTCGGGCATTATCATGGAGCAGGATGACTTTGCGACTTTTTTGTCCAGTAAATGGCCTCTTTTCTTCGATTGCATCGCTCAAATTAATGAGTTGCTGTTGGTAGCGATCCGCCGTAACTGTTCCACCTGGTTTCAAGAATTCATAGTACAGCACACCTTTCCAATCCCACCAGATACAGAGCAAATTCTTTTTGGCGTGGCTATTGGGCTTTGGAGTCGATGTCGAAGGTTTTCCAGGGTCTACCCATGATTTTTTGCGCTTGGGATTGTCGTACAAGATCCATTTTTCATCGCCCGTAATAATTTTATGCAGAAAATCCTTTTTCGGTTTCTTGAAAGCAAATGGAGTGCGGTGTCACGCCGTCGATTTTTGTTGTCTTCGGACAGTTTATGCGGAACCCATCTGCCTTCCTTTTGCATGCAAACGTATGGAAATGGCTGGCTGAATGACGCCAAGCTGTTCTGCAAGCTCTTTTTCAGTTTGCGCATTGTTTTGATCTAGCAATGTCTGCAGCTAATCCGTGTCAAATGTTTGAGGGCGTCCAGCGCGTGGTTGATCTTCAAGACTATACTCATGATTTACATCATTCTCACCATATGCAGCAGAAATCATTTCTGTGGCTTCAGCAGCGTTTCTCTTAATATGAAACGCGAAGTGAATATGCTCTTTTCTAATTGCCATCGTGAACACAGCTGATAATTGAAGTTATGTGCATCAAACGCCAAATCGCATGATGTTTCGAAAGACCAAATGTCATTGCTTTAAAACCGCAAGAGGGCGGACTAATACGTTACATGTAAACGGTGATTTGCGTCCTGTGAAATCTAAAGCTGAGAACTTATTTATACACCTACTAATTATAATAGAACCATCTAAAAAGATTAAAGATATTAATAAATAGCTACATTAAATTGTATTGCGATGAACCTTATTCTTGTGCAAAATGTGGAAAGGTATATAGCACAAATTGCTGCAAAATACACATTATGCAATGGTACTCATCTGGCTAACTATAGAAGTTGTAAATTTTAGTGTAGTATACTAAAAAAGCCAAACACTGTTGACAACAGATAAAACAAAATCTCCTAGTTATCGTCTATCTAGCAAACCAAACCAATATACAATAAAACCTGCATAGGAAAAGTGAAAGAAAGTAGGAACAGAGAAAATATTGTATATGCAAATGTAAGAAGAGGAAACAATGAATAAATCATAGAATATATCTCCACCATTTAGAGCAGTTTCTAGAAGAGTTGAAGTCTATGTTCCAGTAACCTATACAGTAAAATAGCATGATACTAACCATGGTTACAGCAATGATAAGTAAAATTCGCCAAATTCCTTACATCAGCTCTGTGGAATATCAGTGGTCTTCTACAACACAAAAATAAAATTGAAATATTCCTCCATCATAACTCAGTGGATATCATGCTAGTAAGCAAACAGATTTCACACACTTATATAATTAATCATCCAGATAATACTGCACATATTAATAAATACTACCAGCCACATTTTTTAGTGTTCTGAAATACTAATGCTAACACATTTCTAACTGATTGGTGCTTTCTTCGGAACTGATTTATCATGTTCCATCTATCATTTTGTTTGTATTTTAGTTTCTGATGTTTAACAATAAATCTAAGTCTCATCCATATAAAATGTCTCTTAAAATTCGTTAGATTCTTCTTCCAAAACAATTGGTTTAATTTCGTGCTTGAATACGTTTCTTTTCCAGATTGGGCACATTTTAGACGAATTTTTTACGAAAGTATGACCCGTTTATAAGAAAATGCTCATAATTTTTTCATTCTATCTACATACCTTTCAGTGGCTGAATTTAGTCTCACTATAAGCAAAAAATTGCATATTGGATTTATATCTTGCCAAACATACTGTTCAATCTGTTTTAATGTTGTGGGCTTTTGCAACTATGTATACACATAGAATTAATACCTAATCCAGGTGCAGGAGTTCTCAAAATGCCAATGAAAGTGTAAGTTTATGGCTTATTCAATTTTTTTAAGTTCTGTAGTGATTTTTGAGATTATTTGACATGGTATTTCAAATATTCCTAGAGTTTGTTTTGCCTCTATAATTACGATAATACCGTGAAGATTAATTGTTTTGATTTTTTGTGTTATTTGATGTATACTGAAATCCAGTCAGTTGTGGATCTTCTTTTTTTTTAAACCAGGATGGTAGTTTTCTCATCTATTTTCCACATATGGTTTTAGTCTTTACAATAGCATATGTAATAGAACCTTGTATGTTGTATTGATCAAGCAGATTATTCTTGTGTTTTATTTTCGTGACATCTATTTGTTCTTCCCTATTATTTAAATTATTGAGTGCATCATTTTCCATAAATCCAGCTTCTAGAAGCTCTGTTGAAATATCATCTTTACTTGGTGCCTTATTTCTCTTCAATTAATCAATACAACTTTTAACTTCTTTGTATGCAAGTTTTGGTTCTAATTCCAATTCCTTTTTATTTTAGGCTTCTATACCTGAAAGGGAACCTTTATGAAATCGGTGCGGATGTCTGTCTGTCCATCCGTCGCGACTTTCATCTCGAGAACTATTGAATATAATATATAGATCGTTTTATGTCAGTCATGGTGGAGATAAAAGGTGAGAAACCCATATCCGACTAGGGCTTGACAATATTCTTGAGTTTTAAAAAACTTATTCTGAAAAATTTAGAGGAAAATATTCGAAACTTTAGGAGATTTGGAAAAATAATCCAAAAAGCGTGAAGGTTATAAATAGAATCCAAAACAATCAAAAAAAAGTTTGTAGGTTATATTAATCAGTGTATTTAAGGAACAAGTAACGTAACGTATAATATTGAGATATCCTCACCCTATTTTCACAAATTAGGGGTTCTTTAACTCTAAAATTTATTTCTTACTGCGCAGTTTTTGTATGAATAATATTTGTTCAGATGTTCTTTTTTGAACTTCACTACCTCTTTATGATTGCATTGACTTATGTGTAAATGATGCACATTTATTTACTTTTTTATTTTCTGAGTTTCTGAGATGGGGGTTGCAAACTGTTTCTGGTTTCTGGTTTATTCCTCCACTTTTCTGTTTTATTGGAAATAATGAAATAACAGAGGACTTTTATATCAATTAACCTGTTCATTTGGGAAAAATGCTTGATTTTGCTCCCATAATGCATAATTTGAAGAGAATGTCTACAGCCATCATTTGTGGGGGGTTGGACTTCTTGAAGAGTGTATACTAATATTTTTGTATTAATATTATTGCCATGTTTATAAGTAAAACATTTATATATTTTAGGGCGGAATTATAGCTAGGGGTTTGCTCTCTAGCTTACCAGAAAATAGCAACGTGTTGCCGCTTGTTATCACTTTGGCTACTCCACACGTGCGTCCCGCAATTGCTTTGGACAGTTATGTTACAGAATATTACCGAAACGTCCAAAAAGGCAATATGCCTTCTAAATCCACGGTTATCGGTCTTTCAGGCGGCTATAACGACTTTTTGGTGTCTCCGTTCATTACCTTTGCAAAGGATTTCCCAAACTTTCACGTTGTTGTGAGTAATACTGAAATGTGTAGTACTATGATGTGTACCTATTTACAATTATTTTACTTCACAGACTACTGCAGTGCCACTCGTTTGGCTACCTGTTGACCATCTCTGTATTTTGTGGTGCAAACAGCTGATACTGGCAGTGACACGAGCGTTATTTGATGTGGTTGATCCAGCTACAAAGCAAATATCAAGTAATCCTGAACATGTCCGTCGAGTGTTCCACCATTATTTAGTACATGTAAGATTTGTATTTTTTTTTGTTTGATTTGAAGTTTAAAACTTTAATATATAAATTAAATTTATGCATCATTTTCTTTACAGCACAGTGGAACAAAAGTCAATAAGGTTCAACAATATAGATTGCCTGCAAGCTTCGGCCAGAGTACAAACAAATGGATTGAAAACCTCCAGACACAGTACACAGTTTCTTTGCCAAGTGGCACCAAACAGTCGCAGTGGCACATGATTCGGCTGATCGACCAGCCCAGTCACGAATTTCTGACAATTTTGGCGGTTAATTTGGAAGTAACAGACTGGGTGTTTGCGTGCCCTGCTGAGCATGTCCAGGGAGAAACGAGAGTGTGGTAATTGTAAATTTACTTAATATTATTTGAGAAAAAACTTACAGGAGCGTTTTCCAGCTGGGACGGCATCCACTTGAGCCATCTTTCTGAAATTGCCCCCTCTGTTAGATCCAAGAGGCGTACGTTGCGGTTAAATCTGCATGATTTAAAGAAGAATTTCACTCAGTCTACACATGTGGTTGTACGAGTGCTTCCAACTTCGAAGCCGGTAAGCCCACTTCGGGCTTCTGATTATTTAAACTTTAGGTCTGGGTGTTGCCTAGGTTGCTTTGCATATGGATATATTTAATTATGCAGAGAGAAGAATTGAAGTTTCATTGCCTCGCTGGTGGAGCCTGCAGCGCCAGCAGACAATTGAAGAAACAGCTGACAAGACCATCAATTACGAATTGGTTTTGCCACAGCTTCAACATGTAATTCAGTTCTATCAGTTGCATGTTAATCCAGTTAGATGCAGCAACAATGTGCATCATGCAACGGCCAGCTTGCAGGTACCATGGGCTCATCATGACATACACCAGTATTTTACGTAGGTTGTTATGGTTTCATTCACTTTAGTTGGAGTAATATAAGTAATTGCAGAGAATCAGAACGAAGTCCCCTGGATGTTCGGTTGCACAATTCTCGACCTCAGGGATTAAATAATTCTTTTGCAACTATAAGACTAACTCTGGATCCTGTTTGCACATATTCTATCAGGTAAGAGACGTGATTGTGTATTATAGGATTATGATTGGTTGGTTTAATGTGTGGTAGGAAATATATAACATTGAATTACATAATCAAATTAGTTACAACTTGGTAAATCGGGTCATTTATTTAATGTAGTCCTTTGGGAATCACGTTTTAAATAATTAATGCACAAAAGGGTTTTTTCAAATCCTCAAATAGGTGACAATCAGAAAGGATCAACACCTAAACAATAGCAGCAGTTGTTTGTTGAGATGTATGGGAATGCATGTGATCATGGTTTGCGAGCATACGGTTTTCCTATTAGCGTGGCTCTTTTTAAGTTGCCTGGCGCAATTTATGATTATCAGTTGTAGCTACTTGATCAGAATGATATCCAGTATGTTTCAAAACATGATGGCCACATACTTGTTAGGCAAGGATGTTCAAAATTTTTTTATACTTTCACTACATTGATTGGTTTTTGTCATATTGCTGGCAACAAACTTGAACATGAAGTGCAGTGATCCTGAGTTATCTGCAATCATCTTTGTTAAGGGATGTGTATGTGTTATGTATTGCATGTTGCTATGGGTAAGTTCTATATGAATTCTAGAAATGTGATCTACCTATTCTTCAGGATAATCTATCCACTCCACTTGGGTGATGCATTAGGACTGTAACATTCTTTTAGAAACTGATTCTTTTATCTGTTAATGATTTTTTTTTTATAGTTTTCCCCTTAATTGGATATTGCTTGTTCTGTAGGATACTGTTGTCTTTATTTTGTTACCATTGCAATAACATGTTTCAATAGTAGTAAATTGTATTACAGATTAATAGAGGTTTATTTCTTTTTATTGCAGCATCCAAAACTCTTTTATGGGCATGCTGGGTCAACTGGCAAGAATTTACTCTCCCATGCTAATTGCCAACGCTGTAGCAGTTATCTTGTTGGGATTCCGCAACCAACTAACAAGCATTAATAAAACAGGAAGCTGCTTAGTGTTTTTCAATGCCATGAAGCATGGGGTAAAGCCTTATTACATTCTGACCATGGTAAAATTGGCTTCCCGAGGCTTGAGGTAGGTGTATATTTTGTTCTTTTGATATTTGTAAGTTACAGCAGATAGATAATGAGATTCTTTTATAGTTTTGTGTTTATTATTAAATTACAAATTAGTATTATCCTCTTCAAAGCAGTTGTCATCGAAAAGTACACACTGCTAATAAATATTTAAATGGCAACCTTTTAAATACATTTTTTATTTTGGGACTATAAAAAATCATATAACCCATTTTGAGTTAAATATTTAATAATGAGGAGGGTCAAGGGATGTTTTTTGCATACCTAATTTTTATGTTAAAGTTTTATATGTGGAAAAACGGTTTAAATTTATTATTACATGTCTCCTTTTGTAAGGTTCTGTTTGCACATGCTTTAAGAGAGGCTTTAATGGTTTTATAGCTCTCTGGGAATTTCTGTACTATTTGAAAATATATATCCTTCATATAATTATTTCACTTTTTGAATATTGCAATTGCTTTTTTTAAGCATATTACTTTATTAACTTTCGACAGCGGAACGCTATAGGTCAATACCTTCTTCGCTATTGAATTTCAGCCAAATCGGCCAAAAGTTAAGGGGTCAACGGTGAGGTCATAATTTTTTGTGTACGCGTTTATGAAGGGATAATAAGCCTCTTTGCATAAAAAACTCGGAGCAAACCCATGAAACACCAAAGTTTTGACATCAGCGAGTTCTCAGAACACCATAAGTTTTTGAGTACACGTTTATGAAGGGATAATAAGGTTCTTCGCAAAAAATCTCGCAGCGAGGTCATGAAACACCAGAGTTCCAACATCAGCGAGTTCTCAGAACTTCATAATTTTTTGTGTACGCGTTTATGAAGGCATAGTAAGGCTCTTCGCAAAAAATCTCGGAGCGAATCCATGAAACACCAGAGTTTTGTACATGCGTTTCTTTCACCTCTCACTAATTCGCCACACCGCTGTCGAAAGTTTCATTTATGGTTTTACACCATTCTCGTTTTTACTTTAAAAACAAGGGCTGACTACACAGCTACTTGGTAACGCTAGGTTATTGCAACCTGTCTGTGTTTATTGACTGCGCAGAGGAAATGTCAGTTTTAGTCAGTTTATAACAGAATATAACATTAGTACTTATATTCTTTATTGGGAGCAATTGGTAATACTCAACATATTTGCTGTGGTCCCTTTTTTGTATGTAGTATGCTATTGTTATTTTGTAGGTGTATAAACGCAAGTGCCTTTTTGGTTTTTGTCATTTGATAACCTTATTTGCTGTGCCAATTTATAAAAGGGCCTTTTTGAATTTAACTCTGTACTACGTTTTAAATTTGTTGCCTGCTGGATTTTGGCCTATCCTTTATTGGTCCAATTTGTGATTGTTTAATGAAACTGGAGATGTCGAGTCTAAAGACTAACCAGCAATTCTTATCTAACTTAAATTATCTAATGCTATGTCACCTATCGGTTGTCTTCTCAATTCTGGTATTTTGGCAAATGATCATTAAAGACCTTAAAGATCATGTCCAATTTGGATTGATCTAGTAATCAAAGGCCTAAGTAGTACTTGAATTAAAAGAAATTCTCTTTTTAAGCAAAATATTGTTTTTGGGATATGTAAATATCTAGAATTTCAATACCTTTCCTTGTCAAACAGATGTAAGGATTACAAAAGAAATATAAGGACATTTGATTTTTCTTAAAGGAAAGAGGAAAATCAGAGAGATTGTTGATTGAGTCTACACTACAGAAAAAATTGTTTATGATTAAAAACATTTTTACAGTGGAGAAATCCTTCAACAAAGGAAATGATCTTGAAGATTAAAAGCTGCCACTACCAGCTACTACAACTATCAATTGTAAGTAGTTTGCTGAACACGACCCAATAAATAAAGTTAGTACCTGGTGATTTGCGTTTGATTGCGCATATGCAGCAACATCTGAGTTTAATAAGCCCTGAAAAAATGTAAAAATACTTAAACGTTGTATTTTAGTCTTCTATTCAGCATATAATAGTACTTATGGAATTACTAGATTTGTTGAGAACTGAGACTTTCTTTTGCTGTCATAATGAGTGATATTGTCAGGCACAATGAACAGCTTAACTGAGGCTCTTAGGATCTTGCACCATGACTTCTTTGACTCAGTAAAAGATCCTAATAAAGGTTAGAGTTGGGACTCTATAAGTCAACTAAAACAAAAATGTATATATCAACTGCACCTTTTGAGTAATGTACATAAAATTGTCCACAACATATCTGAAGTATATTAGCAGTTGCACTTCTGCATGTAGAGCAGATTGTAGTATCTAGCTTATACTATATTCAGAAGTTGTGTTAAATATTGTTGGTGTATCAAATTTCATGGATATGTGCCATTTATGTAATTTAAGCATTATTATAACATTGGATTTTTACAATGCCAGATAATCACAATGGAGAATTGTAGAGAAAAAGTGTGAGTAATATATTCATGTTGGTCCTATTTCTTAGAAGGTGCACATATAGTATTTAGGGGTAGTAATATACAGGATGTTTCAAAAAGAATCATCCGATTTTCAAAATTATAACTACTCAGCTTTTAATCCATTTTGATTGAAAAATGTACTGTTAGAAAAAGGGAATTCTCGAGTTTTACGTGGTTGTCTATAGATAGTACCAGCGCGCTTTGTTCATCTGTTACTTCAGTGTTTGTCAAGATGGCGACTGGACAGCAGAAATCATTTTGTGTTCTACACTTCATGAAGTGTAAGTCCATAACACAAGTGTGTAGCGTTATTTTTCTCCTGAATCCTACCACTCAGAGCATTAGGCCATAGTATAGACAATTACAAGATACGGGTTGCCTGTGTAAAGAAAAATCCAGTGATTGTTACTGTGTGCGATTTTTTCTTGTGGGGGTTTATACAACCATCTACAGTGATCAAACTGCAGAACCTCATAACAGCAGCCATGGCAGCAGTGGATCCAAATATGCTCAGAAAAGTTTAGGGCGAATTTGGCTATCGTATCGATATATGCTGTGTATCTCAAGGGGGGGGCATATTGAGCACCTATTATGTGGTATGTAAAAAAACATCAAGATTAATTTAAAATTAATCTTATGTTTCTAAGTTTATTATTTTTCATAATATAAGCATTTTAAATCTGATGATTTCTTTTGAAACACCCTGTATAGATGTATACCAAGACTGTTGTGTTGTACAAGCAGCCATAGCAGACTATACAAGAATCACAGATTATATTAGAGATGATATCATACTAGGTTGTAAATGAGACCTCTTTAAAATGTTATAATAAACAGCATCAATTATAATTGAGGTGGTGCATTGAAAAAAAAATTATCGTAAAGATGTCATCTTATCATTGTGTGGACTTTATTTAGTTACAATTAGAGATAATTTGTGAGGTAGGAACAAGCTCCACTTCACTGATGCATATTTTGCGCAATGAGCTTGGTTATCACAATTTTTTTCCTTGTGGATATTCAGGTGTAGCAACGTTATGTTCTTATCAGTGTTACTAAGAGGGTTTTGCTCTTTTTCGTTCAGTCATTGATTTAGATGAAATGTGCTACAACTGAATCGTTCCCTGAAAGTATAAAAATAATGCTAATATTGCCTTATGATATGTACAATGTGACATTTTGTCAGTTCTTCATGGTATATGCAGTATACTATCAACGATACTGAAATAACATCTTTGTTTTACAATGTGAAAAATATTGTAACATTTTCAATTATCTGCATGATTTACCAGATGCCGGTCTTGTGACTTCAATTTATTTCTTAGTGTAACAGAACATTTTCATGCCATCTTTGAACAGTAAAAAGCGCTTGTTTATGGATATCAACAGAGTGCTACTATAAAATAAAACTACTATTCACATTAAACTTGTTTATAATTAGCAATTTTGTTGCAGTTGGAAAGGGTTTGCCAACATTTTACCCCCCCCTGATTGGCAGCAAATTGCAGATGAAGGAAATGACTTCTTCCTGCTACCTCTCCTGCTCTACAAGTGTAGTGTCGGTCTTGTGTGGCTTACAGCTCTGGGATTAGCGCTCTCTTTAATTTTCTGCGAATCAACCTTCCACAAATTGGCCTCCAAGTACGCTACAACTTTTGGTTAGTGCTATTTAGCAGCTTGATATTTTACAGGTTTTTGGCACGCACCGTCACTGGCGCGCTGAAATTCTCAGACTGGTTGATTGGAGGATTGCACAAGCTGCCATGCATTGTGGCGACTGTTTTGGTTTCTTTAAGCATTAGCACTTGTGGCTCTTTAGCAATGTGCTTAGGGTGCGCTTTCTATTTCCTAAAGGTAGTTATGATTGGTATGGAAGTACTCGTAATTTAATTTAAGTAAATTTCAGCTGACGCAAATGTCGCAAGACTATGTAGAGGGGCTTACGATACGGGTTGTGAAATATTTTGCCAGGAAGTTGAAGAAACGTGTTCTTTCTCAACAAACAAGTCAAGACAATAGTGGGCTGACTGAGACCGATTTAAGAGATAGAGCTTTAAGCAGGGTAGAAGATGAGGTAAATAAGGGGGATGAGCAAAATGAAGTAATCGAGAGTAATGAGGATATTAGAAACGAAGTTGGAGATGAAAATAAAGAGGAAGATGACTCCTCCAATGTAGTGATGAAAGAGGATGAACCTGCAGTTGCAAGATCTAAAAACGAACTTGTGCCGAAAGAGTCTGAATGCAATGAAAATGAAAATAACTCTATTGGTAGGCAAGAACCGGCTGAACATAGCAGCATATTTTTTCACTTTAGTATTTTTCTGCTTTGGGGGATTGTTACGGTTATTAACCTACCTTCAGTGTTAACTTGGGCGCACAATTTTAAGTAAGTATAGTAGATTTTGTTCTGTATATTTTTTAGAAAAACTGCTTTAATGCAGATATAGCACTGCTTTGGAACCTGATCCCTCGTTTCTGCCTGGAATTACCTTGTCTGTATGTGCCATACCATTATGGCACTTGGACTTACCGAGGGCAGATGTGTATGTAAAAGAATACTATGTTTTTTAGAATAAATAAAATAGTCTAATTTTAGGACTATGTACTCCCTCCTGGGTCACGTTTTCAACATTCTAGCAGCAATAAGTCTGCTTTATGCTCCGATATCTATATATCGTTTAAATTACATTATAGTTTTGGCAATTGTGCTGATTAGTTTGCATCAAGTGCTAGCGCCAGTGAAAACTGAAGTTTTGAATGAGACTCCAGAAGAAGGCGAAAGCGAACCTGCGGATCCTTCAGAGTCATTTGACCAAGTTAAAGCTAAGTGGGAGTAGCTTTACGTAATCGATTAATCATAAAATAATAAGAGGAACAAAAAGGCCTCTTTAAAAATTTTTGTTCCTTAAAAATGTACCTAGAGCAGCATCTGCTGTTACACACTTAGAATTGTTTGCTATATTTAACTTTCTTAATTTAGAAATTTAAGCCTCTTGTAAAAGAGGCAAGAATAATTTTGAATTACTTGGAAAATCTCTAACTATAGCAATAACAATATGAAACAGTTTTAGCTTTATTAACATTACCTTAACGTACTTTTTTGTTATATACTAAGAGGTTTTGTAAGTCTGGCAACACTGTTGACTAGATTGTTTTAGTTATTAGATATTAGAATAAGGAATAACGTGTCGCATACGTCAATTACATGCTTAAAAGGGTGTAATTTATCTAACGAGAAGGGCTGTGAGCTCACTAGATCTTTAGAATTATTATGTTATTTTTATCTTATTACATTTTTAAATCCGAAGAAGCAATTCAAACAAATGAATTAAAGAGAGCTGTTGGAGGTATCTAGTGAGGGAAATATGGATGAGATGCTAGCAGCTGAAGTTCTAGTCCTTATGAACGTGAAGGTTTAGGAAGAATTTGAATTTGTAAAAATTAGTTTTAGAAGCTAACAAAGTTATCTAATAAGTTTTTGATTCCTTCAAAAAACAAAAAATAATAGAATCAAAGGAAGCTTGTGAATTTATTGAACAAAAGATAAAGGAGATTGTAGAACCTAATGCTAGAAGAACAATTAATAAATTTCAAGTAAGGAAAAATCATCAGTTGTAGTGATCCTTTAGATTTTAGATTAAAAAATGAAATGTGATAGAGCGCTATTGCAAAAGTTAAAAGATATAAGTATGGAAAGGAACAATGGTGGTTGTGCAGTTGAAAGATGTTTTGAAGTCCAAAGACGTAGAAGAATTAAGAAAATTTTAAAATAAATAAAAATTAATTTTAAAGTTGATGAATGTTTGGTTGGGTCACGGGTCATGGAAACAAAGATTGTAGCAATTTTTTTCTGGTCCAAAATATTTTAGCTGAAGCAGTTGAGCATTCAATGACTTCTGGATGGATGAGTTTTTAAAAGTCACACCATTAAATGAAAGTTATGATATCCAAAAAGTTTATAATGAACTTTCAGTACAAATTTAATCAATACTCATTAGGATGTTGTTTATGTAAGTGTGATAATGATATCTCAATTACAGAGACAACAATCAGATTTCATAAGAGCACAGAACAAAAAATTAACAAAAAGAATTACTCGAATGCCTAATAGTATTTGCTAAACAATATTAAAATATGTAGCAAGGATTAAAATAATTACTAAACAAGTCACTTATGTGATAGTTTGAAGAAGATTTACTTTTTTTTTTAATTTAAGTGTGCAATTAGGAAGAGCTGTGGTTATTGTGATAACCAGATTAAAGTGTATTACCCTTGTAATGACTTTTGTAATGTGCAATCCAGGGATATCAGATATTATGAAGAGCTGATTGATTTTAGAGTTTTTGGTTATTTTGACATATAATCATGCGTGGTGGCCATTACAATTCAAAAATGATTAGGATGTGTTGTTTTGACCTGCTTGTGATTTAAATTTGTTTTTTGCAATTTGCAGTTCAATTAAGTTGTTTGGGGGTATTTTATAGTTTGATATATTGTGATGTAAATTTTGTAGTTTTATTTTGTTATCTTGTCACAATTTGTTTTTTATGATTTTGATTCTATTGAACTATCATGATTGTGCTATGGAGGAATTATAAAATTTACTACATTTTCTACTAGATGCCATTAGTAGTTCACGGTGTTGCCAGATGCAATTACTCATTCGCGATTTGCTTTTGAAAGAATAGATTTACAAATATCAGATAAATCATTAGTGAATACTAACAAAACAATCAAATTGTGCACATTATGCCAAAGATATGTTGTATCTTTTGGAGACTACAAATGATTTTAGTTCGATGATCAAGCAACTGCATATTTTCTATGCATTTGTTTTTTAACTTAGGTTAAATTCTCGTATTTTTAGGTTTTGCAATAAATAATTTCTCTGTGATATCATAATGCTCATTCTTTTAGCTCTATTTGCTCTACAGTGTGAGTAAAAGTCAAGTTCGAATTAAAGGGCTTATGAGAATTGCTCTCGACTTTTTTAAATTAAAATGTGCAACTTACTTTTGATTGTTCTGCAATTATTACAACTTATAATTTCTGTTTATTGGCTTTTATTCACATGTTTGTGTTGTGTTGCAGTTGTACTATGGGGTCGTTTGAAAGTTGAAGGAACACACTGAATGTAGTTGTGTATTAAACTTGTCCTATAGTTTTTAGTTCGATTGTGTAATAAAATTTTGAAAATGTACCTTGTGGAGTGAGTGCAAAGTTGAAAAATGGCATTGCGTTAATTCTTTTTGCAAAGCAAAATCAGCAGCGGAAAAGGCTGAAAATATTTCTATTGTAAGGTTTTTGCATCTAATGTAATTTTTTTAACTTTGCATGTGTTCACCTTAATATTCTTGTAATCCATTTTGCAATACCTATTTATTGGATTATTTTTCCGACTTTTGAATTTATTTTTTAAATCTCTAACCATTGTTTGTGTAACATATAATTTGAAACTTAGTTTTTAAATTATTGTACATATTTAGTAGGACGTGAATTGTGTTGTGATTAAAATTATAGCACAATTTCTATGTGTATCCTAGTTTGTTGCTAATTATTGCCTTTTTTTGAGTAGCCATGGTTATTTACACTTTAGATGTTGGAACGATTTGTTTGGTTTTAATGTTATTGTTTTTTATTCGATTTAATGTTTATTTGTTATCAAATTAGCCATTCAAGCAATCACCTAAAAGAAGAAGGAATAGGAGGAGGCGTGGGATGGTGAAATTACAAATTTTGCTGTCGTATTTATAATTAGCATGTACTTATACACTCCAGATTTTAGTCTTGGGAGTTTTCCAGAGGTTTCTTAGGGTTAAGAAGGATATAAAGCTAAATTTTCTTTAGTCTAAGGGCATTATAAAAGCAAAACGTATGAATTTAGTTCAGAACAAAGAGATATTTGGACAAAATGCCTTGCAAAATAAGGAAGGTAGCAAAGTATGGGTTTTTATTGGATATTTAATCATATATATATATATATATATACCGTTTTTGTTAATTTTTATTTTTATTATAGTTGCCCTACTGACTGCAAGAGAAGAAATGGTTGGCATTTAAGAAGTTATCACTTATCACCCAGGAATCGAAAACTGGAATAAAAGGTAAAACAAATAGGCAGGTTATAGATAACAAAACATGATCGCAAAGCTGCATCTGCTAATAATATTGTACAAACTGTTAACTATGCCATTAATAATAAAATAATAATAAAAAATAATAGTAAATCCTGATATTGGGCAAAGGCCTACACATTTTGCTTCCACCATACTTTGTCTCTTGCTTGTACCATCCAATCTTTTCCTGCGAATTCCTCTATTTCTTCTACCCATCTTATCCTAGGTCTTTCCCTCCTTTTTATTAGTCAGGCCTCCAACTGCTTATAATGTTCACCCACCTGTTTCTTGCTCTGGCAAGATGGCCTGCCCAATTCCATTTTAACACTTTACAGTTTTTTTATTATGTCCCGCGTTTCTATTCGCTTTTTTATAACTTTAATTGATATTCGGTCCCTTAACTTAATTTTTAGGATAGCTCTTAACATTTTATTTTGAGTTACTGAAAGGTGTTTTATCGATTTTTTAGTTAATGTCTACATTTGCGCACCATATGTTATTGTCGGTAACACACATTTATTAAACACTTTTTTTTAATGTCACTGCCATATCACTATTAAATATGAATTTTAGAGCGCAGAATTTTTTCCAGCCTTGATTTATCCTTTTAATTTCTTTTTCTTGCCTATTTTCAAACGATAGCAACTGTCCCAGATATATAGTTTCTGCCACTGATTTAATGTTTTCCATCTATTAACATTTCTACAGGCCCTTGATTCGTTAACATATGTGTCTTTTCAAAATTAATATTTAACCCTATCATTTTACTACTTTGATTTAGCTCTTCTAGCATTTTTTCCATTCCTTCCAATGATGACGTTAACAACACTACATCATCCACAAATAGGCTAGTAGGCAAGGAATTTTGAATTTTGAGTAGACTCATCAGAAACAGGCTATTTTATTGTTGGAATCGCTTTGTTTTAGGGTGTAGTTGAACACCCTAAGTTTGCTAAGAGATTGGCTGTACGCTTGATTTTATATTTAACAATTTGGTTATTTTTTTGTTAAGTTGCTTTCTTCCAGTATTTCTTGGACAATTGCCATTTCATATTTTCTTAAGGGGGACCTATACCAAAAAAAAATTTTTTTCTATTTTTTTTTATTTTTTTTTCATTCTTAGTATGTCAAGAACAAGTATTTAAAACGATTTTTCAAAATTCGTCTTCTTGAGAAAGTTATATGTAAGCATATACCCGTGTATACGCTTTAGTAAAAATGCGGCGCGCGCTACCTTGCCGGCAGCTGTACTTTGATTTATATATCGATGTGTGTGTATCATGTGAAATATATCGATAAAGTCATCTGTTTATCTAGCCTTAACTTAAATTTGAAAAAATCTTCGGCAAGGACGCGTTTGTTTAAAAACCTTTCAAAAAATCTTTAATTGCGTTTTTCTCGAAACTAGGTTTTTTGAATCGGTATCCGCGATTGGGATCGATGCAATAACATCACTCAATTTTTTTCTTGAAACAGTTCACTAACTTATTCTTCAGTCTACGGGCTACGGGTGTTGAGAAATTTAACTTTGAACCTACTTTATAGGCCAAAAACTGGGCGAAAAAAGGCCTTATTTTGAATTTTTCATTCGGTAGGCCGCCATTTTTTTATTTTTGAATATTTCCGGTCAAGCGTAGCCGGTAGACTGGATTTATGCATTACTTTCATGGTCAAATTTAAATTTTCGGTTTAAGACTCACGAGAAAGGCTGAATCGTGGATACCGCCAGGGAACCCGAAATTGAGAGGTTTACTTTGGCGCCCCCTACAAAGAAAACCCGGAAGTTTTGAGGAAGAAAAAAAATTTTTTTTTAGTAGATCTGGTATCACTTTACGTGATGTAAAAAAAGTTTTTTCAATTTTCATTCAAATGCTTTTTCAAAAACATTTCAAAGTTTGACATCATTTTTGCTTCCTAGGGGTATAGGTCCCCCTTAAATCTTTTATCGCTCGTTTAGTCATTTTATTGTACTCAATGTTCTAATAATGCCCTTGTAGGATTCATGCCTTTTTTCCTTTAATTTTCGCTTTTTTTAATCATGGCTTTTGTTTCCTCTGATATTCTATTTTGTTTAACACTTACGTTTCTGTTCAGTTGATTTGCAGCCTCTTTCATTCCCTTTTCTATCCCATCATAAGCAAGTTGCATGTCCATTGATTCTAACTCTTCCAGATGACTGTCTTAGCTTCAAGTTGCTTTTGATAGGCCTTAAAATTAAATTCAGTCTATTTTATCTTATTTGTGTCTGTGAATAACCTTTTCTGTTTCTTTATTTTTATTTACTGCAATGACTGCCCTCACCAATCGATGATCCCAATCAAAGTTAAATTTATTAATTATTGATGGGTCATGTATTAAGTATTTTCTATTTGTCATAATGAAGTCAATTTCGTTTTTGCCCCATTTGGTTCCATATCCATCTTTTCCCTGCTCTTTTCTTGAGCATAGTGTTTACAAACATTAATCGGTGTCTGGTTGCAAAATCGTGCCATATGCTCCTCTAATGTTTTCTTCGCCTTGTTCAAACTGTCCAATCTTACCATTAAAATCTCCCATAACATTAATATTCCTGTTCTTAGAATTAAATTCTGCCATTATTTCTTCCAGTAGACAGTAGAAACCATCTTTTTCCTCCTTGTTACTAATACTAATAGGAGCATAGATTTGTATAACCATTTCAATTCCTTTATTTAGTTTTAATTGTAACACAATTCCTTTTGAAAATCCCTTAATTAATTGTATGTTATTTTTTAACTCTCGCCTTATCATAAATCCTGCTCCTTTAAGACCTTTTGTTTGACCCATATGGAATAAAAGCCATCCACTCTTTCTTTCTAATATTTTTTCGCCATGTAATCTTGTTTCTGCTATTCCTAGTATGTCACATCTTATATTTTGTAAAGCTTCCTTCAGTTCACTTTTTCTTTCCTCGCCTAATAATTTTCTTACATTCATTGTTCCTATATATATTTTGCTATCATCTTGCATTAATTGGGGAGGGGTTGTTAATTTATGACCACTTTTCTAGGGAGCACTCGCTAGCTATGTCATTACGTGGCTTTATTTTACAACATTGTTCTTATCAAGAAATCTCATTAGATTTGAGTATAAATTAAATTAGATATTTAGTGAGCTAGATAGCTCAAAAATTTGTGCTATGACTTTTCCTTTTTAAATTTCTTTTACTTATTTTTTCTGAATTAATGAGAACAGTACTCCCATCCACCGTATATCTGATTTTCACAGTATGCCAGTATTCAGTAATGCCAGCAACCGATACTGTTATGTAATTTGCCTTGAAATGTTGGATTGTGACGTTATAAACAGATGTGTTCAGCTGCATTGAAATGTTGACTGTTCTTTCGTAATTAGGTAAGTATTTCATATATATATATTTTTTTGATCTCCAGCTACCTGCAGTACCCGTGCATCTGCCATTTCTCTCTTACTGAAATGCTTGAAATGGGGATATTCAAGTAGTTTTTTAATATAGAAAAGAACAAATGCAAGAGAAATTAATCAACTATTGGCCGGAGACACTTGGGAATGAAGAAAGTACATTAATATCACAATTTTGGGGTTGGAAATCTTGAGCTAAAATTAAAACTTATGGTCAACACATTTGAACATTGATGATGTTAAATTGCAGGCAGAAGTTGAACGAAATCCAACAATAAGTGCCTTGTAGAGAATTTCAATGTATATTTAAAATGATCATAATTTGTCATATTCATAACGGAAAAGTTAAAAAGATGGGGTATCGGTGAATTGACAGAATTTGACACAAACTAAATGTGACCTGTGATAAAAAGTGAAAATACACGAACGATCGTTGTTATACATTTCATAATGTCAACATAACGTCAACGCTCATTACGGCAATGCACCAGAGTGAGAGGGAATTCGTGACTGGCACAATCGTTGGAGGGCAGCAATAGTAACGATTGCTACAGAAAGTTCGTAACACTTGCATTATCTATAGTAGCCAAGTGTAGCTGGCTGGATTTTCTAGTGTGTCTTAAAGAATAATATCAAGTGATAAGTTAACATTAAAATAAACTGTAAAAAACTTATACTTGGAGGTAGATTTGCTAATCATTTAAAAAATTTTGGGACCGCAGTGATTAATGTTCCTGATAATATGGTTGTTTTTAGTTGATGTTGCGACAAATTTGGTGTTTTAAAATGTCACTTAAGGTATTCAATGTTTTAATTTCCTTAGTGTTCAAAGCGCTGATGTGATGGGCCAAATCAGAGGCTTTGTATTTTATAAGAACGTGGAAACATCAAGGTTATTATCAACTATTGTTTTTGCTCTTGTATTTTTTTTACAAATGATCATTTGTGGAATGTTTTGCAACAAATGATAAGAATGAGTGACAACAAAATCAATACACTAGGTTTTGTTAGACGCTTTGTAATGAGGAATCATTCATTTCTGCATGCTTGTAATGGTTGTTAAATTAACATGGCAAAGTCAAAGGTGACTAATAATATAATTTGTGTTTGGCTGGGACCAATTATCACTGGTTTTTGAATAGACTTAAATTGTTATTTCTTAATGTGCTGCACCAGTCTTCTGTTGGTTCTCAGATGTTTGTAGATTTTAACGTGTTAATAGCATATTAACTGGGCTGTGCAATTATCCACATTTTTATTGGACGGTCTTATCCCAAATTGAAATAGAGTTTCCAGCTTATCTTAAGTGATATCCACATGTTATCATTTGTCAAATCTGTGCACAAAGATGCACAATGTTTATTGATGACCAAGCAGTGAATTCCAAATGACTTCTTTGTCACCAGTTGTACCCTAGTTAACTTTGTTGTTAAGTTAAAGTTAAATTATCGTTAATTTTGGGTAAGAAAAAAGTACTCCTCTTTGTGAAGTTGCGGTAGTCTTGACGTCAGTCTTCTGTACTCATTAGTTATTAAAAGGTATGCAAATAGGGTTGACGGTAAAGCAGATGAAGAGGATTAGATCCGTGCTTACATTGAAATGGATGACTGAGTTGAGTCATTAAATGAAGAAATTTTGTGAGAATAATTGCTTACTTTTTTAAATTGTCTGTTTGGTATGAAGTATACTCTGAAATTTGAAAGTGGCCTTTGCCTTCTTATTGACAATACTCTGTATAATAAAAAGGAATTTTTAGTTTGTTGAGTTAAATCAGTAAGAGGATCAAAAGTAGTTTGTATCATCTAGAGACATACTCTATAGAGTACCTACATCATATTTGTAATGCACAATTAATAATTTCGGATATACAGTTCAAGCTATTTTTTAAATATGTTCTTAATGGTCTACCAACTGCAAATAATTAATGGAGGTTCATTGACTTTTAATGAAAATTGTTATAACCAAATTATAACCTTTGAAGGGATGAAAATGGGTATGTCTTGATCCTCTTCCTCAAGGCTTTTGCTGATCTACCAACAAAATGAATTTGTTTGTTGCACAAAATATTAAAATTAAAGTTTTTGAAATTTTGCAAAGATTGTGTGTTTGGAGAACCAAGTATTTCACAATCTTGTATGTACGCAAAGCCTAGAAATGTGGAAGAATGCCTTGTCTCATATTACCTTACAAAACAATAAGAAGTACAGAGATAATGTGAGAGCCTTTTGGGATATACCTAAATAGATCTGACGCATGATAGATATTATTGATAATGAATATCAGCTATAGAGGTATGCAATCAATCACTTAATGCTTTAAGTACAGAAAGTTCTTTGCACAATGGATTTCTTGGTGATTTTAAGGGGGAATAAAAAAATGTGCAGCTGAAATAATATTAGGTTCCTGGCCTATTGAGACTAAAAAGGAAGAGTCGTGCTGCCTTTTGACCGATGACAAAACTTTGGAATAAAAATTGATTAGTATGCAGTGATGAAGAAGTAGAGAGGTTGGATCCTTCAAATCCAAAATACCATTATTGTCTGAAAAATTCTCATTGTATTTTGGAATGACGCATGTTGATGGATTTACCCCACAAAAAATGTCCAGAGAACGTGATATACTGTTGTCAACTTATGGAAAAAACAAAGACTGCTTATCAGATCAAAGGATGAGGCCAACTGTCCCAAAGTATTTTGCTCGGCAATAATAAGTTATTATAATAAAAATAAATAAAAATAATATATAATAATGTTATTATTTTACTTATAGACAATTAAAATTACTTAACACTATATATATACACAACACATACAATTAATGTAAAATTACACTGTCTTTTTTGTCTGTGACGCTATATTGGATTGGGCACTTGAATTTTTTCGGCTACTTCGTTGCGTGATCGGTTCCAGAGCCTACGCGAAGTTTTTAGTAAACATTTGGCAATTTCCCCATTGTTCGAGTCCCGCATGTGTGCACAAGCAGCGCGACTGGATTCCTGAACGACATTGTATCCTTCGTTGGTCGTTTGGCTAGTCGCTAAAAAGGGTACTTGAAAATTCGTTACAATACCGTTATAGAATGTGGCATTTGCCTGTTGAAATTTTGGAATGATGAAATCTTTATAGAAGCCTTTCGGGGATTTTTGCAGCCGAGAAACTGAATTGTTTTTTTTGCTTATATAACCTTTCAGTTAAAAAAATTTTCCTTATCATGTATTAAATGTTTTTAGTAAGGACGTTCAATTTTTAGCAAACTATTAGGGTTCACTGAAATTTAGGCAATTTATATTCCTAATTTTTTATGAGACTTGAGTTACGATTGTTTATCTAATGATTGAAATTGAACATACTTTTTTATTTGTATATTACCACAACTAATGAGTTGGTGAAGTATAATTATATTAGCATGTACCAGTAGCTTTCTTTGCTTGATTTTTTGATTAGTTGTGGACCCTTACTTTATACAGTATAAAATTCATTCATCAATCAGGCTTTTTTGTCACACTGGCATTTTTTAAGATTGCTGGGCAGGTGAACTGTTGTAACTGCTAAAGTCTGTGGTTTTTAGGGATACGGCCATATATTAGATATTGCAACTAAGACATGGATTATTTGCAAGTTTTGGTAAGGAAATCGTAACTGTTAATATGTATAGTTGCTGATTCAGAAGCAATAACTTGTGTGATGTGGGTTTAACATAAATCAGGTTTAACTGATGAATATTAAGATGCATGTATATTTGGGCAAATAATATGCTTAACAATAAATATAAATTATTGGTGATATACGAGCGACAATGGCCAATACATAGCGTCGCTATGACAACAGACGACAGAAGAGTCATATTATGCGCAATATGTGCACATGTTAGTTCAACTATTAAAAAAAACGAGGTATTTTCGCTAATTTGACTAGACTATAATGAGAACGGCACAATAGAGTGCGAATGAAATTTTATAATTTAGTAGTTTTATGTTAAAATTATGGTCATTTACAGATGGTCTTTGTATTTTTATCTAAATAAAAATTCCTTCCCAATTCTATATATATTGTGTGATGTTCCTTGAAATTTGTTTTGGTCAAAAACCTCATGTTGTGTACAAAGCATTTACAATTTTCAATAATATAACGCACATGCTTTTTAAGTTGCTGTTTTCTGAAAAATTTCATATCTGAATTGTTGTGATGTGGTTTGTTATAAAAGGTTTTTCACATATGTTGTAACCAAAGCTCTTTTCTCCTATGTTCATCTTTATATGAACTTACTGTTGCTGTTTAAAGATAATTTTTTTGCTAGTCGCACTGAATTCTTCAAGACGGTGTGTCTTTAGGTGGTTCATTAGCTGTTGCTGATTAAATCTCTTTGAGCAACTGTTGCAATGAAATTCATTCCATTTTGTGTGCATCTTGATATGGTCTTGCTTCTTGGCGAATCTCTTGGGATAATATGTTAGAGTTAGATTGAGATGATAGATTCACTTCGGTTGTATAGTTTCTTGGATAATTTTTATTTTTGATGTGGAAAATTCAAGTTGATGTAAAAAATTAAAAATTTTACTTAAATACTAACACGAGAATGTACCAGTTAAAATGGAAAACTATATAAAGCTTTTAAACGATTTTTTACTATTATAAATAAATTTGGCAATGGTGCTTCAATTGTTGGTAACGTTGGGCTGTTAAGAAATCCCAACGTTTTGTTAGGTTAAGTTTAGTGTTCATATAATTTCAAACTATTGCATAGTTGTACACTGCTTATACGTTAATTATTATGAATAGTATACGTTATTCAAGACACATAGGCGTATTGTATAGGAATTTATGTTTCGGTGTAAAATCATTAAAGGATAAGTTGAACTTGAAATCCGTAACAAGGCGCTTAGTTTCTGAGAAACCAGCATTGTCCAAGATAGACCCAGCTAAGCTGCCTCCTCGCACAAGAATTGATGCAGATACTATAGCGCATTTGGAAAGGTTGTCTTTGGTTGACTGCGCCAACAAGCAGGGCATTGAGACGCTAGAAGAGGCAATTGCTTTTGCAGATCAAATTTTGCAAGTGGACACCACTGACGTGGAGCCGTTGGTTACGGTGCTTGAGGACAGGTTGGGCGTAACTGCAAGGTTGATTTTGATGTAAAAAGTTGGTGTTACAGGCCTCTGCAGGTGCGCGAAGACAAGGTCACGGAAGGCAACTGCAAGAAAGCGATATTATCAAATGCGGCTGTAACGGAAGAGGAGTATTTTGTGGCGCCACCGGGAAATATTCCTCTAGAGCCCCGTGAAAATCTCTTATATGAGGATAATAAACGAGCGGAGCCTCTTTAATTTTGCTTTTGAAGATGTCCTTGAAAAGAATTTTAAATTTGTGCGAAAAGCACGGTTTTTTAAAGCTGGCTTCTAATAACGGCAGTAGTTCTAATGAGATAGTGGCCATTGGTCCAACAGGTGTGATTTTACAGGAAAATTTGCGAGCAGAGTGGTTTTATAATATGGTTATTAATCGAGACTATAGCGTGTTTCCTAGTAATCATTCATTTAAAGAGACATTTGAGTATGCCAAAGAAATTTGTCAAGATAAGCTGCCGTTTGGTGTTGCTGAAGTTTTAGAAGAAACTGGAGGTAGAGCAGCTGGTAATGTTAATTTTATGGTCAGTTTATTTACTATAGGTTTTTTTTTCAGAAAAATTAGGTGAAGGTAGTGTTGATTTTGATGCATATTTTTTAAAAGAGAAGAAGCTGCTGTTGCGAACAACCATGTTTGTGGAGCCTTCTAATTCGGTGCATGTGTTTCATCAGTGGCAGAGGCAGCGCAGAATGTGGTGGAGAAGGGTATTTTTATATCTATCTAGCGTTTATTTAACCCAATGCAGTAGTTTTCAGCTTCTCCTGGCAGGTACTTGCTGACTGATATTCAGAATAATGGCGACGGTGGGCAAAGTGTTGAGATAAAGGCAGAGTATCTCTGGGGACAGCAGCTGATAGAATCATTGGTGTTTTCAACTGCAGCACATGAGTCTGTTGATCCCACGGATTTGCAGGTATGGATTGTGTCTAATGTTAAATAGGTGTATTTATCACAGCCTGCAAATTTTTATGCGGTTTATTATAGCGAACACAATTTTTATGGTGCTTAAGTAGTTCTGTTTGTACTGATGTAAGCACCCACGTGTTGATTATAACTACAGCTTCTTTTGGTTTTTTATTGAAAATGGTCAAAATTATAATTTAATAGGCTGTTTATTACAATTCAAAAATTACTTAGAGCTTTTTTTGGGCAACTAAAACAATTGTAATCACAGGACTAATATGTGGACTAAATGTGATGAATAAGGGCAATGGTGTTACTGATCGATGTCTTTGTTAAAAAGTCCTGAACAAGCTGAGGTCTTTTAAAGGGCTTTCCACACAACCATTTCGGGTTTTCTCATTCAGAATGTTCTTGTAGCATTTGGCATACTTCTTATTAGAAGAGACAGTAAATGATTCTGTAAAAATTCTTGACTCTCAACAGCATTGGTATAGATGTTTTTTGATGCAGAAGGCTCTTCTTTATTTGCTTTTAGTCAGGATATAAGTTAATATCAACTTTGAGTTTGCTGCATTATTAAAAATTAACCAATGTGAGTATGTGATGATCTATTTGATCAGGTGTTAGTTTGTGGGGTATGTAACACTTCATCCACTTAGGGAACTTGAGATTGTCTTTTAACAACTGATGAACAACACCAATTAGAATGTTGAGTTATTTGCTGATTTTTTTGACGTTTTTTTATTTTTACCAGAATTTCATGGATATGTTCTTTGTCTTAGCACATAATATGTGAGCCTTTTCTCCTGGTTTCTCAAGGTTTGTATTTTCAAAATTTTTATTATCATTATTCAATACCTATTTTTGAGTATATAGTTTTGCCAATTACTTTCTTAACTCTTTGTGATGAAGTTAACATTTTTGTGGATTCTGAGGCCATATGTAATTTTTTGCTAAGCTAACAATGTTAAGTGGTATAAAATATAGACACTATCGCTTAAAAGAATACTTTGAAAGTGTTAATTACATATGCTTTATGTGATCCTAACACACTTTTTGTATTTGTAGGTTGCATGATGGAACATGACGCACACTTTTAATTTGTAACAGATTATAGCGTCTACGTTTGGTTTGCTTATTAAACTTATTTGTGTGTATATCAGAAAAATTATATTTTTCAAACTCTGCTAAATGAAATTATCTCTGATGAAGAAGAATTGTATGAATATTCATCAGACAGTTACCAGTGATTGAGGCTCATTTACAGATAACAGCTGTCTGGTTCTGAAAAAAGCTTTCCATAACCGATAATAGCATTTTTGGTACATCTAACAAGATTAGTTATGTGTCTTACAAGAGATTATGTTAACCCTAGGATGCATAAACCGGGCCTTTTAGGCCCGGAGAGATTTTGGTAACTTATAATTTGCTTGAAATAATTTCAATCGGCTTGAGCATTTAGATATGCTCTAAGCAGGTCTTTATTTAACACACACTTGATTCAAAAACATTCAAGTGTATTTAGAAATTGAAAAACAACTTATTTTCCATTAGCACCCCGTATTTACATAAACCGGGTCTCCGAAGCCTGTCTTACTTATAGTTTCTATAAAACAAGTATAGACTTGTTTATAGCCAGCTGAGAGTTAGCTGATATTGTCATTCAGTTGAAATAAAAGTTGCAATGAGTGAATTTGTGAAACACACATGATAATGGCATCAAAGAAGAGTGTGAAAAGGGTGAGAGTTGGTAGTGTCGGTTATGAAGAAATACTCTTGCAGTGGGCAGCTGAAGATGATGATTTACCTTCTGGAGAAAGTGACGTGTCAGAAGCAGAAAATGATGACACAAATTTTGAATTGTCTTCTAGCGAGTATTCTGGATCCAGTACTGATGATGGGGACTATAATTCAGAGGATGATGCTGACGATATTGGTAATCCGACCTTTGTTTCAACGAGTGGTTACATTGCTCCAAGTGGTCTAGATTGGAGTTTGGAACTTCCAGCAAAAAAATAAAATTCAACCACATAACATTATTTGGCGTGGACCAGGACTGGCAAGAAAATATGGCTGCAACACCAAAAAAAAAAGCGTTTCAATTATTTGTAACTCCAGTTATGATACAAGAAATTGTGAGCTGTACTAATTTAGAGGGGAAAGGTGTTTACGGAGCAAAAGGAAAACCGTGGAAAGATGTAAACGTTGATGAACTTCTTGCATTGTGTGGTATACTTATTTATGCGGGAGTTGACAGAAGCTGGGATGGTCCTGCGAGAGAACTTTTTTCTGGAGAATTTGCTAATCCTATATACCAAGTCACAATTTCCATATTTCCCTTTGAAGAAATACGAAGATTCATTAGATTTGACGATAAAAGAATTCGAAATATGCGTTTGGAAACCGATAAATTAGTAATGATGTCCTATGTTTGGGATTTATTCATTCAACAATGCAAAACCTGCGTCACACCAGATACTAATGTAACTATAGATGAACAACTCGGGTTTAGAAGTAGATGCAGAAGCGTTCAATATATGCCAAGTAAACCGGCAAAATATGGACTTAAATATTTTAAATGTGTGAATATAAGTCTGGTTATGCTCTGGATGGTTTAGTTTATATTGGTTGCTAGCCCTGAGAACCTTCACATAAAAACCTGTGGCTTGAAGTTGTACAAACTCTTGTGCGTAGCGTTTCTAATTCTGGTCTCAATCTCACGATAGATAATTTCTTCACTAGTGTTCCACTAGCAACTTATCTGTTGAGTAAACAATAGCCTATGACATTTTTTTTCAACACCATTGATGTTGCAGCACTGAATGCGAATATAGTCTTTAGCAAAGGTACTAGTGATACCACATATGCAGAGAAGATCTACTAACCCTAACCTACGGCGTAGTGTCCGGGAGTGGATGAGAAGATTTATTGACTTCTCTGGTCCGCCAGCTGCTCAAACAAGTGCAATGAGAAAAAGATTCTCAGCTTGCCCGTCAAAGTACAATGATATGTATTAATTGTAAAAATAATATATGCAATGAGCATAGTTTAGAATGTGCACTACCTGCTTCTCGAATCCCTAAAATTTTTATTTTTATTTTTTCAAACAATGGTCACTTTCATATTTAATCTTACGTTTGTAATATATATGTATAAATAAATAAAGTTGTACTTCAATATCTCTGTTTTTGTTATGACTGTACACAAATTTTCAGAAGCCCGGATTATGTAAATGCCGATATTTTATTGGTTAAGTATCCTAGGGTTAAAGAAGAGGATCGAATAGTTGCTATCAATGTAATAAATTTTGATAGGTTTGGTACAAATGCCAAAGACAGCTTATTGGTCTAGAAAAGTTTGTTATTCAAATGAGATAAGGAAGGCTATGATGAGGAAGTGATTTGAGCTTTTCTTTAGCAACTAGCATTTTGCAGATGACTAGGATGATAATATTGCTACCAAACTTTAAAAAATATTGTCTCTTATTAACGCTCAAAAGATAATAATACTTCTAAATAATATATATGCGGGCAAGACTTTAGTGCCCTTCGAAAGTTTTGTTATTATAAAAATACATAAATAATAAAAGCTACAAATTCAGAATAGAGATTTTGAAATAGCGCATTAAAAGATGGATACACACATTTTCATATATATTATGGAGAAGGAAAGGTTAAAACTGTAAGTAATAAGTTAACATTTGCAATAATCTTGATTTGAATGACTAATATATAGTAATAACTATTACACTAATATAGACCTAGTAAATAAATTATTAGATATTTCATGAATACCTATAGGAAAAGTCAAAAAAGAAATTTTAATAAAATTGTAGAAAAACTTTGGAAAAAGTGAAAGTGGTGTATAAGTGCTTTCTGTATATTAGCTTAGATTATGCAAACCTACTATAACGTAAATACTATAGAAACTAAGTAAATTAGGAAATAAAATATGATTTCAAAAATTGATAATAATAAAAAAATTGATACACGCAAGAAGAGCAAAGAATAAGCAAAGAGCAAAAGGAATATTTGTAGAAAGTTGAGGAGATAAATACAACACAAAGCTAAAAGGAATAAAACTAATTATTAATGATGAAGTCCATATGTTAGGAATGCTTAAAGAAGGATAAGAACATAAAGAGATTAACTCTCAAAGTAAGAAGGATACAAAACACTAAGAGAACAATAAATAAAAGATTGTTTGAAACATAGATGAAGAAGATAATAGAAAAAAGATGTATAACCGAAAAGAAACACAAATTTTAGTAATGGGAGACAAACATGAGAATAAAAAGACTAATATATTAATAAATCAAAAGCTAAAATTTTAATAACTCGAATATGAGGGCTGTTGCTTTGGCTCTGTGGACATGAGCGCTGCTCCTCTATTTGAGCCTCTCCTATCCTGGCCGGCGCAGGCAAGTTTGAGTCTTGCTCAACCCATGAGTGTATGTGATGTCCTAGTATTAAATTGGTTAAGTGTATGTTAGCAGGCACAATAAGCCCTTGAAGCTGCAGTGCGCCATGAGAAAAAATTGTATCTTAAAATGAATTTGTTTATGAGTAAATCCCATTTATCATTATTGATTTGATACAAAAACTCCAGTTAACTGACTCTAAATCACACAGAGATATGGAAACATTCGCTTTGTTGTATTATTGTTTTTTTACGTATAAGTTAGATGTTACACACCTATTGTGTATTTAGAATGTAATTAATTGGTTGTAATTATCTATGAGTCGTCAGTGTGTTTTTATAAAGTTTGTTCCTGGTTATTGTAGGTTGTATGTGCTAATTATATTTAGGTTTGGTTGTGGATTTTGAACATAGACACATTGTATATCTGTCTTAGTTTAACTAGAAAAGCTTAATTGATTTCTGATAAATACCACGTTTATTTTAAACATCTAACTGTCCATTCTTTATTTGAATTTGATACATCAATTTTTTTATATTTAAAAAAATCTGCAATTTTATTTAAATTTTATCCGTGTACAGAATTCAAACTGCTTTAATATCATTTTAGAAAACAGGGCAAAATTAGACTGATATTTACTTTCTGATGAAGTTGAAGGCGCACACGTCATGCTTTTGGTTACTTATCTTTTCACAAGCACCTTAATGGAAGTCATAATTTACCCTGTTGCTTATAAGATCAAATTCTTGGCGAATGATGCCCCTGATGTCCAAAAAAACAATGGTTATACATTTTGTTGCATTTTCTATCTACTGCAGTCCTCTAGTGTTTATAATTGCAGGTTTTTTAATGCGCTAATTTGTAGCTTTAAACTTTTTCAATCGATTTTGGCGACTTAATTATAAAGGGTTGCTAAATGTAATTTTATTATTAAATAGCATTGAATAAAAAAATTGTGGAATGTGATAAATAAACGTAATACTAGCAAGTTTAGAATTGTTCCTCCTGTGCCTAAAGTGAGAAAGAATTGATTACGTGTTGCACTCCATTCATACTTAAATTGTTCCACTATACTAGAAGAGGCCGCTTTTGCAATTCTAAACTTCTAGGGGGCTTTGCACAGTCTAGGACCTTCAAAATAAATCAGGTCAGGTTAGTTTGGGGGCCATTTTTCAGCGCTAATGGAATCCTAAAAGATTTTCTCGGAATATGGAATATAAATCCTGCTGAAATGTTGAAAATGTTCCCGCAACCAAGGGAAACAACAGTTTCTAAAATATTATTACAGTATACATTTTAACTTATTTTGGGACTGTTGGGTACGAGAATAAAAGAAGTTTTACTTGTGGAACTGATGTCATCTTATATAATGACAGATAATGCAGTCTGATGATGTATAATCACATCAGATGATTTTAGATATTCACCAGTTTTGGTTATTGCGCCGCGGTCCACTTATAAAACTTTTTCATCTCTGAAGAGAGTATTCACTAATTGACCAGCAGCGACGTGATGCTTTAGTTATCAGCATCATTTCAGCCATATGAGTTTGTTTCTATTTGTAAAAGATACTTTCATCTTCGCAAATTGTATGGAGTCAGTTAAAGATCGTTTTTCTTTCTAACAAATAGACCAACTATTTTGAAATTCCTGTCATTGAAACTTTTGGATGTTGCTGAATTCTTTTTTAGATGATATCGTAAAACTTAAGGGTTTTAATGGCTTGTTTTCTTCAACAGTTGGTGGACTAATTTTTAAACAATTTATTCATATAAAATATATATTACATATATAAAAAAATATATAATGTAATAATATAATCAAGGATCTCCTGTAGATTCTATAACTTATTTCAACAATAGTAAATGTTCTAGTGATTGTTTTCATGAAATTCTTTTAGATAAGTTAGCGGATGTTGTCGCATGTTTTAGTATCTTCATGGTTTTAGACTTTCGAATGTTTGTAAAGCTTTGTGAAAAATTGTGTGCGGACGCGATTACCTAAGTATGTGTATCTTGGTGTGCGCGTGATTTTTTAGTGCATTGAAATGAGTCTAGAAAAATTAGTAAAATGGACTGCTGTAATAAAATTGGGAGTGCGAGATTTCCAAAAGCATAATTTATTATGACAATTTTACAGGTAGTGATAACACAAGATCGAATTTCCAATACCTCAACAAGCGGGTTTTGTACAAGCTAAGGCTTTGGCGTGAATGGAGAACTCGAACAAGGTGAATTGGAGAGCGTTAACTGTTAGAGAACGTTGATGGATTTCAAGTGTAAACAAACGCACGAAATGTAAATACACATGCATAAGTCTTCAAGCTAATTAGTAGCATTGCAACAAAGCATTAAAATATCGAGGATATTGTAGGACAAATTAAAGGCATTCGGTTAAAGAGACCAAGTGAAAATATAGGCATTGCAAAAAACTGAGACTCTTAGTAAGAAGTGGGAAGAATAAAATGAAGATATGGAAACAGAAATGGATAAAAATAAAGATGAACGTAAAAATAACTAAGGATAAATTAAAAGTTGAAAAGAAGAAATAGATAAGAAATAAAAGGCGTGTAAAGAAAATAAGAGCACCTAATAAAAGAATCAAAGCTTGAGAAGAAAAATTGGAAACTAAAAGAGAGAAAGAAGAAATATAACTAAGAAAATTGAAAAGACGGATAACGAAAAACGAAGAATATTGTTGTATGAGGGATAAAAATTGATATAAGCAGAAGTAGAAGAAATGGGGAGGAAATGTGCTGGATTAAAGTAGTATGCTAGAAATAAAATAGAGATTATGAAAAATAAAAGCAATTGACGAATCACAGCAGCTAAAGTAATAAATGACAGTATGTCCAAAGAACAGAGATAAACACAAAACATAATAAGAAAATTACAAAAGAAAAAAATACTGAAAATTACAAAGAAACACGGATACAGGACTCTGTAAATAATATAAGAGACGAATAATAGAAAGGGGTAACAAAATGGGCTAAGAAAAAAGAAAAGTCGAATAAGACTAAAGCAGAAGAAGCAGTTGTTAAAGTGAATATAAGAATAGGTATCACTGCATAAGCAATACAGATAAAAGTAAAGAACAAAATATGAAGAATTGCAACATAGAACATGAAGGGGATAAATGAAAAGGAAGATCAATTAGTTTTAGTAATTGAGAAGGCCAAATTAGATATATTAATATTGACCTCCCCAAAATTAAAAAGATATGTGGAATTGAAAGCCGGACATGTCTTGCTGTATAGCAGGATAGAAGAAAACGAAGGAATGACATGGGATAATGTATGAACTAAATGAAGAAGCTAAAAAACATGAAATAGATAAGTTGTAGAATTAATTGCAAGAAGAAACAGAGGAAACAAATAAGGAAGGCACATTTCTAATAGTTCGGGACCTGAATGTAAAGGGGGGGGGGGACTGCTCAGAAAGCACAGAAGGATGCGTTGGTAGGTTTTATTAAAATATCAAAAATGACAATGAACAAAGAATAATAGATTTTTGGTTACTGAACAAGATGATGGTAGTACAGTTCCAACATAAATACAAAAATTTACACGAGATGGCAAGCAGGAATGGGAAATTAGTAATTGATATTTTCTTAGTAGAGAAATTCACTTCTCTGGATAAAGGATATCAGAGTAAGAAGAGGATAGGAGGTGGGAAGCGACCATTAGTTAGTCATAATGAATATGAAAATAACTGGAGAGAAATGTAGAGGTAGAGAATGTTTCTGCAGCAGAAATATAATTGGATTATACAAGTATAAAAGACCTATAAGTTGTATGAAGATAAAGAATGACAGATAAAATTAATGTCATAAAAGTAATTAGGAATGAAATATACTATAAAAATAAAAAGACTAAAAGTGAAAAGTGTGCTAAATAAATTAAGACATATAAGCTAAGATGGTTTGGCCATATAGTAAAAGAGGACGAAGAAATATAAGAAATGGAAACCGGCTTAAAAAAAACGTGAAAGATTATGGAAAAAGATAGAGAAGTATTTGTACTTTTACATTATTGCTAGAAGAGGTTTTGGAATAAGTAGGTGATTTGCTCCAGCTCCTTTTCTATTTCTTGAGGGCATGCAGAAAACCATCTTTTGACAACTACTCTAGAATTAATTATTTCTGAAGTTTTTGTTGTCTAAATTTCATTGTCAAACTGGTGTTTCTTGAGATTGGTTTTGACTGTAGGAGATCAAGTTGAAGCCATAATGCGAAATAGGGTCTTTTTTTGCCCAGGAATTTAGTTATATAAAGTGTGACATTGTCTGTCACGACAATGCTTCCACTTTCAATAAATTTCTTTCTTTTTTCCTAAAGTTTTTATGGTATTTTGTATGAATGTAATTTTTCTTAAAGCTGAGTGTATAAAGAATCTCCTTGTAATTGAAAAAAAGTAATGACTAACTTTGTGGACTTATGTATTATGTGTTTTCTTTGGGATAACTTGGCTGCATTCTGATCATTAGATGTTGCTTTGTAGTTTATAATCTACCAATCATAAACTTCTTCATCTTAAGATACATGAAAGCTGTGTAAAAGTTATAGGCAGTTCAGTGAGAATAACGAGATTTAGTGTTGATTGTTTTTGCGTTAAGGCAATTTAAATTTTCTTTTTATTGTTTTCAACTGTTTTATGCCATCAGTGGCATTGATGGGACGTTAGAGACTCACTTTATTATAGGAGATTGAAGCGATTTTTCTTAAATGAACTCAAAATTTAATATTGTGGTGCTGTTTATATAATCATCACTTTAATGAACAGTTAAACTCTACTGGGAAAGATATAATTTTTTTAACTCCTTAATGTTGTAGCATCAAGTGTGTAGTTCTTTTTCTTAACGGGAGATTACATAGTCATTTTTATTAAACACCCCTCTTGTATTTCACTGAACAGCTAACCACATATTTATTTATATTTCTTAAATGACAGTTAAAGGACGGCAGAAGAAAATTCCAGGCCCACTACATCAGCAGCAAAATATCTCTTTCCTGCATGCTGCTGAATGCTCTCTGCGATGCATATGATGACTCCACTTTCAAAGGGAAAACCAGAACACTGTTGCGCCTGCACCGAAAACTGGCGCCTTACAAGATTAGCTTTTCAGTAGTGGCTTCCAGTAAGGCAGTAAATTATTAAGTTGTTGATGTTTCAAGTGTGCCATTCCATTTCAGAAGCTGCAATGGTGGAGGAGTTGAGCCAGCTTGCTTTGTACTTGTGCAGGAAGCTGCGAACCAACCATATTTCTTCTCTATTAATTCCAGGCGCCATAAGGAACACCTTGGAAGCACAGTGGTGCCAGTACGATCAATTGGGAGTCCCATATACGGTGATTCTCCATGAGAAAACATTGGCAGATGGTATTGCACAGTTGCGCAGTAGGGATACAACTTTGAAGGTGAATTATTGTTTTGCTATGACAATATGACTAACACGCTTCTTTTAGGAACAGGTGCACATCTCAAATTTACCTACCTATGTGGAGCAGCTATTTAAAAACTACTAGAATTTGTATTTGAATATTTTAATTTAAAATAAAACTTGATTTACCCCCTATTATATGTCATATAATTAATGCCAGTGATTTGTTTGATCCAAGCGATATAGGCAGAGACCCTGGTGTAGACTGAGTGGTTGAAGCTGATCCGGCAGATGGGCAAAATAGCAAGATGGCTGGTGATGCCTATTTGCATGTATTTTCCATTCTTTAATAGGGTTAGTGGACCTCCGCTGTCGCCCTAACAAAAGCGGTATTTAGTTTTGCTTCAAAGCAATCATGGTTGATGAGTACCTTGCAGGCTTTTCCTTCATGGATGGTGGATGTGGCGCAAATTTCTATTTTCTGGAACTGTCTGTCATTGAAACAGTTGTTGTAGCTGCTGATGTGCAAAGTCGCCTTGCGCAATCGTACAGGTGTGTGGTAAAAATCTGCAACAATGGGTTAATAACTTGGATATTTATGGTCAATTAGACTTTTAGGAGAAAAATGGTCCTTAGTAACAAGGCTTATTTTTTTTATTGATAGTTACATCAGTTTTATTATTTTTGAAGCGTTAAAAATTCTGGTTCTTTGCAAAATATAGACTAGAGCCGATAACTGCTTCTATTTTTCAGTTATGCTGAAGAAGACTTTACAATCTATGAAAGATAATAGTGATACATAATGAATTTTTGTGGTTACAGTTGAATAATAATATGGCTCTGAGACATGTATTTATAGTTCATGGTGTTTCTGTATATGATTGGGACATTGTTAAATTAAAATGCAATTTACACATATAGAATGATTCTTACAGAACAGAAACAGTTTTATTTTGCTGTTGAGTTATGCTAATTTTTTGATCTGATTTGAGTGATCAATATGATTTTGTAGTTGAATATAAGGTTTCAGAGGAGTAAATACGAAGTGGTTCACCGCAGAAGACCAAATTTAACAAAAAGGTCTGTTGTTTCACCTGATAGACCTGAAATAGTCATACAACTGGTAGCTGTATTGTGATATCGGCTAGTTTTATTGATTGCATTTGACTTTGCTTTGGTGGAAAAGTACTGTATTTGTCAAGTTTGTTGGATCCCATATTTTTTTATTACGGCTTCTGGGGTCACTGGTTCTCAATTTTATTCATGTGTGTCCAACTTGTTTTTGTATTACTTCTGTTTTATTAAATGGTTACAATATATTCTTTTGTTTCAATAAAAGAGTTGTTTTGATCCTTTGTACTGTCGTTCACATTTTACTTCTGGTGGACATTGTAAAAAAGAGATATCATAAAATTAAGTTATCGGTTATACAATTATTTAGTCATTCACATAATTTTCTTTTATTTTGAGGTCTTGCAGAAAAGGTTAATTAACCATGTAGGCCACTTTTATTCATCTATAGGATTCATAATTGTCAGATTTTGTGGCGACTGCGTTCAATCTCTGAACCTAGTTCTGTATTACATTTCTAGAGATAGATTTCAACAGCACATCTCCAGATGAATGCGGCATCTGTCTGTTTTGCGAGGTTTTTATGTATTTTTATTTTGTTCTATGAATAAAGCCGCGACTTGAGGGACAATCATTGTTTCATCTCCCTATCAACGTCATTATGTAGGATTTCCATTTGAATATGGATTTCTAGGGTATTTTAAGATACATTATGTCACTTCTCTAAGGGGTCTAAAGATGTCTTATGACCCAGGTGATCAACTTTTGTCGTAATTTTGTTAGTGATTAGAATGAAGAAACTTTTCTTGGGGCCTTCTATCTGGGTCCTAAGTAAACTGAAAATTGCTGTATAGCATGCAAACTGGATTAGCAACAGATGTTGGGGAATCTTAATTGTTAGAGTTAAAGAGATTGTTGGTTTTTAAATTTGTATGAGAAACATTAGTTGTTGTATACACATTTTTATACTATTTTTTGTATCTTTTTAATCTGCATATGGATTGAATACATGTGAGATTAGTGTATTTTTATCTCAGACTTGTAGACACTGATTCTTGTAGATTAAATATTAATTTTAAGTGTTAATTTGTTAACTTAACATAATAACACTACAGTTTCTAGGTTTTTCTAAGATAAGTTGAGCTACTTGATTTTTTTTTATAAGGTTGGGACGTACATGTTGGTTTTTGTGGTAACAGTGTTACCAGCTAAGCCTGGGCTGTAGGGTAGGTGGGTAAGTTTCTTAAAGCTAGAGTCCTTCATAGCAACCTGAACAGTTGCAGACTTATAGACAGGCATTATCATGCAGTGTTGTTTCTCCTTTCTTTGATAATAATTATGCAATAAGCTGGCGCAATACTCTTCATTTATCATTGTTCCTTTCTCTAAAATCAATTACCAAAATTCTATTTGAATCCTAAAAGAAAGTTGCTAAGAATGTTTTTGTTGGTTGGGGCACCTTTGCCTTTCTTGATTATCTTTTGTCTGGTCTGTGTCATTCTATTAACCCTCTTTTTTATTAAAGAACTTTGTTGTTGCGATAGAGGTTTAAAATTTGTTCGCAAGTCACGTTGCCCTTTAAACCTGATTTTTCCGCATTAAAGTGCTTATGGAGAGTGTACTGCATGATTGTATCAGACAGCTCTAACTTTTCTGATCGTTCTTTTACTTTTAAACGTCTATTTTGCAGCATTCGCCAAAGGAGTTGTTTTCTTGTTTTGTTATTATCACTGTACACACTATCAAATCTGTATTTAATATCACTGGGACTGAGACTCTCTTTAGTGAGAAATTTAATCACACATCAGTACTTGATTTTCTCAAGTGACTGTTGCTACGCGACTGAAACAAATCAACTGCTGAAATTCAACTAAAGATGGCACTGTCTCATACCAGGGGTGTTTAAAGCTAACGCCGAGCCCGAGGAAAAATATTTTTACCGGGCCTCACAAATATCTTGTTGATATCTTTATATATTACTAATGTTAAAATGATTATTAAAAAATATTATACTAAAAATCAAGTCCACCTTTACTTAAAGCCAAATTTTCCAAAAAAAAAATCATAATCAAATGAGAACTAGATACAATTTGGAAACAATAGCTTAGTCGCCTAACAGGCGACTCTTGATTTGCTACCTCTGAGAAAGTGAGATCTGAAGTTGCATACTTGGAAGGTGATTAAATTACATATGATGTTTCTTGTATCTTGTTATTGTATTTTTTGTATTATATGCCCCAATACGTTTGACCATACCTTTCATAAAAAGTGTAGAAGTTATTTGTGGAACTATAATAAAAAATGATGCAATTGTGTGTTATACCGACTAGTCCTTTGGATTTTCACAAAATCGAATTATGTGCACATCAGCATTTTTGAAAAAATATACTTTTTTTAATATAAAGAGGTTTCTTGAGTCCCTAGAACCACGGGCCTGGAGAATTCTACTCTCCTTCACCTTCTTATAGGGCTTGTCTAACGCTACTGCTATTTTGTTTATATTAACTTTTGGAACATACCTTGTATGTATCAATTTTCGGATGTCTATCACGATTATAAGTAATACGTCAGGAATTGTCAAATTGGAAACCTGGCTTAATAATCGGAAATAAGCTAAACTTGTGAAGGTTTTCCCATAATCTTGTATCAATTGTGTAATTTAAGAGGATGCAGCTTGGAAGATAACTTTAAGTGAAGTAAAAATCATAGATTAATTATGTACTTGGGCAGCATGGATGTAAAACCAAAACAAATTTCTTAATTTTTTTGATGCAATGCCCATTTGTGAGATTATAGAATCCACTTTATGGTGTTATCAATTAGTACAAATGGAATCTGAGAGTAAAATGCAACGATTTTTATGAACGTTGCAAACTAAAAAGTTTGCCAACATTTAGCAAATCAAAAAGTTTGAGAAAAACGTGCTTACTAGAATTGGATAATCTAAAAGAAAAGAACAAAATAAAGAAAGAATAAAAATAAAAGAATGTCTAGAAAGAAATACATATACAGGGTGTCGCACGAGTTAACGGGGAAACTTTGTATACAGGTTCTATGAGCAATTACAAGCAACAATTTTTTTATAATTTTTTTCAAATTCTCAAATATTTCAGAGATATGGAGGTTCAAAGTTGCTAAAACGCTTGGGTGATTTTGGCTTCAACTTTCTGGCCTTACTGCCTACTCGTTACCTGACTTCTCGTTATCATAGGAAATGTTTGTCAAAGGTAGCAAAATAACTAGTAACGTTGATAATGCGTTTTTTGTTTTCCAATGAAGAATACGCTATTATGTTTGTATACGGTTTGTGCAACGGAAGTGCAACAATGGCTGAAGAGTACTGAAGAAGGTACCCTAATCAAAGAGCACCAAACCTTCACGAGTGTATTTCGATCCCTTCGTGAAACTGGATCGTTTTTGAAAAACATCTTTGAGGAGAAGTACCTCGTTCGATGAAGTAAGATAACAAGGAAAACATTTCCCTTTGATCATTGTCTATCTTCAATGAATGATGTTCTAGCCCATTTAACTTTAATTTTAATGTAATTAAAATTGGTGTTTGTGTGGTTAAGTATTAATTTGCTGTTTAGTAATTTCGGAATAAAACTTGAATGTTCTCCAATAAGTGTAACATTTCTCCATGAAAGTAGAGCACATCACCCATGCCGGTTAGCGGCTTTTAATCTCCATATTTTTGAAACAGTTAAGAAAAAATTTTATTGAATATTTTTTGCTTAGAGTTGTTCATAGAACCTGTATATGAAGTTTCTTCATCAACTCGTGGGACACCCTGTATATTAACAAAGATATATCTAAGAAGAACAGAGAAACACAGGGAAACATTAAGAGGATTGTACAAAACAAAAAAGAGAAAGGAAGGCAAGTCAAAGTAAGCCGTAGAATATTAGTATTAGACAACCAGGTATTTAAACGGAGCATTAGAGTAAATTCTAAAAAAACTAAATATACAAGATAGCTATAAGCAGAAGATGATGATAAGGCGGGAAAATGGATTACGACAAGAAATAAGTGGTAAAGCAAGAAATATTAATAGAACTAAAAAGAAAATATACATATTTTGAACATTAAGACATAAATATACAAAAGCCCGCTTCGGGCTTTGGTCTCCCTTAGTTTTCTTCCCCATCCATTACAATCCATGGCAGTTTTCTTCCAGTTGTGGACTTTTAGTATGCTTTTTGCGTCCCCTGCGACTTATTCCTGCCATCTTTTTCCGCGTCTTTCTACCGGTCTGCGCCTCTCCGCTCTCGATTTGAGGATACTCTTTAGTGTTCTCTGTTTCACCATTCTAACTACATGATCGGCCCACCATAGTCTTTGGTTTCTGGTGAATTGAGATATGGAGATCTCTTTATATTTTTCATATAGCTCATGGCAGTATCTTGATCTCCATAGTCCATCTTCTTGCTTTGGTCCAAATATGCGTTCCAGAATTTTTCTATCGAAGGCGTTGATGTAGTTTGCCCTGTTCTGTGTCAAGACCCATGTTTTACATCGATATACTATTACAGGTCTGATAATGATGCTCTTATAGATTCGAATCTTACTTTTTGGGTGTACATTACGGGATCTAAGAATGTACAGGAGAGCAAAGTACGCTTTGTTTGCTTGGGCGACTCTTCTTCGAATCTTCGGTTCATCACTTCCATTTTAAATAGGATTACTTCTAGAAAAGTAAAATTTGTTATTTGCTCTAGGTTGTCGTTACTAATAGTTATATTTTGCAGTAATCTAGCTGAACGTGTTTGTGTTAGGACCTTTATTTTGTCTACGTTTATTGTTAGTCCTACCTCATTGCCTTTGTTTTCCAGATCTATATCTGTCATCATTGTCTTGATTACTCTGATTAATTTTCCTGGTATTCCAAATTCGTTCATTATTTTGTAGAGTTTCTCTCTTTTGATGGAATTATAGGCCTGGCGGAAGTCGACAAATATTTGGTTTACCTCTATATCATATTCAATATCTCCTTGACACTATATAGTCGATCGATGATGGATCTGCCAAGCCTGAACCCTGCTTGATATTCGCCGACGAGGTTTTCCGAATACTTTCGTATTATTATAAGTAAATATTTTGTATGCGGTACATAGGAGTGAGATCTCTCTATAATTTTTACATGTTAGCTTATCACCTTTTCTATGAATAGGGCTAATTTTACTTCTTTTCCAGTCTTCCGGGATCATTGCTTCGTTTCGGATTCTTACTATTAGTGCGTGTAGTTATTCGACAAGTTTATGACCTGCTGTTTTGTATAATTAAGCTGATGTCATCAAATCCAGGTGATTTGTTACTTTTCTGAGCCTCGAGAGCTTGAACAACTTGTTTTTATGTGGGTATCTTTAGATGCTCGTTGTTCAGATCGTCCTAATGGCGTGCCTTCTCTTTATTGTCGGCACTTCGTAAAAGTTCATAAAAATATTTTTGGCACGTTTGTTTCATTTTCGTTGTGACTATTATTGTGTTGCCATTCTATTCTCTTATTAAGGTGGTATGTGGTTTGAATCCTCCTTTAAGTGTCTTTATATATTGGTATGCATTCCTGGGATCATTATCCTTAAAATTTCTTTCCATTTCTTCCACTTGGATTTAGAAACTTTTGTTTTTCCTTTCTGCAAACTTTATCAGCTTTTCTTCTTGCGCGCCCAGACTCTTCCTTTTTTTCTCGTTCTTTGTTGAATATATAATTTTTCTATGTAAAGGGTCCGCCATATAACTTTTTTTAAAAATGCTATAAATAAAAAACTACTCAATATTTTTCCAATTTTTTTTTGTCCGAAAGTACAATCCTTCCGGTTAATAATGGAATATAACTTCATTCATATGGCTGCCTTGGCTAGCCATGCAGTAGCCTATACGATCGGTACAATTTTTGAGTACATTTTCGATTGTATGCAGCTCTATTTCAGCTATGGCTGCACGAATGTTGTCCTTCAAAGCCCCAATTGTCTCTAGTTTGTCGGCGTAACACTTATCTTTGACGGCTCCCCACAAATAATAGTCCAACGGTGTCATATTGCAGCTCCGAGGCGGCCAAACGACATCAGAATTTCGACTGATAATGCGATTTTCGAAGACAGTGCGCAAAAGATCGATTGTAACGTTGGCTGTGTGGCACGGAGCGCCGTCCTGTTGAAACCAAATGTCGCCAATATCTTCCCCTTCAATTTCTGTGAACAAAAATTCGTTCAACATGGCCCGATAACGCTCACCATTGAATGTAAAAGCCGATCCTTGCTCAATTTCGAAGAAAAATGGCCCAGTGATGCCTCTGGACCAAAATCCGCACCAAACAGTAACTCGTTATTGGTGCATCGGTTTTTCTTCGATTGCGTGCGGGTTTTCTGTGTCTCAAATGCGACAACTTTTCTTGTTGACATACCCGCCGAGATGGAAATGAGCTTCATCTGAAAAGAAGATTCTTCGCCCAAAATCGGCATTTTCTTCAAGTCGATCCCAAGCCCATGAAGCGAAGCGAAAATGCATTGGATGGTCAGTTGGCTTCATATGCTGAACCAATTGAACTTTGTACGGCATCATACCAAGGTCTTTACGCAAAATTCGTCTGAATGATGTCTCCGAAATGTCCAATTGTTGAGAACGACGGTGAACTGATGTTCCTGGCGATTCACGCACACTCTCGGCAACAGCAGCGATATTTTCGGGTGTACGCACTGTTTTTGGTTTTTTACGTGTTGGTTTGTCAATAAGCATGCCAGTTTCTCTCACTTTTTTAACAAGATACAGCACATACGGAGATGATGGTGCCTCTTTTCTTCATTACCATTATTTCAAAGTAATGTCGCAATATTTCCCATCGTTCTTCAAGCGTATACACAACCATTTTCGTTCAGCGGAAGGATAAAACTAATTTTCTATCAAAAATGTCATGAGCTAAGTGTTGCCATTCACCGAAGAACCGCTAGTTCAAAAAAAAACGTTAGATGGCGGACCCTGTAGTCAGTTCCTTTTATTGATGGCTTTCTCGCATTCTTGAACTAATCTTCCTTGCGTCGGGTTTTTGTATGACCAATATTGTTTTGCGGATTTAATTGTCGCATCTTTTAGATTATTCCAACGGTTTTCACATTTTAGTTCGTTTTCTCGGTTGTCCATTTTTTCTAGTTTATTGTTGACCACATCTTCATATTTTTTCCTAGCTTCCGGATCTTTCAGCTTATCTAGATTTGTTTTTTCTTGGCGGATGTGTTTGTTTGGTCGTTGCCTGTTAATTCTGCATCTAAACTTAATTTGTACCATGATGTGATCTGATCCACATGATGTGCCTCTTCTGCTCTTAACATCTAGTATACTTGAGGGCTCCCTCCATATTAAAATATGGTCTTACTGGTTAGCAGTTGTCCCATCCGGCGATATGTATGTTGTTTTGTGGATGTCTCGATGTGGAAACCAAGTGAAACTAAATTGAATTGCGAATAAGTGAATTTTTTTAATTTATTATTAAAAGATTGAATTTATTACCCATTATTAAAAAAAATTAAAAAGTGGGTAGCTGGGGGTGTTAGAAGAATTGCCAAAATAATTTTGAAACCGGTCCGACTTGATTTTTGAGAATTGAGGCATATATGCACTCAATTTTTCGGAAAAATTTTAAATTAAGTCAGATCGGTTTTAAATTTGTTTTGGTGATTCTTTGAGTAAAATCAAACAACTTTTGTTATTATTAATTTTTTTTATAAACCTCTTCTTTCGTCCGGAAAAAAAGCTTAAATTCAAAAAATTGGAAAAACTTGACCTTGAATTTTCAGCCAATCCACTCACTACGAAAAAAAATAAAAGGGAAATATTTTATGTTTTTTTACGTAGAAAACGATGCCGTAAAGTAAAATTTAAAATAACACTGTTTTCAATTTTTTTTCTTCATTTTGTCAAAATTTGTTCCGACTTCCGGTCTTATTTCCGGTTTGACCATGTATATCGAGTTGAACTAATATATATATATATATATATATATATATATATATATATATATATATATATATATATATATATATATATATATATATATATATATATATATATATATATATATATATATATATATATTCCATATTCCATATTCCGTTGCTTAAGTCGTTTTCTATTGATCCGTCCTGATTTCCGAGGTTTATCTGAAGGTTCCGTAACGGCTTTCTTTTACGGGAATGTGTTGTTGACCCAAAGCCTAACCCCCAACTTGGAGAGCCAGGAATTGTTCGGTCTGGGTTACCATTCCATAGCCGAGGGATTCCGGTTTTAGGGCGCCGGAAACTCGCCTTTCGCCCGACCCTTTTTGGATCGAACTTGCTAGTTTAGCAGCTATGTCTGCTAGGGCTTGCAAGCATTTAACGGTGACACCTTTTCGGCACGGATATCCGAAGAGAAAGATCAATAGATTATATATAAATAGAAAGAGACAATAGAAAAGCACTAATGGACACGAAAACAATAAGGGGATCTGTAATAAGTAGCGACTACTACCTAGAAGTAAGTAAAATTAAATGGAGACAAATGTAAAGAAAAGGGAATAGACCATGACGCAATAAAAACATAAATTAAAAGATAAAGAAAATATAAAGAATTATTGGAAGAAAAATTGAAACGACAGTATAGAGAAAATATAGATAATAGTAGTGTTAAATGTATATGGAATTATTTTAAAAACACGCTAACTGAAACAGCTAAAGAATGTGTGTGGGGTAACCAAAACAAACACTAAAATAAAACAAATACCTTAGTGGGCAGACGAAATAAAAGCAAGTGAAAATTAGGAAGAATAATGGAAAAATTATTTAGCTAATAGCAGAACAATACGAAATTTATAGAAAAGAAAGGCGAAAGTAAAAGAGTTGGCTACAACACCACAGGAAGATATATGGGAAGAGTTCGGGGAAAATGGGAAACAATAGCAAAAGAAATCGGAAGAGTGTTTTACAAATTATTGGAATAATTAAGGAACGAACAAACTCGGGACGGTAGTTACATTAAAAATAAAAATAACGAAATACTAACAGACGGAAAATAGGTAATGCCTAGATGCAAGAAATATTTTGAAGAGCTGCTAGAGAGTTATGGAAGCGAGACAGAAACAAAAAAAAGCCAGAAGAGAACAATGAAGACTTAATAACCAGACAGTAGCTAATAAAAGGAGTAATAAAAAGCTGAAAATGGAAAATCACCAGGAGAGAACAAAATAACAACGGAAATGATAAAAGACTATGGATAACAAAGAAGAAGAAATATTATAAGTGATATATAGTAAGGTATGGAAAAAAGATCATATACCAAAGGATTGGTAGAGAGTGTTAATAGTCTCCATACACAAAGCAGCAAATAACAAAAATTGCAACCACTACAGAGGAATAACGTTACTGAGTACGCTCATGAAGATATATACTTTGGAAGAATTACAATGCGTTTTTAGGAAATGAAGAAAGCATATATTTATGCTAAAGCAAACAACTCAGAATGTGTTACAGCAGACAGACGGTGCTATTAGCCTTCATTGACCTAGAAAAGGCATTCGATAAGGTTCCAAGAGAAAAAAACATTTTTGATGAAAGAGGAATTAGCAATAAAATTATACGTCTAATGTAACTAATCTACGAAAATAATGTTGATAAAATTATCTACAAGAATATTAAATCAGTAGCATTTAGTACAAAAGATGGTTTAAGGCAAGGAGAAGGACTAACTCTATTATTTATAATATTTCTAGATTATATCATTAAGGAATACCAAAAATAGATATTTTAGAAAAAACTTTTGCGAGCGATATAGTAATAATGGCAAGAAGTGAGAAGGAATTGCAAAAGAAAAGAAATCAATAAAAAACAGCAAAAAGAAATTAATATATGGGTAGAGAAATCTTGATGTTATATTATGCAATGAACAGTAAATTGCTAGGAGGACAAAGATGGGTGTGTTTAAATCTGTATATAGACTAGTACTAACGTGGGTGCGAATCCTGGGTACTTATTGAAAAACAGAAGAATATGACAGGTTGTTGAAGTGAAATACGGTAGAAAAGTGAAAGGAATTACACAAAGAGATGGAATAGGAAATATAGAAATTAGAAGGGAGCTAGAAGTACAACCCATTCTCACTACTATTCATTGAAAGAAGACAATAGAATTGGTTAGGCAACTTGCATAAATTAAAAGGAACAAGGCAAATTAAATAGGAAGGGGAAGGAAAATCCAGAAAAGACAGAAGAGAGGAAGACCAATACAACTTGGAACAAGATGATAGATTACTGAACCTTGAGTTGGCAATTACGGGATTGGCAAATTATTTAAGTGAACAAGACAATGGGGATTATATATATTTATGGTGTTGAGATCATCTAGGGCAGATGTACAAAGAATGAATGAAAAACAATCGAACAGAAATAATTGATTGAATATAAAGTGCAAAAAAGCTGATAAGTGGTCTCTAACTCACCGTCAATTATGCCGAACCCCGTCAAATAGGCGGTCTGTCCGATCAGGTTCTCCGAGCTGTTGGTGTGCAGCCGCACCAGCTGGACGTTCTTTCCTGAAAATCTTCCAGCAATTTTAGCCTGCGCGGCCGAGCGGCGGCAGTCGTCCCTGATTAATGGCCGCGTTGTGATATGGCGCGGTGTGATTAATGGTTGATTAAGGTGTTTGCGGTACCCGCGGCCACTTACCCAAACGAGCTGGCGCTTGCAGTTTCACTAATCCTATGTCGTTCCTGTCCGTGCTCAAATACGTGGGATGTATTGTTAGCTGCTTGACGCGCAGTATTTGCGCTCCGCGCGCGTTCCGGTAGATGCTTCCCAGCGCGACAAATACCTGGGACCTGGACAAAGGGATACGCACGTGTGTAGGGTATTGTGAGCTCAATGATGGAAATGAATTGTAAAGCGCATTGAGTTTAGGAAATGACAAAATAGTTGAAAACAGTAGCACAAAAAAAGAAAGCTGGCCTCTGAAGTAAAGGTTTTTTTTAAAATAATATTTATTCTTATATATATACATTTAGTGTTGAATGTTTATCAGTAAGCTACAGAAAAAGTAATAAAAACGATTTGGGATGGAGAGTTTGTAGTAGTGCAATAAACAGTACTATAGGACTTGTGACCATATGTTATTGCACTGAAAGTTAGGGAATGATAAAATTTTGTGATCTGAAGATAGAATTTTGTAAATAATTTAATTTATACAATACCGTCATCGCTCGTAGCAAAATTAGAAATTATTAAGATGGATCGCTGGCGTCGAATCCTTTGTTTTTTGAGATATCGCTTTGTTGACCTTGAAGCTTTTGTCGCTTTAAATCTGAGTGGAAATGACGTGTCGGGGTGAGTTATTTGTTAGCAGTGAACACAACTCTAAATTGACAATGTTAGGACCATTACAGAGGACTAAACCAATCTCGAGTGTGTGTACGCGGGCATAAGTTGCAATCTTATTGGTTACCATTTTGAATTCTCATTGTTTATTAACGAAAAAATACGAACGTTTTCATCTGTTTCCGATTTTGTCGCTTTAAATGAGAGTGATCTTTCATCTTCGTCTCTTTTGAGATTCTTTTTTCAATGATCCATCTTAATAGTTTCTAATCTTTGGTAAAAAGTAAAGTAGTACTGTAAACCTACAAATATAAGGTAATAAGGTCTGCGTAGGTATAAATAAATTTCAAAAAGGTACATTACTTCTTATTACTATTATACTATTACTTATTATTATTATACTTACTATACTTAAGTAAGAATTTGTGATAATGAGCACTCTGTTGGCATGCAATTGTGACTGGCATTGGATACTCCTAAGTAAGAGAATTGAGTCGCATTTGCAATATTCCATGTGTGGGACCGCACTTGCTTTCCAAAAAATTAAAAATTGTTGCTTTTCATATATATATATGTATTGGCCAGTTTTATTATTCTAATCTTCGGGATTCCATAGCGTCCTGTACCTCTGCTCTCCAGCTTCGGTGAGGTCTACCCCGTTTGCGACATTCTGGTGGTACCCATTTCCAAACTTTCTTCGGCCATCTGTCGTCATCCATTCGTTCTAAGTGTCCATACCAGATAAGCCTTTTTGTTTCTATGGTATTGATTATCGTACCATCCACCTCAATTCGCTGTCTTATTTCTTCATTTCGCACGTGTTGTAGCTTAGATACACCACAGCTCCGCCTCCAATAGTCCATTTCCAGTGCCATTAGACGGTTTTTATTTCGCTGATTAATGTCCCATACCTCTGATCCATATGTGGTGATGCTTTCAATTATAGTCTTATATATATAGTTGTCTTCGTTTTTTTTGTAATTTTATCATTTCAGAGTACCGTGTTCAGCAGTCGAATGGCTCTCCTTCCTTGGGATATTTTAAGATCAATGTCTGCGTCACTTTCTGGCGTGCTTGAAAATAAAACTCCAAGGTAGCGAAAATTTGAGCAACCGTGAACTACGTCGCCACTAATATTCAGGTCCATACCATCGTGCTAGGTGTTCAGTCTTCTGCAAGTTAATCTCCAGGCCCCATTTTTTATATTCTTTCTGGAGCTTGCGTAACATATAGTTCGAGTCGTTTACGTCTTCAGTGATAATGACTTGGTCGTCAGCAAACAGTAATGTGCTAAGTATTTCGTCTCCAATCTGTAGTCCCATACCACCACACTTTCTTCTCCACTGAATTAAGGCTTCGTTAAGATAAATTTTAAACAAAGTGGGAGCTATACAGCACCCTTGTCGGAGTCCCTTTGTCACCTCAAAATCAGTAGACATACGTGATCCAGATTTTATGCAGCTTGTGGCCTTTTCATATACGTTTTTTACGGCACCGATATATATATATATATATATATATATATATATATATATATATATATATATATATATATATATATATATACTAATGTTGGAGTTTTTCATGCATTCCCATAGCCTTCTTTGAGGTACACTGTCGTATGCCTTCTTAATATCTATGAAGGTAAGATGTAAGGGTCTTCCGCGTGCACTCTTCTTTTCAATAATTTGTCTTAGTATAAATACGTTATCGATATATGATCGTCCAGACCTAAAGGTGCTCTGTTCATCTACTTCATTCATCTCTTCCTCTATTTTTTCTTTCAGTATTTTTCCGTATATTCTGGACATTGAGCTGATCACACTAATGCCCCTGTAATTCTTGCAGTCAGTTCTATTACCTTTCTTGTAAATTGAAGAGATATACGCTTGTTTCCATTTTTTGGGCACTTTCTCACCTTTCAGGCATTTGTTGAATAGTTTGGCTAGAATGCTAAACAGTTGTGTTGGAGCAGCCTTTATAAGTTCAATGGGAATATTCCCCGGTCCGGGTGCTTTGCCATTTTTCATTTTATTCACGGCTTTTACTACATCATCAATTTCTATTTTTTGTAACATATCATTAGGGGAGTGAATTTCATTTATTTCTACTTCATCATCTTCTGTTTCTATAAAATCTGTTCTATCTTCTTTTAGAAGTTTCTTATAGTATTCTCTCCATGTGTTTGTACTGATCAGATCGATACCTCCGTTATTCTTATTCTCTACACGTATTGCTTTCAGGGTTCTCCACGCTTCATTCGATCTTGTGTTACCTCTGCATCCATTTATTTCTTGACATTTGTTCTTCGATGCTTCATTTTTTACATGTGCTACCGTTCTCTTTACTTCTCTGTTTATTCTCGCGTATGCTTTTCTATCTTCGCTGTCGTTCGTGTTTAACCATTTTATGTAGGCGTCTTTTTTACTGTCAACAAGGTTTTCTATTTCTTGGGTCCACCACACATTAATCCTCTTCATTTTTGTTCTTGTATTTTCCCCCAGGGCTTCAAATGCTGCTTCGTGAATTATCTTTTCGATTTCATCATACATTTGTTGTGCTGACGACTCTTCTATGTATCGTAGTTTATTTGCCAGTCTTAATTTATATAGGAATTTTGTCGACTCGTCTTGTAGTTCCTTTAAGTTATATTTTCTTGTATCTACCGTATTCAGTTCCGGGTCCTCCTCTTTTTCATGCTGGCTATAATGTTTGAAAGGGATATAGAGTTTTCCTATTAGTAGATGGTGATCGGGGCCGCATTCCGCGCCTCTCTTGACTCTCACGTCTTTACATATTAAGTTTGTATTTTGGCGGATAATTAGGTAATCGATGACAGATCTTAACTGGCGGGTTGACTGTGTCCAGGTACAGCGGTGGACATCTCTGTGTTTAAACCACCCATTTGTAATTCTTAGAGCATACTGATGGCATATTTCTATTAACTTCTCTCCATTATTGTTCACCGTGTCTTCACCATATATTCCTATAATGGGGTGATTAACTCTCTTCCCAGTACGTCCATTAAAGTCACCAAATAGTATTATTTCCTTTCGATCACTAATTCCATCTAGTACCGCCATCAATTCTGTATAGAATTTTTCTTTTACTATATTATTAGCATCTTCGCTGGGCGCGTATATTCCAACTATTACTATCTCATGTCCTCTTATGTGTAACTCGGCTTTAATTACTTCTTCGTTTATTTGCTCCCAACTTTTTAGGTTCTTTTTTAGTGTTTTCTTTAATATTATAGAAACCCCTCTTTTCGCTCTCTGATATTTAGGAATTCCGCTATATATATGTATATAGTCTTGTTTTATTTCGGTTCCTGTACCCTTTCTCTTAGTTTCGGTAAGGACAGCTATATCTATATTATACCTTTTTAGTTCGTCAAGTACTTCTGTCATTTTGTTATTTATTCCTTGGACATTCCATGTGGCTGTTTTGGTGTTCCATTTGTGCTTATTTCCTTTAGTGGTACATTTATTTATCCGTTTGACGTTGTTTACGTGCGAATATTTGTCCCCCCCCCCAGAATCCTTGGGGCTGACTGTGATTACAGTACGAGATTCTGAGCTATTTGCTCTACTCGTCTGGGGTAGTGTCGTTTTACAGTTCGCAGGCATGTTTGGGAAATTTTAGCATTTGTCGTTTTTATGATGCTGGTTTGCAAGTCCACTGCGATCAACCCTCCTCCTTTACCCGGGCTTGGGACCGGCAACATCAGCTGCTGAGCTACTCAATCCACTCAAAAACTGATGCAGGCTTTTCATATCAAACATATTGAAAAGGTATTCAGATTGCCGGGAAAGAAGAATATAAAATTGCCTAAGAGCAAAATAGCGTTAGGACTGATGGGATTCTTTATATTACTGTAATAGCAGACTATACATGGAGTACAAGATCTCAAAGTAATTACGATGCACCCTCTGGCGTTGGAGTTATAATTAGACAAGCAAAAGGCACAATTTTATTTTTAGGAATAGATATGGCGTGCCTGCTTGTGCTAAAAGTAAACATTTATAGGTTCTCCGACATATCTGCTTTAAAAACTGAGGCAAAGCATCTGCAGGTATGGAGTCCAATATTATTTTAAAAGGAATTTTGAGAAAGTGCATCGGTTCAGATATGCCTTCTTAGTCCCAAGCTCTACCATATGGAAACAATTTGGTTCAAAAACAGAATGTCGTAATCATTTATTATGAAAGGTATGCAACGAAGTAAACGAAATTGCGAATAGAAGGATTAGCTCCAGAAAATTAAATATTCTCGTTCAAGAACGAAATGAATTAAATAACGGCATTAAAAGACTGCGTTATGGTGTGATAAGTGCAGTGAACCATTATAAAAATAGTAATTTGTCTCATACTCTTAAAATATCTAAATTAAAAGTACATATTTAAATACACCAAATGACGTTTTTTGTTGAGGTCTAAAATCAAATGATGAGAAAAACTGGGTGGATGAAATTTAAAAATTAGGGCTTTTTGATGATATTAGGGTGGCCATGAATAGTGTGCAAACATGATATTAAATATGGACACATATGGTACAGAATGTTACTTTATTGTTGCGAAATTAACAAGAGGAAATGTAATAAATGTATAAATTTTATAAGCAGACGATCTTATCAAACATAGGGCGAAGGAACGGCGATTTTCTTAAAGGTTGAACCAGGACGATTGTCGGTGTTTATCGAAAGGTAGTTGGTGTGGTACCCGGAAAGTGTGGCACTAATCTGCAATTTTGCAACTTTTTTCTATTGTTGTCTAATGTGTAGGAATAGATTTTTTCCGCAGCTTCCGAAAATTACCTTTAAAATGTGGTAATTAAAAAAAAAACGGAATTTTTAATGACATTGATATATGGCAACATTTGTAACATGTGAGAATGTTCTATGGAGAAAGGGAATGAGTGTGTAAGGAATAGATAAACATAGCTGATAACGATGATGAAACGGTATTCTTTTATCTGTATAACGTCATGATTTGTCTTGTTTACAAAGGCGGAACACGAGTGACAGTTATCTTGGCGCTCCAGTGTGACTCGTATGATCACCACTCCCACCTTTTTATAAATAGGTTGCATATGGCGCATGTGGGGGATAAGGGGTGCACCTACATCTAAGCGCCCAAACGTCAACCTCACCTGCCCGTGGTGTCCCCTGCTAGACAACTAACGAGGCTCTGACGACCGAATATTGGCGGTATAACCATATCTTGCACAGTCATCTCATATAGATAACCTAATATTTTGTAATTATAATTATGATAAAGTGAAGGAGGAAATGCCATCACTGATACACTAAAACAAATATTGGACATCATATTGAAGGTAAGGAGAAACTACTGCTTAGGAAATTTTCCAAGAAAGCAGCAAACCCAATAAATATGGAGAAGTTTTTAATAGTTAATAAGTCCGGAGGTAAAACTGCCGCCCATTTGGATCTTCGGGAGGGGACAACTAATGAAGAGAGATCCAACAAACAACGTAACTTGAACATCAGCAGAACAGAAACTCGGAATGTCAGATTACTACTAAAGTGTGGAAAACTAGAAAACATTAAGTTAGAAATGAAAAGGCTTAACAATCTAATTTTAGGTTCGCGATCTGAATTTACCTAAATACGCAGCAGAGGTTTTAAAATTACCATTTTATGAAAATAATTTACTGTGTTCTAATGCGATATTTTTCTGGTACAGACACTGAGAAGTTCAATTCGTTCCGTTCTTTGTTAAGAAAGACGCTTTGGTATATTGTCGAGACATTCCGGCAGTTATTAATTACAATTTAAGACAGTAGAGGTTGTTCATAGATGCCAGCGAATCCAGTTTAAAAGGTGTTTGATTACACAATACTAACATCCATCCATCCATTCCAGTAGTACATTCTGTGACTTTGAAAGAAAGATACGCAAATCTTAAATTTCTGCTGAAAAGTGTGCAGTGTAAGCCTCATGAATGGTCTGTGTGCGGGGATTTCCAGGTGATTGGAATATTGCTCGACCAATAAGCAGGTAACAGTAAATTTACTTGCTTTTTGTGAGAATGGGACTCCAGGGACAGGACGGAACATTGGGTTCGGAAGCAGTGGACAGTCAGAAGTACATTCACACCTGGCAAAGAAAACTGTTTCATTTCTACCGGTTGATCTATCGAAAATACTATTTCCACTTTTACACGTCAAACGGCTTAATGAAACAATTTGTGGCAGCTTTAAGCAGAGAAAGTAAATACTTTTAGTATCTTGGTGTTAAGTTTCCATCAATCACGCGTGAAAAAATTAAAGGTGGCTTTGCTTATATATATATATATATATCAAAAGCCATTTATCAAATTGGTGTTGGCTTATAAACTAAAATAAAATAAAATAAATACATTACGTGTTATAATACCTATATACCTACTTTCTTAACTTAATTCACTTATTTAGTTATGTACAAATTTATACCATTCTTTTCTGTTACTTGTCATTGCCTTTGACTCCACCATTGTTTTTCCTTTCCTTGTTAGTATTTTTCCTATGACATTGTCCCATGTTTCTTGTGGCCTTCCCTGTTTCCTTTTGCCTACTTTTCTTGTTTCCCATATTTGTTTAACTTGTCTATCTTGATCCATCCGTTGCAAATGACCCCACCACGCTAACTGTCGTCCTTCGATGAAACTTGTTATTGGTTTGATCTCTAATTCTTTCCTTATCTGCTTGCTTCTTATTCTATCTCTCAGGGTGACACCTTTCACTCTTCTCAGGTATTTCATTTCTGTGGCTTCCAATCTTGATTTCATTTTTTGTGTCAGTACCCACGATTCGCATCCATAGGTCATGATGGGTCTAAAGATTGTTTTGTACACTGTAAGTTTGGTTTTTTATGACATCTCTCGTTTATTTATAAAGTTTACATTCATTGCATAACAATTTGACACATTTCTCTATCCGTTCAGTTATGTCTATTTCTTGTCTTCCACTATCATCGATAGTAACCCCTAGATACTTAAAATTTTTTATCTGTTCTATCTCCTTTCCATTTATCTGCATATTTATCTTATGGTGATCTTTCCCAATGGTCATTACTTTTGTTTTGCTGATATTCATCTTCATTCCGTTATCTGTTAATTCTTCGTTCCATATCAGTAGGTTTCGCTGTAGTTCTTCTCTTCCTGCCATTACTATAATATCATCTGTAAATGCACAATCTTGTATGAATATGGGTTGTAATTTTCTGTATCCTATATTTAACCCTTTGGTTCTCCGGTGGCATGCTTGTATTATTTCGTCTATAAAGATGGTGAATAGTACCGGGCTCATTACCCCTCCTTGTCTTAGACCTTCATTTGTGTCAAACTCTTATGATATTCTGTTATTATTTATCACGTAATTCCTTGTCTTTTGGTACAAACTTTTAATTACCCTCGTTACTTTTGGGTTTACTCCTCTATTGTTCAAACTTTTCCACACTCTCTCTCTAGGCGTTCTATTGAAAGCTTTCTCGAGATCAATAAATGCAAAGGCAGCTTTCTCGTTGTATTGGAGTGTTTCTGTAATTATTTGTTTAACAATAAATATATGGTCTTGTACGCTTCTACCCTTACGGAAACCGCTCTGTGCTTCTGATAACGTTGGTTCTATTACAGTTCGGAGTTTACCTTCAAGTATTTGTTCATACAGTTTTAAATGAATACTGAGCAGCGTTATGCCTCTGTAATTATTACATATCTTCCTATCTCCTTTCTTAAATATTGGGACAATCTATCCTACTTCCCAGTCTTTTGGTATTTTCTCCTGTTTCCATATTTTATTAAACATTTTTAGTAGTGTCTTAATTCCTTGTTCACCCATTTTTTTAACATTTCGCCTGTGATTCCGTCATGTCCTGGTGACTTTCCATTTTTGATTTTCTTTAATGCTGTTACTAACTCTTCTTCCGTTATACCTTCTTCTTCATTTCCTGTATTCTGGCGTCTATCTTCTATCTGTGTACTTTCTTCTTTAATCATGACTTGGGTCTGTAGAAGTTCTTGAAAATATTGCCTCCATCTGTTCATCATTTCTGTTGGTTTTATCGATACCTTTCCATTGTTATCTTTTATTACTGTGTTCTCTGTTGTTTTTCCTTTCTTTAGGTTTTTTAAAACTTTATAAAATAGTTTCCGGTTTGCTCTACTGTTCTTTTCTAGTTTTTCGCCAAAGTCTTTCCACGCATTTCCTTTCGCTTCTCTCACCATGTATTTTACTATTGTCCGTTGTTCTTTGTACGCATTGTAGGTATCTTCTGATTTTTTCCCTAAGCAGTCTGTCCACCTCTTCTTCTTTAGTTTAACTTGTCCTTTTATTTCTTCGTTCCATCAGGCGGTTTTTTCATATGTTTGTTTGTCTTAATTACACCGCATGCGTACCTTGCTGCTTTTAATAGAGTATTCTTTATCTTGTTCCACATCTCTTCTACCTTTAACTGTTCAAACTTCTCTTCATCTACCAGTAGGTCTCTGCTTATTATGTTCTCATACTCCCTTGCTGTTTCTGTTTCTTGTAGTTTATAGATTCTTATTGTTTCTTTCTGAACTGTGTATTCTTCTTTTACTGGTCTTCTGGCCTCTTTATTTTTCCTACTAATAGGTAATGGTCGCTGTATATCTCCGCTCCTTTTTTAACTCTAACCTCTTTCACTGTATGTCTGTTGTTTTTTTCTATTAGTATGTATTCTAATATAGGTCTCTCATCTCTACTTTTAACCTCTCGTGTGTATCTTTTTATGTTGGAAGAATGAGTTTGCTATAATCAGGTTGTTTTGGTAGCAGTATTCTATTAATCTCTTTCGGTTGTTATTCCTGTTATCTTCACCAAATTTTCCTATCACCTTTTCTGTATCATTTTCTCTCTTCCCCACTTTACTGTTGAAGTCACCTGCTACGAATATTTTCCCTTTGCTCGTTTCTGTTATCATTGTTAATTCATCCCAGAATTTATCTTTTACTTCTTTTTTCTCGTTTTCATCGGGTCCATAAATTGCAATTATTGTTATTTTTTCTTTTCCTTGCATTTCTAGTTCTACCGTGAGAATTCTTTCTGACCACCCTGTCCAGTTTGTGATCTTATCACTCAAATTCCTGTTTATAATGCATGCCACGCCTTCTGCCGCTCTTACATTTCCTTTCACTCCGGTGTATATTAACCTGCGTCCATCCATTAATATCTTTTCTCCTTCCCTTTTTTCTTTGTCTCTGCTAGTACTAGTATATCTATTCCTGTTCTGTTAAGCTCGCATATAACTTCTTCTTTTCTCATTAGGCTTCTTGTATTTCAAACTCCAAGTTTCCTGTACTTCATTACCTTTTCCATCGCCAGTTTCGTTGTCGCTACCCCCCTGCCTATTTGTACCTAATAGTTTTTTCGTCCGGTTCGGGTTATTTTTCTTATTTGTTCCTCAAAACTTGTTCCTTCTGGCGATCTCTATGTTACCGTCCTTTTTAATGCATTGCTTTCAGTCCAATCTTCCTTTACCAATTCATCCTTATTTACCAAATCATTTGCTCTGTATATTTCATCGTTAATTATCAAGTTATTATATTTTAGTTGTGCTCTATATCCTTTATTCCTCGCTTCTTTCATTTGTGGGATTAACATTTTTCTTTCCTCTAATACCTACTTGGTGTAATCTTCATCAATCCATATGGCTGTTCCCTTGAGCTTTCTCGCATTTTGTAGTATTGATACTTTTTTGTTGACTTTAGTTAACTTAACCAAAATTAGTCTTTTCTTGTCTTTCATACATTTTCCGATTCTTCTCGTTTGGCCTAAATCATCATTTTGGTCTATGTCACTTCCTATCTTTTGTATTATACTAGTTACTTTTTCATTTTCCTCATCTACTACTCCTTTTATTATAATATTATTCCTCCTGATCTCTCTTTCTAAGTTAGCTATTCTCCCCTCCTGTTGTACCATGTTCTCTTTTAGTTTCTTATTTTCATCCCTCACTTGTTTCATTTCCATTACAAACGTATCAAATTTCTCGTTTATTTGCTTCATGTTCCCCTCTATTTGTTGGAACATCTTCTCAATTTTCTCCATCTCATTCATCTTCAAGTCTGCTGTTGATTGCGTAACGTGACAGACCCCAGTCCGCCCGTCGCAGGTCTGTCACCTATCTATCAACAGCCCTCTTCTAGTTGCTATGCTGTTTCAATTTAAAGTTTATTTACACTAACATTTGTGAATTACATTATTTTGGTGTATAATGTGTGGCCTACCCAAACATTTTTGTTGTGGAAGTCACTCCAGTTGTATTTATTTCTCTTATCTCTTATCTACACTTGTCTCATGCAATTTTCGACTTTATTCTCAAAATCCTTAACCTCAATTAATTATTATCTACATCAATTTACTTACTGTTCATCTGTTATTTGCGTTTTCTCTGCTCTCCCGCACTTTCTGCTATTTCACTCTCCCTAATTCTCTGCTTTCTTTTGCCTCTGCTTCCTCAATATGGCCGTATTTGGACTTTAATATTGGAGTCAACAGACGGCGTATCGTGTGCCACCAAAAGATACACAACAGAATCAAGGCTTTGCTTATATTGGCTGTATTTTGTTATTTTCATCTTGCTCAAATTTTTGTTTACAGTGACTTTTATTTGTTCCGAGGTATTTGTTGTAATTTTGTTGTTTTTATCTCTTATGCCTGGGTCTATTTTTTCTTCTTAGCCCTTTCACTTTGTTTCAATTTTTGGTTGTAGTCTTTGTACCCTTCACTTAATTCATTTCCAAAATCTTTCCATTTTTTTTTTGTTTGTCTCTCTTCATTAATATTTTTACTTCTCTTCGTTTTCTGTCATATGTTTCCTTGCCTTTGAGCTCTTTAGTGTTAGTAGGTACAATAAGTCCTTGAGGCTGCAGTGCCAGTAAGTGCGCAAAAAATATTTTGTCCTCTCTAGGTTTGGTTTGAAGTTTTTTAATTTTCCTAGTACTAGCCTATGCTATGTGTGCTTGTGGTTCTACTTTTATTTCTTCTACGTCTTCCTCCATTTCCGCTGTGTATACTATATAGTCTATGATACCCTTTTCTTGGCTTTTTTTGTGCTAAGAAAGTGTATCGGCTTTTTTGTTTTTGTTTTCAGAAGGAATTTCTGATTTTTAGTTCATTTGCTATACAGAATTGTATTAACTTACTACCATTTCTGTTTATTTCGTTTTCTCCGAAGGGTCATCTGCACCCTAGTGCTTTATGGATATCTTTACCTATTCTATCATTCTAGTCTCTCATTATAATATTCTTGTTTCGTTTCTCTCGCAATTTATTTATAGTATTTTGCTTTTTTGCATAGAATTCTGTCATTGCGCTTGCATCTCTTTCTTCTACTGAGTTGTGTACTTGTACTATATTTATTTCTTCTCTTATATCTGTTGTTATAGTTATAATTCTTGATGATATTGCTTCATAGCTAATAATTCTTTTGTTTATCTCTTCTTTTACTATTAGACCTACTCATTTTTTTGGCCTCGCCCCTAGTTCTATTCCTGAGTAGCATAAGGTATATTCGTTTATTTATTTGTGTTCGTTTCCTATTTTCCTTATTTCGCTTAAATAAACTAGGTATATGTATATCATATATTTCCATTTTTTTCTATAATTTCTTGTTCTCCAAGTGAAACACATTTTCCGTGTCAATAAAAGCTATATACAGATCTTTTTGATTTTATATCATTTTTTCTTTTGTTATTCTTAAAGCTAGAATTGCTTCTTTTGTGTCAATATTTCTTCTAAAACAGAATTGGTGTTTTGTCAAGTTTTATTCAATGTGACGTTTGATTCTTTTATCTAGTATTTTTATAAAGAATTTTTGAAGTATGTGATATTAAGGCAATAGTTTTTTGTTTCAGCTTGTTTTGGAATTGTTACTATCTTTGTTTTTGCGAAATCTTTTGGGATGTCTTCTGTGTTACACATTGTGATAAATATTTTGTTTAATGAATCTTGGTCGAAACATTTGATTACTTCTGTCAGTGGATTTGTATTATCTTCTTTATATAGTTCTTCTAGATATTCCTTCCAGGTTGCAGCTATCTCTTTGTCTTCATATACTATTACTCCTTTTTTGTTCTGTATTTCTTGGGTACTTGGTTTCGTTGTTCTGAACATATTTTTAACTTTTCTATGTGCTTTGTCGTTTTCACCTCCGTTAATACCTTTTTGAATCTCGGCACAGTTATTTCTTATAAAATTTTCTTTTGCTTTTCTACATTCTTTTTGTATGTTCTTTAATTCTCTGTATCTTTGTTCTTGTTCAGTATTTATGTTCTTTAATTTTCTCTGTACCTCGATTATGTTTGCTATGCCGGTTGTTATCCATGAGCATCTTTTGGTTTGTATTTTTGTCTATAAGTTTTTTTTGTTTCTTTAATATTCCTAGCTCTACTTGTTTCTATCTTTTTTAAATGTTGTCGTTCTGTATATTTTTGTTTATTTCTTGTTTTAGTGGTTTTTGTAGGGTTTTATTTTTCTTTATCTTTAAATGTTTGAGATCCATTTTGCTATTTCCTTTTTTTTTATCTTCTTTAAGATTAGCCTATATTTTATTATGATTAAATTATGGTCGCTGTCGATGTCTAGTCCCGAGTAGCTTCTGGAGTCTAGCTAGATTTTGAATCTACCTATTTTTCACTATAATGCAGTCAATTTGATATCTTTTTATCTCCCGGCTTCTTCTGGGATGGTGTTAGAATATTGTGTTGGTGATAGTCTATGTTCAGTACAGAACTCTATAAGCTTTTTCTCTCCTTGAGTTTTCTTTCCTAACCCGTACTTGCCTACTATGTTGTCTTCTTCTCCTCCTAGTGTTGAATTCCAGTCTCCCATAAGTATAAGATTTTCGTCATCTTTATGGTTTATTGTTGGCATGTAGATCTGAATTATTATCATATCTTTGGGCTTCGTTCTTAGCCTAACTCTTAATAGTCTTTGTGCACACAATAGTTAGTAAATCGAATTTTGAAATTTCAGATATCAGGGAATGAGTTTGTTTCTTTAATACATAATATCATAATCTATTACAATTATTTATAGGGAGCCAAAATATTTGGTACAACAATTCTTCTTTTCACCGTTTACTAACGATGTTTTATAAACAAATGAGAAATAATTTCTCTCGGCCTCAGTTTATTTGACCCAGCATCCACTAAAATATAATATGTTGTGCAATTAGGCAATTTGAAGAAACAGGCAATAACAAGTATTGGAACAGATTAGGTCGGTCGAGAACGTAATTAATAAACATTGCGTCTTTCATAAAATGAGTAAGAAATTTTAGTATCTTCAAAGAGAAAGAACAATCACCAAAAGGGAAGTAAAAAAATTGTACACCAAAAGTTTTGGCCAACCTTGTAGTATAATTGAGGTCACTTTGTCTTCAGATCGTGGACATTTTTGTGATAAATAGGTAATTGCATCCTAATCATCTTTTTTAAATTTGATTTTGTAATAACCGTAAGTGTATGACGTGTTTGTCTAAAAATTGATAAACTTTAATTTTTTGTTTGCTACCTTTGTATGTTTATGGTTAAAAAATTATAACCACTGATGCGCGAAAATATTTCAGCCTTGAATTTACACGTAATCTAAGTGAGAGGGTTGCTAAAATAAATTTTGTACTTGTAAATAATAGCCAGATATCTTTTTTTCGCGGATTTCTTGTTAACTACCGCCCTACGGGCCCAAACAGTATATTCGTGTGTCAAATGTGCGCGCTACATAGTATTAATTTTGATTACCCAATTTACTGATGTAGAAGGTATAACAATAATTAACGGCGACTTTACGAGCATAACTCACGGTTTTATGGCAGGTTCACTGGCATCTAGTTGTATGCAGTGGGCGGCAGTTAATACCCACTGGGGATGTATGAGGCTGCCGCCGCAGAAGCTGTGGTAGCTCTTGTTATCTGGCATTTGCTGCATAAGGCTCGCCTGGAAGGGAAAGGCCCCGAGGCCGGGCTCGCTAGGCTTGCCGAACCCCTAAATTGTCGCTCTGTTAGGCGCACCAAGCCGAAGAAGATGATACTTACATTGACGATGGGGGAAGAGCACGCAGGTGTTATTAGAATCGCCCCGATTATCACGTCCAGGATTGCCACCATGCTGGCGCGCGCTTACATTTTCGGGCTTTCAGCAACAGGCAGCGCGGCTACATTGTTGATGCTGTTCCTCTTCGAGCTGAACCGATTATTATCGCCGCGGCCAGGGTCGCCGCTAATGCACAGGAAGTTATGGTTGCGTGTGATTCGGACTTGTTTTGAAAATAATCGTAACGGGTTGAATCATTGCAGCATCATTATGAACGGCTAAATAATTGCCGATCAGGCTGCCTAGCATTAGAGTAAAGACTCAAAAACTGGTCTATGTAATTAAGCTCGACAAGGTTGGACGAAAGTGACAATCACTGTGTCATTGAATTTACTTGTTCGCATCTCACTTAACTGAAGTTGCTTGTGAATTGGGATGTCTTTACCAAGACTGATTAACTGTAACATAATCCTTCTTGAGATGACCTATATGACGCATGTGCAATGGCTGTTGTAATTATAGCGATGATGTGTGTATTGTGAGACTTTTGCTCTCAATAGTGGTGAACAATTTATTTGAAATACTTGTTTATTTTACTTACAAGAAATTGAATTATTTAATATACGTACACTACACGGATATTTATTAACATAAAATCACACTCAATAACTATATTTATCTAAAACAATTTATTTCGGACTAGAACAGTTCACTTTACTTTTGGTAGTCGACTCCAGCACCTGTTCTGTAGCCTTCTCCTAACATCAGAATTTTCTATAATATTCCGTTTTGTTTTAGGACTTGCATGTGTACAAGCACCGCGGGGGTCTCAACGGCAGCTGTCCACACACTGGAGGAATTATTTTTCTTATCAGCGAACGTGTTAAATCAGCTGAGATTTTGAGAAGATCATAAGGATAACATGGGAAATGAATAACATCAAGTGTAAAAGAGCACCAATGTGTCAGCGGTTTGGCAAAAAAACTGGGAATCTTTAAGAATTGCCACGTAACAGTGCGGGATAAATACATTTATGATTACTTATGTATTTCTTCCTGAAATTTCTTCTCCACAAGTTTTTTTATGTTTTCCATGTAAGGGAGGGATGAGAAATTGGAAATATCCAATTATTGAACAAATTTGCATCCTGATAGGTTTATTATCAACGAAAATGAATAGCAGTTGTTCCAAAAACATATTTAAGTGCGACAAAGACGCTTTAGCTTCAACAAGGTGAGCGTGGGTTACGTACCATTGTTTTTAATGTTTTTATCTGTTTGATACCAAGAGGATTTGAAGTTAAGTGCGTTTTTTTTTCTACTCTTAAGATTAATTTAATTTTAAAAATTGCTTTAAATTTTCTTCTTTCGCTTTATGATTGATTTTTATATATAGAAGTATAGATAGAAGAGCAAGTACACAGGTCAAACTGAAAAGACGAAATGGTTATCTGAGATCCTTGAAGAGGTCTTAAAATGGCGACGGTATAAGGACTACAGTTTGGTGCCACAATATTCCTAACGCAACATTCCGGAAACGTTGAAAGATTGGACTTTTTAGAAGACCTAAAATGGGACCAAAGACAATTTTTGAGTTTAAACAAAAAAATCAACTTGTTGAGCATTGCATTTACAACATATACTAAGGGATTAGAGTTACAAAGCTTTGTTGCGGAAAGGTGTGAGCTGCTTAAAATTTTAACAAGGATACAAGCTTTACCATCAAGGACTAGGCTACTGGACTCATACAGAGGTATGGTAGCATAAGTTTCTGCAACAAGTCTCAGTAGAATTCAAAGCTTTATGAAGGCAGAAGTCAAAAATGTTTATAAAAACTTTTCAACAATGATGGAAAGAGAAAAATTTTGCTCATTGAACATTAACGTCGATGAAATGATTGAACAGGTTCCAATAATTATTGACTCTAAGAGAAGGAAGCAAATCGGTGAAACTGTAACGTTACGTTGTGTTGTATAATGAACGCAGTCGGAAGCTTCACTTCTCCAATGTTTGAAATTTGACTGGATAACGAAGGATCTGTTCGTGGAATAGTTAAACTTTTGCAAAAGACTAAAATGAAAATAAAATTATATTATTCCTAAACAATCACAACTAGCTTGCGGCTCATAACTGTGCAAAGAGAACGGGATAGTGCTGCTATCCTTTCCGCCACATACCTCTTACTAACTTATATTTTATCTTTTTTTTTGGTTTTTTAAACAAGTATAATTTGGAGAGAGATCGTTTTATGGAAAGTAATCTTAAAGGAAGATATAACCAGTCTCATCTTCTCTATATTTATAAAAGTTACCAATGCGAGTAAAGCCCTATTAAGCTTTTTCAAGACGGGCTCTACCACTTCAATTTCAGTAATTGTGAAAACGTGTTTTTTTGCTGTTTCATTTAAGCTAACTCCATAATCTTTGATTCTTTTTTCGTCTGAGGTGGAAGTCACTATGTCAAGAGATCAATCGAAGTTTTTCCAAGCTACATTAGCCTTGACACTTTCTGTTGTATTATCCGCGAGAGGAAGGCTAAAGCAGCGCTCTACAATTCTGACTGTTACACTATGCAAAGAGGTACTTGAATAAAAGAAGAAGAACAAACGTGAATAAAAAAGCTGAATAAGAAGAGAAAAATAAATAAAAGCTTAGAACAGAGGGAAAAACTGAAAGCACAGAAGATGAAAACTAAAAATCAAAACAAAGGTCAAAATAAAGAAAGGTTTAAAAAACTGAAAATAAGGATAGGAATGTTGAGTCTGAATATCTGGGACTGCTAACCTTCTATTTCGCTTACTCATCAGTCTTATGAACTGATCCTGTGGATCGGATCAGTAATCCAATTACTCACGATGTTTTTTACACTACTAACACTGATGGACAGCATTGATCCATTGTTCCTTGATAGTGCTGCGTCTATTCTCACGAATAAGCGCGTCTACACAATCAATGTTTTAACCAACGAGGAATTTGATCACAATGCGTTGTTCTACGCTATTTTCTGTTCCCTTATCACTTTATAAACTCCCAAACAGGACTGAACAGGTTCTAACTCAACTAGGAGAGAAAGAGAGAGTGGAGGCTGTGGCTCCATGCTCTCAAGGTCGAATAGTTGCTGCTCAGTAGTGCGCCTTGTTGTTGTAGGTAAAAATGCCTGAAGGAGATTACTCTTGTATGCTATCACGTTTTATTGCTTCTTTATTTAATATCACTATGTCAGTGTACTTTTAACACTTGCGCAACGCATTATTATAAAAATTTTTACCATAGAGATCATCAAATCGTATGAAGTTTTGAAATTTTAAGTGAACGCGTTACATAAACAATTATTGCGAAGATGAGAATCAGTTGAAAATGGAGATTACTGAAATTGTCTGAGGACGTGGACTGAGGAAAATATTTATATTATTTGAGGGTAATCTTCGATTTACGGTTGGTGAAGTGGTTTCTAAGTTCAGAATAATAATTTGTTCTAGACTGCACTGTAACATTTTTTCTATAGCCCTGTAATTATCATTTGTTTAGACCATTAACAGAAGCACTTGAAGCACAAAGGTTTAACGTCAATGTTGCTATCAAAGTTTTAGTGTACAATTGGCTGATACCACAAGTCAGCCGTAGAACAATAACACAAGCCTACAAAATTTGTGTTGTGTCATGTTTTTCAACTTTTGATAATTTATTCCTATGTATCTTTTGGTGCTGAATCCGAACACGATCTTCATTTTTTCCATATCGTCAGAATTTTTTGCAAATTTCAAAATTTGTAAAAAGTCCAAAAATGCGAAAATATGACTTTCAAATAATTTAAATTTAAGTTTTTCTTAGCACTTTCGTGTTTCTTAAAATTTATAAAAAATAAGGAAACAAACGTTTTTTCATATAATTTAATTATTTTTTGGTGTATACTATGCATTCTTGTAGCTAAACAGTTGAGGGGGGCCGGGGGCGGAGGTTATTGACCCCTTAATTTCTAATAAAAATTTCCACAAAATTAGCCTAAATTTCTGTTAGTACATTTCTAAATTAATTTATTTTTATTTATTTAATTAACTTTTATGAGGTATGCCACGTCTTTGGAAACCACACCCCCTCTTTAGTCACCCTTAATGACAAAGTATGTAAAATAGTTACAATTTTATTCAATGTGTCAAAGTTTCTTTGGACGGCTCATGTTCTGCTTTGCGCTTTTCCTTTTATGTTCTCCATGGGTTCATCTCGGTTACAGTCAACAATATATATACATATATATATATATATATATATATATATATATATATATATATATATATATATATATATATATATATATATATATAAATCGTCGTAGTTGTTTATTTTGCTTAATACCTCCTTTTCATTTCTTTGATGTCCTGATGAAATCTCTCACCTATCTTTTCACTAACAGCACCCAAATAGTCCAAATGTGAATTAAAGAAGTGAACTTTCAAGCTTATGAAACAGCCTAAATTTTTGTACTTCTGCAGCATGTTTTCAACGATTGATTTGAAGTTCGGATCCTTCTTATTGTCCAAAACTTAGTTACTACGTCTTTAAAGGTTCCCCAGGTTTTTTTCTGCAACTTCTATTGGTTTCTCAAAATTACCATATTTGAAAAGTTTGGTAATGTCAGGACTAATAAAGGAACCCACTTCTAGTTTGGCTGGAAATTTGTCAGAGGTGTATTTAAATCATTTAACTTCTTTTGGTAAGGCTTTGACAAATTGTTTTATCAAGCCTAACTTGATATTTAGAGGTGGAAGGAGAACTTAATTCGGATCTATGAGAGATTTTTGGAGCACATTTTTGCATCCAGATTTTATGAAGCTCTTTTTGGTCAATCTTTCTTTATTTAATGATTTTCTCTGTCTCAGCTATCCCATTCATACAAAAAACCAAAGAAACTTTGTGTCTCCTTCTTGCTGTCGTAGGAGCATCGATATTATTTTGAGATCACCGCACGTAATACGCTTATGGTTGTCGTATTTAATTTTATTGAGAACAAATTCTACATTTTTGTAGCATTCTTTTAAATAGACAGAATGCCCGACGGGCATTGATGCATACTTTTTCACCGTCTTGCCATCTTCAACACAAACAATTTTGTATATTCTCTAAGGGACATTTAGAGAGAAGCAGCGGGAGGCGGTTTGAAAGGCCCAATGTACCTTTTAAAAAATTAATAGAAATAATGAGAATAAATAAATAAAAATGTAATAAAATAAAAAATTAGGCTCATTTATAGCAATTTTTATTAGAAAACTTAAGGAGTTAATGAATTCCCTCCGCCCCTCATCTGACCGCTCAACAGTTTTGCTGTAAGAATGCGTAGTATAAGCCAAAACGTGAATATATTATATCTATTTATTATTAAAAAAAAAACGTTTTATGTCTATTTTATAGTATCATTTTTACAATTTTGAAATTTGCAAAAATTTTGACGTGATGATAAAAAATAAAGATCATTTTCAGATTCGAAAACTAAAAGCACAACAATCGCAGGCTCAGTATATATTACCTAGTAGATCAATTTATTTCTTTGTTGCTAGCACTATCTGTCAGGAAGTAGCGCAATTTCTTATTTCATATACTTTAAGAACGTTGCACTACATTTGAGAGTGTCAGACAGTACTGGAGTCTTTTGGGAATTTAAATTTGGTTTTGCATAAATAGCGAAACAAGATGAGTTATTATTTTCAGTTTGTGTGTTGTATTAGTTAGTTAATGCAATATCAAATATTTAAAAAGTTACACTTGTTATTTTGTTAAATATGGATAAATTATTAAAAAAATCATTATAACTGTCTACGTAAAAAAGGAGAGAGGTTTGAAGTGTGCACATGTGTTTTGAAGCTCCAGGATTAAAGTCCAATTAGGGCCATACTGAGCAACTCAACACAAGAAAAAACGGTACAAGTAGGCAGACATAAGTAAATTCAAACCCGGGAAGATAAAAACACAAGGGAAAATACGGATCCAGTGAGTAATTAGACGTAAATAAGACCGGTGGAGGTTAACTGATAAGCAATAAGGTGGAGAATTGCATGAAACCAACAACTGATAAGTAAAGAATAACAAACAAACCAGGGCTACGCCAAAATCCCGAAAGTAGGCAACACACCGAACACCGAAGTGTGCAGCTAAGTGGACAAAGCACAAGAAACGGCAAATATAGAGGAGTTATTGCGGCAAATAAGCAGTAGACTAGATGGAATGGACACTAAACTAGACCAGATAGTTAAAGATGCAAACGCAATAAAGAAAGTAAATAAACAATTAGAGGATAAAATTGTGAAACAGGAAATAAGAATAGAATATCTAGAAAGGGAAGTCAGAAAGAAGAACCTTATAGCAACAGGAATAAAAGATGAAGAGGGAGAAACTGAGAAAGAAATAATGGAGAAAATACAAATAATGACGAATAAGATAGAAGTAGATTTCGAAGAGAAAGACATAGAAGATTATACCAGGCTAGGGAAATACAAGGCAGGGGGAACGAGACCGATACTAATTAAACTGAGTAAATTTAGCAAGGAAATGGAAATATTAAAGAAGGCGAAGGGACTAAGGGGAACAGAGATATGGCTAAGCGAGGACTACACTAAAGAAACACAAGAAGAACGACGAAAACTAATACCAATCATGAAGGAAGCGAAGCAAAGAGGACAAAAAGCGATACTGAAATATAACAAACTAATAATAAATAATAAAATATACAGTGCCGAAGAAATAAAAGCGGAAACTCAACAACAGTGGCAAAATGAGAAGGAAAAAGAAGCAGGTGGAAACTATAAAAGAACAGTAAATGATAGATCACCGAACGGAGACACCATAGAAGAAAAGCTAAGGAAAATAACCAAGACTACATGGACAAAAAACCAATCAGGAAAGAAACGGATGGGAAAAAAGACAACGAAAAATGCAATGGACACGGAAACAAAATAACCAAGAAAACAAAAATATGGAAACTAGCAACGTGGAATATCAGAACCTTGCAGGGAAAGAAAACGAATTAATAGATGAATTCGAAAGCACAAAATTAGATATATTAACTATAACAGAGACCAAAAGGAAAGGGGAAGGAATAACAGAAATGGCACATGGACATATACTCGTGTATAGTGGAGTAGCAGAGAACAAAAGAGCGGCAGCAGGGGTTGGGTGCATAATTAAAGAAAACCATGCTGCAAAAATAATAAAATGGAAGGGATGGAGTGAGAGAATATTAACGGTAGAATTAAAAGAAGATAAAGGAAATGAAGTAACAATAATAGTAGTATATGGACCCGATGAAAACGACACCAAAGAAAACAAAGACAAATTCTGGGAAGAGCTAACGGAGATAACAGAAAACAGCAGAGGAAAAATATACATAGCAGGAGATCTAAATAGCAGAGTGGGTAGACAAGAAAATAAATCTATAAAAGCATTAGGAAAGTTTGGAGAAATAACAAAGAATAACAATGGAGAACGGCTAATAGATTTCTGTATACTAAACAACTTAATAATATCTAATACATTCTTCCAACATAAAGATATACACAAATTTACAAGAGAAGTAACGAGCAGGAACGAAAAATCCTTAATTGATTATATACTAGTTGAAAGAGCCAACAGAAGAGCAGTGAAGGATATTAAGGTTAGCAGAGAAGCGGAAATATATAGCGACCACTACTTAGTAGTGGCAAAAATTAAAGTAGAAGAAAACAAGATAATCAGCATAGGAAAAGATACTACACACAAGAAGTTAGAATTTCAGACAATCAAAACCTATAAACTAAACAACAGGGAAGTGAGCAGTAGATATAAAGAAATCGTAAGCTGTAAAATAAGAGCACGACAAGAAAATATGAAAGAAGCAAAACTAGAACAATTATGGAGCATTTTCAAAAATATTATGATTGAAGCAGCAATAAAAGTTTGTGGAACCCTCAAAACATCAAATAATAAGAAACAAACAGCATGGTGGAACGAAAACATTAAAAATGAAGTTAAGAACAAAAAGAAAATATGGAAGGACTATTTAAGGAACAGGAAAGAAGAGGCATATAAAAGATACAAAGAGCAAAGGATAAGAGTGAAAAACATGGTAATTAAAGCTAAACAGGAGAAGTGGGAAGAATTCGGAGAAAGATTAGAGAAAAATAGTAAAGATAACGAGAAACTATTCTATAGAATATTAAAAACACTAAGAAGTAAGAAACCACTGAACAATGATCGGATAAGGAATAAACAAGAGGAAATATTAGTAGAAGACAAAAAGATTATGGAAAGATGGCGAGAATACTTTGAGGAATTACTGAACCCAAAACAAGCAGAGGAAAATGTAGAAGAGAACCAAGGAGAAGAACAAAGAAAAGAAGAAAAACTAGAGGAAAGGAATGCAGAAGACATGGAAGAGGGAGATATAGAGGAAATAGAGCTACACGAGATGAGGCAAGCAATTAAAGATACAAAAAATGGCAAAGCACCTGGACACGACAAAATAAAGGTAGAGATGATAAAACACATGGGAGAAGATGGAGAAAAAATACTACTATCAATTGACAATAAAGTGTGGAAGGAGAGGATAATCCCGAAAGACTGGGAAATAGGAAAAATACTGCCAATTTACAAAAAGGGAAATAGTACGAATTGTAACAACTATCACGTTATTGAGTGTAGTACTGAAGATCTATGAGCGCATACTGGACAAAAAACTAAGGGGAAAAATTGAGAAATCGTTATCTGAAGCACAAAGTGGGTTTAGAAAAGGCTATAGTGTACAAGATCATATATTTTCAATAAAAGAAGTTATAAATAAAACAGTGCGGTATAATAAAAAAGTGTTCTGTGCATTTTTAGACTTAAATAAAGCATTCGACCGAGTCAATAGAAACATGGTATGGGAAAGCTTGATTAAAAGACAGGTCAATAAAAGATTGATAGCGGCCATCAGGAGCATATATAACAACAATGTCAACTACGTGATGAGCAGAAACAGGACATCAGAGAGCTTCAGGACAGAAGAAGGACTGAAACAAGGAGGAGTCTTAAGCCCGGTGTTATTTACCGTACTAATGGACGACGTTATAAAAGAGTGCAATAAAAGAATGAAGAAGATAAAAGTGGGATATAGAAATCGGCAAGTGGTAGAAATAGCAGAATGCGCGTTTGCTGACGACGTAGTAATAATGGCTGCAAATGAGAGAGATCTATAAAAAAATCTAGAAATATGGAACGAAGTATTAACAATATATGATATGAAATTAAATACAGACAAGACAAAGGTGATGGTAATATCGAAGGAACAGTGTAAAATAAAAATACAAATTGAGGGAAAGGACATAGAACAAATAGACCACTTTGAATACCTAGGCGTCACAATAGAAGAAAAAGGAAAACAAGAACTAGACATCGCAAAGAGAATAGAAAAGGCTAATAAAGTTTACTACGCCATGAAGGACAAATTTATTAACAAAAGAGAAGTGACACGACAAACAAAAATGAATGTATTTAAGACAATATACAGACCTATACTAACCTTCGGGTGTGAGACATGGGTGTTATCAGCAAGAATGAAAAGTAAAATACAAGCGGCGGAGATGAGATATCTAAGGAGAGTAAAAGGGATAACCTTAAGAGATCGGATAAGGAACAGCAAAGTGAGACAAGAACTAAGAATCCAGACGATACTCAAATTTATAGAGAATAGACAACTGAGTTGGTGGGGACACCTACAACGCATGAATGAGACCAGACAGGTTAAACAAGTATGGAAAGCAAAGGTGGCAATAAATAGGGGAAGAGGAAGACCGCAACAAACATGGGATAGCGTCGTGGGAAAGATATTAGCAGAGAGGGAAATCGTGGCAAGAAGCAAGCTTATTAGCTCAAAATAAAAAGGAGTGGAGTAAGTTTGTGTACCAAACAAGTGAGGGAAAGATAATACAATGTTAAATTACATGTAGAAATTTAACCCTACACCAATTGGTAAATGGGCATTTGATAATATATATATATATATATATATATATATATATATATATATATATATATATATATATATATATATATATATATATATATATATATATATATATATATATATATATATATATAACTGTCTACGTCTGAAATGTATAGTTTTTCGAGAAGTCTTGTTGGAAAAGGCCTATAAAATTCTTTAAAAGAAAGTTAATTTTTTTTCACAAGAGCAAGACACTTTTAGTTGCATCATTGTAATATTAAGTTGCATATAACTGTTGAACATTTAATTTTACCAGAAGTTGTTGAAATGATGCAAATAGGGGTTGTTCAAAATATCGATATTGGTATAGTCTCAGTGATACGTCACTAGTAGTTTGTCTTATTTGTTTGAGATTCTACCTGTGACTGCGGTCATACGAATATAGAAGTCTTCTTTACAACATTTTAAAGGGCATTTAAAGTCGTAGTCTGGTTTTTGGCTTTTGAATTTATTTTTATTACTTTTTAGTTTAAATTATTAATCTGGATCATTAATTGTTGTAATCATTATTAAGAGCCACTTACGTAAGAATGATGATTTATTTGAGGGGTAATGGAAGGCGTTTTTAAATGTAATGACGATAAATATTGTCATTTCTTTTAATTTACTTGAGAAAAATATAGTTGTGTATTACGAAGTGCGTTCAAGTTCTAACCTCTACCATTTTATTTTCTAAAAAAGTATTTATTTAAGAAAGTTGAAACTTTTGTTACGTAACCCTCGACTAAATGTGCACATATTTTACGTCGTCGCCATGATTCCATGGCTGCTCGTGTTCGTTGGTCAGCATTCGTAACATCTACCTTGAAAAAACTTTTTGCATTTTTAGGTCATAATGCAAAATGGACTCTACAGATCCCACTGAAATGCTAAGTTTAGAGGCGATATCACGCAAACCTAATTGACGATCTTTCATAACAACTTGCTTCACTCGCGCAATCATAGTTTTAGTCTGGGCGGTTTGTGGCTGAGGCTGCTTCGGTTCATTGTCACACAACTCTCGACCTTGTACCCACGAACACAAATTTTCAACATCCATAATGCCTTCACTACATGTCTCACTCAACCGGCGATGAATTTCTATGGGCGTTTCACCAAGCAAGAGGATAAAACGGATAATTACACGTTTTTGAACACTAAACGTCGCCATTTGAAGTACACGAAAACAACACTCACTGCAATGGCGGTAATTCGACCTGTGCACATTATATAGAGCTGCCATTTATATTACAAATTCAGAAATATTTTCCGCGTCTTTTAAAATTAACTACATTTTTCTACTTACTCTCATTGTTGAGAAAACAATTTGGAGACCTTAGAATATAAACGCACCTTTATATAACTTTATATATATAGTTTTTGTTTATTCAGCAGTAAAAATATTAATAACATAATAACTACCAAAAACGCTAACAATATTCACAATTTTTATGAGAAAATGCGCAAAATAACATTGTGTTTACCTTTTATGCATGCATAGAATGAGGGAAATTAAACGAACAATGACTTTGGTGTAAAAAACAGTTGACCATACTTTAAGCTAATGGCAGGCGCGTTAAATTGTTTGTAAGCCGTCATACAACATTAATTATCCTCTCTGTGCATAGCGACTTCGCTGCGGAAACACAATAACGTTTTAATGGTGTTGCATGGCTCCAACGCAAAATCACTCGGCATACAAGTGCAGTGCATTTGCAGTTACAAGCGAACAATACAGACACATGCATAGAGTTACCTTTGTCACAGTAATATCTGATAACGCAGCCGCTACGAATTTTTTCGCTGCTGCTTTAACTTTTGCTGACGCAATTTGAATTTGAATTGAATTGAATTTGATGCTGCCTATATGGGCTCATAAATAGGGTACACAGGAGTTGAAACGTTTAGATAATTGGATTACCGAGCGCGCATCTGTTATTTTGCAGTTTACTCAGTTGGGTGGTTTTACAGAAGAATTTATTATTTTGTACAAATTAATGTAAACTTATCAAATAATTTTTGAATATAACTACAGAAATGCAATATTTTTAAGATAAGTTTTTGTTGGTTAATTTTCTTCTGTATTTTAATTTTTATTTTGAGGAACAAAAAGGGTTTCTGTATTTAAAGAAGCTGAAATTTTCTGGCAAGTCTTATATGTTAAACGTTGCGGGAATTTTCGAAATTTTAAAACTACTATTAGACTTGAGCCTGACTTATAGCTATAACATCTGCTCGCAAAATCAAAGTGTTTTTTCCTTTCAAGTCAGTAGTAAGAGAACGAAGAATTCAATTTGTGGAATTGTAAAGAAAGTTGAAACAAATGGAAGTATTGAATATGACAAATTATTTTTAACGCCCAAAAAAGTAATGTCTGGTATTTTCTTCAAGCATTTTTGAAGGTCAAACTCAGGAAATTTCAAACGTTAAAGTAGTTTAGCATGACATTTTAAAGTCCAAAGTTCAAAGCCTGCGTTAAAACGCAAAACAGTTGTCAATTGAAGAAATTTATGATTTGACAAATTGTCTAAGAAAATATGTAAAAAATGTTGAAGTTGAAGGCAGTTTAATAAGATAAAATCAACAATTTTGAAGAGCTTTCTATATTCACAATTGGTATGGCGGCCTTTTCGCCCTTGAACCGCTTGTGTATCGTGGCGGCATGCTGGTGGCTTTGATATCTGCCGCCACGTTTTGCTATCGCACACAAAACGGCGTATGGGTTTTTGCTCAGCCGGCGAGTCTGCATACGCCGTCGGCGGCACCCTTTGATACGAAAAGTGCTGTCGAATTAAGATTTCCAGCAAATAATCTACTGCTAAGCCAGGCGCGAAGCCCGGCGACATACTCAATCCGCAACGCGGTCAATTCGGTCGTGTTTATTTTACCCACATTTAACCACCCCGCAAGACTATCGCATCGCATCCCGGCCAGTGCGGTCGTGTTCCAGGCACGAAGACAACAAGGTGGCCACCGTGAAACCAACGCCGCCGAAGCCGAAGCCGATTACAGGTGAGGTATTTGGCAATTACTTATCGGTTGTTATCGGTAGCCGCCCCTATCCGCTTTCGCGCCGGCCGTTTAAGGGACAATTTGGGCCTCAGCGTTTTACTTTTCAAAACGGGCCGTACTTAGTTCCCCACACCGCACCACGAGGGCATGGCTATTTACACGCCTATCTCTCCAACAATTTTGCATAAGATATGTTTACTTATTTTTTTATTACTTTGTGCCATCTGCTTAGAAAATAGTTTTAAGTACTTTAAATTTTAAATGTACCTTTGCTGCTCCAAGAAAATTCAAAAAACCAAGAAATTCATTTGTTGCCTATTGTTCTTAATAATCAGAAGTAAATGCAATAAATTATATGAGCCCATTTTATTACGTACTGATAAAAATATTTGAAAAGACAAATTCTAAATGGTGCTGTCTCCCTTTTTTTCATCAATGATGAAGAGATGGCAATGAAGGAATTGTATTTTAAAATTTTAGCCTCCACAGCCACTTGTTCTATATTTCTGTAGCTGATTATGGTGAATTAAAGTTTGCTTTCTAATTACGTTGTTCACATATTCATAATGAGAGCACGACAGCCGCGAGGTAAAGGCCTCGGCTTGCCACATTAGCACGCGGCGAGCCAGGGGTTAGACTCCTATGTTAAAAGCAGCGGAAAACATCAAGTGTCATACAAACACCTTTGGCGGTTGTAAAGTATATGATCCTTCTTCTAGGGTCTAGGACGTTTCTACGCCGCCGGTTCTTCGCCGCCAGTTTATCGCAGCCGTTTCTACGCCGAGACGGTTCTACGCCAGCCGGTTCTACGCCGGTTGATTTTAATTTATTGTTCGCATTATTATTACGATGGCTTAATTTGTAAAACAAGAATAAGAAATAATAAATAAAACCAAGAAATTTACTATTACAATTTTAAATTAAAGGAATACGTAATATACATACGAAAGTAAATAGAAAAATAAGATTATTGAGTCATTTGGTAATTGTCTGCTAGGCCACGTAAATAATCTAGATGTTCCCTGTTTCCATAATCTAAGACAATTCTTCGAATACGTTCATCAGCGTTACGGTATTTTTTCAGCTTCGTCGGTGGTAAATGTTCGGCGATAAGTTGCTTAAAATAAGCGTCTCGTCTTTACTGTACTTTTCGCAATCCATCTATAAATTTCCAAATAATTGAGTGATGCATACCTAATTCACAACGCAATCGACGATTGGCTGCCTCTGCATGATTATTGGTGCGATCTTCTCTATCTATTGTTCTCTGGTATAAATTTTACATTGTTGGATGAAACATTAGCTTGTAATGCAAAATCAGTATCATTGTCGTATTGACAAATAACACCAATCTGAGGTAAATGCTTGCTCATATTTTATGACCAATGGAAGAAGCAACCTTTTACATTTACTTCGGGAAAGCAATCTTTTATGGCACTAAAAGCTGTATATTTATAATCACAAATGATAGATGCTAGAATTAAATTTGGCACTAGTGCTTTAATTAGTTTGAAGATATGTGTGTATCTAATACGCTGCTTGTTAGGTAATAAAGCATACAAAATATAGGATGCACTCCTTCATATATTGTTGCTATAATAATATAAATTTGAGAAAATAGCCTCAGCACCATTGCGAAGGTACCAATAGCGTACCATGTATTGGCATTATGTAAATGCTGCAACCAGCTCTCTCTTTCAAAAATTAAAATTCTATTTGCTGCCTCTCCATCGTCGTTTAGCAAAAAACTTTTCTTTATTCCTGATTCTTATATGTATTTGGCAACACCAGATCGTTTAGATCTGCGAAATCAGCGAGCGCAGCATTAATGTGATTCTGTTTTCGCCTGATTACTTTTCTTAGGGCTGTATTATTTGGAATCGTCGCTAAACAACTTGAGGCATGTCGATTACATACTAATTTATAACTACACTTGTGCCCTCCATAGTTTCTTCTGCACGACGTTTGATTTGGGTGACAACAGCTGCTACTTCTGTAGCTGCTGCCGAGGAAGGGTGAGAATGATTGTTGATTTCGTTGACCACTTCTCCAGCCTTCGTGTAAATTCTGCCTTTACAGCGATCCACATCCTTGCACTGCCAAAATAGTAAACTAGTGTCTCTTTTATTAACTTTGTCGAAAACGTACAAATATCCGTTATGGGAATACTTCTCCTGTCCTCTCTTGCTGAGAACTGCTGGTTCCATTATTAAGATCACTGGTTAACTGATTCACGTAATAATTATTTTCTGGTGAATACACTTAAAGTGATGTGTTAACGACTTCTACTCCATATTTATACCAAATACTGTTAAAAAGTTCTTAGAATTTTAATGTGTGCTAATGGGTCTGTGCGAATAACCAGAAAATCGCGGAGATTGTAAACTTTCTATGAGCGGATTAAAATTTCTGATTATCTCCTTTGTATTCTGGATTGTTTCATATTACCCATTTCTTTTCGGAAATTTATGGTATAGACACGGCCGGCGTAGAAACGGCCAGTGTAGAACCGTCCCGGCGTAAAAGCGGCGGCGTAGAAATGTCCCATTCCCCTTCTTCTAACAGGTTAAACTAACTACTTGCCCGGGGTACGCCCAACATGGTTTATAGTACTACACGAAATGTGTGGTCAGAAACAGGTTAATAGCCTATATATAAGAGTAGAAGAAGACATATTTATAGTTGAAGTATGTATGAAGGGTATGATTGGACACATACTAGGGAGCATTAGAGATGTTATTTAGGGTCTTCGATTATTGTTGGATTACGTAGATGTTTGATTGAGTAACTGGCACAACTCTATAAATCGTATTAGCTATAGGTTTATGTGGTTTAATGGTTTTGTAGAAAAAGTTTTCTAGTGACAATTGTAAGCCAATACATTTTTATGTTTACCACGTAATCTACAAATATTTCCATTATTGTGCTCGGCGTGCTTTTTATGCCTGCAGTAAAAAGCAAGTAGAGTAGAGAGCCAGTTGGGTATACTCGAGAAGCTTCATTTCCAAGATTGTATAAGTACGATTTTAATAGTAGATAATAGTGGTGGGAAAAGATGTGCTTGATTTTAACAATAATAAATTATACCACACACGATCAAATGCTTGCCTAATATCTAAAATGACTACTGAGCACAGTTACTTTTTGCAAAGCAAAGTTTGAATTCCTTTTTACCCCGTGACAGTATTATAAGTAGAATGACCTCTCTTAAATTTGAACTAGTGATTTGAGATGGATTTGTTCACTAGAGTACACTTATTAATACATTTTAGGATTAGATTTTTAAAAAGTTCTGATACTACAGAGCAAACTGATAATTATAATACCAGGTTAAGTAAAGTATTACATTAAAAAGCTAATAAAGCTGTTTGTAGCTCTCTAGCAACTGTTTTAGCACGAGTTCACTGGTTAGGTCACAGCCGCGTTATTTAACAATTTTATTTCACTTTAGAGTTTGGTAATGTAAATTATCGAATTGGAAGAGATAGTTACAACGATTCATAGAGAAGTGTTGTAATATCTTTATGGATCGCATAAGATTTAGACGTAAAAACCTTTGATAAGGCTTGGGCGAAATGTTCAATTTTTTTATCTGATTTATATTATTATGTATACATGATGAGGCAGTCAAACTGCACTTTTTTAAGAAGCGTGTATGGTGGGTGTGTGTGTGGGGGGGGGGGGTAAGTAAGCAGTAATCTTCACATTCCGCAAAGTTGGAAGTTTAGTAATCATGCAGCGTTGGACAGGTGGACAACGAGGTTTCGCTGTTGCAGCGTATTTAGAAAATGGCAGAAGCACAACCTGCGTTTCGTCTACATTTTCATCTTTCGACTTGTGCTCTTGTTTTAAGTGGGAAAAGGATTTCTGTTTGGGCTAACAACTTACGTACAACGGGTCAAACAATAAGAGGAAGAGGTGATATTGCAAGAACTGTTAGGACCCCCGAGAATGTAGAGGCTGTAAGAGTAGCGATTACAATAAGCCCTCCAAAATTTGTAAGGCGCAATGGAGTAGCTTTCGACTCGAACAGTAAGAAGAATTTTGCATGATGACATACCTACACCCGTATAAAATGCAAATAGTCTATGCTTTGAACCCCGAAGATTATCCTGTCTACATTTTTGTGAGCTGTGTTACAGCTTTTTGAAGATGACCCGCAGCTCATTGATAATCTATGGATGAGCGATGAAGCTCATTTCCACCTCAGTGGATATGTTAATAAACACATTTCGTTACTGAACTGTTGCCAACTCTTAACAATTTTAAGAACCGCCTCTGCTTTCGGACAAAGTTACAGTCTGGTGTGCCATCTCTTTGAATGAAACTTTCCGGTAAATGAGAACACCAATTTTTAACAAGATGGAGCAGCTAGTCACACAGCCAGGGTATAAATGAACTCTTTCTAAAAGACCTTTTCCGAACCACCTCATTAGTAGGAATGGGAATGTTTAGTGCCCTGATGGCACAGCACACGGCGAACCTGCAATTCTAATCAAAAAATCTATTTCACATCACGAGTTGGCCAAATACCAAACTAATGAGATCCAAGCTACCAATGTCCAGGTAAGCACCGAAAAGTGGAACGTGACTGTAACAGCTGTTTATTGTCCGCCATGCCACATCATTTTTCCTGAAGAATATAAACATTTTTTTCAAATCCTTGGTAATAGTTTTATTGCAGGGGGGACTGGAACGCCAAACACACTCATTAGCGCTCCAGACTTATTACAACCAAGGGACTCAACCTCCTACAGGCTATAACAGACAACAGTTATCAATATATATCTAACAGAGAACCCACTTACTTATGAAAAAGCTAGCGGATCTCCTAGATTTCTTTATAACTAGGGGCATACTAATGCATAACTGCTTAGTAGAATCAAATCACGACTTGTCTTTAGATTACACACCTGTTATTTTAAGTAGGTGCATCACAGCTATAAATAAACATTCACACCCAAGGCTAGCCCCGAAACACACTGATTGGAAAAAAAATGCAGATTATATGAGTGCAAACATAAATTTCAATATATACGCATTAAAAATACAGCAGAACTTGATGCCGCCGTTTAATATTTCACTACCCTTATTCAAGAAGCCGCGTGGGATTCGGCACCTAGAACTGAACAGCAAACAATAAGTCCTATCACAACTCATTAGTGAAAAACGACAAGCCAGAGGCAGATGGCAAAGATCACGTAACCTGGATGATCTACATTGTTGCAGAATACTATCGAGACAACTTACCACAGCACTCAATAAATATCGTAACTCAACCTTTGAAGAATACATCTGAAATCTATCCTCTGGCGACCACAGCTTATGAAAAGCTACAAAAAAAATTAAAAATCCACACCACCAAAATCGCCAACCAAGAAAAGCCTGACACTTTTGCAACTCACTTAGCCCACGTTTTTCAACAGATAGAACCAATACTAGGAATCCCAAAGGATGACATTGAAAACTTGCTTGACACACCCTGTCAAATGTCGCCATCAGCAAGAGCCGTTAGCCTGTTGGAAGTTAAAAAAAATAGCCAAGCTAAACCAACACAAAGCTTCGGGATATGATTTAATAACCGGACAAATACTAAAAATGCTACCCCGGAAAACTCTGATTCTCCCCACAACAATTTTTAACCGCATCCTAAGCCTCTGCTATTTTCCTATTATATGGAAATACGCAGAAATAATAATGATACATAAAAGTGGAAAACCCTCCCCAAGAAACCTCTTCATACAGGTCTATCAGCTTGCTGCTTATTATTTCTAAAATATTTGAGAGGCTGCTACTTAAACTAGAAAGGCAACTTTGCTGCCTAACTGCCAGTTTGGCTTTTGTGAAAACATGTCAACATTACATCAAGCGCATAAGATAGTTAACCAGATTTCGAAGAGTATCGAGGAAAAGGAATATTGCAACGGGGTATTCTTGGATTGTATTTGACAAAGTGTGGCATGAGGGACTTCTGTACAAACTCAAAAGTATGGTTAATAACAATTACTATATTCTCCTGAAGTTTTACCTCACCAATAGCAATTTCACCGTAAAGCATAATGATGCTGTCTCTCCCCACTACCCCATACGATCGAGTGCACCGTGGGAAAGTGTAATTGGCTCGCTCCAGTATCTTATATATATTGCTGACTTACCTGAAACTGAAAACACTATTATTGCTGCATTTGCGGATGATGTTGCTATCCTATCCTCAGATAACGATCCTATAACTTCTTCACAAAACATACAAACCTACCTAAATCAACTTAGTGAATGATATAATAAGTGGAGAATCACGATAAACCAATCTAAATCTGTCCAAGTAACATTCACCACCCGCACTCAAATCTGTCATCCCGTAACTGTTAACTGAGACCCTGCGAAATCAGATGTTAAATACCTAGGTTTACATCTTGAGCAACGCTTAACGTGGCAGAAACACATACAAACGAAGCGAAGACAGTTGGAGCTCAAATTCAGACAGATGTATTGGCTCATGGGCCGTAAATCAAAACTCAACCGAGAACACAATTATTCTGTACAAGGCGATGCTAAAATCTGTCTGGTCATACGGCGTACAGCTCTGGTAATGTGCCAAGCCCACGCGGTTAAAAACAATACAAACACTTTAAAACAAAACACTTCGTGTAATTGTTAACGTGCCATGGTACATCGGTAGTCTAATGCTGCACCAAGATCTGCAAATCCCATACACTACAGAACTAACTGATATTGTTGCCACCAATTATCGAAACAGGGATGGATCGCGCAACAGAAGATTAAGCAAAACCTAGCCTACAGACCTACCTCAATAACACTAAGCCATAGAATACTGACATATAAGGAGAAATGTCAGTGGACATTGTTCCTTTTAAACCATAAACTTTCATCGCATTTACTCAATACTTTATGTGAAGTAAATTTTAAGATAAAATAAATGTCAAGACAATACAATATGGAAAGCTGCTAAGCGTCTCAAGCGACCTAGAGCGCATATTCCTCCACTACAAGATCCCACGGGAACATGGAAGAGAACTGACAGGGAAAAAGCAGATGTTTTTGCACAACACTTAGAGATCGTCTGTACTCCAAACTCAGAAGAAACTGACTATGAAGTTGAAGAATCCCTTAGTACTCCATTGCAAATGTCACTCCCTATTCGTAAATTCACCATTAATGAAATTCGAGAAGAAATTGTATTTCTCAATAACAATAAATCTCCAGGATACGACCTGACCACAGCAATATTACCAAAACAACAACCAGATAACGGCCTCCAGTTTCTCCGAATATTATTCAATGGAATCTTACGTCTTACATACTGGCCAATGCTATTTAAGTTTGTCCAGATTAATCTTATACCTAAACCTGGTAAGCCCCCAAACGCAATTCAATCCTATCGTCCTATCAGGCTCTTCCCTTTAATATCAAAGTTCATAGAGAAGCTTATTTACAAAAGAATCCGGGAAGATGAACTAGAAGTCGATTGGATCCCAAATCATCAATTTGGTTTCCGTCATCAACATTCTACGGTACAACAGTGTCACCGCATAATAAATACAATACAAACAGCGATAGAAGACAAACAATACTGTTCAGCGATATTTTTGGACGTCAGCCAGGCGTTCGATAAGGTCTGGCACGGAGGATTGTTATACAAGGTTAAAAAGCAGTTTTCCCATCAATATTTATTTCTGTTCCAATCCTACCTAGAAAATCGCTTCTTTCAAACAAGAATTGGGCAAGAGACTTCCGATATACGACCATTCCAAGCAGGGATGCCGCATGGAAGCGTTCTGGGTTCGGTCCTGTACTTATTATACACATATAACATATCCACTACGAACCATACTGACATAGGAAACTATGATGACGACACGGCAATTATTGCTTGTAACGAAGATCCAATAAAAGCATCCATAAAAACCCAAGAACATATAGATTTAATAGATAAATGACTTATGAAATGGGGAATTAAAGTTAATCAGGACAAGTCGGTCTATGTTACGTTTACATCAAGACGCTCAACATGTCCGCCAATTAACATCCGAAACAAAGCGGTTCCTCAAGCAGACGTGGTGAAAATTCTTGGGATTACATCTCGACAGACGATTGACGTGGAAGGCACATGTCACTAACAAAAGAAAGCAGATGGACCTAAAAATTAAAAACCTGAACTGGCTTATTGGACGGCGGTCTCAGCTCACTTTAACCAACAAATTGCTACTTTATAAGGCTATTATTCGTCCCATCTGGTTATATGGATCAGAACTTTGGGTCTGCGCCAGCACATCCACAGTAAATATAATTCAGCGCTGTCAATCCAAGATCGCAAATGCACCAATGTATCAAACCAAACGCTTCATACGGACCTAGGCATTCCGTTTGTGAAAGATGCTGTAAAACAAAAGGCAACTAAATATCATGCCAACCTGACAACTCATCCAAATGCAATCATAGATCCATTAAAAGAAGATCACAGCAACCGAGGCTTAAAGAAAAAATGGCCCAAGGATTTACTGCAATAATAAAGGGGTGGCTCCACTGGGTGTCATTCCCTTCACGCCCAAGAATTAAATAATAAAAAAAAAATAAATCATAAAATTAGCTCATAGAATGAATGTATTCTAATATTCTGATTGTTAATAAACAATTAAAAAAAAATAAATGTCAAAAAATAGACGATAATGCTATTTAATGTTCAATTTTATCAATACCATGTATAACATTGTAAAATGTTGATCTGGCGTGCTTAATAAAAGAAGAGATTTTTTTTATATTATGTAAACCTAGTCAATTGTAAAAATTACATGATCAACAGTACTGAAAAATTTTAAAGTTAAACAATCGATGATGTATTTGTTTTGCTACTCTGCAAGGAGTGTCGAATTTTATATTTCTATTAAATGTTTCTATTTTCCCCATTCAATGTTACCATTTTCATTTTGCTGCTTATTTATAACACTACTAGGCCATTAAGTATGAAAAGAGGAAGGAAAAACTTCAATGGGAATTGTCAAGGACGCCCGTGCTTTTGAAGCGGCACATCTCAGTCCGTACGAACGAGAAACGTCGAAAGTATTATGTTCGATGCGACAAAGCCTCTTTATCAAACGCGAGGACGACTCTTGGGCGCGAGGTGTAATCTGATTAAACGAAAGAAATTTATTCGCACCTGCGAACGAGCGCCGCCGCCGGGCCCGTAAATAATGGAGATCGCGGAAGGGGCCGCTGCAAATACGGAATTAGCGCCCTTCCGCAATTCCGAATGTTTTCGCTAAGTAAATAATCCGTTATTGCGACATTTTGAAACATAAGTCAGAAATCCTATTACCTCAGAACTTGAGCTCTCGGGCGGTTGCAAATCATTTTTGAGGAGCTTTAATAAGGTGGGCGGCGGCGCTCCGCGCGCGAGGCGTCGGATTTTTGGAGCCCTCTTCCGACTCGCTCTCGATGGAAGGGCGGCGATAGGTTGGGGTAGGTGAATTAGAGCTAAGCCAGTCGTTTGCAGTGATTTACAATGTTGTAAATCAGAAGGTCATACTTTCGCTTGTAATGAACTGGCGGTGTAATATTGAATATAAATTTCGGGAGATTATAAATTAAAAAATAAAAGTTTAACCTTCACTTAAATATATACGAAAAGAAGGCGAGTAGCTTGGGGATTTCATTCTGACAAAAACTTATTGGTTTTAAAGTGATAAAGTTATCTGGCAAGTAAATTGTTAGAAATAGCGTTTTAAAGGGATTGTGTCCTGTTCCACGTAAATACGAGCTTTTAAGTCGCATTTGATGTACGAGATCTGCCATTTAAGTTTGCGGCTTAGTCTATCGGTGATGCCTCTGATGTAAGGTAGGAATGCTTTTTGTTGGTCAGGAGAGTTTTGGGATTGAGAGTTAGTCTTTTTATTTATATTTTTGATTATATTAGTTAAGGATTTGTTGGAATATCCATTTTGCAGTAGGGTAGTGGTAATGGATTTGATTTCTGTTTGGCAATTTTTCGTATCGGAAAGTTTCATGAATCTGGTTATGAGGGATTTTGCAACCGAATGGATTTGGGCAGGGTGGTGATGGAATTTGGCATTTATGTAGCGGTTAGTGTGAGTGGGTTTTCTGTAGACAGATTTCTTGTTATGAGAGTATCTAGGAAGGCAAGGGAATTGTTATGTTTAGTTTCCATGGTAAATTTGATATTGGTGTGGATTTGGTTGATGTGGCAAAGGAATTCTGGAAGGGTATCATGTTCATAAGACCAGATAACAAAAGTGTCATCGACATATCGTATCCAGCAGGTAGGTTTAAGATGAAAGGAGGTAAGGGCTTTTGTTTCAAAATCGGTCATAAAAAGGTTAGCAATGACAGGTGAAAGTGGGGAACCCATGGGAGCACCATTAGTTTGGCGGTAAAATTTATTTTGGAAGGTAAAGTAAGTATTAGATAGGCAATGGCTTATTAGGAAGAGGATATTGTTATTTATATTATACGTTGACTTTAATAACTGTAGGGTATCAGGAATGTTTGTAAACAAAGAAACGACATCAAAGCTAACCATGATGTCACCTTTGCCTTTCACTATTTCTAGGAAATGATAGGAGTTTCGGACGTAGGATGATGCCTGCTCTGTGAGAGGTTGGAGAGTCTTGGCAAGGTATTTGGCTAGGTTGTGGGTGGGAGAACCAAACGCACTAACTATAGGGCGTAAAGAAATGTTCTCTTTGTGAATTTTTGGGTGACCATACAATTTGGGAATTCTGGAAAATTTTTCTTGGGGTATGAGGAGTTTCTTGGTATCGGATTATAGGTTGGAGTTAGTAATAAGGGTTTTGGTTTTCTTTTCGAGGTAGGTAGTGGAATTATTAGGTACATGGCGATAATCAGAGGATTTAAGTAAATTGTGCATCTTACCGATGTAGTCCGCAGTATTTAGGATCACTATAGCGTTGCCCTTATCTGCTTGTAAAATAGTAATAGTATTATTTTCTTTTAGAGATTTTAAGGCGCGTAATTCGGAGGCATTGATATTTGGTTTTGGTAATTCGGCTGTACGTAGCACTTTGGCTACATCTTGCCTGCTTTCATTTGCCAAATTTTCGGGAAGGGTGAAAACGGATGATTGTATTTGGGATATAATTTGTTCAGAGCCTGAATAGTTGGGTTGCTTACAGGGTAGTTAGAAAGCCCAAAATAGACGCGGTTCATCCCGTAAACTAAAATGTTTATATATATATATATAATAATAATAATAATAATAATAATAATAATAAAAAAAGTAGTTTATTCAGTGACTAGGCTGTACACTAACGCCATTATATATGGGGCTTTGAACTACAACGCGATTACATTTCCCTCCAAAGAAATTTACTTGTATATTTGTGTAGATTTGCCATACATAATGGCGTTAGTGTACAGCCTAATCACTGAATAAACTACTTTTTTATTATTTATGTATAATGCAATAAAAAGGACACACTGTTTTTTAAAATTCATAATCCGTTCTAATTAGCACATAATGGGAACTATCTCTTAAGAGTGCATCATAAATTTAATGCCTCCCATATCCTCTCCAGACGCACTCAATCTAATCTAACACATGCCCAAGCGGTGAGAAGTAACCTACCACTGATCTCTACAAACCAACTCCAACCTCAACAACCTTCACCAACTACTTTATCAGATGACATAAATGAAATGAAAAAAATGATGAACAGCCTTCTGGAACAGATTACACGTCTGACGGAACAAATGGGAACAATGCTTAACCTATTAACCGCTCTCGTCGTTAAACCCAACAATGGCTCATCACATTAGAATTGCACAATGGAATGCCAATGGGCTGTTACAACATAAAGAGGAATTAACTTCTTTCCTTATAAGTCAACAAATAGATGTCATGCTGATTTCAGATGCGCACTTCACTGACAGAAGCTTCCTCAAAATCCCTGGATTTGCAGTCTACTCAACCAAACACCCTGACGGTGGGGCTCATGCCGGCACAGCGGTGATAATTAAAATCACTATTAAACATCATGAACTCTCCGAATATAAGCTAGAGCATCTCCAAGCAACAACAGTAGTCATAGAAGATTGGACAGGACCAATAACAATATCTGCTGTATACTGCCCTCCACGCCACAACAACAAACAACTTCAATATGAAAATTATCTACTGACCCTGGGAAACAAATTTATCACATGCGGAGATTTTAATGCCAAGCATGAACAATGGGGTTCTCGAATAACTTTAACCAAACGCAGAGAACTGCTAAAAGCAATTACTAGCGTTAGAGCACATTATCTCTCGAATGGTGAGCCTACTTACTGGCCAATAGACCTGACGAAACTCCCTGATATACTAGACTTTGCTATAGTTAAAGGATCCCCCTTAACCATATAACCATTCAGTCCTGCCTAGACTTATCTGCTGATCACTTACCCATCATATTAACATTTGGAACGCATGTGTTAATCAATCAAAGTAATCCCACCTTGTGCAGTAAACATACGGATTGGGACCTGTTCAGAGAGCAAATTGAACACACTCTTCCAACGGATATTCCATTAAAAACAGAAAACGACTTGATCATAGCAATAGAGCACTTTACTGCAATTATTCAGCAAGCTTCTTGGAAAGCCACTCCACAAAAACCCCAACGCATCTCTACCATTGACTGCCCCTATTGGTCAAACAGAAAATCGCCAAAAAGCGCAAACTCCGGAAAAAGTGGCAAACAACCAGACATCCTGCAGACAAGCGGAGATTTGACCAAGCCGCAGCTGACCTCAAAAGAACTCTGTCTGACATAAAGAATTAGGGTATTCAAAACTATTTGAAGTCCTTAACACCGACGGAAGCAACTGATTACTCTCTCTAGAGAGCAACCCGAAAGCTCAAACGACCAATCCAACATAAACCATCCATACGTCTTGAGAACGGAACTTGGGCTAGAACTGACAATGAAAAGGCTCTCGCCTTTGCAACACACCTAGCGGAGGTATTTCAACCCTTCCCGTCAGAAATCACACAAGCTCAGGAAAATATAATTCAACAATCCCTGGAGGCACCACTACAGATGTGTCTTCCACTAACAAAATTTACAATAGCCGAAATAAAATCCCAAATTCTGACCAACCTTAACTCCCGAAAGGCTCCCGGGTATGACCTAATAACGGGGAAAATTCTAAAGGAGCTCCCTGAGAACGGTTTTCGGTATATCACCTACTTATTTAACGCGATGTTAAGACTGTGCTTTATCCCTCCGCAATGGAAAGTCGCTACAATCATTGTCATTCCCAAACCTGGAAAACCTAAAGAACAACTAACGTCTTACAGACCAATAAGCCTGCTACCAGTCCTATCCTAATTTTCATTTGTATCATTGTGAAACAGGTGTCAACACATGGTTTTAAAATTAAAAAAAATTATCAACACAAAAAATATGGGGGAAATACCAAAAGTTGATATATTTTTGATCGGTAGTGTATATTACATTTGACGAACTATTTTCCTCTATTTACAATGGTATTTTATAATAATTCGTAAAAATATTATTATTATTCTGAGCCTCTTATGTGAAAATAATAAAGCTTATATTGTTGTATTTTTGATAATATTCAGTTCATAGCAGCAAAATGTAAACTCACTGCCTAACGACTAAAGAGCACGCTGCTTTGCTGTTTAATTTGAACACGTGTATCGGTCTTACGGCCTTCGCTTATTTGTGTTTGTCACACTTGATGTCATTAGCGCTCGGACTTGACGTAACCAGTACAACACGTCCGTTCTGTGTGGATGCACAAATCGAATTCAGTAGAGCATATTACGATATAGTTGTAATACATTCTTTCTAATTTTTGCCGATAAAATTTGTGAACAACGGATTTATTTTTAACGTCTTTGGACCCATTTACTCTGATGCTCTGTAAAGGGCTTAAGAATTATGAAGAAGAAGAAGAAGAAGAACCCATTCAACCTAAATAAAGTACATCACTGCAATGATATCTGGTCAATTGATGCAGATTGCTGAACATACAAATTCAAATATTATTGAATTGTAATAAACTCATCAAATATTTGATTAAACAGTGCGAAATGGTTGAGAAGATGCATTGATTTCCTAACCCGCTCTAAGGGTTATAGGGGTATAACAAGTGATTAGATATTGTCAATGATTATGTAACAGCACTTTCCCTTCACCCGTAAAATATTTAATCGGTTTAGGTTTTGTTACACTTCACTTTTCTATTGTGTTTTGATCTTTCTTTTTTGGTGTTTTTCTCCCATTTATGTATTTCATATTTTATTGGGCATTCTCTCCATTTTTATTCGTATTTAATTGCCCCAACCGTTTAATCCATTGTGTTTGTCTTCGCATCATCGTTAGGTTTTCTTAATTTATTATTTGGCCTTTAGTACGACATATAACTTCCTTATTAATTTCTTTTCCATACACTTAACATTTTCTGTTCGCAGACGTTTGTCATGGTTGGTCTAAGTATAGTTTTGTAAATATGTAATTTTATAGTATTTGAGAACCCTTTCCCTAAGATTATGCTTTTAATTGTATATACATTTTTTGTTTCTGTTGCTATTCTCGTCAAGATTTTTCTATTGTTTTTATGTTTTTACTTTTATAAATTGGTATTATTTATTCATCCCCACTTTAATTTTAAGCGATTGTACTTATATGCTTGGTTCTTCATCTAAACTCATAAACTGTTTTAATATATCTGATTTGTTACTTATCTGTCTCTCCTAAAACCTTTTCATGTATACTGATAACTAATTTATATATATATATATATATATATATATACATATATATATATATATATATATATATAATTTGGTAATGCTACCTTTCAACAAAGAAACATAATATATATGTATATTGTTACCAAGTTGGGCCCGAGCGGTGATAAATCGGGCGTCGGGACGCTACGACCGGCAAGGCGTGGGGCATGGAAGGCTAAAAAACGAAACGTCGGCTTTAACTTACAATTATAATTATATTTACAACCTTACAAACCTAACCTACCTTACGCTAACTTAACCTACGTAGCTAATTTAGAAGAACTTAAAGTATGCGCTCACCTGGTGACACTTGATGGTTACTTCTTAAGGGGCTGACGACTGAGGGCGAATTCTTCGGTTGCTCAGGTTTTAAGGGCTCAGCCGTACCCCACTCTGCTAGTGGGGTGCAGAGTTCAGGGTGGAAGCACGCTGAGCCCGCTGGGGAATGCAGAGCTTGCCCGGGATTGGTAGACGCCGGGGGCGCCTTTTCTCTGATTGGGAAATGCCGTGACGGCTATGGTCGGTGACGTTCGGGTTGACTCAGGATCACTTAGCATGACGCGACGCGGCAGGTCATCTAGCCTGGTGTTGCACACGGCACCACAAAGTCGGCCTCAGGTAGCATTCCTTTGTGATTACAAATTCCAAAGGAAGGCTTTGTGTTGCACGAAAAATTCCGGGCCAGGTAATATCAGCCCCGGCGAAATCGGGGCCAGGTAACATCCCCCCCACTCTGGAGGCGTTCGGTTAACCTGGGCCGGCGCCTGGGGCGTAGCGAGGGTCGGTGCCATGGACCTTGCTAGGCCGCCCCCTCTTGCGCTTGATCTAATACACTTGATTTGACCCAGCGTGTATAATCTTAAAAGGGCCTCTCCACATAGGATTGATGTTGCTTTTTTTGGGAGCCCGGGTCCGCTCCAGAACCGAATCCTCTACCCGATACCGAGGTGGGCGACCCGTGGTCACCGGGTATCTCTGTCTGTATCTGTGCTCGTTCAGGTGGAGCTTCCGTATTCTCGCTAGGCGATCTTCGTTTTGGGTGGGGTCAGCCCCTTCGGGGCGATACCATTCTCCTAGTCTGGGAAGCTCGTACCCTCGAAGCGTTGTTTGTGGTGGCGTTGGGCACCGCGGTTGCCTCGGTCCATCGGCTACATAGGTCGGTGACCACCAAAATGTACATGTTTTCCCGGGGTGTCTTTGCATAGGAACCCATAATGTCGGTGGACACGACTTCCCATGGCTTGGTAGGCGGATGGGGCCGGGGCGGCGGCTGGGGCCGAGGTGGCGGCTGGGGCTGAGGCTGTCCTCGCTTGGAGGTAGCGCACGTCCAACAAGCCCTAACGTATTGACGAACGTTCTCTTTCATGTGAGGCCAAAAGTAATTGCGCTTAATAGCGCGCAGGGTTTCTTCTGCTCCGGGGTGACCGGCTGTCGCGTCCTCGTGATACGCATACAGCACAGCTTCTTGGGAGTCGGTGGGTACGATGAGCTGGCGCCGTTACTTGCCTTGCCTCCAAAGGAACCCATCGTGTACCGTGTACTCACCTAGAATTTTGGCCTGGGCTGCGGTTTGGGGGCCTTCCTGCTGGATGTCGGCGTATTGGGTCAGCAGTCTCTGGGTGTGTAAATTTCGGCGTTGAGACTACTGCACGTGGCCCAGCAGTTTGGCCACTTGAATGATGGCACAGGCAGGTGCTAGACCCGGATTGGGCTGCTTGGCGGCCGGGGACGGGAGCAGTATTCGATCCAGGTCTTTGTCCTCGTCGTATTCCTCGGGGTTGTCAATGGGATTGCGGGACAGGTGGTTTGGCAGTTCGTTGCACCGCCCCGGACAGTGCTCGATAGAAAACGAGAACAACTGGAGGTACAAGAACTAGCGCGCGAGCTTGGTATTGGAGTCCCTGAACTTCCGGAGCCATAATAATGCCCGACTGTCCGTGCGGAGGGTGAAGGGCTTGTCCTCCAGGTAGGGCTGGTACTTCTTAATGGCCCAGACCATGGCAAAGCATTCTAGCTCGTTGACATGGTACCGGGCCTCGGTGGGGAAAAGTCGGTGGCTGCCGTAACTAATTATTCGACGTCCCTGGTCGTCCTCTTGGTACAGCACGGCCGCCAACCCTACTCTGCTGGCGTCGGTTTGCAAAATAAAGGGGGCCGTAAAGTCCGGGCGGCCAAGAGCCAATGGTTGCGCCATCCTGGTTTGAAGCAGCTCGAAGGCGGCGGCGGCTTCCGGGGTCCACCGGAAGCGGTACTTAGCCATAAGGTTCGTCAAGGTCGCCTGCAGCTCGGAGCAGCGAGGGACCCAGTTAAGTAGACCCAGGAAACTTTGCAGCTGCTTCTTCGTCTTGGGAGCCCCCGCGGTCCGTATCGCCTCCAGGTGCTCCGGTCGCAGTTGGTTATTCTCGGTACTCACTATGTGTCCGAGTTATGTCACTTCTCGCACACCGAACCCGCATTTATCCAGCGAGAGTCGCAGCCGATGTTGTTGAAGACGCTCTAGCACCAACCTCAGGTGTCGCAAATGTTCGGTCCAATCCCGCGAGTATACCACCAAATCGTCTAAACTCGCGGAGGTACCCAGCAAGCATCTGGGTCACCAGTTTTTGGAAGGTCACTGGAGCATTCTTCAGGCCAAACGGCATTACCCGAAACTGATACGCGGCTCCGTCGGGACGCGGGGTCGACCGGGACCTGCCAATAGCCCGATTTTAAGTCCAGGGTCGAAAACACCTTAGCAGTCCCTAGGTCGCGCAAGCTCTCGTGAATTAGATGGAGAGAAGAGCTCTGGTCCTTTGTTAATTCGTTCAAATGTCGGTAATCGACGCAGAACCGAGGCTTCTCATCCTTCTTCTTCACGATGACCACGGGAGAGCTGTAGTCTGAGATGCGAGCACCGCGTTAATTTCGGCAGCGACGAGCCACTTCTTTTCTGCCGAACATCGATACGGCGGCAGCCGGAAGGGGGTGTTGTCACGCAGACGAATAACGTGTGCTGTCGTCGCCGTGGTGGTGGACCTTTGGGGTTCGTTCATGACCCCAGCGAAGTCGAGGGCCAGCTGACGGAGGGCTGGAAGGTGCTCTGGCGGGAATTCGTTCCTTGGCAGGTTAGACGGCGGAAGTTGAAGCGTTTTGTCTGCGGGACCCCAGTAAGCGGTTCGCCGCTGACGGTCGCCAAAGTGGACAGCTTGGTGCTGGTAGTCCAGGACCGCCTTGTTGTCCTGGAGCCAGGCTGCCCGAGGATGACTAAATAGGCAAGGCCGGGAAGTATCAGAAATCGGACCTGCTGGGTTGCACCTCCCACGGTGAATTGTATATGGGCTTCGCCTTGGATCTGGGCCTGTTGTTGACTGATGGCCCGATGAGCCTGGCCTCCCCTGAGGGTAAAATCCGGCGCGCGTAGCTTGGATGGACTAGGTTGTGGGTTCTCCCGGTGTTCAGCAAGGCGGCGATCTCGATCCCGTCGATGACTAGCCTGAGACGGGGCTGGTTGCCGGACTGCGGGGCTTGATGTTGTTGTTGGCCATGTCATCGCGCGCCCCGCTGGGTCCGGGCCGGTCTTGAAGCATGCGCTGGCTTGGGGTAAAGGTCTCCCTGGTGGCGTCCAGGACGCCGCCCGACGCGCCCGCGTTTCCCGACCGTACTATCGGGCATTTTCTGTTGTAGTGACGGCCCGAACAGTAGTGGCAAGGAGGCGGATTGTTACGTCTCTGTGAAAGCGCTCTGCGGGGCGAAGCTCTGCGAGGATGCTGCGGGGCCCTCGACGCTGGTAGCTGCGCTTACTGCACTTCGCGCCAGATCTTCTCGCACTTTATGGCTTCGTCTACAAGGCTTATGAGCGACGTGTCTCGGAAGTGCTGTAGTTGCAGCTTCAGTCCGGGTCGTATTAGCCCGATCAGGACACTGAGCTGCTCCTCAATTTTCAGGCCTATCTTAGCAACTAGCATTTTTTTTGTGACCAGAAAGGCCTGCACGCTTTCCGAGTCTTTCTGCTTTTCCCCGTAGAAGCGTGCTGTCAACTCTGCTCGCAAGCTAACTCCCCCAAACTCCTGGAGAAGAAGGTGTTTTGCCTCTTCGTATTTTAGTTGCAGAGGCTGTATCTGGCTCCATAACTCGGCCGCAGGACCCAGGAGGTGTTTTGAAAAATCGTGGCAGCGGCGCGGCTCCTGGTAGCGTTTTTCGAATTCCACCAGGAATTCCTCAACGCTCTCAAGCGGTCCTCCTGGAAAGGTTAGAGGCGGCTCCGGTTCCTTGTTCATCCGGCTTATCGCTTCAGTCAGGACCTCGATTATTTTTAACTGGTTTGTATCCAGCTCGGGGCGGCTGGTCCTCCTAGTTGTCATGGTTTCGTTGATATTTGTGCGCATGGCAGTAGGTATTTCAGAGGTATCTTGGCAGATCCAAGGTTTATTTTGGCGATTTATCTTTGTGTCTTGGATAAGGTTCTTTTCGCCCAAAAAATCTCAGAAAGCTAGCGTTGTTGTACTTGATGTTATTCAGCAGTACTTGGACATTTAACTTTCTGTCCATCTTGTTCTTCTAGTCAATAATAAGCAGTTTTTCAGAACAAAGGACTTGTAGTGCGGGTCTTGATGTACTGTTAGGTTGACCACTGACCTCACCATGCTCATGTATTTTGCCAAATTAGTCATGCTTCGTTCAGAATCCTGATTGAGCTATTTTTTCAATTCGTAGGCGAATTGGTCACTTTCCTTGTGATTACATCACTTGTTGTAAGTTGCCCTGTTAGGAGTTACGTTTCCTTGGTGGTCAGACTTTATGTATTTCTTGGCTACGTTGTAAACTTGAGCCTTTTTGTAGCTAATCTGCGCAATAATTTCTGTCGATGATTTTTCCGCACAAAGAGATTTGAGTATTATATAGCTATCGTGGGTTGTTGATTATGTGAATCTAACCTGTCTTGCTATCTAATAGGGGATTTTGCATTTGCACATTTTGACTTTTCCACAATACAACTTACAAAAGATTCTTGATTTATATATAAAACAATAAAACTTTATCCGCTCAGTTTTACCATTACTCCCACAATGCTTAAAGAAATACTTTGTGGCAACTGGGATAAAACCTACATATTTTAACGTAAACATTCTTTGAATGTACGATAAAACCACAGTTCCTCGACACTTGTCAAACATAACAAAATAATAGGCTATAAAATTAATTTTTTTAAATCAAATATACTCGCTCTCATTTCCCATTTCACTAATGCAATTATTCGTGAGGAAATTGAAATAGAGAATATCCTTTGTATGTGTGTGCGCGCGCATATTTAATTTGTAATTTATTGGCAGATTAAATGTTAATTAGTTATATATACCACAGATAAGACAAAAATACAATAATGTAGCAGAATTTTATATAATAATACTGCAAATTTATTGACGGGTACATTTGTTTTACCCTATTATAGCTCTACATTAGTTTATCATAGTTATGGTACTTCTGACTTAATTGAATATCGATCTTAAGTATTTCAGTACGGAATCTTTAGGATTCTAGGATATTGATATATACGAGGTGCACTCAAGTTACATACAAGGACTGGGAACAGATAGAAACATGCGGTTTATTTTAAAATACGTGCGCACTTTTTGTGAGTACGTGACAAAAATGGCAGTACTGCACGGTACACAGGACTCTTGCGGCAGCGGCGAGAGTAAGGACTGTTTTTGATACTTAAAATACTAACTCTACAAATGCAAACTTCCAACGTTTATAGAATTCATAGGGCGCTCAATTCAAATTCTAAAGTTTAATTTGGATCACTTTATGGAAGACAAACGTAATATCAATCAACTAAATAACAAAAATAATAATCCGTTAAGAACAAATAAGTAAAAAGCCGATGCATTTGTATACCATCTAGCTGAAGTTTTCAAACCAAATTCTGGTGCAATAAATACAAAGATAGAAGAAAAAATTTAAATGTTTCGGTAAATGTCATTATCTATTTGAAATTTTACTGCTACCAAAAATTAAAACTGTTAAATAACAACAAAGGTCTAGGATACAATTTGATATCAACCGTACTAGGGAAGTAAATTCCTGAAAATCCTATTTAATGGAATTTTAAGATTAAACTTTTAACTCAAATTTGGTCAGATTATATCCCTAACCCAGAAAATATCTTAACGATATCTAATCGTAGTGACCTATAAGTCTCTCTCAGTTCTACTAAGTAAACCATTTGTAAAAAAATAAATAATGATTTTCTTCAATATAAATTAGCAGTTTAGTTTTCGACAAAATTATTCTATGATTCAGCAATGTTTGAATAAAGTATGACTTAGAGAGCGGCTATACAACATAAAGAAAACTGTCTTCCACGGGTTTTACTTTTTATTCGTTTTATTTATATTTATATCCATATTTATGTCGCCGAAGGTACAACGATTCTTGCACTTAAAAAATCTCATATTTCATAAACCAAAGAAACAAAGCACCTGGGGCTTTATAAAAGATAATCTTGAAAAACATTACGTTAAAAAAGTTTCAATAGTTAATACTAATATTGAGTATAAAGACCCCAAGAGACACAGTAATTTGGGCATTCCTTGAGCAGCAAACGCAAATACAAATAGATCAGATGATGGTTAATAAGAGAAGACAGACTTCAATGATGGATTTACTTACATATCACGGGGCATGTGAATACTCTGACCACTATATGGTTGGTACCAGGATTCGACTAAGACTTAAGGTAAACGAGAAACATACAAGATACTAAACTAAATGGAAAATTAATAAATGAGATGAAAAAAAATAAAGAAAGAACATATTGAAAAATATATTTTAGAAATCAAGTGTAAATATATAGTGAATAACAAAGCAGATAAATAGTTTGATAAAGCATGTAGAAAAACCAATAAAAAAATAAAAGCAAGGTAAAAATGGCTAAAAGAAGAAAGGCACATAGAATAATAGAAAAAGAGAATAAATAGAAAGCAAACTAAAAGAAATTAAAAATAATAATAAGAATAAATAACATGAAGATAAAATTGAAAATACAAAACTAAAAAAAAAAAACAATATCAATATGGTATGGGAGTAATGCTTTAGAAGCTTATTTAACGGAAGGTTAAATACAAGAAATTAATGATCCTACACTCAAAGAAATAAAAGAAATTATAAACAATAGCGATAATACAAAAAACATCTGAAAGAGACAAAATCAGCATGGAACTAATAAAATCTGGTGGGAACAAATTAAAAGAACAAATATATGCACTGATACAAAAGATCTTAAAAGAAAAAAAATGCCGGAAGAATGGGAGATTGGTCAGGTAATAATTATCCATAAAAAATGAGATCAAGAGATATGTAAAAATTATAATTTATAAAATCCTATTATCGTTATTCCATAAAAGATTAAAGGGAAGTACGGACACTGTGATAGTAAAGTACCAATTTGTATATCAAAAAGGTAAATCTGCAATAAGTGTTGACTACGCGATGAAATAAATAATAGGGAAAACCTATAAACATAAGATAAATGTAAAAGCAAACCTTCGATTCGGTTAAAAGGGTGAAACTCACGTATATCATAAAGAAATAAGGAGGAGCAGTGAAATTAAAAAGAATGATCTATAGTAGTATGGGAATAACTAAAGCAGCGGGAGAACGTAAAGAGGAGAAAAAAAGATTTAGACCACACTTTTTAACACAAATATATAATTTGAAGGATAAGTAAAGAATGATAAGAACGAGAGAAAGACCTATAGTAGCTTACGTGGATGACTTAGTGCTAGTAATGACAAAAAGAGATATAATGAAACCTATGTTAGAGGAGATAATTAAGAAAGATGAAAATGTAGAACTAAAAGTAAACATAAGCAAAACTGATAGTGATAGGGAAGGAAATACGAAACAGACGATAAGAGTTCGAACTAGGAAATATCTAAAAGTTACTTTAATATATACAACAAAGAAGAAAAACCGATAAACTTAAGAAGAAAATAATGGTTATGAATAGGGCCTATCATGCTAATAATATAAAGTCTTGGTAAAGCAAACTAAAGTAAAAATATAAATTAATGAGACCAATAATGACAATCGCAAGGAAAGAAAAAGAAAAATTAAGAATAGCAAAAAAGCTAGTAGTAACATATCAAGCCTAGTTAAAATAAACGAAAATGAATATAAGCAGAGGAACAACCAAATAACATTACAAGAGCGGAAAGAAAAGACAATAAAAAAGCAGCAAAGAGCAAAATGGTTAATACATGTTTAGACAGCGGGGAAAAACAAAATAAAAATAATACTGAAGTGGGAAACAGCAGGACGAAGAAGGAAAGATAGGCCAAGATCAAGAGGTAAAAAATTATATAAAGAGGGCAGGATTAATGGAAGCAGAAGGAGCCGCAACAAATAGAAATAAATGAGAGGAATATATAAAAAAAGTAGAAGAAAAGTTAAGATGGGGACTGATGCATTCCGAGGAAATGGATCTAGAAAGCGCAAACGCGGCGCTACTTCACAAGGGGTGTCATATCAGTCTTAGTGTTAGAAATTAAATTCTAATATACGAGGCGCATTCAAGTTCTAAGGTCTCTAAAGTACTTACCCAAGAAAGTTGAAATTTCTGTTACTTCTCAACGTAATCTCCGTCTACATATACGCATTTTCCACAACGTCATCGCCATGATTCCATGACTACAGGAAACACTTCTTTAGGGGTGCGTTTTGTCTACTGAAAAATTGCTGATGCAATAGCGACTCTATTGGAAAATGAGTGGCCTAGGAGAGTGTCCTTCATGGCGGCATTACGTGTCATCATGTCCTGCGACATTCCCACCCGTGCAGTTTTGTATTCGTCGATCAGCATTCGTAGCACCCACTTTGAAGAAACTTTGCGCATTTTTAGGTCATCAAGCAAAATGGACTTCACAGAGCTTACTGAAATGGCAAGTTTAGAAGCGATATCACACACACTTAATTGACAGTCTTCGATAACAACTTACCCCACTCGCGCTATCAAGCCTACGATTCGGCTGCTTTGTGGTCGAGGTTGCTTCGGTTCATTGTCACACAACTCTTGACCTTCTTTAAATTTTTGCGACCACGAACGCACATTTTTAACATTTACAACGGCTTCACCGCATGCCTCACTCAATTGCCGATGAATTTTGATGGGTGTTTTATCACTCCAGAGGAGAAAACAGATGATTACGCGTTGTTCTTGAACACTAAGTATTGCTATTTATACACAAAACAACACTCACTCCAATGGCGGTAATCCGACGTGTGTACATTTTATGGTGCTGCCATCTATATTACAAATTCAAAAATATTTCCCGCGTCTTTTAAAATTAACCGTATCTTTTTACTTACTCTGACCAATCTGGACATATGGATGTCAGCTACCAGTTTTCAATCTAAAACTCTTTGAACTATGTATAACGTACGAAGACATTGGTCAAATCACACTTTACACAGTGATCTACACATTCCATAGGTAAAAGATGTTATCTATAAAATAGCTCTCAAAGTTCTGAAGGAAAATCACCAATAATGTTAATGATTGGAAATTTTTTAAGAAAAATTATTTTCCTCAATCGAAGTATACTAGTTCTAGTAATAGGGCCATCATGGCTAGCCAACAATCCCCTGTTGAAATATCTGCACATAAATTATTTCCAGGCGTGCAACCCCCGACAAATCATCGTTTTCTGTGCGGAAATCGACGTCGTTTCGGCATATTAAGTGCTCGAATGCAGCGCGAATGCGAATCGCGGAATAATGCAGTAATATGTATGCAGTTTTACGCGTGTGCCTGAATTTTATCCGGCGGCGTTTTACTGCAGCTGCGGTAAATTATTTATACAGCCGGCACTGTTATCTTGGCCGGAATTGTGCATTTAAGCGGCCGATTTTGCGTTTCAGTTAGACGCCGCGTGCGGCGTCGCCTAAACGGCCCGCTGCATACACTCAGCTTTATTGCAGCCGGTCATTAAATTCCGCCTTATTTTCAAATGCCGTGCCTACAGGGCGCTGCAGTTTATCTCGGCGCGGGAAGTACTGCTGTCAAATCAAAAAGAAATACTCCCCAGCATGGAACAGTTTATTTGAGACTTAAATTTCATTTCTATTGTATTATAAAAATATACGTCTTTATGGTTTTGAAATTTATTTTTACTATGATGAAATTGGAAAATTATGAAAATAATTACGATTTCACGATGAGGTGAGATTTAAAGTTTAAAATGAATTTGACAACTAATCATGTTTTACATATTAAGAAATAATTTACTACTAAAAAGGTTACTTTATTATTATATTTTAATATTTTTGCCCTTAAAGTAGTAAATAAAACACTTAAATGTATTTAAAAATAAGAAAAAAACAAACCGCACACGGTAGAGTCTAGAAAGAAGAGATTGTGGATGATAATTTAAGTATAGAAGGAGAGAAATAGAAACTTGAAGAACTAGAAGACAAAATAGAAAATAGCAAATCAGGAAGAAGACAAAGAAAGAGAAAGATCTGCAGACAAAGAGACGGAAAATTCTTCAAAAGAAGTATTAAGCTAAGAACCAAATAATAAAAAAATTAATATTAGGTTGTTACCAGGTCGGGACCGGGCGGTGATAAATCGGGCGTCGGGACGCCACGACCGGCAACGCGTGGGGCACGGAAGGCTAAAAAAACTTACAAGTAGAATTATATTTACAATCTTACAGAACTTAACCTTCCTTACGCTAACTTATCAACTCTAGCTAACTTAACCTAGTTAGCTAATGTACAAGAATTTAACCTACGACTTAATGTACGCGCTGAAACCAGCAGCGAGTCGAGGCAGCGTAGTCGGGCCGCGAGCTATGTGCAGCAGCGCAAGCAGCGGGACCGGTGGCGGAACCAGGCAGCGAGCAGCAGGGGCGGTAGCGCAGCTGGGCAGCGTGCAGCAGGGCCGATGGCGGAGCCGGACAGCGAGCAGCAGGTCCGGGCAGCGAGCAGTAAAAGAAACCAAAAGGGACTCACCTGATGACTCTTGATGATTTCTTCTTAAGGGGCTGGCGACCGAGAACGAATGCTTCGGTGGCTCAGATTTTTAGGGCTCAGCTCGTACCCCACTCTGCTGGTGGGGTGCAGAGTTTCAAGGTGGAAGCACGCTGAGCCCGCTAGGGAATGCGGGTGTTAAATTGGTGGACGCCGGGGACGCCTTTGCGCTGATTAGAAAATGCGCCGGGGCTCTTGCCCTGGTTGGTAAATACCGTAGCGGCTAAAGTCGGTGGCGTTCGGGCCGACTCGGAACCGCTTGGCACAACGCGGCGCGGTAGGTCAACTACTACTGACTCAGGTAACATTCCTTTTGGGATTATACATTCCAAAGAAGGGCCCTTGTGTTGCCCGAAAACTTCCGGGCCAGGTAACATCAGCCCTGGCGAAATCGGGGACAGGTAACAAGGTGCAAAGCTTATCAGCACCGCACAAAAAAGAAGACGATAGGACAAGAATAAAGGCTAAAGGTAGTATAAGCAAAAGACGGCTCACAGAAGAGATCATCTAAATAAGACCATAAAAAGTGATAGATCTACTGGAAATGATTTTAATTTTATCAACAATTAAAAGAAACTATAAGAATCGATCCAGAAACAAGACAAAGAAAAAAATAAAAATTGTAAAAATCAAAATAAGTATATGAAACGTTAGGGCACTGTTAACATCGCGGAAAATGGAAAAAGTAAGATCTGAACTAGGTGCAGCATAGATTTAGCGGCACTATAAAAAATAAGATGGAAGAGAAAGGACAGAATAAACAAAAAGGAATTTACAATTATTTATTCATAAGCAAGAATGTTATAGTGTTGGATTTATATTGTTTGGGGAAAAATTATGGAAGCGAAATTAATAAATAAAAGGCTGCCCTACATAAAATTGTAGGCGAAACGGAATAATTTATCAGTTATGAATATACAGGGTGTTTTAAAAAGGATTACCAGAAAAAAATTATAACTTTTAGCTTTTAATCCGTTTTGATCGAATAATGTACTGTTAGAAAGAGGGAAATATCTCAAACTTTTTCTTTTGCAATGACGAATCCGGTCCATTGTTTCTTGTTTTTTAGCTTTGCCATAACTCTGGTTTTGTTACATTAATACCATGTTATAGTTTTTCAATGTTGCTTTCCAAATTTCTAGATTCCCCTGAAGTTTCTTTTTTCTTTGGTGCAAATATTACTACATCATCTGCAAATGTTCATTCTTTTTAAATTTCTATATTTTGTGTGCAATTTAGCCATTTTAGGTTCACATATCTTGCAATGAGTATAATGAATAAATAGTAGGGGCTTAATACACCACTCTGTTGTAAGCCTTCACTTGTAATAAATTCTTCAGATTGTGGACGTTCTTTTCTGACATAATTTCTGCTATTTATATGCACACTTTTTATTGTCCCAATTAATTTTTCTTGTCAAACTGTTGCAAAAATTTTTTTTGGGTACCCGGTCAAAAGCCTTTTCCAAATCAATAAATGCTAAATATGCTATTTTGCCTTGCCGCAGAATTTTCTCTATTATTTCTTTTAGGCTAAATGTATAGTCGTGTATACTTCCACCCTTTCTAAAACCGCTCTACAAGTCCGTTAGCTGCGATTCTATTTTTTTCTTAATTTTTGTTTTAGTAGTCTCTCATAAATCACACGTGCGGTGCCAAGTAGCATTATTTTGCGGTAGTTTTGGCAGCTACGTCTCTCTTTTTATGTAACGGCAATATAATCCCTACCTCCCAATCTTTAAGTATTATTCTTGTATGCCAGGCCTTTTTGCAGATTTCAAGAAATAATTTTTGACTCCTTCTCCTATATTTCTGCCTCTATCCCGTCGTGTCCTGCTGCTTTTTGTTTTTTTTTATTTTCTTTGCTTTGCACAGTTTCTTTATTGTTGGTTTATTATTTGTTTAGTTTTTTCTATTCATTTTTCTTCTTCTTCTTCCCCTTGGGTTATACCTTTCTCTATTGTCAGGATTTCTTAAAAATATTCTTTCCATCTTCTTAGTACTTCAATTTGATCAGCTATAAGCTTACCATCTTTACTTTTAATTTAATTTAATGTTTGATTTTTCCTAATCTAAAGTTTCTAAGTACTCTGTAAAACAATTTTTGATTTTCTTTACTATTAGTTTCTAATTTGCGTCCAAAGCTATCCCATGTACTTTCTCTTGCTGCTTTTATTAACTGTTTCTATATGTATCTTTTGTTTTCTTGCTTAGGTACACTATTTATATTTCGTTTTCTTTATTTTAATTTTATTTTTAATTTCTTCGTTTCACTGATGTGTTTGTTCATTACAATTATTTATTTTAGAAACTTTGAAGTAACTTTATATTAATATATCTAATCTCTTCTGTAACTATTTTTAGTATCTTTTTATGTATTACATTTCTGTTTAATTGTAGATTTTAATTATTTTGATTTTTTAGGCTGTCACTTCTTACTGCGTGTCCTATTTTGATGTGCCTTATTTTTGCCAGTAATAGGAAATGGTTGCTATATATTTCAAATCCTTTTCTTACCTTGACGTCTTTTTTATCTCTTTTTCCTATCAATATATGATTTTTCTTTTCTACTTCCTACTTTTCTAGTATACAAGGTCTGTCCGGAAAGTAATGCGCCTTATTTTTTTCTGCCGCGACTATCCGTCGCAAAGCGTTACCGTTTGCACGCAAGGGTAGGGGGGAGTCTTGGAAACACAGCGCGACCCGCGCCAGTCAGCTCCGAGCTCCTGGAGTGTCACAGTGCCTAATTCAGTAAACCGTTGTGTGAGTGCTCTGTCGAAATTAAGATGGAACAAACTCTCGAGCAGCGATACGCGATAAAGTTTTGTTTCAAACTTGAGAAGACGCCGTCGGAGACTTTTGATTTGCTTCAGAAGGCTTTTAGTGAGCTGCATGTCATATTCACAGAGCAAAAGGTGGCATAAAATGTTCAAGGAGGGTCGTGAGGACGTCGCTGACGAACAACGATTAGGTCGCCCCTCAACGTCGCGAGATGAAAGTTCGGTTGACAAAGTGTGCGAATTGTTGAACTCTGATAAAGTGTCCGCCTAATGTCAAAAATACTTGACATTCCGAAAACCAATGTGCACGAGATTGTGACGAAAAACTTTCAAATGCGGAAGGTTTACGCAAAACTTGTCCCGAAAATGCTCGCCGATGACCAAAAGAACAATCTCAACGCTCCCCCAGCCGCCCTACAGTCCTGATGTGGTCCCGTCCGACTTCTTTTTGTTCCCGAATTTTAAAAAATCCCTCAAAAGACAGCATTTGGGGACCCTGGAGAACATCAAGGCGGCTACGACGAGGTTACTAAAGGACATCCCAGTGAAGGACCTCCGTGACGCATATAAAGCATGGAAATCTCGTTGGAAGAAGTGTGTTGAAGCAGGAGGGATGCATTTCGAAGAATATTAAGTAATTGTACAAATCGGTTCAATCAATTTCTTAAAACAAAAATGGGCGCATTACTTTCCGTACAGACCTTGTACTAATGCATTGCTTTATATTTATAAAAAAATTGTAACTATAAGTTGTTTTTCTCTACAAAAATCTATTAATCTATTTCCATTAATCTTTCCTCTTTGCCATATTTACTCTAGATCTCCGATGTTGACTCATTTTTCTTTAGCTTTTCCGTTGAAATCTCTTAATATAATTGTTATTTAATTACATTTTGCATTACGTCATTAAATATTTCCAAAACTGATTTTTGTTTTCTATATTATGATCTTTGTTAAGTCCGTATACTGCAATTATGGTCAGCTTATGTTTATCTTTTCCTAGTTTGAAAGACATTAATTTTTCGTTTAAAAATGTCCACTTATAATTTTTTCACGCCCAGTTTTGATTTATGCTACACTACCGTTTGCTTTTTAGTTTGGTGCTACTCCACTATAAATCATTGAATATCTATCATTCAGTTCGACTATGTCTTGTCCTTTTTTTGGTCTTAGTTATTACTATTATATCAATTTTTATTTTTTTAATTTTATTTATTACATTTTTTCTTTTCCACTGATGGCCCTTACATTCCAAGTTGCTAGTTTCCATGCGTGTCCTTTTTCCCTTTTTAGTTTTGTTTTTCTTATTTTTGTTTTTTCTAAATTTATAAGTGTCTGCTCAAATGCGCGTTCCTAGCCCAGTTTTTTCTGTGTGTCCGTCCTACAAATTCGATCATTTAAGTCGAACGAAATCTTTCAAAATTAAGTGTTAGTTTCGGAACGATTTAAATACACTACATGTTCATAAGAATCTTTTTACAAATACAAAAAATATGGAAAGAAGAAAAGACACCAACCGACTTTGAAATGGACCAAATAATAACTATACATTGGAAAGGAAAAAACAGAAATTTAGAAATTATTGGGGGATTTTTTACTAAATACTACATATAAGATAAGGAAAGAAAATATTAGAACACTATGTACAGTCTTGAAGTCTACACCGATTGCTGCATGATAGTAACAAAGATAAAAAAGGGGAAATACAAGAGAAATATTGTAAACTGGCGATGATAATACCGATTATGAAACCATAAAGGTTAATAAATTAAAAGAAGAAGGAACTATAAAGAAATACAAAGAAACGGTAAAAAATAAACTAAAAAATTGATACAAATAATAAAAACACTAAGATGTTATGGAGATTATTTAAAAACATAATTATTGATGCAACAAAAAAGTAAACAAAAAAAAAACAACAAACAAATAGCTTAGTGGAACCAAGAAATAATGCAAAAAGTTAAAATGAAGAAGAAAAGATGAAAGGAATATCTGCATGAGAGAACAAAAACCAGATATGAGATCTACATAAAACAACGAAGTTGTTTCAGTATCCTGTCAATCTGTTTACTTTCCCCATCGTTTTTCCTTTCCTTCCTGTTATTTCCTGTTGTCTGCCCAAATTCTTCTTGGCCTACTGCTTGGTCGTCTGCCTTTCGTTCTTGCTTCTAGAATTTGTTTTGGGATTTGGTGTTCTGTCATTCTTTTTGTATGCCTATACCATTTTAACTGTTTATTTTCTATTATGGGTACTTGTAGTATTTTTCGCAGTTGGTCTCTAAACGTTGTATTTCTTATTCTATCTCTTTTATTTTTTCCATCTACTTTTCTTGGGAACTTTATTTCCACCATAGTAATCTTGGATTTATGTTTGTCTAGCATAGTCCAGCTTTCTGCCCCATAGGTCAAAATTAGAGCATATACTGTTTTATATATGTGTAGCTTTGCTTCTGTCCTTATCTCTCTTTTCCTATTATATTTCAGTTTATAGCGTAGTATAATTGTCTTGCTTTATTTACCCTATTTAATATTTCGCTGTCTATTCTTTCATCATTAATTATTGTTCCTAGATACTCATATATTTATATTTCTTCTATATCTATGTTATCTATTTTAATTATTTGTGCTGGTTGGTGTTGTTGCTTCGATATGTGCATTGTTTTTGTTTTGCCGATGTTGATTTTTAGTCCAACTGCTTCTATTTTTTCTTTTCACACGTTTACTACCGCCTGTAGTCATTTTCTACTTCCTATTAAGACCACAATCATCTGCGTAGACCATGCTTTGGATTTCCATTTACTCCATGTTTCCATTACCTATCTTTAGGTTTCTGCTTCTCTGCTTGCTATTTTTAATCTCCGTGTTTATAACTAAGATGAATAGCAGTGGGCTAAGACTATCACTTTGCTTGATCCCTTCCGTCATACTGAATTCTTACGTCTGTTCTTTCTTATTTTTCTACTTCTATCTTCTACTTTCTTATATACACTCTCTATTACTCTTCTCGGTCTCTCAGTAGTTAATTTTAGTTGTTTTAGTACTTTCTATATCTGTTTTCTAGGCACGGTGTCGAAAGAGGCTTTAATGAAGGCCAGGTATAAATCCCTTCCTCTGTCTGTCATCTTTTCCATAGTAATTCTTAATGTGAAAATATGGTCCTGTCCTTTCTACATGCTGCTTGCTCTTCCTCTATCTGTCCTTCTGTTTCTTCTCTCAAGCGTCTTTTTAAAATTGTTGAGTATATTTTTAAAGCGCAAGAAGAAAAGTATATAGCCCTATAGTTGTTACATTCAATTGTTTTCCCACGTTTGTCTGCATATCTTCGGATCTATTTTACCATGCTAGTTTCTCCATATTTCATTATCTCTGGTGGTATTTTCGCATCTCTTTAACCGCTGCTTTTACTTCTTCTTCTGTTATATTTTATGTTCCTTTGTTTTCAAGTTTCTATTCTCTATATTGTATGGGGTTTCCTTGAATTTCTACCTCTTCTTTCTTTTTAAAATTTTCCTCGAAATACTTTCTCTATATACCCATGATTTCTGCTGTTTCTGATTTTTTTCTGTTATTTTTGTCTTTTAAATCCTTATTTGTTTTTTGTGCGTTCTTAGATTTTTGATTACACCCCAAAAAATTTTTGATTGTCTTTATAGCTTTATTCTATTTTGTTTTCAAAATATTTCCACGTCCTTGCTTTTGCCTGTTTTTGCATTTCTGTTTATTATAGTTTTGCATCTTATGTACTGTTTCCAGGCTTGTTTCTTCCGTTTTACTTTTTCTTCATACTATCGTTTCACCACACTCTTCTTTTATGCCATGTGTTTTGAATAATTTTTTGCCACCCGTTGTGTTACCTTCTTAAGTTTCTGCCATCTTTGATTAACCTCCCATTTTTCTCCCTCCTCTTCCTCTTGTTGTTTGTAGATTTCTAAGTTATTTTTTAGTAGTTCTTCATACTTTTGTCTATTTTCCCCATTATTTAGTGACTCTGTCTTCAGTCTTTCATACTTTGTCTATTTTAACTTTCGGGGGCTGAAAGCTCATAGCTATTATTAATTAAGAGCTTATGATCAGTATTCATTTCAGCCCCTCTTATAACCTTTATATCATTGACTGCCCATCTCATTTGTTTTGTGTACGTTATATAGTATTTATTATATAATATTATGTGTTCTCCATTATTATTTAATTTCTTCTCTACGCTTTTCTACTACTTTCTGCAGTTTCTTATAGAACGCCTTCTTTTCGTTTATAGCGGCATTTTCTGTGCAAGCATATATTTATATTAGTGTTACTGTTTCTTCCAGCTGAATGTCTATTACTATTATTTTTCGGTTGATTAGTTTCTAATTTGCTATTTGACTCACAATTTTTGCTGTTACTATTATCGCTACTCCTTTCTTTGCTCTACTCGTTGAAACCATTGAGTATCTTAAAACAGCCATTTTTTCATGTTTATTATTTCTTGTCCGTCCTTTTTGTACTTTTCTGTACTAATTCCACTTCCTTAATCGTTCCGTTAATCGTTTTAATATACTATGCTCCGAGTCTTAATTTTATTTTCCGTTTTAGTCGTTTTCCTTCAATTCGTCCAGTTCCGAGACAATAAAAACTTCTTTGAATCAGCGTACCTCCAGTGGGTAATTAGCCTGACGTGGAGGGCCCCCTTATCTTGCGAAAACTGGGGTTCGGTTATACCCCCGGGCACTGGGTCGCCAGTTTCGTTAATTATCTAGCAGAGGGCACCACGTGCAGGTGAGGTTGGCATTTAGGTGACTAGATGTTGTCGCCACCCCCTATCCCCTTTGTTGCCTGTGTTATCTAAAATTTCAAAGACACTGCTAGCTAAAAGCTTAAATAAGTTTGTCGTATAAAGAAACCTAATGCCTTATCACCAATTTGGGTTTAGACAGCATCATTCTACAATCGAACAGATGCATCGTGTAGTTGACACCATCAATAAAACATTTGAAGATAAAAGTTACTGTGCGGCAGTATTTCTAGACATTAACCAAACATTCGACAAAGTATGGTACCAAGAACTTCGCTATAAACTCGGAAAGAAACTTTCAGAAAACTTCTATATCATCCTTAAATTATATCTAAGTAATTTCGAGTGAGATATGAAAATCAGATAACAGCTCTACACCAAATAACGTCGGGCGTACCACAAGGTTGTGCACTGGGTCTATTATTGTACATATTATTTACTGCTGATCTCCTAACCAATGATAGTGCTATTTTAGCAGTTCACAAAAATCCAGTTGAGGCAAGTAACTTATTACAATTAATTATCAATGAAATCGACAAATGAAATAAGAAGTAGAGGATCAAAGTAAATGAGGCCAAGTCAAACCATATTATCTATATTAAATGTCGGGTATATTTATCACAAATAATGATAGGAAACCCAACTATAACTACCACAGACAATGTTAAGTATCTCGGATTACATCTGTATAAGGGATTGATTTTTTCCGCCCACACATTTGGAAAAAATCTAGGTACTAAATTCCGAAATCATTATTAGCTACTGGGAAGATAGTCTCAACTTTCAGTCCGAAACAAATTGCTTGCGTACAACGTTACCTTCAGGTCGGTATGGACTTACGGGTTGCAGCTTTGAGGGATAGTATCAGAATAAAACATTGCTATAATCGAAAGGTTCCAGTCTAAAGTGCTGCGCACTGTTGCGAAAGTCTCCTGGTTTGTTACGAATAAACACATCTACAATGATCTCCAATTGCCCACCGTAAGTGACACGATTGCGCAGTGTAATGTAAATTACATTCATGGATTAGAAAAGCATCCAAATGTACTGGTAATAAACCTAATTGATAACAGAAAGCAGAAAAAGAGATTAAAGTGCAAAAAACCATTGATAGATCAACATTAACTTGAAATTTAATTATTTTAATTACACATTTGTAATAATTATCATATTGTTCATTGAAACATATCTTTAACCATGTCAACGTCGTCAGATCGCGCAAATGCTTATTGTTAATACTGCAACAGAGTCCGGTGTCAACGCTCGTACTGAACGGATGTGATAAGTGACCGCAGTGCTATCGTGACCTCGCGCGATTTATCCATGAACATATCTTATTTCGCATATTTCATTTAATTTTACATACAACGTTTACGAATTCTTTTCAATATCCAAGACAATTTAAAATAAATTAGTTCCCCCTTGCGGGAGTGATTCAATGTCAACCACCAAAAGAAATAGTAACCACCTCTGGCCACCAATTAGTGATCTACAGAAGAAGTATCTTTGGAACCATGAAACGTTTCTAGTGCAAAATAAATATTATCTGCACAGCAAACATCGATCCCAACACCGGTGACAAGGAAGATGGAAACAGCAAAACACCTCTAGAATCCGCCAAAGAAGTGAACAAGATTAAGATACCGCCAATCTTTCTCCACGGGCCTGGAAAGCATAAACAGACAAATGACCTAAATAAAATCATTACCACGGCCCTCAGCGGAACCTTTCTGAAAATCATTTTAGGTTTGGAAGCTGATTACAGAACACTCGCTAATGTTATCTAACTAATAAAATAGCTTTTCACATTTATTAAAACCCAAATGAACGGCCTCTGTCAGTTGTTATTAAAAAATGTGCCCTTCTCGTTAACAGAAGCAAACATTCTTGAAGAACTCGCCCAATATAATCTTCCTATTACGCGGAAAACAACTAATAAATTCATAAAATTAACTATGCCACACACTAGTAACAGTTGAACCAAGAAGAACTTCAGGAAACACTCCACAATGCCACAGATGCCAACGATACGACCACACAAAGAATTACTGCCGACTACAGCCATGGTGTGTAAAATGCTTAAGGAACCATCTCTAGTCTGATTGCAATAAAGATAATAACTGCCGCAATATGTGTTAACTGTGGAAGCAACCACCCGGCTAACTTTCGCCCTGCTCGTATTTCCAAGAATTCAAGTACAACAAAAACAAATCCTCAAGTACCAATTCCAAAACCGGAAACAACAGACAAGCACCTCTTCCAAACAATAACTTCACCACTTTCCAAAACGAATAGTCCAGCTAACTGTAGCCAACCCTGAAGCACTCCAAAATCCTGATACAGACGCACCAATCAATACAATCTTGAAAACAATTCTCAATTTCATTTAACTTTACTTAGGGCAAATCAAACAATTACCTTTCCTCCTTAATGGACCATAACAATATTAACACTATTATTTACTTAAAACTTCTAAACTGGAACGCAAATGGTACTTTAGCCCATCGAGCAATGTTTTCATCATTTCTCGCAAGACGCAATGTAGACGTGGCATGCGTCTCTGAGACATATTTAACAATACATGATAGTTTCAAAATTCCCGAATACCATCGTTACTGCACGGACTGTAATACAGTGGTTGTATCCGGAGGTGTGGCTATACTTGTCAAGCGTAAACTTGAGCATCATGAGTTTCCACCGATTAAAACTATTAATCTCGAGACCATAACGGTTAGGGTCAAAACATAGGAAGGCACCTACATTAAAGTCACAAGCGCTTATCGACAACCTAACAAGAACCTTTTAATTCGGACGAACCGACGCTACCAATCGGAGATCTCAATTCCAAAAGTACAATTTGGGGATGTAGAAAAGATAATCCATCTGGACTAAGACTTAACTCTTACTCTGAAAAACACGCCTTTCAAATTCTTGCCCCGGAAGATCCGACTTACTTCCCATATCCAGGCGATCACAATCCGGACATATTGGACATAATAGTACAAAAAAATGTTCAAACTCAAATCTTCCAAAAGGTTAACACCGAACTTGATTCAGATCACTTGCCGGTTCTGATCTCATTTACAATAACATCAATGTTAAATTACCCTCCAACTAAGCTGAAGAATAAAATTGTTAACTGAAATCGCTTCAAAGGAGCAAACTTGAATTGTCCGAACGGATTAAAAACCACAAAGGACATAGACAAAACGGTTGATCATGCCACAAAAAGCCTAATAGGCAGCTTAAACATAAAAAAACCTCAGATATACCAGCCCAAAAACGCCTCCATTATATATAATTGATCTTATTAAACAAAAAGCCAACATCGCAGAGAATGGCAACGTTCTAGAAACCGTGAGACAAAAAAACTAGACAACAATCTGAGCCACCGTATCAAACATGAGCTAGAGAGGTACAGAATTGATTCCTATCAAAAACTCAGGAGCGACTGGCAAACACAGGAAATTTCATCTACTCCTACGCAAGACAAAATATTGTGTACAGATGAAGATAAATGTGAAGCCTTTGCCAAATCACCTAGCACAAACTTTTACTCCGCATCAACCAATATCTCAGGGTACGTCAATCTGACCAACGGACATCTTGAAACAAACCAACCAATAGTAGGACGTAACATGAAACTGATCTTCCCTACGGAACTGGCTGCTATAATAAAAAAGCTTCCGAACAGCAAAACTCCAGAAGAAGACGAAATAACCCGATACACACTCAAAAACCGTACAAAAAAAGCGTTGGCTTACTTATTATTACTCTTCAACGCTTGTTTGAAAAATCTTTTATTTTCCTAGCAAATGGAAACATGGACTTATATTAATGTTTCCTAAACCAAGCAAAAACAATAAAGAACTCATATATATCATCATCTCCAAGGTTTTCGAAAAAGTAATAAATAGCAGACTCAATGATGAAATTTCCAGACTGGAATTAATCCCCCATTCCCAGTTTGGGTTTAAGAAAGGACATTCCATCTGTCATCAGCTGCAATGCATAGTCGAACTAATAGAATGGGGCTATGAATCGAAACAATACACTGCTTCAGTATTCATTGACTTAGCCCAATCCTTTCACAGAGGTTGGATCGAAGGGCTCAAATATAAACTTTCTCGCTCACACATATCGGAATATTTAAAAGTAATTATATTCTCATATCTCGAAAATAAATCTTTTGCAGTAAAAATACACGCAGCCATCTCTTCTACCAGACCTATCAACACAGGGGTGCCGCAGGGAAGCATCCTAGGGCCTTTCCTACCTCCACGACATTCCCAACACCATTGCAAACCTAGCATTATATGCTGATGACCAAAAATGAAAAACTGACAAGGGCTATCGAACAACTTCCAACCTCAATGAATACTTTAGCAAGATGGCTCAAGTCCTGGAACTTTATTAATTATTCTAAGTGCGCCACTAAAATATTCACCCTTAGACGAATCACTAACTCAATAACCCTAATACTAATAATACTAAATAATACTGCAGACCCCGTGAAATATTTAGACATCTGCCTAGATACTCGCCTCATATGGAATTTTTATATTAACAAAAAACTTAAAGAGGGTCACACTAGATTGGTACAACTCTACCCACTGATTAATAAAAAGTCGTCCCTACAAGCCGTCACCTTACTGTACAAATCACTGATGCGGCCACTAGTGTTATATGGGTACACCATTTGGGGGAACATTTCCCAAGCAAACAAAGAGAATTCAAGTATTGCGAAACAGGACGACAGTTAATGCATTCTAAATAGACAATTACACCTCGAACTTGGCATGGACACCATTCAAGAACATATCAAAAAGCTGACCAAAATTTATCTTAATACTAGTGCGGGCGCAACTTATTACGAACTAGGGCGAAAAGAAATCCACAAGCGGCTAAAACGCAAACTTCCTTAAGACAGTTATACAAGCAGTAGTGATGAGGACTGATATTAATGATGATATCAATGTAAACAACTGACAATATAACTAGGTTATAGAGAAAGAATACTGCAACAGATTCCATTGTAAACCTCGAACAAAAAAAAAAAAACAACTAATCCAGTGTTTACAAAGTGAGAGCGCTATTACATTATTATTTTTAATTACAAAATCTGTTGATTTCTCATACTTATATTTTAAAATTTCAATATTCAGATGGATTAAAATATGTCAGGTTCAAAATGTTAAGTTTGTTGTTTGATTTATTGGTTGTCTGAAGAAAGAATCTGTGACGATAAAATTGTGGAGCCAGAAATTTGCATTAAGATTTTTGTGTTTTTTATTTATTCTAATTTTGAAACTTTCAAATCCACCCTTGGTGTTTAAAGTAAAACATAGCAGATCCTTTTCTGATTCCGGCATGTTATTTTTAATATAATTCTTAACATCCGCCTCAGCGGCATCTTTTTTGAGCTTTTTCGCGAATAACCATTTGCGATGTGCACCTGTGCGACCGTTTCAAGTTTTTGGTAGACATTTATTATTTCGTTTTAGTTAGTTTTGGAAGTGGAGGCATAGATTTGAATAAAACATGGTTTGCGTTTATTATCACTGTCGAAATAATTTATTGGCTTATAACTTAGCGCTGATTACCATTTCTTGGGTATCCTTACTGCCACTCTATTCACAGGCCCGGTTTGGTGTCCAGAGAAGTAAATGTTATTGCCATTCTTTGAAGTAAAGTGACCATTGTCTTTCCAGTTGATTTCACGTAGATCTTCTGGGTTTATGTCTTTAACTTTTGTTCAATAATGTCGAGCTTTATTTAAAATAAAGGGTGTCCCAGAATTAACGCAAGATTTAAATTTGCCGCCATTTATGCAGCAAAGTGTTGACAACCCTAAAACAAAAACAAATCGACCGCTGACAGTTTAGGGTTAGTAAAAATGGAGCGTTACACGATAGAACAACGTGTATTCATTATTGAACAATATATCAAAAATAATGAAAGCTTGGCGGTCGCTTTCCATTTTTCATCAATATTGACTTCGTCTATTTGCATATTTATATTTTTTATCTCATTTGTTATTTTCTGTTGAACTATATTATATATTTTGGGTTCCTTTAAACGTCTTGTATCTATATAGTCATTCTGGGGTCTTATTATCTTCTTCATCCTAACTGTAATTTTTGCTGCAACTGGATTGTGGTCACTGTGAATGTCCGCACCAGGATATGTTTTCGCATACTTAATGGAATTTCTATAGCGATTATTACAAAGAATGTAGTCTATTTGATTTCTTACTGTTTTCCTGGCTTATCAGCTGGAGACTTCCATGTATACAGCCTGCGAGCTGGAAGTTTAAAAGCGTGTTTGAGACTATTAGATCTTTGTCCTGGCAGAATTGTATCATACGGTCTCCTCTATCATTGCGATCTCCTAGCCCAAAACCACCGGTACATCTTTCTACTTTCGCATTTCCAACTTTCGCATTAAAATCACCCAACACGATTGTAATATCTTTTCGCTTAATGCTTCTGTAGATTTCTTCTATTTGTGCATAAAATTCTTCGCATTCTTCGTCTTCCTTATCGGCAGACGGCGCGTAAATTTGGATGATATTCATATTACCGTTGTTTGTTTTCAACTGTAACATCATTACTCTGTCTGAGAGTGGTATGAAGGTTGTGACTGCCGTTGCTGCTTTCTTGTTTAATATTATTCCAACTCCGTATCTGTGCTGAGGGCCATCATTTCCCGAGTAGTACATTATACCATTGCTTGTTGTACATTTACCATTTCCTGACCATCTAACTTCACTTAGACCAAGGATGTCTATCTTCAGTCTATCCATTTCTATTACAGTATTGTGCAGTTTGCCTGGTGCCAGTAAACTGTTTACATTCCACGTCCCGATCTTTATATTATTTGTTGATAACTTTATAACTCTGCTCACAACTGTTCCCCCCGGAAATCCGATTGGGGAACCTGAAACTCCGGATTTAGATTTAGCTCTGAAAGTTGTCATATTGATAATGATAATGATGATAATTTTACTAAGGATATCTTTTTAGATCTTTAATGCAGTGGTTTCCACTTGCCTTCTGCATTCTTACGCCGTTGACCATCAATTTGGTTCCTCCGTCTTTAAGGTCTGTTTTTTCAACCTGAGGGCAAAAGAGTGCCCTATCTCTGCTGGTTCTTCCACCCAAAGCTGTTGACCATGCAAGAGTGTGACCACTTATACCGGCAGCCGATCGGTTATCACCATCCCTGGTTCCCCTCATGGTTATCTAGGAGCCATTAAATCCATTATTTGGAAGTTGCCACCTGTGTCACCTATGCTATAAACCTTGGATGACACAGGATATTTTAGATCTCATGGATCTGAGAAGAAGGAATAAGCTAAATGTACAAAAATATAAAGAAATTCATAAAACAATACAAAGTAAAATGAAAATAGCGAAAGAAAAACACCTGTCTGAACAATGTGAAGAAATTGAACTACTACAAAGTAAGCATGACAACTTCCACATGTACAAAAAGATCAAAGAAGTAACAGGATATAAAAAGAAAAGTGGCGCCAATAATGTCATCAAAGATGCTGATGGACATATACTAACAGATATAAAAGATCAAATAAACAGATGGAAGATATATATCCAAGAACTTTACAATGACGAAAGGCCGGAAAACACCAGTTTAGAAGTAAAGGACGAAAATTTTAAAATTCTAAAATCGGAACTAAATTATGCACTAGAAAACATGAAAACAGGCAAAGTTGCTGGCCCGGACGAGATACCAATAGAAATTGTTAAACTTTGTAACGATGAAACATTAGATGTTATTTTAGACCCTTTTAACACTATTTATGACACTGGGCAAATTCCCAAACAATGGTTGCTATCTACCTTTATTTTAATTCCCAAGAAAATTAACGCAACAGATTGCTCAGATTACCGAACTATTGCACTTATGGGACATATTTTAAAACTATTCTTGAAAATAATTCATAAAAGAATTTACAAAACATTGGAAGAAGGAATAAGTAACTCCCAGTTTGGTTTCCGCGCAGGTCTTGGAACGCGTGAAGCTCTCTTTGGGGTTAATGTGCTATACCAGCGATGCATGGATATGAACCAAGATGTGTTTACCTGCTTCATCGATTTCGAAAAGGCGTTTGATAAAGTGAAACATGGTAAACTACAAGAACTTTTACTTAAGAAAGGCATAGATAGGAGAGATGTGAGGATAATTAGTAACCTATATTGGGGACAGAGTGCTAACATAAAAGTTGGAACAGAAATAACCGAGGAAATTGAGATACGCCGTGGAGTGAGACAGGGATGCATCCTATCTCCACTTCTGTTTAACGTCTACAGCGAAGCCATCTTTAGAGAAGCCTTAGATGAGGAATCTGCGGGAATTATTATAAATGGAGAAATAGTTAACAACATGAGATACGCAGATGACACAATCCTCTTAGCAAGCAACCTTACTGACATACAACATCTGCTTGAAAAAGTAAGTGATCGCTGTAACCACTACGGATTAAAAATAAATTTTAATAAAACCAAATGGATGGTAGTTACAAAAACTCCACACATTCAAGGAAACTTAAGAGTTGCAAACATATTAATAGAACGGGTAAGGAAATACAAATACCTCGGGACGTGGATAGAACAAACAGCTGATCAAACAACGGAGATAAGAACTCGTATAGAAATAGCTAGATCCTGCTTTGCAAAATTAAAGAAAGTACTTTGCAACCGAAACATAAACATTGGGCTCAGAATACGAATGCTTCGCTGTTATGTATTTAATATCATGCTCTATGGCGTAGAAGCTTGGACACTTAAGAAAAAGCAAACAAACAAAATACAAGCCTTTGAAATGTGGTGTTACCGCAGAATGTTGCGTATAGCCTGGATTGAAAGAATAACTAACAGAGAAGTTTTGACAAGGATGAACAAGGAATGTGAAATAATAAATACAATAAAAAAGAGGAAACTAGAGTACTTAGGCCATGTAATGAGAAATCCCAAATACGCACTGCTCCAACTCATCATGCAAGGGAAGATAAAGGGAAAAAGAAATGTTGGTAGGCCTAAAATGTCTTGGCTAAAAAATCTCAGAGATTGGTTTAATTGCAGCAGCATTGAACTATTTCGATCGGCCGTCGACAAAATCCGTATAAGAATGATGATAACCAACCTCCGTGAAGGAGAAGGACCATAAGAAGAAGAAGGCTGTCGCTGTTCGAAAATTTCATACAAAATATGGTCGGAATAGTGTTTTAATTTCGTCAACTGTGAAGAGATTAATTGAAAAATTCCGAGAGACAGGATCCGTTGGAGACGCCAAACACACTGGTCGTCCAAAAACAAGCCGTTCAAATGTCAACATCGAAGCAGTGCGTGAGAGTGTCGGTGACAATCCAGGAACCTCAATTCGGCGTCGTGGACAAGAATTGCAAATTTCAAGAAGCTCTCTAAAGCGTATACTCACTAAAGATCTGTGTTTCCATGCTTACAAAATTCAATTAACACAACAACTGAAACCTATTGACCATGCACAGTGAAGAAAGTTTGTTGAATTGATTATTGAGCATCAGCAAATGGATGCTGATTTTACGAGCAAAATCATCCTAAGCGACGAAGCACATTTTCACCTTGATGGGTTTGTTAATCGCCAAAATTGCCGCTTTTGGGGTTCTGAGAACCGACATGTGACTGTCGAAAAACAAATGCATCCACAACGTGTCACTGTTTGGTGTGGATTTTGGGCTGGAGGCATAATTGGACCATACCTTTTTGAAAATGAGGCTGGTTTAAGCAGTGACTGTTACTGGTGCTCGATATCGCGACATGATAACACAGTTCTTTTTGCCGAAATTGGGTGATATTGATGTGGCCAATATGTAGTTTCGACAAGACGGTGCCACATGCCATACAGTCCGTGAAACACTTCAATTACTGCATGAGACATAGATCGTGTGATTTAACAAAATTAGATTTCTTTTTATGGGGTTATTTAAAATCACAGGTCTATGTCAACAAGCCCATAACCACGCGTGCATTAAAGGAGGAGATTCAACGTTGCATCAACGAAATTCAGCCACATTTATGCAGAATAGTCATGGAAAATTTTGACAAATTTTGCAAAGCCATGGAGGCCATTTGCCCGATGTGTTATTCCATAAATAACCCTATCCTATGTACTTTACGATTCAATAAAAAAATTACAATCAAAACTGTTTTCTATTTAATTCAAATCTTGCGTTAATTTTGGGACACCTTTTATATGTAAATAAAATAACAATAGAATAATATTAGAACAACTCTGAAAAAGAAAGGGAAAACCAAGGAAAATATGTATGTAAAGTATTTATTTGAAAAGAGGACTGGAGAGTGGTTGAATCTTTTTGAGGTCACCGAGTATCTGTAATGCTTTGAGAATGGACGTGCAACTTGCTATATTGCATACTATTAGCCAGTCAGCTGAGGATAAACAAGGTCTATTTGATTTAGAGACTATTATTGTTAAACAGTCCAGCGAGTTCTAGCTATTGATGTTTAGCAAAGTTGAACAGTAAGCTTAATTAGGTTGGTACATAGAGCCAGCCCGAGCAGATGTTCCGCAGGCATCGCGCAAATAGCTGCGGTTAATTGGCAAAAGCTCCGGCGCCGGACGGCTTGGACAGCGCCGCGGCTGCCGCGCGCCTCCGCGCGCCGCCGCTGGCGCGCCGCGCCGCCGTAGGCTGCGGAAATTAGAACGAGATCCCGTCCGCGATAGCAGTCTCAACAAATTTATTTCAAATCTTCCGCCTGATTGCTGTTATATATTTCTGGGGCGTTCGTGCGAACACTCGATAATAATGATGTCGGGATTTACGTCTCATTTCCATGGCTTCCTGGCCGTTATCTGCGTCGGATCTGCAGCGGGCGGCCGGCAGCGCTCTCCACGCCCTGCCTCTTATTCCGTCTTCCTCCCGCGGTTATTAGTTGCCTGCCTCCCCCGAGACCCAACTTAAGAAAGACGAACTTTATTGCCCACGTCTCGGGTGTACAGGAAATGGAATCCTGCCGAATGAATATATCGGAAATGTCTGCGAAACTTTCTATTTGATTTTCTCGATCATTTCGGGGCCGCATTGTTGAATTTTATTTGGGCGCCGCGCCGGGTCCGAGTGATCTAATCAGCTGTGCCGATCGTGTCAGTTTTTTCTGCGCGGGAACTATTGTTATCGAGTTGTCTAGCGCTTTTGCGGAAGCCTACAGCAAATTGTTTTAATTGAAATAGTTATCACAGGCCAAGTTCCTAAACAACTACCGGGAAAAGGTTTTATTTATATCACTTACCTCTTCAATGCTGCCCTAAGATTAAGATACTTTCCGGAGCAGTGGAAGGTTGCTACAATTATAACGATCCTTAAATTTGGCGAACCAAATAATAACTGACATCTTTTAGACCAATCAGCCTTCTACCCTTATTGTCCAAGGTTCTTGAAAAGCTGCTGCTGCATAAAATAACACCAATACTTACGGAGAAAAACGTTATCTCTAACCATCAGTTTGGCTTCCGAAAACAGCATGCCACTACTGATCAAATTCATAGAATTACAGACCGAATTCTAAAAGATTTTCAAAAAAGAAAATATTGTTCACTATTTTTAGATGTCGCGCAAGCCTTTGATAAGATCTGGCACCAGGTTTTACTGTTTAAACTAAAAAATATCCTACCCCATAACCTAGATGAAATCATTAAATCCTACTTAACCGATCGGCGCTTATTCGTCAGGTGTGGTGATTCACAAACCTTATTTCCTATTAAAGCTGGTGTTCCCCAAGGGAGTGTACTGGGACCGTTTTTATATCTTTTCTTTACTGCTGATCTACCCACTACACCAAGAACTACACTATCGACGTTTGCTGATGATACAGCGATACTCTCTTCACATACGGATCCAACTATAACGTCTAATTATCTCCAAGCAGATTTAAATGGTTTAATAAGTGGCGTATAGATATTAACGAAACCAAATCGGTCCAAGTAACATTACAACAAGAAGGGCTACTTGCCCAGCTGTAGTGTTGAACAACCAAAAAATACTACAGGATGACAGCGTTAAATATTTATGGTTACATTTAGACAGAAGACTAACGTGGAAGAAACATATCTTCACAAAAAGAAAACAGATGGGCTTAAAATTCCAAAAGATGTGTTGGCTATTAGGGCGCCATTCGCAATTATCCCTAGAAAATAAAATATTACTATACAAAATTATTAACAAGCCAGTATGGACATATGGAATGCAGTTACTGTAAGCAAGTCAAAAATCGAAATACTAAAGCGATTCGAGGCTAAAGTTTTGCGATCTTTAGTTAACGCCCCTTGGTATGTTCCTAATGTAACAATACTGGTGTGGCGGCCTTTTCGCCCTTGAACCGCTTTTATATCGCGGCGGCGCATGCTGGGGGCTTTGACATCTGCCACTACGTTTTGCCATCGCACACAAAACGGCATATGGGCTTTTGCTCAGCCGACAAGTCTGCATACGCCGTCGGCGGCACCTTTTGATATGAAAGGTGCTGGCGAATGAAAATTGCCCGCAAAGACCTGCCGCCAAGCCAGGCGCGAAGCCCGAAAACACTCGCCATCCGCAGCGCGGCCAATTCGGTCGTGTCTTGACACCCGCATACATTCGCGATCCGCAGCGCGACCAGTTTGGTCGTGTCTTCACCCGCAAGAAACGTTCGCACCCCGCAGCGCGACCATTCGGTCGCGTCTTATCATCCCGCAGATACCAGATCCGCATCGCAGAGGTGGCCACCTTGGAATCGCCGACGAAGCCGAAGCCGAAGCCGATTCAGGTGAGCGATTTGGCAATTCTTTGGTTGATATCGGTAGCCGCCCCCATCCGCTTACGCGACGGCCGTTTAAGGGACGATTTTGGCCTTATCGATTGACGTTCCAATACGGGCCGTACTACGTTTCCCACACCGCCCCACGAGAGCGGCTATTTACACGCCTGCCTCTCCAAATACGTAGGGACAATCATTACCGAAGAAATACAAAAGTGCAGTGTTCCTTACCGCGAAAGGCTTTGTGTTCACCCAAATACACTCGTGGAGTGCCTTATGGATAGTGACGAAGAAGAACCTCAAAAGACATAAACTGTCTGATCTGCCAACCCGTTTCATGTAAAACATAAAGTTTTGTTAATTTGGGTTCATGCTACTCTTGTTTATGTACAAAATCAAAATTATAATGTTTATAAAAAAGAATGTTTAATGGAATATTGTCAGCATGTCTAGTTTATATTAATTATATTAATTTTAAGTTAAAATAATTACTGAATATCATAAGATGACAGATTGTAAAGTTATCAGTAGACTAAAAAAATTGAAGTAGTTAACAATCAATAATAATTAATATTTTTAAGTTATCAAGAGTACTAAAAGTTAACCTAGAAATCGAAAGAGAGAAACTATTTATAGTTATGGCCTATGCACCTGAGAACGTAAAGCCTCAGCAAGAAAAAGAAGCTTTCTTTGAGGAACTAAGCAAAGAAATATCATATGCAACAGAAAATAAAGAACTGATCTTAATAGGAGATCTAAATGCCCGAGTGGGAAGCCAAATAATTAATGGGACGAAACAAAGATTTAATGAAGACGCAATCAACCAAAATGGTGAACTGTTAATACAACTAATAATCGATTACATAATATGTAATAGAGCAATAAAACTAGAACAAATATTGACCATAAGAACCTTAGATTTAGCGGACGTAAGTAGTGGATAAATTATTGCTGGGAAAATTAAGGATAAGGACAGAGAACCAAGAAGGCTACGAAGAAAACCTAAAGATAAAACTGTTACAAGACAAAACAATTTTAAACCTGTATTAAAATCGTTTGTGGTTGTGTTTGGGCAACATTAGAAATAACAACAAATTAAAACAGACACCGTTGCCTAGTATAAGTTAGAAACAAATATATTAAAGAGTGCGAAATAAGCACTGGAAACAAAGATAAAAACTAATAAGAAAAGAAATAAAAAACACCATGGTTTCCAAGAGAAGTCCAGAGGATGAGTGAAGAAAAAGGAAAAGCATTCATAGACTACATATTAACAGAACGTCAGAAAACTACAATAAATATAAGGCGGTAAGAAATAAAGTTAACAGCGACATTAGAAAAATTAAGGAAGAGTATTGGAAATTTTTTTTATAGAAATTTCAAAGTGATTTTTATAGCAACAAAAACAGACATGGAAAGTGATAAAAAGCAGTAATGTCGATATGAACGAATATGTAGTAAAAAATAATATTGACACGGATGTATGGGTGAACGTCTTCAAGGAATTATATAAAGAACCAGACACGATAGAGATAAAGAACGAAGATGAAGAGATAATAACTATAAATAAATAAAGAACAATTATTGCAACTTTTACAAAAGATGTTTTACGAACAGATGACTAAAACATGGAAAAATAGTATAATTATACCAATATTCAAAAAGGGCGATCGGCAAATATTGGGTAACTACTGTAGAATTACACGATTAGACATCTCACTTAAGCTAACAATAAGAATTATAAAAGAAAGAATATAAAACAGAATAACTCTCACAGACCAACAACAAGGTCTTAGAAGATTCTATACTGACGCTACCTTGATGACCCAACAATTAATAGAAAAGTCATTGGAGTACAGTAAGATCCGCGATTATGTGTATGATAGATCTGCAGAAGGTTTTTGACATGATTTTTAACGGGTTCAGCGCCATGGTGGACACCGGTGACCGCCCGGTTTTGATTATTTTGTCGTTATGTCTGGGTTAATCAGACAAGCCTTTTCAAGATACAACACCAATTCTGGCGCTAGGCCATTTATAGATAGCAAGAATATTAAAATATTTAACCAAAACTTTATTTTCTTAATAAGACAGCATGAAACAACTTACACATTACTTTCTCCAAAACCTATTTGTTTTAACCACTTTTATGTGTTACATTGAAACAAACCAAACCGTATTTTGGTTGCTTTTCACATTGGGCGCAACACTTAGTTACTTTTTTAAATAGGTTTTTAGGAATGATTCCGTCCTGTTTTTTCTTTTAGCAACCAAGACAATATCTATGATTTTCTCGTGATTTGCAATCCAGCTTACTGAACATGTGGCTTTCCAAAGGTGTATTTTCGGGACCGGAATCTTCCGTTCTATATCAGATCTTCTAAGACAGAATACGGGAGTCTGTAATGGAAATGTTGCGGTTCTCAATTTCTTTGTAGACAAAGTGAGCGTTCTACGTAAAGCTATTTTGTAACTGAGGTCTATTGAACTCTACAGTGGCTTTGGGTTGTTGTACCGCAGCTCTATGATGTTGAGTTTGAACGGATTAGTCAGAATGATACGTCGATAAAACGAAAACATCGCTTGTCGCACTATTTTAGAACGCAAATCCCTCTTTCATTCTCTTGCACCGCTCCCTTTTTCCTATAACGTCAACTGGATTTTCTTTTCAATTGTTGTACAAAGTTACCAGTGTGTTTACAGTCTAATAGGATATGCGTGTGTTGGAGGCTTGCATACCAATTGTCGGCAACGCAAATCTGACCACAATGCACAATTTTTGTGGATACAACCAGAGAACCGTTTTCGCCTTCCTTTTCTTTTCCGTATATGCACAAGTTTCACGTATAACCATTTCCACAGCAGAGTTTAAATATTTTTATACCATATTTAGACTGCTTGAATAACAACCTTTCCTAGAATGGCACCACAGTCTCGTCGACGCAAATAAATTTTCTAATAATTTTTTACAAGTTTGTATTGTGGCTTATAATGTGTGCAATATCATTTTTGGAAAGCCGTTTGGTTGACTAATAATCTCGGATAGAATTCATACGTACTGTGCCCATATAACCCAGAAGACCCAGAAAATGCATGATCTTTATCCGGGTTGTAGGCTGCCATGATTGCGCACGGGAATTATTGGAAATAGTTTTGTTTCCGATAAGAAACACAGTTGCATAATGGTTTGTGTGGTTTACTATCTTCTTCTTCCCGTGCTTTATCCGTTCCGGATGTTAGCTATCATCAATGCAATTTGTACTTTGTCTACTGCTTTCCGGAATAATTGTACCGTGGACATATCGAACCATTGCCGCAAGTTCTTTAGCCAAGATATTCTCCTCCTTCCTGGGCCTCTTCTTCCCATCACTTTTCCTTCTAAAATGAGTTGCAAGATTCTATATCTCTTTGTGTTTCTCATTATGTGTCCTAGATATTCTAGCTTGCGAGATTTTATTGTTATTAGGATTTCTGTTTTTTTATCAATTCGTTCCATAACTTCTTTGTTAGTGATATGCTCTGTCCATGGTATTCTCAAGATACGTCGGTAGGTCCACATTTCAAATGATTCCAGTTTCTTCTCTGATGATTTTGTTAAAGTCCATGACTCAGCTCCGTATAGTAGCGTCGAGAAAATATAGCATCTCAGGATTCTAATCTTGGTTTGCAGGCTTAGGTCTCTACCGATCAAAACTTTTTTCATTTGAATGAATGCGGCTCTTGCTTTTTCTATTCTTGTTCTTATTTCTGTCGAGTGGTCCCATTGTTCGTTTATATTGGTTCCCAGATATGTGTATTTGCTAGTCCTTTCTATCTCAGTATTATTAATATATAATGTTGCTGGTAGCGTAATGTTCTTAGTTATTGTCATGTATTTTGTCTTGCTTGTGTTGAGGGTGATTCCGTATTTCTCGCATGTTATATGTATTCTTTCCATTAATAATTGTAGACCTTCTACGTTTCTTGCCAATATTACAGTCATCTGCGTATCTGATGTTGTTGATTAGTTCACCATTGATTAATATACCTTCATTCACATCATGTAATGCTTCTTTGAACATCTCTTCCGAGTAAATATTAAACAGAGTCGGTGAAAGTACGCATCCTTGGCGAACCCCTCTAAGGATTTGAATTCCTTCGGTGGTATTATCTTCTATTTTTACATTCGCGTTTTGACTCCAGTATAGGTTGGCTATAATTCTAGTATTTTTGTCGTCTATCCCGGTTTTCTCTAATATTTTTAGTAGTTCATGATGTTTTACTTTGTCAAATGCTTTGCTGAAGTCTATAAAACATAAGTGTACGTCACAGTTTACGTCCCTACATCTTTGGATCAATACATTTAAGGCAAATAGTGCTTCTCTTGTTCCCAACGCATTTCTAAACCCGAATTGGGTTTCGGTCAATTTTGATTCGCATTGTTGATAGATCCTGGCGTGTATAATTTTCAAGAAGATCTTAAGGGCACAGCTCATCAGACTTACCGTTCTATAGTCTTCGCATTGTCTCGGTGTTGTTTTCTTTGGTATGGTTATAAAAGTCGACTTAGTCCAGTCCGTCGGGATCTCTCCAGTGTCGTATATTAGATTGAATAACCTAGTGAGTGCATTTATTCCATCTTCATTTAGGAGTTTTAAAATTTCAGTGGGTATCTCGTCTGGGCCCGTTGCTTTCTGGGGTTTCGCCTTTTCTATTGTTTTCTTAACTTCATCTTTTGTTATAGGAGGTCCGGTTTTAGCCTCTTTTATTTCGTGTTTTTTTCTGGACGGTCGTCTGCAAATAACTTTTCGATGTACTCTTTTCAGGTTTTTAATTTTTCGCTTATGTCTGTTATTTCCTGTCCTGTATTATCTATTAGTCTGTTCGTTGTTTTTCTTCTAAATATTCCAGCAGCTTCTTTTATTTTTCGATGCATATTAAAGCTGTCGTGTTTGTTTTCTAGCTGTTCTATTTCTTGGCATTTATCTTTCAACCGTTTTTCTTTTGCCTTTCTTATCTCACCTCGTATCTGTCGTTGTATCTCTCTGTATTTGTTCATATCTTTATTTTTCATTAATCTCCTTTCGTCCATTAATTTTAAAATGTCTTCTATCATCCACTCATTTTTCTTCTCTCTTCGTTTTTGTGGAACGTATTCTTTTATAATACTTTGCAGATTTTGTTTGATAGCGTTCCACCTCTCTTCTATTACTTCCTTTGTTGAGTTGTTTTTGTTACTAAATCCAGTGGTAGTATTATTTTCATTTTTAAATTTCTCCTCCAACGATTTTCGAACTTGTTCTTTAACATCTCCTTCACAAAGAGCCCTTATATTATGTTGTTTTTCATTAGTTTTTCTCGTAACCCTTTTAAGTTTTAGTTTACATTTACATATTACCGGATTGTGGTCTGATCCGACATCTGCTCCGGGATAAGTTTTTGTTGATTTTATGCAATTGCGGAAACGGTGATTAATAGTGATATAGTCAATTTGGTTTCGTATTATTTTTTCTTTCGTATCACCTGGAGCCTTCCATGTATATATTCTTCTGTGTGGGAGCTTGAACATTGTGTTCATCACTACAAGTTCTTCCTCTCGGCAAAACTGTATGAATCTATCTCCTCTTTCATTTCTAGATCCTAATCCGAACTGTCCAATTATGTTATCTTCTCTTTGACTTCCAACTTTCGCGTTAAAATCCCCTATTATGAGAGTTATGTCATTAGATTTCGTATATTTTAAGACTTTTCTAAGCTGTTCATATAGATCTTCTATTTCTTCATCTTCGCTATTCGCAGTTGGAGCATACACTTGGATAACGTTTAAGTTAAATGGGTTAGCTTCTATTTGTATCATTATAATTCTATCCGAGTGCGCTATTACTTTTTTGACAGAGTCGTTAATTTTCTTAGTTACTATTATTCCTACACCATTATAGTGGTGGTCGTCATCGTTGCCAGAGTAGTACACAACATGATTCAATATATTACAATTTCCTGAACCCGGCCATCGCATTTCGCTGATCCCCATGATGTCTACCTTTAGTCTAGTTGTTTCTTGAACAATATTATGGATTTTCCCCCCCTCAAAAGCGCTTCTGACATTCCAGGTACCAATTCTAATAGTATTTGATTTCCTAAGCATTTTCAGTTTGTTGGTGTCCTTGTTCACCATCACAGACCAGGAGATTCTTCGCACCCCTGCCTCATTGAAGAGGCGCCGGTACTCGGGGCCATTCTTGATTTTGTCTGTCATGATGTTTGACGATTGTTCTTGGGAATTAATGTGTTGGTTTCCCCTTGCCTTACACATCGCAGTTCAGTGGCCGATGGTGACATATTTTAGTCGTCGCCCATTAATGTCTACTATGAAGCAGAACTGATATTTCTTATCTCCCCCTTCATGTAGTTATGAAAGCGCTGCTGCTCACTTTCATTATCACTAAAACCATTAAATCCAATATGTGGAAGTTGCTTTCTGTGACCTCTCACTTAGTTTCGCCTGTGTGTCGACACAGTTACCAGGGTGTGGCACTTGGAGCCATAAGTGAGAGTTGGGATCGCCGGAGGACCAATGCCCTGAAATGACTCTAAAGTCCGACAATCTCAGAACTAGAGGTACTACCCCTCGGCGACCCTACACCCCTGGTTTACTATAAATTGCAACTAAATCGACACAAACTTCTGCGTAAGTTGGAATGGCATCGTTATGGTGTTCCAAATCAGTGACATTACTTTCTTCATCTAGCAGCTTAAGACGATTACTTGAAGGTTCACAGGAAAAATCGGTTACTTCAAGCACGCGTTTCTGTTGGTGGAATATTTTGTCTGGAGTAGTAATCTAAAAATATTCTGTTTATTTACCGTATTTACTCGAATAGATATTTACGTAAGACTATGTCGCGATTCAAAGACTGAAAAGTGTCATGCGGAGAAGAGTCGATTTCACTATTGTTACCACTACTCTCTGATGATATGAATTTAGAATTATCCACTGAATTATCCGAATAAGGATCACTGGAATTATCTTCCTTTTCTTTCTTCTTCAAAATAAAGTACACTGATGCAGAATATTTTATGTAAGCAACAGGTTTCTGAACTTACTCTCAGATGGCTGCTTTTCTATCAACGCCAATTTCACTAATTGCTTAGTTCTCTTACTCATGACGGAAATGCACTACCACAACAACCGCTTTCGATAAATGATATAACACTAATCTTATAAGTTACAAGTTCGAATACGTATACCATCGGCGGACATTTCTACAATCATCGTGTCCACTCGAAATCTACTTGTTTGTCGGGCCAAGGCGGACACCGATGTCCGCTTATTTTTTATTATTATTTTAAATAAAAAAATGCACAATTATAAAATAACGTATTAAGACACACCAATAATGAGAATGAAAAAAAAATAGTTTGGCCCAAGCAAAGAGTTTAGGTAAAAAACCCTTCACACTCAACCAGTTAAAAAACATGTTACAAATATTACAACAAAAACAAGTAAATTTTTTTTTATTTTTATTTTTTTCTAGGACTGCATATTTACAATCTACTCTATACAATCTAATTGAGTAATAAGTAAATCGTATGATAAAGTAGAAGACTTGAGGGAGGTCCATCCATTGATGTTACTCCCAAATAGGAGGCTTACGCCTGGTTGGACTGATGTGTGAGGTCATGGGACCATTGGCGATGCAGTCTTCTTGTCACGACTGGTTCCTCGCAGAGCTGATGAACGAGCTCGTTTTCGTGTCCCACGAGAGTGTGTTGGTAGGAAGTTGCTAGTCTATGGATTTCGCTGGAGACATATGCGATCCCTAGGTCTTCGTGGAGAGTCTGGTTAGTAACGCACCAAGGGGCATTTGACATCAGACGGAGAGTCTTGGACTAGAAACGCTGCAAGATTTTAGTATTTGACGGCTTGGTGCAATTCCACATTTAGATGCCGTAGGTCCAAATTGGCTTCAGGATGACTTTATAGAGGAGAACTAAGTGAAAAATTAAATTACAAAATTAATCTAAAACATAGACACCGACAGTAAAGTAACAATTAAGATAAATGGATAGTTTCTGGGACCTACAGAAGCCACAGTTGGAATTCTATAAGAGGACTCACTAAGTCCGCCACTGTTTAATATAGTGATGGACTAGGTAATAAAAAAAGTAAAGGCATTAGAAGGACACAAGATGCAGGACAAATATATAACAATCGTAAGCTATGCAAATGATGCTGTCCTGGTAGCAGAAAGTAAAGACCAGCTCCAACGATTGCTAATGAAGACCGCGGAGATTTGTAAAAGTTATAATATGAAGATATTAGCGCAAAAAACTAAATGTATAACAATAATCAAAGAGCCTATAAGATGTAATTCACAAATTCAAAAGAAAGTTGTAGAATAAGTATTCCCATTTAATTACCTAGGACTGAATATATTCAGGTATGGAAACTTCAAACAGCAAGTAATATTACAAGTTAGAAGGGCAGCTAAGACATTAAATACCAAACATATAAATAACATAACAAATTACATAAATATAATAGAATTATTCAGATTGTGGTAACGCAACGTAAATAATAGGGCAACGGCGATAAAGACGTAATATCGGAACTAGAATTTTAGAGGTGTGTGCTTTAGCCGCAGAAATAAAGTGCAAAATTCAATTGCAATTATCCATAAAATAAGGAAATTATAAAGAAGTAAATAAACAATTAGAAATACTGAGCGGAAAAATTTAGAGCAGGGTTCAGAAGAATATTCAACTGATGATGAAAAAAAGGTCGACACGAGACTAAGTGTGACGACGAACATGAAGCTTTCAAAAATAGTAAAGAACATTTTAAAATAATTATTAAGAATGAATGAAGAAAAAATTAATAACATGATATAATAGCTAAATTCAAGAAAATTAGGAAAGATCAGCAAGCATTTTATAAACAAATTAAAAAGTTGCAAAAGTTAAAAGAGAAAATGCGTATTTAAAAAAGGAATATAAAGAATTAAAGAAACGTGGTGAAGAAATATAAAGAAGGAAGAATAGCAACATAGTAATCACAGAGTTGGGGTTGACAATAAACAGGAATTAAATAAAAAGCACGAAGGAAGAATTTATGAGAAGAACATGATTAGTCGAAACGAATAAAATGGTAGATAAGGCCAATGTAATGATGAATAAAAACAAATTGAAAAATACACAAAAGGATAAGATTTATATTAATGACTATTTATCAAAGGAGGAGAGAGTAATCCATAAATATATAAGGAAAAGAGTCAGTTAAGAGAAGAGTAAGGAAATGAAAGTTAGAGCAGGATATCGCATTCATGTGGAATTTTGTTATATATTACAATTTGCAGTTTTTTAACTAGCCTGCTGTCTCTGTTATTAAGTACTTTATTTGCTATTTGGTTTTTACCTGATGATTTTCTGTTTTTTAGTTTTTGTAATGCCTCTTTCACTTCTGCTTTTGTTATTATTGTTCTTTGTTTGTTGTTATGTTTGGTGTTTTTTGGAGAATATTATTTTATTTATTTTTGTGTAGATGTGTTAGGTATGTAACTCATGTTTCCTTTTTAATATATTTGCACTTAATCAATTTCTTCATTTCACTCTTCTGTATTTATCTTTGTTGTCTGTAAAAATTCGACTCATTCTTTCGTAAATTTCTCCCAGCACTTTGTTTTTATTTTCCTTACTAATTAATGGGTTTCCTTTCTTATTCTTTTTATTGTACGTAATCCTCATTATTTTTAGTTGACATTTATTTGATATAGGCATTTTTTTCTTCTTCTTCTTCAAGTGCCATCTCCGCTTCGGAGGTTGGCAATCATATTGGCTATTCTAATTTTTGATATTGCTACTCGAAACAGTTGACCAGAGCTGCAGTCAAACCATTCTCGTAGATTGCGCAGCCATGACATTCGTCTTCTACCAACGCTTCTTTTTCCCATGATCTTGCCCTGTAGTATAAGTCGTAGTATGTTGTACCGTTCTCCACGCATGATATGTCCCAGATATTGGAGTTTTCTTTCTTTGACTGTATTTGTAATTTCCTTCTCCTTTCCCATTCTTCTCAGTACCTCCAGATTTGTCATTCTATCCGTCCACGATACTCTTAAAATCCTCCGGTAAGTCCACATCTCGAAGGAGTCAAGTTTGTTTAGTGCGGCTTGATTTAACGTCCACGCTTCCATACCGTACAAAAGTACACTAAACACATAACATCTGAGCAGTCGTATTTTTAATGGTAACGACAGATCTTTACTACAGAAGACGTTTCTCATTTTTAGAAAATTAGCTCTTGCCTTTTCTACTCTTGATCTTATTTCTGCCGTGTAGTCGTTGTTTTCTGTAATTAGACTTCCTAAGTAAGTGTATTTCTTGACTCTTCATAAACTTCGTCTTTTTGATATTGAGTGATAAGCCGTATTCCTCACTATAGTCAATTACTTTATTCATTACCCTTTCTAGATCTTCTAAGTTTTCAGTAATAATTACGGTATCATCTGCATATATTAGGTTGTTTATTGGTTTTCCATTTACCTTTATTCCCGCAGTTTCAGATTCCAGGGCTTTTTTCATTATTTCCTCTGAGTAGGCGTTAAATAGACTGGGCGACAGAACACAACCCTGCCTGACACCTCTTTGAATTTCAGTTGCTTCTGATGTTTCGTTTCCTATTCGTACTGTAGCCTTCTGGCTGTAATATAAGTTTGATATTAGTCTTATATCTTGATAATCTAATTTCTTATTTTTGAGAGTTTCTATGAGTGCGTCGTGTCTAACTCTATCAAAGGTTTTATTATAGTCTATAAAGCATAGATATACACTTTGGTTAACATCCAAGCATCTCTGAATAAGCACGTTGAATGCAAATAATGCTTCTCTTGTCCCCACTCCATTTTGAAAACCAAACTGTGCTTCACTGATATCTGATTCCGGTGTATCCTAGAGTGAATGATTTTTAAGAGAATTTTTAGTGTGTGAGACATAAGACTTATAGTGCGGTAATCACAGCATTCTTTGGCATTAGCTTTCTTTGGTATACATACAAACGTTGAGATTAACATTTCTTGAGGTATAATTCCGGTTTTATATATTATGTTGAATAGATTTACCAGTATATCTAGATTCTCTTCGTCAATTAGTTGTAGGAGTTCACTTGGTATTTCATCTGGGCCTGGGGCTTTACGATTTTTCATTGTTTTCATTGCATTTATTATTTCGCTTTTTGTTATATCTGGTCCTATATCTTGGTTGGGTGTGTGTATGTTCGGGTTTTCTTCTCTCTGATCTCTGAATAATTCTTCTATATATTCTTTCCACCTACACAATTTCATAGCATTTTCTGTTATTATATTTCCCTCCTTGTTTAATAGTATGTTGGCATTCTTTTTACGTTTTGTACCAGTTATTTCCTTTACTTTTTTATGTAGGTTAAACATGTCATGCTTAATTTGAAGGTTTTCTATTTCTTTACATTTTTCAGCGTAATACTGTTCTTTTGCTGCTCTTATTTTGCTTCGTATTTCCCTCTGTAGATTTTGGTACATGTTTTTATTTCGATTTTTGTATCTTCTTCTTTGTTCTTTTTTTTCTGGAGACTTTTTATTAAACTTTCTTTGTAAACTATGCTGTTATAGTTGCTTCACTTTTATTTTTGTTTATAGTTTTAGTCTCGAGTGCTTTATCAGCGGCAATTAATGTTTTTTTATATCTTGATCCAGCTGTTTTCCACATTACCTTTGTTGTTTATTTGATTGGCTATTTTTTCTTTGATAATTCGTCTTAAAATCTTTCTACCTCTGCTTCCGTTTTCAGTTTTTTTTATTAATTGTTTATCGGGATATTATATTTTTATTTGTAATTCACAGAGTATTAATAGTGATCGGTCTCTACATTAGGTGGTCTCAAAGTTTTTATATCCATTATTTGTTGTCATTGTAGTTCTCTATTTGTTAGTACGTATTCTATCATGGATCTGTCACCTCGAGTTTTTTCAAATGTATATTTATATTGGTTTTTTATACTTAAAAAATGTGTTGTTAATTTTTATTTTATTTGTAGTACAAAAGTCTGTCATTAGGTCACCATTTTTATTTCCCACTTGTCTCTTGAAAATAAAATTGTGATCTATAAAACAGTTATCAAGCCCATATGGATATGTTATCAAACTATGGGGTTATGCACGTAAGTCAAATAAAGCAATCTGACAAAAATGCCAGTGCAAAGTTCTTTGTGAAAACGCCAATGTACCGTGATATACATCTAACCAAACACTTCCCGTTTGCTTCGGTATCCCATTTATAAAAGATGCTTTTCAAACACACTAACAAACAACATGCTAGGCTAGAATTCCCTAGTGGCACCAATCATTAAAAAGATGTTAGCCAGTCGACCTTAGATGTTAGATAAATGGACTTGTCACTGTAAGAGTTTATATAAAAGGACCCGTAGAGTTTAGGTTTTATGCTATTATATTAACTTATACACTTGAAAGCAAAATAATCGACTTAGCAACATGCTCGAGTTTTAAGAGGATGTGTAATCACTACGATAACAAGTAAAATTCAGTGTACTATTTGAAAGCTTAAAAGCTCGAAAGAATCGAACCTGTTCTGACAAAGTTATGGGTCTAAGAATATGTGTAACGGCAGTCACATGCCGATTTTAGAGGGATATTGAGACAACAAATCAATCGTCTCTCTCCGTTGTCACGCACTTACGGCGGTCTCCTTGCCGGCGGACGTAGCCACCGGTTTCCCGGTAACCGACTTTACACTTTCAATACAGCTGATTAACTGCTTCGGTGGCTATGGTATCTATTTTCTTGCAAATTACTCGTGCACTGATGTCACTTACTTATGCCAACTTCAGATAAGTGACTCGATAATAAAGATACTCCTTTCATGTTAATGTTTTTATTTTCACTTTCCTTAGACTGAAATAGTAGACGAAAATGTGCGCGCAGCTAGTGCGTCGAGTGTTTTGCTTTCAAGTGAAGAACCTAAAATTCTTATTGCTGATTAATAAATTAAAAAAGTAAATAAATAAAAACTATATAAACAACTTAATTGCAAAAAAGTAAAATTAGTTCTAATTGTCAGTAACAAATATAGAAATAAAAATATCGTAAAGTGACCCGTACGGATTTTTTTTATAATTAGAATTGCTAATCGAATTTAAACTCCGTTTGAATTCAAAACGCTGTTTCTCGGTTTGTTAATCACAAATGGAAAAAACGTGTAATTAGTACTCTTCAAAGTCAGCCCCACAAAATTCTACATAAATGTGTATGACAAGTGGAAAGGGTAGCAGGCGCCGCATGAAAACACACATCATTGCGTGTACGCGGAGGAAACAATTTTTCATGCGCCGTCAAGAATTCGCGAAATAAGGCGCCGCGCGGGGCCTCCGCGGCCGCCTTCGCCTAATATCGCAATTAAAACCGCTCCCGTTTTTGCGGCCGCCTAATATAAATTTAAAATTGCCGCTAGAAGTTCAGAACATTACGGTCAATAATGCAGCCCGTTGCCGACAACATGCATAAAACATTTCCCAACTTTTTTAAATTAAAACTTTATTAGGGCACTCGAGCGACGTCATTAGGGACTGCCGGGCTTAAATGCCCCGAATTCTTTCTGCCGGCCAAATAATTCATCTTCGGCCTTTCATCGCGACGTCACTCTTTAATTCCTTCCTTAATTTGCCGGCGCATAATAAAGTCCTAATGAATTACGGCCGGAAATATGCAAATTTGCGAGCGGCTATACACAAGTCCGTGTTCGCGCTGGTTCTCGCCGAGGGTGTCCGGGAGAAATTGTTTTTTTATTTGGTGGAACTATTGTGAAATGGGAAGGATAAGTTTACGCGCGTTTAAAACGAAACTGCGCATTTGTGCTAATGAGGAAGTTAACGATGAGAATACACATAAGATATTTAAGTACATAAACTATATATAGTGAGTTAGCCAAAAAAATTAACGGATATGCATATCCGTTAATAAAAACAAGTTGTTCAAAATTAATAAAGCAAAGAAGGCGGCCATGTATTGGAACTGAACAGAAGTATCTATATGTCGATCATTTTAGGCTATTGCAGCGGTTCCGATCTTGGCTTGCTATATAAAGTTAAACTTACCTATTATTCATCATTTATTTTAAAATAATCTGAATATTCAAATATATCACCATTGACCTCTTAACATTTTCTACTTTGTTTATGAAATGCGCCCGTTGCTCTCCTGATTGATCATGCTTTTCTTTAAGATGGCTGCAGAATTTGTAATACGTCGAATCAGTGTCGACTTTTACTTTGTATACCTCACTTTTAAATCATCCCATAACTAGTATTCTAATGGTATGAAGTCTATAGATCTTGGAGGCTAACTAATAGGACCACGACAATCAGTGCAAAGCCCTGGAAACCTTTCGTCCAAATGTTGCTTGACTTGATGGGCGAAATGGACAGGAGTTCCATCGTGCTATTAATACATTTGTATTCTGATGTTTAAAGAAACATTTTCTAATAGTCCTAGTAATTTATTTTGTAATAAATTTAAGTAGTGCTCTTTTAGAAGGAGATTTTCTAAAACGAAAGGGCCACGCGTTTACCGAAAACTTGTGTTGAAAATTAGTTTTGACTATTGCGTGGGGATTTCGTCTGACCATACACGAGAGTTGAGAGTATTATTGATGTCGCCTGGTGAATGTTGCTTCATCGGTAATCTTCCGGTTGTAGGTGCTGTACATGGTATGTATATAAGCCTTGGTGATGGAGTGTGTTAATTACCTTTTTTTAGGGAATTTACAATTTAGTTCCAATTCTTGGAGAGCTGGTTGTGGCATCAATATTTTCTACTTCTTTTAAACATTGTCGACGAGATCGTTCAGATGTTGTGTTAGCACGTAGATGACAATTAATATAGGTAGGTTTTCTGTGATAGAAACTGCCGTTGGAAAGATTTTTGGTTATGAAAGTGTCCAAAAAAGGAAAGGAATTGTTACGTTCGACTTCCATTGTAAACTTGATATTGGTATGAAGTTTATTAAGATGGGAAAAAAATTCGGAAAGCGTATCATGTCCATGAGACCAGATGATAAAGGTATCGTCAACGTATCTTATCCAACAGGTAGGTTTCAAGGAAAAAGATGCAAGGGATTTTATTATGAAATTGATCATATATAAGTTAGCTACGTCAGGTGAAAGTAAGGAACCCATTATTTTGGCGGTAGATTTTGTGATTTTGTGATTCGTTTTTAAAAGCTGGAAGATTTCTGGAACGAAAATATTAGTAAAGAGGGAGGCAACATTGAAACTGGCCATTATGTCATCTTCACGAGAAATCATTTGGCTTTCGACGCGTAAACATCGTTGCTAGTGCCGGCGAAAGTAAAGTGTGATAAATGTGGCCGCGGGGCAGGGCTGAACGAAGCGATAACTGCGGTAAGAGATATCAGTCTATAAATATTAAAATAACTTTAACCAAATCAGCTAAGTTTAAACTAAATTGCCAATATAATTAAAATGTGCTAATCTTGCATCAATACGATCAAAGTCAGCAATCACAAAAGTACCAACAACCAATTCAACCTACGGCAGTATTCTTACAGATGCTATACCATCATTTTCCAACCTCTACTCAATCACCACTGTTTCAAAAATTCACAAATCAACTCCCTGCTGATACCCAAATGCCTAGTAATAAACAATATTATAATAATCAATTTCCTCCGCTACACCAAACCGTCATGCAATTAACTGAAACCGAAAACCCTGACGCAATAGAAGATTCCAGCGAGTACTAATCCTAAGTCGCTACTCATGGATGGCAAGTAATCAAAAAACGAAAAAGATCATCGAAAGAAAAAATACAAAATACCCCAGGAACATTTCAAATAACCACAACAAATAAATTTGCCTCACTAACAAACAACGAATCAAATCAAAATAGTAATAAAGAGTAAACAGTCCACAAACCATCACCGTTATTCATATAAGGAGTTGTCGACATCACTAAAATGAACGAAAACCTACTCAAAGTAATAGAATATGAAACCTTCTAGTGTAAAGCACTTCAAAATGATATAATAAAAATCAATTCAACACCTTAACGATAAAAAAATCGTTTATTATACCTATCAGCCAAAAGAAAGTAGAGCCTATAGAGTAGTAATCCGAAAGCTTCACTATTCAACTCCGACTGCAGATATAATACAAGAATTAGAAAAGAACGGTTACGCTGTTAGGGACATTCTGAACATCAGGCATAGAGTAAACAAACATCCTCTAATGATGTTCTACGTCGATCTAGAACTTTCATCGAACAATAAGAAGATATACAATATTGAATACATAGGCAACATGAAAATAACTATTAAACGTCTTCACCGAAAGAAAAGTGTAATCCAGTGTCTTCGATGTCAACTATACGGGCACTCTAAAGCATACTGTACGAGACCGTTCAAATGTGTAAAATGCTACGATAACCACAACCGACTGCAAAAAATTAAAAAATACACTAATCATATGCGCGCTATGCGGCGGCGGACATATGGTAAATTATAAAGGCTGCACCCTATATAGGAACTTCCAGAGCGTTAAAGGTAAGCAGAGTAGCACAACCCCAACAACCTAAAACCACGCGCAAACGAGTATATTTAGACCAAGCACGCAGCAAGGTGTAACCAGCAATATCTCCTACACATAATAAGTATAACTGATTATAAAACGTTTTTTCAACAACTGGGCGGAAAATTTCTAATCGGCGGAGATTGGAACGCCAAAAACACTAACCGGGGATCAAGGCTAACCACCACAAAAGGTAGATATTTGCAACAGGTGATTGTAAACTACAATTTTTCCTATTTATCTACTGGGCAACATACTAGCCTACGGATACACACAAGATACCAGACCTACTAGATCTCTTCGTCCTAAAGAATATAGCCTCAAACTATACTACCATTGAAGCAAACTGGGACCTCTCATCCGACCATACACCCGTAATAGTAACCTTAAGTACACATGTAATTAGTCGAAGTAAACCCCCCAAACTAAGCTCGCCACGAACGGATCGGGACTCGTTTCGTAGTTTAATCGAAGATGACATTAACCTCACCATTAAACTACAAGAATTTTATGGTATTGACACCTCAGTTGAGTATTTTACCAGGGTAATATAAGAAGCAGCATGGAAATGTACACCAAGCGAACCCTTAGGAGTGGAATTTAGTAGTAACACCCTATTATTCCTTAGAGAACTGGTTGCAGAAAAAAGAGGAGCCAGATGCAGATGGCAAGAAAGCCGAAACAGAATTGATAAAATCGAGTACAATAGTCTCACAAGACAACTGAAAGCAGCTTTACAAAACATTCGTAACAACGAATTCGAGGCATATATCACCTACTTATCAAAGGAGGACCACTCTATTCGGAAAGTAACCAAGAAGTTCAAGAGACCTATCACTTACATTTGCCCTATAAGAAAAGAAGACGATAGTTGGGCGAAAACCGATAAAGCATGGAATGCATCTTGCCGAAGTTTTCAGCACACCAACACCACAAGGAAATAATAACAATGATGCTATGATAACACGCTACCTCGATAGTCTATGCCTAATGACTCTACCAATCAATCCCTACTCCCCATCAAAAGTTAAACAGGAGACCACAAGATGCAGTAATTATAAGACACTCGGATTTGACTTAATCACCGGTCGAATACTCAAAGAGATACCTAGAAAAGCTTTCGTTATGTTAACCACAATATTCAATAGTTTGTTAAGATTAGCTTACTTCCCATTGACCTGGAAATTTACCCAAATCATTTTAATTCCCAAACCAGGCAAACCATATAATGTAACACCTTACCGGCCTATAAGTCTCCTACCCATCATGCTCAAAATATTTAAAAGACTTTTGCTAAAAAGGCTAATCAAAGATGTAAATCTGAATGAAATAATACCTTTACATTAATTTGGCTTTTGCGAACACCATTCCACCATTCAACAAAGCCATAGAATCGTTAACACCATTCTCACTAGTCACAGCACAGCTGCCTTCCTGGATATTGAACAGGTGTTCGATCGGGTTTGGCATGGCAGCATCCTAAACAAAACCAAACGCAATCTTCCAACTTTCTATTACATTCTACTTAAATCTTACTTAAGCGATCGATACTTCCAAACTAAAAGTAACATCGAAACTTCCCCATACCATCCAATTAAATCAGCTGTTCCCCAAGGAAGTCTCCTCCTCTACCTCATCTTTATGGCCGATATTCCCATCACAAACAACACCATCATCGTCACATTTGCTGATAATACAGAAATCTTCGCTGTAGATAAAGACACACAAATTGCTACCGAAAAGTTACAAACCCACCTTAACCAGCTGCAAAACTGGACTCACTCCTGGCGAGTACAAGTCAATCAAGCCAAATCAACCCAAATCACCTTTACATATAAACAAATGGACTGCTCACCAGTATCATTAAACAATACCCAATTGCCAGTCGCAAACCAAGAAAATACCTAGGTTTGAATGGATAGAAGACGAACCTCGAAACAACACATAACAGCTAAAAAAACTCAGATCAACGTAAAACTGAAACAAATCCATTGATCCCTTGGTCGCAAATGGAAACTTGCAACAGAAAATAAATTATTACTGTATAAATCTACACTAAAACCGATCTGGACATACGGAGTCCAGCTCTGGGGATGCGCGAAACCCTGAAATACAAAAATACTGCAAAGTGTCCCATCGAAGGTCCTAAGGCATCCCACTAGTTCAGGAAGAAATCTGCAGACTCACCACCAACTACTTAAATATAATTGCAGAACACCTAAATGAACAGGTCAGTCAGCTGAGAGATTCACGCGAAATCAGAAGACGACTAAAACTCAGATGGCCAAACGACGTTAATTAAATAGCAAATTACAATAATTTGTATTATTATTCACTGGAGTCCTGTCGCTGGACAGCGTCTCCTCTCAAAGTCTAGCATTTAGCCCATTTAGCTCCCTGGAGCCGCTTGTAAATTAAATAATAACAATAAAAAAATGTTATCTTCACGAATGGGAAAGGATTTGAAAATTTCTAAGAAGTGGTAGGAGTTTCGGACGTATGATGAGGCTTGTTCTATAATTTTCGCCAGGTATTATTCGCAAGGATATTAAAATAGAACTTTGGTCGGATGGCGGCGACCCATTTCATAACGATTTTAAGTAGAAAAAAGTGACTATTTATTGTGAACACGAGTTTTCGACACAAAATACGTGTGAGTACTAGTGCGGGCATAAAAATAAAGCCCTTGTGGTTCTCAGGAGCAAATTAAAGGAGTGTAAACAAAAGAAAATCAAAAGACGAGCAGATAACAAGGTCGTATAAATTCAGATTATTAGCGTGGGCGGCAAATTTATTTTCCCCGCAAGCGGGAATGAACAGAAACACACTGGCGTACAACAGGTTGAACAGTATAAGATCTACAGCAGACTATATAAGCAAAAGAAAAAGACAAAAAGAAGAAGCACAGAAAAAACAAGAAGAAGCAAAAGTTTTCAAGAAGAAAACCCGGGTACAAAGAACTCCACTAGCAATAAGTTCAAATACAGAAGAAAAAAAGATTTATCAGCAAACATGGACAGCCTTGAAAAAATAATAAGGAAAATAGCTACACTATTAAAAAAATTAAGAAAGACATTGGTAGCACAAAGAAAGTAGTAAAGAGTGTCAATAAGCAAATAAAAAACTCTGGAAAAGAAATAAAATCACCCAAGGAACAACTAACAAAAAAAGAAGTTGAATGAGATGAAGAAAAAGATAAACTAGGAGAAGAAATTAAAGAAATGAAGAATAAAATGGAAATCCAAAAGGGTGTAAAAAAACAATATAGTTATCAAGGGAGCAAATTTCAATGACGAAAATCAAACACAAGAAATCTCCGAATTCTTCGAAGGAGGAATAAACGTTCAGACCGACATAAAATAAGTTTCTAAGTGGGAAAACAGGAACCGAGGATTACCTTAGTAAGATTTTAAACATTTGAGCGAAAAAATAAAGTATTGAAACAGAAATATAAGCTGGAATCAAAGAAAATATACACTGATAACGATCTAACTACAAAAGAGCAAAAGGTACAAGCTGCGATAAGAAAAGTTGTAAGAGCGGAGAGGAATAATGGCAAAAATACCAAATCAAACTACTGAAAAATGAACATAGGTGGAGTCAAGTATGAATGGTCGGATGAAAATTGAGGAAGCTTAAAGCAAATACTAAAAATCTAAAAGTAAAAGGAATAAATGGATTTAAGTAACGAAAACAAGCTCGAAAACGGATTTGATTCTGGATAATAGAAAGAAAAGAAAGCAAAAACCAAACCAAAATGTGTTTTTGCCAGCTGGAACGTAAGAAGCTTAAATTGTAAGGAAGCCTTAAAATAAATAGTAATAGAACTAAAAAGATATAAAATAGATTTTATTGTCATCAAAAAAACTATTTATAAAAGGAACGCATCTAGCATTCCTAAACAATGGGGAGCACAAAACAGATTAGGGAATGGTTCACTAGTAAAAAAATCTCTAAGGAAGCACTTAATAGAGTTTAAAGCTATTAGTGACAGACTATGTTATCTAAGACTGAGAGGTAAATATAGAAAGATTAGCATAATCAATGTACCGCACCAACAGAGGACGCAGAGGACGAGGAAATAGAGAAATACTATGAACCACTAGATGAAGAGTATGATAAGATATCAAAATACGATATAAAAATGATAACAGGAGATTTTAATGCCGTTAGGGCGTGTGAAAAGGAACCAGCCAATGGTCGGTAAATACAGCAAACACAAAACAACAAATAAAAACGGACAAGAATTAATTAGTTTTGCGGTTGAAAAAAGGGTGGCGGTGAAAGCTACATATTTAAAGTACAAAGATATCCATAATGGAAGGTATTTTTCGAATGGCCGCGGACGCTCCTTGGTACATAATGACGAACTGCATGGAGAGCAAGGCATCGAAACTATAACGGACTATATTAAAGCAAAAAGATTTTATCAAACCATCAACACCTGTAGCAGTTCTGAACTATATAATCTAGGTGAATGTTCTGGTAATACCAGAATGAAACGCATAGTGCCGCAAGATATTTGTTTGCACTAACATGAAAAAAATTAGAACTTAACCAAGAGATGAAAAGTTCTCTATGCCATTTCATATAGATATTTATTTATTTCTCTTAATATTTATTTATATTGTTTAACTTGCCATATATAGCAAGTAATAGTTATTGATCCAACAAATACACAATAAAAATAAATAAATAAACAAAATGTTAAACAATCGTTAATAGCTCGTAAGGAGAACATAAATAGTAACTATAGAAGTGCTTACTTTCTTTATTTATCTTTGATTTACTTTTAAAGTAAAGTGATTGAATATTGTTGCAAATAAATAAGATTACAGATGTTCTCATTTCTTTTATTTTATTTTTCATTTTTTTGTTGAGATATTTCTTAAGAAAAATTTGTAATATTAGAATTAGGACATAGACGGACTATACCAAAACAAAAGTAAACTACTAACAATGTTTGACTTGATTATTTGAAATACACTCTAATGCATTTTAGAAGTTCTTTACCATGAGTGTTGTTTTTATAAAGAGATATGAAACGGCATCTAAAAGTCTAGTAAATGAGTATTGCAACGTTAATACGTGATCTGCATAGGTATCTTGATTTCGTGCAAAAGTGAATAAAATGATAACAGGAAACACAAGCTATAGATGAGTTGTCCAATTGAGGAAAAAGACAGAAAAAGAATGATACAGCAATAAAATAATTATAAGAAAAAGAAGTTAACAATTCATTAAGCTGGCTTAAAACTTGTCAAAAGTGGTATTAACGTATAGTTCATGACAATCAAACGATGTTTAGAAACTCATATAGCATAGCAAAGTAAGACTGTAAAACCGCTGGCAAATGTCTGATCCTAGATCAAGTCAAACTCAAGGGCAAATATATAGTAACTTCAAAAATTACTTCAACAGATTAGGGAGATATGGGGTTCATCTTTCGTTTCTTAAGGTATTAATCTAGTCATTACCATGCGATACTAATAACAATGGTAATGGAACACCTTACAAAGTCAGAGCGTAACAATGTTTGTAAGTATTTTATGACTTGCACAGTGACACATAGTCACTTAATGCACTTCTTCTTCTTCTTCCTCTCCTTCTATATAGGCAATTTGCCTGTTTTTTTTTTTTGATTTATGCCTTCTCTACGTAATCTACGTTGTCACTCCATCTTTTGCGCGGTCGGCCAACGCTTCTTCTTCCTAGTGGTGATTTGTCCCTTGCTATCTTTACTATTCTATCGTCTGCCATTCTACTTATGTGATTGTTCCATTCTTTTTTCCTGTTCAGTGTCCATTCATTTATCTCTTGCACGTTGCATCTTCCTCTAATTTCGGTACTTCTTATTCGATCTCTTAGCGTGTTTCCTGTTATTCTTCTCAATATCCTCATTTCGGTTGTTTCCAATAGTCGCTGCGTTTTAGTTGTGTCCGGTCTCGTTTCTGATGCGTATGTCATTATTGGTCTTATAGTTGCTTTGTATATTCGAGACTTTGTTTCTATATTAATGTGTTTATTTCGCCATATTGTATTATTGAGACATCCTGCGATTTTATTAGCTTTTTGTACATCTCCATAGCTAGTTATTTTGATACCCAGGTAATTTATTTCCATGACTTGTTCTATGCTTGCACCGTCGATTTCAATTTGCATCTAATGGGTTCTTTGTTAATTACTATTGTTTTCGTTTTCTGTGCTGAGATGATCATGTTAAATCTTTTTGCTGTTATATTGAATTTGTGGACTAATCTTTGCAGATTGTCTTCGTTTTGGGCTATTAATACTGCGTCGTCGGCGTAACATAATATCTTGATTTCCTTGTTCCTCATTCTATATCCTCTTTCTTCGTTTACTTTCTTAATAATCTCATCCATTATTAGATTGAATAATAAGGGGCTTAACGAATCTCCCTGTTTTATTCCATTGCCCATGTTTATTGGTTCCGTAAGTTGTCCATTTATTCTTGCTTTCGTTTTGTTGTCTTTATATATGTTCTCAATTGTTTTGATGATGTCTATGTGTATTCCTCTATTATATAACAGATGGGTTACGTCACCTAGTTGGACTCTATCAAAAGCTTTCTTCAGGTCGATCATACATAAAAAGGCTGGTCTATTGTATTCAATTGATTTTTCATTTATCTGCCTTATCACGAATATTGCATCTGTGCATGATCTTCCACTACGGGATCCTTGCTGTTCATCTTTCAGAGTTGTCGTTTGGTTTATTTGTTGGCATATAATTCTTGTTGTTCATTTTAATGTGGCGTTCAACAGGTTGATCCCTCTGTAGTTCTCCGGTTCTTTCTTATCCCCTTTCTTGAACAGCAGTATCAATATGCTTGCCCTCCATTCTTCCGGTATTTGGTTGTGTTTTATTATTTTATTAATTAGAGTTGTCAGCTGTTTCGTCATTATTGTTCCGCAGTGCTTTAACAGTTCGTTCACTATTCCATCTTCTCCCGCAGCTTTCCTGTTTTTCAGCTTCCTTAGTGTTTCTTCTACTTCCTCCGTGCTTATAGTAAATTGTTCGTTTGCTCTAATTTCTGGGTTATTTCGCTCTGGTTCTCTTTGTGTTGGTTGTTCATCTTCGTATAATTTTTTAAGCAATCAATCCATGTATTCTTTTCTATATGTTTTGCATCTATTAATTCCTTCACCTCTGTTCGCTGTCCTCTTATAAAACGCCACATTTCTTTTTGCAAGCCGTAAAAGTCGTGTTCCATTTCTTTTGAGAAACGTTCCCAGTGTTCGTTTATAGTTTTTCTTACTAGTGTGTGTGTTTCATTTCTTATTCTTTTATAATTATCGTATGCTTGCTGCGTTTTGTTAGACATGTATTCCAGGTATGCTTTTTTTATCTTTACATTTTCTTTAACTTCCTCACAGAACCAGGGTGTTTTTGCGTTTGCAAGTTTTTGTTTTGTTTATGTTTACTTTTATTTCTCCTAGGGATTTTTAGCTGCGTCTAAAATGTTTGTTTTATTTTCATCCAATTGTCTTCTATTCCATCACTTTCTAATATTTGGTTCTTTTCGCTTTTTGTGTTAATCTTTGTTGGTATAAGTATTTTGTTGAATCATTTTGTAGGCTTTCGATTCTTATCTTTGTGACGTATTCTGCTTCTTCTTTTTGTTATGTATATATGTTTTCATTCTGATTTTACTCATTATTAACTTATGGTCGCTTCCTATTTCTGCCGATGTTAATGCCCTTACGTCTAGAATTTGTGAAGGTGTAGTTCCCTATTTGTCAAAATATAGTCAATCGTAGATCTATGTCCTCTAGTGTTCTCAAAGGTGTATTTGTATTGCTCTTTGTGATGGAAGAATGTGTTGTTTATACGTATTTCGTTTGTGCTACAGAAATCCGTTAACAAGTCTCCGTTATCGTTTCTGACGTCCTCGTTGAATCTTTGCTTTATCCCCGGAATGATGTCATTTCCAACCCGTGCATTAAAGTCACCTAAGATAATCATGTATTCGTTTATAGGAATCTCGTTTATTGTATCCTGGAGGTTTTCGTAGAAAGTTTCTCTGGTGTTAGCATCCCTATTATTCTCGGGGCATATATTCCTACTACATTTAGGTGCTTGCTTCCTATATTTATTCTTACGCAGACAATTCTCTCTGATTTGTATTTGCATTCTACTATTTGGTTGGTAAGTTTTCTATGTATTAATAAAGCGACTCCTTCTTTGGCTCTTACTTCTTTTGGTACACCACTATAAATCAGTACGTAGTTGTCTAATAGTGTTTGGCCTTTACCTTTCTTCTTTGTTTCCTGTACCGCGCATATATCTATTTTCCTGTCCCAGAGTTCTTTAGTTATTTCCTGTTCTCTTTTATTTAGAGATTTGATGTTCCATGTACTTATCCTAAGTATGTTTTTTGTTTTCCATGGTTTCGTAGTCCTGTTTCTTGCATTCGTTGTCATCGTTGAATCCGTCCTGTTCCGAGGCATAATCTTGTTTCTGTGAGCATATGTTTGTGTTCCATTTGCAAGTAGGTTGCTGGCCTGGTTTACAGATGGCCCTCCTCCTTTATCCGGGCTTGGGACCGGCAACAGCACCTCTAATCCACCCAGGGGTGCTACAGGCGGAGTTCTTATTGCACTTCTGGCAACGAAATGGTGATTGTTTTTGGTTTCTCTGAAGTGACCAAACGTTACATTGGTCACATTCCGTTTTTTCATTTCTATTCTTTTTTGGGTAAGAACGTGAGTATTTAAGTACAGGCGATTTTCCTAGACTAACTGACTAGGGCGCAATGAGGCACTACAAATAATCGGGTATTCTTGAAAAATCTCCTTCGCCAGTGCTTCCACAAATGATTTGTATCGCCGTTTTGGGGTCGGACCGAGTTGCTTATATGCTATAAAGCTATTGTAGACGGTGTAATCTTAGAGGTGGAAGTACAACTTTTTGTACCTCTTAAAGCTTTTCTGGATCGATTGGTTAGGTTCCATAACTTTGTCCGTTGTCTACATCGCTCATTTTTGAGTTACAAACCAAACCATGTTAGGGTTTTCCCTGGAGTGATTGGGGTTTGACGATTTTGATTGAACCATCTTGCAAGGAAGAAAGTATTTTTTATTTTATTTCTCAAAGTAAATGATTTCTTTAATTTTAACTCACCGTTCGATAAGAAACCCTTCGGGCTTGTAAAACTCGACTTCGCGCTTCTTTCTCTTTTATTTGTGCCTTTACCTTTCTGACTCGCTTGTTCTGTAAAGTGCCAATGTAATACGTAAGTTGTCCGCTGCTACGTGTGACCTTTGCCAAAAAAAAACATTTTGGAGAAGAGTGGCAATAATGGAGCCTCGTATGTTAAAGTGCCTAAATGCTGGGTTAGGTCCAGTTCCTTTTCGTTGGTACGGAACCATATTTACGACCCCTTTCGTATCACTTATCAATGCAAAGAAACTTCCCGGTCACCATAGAACGTTTGTACTTTGCAATGATATTCGTTGCAACATTGTCAAGTTTAACAAGTATTTCTCGATTGTTTGCCACAGTTGCTGCTGCATTTAAAAGTATAATGCCTTTAGGATATCTTAGTACTTTCCCAAAAATGTGATCTATAATATAATTGGTTTTATTTATCTGTTTGTCTGTTTGTCTATCTTCTCCTAGATGGTTTGAATTAGCGACTTCAAATTTTTAGGGTAAGCTTAGAGGATGGATATTTCTTGTCGGGCAGAAGGGCTCTCTGGTAGGTGCCTTTCCTTCTGTCACTAGAAGGTAACCTTTAACAGTTTACCGATTTAGCTGAAATTTATTTTATAAATTATTATATTTAAAATACTTCCTTTCTTCCATTGGGTTGGGGGGGAGGGGGTAAAATTCAAATATTCGTCGATTTTGATAAACTTTATTTTGTAGGGATAAATAGACACTAGAAATACGAAGACTCGTTAGTTTACTGCTTAACCATTCTACCCTAATGAATAAGCTGCGTACACTTGCCATCCAAACTGTATCACGCGTATCTAGAGATCGCACGTATGAAGGTGCATCCGGATTTCTAGTAATATAAAGGTTGTGAGATCCAAACCAAATAAGGCCAAACCATTTGTTTAGGGCAAGCATAGAGTTCAACTGAACGTCAGAAGAGCTTTCCCTTGCAAACATAAGTCAGCTCCTGGTTTCTCGTGTATTTACCTCACTGTATTTGTTATTTAACTCAAATTTCTGTATCATTTTTACACTCCTTTATCTAGTAATGATTTTTTACGCTGTAATTTGTCTAATTTTTCCCTATATTTATTTGATGTATTTACATAAAAAAATAAAAATAAAATAGCCAAGTTACATACTAGAAAATTATTGCTAGGATAAAGGAGTGTAGAAATGATGTAGAGATTCAAGTTGAATAACAAATACGGCGAGGTAGATACACGAGAAACTGCGAGCCGGGTTAGGTTTATAAGTTGGACTCTATACCTCTTCTTCTGAACAAATGTCCTGGCCTTAATTGGTTTAGATTTAAGAACTTTTATGGGCTAAAAGTTGTTGGTTTGAAACCTTCTCCTTTCTTACGTTTATATTTTTTGGAGAAATTTTACCTATTTTTCGCCATGGTTTTGCCGAAGATTGGAACCTGGAATAAATAGTCTTTTCTCCAATAGTCTCTCAAGCCATCGTGTTTTACCGGTCCCATCAATGTAGATAGATAGGGTCTTAACGGGCACCATTTAAAAAAAAATTGAATTTGGTGGACTTTATTTGGGTAGCATACTGGTCTCTTGGCATATTTAGTCCACCATCATATTGTCTCAGTAATATTTCAAAAAGTTTCAGAGGTGTTAAATTTTGATTAAAGTCATAGTTCGAGTGGTACTTGTCAGGACTGTTAGTTAATGATGCTGTTTTTGGCCGAAACTCAACACCGGACGTCCATCCCGCGTTAGCGAATGACTTGTAACGTTGGGCTGGAAGCAGCTGTGAAGGCGGAGCTACAGCGGCCCTTTTCCTGCAAACTGCTAACTGGGGACAGATGGGAAGGATCTGAACGGTTGGCAATTCGTTACCTTCGTTATCACTATCATCGTTTTAATCATGGTCATCGGTCTTATGTTCCTCAGAAGATTCATTATCTTCCCCTGCAGCAGAGTATTCTGTATTGCTTTCTTTTCAAAGATTAGGTAAGTTCTGATCGCTGGAGTTTCCATTGTACTCCTCGTCCTCTGACATTGGCTCGAAAATATTTTCTGAATAGCCTTTAACTATAAAAGAATAGGTTAAGTTTGTTTCTAGATGTGAACAACAATGTAACTCTAATATAAAAGCAAAACGTCTTATCTTCACGCATGTCTTCTTCGCCAAAGAAATATGTTAACAATAGGGTTTAGGTTTCATAGGTTTCAGTTTGTGCTATAAGCAAAAAAAATTGTGTAAATATTGTCATTTGGGAAATAATTTCGAATAAACAAAGTCAATAAATTGACGCTTGGTACCCAAGAGGGTGTAATTTTTGACTTCTTAAATCGAGATTTTTTAGATTACCTTTATTTGGTAGCCGCCCTTCAGCACTTTGTCACTTTGTGGATCGTTTTAACAACTTCTCATTACAAGTTAGCGCCTTTTTAAGAAGTTTTTACTTCTCTGGGTAATGCCCATTACGGTACAACTTTTGGTCATCTGTCAATCGACGTGGAACCAAATTAAATTTAATTTCCGTAGATCTAGTCTTTCTGTTAGAATGCAATGAGTTATTGTCTTGGGTTTTCCAAATTCTGTTTGCTTAAATCTTATTAAAGATTTTTTTGAAATTTTTTACGAAATTACGCATTTATTCGACATTTTTCTCAGCTATCGTTTAACATTATCCACACCTTCGCCTTTTCTGAGTCGTCGATGGTACATAAGAACTTGTTTTTTACTACTGTCACTTAATGCGTATCATATTGGCTTCTACTGAACGAAATGTCATTAATTTTTTACAGTTTATTAAGGAAAGTTAACACTTCATAAATTAAGGTTCCACGAACAGATGGTATTAATAAATTCGTTAAAATACAACTATTTTAATAACTTTTAGGAAAGAGGGTGTAATATGACGGGGTAACGCTTGTATGTATTTGCTATTTTTTGGCAGTATAAATTTTGTTCTTTATGCTTGTTTGTTTATTTTCAGTTTTGTATATCAATTAATATGTTTGTAAGGGCGTCATATGTACTGTTGATATAATATATTTGTGTTGGATAGAGGGATTTATCAAGTAAATTCATTAGGCTACCCACATACATGACTTAATTAATTGACTGATGTTGTAGGGCTAAAAAACGATTACTACCGAACTAAGCTTCCCGGATCAATAAAAATATGGCAACTTTCATAATGGTTCTTATTAATTTATAATGTCAATGCAGAATGGCGTTCAGCCAGCATTCCCAAAGCGTAACGAGACACCCACGCTACGCCGTGTCAGCGATAAAAGCGGGCGGCGAGCGCCCGCCAGTCGCGAGACATTAAAATTGTGGAAAAATGCAAAAAGACTTTTTGATAGCGGATCAAATGCGATACGTCAGCGCGGAGATCGTGATAATGAAGTAATTAACGGCGCCGAGTTGAAATATGTGCGTGATCGTATTTCATGCTTTTGACAGTTAAAAATTACCAGAACTTTATGGCGTTAATTAAAGTACTGCGGTCGCCCTTTGAGCCATTTTGTTTTAATCATGGTCGGTTTAGACTATTATTCAAAGTGTAAGCAAATGACGAGGGGAGCCCAACTCCGACTGGAATTGCAATTTTGCTCCGGCCGCAGCGGGTGGATACAGGCTAGAGTGGCAGTGCTACTAGGGGGTTGCATTAGTTTCTACTTAATTATTATTTATGAACAAAGTAATACTTGCAAGGGGTGTAGAGTTATTTAATATTTATAAGTTTGAATATTGTTATTCAAAATAATATATAAACCTTTTTTTAAATCTATACAGGGTAGCAAGTAAATGAGCTGTAAGGTATTAGTTTGCAACGGAAATATTTAGTAAAGTTTGCCCTACTTCTTTGTTATTACATTGGTGTAGTAAGTCCATGGGCCATGTTCTCTGTAGTCTTTATGTGTGGGCCATTGTGGTAGAGTTGGTCGATTAGGGCGTTTACATGTTGTGTGGGTCTCACTCATTTACAGTATTTTAGTTGTGACAAAGAGAATATTTAGGTCATAATAAAGTGTCTGGTTTCTTACGTACCATTGTAATTATTCGTATTACTTTTAATTAAAATCTTTGGATAATACTGATCGAGGACGGCTTCACACATCCCTACAGTTGGACACCGTATGACCACATGAGCTTCAGTATGGTTTTGTACAGCAATAATTTGTTTAGAGAGAGCTTTTAGTTTCTGCAAAGAAGGCGTTGCAGTTGTCGACATTGCATGTCAAGTTGTTTTGTTTTGGATTGGATGTGCTTCCTCCATGCGAGTTTTTGATCAAGATGAAGGCCGCGGTATTTTGTTTCAGTTGCTACAGGAATTTGCTCATTGTTTAACGTTATAGGCGGGCATACTTCGTGTCTCATAATGAATATAACTTAAACTGATTTGGCGGAATTACCTTTCGTTTGCCATTCGGTGTACCAGTCTTGGAATAGGTTGAGATGGCTAGGTTTGTAGAGACGTTTAAAGGATTATCAATGACAATGACTGCCACGTCGTCAGCAAAAGAGGCGATGTCTATGTTGTGCGTTTCAAATATATCGGCTGTGTAAGTGAGGAAAAACAGTGGTACTATCTTGGGAGACTCTGGCTTTAATAGGGTAGAAGATAGAATGTTGGTCTGAATGTTTAACAGAAAAAGTTCTGCTAGATAGATATTATTTTAGGAGGTGGAAGTAGTTGTGGAATAGTGCGTTTCTTAATTGGTAAAGTAAAACTGTGTGCCAAACCTTATCAAACTCTTAGAATATGTCAAGGAAAGGGACGTTGCAGTATTTATTATTTTTAAGACTTCTGGAGATTGTGATGACAATTCTATGGGCTTATTTTTTTTAGAATTCGAATTGGTAGTGTTAACAAGTCATGTTCGGTATGTAATTTCTTAGTAGGACTTTTTTAAAAACCTTGCTTGTAATGGACAGCAAACTAATGGGCCTATAAGACGACGGTTGATGTGGAGGCTTTCCTGGTTTTAAGACCATTACTAGTTCAAAATATTTTCAAATTGTAAGGTAATATGATTGCATAAGCATGCCGTTATATATGATTGTTAGGAGAATGATGGCTTTCTTAAGTAAATGTATTTTTCCTGCGATGAGGTAATTTGAGTTCTTTCTTTAATTTCGTGGATGAGAAGACTTATATACGTGGAGACAAAGATGTCTGCATTTTCTTTATCACAATGGGCCCACTTGTCATTTAGTTGGCGGATATCTGAGGTCTAATTTGATTGTTGTCATTCAGAACGTATGTAATTTGCAGATAAATTGGAACCGTAGTTATCAAAGGTATTATTTTGCACGTCTCAAAGAACTATTTTCAGATCTCGACTTAGTTTATTGTAAGTTATTATCGCTCATCGCCTGTAATAGATTTTGACCTTTTGTTGTAATTATTCTAGATCCCCGGTGTCTGTGAATCTAGTAGTGGGGGTCCGTAAGAAGACTTTGTATTCTGCAAATATTGCATGTCTTGGTAGGCTGCACACAGCGGTGACAATGAATTGCTATGGATGGACCTTAATATTGAAGCTGGTTGCTTGTATTATATCCGTTACTTTAATATATGACTGCAATTGTCAGTTGAAAGTCGTATTTATAGGTTGAACAAAAAAGTTAGTACCAACGACTTAGAGAGGTTATCATAATTATCTATAATGGTTTGGTGAAAAGTTTGTTATGATGAAAAAAAAGAATCAACGTTTTGCTATTTGTATATCAACAGAATGTGGTAAAACCCGTGAATCATACAATTTTCCAAAATGAATTACACCTAGAAAACTTTGCACCGGCTCACAAAACAAAGTGAGCTTAAACTTAGTCAAATAACAATGTGTCTTAATCCTTTATATCATTGATTCCCAAAGTGGTCCAGGTGGACCCCCAGGGGTCCACGGGAGACTCGACGGGGGTCTACGTTGGCGTGACAAAAAAATGGGGGTTCACAATTCGTAAGCGGGGGTCCACGAAAATTTATCTGGTTTCGATAGTGAAGAACTAAAATGTTGGCTTGAGTTCACCTATCAATGTAGGCAGATAATATTTTAAGAAATTTTTTTAAGGAAAAATCGATTCCATTCACAAACGTTATTTCGGTGGCAACAGATGGAGCTCGTGCCATGGCCGGGCGATGTCGTGGGTTTATAAGACCTCTTAAAAGAATTATACCAGAGGTAACTGCAATTCACTGTGTCATCCACCGACAACACCTAGTAGCGAAAAATTTGAGTGCTAAATTGCACCAATCGCTTCAATTTGTGATTAATGCAGTTAACAAAATAAGAAGCAATGCATTGAATACGCGTTTATTTGCACAATTGTTCGATGAAAATGATGAAGACTTCCAACGATTGCTCTTACATACTGAAGTACGCTGGTTGTCGAAAGGTGCATGTTTAACAAGATTTTTCTCACTTTTTGAATCAGTTTTAGAGTTTCTGGAAAGTGAAGATCCAGATTTAAAAGAAAACCTGATCAATTTGAAAGCAGACATCGCGTATTTGACAGATTTGTTCAAAAAATTTAATGACATTAACTTACAATTACAAGGGGACAGTCTCAATTTAATAAAAACAAAGGGTGTAATTTCAGCTTTTCTTGGATAATTGAAATTTATGTAGCAAAATATTAGTCGGCGCAAATTTTCCCAGTTTTCAAACTTGTCACAGGTAGAATGCCTTGATGAGGATATTCACACATACGTTCAACATTTAATTGCCCTGCATGATGACTTTAAAATCAGATTTGAAGATATTCTGACGATTGAAATACCACCATAGATCATAAATCCACTTGATGAAACGGAAGTGGAGAATGTGATATTACAAGAGGAGCTACTCGAGCTTAGCACTAATGAGGAACTGCAGATGAAATTTAAAAGAGGGTATCAAACATTTTGGCTGTAGACAGAAATACCCGACAAATATCTTGGACTGTGGGGAATTGCGAGAAAGCTTTTGATAGCGTTTCCCTCGTCATATCTTGTCGAGAAAAGTTTTAGTGTCGTTACAAACCTTTTAACAAAAAAAAGGAGCAGATTGAATATCACAGAACGGGGAGATTTGCGGTTATTCCTAACAAAACTGAAACCAAATATTGATAATTTGCTGTCAATCCATTAAGTACATCCCTCCCACTAAAATTATGACTATTTTGTGATTGTCATTGTAGAAGTTACGTTACGTTATTTATATTTTATTTTAATTATATTACAACTGTTATCATATTACAATGTATAATAATATAATAATTAATAATTAATAGTGTAATAATTACATATTTGAATAAATACAACACAAGGAAATATACTATTTTTCTTTTTATTTTTACCACTCCGAATGGGGAGTTTTCTAAATAAAATATGTGAGAATTGATTGGTTTCTTGTGTTGTGGGTAGATGTCAAAGGAGTAAATTTGGTTGGAATGACTTTTTTGATTGGCTAACTTTACTTTTTTGACATCCACTCACAGCACAATCAATTAATTAATTAACCAATAACTCAGCCGAAACGCAAATTTCCATAGTTAGATCTAATCTTCACATTTTTTTCGAGTTTCGGGAATATGGTAGAAATGTAGCTGGAGGGGGTCCACCGGAACCAGTAAAACTTTCAAAGTGGTCTATGAGAAAAAAAGTTTGGGAGCCTCTGCTTTAGATTATAAATTAAAGAAAATTATTTGTTCAGGAAACCACACCAGTTCTAATTCTTAAAACAAATTCTACGGGCTACAGTCAACAACTTTCCTATAGATACAGCGCGTGCCGATATAGATGACTGGCTCAAACGTTTCATGGCTTGTGTAGAAACTAAAGGTGGTTGTTTTAAATAAATATTTTGTGTTTATAAATACTTCCAATATTTAATACAAGCATTAAAAAACATTATGCAAAAATGCCTAATATTTTAATTTCTACTTTCTAATCAGTTTCTAATAGTATGGGAATACTGTTATAAATGGGTTTCGAAAAGATCAATAAAGATAACGCTTAATAAAATCCTTTCTATAGTATAATGTTTAACTGATTTTTTATCTTTCCTGATTTTGTACCCTGTTTATTTTAAAAATCCAATTTGTATTATTCGTAACTTCTTGTTTTATAGATCTGCTCTTTTACTAATTTTTTTTATCTCGTCTTGATTGGTTTACTTACTTGACTTAATTATTATATTTTGTATTTTTTTTCTTTTCTTTTGATATTAGCATTTTTTTCCTTTTATAATCATCCTTTTTCATTTCCTTTATGGAAATATTAAGATTAATGTCCGATTTTGTTATTAATACCGTATAATTTAAAAATGCTATCTTAAACATTTATATAGCTTGTAATTTATGATATCCCAATACATATTCTATCAGGTTTTCTTTATGTGCTACTTACACAGGATCATGATTTGATTTCTGTAACACTGTATGGAATTTTTCTCTATTGTTAGGACATAAGTATAAAAATTGTTTTCAACAAGTCACTCATTCTGTTTTTAAGAGCTGACAAAAATCTGGATTTAATATTATTTATATGAAAGTGATCATAGAGAACGCATTACGTAAATGTACCGGAAATCTTAACTTTTACTTTTAAACGCTTATCTTGTAACACCTTACAGTCGACAAAGCGACGTTTTCTTCCGAAATAATTCTAACCGAAAAATATGCGACGTGGTACGTCTGCTCTTTTGGCCTAAACAAAATTGTTTTGTCAATTTCTTTATAGTGAAATATAAAAACTAAGACTTCCTGTACACACCACCTAAGTGTTGTTTAACTTGTTAATTGCCACGATGATCTCCATTTGGGAATTTCTACTTATATTTTATACTTAAACATATTGGTTGCAGCAAGAAATTTGCCTGGCAAGGTTCAGATTTTTAAGGTTCCATCACTTCAGTGTCTTTATAAAGCAATAATTTGTATTTGTGTATAAATAATTTGCAATTTAAGAATATTATTGCTTTCCAATGCTTGTAGATGGCATCTAGTAATATATTGAATGAATGAATGGCTTAACACCCCTTGGAGGGGTTTCGCCGCTTCTAAGGAAGCTTTCGAGATCTTTTGCGGGGGATCAGCCCGTTCTAGTAATATATTACGTTAATAATTATTGGGCTGTCCAAAAAATTTTAATTGTTTCACTTTTTTTCATATTTTGGTACCATTTGAAAGTTCATATCTCCCGGGCTTTTTATGTATAATACTTGTATGTTTGTTTCAGTATGGAGCTTACGTGTGAGCAAAAAAGATTGTTAATACTGCACGAGTATAAGTTGAGTTCAAAACTAAATGCTGCAAGTTTTGCTTAATACATTTGCAATAACACTTTATATTTACCATTTAATTGTGGGCATGGAAATGTTCTGTTAAAGAACTTGGCTAAAAAATATCTTAAAACGTTAACTATCATGTACACCTTAGAATATCTGTACTACTTCTAAGTTTGAGTTTCTATTAGTTTTCTAAGTTTGGATTTAATAGGTCTACAGTGTTTGCCCGGAAACTAATGTAATTTATTCGAACGCCCCGCTCCTCATGGTCGCAGCGCGTTCGGACCGGTTAGGTTAGGTGGTGGAAGAAAACTCTTAACTTTACAACGCTTCCAAGCTCTATACTAAACTATACAAAAGCCTCGCCGAAACTTATCAAATTATTCAAGCAGCCTATAGGGGCTCTGTTCTCTCGTATTGTCAAGGTGATTCAAGGTATTCCAGGCGGAGAAGTTGTTTAAAAATGGTCGGGACGAGGTTGAACATGACCCCCGCCCTGTACGACTGTCAACCAGCGAAACTGACAAAAATACCGATCGTCGAATGAGTGTTCGAATGATAGCAGAAACTCTCAGTATTCCGAAAACCACTGTGCACGAAATTACTACCGAAAAGTTGCGCAAGCGGAAAGAGTGTATCAAGTTGGTTTCCAAATTGTCGACTGACGACAACAAGAACACTCTAGTGACGATCGCGAGTGAGTTTTTGGAAGGTGTGCAAAGAAAACCCAATTTTTTAGACAATGTTATTATCAGAGACGAAACACGGGCCTTCAAGTACGACTCGGAGACGAAGTGCCAAAGTTCCGATTGCACACCTCGAAGCCTCCTCGTCCTAAGACGGCAAGAATGAGGAAACTAAAAGTGAAAAGCATGCTCATTGCCTGCTTCGACGTCAGGGAGGTGGCCCATAAATAATTTATACCCCAAGGGTAGACGGCCAACGCTAGCTACTACGTGTAAGTGCTCGACAGACTACGAAACAGAGTCGTACACACTCGAAAGAAGATCGCCGTAACCTGGCAGCTGCACCACGATAACTCTCCCAGTCACACAGCCCCATTACAATCCTGATCTTGTTTCAGTAGACTTCTTTTTGTTCCTGACGATCAAGTCTGCTCTAAAATGAATCCGTTTTGAAACCATTAAAGCGATTTAAACCGCCGTGGAAAAAGCTCTGAATGAGGCCCCGTCGACACTTTCCAGGATGCGTACCGTGCATGGAAAAGTCAGACAAAAGTATGTGGATGGCCAAGGGGAGAATTTTAAACGTTTGTAACGATATCTTGAATAATTTTTTACGAACTTAAATGAATTAATTTTTGGGCAAACACTATATATCGGTTTCAAGTTTGCTTTGTAAATTAATATTTTGTTTTACTTAAATAGTGAGACTTTTTCTTATGGACTAATGTATTTGCCAAAATTTTTGTTTAGGTTGTATTCTCCTTTTTATTATATGGCCGTCAGGTTAGGCGTTACTTCTCGACTAGCTTATATGAGTTAAACATTTGACTGTACGTTTTTAACTTTAACTTGGACACTGTGTAATTTAAAACCTGATATATTTAGAAATACAGAAAAGCTATATTCTTTTTAGATGCTGATCGTGATTGACTTTTGTAGTTGTTCTATATAATTAGTTCTATATATCTGTATTGGTTTATGCACGAGATGATTGCAAAGCTAGAATAGGTAAAGTTTACAAACTACTTTTGAGTCTATACGTACTTATGACTATGCATGTATCCTCGGAGACTTTAACGCGAGAATTGGGTACGAGACCATCGAAAACGTTAAAAAAAGATTTAGTAAAGAGCAAATAAATAAAAATGGCGATCTAATGTTCAACTTCTGTCCACTCAACGAATTAAGAATTAATAACAGTTTTTTAATTACGCAGACCGTTACAAATATACATTTAATAATACGAGAGGGCAAAAATTCATAATAGATTACACATTAACAAATAGACTAATACACATTTGCAGGTGCTAGATGTAAGAACCTTAAATTCAGCCAACGTTGTTACCAACTACAGTCTGCTACTAACAAAAATAAAAATAAGAAAGGAAGAAATAACAATAAACATAACAGTGGAGGAAAAATTTAATATCGACTTACTGTGGAATAAGTACACTAAACAACTATACCAACCAAGAATAAGAAAAATGAAGACAAGAAACCTACAACAAATGAAGAAATATGGAAAAAGCGCAGTACAATATAAATATCGAAAGGGCTCCTAATAAGGCATTAAGAAAAAACTGAAAGTTATCACAAAGGTTTTGTAAGAAAGTGAAACAAAAATGCTAAGAAAAGAAAAGAACTTATATCAAATACAAATCTATAAACACATCGAAGAATACAAAATAGTTAAAAACAAAAATTACTCGTAAGTAAACGAAAGAATGAATATTGGGGAAGTTTTACTAAAAACATGGAGAGCGATTTCTACGGTCTACAAAACAGATATGGAGACTAATTCAAAGTCAGCGTAAAAAAATGGCGAAACTAGTTGAATGAAATAAAGGCCATAAGGCGAAACCAGTGAGCTATAGAAACATTAATCTGCTTAACACAATATTCAAACTAACTATTAAACTAATAAACAAACCGTGTTAATTCACTTATTACTTTATCAGAAGAATAACGAGGGAAGATCGTGCACCAACGCCGTATTCATAATCCGGCAAATCCATAAAATATAATAAAACAGCATACATGTGTATAGATCTACAAAAAGCATTTGACCGTATACAACTCAAAGACTTACTTTAAAATCGAGGAATCCCCCTTAACATCATATAAACCCTAAAAAATATTTACAAAAACAATAAAATGTAGGCCAAAGTAAATGGCAAATTAACAACTCAAATAGAGGTGAATAGTGGAATAAGGCGAGGCATTTCTTTAAATCCGTTAATTTTTAACGTTGTAATGGACGAACTAATACAAGAAGTCAACAAAGGAAAGGGATGTAAACTTAAAGATTCTGAGATTACCATATTATGCTATGCTGATAATACTGTCTTGGTCGCAGAAAGTGAAGATGATTTACAAAGGCTACTAAACATTTATAATACTACTGACAAACAGTTTAACATAATATAATATCAAAAAAAAAAAACAAGCAACCTTTACAGAATCTATTAGATGTAAGTTAGAAGTAGATGGAAAAGTTATCCCACAGGAAACAAAACTTATGTACCTCGGAATAGAATTGTAGGAAAATAAAAGCATTGAAAAAGAAATAAAACCACAAATAACTAAAGCCAACAAAGTAGCAAGAAGTTTAAATAATACAGTTTGGCGTAACAAATATCTATAACAGACGAAAGCAAGGATATATAAAGCCTACATGGCGGAAACGCAACCCACCACAATTAACACTTAAAGGGATGAAACAAAGATTTAATGAAAACGCACTCAACCAAAATGGTAAATTGCTAATACAACTAATACAACATAACAGGGTTAAAGTCTATAATCGATTACATAATATATAATAGATCAATAAAATCAGAACAAGTATTGACCATAAGAACTTTAAATTCAGCGGACATAAGCAGTGGACACAGAGGTATTTACAGAAGGTATTTAAAACATGGAAAACAGTAAGCTAACCATTAGAATTATGAAAGGAAGAATATAAAATACCGTAACTCCCACAAACGAACAACAAGATCTTAGAAAAGGAAGATCCTGTAGTGACACTATCTTTATAATACAACAATTAATAGAAAAACCAATGGAGTACAAGATATCAGTGTTTATATGTATAATAGATCTGCAGAAGGCTATTGACAAAATATTATTAAAAGACATGTTACAAATATTGAAACAAAAATAAGTGGATAATTAAATTACAAAATTAATTGAAAACATAGACACTTACAATAAATAAATCATTAAGGTAAATGGAAAATTTTTGGCACCTATAGAAGCCACAGTTGGAATTCGACAAGGAGACTCGATAAGTTCGCTGTTGTTTAACATAGTGATAGACGAGGTAATAAAAGAGGTGAAAGCATTATAATGATACAAAATGCAGAAAAAGCACATAACCATTGTATGCTACTCTGATAATGCTGACTTGGTAGCAGAGAACGAAAACGAACTCCAACGATTACTATTAAAGACTGCAGAAATGTGATATAATATGACGGACATCAGAGCGAAAAACTAAATATATGACGATAAGCAAAGAGTCAATGAGATGTAAATTACAAATGTAAGATAAAATTATAGAAGAAGTATCTTTCCTTAATTATTTAGGACTTAATATAATCCGGTATGGGAATCTCAAATAGCAGGTAATACCACAAGTTATAAAAGCAACTAAGACATTAAATACAACATGGCATAACAAATATTAAATATAGAGGTCAAAAGTCGGATTTAAAAGTCCACGATACCACTAATATTAACATATGGCCCAGAAACAAGGAGAGATGTATAAAAAAACTAGACGGATGATAAAAACAGCCGAGACAAAGACTTTAAAAAAAATAGTAGAAAAAACAAGAAGATATAGAATGAGAAGCGAGGATATAGAAAATCAGTGCAACAATACAACCAGTAAATAAATGGATTAGAGTTAGAATCAGAGAGTGGAACAGCCACATTCAAAGAGTGAATGAAGACTGATTAGTCCAGATAGCCGAAGATAAATCGCCGATAAGAAAACGGTTACCTGTGAGACCAGAAAGAAGGTGGAAAGAGTCAATATAGTAGTGGGAAAAGACAGGAGTAATCTTATACTTAAGAAAAGAAGAAGAAGAAGACAACAATCAACGTTCGACGCTAATTTCGAAAACAACACGTAGACATTCTCCAGTGGCCATAACGTTATTTGGGGGATGATTATCACGCAAATTTTATTTGAATGCCAAACAATTCAGTTGCTCTCAAGAACTACAGTAGACATTTTAAGAAAAGTTGGACTGAGCTTTCCATTGACTATTTGAGAAATCTGTATAATTATATTCTATCCCGAATTATTGAGTTTGTTAAAAGCAACGCCGAAAGTACTTATTACAGATCAATAAAGTATATTATTAATGAAAACGAGTTTTGTGTTTTATGGGGTGGTTGTATCCAAGAGACGCACTGCTGCGTCCTATTTATCACGTACTGTGTACTGGCTTTTAGTCTTGTTATTTCCGCACTTGTATTTCGAAGGCAGCAGACGCGTGTTTGTGCGCTTTGAGATATTGGCGCCCGAGGCGTTCGAAGCTGTTTGTGCTATTTAAGGTCAGGCTTGCACTTTCACTATTAGTATTTATTTCATCGTTATCGGCTTTATCGGTCAAACCAATTGTGTATATCTGCATCATATCTACAATTTCGCAGTAAATTACTTCCCAGTAAAAATTTAAAATGCAAGGCAACAGCGATGGCCTTTCAGTCAAATAATAACATGCCAACTCTACTGCAATCGCAATTTCATCCACAGTGGTATTCTCAACCACAACCTCAAATAATGGGCCTGCAACCGACCTCTAATTTGCTCTGGCAGCAATACCAACAATTACACCCTGCAATTTTCCAACAATTTAACCCAGCGTCACAGCCAGCGCCTAACTTTCAATCAACTTTTTCGGACTGGAATACAGTTAAACCAATGCAAGTAGGATTTCCTTCTTTATCAACCACCCCTACTTTACATACCGAGACTGTATCTGTTATAAGTAAAGAATCAACAACCATTCTTAAACCAAACGACTTTTAGGAAATAAAAACACGAAGGCAAAAGTGGAAGCGACCTATTCCTTTAACAACACAACGTAACACTCAGGCTAGAACTCAGGATCACGCTAATCCAGTCACAACAAGTAATTGATTTCAACACTTAACAAACTCAGAGGAAGATACCCTGACTACTTTATTGCAAAGCGAAACTAAAGAAAAGATTCCCAAACCTCCTCCTATATTTATACACTATGTTGCAAATATAATCCCACTCATAAAACTTCTTGATTCCCATCTACAAAAAGAAGATTACCAATATCAATCAATGTCAGGCGGCTCTGTCAAGCTGCTAATCAAAACAATTGAAAAATAGAAACTAATTAAAAAAATACTAGATAAAAATGTCATCCAACACACATTTATTCTTCCGGGGGATAAGCCTTATCGAATAGTAACAAAAAATCTCCACCATACTACCGATAAGGAAGAGATAATAAAGGCCTTAGCATCTCTTGGTCACCAGGTCAAAAGCATCAATCATGTTAAACACCGCACCAAAAAGACTCCATTAAATCTATTTTTTGTAGACCTTAAACAACAAAACAACAACAAAGACGTTTACAATATCACCTCTCTATTAAATGCCATTGTAAAGGTCGAGCCTCCACATCAAAAGAGAGATATTGACTAACGCAAAAAACTATTGCACTCGCCAAATTAGATGTGTAAAGTGTGCCGGAAACCATGATTACAAATCATGCACTAAAAAAGAAGAAAGACAAATGTGTACTCTGCCTGGGAGAACACCCTGCCAACTACAGAGGATGCACGGTCTACAAACAGATTAAGAACAGAAGATTTCCTCCTATTACAGATAGACCCATCGTAACAACTCAGGCCCAACAATCAATTAAAACCACAGATGCTTTCCAAAACAGAACTAGTTCAGGTAACATGACCTACGCAGATCGTACCAAAGTACCCCGCATCCAAGTGACCAACACAACCCCACTTCAAGAAGACTCCCAAAATTTCACTCAATACCCAAATGACATTGTATCCTTTATGCAGCAAACAATAGATTCTCAGCGAGTCATGATTAACAATCTCATGGAAGAGATAAAAGACCTGAAAGATCTGGTGCGGCAATTAGTGAACAATAACCAGAAATAATGGCTCAACTCTTTAAAATTGCACATTAGAACGCTAAAGGCTGGTTAAGCATCGACAAGAAGTAGAAGTATTCCTGTTAAACAACAACATTGATATTTTACTAATCTCCGAAACGCATTTTACCGAAACATTATATTTTAAAATACGCGGATACGATACATATAACACAAATCACCTCTATGGCACAGCTCGAGGAGGAGCCGCAATTATAATCAAACATTTTATAAAACATCATGAAATCCCTAAATACTGCACCGAATTCATTCAGGCTACAAGTGTAACTGTAGAAGACTGGATCGGAACATTAATCGTCTCTGCTGCATACTTTCCACCTAGTCAGGCCCCCAATAAGAGATGCTTTGAAGACTACTTCTCCTCTCTGGGCAGCAGATTTCTTGCTGGAGCTGAGTACAACGCAAAAGACCCCTATTGGGGATCTCGCATCTCTTCCCCTAAAGGCAACATTCTCTTCTCCGTTATGCAACAGCATCAACTAAGTTATCTGTCAACGCATCAGCCTCCTGGACTTTTTTTGTCATAAAAGGAATTCCGCAAGGCTACTTAAACATCACACCATGTTACGATTTATCCTCCGACCACAGCCCATTATAGCTACGATAAGCACCTCAATACTAAGTAATACAAAACCGCCATCCCTTGCTAATAACAAAACAAACTGGAACTACTTCAGAACCATTCTCGAAGACCAGGTAACTACTAATATCCCATTAAAAAGTGCAAACGATGCAGTAGAATCTCTAACCCAGTCCCTTTACTTAGCAGCTACCAAAGGAACTCCACAACTGTTCAGTGGATATTAAAAGAAAGTTTTCCGAAAAACGGTGACTCCGAAAAATATGGCGACAAAGTATAGGACCAGAGGACAGACGTCCTGTAGAAACCTAAAGGAATTGATTAAGGAAACAAAAAACAAATACATAGATGAATACCCTAGCGGGTTGACTGCTTTCGAAGATACCGAATACTCCCTTTGGAAAGCTACCAGTTGCCTAAATCGACCTCAACAGCAAGTTCCTCCAATTCGCAACAAAAATGGCACATGGGCAAGTACTGATATGGACAAAGCTGAAGTCTTCGCAACTCACCTTCAAGAAGTTTTTCAACCATTACCATCTGACGATGAACAACGTGACCCACCCATAAAAAAATATTTTTCCTTTGCAGAAGTTGAGTCAATGATCCTTAGAAATACCCACTGTAAAAAATTGCCAGGATATGACCTAATTATTGAACGTATACTGAAAGAACTGCCCCCCGATGTTATAAAAATGGTGACGATGACCTTTAATAGCATAGTACGAACAGGTTTTTTTCCGGTCCAGTGGAAAGTCGCACAGGTGGTCCTTATCCCAAAACCTGAAAAACCGACCAACGAGCCTGCTTCATGCCGCCCTGTCAGTTTATTACCACTCTTTTCCAAACTTTTTGAAAAAATTCTACTGAAACAGCTTTATCCCATCCTTGACAATAAAAACCTGATTCCTGATCACCAGTTTGGGTTCAGAAGTCGACATTTCACATAGAACAGTAGATACTATTAACGCAGCATTCGAAGACAAAAACTACTGCTCAGCCGTTTTCCTTGATGTCAGTTAGGCCTTCGACAAGGTCTGGCATAAAGGACTATTATTTAAACTAAAGTGGATTCTACCTCACCCGTACTATTTGATCATTATAAAAGAGCGGTATTTTCAAGTAAAGTTCGGAGAAGCAATCTCACATATTTGTCCCATTAAATCCGGAGTTCCCCAAGGAAGCGTTCTGGGACTAGTCCTGTACGTCCTATATACAGCCGATACACCCACTAATCGCAATGCAATTACTGCAACATATGCTGATAATACGGCAATTCTTGTAACACATGATGACCCTATTATCGCTGCATAAACCTTGCAACAAAACCTCGATGACGCATGTAAATGGTTTAAAAAATGGCGCTTTAAATTCAACTGTTCCAAGACCGTGCAAATTACTTTTACTAAACGCCGTGGCACCATGCCGGACATTAATATGGATGGTACTCTCCTTCCCGAAGCAGACTATGTTAAGTATCTTGGTATGCACCTTGACAAAGGACTAAATTGGAGAACATACATTTGGACAAAAAGAAAACATGGCCACAACTCTAAACTCTCGCTTGCCAACAAATTACTTGTCTACAAATGTGTGCTAAAACCAATATGGAGCTACGGTATCCAGTTATAAGGTACGGCATCGCACTCTAATATAGAAATCCTGGAACGTTTCCAAGCTAAAACGCTCCGTGTAATCACCAATGCATCCTACTTTGTGCCTAATAAAGAAATACTTAAAGACTTGAAAGTACCAACAATGAAAGAGGAAATAGTTCAGTGCAGTGCAAAATATCTTCAGATATTAGAAACATACCCGAAGCCGTTAGGGTCAAACCTACTCGACAATAGTGCTGATGTATGCAGACTACAACGCGTTAAACCGCTACATTTTCCCACACGGTACTAATTTAACTTAGGTAGCAGGTATCCATTGTAATTATTTAATAAGTTAATTACAACGAGGGACGTCACTGGATGTCATCTCACACGTTACTTCTAGTGCAATGTTATATTTCTGTATTTATCTGATTTGCTTATTGCTATTGTAGCAGATGGCAAATAAATAAAATAAAAATGTCTTGTTGTGATTACTTTAACGTGCTATTGTAGTTTTTATAACGACAAATATTTTCTTGTTTTGTTTAAATTACTGCTTAAACATGAATATTTATAGTAGGCGAAAAACAAAAAAAAAACACACAAAAACTATCTCGGCTTGCTTGTTTTGCAGTTACAGGATATTGTTGGTTCTTCCATACTCATGGAATAGAACAGTTGGCTGAAAAATAAATGTTTAGAAAGGAACAAAGCTTACATTTGTAAACATTATTCTTCAGCTCGTTGGAATAACGTTTCAGCTGTCGCGGAAGCCCGGTGGATAGCGGCGAACGGAAAGCGGCGCTTTATTAAAACATTAGCTTCCAGATACATATTATGACAAAGTTAGCCGATAATTTGCACGAATCAATTACCTCCTCGCAAGCAAACATAATAAATACTCAGCGGATTTGTTTTCCCAGCTGACGTAGGAAACAATTACTTCCTGGAATAGGAGGGCTGGGCCGGGTTATTGGCTCTTGATTAAGATTGCATTTCGCAGTCGACTACATGAACTGAACTAATATCTCGGGGGATGTAGTAATGCTTTCAAGGCATGAACCTTTAATGCCTCGGCTAGAGCCGTATAAATCGATTCGATATGTTTGCTGCAGGAGCCCCGAATTCGGCGCTTAGAATACGCGGTCCTGCGGTTTACCATATGCATCAGGTAGTTTTAGGAATTCAGGGGCTTTTACGACGCCGCGCAAAAGGCACAAATCACTTCAATAAAGGTATAATGCGGAATCTCGGAGCACGGCGTTCGATGGAGCGCGCTATTAGGGTTCATATTCATGCTGGAGTTTTGCAGATAAGGATTTTATTCCGCTGACTGGAATGAAGAGCCACGGGAATCTGCCGGGTCGCTGTATTTACTTTTGACCCTGCGCGAGTGGAGCCCAAGCTAAAATTAGTTATAGTGTAATAAGGAACAGTTGCCTTGCTTTAGTTTTATGTTGTAAAGGGCGGGTAAAAAGTAGCTTTATGATTTATATGATTATTATATAAACTGCTATTTTAGTTCACTTTCATATTGTACTATATTATAAAAAAGTTTTTTTTAATCTATTTATTTACGGTTTGAAATCTATACTATCAGTACAATAAGCAAATGTAATGTGTATATAGAATTGCCATGAATTTACAGGAGAGCAAGGTACAAAAACATTAACTAAGATTTCTTAAAAGCTATGCACGTCTTAACTATTTCCTAAATAATTCATGTTATAACTAATTTAAAATTTACTGGGTAAGTCCAGAGGTTTATATTATTTATGCGTAGAATGATCATACTGTTCTCAAGGAGGTTAATGGCTAAGGTATTACTGTGATGTTCCAACTGGGTTAAGTATTTTTCATTACACCTTTTAATTGTCTATTGCACTGAGTCAACTTTCAAATCACTAATAATGTCATTGTTTCTAATAAAATAGGGAGCGTCACACATAGCTCGTAGAACTTTCGCCTGAAATCGTTCTACAATTGCAATATTAGAGTTCACTGCTGTGCCCAAATTTATTTAAATGCAACATTGTATACCAATAGATTACTTTGTAAGGATAGTTTAGACTTTTTCCTGAGCAGCCAGTAGTGTTTACTGAATTTAGCACCAAGCTGTTTCCTCTTAGTCATTATGTGGTTTTTCCAAGTAAGACTTTTATCTAAATGTAACCTGTGGTAGTGGTGTATTATTTATATATATTTCCGGTGTTGTTCTTCGGCATTTGGTAAAGGCGATGTTAAGGGATTTTGGTTCATTGACCTTGATTCTCCATTTTGCACCCCGTTTGTCAATACGATGTAAATGAGTTTGCAGCATTGTAACAGCTATTTTTGGATCTTTATGTCTGCACATGATTGCTTTATCATCTGCAAAGGTAGCTGTAAGTACTTGTTCGTCGGTAGACATATCATTAATATAAAGGCTATATAGAAGAGGTCCCAGTACACTCCCTTGAGGTACGCCTGATTCGATAGGATAGAGTTCTGTGAGATGTTGGCCATACTTCACTTGGAAGAATCGTTCTTCTACATATGCTTTCAATATAACATAGGAGTGTGGGATAGTACTTTTTAATTTAAAGAGTAGTCTATCATGCCATACCTTGTCAAAAATGCCTGTGTGTCGTCGAGGAAGGCCGCTGTGCAATAAGACTTTTTTTCGAATTATTGATTGACATAATCGACTACTCTATAAACTTGCTGTATTGACGATTTTTCTTTTCTAAAACCAAACCGATGCTCGGGTATTAAACTGGTATTTTCAACAATTTACATAAGTCGTTTAGCGATAAATTTTTCAAGAAGTTTACCTAGTACAGACAGAAAACTAATTGTTATATAAAAATTCACCTTCTACTGAACCGGATAACATCCCATATAGCATGGTAAGCATTACCATTCCCTTTACAGGCATTTTATAGTAATGGTCTTGTTATTAAGTCAAATCTTGGAGACTTTTTTGGGTTGATATCAGTTTTAATCGCCTCTTTGACTTCCTTCACGGTAAGTAGCTTTGGAAATAGGGACATTTGGTACGGGGGTTCCAAAATTTTTGTATGCCAGCCTCTTCTTTGGGAGTTATGACCGTCGCTAAAGGTTTAAAGACTTTTTCAAAATGTTGAGCGAACACTATTGCCTCTTCTTCATCCGTTCTTGCCCAAGAGTTGTTTACTGTTCATATGGGAGGAATTGGTTGAGCTTGGCGTTTTATTCTTTTTGTAGCCGTCCATAATGCATAGTTTGTGTCATTATTAGGACTTAAATTTCTTAGATACTCCTGAAAGTTCTTATTTTTTATATCTTTAATTGCTCTTTTGAGGTCTGAGCATGCCTGGTGTTTTGTCAGACGGGTGTCTTGTTTTTGCCATATTCACCTCAATCGTCTTTTATTAACAATTTTTTGAATTGTAATTATAAAAAAGCGCGTTAACACTTGAGAAAGATTTGATTTTTCTTTATGTAAAAACTATCTGTTTTTCAAAATACAACCCATCACTATTAATATTTTTTTGTTAAAACTCTGTATGTTGTCGAATCTGTTCGCAACAGTTTGGTGCCTTTTAAACAGGGAGTTCTAGAGATGTGTTTTTACTTGATTAGACGACTGAAAACGACAACCTGTGCGGTTAATCGAAATCGAATATTTTTGCTTTAAGGTATTCACTATACAGCTCGGAATTTATGGTTTTTCCATTTGGAATCAATTTCAAAGTGCACAATACCGTCAACGTTTCACCAAACTCAGATTATGACCCAGATAGACCAGGCTAAATCAGGAGTCTTCTCTCTGTGTCTTCAGCTTTTCTTCTGGTGTGTCGCAGCTCTCCATTCCTTCCTATTCATACATTTATTTTTCATAGATCTATAAGTGGCACATCCTGTGCCTTCTGCCATTATTTGTTTAATATATTTTATCCGTGACTTGCTACGAGAATTCTTTTCTTCTATACGCCCTTCAATAATTGTGGTTAATAGTCCTCTCTTTCTCATTATGTGCCCCATTAGGGTGCTCCTTCGTTTTTGTATGTTCTTCCACAAACAATTCTCTTGTCTGATCCTTTTAAGTACTTCCTCGTTTGTTGTTCTATCTGAGATAGTTGATCTTTAAAGCTCTTTTATAACACCACTGTTCGCACGCTTCTAGTTTCTTTTTGCAAACTAATCCGATAATCTATGTTTCGGCCCCATACAATAGTACGCTCCAAATATATGTTTTAGTCGAAATGGATATCGAGTTTGTTCCTAATAAGCTCTTATTTTGGTAGAAAGCTGTTTTTGCTAGTGCAACTCTAGTTTTAATTTTCTTTTTGCATCTTCCATTTTTTGTTATTGTGCTGTCTATATTGTGTTTACCACATACCGTTACTTTAGTTTTCTTTTTGTGTAGTTTTATCTTGTAATTTGTATTTAGTATAGCTTCCAGTTGTTTAAGCTACAGGTTAAGTTCCTCTTTGTTTTCAGATAATAACGCTATGTCATACGAGTACCTTATCGTACATATTCTCTTTCCATGTATTTTTATACCTTCATTAGTCTGCTCTAAAAATTCATTTACAGCTTGTATATGTATGCTAAAAAGTATCGACGAGGGAACACATCCTTGCTTCACAACTTTTTCTATTTTGGCTTGTCTAATTTCATTCCCTTGTGTTATTGTTGTAATTTGATTATTATATAGTTGTTTTAGGATCCTTCGGTCCCAGTTTATATGGTCAAAGGCTTTTTGTAAATCAATGAAGGCTATGAAGGTGTTTTCGTATTCCTTTTTCAATTATTAGTCGTAGTGCAAAGATTGCCTCTCTTGCCCCTGTATTTTTGCAGAATCCAAATTGATCTTCAGTAAAATTCTCATTAATATTTCGGTCTATCTTCTATAAATTATTTTTTTTAAAAATTTTTATATACTTGTGTTGTCAAACTTATCGTACGGTGATCAGCACATTTCGTTGCTGCTGATTCTTTTTTGGTATTGGTATTATTTGTGTGGTTGTAAATCAGTAGGAAGTATTCTTGTCTCATAAATTTCTGACGTTAGTTTATATATCTTATATTTTCTTTCTATGTTTTAGAGTCCTCATATTTCCTTCTTTTTTCTATTAGGTTGATAACTTGTTTTGTAATGTAAAGTTTACGTGCTGGTGGGTTCTTTTGCTGTGGTATGTCATTGGCTGTTTTAATAATTTTTTTATGTCGTTTCATTTCATCTCATTATCTACTTTGTTTATTTCTATATCAACTTTCTCTGAGTATTCTAACTGGTTTTCTACACTCTTAAGCCTGTTTATATCCCACCTGTGAATTTCGTTTTTCTTCAGCTTCTTGTAAGTTAGTTTATGTTTCGTTATTACAGGTTGTGATTTGTATTTGCATCAGCACTGGGATAGGTCCTGCATTCTTTAACTTGATTTTGAAAACGTTGTTTCACTAGGACAAAGTCTTTCTAATATCTTTCTGTATCTCCAGGCTTTATCCAGATATATCGTCTTTTAGGGCGATGTTGAAATACTCCATTAATTAGTACAAAGTTATGTCTTTTGCAGAATTTGACCAACCTCGATCCTCTTCCGTTGCGTTTTTCTAGACTGAATTTTCCTACTACTTTTTCTTCTGCTCCTTCTTTCACTACAGCATTAAAGTCTCCCATAACAATTAGGTTTTCGTTTTCTTTTACTTTCTTAATCATGTTACTTATAGATTTATGCATATCTTCCACTTTTTAATCGTTATAATCGCTTGTTGGCATGTACACTTGTACAATGATGGTATCCTCTTGGTACGTATCTTTATCACTATGGCTCTATTTTTGTACTCCCAATATTTGGTTATTCTTTTTCCATATGCTTTGTTAAGAATAATACCAACATCTGCATTTCCTTGGTTAGCTCCTGTGTGCACTATTCTGTAGTTATCACTCCAAAAATCTCCTGCTTGTGGTCATCTTATTTCACAAAAACCTAAAATTCCAATGTTAAGCCTTTTTATTTCTAACTTAATGTTTTCTAGTTTTCCCCACTTCAGTAGTGATCTGACATTCTAGGTTCCTACTTTGCTGATGTTTACGTTACGTTGTTTATTGGATCTCTCTTCATTAGTTATCCCCCCCCCCCTACAGGAAATTCGAATGGGGGACAGTTTTACCTCCGGACTTATTATTATATTGAAGATTTGTTCATATTTATTGAGTTTGCTGTTTTATTGGTAAATTTTTTAGGCGGTGGTTTTCCCTTGCCTTCTGTATAATGTTCAATATGTGTTTTAGTGTACCAGTGATGTCATTTACTTTATTATAATTATAATTATATATTTGATTATCTGTATGAGATAACTATGTAAGATATGGTTATACCGCCAATATTCGGTCATCAGAGCCTCCTTAGTTGTGTAGCAGGGGACACCACGCGCAGGTGAGGTTGACCTTTGTGCGCATAGATGTAGGTGCACTCTTTATCACCTCCCAAGAATCTTATATGCCTAGAAAACAGCGACACGTGGTTTAGATCAAAAAATAACAGTCAATCCACAACAACAGCTACCAGTGGACATATATCAACAACAACCGGACAACTTGAAAGCATTAGTAGCAAAAGTTATGGAATGAATGGATACAATACTCAATATACTACCCTCGTTATCAATAATTTAACTCGTAATGCTTAACATCTTAAAAATCGCACTCTGGGATGTCAATGATCCAGCTCAACAAAGCTTATATCAGAAGCTTACATTAAACAAGTACAAACGTGAAACTCCTTTTTCACCAATATCCGAGGCTTGTATATATAAACAAAAATTTGTGATCACTTCCAGTCAAACCGGTCTCAAAATTTTCCGATCAGGCTGATTTTCGGCGTCTGGACTTGACTTATGGTTGAATACTGAAAACGTTATGAAATCATCTTTAATCTACCACAGTTGCAATTATAGGAAAAATAGACAAATTGTGTTTTTAACTGTTTATTGCCCTCCATGCCACCAAAAAGAATAAATTTGTAACTTTTTTTGACTTTCTTGGACCACGCTTTATGGCCGGTGGTGATTATAATACTAAAAATCATATATGGGACTAGAGAATAACGCTGACTCGTGGCAGAGAACTAGCTAAAGTAATAGAAGAACAAAACCTCCATTATTTATCCACTTTTGTACCCACATACCAGCGCTTCAACCCCAATCAGATCCCAGACCTATTAAACTTCTGCGTCACTAAAGGAATTTTATCAAATTACTTAAAAGCTGAATCTTGTTTGCATCTCACCTCAGATTATTCTTCAATACTTCTTTCATACAGTACTCAAGTACTAAAAGTAAAAAACCTACAACGTTTACTACAAGACACACGAATTGGGATTACTTTTGGGAACAGCTTACCAAAACAATATAACCAAATATTCCACTAAAAACAGAAAATGGTCTCTTTAATGCCATAGAATATCTAAATCAATTCATGCATCAGTTGGTATGGAATGCTACCCCAAACTATAAAAGCCAACAAGTAGTAGACTTCTGCTCTGTAGTCATCAAACAAAAAAGTGCTAAAATCAAAGATTAAGAATATGGCAAACCTCTACATCCCAAGGAAAAGATTAAGTTAAATCAAGCTGCACGAGATTTAGAGCCTTCTAACCAATATTTATAATTAGGGCGCTTAAGAATACCTATGTAGTCTAAGTTCCAGTGAGGCTACATACAAACCTGACACAACATAGGAAAGAACTAATTAAGACAAAACAGACTATTTTTTCAATATTTTAACCACACGACAGAACGTGTACCGTGAAAGAAAAATCATTTATACATCAAACCCTTGAAAGAAATGAAGAAATCGCCCAACCCATAAAACTAGTGAAGATTACTCAAGTTATTGCTGTTATTAAGGATCGTATTTTAAATATAGCTTTTGGTTATGACTTAATAACGGCAAGGGTCTTTAAAGAATTACCAAAAAAAAACAATAAAATTAATAACTTACGTTATCAACCCAGTGCTTCGGTTATGAACATTTACGTAACAATAAAAGGCAGCGCTAAGAGTCATGGTAACAAAGCCCAGAAAATATCCCGAACAAACAACTTCATAGCGACCTATCAGTTTGTTGTTTATAATATTTAAAGTTTATGAAAAAATATTGCTGAATAAAATAAAACCAATTTTTGAAGATCCAAAGTTGATATTATAGCATAATAGAACAAGTACATAGGGTAACTACAAAAATATATGTACTACATATATGTAAAATATATTGCTCGTTTGTATTCTTTAATATAAGCCAGGTTTTTAACAAAGTATAGAATACTATAAATTGCTTAGATATACTTAACCGAAAAAATTTTTAAATTAAATTTAAAGATGCACAGTCAAGTTTTCAATCGATACAAGATGGAGTTCTCCAAGGTAGCATACTGCCTGTCTTATACCTGCTTTATACGGCGGACTTATCCACAACACTACAAACATTAGGAGCAACATATGCAAATGATACTCCAATTCTAGCGTCATACAAAACCTAAATAAAATCCAAAACCGGTTAAAACTTTGGCGTATACACGTTAATGAAATAAAATCAGTTTAAGTAACTTTTACCTTAAGACACTTACCCACCAGTATTAGTAAAAAACCCCCACAAATATCACAACAGAAAAACGCTAAATAAATGGTTGTGTTATCAGCATATGTTGCTATTATCGTGGATATTATTGTAAGAATGTCCGCTGTGTACAGCAAGTATATGAGCGGGCCCAGGACACTGCCCAGTGCTACCCCAGATTTTATTGGGAATAATGTAGTGGTTTCATTGAGCATTCTCATCAAAAATGTCTGTTAGTAAGGTATGACTTGATCACCTAGTAGAGGTTAGCTCGTAATACACTTTTATTTTAAATAACAGACTTTTATGGCAGACCTCGTCAAAAGTCTGTCCAATGTCCGAAAACGCTGCAGAGCAGTGTGTCTTTGATTTTAATATTTTGTGTATTTTATCAGCTATTCTGTGCACTTGCTCAATCGTAGAGTGCTGCTCACAAAAGCCAAATTGGTGATGCGGTAATAAGTTGTTATTCACAATTAACAGTTTGTGTCTCGAGCTTTTCAAAGACTTTGGAAAGGAGGGGGAGAAGGCTTATTGACCTGTAAGAGGCTACATGTTTAGGTAATTTACCAGATTTGTGGATTGGAATTATACATGCCACTTTTCATTGGTCGGAAAAGTATCGTAGTCTAAGTATAACGTTAAATAGCTTTGTCAGAAATTTCTTGCATATTTCGGGCAACTCCTTGGTTACTTTGCTTGTGATGAAGCCGTAATCAGGTGATTTTTTGCCTTTTAACCTTTTGATTATAGAACTTACTTTTTTGGTTTTGAAGGATTTGGTTGGTAAGCTCATTTGGAAAGGTGCAGTTAGAAACTGGTGGACATGTCTCTCTTCCTCGGGAGTAGTGTCAGGAGGATATGGCTCAAATACCCTTTTAAGATGATTAGCAAATGTTAGTGCTTTTTTCAGAGTTGCTTCTGACCTAGGTTCTATCTTCTTTGAGAAGAGGTGGTATGTGCTGTGTGTGTTTAGTTTTCTGGTTGCTTTCCATAGGGTATAGTCAAATGCGCCAGTGGGTGATAACTTTCTCAGGTACTGCTGTAGTGATTGATTTTTTAGTTGTCAGAGGAGTAGTTTGAGCTCAGCTGTTACTCGGTTGAAGTTTAATTTGTCAGTTGGAGCTCTGGTAGTTTGTTACCTTTTTTGAATTTTTCTTTTTTCTTCAATTTTACGTTTAACTATTGTTGGGCAGTCATTTATTTTAATTGTTTAAGTTTCTTTCGGAGTCGCTTTTCATGCAGCTTTGTGTACTATTTGATTAAGGCGTAGGTTTTCTTTAGATTGTAGTGATATTTCTAATTGTATCGATTCTTCTATCTTGTTTTTAAAGTGGTCCCAGTCAGTCATTCTATTGGATTAATAAAAAAGAGATTGCAGCTTGGATTGAAATTTGACATGTACTAGTTAGTAAGCAGGAAGTCCCATTTATCCCTGGAAACAAATGCTGCTTTACAAATTCGTCATAAAACCAGTCTGGGCTTATAAAATTCAGCTGCCATCAATAAAAACATAAATGTCTTGCGTAGATACTAAAACAAGGTCTTCAGAATGATATCGGATGTTTCAAGATACGTTTAAAATTGGACCATTTATTAAAAAAATGTACCTTACCTACAATCAAGCAATAAATCGCTCTTAAAATTGCAAAATATTGACGTTATTAGACAAACAACACCCCAAAAGACATCTAATGTTTCTAGATATTGCTCCCCAAATTCTCATGTATTCTTATTTTGATCCACTGGGCCTGGAAAGGTGAGTTAACTGCCCCAAACACCATGACATCCATCGAATAGACATCAGGAGACTCACTCTTGTCTTTCGCCCTCCACAGAAAGCATAGTGCAACAATGTATTTCTAACAAATCCTGACCATCTGGAATATATCTCTGATATCTCCACGGAAGGCGTCTATACATTGACAAAACTTCAACAAAACGTTAATAAGTGGGAACATTAGGTCTGGTCCCTGAATCAGCCCATCGTTGCGACTCATTCCGTTTATTTTCCAGGTTTATTTAGGCCACTCCTTCCAAAGTGTAGTAGTTACCAGATACGATTACTTTTTTTTAAACTTTATGGAGTAGCAGCTTATGGAAAAATCTCTTTTGCACGTATTCTCCAATCTTTTCTTCGTACATTTCTTCCAATAACTGGTCTCTATCTATCTGATCTCCAAAAGTCGAAGTTTTTGAAACGCATCGCTTTTCTTTTTTAGCAACTTCAGGTCATTGTTTTTCCACAGCATACTTGTTTCCCAATGACCATTAATGCCCTTTTGTCATCTTTAGACTGCGGCAGTTTCTTACTATTGACGGTTCCAAAGTCCTCCATACTAAACTGATCCTTTATAACGTCATGCAGGGTAACATCTGGATCCGCGTCTACAGCACTCAGGAATGTGTGGATTGGTGGTAGAATTTCTGCTTCTTCGATGTGTCCAGCCAAGGTAAGTCGTAGCGATTGGTGCATTCCTAGGACCTTTAATATGTTTTCTTTCTAGCAACAAATGAGCGTGATCAACTCCTATCACAATTACTGGCTTCTTAGGCGTCATTTCAGGGAACGGCACACTTTCTAAATGTCTCCACGTCTTTAGCAACTTGTAAGATGACATCGGTTGTACCGATAAATCTAGTCTCAAGTCTAGCTGAAATTCCTTTTTCTCTTGATATTGATTACCTTGGATGTGTGGTCACGCTCAGACTTTTCTCTCAGTCAACTGAGGTGCCATGCTTTGCACTATTCATTGACTCCAAGGGCTGATGCAGCATAATCTTTGATTATCGTTAACGTGGCTTTGTTGTTAAGAAAAGTATTGATGAGGAGCTGAAGACTGGAACCGAACAACTGGATTGGAACAATCTTGAGCAATATTTCACCTAACGGAATTTTTGGTACAGAAAATACAACTTTAAACACATCTGGCTGAGTATCTTCTGTGTTGACATCAACATTCTTCTCTTCTGTTGAACTGGAATTTGTAGCGTTGTCATATTTCCATTTTGTCTTGTGGAGAAAAGGCGACGATTTTTTCCACAGCCATCTACAACACAATTTTGAACTTTGGAACATTTCGGCAGCGAATGACCCACCTCTAGGCACTAGATGTTTGTTGACAGCGTCTCATCTGTCCTAGACCTTTATCTTTTTAAACTTGTTTCACTTCTCTAAGTTGTGCGCATGATTACAATCCAATGGACAACAACAATCAGTCTTTGATTATGGAAGACGGCTGAGTCACACACGAGAATTGCTGCGGAAGACAACTTTTTCAAAAATAACGACAGTTTTTTAAGATCAGCATCCCTCCCCGTTTTTACAATATTACGACCCATTTTAGCTAAAGATGTGGTGGTAATTTTCTTTAAAACTCCTTCATAATTTGGGGGTTCTTCAGATGCATCGGCAAATCTAGTGATTTCGCCGTGACGCATAAATTTTACGGCAACTGAAAAATTTACAAGCGATTGAAAATCCCCCACCGTCGGTGGTTCTGCTAACTTCACCCGTTCCAACATCGTTTTAATTATTTGTTTCTTTCTTCCAAATGATCTTTGCAAAAAATTTTTTTTAGGTTGCTATTAGAGAATAACATTAACATCGCGGATTCCTTTACTTTCCCCTTAAGACACTTTTGCAGTCGAAAGATGTTTTCCTTATCTGACAAACCACACAACTCCGCCGACTTCCTGAAACGGCCATAGAAGGTCAGTCATTTGTTAGGATTTTTGTAGAATTCGGGTAAACTTTTTGCTCCCGACTGCCGAACTACAAAGTTCCTCATGTCACTGCTAGGTTCTTTTGCCAGCATTGCATGTTGCTTAGCTGAAGTTATGGCGTCGGCTATCTGCCTTCCTACGTCGATGTCTTTTATTTCGGCGCACTTCTTATCCACTGGCTTTTTCGAGACTGTCTGTCAGATTTGTCACACTCACAACTACTGTTGGCGCTGGGTAATGTGGAGGTTTATTCTTTTCCACCTGATCAACCCATGTTGCCACATCAACGTCTCCTGCTGAAGCGGGGAGAGCATTGGAACGATAAAATTGAACGTATTTATTACTCCGAAAGACAAATACAGACTAAAACCCCACAAACTGAATTATCCGCCGGACAAAATTATGACTAAAACCTCGGCGTCTGTCAATTGTGTTTATTTTACATTAATGCAGCCAGTTGACCACGGTGAAAAATTAAGTTTCCTTAACAACATAATAACGGCGCAACATTGTTCACTGCTTCACACAAACAGCAGTGGGTGTATAAACGTATTTAACGACGCTGGCTTCTTTCAAGTGCATTTATTCGCCCCGAACAATACTAATATCAAGAAATATATGACAACTATAAGCACATAGACACAAAAAAAGCATTTGAAACAAAAGAATTATCAGAAAAATAGAGAAATTAAAAACATGGTACTCTATAGGTAGAGTAAGTAGATACATATAAATGTCTAAGAACTTGTTACCTGGCCCCGATTTCGCCGGGGCTTATATTATCTGGTCCGGAATTTTTCGGGTCGCTGCAACACAAATGCCCTTCTTTGGAATTTATAATCCTAAAGGAATGTTACCTGCGTCAGACTTTGTGGCGCCGTGTGCAACACCGGGCTAGTTGACCTATCACGCTGCGTCGTGCCAAGCGATTCCGAGTCGACCCGAACGCCACCAGCCATAGTCACCACGGCATTTACCAACCAGAGCAAGAGCGCCGGCGCATTTTTCAATAAGCGCAAAGACACTCCCGTCGTCCACCAATCCTGGACAAGCTGCGCATCCCCCAGCGGGCTCAGAGTGCTTCCACCCTGAACTCTGCACCCCACCAGCAGAGTGGGGCACGAGCTGAGCCCTTACAATCTGAGCTACCGAAGCATTCGGTCTCAGTCGCCAGCCCCTTAAGAAGAAATCATCAAGAGTCATCAGGCGAGTTCCTTTTGGTTTCTTTTGCTGCTCGCTGCCCGGAACTGCTGCTCTCTGCCCGGAGCTGCTGCTCGCTTTCCGGACCTGCAGCTCGCTTTCCGGCCCCAGCTGCCCGGGTCCACTGCCCGGAGCTGATGCTCACTTTCCGGCCCCGCTGCCCGGACCTGCTGCCGCCCGGATCTGCTGCCGCCCTGGCTGCTCGCTGTCCGGGTCCGCCATCGGCCCCGCTACTTGGCCACGCTGCCCAGCTGCGCTACCGTCCCTGCTGCTCTCTGCGTGGTTCCGCCACCAGCCCCGCTGCTTGCGCTGCTGCACCTAGCCTCTGGCCCGGTTTCGCTGCCCCAGCTCGCTGCCGGTTTCAGCGCGTATAGTAAGTCGTAAGTTAAGTTCTTGTACATTAGCTAAGTAGGTTAGGTTAGCGTAATGTAAGTTAAGTTCTGTAAGCTTGTAAATATAATTCTAATCGTAAGTTGGAGCCGATGCTTCGTTTTTTAGCCTTCCGTGCCCCACGCGTTGCCGGTCATAGCGTCCCGACGCCCGATTTATCACCGCCGGGCCCGACCTGGTAACAAAAGAAAGACGAATTGATAGATAAATATAATCAACAAGGTCGACAAAGTTTGCTAGTAAGTTAACAATGCAATAGTATGGTAAAGAGAATGAGTATAAAAACAGAAATGCACTTATATAAAATTATCTACAGTGTGCCCGTTTAGTGAGTCTACATTAAAACTTGTGCAAAACTAAAAAATTTGTCCTTGGAAATTATCTCAAAGCTTTTGCAAACTATGCAATGAGTGAATTATAAATGATCAACAATAAAGACACGGTACAAAAGATTTTGACAGGAAACGTGCAGTGGCAATATTTGATCCGCGGTTACTGTTATTAGAGCAGATGGGATGTCTCCTGGTTTATCACATCTAAAAAAGTGTGTAAAAGTCGCAGCTACGTCAATACCATGGTACAATGTTTCTTGTATCTTTCCATTTTTATCTAAATATATATAGTCTTTTAGTTATATTAATTGTGAATTTTTATATTGCGTAGTTGACATTTTTAGAACAAACTAGGTATTTTATTTAAAAGCATATTTGCTGTCTTACAGAAGTCATATTCACTTTAAAGACTATGCATATTTCTGTGCAACGAAATTAATTGCTCTCATATACAAAATGAAGCGCCATAATTAGTTTATGCTGGCAACCCATTTGACATGCAGATTGCGGCCGCCACGCCGCACCACCAAGCAACTAAAAAGTTTCGGCAACTACCCTCGCCCGTATTGCGGGTATCCTTTCGTGCAAACTAAACAGGTGCCTACGCACAATTTACATTGCGAAGCTGAGTCATTACTAAACAATTCGCTTGGAAGGCTTTATCATTTCAAGTGCTGGAAAATTGTGTAACAAACTTTGCGAAAGTTGGAGCTACTTGTTAGCAGTGTATTACATTGTATTGATTTTGATAACTTCGAGCAAGTCTTGCAACTCTAAATGATTCGCTTGGGCAGTTTAATTTTGTGTAGGCTGAAAATCTAAAAAAGTAACTTTGTAAAAGTGAGAATTCAGGTTTTGTTGACTTTCATAAGTTCGAGTAAGTTTTTGATTAAAAATAACTCATCTCAATCATCCGCTTAGGCAAAACTTTAGCGAAAGCAATGATATTGTCGTCCTTAGGTTTCTGTAACTAAGTTCGTACCATTCCTTTTTCTGACAAAACTTGCATTAAAAGTTAGTGTATTATTAAGGCGCTTTTAGTATGGCAAAAATTTGAGCGAGTCATAGGTGTTTAGCCCTTTCTCAACATACCAAGCACGGCGCTAACATCTTTCGAATAGAACGTAAACCCTGTCGAACTCAAGGAACTTGGTAGCATCTTGGACGCTCACTACAATGAAAAACAATTGGAAAACAAAAATATGAAGGAAGCATCTAACGTTAGGCAGCAAGGGGTTGGTTGGAGACGTTGTAGTGGATGGTAAGTGGCTGCAACGGTAGCTCGAGTATTCCTGCAGGTCTCTGCGGTGTGGGAAGCATATTAAAGTTAGGAACGCGAAGCATCTTTTGAAGTTAGTTGGATGAAAGTCTTGGCATACCGTTTACTCAAAGACAATTCTTTTACAAACAACCGGTATTCCGCCTTTCGGCACTAGACCGGCATTTTCATCTTGTGCTTTTACAATGTTGATTATTCTTTAAACTGTGGTCAGTGCTGCTTACTTCGGCATTTGCTTTAGTAAAAAACTAGGGGAAAACTTCGAAAAAACCCGAGTCAGGACAAACGATTTTAAACAGCAAGCTGTTCTCAATTCCCGACTTTTACAACTCTATCTTAGATTTTAGCTGTGTTACCTTAAATTAACATGTGCTTGAAGTCCGCAGTTATTAGTTTCTACCCCTTGTGCAGACTCCAGAAGCCGTATACCTAATTACAGTCATTTGCGAGTCTCCACTAAGTCTTGCACAGTCTTTAGCAAGACGCAATTATTAGCCCTAGCTGTTAGCTGGCTGCCGCAGTTTTGAGTTCCAGTTGTTATGTCGTACTTTAGCACTTTTGCAATTCTTGTTCCTGGCTTTTATGCGTTTTCACTTTTCGCGTGCTACACTGATTTATTTTCCACCCCCACTCATCTCCTTTTGATTTGGTTTTTGTTCAAGTAAGGCGTTGTCCTCAGTTCCACATCCACACCTATTTTACCCTTTTTGCGAGTTTCCAAATTTCGTTAGATAGAATCGGAAGTTTTCGTTCCAAGTGACGGTTCAGCTATCCAGACGTAATATTTGCTACCTGCAGAGTAGGCAGGAACGTTCTTGTGTATTCTCTCGTAGCTATTGATTGCTATATGCAATTCCATTGCTACGTTATTCAATTCCGTAGGCATGTACTAACTGACTTTGAAGGATAGCTCATTGGCTAACTTGTTGAAATTTTTGTTTCAAATTGTTTCAATATGAGCTTTTATTCAGTGGAATGTTACCTCTTTTCCTATTTTTGGAATAATGGCTCTCCCCACACCTAATGCATTTTGGGGCTAGGGCGACAGCAGGGCTGTGTACATGTCCTGGCATCTTTGGCATTGTCTGATAATTTTCCTCTTTTTCAGCTACTCTACTGTTCCAGTTAAACCAAAGTTTTCGATAAGTTTGTTTGCCTTCTGAAGTTGAAAAAGTGGATTTTTTACTTCCGTTAGGAAAGGAGTCAGCCAGCCTTACCTTGTTCTTGTAATGTGTCTTTCTGATGAAGAGAGAACCTGGCGATAGGAAACATTGAACATACTTCTTTCGCTGAGGATGACAAAAGCGGTGAGTGTCGAAAGTGGTGGCTGCAACATAGTTAATTTGGCTTGCCGGTGGACACGGCGACGCTGCATTTGAAACCCTTCTGCTCTCTGTAGGTGACCTAAGATGGTGACTTCTAGGACTCAGAATTTGACAGGGGAGGTAAAAACGACTGTTAAACATAAATGTTGGCTGTGATAGCTAATGGGCTGGCTGCAAAAACAATATGTCACCGTTTGTGTCCACCAAGATATCTTATGATCGAACATATAAAATAATTTGTCTTTTAAATGAAAGAGCAGATTTTTTTATGAGAATCAAGTAAGACAAAACGTAGAAATCCGACAGAAGTACAGAAGACTAGGCAGCGCTGTGGCGAAACATTGTACATTACTGAAGAAAGCAAAATGGAGGCTGTTAACACGATCAATAAAAACTTGTTAAAGTTCTGTGTAATTACTATTTTTCGGTACCACCTATTTAATGTAGTTGTTTATACCGTCACTAATAAAGTCTTTGTAGACTGTTTGACAGGTTAACATGATTTTAGTTACGTCAACTGCTTTGTTGAATGTTTATGCCATGCAAGGTCCTAAGACCTCATAAGATAAACAGCTATGTTATCGTTGTTTATTGCAATTTAACCAGTTGTTAAAAAAGCGATTGACGTTATTATGCTTCCTTAATTTATCAACTTATCGATAACCTTTAGAGGAGCTTATAAAAGAAAACTTAACGAAAAGTGTTTATCGAAATATAAAAGTTAAAGCAAATAAAATTATCACAAAAATTCATATTAATTATTAGTGTATGCAGATAAATTTATTACGTTAACGTAAACGAATAAAAATTTAAGGATAAGTTAAAAAGTTTCACTTAAAACTTAATCAACGAAAGACAAAATTATAATACAGGGCAGAACCTTTGGTAGAAAAAGTAAAACACGTCACGTACTTGGACAAGGAGTTAGCAAGTAGCATTGGAATCTAGGAAGAAGTAAAGAAGCGTATTACGGAAGGATTAAAGACAATAGTAAATGGTAATAAAATAGCAAAAGTGATAAAAAGTATTAGGTGCAATTAATGCGACTTACAGTTCAAAAGTCCACTGATGACAATTAAAGATAATGTGGCTAAATGAAAGGAGAAACATATAGAAAAGTGAGGTACCAAAATATGTGGAGACAATGGAACAGCAAGATACCATCAAATAAGGAAGGCTACGCTGGGTGGAACATCTCACAAAAATGGAACAAAGCAGAATTATTAACAAAGACAGGCGAAAATAGAAAATAGAGCTTTAAAGCCTTTAGAACTGAATTATTATACGTAAAAAAATCTATATCTAACATCTCCGATTAGTCACGTATAGACAATGCAAATAGGCAACTCATGTAAAAATTGATCGAGAGATTTATAAAATACCTTAAAGTAAAGCGACAAGCTCTAATAAATTCACTGTGAAACCCTTACTTTGATAATTTAAAGGCTGTTTTGCATCGTTACAAGTTTGATTGTGCGTCCATAAGGAATACTGATGAAACCGGTTTGCAAATCGTCCGGAACTCTGAAAGATAGTAGTGAAAAAAACAAAGAAATGTATTGGGAGAACCACATCGTAAACGCGTGTGGAAATTTGACCCCACCGATGCTAATATTTCCAAGGGTGTTGTATAAAGAACATTTTGTAAATAATGGTCCTCTAAACTGCATTGGAGCTGCTCATCTCAGTGGTTGGGTTACCAATGAGACATTTGTAATATTTACGAAACATTTTGTACATCATGTGAGGTGCTCAAAAGAAAATACATGTTTAGTTGTTTCGGATAATTATGCATTGCACCTAACAATTTCATTATTGAACTATTGTTTGGAAAATAACGTAATACTTTTGTCGTTTCCTCAACATACCTCCAGCCATTAGACGAGTTTGTATTTGGACGTTTTAAAAAATATTTGTGTGCTGCATCTGAGAGGATGATTAGCAATCCGGTAAAAACCATTTCTGTCTACGACATTGCTGCAATTCTAAAGGAAGCTCTGCCCGATGCTATAGCTCCCAGAAACATTATAGCAGGGTTCAGAGCTACAGGAATTTCACCTTTTAATCCTGACATTTTTGGCGAAGCAGGCTTTTTATGTTCTGAAGTCACTGACAGGCTACTGCAAAAACTAAATGAAGAGCAAAACAATTTGTCCGCTGTCGAGGAACATAATTTAGGTAATGATTGTCCAACCCTGAATGAAGATATACCGTCAACATGTTGTACATTAGTGAGTTCATTATAACTAAGACCAATCCTAAAGCACAACTGCGTTCACAAACCAACATTTGCAAAAACAAGAAATCAGCAATCTTAACGGACATTCCCGAAACAGAAGCTCTCGAGAAAAAAAGAAAGATCTAGAGCTATTAAAAGTAAAAAAGAAAATTGATACAACAAAACGTGATTTGAGTGGGAAAATAAAGAACAAAGAAAATAATTCTAAGGTATAAGAGAAGGGAAAAGTGCAAGAAAACGCCTGCCCATCAGACAACAAAAAGAAAAAATTAAAAGCTACGACACTTGCTACGTGATTTTTACGGTGCACACAATCATCCTCTTGGCCGACTATTCGTCATTTGGTGGACAAATTCGAATTAACTGGTTCAGTAGACAATCAAACAACACCCGAACGTCGTCGAAATGTAAGGTCTGCAAAAAATATTGTTGCAGAGAACGAGAGTGTGTATAATAACCCGAAGCAGTCGTGCCCAAGAACTTGCTCTTTCGCAGACTTCAACTTGGCGAATTTTGTGTTGAGACATGGGCGTGCACTCGTACATAATTCAATTAATCCAGGAACTGAAGGTAAACGACCATAGGCAGTGTCGAGCATTCGCTGACTGGGCTTTGGAGCAGTTGGAAGTAAATCCCGATTTCGGATGGAAAATCATCTTTAGCAACGAGGCCCGTTTTTGGATGAAGTAAAATCCACATAAAACCATTGGTTGCAATGCATCTTAAAAACGCCACTATTTGAAGTGGATTTTGGTCCGGCGGGGTCATTGGACCGACATCGCTATAACTGTCACCGGAGAGAGGTACACGTCTATGATAATAAATTTTTTTGGCCTAAACTAAAGGTATGCATCTCAACGACTTGTGGTTCTATTAAGACGGCGCTACGTGCTACACGACAAATTCGACGGCATGGTTTCGGCGACGTCAACTGGCCACCGAGATCGTGTGATTTAACCCCATTAGACTTTTTTTGCGGGGCTACGTTAAATTACGGGTCCATGCGAATAAGCTGCAGACGATACATGCCTTAAAAGTCAACATAACCAATGGCATCAATGATATCGATCCCGCTTTATGCGGTCGAGTATTGAAAATTGGACTTCTCGGATATCATATTCCATACATAATGTAATCCAATACTCTTTCAAATAAAAAAAAATAATGATGCCTCATACTCAATTTGTTTTATTTAAATTTAAGGTTTAATGGAAAACCTTTTGGTTATATTTTTGTTTGCAATGATTTAAGAATAAAATGTTGATTTTCTTGTGTAGATAGCTGCTTCTTTACCTCCATGCACCCTATGTTTGATGACCGTATCAACGTGCCCTCAATCAGGGACACTTTGATATCTTGTGCATTGTTCAGATAATTTCTAGAAATTTTCTAGAAAATACATATATTAACAACTCTTACTAGCACATTGTGTGTGTAAGATACATATGTTACTTATTAAGCTAATTAAGCTTTCTTATTGTAAAAATAAAAAATCATCTTCCCAATTAACTGAAAAGTGTACCAACTAATCCCGATCTCCCCTAACACATAATTCTAGACATGCCTCAATAACACTTTAGTTGGAGGTGTGAATAATCGGGGTGTATTTTAAAAAAATTCATCGGGCAGCTAACAAAGGCGAGTTAATTAAAACACGAAATTTTGAAGAAGATGGATTATGATTGGCCGGGACCCCATAATCGGTGCGAACCCCCTAGAATAGACTTTTGGGCCACAAAATATTTTTAATTTCCACCCGAGCCCTTTAATATACATGGTAATTACCTTTTGCCTTAATCACTGGGCATTTTCAAGCAATCGCGTTCACACCATGCGATGTTTTCATTATCCTGGGTAATTTATGCGCGCACTAGAATTTCGCGTTTTAATCTTAGCAGGGGCGCCATTTTGCATGTTACATTACAGAAGAATTAATAGAAGTAATTTATCTTTTACTCGCTTTCCATCTGAACAATTTCTTAACGCTTCTATTATAATAACGTTGATATATATTTTTCTTATTGTTTGCTTTGGTTGTAGCTTTAAATTTTTTTGCATTATAAAGCAACATCTATGAATAATGTTCATAGCGATAAATAGGAAAATTAAGGCAAGAGAACGGAAATATATAATACGAGGAGCATACAAAAGCCCGGAAAAATTTGAAGATATGCCACTTATAATAAATAATCAGCTGCAAATGTTAGATAAAAAACTGGAAAACTTTACAGCCGAAATAAAAATAATAAAAGGAAAAAAACTACTGAAAATGCGTTACAAAGAAAGATAAAAAGAATTTTTGGAGAGAAAAGTTAAGAGAAATACTTAGTAATAAAAAGGCATAGTGGACGAAGAGGGAGAAAAGGATCAGAACACTGTAAGAAAACTGGAGAGCCTATTTCAAGAGAAATTAAAATTAATATGAAAATGAAAGTTAATAGAGAAATATAATCCTGTGTGGAAAAAACAGTATTAGTAAAATTAACGTCGAAAAAAGAAAATAAGTATTATGAAGCAATCTAAAATAGTTAAAGGCACCGACATGTAGATCGATGAAGATTTTAGAAAAAAAAACACAATATGAACGAAGATTATTACTGCTCCATTTAAAATAGGCGAAATAGAAGGGTTACAATGCTCAGCTGAAATAAAATAAATTAATTGTCAATAATAATACGTATGGAATAAAGGACTTGGAGGAACTATATAAAAATAATGGAGACAAGAAACGCAAGGTAAGTGAGAAATCCCTAGAGGGATTGAGAAAGATAACAAGAACAGGAAAACAAAAAATAGCAAAAGTAGGTGATAACGCTAGTAAAGATGATGGAAATGGCAATGATAATGGTAAAGATCTTGGAGAATACAAAAATACTAGAAGGATTGGAATAAGGCATGTAATACTTGGTACATGGAATATAAATAGCTTTGGGGTTGCTGCAAAAATGCAGAACTTAATGAAAGAAGTTAAAAAATATAGAATAGATATTCGTGCCATTCAAGAAATGGTAGAAAGAAAGCGATATACATATATAGATGTAGAAGAATACACAATATGTTATGGTGGGGGTGAAAAAGAGTAAATTTGTGTAGGATCTATGGTATAGGAGAATTACAGGGGTATTATAAAAGAATTCATACCAATAGATGAACGACTAGCGATTTTAAAATTTAAGGCAACATTTCATAACATAACTTAATGTAGATGCATCAACAGGGGAAAGCGAGAGTAAAGCTAATGAAAAGTTTTATGCAAATATAGGAAACGTTATGGATAAAGTAGGCAACTACAATGTCAAGGTGTCTAACAGACAGGAATGCCAAAATAAAAAGAAAACAGGTATATGCACTAACTACAGGTAAACATAGTCTGCACCTTACTACTAATGATAATGGAATGCAAATGATAAACTTTGCTTGCGAGAGAAATACGATAATAGTTAGTATAAGGTTCGCTCATAAAACGGTGCATAAAGAATCATAGATATCACCGGACAAAGAAAAACAAGAAATCAAATATATCATGCAATAATAGATGCACGGCTTATCAGCAATACTTTGGTTGTGAGAAGTCATAACTGTGATACAGATCATTTTCTAGTAAAAGCCAAACTTAGACAAAAAGTTGCATGCAAAAGATAAAACAATAAATAACAAACAACTTAATACGAAGGAACTTAAAGAAAGCAATGAAATTAGATAAAAATATACAAATAGTGTATAAGGAAAATTTGAAATGCTAAAAGAAACCGGAGAAAAAGTAAAAATGAGCAAGGAAGAAATAGAAGAAAGTTGGAGAAACAAAAAGAATATTAACCGAGACTACAGGGGAGATAGGAAAACAAAAAATAAATAAAAAAATCGTATGATAAAGAACGAGTAATTGCAAAAAGAAATGAAGCAAAATTAGAAATGCTAATACTACGTACTACAAAATAAAAAATTTGAAAAACAAAAGAAAGCTGTCAACATACAATGCAGAAAAAAAAGAAAGCGTGATCAACGTACAATGGAGGAAATGGAAGGAGCAGCAAGATGACAAAATATCAGGGGTTTCTACACAGAGGTAAAAAGACAAAAGGCGGGTTTCCAACCAAGAACAGGACTTTGTAAGAGTGAGGAAGAAAAACTGCAGGGTGATGAGATGAAAAGAATTCTTTGAGAAATTACTGAACCCAACGCAGGATAAAGTTTACTTAATAAATGAAAGATAGGAAGACCAGAATGAGAAAGATTCAGTAACCTTACCTACAAAAGAAGAATTGGATCTAGATATAAAAGCACTAAAAAATTGCAAAGCACCAGGTGAGGATGATGTAAATGCGAAAATGTTCAAATACGGAGAAAATGCGGTAAGAGAATCATTGTACGCTTTAATAGTAAATATCTGGATACAAGAAATAATGATACCAGAATAGAATACAGCAATCATATGCCCAAAATTTAAAAAGAGGGAGAAGATAGTACGCAATAACTATAGGGGCATAGCGTTGCTTAATATAAAGTACTAAGTAACCTAACAGAAAAGAAATTAAATAGCTAGATGAAAAATATAGTGGGAGAAAACCAATGCGATTTTAGAGAAGGCAGAGCAACTACCGATCAGATATTCAGAATTAGGCAGATTTTGGAAATATTGTAGGAGTTTAATATCGACTTATACCACCTATTTGTATACTCTAGACAGGCCTACGACACAATAATAAGGTCAGGACTGTTCAAAGGGTTGGAAGAGTTTGGAATACCTAGAAAGCTGATAAGATTAGCAAAAATGTATTTGCTTCACACCAAGGCAATGGCCAGAATACAATGATAATCGACAGAGAGTTTCACTATAAGCAATAGATTAGGAATAGGAGATGCAATGTCAACGACGCTGTTTAATTTCGTTTTAGAAAGAATAATAAGAAATGTTTTTATTAATCCGGGAGGCACAATTTATAATAGACAATGTCAAATACTAGCATATCCAGATGACATTGATCTAGTAAGTAAGACAATAGAAGAAATGAAAGACATTAAATACATGGAAGAAGCAGCGTGTACTCAAGGCCTAAAGATTAACATATCAAACCAGCTCTAGTATAGTAATTATAATTACATTTCTCAAAATTTGGAATTCGTGATAAAAACGCCATACAGAAGCAAAGTAGCCAAGGTGACAGTATCTTACGTATTGCCTTTTTCTCTTCAAACTGCTCAATAAAGCAAGGAATGGAGATTAAAAATCTGGTTACCACGTCTTCGAAACTCTTCAAATGCTGTTATCCGGATGGGTAGGCACGGAGAAAAAAATTCTTCTTTAATCTTAACTTTAACGAAAGATCAGTCCTCGGTTAATGATTTAAAGCAATTTGTCTGCATTGAGCAAGCGTTTGCTATGCGGTATATTCACTTTTTCAAGAAAGTGGGCGGAGTTTTTCTGCTATGTTGGGTGAATCAGAAAGTAAAGTTGAACGAGCTTCTTAATCCCGTCGAAAAAGAAAATTTGAGGTTGTTTACGAATCTGTCTGCAGCCCTTGTTGAACCTCGCCATCCGAGCTGAACTTGAAACTGCGCAGTGTCTCCGTTAAGGGGCCGAAGATATAGTGATCAAAGAACACTGGATTAAGACATACTCTTTGGATGTGTTGGTCGGTGCGTTATCCTGATGGACAAATAAGTCGGATTTTCTTTTTTAGAACCTTCCATTCATTCGTAGATTTTTCGCTGATGCAGTGTCATGAATTTCCGCAGATTTAATGTTTCTGCCCATTTTTAGCGAAGACCTCGGCTAATAGTGTGATTGGGCCGCTTTAATCGCAATCACAATGGGTTTGTTTGGTTTGTAGACTCTTTGGTATTATTCAATACATTCAGCAATTGAAAGAGGAAAAGTTAAATTTTTGATTTTATTTGCTTTTCAATAGTGGCAGGAGATAACATTCTAGGCCATTTTTGTTGGTAGGAGTAGGTGAAGTAACTAATTGGTGTATGATAAATGTTGGGGGAAAGATGCTATTTTACATACTTTGCTGAGAAATACCTCAACAAATGAAATATCTTCATATATTGAAAATTTTATATTAATTCTATATTTGTTACCCCAGAACGTATTTAATAATGCAAGCAAATTTTCTTTGTCCAAACTATTATCTCTCAATTGTGTGTCTTTTGCTTCTAGGTCGGCTATGATGGTTATATTAATTGTTTGGCTAAAAACGAAAGGATAAAAATAAAGTCTTCTGAAACTTCAGGAGCAAATCCGTTTGGCATCAGGAAAGTCACTATATCCTCTTTTACATTCTTGGGATTTCAAAGATGGTGAGAGGTAGTAATATTTACTTCTAATGTTACATTACGAGGGTGAATCAAATACAAACAATTTTTTTATGAGACGCAAGGTGAACGCCTGGAAGGAATATCCTCTGTAGAATATCTTGCACTACTTATTTTTTTTAGTCAGTACCACAATATTAAAGCAAGATGTACTCTAATTCGTTTCCTGAGTAGATTTGACATTGACGCATTGTGTGAGATTAGTTGATGCCATATCCACCTTTATTTTACGATGGAAAAATAAAAAAATACAAATCCAATAAAAAATGTGTGTAAGTTAGAAGATTATGCACAAATATAACTTTGTATGTTCGTATTTTTATAAACCAAAAAAAAATTCTATTATTATTTGACTCACCCATGTAACTATATTTTAGTTTATTAGTGCTTTTGTCTTTACTTACAACTACTATTTGGAACATCACAAGAATGTGATATTGCTTTTTTGATTTTTAAATGCTTGCTTATGATAATATGACAGTGTGTTTTTATTATGGAAAACAACATTATTTTGTAATTGATAAAGGTGTTGCTTTTTTGGTATTGTCGGGTCGCAAAGTACTTCCACGAAGCAAAAGAATTAGCCTAATATCGGAACGCAAAGTGTTTCCGTGAAGGGAATAAATTAGAGTAATGCCGAGCCGAGAAGCATTCCCAGAAACCGGCAATTGGGGGTGCGAGCCTGCCCAATTACGTGATCTTTTCTAGAAAGAGCCATCCCCTACGCACAATAAAAGCGCGCCTCACGATAGTCCACGACAGTTTGCTGCTGCCATTCGAAAGCCTTTGACGTTGACGTTGACTTCACTGGCGTAATTAGTGGTCCCTGGGACAAGCCCTTAACCTCTGTCCTCTTGATACGACCTGGCGTGGATGTTGGATGGCCGTAAAGGCCGTCTCCGTGCCGTTTCACGGAGGGATCAGGATCTTTGGGCGCTTGCAACGGGCGCCTCTGTTAAGTTGATAATGAAAAATACCGCGGATGGTGGAGTTCGCGTGGTCCTCTGTGATTGTTGCGAGATCTTGAGCGCTCTGGGAGATGTACTCCTGGATCGTGGGAATCTTTGCGTCTCTATGTAAATCGTGGTTCCTCACGAACCACGGGGCGCCAAAGGCGGACCTTAAAGCCCGATTCTGGATGACCTGGAGCTTGTTTATGTGTGTTTTTGCGGCCCACCCCTAAACTGGTGCCGCATACATCATCATGGATCTTAGGACCGTCTTGTACAAAAGCACCCTGTTCTCTGTCGAGAGGTGGCTCCTGGAGTGGAGGAGGGAGCCTAATGCCGCTCTAGCTGCTTTTGTTTTGGTGACCGTCCTTTCTATGTGCGGTCTCCAGGTCAGCTTCCTGTCCAGAATCACCCCGAGGTAGGTTGTTTCTTCCTTCCAGGGGATCTCCCTTCCAAAGATCCTGAGTTTTGCCAGGTCGTCTCGCCAGTGAAGTTTCGTTGTGGGGAATAGGACGGCCGCGATCTTCTCTGCGTTGATTCCTATTATCTACTTGTCGCACTGGTCTTCTAGGAGGTCGAGTTCCTCCTGCAGCCTCATCGTGACGAAAGCTGGCCTGATGGAGCTGGACAGAACCGCCGTGTCGTCTGCGTATTGGGCCATTGTGGTGGAGGGCGTCGTTGGCATGTCCCGGACGTAGAGATTGTAAAGCGTCGGGGACAGCACAGATCCTTGAGGGACGCCGGCTCGTAGGCGTCTCTCCGATGACCTCTGGCCTCCCAGCTTGATTCGGAACATCCTGCCGGAGAGGAAAGACCGAACAAGCTGGATCATCGGGATCGGGATGGTTGTTGACATCTAGGAAGACTATATCCGTGGCCTCCTTCTTGCTTAAGCCCTCGGTGATGCGCTCCACCACCCTAAGGAGTTGGAGGACCTTCGACTGCTGTCCTCAGTCTTTTATGGATGATTTGTTCCACAAGCTTACCTAGGGTCGACATGAGGCTTATCGGCAGGCAATCTTGTGGAAAAGTCCCTGATTTCCCTGGTTTCAGGAGCATGATGACGTTGGCTACTTTCCAGGAGCTGGGAAAGTGTCGGAATCTGAGGACGGCGTTGGCAATTGTCAGCACGCAGACGACAGCCTTCTTTGGGAGCGCCTTCAACGCTCGATTCGAGATTACATCCGGGCCGGGTGCCTTGCGGGGATGGAGGGCTCGAATCAGCTGGAGGATTTCTTTGTAGTCCGCCGATTCGATGTGTTCTTGGAAAGCCTTTGAATTGGCCTTGCCGCTATCTAAAAGCCTTGGCCCTCATTGAACCATGCTTGCCGCTAGGCATAGAATCTTGCCGAATCGTGAACCACCTCCGACAACTACGTGACCGTGGCTTATAGCCCCCAGGAGGACTAGCATCAACATCGTCCGATCGACACCTCCAAAAAGTACTATTGGAATCAGTGGCAAGTCTGCCGCTGAAGAAAGCCGGTACCAGAAGCGCTGTCTTTGTTGCCACCGACACCCTAAAAGAGGCCCGCCGAGGAACGCCGAGTACGGCTCCTGAAAGAGCTGTTTGGTGAATCTCTATCTCTCGTGAAACCAGCAGCGGCGTCACCCACTGAAGAACGATTGCAGCGCGTCCTGCGAACATTGTTCGGGCCACCACTGGATCCCAAGAACTAACATTTAGCATACGCCGACGCCACGGATACGATCCAACTGACTGAGACCTCAGCACTCTTGTCGCCATAATAAACTCTTGTTATAAATAATGTAAAAAATCGTCTGTAAATAAAAACTATATGTGAGGAATATTCGTTATACCGTCTCCACAGGTATCAATTTTATATGGAGAACCTTCATAGCCAAAGATAAGGTTGTTCATTTTATCCAAACAATTAATTTGTTTAAGGTTGTAAAATTTGGTAACAACCTCATACGTATAATCTATAAGGTAATTTGCCAAGTTGCTATTAATGACATGCTGAGAAGTCCGTCCAAGGACATCCCTAAGAAGTACTTAAAGGTCTAGCTGCCATAGTCTTCTTAGTTTCATGATGTGTATAAGTCGTAATAGAGATTTTATTGATATGGTCGTTTAGTTAGTCACGGTGTGTGTGGGCTTTCTCTTGGATAACTTTTTTACTTATGGGATTTTGAGATGCCTGTGACGTGCATCGCTTCAAACGTACCAAGAAATGTTTGCTATGGCTCTTAGAATTTTCTATTGACGTGTCTGTAGTATAGATATGTTTGACTTTCTGTCACATCTCCACAATTTAATACCATAAGTCTATGTTGGTTTAATTACTGCTTATCTAATGATATATGTAATCTTTTACCAACTAGCCAGTTTAGTTCTTTAAATGTCAAACCTTTTTCCCCTTTTTTATGTGTTGCTTTTAATTCGATTTTGAACATAAGTGAAGGCCTAGATATGTGACTGTATTATGTTGTGATATAACTGTCGGTTTAAGTTGACAGTGATATGTGCGGACTTTGATTTGTTCGTTTAGATTTTCCTTGTGTTTTGCGAACTTCCTGTGTGATTGAGAAACTTTTGAAGGTTAAGATTAAGATAGATGTATTGTCTGCGAAAGTTGCTATTTTTGTAAACCTGGTGGATAAAGAGTATCCCCTTAGGGTACTTCTGAGTGGTTTAGATACTTTTTTGACATCTATGGAAGATTTCCTTAAATTCACATATTATACAGGAGGTGCTCTTTTAATTTTGTACAATAAACCTGAATGCCAGGTTTCGTTAAAACTTGACTTACATCAAGGAAAGTAGTTGTATAGTATTTTTGTTTCCTTAATTACAATATCTTGGTTACACGGTGGAATTGCTGTATTGTTGAGTACACGTGTGTGAATCAGAATTGGTGACTTGGTATATTGCCACGTAGTGTAATATCTTCTTTGATTTTTTGAGACTAAGTTTTTCGAAGAGTTTTAATATTGTTAGCAACAAACTGGTCGTATGGTTTACGATAATTTTTACCAAGTTTTTGTAAAATAATGATTTGAGCTGTTTTAATGCTTTTATTAAGTAGTATAGCCTGTATACTGCTTTACATATGTACAGTAACTTTATTAAATATTTCCTTGACCATTCTTTTAGTATATTTGGTGTGATAAAATTTATTTCTAATGCTTTCTTTAAATTTACTGGTTTAATTTATTTATTATCTTTTTGGTAAGTAGTTTGATGTATTACTGGGTTTGTATGGGTACAGATAAGTCTTATTCCACTATCTAGATATATTGCAAACAGGTCTGCTTCTTTTTTAACCGTGGAGTTTTGTATTCACATATTGGACGAGGTATTGTTTTTGTTTTTTTATTATTATTAAGGGGTTTCTACCTGAAGTTGCCTTGTCTATTTAAATTGGAGATGTACACTCCGCGAAAACCATTTCTCATTTCTTGCAGTGTCTATAAGGTGGTGCAAAAGTCATCAATCGACTTCCTAAGGCAGTAACTTACAATTTTTTATATTTGTTGATTATGTTTATCTAAACGTTTAATTTTTTTCTTATAAAGAAGACAATATTAGTCAAGTCGTCGCCGCCAGAATTTATGCACATTCGGACTCGTTTCACAGCAATTTTCATAACTCTCCTCAAAACATTTGGCGATAAATTCTGCAATTCTTGTCGGATCTTCTTCTTTAAGGTCGCCAAGGTCTGTAACTTGCTCGTATAGATCCGTAACTTTAAAAATCCCTAAAGAAAGAAGTCTGGAACGGCCAAATCGGGCGATTTTGCGGGCCAGTGCAAATTACCAAAACGAGATTAAGCGTCTGGGAAATGCTTCCGCTTACATGTTCTCCAAACCCAATCTGTTAAATTGCAACAGCAAGAAGTCGTTAATCATGGTTTGCAGCGCTCACTAATCACAGTAACAGTGTTACCGACTTCGTCCTCGAAAAAATATGGACCAATCACTTTTCTCCGTAAATGTCGCACCAAACAGTGACTTGGAGAGGATGTAACGGCTAGCATTATATGCGGATTTTCAGTGCTTCAGAAGCAATAATTTTGCTTATTTACGTATCCGAAAAAGTGCACCGCGTTGCTTATGATGATCGCGGTCGAGGTTTAGGAGGGCTAGCCTAAAATTTACACGCGATTGGCGGTCTGCAGGCAATAGCTGATGCACTGTTTGTACTTTGTATGAGAACATCCTCAAGTCTCACCTAAATTCACTGTAAAGACCGTCTATTGATGCCCATATTTCAGGTCCTCTTGGAGATCTGCAGGCCAACAGCGATATTCTCGACCGAACGGCTGCCCCGGACCGGCCACATTTGCTACTGTCCCGTGTTGAGCCACTCCTCTCAAGGTTAGTGGCTAAACACCGCAGTATTTGTCTGGTTGGTACTACACGATCAGGGAGTCGACGATAAAATTCTTGTTGAGGCAAAACCACTGACCGATTATTTGCCAAAAACATTGACACAATTATTCCGCGTCTTGAGGATTATAGTGATGCATGGTTTGTTTACGTGTATTCTGCGTCGGTTTACTTTATAAATGTCAAAGTTGTGATGACATGAGGTGCTATTTGCAAAAATGACAGCATCTTGCGATAGGGTGATGACTTTTGCGGCACCTAATATTTTAATTTGCCGCTCAGGAAATTGCATTTTCTTCTGCTGTCTGATGTGTTCTTCTGTTTTAAGCATATCTCTTTTATTTCAAGTGGAATATTGTGAGGGACTTTTTGAGATGTCACAAATGGACTGCTTTCTGATAAAGGTTTATTGTGTTGCTTGTCTCGGCTTCTATATCTTCTGGTGATAGTAGTCTAGTATGCAAGTTTGTGTTGTTTTGGGTTATCTGTTTCTAACTTCCTCCGTTTTCTTTGATGTTGCGCTGTTTAGGAAGGAATCGGTTCCCGTTAATAATGGTAGTGCTTATATTGGCTATTGTAGGACTATGGTTTGACGTAAGATCGTAGCTGGAGAGATGCCGGTGGTGACAAAGAAGTCTAGCAAGTTTAGTGCCTCTTCTGGGTCAATAAGTTGGTAAACTCGTTAAAATGTAGGAGTAACGAGAACGGTGTAATGCCGTAAAGGCAACTTTCTACAGCGGTGCGATGAAATTACGATAAAAACTTTTTAAAAGGAATTAAGATGTTAATAAATGTCTCCATTTAATTAAAGAGTAGATTGTTGTGTCATTATTATGAATCACGAATATACAATTTTTTCAGTTTAGATAAGACGTCGGTTGTGTTGTCTGAACTGAAAAGAACGGTCAAAATACTGACGAATGATAGGCTACAGGAATGTACAGTGTTAATTTAAAGTTTAAAATCAAAATACCGTTAAAGCCGTTACGTATTATTTCAAAATGTTGTCACCATAATGATCAGCGTCAAAAATGCTGTCGAATGATATGCTGCATGACATATGTGAGTATAATAAATTTTCGAAATCGTAACGGTCACTTCCGGTTACCGTTAACCAATTTGGCTGAAAATCCCCTGAAAGGTACCGACCTAAGTTGAATAGAACGGAAGTTATAGTGTCTCCAGACACACAGACAGACAGACAGGATGATAATTTCATTAACTTTCTATAGCGTTCCGCAGTCGAAAGTTAATAAACTGGTTTGATTCCTTCTGTTGTTATTAATCTTGATCCCGTATAGAGCGTGTTTATTGTTATAATTTTCTTCGGTTATAAATTTTGGCCCCAATGTTTAAAACAACGCTTTGAAGTTTTTTCTTTATAGGCTGTGTCTTGGACGGCAGTAGACGGCTGTGAGTTTGATACGATACAAAAGGCTTCTGACTTACTGATGTAACTTAAATGTATCTTTTTTATTATTTCAGTAGTTTGTGATGGTATAATGGTCTTTTATTAGTATTAAAATTTTTCGTTGATTAGAATTTGTACTACGGAATAGTCAAAGAACATCTATTTATAAAGTTCTAAATTGAACTTTAGGATCTGAATTGGGCTGTTTGTGTTCTGTGAACGTTGCAAGTTTAAATCTGCACAGTTCGTATTTAAACACATAAAAAAGACTACTCATATTGAGCCTGAAGCTCATTTTTCTTTAGATGGCTTTGTGAATTGTCAAAATTGTCGCATTTGAGGTAGTGAAAATCCATCTTTCAGTATCGTCTCAATGTGCTTTAGTATATTGTTATAGTTTGTTAAGAAGCGTACAAATATTGGAAGTCTTTTGATTATTGCTAAATTATTCTCTTCTAGGACTTCCTTTTGCCTTATTCACTGGACGCAAAATTGTTCTTTACTGTAATTTTTACTGCGGCGATTCGTTGAGTATTGTTAATTTTTCTTTTTTTGTGTGTTTTGGTTTGTTATCACTTGTATTTTATTATTCGTTTTCCTCTTTTCTTGCTTGTGGATGAAAATCGCATGTGTTTGTCTAGTTGCTTGGCAGTGTAGATTGTTGTAGCGACGTTGTTGCTTATTTCAGTACTGGTGTTTGCTGCAGAGTTGGCAAAATGCAATTAAAGGGATTTGCTGTAGTAGAGTAAACTGCTGCGTTTGGTGTTCGTTATAGATTGATATGCTGGGTTGTTAGTACATTTGCTGAAATTCCATTGGGTTTCTCGGTTTGCAGCAATTTCCGAGAGGAAACATTACGAATTAAGAGTTATCGTATTTACGTGACCTCTCTTACATTAGCATCTTAATCATAATTTGTTTGTATTTATAAATAAATAAATGAAAGCACTGGACTAACGACTTAAGCGTCTACTAAGCTCGATAAGGTAACACTTGAACTTAAACTTTTTGGAGGTTAGAGCAAAGAAAGTTTTTTATGATTCGAAAGCCAAATATAAACTTGTCCTGAATTAAAATTTTCAAAACAAACAGCACATATTACCATATAGTTAAAGCTAAGATAGATCTTAGTCACCCAGGAAGAGTTATAGGACGAGTTATTCATTTGCAGCCTGTAATTACCAATGTAACGGAAATGATTTTATTTATATTTATCATTTATTAAAAATTTTCACTAATTTTTATGCAGTAAAACTCGGTATTTATATAGAGAACTATTTTTTGCCAATAATTACAATAAAACACGTTTTGGAAATAATAATAGTTAACATTTAGTTTTACTTTTACTGTTCTTATAGCATTTGGTACGTCGAGATATGTTGGAATACCAAATTTAAAACAATTTTTCAAATGCCCTATAAGAAGCAGCTTTGTGAAGCTTCTAAACTTTTGACAGGAAAACTGAGCTTCACTGAAATAAAAATATGATGAAACATTTAACATCTGCTCTGATCTGATTTGTCTAATAAAAGAAGCAGAGTTAAGTTTGGCTATTAATTATATTACATAGTATTTACTGCTACAACGGGCTGATCCCCCGCAAAGGATTTCGAAAGCATCCTTAGAAGCGGCGAAACCCCTCCAAGAGGTGTTAAGCCATTCATTCATTCATTTACTGCTACAAAATATTTACTTTGTTACACTTTGTTACATAAGTTCTGTAAATTTATAAAAACGCCAATGCGGTCGCGTGGTCTATGCATTTGGTGCGATGCAACCGACCCCAGTTTAATTTTGGTTTCAGATGTCTGACGGGTGGTTTACTCACTTAAGTACCTGTGTTCATTTCGAACACGGGGTAATAATGTGGTCATTTAAGATGATGCCCCCACATGGAGCGTTAGAGTCGCACTATTATTTCAGTTATTATAAATTTACAAAATGTTTCTTTACATTTCTTTAGAAAGTTCTTACCTTATTTGATATGGTATCAAGTCGCATTTCAGAAATCTTTGAATTTGTTGTTCAACGACATTTTTGATTTAGATTTAAAACACACTTCAGTTCCGTTTTTCTGGTAAGCAAAAACGTTACTATTAAAATTTTGCCAGTTCATAAAAAGAGTAGTATTCTGAAGAGCAAGATATGGAGCAAAACGGTAATAATACTTATTTTTTAAGGTGTTGGGAGATATGTGTCGGCAATCATTATCTTGATGGAATATATGGCTGCGCAATTAACCATAGCTGAAAATAGTTCAAAGATGCTCGCTGTCCTTTAAGCTAAAGCTATTGTTTCTAAATCTTTTTCACTTATAGAATCACTTTCGTACACTTTGTTTCATTTGTGTCATTTTATTTTATGTATTTATGGAGGGTAATGTGCTTTTTGACCACTTTTATCTTAGATGCTACAACACGAATTGTAAAGCAATGTTTACTGTTAGAGTAAAATGTACAGGGTAGTCGAGGTAAACTAGAAAAATAAATAACAAAAACAATAATAAAATACAAGAAAAATTAAATTGATTTACATGAAAATACACAATTAAAGGAGATAGTATTGAGATTTATATTCAATAGTCTCCATCAGCGCCCACGGCCTTCTCGAGTCGGGACTTAAATATGCTGCAGGCGAACACAACTTTCTTCTTGTCTATATGTATCATTACTTCCATGATAATAGTTCTCAAGTTGTTCTTGGTATTATAAAGTCTCTGCTTGACCTTTGCTTTAACCACGAAGTAGTTGTGGCTGTAGGGTGATCATAAGCCGAGGGACCAGTGATTATACAAATTGTTATATAGCCATGTCTAAGTCCCCTTTTTCTTGAAGGCTGGAATACGTTTTCTCTTCCAGTGGCTACCTCCTCTATCCAGGGTTTGATAACTGTCTTTAGCGCGTTGATATAGCTGTCGGTAGTTACCTTCAAGCTTTTCTAAAAGAAGTAAGGCATTTCCTTCGTTGCTCACAAACCTTACAGGAGGCACTTTAAAGGCATTTTGAAAGATCCAATAGTCATTTAGGGGATTTACCTTTCTGTTCTGGATGAAGTTATTTTTGTCTAAAAACAATTCCAGGAGGCCGGACCTGTCATGACTAATGTTCAGCAGTGCTTTGGCCTTTAATTTTGCGTTCATCTCGTTTTTCTCAGTCAACAGTTGGAAGTTCTTCAGGACAGAGGATTTATAGTGCAGATCCTCGTGCACTAATAGACCAACCGTCGACTTCGCCACACCCATTTCTTTTGCTAAATCAGTTATCATCCGCCTAGGATCTTGATCGATCTTCTTTTTTATCTTTTGCCCTGTTAGCAGTTACTTTCTTCTAGTGGTCGTATTCTCGGCTCAATATGTGAAGCCGAAACTTTGGCTTTCCCGCAATACGACCTAAAAAAATCCGAATTTATCTCGACAATTTTGTATTTACACAACCGTACAATGAAACGCGTTAAGCTACACATCTGTATGTATTGAATTAAATTTATGTTAAGAGCTGATAGCAAGTTTCCCATAATGCTAATTCAACTAACATCTAAAATGGTGTGGTTAGGGCAGGAGAATATGGGAATTTTTTATTAAGAGAGCTTAAGTGTTCAAGCGGTTGAAGTGTTTATTGCCTGGACTCAGATGCCTGGTGGGTGGCCTACTCAGTCACTAATAATAATTGATACCTGGGTTCACTTCGAGCAAGGAGTAACAATATGCTTGTTTAAAACGCAATGTTTAACACATCTTCTCGTATTAAAAATAACGCGCGACAACTAGGCAGCGAGAGTGAACGTATGGGAGCCTTAACCTTTCAGTTTTATATACAGTCAGTTAAGTAAGAGTGTTGTTAGGTTAATATGGAGAAAACATTATTTAAAACATTTTCAAATACATAGGTACGTTGTTCTTCATCAGAACAAAGATGTTATTGAATCAATAATGTCCCCAGTCACCACCGGCGTCAATAATTGCCTGTAATCTTCGAAACGTCATTTTGATCAAGTTGGTGGCGTATTCATCCGGAAAGGACCTCCAAATGCGACGAATTTCTCGTGTTAACTGCTTCAAAATAAACATTTTTCTTCCGCGAAGTTTGTGATTGAGGTATGTCCACACATTTTCAATCAGATTTGTATCGGGCAACTACGGCGACCAATCAGGTGTAACGATGCCAGACTGCGGTGTTTGGGGTCGTTGTCTTCCTGCAGGATCCATTCTTCATTTTCTTGATAAACAGACGTTCACCAGTTGATAAAAAACATTTCTTAGAAATCTCGAGCATTTTGGATTATTTAGATTGTACGTAAACAGATGCAACGTTTCGAAACCCAGTTTTGAGAAGCAATCCCAAATATGCACTTTTACTGGATGTTTAACGATCCGCTATACCAACCTATTAGTTGAGCTTGACGAAGCTCATGGGACGATAACATATACCCAAACAGAAGCTTCTTCTGTAAAAATCGATATTGCTCTTTACCCAAGTAAGGCGCTTCGTCACATGATTTTCACCTAACAAAGGTTTCTTCACTGAACTACGACATTTGATATCATACGCAAAAAAGGAATTCGAATAGCTACGTACGATATATATATATATATATATATATATATATATATATATATATATATATATATATATATTATATATATATATATATATACCTTTCTGTTTTAATTTTGTTGTTCTTTAACGCAAAGGTTTTATCTATCGGCTTACAAAAAAATTATGGCGATACCTTTTAATAACTGCTAATTATGCCGAATACTCTCTTACTTAACTGACAATACTTATGTGGATATATGTATACACAGGTGTTCTGAAATTAACCCTTTGTGGTTGGAGCATGTGTAAAAGCCACAGTCGAAGTTGCATTGTTTTTTTCGCTTTTCTAAAGTTGCTATGACGTTCTACAAATTGCTTTAAATCCAAAATTTAATAAATTCGGAGTTATTGTTCTTTAAAGTTAGATGAATACATTAGTTAATTTTAAATAAAAACCAAATACAGCAATACAAATATATTGTGCATTAAAGACGCCCATTGCTTGTTTGGGTCACATTTCGCATCGCTGTTTCAGCCGTTCCTACAAGAATTCCGGGGCGAGTGTGGATTTCGTATATCTCTAGTTTAGCAGCCATAAGGAATAACGGCCTAATTAGCCGCGCACACAATTAGCCAAAGTTTAATTAACAAGACGACGCCGCGCGGGCGTTATGTTAAGCCGCTCGTCGCGTCTTCAGCCGTTTGCCGGGTCCTAATTAAAATTTCGCGCGTTTGGCCGGCCAAGGACGGCTCCTGCAGGACCAACGGCGAGTTGGCGGGTAATGCAGGGCCGCCGCCCGTGCGTACTCCCCAGGCGCGGCCTGCTTTCAGCAGCCGGCCCTTCCGAGCAATTACCAACTTCATACTCAAAGTTGCTAAGTATTTAATTATTTTAATTGGCACTCTGACACGCGCTGTCGTTAGGCAACTTGGCGGAACTTGGCCACAATGGCGGAGGCGCCGCGCGCCGCGGACGCGCAGGATACTTGCTCGACTTTCTCCGCTCTGTTAATTGAGTTGCTGAACAAGTGATTAAGACATATTCATCTGCGGCGTGCTCCATTTGCGGTCGTTGTAATCTCCCGTCCATACTCGCCAACCACGCATTTAGCGGCTTGGTCTTTTTAGTTTGCCTGAGGCAGCAATTTTCAAACTTCAGTCTCTGTAGTAAGCTACAGCTGTGTTCGGAGCGTTATTAGATACAATTTTGAGTTTTTAAACCTCTATTGCTGCTGAAGTAATACAAATACATGCTAAGCTACAAATAGATATATTTACAACGAGCAACATAGAATAAATTATCACGTTAAGACTTTTTAACATTAAATATAGAAACTTTATCACAAATAGTCAGGTTATAATACATTTTTACATCGTTTATTAATTTTACACACAAATTGGCCTTGCTGTCGTCGTTACTGAACAGAGACGGTCGGTCCAGACCGAAATTTTGCAGAACGTAAGGTAATACATCTTGTATAACAGGAGTGGGAGTACAAAGGTGCAAATGATTCACAGTTATTTGACATAAGCTAAAGGAAGAACTGGAGGGTAGCCCTCGTCCTTGGGTTCGCAGGCGGCGGGGTTGCGGCAGCCTTGCGGGCGTTAGCCTTCATGCAGGAAATAGGTGGTGGTTCCTCCCTTTAGCTTACAAGCAGGCAATGGTATTACAGCAATATTATTCCTATACAAATTCCATAGTCTTATTAGTTTATTGATTATCATTACGTACTATGCTTCTTCACGTAACACATTCAATCTTCTCATAATTCGTCCTTAGAGGCTGGGAGCGTGTCCGTTAGCAGCAATCTGAAACAAACAGACAATTTCTAATTAATTTTTGGGTAAACTGCCAGTCTCTTGTTTATAAAAACTACATTTCTAAGTAGTGATTTTCTTTGTTTTAATATATAGATTACAATTTTAAACTCTTAAATCTTTATACTGCGATTGACGCTTGTCCTATACTACTGTCTGTATGACAAAAAAGTGATCGTGAATTGCCAAGGAGGCACCGCAACATCATTTATGTTAATTGTTTTGAATCTTTATTTCGTGCTCTTTTGTGCAGTATATAGTTTGCCGGCATATTGTGTCATTGACGTCAGTAAATTCATTATCTTTACAATGCGTACGTAATTCCTGAAGCGATACTAGGTAGTGCTTTTAGCGAATCATATGAAAGGACCTAAACAGACGTATAAAACAGCTGCAAGGTAACATATATACGGAAGTCGGAGACATTTGTTAAGAATTTGGGGTTTGGGAAGGTAGACGACCTCCTAGAGGGAAACAACCTGCGTCGCACAGTGGTCGCAAAGCTGGCCAAAAGTCGAAAACGTGTTTCAATTTGTACAAAACTTGGTACCTAGGGGTTTTTGAGGTCGGTGATTACGAATCCGAAGTTAAAATTACAAAAAACAAAATGGCGGATCCAATATATGACGTATGACGTATGTAGAAAAAATATTTGACTTAAGCTAAAACTTAAATATTATTTTTAAATAATTGTTAATTACACATTGAAAAAAAACTAAAAAAAATAAATTTTGAGAATGTAATAAAATTGTAATATTTAAACAAATTTGTTTTAAAAATTTTAATTTCTAATTACTCATTGAACATGAAACATTTCGAAATTTATTTGAAGAATTAAAATAGAGAAAAAAAGTAAGAAATAAATCTGCATTTAAATAAAATATATTTTCACAAATACAAAGTGAAAAGTCCAAAATAGTAAGTACAAATTAGACTAATCCGATAAGTCTTCTGTGTCGTAATCAGTTGATTCTGCTATAAAAATAGGTGGCGGAATTAATAACTGCACTGCTTCTGGTGACAATGATTTTATTTCTTTTGAGTCAAGTTTCTTAAACTTGAAATAAATGGGTCTGATGTCACCAACAGGCGTAAAAACATTTCCCATGGTTTTCGTACGAGTACATCTTTGCGAGAAGTTTTCAAAAGAAATTTTTCAATATATTTATTGCAAGACTCTTGGGAATTTTCAGACATTTGTCCGATCGGCAATAGTGAAGAAGCTATTACTTGTATGCTATGAATTAAGATCTTTTGCACTGTAGTTGGCATAAACAACCAGGGATATAATTCTACGAATTTTAGAGCTTTTTCGAAGGTATATATTCTTGAAATTTACTTACTTACTTACTTACTTAATCCTTATGCCCTATTTACCGTTAGGTGTAAGGCAGGTGGGAGAAGAGTTTGTTATGTTGCTGTATACTTTTCTTTCCATAGTTTTCTGTCCTGGGCTACTTGTTTTATACCTTCCCAGTTTATTCCCTTGTTTGCTGCTGCCTCTCTTATTCCTTCTTCCCAGGTTTTCCTTGGCCTTCCTCTTTGATTTTTACCCGGAACTCGCGATTCATACACTCTTTCCACTAATCTGTTTTTTGGCATACGACACACATGACCAAACCACCTTAATTGTCCTTCTTCTATTTTTTCCATTATAGGTTTTATCTTTAAGTCTTGTCTGTACGTTTCATTTCGGATTTTATCTCTTTTCGTTTTATTTTGTATCCTTCTTAGGAACCTCATCTCCATTGCATTTAGTCTTATTTTATGTTTTTCTGTCAAAGACCACGATTCACTACTATACATTATTGACGGTCTCACCACTTTTTTCATTACTTTTGTTTTTATTTTTCTTGGTACTTCTTTCTTTCCTAAAAAGTTCGTTTTCAGAGTATTGTAGATTCTCCCTGTTTTCTCCATTCTATCATTAATTTCTTTATCTATTTTGCCGTTGTTCTCGATTATTGATCCTAGATATCTAAAACTTTCTACCTGTTCAATTTGTTTTTCTTGTATTTTTATTTTGTGTGTTATATTCTCTCTGGCCACTACCATACTTTTAGTTTTCGCTATGTTTATTTTCATGTTTATTTTCCGTAGCTCTTTTTCTAACACCTCTAGGTTGTATTGTAGATTCTCTTCTGTGTCGGCTATTATCGTCATATCGTCAGCGAACATGAGTTCGTTTATTTCTGTTTGTTCCATTTGCCAGTATCCCAATTTTATCTTCTTCATCTTTTTCTTTGCATTTTTCATCGCCTCGTCTAGCACTATTGAGAACAGCAGGGGGCTTAGCACGCATCCTTGCTTTACTCCTATTTCTGTTACGAAATCTCGTGACTCTTCATTGTTAGTCCTTACTACGTTTTTATTACTTCTGTACATTGCTTTTACTATTTCTATCGTTCTTTCCTTTATTCCTCTTTTTTCTAGTGCTTTCCATGTTTGTTCTGTTTGTATTCTGTCAAAAGCTTTTTCTAAATCTATAAAGCACATATGTATTTCCCTTCCTTTTTTAATAAATTTTTCGCTGATTTGTCTATTGATGAATATTAAATCTTGTGTGCTTCTCCCATTCCTAAAACCACATTGAGTCTCTTCTATTGTATTTTCTATTCTGTCTCTTATTCTTTTCTCAATTATTCTGGCCAGTATTTTCGCGGGGACACTTATTAACGTAATTCCTCTATAATTACCACATTCTCTTTTGTCACCTTTCTTATGTATGGGGAGTATGATTCCTATATTCCAATCCTTTGGTATTATCATTGTCTTCATTATTTCATTTAGCAATTCTGTATATTTAGTTATTCCTTCATTTCCCATAAACTTTATCATTTCCGGTGTTATTTTGTCTCTTCCTGCTGCTTTTCCTAACTTAAATTTCTTTATGGCCTCCCTAACTTCTTTCTCTTGTATTTCTTCGATTTCTTCTCTTTCGTCTAGTTCTTTCTTTTCATCTGTTGTACTGTTTTCTGCTTTTGTTAGTTCTTCGAAATGTTCTTTCCATGTTTCCATTATTTGATCTTCTTCTGTTATTATTTTTCCGTCCTTTCCCTTTATGTTCATCATATTATATTCCTTTTTCTTCTTAAGTTGTTTTAAGGTTCCGTAAAATAGTTTTTGGTTTTCCCGAAAGTTTTCTGTCATCTTTTCTCCAAATTTTATCCATGATTCTTCTTTTGCTTTTCTCACCGCCGCTTTCGTTTCTGTTCTTGTTTCTTTATATTTTTCGTAGTCGTCTGTTTTTTTTTTGTACTTAAGAATCTCTTCCATGCCTGCTTTTTCTCTTTGATCTTTGCTTTTATATCTTCGTTTCACCATGCTGTTTTCTTCATATTTTTATTAGTTATTTTCTTTGTCCCGCAACTCTCTCTCGCAGCATTTAGTATGGTATCTTTAAATCTTTCTCACTTTTCTTCTACCCCTTTTGTATTATCTTTTGCTCTAAATTTTTTGGTTATAATTTCCCTATATCTTTTTTGGTTCTCTGTTTATTTTAGTTTATATGTTTTTATAGTTTCCACTGATTTCTTTCTCCTCTTATTTTCTTTTCTTCTTTTTATTCTTTAGGTCCATTTTTACCAAGTAGTGGTCGCTTCCTATCTCTGCTTGTCTTGTTACTTTGACGTCTTGTACCTTTTTCCATTTTGGTTTACTTATTAAGAAATAGTCAATAATTGACTTGTCGTTCCTGCTTTCTACTACTCTTGTGAATTTGTGTATATCCTTATGTTTGAATTTTGTGTTTGCAATCACTAAATTGTTTTCTGTGCTGATTTCTCTGATTCTGTCCCCGTTATTATTTCTGGTCGTTTCTCCTTCTTTCCCTAAGTATTTTTCTGTACCTGTATTCTGTTTTCCTACTCGTCCATTTAAGTCTCCCATAACAATTACATTTTCTCCTCCATTATCTATTTCTCTTTGTACTTCCTCAAAGAACTTATCTTTATCTTCTTTTCTAGCATCTTCGTTTTCTCCGTATGCTATTATCACACTCCATATTTCTTCTCCTATTAGCTTAATTTCTAATCTTAAAATCCGTTCATTTATATATTCTTCCTTTATAATGTCTTTTAGCATGTCTGGATTTATTATTAATCCTACCCCACATCTTGCTCCTTCCGTTTCCTTCACTCCTGACCAAAATAGCCAGTATCCTTTATGGATTCGTTTCATACCTTTTCCTTTCTTCTTGGTTTCTGTTACTCCTAGGATTTTCACTTGATGTTCTATCATTTCTTCTACTAAATCTTCTTCTTTGTCTTTAATTCCCCTCACATTCCATGTTCCTATTCTCAACTTTTCCTGTTGCATTTTGCTTATTTTCCTCTTATCCTTTTCTTTCTCTTTACTTTTGTCTATTCCTACGCTCTTCATTTTGTTGTTCATCTTATATTGTTTATCGTCGTCCATGTCCATCGCATATTTCTTTATAAGTTCGGCCTGGTTCTTTTTTGTTATCAGTTTTTTGATTTCTCTATAACCCCTTTTTCCTCATCATCCCAGACGTATTCCACTCCTTCTATGATGATTTTCTTATAACCGATTTTCGTTCTTCTACCTTTACTTCTCTCTTCTTTTGCAATTTTTCTTATTTCGGCCTGTATTCCTCTCTCTTTTGGCGTCATATCATTGTCTATGTATACGGTGGATCCTCTCAGTTTATATTTATTTTTCATGACCTTCTGTTTATTATCCCAGTCTTTCATTTCAACCAGACTTGAAATTTAATGAAATGAATTTCACGGCCACTCGAAATTGCCTGAATATAACATGAAATCGTCTGATTAAATTTTTATCTACTCCTGTTATAGAGGCGGAAACAGTCGAATTTTCAAAAAATCGCCGAGCAGTGTATCCATCATTTGTGCTGCCAAATCCAGGCTTTTATTTATCGACGATAAGTCCTAATTGTAAACGAAAACCTTTTTATATATATTTTTTCGAATCTCTGTTTTTTCCTTTTCTTCAATGCTGCACGCTTACCACTTTTTTATGTCCAGTTTGTAAGATATATGTAGACAACACTCAAAAAATCGTATCCATGCATATAGCGTAGACAATCCAAACCGTAAATTATCTTCGATGACTTCTTTTTGTAGAATTGCATCGATATCATTAAATTCTTTTGATGTTGCTTGACACAAATAACAACATTGAGTAGATGAAGTACTAGTGATTGCGTTTCAAACTATCTATCACTGTTAGAACCAGTTTGTAAGATATGGTTATTTCTGTTCGGTCTTTAATTGTTTCAAAAGGGGGAAGTCTACTCTCTTGTTCTTTAATGTAATCTACTTCACTGACAGTTGCTTCCATATTTTTATGCAAAAATTGAATTCTTCTTGGTCTGCAAAATGGGGAAGATGAAGTTCTCGGATTTTTCTACACAATAATTTCCGAATTTGTCACTTGATTGATAGATACGAGCTGTAGTAGTACAATCGAAGTGAAAATATGCGAATCATCACTAAATTTTTGTTTGTACATACTTTGATCAGACCTGCCATCACAACTCCACTTGCAAATCAAATTTAAGTTACAAACATTTTCAGAAGATAAGCGTTTAACAACATCCATTTGAGTCAATAAAATTCGTTCAACTGTATGCTCCAACAAGAACTGTAGTTTTACTTCAGCACTGCATTTGGTTATAGTAATACTTAATTTAGGCGGATAACATGTACGCTTAGCTTCTAATACTTTTTTATATGGCGGATACAACTTACAATTATTTTCTTTCCTTATAGTTCGTAGTCCCTGATATTGACTTTCTGGAGTAAATTCTAACGATTTTTTGTACTTTTTGGCTTTTGATGGGCTAACCAATGTCACATCTTTAACAACTTTTGCAGCATCCACTTTTCCGGAGGCTCAAAGACTCATTGGGTAGCAAAACTCAGTTCTTCAACACTTCTCTGTGAACAAATACCTTCGGTTTTCCTTCGCCTTGTTCTATCACTGGAACTTGCGAATTTTCAAGGACGACCGAAAACCGGCTGTTTGACGTTTCTAAGACTCTCTGAGATATAATTTTGAAAGAAGCAAATATGCTTAGCCATTCGTCATATTTATCAAAAAATCTCTCTTCTTTTCTTTGGATTTCTTGCCAGTTTGTTCTAAAGTTGTACAATAATTTGCGTATGATTGGTTTCACATCTTTTACTAACGTAAACGAACATTGCAATTTATTAGAACTTACTTTCTCAATTTTTTCAAATGCTACGCTCACATTATCATTTAAATATTTCCTGATCAAAAAAAAAAAAAATTAATTTACGTTTACAATTTTTATTACTTGTAACTAATATTAATAGAATGCGCAATAACTTTTTATAGAAATTATATTTAAGGATTTTTAATAATTTGCATATTTACAAAAATGTGTTGTATTTGACCAGAGGGCCATTTGTCACGTATAAGTTGAAAATTATATATAAGTGGAGATTTAGGCACCATAGTCCTCGTATAAAAAACGCTCTATTATTATGCTTTAATATGTGTAAATTTTAATATATATTTACAAAATGTTTCACCAATAATTATTTATAAGACTGCCAAATTTAAGCATTTTTAAGCTTAATTACGATATATACATATTTCTTTTTACAAAAACATGCAAAAAAACCTTATGTGATTTTTGTAGATTTTATTAAACAATAGTATAAACCATAATATAAAATAAGTTTCGTTGCAAAACACCGTGGAACAAATAACTATTTCTCTATGTTTTTAAAATTTTTACGTGTGATTTTACGTTCAATTTCATTACAGTCATTTATAAATTGTTATTGTTTTACTGGTAATATAGCTTGTGTAATAAATGTTCAATATTATACTTACTGTCACCAGAAATATTCATTTTTCAGAATGAAAATTAGTTTACTGCAGAATATTTGGCGTGCTTCTGAAATGACCGTTACTTTTTTTATTTTGGGTGCGGCAGATGCTGCTCATGCGATCAACTTTAGCACTGAATTATAGATTCATGTTTAACGGTCGACCTTTTTTGACTGTTGTTTGACAAACTTGAACCACCAGTCTAGATAACTCAACACTTCCCTAGATAGAAACTTTATTTTTTGACTTTTGGTCAGCTTTTCGGAATTCGAAACTACTGTACATCGTGACAACAAAGCAGTATAAAGCAATCTTGCGTGTTTTTGAGAACAAACCACGTCTGTCGCTGCTCCATACCTAAATTAAGGTTTGAAGATGCTTCTGTAAACCCGATTCGGTTGTTACTTTCTGTTTATGGACAATTTAAACGCCTAGAAAATGCACATCATCCACCAGAAATAGTTTTTGAAGACTGCTGAAACGTTTTTTAGTTCTGATACATTAAGTTGGGTGCTGCAAGAAGACAATAACCTTAAACATAGCTGCAAACTTTGTACGATAGAACGGTCGGCGATGTTCCCAGACGTTAATTTCATTAAAAATGTGTAGTCGCACACACAAAATAAAGTTAAAACAAAAGCCAGTTTACGCGTTGGAGCAACTGTCATTTCAAATTTATTATGAAGAAAATTTCGTCGAAGCCACGAGAAAAAGGTCTGAAGCTATAATCAGTAACGGAGGTGGTTAGACCAGATATTAGGTAATTGTGCAATAACTCATAATGTACACTTTAATAAGAAAAGAAAATACTTATCTACATTTTTATTTTCTTAAGATTACAGCGGTTGTTATTGAACAGAGTGTGTATGTCTGATATGCACAAAAAAACCCTAAATGTTTTTCAGCAACAAGAAAAAATGTCAGTATGTTTGCTGCTATTTTTGACGTCTTAGGCTGACAATTTTTCACTCGCCTTCCCTCAAATTTTTGCAAGGTGGGAACGTGGAACAATTTATTTACAAATGATAACAGTGACCGTACAAAAGTAAGATATACAAAACGATCCTGAAGATAGGCAACCAAACATACCCTCAGAGCTTAGCCACGCCGCATTTTATATTATCCTATAATAAGGAAAGTAATGTAATCGGCGGAAATTTGACCTACCCAGTTTTTCACATTTCTGGACGAAATATAACCCCAGGACACCAAAAAAGTTGGTTTAAGCCATTGGTTCGTGTGCGCTTGGCCGCTAGGAGAGAGCATGCAGGCGATAATAGGGGAAGGCTGTGCGGCCGAGCTCGCACGGTTACCTTCAGTGATGTAGCAAAATTTTAAATACTTGTCAATTATTGTCTTGTACTGTTTATTTTAATCAGCTTTCGAGAGTTGGACTCGCGCCTCGTCCTTTTTTAAAATAACAAGTTCCGGGATGAGAGCAGCGCAGGGCCGAGATGATGGACCCGGTACAATATATAATAATAGGATAAGGAAAGTCGTGTGATGTTCACACCAGATCTTTTGTTTACTTTCTATTCAATTGTATAGATAGATAGTATTTCTAGCGTGGCATCATTTTCGAACTGAGCAGTTGAGCCATATTCTTTATGCATTCCTTTTGTAGCAATATTACTGTGCCATTATCTTTGTTCACTGATAAGATAAAAAAGCTGTCGTCCTTTTTAAGATTGCCAAGATCCTTCAATTTCGCACGGAGCAAAATTCTTTTGTACCTGATACGGCGTAAAAAGCGCGAATTTTTAATCCAAATTTTTGTGTTTTGTCCTCAGAAAAAATTCGAATTACTTGATACGCATCTACGAGGAGAATTTCAGCTGCCGTGAAGTTTTGTTTTTTTACTATGGTACCGAAATCACAAAATGGTTCTGAAGTATATATACCTCAAATATCACATGCATACTACTTTAGTTAGAGCAAGTGCACGTTATGACAAAAAACCTCGCGCTGTGTTTGCTACAACTGATATAATTGCATATCATATAAGAAAATAAAATTAAAGAAAAAAGTGTTAAAGAGCTTAGGAATCATTTCTTAATAAAGGATTAATTTCTATTAGAACTGAATGGATTGTCAAGTGGGCTTATTTAATTAAAATAGTGAGACAAAAACAAAAATATAAATATGTAGAGATACATCTGATAGGTTGAATTCCTTTAGCATAGAAATAATTTTCGGATTACACTTACTTGAGAAAGTATTATGTTAACTTTTAAGAAATATCTGAAATAAAAGTAATGGTTGTGACAATTTCTGTTGTGGACTTTATTATGGCGCTTGTTTTGAGTTAGATGACAGCAAAAATATTATAAAAAGGCTGTGGCCTATATTACATAATTTATTCCATTTGTTTAAAAACATTTGGTATTAGATAATTGAATTCAAATTTGGTAGAATAAACATTGCAGTTGTATCACATCTTAAAATTCCAAATGGAGATCCATAACATACTGACCCCTTCCTCCCCAAAAAATACCTTGAAATAGACAAAAAGAGTTGTTTTAGCGCAACAGCGTATTTCTGAGCAAAAAGTGACTGAATTAAGGCTTCAAATTTTTAAGCAATAATTTTATTAAATTTAGGTCTTTCATATTAACATTGACAGGACAAAAGTTTGTGTTGTGAAATAAGAATCCTATAAAAAGCGCAAATAATTGTTTGAAGGCTTGAAAGAAACCTATTTTTGAGAAGGAACTTAGAGAAATGATGAGAGAACTTTGGAGGAGAGGTATGTCGAAACATAAGATATTTTATAAACTTTGTGCAGCTTTTTAATATTAAACCAATTTACTCATTAAAGTTCTAAAAAACCTAAGAAAAAGCAAAAATACAGATGTAATCGCAATAAAAAATAAAAAAGGAGAAATACTAAGAAGTGAGACCGTAGTTATGGTACAATGGAAAGAATACTTTCAAGAATTGCTTAAAATAGAAACAGAGCACGTAAGAGAAAAATCTGAAGGAACCGTAAATGAAACAACAAATAGAACAGAGTCAAGAGAAGACGAGAATGGAATTATTAAAGAAGAACTAGTGACAGCGATAAAAGAAATGAAAAATGGGAAGGCACCTGGTAATGACAGAATCACAACAAAAATGATTAAGAAGATAGGAGAAAATTGACTAAAAATACTACTCAAAGTAATTAATAAAGTTTAGCAAGAAGAGAAAATATCTAGATAATGGAAAATCGGATTAATTTTCCAATATACAAAAAAGGAGATGCAATGGAATGCCAAAATTACAGAAGTATAACCCCACTGATTACCTCAATGAAGATACTTGAAAAAATTATAGAAATGAGACTAAGGAAAGAAGTAGAATCCAAGTTATTACAAGTACAAAGTGGGTTTAGGAAGGGGAAAAGTATACAGAGCCATGTATTCACAATTAAAGAAATCATAAACAGAACTTTGGCAAGATCAAAAACAATTTACCTAGCATTTGTGGATATGGAGAAGGCATTTGACTGAGTGCCGAGAGCTAAAATGTGGGAGTGTTTAAGAGAGAAAAACAAATGAGAAATTAATAAGGATCACGAAATGCATGTACAAAGAGACAAGAAATAAGATAATAAGCAAGAATGCAGAGTCAGAAATTTTTCACACAGATGAAGGAGTTAGACAAGGTGGATGTCTTAGCCCACTACTTTTCATTATCTTCATGGACTATTTAATACGAATTGCGAAGAGAAGAACAAAACACTTGACTGTGGGATATAGAAAGATGGAGAAGGTTGTTATATCCGAATGTGCATTTGCAGACGATGTAGCGTTAATAGCGGAAAATGAAAAGGACCTTAAGAAAAATTTGCAGGTGTGGAATGAAATATTAAGCCAAAACGGAATGAAGATGAATAAGTCAAAAACTAAAATAACGGTAATAACAAATGAAAAGAAAAAACTAAAGATCCAAATAGATAAAGAAAAGATAGAACAAGCGAACAACTTCCAATACCTGGGAATAACTATAGAAGAAACATGAGAATAAAATATAGAGGTGAATAGAAAAATAGAGTCAGACAACAAAATGTATCATGCACTGAGTAAAGGCCTCATCAATAAAAAAGAAATATCAAGAGAAACGAAGATGAAGGTGTACAAGGCAGTATTCAGACCAATTCCTACCTTCGGATGCGAGTCATGGATGCTAGCTGACCAAGATAGAAATAAAATGAGGGCAGTTGAGATGAAATATTTGAGAAGAGTAAAAGATATAACTAAGCGCGATAGAATTAGAAATGAGGCAATTAGAGAACAACTAAAGATTGAACCTGTAGAAGACTTTATTGAAAAAAGACAACTGAGATGGTGAGGACACCTACAAAGGATGGAGGAAAAAGCACAGACACGGATGATCTGGGAATCCAAAGCAATAGGTACAAGAAAGAGAGGAAGACCAAAACAAACTTGGAATGATGCAATTGAAAAAATGCTGAAGAAGAAGGGAAAATCGTGGACAGAGGCCAAAAGGTTACCAGCAGATAGAAACAAGTGGAAAAAATTTATATCGAACTGAAGGAGTTATTGTGTTTATGAGACAGCAATGTTTAGTGAAATATAAGACTGTGAAATGCTATTGTAAATCAAGGTTTTGATTTCACAGTCTTATATTTCACTAAACATTGCTGTCTCATAAACACAATAACTCCTTCAGTTCGATATAAATTTTTTCCACTTGTTTCTTTTTATATTTTTAACAGAAAAAGAAATTGTTAGAAGCTGTATTAGTAATTATATGGGGTCTGTCAATTCAAGCGCAGGAAAGAAAAAGCTCGTTGAAACTACAGTATCGATTATATATTAAGTAGGGTATTTTATTTTAAACATTTATGTATGCGATTTATGTATGAAAAATCTTCATTGCGACTGTCTTTACAAACGTCGATACCATAGTCGAAATTTTCAATAACATTTTTACTTAAAGTCGCTTTACATAAAGTTCACTGGCATTTATCTCGCCAATTGTGTTGTTCTTGACGTCTTGTATGGTAGTTGGTTTATTGGCATAGACTTTACTTTTAAGATATCCCCACATAAAAAAGTCTAAAGGTGTCGCATTAACGAGCTGACCAACTGACATTTCCATTTTTCGAAATTAAAAGTTCACCGAACTTCTACTTTAATAACTCGACATTCGCACGTGTTGTGTGGAATGTTCTGTTGTCTTTATTAAGTTCCGGAAAGAAATAGTCATTAATCATGCCGCGGTATCACTCAGAATTTACATTAATATCATTTCCAGCCTCATTTTTGAAAGAAAATGGTCTAATGACATTTTTAACCACAGAGCACACCAAACACTCCCTTTTTGAAGATGCAATTTTCGTTGGTCCAAATAAGTCAGTTTTGCTTGTTTAGGGTCCCATTTGATGTGAAATGTACCTCATCATTGAAGATGATTTTCAATGAAAAATTCGGACCAATTACATGATGTTGGAGAAGCTATTCGGGGGACATACATCAGTTGAAATAATTAATTGGCTTGAGTACTTTTCTGCGCTCCTATCGGCGGACCCTTTACTTTAGGTTACTGCTGTTTGTAACTGGGACAATTTATGTTATTTAGTTTGTTTTTGTCGTTTGGATATGTTTATTTTTACTAAAGTTAACTCAAAACGTAGCGATTGGTTGGAGAACTACCAAAGTAATTTTAGAATAGACACTATGTTAGCAATTGGATGATTGGTGCAAAACTGAATCTTTCTCGATTTGGGAATAGATTATGAGATTTCATAAGAAGTATCTTTATTGAAATTTCTAGATCCAAACGGTCGCTTGTATTTTTTATATACCTACATAAAATATTAAAATTTGTACTTAGGGTATTTTATAGCCTAGGTAAGTAGAAGTAATTTTTTTGTTTATAAAAGTAATAAATAGTTTTTATTGTTCATTGATTACTTTTATTGAAATGTATTGTGTTTATTTATACGGCAAGGTCGGCTTCTTCAAATTTTTGAGTATGATACCATCTAACAGCATGAGAAAACATTCATAAGGATAATATGTTATTTTAATTAATATTTGGAGTAAAATACAACGTGAGTTACGTAATAACTATCTAAAGCGAAAATCTGCAGCATTATATGTATCTTGATGTGCTTACCTTGAAAATGTATTACTTCTTACAAAGTGTAAGATCTCTTTTAGTTGTATAAAATATGCTTTAGTGTGTAACGTTAACTATTTTATAAACCGTAAGTGCGCATAGCCAAATTTTACTTTTGGTATTATTAAAATCAGACTCAATAGATATTATTATATATTATAATAAATCGCAGTGGTCAGAAATGTTAGTTTAAAGTCTGTAGCTTCTGGAAGATTATTCCATAACATGAATTAGAAGAAATTACTTTTCCTATATTTTTATAGCGTAGTAGAATAGAATCCAATAATTTATTCTCTCCTATTATGGATGTTACCATAGTCATCGTCTTCTTATCTAAACAAATTTCAGTTAATGCACTAGTCCACTGTATTTACACCGACTCCAGAGAAAATTTTTCCTTCATTCTCTGAAAGGGAAACGCCTAAAGAATAACTTTCTAAAGCAGAAAACGTGGTAGGTAAAATATGATTAATCTTACCACAGTCACTATTTACTGTTCAATCATTTGCCCTCTAGCCGAAGCAGAAAGTCTTTATCACTTCTATTTAGGCAAACAAATTTCTACAACCCATTTCTTATGGAATGTTCGAGTTCTACATAGTAGCTAGCATCAAAAAAGAACTTCAGGACTAAAAGTTTTCTGTTGTTGCTCTCATGTAGATGAAAAAATGACATGAATAGATTTTAAACTTTAAGTACTAGTTATACGTTGAGCCATTGTCGTTAGTTCCGCCGTTTCAGCCACGCCTAGCATTGTTGCTTTATGTGCATAAAACGCAGGACGTCTGGTCGAGAAATTGAAATAAGCCTTGGTTAATTACAAGGGATGTTTAGTTTTTCCTAAACATAGACTCGCTTGTCAAGTACTTGTCTTTGTATGCCGAAAATGCGTTTGAAATGATTCCTTGACGTATGTTGATTAGTATATTTTGATGGACTCTAAACATCCAAGGACATTACTGAGTTTTTACCAAGAAAAAAGCAACTTTTTAAAGATAAGGAAGTTTGTTGACTAAGTATGCCAATGTTAACTTTAAAATAATTATAATGATAAAAAAGTAGATCAGAGTAAATACTTTTTATTTTTACTAATTGACACAACTATTATTTAGTAGATTTAATTCTAGGAATAAATAATACTAAGATGTAGTTACTATAATAATAAAGATGTTTGCTATTTTATTTTTATTATATAGAGAGTGTCCTCGTTTACCTCGTTTCGGTAAACGAGGTACGGTAGAATACACGGAACTAAACAAAACTGTACGAAAGAAAATAAAAGAAGATATCAGAAGAAATACAGAGGTTTTAATAGAGAAAACAATTGAAGAAAACAAAAGCTTAAAAGTGCTGAGAAGAAAAATAAACACAAATATCAACATCATTAGCCATCTGAAAAAAGAAGACGACACAATAACGTATGATAGAAAAGAAATCATTCACACAACAAAAAACTTTTATCAAAAGCTGTACAGCGCCAAGGTAGAAAAACCAGATGAAATAAAAAGACGACATATTCTTAACGTCGGATCGGAAGAAATACCGGAAATAGAAGCAGACGAAATAGAAAACGCAATTAGGGAAATGAAATTAAACAGAGCTCCGGGAGAAGACGGAATAATCCCGGAACTTATTAAATACGGAGGAGAACAACTAATAAAAAACCTAAAGATACTACTAAATAAATGCTTGGAAGAACGGAAAATACCACAGAATTGGAACAACGCCGTAATTGTGCTGTTACATAAGAAAGGAGATAAGTCAGATCTAGGAAATTATAGGCCAATAAGTCTTTTATGTCAAGTATATAAGATTCTGACGAAAATAATAACAAAAAGATTAACAAACGAATTCGAACAGTATCAAAACACCGAACAAGCAGGTTTTAGAAAAGGGTACAATACTTTGGATCACATACAGTCACTCCGAAACATCATCGAGAAAACAACAGAATACAACAAGGACATATATCTAGCTTTTATAGATTATAATAAGGCATTTGACTCGATAGAAATATGGGCAATTATAAACTCATTACAAAACAGCAGAGTGGATTCCAGATACATAGAACTCATCGAAAATATATACAAGGAAGCAACAAGCACTGTGAAATTACACTCAGAAACAGAGAAAAAAAATCCAAAGAGGAATAAGGCAAGGAGACTCTATATCGCCAAAGCTCTTCACACTGGCAATGGAGGACATATTCAAAAACCTTAATTGGGAGAACCATGGTATTAATATAGAAGGGCGAAAATTAAATACACTAAGATACGCAGACGATGTAGTGCTTATTGCAGAAAATCGATTGGAACTGCAGGAGATGATGGAAGAACTGAACGAAAAATCAAAAGAAATAGGACTAACTATGAATATGACAAAACAAAAATAATGAAGAGATCCTCTAACCAAGATGACGGTCCCATTACGCTAAATGGGAAACTATAGAAGAAGTAGAACAATATATATACCTGGGACAAAACCTGCGAGTAGACAGGAAAATGCAAACGGCAGATGTAAATAGACGCATTAGACTCGCATGGACAGCGTACGGAAGATTGAAACATATATTAGAGAGCAAAGAAAAAAGATTTAAGATACACATGAAGATAAAACTATTAAACCAATGTGTAATACCGGTCTTGCTATACGGAGTTGAAACATGGGCAATGACAAAGAAGACCATGAGTAAGATACAAACTACCCAAAGACACATGGAAAGAGCGATCCTCAACATAAAACTGATAGACAAAAAGTCGATAAAATGGATTAGAGAACGAACCAAAATGGAAGATGTCAAAAACAAAATAATACAAGCAAAGTGGAGATGGGCAGGACATATAGCGAGGATGGAGAAGAAGAAATGGACAAGAAAAACGACTGAATGGAAACCATGGGGAGAAAAACGAAACCCAGGAAGGCCCATACTAAGATGGTACGATGACATCAGGAAAGTGGCAGGAAGGGGATGGATGAACGTAGCACAGGATAGAAACAAATGGAGGGAAATGGAGGAGGCGTATGTTCACCTATGGACAACAAACGCTGGATAGAGAGAGAGAGAGAGAGTGTCCTGTTATGCTAACAACATAGAGTAGTTATTTATGGGATCTAATCTTTTATTCACTTTTAGGTTTTAAATGACAAAAGTTTAGGAATATTGAGATTATTTAATGAGAGCCGCCGTTTGACCCTTGTGTCTGTTAATATTGCAATGTTATGGACTTGTTGTATTTTTCTTAGTTTCTACAACACTTTCTCCAGTATTTTCATCCTTTGTACCAGTCTGTATAAGCTCCATGCTGTATTCTTCTAGATCTATTATTGGTTTTCCATAAATCTTTTGGGAGCTAACGCTTTACCTTCGCACAAAATGTGGACGTCTCTTTCTGGTTCCCTGCCGCATTCATGCAGTTCAAGTCTCTTATTTTGTTAAGATATCTTTTAAGAATACAACGCCTCGTGAGAAGACCTGTAACAGTTCATAACTGATTATTGCTTTGTGCTAACAGTTTTTCATTTTTTTCTACTAAATGAACCTTGTATGAATGTTTTTCCATGCCTTTGTCCCGGTACATTTTCCCAGTATTTTTAATGTGGTTTTTGGTCCATTCTCTTATCCGATTTTGTATTGTATCTTTAAATCTCCCAGGGTCGTTTGAAAGCCTATATATGAAGTTGGTTATCTTTCTTGTGCTAGCTCATCAGTTTTCTTGTTACCTGTAATTTCGCAATACCTTGGTGCTTACAACAGAATTTGTCGTCTGCCAGACTCTTCGGGATATTATCCTTGGGTACTTTAATGCCTTTAGAGATGCTCGACTGTGTGTGAATATGTTAATATAAGCCCTTAAATTATTTTGTCTGATGCACTACAGTATAGCAAATATCTCCGCTTGAAAAACAAATTTCATTTGTACATTCATTTCGATCCATAATGTTAACTTAAAAATGTATATTAAACGTAAATTTTTGCGTCACATGGTGTGTTTTTATATTCAGTATACGCCCACAACGGGTGCAAAGGCGGAGAAAATGAACTTCGGTATGGCAGAACAAGTGTAAGGAAATGGCAAAATTGCTTGTTCGATTTTATACAAAAGCAATGGGCACCCTTTTTCCCAATGACTGAAGCGACCATAAAGGCGGATAGTCAACAACATAAGGCTGCAGAAGGAAATTAAGGACCCATTGCATTGAAGATCCTTAGGTATATCCTCTAGTAAAACCATGGCTGCGTCCAAATAAAATATTATGAAGTTTCAAGTCTACCAGTCAGATCTTTGGGAGAAACGTTTGGGAATGATGTTATAATAAAGAGAAAACTATCGTTAAATAGAAATATTAGAGTATGCGCATGGAACGTCAAGGGTATGAAACAACCAGCAAAAATAAATAACGCTAATGAAAAGAAATGAAAATTGAGATAATTGGGATTTGTTAAATGCATGGGCCGGAGTCTAATTATTATAATATAGACGAACGTAGAGTATACTATTTAGGTCATTATAAAGAGGAACATCAACATGCCGTGGGTATCATAATATGTAAATCCTTACTGAAACATATGTATAAAAAATTTCAGACCAGTTACTGAAAATTAACTCCAGCCAAATACAAATTGACATCATTCATATGTATGCTTTAACAGTAGACTAAAGTGATAAAAAAGTAGAAGAATTTTACTTTCAGATTACAAATGTAGTGAAAAAGCTACCAAAAAGAGAACTGACAATAATAATTGCCGATATTAATGCCAAACTCGGAATAGAATGAGAAGGAAAACTAATAGGTCCATATGGACTGAGCGAAAAGAATAAAAGGAAAAATATATTAAGCATTTCTCCAGATAAACAAATTTTGTAGCAATCAACACATTTTATTCGTTACATCCGAGACGATTGGAGGTCTGCTATTGATACGAATAAAAACATAATCAGGAGTGAAATTTAATATATTCTAATAAGTAGCAGATACAGAAATAGCTATATTTTAGTAAAAACCTATTCTGGTGTAGATATACAGTTAGGTTATAACCCTTTAGTAGCAGTTTTTAGAGTAAAGTTAAAAAAGTACACAAGAAAAACTAAGAAATTTGACTTAAGAAAAATAACAAATCCCCTTATAAGAGAACAAGCAGCGGCAGCTTTGGAAAACATAATTGAGATCAATCTGAACATCCAAAATGTCAACGAAAAGATAGCGATAATGAACATAAAATGGTATTTTAAACCAGACTGTAGGAAACATAAATCGTGGATGACAAAAGCAGAAGAATAATGAAAAATATTCCTACAGAGTACAAAAGTACTGAAAAAGGTATTAAGACAAAAATATAAGAAGCTAAAAAGAACGAAGTCAAAAGCAAATGTCTAGAGATAGAAGCCTTGTAGTAAAAATATGATACTTTAATTAAACAAATGACTTACAATGCAAAATATAAAAAAATAAACAAATTAGTTGGTAGTGACGGAAAAGTTATTATTAATAAGAACAAAATCTAGAATACATGGAAAGCATACATAAAGAAATTGTTTGAAGACAATCGACCACAATCTCCCTAGATAAATAATAAAAGTGGACAAAACATAATAAAAGAAAAAGTTGAAAATGCAATAAGAGATGTAAAAGAAGACAACGTAGTAGGAGCAGATGACATTGGCTAATAACAAAATTTATAACTATGCTCAAGAAAACTGGAACAAAGACTTCTAGTGACAAACCTCGTAAGTCACTTTCTGAAAGAATTCCTTAAAATTATATACAAATAAATCTGCAAACTCTATAAAGAGCAAATGTCACTTATACAGTTTGGATTTAGAAATGCTGTTGGTGACAAGAAGTCTTTTTAGCGTTCAAGTGCTCTTCCAAAGATGCACAGACATGAATTGTGATGTCTACGCCTGCTTTATTGACTACAGTAAGGCTTTAGATAAAGTACAGTACCAGAAAATAATTAAGACCCTGAAAAGTATCGGAGTGGATGAAAAGGATCTTAGAATAATCCTAAGCTTATATTGAAACCAATTGGCATTTGTAAGACTGGGTGGAGGAAGCTCAGATGATATTGAGATTTTGCGAGGGGTAAGACAGGGATGTATTCTGTCACCGCTAATGTTTAACATATATTTAAAGTAAATATTTAGAGAAGCACTGTAGGAAATTGATGAGGGGATCTTGTTGAATGGCGAAAGAGTAAACAATATTAGATATGTCAACAATACAGTCATTTTTGAGGACTGTATAGAAGGACTACAATATCTCAAGGCTAGAGTAATAGAGAACAGTTAGTGGTATGACCTGGAAAATAATATCAATAAAACAAAATTAATGGTTATTAAAACAAGCAAAGCCAAATCCAACAACCACTAATAATTAATAAAAAATCTGCAGAGAGGGTCAATAAATATTGCTATCTTAATAGTGGGGTAACTCTCAAGAAATAGAGATTTTATATTGGGAAAGCAAGAATAACATTTAATGGTATGCACTGAATATTTAAAAGCCATCATTTGACCATGGCCACAAAGATACAATTATTACGTTGTTATATGCTTTCAGTACTATTGTGTGGAATAGGATTACAGACTCTGATAGAAGCCACAAGTAAAAAACTAGAAGCCTTTGAAATGTGGCTGTATCGAAAGGTCTTGTGAGTTTTCTAGACATAACACATTACAAACGTTAAAATTCTCAAAAGTGTGCAAAGGAGGGCAGAAATATTAAATACAGTAAAGGCTTGAAATCGCGAATATATGGGCCATATTATGTGAAACGCCAATGAATAACAGTTTCCACAGAATAATCATCAGGAAAAAGTATTTGGGAGGAGGACCAGGACAGAAGGATGATATCACAGCTAAAATTTTTTTTACAGATTTATTAGCAATCAAAACTTACATTCCTATGGGCTAATTTGATAACTTAAGTACTAATACCTTCTATCGAAAGCGTCCTCTTCAACCATTTCTTAAGTCAGCTGGCCAGTATCGTTCTAAGCGCCTGTCATTGCGTTCCTCCAGTAATGGGTGTAGAAGTATGTTGTTGTGACTTTCCAGTCTTTCATGGTGGTTAGTAGTACTTCGTTCTCTAATAACGTCTTTAACAGGTTGTCGTGAAGAGTTTGATTTATGACGTACCAAGATGCATTTGTGATCATTCGTAATATTTTGGATTGGCATCTTTGGATTAAGGTTGTATTGGATTTGTTCGCACATACCCAAAGTTCTGCTCTGTAAGTCGAAATGGTGTGATGACAGTCTTGTAGAATAATAATTTATTTTCTAATGATAGACTTAACTTCCATCTAAGGTCAAATTTTTTATTTTCAAGTCCATTTCTTTTAGCTTTTTGTTTATATGTTCTTTCCGGGTTAATTTGCTATCTAGGTGAAAGCCTAAATACTTAGCATTGCTAGATTTTGGTATATCTACGCCTTTAATGTGAACTGATGGATAATGACCTTTCCTCAATGTGAAGAATACTTGCTGAGACTTAATTTTAATTCCCACTTTTCTAGTCAGATCTGCAATTCATATATATGATTTTATAATTTATTGGTGGCTACTATTGGGTTCTGGTCTCTGGCGAGAATCACTGTATCGTCCGCGAACGTTCCTGTTGTAGTGTTGGTACTAGTTGGCAGATCGGATGTATATAACACGTACAAAAATGGTTCTATAACACTGCCATGAGGAACTCCCGCTTTAATAGCACAATTTTCTGATATTGCTTGATTTACTCTTGTTCTAAACGTACGATCACTTAAGTATGATTTGAGAATTTTGAATTAGGGCAAAAGCAAGTAATGTTTAATTTTGAATAATAAGCCCTCATGCCAAACCTTGTCAAAGATTTAGAAACGTTGATGTGCAATATTCTTTGTTTTTAAGTGTTTCGTTGATGCTACAAAAAATCCGGCGAGTCTGTTATACAGTAGAATGGCCACTTTTGAATCTAAATTGATTGAGGGACATCCAATCTTTTGATACTAGATCTTGGTTTAGTCTTTGAAGTAATAGTCGCTCCAAAACTTTTGCTACTATAGGCAGAAGGCTTATTGGTTAATATGAAGATGCAATTTTTGCATTCTTTCCTGGTTTCGGTATTAATTTGATCTCAGTTGTTTTTAACTGTTTCGGCCAGTAATTTAGTCCCAGAATTGCATTATACACGTACATTAAAAGTAAAATTTCTTTTCTTGGGAGTTCTCTTATCATTTTCGGTGTTAATTTATCTATACCTGGTGCTTTTTTGGTATTTAAAAACCTGACTTGTTGCCGAAATTATTTTGGGGTGAATATTCGGATCGGTTGGATGTTTTTTGGTATAGACGTGATGTCTTGTCCTATTTCCTAATTAAGTTGGTTGTCATGCGGTGTAAATATTTTGCTAAAATGTTTTGCAAATAGTTCTGATTTTTCTTCATCGCTGCGTGCCCACTGTCCTGCGATGAGTCCTTTCTGATTTCATATAGGTGGTACTGGCATTTTATCGATTTAGATTGGTAAGGTACCCTTGCAATAAATGATCCTGTAATTCTTTAATTGTTGCTTTAAGTTTGTTACTAATTCGGTTGAATGATGTTTTGTCTGTTGGTGTATGAGTTCGTTGCCTAGCTCTTCTGTTTTCAGCTATAAGTTGCTTCAGCTGTATGGGTATGTTTCTAGGTCTCTGTTGTGTATCGTTTTGCGGTGTAGTTTGTTAGACTGCTCGTTTAAGTATATCTGTTAGATCTTCAAAAGCTTTATCGATTTGTTCCGGTGCCTTAAAATTTATGTTTTATTGCTAGCTAAAAAATTTGAGGACAAGGTTTGGAGAGAACACAACAAAATTATTCAGAGCCGAAAATAACAAAGTATTAGTGGCCAGGATGGTTCCTAGTATCCGTACCGTCTAGTGGATATCATGGTTTCAATAGATCTGTGTCAATGTGAACATTTGAAGTTATCTTATTCTCGGTGAGTTGTTTTTGAAAAACGATTTGATTTTAAATTGAGTAATTGTGTAAAGAATACTTTGTGTGCCATATAATAAAAATCAGAGATATACTTTTGCATTAGTTATGAAGGAACCTTTAAATGAGCAGTAGCTTTTCAAGCCAATCTATGTTTAGGTTCTTTTGAACGAAACAGATTGTTCCATCCGGCCTCTGTGCTAAACCGCGATGTGTACTCGTTAGCCGGTGTCAGAGCCCTCCCCAGCTACACCGCTTCGGACAACATCCTCGTCACAATTACGAGCCCATGTTTCGCGTAAGCGCTTTATAAAAGCAACAGCTGATTAATACCCCGCGCGGCGACGCCGAGTGCGTGCGCCCGAATATATGCAAATTAATTCCCTGCCAGGCCCGGGCCGCCGATATTAAAAACGTTATTAAAGGAACGCGCCGCCACCCGGCCGGACTTGTTGCGAATTCGAAGCGGGCCAATATCGATGTAAAATCCCTGGTTAATATTCAGAACTCCTCGTTTTTGATTCCGGCGCCGCGCGGCTACAGGGGGCGGCCCGGGGGCGCGACTCGATTCCTAATGAAATTATGTAGTTTTTGCCGCGGCCGCGGCTTGCTGTTTGCTCTCGCCATTAAAAATGCAAATCCCCGATATGAAAGCCGGTTTAATTATTGTGCGGCGATTGGAAAACCCACTATTCAATCAGGGTTTGCGCTGGGGCTCCAATTAAAGATGCAGCGCCTCTAGCACCAACGGAAGCATACGGTGGTGCGAAAAATATTATATAGAATTGTTATTAAACTATTTCTCAAAGAGAATTTTAAAAGATTTGTTCTTTTAAAGCTGCCTTCTGTTTTTCAGAATTAGTTGATTGCTTAATAAATTTACAGTTTCGGTTCTTAATTTTCTTCCTGTGATATTTAGGGTAAAATTTTAGGCTCGGTCTATTGTGTTTTCGTACTCTCTATTTGGTTCTTGTTGCGAGAGAAATTAGAAATGTTGTCTACTTAAGCACAACATAAATAAAAGACAAACTTAAGCAGCATATAATGATAAGTTATTTAAAGGCGTAAAACATTGAAAGAAATTAATTAATTATTTCCTATTTTATGAAGCTTTCGTAGTTTAAAAGGAGTACAGTAAAAAATTACAATTGAAATACTGTAGTGTAATGAAAATTATGCTTTTTCGAACTATACACCAAAATGAAGCATGACTTTATATGTGATCCTGGCAGTGGAAGATTTACAAAAACGACTAATGTTGAAATGTACACAGTTTTTGAAGATAATATTTTAAAGTGTCTCCTTTTCAGCAATATTAGAATATTTATAACTAGTACTTTAAGCACGTTGCATTATAAATTGATTATAAAAAATTACAATAAGACAATTCTGAATAAACATTGTGCTGCAGACAATTGTTTGGAAATTATTTTAAAACTGTAGAGGTTGATCTGTACTTTTTATAGCTAGAGTTGAAGCAAAAATAAAGACTTTCCGTGAAAAAACCTTTTGGAAAGCTCATGTTAATTACTTTTCTGATTTTTAAGTGACAATAAAAATCTACAGGTTCTATTTTTTGGAGTAGTCTTTTATGGTAGTCAACTCTCTTATAACACGGTTTTCTCACGATCCGAAACCGTGCTAAGCGAAAGTTGGAAGTAATACAGATCAGGGAAATGCGTTTAATATTACAATGAAACCGTGTTATAAGATATAAAGTCGTATAAAAGCGAATATATTGTTCTATAACATAAATTTACATACATAAGCCTCATTCCAAATATTTTTAATGGTCCTCATTTGGCTTTCATTACGGCTTGAGTTTTTGAAGCGCACGGACGTGCTTTTACGCTTGACAAAAATAAAATGCCCGTACGTGGATTTGAATACAGCGTACCAAATAATAAAAACGTTCCCGACGGAGAACGACCCTAGCTTTGTAAATAATACTCAACAAACAATTTCACCAACAAATTTTATGCAGTACCAGCCTTAGTAAACTCATATCTATCACTACATACTTTCCATAAATTCAGGAAGAATTCCAAATTCAAAAGCAAATACAAGCCCCCCAATACCAGCCGCAACAACTTCAGCAACAAACCCATCAATTTCCAACCTAACAATCTAACAATTATTCCCCGCTTAAAACAATAGTATTAACCAGTGATAAAATAATTGAAAATATAACTAACAAAAATCTATGGCAAGTAGTGAAAAGAGTTAAAAGAAGAAAAACCTTCTCCACTGAGCAACCTGTAGTTGTAGAAATAAACTTGAATAATGGATACGACATTCTGAGCCTAGTGAACGACAAACCTACAAATATAAATAAAACCCCCTTCTAACCCCCCTTTTATTTTTATTTTTGGTGTGGCCAACTTTCTTGAAATGAAAAAAAATATAACTAATATAGTAAAAGAAAAGCTAGAAGTATGGCCAACAACATTGTTAAAATTAATTGTAATAACCTTGACACCTAGAGAAAACTGGTTAAATTTATGCTAGAAAACAGTATTGTTCACCACACTTATCAACCAAAGGAACAAAGAGTTTATAGAATCGTGGTAAAATATTTACATTACACAGTAGCCATCCAGTAAATGTAAACTTTCTACCAATATCTTCTAATCCAATAATATAAATAATGCCCCCCCCCCCCCCAAAATGCAAATTAACGATAGTATCTCAAACATCAATTTAATAATTGGTAATTTCCTAGAATTTGAAAGTATGTTTCAACGACCCATCCAGCAAAACAGCATGGTCTTGAACATACTAACAATGATGATAGGAAAAAAATAATGGTTAAAGCACTCAGAATAGCTCTATGAAACACTAATAGCGTAGCACAACACAAAGAAGAAATAAAAAACTTCATCAACACCTAATAGACATCCTTCAAATCTGTGAAACCCATCTTACAGATAAATCATACCTTAAGATATAAAACTGTATTAATCATTTGAACAACACAGATTATGTTGGCAGTGCAATATTAATAAATAAAACATTATGAACTATTGGGTTATGGAAAGGATTACTTACAAGCCACATTAATTAAGATCACAGCACTACTACACAACATAACAATCTCAGCAGTATATTGTGCATCCCGGCATAATCTAAAAAAGAAAACTTTGCAGACTTCTTTTCAACTCTTGGCCCCAAATTTATATTCGGAGGTAATTATAATTTGAAGAACATCTTATGGGGATTGCATCTCACTATTATCAAGGGCAGAAGAATGGCAAAACCACTACAAACCACCCCAACCTACTGGCCATAACAAAATACCAGATTTGCTGGACTTTCTTGTGACAAATGGTATTGCCCGTTCGTATATGGATATAGAATCGAACTAAGACTTATATTCGGATCACACGTCTGTAATCGCAACAATTACTACAACAGTAGTATATGTTAAAAAAATACCCAGACTATACAACTCAAGGACTGGTTGGAAAGCCTACAAAACCAAAATCAATAAAACTGCAAATCTAAAAGTATCACTTAAGGATTCTACGGAGCTAAAAGAAGCTACAAATAAGTTAATTTCACGCATACAAGAAGCAGCAAATCATACTACATAGAAATTGAAAGTCAAAGAAGGATTTTTCAACATTTTATTAGAAATCAAAAAACTGATCACTGAGAAAAAAAGCCAAAGCAAAATGGCATCGGCATCACTCATCGGTAGACAAAGCTACATACAACCAATTAAGCAACAAACTCAAAGCTAAAATAAAAAAACACAAGACAAGTCATTCCAAGATTATGTTACTAATCTTAACTGTTATGATAATTCAATATGGAAACCAATAAAAGCATCCACAAAACCAATTAAAGCTAACTCTCCGATCCTCAAAGATGGCCCCATACCTGCAGATTGGACAAGACTGATCTGTTTGTAGAACACCTGGATGAAGTGTTTAGCCTTCAAGATGCTGCACCAACACAAGAAATGATTATAGTGACAACGTTTTGTGGAAACTCCTGATCTCATAAAATTAATTACTTTTAAAGAAATTAAGAAAGTCATTAAAATACCAGAAAATCACCTATACGTGACAAAATCATACTGAAAATGTTTAATATATATATTTTCAATGGGATTATGCGTCTTTTCTATTGGCCTCTTCAGCTAAAGGTTGCTTAAGTAATTCTAATAGCCAAACCTGATAAAAATTCACACCAAGTCTCCTCATACAGATCTGTCTTTTATCTTTTTTTAAACTCCTAGAAAAATTTCTACTTTACCGGATCAGTCCCTTCCTAGATGTTATTCCTGACTATCAGTTTTGATTTGGACAATTCATTTTAACAGTGCAACAGTGCTGTCGCGTTGTATAAACAATAAGCAAATCTCTGGAAGACGATAATATCGCATATCTTCTAGATATAAGTCAGGCGTTTGATAAGTTGTAGCATGCTGGTCTCCTATACAAAATTAAGCAAATCTTTATATTCTATTTTTCACTCATTAAATCTTACTTGGCTGATTGTCAATTCTAAACTAAAGTAAATGGCAATTATTCGAACACTTTTCCAATTCGGGCCTTTGCTTTATCTACTATATATATCCCATATACCTATTACACCCAATACTACAATCAAAATAATAGCATCTTTATATGCACAAAGCCACCTAAATCCTGCTAAATGAGACCATTTAAGTATATAAAATTTGGAAAATGCCATAAAACACCTGACTGCAAAAAATCGAAAGATCCAGCAGCCACATGTGCATTTTGAGAAAAACATACAGTACACTAAAAAGGTTGCATAGTATTCTTACAAACTATTTGTTCGGGCGCTTTACTCCCGGGCGCTCGTGCGCCTCTACAAAAGATACTTAACTTAGCGCGACCACTGAATTAGAGGCGCTGGCCCCCTCTCTCGGATGCGCCGCCGCTGGGCCTTAGCAAGTATTGGGAGCGCGCGCTTGTGTGAGGTGTCGCGCGACAGGTCAGCGCTAGAGGACCTGACTCGAGCCCGTTGAGCCTTCAAGACGTTTCGCAAGTACGCTGCTTTCAAGGAAAAGGGGACTGCGTGATAAGGATACCGTTCAGTGCGGATTCGTGACTATTGTTGTGTATGAGTCCTCTTGTGTTGTAAGGGCGGCAGTGTGTGCGCCTTGGGGAAGGAGTCCACCGAGCGATCGTGACCCTTCTGCGGCGTAGCGCTACGCGGCAACCTTGTGTTGCCCGTGGCCCAAACGTTTGGCGCCCGAGACGTCGGGACGCGTTTGGGCAATTGGGGTCCTTGACCTTCAGCGCTCCCGAGCCCTCAGCGGCATTGACCGTCTCGCTGGTCATCCTCCCTGGCGGTGCGGTGACCGAGCGGTGTTCATAGACGGTGCGGCGCACACACACGTCCAGGTAAGAGAGCTCTCGTTGCGTGCGAAAAGGTACCTCGCGGCTTAGCGTAATTGCGTTCGCGCCTCTGGCGGCGTTGTGACACCGTTGGTTTGTATTGTCATTTACTATTGTTCTTTTAGTATAAGTTTTATATCTAGTTTAAGTTTTACAACTACGAATAAATCTTACTCTTGCCCCGGCTTTCCTCTCATTTCGCGAGAGGTTTTATGCCTAGCCAAGTAGTAACTTTCGCGTAATCCTTTGCGTTTTTATTGATTGAACCGGCTCTCACTCAATACTTAGCAAAAGCTCACCCTTACGGTAATTTAATTAACAATTTTTAACTTCAGCAGTGTTTGGTAACTGGGTTGTGTGGTTATTGTTCACTATTAAAGGAAAACAGAATAGTACTATTCTACCAATAAAAAACAATGCACGATCACAGCAAGGTGTAATCTATACCAACATCGATTCTGAACCACACACGAAAAATTAACTAGAAATCTGGAAACTCAATTAAAATAATTTAAAACACTATTCAGCATAAACTCAGTTTATTTGTCAAAATAGAACGATACTCAATATGCTAAATACTAACATATTCACTAAGTTCAATAATGGACATTACTGTATTAGTATGGCTTAATGGAACGTGAATAGTCTTACAAATAATAAAACTGAATAAATTAACTACAAATAAACTCAACTTCCCATATAAGAAAATAGACGTCATAAGTACATCACAAACACATTTCACTGAAAAGCCTTTTTTAGACTTTCTCATTGTTCAATTTACCATACCCTAAAGGGACAGCCCACTTTGATACTTCAATAACTATCATAATTCCCTACCACATCACAAGCAATCACAATATCAAATTTTCAATTATCGAAGATTAAAATGTTAAAAGCGCTAAGTCCAAAACTTGCTATAGTTAACTATCGTTGTTTCTATTTATCTACATGTAACTCAATATAACGGATTGCAAACATAAACAAGATTACAGACTTACTGAACTTTTCCGTTCTCGAGAGTGTAGCTACAAATTGCATTGCCACAGAAGCAAATTAATACCTTTCATACACTCATTATGGCAACTCTAAGTCGTTATGTAATTACTCCAAACTGAGCTCACCAAATATAAATTGGATATAACTTTGTAGTTTTATGAAATATCACCTTATTCTTTCCATTAACTTATGATATTGATATCGCCGTCGACTATTTTACCAGAGTAATATAAGAAGCAGGATTTATTCTATCTAAATCTCTTAAGATGGAATTTACTGTAAAGCTCTGTTATTCACCAGAAAATTAATCACCGACAAAAGAATAACCAGATGCAGATAGTGAAGGAGACAAAGTCTTTTTTATAAAATTAAGTATAATAGGTCTATAGGACAACTAAAAGCAGCTCTGCAAAGCAGACGCAACACTGACTTTAAGATATATATTACCAGCCTATAAAAGTGTTTAATTTATTTATATTTGTTTATATTTATTTAATTTAGATGGCTAGCAAAAAGTTAAATAGGTTCATTACCCACATTTCTCATATAAGAAGAGAAGACGACATTTTGGCAAAAACAGAAAAGAACTGCTGTTTTTGCTGAGCACCTTTCCAAAGCTTTTCAATACGCCATATATGAGTTCGCATTTTACTTTAAAAGTGCAAGAATCTCGTCGCGTGCCGCTCCGTTATCACCCAAGCCAAGCGTCCACGACGACGATATCTGCGGAAGTCAACCACAATAATTTTCAAGTAAGTTTTTACTAGGAAAACTAATAAGATTTATCAAGAATTACTACAAGATGCAATCGAACAGCGATGGTTATGCTGTTAACCCGAGCACTTCCTATTATAATACTCCGCAAATTGGCTTCCACGCAATATTGCAACCTCCACCGCGGGACTTCATAAATACACATCAACAAATGTACCAAACACAATATACTCCACAAAATTCTACTTACATACAGACGCAACCATGGCAACAGCAAGCAACGAACTCACAGAAATCAACTACACATCAAATACCAATGTATATGAAGCCAACAATAGCGCATAACAATACGCTGCATACTCAAACGCAAATGCAAAATCAACAGTATGTTAACTTTCCTTTTTATAATGCGGAACTGATTCCTGGCTATTTGGAAAGGCACCGTGTAATCCTGACAGTTCAAATAGACTATAACCAAACTTTTACAAGTAGAAAACCATAATGACAACAACACATCAACTGCAAGCGATGTTTCTCAAAAAACAAAGCTGAAAGACTTTCAAGTAATTAGACATAGCAAGAAACGAAAAGCTGCAAATGGTAGTGTATCTATACAAAAGGCTAAACAGTTAAACCTAGGCATCCCAATATCAAATACATTTCAACCACTAGCAAACCTTTCTGATACCAACTCTAATAAGCCTATCGACAGTAATACTTTTACCAATAGGAACAAAACACAAATTCCACCATTTATACTCCATTATGTTGAAGCTATAAATCCATTGATCAAATTAATAGAAGACAACATTTCTAAAGCAAACTATTGCTATCAACTTTTGCAGAGGAATAAGTTGAAATTAGAAATAAATAAACCTGCAAAGCTTGCAACGCATAGCGAAGTAGTGAAGCAGTCTCCCAAATTTGAGAACCCTCTAGCTGACCTTTGACCAATCAGTTTCAAAATCACTAGCAAACAAGCCTTTTTGGTCACGTGTCGATCGATGAAACAGAATTTGGAAACTCCCAGCCGTTCTCGAATTATAGCTCGGACGGACAGACGGATGGACAACATGAAGTTAGTAAGTGACTCCGCATCGCTTCGCCACTTAATAATGTAGAGGATTACAAAAATATTAGAGACGTACTAGATACTAATAAAGTAGCTAGGTACACATATAGTCTGGAAGAGGAAAAGAAATTTAGACTAGTTTTGAGGAATTTGCATCACACAACAGAGGCAAATACTATAAAGGAAGCCCTGGCCAGTGAAGGCCACGAAGTTTTAAATGTAATGAACGTAATGAACAGGGAGACTAAAAAGAGGAAAAACTTGTTCTTTATCGATATTAAACGTAAAACTAACAATAATGACATTTTTAAAATAAAAAGCATAGGTAATGCAATTGTTGCATTTGAAGAACCAAGACGGAAAACTCACATACCGCAATGCAAAAACTGCCAATGTTATGGTCACATACGTAATAGGTGCACTAGACCGCCACGTTGCGTCAAGTGCGCTGATCTACATGATTACCGTACCTGCACAAAAAATCGTAGTGACGGCAACCCAGCTAAATGTGTGTTGTGTTAACGCCAACATCCCGCAAACTATAAAGGCTGCAAGGTGTACCTAGAGATTCTAATACCTAAATCAAGCTAACTCTAGCTATGCTATACGCCTCCAATCCCAGCAACAGCAAAAGCTACAATTACAGCAATACCAACAAGAGCAGTCACAACTGCAGCGGCCACTACACCACCATCAACAACAACAACAACACTTACCTCACTCCATGACCCAGACACAACTCCAAATAATACCATTATACTCAGATCAAGTAAAAAAAATCAAAGAAAGAATTGACCGTTAACACTTCACCTCAATCATTCAACAATACACCTAGCCAGCAAGCTAGCGACCTAACACCAATATAATAACCTCACTAACAATTCAAGCGCAACAACAGATCATTAATGAATTAACTACCCAAATCAGGCTTCTCAGAGAAGAATTAAACAATAAAAATGGCTTCAATCCTTAAAATAGCACAGTGGAATGCCAAAGGCTTTTCAAATCATAAGAATGAAGTTGAAGCGTTTCTCACACATAATGAAATAGCTTGTTTCTGCAGTAGTTCCTTCTTCAAAATTTACAATTACCAGTTGTACCATACAAACCATCCGGATGCAGATAGAAGGGCTAGAGGCGGCACTGCCATAATAATTAAGCAACACATTAAACATCACGTCCTACCAGCATTCCAAGAAAATTTTCTACAGGCAACCAGTATTTAGATAGAAGACTGGCATGGTCCACTAGTATCTGCCGTATACTGTCCCCCAAATTATGCTACCAATAAGCAAGGCTTTATGCAATACTTTAGATCCTTAGGTAATCGATTCTTAGCAGGGGGTGATTACAACGCTAAGCATACCACTCGCCAGAGGTAAAGTGCTATACCAAGTAGTACAAGAACTTAACTTAGGCCACCTATTAACCTATGAACCCACGTATTGGCCCTCAGATCCAAATAAATTGCCAGACTTGCTAGATTTCTTTCTAACCAAAGGTTTAGCTGCGGGATACCTTAAAATAGTAACACGCCTGCACCTATCGTCAGACCACATCCCCGTTATTGCAACGGTAAGCACTACAATTCTAGAACAAGACAGGGTACCAAAATTATTTAACAATCAGACTGATTGGGACCATTACAGAAATATTATCTACAATCAGCTAGAAATGCAAATTTCTCTTCAGTCTGATGAAGAACGAGAATCAGCAGTCTATAATTTTACAAGAATTATTCAAGAAGCAGCTCTGAAAGCAATTCCCGTAATATCGCCCAAATAACTGCAAGCTCGTTGCCCTATTGCAATTAAGAGGAAAATTTCAGAAAAAAGAAGACCGAGGAAAATCTGGCAACATTCCAGGTATCCATCGGGCAAACGTAAATATAATCAAGCTTCAGCAGAATTGAAAACACTCATAAAAGTCGCTAAAAATGAGAGTTTTCAAGAATTTCTGTCGAACTTAAGCCCAACAGAAGATGCCAGTTATTCCCTCTGGAAGGCAACGAAAAGAATACAAAACAAAATCAACCAATTCCTCCCCTAAGGAAAACTAATGGTTTATGGGCGCGATCTGACTTATATATATGTTTGCTCAACTTCTTGTAAATGTCTTCCAACCTATTCCATCTCAAATAACCGTCGATGAGGAAAAGGAAATACAAGACTTACAGTTAGAGAAGTCCAGCAACTAATTAAACACCACCTAAAATCGAAGAAAGCCCCAGGCTATGATTTAGTCGCAGGGAAATTAATCAAAGAATTACCGCGCAAAGGCGTAGTTATGTTGACTATGTTATATAATGCTGTCCTGAAGCTGGGTTACTTTCCAGTACATTGGAAGGTAGCGCAGGATATACTTATTCCCAAACCCGCAAAACCTCCTAATGAAGTTGGTTCTTACAGGCCCATTAGTCTATTGCCCGTCCTAAGTAAACTACTAGAAAAGTTATTGGCTAGAAGACTAACCCTGCTCTTGGAGGAGCACCAGTTCGGCTTTCGTGCTAATGATTCCACTATTCAACAAGTCTATAGGGTCATAGACACAATTAATTAGGCCTTTGAAGAAAAACAATACTGTACAGCTGCCTTCCTAGATGGCAGTTAGGCCTTTGACAGAGTTTGGCACACGGGCCTCCTGTACAAACTCAAGGGATTTTTACTACACCTTTTTTACACTATCCTCAAATCCTATCTAGTTGAACGACACTTTCAGGTAAAATACGGACAAGCCCAAACTGAGTTACATCCAATTAAAGCAGGCGCGTCACAGGGCAGTGTACTTGGTCCTATCTTGTACCTCATCTTCACAGCAGACTTGCCAACCAATCCCCACACATTTACTGCTACCTATGCTGATGATAAAATACTTATGGTGAAACATAGAGATCCGATCGTTGCCGTAAATCTCCTACAACAGAGCCTAGATGAAGTAATACAATGGATCAAAAAATGGGGCGTTAGTTAAACGAAACAAAATCTTTTCAAATAACATTTACAAAATGTAAAGGTACATCAACTGCAGTCCTTGTAAAAAATATTCAGCTAAATCAACTGATAGAGGTTAAATACCTAGGCCTGCACTTCGATAAGGGACTGACGTTGAAGTCCCACATTTGAAAAAAGCGCAAACAGCTCGGTATGAAATTTCGTAAACACTACTGGCTACTTGGTAGAAAATCAAAATTATTATTAACTAACAAGCTCCTCCTTTACAACACAATCTTCAAACCTATGTGGACCTACGGCATCCAGCTGTGGGGAACAGCTACCAACTATAACGTGCAAATGTTGGAGAGATTCCAGTGTAAAGTGCTACGTGCTATGTATGATGCCCCATACTTTGTTCGAAACGCAGACATTTTACGGGACTTAAAAGTGGACACGGTAAAAAATGTGATAACGAACTTCAGTGAAAAATACCTAAACCTAGAACACCATTCTAATGAGTTAGCTCTGAATTTACTTGACAATAGTGCAAACACTCAAAGGTTATATAGATACAAACCGCTCGACCTACCTCATAGATTTAACTAATTAAGTTATTATTGTTCTAACCTTATTCTTAAGTAACTTCTGTATTGTAAACCGATGGGTTTCAATCTTCATGTCATTATTTCATGTCACTTTAACTCTTAATCTAAAATTTGCTTATTGTTGTATAAACAGATTGCAAAACGAAATATACTTTATAAAAAAAACCTGCTATATATAAAAACACTTTACGTCAATAGCCTACGCCCAATGTCACTTCCGATCGACTTTTACTCCCTCCCCATCAGTAACTAAACAGGAGATAATAAAAGTTGATAACTGCAAAGCGCTAGAATTCCAGTTGATTATTGGGAAAGTACTTAAAGAATGATTTAGGAAAGTTGTAATGCCAACCACTGTACTTAATAGTGTGCTAAGATTAGCTTACTTTTCAGCAATATAACATCTAATGTGCCTATAAGTTTGCTGCCAATTTAAAATATTCAAAAGACACTTGCTATAGAGACTTATTAAAAAAGTCAATCTAGACGAAATGATACGTTAGCACCATATCAAATGTTGTGAGCTTTATTTAATAATTTAATAAAGCCATAGAGTTGCAAAAATAATTTTCACAATTCTAGAAGAAAAAAAAATGATGTACAGCTACCTTTCTAAATATTCAATAGCCATTTAAGTGACTTCAACATGACGGTCCTCTCTACGAAATTAAACTTACTACCTATTTCTTACTGCATTTTATTTAAATGTTATTTCAGTGACTAGGTCAAATATAATCTTAACACATCTCCTCATCAAGTTAGATGTACTTTAAAGAAGTGTGTTGGGTCTCTATTTGTAACTCATCTTCACGCCCAATATATCTACGACAAATAACATTGGTTTAAGTATTTTTTATAATCAACTAATAGTCATTATATGTTGCATCTTTATTGTTAAGTTTAATTAGTAGTAAACATCTGTAAGTTCTTATTTTGTAGTTTCGCCAAAAGATTTAGATAATAAACAGTTTTCTTCTAGATGTACTACTAAAGCATGTTTGTCAATGAAGATAATCATTTGAATTTAAATTTGGAATCGATTTATCGTTCGTAGCGTACCTAGTACTACTGCTTCTTTAGTCAATATCACGATGTTACAGTAAAAGGTACTCTCGTCTGTTCAGGAAATGATTATTATTAAGTTTCACACGGCACATCGCGTAAAGCTGTACGAAATTTTGAAAAAACTTAAAAAGATGGATTTTTAAAAAGACTCAAGTATACAAGGCATAAACAATTTTTGGGAGAACCGCTTATTATCGGCTGCTACGATTGATTCTTTATTAGTTGGAAATAACAACAGTTCTTAAGCAATCCTGCTTAGGGTTACCTAAACTTAACACTGAGGATTTGTGCAAAGTCACGGTAAGCGTGGATTTATCACCCTGTGATTATCATTTATTTGCACAACTAAAAGAAGCACCTGGAGGATGGGGATTCGACGACGATGCTGCTGTCGAAGCATTATATTGAAAAAGTGTGTTTGAAGCCAAGAAATTGTGCAGAAAAATAACTTATTATGATGCTTAAATAAATTAAAAATATATTATTTTTATAGGATGGTCCAAATTGAACTTTAGGACGCTTTGAATTTTATTGCTATCAGTATAAAATACAGACTTGGCAGTTACGTATTAAATATGATGTCGGCGAAATGCCCTCCACAACTACTCTGATAAGCGACCATTGTTTTAGCAAAGTTTTCTATGGTGCTTTTTAATAAATGCGTCTCTATTTCAGCAATTAAATGTTTGATATCCTTATTTAGTTCTGGAGTTGTAGAAGCTTTGTTTAAATAAACCTTCAAACAGCCCTAACGGAAAAATCTAATGGGGTTAGAGCGTAAGAATGTGGTAACCAATCGACGTCACCCCTCTGTGAGATAACCCTACCAGGAAATTTGGTTTGAAATAATGCGAGTGTTTCACATGCTATGTAACATGTGGCTCCCTCTTGTTGAAACTGCAAGTTATTCAAGTTTCAATCGTTGGTTTTATTGAAGAAAAAGTTGTTCAACATCTACTGCTAGCGTATATCATTGACAGTAACAACGCCCACAAAAAAGTACGGAACTCTACCCTACAACACACACTAAACTGTCTATTTTTGTAGATGCGTCGGTTTTTCATGAATAGCACGTAGATTATCACTACCCCAGATGCGACAATTTTTAGGGTTTACGAAGACATTTAATTAAAAATGAGCTTTACGCTCAATAGCCTGTTTTCTTAACAAACTTGGATGATATTGAGGTGTTTCTGCACTGTAGAGGGCATTTTGACGACTTTACGATGTGTTTAGGTACAAATTGCCCAAATTCAAATTTTCAATATTCCCAGAACGCAAACGGCGTGCAATTTAAATGCTAAGGTTTAATTTGGATTAACCTATGGTTTTAGTTATGTGTTTTTGACAAAGCCGTCCTGGCTGCTCTCTCTGATCCTAAAACCACCGCCTGGGCCGACAGGAAGAACGTTTTCCATGAGTCGCTTCCAGGTGTTCCCATTAACTGGTAAAGAACTCAAGGTGTGTATCCTACTTTTTCTCTATTAATGGATCTGTTTGTGGAGAATTGGGGGCGCTACACCGAGGAAAAGCTGTGACCGGAGGCGAGAAGACTTAGGAAAGTGGTGAGTGTGATATCGCTAACCTTCTCTCTTTTTTTAAGGGCTACTATTCTTTGCAACCAGTACCTACTTCGCGTTTCCACGATTGCGTAAACATTAGATAAATAGGTTTGCTAGGCTTATAGCCCCAAATTTTGCTCTTATAAATGTATTTAGGAATGTCAGTGATATTTTACTATAGCATAGTAGTATATGTCTTTTCTTTTTATTTTAAAATTAAGTCGTCTTTTTGATTGCACCTTAATTAACTTGAAACAATTGACTTAGGATGCTTTATCTCTTAAAGTTTTATTTTAATGTTAGCCATATTAATTGGCGGTCTTAAACATATACGTAAGTAATGATTGCCAGAGCGATACTGGGGCTTAATCTGACTTCAGAAGCAATTTCAACAACCGCAAATTGGCGGTCATCCTTGACAAGTTGGCGAATATAATCTTTGGTCACACTGCTCTTCAAACGGTATCAGTGACCTCCATTTTTGACGGTTTCTTATTTTCTCAAAAGTTGTCTATCCTGCGTGAGCCTTACTAGAAGTATAGTCTCCGAACTGTTTTAAGTTTTCAAAAATTTTGGACAGCTTTACACCCTCTATCAAAAGAAAATTAATTTTATTTATATTAATAGTGAGGCGTACTCTACGAGGAAAATTCCATTGGGTATTTCTATCTACAATGCTTAGAAGCCGCGTTCCTTTCCGTTCAGTTAATGTAGGTCGTTTTAGTTAGATAGAAGTAACTATAGAATCCCACTCGCTTACATGACATGGTATTTTTTAATACCACTTAGTACTAGAATGAACAAGATGAATTAAACCAAAAAACTACTCTTTTGTTGTATACACTTTTTTATCAATAAATAATCTTCCTACTATTACTTGATGCTTCAGGAAATTTTAAATAAATTAAGGCCACTTTTCATATTTCCTGTGACAATTTTAATACTACAATCTTCTATAGAAACATTTTCTTAAACTTTCAAATACAATATACGTAGATGTTTAATTTTTTTTTTATTGAAGTATGAATACAGTGTATGTTACTTATCAGTTGAAGAAACGGATTTGACAGATTTAGTGCGAGCTTACATGAACCCAGCTACAAAAAATGAATTTCATTTGTCAGCCTTGTATTGGATACACGATCCATTAAGCGTCGACTTTCTGGGGCGAATGAGCGATGAGCACTTTTTAACCATGGAGCTCGCGCCCGAAGCTGCAGATAAATGATCAGCAAACTGTAATTTCATAATTTAATAAATCGGCTTACTTTCATTAGCCAGCGATGTCAAAGTTAATTACGACGCGTATCCTTTTGCGCCGAAAAAATTCGATAATTAATTATGAAGCACGTTCGGCGGAGCTTAAAATATAACTTCGACTGCTGCTGCCGGCCGGAGATAAACTTCCAAGGAAATCCAGACGCCCGGAATTTATTAAACTCCCTGCAGCAGCTCTAGGCAGATCCGGCGGTTTTGTTTTCAAAACAGCTGTTTTAAGTTAAAGCAGCCAGCTTAATACACTTACAAAACGGTGATATGTACACAAATATGTCTATCATTTTTAAAGATTTTCTATAACAGAATAACTTTGAAGGTGCAACATATGTAAAAAAGACGTTCTAGGTCTAAAACACCCACAGTGTTGAAATTACGAGCAACAGGACTACTCTTCAGAGGTGCGTTCAAGTTCTAAGGTCTTCTAGAAACAATTTTTTTCCTTAGCGGTGAGTTAGTAGAAAGATGCTGAATTTGTAAAGGCGTTATGGATGTTAGAAATGTGCGTTCGTAGGTGTGAAAGTTTAAAGAAGGTATTGTGTGACAATAAAGTGAAGTAACCTCGGCCACGACCCACCCAGACCGAAACTATCAATGCGCGAGTGGAACAAGTTGTTGTAGAAGACCATCGATTGGGTGTGCGTGATATCGCCTCTAAACTTTGCAATTCCGTAGGATCTGTGAAGTCCATTTTGCATGATGACCTAAAAATTCGGAACGTTTCTTCAAAGTGGGTGCTACGAATGCGGCGCGGCTGGCATTGTCTTAGAACATGTTGACAAATGATGCTGTTGTGAATTTCAAACTCTAAAGAAGTGTTCTCAGCAGCCATGTAATCATGGTAACGATGTTTTAAAAAATATGTATGTCTAAACGGAGATAATGTTGAGAAGTAACAGAAGTTTTAATTTTCTTGAGTGAGTACTTATTCAGAAAAAAATTGGAGACTTTATAACTTGTGTATGTGACAGAAAAAATATATGTAATAAAGACTGACATTGAGATGGTCAGCTAGAACCTTAACCAAATCGTACTAAAATCTTAGAAAAACTCTACTGAGGTTAACTAAAAAGCACCGAACAAAAATATTGCTTAGATAGTACAGAATTTTGCACTTGTATTTCGAGATGTCAATTTCTGATGCGTCGGGAACTGCCCGATCTGTTTAAGATCAGGCTTTCTGTTTTAATGTTGGTATTTGTTTCATTTTCTAATTTTGCTTAGAAAGTGTAAAGATGTGCTGTTTTGCTCTGTTATCTGCTAAGCCAAAAGGGACGAGTCGCATGTGGCTTGAGGTCAAGATTTACAATTTTAGTATATATCTCAAGTAAATGTACTTCTTAAAAGATACCAAACGTAAAGGAACAGCGATGGTCACGCTAAAATACTTAATTTTTAACATCAAATGCAACCCTAACATTTATTTTGGCAATTTTCTTTGCAACAAAACTGTCACTTGAAGTATTCTTAGACACAAAGTAATCAATGTATTCGCTACAATACAGTTAACAAAATCCAGCGTTTACACAGTCGCAATTGTTACCACCTCAATATTACCAGCAGTAAGTGTAATTTTATGAATCATGTCAAGAACATACCCTACTTAACCCAACAAACAGCCTCTGTGTCAATTCTGGACCAGAATAATATGTCAATCAACAACAATAAAGAAGAAATAGTTGTTTTAAATGATTTACAGGAAGTACGATTACGAAAAAAGAGAGAAAAAAACGGCAACCAAACAATATAATCTAATAAAGAATTAAATCTGATAACGACAACTCAAAACAGATTTCTATTGCTTACAAAGACAAAATAAACAAATGGGCGCAACAAGAACAACACAACAAGGAAAACCAAAGTTTAGGATTTTTCTTTCCTGCATTTTACATTAGTTCACAGTTTTAGATTCTTTCATGAAACTAACTGAACACATAAAAAAGAAAACTACGTATATCAATTAATACAAGATTCTTCTTCTTCTTCTCCGTTTGCTTTTTCAGGCGTTGGAGAAGGAATCCGTGTCCTGTATCTATTTCTTCCATGCCTTTCTGCTTCTTGTTAGAGTACTCAATTCCTTTGTTGTTTTTCTTTTTTTAAACATTTCTCTAATTTGATCCATTTACTTTCTTCTCGGTTTCTCTCTTTGGTTTTTGGTTGGTTCTCAAATTTCCCTTATTTTCATAAAACCTGACAGAATTACTGTCAGGTTTTATATTTATCATATGACAATACCGATTTAATTGTATTCTCTTTATTTTTTCTATTAATGGTTCTTGTTTTGTTATATTTCTCAAGTTGTTGTTTTTAATTCTGTTTCACACTTTCCTAATATTTAGTTTAATTTTGTCTTTTTCCGTGGTGTCCAATTTTCACATGTGTAAGTTATTGTCAATATTGTTATGTTATGGATTTTTATTTTCACTTTTATGTCTATGTTTATAAGTCTTAGAACTGTTTTATTTAGAAAATAAATTTTTGTTGATTTACTCGCTCTGTTTGATAATTTGACATCTATTTTTATTATCCTTTGTTATTATACTTTCCAGACATTCATGCGTTATTACTCTTCCTAAAGTAGTATAGTTAAATTTAATGTTTTTGTTGCCTCAGTTTTATTTTTACTTTCCTTATCCTATAATAAGGAAAGTAATGTAATCGGCGGAAATTTTACCTACCCAGTTTTCCACATTTCTGAACGAATTATAGCCTCAGGACACCAAAAAAGTTGGTTTTAGCCATTGGTTCGTGTGTGTGTGTGTCTGTCTGTCTGTCTGTCAGTAAACAGGATATCTCGAGAACCGTAAGAGCTACAGACTTGAAATTTGGTATGCAAGTTATTGTATACCATTTTAGTATATTAATTTCCATGACCTTTTGCATTCTGTTTTAAATATTTGTTATTAATACTACATTGTCTCCTTATGAGAAAAATGAGTACCTCATTTTAATTGGCTTTTACTTTCGCTTTAACTGTCTGATGTGTATTTCCAAATAATTATATAGAGTTTTAGGAATTTCTATCTTTCTTGGTGTTTTGTATATTTCTCATTTGTCTATCGTATTAAAGGTTGCTTTTAAATCCATAAATGTTAAGTACAGTTCTTCTCCTATTTTTATTTAGATTATATTCCTTATAATATGGGTTATCACTTGTCTACTTTTGTTATTTAAAGTTTGCCTCTTCTTATAGCTATATTTACATGTTCTTCTAGTCCTTATTTCTAAAATTTTTGAGTTTAGCTAATAATTTGTTTGAGCTAAACTCATTGCAATTTTCATATTGTATTAATAGATATATTCCGGCCCCTATAAATATTTTCTGTTCTTCCCGTGCTATTTTGCATATGTTCCATGTCAATTCTGTTCTCGCCTCCCCTCAACCAGTTAACTATTTATACGGCTATTTTGTCGTTTCTGCTTGCTTTTCTAGTTTTTTTTTGTATTGCATTCTCAACTTCCTCTCCCTTAATTTCTTGTTGATACTCTGTTTGTGTACTTCTCTGTTTATGTTTTCTTCCGGGGTTAACATTTGATATTTGTTTGTATAATATTTCTTTCAGGTTTCTATTATTTCTTTTATATCAGCTTGTATTTCCCTATGGTTGTTGTTAATTGCTTTTACTTTTTGTTTTATTTACTTGTAGTTTTTTTTGTCGCCTTTAACTAACTGCTATCTATTCCTTGTAGTTCTGTTATCTCTTCCCTAAATTCTTTCAGGTTTTGACGGCTTTTTTTACTGTTTTTCTGTTCCTATTGTACTCTTCTTTATCAGTCTGTGGTCTTGAGTGAATAAATTGTTATCAAGCTATTTTATTTTCTTTCGCCAGTCTTTTTATATTGTTATTCCACCATTAAGTTTTTTATAAGTGTTTATTATGTTCACCTTTGCCACATATATTCTCTGTTATTGTCACCATTATCTTATTATCCATCTTTTTTTTAGTATCTATCCTATTTTTTGTTTTTCCGCCTTGAAATTTTATATTTGTTTCTTTTCGATATTTTTTATTGTTTAACTTATTCTTAAGTTTGTGTAATGCTAATTTACTATATTTTTTTATCTTTTTTATTTAAATGTTTTAGATAATTGGCTTTCACTAGTATGTGACTTGATCCAATTTTTGCTTTTTTTTCAGTATTTTGAAGTATTTCTGTCAGGTTTTATTATATAGCCATTGGATTTCTAGTATTTAGCTCTTCCATCACAAACGTGTACTTATTCACAATTTTTAGCTCGCACTTTGTATTTTCTATTATTAAATCATTTCTTCTGCAGATATCTATTATTTTTATTGCATTCTTGTTTAGTTTCTTCTCTATGACTTCTTATACAACCAATTCCTCTATTGTAATCTTTGCCTACTCTGCTATTCTAATCTTTAACCATTAGTATTGTTATTTTGTTTCCTTACTATTCTTATTCCTTACTATTATTCTCTTTTTTGTTAATTTCCTTGAAATATGTTATTTTATTTTTTCTGTGACAATTATTCCTACTTCCTCTTTTACCTTATGTTTTAGTTTTACTCTCAAATAACATAGTATATGTCCATTAGTTAGACTTGTAGTTTCCTTACCTTTCTCTTTGGTTTCACATAAACTTAAAATTTGTTTGTTATTACTATCTATTTACTCTGTTATCTTTATCGCTTTCTCATTATATTTGATATACCTTAATTTATTTCATCTTTCTTTACTATACATCTTTATTTATTACTTTTCTTGTTTGTGTCCTTATTTGTGCCCTGTTCCGTTGTCGCTTTATTTTCTTGCTTATATTTTATTACACTTTGTTTGGGTTTTTTATATTGCATCATAAATTCTGTTTGTTTTAGTTACTTTCCTTGATTACTTTTTATTTTTTCATTTTACAATTTTTTGCTGACTGTGTTTCTTCAGTTTTTGTGTAAATATTTTTATACTTCTTATGTTCTTTATATGGCCTTGTAACCCTGCCTATTTCAGGTGATTAGTTAATATCTTAGAGTCTTTAGAGCAATTTTCACTTAGAAATACGTTTGTTCCCTTTAATTTCTTAGCCACTCTCAATATTTCGACCATTATTTTCTCACTTTGTAGTTCAACTAGCATTGGTCTTTTTTCTTACTTTTATTTTATTTCTCGTTACTTTAAATTAGTTTAGCATATCCACGACTTTTCTTTCCTTTTCTCCTCAATTCTATGTATTATGGTATATTCTATCTGTGCTAAAGCTGTACTGTGATTTTGACTTAATTACCTATATTTAGGTTTATTAAGTATGGTTATTTATTTTCATATTTTCGTACTGGCCGTTTCTCAGTTTTCTTTTTATTTAATTCCACTTTAATAACATTTTTTAATATTTTCTGTATTGGGTTAATTTTTCTAGTAGAATTTGATGTATGTATTGAAAAAACCGATTACAAAGAGATCTGTGACGTGATAGATATAGTAGAGAGAGACCCAGCGTAGAAGAGGCAAAAAGTACAGAGAAATATTAAAGAATCTACATTACTCTATCTAGTGCGAACAAATTACTGCATTACTAAAACAAGACGACTACAAGGCTGTTAATATCATGGACTTCATAAATAGAGAAATCAAATTTAAGAAAATATTATTTTTCGTTGATTTAAAACGCAAAAACAACAATAAATATGTGTTAAAATTAAGTACACGGAAAATGCAGTGGTGCAGTTCGAAAAAATAAAAAAAAAATACAGATTTTGCATTGCAAAAATTGTCAGTGCTGCGGACATACATGAAACCAATCCGTTGTGTAAAATGTAAAAGTATCGTTCTTGTTCCAAAAATAAAAAAGATAAGTCAGCAACATACTTAGGTCGCCAAAATCACCCATAGTTTATAAATGTCTATTAATTAATTTTTTAATTTTTAATTATTCAATTAGTTAACTTCTTACTTATCAAAACACAATTAAGCAATACAACCGAGTATTGTGCCGGGCTGTCTCACCAATGAATTGAGTTTGGACTTACACACACACAACTTACCTTTTTGACAGCTATAGAGAACGTCTCCCTTTGTGAAAGACCTTCTAGTTAAACTATTCAATAAAAACAGAGATTGAAACTATGTTACTATAGAGTATTACTGAACAATAATCAATTAGACTTGAAGATTGTGCTAAAAATAATAAATAATTTAGAATTTGCTTACTTCATTAAATCAATTCAGGAATCTGGTTAAAAAGCTACTTATTGGTGTTTTTTGGTTGTTAAAATATCGGAGGTATAGAATTTACATAAAAGTCAGCCAATAATGCTTCACTGTGGAACCCCACAGAAAAAATATAACTTAGATTTCTGATTTGTTATAATAGGATTTTATCAGATTATAGTAGTCTACATGGGGAATTCAATTGCCACAATTTTTCGAAAAGTTGACTGGTAATTTGTGTGATTAATTAATTGGTACACTGCTGAACGAGACTAACATAATCCATATTGGTAGCATGAGATTCAGTCCTGCTGGCTTAGGCCTTTATTAATTTCAGTTTTGAAATTTTAGATAGATTCGACTTTTGTGGAATTCTTGCTAGACTTAGTTACCATTTGTGCAATTTAAAATAAGTTAGACAAATACCTATGTCGTAAAATGACATTAAATGTTTGACAAGTTCTTCTTTGAGGAACTCTTTTATTATTTTGTTTGTTATAAAATTGATATAGTGATTCTTTTATGTTTAACATTACAACATTACAACAGTTTTCCTTATCCTAGCTGAGATATGTTCTGCTTTTTAAAATCGGTATTTTTCGAAAAAAAATCTCTTAAGAATCTCCTACAAAGAACTAGTTTTTTTTACCTTTCGCTTAGTGCCTAGAAGATACCAATCGCGGTGGGGTACAAAATGTAACTTTTTTGGCACACAAGGAAAAATACCTGATTCTAAAAGTTTTTTATTACTGAATTCAAATATGTAAATAGTTTGGCTCCACCACCCACCAGGAAATGGCTGTTGCTTCTTTTAGTGCGTTCTTCTACTTCTGTTGACATTTCCAGGTTTGCAGGGTGTCGTTGCTAACATACCAGGGAGCATTGGCTAACATTCTCAGTGTTTTGGATTGCATGCGTTGGATTATGTTTACGTTTGACTTGCAGGAGCATCCCCACAGCTCGATGTCATAGGTCCAGATAGGTTTAATTATTATTTTATAAAGTAGAATTGTATTTTCTAAAGATGGACACGATTTCCTAACAAGTGACCAGTACATTTTTTTAAGTCGTAGATCAACTTCCTTTCGTTTCTTTAATATATGCAGTTTCCACGTGAGTCTTTTGTCTAAATGAAGGCCCAGGTAGCGGGCTTTATTTGCTTGAGGAATTGCTATATTATTTAGATGCACCGACGGGCATTCCAAGCGATTTAGGGTAAAATTTACCTGGGTGCATTTGGCTTTGTTCACTTAGATTCTCCATATGTTTAGCCAGGTTTGTAAGAGGGACCGATGATGTTGCAAGTTTAAGAAGGCTGTTTGAGGATTGGTATGACGAGAGAGAGAGAGAAGGACTGTATCGTCAGCGAAGGTGCTTATAGTTGTAGCTACTGTTGTAGGTATGTCTGCCGTGTACAATGTATATAGAAGAGGCCCAAGAACGCTGCCTTGTGGTACTCCGGAATTCATTGAATGAATGGCAGAATATTCTTGGCCATACTTTATCTGGAAGTGTCGATTTGATAAATAGGATTTTATAAGTAAATAATATTCACTTGGAAGGTGTAATTTGAGTTTGTATAAGAGCCCCTTATGAAATACTTTATCGAATGCCTGTTGTATATCAATAAATACTGCTGGACAGTAAGATTTAGAGTCCAGTGCTGTGTTGATCATATTTACGACGCGATGACATTGCTGAATGGTAGAGTGATACTTTCTGAACCCAAACTGGTGATCCGGGTTGCAGTTTTCCAATATATCTGTTTCATGTATTCTCCTGACTAAAAGTTTTTCTAACAGTTTAGAAACTTGGGGCAGTAAGCTTATTGGACGGTAAGATGTAATTTCCTCAGCAGGTTTACCTGGTTTTGGTATAAAAATTATCTGTGCGAATTTAAGTGGTAACGGCCAATAATGGAGACGTAAGATAGAATTGAAAAGGTTCCTTAGAAACACCAGACCGACTCTAGGTAATTCAGCAAGCACTTTACCCGACATTAGTTCGTACCCTGGTGCTTTTTTATGGTTAAGATGTTGAATTTCTTCTTCCAGCTCTGTACAGGTGAATCTCTTGATAGGTAGCGACAGTTGTAATGGTATGTCCAAGAAGCTGTTTACTGTATCATCAGGATCATCTGAGTAGGGCGTAAAAACATAAGCAAAGTGTCGTGCAAATAAGTTTGCCTTTTCCTGATCTGTTCTAGCCCACTCGTTATTTGTTTTTCTTAGTGGGGGATTTGTTTTTTGTGGCCGTTTGTTTGCTTTGGCGATTTTCCAAATGCTATTATCTGTTCTTGATAATGTAATTAGATAGTGGTTAAAAGTTTCCTCCCTTATCATTTGTAGTTGGTTCTTTAAGGTATTTGCTAATCTATTATACACTGTTTTGTCAGCTGGATGTTGTGTTCTATGCCATCTAGCTCTCGCTTTTCGTTTCTGTCGAACTAATTCAAGTATGTCATTAGGAATATTTATATCTCCTTGAAAGCTGTTTGTGATTGTAGGTGTGGATTTCCATGCTGCATTTAGCAGAGTAGTGATAAAATGATCAGTAGCTTGCTCTAATTCCTGGGGAGTTTTTAAACTAATATTTGATTGTAGGGTTTCTTGAAGAATGGCTCTGTATGAGTCCCAATCTGTTTTATTGTTATAAAGTGATGGTCTTGGTGATTTTTTAATTATCGTTGTACTGATTGTAGTGATAACTGGTGTATGATCTGAAGATAAGTCAAGATTGCTGATAATATCCGTGTAGTTAGAAAAAATTCCATTTGTGACAAAAAAGTCCAGCAAATCAGGTGTTCTATTATGGTCCGTGGGCCAGTATGTTGGCTCCTCAGTTGATAGGTATCCATATTTTTCTTCTCGTAGGAGGTTATATAGTGCCCTACCCCCAGTGGTAATTAGCCGAGATCCCCAGTAGGTGTGCTTACAGTTGAAGTCTCCACCGCATATGAATGTACTGCCAAGTGATTGGAAAAACGGCTTGAGGTTCTCCTTGGTAATATTATGTCTTGGTGGACAATAGACAGCAGATATGATAATTGGGTTTAGTAATTTACAAACTTGTATTGCTGTTGCTTGTAGGCATGGATCCTCATATTTTTGTAGTTCATAATGAACTATTGAGCTCTTTATCAGTAGCGCTGTTCCGCCGTGGGCGGTACCATCCGGATATTTCGTATGATAGCATGTACAGTGCGGAACTCTTAGATAAGATCTGTCTGTATAATGTGTTTCTGATATAAGAAATATATCTATATTATGGAGTTTTGAAAATAATTCGATTTCTTGAATTTTTGATTGGATGCCATTCGCATTTCATAAACATATTCGTAAGGACTTAGACATTAACGACAAGTTTATTTATGACAGTAGACAACATGTTTATTATCATGTTGTTTTGTTGCATTAGCTGGGTGAACATCATTTTGAATTCTTCTAAGATTGTGCCTTGACTGTTGGCTTTTACAGTGTCACCTTGTACTACTTGGCTGTATGTTGAGGGTGTTAACTTTGAGTGTTGTCTATTGTTACTGGGTGGTAAGTGTTTTGAATTGATAAACCTGTTTTGAGTCTGTGTGTCTGGTTTCAGTCTGTTTTGTAATTCTTTGTGTACTGTACAGCCTCTATAGTTGGAGGGATGATCACCGCCACGTAAAGCACATTTAACCGGCAAATCTTTTGATTTCTTGCATGTCTTAGTGTCATGCGGTCCTCTACATTTAACGCAAGCGTAGGGACGGTCACAGTAGGCTTTGGTATGGTTATATTGTTGACACCTCGTACACTGGACAATTGATGTATTTTTACGTGGCGGCTCCACTTTTATAATGTGATTATTTAAGAATTTAAGATTGTAAATGCCTTTATTGTTTTCAGCAGGTTCCAAGTCTACAAAAAACATTGGTAAGGGTAATTTTGTAATTCTGTATTTGATGTTTGTTACAGCTCTTACTTTGAAACCTTTCTCTTCCAGCGATTCTGCTATTAATTATTTCCATTTTTCACTGAATTTCCTGAGTTTAATTAAAATTGGACTTGTTGCTGTTTCTTTGAATATTCCTATTCTTTATAGTCTTCTAGATTCTTTTCTTTATCGAATTCAACTCCTATGGTAGTCAAAACCGTTGTTATTTTTTCTAGCATTACACTTTCTTCTTCTTCCTTTTCATCTATCACCCCTATTACCACTACATTTTTCTTTCTTATCTCTTTTTCAAGAAATTCAATCCTCTTGTGTTGATCTCCGACATTTTCTTTCAGCTGTACATTTTCCCATTTTATTTCTGTTATATCGGTAGCTATTTACTTCAGATTTGTATCAATTCCATCTAGTCTGTTTATAATTTGGTTACATAAATCTTCAAGTTTCCCCATTACACTTGTATGTATATAACTATGTACTCTTTTACGTAGAATGGGTTGCCTATCTTAAAAAATTTATGCGTGGCTCTGTTTAGTACTTAAATATTTCCTTATCTATTAATTGCATGCAACTTTTATCCTTATTCAAAATGTCTTCTAACCTCAAATTCAACTATTTTATATTCAATTTTACTCACCGAACTGGTGAAATGTGCTAAACTCTCATTCAATCTAGATGTCAAAATATCTATTTTAAGTGTTCTGCCGAAGTCTTGTGTTTAAAGTTGACTCGATGCGGCCCAAATTGAACTTTAACACCGGAACTTTCTAAACACACAGTTACTTTGTTTGACAAACAAACAATCTACTGCATGTATTACTAATTTTAAAATACAATAATATGACTTATTTTCTGACAGCTTTTTGGTTTTTGCTTCAAGTAATACTGCAGCTTCTGGGCTTATTGTACTCTCATTTTCCTTACAATACTTTTTCCAGTATTCTCGTTATTTGCACAAGTCCCTTATTGGATAGTTGATGTATTCTTCTGGACCCATTACTGATTTTTCATAAATAGCTTACCTACTGTGAGGTAAAACTTCATATCTTTATTGCCGCATTGCTCACAACTCAGGTTTCTATTGTACAATCCTATTTTGTTGAGATGTCCTCTAAGAAGACAATACCCTATGAGGAGACCTGCAATATTTCTAACTGATTTCTGCTTTGTACTAATAGTTTCTTAGTTCTTTTATGAGATGGTCCTTTGAAGGTTTTCCATGTCTTTGTCTCATTTTCCAGTATTTTTTATGTTCTTTTTGTATTGTACCTTTAGGTTCGGGACCAATATATAGAGTTAATGATTCTTTTTGTGCTAGCTCATCAACTTGTTTGTTGTCCGCATTTCTCCAGTGGTCTGGTTTCTATAATAGTTACCTTTTGGTCTGTGAGAGTCCTCAATTCTTCGCGGAATTCCCATATTAACCTTCAGGGATGTCTGACTATCGGTGAATATAATGATTCACCTATTTTGATAATCCTTTAAATTATTTTGCCTAGCGCACAGCTGTATAGCTGATATCTCTGTTTGAAAGATAGATGTATATTTTCCTAATGAATAGCTTAATTGGAAGTTTTTCTTTGCTTTTTACCTGCTCCCATTCGAAACTAGATCATTGATCCGTTTGTATAGCATATAATTGTTCTATTCCTGTTGCTTATTTCGTGTTCAAGTTGAATGTAAATTTTGGTGTCATATAATCTGTTATGGTGTCCAGTATTCTTCCACCTGTATGTCTAATTTTCGAATGTCCTACTACCATATTTTCTCTGCGAATGGGTGCGTTGCGCAATTTATAAATATCTCAAAAGATTTTTAGCGCATATTTTAATTTTAATTGCTCCAATCTACTAATAGAACAACCAAGCAACCACCAGTTCTTGCACGACTTCTTAACAATTTATTCCTCGTCCTGCATAAATGTATGAAATACCAAAGGCAAAAGGCAATCCAAGTTGATTCTAACTTCGAAGATTTTTAATAAGCTCCGGTCCGAACTTCTAAATATAAAATTTACATCAAAATTAAAAATATTAAAATGAGCGGTAACTACGACTATGGCGCAAGTCACCAGCAGTTTAGCCGGGCCAACTCATCTTGGTCGGCCGTTCAGCATTCGACGTGGACATGCACATGCATATGTACATACGCAAATGCAGATGCTCATAATTCTAGAGATAACGACACTTTTATGAACGGGGCGCGCGATACGGCGGAATTAAAAGGTTTATACTGCATAAACCGATGCCGACGCACAATAACGGCAATAAATCAGGCGCAGCGGACACCCAACATTGTGTTCGTCGATAGCAGACACATAATGTGTAAGTTAGCGCAGCCGTTACCGACCGTCCGTACGTGTTCATACGTGTAGCGTAAATTGCCAATTAGATAGCAACATTTAGCTAAAGCGCGCCAATTAAGATAACGCCCGGAAGGGAGCAATTCAATTTTATGGCTGCGTCCTGAACATTAAAAAGCAATGATGGGGATTATTGGCACTCGATCAATTGGCAAAGGCACAGCTGAGGATATGGGTCAAATATTTTATTAGTTTAGATAAAGTAAATGAAAAAACAATAGTTTTGGTGTAGGTATTCCTCAGGTAACGATAAATCTGGTGCAAAATAAAAGCCCCGAATAAATTTATAGGCTTCTATGACTCAAATCTGACAAATACTTAAAAATAACAAACATAAAGAAGAAAATGCAAAAACCTCAGTATTATAATGATATTTAAAGAACAACTTTGAGATTATTTGATTGTGTCTGAAGAAAAATAAGTAAAATAAGTTTTAAAAGCAGGAATAGATATTATTAAAAAATGTTATAACTTTCAGTATTTAAATTTATTACATAAAGTTGCAAAATAACATAACAAAAACTATTAGGGTGAATTGTTCTCATGTAAGGGTCGCCACTGAGGCAGATTGGTCACGAGCTCTGTGCGAAAACTCAGTGCGTGCGCGAGTTCTAGTCTCGTTGGAAACTCATAGGTGTATGTGACGCCCTATTATTTAAGATTGCATAAAATCCGTTAGAAAATTGTTATTGATATGATTGCTAGGCATACCTTTTGCTAGAGTATTGCTGTATAACCTAATAAAGAGTAATAAAAATTGGTCTTGTGCGTTAGACAATTAAATGTATAAACAAACAAGGAAAAAACAATTTAATATAGGGGAAAAATTGAAAAAATAAACCAGGGTGGTAATAAATTACTGAGATAAGTTTATTATTAAATAGCATCAAACACAAAAGAAACTTAATGCCTTTCTGGAATAATATCAAGGAATATAATTACACCATTGAGTTTTAAGTCTCCCCTTGAGCATAATATATAGTATTAAAAGATGTGGGAAAGCAGCGAGTTTATGCGCCGCATATTATCCACTGTCAGATTGCCTTATTCCGCTAGAAGAAATCGCTTCAATGACGCCAAATTTCCATGGAGCTTTTTACAGGCTTGCACATCTAAAACGAGACAGATGCAGTCTATAAGGTTTAGAACAAACAAGTTCAGCGGCCATTTTCAACGCTAATAAAATTGTAATAGTTTTTCCTGGTCTACGCCTTCGTCAATCTTGTTTTGTGAGCAGGGGAAGAATTCTACTGAAATATCCAAATTTCATCGCCAAAAGGTTCTTGGGCCCAAGCTAACACAGACGCTTTTAAAATAGCATTACGGCACATATTTTGATTTACTTTGAGCCCCTTTGGGGCAAAATTTTACTTCATGATAGGTATCCTAAATATCAGATATTGAACGTTCATGAAACTATCGATCATTTTGGTTATTGTGGTCCTACTTATCTGTTCAAATTTTCTCCAAATTTTTGCTACATCATCAGCAGCAACGCGGTGCTTCAGTTGTGGCAAATTTACAGCCATTTAAGTTTGTTCAAATCTCTAAGAGAAAATGTTCTCTTTGCAATTTGGGCAGTTTCTTGATGAACACCAATATCTTTTGCAATTTATCTTATTAAAGAGATTTCGCTGAATCCTGTTTCCAATAAAACTGCAAAGCTTGCAACGCATAGCGAAGTGACGAAGCAGTCTCAAGTCACTAACGCTGAACTTTGACCAATCACTACCAAAGCCTTTTTGGTCACCTGTCGATTGGTGAAAACAAAATTTGGAAATTCCCAGCCGTCATCGAGTTACTGCTCGGATGGACGGACGGACAGACGGACAGACGGACAGACGGACAGACGGACAGACTAATAAAACTGTACCAACTAATAAAATTTAGTAAAAACAAAAATGGACAAACTCTATACTAAACGTTGGGTAAGATAGGCATAAAGATATAAATGACCACATAGCTAAACTTCGAGAAAAACTGCAATAATATATAAGGTATGGTCATTTGCATAAGATACTTAAAAGAAAAAAGTAACAACACATTGTATTAACTACATAAACGTGTTCTGTATAAAGATTTGCTAGTTCCTCATTGACATTGGAGAAACCTCGCTGCCATTGCAATTCAGCAATGTCGGAGGGTAGTGAGGAGATAAAATATTGACCCCGAAAAAAAATGGGACTGGTCCTTCAGTTTGTAGGTTAGATTACTGGACCAAGACCTTAATATCCGTAAGGCGAAAAAATAAAAATAATCATATTAGGAGATTGGAACAGGTAGAAAAATGGATAACAAAATTAGTAGGACCATAAGGAGAGCAAAAAATCAATAATTATGGACAGAGACTTGTAGATCGGTGAAAAACTGAAAGCCAACAATAACTCTTATAGCATAAAGAAGTACACGTGTACATGTGGCTTAAATCTAGAAGACAACTAAAATCTGTAAGACCTTTTAATGTATAATAACTCAATTAGTATCCTCAATTGAAAGTTTGGGATATATGAGCTTATAGGGGAGTAACGAGCGGTAGTAACCACCACTTAATAAAAGTAGGTATTATTTATATAGAGGTTAAATACAAAACTAAAATAGGACAAAAGCATGGCTACTGAGAAAATGTACAATCACATGATAAAATAAGTGCACGAAGCGGCCAAGAAGCAGTAGGATGCAAAACAAATAAAATATATCAAATTAAATTAAAGAACACTGATAAAACATCAACTGAAATAAGATATATAAAACAATTTTCTTTGAAATAACCAAACAGAAACAAAGAAGAAGATAAGACAAACAAAAAGGTAAAAAATATGATTATAGAAAGTAAAATAAAACAAGGAGTGATATAAGCCACTGGAAATTCATATAGTAAAAAAGATAGTAAAAAACGTAAAAATTTCTGAAAAGCACCAGAATCCAAGAAACAAATTGATATAACTTATAATTAGTATTTGTCAAACAAGACTTTTTACATTAAATAAAAAATACAACAAGATGAGTACATAAGCAAACAAAAGAAGAAGTAAAAATATATAAAAGCGGTAAAGACCGTAGAACAAATGTTTTAAATTAACAGCAAGACTAATAATAAAAATAATAAAATAGGAGAAAAAACACACACTTTATTGGTACACAGAAAGGGAATAAAAGACAAACAGAAAATTATAAAGAAATATCCACCAAGTAATATCCATAGATATATATTAAGAAATGTAATAGGAGAACAATCAGACAGAAAGTAGAAAAGTAAAGTGGATTTATAGAAGAAAGTTTATGTACAAATAATATATTAACGCTATATCAAATTTTACAAAAAATTATTGATATAGAAAGAAGAAACCATTTATCGACTTTACAAAATCGGATAATATGGTACTACAACAGAGACTTTAAGAGACGTAAGGCTGTAAAATAAATAAGGTATTGCAACACCTATTATCTTAAAAATATAGATGGACAAAAACACTAGAAATGTGAAGAAGTAAATATAAAAGGATGAAAATAGAAATGAATGATATTGCCTTATATTCATTACATTTTGCGGACGATCACGTTTTTAATTAAGAATACATACAATCCATGGTGTAAAAATTAATTGAAATAAATGTTAGTAAAAAGAAGTATATGACAAGAAAACGAAAAACTAAGTATTTGGAATTAGAAAATGGGATAAGAGTAAAAGAAGACATAGGAAAAGATGCAACAAATGTAGTTCGGACCGGTTCGAAGGATAAGCAAGACGTGTATTTTGAAGAAATATAAGAAATAACAGAAAAGGAGAGCTTAGAGAAAAAAAGGGTAAAGAAACGAAGGAACGGGAGGGGGGGTTAATTATTTGCGATAGATGCCGAAAAACTCGGAAGAAGAAGGTAAGTAGGTGTGTAGTAGTACTATAAAATGTAGTACAAAATGCTCATATCAAACAAGATCAGGGGGCGAAACGGTAATATATACAAATGTTGAAACTCATAAACACCTTGGAAACTCAAACTTAGACCAACCAATCAACTATGAAGGTCTCAGCACTCTATATATTATCGTTCATGAGATATGTCACTTTAAAATAAAAAAAGCAGGAAAACCCCCCTTAGGGGTGTTTCAACGGGTCGGGTTTATGAGACATTCCTATTCTACTTTTTAATGAGGAGTTCAAAAAAGGTGGTCAGAAGTTTCGACCTAATTGTATAATTGATCACTATACTCAATTGTATATATTACCTCTAATAATTGCAAAAAGTGAAATATAGTGAAATCAAGAGTAAGTATTTGCAGTAAGTTCGAATAATATTTAAATTTATTTCATAGATTTTAACATTTAAAAGCACCACTAACTCAACAGAAAGTAAAAAGACGGTGTGTGCTCATATTTTTTATTTTTGACCTAATGAAGTTGCATTAATTTAGTGATGTGTTGTTCTTAACCCTAGAATGGTAAGCATATTTTTTAGCTCTTTAATGGTAAACATCGCCTGTGAGGCGGCTTTTATAAAAAAACGCATATTTCACTTAATAAAAACAAAAAGTATTAAAACAAAAACAAAAACATATTTATTTCCTATTTGATAACGAAAATAAACAAAAAACTATTCATTTTTTAAATAACCTAAACATATTAAATCAATATTTGTAGATCACATAATTAAGTCGGTGGTATTGAGAGATCTTTAAAAAAAAAAACAAAAAAAATCTATTCCAATTAAAAAAAACAAACTAATGCATCATATAGACCTTAGATCTAGTTAACATATTAAAAACTAATATAAAGCTTATACCTTCAAAAAAACGTCCAGACTAAAATAATATTTGTGATTTTTCCACCTACTTCTTAACGGCACATTGCCAACAGTTTGGTGATCTATGCTCTAAGCAGTAAGTTTTGTTGCATGTTGCGCAGAAATATACGCTCATACGCTTCAATTTCGGAGGACAGAAATCGCACTTTGATCTTTTGCCCTTTTTTATTCCTGGTTCGTTTGTGTCATCGTCAGCATTATGACCAATTGCTTCATTTATTGCTGCACGAACTCTTTTCTGCATACAAGGCCTTTCTTCCAAACGTATGGCGCACCAGTTTCTACAAAGATCCTTGGATACTTTCTTGACGAATTTTCTTCTTGACATTGCCTTTATTTTCAAAACTTCACAATTAGATACATAAATTATATAGCTATTGAATAGAGCCGTATTTAACATTCCATAGAACATACAAAGTGGCCAACGCCTAGTTTTACGGCTACAGCTTGAGTGTCCACACATCTCGTCAAAAGTGTCCACAGAACCTTTTGTTTCATTATAAGATTGAATTATTGTTGGCTTACCAGAAACTGAGTCAACGGAAGGCTTGCCGTGCATCGTAGAAAGCAAAAGAACAGTCTTTTGAAGTTTTTGGCTTGTAGCTAACTAGAGTGAGCTTTTCGTGGAATCCAAAAAGAGATGTCCCAACAGGACGTGATGAATTATGTTTGAACTCCGCAGGATTTTCTTGTTTATTATTTCGAATTGTTCCAATAAGAGTAAGTTTGTATGGTGGTTGAAGCAATTGCTCAGCTAGCGGTATAGATGTAAACCAGTTATCGGCAGTTAAATTACGATTTGTCCCATGTAAGCAGCTTACAATAGTAAGAGCCCAATGGTTCGCTTATAGTTGTACCGGTGATTTTACCTAAGTACGGTGATGCATCAATCATATATTTTGATCTTACATCGCACACTAAAACTATCTTTATTCCGTATTTGGCCGGTTTGTTGGGAATATACATGCGGAATGGACAACGTCCCCTCAACGCCAAAAGTTGTTCATCTATTGTCACGTACGATCCTGGTTTATACAGCTCTCTACACTGCTCGATAAAAATTTCCCAAATATATCGGATAGGAGCAAAGTTGTCGGTTTTTTTTTCTGTCGTCTCGAGTGTTACGATCGTCGAAATGCAGATACTTGACAAGAAACTCAAATCGTTTACAGCTCATTGCAGCTAAATTTTGAGATCCACAAATCGTAGTATCAAACAGCTCATCAGTTGCCAAGTGATTATTTTTCAGCGCGCCGCTCAAGATAAATATGCCAAGAAGAGCACGAAGCTCTTCTATTGAGACCTGTGATGTAGTAGCATTCTGAATTTTGTACTTGGTAGCTGCTTCGTCAATATATTCATTAGTGCGCAAAAGTACTTCATTCATCAATTCTGAAGTAAAAAACAGTTCAAAACTCTTCAAGGGATCTACAATGCCCTTGGCTCCTCCTTTTGGCCCTGCCATTATATGGACTATGTTTCTCGAAGGAGTTCTGTTTGATACTTTTTTATTGAAGACGGTTCGGAGGACCAAATATATTTGTTCTTACCCCTCAAAACCGATACCGATGGCCTAATTATTCAATTCTTACAAGGCGATTGCTCTCCATTTTGCGACGTGCCTACAGCTTCCTGAGCATGAGTCGGTGTAGATTGTACATTGAGATCATTTTGATTAGACACAACAATATTCTGCATGTCATCGTCTAAATCAGTGACGTAAGTTGGATCAGCCTCACTATCATCTGACTCGAAATCTACTCCAAAATTTCACTTCCATTAAGCGATATCTCCTCAAGCCATTTTAGAAGCTGCGCTTCAGAAGTAGCCATTTTAAAAAACTATAAAAGTTGTACACAAACAACAATTTTTAGCGAAAAATCACAAAAATTGCACAAGCGAATATGTTCAAAAAATTACCTTTACTGGTAAACCTCGTCTTACAGGAGACACAAGTATGTCTAAATCAGCAACGAAACGGAGAAAAACAGTACACGTCTGCACGCAAGCTCTTATAACACCCAACTGAGTTGGCACAAACGCACGCTTTAATACGAGTGAGCGATCTGGAAATATCGCAAAAAAGAAAAAATGCTTCGCCTCACAGGCGATGTTTACCATTCTAGGGTTAAAAAAAACGTGAGAGTTCAAGAGAATCTACTTATTATTTAACAGTAGTAATGTTTAATATGAGTTTCTTTAATATAATTATTCTAAGTTTGTCGAATCTACGACAACATTAAACCCCCATTATTTAAAAACAAATCACTTTACTTTTTATTCATAATGCAAGTAGATTACATGACAACATTTACTTAAATTCGTAATATAATTACACAAACGTATTCTTGACTTCGAAAATTAGATATAGTGTGCCGCGAATCCACGAATAAAATAATAAATAAAATAAAATCAGGCCATACCGAGCAATCTTTGTGTAACAAGAGTAAGAGTATAAAAGCATTAAGCAAAGCGGATTCACTCTCTTTGTCTCAAAGCCCAAAAGCCGCTACTATTATCTACCATTTGAATTTTAGTCTTAGCAAGTAGATAATTTGATGTAGAGTCCTTCAGTGAATAAAGTTAGTAATTGACACTATCTGAAATAAGTGATTTGAGAAATGTGTGCGTGACACAAAGTCATTAGATTGCCACGTTTATTTTTAATGTTTTAAATGATGCATATTAGAAAAATAGCTAGCGCTAAACGTAGTGTGGCTATTCTAGATCGTGCATCAAAAAGTCCAATGTTATTTAGATAAATAGTTCGACAAGGGACAGAATGCTGGTTATAGAATTTTTGTCTGACAACGCGGACTTCTGAAATAGAATGCCGTCACAGTCTACCACCATCCATAGCCTGTTACCCTGTTAGACTATTTTGTGGTAGACATCTACCGCAACTATTTTCCGGTATGACTGTAACAAGTATTAGCTTTGTCTACCAAGAATTTGTGCATGTTATAGCCGCTTAACAATTGACCCTCATATCGTTCTCTTCTATTTTTTTATTTTATATTTCTATGTTTTTGTTAAGTTTCTGCCATTATAATTGTGTCATTGGCACATACAAGATTATTTATGTATGTCGATCGCAGGTTCTTATATCCTAGTAATGTTTTCTCGTATTGTATTTTTTTATTTGTGTTTTTAATTATTCTGTCCATTATTACGATGAAAAGCAATGGTGTAAGGCCGTCACCCTGTTTTATCCTTCAAATTCTTTTGAAATAGCCCCGTATATTCGAATGTATATTCGAACGATCTTGTATACACTTTCAATTTTTCTTATTAAAAATTCTAATATCTGTAGTTTTCTTAGGCCTTCCCATATTATATTCCTATCTATAGAATCAAAAGCTGTTTTTATACCTATAAAGCATAACTAAAGTTCTTTGTTTGATTCAATCATGCCCTCCATGATTTCTTTCAGAAGGAAAATATTGCCTTTTTTTTTATAAGCTGTTTTCTATCTTGTTCTTCTTTTAATTTCGTTTCTATTAGAGGTCTTACTTTTGTTTCTAATATTCTTGTCTACATTTTAAATGTTGTCTTTGCGAGAGATATTGCTCTATAATTATTGCATATAGTATCATCCCCTTTTTTGTGTTATGCAGTTTTGGGACTGGTATTTTATGTATAATCAAACTACTAATTGTTCCTATGATTGACAAATGGTCAGAAAAGAGATCATAACATGGAGTGATATTCATGTAGTTAAAGGAGATGCCATTGGTTATGAATAAGTCTAGGAGGTCTAAGGTTTTATTTGGACCACTGATGGATAGGAAGGAATAGTTATTGTCTTGTATGGCACTGGCTAACCCTCTGCCTTTGGTTGTTGTAACGCGAGATCCAAATAACGTATGTTTACTGTTGTAGTCCCCTCCTTTAATAAATTTGGATCCCAGCGTCACAAAAACTTATTAAAATGCTCTTTTTTCATGTTATGCCTGGGCAGGCAATAGATCGCTGCAATTGTTAGTTCATATGGCATAAATTTTATGTTTATTTATGTTGATTGCAAGTAATTTAGAGCATATTTAGGTAGCGTCACGTGGCTGATTGTATTTTTTATTAGGATAGCAGTTCCAGCGTGTGTTGTATTGTTCGGATGATTAGTGTAGTGAGTGATGTAATGTCGTATTTTAAAATATGACCACTCTGTGAAATGGAATTCACTGATTAGTAAGATGTCTATTGAATTGTTGTGTAGGAAAAGCTCAGCCTCGTTTTTATGCTGCAGAAGCCCATTGGCATTCAACTTAGCAATTTTAATAAAATTATTGAATTTTGTTTATAATCCTGGTTAGGATGTTTAATACCATGCTGTTTTTGGAGTTAGTTGTAGAAACATGGCGTTGTTGTCTGCGGAATTCTAATAAAGTTGTAGGTTTCGTGTGATTATTTTTAATGTTGTTGGAATTGAGTTGAATATTTAATCGGTTGTTTGAGTTAAGTATTTAGAGGTTGTAGTAGAATTTGCATTCTTTGTAATTTGCCGGATGAGCGCCTCCACATAAAACACATTTGGCAGGGGTACTATGTGACCCATCACATTTTACACATATGTAAGGTATGTTACAATATGATTTCGAGTGCCCGAATTGTTGGCATCTCATACATTGCGTAATTTCTTTGACCTTACTTGGTGGTTCTATACAAATGACTATTTTGAAAATATTGCAGTTTGTAAATGTTTTTATTCTTTTATTACTTGGTTCTAAACCTGCGAAAAAAAGATTTATTAGCTCTTTTGCCAGTCCATGTCTTCCATTTATTATGTTTTCGGCGGTGTGTCCATTGATGGCTAGCTCTTCCTTGATTACGTTAGTGTTAGTAGTGATTTTAGTGGTTTAAGTATTTAATAACAATCCTATAGGCATGTTCTTCTTTGGGTTGCTATGTGTGATATACTACATTTTTATGTTTTATTAATTTTATGAATTTTCTGTATGTCATCAGGAGGTTGCAATTTATTTTAACTGTGTTTTCAGCTAGGAATTTTATAGTATATTGGTCGCCTTATGTTACGTCTTTTAATGGTTTCACCAATTCTTCATAGTTGATTACACTATAAACAAATATTAGAGGATATTTAGGCGTTATTTGTATTCTCATGTTCTTTCACATTACCGGCTTCCTCACTGGAGACGCTAAGTATTTTTAAAGGACTGACATTTATTTGAAATCTGCTACAATAGCAATAAGAACATCAGATAAGTACAGAAATATAACATTCCATTAGAAGTAACGTGTGAGAGAACGTCCAGTTACGTCCCTCGTTATAATTAACTTATTAAATAATTACAATAGATACCTACTATCTAAGTTAAATTAGTACCGTGTGTGAAGATCTAGCGGTTAAACGCGTTTCAGTCTGTGCACATCAGCACTATTGTCGAGTAAGTTTAACGCTAACGGATTAGGGTGTGCTTCTAATCTCTGAAAATTAAATATTTTGAACTGCACTGAACTATTTCTTCTCTCACTGTTGGCACTTTCAAGTTTTTAAGTATTTCTATATTAGGAACAAAGTAAGGTGCATTGGTGATTATACGAAGCGTTTTAGCTTGGAAACGTCCCAGGATTTCTACATTAGAGTGCGATGCCGCACCCCATAACTGGATACCGTAGCTCCATATAAGGCACAAGATTAACTATAAAATTATACTTGAAGCATTTTTAATTATTCGAGTTGTTGAAATCAAATTAACATTCAACTAACGTATACTAATGTAATTAGGACCAAAATATTTATAAATAACATAAATAATTAAACATTTGACAGTCATGTCAACGCTAGAAAAAATATTAAGATAAATAGTAATATATATATATATATATATATACAGGGTGGTATCCAAAAGTAGTAGGACTGATTTTTTTTTAAATTTATGGAACATTTTGGTACATCGACTTAATACTCTCCAAACTAGGCCCCTTAGGCATCCACAGACTTCTGGTAGCGAGCCTTTCAGGTCGCGAAGGCCTTCTGGAAGTCGTCCTCCGGGATGCTGTTCAGCGCCCTCGTCGTTGCCGCTTGGACTGCTTCCACCGAATCGAAACGATGCCCCTTGAGGTGCCTCTTGATCTGGGGGAACAGAAAGAAGTCCGGTGGTGCCACATCAGGGCTGTAGGGGGGTGATGCAACGTGGAAACGTCGAATTTGGCCAGGAGATCACTCACAATCCACGTGCTGTGGCACGGCGCGTTGTTATGGTGGAGCTTCCACTTCCCCACCAGGTCTGGTCGCACGCGTGTGACCCGATTTCGCAGCCGTGTGAGCACTTCCACGTAAAATATTGCATTTACAGTCTGTCCAGGAGGTACAAACTCCTTATGGACAATGCCATGACGATCAAAAAATACAATCAACATCGATTTCACTTTCGATTTAGATTTCTGGACTTCTTTTTACGGGGTGGTTGTGCGGTGTGCCACTCTTCGCTCTGACGTTTTGTTTGCGGGTCATATGGAAGACTCAGGTTTCATCTCCGGTGATGACATTATCGAGAAAATGTTCGTCTTCTTCAAAACAGTTCAGTATTTCTTGGGAAATCTTAACACGCAGTTTTTTTGCTCGCCACTCAACACTTTCGGCACCATTTTCGCGCACATTTTTATCATCGACAAATCCTCTGTGATGATGCGTTGGATTGCTCCATACGAAAGATTCAGCTCATCACTAACTAATTTAATGCCCAACCGTCGGTCAGAGTTCAAAAGTTGCTTAACTTTCAGCACATTGTCGTCCGTTCGCGAGGTTGACGGACGCCCCGCACGTTGGTCGTCCTCGACGAGCTCCCTCTCCTCCCGAAACATCTTGTGCCACTCAAATATCGAGGAACGGCTCATGGTATCCTTCTTGTAGGCCTGCGTAAGCATGTCCTTGATTTCGGTCGCTGATTTTCCAAATTTGTAGCAAAACTTGATGGCGTACCGCTGCTCCAAATTTCGCTCCATCGCAACTGACGACGAGGCGTCACAACAGGAGGTCACTAAAACAGTGGTCCACACTCAACTAACGCACGCAGGCGACTGCCGCAGGTCGAAACCTCTTCCCAAGGCGCCCCTCCATAACATCCGCCCTTGCAGATCCCCCTCCATCGCTCCGCGCGCGCGGAAAAAAGACAGTCCTACTACTTCTGGATACAACCCTGTATACTTATCAAATTAAAAAACAAAAATTGTTGAGAGTTGTCATAAGAGAACTTTACCTGACAGCAGATACTAAACTAATAAAAAAAACTGAAAGAAAAAGAGCACATTATATGTAATTTAATTAATATAAGACAGACTAGATAAACATCTTTCCTCGTATTACATATAATAAAGGAGACATATAAACTAAAATCTTTATTGAATATGCTTATTACTGTCGAACCACCAAGACAAAATATGTACACAAAAGCACATACTGTAGAAAATTACACGATTGCGTGAAATGTAGTGGTGATCACAATACAACTACATGCACTAAGTTCAAAAATACGCCTGCTAAATATATATTGTACCATGTTTTCCAACTAGCTAATTAAACATAATGTTTTATTTACCAACAACTTTGGTCTGTAAGAGAAAATGCCAAAACTATAACTATAATGCAAGCATCACGAAATCTAAGGACAGCTACAATAGTATCAAATAGAATGAATATTAGGATGTACTACTGCTACTACGAGATAGCCACCATCTACGAAAATGCTAAGCTCATCTAGCTAGGGCGCGAAAATTCTATAATGTTCAGCCTACTCACAAGCTTGACAAGCAAAATTTTCCAATAAGAATAGTTGAATGAAGCGTAGATGGACTCTTACAATACTGCTTAGGAATATAAACTTTCCCGTATAATAATAAAATTGATATACCACACTTCACAAACTACAGTTACTTCACTCTTTGTAATTGTAAAACTTACTATATCCGTTTTTATATCACATTTGTGAAATATATAAATATTAAACAAACCATATTATATATATTATATTACCGAATGCCCATTTACCAATTGGTGTGGGGTTAAATTTCTACATGTAATTTAACATTTACTTATAGACCTAAGTTAACTAAATGTATTTTCTAATAACTCGTACATACTTAACTTAATTCTAGAGTGTTTTATTATTGTATTATCTTTCCCTCACTTGTTTGGTACACAAACTTACTCAACTCCTTTTTATTTTGAGCTAATAAGCTTGCTTCTTGCCACGATTTCCCTCTCTCTGCTAATATCTTTCCCACGACGCTATCCCATGTTTGTTGCGGTCTTCCTCTTCCTCTATTTATTGCCACCTTTGCTTTCCATACTTGTTTAACCTGTCTGGTCTCATTCATGCACTGTAGGTATCCCCACCAACTCAGTTGTCTATTCTCTATAAATTTGAGTATCGTCTAGATTCTTAGTTCTTGTCTCACTTCGCTGTTCCTTATCCGATCTCTTAAGATTATCCCTTTTACTCTCCTTAGATATCTCATCTCCGCCGCTTGTATTTTACTTTTCATTCTTGCTGATAACACCCATGTCTCACACCCGAAGGTTAGTATAGGTCTGTATATTGTCTTAAATACATTCATTTTTGTTTGTCGTGTCACTTCTCTTTTGTTAATAAATTTGTCCTTCATGGCGTAGTAAACTTTATTAGCCTTTTCTATTCTCTTTGCGATGTCTAGTTCTTGTTTTCCTTTTCTTCTATTGTGACTTCTAGGTATTCAAAGTGGTCTATTTGTTCTATGTCCTTTCCTCAATTTGTATTTTTATTTTACACTGTTCCTTCGATATTACCATCACCTTTGTCTTGTCTGTATTTAATTTCATATCATATGTTGTTAATACTTCGTTCCATATTTCTAGATTTTTTTGTAGATCTCTCTCATTTGCAGCCATTATTACTACGTCGTCAGCAAACGCGCATTCTGCTATTTCTACCACTTGCAGATTTCTATATCCCACTTTTATCTTCTTCATTCTTTTATTGCACTCTTTTATAACGTCGTCCATTAGTACGGTAAATAACACCGGGCTTAAGACTCCTCCTTGTTTCAGTCCTTCTTCTGTCCTGAAGCTCTCTGATGTCCTCTTTCTGCTCATCACGTAGTTGACATTGTTGTTTTATATGCTCTTGATGGCCGCTATCAATCTTTTATTGACCTGTCTTTTAATCAAGGTTTCCCATACCATGTTTCTATTGACTCGGTCGAATGCTTTATTTAAGTCTAAAAATGCACAGAACACTTTTTTATTATACCGCACTGTTTTATTTATAACTTCTTTTATTGAAAATATATGGTCTTGTACACTATAGCCTTTTCTAAATCCACTTTGTGCTTCAGATAACGATTTCTCAATTTTCCCCCTTAGTTTTTTGTCCAGTATGCACTCATAGATCTTCAGTACTACACTCAATAACGTGATTCCTTTGTAGTTGTTACAATTCGTACTATCTCCCTTTTTGTAAATTGGCAGTATTTTTCCTATTTCCTAGTCTTTCGGGATTATCCTCTCCTTCCACACTTTATTGTAAATTGGTAGTAGTATTTTTTCTCCATCTTCTCCCATGTGTTTTATCATCTCTATCTTTATTTTGTCGTGTCCAGGTGCTTTGCCATTTTTAGTATCTTTAATTGCTTGCCTCATCTCGTGTAGCTCTCTTTCCTCTATATCTTCCTCTTCCATGTCTTCTGCATTCCTTTTCTCTAGTTTTTCTTCTTTTCTTTGTTCTTCTCCTTGGTTCTCTTCTACATTTTCCTCTGCTTGTTTTGGGTTCAGTAATTCCTCAAAGTATTCTCGCCATCTTTCCATAATCTTTTTGTCTTCTACTAATATTTCCTCTTGTTTATTCCTTATCCGATCATTGTTCAGTGGTTCCTTACTTCTTAGTGTTTTTAATATTCTATAGAATAGTTTCTGATTATCTTTACTATTTTTCTCTAATCTTTCTCCGAATTCTTTCCACTTCTCCTGTTTAGCTTTAATTACCATGTTTTTCACTCTTATTCTTTGCTCTTCGTATCTTTTATATGTCTCTTCTTTCCTGTTCCTTAAATAGTCCTTCTATATTTTCTTTTTGTTCTTAACTTCATATTTAATGTTTTCGTTCCACCATGCTGTTTGTTTCTTATTATTTGATGTTTTGAGGGTTCCACAAACTTCTATTGCTGCTTCATTCATAATATTTTTGAAAAAGCTCCATAATTGTTCTAGTTTTGCTTCTTTTATATTTTCTTGTCGTGCTCTTATTTTACAGCTTATGATTTCTTTATATCTACTGCTCACTTCCATGTTGTTTAGTTTATAGGTTTTGATTGTCTGAAATTCTACCTTCTTGTGTGTAGTACCTTTTCCTATGCTGGTTATCTTGTTTTCTTCTACTTTAATTTTTGCCACTACTAAGTAGTGGTCGCTATATATTTCCGCTTCTCTGCTAACCTTAACATCCTTCTGCTCTTCTGTTGGCTCTTTCAACTAGTATATAATCAATTAAGGATTTTTCGTTCCTGCTCGTTACTTCTCTTGTAAATTTGTGTATATCTTTATGTTGGAAGAATGTATTAGATATTATTAAGTTGTTTAGTATACAGAAATCTATTAGCCGTTCTCCATTGTTATTCTTTGTTATTTCTCCATACTTTCTTAATGCTTTTATAGCTTTATTTTCTTGTCTACCTACTCTGCTATTTAGATCTCCTGTTATGTATATTTTTCCTCTGCTGTTTTCTGTTATCTCCGTTAGCTCTTCCCAGAATTTGTCTTTGTTTTCTTTGGTGTCGTTTTCATCGGGTCCATATACTACTATTATTGTTACTTCATTTCCTTTATCTTCTTTTAATTCTGCCGTTAATATTCTCTCACTCCATCCCTTCCATTTTATTATTTTTGCAGCATGGTTTTCTTTAATTATGCACCCAACCCCTGCTGCCGCTCTTTTGTTCTCTGCTACTCCACTATACACGAGTACATGTCCATGTGCCATTTCTGTTATTCCTTCCCCTTTCCTTTTGGTCTCTGTTATAGTTAATATATCTAATTTTGTGCTTTCGAATTCATCTATTAATTCGTTTTCTTTCCTCTAAGCTTCTGATATTCTACGTTGCTAGTTTCCATATTTTTGTTTTCTTGGTTATTTTGTTTCCGTGTCCATTGCATTTTTCGTTGTCTTTTTTCCCATCCGTTTCTTTCCTGATTAGTTTTTTGTCCATGCAGTCTTGGTTATTTTCCTTAGCTTTTCTTCTATGGTGTCTCCGTTCGGTGATCTATCATTTACTGTTCTTTTATAGTTACTACCTGCCTCTTTTTCCTTCTCATTTTGCCACTGTTGTTGAGTTTACGCTTTTATTTCTTCGGCACTGTATATTTTATTATTTATTATTATTTTTTTTCAGCCTTGTAGCGCCCAGAATTGAGCATAAGCCTCCCTTTTTGGGGGGATTTGGCAATTAAACGCCACGCTTGCCGGGCGGGTTGGCGAGTGGATAGTGAATGTACTTTTTACGACCGCCAAAGATGTTTGTATGACGGCCGGAGAGCATTAAATGTTTTTGTCATTGCCGGGGTTCAAACCCGGAGCCGCCGTGCGCCAGTTTGGCAGGTTGAGGCCTTTACCTCGCGGCTGTCGTGCTCTCTATTTATTATTAGTTTGTTATATTTCAGTATCGCTTTTTGTCTTCTTTGCCTCGCTTCCTTCATGATTGGTATTAGTTTTCGTCGTTCTTCTTGTGTTTCTTTAGTGTAGTCCTCGCTTAGCCATATCTCTGTTCCCCTTAGTCCCTTCGCCTTCTTTAATATTTCCATTTCCTTGCTAAATTTACTCAGTTTAATTAGTATCGGTCTAGTTGCCCCTGCCTTGTATTTCCCTAGCCTGGTATAATCTTCTATGTCTTTCTCTTCCAAATCCACTTCTATCTTATTCGTCATTATTTGTATTTTCTCCATTATTTCTTTCTCAGTTTCTCCCTCTTCATCTTTTATTCCTGTTGCTATAAGGTTCTTCTTTCTGACTTCCCTTTCTAGATATTCTATTCTTATTTCCTGTTTCACAATTTTATCCTCTAATTGTTTATTTACTTGCTTTATTGCGTTTGCATCTTTAACTATCTGGTCTAGTTTAGTGTCCATTCCATCTAGTCTACTGCTTATTTGCCGCAATAACTTCTCTATATTTGCCATTTCTTGTGCTTTGTCCACTTAGCTGCACACTTCGGTGTTCGGTGTGTTGCCTACTTTCGGGATTTTGGCGTAGCCCTGGTTTGTTTGTTATTCTTTACTTATCAGTTGTTGGTTTCATGCAATTCTCCACCTTATTGCTTATCAGTTAACCTCCACCGGTCTTATTTACGTCTAATTACTCACTGGATCCGTATTTTCCCTTGTGTTTTTATCTTCCCGGGTTTGAATTTACTTATGTCTGCCTGCTTGTACCGTTTTTTCTTGTGTTGAGTTGCTCAGTATGGCCCTAATTGGACTTTAATCCTGGAGCTTCAAAACACATGCGCACACTTCAAACCTCTCTCACTAATTTTCACAAACCATATATAAGCTACAAATGTCAAAATTAAAAACCAAAATGGTAGTACGAACAGTATGCTGTCCACCTAGACGTGTAGTAACAAAATCAATTCGAATACATATTGGATGTTAGGGAGCAGATTTATAACAAGTGATGTTTTTTATTCTAAACATCCCTCACAATGCTCTAGGCTAACTAGTTTAAAAGGAAGACAGCTATATAAAATTATCATCGACAATTACTTTGGTGGATTATTTACAGGTAATTTCACCTATTGGTCAAGTGATCTGAACAATTTACTTTAGATTTCTTCATTACAAAAAAAAAAAAACACCCACTAAAATATATATATACATCACTGACTCTTATGACTTGGACTGTATATAAACTATAATATACACGTTAAGCATATTAATAATAATAAAGCCTGTAAGACACAAGTTGTACAGATTGGAATACTTTTATGTAAAATAGATAATATGTTATCGACCGTCTCTTGGTTCAATCTTCCACATATAATTGCAATAGTACCAGAAATAACTACTTATTCAATATTAGAGAAAATATCTTCAAGAAAAGTGTTCCAAAACAAATTTGGTAACAAACATGACACTTTAGTGATAAGAATAAATTAAATTTTCTAACAACACAATTAAAAAGGTAACACAGGAACAGAAAAACGAAACGACTAGTGACTACATTATCAACTTATCTGTCAGATAGCTCAATGACTATTTGTTATAGTGAGCCACGAGGAAACTGAGGTAACCCATTACTCTTATCCTTCCCATTCGTAAAAATAATAGCAGTTGGGTCCGCAGCGATGAAGAAAAAGTAGAAGTGTAGCACCTAGTTGCTGATTTACAGTTACATGAAACAACAAAAACTGAAGCAGTAGACTACGACCTTATCATAATGACTGAAGATCTCGTGAATTAAAGATCTAATCCAAAACTTTTTTAGCAGACACAATGCCCAAATCAGTGATAAACCTACTGTATTACTGACAGACTTGATAAATAACAAAATGCTTGAAACGGAATAAAGTTAGTGACCTAACAAATTAATTTAGTGATTGTAGGTCACCTTACGGTGTTACTCATTACATGTTTTGTGTCACATTATTTGTTTTTCATACTTTTTGCCTAGTTGTAAATACGTAGTAAGTGAAAAATTGTTAAAATAAAATTAAAATTACGTATGTCTGTTTAGTGTTTCATTTAAACGTAAAATAAATTGTTTATTACAAAAGATATAAGGGCTATAAAAATCTCATAAACATGTAAAGATTTAATGATTTAGCTTCGCCAATATAAAATTAAATTCAGCTGTAGTTTAAAGCAGAGTTAAAAAAGCTAGTGGAGTTTACCCCAGTTTGTTTTGAAGCACCAGCAGCTTCATAAATATCCAAAAAATAAACTTCTGCAGCGTTAAGATGTGTGGTTTCTGTATTAAAATTTTATCACCCGTAAAATCAGTCCATAAGAAATATTGCCGCATGTGGGACACATGCATATATACGAACAGTTTTAAGAGAATGAGAAGCGATACAGCATAAACAGACAAAGGCATGCATAAAATATTCAGATGTTATTAGAATAAAACTAAAGCGCTTTGATTTATCGGAAGCATAAAGGCCGCGGCAATAAAGTTTAATGGCGTTGATAATGCGGTTCGGGGACCTTACCAACAAGCTGCCGAACTGTGTTGGTCCGCAGTAGAACTGCCCATGGCGCGATCATCAACCATCTGCTCATCAATGCCGAAGCGGCGCTGTCACCTGAAACAATGAGAACATTCCTTAGTTGTTTTACTCGTAAAGAATAAATCAGTTTGCGTTAAAGTGTTGCGGAAAATGCTTCGTTTAAAAATATAATAAGATATAGATAGAAAGACATTTGTGAATTACATATGTTTACTTTGTGCTTTACCCTTTGAATTTTTTGTAATTTCTTGTTAGAAGTAATTGCAAATGTATTTTTATATAAAAGTGGAAAGATCCAAAAAATATATTATAGAAAATAGGCTTATTTAAGATTATCCTAAAGTTCTCAAAACTTTTTTACACACTAAGTTATTGGGTCAGCTACCAGGGCAATTGCATGTGGAAAAAATTGTTATTCCAGATATTTTCAGAAAAGGGGCAAATAATAAGATAAAAGCTAAACATAGCACGCTATCTCTTATGCAAAGGAGTTTCAGGCGTTTTAGAAGATCAAGTTACAACTTTTTTTTTTATTAAGACTCAAAATATTTATACAATCTATCGTTGCGGATAATGGGTAAATGATATGGTTAATTGTTCTAGTAATAACAGAAACCTAACGACGATTAGAGCCTTTTAATGTCAAATCTCGTTTGTAAGTTTTGACGGTTTGAACCTTTTTAAGTGTCTGGTTTCAGCTTAGTCGTATAACAGTGTGGCTACCAGATTATTAGGATGCACCTGTAGTTTGGCAGTGTGATTTACACTAAATTTTTTAATTTTGTCACGTACTGATGGCACTTTTAAATAACTATGAATTAGAACATTTGGCACGTATCATGGTGCATTAACTACGAGGGTAAGGTGAAAAGTTCTCGGCCTGACACAGAGATGGTGCTGCAATCGGCAAACAGTTATGCTTCCTGATTGGGTGCATGTGTCATTAGTTAGTATGACTAGTTTCAACTTGTTCGCTCAAGTAGTGTGTTTACACGAATTTTTTCAGTAGACATGTTGCATATTTTTTGTTAAAATGGATAAACTTGAATATCGTGCGGTTATAAAATTCTTCGTTTTAGAAGGATTAACCCCTAAGGAAATTCATCCCAAGTTGACAAATATTTACGGGGACTCTGCTCCTTCCATGTCAACTGTTAAAAAATGGGCAGCTGAATTTAAACGAAGATGACCCACGTGAAGGACGGCCAAAAACGGCAACCACGCCGGAAACCATCGAAAAAGTGCATGATATCGTGTTGGACGATAGGCGAGTGAAGGTGAGTGAGATAACTGAGGCTGTGGGGATATCGGAAGAAAAGGTGCGAAACATCTTGCACGAAGAATTAGGGATGCGAAAGCTCTGCGCAAGATGAGTGTCGCATTTGGTGAATGCTGATCAAGAGCAAATGCGCAAACGATTTTCGCAGCAATCTTTGGACCGATTCAACAGGGATCCGACCGATTTTGTGCGGCGATTTGTCACCATGGATCAGACATGGGTCCACCACTACACGCCAGAAACGAAACAGCAGTCCAAGCAGTGGGTGGAAGCCGGTGGTTCAGCGCCAAAGAAAGCGAAGTCGATCACATCTGCCGGAAAGGTGGCCAGCGTGTTTTGGGATGCGAAAGGGATCCTGTTAATTGATTATCTTGCAAAAGGCAGAACAATTACAGACGAATATTACTCCAACCTTCTTGTCCAGCTGGATGCCAAAATTCGCGAGAAAAGGTCTGGCTTGAAGAAGAAAAAAATCATCTTTCACCAGGACAACGCACCTGCGTTGGCGATAGGAAAACTGCAGGATTTGGGGTATGGTTTGCTTGGCCATCCCCCCTATTCTCCTGATTTGGCACCCTCAGACTTCCATCTTTTCCCAAAACTTAAAAAATTTGTTTCTGGTAAGTGTTTCGCATCCAATGAAGAAGTTGATGAATATTTTCACAATCTTCCAGATTCTCACTTCCGAGAGGGAATACTGATGTTGGAGAGGCGCTGGATCAAGTGTGTTGAAGTCAAGGGAGATTATGTAGAAAAATAAAATCATTTTTTAACTGAAAGTCGCAGTCTCTCATTGTCAGATCAACAACTTTTCACCTTACCCTCGTATAATGCGAAGCACCTTATTCTGAAATCTTTCGATGATTTTTAAGTTCGAATTGCTAGCTGTACTCCATAATTCTATCTTGTACGTCCAGATCGGTTTCAACGTGGATTTGTATAGCAGAAGTTTACTTTCTAGTGACATCCATGATTAGCTGCTTGCATTTACTAAATATGTGTTTCTTCCACGTCATTCTCCTATCCAGGTAAAGACCAAAGTATTTTGCCTTATCTGCTTGGGCTATTTGTTGACCATTGAGCGTCACATGAGGACAGTTTTCTTTTCTCAAAGTAAATGTGACATGAACCGATTTGCCGGTGTTTACTTTAGTTTTCTATTTTTTTAACCAATTTTCGATATCATTTAGATGAGCTTACAGATTGTGTGTAGCAGAGGTAGGATTTGTATGTGATTCTAAAACAGCAGTATCATCTTCAAATGTACAAACTGATATTTTATGTAGTACTGTCCATCTATATAGTATTGATATGGTAGTAGTAATTTCATTTTATAACATAGTCCTTTGTGTCATACCTTGTCGAAAGCTTGCTGTACGTTGCCTATCAGTATTGTTTAGTTTAAGTTATAACTATGATGACATAATAAAAAAAATGGAAATTTTGATGAAATCTAAAATTCAGTTGCTTCAATGCTGAGTTTTCTCGGAGTTTATGGGACTAAATTTGTCGCACTAATTATTACCTGAAATTGGAACTTTCTTAATTAATTACTGTCGTCTTTAATTTTACAAAAATTTACAAAATTAAAAATTTGTTGTGTTTAGATGTTTTTATATTTTTTAATACTTCTAAGATCATGTACAAGTTCCAAATTTTTCTCATGAGCTAAATAGATTTTATTTTATCTCATTAAAAGACAAATAAACTAAGTTTTAGTTCTAAGAAATTTAATTGAAATGTAAAATTAGGTTTCTAACATATTTTTAAGTTTTTCTTTTGGTCGTATAAAAAAATAAAAAGAGAGTATTCTATTGATTTGAATAAAATCACTATTGTTACCAGTTATTTCGCCTTAATAAGAAAATTGTTGCTTTTATAGCAAAAAAGAAATAATAATAACGGCATTAATCTTTTTCGTTGAGGTATTTAAGATTATTTTTCACCATATTGTACAATTGTACAGACTGATTTATTTTTAGTTCCTACAACACTATCGTAGAAAGCTAAATTACTTTATATTTTACCTAAGTGAAAACGGCCCACAAATAATTTTTTAACAACGAATTTTTATTAAAATTATCGATAGTTTAGAAGTAATCATTCGCTTATTTTTCTTGAATTGATATTGAGGTTTTCTTTAATTGTTCTAGAAAGTAAGGGACGGCGCCAAATTCTAGCCACCCAAACCTCATCCGTACGCGCTTGTCCCGAGATAGTAGAACCTACATTCATTATCGTCTATATAAAGCTAAAAATATTCAAATTAAAAACTTTAGCCTGGGACCAGAACGAAGTTTTTAAAAACGCCAAACTCAAAAAAAACTTTTAAATTAAATTAACTGCGCATTTACAACTAGCCGTGCGGCTAACAAGCAGCTTTGTTCTAATACTATAATACTAAACTGAATAACATTGTCATAAGGAGGGAGTGACGCCTAGTGGCGATTCCCTGTACATACTAATAGAACACTTATTAATTAGTGAGGTCTAACGTTTTAAATCCATTTAATCTTTGAGTGATATTAGCATTGTCTAGTAAATTGAGCACTAACACATTGGGGTGGTTATGTATTGTGTTCACATGGATGGTTGTACGTCTTTTAACTCTGACCCATGGAATTTTTAGGTCCTTATTGCTAATGTACCAGTCAGCATTGGTCAATACACGAAGAGTTTAGTTCTGAAACCTTTGCAGAATTTTCATGTTTGATGTTTTCGCACAGCGCCGTAGATAAATACCGTATGCCCACACTAGAACTACAAATGTCTTATACACTAGCACTATTTTGTAGCGATAATTTTTATTTTGTTTTCTAGAAGCCAATACATTTTCTTCACCATTGCTTTCAATAGCTGTTTCTTTTTTGTAATGTGAGTTCTCTATATTAAGCGCCTGTCGGGGTACATGCCGAGATATTTAGCTTCTTCTTCAATTGGGATTTGTATACCATTTAGTGTGACCGGAGAAGCGGAGCTGTGTTTTGTTATAAACGTGGTAGCTGCAGATTTATTTTTATTGATTTGCATTCGCAATCTGTACAACCTTTTTTGCATGTTATCTAGACTACTTTGTAGGATAGCCGATGCTTGTGTTGGATCTGAGTGAGAAGCTAATATCGCGGTGTTGTCTGCGAAAGTGGCTGTCATTGCATGGTAAGTCAGCTGCGAATATCTGATACAGGACTGATCCCAAAACGTTACCCTGACGAAGCACCTGTTTTTATTAGGTATAGCTCAGACTGATTTTTGTCGTACTTGACCTGATAGTACCTCTGGTTTAGATATGACTTAATTAGAAGGTAGTACTGGTGTAGGGGTGACCGTTTGATTTTATATAGTAGCCCGGGATACCAGATTCGGTCGAACGCATGGCTGACATCAAAGAATACTGCAACACAATATCTAGGTTCTTCAAGGCCCGTTTCTATTACATCGACAACTCTGATGTAGAGTATCCCTCACGAAACGCAAATTTATGTTGTGGAATTAGCGCTTCTCGTTCAATTATGATTGTCATTCTCTTTAGTAGTAACCTTTCTAGTATTTTGGCAGTATTGGTAGTAGCGTTATCGGTCTATATGAGGTAATTTTATGCGCGGGCTTGTCCGGTTTCTGATTTAGAATTATTTGGCTAAATTTCCGCAGGATTAAAAAATATTGTAATCTTATAACTGAATTGAAGATTTGTGTCATGCACATTATTGCTTTATGGGGCAGTTTTTTTAGTGGTTTGGCAGTGATTAGGTCGTACCTGCACGATTTTTTGTTGTTTAGACATTTAATTTTAGCTTTAATTTTTTCAAGGGCGAAGGACTGTATTGGTGAGCTTAGTTGCATAGGAGTTTGGAGGTAGTTTATAATTTCTTGTTGTTCTTGCTGATAGGTGTTCCGTTTTGGAGTTTTTTTGTTGCCTTCCAAAGCGTATAATTGTTATTAGCGGAGGGGGATAGACTGCCAACGTATTCATTAACTGTTTCGTTTTTCCATAGCCTTAAAGCTATTTTTAACTCTCTGTTTAACCTATTTAAGTTATTTTTATCTACAGGGTTTCTTGTTTGCTGCCAAATTCGCCTGACTTTTCTTTTATCGGCATTTTTTTAATGTATAATTGGTAATTTTCAATAAATTCGGTTTATTTGTGATCAAGCGGCAGTTGTAGTGTAGCAGGCTGAGCGTTGAATGTTTTTTGTTAGACGTTTTATTGCAGTGTTAATTTCATCTTGTCTTCAACAAAACTTTAATTGTTGTAATGGCCGTTAAGTCTCCCTGAACAAGTCCCAATTTGTGTGATTGTTGCAGAGGAAAAGATTTTTTGCTTTGTAATAATAGAAAAGCTCATTGTGACTAATAATTAAATGATCTGAAAGAAGGTCAAAGGACGTTTCCACTTTACAATATCTTGAAGATAGACCTTTGGTTACAAAGGAATCTACAGCATTAGGCACTTTATTTAAGTCAGCCGGCCAGTATGTGGACTCCCCGGTATATAAATAGTTATAGTTGTTTGCCAGCGTAGCTTTATGTAATTTTTGTCCTTTGGTGGTTGTTAGCCTTGATCCCTAGATTGGATTTTTAGCATTATAGTCTCCGCCAGCTATGAACTTGTTGCCTAGTTTTTTGAAGAATGCTTCGTACTGATTTAACGTTGATGATAGTGCCCTGTAGATAGTCAGTTACAAACGCTTCTATAGTGTGGTGAGATATTTGTTGTTTATAACAATTGTCAAGCCAGCATAAGCTGTTCCGTCGGGGTAGTTGGTGTAGTATGTAGTATAATTGTAGATATTGAAATAGCTCCTTTACATAAAACGAGTTTCAGAGATCAATAAGATGACAATTTTTTGCTCTTTTAAGAGTAGTTCAACTAGTAGTCGACGTTGTGCTAATTCATTTGCATCCCAGGAAGCTATTCGAAGGGAATTCATTATTAGTTTTTGGTAAGTAGCGTAATAAACAGATTTATCATTATGCTGTTTATAGTTTCAAACTTAGACAGAAATTGACACAGCGAGATATCGTTATTTTTACTATCATGAGTTGGATTATTGTTATGATGGCTTGACACGATTTGGGCTATTTATGTTTGCAGAGTATACACAATGTGCAGTAATCGGTACACTGGCCTTTCTTATACTTTGGGTTCCTAAGAGGGCAGCTGATTTTCCTCTATTTAACTGCAGTTGTCAGTATATCTGACAACTCTTATAGTTTGCCGGGTGTGGTCCTTAGCGCAACGCACACTTGGCGGGAGAATTCTTGTAGGTGGTAGTACTGTGCTCCCCTTCACACTTAGCTCACAAGTAAGGTTTTGTGCAATAGCTTTTACTGTGTCCATTAGATTGGCATCTGGTACATCATTTGGTAGTTAGTGTGTTTTGTTTCATATACCAAAAAGAAATATAAGAATATAATTATAAAACATCAGGACCGTGACAGAAAACGGGAGGGGGGTAGTGGTAGAAATGACCAAATATAGAATACAACTACAGGGAATAAGTAAGGCAAAGAAGAAAGGAAGTAGAGAGATAACCTTAGACTCAGTATGTGCACTACATTTAAAAGTAGGAAAGATACAAGGAGCAAGAACGGAAGTGGAAATAATAGTGGTCCGAGAGCTAAATGAAAGAGTAACGAACTGCAAAGCAATGAGTTTATTAATTATAAAAATGGATTTAGAGATAGAAGAAAAGACAGGATTAGTTCAGATCTATGCACCTACTGAAAACAAAGATATCTTAGAAATGAAACTATTTTACAACTATTTACCACATTAGAAAACTCCAGAATAGTAGTAAAAATACACTATTCATAAGTAGAGAAGAAGAAATTTTAAATAAAAAAAGGAGTAAGAAAGTGATTGTTCTGCATAAAAATCAGGAAGAAACAACTATTCTAAACACAAAAAATTTACGAAATAACATTCGAAGTAGAATAAAAAAGAGTAAAAAGTATAATAAATTGCATCACGCACACACAAGAGAAACAAGATATGTAATATAGGATATAAAGGTAATAAGTGGAGCAGAGTTTAGCATAGGCTACAAATTAAGATTCCATGCTAGAAAAAAGCAAAAATATAAACCATATAAAAGAATACAAGGATTAAGGCTAAACGAAGAAGATAAAAAAGGAGAATATCCAAGCAAACTCAAAAACAAGTTCAAAGCACTGAAAGAATTAGAAGAAATAACATCAGAACATAATATTAATCTAAAATGAATATACATAAATGATGCAAACAGGTGAGAAAGTCTGTCGAAAAATAGACAAAAACGAAAAAGAACAACATAGTGGAATAATGCAATTTAAGAGGGCAAGAAAGAAAAAACAAGCCTGGAAAATAGGCAGACTTATATACAAATAAAAAATTAGTAAAAACTAGCGATACAAGAGGCAAAAATAATATCACTTGAAAAGAATTTGGAACAGAAATAGAAAATAAATATCAAAACAGCAGAAAATATACCTACGAAATAATAAGAAATTACAAGAAAATTGTGATAAAAAATTGGGAGTATTAAAAATAAAGAAAAATACTGGTTTCCAAAGAAAATAAAATACTCTATACCTGGAAAAGTTATTATAAAGAAAAATTTAGAGTGGAAAGATTATCACAAAAAGAAGAAGGCAACCAACAACAGGACAAATCTAAAAAAAAGCCACCAATAACTAAAATCTGGAAGAGCAGCAAAAAGTGACGATATAAGCCCCGAATTACTTAGAAAAATATTGAGTCATCTACTCAAAGTATGTAACTGAGCATGGAAAACTATGAGTATACAAAAAGTAGGAAACAAATGTAATATTTCCTATACATAAAAAAGGTAGAACAAGAGTGCGTTGTAGCACAAAAATTTTACTTAAGAATGATACAAAAAGATTGAAATAAATTTGTTCCAAGTATGGCCATAAAAACACATTCGATAGAGAGAAAACACTATACCCGAGAATCAGCTTTTGATACAGTTCCAAAATCAAACTATGGAAAGCGCTGACAGAAGTAGGAGTACCCAGCTAAATAAGGAAAAGGGTAGACAGTTTATACAAATAAATAAGAGGAGTAATAAGAAGTGAAGTCAAAGAAAATATTTATGAAGAAGGGAATAAAACAGATTAACAGATAAATATGAAAGCAAATTTATGAAATAAATACAAAATTTAAAATCTGTTGGTAGGTAACACTTGAGCAATCGCTTCCAACTTGAACAATTTGTATAACGTTACCCTTATGGATGTTGAAATAACTTTTGAAGCAGCTAGAAAGTTTACTAGGTTTAACTCATTTCTAAAGTAATCAAAAATATACATTGATAGGTCCAGTCTACAAACATTTCATAGTTAAACTCGCTGCTGTTTTTTAATGAAATCTTCATCTAAATTAAGATATGCACACGAGGGCGTCAGAATAAAATATTTACTGAAAAATAGTTGATAATTTAAAATAGTAAAGTAAATTCTGTAAAAATGGGTAGACTACATGAAGGTAAATTACTTACAAGTTTGAGTATTAAGGGCAAAATCACTCCTGAAAATTCCATTGAACTATCTATTTATTTAAGAAATGACGAATTAAATAATAAAATAGAACTGTTTGTCAAAAACATGCAGCAAGGAGAGTGGAAAAATACTCCAAAGATCAAACCTAGAACAAAGAATAATAACTACCCGGAAAACTAGGAACCTGTAGATAAGACAGCTTTAAATAATGCTACTCAGCAATTAAAACCTAAAATTCAACATAGTAATACTTAAATTAACTTACTAAGAACAATTAGTTATTGTCTATGGACAACTACCATAAGATTAAAAAAAGCTTGTACCTCAGAATCCACCAATCAAAAAAGCTGATAGAAATTGAACTTGTAACAACTTGAAAAAAGCGCTCAGATTTGTAGAGAATTTGAAAACGACTTTTTTAACCAAGACAAGAAAACATTACCATTAGATTTATTTTACGAAGAAGTTTATAAAAATTAAAGTTAACATTAATCTGAAAAAAGCTTTTGGTTTTGACCTGATTACTGAAGAATTTTAAAGCAACTATTAAGGAACACGGTTGTAAAGCTAACCAACCTTATTAACGCATCCTTTATACTAAAGTACGAGAATAAAGTGTAGAAAATTGCATGACAATCTTTAAATCAGAAATAAAGTTTTATCGTGTAAGCTTATCTCTCTATTCCCTGTCTTCTTGAAATTCTAATACAAACTATCGATAAAAAATATATAATAAAAGAGAATAATAAAAGAAAAAGAATCTCTTGTTACCAGTTTCGCTTTAGAGAAAGTTATTCAACTATTGATCAACTATTGATAAGTGAGAAGTCGGTAGAAGAAAAACGTCTGTTATATTATCTTCCTTGACGCAGCACAGATTTTTGATAAAGTATAGCATGACGTTTTTTTATAAGTTAAATAAGCTACTGTTAAGCTAATACCCAAAACTTTTGAAATTCTATCTACCAAAAAAATATTTTAGTATAAAACAAGACAGTTTACTCTAATTGAAAAAAATTAAGGCAAAATATCCCAAAGGAGTGTACTAGGTCGAGTGCTATATCTGCGTATACCAGTAATTTTCTAATATTGAGCACAATACTTTAGCAACATTTGAAAATCATACTGTAATACTTGCAATTGGAATAAACTATAAAGAAGCAGCCAGCAAACTCCAAACATTTATTGAACATATTAACACCTAGTCTACAAAAGTTAAATAAGCGCAATATAATCAGTACTTACTTGTTGAAATAAATTATGCTTAAATTCCGTACGTTAACTCAACAAAGCAGCTTGACGCTGAACTTCGCTGGAAAGTCCATGAGAAGGAGAAATGTGAAGAACCTTATATTAGATACAACAAGCGAAAATTTGCTTTACTTAGATAAAACAGAGCGGACCCTATGCATGAAACGAAACTATAGCGTTTAACGAAATTATATTGAAACAAATGACAGTGAATTATATTCAAATGAAAGTAAATAGCGGCAAAATTTAGCGGCCGGAACCGAAAAATTTGCGGTTACAACCGGTCAAACAGGTCACGAGATTTTCCGATCAGGCTGATATTTGGTGTCTGGATTTGACTATGGCCCTTAGTTGAATACTGAAAACTTTATTTCTCTATCTATCACAGATCAAAAGTTATAAGGCTAGACAGATGTCAGAAATGACAGAAATAGAAGCTGGTCTCCAGCTTGGAAGCTGCTTGATCAAAAGTTTTAAAGCGTGACAGACGACGGACATGACAAAAGCGAAGCTGGTCTCTCTTCTGTACAAGAAGGTACTGAAACTCGTATACATCATTGTACTTCAGGAATATGCTAGTAAAAGCAACGTTATACGATTACAAAATGCAGTGCTGAGGGACACCGTCAATGCATTCTGGTTTTGCCGAAACAGCGACATCCATGGGGACCTCGAAATGGAATTTTCAGATTTGTCAGTACAAATGCTACTTTATTATATATATGCCGAGGCCAACCACTTAAAAAAGAGTAGATAAAAGACCTTGGAGGACCAAACTGTCTTTGAGTGGGCTTAGATAATGTATTACTGAAAAGCACAGTGCGCGTTTGTGTTAGGGCACCTAGTTTAGTAAAAATCTAAGAATTTCATTGAGTAAGACTCAAATGTAGTGCAAATCAAGTTACATAAAAATTAGTTATTGATTAAAAATTGATTAGATCGTAATGTAAAGAATTTTTTCAATAAAAACGATATGATTTTAAAATAAAATAAAATAAAAAACTATTTCACATACAAACAAAACGTTTTATATTATTTTGAAGCATAGCGTATTACATTATGTTTTGATAAACACATCCTTTAAGTGTCCAGCTTGACTTCGCGCACACGAGCAAATTCCATAAATTGTGCAATAGCTTGGGTCCAATGGCACGAATGCAGTGTTTGATGTCCAATCTTAATGCATCAAGGGTTTGTGGTTTGTTAGCCTAGACTATAGATTTCAAATAACTTCACACAGGTAGTCTAAAAAAGTTAAATTACAACTACTTTCACCAAACTTTTCTTGCAATACGTCAATAGCGGTATTAGGAGTGTGACATGCAGCATCGTCTTGTTGGAACCACATGTTATCTAAATTAATTTCATCTAAATTTGGTCAAAAAAATTTGTTGAAATCAATCGGTACCGCTCGCCATTCACTATAACTGCATTTTCTATCTCGTTTTAGAGAAAGAGTGGTCCGATGGTGCCAGCTTGCTGTAAACCACACCATATAGTGACGTTTTGCAAATGCAAGGGTTTTTCATAAATCTCTTGTAGAATGTTTTTACGTCAAAAATGGTGTTTGTTTGCCACATTTCTTGCATTTTTCGCATCGTGAAGAGTAAAATCGCTTTCAAACTTTCCAACGACTTAACGAATAGCAAGCATAGACCATCAGTTTTGCGAAGAGCACGTTGAGTGTTTACAAAAGAATGTCTACTTTCATAAAAAACGACACATCTCGCCCAACAGTACTGATATAGTTTATCAACATCCGAACGAAAGGTACTGTAAGACCTACTCAGAACAGCTCCGTGAAGTGTGAGACCATTAGAAAATTAGAAATTGCAATTTGAACTTCACTTTGATTCTTACAAACTTATGGTTGTTTAAGGGCTAAAGGAAAATGACTGTGTAAGGCGGTTTAGTTTTGCAAAAACGATGCAGGAAACCTTGGAAAATGATTGTATTCTGATAACGAGTGACAGGGTTTGCTTTCATTTATCGGGTACTGCAAACAAATCAAATATCCAGTACTTGTAGAAAAATAATCCACAAGGCCGTTACCTAAATAGTAACATTGTGATGTGAAATAGCCTAGATTTTGAATAATTGAATCGGACTTTTCCCGAGAAAAGGGACGCGCTGCGACGGTCAACTTACATTATTAACTTTCTACAGCGGAGCTTATAGAAAGTTAATGAGATTATCATACTGTCGTCTGTCCGTGTGTCTGGAGACACAAAAATTTCCGTTCTATCCAACGGATTCACTTCAATCTTGGCACACACACACATCTTAGGACAGTACCTTTAATGGGATTTATTTTCAGCCAAATCGGTTAACGGCAACCGGAAGTGACCGTTACGATTTCGAAAATTCATTATACTCACATATGTCATGCAGCATATCTTTCGACAGCATTTTTGACGCTGATCATTATGGAGACATTAATCAACATCTTAATTGCTTTTAAAAGTTTTTATCCTAATTTCATCGCACCGCTGTAGAAAGTTTTCTTTACGGTATTACAACGTTCTTGTTTACCTTGCAATGTTGCCAGAATTTTTGATACCTGAATTGAGAAGACATCGAATTGTCCGCGTTAGAGCTTGATTTCAACAGGATGGAGCTACTTGCCATACTTCAAGAAAATCCATGTTTTTAAAGAGATATTTTACCTAGCAATTTTATTAAAAAATCATGGATTCTAGAAGCTCGTTCGGAAGCCATAACTCAAGAAGTTCCGGCAATTCTACATGCTATGCTTGAGAGGTGTATAGATGATTTTTCCACCCACCTATAGCAGTGTCTGAACAAGAACGGTTTTCTCTTGGACGGTATCGTTTTTTACATTTAAACTATTTTTTTAATTTGGGTTTTAATTTTTTCAAATTGCATTATAATGGGCGACTCATTTAATTTTAAAGTTAAAGTAAATTATTATTTAATGAATTACGGAATATGATGTCGGCCCAAAGGCCGCCACGGCTGTTCTAGCATACCTTTACCCTTTTGATAAAATTTTTGAAGATTTTTTCCAAGTCAGTTGGCTCAATTTCAGCAATAACGCGTTAGTTTTTTGTTTCAAAAATTGTTTGTGGTTTATTAGTATATATACCTTTGGACTTAAACCCCAGAGGAGAGAATCGCCTGGCACCAAGTCGCAAGGTCAACCAATTAACGTCAATATTTCCGGAAATCATACGACCAAAAAAACAAATTGATGTTTTCTGTTACTGTATGTCATGTGACACCATTCAGTTGAAACCACATTTCTACGAGGTCCATATTGTCCAATTAAACCCATAAAAAGTTCGATATTATGTCAAGATATCTCAATCCGCAGTTAAAGCTTGGACAAACTCATTCTCAAAAAAGAACGGCCCAATTACATCTTCAGCCTATAATCCACACCAATGTGGGTGCATTAGTTTTTCATAAATAGCGCGAGGATTTTTATTAGCCCAAATTCAACAATTCTACATATTAACAAAACTATTAAAATAAAAATTAGCTTCTTCTCTAAAGATGGCGTTTAAAAAAAAATGTCATTCGCTGTTTGGTTTTCCATCACCCACTTAATTAATTGCTCCCACTGCAGATGGTTTCATTTCTCGAGCGCTTCAGCTAATTAAACTTTGTAAGGGTGAGGGGTGAAGGACTTTAGTGAGAATTCGTTGTAAACTAATTCTAATAATGTTCAATTGTTGAGAACAATCATGTGTTGATGTTCCTGGATTCTCATCGATACTATCACTGACGACTGCAATGTCTTCGGGCGACCGCACAGGACGGAAGGCGGTAGAGTTTGTTTGTCCATAACCGAACCGGTTAATTAAATACGGCATATCCGAAGGGCCACCCATTATATCTTATCTATGGAAATGAATTGAAATATGTCCAAAAATATATGTGTTAGAATGTTTTAATGAACGTAACACCTCCCTGTCGGACCCTGTATAAGGTCTTATATAAAGTCTGGTTTTGTCTGTCGAACAACTTGATCCCTTTTGTAAATTGGATGATGGTATTAAGCCTTAAGAAAAGACAGAATAAAAATATTTTTTACTAAACTTGATTTTGAGCATAATTTCTTCCTTCAGTTCTGCCCTGAGAAGCTCAACACGTTTTGCGCTTAAACAAGCGCGGTGCTTAAATTTTTGCGAGATAGCCGGGCCGTATTTGCAGGCGCTTAATTAAACAAACCCGGAGCCGAGTTCGCCCCAAACGGCGACATTTATGTCGGGCAGGTCGCAGGCCCTCGCATCCATCCAAATTTGCGCAACCTTAACCCGACCGTTAACGCGGCATCCCTCATGATAAAGCAATAAACCCCGCAACGAGCGCGCCGCACCGCGCAGGGCTGGGCCACTCTGAATCGCGCGCCCAAATTAATAGCGTCGGTGTTATTCTGATTGATGCGGATTTCAATTCGAAGCGCCGCCGCGGTCGCGGCTTTAATTCGGCCGGTGGTTGGGGTGGCGAGTTGTTTACTTCAATAGGCTTTGGACAGCTGCTGAGCGGATTTAACAACGCGTTTGCCAACAGCTGCATCTGTCTGCGTAATTTAGAATTAGGATTTCTGTTGAATGTTGAATTTTAAAATTTTGGTAGGGGTAAGCTTGCCGTAAAAATCCCACGCTCACTCCTAGCGACGTGTTAGTGCAAGTTTTTTTTCATTTATTGAAAATTTACAATTTACTTCACTAAGAGTATTGAATAAATGTGTTGTAAGTCTTTGGACTGGAAGAGAAAACTCCCACTGACATTTCTCCTTATATACCACTATCACTTAGTACTATTGAGGTAGGTTTGCATGATAGGTTTTGTTTAGTCTTCTGTTGAGTGGTCAATTCCTTTTTTTATATTACATTTATTACCAGATCAACAAATATTTTTATTATACATAGCATTGATGTTACATAATGTACTTAACCGGGACTAAATAACATAAGGAGACTTTTAGCTGTCTCGGTGAACTTTTCAATAATAGTTTCAGTCTCGCAATTAGCTAATAAAGGGTGTTCCAAAATTAACGCAAGATTTAAATTTGCCGCCATTTATGCAGTAAAGTGTTGACAACCCTAAAACAAAAACAAATCGACAGCTGACAGTTTAGGGTTAGTAAAAATGGAGCGTTACACGATAGAACAACGTGTCTTCATTATTGAACAATATTTCAAAAATAATGAAAGCTTGGCGGCCGCTGTTCGAAAATTTCATACAAAATATGGTAGGAATAGTGTTTTAATTTCGTCAACTGTGAAGAGATTAATTGAAAAATTTCGAGAGACAGGTTCCGTTGGAGACGCCAAACACACTGGTCGTCCAAAAACAAGCCGTTCAAATGTCAACATCGAAGCAGTGCGTGAGAGTGTCGGTGACAATCCAGGAACCTCAATTCGGCGTCGTGGACAAGAATTGCAAATTTCAAGAAGCTCTCTACAGCGTATACTCACTAAAGATCTGTGTCTCCATGTTTACAAAATTCAATTAACACAACAACTGAAGCCTAATGACCATGCACAGCGAAGAGAGTTTGTTGAATGGATTGTTGAGCATCAACAAATGGATGCTGATTTTTCGAGCAAAATCATCCTAAGCGACGAAGCACATTTTCACCTTGATGAGTTTTTTAATCGCTAAAATTGCCGCTTTTGGGGTTCTTAGAACCCACATGTGATTGTCGAAAAACAAATGCATCCACAACGTGTCACTGTTTGCTGTGGATTTTGGTCTGTAGGCATAATTGAACCATACTTTTTTGAAAATGAGGCTGGTGACTGTTACTGGTGCTCGATATCGCAACATGATAACACTGTTCTTTTTGCCGAAATTGGATGATATTGATGTGGCCAATATGTGGTTTCAACAAGACGGTGCCACATGCCATACAGCCCGTGAAACACTTCAATTACTGCATGCGACATTTCCAGGTCGTGTACTCTCTCGTTTCGGTGATCAGAATTGGCCCCCTAGATCGTGTGATTTAACACCATTAGATTTCTTTTTATGGGGTTATTTAAAATCACAGGTCTATGTCAACAAGCCCACAGCCACGCGTGCATTAAAGGAGGAGATTCAACGTTGCATCAACGAAATTCAGCCACATTTATGCAGAATGGTCATGGAAAATTTCGACAAACGAGTGCGTATGTGTATGCAAAGCCGTGGAGGCCATTTGCCCGATGTGTTATTTCAGAAATAACCCTATCCTACGTACTTTATGATTCAATAAAAAAATTACAATTAAAGGACTAAAAAATGTGTTTTCTATTTAATTCAAATGTTGTGTTAATTTTGGGACACCTTTTATAATGTCCTGAGGTAGTTGATGTTTGAGTCTTGTGTGGATCTTTGTTCCAAAACAGATCATAGTGAACCGCATCCCTACACGTAATTGAGTTGCTTATAAGTTTTTTTGCACTTTTTTTAATATGGTTTTTAATGGACATAATTCCTAGTTCATAATGCAGTCGTGTATTTCGAAAATACCAGGGTGCGTTGACTGTGACCCGCAACGCTTTGTTTTGGAACCTCCGTAGGTTTTGTATGTTGGTTTGAGATGTATTGCACCATATCGGTAATCCATACAGAATTAAAGGTCGTAGCAGGCTTTTATATAGCAAGACAGTGTATTTAATTTTTAAGGAAGATTTGTGGTTAATTAATGGGTACAACTGTTTGAGTCTGGTATAACACTGAATTATTTTTGAAAGCCCTAACTTAGCTGTGTGTTGAGGTAGATGCCAAGGTATTTGACTGTTGAGTGATTTGGTTTTCATTGTATTGGTTTATTATTAACGTGTACGGAGTTGGGATTTGTGAACGTGAAGATTTTGGCTTGGCATTTGTATGGGTTTATTTGAGTATTTCACCGTTGAAACTACCGAAAAAGTTGTTTCGTAGCTTGTTGGAGTGCTTGCACTTCTTCATCTAATAACGTTGCCTGGGTGAAAATGGCCGTGTCATTCGCAAAGGTAGCAAGAGTTGCTTTGGTTTCAGTCAGGTCGGATGTGTAAATGAAGAATAGGATTGGACCCACAATGCTACCTTGCGGAGCGCCAGCGTGGGTATTCTTAGTTTCTGGTACTGTTGAGTTCACAGTAAAGGTTCTATCTTCAACAAATGAAAATAAGATAGCTTTTAGATAGAGTGGTAAGTTAACATCTAAGATTTTCTTTTTCAAATTTTTAAGGCAAACTTTGTCGAAGGCCTGTGAGATATCAAGAAATAAGCCCGTGGTGTATAGTTTATTTTTGAAGCTGCGCTCAATATGTTTACTTATTTGTTGCAATTGGTGACATGTAGAATGTCGTTATCTGAATCCAAACTAGAAAATGGGAATTGTGTTGAGACTTTGAATTGCAGCATTTAATCTAACATAAATTATTCTTTTTCCCGTTTAAGGTCTTTTGGAGAGGGAGTAAAGGTCTTTTTAAGGTATGAATCAAAAGCGAAAGCTTTTTCTTCATCTGAAATATAACTGTTTTTATCTGTATTTTTTGTAAGTGTAGGCAGTTTTCCTCTTTGGTTTAGGATCTTTTTAGCTCCTGTCTCCTAAGCTAAAGTTGGCTATGTGTTGTTCATAGCTGTTTATTCTAAAAAGGTTGAGTTCTCTTTTGATCCAATGGGCAAGGTTGTTTAGTCGGTTTTTGATTAATGGATTTCTAGTTCTTTGCCATGCGCGCCTAAGTTGGCTTCTCTCGTTGATTAGGTTAATTATATACCCCTGGTGGTAGTTGTAGCGTGATGAAGCGGTTACGCGTGCTGGTATACGTGCTTGTTGTGCACTGTCACCGATTGATGTAGTGAAGTTAGCAATCGTAGTGTCAATATCTTCCTTGCTTTAAATATTTGTGGGACAAGATATTTTATTATCTAGTACTTTTTCAAATAGTTCCCAGTTTATTTTGCCATTTATAAGCTTGAGTATTGGTTGTTTAGATGCTAAGCTATTTGTAAAGGACACTAGAACAGGGATGTGATATGAGTAAAGTTCGGTTATAACTCATTGGTACAATGGCTTGTTGAAATTCTTCTGCAGAACAATGTTAAATATGTCGGGCCCATGGTCTTTTCAATAAGGGTAATAAGTATACTCATTCGGTGCTAGAATCTGGAAGCAGTTAACTGTTTTGAGATTCTCAAGTTTATTCTCCTCGTGGTTGGATGCTCTGAATCCCCATAAAGTATGTTTAGGGTTTATATCACCAATGACCAATAGTGGCTGGGTTGTATCGAATATTGTTTTGATGTCGTCAAGTACCTGCTAGCTTTTTATTTGGCTGCCTGTAAGCGCTAGCTATTGTTACGCTACTGTTGTCGTCAACTGTTACTTTAATTGAAGTCATTTCAATGTTTAAGTTGGGGATATTAGGAAGTCGCGTGTGTTTAAACTTTTTTTATTAGTATCGCCACTCCTTCTTACGCAATCGGGGGGATTCGGTCCGTGCGGTAGACGTGGTAACCAGGAATTTTCAAGTTGATTGTTTCGTCTAGGGGCGTTTCAGTAATATAAGCGATGTCAACTTTGTGTCTAGCTAGGAAGGCAATGAATAAGGAGCTTTGATTTAGGAGCACATTAGCATTCCAGTTGAAGATTGTTAAGCACTGAATTGGTTTATGTTGAATATGGTCCATTGAAGAGCATGGGTGGGAGATTGTTGGCAATGAGCGATTTAATTTGGCTTAGGTGGGGTGTGAGTAGTTCGAAGAGGAACTAAATAATGTTGTTCAAAAGTTCTGGGCTATTGGCTGGGGTTGATATCTTAGCGTTGAGGTTGGCTCCGTTTTCAATTTTGTCTGCCTAAGTCTATTTGGTGTTAACGTACGAGTGTCGGATGTAGTTGATTTTGGGGATAGAGGTTTGAGTTTTTGTACGTTGCTATAGCAGTTCAATATGATGGGGACAACTAGGATAATTTGCACTGTGGTCTCTTCCACAGTTTGTGCATTTTGATGGGTGATTGGGCTGTTTTTTGCATTTGACGCATGCAAATTTTTGGCTGCAGTAATTTTTGGTGTGCGTGTACTGTTGACATCTATAGCACTGGGGTATGATCTTGGATTTTTTTCTTACTTCAACAGTTACTACAGAGTAGAATGTAAATGTAATGTAATGTAAATACGCGTATTGCTTCTTTGTTTTTGGTGAGATCAACTGCGTAGGCAGGCAGCGATGTCATTTCTTTGGTATATAATCGCGATTTTTAATCGTATCTGACTGATTTTTTGCGTATCTTCATTGAGAGATTGTTTATCATTTAGTGAAGTTTCCAAATGTGGCGGAAAATAGTATTTATTGCTTTCTATGAGGTTGGAGCGGTCCATGCGTAAAATTTTTGAACTTTGTGGTGATAAATTGTTGAAATGTTCAGCAAAGTATATTAAAATAAGTCTAAACTTACTATGTTTATAGAAGAATAATGTAGCTAAGGGCAAGCGCATCATACTGTTATCGGACGGCATACGGAATATTCGCTCCGATTCACTAGTTGTCGGTCCATTCCTATATGTCAGTGTCAATAGCTAGTGGATAAGGCATTTATTTCTTGCGTGTGGAATACGCAGCTTTTGGTGTAGCATTAAAGTGCTGATGTACCATGACAAATTAACAATCGCGCAAAGTATTTGGTTTGAAATATTTGTATTGTTTTTAGATGAGTAGCAGGATTTCGTTTTTAGTGGAAAGTTTTGATTTTTGGCCTACGAACCAATACATCTGTTTGAGTACGAGGTCTTCGTTTCGTCTGTATGAGTTAAGCAATGATCTAGGTGTAATCTTAGGTATTTAATATCTGATTGGGGACTTGGTTAACGTACTAGCAGTAAATATTACTTGATGGGTTTATTTTGATTCGCCACTTGTACCATTCGATAAGCAGATTTAGGTGGGTTTTTAAAGAATGTTACAGAATCGTTATCCGAGGGTAGGATAGCAAAATAATTGAGATATTTTCTGCTTCGGGTAAGTCAGCAGTATATATAAGATAGAGAATGCACGGTGCACTGCGGGACACCAGATTGTATGGAATAGTAAGTAGAAAGTCTGTAGTATTTTACAGAGAAATTCCTATTAGCGAGGTAAGATTTCGGAAGGAGGTAGTAACTGTTTAAGTTTATAGAGTATGCCACACTTTGTCAAACGCTTGAGACACATCTAAAAATACTTTGTTACAATATTTCCTTTCCTCGATGCTTTTAGATATTTAGTTGACTACTCTATGGGCTTGGTGTAGCTTTGACATATTTTCATAAAATCCTAACTGGTAGTTAAGCAGTAAATTTGCTAGATGATAGTGTTCCTGAATTAGCTGATGTAACAGATTTCTGAATATTTTAGAAAGAATGTATGATTTTGTATAATATTATTTCTGCATGTTTACATATATTAGAAATGTAAGAAAAACATTGGGTTGCAGATGGTTGTAAGAAAAACGAAAACTTTGCGGGTAGCATTTTTAGAATTAGTCTGATTATTCGATTACATCCTTGGGCTTTATGTTGGTTTAACATGGCTATTTTAGCTTTAACTTCTGCTAAGCTTACGGATCTTCTTGACAGCGACATTTGGCAGATTATATTAAGGAAGTCTTCAGTATCATCGTTTGGAATGCCAGATATTGATTCTGCCGCTAGAAAAACATAAGATAAGTGAATTGCTAAGACTTTATTTTGCGTGCTATAGCACATTTGAACAATGTTGGAACCGGAAATAATGAAGCTTTTGAAAATAAATTGTAAACTCTCAACGGAGTTACGCAAGAAATAATTTTCTCTATATAAGAATTTTAATAGACCTACCTTACCAAATGTGGAGCCAGTGAATTGAAGATTTAAAATATTTAGATTTATCTGTTCAATCGCTATAAACAGAGTTGGCTACTAAAGTGACTTTATTTATATGTTACCAAAGCCAAATAAGTTTGGCAAGATATTGAAATAGAGATGTAAATAATTTACGATTTTAGGGACAGGCGCTAAATTATACTGTTACTTAACGTTTGGAGTATATGTCAAGTGGTGTTAATGTTATAATTTTGAGTTTTCGCTCTTTTTAAAAGTACATTTGCTTACCTTTGCCTACCATTTAAAAATACAGGTTGCAGGAGAATTTTGCGATAAAATCAATATAATGTGAAAGGGTGCCGTATTTGAAAATTCAATGAATCAGTGTATTTATACTTGTAATCAGTAAATTCTCCTATTTACGTATGAAATACAATGACAAGCATACGTTCGCACACACTGAGCTTGCATGCATTTATGCGTTCCTCAAAATTACTGATAACTCTCTCGCAGATGTCTTCAGTTATGCGTATGATTTTCGTCTTTATTTCCTTAATTATGCTTCATTTGTTACGCTTGATTTCACAAACCTCCATAAGAAGAAATTACGGGATGTAAGATCGCAAGACTTTGCCGGCCATTTTCGGTCATCAAATCACTTGTTGTAAACTGTTCCATGATGAAAATTAACCAAAACAAAGTAATTTACTGAAAAAAACAATCAACGCTAAATTAATCGGAGTGATAAAAGATAACAAAAATAATAAGAATAGACCTGACAACTTGAAAACAAAAAATGCCACTCGATTTAAATTTGGCGCCCTATATAACTGACCTAGCTTATTCACTTGATCACATCACCTCTAAGAAAAAGCTGCAGGGAACTTCGTAAGATAAAACAACTGGACCTTTCAGGATAGACACAAGGGAAGGTTCCCAGGTGTCAATTCTCGAGTTGAATAAAAAGTTGTTTTTTGTGCTTGAGGTGTGTGGTCTTATTGTGCGTGGGTGCCCTTTTTTCCGACATTGGATATTAATTTCACTTTAAAGCCGACTTAAAACCCGGTGCTGTATGTCTGTCGATGACAAACATTGCACTCGGGACACTGGCGGGAGGACACGAGGGTCCCATTGTCACATTGTTTGGGGTTTGTTAGGATTGATTAAGTTGGACTGGGTTGGGTTAGATTCTCCCCCACGGGACCCGCCTTGCCGCGGCGGGGGAGCTCAGTAGCACGGTTCAGACCGAGTGAAGCTAAGCGGTCCCAAGTCGGAAGTCGGAAGTGGCCATGATCCACGGCTCGACTGTACGAAGGGGTCTTGCCTTAACCGGCCGGACCAAGAGGAGCAAACCTCGCAAGAGGTAGGAGGTATAAAATCCGAAGATGCAAGACTGTTGGGGCATCAGCCCGGGTCGGGGTCTTCGGTAAACTGGACTAGGTGGGTCTGGCCGGACACAATGCGCGTTCGGTCAGAGTGGCTTCAGCCCTCGCCCGCCAACCTGCGCCCCTCGAGCTCCGCGGCTACGCCTCACAGCTCGACAGAACGTAGGGATCTTGCCTTAACCGGCAGGACCGAGAAGAGGAGCAAACCGCACCGGCAAAAGGTTGCCCGAGCATACATCACGCTCAAGCGGTAACGGGACGCCTAGGTACTGGGGCGCACCAAGCCTCAGGAACCGATGGGCCGCAAAACATCTGCGCGAAACAACTGCGCCGTGGGGGAAATTGTGACCCCCAACTAATCGACTAGGAGGGATAACTCAGGGGTTTTAGTTTAGGTAGGCCTTTCCCTTCTGGGAAGGAGAGCCCCACATAATCCGCCGCCCGATTTTCACACGAAGGCGGCGGGTATGCAGTTCAATGCATTTTCCCCTGCGTGAAAAAGAATTGGGTTAGATGAGATTAGGTTGTAAGTTGTGGGTTAGCTAGCGTATTTGGATCGAAGTCAAGCGGTTATGCGACGTTTCTTTTAGAAACGTGTGACCATCAGCCCCAGCAACAGAAAAGGAGAAGAAGATTGCACAAATGTTGTTTGCAACGCTTCAACAACAACTAGTTTATCCAGACGACATGCGTTCTTGCGACTATTTGGATTATCAACGTGAGGATTCGGAGAACGAAGACAACGAGCTTTCAAATTCTAACGATGACTCTGATAGTGATGAAAAAGTGGTGAATATGGAAGTAACTCGTAGACTCGGGATTAAAAAAACAACGCTTTGGATTATTGAATGACATATAACGTAAAACAGGAGCCCTAAAAGCAAAATTTTCGAAGCTTACTTCCCCGGAACAGCTTTATCGCTTTCAGTAACAAAGGGAGCAGGGAGAAACCAGATGTGAAAAACTCAAAATGATTGATGAGACGATTGCGAATCAGTTCCAAAGTGCTAGATCACAGAATCTGCTAGTGCGTGATTGTTATTTGAGAGCGTAGGCATACCAAAAAGCTCAACAGATCCAGTTTAAATTTAAGGCTTCCCGCGAGTAGTTGCATCGTTTCAAAAGAGAACAGATAATAATGTTCCGCAAGGTAACAAAAGTGGTTACAACGCGAAATAACATTGACTATGAGAAAATAGTAAAATCAGCAAATGACTTTGTATCTAACGCTCGCTCAATAATTTCCAAGTACGATCCTGACTATGTTATTAACACAGATCAATCAGGCTTCAATTAAATTTTACTTGAAGCGAACTTTAGAAACATGTGGCAAGAAAGAGATGTTGTTTCAAGCAAAAGTAATGAACGCGTCAACACATACCTACACGGTTAGTAAACTATTCGTTGTGCTACAAGAAACAGGCAATGCTTTTAGAGAATCTGTCATGAAAATTTTGCGAAACAACCAATGCCAAATCTGATTGTAAAATGCAACTCTTCTGGTAAAATGTCAAAAGAGTTGGTAAAGCAGTTTTACAATGAATGCGTGAAACCTGTAGTTGGAAATCAGCCATTTGTGTTAATGCAAGATTCATGGACTGAACAAAAGTACCTAACTCTGTTGGATCAATACTTCGATAAGCAATGCAAGCAGCTAACTGTACCTCCGACAGCTCAATATTTTGGTGAAAGCAATGTACGATTGTGTAATGCTCAACAATTTTTCTGATTTGAACATATACAGAAGACTCAATATACTTGCAATTAATTAATGATAGTCACCGGTGTTTGAAGCCATGAGGAAGTATCCTTGGATAAGAATTGGATATAGCAATGAAGAGAAGCAAGTCTTTTAGAATGTTAATGAAGTCAGCTTTAAGGTAGCTAATGGAAAGTGTGGCCATCAAGACTGCAAAGCTTATTCTTTTATAAAATGTGCTTATTGTCACATGATTTTGTGCTTTGACCATGTATTAAATGACAAAAAAACACATTTGGCATGAATAAAGATTTGTTTTAACCGAAAAAAGTTTGACTTCTTCCTCAAAAATTGCTTAAAACTTCTTAAAATCTCGTAAAAAAGTCAAAGACCATCATTTTAAGCATACATTTATTAATAAGTGAGGTAAAAGCAAAAGTGCCAGACCTAGGTTTAACCCAGCTACCCCCAGCACTCGAATCTGGCACTCTACATTCAAACATCAGCAGTGTGGCCAAATTTCAATCGGCCAAAAGTGGCCTTAACGTCCAATGACGAAAAAAGCGCATAGACACAAAAAACTCCACACACCTCAAGCACAAAAAACAACTTTTTATTTAATTCCAGGATTGATACCTGGGAACCTTCCCTCGTCAGTGGTTTCTATAAACGTTATTTTGATGTCAAATAAACAGAAACCTGTTTTATACTATTAAAAGATAAATAGACCATTTAAGTCTAACTAAAAATAAAATTATCGTTTGTGACTACAGCGTGCTTAGAAACTTAGTTATAATTAGAATAAATTCTCTAAGACGGAAATAGTATTTAGTGTCATTACTATGCATTTTAAAGTACTGCCTAGTGTAAGCTATGTATGTGTGTATCAGAAGAATTCTTAAAATTATTTATGAATGTAAATGTTTTAATTTTATAGTAGCTCATAGTATTCAAGAAGAAGAATATGCGGTGCTCATTCATAGCAAAGTTCAGAAAGTAGAAGTGGCAAGGAAAAATATTAGATGCAAATAATGCTAAGGAAGAAATGGGGCAAGTGTTTTGCTACAAATAATCTAAAAATGAATATCACTCTCAAAACGGGAAGTTTTTTCTTGCATGCCGTTCGTATGTGGCAAATTTCTCAAATAATCTCTTGTAGATAATTTTACTATATTCATGTTTTATATTAAAAATAAATCTCTACACAAGAATTCGTGCAATGCAAATTTTGTTTTTATTGTTGTGAAGTGGATATGCATTTGTTTGATAAATTTATAGGTAATTTAACACCAAAATGTATAAAAAATAACGATTACAAAATTTATACTATGGGATCTTCTGTGGCCAATGTAACACAACCACAATTTGACTTTTCAATGCGTTATAAGTAAAACAATAATGGAGATAGCTACTCTTTTTTTTATATATTTGGGATTAAGTAGTAACTGCAACTATTAATAATAACATTAATATGTAGGGTTTTGTTGTTTTGAAATAAAGAGGTGTACCAGAACAGATTTTTCTGCAGATTATGAAAATGGCGTTCAAAATTCCGTATTACGTCAGGTTTTCCCACAAATCACGAAAATCTAAATATTAAAAAACGTAATTTTTTAATGACATTGATACATGAGAACATTTGTAATGTGTGAAGATGTTTTCTAGAGGGAAGGGAACGAATGTGTGAGGAATAGATAAATATAAAGGCAACCATACCTAACATTTACCACTGAGCTTTTCTTGGATTGTCTTCGATATTCGTTCGTACAGGTTCTTTTCAACATCCAACAATAGTCGACCATCTGTGTACAGTCTACTTTCCTTGGTATCTCTTTTCCAACACTTTAATATCCTGGATGGAAGCGCTTGTCATGCTCTTCCGTAAAATCACCAAGTCAGTCGGGAAAGTGATTTAGATGAACATGAAGAAAGTGAACTTTGATGATCATGTTGCAACCAAGCATTTTATAGGATTCCAACATCTCCTCAACTAAAATGGTGTAATTTGTGGCCTTCATGTTCTCCAAAAAGTTTTGTACTACATTTCTAAATCTAGTCCGTGCTCGCAATTCGCACTCAATCGTGGTTTTCTCGAATAAGTTGTCCACCATTAATTTTTGTATTTGTGGGCCTATAAAAATGATGGTTGTAATTTTTTTAGAGATGATTGATGGAAGCTTAATACTAAGTTACTGTGTTTGCTTACAGTACGGCCTACAATCTTTACTGTGAAGAAGTAGCAGTCGTCAGTGGGATTTGTTGGCTCACGTCACACCATTGATGCACTGAACGGCATTGATTTTCTTTTTCCACTTTTCCATTTTCTCAATTCCTACACACACGCACGGCGCACTTTGTAAAGAGCCCACGCTTTGTTTTGATCTGCTACTTTAATTTCAAAGCATTGAAAATATGCATTTTCACGAAAGCCGTAATATTTTGCCTCTGTTTTTCTGTCATATAAAAGGCAAATATGCGGCAAAATATGAATGATTGACTTATCCACGTGAAGCCATTGACACGTTACAAATGTTGCCATATATCCACATTATTAAAAAATTACGTTATTTTAAATTATCACATTTTCTTAGCTTGTGAAGAAAACCTTTTTGTATTTGTACAGTTAATATTTAAACAAATGGCAAAGTCACCATTGGTCATATATTGTTCAGCAACGATGAATATGCCAAATAAACTTGGAACACGTAATTTAGTGCAAAAGATTAAAACAAGTGGAATTTTTATTAGCAAAGCTAAGGTTCGCTATCAACACAACGCTCGTTTAAAAAACACTATTGGTCAATGATAGTGTGCATAAAACGTATACCAGTTTGTTGCCATTTGCAACAATTATATTTTTTATAAGGCACTATACAACGCATTTTAATAGAGTCTATATCTTTAGACATAAAAAATTCAATTGACTCAAGAAGATAAAGAAACCGACTATTAGAAACGCTGTACATTTGGGAAGTACGTTTTAGAGAACACAACAGTTTAAGATAATTTTTGCAAAGAAGAAACTCATATTGAGCGATGGTCATTTTTTATTTGTCGCATCTTGGAGTGCACTGTGAACTGGACGAATAATTTGCCCTTACTTTTTTGAGGACAAATGGTAGTAACTCTGTTACTGTTAATGGTGTACAATATCGGGAGATGCTAACAAAGCTTTTTTTACGATATGAACTTAGATGACATGCAGTTTCAACGAGATAGAGTCACGTGTCACACAACACGTAAAATATTTACGTTACTTTAAACTAAATTTTCTGATTGCATTATGTTTCAGAGATTGATTAATCACCTCAGTCTTGCAATATAATCCCATTAGACATTTTCTTCAGGGGGTGTTTAAAGGACGAGGTTTATGTCAACAAACTTGTTACGATTTCAAGGCTAATAAAGAACATCAGACATCTAATTGCTTAAATAAAGCCGCATTTGACGGAAAGCATTATAAAAAACTTTGCTGAAAGAATAGTCGCATGTCAGCGGAGTAGTGGAGGGCACATCTCATACGTAACCGCCAAGTCTGCAATAAAACTCAGATTGTTCCAATATTTTGGATTTTATTAAACAAAAACTTTTTAAAAAGTTTAACCTTGATAAGTAATATAACCGAATTAACAATTATGTTGGATTTGAAAAGTTACATACTGAAGATAGAAACTATATTAAAACTACACTCTAGCTAAGAATGATTTTCATACTACTACCAAGTAAGGTGCATCGTGTGTTTGGTTCTCGGGTATAGGGCCGTGGTCGAACATCTTCAGATAGGAAATCTTCTAAAAATTAAGTGTCTGTCCCGTGCGTTTTCGTTTTTATACTCGTACGAGTATGCTAGGGATGGCGTTGGGAGGCCGTTATTGACGACATCGGAATGGTAAATAGCGTGATCGGGCTAGCTGCTGACGTCAATCGGGTCGTTGCAGGTAATATTTTGGCATTTTCTGACGTAACTCACTTTTTCATCGTATCGTGGTCTGTTCTTTGCCCCTTGAATTCATTAAAAAAATTGTGTTTAGTGAATGGAGAGTTGTCTACGCAAAAATATTAGTGATGTTCCTCATGCACATCAAATGTCTGCTTCAAATGAAAGTACATGCATCAGTCGATAAATCATGTTAGACATTGGGTTAAGCAAATGCCCTACTAATTCATGAATTAGATAGAACAATCACAAAATAGCAGAAATCACTTTACTGGTTTTACATTAAAAAATATATTAGCCAGAAAATAACAAACAGTCATGTGACTGAAAAAGTCGTTTGATAGAAAACTTTAACCCTTATTGAAGTACCAAGTTAAAACCGTTGTTGTTCGAAGAAAGAAAATATTAACTGGTATTCGAGTCATTAAAGGGATTACTAAAAAGGAAACACAATCTGTTTGTGATTTAAGTGTTCAATATGCTGTAAAAGTGAGTGCATGTAGTTGCTCTATTGCACGTGATTTTGGCGTGTTGTGTGCCTTAACCGTAATTTTGAACTCTATCAAAATGGTGAAATTTTATTAAGATAAATGGTTAGACAATACCTTATTGCATAAGAAGGCAATGACCAGAAACACCACAATTGTCTACGCGTTTCTTGAAAGATAGAAAACCGTGTTTAAACCATGGACTTAGTCCTACTAATCCTGTCAAGAATGTTTAGGAGATAAAACGCGAGTTGTGGAATAAATGCGGGCAAAATAGTAAATACTTAAGCTACTGATACATGCAAGCATTTGATTGGATATATAAACTTTTGAGGCCTTACATATTAAATCATCATTTTTGGCTGTTCAATCCATCTCCTCAGGCGTTCCACATTGTAGTGCCTTAGGTCCTATATTATATTTATTATATATAGCCGAACTACCCACATTTTGCCTAACATCAGCTACTTATATAGATGATATGGTCACTTTAGCTACTCATGTAAATCTTCAAGCTGGACCGAGTTATCACTTTAACAAAGTTCAACATTATTCTATATTAATTTTATTCGTACTCATCTACCTTTTGCTATTTATAAACTTTCTTTACATCAAGGTCAACTTTTGAGGGTCACGAGACATTTTTAAGCCCAAGCTGAATGTTGTAACATGTAATAGAAAAAACACACACGTCTAAGCCTTGTCGATACGATTGAAAATTTTCTAGTCTGCAATATGGTTCTCGTCGAAGATACATTGCGTCCGATAATATTAAAAAAATTATATAAATATTGAAACCGTTCAAGTTGCAAATCATTGACAAAAGATGAGACTAGACAAAAAATGTTCTTACTCGTCTGAGTACCACATTTTTCTATAACCGACATGCTTCGATTCAATCATTTGTGCCAAAGAAATTGCAAATTAATGTCGTTTTTTAATTGTTCCGTCACTTAACAGTTGTTTTTTTTTTGAATTTTGTAAGCAAAAAGTTTTAAATCCTGTCTGACAATTTTGATTTAGAGCTCTTTGATGCATTTCTCACTGATGTTAGAGTGTCTTAGTTTCGAACTCTTTCGATGTTCCTTACTGTTCGTAGTCTGTCAGTTCTGTCTTCATCATTTTAGACGATTCCGGCGTTCAACCATTTTTGATAACAATAAAAAGAAACAATCAAGCCAGTGGATCTAATGGTGATTTCCAGTCCATCTCTCTCTTCCACAATTTGACGACTGCGATGAGGTCTTTGGCATATTGGTACCAAAATTCATTTGTATTCTTTTGGAAAATATATATATATATATATATATATATTGTTCAGTGAATATAAAAATAAATAATAAAATAATAAAATAATAAAAATAAAATAATAAAATATTAATATATCATAAGTACATCATTGGAAAGGATCATGAAGAAACTATAGAAGTCAAAATTGGGAATTCGTGTCCAACCTCGAGGAGAAAAGGGGTCTAGTCTGGTAACAGAGCAAATTTGTTTATTATTGAACCAATTGGAGACATTTAATTTTCAAAGAACGAAAACCAAGTAACTAATGGACAAGAGGTAGTGGTTGTAAAACGGTTTAATCCCCTCCCCCCCACTGTTACCTTAAAAATTCTGTCTATTGCTGTTTGAGAAATATGAAAACAGCTAGTGAAAAAAGACATGCAAGACCAAATCGTAGTATTTTGATTTGTATTAATGCACAAAAAAGCAACAAATAAACATAATTTAATTTAGTATTAATTTAACTTGAAGCATTTCACTTCAATAGGAATTAAATGAGTAATTGGAGTAATAAAACACTGAAAGTAGCCTTTTTCAAGTTGATCTTAATTTACATTAAAATTTTATTATCACTGCGGCTCTCCTGCAGAGGGCCCTAAAAGTAGCAGCTGAATAGCGAAGTCGACTGCTAATTAAAAATATTTTGCAAACTTGATAAAAAACCTAATTGTTGAGGAGCTCCAGATTGCCGAGCTGCCAGCTTTTTGCGACGACTCCAACTTGTTGAATTTACAAGTGTGGAGCCTAGCAAGCAGAAAAAGTTTTAATTAAAACAGCGCGCAGGAGTTGCCCTATAAAAATTTTATGTCGAATAACTTCTTACGCGTTTTATAGATGTTATTATTGCCCTCCACTTTGAGCACTATTTGCTAAAGTTTATTAAAGTAACAAAAATCTGAAGCAAAAAGTTTAGAAAATGTACAACAAATTGAAAAAATGTATTTAATCATTATTAATAGAGAAAAACAAATGAGAATATTTATAAAAAATAAGTTTTATATTGTAGATAACTATTAGCTCAGCTAAGAGCAAAAATTGCCAGCGTTGGTCCCGTCGTTGAGGGGCGGACTGCGATGTGGACGGACCCGGGTTCATTCCCAGAGCTCTCTGATGTCTGGCGGGTGGCCTACGCAGTGACTAAAAATAACTTCAAAAAATTTAATTTTTTTACAGTGAAGCAATTTTTTATCAGAGTTGTATCCTGTGATTTATTGATGAAGATCCTAGTTACCCGATGGAAGTACGGCGAAACGCCATTTTGTTGCAGTATGAAATCAGCTGTGTCTTCATTCAATCTGTTAGTAACCACCTTTATCTAAATTCTAGAAAAAACATAAAACCCATCCGCTTTAGAAGAGCAACGTTTGTGTCCAACGTAATAACGGGGATTGTTAGTTACCCAAATTGAAACATTAATTTTACTAATTTTTTTTGTAATCCAAAAATGGGGCATTTTATTCTTCCATTATTTAGTTATTAAAAAATGCCTGTATTAAAACTTGGAACATATGACAAACTATTGCAAATTATTGAGTTTATTGCTGCACTTTATAGCTGTTTATTTTGAAAATTTGCTTTGTGGATTATTGTTGCTTTTCAGAAAATAAATGTACATAAAAATTGTCGCCATATATCATGCATACCATTTCTACATGAAATTATTGGACCCTTTTTAAAATTTATCGCTAGATAATATTAAAGAATTAAGAGTTTCACTTTTTCGTGCTATAAGTCATTTTGTAAAAAACTTTCATATCTTTTTGTATCAATATTTCTTTTTAATATTAAAAATACCAGAACGATTAGAAAAGGTACCTCTGATTACGTATGCGCAAAAGAAATAAACGGAAAAGCAACGTCCGTTCTGTAGCGCTGTACGCAGTAGTTCAGTAGGCAGTGCAAAATGGGAAAAGAAGATTTAGTTGGAGTTTACTCATCCGCTAAATCTATTAAAAATGGACTCTGCCCCAGAAAATCCACTAATGTGAAATGGGTGCAGTATTACGATTTCTGTGCGCGAAAAAACCTTTGGAAGCTGCGATTCATCGCAAATTATGTAAGGTTTATGGATCACCCGTGATGAATAAAGGTGTCTTACATTGATGATGTCGTATGTTTAAATATGGACGAACAGGCAAGCAGGAAATTGACAAAGAGAGCCGTCATTCACATGAAACAGTGGCTTGCGTCGCATCTCTTTGACGATGATACTATGCTTCAAGATATTGTCATAGAGTGGTTTCATTTCCAGGTGGAGAAGTTTCAGTGTAGAAAGAATTTCAAACCTTACAAGACGTTATGGCAAGAGCTTCAATGTTCATGGTAATTATGTAGAAAAGTAATGCACTGTCATAAGTTTTTAAGGAGTATAATAAAGTTTCCGTATGTGTGGGTGTTAAATGAAGGTTTCATTCTGAATTGGCCTTGTAATTGTAACAAACTTGGTTTTTGGATTTGATTATTTGCATCAACTTTATAATGTGTCAAAAATACATGAACACTTATTTCTACTATATGGTAGTAATTAATTAATGCACTCTTACTAATTACTTATTTCCACAAACTTTTCACTTTATAGTGTACTTGATTTACAACGAAAACTGTGTTTAACACTATTGTTTTTTAACAATGCCTTATGTGTATAATACAATGTGTTTTAAATACAGCCGAAACTGATTAAAAAAAAAGAAATTTCGAAACATTTACTTGCACATGTCAGTCTTCAACGTACTCCCCTCCGAAGTCAACGCATTTTTCCAGTGTTCTGGAAGCACCTTGATGCAATTTCAAAAAAAGATTTTGGTTGGTGGCCTATCCACTTCCGAACTCTGAATGACAACGTTATTGTCTGCAAACCGCATGCCTTGCCAAAGTAAAAATGACTTTGGGGCCATATCGCGACTATACGGCAAATGTGGCAGAACAATTCATTTCAATATCCAAAGGGTTTCCATAATTTTTTAGGTGTATGGCGGCGTGCTTTGTTTTGAAGAAAGGCTACTCGCTTTCCAACTGTCTTCCGCTTGAATCGAATCTTTTCTTTTACTTCTATTGCTAGGAGGTCTGAGTAATAAGCTGCATTGACTGTTCTGGTATCCACAAGAAAGTCTACATAGATAACCCCTTGCCAGTCCCAGAAGAACGTTGCTATCAGTTTTTCTGTCAAACGGCTCCTCCGTGCTCTCTTGGATTGGGAGAACTTGTATGCCACCACTCGCGTGATAACTGCTGGGATTCGGGAGTAAAGTACTGCACCGACGTTTTATCAGTGCTCACTATAGACTTTAAAAACGCATCACCTTCGTCTTCAAACTGCTGTAGAAGACAACTGGCAACTTGCATGTGTACCATTTTGTTAACGTCCGTCAAAGTGATCAGTACCCACCGTGCATTCACCTTGGAATAGTATAGGTGTATATAGTGCATATAGTGTACGATGTCTTCTACACTACCAACATTGACAAACAGAATTGCTTTAAATTCGTTAATAGTAGTGCGCCTATTCTCAAAAATAAGGACGTCTGCATGATAGAGACGAATTGTAGCATCAAAAAGGAAAATCTTAAATGTAGGTTTGGAGGAAATACCAGAGATAACAACAGCCGGAATTAAAAATGCTTTAAGGAAGATGAAGAACAATAGATATCCATGGTTAGACAGTAATATTGTTGAATGCTAAAAGAAGCGGGAGAGGCTGGTAAAAATATATAATAAATTGCTGGAAACTCAAGAAGTCTCTAAATCATGACGGAACAGCGAAAATCGTAATTGTCCATAAGAAAGGAGCTATTGCAAACTTAAATAACTACAGACCAATAAGCTTTTTGTCACAACTTTATAAACTATTCATAAGAATAATCACTAACTGACTGATGACCAAATTCAATTCTAATCAGTCGGTAGAGCAAGAGAGATTTAGATCAGGATTTAACACATGCGACCACCTTTAAACAATGCAGAACTTACAAGAAAATGGCAAAGAATATAACATCTATTTAATATAGCGTCTATAGACGAAAAGGCATTTGAGTGAATCTGAACAATAATCAACTTGTTGGTCAACTGCGAAATAGGCAGCAAATACAACCAATTAATAAGAAACATAATAAATATTGACGGATTGAACTTGAATCACTTGAGGTTCACTGACGACATTATTATACTTAGTAAAGATTACCGAAAACTACAGGAAATGATTAACCAACTTAACTACCGCTCAAAAAAAGTTGGACTGAAAATGAACAAGACAAAGACTGCGATAATGATAAACGCTGGCAAAAACAAATATTATTTTAGAAGGTACATCGTTGGAAATTAATAAATATATAACATATACTTAGGTCAACAAATCTCAACAGATAAAAAAAGACATGCTCGAAGAAATAAGAAGAAAAATACGAATACGCTAATCTATATTTGGAAAGCTCAGCTACATTTTAAAAGAGTAAGAAGTTCCAAATAATTTAAAGACAAATGTTTACAACCAATTTATTATCCCGGTAATTACGTATGGCTGTGAAACCCGGAGACTGACAAAAAAGAACTCTCAGTGGTTTGCGAAAACACAAAGGGCACACGAAAGGCAAATGCTCGAAATAAATCTAATAGATAAGAAATAAAACATTAGGAAACGTCAACAAACGAAAGTTAACGATATTATGGAAAGGACTGCACAGTTAAAATGGCAGTGGGCTGGCTATTTAGCACGTAAACAAGATAATATATTGACTAAAATTATATTACAGTGTAGACTGCGAAGTTATAAAAGAGGAAAAGAAGACCAAGTAGCAGATGGCGAGATGACATACAAGACTTTGCAGAAAAGATGGAAAATTTTAGGAAAGGTTTATGTCCAACATTCAATGAGAAAAAGCTCATTGTGATTGTGATTGTGATAAATAATTGTAAAAAAATCATTTCCAAAGAATATTTTACAATATATGTAAAAGCCATGCAGATTACAAGTAAAACAAAAATGATAATCTTTAAAGAAGTGCTTTAAACATACCAATTTTTGGCACTAGGAACATCGAATTATAGCAATATTATTACAACCATTAATTTTACAATGTTGCATGTGAATCACCGAAACTGAGTTGTACAGGATTTTTAAAATCTCTTGGTCTACCGGCAAGATAACAACTCTTGTATCATGAATATTTGAAAATATTTTGATAACGTGGAGATAAGAATTGGTTATCAATTAGTGTTTGTAATTTAATTATATTATTTCTGGTGTAAATTTAGGTCTTCATCCATGAGCATCACATTGTCTGAAAAATGTTTAACAAACTTTTTCCAGTCGTTCCTGTAGGTATTAGTTTTAGTTGTGGTGTTTTATCAGTTTTGAACAACTATGGGATAGTGACCACTTCATAAATCAATCAACAATGTACGTAGTTGTAGATTCAACATTTGGAAAATAAATTTCTTTTAATTGTGTTTTAAAATGATCTATAAATTTTGTTTTAAATATACCTTTTACTACTAAAACTTTATATTTTTCAATAGTAAACAAAAAATGAGATTACCTGAAGTTAGTTTTCCAGATTTTGAAGCTAAAATATACATTTTTGTAGGTCTGAATACAGTTTGTGAGATCACTGGTCCAAACTTTCCGCTTAGTTCGTTCAAAACCAAAAATAAAGGTGGTAGTAATTTACCTTCAGCTGAAATTGTTGAGGTGATAAATGGCATAAGACATTGCACTTGCTTCTCTCCTTCGACAACTAGTGTCAGACCAGAATGCACTTCTAGTTGGAAACAATTTTGATCATGTACTAATTAACTGTTTCGCTTTTGCTACAAATGCTGTAGTTCCTTTTGTGATAAATTTGTTAATATTTCGGAAAACAATGTATAGACTTGTTTAAATTTGAAAAGACAATAATAGGAAGCTTTAAATCTTATATCCTTGTTTCTAATTAGTTCATGTGCATCTTAAATCATTGTCATACACTACTAAACCAGGATCAATAGCAGATTTAAAATTTTTGAAAGTATAATCACAAATTATTGTGATTTTCTTCCTGTATGTACCGCCAACGTTGTAAATGTTGTGTAGACAAGACTTTTCTGAATTTGTGTTGAACTGTTGAAAGAGGTAAACTTTTTCTATTTTCCCCACTCTTTCAATACTCTACAGAATTTCTTTTGTATTCAAAACTTTACATTTTTCAGCAGTAAGTACTTAAAAGTAAGCGTTATAAATTATGACGATTATTATAAACTTGCTAAAATTTTATGAACAATGAAGTACAATTTCATTCATTTCAAGACCTTCATAAAAAACACTTATTAATTGTTATCAAAAACATGCCAAATTGTTTAAGTGATGCAAAAATTGAAGAAAAATTGCTTACTAAAAACTTACCAAAGTATTACGCTGTTATTAAATAAAGATAAAAGACCAAATCCTATTTGGACAGTAATTAATTTCATTTCATTCGTCAAAATGTGTTCACTTCTAAACGAGTAATGGATCATCCGACATTACAAATATTTGGAGCTGGCACGCCTAGGAATTCAAGAACTGGAGCAATACATTATCTAAAAGTATTTACGGATACGGAGAATTGAAGTGAACTATATGTGTTTTGAGCGCTCTGATAAATTAAAGTCCAAATCGGGCCTAATCAAGCCTTTAGAATACAGAAGTTAAAGGAGTAGAGGAGGAAGTCTGCACTTCAAAATAGGAGAGATACAAAAATAAGACAGGAAGTAGAATAGTGAGCAGAACAGATATAAATAAGAGCAAATTTATAGGTTAAGGAAAACAATAAGGAACAAAATTGCATGCTAAAGAATAGATAAGAGAAAATAGCTACGTTCAACGGGTGGCTTGCCAAAGTCGTTACGATAGGCAACCCATCATACGCCATAATCCTCAATCGTCGGGACACCAAGAAATGAATGAGCAGCTGAAGTAAACATAGCACAGGAGAAGTGAAGGTGGGAAGAGCACAATAGCGGGTAAAGCTACTAAGACAAAGGCAAAAAAATGGAACCAGAGGAGATAGACAACAAACAAATGAAGAAAATAGAAGATATGTTTGAAGCTATAAGCGAAAACCTATTAAAGATGAATGACAAACTGGAGCATCTAATAAAAGAAAACGAAGAAGTGAGACAAGAAAACGCTGTGCTAAAGAAACATGTACAGGTTCAAGACCGAAAGATAGAATGGCTGGAGCGCGAGGTAAGAAGGAAAAATATTATAATTAGAAGAGTAGAAGACAAGGAGAAATAAAATGGTAAAGAAACAAAACAGGCGCTAACAACAGTAACACAAAAATTAGGTATACAAATCAACAAGGAAGATATAGACGAAATGAGGAGAATAGGAAAATACAAAGCAGATAGACAAAGACCAATATTAGTGAAGTTAACTACGGCAAACAAGAAAAGCGAAATACTTAGCAAGACCAACAAACTGAAAGGAACCAGCATATGGATAGATGAGGACTATACGAAGGAAACGATAGAAGAAAGGAAAAAGCTGATTCCAACGATGAAAGAGGCCAGGAAACAGGGATACAGAGCATATCTGAAATATAACAAACTGGTAATCAACAATTAAATATATGAGGTAAAAGAAGAAGGAGAAGATAAAATAGAAATAGAGAAAGGAAGCTTGCAACTGGGGACCAGCTGCAGTAGCAAAAGAACGGTAAGTAAAAGGTCACCAAACGGCGGGCTGGAGGGGAAACTAAGTACAATAACACGTATAACAAAAAACTACTAAGGACAGACGTAACAAATAACACTAGAAAAGACAAAAATGGCAAAGATAATGGATATGAATTACTAAAACAACAAACGCAAATTAAACAAAAAAGTATAACATGGAAGATAGGGACATGGAATATACGAAGTATAGCAGGAAAGGAACAGGAACTAGATGAAGAATTTAACAAGGCAAAATTAGATATATTGGGAATAACGGAGACCAAAAAGAAAGGTAAAGGAGAAGAAATGCTACAAAGTGGAAAAGTGCTAATATACGCAGGAGTGGAACAGGATCAGAGGGCAAGAGAGAGAGTGGGATGCTTAATAAAAAGGGAAAACTATGAACACCTTAAAAAATGGGTAGCTGTTACAGAAAGAATACTCAAGATAGAAATGCAACTACATAAGTCAACCAAAACAACCTTAGTAATAGTCTACGGTCCAGGAGAAGATGACAGAACGCAACTAAAAGATTAGTTTTGGGAACAATTAACAGAGATAATAGAAAATATAACAGGAAGTATAATAATAATGGGTGACCTGAACGGAAGAATAGGGAGGAAAGATGAAGAAACAGGAGAAACAATAGGTGAACATTGAGAAGAAACACGGAACAACAACGGAAGAAGACTAATCGATTTCTGTATAATTAACAACTTAGTCATAACAAACTCGTTCTACAAACATAAAGACATACACAAGTATACCAGAGAAGTACTGAGTAGAAATGAGAAATCGATCATAGATTACGTAATAATAAATAAAAAATACAGAAAAAAGATACAAGATACACGAGTAAGAAGAAGAGCGGAATTGTACACCGACCACTATCTAGTAGTATCAAAATTGAAAACCTTAATGGAAACAAAAGATAACAAAAAGGAAGCACAAATGGACATACAGAAGAAGATAACATTAAGAACTTACGAGCTGAGAGAAGAAGAAACTGCAAACAAATATACAGAAGAGATAGAGCAAGAAATGAGGAAAATAAATCGAAAGGTAAAAATCCACAAAATAGAAGAAATATGGACGCCATTTAAAGAAGCAATAGTCAGAACAGCCAAATCAACATGCGGAGTAACAAACAGCAATAAAAATAAAAAGAATACATACTGGTGGAACGAGGATATAAAAACAGAAATAAAGATAAAGAAAATAAAATGGGAAAAATACCTAAGAAGTAGAACCAATGAACAGTATGCAGAGTATAAAGAACAGAGAACAAAAGTCAAAGAGCTGGTGAAAAATGGAAAACAACAATCTTGGATAGAATTCGGTGAGAAAAGAAACTGTTCTACAAGATGTTGAAAATGTTGAGGACAGATAAAGAAAACAAATGTCAGTACATCACAACGAAGGAAGGTGAAATATTAAAAGAGAAAGCTGACATAATGAAACGCTGGTAAGAATATTTCGAGAACTTACTAAACACTGAACTAAACGAAGACCAAGGTAAGGGGGAAGGAAATATAGATGGGGAGGAGGAGGCTGTTTGGTTTCCAAATGACCATGATACAGTGAAAATTAAAAATGGTTAATTAGAATTACTGTAAGGGTGAGATTTAGTAAGGGTTGAGTGAGCGCAGGTCCAATACATAGGGTTACGCGAAAGTTACTACTTGCCTAGGCATAAAACCTCTCGCGATTAGAGAGGAAAGCCGGGGCAAGAGTAGGCTTTATTTGTAGTGGTAAAACTTAAGCTAAATGCAATTCATACAAGAAACAATAGTAAACGACTATACAAATCATCGTCTCGCAACGCCGCTAGTGGCGCGAACGCAATTACGCAAGCCGCAAGGTACCTTTCCGCACGCAATGAGAGATCTCTACCTGGGCGTGTGTATACGCCGTCCCGTCCCGCCCCCACGGACACCGCTCCACAGTTAGGGTGACCAGCTAGGCAACCTGCCCCCACGGACACCGCTCCCTTGTGAGGATGACCAGCTAGGCGGACGAGTCCTTGCCCCACCGGGCTCCCTGGAAGGGCCACGGCACTCCGTGCTTCCTTCCCCAGGGTCACACACACCGCCCTTACAACACAATAGGACGCATACGCAACAAACGTACAGATTTTGCACTGAGCTGTGTCCTTGTCACGCAGGCTCGGGCAACACAGGGTTGCCGCAAAGCACTACGCCGCAAAAGGGCCACGGCACGCCGTGACTCCTTCCCCAAGGCACACATACTGCCCTTACAACACAAGAGGACGCATACGCAACAAACGTACAGATTTTGCACTGAGCTGGGTCCTTGTCACGCAGGCTCGGGCAACACAGGGCTGCCGCAAAGCGCTACGCCGCAGAAGGGCCACGGCACGCAGTGACTCCTTCCCCAAGGCACACATACTGCCCTTACAACACAAGAGGACGCATACACATCAATCATCACGATTCCACACTGACCTGTTTCCCTGTCACGCAGTCCTCTTTCCCTTGAAAGCAGCGTACTGGCGCTAACGTCTGGAAGGCTTAACGGGCTCGAGTCACGTCCCTGCGCTGAATGTCGCGCGGCGCCGCACGCGAGCCCGTGCACCCCATTCTCCCTAAGGCCCAGTGGCGGCGCATCCGAGAGAGGGGTCCAGCGTCTCCAATACAGCGGCGGCGCCAAGTTAAGTATCTTTTGTAAAGGCGCACGGGCGCCCGGTAGTAAAGCCCGAACAGAGGCTAACGAACAAGAAGAAGAATATAGACCAGAGAAAGTAAGAGAAGCCATAAAAGAACTTGAAAGAGGCAAAGCGGCAGGACACGATGGCATAACCACTGAAATGCTAAAACTATTAGGGACTAATGGAATAGAGACGCTAACAATATTGTTGAGCAAAATCTTGAAGGAGTGTGTAATACCAACGGGAGCGATATTACCAATATTTAAGAAGGGCAACAAACTGGATTGCAACAATTATAGAGGGATCACACTTTTAAGTAACGTATATAAAGTTTATGGGAGGTTACTAAATAAAAGATTCCAAGCAAAAATAGAGACACAAATGGAGGAATCACAATGTGGACTCAGGAAAGGGAGAGGAATACAAGATCACATATTTACAGTCAAACAAATGATAGAGAAGCACCCCAATACGGATATATATGTGGCATTTATTAACCTACAGAAGGCTTTTGACAGTGTGACAAGACAATTACTATAGGATAGCCTAAAGAAAAGAGGAATAGGGGAAAAATTGAGGAAAAACATAATCAGTTTGTACAAAAACACCAGGAACTATGTTAGGACAAATAACACAGAATCAGAAGAATTTGTGACAAAAGAAGGATTGAGGCAGGGAGGAGTCCTAAGTCCTACACTCTTTAACATAATATTGGACGATGTGACAAAAGAAGTTAAAGGGCGCAGCAAGAAGGTGTATGTGGGGTATAGATATTTAGAGCCAATATATATAACAGAGTGTGCGTTTGCGGATGACTTGATGATATATGCCAAAAACGAGAAGGATTTACAGGAATATTTAGAAATATGGAAATAGTGCTCTACAAATACACAAACTAAAAGTAAATACAAATAAGACGAAAATAATGGTAATAGGAAAAATCAATATACAAACAAATATACAACTAAATTATAAAGGAATAGAACAAATGGACAGCTTTAAATACCTGGGGATCACGATACAGAAGGATGGGAGAAATGAAGCCGAAGTTAACAACAGAATAGTGAGTGCCAACAAATTATACTACGCCCTAAGTAATGCCTTCATTAGGAAAAAAAGAAGTCACTAGAAAGACCAAGCTAACAGTATATAACTCAATCTATAATATAAACTAACGTTTGAGTGCGAAAGCTGGACGATTACTAAGCAGCAAGAAAATAAAATTCAAGCCAGCGAAATGAAATTTCTAAGAGGAATCCTGGAAGTAACGAAAATGGATAGGTTAAGAAATGAAGAAATACGGGAAATACTAGGGGTAGAGCCAATCAAGAACACCATAGAACGACAACAACTACGATGGTTCGGTCACCTGAATAGGATGGAAAACAACAGACAAACCAAAACTATATGGCAAGCTAGAACAATCGTAAAGAGAACAAGAGGAAGACCAAGGAAAAAATGGGATGAGGTAATAGCTGAAATCCTAAGAAAGAGGAACAGAAGCTGGCAAGAAGCGAAAGCAAAATAAAAAAGAGTGGGCAAAATTTGTGCAGAGTGAGACATAAGACAAATAGTGAGGTGTGGAAAATTAGTGCTAAAGGAATTTCTGCTAAGCTAGGTTTAAGAACGCGTATTGCTTGAAGAAAATATTAAGAACAAATTAGTTTAAGTAAATAAAAATTAAACAATACAATTAATAGCTTTAGTAGATAGCTTAATCACCCTACACCGAAAGGTATACAGGGTTTACTGATTATATATATATATATATATATATATATATATATATATATATATATATATATATATATATACGGATACGAGATTGATATAGAGCCACCACATAAATAATAAATTAACTTTGGTGTATGCAAGGTATAAACAATTATTTTTCTTCATTAACAAAAATTCTTCATTGCATAAAGAATATGCTGTTATATTAAATCAATTATTTCTTAAACTAATCTTAACATATGCTTGTCCGGTATGGATTACGTCAAAAACTCGTATGAAAAAACTGCAAATTTTTTTAAAACAAAGTAGCTATCAAGGATTTGTTATAAACGAACAAATTCATAAAGGACTTGAAATATTTATTAAATAGTTCATTCAAAAATTGGCACACTTGACTCAAACGCTAACTTCCGCAAGATTTGGTAGACGTAGATTAAACATCAACGGTGATTAAATTAGAAGAACTTTATTCTTCCGCGTTAATATATAATGTTATTTTATGTTTAATTTCATCAATTCCATCTATAACATTGTAAAAAATTCTTTAATAACCTATGGCCTTAAAGATTTTAACCTTCAGCAGGACAGACGGTCTGGTGACCTTGAGATGTCGCCATGTAAAGAAATTAGGGGACCTGGAAATATTTGTCCTAGAACTTCTCAAGAAATTCTCTCCATCCGTGAGATAGCGCCATCTTGTTAGAATCGCAGTGGTGCATTTCTATGTTGAGCTTCAAAAAATTATGTAAGATCGCACTACATATATTGCTTCATCAGAAAAATACGGATCTACCTATGATGCCAAATTCCGTAAGAGTACACCGTGTAATTACACGTTTATTGTCGTTGATTGTATCCAAAATCTGCTTACTTACGCAGTCCAATAAATGAAAATGGATTTTGTTACTACCGAGCACAACAGCATCAACTCGAACGTTTGTCAACATATCATAAGTAGTCTGCCGGGCATGCCAGTCACATTATTTAAGTTTCTGGATCAGTTCGTGTGGCTAGAACGTAAGATTCCGGTGAAGAATTTACTGTATGCTTCGGTCAAATATTGCCCAGCGAAATGTGCTCTGTGTCAACAGCCTGCCTTATTATTGTGATATTCTCGGGTGTCCGAACGCTACGAGGTCTACCGGGTGATTTCTGTTTGAATGCTAAACCAGTCTGTCGGAAATTGTGTATGTATGACATTATGGTTTTCTTGGTTGCAACTCTTCCATGACGACCTACGAAATAGTCGCACGTCATACTCACAGAATCACCATTCTAAAAATAAGTCTTCAACACAAACGCATGATATTCACTGCACGTCATTGTGTACTAAAATGACATGCCTTGTGCTGCTGATGGATGTACAACTTGAGCGTAGTCTACCAATACATTACGCACGGGGGATAATACAAAAGGGGGAAATTATTCTGCCAGACCTTATATATGACCTGGTCCAATTAGGATAAAAGTACTATTGTACGTGTTGCTAAAGATTATAAAAAAATCAAACATCTTTTTGGTATTGACAAATATAGAATTATACGGAGAGTTCTATTTTCGGACCTAATTTAAGCTAAAAATTTTTATGGACCACAAAAGGTCTATGATCTTCAAAATTTTAATTATTACTGTTAGCTAATAAACCAGCGCAAATATTTTAATTTGATTTGGAGAATAAGAAAAACTTATATTATATTCAAAGACAATTTCTAGGTAGCAAATTAAAGGAAAAGTCTTTATTAGAACAGCATTCCCAAACAATGGAGCTTAGGGAGTGTAATTTCGAACAAGAGAATTATTCTGGATAACGCTGCTATTGTTACGGGTGGTTGTAAACTGATTTGGAAGGTGTTAGATCAGGCGATGGGATGTGAAAGCTGTACTCGCCCGGAAGCGCTTGAGATTGCTAAGAAGCCGTCATTTCCTGTCCGCTCCAAGTTTAAGAAATAAACGAAAGTGAACCTGTGCAGCTCCGCTGCGCTGCATCGGTTTTCTTTGTTCTTCCCTCTCGTGGTTATCGGAAGGTTCTTCTGCTAACTAATTACGCGTTAAAGCTGCAGGAGAAGAAAATCAGCATTATTAATTGCCGCCGCAATTAATTAAATTACGTCCTCCAGCAGCGGCGATAAATTGGCCTCTTTTCCGGCCGCGCTAAAAACTTCCCGCCGCCGCACTTTTACGGTCTGTTTGCCCGGGTCCTGGTCGCTTGGGGTGGCAAATGCCGCGAGAGGCGGCCGCGAGGAAGGCCGGGGAAAGCCAAGCTTGAAATTGCCGCGAGTCGCGCCGGCGGCGCGCGGCCTTTATTATTGAAGTTCCAAGGCGCAGGAAAACACTCGGAGCTGGAACCTAGAGTATAATAGAGGCAGCGAGTTCATTAGAGGAGACGATTTAAATTAGTATCGAAGTTGGCGCAGGCAGCGCCGGCAACACCTGAGCTTGTAATTCAGTTTGACTTACATAATGGAATTGTTGTCTGCGAGCGGGTGGACTCCTCGCCGCGGTGTGAATTTAATTGCGAAATGATAATGAAGCTGTAAACGCGGAGCTTAGAAAATCGCTTTGTAGTACATCTCTGGAAGGACTTGGATGGGCGAACGAGATGGGTTGCTGTACAAGTAACTTCAGATTCTACAACGTTACATTAATTTGCTTAGTTTTTGTGTCAAATCATCGAAGTAAATTTAGACTGAACAAGAAAATGTAAAGCAAAAGAATTTTTTTGATCTGAAAACGTCTTTAAGCTCGGTACGAAGACTGACTGTCAATTCAAAATTATGAGCGACACCAAACCGAGTTTGAAACGACTAATACTCGAAGACTACTGGACGTAGAACGACGGAAAGGCAGCATTTGACAGAGGAAGGTTAAAAGCAGTAAGAAAACTAGCCAAAATTTTCCCCACTCCCCGTACGACACTAGGGAGGAAAGTCGGGTAACGCAACGACAAGTCAGTGCACATCGAGTGGTCTTGGAGAACGTGTACAATTGTTTGTAGCATGGTTTGAAAAAAATAAATGACTGTTTTGTGCAGAATCAAGTACTGCGGATAATTTTAAGGGCATTTAGAATTGTGTACTATGAAATGTGAGAAAACTGTTAACGTATTAAAGTTCAAAAGGTCGTAGTAGATGAAAAGAAAGTAGAAGCAGAATCAGCGTAACACAGCAGACCCGATTGGAAATGCAAAGAAGTGTCGGCGCTACCGATTGAAGAAGAAAGCCGAGCGAAAAAAGCCATCCGAGGGAATGAGATTGGCACAATCGCGATGAACAGCATCAGGTTTTATTGACTAAAGCCAAGTTTTCACGAAAACCTCACGTTAGTAGCCCGGACTACTGCTCGCCCATACTTTTTTTATTATATTCTTAAGCTTAGACCTGGCTGCAAGCAACTCTGACTTTTACATGTTGGCCATTATCTTCATAATGCCCTATAGAAAGCTTTTGGCTTTGTTTTTTCCCGTACATTTTTTTCTCGATTACGGCCCATATATAGTAACCGAGCGGATTGTAGTTAGCGTTGTAAACAAAGATCATAAATCAAAGTACCAATGATCAGAGTCTGATTAAACTAGGGAATGAGTAAGATGGAGTCTAGGACGCCAGGATTTGGAGGGCGCAAAATTTTGAGTTAAGTAAACAAAAAAGTGATCTCGGTCAGATAAACTTTGGGTAGATTACAACTGGCATTGACTAATATTAAAATTTAAAATCGTAGATATATTAACGTATCATGAATTTTGAAAAACATTTATGTTGTAACACAAATAACATACCCAGGAACTTTCTAGAATAATCGATCACCGTCCGCCCTATTTATAGCGGCGCCCTTGAGTTCAAATTCCAGAATCTTCTGATCTTTAATACAAGAAAGAGCAGATGGACATTTGATTCGAACAAGAGAAGTTATACAACTAACAATAATGGTGTAAATAAATGTGTGTTGTTATAGTGACCATCGACTGTTGCGTTGGTAGTATAATATATAATTCTTGTGCAGCAGTGCAACCTTCGTGAGTAAAGTATAATTTTAAAATAAAGTGCCCTTAAATTTACATTTTATTTATCATAAACGCTGAACTAAGAATGGCAAACATAAACAAAATTTCCTAAAAGAAAACAAGTAGAACAGAATTCAGATAATGATCCAAGGACCATCTTAACCGACAGGATAAAAAATACCAAACCTAGACACTTTCTTCTCACATAGTCTGTAGCAATCATAATCGTCTCCATCCACTTCAGTATCTTCAAGCCTAAATTCTAATGCATCAAATGTATAGATGCAAAAGGCTTCGAACTCACGGAGCTATAAAAATATTCTCAATAAAGTGGATCTAACTATAATACTCGATGACTCGACATTGTGATGAACGTCGTGAGTTAGTGATCTACAATGGCACTCAATAAAACAACAGCTCTGATTTTGAAAAATGTGATAACGATATGTCACTTAAAAAGGATTTTGTACCAATCGGAAGTTTTACAAAAAGTTACAAAACAAGTGAGAAAAGCAGCAGATAACTGCAAGCTAAAACAAAATGAGGAGTAATACCAACTATAAAGAAAATAAAAGTTGCCTACCAACTTACCTGAAAAGCCTATAAATAAAATAAGAAAACTTATAACACAGACAATCACAAAATCAACTACTCGAGCAGTTAGAGAGGAGAACAAAAGAAAAGTGCAAAAAGGAAATGAAAAAACAAAAAAGCTAATGGAAGAAAGAAGACAGTAACGAACGACGAAAGGAATTCGGGACAGTATAAAAACCTAAATAAGAAAATTAAACGAAATTAAAAAAGAGACATCTAAATATATGAAGAAGAAATAATTAAAACAACAATAGAAAATAACTCAAATCTCAATGGTATTTGGTACTTCTATACCAAGACTTTGTACTCTCCTTATAAATAACAATGCTCTGTCATTCTTGTGGAAACTGCTGCAATGTTGCTCAAAAAATCAGTATAATGTAACCAGCACATTGTTCTAACTAAAATTTGGTTTAGCTTAGTTTGAAGAGAAACATGAGCTGGCCGTAACATCAGGCACTTAATTATTACATCATCTTATACAGATTTACCTCAATTGACAATTATATAAAATTGAAAATTTATTATTATTATTTCTAGCACTAGCAGCTATAAGCTGATGCGTGCACTTTAGATTTCAAATAAGTGTCCAATCTATTTTTAAAACAGTTCACTGAGGGGGCCACAATCACACTTTCTGGTAGTCTATTCCATTCTTTCACAATACGGTTAGGCAAGAAATGTTTTTTTGGTTTGCTTTGGTGTCTTTGTATTTGTAGCTTAAATGAGTGTCCTCTTAATCTCTTGTTGTTGTTTTTTGTGTATATGTTGGTGAAGCTTGGACCGGAGGTGTTACGGTTCCGCCCGCCAGACCGACATTTATGACCGGTATAATTCACGGGTGGTGGGGGCAGGCCGAAGCCTCCCCCGCTTAAGGGCATGCTCGCACGAAGGCCAACAAGTCCCACCTGTTCCTAAAGCGGTGCCACCACCCCTAAGAGTCCAACACCAACGAGGGGGAACCGGGAAGCCGCCCCGGTTGGCTACCCCCCTCCCCTTAGTCCTCGTGTCGGTAAGGTTCTCCTTACCACGTTTGACGAGTACCCGTCGAGGTCACTCTCGTGATACCTCTACCCCTCTGTTACTGACTAGCGGCATCCGTTGCTCACAGTTGTGGGATTGGGTGACTCTACTATGAAGTTTTACGGGTATCTCGCGCCACGGGGTAAGGCGCACTACCCACTCGTGTCGGTAAAGTTTCCTTTACCACGTTGGCCGAGCGGCCGTCGAGGTCACTTGCGTGAGCCTCTACTCTACATTTGTTGCGCCCGTTACCCACAATATTGTGGGATAGGGTGGCTCGAAGCACCTTTACGAGTTTGCGTCGTAGAGTGAAACGCAGCCCCACTCGTATCGGTAGAGTTTCCTCTACCACGTTGGACGAGCAGCTGTCGAGGTCGCTTGGGCAAACCTCTACCAGATATCGCTACTGCTACCGGCGTCCTTTGCCCACAAGTGTGGGATCGGATAGCCTGCATAACAGTTTTAACGGGATAACATCATGTGGTCTAACGTCTCCGTAGGCCTTGGGCCTAATCGATGCAGCAAATACTCCAGTCGATAGTACTCGTGTTGACAGGTTTTGTCCTGCCTCGTTTGACGAGTTGCCGGCGAGGTCACTTGCGTGAACCTCTACCCCACGTCATTACTACAGGCGGCATCTGTTACCCACGGTTGTGGGATGGGGTAGCTCCACCCGCAGCTTTATGGGTAAACGGTGTGGGGTCTCCCGTTTACCCGCCCATAGTGCCCATTAAGGATTTTATATGTTTCAACGAGATCTCCTCGTAGCCTCCGTTGTTCTAGTGTAGTTAGGCCCAGTTTAGTGAGACGGAGTTCGTATGATAGGTTTCTCAGGGATTGAACAATTTTAGTGTCTTTCCGTTGTACTTTTTCAAGCAATTCATTGTCCTTCTTGAAGTAAGGGTTCCATATTTGGAATGCATATTCTAGTAGTTTTGTAGATTTTAATGAAAAGATCTTCATTTATGTAAGAAAAAGCTTTCCTGACTGTATAATATAGAGTTGGTTTTCTTGGTAACGTTGATTATGTGAGTTTCCCATTTAAGATTTGATATATACTCCAAGATCTTTTTGACATTTTACAACTTCAACTTTTTTATTATTGATGTAATAGTTAAGTTTTGGATTTTTATTGCCTATGTGTAGTACTGTAGATTTGTTTTCATTTAGTGTTATTAAGCAGTCTTGGGTCCATTGGTAAATGCTCTCCAAATCCTTCTGCATTATGTTGTGTGTTTGTAGTGGGTTACCCATAATTTTAGTGTCATCTGCAAAAAGTGATAGTTGAGATTGTACACACAACTTAAGATCGGTCAAAAAGATACCAAAAAGGATTGGTCCGAGCACCGAGCCTTGAGGTACTCTACTGTGGACCTTGTGGAGCTTGGAAAACATCTCTCCTACTCGGACTTTGAAGGTTCTGTTTGATAGGAAATCTTGTACCCATTTAAGGAGTTTACCACGTATTCCAAACTGCTCAACTTTGGCAATCAGTTTTCATATAGGTACTCGATCAAAAAGCCTTTTCATAATCTAAATAAATAACATCAGTTGGTTGACGGATGTTCCAGTCCTAAGTCCACTTATCATAAGAGAAGGTTGGTCACCGTTGACCGCCCCGGGATAAAGTCATGTTGTTCGTCCATTATTAAATTTTCCCTTGCTGAAAAGGTTCTTAATTGGTGAGCTATAACTTTTTCCATAGTTTTGCAAATAATACTTGTAAGGCTAATTGGGCGATAATTGGCTGCTATTTGTTTGTTCCCTTTTTTGTAGATAGGTGTGACTATTGCCTCTTTCCAGTCTGGTGGAACCGTTGCTTGGTCAAGTGAAAGTGTCATAATGGTAGCCAACTGTGAACTCATAACATTGCTATACTTTTTTAGTAAAACAGTTGGTATATCATCGGGTCCCATAGTTGAGTCATCACTGAAGCTTATTAGGGTTTTTTGGACCGTCTGGTGAAAAGCAACATATAACCATGTGTCCTTGGTGAGCTTATTGGTGGAATTGCTTTGTTCGGTGGTTCCCTTACATATGATTGTTCAAATTGCTTGGCAAACTTTTTTATAGTCATAGGCTATTGTAGTGTCATGTTAGTTCGACTAGTTTATTGTTTAATAGTATTGTGTGCAGTGTCTGTTTCTAATTGGTGCTTAGTGGTGAAGCCAATATTACTATTGTAGTATGTATTGCTCTTCTCTTCCTTTTGCCATTTTTACATTTAGAACAAATTTGGACATATAGATAATGGTTCAGGACATATTTAAGATGATTTGTAGCAGTACTACTGTTAAAGTTCAGCTCAAGAAAGGCAGTTTATGTAATTCAATAATCTAATATCTCTTGGTTTTGCTAAGGTAAGAGATAAGTCATACCACTGTAAAGTATTTTATTTCTACATATAATTATTTGCTGCTTGAAAATTTCCATCTGCAATGAGATTCAACTCAACACAAGGACTGTGCATTTCTCAAAATATGAAATCAGTCTGCTACCTTATCCATTACTACTTGCAACTGATTTATGATGAATTAAGAACTGATAAGGTTATCAACATGACAATATTCTCATTTTATAAAATTAAGGCAAAAATTCCTGAATTACTTTCACTATTAGCAGAGCAAATTTTTTGCAACTTGTGACTATTTAACTAGAGAAAATGTGTGATTGTCTGTGACAATACAAATAACACATACAACAGTCTCTAGCATTTTGTGGAGAAAGTTCTTACATTAGAGGGTTTTTATTAAACTGCTGATGAAATAGTTGTGTCGTAAAAATATTTTAGTTGAATGAATTATATCTAATCTAAATAACAAAAATTTTGTGTAATACATTTTTGTTGGTTATGTACACATATAATTAAATTTGAAAGCACTATCTTTGTTATATAAAGAAAAATGTGTAATGGTTTAGCTGCAACACTATGCTTTTAATTAAAAAACAGTATTTATAAAATAAAAAATTTGTTAATTAACATGTTTGACTAATTGTTATATTTATATTATTGAAAGCATAAACGTGTGTTATTTAATACATTGCTAAAATTTATTATTACAAATATTACATGAGTAAATAAACTTTAAACTGTATCTGAGCGAGATATTAGAATATTTGTGTACATATATCTCTGCTTGACTATTTTTTTCAGAGGGCCGTTCTCATAAAGCAACCTTAAAGGATCTAAATAAATGATAGTCGTAAGGACTTAAGTTAGGACGATAAGGAAGGTGGCCCAGTAATTCAGTGTATTTTATTACATTTGACTGGAGTTACAAATGGTATAGGAGCGGGCGCTATCTTAGAAAAAGCAAAGTTTCGATTGGAACGTTGCTTCTTTTTACACAATAGACGACTTTCAGTTTTACCAGCAAATTTCAGTAGAATTGAGCATTGATTGGTTCGTTTACTTGAGAACTCGGCAAAATATGCAACTTTGTGAAACCAAAACACAATTTCAAAAGTCTTTTTTGCAAATAGCTTTTTTTTATTTTAGAGTTTGTTTTTTGTTTGCCTCTTCATACTGGCTTATTTGGACTGGGAGCTACAATGGTAGACTGAAATCTCACCCTGTTATTATTTAGATGTAATTTGTCTTTTGTCTCTGTAATGATCAAGCAGCTTTGAGTGTAGTCTTTTTCAACCAATCTTTGGCTACCATAACCAATACTCACTTTGGCCCATATTTCGTCGACTATTAGCTATCGCTTGCGCTTAATAAGCTACCGAATTCAAATATTATTTATTTCAATGTTGCTAATATAAGCGTTACATTTCAACACCTTATGCAATTTGAATACCTAACTTTTTAATGATATGCTTCTACCGAAGATGACGTGATCTGAACAAAATATTAGTTGTTTTAACATTTTCCCACGTTAAAAATTTTATTATATCGTTATGCATTTACACGAAATACTAACTGTTAAATCATTAACATTGTTACTGACAAAACAATGAGAAAGGACAACTACTTAAGTCAAACTAGTCTACACACACATACTAATTGTAACATTCCAATGTTAACATATTAACAATGGGATAAAAAGCTTCATTTTAATTTTACTCGCCTGACAAGTTATTCTTAAATTTCTTATTACATATTTATTTTATGGCATGTATTTAGTTGTATGCTATAGATTTTCAATTAAATGAAGATTTTGTATTCTTTGGTATGTAGTCATTTTGAAGATAGTCAACAAATTCAACGTTCATATCCATTTATTTCTTAAAAAAAAGCTCTGTACTGAACTGTTTCAGTTATTTAAAATGTGCCATTTTAAAAATGAAAGTGTTGCTAGTATTTGACGACTGTACAAAATATTAATAAATTCAGTGCAGGAGATAATAGCTTTAACATTTCATGTTTGATTAAGATATGATTGATTCCCAAACATTTTTTTAAATTTTGTTTCCAATTTTTTTTATATGCACCAATTGTTCTAACTGATATGCCAGCTACAATTACTAAGAAAAATAATCTTTCTATCGCCAAAGAATAAGTAATAAATTGAGCAGCATGGTAAAGTCACTTGGCTGTTGTGTAGACGAATCCTCGTTTACGCTTGGATTCAGATGCCTGAGGTGGCGTACTCAGTTATTAAAAATAATTGAGTACCTGCGTTCACTCAAATAAAGGGTAATAATGGCGGTCCTTTAAGATATAGTGTTTGCCACATCGTCCCGCATCAGAGATGGTGCGCGACGGCCGGGCAATGAGGGTGAACATATGAGAGCCTTAATGTTTCAGTTTGTAGGCCACAGAACGTAGAACCATCACCAATACCATAAGTAATGAACTAAACATTTAGAGTATATGTAGTTTTAAATTTTAATTTGCAAAACATTAAAATATTTTATAAAGACCTGCATATTCCTACAAATTTACATCGAAATAAAGTGATTAGAGTTTAATATTTTGTCTCTTTTGCTTCTTAAAATTGTTGATACTTTTTGGTTTATTTGAAGCAAGAGTTTGCCACACACATAAAAGTGTTTCGCTCTTTTTGTTCTTTATCATAATTTGCCTTCCACTGACGTATCATAAAATCTGCTTAGTTTTTAAAATACTCTTCAAACGTTCAGTTTAAATTGAGAAACTAAGGGGTAATCAAGTAAAACAAATTCTTGTCAAAAAGTCATTTTTTTATCATATTTGCAATGCGTTTAGAATTATTATTTTTCAGAAATGTTGTTGTTTCCATTTTCTAATTTTTTCTGACTTTCTAGCAAGTACTTACAAAAGTTTTAGGCCTAAAACAATTTTTATTTTAGAAATTTTTATGTTTTTAAGAACAGCTCGTTAAGCTCTGTCGATTGACATATAATTTATTTAGGTCAGACTTTTGGATCAACTCCGCCATTGCCGGTCCCAAGCCCGGATGAGAAAGTGAGGAGGGGGAGGAGTATCAACCTCGTTAAAAAACCTGGGTTCAGCTGGCTCCGGCTGATAGCACCCAGTAAGGGCCTCTTCCTAGAGTTACAGGATGAAAACCGGTCAACGGACTCATAATATACGAGTGCGGAAGAACCATCAGCGGGAAGATTGGTCTCGTGAATCCCGTAGAAGATAGCTAATCTAAGGGAAGAAAACCCTGAGAATAAATTACCTGGTCCTCCAGGTTGGGGATTGGGGCAATGGGCCAGCACCCCATTACTTGTAAAAATCTTAAAACAAAGTAGAATGAAAAATTCGTCTAAAACAAACAATCTCCGGTGGAATCCACCTTCCGATTACGGAAGGAGCCCGTAGGATACGGAGGGGGCAATTCTACGTTTGTGAAGAGTAATGCCAAAAAGTTCAATATTAAGAAATCAGATGGAAGCCGAATACAACGAAAGAATTGGACAATGAATATAGGAACTTGGAATATACAAGGACTAGCAACAAAGATACAAGAAGTATTTGCCGAGATAGAAGAAATGGGAATGGACGTAATTTCTCTGACAGAAACAAAAAAGAAAGGAACGGGAATAGAGGAAATAGGACAATACTTACACATGTGGAGTGGAGTCCCAAAAAACGAAAGAGGAAAAAAGGGAGTTTCTATGGCCATTAAGAAGAAATATGGAAAACAAATAAAAAGTTGGGAAGCAGTAGACGAGAGGATTATCAAAGTAAACCTCGAGAGTTTTAGATATAGAATGACAATTTTAGGAATATATTCACCTAATGAAGATGATAGCCCCACGAACAAAGACCAATTCTATAGTAAGTTAGACGATATAATAAATGAATGTCGTACGCGGCGAGAAGTTCTGTTACTGGGCGATTTCAACGCGTGGGTAGGATGCAAGACGAACGATAAAGTCGTAGGACAATTTGGTGATGCCAGAAGAAACAGTAATGGAGAAAGGCTTATAGGTCTATGTGAAAGTAACAACCTAAAAATCCAAAATGGTTTTTATAAGCACAAGAAAATTCATACATATACTTTTGAGGAACATGCACGACAACGAAGAACAATCATTGAATATGGTATAACTCGACAGTATTCTACCGGTAGAATCCAGGATGTTAGAGCTTACAGAGGCCCGGCATGCGGAACGAATCACTATTTGGTGAAAGCCAAAATAGTGTTTTCACCCAAAGGACAAAACAAGGTAGTAATACCAAAACAGACAGAGAAAATACTACAAGTCAGATACAACATACAAAGTCTACAACAAAGTAGCATACAATACATGTATCAAAATAGATTGGATCAAAAACTTAACGACCATCTACAAGGATCAAACACAGAGATGTATGAACATTTAAGAGCAGGCCTACAGCAAGCCGCAAAAGAAGCCTTAGGAGAAGAGGTTAGAGAAAAACCAAGAAATTATTGGATAAACGAAGACCTAATGGAGGAAATACGCTACAAAAAAGAACTATATACAAAGTGGCTAAATACTAAAGAAGATGAAGATAGAGATGCCTATAAGATTCAACAAACTAGAGTAAGACAATTGATAAAAACTACAAAACAACAAACGTGGGAAAAAAGTGTAGCGAGATAGAAAGGTACATAGGTGGAAGAAGGACGACAGAGGTATGGAAATTCATAAGGAATGTAAAAGCTCCACATCGAGAAAAAACAATAATACAAAATATTCCTGCCGAAGAATGGAAACAATACTATTTAGAGCTACTCACCGAGAAAAGACCTATATTCCAAGAAACTACGATGACAGAAGGAAGAACGATAGATATTAACTACATAGAAATACAAGAACAAGTAACTAAAGCAATTAAAGAAATGAGAAATGGAAAGGCTCCCGGTCCAGGAGGAATCCCCGTTGAGTTGGTAAAAAATGGAATACCGAAATTGTATAGGATGATAACAAAACTTATGAATAAATGCATAAATGAGGGAAATATACCAAATGAATGGAAAATAGGATATATCTCCAATACACAAGAAAGGCACATCTGCGACAACTACCGAGGAATAGCAGTTACAAGTACTTTTAGCAAAATATATGGACGAATTATTCGAGACTTAATTGAACAACAATATCAAGCCGAAGAAGCGGAAGAACAAAGCGGATTTAGGGCAGGCAGATCATGTTTGGATAACCTGTTCTGTCTAACACAAATTGTGCAGAAAAAACTAGCAACCGGCAGAGAACTGCATTTAGTATTTCTCGACATATCAAAAGCTTATGATAACGTCCCTGAAAAACTATGGGACGTAATGGAGAGCAGCAACATCAACAGTACATTAGTCAGGGCTGTGAAGAACCTATATGACAATCAAACAGCGAGAGTAAAGGTAGGAGCGGAACTAACAACAGAATTTAAAGTTACGAAAGGTCTAAGGCAGGGTTGCTGTATCTCACCGACGTTATTCAAGATATATATAGAAAAAGCACTCGAACAATGGAAAAGGAAAAGTATGGGAATGGGGATACAACTGGACGAGGACACTACATTATATACGTTGCAATTTGCCGACGACCAAATTATTATGGCACAAGAAATAGAAGACATTGAATACATGACAAGGAAAGCTATAGAGGAATATGATAAATGGGGGCTTAAAATTAATGTAAATAAATCAGCATATCTTAGTATAAGATATGAACAAGACGTTTTAACCTTAGAAACAGGCGAAACTATACCGACATGTGAAGAATACAAATATTTGGGAGCAACAGTAGGAAAACAAGGATTATATAACACAGTGGTAAAAGAGAGAATAAAACAAGGCCGGAAAGCTATAGGTGCGCTAAATGGTACACTTTGGGATGCAAATATAAGCAAAAAGAATAAAAAACAAATATACTCCGCTATGGTTCAAAGTGTAGCACTATATGGAGCCGAAATCTAGCAACTCTCGGAACAACATAAAAATCAACTGAAAGTAATGGAAATGGACTATTGGAGAAGATCAGCGAGAATATCCCGAAGAGATAGAGTCAGAAATACAAGAATACGTGAAATAATGGATGCAGAAAGGGACATCTTGGAAGAAATTGAAAAAAGGCAACTCTTGTGGTACGGACATGTCGAAAGAATGGGTAACAACAGGCTCCCGAAAAAAGTAATGCAGTGGCAACCAAGAGAAAGAAGAAAGAGGGGACGGCCAAGAAGAGGTTGGAATGAGGAAGTAGGAAGCCTGAAGCAAAAGTGGGATATTCAGCAAGGCGCTTGGATGAACAGAAAAGAATGGAAAAAAATATTGAACTCCGGAAGACCCAGATAGAGGTTAAAATACGGAAAGAAGAAGAAGACTTTTGGATCAAAAGTTTGTCCCTCATACAATATAATGACAAGTTAACCAGTTAAATATATGGAGAATGCATCAAGCGAAATTGGTTGATTTATATAAAATCAAACGCTACGCAAACTTTATAGAAGGACGGCGTTCCTAGCAACTAAGAAATTTGATGATTGGAAAAACAACCATATAGTAAAAAACTATCACAATAGCTTTGAATACAGCGAGCGCATTGCTGTTATTAGTAAACGTTGATTTTTACAAAAGGGGTTTAATGTCAAAACAGTACAAGAAAGAAGCTGTGTATTGGCGAAAAATTCTCCTAAGAGTTCTTAAAGTTCTAAAATTTTTAACTCTCTGTCAACTACCATTTCGATATAATCTAAAAAATGGTAATTTTCTTGGCTTTGTAGAACTGATTTCAAAATTCGATAATATTATAGTCAAATATGTAGCAAATTTGGAAATGAAGAAAAAAGTGTTTTTCCATGCTTAGCAAGTAAAACTGTCAATAAATTTATTATACTATTAGAGAACCAAGTTAAAGTAGAGGTTGTAAATGCCAAGTATTTTTTCCATAATTGTGGACTTACACCAGATGTATCGCATACAAATTACTTTTCGTAGTACGGGAACTTGTGGTGAACGATTTTGACGTTTATTTCTAATTGTAGTCAGAAAGATGAAGAGATGGGGAATGCTAAATAAGTATAGTAGACAGAGCTACGATAATTCCAGCGTCATATTTGAGTGCTACAAAGGACTTTGGACTAGAATAAAGAAAGTAAATCTTTTGACCACACGCGTTTAGTTTTGTAAACACTCTTTGAAGCAAAGATAAGTTTTTAAGACTAGAAAATAAAGCAAAATTGATGTGTGAAACTGTTGCCTATAGAATAGACATTACAAGAAAAAGAAAACTCCGTCTGCGGCAGCGAATGCGTGGTTTGAATAGCCCAGAAGCTGCCGTTGTCGGTCTCAAGCCCGGGTAAAAACATAGGGTTGTGTCGTTGTAGCTAGCCACTCAGCACAAAAAGATACGGCTCTAACACTTCCAAAATGCGGGTGAATTTTAAAACAAAAATGCTATATGTCAATAGAGCAAATAGCCCTATGGATTCTGGAAAGGGCAAAAATTTACACCTAAACAAATACAACAACAAAGAAAAAAGCTAAAGAAAACAACAAGAAGAAAGTGGAGATTTACAGTCGATACTTGGAATGTTCAAGGATTGCGTACCAAACAAAAACAAGTAGTCTTAGAAATACAAAAAATAAAAACATATATTATACTAACGGAGACCAAAAATAAGGAGTTTGAAAGAAATACTGGATAACTACTACTATATATGAAGAAAAACACAAAACATTAACAAGCCAAAAGTAGAGTATCCTTATTAATTAAACGAAAATGGACAAAATACATTATCCCATTCGAACAAATAGATGAAAGAATAATCACATTTAAGGTAAACATATACGAACAACCGACAATCATTCTGGGAACCTACGCGATAAATGACAATGCTTTAAAGAAAGAGAAAGATACCCCCTTTGACAAGTTGGCGAAATTAGTAGAGAATACACCAAACAGAAAAAAATTAATAGTTATAGGAGATCTAAAAGCCGAGTTGGAAGAAAGGACGAAGACGTAGTGGGTCAATTTGGAGAAGATACTATCAACGACAACGGGCAAAGATTTATTCACTTATGTAAAACAAAATCTAAAATTGATAATAGATCTACTGGTTACGAAAAGAAATGGGAAAATATATATAAAATACCATAAAGCCAAAACAATGGATATAATAATTCATACTAATAGATGAGAGATTACCAATTTTAAGACTTAAGGCAACTTTTTATAACATAACTCTGGTTAATGTACATGCACTAACTGAGAAAAGCGAGGACGATGCTATAGAAATGTTTTATGCAAAGCTGAAAAACGTTACAGATAAAATATGAAGACGGTGATAGGGGATTGGAATGCCAAAGTGGAAAGAAAACAGGTATATGCACCAACTACAGATAAACATAGCCTGCACTTTACTACTAATGATAATAAAATGCAAATAATAGACTTTGTTTGCGGGAGAAATATGATAATAACTAGCACAAGGTTCGCTCATAAAACGAGAAATCAAATAGATCATATAATAATAAATGCACGGCATGCCAGCAATATTTTGAACTGTGATACGGATTGTTTTTTTAGTAAAGTCGGAGTTAGACAAGAATAACATGCGAAAATCAAGACAGAGTAGTGAATAACCAACAACTTGATATGGAGAAACTTTAAAAGAGTAATAAAGTTAAAGAAAAATATGCAAATAGTGTATAAGGGAAATTTTAAATTCTAGAACAAACAGAAAAGAAAGAAAAAACAAGAAAATCGGGCAAACAAAAATAATATTGACTGACGGTAATAGGAAAACGCAAAATCAATAAAAAAAGTGGTACGATGAAGAATGCGAATGAGTAGTTGTCGAAAGAAATGAAGCAAGGTTAGAAATATTAAGAGATACTGCGTACGACAAAATGAAAGATTTTAAAAACAAAAAAAGCTGCGTACCTAAAATGCAAAGAAAAAAAGAGAAAACATGAGCAACGTAAAATGAAGGAAATGGAATGAGCGGTTTCCGATCAACAACATGATTCTGTAAGAGTGAGGAAGGAAAACTGCTGGATGGTAAGCAAGAAATAATCATAAGATGGAAAAAATTCTTTGGGAAATTACTGAATCCAACGCAGGATAAAGTTTACTCAATAAACGAAAGATGGGAAGACCAGGACAAAAAAGATTCAGTAAATCCAACTACAAAAGAAGAATTGGATCAAGTTATAAAAACATTAAAAAATTGCAAAGCACCAGACAAGGACGGTATAACTGCGGAAATGTTCAAATACCGAGGAGTAGCGGTAAGAGAAGCAATAATAGTAACTATCTGGAAACAACAAATAATCTTACAAGAATAGAGTACGGCAATCATATGCCAAATATTTAAAATAGGAGATAAGGCATTATGCGATAACTATAGGGACATAACCTTACTTAATATAAGACAGATATAAGACACTAAGTAAGCTAAAAGAAAAGAAATTAAATGGATGGGTAAAACACAGTGGGAGAATATCAATGCGGTTTCAGAAAAGGCAGAGTAACTACCGAATATTCATAATTAAGCAGATGTTGGAAAAATTCTGGGAGTTTAACATCGACTTACACCATCTATCTGTTCGTAGACTTTCGATAGGCCTATAACACAATAATAATGTCAGAACTGCTTAAAGAGTTGGAAGAGTTTGGGAATACCTAGAAAGCTGATAAGATTAACAAAAATGTTAAAAAATTTGCTTGTCACGAAGGCAAAAGTCAGAATACAAAGATAATCGACATAGAGTTTCACTATTCGTAATAAATTGAGACAAAAAGTGCAATGCCAACGACGCTGTTTAATTTCGTTTTAGAAAGAATAATAAGAAATGTTCCCGTTAACCTGGGAGGCAGAATTTATAATAGACAATGTCAAATACTGGCATATGCAGATGACATTGACATAGTAAGTAGGACAATAGAAGAAATGAAAGACGTTGTTACATACATGGAAAAAGTGGCAGACACTGAAGGCCTAAAGATTAACATATTAAAAGAAAATGTGTAATAAAAGAAAGATGTAAACGAATATAAAAATAGCAAAAAAATTACAGTAATCGGAAACAAACATAAATCTGTTTGAAATTTCAAATATTTAGGCTCTGTAACTAATGAAAAAATAACATAGAAGAGGAAGTGAAGGCTAGAATATTCGAGCGTAATAGATGTTACTATAGATTAAGAGATATATTAAATATAAACTTAAAGTTAGCCCAAGTTAATTTTACAAATAAACAAATTCAACTGGCCGTTACAAATTATGTAAAATTCTTAGGGCAGACTGACCACATTTATAAAGGGTCCGCCATATAACTTTTTTTAAATGCTATAAATAAAAAACTACGGAATATTTTTTCATTTTTTTTTATTTGAAAGTATAATCCTTACGGTTAATAATGGAATATAACTTCATTCATCTGGCTGCCTTGGCTAGCCATGCAGTAGCTTATACGATCGGTCCAATTTTTGAGTACATTTTCGATTGTATGCAGCTCTATTTCAGCTATGGCTGCACGAATGTTGTCCTTCAAAGCCTCAATTGTCTCTGGTTTGTCGGCGTAACACTTATCTTTGACGGCTCCCCACAAATAATAGTCCAACGGTGTCAAATCGCAGCTCCGAGGCGGCCAAACGACATCAGAATTTCGTCTGATAATGCGATTTTGGAAGACAGTGCGCAAAAGATCGATTGTAACGTTGGGTGTGTGGCACGAAGCGCCGTCCTGTTGAAAGCAAATATCGCCAATATCTTCCTCTTCAATTTCTGTGAACAAAAATTCTTTCAACATGGCCCGATAACGATCACCATTGACTGTAACAGCCGTTCCTTGCTCATTTTCGAAGAAAAATGGCCCAATGATGCCTCTGGACCAAAATCCGCACCAAAAAGTGACTCGTTGTGGGTGCGTGCGGGTTTTCTGTGTCCCAAATGCGACAATTTTGCTTGTTGACATACCTGCCGAGATGGAAATGAGCTTAATCTGAAAAGATGATTTTTCGCCCAAAATCGGCATTTTCTTCAAGTCGATCCCAAGCCCATGAAGCGCAGGGAAAACGCATTGGATGGTCAGTTGGCTTCAATTGCTGAACCAATTGGACTTTGTACGGCGTCATACATACCTAGGCCTTTACGCAAAATTCGTCTGAATGATGTCTCCGAAATGTCCAATTGTTGAGAACGAGGGTGAACTGATGTTCCTAGCGATTCACGCACACTCTCGGCAACAGCTGCGATATTCTCGGGTGTACGCACTGTTTTTGGTTTTTTACGCGTTGGTTTGTCAATAAGCATGCCAGTTTCTCTCACTTTTTTTTAACAAGATACAGCACATACGGAGATGACGGTGCCTCTTTTCTTCCCATTTCCGTACGTAATTTTCGCACACATTCTGCAACATTACCATGATTTTCAAAGTAATGTCGCGATATTTCCCAGCGTTCTTAAAGCGTATACACAACCATTTTCGTTCAGCGAAAGGATAAAACTAATTTTCTGTCAAAAATGTCATGAGCTAAGTGTTGCCATTCACCGAATAACCGCTAGTTCAAAAAAAAAAACGTTAAATGGCGGACCCTGTATAACAACAAAGAACACACAAAGTAACATAAAATTGATATAAACGCATTGGTTTCTAGCACAACAGCAGATAAACTTCTATTCTATAAGTCTAAAATTAAATTAGATGAACAGAAGCCTTCAAATTAGATGAATAAAATGATATTCGATTTTCCGTCGTATATAAACAATGGAATTATACACAATGTCTCAGGTGTTTCGCCAGTATAAGAAAAAATCCATAGACTTGTCACCAATTACTAAGATAGAGTCACAAGATACCCAAACATATCAGTCAATTGAGAAACCTTCTCTAAGATCAGAATACGACCAAAACGATAATAGACAATTGATAACAATTAAAGTATAAGTATACTACTAACAAAAGCGTTGTCGTTGGAAAAGGTCTTTTTTCAACATGTGACTTTCAAAAAAATTATTTATAACTTCCTTAGGAAAGCTTGTACATTCGCTTTAACTATTAATAAAAAAAATCCAAGAGATACATTATTAACTTCGAAGAACTAGCTGTTTTTTTAGTGTCATTAACTGATTTTTCTTTAAAGTTGTGGATATTATCATACGTTATTTTACAAAGTAATACAAGAAAATAAATTTAGGTCTCAGACTCAAATGTCCTTTAAGATATACATGAAATTATCGAGTGTGAAAATTATCCGAAGACGATTATTTAAGTATTAGGTAAATCATAATTGGTTATAGAAAAAAGTCTACATTATCTATGATAATGAAAATTATTAAAAGAAAATTTTGCTCGTGGATATTTTTCCAGAATAAATACGGTGGAGTTTTTGATAAAACATTAAAAGGAAGGAGACGCCACGCGGTTCGGTTACCTAAATATTAGCAACAATTCGCGATAATTTACGCGCACGCCATGAATAACATTGCCCGGGCGCGTCGGTCATAATTTATTTTTTAAGTTGCGGTCGGGGTTCGTTAAAGATTGAAAGAGCAAGCACGATAATGGGGAATGTTTGCACCTCGGCAAACTTTGACACGCGCGACTAGTGCGCAGCTAACTCGCTTTTCATGCTGATTTACACCGCCGTTGTGGCCGCAGATCATAATTAGATAATTAGCGGAGCAGCTAATGTGTGTTGAAGTTGCGGCTTTATTTATTCTGGGGATGCTAAATCTCCAAGTTCGCTTATATGCGGGAGCGGAATCCGAAAGTTGCGAGCTTAATGTTTAATCCAAGTTTAATGTTTTGTTTAAAAATGGAAGTTTGCTAATTATTGTCGATGCACACAAATAAAACGGAATGTATCGGAGGCAAGAAGTTTTTTTATGTTGCACAAACAGGTTTTTTGGTTGAAGGAATAATTTTCATATTAATACACACAATACAAGTTTGTATTTTAACATATAGTGGCCAATATTAGTTTAAGATGCATAGTTCTGGACATTTTTGTTGTCGGAATTATGGAAATGTAGCAACTAGCTACCCGCATAGTTCAATCAGCAATCGTTTAACCACGTATGGAGATACTAGGCGTTGCCCGCCAAAAGGCATTTTTGGCGCGTCCTGAACTGACAATTTCATATCTATTTTCCCTCAAGTTTTTGCAAGGTAGGAACAAATAAATTTTCAACCTGATCGGGAACCTGGAACAATTTAACTTACCGCTCATTTATAATGAACGTAAGCATAAGCCACCCATAAGAGATACGTAATACGTAAGGTTAAATCAATGCAAAGCTTAAGCGCTCGTTCATAATGCACTCCCGTAATTTTTACGTTTTACGTTCATACGTAAGGAATACGTAAGTTGAGATCGGTGCAACTTCACGTATTTTTTACATTCATTTGCAGTAATTTTTAATTTTTTCCTAGATTAATATTAGCAGCAGTAACAGAATGTTTGTTTTAATTCTGAAATTGCATAACCTAACTTTAGTATTGTGGACATTTTGATTTCATTTTTACAACGGATAGGGAACCATTAATTAATTTAGTAAATATGCATCTGTTCCTACACCAAAAAAGGATGACCGGTATAAAGGCAACATAATTATGCAAAATGCCTGGAAGAACATTGCTGCCGCTACTATGTTTAGTTATGCGCAACATTCAAATGTTTACATAAGGCTTACGCGCATTATACGTATTTTTTATGGGCGGTATATGCTTATGTCCATTACAATCGAAGCTCAGCTCGGCGAAAGTAAATCAAATTGCCGTGGCAGACGTGATTTTTGCGTTTAGCAATGATAATCTCTGTATGGCTATTCGGCAAGGAGCAAGAGGGCCCCCGACGTGCATATACGAACGCACGGACATCCTTGTGTAAATTAAGCGCTCAGAGCGCGGCACGCCAAATTTTATGTCAGCCGTCTTTGTTTACTTTACGTTCAAATGTATAAGCTGTTTTTATTTACAACGCATAGGCCTCCTCGTGTAAATCAGAGGACTAGCACGCAAAATTTCTTTGTTTACTTTCTGTTCAAATTTATAGATAGATTGTTAGACAGCACAGTTGTCAAATAAAAAGCACATTGAGTAGCAAGATCCACATCGCTTTACTGTTGAAAAAATGGCCGCAGGCTATATTAGAAAATGCTTTGAATATACCTGGCACCTGGCGTTCCTCTTTCCATAAACATCAAAAGCAAAAGAAAGTTCTAGTTTATTACATCTCATATTACTATTCAGGAGTTTGACTCATGTATTGGGGTCGAATAAAAGTTGTCGGAAAAGTTCGTGTCGATTTGTTCATAAAGAAAGCGCTTTTTCTTGCAGTTATTTTCGTTTATAACTTGTCCATATCTGTTTCATGATGACGCCGTCGAACGAGGAAATTTGTTTGCTGTTGCACTTTCAATGGAAGTTGGGATTGAATGCATCCGAAGCTGTTAGAAATATTTGCGAGGCTTACGATGACGTCATAATTGGAGATCGTGTGGCGCGCAAGTGGTTTAATTCATTTCGCGAAGGAGCTGAAGACTTGGTCGACAAGTCGAGGTCTGGGCGTCCACGGAAGTCGAGCGTCATGCGGTCATTGAAGCAATTGAAGCCAGTCCGTCCATTACAACTCGAATGTTGGCTGAGGATTTCGATTGCCATCGCTCAATCTTGAGGCCGAAAAAGTTTGGAAATGGGTTCCACACGAACTGACCGAAGTAACGACGACGACTTGAAGTGGCGACTGCACAGTTGGAGCGCAACGACCGAGGGCCTTTCTTGGAGAACATCGTCACCGTTTAAGAATCCGGACCATCACAACCAATGGTTGTCACCAGGGCAAGCTTCAATTTCACCAAAAAACTACTTCCGTCAAGAAAAGCGACAGCTTTGTTTCTTTGGGACCGTCGACATGTGATTTATTTCGCTGAAAGATGCGAAATCATCAAAGGCCGATTATTCTGGTTTATGACAATGCAATGCCTTGCATTGCTCGATTGACAAAAAACACGGTTGCCAAGTTCGAATGAAAAGGACTTGGCACTGAGTAATTATCTCTTTCGAGCTCTGGAACACATTTTACGTGGAAAACGGTTCAAAAACGTTGAGGAAATGGAGGAAACACTCACTGAATTCTTTATTTTGAAGACTCAGGAGTCTCGTGGTATATATTTATTGCCGAAGAAGTGGTAGCAAGTGGTCGTTGTGGATGGAAGTTGGTATTATGTATAAAATCAGCACGAACTTTTCCGCCAACCTTATACATCCCTGAAAATGGTTTCTAAGTCATTGCTGCGCGTATATTCTGTAAGGATGGAGTCGAATAAAAAAATATTTAAAGAGTGTTTGTAGTACTTTATTATTTAGCAAGTAAGAGCGACTCCTGTTTCAAACAACGCTATTTAATACCTTGGATATATATTTATATATATCTTAATACGTTGAAACTATATTTAAGTCAAGAGAGTCCGTCAGTTACGTGCAGCCAACTACCAAAGGCCTAGCTTCTGACTCTGTCTGGCCACCAGGGTACTTGGACTATCTGGGCATCGGAAGAGTTTTAACGGCTAGAGAATCCGTCGCTCACGTGCGGCTAACTGCCAGCGACACCGAAGATTTACATGATACCACCAGAGCTATCTGAACCACCCACTGCTTGAACAGAGAGCTCAAAGCTGCATATGCATGAGCGAAGATTATTTGTAGCTGCATCCAACTAAATATGTCTTCCAAATGTTGGCTTGTTCAAGCAAATGTTAAAATACTTATAATTCAAGCATAAAGAAGAAAATTGCCCTTATCATGGAACGTAAAACAACTGTGTGTGTTTTTTCTGGCACTATAAGGAACACGTACGGTAGAATTTTGTAGGTTTTTCCAATTCTGTCGCTATAATGCACCTACCTTGACTTTTACCATGGTCAAACTTTTCAGTCAATTTTATGTTTGAGGTTAGTTATAGCTAGGTCAATGTTTGGAGTTTTTGTCTCTAGGTCAGGTTTGTTCTACAATTAGATTGTTATTTTACTATGTTGATTATAAGAGCTTATTAAAGCTGATTGAAAAGTTTGAAAAGACAGAAAGTGTACTAGATTACAATTTGTCAATAACAGGAAGACCAGCCACTGTGACCATTCCCAAAACCGTAGAACAAGAGCGGGAGCTTTATGAACGAGCCCCTACAACTTCGGTCTCTAAAGGCACAGCTTAACTTGGTGTGGATGTAATATCTATGCGCATCATTTTAAACAAGAAATTAAATATATTTCTGTATATGATTCAACCAATATTGGAAAAAAATTCACTTTTGAAAATGTGACATAAAACACGTCCGTTTCTCAGATGAGGCCTATTTTGAACTAGACGGTTGTCAACAAACACAATGACCGACATTGGAGTACCGAAAACTCACATTTGACCAAAGTTTGTCAATTGCACCCAGAAAAAGTTAATGTATGGTGTGGAATTTTCCTCAAAATATGTGAATGAAGAAGTTTATCGCACAGAATTCGTTCCGATTGTGAGAGACAAAAGAAGTCAGAAGTCAGAAAAGTCGCAATTGAGAGTTACGGAAAAAAGGTTGAAATAACCACCTCTAGTAAAGGCAGTTTTCTTGAAAACATAATGTAATTTATTTATCATTAAAATAAAAAAGTAATTAGAATTTTATTTTGCTTAGTTTTTTTTGTAATAAATTTTTTATTGTTTGGGTTATATAATTAATTCCCTGTACTACAAAATTACCTAAAAACTAGTCTCTTAACAATAAATTTAAATAAAAGAAACTTTTTTATATTAGTAATTATAATTAGATAACCTGAGCTAATTTGATGGTCCAGTTGATCGACTTGAAGAAGTCGGCACCCAACCGCGCGAGCTAGACTTCATCTATTTCTCAAATCTATTGGATTCATTCTGAAGAATTTACATTAATCTATAAATCCTAAGCCATATCCGTTTTAAATTCCAAAATTTTGGTTTGTTGTGCTAGTGATATGGTTGAAATGTCAAATCTCTTAGTTTGTAATTACGCCCCATGTGGAGTATTAGAATCTGTACGTAGAGTGGCTTTATAAGAGTTCTTCAATAATGCCTATATTGAAACATCTTATATTCATTTAGGGTATAGGTATATATGTTTATATAAGTAGTTTAGTTTTTATTGGTAGGGATGTGCTTTAGTATATTGACCAGTATATTTGCGCTTCTTTCGCATATATTTTTCAAAATTATTTCGACTCAGTATAACGATAGCTACTTTTTGATAAGCGAAGGATAATACCATTTAGTTTTAATCTATTAACAATTTGGTTTACCTTGTTTCGTCAATACTGTGTGTACTCGCCAGATTGTCTTAGTTTTTTTGTTTGGTCTACAAGTTTCAATATTTCTATAGGAATATTATGCAAGTTGAATTTTTGAATTTTAATTTGCAGTGACGCTACTTCTTCTTGTGTAATAGTTGTAAATTTATAACTGGACTGCTTAACTCTTTAGTTGCCATTAAACATATATCAATATCATAGTATTGGTCCGTATATTTTTTGGAAATATTTCAACGCGTCCATATGGTTTATACATAACATTTTGCAACTGCATTTTTAGATAAATTTCGTATAAATACTACCTATTGCAGGCGCCCTCATATCACGACTTTTAGAAAATTTTACTGCAGTTTCTTTGTTTTAAGCCTTCTATATCTCAAATCCCATCGATTAAGTGCATTGAGTGACAAAATTAGTCAAAGGATTGAGGGAAGACGACTTTCAACCTTTTATAGTTTTCGTCAGATTTGAATTAAACTTGGTACATGTATTCTTTAGATATATACTTAAGGTAAGGTCCAAAGTGTATTACCTGAATAAAAAACTAAAGAGTAAAACTTGGTAAAAACGACTTTAAGAATTTTATATTGTACTTCAGGTCACTTATGAGAATTTGAAACCCAAAGTATCACTGCAATCGGAAAAAGGAAAGCGGAAATATGGTAATAAGTATATATTTAAATCTGTTTTGATTTATATCAAAACAAAATTGATTTGCCTCAAGGATTTTCTTTTATTTCAAAGGTGTGTTGCACATTTATTTTCCTATATGTGATATTGTGAACGTCGTGTACTACTGTCAATTTTTTGGTCAATTAAAATTTGTGTACCTTCGGAAAATATTCCATCATAAATTATAACAACGACCAGGTCCGCACAACCGGTCAAAATATTGAAGATATCTTATGGATTGCATCAAGACATCCGTCCTAAAGTTATCAATATCAATATATGTTCGCCACTGTGCCCGGTCGTCACGCACCATCTCTGATGTGGTGCGATGTGGCCAGCACCGCACCTTACACGGCCGCTATTATTACTCCTTGTTCGAAATAAATGCAGATATTCAATTATTTTTAATGAGTGAGTAGGCCACCCGCCAGGCAGCAGGGAACCCAAGTCCATCCACACCACAGCCCGTGACTCAACCGCGCGGCCATTATATAACCATACAAAAGCATGTTTTGTATTAAAATTCCCGTTAACAATAAATTTTGGCTTTAGTTTATCAAAAATGGCTGTAGGGTGAGCTTGGTTTCGTGTGTCAATGGAGATCATAAACGGCCACATTTGAAATTAAACTTAATAGTTTGTTGATTTTAATGACTGTAGCTTACAAGAAGTTTTTATATTTTAATAATTCGTCAAATATTATATATTCTCAAGTGATAATACCAGATTTTCAGTTAGATAGATAAAATAATGCGGTATTTTTATAAAAGTTCTTGTAGCAAAATAAGATTTTTTATTAAAAAATATTGATATTATTAAGACTGAGGAAAACTTTGACTTTCTTTTTTTTAATTGAAAATTTACCAATTTTTTTTTAAAAAGTGGAAACTTCTGTTATTACTGAACACAATCTTTTACGTCATAACCATGATTCTATATCAGCTGAGAACACTTTTTTAGGGGGGTGTTTTGTCCATTGGAAAATCACTGATGCAACAGCGGATCGATTGGAAAATGAGCGGCCACGGAAAGTATCTTTCATGGTCGGAAGAAGTCACCGGTCGTGGCAGCATTACGTGTCAACATATTTTAAGACATTGCTATTTGCGCAGGCTTGTGTTCGTTGGTCAGCATTCGTGAAACTCACCTTAGAAAAACTTTTTGCATTTTTAGGTCGTAATGTAAAATCCTACGAAAATGCTAAGTTTAGAAGCGATACTACGCATCGACGGTCTTCCATAAAAATTTTCTCTACTCGCGCAATCATAGTTTCGGTTCGGCTGGTTTGTGGCTGCTTCGGTTTATTGCCATGCAATTATCTAGCGTATTTAAACTTTTGCACCCACGAACGCACATTTTTAACATCCATAACGCCTTTACCGCATGTCTCACTCAAATGGCAATAAATTTCGATGGGCATTTCACCACTTAAGAGAAGAAAACGGATGATTACATGGTGTTCTTAAACTCTAAAAGTCGCCATTTCAAGTATACAGCATAACACTCACTGCAATGGCGGTAATTCGACCTGTATACATTGTATGGTGCTCCAATTTACATTACAAATACAGAAATATTTTCTGTGTCTTAAAATTAACCGCACCTTTCTATTTAATCTCACTGCTGAGAAAAAAAATTAGATACCTAAGAACTTTAGTGCATATCATATATGGTTTTAAACCTCCAAAAGATAAAGGTCGGGCTTTTTTGTCTTGTCTGTGTTTAATGCTAATACTGTTTTTAACTTAATGATTTGTTAGTTTAGCTACAATGTTAGTTGTAAAAATTATAAGATATATATATATTATAGGAGTACTCCTATACGTGTGGTGTATATTATTTTCTTGACAACGTTTGAGGAATTTTCTGTGCATATCCGATAATCTTCTGTTCTAATATTCTTGTTTTATAATATGACTCATATTTTCTAACATTTGATTATACAGTATTGAACAAAATTTTATTGACCTTAGTGGAAAAACGTCATGTTCGAACCGCGTAAACGAGAACGGTGTAAGCAAAGCGTCAAATCTTTATTAAAAGGATATTACAGAAAAAAATTAAGCCACTTTCGATTACGCGAATTTAAAATTATTTTTCTAAGTGTTCTTAGACTGAATACCAGTGACAGTAGGCGTGAATTAATGCCTCTTAATCACACGCTTGGACTATACGTCGTCGCCTATGCTCATTGAGACTCCATAATAGACGTCCTTAATGCAAACTCTTTGTCAATAAGAATAGCAACACCGTTTGTACCTGGACTTGTGTGAAGTGGGATATGATGATTTGGTCGGACAAGAGCAAGTGTATGATGTTCGGAAATTATTGAGAAACATAGATCCGATGCTCCAAGGGCACTCGCAAAAAGTTTGACTCATGTTTGATAGTGGGAGTGCCGTGGTATGGGACTGTTTTTCATCCAAGGAAACTGGCCCTTTAGTACGCATTAAAGGCACTATGGATCACGTAAAGCACAAAGAGGTCTTGGAGAAGGAGTTGTTTTCTGGAGCACAACATTCAATTTTCAATAAAATAATGATCCAAAGCACAAGACCCAACCAATTTCGGATTGCTTTCATCAAAAGATGATAAATGTCCTCCCGGCCTTAACGTGAACGGATATACCTATGTGGAATAAACGAAAGAAAAGACTGCCGGACAAGAAAGCGTCGAATACAGAGGAAAAGTTCCACCAATTGAAGGCAGAATAAGAGGTCATCCCCAGACGGTCATCGACAAGCATCTTGAGTCTCTATCAAAAATTTTATTAATTATTGTTCACGTACCATAAGAATGTTTGTTGATTTCTTATAATTACTAGATCTCGCCTTGTATATGTTGGTGTGGCGGCCTTTTCTGCTACGTTTTGCCATCGCACACAGAACGGCATGGGCTTTTGCTCAGCCGACATATACACGCTCCGCAGCGCGGCCAATTCGGTCGTGTCTCAACACCCCGCAAATATTCACGCACCGCAGCTCGGCCAATTTGGTCGTGTCTTATCATCCTGCAAATACCAGATCCGCAGCGCGGCAAGGTGGCCACCGTGGAACCATCGCCTACGAAGCAGAAGCCGATTCAGGTGAGCGATTTGGCAATACTCGTTGGTTGATATCGGTAGCCGCCCCCATCCGCTATCGCGACGGCCGTTTAAGGGACGATTTTGGCCTTATCGGCTGACGTTCCAATACGGGCCGTACTACGTTTCCACACCGCACCACGAGAGCGGCTATTTACACGCCTGCCTCTCCATATGTGAAAAAATAACTTTTTAGATTTTTTTAACAGTAATAATTTAATATTTCAGTTTATAACCGTTACCTAGTCTTATTATTTGTTTTTAACGATAAAAAATAGATACCTATTGCAACCTGATATATATATACCAAATTAGGGGAGAATAAATCAACTTTGGCCGATACTGTAATTAATAATTCGGTGTACAAAATTGAAGCGGGTTTTGGTATTTTACTTGGATGTTTTTTACCGCCATTATCTTCATTATTACTTGTTTTTTTTTTTGGTATTTCTGGAAAACTATAGAATTTAATTGTTTGTATTATAGTTAAAATTTTTGTAACTTTAATATTGTTATTGGTGTCCTCTGCTTTTTAATGTTATTGATGCTTTTAAGTGATTTTTAATTTGCAATATTTTTTTATCATTTAAGAATGCTCTTAGAGCTTTTATTTAATTTTGGGTCATAGTATGTTGAGTTGTTTTTTGAACATGTGATAGTATAGTTTGAGACAAATAACCATATGGAAAGGGTTAAGACTGTATTTGTGGCGTTATATAGTAGATGATATTTAAACAAACAGCATTTGTTGAATGTTGTTGTTAAAAGGATACGTTTTGTTGGATTAAATGTTGTATGGAGCTGAAACCGTCCCCTACATGCGTGTACTTAAAATAACTGTAAATAAAACTAGTTTAATACATAAATTAAACAAAAACACATTTTTAGAATTTAATAAACATATGTGTCCCTAGACCGATACTGCATAAGGCGATTTTTGTGGCCTTACATTACACGATCTTACGTGTCCTTTACTAACAGTTGCATGTGAATTCGCTTGTGTGGATCTTAGAATTTGGTAAAATTGTTCTTCACAAAAATATAAACTTTTTATAGATTTTACAAAACAGAATATAGGACACATTTTAGAAATTTATTTTTATAAAATCCAAAAATGAATTTTTAAGCTTAACATACTCAACATAGTGCTTTGACACTTAAGAGTCTAGATGTAAAAGAGTTACAAAATATACTTGTATATGAATGCTTCAATGTATCTATCTTTAGCAGCTCTTGAGATGTGATGTAGGTTTAATATTTAGATTTAACTCTTTCAGGGGTTTTATAAAAATGCTAAAATATTTTACTTTCAAGTCTTAAATTTATAAAATTCCTAAATACCTGTTAATTTATAATGAAGAGTCTATAAAGCAATTTTAATAGCTCCATCTATAAGAGCTTTTGAGATATACATTACCGCTCGTGGAACATCTTATTAAAATTCAGCTATACAGTGAATAATTATGCTTTACCTAATAATTTTTGTCTCGTTTCGTTCGGTATCATCTCCTTAGACAATATCTACCACCTCTCAATCCCAAGAACTTTACTTTACATTAGAGGTATTATCCATAAAATAAGACATATATTATTCGGGCAAACATATATACGTTTCTCACGACTAGTGGAAAATTAGCAGACCATATTCATTTAGCCAAGGATCATACCTTGTAAGGAATACCAAAGAAGATTAAATAAACAGGCAAATATCAAGTCGAATATAGGACAATTCTCTGGACGTATAAAAAAGCTACAACTGGTCATCATTTTCTAAATATAATAAAGAAATAGACTAAACAATTAACTTTACGACTGCAAAAACCGTTGCTCTTGTTTTTCGTCCCTCCAGCTAAACTGCTCGTGAGGCAATTGGAACACAAGGAATGATAACCAATGCTTACTTGTCAAGTGCAAATCCCTTATTATTCCGCTTTATTAACTGCACATCTCCCAACCATCGAATAGACATTGAAACAGAGCACACAAAAGATTAGGCAGGTTGAGCCTCTGAGAGAAAAGCTGAATTTTTTGAAAAGGGGTCTCAAGTGCTGAATGTTTCATAAATGACGCGGTTTAACCTGTAGATCGCGTTTTTTCTACCGAAACGCAAAAAAGACCTAATTAAATTATTTAGTGATGTTCTTTCATACAGAATAATAAAATAATTGTTATATGAGTTCAGGTGTGGTAAAACTACTTGCAAAATGATGTAGGTAAAATGAAAGAAGAATATTCCTATTTGATTACTAGACAAGTAGCCAAGAAGCCAAGATAGCAGGCCTCCCTAATGTTAAACGACTATCTAAAAATTAAGACATAATTATGTAATATTATTTAATATGAATCTATAGACTATAGGATTGCACCAAAAAAATATAGCAAACTATTGCATGGTGTTTTTAAAACTCAATTTGCAAAGTTGCACTTATTTGTTCTCAAAGTTAAAAAAAAAAGTTTTAATAGTGACAGTAAATTATAGACGTCTGTTCTTTTTTAAGTTTTGGTTGTAAATAATTTGATTGTATATTTGTACATTTCAGTGCTTGTCTAACCATGGCATTAAGTTTTGAAATACGTCTTTAAAAAAAGGTTTTGCCACAAGATGCTTAGGTAGTCGTTAAATTGATCCAACGGTCTCTCCTTGGTTACAAAATTTTTATGGGTATCTTACATTCGTTTACATTATAAAACAAAATTGTCTAAATTATTTTTGATGAAATTTGTGTAAATGTTTTAAACTTGTTATTCGGCATTTTCTAAAAGTTTTAAATATGTTATTTACAACAAAAATTCTTTTTTTTCATCATTTCTATTTGCAAGTTTTCTGTGTTAGATCTTCAGAATTCCTCTTTTATGCATTTAAAATTCGTTTAGATTATCAACACATTTAAAATGAATTTTGAACCTTGTATTTGAAAGGCGGATCAATCCAATAAGTTTTTCTACTTTTCGATGTTTCTATATTTTTTCCTATTCTTGCACATTTATTTCCAATTATGTATTTACATTTTTTTAAATTCTGCTATAGACTAACTGCCACCCTTTTTAAGTTTTTCTTTGTTTTTCTTCTTCTTGGTGTACATACCAAATTTTTGGTCCTCTTTTGTATTGCTTTTTATGGCATGGGAATGTTATTGAAGTATTTTTTCCTTACATTTATTATTTTACTACTAATTGTGTCCTTACTTTTCACTTATTTACTGTGCAGTATATAGTCTGTATGACAAGCACCATAGCACAATCTATATTTTCTGCTTTTTTGCGTAGTATATAGTTTTCTGGCCCATTGTTCTGTGAATTTCTGTAACTTCGTTATCTTTACAATGAGTGCAAAATTTCTGTATGATATGAGGAGGTGATAAATATAGACGATCTTCCAAAGAAGAGAGTAGCCTGCGTCACAGCAATTAAAAAGAATAAAGCGATCTTGTGTCTCTTCGAAGACAAACTGGGCCTATCGATGCGCTGTGCTTAAATAAATTTCTGCAAAAGGAAATTCAGTTATCTTTAAAACGATTAGAAATCTCCTGCATGAAAAAAGTATAAACTTTAAAGAAACCTTTATCATCAGAAAAGCATGAGGAAAAACAACTGGTATGAGCAAAGAAAAACTTTGATCAACATTGGGGCAATGTTATCATTACAAACGAGTCCTCTTTTTGGGCGTGGCCTTCTTTATCGAAAGAGTGGTCGGAAAAAAGTAATATGATTTTTTAAGGCACAGTAAAATACCATGTAAAAGCGTAAGTTCGTAAATGAGGAATTGATTGCTTCTTTCTATTTACAGGCAATTTAAACGTGAAGAAAATGTGCGCTATCTACTACAAATGCTTGCTAAAGTCTGCTGAAAAGTTAAGTACTACAAAAGGACAATGACAGACATTGCATTTTTTTTTTATTTAATGTGATCAGCAATTAGAATGTACATTCTATAGGCTAATTTTATGTCATAATATGATTACATCTACAAAATTAATTAATATAAATATAATCCTAACCTTTGGCTTGATGAGGAATGCACCCTGCGGTGTTACCTCTAGCTTCTTACGTGAGGTCTACAGGCCACGAACATCTCAGTCTCCTATTGTCATCGTTGAGTGTGAGCGGTTCCATTAAAGGGTTGATGTGTGATTGTAACCTATTGTAGTATTTGTCACTTCTGTCGTGTATAACATCTTTAACGTAGGGCACCTTGAGGTCAGTGTGAATTGTGTGGTTTGATACAAACCACGGAGCATCTACGATCATTCTCAGTATCTTCGATTGGCTTCTTTGGATAATTACCATGTTAGACTTCCGTAAGTCCAAATGGGCTTAATTACTATCTTACAGATCAACAATTTATTTTCTAGCGAAAGATTTGACTTCCTATAAGCCAGTTTAGTTGTCTCACCTTTAGGTCTATTTGTTTACGTTTTTAGTGATGTGTCCCTTACAGATTAATCTGCTGTCAAGAGTTAGTCCAAAATATTTCACTTTTTCGGCTTGTGGTATGTTCTCATTATTAATTTGTAAGGTTGGCAGCGACCTTTTCAAGTGTAAATGTTATGTGTCTTGATTTTTGTCCATTTCCCTTTATTCGCCATCGTAACTGTGCGGTGCGTGAAATAACAAAATAACATTACCATGGTAGTAATGGCCGGTAGTGCTTATAAATAATCCCATTGAAAATTTGTGATTGTACATAAATATTAAGGCTAAAGTGTACACGGTGAAGCAATTGTCATTTTAAATTCGGAAAATAGGGCAATTTTTGTAATATAATTATGTAGAAAATCTCGTCGAAAGAATAGAAAAAATAGGTGACTGACCCAGATAGTAGGTAATTGAGCAGTAGCTCACATAAAATACAAATATATATATATATATATATATATATATATATATATATATATATATATATATATATATATATATACATATTATCTATTTTATTTACACATTTATGCTTCAATAAAATAGAAAAAAATATATATATTTGTATTTTTCTAAGATTACAGCCGTTACTTTATTATTGAACAGACTGTACTTGTCGATAAAGCGCATATTCTCTAGCTTGTGAGAACTATTTATATTATGATTTTACAGTTAGCTGTGTAAATATAATAAGGTGTATAATTATAAGAAATTGGGACTGGCAAAGTTTGATTTTCAAATTACCTTTGAATGTTGCTTTTGGTTATTTTCCTTTACCTTGTTATCAGTTTTAAGGCTTAGGTTTTTATTTCTAATAATGATAATGATAATGACTTATTTTGGCAACATTTCCTTTAGCCCTCTCGGCTAAAACTTCTTTTTGCGCCCAAACAAGTTGCTACTCGAAAACACCTGTTTATGCTTCAAAACCGAAGAGCAGCCAGGCAGAACCAACAGCAGGAATAAATTCGCGAGCAACTCGTTTTGCGCGAAGTTCCGAACTTATTTATTCATTCTCTTGTCAGCCAGCCGTCAAAGATTCCCGTTGTCGGCCCATTGGGCCCGAATTCATTAGCAAGCGCGGAAGCAGCGAAACTCAAAAAGTTCGCCGACAGCTTTGCTTTCGTTATGAACCGGCAGCGCGGGGAATTATATTCCCGAAATCTAATTAAAGGCTGCATAGCTCGGCGTTTGAGTTGCAGCCCGCGATTCTTGGCTTGCCCGGAAGTCGGCGCCGTTTTTACCCGGAGAGTCCGCGCCGGGGCTCGTTAAGAGGCTGAATTCGGAGGCAATCTCGTTATTTGCATTTGCACACACGCGGATTCGCATTTGAAATAAAATTAGCCGACGAACGGCTCGGGGCGGACTCGGCGGCAGATTCGTTTGCTTAAGCGGCCATAAAAATTGGGCGCTTAAATTGCCCCGGCTCGTTTGCGATATGAGGGTTAATCAGTGAAATGTTAACATTTGGTTTTCCACTGTTGAAAATGTAATAAATATATTTTAAATGGGCGTTTTTTGCATATTTTGCATAATTTTACGTTTATTTAACAAATTCTAAAAATTGTATTAATGTTTTTTTCGCTTTTTATGTCAATTACACGTAAAAGCGCCAGAGTGTTAGCAATGTTTAATAGTCCAAACTACGTAAAGTATTAAAATTTCTTGCCTGCAGAGAACTCTACTAATTTAATAATAAAAAATTGGACCTCTATCATGTTAAGCTAAGCAAAAATGTGAAAAATTCATCAACTAATAATTGAGATGATACACCGCAACAATTTATAGAAGCAGTAAAAGCTAGTATTTCCTTGGGAATCACACTTTGGAGACAAAAAAAGCATAGTAAAACACAAACACCGACAGAAGTACTAAACTTAATTAAACTAAAAAATCGAACTAGATGTGAATGGTAAAGGACACGCCTACCTCACTTAAAAGCCTTACTAAGTCAATTGACACATAAGGTTAGACTGAAATTGGATAATTACAAATTTAGTCAGTACAACAAATATATTGAAGAACTACTAAGAGACTAACTAGATAACCGAATATTATACATCCCCTGAGAGATGATAACAACCGCACATTCATAACTGATGAACAAAAAGCCAATGCGTTAGCTTCACATCTAGAATTTTCCCACATAATTACACGATGTGCACAAAAAACCGTTTGCAAGAGGTGAGAGAAATTAATAATAACTTTGCAGCTCAAGAACCGATTAAAATTTTACCAATTTCGCCATAGCAATTAAATAATACATCGCACTTTTGTCTGACAAAAAATCTCCGAGTCCAGATTTGATATATTTTGTTTCACTTACAGGTCTGCATATAAATACACGTGTGGTGTGAAGTGTTCTTAAAATCGTCTGTTATTTATATCGGAAAATAGTAAACATAATTTACAATTAAGGATAAGCGAATGGAAATAGTTGTAAGGCCGAAAAGATTTACAGAACAGCTATCCTCACAGAGAGTAATTAGATCACAATACTATCGAGGTAGTATTTTGTCATTTATGCGGGATGGGGTACTTTTATAGTAGAAGAAAACATAGAGAATAGGTTAGTACACTTGAATCGATAAAACGTGCTTTACATGATGTTAAAGATAATCTCAGTACAAACTCCAGGTAAGTACATGGCATACCAGTATAATGCATGTTAAGCGACTATATTGGATAATCTTGCTGTTATCCTTATCACTTGCAACATATGCGGGGTGCGAGCAAATTTTCTTTTAAGCAAATGGTTTTATCGCTAGTTTTTGCAATAGATCATTGCTTTTATAGAGTTTTTCTCTTTAGAGATAACTCAACTTTTGGTATGAATGGCTTTATTAACCTACATAATAATCATCTGTGGACTAAGCAAAATTACCATAAAATGGTTGATCTACATCATCAGCAACTTAATTGCTTCAAACATTTTCATTGCTTGAGGATGGCTCATTAGTAATACGACAGATACTGCGGTCGAACCATGATAGAGCTTCAGATAACTTTAGTGTTAACATTGCCAATATTTTAATCGTAGCTTTCTTGATTATTGAATCGCATAACATGGTCTTATAGCATACCCCGGTGAACTACCAAACTTAAACCCTCTTGATTTTTATCTGTGAGCCTATTTCAAAATTAATATATATGTTGTCAGTTCCTAACTGTACAAATATTTAAACAACGTGTCAGTGCAGTTTATTAGGCTATTTTAATATATTTTTAAATTTTTAACAATGAGATGTGATCGGGCTTGCATTGAGACTCAAAGAGGGGGTAATTCAAATACCTGCTCTACAGCTGTCAGGAATAAATAGAATAGTCGCATGTATTGTAATGTGATATAATCATCCAGTACTGTAGATATACATTTATATTTTTGTGTTTTATAATTTCTTGTCATATTATTGTGATATTAAGGTGAATAATTACCCTTTATACATTTGTTGGAGTTTTAAAATTATTTTTAATGCGCATAAAATTATCACCCTTAATTTTTACCTTTTTATTTTTATGCGCACTAAGTGGTGCTTTAAAAATTACTCAGATAGACATTTCATCACTATATCAATAGAAAATATAAATAACAGGTCTACCATAACTTTTCGTTCCTGTATTAATATAAATTCAAAGTAACAACACTTTAATTTATAGACTTTCATAGCGCAAGCCTGCGATGGTTGCGTTTTTTAGTTTCGGATAATTGATTTTTATGTATTTTTCAGCGCTGAATTTGACAACGATTTTCATTTTCTTCGCACTAGGATTTTTAGAAAATAGCAAACTTTAAAAATGTTAAAAAGTCGAAACATTGCGAAAATCATGCCATAAAATAGACATAAAAGGTTTTTTTCCAATAAATAAATATAATATATTTTATACGAAAATGTGGAATTTGTTCTGGATAAAATTAAATACGCCAATCATAAGCGCACCTCGTGCGATGATCTCAAAATAATATCGATGCTCCCTTCCTTGTTTTTTGTGTGAACAGAGACAGAAAAAACTACTGGAAAAAAATTGGCCAAAAAAGCTTCATTAAAACCTGGAACCAAAAACCAAAAAGCTCTCATAGATCCAAATAAAGTTCTCCTACCACCTCTGCATATCAAGTTAGGCTTGATGAATCAATTTGTCAAAGCCTTACCAAAAGAAGGTAAATTTTTTAAATACATCTGGTGTGGCGGCCTTTTCGCCCTTGAACCGCTTGTGTATCGTGGCGCCATGCTGGTGGCTTTGATATCTGCCGCCACGTTTTGTTATCGCACACAAAACGGCATATGGGCTTTTGCTCAGCCGGCGAGTCTGCATACGCCGTCGGCGGCACCCTTTGAGACGAAAAGTGCTGTCGAATTAAGATTTCCCGCAAATGATCAAATGAACCCGCAAGAAACAGACTCGATCCGCAACGCGGCCAGTTCGGTCGTGTTTAACCAACCCGCAAGAAATATACTCGATCGCCAACATGGCCAGTTCGGTCGTGTTTAACCAACCCGCACGAGACATACTCGACCCGCAACGCGGCCAACTCGGTCGTGTTTAACCAATCCGCAAGAAATATACTCGATCCGCAACGCGGCCAGTGCGGTCGTATTTAACCAACCCCCAAGAGATATACTCGACCCGCAACGCGGCCAACTCGGTCGTGTTTAACCAATCCGCAAGAAATATACTCGATCCGCAACGCGGCCAGTGCGGTCGTGTTTAACCAACCCCCAAGAGATATACTCGACCCGCAACGCGGCCAACTCGGTCGTGTTTAACCAATCCGCAAGAAATATACTCGATCCGCAACGCGGCCAATTCGGTCGTGTTTAACCAACCCGCAGATAACTACCCCGCAAGAAACATACTCGATCCGCAACTAGGCCAATTCGGTCGTGCTTAACCAACCCGCAAGAAATATTCAACCCGCAACGCGGCCAATTCGGTTGTGTTTATTTTACCCACATTTAACCACCCCGCAGGACTTTCGCATCGCATCCCGGCCAGTGCTGTCGTGCTCCAGGCCCGAAGACATCGGAACAAGGTGACCACCGTGAAACCAACGCCGCCGAAGCCGAAGCCGATTACAGGTGAACGATTTGGCAATTACTCATCGGTTGATATCGGTAGCCGCCCCCATCCGCTTTCGCCCCTGCCGTTTAAGGACGATTTGGGCCTCAACGTTTTACTTTTCAAAACGGGCCGTACTTAGTTCCCTACACCGCACCACGAGGGCACGGCTATTTACACGCCTGCCTCTCCAACATCTATGACAAATTTCCAGCCTTATCAACCCCCAAACTAAAAGAGGGTGTCTTTACTGGTCCTAACATTAAAAAATTTGGTAAAGATGGTAGTTTTGAGAAAGAAATGGAAGTTGCAGAAAAAGAAGCCTGGGGAGCCTTTAAAGACGTAGTAACCAAGTTTCTAGGCAATAAGAAGGATCCGAATTTCAAATCAATCGTTAAAAACATGCCACAGAAGTACAAAAATGTTCCATAAGCTTAAAGGTTCGCTTTCTAAATTTATATTTTGACTGTTTTCCTGAAAATATGAGTGCCGTTAGCGAGGAGATGGGTGAGAGAAATGGAAAGAGGTATCAAGGAAAATGGACTACTACGATGACGGTTGACTATTGCTGGATCTTACACCGAGACTAACCCTATAAAGAAGATAAAAAAATAAAGCGCGTACCAGAGTATAAGCCTCGCAAAGAAACTTGAACACACGGAATAAAAGTGTAAGTATTTTACTTAGGTCATTATTAAGGCTGGGCGAAGAAGGGCAGTGTTTTTAAAAGGCATGACGTACCTCATAAAAATTAATAAATAATAAAAATTAAATTATTTAAAAATCCACTGAAACAGAAATTTAAGCTAATTTTGTGGCAACTTTCATTAGAAATTAAAGGGCCCATGACTCTCTTCCCGTAATCCTCTTTAGAACCTTCAACTGCTTAGTTACAAGAATGAATAGCATAAGGCAAAAAATATAGGAATAAAACGTAACATTAGAAAATTCTGGCAAACTATGAAAGAACTAAGAGGAAATATAGAAAGACAATCGGAAATATTAAGGATGAAAACAACGAAATATAAACAGAAGATAATATTCTGAAAACTTGGAAAGTATTCTATGAAACAAAGTTTAAGAGAAAACAGCAAGAAGGGGAAGATCCTATAAGAGATATAAATGAGAGAGTAGAAAAAGAAGACGAAATAATTCGATAACAATAACAGAAGTAAAGAACGCAATTAAAAAAGTAAAACTAGGAGAGGCTGATGGAAAAAATGAAATCACTTCCGAATTAATAAAATATGGAAAAGAAAAATTAACTAATTGGCTACATAAACTATATCAACAGGCATGTACAGAGCAAACTACACCAGAAGAATGGCAATTTAATATAATAATCCCGATTCATGAAAAGGGAAAACTACAGATCCTAATAACTACAGAACAATTTGTATTTCATCAGTGGCTTTAAAGATACACACAAGAATTCTAGAAAATAAATTAAGAGATGAAATAGAAGAAAGAAGACTGGAGAAAGAACAAGGATCTTTTAGAAGAAACATATACATGTAATAAGGGCTATAACAAACAAACTTCTAGAAGTAAATAAACCTATATACCTATCATTTTTAGATCTAACTACTGAATTTGATAGAGTTGCCATAAATACGATATGGAAAGCGCCATAAGAAATATAAATTCCGAGAGGACTATACAAAGCTATTAAACGAGTATTCAAAAATGTTAAGGCATAAGTACGTTTAGACAAGCAAACTTTTGAAACGCTTAACCTAGAGAGATGTAGAAAGCAAGACGACAGTCTGAGACCACTATTATTTATAATAGTTATGAACCAGATAATAAAGGAAAGCAAAAAAAGAACAAAAGCTTCCAAAATTGGAAACTGGAGAATGAGACCAGTCAAAATCCAGTCACATACGCAGATGACATTGTGTTGGTGGTGGATGAAAAAATAATATTACAGAAAGCAATAAATATATCGAATAATCTCATTAAAGAAAGGAAAATGAAAATAAACGAAAAAAAGCCAAATAATGAAAATAATAAAGCAAAATCAGGAAGGAAACCAAGAAGATGAAAAGATATATTACAACAAAAAATAAATAGAATGGGTAGATAGACTTGAATCTAGATGTAATAATTAGTAAAGATGGAAAGATAAATAATGAAATAAACAATAGAATAACAAAGACGAACCACGTATACTGCTAACTAAAGAAGTAAAGTAATCGGGAAAAGAGAAGTGGGAACCAAGACTAAATTAAAAATACATAAACAAGTATATCTACCACTACTAGAATACGGATCTGAAAGCTGGGCGCTCAACGAGAAAAGTAAAAGTAAAATACAGGCAGTAGAACTGCGTTACCTCAGGAAGATAGCAGGTAAAACTAGACTGGAGAGGGTTAGGAATACGAGAATAAGAGAATCAGTAGAGGTAACACCACTAGAAAAATTACTAGAACAAAAACAACTTCACCGAGTAGGACTACATATACAAAATTGGAAGAAAGGAAGGAAAGTCAGAACAAGAACTAAAGAGATTGGATAACAATCGACTAGAATACAAGAGATGGCTACAAAACCCAACGCCGTAAGGCAAAATGGGAAAGCATAAAGAAAGAAAGAAATAAAACATTTTAAGGTTATTTTAAAGTCTAATATTTTGCTATTTTTGGATTTTTAACAAATTTTGAAATTTGCGATTTGCGAAAAATCTTGACGTAATGGTTCGGCGCTAAAAAAAACATAGGAATCAATTAGCAAAAGTGAAAAGCCACGACACAACCCAAATTTTGCAAGCTTCTGAAGTTAATGACTACAAATTATGATTGGATGATGATTTGCTTAAAAGCACACTTTCTACAAAATTTAACAGTTCATTTTTTGAACATTATTTATGGCATTCAGATGTTGAAAAATGTTTTTTAAGTTTTTTGGGTTATTCTTAATTTTTGTAATGGGTTAATTTAAAAGTTTCATTTCGCAAGGTTTTATCAAATATTGTTTATTTATAATTTTAATTTTTAAATTTCGTAATGGAGCGTAATTAAATATAAATATATAATTTGTTTTATAAATATTCACTGTTTAGAAACAACTTACAAAATTATATATTTTGTGTATTGAATTTTTCATAAGATTTTTTTTATATTCAAAATAACGTTAATGTTTAATCGTTTAGATGAATAGAAACTAAATAATCAATGCTGAAGTAAAACAAACATTAGATTTTATAAAACTATTACAATTAAAAGGAGATAGTCAATATTGTCAGAAATAATCAGAATAAAATCCTGAAACTTAGTAAAGCAGACAAACACTCTAAGCGGCAACTACTGGAAACTAGAAATATATTTTCGACGCAATAACCGGACTACTAAAGAAGTCACAACCCTAGCGAAGTACAACACCAACAAATAAAAAGAAAATAAAAGCGCAAATAGAAACGCAATACTTCCTTTTTGCGAAAATATCAAGAACTGACCGATCAGGCTAACCTTTTTTACAACCGTAAGTGTTGTTCCCAGTTTATTGCGACCCCTTTATGCCTTTGTGACGATAAAAATAAAATTTTAGTTTCTAAGAAATACACTAAAACTCCAGGACATATTTAATATTGCTGTGCAAAGGGATATTTTGTAGTCGAGAAGCTTCCGAGAATAAAATGTACATGCCGAAAACGTCGGCTTAAACTAGAAAATTTATTATCTGAAAGAGTGTTTTTTGCTATATAAGAAATGTATCAACGAAGTACAGTTCTGAATAACAAAATATTCTTTAAGCAGAATATATTTTTAGTTTAATTTAAACCGTTGCTATCTATTAAGTAATAAACAGCTATTAAGTTTTTCTAATTTAAAACAAAAAATACTTAAGAAGCTACGAAAAGATCACAAGGTTGTTAATTTTTCCGCTTGTTTTACTATTTAGGTTTTAAATATAAATCGTTAATTTATGATTTTATTTTTATGGTACTCGTAGGGTAAGAGTTGCAATTGTAAATGCATTAGCGTGTCAAATCGAGTTACCCATGGTCAAAAATTTATTACCAATTTGACTGTAGTATGAGCTACGAGGTGCATTCAAGTTATAACTCCTCCGATTTTTTTTTCACAAACTAATCACACGAAAACTGTGAAACTTGTCTCACTTTTTGACGTAATCTCCCTGCAGCTGTACACATTTTTCACGTCGACGCCATTATTTCTTGGCCGCTGCGAACGCTTCTTTAGGAGTCTTCTTTGACCACTGAAAAATCGCTAATGCAATAACGGCACGACTAGTAAATTTGCAACCACGGACAATGTCTTTTATCGTTGGAATCAGCCAAAAGTCGCTAGGAACCAGATCAGATGAGTAGGGAGCATGAGAAATTATTTCAAAGTTGTCAGGATTCGTAGTACCCACCCAGAGGACACTTTTCGCATTTTCAGGTCTTCATGCAGGATTGTATGCACCGATCCCACGAAAATGCCAACTTTGGAGGCGATGTGTTCCACACTCATTCGGCGATCTTCTAAAACAAGTTGATCATGTCGTCAGACCGGCTGGTGCGAAGCCGAGATTGTCTTTGTTTGTTGCCACACGACGTTCTGCTTTTTTTGAACTGTCGCACCCACAAACGCACATTAGATGCAATCATAACACCATCACCATATCTCACTCAACTGGCGATAAATTTCAATTGGTGTCACACCATGAAAATGGAGAAAACAAATGATTACACTCTGTTCTTGTAATAAAAACGACGCTATTTTAAGTATCAAAAACAGTTTTCACTCTCCCCGCTGTCGTTAGAGTCCTATGTGCCGTGCAGTGCTGCTCTGTTATGCATTAACAAAGCGTACGCGCGTATTTTGAAACAAACCGCGTGTTTCTACCTGTTCCCAGTTCTAAGAAAAAATTCGGAGATGTTATGACTTGAATACATCTCGTATATTGGCGCAAATTATAAATAAATATCTATATGTTAAATACTGAGGATGTGGATTATTGTGCACTTGTATTCTAAACAATTATTGTTTCTTAATTTTATTATTCTTAGCTTATACAAGGGAATATCAAATGTAAACTGTAATTTGTTTATTGCGCTTCACAAGAGGCGTTGCAGGTTGGAATGTCTGAAGAAAATTTTCCCTGTAGTGTAACATACATTGCTACTTCTTTAGTCAGTGTTACGATGTTAAGACAAGAAGTTTCCATTTTGTTTATAATACTCTCGTAAAATTTCTATTTAAAGTTTTATGTTATACATTTCAACTGAGCATTATTATAAGGCAGATTCTATGTAAGGTAACGATTTGGTCTTACTCTTACATTCTTGGGGTGGTATAATTTCAGATTGAAAGTAATAAATTAAAACACCGCAATAAACTATATTTGTATACACTACTGAGCATTAGTGAGGCAGATAAGTTCTTTAACAGCGTTCGTTTCTTAGAGACACTGACAGCAGGCCTTCCAAATAAGCAAGGCCTTTTTGGACTCGTTTCTCTCACATGTTGCTCCCCAAAACTCACAAGTTAATGAAAAAATGGCAACATTGTAAAGTATCCTATTAAACCGTTTTCTACAAGAATTGGATTGACTACAACAACTAGCAAATTTGTTCATATTTTTTATGTTTGCTTCTTATCTGCTCTATACTTATAATTATTTTTTATAGTTTTAAAATCTAAGCTGAACCTTAACCTAATCTTAAACTTAAACACAAACAATAAGAGAGATTTTCATATTAGCTATCTTACATAACACAAAGTGTGTTATCCGATCCTAGTAACTCATCTTTTTATTTTTTACAAATATTGTTTTTGGCTGATAGCTTTTCCCTATTTGGGCAGTTTTCTTATTAAACGTTTGTATGTTTCAGTTTATATAGCTTTCTTCTATTTTCTCTATTACTCTTACTAAGTATTCTCTCTTTTTGTTCCGAAGAACACTTTTAGTTTTCCTTCTTGCTTCTCTGTAGGCTATGTTGTGTTGCTCCGAATTTGCTTTAAACATTTTAGTTTTGCTTCTCGCCTATCTTCAACTACTCTTGGACACTCACTGTCAAAGCAATCCTCTCTACTTTCAGTTTCTGCGCTTGTCGTTTGTATTTTTCTTGTATTCTTGGTAATTACTACTTTTATACTGCTCGTACCATATAATGGTCACATTCAGCATCTGCTCCTCGGAATGATCTTGCTGTGTTCATTAGCGATATATGTTTTTTCGCAGCCAAGATATGGTCTATTTGGTTTGTTATTTTCCTATTTGTACTATTCCATGTTCCTTTATAAATATCCTTCTTCTTCTTGATGTTCCGTCTCCTAACGGAGGTTGGAGATCATCATGGCTATCTTCACTTTGTTTACAGCAATTCTGAAAAGTTTTGCCGATGTTATCCCGAACCATTCTCTAAGATTTCGAAGCCAGGACATTTTCCGTCTCCCTATGTTTCTCTTCCCTTGTATTTTGCCCTCCATTATCAGTCTTAGCACCTCGTACCTCTCGCCCCTCATTATGTGTCCCAAGTATTCTAGCTTCCTCCGTTTTAGTGTTTTTATTACTTCTTCTTCTTTGCCCATTCTTTGTAGGACTATGGCATTTGTGATATAGTCCACCCATGAAATGCGAAGCATTCTTCTATAACACCATCTCTCGAAGGCTTCTATTTTCTTGACTTCGTTCTGTCTTACGGTCCAAGCCTCGGCTCCATATAATAGGGTTGAGAAGACGTAGCAGCGTAATATTCTTGTTCTAAGATTTAAGTTGAGGTCTCTATTACAAAGGAAACCTTTGAGCTTTACAAAAGTATTTCTGGCTATTTCTATCCTTGTCTTTATTTCTTTTGAGTTATTTGCATCGTTAGTTACCCATGTTCCTAAGTATTTATATGTGTCTACCTTTTCTATTATTGTGTTATTTATGGTAATATTTGCATTAGCATTTGCTGTTCTAGTTACTACCATAAATTTAGTCTTGCTCAGATTCATATTTAACCCGTACTCCTTGCATGTGTTGTTCAATTTTGTATTAGATCTTGTAAATCATCTATGTTGTTTGTTATTATAACGGTATCGTCTGCGAATCTTATATTATTGACGATTTCGCCATTGATTATTACCCTTCCTTGCGTTCTTCTAGGGTTTCCTGAAAGATGGCCTCACTATATACGTTAAATAATAAAGGCGACATCACACAGCCTTGTCTTACTCCCCGGAGAATTTCAATGTCCTCTGATGTTTCATTGTCAATTCTAATCCTTGCTGTTTGGCCCCAGTATAGATTACATATGATCTTGATGTCATTTTCATCCACATCTTTTGATTTTAAAATCTCTATTAGTTTTTCATGTTGGACTTTGTCAAATGCCTTTTCGAAGTCCACGAAACAGGCATAGATCTCGTAGTTCATGTCCAAGCACCGCTGCATCAACACATTTATACCGAACAGCGCCTCTCTAGTTCCCATAGCGTTTCTGAAGCCAAACTGTGTGTTACTGATATCATAATCAAGTTTTCTGCATATTCTGTTGTGTATTACTCTCAGAAATATTTTTAAGGTGTGGCTCATTAATGCTATAGTCCTGTATTCTGAGCACTTGTTTGCGTTCTTCTTCTTGGGGAGTACTACAAAAGTTGAGGTTAGCCAGTCTTTTGGTATCATGCCTGTTTGGTAGATTAAGTTAAATAGCTCAAGTAGCACATCTATTGTCTCTTCTTCTATCAGTTTTATTAGTTCAATTGGTGTTTCGTCAGGCCCGACCGCCTTACCACTCTTTACTTGTTTGGTCGCATGTAGTACCTCTCTTTTAAGTATTTCGGGGCCTATTTTATTATTAGTATCCCACTGCGGTGTATTAGTTCTTTCATCGTTAAACGTGTCTTTTATGTATTTTGTCCATGTCTTAAGTTTCTGTTCTACACTCGTTACGGTATTCCCATTTTCGTCTTTCAGAATATATGATTGGTTTATTCTTCTTATTCCCGCCATATCTTTTACTTTCTTATGTAAATTGAAGTTGTCGTGTTTTCTTTCGCAATCTTCTATTTCTTCACATCTATTGGACAACCATTTCTCTTTGGCTTCTTTTATTTTCCTTTTTATATTCTTATTGATATTCTGATATCGTGTGGGATCTGTGGTCTTGTGTTTTTGCCTTTCTTCCATTAGTTTAAGTATCTCCTCATTCATCCATCTCTTTTTAGCTTTCTTTGTTGTCATCATGATGTTTTTACCGGCATCCATAATTGCTGTTTGTATGTATTTCGATTTCTCGTTGACATTTTTTGTTTGCTTAATATTTGGTTTTGCATTAGTTAGGTTGCTGTTGACTTGTTCTTCTACTTTTTACGTATCTCCATATTTTTAGTTTTGCGGTGTCAATTCTATTGCTTAACTTTGTCTTTTTACTTTTTAAATTTTACTTCACATGTTGCTACTACTGGGTTGTGATCCGAGGAGACGTCTGCCCCTGGATATGTTTTTGTTGATCTTATAGAGTTTTTATATCTTTGGTTTATGAGTATGTAATCTATTTGATTCCTTATAATACCCTTATCCCATCTGCAGGAGCCTTCCAAGTGTATAGTCTCCTGTTTGGAAGTTTGAAAAACGTGTTCATTATTGCAAAGTTGTTGGTTTGACAGAACTCGACTAGTCTTTCCCCTCTTTCATTTTGTGTGCCTAGTCCATATTCTCCTACACAGGTATCGATGCTTCCTCGGCCGACTTTTGCATTGAAATCACATTGGATTATTGTAACTTCATGTTGTTTTGTTAACTTTAGTGCAGAATTTAACTGTTCATAGAATGTCTCGATTTCGTTTTCGCTTTTTTCAGCTGTTGGAGCGTAGACCTGAAGTATATTTATTTTAGTTGGTTGTGCTTCTAGTTTTATTAGCATTACTCTTTCAGAGATAGGCGTAAAATTCGTCACTGTTTTATTGGTTGCCTTATCCACAATGATTCCCACTCCGTATTGATGTGATGGGTCGTCATTATTAGAGTAATACATCATGCCGTTTGTAGTTTGGTACTTTCCCGTCCCTGGCCATTGTACATCACTAATACCTAATATATTTATTTTTAAACGTCTGATTTCAAGGACAGTGTTGTCTATTTTGCCCGCTGTAAACAAGCTTTTCACATTCCACGTCGCTATTTTTGTTCTTCTTTTTCCTTTCACTACTTTTCTCTCAGCATTATTCAAAACTGTCCCCCCCGGAGATCCGATTGGGGGACTATAAACTCCGGAACATTTCGTCTTGAAATCAGCCATGATTTTATCTGTACTAGGGATATCTTATGATCTTTAATACGGTGGTTTGCCGTTGCCGTCTTCATGCCGTTCACTAATATATTCGTCAATGTTAGTTCTTCCGCCTTTAGGGACGATTTCTCGCCCCCACGGCAAGAGGGTGCCCTAACCCTTGCTAATTCCTCCACCCGAAGCTGTTGATTAGCAAGAGGGGACCACTTATACCGGCGGTCATTCGGTCATTGATTGTTGTTGCTTGGTCGGGGACTGCTTATTCGTCAGACAAGTCTGCTTATTTCGCAGCTAACCTCAATATCTTGAGGCCGTTCACTATCCGCCACCTGTAACCCCGCTGGTAGCCTGCAACCACAGCCCCAGCATAATAAATATCCTAGTGTATTTGAAAACTTGATTTTATTACTAATTTCTTGGACATTGCAAAATCAATTAGTTTTTTTCCATTGTTATTGGTTGCATCATGCTTGCTATTTATATCTATAATTTGTATTTCAGTTTTTCGATATTTTGGCGTTAAAGCCACCAAGTACTATTTTCACATAGAAATTTGGGATGGTATCCTATAGCAATTCTAATTCCTCATAATAGATTTGTTTTGTTTCCTCTTCAGCTTCGTCTGTTGGTGCGTGGTAATTTAATATACTTACTTTTTTGTATCCTCCTTTTATTCTTATATAACTTGGCCTATTGGTTATTCCTTTTGTTTGCATCAGTGATTTATTTAATAAGCCTCTTATTATAAATCCAGTTCCTAGTGTGTTTTCTTTTTCTCCGAAATTTAGGTAAATATAATCTCCTATTTCTATTGTTTGAGTTTCTTTTATACTTGTTTCCTGTATTCCCATTATATCTATGCTGTATTTGTCTATCTCCCTTATTAACTGTTTTAAGGTTCCCTCGTTGTTAACTCCCCTCACGTTCCAGGTTTCTATTAGTATGTTATTTTCTTCTTGCTTTTTTTTGTTTGGTCCTTTTTTGTTTATCCTACTTTTGTCTTTTTTTCTGTTCTTTTCTTTCCTTGCTACTTTTCTGATAGTCGCTTGCACTTTTTGTTCCTCTTGTGTCATATTGCAGCCTATATACATTTCTTGATGCCGCAGTCTATTTTTCTTCTTCAGTATCTCAACTTTCTGTTCGTAATTTTTCAATTTTACTACTGTAATCTTCATTTTGCTTTTTCTAACTCTGTATGCTTCTTCTATGACCACATTAACTACTATTTCCTGCTATCGTGCGTAAAGTTCGAGTTTGCGCACGTATTTGCGTGTGCAAAGTACTACTTTCCCGCACGCTATTATCCCTACAGCTGAGCTCGAACTTTGCGCACGATAGTAGGAAAAGTATAAGAAGGAGCGCGCGTATACCGACAGTGAGCCATACGTGCGTCACTGTTGCTATACACACAATGCCTCGCGGGAGCCGTTGAACTCGAGCGCCGGTTTCTTTACATCTCGCTAGCTTGATCTTACTAAGTAGACCTGTCAAAACCTGCATCTATATTTTGTCTTCTCACTCGCTGTTTTTTTTTTAGCATAGCAGAGAACGTCAGGTCGCGAGGCAGGTCTCGCTTCATATATTTTTTTGAAAGTGTACAGTGAAAAGTATGGCGTCTATAAAAGAAATTAGTAATCGCATTACATGCGCGATACCGTCTACGTCAACAAATTCAAAGCGTTTAAGACTCGATGAAAATATAATAAATAAATCTACCACAAATAACGAAGAAATGCATAGTTATGATAACACAGTATATCCGAATCCGTCAGAAAGTAACGTAATAACCAATAAAATTCCTGCAGTAATCATGATTCCAGAAACTCCCGAAAGTCCTGAAATATTTTCAGAAAAAATAATAAATGAAAATAACCTAAATGAAAAAAACCATGATTCAAAGAGAAATGTAGCAATAAATAACACAGCTGATTTAAATACTTTAAAAAATGTACAGTTTATTAATTGCAATGTAACAATTAATATTAATAATGGTAATGATAAGTAAAAAAAGTTTTTAATTTATTGTAAAAAATATTGAAACAGCTTTTTACATTTTTTTTAATCGGGAGGGCTTCGCGCACTCAATAGGAAAAATAGTATACGATACTCTTGCGCTCGTAGAACCTACTTTGCGCACTTGTATTGTAATGTACTATTCCTTTTTGTACGAATTCCTTTATTTCTTGTTTGTTATTTTCCGCGTTGAACATTTTTTTTTATTATTATATTATTTTTCTTTCCTTTTCTCACTTGGTTCTCTAGTTTTTTCTTCATTTTCTGAATTTCCTTGTGTAACTCGTCTTTTTTATACTTCCATTCCACCTCCTTTTTATTGCTTCTTCCTTTAGGATTCGTATTTCTTTTCCATATTTTTTTAGTTGCTCGTTTATGCTACCTATTTTTGTGCTGCTGGTGTCTTTTTTATTTCTTTTATATGGGCAGATAGCCCTATTAATAGTTATTCCAAACTGTCTATTTGTGGTGGTTGCTTTTCGCTTTGCTCTTCTGTATAAGTTTGCTTTTTTGTGGTGTTACTACTGTTTTCTTATTACTTTTGAATGCTTCTGCTGCTGTTTCTTTTTCTGGCTTCTTATTTATAAATTCTACTATTGACCCAGCGCTGTTAGCTCTAACATATTTAGTGGTGCAGACATTAAATTTATCTTTCACGTCCGGCGCCAAAGACATTCCACAGGTCAACTCTTAGGATGGAAGATCTCTACCTCTTAATCCCAGCTGTACGGTGTGTTACCTATTCTTTTACCAACAACTTAATGTTTCCTCTTTAAATTGCTATTTACTTATCTCTTCTTATCACTTTAGCACACATGCAAATTTTGTTCTTATTGACAGAATTTTAACTTCTAATTTAATTATTGAATGTTTATACTCGCAGTTTTATTTTTTAGTATATATTAATTTTGATTCTTCCTCTATTTCTCAACCTGTCTTATTAAGCTCCTAAACCTTTTTATGTATTTTTATCCACTCGATAGGGCCTAAATTGGATTTTAATATCGGAGCAATATCTCACCATTCACCCATAATGATTTTTTTTATAAAGGTAATAATTACTCTTTAGTCGTCTGCCTTCACATTCGTCTAATAGCGTGGTTGCTAGAGCGTTGGGGTGCATTTGAAGTTTAGCACTGGGAGTCGTACACAGTTTTATATATAAGTAGTTGACTTTCGAGCGTCACTAGAAAATGCCTTTTGAGCATCCAATATATTGTTCTGAATTTGAATTTAAGTTGTTTGCGTTTGCTAAATATGTATGTCCTCCATGGCGTTCTTCTATCTAGATGAAGACCAATGTATTTGCCGACTGTCGAGCATTACTGAAGGACAGTTATCTTTTCTCAGTGTGAAAGTGACATGTACGGATTTGCCAGTGTCGGCGTTGACTTTCCATTTTTGTAGACAGGTTTCTATGTCATTTAGATATACTTGCAGTGTTTGTGTAGCGGAGACAGAGCTAGTATGCGACGCTAAATCAGCAATACATCCACAAAAGTGACCGTGAGCGCTGTTTCAGATACAAATAAGTCTGAAATGTAGATCTCATAGAGTATTTGTTTTAAAAAGCTCCTTTGAGGGGCTCCAGATGATATTGAAAATAAGTCAGTAAATGCATCTTAGCATTTTACATAGAATTGTCTATCAGACGTTAGGAGGTTATAAAATTAATGTAGAAATATACATTTTATTTTGTAGCTTAGACTTTTATCAAAAGCTTGTTGTATATCTAAAAACACTTCTTAGCAGTATCGTTTGGTCTTCAAGTCATGCGTAACTCGTTTAATCGTTCGGTTCTGTGCGTTTTACGAAACTCTAACTAATGATTAGGAACAAATTTTTTTTGTCTAGAATTGATTGTAGTCGTTTTAACAAGAACTTCTCCAAGACTTCGAATAAAAAAAGCAAAAGGCCGATAGAAGTCTAACTGTGTAGAATTTTCCCAGCTTTGGATATCATTATAATCTGAGCCACTTTTCACTAGCAAGGAAAGTATTCCTCTTAAAATTGAATTAGAGATAGGTTTGATGGATTTAATACATTTTTTAGGGATTTCCTTGAACACTTTGCACATGATTAAGTCACACACTAGAGTCTTCATTAGATTTATTTTTTTATGAAGATTTGTCTTGATTTCTGTAGTGGGCTCATTTAAAACGGCGCCTTTGTTAAATAGCGTTTCTATTTTCGTGGGTGGTTTTAACATTATACTGTCGAAATACCTGTGTGAGATGCTCAGCGAATGCGGCGGTTTCTAGACAGTACTTCTGAACCAGGTGTCCTCTGCAGCTTTTACATGCATTGCTATAGTTTGCGGTCTTTTAAATTTCTTTATCTCTTTCCACAGAGAGTAATCCGTAGTCTGTGTACGATTAAATTTGCTTAAGTTTTCCTGAAGTGATACATTTTTGTAAAGAGTATGGTTTAGTTTTCTAGTAATTTTATTTAGTTCTTGATTTCCATCTTGCAAATGTGTTAGTTGCCACCTTACTCTGGTGTTCCTTTTCTTGGAGATTAGATTTTTAACATTTATTGGTATTACTTCTTTAATGTGCATTTCATCTTGGTCAGATGTTGACTTCCAGACTGTTATTTGAATAGTTTTGGTTAATGTTCTGAGTTTAAGGCAATAAGTTCGTCTATAATACTACGAAATAGGTCCCAGTCGGTTCTTTTGCTGTAAAGATACGGATCTTTTGGTTTCTCTAGTATCTAGACATACATGGTAAATATAATCGATGAATGATCAGAGGTAAGCTCTAAGCAGAATTTTACTAAGAATTTTCGTGTGTTGATGACTTTAGTGACGGAGGATTCTAAGAGATCTGGTAACCTATGTAGGTCATTTGGCCAATAAATGGTGTATCTGGAGAATAACAATAGATTTTTGGTTTTTATGGCATCTAGTGACTGTCTTCCGTTTGTTGTCATTATTCTGGAACCTCACACAGCGTTTTTAGCATAGTAATATTCTCCAACTAGAAACAGATTTCCAAGCGTTATAAATAGATGATCGATTGTTGTTATGTTTTGGGGAAGATCGTCTAATTTGATGCCTTTTTAATAACCGCCTCTATTATTTTCCATCTCCTGGAAAACTTGTTGTTTCTGTTCTCCATATGTTCTCGTTATTAGTTTTCTGTATTCTTTACTTCGTAGTTCTTCAAAATTGCATCTTTGTTTTATCTCCTCTTTATGCTTGATTCGATATTCACTTTTATATCCACTCTCACAAAGATATGATCCCAGTTTATGTCGGCTTAAATTAATACTTAATCTAAAAAGTCAATTTAGTGGACATTATTTCATGTTGGGCAAATTAAGATTATAGATAAACAAATCAATAGCCAAGAACGGACGTGTATATAAAATAAAGATAAATATTAAAGCGATACATTGTGAAACCACAATGTAAATGTACAGGCAAAGATGAACACAAAACATTATAAGTAATAAAATTTTAAAGAAGGCAGCCTAAACAAAGACTAAATAAAAATAGAAGATAAGATAGCAAAAGCAGCTACTGAGGTATTAGGTACAATGAAAGTAAATCAAAACAGAAATTATGTAAAACAATGGTTTTACATTGCAATCGAAAAACAAACACAAAAAACTTCAAAATTGTTGATAAATTAAAAAAAAAGAAATGCAATTAAAAGTCTTTATGAAACAGATTAAAAGAGACTAATGAAAGGGATTTCCAGAAATTTTATACAATAATTATGTAATAATATTAAAAAATATAATTAACAAAACCAGACGGGATAAAATAGGAAACGAATAAATAATATTGGATGTGTGATATAAACTAAGAAATTATTATTTAGTATTTTAAAAAATAAACAATAAAGAAAATAACAGGAAGAAAAACTCAAATATGTGTATACTAAGTGCGAGAAGAATGTCAAAAGTGCTTGAATACAATGTTAGCACGGCAGGACAAATAATGGTTAGTATGAGAGAAATAGATTTTCCCGTTTAGATGAATATTCTTCATTGGTTCTATTTCAAACTTTCGTCAAGATTGCAGAAATTTGCAAAAATCTACCCTTGCTTTACACAGCATAGAGGTATCCGTGACTTTAACATATGGTTGCAATTTCCCTTCTTAAGGTACTTTGTATTTCTTGTCAAGTTTGGCTATTTATCAATGTAGTGACAAAGAAAACCATATTGCTGTGATAGCATTACATACGTGTGAAACTGAAAAAAGACCCTGATTCTCTAGGCATTAGCCATAGGGTGTATCGGGTCATAAAATTGTTGAATGAGACTGCAAGTATCCAGAATCATCCAACATCTAGAAGACTACTTTTGGTTGAAACTGTTCAGGTAGTCAAAGCCGAAAGAAAAAATTACAAGATTATATATCGAAAGATACACATTTTCACAACATTGATGCCTCGTTTTATTAAGCAACATCTAAGACTAGCCGTTTACAAAAGACATAGGGGATATTTGCTGGAAGATGCTGTATGAAAGGTAGGAGAAAAAACCCAAGAAGTTGTTGAGTGAGTAGAGCACGATGGCCACAGAAAAATTTGTTTACGGATGATAAAAAAATTTGCAGTGGTTGTTCAAACAAGCATCTCAACTTGTGTCAAGGGTTCAGATAGGCCTTCATCCGACATCTGTAATGGTTTGGTCGAGAGTGTTATAATAAGATGGCGGATATTCGTTTTTTGAGGTGAGCCTTCGATCTTTCAGCAAGATTCCGCACCCACTCACAAAGCACACTCAACTAAACTTCGCTGAGCAACAATGTGCCTCATTTTCTAACAGTAAAGGATTGACTTTCTACACCAATTATGGGCAGTTTTAGAAAACGTAGTTTGCTCTAAAGGACGCCCTAATTTTGATATATTAAAGCAAGTTTTGACTGTTGCAATCAGTATTTTTCCAATAGATATAGTGCGTGCTGTCATAGATGAGTGGCTCGGACGTCTTAAAGCCTGTGTAGAGGAGGCCAAGAGTGGCCATTTTAAATAAGTTATTGTAATTATATTTCCCATTAACCGTTTAATAAAACCTAAAAATATTTTTTTATTATTAATTAATGCATACTTATTTTCTGTTCTTTTTGAGCCACAAGGAAATTGGTTTACAGTTTATCACGTGAGTGGAGAGTTGTCCAGTGACAACACTACGAAAATTAACTATTAATTACAATATATATACACACACACAACGTATGCTAAGTATAAATATAATTGAAAATGTTTTTACCGTTCCAGATCACTAAGCTAATGTCTTTTTAATATTCTTTGCATGGCGGGGTTGTAATCCATGTAGGATATATCCGAATCTTCGTGGAGAGTTTTATTACTAACATACCACGGAGCATCTCTATATTGCGGTGACTTTAAAGACTTTCAGAGGATTCTTGAGGGTTTTCACTTATGGAAATTACAGCAGTATCGTCTGTGAAGGTAGCAAGCGTTATATTGTTTGTACTTGGGATATCGGAGGTATAAAAAAGGACCCAACACGCTACCTTGAGGGACGTCCGAGTTAATTGGATATTAGTCGAACGTTTCGGTATTAAATTTGACTTGAAAATATCTGTCAGTAAGATAAGATTTTAGAAAACGAAAATAAGGGGTAGGTAGAGTAAGTTTCAGCTTATATAATGAACCAAGATGGCAAACACGATCAAAAGCCTGTTTAATGTGTAGGAAGACAGCTGTGCATAGTTTTTTCTTTAAGACTTTTGATTATTCCACTTACTATCACACGACTTTGTTGAAAAGTCGAGCAATTTTTACGAAATCCGAATTGGTGTGATGGTAATTTCCTCCATAATTCTTTTTAACAGAAATCTTCCAAATATTTTTATGGTGATGGGTGGTAAACTTAGTAGTCGATACAAACGTACAATATTTATTGGTTTTCTAGGTTTGTCAATTATAATTACTTGACCAAATTTTCAAATTACTGGATAATAGGTCAATAGCTATGTCATCCATCGTCGGATGTAAGCCTCCCCTAACGTATTCCATTGGGGGGTGTTTAGCCATGACTCACCGCGCTAGCCAAGCGTGTTGGTGAGGGGAGTGAGGATAGGTAGGGATATATAATGTAGGTAAGGAATTAGGCTAGGGCACGATTGCTCCCTGCTTCAGGAGATGGGAGCAATCAAGAGTTCGCGTGGGCAGGATCGCTAGGTTCCTGAAGCAGGTCTATACTTTACTGTGATCGTAAAGTAGTACCTACTCGCTACCTCCATTGTTGTATATAGTAACTAGTAAAACTAATAAAATGCTTTGTGGTTTTTGCACTTTGTAATTTCTTTTTTAACTTCGGCTGGCGAGAAAGGCTTTATTGACAAAGTCATAGGGCATGGGGTATTCAGGATGTTTTCAATGTTGTCGTTGTTGACACTTGGATGAGGTAGACGAAAGATTTCAGATAAGTGTTCTGAGAGGATTGATGCTTTTTTCAGGTGTGTCCTACACCAGGTGCCGTCTTGCTTTCTAATTGAAAGTATGTAGGTGGTTGGTCTTTTGAATTTTTTTGTGGCCTTTCATATAGAGTGATCTTCCTTTGATAAGTTGGTGATATAAGTTTCAAATGTAGCATTCCGTATTTCTTGAAGAGCTACTTTTAGTTTTCTCGCTAATCTGTTGTATTCGTTTCTGTCAATGGAATTTTTGCTTCTCTGGCATCTGAATCTGCTCTTCTTTTTCCCGCTACAAGTTCTCAGATGAATAATGCAGTATTGTTTATTGTTTTTTTGAACTTGATGTAAATGGAGTAGATTTCCAGGATGCTTCTTGAATTAAACATGTGATGTAGCGTGCAGTACTCATCGGACTCTTTGAAGGCTAAGATTGATATTTTCCTCAATGTAGATCAGGAAATAATTCCAACTGTTTTAAGTGACGTCAGTTTGGGAATACATTATAAGGATATTATTTTATATTTACATTAAATGCCAGAATCCTTCTTTCTGCTCTCATTATTTTAATGTTCGATCATTTGCGAAAGCATTTTTGTGCTAAACTTAAAATACACAACAGGCTGACGAAGTAATTTACTTAATTAAATGTGTACGAAACACTTTGAATGTCCGCCATTGTCTTGCAAATTTCTAGCGGGTCTCCGTATACGAGGCAATTCTTGCTTATGAAATGGAAATTGCGCTGGGCCCAAGATGGGCCCCATTGTCAAAGGGTTTTGTTGCAGAGTAGGTCGGGCTGCATTATCGCTAGACTCAATCAAGCCGTCTTTGTCTTTGCGCCTTCTTCACAAAGCCGGCCGTTTCGCGCCCGTGCCCAACTAAAAAACAAAGGCCGCGCTAAAGGGCCGATCATATTTAATTTCCAGGAAAGCCGAATGGCCGCCGCGCATTACAATTTTTCAATTAAAACATAATTTATCGCGCAGCTTTGTCTCCCGGAGTGCATTAGCCGCACAATGCGCCCGGGGCGGGCGGAATCGACGCGAAAGGGGCGCACGCGGGCCTAATGCAATAACGCCTAACAAATAATTTTATTACGGCCGCAATTTCGTTACGTATCTTTGGCCTTATTTACATTGCGAGCAAATCCGGAGTCGTCCGGGCCATTAAGCGCGCCCGGGGTTTCGTTTCGTTACAGAATGTAAAACTCGGTTAATGCCGAAAATAAACACAACTAAAACGAATAGTTGCATCGATCGGTTTTATCGACGGGCCGCTGTTTGCTCTCGGAATTGTTTGGGAGCGTATACATTGCAATTTCGCTTGTGTGCTCGCTTGATTTGGGAGCGAACGCAAACGTTCCGGGGCCGATGATAGCTTTTGGAGCTCTCGGCGCTTTCAGTGCTTTCAGCGCTTTCAGCGCCCGGGGCGCGCCGGCCGCGGCAGGGCGAGTGTCAATCAGAGATTATCGGGTGGCAGGTGAAGTGGGAGCGCTCGGCGGGCCCGCGCTAACGACGGGACCGTGTTTTCTGTTGTGACACGTATCTGCTAAATGCATATTGGATCAGCCACTTGAAAAACTAACGAGGCTCATGCTGACACAAAGGCTAACGAACGCGCGCGTTATTTATGCGATGCGACTTCAATAATCCGTTTAATGAAGCGCGAGAATTCTGTGTGCATAAAGAGAGCATAGCATGAACTCGTTATTTCCTCGGCGGTTTCGTGGCTCGGCTGGGCTGCCCGCCGGATCGGCGGAAGTGCATTCGGCTGGATTTGAATGAAACAGCGGACAAAGCAATAACACGTTGTTGTCTAAAAGCTGCTACGATATAAATTCATTTGGAACTACAAAAGATACAGTGTGCAGTTAAAAGCATTTCTTGTGTTTGGTACGTCGCTTTTCGATAATTTCCATGAAAAATAAATTTTTTTAACCGAAAACAAAATAAAAATACAACAAGCAAAACCAATTATACTGCTTTAGAAAACATACAAAAATCGTGACTAAAACAACATATTTCTTTTCAATTAATATGTTGCTATTTACGTTCTGTGAATGTTGGAAGTTTGAATTTGTACAGTTAGTATCTAAACACATGGCAAAGTCATCATGGATCCAAATACTATTATTTAGTTTTATTATGAAAACAGACGATCAGTACGTAAATCATTGTGTGGAGACCATAATGTCAAGAGAATGTGTAAATCGTGATCTTGTTGACAAAACAAGACTCACTATTAACGCAACAGTCGTCGAGGTGACAATATTGCTTAATTAAGGGGAGCTTCTCATCAGAGCCGACCAAAAATCAATTTTTTTTGTTGCATTTTTTTGATAGCTAATTATTCGTAGAATATATTCCCAAAACGGTTTGTATAAAATTATTTTTTTTAAAGAGATAGCGAAAAAGTAGCGCGTGTTTTCCGTAATATTTTTGAATTTCTCACCTTTACGAGCATACCATGGGTGACCATGGTAAATATAGCTACCTCTAGTGTCACCAGATGTTGGAATATATGCTATTACTTTATATATGTTTTTTTTGTATTTATTAGTTAATTACAATCTGTTAATTACACTGACAATAAGTAATTATGTTGATCGTATTGAGCAGTGTTGGAGAAGTCGCCCAATGACGACCCTCCTGCGATTACTTAATTAATTTGATTGTTCAACTACATGTAAGTTAATTAAGACACTTAATGTAACTTAAATAGCACTAAAATCTATGCGGTAGATCGAGCGGGTTAAGTCTTTTGAGTCTTTGCGTTTGAGCACTGTTGTCTAGTAGATTAACTGCCAAAGGATTAGGATGCACTTCTAACTTATTTAGGTACTTTACACTAAATTTTTTAATTTCTTCCTTGACGGTGGCCACTTCTAAATCGTTTCGGATTTCAATGTTTGGGATGCAGTATGGGGCATTAGTTATTAGACGTAAGACGTTGGATTGGTACCTCTCCAATATGTCAATGTTAGATCTAGAGACAGTGCCCCATAACTGGATCCCGTAGGTCCAAACTGGTTTCAATGCTACCTTGTATATAAGGAGTTTATTTTTAAGCGATAATTGGGAGTTTCTACCTAACAACCGGTAGTATTTCTTTAGTTTCAGTCCAAGCTGCACCCTCTTCTTTCATATATGAGTACGCCATGTAAGCCCTTTATCCAAGTGTATCCCTAAATATTTAACGCTGTCAGTCTGTGGTCGTGGTTGACCCTTCATATTTACTTCTGGGGAGTGCCCTCTACATTTTGTGAAAGTCACATGGACTGATTTATTCTCGTTCACCTTGATACGCCATCTTTGGAGCCACTGCTGTATTTTATCTAAATGCGTCTGTAGTTGTTGGGCAGCAGCTGTTGGATTTGGGTGCATTGATAGGATAGCCGTGTCGTCTGCATACGTCGCTGTTATAGCGCTATTATCAGTGGGTAAATCGGCTGTGAAGATGAGGTATAAGACAGGCCCCAATACGCTGCCTTGCGGAACACCGGCTTTTATTTGCATCAATTCTGTTAGTTCATCCTGGTATTTAACCTGGAAGTATCTTTCCTGTAAATAAGATTTCAGGATAGTAAAGATTGGATGGGATAACTTCAGCTTAAGCTTGAATAGTAGACCTTCGTGCCAGACCTTGTCGAAGGCCTGGCTTACATCCAAAAAAACCGCAGCACAGTAAGTTTTTTCCTCAAATGTATTATTGATGACTTCAACGATTCTATGGACTTGTTCGATGGTTGCATGGTTTTTCCTAAAGCCGAACTGGTGATCGGGGAAGAGATCTTCTTCGGTGTGTGTCATCAAGATTCTTTTTAGTAGGAGTTTCTCCATTAGCTTAGATAAGACTGGTAATAAACTGATAGGCCTATAGGACTCGACGTTGTGCGGGGGTTTGTCGGGTTTTTGAATTACTATTACTTGAGCGATCTTCCATGGGGTGGGAAAGAATCCTGTTCTGAGGATAGCGTTTAAGATGGCGGTTAACATTGTAATCCCTATTTTAGGAAGCTCCTTAAGTACCCTGCCCGTGATCAAATCCCAGCCTGGTGCCTTGTTAGGTTTTAGTAAGTTGATCATTTCTGTGACTTCACCAGCTTTGAACAGCTTTATTGGAGGTGAAAGTTGGTAAGGGGCTTCCAGGTATTCTTTTATGTCGTCATCTTCATCCGGATTTCTAGTTGGTATTTATACAGGTTGGAAAACGTTAGACAGGTGTTCCGCGAAGATTTGTGCCCTTTCTTTGTTATTGCGCTCCCAGGAGCCATCCGCTTTACGAATAGGAGGTACTTGTTGATTCGGTTGGTTCAGGGCCTTCGTTGCCTTCCATAACGAGTAGTCTGTGCTAGCTGTAGCTGATAGCCTTTCTACGTAGGTGGCAAAATTGTCATTTTTGAGGGTCCGTATTAGCTCCTTAAGTTCTCTAATGGCATCGTTTAATCTTCTTTTGTCGTCAGGATACCTACTACGTTGCCATTTTTTCCTTAGCCGTCGTTTTTGGGCTATTTTTTCTTTCAGGATAGTAGAATACCTATGTTCTACTTTGTTGGGTGGGAAATTTGGTGTTGCTTCCCAGGCAGCACTTTGTATTGTTTTGACAAAACTTAAGACTGCATTATCAATTTCTTCGTTTGTTTTGAGAGATACATCTAGATTTATGCTATCCTCAATTAGTACTTTAAAGTATTCCCATTTTGTTTTTGAGTTGTAAAGTTGGGGTGGTTTACTTCTCTGTGTTATAATTGCATAGACAGTAGCTATCACTGGAGAGTGATCAGACGTCAGATCAAAACTGGATTTTATATTTAAAAGTCTTCGAGAAATACCTTTGATCACAAAGAAGTCCAATAAATCTGGAACTTTTGCAGGGTCCGTTGGCCAGTATGTTGGTTCATAGGTGGATAGATGACCTAACTGTTCTTCTTGTAATACCTGATACAGGATTCTGCCTCTGCCTGGTGGGGATAGGCGCGATCCCCAGTGGGTATGCTTGGCGTTGTAGCCTCCGCCCGCCATGAAGCGATTTCCAAGAGATGTGAAGTATTCTTTCAAACTGTCTTTGTCCTCTATTTCTATACTAGTTGCTTGGAAGGAATTCCTTTTGTATTCTGGCAGTACACAGTGCTTTATTTGCTTTCTAATTATTACTGCTGATCCTCCTCTCGCTCTACGATCTGTATCTGGATGTTGGGTATCGTATATAATGTAATCCGGAATTTTGTAGTGCGTTTGGGAATTGAAGTGTGTTTCTGCTATTAGTAGTACGTCAATGTTATATTTTAGAAATACTTCTACTTCCTGTTTGTGGCTTTCTAATCCGTTGGCGTTCCAGAGCGCAATTTTATATAGTTGAGCCATTGTTTTTACCTATTTTGGATACCAGGCCTTTGATAGTCTCCCTCAGTTTTTTTATTTCAGATGTTAGTTCCGAAATCATTTTTTGTTGTGCTTCGATTGTGTTTTGTAAATATGATATAAAGTAATTTTCGTTGAGTGTAGGATTGTTGTTTGTGGCAGTTCTATAACTACATTGCGAGCTTACATTTATCAAACGTGGTGCTTGATTTGTGGATATTGTCTGTTCATAGAGATTTCCACCGGCTTGTTGTTTTTCTGGTGCAGGTTTTTGGATTTATTCTGCATTGCTGTTATTTGCTAAGGGACGTGTTTTTGGGATTCCTGTTTGTCGTACTTGTGGTAGTTTTCCTTGTTGTAAGGGATGTCTTCTATTTAGGATTTTGATGTAGACTTTACAACCTTTGTAATTTGCAGGGTGGTTTCCCTCGCAAAGTACGCATTTGGGAGCCTTGCCATCACTGCGGTTTTTAGGGCATGTTCTATAGTCGTGCTCCCCTGCACATTTTACGCATCGATACGGACGGGAACAGTTGTTTCTGGTATGACCGTAGCATTGACAACGTTTGCATTGTGGAATTTGTGTTCTTTTATGGGGTGGTTCAAACTTTACTACTGCATTTAACAAAAGGTCTAAGTTATAGATCTCTTTGTTGTTGTCTTTCTGTGCCAGGTCTATGAAGAACAGATTTTTTGGCATTTTGGTTTCGCGATTATGTACATTCATAACTGACTTGACTTCGTGTCCCTCTTTTTGCAATGCAAGTTTAATGTCTTCTACTGGGGTGGTGTGGTGTAGGTTCCTTATTCATTGGGTTGAAATCCCTTTCCCTTTTCTGTCCTCTGTTGCGGGTTTTCATCAGCTTCTTCATATTCCGAGTATTCTGTGTTAATTGATGGAGACGGTAGAGGTGTTATTGTCCCTTTCGGGTGTCCGTTTGTTGCTTGTGTTGGTGGATTTCTTTGTTCATTATTGGGCATGCCATTTGACTTTGTCCCATTAACGGCGGTTGGAAAATTGGGATATTTTGAGGTTGTTGATGGTATTGTTGGTATTGTTGAGGGTGCCACTGCGGGAGCCATTACATTTGTGTAGTCTGAGGCCACTGCGGTTGTTGGTTTGAGTGCCATTGGGGTATTGAACTAGGCTGGGTCATAAGAGCATTGTTGTAATAATATTTGGTATAAAGCTGTCAGTGCTAGAGCTAACTGGCACGTAGTGCTGATTGAAGTTTTGTTGGCCGTAATACAAGCCTCCATCGCTACTTCCTTACATAGTCCTGTTTTAATTTCTTAAAATTGAATAAAAATATAAATATATTTATTTATGAGGTTTAGCACACAGCCAAATGTGCTGTTATCTCTTATCAGAGTTCAGCTGGCCTTCCCGCTCTTTGATAACTTGGTGGATCGAGAGGTTATAATTTATAAGTAAGTTAAATTTACTCACTGTTTTGGTTGTAACTTGAATAAACGTTTTGATTGAGGCACCAAAACACTGCTAGTATGTAGTTTATAATTTCACTTTTGGTGATATTGGAAAATTCACGTCTTTAACTACTTTAAGTTTCTATGTTGTGTTGTGTCAGCTGTGCATATAGTATATATATATATATATATATATATATATATATATATAATATCAACGGTTAGCGTATAGTGTTAGCCGACCACGTGCTCCGAATGTAAGCAGCTCGTGTACCGAAAACTTTAAACGCGTTTTTCTCGAAACCACGTTTTTGAAACTGGGCGCCACGATATTTCAAAAACTACTGAATATATCGCTATATATTTTTTTCATTTCAAAGTAGATTAAATTTCCTGGAGGATGAACCTAAAAAATAATTAAATTTATTATTATTTATGTTTTTTACAGCACTTTGAAGAGTAAAAAAAGCGCGAAAACGCGACACTAAACTTTGCATGTCCGCCATTTTTTCAATTTTTTACTTTTTGTTGGTTTTATAAGTTTATCCTCCCACAAATGTAATATATTTCATAAACATTTCTTATTTCAGATGATAGGAACGAGCGCTAGAGTGCCGCCCGCTTGGATACTTTTTTTGAGGCTGCCACGTTTCAGTACAAATAAACAATAATTATTGCATTATTTTTCAATATGAAAAATGTTTTTCCATACTTTAAGACCTATTAAGTAAGTACCAAAAACATCGAGTTCCTCATCTATTTTCTTCCATGGAAAAAAATCGAGAAAATCGTGTCATTTTTGGGTTGCTAGATGAGAACCTCCCCTTAAGTGATAGTGTGGCAAAAGGATACTTCGATGGCGACCGTGGGACTATAAATGAAATAGAAGAACACCACCGAATAGATGATATAATGACATAAAAATAACAGGGCTAAACTGGATAAAGGAAATATAAAACAGAACCAAATGTAAATCGATGAAGAAGGCCTTCGTTCAAACATGGAGAGAAATACGCTAACAAGAAGAAGAAAAAGAAAAGGAAGTGATAGTGTGCACGGAAAACCAAGTAGGGAAAGATAGTACACAGTGAGACGCTGTACAGAGTGAGGCACTATTCAAATTTCGCGCACTGTTTGAGATAACCAATCAGAACCATTTCCAGTCAGTGCTGCCAAGATAGTTACTGATTTCAGTCGAATACGGTTGTAGTATAACAGAAGCGTATTGTGTTATTAAATTTTCTTCCTTTTTATATGGAAAAGTTAGATTGTTGTTGATTTTGATGATCAAAATATGGGAAGGTGAGTGTCTTATTTAATTTTTTTCGTTTCTATAGTGTTGAACAATACTTTTTGTATAAAAACATGTTACTTTTATACAAATATCGTCAATGTTGTTCCTGATATTATTTTGAATTTCGTACATCAGTGCATACTATGTCGTTCTATTTATTAATAAGTTTGTATTTTTTCAAATGCCGAGAGGGGCTAAAGAGAATAATAGCTACTTATAGTGCGAAAATTATGAAGAAGGCATTGGAGTCTCTTAAGAAAGGGGAAATTTTTGCGCATAATTGAGCAAGAGTTGGAGATACTAACGATAGCAGTGAAGGGATATTGAGGCAAAATAAAAAACAAATCAGAAACTAAAAATGTAGGTTCGGCCCCAAACTACACTGTAAATAGAGTGTTTATAGAGCATGAAGGGTCTGCACTAAAATACTACATTTTGGTATGGGCCAGAATGGTATGTGGATTAATCTCTAAAATGATAAAAGAACTATAAATATAACTTTGCAAGTAACAAAAAAATTCAAATGTCTGGATCCAAGCCAAAGTAGCCGAAGATGATTGGCTACGGACCTTTATCAAAAGAAACAAGTTGCCTACTAGGCAGCCAGAGGAATGTAGCCTATAAAAATGACTTTCTTCATTAAGCACAAGAAACTTTTTTTTATCAATCTGAAAGAAGCTTTTAATAAAAATCCTAAGTTGATGAATCCATCAAGCATATATAACTTAGATAAATGATCATAGCAGAAAAAGGGATTAAGCAAGTGAATTTCTGCACCAGCGGTGAGAGAAGAATCTCAGTTACAACTAGTGTTATTATTTGTGCAGTTGGCTACCCCCTACCAGTATCTATTTCCGAAAGTTTTGTAAGCAGCACATGCTTAGTGGAGCACGTCATGGAGCAGTGGGCTTAGCAAATGCTTCAAGCTGGTTGTTATTCGAGTTATTTTCAAAAGCAATGAATGGACCACTTAATCAGTTTATCACATAGCCCAAAAGAAAATCAAAGTTTGCTGATTTATAACAACTTAAATACTCATTTGTCTATCGAAGTCATTGATAAAGGCGGGATCACAATTGTAATGTAGCCGCCTCTGTTTTTGGGACATTCAAGGTAGCCTGCATCGCTACAGTTGACACATGGATGCTGATTCAGGAATTCCAATTATTATCTAAAAAATTAAAAGTTTAGTAAATATGGTCCATGATGCAGTGATTACTCCAAAAAAACATCAAATCTAGTTTTATGAAAACTGGAATTTTTTCGTTCAATGACAAAATCTATGCTAATACTGATTTTATAGGGGCTACTGTTACCGATACGTATTTTACAAGATAACCCAACGATGGCTTTTCCATATCAGAGAGTTAAGTTTTGAAATTTTATTGACCGAGGGACACGCTTTGGCAAACTCAAATAGAGCACCAAAGAAACTGAGTCTATTGACTGAGAACAACTGCATTTCTCCATCTATCAGCTTCAGCCTTGTTCCAAAGACTTTTGTATCATCAGAAAAGATTCAGAGTTGTTCCAAAGCTCTAGAGAGAAAATCAAATAGAAATACAATACAGAAAAATTTCGTCTATTATCACTAGTTCGAAAAGAAAATCTAAGCTTGTCTTAAATGTAAAGGAAGAACGCCAAAAAAACGTGTTTTTAAAGAGTTATCGAAGTCATCATAAGAAGGAACTCAACTTAATAGACGACACGGTGTGGGTTGGACATTCAACAAATGATAAAAGCACAGCTAACTTTATCACGGCAGAAGAATTCTTGGACAATAAGGCTATCCCAAGTCTTCTCAATTGGGTGTCGGTTGTGTTTGAAGGGAAGAAAAACAAAATGCATTATGAAGGACTGATTGTGAAACTGAAAGATGATAATGTAACAGCAAACTTTTTAAAAAATCAAAGAAACTGTGTGTAGTAAAAAACAAAAGTGACGTAAACATTTAGTAAATAAAAAGTTAGTGACACACCCAACAACAGCTTCTCTGTATCATAAACCTTGTCCAAAAACAGATTTATGTTTAATTAAAATTTAGAAAACTCCAAAATAGTGTATTTTTTACCTGCGGTGATACACAGTGAAATAGATAGTAACCTTTTTGTAATTTGTTGCACGTTTATTTGATGTAATAAATAAGAACTTAATAATTGTTAACACTTCTAAATGATAACCAAGGGGAATTGCACCTGAAAATTCAAACTGAACACGACAGTATCGAAAAAATTTATATTTTATTGTTTCCTCCCCATTGTTTATCACCCTGCCCTACGTCAATTTGTCGCCATTTGCAGCAATTGAATTTTTCATGTAGCACTATGCAATGCATTTTAACAAAGAATCTGTGCATAAAATTTAATTAATTCAAGATCTTAAAGAAACAGACCAGCAGTTCATGTGTGAACTGGGTTTTAAGTAACAAATCATTTTATCACTGATTAATTTTCCTTTACATGACGTTATGAATGCACTGTTTGGTGTTGTGCATTGTAAAATGGAGAAATCATTGGACTGTACTTTTTGTAGACGAAGCTGCCAATGCTGTTACTATCAGTGGTGTACGCTATTGCAATATGCTAAACGTTTTTTTCTCTCAATAAAACCAACGATTTGAACTTGATAAAATGTAGTTTCAACAAGATGAAGGCACTCACTTCAATCAAATTTCCGCAGAGCGGTGACATCAATTGGTCACGGCAGTTTTGTGATCTAACTCCATCAGACTTCTTCGTCTAAAACTATTTGAAGAAAAATTTTTGTCAAAAAACTACAATTCTAGGGCTAAAAAACACCAGATTTGCAATTGTTGTAATAGAGCCGAAGTTATGGGAAACTATTCTAAAACTTCGCTAGAAGTATGGTCGGATAACAGCGGAGCTATGAAAAGTGAGGTTTCGTTTGGATCTTCAACGATAAATACGTGTAGTTGAATTTTCAGAGAGTCTAAGTTTTAAACCGTATTGTACTACGCGAATGATATCAGCGGCTCTAGCAGTAGGTTATCGCAAGACAGCAATAACAAAAATCATAAACCTTTTAGCATTAGTCGCAAATACAAAATGAGGTTTTATTAATGGAACAAAATAATTTACTGTTTCAGAAAAGTTACAATCGTTTTCAAAACGAACAGCTACTCTACACTAAATCACAAAATCCTCTAATGAAGTGGGGGAGATGAAAATTATAATTGCAAATTTATAAGCAACAATCAAGGAATTACTAAAAAATTTACACAAAGACAAAGACAAATAAGAACGTCGACAACCCCTCATTAAAAGCTCTACCAAAGGGTACCTCAGAAACGAAGAAGAAATTTCCAAGGAAATTTAGGGGATAAGAGTTCGGCCTAAAAACAACAAAAAAAATATAAAATGGATACTTTCTATACAAAAACGGAATAACTCTAATTCCAACTCTAATATACCCCAACATAAAATTTAAAAAAATACTTCCTCTACCACTGATTGCGGTGGATAGTATGAAACAATATAAAGCTTTTTATAATTGCTTAACCGATAATTGCTTACCCATAATAAATTCAGAACCAAGCTCTTAAATGGAGATAATATGAAAGTAAATGTAAGTGAAGGTCAAGGCTACAGAGCAACTACAAAATTTGCGCAAAAAGAAAATTATCATACGTAAACCAGAGATATGGTTAAAAACTTGCATTATTAGTTCAATCCTGCAAAAAGTGTAGATGTTTACGCAAAATAATACTATTAAAATATATGAATATTAAACTGTAGAGATGAGATCCAAGTTCTTAAGAAATCTAAACTCATACCCCGGTGCAAAAATAGAGTGGCTCATTAGAGCTTTAGTCCACAAGTCGAGAGCATGTGGCAGCTTCAACTGTTACTTGCACTAATTTGTATCACGTATCACACAAAGTCTTTATTGTACTTTGTAAATAGAAGAGATTGTCCAAGAATAGGGTTTAATTACAAAAAAATGCTTATTTATTCATCCTCTAACCAAATAAAGATTTATATTCAAAAAATACTTATATGAATAATGAGTATTATTTATACGATTATCTCCTTTTTTACCGGTTTAAAATGATTTTCTCTTCTTTGGGTTAGCGCAGTGGATCAATTTTTCATCACCAGTGACTATACGTTACAAAAGAGCTCTTTCGTTTATGCTTAGCAAGCAGCATTTCACATCTGTAAAATCGGCGTTCAAAGTTTCTCGGCTTCAGTTCATATGGAACCCAATTTCCTTGCTTTTGCATCATTCCCAACGATTTTAAACTATGTGAAATTGCTTGTTAAGTCACTCTTAATGTAAGTGCAAGTTCTTCTTGCGTTTGGCAGGAATCTTCCTCCAATAATACTTTCAATTCCGCGTCTTCCTACAGTTTCGGCCTTCCGCTATGTTCTTTGTCTTCGACGTCAAACTAACCGTTGTTAAATTTATAAAATCACTCACAACAACTTCTCTCACTTAAAGCAGCCTCACCATATGCTTCCACAAGCAATCGATTAGCCTCAGTTCCAGGTTTCTTCAAATTGAAGAAGTAAATCGAAATTTCCCGCAAAAGACGCTTATTAGGCTCAAAATTTGACATTTTCACACACAAGAAAATATGTGATGCTGATACAAAATCGCTAATATTTTAAAATTGTAGTGTTGCCAGATGTCCAACCTTACGATATGTCGTTCAGACAATTTCAATCAGAACTTACTGGTGGGGTCATCTTTTGTCGAACGGCGGAGACTTATTTGTATTCCCTTTATTATTTATCATAATGTTTCTTATTATTTAGTCACTTAATTTTATGATTATTTCCACATTCTTTGCCACATTTTTATCATTGGTAACGCCCCAGCACTACACCTGCGAACTTAATTGTCTATTATTAATTTTTGTTTAAGGTAATTAAATTGTCTATTACTTTTAGTGTAGTTTCAGGCTTTTTTAATTACCTTATTTTTTATAATTTTATTACTGTGTTTTTTGTCAGATTATTAAGGTGGATTTGCGTTATTATTTCATACTAGGAGTTGCCCGCCAAAAGATATTTTTGGCGTCCTACACTGACAATTTTTCACCTGCCTTCCCTCAAATTTTTGCAAGTTGCGAACGTATAAATTTTTAATTAGACCGGCTTTTTCTCTGGATCAGAAACATGGAACAATTTAACGCCCATTCATGGTGGACGTAAGCATAAGCCGCCCATAGGAAATACGTAATACGTAAAGTTGAATTAATGCAAAGCTTATGCGCTCGTTCATAATGCACTCCCGTAATTTTTACGTTTTACGTTCATTTGCAGTAATTTTTAATTTTTCTCTAGATTAATGTTGGCAACAGTAACAGAATGTTTGTTTTTATTCTAAAATTTGAATGTGGTGTGCAAGTTTCAAGGAAATCGGTTGAAGCGTCTAGGAGGAGATAGAATTATAAGTTTAGAAAAAAAGAAAGAAAGAAAGTTAGGGAGATAAGACAATTATATTATAAGATTGGATCAGATCAATGATTTATTATTTTCTTACTTTTAAATTTTATTTCACTTGATACCAAGATTGTTATAAACTTATGGAGTAATCTGTTTTATGCATTTATTAGTAGTCTCTATTTTTTTTATTAGGTATTTACCAGTTCAACAAATTAATTGTTATTCATGGTAGCGTTAATACAGATTTGTTAATACATGGCAGATCAGAATAAGAGAAACGTTATTATATCACCTCTTAATGCAAATTATATACTTGATTTAAACACAGTATGGTAGATGAAACAAGTCAGTTAATAACTATTAGAATCAATTGATATTAGATAAATGTCTTGAGGCAATTTGCTTATTCAATCGAGTGTGTATTTGTTTTTGACCAAGATTATAATACACTGCATCACTGCACTTGTCATTATCGTCGTGGAATTTTTGTATTAACTTTTTTATATTTTCATGAATTGTAGATATGTCAAGCACAGTTTGGTGTTGATAATTGGTAATGAACCATGGGGCATTGACAGAGATTCTTAGAATTTTGTTTTGCAAAGCTTGAATTTTATTCAAGTCCAGACGACGCAGCCATAGAGAACTAGTGTCCGAATTAAAGATTTGTGTAGTAGAGTAGTACATTCAATTTTTAGTGGAGATTTTCTGTCGATGAGCGGGTATAACTGCGTTAGTCTCGTATAACCCTCATTGAGTTTTTTAATTATGAAATCTTGAAGTCAGGCGGGAGTCCAAGAGCAAGCCTAAGTATTTTACTGCTTAACTTTTTGGATTCCAAATATTAGGATTTTTGTTGACTGAGGCTGGACGTGGGTTAAGAATGGGTTTAAGTGTGATTTTCGTTTCTCACTAGCAATTCTGTGTCATCTGCATATAATACCAGATCTGTAGTGATGTTAGGAAGGATATTGAAGAGTATTAGACCCATGATACTCTCCTGAAGCACTCAAGCTCTAATGTGTTTGGTTTTCGGTACTGTAGCTTGAATTTTAATTGCAAAAATTATGTTGTCAAGAAATGGAAACAGGATTGCTTTTAGATATTCTGGGATTACACTTTAGAGATTTCATATTTAAGACCTTTTGTCAAAAGCATTTGTTAAATCCACAAAAAGCGTCATTGTGAATTGTTTGTTTTCATATCTTGATTCAATTGTCTCGACGATTCTTTGGAGCTGATGGTACGAGAATTTGAACTTTGGTAGTAGCTCTAGTGTCTCGAATTCATTAAAGAGTCAAGTGTAAATTACTTTTTTGACAATTTTGACAGAAAACTAATAGGCCGGTAACTAAAAATATCTTTCTTGTTTTTATCAGATTTGTAAAAATGCAGTATTTCAGCATGTTTTCCTTGATTTTGGAAATAGCCAGCCCTTAAACAAACATTAAATAGGATTACTAGGTATGCTAAGGCTTTGCGTATCAAATTTTTGATAATGCTATTGGCAATTTTATTCTTCTATAGGAATTTGTTTAATAAAAATGTCGACTATTGCAGCTATTTTTTTTAGACAAGAGTGTTAATAAACTTTTGGTAAGTCTGAATTCTGTAGTTGGCCAGTTCCTGTTTAATGCGCTGAGATAAATTGTCGACCAAGTTTTTAGTTATCTGATTTTTGGTGCGTTGCCATTTTCTACGGAGTTGACTATTTAGTTTTATTAAATTAATTACAAGTGAAGGTGGAGTTCTAGGGTTTGTAGATGTTTTTTTTTTAATTCTTGGCAGAGTAGTTGTTGAAACGATTTTTTTCTTACCTGTTGTTATTTCATTTATTGTCTCTTCTATTTTATCCGTAGTCGGACATCATTGGGATATCTAAGATTTTTGTGCAGGGTTTTCTGGAAGTTATTCCAATCGACTACTCCATTGATTAACCTAACCGTTTGGTCGGTGGGAGGGGGCTGTAGTAAATGAGATTATGACCGGTATATAGTCTGAGTCAAGCCCAGAGTAAACCTATTTGGGAGATATTAGGAGTAAAACTTTTTTGTACTACTATATATAAAATATTTGGTTGTTAGTCTGTCCGGTAGGGGAAATAAGTTGGCTTTTCTGGGGCCATCATCTGGAGGGCGTGCGCTGTTACAATGGATTCGAGCTTAATTCTAGCGGATTGTTAGTTCTACAGCCCCACGGGGTATATTTAAAGTTCAAATCATCAATCAGTAATGCGGGTTCTGCACTATTAAATATTTTATATAAGTTAGCATCCGATAATTGTGTGTTAGGTTATCGACACTAATAATTTTGACGTAGGTTTATTCTCTTTCTCATTGGCTGTTAAGCGTACGGCACAGACTGGGATAGGTTTTTTTCTTTATTAACTAGTTTTGTAATACTAATTATCGGAAGATTGTACGCAGCTAGGTCTTTATTTAGTTTCTGCTCCGATAAGAAAAGTGGTACGTTTTTAATGACTACTGGCAGCGGTTTTTCGTTTGAAGTTTGAAAAGTGTGGAATGCTATCTTATTCGATAGATAAAATTTGGATAAGGTTCGATAGTCGTTCTGACACAAGAGATTAATTTTAAGTAATGTTTTACTGATATTATTAATGAAATTCTTTTTAGCGTGTTCTTTGATATTAGAGATTATTGGTTTGTGGTTAATTGGCCCGCGTAAGAATATTGGCGGTATTTTAACTTTGTTCTAGTCTTTAATTATTAAAGAGGCTGTTCCGTTATCTTTGTTGTTAAGTTGTCTACGGACAGGTCAAGGTGTGTCGATAGATAGTATTTATTTTGTTCTAAAGGGTTTTCCAATAGAAGCGCTCGGGCTTTAACAGTGTGTAGCGGCTATGTTGGTGAAGTTACCGCTGTCAAATTTGGAGGTTATAGTAACTAATGTTAGAAAAATTATCATTGAAAGTTATAATGTTGAGAAACGCGTGCAAATGATTAAACTTTACTATCAAAGTGATTTTTACGGTGCACACAATCGTCCTGGTGAGTCGACTATTTGCCGTTTTGTGGACAAATTTGAATTAACTGGTTCAGTAAACAATCAAACAAAACCCGTACTTCGTCAAAATGTGAGATCTTCAGAAAACATTGCTGCAGAGAACGAGAGTGTGCAGGTTAACCCGAGGAAGTCAATTCTTTGGCGCGTCTAAAAGCTTGGCCTTTCGCATACCTCAACATGGAGAATTTTGTGTCAGGACTTGGGCCTGCACCCGCACACAATTCAATTAGTCGAGGAACTAAAGGTAAACGACCATAGGCAGCGTCAAACTTTCATTGATTGGGCTCTGGAGTAGTTGGAATTTGACCTCGATTTCGGACGGAAAATTATCTTCAGCGCCGAGGTCCATTTGTGAATGAATGGGTATGTCAGCAAGCAAAATTGTCGCATTTTTGGAGATAACAATCCATATGAGATCCATCAGTTACAAGTACATCTAAAAAATCACTCTTTGGCGGGGTCATTGGCCCGTACCTCTTCCAAAATGAAGCTAGTACTGCCATAATTGTCACCGACGAAAGGTACAGGTCGATGATAACCTTTTTGTGCTTAAATTGGAAGATATGGATTTCGACATGTGGTTCCAACAAGACGGCGCTACATGCCACACAGTACACGCAACAATGAATCTTTTGCACGATATATTCGACGGCACAGTTATCCCGAGTTTCGGCGACGTTAACTGTCCACCGAGATCGTGTGTTTTAACGCCATTATACTTTTTCTTGTGGGGCTATGTTAAATCACGGGTTTATGCGAATAAGCTGCAGACGATTGATGGCTTAAAAGTCAACATAACCAATGCCATCAATGACATCGAGCCTAATTTATGCGGTCGAGTCATCGAAAATTAATATCCTTTCGGATATGCGCTGCTCAGCGAAGCCGCGGCGGTCATTTGGTCGATATCATAATCCATATATAATGTAATCGAATACTCTTTCAAATAAAAAAAATAATACACAATTTGTTTTGTGTAAATTTATAGTTTGAGCGCCTTTAATGGAAAACCCTTTACTAAAGATATTGGTTTCCATAAATACTTCTTTTGCAGATCGCTGATAGGAAATGATATATGATCAGCGTTCCTCTTACTTGATAACATTGTTCTACTCCCTCAAGGGGGCAGCAAATATAAGCTTGATTATTTCAAAATTATTAAAATTATTTGAGGTAACGGTTGAATTATTGCAGAATACCCGTGAGCTGATAGAATACTCAGGGTCATGTTATCACTGAGCTCACTACTCACACATACGACTTCTCAGGTAGTACATTTGCACCGAACTTTCTATATTTTAAAATTAGATAATTAGACAAAATGGGTAAGTTTGAAGCTGCAGAAATCTTGAAGCTGTAATTTAATAGTAAAAATGTGAATGTAAGCAGTTGAGGAGCTAGGCAAAACTGACGTTATCGTAGAATAGACTGAAAATATTGTGGTATTGTATAGAAACGCTTTTAAAGTTCTGTTAGGTTAGCCCATGAAGCAGCTTAGACCACATGGAGATCACTGTTTTAAGGTTGTAATAAAAAACACAATAGTAAATTGAGACGTCGCAGAGCGTTTTATGTAGTCTCCAGAAAGTGCTAGTTGCTAATATATATAATCGAATGTGTTTTCCAATTAAAATATTTCTTTGTATGTGAGTGTGGTAGTTGCAACCTAGGGTTTTATAATAACTATATGTTAATGTCAAGTTCAGTGCAGCATTCTAGGACCGTTATGTAGTTAAAAGTAAGTGCAGAAACGGTTCAAAAAAAAAACGGCATTTTATCACTAGAGCCAATATTTACTTCAACTATTTTGAAATACCAAAATTTTGTAACAATTAAAAATTGTAAAGAATAATTAAATAATCTGTTTAAGAAGCTAATACTTTTTAATTTTTCTGCTACATACTTTTAGGCATTAATACACTTGATAATGCATAAATTAAATTTTAAATTAATAGATTCAAAATAGTTGTTACGGTATACGAAAACAAACGCAATACATTGAAATTTATTTACAGAACTCTATAGTGTTGCATCAATGTTTCAATTAAATAATCGGCAGTGCTGCTGTTTAAATTATTTATTTTAATTCCACGGTTGTATTTGGCCACTAAATGCAATTATTACTTTGTTGATTGGCTTTGTTATATTAATATAAGTGTTTTAATAAACCTTAGTGTGTGAGGTATAAGCATGCAAGCTATTTTGTATTAAAATAATTGTAATATTTGCTTATTGTATTTAATTAATAAATTTGTGTTATTTATTTAATTATCAATAACTGAATTTAGATACTATGAAATGGACATCATATTACAAAATTAAATTTATAAAATAATAAACACCTCTACAACACAATTACAATTTCTATGTAGGTTACAACGTTATAAATTTACAATAAAAGCAAAAATAAATTATCCGAAGAAAAAAATTAAATAAAGAAGTTATAACACAAGTAAAACATTTTTTTATATGAACATAATGCATAATTAATAATAAATAAAATCTGTTCAATAATAAACCGCTGTAATCTCAAAGAATTAAAAATGTAGAAATTTTTTCCTTTATTGAAGTATGCATTATGAGCTATTGCGTAATTACCTAATATCTACTCCAATCGTCTTCATTACTAATTATAGCTTCACACATTTTTGTTTTATGATTTCGAAGAGACTTTCTGGATAGCTATTTAGCAAAGACCGCCATACCTTTTTAATTTGAAATAACAACTACTTTACAGTGTCTTTCATTCCAGCTTTTTTTCATGTATGATCACACACTTTCAGTCAAATTCTGGGGATATTGTGGGTCATTCCTTTGTAGTGACGTTATTTTGTTTTTTCCGCGTATTGCACAGCTTGCAGCTATTTAATGTTATTGAATTTTTGCAGCACCTAACTTGTTCTAAGGAACTAAAAAACTTTTCAACAGATTTTAGCAGGAATTTTTGGTAGATGGTTTACCTTTTTTCGCTGTTGAAATTTTCTTTAAACAGAAAGAGGCAATCAAAACCTTGTTTGAGAAAGCACTTCCAAATATACACTTTTACAGGGTGTTTTATGGTTCGATGACCAGGTGCTTCAAGTCATAATTTGCATTTTATTCTTCTTTTAGCTAGTCTGTCAGTTTTTACTGGTACTCGGCGGCATCCCTTGTAGGTGGCAATCTGGCTAGTTAAAATTTTGATTTTACCATAACGTTGTATAAAAATTCTCGGTACTGCAGATCTCCCAAATTATCTACGTCGATGGTTCTTTTTAAAAGAAGCTAATGCTGTCAGCAAAACCAAAAGATCGATGTCTTCTCCTGTTATGGTGACACTATTAAAGTCGCCAGATTTTGATGTAGCAGTTTCTACAATCATAACATTGGCATTTTCTGTTGCCTGCTTCATCTGAATTCCCTTGGCCTCCATTTCAGTTGTCAGCAATGTAATGAAGTTTTTCTTGTTGATATTGTTGGAGAGAAATTTTCCTTGCAAAATTGTAGTGACAGATGTTGCTTTGTCAAACACAAACTTTGATGAGTGTCAATATCGTTCCGTTGCTTTGGTGCTCTGGTAACTTATGCCAACAGGAGACCCATCAAAAACCACTGCGCTATTGCTATCAAAGTGTCTTTGAACATAATCCATGTCATTCTGGCACACCAATTCAAATGTGTCTTCTGTTAATTTGCGCCATACAACCTTATGCAGCAGGTATCCACCATCAATAACTGCGCATTTACTGCTGCCGATGCCTACTGAGTCTTAAATAGAAGAATTTGTTGTTAAAATCAAATGATAATGATGGATTACTTGAGCGGATTGGGTTGAGGGCAATTGTAAAGGTGTCACGTTCATGACGTAAAGAAGTCAAAATCAATTTCTTGTAGTAATAGGTGTATAAATAAGTTCTCAGCTTTAGATTTCACAGGACGCAAATCACCGTTTACATGTAACGTATTAGTCCGCCCTCTTGCGGTTTTAAAGCAATGACATTAGGTCTTTTGAAACATGCGATTTGGCGTTTGATGCACATAACCTCAATAATCAGCTGTGTTCACGATGGCAATCACAAAAGAGCATATTCGATTTTCTATCCACTTCGCGTTTCATCTTAAGAAAAACGCTGCTGAAGCCACCGAAATGATTTGTGCTGCATATGGTGAGAATGCTGTAAGTCATGCAACAACCTGCAAAAAATGGTACCAAAGATTTCGCGGAGGAGAGTTCAGTCTTGAAGATCAACCACGCGCTGGATGCCCTCAAACATTTGACACGGATGAGCTGCAGACGCGTTAGGCTGGGAACTTTTCCCACATGCGGCGTATAGCCCAGACATGGCCCCTTCCGATTATCATTTATTCCGGTCGTTACAGCATCACTTGGCTGATACACACTTCAAAACAGAAGAAGAAGTCCGAAAATGCATCGATAACTTTAACGTCTCGAAGCCGGTGAGCTTCTATCGCCAGTGAATTCGCAAACTACCCGAAAGATGGCAAAAGGTCATCGATGCCAACGGAGAATACTTTGATACTTAAGCTTTTTTTGTTTGTTTTTAAATAAAACTTTAATTTTGCAGAAAAAATCTGAGAACTTATTTATACACCTATTATTTTTTTTTGACACGTCGTGTGAACGGTAATTTCCTCCACTCCTTCCAGTTCAGGCTTTTTACGTTTGACACTGGAGGAAAGAAGCGTAACAACCCCTCTCTTTTTAACTACAACAATTTTACGTTCTGCATAACTTTCTGCATACAAAACACTGTTCTAACACTGTTGAATACTCCATAGTAACTCAGTATCACAACGAAAATAATTCAAATTACAGCAACGCTTTGTAATAGCACTCAAATAAGAAATCACCAACAAACATTCACTTCGAACAGCTACAACAAAACTGAACTAAAAAGAACCCCTATTTTAGGAACGTAATAAAAGGATCGTTAAGAGGAGATTTGTGAGCGAAGTAAAGGATCACGAGGTATTAGTCTTTCGCTCTCCTCTAATATCTGTACCTGATTCCGTCACCTGAAAAAGGCGTTACGCCAGGTTATTCCATTACAATGACTTCTGTAATAATACCCTTAGCTGAAGAGGGTGGAAATTTCTGTACCTAACATAACTTACATAGAAATGTTGAAAAATAAAAGTTATAAGGCGAAAAACTGCACTTCTCTTGTATTTTTGATAATTTGAAAAATTTGATATATTTTGAACCACTGTGTCTTGGTAACTATTGGGCCAAAAAATACTTTTAGCCAGTGAAACTTAAAAACAATTTAATGATCTTTAACTTTGTAAATAAGTGTATTCTGCTAAAAACGCTTGGTTTAAAAGTTATAATTGAAAAACTAAAGAAATTCTCAAAATTTCGAGGTTTTTTGCTGCCCCCAAGTTAGCACAGGGTCTTCAAGGTCAAAAACTCAGATTCTACTCGACAAGGTACCCACAAACAACATACCAAAATATTATTAACTTCGGAATACGTTCTAGGTACGCCCCTTTATTTATAATACTACCTCCCGTTCTGGCTATTATGAGAATATAATTTAGTAATTCTGGAGTGTTTTGAAAGTATATTTGTGGGCGATTTAATTATATATGCAAAGAATGAGAAAGATTGACAGTACAACCTACAGCTATGGAATAATGCTATACATAATAAAAACTTAAAAATAAATATTTAGAAAACTAAGGTGATGGTGATAGGAAAAGAGGACAGAAAAATAATAATAAAACTAAACGAGACAGGGATAGAACAAGTATAATTATGTAAATATCTAGGAGTGAAAGTATAAAATAATGGAAGAATAGATGCGGAATTAAATGATAGATTGGAAAGTGCAACCATGCATTAAACAATACGTTCACGGAAGAAAGAAATATCGAAAAAGACGAAGATTACGGTGTTTAAATTCATTTTCAAACCTATATTAAGATACGGTAGCCAAAGCCGGGTGTTGACAAAACAAAAGTAAAGTAAAATACAGGCCATCGGGATGAAATTCCTAAGAGCTATACAGGGGGTTACGAGAAGAGATCGAATAAAAAATGAAAGAATAAGAGAAGAATTAAAAGTTGAACCGATCATGAAAGATGTAAAACGACAGCAGCTACGATGGTTCGGGCACGTAGTGCTAATGGGGGAAGAAAGAACAACTAAAAGAATATGGGAGGCAAAAACACAATAGAAAAAAGAAAGAGGAAGACCAAGAAAAACGTGAAACAAAGAAATAGATGAGAACTTAAGAGAAGAGAGACTGACATAGAATGAAAAGAGAGGCATGGAATAAAAAATAGTGGGCCAAGAGGATACAAAGAAAAGCTTAATATATAATGAATTGTAATAGAATGACTTGTATTAAAGGTAGCGTAATAATGTAAAATAACGTATTGTAATACTTTATCACCTTAACGGTAGAATAGGGTTTTGATTATAAAAAAAAATTCTGGAGTGTCGTACACTTATGACATCTGTACTCATGTATAAAAATTATCTTTGTATGTCTTGTATTTTTATAATTATTTAATAAATAAGAAAAAAACAGTTTTCATTCTAACCATTCACTTAAAAGCACCCCAACTCACTTGAAAGAAAAATTAAAAGTCTATAAACACAACATAAAAAAGAAGAAATTTTAGTTATACACTAATGAGAAAGCAATATTTTCTTATATAAATTTATTTTTATATTTTATCATTATATTTAGGCTAATATTCCTGTTTTTCTTCACGCAATTGTTGTTTATAGGCTCTCTGTTGAGGTTGGAACCATGCCTAAAAAGACAGAAACAGCAATAAAAAACAAAATGATTAAGATTGATGACATAAGATAGAAGTATACAATATGGAACTATAAAACAAAGAAAACCTCGGTTCCAGGACAGAAGAATTGATGACGAAGGCAAAAAAAATAAGAAAAAACGGCTAAGGATAAAAGGGACACTCTCCGTGGCCACTCATTTTCCACTCGAGCATCAGCAATTTTTCAATGGGCAAAACACACCCCTAAAGAAGTATTTTCAGCAGCCATGAAATCATAGCTTCGACGTTGTGAAAAATGACAGAGATTACGTTAAGAAGTAATAGAAGCATTAATTTTCTTGGAAAAGTACTTTTTCAGAAAAAAATTTAGAAACCTAAGAACTTGAAAGCACCTCGTATGTAAACAGATGATTTACTTCTTGTATTCTAGCATGAACATCAAGATTTATATAATCTACAGTCGACATTACAGCATTCGCCAATTTTATGGAAACTTATTAAAAAATGCAATATAAAGAATTCTCTAATATATACATAGTATGAATTGGAAAATAGTTAAAGATAACTGAAAATATATGATAAAAGTATATAATAACGAGTAACAATTGTAAATCTATAATAATGATAAAGGTGGCGGAATATCAGTGAGTATGCGATTTAAATCTCTTCAATAGACTGTGGTTTCTATCAGGACTATGTACCCCCTTTATTTAATATCTAAATCAAAGAGAAAAACGAACAAAAAACTCTTTTTAAACGTTCGTTCATATAGAATAATATAGTAAAAGATTATATATGTATCTGAACAGTTTTTAAGGTTTAAAATTACAAAAAAACGATGAAAAAACGCATTTCCGGCCAAATCCGGCATTTGAGACGCCCAGAACTGCCTCTCGCCGCCCCATCCGCCCAAAGCGGACATAATAAAGTTACAAAGGTTGCGCTTGCGGCACACGTGAGCTTTCATTTTCCGCCGGCTTTATCCGACGTCCCTCCTTATTTGCAAATCCAAAAGAATGATATATGGGGCTTTAATATTTAAAGACGCACGATTATAAATTTCTAGTGATAGCGCGCCGTACTTTTAAATGATAAATCGCGCCAGTCGTATTCAGAGGAGTCATAAAGTAAATCAAATGGCTTTACGATTTCCCGTTTTTATGCGGCCGCGAATAAACGCCCGTAAAATAAATATGAGAGGACATCCGCGGCTTTGCGGCGCACCTGGCGGCCGGGCCGCAATTTGCAGCGCAGGCTGGGGCGCGTTACGAGAAAAAGCGCTCGGGGCGTCGCTAGCTTCCGAATTTCGACCTGCAGAAATTAATAATAGATTACGAGAGATGGAAGGAGGGTATTACTTCTAAATAGCTAATGAAGTTTGATACCAATTATTAGCAATAATTAAAGGGTGTCTTTCTCGTTTCTATTATTTATTTATTGTTAATAAAATGAATCTCGTAGGTAAAAATCTAGAAATATACGCATGCGTCAATTATTATTTTTTAAAATTTATTTAAATACTGATTTAAACCTTCTCATTTGTACATAATCTTCTTCAGCCTTCTGCCACCCACTCCTGAATGTAGGCCTCACCCATTTCTCTCCATCTGTGTCGGTCACTGGTTTGTTTTGTCCAGCTATCTTCCGAATGTCATCCACCCATCGTTTCTGAGGTCGATCTTTTTTCGCTTAGTTTCACGGGGGCGCCATAATAGTGATTTCGTTGTCCATCTCTCATCCACGTGTCTCGCGATATGTCCGGGCCATCTCCATTTGAGGCTTGCTATGCGTTCTATGACGTTAGTTATTTTGGATCTTCGTCGGATTTCTTCATTTCGGATTTTATCTCTTAATGATATCCCCAGCATAGCACGCTCCATAGCTCTTTGCAGCACTCTCAATCTATTTGCATTCTGTTTTGTACGAGCCATCGTTTCCATACCGTATGTAGTCACTGGTAGGATACAAGTATCGTGAACTTTACGTTTGAGGTTGATCGGTACATCTGGGTTCCTTAGGATATATGACAATTTGCCAAAGGCAGCCCATGTCAAAGATATTCGTCTTGTAATTTCAGTACCTTGGTTTTCTTTTCCTAATTTGATGATGTGTCCTAAGTATATATATTCTGTCACGTTCTCCAGCGTTTGGCCGTCTACTGTAATTTGCATATTGTATTGCCTCATGATTTTAGTCTTAGTAGGATTTATCTTCAGGCCTGACTTTTCTGCTGCTTGTTTGAATTCTTGCATCATGGTTTTTAGTTCCTCTGGGTCTTCAGACATAATCACCACATCATCAGCAAAGCGTAGGTGACTGAGGAAGCAACCGTCAATTTTTAAACCCTTCTCTTGCCATTGAAGTTTCTTAAAAACATCTAAAACTGGCGTGAAAAGTTTTGGGGAGATAACACCTCCCTGTCGTACGCCTCTCCTGATGTTGATTTTGCCCGTCTTAAGGTCTTGATTTATTTTCACGTGCATTGTTGCCTTTTCGTAGATGTCTTTTATTATAGTAGTATATCTACTGTAGATTCTTGCGTTATTCATTGATTATAATATATGAGCCGTACTTATGGAATCAAATGCCTTGTAGAAATCTATGAAGGCTAGATGTATGGGCACATTATGCTCGGTCGTCTACTCTATGATAGTGCGTAGAGTCTGTTGATGGTCAATAGTGCTATATCCTTTGCGGAAGTCCGCCTGCTCCACTGGTTGGTAGTAATCGAATTTGTTTGTCAGGCGGTTGGTAATAATTCTCGTCAACAGTTTATATAGTTGTGATAGTAAACTGATTGGGCGGTAGTTCTTTATGTTAGTAATCGCACGTTTTTTGAACAAGAGTATTGTTTCTGTATTGTGCCATCTGTTAGGCATTCTTCCTTCTCGTAGGCACTTGTTTAGCAAAATATGTATTGCACGTTTGAGATTTGTTCCTCCAAGTTTTATCATCTCTGTTGTTACACGATCTTCTCCGGGGCATCTATTGTTTTTCATTTGTTTCAGAGCTAGTCTAATTTCATCAATGGATATCTCTGGAATAACTTCAGAGCCTGCATTGAGTATATTTCTTTGTGTTTGTGATTCCCTATGCGGTGTATGTGCTGCATATAATTCGGTATAGAAGTGTTCAATTGCTCTGATGATGTCTTCCGGTTTGTCACTTCTATTCCCTCTTTGTTCTTTATTTTTGTCATCTTCTGCCGTCCGTTGAATATTTTTGATCTTGGTATTCTCATGTTGGCGTTGTCTTCAATAGTCATCGAAATTGTTCTAGTTCTATGTTCTCTTATGTCTTTTCTTATTGCTTTCTCTACTTCTTTGTTTATTAATTTATATTCGTCTGATCCTTTTTCCAATTTTCTCCTTTTTTATATAAGTTTTATAGTGGTATTTTTGAGTTTTTGATCTGTTTGACCCTTTTTTCTTAAGCACAATTTCTTTGTCGTTATTTGGATAGTAGTTGTAATTTTCTCATTTATTTGGTTAATGTCCATGTCTGATAGTATCGTTGTATCAAGTCTCGTTGAGAGTTCTTGTTTATATTCATCTTGCTTTTTCGTTATTTCTGTGTTAGTGGGAAAACGTTGTTGTCTAACTAATTTCTGTCTTTCTTGTTTAATTTTGATGCTTATCAGTGTTTGGACCAATCTGTGGTCGCTCCCAGTATCGAATCTGTTCAGAACTGATACGTCTCTACATATTTTTCGATCTCGGCAGGGGATGAAATCTATCTCATTTTTTATCTTGTTGTCGGGGCTTCACCATGTCCATTTTCTCTGTGGTGGTTTCTTAAAGAATGTGTTGAGGTAGTAACACCGTTCGTTTTGAAGAAAGTTGGAAAGTGTATGCTCTCTGTTATTTCTAATACCTAGACCATAATTACCTATAAATTCCATATCATTTTGTGTTTTCTTTCCTATTTTTGCATTGAAATCTCCGGTAATGACCAAGTAGTGAGATTTTTCCTGTTGTTTCGCAATTGATATATCGTCATAAAATTGCATAATTTCCTCGTCTTCCGCTGTACTTGTTGGAGCATATACATTTATGATTTGAAGTGTATAACGTACGTTTAGTCTAATTATTATGTATTTGACGCGGTCCGATATGGCCTGGTATTTGATTACTCTATGTTTAATCTTTTTGTTCACTATGAAACCTACACCTCCTATGTAGTCTTTCGTATCAGAATTTTTGTTATAGAGTATATGGTTTTTTTCTCCCAGTAGTCGTGTTTTTGCCAGTCCGACTACATCCCATTTTATAGATTTTAGTTCGTTTTGTAATTCCTCTATTTTTTCTTCTGATCTCATTGTTTGCATGTTCTATGTGGCAATATATAAATTGTTTGTAAACTTCTTTTTCAGTTTTTTCGAATTTTTGCCCCCCCCCCTCCCCCAGAATCCATGGGGCTGACTGATATTTCAGTGTGAGACTTTGAGTTTTTAACTCTACTCGCCTGGGGTCTATTTCCGTGGTTTTTGAAATTCGACATTTGGTTTGGTTTGGGTGGTTTTGGCAATTAAAACGCCTCGCTTGCCCTGCGTGTTGGCGATTTTTCTTTCACCGGCCGATCCTCTAGATGCAGACGCCGTTTGCAGCCGCCCAATATGGGTCAGACGCTGCTGCTAGTTTTGGTCCGCCCCGGGTATTTTATTTCCCCGGTACCCACCATATCTGATGAGCATTCCCCTATCCGCCACCTGGGGAGGCGCCCGATGGGAGACTAGCAACCCCACATAATGAATGTAATATAATTGACACAATTATAGAAAAAGCTATCCGTTAATGATATTCCTATTAGGGTCTTAATTATAGTGAGAGCTTCGCTTGTCGTTGTCTAATTGTGGTTTGTCGTTTGGCCACTGTGTAATCTTTGCACTATATTTAGAGGATTCTCTAGTTCGCTGACGTGTTTGTTCCTATTACCCAGTAGTCTTCGAATGCCTTCTGGTACAAAAGTAATTTTTAAGACTGTATAGAGTGTACGATTTGAAACATGCTAGAGTGCATTTGTTATTATCTACTCTATAAAAAGGCAACGAGAAACCACTTTGAAATTAATTCCATGAAAACCCAATAACTATTCTCAAAGCTAAGTCGTTCGGAGATAAAAAAGAGTCCCCCAAGTGGATCTCCGGGGACGAACGCATTAAGCATAGTCAAAAATAAAGAACTATAGATACATAAAATATACGAGGTCTATTACAACCGGAAAAGACCCATATATTAGAACAAGAACTTCAAAAAATAAAGTAAAAATCACTGGAATGTGTGAAACCCATTGAAAAAAATCAGGACACTATACATCTATAAATAACAATAATATATATTTCTAGGGACATGATACACTGAGTAGAAATGTAGTAGCAATAATTACAAACAAAAAAAAATCGCCAAACATGTTACAAGGTGCAATCCTATAAATGATAGAATGATATTGATTAAGATAAACACTAAACCCATAATTATAAATACAATACAAACATATGCCTCTACTACTAACGCAGATGAGAAAATTACTGAAGATTTTTACACAACCTTAGAAGAGGTAATAAAATAGAGAAATGCTTATCATTATAAGGGACTTCAATCCAAAAGTGGGAAAAATGGTAGACAACACACATATCAAAAATAACAGGAAAACATGGACTAGGACAAACAAATGAAAAAGGAGAAAGGCTCATAGATTTCTGCATTAATAACAATTTGACCACAACTACATTTGGCAATTCCCGGATGGCAACTATAGTAATAAAATAGATCACTTTCTAATACGCACACTTTGGCGCAATTTAATGCGCAACACAAAAACATACCCTACGGCAGACTGTGGAAGTAACCACACGAGTCGCTACAAAATTAAATGGCATGCAAAAATATTTCCAAAAATAAATTAAAAGTATCCAACTAAAGTAAATCAGCAATCGAAGAAGAAATTTAACAATTGCTAGAAGCTTTATTTGCCGACCCCACAAAACACACATCTGTAGAAAAACAGTAGGCAGAAAAAAACCATAATATCCAACGCAAACAAAGAAATGCCTAATAATTTTAGAGAACAAAAACAGAAACCATGGAAAACATGGAAACTAATCATAAATAAAATACAATTAAACAACACGACTATAAACGGGGAAACTACAATACATACTCGTAGATATAATAGCCTTACATATGAAGTACAAAGAGTATGTAGAGAAGGCAAAAACAATATATGTACAGACATTCAAAAACACGCAGAACACAATCATACTAAAGAACTCTATAAGGCAGTTAAAAAGCTAACTCGCATTGTTAAAGCAAAAACATGGAACGAAAGAAATGCGGACGGTGAAAAAGTTACAGACATATAAGATATTCTAGAAAAATGGAAATAATACTGTAAAAAACTGTTTAAGAACAATGAAATTTGCAGAAGAGAAAACATCAATATGGCGGAAAATGATGAAGAAGAACCACAGATCTTAAAAGAGAAAATTGAAGATTCAATAAAGAAACTAAAAGAAAACAAGGTTGTTGGATGCAAGATTACAATTTTCCAGATTATATGTCAAACAATCTGGGACACTGGAGTATGGTCACAGGAATGGACCACATTCATCCTACTTCCCCTTCAAAAAAAAGGGCCAAAAGACATCTGCAGCAATTACAGTTTAATCATACTAATTTTACATGCTAGCAAAATACTACTACACATTTATCAATCAACGCCTCAAAATATACTTAAACTGGTAAATAGCTACAGAGCAAGCTGGCTTCAGAGAAGTAAGATCTACCAGAAAGCAGATCTTTAATTTGCGATTGATTATGGAAAAGGCAAGGATTCACAATCAACGGAGTTAAAAAAATAATTTAAGGTATACTGATGATACGGCTGTCCTTGCTAACGATGTTGAAGAACTAACACAACTAATCGGAAACAATTAGAAACAATTAGAAACAAAAAGTGGTAAACTCGGATTCAAGATTAACTATAAAAAAGAAAAATGATAGTTGACAGAAGAGAACAAAATCGGCCTGAGATTAGATGTAACCATAACTGCAAGATAGTGAATCATTACATATATCTGGGATCTGATTACCAGTAGTCAACAAAAGAAATAGCTACTAACAATCTTAAGATACTTCAAAGCTGTTCTGTGATCTACGTTATATTAAAATTTTACTTAAATAAATTAAACTTTTTATTAATAAAATTTAGATGGAGTTTAAGAGATTACGTTAAGAATAACGGGAAATTTGTATTCGAATTTGATTCCAGCAAAGTGACGTTTTAATATATTTAATGGAAGTATTAGTTAAATACCATTAAGTTAGTTTTGTTCATAAGGGTTGGTTAATAGCTTATATTTCGCTAGTGAATGAAATAATGAGCAAACGTATAAGAATTTGACATTATTTTACAGTAAAATATTTTGTTTATAATGCAAGCAACGATGATAGATGATTTCACTTAAATTTAATTGCAGCACGTAATGTTTAAATAACGCGAACGCTGGTACAAGCCTGACGTTTACTTTGCCAAATTAGACAGCAGTGCCAAAACATTATTTGCTCAAGCAAGTTTGATTGCGTACTTGCTTAAGCAATTACTTTGCACATTCGCTTCGACCAAGTTTTGCAAATATATAAAAAGCGATATTCTTTGTAGAGTCGTTAAGGTATATTCGGAATGTCTTTAGATTGTATTGCGGCAAAGTCGTAGGGCCGTCTAATGTGCATGCGCGTAACATAATAATAAGGTAGCTTCACATAATCAACAACCTACGATTGTCGACAAAATGAGGCGAGAATATGGCCGCACAGCTGCTACATTTCAATCACTTGCACAGAAAAATCGATGACTGAATTTATTATGTTGTAAAAAAAACCAACAATCAACAGATATAGGAAATCTGATTACCAGGAGGAGGTAACCGCTGACACAAAAAATTACGGCAACCAATCTGATTGCAACAGATGTAATGATTTCGTCCACGAATTAAAAGAGGAGATTGATTAGTCGGAAGATAACTGGTTTGGCCAAAAAATTGAGGTCGACGATCAGTTTACTAGTGCACCAGAGCTTGAGTTACAAGTTTTTAGTCCTGTAGAACCCTCAACTGTTGATTGAGAAAAACTAGATGGACGAAAAGTTATATACCCAAGCACTACTAAACTACATCAGGCACGGTAGTGCTGTTTTTCTGAAGATGAACAGAATTGCATTCAGGACAGGAAGGTAAATCACCAAAATGTCTCAGTTGACTTTGACTTTGACTTCGTTAGCGTATAGGAAGTTTCTGGAGCCTACCCTAACCTCAGCACTCTATGATGATCTCACTTAGATAGTTGGTTGGGTGATAATCTTTGGGTGCTTATGGAGGGCGCCTCCAAATGTCTCCAAGGTGCCTACCGTCCTCTATATAAAGATTCCCGCTTTTGTGATAGTGTTGTGATTCGTGAGTAGCGAAGGAGATATCATGGCGTCTCAGTGCTTTAAAAAAGCCTGAAGATGACCCCCGACAGCTATGTTAATTTGCTGAAGACAGTTAGGCGGGAGTACGTGTTGCAGCAAAACTCCGCTCCAGACGACAAGGCAAAAAACCCAGGAATGGCTATACAACAGTTTGTATTATCATTGTGTGGTTGAAACTAACCTACCCTAAAATTTTTTTTGGATCGGTGGACGATCGTGGACTAGTCATAGTCATTATGAAATACTTGACAAACATCTTAGTAATCAAGCTTCTGTATTCTTTCACAACAATTTAGTAGGACAAAATTCAATAATTGACCTAGTTCTAATTGATTCTCTAAGTTGGTATAACTAGTTTTACAATTAGCAATCCACTTTTTACATTAAAATTTACTGATAGTCTTTTTGCCAAAGAGTTTGTGAAGATTGGAAAGCTGGTCAGTGATTAAGCAGCTACCAATCTTTTTCAATTTAACCTAGACACAATATTTTTTTCTCTTAACCTAGCGTAATTTTCTTAGTTTAAGGTTTGCCATTTTTTGCTATGGAATCATATTCGATTGAAGACCGCGTTATAGTAATTAAAAAACATTACAAGAATGGGAAAAAATAAACACCTATTAAGTTCTCCGCGATTATTTTGGTCGTCACAACCGTCCATATGAGACCACCATCAGTCGTTTGGTGCAAAAATATGAGACCATTGGTTCTGTTGGTGATATACCAAAGAGTGGACGACCAAAAAGTGTTTGCTCGCGGATAAATATCGCTGCGGTGAAGAAGAGTGTGAAAGAGGACCCAAAACTCCCAATAACTCCTCGATCTCAGAAATTGGACATTTCAGAGACTAGTTTACGCCGTATTATGCACAAAGATTTAAATTTCATGCTTACAAGATTCAATTGACTTAAGAACCTAAGCCAATTGGCCGTTATAATTAGCGTGTGTTCTTTGATTGGCTCCTCCAACATCGTGCGGTTGATCCGGATTATTATTCGAAAACCATCTTCAACGATGAGGCGCATTTCACGTTGAATAAACAAAACGGTTGCATTTGTGCCAACGATAATCCAAGATAATAGCAAAAGCATACCAATTCACCCTCAAAAAATGACTGTTTGATGTGCTCTGTGATCAAAAGTTGTCATTGGGCTATTTTTTAAAAAATGAGGCTGGATATGCGATTACTGTAAATACTGAGCGGCACCACGGCATGATTAATGACTATTTCTTTTCAAAACTTAATCAAACTGACATAAACAATTTTTATTTTCAACAAGATGGCGCAACATGCCACACAATACGTGCGAATATCGTACTTATTGCAGTTGAAGTTCGCTGCATGTTTAATTTCGAGTCCATTGGTCTGTTCGTTCGTAAGATTTGACGTGTTTAGAGTTTTATTGTAGGCATATCAGAGAAGTAAAGTCTACTTCAATAAACCAGCCATTTTCTAAGACCTTAAGAACAACATAATTGCCGCGATAAATGCCATTAAAGCGATACTATGCGAAAATGTCAATGAAGATTTCGACCATCGTATCGACGTCTGTAAAGCTAGTCGTGGTGAATATTTGGGTGATATCATTTTTCATGCATAAATGGCATACATGAATGTTTAAAATAAAATAGCCTACTTGATTATACAATCATCACTGTAGTTTCAAAAGCGTTTACTTACCCGCGTCTGAATTGGCGGACCCCATATGATAAATATAAATATGGTTTTCAAGACACATTTTTAATACACTAAACATTAAAGAATTATCTTATGACATCTTATCCAAACGTCATTTTTAAATAATAAAATAAAAATAAGTTATAAAAAATAAATCGGAGACCCTTCTACAATTACAGTATCGACAGTTAAAACTACGAAATTAATTCTACATTTGCACATATTTCTATACCATGATTTATAAAAGTGTGATTAACCCTCTCGAACAAGAAAAAAATTGTGTGAATTTGGTTTTATATATGTGTATATTAAATAAATTCAACAATTACCATTTTTGAGAGTAAATAGGAACTTAAGAAAACCTAAATTTATTATCCTGAGTCTTACAATAAACGTTAGTTACCTGAATAACACGATAATTGTTAACGCTAGACGACAAAAATTTAAAATATGCACTCGGTATAATAACTTAATAATATATGCACGTCTTCTGGGATAAAAGAGTATTTTCTTAACAAATTAATATTCTAATAATCTTTTCAGGGCGATCTTTAGAATTTGAACAATCAAATTACATACATAAATGTTGAAAGCAGGCGCAACAGTAAAACTGAATAGATAAAAACTGTAGTGGCAGTGACCAAGCTACAAAAAGAATCTTGTTTTGAATTTACAAAAGGGCAAGTGGTTTTCAAAATTTTTTTGATAATACCGTCAATTTAGTTCACTTATATTTTAAATAACATTGCCATATACAAATTCAAGTGCACTTTCCGTTGATATTAGATATAAATTTTCTAAGGTGATCCTTAATTTTGGCTTCGTTTTCTTTTATAAAATTCTTAAGCTCCTAAATTTTACATTGTCGTTGTTTTATTTATTAATTTTATTAGTGTACTTCAAAAGCTTTATACAATAAATAAAATAATTGCGTTTTGTTCAATTTTAATTATGATAGCCTTTTTCAAGTTTGTGGGTATGAAAACAATGAAATTTAGGAAAATTGTTGTTGTACTTCAGTTTTGGACTATTTTCTGGTTTAAAGCTTGATTGAATAAATTTAAGCAAACTACCAGTTGTAAACTATTAATTTTATTCTATAACTCAGCTAAATATAAACAAACAACTGCATTTTCAATAGCAAGATCATTAATAATTAATATCTTATTTCTAATTAGTAAATTAAAAAAAAACTAGCCAATAATCGTTTTATCAGCCTTATCTAAGCATGATGACATTAGTTTGGCTATATTTGGTTTCACATAAATCAAAGTTGTATCGCATTCGCCTACTAACGGCAAGAATTAGCCACGTAGTGCACGAAACACCGATAGGTGGCGCAAACTAACTATTTGATGGCAATTTATGTTTTGACCTATAACAGGTCAACCTGTTGCCAAACCTTGCATAAAGGTTTTAGATTTTTTATTTTATATAAATTATCATAAAGTAATTAGACAGTCTGCGCCACTTATTGGTGTTTTATGCACTAGGTGGTCAATTATTGCCGTTAGTAAGCGCATACGGCACAACTTTGATTTATGTGAAACCGAATATAGCCGAACGACCGTCATCATTTTTAGATATGGCTGATGAAACAATTATTAGCTCATTTCTTTTCAAATTATCGACGAAACGCTGAGCCAAATATTTAGCTTGTGTTGCCCATCCTTAGGACGGGCTTTTTACTATTTTATTTACGTTAGCAACATAAATAATTTCTTAGGTGTGGTTTGTTTATTCTTTACTATTATTAATGAGTGACTCTTCAATTCTATAGTTTTTGAGAGGACTGTATTGTTCAAAAAAATCCCCGTTTGCATTCGGTTCATTCAGTGATATTTACTTAATTGATTTTTCTTTAGTAACCATTTAATGAGATTTAAAGCGGTGCGAAAGCAATTTAAAACACTCTTGAAGCGATATTGCGGTTTTAAGCGTTTTATGTAGCGGTCCACAAGCGTATAGAAGCTTCTCTGCTTGAAGCAGCATGACATTTATACCAATTAATTCAAGTTTATATAACTATTACAATACCTGGCATTTTTGAAATCTTTAATTATGCTTAGAAATCTAAACCTTTTTCCAGCATTCTGAAGTTTTAAATTGCTCAAACATTATATCACTACTCACGTAAAGATACACGTGCTTCAAGTATAGAGTGGTTTGTTAAAAAAAAATTATTATAGAATTATTACAAATCATTTGCTTTGATCTAATGGAACAAGTTTGATCCAGATAAAGTGAGTTTATTCTGTTGTGACGACTCATACTATATTAAGAACATTTTGGTTGTTTTAGGCTTTGAGTGTATATATACATTATTAAATACAAAACCGTATGGACATTCTAATAAACTAATATTAATATTTGTTTGCTACATCCAAATGGTCAACAAACAAAACCTCGGAGTTCGGAAAGGGTGATCCATATTTTGCTTTCTAGGTAAATGTGATTATTAATGTGTAAGGATATGGTTGCTTGACAAACTTCATTATTGGCATGACTAGTGTTTGAATCATACTATATATGTAAATACTTTTTATAAGTTGGTACAATCCCTTACAGAGGTAAGGATGTTGTAATCACACTAATAAACAAACTTTTATTTGAAGCACATATATTTGGATGCAGATTTAGCGAGCCAGGGGGTAAGCTATAAGATTAATTAGCTAAGGAAGGTCGCGGAATACATGTACTAGACACAGCTTGCGAAGAATCCGTCATCGTTGATTTTCAAAATCAAAATTTGTCGTCTTGCCAAGAAGAAGATACAATTTTGTAAGAAATATTTTGAAAAAGACAGTTACAACAACTAAAAGTAGAAGAGAGCTTAGAATGGGCTGTTTTATCAACAGAAATGAGTCTGACCAAAGTATTATTTACAAAAAAGAAAATCAATATCTTCAAAGAGATAGAGTACTGAGAGTACTGAGTGTGTTTGCAGTTCCTAAGAATAATAACGCGACTAACAATAAACAACTTACAAAGCTAAGTTTACTTGTTGCTAAAAGAGGTGTGGAAGTGCTAAGTGGCAAGAAAAATGTGAATGTATTTATGTTAATGTTAATGTATAATGTTATTATGTATTTTTGGTACCTTAATTTGCTGGTTTTGCCGCTCATGGTGGAGATAGTGGCATTGCTAAAGCTGTGAACGATGTTAAGTTGGCTAAGAAAAAACTTAATAAATTTAAGGGTGCGTCCAAGTTTTAACGTCTTTTTAAGTTGTTTTTGCAAAGAAACTGTTAAGTTAAGATTGCCCGATGAGCAGAAGCGTTGTACTGATAAAAAAGCATTCATGCAGTCTTCTCTGGTCATTTTTTATGTAATGCTTGAAGGAATTGTGTCTTCAAAATAATTTAGCCGTTATTGTAGTACCTTTTAAAACACAATGCGTGAGGATTATGCTTTCTTTGTATCAAAATATGCCCACCACAACATTCTCAGCAGAGACCGTAACCCAAAACTTTTTCAGTAGCCGTTGATCGGTGTGATTTCATTGCGCTGACTGGCGTTTCGTTTCGAGTTTAAAAAATGACACTCACGTATTATCTATTGTCACAGCTGACGAAAAAAGCACCATTTATAATGGCATCACGTGACAACATGTCCTGAGACATTGCCACTCATACGTGTTTAAAGAAGGTCGAGAGTTGTGCGACAATAAACCGAAGCAGCCTCAGCCACGAACCATGATTTTGCAAGTGGAACAAGTTGTTATAGAGTACTGTCGACTAGATATGATATCGCTTCTAAACTGAGAATTTTAGTAGGATTTGCGGAATCATAATGACCTAAAAATGAGGAAAGTTTTTTGAAGGTGGATACCACGAATGCTGACCGACGAACACAAGGCTGTCCGGGTGGCAATGTCTCAAAACATGTTTATACGTAATTTCGTCATGAATTTCCGACTATGAAGGACACACTTCGTGCTCGCTCGTATTCCAATCGAGTCGCTGCAGCCCCTATAAAGCCACTCCTGTGTTATTATTTTCTCTATACTTCATGAGTCATTTCGACCAGGATGCATGAAAAAATACGTTTAAATAGCCACTGCCAAATAACCACCCCTTAAAACCTACCCCAGATGTATTTAATTATTTTCACTATTTTTCTCCTGATATGTACGTTATTTCTGACTTATTGAGACAATAATCAGAATCTTGTCCACGTTTTTCTGATTTTTGACTACTCTGCGCTGTTGCATCAGCAGTTTTCCAGTGGGCAAAACACTTATCTAAAGAAGTGTTACAGCAGCCGTGAAATCCTGGCAGCGACTTTGAAAAAAATGTGTACGTTTGGAATGAGGCTCGTTTAAGAAGTTACAAAAGTTTTAACTTTTTTGGACGAGTACCTTTTTAGAAAAAAAAGTAGAGACCTTAGAACTTGAACGCATTTCATATTAGACTAAAATTAGAGCAATATGTGGTCAAAAATTTTTTTTAGTAAAAAAATGTCTCAAACTTAGTCAGTATTTGTTAGCCATCAAGTGGTAGATAGGGAAAGACGTTCACTTTTTGCTATATATTGGTTACAAGGGGTTGAGTAGATGTAGAAGCAAGTAGATTTTCAGTAAATGAATATGTAATTGCGGAAAGTAATCGTTGTTATTTTCATCCATACACTACCAACATTTACAATAACTCGGATGAGAATAATTTGGTTCTGCAGAAGATTGATCTTAAAGGTGTTCTGACACCGAAAAAAGAAAACAAACCTTGTTAACTTACAAGTAATTTGTGTTCTTTCTATTTGATAAAATTTGATTCATACTAAGGGATCAGACAACTTAAATTGTTCGTCTATCTGGTATCTTAAGCTTGATAAAGGGTTACGTCTCTTAATAAGAAAAACAAAAAATGCTTGAACCAAGCCAGCTGAAGTCCATTAAACGATAATTTGCAAATAGTTGATCTTAAAAACCTTTTCTTTTGTGCGTCTAATTCTTTAAGATGCGGCCTTAGTTTTGCAGAGCGATATAAAGAGTCCAACATCAGTATGAAGTAGGAATTCGTTCTTGTACGTGCAAAATTTGAATTGTTACCCAAGTTTTATTGAAAGCGCTTTACATATTTAATAACGAACGATGCTATAAAACTGAATATGTACGCGAAAATCACTAAAAACGTCTCTATAACGATAGCACTTTATACTAGACGTCTTTACACACATCTTACTGCTTCGAGATCCATAAAACGCAATTCTAGGTTTCCGAGACTACAGCGATTATTAATAGCTTTTCAAAATTCGACCTTAGTTATACAAATATGACTAGTTTGAAAGTTAACATTAACCACAAAAAATACCTGCACAAATAGCAAAATTAGGATTTTGTAAATAACGAATATAGTGATGTGTACGAAGAATATTTTAATTATAGATCTCGGCATTATTAGAGGTAATTAGAGGTAATATATACAATTGAGTATAGTGATGGGGTGTTGGGGTTCACGCTGAAGGGGTAGTACCTTTTGCCGGGACGGTCACATCGAGCGTTATAAATGGGAGATGGTTCCCGGTAACTGGTCCCCGCAGGGTGCCCAACCCTCACTTATGGCTCCACGTGCCACACCCTGGAAACTGCGTTGACCCGCAGGCTAAATAAGTGAGGGTAACCAGATATGGTAAAGGGTCTGCAACGTCTGAGCCAGAATGGGCGGTTGCAATGAGCAGACACGGCTCAACAGCCGTAGAGAAGGCAACGTGTCTAAGGGATAGTAACATGAGAAATTTCTCTGCCTGCCGGAGGCAGAAAAGTGGCAGCCCCACTACCGGCTTAACCTGCACAGCGCTCGTAAAGCTGCAAGGGGATTTTAAATTACTGGCAAACTTCATGAGAATCAACCGGACGGATCACCAAGTAGACGAAAAAGGCGTGAAAAGGACAAACGAGCTGGAATTAAGGAGAGAATACAGATAGCCACGTGGAATGTTAGAGGGCTAGGAATAAAAGAAACTGAATTAGACAAAGAACTTATGCAAAGAAAAGTAGACATAGCAGTTATAAGTGAAACAAAAAATAAACTAAAAGGCACTAAAGAAACTAATAATTATATAATGATCTACAGCGGAATACCTCAAAACAGACGGGCAAGTAGTGGAGTCGCAATCATGGCCAATAAAAAGTGGAGAAACAAAATAGTAAGCTACGAATATATCAATGAAAGAATAGTAACTACCAGAATGAAAATAGATAGAGGACACATGATGGTTATAGGAGTATACGCCCCTGAAGAGGGAAAGAAAGAGGAAACAGAGCAGTTCTACAAACAGCTACAGAAAGTAGTAAACAAGTATACAAAGACAGACCACCTCATAATAAGTGGAGACCTAAATGCAAGAGTGGGAAAAGACCCCATCCCAGGAACTGTAGGCACATGCGGCGAAAACGTAATCAACAATAATGGACAAGAACTACGACATTTCGCTACTTTCAACGAACTAAAACTAACAAACACGTTTTCAAGAAAAAGATATACACAAATACACCTGGTCAGCAAGAGGATTAAGATCAATCATAGACTATGTAATAGTCAATAACAAGATGACAAACCTCGTGCAAGACGCAAGAGTTTACAGGGGAAGTGATATAAATTCAGATCACTATCTTTTAGTAGCCACTATAACCCTATTAACAAAATGGAAGAAACGAAAAACCACAAACACAAATAACCCAGAAGAAGTTTTCAAAATACATCTCCTTAGAGAGGAAAGTACCCGATATTTATATCAAAACAGACTACAAGAACACTTACTACGTACACCCACTAGTAATGAAATCAATGAAGAATGGGATAATATAAAGATCGGCATCATTAAATCAGCGAATGAAGCAGTAGGGAAGAAAAAGAAAAGAAAGAAAACTAGAGGATTAAAAATATGGAATGAAGAACTAGAGAAAGCAATAAAAGAGAAAAAAGAAGCATATCTAATATATCTACAAAGAAGAACCCCCGAAAATAAACAACGCTACAATGAAAAACGAAACTTAGTAAAACAGATCGTAAGACAAGCCCACGAAGAATCTTAGGAAAAACTGATAAGCAACATAGAACACGACGTATATGGAAGACAGGAATTCGCTTATAAAATGATGAAACATTTGAACAGCACAGTAAAGGACGTAGCAAAATTAAAAACGATTAACGACAAAGAGTGGAAGGAACACTACACAAACCTATGGAATAATCGAGAAATCAACGAACAGGATATTTTAATACAGGAAGATATTGATGAAACTGATTTTACAATTGACATGATTACCATAGAAGAACTAAGAAAATGCCTAAAGAAAATGAAAAACCGGAAGGCTGCAGGGCCCGATGGAATTAGTATAGAATTATTGAAATATGGAGGACCACTTCTAGAATTCAGAATACTACATCTTTTAAATGAATGTTGGCGAAAGAAGAAGATCCCAACATAATGGCAGACAGCAGAAGTCATATCAATATTTAAAAAGGGAGACCGCTCAAAATGCTCAAATTATCGAGGAATCAGCCTCCTAAACACCACCTATAAATTATACTCCAAAATAATTAATGAAAGAGCAAAACCCATAGCTGAGGTATTATTAGACGAAGGGCAATCTGGATTTCGCAAAGGCCGCTCATGTAGTGACAACATATTCGTTTTAAAGAGATTAATTGAAAAAAGAAGAGAATTCAACTTGGAAACCCACCTTGCATTTATAGATTTCGAAAAGGCTTTTGACTGCGTAGACAGACATAAACTCCTTGAAATAATGAAAGAAAAAGGATTCCCTAACCACCTTATAGAAATCATAAGATCATTATATATTAGCACAAACATAGTAATAAACAACAACGGCAGTAAGTCTGATAAAATTCAAACAAATCAAGGACTAAGACAAGGGTGTGGGCTATCACCCACTTTATTTAATATTTATATCGACGACTTGGTTAAACATTGGAAACCACAAGTAAACCCAGGGATAAAACTACGAGACGACAAAAACATAAACTTACTGCTATATGCCGATGATTTAACAATAATTCAAAAGAACGAAGACGATCTGCAAAGATCAATTTACCGTCTCAAATTACTCTGCGAAAACTACAATTTGAAAATATCTAAAGACAAAACAAAGATAATGGCCTTCCAAGGAAAACAACCAGTGCGATCGAAAATAATAATAGATGGAAAGACTTTAGAACAGATATCTCATTTCAACTACTTAGGCTGCGACACCACATACGAAAATGATAAAGATGTAGAAAACAAGATTCATAAATTCCAAGCAATTTGCGGGACAATAAATAGAACGCTAAAACACAAAACAAGAAAAGAAACAAGAATGAAATTTTACAAGACCATGACCGTCCCTATACTCACTTATGGAAGCGAATCGTGGATAACAAACACAAAAAACAAATTTAGCATACAAGCAGCGGAAATGAGGTTTCTCAGAAATGTTAAAGGTTGCACAAGGAATGATAGGATAAGAAATGAAGAAATAAGGGAAGAACTAGAAATTTTCAACGTTAACGACAAAATAGAAGAATACAGAAACAATTGGAGACAACACGTTAATAGGATGACAGAAGAAAGAATACCGAAACAAATCCTAAACTACCACCCAAGAGGACGCAGAGATGTAGGAAGACCGAAGAAAAGATGGTCTTAATCAAATGAAGTTCGGAACAGGCAGAATGGCCTAAACCTTGACGACAGAAGAAGAAGAAGAAGAGTATAGTGATCAATTGTACAATTAGGTCGAAACTTCTGACCACCTTTTTTGAACTCCTCATTAAAAAGTAGAATAGGAATGTCTCATAAACCCGACCCATTGAAACATCCCTAAGGGGGGTTTTCCCGCTTTTTTTATTTTAAAGTGACATATCTCATGAACGATAATATATAGAGTGCTGAGACCTTCAAAGTTGATTGGTTGGTCTAAGTTTGAGTTTCCAAGGTGTTTATGAGTTTCAACATTTGTATATATTACCGTTTCGCCCCCTGATCTTGTTATTATTACAAATTTATTTGTTCTTTGTCTGATTATAGCTAATTCTTGTTATTAATTGTACAAAACGAAATAACACGAAGTTGTGGTATACTTAAAGTTAGATATGAAACCTGAAAATGTTTTTGAGTATACAAAACTGTTTATTATCTTATTTATATGATAATAATAATAATGGTAAGGCTCTACGCCCCGCGTGGGAGCACGGCCTGCGAACTGAGAGGTTAAGGTTCTCCTACGTTAGCTCTCTCTGCCCGGTCGTCGCGCACCATCTCTGATGCGGGGCGATGTGGCAAGCACCGCGCCTAAGACGACCGCCATTATTACCCCTTGTTCGAATGAACGCGGATACTCAATTATTTTTAGTGTCTGAGTAGGACACCCGCCAGGCATCAGAGAGCACCGGGAATTGAACCCGGGTCCGTCAGCATCGCAGCCCGCCCCTCAACCACGGGACCACGCTGGCACTATTTATATAATACTCTTTTTAAATACAAGCTATTCTCTACAATTTAAAACAAACAATTTAAACAATTTAAAAACTCATTATTTACGTCTATTTTTCCACATCATTTCTACATGCAGTGCACAGTTATTTTAACACAAACTTATTAACATTATATACAATACTATCAAGAATCTGCTGTTCTGTGAGATAATTGCTACTTATTCTATGTATACTAATGATTACTTAGGTCTACGAGAAAAAAATTTTTTTTGGTGCATAGGATTTTGGAAATGATTCTAGCTATATTCGCTGAATCTAAATATTAAATCAGTTTTTCTCTATTAGCTCTACTTTTTTACTTCAGTGTTTTTTAACGTGCAGTTAACTAACTTCATTTTGTGCAGTTCTAAATCACATATACAAGGATTGGTTTCTGTATATTTACCCTATTGTTAGTCTGCCGGCCAGTTAGTTACAGGAAAATTCACCAGATGGAGTAAACATACTGTAACTGAAGTGATCTTCAATGTTCGATCGTGTTCAGGTTAATTTGTGAGTTGTCGCCGTGCAGAGTCAATCGAAGTTGGTCTCGCGTGGTATTTGTGTTTCGAAAAAAGTTTTTATAAAGTTAACCTAAAGCATACTGTGTCGTAGATTGTTGTATTTGTGTTGTAGAATAGAAGTAATATGAGTTCAAATAGAACAAGTTGTGTAAATTATCCTACATGAATCAATCGAAACAATCGCAGCACGTGGACTTATCCTAATTTAGTCTCTGCAACACGCCCGGCTTCTCACTCAGAGAAAGTGCCACTCCCAACATTTTACCAGCTACCAGAGCTCTGTGAGGAAAAGTATTGTCTCTCTGATCACCCTTTTGATACTAATAAAAGTGACAGTGATCATGAGGGGATGCCATCAATTTCACAACGTTTCAACCAGGATGAGTTGAATGCTCTCACCAAGAATCTCAACTTGTCAAAAGAAGCTTCTGAATTACTTGCTTCCAGGTTGCACGACAAACATTTACTGGAACCAGGAACCAAAATTATATTTTACCGTACAAGGGAAAAGGGTCTGCTACCCTTCTTTTCTTAAGAAGATAATCTTATACTTTGTCCGACATTAGAAGACTCCTGGAAAAAATGGGTCTTCCTGAATATTTTCAAGATGATTGTAGTCTGTTTATGGACAGCTCAAAGCTAAGTTTAAAATGTGTCCTTCTACACAATGGGAACAAGTATGGTTCAATAAACTCAATTGCTCACTTAACGAAAATGAAAGAAGAATATAACATTCTAGTTTTGGTCTTGGAGAAGATAAAGTATCATGAACATCAATGGGTGATTTGTGTGGACTTAAAAATGGCAAACTTTCTCCTTGGATAGCAAAGTAGCTACACCAAATATTCGTGCTTCTTGTGCCTCTGAGATAGCAGAGACAAAACACATCACTGAGTTAGAAAGGAGTGGCCTAAGAGATGGACGTTGGGGTAAAGAATATCAGTAACGACCCCTTAGTTGAACGAGAAAAATCTTATTTCCTCTACTGCATATTAAGTTGGGCCTTATAAAACAGTTCGCAAATGCTTTCAATAAGAAGAATATATAGGGGAGAAAATGCCTCAGTTGAGTACGGAAAAAATTAAAGCAGGAATATTTGACGGCCCACAAATAAGACAACTCAATAAGGGTGCTGCCTTCGTAAATTCGATGAATGAGGCTGAGCGAAAAGCCTGGACTGTATTTGTTGCAGTTGTCGGGAATTTTCTGGACAAACGCAAAGCTGAAAATTATGTTGAACTAGTAAACCTGATGCTTAACAGTTTCAAATACCTTGGGTGTAACATGAGTATTAAGGTGCATTATTTACACAGCCACTTAGACCGTTTTTCAAAAAATTTAAAAGACATGAGTGAGGAATAAGGTGAAAGATTTCACCAGGATCTTAAAACTATGGAGGACCGCTACCAAGAAAGATGGGATACGTACATAATGGCAAATTACTGCTGGAGTTTAAAAAGGAACTGTCCCAAAATACATTCAAGAATGTCACGGACAAGAAACTTCCGAAGTGTTCAGTGATTATAGTTGGTTTCATCGATGACTGTTTATACTCTATCTTTGTACATTAGTACATATAATATGGTATAATATAGTACAATATCGTATATAAATATATATTTGTATAATATAATAATAAAATTTCCGTGTTTAGTTTTTTTATTTCATCCATGGATTTAACTTAAAATAGTGTAACGTATATTTCACTAAATTTGGGCTGTCAGGCAAAAACTAATGCCGTATTTGAATTTAGAGCATCAAATTCATATGAAATCAGCCCTAAATACTTTGGCACCAAAACAGCTGTTGGCCTGTGTTATTAATACAAACTTAATTTGTTTTAAAGCAATTTGGTTATGTACTGCAAAACGCTTCTCATACTATTAGTAACGCTAAAGTTATATCAGCAATTATATGTATTGCGTCATGGTGGCAAAGAAACACTGACACTATTGTCAATACCAGGGTGCGTAAATGATATTTATATTGATAATTTTATTCTAAACAAGGCAAAATAGATTATACAAATAATGAAATGGATTGATAGGTGGTTGGAATTGTCTAAGTGGCCCGACGGTCGGACAGAATCATGTGGCTTTTTGGTCCCGGCGCCAAATGGCCCCAAGTGGATAACTCTCTTGTCTAGACGTTAGAGCCCCTTCAGTGTGGTTAGTTGCTTCAAAATGAAAGAGGTAAAATGTTTCAGGTTATCCTCTGTTAGACGCAGTCATAAACTGAAGCTTCGATTCTGATGGCAGTTGGCTGCATGTAACTTTTGGGTTTGAAGACGGTTTTAACGGCGTCTCAAGGTATCAACGCAACGTTGTTGAGAACGGGTGGCAATTTTAGTTTTGACCTGTATACGTTGACTCATAACCTGCTTCAGGGTAGGCATAACTGATAAGTGGTAAAGTATTACAAACTCCCTTAAAATCTTTCTATGTATTCAACTTCATCTTTACAGCACATGTGTACGGCAGAAACTTAGCAAGCATCCTTACACACTTCATCCTTACATAATATATATCATCATCATCATCATCATTAGCTCTCTTCTACCCATTTACGGATATAAGCCTCTCCCATATTTCTCCATTTAGTGCGGTCCTGTGCTAATCTGTTCCATGTTAGTCCCGCTTGCATTTTTATGTCATCCGCCCACCTCTTGAAGGGTCTTCCTCTGTTTCTGTTCTCCCCATGGTCTCCATTGCATTATTTTCTTGCACCATCCCTCTTGTTTTCTTATGATATGTCCTGCCCATTGCCACTTCAGTCTTGTTATTCTTTCTATAATGTCCTCAACCTTTGTTTTTTGTCTAATTCATCTGTTGGTTTTGCGGTCTTTCAAGGATATGTTCAAAATTCTGCGTTCCATTGCATGTTGGTGTACTCGTAGTTTGTCTATCGTTTTTTTTTTTTTGTAAATATCCACGTTTCACTTGCATATGTGGTTACTGGCAGGATACATTCATTATATATTTTTGATTTTAAATATAGTGGTATATTTGATGATAAAACTTCTTTCAATTTTCCGTAGGCTGCCCAAGATAATTTGATTCTTCTTTCAATTTCGTCTGTCTGGTTGTCTCCTGTAGTTGTTACTATTTGAGCCAGCTATGTATATTTTTCCACTTTTTCTATAACTTTACCTTCTATTATTACATCCTCTTCATTAGTTTTATCGTTTGTGCATATTTTTGTTTTTTCCAAATTTATTTCTAGACCTTTTTTTCCGGCTTCTTTCTGTAATTCGCTTAGCATTGTTTGTAGTTCTTCTTTACTCTCGGCTATTACTACTACGTCATCAGTAAAGCATAGATGACTTAACCTTTCTCCTTGTATTAGGATTCCTTTGTTTTCCCATTCTAGGCTTTTGAATATTTGTTCGAGGGTTATTAAGAATAATTTTGGAGATATTACCCCTCTTTCTATTTTGACTTTGTCTGTGTCCTTGTGCAGCTTTATTTGCATAGTTGCGTTGTTATATATATGTTTTATTAATCTACTGTATCTATGGTCAATTCTTGCCTTGTCTAGTGTTTCCATTACCGCACACATTTCTATGCAATCAAAGGCCTTTTTGAAATCTACGAACCCTAGCCATAACGGTATATTGTACTCTCTAGTTCGTTCTATTAAGATCTTTATTGTTAGTAGATGGTCTAAAGTACTAAAATTTTTTCTAAAGCCTACTTGTTCTTTGCTTAAGTGTAGTTCGAATTTGTTGTCTAATCGGTTTAGTAATATTCTGGTAAATAGTTTATATATCTGCGATAGCAAACTTATAGGTCGGTAGTTATCTAGGTTTTCAGTGTTCCCTTTTTTAAACAGTATTATCACTATCGCGTTCTCTAATTCCTTTGGTATTTCTCCTTTTTCCAGACATATGTTGAATAGTCTTGCTAATTCTTTCCATAAGTTTGGCCCCCCTTCCTTTAGCATTTCAGTCATTATTTGATCTTCTCCTGGGGCATTGCCATTTTTTGTTTTTTGTAATGCATACTTTATTTCTTCCTCAATATTTGGTGGTATGTGATCCGTGCCCACGTTTAGTACTTTTTTTTTAAATATTTTTTTGGCCTTCTATCTTGTTTACGGGACTTGTAGAGTTCTTGGTAAAATTCTTGTGTTGTTTCCAGGATTTTATTTCTTTCGTTTATTGTTATTCCTTCTTTGTTTTAAATTTTTGTAATTCCCTTTTTGTTTGCATTATTTCTTTCAAATACTCTTATGCCTTTGTTTTGTTGCAGTATCTCCGTTACTTATTTTTCTTTGTATTTTCTAATATCATCTATAGTCATTTTACGAACTAGTTTGTTAAGTTTTGCATATTCAATTGTATGTCTTTTATTTTCTTTTACCCGTGTGGGGTTGTTAGTCCCCCATCGGGCGCCTCCCCAGGTGGCGGATAGGGGAATGCTTCCCAGATATGGGAGGTACCGGGGAAATTATATACCCGGGGCGGACCAAAACTAACACGAGACACGACGGTACCTCAAGTTAGAGGCAGTACTCTCACAGCATCTGTACTCACCAACACGTAGGGCTAGCGCGGTGTTTTAATTAGCCAAAATCCTCTCATATCTCAAATGGAAAAAGTGAATTTTAAAACACAAATACCCCAGATGGGTAGGATCACAGGTACAGAATCCCATCCTTCATTCGCAGTCAGTCAGGATTCTGGGGGGGACAAGAATTCACAAAATAGGCAGCAAATCAAACTACTAGTAGGGACGTATAACGCAAGATCAATCGCCTCAGAAGCAAGATTGGAGGAACTCCTACATGAACTAACTTTAATAAAATGGCACAACCTTGGAATATCTGAAACAAGACGTAAAGGAGAAGAACACCTTAAACTACTAAATGGGCATACGATGATATATAAAGGCAGAACAGACAAAGCACTTAGTGGAGTAGCTATTATAATCAATAAGAATATAATGCCATATGTTACATTAATAAAACCAATGACGGACAGGGTGATGTATATAATACTAAAGCTTAATAAAAGGACTACAATAAAGATCATACAATGTTATGCACCAACATCAAGTTGTGAAGAAGAAGAAATTGAAACGTTCTACGAAGAATTAACTACGGCTGTAGAAGAGAACAAAACAAAATACACAATAGTCCTCGAGGACTTCAATACAAAAGTAGGAACAAAAAAGGACACAGCAGAAAAACTTGTAGGCTACTATGGAGTGGGAATACGTAATGAAAGGGGAAACATGCTAATAAACTTTATGGAACAACACCAACTTTACTGTATGAATACCTTTTATAAAAAAGGACCCAATAGGAAATGGACATGGGCCAGTCCAAATGGACAAACACATAATGAAATATACTACGTTCTCACAGACCATAAAAATATCATTCAAGACGTAAACGTATTAAATAGCTTCAACGCGGGAAGTGACCACCGTCTAGTACGAACGAAAGTACATATAAATCAAGCAATGGAGAGAAAACAATGCATAATGAAAAAACAACAAAAACTAGATATGACAAAATTGAGGGAAATAGGAAGATTGAAAAACAGAATTTAACAAAAACAAAAATAAAAGAAAACAACAATAAGAGATAAATGAAATAAACAAAGAAGTAGTTAAGATAATAGTAGAAACAGCAAAAGAGTATGCAAAAACCACACAAGGAAAGAAAGATAAATTCAGTGATAAAACAAAACAATTGCAATATATATATATATAATATATATATATATATATATATATATATATATATATATATATATATATATATATATATATATATATATATATATATATATATATATATATATCCGGCAGTACATTCCTATGTGGAATTGTTGCCGCTCTTTCGAGCTCTTCTGACTTTTAAATTAGTGGAGTAGTTCGTCACTCCTCTCCACATCCTTACATAATAAGTTACCAAATATTTACAATAATTAAAAATAGCCTTAATATATGGCAGAAACACATTAATCTAAAATTCTTGTAAGTGTAATATTGTAGTCATTTTTAAATCTAGCATTCTAATTCGTTGTCCAAGTCTGATCATCCAAATTTCATGAACCTGGATGCATAATAAAGCATGCAAAGTTTCCAACCACAATTTTTTTAGAAATACTTGGAAAGGAAGAACTCTAGTATTATAATGATCATTTCCAAGCAACCCTAGGTAAAATTAGTTTATGAAATACAATGCTTTATGAAATAAGGACATGCTTCAACTACTACTTCAAGTCACCATCCGTAATCGCCAGCTTTTACAACTCCGTCAACACGTCACTCTCAACAATTAACTTAATGTAACATAACAATTAATCATTTTTAATCACCAATAAGCGTGTTTTGTAATCAATTAGTTTAAATATTGGTTTTAAGTAACTATAATGTGCAACTTTCAAAATATTTACTTGATTAATTTTTAAAAATTAACACTTTTTACCAAGGCCCTAATGAAACAACTATGAAATGTTATTAGCAAAACTACTGACTTATCACATTAGGATAAAAATTATTTTTCGTAAAAGCCATCATTTTGGTAGTCCAAATATGAGTTTTATATAATAAAAATGTAACTAGAATTGAATTCTTGTTATTCCTTTCATTTTACTCTTTCTATTAATCGTAAAGACAGCATCAATAGTGGTACATGCAATGTTTCGGTCTTTGTGTCGTAGAATTCATTATTTTGTTAACAATTTTAATCGTAATGGAGATAAAAGGCGGATAGACAAGCAAAATTTGTAACGTCATGGTATAACAAGTCGCCTACGCATCTACATGTAGATGGCACAAAATGTATTATATAAAAAATTCGCCTGTTTACATTTTACCATTCACACTGTATCATTAAGGCAAATAAACCCGACATATCCGATACACACGTGCATAAGAATCTCGCAAGTCTGTGCAAAGACGCATGCGCGCACCAACATCGCATAGCACATCTCCTTCGCAAGCACGCGTACCCAGCTAGCTCATACGTTAAACCATATTTTAAATCGAACAAACATGGTTTACAGCTAGTCGAGATATAAATCAAAACTGACAGTTTACATTTAGCCGAGCCAAAACTGGCAGTTTGCTTACAATTAGCTAGGTTGCAAACCAGGAAGTAGTCCACAACTGAGGCATGATAACTACTTATAAAGAAATGGAGAAAATCTGTGGTGTTAGTATTTGATAATCGATTGTGTCGTTGAAGATTGGAGGTATTATTGTTTTGAAATAACAAAAGTAGACAATAATATAGATATTAATGGTGACACTTTATTTTACCGATTAGTAATACACTATATAAAGGATCAGCCAGCCAACTCGATTCCCTCATTTTAATGAACTTGTTAAGGTGGTAGATAATATGAAAAATGTAAATGATCTAATAATACAAATTATTTTAACTATTTCTGATTTTAAAACAAATGTAATATTTCGCAATAGAGACACTTTTTTAAATTTATTTGCCAAGACCTCTTTATCTTAACGATTCTTATATAAGTTAAAAATGCAATTGATTTTGTAGTGCGCTAGTGAATTTAGAGAGAGACACATTGTTTTCAAGAGATTTATAAAAATTAATTGCTTTATTTGTTTACTTTACTTTAATCTACGTTGCAATAAGCCGCAATAGCCTTGAACCTCTTCTTTATTGGTTTTATTGGCTCGTTTTATAGTTCGCGATAGTCACTCGCGTGTCAACCCTCCAGGGATCTCCCCTGTCTTGAGGCGACTTGTTTTCTCTCCATTTTTATGGTTAGTGCTGAGCTGCACTCGTATCCTTACTCTTTGGCTTCCATACATTTTTTTCCACCTCCATACTGTGACGTCCAGTTTTTTGAAATCATTCTACACTTCCTCCATCTATCTAGTCTTGGTCGTCTCTTGCTTCTTTTGCCTTCTCTGTTTCGATTTAGATTTTTTTTTTAATTCAATTAGAGAACTAAATTTATTTGACGTGTCTAACCCACCTTATTCGTTTGTTTTTAATTTTAGCGGAAATGCTTCTTTATATCTTGTTATTAGTTCACGGTTTGTTAATATATTTTAAGCTCCGTTCTCATTTACTGGGTCGTTGATTTTCGTAAGAATTTTTTTTTACGCATCCAGTTTCTCTGTTTTCTTTTATTGTTATGTTTCCACTGTGTAATTACTACTAGTTTTATTACTCTCTTATATACTTTTATTTTATTCTTCTCTTATAGCAACTTGGATTTTATTGCTCGCTACTACTCGCGTGTTTAGCTCCTTTTTTGTTTTAGTGTTCTCATTAATTAATGATTGAGCCAGATATTTGCATTCTTTCGTATTTTTTGATTTGTTTTTATAGCAGTAACGTTATTATATTTAAATATCTCTCTAGAGTTTATCTTGTACTTTGTCTTTTTGGTATTGATTTGCAGTCCTTGCGTCGCTGTCGCTTCTTTTAAGTATGAGCCTACTTCTTTCAGAGCTCGTGGTGATCCGCTTATGATATGGAGAAAGATAATTCAATAAAAATAAAAGTATTGCAGGTGATCGTTTATTTCTTTAAAATTCTTTAAAATAGTCTCCTCTTGCAACCAAACCATGCGCAAACTGAATTGCTAGTTATGACTTTAGTCACGGCGGTTTGGACTCAAAACGGGTTTATTTCAGGCTGGATTTATGTTTTGGAAATAGAAGGAAATTGGGCGAAGCGAAGTGTGGGTTGTACGGCGGTTGGAGCAACGTTACCACGTTGTGTTTAGCCAAAAATTCCCTCACGAGCACCAACGTGTACCTGGATGTGTTGTTGTGGTGGAAGGTCTAGGTGTTGGCGATCTGTTTTCGGATGCGACGTAAAATTTTGCGTTCACTGCTTATCCGGCAGGTACAAACTCTTTGCGTACCACAATTTTTGTGTCTAAGAAGACAAAAAGCATTGATTTCATATTTGACTTGTTTATGCGAGCCTTTTCCGAGCTAGGAAATCCGGTTGTGTGCCACTCAGAACTTTGTAGGTTGGTATTGGGATCGAGATCTAACACCCATGTTTCATTACCGCTTACCACAGTATTCAAAAAGTCAGGGCCAGACGCAACACGTTCCAACAGTTCTCGGAAAATCAACACATGCAAATCTTTTCGTTTCTTGGAGCAAAGCCTTCGTAACCAACTGTATACAAATTTTTCTCATTTCCAAATCTTCAGATACAATTTCATGCACTACGGTTTTTAGTAAATTTTACTCCTGTGCTATCAGTCAGTCACTTAAATTTCAATAAAAGTCTAAAAATTGTTTCACTTTCATCAAATTTCTACTGATCGTTGACGGGCGACCTTTGCGTTCTTCGTCTTCCATAGCTTTCATTCCCTCACGAAACATCTTGTGACATTCAAAGATCCTCGTTTTTGACATGGTTTCCTCCCCGTAAGCTTCCAAAGTCAGGTTGAAGGTCTCGATATTGAATTTTTAAATTTGACATAAAACTTCACCGCATAACGTTGCTCTAACGTTCGCTGCAAGTCGAGTCCGTAACGCGTCACGAAAACACGCAATCCTCACTCTCTCAAGGCTCGTAGGAAACTGAGCCGGATCGCATTTTATAACTAAGACCCCCACCACCATCCATCCCACCGAAAACTAGGTTCTTCTAGCTCTTCTGGTTGGCTATAAAAAATATTCTCAATACTTTCCAAACAAACAATGTATCTATGTCATCTAAGTACGCCAATATTATAATTTATCTATTGTATAGCATGTCATCAGTATTTATAAGTACTCTTCTTATCACTTTTTATAAGACAAAATTGAATAGTGTAGTTGACATCTTCTTTTCTTAATCCGCAGTAGATCCCAATATTTTTCGAGAGTTAATTAAATTCTTATTTTTGCTCTGGTGTTTCTAAGCATATTTTTACCAAGATTATTAGTTTTCTCGGTACTTTTGTCACATCTAGCCCGTTCTAAAATTACTTTCCAAGTATAAAAGTGTAGGTTTTAAGAAAATCTGTAAATAGGTTATAAAGTTCAAGTACTGGTCTGATTGAAAAGATCTAATTCGTAGACATTCTATCTTTCCTGAAACCACACTGCTACTCTCTAACTGCTTTTTCCATCCGCGTATTCAGCTCTTTTTCTACTAAAGGGGTTTCCAATAAAGACGCTCAAACTTTGACAGTATATAGCGGTCATGTTGGTAAAGCTACTACTGTCAAATTTAGAGCTTATAGTAAATCATATTAGGCAAATTATTATAAAAAGTTACAGTGTTGAGCAACCCGTACAAATCATTAAATTTTACCATCAAAATGTGTACCCAATTCGAGCTACTTTCCGTGCGCTACGTAACTTCTACGGTACACACAATCGTTGAGTCGACTATTCGTCGTTTGGTGGGCTCATTCAAATCAACTGGTTCAGTAAACAATCAAACACCCGTACGTCGTCCAAATGTGAGATCTGCAGAAAACATTGCTGTAGTCAACGAGAGTGTACAGAATAACCCGAGGTGGTCAATTCCTCGTCGCGCTCAAGAACCTGTCCTTTTGCAAACCTCAACTTGGTGAATTTTGCTTCGGGACTTGGGCCTGTACCCGTATACAATTTAATTAACCCAGCAACTGAAGGTAAACGACCATAGTCGGCGTCCAGCATTTGCTGACTGAACTGACTCTGGAGCAGTTGGAAGTAGACCCCGATTTCGGACAGAAAATCATCTTCAGCGACGAGACCCATTTTCGGATGAATGGCTATATCAACAAGCAAAATTGTTGCATTTAGAGAGAGAATAATGCTCATGAAACCCATCAGTTGCAAATGCTTCTAGATAAAGTCACTGTTTGGTGTGGATTTTGGTTCGGCGGAGTCAATAGCCCATACTTTCTTCTAAATGGAGCTAGCACTGCCATAACTGTCACCGGTACAGGTCGATGACAAGCAAATTGTTTTGTCCAAAATTGAAAGATATGGATTTCAACGATATGAGGTTTCAACAAGACGGCTGTACGTGCCACAATGCGCATGCAATAATGGATCTTCTGCACGACAAATTCGAAGGCATGGTTATTTCGCGTTTCGGCGACGCCAATTAGACACCGAGATTGAGTGATTTTAGGCCATAATATGCAAATAATCTGCAGACGATTGATGTTTTAAAAGTCGACATAACCAATGCCATCAATAAGATCGAGCCCGATTTATGAGGTCGAATTATCAAAAATTGGACCTCTAGGTCTACAGCGGCCATTTGGCCGATATCGTGTTTTGTGCATAATGTAAAAGCATGTAATGTAATGAGGCAGGCGTGTAAATAGCCGTGCCCTCGTGGTCCGGTGTGGGGAATTAAGTACCGCCCGTTTTGAAAAGTAAAACGTTGAGGCCCAAATCGTCCCTTAAACGGCCGGCGCGAAAGCGGATGGGGGCGGCTACCGATATCAACCGATGAGTAATTGCCAAATCGCGCACCTGTAATCAGCTTTGGCTTCGGCGGCGTTGGTTTCACGGTGGCCACCTTGTTGCGATGTCTTCGTGGCCGGGATGCGATGCGAAAGTCTTGCGGGGTGGTTAAATGTGGGTAAAATAAACACGACCGAATTGGCCGCGATGCGGATCGAAAATGTCGCCGGGCTTCGCGCCTGGCTTAGCGGTAGATCATTTGCGGGAAATCTTAATTCGACAGCACTTTGCGTCTCAAAGGGTGCCGCCGACGGCATATGCAGACTCGCCGGCTGAGCAAAATCCCATACGCCGTTTTGTGTGCGATAGCAAAACGTGGCGGCAGATATCAAAGCCACCAGCATACCGCAATGGTACACAGGCGGTTCAAGGGCGAAAAGGCCGCCACACCACTCAATATTTTATAGCCCACGTTAAACAGCTACGATTGTTTGGTAGTTTAAATTTTGAGCCACGTTTCAATTAACTATAATTACTCATTGGATACTTAAAAAATGTCCTAGTTAACATTACAATTAAATAATTTATAATTTTTTTTTATTCTATATCATTTAGTGTTTCCGGTTGCTTAGGGATATTTTTGCATATTATTTGTCAACTTCACTCAATTTAAATTTCATTTTTGACTTGTTTAAAGATATTATCATTTTTTCTGTTGCTAATAGAGATAAGTAACCATATACGTTAAACATATAAATTGTAAGTAAATAATGCCTAATTAATCGGTAATCGAATGTCTGGGCTAAACATCCCTTAAAGTCTTTTATATTTTCGATTCTAGATTTTTGGTCTCTTCACCTTACAATCTTGAGCTACTCTTTAGTTATTGATAAATTGCACAAACTTGCATTTTTATTTATTGTGTATTATGTTGCGTAAGTGTAAAAATTAATTTTGAACTCAACTAGTGCAATTAATTATTTAAGAAAAAAATTACTAAACTTAAAGCTGTGTATCATCAATACGATACATTATAAATGGTGATTGATAAGTACTTGGTGTTACTTACCTTTTGCTTTTTTCTTCATTTATCACTACTTTTATATGGACTATTAGCCTGTTTCTGACCGCACAACCTGACCATACAGTGCGGTACCGTAAAAAGTAATTTAGAAAAAGGAGAATGTAATCGCCGAAGACATTTGAATGACGCGCACAAAAGAGTAGGTGTTCGCCAATGCTTTTGACTTGGCAGTTGAAGCCAAGACGGCTACACGTCGGTATGGCAAGCTAAGGCCATTACGACTACCTCGGAGCTATTTGTTCTCACTCTTTAGATTCAAATAAAAAAATATATCAAAGACCAAGAGAATGATTAAGAGTAGTGTCTTTAAGCATGCGAAAAAGCGAAAAATTACAAATGTACTAAATGATTAAAAAGTAACCTGCTTAGGTAAATTAACAAATTTGGCACAGTTACAAAAATTAAATGAAATTAGAAAAAAAGACATGAATATGTCCATACTGTTGACAAGAAAAAAATGCTAGGACGTTTCACTAAGCAGCATATTTTGTAGAATAGTAAACGGTAATGTGAATATTTAAAGAAGCAAAAATTATAATTAATTCAAACAAACCGGCAATATCTATTCAAAAACCCAATGTTTGTAACAAAATATTCATACTGTGCATTTTCTTGGACCAGAACATTACAAATTGTTAATTTTTTTTACATCACAGACTTAGACTAGTGTTTTGAGACTAACAAGCACACACTTATCTAAATAAATTTTAACTTTCATTTAAATAATTAAATAATTTGTACATCTAATAATAATTGTATCAGAAGTGTGTTTTCTGTGACTGTATTTTTTGCAAATTAGATGATTTGAAGTTGTGTGTTTTAAATTGCTTTTGTGTAATATACTAAAACGGTAATTCCCTCGGAATAACAAATTGAATTCCAATAGTATGACAACCGTGCTATCATTTCTGGCCTCCGTGATGGTCGGGCTCCCATTACCGCCGGAATTGAACGTAAAGAAGAATATCACGCAATTTAGTGTCTTTGTGGGCTCGTAATGCCTGCCTCTGTCATGTAAGCGAATGTCAAGAAAATCTAGTGGAATTATGATAATTTATTCAAATGCAATAACGCTCAAAGCTTTGAGACGTGATATTTTAAGGGTTTAGCCGGCTGGAAGAGCTTTGTGCCGTTTGTTTTTGTGGTATGCGGATTAAATGTTGGCTGAATTAGACGAGCTGCTGCCGCGGCGGCGATGTACAAACGACATGCTTGTGCAGGCATATTAAATACAGCGTAGTTGTCTTCGCGGTTTCTTAATGGAGCTTTAGAAATTAGGGACTAGGTAAAAGGTAACGGCGTAAATTGTATAAAACCAGACAGAAGGTTTGTAAGCTTTGCAGAGAGAATATAATGCGCCGTAAACAATTTTAAAGGTTTATCTGCGTGCCTGTAACAAAGGTTTATGCTGAAAATGTATTAATCCCTTAATTCTTTTTCTATGTATTACACATTTAGCTAACTTACTCTAGATAATGTTTATTTTTTGGTAATAACTCAATTCTCGTTAGTTAATCCTGCGACTTTATTATTTTTTCAATGTGGGGGCAAAAAATTTACTCTGCCACTTTTTTAATGTCTAATTTCGGTTGATGAAGGTTGTAATTGAAAGGGAAAGTGAGTACAGAGAGTATGAGAAAAAGTCCTAACCAAATTTTTGCAACTTATTAAGCATGCTTTGGCAAGGTAATATATTTGTTAATTTGTTCAAAACGTCAAGTGGTTGAAAAATAGAAAAGCACCAGGAATAAAATGTTTACAAATTCCATTTAATGGAAATTTGAGGCTTACGTACTCGCCGTTGCAGTTCAAATTTGCACAAATAATCCTTATTCCGAAACTCGGACCGTCCTTTTAGCCTACTCCCTATGATATCCAAGATGCTTGAAAAATTAGTCCTCAAGCGTATTAATAAAAATTCAAGGCAAGGCGCATGGCTGCTTAATTATCAATTTGAAATTAAGCAGCAATACTCAACTATCCAACAATGCCCCTATCTAACAAACGTCATCCAAACTACACTAAAAAATAAAATATTCTGCACTGCTGCTTTCCTGGACGTAAGACAGGTGTTTCATTGGGTATAGTATAGAGGTTACAATATAAAATTAAGAAAACCTTTTATTCTGACTATTAACCTTTTGTTACGATCGTACCTTGCACACAGAATTTTCCAAACAAGGATCGATCAAGACATTTCCCAATCAAACAAATAAGTGCAGAAGTACTTCAGAGGAGTATCTTGGGTCCTATGTTACACCTATTATTTATCTCTGACCTACCCCCAACAGAATCAACTGATATGGATACATTTGCTGACGACACGGCGGTGCTCGTGTGTAATGAAAATTTGGTAGTAACATCAACTGCATTACAAATTTATTTAAACTAAATTGAATAATAATTACTCAAATAAACAATTAGAGTCAACGAGACTGCCAACTTATGTTACATTCACAACAAAACATCAAGAATGCCCAATCCTCACCCAGTCCACTAAAGTCAAGCACCTGGGATTATATATTAACAAAGAACTGACATAGAAGATCATTATTAATCAGAAACGGAAGCAAATGAGCTTACAACTGAAGCAGATGTATCAGCTCAGTAAGAAAAATTTCAGTATATTCCTAAAGAACAACATATTATACAAGTCAATTATGAGACCAATCTGGAGCTATGGTGTAAGTCTATCGGGTGTCGAAGCAACTCAACGTTTTTAATCCAATGCCATCCGTACTATGGCAGCCGCACCTTGGTATGTGCCAAACCAGACACACCATGTAGATCTCCACATCCCTTTCGTGAACGACTTAATCAAAAAGAATGCTATTAAAGACCAAACAGTACTGAAACTTCATCCAAATAAAACTCTTGCACCACTGATGGAAGATCCAACTCAAAGGCCTTTAGAAGAAGTGACCAAAAGACCTAACTGTTTAAATAAGGGATGACTTCACTTGGAGTCTACCAAACAAACCTATTTATAGTACAAAACGTTAGCTCATAGAATGTATTGATATTCTAATTGCTAATAAAATTTAAAAAAAATAGTTGCTGGAAATACAATAAATATTATCTAAGAGCTCAAAATACATGACCCCTATTACGGTTTACAAAATATGTAAAAATAATTCTTCGGGAAACAATTAAGTTTCTGTTCTTGACGTATCTATTGCATGTTGCAATACGTAGGGTCTGTTTTTCATTGTCTTATTAGAGTCCAAAATAATGCGTTTCATGCATTTTTCTAACTTCAGATTAGCTCTTTATCAGTTTTGTAAAATGTTCTTCATACAAATGTTTAAGAAACCTTTAAAGTGGCTGCTGGCTCAAATGAGTATTACGAGTTCCATTCACTAAAAGATAGACTCATTGAAATTCAAATTGTAAAGAAGTGTATGCTGCAGTTCGTAAGGTAAGTACTTGTTCGGTGACTTTTCTTAGGGACTCGTGTAGGTAGTAATAAATCCACCTTATAAACAACGTGCAAAGAAAATACGTAAATAAATTTTTACCAATAACAGCACATGCAATTGTAAGTAAAATATTAAATAGTAATAATAAAAGTGAAACAAATAAAACGAGCTTCAAAAACCATCAGCGGAAAATAGTCCCTGTATTGGATTTTTCAGAATCCACTGACACAAAGTAACTTGAAGGGTCAACCATATATTTTACAACTATCATATATTATACAGAATCAAACAATTTTCGACGCAAATATGTCATCACAAATTTATCCGTCTTAGCCAATATAGCAACAATTATATCTTTAACAGTCCACGAGCCAGTACTTTGTGCTGTCCAATTAAGAAAAATTGATGATGCAACAAAATACAAGAATACACAAGAATCACTTCAACTAACAAGAAAATAGCGCTTATACTACTCAATAAAATCCGTGGCAAGTAGTAAAAGGAACAAAATGAACAAAAATAAGGAAAAATAGAAATGCCAAAAAAGATTGAGGCAAAAAGATAAATGCAAACAGATAGGTTTATAACACCAATGAACATAATACAAACTACGCTAAACCGAATCCACCTCCCATATTTGTATATGAAAATGATCATTAAATTAAGCGACGCAGTTGAAAATTACCGCCCTATCAGCCTACTTTCTCAAATGTATAAATTGTTAACAAAGATCTTGACTAACAGATTATCAGAAAAATGAGATGATTATCAGACAGTAGAGCAAGCAGCTTTCAGAAAGGGATATGGTATCTGTGACCATTTACTTACTGTTAAAATTCTAATCGAGAAATCCATCGAATATAACCTGCCTTTGTTCATGGCTTTTATTGATTATGAGAAGGCGTTTGACTGCGTTGAACACTGGGCAATAATGAAGGAACTTAATTGTGCTAGAATAGATTCCCGATATACAGCACTGATAAGTAATATATACAAACACGCTACAGCAACAATTAAATTACATGCATATAGTAATAAATTCTCAATTGATAGAGGTATTAGACAAGGAGACACAATCTCTCCAAAATTATTTAATTTGGCACTTGAAGGAATATTTAAAAATCTGGACTGGTCCAATAGGGGTATTAATGTAAATGGGGAAAAAATGAATCATTTAAGATTTGCCGACGACGTAGTTCTATTTGCAGACAACAAGACGACCTACAAATTATGATAAACGAATTAGAAAAAACGTCTAAGAAAATAGGTCTAAAAGTAAATTTGAATAAGACGAACACAATGTGCCTTGAGAACCTACAAATAAACATAAATGGAACTATCCTAGAAAATGTCAACGAGTATATATATCTAGGACAAACTGTAACATTAAGGAGGGAAAACGAGAACACGAGATAGATAGAAGAAGACGTCTGGCGTGGGCAGCTTTTGGAAAGCTAGCTTATACTTTAAAAAACAACAAAATACCCCAACGCTTGCGAACTAAGGTATATGACCAATGTATACTTCCCATAATGACATACGGCGCTCAAACATGGACATTAACGAAACAAGTAAAAACAAAACTGGAAGTCACTCAGCGAGCAATGAAGAGAGCAATGATTGGAATTACAATACGAGACAAAAAAATAAATAAATGGATAAGAAATAGAACTGGGGTCGCGGATGTAGTGAAAAGAGTGACGAAATTGAAATGGGAATATACAGGACATACAGCTCGGATCAAAGGCAGTACGTGGAACGTCAAAATCCTCCAATGGAGACCATGGACAGGCAAGAGACAACGTGGCAGGCCAATAATGAGATGGCAAGACGACATTAAGAGAGTAGCAGGACTGCCATGGATGAGAGTCGCACAGAATCGCGCTACATGGAAGAATTTGAGGTAGACCTATGCCCAATACTGGGCGCAATGAGGGTTAAAGAAGAAGAAGAAGTTGAAATAAAACAAGGAGCACTGCAAACGATACGGTGAAATTAACTTGTCAAAAGTCCAGGCACATATAAGAAGAAAAGATATATTCGGTTGTAACTAAATACTTACATCATTCCGTTGATTTAGCAGATATAAAACAGAACATTGCCCGACATGTACACAAAGTGAGAAATATAATAAATATGAAACATCGCGTAACAAAAAATCATCTTAATATATTCTTTGTCAACTTGGAACCATCGTATAGTAATGCCATGTATAAAATAAACCCCACCACCGAGTGCATCGGGGCACTTTTTAAACATCATATTTGTTATTAGCGACCCCAAAAACCTCCGAGTAATGGGATTGAGCTTATTTTGGCCTATATTAAGCGGGAAATAAAATATTATTTTGGGTCTGCAAAAAGCTCATCAAATAATGCATTTTTGGGTGCACAAATACACTTTCGCATTATAACAAAAAAATATGCACTAACATTTTTTTCTGAGGCTCTTACGAATCGAATTCGTCTTGGAAAGTCTCGATACGTGTACCCGCTAAAAATTTCGAGCTTTTCTACTAATTTGCCTCGACTAACTGGTAATAGTCACCTACAGTACATACCTGATAGGCATTTAACTCGCACCTCAAAAACAGATTGAGACAAATATACCAGCAAGTTGACAGACAAAATAAATTTAAATCTAAAACATAAAATCTAAATAAAACAGAAGAAATTACAAATGGTCTCATTAATACCCTATAAGAAGCAGCCTAACGAGCTACTTCAAAAATAACATATAAAAAAGACAATAGAAATGTTTCACTAGAATTAAAAAAATTAGTGTCTGAAAAAAGAAAAAGCACAAATCAAATCGCAAAAGAGTAGATAAGAATATCCTCAACAGACTTAGTAACACACTCAAATCTAAACTAAAAGCTCTGAGAGAAGAATCATTCAAGGCCTATTTATATAATTTGGAAATCGATTGAAGTTAAAAACAAATCAATCATAACTCTTCCTCATTTAGAAATTAATTAAGTAAAACACCTTGCTGTTATATTCCAGCCCCAAGAAAATTGTTCGCATAAAGAAACATTAAACGCCAATAAAATAACCCAATAAATTAATTCTGTTGCACCTAAAGAAATAAAAAGTAAAAGAAGATTTTTGAATGCAAGAAAAGTCCCAGGTACGGATCTAGTAACAGTAAAAAAAGTATTAAAAGAACTGCAATCGATTTATGTATATCTTTAACGCAATCCTTTGAATCCAATGTTGGCCTCATAAATTACAAACCGCAGAAATAATTTTAATTTGTTAAATCCAAATCGACCAAAATCATATTGTCTTTTATAAGCTATTTTAAAGTTCTTTAAAAACTATCACTTCAAAGAGTTGACACTAAATGGATATCCAATTATTATTTTGGATTTTGTCAGGCTCATGCTACCACAAACTATCCTCAGTCCAAACAATGAAGAATACCGCACATTAGTATTTTCGACACAGTCTGACATCAAATTAAAAACCCCACATAGCATTATTTAAATTATTTAAATCATATTTATGCGATCGATACCTTAAAACGAAACTAAGACAAGAAGTTTTAACTATATTACAGTTTTTTCTTTATTTTTTATTAAATGGATCTTTCGCTTTCATCAAACATCATTACAGGCACATTTGTTGATGGTACTGTCAAACTGGCTAGTCACAAGGAAATTCTAAGAGCTCGTGCTCTGATACAGGAATATCTACACATCTACGCTAAAAAAGTACATATCCACCCTATTTATTTAAACAACATTATAATACTACAAACTGCAACAGTAAAATACCTGGAACTTAAATGTTAAATTAAATTATTTTCAACTTAATCGGAAAAAGGAAGCAAATGGTACTAAAACTGAAAGAACCCATATGGACTTTTGACATAGAGCTGTGGGGTAGTGTCAGTAAATCCAACGTTGCTATAATTTAAAGGTGTCAGTCTAAAATATATAATATTTAATGCCTAATGGCATATAACAAATAAAATTAATTACAAAGATTTGAAGATACCAGCTAGAGAAAAAAATCATCCACCGCCAAAACCTAGAAACACACAAATCTGTTATTGCTGGCCTTATTAGAGTATATAACACTAAGAAGAAGAATAAGACAGTGGTCAGCTGACTTATAAAATGGGCCAAGAGATCTTTACTAGAGGATATTTCATCATGGTTTTATCTATTGTAATACTTATATTACAGACTAGCATATTAGGATTGCCAATAAAAGGATAAAAAGAAAATCTTCTAGAAGAGGTTTTGCATGGATCTGACTAAATAAAACATATTTTTTTCTCAAAGTGTTTTTAACGTCGAATTTAATCGTGGCAAGCATTCCAAGTGCGGCAACGGAAAGATATTTTTTAGATTTGAAATTAATTGAGTCTTGAAAAAAGTTCATTTTGGGATACCTAAAAAGGGGATATCCAGTAATAGTGATAATAGTTCTTAAATACTTTGGATTGATCCTTTCGAGGACGACTAATTGGTGCAGGCATACTATTTGAATTCCATCATAATTTTTATATATCCAAGCAAAGTACTTGTAAACAAACGCGCCTACTATTCCATCATTTTCAAGTAGGTGTCTCACAGATTTTATTGGAATGGTCTGCGCTAAGTGACGATAGCACTTAATATCTCTGCTTTGGTTTTCAACTATGTACCGAACTGACGTACAACAACGGAACAAGTTTGCCCCCAGTTCCTTAAGTTACTTTTTTTTTTGTAAAAGTCTGGCATTTCAATAACAAACCCACGCAACTTTAGCTCGGCTCGAAGTACTAGAAACCCATCTTTAACAAAAACACGTCTCTAGTTTTAAACGTTGCCGAGAATACTGGTTCCTTTATGATATCTCGTCTGGCGTGTAAGGCATTACCCCTATTCCACTTGCTGCCGAAGGAAAACAGCCAATTTCTTGAGGTACCTACCATGGGTTTTATAAGATCTATGTTTGTACGAGCTTTAAGTCATGGGTTGTTCGTACTCTTAGTTAGGTATATGTATGTTTTGTTCCATACGATGACATTATCAGCTTGCAACTCGTAGAGGGTTCCTACAAAGCTACTTGTATTTGAAAAAAACTATTGCCCTGGAATCACTTTTGGATCACAACGATATCCACCAGACTGTTGGTCAGCAACTCACAAGCCTTACTCATGTAAAACTAGGATTAACGATTCATGATACGGAAGGGAGAAATCACATATTCAATACACACTAATTTTCAACGAACTTAAAAAGTTCGTTACTGAATTCTATATGTCTGTCGGTCTGTCTGTCGCTGTCACAAAATTATGGATTTTTTAAAATTTTAAAATGGATTCTTATAGGAAATTTTACGCTGATTTCAAAATCGAAATCAAAAAGTTTCTATCTCGAATAGCTTTCGAGATATTCGACTTCGAATTTCGGGAAAATTTGGTCATTGCGATTTTATGAGTAATTCTTAAAGAAAATTTTACGCTGATTTCAATAATGAAATCGAACAAATTCTATGTCGAATAGTTTTCGAGATATTCGACTTTGAATTTCGGGAAAATTTTCGACATTACGATTTTAAATGTGATGCTTATAGGACATTTTACGCTGAATTCGAAAATGAAGAAAAAATTCTATGTCGAATAATTTTCCAGATATTCGATTTCGAATTTCGGGAAAATTCGAAATCGAAATCGAAATGTTTTGTTAAGTTCGTTCTGGGATTGCTTACAGAGCAATCTCTTCGCCGGCCCCATGTTTTTGATTTTTGTTTTAATACTAGAAATTTATTTCCCCAATTTGTAGTCGATGGTAACTCTTGAAGCATCAATAAGCTTTAAACCGCTCGTTGGATCAATGAAATTTCCATTGTGATTATTTATAACTTAAATAAACTTTTTTCATGTTTTTTTTTATATTTTAAAGAAAAAACTTGGAGGAGTCCTTGAGTTTAATTTTTAAATTTTTCCCATATTTTCCCGAACTTGCCTAGCGTATTAAATATAATTCAATAAGTAGTATTTCAAAAGTTTAATAAATTACTATTATCGCCTGTTCTCTTTTTAAACATTGCAAATGACAAACTTTTACAACATGTGATGTTATGTTCAAGTCTAAAAGAAGTCTCTTTTTGTTGATTTACTTAAAATGCTCTAGCTCTTTCCGTAAATTTTTATTAGTAATTACTAACTTCAAGCTTACAAAGCTTTTGTACCATTATCAAACAAATAAATGATAACTTACTATCTCTGACAGCCTGTGTATTATCAATGATATTCTTTGACGAAAGTTAGTCAGACAGAACAGCTTTGCTAACAGACAACTAGTATCTCATAATAATAATAGTAACAAGATCTTTATAATGGTATATGGTATTAAAAGGAGACAAAATTACAGGATTATTAGTAAGTTATAAAATAGCATATTAAAGCAAAAAAGATCTGATAATAAATTTGACCTAATTACAAGGTTATTTTTAAACTTATAAAGTCCTAGGGGTTTTAATGATAGAGATGTTTAGAATATTAGTAGATGCTGATAAAACAAAAATAATCTGATGTGTTTCAATAACTTGGAAACTTTATTTATTGCACTAAAGTTTACTAGATTACCATATACAAACTCCAAATATCAAGATTATAAAACTATGTAATATGTTAAGTAATTATTTATAATAACAATATAAAAATAATTAAAAAAACGATTAGTATTTTTGGAGGAATCATGTAGTTGGCCCCACGAAGGGAATTCGTATGATATTTCAGACGGGTAAGACAATATATACCTTAAATAAATAGCTTAAAATTAACCCCAATACCCCAATTTTGAAATTGCAACTAAGTTGCCCTATTACATGCAAAGCTAGTGATATTGTTGTAGATGGTGTAATTGTAAAAGAAAAATTTTATTTATTAGTTAGCAAAGTTATGACATTATTTTAAAGGGTAAACATTGCCAATAAATGTATACCAGGAAACAAAAGCTGCCGAAAAGTTGTTTAATTGAGAAAAAAGCAAACAACCAAACTTAATATTATATCAAACTTGTTTAAAGCTTGCCAAAAAGTGTGCTAAAGTAAAGTTCATAACAATTATATGATGTTTAAAAACTTACATTACGTAGCAAAGTACATCCGTGAATACGTTGCGCACAAAAAAAAACTCTAAAATAGATCGCGGTTATTATAAGAAGACAACGACCCCAAACGTTGTAGCCAATCATGTAATGGTAATGGCAAGCCTCAAACGTCCCACCTAGGAGCACGGCTTGCAAACAGAGAGCTTAAGGCTTTCATATATCATGTATCAGAGAGCTTCGGGAATCCCGGGTCCGTCAGCATCGCAGACCGCCTCTTAGCTAATCGTGTACGACTTGGAATAAAGAATATTAATTAAGAGATTGGATTAGCCATCACAATATCTCGATACGAATCCAGTCAGATATGTCTAGTCGTATATTAGGTACAGACTAATTAATAAACGCTTATTAACTTGTTAAAATGTTAACAATGTTCTTGTCGGATTAATTACAATTCCACAACTAAATCTGTTTTTATTTTATACACTCAACTAAAAAATTTAACAATATATTTATGTTCTTTAACCAGGAAAAGACAATTGAGTGATATCTTTCTGGTTAAAAGTAGAACGGGTTTTTCTTTCATTCTTTGCCTGTTTTGTATGATTGTTTTTATTTTGAGTGGCCAGTTTTTGGTCGTGTGCAGCGACTCTATTTTAAAATTGGCGAAAGTTCTCCATTTCTTAACCTTACAAATTATACCAAGTATTTTATAAGCAGCTCCTTTTTTTGGATGTTTAAACTATTTTTATTATACAAAAACCCTATTGTTGCTCTTTTTTTGGTTTTCAATCAGGAAATGGCTGATGAAATATTGTTACTACTGTTCTAAATTATTTTAAAGGCCTTTGATCAGATGTCCTCTCTTTATACATTAAAATGCACCTATCATATTTTGTCTACCTTATTTACATTTAATAAATATTCTTTAGTGTTACTTTTCCGCTTTTTGAAACACAATTAAATATTGTTACCTTATCATTTTTTAATCTTATTGCTTTTTTATTTTTAAACTATTTTCTGGTGAGTAAATATCTCTTTATAGCATTTTTATCTTGTGAAACGCTATCTTAATATCGTTATATACGGTTATGTACTTTGTTATTTTTTTATATATCTTTTATTGTATTATTTTTACTGCGTCTTTCTTATATTCATGTGCATTAAATATTTTATGTCTATATTTATTATTATTTTTTCTTGCCCTCAAGTATAAATGTTTATATTTTCATATGTGTTTTGATTGTTCATAAAAGACATACTTTTAGTACATGAATGTAGGCAGACACGTATTAAATAAATGTATATATGCAAACTTACAAAGATTTAACTGTCCATTTTAATTTTCGGTAAGTATTCTACACTTTTTATAAATACCAATTGCTGTTTAGCGTATTCTGCCATTTTCAGAGTTTGCAATGGATGTTTTTCTTCAACACACCTGCTGTAATGCTGCAAGTTTATTTTTGTACTTACATATATATATATATATATATATATATATATATATATATATATATATATATATATATAATATAACTAGAATGCTCTATTTTAATTGTTTAATCGCTATTTAGTCATTTTGATTATGAACACGATAACTACCACAATTCTTATCGGATTTGAATAATATTTTACAAAAAGGATCTTTTGTAAATTGGGGGACAATGGCTGGTATGGTATCAATGGAGATACTGATGCCGGTTAAGTATTCTCCAAAAAATATTGAGAAATGCCTCTGCACTATTTCTTAGCAGCTCTGCCAGCAAATCCTGTTCTCACGTTCTCGCCGTGTCTCCTGACTGTAGTCGTAATAGACTATCGGCTAAGGGAATAAACCCTGACAGTAAACTCTGGTCCTCCAGGTTGGGGGTTTACAGGGGGCTAGCTCCTCGTTTGTTGTAAAAACTATAAAATGCTAAAAGACCAAACACACAGCCTCGGAAACAGGATGGATCAAACATAAGACGACGCACGCAAAGAAAATGGACATGGAAAGTGGGTACATGGAATATACAAGGGATCGCAAACAAAGAACAAGAAGTATGCGGTGAACTAGATAAAATGAATATAGATATCGTTTGCCTATCAGAAACCAAGCGAAAAGGCCAAGGTAAGAAGATTTTCAACAACTATGAATTATACTGGTCAGGTTTATCTAAATCAGAACGCGCTAGAGCAGGAGTAGCCATAATATTAAAGAAAAAGCACAGTAAAAAAATTATGGATGTTGAAGCAATATCAGAAAGATGTATTAAAATAACTTTAAAAATCAACAGCAGAAAACTGATAATATTAGCACTCTACGCTCCAACAGAGGACGCATCAGCCAACCTGAAGGAAGAATTTTATAAAACGATAACAGAACAACTGGACAAAATTAAAAATAAACAACACGTGATTGTATCAGGGGATATGAATGCAAGAGTGGGAATACGAAAACATGACGAGGTAGTAGGCCAATTTGGTGAACCAACATAGAAGGAGAACGGAAGGAGACTAATAAATATGTGTAAACAATATAATCTTAAAATTTATAACACATTTTTCGATCATAAAGACGAACATAAGTACACATGGGAGAGACCTTCCTTAAACCAGAAATCTATTTTAGACTACATCATTACAAGACAACAACCAAACATCAAAATACAAGACGTACGAGTAAAAAGAGGAGCCAATTGTGGCTCAGACCATTATCTACTTACAGCAAAAATTATAATACCTCCAATTCAATTAGAAGAATAAGTAACACCATCAACAAGTGTAACTACACAGTCGTATCTAAAATATAAGCTTCACTTACTTAAGCAAGACAGTATTAGTCAACTATACAGCAAAAGATTAAAACTGAAATTACAAGCAAATATGGTGAGTAATGACATAGAAAGTGAAGACACTAAACTGATAGAATTAATTCACCAATCTGCAACTGAAGCCTTGGGAAGAATAGAAAAGGAAAGAAGAAGAAACCCTCTCTGGTGGAATGAAGAAATAGATAACTATATTCAAATGAAAAACAACGCATACCATAAATGGTTAGCCTTAAAGACTGCCGAAGCAATGCAAGAATATAAACATCTAAACAGAATAACAAAGAGAGAAATTTCCAAATATAAAAATGCATAGAAATTGATAGCATGTTAGGGGGAGCGTAATATGCAGAAGTCTGGCGATGTTTAAAAATGCTAAAGACAGACAATAGTAATATAAATCAAATATATATTAATACTCCTACTTGGACGACACATTATAATAAATTATTAAAGGAAGACAGAGCTGAATACCTAGACGAAAGTAACATTTTAAGGAATATTAAATCAGACATTATAATAACTGAAAACGACATCCAAGTTGCGCTAAAGAAAATGAAAAATGGAAGAGCGCCTGGTCCTGGTGAAATCCCGGCAGAACTACTTAAATATGGAGGAAATAATTTAATAACTAGATTAACAAGTTTCTTTAACAATTATAAAACACAACGAAATACCAACTCAGTGGAAGGAATCTTTTATTATATCCATTTATAAGAAAGGGTCTCGGAAAGATCCAGAAAATTACAGAGGTTTAAGCATTAACAGCACTTTTAGCAGATTATTTGGAAGAGTTTTGATGGCCAAACTACAGGAAAATTTGGAAGGGAAAATTAGTGACGAGCAGAGTGGGTTCACTAGAGGTAAATCATGCGTTGACAACATCTTCGTGCTACAACAACTTATAGAGAAAAGAATAGCAGTGGGAGAAGAAACTCATTTAGCATTTATCGATTTGAAAAAAGCGTACGATTCAGTATCTCGAAGTAAATTATGGGAAGCTTTATACGCTATGAATATAAATGAACAACTTATGTACATCATAAAAGAGATGTATAGAGATAATAAAGCTTATATAAAAAATGGAAAGGAAGTTTCGAAACCATTTATACCAACGAAAGGTCTAAGACAAGGCAGTGCGCTATCCCCACTGTTTTTCAACACATATTTAGAAGTACTCCTACAAAAATGGAAAAATGATGTAAGGGGAATGGGTATACCAGTTAACGATACCCATTTATTCAATCTTAACTTCGCTGGCGACCAGGTTGTGATTGCACAGGATGATTATGATCTAGAACTTATGCTAAAAAGACTTTATAAACCACATACGAAAAATGCGGCCTAAGTATCAACATAGAAAAAACAGAATATATAGCAATAAACACCAATGCTAATTCTCAAGTGATGGTAAATGATACGGAAGAAATTAAACAAGTGCAACAATTTAAATATTTAGGAACTTTAATAACTACTAACGGGGTAGGCCAGGATGAAATAAAAACCAGAATTGAAGCCAGCCGTAGAGTACTAGCAAGTAGTGGACAATTAACAATCAATATAAAAGAAAACTACAGGCCGTAGAGATGGACTACCTTAGAAGAAGCGCGCTGGTATCCAGAAAGGAACATCTTACAAATGATGAAATATGACGTAGAATGAGGGCCACAGACACAATAACGGACAGAATTGAAAGGAGAGGACTAAAATGGTTTGGACACTTGATGAGGATGGATGACCAACGATGGCTGAAACGAATCTTCAAATGGACTCCTCCAGGAAAACGGAAAAGAGGAAGACCCAGAGGATCATGGAATAACGGAATAAGAGATGCGATGATCTAGTATCAAGTACAAGAGGAAGATGCTCAAAACCGAGACATGTGGCGTTTGAGAACCGGAAAGCCGCACAGGGCGGTATAAACCGGAATATATATTTATATATATATATATATATATATATATATATATATATATATATATATCTTTTGTAAATTTACAGTTCTGATTTTAGATTTATAACAAAATTTGGTAAGTTTTTTTTTAGGTAAATACCTAAGCATAGTCCAAAGGTGGGGAGATATGACCATAAATATTTTTTGTTCCTGTACTATATCACATTAAATTTTAATTAGAGTCACATTAAACTGCCATATTTTGAAATGTGTCCATCGCTTGAAAGTTTTGCCATAAGCGGTTTTTTGCCTCTAGAAGGTTTGTTTGCTATCCTCAATTATGTTGCTCCTCCTGCCAACAATTTGGTGCCAAACTATGTGTCGTGAAGTTAAGAGTTTTTATTAATTATTTATACCTAATTTAGACAACTGCATTGTTTTTTAACAAGGTTAATACGTGGGATAATTTACGGCGGAGATAATTTAGTATTAGATTTAGTTCCAACTTGCATATAAATTTGCTTTTGAATCATTAAGAACAGCAGTAAAGATTTTTTGTATTTTTTCGCAATAGCTGTGGGTTGTATAAACCAATTATTCATTACCATATGACTCAGAGACAATGGAGAAACACTGCTCAAAAATCATAACAGCAGAAACGAAGTACCTGCGAAGAGTACTGAGTAAAACTAGAAAGGATATGATTAGAAGTAGCAGTATAAGTTGTATAAGTTAAGCTGAACAAGCAGTAGTATAAGATATAGAAAATAAACAATTAAAATGGTTTGCATCCCTTACCCGAATGAACATTTAAAGAAGCTCCAAATTAATATCTGAAACGAAAGTAGAAGGAAGAAGAGCAAGAAGTAGAATCCGACTTCAGTGGATAAACATCAAGCAAGTGGCTAGAATAAGAATATAGAAACACCTATAAGAGACGGATAAAAGATCTAATGTCGTAAGGCAAAAATAGAAAGAAAATATTAGAAAAAGAAGAAACTAATTATATTTTCAAACTCAGTTCATCAAGTTTTATTATACAGGGTTTGACCGAAAAATAATGCAATTAAGATCGTAAAAAATGTATTTAAGATATCGTTACAGAAGTTTAAAATTCTTTAAAGTATTTCCATTGGACATCTACACATTTTTGCTAGCGGCTTTTCCATGCACCGTAAGCATCCTGGAAGGCGTCGACGGAGATCTCGTTTAGAGTCTTTGCAATGGCGGTTTGGATCGCTTCAATGGTTCTAAAACGAGTTTGTTTCAGAGCGGAATTGATCGTTGGGAACAAAAAAAAGTTTTCCAGAGCTAGGTCAGGACTGCAGGGTACTGGAACAATCGTCACTTGAGTGTTTTAGTGGTCGTCAGTCAACAATTTTGGTACTAACTTGGCACACACTTTCCACATGTGCAAATTGTCGGTAATAATTTTTCGGAATACTCAGAGTCTCTGTTATCAATCGAACATTTATTTAACGATCGATATTTAAAGCATCATGAACACGAGACACACTTTTGTCACTTTTGCTGGTTGACGGTCACCAGAGTGGTGGCCATCCTCCATCTCGTCCCGGCCATTTCTAAACAACTTCAACCACCTGAAAACCTAACAATATGAGAAAGTAAAGTTCCTGTATGCTGTTTGAATTATTTGATGGGTTGCGGCGAGGCTTTTGTTCAGTTTAGCACAGAACTTGATCACGTAACATTGTTCAATAGTTTTCTCCATTGCGCGTTGTGGCATAGATACTAACAGCAGGTCCACGGAAACAGCAATCATGACTCATCTAAAGCTCGTAACAGACCGAGCTTGAAAGCGTTATAAAGCTAAGAGTCCCCACTCTCCCCACTTAACCCAATCGATACGAACGCGCTGCGACCATAAAGAGCGGCGCGTTAGAACAAATTGCATTACTTTTCGGACAAACCATGTAATTATCAATTGGTTTATCTGTAGCGTCACTCCTACTACTTTTACTTCCTTATTATAATTATATAATAAGTAAGCTCTAAACAAAAATTACTATTTTTTGTTGTCCATTAAGCGTGACATCATAACAGTGATAATATTAAAATAATATTTGATTAAGTAGGTTGGTTGTTGAACTAGACGGAAGAATAGTGCAATTGGGACTTTGAAAAATTATTACTACTATAATTGTGTTCTCACCAGTAATTTTTTAATGAAAGTGAATATACCTTGATTAGAGGTATTCCTCTTCGTTATATTTGGCAGTTTTAGTAAAACTGCTATAAATATTTTTTGGGTGTAACTAGGCATTATTTGTAGACAGCTAACTGAGGCTTGTCAATGAAGGAAAACTTTTTACCCTTTAATGAGTATTTTATTGAGTCAAACACAATGTAGTTACTCAGCACAAGATCCAGTGGATGTACCTGACAGCCTACAAAATGGTAACGATATACTGAGTGACAGGTAGCTGCGCATTGTCACGTTAAAGTAATGTTAGTTTTCATTAGCATTCTTCCTTGAAATGATTGGCATTTGTTTTAAAATAAATAAGAGTTTTTAATGAGCTTTTTTGGGCCGGCGTTTTTCCAGTATCTTGCGCTAGATCCATGATTCGTTAATTGTAACAGGACATTTAAAAAAATTCGGTCTCACACTCTACAGCTACATCAACTGTTGACATACTTATGCTCCTGCTGAGCGGCGTAAGTGTAGGAATCCTCTTTATCATTGTCAAACCCTCGTGAATAATAGTATGCAAAGTTCCGCAAGATACACTTGTTGCATCCGCCAGCTCATCGAATGTAATTCGCCGACTTGCAATTATCAAGCTGGACACATGCTGGATAATGTGTGACTTATGTGCACTTTTCAAAAGATTATTGCTATTACCTTCATTAACACAGTCCTTTAATTAGTATTAGCATCGTCTTTAAACTCCAATATAGCGATATGCATGCCTGAGGCTCGGTGATGCATATAAAAATACGTAAAACAGGCTGGCCTAAAAGATTTGTTGGGGTAAAGGTATGCCAAGAATTAAACTAATTTATGAATCTGTTAGTAGTCCTTTATCTAGCGTTGTTGAAAGTGGCCTTGATTTAAGTTTTAGATTTATGTACAACAAATGTATGTAGTAAAATATATAAAAAATTTTCGGAAGTTTGAAGAAATTCTATTTTTGCTTATGAAATTAGTAATTTATAGAAATACAGCGCAAGTATTTTAGAAAAATAATTTGCACTATATCGCAGCGTTAGAACAGTTATTAAGTATCCGAGGCCGATTTGGAAGTGTCCCATTTTGCTTTCTAGCTATATGGACCTATTTATCTGCTGAGAAATACTGTATCCTAATATAATAGGTGTATAAATAAGTTCTCACCTTTAGATTTCACAGGACGCAAATTAACGTTTACATGTAACGTATTAGTCCGCCCTCTTGCGGTTTTAAAGAAATGACATCATGCGACTTGGCGTTTGATGCACATAACTTCAATAATCAGCTGTGTTCACGATGGCAATCACAAAAGGGCATATTCGATTTTCTATCCACTTCGCGTTTCATCTTAAGAAAAACGCTGCTGAAGCCACCGAAATGATTTGTGCTGCATATGGTGAGAATGCTGTAAGTCATGCAACGTGCAAAAAGTGGTACCAAAGATTTCGCGGAGGTGAGTTTAGTCTTGAAGATCCACCACGCGCTGGACGCCCTCAAACATCTGACACGGATGAGCTGCAGACGCGTTAGGCTGGGAACTTTTCCCACATGCGGCGTATAGCCCAGACATGGTCCCTTCCGATTATCATTTATTTCGGGTCGTTACAGCATCACTTGGTTGATACGCACTTCAAAACAGAAGAAGGAGCCCGAAAATGCATCGATAACTTTATCGTCTCGAAGCCGGTGAGCTTCTATCGCCAGGGAATTCGCAAGCTACCCGAAAGAAGGCAAAAGGTCATCGATACCAACGGAGAATATTTTGATACTTAAGCTTTTTTGTTTCTTTTTAAATAAAACTTTAATTTTGAAGAAAAAAGCTGAGAACTTTTTTATACACTTATTAATAACAGTGTTGTTAAAATTACGTCTCAAAGAGTAATTAATTACAATTACAATTATATCAACAAATATATAATTAATTACTTTCCAAAATACAAAATATTTGGTTGTAATTAATTACAGTTACCCGTTTAGTGTAATTGAAAACACTTAATTAAATATTTGATTTGAATTGAATATTTTTGCCAGATTTGCAAATGTGGTATTCTTTGGGTAAGCGGTAAATAGGTACTGATATAGTTAGTACCTGATATAGTTAGAGTTGGGAAAAGATATAACACTTGATAAATAATACCGGAATTAACAACTCATTACTTATATGTACATATAAATATTTATTGATCAGAACTTAAAAATATAAACTTATAATACACAATGCAACATAATATATTATACTAATATTAATATTAAATTAACCTAAACTAAATACAATTCAAAATATTATTACAAATCTTCATTATGTTTTAAAAAATAATAAATTTTTAAAATATTGATCAGGCAATTTATTTCGTAAAGATGTTAAAATTTGACCTCCTGAACCAAACATGTGTTCAACGGGTACAGATGAAGGAAAAACAACATTATATTTTAAGAAAATCTTGATAATTATGTTTTTTACAGACAACAATATTTTATCTTGCGATTTTAAATAACCCAAAAGTTCAATATGAGATGCATTCTTGATGAGATCATCATCAGCATTGGCAGTATCGAAATCAACATCATTATTTTGCAAAGGCAAAGGCGGAGAATTTTGATTATCTTCGAAGGAAGCAAGAATATTTTTATCTTTATTCATAAATATGTTTTTAATTGAAAGATAATTTTGTTTATGTTTCTCAATGTTAATCTAATTAAGTTTAAATGCAGGAAAGAATACGTTGCAAAAATATATGGTCTGCTGGAGATTTTACTATAGTCCAAAATATGGACAAAGCGACTTTGCACATTTGCTACAATAGATCCACGGAGCTCAAAACAAAACTTTAAGTTTTTAATTTTGTTTTTGCTATAGATTAGTTGAAAAATTGTAGGCAACACATATTCTAAGTACAACTGATTTTTCCCATGAAGAGTATCGAGAGCTACTGCCAATGGTTTCGGAACTATAAAATATTCTTCCAAAAACTTTAGTTGCGCCGTCTTAACTTTAAAAATTTTAAGTTCATCACAAATTGAATCCAAGTGTTCCTTTAAACCAAGAATCATTGCGACACAATCAAAAAGTAAGTTCCATCGTGTTGGACAAGGTCTCTAATCTTTTACCGTAAATTCGTTCTACTTCATCGGAAGCTTTAGTAGATTTACTGATGCTATTCCAAATAGACATGAGTTTTACAAAAACATTTTAATAATTTTTAATCAGGGCGGTCTTGCTTGCGGAAACAGTCTTTTGAATATCAGTAGTTGCAACCAGATTGAGTGTACGCGAACAAATCTAAATTGTGACGGAAGGAAAATTACATGATCAAAGTCGTCATTTATACTAATATTTGAAAATCTATATCAGCAATACCAACATCGTGTTCCTTATTTTCTTAACGCTGTTTCGAAATTAGTAGCATTGTCTGTGACTGACCCTGATATTTTCTTGTTGATAATGCGAAATGAAGCGTGATATCATTCAACATTTTCCCTATTTCTGTATAAGTATGTGTAAATCTAATTTGTCTACATGCTAGTACAAATGATTTTCTACATAATATGAGCTGTTACACCAAAGTAGCTCTTATTGTTTTTTGACCACATGTCAGCTGTTGTACATGTGAATTCTGAGTCGGAGAAAACATCAACTTTAGACTTACATTCCTTCATGCCAGCTGAAGTTTGTTTAGCCAGAGTCTGACGAAAAACAGGAGAAACATCTTTCAACATATTTCGAAACAAAGGCTTATCGACAAAAATAGCAGTTTTAAAAACTCACTTTTTAACTAGACAAGGACGTTTTCCTTGCTGAAGTTGCAGCTATTCAAAATGGGGTGCTTGTTATCATCACCTTATACAAATTTTGGTCTATGAAATCACAGGAAGATAATGTCCGTTTGACACTTTTTTTGGCAGAGCACATAATCCCAATCTTTTTGAATGATTTCGCTATAGAATTAAAGTTAGTTAGTTGAGTTTCAAAAGAATGTAGTATAAAAATTTTTAAATAAAAGAAAATTTTTACGTACCCTTTACACGTGTTAGGAAATTAGATGTTGCATTGGAAGGCGTTTGCAACTCCACATGTTTGACATTTTGCTATTATTTTGTCTTCATTACATGGAACAACATTAAATATTCCGCAGTTTAAAACCAATGGCAATTTTCCGTTGTACATCCTGACTCGTCGAGTTTACCAACTATTAGGAAATGAAAATGAAATGCTTACGATTTCAAAGATGGGACAAACTTTCTAATCTTTAACGACTAACGACTACTGAGAATGTAATTAACCCTCCTGTTGAATAGGTACCTACCTAATATGGTGGTATTCAAACTTCGAACTACTTAAATGGGTTTAAAATGTAATACTTGTAGACATTTGTTTTCAGCAACTAAAAACTAAAAAATAATTTAGAAAATGTAATTAGATTAATTGTAATTGTACCAAAAAATGTAATTAAATTACTTGTAAATTACAACAAACCATAGATTAATTAATTACCAACTGAATTACTGTGAAAGTAATTGAATTACTTTTTCAAGCGATTGTAATTAATTACTTAACGAGACTATAATATAAACATCATTAATTATAATTAATTAATGATTATTTTTAGGATTGATGGTTTCTACGATGATAGTCTTATTTTTGATTTAAAGGTTTATTATAGTTTAACAATAAAAAAAAGGAAATACTACTGTTTTAATATAGTTTAAAACAGTTAAATCTATTTATAAAATATTAAACAGTAATGAATTAGTGTCAAAATGTTTAGAAAGCTTTACTTAACAATTAATGTTTCTAAGCAAATTGTACAGTCATCGGCACAAAAATTAAATGAAAAAGAGTTAGATAAAGCAGCACACACTATTGTTTCTTAGTTTACAGTGATGGGTACAATAGTCTAATGCAGCTCATAAACGTTTTAAAACAAAGCTCCCATAATAAAAAAAGTAGATTTGTGGATCAGATATAAAAAATTAATAACAAATTACGTTTTCTCAACTGTATGTACAAAAAGTCAAAAGAAAAAAAATGTTTTCAAATTCTTGTATGTAAACAATGACATCTACTTTGTCAATGTTAATTGTTTACTCATAAACGTATGCATTCTTGGTTTTTTTACTACATTTTGTTTTGTGTTGCCTGTAGCCAGCTCTTTCCTCAATATCGTCTATCCATCTCATGAGTGTGGTCTTCTCACGTTCGGTTTGTATGGTTTCTATTTTGCCCATTTTGTTTTTTTCTGGCCATCTCCATTTTCCCTCGCAGTTTTCTATGACATATTCAACTATGATTCATATTTTCATTTTTTCGTCTGTAATTCTATCTAACATAATACGTTCTATTGCTTGTTGAGGTATTAGTTTTTTTTTTATACACATATCAAATACTTTCTCTATTTGACATTGCTGCTGATCAGAACAACATCGCCCATGAAACGAAAGTGATTTAGGTATTGGCCGATAATTGTTATTTCTTTTCTAGCCCAATTAAATTTTGCGAAAGCGTCTTCGGAGACAAGACTAAACAGTTTTGGAAAGATTGCCTCTCCCTGTCGTGCTCCACGTTTAATGCTAATTTTGTTGGTTATGAAGTCTTCGGTAAGTTCAACTTCAGTTGTTGCGTTGCTATAAACACTATTAATGTACGCATTTTCTAGGAGAGCCCTATCGTACTGCAACCCTTCCAGAAACACTTTTGCTTTGGGATCTAATTTTCATCTAGTTTACTCGTTAATCTGTATCCAATGATTTTCGTAAATAGTTTGTATGGCTAAGAGAAAATACTTAGTGGTCTTATGAGTTTTGTTGGCTTTAAGTTTTTCCATAAAGCGAAAAGCGTCTCCCAATGAGCTACCTAATTTTAACATCTCGATAGATACACCATTCTCTTTTCGTGTCCGTCAGTTTTTTATGCAAGTTACAACTTACTATATTTTACCTAGTGTGGCATCCGGAATCTTCTCTGAACCAATTTTTTTTTGCATTTTTGAAATATAGGCTTTATAGCTGAGGATTGGTAAATTAATATAATCTACATACTGTAAACATTTTCTACAGCTTTTGACGTAACAACGTCTTTAAATTTTATACCAAAATTGAGTGTCATTCCAAAATTATGAGCGACACCAAACCAATCGAGTTTGAAACTACTAATACTAGAAGACTACTGGAGGGAAAACAATGGGAAGGGTTGCGTTCCACAGAGGACGGTTGAAGCAAACTAGCCGAAATTTTTCCCGTTTATCGTACGACTAAAGAGAGAAGAGAACTTAATCAGGTAACAAAATGATGAGTCGGTGCACGCTGAGTGGTCCTGGGGAGCGCGTGTCATTGTTTGTAGCGTGGTTTGAGAAAAATATTTATTTTTCTTAAGACACCTGTTTTGTGTAAAATCAAGTACTCCCGATAATTTCAGGCTATTCAGAGCTATGTACTATTAAATTTAGGAAAACTGCTTTGCATTAAAGTTAAAAATGTCGCAGTACATGAAAAGAATGTGGCAGCAGCATCAGCACAACGCAGGTTAAATTAAAGTGATCCTAGGGACATGTCGGCGCTACCGATAAAAAAAGCAAAGCAAGAAAAGATCATGTCGTCGATGAGCGGCATCAAAATTTCGGAACGTTAACTTTGCCTGGATCCAGTGGTGTGTGATTGAATTTACAGCAATAAGACGACCAATAGACGAAAACTATTCAGAAGAATCAAACGGTTCTAAGGATGGTCATCACGGACTTTATAAGCGCGGACAAATCAATAAACAGCACCAAGATTTCAGCGCGTTGAATTCGGCAGGATCCAGTGGTGTGGTGGGTGGATTTGTAGTAGGTGCGACAACTCCATAGATGGTTAGCCTAGAGGTCACCGTGGACACCTCAGGGGCAGACGAAATTCAGCGAATGTACGCGTTCACACTATGTTGTCCTATTGGGATATACGCTTCAACAAGACATTTGTTTCGAACGAGTTTGGTTATTAGTGTAATATATGTGATTGTTTGCGGTTTCAGTTTGACCTAAAGAACACGCAGGAGAAACACTACGAGGCATTAAAGTCAGTGTTTCTTGAAAGTGGTGCGGTATCGTTTAAGTTGAACGCGACCTATAACAATTAGTGGATGGTGGAAACATGCTGATCATGTCTGTTCTTAACGGCTTTCGGTATCCACTGAAACCCAGTTACCATTCTCCGTTGGATCCTATATTCTTGGTTTTATTGGCTAAAGCGGCGTTTCTACGGAAACCTCACGTTAGTAGTGCTACCCACTAAAAAAAAAACTTTTTATTATTATATTTTATCCTTATACTTTTATTTTCGATAGCTTGTTTTATTCATTGTGTATTGCGTTTCTTAGATCTCCTTTTATTTTTTTAATAACTTTGTGCAATGCATTTTCTATGACTTTTTTGTCGTTGATATTTTTAGGTTTTTTCTCTTAGAGTATAACTTCTCATTGACTATTTTTATGTACAATTTTGTTCTTGCTTAAAATGTGTTCATTTTCTTCTTCGTGATAGCTTTTTACTTAATTTTTTCTGATAGGTGTTGTTATCTCTTTGACTGTCTTTTAGTAATATTTTGTATGGCATTATAAGCTTGTTTATTTCCAATCTGCTATTAACCTTTTGATATAATGTAATTGATCTTGTTCTTGATTCGCCCGTCAGATTAACTTCCCTGAGATTTCCAAAAAAAGTATTCATATAATAGAAGTTTTTATTTTATGGGGAATTTATTAACATATATTGTCTTTCGTTTACAGAACCAAGGCTAAGGTTTCCTCTGTTCAGTATGTTGTCTTCATTAGAGTATCCTATTTTGAAATTAAAGTGACCTATTATTATGGTGAATTACATTTTCTCTTTGTCACGTGCAAGTCTTCATACAATAGTGCTAGATGTGCTAGTAGAAGCATATACTTGGATTACTTGGAGTTTGTATCTTTTATTTATCTACATGACGACAGATGAAAATTAACGACATCAATTTTATTTTAATAATCATGTGTTTTATATTTTTATTAAGATACGTACACCACCGAACTGTGTGTTTCCCATGTTGTTTTAATATACATAGTACATGCTGGGATTTCATTATTGTACACTTTTATTCGGTTAATATTTAAGACCAAGAACGTCGTATTTAATCTTATTATGTTCTTCTTTTAGTTCTACCCGATTTACCATTTTTATATTGTAGTAAACAATGCAGATATCCTTATTTTATTATATTTTTTATAAATACATATAAGTGCAACAAGTCTAGTAGCTCAAGATTTGTAAAACTAAAGAGTTTCTTATTTTTTCTGTTCTCTACCACTTTTCTCCATCCTTTAACTCCAATTGTTTCCAATTCCTTCTCAACTGGTCGTTTTTAGCTAATGCTATGTCTTCCTTTCTCCCTGTAAAATATGTCTTATCCATCGAATTCTCTGAGCTTTGACCACTTCTGATAGTTTTGGTTTATTATAAGGCTCACACAACTCCTAATTGTCCCTTCTCTCCAACAGCTCTTGCACTTTCTTCCTCCCAAATATTTTCCTAACATTTTTCTTTCCTATATATTTCGTCTAATACGCTCTTAGTAATTGTCCACGTTTCATATGCAAACGTCAATGTTGGCCGGATAACTGTCTCATAAATTACAGTTTTGTGCTTCTTAATACCGTTTTTAACGTTAGAGAGCCCATAAGAGCTCCAGGACTTGTTGAACCTTTTTTTTAATCTGTGCCTTATTTTTTCTTTATTTCCCCATTTTCGTGGAAAGAGATAGATAAAAAGCAATAAATGAAGCGAGGCGACGTATATGTGCCGAAAGAACTCCGGAGGAAGTTGAAGTAGAAAACCAAGCAAGGAGACAACGACGTTCTCAAAGAACACCGGAAGAAATAGCTACAGAAAACGCAGCAAGACGACAGCGAAGTTTACGAAAAACACCGGAAGAAATAGCTCCAGAATAGTAACGATTGGTACAGAAAGTTCTTAAGACTTGCATTCTCTATAGCAGCCAAGAATAGCTGGCTGGATTTTCTAGTGATCTTATAAACGACATGTAGCAGGCTAATTTCTCTGTACTTGTCAGATCCTTGACTGTCTCTTTTTTCAACAGTGTTGAATAATTGCTTCTGTCTATCGGTCCGGAATTTTCTCTTCTTTCCATACTTCTCTTATTATTTGAATAATACACTTCTGCATCCTTTTCTCGCCGTGTTTTAACATTTTCGCGCAAATTCTACTTTCATCTGTGCTTTTATTATTCTCTAGTTTAGTTATTATTTTATTTTCTTTTATCTATTATATGTCAGTTTCGTCCGTATCGAGTTCAACCTCTAAGCCCACGCTTTTTTCTTTTTCGTATTCACGTTTTTGAAATATTTGTGCCTTTTTTCCTTTTATGTCTCCTATAAAATTTTCTTCTTAGGTAGCGAATAGGTACTTCTTTGCGATCCCGGTAAAGGACAGACCTATTTCAGGGGGTGGCGACCCTGCCTACGTGAGCTCTTGATTATCCTCCGCCTCCTATAACAGGAGGAAATCAAGTCCCTACCCAAAGTCCTATCATATCTAACAAAATTTACCGTACCTTATCCTAAACCAACTCACCAACATGCATGGCAAGCGTGGTGTTTTAATGCCAAAATACCTTTCATGATGATATTAAACCCTAAGGAAAGGCCCCGAGTCCCCGGCGGTCCGCTTATCCCCGACCATGGCGGCGGTCGGATAATGAGGCAGACCAGGGGTGCTAAGAATCCCCGGGTTAGGACAGGCTGCCAAAAAATAACTGAACTAATGATTGGAACCATAAATACCAGAACACTACTACACGATCAACACATATATGAACTGGAGCATGAACTAACTAAAATAAAGTGCGATATTATTGGATTATCCGAAATAAGGCGCAGAGGAGAAGAAAGTATAATACTCGAATCAGGTAACTTACTGTATTATCGAGGATCAGGAAACGAAAGCCAACGTGGGGTAGGTTTTATGATCAATAAAAAACTAATACACAATATAACCAGGCTAGATAGCGAAACAGATAGAGTCGCATCAGTAACAATACAAATATCAAATAAACACAAATTAAAAATAATAGAATGTTATGCCCCAACAACTGCCCACGATGATGAAGAAATGGAAAGCTTCTACGAATGCATCAATGATAATCTATCCAAAGAAAATACTAATTATATCCTCATCATAGGCGATTTTAATTCAAAGCTAGGCAATAAACAAGAAGAAAACGAAGAATATATAGGACCCTACAGTTTTGATGAAAGGAACGAGCGCGGAACAATGATGGTTGAATTTTTAACACGCCACAAGATCTATGCAATGAATTCATTCTTCAAAAAGAAAAAACAACGTAAAAGGACGTGGATATTTCCGGACACCCGAACAAAGAACGAAATAGACTATATTCTCTCAAAGGATAAGCATATAGTAAAAGATGTAACAACGCTAAATTATTTTAACATAGGCAGTTATCATAGAATGGTTAGAGCTAAAATAAATATTAATAGCAAAATAACAAAAACGAAAAGAAAAGAAAAATATAATCTACCAGACACTCTACGATTATTGGAGAAAACGGACGAATATCAGCAAGATCTACAAAATGCACTGCAACAAATAGAAGAGACATGGAATAGTAAAAACTTAGATGATCAAAGTACTATACTGAACGAAATAATGAAAGATACCGCTGATAAAGTTGCACCAAGGAAAAAACAAAAAGTACAGAAACTAAAGCAAACAACTAAGATTAAAATAGAACAAAAGAGAAAGTTATTTAGAGAAGGTAAATATGACGAATTTAGAGAAATGGCTAAAGAAACGAGAAGATTAGTAAGAAAGGATCTTGAAAACTACTATGAAATAGAAGTAGAAAAAATAATAGAAAATAACAGGGGATTGAAAAGCTTAAGAAGGAATAGAAAACAACAAATAGTGGTATTAAAAGATGAGAGAGGACAAGAGATACGACAACGAGACACTATGCTAGAAATAACAGAAAAGTTTTATAAAAACTTGTACAGTTCAAAGAAACAAGAAGAACAGGGAGAGAATACAAAACAAAAAATAACCAACATAGGATCAGAGGAGATGCCCGAAATAACAATAGAAGAAGTATACCACTCACTCAGGCAGATGAAGAATAACAAGGCGCCAGGAGAAGATGGAATTTTGACAGAGATGATAAAAGCAGGAGGAAAACCCATAATATCAAAGCTATGTGATCTTTACAATAAATGTCCCATGGAAGGACGAGTACCCGAAAGTTTCAACAATGCGATAATTGTAATATTATATAAGAAGAGAAACAAGGCGCATTTGGAGAATTATAGACCAATCAGTCTACTCTCACAGGTATATAAACTATTGACAAAAATTATTACAAATACACTTAATAAGAAAATAGAACACTATTTGATAGTAGAGCAGGCTGGATTTAGAACAAACTACAGTACACGTGAACATCTATTAAATATGCGAATTCTCCTAGAAAAATCAGTAGAATATAATCTGAATGTACATATGGCCTTTGTTGATTTTAAGAAGACCTTTGACAGCGTAGAGCACTGGGCAATCAAAAGGTCGCTAAATAATGCAAGGGTAGATCATCGGTACTCAATACTTTTATCATATATATATGAACATGCAACGTCGACAACACAACTTCATGAACATACTAAACATATCCCAATTAAATGCGGCATAAGACAAGGAGATACGTTATCTCCCAAATTATTTACGTTAGTTATCGAAGATATATTCAGACAACTTAACTGGGACAACAGAGGCATACTAATAAATGGAAAACGTCTAAACCATCTCATATATGCAAACGACGTAGTACTTATCACAGAAAACTCTGAGGAGCTACAGAATATGTTAACTGATTTAGAACAGCAAGCATCTAAAGTTGGTTTAAATATGAATTTACAAAAAACAAAAGTAATGTGCCCAGAAAATCCAAGAATAAATGTAAGAAACATAGAAATCGAAAATGTAGAAAGCTATATATATCTTGGAAATATGATAACGTTAGGAAGGCCTAATCAAAAAATAGAAATAAACCGCAGGAAAAGACTAGCATGGAGCGCGTTCGGAAAACTAAGTAAAACACTGAAAAATAAAAATATACCTATGCGTTTACGTAGCAGACTATTTGATCAGTGCATATTACCGGTGTTGATCTACGGAGCACAAACATGGACCCTCACCAAACAGTCAATGAGCCAATTGAAAGTGACGCAAAGAGCAATGGAGCGTCAGATGTTAGGAATATCCCTAAAAGATCGTAGAAGGAATACATGGATTCAAAGCATCACGAAAGTTAAAGATGTTGTGGAGGCAGTGACAGAACTGAAGTGGGGTTACGCAGAACATGTTGCTAGATACAAAGATGGAAAGATGGTCTAACACTTTATTAAAATGGAGACCATACCTAGGAAGAAGAAACAGAGGACGACCCCCAATGCGCTGGACCGACGACCTTAAGAAAACGGCCGGGTTAGCATGGATCAGAGAGACTCAAAATCGTGAACACTGGAGAAACATGAAAGAGGCCTATGTTCAGAAATGGACCGAAGATGGCTAATGATGATGATAAAATTTTCATCTAATTTAATAAAATTGTCTTCGCACGGTTTTCTTTTTTTTTTCTTTTACGACTTTTTTTCAGTCTTAATTTCATAAATTCTCCTTTGGTTTGTCTACATGTTTGCTTAGCTTTCCTCCTTGTTGTTTGGTACATTCTTTTATCTTATTCGGAGTTATCCCTTAATATTATCAATTTAAGCCATCAAGTCATCAAACCACTCTTTTCTGTTTTCTGCTTTTTTTGTTTCCAATAATCTTGCTCCGAATAAAATGACTAATACTTTTTCCTATTTTTTATTTAAAATGTTACTCTCATTTTTCTCAGACAATTTTTGTTTTATACGACTTTTCAGTATCTTCTCATTCTTAAACAAGTCCATATTATACCTTGTACTTTTGTTGATTTTTTCAGTTTTCATTAACGTTTTATTTATTTTTAATATTGCATCAATATTTGCCTTTATAAAGGCTTTTACATCTATGACTCTATGTTGTATTGTTTTTCCACTAAAAATGATCTATCTGGTTAGTATTGCTGTCATCTGGCGATCTCTATGTGCCTTTATGTATATCCTTATACCCATAATTCGTAGCTTGTGCCCAGTGGCAAATCCGATGAATATCCCCCATTTCAATTATTTTGAAGCTAAGCGCTCCTATCGTTGGTTCATAGATTTTTCCTTTCCTATCTTTGCGTTAAAACCTCCTAAAATTATATTAAAATCGTATTTAGAAATTTTCTAAAATAAATTTTCTAATTCTTTATAAAACTCAGTTTTTTTCTTTATCTTTAGCCTTTGTAGGTGCGTGAGCATTTACCGAACTGATTTTTTAATACCTAGCTTTATTTCTATGTAACAGAGAGTATTCGAGACTACCTCAAATTTCTTTATTTGGGTATTCCATTTCTTGTGAGCCATAACCGACCTCAAAAATAAATCTTTTGCATCCACCCAAATCAAAATGTAATCGCCTATTTACATTGTACTACCCCCTTTTTGTTACATTTCTTGTATTGCTGAAAAATCTATGTTTCTTTGTTTTAACTCTTCGTTTAGTTGTTTAAGTTTACCCTCTTGAATTATTTCTCAAACATTCCATGTTCCTGTTTTTATTATAGTGCAACTGTTGCTGTTTCATAGATTCACTACACACTACACTATATACTTCGTTATCTATTATTAGCTTATTATATTTTAACTGCGCTTTTGCCATTTTTTTCTCCCCTTTCTCATGAGTGAAATTAATTTCTTCCATTCTTCCTGTACTTCTTTAGGGTAATCTTCGTTTATCCATATTTTGGTGATTTTCAGATTCCCTAATCTTCTAGATCTTTATATTTATTAATTTCCACCCCTATCCTATTCATCATCATTGAGATGTTTACCAGTGTCTCGTTATCCTCATCTACTTCTTAATCCATCACCCCTATTATCACCAGATTCTCCTTTCTAACTTCTTTCTCTAAGATTTCTGTCCTTTTGTCTTGCTTTTTGACTTTCTCTTTTAGTTGTTTATTTTATAGTTTTATTCTACTGATATCATTAGCTATTTATCACAGTTTTTTGACTATTCTCTCCAGCCTTCTCTGTATCTATGTTAATAATTCCTCTGCATTCTCTACATTTCTTACTTTTGTTTCACACAGCGATAAGTGTTAACCTCGGTTTTACACCTCAGACATCCAACCCTTCTTTGTATATTTCAATATGTTCTTTAGCCTCTGAAGGTAAGTTACTATACAAACTACAACGTACAATATGTTGCCTATCCTCAAAAATTTTGGCATAATTCTGTGTTGCTATTTTTCTATCTGTTAGCTGCAAGCAATTTTATGCCTTATTTACTATTTTTTAACTTTAACCAATCTTATTTATAACAAAATTACTTACTCATCCGATGGCTTTTTCTGTGTTTCCATTTTTTCCAGATTTTAAAAACACCTTGCTTCTTCTACTCAACTACCTTCTTGTGCTTTTGAATAAGTCAATGTGATTCAATTGATCTTATTTAGTGGAGATTCAAAAACATATGCACTTCTTTGGAAATTCAAAAAAATAGATATTTTTTTAATCTTTAATATATATGTAACAAACCGTCTACATTGTTTTAAAATAAATGTATTTTTTATCAAAACGTATTTGACTTACGTGTCATCTTAAGGTCCTAGATGTGGTATTATACTTTAAAAGAAAATTTGCTAGTTTTTGAGTAATTTATATAAAATATCTCTATAGGTACATAACTAATAGCCTATTGTAATTGATGGCAATGCAGATTAGGTCTCTAAACCATAAAATTTACACATATTTCACATTTTTAATAATTTTAACAATTAAAATATGTAAATTATACTTTGGTAATAATTTTATTGGGTTAATTCTGGAGCATGTTTACTGCTGCATTATTTATTTTACAAAGTACATAAAGAGTTGTTAAAGTATCTAAGTTTAGAAACAACAGATAAGTTGAAGACTGTGTAAACTGCAAAATGTTTTAATAACCTCGTAAGAGGAAAGCACAACTATTCTAGTTGGTTTGATGATGTTAGCTTTTTGAACATAGTGCGTCCAATTTAGCTTAGTTTTCGTTTAAGTTGTGCAAAGAACTACATGAAGCGCATACATAGTTATACATGTAGTTTATTAAATCACTTAAATTTTTTTTTTTATCAAATACTCTAATATTTATTTTCAGCCTGGTAATCTGAGTTTCTAACTCTATTTTGTCTTGAGCAGCAGGTTTGTAAATTGTGCAGTAAGCATGTTCCGAAATATTAAGCAATTTTAATTAATGCTGCGATCAAAGCATCCGAGCAAAGGGTAATATAAGATAAACAACTTGCTGACAGCAGGCGAAATAAGTTTTTTAATGAACCAAGTTCTCAAGCGTCACAAAACGAAGCAAACGTAATTAGGATATATTCAGTTTCCAACTTGGAAACTGTTTTTGGACAAATTTGACGTTTAATTAATTTTTGAAGTTCTGCTTCCTCTAGGAAAGTGATTTTGGGGGATAAATCTTAAAGACGTTAAATTGAGGTTGCTTTTATCATTGCTGTAGAAAGTTGATTGCAAAATGCAGTAGGTGTATTAGAGAAAAGGTTATTGATAAAATAATATAAAAATTGCAAGCTACTAGAGTGCTATATGTATATTGTGACAGTGTATTGTCAATTAATTAACTTTAGTAATTAATCTCGTTGTATAAGTTGGTGAACGAACAGGATACGATATTTTCCAAAAATCTTCACATATGATGTGATTTTAGTTTAACGCGTATGAAATCTCTACAAAAAAATACAAACAGGGTAATTAATTTAAAGGGAGTTAAGTCAGTTAGGGGCTGCTGCTGCTGCCGCCAGAGTGTTGCGTTGCGACGGCAACGTTTAGTGAACCTCGAAGTGGGACTGTTCTAAAGGACTTTCGCCTGCTTGAGTTTTTGATTTGTGCACCCAAGCGGAACGAGCGTTTTGTACTAGTTATAAATGCGGCGGCGACGACAACATGGTTAAGGTAAGTCACATTTGCTACTTATTTCAAATCTTAAGTTCGCATTTCAGTTTTATGACTTCAGAATGTGCTTCGCGCCCCCGAACAATTCGAGTAACTAATTGTTACATGTTTCTGCATTTCAGTGATACGATCAAAATAGATTTACCCCGTATATCCATCAACCACATATAGATTTGTATTATTTAACAACAGTTCTTCAAATACCGTATAAACTTTGGTTGAAATCTAATAATTCCACCAAAACATAACTCTAAATCAGCAATCATAGCAAAATGCATAAAAATCGTGTAAAGCAAAGAACTTTATAAAAATTTATATCGTACATAAAATCCTAAAAACGCTCAAGCATATGCAAACGGATAATTTTTGGTTACATAAGTTAACGACATCAAACAGGTATGAACCTCTATCTGATAGCAATAACATTTATGAATGGTAAGAATGTGGAAACCAAAGTCCCTACACCATCAATGCTACTTACATAACTGAAAAGTCGAAACAGATAAATTTCGGCTTTGCGACAAAACCCAAATTCTGGTCTGTAACGAGTAATTTCGAGTATTGACATAGACTATAATCGAGAGTAAACAACAGTGAGTTCGTAAAATCATTAGAAACATCGAGGTAAGTAGTCCTTTACTGATAAATTAGGCGAATTTGTGGACGTTGCTAAGGATGATTACTCTCGAGGAGTTGATCCGGAAACTTCCGTTTCCCGACGGCTCACGAAACTAAACAACACACAAAACATATTATAACAAACAGGACCGCATTCAGAAAATTTAACGATTATACAATCCCTTCTGCAACTGGCATAAATACAGACAAAAAACTAAACGAAAACGAGAAAAGGAATTATTAGAGTATTTTAAAAGAAGATAATTATCAAAAAGAAGACATACGAAAGTAAAGAATGGAAGAAGACATAACGATTGATATGATAAAAGCACTTCTAAATAGCAACGATAATATAATAAAATAATTAAAAGTAATGAGAAAGGAACAAAAAGAAAACCACAAATAATTGTTAGCAGTAATAAAAGAAAACGATAATATAAAAAACAAAACAACTAAAGGGAGAACAACATGAGAAAGTTAATAAATGGAAAAAAATTAATAATATCGAAACTAAATGTAGATACTGGTAGCGACAAGTACCTCATGCTATTATTTTACAAAAATTACAAGTCAAGACAAATGTAAAGAATGCAAAGAAAACAGAATTACCGATAAAATAAACATATTCAAAAAAAGAGACCAAATTAAAATATTACACGCAGCAAGTCTATATTGACTCAGACCTAACTAAATATTAAATGGAAATACAAAGGAAAATCAGGAAAATAGTACAAGTAAAAAGAAAAAAAGTAATCAAACAAAAACCAGTTAAACGAAACAAAGTGGTGATGGAATGAAGAGCAAGATAAATTGGAAAAAGAAAATAAAAGAAGTTGTGAAAAGAGAAACGAGTAAGAAAAAATATACGAACTAGGAAATCCAACCAAACACAAGAATATGAAATAAAGAAAATAATAAAGATTCCCAGAAAATCGCTACATGGAATGTACGAGGATAAAATGGAAAGGAACATACAGAACAGGAAGAGAAAATATTAGAACAAGTTGCGTAACAAGAATTGACAAAGAACATACGTTAATGGAGAGAAAATGCTTACAGTAGAAATAAACATAGAAGAACCAATCACAACAATATTGGTAGTTTAGGGGTCAAACATAGCTGACAGCCAAAAACAAAGACAAGTTCTGGGATCAGTTAATTTTAGCCACTGAAAATAGCAACGGAAATAACTATGTTATTGGAGATCTACATGGGAGAGTGGAAAAAGAAGATATAGGTACTGAAGTACTAGGCAAACACGGAGAAGAAAGTAGAAATAATAACGGTAGAAAGTTAATAGAGTAGTGTCTTTTAAATAATCTAATAACAGGTAATACCTTTATTAACATAAAGAGATACATAAGTACACATGATAAAGCAGAAATCACTTAGATAAATTAATAATAGAAGAGGAATATGGTAAAAGAACGTAAGAACAACATCTAGGTAAAGTTTAGAGAAGAAATGTAGCAGTACAGATAATCAGAAGCTATTTTATACAATTCTAAAAAATACTAGAAGAGCAAAATTATGTCATAACATTTCCACCAAGAATGAAAAAGAAGAATAACAGATTAGAAGTAAATAATAATTAGATGAAAACAAAATTTTCTAGAACTATTGGGAGAAGTACAATACGAAAATTAAGAGCACGATGAAACACAGACACTATATAAAAATTGAGAGGAGGAAGATATATAACATTTAAAAAAGTGACACAAGCTACCAAAACGTTTAAAAATGGGAAGACACTAGGACACAATAAAATAGAAATTCTAAAGAACGCGAAGGACAAAAAGAAGAAGATTTTTACAAAAATATGTAATAAAGCTAGTGAAAAAGGAGAGTACCGGAGGACTGGTAGATAGGCAGTGCCAGTATACAAAAAAGGTGACATAAGAGAATGCACCAGTTACGGAGGCATAACTTTATTTAGCGCAGGTCTAAAAACATAAAACAACGAATACTGGAAAAAAGAATAAAAACACCCAGTACCAACTTTAAAGAAACCCCAGACTAGATTTAGGAAAAGATGGGGCTGTACACGACCACATTTATATAATCAGAAAATAATACAGAAAATTCTAAGCAGAAAGCTAAAAGTTTACTTTGTAGTTATTAACTTAGACAAAGGTCGAGTTATGAGGAGTAAAGTGTGGGAGAGGTAAAAAAAAAGTAACGAAACAACTTATAAGAGCAGTAAAAAGTATATACAAAAGAAATAAAAACTACATTGTTTTCAAAAATAAAAAGTCAACAGTATTTCAAACAAATAAAAAATATAGACAAGAAGTTTTGAGTCCTACACTGTTTAATATATTTATGAACGAAATTATAAAAGAGTGCAAACGCAACTTGAAAAGTTGGAGTTAATTATAACCTATGGTTATAACCAACCTGTGGAAGATTCAGAATGTGTCTTTGCAGACGAAGTTGTAATTGTAGCTAGTAGTAAAACAGATTTGCAAAACAATCTAAACGATAAATAAATATTGAATGAAAATTAATGTAAGAAAGATCAAAGTAATGATGATAGCACAACAATAAGAGAAAACCAATACGCACATGAAAGGAATAAATAATGAACAAGTAGCAAAAATCAAATATTTAGGCACAACCGTAGACAGCAACGGAAACCAAGAGATTGACATTGATGAAAAGATTGAGAAAACTATCAAAACATACACATAATAAGATAAAATTTTATAAATAAAAAAGAAATAACACAGAAGATAAAGATGACGATCTTTAAAATGGTATGTAGATCAATACGAAGTTGCATAACGACCAGCAAAATAAAACCAAATACAAGCCGTTGAATTAAAATACCTATGAGCTACAGAAGAAATAACGAGACAAGACAGAGTAAGGAATACAGAGTTACAACAAGAACTGGAAACTAATTCGATAATTAAATGCATTAAAGAAAGACAATTGAACTGCTGAGACTACTTGCAACGCATGAACAGATAACAAAAATATGAAATACCAAATCAATAAGAAAATATAATATAAACGATAAAGCGAAGATCTAATCTCAATGTAATTATTCAAGGTCTAATTAAAAGAAAACCAGAATTTATATGTACAAATACAAATATGGCAATTATAAAGTAGTATGATAAGTAGCACAATATTCTATTGACTTAGAACTTATAAAGAAAGAAACTGAAGAACATGGAAACAAGGTAACAAATATGTGACGTATGTTCGATATGGAAAGCAAATAAAAAATATATTTCTACACTTAAGTAACCAAATAGCAACTGGGCAAAAAGTGATCCAGAAAAGACATAAATTTCCAATCATTTAAAGAAAGTTTTCTCTCTACATGCAACTACAAACAACATATCCTTAAAAACACCATTTTGACTTTAATGTAAAATAACTAAGGTAAACTACTACCAAGCTAAACCTTAAGAAACACCATGTTATGCGTAATAACAATAATATTCTGAAACAACTACCAGCTAAATATATCAATTTTACCAGGTAGGTATTTAACGTTATATTAAGAACCGCATTAGTTCCCAACCACTGAAAAGTCGCACATATTTTCACTATACATAAACCTAGAAAACCTTTAGAAAAGATAACTTTCTATTATTTCATAAGGTTTTTACCACAACAACCAAAATATTTTAAAAAGTATTTCAAAAAAAACCTTAAACTTGTCATAGAATTTCCCAAATTTCAAACCACCAAATTAGATTTTGAGATCAACACGTTAGAAAAGAATAGAATAGTTACATACATAGTTGTCAAAATTTAAAATGACCAAAAAGCCAAAAGATGCTGCTCTGCAGCTTTCATAAACATCTGTTAAACACAAAAGTCTTCTACTCAAAACAAAATTCAACCTGCCCCGTACGTTCTACAGCGTTTTGAATTGATATCAATCAAATAGACACTTTTTTGTAAAATATTAAGTAAATATGTGTCACATCAACTTTAGAGTTTCTCAGGAAAGCGTCATATGTTCAATGCTATATTTACTATACACTGCAGATTTCCCAACTACAAACCTAAGAGAAATAATAACCTTCGCCAGTGATACAGTTGTATGGCGTTTTATTACAACTCGAAATTGGCATGGCTATATTTCCAAAAACATCAAGATAAAATCCAAATTCGACTTAAAAATGACGTATCTTAGCGAATAAAACAAAAGCAACGCCCATGACTGCTATCCTGCGGGTAAACGGGAGACCCCACACCGTTTACCCATAAAACTGCGGGTGGAGCTACCCTATCCCACATCTGTGGGTAACAGATGCCGCCTGTAGTAACGACGTGGGGGAGAGGTTCACGCAAGTGACCTCGCCGGCAACTCGTCAAACGAGGCAGGAGAAATCCTGCCAACACGAATACTATCGACTGGAGTATTTGCTACATCGATTAGGCCCAAGGCCTACGGAGACGTTAGACCACATGACGATATCCCGTTAAAACTGCTATGCAGTCCACCCAATCCCTGCACAGAGGGCAACGGGCGACGGTAGCAGTAGCGATATGTGGTAGAGGCTCGCCCGAGCGACCTCGACGGCTGCTCGTCCAACGTGGTGGAGGAAACTCTACCAACACGAGTGGGTCTGCGTGAACTTCACAGCGCAGGTTCGTAAAGGTGCTTCTAGCTACCCAATCCCACAATTGTGGGTAACGGATGCGAAAAGCATCAACTTGATGTGAAGTAGAGGCTCACGTAAGTGACCTCGACGGCTGCTCGTCCAACGTGGCAAAGGAAACTTTACCGACACGAGTGGGTAATGCGTCTTATCCCGTGGCGCGTGAAACCCGTAAAACTGCTGGTGGAGCTACCCAATCCCACATTTGTAGGCAACGGATGCCGCCTTCGGTAATAGAGGGGTAGAGGTATCACGTGAGTGACCTCGACGGGTACTCGTCAAACGAGGTAAGGGGAACCTTACCGACACGAGGACTAAGGGGAGGGGAAAGCCAACCGAGGCGGGCTTCTCGGTTCCCCCTCGATGGTGTTGGACTCTTAGGGGTAGTGGCACCGCTTTTAGGGGCAGGAGGGCCTGGTTAGCCTCGTGTGAGCGCATGCCCTTAAGTGGGGGGGGGGCTTCGGCCTACCCCCACCACCCGTCAAAAGCCTGTCCGGCCCATGTCGGTCCTTGGCGGGTGGCGCCGTGCCGTCTCCGGCTCACTGACTGACGAAATTTAGTGGTCATGGTTCGGTGCCTGAGCTTCCTAGCCTCGACTTGCACGATTGTCCGGGTGCATGCGTTTGTGAGTGTTCTGACTGTAAGGAGGGCTAACCTCCCGGTTCGTGTTTGGAGATTCGGCAATAAGGGTACTCGGTACTGCATCCGACACCAGCAGGATATGGCTGGTTCTGGGGGGTCTTAACAGCTCCCCCAGTCCCCCCTGTTGCGGTCGTAACTATGACCCTCTTAACCCGAAATTGGCATGGCTATATCTCCAAAAACATCAAGATAAAATCCAAATTCGACTTAAAAATGACGTATCTTAGCGAATAAAACAAAAGCAACGCCCATGGCTGCTATCCTATGTAATAAAATACACCCTTCAGTTTTTCTAAACCATCAGCAGATACCGCAAACAGAAGATCTATGTTGATTATCATCTCAGGTGAAGAAAACATAGCCCAGAAAACCCAGAAGGAAACTATTAAAAACAAAATTAAGAAAAATATACTGTTTTATTGATCGTTGTTCTCAGCTATCGATAGAGAACAAGATAAGATAAAACAATACTAAAACCAGAGCGTTATAAACTATAATTGTAAGAATAGGTAATTAAATCGAACTTAGCGATTATCCAATAACTGCAATGAAAAAATCTATGTGCCATTATCAGCGTATTATGTACAATAAAATTATTCATAGAGATCTACATATACCTATCTTAACGGGGAAAATTTAGACAATCAGCGTCAACTATTGAGTTAAGTCAGAAAATCGTCTAAATTCTCTAAAAGATGGCCGTTTAGATGATGAGGAAGGAACTCCGAGGTTCAAAAGGTTCAAACTAATAAACCGACCAAAAATTAGATTAGATATAATCTAATGTTATTAAGTTGTGCCATTGATTATCGTACAAGTTTATTTATGTTATTATTTCTATGTTAATTAAATTGCTATAACATTTATTGAATCTTGATATTGTGTAAGATAAATTTAAACATTCCCGGAATTAATAAAACTCAAAGAAAGCAAACAAAGCATACAACTTTTGAACGTAGCCTTAAATGGCATTTCAGTAGTATGTAACATGGCAAAAGGATTGAAGTGGTAAGAAACTTAGACAAAATGCAATTTAACAACCATTTGTACTGCGTTTGTTCCTGCATATGTAAATCACTTGATCTAACGCACTCCCTTCCCACTTTTTGTTAGGTTGTAAGCTTTTTCTATCCTTTAGTGTAATTATTACAGTTTATAGTATGGTGCACTATTTCTTGGTATATACAATATGAGAATTGCTCTTTATGCAGGTTTAAAAAATGGTGTTTTTCTTCGTGTCGGCAAAAGTTCTTTAGAGATAAAACTTTTTATTTTTTAACGAACGTTTCCTCATTAAAACTGAACCTTCAATTATTACCCCTAGATCTAGACACTTTATCACTGAAGTACAAACCTTTAAAATTTATTTTGAAATAAAGCCTAGCACATTTGAAAGAACAGGATTAAAAAGGGGGCCGTGGGCCAAAACTAAGGGCACTTTGACCTCAAGGTCAAGATATGGCAAATTAAAAATTTGTCTGTTTACTTTACCTGAAAAATAGCCAAACAAATTTTCATGTGAGAAGCTGTGGTCTAGTGGGGAAGTTGTTGGGTTCCACACCTGAAGATCTGAAGTTGAAACCTTAACTTGGCCAATTTTTTTAAAAAAAATTTAATTTTTTTCTTTTAAATTAATTCGAATTAAAATACCTCCTGTCCAACCTTTCAAATCTAATTTTCTTTAAATCGTATTAAAATTTATATATTTTAAATACAAATAAAATCAGAGGACTGAATAGGATTGTAAATTAAATTTAAAATAATGAATAGTCATAATTATAAGTAAATACATAAAACTTGCTAATTTTTGCAAGCTTACAATTATCAGGAAGGTACGTTAAATAAATTTTAAAAAAATTGAAAAAATAAACTTAAAAATAATTTAATAAAATTGGCTAGGGTATGGAAAGAACTCCAGACCTTTAGGTCTGGGGCCAAACACCTTCCCACTAGACCAAAACTGCTCACTTAAAAATGTGTTTGACTATTTTTCAGGTAAAGAAAATAGACAAATTTTTAATTCGCCATATCTTGACCTTGAGGTCAAAGTGCCTCTTACTCGGAGATGACCAGAGATTATTGCCGGATCGGAACAAACGGTTATTGCCACGTTAAAGAGGGGATTTCTTCATGTATATCCTTCAAAAATTAGCTGCCGAACTTCGAACCCACATCCGCATCCCACTCTACATCTTCTCTTGCGTCACCATCAGGGAAATCGAGGAATTCCTCCTCTTCCATCGTATGCAGCTTCTTGTCGCGTAAGGTCGTAAGAAGTCGGGCGACGACTCCGGCCATCTTGACAGCTTCTCTAGAGGGAGCATCGGTCGATGAAGGACCGAGTTGTTAGATAACCAGATGTAAACCAACGCCGGGAGCAGAGGACATGACTGGCGGGAAAAATGGAAACGGGGACTTCTATATCCCGTGCAAGTGAAATCAATTTTACAGGTCAGAACATGTAAAAAAAATCGAAAAACTACACTTGACTAAGCAAGAAAAAAGCAAAATAAAATTGCACTAGATGGGAATCAAACCCTCGACCACCGGATTAAAAGCACGACGCCTAACCGGCTGAGCCATTCGCCGACTTGTGCAAACGTCAGTGGAGCACGCATAGAACATTTGGCATGAGGAGAAATCAAGAATAGAATACGGGTCGACTTTCCTGTGCATTCCTTACACTTATTTTAAGCTGCCGTCGCTCCGAGGGGTTCGGAGCTCGGCAGCTAATTCTTTGAGGGATATACATGAAAAAATTCCCTCTTTAACGTGGAAATAACCGTTTATTCCGATCCAGTAATATTCTCTGGTCATCTTCGAGTTAGTTTTGGCCTATGCCTTCTTTTTCAGTCCTGCTCTTTCAAAAGCGCTAGGTTTTATTTCAAAATAAATTTTAGAGTTTTGTACTTCCCTTGTGAGCCACGAATGACACTGTCGAAATGACTGCGGCGCTCGCTTATTACTAAGGGGAGAAAATTAGCCTTCCGGCGTTAAAACTTTGCGCCTTTCCTGCTGTGTTTGCAAGCTTCATACAGAAAAAATAAACATGCTAGGGTACCTAACTTTTTGTGCTCTTTCATTCTATCTTGGTCTCATCTGCGATATTTTTCACCAACTAAAAAACGATGCTTTTGCCAAACATTAGAGATGATACGTGACGACCGGCCAGACAGCGCGAACATATAAAAGCCTTAACCTCTCTGTTCGCAAGCCGACTGTCAGAGCCATACTATTATTATTATTATTATTAAGGCATATACTGTATAAATAAACATCTTTTTCACTCCATTCACTATTATTTAATATATATTTTATTAAATAAATCGCAGTTAACAAGAAATCAAAAAGCTAAAATCTATGTGGTATAACATGGCTTCCTTATTATTTTGGTTTTTTTGTTTGTGTATCAGACTATTTCATTGATGATGTCTTTGTCCATACACAAAAGAAGCACATCACTTGGGTATTCAATAATTTTTCGTAGTGTTCACACTAGTTATATTGTTTACTATAACAATATTATATAAACAACATGCTCTATAAAAGAAAACAATCAATTGCGAAATATTTGTATCTGAAAAATTTTTTTATTTTCTTTAATGTCTGGTTTTAACTTACTTACTTACTTTATCCTTATGTCCTTTTTACCGTTAGGTGTAAGGCAGGTGGGAGAAGAGTTTGTTATGTTGCTGTATACTTTTCTTTCCATAGTTTTCTGTCCTGGGCTACTTGTTTTATACCTTCCCAGATTATTCCCTTGTTTGCTGCTGCCTCTCTTATTCCTTCTTCCCAGGTTTTCCTTGGCCTTCCTCTTTGATTTTTATCCGGAACTCGCGATTCATACACTCTTTTCACTAATCTGTTTTTTGGCATACGACACACATGACCAAACCACCTTAATTGTCCTTCTTCTATTTTTTCCATTATAGGTTTTATCTTTAAGTCTTGTCTGTACGTTTCATTTCGGATTTTATCTCTTTTCGTTTTATTTTGTATCCTTCTTAGGAACCTCATCTCCATTGCATTTAGTCTTATTTTATGTTTTTCTGTCAAAGACCACGATTCACTACTATACATTATTGACGGTCTCACCACTTTTTCACTACTTCTGTTTTATTTTCTTGGTACTTCTTTCTTTCCTAAAAGTTCGTTTTCAGAGTATTGTAGATTCTCCCTGTTTTCTCCATTCTATCAATAATTTCTTTATCTATTTTGCCGTTGTTCTCGACTATTGATCCTAGATATCTAAAACTTTCTACCTGTTCAATTTGTTTTTCTTGTATTTTTATTTTGTGTTATATTCTCTCTGGCCACTACCATACTTTTAGTTTTCGCTATGTTTATTTTCATGTTTATTTTCCGTAGCTCTGTTTCTAACACCTCTAGGTTGTATTGTAGATTCTCTTCTGTGTCGGCTATTATCGTCATATCGTCAGCGAACATGAGTTCGTTTATTTCTGTTTGTTCCATTTGCCAGTATCCCAATTTTATCTTCTTCATCTTTTTCTTTGCATTTTTCATCGCCTCGTCTAGCACTATTGAGAACAGCAAGGGACTTAGCACGCATCCTTTCTTTACTCCTATTTCTGTTACGAAATCTCGTGACTCTTCATTGTTAGTCCTTACTACGTTTTTATTACTTCTGTACATTGCTTTTACTATTTCTATCGTTCTTTCCTCTATTCCTCTTTTTTCTAGTGCTTTCCATATTTGTTCTCTTTGTATTCTGTCAAAAGCTTTTTCTAAATCTATAAAGCACATATGTATTTCCCTTCCTTTTTTAATAAATTTTTCGCTGATGAATATTAAATCTTGTGTGCTTCTCCCCTTCCTAAAACCACATTGAGTCTCTTCTATTGTATTTTCTATTCTGTCTCTTATTCTTTTCTCAATTATTCTGGCCAGTATTTTAGCGGGGACACTTATTAACGTAATTCCTCTATAATTACCACATTCTCTTTTGTCACCTTTCTTATGTATGGGGAGTATGATTCCTATATTCCAATCCTTTGGTATTATCATTGTCTTCATTATTTCATTTAGCAATTCTGTATATTTAGTTATTCCTTCATTTCCCATAAACTTTATCATTTCCGGTGTTATTTTGTCTCTTCCTGCTGCTTTTCCTAACTTAATTTTCTTTATGGCCTCCCTAACTTCTTTCTCTTGTGTTTCTTCGATTTCTTCTCTTTCGTCTAGTTCTTTCTTTTCATCTGTTGTACTGTTTTCTGCTTTTGTTAGTTCTTCGAAATGTTCTTTCCATCTTTCCATTATTTGATCTTCTTCTGTTATTATTTTTCCGTCCTTTCCTTTATGTTCATCATATTATATTCCTTTTTCTTCCTAAGTTGTTTTAAGGTTCCGTAAAATAGTTTTTGGTTCTCCCGAAAGTTTTCTGTCATCTTTTCTCCAAATTTTATCCATGATTCTTCTTTTGCTTTTCTCACCGCCGCTTTCGTTTCTGTTCTTGTTTCTTTATATTTTCGTAGTCATCTGTTTTTGTACTTAAGTATCTCTTCCATGCCTGCTTTTCTCTTTGATCTTTGCTTTTATATCTTCGTTCCACCATGCTGTTTTCTTCATATTTTTATTAGCTATTTTCTTTGTCCGCAACTCTCTCTCGCAGCATTTAGTATGGTATCTTTAAATCTTTCCCACTTTTCTTCTACCCCTTTTGTATTATCTTTTGCTCTAAATTTTTGGTTATAATTTCCTATATCTTTTTGGTTCTCTGTTTCTTTTAGTTTATATGTTTTATAGTTTCCACTGATTTCTTTCTCCTCTTATCTTCTTTTTCTTCTTTTTATTCTTTAGGTCCATTTTTACCAAGTAGTGGTCGCTTCCTATCTCTGCTTGTCTTGTTACTTTGACGTCTTGCACCTTTTTCCATTTTGGTTTACTTATTAAGAAATAGTCAATAATTGACTTCTCGTTCCTGCTTTCTACTACTCTTGTGAATTTGTGTATATCCTTATGTTTGAATTTTGTGTTTGCGATCACTAAATTGTTTTCTGTGCTGATTTCTATGATTCTGTCCCCATTGTTATTTCCGGCCGTTTGTCCTTCTTTCCCTAAGTACTTTTCTATACCTGTATTCTGTTTTCCTACTCATCCATTTAAGTCTCCCATAACAATTACATTTTTTCCTCCATTATCTATTTCTCTTTGTACTTCCTCAAAGAACTTATCTTTATCTTCTTTTCTAGCATCTTCGTTTTCTCCGTATGCTATTATCACACTCCATATTTCTTCTCCTATTAGCTTCATTTCTAATCTTAAAATCCGTTCATTTATATATTCTTCCTTTATAATGTCTTTTAGCATGTCTGGATTTATTATTAATCCTACCCCACATCTTGCTCCTTCCGTTTCCTTCACTCCTGACCAAAATAGCCAGTATCCTTTATGGATTCGTTTCATACCTTTTCCTTTCTTCTTGGTTTCTGTTACTCCTAGGATTTTCACTTGATGTTCTATCATTTCTTCTACTAAATCTTCTTCTTTTACTTTAATTCCCCTCACATTCCATGTTCCTATTCTCAACTTTTCCTGTTGCATTTTGCTTATTTTCCTCTTATCCTTTTCTTTCTCTTTACTTTTGTCTATTCCTACGCTCTTCATTTTGTTGTTCATCTTATATTGTTTATCGTCGTCCATGTCCATCGCATATTTCTTTATAAGTTCGGCCTGGTTCTTTTTTGTTATCAGTTTTTTGATTTCTTTATAACCCCTTTTTCCTCATCATCCCAGACGTATTCCACTCCTTCTATGATGATTTTCTTATAACCGATTTTCATTCTTCTACCTTTACTTCTCTCTTCTTTTGCAATTTTTCTTATTTCGGCCTGTATTCCTCTCTCTTTTGGCGTCATATCATTGTCTATGTATACGGTGGATCCTCTCAGTTTATATTTATTTTTCATGACCTTCTGTTTATTATCCCAGTCTTTCATTTCAACCAGACTTGTAGTTGTACCTTTATTTCCTTGCAGTGTTACTACATTCTTTACTTCTACTTCTACTCCCAATTTTTCTGCGAGGAATTGTTTTGGTTCTTCTTCTTTTCGATTTTCTACTAATTTTACACCCTTGATTCTCAACCTACACTTTCGTTTTTCTTTTTCTATTTTTTCAAACTTATCTTCCAGTTGTTCGATTCTCTTTTGGAGTTGTTTTTTCTCCGATTCCCATTTTATCTCCCGTTTTGCCATTTCCTCTCGTAGTTTCTGATTTTCTTCTGTACTTTTCTTAATTTCATCTCTCATAATTTTAATCATGTCTTTAATTTCTTTTAGATCTCCCATTTTCTTTCACTTACTTTTATTTTTCTGTTTTAATGTTGGTGATCTAATTACTATTTTACTTTTCTTAAAGATCTCTTCTTTTCTTCGCTACTGTTTAGATCTCTATCTCTTTTGGATCCTGAACTCATTTATAATCCCCTTTTGTCAATATTTTATCTGAATTTAGATTTTGTACGTTTGGTAAATAAACTTTCCGTATCGTCCGGGTCGCGTTATCTCCCGTCCGCCGGCCGCGCAAGGCAGGGAACGTTTGGCCTTCGGGTTAAAAACTCTCTTCGTTTGTATTCTTGATTGTTCCTATTTACACTGCCCTATAATCGCTCCTTATTTATAATTATCTGCTCACTCTTATTAAATTACTAATAATGTTCACTTTCAGATTCAGTTAGCTACACTTCACGAAAAAGTCGGTGTGACAAAGCCCGTATTCGAGTATTTTATCGCCACCAGCCAATTTCGCGTCTATCCGCTTTCGCTCCACAAACTCAACTCCCTGGTTTTAACAATAGATCAAATATGGTTTTCTCCTTCTACATAATAGCTATTTGACTTTATGTTTACAAACTCTCAGACGTCTTGAAAGTAGTAGAGGGTAACAGATAAAATGCCACAGAAGGATTTACAAAACGCAGAAATTATATACATATATGTATCTTATAAAGCAAACAAAATGGGTACATAGCAACATTAAATTTGTGCTAAAATAAATAAAAACCAATTAGTTTTGCGACAATAAAGAACTGCTTGTTGGAACGTGGACTTGGCAATTACCTCCGGTTTCTAAGGAGAATAAGATTAAATAGGTAATGAGCTAAGAAATAAAAGAATTAATCTAAATTTCAAGAATTTGTGTTCAACCGTCAAACATCTAAAAAGAAGATGCCGCTAAATTGTGTAATAACAGTCATAATACAAGACGATGTCCCAGGTCTGTGGTGCAGTAATAAAATAGTAATATTTGACGGTAGTTTCAGGAAAAAAATAGAAACCTTGTCGGGACCCAAAGAATTTATTTAACCTCTGTCGAGGTTGTGTCACATAAGAAGAAATTCATAAGTTCCTAACACGGCGCAATCACTTTATCGACTCTCATGTTTCGGAGAATCAATTTGAGTAATGGGTTCAAGGACTCCATACAACATGCAAAAATTTTTTATGAGAGATCTTTATAGGTAAAACGCTATAGGATTCAAAATAATAAGAAAAGCCTTTGGTTCTTCAGACTTTGCCTAAATGGGCAATTTTTGAGAATAAAAGAGTATTAATTTATTTTTATTATTTATGGTCAAAAATGAATAGAAAAAAATCATTACTCTAAAAAGAAAGGGAAAATAACTAGAAGAAAATTTAAGATAATCAAAGATTATGTTGAGCTTTATATTCAATATATATAATAGAATCAGGAAATATTACCCAGACAATTGCTACTCGTCAAAATAATAAAAATCTTTTTAAAAAATGAAAGATTTGTGAACTAGCGGAAGATATATACTTTATGTACTTATGTTAGTGTCATTGAGTGGTTAACATGCTTCTTATCGTAGTAAGTGACTTTCTTATTATTACCAGCTGAATATTTATAAAAATTTAAGAATTTTGAAAGAAGCTTATCAAAAACTTTGTGAATTTTCCGACCTGAAAGTTCCAGGTGCTCTTCACGTTGTAAATTATCTATAAAAAGGTTAGAACAACATTTGACCGTATGAGCGACTTGAACAAGACAATGGTTGTAGCCAATGTTATTGAAAGAAATGATGCTGAACAAAATGGAAGAGTTACCTACTAACGGAGCCTTATTACCACCGTAATAGTAGATCTACATGGCAGCCAGTCGGTGTGCAAAGTGGCCGACAATGTAAAAATAAAAGGTTAGGCTGCAAATATTGTTTATGGGAGAAGCTAGGTAACAGAAAGGCCAATTCATATAACTTTTGATGCCACACAAAATATAAAAGGCAAAATTTGGTTTGAGTTTCTTTTTAAGTTTTGTGTAGAGCTGAAAAGATTGGAACAAAGTTTAAAATTTAGAAAGATGTTCTTGGTAAAGCTAAGTTTGATGCTATTGGCTACTTATAGATACATCTCGTACTTAAATCTCTTTCGACATTATCGAGCCAAGTAATACAAATAATTTATTTAGTAAAATTAGTACCGAAATCACCCATACGATCTACCTCGGCTTATTACTCTTTTAAGGAAATCTAGTTGATTGGCTAATAATCTTCCTTACGAATAATAGTCACAGAAAGAATTTTGTTGCATCCCGTTTTACATTTCCGTAACTGCAACTAACCTGGTTAGCATATGGATTACAGCTCATTCTCACCGGCTGCCAGGTTTTTATGACAACGTTGGCTGGATATTTTTGGATAGACCTAGTATTCTGTATTTCACCAAGTACATTTGATTATATCTTAAGAACCCTTAATATTTTATAGAGCTATAACTTGAAATCTCTCATACAGTTTCATTTTCGAAAATATCATAATTTTTTTTAAATAAATAAAAGTTAATCATTAAGACAAAGCTATGCATGTATTTATATTTTATTAGATTTACATTTGGAATTTAAATTCACGAGTTACCCCAACTAATTAATAACCATGACAAACATAATTTATATTCTCTTGCACCACATTCAAACAGTAAATTTTTCGTTTTATCTAACATAAGTCAGTTGTATTTTCTCTGGGGTATTCAGGTCCTTCAGCGATAGCGTATGCCGTCAGCTCTTTCTTAGAGGATTTTCTGAAAAACTCTATTTTTTCACTGTTTTGCTGATACTGTCGTAGACACTTTTTATGATATAAAGTAAGAAAACTTCTATTGCCAATCATCGCTTGCTCTGTAACACGTCTTTCGTTTCTTATATTGCTCGATAGTTCTTAGCAAAAAAATGCTACAGAAACTTAGACTTATTTGCTTTCCAGCTTATAAGAAACTACTCAGTTGGAAAGCTATAAAGATAATCGCTAAGTGTACACAAATTGTTACGATATTTCACTTAAATTTTGCAAAAAGATTTTGTATGAAAATACTTACACTAACATAGTCTAGATTGGTTTTAAGTTACGACAGGTTAATACTGTGTTTTATTTAGTGTCATTATATAAGACTTTTTGGTCCACATCAAGTCATTTACGTATTATTAGTATTTTTGTGTAACTGAATATCCTGGACTATCAACATGTGTGAATTTTTCTAATTCCTAATCCAGCAGACTATTTAAAACAACAGTGCGGATTTTGTTTAACATTTAAATAAGACGGCATCTAATTGGATTAGCTACCCCTGTTAATATCAGCCCTGAGTTATAAACTACAAGGCAAATGGAAACCAAAATACGTCCATTTCCTGGAACATGCGCGGCGCCCCTAATATTCAGGCCGTTAGAGGGAAGCGCCGGGTTATTATTTTTGGGGCGATTCCGTGCATGCTAAGTTATTCTTTCCTAGTTTAATTTAGAGCAGCGAAGTAGCTATTATGCTCATAGTTTTAAACTAGGGGCGTCCGAATTATTATTCCCCTAATGGCTGCTCCGCCGTCCTTTATTTAGAATAATGCGGTCGTTAGGGGGCGAAGGCGCGCATTTTATTTCGTGGAAAGTTATTGCTGTATATTTAATTGCGGCGCGTTTATATTCTTCTGACGGGGTTTCGGAAGATGTTGCGATAGTTTTCTTTTGAAGGAAATGTGGTTCGGTGGAATTGAATGCAAGGAAAATACTAGACGCAGAAACATAAAGTAATAATAAACTGTTTTTTTACTACAGGGCTATAGAAGATCAATAAAAAATTTGTAGAATGATGTTTAGTCAAAGAATAATAAAGTAGCTTGCTTTTACAACGTTTAATCCTATTTATTAAATTTATTTCCAAATGGTTAGTATAATGAATTGCTTCGCAACCCATTCAAAAACCGCTGAAAAGATAAATAATAAGTCAGTACAGAGACTATCGCGTTCTATAAGTATTGTGCAGTATTTTGAAATAATCAATTCAGATATGGAATTTGATGTTAAAGGATTCTTGGGTTGGAAATTTTAAATATGAGATTAAAATTTCCGTGCAAAAATTATATTTTTTAAATATTTATTTTATTAGATAAAAATAATTGTATTCTTATGATTTTACTTTATAATTTAAAATAGCAAATACCATAAGGAACAAATATCTTATGAGGTAAAGCAAACATTACACCAAAACTAGCGAACCTTTAATTTCTCTTGTCCAGAAAAACACATGGAAAACAAAATGTATAAATTTTAAGAATAAAAAAACTTACTGAATACAAGTTTCTAAAAATCTTATGATACACTGGTATACAGTGGGTGAATGCGACAATCTTCGTCAGTTTGTTGCATCTTTAGTGCTTTTACTACGAAATCGATCGCTATGAAATTTTCCACACGTACTCGATGCTAATAAAGTAGCAAGGCATACGTACAGTTTAGAAGAGGAAAAGAAATACATAGTGGTATTAAGAAACCTCCATCCCTCCACCGACTTTCAAACTATTACCAATTTATTAAAAAACGAAGGTCACGAAGTTACTAACATCATGAATGTAATAAACAAAGAAAACAAACAAAAGAAAAATTTATTCTTCATGGACATAAAACGCAAAGAGAATAATAAAGATATTTTCAAAATTAAGTATTTAGAAAATGCTGTGATTCAGTTCGAAGAACCTAAGAAAAATCCACAAATCCCTCAATACAAAAACTACCAATGTTATGGCCACACAAGAAACAGATGTACGCGCCCTGCACGATGTGTCAAATGCGCTCTCTTACATGATTACCGTACCTGCTCAAAAAATAAGAAGGATGGCAACCCAGCTACGTGCGTTTTATGTAAAGGACAACACCCAGCAAATTACAAAGAATGCAAAGTATACCTTGACATAACATCCCGACGGCACCCAAACCACCCCCAACCTATCAATTTACCACGCACGCAGCCAACACATCAAGCAAGCCAACCTAACCAACTAATACCAACAAATCAAACACAACAATCCTTAAACTATGCAGCCATAACTGCCAATAAGCGAAAAATCACCCCTCCATCCAGTACCGTACCTCAGCACTGCACCCTTGGACAACCAATAACTCAACAAACAAACGATCTAACTGCAGTCATAACAGCAATGCAGCAAACCATCCAAGCCCAGCAGCAGATCATAAATGAGCTGACCAATCAAATTAAACTCCTTAGGGAAGAACTAAGTTCTAAAAATGGCTCCAACGTATAAAATTGGTCAATGGAACGCCAACGGTCTCTCAAACCATAAACAGGAGATCGAAATATTTCTCAAACACAACAACATAGATATAATGCTCATATCTGAAATACACTTTTCTAGCAAAACATACTTTAAAATACCCAACTTCTTCATCTATACGACCCATCATCCTGACGCGGAAAGACATACAAGAGGTGGCTCAGCAATTTTAATTAGAAAACAAATTAAGCACTACCAACTACCAGAATTCAGAGAAGATTTCCTACAAGCAACAAGCATCATGCTAGAAGACTGGAACGGACTACTGACGATCTCTGCTGCCTACTGTCCGCCGAATTACTCCACAAATAAAGAAGGTTTTCTCAATTATTTTCGTTCACTAGGCAACAGGTTCATGGCAGGTGCCGATTATAATGCAAAACACACGCTCTGGAGCTCTCAAATCTCACCTCCAGGTAGAGGTAAAGTCCTATACAATGTTGGCCCACTGATCCGAAGAAAAAACCGGACCTACTCGACTTCTTCGTAACGAAAGGCATAGCGCCAGGGTACCTCACAATTGCATCCTGCTGGGATCTATCCTCAGATCACTCACCTGTTATTGCTACAGTAAATAGTTTCATGACCAACAAAACTCCCTCGCCAAAGCTCCATAATAAAAACACTGATTGGGATTACTTCAGGGCATTAATGAAAAACCAAATAGATCTAAAGATACCACTAAAAACCATTGAGGATTTGGAATCAGCAGTAGCAAATTTCACCACACTAGTACAGAAATCTGCAAGGGAAGCCACTCCAGAAATTCCCATCAAAAGAGTCAAGGAACAATGCCCCATAGCAATAAAGAAAAAAATACCATAAAAGAGAAGGTTGACAAGAATATGGCAGTCTTCACAATTACCTTCAGATAAAAGTCGTTACAACCAAGCGTCCAACGAGCTATAAGAACAAATCAGAAGCCTTAAGAACAATTCATTTCAAGATTACCTTGCTAACCTGGACGCCACACCTGTTTCAGATTACTCTCTATGGACAGCAACCAAAAATATCAAGCGTCAACACCAGCCCATTCCGCCCATTCAAAAAGAAGACGGAACTTGGGCAAGATCTGATAAACAAAAGGCAGAAGTATTTGCTACCTACCTTGAATCAGTCTTTCAACCTTTACCTTGAACTGTAACCACTAAAGAGGAAGCAGAGATGAAGACAACACTCGATGCACCATACCAGATGTCACCCTTACCAAAACTAGTTACAGTCTCTGAAATAAAGGAAGTAATTACTTATAACTTAAACCCAAAAAAATCACCAGGCATTGACCTTATAACCGGATACCTTATCAAGCAATTTCCTCGCAAGGGCCTAGTTATGTTAACTATGATCTACAACGCAATATTAAAGTTAGGCCACGTACCGACTCAATGGAAAGTAGCACAAGTGATATTATTACCTAAACCCGGAAAGCCAGAAAATGCTACTTCCTTTTATAGACCAATAAGTTTATTGTCCCAATTAGGCAAACTATTTGAGAAATTACTTGCTAAGAGGCTAGAGCCGATTATTGAAGACATGGGACTTATTCCGGATCATCAATTTGGTTTTCGCAAGGGCCCCTCTACGATAGAACAAGTCCACACGATTGTTGACGTCATAAATCAAGCTTTCGAAGACAAGCAGTATTGCACTGCTCATTTTTAGACGACAGCCAAGCCTTCGATAGATTATGGCATGACGGGCTCCTATTCAAATTAAAGAAATCACTTCCACACAGCTACTTTGCCATTCTCAAATACTTTTTATCAGACAGGTTCTTCCAAGTCAAACATGGTCAAGAAATTACAGACCGGCATCCAATAAAATCAGGCGTTCCCCAAGGAAGCATATTAAGTCCCATGCTCTACCTGCTATTTACAGCGGATTTTCCGAGGAATAACCATTCTACCACCGCTACTTTTGCCGACGACAAAGCAATCTTAGTTAAATATGAGGACCCAACAATCGCAGCTACGCTCCTCCGGCGGGACTTCTACGAAATAGAAAAATGGGCGCAAAAATGGAGAAAAATCCGTACATATCACATTCATAAAACGTAGAGGGATCACCCTACCAGTTTTTATAAATAACACTCCACTCCAGCAGGTTCAAGAAGTTAAATACCTAGGACTACATCTGGACAGAGGATTAACGTGGAAAAGTCATATATGGATAAAACGGGAACAACTTGGCCTCAAATTCCGTAAGCACTAATGGCTGCTAGGCCGCCAGTCCAAACTATCAACAACACACAAACTGCTAGTTTATAAAACTGTTTTTAAACCTATATGGTCTTACGGACTTCAGCTCTGGGGAACTGCGGACTCTTTCTTGTTACAATCTATAGAAAGATTTCAAAACAAAATGCTTTGTGTTATATGTGATGCGCCCTATTTTGTCAGAAACATCGACATCCTAAGTGACTTAAAAGTAAACACAATGAGCGAAGAAATAAGTCAGTGTAGTGCTAAATATTTAATTAGATTATCCAACCATCCAAACGCCTACACAGTCAATCTGCTTGACACTAGTGAACAAACACATTAAATGGTTTAAACCTTTAGATTTGTCTCACAGATTTTAATGACTTTGTCTTATTGCAACTTAAAACCGCTGTGCCTTAGCAAGTCAAAACAGAGAGGTATTCGTTGGAATACTTTCACATGCCATTAGTCACGTCCTATTGTTATTATTCAAGTGATCCTGTATTTACTTATTGTATGTTATACAGATTGTAAATAGTAATAAATTAAATGAAAAAAAAATTCACAATGATAGAACACGAAGCGAGTGAGGTAACCTGATAAATTGTTTCGAAATCGGACAACTGGATTTAGAGCAATTAGAAAATCCAGGGCTTATAGACTTAACATGGAAAAGGTTCGGCGACTATTTTGACAGTTTATGCAATAATACGTTCGCAATTTTAACAACTCGCTCCTGCAACTTATCAAACAGCATGCCAGAACATTACTAGTAAATATATAGAATGCAAATGTTGCAAAGCTTGAAGTTATATTGACTAAAAGAACAGTTTAGCAGAATTATTTAATGTGCAAAATAAGCGTATGAAAAAATCATCTTTGTAAATATATTTTAACTATAAGAATTTTCAATGCTAAAATTAGCAAAAAGAAAGAAACAAAAAAGGTACAATAGACACCTTTGGATTGGGCGAAAGAACGACAGAAAACCAACCAGAACATTTACATGTATTCTTAAAAGAAAACAAAGGAAAATGGCCAATAAATCCTACTAATCCTAAAAACATTAATAGAAAAATTAAATAAACACTGGTTATTACTGTACTTACCCTTTATAGAGTACCAAAAGGCATTTGATTCCATAGAATTATGGGAGGTAAAAATAATAATTCAAAATAATCAAGTGGATTATAGATATTCTCAAACACTCTATAATATATATTTAAAGATAGAAATGGCAATTTTAATTTTTTTTTACTGTGTTTTAATTCTTCTGAATGATCTTTGCTAGTGTAACAATCTAACAAGGGGTTTTATTGCAACCTAGTTACCTGTTAGGACAAAGAGATCTTTATCTTTGTAGTTTCTTCTTATACAGTCACACATATCTATTGTGATTTTCCGGTTGGAGCATTACATTATATTCCTTTAAAGATGCATATAAATAGGGTTGCTGAGAGCTAACGCCTGGTCTACATAAAAGTATTTAATTGGCCTCTACAGTACTTTCTTTATATCTTTAGAAATTATTAATAGCAAAGCTTATATAGCTAGAAATAAAAGGCACATTTTCAAGTATTACAATTCATGTACCAGACCAATATAATTTTAAACTGTAGAGATATTGAACGAACGATGGCTAGCTAGCTAATATTAATATAGTGGCTGCGATATAATCTAATAGTCTATGAGAGTGCATTGTAATGCGCATGCGTAAATGTGGACGACTTTACTAGCTCGGTCAGTTAGTAGGAGCTAAACACTAATGAGTGAGCACATAAAATGTCCAATCGTTGCATTTGCAATGATTGGGGGTAAAGCAACGGCTTCGCATCAAATTTTCTTGACGAAGCTAAAATATTCGTCCTTAGAAATTGTTCCACTGATTCAAAAAGCTGATCCATGTTGTAGAAGACCAACAATGAGTAGAGTACCAGAAATGTATATAGCCTACAGTCAGCAAGCATCGGCTATTGATTTTCCGAGAACTGGAAAATAATCTGAAGATTCTAAAAGCTAAAGTTTGTGATATTTTCATGAAATATCTTAGCATGAAATGTGTCACGGAAAAATTTATTCCAAGGCTACTATTATCGAAAAAGAGGGAACATCGTATTGGAGTGGCTAATGATTTTGTTTCAGATTAATCTACAACTACAATTCGTAAGCACAGGTTCGATCGTTTCAATAGAAGTCTTCTAATTCGTTACATTCAAAAAGGTATGTGACATTCGAAGGTGTCTACTTTAAGGGATGCTAAAACTACGTTCAATGTTGTAACTTCTACTAATTTTCCTGATTATTTGTATTTTCTGTTATTGCAATTGTCATTTCTTGTATTAGGTGGTTTAATATTTTTAGAATAGACCTCGTATTTTACCCCAAATGTTATTTCATACTTTTTTCACGAAAAATTAAGAAAAATCGATGCAACTTTGTGTTGATCTTAATCAGTCTTTTGAATCTGCAATAGAACTTTGAAGTATTCTTTAAAAAATATAAATTTTGTTAATATAGAAAATAATATATTAGAGTGTGCCTAGACCCCAAAAAATACAGGTTTGAGGAATTCTGCCCTTTCTCTTCTATGCTTTCGAGCGGCTTGTGTATGAATTAAAATAATAAAATTCCGCAAATATTTTAGCTTTAGTCTTACTACAGGTTTTAGATCCGCCTGTGGATTAGATTGTATTCCTGCCAAAGACTGTCTAAATAAATTGATATAAATTTTTGTTATGAATTGGGATGTGTATCTTCTTCTTAAAGTCCTTCTCCTATCGGAGGCTGGAAATCATCATTGATATGCGAACTTTATTTGCAGCTGCTCGGAACTGTTCGATACTGCTGCAGCCAAACCAATCCCTCAAGTTTTTCAACCAAGATATTCGTCTACGTCCGACACTCCGGTTTCCTTTAATTTTTCCCTGCATTATTATTTGCAGCATGGCGTATTTAGTTCCTCTTGTTATGTGGCCTAGATATTCAAGTTTTCTCCTTTTTATTGAATTTATTAATTCACATTCTTTATTCATTTTTCCAAGGACTTCTCTGTTGGTGATCCTATCAGTCCAAGATGTGCGCCACATTCTTCGGTAGCACCACATTTCGAAAGCTTGTAGTTTGTCTAAGTGTTTCTTTTTTACTGTCCACGCCTCTACTCCGTACAACAATACAGGGAATACATAACAGCGGAGCATCCGCATCCTGAGCTCTATGCTTATATTTCGGCTGCACAGTAATTTCTTTAGTGATACAAACGATGCTCTGGCAATTTCAATTCTTGTTCTGATTTCTGGTGTCTGATCCCCTGTTTGATCTATCCAGGCTCCCAGATATCTATATGCCTGTACTCTTTCTATTGCCGTATTTGTAATGTTTAAATTCATTTGGTTTGGTGGGGATTTTGTGATTTGCATCCATTTAGTTTTGTTAAGATTTATTCTTAATCCATATTCATTACAGCTGTTATTTACCTTTTCTAACAGATACTGTAGATCATTTAAATTACTTGCCAGTAGTATCGTGTCGTCTGCATATCTAATATTATTGATTACCTCGCCATTTACTATCATACCTTTTTCCTCATCTACAAGGGCTTCGTTAAATATAGCTTCACTATATATGTTAAAGAGCAGTGGGGACAGGATACAGCCCTGTCTCACTCCTCGACGTATCATAATGTCTTCGGTTAGCGCATTTTCTACCCTTATATTGGCTCTCTGTCCCCAGTATACGTTGTTAATAATTCTTATGTCCCTCATGTCCATTTTTTTCTTTAAGAGTATTTCCAGGAGTTTATCGTGTCTAACTTTGTCAAATGCCTTTTCAAAATCAATGAAACAGACATACATGTCTTGGTTTATGTCTAGGCATCGTTGACTGAGGACATTAACTGCGAAAAGGGCTTCTCGTGTTCCGAGACCTGCTCTGAAACCAAATTGTGCATCACTTATATCGTCCTCTAATTTTGCATATATTCTTTGGTGGATTATCTTTAAGAATAATTTCAGAACATGGTTCATAAGTGCAATGGTTCTATAGTCAGTACACTCTTTTGCACTAGTTTTCTTCGGTATTAATACGAATATGGATGTTAGCCATTGCTCAGGAATTATACGTTTCATAGATTTTGTTAAAGAGATTGATTATGATATCAATTACGTCGTTATTGAAAAGTTTGAAGAGTTCAATAGGTATTTGATCTGGACCGGTAGTTTTTCCAGATTTCATGTTATTAAGAGCATGTATTAATTCCGATTTCAATATTTTTATGTTTTCCTCATTTACTGTCAGTTCAGTTTTATCTGCTCTTTCATCACTGAATAGTTCCTCAATGTAGGTCGTCTATCTATGCAGTTTATCTTTTAATTCTACCAGTACCTGTCCATTTTGATCTTTTAAGACATTGTTGCCCTGTTTGTTCATTTTGTGACCTGTTACTTCTCTTATTTTCTTGTGCATGTGAAAATTGTCATGTTTCTTATTTAGCTGTTCTGTTTCTTCACATTGTTCTTCAAGATGTGCTTCTTTTGCTATCTTTATTTTTCTTTGTATTACTTTATGCAGTTCTTTATATTTGTTGGTATTTTTCTTGTTTATTCGTCTTTCGCCCATAAGATCTAATATCTCTTCAGTCATCCAAGGTTTTTTCTTTGTCCGCTTTTTCTTTAGTTGCGTTTCAGCTGTTTTTAACAGCACTTCTTGAATTTGTTTCCATATTTCATCTGCACTGCTTTCTGCTTGAATATCTGTATTTTTAATTTGTTGATTAATTATTTGTTGTGTTTTATCTTGTATTTTCGAATCTTTTAAGAGTTTTATGTCTGTGTTATTGTCTTGTCTACAGGGACATGATCAGAATATATATCAGCACCAGGGTATGTTTTTGTTGATTTAATGGCGTTTTTATATCTGTTGTTAACTAGTAAGTAGTCTATCTGGTTGCGTACTATTTTTTCCGGTTTGTCTGCTGGAGACTTCCATGTGTATAGTCGTCTTTCTGGGAGTTTAAAAAGCGTGTTTGTAATCACCAACCCTTTATCTTGGCAAAACTGTATTAAGCGATCTCCTCTGCCATTTCGTTGTCCCAGGCCAAAGCTACCCGTACATCCCTTGACTTTAATGTTGCCAACTTTGGCATTGAAGTCTCCGATCACTATTGTTATATCTTTGTGTTTGATGCTTTGATATACTTCTTCTAACTGCGAGTAAAATTCTTCTATTTCTTCGTTGTCTTTGTCTGCAGTTGGTGCATGTATCTGTATAATGTTCATTGTACCTATATTTGTCTTCATCTGCAGCATCATAATCCTGTCCGAGTATGGTGTAAAGCTCATAATTGTCGGTGTTATTGTTTTATTTACTATAATTCCAACTCCGTATCTATGTTCTCGGTCATTGTTGCCCGAATAGTACATGGTACTGTTGTCTGTTATGCACTTCCCATTTCCTGGCCATCTTGTATCGCTAACACCTAAAATGCTTATCTTTAACCTTTTCATTTCCAATTCTATATTGTTCAGTTTGCCCGCCCTGTAAAAACTATTTGCATTCCAGGTTCCAATTTTTAATTCATTTATTGATATTCTTTTGGCTTGGTTCACAACTTTCCCCAGGGATCCGATCAGAACTTACCCCGGACTTTATTTTGGTTCTGAACTTTGCCATATTGATGATGATTTATTATTACTAGGGATATCCATGTGGATCTTTAATGCAGTGGTTTCCCGTTGCCTTCTGCATCTTCGTGCCGTTGACCTATTTGGTTCATCCGCCTTTTGGATCAATTTCTTGTTCCAAGGACAAGAAGGTGCCCTACCTCCTATCAGCTCATCCACCCGAAGCTGTTGGCCGATAAGAAGGGGGATTGCTTATACCGGCAATCACTCGGTTTGCTGCTTGGTCAGGGACTACTTATTCGTCTAAGAACTGGCTGTTCTTAGCTTATCTCGTAGTTAACCTTTATATCTAAAGGCCGTTCACTATCCGCCACTTGTGACCCCGCTAGTAGCCTGCAGCTAGCCCTAGCGGGGGTGTATATAGTAAAGTATTTAATTTTTAAAAATGTATGTATTATAACTTCACGAAAACCTAATGAGAAAATAAGTAAATGCTCAAAGTAAACAAACCTTCTTTACTTGAAAATGGTCGTACATCTCTTTCTCTCACCTTTTTAAACCCAATATTGGACATACAGTTTCCTTACTGTTTTATTTCAATAATAGTATAGTTGAGTAATAACATCATTATTGAGTTTTAGTTTAGAGAAAAGTAAAGAAAAGCATTAGACGGTAAATATAGCAATCGATAGTTTTAGAGGCAGCAATCAAAGTTTAACTATATTTTTGTTGTATCCAAAATTGGATTAATAGTTCTGACGCCTAATTTATAAATTACAGAAATTAACTAAAAAAACGTCTGCGCTACATATCCTGGGTTTTGACAAGCCCATTTCACCATACAGCAAAACGTATGGAATGGAAGATAAGCAATATTGCACAACGGGACTGCTAGATGTCACTTAAGCCTTTAACAAGTTCTGAAATCTTAGTTTAGTTCTTAAAATAAAAAAGACTTTTCTTCATATTTTAAACTTCTAAAATTATACTTAAGAGATCGTAAGTTTCAAATAAAGTTTAACATTGAAGTGTTCAGTAAATTTATCCAATAAATGTAGGAGTACTGCAAGAAAGAGTTTTAGAGCCCTTCCTATATTTACTGTGCACAATGGACTTACCAGCGTCCGATAAGACAATCAGAGAAACATTTGCAGATGATATAATCATCGTCGCAAAGAATCAAGACTCAGCAACAGCCTCATCTTACTTACAAGATCATTTAAGCTCGCTGTAGGATTTTCTTTAGAAATGGCTCATTTAAGTCAATGGAAGATAACACCTTGCCCGCAAGATTACATAAATAACGAGGAACTCCCACTGACCAAAGGAATGAAATACCTAGCTAAACCCTGGACAGTAAGCTCAATTGGAAATCCCACATTACGAAAAAAGGAAACAAATCCGCCTAAAAATGAAAAAGTTCTAATCGATAAAAGGTCAAAATTATAATCTTAAGAACTGAATAGTCTAAAATATATAAAAATAAGCTTCTTTCTGTTGTTCTATTCTAGTTTAATAAAAAATACAAAAACTATTTTACCTTTACATATTGTAACATATCCTTTAACAATTAGGTTCTCAACCCTTTCAAGGCTGATTTTTATTTTCGTTATACATGTTATTATTAATATTATTTCATATTATGGTTTTTAAAAAAATTTCTGAATTTTTTTTTTCAAATATAATGTATTGTCCTATTGCATTATTTTAGTTGTATATTTAAGCTATCAGACTTCAACAACTTAAAATAATACACACAAACAAGTATTGAAATATTGCAATTTAGTAACTTGTTTTATCAGTATAAAAAAATATTTGATGATCTACTCAATAAAACTGCAAAAATGTAACTAAAATTGTAACTCCTCCTACAGTTATGAACCGATTTCAAAGGTTTTACGTTTATTGATTTCGGCCGCGATTCACCTGTTATAGGTCAAAAAATAAATTATAATGAAGCAATTAGACAGTTTGCGCCACCTATCGATATTTTATGCACTACTTGGCTAATTCTTGCCGTTAGTAGGCGCATTCGGCACAACTTCGATTTATGTGAAACCGATTATTTCCCAACGAATGTCATCATGCTTAGATAAGGCTAATAAAACGAGTTTTGGCTCTTTTTTTCAGTTGTCGACGAAAGTCTGAACCAAATATTTGGCTTGGGTTATCCGTATTTGAGACGGGCCTTTTTACTAGTACACAATAAATAGTAAAGCAATTGTTATAAAATGAGACACAAAAAAGCAAATAATATATAACATACACAAACTCCAATCAGCAATTATTGAATATAATGCGGAACAAGATGAAGCAAAAATTAGATGAGGAATTAGGAAAGGATGTGCTCCTTCTCTACTCTTCTTTAATATATACACATAACAAGCAATAAACAAATTTAAGCAAACACAAAACAAAGATAATCAAATACTGGTAGAAGCAGAGGAAACATTGATACAAACACTGAAAGAAATGGATGAGATTTTTTAAAACAACTACAACACATAAATAAACAAAAACAAAAGAAAAAAATGCTATGCTTAAAACAGAACACAATATTGGACAATATTACCATAAACAATAAAACCATAAAAGCAGTAAAAGAATTTGCATACCTAGGAAGTTTAATCATTAGAGATGGTAGATGCAGAAGGAAAATCAACAGTAGAATAAACCACGCAAAAAGAGAATTGTACGTCAAGTCCTAAAACAAGTACAAGACAAAAGAAGATATAGACACAAATAACAAAACAAGGGATACAAATAGTAGGTTATGTTTGGAAAGAAAATGTGTTACTAAAAACAATAATTGAATTGATAGATGATAAAAATCTAAGAAGTCGATCCTCAATGAAATTTACCACACAAATAACCGAAGGCTCAAGAAGTAAGAATTATCAAAAAATGAAAAGTGAAGTGCAATACAGAGAGAAGTGGAGAGCTGCTGCAAACCAGTCCCAAGATTGGAGATTAAAGAGACTAAAGAGAGAAACCAATGCGGGTAAAAAAAATGTCCTTTGCAGTCAATGTCTAACGCTAATAATACACACAATTTTGAAAAAATCTTATCTCTATCAATTTTATTTATAAGTGGTATGTAAAATATGTGAAGACTAAGTGCCACGCAATTAGAAAACAATGAATCCCATTAGGACAAAATTAACTGTTAAAAGCAATAGAAATAATATTTTACAATCTGTAAAATGGAAGCAATCAAAAACATTTTTCTATCTGTGTATAATGCCACGGTGTTATTTGTTTCACCAATTTATTACATAATCCAAAATATTATCTATTTTTGGATAGCTTTAACAACTTGTTGGGATTCCCACTTTTCATTTTGCCTGTAAACTAATTTTTTCTTTATCATCGTCGCCATTGACATCTGGTGGGCTACTTTAATAGTTGATGCCTAACTTGCGACCTTATTTATGGCTTTTAGAAGAAATCAACGAAAACCAGAGCACCGTAAATAAAAACATTAGACCGGTACAAATTAATGTTTTTTAAGCAAAACCTCTAATTTAAAAAGTTTCTTTTATAAGTATGAGATCAAACTCCGCCAGTGATCATTATATTAGCACTGTCTATCCCAATCTAGAATAAAGCATAAAAGGGAGAAGTACTAACCTTGCTAAAACATCAGGGTTAAGCTGGCCTGAATGATAGTACCCTGTAAGAGCTCCTATCCAGGGTTGCAGGGGAAGAATGCCAACGTCTCTAAAGACGGATAATGACAAATAAAGTTACAACTACAGAAGGCGAGGGGGAGCAAATTTCAATAGCGGCGTATGTACCCATATTGACTCCAGAGGAGTTGCTGATTAAAAACCCGCCAACCCACTCGGCAAACCTGGAGTTTTAAAGTTAAATCACCCCCTGTAACTCAACATAAAGACAAATTTTAAAACTTAAGTACCCCAGGTGTAGGGTTAATCGCATAATCCCTCTCCGGCACTCCGGTCTGTCTCTAGGATTCTGGGGGAGGTAAATATTCAAAAATAAGGAACAACAGAGTAGACCGTTGTGTAAAGATAAAAATTGAACTGTGAATGTAAGATAACTCTGTACACAGGACATATTAGCCCAATTTGAAGAAGAGCTAATATATATTAAGTGGGAGATTGTTGGACAGCGATGTCAAGGGAAGAGGAGAGGAAATGCTGGTTCTGAAAACATTGTATTATAAGGGAGAAGAAGAAGTATAATCTTGAAATTGCACTAAACAGAAAATAAACCAAAAATATTTGTTCAGCGGTGAAAATATCATCAAGAGTTATATACATAACTATTAAGATAACTAATCGGTATTACATAAAAATTATTCAAGCGTACGCACCAACATTTAAACACACGGATAAAGAGATTGAACAGTTCTACAAAGACATAGAGAAGGTAATAGATAAAAACAGAACCTATTTTACACTAATTGGCGTCTTTAATGCCAAAACTGTGAAACACCAAAGAGAAAAGACATCCATAGGTATGCATGGAGTAAGAACACGTAATGACAGAGGGTAAGCGTTAGTGAACTTCCTAGAAGCGCATCAATTAAGAACGTTGAATACATTCTTTCTAAAAAAAGAACATCGGAAATGGAAGTGAAAAAACCTTTATGGGATCACAAAAAAAAACGAGATAGATTTCATCATCTCAGACCATAAGAACGTTATACAAGATGTATCCGTCCTCAACCTAATAAACAACAGCGACCGTAGAATGGTAAAAACACGAGTAGAAATAAGTACAAGATTAGAGAGAAGAAAATTAATTGAAGGAGGAACTAGAAACACAGACCATACAGAGGTATGGAGCAAAGAGGACACCTACAGAAAACATTTTTAAGCAACCCGATCAAAAAGACCATAAATATTAAAGACCTTTATAATTATATCATCAATAACATAAAAGAAGCTGAAAATGGCGTACTTAAAAGGACAAATAAAACTATAAACTAAACTTAAAGAAAAAACAAGAAAACTAACAGGGCAAAGGAACAAAAAAACTAAATATTTCAGCAAAGAGAAAAAAAATTAACATGGGCATTAGAAAGCGAGTAAAATTAAACAAATCAGAGTACAATAAAAAAACTATTAGAGAAACCATTGAAAAACAAAGGACCTAAATTATTCAGGAGGAGAATCCAAGAAGAAAAAATATAATAGATGACAGTAGTAGATGACTGTACAATCGCAAATAGATCCTGGAATATACTAAAATGTTTACGAGGACTTATATTGTCTAAGACACAAAATCTATCCACTAGTCCAAACGAAAAACGAGCACCATTGACCAGACACTATACAGAGAACATACCCACAATTAGTACACATGAAATAAAACAAACTTTAAAGTAAATGAAAAATAATAAAATTGTGGGCTCGGGCGGGATAATAATAGAACTAACAAAAGTAGGAGAGGAAGTTTTTCTAGGGCACCTCGTTATTTCACACGTATAAACTTTCAACAAAAATAATAGCAACACGATTAACAAACCTCAGAACAGGAAGGTTTTAGATTTTTGGAGTACATACGCATCGTAAGACAAGTTGTGGAAAAAGCGCATGAATACAATCAACCCCTCTACCTAACCTTCATCAATTTTGAAAAGGCGTGGAAACGTAGACGCTGGTTAATGCATTACAGAGGTGCGGGATAAATTGTAGATATGTAGATTTAACCAAGAAAATATACGAAAATGTAACAGTGATATTCGAAGAGACGAACCCGATAATAGTGAAAAAAATACTCACAACTCTTTACTAATTTTTTAAAAGATGTCTTTAAAGCTTTGAACTGCAAGTTAGGGATGAATATCATTAGAAAATACGTGTCTAACTCACGATTCGCTGAGGATATTGTTTTATTAGCAAATAATATGAAAGATTTGACGTCGATAATTAAAGACTTGAAAACAGTAACAAGAAAAATCTGGCTAAAAATGTACATTACAAAAACAAAGATTATGACAAACAATGACGATATAGCACCTATTCGTCTCAAGAATGACCTAATAGAAGTTGTCAACGAATACATATACTTAGGACAAATACTTACTTTTAGGACAGATACTCAGGCGGCAGAAACTGGAAAAAGGGCTGCTTATCAAAATCTAAGTAACAACATACCCGGAACACCTTAAGACTAGACTGTTTAATCAATGAATTCTTCCAATACTCATGCATTCTTCGGAAATATGGTTTCTTACGAAAACCGCGATGAAAAAACTGAAAGTTACGCAAAAAAGAATGGAAATATCGATGTTTAGAGTGCGACCACAGAATAGAAAATCAATCGAATGGATTCGAGATAAAACCTAAGTTGGGGGCATAGCCCGACGCACCGTAACCTTGAAATGGCAATGGGCAGGTCATCTTATACGGTGAGACGACGACAGGTGGATCAAAAAGGTGACAGAGTGGAGGGCAAGGACGGGAAGAAGAGAACGAGGAAAACCGAAAACCAGATGGAGAGACGACATCAATAAGGTCGCAGAAACATAATGGATGGGAGCGACGGCGGATCGAATGGCATAGCTACAGTTCGGGAAGGCGTATGTCCAGAGATAGAATATTTAAACGTTAGGGATGATAATGTCATTGCAAGGTATTTTTTACCACTCAAGAAAGCTTTCTTGTTTCACAACAGTTAATAGAAGAAGTTCAATTTTAAAATACATTTTATTTAGAAATTAAGCCAAATTTTTCTGATGTACAAAATATTTATAAATATTATAACTTATGATCTGAAAGGATAAAAATCCTTTTATTACGTTGTATATAATCGTGAGACAGCTGTAGATATTTTAAATGAACAACATTTCTGCTTTAGTTGTTTTAACAACTGGACAGTATATATAAATTACACTGTTTTCTCTGTAAACAAAATTAAGTCCATGTTTTCATCCTAATTGTAAGACTCTTGGGTCAAAGACATTTTACCGTCTCCATTGACAATTTGGAGTATATGTGCGCGAGTTGCACTCATTGACCATTACATGTGTTTACTGACCGGCGTCTAGTCTAACTCTTGTTTAGTTTAGTGAATTCATTCTTAACCAAGCATGCACATTACAGTTCACTATAATCGACTGCATTAATTTTATATTAATATTGACTTGATATTAGGCCTTTATTGAGTACTATCTTTCATTTATTATTGTTTGCCCTACAGTAGTTTTGTATTCATAAAGATTTTATAAATTGATGTAGGTCTTACTATTTTTCATATAAAATATAATTAACAATTTTACAAACTATGGGAACTGGGTATATAAGGATAGCCTATTCGGCAACAGCAAATGCCCTCTAAAGCAAGGAAAATTGCATTACAGATACTAGTGGTGTCTATTAGAGCAGTTTAAGTGTAGCAAATGGCAAGTTAAACATCCAGAAGTACATCTCATTAGCCTCATTAGTGTTTTTAACGGTGCACTAAGAGGACTAATGAAATTAAACAGGCCTGCAAAGGCTTACCAACCGCCCGGCATTTGCGGCGCTGCCGAGCGTCCTGGGCCGTCATTTTTTCAAGTGCCGCTGTCATCGTTCGGCGGGTTAATTAAATATGTGCCGGCGGACAATTACTTTTTCTAGTCCGACTCGTCCCAGCTACGCTTTCCGCTGTTTGTTGCAGGCCTAATTAAACTCCAGCGGTATCAATGCCGTATGTCGATCACAATTACAGGGTGCCCTGTATTGACAGTACATCAAACTCGAATTCTGAGCGGCGTCCGCTCCGGTGCAGTTGCAATATAGCCTGTAGCTCGCTTGCATCGGTTTGATATTTTGGATGACGTGCTGAGAACGCCGTATCGTTTTAATATGCCGCAGGTGAGAGAGCAAGTTGCGTTGCATTGTTGAAAAAATAGCGAAACTATTAGAACTTTCTAAATAAAAAATAGTAAAATTGTTTTTTGTCGTTTTACTCTTTTGTTTTTGCGAAAGAACAAATGTTACAAAAAATATTTTTTTATTCCCAACAATTATACTATCTATTTAAACTTTATTTTATTAAAGGAATAGTCGCTTCGCCGGGTTTAAGATAAAATCTACTGATTACTCTGTTGATTTGAACTGTATGTAATGTACAAAAATCGCGATCTGCGTGATAGAAGAAAGGCAGTTTGAAAAGGGTTAAGATCTATATGTCGCAATAAATGTTTGAAAGTGTAAAATCCATAAGCTCACTTAAGGGAAATGTAAGTTACCAACAGAACAAACCAAGAAAATGACGACTTAAAAGTTAACAGACACAAAAGTAAGAAAACTAAATGGGTTCATGGAAAGAAAGTTTAGACTATCAACAAAAAATAAAATTTTAATTTACAACACAGTCATTCCACCTATTTGGACACATGGGGTAGAGCTATGGGACTGTTATTCCAAAACAAATGTAGCAATAATTTAAAGGAGTTAGTCAAAAATACTCTGGTAGAGTGTAGATGCTCCTTGGTGTATAACGAAAAGCTATCACTCATCAAAACATTAGAAACTCACACAAACCCCTTACTGGAAAAGTTACTGAAACCAAGGATTAATAAAGGACTAAAAAATTGTGGTCAATAAATCTAATGTGAGTTTTTAAGTTCTTTTGAAAAAGTCAATTTCTAAGACTTGGACTTAAGTTACATTGGTTGCTTCAATGGATGCTAACCTTATCATGTAATTTACCTGCTTGTACACCTAGCGGCCATTAGCCCTTTAGCTTATAGAATGTAAACACTGTTCTGATTGCTAAAAAATTAATTAAAAAGAAAATTATAAAGTTATCCCGTTATCTCTGCTTGTTTGAGGGCAAAATCATTCAAAAATATTATAAGCAAAAAGAACCAATTGCAAAAAAGGGAGTTTATAGTGAGGATGAATATAACTGAATGCAAGTTTTGCAAAAGCTCTATTAATGTAGTTATGATTTCGCGCTTTTTTAATATAGTTTCGTTGCTTGCAATACACAGCTCCAAAAGGTTTGTTCCATTTTTGAAAAGCTTATAAGTATGGCGCTCAACAATTATATCATATTTCCCTCCTTTATATTTAGGTTTGCAAGCGATCCTTTTCCAAGATTACTTTTTCTTTACAAAGTAAGAAAAACTCTTAACACGATTCTATTTCAAATCAGAATCAGTGATTGCTGACGTGGAAGATCATCCAGACTTGGCATCTTCATCGATCAATATTTTACTTGATTTAAAACGATTGAACGATCGCAGCATTAAACTCTGCTTAATAGTCTTTTATAAATGGATTCTAGGATATTTTAAATGTTTTTACAAATCAAAAAAATGTTTCTTCAAGTTTTTTTTACATTACTATCATCATAAATAAAGTTATTATACTGTTGTAAGTTAAAAACCAGTAATGGTAGTGCTAGTTTGCTAACAGTGTTGTATGTGGAACACGATTGACGTATCGGGTGGCGCGCTGATACAAACGTTCAGATCTTTTTGGATACACTTTGTATATATAATTTTTTTTATAAAACAATTAAAATATTGGGCACAAAGTCACATAAAGTTAAGTTTCTTCAATTGATTTAAAGTTATAATCAGCATTATTTACGATCTGAAACAAGAAGAATTGTGAAGACCGAGCATATTTTTGAAAGGTATAAATGTACTGTAACATTTTCTTTAGAAACTACAAAGCAAATTGTTATAAAAGATTGCTAAAGTAAAATAGAATTACCGAAGACTATTTAAAGTTTACATGTTCGAAAAATTCCGCGTTTTACTTTCATGCAGTAAGGAAGTGTTCCGAGCTCGTAGCGATAAGTGAGTGCAACGCGCGGAAATCGTTGACCCTCGAGTCACCTATATCAGTATACCTCAACTGATATAAACTATTTTTACGTTATATATTTTTGAAACACCAGCGAACTAATCGCAAGTTATCAACATGAATTACAATAGCAGCAATTATTATTATCAACAGCCAACAACCGCTCAACAGGGTTTCCAGCCTCCCATTAATTTCAATCAAACGACAAGCCAGGTAATACCACTATCTCCTGTTATAAATGCTTCTTATATACCTATTAACCAGCAATATACACCCCACACACAAATTCCAAAGACATTTTCCCAAACACCGTTACAGATACATAACCCTATCACATCAACGCAATCAAATAACATGCTTAATAACGATGCAATAAGTAACATGAATACCTCAGATTCTGAAAACGATATTGAATTATCTAAATACACCGAGTAAAGATTGGCAATGTGTCAGAAATAATAAACGTAAACGAATATCTAAACAACCAGCATCAGCGAACACTATGATACCTACTATAGATAATAACAGATACTCGGTTCTCACAAATCTTACTGATGTGGCTGAAATAGAAAACACATCAAACATACAGCAAAATAAAACACTCAAACCACCACCAATATTTGTAAAAGGGGTTAAGGACTTTAATAAAATGGTCGCAGCACTAACAGATGCTGCAGAATCAGAACAATACAAAACTAAATCACTGGCTGATAACGTAATTAAGATATCTGTCAACATGGCTGATATATATCGCAAGCTAATCACACTCATGAAAGAATCTAACGTCATATATCACACCTGTCAGATGAAAGAAAATAAAGCATACCGTGTCGTCATTCGTACCTTACACCACTCTGTTCCCACAAAAGAAATAGCCGATTTAATGGAGGAGAACGGTCACAAAGTGAGATCCGTAACCAACATTAAACACCGAATAACAAAAATGCCCTTGCCAATGTTCTTTGCAGACTTGGAACCTGCGCCAAATAACAAAGACATTTATAACCTCAGGTTTTTACAAAACCAAATTATAAAGGTCGAACCATCACACAGAAATACTATACAACAATCGTACAGTGTATGAGGTGCCAACAGTATAACCATACTCAGGACTACTTTAACCGTCCATTTGTATGTGTAAAATGCGGCGGCTCACATGATACCCGATCTTGTAAGAAGACAAAAGACTTACCCGCCAAACGTGCTCTCTGTGGCGGAGAGCACCCGGCTAATTATCGAAGCTGTACTGTACATAAGGAACTTCAAAATAAGTTAAGATCCAATACATCCTTACAAACTTGATCTACAAACATCAAACATGACCCAACAACGACTTCATCAAACTCACCCAATCTTCCCTAATCATCACAACCCACAAACATATAGTCAGGCCGTGCAAGGAAATACAAACACTACACAAGCACAACCCCAAGATGTAACCCTACAAAACTTTCTAGAAGAATTTAAAGCTATGTTTTCACAACTGATGCAACAAAACAACATGGTAATAAACATGTTGTCCACAGTCATAAGTAAACTTGTAAGATAATGGCTAATTCACTCCGTATATCGTTATGGAATGCTAATAGCATCCTGTCAAAAATCTATGAAATTGAACCATTTTTAAAGCTAAATAATATAGTTATCCTACTTATATCTGAGACACACTTTACAGACAGGTCTTTTCTAAGAATACCGCACTACACATGCTATAACACAGAACACCTTGACGGTACAGCGCACGGAGGCACAGCTATATTAGTACGAAGCTCATTAGCTCACAATGAACTGGAAAAGTACGAAGAACCGTTTCTCCAAGCAACTACTATTCAAGTCTACAAATTATCACATCCACTAGTAATCTCTGTTGCGTATTTCCCGCCCAGGCATAGACTTTCCAAAGACGTCCTCAAGCCATTCTTTCAATCTCTTGGCAACAACTTTATATGTGGAGGTGACTATAACTGCAAACATGCCTACTGTAGCTCTCGTCTAATAACTACCAGAGGCAGAGCTTTATATGAGCTCATCCGGGAAGAAAACTATGGCTACCTATCCACCGGAGAGCCCACATACTGGCTCACGGATCTAAATAAGGTACCTAATTTACTGGACTTTTTTATCAGCCAAGGTATATTCTCTACCTATACAGATATAGTCAGCAGCACTGACCTATTATCCGATCATACACTAGTCATTGCTACAATTAGCACTACAATTATTAAAAGACAAGCTAAACTGTCCCTATACAGCCAATAAACCGACTGGGACGAATTCGGAATCAGCCTGCGCACCCCTAAGAGGAAGCCACTGAACACTTCATCACTACTGTTCAATCTGCAGCCTGGAGAGCTACGCCCAAATTTCTAAATACGGTACGACAGGATGGAAATATCCCCAATGAAATCCTTGAACTCATCAAGCAAAAGAGGAGGGCAAGATCTAAATGGCACAGGACTCGAAACGCAGCTGAAAAAATGATATTTAATAGACTAACCAATGTCCTCAAGAATAAACTCAAACTGCACAAGCAAGAAACTTTTCAACACTATCTAACTTCCTCGTCCCGAGCCGACCACAGTATCTGGAAAGTTTCTAAAGCTAATAAAAGACCACAGGCTGTTAATCCACCTTTAAGAAAACCAAATAATGACTGGGCTAAGACAGATCAAGAAAAAGCAGATCTCTTCGCCCAGCACTTTGCTCAAGTTTTCACCCCCTACTCTACTGCACCCGATGTTGAGATTCAAGAATTCCTGCAGACGCCACTTCAAATGTCGCTCCCCATCAAAAGCTTCACCTATACTGAGGTGCTTGATGAAACTCGCCATCTAAACAATAACAAAGCCCCTGGGTATGACCTAATTACGGCTAAGGTGCTTACTGAACTGTCCAAAAACAGTATAACGGTTTTACGAAACCTGTTCAACTCCATACTGAGATGCCAATATTGGCCATCATCGTTAAAATTTGCGCAAATTATTTTAATACCAAAACCTGGTAAACCTACTGAAGATGTTGCCTCTTACCGTCCAATAAGTCTGCTGCCACTAATCTCTAAGCTGTTAGAAGAACTTATAATCAAAAGACTGTATGATAGTGACACACTGGAAAACTGCATACCAGACCATCAGTTTAGATTTAGGCGGTACCATTCCACGATTCAGCAATGCCATCGACTTGCAAATATCATCAATGCGGCCCTCGACGCCAAATCTTACTGCCCTGCAGTTTTTATAGACATTAAACAGGCATTTGACAAGGTGTGGCATGATGGCCTATTATATAAAATTAGAGAACTACTGCCAAATGAATACTATCTTTTGCTAAAATCGTACTTGAATGATCGCTACTTTCAAATAAAATATTCTGACTTCCGACCAATCACCTCAAGTGTGCCTCAAGGCAGTGTCCTTGGACCGCTGCTATATTTACTATATACTTCAGATGTATCCCACAACAAATAATACACACTTAGGCACATACGCAGATGACACTATCCTCCTTTCCAGTCATACCAATCCTCATATAACATCCTCTAACCTACAAACCCATCTAACTCATCTTCAGACCTGGCTTGCTAAATAGAGAATCAAGGTCAATGAAATGAAAAGCACTCACGTTACCTTCACTCTAAATCACTCCGACTGCCCTCCAGTTATTCTGAAGAACGTACCCATTCCTCAAGCAACAGAAGCCCGCTACTTAGGTCTTCATTGAGACCGACGACTCACCTGGAAGTCTCATATATTGAAAAAGCGTAAAGAGATTGATCTGCGAATCAAGAAAATGTACTGGGCGCTTGGTAAAAAGTCGTGTCTTTTCCTCGAAAACAAGATCCTACTCTACAAAACAGTAATCAGGCCCATATGGACTTACGGCATTGAGCTATAGGGCTGCTCTTGTAAGTCCGATGTTAACATTATTCAACCTATAAGTCACAACGGTAGAAGAAGAACGTACCAAACGAAGTAACACCCACTTTGCACGATTGCACGCCCATCCCAACACCCTTGCATCCAACCTTCATCAGGATCCCCCACTGAGAAGATTAAAAATAAAGAAATGGCCCAGTGATCTTAAAGGAGTGCAACTCTAATGAAACGGGATAACATAGCTGGATGGACTCCCCTCACGTCAAATGTCATCAGATTAGCTCATAGAACATTGATTTATTGTATTACGTTCTGATTGTTAATTTGCTTATAACCAATATAAAAAAAAAACATGTTCGAATCTGGTTTAGGCAGCCTTAAAGAAAATACGGATATCCACTTTGTAGATAATGTGCCAAGTTTTGTTAGAACGTTCATGTTAAGGTAAATATAGTAAAAATATGATATTTGGGGGCTCATTTGTGAAAACATTGTAGAGTATGAGGTACATTCAGGTTATAACAGCTCCAAATTTTTTTTCAAGACTGGGAACAGATAGAAACATGCGGTTTATTTTAAAACATGCGCGCACTCTTTGTAAATCCGTGACAGAGATGGCAGAACTGCACGGCACACAGGATTCTAGGGGCAGTAACGATAGTGAGAACTGTTTTTATACTTAAAATGGCTACGGTTGTATTACAAGAACAGTGTGTAATTATTTGTTTTCTCTATTTGCGTGGTGTGACACCGAATGAAATTCATTGCTAGTTGAGCTAATCATGTGGTAATGGTGTTATGGATGTGCCTAATATGCGTTTGTGGGTGCAGCAGTTCAAAGAAGGCAGAACGTTGTGTGACACCAAACCAAGACAATCCCGGCCTCTCACCAGCCGATCTGACGACATGATCAAGCGAGTGGAAAACTTGTTTTGGAGGATCGCCGAATGTGTGTAGAACACATCGCCTCCAAAGTTGCAATTTTCTTGGGATCTGTGCACACAATTATGAAGAATGCATGAAGATCTGAAAATGCGAAAAGTCTCCTTCAGGGGGGTGCTACGAATGCTGACAACTTTGAAGTGATTTATTATCTTTGAATTCTTACTTTTTAGTATTCTCTTTAAAAATACATTATAGGTCGTTAATCAAAACACAAAACTAGGTATATCCTGAGTCTTATTGTATTCCAAAGACATTAAGAAATCATGAAAATAGACAACCCACCAAAGTTAAAAACAAATTCACCTGTTTATTTCTATATACTAATTATTATAGTTATTTGAAACGATAACCTGTACCGTAATGGAAATTTGCTACTCTATTTACATTGAGAAATACATACACTTCTGAAATTTACGAAGATAATCTATTACTAAAAAAAACTAGAACACAAAGCTATATACCGTGGGGTATAATATTTCTCAATCCAAATAGTCTCAAATTACTATATATTATGTAATATTATTACAATTTTACAAACACGTAATAAAACCCTTCCTCCAATCATACGCAATTATTTACATATGGCTGTATAAGGATTCAAAAGCTATGAACGAACTGTGGAATTCGAAGAAAACAAAAATTATTTTTGAAAAACGATTAAACGATAGTAGAACTATTAAAAACAAACTTAACGGTTTGATAAGTTTATTCTAGAAAGAAACTACTGCAGCACTTTATTAAACACCACATTAAGCTGCATGTTTTGGAATTATTTTAGCAAATAGGTATTTGGAATGTAATACCTCTTTACAAAGACGATAAATGCAGAGAAGATAGTTGAGATATACAAGAACTGTTTGCTGCGATTTTTAAAAATGGTATGTAGAATACAATTTTGAAATGCCAGTTCAATCGAAAATATTTGGTTTTGTAATAAGCGTACGTAAAGGAGTAAACGCATACTATTTCGCTTCTCACCCTTAAAACCTAGCCGTTAGTGCAAAAAATCGTTACCGTGTGGTACTGGATAATAACGGTAAATAGGTACTTTTTCAAGTCAGAGTACAACGTTTTTGGTACTTTAGAAATCTAATTTTGTTTTATTTTTAAAATAAAAATCTTTATTAAAATAAGTCGGACTAATTGTGACCATTTAGAAGGTTCGCTCCATTAATAGTAAACATAGAAAATGGCACCATATGCACGCATATTTATAGTTGATTAACAAAAGGCAAATAAGGACCAAAAACTATAATATAGCATAATTCATCAACTGCACAGAACACTAATGGAGTATGAAATAAAAACTTTACATTACCGTTTCACCACAAAACAAATATAGCTATTATATTAGGTGGAGAACTTAAAAAGGTGTGTGTGGGAGGAGAAATGGGTAGTGATCTTCACATTCCACACAGTTATACCGGTGAACAACGAACTTTCTCTGTTACAGCGTATTTAGAAGATAGTGATCCATCTACATTTTTATCTTCTACCTCGTGCTCTTGTTCTAAGTAGGAAAGTCATTTTTCTTTAGGCTAATAACTTACGTACAAAGGGACAAACAATAATAAGAAGAGATAGTAGTGCAGGAACTGTTAGGACCCCCGAGAATATGGAGGCTGTACGAGCTGTGATTATAAGGAACCCTCGAAGATCTGCCAAACGCCATATCGTTGCTCTCAGACATTCGACTCGAACAGTAAGGAGAATTTTGCATGATGACTTACACCTACACCTGTATAAATTGCAAATAGCTCGTGCTTTGAACCCCGGAGATTTTTCTATCCGCGTTAGTTTTTGTGAGCACTTATTATAGCTGCTTGAAGACGATCCACAGCTTATATTGATATTCTATGGATAAATGATGAAACTCATTTCCACATCAGTGGATAAGTTAATAAATACAATTTTCGCTATTTGGCTGTTGCTAACCTTCAACAACTTTACGAACGGCCTCTACATTCGGACTAAGTTATGGTCTGATGTGCAATTTCTTCGAATGAAATAATTGGCCCGAATGATGGTCATACAGTTACTGTAACATTAACGCGCTATATTCAAATACTGAAAACTTTTCTGTGGATGAGAACCCTCATTTCGAATAAGATGGAGCAACTAGTCGCGCAGCTACGATATCAACGAATTTTCTGAAAAACCTTTTCCTGGACCGTCTCATCAGCAGGAATGGGGATTTTCAGTAACCTCCAAGATCGACAGGCCTGGGTCCTGTGATTATTTTCTATAAAGATATCTCAAGTTAAAAATTTTTGAGACTCGCCCAGCAACTATATTGGACTTAAAAGTGAGGATTGAAGAAGAAGATCGTGCAACAACAACGGCTGTAGTACGTGTTAGTAAGAATTTCCGTATGGGACTCTGACAATGTATACAAAATGATGGTCGCCTTCTTTCTGAAGTAATATTCAAAAAGTAAAACGTTTTTGCTTTTATACTAATTTACAATTGTGCTCTTAAAATTTGTTGTAATAAATAAGAAAGAAAAATTTTTTTTCGTTTGTTTTTCGATGCCTACAAGTAGTGCGATTTGACTGCCCCACTCTGTATATGAATAGTCTTGAAACTATACTACATTAAGTTCATTAATTAAAAATAGGGGAATACTTCTATACCGTAAGGTAGAAGAGGATCGGTTATGTTTTTATATGTATCTTGTTTGAGATTGTAACATTTTCTTACATTATTTTTTTAACTTGAAGTTTTTTTACTAAATAGTCTCTTATATCACCTTCTTTATATCTGATTTTCAGATTAAATTAGCCTTCTTGTTGTTCTGTAAATTTGCCTCTATACACAAAAACTTTAAATATATCTTTGCTGCTTTAACTAGATCTTTCCTGTTTTCTTGATCTCCCTCTTTCCTCCCCACTTGTATGTTCAATTCCCTATGCAACCTAGTAACCAGATACTGCTAAAGTTAATTAAAATTACCATAAGGGTGAGCTTTAGTTAAGGATTGAGTGGGAGCAGGTCCAAATAATAAAAACACAAAGGATTACGCGAAGTTACTACTTGCCTAGGCATAAAACCTCTTGCGATTTGAGAGGAAAGCCGGGGCAAGCGTAGGATTTATTGGTAGTTGTAAAACTTAAACTAAATACAAAACTTATATTAAAGGAACAATAGTAAATGACAATACAAACCAAAGGTGTCGCAACGCCGCAGAGGCGCGAACACAATTAGTCGCAAGGTACCTTTTCACAAGCAACGAGAGCTCTCTTACCTGGACGTGTGTGTGCGCCGCACCGTCTATCCCGCACGGTCATCGCACCGCCTGGGGGAATTTAAATATTACAGTAACAAACTGATAATACTCTAGAATTTCAACTCAATTGTTATATTATTTAGGATAAATTAAAGAATTAAATTGGTTGCACTCAATAGAAAAATGTGGTAAAAACTATTTTATAAATAAATGTGACTAACCAAAAAATATTCTTATTAGTGCTAATTATAAACGTTCTTTTAATAATTACTCACAATATCTAGACACACTTACTTCTAACCACAACTAACTGTGACTGTTTTCCTGACACATACACATCTCACACACAGATACGCGGGATGTTTGAGTTCAGATGGCCTTAGACGTTTTACAGTTTCATCACCTCCTCTCTCAGAAACTCTCTAATCGTGAAGATTCTTGCGTTTTTGCAGGTGATCGTGTTTCTGACGTCCCACTTACAATTTTTTGATGTAAGTTTTAATAATATGTCTCCAGGCTAGAGCTGTGTATGTTGTTATTAGATTGAAGATGGTTTTTTATATCGTCATCTTGTTCTCTGTCAATCACTTGATTGGATAAAGCCGTGGGCCTAGATACACCGTCGCTGATTTGGAATTTCTTGCTATTTTCTAAACGTGTGTTTCCCAAGTGATTTTTGCGTTCACGATTACATTAAGATATTTGGCTTCGTTCCTCCAGCAAATTGCGTGCCCGAAGATTGTGCTGGACTGAAGTCTCCTCACCTCGTTTTATTTATAAGCATCACGGCTTCGCTTTATTTTTGAATTGCTTCCAGTGCACCAAAAAACGAATGAATCTTCAAAGACATCCAGACTGCCTTGGAGCTCTTTTATTGTCAGGTGAGTCTTAAGCGATCTGACTATTGACATTGTGTAGTCTACGTTTAGGGCGTGCACATATCTGTGCCGTAAACAATAAAAAGGGTCGGGGGTAGCATTGATTCTTGAACTCCTACGCATTACCACTTCTCCGATAATTGAGCGCTGCTCAATTTGTATTTCGAACCTTCCGTTAGTCATGAGAGACCGAATCAGTTGAATAATTAGCTACTGGATGAATATAGAGCCCATCTTATATACCAGCTAGTAGCGTTATATTGTGTTAAAGGTTTTGGCCACATTTAGAAAAATCAATCCGATGACTTATTTTTTATTGAAGCTTTCGGCGATTTGTTCCATCACCCGTAAGAGATTGAGAGTAGTCTTGAGGGACACCAAAGTATTGAAATATTTCTTTGCTACTGCGCTTAAAACTTTCTTGACATCGACTGCGTGTAGCCTTTTAATGAAGAATTAGCTTTTAGGGGTAAACCACATTTAAAATACTTTTCTCCGTTGCTAAAATGCTTGATATTTGGAGTTTGGAAAAATTTTTATATAGTTTTTTGTTTTAGTCAAAAGGATTTAGCTTTGAATGCGAAGCAGGTTATGCTTTGTATATTATAAAGTGCAGGATATTTGCAGACAGCCGATCTGCAGTCTTTTTGATCTTGTGGGAAGAGGTAAAATCTTAAAAAACTAAAACAGTTTTTGAAAAGGTTCTGTAATGGGGTTTAAGAAATTTTTAATAATCTCTTAAATATAATAATCGGTGTTAAGTTTGTTGTAAAAGTTAATTTTTTGTTAGAAATGCCGGATGCATGAACTTACTATTTAAGTTTAACCGATTAAAAAAAAATGAAAGAGCATTTACTTGACTGATAATGTAATAGCTTTAATTTACTAGAATCTTAAATAAATTTTGCTAAAACTATAGGTAACAAATTGAAAAAATAAATAACTAGCAATAAAACGCGCAACAGGCGATTATTCATCGCTGTATTTATCACTGTTTTTGCTTCTTCCATTTTATTCCTGTTTCTACAACTAAAAATATTTTTGGCCAATAAAAATTTCTAACCAATAAAAAACAAAAAACGTGACTGTTATTTCGAAAGCTTTACGCTAAAAATTAAATCAATCTTTTAAAACATTAAGCGAGACATGTAAATTTCGCTACTACAACCAATGAAACATTAAAAAGTATCTAAATTGTATGAACATAAATTATTTATAATCTCAGTACGTACTCACTCCACTAAGATTAAAATTTGATAGAAGCCAATTTAGTATTTCCGACAATAATGCAAACTTCCAATACATTTTTTAATCATGAGCAAACAGCACCGATTTAGCGTTTAAAGTGTAAACAGAGCTATCGAGCGATTTACCGAGTAAGTCAACATAATGCATATTAAATTAGCTTAATTATTCTACGTAATTTACATTGTTAATAACCGTCGTGTGCGTCACACAAATTTTGCGTTGGAAACGTGCCATGTAGGAGTAGTCTATTTTTAATTTTTATTTATGACTTTGAATTGTAGATTGCTTTTAATTACTTAATTTATTTTCTAGTATGAGTATCTTTTAAATGATTACATTTTAATAAAAAAACTCGCAGTTTATTCATACAAGGAACAACAGATAACATTTTCTTGAGTAATGCGCCCTTGTTATAAACACATTATTATGATCGTCCTGCATTGTTATTTCTGATGTTCTGCTTTAACTCTTCCAAATACTGGGCCGATTTTCTTTTTGTCTTTGCATATCCAAAGAGAAACAGAAGTTGGTTCATAACATAAGGCATTTAACATACCTTTTTTGCAAATCTACTCACTCTAAAAGACTTTCATGCAGTGCCTTACCTAGTTAAAACCACAGATATTTTATTGGGTAATCTTGATGTTTTTATTTTCGTTAACATATTGAGCACCAGTGATGATACATTTTTTTATTGCCATTATTATACAATCTGTTCGTAGAGTGATAAATAAATTAATTAGAGGAATATATTTGTAGCAATGGAAAAATACGTTTATTAGTGTTGGTTATTGAAGCAAGTTTGATATTGTAGAACCTTATAATTGTACAAGGTTCTACAATATGAAACTTATAATTTAGTCTAAAAAGTCTAAATTTTAAAATATAAACAGAAAATCAAGAGTACAAGGTTTGTTCGGTAAGTAATTCGCCCTATTTTTTTTATCCGCGACTATCCGTCGCACAGAGTTACCGCTTGCACGGAAGGATAGGAGGGAGTCTTGGGAACACAGCCTGACCCTCATCAGTCAGCTCCGAGCTCCTGGAGCGTCACAGTGCCTGTTTCAGTGAACCCTTGTTTGAGTGCTCTGTCGAAATTAAGATGGAACAAACTCTCCAGCAGCGATACGCGATAAAGTTTTGTTTTAAACTTTAGAAGACGCCGTCGGAGGCTTTTGAGTTGCTTCAGAAGGCTTTTGATGAGGACCGCATGTCTTATTCACAGTGCAAAAGATGGCATAAAATGTTCAAGGAGGGTCATAAGGAGGTCGCCGACGAACAACGATCAGGTTGCCCTTCAAGGTCGCGAAATGAAAATTCGGTTGACAAAGTGTGCTAATTGTTGAACTCTGATCGAAGAATGAGTGTCCGTCTAATGTCAGAAATACTTGACATTCCGAAAACCAACGTGCCCGAGATTGTGACGAAAAACTTTCAAATGCGGAAGGTGTGCGCCAAACTTGTCCCGAGAGTGCTCACCGATGACCAAAAGAACAATCGAGTGGAAGTGTGTCAAGAATTGCTGTAGTCCCGGTGTGGCCCCTCCCGACCTTTTTTTTGTTCCCGAAGATTAAAAAATCTCTCAAAGGGCAGCATTTGGGGACCCTGGAAAACATCAAGGCGGGTACGATGAGGTTACTAAAGGACATCCCAGTGAAGGACTTCCAGGACGCATATAAAGCATGGAAATCTCGTTGGAACAAGCGTGTTGAAGCATGAGGGAAGAATATTAAGTAATTGTACGAATCGGTTCAATAAATTTCTTAAAACAAAAATGGGCGCATTAATTTCCGGACAGACCTTATATATTGCATCCTAAGACTACGGTTGTATACAATGCTGGAATATTAGGATAACAAGGCGAAGTAACTTTCACTAAATTTCACTATATCCTCTTTTACAACATGCAGCTTGAGGTTATTATAAATGTCTGCGTTATTTATATAGTATAGTACATTACGGAGGGCTCAAAAGGTGCTAGAGTAAAATCTTTCAGTTATGGCTAGATTGGAGGGCGACGCAGTTTTACAGAGTTGGATTACGGAACGCCATACTGGTTTAAAAAACTAATTTATAAATCAGAAACTCGCCGCGGAGGGAAAGTTGAGAATGTTAGTTTTTGTTGAACTTTGGGTTAAGTTGTTTGCATTTAGTCCATATACAGGCTCTTCATGCCAGATCTCGATCAAAGTGGATACCAAGATCCCTTTGAAAATCCCATCGAGAGTAACAGGTAGAGAGACCTCTTGGTTTTGTAAAATGATTTGTACAGACTTGGTGTCATTATTTTATTCGCCAGTTTTTAAATTAATCTTGGATAACATCTTCTTCAGTAAGCAATAGTGGAGAGTCGTCTACAAAATTTGAGATTGAAACTTTCTCACAGGTTGATAGATCTACCTTATATAGTACGTATAATACTTGTCTTAAGACGCTCTCCTACGGTAGTTCAAAGTCTATGGAGGTCAGTTTGGCTTGTTCTTTATCGTTTGTCTATTTAAAGAATTTGTTATGTAGATATAATTGTAACAAAAAATAAACATAGTCAGAAAGCTATTTTTTAACTCATATAGTAGACTTTTATGCCAGTCTTTGTTACATTTTGGACTAATAAGTAGGAAAATGGCACTACGGTATTTTTTACCCATAAAGGTGGCATTAATGCTTTCTACAACTTTACGAACTTGCCTAAACCGAATTGATGATTTGGTATGAAGTGATGTTTATTTATAATGTGTACTAATCGCTTAAGTAATGGACTTTCAAACAACTTTAAGATTATAGCTAATAAATTTATCGGTTCCTATGACTGTTGAGTTAGGTGGCTTACCAGGCTTTTGGATTGGAATAATTTTTGCAATTTTTGTAGTACCAAGAAGTGAACGGTTCTTAAGATTGCATTCAATATAAATTGTAGCACTGAGAATTCTTTGTCTAGAAGTTTTTTTATAATTTTCCCTGTTATTAAATCGCACCCAAGTAATTCTTTGTTGGCAAATTTTTATTATATTTTTTGATCTTTTACTTTAGCAGATTAGATAAACGGTTAAACTTGTAACATTGCATTTAAAAACTTATTTTCTTTTTGCCAATTCCAGTTACTCTAGTTAGTTGAAAAGATTTTCTGAAATGTTCAACAAATACCTAGGTTTTTTTAGTACACTTGTCGGATTGGATGGTGGTGATTTCCAGGCGTTCTGTACTGCTATCAGAAGATCTTCTACTATTGTTTTGATATTGTCCGCTATTTTTAGTTGTTTATTTAAAATAAAAGTTTTTTTGAGTATATACCGAAAGTAGCACCAATCAATTAGATGATCGTATAGTTGCGGCAGCTTAGTTTTATCGATTACAAATGTAGTTATGGACAGTACCATAGAAGTATGATCTGAGCAGAGGTGGCAGCTTTTTCCAACGTTTAGATATGCTTGCCCAATTACATAATAAAATAGCCATTGGAGTCGATTGCAGAACGTAGACCTCTTTTGAATTTTGTAGTTCCTCAATTCAATGGGGATTTGACAGTTAAACTTGCCGGGCAAGTTGTTGAGTAGATAGTGTATATGAAGAATAAGGGTATGTAGATTATAAGTAGCATTAAGTTTGGGACACGACATTTCCCCAGTGTTAAGAGATGGGAAAGGGTTAGGGCTTGCGTGGGCAGGGTCGCCTCCTTAAAGTAAATCTATCCTCTATCGGGGTCATAGAGGAGTATCTACCCGCTTGTCCAATACTCTTACTGACACAGAAGTCTAGAAAGTCTATAATTTTTGTCAGATCAGTAGACCAATAGGTGGGTTTACTCGTGGAAGTATAGTCTAGATATTTTTATTGTATTACTAAATGTAAAACTTTTTCTTTTGGAGAAATCAATCAAGATCCTCAGTTTGAGTGTTTGGCAATGTATTTAGTTTCCACTGGATGTAAACCTGAGTCATAAAATATTTAAAATATTCATGGAATTCTTAATTTGTCTATAGCTGGGTAAAAGAGAAAGGTGGAGAAATAAATATGCTCCTCATATTACTAGAGTCATTCTAGTCTTACTTTTAGAGTTATGGGTGCCAGGAAATCTGTCAAACTTCTCCAATTAATGATAATTGATATTTTTCCTAATGATGACTGCAGTTCTACTTCTGGCGTTACCACTTCCTGTGGGTGTTCTGTATTGTAAATTTTATAGACTGATATTTAAAGTATGTGCTTCCAGTAGTGTTCCTTAAAAATAAGTAAGATGTCAACATCGTTAGTGCTAAGGCACGTCTCTTGCATTTTGTGGATATATTTTTCTTATAAAATAGCTCCAATGGTATTTTAGCTTTGTTGTTCTCTTTGGGCTCAAGGTCAATATAAAATAAATTTTTGGATTTCTGGGTTTGCTTATTTTACAAAATTGTAATATTTCTCGGTGTAGTCTTTAGTTGTTAGGGCTGCATTCAGTTTATTCATGTTGATTATATTATGCAAGTACCACGCACTAAACAACACTAAAAGAAAATATCAAAGCAAACAGTAAACAAAACAATCTTTAAACCTATATTGATATATGGGAGCAAGAGCTAGGTCATGACAAAACACTGAAAAGTAATATGCAGGCGGTAGAGATGAAATACTCACGAGGGGTGAAAGGGATAACAAGACGAGAATTAGAAATGAGGTAGTTAGGGAAGAATTAGGAGTAGAACCAGTGACAAAAAATATTAAAGAACAGCGATTAAGATGGTTCGGACACATAGTAAGGATGAAGGAGAAGAGAACAACAAGAAGAATATAGGAGACAAGAGTACAACAGAAAAGAGGCAAAGGTAGACCAAGGAAAACCTGAGATAAAAACGTAGCAGAGAACCTGAGTCAAATAGGACTGACGTGGAATGAAGGGAAAAGAGAGGCAAGGAGTAAAATGGAATGGGCCAAGAGAATATATAGTTAAGTAAAAAAAAACATTACAGAAAGTATTTTTAATTTTTAATTTGTAGTACAAAATGTATGAATAATATAACTTTAAGAAAAAGGTATAAAATTGGCTAAATGTAACACCTTAACACCGAAAGGTAAATAAGGTTTTATTATAATAATAATATAATGCAAGCTTTTAATTACTACCCTATAGCTACGTTTTTTATTTTGGCTAAAGCTATATTTAGAAATATTATTATTATCAAGGAATTTTTATATTATTTTGTAGCTTTATATGTTCGAATATGCAATCATATGTTGGCTCCATTCATGGGTTGGTAATAATAATTATTTTTTGTGGTTTTACTTTTAATGAATCTGATTAGAGAGACTATATTGATAACATAAAATTAATTAAAAGCGTTGAAAAGTTATAAGTTTCTATATTAATTGCAGTAGTTGGTTGCATCTGTGTATATGTTGTATATACTGCAGTTGCGTTGGATTAACTTTATATTGAGCATCTTGTGCTTGTTATTCATGATTGTGGTTACAATTGTTGTTACTTAAGTAATGGTTTGGATCATAAGCTACTTTAAATTATTGCTGATATAATCCGCCACTATTTCATAAATAAATTGTTGTGTCGCAGTGATACTAAACAAGGGGAGGTCAGCAAAAGGATAACATTAATCTTTTATCACATTTTTACACTTTTAAATTTAAATCTAAATTCAAAATTGTAAATAAATAACAAATACGGCCGACCTTAATCTAGTTTTGATAGCTGCCGCAAGTGTAACTAACACCAACGTTCTCTCCGTTTGAATGCACGAACCGAAAACCTCCGGAAAGCAATCTTGCAAGATCTTGCACAACACTCGAGCAACAGCAGCTCATAATGGCCTTAAACTAATGATCATAAACGTACAGTGACAACAGCTGTACATGCTTGTATCTGCACCATGCCGCAGCTTTTGTGATGCATCATACCAAATATTAATTTTAATAGTCTATAAGAATATCTCCTTTTATTTTCTTGTCAACAGCAACAGTATGGGTTATTGACATCACCTTTAAAATTTTTATCTATCTAACTGATTAAAAACGTGAGTTCTAATACAATAATCAGCACACTGGGAAATTCGAATTTTTCAGGGACTGATAGCCAAGAATGCGGAGACATTCGTTTGTAATTTTTAGAAGTTCTTGGATTTTGCGATTCTATTTGAAAATTTATTCATCAAAAAAACACCATAGTTACGGCTTATACTTAAGTGCTGACCAAACTTACGTTAGGTTACGGTTACAAAAACGACAACGTCATTTCTATAAGTATATTCAAACATAATTTTCTCAGCAGCATTTAAAATAGGTGTTTTGTTACATTTTTGCGTGCTTTGGTAACTACCCAATAATTACCTAAAGTTTTAACAATTTCTATATTTTTATTTATTCCTTTGGGTCTTGCAATATTTACAAATTAAATAAGTTTTAACTTTTTCAAAAATGTAATATATAATTATAAAATAGTTAAAACTTTAATAAAAAATAATTTTTTCGTAGGACATTAAAATGACCAGTAACAGTAATAATAAAGAGAATAATGTGAGTAATAAAGACTTTAGAAGTATATATAAGACAAAGTAGTAGAACATAACTGTCTTGTAGAATATCGGATCGATTTTTTCATAAAATGCGGTTTGACCGGCTTTAATTTTTCCGTGTGTACGAAACCGTTTTGACCGAGAGTTCGCCGGCGTATTTGATGGGTGGCAGGAGTTTCCACATCTCGAAGGTCGTCTGTTATAGGCCGATTGCATGTACTTGACCCGGCGAGGAAAATAGAAAAACCTGTTGCAAACCTCAAACACGACCAGCTGAAGGACCCACATCAGAAAAGACGCTTCTGATCGACCCCGTAGCAAAGATTTAGGTAAAACCTTTCTTTCTTCCCCTCGATTTCCCTTAATTACAGCCCCGGGCAGCCAATTTCCGCAGCAAAGCATCCGCTTTCACGGTGAGTGTCTTCTAGTTTTTTGGCCTTTTGATTGAAATTACTTTGTTTGACATTAAAAATACGATACAGTCCGCTTAAACCTGAACATTTTTACTTTAAATACTTTATTAGTTAGATAAAGTTTTTAGTGAGGAGTTAACCTGGAGGATTTTCTTTAATCAGGTAAAACAAAACTTTTTGCTAAATTTTTTTTAAATACCAAGTGTCGTATATTGTTTATTTATAATATTTTAATGATTTATCTACTTGTATTGTGAAATGAAGCTTTCTGTTTCCAAACTGATAAGGCAGAGCTAACTTTATTTATTTATTTTTTCCTATGCTTTTTATGGAATACTTTTATAAATGTAGGATGATTCAAGAATCATCTTGAGAGTTATAGACAGGAAAACAAACAAATTAAGAAAGTGGTTGTTAGAGAAAAGAAGCAAAAGTAAGAATCCATACGCCATCATATAAGTCAAAATTTGGGAGAAGCTATGAGCAAAGCCTAAGAGAAGTAAATAACAAACACAAATAAATTAAATTTCAAAAAAGATTGGAAAATTTAAATTCAAAAACTACTCACGGAAGACTGTCCAATGTTAATTACAAAAGATAAAGATAATCATGTAGATTAAAAACAAAGAAAAAAAAGTTAGGTCATCTTATAAAAAATTAAAGACACTGAAACATTTGTGTGGATCTGAAAAACTATGACACATAGAACGAAAAATTCTTGAGAAAGCTATTAATGGAGAAAAATCTCCACAGCAATGAAGCCTACATAACATCAATATTCGAAAAAGGTAATAGGAAAATACGCGCACTTTGTTGAAGTGTCAGCGTTATATCTACAATAAGACAAACTTAATTAGAAAAAAACTAAATGAGGATATAATAGATAGAATAAGAAGACACCAGGAAGATTTACAGTAGGAAGGTCTTACATGGATCATATAACCACAGCTGGCTAAGTACAGATCAGTACATCACGCCTTTACTAATTGAAAAGGGGGTATAAGACTAAGAAATCTATGAAACAATTTAACATCCCACAAATTGGTAGTAGCAACTAAAAAATTATATTAGAAAAATACTGACGGAATGAAATGAAAACTAGTATTAAACAAGCATTTGAGACATAGAAAGTTAATATAATATTATTTAGCATTTTTTGTCCTTTTTAAAATTCTTCTAAAACAATAGTTGTCAGCCAAGAAACAAATATTCAAAGCCATAAGATCCATGACTATGAGTCTTAATTTTTGTATGAATGAAATAGAATATTAAGTCATAGATTTGGAGAAAATGACAAAATAAGAGGGAAAATAATTTTTGAATGCCTAGATTTTACAATAACAAATAAAGAAACAACTTTATAAAATGGACAAACAAGACGGCGCATTAACCAGTTAAAATGGAATCTTATGGGATCCGCATATTACAAAAACAAAAAAAAAGATTATAAGAAACACAATAATGTTAACTTATTATGACATACGGCGCATAAAGCTAGCTGATTTATAAAAAAGGCAAACAGACTACATTTTCCGCTGCAGAAACCAAATACTATAGACAAAGTAACAAGACTGGCAAGACTTTTAAGAAAAAATATAGAGAAAAATGACAATGGAGAAAAACACATTTGTCTACAATTGGTTCGGCTATGGTAAAAGAGCACGTCGATGATCACGAAAGTAACAAAAAGCAGTCCTACAAAAAAAAAAGAAAGTAAGAAAGGTTGAGAAAATTCTTTAGAGATAAAATAAACGAAGCCATAGAATGAAAAAGTCTCGTAGAAGGAGATTAAAACAATAAGTAACGAAGAAAACCGTTGATAGAAGGTAGACAAACCAAAATATAATTTAAGAATAGAATCCAATTTCGTACAGCTACATTTTCTAAACTCTAATTATATGTATATCAACTACATAAGTAAAGTTTTAAATACTACCATCCATCTCGTATGATGTAGATGGAGAATATAAAACTCATAAAATAGTTAATAATCTAAAATGCCAAAACAGACTCTTTTATATGTTGAAGCGTTATTTGTTTTTCAAACCATACCGTTTAAAATTGATATAGGCTCTGTAAACTAACAAAAACGTGGATGCTTGTTTATAAATAAGAAAAATTATACTTTTGTGTTTTATTTAATTTTAAGTCACTTTCAAGTGAAAAAGTAAACAGACATAATGTTCGAACATGAGGGCCACAAAACCTTAATAGCAAAAGTATGGTTTATTGAGAAGAACCGAAGATGTTTGTAAGATCATGCATCTTTTTAGCTATTGGATTACGACTTGGTGCTGTATATGGCTGTTACAAAAGTTTTTGTTGGCAATCCTATAATTTACTAAAAGACGATGGTAAATGTTTCTTTAAAAAGGACACTAGTAAGGTGAAACGTATTTTAGTTAAGATGGATTATATGAGAGTAACTGTAAAATCTAAAGCACTACAATTTTGAAAGGTATTTACAGTTCTTTAGGGAAATTTTACCATTGCTTTGTACATTGATTAGGCTTTGAACTGTAGATTCGTTGGATGCTTCGTTTTTCCCGAGAATCGCATGAAGTTATCACACTGCCTGCGTGGCATTTTCACAGCTTTGGTAAAATGTTTTAAGAATAAGATCACATTGCTTTGTTGTGAACCATTTTATAATGAAAACAAACGAAAACAAACTGATATTCTCGAAAAACAACCAATGTTAAATTAGTTAGAGTAGTAAAAGACAATAAAAATAATAGCAGGCCTGTCTACTTAAAAAAAAAAATACCGCCCTACTCAAATTCGACGCCCTTTATAAAGCCCTCCGTATTTAAAGATACTACCAAGGACCATTGGGCCAACAAGTGCTTTTTCAAATCTTTTGCTAGTTAACCTTTCGTCTCTTTTGTTGCTTCTGCCTTATACAAAATGGCGCGGAGCCAACTTACACATTTCAAATCTGAATAGTGCGCTGTCGCAATAGCTTGTCGTGGTTGGCGGAAGGAGGAATGGTAGAGGGGGGGGACGTCATTTTATGACATGCGCCGTCGCGTTGTGTTAGTCGCAATATATTGTTGGAAGTGCAACATCTTGTTACCTGTGTTCGTAGTTATTACAAAACAAATTCTGTCACAGAAGTGCAGCGTGACTATCGACGACAGTTCAATATCGGTTGACATGGTCACGTACCGTCTCGGAATACTACATTGGCTTGGGTGAAGAAATTTGAGGAAACTGGCAGCATGTTAGACGTGACGCATGGAGCTTCACGAACAGTGCGGATGCCAGAGAACCTGTAGACAGTGAGGCAAGCTGTTGGACACAGTCCTCGCCGTTCGGTGCGCAAGGAATCTCGCATTTTAAGCATCATCAGTAGAAGAAGTTTAAATTGAATGCTAAAAGAGATAAAATTTTACTCTTGCAAACTGCAAGTTGTGCAAAAAATTAACGAAAGAGACAAGGAAGCAAGCTTTTTGCACCATCATGAGTGGTTTGTTACGGGAAAAACCAGACATTCTAAGTAATTTGCTAATGGCTAAAACGCATTTTTATGTTTCTGGTTGGGTAAACAAACAGAACATGCAATACTGGTCATCAGTGAACCCTAAGGAAGTGCATGCAAAGCCCTTGCATTCTCTAAAGTGGTGGTTTGGTGTGGAGTCGGTGCTTTTGGAATTGCAGGCCCGTATTTCTTTAAAAATTACAATGAACAAACCGTGATCATTGATTGAAAACATTATGTGACTATGTTCAAAGGTTTTGTTGAACAAAAGTTGCGACAGATTGGCATTGACCTTAAAAACCTATATTTCCATCAGGATGGAGCAACAACCCACACCGCGCGATGCAGTATGGCTGTAGTTCGTAAAATGTTTTTCTTGTGGGGGTTCCTGAAACACCGTGTGTTCCAGAGGCATTTCAATGTATTCAAGAACTCAAGCAAGCCATTGGTGACGAAGATGCAGCCATTGATGAGGACCTACGGAGCCGCGTGTACGATAACATTAAGAAACGTTTGGAACAATGCATTGGTGTAAACGGAGGCCGTCTGCCTGATGCAGTTTTCAAAAAATAACTTTGTAATCGGTGGCAAATAAATGGTATACTTGGTCGTATTTATAGACACTTTTACTTATTTTTTTCCTTGTTTCCTATATAATACATGATTAGTTGAAAAATGTCAGTTCGCTCCGCGCCACCTTGTATTTCTTAATATTTGCTCTTCGCACAAGGGCTGCTTTAGACTACGATCAAGTAACTTTTATTTAACTAATTTTTAACCCCACAAACAGTTAGTTTTCTTTTCGAAACAACTAACATAAAACTGCATAGACGGGGTTGCAAGAGCAAAACAAACACACTTCATATTTAAAAATTGCAGTAGCCGCACGAACTTGCGTGCGCTTCGAGCAGTACTTAATTAAAATATTCATAAATGAACTAAAAGTGGCAGACTACTAAAACAATCGATATTAATTACATTAACAGATAGTATAAGCGCCGGTATCTCGGAGTAATTATAATTAACCCAAAATATAGTACAAGGCTTCGGCGGAAAGTCAGCGTCAAGCATTGGCTGAAACATCCTTGAACTGTACTAAACTCGCGGATAAAGAAAACTTAGTGGTAATGATGCCAAGCTATTAAATCTTTTTGCCTTTTTTACCAAAATGAATAAGTAATTGTTTAAGTTTTTCAGAGAAACACTTCATTTGGAAGACCTGTCAGTTTTGAATTATTTTAGTACTGCGTAGTCCTTATTTTAAAAAAGTTTAAATTATTGTAACGCAAACATATTATTTAATTTTATTCCCTAAATATGTTATTTTTAATTGTTGCTTAAAAGGTCGTACCAAACTAACTTTCTTTTAGAACAACTGATTCGATAGTTATGTCGATCAGCTTGTCAAAGATTTATTAAAAGTCAAACAGATGTTTTGTGAACAGGATTTTTCTTAAGCTACTTCCCTAAGTTTTTGATAAATACATTTTATATGTTAAAAGGATATCAGTTTAAGAAAAGAAATAAAAATAAAGAAGGCATTTGGAGACGAGAACACCAAAGGACTGCTAAAAGAACAAAAACCGAAGGAGTAAGGTTAAAAAGATAGTAAAAGACGAAAAGGAAAATTCATGAACAGAGTTTAAAGAAAGAATAAGAAGATACACAAACAATACCAAAAACTAATGTTTGAAAAATTAATCAGAAAAATATGAGGGTAAGGTAAAGCAATTGAGAAAAGGAATAAAAAAATTAAATAAGGAAAAACACCCACGTAAAACATAACTACAAATATGTTGAAAGCACTTTTATAAAAAAAACCCAGGTGGTGGATAGGGGAATGCCTCCCAGATATAAGTGGTACCGGGGAAATAAAATACCCGGGGCGAACCAAAACCAGTTTGGTGAAAGGCAGCAGTTTCATCAATATCAAGTTGTAGCTGAGAAGAAAGGCTTCGGAAGGGTACAGTATTGAATACCGGAAAGCAGAGCTGAATCAGCAGAAAGGTTTCCGCACTGCGGTGAGGAAGGCAACGAGAAACCACCTCACTACTTTCTCCAGGATAATCATGATAATGGCTAACAAATACAACGGCCCCCAGTACGGGCGCCCCTTAAATGGGACAGGGGTGCTAAGAATCTCCCGGTCAGCTGCTACCAAAATCGAAGAAAGAACAAATATACATAGAATAGGTACATGGAACATCCAAAGCATGTACGGAGCCAGGGAAAATACAAAACACCATACAAGAAATGAAAAGGCTAAACATCAGTATACTAGGAATTAGTGAAATAAGATGGCCAGGCTCCGGGATGTGTACTGTAGATGATTATACGGTGTATTACACCGGTGAATACAACACTCAGCATTATAACGGAGTAGCAATAATTGTAACGCCAGAAGTTTCTAAAGCTATAAAAAGCGTGATACAATACTCGGATAGAATAATTATGATAAAGATACAAACAAAAACAGTAACTATGAACGTAATCCAAGTGTATGCCCCTACATCAAAATGTGAAGAAGATATCATTGAACAATTCTATAAACAACTTGAACAGGTAATGAAGTTAACAAAAAGTAATGATATAAATGTATTAATAGGTGATCTAAGCGCTAAAATAGGACAAGGGAAACAAGAAGATATAATAGGAGAACACGGTCTCGGAATTCGTAATGACAGAGGAAATTTATTTGCCCAATTCTCTATAGATAAAAGCTTAGTAATCACCAATACATACTACAAACTACCTAAAAGACGCCTTTATACGTGGAAATCACCAGTGGATTCACAACAAAAGGTTATTCGTAATCAAATTGACTACATAACGATAAACAAAAGATTCAGATATATCATAAAAACTGTTAAATCATATCCTGGGGCAGATGTACCAACAGATCATAGCTTACTGTTGGCCCAAATAAGACTACGGTTTAAGAAAATTCAGATTAAGCCTAAAAGACTAACAAGGTCGAACAGAGAAAAACTAAAAGACCGAGAACTATGTAGAAACGCTACACAACAAATAGAGAATAAACTCAACAATCAAAACGAGCAAGAGGAAGATATAGAAACACAGGTGAAACGGTTAAAAGATATAACCCTTAACATACAAGAAACAATATTCAAAGAAGAGAGACATGGTAAGAAAAAAGGATGGATGACAGAAGAGATTTTAGATCTCATGGACGAGAGAAGGAAGCACAAAAATGGACTACAACAGAATCCACAAAGAAATTAGAAGGAAAATAAGACAGGCAAAAGCAGAATGGTTCAACAAACAATGTTCAGAAATAGAAGAATACGATAGAAAACATGACATGTTTAATCTTCATAAAAAACTAAAAGAGGTATCAGGACTCAAAATAAATATAAACAATGGAGCCCTAGAAAATGATGAAGGAACGCTTATAACAGAAGAATGTCAACAATTAGAACTATGGAAAAAATACATCTCGGAATTATTTAGCGATGATAGAGATACAGAATTGAATATGAACGATATAAGAACTGGACCAAATATTACAAAAGACGAAGTGGAAGGAGCAATAAAAGTAGCAAAGAATGGTAAAACACCTGGACCGGATGAACTAACAAGTGAAGTACTAAAAATGCTTGGTAAATGTTTGGTTATCAATGACAGTACCTTACTTTTTGACATAATCGCCATGCAAATTGAGGCACTTGCCATAATGTGTTAATAGGTGTATAAATAAGTTCTCAGCTTTTTTCTGCAAAATTAAAGTTTTATTTAAAAACAAACAAAAAAAAGCTTCAATATCAAAGTATTCTCCGTTGGCATCGATGACCTTTTGGCATATTTCGGGTAGCTTGGGAATTCCCTGGTGATAGAAGCTCACCGGCTTCGAGGCGATAAAGTTATCGATGCATTTTCGGACTTCTTCTTCTGTTTTGAAGTGCATATTAGCCAAGTGATGCTGTAACGATCGGAATAAAGGATAATCGGAAGGGGCCATATCTGGGCTATACGCCGCATGTGGGAGAAGTTTCCAGCCTAACGCGTCTGCAGCTCATCCGTGTCAAATGTTTGAGGGCGTCCAGCGCGTGGTTGATCTTCAAGACTAAACTCTCCTCCGCGAAATATTTGGTACCACTTTTTGCACGTTGCATGACTTACAGCATTCTGACCATATGCAGCACAAGTCATTTCGGTGGCTTCAGCAGCGTTTTTCTTAAAATAAAACGCGAAGTGGATAGAAAATCGAATATGCATGCCCTTTTGTGCTTGCCATCGTGAACACAGCTGATTAATGAGGTTATGTGCATCAAACGCCAAATTGCATGATGTTTCGGAAGACCAAATGTCATTGCTTTAAAACCGCAAGAGAGCGATTTGCGTCCTGTGAAATCTAAAGCTGAGAACTTATTTATACACCTTAATACAAAGTTTTAAGTTCTTTCTACGAAAACTTCTTCTATGGCAGCGTTAGTTTTAATTGGTTTAGCGGACGTGTAAACTGCAACATGCGTAAACGGTGGTTTCTTTCCCATTTGCGTTCGTATTTAATCAGAATAGTTTTAGTTTGCAAATGGCAGTAGGAAAATAAGAAAAAAATATTTATCATTCTTAGGAAGAGTAAAAGAATGAGTCAATTTGCTTAATTTTTTATTATTAGCGCATGCCTTGCAGTAATTACAAACAACACGCAATGATTTACTTTTTTATTCTCCACGGGTCAAGAACGTGTTAAATTATTAAGAAATGTGTGGTATCGAAAACATAAGATAATCTACAGGCAAAAATTAAAATATGTAAATATGCTGTTTTATTCGAATCACATCCATCCTGCACGGTGGTTGACTAACATTGCTTTCTGTGTAATTCACAAAACATCACAGAGCCATTTATAGATACATGGCTTCTTTGAGGCATACGACCTTTGAAAATCCCGTACCTTTAAAAAATAGTACCATGACTTATAACCCACACCTCGTATCGATATCACTTAGCGAGTCAGGCTGCGAGGGACATAAATTTTTCTCTCTCAACAACCATATCTAACATGCAGCCCTAATTAACAGATGTTAAATAACAATAATTACTATTACTGTATATTAGCAACAAGCTAAACAAAAAGTGAATATCAATATCGAATAACAAAAAGTAACATCTAATAAAAGGAGAAAAGCATATCCCAAGATTAATCAAACATTGCATTTAACCAACAGAAGCGATAGATTATCTATAAATAACGAAGGAACTACTATGGATATACAACTAGGAAGTAAAATTCCAAAAGCTTCCCCCAATATTCGGTTATCACTTAACTAATTGCCAAGAAATAAATAACCAACTAAAAGAAAGAGTAGAGAACGAGTAGTACAATATAATTATCTTGACAGACAATACAATACAAATTAATTACAACATTTCCGCCACTCAAAAGATCAATAAGGTTCATCAGAAAAAACAAATTTATCCATCATATTTATCTACCCAAGGAGAAGCGAGCTGATTGAGTGGCAATTAAAAAGAATAAATACTAGAACTTGTCTACATCTATAATGCAATAATTTGTTATAAGTATATCTATTTCACTTCCGTCTAAGACGTCGAGAAAAGCCTAGTTAAGTTTGTCAAATAGAAATTTCCATTTTTAAAATTATTTTGAAGGTTAGGTAAGTAGCCTACATTTTATAAGTATCGAAATTTTAATAAAAATGCCAAGTATGAAGTGTAGTATCTGTAATTGTCTACAAAGAAATTTATTTTCATAAGTTTTAAAAAACAAAGCTAAAAATATTTAAAAAGTGTGTAAAGAAGGCTAATTGTAAGGCTTCTAGAAGATAAAAAAACCAATTTAGAATACAAATTAGACTTTATACGTGAGATAAAGTTCAGTAATAGGTATTTATTGTATTACCTGTTATTTTGCAGCACCTGCGTTGTAATTCTTACCCAGCTCACTTACCTATAACAAAAAAAATTATTAAACATAACATTCATTGTTGTAGCAATTGTTAGGCTACCTTATATTTGTTTATTGATATTTTAAACTACACAAAAATATAATTTGTGTGCGCGCGTGTATGTAAGTAAATAATGGTTACTTATTAGAAGTTTAATAATTTTTTAGAAATTGTACGAGAACATATCAAAATGTAAATTGCACCTGAGCTACTTTTTTTACATCAAAAGCATTAAGGAAGTTTTAGTGAGTAATAACACTAGTGATGATGCGGCCTCTCGCTTATTAAAAAGCAGCGTGGCAGTTGATATGGTATACGTGTAAACTCTGTAAGTATAATCCGGCGTGTAGGTGCCATCTAACATTAAAGTCTACTTTGTTGTCTAATATTTATAGTCAAGAAACTGTAACTAGAGTATAATTTAGCGCCAAGATTTATTAGTCATATCTAAGCATTCGTTCGGCTATATTCGGTTGCACATAAATCAAAGTTGTGCCGTATGCGTCTACTAACACCAAGAATGGGCATATAGTGCATGAAACACCGACAGGTGGCGCAAACCGGTCTAATTACATCATGATAATTTATGTTTTGACCTATAACAGGTCAACCGCGACCTAAATCGAAAAACTAAAACCTTTATGTCAAGTTTTCCATCAAACTGGATCTAATTAGGCACTGGCCTTTAAAATCGGTTCATAACTGTAGGAGTTGCAATGTTAGTTACAAATAAACACACAGTTACATTGTTGCAATTTTATAAAGTATATATAATTTCATTTAGCTTTAGCAAATAAAAAACAGTAATCACGTTAAATTACTGATATCTTTTGATGTTATCCAGAAAACATGTTTACAAATGAAAATAATTGACAATGTTTTCATTTCTAAACAGATCTTTTATATAATTAAATATATTTCTAATAACATTTTTACAGTCTTTGTTTATTTGTGTCTAATTACAGAAAGGATTAGATTTTTATAGGCGCGAACAAGAATAAAATTATATTTATCCGACTATGCGCCATGAGCTTTGCTATATGATTGCTAGTTTTCGAAAAGATTCTTAAAAAATCAAACATTAAAATCGGCTATTTGAATTTCAATTTTATTTTAATGTTAAATATCTGCTTCAGTGATCCGCAAAACATTAGCATTACACTGGCGAATTAGTGTCATGTCTGAAATGTGTCTTTCAGAAATTAAGAATAGTATATACCCACCATTCAATTGATGGGTTCATCAACAAATCCAAAAGTCGATCTACTTTCAAATAATACAAGCGTCTCAAGCATATTAATTAGATATCAAATAGAAATGACATGATGCACTGAGCAATTATGGATATGATTTAAGTTCAGGTGAAAAGATTAGTTAGTTGAGAAAAACTTATAGAGAAAGAGGTACCATGTACGTTTTGATATATATTTTGTTTTAGATTTTGTTATCGGGCTATGCATAAGAAGCAGAACGGAACTAATTGTAAATGGAAAGAAAACGATGAATAACATAAATTTTACTGCAGTAATAGAGTTGTGTGATGAAGAGGTTGATGTGTGATTTTTGCATTTTTATAAATAGAAGATTAAATTGTAAAGCGCAAAAAACTGTAAGTTAAACATATAAAGTAAAAAAATAAGTGTTTGTAAGATAAGAATAATGTGCAATAAAGTAGCAAGAGTTTTGTATTGACTCGTTAAGTGGTATAAATACGTAAAGCTACAAAGTAAAATCATTGCATTGGTGCACTTTTATGTGTGCATTCTTCGGGTAGTAAAGTAAAGTGAGTAAAGATTTTGGGGTCTTTTAAACGATCTGATAGATAAAAATGAATCTGAGATTCGAAATACAAGCACAAGGCAACTCTAGTAAATAAGTTAGTAAAACCAGAGAAAGGTATACGACTAGAAAAGTAAAATAAATGATAGCAAAGAGACTAAGGGAAAGAGTATTTAAAACGAAGCAGATCCCATAAAATAAAAACGAGTGACTGGTCTTCCAAAAAGCAAAACAATCTGCAAAGATCTACACAAATCGGCTAAACCGAGCAGAAAAGAAACGAAAAAGTTGGAAGCAATTTTGAGTAAATTGGAAAAAATAAAGAAAGGTTAAGAGACCACTGCAATTGGTCTCAGCTATTAGACATGGCAACAGGATTTACAGAAATGAAACGGATTTACAAAGGGTAAAAATAGAACAAAAGAAAAAAGCAAAAATTTGACAAAAGAAAAAAGGAAGTTGGAAAAAAGCATTAACAACTTTGAAACTAAAATAAGAAAGAATAATATAGTAATTAAAAAGTTGGACTTTGAGCAAAGACTAACTTGGAAATTTAAATTTAAAACAAATAGTCACAGAATTTATTAAAAAAAAAGAAGGGGGTAGAAATTGTAGTAACAAAGCACATAAGGCAAGAGAAATTAAAAGAAAAGTTGCAATCGTAAAATGATTACATTTTGAATATAATGAGAAATACTAAAACAAAAACAAAAGTTACCGAACAACCTTAAATTTGCAATAAGAAAAGCTGCATGTGAATAGAAAAATAGAGAAAAGAAAGCGAGGGATGTTATAAGTGAGAAGTAAACGGCGAATAAAGGACAAAGCTTAATAAAGGTTGACTTGATATAATAACAAGATCAGGGGGCGAAACGGTAATATATACAAATGTTGAAACTCATAAACACCTTGGAAACTCAAACTTAGACCAACCAATCAACTATGAAGGTCTCAGCACTCTATATATTATCGTTCATAAGATATGTCACTTTAAAATAAAAAAAGCGGGAAAACCCCCCTTAGGGGTGTTTCGATGGGTCGGGTTTATGAGACATTCCTATTCTACTTTTTAATGAGGAGTTCAAAAAAGGTGGTCAGAAGTTTCGACCTAATTGTACAATTGATCACTATACTCAATTGTATATATTACCTCTAAAAATAAAAAAATTAAAAAAAACAGGAAAATAAGAAAAGAGATCAAGAAACATGAAACGAAAGTCTAAAAATAAGTAAAATTTTAACGATGGAAATATGGAACGTGAGAGGAACATGCTATGAATGGCAATGGCAATATAAATATTTACAAATGGAAGCGAAATAGTTGTTATATTAAGAAACTAAGTAGAGTGGTGTTACCATTACAGAATAGAAAACATTATATGGTTTTTAGCAGTGGAGACAACAAGAATTTTTGGAGTGATATTTTAGTTTTGAGAAAACTAAAACATAATGAAATAGGTTTCCAACTAAAACAAAAAAGATTATGTTTTTTTATAATTGAAAGGGGATTCAAACGTAGTAAATTTAGTAAATGTACCTGCTCTGATAGAATATAAGATGAGATGATATAAGATGAGGTGGAAAAGGATCATTTTATTAGGAACAAAGTAGTAATAATATTATTAGGAGAGGAGAAATATTATCCAACGATAGGCAAGCAGAATAAACATAAGAAGAATAACAAGAATGGTTTATGGTTAATTGGTTTTGCAGCTGGAGTAAAGTGTCGCTTAGTAAGCACACGGTATCATCACAAGGAGATACGTAAACAGACTTGAAGTGTTCCAGGAAGAAATATTGAAGACCAAATAAATCATGCATTAATAATCAATCAGCATGTTAAATTACGTAAGAAATCAAAGGTAACGAGATGGATCAATTAAAAGAGGAACTGAATGGAGAAGCTAACAGGAGAAGTAAAAGACGTGGGAGACCAATAAAAAGTGAAGATAAGCAAATAGTTTAATTGCAAGAATACAGAGTATTAGACAGTACAAATCTAATAAAAAAGAAATAGAAGAATTTGGTGAAAGCGGTAGGAAAAAGATCAGATAAAATTGTGGAAAGAAGAAAAGTAAGAAAAAGAAGACATAATTTAATGATGAATGTATAGAGTAGCTATGGAAAGGAAGAGAGAAGTCAAACTGAAAAAGTTATAAGATAATACTAAAGAACATATTGTATTACTGCAAAAAATTTGAAGAAAAGCTAAAAGAACATGCGAAAGGGCACAACAAGTATGTTGAGAAGCTGAGATAAAGAGGACAGAGAAAAATTATCTACAAGCAATAAAGAAATTGTAGTCTGTAAAGACGAAGAAAAGAAGGTCACAGTCGCTGAGAAAAAGGAAAAGAACACACTTTAAAAAATTGGTTAACCAAAAATGAGGTATTCAAGAAGAAAGGCAATATCTGTAAAACAAAGAAACTTGGAAGATAAAAAGGAACCAACTAGAGAAGAAATAAACCAGAAAATAATAAAAAATAGAAAAATCCAGGAGTAAATAATATCAGTGCAGAGGTTGATTAAAAATGGAGGAGAGGAGATAATTACGCAAATGCACCAAATAATTATGCAAATAAAGAGATCAATTGCAATATCGTTACATAAAAAGAGAGTTAAAAGTTCAATAGAAAAACTATAGAGGAGTAGCCCTATTAGACGTAACACACAAGATATTAGTCACACTGACCAGAAAAATATTGCAAGAATAAACGGAAATACAAATAGTTGAATGTCAGGCAGAGTTACGCAGAAATTAACCGACCGCAAACGTATTTATACTCAAAGAATAGCAAACTGAATGCTACGAGAGGAAAACAAAAGTACATGTAGTATTTATCGATTTTATATACGATTTAGTAACATGGGCCATGCGCAACAATGCGAGAAACAAACGTTTCAGGAAAGCACGTTAGTTTACAGAAATAAGTAGTAAAATCGAAATATATTAGTGAGGATTAATAAAAAGTTGAAGAGAAGGAAAAGTATCTAATATCTACTACATTATTTAATGTTAGAACAAAAAATTAGAAGATCAGATATAAATAGAATAAGAACCATACTGAATAAATTATATGAATGTTTAGCTTGCGAAGATAACATTGTGTTATGATTAGAAAAATCAAAGAACTATGTAGAATAGTAAAAGCCTATGGAACAAAAACAAGAAACATAGGAATGCAAATTAATGAAGTTAACTCTGTGCGCATTGATGCAAGAAGCTGTGAAGGAAGAAACAATCTAGGACTAGAAATAGGGGAGAAAGAAAAGATAAGGTTAGAAAAAGTAGAACAATGTGATCATTTGGAGAGACCAACCATAACAGACTTTGTTAAAGCACAACGAGCTATCATCACTGCTAGCGGGAAACGCCTGAGTTTTCTGGTAGGGTCATTCATTCCAGTAAAGTCGAGGACAAAAGGAGAACCTAAGTACAGCTACAACATTCTATGCTTACATAACTTCACTTACTTTAACTTGTCTGGAGTGAAGTATTATGAAATTAACTATTCTATTTTCTTATCTTCGTAAACGTTACATAATGATCCTTACTATACTATCTTTCCCTTTACTTTCTCTATTTCACTCTTTTACTTTGGAAGTATCTGGATGGCAACAAGATGAGGACCTGGCGCAAACATGGACAAAAAAAAGAAAAATATGAATTATAATAATACACGAAAAAATGTTACGGTGCAGGGCGTCTCGAACACATCAGTACCGGTCGGGCTAGAGATCGAGAAACCAGGGTCTCACCGATCGTTAACCAGCGACTGGAATACAACAACCTCTAAGGTAGGCGACCAGGCCCAGACGTTGACAGCGAATAGAAGAGATAAAAAGAAAGAAGAAAAGACAAAGAAAAAACGTTCTAACGTAGGAACCTTTTAATGGTATACGAGCTCCAACATAGTAGACTAAATTTGACTAACTGAAACGCTCTAACTCATTGAGTATGGAGAGAAAAACAGAAGTTGAGGAAATTGGACACAATAAAAACACCGAAATGAAAACAACGATACGACAGCTTTTACATTGCTAGAAGCCATAAAATTTTTTACTATATTTGCGAGAGACTTAGAAATAAGGAAGAAATCCTAACATTAAAAGAGAAATTAAAGAGATTTTAAAGAGACTAAAAAGAGAAATCGGAATTTTTAAGAAACAATCGGTAATAGACTGGATCAACAAAAACAAATGAGAACCAGTAGATATTTCGAAATATGACATAGATACACAGACGAAACTTAAGAGTGATGAAAGAAGAAATATATGCAGAAATCAGCTTCGATATGGAACCAAATACAATGGAGGAAGATAAAGACCTAAAAAGGGTACTTTTAAGAGAATGGACGGATTCCACATATAAAAGAACAGGAAAAGCTAAAGGAACCCCATTTAAAGCAACTAAGAAATAGGAGTTAGCGATATATGCAGAAAACAGTAAAGATATGGTCAAATCAACAATAGTAAATATGTTTAGGGAGAGATATTCAAAATTAGTATAAAATAACGACAAAAAAATAACTAAACTATAATTAATAAGAAAAATAGAAGATAAAAAATCTATACGAGTCATATGGAACACAAACGCAAAGAATATAAATCAACAGATGGAATGTAGGATGAGAAATTGGACCGCATATGGATATATGAAGAAGTCGGCCAAAGAAATAAAATGAAAGAAATGAAGTCGCAATACCCCTCCTAGATGGCTTCCACCCAATTCTAGGGAGGAAACACCTGGAGAGTTCCTTTAACACATATGACATAAAAGCGGCGATACACTACCCACCAAGTATAATTGACAACAACATGAAATGAAAGATAATAACTCAAAAATAAATAGAAAAGGAATTTTTTGAAGAAGAGGACTACAAAAAAGAAAACCTGTATATGAAAACATTGAGAAAACAAAAGATATCCTAAGAGATGAAAAAAGTCTTAAAATAAATAGGATACAAAAAAAACGGAAAGGGAGTTAGCCATGGGACCAGATACACATAAAACAAATAGAATAATAAAGAAATTACAAGAGGTAAATAAGGGATTAAAAGTACAAAAGTCTGGGGAAAGAATGACAGAGACTCAGATATACATATCTAATTTAGACTCAGAAATAACTAAAAAAAGAAATCCATGAGACAATTACGAAAGAGTTAAAAATAAAAAACGTTAGTGTGAAAGCGGAGATGAAGGGAGCTATAGTTGATGCACCAGAAGAGATTGCTAAAAAACAGTAAAAGACATACATATAACGATAGGAATAACCTATAACAAAGTACAGAAGAGCACAAATATTGAACAATGTTTTAAATGCTGGGAATTTGGTCTTACGACTAGAGATTGTACAGGGCTCAATAGAACGGAAAACTGTAAAAAATGTGGAGGATGGGTCGTCAAGAAACGGGATGTACCAAAGAGAAATTCTGTTTATAAAATTAGTAATAAGTATAAAACAAATAGTCAAGATATAAATAGCATACACCTAATAAAGGTAGAACAACCAAAAAAAATATATAAGAAATGGTAAAAAAATATAAAATCTTACAGGTTAATATAGGAAGAACCAAATTAGCACTATACTCAATAAGGGCAGCATAAAAGCGAAAAAAAAATGATAATTTATTATTAAATAAACCTAATAAGAACTTGATGGGAAATGCAGATTGGATAACTGGCAACAAAATAGATACAGCTATCAAAAACTTAGATAATATTATAAATGTAACTGATAGATAATATTATAAAAGTAACTGACGGGTGTACATAAATCGAAATAAAAGAAATATATATATATACTAAATCGCTGTGTCTTATCAAATATACAGAATATAAACTTCGATAACATACGGACAAAGATAGAGGAACCAATAACTATTTAAGAAACCCAGAATAACAGTCACAGAAGATCAAATGAAATTTTCAATACAAGAATTGTTCCCTGAAAGAAATATAATAAGAAAACCTAGAAACAACTTAACCAAAATGAAAAGAAAAACAATAACAAACGAAGAATTAGATTCTATAGTAACAAATTTAAATATTAAAAAGGCACTAGGTCTTGATAAAATTACAAATGAAATACTCGCAGTATCTTATAGTGTACATAAAGAAATTATACTTCAACTGATGAACAAGATTATACAGAAAAAAACATTTCTGGATAGATAGAAGGTAACCAAGTTGTATCTAATAGAGAAAGCAAATGTTAGTGGAAATAAAATATAGACCAATTCGCTTATTAGATACATTAGGCAATGTATTAGAAAAAATAATTTCAAATAGATTATTAAAAACTATAGAACATACAGGGTGGTATCCAAAAGTAGTAGGACTGATTTTTTTTAAAAAAAATGTATTGAACATTTTGGTACATCGACTTAATACTCTTCAAAATAGGCCCCTTGGGCATCCACACGCTTCTGGTAGCGAGCCTTCCAGGTCGCGAAAGCCTTCTGGAAGTCGTTATCCGGGATGCTGTTCAGCGCTCTCGTCGTTGCCGCTTGGACTGCTTACACCCAGTCGAAACGATGCCCCTTGAGCTGCCTCTTGATCCGGGGGAACAGAAAGAAGTCCGGCGGCGCCACATCAGGGCTGTAGGGGGGGGGGGGGGGTGAGGCAACGTGGAAACGTCGAATTTGGTCGGAAGATCCCTCACAATCCACGCGCCGTGGCACGGTCATGGTGGAGCATCCACTTTCCCACTAGGTCTGGTCGCACGCGTGTGATCCGATTTCGCAGCCATGTGAGCACTTCCACGTAAAATATTGCATTTTCAGTCTGTCCAGGAGGTACAAACTCCTTATGGACAATGCCACGACCGTCAAAAATGCAATCAAAATCGATTTCACTTTCGATTTCGACATTCTGGCCTTCTTTTTACGGGGTGATTGTGCGTTGTGCCACTCTTCGCTCTGACGTTTTGTTTCCGGGTCGTATTGGAAGACCCAGGTTTCATCTCGGGTGATAACATTATCGAGAAAATGTTCGTCTTCTTCCAAACAGTTCAGTTTGGGAAATCTCAATACGCAGTTCTTTTTGCTCGTCACTCAACACTTTCGGCACCATTTTCGCGCACACTTTTCTCATCGACAAATCCTCTGTGATGATGCGTTGGACTGTCCCGTACGAAAGATTCAGCTCATCACTAACTAATTTAATGCCCAGCCGTCGGTCAGAGTTCAAAAGTTGCTTAACTTTCAGCACATTGTCGTCCGTTCGCGAGGTTGACGGACGCCCGGCGCGTTGGTCGTCCTCGCCGAGCTCCCTCCCCTCCCGAAACAACTTGTGCCACTCAAATATCGAGGAACGGCTTATGGTATCCTTCTTGTAGGCCTGCGTAAGCATGTGCTTGGTTTCGGTCGCTGATTTTCCAAGTTTATAGCAAAACTTGATGGCGTACCGCCCCACCAAATTTCGCTTCATCGCAACTGACGATGAGGCGTCACAACAGGAGGTCACTAAAACAGTGGTCCACACTCAACTAACGCACGCAGGCTCCCCTCCATAACATCCGGCCTTGCAGACCCTCCTCCATAGCTCCGCGCGCGCGGAAAAGGAACAGTCTTACTACTTCTGGAAACAACTCTGTAGAACATACGCAAGGAATTTCCAAAAACCAGTATGGCTTTAGAAAGGGATTATCTACAATAGACTCTATGATACAAATAAAAGCTCACATTACAAGTATAAGATCTAAAGCACCAAAAAAATAGAAATTTCTGTATATCAATTACAATTGATATTAAGAATGTCTTTAGCAGTGCTGTGCGGGACATAATAATGGAAACATTGAGAGGCCTAAAGACCGATAGCTACTTAGTAAATTTTATAAATACCATCTAAGTAATTGTTTTAATTTCAACTAGGAGAAAGTAATATAAGATGCGGGTCCCGCAAGAAACTATTCTTGGGCCCGTACTTTGGAACATTTAATTTAATAAGATCTGCCAAGCAAAAATGCCGAAATACTCCGAGATCATCTGTTATGCAGATGACACGGCCCTACTAATTAGTGCAAAAACAATTGCACTATTGAGAACCAGAGCAGCTATGGCATTAACTAAAGTAGAAAATATACTATTAGAATGGTTACTTTGCAGGAGGGAAGACGATTGCAAGAATTGGAAATTAAAATATACAACCAAACAATTACATCTCAAAATTATATAGAACACCTTGGTAACGGCACTAATGAGATTGATGCCAAGGATAAGCGGGACAACATACTCTAAGGGAAGACTGTATAACACAGTAGTACAATCCATTATCTCGTAGGTATGGATGTAATGTATGGGGTGACGCTATTAAAATAAATAAATACAAAAATATACGCATCAAAAAACAAAGAAAACTTGCAATATGTATCTGTTGTGCATATAATATCATTTCGTATGATGCCGCACGTGTAATGTCCGATATTATCTCAATAGATTTACTGATAGTAAAATATAAAAATATAAAAAAACTTATTACAAAAAAAAACGAAATAGGAATGAAATATTAGAAACATGGTAGATGCGTAGTGTACAATGAAGGACAAAGAAATGTGGACTAAGACCTTAATACCTGATATAAAAAAATGATATGATAGAAAGTCTGGTGAGGTAAACTATTACATAATTCAATTCTTGAGCCGTCAAGGTAGCTTACGATCTTTCCAAAAGAAGAAAGGTAAGATAGACGATGATATATGTACATATTGTAATAATGACAAAGACAATCCTGAACACACCTTTTTTAAATGCAATAGATCAAATAGGACACAAACAACAAACTAGATATAACATTAAATAAAAACAACATTATAGAGACAATGACTGAATCAACATATAATTGAAATATAATTAAAGACATGTTAACCAAAATTTTAAAATTTAAAGGCAATGATGGTATATAACAAAATACGAGTATACACAAAGCCACGCCCTGGTGTAATACCGTGGAGGTAGTTCCAAGCCTAAGCTATCAACATGATGATGTTACGGGATATGGGGTTTAGTGGGTAGAGTATGTTGCGAGTGCGTATGTATCATTCCCCAGACCCAAGGGGAAAAAAGGTGACATTAGCATATTAGACGATGAAAGAATAGTTACAAACATTTTCGAAAAATTACAATATGGAAGAAGAAAAGGTAAGCCTAAGCATAAATAAATAAAAACAATGGAAAAACCCTACAAAGTAGAGGAGTTTAAAACTGGAAAGATAAAATAACGAATAGAAGAGCGTAGAGACAAATATCAAATCTATGGACTTAAAAGGTCAGTTGTGTTTTTAAGAGACCGTCTAAGCCTGTAATAGGAGTGTAATAATGTGATAGTTGAAAGGCACTAAAAACTTGCAACAAACATAAATCAGAAGTTATAAAAGTACCATGAAAATAGATAACATAATAGGGAACCCATCAATATAAGATGAAGTAATAAAAGATCTGCGAAATGCTGAAAGACGGGTTTTTATAGATCACTTCTAACGGTAGTCATAAATTTGTGTATTATGTACCAAGACATAAACCATCAAACCAAAGGCTCTATAATGTTTCTTAATTATAATAGCAGAACAACTTACAACTCAGGTAAAAAATATAAAAAATGTAGATCATCAATAAATATGCCCATATCTCCATACACCTGTTGAAATAAATATTAAATAATATTATTTTGCTACAAAAAAGAATAACGCACATAAATATTTTGTGTGGAATATACTTAATATTGCCTTATGTACTAAATAAAATAAATAAAACGGGCATTTATTTCAATATTAATAAGATGATTTGTCCTCTTAAATTATCAATAGGACATAGACTTCTTACCATAAAATTAAAAAAATATATATTTCAGTCCAAGTTTTGCCCCCAATAATATATAGTGATTAAATTAATAAAATTATAACCAAATCAGTTCTAAAATGTGTATGAGCAAGGATTAATAGAAAGAGGAAAAGAAATATAATAAATAAACATGTTAATTTTTCTGTTGGCAATACAATCTGTGTCTGTTATTTATTATTATAAGATGCTTCTGATCAAACTAGTTGCGTTCTGTGAATATTGGAAGTTTGCATTTGTGCAGTTGATATCTAGAAACACGGAAAAGTCATCGTGGTGCCAAATATTGTGCAGCAATGCAAGAATATCATTCAATCTTATTGTAAATGGGGAGATGCTAAACAACTTTTAAATAATTACACCAATGATTTGAATTTGAACGAAATGTGGTTTCATCAAGATGGAGCCACACGTCAAACAGCACGTAAAGCACTCACTTTAATTCAAACCAAATTTTCAAAGCTTAAAAAGAACATCAGACGTGTAATTACTGAGATACAGCCGCATTTATGAAAAAGCATTAGGGACATTTTTTCTAAATGTCAGTTGAGTCGTGTAGGACATTTGGCTAATATAATATTTATGTAACTATCCAGCCTGTACTTTATATATTTTTTGTTTTATTCTTAAAGTTCAATTTGGTTCACCCTTTATTAGTTGTCTAGTTCACGGCTAATCCTCAACACGTGGAGTGTGCCCTGCACAAGTTGCGATGGAGGAAAGAACTAATTAAAAATAACGAGTGACTGTAGAAGCTTTGTATGCCAATAAAACGGCTCATGGATAGTTGCAATTTGATCAAAAGACGATGATACCACCCCCTTTCCGTATCGGCGACGCACATAAGCCAATTAAGTGCCGCAACGAGTGCACGGCGCTCCGCGCTCGGGCCTTGCGATTTTCAATTTATTTCCCTGTCCCGCGTCTAGTACCCTTTATTGTAGGTTTACCCAGAACAAAGAATGGCGATGAATAGGACGGGGCTTGTTTGCTACTTCCGATGAGAGTCGCGCCGATACACAGCGTTCCTCTCGTTTGCGCTGCACAGACGAGAACCAATTCAAACAGCGCTTTATTGTGCCGCGCGGAAATGCTGATACAATGGCTTGCAGCAGAAGCTATTTGCACATAACGAAGCCAGCAGGTGTCGGCTGCTACCTGCAGCATTTGTAATTCAATGCGAACGCCGAATCCCTTCGCTGCTCGAACTTCCCGCTCTGCGCGCCGACTAATAATTTCATAGCAGCTTGTTATTATGTTTACCCAAATTAGAAAATTACAGGTAGGGGTAATGGCGCCCCCCGCCGGCTCTAAGTTTGCTAATAACGACACTGACAGGCCGGCGAGCTCACCGGCCTGGTGTTTGTTCGGCTCAGTTTCCTGGCTGCTAATTGCAAGAACAAACATTTTCGGTTTTACTAGAAATGCAAAACGTATAGTTTTTCGCAGTGTTTTCCTTAAAATTAAATATCGTCAATAATTTAAAGTATCTTAAGCCCTTAATAAAATATAAACATTTTTTTTTATTTAGATGTATATTTATAATCTACTCGGAGTAGGTGAGTAATAGGTAAATTTTATGATTATGTATAGCCAGCGGTATTCTCCCGGATAACATCAGACTGGTGTTGATTGTGCTAGGTGGAAAAATCCTGTGGCTAACTCTGCTGAAGTCTGCATGCGACTGGTGGATAACTGTTCTACAAGATCATTTTCGTGTTCTGGTAGCTTATGGGTGTATGCGCTTGCAAATCTCTGTATTTCACTGATAACATGTGAGATTTTCAGGATGGTATGTGCTGTGTCTAGACCTTTTTTTCCGGCTTCTTTCTGTAATTCGCTTAGCATTGTTTGTAGTTTTTCTTTATTCTCGGCTATTACTACTACGTCATCAGCAAAGCATAGATGACTTAACCTTTCTCCTTGTATTAGGATTCCTTTGTTTTCCCATTCTAGGCTTTTGAATATTTGTTCGAGGGTTATTAAGAATACTTTTGGAGATATTACATCCCCTTGTCTTACCCCTCTTTGTATTTTGACTTTGTCTGTGTCTTTGTACAGCCTTATTTGCATAGTTGCGTTGTTATATATATGTTTTATTAGTCTACTGTATCTATGGTCAATCTTGCCTTGTCTAGTGTTTCCATTACCGCCCACATTTCTATGCTATCAAAGGCCTTTTTGAAATCCACGAACCCTAGCCATAACGGTATATTGTACTCCCTAGTTCGTTCTATTAAGATTTTTATTGTTAGTAGATGGTCTAAAGTACTAAAAATTTTTCTAAAGCCTGCTTGTTCTTTGCTTAAGTGTAGTTCGAATTTGTTGTCTAATCGGTTTAGTAATATTCTGGTAAATAGTTTATATATCTGCGATAGCAAACTTATAGGTCGGTAGTTATCTAGGTTTTCAGTGTTCCCTTTGTTAAACAGTATTATCACTATCGCGTTCTCCCATTCCTTTGGTATTTCTCCTTTTTCCAGACATATGTTGAATAGTCTTGCTAATTCTTTCCATAAGTCTGTTCCCCCTTCTTTTAGCATTTCAGTCATTAATTGATCTTCTCCTGGGGCTTTGCCATTTTTTGTTTTTTGAAATGCATATTTTATTTCTTCCTCAATAATTGGTGGTATGTGTTCCGAGCCCACGTTTAGTACTTTTGTTTTTAAATATTTTTTTGGCCTTCTATCTTGTTTACCGGACTTGTAGAGTTCTTGGTAAAATTCTTGTGTTGTTTCCAGGATTTTATTTCTTTCGTTTATTGTTATTCCTTCTTTGTTTTAAATTTTTGTAATTCCCTTTTTGTTTGCATTATTTCTTCTAAATACTCTTATGCCTTTGTTTTGTTCCAGTATCTCCGTTACTTCTTTTTCTTTGTATTTTCTAATATCATCTATAGTCATTTTTCGAACTAGTTTGTTAAGTTCTGCATATTCAATTGTATGTCTTTAATTTTCTTTTATCAATGTTCTCCTCTGTTGTAGTAATTGTTTTGTTTTATCACTGAATTTATCTTTCTTTCCTTGTGTGGTTTTTGCATACTTTTTTGCTGTTTCTACTATTATCTTAACTACTTCTTTGTTTATTTCATTTATCTCTTCTTGTTGTTCTCTTTTATTTTTGTTAAATTCTGTTTTTAAATCTTCCTGATATTTCTCGGCGTTTTCCCTCAATTTTGTCATATCTAGTTTTTGTTGTTTTTTCATTATCCATTGTTTTCTCTCCATTGTTTGATTTATATGTACTTTCGTTCGTACTAGACGGTGGTCACTTCCCGCGTTGAAGCTATTTAATACGTTTACGTCTTGAATGATATTTTTGTGGTCTGTGAGAAAGTAGTCTATTTCATTATGTGTTTGTCCATTTGGATTGGCTCATGTCCATTTACTATTGGGTCCTTTTTTATAAAAGGTATTCATACAGTAAAGTTGGTGTTGTTCCATAAAGTTTATTAGCATGTTTCCCCTTTCATTACGTATTCCCACTCCATAGTTGCCTACAAGTTTTTCTGCTGTGTCCTTTTTTGTTTCTACTTTTGCATTGAAGTCCCCGAGGACTATTGCGTATTTTGTTTTGTTCTCTTTTACAGCCGTAGTTAATTCTTCGTAGAACGTTTCAATTTCTTCTTCTTCACAACTTGATGTTGGTGCATAACATTGTATGATCTTTTTGTAGTCCTTTTATTAAGCTTTAGTATTATATACATCACCCTGTCCGTCATTGGTTTTATTACTGTAACATATGGCATTATATTCTTATTGATTATAATAGCTACTCCACCAAGTGCTTTGTCTGTTCTGCCTTTATATATCATCGTATGCCCATTTAGTAGTTTAAGGTGTTCTTCTCCTTTACGTCTTGTTTCAGATATTTCAAGGATGTGCCATTTTATTAAAGTTAGTTCATGTAGGAGTTCCTCCAATCTTGCTTCTGAGGCGATTGATCTTGCGTTATACGTCCCTACCAGTAGTTTGATTTGTTGCCTATTTTGTGAATTTTTGTCCCCCCAGAATCCTTGGGACTGACTGCGAATGCAGTATGGGATTCTGTAACTGTGGTCCTACCCATCTGGGGTATTTGCGTTTTAAAATTCACTTTATCCATTTGAGATATGAGAGGATTTTGGCTAATTAAAACACCGCGCTAACCCTGCGTGTTGGTGAGTATTATTTCAGCCGCCCCTGACCTGGAGTACAGACGCTGTGAGAGTACCGCCTCTAATTTGAGGTACCGTCGTGTCTCGTGTTAGTTTTGGTCCGCCCCGGGTATTTAATTTCCCCGGTACCTCCCATATCTGGGAAGCATTCCGCTATCCGTCACCTAGGGAGGCGCTCGATGGGGGCTAACAACCCCACACGGGCACAAACGATAAAACTAATGAAGAGGGTAAAGTTATAGAAAAAGTGGAAAAATATACATATCTGGATCAAATAGTAACAACTACAGGAGACAACCAGACAGATGAAATTGAAAGAAGAATCAAATTATCTTGGGCAGCCTACGGAAAATTGAAAGAAATTTTATCATCAAATATACCACTATACTTAAAATCAAAAATATATAACGAATGTATCCTACCAGTAACCACATATGCAAGTGAAACGTGGATATTTACAAAAAAAAACGATAGATAAACTACGAGTACACCAACATGCAACGGAAATGCAGAATTTTGAACATATCCTTGAAAGACCGCAAAACTAACAGATGGATTAGACAAAAAAACAAAGGTTGAGGACATTATAGAAAAAATAACAAGACTTAAGTGGCGATGGGCAGTACATATCATAAGAAAACAAGAGGGATGGTGCACGAAAATAATGCAATGGAGACCATGGGGAGAACATAGAAACAGAGGAAGACCCTTCAAGAGGTGGGCGGATGACATAAAAATGCAAGCGGGACTAACATGGAACAGATTAGCACAGGACCGCACTAAATGAAGAAATATGGGAGAGGCTTATATCCGTAAATGGGTAGTAGAAAGCTAATGATGATGATGTGCTGTGTCATTTCTGATGTACTATAGTGCGTTTGATAACATTCGACGGGTCTTGGACTGGAACTTCTTCAATATTTTGGTGTGAGAAGCTTTGGTGCAACTTTATAGTTGAATTACATATGTCCATATGGTGTTCAGCGCTACTTTGTATAGGAGCAGTTTATTGAATAGAGAGAATTATGGACGAGGTTCAAGCAGCCTCTTCTCTTTGATGTATGGGGTACAGACGCATTCCAAGGTATTTTATTTTTGTTTTCATCGGCAGCAGGATATTGTTGAATGTAATTTGGACAAATGGTTCGTCCGTTTGTGAAGGTAATTTGAGTGGATTTTTTATTGTTGCTCGTTATCCTCGATTTGTTGTTCCAGTTTTGTAGTAGGTCAACGTGGTGTTACAGATGTTCTGTTGTAATTTGTGGTGTTTCGCTAGCTGCTAAAATAGCCGTCTCATCCGCAAATGTAGCGATCACAGTGTTATCAGTGGTTGACAGGTCGGAGAAGTAGATCAAGTAGAGGAGTGGCCCCAGCATGCTACCCTGCGAACGCAACTTGGTATTAGTCTGATAGCTCGTTGTTGATCCTGACTTGGAAAAACCGCTCTTTGAGATACGATTTTAGCAATAGATAAATTTGACTTTGAAAGTAGGGTCTGATTTTGTACAACAATCCTTTATGCCAGATCTTACTGAACTGCTTTTTATCCAGAAACGCAGGTGCACAGACTTTTTTGGCTTTAAGACACTTTATGATTTGATGCGCGATCCGGTGGCTTTGATGTATCGTCAAACGGTACTCACGAAAGCCAAACTGGTAAGGTGCTATTAGCTGGTCAAGGTCTAGCGTTTCCTTATGAGAAGCAATCTTTCGATGATCTTCAACATGAGGGGTAGAAGGTTCATTGGTCTGTAGGATGTGGGTTGGTTGGAAGGTTTTCCAGGCTTTACAATCATGAAGATCTGAGCAAGCTTCCATTGAATCAGAAAATAAGTGAATCTTAGAATACTACTGTAAATAATTGCAAAAGGCAGTAGTGCCTTGCGTGGACGGTGTTATAAGATTTTTCCTGCTATCAGATCATAACCTGGAGTTTTTCGGAAATTTTCATGTTAAACTTTTTGACGAACTTTAGCTGGTAGGTGTAGCTAACCCGAAACGTCAAGAAATATTTTGATATAGGCGTCACCGTTATGTCCTTGAGAAGGTGGATGCAAGAATGCATTGGCAAGATTTTTGCCACAAGTATCTACTTTCTCCTTATCTGTTCGAGCCCAGCTGTTATCAGGTTTTCGAGTTGATAGGATTGCTACTATTGGCGTTTTGAATTTTTTGTTGCCTTCCATATGGTATTATAAGAAGGAGAGAGTTGTAAAATATAATATTTGAAAGATTTATTGCGTGCTTCTAGTAATGCAGTATGCAGTTGATGAACGAGTCTGTTATAGGAAGCTTTATCTTGACTGGATCTTAATTTTTTTAATTTTTAGGAGCTTAAGGCTTTCTACAATAAGGTCTCGTATGTAATAAGAGATGTTAATTACTTTAGAAGTGCTCTTCATAGAAGTAGGAGTTGCTTGCCATATAAATGGTCAAGTATTATGTGGCAGCATCGAAATTTCGACTGTCTTTAATTCTACTAACTAGGCCAAGGTTTTTCTCCAGGTAGGTTCTAAACTGATTTCAATATATATTTAATACAAAGCCTCAAGGGTATGTATTTGGTGATTACAGTTGCATTTATGGTAATTATGGCTGGAAAATGATCAGTGAAAAGGCTTTGGCTCGATTTCGCTTTAGTATAGGTATTTGGTATACCGCTGGTAGCTGCTGAAAGTTTGTGTGGATCGCTAGGTCAGTAGGTAGGTTCTTCAGTAGATAAATAGTTATAGTTGTTTTTGTGTTGTGCTCTTAGGAGGTTACGTTATTATTTTCTTCTTATGGTTTAGCAGCCCGGTGGCTTTCCAAGTTGCGATTCTAAATATATTTATGAATTTAGATTTTTTGGCTTGTTGGTTGGTAGACATGCCATGTAATTCATTTTAGACAGTTGACAATTATTTTTCTATATATGTTTGCGGTTCTGTTTACTTATTTTGTTGCAATGTTTATGCGAACGTTCACTGATGATATTGTGGAGTGACAATTTGTTGTATGTTCGGATATTTGTAGATGTGTTCCTTTGAATTGATAGGTTTAAGTTCATTAAAATTGATTTTTTGTTACCTACCAGACACAGTCTTGAATCAGGTCCTGATCTAATGGATAAGGTAATAAATAAGATTATTGGACTTGGTTTATAAGGTGTGTAGATTCACCATATTTGAACGTGAACCCCTCGTTAGTTTTTCTTCTACGTATGTAACATTTTTTTTTCTACCGAATATTCTTCTGGGTATTCTCCGTTCTCAGATCTTTAATGTTTCTACTTTTTTGTGTTCGTAACCCATGTTCCTCATCCGTAAGTCATGGTTTGTCGTACAATGGTCTTGTATATTCTCAGTTTTGCTTTTCATGATGTAAAGTAGCACCTCAAGAATTTATTCAGCGTACATCCACAACCATTTCCTTTTACTATTCTTGCTAATATTTCTTCTGTGCTGTGACCATATTTCTAAATAGACAAAATTTCTTACTTTTATTGTTTCAGCTTTTACCCATTTTCCAGTTCTATTTTATTTACTTTGTTCTTTTTCTTTTCCGTTTGATCTTCCCATATATATATGTACTTCGTTTTTCTCTCGTTTATTCTTAAGCCCACACTTGTTGCCTTCATTTCCAGTTCTTCTAACTTTTTCTTAGTTGTTGCTAAAATAGTAATATCATCAGCATAAGCTAAACATTGATGGCTTTTATTTATTATTGTTCCATTATGATTTATTCCGTGTTCTCTCTAACTACTTCCTCCAGAATTATATGAAAAAGTGTTGTATATAATAGATCATCTTGTCTCAGCCCGATTGATGTTTTAAATGGTTTAGACATTACGTTGCTGACTTTTACTTTATTTATAGAGTTCTTTAATGTAATTTTTACCAACCTTACTATTTTATTAGGTATCTAATAGCTCTAACTCTTTATAATTCTGGTACTCTGTCTTATTTGCTTTTTTGTGTAATAGTATAATTGTTGTTCTATTCTATGTTTCCGGTATCTCTTTGTTCTTCCATATTTCACTAAGTAAATTGTGTATTTCTTCCTTTAGTTGATTCTCTTCATTATTACCTCCGAAGTTTTCGCCGCTTTTTATTTGTAAAATAATCTCATTTATTTCTTGACTCGTTGGTGCTAAAACCTCTACGTCTTCTACATTCTCTTCGTTTTTTTCATTTACGTCTTCATTTGGATTTATAATTTTTGTGAAATATTCTCTCCATATTTTAACCGCCTTTGTCCCATCTGCTACTAAATTTCTTTTTTGATCTTCACAGAACAGCGATCTTAATTATCTCGCCTGCCTTGTGCTTTTAACTTATTGGTAAAAGTTTCTAACATCTTTTCTTAGGCAATGTTCTTCCAAATTTCATAATTTATTCTTAAAGTACTCTATTTTCATCTTTCTGTATATATTTTTTATTCTCTTTTTCTGATTTTTGTGTATTTTTACATTTATTAATTTTTCTTGATTAATCGCTTGCAGCGTTTATTTTACCTTCTTTTACTATTATTGTTTTGTTTTTTCCTACAGTAATGTTTCTGCGTTAAAAGTTGTTGGCATCTGCTGTAATTTTTCCTTCTTTTTTTATTGTATATAGTCAATTTGATTTACCGTTCTACCATTTGGTGAAATCTAGGCCTCTTTATATATGTTCTCATATTGAGAATAGATGCTCCCATTCTACAATTTCAAATAGGTTGAAGTTAATTGGTCTAGCAGCAGTTTATACCAGTTAACTAGAACCCATTCTTGTTTGATTACCGGTCGGTAGCATTCTTCTCTGCTCACTTTTGAGTTGCATTGTCCTAAAATTATGATTAACTTGTATTCTGATAACTTACCAAAAACTTTTATTAAAATATGTTCTTGTGCATGCATATTCAGGAAATTGATATTCCTACCTTCCACTTTTACTTGCTGATGACACATTCTTTTATTGATCAGGGTAAATTTTGTTATCGAATGTTTAAATAATTTTGGTACTAGAAAACCTTTTCTAAATATCCTCCTTTGGTTTCCACTACTACCACTACTTTTTATTTTGTTTTCTGTAGGGCTATTATGTAAATGTTTGTATCTCTATACTTTTGGAGAGGCCGGCGTGTAAATAGCCGTGCCCTCGTGGAGCGGTGTGGGGAACTAACTATGGCCCGTCCCGAAAGTAAGACGCTGAGGTCCAAATCGTCCCTTAAACAGCCGGCGCGAAAGCGGATGGGGGCGGCTACCGATATCAACCAACGAGTATTGCCAAATCGTTCACCTGTGATCGGCTTCGGCTTCGGCGGCGTTGATTTCCTGGTAGCCATCGTGCTGTGATGTCTTCGTGGCTGGCTTAGCGGTGGAGTTAGTTGCGGGTAAATTAAACACGACCGCAGTGGCCGGGTTGCGTTTTGAAAATGTGCTGCGAGGTAGTTAGTTGCGGGTAAATTAAAGCACGATCACACTGGCCGGGTTGCGTTGCGAAAGTGTGTTGCGGGGTAGTTAGTTGCGGGCAAATTAAAGCACGACCGCACTGGCCCGGTTGGGATTTGAATGTATCGCCGGGCTTCGCGCCTGGCTTAGCGGTGGATTAATTTACGGGAAATTTTGATTCGACAGCACCTTGCGTTTGAAAAGGTGCCGCCGACAGCGTATGCAGACTCGCAGGCCGAGCGAAAAAAAGCCAATACGCTGTTTTGTGTGCGCTAGCAAAACGTCTGTCGGCAGATATCAAAGCCAAGACCGCCTCGAACACAGACAGTTCAAGGGCGAAAGGCCGCCACATCAACTTTTTTAGTGCGCATTCGTAAAATTTTCCTTTTACATTCCATGTTGCTATGTATATGCGTTTATTTACTTTTATGTCTAAATTCTTATCCGTTTTCTTGATCTGTTTTGTCATGTTTTAGGTATCCGTAACCATTTTTATTAGTTTTTTTGAGTTTCATTTCTTTTTCCGTGTTTCTTTAACAGATTTTATAAGTGTTCTTTCCTCTGCTCTATTTACAATATTTTCTATTAATTGTTACTTTCTGGAAACCAAGTCTTACATTTTTTTCTATTTTTTAGCTCTTTCTCTGATGTACTTTTGGATCTGCCTTTCTTTTATCATTTGACCATCATTAATATAGATTTTCTGTTCATTGTTTTGCGTCTACTTGCTTCTTATCCTCTACTGTCTCCATTTTCACTAAGATTATTATTTGCTCCATTTTAGATACTGATAAAACTGATAACTCAATTTTTAATTTTTTTTTTATAAAATAGTTCATGTCTATTTTTAGCTAATCTGGAGTTTTTGAATGTATTTTCAGGTCCGATATTGTCACATATTCTTGTTTCTTTTCTGTCTCTAAATATTTCACTACTTTATTTAGTTCTACTAGCGCCTTTTTAATTTTCTCATTTTCCCCCTTAATCACTTCATTATTTTTTCTAATGTTTTCATTTTCTTTAGCTCTTCACTAGCTTTTTATTGTTCTTCTCTTATCAATTGCACTTCTGCTGTCATTTTACCATAATTTTTAGTAACTTATTCAATTGTTCATTACTTTCCAGTTTCGTTTTTACTGGTGTCCTTGATGTTTCTTTCCTATTACGGAATGATACTTCTTTAGATCCGGATTGCCTTTTTCTTCTCAGTTCATCCGTGGAAATGTCTTTAGCTTTCATCCTGTCTTTTTATTTTTAATACTGTCCTGTGCGTTTGTTGGGATGCCTACAGATAAAGCATCCCTTGCGTAAGTAACATAACCGGATCAATTTCTCGAAAGTTTATCTTCTTATCATCAAAGTAAAATAATATGGATATTTGTATTTGAAAATCGTCTACTTTGAAAATATGTCTAGTTATCTTTTGTTGTATGGTGATTGTGTTTTCACTATTTTTTCATTGCCTTGTAAAATAATACCTCGATATAGCCCAAAATTTTCTGAGTATTTATCTCAGACCCATTTACATTAACATCGCCAGAACCGGACTCAATAAGGTACAAATACTCATGTATTTTCACTATAAAAACCTTTATATTTCTTGAAATATCCTCGTTCAATTTTATTTTTACAAAATCCCAGTTTAAGCATTTTTTAGGTATCTTTTGTTGTATTTTTTTAAATTTAAGTGTCCAAACTGCCGTTCATAGTCCGGTAAAAATATATTCTTTTTGACAAACCCTTTTTGGGTAGTGCGGAACATGAACGGCAGTTTGAAATCTTGTATTTAAAAAAGCATTTTACAGTATTTTCATTAAAATGAGACTAACAAGTGAACAGAGCGTGGTATTCTGCATAAATAAGTTTTGGTCAACTATGTTAACCCTTATAAAATTTAATGACTTTTTAATGTTATATATGTATCAATCCTTTAACTTTAGTAGGCGTAAAAACATTCCAAGAGGCTGCAGTTGCTGTTAGCCTATTACAATATCCGTTTCTTGCTCAGTCTATTTTAATTCCATTTAATACATAAACTGTTTAGTTCTACCTGTTAACTTTAAATTTTTCTACTGCCCACCCCGGTAAATCCCCACGCACACGGAGTGCTCTGCTTCGCGGCCCCGGCCGCTTAAAATGCGCCTTATCAGATTTATTTAGGACCCGTCCGGCCGAAAGATTTCTTGGGCAGAGCAAACATTTTAAGTATGTAAAGCCTATTTGGGGTCCACCGGGAAACATCCCCGTCGCCGCGAGAGAAAATATTGCCCGCGCCGAGGATCGGGCAAAAACGGGAACGCCCGCGGAAATCTGATTACGGATGCTTGTGTTAACACCGAATCTAAATGTCACGCGGCTGAATTGAATGCGAAAACAATCGAGCCGGGCCGGCGCTAAAAGTTTTCGCAAGTACATGCACTTAGAGTGACAGCTGAAGTGGAAACAGATGTGGGCGCGCGAGGCGCTTTCCCTATTGATAGCTTAAAATAGTTATCTGGAGTGGCGCCGCCTTTCGTGAAAGCTGCCGCGGCGAGCGCTCGAGGCGAGGGAAACGGGGTTGAGGTTAGCAAATTGGATGATCGGTCAATAACTTTCGGACAATAAACGTTCAATTGATGATAACCAATAAAACCCTGCTAAGAACTGTTGCAATGTTTAAAAAGGCTAGCATTTATTAATTGCAAAACATCATTAAAGCTTCGGAAATTAAACAATACGACCGCAAATATATGAGTGTAAAATAAAAAGTTATTGTATCATTTGAATTAATATTATTTGTAAATTGTTATTAACTATGTTAACAAAAAAGGCACGCATGCAAAGAAATTAGAATGAGTCAAGTTTCTCTTAAGAATTGTGCAAAATAGTAAAGTTCTCTTAATTCAATAAATGCCAACTTACTAATATTGACTGAAAGTTAAAAATTTCTTGTAAAGCACTATACAAAGGTAAAGAAACATTATAGCAAAAAAGTGTTCAGACAATAGAGGACATACTGACAATTTTGCTCAAAAAAAGAAGGGTAGGCAAACATTAAAATATACTATGAGGTATTTGGCCTCTCCAGAAAGTATCGAACTATAGCATACAAAAAATTATAATTGCAATAATATACAAAGTGTCCCCATAAATACTGATACACACTGATTACAAAAACTGAATTGTAATTTAACTGCTTTGCATATTTTCAGGATTTATTAAATGAATACTGGTAATTATAGTTGCAACGGATTTATTTAAAATGGGCAATCTTAGCCTTTACACAAACTCTATCATCTATGGATTGCAGCCGTCAGGGTTCATTTCAGGTAATCAATATTAGTATATATTTTTGGGAAAAATATACGCTCTAAAGCTGTTTATAATTTATAATCTAATGATTTGAGATCTGGGTAACCAGAAAGACAATTTTGCATTATTAGAAAATGAGGTACATTGTTGTTCAGCTAAGTTTGAGTAGACCGTGTTCTGTGGGTGGGTGCGGAGTCACATCAAAAAGCTTGTAATTCAGAAGTTTTACTACACGTTCCAAAACATTCTGTTGATACACATCTGCCAAAGTTTTAACTCCCTTTTCACAAAAATGTATATCGGTCACTCCATCATAGCACAGTCCCCACAAAACCATTACAGCTGCTAGATGGTGCCTTCTCTAAACCTTTAATACTAGCTGAGATGCTTCTTTGGACGACCTAACCTACACCATTTCATTTTGTTTGTCGAAAAAATTTCTCCACTGTAAAAATGTTTTCAACCGTAAACAAAATTATTCTGTAGTCATCATGCGCGTAACTAGTCAACAACCTCTTTGCTCTTTCTTTTCTAACTTTCTTTAAAGTATATGTCAGCAACTACCTCGTATGTTTTTTGTGATCAGCTAGCCCTGGGTTTTGTTTCATATAAGAGACATCAAAGTTTTGAAAATTTGCGTCTCCCGAAACAATCTTTTGCTAACAAAGAGAAACTCACTTAATTCGAGCATTTACGGCTTTGACTGTCTGTACAGTCCAAAATAAATGTGGTCTTCCAGCTGTTGAACGATTCCTAACACTTTCAGTTTCATTAAACGATTTTATAGCCCGCTACACATACAGCTAATTCCAAGAGGATGCAAGGTTTTAAAGATTACTCTTTTTTCGGTTCCACTCTTATATAGTGCCGTTATAACAATGCGTCTTTTGTCACCTCACTGTATTGGTAAATAAACAAAATTGACTAGAAACAATGTAACTTGCAGCTTTAAGGCTTGATAATTGCAACCGTACAATAACGTCACGGATATTTCAATGCCATGGAAAGCAAAAACAGATTTCATTTTGTAACAATATTTTTGGAAATGCTACAAACAAGGACCTTTGAAGTTAGACAAAAATATAAACAAGGAACAAAAAGAAAGAAAATGTGCAGGGCCAAAAATAATTTGTAAATAAAGAAACGAAATTTTTATCAAGAAATTAGAAAGAATCAAACGGGGTTTAGGCAGAAAATTTAGTATAAAAGAGACTAAGAAGGGAAATTAACATTTAAGGATAAAGATATGTAATGTTTTAGAGACATACTGAACGGGAATGACAATGAACTAGAAAAACAAACAAACAGAGACAAAGAAAGCAGAAATAAAGAAAAGTGAGTTGTACTACCGCCAACAATAGAAAATATAAAAGAAATAATACAAAACTAAATAATGAAAAGAGCCCGGAAAAAATGGTATTAATGTAGAACCAATAAATTATGGAGGAGATCTGCTTACACAAAAAATCCATGAAACATGTCGAGAAGAGAAAAATGCCGAAAGAGTGGAAAACAATCCAGCTGGTACCTATTTTAAAGAAAGGAAAAAAGAAGACTGTCAAAATTGTAGACGGATTGCTCTATTGGACACTATATAAGATAAGCGCAAAAGCGATGGCGAAAAAGTTAAAGAGTATGCCAAAAAGGTTGTAAGCGAATATGAAAGCGGATTTAAACTTACAAAATCCGTAACTGACCTTTACACGGAAACAGATAAAATGTATATTAAACCAATAAGGAAAAATATATATATATATGGCGTTGGTAGACTTTAAAAACCAATGGAAAAACCACAAGAAGTAAAAGAATATTTGGTAGTAGGCATCGAATCAACGAAGAAAAAGTCCAAAATTATGTATATCTAGAAATTGTCAAAACGCAGACGGGGGAAGAGGAGAAAGAAATTGAAACAAAATTAGTCAAAGGAGATAAATGTGCAGGTGCCTCAAAAAAATTTTGAAATCGTTAAACGTGTCTAGAAAAAATAAATTACTCTCTCTCTCTCTCTCTCTCTCTCTCTCTCTCTCTATATATATATATATATATATATATATATATATATATATATATATATATAAATCATAAAACCAACTATACTATATGGAAACGAAATATGGGAAAATAAAAAGAGAGAATAGATACATGGGAGAAAAAAATACTTAGAAGGATTTTTGGAAGAAAGAAGAAAATTGATTTATAGTTAAGAAAAACTAACAAAGAACTAGAGCTCAGTAATCAAGTTAAAGCAGCAAGGCTGAACTGCCTAGGGTATCAAAAAAGACAAACAGAAGACAGAGTTTTCAAAAAGTTAATGGATACAAACCTAGGAGAAACAAGAAGAAAAGGAAGACCGAGAACAAAATGGTTAAACATAGTTAAGGGAGACCTGGAAGAAAAAGAGATAAAGGAGTGGAAGACACAAACAAAAAATCGGAAGAGATGGAGAGAAACCTGAGACAACTTAGTATTTAGTAAAAATTGTACATACACTCAATCTCTCTCATTTTTTTTTAAATTTCACATATTTTTGCAGTCTCGTTTCCACTGCTTAAAACATTCTATAAAACCTTGCGATAAATTAGAATTTAAATTTTTAAAATAATTTAAGTTTGGTCACCATCAAGAAGTTCTCAGAAGTTACCTGCGACACTTGATGTTTTCACAGAAAATTTTGCACGAACTGTAATGAATGAGTTATCGAAATAAAGCTTCTAATAATCGGTTGACTTTATTTGTCCCGTACTTGTCGAACCATTTCTGGAAGATTTTTGAATCACGCAAACAGTTTTTGAAGGTGAATATTCCAGTTTCGAATTAAATTTGATGTAGATTTGTTACTCTACTCTCTCAAGTACAGGAAAACGAGACGGTCACATTACATGTGCTTACTCGTCGGCATTAACTCCTAACTGACACGGCAAATAAAGTCATTTCTATTTATGCATGCGCATTATAGCGCATTGCAGCCTATTTTCTTTGACTATCAGGTTACATTGCAATCGCGTAAACAGATTACATGATATTAATACTGGCTTGATACCTTCAGTATTGACCAGAGTATACTCAATATAAAAGTCAAAATTAAAATCAATTTTTTTTATCATCAATCCACCCCGTAAAGTGGGCAATTTTTTCAGATTCACTTAAAATAGCTATAACGTCGGAACTATTGATTATGTTTAAATAAAATTTTTAGCATCTTATCTTAAGTGAAATCTTTTATTATAATATTGTCACAAATTTTTATATTTTTGGACAATCAATTATGATATTCAAGGTCAAGTTTAAAATTTTCGAAAAGAAATGCACTTTTGCCGTATTGTCTATTTAGTCATTTGAAAACAATTCTCTTTATGTAATGGTACATCACAGAATTTACACATATATCAAGTTTCGCTATGTACTTTGTGGACTACGCACACACATCTCCTTTGTAGATTCTTATTTTCACGTGTCTTCAATCTTTTCCAATGTATGTTTTCTTATATCCATAGAAAGTCTTCCTGGAAGATTTTGTTCGAATACGAGTGCACTGCGATGTCTTTTAAAAATTCCTTATATTTTTTCCCCTATCTTTTATAGAGTTATACACATCAAATGAGTTGAATTATACACAATTTCTTAGATACATCGCTAGTATTCTTGTCTATTTAGTGGCGTTTCGTAAACTAGAATAATAAGAAAGATATTGGTCTGCTCGGTCAACGATTGTAATCGATTAAAGCGTTGGGCTTCGCTATGTTCTCTCGAGATTTCCAATTTATGTTGTAACTTTCTCGCATTTCCGCCGAATGTATGGTAGAAATTAAAGACACTTCTTTTTCTGATTGCCGAACTTGTAAGAGGACATCTTTTTTCCTTCGAAAAATTGCTAGGTTCTTTTTCAATTCAGTTGCTTTCAGGCAATTAGGCAACCCCCTATTTATTCGAATCGTGCCACAAATTTCAATTTAATGTTGTAATAGTATTTGACTATTTTCTATACTATTGTAGTAGTTATCCATGTATAGATGATGCCATAAATCGGTATAAGGTGATTCAACAGTTTTTATGATTTTCAATAATTTTTGTCCTTGAGCGCAATAAATTTCGAAATTGCATATGTCGCCTGTAGTGTTTTCGCACACAATACGGACGAGAATCTCAGATTTTATAATTTTTGCCGCATTATAATCTTCCCCTCCAAGGCACTATACTCTTATCTAACGATAGTTGCTGTTTAGATTTGTAAACATTTAGAATCTAATACCGATTTAACTTTACAAAGCTTATCTGATCCACCTTCAAAATTTTTATTGTTATTTATATTATCTGTCTCTGGTTATTGTTTTTGCGAAAAATGGTGTTTTCTAGACGCATCTGAGCTCCAGTATTTGTGTTTTCTGACCTTATAGACTCGCCCGATAAGAAAAATTTCAAACATTTCTTCATCTCTTGTAATGTACTGTATTTTCATTTGAGAGATTTCTTATACATTTTAAAGTTGTGTATATTTTGATAATAATATCTGTTAGATTCTTGTACAAGGAATGTAAAAAAATCTTCGCATATGAATAAATTTATTGCTTCCGTTACACTATTCGAAACATTATCGGTATTTATAACTAAGCGACCTAAAGGCTCTTCTAGGGCTGGTGCATTGCCTGCGGATGACCATTCTTCTTCATCTTTCTGAGTTTGAATTGCTTAAAATTGTTTGTTGGAAATGTCCGAGGCCGCACTGCAATTTCATAATTACTAGATTCAAATTCGTCATCTATATGTTTCTCGATGTCACTATCACAAGAAAATTTGAGAAATTCTTCACAATTCTTCGTTATTACTGTAGTCCATTTTTATTGGGTATCGTTATGAAAAATTATTTCATAAAATCAATATTTAATAAATAACTCTCCCGTTATCTACCAACAGTATGCAAAAAACGCGTTTATTAAAATAACCTTGATGTAAAAACTAGGAAACTCGTTTTCATACTACTGTGCAAACAACTGTTTTATGTCAATCCACAAACAAATGTTAAAGAGCCTAGCACGTGGTGTAACATCCAAGTCGAAGAAATTCGGGTATGTTCAATTGTACATAAAGGACAACTTACTGTTTTTAAAACTTATTACTTCATAATTTTAACAGTGTCTTTATAAATGCCAAAAAATCCTTTATAATAAAGCCACCAAAAGTTTGGTAAGTTTCGATTTGACTGAAATCAAACTAGAATTTAATTTACCTTCCAATATATGTGCACATATGCACATGTCGAAACGGTAAGAATTATCTCAAAACGATGCTATGCAATCCGTGGAACAAGTTCTACAAATATAATTAACGACAAAAACCTTTCCGATCATTTTGTATGCTTCCGCGAGAACTAAACTTTCAACCTAATTAAGCTGTATTTAAAATTTACTTTACAAAAAACGAAATTTTTGTGTGATTTTGTTTTCCTAAAATTCTGCAGAAGTCACCCTGTTAGATTACGCCCAAAATTTTACCAAAAATGATTTACCGTGTCTAGTATCTTTAATTAGCCAGGGGGTTATTTATGCTTAGACACTCGATCCGAACTTAATGGTATTTTTTATAAATTGGACTCACCCAATTTTTTTTGTTATTTGGATATTTTCTTCTAGGACAATATATATAACAAAGCGCCATATATATCCAAAGAAAAAACGTAAAATCTTAGAATTGTGCAAATTGTGTCAACTATCCAATAACCAACCCTCATTGACCAATAGCACCGTACATCACTTTTCTGACTATCCTATAAGCAACTCGGCTATTCAGGCTCTTGCAAAAGGTATAATTTTGCTATTGTCCTAAATCGCGTACTCACTGTACACTTCATAACTCAAATATAATTCTCTTAAAACTAAAGTACTACGTATAGGTCTAAAACAAATTAATAATATCAAAACTTTACAGGCAAACCAGGACAATGATAAAGTGATACTGATCACTATATTACCACACTATATAGGTAAGGTATTAAACTTACTAAAATTATTCGAATGTAGTTATGTATCTAGAAACCTTACCATCTACCTTAAAAAACTGTAATCCTTATTGTCACATTCCTAAAAAAGTCGTTTAAAATTTCAAGACTTTAGGGTCTCCCAAAAATTCATAAAGAGAACATTCTTTTATATCCTATTACTAATATATAATATAATAATAATAATAATCTAACTAAAAACCTTAGACATTTTTTTTAAATCTTAGTCTTATTATGCACCCTAAAATTTTACATTTTCCTAGAAATACTCAAAGCTTTTCTGGTACGTAAAAGTCACCACGATATCATTAGCTTTTATATAATCTCCTTATTTTATCATTATTCAAATTTCTGGCACGTTACACTCCTTAAAATCCACCTAAAATATGAAGACCTGTACTCTTTCTATAGCTACCCGCTGCTTATCCAACACCTATTTTACTTTCTAGAACATTTCTGATTAACATTTTTGCTTTACATCAAATTCAGTACTGATAAAACAAGTCAAACATTAATAGTTTTTACAACCAATAACAAAATATCTGATTTTATTCTTTAATCTGCCAAAGGATCTACAAGGCGAAATTTTGCCAATTGTACGAGCACTGGCTAGGTGAGGGAAAAGGTGATAACTATTTCAGACTTTCCAAACATAATAAAGGAACACTAAATCAATTATGTCCATACAAAAACTATTGCTTCTATTTCCTATCCTATTGGCAGAAGCCTGAATACAAGAGACGTTATTTATTGCTGACCTGTCATATGAAAACCTTTTATTAACCTATACCAATGGTATAGGTGTAACATAACCAATGAGTTAGAAATTGGCCTAAATTTTATGGTCGTCGTCGTATTTTTTAATATTTAGATCTTAAATCTGTTTATCTTTACCAACACTTTATAGATCATCCTATACCTCGTCTAACTTTAGGATTTTATCATATCACTTTTCAAATTCCGGTTTTCTTAACCCTATCGAGATGTTCTTCCCTTTTTGTTTGTATTTTCCTAAGTTCAATTCTAAAGGTTCTTCTTGTAATTCATTTCGCATTTCTTCGCTTTATATATATTTTTTTGTTAGTCTTTATATTGTTAGTAGGGATTATTTGGGTTTGTTGTTTATGTCCATATTTTGTTTCCATATAAAACAATTTTAAATTCCCGATCGTTACACACTCTGTTTTGCTTTTAAAGGTTTTGACTATTCCACATATTGGCTGATATTTGTTAATTCTGTTACTAGAACTGATATCACTATCACAAATAACCTTTATTTTTTCACTCGATGCTGTTTCTTCATATATTGTCACTATTCTTACTAATAAATATATCTGCTTTGGTCAGTCGTTTTTAATTAGAGCTAATGCGATTGCGAAAAGTAGTACGTTAAGGAAGTAGTTCCTCCAGCTATTTGGAAGCTTGTGTCATGGTCAATCTAAATGTGTCCCTAGATATTTGACCTTGTCCCCTGTACGTTATTTAGTCTAACTGGAAGGCAGGTTTTCTTTCTTAGGGTGAAAGTTATTTGAACCAATGTCACCTGCATAGACCATAGTTTATGTCATTTCTTATTTTTTTAAATTTCGCTAAAATATTTTCGACAAAGTTCCTGTGATGCCAGACTGCAGCATCGTCTACGTACATAGCTATTAATGTTTGCAGTGTTCTTGATAAAGCTGCTGTCTACAGTAGGTACAGGATTAATTATTGGATGCTGCTTTGGGGTACGTCACTTTATATTATTTGTGATTTAAACTTTACATAAAAGTTTCTTTGCGCCAAATATAACTTTAAAGGTTTGTAGAATTTAGTGGCTTATTTATTAAAGATTTTTCCTGTTTTAGTATCACCGCTACTTGTGCAAATGACTATTGCCCTGCAAATACTTGTAATCACAATACCACCGTGATTACATAAATTTTCTTTTGGTGCCTCTTTTGGTAGATTTTTAAGTTTAGGTTACTGTCAGGCATACTAATCTGAGGATTAGATTTTTAGTAACAGTGTTAATTTATAGTTTCGTTGAATTCTTTAAAAGTTTTATGTTTTTCTTTCCGAACTTGTTCTACCGTAGCGACAATATACTGAGCTTAAGTGGTTTGGAAAAGTGTTTGCCCTCTCTTGATTAATTTTTCCCGTATTTTCTAATAAGTAGTACTGAAAGTTTTGGTATTTTTAATTGTCTGCAAAATTTCTATAGCGAGTAACTAGTATCATCGGTAGAAGTTATTTTATTTATGGACTTTAATTTATAAATGTGGACAAAAGACTTTTAAAACCGTGTTGCTCGGTTGATTTTTTTTGTGGATTTCTAGTGGTTTATCAATTTCCTTTTTGTTTGGTGACTACACGGCAGTATTCTTTAAACTGCTGGATTTCACAGCTTGAAGCAGCTTCTTAAACTAATTGGAATAGTTTATTGTGTTTTTCTGTAATTCTCTGAAATAGTTCTAGTTAGCAGTAATTTCTTTGAAGTGTGTTAATCATTTTTGGATTTTAAGCACTTGTGCAACAAATTTAAATGTTAGTCAATCTTTAAAAAAACCTTTTCTAACACTCCAAAAGTGTGCAATCGTATTAGCATTATTTGGCCAATAGGTGTATTTGAACGTGGGTAGATCGCGAAAATTATTTTCTTCTACTAATGTGTGTAGTTATGCACCATAAGTTTAACTCTCGCATTTTATTTTTGAAGCTATAGTCCCTACCAGTTATAAAATAGATTTTAAAAACGTTATTTTTTTATGGTGCGTTCATAAGAACGTAGGGGTAATAACTTAAAGGATGAAGTATTATATATGTAATATACTTTGAAGCCTTAAAAAGTACCGACTATAGGACGGGTTTCTGACATTAATATAATCTGTCGTGTATTGAGAGCAATATTTTAATTTTCTGACTATATTGAGTTAATATTTTTACGTTGAATAAGACGTTTAATAATATTGACCTTTAAATTGCACGGCAATCTATAGGAATTAAAAAAAATATTAACCTCCAAATTATATTGCTAAAGTAAGGAAAAAGATAATATAATATATATATATTTACTTAAAAACGCTTACGGAAAAATTGATGAAATAAAGAAATAAGTAACTCATAGTGCAGCTTATTGCTATAAATTATCCTATTAAAAAAAAAACTAATTATTTGTGTGGGGCAAGACATTTTGAGAGGCCTAAACACTACTAAGTTGTTTAATTGTTTTAAACGCTACTATTATATTGATTAGTTGAGTTTTGCTATTAGAGTAGTTGATATGCGTAGGCTATTTTTTTTTTAAATTATAAACATATTTTTCCCGTGTAGGGTTGTTAGTCCTCCATCGGGCACTTTTCCACGTGGCGGATAGGGGAATGCCTCTCAGATATGGTGGGTACAGGGAAAATCAAATAGCAGGGGCCGACCAAAATTAGCATAGCAGCGTCTGTCTTCAGAGAAGCGGCTGCAAACATAGTTTGACCTAGAGTGGGCGGCTGAAATACGAACCTAGAAAAGCAAAGGAAAACTACCTAGGTATACTAGTATACTTTTTTATACATTTTCCAGGATATCATTATGACTGAAACAACTACGGACGTGAAACTCCGGTTCCACAGATTTCCGGGCCTTCTATACATAAACAAAAATTTGCGGCCACTTCCGGTCAAATCGGTCTCGAGATTTTTCGATTAGGCTGATATTTGGCATCTGGACTTGACTTATTGTTTTTAGTTAAATCCTGAAAACTTTATGTCTCTATCTATTACAGATCAAAAATTATAAGGTATGACAGATGTCAGAAATAACAGAAATACAAAATAACCTCCAGCTTGGAAGCTGCCTTGGTCAAAAGTTATAAGGTATAACATATTGAAAGCTGGGTGTACTAAAAACCCTTATTGCATTATTGTAGGACATCCCATCTATGCCAGTTCGCGGAGACCCTAATATAATTCTGCAAAGAAAATCGATACGTAATCATGAATACCTTCTTTAATTACCACCTCGTAGACTATACACATGGAAATCACCTGCTGATAATTAATATAGTATCGTTAAAAATCAAATAGATTTTATGTTAATAAATAAAAAATTTCGAAATGTCACACCAGCAAAAACTTATCCTGGCGCAGATCTTCTATCCGACCACAACCTAATGTAGGGAACATTAAGACTTCAATTAAAGTAACTAACAAAAACACAACAGAGAGCAAGAATAGACACTTATAAGTTTAAAGACGAGAAAGTCAAGAATGAAATAACATAACACCTGAATAATAAGAATGATGAGGTAAAACAAGGTACAACAACTGAAATCAAACAAAAATGGAGTACCGTTAAAAATATAATCATAGACATAACCAATAAGGCTGCGGGACCAGGAGGGATACCATCGGAACTCATAAAGTATGGAACGGAAAAATTGTTCAGAATGATAACGATAATGGTCCAGAAAGTAATGAGTGGAGAAGACATGCCTAAGGAATGGAAGGAAGCCTATCTGGTCTCCATATTTAAAAAGAGCGATAGACGGAAATATGAGAATTACAGAGGAATCAGTGTCATTGCTATAATGGGAAGAATATACGGACGAATACTTAAAAACAAGTTAGAAAAACACATACAAAACAAAATAGGGGAAGAACAGGCCGGGTTCGCAGCAGGAAAATCATGCGTGGACCATATATATATATATAATAGAACAATTACTGGAAAAGAAAAGATCTAAAAACAGAACGATATATCTGGCGTTCGAGGATCTGGAAAAAGCATATGATACGGTTCCCAGACAAAGATTATGGACAGCAATGGAAAGGATAGGAACTCCCAATCACCTAATAAGAACCGTTAAAAGTTTGTACAAGGGAAATAGGGTGTACATAAAAGCGAGACAGAAGATAATAGGTAACTTCCAGACAACCAAGGGGTTATTACAGAGATACTCCACATCACCGACTTTATTTAAGATCTATCTAGAAGAAGCACTGAAAAACTGGAAGCGTAAATGCGAGAGTATGTGAGTGCCAGTCAGAAACGAATATCTATCACGTTGTGCTACGCAGATGATCAAGTGGTTATAGCGCAAGATGAGGAAGATTTGAGCTTCATGATGAGAAGACTGAGCTAGGAGTACGAAAAAGCGGGGTTACAGATAAACTAAAAGAACACCATGTACTTAGTAACAACGGAAGAAAAGTTAGAAGACCTACAAATAGCGAAGGATATAAGAATAAAAGCCACAAACAAATTCAAATACTTAGGATTTACAATAACAGACAAGGCAACAACGGAAGAGGAAATTAAAAATAGACTGGGACAAACAAGATCGTGTATTAGACAGTTGCATCCAGTAATATGGGATAGACAAATTACGAAAAACGCGAAAACGAGAATATACACCACAATTGTACAAAGCATAATGACGTATGGTCTGGGTAATAAACAAGGGAAATGAAAGAAAAATAAAGGCTACAGAAATGGAATATTGGAGGAGGTGCTGTGGGGTAACCAAGATGGAAAGAACCAGGAATGAAGAAATAAGAAGAAGAATGGGAGTAGAGACAGACATAATTCATAGTATCGAAAACAAGAGACTCGCATGGTACGGACATGTAAGAAGATCGGATGACAACAGATGGATCAAACGAGTAACAGATTGGAGTCCTGCAGGAAGGAGAAAGAGAGGAAGACCGAGAAGATCGTGGAGGGATGAAGTGGATGAAGCGATGGAAAGGAGAGGTTTAGAGGAGAATGACTGGCAAGAACGAGAAGCGTCGAGAACCTGGTTGAAGGAAGGAACACGGCGACACCTGTAGATCCTTATATATATATACATAACCAAGTTAAAGCTCGTATCAAAGTCAAGGAAAAAGAATAACGAATGGATGAAATCCTTGATTTTATGGAAAAACGCAGAACAGAAAATAAAGACGAAGTACAATATAAATGACTTCATTATCAAAATTAAAAAAGCGAAAAAAAAACTGACTAGTAGGAAATGCAGCATAATTAAACAGCTAGAACGGCAACACGATGTATTTAATTTACATATGAAGGTGAAAGGAACTGCAGGTATACGTAAGGCAAGACGCAAGAGAATTCTTATGAACGATAACGGCGCGGCCATCTTAGATACGGACGAAAGATTAAACAAATGGAAAGATTATATGCAATCAGTGAACAACGACAAACACAAAGAAGATTTGGAAGAAACTATAATTGAAACAGGACCATCATTACAGAAGAAGTTTCAAACTCAATTAAGAATCTAAAGAGTGACAAATCAACCGGACCGGACGAAGTATGTGGCGACATTCTAAAGCTAATTCAAGAAGACCCCCTAGACATTATAACCTATATCTTTATTAAATATATGACACTGAAATAATTCCGAGGAAATGGTTTCTCTCATTCCGAAGAAACCTAATTCAAAGAGATGCCAAGAATATAGATCAATAAGCTTACTGTGCCACATTTTGAAAGTATTTATAAAGATTGTACACCAACGAGTATACCGAAAAGTGGAACAAAATATAAGCGAAACACAATTTGGATTTAGAAGCGGCCTCGGCACAAAGGAAGCATTATTTTATTTAAATGTTCTAATTCAAAAAGGGCTTTATCGACTTAGAAAAAGCTTTTGATAAAGTAAATCACAATAAATTAATAAAAATACTTCAACAATTAAAACAATTCACATAATTTCTAATCTCTATTGGCAACAAAAAGCGCTTGTAAGAGTAGAAGACAAGACACCGAAGAAGTTCGTTGTTCAACAGGGAGTTCGACAAAAGTGTTTACTGTTTACTGAAGCACTAGAGAAGACTGAAGATGGCATTCTAATGAATGGTGTTCTTATTAATAACTTAAGATATACGGACAACACAGTCTTGCTTGCTGATATAGCAAAAGGACTGCAACGACTTATACAGAGAGTAGCAGAGAGATGTGCGCAATATAACATGCGTTTAAATTCAAGCAAAACTAAAGTCATGGTGGTAAGCAAAAATAACAACAATAACGCTACGTTTCATGTAGATGGCTCCCAGATCCAAACAACACCATCTATTACATATTTGGGAATACAACTGAACGAAAATTGGGATCAGGATAAGGAAATAAGAATAAGAATTGAAAACACACAAATCTCTTTTGATAACATGAAGATAAATATTCAACTACGAACTCGTATTCTAAAATGCTACGTGTTCTCGATGTATGGTGTTGAAGCCTGCAAACGCCTAGAACCGTTTGAAATGTGGTGTTCTACGCATCTACGCATGTTATGAATGTCTTGGACACATCATGTAACGAACAAAGCCGTCCTGCAACGTATGAATTAAGAAAAAGAAGTGATGAAGACCGTTAAGAAGAGACAACTTTCATACTTTGGTCATATCATGCAAAATGACAAATATAACATTTTGCAACTGGTTATGCAAGAATAAATCGACGGAAAAAGAGGACCCGAAAGACGCCGGACATCATGGTTGCGCAATCTGAGACAATTGGCCGGAAAAACATTTGCAGACTTAATCAGAACCGGAGTCGATAGGATGAAATGGGCCGGAATGATTGCCAACGTCCACTAAGGCATAGAAAGAAAAAACATGTTTTTGATGAACAAACAATTATCAGCATCGGTTATTGATGGTAATCTGTGATTATTCAAATATACAAGGTTTGTCCTGAAAATATAAAGCTGATGTTAGTAGTAGTACTGTAAAGTACTTGTAAACATACAATACGGATTTCCAAGCGCCTCGAGAATACTGCAGAAAAGATTTCACATACATAAATAGCAGATAGCGAAACATTAACAGGCAACGAAATATCATAAAGCAAAATAAACAGTTTTATTGCAAGATAAATAGTTATATAGGGAGATTTTATATTAACGAATAAATCTTTTCAGTTAGATAAATAATTCAATTTCTGTAAATAAATGTGTTTTATTCATCACTTTAAGAGCGAAAAATCTTACAATATAAAATACAACTCTTGGTGCGGCTATGAGGTCACATAACCGATGAGAATGGACTGTAATACACATGTGCGAATGAGGGCGACATTAATAGCCGGGCTAGTGACTATATATGGTGTATAATCGCCGAATTTGCAACAGTTTTTATCATAAACTATTCGGATAATTAAAAAAATAGAAACGATGCAATGATTATAGCATAAACAGAGGCACGACACAGACGATTTAGAGATATGTTCGCAGTGATCCACGTTTTAGAACACTAGCAGCGAGGGAAACATCGAAAAATGTTGAACATATACGGACCACAACCAACAAAAAAAGAAAACTAACTATCTAAGAATTAGAAGATAAGCTAGCATTTCCAAAAATAAAGTATGTTAAATGTCAACAATAATCTTGCCGTAAAACGTGTTACTGCAAAGTTTTTTCTGTTGTTATTAAGGCAAAAGGGATATTGTTTCTAAACTAAAATCTTTTTTGAAACAAAAAATATTTTAGAAAGTTGATGAGATTTCAATACAAGACAGAATATTTTAAATAATAAAAATGGCTCTTGGGGGAATGTATCAAACCCCAAAAAGTTTATTTTGAAAGAAATTAATGCTATTTATAATTTCTCTAGTTTCTTGTGCCATTTTTACTAAATATATAGATTTTTTGTTAGTTTAATTGTAATATTTTTATTCCATAGCTTCTTACTTTCAAGGCAGACCACGTATAGTAGTGTAACAAACTCGGTCACAAATTTAAACCTAAATTCTCTACTAACACAACATTGCACGACTTATTTTATTAGGGTGGCAATTAGTTGATTAATTTACTTTTTATAAGAGCGGATTTGCTTTTAGCCTTTTTCTATCACAATCCAATTAAGTCCGCATTTGTAACTAACCGGTCGTGTTTCGTACAATACTTAAATAGATTTTTGTTGTATTTCAGAATTTCTGAACTTATCTCGTTCCATGGGTTTTTAACTAAAATTTACCAAACAAATATAAATTATAGCATGTCTACTGTATACTTTCTGGCAAAAGATAATCAAGTAATAAAAATAATCATTGTGTGCGTTTAAAATGCATAAAACGACATGGTTTTATGAGAGGAAATGTTTCAATATCAATTTAAGTTTAGCATTATCGCTTGCACGAAGAATGCATCGCGTTACATTATCGTTGAGTAGAAAATCAATCTGTCTGCCTATCCTGGAACATTAACCTACTTAAAGTTAACAACAAAGTACTTTATAATAGCTTTAAGGATCATTAAGTACATGTGATGTTTCTATTTTTGAGTTACTTAAAACAGATAGGATTTTGTCAAATAAAGATGTTTGCACATAAATAAATTTTGTTTCATTAAAATTATTATTTAGAAATTACATGTGATATTTAATTAAATTTAAATCTAAACTTTCTCCCCCTTCTGTAATTAAATAAAATAGTCCTGGATCCTGCGCCTTATGTAATGGAGTCAAAGGCTGTACTGTATGCAGAGACTCAAAAAGCAGAACTACGTCTAAACACCCAATAAAATAAACTAGTCCTTATTTACAGCACCTAATCATCAATTTTTACATGACTCTTTCCAGACCCCTTCCTACTCACAAATAAAAGCCAAAATAACTAATAACAATGACTATATTGCAGACAAACTTATCTCATCTCTGAACGAATTCAAAATTATATTTTTTTAACTTAACACATTAATGGCTAACTCACTACGATTAGCGGTGTGGAACTCAAATGGACTAAAGAATCCCATCCATAAAGTGACCTTATTTTTAAACTGCAACAAAATTGATATACTACTATTTCTGAAAGCCATCCTACACGCAATACGGTTATAAAAATACTATACTGGAGTGTCGATTCGTCTTTCAAAGCATAAACAAGTGCCAGGAAGTGCAAGCGACAACGCTATCGAGGTCGTCCGCCTCAAATTTATATGGTAACGATATTTGCTGTTATATATTTAATTTAACGGATAAATCTACTATTGAATAAAACAAAGACTTTACCAACAAGAACCCCCGCGAAGGGATTCTTTATTCAAGATGAGAAATCTTAATCTTAAACGAACCAGCTCTACCTTATCGCCACCTGTATCCGAACCGAAGAGAAAATAGTTATTTATACCCAAAAATCTAATAACCAAAAATAAATTTTACGTTACGGAGAAACAAATCGAGGATGCCGGTAAAATTATTCATCAAGGTAAACTCGTTGCAGCAATAAACGACATGGATACCTCTGTTACCGCTCCGTCCCAATCTGTAAATACTAAGGAGAATAAAATAAAGATCCCGCCAATTAATGTGCATAATGTAGACAAATTAAAATTTCAAGAAATAATTACTGAGCTTAAGGAAAAAGCTAAGAGTGAATTTACCACAGTAGTTAGAAACAAATAATTAGGAATAAATCTCACCAGTATAGAGAATTACCGAGTAATGACTAAGCATTATAGCGAGAACAATCTACCACACATTTAAAAATCCAGAAGTTAGCAACTTATCTGTAATAATCCGAAACGTCCCTTTCTCCCTTACGGAAGATGAAATCAAAAACGAATTAACAACTCTAAAATATCCAGTACAAAAAGTAGCCAGATTATACAACAAAGACAGATATCTATCCTACTATGCGCGGTGGATCTCGATGACACCCAAGAAGGCAAGGAAATTTTCAAACTAACAAAACTAAACCACAGCATAGTAGAAGTAGAGATACGAAGAAAGTCGAAGGAAATTTCCCAGTGCAAAAAATGCCAACTGTACGGCCACACACCTAACTATTTCCACTCGCAAGCTTGCTGTGTGAAGTGCACTGGCAATCACTTATTTACCGAATGCCCTAAATGACCTGGAGATGATCCTCAGTGCGTAAACTGCTTGGAAAAGCACCCAGCTAACTACAAAGGTTGTAGTTATTACGCTAAGGTAACCCGGAACCAAACAAGAAACTCTAGCTCTAGAACTCAAAACAGATCATACGCCCAAGCAGTAATAGACAAACAAGAAACTACGACTAATGAGTCATCACCTCCAAGACGTTTTGTATCCAAACCCAACGTTTCCCCTCCCGACAAACAGCAACCATCAACCGACTTTATCTCCACAGTACTTAAGAAATTAATAGAACTGTTAATCCCCCATTTAGACAAAATAATGCCATTCCTAACAACGCTATTACTAGCATTGCTAAATAATGGATCAAAATAATCCTCCTATAATAAATAATATAACAGTGACAAATTGAAATGCCAATGGTCTTAAATCTCAACGCTCAACTTTTATAGAATTCATGACACGACACAATATTGATATCGCGTGTATCACAGAGACACACTTTGTTAGCACCGAAAAATTCAGAATTTCTGGGTATCACGTATATCGGAAAGACCGAGAAGCTGTAAAAGTATCAGGCGTAGTTGCAATTATAATTAAAAAGAAATTCAGCCGCCACCTCCTCCATATGGGTGATCTTCAAAACATAGAAGCCATTTCTATAAAAATACACATGAAAACTAGTGGCTCTTTAACCCTTACATCTGCATACAAACCCCCAAATAAACGGCTTGTTGAAGACGAAATCGGTGAATTGTTCAGCAGCAACGAACCCACGTTAGTTTTAGGAGACTTAAATGCTAAAAATACCATATGGGGATGCCGTGCTAGTAATCCAGACGGGATCAAGTTGCATAACATTATGGCCAAACACAGTATATTAATATCAGCCCCTGACGACTACACTTACCATCCATACCGAACAGATCATCAACCTGACTTCTTAGATGTTATACTGCATAAAAATGTCACTTATCCAGTGTATCAAACAGTGGCATCTGAATTGGACTCTGATCATCTTCCTGTCATCATAAGCCTCCACAACACCCTTCAAATAATACCTCCCCGCTTAGCTTAGCGCATGATAAAACTGATTGGGGCAATTTTCAGTCGACCCTTGATCAAAAACTCCGTTGAGTGGGACCACCTAAACTTCCCCCGGATATAGTCAATGCCGTCCTACAATACACATCAGCCTTGCAAGCAAGTATACAAAAAACAACCACTCCATGGAAGCAAAGGAAAATTGCCGAGCATATTAGAACTCCCAACTACATACTTGATCTAATTAAGCGAAAGAATAGATACAGAAGGGATTGGCAAAGACACCGGCTATCATAACTTAAAACACTGTATAACCAACTATGTCACTTAGTAAAGAATGAACTTGACAGTCTAAGAATCCAAAGATACAATTCTTACCTTGAAGACACTAAACCTGGTGACCCATCTATGTGGTTAGCTACCAAACGCTTATTAAGACAACCGAGTATAATCTATCCTATGATATCAAATAACGCCTGATACTCCTCCGATGATGAAAAAGCGAACTTATTAGCAACTTATCTTGAACAGGCATTTACGCCCATTATTGTAGAACAAGACGAACACTTTGACAGCGCAATCGCAAATATGCAATTACAGGATAACCACGAAATAGCTTCTACATCTGTCCAAGAAATTAAATCTTATATAACAATATTACCTAAGCGTAAGACCCCTCGGCCCGACCTTATAACAAATGAAATGCTAAAGCACCTATCAAAAAAGTCTCTGGCTCACTTAAACTCAATTGACAACGCCTGTCTCAGACTAGGATACTTTCCGACAGCATGGAAAACTGCATATGTGCTCCCCATCTATAAAGTAGGAAAACCGAAGGAAAACCCTGACAGTTACCGACCTATCAGTCTCTTGTCAAACCTGGCCAAGCTCTTAGAAAAAGTGATACTTTCCAGATTACAAGATTACCTCCAACAAAATGATACTATTCCTCCTCCTTAATTTGGCTTCCGAACCCATCACTCGACCTCTCACCAGCTTCTCAGAATAAGTGAATCAATTGAAAGAGGGTTTGAAAAGACAGAAATGGAAAATTAAAATAAATTCTGATAAATGTCAAACAAAAATTTTTACCCTCAAGAGATATGATCAAATTACAAAAATAAAAATAAATAATAACGAAATAGATTGGAATCCAAAGGACTCAGCTGTTAAACATTTAGGCGTGCACTTAGACGCGAAACTGAACTGGGGTTTCATATCAATAAAAAACTCAACGAGTGTCACAACAGACTGGGTGCATTATATCCCCTTATAAACCGCAGATCTCACCTCAGACCTGAGTGTGCTTTACTTATCTACAAAGGAATCCTCAGACCAATTCATACGTATTCATGTCCAAGATGGTGCAACACATCAAAGACAAACATGAAGGAACTCCAAGCAATCCAGAACAAAGTGCTCAGAATCGCCATCAACTGCCCTTGGTTTGTGCGTCATAATCAAGTTCACAGTGAATTAAGTGTTCCATTAATTACAGAGTTCATTAATAAATCCACTGTAAAGTTTTTCCAAAATCTAACCTTGTGTTCAAGTACTACCCAATTAAATCTAGGCCAAAAAAAGATTCAAAGGCGTCTGAAGCGTAAACTACCACAGGACTTAATTTAAATGTGGTATATAAACCCAACTTAATGTCAAATTAAGATAGAAATGTAATTTATCAGTTAATCCCCACTGGATTAAACCTCAATGTATGTAGTTTAGTTCTTATTTAATTGTACTATAACAACCAAGCAGTGTATTGCATTGTATATTGCAGAGCCAGCTATAATAAAATTAAAAAAATACTATACTATAACATCTGCTATACAAATTATCCCTGTGGAACTGCTCACTCAGACTCGGCAACCATTATTAGAATCAGCAACAGCCCATTTCCATGTGGGGTTGCTAATCCTCCATCGGGCGCCTCCCCAGGTGGCGGATAGTGGAAAGCCCACCAGATATGGTGAATACAGAAGAAATAAAATACCCGGGGTGGACCAAAACTAGTAGCAGAATAGCCGCCGGGATAAGCGGCTTCCTGTAATTTGCAAACAGTCTATATTCAATAGAGTGAACGATTAGATACAGATAGGGTACTCTCTTGCCCTTGGTGTGAGAAATCGCAACAAAAGGCAAATAAAAAGAAATAGATCAACAGCATAGGATATTGAACTCAATGGGAAACGACAACATTAAAGATTCCTATGGATATCCCTAATACATCAAAATGGCTAGATTAAATACAAAAAAATTTTGAGTTGCAATTTACCCAATCTGGTCTCAGGGGAAAGTGCATTGAAAAAAGCTGGCAAATATAAGCTGATATCTAAAAGTAAAACACACACCTAGAACGTAAAACCAATGGGCCAAGTAGGAAAAATACACAATTTAATATAAGTAATATAAATAGAACCCCAAAGGGCCTTCAAGGCCTATTACGGGGAACTATTATTTATTATTATAATGAATAGAATGAGTATCAAACTTATAAGAGTAAGGGAAATAAGATGGCCAGGCTGAGCACAATTAAACATCAACCTAATCGTTGATGTTTAATTGTGCTCAAAGTATATTTTGTATATAATTGTGCTTAAAGTATACTACTCGGGAACAACCAACAGAGAACATCAGAATGGAGTAAGAGTGATTATAGAAAAAAACATTGCAAGATATGTAACAAACTTTGTGTTTATATCGAAGAAATTATTGTTACCCCGTCTCAGTAAACTATCCAAATATATGCCCCGATTATTAACTATACTGATGAGGAAGTAGAACAATTTTACTCACAGACATCAGAAATATTGAATAAATTCTCAAAACAAGATCTTACTATAATAATTGGAGACTTCAATGCAAAAGTAGGCAAAGGACAAACTGGAGAACATTTTGGAGCACATAAGCTAGGTAAAAAAAATGAAAAGGAAGAAAGATCAAGTATCTTTGCAGCAGAACATCACCTTATAGTACTAAATATCACCGGCAGACACCTTAGACGGGATTGTTAGAAATCGAATAGACTACATCCTTGTAAATCAAAGATATAAAAACGTATCCTGAACAAGATATACAACTTTGCCATAACCCAGTAGTAGAGATAATAAATGTTAGAATAAAAAAAGTAATAAAGAATATCAACACAAGATTGATATGCAAAAAATAAAAGAACAAAATGTAAAAACACAAATAGAACATTTGTTGTCGGGAAAATTTATAGCATCAGAAGATACCACTAATATAGAAGATGAAATAAAGCGATTAAACGATACAATGAAAAAACTAAAAAAAAACGTTGAAGAAAGGTAAAACAAACAAAAAAACCATGGATGACTAACCAAATCTTACAACATATGGAAAAGAGAAGAAACTGTAAAAACGTAAATATCGAACAATATAATAAGATCCAGAAAACTATAAGACAAAAGATACGAGAAGCGAAAGAAAGACATCAGAGAGAAATGTGAAGAGATAGAAACGTTCCAAAAGAAATACAACAACTTTAATGTACACAGAAAAATAAAGAGAGCCACTGGACAAGATAAAAGGAAAACAGCAAATAAAATTATAAACAATGAAGGAAAGATAGTAATTGACAAGGATGAAATCAAGAATACTTAAAAACTATATATTAAACAATTTTTTAAAAATAAAAGATCAAACCACCCAAAGTAGAAACACAAACCGGACCAAATATATTAGCTGCAGAAGCTTCAGCTTCAGACAATTTCCAAGCCGAACTGTTAAAACTAATTGACGACGAGCGAATCAAATGGTTAACCAAGTTATTCAATCTTATATGCAAAACGGGTTCTATCCCACGGACAAAAAATTTGAGAAATATAGAACAACAAGCTTTACGGGCCATTTATTGAAAATTTTTTTTAAAATAATAAACAGAAGAATTTTCAAAACGTGCGAAGAATAGATAGCACCCACTCAATTTGGATTTAGAGACGCAGTCGGGATCAGAGAAGCTTTATGCAGTATACAATGAGGTCCATGCCTGTTTTGTATACTATAGAAAAGCGTTTGATACAGTCCAGCATCACAAACTGATAGAAATTCTGAAAAATACGGGTATAGATGACAAAGACCTGAAGATAATAACAAAATTTATATTAGAATCAGATATCCAGTGTAAGAGTGGAAGAAGACCAGACAAAGACGGTAAATTTTGCATCGAGTAAGACAAGGATTTGTATTGTTGCCACTGCTATCCAACATTTATTTAAAACATAAATTTAGAGAATGTTTAGAAAATTTACAAAAAGGAATGCTGGTAAATAACATTAGATACGCTGATGACACAGTAATATTTAACAATAATATGCAAAATTTAAAACAACTAATGAATAGATTAGTAGATAGTAGCCATCGATATGAACTGGATGTGATACCAACATCGAAAAAGCAACGTTTCAACTGGACAACTAAGATTAGATAGTAGAACAATTAAAAAAGTTGACAAATACACATATATCGGCACTATTATTAATTACTAATAGAACTTCTCTTTGGAAGTTAAATGTCGAATAGCAAAGAGCAGAAGCCTGTTCATGAAAATGTCAGCAGTATTTAAAAGTCAAGATCTAACTATAAATATAAAACTTAGAATGCTGAGCTGTTATGTATTTTTAGTATTATTATACGGAGCGGAGGCATGTATACTGACAAAAGCAATGACGAAAAATATAGAAGCATTCGAGATGTGGCTTTATAAAAGGATGCTAAGGGTATCTTAGGCAAACCATGTAACAAACATTGAAATCCTTAGAAGAACGTCAAAAGGACAGGAAATCTTGAATACAATTAAAACATGAAAATTACAATACCTAGGCCATCATGCAAAACGAAAACAGATATAATCTTTTGTAGTGCATACCACAGGGAAAAGCGAAAGAAAAAAAATGTGCCGGAAAAAGAAGAATCTTATAGATAAAAAATTTAAGGCCCTGCTTTTCCATGACAACCATTGAACTATTCCGAGTAGCTGTAAATATAGTTAGGTTAGTCAACATGATAGCCAACATCTGGAATATATAGGCACTTGAAGAAGAAAATAAAGAATAGACCATTATCAGCTACATCTTATACAAATAATAAATTCCATTGCTTTCTAGTGAAAGTTAACTTATTCTTCTTTTGTGTTGACTGTAGGAGCTATCTATTGTCTACCTAGGCACGCCAAGACTGTTGAACAGTTCCAAGAATTCAATTTCTAGTGGCAGGTGACTGGAACGCCAAGCATACCACCTGGGGATCCAGGCTAATATCATCTAAGGGACGAGCACTTTTCTATATTATTCAGCAGAATAACTCAAATTATATGTTAACTGGCAATCCAATCTCTTGGCCAACGGTCATAGGTAAAATCCTGATCTGCTCGACTTTGCGATTACCAAAGGTATTTCCGACGTTTATAGTAAAACCGAAAGCAACTTTTATCTAATCTCAGATCACTCCCCAATAATAATAACTTTAAATATAACCATCATATGGATAACTGCACCATCACTGGGAACAATTACCACTGTACATCAATTTAGTACATAAACTCCACACACCTAATTGACGAAATAGTAGAGTACATCACAAAACTTATACATAAGGCCACCCGGCAAGCTACTTCGATCGACCACAATTTGGATAGTATCCGAAATCACAACATACCCCTATATATTAGACATATTGTACCAAAAAAAACGTAGGGTTCGCGCTAAATGGCAAAGATCCGTAAACCTTGGAGATAAGAATATATTAAATACTATTACCCATCGGCTTCGCAATGTTAGTCAAGAAAATGGAAATACAACATTTAGTTATTAAATTTCCAATCTATCGTCCGAAAACCACTGGAAAGCGACAAAAAAATTCAAAAAACTCATTACTCTAATACCACCTCTGAGAAAATCAAATAGAACCCGGGGTCGATCTAATGAAGAAAAACATCTCATTACAATAAACTATAATAGTATGCTTGTTTTGTCCCGTTTTCCTACTCAATGAAAATTTGCAGTAATAACCATTACCGTTAAGCCAGAAAAATTCCCGTACAAACCCACGTTTTGTCGATTTATAAACCTACTACATCTACTCTCTAAAATATTCGAACACTTGCTATTATACCAAATTCTTAAAAAATTACCTTCAGACGAGCTCATTTCCACTCACTAGTTTGGGTTCCGCGAAGGACACTCAACCATTCGGCAATGTCCATAGATTAGTCAAAAACATTGAGGATAATCTTCTTCTTCTTCTACTCTTATATATATAGGCTATAAGCCTGTTTCTAACTACACATTTCGTGTAGTACTATGAGCCATGTTGGGCGTACCCCGGGCACGTGGCTAGTCTGACCCGTTAGAAGAAGGAGAATGTACTTTACGACCGTCAATATAATCTTGAAGGGAAAAATAAATGGTTTCGTTTTCTTCGATATCCAGCGAGCCTTCGACAAGGTATGGCACTGCGAAATATTATATAAAATAAAAAAAACTCTGCCCCAACAAATTTTTCTCCTCTTAAAATCTACCCAAATCAAAGACATTTTCAAGTACAGTTCCATGGCACGCTATTGATCTACCATTCCATCCACTCCCGTGTTCCACAAGGAAGTATCATCGGTCCTCTCCTATACCTCCTTTATATTGAAAACGTTCCTATTGCAGAGAGTACTTTATTTGTTACCTTTGCTGACGATATTACAATTTTGTCATCCGATACCAACGTAAATTATGCATCTGAAAGGCTTTAGTCCCATCTAAGCTCCTTACAAATCTGGCTTGATAGGTGAGGATTAAAGTAAACACTAATAAATAATCTCAAATTAAATTTATCACTAAACACTCTACTTGTCTTCAAGTCACCATAAAAACTGAGGGGACTTTACCTAGACCAACACTATAAAAACCAAAAGACAGCATTTAAATTTGCTGCTAAAAGCAAAACATTTTTTAAATTATACCAACCATTTCTTTGCCGACCTTTATTCCCTGATTTTAGAAGATTAAATAGGGTTTAGCCGAAAGACCTCTCCGAGTAATTCTTGGAGACTCGTCAGTGGATGATGTCCTACTCATGTTCAATACTAACTTTGTCACATCATTTACTTATTACTTTTTATTGGGCAGATTGTAAATTGCAAATGTAAAATTAAAAAAAATGTTATATTTTATTTATTGTTAATTAAAAAGTAAACTGTCACAATAAAACTTGGAAAGCAAAAATATAAATAGGATAGAAGTCTAGATTGTGTCATACAGTTCGGAATTAATTTTATTAAGTTTTATTTTTGGTCAAGTGGACGATTAAGTGTTCGTAGAAATTATCAAATTTATCACTAAGGAAAACACATTATAATGCTGATTGACTTGGAAGATATTTCTCTGCTTACCAACATTATCCGTTGGGCGTTATAACTTCTGATCTTCACTTACAATCTAAAAAGGGATGCTCTTTTATGATGAACTTTTATTATTAGATCTCGTAAACAAGATATAATGTCCCAATTATATAAACATCAGCTTTATCACCTCATTATAAGAAATTCTTCAAACCACTGTCTATAAAAACACTGCCCATACCAACCGCTATTTAAGTGACAAATAACACCATCACGCCGGAGTAATCCCCGTAGTTACAAAATAGCTTATCGAAACTACCAGGCACTCAGATTAACTGCCATAAAACCCATTTTTCATTTTATACAATTTTAACTTTACACTCGCTCCCATTTTCCATCCTGTCAGCTGCATTATTTGTAAAGCAATTGACATAGAAAAGCACCCTGATTGCATTAAGAGTGGAGACGATATGAAACAATTGCCCATTATTTGGAAATCCTTGAGTATTTCGTACTACGAGTTACGCATGATTTCAAACTAACTATTTTTCTCCAACTTAGTGCATCTCCTACAAAACTCTCACTTCGGTTCTTATAAATAGTGAAACAGAGCACACAAAAGACTCACAGATTTTGTGAAGTTGGAAATTGGAGATGTTAAGTAAGAAGTAAACCTTTTTTATAACGATCTCAAAGTAGATATCAAAACATCGAGTATTTTTATGTGATTAAATGTTTTTTAAATATTTTTGTTTGTTATATAAGAAAGAGAGAAAGGAAGTAAGGGGACGAAGGAGGGAAACATGGTGAGAGAGAATATTTTAATTCTCGTTTGTTTTAACTTACTATAAAACAGATAATCTTAAAGTAGTTAAAGCGGCAAAAGCTATTGTATTTTTAAAAATATTCCTTTTCACGTTTATCTTTAGATGGTTTCTATGGCAGTTCTGCATTTTTCTTTCATTAAATAATTCTAGATACCAATAGAAGTAACATGTGAATCTGTTGGAGCATTGAAAGAAATTAATAAATAGTAAAACAAATGATATATTCATAAGGTAGTAAGTAAAAAGAAATTCTAATATAGAAATATAAAATAAAAAACTGTAAAATAAGTAATAATTACGACAAATAAATATTAATTAGGAAAGAAAGCTTTTTTATTTTATGCTTTTCTTCTGAAAACCGACAACCCAAATTTACCTTTAATTTTATCATAAATGTTGTTTTTTAATTTTTACCTTAAACTACCTTCTTCAGCTCTTTTCTACCTTTTTTACCTTTCTACCTAAACTGTAGACATTAGGTGGTTAATTAGATTTGTATATAATTTGTATTTAGGTCAGTGATGAAGATAGTAGAAATCAATTTTATATACTTTTGTTAATATATTTATTAGGGGTGTCTTATTTTAATTTTTTTGTTTTATTATGACAGATACTTTAAATTTTCTTTATAATCTACAGTCTATAATAACAGTGTTAAGATATTGTCGCCTTTTTGGTTTTCTTCTCAGTATGTTATAAAGAGTGGAATTAAACATTTCTTTTTTTTTGATTTTTCAGTCGACCACTCTAATATTCGACGTATGTCATCTACATTGCTTTAGATTAGTAAATATGAAACGCTTCCAAATTAGTCAGTTATGTGAGAATTGATTGGAAAATTTTAAAAAATGGATCGGTAATAGATGCAAGACTTCATGTTTATTAGCGTGAGGTAAGGTTTGGTGAGAATATAGTTAGTTAAAGACCTGCACCTTCATGAGTACAAAATTTACCTGACTCAAGAGCATAAGCTAGTTGATCATTCTCATTATCCATAATTAGTTAAATGATTTACCATGGACGTGGAACATATTTGCATAAAGTTTGAGCAATAGTCAATTTGGTGCACTAACTTCTAGTTGCATAGTTTCAAGAAATGGCGACTTTAAGTGGCCAAGATGTCTGCAACTTCTATTTGTGGGGTTACCTGCTATTTCAGGACTACTTCAGCCATCCACAAAATAGTCGACGAGCTCAAAAACGAAATCCGATCAAATCGATTTTTTTTTAAATTAAATACATTACAATCTACTCTTAACATTATTGAGTATTTAGTAATTGTGATAGCAAAGAAAATGTCACAAGAGAAGCATTAGCCAGCACCCAGTGGAGGTTCTTCAGTCCTGATTGAGTTGCTGCACTAGGTCCAGCGGCCATTGTCGTTTTAGTCGTCGTGTGACTTCTGGTTGACGAGTTGGTTTATGAAGTCATTTGAGTGACCGTGTAGTTTGTTATTATATGTAGTAGAAAGTTTCTTGATTTTTATGTAAAGCACTTTTAAGTCAGTGTGAAGGGTTTCGTTGGAAACATTGTTGGTAACATTACGTTGGTAACATCTGTTACCACCCGGAGTGTCTCCGAATGGAAGCGCTGAAGGATTTTTGTGTGTGGTGCTTTCGCGCAGCACCACAGCTAGATTTCTTATGTCCATACTGGTTTCAAGATTGCTTTATAGATAAACACTTTTTTTGCAAAGAAAAGTTGCAAATGTTTTCCTAGTAACCAGGTCATCTGTTTGATCTTGAGATTTAGGCACTTTGTTTTTAATAGGTGACCTCCAAGTGAGATTTTGGTCTAAATACCAAGGTAGTTTATTTCTGTTTTAAGTGGGATGGGTATGTCTTATGGTAAAGTTTACTTGCGCAGATTTGTCTGGGTTCATTGTGGTCCAAGCGGTTGAGGCGCGGACTGCGCTGCGGACGGACCCGGATTCCATTCCCGGAGCTTTCTGATGCCTGGCGAGTGGTCTACTCACTCAATAAAAATAATTGAGTATCTGGGTTCACTTCGAATAAGGAGTAATAGTGACGGCCGATTAAGGCGCGGTATTGCCAGTTCGCCCCTAGAAATGATGCGCGACTACCGGGCAGAGAAGGCGAACATAAGAGGGTTTTAAATCAATGTTAATGCAAAGAGACTCAATGACATACGCAAATATAACAACTTAAGAATAGCAAATGAAATGGGGTACGGAGACATTGAGCATGATTCGCCAAGTGTTCAACGATTAAAGCATGTCTCAAACTGCAGTTTTTAAGTGGCACAAGATCTTTAAAGATGGCCGAAAGAGTGCGGAGGACGAGCCCTGAGCTGGACGACCGTTGACCTCAAGAATCGACGACAACGTGTGCGTAAAGGGTTGAATTCAGACCATCGGTTAAGTGTACACATGGTCGCAGATAAAATTGGCATTGATAAAATAACAGTGCACAGCATTATTATGGAAAATTTGGCGATGCGAGAGATCTTCGCTAAACTTGTCCCGAAGATCTTGACGGACCACCAAAAGCAGAGGCGTGTGTGTGCTTGCGAAGACCCTCTGCAACGGGTTGAAAAAGACTCCGGCTTTTTGGACAACGTAATCACGGGAGACGAAACTTGAATATTTGAATGCGACCCAGAAACAAAGCGACAAGGTTCCGAATGGCACACTGCAACATCACCTTGTCTAAAAAAAGGCTCAAATCAGCAAATGCAGAGAGAAATACATGCTTTTCTTCGACGCCAGGAGGGGGGGGGGGTCTACTGCGAATTTGTACCTGAAAGGCAGACATTGAATGGTGCTTTTTACCTAGAAGTGCTAAGAAGATTTAAAAGAAGGGTCAACCGGGTGAAGATAGCCACACCTGCTCCAAGGTCACCGACTACCTGACGATAAACGACATTTCGACGATTTTCCAACCCCCTTACAGTCCGATTTGGCATCAGCACAATATTTTCTATTCCCAAAAGTAAAATCCTCCCACAAAGTACACCACCATGGGACCCTAAGTGCCGTCAAAGAAGCTTGCACGCGTACCCTTAAAGACGTTACGGAATCCGCTTAAAAAAGTAGTAAGGATCTAACTAGAAAAGAAAATACAATATATATGAAACAATGTACGCTTGCGAAACATGGAAACTACTCAACTGGTACGACTCAATGGAAGCGATAAGGAGAACAATGAGAATTTCATATTAAAAAAGAATAAAGAATGAAGAAATTGGATAATCCAGAGGTATAAAATGTACATTCACATATGATATTTATCGTAAACAATTAATATGGTATGGCCACTTACGAAGAATTGAGAACCACAGAATACCTAAACCAATACTAGAGTGTACATTTAGGGGCAGATGAAAAAGAAGAAAACTAAAAGATCTGGGTGGAATGAATACAAAAATCTAATGCTAAAGATCTACCAAGTGATATAAGCGACACGAATGAAAAATAGGCATTAGACAACACAGAAAAACGTTCTATAGGATATGGCACGATAGGTAAATATGGAGGAGAATCTACCATAAATAATAACGGAAGAAGAATGATAGACTTTTATGTTACCAATCAAATGTTAATCGGAAACAGCCACTTTAACCATAAGATAATACACAAAATTACTTTTGAGGCAGCAGGAAGAGAAGCGAAAAGCATTAACGACTATATAACATACAACAGAGAAGCGAAATATGCCACAACAGATGTAAAAGTAATAAGGGGGGCCGAACTGCATACAGACCACAGACTGCTAATAACAGACACCAGATTTTATAGCAGGGAACCCAGGAAACAGAGAGAATATCAGAAAATAAAAATATCAGTATTAAGAAAACCAGAACAAGCAAAAGAATTCAAAAACAGATTAGAAGACACCTTAGAAGGATGGGAAGCGAAAGAAGCAGAAGAAGGAAACCAATGGCCCATGGAAAAGAAGTGGACAATACTAAAAACAGAAATAGTAGAACAGGCAGTAAAGACCTGCGGAAAGGTAACAGTAAAGGGAGATCAAAAAAGAACCCGGTGGTGGAACGAAGAAGTAAAAGATAAAGTAAAGATCAAAAAGAAAGCTTGGAAAAGGTATATACAAAGTAAGAAAGATTGCGATAAACAACACTATATAAATAAAAGAAATGAAGCCAAAGAAGCGGTACATAGAGCAAAACAAGAAACTTGGGAGGAATTCGGAAAAGAACTAGAGACGAAATTCAACGAAGGTAACGGAAGACAGTTTTGGAAAGTAATCAGAGGGCTAAGAGGGAAATATGGAAAGCAAGTATGGAGTATAAGGAACAACAAAGGCATAGTAGAAACAGAAGAAGGAAGAATCTTGGAGACATGGAGAGAGTATTACAACAACATATTTAAAAAAGATGATAATATCCGGGGCAGAGAGAGAAGAGGAACAGTTCAGGAAGAAGAAGAAGAAATAGACATAGAAATAGAAGAGGTGATAGAAGCCGTAAAACATATTAAACAAGGAAAAGCAGGAGGTAGAGATGGCATAACTCCAGAAATGATAAAGAATGGGGGAGATAGAATATTAAAGTGGATAAAAGAGATATGTCAACTAGCCTGGAAAGGGAAAAAAATACCAGATGACTGGGAAGAAAACATAGTGGTACCTGTACACAAGAAGGGAGATACAAACGATTGCGGCAACTACAGGGCAATATGCCTTTCTTCAATAGTACAGAAGATATATTCAAGAATACTAGAAAGAAGATTACGAGAAGAAGTTGAAGAAAAACTATGTGAAGAACAAGCCGCTTACAGGCCACAGAGGCAAACACAAGATCATATCTTTGTACTAAGAACAGTTACAGAAAAGAGATTAGAAAGGAGAAACCCTTTGTATCTAGCATTCATAGATATAAAATCAGCATTTGACACAGTACCCAAACAAACAATATGGAATGCGCTAGCAGAACTAAATGTATCATACCCACTACAACAGGCCATAAAAAGAGTATACGTTAATGCAAAAGGAAGAGTGCGAATTAAAGGGAAAGAATCTCATAGCTTTGAAATGGAAAAGGGGGTCAAACAAGGAGACTCACTGAGCCCCCTACTGTTCCTAATAGTAATGAATCAGATTATTCAGGAAGCAAAAGAACCAAGATTCAATGTGAAGGTAGGAAATTGGAATTTAGAGCCCATATATATACAATGCCTCATATATGCAGACGACATCGTGCTTCTAGCAGACTCAACTAGAAAACTACAACTAGCAATAAACAAATGGAATAGAGCGATAGAAAGAAGAGGTATGAAAATAAACACAAACAAGACTAAAATTATGAAAATCGAGAAAATGATACAAACGAAAACACAAGAATAATATGCAATGGGGAAGAACTAGAATGGGTCAATAACTATGAATATTTAGGAACGATAATAAACAAAACTGGCACGATAGACCAGGAGATTCTGAATAAAAGAGATAAAGCAAGCAAAGTATATTATGCGATTAACAAATCAATAATAGCGAAAAAAGAAGTAAGCATGCAAACAAAGCTTAGGGTATACAAAAGCATATACACACCAGTATTAACGTATGGGGCGGAGAGCTGGACAATACAAGATAAAACCAGAAGCAAAATTACGGCGAGTGAAATGAAATATCTAAGAAGATTAGTAGGTAGAACAAAAAGAGATCGCATACGAAATACAATAACCAGAGAAGAAGTAGGTCAGCAACCGCTAATACAAGAGGTAGAGAAGCGACAATTACAGTGGTATGGGCACATAGTGAGGATGTCAAGAAATAGAGACCCCAGAAGAATTCTAGAAGCAAATCCAGAGGGAACAAGAAGCAGAGGAAGGCCACGAGAAACATGGGAACAGAGCTTAGAAAAGAGGGTAGAACAGAGAGGAAAACACCTAAGAGAAGTAAAAAGAATAGCAGCCAACCGGGACAGCTTCCGGAAGTGGTTAGAGGACCCGACGCTTTAGGGCATAAGGGAGAAGGAAAAGAAGAAGAAGCAAATGGTTTTATCGCTAGTTTTTGCAGTAGATCATTGCCTTTATAGAGTTTTTCTCTTTAGAGATAACTCAACTTTTGGTATGAATGGCTTTATCAACCTACGTAATAATCATCTGTGGACTAAGCAAAATTACCATAAAATGGTTGATCTACACCATCAGCAACTTAAGTGCTTCAAACATCTTCATTGCTTGAGGATGACTCACTAGTGAAGAGGAAAACACCTAAGAGAAGTAAAAAGAATGGCAGCCAACCGGGACAGCTTCCGGAAGTGGTTAGAGGACCCTACGCTTTAGGGCATAAGGGAGAAGGAAAAGAGAAGAAGAGAGAGAGAAAAACGTTCTAAACCGAGAATACATATAACTAAAACTAAGAAGAATGGAAAGTCACCGATTATTAAAGGTTACAAATGCCACCCTAGTAGAAAAAGAGATGTCAACAGATCGCAAAAAGTGGCAATAGGACAAGTTGGTAAAGATCCTGTGTCCTAAATCTAGAATAGAACATGTTATACACCAAAATGTTCGCAAACGAACGCAATTTAGAACGATCTAAAATCCTAATTTAATTAAACTTAATTAAAATACATTTCTTGCAAAATTTACACAATGAATTGAGCACTTACTCAAACCATATCAACAACCGAATGTTTAGAGCTATTAAAAGAAATCAAACTGTTCTATGTTTAACAACTAAAATTAAAACGCAAATTCATGGCTACTTCAATCATTTCAAAAGTTGCTTTACACGATAAATTAACGAAATGACTACTATTCAACATTTTTGACAAATTTAGGACAGATCTACGAGGTGGGTGTAAGTTCTAAGGTTTCCAAATTTTTTCTCAGCAGTGAAGTAAGTAGAAAGATGTGGTTAATTTTAAAAGATGCGGGAAATATTTCTAATTTTGTAATATAGATGGCAGCACCACACAATGTACACAGATCGAATTACCGCCATTGCAGTGAGTGTTGTTTTGTATACTAAACGACGACGTCTCTTGTTCAAGAACAACGTGTAATAATCCGTTTTCTTCACTTTCATGGTAAAACGCCCATCTAAATTCATCGACAATTGACGAACCAAAACCAATATTGCGCGAGTGGAGTAAGTTGCTATGGAGTTCCGTCGTTTAGGTGTAATATCTCTTCTAAACTTAGCATTTTTGTAGGATCTGTGGGGTCTATTTTGCATGATGACCTAAAAATTCTACGTTTCTTTTGACCGATGGACACAATGTTGCACGGGTGGTAATGTCCCAAGACATGTTGATGCGTGATGTCGTGAATTTTCGACTATTAAGAACACTCCGTCGCCGCTCATTTTCCAATCGAACCTCTGTTGCATCAGCTATTTTCCAGTGGGAAAAACATACCCCTAAAGAAGTGTTCTCAGCAGCCATATTTCAACTTTCTTGGGTAAGTACCTTTCCAAAAAAAAAATGAAAGGAGGCCTTAGAACTTGAACGCACCTCGTAGAAAACACCAACATAGTGATTTAGCTACTTTAAACACGTCCATTTTTTTATGGAAATTACAGCATTATTAATTATAAAGAAAGTCAAGAGCTAGTAAAGGGTGGTTTTAAAGTTGTCTCTAAAAAGAAAGCAAACCGAACATTGAACTTTAGCTTTAAGGTAAAATGATCAAAATTTATTTGGTTTTTATTATGTTTATGTATATTTCAATTTATTCTTGCAAAAGGTTAATAAAAAAAACCATTTGGAAAACTTAACTACGTGAAAATAAGAAGAGACGACTCATTTGTATTTTAATAGCAGTCTGACTGGAAACCATTACCGGAAAAGCATCAGAACTTGCATAAATCGTGTATCTTCACAATAAACTCGGTACTTGGTGCTTAAGTATGACATAACTATCTTTAGGGGTTATATAAAGTTCCCCTAAAACGTTCGTGCTGCAGCATCACAAAAACTTAATTCTGCTAGTTTTAATAAAATAAAGTTATGCCCTTTCGTTAAGTTAAATTAAAACAAAATTGCGCCCTAGCGCTTTATGGGGATTTATCACGAAGGCAATCCAATATTCAAATCCTCCAGAACGGAAAACGACCCGGCGCGATCTTGCACAGCGGCTGTTTAAGGCGGCAGCCTCCCGACGGCGCGCCCCGCTGCGGGAGCGCGCCCAAAGCATTTTTCAGCGGGCACCATTGAGCCCGGCGTTTCCGAAAAGCTTTCTCCTAAATTATAAATTACACGGCGGCCGTGCGCGGCCCTTCGTGAGTCGGCGCGTTTTGTATATATTTTATTACGGAAAGTCACAGAAATAAAATTATGCCCTATAACCCCCAATTTGGCAAATTGAAAACGCTTTACATGAATTCCAAATTCGCCCGCCGCGAGCGCTGGGATCGCCGGCGCACTCGCGCGCTCGTTACGTCGGGCCGTTCGGAGGCGTGTTTGCATTTTCGAGAAAACTGCGACTCCAAATGTAATTTGGCTTCTCCCTCGAAAGTTGACGTGTTATATAGGGTTGCGTTTCTCCGCATATTGCCGTAATTCAATAAACGAAACCGGAGCGGAACAATGCGCCGCGAACTGTTCGGTGCGAGCCGGAGACTTCAACGGTCGGATATTGATCACGCGGCTCTAATAAACATAATGCCGGTAATTGCGGAAATCCATTACGGCGCATTTTCACGTGTTTACTTGGCCTAAGCGCCGATTTATTTTGATTGCAAGAGTGATTTCTCAAATGCCCCCGCGGCCGGCTTAATTGTCTGGAGGGTCGTATGATAGATGTTGATTTTGCTCACTAGTCACAAACATTTGCCTTTATGATGTAATTTGTATAGAATAGTACCAATAATTAAAAAATCAATTAAGGTTACAGAATTTTTTTTTTCTTTTTCATGATCCTTATGTCTTTTACAGAGCGTCGGAAAAAAACTGTGATTTAACTACTTCTTCCATGCTTTACGGTCCTGGATCATCCGCTTCATTTTTCCCAAAGTCTTTTCCTTGTTTTTTTCCGATTTCCACTAAATCCATGCTAAATCCATGCCTTTCTTGGTCTTCCATTTTTTTTCTTTTTGACTATAATCCTTACTTCCATTACTCTTCTGGGAGTCTCTTTTATTTCATTCTCCAAACATGGCCAAACCAATTCAATTGCTTCTTGTCTATTAAATTCACTAGTGCTTCGATTTGTAGTTTCCCTTATTTTCGTATTCTTTATCCTATCTAATTTTGATTTCGTCTGTGCTTCGCTAGAATATGTTAAGGTCGGAACTATAATTGCTTTATAGTCGTGTATTTTTGTTTTCCTACTGACTTCTTCCTTTACAAATATTGTTTCCACCAGCACATAGGATATCTTATTACCTTTTTTGTTCTATTGGCAATTTTCCTTCTATTTTCCCATCACTTTTAATTCTAATATCTAGATAGTCAAAAGCCGTTACCTCTTCCAGATGTATTCTTTTACATACAATCATATTTTCCTCTTATTTTCTTTGTTTCTTATTGATGACCAAGATTTTCGTTTTCTGAAGATTCATCCTCATATCGCTCACCTATATCTCTTTATTTTATAAAATTTTATTTTTTTTTAAATTTACTCGGCGTTTTCGTTATTAGAATAATGTCATCGGCATATACAAGATTATGTGTATCGGTCGTATGTTCTTATATCCTAGCAATGTCTTCTTGTTCTGTATTTTTTAATTTGTGTTTTAGATTATTCTGTTCATTATTACGTTGAAAAGCAATGAACTGAGGCTATCTCTGTTTTATCTTTTTATGGAGTTAGAATTATTTTGTAGTAGTCCCGTATATCCGTATGTGTGTGATAACATTCTTGTATACACTCTCCATTTTTCTTCATCAAAACCGAATGCTTTACCTATTTTCAATCTTCCTAGAGCGTCTTCCAGCTTTTCCATCAGCATGTTATATTCTCCTTCTTTCTCATTTCCCTCTTGAATCCCTCCTCTGAATTTCCATAATTCTCGTCATAAAATTTTTCTCTAAAGTAATTCTTCTATACTTTAACATCTTCTTTCTTCGGTTTTAACTTATTGTTGCTACCTCTTATGTCTTTTATTGTTTTCCCGTTCCTTCATCTTGTTCTTTTCACTTTCTTTTAAAAACTACCTTTATTTAACCACTATTCTCTATTAAGATCCTCTCCAAACTCTCCTCACCTTTCTTTAGCTTTCCTTGTTGCCTTTTTCACTTGTTGTCTAATTTTATCATATTTCTTTTGGTCTTTCTCTTTTCTCGTTCGTATGTATGTGGCCAGGTTGTTTTTTCTTTTTTACTAAATCTTTTACTTTCTTATTCTACTGACGTGTCCGCTTTTGTTTGAGCTTCCCCTTATTAATACCACATATATCCCTAAGATTGCTTCCTTCAAAATTTTCCATAACATCTCTAGATTGCTAATTACTACTGCACTATTTAACCCATGAAATATTTTGTCAGTTTTCTCTTGGTACTTTTCTCTTGTATCAGGTTTTTTTAATTTACAAACATTTATTCTGGTATATTCCTCCGCGTCTTCTATTTTTGGTGCTTTAATTACTAATATTGATTTTACTAATTCTGCCTCATTTTTGGTGCAAAATTGCTTATCTGCTTTTCTATGCATTTCAGTATATTACCATATTCATAATGATCACGATATTGCAGAAATCTTCTACTTCCTTTATATAGGTTTGCCTCCATTTTTCTTCAAAGTCTTGAATGATTACGGAGATTCTGTTGATGTTAAGATTCAGCTTCCGCTCCATCTCTTCTGTGGTCTGCCTAGGTGCCTCTCAACGTGCGGATTTTGATTTTTTACTGTTTTAAAGGTTTTGTTGACTTACGTGGTAATTTAATTTTCTTTTCTTCTTTTTCTAACAATTGTGGTTATATCCATGCTGCTGTTTTTATCTTTTATCCCTATATTTCTGGCTTTGTTAAAAATATTGCGATTAATGCAGTTTATATATCATATTATTATTTAAGAGGCTGTCATAGGAGTTACCATTGGCAATAACTAAATTTTAATAAGAAGACAAAGTATCACCATATCATCAGTATTAGTAGCCACAGTAATCAGTACAGGCTACAAAATGCGACCTAATACATTATTCCAGAAGACAGAGTATTATAAGTTATAAAAGTTAAAAATCGGCATATTGAATATACAGGATTTATCCGGAAAGTGTCTAGAGTAATTCAATAAAAACGAAAGTAATGCAAGTAATTGTTTATTTCTTTATAATTCTTTGGAATAGTTTTCTTCTGCATTTGCATAGTTTCCAGGGTGCCTATCATGTCTTAAAGGCTTTCTAGAAAGCGGAAAATAAAATAATTTGGTTACGGCGGTTTGACCCCTTTTCACCGACTCAAAACGGGTTCTCTTTAGGCTGGATTTGAGTTATGGGAATAGAAAGTAGTCGAACGGGACCAAGTCTGGCGGCTGGGGCACATTGTGCTTGGCCAAATTCTTCAGATACAATTTTATGCACTACGCTTTTAGATAAATTCAACTCCTGTGCTACCAACTGAATACTCAAATGCCAATCAGAATTCCAAAATTGGTTCACTTTCACTAAATTGTCGTCACTGCGGTTCGTTGATGGACGGCCTTTACGTTCGTCTTCCATTGCTTCTTTTCTCACACGAAACATCTTGGGGTATTCAGAAATCCTTGTTTTTGAGATGGCTTTCTCTCCGTAGACTCCCTTATAAGGTTCAAAGTCTCGATGTCGGATGTCCGCATAACGTTGCTCTAACGTATGTCCCCCCCACCATCCATCCCACCAAAAATCACGTCCCTTTAGCTCTTCTGGGTAGAAGAACTATTTTCAATACAATTAAAATTGCTTCTAATTTTTAAATTATTTTTACCATTACATTACCTAAAGCTTACACTAAAATAAAAAACATTTCAATATTTTTTTTAAAGACTTTTAATGATTTGTTTTAGTTGCGAGTTGGTTTTAGCTTGTGAGTTATTTTATAGAAACAATCTTAGAGTGAGCTTCTCTTATTTGATCTAGTAAGCAAAAAAATCTGCTTAGAACGCGTTTGAACCCTTTTTGATACTTTGTCAAACCGCGCACCTGAACTACTCGTGGGATTGTCTCTTGTCAAAATACGTTATAATACGTGCAGCACCAAAGAGCTATAAAAGAGCCAGATAAATAATATACGACTGTTATAAACAAATTAGAACACATTGCACATTTCACCAGGATCTTTGTTATAAAGTAACTCGTAATCGTAGAAAAAATCTAACTAAGTCGCACTTAAAAAAATTGCAACAGGGAGTGCAAGGGTTAAAAACGAGATACTGGGAATTAAATGTGTCTCTTAAGTTCAAACAAAAATGTTTATACTACAAACATTTCTATAAAATAACAGTTTTAAATGCGTTGAGATACTAAATAACTATCTTTACTGGAAATGGTATATAAAGAATCTTATAAACACATACTCATTGTAATTTTATGTGTTTTAGTTAGTCAACTTACTCTTAAATGTTTTTATTTTTTATTCTATGTGATTTTCGTCAGATTTAAATAAAATTTGTTACAGTAGCGGTCTTGATCATGTTCGATTTTAGTTTTTTTGTTACAACATTCTTTAACAATAAACTTTTGTCTTGAAATTTGGACACGAGATGGCCAAAAACTTACCCGTCGCGCATTGTCATAATGTTCTGATAACACTTTCATCACGAAAGTTGCAGCTGGCAGTCTTACATGAAGATGTTGAAGAAGATTGGACCTAGTATGCAGCCTTGAGGGACTTCTGCATCTATGTTTTTGGAGAAGGATTGGAATGTGTAAATTTTAACTGAGAACATGTGGTTGTCTAGAAAGAGAATAGTATGGATTTTATGTAGTCGGGCATTTGTCAGATTGGAATTCTTAGTTTAAGCCCGTTTATCCGCACTCGATCGAAAGCTCTTACTATAAACAAGGTTGCTGTCAATTACTTGCTTTCAAATCCTCTTTCAAAGATTTCGACCATATGTTGTAATGTTGTAATGGCAAGTGGAGTGGATTTTTCTAGAGCCCAATTAAAAGGTTTCTAGAATATTCAAGTCAAAGGTGGACAACTTTTTCAAATAATTTTGAAATATTTGAGAGTAAATTGATTAATTTGTAGCTATTAATGTCATTCATTCCTGTTCGGAGAAGATAAGTTTTCGTATGTTGAGAAAATACTTCATTTTTGGTAATGCACTGAAAATTGTTGCTAAACAGGCGTATGTTCTTTGTGAGTTTCTTTGTAGAGCATTAGTAAAGAGTAATCTCTTTAAAAATTCGTCAATTTTCTCAGAAAGGCTTGGAGTATCTACTAACAGCGAAGTTTAAGGAAAAAAATTCCTTTTTTTTAAGAATTATAACTATTGTGCATCAGTAGAGGATAGCGCGTAAGAACGGGACTTTTAAATATGAAAATTTTGGGATTTAAAGAAAATTGTATTAAAAAAAAATAGTACGAAATATTCAGAGACCTCATTTTTACGATTTGAAAATTACATTAGTCAAATGCCCTCCGTTTTTGGCCATTCTGGCGATCAAATTTTATGCCACCCACTTCAGTAGGTCGGTAGGAATCGCATCAATTTCTTGACGTATTCTCATCTTCAATTCGTCAATCACGTGAATTCTGTGGGAGAAAACTTTAGCTACAAGAAAAAATTGCAAGCAGTTAAATCAGGTGACCTTGGCGGCCATTCAACATCACCAAATCGAGAAATTACGCAATTTTCGAAAACTGCGCGAACAGCGCCAGGGGGGCTCGAGCAGCGTAGGAAGTGGCGCTATCTTGTTGAAACCAAGTGTTTTCATCCACGGGGTAGTTCATCTCAAGTTTTTGGGTAAGGAAATTTTTAATTATTGTCACATATCCTGAAGAATTGACAGTTGCTGCGTTATCCGTATCATCCTCAAAGAAGTATGGACCGATTATTCCTTGCAAAGAAATGGCGCACCAAATCGTAACTCTTTGGTTGTGTAAAGGGCGTTGATGCAACACTTGTGGATTGGTATCGGACCAATATGGACAATTTTATTTATTTACACTCCCAAGTCAAGTTGAAAGTGAGCTTCATCTGACATCCGTAAGTTTTCCACGAAAGTGCGATCGTCGGCAGTCATCTCTAAAAACTTTTGTGCAAATGCTAATCTTTTTGCGTAATTAGTGGGCGGTAACTGCTGAACAATTTGAATTTCATAGAGGTGAAAGTTTAAGTCACAACGAGACAGTCCAAGGGTTCTCGCATATCTCCGTGCACACCGGTTCGGGCTTTGCAAAAAAGCGCCTCTCACAGCTGCCACTGTCTCAGGTTTTATGACGGATCTGGCACGTCCTGCAGGTCTTCGGTTCAAAGCAGAATCTGTTTCTTTAAAGCATGAAACCCACAACCGATTGCATTACGAGATCGAACTCGGTCGGTAGCACGAAGATGAAAATGCCCGTTACACAGCTACGAAACTACCGTTTAAAGTGTAATACGCTTTGATAGCGAAAGTGCGTTGTGGGCCGATTTAACGATCCATGGCAATTAAATTTAGGTTTCGATGGATCGGAACATGAGGCCGGGTAATCCCCCAGTGTGACCAACCCACTAACCAGCGCTTAGAAGGTCCTGTGTTTACGCACCACCCTGTATCTAGCCAAAGACTGATCATCCTATGATGATAAAGAGTATATCAAATAAGTGCAGAAGCTTTCACACCAAGTGTTTCAATGCATCGTGTTGTTGGTTCTCGGTTGTGATTCGAGATTGGAAACCATCTTCAAAAGAAATCTAAAATTAAATAAGTTTCTGCGACATTCCGTATAATAAAACACTGGAACATTTTCATTTTGTCACGCTGTGCATATACAGCCTTTTAAAGATGCAATGGGAAGTTGGAGTTGTTTACAAGAAATAAGATGGCATTTGCTCCGCAAGGAGATCGAATCGGCCCATCGGAATTAATTTAATATTCAGCAGATGCTTTACAGATGCTGCATAACTTCATCCCGTTCTGAAAAGTGACAGGAAAGTTTATGCAGCCGAGTTAATATAATAGAATATTAATTAAGGCGACAGCCGCTGCTGCGCTCGTCTGTGTGCCAGCCATATTAAAACTGTTTCGTGGAGATTAACAGCGAAAATATTAAGCAAGGTGGCTGCAACAGCGCGGGCGGTTCATTTGCTCTCAGCGGCGATATTTGTTTTGCGGTCATTTGAAGATTAATAAATCACGCGGGCTTTGTGCGCCGGCGGTTGCTCCGCGCGGAGTTTTCCGGCCGGATTTCGTAATTAAGCCCCCGATTCGCTAACGTCCCCGCAGACAATGATTGTTAATTACAGGGCGAACGATATTCGCCCTTCGCTAAACGAGGGCTGTCTCTCTCTGATTGAGGACGGCTGAGGTGCAAAAATTGCGGGCGCAGGTGATCGCAAGTTCGGGCCGCAGCCGCGCCGGCGAACTTTTAGTTGCCGCTTTTAGCGCGTCGCGGTTGCACGATAAATTGTCACTTTTAACAGCGCAAGAGCGCCATAAATATTAACGAAATTCCGATTTTTACTGCAGAGCACCGAGAGCGAAGTTTATAAGAAAATTATCAAGTTTCTTTTGGACTTTTTCCCTACAAATGAAGACGTATCCTAAAACTTGCGTAAAATATGTCCGCGACGCTTAGGCGCTCACGACTTCGAGATGCGCGCGGGTTCATTAACAATTTCAGGGTTTTCAGTTGTTTTCAGTGCGCATTTGTGCATGTTAGTATAAAAAGGCATACTGTTCTGCAACCATATTAGTAGCTTAATAAAATATTTTATAAGCATTTAATTAATTTGTCTATACATTTGAACAAAAAGTAAATAAAAACATGTGGCCTGTCCTACGCCCTTGATTTACATGGGGAGATCCGTGCGTAGTAAACAAAGATAGCCTATACATTTGAACGGAAAGTAAACAAAAACAGCTGACATAAAATTTAGCGTGCCGAGCTGTAAGCGCTTAATTTACATGATGTCCGTGCGTTCGTGCACGTATGTTGAGTCCGCTCTTGCTTTTCCGTCGGCCGCGGCTGTTATCAGGCCGCTGCATTCCCGCACGCAAAAATCGTGTCTGTGACGGCTACTTGATTTGGTTTCGCTGGGCGGAGGTTTGCGGAGGTAAGTAACCATTCATAATGGACATAACGTAATAAGAAATACGTATAATGCACGTAAGCTTTATGTAAACACTTGGAAGTTGGACATGTTCAATCAAAGTAACAGCAGAAGTATCCTTCCAGGCATTTTGCATGTTGCCTTTGTACCTGTTACCCCTTTTACAGTGTAGAAACATATGCATAATATTATTATTTAATTAATAGTTCCCTATCTGTTGTAAAAACGAACCCAAAATATCGACAATACTAAAGTTAGGTTACTCTATTTCAGAATCAAAACAACCATTCTGTTACTGCTGCCAACATGAATCTAGAGCAAAAAACTAGGGAAATATTTTTCAATTTTTTTTGTAGTTCTTGTTTTATGTTATTGTTACCTAGTTTAAGTACAATTTAAATAATTTTTAATGTAAAAACATCTTTAAGTTTGGTACAAATACTGACAACCAGGCCTCACTCAGGCTTTAACGAACAACTCGCAACAGATTAATATAATTCCTTAACATTAAAGTACTGGAACGGCGAACCATACAAAGGAAATAACATAATTAATTATTATGATGAAACAACTCATGAAATAGATGAGTATCCTGTTATATTTCTTAACCACAATAGTAACTAGAACATATAATAGACCAACATCCTAAAATAGTGGTATGGCTTACTACAACACAAAGCTAGCCTTCATCACAAACCACTGCATTGATATCGCACTAAATTTTAGAATCGCATTTAACAGAGCGTAGTTACTTTAATATTCCATGATATAAAGTTTATGCAACTTAGATCGGGACGGCACCGCCCACGCTGGTACGGAAATAATAACCAAAAATCAATTAAACACTATGAACTTTCCAAATGCAGCCAATAACAACTACAAGCTACAACAATAGAAGTTGAAAACACCAAGCCGCAACAACAAAGAGGAAACATACAAACACTACTTTTATACTTTGAGTAGTAGATTTATCTCGGGAAGGATTACAATGCAAAGCACGTCTATTGGGACTCCAAACTAAGTACCATGAAAGAGAAGGGAATGCTGAAAGTTATAAATAACTTGAGACTACAACCATTGTCCACAGGCAAGCCCACCTATTGGCCCACAGATCTAAGAAAACAATTTAACTTGCTTTACCTGCGCTTCGTAAGAAGAATAAACTTAAACATTCCAAGTGAAAAATTCTGCCTCGATCTCTCGACGAACCATTCGCCAGTATTAGTACATAATAATCAAGCACCATCTGTCACCAATAAAGGCACAATCTAGATACTTTTCTGAGAACTAACATAATTGAAGAATCTTTACAAACAGAAATCTCGCTAAATTAAAAAAAGGGTGTAAAAAAACCAAGTAAATCAAAAAGACTACATCAGAATTTACCTAACACATAGGTCGATAAACTGTCCCATCGCAGTAAAACAGAAAGTCGCAGACTAAAAAGAATTTGGCATACAACAAGACATCTGAATGATACTGAACTAACTGAAATAGTTATCACCGATAGAAGCAGACGATTATTCGCTCTGATGAGCAACCCAAGCAATACAAATCACAATTTGTAGTATACAATTTGCTGTTCAATTGTATGATTGACTCTAATATAAATCGGTAAATTGGCAGTTTACACAAATTGACAAATTATTCTTCTTTTCCTTCTTATTTTATGTAGATTGAAGTCTGTTTTTCTTTATACATTTATTACAGAGTTTCCTCCGATGTTGAAACCCAGCTTCTCGCCCAAATACTTTGTGGTCTGTTCCTTTCTCTTTACAAGTCGTACTACATCGCTGATGCTTCATTCATCTCTTACTTTCTTGTTTCCATCTCTATCTTGTTCATTTTCCCCACTCCTATTCCTAACGTTATTATTTCAATAGTACGCAGCATCTGCTTGGCTTGCTAGTGTTGGCGCGGGTTTTCCCGCCATAGATTATAATTGGCCTAACTATATAGTTGTATGTCTAGTATTCCCATATTGTTACAAGATATCTGTGACATTGTAATGCGATTGCAGTTGTCAATTAAAGTTTTTTCGTTAGTTAACAATAGAGTGAGATGACAAAAACACCGTATTGCTGAAAATGCTTTACATAAGTGTGGAATTGAAGAAAGTGTAATCTTTAAGATCCTAAAACCACTTGGTATTAACTGTATGTTTGTGCGTCGGGCTATAAATGGTTCAATGAGATTGTGGAGGTCCAAGATCGCGTTCAGTTGGGACTTCAAACAGTCAAGCCATAAGTATTCGAATTAAACGAAATACTCTTTGTAAGCAGAAGATTATGCCTCGAGAGATGCAAATTGCTAAAACTTTGATGTCTCGTATTATTAAGCAAAATCCGGGACTGCTGCTTACAAAATAAATGCCACAATTTTGCTGATAGATGCTTTAAAGAAAGGTAGGGGAGAAAAAGCAAAGAGATTGTTGACCGAGTACGCACATAACGACCATATAAGAATTCTGGTTACGAATGAAAAAAATTTTATAGTAGACAAATTTTTTAACAAACAAAATGAGAATAAAGAAACATCTCAGCTTGTGATAAGAGTTTAAAGAGGCTATTATCTAACACTTATAATAATTTGGTTAGGTGTGTTATGGTGGAGCAATAGATAGATAGTTTTTGTAAAAAAGGAGTCAGAACTTCAGTTGATGTGTACCAATAAAAAGTTTTGTAAGGTACAGTAAATCCCCAGAATCAAACGCTTTTACGAGACGAGTCTTGGATCTTTCAGCAATACTCTGCACCCACCTACAAGGCACGGACAGCTCAAACGTGGATGAGCAACAATGTGCCTATTTTTCTAAAAGTCTAAGATTGACCTTCTGGTAGCCGAAATATCAATCTATTGGATTACAAATTGCGGGCAGTGTTAGAGGGCATAGTTTTCTCCAAAAAACATCTTTACACCCCTGCGGCAGTAAATACTTTTCAATGGGTGTAGTGCGTGCTGCTATAGCTGTTAACTATATCTACTAAAAACTACTTAAAAAATCTTGAAAATGTTACGCAAAAGCACTTAATAATTTTATTTTGTCATTCTAATTAGTGTGTAACACTATTTATAAGCATAATATGCCAAAATCCCTCAATCTCTTCTTTTTATTCTAATGTTTGACTATTCGCAAAGATATTTTTAAACATACAAAAGACTGACAAAGTTATTTACTGAATTAAATGTGTACGAAATATTTTGAATGTCCGCTATTGTCTTGTAAATTTCTAGCGGGTCAGTGTGCAACAGTATTTGTGCCCATACTACCTAGGTTTTTATTTTACTGCCAATATTGTCTTGAAAATAACCAGAAACTTGTGCATCTTTTATAATTTGTTGCCTCGTTTTTGTTTGTTGCAGTTGTTAGGCACATCTAGTCCTATATATTGAAAGTTCATTATTTTATTATTTTTCTATTCGCTTTTTTGAATATTATTATCGATTTGATTTTATCAACCTAGAATTTCATATGATATGTTTTCGTGTTCGTTACCAATTTATGTAGAATGCATGACAAGTTGTTCTCAGATACCTCAACTTGAATTGTACGAGGTACGTTCAAGTTTCAAAGACTCCAAGTTTTCTGAGCAGTGAGAGTTAGTAGAAAGATGCAGTTGATTTTAACGAAAAATATTTCTAAATTTTTAATACCGATGGCAGAACCATATAATGCACACAGATCCAATTATCACTATTGTAGTGAGTATTGCCTTGTGTACTTCAAATGACGACGTTTAGTGTTTAAGAGCAATGTGTAATTATTGACTTTCTCCTCTTGCGTAATGAAATGTTCATCGAAATTCATCGCTGATTGAATAAGACATGCGGTGAAGGCGTTATGGAAGTTAAAAATGTGTGTTCGCGGGTGCAAAAGTTTAAAAAGTTTAAAGAAGGTCGAGAGTTGAGTGACAATGAACCGAAGCAGCCTCGGCCAACCAACTGGACCGAAACTATGATTGTGCAAGTGGAACAAGTTGTTATGGAAGACCATCGCTTAGGTGTGCGTGATATCGTCTCTAAACTTAACATTTTTGTAGGATCTGTAAAGTGCATTTTGCATGATGACCTAAAAATGCGAAAAGTTTTAAGATGGATCCCACGAATACTGACCGACGGACATAAGGCTGTGAGGTTGGTAATGTCTCAGGACATGTTGACACGTAATGCCGCCATGAATTTCCGACCATGGAGGGCACTCTTCTTGGCCGCTTATTTTCCAATCAAGCCGCTGTTGCATCAGTGATCTTTCAGTGGGCAAAACATAACTCTAATAAGTTGCTTTTAGCACTCAAGAAAAGGTAACGAGTTATTTGTACAGTGTTATGAGTGCAGTTGTGGCCAATGCAAAAAACTATGGAAGTAGACAATTATTTGGTAATTAGTAGCTGTGTGTGGTAATGCAATATCGGTTCGCGTTTTGCTGAATGTCGGAGTTCAGCGTCTGCAAGTTCCGTTCTAAGTAAGGCAAAATCAGCAAATGCGCACAATAAAATGTAGGATGCAACAGGTCTATTTTGCGGAACTTGACAAGTCAAAAATTTTTGAAAAATGAGTATTTAATATTTCCAACCCTCAGCAGAAACGTGTAGAATTGCTGTGACTGTACAATGTGGACTCGGAAATACATTGTTTGAGTGTATGGCTACAACAGAAAAATTACAACTCTGGCACGAGACGTCGGGGAAAAACGCCAAACTGTGGAATAGCAGCACATTAAAAGCCCTGAAAAGGAGCCACAGACAGGATTGTTTGTTCTAAAACAAACGGTGATTGTCTTCTAAAATCAGGAAAAGATTCCACTGATCGATTGGCTGACTCCTTTTGAGACCATTAGCAATAAGCGTTTCCACGAGTTACTGATGCGACTCCTTCGAGTTATTCATCAACCCTTTCATAGAAAATAAAAGCGTGGCGCTTCAGTCCAACATAATCATGCATGGCCACATATCAGTCATTACGCCATTACTACTCTAATAAAATGTGCACTCACTTCTTTCTAATATAAGATTAGTAGAAAGAAAGCAATTGTAATGCCAATAATTATAACATGTAATACATAGAGCCTCTTATACTTCTTACCGTTCACGGCACTTAAGGGTCCCAGATAGTACATATTAATGAAATCAAATGATTATAATTCTCACATTAGATAGTGAAGCCATCTCAGTAACAGCTTGTCTTTTTAGTTCTACCACAGATAGATATTTCTTCTAAACGTATGATACTTTTTTGATTAATACTTAGATTATTTACTTATCATCTAGTAACTCAAATGAAACGCACACGATTGTAGTAATGCTAATATTTTGGGATTAATATCTTCATGATTAACGATTCCAATTCATTGACAATCAAATTCGCATGAGAAGAATAGCTTTCAAAACTATCTTTAAGAGAGAGTTACAGCAATGTATCTTGCTATATTTTCTCCAATTATATTTCAATGAAGTTTATCAATGCTTCTTAAATCTTAAAAAAATCAGCTTTTATCCAGCAAAACATATACTTTGAGCAACTCGTATGAACAGCCTGAAAATCGATTTATTGCTATAAATTCTTTGCGAATTATTTGACTCATTGTTTTTGCTGAAACAGTGATCAGCTCAAGTGATTCTAAAAAAACTGCTTCTTGACCCTCTTATGCAGTGCCAGGCCAAGGTCGATACGGCTCACCATTATACGTAAATCTTTTACTTGATTTAGATCTCTCTTTAACTCCATAAGCAACTCAACTAAAACCAAACTCATTATTTATTCCTTACACAGTTCTTCCACAACTTTTCGTTCAAAGACCTAAAACTTATTTGCAGTCTAATGACTATCGTGAGTTACTTTAGAAAAACTTGGGAAATAACACAAATGAGATCACTTTTTTTTACCTTGAAACATAGGAAAGTACAGTTTTTTGTTTGTTCTCACATCATACATCTTGCTCCTGTACAACACAAATTTGATTTTCTTTGATTCTGTAAACACACTTAGAACAATCTTCAGTAATATTATTTTAAGTGCTTTTTGCCTCTACACTTGAGTTATTAGACCAAACACATATTTTTTATTACGCTTTTGAGCTTTAGGAGATATTATTTTCTCCTTTTGATTTAGCTCATCTAATTGTTTACTTTCTTTGTTTCTCATAAAGTAGTTGGCGATGACCTTCTTGGACACTTTGTTCTTCGTCCTTTTATTTCTAAATGAAATTTTTTTTGGCTCTTATGTAAAAAATGTCTGTCTAGACGGAGGTTACGTTGAGAAGTAACAGAAGTTTTAAATTTTTTGGTCAAGTACTTTTTTAGAAAAGATTTAGAGATCTTAGAACTTGAACGCACCTGTATTGTCTGCATATGACACCACAGAAACATTTCTTTGCCCCATTTAATGACAATTCTATTTGTAACAAGATTATCGATTAAAATATGTTTTACATTTTTTTAGCCAGTTTAAAATATTCACTTTATGATGCGTTGATGACCAAATGCAAAAATTATTTTAAAAATTATTCTAGTAGATGGTTTGTTATATAAAGTATGCTATCTTCTAATTCCACCTTTATAATTGATGTTGCCATAGTTTTCTTTTGAAGGAAATGTGGTTTGGTGGAATTGAATGCAAGGACAGTACTAGAAGCAAAAACATAAAATAATAATAAACTGTTCTTTTTACTACGGGGCTATAGAAGATCAATAAAAAATTTGTAGAATAATAAAGTAACTTGCTTTTACAACGTTTAATCCTTATTTTAAATTTATTTCTAAATGGTTAGTATAATGAATTGCTTCAACACCCATTCAAAAACCACTGAAAAGATAAATAATAAGTCGGTACAGGGACTATCGCGTTCTATAAGTATTGTGCAGTATTTTAAAATAAACTATTCAGATATGGAATTTGATGTTAAAGGATTCTTGGGTTGGAAATTTTAAATATAAGATTAAAATTTCAGTGCAAAAAGTTATATTTTTTTATATATTTAGTTACAATTTAAATTAGTTTTTTTAGATAAAAATAACTGTATTCTCATGATTTTACTTTATAATTTAAAATAGCAAGTACCATAACCCGTGTGGGGTTGCTAGTCCCCCATCGGGCGCCTCCCCGGGTGGTGGATAGGGGAAAGCTCATCAGATATGGTGGGTACCGGGGAAATCAAATACCCGGGGCGGACCAAAACTAGCTGACATGAGGCAGCAGTAGTGTCAGTACTTACTTAGGGTGGAGAAGAAGATCTTCGGTACAGCCTAATATTAGATAGGCAGAGGCGAAAATTACATATTAAATTTGACCGGTTCTGTTACTGCGATGAGGAAGGCAACGGGAAACCACCTCATTAATTGCATTGACACTGTCAATGCTCCCTAGTAAAATCAATTATGGCGAAAGTTTCAAAGAGAATGGGCCTCAGTTCCCGGCAGCCCTTCGATGGGCAGAGGCTGCTAAGAATCCCCGGGCGGAAAATTAATATTTTTACATGGAATGTAAAAACATTACATGAAGCTGGAAAAGTACATAACGCCATACAGGAAATGAATCGATTATCAGTCGATATTTTAGGCATCAGTGAAATGCGTTCGCCTGGATCAGGACAATTTAAAGTTGCAGAACATACTATATACTATTCAGGCAACGATAACGGTCAACACCATAACGGCGTCGGAATTATAGTCTCAAAGGATATGAGCCCATGTGTCGAAAATTTTATCCCTATTTTTGAAAGGTTAATCTTAATCACATTAAGCACAACACCAATCAAATGCAACATCTTACAGATATACGCTCCAACAGCTGATAAATCTGAAGAGGAAATAGAATTGTTCTATAATGAACTAAACAAAATTATTAGCAAACTCCAAAAGAAAGATCTGACTATCGTGATGGGCGATTTTAACGCCAAAATAGGTAAAGGGAAATGCGGCGAGTTTGTTGGAGCGTACGGTCTAGGCGAACGAAACGAGAGAGGTGATAGACTCAACATCTTCGCACAAGAGCATCAATTAGTAATTACAAACACCTTCTTTAAACTGCCGGCCAGAAGGTTATATACTTGGATATCTCCATTAGATAAACCCGACCATATAGTAAGAAATCAGATAGATTACATGCTAGTAAGTCAAAGATTTAGGAACTCTATAAAATCAGTTAAAACATACCCTAGTGCAGACATAAGGTCTGATTACGTCCCATTATTAGCTAAAATGTGCATAAAACTGAAGAAAGTTATAAAAAGTAAAACGACAAAAAAATATGACTTAAATCAGCTAAAGAACCAAAACATCAAATTACAAGTGAAACAACAATTAAAAGGTTTTCTAAAATACTCTGCAACAGACGTTGACGCGGAATTAACAAAATTCAAGACAAAACTAGAAGAAGTAAGTAATGAGTATCTAAAACCAACTAAATCAAAAAAACAAGCATGGATGACGGACGAGATTTTAGAAATGATGGACGAAAGAAGAAGAAATAAGAATGGAGATATAAAAACTTATAATACCATTCACAACAACATTAAGAAAGCTATAAGGGCTGCTAAAGAAACTTGGTTAAAAGAACAATGTGCTGAAATTGAGTCACTAGAAAGAAAACATGACAATTTTAACATGTACAAAAAAGTTAAAGATGCCGCAGGACTTTTAAAGTCCAAAACAACAGGTTGCATGAGAGATGATGCAGGAAATGTCATTGTAGACAAAATAACAAGACTAGAAGTATGGAAGAAATACGTTAAAGAACTTTTGAGGATAAACAGAGAAAGTCATAAAATCAGAGCCATGCGTCACGGGCCCGGACATTATGAAAGATGAAGTGCGGGCAGTGATAAAACAAATGAAAGTAGGTAAAACAGCAGGCACGGACGGAATTCATTCAGAATTTTGTAAATTATTAGATGACGATGCAATAAACTGGTTAACTAGTATATATAATTACATTTATGATACGGGTCAAATACCGAAAGAGTGGCTTAAATCTACGTTTATTGCTATACCAAAAAAATCTAGTGCCAAATGTTGTAGCGACTACCGATTGATTAGTCTCATGAGCCACTTACTAAAAATGTTTTTGAAAATAATACATAAACGCATCTTCAGACTTTGTGAAGAACAATTGAGCCAAACCCAATTTGGATTTCGTAATGCCCTAGGCACAAGAGACGCGCTATTTGCTCTACAAGTATTATTTCAACGTTGCAGAGATGTTAACATTGATATCTATACATGCTTTATAGATTATCATAAAGCATTTGACAGCGTTAAACATGATAAACTCATACAAATACTGAAAAACACTGGTATTGACGACAAAGATCTTCGAATTATAATTAATTTGTATTGGAATCAATCTGAAAACATCAAAATTGAAGGAGAGCTGTTAGATGATGTAGAAATAAGACGCGGTGTGAGACAAGGTTGTATTCTATTGCCCTTGTTGTTCAACGTCTACTCGGAACAAATATTTAACGAAGCTCTGCAAGATGCGACAGAAGGCATTTCAGTAAACGGAGTAAAGTTGAATAACATAAAGTACGCGGACGACACAGTCATATTCGCGGACAATTTAAAAGGCTTGCAAGATATTGTGACTAACATCATGACTATCAGTCAACAGTACGGGTTAAAGTTAAATGCAAAGAAAACCAAATATATGGTTATAAGTAAAAACAATATTCCACCTGAACCCTTAATAATAAACGGCGAAAGGATTGTAAGAGTAAAATCAATTATCTATCTAGGCACTTCAGTCAATGATCAGTGGGATCATTCAGTAGAGATCAAGTGTAGAATAGAAAAAGCCAGAAGCTCATATATTAGAATGCAAAAACTATTCAAAAACCGAGATTTAAATATCGAGATAAAAATAAGACTGTTAAGGTGTTACGTATTCTCAGTCTTGTTATACGGAGTAGAGTCCTGGACGTTGACTGCAACTACAATGAAAAAGTTAGAGGCATTCGAAATGTGGCTATATAGACGTTTATTGAGAATACCATGGGTTGATCATGTGACAAATGTGGAAGTTTTACGCAGAGTTAACAAAACAACTGAAGTAATAAATACAGTTAAAATCAGGAAGTTACAATATCTTGGACACATTAGCAGAAATGAAGAACGTTACGGCTTACTTCAACAAATACTTCAAGGCAAAGTAGAAGGAAAGCGGGGACCTGGAAGACCACGCATTTCATGGCTCAAAAACTTAAGATCTTGGTTTTCGATGACGACCACTGGACTTGTTCGAGCAGCTGTTAATAAAATAAAAATCGCCACATTGATCGTAAACATCCGAAACGAATAGCACGAGAAGAAGAAGAAGTACCATAAGGAACAAACATCTTATGAGGTAATGTAAGCAAACATTACACCAAAACTAGCAAACCTTTAATTTATCTTGGCCAGAAAAACACATGGAAAACAAAATGTATAAATTTTAAGAATAAAAAAACTTACTGAAAAAGTTTCTAAAAATCTTATTGCAGGAGCGAGCGAAGCGAGCGACTGCTCTTATACACTGGTATACAGTGGGTGAATGCGACAATCTCCGTCAGTCTTGCATCTGTAGCGCTTTTACTACGAAATCGATCACCATGAAATTTTCCACAATGATAGAACTCGAAGCGAGTGAGGTAACCTGTTAAATTGTTTCGAAGTCGGACAACTGGATTTAGAGCAATTAGCAAATCCAGTTCCTATAGACTTAACATGGAAAACAGCGTGCGAGAACATTACTAGTAATACACCTAATACACTATACTAAAAATTATATTAAGAAAATGTCGTATCGCGCCCACCTCTACACACAGAACGTGCTAAAATGTCCCAGAAACCGAGCGATGATGCACGGCCGAAGTGTTTTAAAGATAATGAAAATAAAACCAGCTAAGCGGCGGCTACTTTATGCGAATGTCTTTACAATATTTCAGGGGTATCTTTATGGTCACCCGCGAAGGATTGTGTCTCGCAGGGGCGCGCGCGGCGGTGCGAAAATATTAAATTGCGGCTCGTACATTACCCCGAAAACCGCTCTTAGCAGGCCCCTGGAAAGCGGCGCTCCGGAGCTTCCGGGCATTATCCCTCCTGCCGTCGGCGCGCGAGGCCACGTGCGCGCCGTAAATTGCGGTCGAATTAAGAATTTATGTGATGCACTCCGCGAGATCGACTAATCTAGGCAGAACTGCAACCGCTGAGCCGCTGCGCTAACTGCATCAAAATATGTAGGCAACGGTTAGAATGTCTGCTGGCATTAATGCAGTAAAAACCATACTATTAATCTCATATTTCTTACAATTAAAAGTATCTATCTAACTTAAGTTCTACTGAGGCTACAGACTTATCTCTATAGTATCCAAAATCTAGTTTTGCCACTTGGAGAGCCTTATACAACGTGGGCAAGAACTAATCAAGATAAAGCAGACCCTTTTGCAGAGCATTTAATCTCAATATTTCAACCACCCGATAGAACGTGAACCGCATAAGAAGAATCATTTATACAGAAAGTCTTTGAACGAATGAACAAATTGCCTAACCCATCAAACCAGTTAAGATTATCCAAGTTAATGCTGGTATTAAGGACCTTAATTCAAAAAATTACCGGAAAAAGCATTATAATTTTTTTTTATTAATTTATTAACTATTTGCAATCTATAAAGACTTATAATAAGCAAATTTAATGTGTGAATTGTGGGTTGAGTAGTATGCATGTGGGTTGGGGTCCAGTGACCTTAACTCAGTGTTATCTTAAAATATAGTTGTTGCTTATATTTAATATATAATAATAATAGAAACATTAACTACGACTAAAGTCTATTTGGCAGGTCAAGGGGCTTTAATCTGTTTAGCCTTCGGATGTTGTCACTATTGTCCAAAAGGTTGATCACTAAGACGTTGCTATGATGTTCTAGTTTATTTAGATATTTTGCACTAAACTTTCTAATAGTTTCCTTAACTGTGTCCACTTTCACATCACTCATTATGTCAGCATTCCTCACAAAATACTTTTGACTGATATCTTTCGATAATTTGGATGTTAGTGTTGGCTGCAGTTCCCCATAGTTGGACACCATGAGTCCAAATTGGTTTGAAAGCGACGTTGTAAACTAACAATTTATTCCTGAGAGACAGTTTGCATTTTCTGCCCATTAGCCAGTAGTGTTTGCTAAATTTGGTGCCAAGTTGTTTTCTATTATTCCAAATATGTGGCTTCCATGTCTGCCCCTTATCAAGGTGCATTCCTAGATATTTGACCTCTGTTACTTGAGGTAATGGATTGTTGTTAATGAAAACTTGTGGTGAGTTGCCTCTACACTTTGTGAATGTAATGTGGTATGATTTAGACTCATTTATTTTAACTCTCCACTTCTTGGTCCAATTTACGATATCATTTAAGTGATTTTGTAGCGTTCTTGGAGCTGTTACTGGGTCTTTGTGTTTCACCAAGATTGCTTTATCATCCGCAAAAGTAGCTGTGAGCGACTGATCATTGGTAGGCATGTCAGCTGTAAAAAGGATATACAAAAGGGGTCCGAGGACGCTCCCCTGTGATACCCCCGATCTAATTGGATGTATTTTAGTGAGCGTTTGATCATATGTATCTGGAAGTACCTTTCTTCTAAGTATGATTGAATTATAATATAATATGAATGTGGTAGCGATCTTTTCAATTTATACAGCAGGCCATCGTGCCACACCTTATCGAATGCTTGGCTGTCGTCGAGGAAGACTGCTGTGCAGTAACTTTCTTCAAAAGATTGATTTATTAAGTTGACTACACGATGGACCTGCTGTATGGTTGAATGCTCCCTTCTAAATCCAAACTGATTCGCTGGAATCAAATTCATCTCTTCGATGATTGGCGTAAGTCTTTTGGCTAGCAATTTTTCTAACAGTTTACCAAGTATGGATAGTAAACTAATTGGCCTATATGAAGCAGCCTCGTTGGGTGGTTTCCCAGGTTTTAATATAAGAATCACTTGAGCCACCTTCCAGAGTAACGGAAAGTACCCTAAACGCAGGACTGAATTGAATATGATTGTAATCATAACAAAGCCTTTGCGAGGAAGTTTCTTGATTAACTTTCCTGTTATTTGATCAATGCCGGGGGCCTTTTTTGGATGTAGATCATTTTTAACCATATCTTTAACTTCCTTAACTGAGAAGAGCTTTGGCAGTGGGGCCAATTGATGTGGTGTGTGGAGATAATTATTTATTTCAGCATCTTCTTCTGGTGTTAAAGAAGAAGGCAAAGGTTGAAAAACGTTACTAAGATACTGAGCAAAAACATCTGCTTTATCCGAATCAGTGCGTGCCCAACTGTTGTCTTCTTTGCGTATTGGGGGAATTTGTTGATGCTGGTATTTAATCCTTTTGGTTGCTCTCCACAAAGCGTAGTTTGTATCAATGGTAGGGCTTAAATTTTCCAAGTACTCTTGAAAGCTTTTATTCTTTAAGTCTTTGATTAAACTCCTGAGTTCCGCAGATGCTTTATTATAGCGTGTTTTATCAGAGGGGTAACCGGTGTTCTGCCAGATTCTCCTCAGCCTTCTTTTTTCAGCAATTTTCTTTTTGATGACCATTGGACAGCATTCCTGTTTCCTTGTAATTGGGATATCTGGTGTCGCTTCCCTAGCCGGCTCTTGTAATACTTGGGTGAAGTTCCATACCACAGCTTCAACGTCATCAGTGGTTTTGAGCGGTATTCTCATATTCAGTTTATTATCCACTAAAGATCTAAAGTGGTACCAATCTGTTCTGGTATTAAAAAGTTTTGATGGCTTTTCTTTTTCAATAATTGTTGCACTTATTGTAGCTATAACGGGAGTGTGATCGGAGTTAAGATCCAAGCATGATGAGATGTCCAGGTACCCAGGAGCTATACCTTTGGTCACGAAGAAATACAGCAAGTCCGGAATTTTGTTAACATCTGTGGGCCAGTATATAGTACTCTTCCCCGTCCTGGTGGAGATATACGGGAACCCCAGAGAGTATTTTTCGCATTATAGTCTCCGCCTGCTAGGAACCTATTACCCAGGGAGCGAAAATAGTTAATAAAACCTTCTTTGTTAGTAGGGCGATTTGGCGGGCAGTACGCTGCTGAGAGTGTGAGAGGACCGTGCCAGTCTTCTATTCGAACACTTGTTGCTTGTAGGAAGTCCTCCTTGAATTTTGATAGCTCATAATGTTTAACACTATTCTTGATCAGTATGGTCGTACCTCCCATAGCATGTCTCTCTGCTTCTGGATGTTCTGTGGAATATATGTTGTAGTTTTGTATTTTGAGGTAACTTGAGCTTGTGAAATGAGTCTCTGAAACGAGTAAAATATCTAGATTATGTAACTTAAGAAACATTTCTACTTCTTGCTTGTGTTTTTAAAGCCCATCGGCATTCCATAAGGCGATTTTATATAATGGAGCCATTTTTATTATTTGACAATTCTTTTCTTAGTAGCCTGATCTGTGTTGATAATTCATTTATTGTTTGCTGTTGCGCCAATATAGTTTGTTGCATTGATATAATGATGGAGGTTAAGTCCCCTGTTTGCTGACCTGGTTGTTGACGATTTATTTCATTATTTGATTATATTGACGGCTTGCTGTAGCATGAAAATTGGCATGAGGTTTTTCCAACATATCGGTATTAAGGGGAGTGAGGGTTTTATGTTGCATACTAGTCATCGTTAGGTTCTAAAATTGATTTTGTCGTTCTTGATTAGGTTGTACTTGTGTCATTTGCTGTTGCGTTGTTGGTTGAATTAACCGGTGTTGATTACCGGAGGTAAATATTTTACAAGCTAGACCCGGGTTTCTTCTGTTTAGGATGTCAACATAAACTTTACAGCCTTTGTAATTAGCTGGGTGCGCACCGTCGCATAGTACGCATTTGGCAGGTTTACCATCATTGAGTTTTTTTGCATACGCGCGATAGTCGTGCAGCCCTGCACATTTGACGCATCGGGCTGGCCTAGTGCACCTGTTCCTTGTGTGGTCGTAGCACTAGCAATTTTTACACTGAGGTATCTGCGTTTTCCTTATGCGTTCTTCAAATTGCACAATTGCATTTTCAATATTTTTAATTTTAAATATGTCCTTGTTATTTGCGTTACGCTTGATATCAATGAAGAAGAGATTTTTTTTCTTCTTAGTTTCTCGGTTGATAACATTCATAATATTTACAACTTTGTGCCCTGCTTTCAATAGTACTTCCTTGATTAGGGCAGTTTCTGTGGAATGATGCATATTCTTTAACACGACTCTGCATGTCTTCTCTTCTTCAAGGCTATATGTGTGCCTTGCTATTTTATTTTTATCAAGAGCATCCCTTAATACTTTATAGTCTTCTACTTTTTTTACTTGTAATTTGACTTTGTTTCCTTGCACTAATTAATAATTGTAAGCTGTTTTACCTATGTGGTTATTAACTAAATGTAGCAGAGGGTTTATTGCTGTTACATAGTGAATTATGAAAGGAGGAACTTGAATCTCTTTTTCTCCTTTTCTGCAGCGGGTGCCGATCTAGTGGATTGCTCTCCTGCATCATTTGCGACTGATGCTAGTGCATCGTACCTGTTGGAGGTGGATGTTCCTGTGTTAGGCTACTTCCTTAACTGTGAAGAAAGATCACCGCTTCTCCTTCTTTTATGTCGTCTTACTTCTTGAAACTCATTTAATGTTATAACTTCTGATTTATCACTGGCGACTGACATAATATCATCGTTGTTAGAAGGATTTGTCAACTGGTGCGGTATTGTATTCATAACATGATCTGATGGCACCCCATGTTGCAGCGCTTGCGAATATAAATAACCAGAGTTTATCAGTGCTGTACTATTTGGAACACTTTGTTATGAGAGGTACGATTCCCGCATAGGTAAATAATTAGGTGTTTGTTGTATGAAAGTATTCATCCGTGTTTTATTGACCTGGAGTATATTCCACTGTGGTATCAAAGTTTGTTGAGATTGCTGTAACTGCATTGTTTGTGGTTGCTGTGCTTGCACCCGCCACTGCATTTGAGGTTGCAAATTATACATGAAGAGAATGTTGTTATTTGTTGTTTGTTGTGAATAGTAGGTGTTTGAATTAGCCGTAAAACCGGCGTTATTGTTGTACATAATGTTACGTTCTGCCAAGGATTAGAAATTTGATTAAGTTTACCAGAATAACAGCTAGACCCAGCAGATAAGTGGCACGGGTTCCGATACCGCGCCTGACCTCTGTCTGGATATCACACACGAACCACGCCACGTCTGTTCGGCTCTGCTATTCAATATATGCTAATATAATTGATAACTTACATTATCAACCCAGTTTTTCCGGCAATAGTCATGTTAATAAAACCCTTAAAAATCCCAAAGGAACAACCTAATACCGATGTATTAGCTTGTTGCTTATAATATTTTAAGTTTGTAAAAAGATATTGCTGAACAAAATAAAACCAATTTTTAAGGAACAAAATATTAAACTATCTCACCAGTTTGATTTTCGTAAAAGCTATTGTGCAATAGAACAACTACATAACGTAACTACAAAAATAAATTGCGACCTACATCTAAAAAGATATTGCTCGTCTGAATCTCTTGATATAAACCAGGCTTTCGACAAAGTATGGCACACAGGTCTGCTGTATAAGATCAAGATAGCTTTACTACCAGAATATTATAAATTGTTTAAAGCATACTTAACCAACAAAGTTTTCAAGATAAATTTAAAAATGCACAGACAAGCCTTTAGTCGATACAAGCTGGAGTTCCCCAAGACAACATATTGGGATCTATTTTACACCTGTTTTGTACTGTGGACTTACCCACAACATCACAAATATTAATAGCGACATATGCAGACGGTACTGCAGTTCTAGCAACACATAAAAATTTGCTAAAATCATTAACAGTCCTATAACGAAACCTAATCAAAATCAAAGACTGATTACAACTTTGGCTTATATACGGCAATGAAACAAAATCGGTTCAAGTAACATCCACCTTAAGAAATAAAATTTGCCCACCAATATTGCTAAAAAATATATAAATTCCACAACAGGACAACGCTGAATATCTAGAGATTCATCTAGATAGATGATTAACTTGGCGGACACGTACAAAGAAAAAAATAACGCAGCTTGAATTTAAACTTCGCCAAATGTACTGGCTAGTGGGCAGGAAGTCTCAGTTATCTCTATAAAACAAAGTGCTGCTCCACAAATCCGTCACAAAACCAGTCTAGGCTTATAAAATACAGCTTTGGGAAGCGGCAAGCAATTTAAACCTGGAAATCTTGTAAAGATACACAGCAGGATGAAAGCGGATGTTCCAAAATACGTTACAAATTGGATCATTTACCAAGACATTCCTCTACAATTCAATTAAGAAATTGCTAGTGCAAGTGCAAAGTATCAAGCCAAACTGAGTGTTCACACCAATATCCTAGTAATGGTGTTATTAAAAAGACAATACCTTAAAAGACATAAAAGATATGACCCGTTACATTTAGTTAATAGATTTACTTAAGATTTGGTTTAATTCCATTACTTAGATTTTGTTAATTTTAGGTTCACACTAGATTTTTTTCTCATCATTATACAGAAATAAAGCTAATAAACCTTATTTCCTTATACCATGCATTACATCTACTAACTAATTTATTGAATGTTATTGTACAATAACAGATTGAAAATAATTCAAAAATTTAAACGTAAAATTTTTTTTACATACGCACAAACACAGTTAGATCCTTTTGCAACCCCCAAGTATAGAGGATTGGATTATTCTGTTCTACCTTTTCAGCTCGGCCTTAATAAACTTACGCCACTCTTTCTGCACTATTTGTTCCACCTACTGCTATGTTTCTTCTTTCTTCTGCAGTATCTTCCCAATTCCCTTATTCCATGTTTTAGTTGGTTTTCCTTTTGATTTTTCCAATTTCTCTCATTTACCACACCTTTATTATTTGTTTTTTATTGTCCTATATGTTTAATTGCCCCCACCATTTCAACTGACTTTACAATTTTTTCCTGTACAGACACTACTAATTTTCGCTTCATGTCCTTGTTTTGTATTTTGTTTGGGACCCCTCCCACTCTTCGGAAAAATTTCATCTCTGTCTTTTCGTAGCCACCCAAGATTCAATTTCGTATGTCACTATCGGTGGGTATACAGATTTGAATATTGACAACTTTGTTTCCTTCGAAATTGCCCTTTTATTAATGAATACTTTGTTTAATATTTTATACAATTCTGTTGTTTCTGTCAGCTTCGCATGTCTTTTTGCTATCAATTATCGATCCTAAGTACTTAAAACTACTCACCTGTTGTTTTTTCATTACCTGGACATTACTATTATCTTTGTTTTATTTGGGTTAATTCTTATATGCTTTGATTCCAAACTTGTCGGTTACTCTGTAAACACGTTCAGTCCCTATTAATAGGTATAAATCATTTCCGAATGCGCATTCCCCTATTTTGCTGGTTGCATGTTCTTGTATCCCACTTGTAATAGCCTCATTCGTAGTCCACAGTCTTTTATTACGTCGCCCATCAATAATAAACAATAGTAGCCTAAGAACTCCTTGTTCCACTTCCTCCATGCTTACAATTATTCTGGTTGCTGCATTATTTGTTCTTGCATAATTATCATTGTTAGTATAAGCTCTTGATTGCCACTGCCATGGCTTTTTCTACATTTTTGTTCATATCATAGGTTGTTTCATATGCTTGTCTTGGTTGTCTACGAAAGATCTTCGTAAGATCTATAAAGCATGCATATGGTACTTGATTGTATTTTATAAATCTACTAGTTAATTACTTTAGTTTAAAAATGAGTTCTTGAGTATTGAGCCTCACTCTAGTTGTGGTTCAACTACTTTTCCGAGCCTCTTTTTCAATACTCTTTCATATAGCTTTTCCGGCACTTAACAGAATGATCCTTGTATAAATTTCACAGCTTTCACTATCCTCTCCTTCATGTAGTAGCATTATTACTGCTATCTACTAGTCGTGCAATTTCTTTTGTATTTTCTAGCTAGTTTGAACACTATGTAACAATTTCAGATCTGTTTTGCCCATTTGTTGCAGCATTTGTAAGGCTATACTATCGTGTCCTGGTACTTTCTTCCCTCATTTTATCTCAGTTTGTATTTGTTGTCTCCTATCATTTTTCCTGCTCTTGATTGGTGTAACTGTTTTTGTTACCTGTTGTCTCTATTTTTAGTAGCTCTATAAAGTGCTCTTCTTACCTTGCCCTATTTCTTTATTTTTTGTTAGAATCTTTTGATTCCTGTCTTTAATTTCTTCCAACATTCTCATTTCTTTTACTCATAAAATAATTTCTGATTCTTCTTGCTATTTCTCTCCATCTATTTGTCAAATTTGTTCCATGCTGCTGTATTCTGAAATATTATTTTCTTTACTTATAACCTCTGGTTTTCTGCTTTTCATATGGGTCTGCTTTCCTAGTTTTAAGATACACAATTTTTATAGCCTTTTTTATCTCTTATCTCTTTCTTGACATCTGCGTTTTACTATGACGTTTAATTCCGCCTTTTCCTTTTATAAGCTATATTTCTTGATGCGTTAAAAGCGCCCCACTTATAATAAAAGCGTACGTCCACGATTACGTTTTTTGATATTATAATTTAAATTTATATTTATTTAATTAATTCTCTATGACGTTAAAGACTGCGTAATTTCGGTATATAGTCACGAATTATAATACTAATTAATTAAAGAAGAAAACAAACTACTACTAATGGGCTCTATAAGGTACGTCTAAAATATTTATATTTTTAATATACTTGAGATTAAACATCAATATCTTGAACTGGAATTTCTTTTAGAACATTTATTGCAGCAGCCTGCTCGCTTTTAATAGTCTCAGAATGGGTTTATAGGGAGGTTGAGATAACGTTGGCACGTTTTTTTCCAGAAACTCTCCGCATAGCTCGTGCTAATCTCTGAGAACTCAGAATTACTTCTCACGCGGGCCAAAAATCAACAAATGGTTTTTCTTCTGTTCGTCGAACAAAACTTTGGGAATAAATGTAACACAAACTTTCCACAACTACAATTCTGTTATGATGATTTTATTCACAATGGATTTTAAAAATCCTATTTTATTTGGTATTAATCTTACACTCAGACCTTGGACAGAATCTAAAGCCGCTTTTACCTTAGCCCTATTATCCGAAGTGTGAGACGTAGATACGCGCCCTACGAGTTATTCATCCTCGACACCCTCGATTCCTTCCCTGAAAACTTTGTGTTATCTAGACACTTGTGCTTGTAATATTGTAGTTGTTTATTGCTCTCAACAGTAATAAATAACACGGCTAAATTTTTTTATTTTTATTTATTTAATTTTTTAACATTAACACACAGAATTACTAATATTAAATGTTCTTCTTCTGCTTGTGCCGTATCCTCATTGGACGTTGGCGATCAGTCTGGCCCATCTAATCTTGTTTATCGCTGTTCGAAACAGGGCGACTGATGTCATTCCTGTCCACTGCCTAAGGTTGCAAAGCCATGAGATTCTTCGTCTACCAGGACCTCGTTTGCTTTCGATTTTTCCTTGCATAATCAACTGCAAAAGACGATATTTATCATTTCGCATGACGTGACCAAAGTATGCTAGTTTCCTTTTCTTAACAGCATTAAGGATCTCTCTGTCCTTGTTCATGCGCTGAAGGACTGTCTCATTTGTTACATGGTGTACCCATGAAATTCTGAGCATAAGGCTATAGCACCATAGCTTAAAAGCTCCCAATCGTTTGTTTGCAGCTTCTGTGAGAGTCCATGCTTCTGTCCCATATAAAAGAATTGAGAAAACATAAAATCTAAGTATTCGAGTACGAAGTTGCAAATTTAAACTCAAATTACAAAGTACTTTCTTTAGGCGGTTAAATGCACTCCGCGCCTTTTCGATTCGAACTTTTATTTCCTGAGTATGGTCCCATCTCTCGTTTAACGTACATCCCAAGTAATTAAACGCCTGTACTCTTTGTAAAGGGGATTGATTTATGTGGAAATTCACGTTTATGTTGGCATTTTTACTCATGATCATCACTTTTGTTTTACTTATGTTAAGCCGCACACCGTAATTTTTACTAGTTTCTGTTACGCGGTCTATTAATCTTTGCAATCCTTCTGAAGTGTTGGCCAGCAGAACCGTGTCGTCCGCATATCTAATGTTGTTGACTATCTCTCCGTTTATTTTGATTCCATCTTCTGCACCCTCTAGGGCTTCTTTGAAGAGGTTTTCAGAGTAGGCGTTAAATAACATCGGGGACAATACGCATCCCTGTCGAACACCTTTGCGGATGTGAAATTCTTCTGATGTTCTGTCCCCTATACGGATTGTGGCTCTTTGTTGCCAGTACAAGTTGGCAATGATTCTGGTATCACTGTTATCTATTCCTGCTGATTTTAATGTTTGTATTAATTGCTCGTGTTTTACGCGGTCAAACGCTCTTTCAAAATCAATAAAACATGCAAATATATCGTAGTTGACATCACGCGCTCTTTGTATTAGCACTTGTATCGAGAATAAGGCTTCCCTTGTTCCAAGGCCATCTCTGAAACCAAATTGCGATTCGCCGATATTTTGTTCTAACTTGCTGTATACACGTTGGTGGATGATGTGTAGAAAAACCTTTAGTATATGGCTCATTAGACTAATTGTGCGACGATCTTCACATTTCTTGGCCCCTGGCTTTTTTGGTAATGGGATGAACGTAGAGAGTAACCAGTCATTGGGCATATTTCCTGTTTCGTATATTCTATTGAACAAATCTAATACGGCCTGCGTGTGTTCTTCTTCCAATAACTTTAGAAGTTCTCCATGGGTTTCATCTGGTCCTGCTGACTTGTTGTTTTTTATTCTCTTGATGGCTTTCAACAACTCTTGTCTAGTTATAGTTGGTCCTAATGTGCCAACTATTACATCAGCGTCATCTCTATGTTCATCCGAAAATGATTCCTCCATGTACTCTTTCCATCTTTCTAGTATTTTCTCTTTGTCGAATATTGCTTTATTATCTTTGTGACTATTCCATTGGATTTTGTTCTTACTATTCCTGCAGTTTTCTTGATCTTTTTATGTAGGTTTAGTGTATCATGTTTTCCCTCTAAGGTTTCAATTTCTGCACATTTGCTTCCTAACCAGGCTTCCTTCACTTCCTTGATTTTTTGTCTAATAATATTGTGTATTCGCTTATAATTTAATTCACTTTTATTTCTATATCTGCGCCTTTCTTCCATAAGATCTAGTATTTCGTCCGTCATCCAATCATTGTTTTTCTTTCTTGGGTTCTTTGCTAGCTTATTCTTTCCAATGACGTTCAACGTTTCTTTAATTGTTTCCCATTTTTGTTCTATATCGTTCCCCGTACTTATATTGATTTCAGAGAATTTTTGATTTAGATGTTGTTTTACTTCCTGCCGTACATTCTCTGTTTTCAGTTTCTGTACATCTATTCTTGTTTGCCTCGTACCACTTGCCGTTGCTTTCTTTAATCGTAACCTGAATACAGCTAGCAAGAGATTGTGGTCAGATGGAACATTTGCGCCAGGATATGTTTTAACCGATGTAATCGAATTGCGGAATCGTTTGTTTATCATTACGTAATCAATCTGATTTCTTACAATATTGCCGTTTCTATTAGCGGGGGATTTCCATGTATATAATCTTCTGATTGGTAATTCAAAATAAGTATTCATAATAGAAAATTGTATTTCTTTACAAAACTGTACCAGCATTTCTCCACGCTTATTACGTATTCCAAGACCATATGTTGCTACTATTCCTTCGGTTGTTTCGTTGCCAACTTTAGTGTTTAAATTTCCCATAATTAAGGATATGTCTTCTTTCTTTGTATATTTTATTGCTTTCCTTACGTCGTCATAAAATTGTTCAATGACTTCATCATTGCTGTCTGTTGTTGGCGCATAAGTTTGTATTATGTTCAAACTACAAGGTTGTGCATTTATTTTTAACATAGCAACTCTATCCGATATTGGTAGGAATCCGCTTACTGCTTTTTGAACGTCCTTTGTTATTATAAAACCAACTCCATTGCGATGTTGCGGACTATCATCACCAATATAGTATATTTGATGTTCATCTACCACACACGTTCCTTCGCCTGGCCATCTCATTTCGCTGCATCCCAATATGTCAATATGTAGCCGTCGCATTTCTTTAACCACGTTGGCTGCTTTCCCTGCTTGGAACATGCTTCGTATATTCCACGTGCCTATGTTCAGTTTTTGTTTCAGTTTTAATTTTGGGGGGAATATTGTCTCTTATTGTACAGGGATTTCGCTGGCTGACGACCTGGGAAGGCCTGTGATCTTCCCTTGCCGGATCTTGGTTTCCGAGCCCATGATCAGTACATTCTTTAACATTATATTTCTCTGCCATCCTGATTTTTCATATTAAATCACAATAAAAAATCATAAACGTTGGCATTGAACGTTTGACTTACCAAATTTTTAAAAATATAGTGAACTATTAGGGGAGCGAATTATATTCAACTACCCTATTTCCTACCATTAGACATTCTTCCCCACACCCAAGCCAGCTCGCCAACACAAATGGCTATCGTGGTGTTTTTAGGCCAAATACACTCAAGAATGATTTCAACGAATTAGTGGAAGAACCTTCAAGAGTCGTATCTCTAAAATTAGAATAAATTTTATGACATTGTTTTATGATAATGATGATATACAATTAACGCTATTAAAAATTTTAAATCAACTCCTAATTAAAGAACTTTGAAACAAGAAACAAAATATATATTTTAAGTAATACCTCTTAATACTAGAATTTTCTTTTAATGACTGATCATTAATTTTTAAATCAACTGGTTAGGCTTTGTCATGGTTTGGTAAGCCGGAACTATATATGCAAAATAGCTTTGGAAAATAAAAAATAGACGCTAGATTTGTTATGTAAAATTGGGATAAAAATCAGGAAATTTATATGAGACATATTTTAGTTCTCAATACTTAACCGATAAATTCGAGAAAATTTTACCACATATTTTCCATATATTTCGCAAACTATCCCAAAAAACTCAAATTCCTAATTTACTTCGTTTTTGAAATGTTCAAATCCTTCAAAGTTTAACATCAACCGCTGTGGCACTCACATGTAAAAAAGATTCATTAGTCACCACTACTAAAGATCAGGCTGGACTTCAAAACTTTGCTGGTAATGTTCTTTTAAAAGTGCTATTCAAAAATGACCACCTTAAAAATTTGAGACTACAAGGTCTTGAAGGGTCCCGCGCGGAAATAGTTGTTCTTTGTAAATATAAGAGCATTGTTCGTGATCATTAGGCTACAGCGGTAGCGCGATTGTCTGGTCATAGTTGAAGAATAATTGTTTATTTTAAAAACAAACAGAAATGATCTTTTCAGATCAGGGGGTATTTTTTTGATAGATTGGCTATTCTTTCACTAGAATATTACCAGTGAACGTTATTGTTGGTCACTGAAAAGATTCATTTAACATATTTAATAATTCTGTTATGGAAAATAAAAACGCACCCACTTCTTTAACATGACATTGCTTAGCCATGTGTTAGCAGCTATATTTTTGCCTCTTTTTGCTATTTTGTAGCCCATCAGCGCCTGATTAAGGTTGTTGATGTTCTAAATAGTCAATTTTTTACCCACCTTTTTCAAAATTTTTGTGTATGTAGGACGTTATCAAAAAATTACAAAGTTTGTTGTGTAGGCGAAACTTTGATTTGATTTTTCAACTTTTGTTAAATTTACACGCTTTAATACAATGTTTACATACATTTACACATCAATGAGAAAACACATAAACAAAAACTCGTTTTATCCAGATTTCTTTATTTAAAAAACATGTTCTTCTTTGTCTTTAAATTAGTAAACCTTTGTACTATGCCATTAAAAGAAATGCTCTGTAGAAACTCACTCTCAATAAATAAAAGTGCAACACTAGTTATTTTTGCTAGCATTAACGTTGATCCAAAAAAAAATTTTACCCTCTGAAGAGCTGAGAAGAACCCTTTTCTATAGCAGTTAGTAACTGTCAGACTTAGATTGTTTTTTAACTATAGCAGTATTGGAAGAAGTAGACTCAATAGTGCTAAGAGACTTTCTGTTTATAATTGTGTTTTTGGTTTGATATTATTACCTTCTTTGATAATACTTTTATTAATAATTAAAGATTTTATTAAAAGCATACATTTCTCAGGGAACATTTTAAATAAATCTGAAGCATATTTTACTCTCCACTGTATTCTGTTATTCTTAATTTGAGTCATTTTTCATATAAATACGCAATCCTTATGTATTTCGGTAAAGAATGTTTCTTTTCATTTTAAGTTGTGCTTTAGAGAATTAGTTGCAAGGTAATATGTCTTCACCAGGAAAAACTTTTGTCTTTCCCTTTCTTGTAATATCTGTTTTGTAGACATCAGTTGCATGCATTATTTTTGCTTAGTTGTTCAGTCTCAAAATCTCATCTTTGTTTCAAAGAGTGCTTAGAAAAGCTTTTGAAGTATAGTGTAGATTAATCAGCTTTACTTCATCGTCCAAAAATATATCTTTAAATTTTTCCAGTATTACAATTGCTCCAAACTGTGCTCCTATACTTTGATCAATATCAATGGATAACACTTGACTGCCACCAGCATTGAGTTGTCAACAAAGTTTTTAATAATAAGTCTTTTATAAAGGAGAGTGAAAGGTATGTCATTTTCTCACCGAAGAACTAAAATAGATATAGATTTATTGTTTTAAACGCAGCTGAAGAACCAACTAGTTGCAAGGAGTGGCTCGTAAAAGAGATGTAGAGAAACAAAGGATTTATTTCCTTTATTTTAGACTAAAACTTAAGATAAAGGATCGCTTACATCCAGGCAATTACGGATATGTACACAAATGAAAATATCGTTGTTAAGATGTTTGAAAACACAAAACTAATCATGACTTTGCGAAGAGTAGTTCAAGGCAACCTGTCTTCCTTAAATTATTTATAAACTTATTAGACGATGTTTTTAAAAAACTTTAGTGGAAAGCAAAAGAGATAAACATAAACGGTAAGTATTTCAGTAACCTGAGATTTGCTGACGAAATTTTGTTGTTTGTAAATAGTACCGAAAAAATCAAAACTGTTCTAGAAGAGTTGCAATAAGCCACGTAGAAGGTATTGCAAGAAAAAAACTAACGACAAATGGAACTTATGAAAGGAAGGTTACTGTTAAATAGATAATACACAATTGAGACAAAAAGTACATTTAAGAAGTCCAACCAAGCAGCGGAAATTAATTTAAGAATTCAACTTGCACGGCCGACTTTTGGCAAACTCAAAAATGTTTTTAGTAAAACAATCAGAAAGACGAAGATATTAAACAAATGCGTACTATCCATCCTAACAAATTCTTCTAAACCTTGTATGTTAACAAAAACCGATATAGAGGAACTGCTGGTGACACAAAGAAGAATGGAAAGAGCGATGTTAGAAAATTAGGCTACATGACAGAAAAAGCAATGCATGGATAAGAAAAAGAACGCAAGTGGCGATGTAGCGGAGAGAATAGCAAAGCAGAAATACATATGGGCAGGCTATCTTGTAGGTATATACGATGAAAGTTGGAGTAAAAGGACGATCTTATGGAAACCTCAAACAGGTAAGCGGGATAGAAAAAGGCCAAGAGCATATTAGATGGATAACATCGCAAAAACGGCAGTAACTCAATGGACAAAGAAAGAAAGGACCAAAACCAGACTAAGTGGAAAAACCTTAAGGAAGCGTATGTCCAAAACTGGATTGGATTCTATGACGCTGTCCTACGATAATAATAATGATAACAAAGACTTTTGTAACATCTAGACATGGTGGATTTGCTACATTTTTTGTACTCTAGAGTTATTTAGATCAAAGCCTATAATAAGACCTACGGGCCACATCACAACATATGCTATCTCTTAATTTTTATGGTCACAGTTAGGAACAAACGTCGAACATTTTTTAACAGGAGTTCGCGTATGTAGCGTACCACAAAAGTTAGTTAATATGCGACACATTTGACGTCGAGTCCATAATTATGAGATAATACTTGGCATTTATAGCCTATTGGGCAATATCGGCCTTAGCTTGGTCCGCCAACGTTATAACAAATGTACTGAAGTCGTACTGGGTAAGTATGAGGAAACACATATTTCTTTACTCCCATATTTTGATAGATGTTCGGCCATAACACGATCAAATTTTGAAATCAGAATGCGTTCTACACAGACAAGGAAGTTGATATTTCTTATAGACTCTCTATGGACTTCTATGTACTTCTCTGCTATTTTATAATCCACTCTGTAAAACTTAGCTTCTACTAATAAATTTTAAAATGCACTCTTTGTGTTCAGAGTTGTTCTCATGGTTGTTTATGAAATATAGAAATTGCGCGACGTACAAAATGCTCATCCGCTTGATTTTGAATAAGCTAACCGACTTCAATTGATGGGTATTGTTTTTCAAATTTCTTTAAATCAAAGTCATAGTCATCCTTTGTTGAATGCCATTGTAGACCATTAACTTACGAAATTCATCATTTACGCACCACAATGCTGGATCATCGAGTAATATAATACAGAACTCTGTGAACTCAAAGCCTCTTGCAGCTATATATCTGATGCACTACTGCTTGAGTTTAAAGTTATTGAAGTCGATAGCGACGATTGTGCTGCACACTACGTGACAAAAAATAATATCCTGCCCTTCAAAAGACTCTTCGGTAATTTTTTTTTTAATTCTGATCCACTTGGCATTACTTGCAGATTTTGATTAAAGATTCCAGTTTACAACAGTCAGATAATATTTTTGCTGGTAGTTATCTTATCTTCTACACCTTTTGTTCTAAAAAAACCGACGCAACTCTATTTTAACAAAACGGGCGTCATCTGTTAATAAGAAATTAATTTATAAATGTCAACTTCTCTTGTAAAAATTTATAACATTGCCTTCACTTGAAAGTAAGATACGACACATTAAGTGGCAATAGTTTGCAAATATACGTCAAAAAATAAATTAGAAAAATATAATCAACATTAAATTCCATATTAAAAATAATAAAGCTGCTATAAAAACGCTCCAAATGCTTAAAATTGCTTTTGGAGGTAACTGTCTATTACCAATACAAAATTTTAAGTGATATTGACAATTAAGAGAAGCCAGAGAGGATGTATCCGACCAATAATAATGTGATAAGCGAAGAAAATGCCAAAAAGGGGATAAATTTGAGCAAATTAAGAAAAAGTCTTTAGTGAGATTTATGGAAATGAAATTTGGAAAACACAAAACAACTATTTATTGTTCTTTAACCTTAAAACTTGGTTTGTAAAATCTAAATTCAAAATTCGTTCTACATCGATTGATAGAAGTCCAAAAACTGTACGGAACTGGGCATTACGAAGACATCATTAAAAAGCTCAAAGAGACGAAAACTTTTTAAAAACTATTGTAGCTGGTGACGCGGTATTTTTAATTAGATCTAGATACCAAGCGTTATAATCTAAAATCGTAATCACCAGAAGAAAGAAATTCAAAAAAATGTTGTTTAGAAAAGTCAAGAATCGAAATAATAGTGGTTTGATTTAAAGAGGATTATGCACAAATAATTTTTTCCGAGTGGTACAACACTTGTTTATGAGTATCATCTCAGTGAGTGTCTGGTAGGCCGTAGTTCTCGTGTTTGTCTAGAATTTTGAGAAGTACAATAACGCAGCTCCACAAAAAAAAATTGGAAAAATTACCCCTGGGGCTTGACCATGCCTACCATATGTTTTTGGGGTTGATGAATGCGAATCCAGAGTCCATTTAAACCCATCACGTCAAGATTTTTTTATAACCTTCAAAAGTAGGCCCAAAAACCCAATAAATCTTTTATTTATTGACCACTAGACCCCTATAACCCCATAACCCCGTAACTTCTTAACACCTTAATCCCATAACCTCGATACCCCATAACTCTAAATCTCACAACCCGGTAAGAAAGAGACTTTTGCGTATTTAAGCCCTGAAACAATATGTTCGATCCATATATGCGTCTTGAGCCTTAAACCCATATTCTCCAATAATACCATAACCTCAAAATCTAGTAAAAAATAAACTTATGTACGAACTTTCATGATTTGAAACTTTATACATCATTGTTGTACTATTTATTCGTGTGTTTGCAATCCAGGGCACCTCCACGTGGTTGGTGGTGGGCAACGGAATTATTTTGTGATCCAACAGAGATCTTGGACAACGGCGTTTACGCCGTCATGGCGAACGCATGAAAAAAGTTTACGATGCAGGAGGTCGGATCCCCAGTATCGGCTGCTTGTCAGGGTGACAAAGCGGTTTCGCAGACGTTGTTATCCAGAGACCGCAGCTTCGTATAGGTAGGTTGTTTGGCCTCTGCAAAGTATAAAGCTACAAGACATGATATATCTATAAGATGTTGTAATCCACATGTAAATGATGATCCTAGTAAATCAAACATATTCTGTTATGTCTGTGGTAGTTATCAATCACCCAACTAAAAAAAAAGTAGTGATGCTGTTATTAAAGCGTATAAATATTGTTTTGGGTTGGAAATTTTTAAATCTTGACCAAAATTGGGTATCGCATGCTATTTGCGGAGCCTGTTATAGAATTTTGACTAACTATTACAATACTAAAAACTTACTACAGTTGAAATACATTACTCCTGCTGCATGGGGCATACCTGAATCTAAAGAAGACTGTTTTTTCTACATGATAGACACTGGAGGTTACAATGCTAAGATCGTTTCAAAATCAGGTATTTTCAAACAAGCAAAGTTATCCCCGCAGTCTTGTTTTTAACCATGATTGGTCATCCCAAGAAAAGTGTAGCAGACACCAATGTTGAAAGAGATGTTAAGAGAATAGATTATGAAGATATAGTGGACATGGATACAAGTGACGGAGTCCTCACTAAGAGTGATAGTGAGATAGAATCTGACAGATCGAGTGCGAGCGAAGAGGGTCGAGGATCAAAAAATTTGATGTTACAACTCTTTAGAATTAAGTGATTTAAAGAAAGAATTGGGATTATCAAAAAGAGGCTTACGAACTTCTCGCCTCTAGGTTGAAAGAACAAAATCTCTTCGAAAAATCTGCAAAAATAACCATTTAGAGGAATAGGAAGAAAGAATTCACACCTTTCCTTACTCACGACAAAGCCACTGATTTAGTGTATTGCAACGATATAGCCGGGCTTATGAAAGCTATACAAGATTGTGTCTACAAGGCAGAAGAGTGGTGTCTTCTCCATAAGCAGTATTAAGGCGATACTTCTGCATAACACTAGTGTTTTAGCACCCATCCCAATTGTACACTCAACAATTCTCAAGGAAACATACGACAATGTAAAGATATTTTTTTAGAAAATAAACTATGCTGAACACCAGTGGCGAATATGTGGGGGTTTAAAAATCATAAGTATTATTCAGGGAATGCAGACTGGAAAAATTAAATTTCTCTGTTTTCTTTATCTTTTTGATAGTGGGGATCGTAAAAATCACTATTCTAAGAAGAAATGGCCTAAATGAGTGTCATTACAACCTGGGTCTTCAAGCGTCATTAGATCACTACTCGTAGATGAAACCAAGATATTGATACTTTCACTTCATCTAAAACTTGGCTTGATGAAACGGTTTGTGAAAGCTCTGAACAAAGAAAGTTAGTGTTTTAAATACGTAGCGCGTAAAATGTCAAAACTAAGTAAAGCTAAATTAGAAGCTGGAATTTTCTATGGTCCACAGATTCGAGTCTTTTTCAATGATGCTAATTTTACAGCTTACATGACAGAGAAGGAGAAAGCTGCGTGGATCAGTTTTTGCGAGGTAACTCAAAATTTTCTGGACAATAAGAAAAGCCCAAAATATAAAAAATTGGTAACTGCTATGGTAAAAAAAACTATCACGCTTTGGGCTGCAATATGAGTATAAAGCTACAATTCTTAGACTCATTCACTCCCTAGATCTTTTGAAAGTAAACAAGTGGAGTTTTATTTGTTCTAATTTAATCATTCTTTTACATTTAATCAATTTATCTTTTTGTTATTTTATTTTTGCTACTCATGTAAAGCATGGAGAATACACTTTAAAAAAGCACCCCGAACAGTGTGAGGCAAGGGGAAGACACCAAAGGGAACAGAAGCCTACTACGTTTTTGTCGTTGTTACGAGGTTGGCAAAACGTAGTCTCGCCCAACGAAAGTCTTGTTCTCACCGGGCTATGAGTTTATAAGGTTATTGGAGAATAGGGGTTTAAGATTCGAGAAGCACGTATGGATTGAACATAATGTCTTTCAGGGCTTAAATGCGCATAAGTCTTTTTCTTACCGGGTTGTGGTTATGGGGTTATGGAGTATCGAGGTTATGGGGTTAAAGCGTCAAGAAGTAAAGGGGTTAAGGGGTTATGGAGTTATAGGGGTTGAGTGGTCAATAGATAGAGATAGAGATTTATTGGGTTTTCTGGCCTACTTCTTGAGATTATGAAAAATCCTAACGTGATGGATTTAAATCGACCTTGGATTTGGATTCAGCGACCCCGAAAATATATGGTAGAACGTAGTAGAACTGTGTAATGCACCGTCTCATATTTCGTTAATTTTTTATATTTGTCCAATATGGCTTCCTGGGACTATTTCTGTTTCCTAAAGGTGCACCTGTCAATGAAAAGATACAGGGTGGTATTCAAAAGTAGTAGGACTGATTTAAAAAAAAAATTATTGAACATTTTGGTACATCGACTTAATACTCTTCAAAGTAGGCCCCTTGGGCATCCACACACTTCTGGTAGCGAACCTTCCAGGTCGCGAAGGCCTTCTGGAAGTCGTCCTCCGGGATGCTGTTCAGCGCCCTCGTCGTTGCCGCATGGACTGCTTCCACCGAGTCGAAACGATGCCTCTTGAGCTGCCTCTTGATCCGGGGGAACAGGAAGAAGTCTGGCGGTGCCAGATCATGGCCGGGAGATCCCTCACAATCCACGCGCCGTGGCACTTTTCTCATCGACAAATCCTCTGTGGTGATGTGTTGGACTGTCCCGTACGAAAAATTCAGCTCATCACTAATTAATTTAATGCCCAACCGTCGGTCAGAGTTCAAAAGTTGCTTAACTTTCAGCACGTCCTCGACGAGCTCCCTCCCCTCCCGAAACAACTTGTGCCACTCAAATATCGAGGAACGGCTCATGGTATCCTTCTTGTAGGCCTGCCTAAGCATGTTCTTGGTTTCGGTCGCTGATTTTCCAAGTTTGTAGCAAAACGTACCGCTGCTCCAAATTTCGCTCCATCGCAACTGAAGACGAGGCGTAACCACAGGAGGTCACTAAAACAGTAGTCCACACTCAACTAATGCACGCAGGTGACTGCCGCAGGTCGAAACCTGTTCCCAAGGCTCCCCTCCATAACATCCGGCCTTGCAGACCTACTACTTCTGGATACAACCCTGTATCCGTTTGCATAAATTGAAGACATTCAACACCATTTCAATTAACGACATAAAAAAATCATTTTATGCATTTTTTGAACGTGCAAATCGTTGTATTTTTGTCAAGGGGGAACATTTCAAGTTAATAAAATAATTTTTAACAAGATTTTCTATTATTAGTTTTATAAAGTCTTTGGTTGTTTTTAGAACAGAACGTACAGAGAAAAAAAATCGCTAAACTTTTCGGTTAGTCCTAAGTCTTTTGTCTGCATCCCCTATTAGTTTTTAGCGAGCTTCTTGCCTCCCCCGGCGCCAGCTCAATTAGACGAATTTATGAAACGTTGGTTTTTACGGGCCCCGCAAAATCCTCGGGCGCACAAAGCGGAGGACACTGGGCCAAAGACGTCTTAAGAATTAATCGGCGCTGGTCCGACGAGCCCGCCCGCGAACGGCGTGCTTCTGAATGGAACTCATTTCGGGCGGTTTTGAGACAAAGCAGGGCCGCGCCGCAGACAATGTAAATGGGTCGCGTTTCAGTTCTCGTTAGTTATTTTTCCGAAGCGCGAAACGTGCCGCTGTAAGTGGTTTTAGTGTAATTGGGACGGAATGGCAAAAAATTCAATTTGCGGCTGCCCTAATGAATAACTCCTTATTCGGACTCGGTCTCTATTCACTTTTTGCTGGTGTATAATCTCTAGCTGAAGTATTAGTTCTTCTGGCTGGAAATCCCTTATTTATTTATGATTCTTTCAGGAGTTACGTTTTTTGTCTACAACTTACAATTCTTACATTGAATAAAAAGATACTGCTGATAAGAAAATTATTAAATAAAGCTAAAACGGGCAGTTATGTAATATCCATACAAAAATTAGCCAGAAACGTGAGTTTTTATAAGTAAATATATAAAAAAAAATCTTTTACCTGAAAATTTATTTTGAATTATAATAAAGGAAGAAATCTAAAAAATAACTAATGATGCTAATATAAAAACAAATTACATTTATTGAAGTGAATACAATTTATTTCTTTTCAGTTTGAAAATATGATTGAAGTTTTAATTATATAAAAAATAATGAAACCTGTTGCTACTCAAAATAAAAATAAAAAAAATTTAATTTTTGCTTTAGAATCATCAAATTCTTTGTATTTCGAGCTTATCTAACATACTTGACATATTATTCCGGCGCCTTTTCACCAGAACATAGAAAATCGAGTTTTGAGGTGAGCATTCATGTACTTTTAAGATAAAAGGTAACCCCGGAGTTATACTAGTAGTAAAATATTATCATGAAAGCCATAAAACGAGCAAGAAGAAAGTTCCACAGTTACTTTAAAGATTTGGAATTATTGAAGAAGAAACATCTTAAAAAGTAGGAGATCCGTGTCAAGTTTAAATTATTCAGTGATGTGTTTGAACGCATTCATCAGGAAGATTTAAGAATAATAAAGCAAATGAGAAATAATAATATTTCAAATAGTGAGGACGATAAGGAATTTGACGAGAGGATGGAATGAATATAAGGTGATGTACAAGACCATTTTAATTCTTAAGGCAAACCTAATGCCAAAACGGGATGTACCCTGAAAGTGGGACGGAAGAAACTAGAGGCGTTAAACTCAAATTTTAAGCTCCCAACCATGGAGATGTCAAAGTATTTAAGAAAATCGATTGATTGATTAGGATTCTGGGCTCAATTCCAGAGTGAAGAAATATCTTTATTTACGCCAATTGCTGAAATCTGGAACGGACGCTTACGAGTTGGCTATGAACGAGAACGATGTGAAGTTGAAGAAAGTCCTTTAAAAATGGTATGGAAGTAAGGATTTACAGCTGCAGGTCTAAACATCCAAGTTACTCAATTTAGTAATTTCTAAGTTTACTGCTGAAAAGAAAATTCCTGTTAAGAGCTTATTTCAGAAGTTCCATTCTCACGTGTTTTATAAAACTTGAATTAAGAGAAGGCTGATACAGCCACTTACAATTAGCTATTTCCACTTGCAGGGTCGAGCTTTCCCGAGCACATCCAAGACAATTTGCAACAAAGTATTTTGTCTACTTGTGACGGAAGTCACAAAGACCCGCCTAGAACAAACATGACCTTATGCCAATCGTTGAAAACGAAATGAAAATTCAACAGAAAATCTAAATTACGAGAAACTTTGTTCAGGATAATGTACCAGTTAAACCTTCTTTTCCAGTTGAACGCAAGAGTAAGAAGCCTAACACTCACGACGCTAACAATAAACAAGAATAACGCAAGCCCCTACCTACTTTATCTTCACTTTACAATGCTCAACAATCAAGTTATACGTTCTGTGACAAGACGGGACATGAGAATCGCACATATTTTTGAGCCAAGGCAATGTCATATCAGGGGAAGGTCAAAAAACTACAGACAAAGGATCTTTGTTTCCGTTGCTGTGGCTTAAAAAATAAAGTTGACAGACTACGTAAGGAGTTTATTTGAGATTGAGATTTTAATTGGAGGATACATATACGCTCACCTTATCCTTAGAGAAATTTAACGCCAGAATTGGCCACTGCCACAAATACTAAACTGAGTTGAACTTTGCTAAAAAAAAGTTGGGACATGCTCAGAAGAGGATGAAGCGAGGAACGAAGTGAAGATTGTGTTTATTCATGTATATTGCTGACGTAAGAGTGGCAAGATCATGGGAGTTAGATGTCTTGAGAATCAAGAGCACTGCTACAGAAAAGTCAATAAAACAGAAGGATTAGCTGGTCAAAGAAGGTTTTATTTACAATATAACACGAGACGACGAGAGAAGATACGTTTTGAAGCTTTCGTGGAAGAGTAATCTGCTATCTATCTAAATTAATCGATATGTGTATTTAAACGTCTTCAGGGAGCAACAAGAAAATTAATTTAAACCGGACTTTACAACGCCTACAATTTTATTTTTAAAGAATGAGAAGCTGTGGAATTTATTGAAGAAGCAAGCGAACCTGAACCAAGAGAGAACATGCATTGCCTCCCTCATCGACTTGTAGTTAAGGATAGAATCATGACTTCTGTTAGGTCAGTCTTCGACGCCTCATACTGAGTAGGCAAATCTTCGTGCCTCAATTACTTTTTGTTTACAGGAGAAAACTAAGTTCAATTGATTTCTGAAATAATACAACGGCTTGGGGAAAAAATTGCACTTTGGGGGGACATTAAAAATATTAAGTAAAGCAGTAGAACTTTCTTTTTTGAGGATGACAACGGTGATAAGCAGACAAGAAATATCTTAGTGCTTGGACTTATGTGGGATACAAGGAAGGACGTACTTTAGGTCAACATAAAGAATTTCGTAATTTCTGATAAGGTTACTAAACGCACGATTCTTTCCAAAGCCCAAAAACTATTCGATTCTAGCGGATTCACCTCTCCAAGTCTGCTTTCTATAAAAATCCGGCTTTAACAAACGTGGATAAACAAGCTAAAATGGGACGAGGAACTGGCCGAATCTGAGACTCTGTTGTTTTGGAGGTGGTATGATAAAGTGAAGAATTTTCAACAATTATGAATCCCTCACTTATCTACAGGTAGAAGTTTAAAGAAACAACTGTAATTTACGCACGTTTACAGATGCTATCAAGGACGCCTACTCCACTATGGTATCACAGTCCTAATCAAGAAAATAACTATTCCAAAACTAGAGATAATGGGATGGATTGTTGTACGAGCCATAAACTTTGTGAAAAATCATTGAATTTAAAATTTTACTGATGCAACTCCTCTACACCCCTTACTTGGATCAGAAAGAAGGATTAGTGGGAAACATTTGTTTACAACTGGACGAAGGAGATAAGTAAGATGAGTGAGGAGCGGGCCTTGGCTTTATGATGACGAACAGGAACGGCCGATGGTTACGGAAGCATATAATGAAAACAAAATACAGAGAGAGCAGAAAAGATCCGCAATACCTAGTCCAATTGTATCAGCTTGTGCGGCGAACTGTTTCTCGGCATGTTCATTTTCACAAAAATATCAGTTGTGACTTACGTACAAAGATTTCTACACTATAAATTTTGTAAGAAAGAAGGCAAAAAGAGGAAATGGTCTCTTTCCATAAACAAACTTTGTAAGGCAGAGCTGATACTTATACGCTAAATTAAACGTAAAGAATTTACTACAGTAGAAAGATCAAGATTGATTGGATTGGACATATACGAAGACCAAAGGGGCATCTTATGAGTGAAGACTCGTTTGACCTACCGCAAGGATTTAAGTAATTATCGCTTTTCCGCACTATTGCTTAATAAAACAGAAAAGGTAAAACAAATTGTACTTAAAACTTACTCATCCTATCGTCATCCTGGTGATTTATAATGACAATTTTACGAAGCAAATATTGGATTGTGAGAGCACGACGCACGATTCGTAGCATAATTTACAACTGTAATCGCTGTGTGAGATTTTCCACTAAAGCAGCTGAAACAGATCCTGCCCCCTCCCACTTGATCATATAAAAGAGGTAGAGGTATTTGAGGTAATGGGGATTTATTTGGCTGGGTCACTTGTTTTGAACAACGAGAAGAAGGCGTGGTGGTTCATTGTATATCGCGCAGTCCACTTTGAAATTGTAAGAAATATTAGTACGTCCGTCCGCTTTAGTTGCCGCTTTAGAACAATTTTGTAAAAAATACAAAATACTGAATATAATTTATTCGGACAACGGCACTAACTTTCATGGTGCAGGCTGGAGTTCAGTACAAAGTACGGACAAAAGATCCAGAATTGACGTTTCTCACCTATCACGTCCAGTTGGTGGCGCGAATGGTAAAAACGACTTATAAGTATAACCAAGGATATGCTGAAGATGCGCTTAATTTTGGAGAACTTCTTACTATTCTTAAGACAATCGCAAAGGCAATGAATATACGATCTCTCACATAAGTTAGCGAAGATCTCCAATAAATATTTCACAGAATACCGTGTTTTTATTGTGAAAAATTGTTAGTAAACAAATCAAGATCCTTTTGAAATATTTTAATCCTTCGAAAACTGCCAATGTCACAGAACTGGCCCTAATAAGAATTTAAGGCAAGTGATTTTGTTCTTAATGCTTCTAGTGCCCCAAGAAATTTTGAGTATTATTAGAACCATACGGGGTCAATTTTAAGACAACATATTCACTCTCTATTATCCTAATCATTACTTTAAAGTTTTCATTTAACCTAATATTCTGATGCACATTTTATATCTTTTTTTAGAAACATATCGAAAATTTAATTTAAGTTATTGTTTAAGACTGCGAGTAAACTTAAAAACATGCAAAATTACCGTTTTGTAGTCAAACCCATCGATCTATGTATCTTTTTTCAATGATACTTTTTCTACAAACTCTTTGGTTCTTAATTGAACACTCATAGTATCACTCTATGAAATTTATGAGTTCATTGATGCACGTAATTATTTGTTCTATTATCCTATATTTTACAACACGTGTATCTCATTGTCATCTTAATGTAGTTCCATTTAGTGTAGACTAGAGTTGGCACCATTGTATACTTATACTGCTCTGATTCGTTTAAAGAACCATATGGGAATTATATTTCACTGTTTGGCCGCCTGTTATTTGCTTCTATAATTATTATATATCATCCATTCTAAAAGTGTTATTTTAGCTATTCCGATCTAATTCAGGTTTTGACTTAATTCTATTTGTAAATCAGAAGCAGCTATAAGATAGAAGGCTTTATCTAATTTTTAAAATGAGAAATAGGTTTTTTAAGCTCACGCCGTCAGGTTAAATACAATATAAGGCAATGTGCACAAATACAAATAAACAGAAACAATAGAATTTAATTTTCAGTCCTGTATTAGGATATAATGTTACTTCCGGTATTAACATATGGCATTGAGACGATGGTTTTCACAAAAAGAAATATTCGAAAACTACCAATAGCAGAGAGAAGTATGGAAAGGAGAATGTTAGGCATCACAGTGGAAGACAAGATAAGAAACACAGAAATCAGAAAAAGAACAGGACTGGAAGATGTGGCTGAAAGAGCAGCAAATTAAAATGGAGCTGGGCCGGACATTTGGTACGACAGGGAAGAGAAAGATGGTCCGGAAAACTACTCGACTGGCGACCAAGAATGCACAAGCGTAGTATCGGCCGACCACCTGCTAGGTGTAGCGACGACATAGCACAAGTAGCAGGAAAACTATGGAGACGTACAGCAAGAGAAAGAGAACCATGGAAAATTAAAGGGGAGGACTATATCCACAAATGGATCTAAGTCTCAAGAAGAAGAAGAAGATTAGGATATAAACCAACAAAATGGCGGGCTCTTACGCAAAGTGACAATAGATGGCTAAAAAACTCAACGATTTAGATTAATTTAAATAAGAGGCTTGGGATATGCGTTCAAGGTTACAATATTTATCACTAATTGTCAATTTGAAAGTAATCCATGAAAATTTTGATAGTCTATCTTAATCTGAGTACATGCGTCTCCAATTAATCAATTCATTTTAACTTTTGCGTGCTTGCGCCATAACTTGGTATATCAATAGTATTGAGCTCAGGAATTTGTAAAAACAAACGTAAAAATCCATTTAAAGAAGATTAGCTGCCATTAGTTTTTTGCTACTATACTTCATTCTTTTGCTTATGGTATTGAGTAATTTAATTTTGTGTATTTTTCGACTCTCTTTTTTATCAGTTAATAGTCTCAAAATAAAATTTAATAATTTCTCGTATTTAAAATTATCTACTCTCTTTTTAGTTATACAAGATATAGTGTCATATTGTTTTTATTATTTTTAGTTTCTTTTAACTGCATATCGTGGTTTTCTTTATTGTCTTTTGTTATTTGTTATTAAACACTATTTTGATAATTGATATCATTCTTTTTTTGCTGCTTCCCATAATTTATGCATTTTTTTTATTATTTATTCGGTGTCTTTATTTTTTCCTTGTGTTATTTGTTTATTGTTGTCATTCTCATTTTATAATTAAATTTTTTCTTTTGTCGTAAATTTAAATATAACAAAGAATAAAGTAAAACTATATTTTTTTGTATTTGTTATTTATAAAGTTTTATTACTTGCTTGTTTTTTTATTTGTTTATTCGCTGCTATTCATTTTTTTAAATTTTATTTTCATCTTAATTGTATTTTTACAGTCAAAATTTATAAATATAATTCTGTTATTAGAATTGCATTATAAAAACATTAAGATGTTAATCCTTTATTAAATATTATTATTGCTTTATTTAAATTTTATTTGTTTTTAATATTCTACTTTGTTATTAAAGTTTTGTCTAATTAGAATATAACGTAAAAGCCGCTTGGTCGCCTTGTTAAATGAGATGGTAAAGCTTTCGAGCGGTGTGCGTTGAGGCGCTTCGCGTCTTGTAAGAAGTGCGAGTCCTACCTCACATGCAGCTACTAGAATATAAATGTGAAAGGGGCCATTTTTTTAAGCCACTTGCACTGGTTTTCTTGAATTTTTGATCGAGAATTCGGATTCTACGTTAAATTTGGCTGTCCCTTTTGTTTTTCCAGAGGGAACCAGCGGTCATGGTATTTTATGTGCTATTTTTATTCAAATCCTGTAGTTATTATCAATTCAATTACTCGTTTTTACTTTAATTAATTTTTTCTAAATAAAAAATTACTCTAACAATTGGTTAGTTAACGATCGATAATATGTCTATTTTTTAGAGGTAATATATACAATTGAGTATAGTGATCAATTGTACAATTAGGTCGAAACTTCTGACCACCTTTTTTGAACTCCTCATTAAAAAGTAGAATAGGAATGTCTTACAAACCCGACCCATTGAAACACCCATAAAAGGGGGTTTTCCTGCTTTTTTTATTTTAAAGTGACATATCTCATGAACGATAATATATAGAGTGCTGAGACCTTCATAGTTGATTGGTTGGTCTAAGTTTGAGTTTCCAAGGTGTTTATGAGTTTCAGCATTTGTATATATTACCGTTTCGTCCCCTGATCTTGTTTCAAATTATAATAAGTACAAAACAAAAGTAGCTATTAACTAAAATACAAAATGTGTCTATTACCATGTGAACATAAAATGGAAAAAAATTGTTTACTTTATATCCACAACGTAATGCATTAATTCGTCTAGCACATTTGTTCTCGGATTTTGTTTTAGCCCAAAAAATTCAACTGTATGTTGCTTTCGTTCAAATGGATTTCAAAGTACTTGTAGCAGTATCCAATGACGCTAAAGAATTGCATTTAAAAAATTTAAAAATTGTGGGCAATATATGATCCTTAAACTAGTTTTTAAAGTTACGTTTGCTTATTCTCACCACTTAATTAAGGTTCTTGGTGTGGCGACCTTTCGCTCTTGGACTGTCTGTGCGTTGGTCTGTGATGTGGGTGGCCTGTGATATCTGCCGGCGGGTGTTTTGCTGTCGCAAACCGAAACTGCAGAGGGCGCCTTTTGCTCGGTGTGCGAGCCTGCATGCGCCATCGGCCATATTGAAATCATATTACAATTGCTGTTGTGAACTGTGTTGCTCCACCGCGAAATTTCGTATATTTTGGAAATTTCCCATTTCTATGCATTTTACATACGCATACCGCTACTGTGTGCCTCATTAGGCCTTTCTGTAACTGGAACATTTCCACATTGGAGCGCATCAGAATTTCCCGCTAAAGCCAGGTGTGAAGCGAATGGACATACGGTGGCCGCTAGGAAGACCACGGAGAAACAGCAGTGCGAAGCCAGTACAGTTGAGCGATTTCCAATTTACCCGTTGGTTTTGGTTTCGGACGTCGCCGTCCATTTACTTTTCCACGGACGATTTGAGCCCGTGCGTTTTCCCCGTCTTGGGCCATAATTTTGTTCCCATCCTGTCACGAGAGCACGGCTATTTACACGCCTGCTACTCCAATTATAATATAGTAACCGTTTTCTATAACCATCTTTGCTTTTTGATCAGTAAGCGTTTACGAATGTATTAGATGGGCATTTAAAATATTTAAAATAGCGTGAAAATAGTTCATAACCCTAGTCCAGAAGTTCAAGACACTCATTAGGTAACATTGCAAATCGTTAAGTAAATGTTGTTATGAAACTTTCACTCAGTTCAGTGTAAGTTTTGTATTTGTCTTGGTATAATTTGCTAAAAAAAAATTATACTGTTGTATCTGTTAATAATGTGTATTGATGTAAATAAGTGGAGCAATACTGTAGAAATCTTGTTGGTGTTTGCACAAAAAGGAAAGTGCAATAAAACTCTTTTTAATACCACTTTTGTAAAATAATGTTGAATTGCGCACAAATTTCTCAATTTACTGTTGTCTCTATCCGCCACTGCGTAAACCATTTGAAGGGAAAGAGAACACGTTGTCACAAAAGCTGTAGTCCAATTAATAAATTCAAATATGACTTAAGTTACAGTGTAAATATTCTCCCAAAGAAAAGCATAATTTTGATTGAAGCATCGCATTTTTTTGCGATAGATCTTTATCAAATAATCGTAGCTGTATTAAGAATTGATTGCTTCATATAGCTGTGCTCTTATCATTTCAAAACATAGTTTGAAGGATATTCTTTGGAGACATTTGTTTTAGGTCGGCATTTAGACTTGGAGATGAACGATAGATTCAAGTTACATCACGCAATGTAAAAATCCATGTTCTTCCTGTTCGTGACAATAACGAGCTTTTGCGAAACATTAAACCGTGCAATATCTTGTTCAATATTAAGAGTCACGGAAGTCTGGAAAAGTACCAGACATTTTATTACTTTTTTAGGTTCGTTATAACTGGTGTGAGAACGACATGTGCGTGTCATTAATCCGACCTTGCTGGGTACCATTGCAAACATATTATCTAAAAACATGATTCTTTGATAAAGTGTCTCTATTAAGTTGTTGATATAATCGTTAATATATTTTTTCTTGTTGGAAACTTTGTTACAAATTGCCCAATAATTCTGGATTCAATTATCGCAAACGCCAATGAAACGTGAAAAAGCAACCTCCCTTGTCAAATTAATCTACACATATCGCAGCCTTGCCGTGTTGCATACCTGTTGTGGAGCAAAAAATATCAACTAAAATTGCTTTACGTATGCATATTAAATAAAACGCAAAACTAAATAGGAAAGCTTAAAAAAGTTCAGCAGACAAACGAAAATTAAGGTAGTTATTACAATAATTTGAGAAACTAATGTTATTTTATATTTTATGTTTTGAGGCAAATTTCAGTCAAAAACAGTAAGATACGGAAAACTGATATTAGAGTCTTGCTTCGTGCTAATAATGACGACAATAAATCACACAATGCAAACGTTTTCGTTAGAAAACTGACAGCTCTGATAAATCATTTAATGAAAATTCTCTAGAGGCTACCTAAAAGACGTCAATACGTAAGCCACTTTTTGCAACGAAATTAGTTGCGCAGCAATCACACGAATCTAGCCAACAGCGTGCATTAAGTATTCGTAATTTAACAAAGTTCCAAGGTACAGCTGCTTAACATACTATGCATCACTTTTTAACTTCCACTGAAGGGATATTGTGTTATTACAAATTCACTTTGGGATTTACATCGAAATGCTTTAAAAAGGAAATTAACTTGTCGCGGATTTAAAATGTTAATGGCTTTTTAACAGGTTGGTCGATCTAAATAGACTGGTTATGGTGTCCCAAAAAACTACTCAACAGATTAATAGAAAATTGTGCGAAGGTATGGAGACGGCGCTTATCTCTGTGAATATTATAAAATTCCGTGATACTAATTAGCCCATTCATATCAAACTTTCTGTATTTCCAAGAAACGTATGTTAATAAAAAGAAACTTGCCCGTAAATTTAACCTCCTCTCTGTGAGCATATGTAACCCTAGAAATCTAAGGTATTGATTCACGACCATTAAAGCAAAGATTAATTATTGACTTTCAACACAATACTGTCTTTAATGGTATGTAAGAGTTGCTAGCGAGAAAAAGCCATTATTTTTATAAACATCGACAATATCGTTCTCTAAAAGTTTTTTTATAGAAAAACAGATCTACAAATAAAACGTAAAAAGCATCCGAGATATTTAAATTGTTGTAATTGACCTGTAAATACTTACAAACTGATCAAAGTTCTTTGTATTACAGTAACTAGATTTTATTAGATTGATCAGAAAATTTGTACAAAATAACAGTAAAACAGATATTGTTTCTAAATACCTTTAAGTAAATTAGGCAAACTAAAAGATATTTGATATTAAATCTTACAAAAACATACGTTTTGCCCTTGCTAGCATCAATATTAAAAACAGAAGGGTTACTCAGAGCCTACTCTATGAAAACTATCATATTGATTATTTTGAATGTTGTATTATTACCAAACTGTTTTTGTATTTAAGCATAAAACATTGCTAACGTTTGAGTTGACTGCGATATGGATTTTGCGTTATCTGAAAAATGATTTAAGGAAAAATTAATGCCCAGTCTTTCGCCAAACTTTGAGTTCTAAAAAATGCGCAACGCCACAGCAGGCAGTTTACGGAAAGCCCAGTGAAGAGCAACACAGGGTAGACATTCCAATTCTAAGAAGAAACAAGAAATTGATAGAGCAAAGTTTCATCCACTTTGTGTTAAATTCTTCAGAAGTGATGTAGGGTCAATGAAAACACAAATTTAGGCTGGTGACTGGTAAAGACTGTAAGATTTGCATAAAAAAGTGATTTTTCTCTGTGGTTTATGCGTAATTGTTGCATTAGTAACTTCAAAAATAATAATTTAACAAGCACTTTAGTTCCATAATTATATATATATATATATATATATATATATATATATATATATAAAAATATGAGTGCTGCTGCTGCTGCTGTCACACTGGTCGTTCGTGCCTTTCCGTGCCGACCCGAGCGCCTCCGAAGGACAAATTTCGGCCCGGCGACAGGCACGACCGAGGTAATATATTTCCGGAACCGCAAGCGATAGAAAATTTTCGTTTGAGAGCGGGTAATAAAGCACTCGCTAGTATTAAAGATAAATCATGGAGATAATGATAATGATTAGGTTGAATATTGGTAAAATAAATCGACTATTTTTCTGCATTACCTGAAAGTCAAATTTTAAGAAAACTAAATGGGGTTAATAATTTTTAGACTATAGATATTGTACTTTTTGTTTGTAGAAAGAATACAATTGCAATTTGAACGGTATTTTTAGAAACGATTAATCTATTTATCTTCAAATACCGGGTCAATTTACATACTTGTTTAGAAGTTGTTTGTGACAACATTTAAAAATGTATCTTTGATGTACATTACAGTTCATATTTGGGCTATCGTTATTGTGTGACATTTATAATGTTTTTTAATGTTGTATGAATAAAAGGTTCTTAATATCCAGTAATAAGTAAGACATTACAAAATCAGGAAAAATACTGACACTGTAATTCATATATTTAATCGTTTTCTGACAACCTTTGGTTTTCAATATTGTATGTACGTACACAAATGCAGTTGTTACGAACACTAAATAAATAAGGTAACTGAAGCTCCTATAGAACGCATTTTTAAGCAATTTACGAATATTGAAATTGCACAGTATCTTGACACGGTGAATGTATTTATCTCTTAAGAGTGTCAGATTAATAACTTTATTAAGCGTTGAAACAACTAAACGAGTAAATTGATCTTAAACTTATAGTAATAAAAAAAATTGAATTTACTAAATAGTAAAATAAATGCATAGGAAAGAACCTTATTCATCTTGCGTTTCTGTTGAGTGAGTTTAATGACAATAAATGATCTGAATATCCTGTAATATTCAAAACAAATAATAATGCTAATCAAATCATTCCAGAAATTTCTTGATTAATTTTAAAATTATCGCAGCAATAATAAGACCACTACACATGCACTTTAAAGTTTGCGAATTTTACTCTTACTTACCTTTTAATGATTTCTGATTGATTTCTTATGTTAAAAAAAAATGGCGAAACTACTGAAAAAGTAGCTGCACTATATTGAACACAAAGAATGTTTAAAATATTTAAATAAATAAGTTTAGTTTAATATTTAATAAATATAGCAGAGAACGTTTTGAATCAGAGTTTTGGTAACCTTTGGATCCTAGCCGATAGGCTTGGTAATAGTGCTTGGAGGCACATAAAGTAGGTTAAAGAAAATCCTCTAACTGATTAACTGTCGAGGCATTCAATAGCCCTTTCTTATAATATTATACTGACGGCTAAGGGTTCACCCCCATTGACATTCACTGATGAGTGGATACTATTTATGCTAACTCTTGTGTAGATGTAAGTACTATTAGGTTGTGTGAAAAAAAATCCAACCACAACAAATTTCTAAGATTACGGTGAATGTGGTTGATCATTGACAGCTGCTGATGAACAACATCAAACCCGTAATTGTCGCGTGAAGCAGGAAAATATTGTTAAAACTGTTGAAATTTCTCTTAAATAAGGAGATGCCAGATTTCTTCTTTGACGAAATCAAGAAACTTTTAGCATAAGTAAACATAGAGACCTGATAATAAATATAAAATAAATTTTATAGTAAACAGTAAATAAAATAATAACTGTACATTTTGATAGAATAAATATATAGCTTACTGTATATTTTACTTACCAATAAAAAAAGCAAAATTCAATATAAGTAGATTAATATCAATAACACAAATAGACAAACGAAAGTGAGGGTAATATTACGTATAGTTTTAGTAATGTATGCCTGTTAAATTACTTTGTAAGGAGATATCTAAGGCTGATCGAAAGTTTAAAACTCAAAAAATGTTTGTATATGTCATTATCTATTATATTATTAACACCATGAAATGGCAAAATATGGTGACTGATATTAAAACAAAAAGTGGTTATACTTGAACTTAATATTTCCCAAACGTTCCTCATTAATATGTTAAAAAACAGAAAATATAATTAACGAAACGTTATTTGAAAGAAGTGGATGTTCTATCCGCAGACAAAAACCATCTACATGTGTATCCTACAATTTTATATAAAACTGCAAAAAAATGCTATTGAGTTTCAAAAAAAGGAATTCTCAGCAAAATTCTCTATAATAATCATCATTAAAGATTTAAAAAATAAAAATGCTAAAACTGTGGGGTTTTTTTGAACAAGACGAAGACTTATTTCTTCCCCCACAAAATGGACAAACTTGTTTAGCGTTGGTGTGCGGGTTTAAACAACGATGGTGATTAAAAAAATACCTCTTCTATAAAAAACATTCCAAACTTATAGGAAGCATATGGCTCTCTCATCTTTTTCTACTAATAAATTTAACGCAAACGCGAAAATACTTTTCAAAACACCCTTGTACAAGCAATAATATTCCAAATTTATCATTGGCTCAAGCAAAATAAATCATTTTTGCTTTTAAAAAAATCTAAATATTAAGAGCACGGTGCAATATTTGTTAACCTAAACAAAGATAGAGAAAAAGCTTTAGATAGTTATATTATTTGTATTAAAGTATATTAATTTAGAAGCAACATGCTTTCAGATTATATAAAAGCAATATGCATTTTTTAAAATTAACCTACCATACAGAAAGATAATCATGATCGCAACTAGAGTAGAGATAGAATTGGATAGGATCCTCAACAAAAACATAATAAAAAAAGAATAAGGATGACTAAGGAGAGTCTATAATTAATATTATTTTTACTATTGAAGGTTTAACATTAACATACTTTTATTTCAATTATATATATGACCACTTTTTATGTATTACAAAAATTGCAATAGTAAGCATAAACCAGTAAACTTTTTTATGTTTTTTAAAATGACAAATATTTTGGAGTAATTACTGTATTTTCCTTACACACATTTGTTAATTGGAAAACAAAAATATACTTATACGCAAATATAAGTAATAGACTATTAAGACTTTGTAAAGAGAAACTCTAGAGTGTTAAATGTTAAACTAAAATAAAACAAAAAACTTTTTACTGAATTATCCTGCATAGGCATATCTTCTTGAGTAATTAAGAACGATTACAACGGTTAAAAAGGGACATCTTTTCAATCCAACCTTCAGTTTACAAATGAATATGAAAGCTTATCTATAACATCTTTAACTTCTTGCACTCGGTAAATTAATTTCTATCTGAAATAACAGTTCACAATATTTCTTTATGCATTTTGCTTACATTTGCAATGCACTACAAGTGCAAAATAAAAACGTTGGTAATTTAAAAAAGCAGTTGAACGTTAGAATAACTCTATACTTTAAAACTAAACAGACAAAACTTTATTTTTATTAAACTACTACAAATAATAAATAAACAAATCAGAGAGCTCTAGAAATGAACCCAGGTTTGTCCGCGTCACAACTACGTGCCTGAACCATTTGGCCACACTGCCGGTATATATAAAAGAATGTTAAAAATTTCTTGGATACAAAGAGCAATGAGCAAGTTTTGAAAGGAATTGGAACGGCAAGAGAATTAGCAGACAATAGAAAAAATAAACTTACTTTGGACACACAATAGAAAACAAAAAATATATAACATTAAGATATATAATAAAAGAGAAGAGAAGAAAAGATAAGACAAAGAAGAAGATAAACACCGTGGATAATTAACCTAAGAAGTTGGTTGCGGATGAATAGAAAAACGCTTACATGCACAGGGCCTAACAGGTGGAAATATTTCATAGTGGACGTTAACTTCAGAAACTGAAACGGAGACACTCTTATTTTGTTCAATTAATCTGTTATTTTGTCTAATACAGAATGATAAAAAAATTAAAAAACAAGATAAAAACTAGTTACTACGACTAGAGTTCTCAAGCTCGTGGTACTTTGATTTAGCATTTTACGAGCAGTTTCGATTTCACTTCTAAAAGTTGAGAAGCACATCGTTTGTGTACTTTTACTTCCTTTACTTACATCTAAAAGTCGGCACAGAAAAACTGATAAGCATGGCGTTTTCTGCTTGCATTCCCGTATTTTTTGTATTTTTATTGCAAAATACCGAGTATCATGGACTCATGTACTTGCATCTTCTATTACCTTAGCCTGCGTATTTTGTCACCTTATTTGCGCTAAATAAACCCCTCAATTTTCACCATTTTTTTTAGAGTTTATGCTGGTAGACTATACAAAAGTTCTTAAATTTTGGAATTAATTTGCACAATCTGTTGCATCGAAGATATATTTATAACATGTTTTACTGTTCATCTTTATGTTTACTCGTCTATTACAATAAGCCTTAGTTTTATACTATACTAATATTATTTAAATTACAAAATTTTATTACTTAATGAAGTGCAATACCTAAATAATTGTGCTTTTAAAACTTATAATAACTGGAGTATTTTTTCTTACGGATTATATCGTGAAACATAGATTACAATATAGTCTGTCGAGCTTTTGCCAAATCTTCAAATGATTACAAAATATCTTCGAATCTCTTTCTCCGAACTTCGGGAGTCTTTTTCATAGCTTCGGATAAAGTTGTAGGATGCATTTTAGTATTTTAACATTTTAGCAATAAACATTATCGTCCTTATATGTTGTGCTCTTTGATGTTTTAATAAAAAAAAACCGTTTGGGATATATTGACTACAAAAGTTATCACCGTTTATTTCGGTATCAACCATGGAACGTTATCATCTCCGAAATGGTAACTACTAATATGTTAAATAGTAATATATACAATCTTCTAAAAATTTGTAACTTTAAAACGGTTTTTATGAAATGCTGTACACAATATTACTCTTACTTTTGTTTGTTTCATTATTTTGTTCTCATTGGCCAGCTGCAACATTCTGATGGTGCAAAGTTAGTTAAGTTTTGTTTTTTACGATAATTTTAGGTAAGGCTTCCAAGTAAGCTACATATTTCCTACGAGCTTGAAATGGGGTGTCATTTTTTTATAAGCTTACAATTCCTGTACATACACAACCGCCAAGACTCTTCATCTCGTAAGAGAAGAAATCTCAACAGTTCTGCCGGTATTACCATTCTCCTTCGTCTATCTATTGATTATCGGTGGATATCAAGGGCTGACCACGTTGTCCATGATTATACAGATTTACTGTAGTTACATTTTTAACTTCTTGTTCATCTCTTAACCATACATAACGTCCATACAAATATTCGAACACACATTACTTACTGGTCGTTTAATGTTTGTCTCTTGTCATTTTTATAACCTCCAATAAGATGATGCAGGATAACACTATTAAGTTTCTTGATAGTCAGTAAAATAGAGAACATTATAATATCTACTTTATGTGCTTCTAATCAACATTAGCAGACCTATTAGCTAGGAGACAAGGGTTTTAAAATACTCTACTACACTTAATAGCTAAAGAATCAACTCACTAGCTTCCTTTTTTGCTCCAAGAAAAATAAAAATAGAGACATTAACGTGCAAGGAGTATCTTTATTGTTTAACTTTAAAAAACTGTTGCATTAATCGGACCACGCATTCAAAAAAATATGCACATCAAACGGGGTTTTACAAATCTGGCTAACTGGAACGCATGTGCGTGACGACTGTGATTGGCTTACAGTACGCTTGCAATCCGGTAATTCATCTCAACCACTTATTCAAAGTTCACGGTTCAAGTTCACTCCAGTGATTAGCAAGAAAATGGATAGCACAGCCGTCGAAACAGCTCAGGCAGTTGTATTGTTGAGAAAAGGACTCAGTGGCAAATAGACTACATCTGAATCAATCAGATGCGTTGAGAGTGTGGCGTCGGTATCGGAAGACCGATGGCTACGTCCGCCTGCAAGGAGGCGCCCATAAGTCGGTGACAACGAAGAGAGAAGATCGATTTTTCGTCTCATTATTCCTCAGAAATCGACATATGACTAGCATTGACCTCAAGCAAGAGCTGAGTGCGGTCAGACGTGTGGTCACCAGCACTTGGACAATGAGAAGAAGAATGAAGGCAGCCAACTTAACCCCAAAAAAGGCTGGTACGGGTACCAAGCTGACTGCAGTCAGGCAAAGTCGGCTGGACCTCGGCTATTGGAGTCAAATACTATTCACCAACTAGTCCAAGATGTGCCTATATGGTAACGATAGGAGACGTCTAGACTATAGGAATCCAGGAGAAGGATTTGCTTATTGCTGTATTCAAGAATGTATTGCATATAGAGGTGGCTCTTGTATGTTTTGGACGGGCGTTTCCATATACAGCAAAATTGAATTGGTTTTCGTGCCTAGCGGAGGAGGTTTAACAGCGGACCACTATATCAGGGACATTCTGAAGGAACATCCGAAATTTCTTGGTGAGGACTTCATGCTAATTCGCGATGTCCACCTGGCTGACGTCAGTATACCGAAAATGGACTGACCCCCATGTAGTACACTAAACTTTACTTGGATTGCTATCGGAATGGATACACATTCTATCAAAACTCGAGCATGTTGCTAAGTCGATTGTTTTGCTCTCAAGTGTATAATAAAATTATTAAAACGAGTTTACTGTAAAGCTCCTTGTAAAAGGAATTTTGGTTAAGTTATCTAATTGGTAGTAGCAAAGGTGTTAACCCGTATGCTTTAAAACGGATATTAATGAAAGATAAATGTACATCGGACCGGTCAAACCTCAACGGTTTTGATAAGGAATTGCTTTGCTGCAGCCAAATTAGGCGTGGCTTTTTGGCTTGAAGGCGCCAAAGCCGCGGGGTTAGCCCTGCATTTCAGCGAGTAGCTTTCGTGCAACTCACGTCGCGTTGTTTGCTCTTAGACCTCTTGCGCTGGACGACTGACAGCCTCGAACAAGCGGCGAACTGTGTCGCTGAATTTCAAGCAGGACAAATAAGGTGCTAACATACGAAACGCGTATTTTTCATAGCAATGCCTTGCCCCGGCTTTCATCATGACGGGCACGCGAGTGCGCTCGTTAATAAACCGCTGAAATAAGTTCGGCGCCAGGATTTGTTAATTGCCCGCTCCGTTTGATTCCAGATAGCGCCTTGGTGTGAAATCCATTAATATGCCGGGAAATGAATGGCAGGCTGGAAGGGGATATATCCATAGACATTACGGTTCTTTATCTGTGCTGCGGGCTCATAACTCTCCCTTTAAATAGGAAAACTGAAAATCTGTTATTCCCGCCTGCGGAACGCACTTAAGCCGTTTCGCATTTAATTCTTCTTTTGCGAATTCGCGTTTTGGTTTTTATGAAGTTAGTAGAAAACGGGCAATATGTTCGACGTGGTGTTACACCTTTTATTTTTTGGTAATTTAAATTTTTAACAAGTAGCAGTATATTTTTAAAAACTAACATCCCCTTTAGTAACAGTTCAACTAAACAGAAAATATAAATTGTTTTAATAATACTTGGCAAATTGTTACATAACCAAAATGTTCTAACAATTCCAAGTTACTCATTTTGTAACTAAAAGATTATTTACTTCATCTTTTGCTGATTGTAATTTAAACTCATCTTTACTGATAGCTTGCTCTTCTAACATTATATTATAGCTTAAAAATATCTCAGCGAGGAATTTAGAAGAACCACTGAAAAACCAAAATATAAAGTCGTTGATCGCAAGCAACCTGAGAGACCTACAAAGATTAGTAGGCAGAATAGCTCAAACAAACAAGAAATTTTGGCTTAATGTAAACATTAGCAAGAAAAATATTAGAAATAATAATAAAGATAACCTGATTATTGAATAAGTTTAACACTATAAATACCTCGATACGATAACAAATAAAAATATAATCCACAAAGACGAAATTCTAGCAAGAGTAGAACAAGCAAGTGTGGTTGTCATTAAGATAAAAAAATATTGACTATTCAGAACCTATCCTTAACTATGAGAACAATAATCGTTTGTGTTATAAAATCCCAGTATTTTTGTGTGCCCTGGAAGGTTGGATATAAACGACTACTAAAAATCTCTTGAAAAAATCTACAAGTTTTAAACAGAATGGGTGTAAAAAATAGAAATTCTCAATATTATAAAAAAAGAAAATTAGAATTTCTGGATCACAGCGCACGCAAATTCAAAATACGAACTATTGCACTTGTTATACAAAGCAAAATTTATTTATTGGGCGAAGAAAGTCGGACGACGCAGAATCTCTTGGCTGTATACTCTAGGGGACTGGTTTAGTTTCACTTCAGCTGAATTATTCCAAACAGCTACAACAAAGGTCAAAGTAACCATGCTAATCTGGAACCTCCAAGGAAAAAGCTAAAATTAAAAAGAAAATCGTTGACAAAGCAGTTGATAAAATTTAAATTGTTTTAATCATCTAGTAGATAAGTATTACCCCTAAGATGATTTAGTTTGACAAATAATTTAGGTGCTATAAAAAACACAATATAGTCTCGCATTCTTGCAACTTTACAGATAACTCACATAATGCACATATCATAAGCCACGTATTGTGGCTTTTTATAACAGATTATAAATAGGATAGTTAAAGTGAGTACAGAAATGTAACTTTTTCAAAGTGCATTTTAAATGCAACACAATACGACTGTGAAAAAAAATAGCCTTCAAAGAAATTTGGTCTGCTGACAAATTATTTATTAAGATCTTTACCATAACAATGTTTTGTAGTTGATTCAGTTTTTTTCTACTAAGTAGCTTTGCATACAAAAAAATTGAAGGCTATTTTAAAATGACAATGAACTGAGGTTGTTATTTTCATTCACTTCTTTGTTTAGATTACAGGATCACCAATGTAAACCTTTATAGAAAATAAGATTAATTGTTTTGGTATCAAGATGTGGACCGCTAATAAAACTGCATACATATGTTCAAAGCTTACGAGTTTCTATCAGAAAAATAAATAGCCAACAAGAATTTCAATACAGCAAACCGATTGTTACGAACCATCTGGAACTATATTTTAAAAATATGATAAACAGGTCATTGTTTTAGATAGAAGCCTAGGAAGAAGAGTAATATATAATACACACAATACTATAAAAGCTTGATGAAAATATACTTAAAAACCTACCCTACAAACACAACAATAATCCAAGTATAGATCCTATCGTCAGCCCATGAGGAAGACAAAATATAAGTAATATAGGAAGAGACTGAGAAGCTGATTCAGTACCCGAAAAAAAAACAAAAATCTAATAATAATGAGTGACTGGAATGTCGCAGTGGAGAGGAAGAAATACAAAATTCGGTGGGACGATATGCTTTAGGAAAAAAGAATGTATGTGTAGAACGTCATAAAAAAGGAAAATATACTTGGAATATGCCAACTAAAATACTAAACGTTCAAAAACCAAATAAAAGATGCACGAAGCTACGCATGAGCAGATATTGACAGTGATCATAATATGGTCATAATGAAATTTAGGATCCATCTAAAGAAATTGAAAAGTAAAAAAATACAGCGTAGAACTTGGAAAACTTACAAGATGGAACAACACTTAAGACGTTACAAGAGAACATCAAAGAAGAAGTAAATAAATTAAGCAACCCACGTGATAACATAGAAAGTAGTTGGAATAAAATAAAACAATACACAATAAAAAGTACAAAAAAAGTTTTGAGTATAAAGAAAATACAACAAAAAAGCAGTAGATAATAAACGACATAACGAAACTGTTAGAATAATGTCGGGAATACAAAAAGAGTGACACGGAATAAGGGCAAAGTAAATATAAAGAATTTATAAATAATATTCAACGTGAATGTAAACAAGCCAAAGAACAACACATAAAGAACAACTGTGGAAAGGTAGAACAAGAATAAGTGTTGGTAAACTTGATAAAGTATACAGACAAAAATATGTTCAAGAGTAATAAAGTAAAAACCCATGGAATACAAGATAATAATAGAAGCATACTAACCGAAAACAAAGAAATAGTTAAACTATGAAAAAAATACCTAGAAAATTTATACAATGTAGACGACAGAGGATTATATGAACCGCTGAGTACGCAAAATATAGAAGATAAATATTTGATACAGCGGTGAAAGACCTTAAAAATAACAAAACCCCAGAAATAGATAATATATCTGGAGAAATCATCAAAAACCTAGATATGGAGACACTAGATAAAATTTCCAAAATAATTAGACATCTACTACACAGGACAAATTCCAACCAGTTTTATCATAAACATAATTACTATCTCAAAGAAGGCATCAACACACAAATCCAAAGAACATAGAACAATAATCTTACTATCACACGCATCAAAAATATTGGCAAAAATAATTTAAAAAAGAATAGAACAAAATTCGATCGAAGACCAATTTGGCTTCAGAAGAAACACATGCACCAAAGAAGCCATACTGGCCCTAAGAGTATAATGGCAAAAATGCGAACCGAGGATAAAGAAGCATGCATAGTCTTCATCGATGGGGAAAAGGCTTTTGATAGGGTGAGCTGGCTTAAATTATTCAACATAATACAGGAAATTGATATTAGCATGAACAATAGGAAGAAGTCTACAATTTATACAAAAATCAAACCAAGGTCATACAGTACACTAGTAAAAAAAAAGAAACAAGGATTAGACGAAGAGTTAAACAAGGTTGCGGTCTATTACCTCTTTAGCCATTAATGAATTTAATGAGACGCAGACTGCGGGCGTATACATTCACAAGGTAAGAATTCACACTGTAAGATACGTCGACGACATAGCGCTACACGCCGAATCAAAAAAAGAGCTAAGACAAGAAATAGATGACATGCATAATGTTTTTAAAAACATTTACCACACTAAGTTAAACAAAACTAAGACAAAAGTCATGAAATGCTCAAGAAAAAACTAAAAGATGAATAATATCTACATTAATGAGGAGACAGTAAAGGCTGTTTAAATACTTAGGAAGCACAATTACACAAGATGGCAATTGTACGAAAGAAATAAATAATAGGATAAACAGGGCTTTCTAAAAGAAGAAACAACTACTTCTATCTAACGACCTAACAATAAATATTAGAAAATAATTTACAAAGACGTACATACGAAGCCTAGCACTATATGGCTGCAAATCATGGACTATAAGAAAAACAGACCAAAAGAAACTAAAAACCTTTGATATGTGGTACTACAGAAGAATATTGAAAATCTCATGGATCCAAAGAAAAACAGACGAAGAAGTACTAAGAGCGATTCAAGAAAATCGAAAAATTTGACGTCACACAAAGAAACGACGAATGCAAGCAATAGGCCACATAATAAGAAGAGAAGGACTGCTAAAAATTATAAAAGAGGGAAAAATATTCGGAAAACCCAAGAGGAAGACCATGCCTACAATATATTAAGCAATTAATAACAGACTCTGTTAGTGACAGTTATGTAGAAATAAAAAACAAGGCTTTAGAAGGACAAATATAGAAAACTGCGACAAACCAGTCGTTAGACTGACGACCTTAAAGAATGATAAGTTTTTTCATGGTAGTTGTATAAGCTTTTGGTATGGAAGGAAACTTGTTACCATTGTGCAAAAGTACCTCTTTCAAACTAATTTTTGATGCATCTATGAGAATCTAGTAGATTTATCACAGACCAAATATTGTTACAATAAATTAAATCATTTTTTTAAAGAAATTTTGAAATACTTCTTGGCGGTTACACTTAGTATCCTTCTGAAGGAGATTTCAGTTTTTTAGCCTAGAAACCCAAATTTGGGTAGATTACTTTGTGTTTGGATTTACCACTAATGCCTTTAATTTTTGTTATACAAAAACAGCAGTCTGATGAATGAGCTTATGGTTCGCGCCACTCAATGGAAATGGTAAAGCTCATATATCGAGAACCCTTACTCCAATCCGTCAGGCGGCCAACACAAGATGAACGGCTTATAGAGAGCCCAGCGCATGAGCCAAGAATGTGGTAAGAGGAGTAACTGACTTTGTTACAAAAGTGACATTAAACGGTTTTGTAACATTCTCAGTACTTTTTTAACATAATTAAGACTTGTTTCTACGGCTGATATAGTTCTTTAGCGACATCAATATTCCGCGCTATGGGATTTTTCATTATTGCTATCAGCAAAAATCTTTTCTTTCACAATATTCAGCAGCTTTTATAAATTTAGTGAACCGTGCAAAAGCTCACTAGTAAGTAGAGTAAATTAATAAAATGTAATTTTGTATTTAAGTTTGTAAAATGTTTGTACCAAATACCTATATTACCACTACTTTATTTACAACCCTCATGTGTATAATAAAAAGAATAATAAGAGTATGGATCTATTTCAAAACAAAACTAAAGAAAGCTGTGGTACTTTGATTTGCTGATCAATTCAATTATAATGGAAATTGAAAATTTACAACGTGACATATATAAATATAAATTTTATTACTCTGTAACACAATATATAAATACAAAATAGTACATATAAGCATCAGAAAGTATTAATTCTCCTGTGCAACCAAGCAAAGCTGCTGTAATTTATTTAAAGTAACCATCGATAAGCAATGACCTCGTAAAGCCAGTTTTACAGGCAAAAAATGCGGAAACGTTGACTTCACACGTTTCCCTCTATTAATATATCTCCCGTCGCACGTAACTGCAAGCACACGTAATTTGCACCGGGCTTGTTTTTGCAGCGCGCCGGAGGAATATCCTGAGTGCAAATTTGTACGAGGAGACAATTTCTAGCTTAATGGCTCGCATTAGGAGAACTAATGCGCTTTCAGATGCGCCTGAAATGTTGGTACACATCCAGCAGCTCCTGCAAGCTGCCGACACGCCGCGCTTGCACTTCATTAAAACTTCGCTGCCTTTTTCGCCTGCTAATCGCCGAATTTTCAGCGCAGGCGAGGCCCCGGGCGAGCCATCTCCCTAGCCCATAAATTCTTATGATCTCGAAGTACCAATCAAACTTCCTCTTTATGTCCGTGAATTTTTATTCTCTTCCGCGAATGCCGCTCGTAACTTATTTTCGTGCGGCACGCCGGCCAGCGCTCGCTTTCCGCGGTTCTCGAGTTTCCCCTTTGAGCCGCGTCGATAGCCGTCTGTCGGGGAATATTAAAATATTGTAAAGTTTGCCGGAGGGTTTTCCGCCAAACGTATGGCGAGTTTTGCTCCTTAAGTTAACTTTAACCTGCAAGCTCCGGCAAAGGTTTCTACGAGGTAAAACTGGAGTGCGGTCAAACTATGCAGTTTAGAACTTTTTGTAAAAAGGTTTATAATACGAAAAGTAACAGAAGCTACATGAAAAAAAATTACAAATATAAAAATATTATATTTGTAGATTTCATAAATATATGCGGATTGGAATATGCTTCTCTATCATTTGATATTTTTGTTTGTCTTAACATTTTGCCCTTCCTAACATTTATCTAAAATTTTTATTATCATATTTTTGTCCATCTAGTTCTTTATAATGCAGATTACGTATTTCACTAAAACATTTTTCTTCTACTTTAAGCAGATGCTGTTTGTTAACTTACACTAAAAACATGATTTTTGGACACTTCGACTGCATGAAACAATAATACATGCTAATGTAATTGAAAATTGTGTAATTATTTTGGTTTTGTCGCCAATCTCTAGCTTAGTCATTTACTGTCACTCGTTCGAACTCTCTGAACAAACTTCTTATTTTTTCAAAATATAACTCGTATTACTGTTGGAGTCGCTATTTGAATTTCGTAGAATAAAGACGTTGCGAGCGGTCTGCGAGATATCATATCAAGTGCCAAGCGATTAAGCGTGACCTCTAGTCAACATGTACATTCAACTTTAAATATTGAATAAATAAACTGTGACTATTAATTATTAATCAATCAATTAAATAACTTTAAAACACTAATAAATAAAATACTTCACAAAAATGCTGCCGGCCGACAACGGCTTTAACGGCGCATTTAACATCAACAGCCAGCAGCAAATGTATGGAAATCCCACACAATTACCGTTATTAACCAATACAGAACCAACCACATTGTTCTTATCAACAACCACAATATCCATTCCTACCTCCCTCAACCCCGTCATATTTATCGTCACAGAATCATCCAATTTCAGTCCACCACAATTTTACGCCTCTCACCACAACGGCGAACAAGTGAATCCACTCATTCAATATATAAGCGAACCTGATGATTCAGGAAATGATGAAGAAATGGAAACTAATCCCGCCATTTGTTGGAAACGGGTTACAAATAATAAACGGAAACGATTAACAAAACATCTCCACGCACAAACATCTAACACTCAAAACGAACCATTAATTATAGGTGGAAACAGATTTTCAACATTAACTGAAAACGTTGAAACAAATCAATCGATTAATAAAGAACAACAAAAAGTGAGTGAACACAAGCCACCACCAATCTTCATCCATGGCGTTCTCGACTATACGAAGATGACCGAAAGTTTACACTTAATAGCTGCAGAAGAGCAGTACACCACAAAAATTCTACATAATAATGTAGTTAAAATCAATGCAAGAACACCTGATACATATCGCACACTTATTAAACATTTGCAAGATGCTAAGATTGTACATCATACATATCAGATGAAAGAGGATCGTCCTTATAGAGTCGTACTAAAACATCTACATCCTACTACCCCATTAGACGACATTAAAGAAGCCCTTCAAAAACTAGGACACACAGTACGCAATATCATGAACTTACAAAACAAACAACACAAAACCCCCTTGCCAATATTTTATGTAGATCTCGAGCCAGCTATAAACAACAAAGATATATACAGCATACCCTCAATACAAAATAAGCACGTTACATTTGAACCACCAAAACCAAGTAAAGATCTAGTACAATGTACCCGTTGCCAGAATTACGAGCATACTAAAAGCTACTGCAATAGACCTTTTGCTTGTGTGAAATGTGCAGATCCGCACGATACAAAAAGCGTGCAACTCCAGCTACATGTAACCAATGTGAAGGATCACATCCAGCTAATTACAAGGGATGTTCCATATATCAAGAGCTCCAACGAAAGTACCAGCCCCACAAGCAACAGCCAACTCTCCGACCTCCAAACTTAATAAAACCGAATTTTCCTCCATTACCACACCAAAACAGTCAGTCGATCACTAACCAACCAACAAATATATATCTAAACTACGCGCAAGCAGTACGAAATCAACCCTCTTCTAGTGAAGATGTCAGTTTGAAACAATTCCTTGAAGAGTTCAAAACTATGTTTAATCAATTAGTCCAGCAGAACAGTATGATACTAAATATGTTAACTACAGTCATTAGCAAATTACTCCACTAATGGCTAAATACTTAAAGATTGCACAGTGGAATGCCAACGGGTTACAACAACGAAAGTTGGAAGTAGACACCTTTACACGTCTCAATAATATTGATGTCTTATTAATCTCAGAAACACAGTTCACCTCAAGAACTTATTTTATAATACCTCAATACTCAGTAAATCATACAGAACATCCAGACGGCACTGCTCACGGTGGTTCAGCCATAATAATTCGTAGTGCCATAAAACATTATCAATTACCTTCTTATTCCACAGACTACCTTCGAGGTACCATGATAGAAGTCGAGAGACTGCCAGCACCCCTAGTTATAGCAAGTATTTATTGTCCACCTCGTCATAATATTACCAAACAAATGATACAGCCCTTCTTCTAATTATTAGGGCCAAGGTTTCTCATTATCTTTTTTGTTGCTTCATTTTTTTCCATTCTCACTATGTGTTCTAACCATCTCAGTCTCTGTGATTTTACAACTTCTATTATGTCCAATTCTTTGTTTCCCCCAAACATCATTTATTTTTTTACCTCTAAATATTTTCCTTAAAACTTTCCTGTCCCGTACTTCTAACATCTTTTGTTCTGTTGTCCCTAACACCTCACATCCAAATGCTACATTTGACGTTATAATAATTTTATAAATTATTATATTATTATTAATTTTCGCGGCGTTCTTTTTTTGCTTAGTAATTTATTGAGCGCGTGTAAGCAACATCTTCCTGACATTATTTTTTGCTGTAATTCTGTTTTCGTGTTTGGTTTTCTGCTAAGCATTGTCCCTAAATATGAAAAATTTTCTACTTCTTTAAAATTATAGGTTATTTCTGGTCTCCAATTATCTGTAAATCTTAATTTGTCCATGACATAAATTTCATTTTATGCTCATTAATTACAAGTCCCGTGCCACCGTAGTCTCGTGGTTGAGGGACGGGCTGCGATGCTGACGGACCCGGGTTCAATTCCCGGTGCTCTCTGATGCCTGGCGGGTGGCCTACTCAGTCACTAAAAATAATTGAGTACCTGCGTTCATTCGAACAAGGGGTAATAATGGCAGTCGCCTTAGGCGCGGTGCTTGCCACATCGCCCCGTATCAGAGATGGTGCGCGACGACCAGGCAGAGATAGCGAACGTATGAGAGCCTTAACCTCTCAGTTCGCAGGCCGTGCTCACACGCGGGGCGTAGAGCCTTACCATACCAATTACAAGTCCCATTACCCGGTTTCTTTCTCTAATCTATCTCCAAAGACAATTGATGAAGCATTGATGAAGGTTGTAAAGCAAGTTTGGCCCGTTAATAGTAGCTGTTCGTATTACTTTTCCCAAGGCGCAGTTAAACAGGAGGGATGCCAATGGATTACCTTAAGGTACTTCTTTTACTCTAAATCTTTCTGTTATTTTGCCTCTTATTCTTATTTTGTTTTTTGTTTTGTCTAACGTTAATTTTGCCATATTTATAAGTTTGACGCTTACTCCTAATTTTTTTAAATTGTTTATATAGTTCAACTCTTTTTATGTTACCGAAGCCTTGGTTAAAGTTTAGGAGAATCATAAAAGTATTTTTCTAACTTTCTGTCTGTGTTTCCCTTAGAATATATAATATATCTGATCAACTACTGATCACCGAGTTTTTTTCTAATTTGATTGTTTTGTTCTTTATAAGTGTTGCAAACGTTTTGTAGGCAAGCGAAAATATAGCTATGCCTTTGTAGTTAGTTGGTTCTATTTTATCCCCTTTCTTGTGTAACAGATGTACGTATTATTGCTTTACACCAGGCTTGCGGCATTTTTAATTGCACTGATATTTCTTCTATGAGCGTTTCTATTCATTTATTTCTTCAATATTTAAAAATTTGTGCAGTTATTTTATTATGTCCGGGATTATTTTTTTTTCATATTTAATTACATCATTGTCTTCTTTCAAGGCAGGTGCTTTATCTTCTTCGACGTTATTTTCTATGCCAACATCTTCGTATTTATTTATGATTCGTTTTCACCTTTTAGCAGCTCGTCAAAGTAGGTTTTCCAAAAGTTCAATGTTTTATTCTTATAAATTACTATTTGAACTTAATATTGCGGGACAATAAAAGACCATGGCCGTCCCTATACTCACTTATGGAAGCGAATCGTGGATAACAAACACAAAAAACAAATCTAGCATACAAGCAGCGGAAATGAGGTTTCTCAGAAATGTTAAAGGTTGCACAAGGAATGATAGGATAAGAAATGAAGAAATAAGGGAAGAACTAGAAATTTTCAACGTTAACGACAAAATAGAAGAATACAGAAACAATTGGAGACAACACGTTAATAGGATGACAGAAGAAAGAATACCGAAACAAATCCTAAACTACCACCCAAGAGGACGCAGAGATGTAGGAAGACCGAAGAAAAGATGATCCTAATCAAATGAAGTTCGGAACAGGCAGAATGGCCTAAGCCTTGACGACAGAAGAAGAAGACTTAATATCCCTTTAACCTATAAAGAGTTCTTATGTCTTTAGTTTTATAGTTTACCATTATTTCGTTAATAATATATCTATTATATTTTCTTTTCTTCTGTCTCAATATTTTTTGTACTTTTTCTTTGTTCTTTATAGTCTCTCGTTAATCGGTGGATTTGTTATTTCAACTTAACTAGTCGTAATTTTCTTCTTCCTGTAATTCTGTTTTTTTCTTATCCATTCTGTTTTTACTCTCTTCGCGTATTACATATCTTCTGATTCTTTTAGTTGCAGTTTTATATAAAAAAATTGCATTATCAGTTTTCTTTGCGAAATTTAAACTTCCTCTATAACATGTTCTGTAATTTGTTTTTAGTTTTATTCTTTAATCTATTTAAACTTTTCTATATTGCTGTTTTGGCTTCTTACTACAGGTATAATTTGTTTCTTTTTATACCTAACATAAAATGGTTTGTATCTTCTTCAGCCCTCTTGTAATTTCGCATATTGCTTATGCATTTGTGTTGTTTTGTATTAATATGTAATTTATCTTTACATTCACATGAGAGCCATTCGGTTATCTTAAATTTCCTTTATATATTTCTTTTTTACAAGTTCTTTTGTTTACATATTTTTCTCCTTGGCAAAATCAATTAATAGTTGGCCATATTCGTTTGTTATTGCATGTGTACCTTATTCGCTTATCGTCCCAAAGAAATTTTCTCTACCTATCTCAACATTTGCATCTTCGAAAATCAATTTCCGATCACATTTTGGTATTTTTCGTAGATTTTATCCAATTGATCCTAAAAATTTACGTTTTCTTCAATACTTGCTTTGTTGGTTGATGCATGCATATTGTTGAAAATAAGTTTCCAATATTTACCTCTTAGTTTCAAGGTTTGTCTAATGCTGATTTAAAATCAACTATGGCTGACTTAAGAGTTTTGTTTGCAGTAAAACCTGTTCTTAGATTTGTTCATGCCACCACTGTTAAGGAATGTAATAGGTTGTCCCACCCAAACTTGCAGGTAGTTTTAATAGAATAAAAATAAAACGATTGAAGAAATTGTACTGAAGTTTTATTATTTTTAAATGTATTCCCTATTGCTTTCAATTATCTGCTCCCAAAGCTCAGACATTATAGATACTCTGCGGAATAGGCCTTTATTCATTCTATCAATGACAATATGTTGTAATCCAATTCCGAATAGATTCCAATCCGCATATAGATTGCCACTCAAACGGACTTTAAGAGGACCGAATCCATTAAAGTCGCAAGGCTATAGATCAGGAGAATAAGGTGGTTGAATTTAAGTTTCCACATTATTTTCCGCCAACCATTCGGTAACTATCCTATTCACGTAAGGTGACGTTTTATGATTGTTTCGGTGCATTCAGTCAAACAAATGTCTGCTCAAAAAAATAAACTTTAGTAGTACAGGTCTGGCCAGGCCCCAAAAAGCGATGCCATTGTGATCCATCCTCATAATCAGCATTTTTTTATCACCATGTAACTCTTCATGTGGCATTTGAGGCAATAGTATACCTGCAGCTAGCCGAACACACTTTTTGTGTTCTTTGGGTTCAGTTTACAGGCGCACCCAGGTTTTATCGTTGGTTAGCGTTCTCTTTAATAGTCTTGGATTACGCCTATACCGCAAATTATCTATGGATGCCACTATTCGGAATTGCTTTTGGCTTTCAGTGAGAAAATGAGGAAGCCGTTTAGCCAGCAACTTTTTAACTAAAGTTTTTCAGTTAAAATTCGGTGTAGTGTTGTGATGAATGCCAGTTTCGAGAGCAAGTTGGCGCATATTACTGCCTTTATTTTTATTTAATTTATTTTTAATAATTTCACTCTTTTGTTCAATACCTTTCTGAATAGTGTGGTAAGCATCTCTTGACACACTTGTGTCAATTCTTCCTTCTTTAAACTTTTTGATCCAATTAGATACAGTACTGTACCGACCAACTGTCTTGAGATCCTTAAAGAAAAGAGTCTTTTCCACTTGTAATTGAAAAGTCCCCAAGGGCGTGGCACTTTGTGAACTTGACAAATATAAAGACTTTTTTGAGTGAATAATTAGTGTCTAATTACTTTCGCAAAAAATTGACGGAAACATACTTTTTTTTGGACTTGAAGTCAACATTAGAGTCAATGGGAAATGCTAGTTTTTCGCGATTTCCGGCTAAACTATAATAGGTGACCAACATGATGTTTTTATCAGTTAAACTACTAATTACGCTGCTTCTAATGACACATCACTTGACCTTCTAAACTATCGGGAACATTGTCAAAATTGATTTTGAAATTTCGAATTTTTTTCAAACTTGACCGAAATCGGAAACCAAATACGTATTTCAGTTACTCTAGTTGTGGTCATACTAAATATAAAATATCAGCTCGATCCGATTAGTAGTTACTGAGAAAATCGAGTTCAAATTTGATGTTATAGTTAGTTTTTTCTTGACACCAAAGTGACAGGAAAGTTTTAAGGAAAATATTTAGAGGTAAAAAAGAATAAATGATGTTTGCGGGAAACAAAGAATTGGGCATAATAGAAGTTGTAAAATCACAGAGACTGAGATGGTTAGAACACATAGTGAGAATGGAGAAAAATGAAGCAACAAAAAAGATATTTTCGGATAGTTTAGGGAATACAAAAAGACATGGAAGGCCTAAGACAAGATGGAAAGTTAAAGTAACGAGGGACATAAGGCAGTTAATCATCAACAACTGACACTGGTCAATCAAGCCATAGGTCTACAAAGCTTGCACTGCTAATTTACGTCCAACCCCTCAGTTCGCTGGCTGTGTTCCTACACAAGATGCAACTTTTCTTCACCATTATTATTCAATTTATAGATTTTAAATTGCTTCCATTTTCAGATATTTAAATATTTTTGTTTATAACAATTTGTAAAAAGGTATTTTAAAATAAATAACCAATTGCTCGAATACTAGAGAAAGAACCAAATATGCCAAGGATATTAATAGAGGAATTATTTTTTTCGTTTAATTATTCTCTGTATAATCAACAAAGTAGAAAATAAAAAGTTAAATTCAATAATTTACAAGGCAACCAAAATAATCATTTTTAGTTTATTATTTATTAAATAATTTCCAAAATAATATAATTTCGTACGAAAACCATCCAAATTATGTGCAGCATGCGCCTGTATGTCCATAATTCAAAGGCTTCTAGTCGTTTTAAGGATGACTGTGTTAACGCCCAAGATTCTACTCCGTAGAAGAGGAACTGTGAATACATAACAGCGTATTAAACTCATTTCAGTCGCAAATTGAGGTCGTGACCACAACACTTTTTTTAGTCATATGAACGCTGCGCTGGCATGTTCTATGCAGCATTGCATTTCAACTGTATGACCCAATCACTGTTAATAACACTTCCAAGATACGTGATTTTATCAGTTCTTTCTATCGGTGTTTCGTTAATATAAATACCATGATTATCCGGTTATTGTTTGTTAATAATCATGTACTTTGTTTTGTTGGTGTTGAGTTGGAAACCATATTTTTCAGAAGTTTTAATGATTTTGTCGAAAACTATTTGTTACCCTTCCAGAGTATTTGCTACAAGTACAGTGTCGTCTGTATACCTTAGATTGTTAATTGGTATGCCATTTTGTTACTCCTTCAATTTCAACTAGTGCTTCTTTAATTATTTCCTCAGAATGGATGTTAAAAACTAACGGCAGCAGAATGCATCCGTGTTAAACTCCTTTTTATATAGCAATGTCATTTCTTGTTCTGTTTTCCACTGTAACACACGCCTTTTGATGCCATTATAAGTTAGCTGTGATTCTAGTGTCCCTGCCGTCAATTTCTGTGTTTCTTAAGAGGTCTACTATTTTTTTTGTGCCGAACATTATACAAAATTTTTTCGAAGTCAATAAACTCCAGAAACACATCACTATTTACGTCTCTAGATCTTTGTACTAAAGTTTGGATAACAGACAAAGCTTCTCGCGTTCCAATATTCGCTTCAATTTTTTTATAAATAAGAATAAAAAAATAAAAATATAAACATTGATACAAATATTGAAAGAGTTAAATATAATTATTCATATCATGATAGACGCGAAAATGCAGCTTATGCATGGTTACGTATAGAGCCGCCGTATTTCAGGTAACGCGCCTGGCGTCGCCATTTGTAAGGCGGCTGACGTGCTGATTAATATCTGCTGCCCGTCCGCCGGCTGAAATTCATGGAATTATCAAGCCGGCAGGAAGCGACATAAATTCGAAACATGGATTGGAGGAGCGGCGAGAATCGCGAAGCGGATCGCGCTAAATCAAAGGCTGGCGACGCGGCTCGTTTCAGCTGATTCGCGGAGCAAACGAGGGCCTTATGTTTGTCTCGCGGCCGAACGCTTGACCTGAAAACTGCGTCCAACGCAGGCTGCTGGAGTAAAACGCGTGCCGCGTGCTCCGGGAATCGCAGCTTTCGGATTCCCGAACGTTCCGAGCGAAAAATTTGAATGGGGCGTAGACGACGTATTGACTGTGCATTTCAAAAGTGAAATATCTGTTGCCTTCTGCAGAATCCTAGCAATATACTGCTGGTTACATAATTGTGTTCTGAAATATTTTAATTTGTTCTAGAACTAAAAATTAGATAAACATTGAATTGTTTGTTTAGATTAAAAGCACCCATATGGTAATATATATTGGAGAGTTATTAATTTAGAAATAAAATAACATAACTACCAGATGCATTCAATTTCTAAGGTCTCCAGATCTTTATCGGCAGTGAAAATGAGTAGAAAAATGCGGTTAATTTAAAAAAACGCGGAAAACATCTGAAATTGTAATATAGATTGCAACAGCATACAATGAACACAGGTCGAATTTTTTGTATACTTCAAATGGCGACGTTTAGTGTTCAAGAGCAACGTGTAATCATCCGTTTTCTCCTCTTGCGTGAAATGTCTACTGAAATTCAACGCCAATCGACTGAAACGTGTGGTGAAGGCGTTATAGATGTTAAAAATGTGCGTTTGTGGATGCGAAAGTTTAAATAAGGGCGAGAGTGTGACAATAAACCCAAGCAGAATCGGTTACGAACCAGCCGGATCGAAACCATGATTGCGCGAGTGGAGCAAGTTGTTACGGAAGTCTGTCGATTAGGCGTGTGTGGTATCGCATCTAAACTTGGCATTTCCATAGAATCTGTGGGGTACATTTTACACGATGACCTGAAAGTGTAAAAAGTTTCTTTAAGATAGGTCCCACGAATGCTGACCAACGAACACAAGATTGTGCGGGTGGCAATGTCTTAGGACACGCGATACCGTTATAAATATCTGAACATGACGGACACTCTCCATGGCCTCTCATTTTCCAAACTAGCAGCGATTTTCCAGTAGGCAAAATAGACCTCTAAAGAATTATTCTCAGCAACAACGTTGTGAAAAATGCGTACGTCTAAACGGAGATTACTTTGAGAAATAACAGTTTCAAGTTTCTTAAGTACTTCTTCAGAAAAAATTTGTAAATCTTAGAACTTGAATGTACCCTTCATTATATCAGTAAAAAATGTTTTTGAAGTGCTCTAATTTACTTTACGTTTATCACAATGTTGGGAGTTGCTAAATCTCAGCCTCTAACGCTTCTTCTTTTTCTTCGATTACCTAAGGACGCCTAGTGGCCAGTATAAAGCACCCCCGTACCACATTACAAAAGCATCAGACTCTTAAGACACGAACGTGCCCTAAATGTCTTTTGAGAACCACAGATCAACAAAGAGCCAGTTCTGCATTACTTGGAGCTTTTTTAGATATGTTTACGATGCTTTGCCCCATATCGTACAAGATATATTTCTTTAGAGATAATTTGATTTGTAATAAGTCTAGGGCTTGCCTGTTTGTCTTAATTTTATTAATAGCATTCTTCGCATGAGGTTTTCCCTCTAAGGTACTGCACTTTTTCATTCTTCTTCTTCCTCGAACTATGGTGGCAAATTTGTATCTGTTTAAAACGTTTGAGTTTTTCGACTAGTGTATCCTTTTATATTATTGAACCAAGATTTCCTTGTTCTTCCTTGGCCTCTCTTACCCCCTATTTTCCTTTCGAGCATTGTTTTTATAGCCTCTTATTGTGTATGCCTCATAATATGACCGAAATATTCTATTGTATGGATCTTCTATTTTAATCCATGTAGTACTTCATTGTTGGTTGTATAGGCAGTCTATGGTATTCGCAGCTTTATCGTTCATATTTTGTAGTTGTATTTTAATAATGGTCATTTATAACAGTGTAATAGCTTAGATATTTTATTTTAAGTTCCACAGTATCTTTCTGAATTTTAGGAAATTTGTTTTACCATCAACTTTACAATGTATATTTTCGTTATCGTCTAATTTGCTGAACTTTATGTATTTGGTTTTGAGAGTATTTATATTGACACCAACACGTTTACTTTCATTACATGCCCTATCTATAAGTATGTGTTAGTCTATATCATTATCGGCAAATACGACTTTGTTGTTCGCATAGCGGATATTATTATAAACTGATCATTTGCTTTTATTACTTTTGATCTTTCTTCTAGAGCTCTTGGCATAGCTATTTCGGCATATAAATTAAACAAGATTGCAAAAAACACATAGTTTTTTCAAACGCTTTTATTAATTTTGTTCTCGTTGTCTATTTGCACCTACTGTGTGTTTCCAACAGAAGTTTTTTTTATAATTGCGAAATTCTTACAGTCCAGTTCAATTTTTGCATTTGGTGTAACAATTCCCCATTCTCTATTTTATCGAACACTCTTTTGTAGTTTATATAGCACGAATATACTTCTCTGTTCACTTTTACACAGTGTTCTAATAATACTACCAGGGCATGAGTTGCTGCTCTCCTATCCGTACATTTATAAAAATCAAATTGCTAGTAACTAATTTAATCTTCATATTTTTATCTAATTATGTGTATATTATACGCAAGATTATTTTTAAGACATAAGATATCAAAGGCTTTATAATCCTAACACTTTTAAGATTTTCGTTTTTTTTTTGTATTATTACAAAAAATGAATGCAATCACTCCTTTGGTATATTACCATTTGCTTATATATTATTATAGAATTATGTTGAATTTTATACACCAAACTTTCTTATATATTTAAAGTATTCCGTTGCTACATCATCGTCACTTGCAGCTTTTCGAGTCTTACTCGGAGATGACCAGATTATTGCCGGATCGGAAGAAACGGTTATTCTAACGTTAAAGAGGGGTTTTTTTCATGTATATCCCTCAAAGAATTAGCTGCCGAGCTCCGAAAAAAAACTGCACTAGATAGGAATCGAACCCTCGACCACCGAATTACAAGCACGACGCCTAACCGGCTGAGCCATTCGCTGACTTGTGCAAACGTCAGTGGAGCATGCATAGAACATTTGGCATGAGGAGAAATCAAGAATAGAATACGGGTCGACTTTCCTGTGCATTCCTTACACTTATTTTAAGCTACCGTAGCTCCGAGGGGTTCGGAGCTCGGCAGCTAATTCTTTGAGGGATACACATAAAAAAATCCCCTCTTTAACGTGGCAATAACCGTTTCTTCCGATCCGGCAATAATCTCTGGTCATCTTCGAGTTAGTCATTTTAATTGCATGCAAAACTTCTGAATTAAATATATATATATATATATATATATATATATATATATATATATATATATATATATATATATATATTATATATATATATATATATATATACATACACATAAATATATGAACCTTCAATAGATGTTATACCTAGACATACTTCTTACATCACTAAACAATTCTTCTATGCATTTTTGCCATATTCTTCTTTTTCCTTTCATGTGATATATTTGTTTATTTTGTTTTTATGTTCATTGGCATTTGCTTTTTATAACGCCTGCTCTTCGATTCTAATTTTAAAAATTAAAAACAGACGAAAGAAAAATACCTAAAAGTCCGAAAGAGCAATCACACCGCCAATTATAAAAGATGCGCAGTTTACAAAAACTTGCGAAATATATATGAGGTTAACCTGAAATCGTAAACCACCCAATCCAAAATCATTGTACACAACAGATATAAGAAACCATCTTACATTTAATTAATAATAATGGTAAGCTTTAGGCCCATCAAACCATAGCCTACAAACTGAGAGGTTAAGGCTTTCAGATGTTTGTTTTTTTTTGCCCGGTCGTCGCGTACCATTTCTGGTGCAGGGTGACGTGACAAGCACCGTACGCCATAGACGACCGCCATTATTACCTCTTGTTCGAGTGAACGCAGGTACCCAATTGATTTAAGTGACTGAGTAGGCCACCTGCCAGGCATAAGAGAGCTTCGGGAATGGAACCTGGGTCCGTCCGTATCGCAGCCCGCGCCTCAACCGTTTGGACCACTTTGACGCAAACTTAAAAACTAAAAAAGTTAACTAACACGAAAATGAGCTGAATACCTTCATCAGTGAATTTAATTTACTCTACAGAACAGTATAGTTTTAAATATGCCGTTTGGTATCATTAGTAAAACAACTCGACAATTGATTTTCTTTCAATTAGTATTGCTGTATAGAATTGAAGTGCCTAAATCAACCATAAAAACGAATTAATTAACTTCTTACAATGTAATAAAATTAATGTTCTGTTGCTTTCGGAAGCATTCTTAATATAAATACCATAATAAAACATTTATTAATCTAATTAGTCTGACGAAATCACCCATGCCAGTGTAATTATCCGTAGCACCATAACGCATCACAAAATGCCTACATACCAAGCAAATAAGATACAAACAACAATTCTTATATATGCTCATAACCGTAATTATGTAATTTAGCTGCAATATATAGTTTATCTTAGCTGTCGTGGTCTAGTGGATAGGTCGCTAAGCTACGAAACCTGGAAACTTACTTACTTACTTAGTCCTAGGCCTTTCTACCTTTAGGTGTAAAGCTGGATGGGTTGAATCTTGCACTTCTGTCTCCATTGCTTCTTATCTTGCGTTAGATTTTGTATTCCCTCTCATGACATACCATTTTTCACTACTTCTTTTCTTATATTGTCAATCCATTTTGTTCTCGGTCTTCCTTTTTTTATTTTTCCCTGGCACTCGTGTTTCGTACACTCTTTTTGTTAGTCTATCGTCCGACATTCTGCACACATGCCCAAACCATCTGAGCTGCCCTTGATTGGTATTATTTTCAGATTTTGTCTAAATGTTTCATTTCTTACCCTGTTCTTCTTCGTTTTATTTTCTACTTTTCTCAAAAACCTCATTTTCATTGCGTTAATACTTATCTTTTGTCTTTCTGTAAGAATCCACGTGTCGTTGCTATAGGTGATAGATGGTCTTACCACTTTTTTACAACTTCAGTTTTTATGTTGTTTGGCACTTCCCTTTTTCCCAGAAAGGTTGTCTTCATCAGATTAAATATTTTTCTCCCTTTTCCTATTCTATCATCTAAATGTTTATCCAGTTTTTCATTTTCTTCTATTACTGCGCCTAAGTATTTAAAATTTTCTACCTGTTCTACTTCTTCTCCGTCCAATTTTATTTGATGTGTTATCTTTGTGTTTGATATTATCAGTGTTTTTGTCTTTCCTATATTTATTTTAATGTTTATTTTCTTTAATTCGTCCTCTATTACTTTGATATTTTATTGCAGGTTCTCCTTCGTATCTGCTATTAGGGCCATATCATCTGCGAACGTAAGTTCTGTCAGCTGTGTATGTGTCATTTTCTAGTATCCCAGTGTTAGTTTTTTCATCTTCTTCTTGGTTTGTTTATTGCCTCGTCTAATACCGTTGTGAAGAGCAGTGGGCTTAGGACACAGCCCTGCTTGACTCCTTGTCTCGTTTTAAACTCTTTGGATTCTTTGTTGTTTGTTCGTATTATGTTTAATTATTCTTGTACATATTTCTTATGATTCCTATGGTGCTTTTATTCACTCTTCTTTTCTGTAGTACTTCTCATACATTTTCTCTTCGTATCCTATCAAAAGCTTTTTCTAGGTCTATAAAGCATATGTGTATTTGCTTGTTCTTGTTTATTAGTTTTTCGCTTACTTGTCTAATTATAAATATTAGATCCTGTGTGCTTCTGCTTTTCCCGAAGCCACATTGCGTGTCCTCCAATGTTTTCTCTGCTGTATTTCTTACTCTTTTTTCTATTGAGAATATTTTTCCTGGAATGCTGGGGAGTATTATTCCTCTGTAATTGTTACAACTTCTTTGTCGCCTTTCTTATATATTGGCAATATAATGCCCGTTTTCCAATTCATTGGTATTTTTGTAAACTTTAATACATCGTTCATTATTTCCCTTAATTTATTCGTGCCCGTTCTTCCCATAAACTTTATCATTTCCGGTGTGATTACATCTTTGTTAGCTGCTTTGACTAATTTTAACTTTGCTATTACTTTCTATTTCTTCTTCTCTTATTTTCATCTTTTGTTCCTCGTTACCTTCTTCATCGTCATCTTCTTGGTTTTGTCTATCCGTGTATGTTAACTCTTCAAAATATTCTCTCCAACGGTCCATTATTGCGTCTTCGTTTGTTATTATATTTCCGATCTTATTTTTTATGTTGAGCATGTTATATTCCTTTTTTCCATGAGTTTTTTCAATGCACCGTAGAATAATTTTTGGTTCTCTCTATAGTTTCCGTCATTTTGAATCCAAATTTCTCCCATAATTTCTCTTTGGCCGCTTGGATTGATATTTTAAATTCTTTCTTTTTTTCTTTGTATATCTCGTAGTCTTCAACTTTTCTGGTGGTTAAATATTTTTTCCATGCTACTTTTTTCTTCTTTACTATTTTCCGTATGTCTTCTCTCCGCCATTTACTTTCTCTCGTGTTGTTGTTTGTTATTTTCTTTTTTTCGCAGCTTTCTTCCGCTGCTGTCAATATACTATTCTTAAAGTTTCCCATTTTTCTTCTAGTCCTGGGTTTTGCGTATTTCTTTTCAGTTTTTCCTCTAGTAATTTTTCGTATTTCTTTTGATATTTTTCCTCTCTTAGTTTACAACATTTTATTTTTTCATTTATTTTCTCCTTCTTTTGTCTATATTTCCTTCCTTTATTCTTCTTATTTTCATTATCACTATGTAGTGATCAGTTCCTATCTCTGTTTCTCTTTTAACTTTTATGTCCTTCACTTTTTTCCAGTTATTTTTGTTCACTAGAAAGTAGTCAATGATTGATTTCTCCCTTCTACTTTCCAATATTCTTGTGTACTTGTGTATGCCCTTGTGTTTAAATTTTGTATTTGTTATGATTAGGTTGTTTTCTATATACGTTTCTATTATTCACCGTTGTTGTTTAATATCTCTTCTCCTTCTTTACCCATGTACTCTTCTTTTCCTCTGTTCTTGTTTCCGACTCGACCGTTTAGATCACCCAATATTATTAATTTGTTTCCCCACTATCTATTTGGGTTTGTATCTCACCGAAGAACGTGTTTTTTTCGTCTTTTCTTGCATCATCATTTACTCCATGTGCTGTGATTATTGTCCATATTTCTTTGTCTATCAGTTTTATTTTTAACGTTAATATTCTTTCATTGACATACTCTTCACGTATCATGTCTTTCAGTTTATTTGGGGCGATTATCAAACCCACTTCTTCCTTTGCTCTCTCTTTCTCCTCTACTCCCGACTAGTACATCCAGTATCTTTTTGTATTTTCTTTATACCTCATCTTTTGTTTTTTGTTTCCGTGATTCCAAGTATTTCTATATTTTGTTGCATTATTTCCTCTACGAGTTCTCTTTCTTTCCCCATACTGCTTCTTACGTTCCAGGTTCCTATATTTGTTATTCCTTTTTCCTTGTTTCTATATATGATCTTGCTTGTGTCTCTCTCCTTTTTAGCTTTATCTTTATCGTTGCGTATCCTTTTTTCTTTGCGTTTGTCGTCATCTTTTGCTCCGTCCCCTTTTCCTATATTTATCAGTTTTTTGCCTCATTATTTTCCTCATTTCTCTGCTTCACTTTGTCCTTACCTTTATCCTCCTCATTTCCATTTATAGGCGATCTCTCGCTTGCCGTTCTTCCTTTTTTCTTTCCTTTTATTTCCGTAATTATTTTATCTCATAGGTTCTTGGTTTTCACCAATTTGTTTTTCCATTTGCTCGTTTGTGTAACTTTTGTCATCTATTATGAGTTTGTTGTATCTTAGTCTTGCTTTGCGTCCTTCAGCCCGTACTTCTTTCATGGGACCAGTTGTTTTCTTTGTTCCCATACTTGCTTGCTATAGTCTTCCATTATCCATATATCATTTCTTATAAGCTTTTTAGTGGCTTTTAGCACTTTTAATTTCTTATTTTCTGATGCAAACTCTATTAATATTGGTCTTGGTGTGGTTCTATTTTGCAGTTTTTTCTCTATTCTTCTAACTTCTGTTGTTTCACTTTCCATATTTATTTCAATATTTATTTTCCTTAGTGTTCTACGTATATTTTCTTTAATAATTAGATCTGATTCATTTTCCATTTCTTTAATTCCTTATACAACTATTTTATTTTTCCGTATTTCCTTTTCCATGTTCTCCATTAGTTCCTCAAGTTTTTTTCATTTCTTTTTCAGGTTGGCGTTTTCTAACTTTATTACCTGCAATTCTGCACATAGTGTATCAATCTTTTTTTCTACGCTTTCATTACGCGTGTCCATTTTTCCAAGCTTGTTATTAATTTCCTGTAATAGTATTTCCATATATTTGTGTTTTCGTTCCTTTCTTTAATAACACCGTCTAAATTGCTTGATTATTTATATGTTCTTTAGATAGCGCTTGTTTATCTTTCAGCTGTTTATCTTCTCTCTGTTGAAATCCCAATATTTCCGCCTTATATCTGCTTTTATACCAACTTTATACTCACCAATTTTACTTAATACTTTAGATTGTGGTGCAAGGCATAAAATTTATCTTTCACGTCCGGTGCCAGAAGCATTCCACAGGTCAACCCTTCGGATGGAAGATCTTTACCTATTAATCCCAGCTGTACGGTGTGTTGCCTATTCTTTTACCAACAACTTAATATTTTCTCTTTGTAGTACCATTTATTTTTCTCTTATTATCACTTTAGCGCACATGCAAATTTTGCTCTTATTGACATACTTTTAACCTCTAATTTAATTATTAAATTTTTATACTCACAGTTTTGTTTTTTGGAATATTTTAATTTAGATTTTTCCTCTGTTTTCTTAACCTGTCGTTTTAATTTCCTAAACCCTTTTATGTGATTTTTCTTCACTCGATAGGGCCCAAATTGTATTTTAATATCGGAGCAGTATCTCACCATTCACCATTCTTCACAGTTCAACCTCTCAATCCCTGAAACCTGGAAATGCGGGTTTAAATCTCGCTCTCCCCAATAAATGAGTACCTGGAAGTCAAACTCTGGGGTAATAATAGGCGTCGGTACGTAGCTCTAGCTACGTTAATACCTTTGTGTAACGTAGGTTCTAGCTTGTAGCAGACCTATTTTGTTATTATTATATAGTCTATCTAGACACACAAATTTAAGCAAACAGTATAGAGCATTTTTCGATAAAAGCAAATTACCACTTAGGGCAAAGTCTGCTAAGAGCCACCAATAATAAAAATTGTTTATATGTTTATGGCAAAAAGCTAATTAATTTGTCAACGGGATCTTAATAAGCTGCCTGACTTGATTGATTTTCTGTACTTAATAGTATATCACCAAACGATCTTAGTGTTACATTTATCTAGGATCTTTCATCTGACTACTTTTCTATAACCGCTAAGCTTAGCACCAATGTTGTTTACCGACTTGACATGCGTAAGCTGATTACATGTGAAGCAAGTTGAAACGCTTTCCGATTATGCATAAACCATTATCTAAATTTAAACCTTAGTTTTAAATATCTTCATTATCTTGATGGATCAGTAAACTACAATACAAGAACCAGTCTTAAATTGTACTCTAGCAACAGGCCGTGATGTAAATAATATAATAAATATTTAATTATACCTACAAGAACATGTGGCAAAAGGAGCTAAAAGTAAATAGCAAAAAAGTCAATATCTCTTAGACATAAATGGATACAATAGAGTTATAAGATAATAAAAGGGATTATTACAAAAATATAGAAACTTTTTGAAATTTATATTTCTAAATTATGAAAAGAGGGTCACACTATAAAAAATTTAAATAATATATCGCTCATGTGTTTTCCCTAAAAAGCCAAGATAATAGCTGAAAAAAGATATACCAGGAAAAGGCAACTATCCTGTAGAACACCCGTTAACTGCCCTTAATTTACTTAAGTTAAACTATATTAATAACGACCAAAGAATCAAAAACTTTCTGGACAGCCTTTGTTCAATAATATTACAAATAAAGCTTTTTTATTCGAAAAAGTAAAACAAAGTGTTTAAATGCAAAAATAACAAAGTTTCTGGTTTTGACTTAATTTTTCCTCTAGTTTTCAAAAAATTACAAAGAAAAATTATAGCACTATTTTCTGCCATTCCTATGCTTTAATTAACATATTAATCGGTAACTTTAAAATTTTTGCAAATTATATTGCTTCCAAAACTTGGAAAATCACCATAAAAAAGCATCCTACGACCCATTAAACTACTTCTAACCATACCTATAAAATGTGAGAAATTTATTGAAAAGGCTTACAGATAAAGTAGGTCTGAGTGAAATAATTTCGACCCGCTATTCACATGTGACTTTTAATAATCTTTAGCACTGTTTGAACCTTTCAGAGAGCTCGAAGGAAGAAATTACTTGTGATGGTAAATCAACTGAAATCATATCTTTGATCTACTCTGCGTCCCCGATTTGGTTGTGAAGATGAAGCAAACAAGTAAGAGGAAGGTAATGAGCCAGTGTCACAGCTGGCAGAAATTTTAAGCCCGCACATGCTCAAGTATGGTAATATGGGAACTCTCCCATACAAAGACTACCGGAGTAAGATCTTACACCTAGGCTAAACTATAGGGCCCTCACATAGCCAATTTCAAGAAATACATTATATTCTCCAAGCCGGCACTCTGTCAAAAAGTGACTGCGCCAGATCGCACCTACACCGCTGCGAAGGACAGCAGCACCTTTCGTCACAGTCTGTACACTAGGGCTTCGTTACCATTCCTGGCTGGTTCTAGAACGTTTTTGGTAGTTTTCCAAAATATTGTGAGAGCCATTACAAAAGGCCAAAACTTCCTTCAGGTTGTTGTGGGGTTAAAGTTATACTGAAGACATCAATATCATTCTTGGTTTTTTCAGGAAACAAATATGTGGAACACATCTCAACATTCGTCATACTGGTAATTTCTGGCGGTCACTCCAATTTCCAACGCCAAAGCTTTTAAGAGAAGAGAAGTCAGGGGCTTCAAGCCATCAAAGATGTCAACGTCAATGTTTATGGGCAAATTTTAAATTTATTATACAATAAAAAAACGCACATATTCTTTTATAATAATTTTTGTTGTGTTATTGTTGAAGGGGCTCTCTAAAACTTGTTCAGAAAAAAGCTTTGCTGACATACTTTCAAAATGCAATCAAAAGATTTTTAGTGGGTATTAAAGAATGTGAAATTTTAAATTAAAATATATATTTGTGAGAATACAGGTTTATGTAAATGTTTGGTGCCAGTCATAATTAAAGTTTTGTTTTTAATTTATGCAGCTTAAAATAAACTATCTACAATTTTGCTTTTGGGCTTAAAGACCAAAACTTATAAAAAATTAAAAATGTTGATTTTTAAATGTTTTCTGTTAAAAAATTAAACGTGCCAAAAGTAGCAATAAAATGAGAAATAAGCTTTATTAAAACATTATTTTATCATTAAAAGTGTATTAAAAAAGAACATTTTAAGTGGCATTACGTAAGTATTGCCAAATCTACCGCCTTAATTTGATAATGTATAAATCCAAAACCACTATTATCGAAGCAGAAGAAAAATTTATGGGGACTCATGAAAGTACACAGTGAAATGGAAAACATAAAATTTATAGAGGCACGCCAAACAAGATTCCGTTGTATAAAAAACTCGTAAAACATAAAAACATCGCATCGAAATACAAAGTAAGGCATAAACTCAAAAGTGAGCAAAAAGGCCGCAGCTGACACGGAATTCACCGAATGTAAATGGCGCCGCTCCCACGCAACTGTTTTTTAATATCTATCAGTTATCTGTAGAAAAAGCCGCGAATGAGAGCGGCGACAACACTGGTGTTCGTGGTGCATAACAAATTAAGCTCTGTCAGCTTAGCTCCGTTTGCTAGTTCGTTGAGTCCGATTAAAGCGCCAAAAATGGTCTTCCGCAAGAATTATCTTGCGGCGGTTCGTTTTGTTGCTGTTGGGCGGGACAGCGCAGTAAAAAGCAGCTGAGGGAAAACCATAAACAATTCTCTAATGGAAGCGCGCCGTTAATTTAAATTGCGTCGAATTGGCAGCTTGACGTGACGTGCTTCATAAAGCAAGTAATTGAAAAAGCTAATTGGCTTTGCGTAGAAAGCATCTTAGAAACTAATTGTGTCGTTTATTATATTGTTAGAGGACTTTCCTAGGATGGCGCACTTAAATATATAATGTAAATTTGGAAATAATATAATATTCAAGTCTTAGTCGAAGATCGTAATGAAACACGGGCAAGATCTAACCTAGATAAAGCAGCCACCCTTGAAGAGCATTTACCCGAAGTTTTCACTCCCTTTGAAGCAACGACAACTCATGGAGACAACGCAATCGAAGCATTTCTAGACATCCCGTGTCAAATGTCACTTCCAATAAAACCGTTTTCTCCCGTCGAAGTTATATTTGAAATTCAAAAGCTGAACCAGTTTAAGGCGCCAGGTCATGATTTAATAACTGGAAAAATACTGCTCAAAAAACTATACCACTACTAGCAACAATTTTCAACGGGATGCTATTACCCGATCACTTGGACATATGTACATATATTAATGATACTCAAACCCGACAAGGAACCAGAAAGTATAACTTCGTATCGACCAATAAATCTCTTGCCCATAATGAGCAAATTATTTGAGAAACTGTTTCTTAGAAGACTTCGCCAAGATACAGACATACTGCAACACCTACCACAACACCAGTTCGGATTTAAAGAGGGTCACTCAACCACACATCAAACTCACAGAATGGTAAATAAAATTTCATCTTCCCTAGTAGAAAAGCATTATTGTGCCGCTGTGTTCCTGGACGTGTCTCAGACGTTAGACAAAGTTTGTCACGTAGGACTGTTATTTAAACTAAAAGAGTTATTACTGAACTACTATTATTTGCTCATTAAGTCCTACCTAACAGACCGTTATTATTCTGTCAATTGTGATAACGAACTATCCTCATATCACCCCATTAAATCCGGTGTTTCGTAGGGTAGCGTCCTGGGCCCTATCCTCCATCTTGTCTATACTGCTGACCTGCCAGAAACTGACAATAATATGACTGCTACCTTCGCTGACGACACGGCAATACTTTCTGCTCATGAAAATGCGGATACTGCAACTTCGAACCTCCAACAGCATCTCAGTAAAATCAGCACATGCATAGATAAATGGCGAATAAAAGTTAATTAATCAAAGTCAGTTCAAGTAACGTTTACTATGAAAACCATTGTTTGCCCGCCTGTTAACATTAACAATACCTCACTACTGGTAAAAATTGATGTGAAATTTTTGGTACTGCATCTTGATCAGTGGCTCACTTGGAACAAACACATGTAAACTAACCGTAAACAGTTAAAACTAAAATAGCATGAAATGTATTGGTTCTTCGGAAGAAAGTCAAAGCTATCGATCCAAAACAAACTGTTGCTCTACAAAATGAGGCTAAAACCAATTTGGACATTTGGTACACAGCTTTGGAGGTGTACCAAACCGACCAGAATAAAAACACTGCAGCAGTTTCAGTCAAAAACACTCTGCGCAATTGTTGACGCGCCTTGGTTTATAACCAATCAAACAGTCCATGAAGACTTAGACGTCCCATTCGCTGCCGATGAAATTAAAAGATTTGCGATGAATTACACCAGAAGTTAGATAGACACAGCAATTCATTAATTCACCAGCTTTCCACATATCATCCACCAGTACGACGTCTAAAGAAAACATGGCCTGAAGACCTCATCAACTTGCCGCAAATGGATCTCATTGGGAGTATCAAGAATGGATGATTTCTCCTATCACTACCTCCCATATCATCACATTTACTAAATACTTTTGTTAAGTAGATTGTAATTAACGTTATTGTCAATAAAAAAAGATTTGTTTTAATACCAAAGAGAGATACAAAGTCTGATAAAAAATTTAGTGAACATCGTCACAATATTTTGACATACTATAGAGTAGTTGATGTAAGAAAAATTACATGAATCTTAGCACAAATAAAGCATTATTCAGAATCCCATTATTTAATATAGCCTGCATCAGCAACCGCGACATGCTCGAGCCGAAATCTAAATCTACTGCAGGTTAGCACAACTTTTTCCTTGTCCATATATGTCATTATCTCCGTGATGGAGGTTCCTTAAGCTGTCCTTGGTGTTATGATGCCCCCTATTCATTTTTGACTCGATTATGCTTCACACGTAGTAGCCATGGGAATTACGGTCAGGGTTAGAGGGGGACCAGCGGTAATACAAACTTTTGTATAGCCATACCTGGGTCTTATTTGTTGGAACACGCAATCCTTTCCAACGGCTACCTCCTTTATCTAGAGCTTGACAGTTGTCTTCAGTATGTTGATATAGCTATCGGTGACCACCTTTAGGCCTTCTTTAAAGAAATGGGGCGTCATGATATCCCCATTGATGTTTTCGAGCCCCAGCAGAAGAAAGAAACTTTGTATGCATGACAGTAGCAACTTTAGAGTCATTTTTGTGATTCACCTTCCTGTCAGTTCTTCAGTAAATATATCATAAGCCCTATTTTGTAACAAATTTTGAGGATAAAATATTTTGTTATCAATTGAAGATTTATTAGTTGTTTGTGTTTATATTTATGCAAATAGTGATGTAGAAACTACTTGCACGGGAATTCTCTACGTTTCTTCTATAGTAATTCCTTTAAACATACTCTGTTTCATTTTTGAATTTGTATGGAACAACCATTTACGACTTCATACGCATTTTAATGTTATTAGCGAAAAGTGAAACTTATAAGAACCCTTTTTATTTTATTTTTGTTCTGCGACTAATTTTTTTATTCAATTTGATTTTAATAGGCAACGTAAAATTGTACAAAATATTTTTAATATTCTGAATTGGTAAATTTTGTATTTACAAAGAATTATGCAAGAAACAGGAAGAATTGCTAACATTACTGTAGGAGGTCAAAGTAATGAAAATATTGTTTCAGTAAAAATTTTACTTTTAGAAACTGAACACAAAGGTGAATTAAGTAAATCTTAAGCGGATGTACTACCAGAAAAGCGAATTAAAACATATTTTATTTAAAAGATAGTATTATCACGTGGCTAAAACATGGTGTGTCAGAGAACGTCATCAAAGAAACACCAACATAACAAATTATAGCAAAATATTGTAAGCATGTTAAAATGTTATATGTGATTGCCAGCAAAAGGAGCATATATACACGATCCGTATCTGCAAATCTACTGATAGACGAAAATTTAACTATTGTTGAAGTTTTGGGTGACAGAACTACTAAAATCTGCTCGCTTAAGTGTTGATAAACTCCAAAACATAACTGATATGGGAAAGATTTGGAATTATAACGTGAAAATCAAGGTTCTTGTTTATGTTGCGATCATTCAGGTTTTACGACTTGGATACCACAACAGACAAAAAAATTTGTAAATCAATTACCATTTTAAGTGCAAAAAATTGCCAAGTGGCTGACTACTTTCCTTGATGAAAAATTATAAGCCTTTCGGGGTTGTTCTTTATTCAATCATTGTATTTTATAATAAGCCAAATAAATATGGCACAACATTTTACAACTGTAGGCGGTAAAAAAATTTTTGTATTGAATTTAAAAAGTTTGTTGATTTACTGACCAAAAGACCAAATGATGCTGCAACTATTGCAAAGACACTCGCCCAGCCAAACTGGCAGAAACATAACTGGTTTAACACCTTCGCTTTGGTTTAATTGCAAGACATTAACTCCAAATAAAGTTGATAGAATGTTAGTTTTGTTTAGTTTTTTACCACATATTATTACAAACTTTAAAACAATTTTAGTAGCAATAAAAGATTCATATATTTATTTAGCAATCAATAACTGCATCTCGCTGAATAAGCTCTTTTTGTAGCAAATAACTAAAAATTAATGCTTAAAAGTTTGTAGTACATCCACATAATGGAGCCGCGGTGGCTCTGCGGTCAAGATCATCGTCCCTCTGTCATCGAACCGGCGCGGGCGAGTTCGAGTCTCGCTCAACCCATGGGTGTGTGTGATGTCCCTAATATTAAGTGCATGTTAGCAGACACAATAAGCCATTGTCACTGGAGTACCGGTAAGTGCGCCAATAATTAAAAAAAAATTACAGATAATGCATTTTTGTACCAAGTTTAGTACACTTCTTTAAAAATAAACAGTTTTTTTGCTTTTTTATAAGTTGTTTCTTAGCAATTTTTTGCCTTTCGTGTTAAGATAACACTATAACGCTTATTTGTGACAGAAACATGATATTTGTGTATTTATTTATAACTTAATACTAATATTAATATATTTAACTTATTAAGACTCAGAATGTCACTGAAAGACTAGATGTGAATCTCTATTTGATAGTCTGCAATACAAGCAAAAAGTGTAGTGCTTTTAAAAATTGTTAACATGACTTTGAAGACAATAAATAATATTATTTCCAGGGTTTATTAAAATAACAATATAGTGCTAGACCATTATTAAATGAAATGTTACATCCTTACATAGCAGTTTGAAAAATAATTATTATACACTATAGTTTTGAATGATATTCTACAGGGTGTTTGCGCACGTCTCAGCACATAAAAATTATTGATTGATGATGATGATGTAACAGGCGTTACATTTTACCTTTTTTTTAGGCTTGTATATATTAAAATAAAAAGCCTTATGTAGAGAGTAATGTCGTCTGTCTGTCCGTCTGTCCGTCCTTTTATTTTCAATATTTTAGTAAGGCAGCTTTCAAGATGGAGATATGTTTTCTATTACTATCATTTTTGACATCTGTCAAGCCTTATAACTTTTGATCTGTGATCGACAGAAACAAAACGTTTTCAGTATTCAACTAAGGACCATAAGTCAAGTCCACACGCCAAAAATCAGCCTGATCGGAAAATGTTGAGACCGGTTTGACCGGAAAAGGCTGCAAATTTTCTTTATGTATAGAAGTCCCGGACATTTGTAAAACCGGAGTTGCACGTCCGTACTTGTTAAACTAATAGCACCGCTCAGTAATGGAGATTTGCAATTCTTGAACTGTTCAAGCCGGGTGCCCGTCCTGCACACATCAAGAAACTAGAAACCTAGTTGTCCCGCAATTAACCATTCATGACACGATCAAAAGATACAAAATGTACCTAGCCGAGGTCGACTAGTCATCGTCCCACGTGGTCTGTTGTCAAAGCTATGCCATAAAGACTTAAGAGGAACCTTCAAATCACATATGGGGCTTTAAACTCGTTGTACAATTAAGAGCCAGTAGCTGACTGACGAGCAGAAAATGACTAAAAGGAAATTGGTCAAGAATTTGCTGACACGACATAGTCTGGACAGGCGGAAAGATTTTTACTATCCGAACGGTGGTGAATATTCAAAACACCAGAATATTTGCTTGATCCCCCGAGAATGCCAATGACAAAGAGAGAACCATTGAGCGCGCCTTTCATCCTGCATACGTCATAGTTTACGGAAGCATCACGACTGATAAAAAGCTCTCTCATTTTCGTTGATCAGGGCTTTAGCATCTGCTTTGACTAGGCCCCTAAACATTTTGGATCTCGCCACTGGATTTGGCATCAGGATGGGGCTCCCGAACGCCGCGCTAAGACTACGCAGGACTGGCTGCGCACTCACGCCCCCAACTTCATCGCTACCAAGAAGTTCTCCCTTACTACCCCGACTGCAATCCAACAGATTTCTCTCTTTGGATAAAGTTGAAATGGAAGACCTATGTTACGCCCACTCATCCGTGGAATCTTTAAAGCGATCTCTTTTTAAGGCCTAAGACAAACTCTTCATCGAGTACCTACGTGTCATCTTCGATGCTGTTCCTAAGAGATTTTGCTCTCTTATCCGTGCAAATGGAAATAGATTAGAGGACTAGTAGTTATTATGTTATCCTAAGATCGATAAAGTATTATTGTTACAGTTCGGTTGGTATTGCTGTTAAAATAAGAAAATACCAGTGGAAAACTTTTGTCCTTGTAATTATCTCGCACCCTTTAGTGCAAATTTTTAATAACGACAAGGTAAATTGTAAGATATTATTAACTAATAATTTTAAGATGCTTGACTATATCACATTAAACGTTTTTTTAAGCAAATATCCTGATGTTTGAGTTAGTTCGACATTGTATATCAAAGCAGAATAGACGTATTCTGTGCCAGCTATACCTGTACTATGGGAGTGGTAGAGGGCTAATCCTTACTTTGGGCCAGACGTATTTACTAATTTTAATTTAAAATTTAATATTAGAGCATATCATTAACTGAGTAACAACCTGTAATGCTTTAGTTATTATTTATTTACTTTCGCTCCTTCGTATCTAAATTAAAATTCGCAGTACAAATCAACTGGAACATTACATGTTGAATAATAACGTACGACCTTTCCTCAACTTAACGTTTATCCCATCAACAACCATATTCTTTACAATTTCAACCTACTCAATACCCACTAAACTCTTACCAGATACAAATGACAAACATGTATTTGGTAAATCTACAATTTCCCAACTAGCTTCCTATTGAGACAGAAAATGAATAGCACACAATCAATTACAAAAAGAAAAACGGAAGCCCTGAAAATACAATAAGTAAACAAACGCAAGGAAAAAGTTCAATATTTGTTAGAAAACCCAATACAAACCACAAATGCATACCAGATAAAATTAAGTAAAACTTATACAATTATTTTATCTATAAAGATACATTAATCAAAGTAAGAGAGAACATTTAGTGTATTATTAAAAAATATCTACCATTCAATAATTACAACAGAAATAATTCAATATTTAGAAGTCTGTGGTAACGAAGTAATTGTAATATGGAATATAAAGCAACTGATCGCCAAAAATCTCACCCTCTAGGTTCATAGTAGAAGTTAAGTAAAAAGATAAAAAAAATCTATAATATTAACATATTCATGAACACAAGCATAATTGTCTAACCCCCCCCCTCCACATACAAAATGACTAACTCTGCAATGTGTAAAATGTCAAAACTATAGACACACGAAAATTATTATTCGCAAAATGTAAGATATATTAAATGTACAGAATCTCGCTCCATCAAAAAATACCTAGTGAAAACTAGAAATAATCGCGTTAAGTGTAATTGTGGCAGAGTACATTCCTCTAACTACAGAAGATGTATAACACACAAGAAACTACAAGAAAATTTTTTCCATTACTAAAACGTAAAACCACAACGCCTAAACGACCATCTACTCAAGCAGATTGACTTCTGTGGTTACATGTGTAGAATAAATAACAAAAAATATGCAATCCACAATTGAAAAACGTGCACATTTTAAAATTAACAGTAAAATGAGTCAAATAGTCAAAAGGGGTAATAAAAAATTTAATTAGACAAATGGAGACCATCATAAAGCCCCTTACCATGTTAATTAGCAAAATAACATAATTAGGCAAGTCTTAAAAATAGAACGCCAGCAAGTACAGGAGGTTAAGCTATTTCTTGAAAATAATCAAATTGACATATTCCTCATATATGAAACTGACTTAATCAGCAAAAGATCAAATTTTCAAACTACAATATTTATATGTATAACACAAATTATTTTGGTGTAGTTACCTATAGTTATATTAAAATCTAACATAAAACACTATGAATTAAACAAATACGAGCAGAAATAACTTAAAAGTCACTACTATTCTGGTTTAAAGCAAAATAGTATTTTTTCAAATTCTATGATATAGAAGCGAATAACTAAGACGAGAGATCCCGTATTACAAGAACTGGTGGACGTGAATTACAAGCAGTTACACACAAATCACATACACTACTTATCTTTTAACGAAACCACGTACTGGCCCGCAAATCGATAGAAATCTCAATTCAATTTTATATTATTATTAATAGATTAAAAGACAGGTAATTTAAAATTAAATATTACTTATAATCTAGCTGCAAATCATTTCTTTCTTACAATTTAATTTAATTCAGATATATAATAACATTTATGCACGATCCACACTTTGCAACACCAAGACAGGCTTTAAAAGAAGACTAATGCAACTAAAAACCAAATATGATATTAAAAAGGCTACGCTAGCATTAACTAACGTAATCTAGCAAGCTGTATGGGAAGTTACGCCCATAACAAGAAAAAACCTCAATACCAACAACTGTCTTTTAATTATAAAAAGACACATTAATTGAAAAATAAACGTCTTGGAAAAGGTCGGCAAATTTCCTGATTAGAAACAGATAACCGAGCTTTGATTTACTTATAAAACTAACAAAGATGCTAAAATTTTATTTTCTACCAAAGAAGCTTATCGATCAACCCATTTTAGCCCTCAGAGGTCCAGAATGTAATCAGTAACGAAACTTACGCTAAAAAGGCCACATGATTCAACTTCATCGCTTGAAAAATCTTCTAACTGCTATCCAAAACTAAATTAGAGCTATCGCGCTAATATACTATGCTATTCTTACAATCAGATACTTCCTAAGTTGCTGGAAAGTGACTCAGATAGCAATGGTGCAGAAGCCAGGAAATACACGTATTGGTTCAAATCCCCTTCAAAGTCTTCGAAAAGTTACTGTTACAATTTAGATTCCGACATTTATACACAACAATCGAACAAATTCATTGATTAGTAAATCAGATCCACAGCGATCTCGACGAGTATAGATGTTATTCCGTTGTGTTTTTAGATATATTGTAAACTTTGGATGAAGGCAGAATAATAAATAGTGAATAGGAAGTAAATGCAGTGCAGACAAGGTATGTCAAAGATTTATTCGGTGACAATAGAACAGAGCCAACAGACTATAAAGAACAGAAAGAAGGAAGTTCGCAATATTAAAATTTGAAGTGGAACATGCTGTAAAGGTCAACAAAATAGGAAAGGCTTTAAGTTTAGACAAAATTCAAGCAAAATTTTTAAAAATTGCTGACGATACAAAACTACTGAATGTTACTACAAGATTGGATAAATTCAATATTTACCACCTTAAAAAAACCAGAAATTCAAAAACCTGCGGTATCTACGGGCTCACAAGCTTAATGTCCCATGTAGTAAAAATATTCCTTAAAATATACATGCTACGATATATAAAAAATAAGAGACAAATATCGGTTACCAACAGCTTGGCTTTCGTAATAGTTTTTGGACCAGAGAAGCATTACTTAGTTTCATTGTACACATGCAAAAGTGTAGAGGCCAACAAAAAGACATAGATGTATTTTTTTAGACTATGGAAAAGCAACTGATAAAGTTAAACACACAATCCTTATAGAAGGTATTATGAGAAGGGGTTTAGATGAAAACGACATTGACATCAAAAATCTGAATTAAAAGCAAAAGGTGGTAGTCAAAACATTAGCAGGGCTTACTGAACAAGTCTCTCAGCTTCTGTGTAATTTGTACTTTAAAGAGATATTTTTAAGGCACTGAAAGAGGCTTATTGAAGCGTCAAAATAAATGGTAAAATTTTAAACAACGTGATAACAAAATTGTTAATAGCAAAGAAGATCCGTAACAACTGCTAAATAAAGTGGTTAGAGGACACTAACACGTCTAAACATTAACATAAAAAACCAAACTGATGGTGTTCTCCAAGCAGTCTAATGTAACTATAAATAGACAAATCCTATAGCAAATTAAGAAATTTAAGTATTTAGGTAGCTGGATAAAGGATAATCTTAATCCTGAGATAGTAGTAAGATCTAGAATAAAACGTGCTAGAATAATCTTTCAGAGCATAGAGCAATTTCTAGCTAATGGTACACTAAATCTGAAACTTAGGTATTGTATGGTAAAGTGTTATGTGTACTTTATCTTTCTGTGTGGATACTGAAGGTGATTACCGTGAGGCGATTGGGTGCATTTGCAATGTGGGTATTCCGATGTTTGCTAATACTTTTGTGGACAGAGGGAATAATCAACAATGAGGTATTACGAAGAATCCAGAGTCCGCGAATTAATCTTCTATATCAATAAACGGAAAACAGATTATCTAGGCTACATATTGTGCAATAACAATTACGAATTTCCGTAACTAAAGTCAAGGGACAAATAGAAGGTAGACGCGGCTCAACAAAACCGCAATATCAGAGAATAGACTGGTATGTACGTCGAAAACTTTATCAAAAATGCGAAAACAAAGACACATTTGCTGTGGGATTATCGCCAACCTCAGTTAGTGAGAAGGCACAGGAAAAAAAGAAGGACAAGGTTTGTTATATGGGTCTATTCTACTATATAAACAAAAAAAGTATCTGACATGCCCAATCTATAAAATGTTAAAATCCTAAAATTAGATAGGCACTTCCTTGTAAACTAGCAGTGTGAAATTACAAATTTACAGCATGTCTTATTTAGAATACATTAAAAAATTGTATTGGGAACCGTTTTATACCTACTATTTACAGCCGACTTAGTAACCATAAGGTCTACCTCAACTGCCTTCTTCACTGACGACAAGGCTTCACATACCAATCCTACATCCCGTAACCTGCGAGACTTTCTCAATAATCTACTATAAATTTAAACAGAAAGTAAACAAAGACAGCTGATGTGAAATGTGGCGTGGCTGAGACTTGTGCGTACGTTTAGTTGCCTACCTTCAAGCTCATTTTGTTTATCTTACTTTTGTAAGGTCACTGTTATTATTTATAAATAAATTATTCCACGTCCCACCTTGTAAAAATTTGAAGAAAAGCGGCTGAAAAATTGTCAGTCCAGGACGACAAACATATCTTTTTTCGGGCAACTCCTCGTCACAAAACATTGAAATTAAGCAAAAAAGATAAAGTTTAGTTTTTAAAAAAAGTTAATTAAACTAGTTAAGTAAACTTTTAATTAATAAATCATATATTTTACTTAGATTTTAATTAGCTTGCATGATGTAATAAATTTCAGATTTTAAGTTGATAAGCTTTTAGCGTTCTAGTTGTCAGGTAGAGGAAGTTAAAAAGTGAAATGCCTATTTAGGGAACGAAGTTGGTGATACCAAAGGACTACATTCTGGGGCGGCGTACAAAGACGCTCCATTTAAGAAAATTATAGAATCCATTTAGGGTAATGGACCGCCGCCTAATTAAGCACTGTTTACCTGTAATTTCAGGTAAGGAAGCCCGTAAAAGCTCGCAGCCGTCCCATCGACCGCGGCTTCTCCGCTCGCGCCCCACGAGAGCAAATATTGAGCTTTTGGGGCAGCGCTTCCGCGCCGCGCGTTTTACAGCAGCTTGGCGCGGCCCGTTTTCAATTTTGTACGTCAAATTCCGGCAGATAGCGCAGCGACGCGTCGCATCACGGGACAATACCCCGAATTTCGCCCGGCCAGCCGAGCGTGGCGGCATTTTTTACCCCTTTCGGCTAATCCCGCGCGCCGACAATTTTTAATTAAGTCCCGCGTTTTTGCGCGCCGCGCTGTACAGCGTAATTGGTTAATACCGACATAGGTTCGTTTCGTTTCATTTGTGCCCCTGTGACTGCGGGTCTGCCCGTTTGGCCCATTGTGGTCGTTAATTAGCGGTTTGCCAGAAGTGCCGATCGGCGGCCCTTGTGCATGTCACCCCGCTCGCAATTTGAACAATGATTCTGACGGGGAGGCCTCAATTGCCAATTTACGCGTTTCAAAAGTTTCGCCGCTCAAAAGCGACTGATTTATATAATCACTGCTTTTTGTTAACGCTCAGATTATGCAGAAATAGGCGGCGAATTTAAAACGTTTTTTATATTTACATAAAAGTAATGGCAACGCAGAAGTCACTTTACATTTTAAAAATTGAATGCCCTTTAATTTAAAAAAAAGATAAATAAAACGCTTCTGACTCTTTTAAAACACTAATTGTAAAATAATGTCCATTTTTAATTATAAGAAGTCGAGTTCTGTCTATGACACTTTGATTTCTTGTTGAACATCATTCTTTACTTTTCTTCGGACTCAAAAGAAAAAATTACCAACAGGCAAATAACTGTAGCGTCGGTTCCCATATTGGGCGGCTACATCCAGCGTCTGTAGCCAGATGGGGTCGCTGTTACAAAATCAAGGAAGGCAATAGGAAACCACTTTGAAATTATTCCTATGAAAAGCCAATGACTACTCTCGAAAGTAAATTATCCAGAGGTACAAAAGTCGCCCAATCGGATCTCGGGGGGTGGGGGGGGGGGCGCATTGAGCAGAGTCAAAAATAAAGAACTAACTATAGGTACATGGAACGTACGATATCTATTATAACCGGGAGAAACCCATATATTGGAACAAGAACTTCAAAGAAATAAAGTACAAATCACTGGAAGGAATCAGAACACTACACATCTATAAATAACAATAATATCTATTTCTTGGAACATGAAACATTTAGTAGAAAAGGATTAGCAATAATTACAACCAAGCAAATCACCAAACATATTATAGGGTACAATCCTATAAATGATAGAATGATATCGATTAAGATAAACATTAAACCCGTAATTATGAATATAATACAAATATATGCCATTATTACTAACGCAGATAAGGAAACCATTGAAAATTTTCACACAACCTTAGAAGAGATGATAAACTCTATTCCAAATAGATAACTGCTTATCATTATGAGGGACTCCAATCAAAAAGTGGGAAAAATAGAAGACAACACACATATGAAAAACAACATAGAAAAACATAGACTAGGACCAATAAATAAAAGAGAAAGAGAGTTTATAAATTTCTGTATTAATAACAATTTGACAATAATTAATATCATATTTAAAAAACACGCAATACGTTAATACACTTGGCAATTCCCGGATGGCAACTATCGTAATCAAATGGATTATTTTCTATTACGCACACGTTGGCGCACTTCAATACGCAACACAAAAACATACAAAATAATTCCAGGGAACAAACAACGGAAACCATAGCTAACGGATCGTACATGGGAACTAATCATAAAGAGAAGATAATTAAACAACACGACTATAAATATTAAAACCAAAATACATAGATATAATATCTTTACCCATAAAATACAAAGAGCATGTAGAGAAGACAAAAACAACTGTATAAAAAATATATGTACAGACTTACCAAAACGCGCAAAACACAATTATAATAAAGAACTCTATATGGCAGTTAAAAGCTAACTCATAATTTTAAAGCAAGATCTTGGAGAAATGGGGAAGGTGAAAAAGTTACAGACATATCTGATATTCCGAAAAGATGGAAAGAATACTGTGAAAAACTGTTTAAGAACAATGAAATTGACATAGGAGAAAATATCAGTATGACAGAAAATGATGAAAAAACATAGATCTTAAAAGAGGAAATTGAAAATGCAATAAGAAATCTAAAGGGAAGAAAGCTGTTGGATGCGACAGAATCGCAGCTGAAATTATAAAAGCCATGGGAGAAAACGGAATTTAAATTTTTCAGATTATATGTCAAACAATCTGGGACACTGGAGTATGGCCACAGAAATGGACAATATCCATCCTACTTCTCCTTCATAAGAAAGGGCTAAAAAACGTCTGCACCAATTACAGATTAATTGCACTAGTTTCCCATACCAGCAAAATACTACTACACATTATCAATCAACGCCTTAAAACGTACTTAAACTGGCAAATAGCTGCACAGGAAGTTGGTTTTAGAGAAGGAAGAGGTATTACAATGGACAGATCTTCAACTTAAGATTAATTATAGAAAAGGGAAGAGAATTTAATACCCCTATATACATTTGCTTTGTCGACTACACCAAAGCCTTCAACACCATTAACTGGCAGAAACTATGGCAAATATTATCAGAGATGGGTGTTCCAAAACATCTGATATGTCTAATAAAAGGACTATATGAGCAAAATAATGTTATAATAAAATTGGATCAACAAATATCAAACCCGTGCAAAACAGAAAAGGGGCTAGACGGGGCTGTATCATATCGCCAATTCTATTTAATATTTACAGCAAATTAATAATGAAAACGGCCTTAGAAATTCGGAATGGAAAATTCACAATCAACGGACTTAAAATAAATAATTGAGGGTATGCCTATGATACGGCTATCCTTGCTAACAATATTGAAGAACTAACACAACTAATCGAAAAATTAGAAACAGAAAGTGTTAAACTTGGATTGAAGATTAACTATGAAAAAGGTAAAGTGATGATAGTTGACAGAAAAGAACAAAATTGACCTGAGATTAGATGTATCCCTTTTGTGTCTTAAAGATTCACGAATCTTATAAATAGACCCCATATGTCCAAGTTGATTTTATTGTGGGAGTTTATTTTCTCTTGTAAGCTTTGACTTGCGCCTAAGAAGCCAATGCATTTGTTTCAGTTTCATGTTAATGTATATTACTTTTGCTATTTTATGTGGTCTCTGCGTTAGCTTCTAGCCATTGTCAGTTCTATGTATTTTACTTCGGATATCGATCAGGGCGTCAAGATCAATGCGGAAGTGTACAAGAAGAACATCCTGAAGCTCACTTGCCTCCAAACACCTTTGGGGCTCCCGGACACTGCGCCAAGAACACGCAGTGTGGCCGTCTTGCTCTCCCGACTACAATCCAATGGACTTCTCTGTCTGGGCGGAGTTGACAAGGAAGGCCTGCGTTACTTCCGCTCATCTGTGGAATATCTGGGGCAAATTCTCCATCAAGTAGGTACTCGATGATATTATATTCGAAAATATAATGTACTAAGTTCAATTCTATTTGGACACAGATTGTGGCAACTTTCAGCAAATATTAGTGGCACACTTCTAACAAAAGGAGCTGCAAACTACCTTGCAATATAGTAAATTATTTTAAAATTATTAAATAATTATCAGATTTAATAACAATCATTACAATTTTTCAAACATCTTTTTTTAAAAAGTTATACTCATTTATGATGAGCATAGTACCAAATTATATATTATATTTAATTCAAAAACTAATCTAATACTAAATTTATTATAGTATTTTAAACCCATTAGACGTCTCTATAAAATATTTAGATGTTCTTACAGAGAGACACAATAGATTGTATGAAGACAAACGTTGTAACCTGCGTACGTCTATTGTAATTCAACAGCACACAAAGTATATGATGTTTGCTTCTTACAGCTAATTTCTGCGATACAAAGCTGTTCGAGAATTTCCAAATTTGTTTCTCCAAATTCGCGTTACCCCGCTAGGGAGGCAACTCGCTGAGGCATATTAAAGTTCTGCCAGGATAGTTAAAGTAAACTACAATGGCTGCAGGATATTTACACTTTGAGATTGAGAAAATTTATAATTAAACGCAACAACTTGCTGCCTTAGCAGCGGCGGTTCAATATGGTCTCTGCGAAGTTTATTCATGATTCGCTCCTAATAAGTAGCTGTTGGTTTAAACTTTGCGGCTTCTCCCTATTGCAGAGGAAGAAACGCCGGCAATTTGGGCCCGTGCGTGCCAAGAGCAACTCCCCCGAACTTGTAGTTGTTTGCCACAATTGCATTTCGGCGAATTTATAACGGCGGGGACTTTTAATTGTGCCATACAGGCGATGGAAATGGGAAAGTTAGACGAAAGTAATTCAAACTGCTAATGCCACTAATTATTTTTAAATTTAGTTTTTCGCTTAATAAATAGCAGCATGTTTAACGCAAAACATTTAGAAATAAAAATCTGCAACCCTTTGTCTTCTCAAACAACGAAAGATTATTTTGACACAAATACTTTTAAATACTTAAATGTAAAATGCATGCATTCATTTTGGAGTTAATACCAAAAAAACAAGTTTAATGCTGGTTTCTGTAATTAAAAAAAAACAATAGAGCTATACACTGACAGTAAATTTCTAAAATTTTTTTGATGTTATACAAGTAGATTTAAAATATTTAAGTTGAAGAATAGGATAGTGAGTTAGATACTCCTTTGCAATTTCGGTGAAGGATAAATCTACTTCAGGGAAGGATCCCTGAAAACGCAAGCCTCGACTTTTCTTTACTTTCTAAATTCGGGAGAAAGCCGTATTCCAAACCTAATCCTGTTCTTAACCTATTTTTCTTTCCATGCCCTGTCCATGCACCAAGACCACTGGCCATAGTGGTACATTAGGACGAATTCCTCCAATATAAAAATATATCAGAGCAAGTGGCCCTCAGTTCACAGCAATTTTTAAGCTACAACCCAAGGTAAACAGTGAGAGGACGGGAGGTGCTCAGACTGCTTGAGTTCGAACAGAATGACGAAAAAAGGATAAAAACGCAAGGGAAACAGAATTACTTATTAGTACTTATAATGTAATAACTCTCCTAGGAGAAGACAGAGTAGTAGAATTAGAACAGGAAGCAAAGAAAATTAGATGTTTAAGTGAGATTAGAAGAATAGGAGAACAGTGTTTAAAGCTTAAGTAGGAAAATACACTATTCCACAAAGGATAAAAAGAAAAGAGTAAAGTGAGAGTAGGATTTCTCATAAATAAGAAAGTGAGTGCAAATATAGAACACTTCAAAGCAGTAATTCCCTAGAATCTAGGGAATCTAGGGTTTGGCAACCTGCGGCTCGCGAGCCGCATGCGGCTCTTTTGATATAAAGTTGCGGCTCTCCAGTTCCATACGCAAAAAACTAATAATTTATTATCAAAACCCTTAAAAAATAAGAAAATATATTTTTAAGACAGGCTGGCGTCGTGTTGGTACTGGATTGTTCATTCATTCATTTCTTATATTGATCAGGGTGGGTCTGGTCTGACTTTTGTTCGTTTGGCTGGTCAGTCATACTTTGAATGGGGTTAATGAAATTTCTCTGGTAGCTCTATTATAATGTATTTCCGGGAATTGGCCACTTAGTGTTAATATTCAGGTACGTCGCCGATAGAATCAGTATTAGTACAAAGTGTAAACTGTAAGGGTAGTCTGTATCATAGTGTTTTATCGTTTGTGTATGTCGTTTAAGTGCTTTAATTTTATTTATTTCTCACTGTAAAATTTTGAAGGAAACATAAGGTAATTATTTTTATTATTTGTTTTTAAGTTACAATGTAGGCGCAATACACACATCGTTCTTTTCTGGCAGTTTTACGTCGGGTAAAATTGCACGAGTAAACACGCGGAATGACATGACAACGTCCACACATTACACGTTCTATACTGTAAATATTATCCCATTTTCACGTTTTAAAGTTTTAAGACCTTGAGTTTTGATAAGGAATAGAAATATATTGGAAAAGAGAATTTTGGAACGCTGGCACAGAGGACGGTTTTCCGCCACATCGAAATACTCAGAGGCGGATATAAGGGCGGGCGCAGCGGGCGCGCCCCCGGGGCCCCGACCTCCACGGAGCTCCGCAAAAACCTGACTTTACACTTAATATTAATAGTAGTTAATATTTTTTATTTATTTAATAATATGGTTAACTCGTATTTTTATTTTCCTTGTCTCTCTTGTTTTATTGGGGGCCCAATATTTTTCTGATTCCGGTGTCTCAACTGACCTAAATCCGCCATTGCGTTGCATGTGTGTTAATTTAATCGCTTGCAGTTTTTGCAGGTTTATTCGCTTGTTGTTTGAAGAAGAATTAGATTTAGAAGTGTATTATCTTCTCAAAGGTATGTAAGTCAGTAACATAATTGAATTATATATCTGAACATTGTGTTAACGTAGTAATAATGGTTAATAAATTGGCCGTTTTAAATAGTTAAGTAAAATTTTAAAAAATAATTTTTTCAGCTTCGCTGTCAGCATGGCATCTGGCAAAAAAAGAGAAGAACTGAAGAAGAAAACCGAGAATTCAATCAGGTTTGGACGGAGTCGTTTGTGTTCATATGCAACACAGATGGCCTTTCGACTTGTCTCATTAGCCACGAAAAACTCGCACAGAATAAGAAGTCAAATTTGGAGAGACACTTCACTACAAAACATACCCAGTTTGCGAGTAAATATCCAGCTGGTGACGCAGGAAAAAAAGCTGTTGAAGAGCTCCAAAAAAATCAAACAGTCAAGTTTCATGTTAAGGAAGTTGTCACAATCTTCCAATAATGTAAATCTGGCAAGCTTTGCAGTATCATTAGAAATAGCGAAAAGAGGAAAACCATTTACAGATGGTGAGTACGTGAAAGATTGTTTTATACGTGCATCTGAAGAACTGTTTCGTGATTGTGAAAACAAAGCAGAAATCATGAAAAAATCACTGATTTGCCATTATCTGCTAAAACAGTACAAGATAGAACTTCGAAAATGTCTTCAAATGTAACACATATGCAAGTGGAAGACATTCAACTTGCTTCTGCCTTATCACTTGCTATAGATGAGTCTTACGACATAAAAGACACGGCACAAGTTATCCTTTTTGTCAGGTATATGTCGTCCCAAGGTCCAAAAGAAAAACTGCTAGGATTGCTACCGCTCTCAGGGCAGACTCGTGGAGAAGATATAGCAAATGCTGTGCAAAAACGATTGGAAGACAATGGAACGATATAAATAAAATCGTTTCTATAGCAACTGATGGAGCCAGAAGTATGACAGGAATACATAGAGAGGTAACATCAATTCTTCAGAAAAAAGTAAACCACGAAATTCTAATATTTCACTGCATAATTCATCAAGAAGCGCTTTGTGCCCAAACATTTCCGGCTGAAATAGTTGAGGTCATGAACTTGGTAATTAAGATTATTAACAGCATCTTGACAAAAGCACTCTACCATCGCCAGTTTAAAGATTTCCTTGCAGAAATAGATAGCCAGTATTCTGACCTACTTCTGCACAATAAAGTTCGATGGCTGTCCAGAGGTAACGTATTGCAACGTTTTGCTTTGTGCTTGAGTGATATAAAAACATTCCTCAATGAAAAAAGTATTTACTATCCTGAATTGGAAGAAGACAAATGGCTGTAAAAATTCTACTTCATGGTAGATACCACAATGAAACTAAATGAACTAAATCTAAAACTGCAAGGAAAGGGCAACCCAGCCTACGCCTTGCTTGAAGAAGTAGTTTGTTTCGAAAAGAAATTACTTCTTTTTGTTGAAGACATCGAGAGCGGTAAATTACTTCATTTTAAACATTTGAAGCAATATCGCGATGGGACCAATGCATCTATTGACACGAATTACTTCAGAATAATTATAAAAAAAATGAAGGATGGATTCTCTGAAAGATTCGAGCAATTTAAAACAAACAAAAGTACTCTCGCGTTCATAGTAAATCCTCTCAACACAAATACAAATGAAATTAGACATTGAACATTGAGCCATTTCAAGTTGATGCTGGATCACTTCAAATGCAATTGCTGGATTTGAAAACCAAAGACTTGTGGAGTGGCAAGTTCACAGAACTCAAGAGCAAGTTGGAAGAGTTGGAGGTCCAGCAATGCATGCACATCGCGCAGCACAAGTGGACAGCTTTAAAAGAAATGCAGCGAGTTGAAGCCCTCATATTATATATATAATAATCTTCCACAATGCTACAGTGAGGTGAAGAAGTTGGCATATGGAGTGCTCACGATCTTCGGGTCGACATATTTGTACGAGCAAGCGTTCCCTTGCATGAATATAATAAAAAGTAAAGTTAGAAGTCAACTAACAAATCTAAATCTAGAGATCTAGAAACTTAAACCAACAACTTATAAGCCAGATTTAATAAAACTTTCAAAAGACATGCAAAGCCAATGCTCCCATTGATGTGTACATTTGTGTTATTATATTGTTTTATATATTATATTATTTATATTATATTATTATATTATTTCGTATTTAAAGGCGTTTATTTTAAATCAAAAATCAAATATGTATAAGCAAATACTATAATATTAAAACGACAATTTTTACTGGCTCTTTAAAAACTAAGAAATTTCGAAAATTGTAACTTTTGGCTCTTCCGTTTCAAAAGGTTGCCGACCCCTGCCCTAGATTGTATATATACCAATACAGATATCTAAAAAAGATCAGTTAAAAGTCGTTCAAGTTTATGCACCTACCAGTGACTATAAAGACGAAGAAATAGAACAACTGTTTCATACAAAATACCTATTAATTATAGAAATCTTTAATTCAAAAATTGGACAAAAGCAGGAAATAGTAGATAATTGCAGTGGAGATCGAAATGACAGAGGGGATATGTTAATACATTTTATGAAACAACAGCAGCTAAATGCCATAAATTACTTTTCAAAAAAAAAAGGAAAATGGACGTGGCGCACTCAAATGGGCAAACCAAAAATGAAATTGACTTTATCATATTTTCTCACAAACAAATAGCAAAAGATGTTACACTGTTTAATACAATAAATATAGCAAGTGTCCATAGATTGGTAAGAGAAAAAATAAATATTAAGAAATGAGAGAATTAGAGTTATACAAAAACAAAACATGGGGCCGGCGAAGAGAATTGCTCTGTAAGCAATCCCAGAACGAACTTAAAAAAAGCTTTCGATTTCGATTTCGAATTTCGGGAATATTCGAAATCGAATATCTGGAAAATTATTCGACATAGAATTTTTTCTTCATTTTCGAATTCAGCGTAAAATTTCTAATAATAATCACATTTAAAATCGTAATGTCGAAAATTTTCCCGAAATTCGAAGTCGAATATCTCGAAAACTATTCGAGATAAAAAATTTTTGATTTCGATTTTGAAATCAGCGTAAAATTTCCTATAAGAATCCATTTTAAAATTTTAAAAAATCCATAAATTTGTGACAGCGACAGACAGACCGACAGACCAACAGACCGACAGACATATAGAATTCAGTAACGAACTTTTTAGGTTCGTTGAAAGTTAGAAGGTAGACATACCTATATCAGCAAATGCAGAAGAATATGCAGAAAAACTAAGTAAGAAAAAAAACACAACTATAGAAGCATCGTCCTTAGTAACACAAAATGGAAAAAAGAGATAGTAAGATCACAAAAATTACAAAAAAACTGTTGAAAAAATAGGATAGTTAACAAAAAATCGGAAAAAAAGTCGATGCTCTTAGTAAAATTAATAAATTAATAAGAAAGAAAATAAAAAATGATTAGAAAGCTTGGCACGGGGCAAAAATCCAAGAAGCTTTATAAAAGGGGAAAAACGAAACAATGATAAAAAAGACTAGGAAATACAATAGCGATATTACTGATACACAAGGGAATTTAATTATGAATAATAAAAATAACAGAAAAATTTTATAAAGAACTATAAAGCACAGAAACAGTAACAAAAATTGAAAACATAAAAAAAAGATTATAAATGTGAACTCGGAAGATATATCTGATATGGAAATATATGAAATAGAAAAAGTCTTCAAACAGACAAAAATAAAAAAAGCATTGGGAGAAAACCGAATACACTCAGAAATTCATGTCTAGAAGTTGGGACAATACCATTATTATATCGCTTTTAAAAAAATTAACAAAACTTGTTTCGAGAACTGCGTATACAAATTACTAATAAAAATTATAACAGGTTTAACAAGAAATCAGACGAATACCAGCCACCAGAACAAGCGAGTTTCCGTAGAGGTTATAGTAGCTTTGCCTTTGTAGACTAAAAAGCATACGACAACCTGCATAGAAGTATGATATGACAAGAAATAAATAAAAATTAAGGTTAACGAGAAATAGGTCAGAGTAGTACAATCGTTATATCAAAGCACCTAGGCACAAATAAAGATAGGAGGAAAAGTAACCGGAATCTAAAGGTTTGAAACAAAAGTGCACATTTTCTTCCTTGTTGTATAATATACATGTAGAACAGACCTTAGAAAGGTGGTATAAAAAGTGCGCAAGGATGGGAATTCCAATACGAAATAAGCATCCACATTCACTCACGTTTGCAGATGACTAAATAATTTTTGCACAGGAAGGAGGATATGACATATACGTTGAGGAAAATTTGAAAAGTAGGACTTCAATATAAATTATAAAAAATAACAGATTATATAAGCCTTGGAGGATAAAAATTTTTTAAAAAAATGATGAAACAGAGAAACCGTGCACAGAATATAAGTATCTAGGATCAATAATAGCCAATACGTCAAGAATCTAAGAGAAAATTATGGAAAAAAAGAGCGATGTGAGCATTACATGGAACCATTTGGAACAATTTACAAAAGAAACAAAGAAGAACATATTTTAGGCTATAATAGAAAGCATAACAACTTATGAAGGAGAGACGTGGCAGATTACAAATATAATATGATACAAAATAAAAACGCTAAACTACATGAGATGTCTACAATAGGCACAAAAAGACAGAATGACAGAAGTAATATGGCAAAAAATGGAAGTAACCACATCAATCGCTAGTAGACTAAAAAACAAAGTGCTGAGACGGTATGGATACGTCAAGGAAACGGAGGAAGGAAAATGGCCAGAACAAATTATAAATTGGTTACCACAAGGCAAGAGGAAAAGAGGAAGGCCAGCCGTCAAATGGAAAACATACATAAAAACTACAATGAGAGAATCAAGACTAAATGAAGGCAGCTGGGAAGACAGGAAATATTGGAACTTGAGAACGGCAAACCTTTAAGAGAAGCTATATATATATATATATATATATATATATATATATATATATATATAGAGAGAGAGAGAGAGAGAGAATAGCAAACAAAGATTTGAGCGAAAAATCAAATCAATATTAATTTATTTTAAATTATTTAATGAAATGTATCTAATAATTATGGATGGAGGAGACAAGCTACCTTGTTTATTACCTAAGCTAAATATTTTTTAAAACTACAACTAATATAATATATAGAAGCAGACGTTCCTAAAACCATAAGAAAATGCAAACTTTTCTTTAACCAAACTGAGTCTCAGATCTTGTAACAAACGCGTTAATACAACTAATAACTACTTTTATCAGTTTTAGTAGGTAATTCTTGACAAAGAAAAAAATTATATGAACATATGTTTCAAAATATATGTATTTCCGTTTTCATATGAGAAATAAATAGAGACGATCGGAAGACAGTCCGAATTTAACAAAAAACCTACCGTTACAGACAACAACCAAATCATAAAACTGTTGAAGCAGTGAGAAACACGTCTGTTTGATAGTAGAGGTGAATCTTTTTAATTAAATTGGAAGAATGTATTTTAAAATATAGAAGACCACGTTGAGTGACCTTCATGAAAAGTACTACTTCCTCTATCACTTGCAGCGTATGCATGGAATATATCTTTCTAAGAGAATAGTTTCTCCGTTGATTTCTACAAAAAGTCACTACTATTATGAGATTTCTGTGGTTAATCATCTTTAATCAATTTTTAGTAAAGCTGGTATGATCGTATGCAAACTAGACAAAGTTCCCATGTTGTAAAGGGTGTTCCAAAGGAAACGCAGGACTCAAATTGTGTGCCATTTTTTGTATTTGTTCTGATTGGTAACAACTTGCAGTAATATTGAAGTTAGTTAATACAAAACGCTACTCGAAAAGGGAGCGATGGCGCTGCGAACGATAGTGTGTCTACGAACCTCTCGATCACTGTAACTGAACATTTCAAAAAGCATGCAGCGGATTTTAAGAAAAGATCCGCACCCGTTCTAGATTCTACTAACTTAGGAACTAATGACTGGAAGACCATTTAAAACGCCAGCGCAGATTTTTATGGTCTCATACTGTGAGATTTTTTCCTCTAGGGATTCCTGAAACTAAAGGCTGTGCTAATAAGAACGATTTCTGAATTATAACTAAAGGTTTGAAGAATGGTCCACGAAATTGAGTTAAAAATTAATATCAAATCCTGCGTTTCTTTTATGATACCCTTTATTTTATTATCAACGATTTTAGCACCAATGTTTACACCAGGATTATTGATGACCATCTGGTTGAACCCGTTATTCTTCTACAACACCTCAATAGTCTGTTGTATGTGTTATTTCTAAATAACACTTTGCCTTTATTGATTGAAAATGTGATTTTAATAGTACGACTGATTATATGGCTGATGAATGACAAAGTTTAGTGTTGACATTCATTAGCATCCCAATCACTTTTTCTAAGACAGATAGAAGGAAATAATTCTGTTTTATAGTCTACCTGATCAACAGACTTAAACACTTTTAAGGTGTATCTATGGAGCACCTGAAAAATGAATTCTATAATGAGCTAGTTTTTTAATATAGTCCGGAAAATTTATGGTGCAACGCATTTGTGTTTCTATTGAAGCCTCCGGGTAGATGCACTTTAAACAATTATTGCTTCAGTTCTCAGAAATGTATGGCATAGAGTTGTGCAATGCAACTTTCTTTAATGATTCAATATTTCGAGCTTACTATGCATTTCCCAACATATTTTTATTTAAACTCTTTCGCACTTTTTACTATCAGGAATAACCTTGTAAAGACTATCCTCATAATTAACATTACGAGTTGAGTTTTGGACAGCAGAGTGTACAGACGTGGTGTGGTTCGTGTGTGATATCCAGACAGAGGCCAGGCGCGGTATCGGAACCCGTGCCACTTATCTGCTGGGTATTGCTGTTATTCTGGTAAACTCAATCAAATATCTAATCCTTGGCAGAACGTAACATTATATACAACAATGACGCCGGTTTTACGGCTAATTCACAACAATCAACAAATAACAACATTCCCTTCATGTATAATTCGCAACCTCAAATGCAGTGGCGGGTGCAAGCACAGCAACCATAAACAATGCAGTTACAGCAATCTCAACAAACTTTGATACCACAGTGGAATATAGCCTAGGCCAATAAAACACGGATGAATACTTTCATACAACAGACACCTAATTATTTACCTATGCGGGAATCGTACCCCTCACTACAAAGTGTTCCAAATAGTACAGCACTGATAAACTCTGGTTATTTATATTTGCAAGCGCTGCAACATGGGGCGCCATCAGATCATGTTATTAATACAATACCGCACCAGTTGACAAATCCTTCTAACAACGATGTTATTATGTCAGTCGCCAGTGATAAATCAGAAGTTATAACATTAAATGAGTTTCAAGAAGTAAGACGACATAAAAGAAGGAGAAGCGGTGATGTTTCTTCATAGTTAAGGAAGCAGCCTAACACAGGAACATCCACCTCCAACAGGTACGATGCACTAGCATCAGTCGCAAATGATACAGGAGAGCAATTCACTAGATCGATACCCGCTGCAGAAAAGGAGAAAAAAGAGATTCAAGTTCCTCCTTTCATAATTCACTATGTAACAGCAATAAACCCTCTGCTACAATCAGTTAATAACCACATAGATAAAACAGCTTACAATTATCAATTATTGCAAGGTAACCAAGTCAAATTACAAGTAAAAAAAGTAGAAGACTATAAAGTATTAAGGGATGCTCTTGATAAAAATAAAGTAGCAAGCACACATATAGCCTTGAAGAGGAGAAGACATACAGAGTCGTGTTAAAGAATATGCATCATTCCACAGAAACTGCCCTAATCAAGGAAGTACTGTTTAAAGCAGGGCACGAAGTTGTAAATATTATGAATGTTATCAACCGAGAAAATAAGAAGAAAAAAATCTCTTCTTCATTGATATCAAGCGTAACGCAAATAACAAGAACATATTTAAAATTAAAAATATTGAAAATGCAATTGTGCAATTTGAAGAACCCATAAGGAAAACGCAGATACCTCGGTGTAAAAATTGCCAGTGCTATGGCCACACAAGGCACAGGTGCACTAGGCCAGACCGATGCGTCAAATGTGCAGGGCTGCACGACTATCGCACGTGTGCAAAAAACCGTAATGATGGTAAACCTGCCAAATGCGTACTATGCGACGGTGCGCACCCAGCTAATTACAAAGGCTGTAAAGTTTATGTCGACATCCTAAACAGAAGAAATCCGGGTCTAGCTTTTAAAATACTTACCTCCGGTAATCAGCAGCGGACAATTCAACCAACAACGCAACAGCAAATGACACAAGTACAACCTAATCAAGAACAACAAAATCAACCTCAGAAGCTAACGATGACCAGTATGCAACATAAAATCCTCACTCCCCTTAATACAGATATGTTGGAAAAACGTCATGCCAATTTTCATGTTACAGCAAGCCGTCAATATAATCAAATAAATCGTCAACAACCAGGTCAGCAAACAGGGGACTTAACCACCATCATTATATCAATGCAACAAACTATATTGGCGGAACAGCAAACAATAAATGAATTATCAACACAGATCAGGCTCCTAAGAGAAGAATTGTCAAATAATAAAAATGACTCCATTATATAAAATCGCCTTACGGAATGCCAATGGGCTTTCAAAACACAAGCAAGAAGTAGAAATGTTTCTTAAGTTACATAATCTAGATATTTTACTCGTTTCAGAGACTCATTTCACAAGCTCAAGTTACCTCAAAATACAAAACTACAACATATATTCCACAGAACCGATCAAGAATAGTGTTAAACATTGTGAGCTATCAAAATTCTAGGAGAACTTCCTACAAGCAACTAGTGTTCGAATAGAAGACTGGCACGGTCCTCTCACACTCTCAGCAGCGTACTGCCCGCCAAATCTCCCTACTAACAAAGAAGGTTTTATTAACTATTTCGCTCCCTGGGTAATAGGTTCCTAGCAGGTGGAGACTATAATGTGAAAAATACTCTCTGGGGCTCCCGTATATCTCCACCAGGACGGGGAAGAGTACTATATAAAGTTGTCCAAGAACTACAGCTAAATCATTTATCAACATATGAACCAACGAACTGGCCCACAGATGTTAACAAAATTCCGGACTTGCTGGATTTCTTCGTGACCAAAGGTATAGCTCCTGGGTACCTGGACATCTCATCATGCTTGGATCTTAACTCCGATCACACTCCCGTTATAGCTACAATAAGTGCAACAATTATTGAAAAAGAAAAGTCATCAAAACTTATTAATAACAGATCAGATTGGGACCACTTTAGATCTTTAGTGGATAATAAAATGAATATGAGAATACCGCTCAAAACCACTGATGACGTTGAGGCTGCGGTATGGAACTTCACCCAAGTATTACAAGAGTCGGCTAGGGAAGCGACACCAGATATCCCAATTATAAGGAAACAGGAATGCTGTCCCTGGTCATCAAAAAAAAAAATTGCTGAAAAAAGAAGGCTGAGGAGAATCTGGCAGAACAATGGTTACCCCTCTGATGAAACACGCTATAATAAAGCATCTGCGGAACTCAAGAGTTTAATCAAAGACTTAAAGAATAAAAGCTTTCAAGAGTACTTGGAAAAGTTAGGCCCTACCATTGATACAAACTACGCTTTGTGGAGAGCAACCAAAAGGATTAAATACCAGCATAACAAATTCCCCCAATACGCAAAGAAGACAACAGTTGGGCACGCACTGATTCGGATAAGGCAGATGTTTTTGCTCAGTAACTTAGTAAAGTTTTTCAAGCTTTGCCCTCTTCTTTAACACCAGAAGAAGATGCTGAAATAAAGAATTATCTCCACACACCATATCAATTGGCCCCACTGCCAAAGCTCTTGTCAGTTAAGGAAGTTAAAGATATGGTTAAAAATGATCTACATCCAAAAAAGGCCCCAGGCATTGATCAAATAACAGGAAAGATAATCAAGGAACTTCCTCGCAAAGGCTTTGCTATGATTACAATCTTATTCAATTCAGTCCTGCGTTTAGGGTACTTTCCGTTACTCTGGAAGGTGGCTCAAGTGATTCTTATATTAAAACCTGGGAACCACCCAACGAGGCTACTTCATATAGGCCAATTAGTTTACTATCCATACTTGGTAAATTATTAGAAAAATTGCTAGCCAAAAGACTTACGCCAATCATCGAAGAGATGAATTTGATTCCAGCGCATCAGTTTGGATTTAGAAGGAAGCATTCAACCATACAGCAGGTCCATCGTGTAGTCAACTTAATAAATCAATATTTTGAAGAAAAAAGTTACTGCACAGCAGTCTTCCTCGACGACAGCCAAGCATTCGATAAGGTGTGGCACGATGGCCTGCTGTATAAATTGAAAAGATCGCTACCACATTCATATTATATTATAATTCAATCATACTTAGAAGAAAGATACTTCCAGATAAAATATTATCAAACGCTCACTAAAATATATATCCTTTTTACAGCTGACATGCCTACCAATGATCAGTCGCTCACAGCTACTTTTACGGATGATAAAGCAATCTTGGTGAAACATAAAGACCCAGTAACAGCTGCAAGAACGTTACAAAATCACTTAAATGATATTGTAAATTGGACCAAGAACTGGAGAGTTAAAATAAATGAGTCTAAATCATACCACATTACATTCACAAAGTGTAGAGGCAACTCACCACAAGTTTTCATTAACAACAATCCATTACCTCAAGTAACAGAGGTCAAATATTTAGGAATGCACCTTGATAAGGGGCTAACATGGAAGCCACATATTTGAAATAAAAAAAAACAACTTGGCACCAAATTTAGCAAACACTACTGGCTAATGGGCAGAAAATCCAAACTGTCTCTCAGGAATAAATTGTTAGTTTACAACGTCGCTTTCAAACCAATTTGGACTCATGGTGTCCAACTATGGGGAACTGCAGCCAACACTAACATCCAAATTATCGAAAGATATCAGTCAAAAGTCCTACGTGCTATGCGCGATGCTCCGTATACAGTTAAGGAAACTATTAGAAAGTTTAGTGCAAAATATCTAAATAAACTAGAACATCATAGCAACGTCTTAGTGATCAACCTTTTGGACAATAGTGACAACATTCAAAGAATATTCAGATTAAAGCCCCTTGACCTGCCAAATAGACTTTAGTTGTAGTTAATGTTTTTATTATTATTATAAATATAAGCAACAACTATATTTTAAGATAACACTGAGTCAAGGTCACTGGACCCTAACTCACATGCATACTACTCAACCCACAATTCACACATTAAATTTGCTTATTGTAAGTCTTTATAGATTGCAAATAGTTAATAAATTAATAAAAAAAATAATTAACATAGTATTATGTAAAATAATGGGTAAATAAAAACCTTTGATAAGTACAGTACAAGAAAAAGGAAAGTAAATTGTAAAATGTCAAAATTAAGTCTTGTAGTTTTGTTCTATATTTCAGGTAATACAATAAATTTGTTTTAAGAGTATCCTCTAGGATCAAATAATCATGCACAATTGGCCACAATCCCATCTAAAAACCTCTTAAACGTCTTAAAAACCAAAGTTTACAAATGGCACGGATTTGATATTAATTAACAGGCAGCTGATGTATCGGACACGCACAAAAAATTGTGTGCGGCATCAGTCGCAAAATTTTGTAATCAAAATACCGGATCACGGGATTTAGAAGTGCGTGACATAAATCGTTTTTTAATGCCGCTATTCGGTGGATTGATCTGTGGCTTTGACGTGATTTGATGGAAATTAATGCGATTCGTGTGTTGGTTGTAGCGCTATTCAATAAACATTTTTACACTTGCTACATTACGCCCCGAGTGCGCCGAACTAATTGGTTGTAGCAGTGCATGGTAAATTTAATTACGGAGCGACGTTCGGCGTTTTTGTTGTTAATTTGTTTAAATACTTCGAACGCTCCCGATTATATAATTTGCTTATCGAGTACTACGTTTAGTAGTTTAGTTCTTTAAGTTTAATTAGCATTAATTATTCAAACATGGCATTAAAGAACATAAATATTCAGAAGTACGTACACAAAAACCTACTGATGTTGATAAAAATATATACTGTACAAATTTGCACGATCTTAATTTACACGCATCCAATTTTGTTTTTGATTAATTTTTATTTTACTTGTAGATGAGTTAACCACATTTAGTTTTTGATTACTATCTGTGGGGTTGTCAAGATAACTAAAAAGCGAAACAATGAAAATAACATTAAAATATAAAAAAAACTTAAATTCATTTACATGAAACTTGGCAAAATTAAATGGTGTTAAGAATCATATTATTCAATGTAACCTGCATTAACGGTCACGATCTTCTCGAACTGGGACCTAATCCTGCTGCAGGCCAACACAACATATTCCTTGTTTATATGTGTAATTTGCCTTCACAATAGAGGCGTTTAAGCTGTGCTTGGTGTTATCATACCTCTCATTGACCTTCGTCTCGATCACGCCTACATGTAACAGCAGTGCAGTTGGGGCTGGAGGGTGGTAAAATCAGCGATAATACAAATTGTTGTATAGCCATGTCTGCGTCTTTCTTGCCTTGCTGGAACACGAAGTAAGCCCAGCGGCCACCTCCTCTATCCAAGATTTGACAACTGTTTCTATCAGATTGATATGGTTGTTGGTTGTCACCCTAGGGCTTTCTCAAAAAAATGGCAGCATTACCATATAGTCAAGAATCTTTATATGCTTGAGGCACAGCCAATGCTCATTTACCTTCATATCTTGGATAACATTTTTTTTGTTTAAAAAGAATCGCAGGAAGTTGTGATTGACGTGGTTTAGTAGTGCTTCAGACTTTAACTTTCTTTTCATCATATTTGGCTTAGCCGACAATTGATGGTTTCTCAATTTGAAAGACTTGTAATGAAGATCTTGATGCACTGCTGAAATGGCTGTTGACCTTACTATGTTTACTTTGCCAGGTCAATTCGCTAATTAATTTGAGGATGACTTTGTCACTTAGTGGAATGTATTGCTAAACTGACCGCCGACGTTACCACGTCCACTTTTTTGTCAAGTCAGCCATATTCCGCCTAGAATTCTGATCAATCTTTTTTTTTTAATTTGAAGAAACATTTATCAGTTCTCTTGCCATCAGATTTCTTGCTACCAGTGGCTCCGTCAGTAGATTTTTTGGATTTCTTGCCAATTTTCCGCCTTGAAAGGATTTGAGTATAGCAACTTTATAATCGTATTCTAGGTACATTTTATCTACAATCGTAGCTAATTTATTGTTGGTAGTAGTACTTATTTAGTAAATAAGTTATCTCATGGTATATTCCAGCTTTTTGTTTGCGTATTTTAACTAATATTATTCTTCTTTTTCAGATGCCATATCCTCAATGGATATTGACAATCACAATAGCCTATATTTATGTGTCAGCTGCCAATCTAAATAAAACGGCTAAACGGTTTATTGTCGCAACCTTCTCCTGCGGCTAAATCCCTTTTTTCTTTCACTTTTCTCTTATAATATTAATTCCGCATTATGTGTCTAAGGTATGCGGTTTTTCTTAATTTTACATTGTTGAAGATTTCTTTTTTGCTTAATCGCTGTAATACTCTTTCGTTAGACACATGATGGATCCATAAAATTCTTAGCATACGCCTATAACACCACTACTCAAATGCTTTCAGGCGTTCCATGGTGTCTTCTATGCGAGTCCAGGTTTTCATTTCATATTATTCAGAATATACAGCACTGTAAAAACTGTAGTCTGGTACTAAAATTTAATAAGAGACTGTACAATTTTTTTTAAGAGATTTCTGATTTTAATTTTCTTTGAGCGATCCCAGTTTTCGTTTAGATAGCAGCCGAGACAAATAATGTTTTCGACTCGCTATAGAGTTTTAAGTTTTATAAAGAAGTCGGGATTAATGTTCTGTATACTAATAATCATAATTTTTGTTTTCTTAGTGTTTAGTTTCAAGTCATATTATTTGCCGATTGCTACTATTCGGTCTATCAGCGTCTACAGATCGTCATAGCTTGTCGGTAGTATGGTGGAGTCATCGGTATAACGGACATTATTTATGTTTACTCCGTTTATTGCTATGCCTACATCTAGTTCTTATAAGGTCTCTCTAAATAACTCCTCAGTGTATATATTAAATAGCAAGGATGATAATATACACCCCTGTCTCAAATTTTATTGTGTCTTTATTTGTGATTACGTTAATTTTTCTGTCCTAATTGTTGCATTCTAGTTCCAATGTATATTCGTTATAATTTATCTTTTTTGTCAATGCTAAGTTTTCTATAATTATTACAACTTTATGATGTGCAGTGTTCGTTTGAATTTTGACGAGAAAGATTGTGCTTGCCTAGAATTATTTAATTGAATGCGTAATAAATATAAGTGTAGCCGATAGGCCAGGTGTTCCATAATGCATAATGTAAATGGACCTATCAGCTGCACAATATCATAGCCGATAAGTAATCAGTCGCCAAACTTTAGTCCGCCTATATTTTTGAGTCAAGGGCAACAACAACAACCGTTTATCCTGCAAAACACAATCAATGCATATGTGCAGTCTAATTTAACTCCATTTACGCCACTTACCTAATTTACTCCTCAACCTGTCATCAGTTATAATAACACAACACACTGTCTTAATATGGAACTGCAGCAAAGACGAACACGAAAATTTAGAAGTAAATACAATAAGGAAAGAATATTTCTGCCAAGATGTACGTCCCTATAAACGAAAACAAAAAAACAGTCTAAAATCAAAAACTATATAAAAGAAGCCACTATTTACTTTATTACGACAGTGCAAGAATCCGCTTGGAATGCAACGCCAGTATACAGAACTGAAGAACGACAAACACAAAACCGTTCTGCATAAATAATAAGCCTGATTGCCGAAAAACGTAGGGCTTAAGCTAAGTGGCAACGAAATCAATACCCAGTAGACAAAGTTCCTTACAATAGACTATCGAATAAATTAAAATCGAAACTGCGAGATATCCGCAATAAAACTTTTGCTGACATTCACTAGTTTTTAGATGTTTCCTTCCAACTCCTTCCGATTGCAGATTTTACTGTAAATGAAACTGAAGATAAGATGAAACATCTAAACAAAAATAAGGTGTCAGGATATGATTTAATTACCGGGAAGGTATTATTTGAACTCCCAGGAGTCAATTTGCGGTTTTTATGAACATTACTTCATTCTATCCTCGGGTTATCCTATTGGCCAATCAATTGCACAAATTATCTTAATATTAAAACTAGAAAACCCCCCAATAGATGTGACCTCCTACCGGCCTATAAGCTTGCTTTTAATAGTCTCTAAAAAATCAGAAAACTTGTTACTTAAAAGAATGCTAGAGACTAATTTAATAGAAAAATTCCTACCAACCCACCAGTTTGGCTTTAGGCAAACTTATATGATCAACCAACAATTCCACCGCATTTTCAATATCATTTATGAAGCTTCCGAAGGAAAAAATTTTTGTTCGGCAGTCTTTCTCGATATTCAACAAGCTTTCGATAAAGTATACCATAAAAGTCTTTTATTTAAAATCAAGTAAAAGCTACCGCGCCACTATTTTCAGCTGCTGATATCCTTCTTATTATCTCGCTCTTTTCAAGTCAAAGACATTGGAGAAACTGCAGGGCTTTAATATATTAAATTGAAAGTTTCACAAAACAGTGTATTGAGCTGATCTACCAATCACCCCATATACTGAAATTAGAACATTCACTGATAATACAGCAATTTTAGCTACAAATGAAAATCCAATTACTGCATTTCAACATCACCAAAACCACATTAATTTATTGCAACAATGGTTTACTAAGTAAAAAATTATGAATTGCCAATTTGTAGGTACCGAAATTTAACTGAACAAATGAGGAAAAAGGTTTGGGCAACATTCTACCACAAGTCTCTACAGATAATAATCGGCAACACGAAAACTGTCCAGCAGGTGAAAACAGTTGGTGTAAGAGGCGCAAGGCAAAAGTTTCTTCTTATTCCAATAAGGAGCTTAAAAGAGAAACCAATCTATAAAGATTGACTATATACTTGGGAGCGCTAACTCAAAACAACAATTAGTCACTCAATTTCCTCATCTGGACTTTTGAGTCGAAACAACTTCATTCTGGCCCAAAAGTTGTTGGCTGTGATGATCTTCAATAAAGATTTTCAATGTGTTTAGGAGACAATGAATACATTATGATGTCAAATCGACAAAAATGCCCACAATTATGCTCACCATTGTGATAAGTCTCGTATTTACCGCTCCGAGTGACGCTTGAGTGATTTCGCAAAAACAAGCCAGGATCGCTAACAGGGGCCAGGTATAGCAGATTAATGCTGAGTCAAAATTTTCTTTGTGTAATTCGTGCTTGAAAACTTGAAAAAGTTTATCTCAAAACTGCATTTTTTAAATTCGCTAACACGATTTCGGTTTTGCCCAAATTTATATGATATATTCACTACACTTATAATTATAGCTTGAACTAGAATAATTATGTCTGTCAATTTTTTTAGCAAGGTTAGAACTCGAAAAATTTACAAAAATTTAATCCTAGTTCCGAGAATAGCCACACGTGCACAAATAAAATCTCATTTTATTTTTTGATTTCAGATGAACACAATAGCCGAAATCATGTCAACCGTCAATCCTCTTATTTTTCACATGTGTGTCTTTTGAACGCTGTAAAATCGATTATAATATATATTTAGGCTTGAAAAAATTACGAAACATATTGTAAAAATTCTAAGATGGTGTATTTTTTGGTTTGTTAAAAAAAGATTCACAAAAAAGGGAAAAAATACAGCCGTCACACAGTATGACTGACTTAAGGCCATTGACGAAAGGCTTTGATATATACGAATAAAGAGCAAACCATATAACTTACTAATTATCAACGATAACAAGAAAATGAGAAATACACATTTTATGACAAACTTAAAAACCATTGAAAAAGCGCACAAAGATGATTGCGTAATGTTAATAGGAGACTTTAAAGGGCAGATCGGTTAGAAGAAGTAGTACATATGACAACGAACAACAAAGGACAAATGTTATCCAATCTAGCAGCTTCAAATAAAATGCGGGTAATAAGCACGAAATTTATGCACAAACGACGAAATTACATGGATACCCTCCAATAAAAATTATGGTAATCAACTCGATCACGTGTAAAAACGTTGCAAATCTATTAATGACGTAAGAACGTACAGGGAGACAAATATAGGTTTGGACCACTTTTTAGTGATAACCAAAGTAAAAATAAGAAAGAGAGAAAGAAGATGATTAAAAAAAGATGGAGCACGGAAAAACTAAAAGATGAACCGATATTACAGAAATATAAGGAAATAAAGAAGAAATTAGAAAATGGAAAAGTCATAAAACACAGAAGAACACTGGAATAAAATCAAGAATACGATAATCGAAGCGGTCGATAATACATTTGCACTTATCAGAAAAATACTTATAAACTATTGGTTTGTTACAGAATGCGAAAAGGGTATAAAAGAAAAATAGTGCTACAAAGAAATGGTTCGATACAAAAGAAGAACAAGACAAGATAGACTGAAGAACAAAATGTATCAAAAGAAGAAAAAACTGTGGACAGATGAAACACTGGAAGAAACAGAAAATAGAAATAGAAAGAATAACTTCACGACTTTGTATCAATACATAAAAAAAGAATTAAAAGAAAGCGGAATACTTGACGAAATTGAGGAAAGAGAATAAAAGAACTGTTTTAACAACTTATATGAATATATATACCTATGTTATTTTAGTCACATTACCCGTCGAGAACTAGATAACTTTGACAAGTTGGTGATGGGCAAGGTAGAAGAAAAAAGAACTTGCAGCCGGTCATCTAGCTGCTGGTCGGATCAAGTAACTGCCCTCACTGGATTCTCTGTTACGACCGCCCTGAGAGAAACCACGAAGGCCTTTCAGGGACACGACCTTTAGTAATTAAGTATACGACCAAGAAGAAGAAGAATGAAGAAAAACTCGTATAATAGAATAGGGAGAGAAACCAAAAGAACATCTAGAAAGTGTGCCAGAATTAAAAGAAGTATAAGAACATGTAACAACGATAAAAAATAGAAAAGCAACAGGAAGCTACAATATATATGCTGAAATAATAAAACGTAGAGGAAGGCTGCAGCAAAAATTTTATAAATTAATATGGACTGAAGAAGAAATACCAGAAGAATGGAGAATGGGACTAATATATTAAAAAAGGATACCTATATGTATAAATTACAAAGTAATCATACTATTAATCATTACGTACAAGATTCTAAATTCCATGATCACAAAAAGCGGACTTATAAAACACGCCGAAACATTTTTAGGAAACTATTAATTGGGATATAAAAATGTGATATACACATACCTATCTTATTTCTTGACTATAAACAAGCTTTTGACAGTCTAATAAGAACGACAATTATAGAAGAACGAAAAACTATACAAATGCTAGAAAAACTAAGAAGGAATCTCGGGCGTGAGACAAAGCAATGCTTTATTAGCGTTGCCTTTTATCGTAACTCTAGACAGCATCATTAAAGAAACAAAACAGAATGGTACTATCAACAATAAAACGGTTCAAATGATACCTTACGCAAATGACATTGCAATAATAGCAACAAAAAAAGACGAGGTAGAAAGTACTATCAACATGATAGAAAAAGCGCCAAAAAAGGCATAGATATAAACGAAAAAAACAAAATACATGCATATTAAAAAAAGCAAAAAACTTTGAAAGAAATATAAATTGATAAATACAGGTTTGAAGTGGTAGATGTAAATATTTAGAATTTGTGATACACAGAAGAAACACAAGTGTGAACACAAAGAATAGAATCTAGCAGAAACGCAAGGCGCTATATACAAACAAATGTATATTAAAGGATAAGAGGTTAAACAGAAAAAGAATTTAAGTGTATAAAACAATGATAAGACCAATTGCGATGTATGCGGTAGAAACAGAACGCTTGGTAAGAAAAGAGGAAAAACACTTAAACTTTTTGAAACAACAATAATGGGACCAAAGAGAGAATAAGAACATGAGACAAGACCACTAATACATCATAAGACTAATAAAATACAGTGGAAACATAGTGAGCGTACACAAGGGTCAAAGAATTAGATGGTACGGACAAGAATAAAGAAAAGTGAAGAACAAAAATTGGTAAAAGACAATGTGGATTAATCCTCCAAGATAACAAGATTTAAAAGTTTGCAAGAACAGCTTAAATTTCTTCGGAAATGTATAGCTCAATATGTATGTAAGGAAAATTGAAAAAAAAAATAAGTCTCCGCCGCTTTTTATCACAAATTGGGCATTTATTGCAAAAGAACGGAATCTTATATTTTATTCAAAGTATCGTCCATCACTAACCGCTACTTTCCCCCATCTTTCTGGCAGCATACGGATACCACGTCGGAAGAACGCTTATATTTTGAGGCTATCCACGAATCGACCAAATTTTTGGTTTCTTTATATGATGTGAAGTGCTGCTCAGACAGGCCATGTGCCATCGATCGGAACAAGTAATAATCGGAAGGGGCAATATTTGGTGAATACGGCGGGTGGGATAGGACTTTCAAATTGAGAGTTTCCAATTAGGTTTTGACCGGCACCGTAACATGCAGGAGAATAATTTTGTCATGTCTAGAGTAGTAGTGTTTTCCCTTGAGTGCTTGGCTCAATCTTATTAATTGTGTTCAGTAGAAAGTCTCAGTATTGGTTCTGTTCGGTTTGAGCAACTCATAATACATGACACCAAGCTGATCCCACGAAATACACAACATGAGTTTTTTTTTCCATAAATATTCGGCTTGGCTGTCGATGTTGAAGCGTGCTCACGAAGTCCCCATAATTTTCTCTTTTTTGGGTTATCGTAGTGGATTCATTTTTGATTACCAGTGACTATACGATGCAAAAGAACCCTTTCGTTTATGCTTGGCAAGCAGCATTTCACATGTGCGAAATCGACGTTCAGCTTTTCTCGGCTTCAGTTCATATGAAACCCATTTCCTTGTTTTTGAATCATTTCTAACGATTTTAAACAATGTAAAATTGCTTCTTTCACTTCTAATGTAAGTATAAGTTTTTCTTGGGTTTGGTAGGAATCTTCCTCCAATAATGCTTTCAATTCCGCGTCTTCGTACACTTTCGACCTTTTACTACGTTCTTTGTTTTCGACGTCAATCTTACCGTTTTTAAACTGATAAAACTACCCACGACAACTTCTCTCACTTAAAGCAGCCTCACCATGTGCTTCTACAAGCAATCGATGTGTCTCAGCTGCAGATTTTTTTTCAAATTAAAGAAGTAAATCAGAAGTTTCCGCAAATGACGCTTATTCGGCTGAAAACTCGACATTTTCGCACGAAAAAAATTATGTGATGCTGATACAAAATCGCTAATATTTTAAAGTTGTGGTGTTGCCAGATGTCCAACTTTACGATATGACGTTTTCCATCTGACAATTTCAACCATAACTTACTGGTAGGGCCATTTTTTGTCAAACGGCGGAGATGTATTTGTACTTCTTTTATTTTGTTCAAACGATCACTTTTTTGTAATCTTTTGATAACGTTTCACACATGCAAAAGTTCAAGGAAAGGCAGGTAAAAAATTGTTAACTTAGGGCACCAGACACCTAACTAAGACACCGGATGCACACAACTTGAGCACAAAATGCTCAAATAATTACCTATGCTATAATATTTATTTCCCTCTTTTGCCGGAATAACCTACTGTATTGATTCGATATGTTACACTGCAAGATTAAAAAAAATTGAGGATGGCTGTTAGTGCAAAACAGTAGCAGCTAAAGCTAAGGTTCTTTGAAGTAATTTTTAATAAACTGTGGGACTATCAACTCCACTAACCAAAGCTCAATTAAAAGTGTGGATATTTTTAACTAAAAACAATTTCCTTGTCCATACTTTGTTATAATTGTTTTGTTTCATAGTATATGTGGGGTCAACTACTTTTTTCACACCTCTTGAGGTGCAAAAGTACTAATAAGCAATTTAAATTCGTGTATGTAGAACACTAAAACTTCTTTATGAACCACATTCCTAATTTTTAAAGTTAAGATTGCTCATAACCATGTGATATGCAAATAGAAAAACTTATTTATTTTATTAATTCACCCTATTTCCCCGGCTAGCAGACGTGTGCGTGCTAGAAATGGCAGCTGAGCGATTGTAAATTACTACAAAGTGTTTATTCATCTCTTAAATTCTGGCGCTCAACACTTTTTTGCCCGAAACGCGGCATTCCTCATCGGTCCGCTATTTTCGGAAGCAAATAATTCCGGAAAGCCCGCGATCGTTAGCCCCACGCTGCGAACCGAATTAAATCCCCCGAATTGGCTGCAGTCGCGGGCCGCGCGGACAATGCGAAAGAAGTAAATTACGGCGAATTCATTTCCTCATTACTGCAGGAGCGGCAAGGTGCGCGGAACAACCCGCATAAATCATTTTTCAGCGCCCCGAAGGTCCCGGCTCGGATTTGCGGCCGTCCGGAGTCGGCGCCCGCGCTCTCGGCTAATGAAATACGAGATTTTAACTTTCGATATCGGGCTCGGCTAATAAATAGCCCGGGTTTTTATGGCGGGCGCTCAAAACAACGTTTTCGATTTGGCGCCTTTTCTGGCGAAAGGTAATTTATCGGGACATTAGCGACTTGCGCAGGGTTGATAAAAGCGGGGACGTACTCGTAAACAAACTTTCAGAATTAAACATGGGGCCGGCGAAGAGATTGCTCTGTAAGCAATCCCAGAACGAACTTAAAAAAACCTTTCGATTTCGATTTCGAATTTCGGGAAAATTCGAAATCGAATATCTGGAAAATTATTCGACATAGAATTTTTTCGATTTCATTATTGAAATCAGCGTAAAATTTTCTTTAAGAATTACTCATAAAATCGCAATGTCGAAATTTTCCCGAAATTCGAAGTCGAATATCTCGAAAACTATTCGAGATAGAAACTTTTTGATTTCGATTTTGAAATCAGCGTAAAATTTCTTATAAGAATCCATTTTAAAATTTTAAAAAATCCATAATTTTGCGACAGCGAGAGACAGACCGACAGAAATATAGAATTCAGTAACGAACTTTTTAAGTTCGTTGAAAATGCGGCACTGGGTTACAAGCGAAATAAAAATAATAGAGAAAAGATGACTATAAGTGATATTTTGACCACCGTAATCTAGTTGCCCTGACTTTCTGGCTTATCGTTGGTTTCCGGCATAAATAGTTGCTTAACTTTCAAATTTATTTTTCTTCTTCATACATATCCTTGTTCTTTGATGCCCCCAAAGATTTTTCTTAACTCTTTGTTTCCAGGCGTTTAGTTTCTCCTCCTCTCTATTGTTCTGCTCCAGTACTCACATCCATAGAATACTGCTGGTTGTACTAGTGATTGGTGTAAAGATGGGCACACCCTATGGACGTTGGTCCCCCGATTAAATTTTTTTTTAAAAAGTTTTAACTGGAATATAAGACGAGACTGAAGGTTAGAACTAAGTGGAATAAAAAGCCCTGGTGACAATGAGCAATTGTTTAATCACAATAAGGGTCTACACCCACTGTGACCTGACTTGGCGTCACTTTAAATATTATTAAACGGAAAAGTTCTAATGTGATTTTTTTCTAGCTGGCGCTATGACCTTTTTTTTCTAAAAATCCTAGTCTATATCTCAGATTGCTATTTTGGTATACTTTGAAACTCATCGAATTTGGTATCGCTAGGTTCTAGGCTCTTGTTTGAATCCTTATTTGGCGCTTTGTAGTTCCACTATGTCAGGTCAAGTTCTAAAGCCAGCAGCTAAGGCCAGATTTAGTTTTAGGTTGTGATCGCGATAAATCCTGTAAGAGCAGACTATCCCTATCATTAGGCACCCAGATCATTTTTGTACGTCTCTCCGTACCGGCGCTATGGCCTATATCTTTGTTCAGAAAGGTTGGTATTGCTCAGAACACTTAGGGATTTTGATTGACATAGGTTTCGTCCATCCTCCTTTAATTGCTAGAGTCTATTTGCATCTCGGAGCCATTTTGCTTAGCTATTTTCTTTTACTTCAAACGATTTTTTTGAAAAAATGATGAGTTATCCAACACAAAATAAAAGTGAATGGGTTCGATCATCTAGACCTCGTAAAAGAAAGTTTAAAGAAAATCATTTCACGGATAAAAATAATGAAAGTAAAGAAGCTAGTAGGGCTAGCGCAAGAAAAATCTCCAGCAGCAATAGTGAGCAGCAGAATAGTATCATGGTATTCTCTAAATGGTTATCGTTTGATTGAATTTTTACTTTTCTTTGTAGTATTATCCGACTTATTTATTTGTCGAGAATAGAAACAAAATATAAAATTTGAAAAATCTGCAAAGCGATTATTTATTATTATGGGCGGGCTCAAGATCTATGAAAAATATTGTAAGAGGTTCTTTTTTGTTGTTTTAAGTCGTAAATTTATTATATTATGCACCCGGTGTTCCTCTTCCGCTAGAGCTTGTTTGATTTCTTCAATAGGTGTAGAATGATGTATATGTTTCAGTACTACTCGGTAAGGCCGATGTTGCTTCATTTGGTATGTCTCTCTCTATCTAGCGTTTATTGCCCATAAGTGAACATACGCCTCCTCCATTTCCCTCCATTTATTTCTATCCTGTGCTACGTTCATCCATCCCCTTCCTGCCACTTTCCTGATGTCATCGTACCATCTTAGTATGGGCCTTCCTGGGTTTCGTTTTTCTCCCCATGGTTTCCATTCAGTCGTTTTTCTTGTCCATTTCTTCTTCTCCATCCTCGCTATATGTCCTGCTCATCTCCACTTTGCTTGTATTATTTTGTTTTTGACATCTTCCATTTTGGTTCGTTCTGTAATCCATTTTATCGACTTTTGTCTATCAGTTTTATGTTAAGGATAGCTCTTTCCATGTGTCGTTGGGTAGTTTGCATCTTACTCATGGTCTTCTTTGTCATTGCCCATGTTTCAACTCCGTATAGCAAGACCGGGGTGTAGGGTCGCGTCATAGAGGTAGTACCTTTATACCGGGAACGGTCACACCAACGGTTTTACCGGAAGTGGTTCTCGATAACTGGTCCTCATGAGGTACCCAATTCTCACCTATGGCTCCAAGTGCCACACCCCGGAAAACTGTATTGACCTACAGGCTAAACTAGGTGAGGATAGCCAGATATGGTGAAACCTGACATAGGGCAGCAGCAATGTCAGTACTAGGTTAAAGTGGAAAAGAAAATCTTTGGTACAGTTTATCACTAGAAAATCGGAGGCGACTATCACGAACTGATAAACACGGCTATGGTACTGCGACTTGCCAACACGTCTGGCCAGCGCGGTGAGTTAAGGCCGAAAACCCAACAAATCCCTTCATGAATACACAAATAAACGAAAGGCCCTCAGTCCCCGGCAGGTTGAAAGTAGCTCACCACGGCAGCGGTGAATCCTACCGACAACCAGAGGGTGCGAAGAATCACCGGATGAGGAAAGGCTGCCAAATGACGACGAAGTTGACTATAGCTACGTACAACGCACAGACCCTCAGAACTGAAGAACGACTAGTAGAATTTGAAAATGAAATTAAAGATAAAAGATGGGATGTAATAGGACTAAGCGAGACAAGGAGAAAACAAGAACAGTGTACAAAACTATCATCTGGAAATATATTATATCATACCAAAAGTATACTAGAAAATAACACAAACACAGCAGGAGTTGGATTTATGATACACAAAAAGGTAGAACAAAACATAAAAGAAATAATATCTATCTCAGCAAGAGCGGCATACCTAATACTTCAAATATCCAACAGATACAATCTTAAAATAATTCAGTTATACGCGCCCACATCGTCACACGAAGATGAAGAAGTCGATCAGTTTTACGAAGAGATAAATACCGCAATAACATTAAACAAAACACACCATTATATCATAATTGGAGATTTTAATGCCATAGTAGAAAAGAAAGAAGATAATGAGAAATCAGTAGGATACTTTGGAATAAGGCAGAGAAACCAAAGAGGCCAAACATTAGTCCAATACACAGAAAGACAAAACCTATATATTATGAATACCTTCTTCAAAAAGAAGGAAGGAAGAAAGAGGACGTGGAGAGCCCCGAATGGAACTACAAAGAATGAGATCGACTTTATTATATCATCCCATAAACATCTAGTTACAGATGTGACGGTAATTAACAAATACCCAACAAGCAGTGATCACAGATTAGTAAGAGGAAATATAAGGATAAATGCACAAAAGGAACGAATAAAACTAATAAAGAAAAATAAACAAGAAATAGATAGAGAACTTCTTAAAGAAAAAACCAACGAATACATAATAGAATTGAGAAAACCTCTGGTACAGCAGAATTAGAAAACAAGACACAATAGAACAAATAAATAAAAGATGACGAATGCAATATTACAAGCAGGAAAGAAAACAGCTAAACAACAAAAAACAAAAAATGTAAAAAATATCAGGAACGAAACAAAACAACTATTAGAAAAAAGACAAGAACTAGCAAACCAAGGTAAACGAGGTACGGTAGAATACACGGAACTAAACAAAACTGTACGAAAGAAAATAAAAGAAGATATCAGAAGAAATACAGAGGTTTTAATAGAGAAAACAATTGAAGAAAACAAAAGCTTAAAAGTGCTGAGAAGAAAAATAAACACAAATATCAACATCATTAGCCATCTGAAAAAAGAAGACGACACAATAACGTATGATAGAAAAGAAATCATTCACACAACAAAAAACTTTTATCAAAAGCTGTACAGCGCCAAGGTAGAAAAACCAGATAAAATAAAAAGAAGACATATTCTTAACGTCGGATCGGAAGAAATACCGGAAATAGAAGCAGACGAAATAGAAAACGCAATTAGGGAAATGAAATTAAACAGAGCTCCGGGAGAAGACGGAATAATCCCGGAACTTATTAAATACGGAGGAGAACAATTAATAAAAAACCTAAAGATACTACTAAATAAATGCTTGGAAGAACGGACAATACCACAGAATTGGAACAACGCCGTAATTGTGTTGTTACATAAGAAAGGATATAAGTCAGATCTAGGAAACTATAGGCCAATAAGTCTTTTATGTTAAGTATATAAGATGCTGACGAAAATAATAACAACAAGATTAACAAGCAAATTCGAACAGTATCAAAACACCGAACAAGCAGGTTTTAGAAAAGGGTACAATACTTTGGATCACATACAGTCACTCCGAAACATCATCGAGAAAACAACAGAATACAACAAGGACATATATCTAGCTTTTATAGATTATAATAAGGCATTTGACTCGATAGAAATATGGGCAATTATAAACTCATTACAAAACTGCAGAGTGGATTCCAGATACATAGAACTCATCGAAAATATATACAAGGAAGCAACAAGCATTGTGAAATTACACTCAGAAACAGAGAAAATAAAATCCAAAGAGGAATAAGGCAAGGAGACTCTATATCGCCAAAGCTCTTCACGCTGGCAGTGGAGGACATATTCAAAAACCTTAATTGGGAGAACCATGGTATTAATATAGAAGGGCGAAAATTAAATACACTAAGATACGCAGACGATGTAGTGCTTATTGCAGAAAATCGATTGGAACTGCAGGAGATGATGGAAGAACTGAACGAAAAATCAAAAGAAATAGGACTAACTATGAATATGACAAAAACAAAAATAATGAAGCGATCCTCTAACCAAGATGACGGTCCCATTACGCTAAATGGGGAAACTATAGAAGAAGTAGAACAATATATATACCTGGGACAAAACCTGCGAGTAGACAGGAAAATGCAAACGGCAGATGTAAATAGACGCATTAGACTCGCATGGACAGCTTACGGAAGATTGAAACATATATTAGAGAGTAAAGAAAAAAGATTTAAGATACACATGAAGATAAAACTATTAAACCAATGTGTAATTTGGTATGTATGATGTATAATATTTTTATCCATCATGTGTCTAATAAATTTTCGATATACATCGGGATCTTTTATGTTAACCTTAACAACATTATTTAATAAACATTTTGTTGTATACTGTTCTTCTTCGGCGATTTCCAGAAATTCCTCAGTCATTTTTTGATAGTTGATGACTCCGTGAACAAAAATAGGTTGGCTAGTTAACTGATTAGGGGAAAATATTGAGGGTTGAATGTTTGGTGCGAGATAGACTCAGTGGGGGCTTGTTGATTAAATGGATACTAGGAGTGTGTTAAGAAGGGAATTTGTTGCTGAAAAGCATGTGCTCCATTTGTTTGGAATTGATTATTATACTGATATATTTGTTGAACATTGTTAGAGCCGCTGCCGGTTGGCAGCATGTTTTTGTATATGCTGCTTATGCAGCGTATATATTGTGATTACAGAAGAGTGTGAATTAATTATTGTTCACTTACGGTATTAAATTGTTAAATAAATAAATACGCCTGACCTTAAAGACTGCGGCTCGGCGCGGCGATATCGCAGATAAAATTGGACCGCACGCGACCACTCTGCTTCAATGTACAGACCGGATTGAAATAAGTAAACTTAACTATTTATTATTTTATCTTATGAAGTAAAGATATTAGTACGCCATTGCCAAGGTATATTGTGATAATTTACAAGAAACCATGCAGGCCTTTGAATTGTATATAGTAAAACTGGGAATAATATATAAATATGCTCATATGCACTAGCGCACCTTAACAGCAACAAAAACAGGTCTTATAAAATATTTGAAGATAATTAAAATGTAATATTTTATTAAACAAAGCGATAATAACTTTGCAACTTAAGACTATTGATTATTGTAATTAAAATTAAAAATAGGTAAAATATAAACAGAAAACAAATTATTCATAAATCCGCACACCGCACAAATGTAGACAAATTTTACGTGAAAAAGAAAAAACAATTCTGAGTATCGTAAAACTGTTTATTATAAAGCTGGTTTATTATAAAAAATTTTGACTTTAGAGGTCAGAAAAGAAAAATAAATACTAAAACTAAACCAAATACTCCAAGATTATTACCTATTGCCCTGTTTCTTAATAGAATGTGCTTCTCTGAAAACCTATTGCTCACTTTCATTCTTCTGACGCAGATATGACATTTAATAAAACATTTAAATAATTATTTGTTGGTCTAATCCAACAGAGATTGAGTTGATATATTGTCTTAGCAGTACTTAATATCCGTAAATGGACCGTTTTTAATCGCGCGGAAATATAATTGGTAAAACTTGAGTCAAAATTTCAGCAACCCTGTGAGTGGATTTGAAATGATCGCCACAACCTATTTCTCAAAGAAAAATAGCCTTAATTACATAGGATTAAAATGCGTATATGCAAAGGCTAATATAGCGAAATGAAGACAGATCGATAACGTGGATAACAAATTAATAATGTGACCTAGCTCGTAGCACTAAAAGTTATAGTTACATCCCTAAAGTACCTTTAAGTCAATGAGCAACTTAAAATAGTAGAGTATACAGGTCTGCTATTTGCTTTCGAAATTTAATCATGTTGCATGTCAAAACTAATAAAATTACGATATAAAAGTTAATATTTCCTGTAGAATAGTGCACGGCCATATTCTAAAAACTTTTTTACTCTTTTTTACTAGAACGACATATATGAGATATTTTCTCAATTATATAATCATGAAGTGCCAATTTTAATAATCTTTTTGCATAAGAACAGCAGCTTAGTCAACTGTTCGTATAAACCACATTTAGTTTTTTGAACTAGATTAAAAAAATTCGAAATCGAAATCGAAAGGTCTTTTTAAGTTCGTTCTGGGATTGCTTACAGAGCAATCTCTTCGCCGGCCCCATGTTTTTATTATTTGTTTCCATCTGGCCCTGTCCCTTGCTGATGTTTCAGCTTGCTTCTTTGAGGTTCCTTTTGCCTTCAATATCTTCGCCACCTCTCCGTCCCAAGTCTTCCTTGGTCTGCCTTTCTTTCTCTTCCCAATGGGTTTTGCCTCCCATACTTTTCTGGTTTGTCTTTCTTCGCTCAGTCTTCTCATGCACCTCCACCATCTTAACTGAGTCCTCTCGATGATCTTTCTGGCACTTTCGGTATCCAATCTTTTCCTTATTTCTTTGTTTTTTATTTTATCCATTAACGTAACCTTAGCTACTTTTCTAAGGTACTTCATTTCTAAGACCTGTATCTTTTGGTATTGTCTCTCTGTCAGAACCCAAGTTTCGCATCCGTAAATCAGCGTCGGTAAGTAGATGGTCTTGTAAATTGTTATTTTTGTTTTGTTACTGATTTCTGCTTTGTTAATGAACCCTTTTCTTATACTATGGAAGAGTTTTGCCGTTGTTGTTACTCTATTATTTATTTCTTCTTCTTGTCTTCCTTCTTCCTCTATGGTAACTCCCAAGTACTTTAAGCTTTTTACTTGTTCTACTTTTTGATTGTTAATCTTTATGCTTATTTTTCTCACGTTATATTTGTTATCACTGCTACCTTTGTTTTATTTATGTTTATTTTCATTCCTTGTTTGTCCAGTTCTTTAACCCCTAGGTCCACATTATGTTGTAGCCTCGTGTCCGAATCTGCCAATATTGCTATGTCGTCCGCGAACACGCACTCACTCACTTCCACTGGTTTCATTTTATAATATTCCACCGTCAGTTTCTTGCTTTTACCACTTACTTTTTTGATTATCTCATTCATAAAAATGATAAAGAGCAGTGCGCTCGAATTTCCGCTTTGCGTTACTCCTTCTTTAGTTCTAAATGTTTTGGTTTCCATATTGTCCTTTCTAACTATATTTTCTGTGTTATTGTATAGCGATTTTATAACTTCTATCAACTCCATTGCTGTTCCATATATATATATATATATATATATATATATATATATATATATATATATATATATATATATATATATATATTTTGTACAGTAGCATTTTTCTATTATGTTTTTCAGTGTGAATGTGTGGTCTTGTGTGCAATATCCAAATCAGAAACCACTTTGCGGTTCATGAAACTTTCCTTCCATTTCCTTCCTTAGCCTTGCCTCCAAGATCATCTTATATACCTTGCATGATGTACAGAGTAGCGATATCCCCCTATAATTTGCGCAATATTTCTGATTACCCTTCTTGAAAATGGGAACTATTACCGCAGTTTTCCATTCCTTGGGCACTGTTTGTTTTATCCACGCTTTATTTATAATTCTTTGTGGTAACTCCATTCCTTCTTCACCCATTCCCTTTCATAATTCTGCTTTTATGCCGTCTACTCCTGGAGCCTTGCCATTTCTTAGCTTTCGTATTGCCTTCTCGATTTCTTCTCGCTTGATCCCGTTACTTGCTTCGTCCACTTGTTTTTTTTCTCTCTTTTTCGAATTTCTCCTCTTTTTGTGTTCCTTCTTTCGCTTTCTTTTCAGTCACCTCTTCCCCCTCTAGCATATCCTGAAAGTATTGCTTCCATATTTCCATAATTTTTTCATCCTCCATTAGTATCCTTCCATCCCTGTCCATAACCTGTTTCGACCTGATTTTTCTTCCTTTATTTCTCATGTTCTTTAGGGTCCTGTAGAATAGCTTTTGGTTGGCCCCTTTATCCTTTTCCATTTTGGTCCTAAATTCTGCCCATTCCTTAGCTTTAGCTATTTTTACCTTTTCCTTTACTATTTTCCTCGCTTTCTTATACCTCTCATACGCTTCATCACTCTTCCTTTGTAAATAGTTTTTCCATGTTATCTTTTTTGTTTTTATGATATCTTTAATTTCTTCACTCCATCAACTTGTTCTCTTCTTTCTGCCTCCAGTTGTCGTTAGTCCGCAGGCTATTTCTCCTGCCTTATTTATAATTTCTTTGAACTTTTCCCACATTTCTTCAATATTCAACTCCATTATCTCTTATTCCACTTCTTGTATCCCCTTTCTGATCTGCTCTGCGTACTCCTCTCTTGTTCGTTGGTCGTGTAGTCTGTGTGTCCTTATCGTTCTTATTTCTTTCTTTCTTCTGTTTTCTGATATTCTCTCTTCTTCATTTTCTTTCTTGTTTCCCATTTTTGCTATTAACAGGTGGTGCTCCCCTGTATATTCTCACATCCTTTATCCTTCTTTTATTGGTTGCGTCCGTTAATATATAGTCTATGACTGATCTCTCTTTTCTCCCTGGTTCCTCTCTAGTATATTTGTGACAGTCCTTGTGTTGATATAGGGAGTTTTGTATCATTAACCCGTTCTGTAAACAATAATCAATTAAATTCTCCCCATTCGTATTGCTTGTAGTCTCTCCATGTCTTTTCATTGCCCCTTGCCTCCCTGCAATCTTATTTCCAATTCTTCCATTGAAATATCCTATTCTTATCGTTGGATTGTCTGATTCTTCATATAGCATTTGAAGTTCTTGCCAGAACTGTTCCTTGTTTCTCTTCGCATCACTTTCTCCCGGCCCATATGCCACTATTACATCCAATTTCTCCTGATTGTATCTTGCAAAGGTTGCTTTCATTGTTCTTCCGCTCACTGCTTTCCACTCCACTAATTTACTCATGTACTTCGGGCTTATCAGGCACCCTACCCCTGCCACTGCTCTTTCTCGCTCATCTACTCCACTGTATATCATCCCGTAGTCATCCATTATTAATTCTCCTACTCCTTTCCTCTTTGCCTCTATGACCACCACTATTTCCATTTTATATTTCTTAATTTCTTGAATTAATTCTTTCTCTTTGCCATTTAGGCTTTTGACATTCCATGTACGTATTCTGTCCCATGAGTAATCTTTTACTTGTATCAATTGCCTTTGTCTTCGGTGTTTTCCCTTGCCCTGCTTTTATTTCCTCTATTAGTTTTTTGTTCTTGTTTGGTATTGCTCATTTTCCTTCTTGTTATATTTTTCCAGCTTGTCCGATTTCCCATTCCAGGTCCATAACACCTGATTGCTTATTATCTTTTGGATCCTACCTTGACTGTTTTTCCTTTTGCTGCTTCCTCCTTTGCTTGTCTCCTGATTATATTCTGTATCTTTCTTTCATTTTGTGTTAGGTCGTCGTTTATATACACTTTTTTGCTTTGGTTCCGTAGTTTGCTCTTGCATAACCATAACCATAACCATAACCATACTCTTATCGCTTTTACTATTCAATTCAACGAAGCACATGTCCTCTCTCAATTTTGTGACCGTTTCTACTTTTATGGACACACTCAATGCATTCTCAATAAATCCTTCCATTACCCTTTTAGCATTTTTGGGTCAGAGGAGGACCCACTTAGCCCTTGTGTGACTATGTTTTTCTCCTCTTTTCTCCCTCCATTTTCTCCATTCTCTCATTTGCTCTCTCGACTTCCTTTTTCAAATCTTCAATCTCTTTCATTGCTCCTTCATTTGTTCCCTTTAGCTCTTTTATTTCGTCTTTGAATTTCCTTTGTTCGTTCCTTAAGCCCCTGATCTCTTGTAACTTCTTTGTTTCTTTGTTGCTATTTTGCTGTTCTTTTCTGATTTCTTTTATATCCTGCGCCAAATTTTTCATTAGGGACATCATTTCCCCCATTTGCTTTTCCATTGGGTCTTTGCTTCCTTCTCCTTTTGTCGGTGTCTTAGTTGTTCTTCTTGTTCTCTTGAAGAGTTCATCTACATCGTCTTTCTTTCGCTTCTGTTCATCTGTGAGATATTCGTCTGAATCCATGTTTAAAGGTTTCGCTACTGCGTTGGCTGCAACCCTCTGCACTTCTTATTGTAATTCTGTAATTTGGGTTGCCTATCCAAAAATCTGTGCGGTGTGGGTTTTGGTCCTTGAATTTTTAAACTCAGCTGCTTTTATCTTTATCACTGCATGCAATTTTGATCTTAACCTAGCATGCAGCAATATTTAAAACTTTGTATTTTCTCACTCTTAATTGGTATTTAGAGTTATCTTCTTTCTCCCGTTGCTCTTTGTATTCGTCTTAAGACGTGACTGTATTTCCACTTTAATTTTGTCCCCAATACGGGCTCGAAATTGGACTTGTTTATCAGAGCAAAATAAAATGTAATGTCACATTCACTTTCAACCTCAAACTTCTCCCTTTTGAGGCTAACGGTATAATATCTGGTGAGCAGATATTTATTATATCACTAGATTATAGGTATTCAATACTCAATGCATATAAATACGCCCAATAGTAGTTTTTTCTCCTTAAAGTTTATAATCTTTAATTTTAACATGCTTTTGATAATATATATTATGAGTGCCATTATAAGGGTTTGTATAATTTTATTTGATAAAATGTTTCCGAAAATATTCAGTCCAATATGTACAATTTTTTCTCAAATTTATTATTGTAAGAATTCAAATTTTTCTGTGACATTTAGTAAATAAAAAGTCTTTATTGTAAGGCTTCTATATCTCAGTATTCACATAAAACGTATACTTTAATATAAAATAACAGAAAGATCTAGAAAAAGTATTTGAAAATTATATTTAATTTATCTTAGAGTGAGGATGACTCTTTTCACTCCAGCACTGATGATCATTCTGATTGAATAGAAACATATTCTGTAGAGATTCACAAATATGATAATCAAAACAAAATTATGAGATAAATTCAGAATATTCTAGTACAATTGTCAACGAGAATTCAAATGTCAAAAGACATAGTCTTTAATTCTAATTATTCTAAATCAGTCATTTGATTTTCAAGTTTGCCAGGCTGCAAAGCACAAATGCAACTGTCAAGTTTTGGAAGCCCTGAGATTATTTTTAAAAACCTAAACTACAAATATATAGAAATTTACATTTACTTAAAACCTTCTTTAAAGTTTATACTTGTATACAATAGGGAAAAAAGAGAAGAATAAAAATCTTAGAAAAATTAAAAAAATTTAAAACAAATGTTAACTTTCAAATTATGTTACTTATGGGTGTTATGTTGGTAATCAGCACTAACGTTCTACCTAGAATAAGCAACCATAAATTTCAGCATCCATTAGTGAATAGCGCATTTATAAAGCCGGCAATTTTCGAAAATTGTTTCAAGTTTCTTGTATTGAAATTATACTGCAATCTTCCTGAGAAAATGACACATTAAAGAAATAATTAAATGCACATTCCAAGGTATGAGTCAAACGGATTCAAGTTGTCAAGTTTTCAATTGACAAAAGTATGAAAAAATCAAACGCAGTTTATCTTTGGAACAGTACTTTCCACTAGAGTCCGTAAAATGCAAAATTAAATTATGGGTCAGATTATGTTTACGACTTAGTTGTTTACAGTGAAAAGAAAAGAGAACGCATTAAAGCAACGAAAAGTATGCAAAATTTCACATTTATAATTTTACTAAAAGATGTTATAGTATGTTTTGAACGATTTTTCTTTGTGTTGGTATTATTGATGAGTCTAGCTGTTGGAATCTATGATGCATTGCAAAAAGCATAACAAAGCAAGGTAAAAAACTAAATAGCAATAAAGCTGAATTTGTATGTACTAGTAACGAGATTCTATATATGTTAAGATAAACTTTATAAAAAAATCGATTAAATGGTGGAAAAAACATTAAAAACTCTTGATGGCAGGTTCTGTAAATTCTTTTTCTATCTAAAGTGAACTGAAACAATACACATCATTTTTGAACGCAGCAAATTATATATAGTTGTGAAGAAATGAGCCACAGATAGAAAAGCGTCCTTTTACTAACACAGGAGATCATGTGCCAATTATAAGTTGCACAAAAGTGGTATAAAGAAAGGAACTACCATTGTCTCTTCTACTTGTCGAATTGGTTTATGTAAAAATTGTATTCGTACTTATCAAAAGTGACATAACATAATATGTCAATATACAAAAACTGTTAAGACAAAATTACAATACAAAGGGCTAATGGGAACGTATATATTAAATGTACATTTATAAATCTTTATTGTTTTCGACAAAATCAGGTCGTTAGTGTCTCATAGGTTTATTGTACATTCAAACTTTTAGTAATAGTTAAATAAAATTCTGACTTGAAATGATTAAGTTTTGCATTTCTTGATTTTTTAAAAAGTTAGTGTACACTATAAATATTTGTGGTGTCTATAATCGATGAGAAAGGTCGAATGACGCAAATTTCTACTATTTAAACTGCATTACATTATGTTATAATAAGAATTTTCTGAAAGAATAAACAAATTCGCAACAATTTTATGTTTTGATGGATTTGTTAGTCTTCTATTCCCCATCAATTGGAGAAAGTGTGTACAAACGTAAAATAAAAATAAGATGATTTAAGAAATAAGTTGTATGGTTTTATTGACGGTAAATACAGTATCGTGGAAGAGTTATTTGACAAATTGAAACTATCAAATTATTCTTGTTGACCAATTCCTTCCGCACTATGACAGACGAGTTGTGGATTTTTAAATTGTGGAATTTTGAAATAGACGGATTGGACGTAGGAGATTTAATAAATGTCTCAGATTACAGCCTTATAGGTTTTTTAAGGATACTTAAAATCAGTTGTTGGTACGAGATATTTATACAATTTGCAAGAAGTAAAGCAAATAATAACATATAAAGATAATTTTATTTATATGCAAGTTTTCAGAAAATGAAGTAAATTTTCCTCATTTGAAAAAATAAATAATAGCATTTCTCTCGTTTTATATTTTAAAATTAAATTCGTACGTACATTTGTAGACACTAATAAAGTTAAGACACTTTTCTGTATGCTTAATTAATTTACAGGACAGAAGGCATGCCATTTTAGTGTCCACCATGGCACGGAGACTTACTTTAAAAATGGTGATTCCGTAACTGTCGCGCAGCGGCTAAGACAATTATAATGTTATGAGATTGGTCGTTGTCACATGACCACAACGTGTCGCCACTAAGCATTCTCCTTGGGAATATCTGAACGGAGCATGCAGATAATTCTAAACTGCGATCTAATATTTCGTCAACTGATGGTGGTCCAGGAACGTAAAGAATGTGTAGGCTGTTTATGAGGACATGTTGGTAAATGTTCCAGCTAACGCTCTTATGCTCAATAGTAACGAACGTCATTTTCATTTATCAGGCTGCGTTAGGGAGCAAAATTTTTGGTATTGGGCTCTACAAAATCCTCTCACAATTCCATGAGAAACCTCTTTACAGTCGTCGTGTAAGTGTATGATGTGCTGTTACGGAATTTGACACCATGAAAAACAGAACGCGTAGTCACTTTCAGATATACCCGCTAGGCAATTTCCTAGAGCTCAGACTCAACGAACATGGAAATTCACTACTAGGGTTTCTACAATATGGCGCTGCCGCACACATAACGAAAACTTCTAGAACAAATATTTCCAGGCCGTCCCATCTCACTACATGGTGACATCCCATGGCCGGCTAGGTCAACAGGTCTGTCCACTTACGACTTTGTTTTATGGGACACCTAAACGCTGAAGTCTTTCAACGCGGGCCACGGAATATTCACAAATAAAATATACAGTATATTAGGCTTTATGATTTTATTTTCGAGTAAACAGCATCGCTTTCTTTATAGAAGTACTTTTATGAATCCATACTTTTGTCAAGTTCTGTATATGTATAGTCATATACATACAAAATGTATAAAAAACAATTCAAAAGTAACTAAGATACAAGAAAATATATAGCCCGAGCTGCTAGAAGCACAAAACAATTTTAAAAAACAATGTAAATTAAGAAAACTGGAATCGCCAGCAATATATAGTGAGAAGTTAAGAAAATAAAAACTTTTTAAGGCTTACCCTCAAGCTAATCAGTGTTTCTTTTCAAATTGCCCCCATATTACTTAAAACATTCTTTTTCAACATTATAGCAAAACGTTCCTTGTACAAAGGTAATTAAGTTTTTTTATTGTTAACCTACTTTTAGCAATTTATTAAATGGGGATAAATTGCTCTAAAACTCAGTATAAGAAAGATAAACATAAAAAAAATTGTCTTTTAGTAGTTATAATTTTATGTGCAAAGCTAAAAACCATCTTTATGTATTTAAGCTTTTCAAATTTAACTGTTCACAAAATATTCTTTATTTTGTTCACTATTACTTAATTTTTGTAAAATATTTCTACAATATTGTACTCTTACATAAACAATTAACAAAAATAAAATATATGCGCCCATAATGTCCAGTCAGAATTAATTGCACTTTAATATTGAAGGAAAAAGCTGATTTATATAAATATATGAGTTTTTGTTTTCATGCAGAGCGCGATGTTATGCTGATATGAGCTTATTTGTCGCCACGAATTTATTTCGGCGATTGCAGAACTTGCAGGCGACAAACGTCTTTGTTTACAAAAGAGGGCAACTTTAAAGCGCCTGACTTTGTTGCAGCCTTGTTCTAGAAGGACTTAAACGTACATAAAGTTATATTTGCTTCCAGAAGCGCACTTAAGAGCTTTTCCTACTTAATTAATTACGGCGCAAGAATCCAATGGAAAACGCGCATTCTGAGTTATGACCACTATCGGTTTGATGACCTAATTTAGCTGCAAACGCTTTTGTATTATAAACGTCCTAATCTGAGCTGATCTAAAGTTCTGGTAAACAAGTAGCGTTGCTGAAATTTATATATGACATTAGGCTAAAAAGAGTACGTTAGAAACGAGTAAAAGCATAATTAAAGATAATGAACAAACCATGCAGTTAATTAAAGTACACAAAATATTTGTTACTTCTTATATGAACGCAAATACAGCTTAAGCTGTTTTTACAAAGTTTTTTGTCTTTCTAACCACTTTAAAATTATTTACTGTCATTTTTCATAATAAAAATTAACCCCTTTTGGAAATAATTCATTCTATATCCTTTTAATGAGAATTAAACATTTAAATCATCGTCAGTTCCCTTATCTCAATTCGTTTTATGCCTATAAATATGGATTTTCAGACAAGTGCGAATAGTTCTTGAAGCTATTCCAAATTTAACATTAATTAACTGAAATAATTGAGATATTTATATTTACCTAATAATTTAAGGGCCAAGTTCTGCTGAGGTAACAAGGAATTTAAAAGAAGAAAGCTGATAAACTCTCTTTAGTTAACGCTGCTCAAAAAAGATATTGCAATTTACTATCATATTTAATTGTCTTAATATGTTTACCTTCTCAGAAACAATGGATCAAAATACAAGTCAATATAAAACACAAGATAGACAAACCAAGAAAAGTGCAGTAAAAATAAAAATTTCACCAATATTATCCATAATCTTGCAGCCGTTAATCACAAAGAGCTTATCGATAACATATAAAAGAACACAAACAATAACCCGCTGAGAGGTCTAATAAAATAAATGTGAATATCAATTCATGTACCTAGTGCCATAAATGTAAAAGTTATGAGCACAGGAAAAATTATTGGGCTTTGATACCTCGGTGAGTGAAGTATAAGAAAGGTTCTCCTATAGAGCAGTGCTCGAAAAAACCGCAAGATCAACCATTCTGCGTTAACTGCAAAGGGGACCATCCTGCCAATTAGAGGCAACATTCAGATCATAAAATGCTGCACCATATAAAGAGCTATTCACAAGTAATCTTACGTAACAAAACGGCCATAAACTAATATTAGTGAAATAATGAAATAGCATATAACTTTAGCTCTTGAACAAATTAAATCTTATATAGTCAACAGTATTCTGCTCAACATTTTAAATATCCAAGGATACTCTAAGGTCCATACTATTAAATTTATTTTTGATTGAGTTAAATCCCGATGATCACAACTCACTTCTTAGCAAGTTATAAGATAGACATAAATTACTTCATGCAAACTAACCTTAGTAACCGCAATTTATTTAAAATTTGTGTTTACCACGTTAGGATAGACCAACTGATGAGTTTCTGGTAGAGCCCCTATTTTAATCAAAAAAGGGACATCAACTCAAAGTGTCAAATAACCCATCTTGTTACAGTATACAAAACCGTATCTAGAAGCGTAACACCTGCCAATTCCAAGCCGTTTAAAATTATTGCAGCTTAAAAACGGCTAAAAAATAAAACGAAAGCAACTCCACAAATTTCTTTATGCTCAAATACGGACGTTGCTCCTAGACGATCCAAACAGTAGAAGTATCTTATGGATTTGTCGAGGAGGTAATCTAAGCAGAAACTTAACTTAACCACCTCGTAACCAATCAAAAGTCACAGTTAATTACTCAAACTAAATATACATACACATCATTCTTCACGTACCGATTATCAATTGGATATACTGAACATTGAGTTGCTTAAGAATATTTTCAAAATAGTACATACAATAACCATTAAAATAGATTTGGGACACCTGCCCGTTTTAATTTTACATTTAACAAGCATAATCTCATCATTAATAAATAAAAATGTAATATCTAAATTCTAAAAGAAAACTGAAGTCCGAATTTGCAAATTTATATCTAATAAATAATTACAGAGGAATATATGCAAATATAAGAATATTCACTACAGAAAATAAAAAACCATGTAATCTTGCAAATAAAAACGGAGAATTACGTAACAAACACATATTCGGAAGAAGTCTTCGTTTGGTTATCAATTTTTATTGTTATATACATTACTTAACGCAAAACAGTAAGTTTTAGTTATGTTTATAATTATATAATTTAAATAAAGAAATAACAGAAGCATGCTTAAAATCTAAATTTCAAACTTAATCAATTTAATTATGGATCAAATCATATGAAACAAATATACTGACCAAGAAGTGAACCAAACCAACACTACAGGGTGAAATAAAAACAAAAAGAAGTTAAACATTAAGAAAGACCACAAAGAGTGCAAGTTGTTTGAAAACAAATTCAGGGTCATAAGTTATGACTGAAGAATAACAAGTAATCAACTAGAGAAGGAAAATGGTGATTAAAATTTGACTTTTGGTTCCAACAATAAGATTTAGAAATGAATGTGGATTTGATTCTCAACTCCCGTACAACTACCACAATTTCAAGGGTGTGACTCTAATTTCTAAAGGTACAGATGTACGTTTCTAGCTCGAACAAAAACAAACTATTTGTCTATAGAAAACTCAAAGATTACTTACAAACCAAACCTACTAAACTAATAAGATACAAAAAATAAACATCAGGGGAAAACAAAATACTCTTTGTTTTAGAGGGAGGAGCTTTTTGTAATCAGAAATCTTGTTCTATATGGTAAAGTGGTAACACTCGCGTAGAAGCCTGGCTTGCAAACTGAGAAGGTTGAGGCTCTCATATGTTCGCCACTTTGCCCGGTCATAGGGTGCCATCTCTAGAGACAATGTGGCAAGCACCGCGCCTTAGACGATTGAACGCAGTTACTAAAGGCACCAGAGAGCTCCAGGAATGAGTACAGGTCCGTTCGCATCACAGCTCTCCTCAACTGCTGGACCACGCTAGCGAGAGCTGATCCATATATTTTAGATAAAAATTGTTTTTAAAAATTTCAAAATTTAGTTTTTGTCCCTTTGAATTGTATTTAAAAAAATAATTTTTGAAAAATAAAAAATGATACTTGATGTTAGCTCTCGTTTAATTTTATTTAAATTTTTAGGTTAATAGGTTTTCAAAATGTTAATTATTCCAATTATATGAACATAAGTTGCAATATTATAAAACTGAATTGTGCACGTGGCTTCGCCATCAGAAATACAGTTTCCCAAAGCACCCCATGAACTGATCTGCTGAAATAAAGATAGGTTGTTCCTTTTCTATTGAAATTTCCTTATTTTCTTAGCATGTTGTTTGAGAATCAAATCAAATATTGCAAGCGAGCATTTCCTCCTTTGTGAGTTAAGCAAAATATCTCTGTGTTTGTGGTACAGTCTTAGAACTAACAAGCTTTCCTATAAACTCGATGGTACGCTGAACTGGAATAAAATAAACGGTCTGATAAAATGCAAAATCATTTAAATGACCACCGCGATTTCTTGATAACTAGCACAAAAATAAAATTACGTCTCATCTTTAAGGCAAATGGCTTTTGTCTTCACACAATAGTGCCAGTTTATCAGCTGACCGCTGCATTTTTGAAAATAATCTTATTATTGAATTTTGATGTCCATAAAGCAATAGCTAGTATTATCAAAAGCTAAAAATGTATAATTATTATATTGAAACCATATACAATTGTACTGTACAAATTAAACTCTTGGATGAACCAAATATAAGAAGAGAATACGAGGAAAGACTCCAAGAGAAGTTGAAAGAATATGAAAATAGCAACCAGCACCAAACCCTTAATGAAGTATGGGAAAAACTTAAAGCGGCACTCCAAACAACAGCAAAAGAAATATGCGGAACAAAAATAGTCAGACAAAACAATGACCAAAAACGAACTAAATGGTGGAATGAGGAAGTGAAAAAGAAAATTAAGGAGAAAAAGGAGGCGTGGAAAAAATATACAAGAACAAAAACAAATGGAGATAGAGTAATATATGCACAAAAAAGAAATGAGGCGAAGGAAGCAGTGAAACAAGCCAAACGAGAGAGCTGGGAAAGTTTCGGAAGGAAAATTGAAGACAACTATATAAGCAACCAGAAACAATTTTGGAATATAATTAAAAGACTAAAAGGAAATAGAACCCAAAAGATTAGAAGTATAAGAAATGCTGCTGGTGAATTGCAAACGGAAACAAAAGACATACTACAAGCCTGGGCGGAACATTACACGTCCAAATTCAAGGGAGATAGAAATGCACAAATAGTGGCAGAAGACAATAACGAACAGGAAGAAATGGATATAATAACTGAAGAAGAAATAAGAACGGCCCTAATGAAAGCAAAAAATGGAAAAGCCGCGGGAGAAGACGGAATAACCGCAGAAATGCTAAAAAAGGGAGGGCCCATATTAGTACAATGGCTGAAACAAATCTTTCAGAAAGCCTGGAACACAGAGAATATACCAGATGAATAGAAGAAATATCATTGTACCTCTACACAAAAAGGAGATTCCACAAATAGTGACAACTACAGAGCTATATGTCTATCAGGAGTAGCGTTCAAAGTATACTCAAGAATTTTAGAAAGCAGACTAAGAGTAGAAATAGGAAATAAAATACAAGATGAACAAGCAGCATACACAGCGGGGAGACAAACCCACGATCACATATTTACCCTTCGAACACTATCAGAGAAAAGAATAGATAAAACAAAACACTATATTTGGCATGCTTAGATTTAAAATCTGCATTCGACAAAGTACCACGCCAATATATATGGGAAGCACTAGACCATCTGGAGGTAAGCCCAAAATTAAAACGAGTAATAAGAAGTGTAAATACCAATAGTACCGGCTCAGTAAGACTAAACGGGCAAACATCTACGGAATTCAAGATGGAAAAGGGCATAAAACAGGGGATAGTCTCAGCCCCTACTTTTGTGATATATATGGATTACATAAACGAACAATGTAAAAAAGACATCAGAAATACTAGCCTGGGATACCTGAATCTATACCCAGTACTGACACAAGACTTACTATATGCCGACGATATAATTCTGATCGCAACAAGTGAAGGACAACTGCAAAGGAAAGTAACAACATGGAAGAACAGATTGGAAGAGAAGGGGATGCAGATAAATACGGACAAGAGTAAAATTATGAAAATATCGCGAGAAGAAAACGAAAGAGCAAGGCAAATGCAAATACAGATAGAAGGAAGACAATTGCAGGAAGTAGAGGAACTTGAACACTTAGGAGTAAGAATAAGTGCAAATGGGAAAATTGACGAAGAAATAAGAAGCAGAGTAAATAAAGCTAGCAAAGTCTACTATCAAATAAACAATACCTTAATAGGAAAAAAGGAATTAAGTAGAAAAAGCAAAAATGCACTTGTATAAAACAATCTACGTGCCTACCGTAACATATGGAGCCGAATCATGGGTAATGCAAGATAAACACAGATCAAAAATAACAGCAACAGAAATGAAGTACCTAAGACGGGTAATTGGAAAAACAAGAAGAGACCGTGTAAGGAATCGCAGTGTACGAGACGAACTAGACCAGGAACCGTTAGTAGAAAACATAGAATTAAAATAACTTCAATGGTTTGGACATATGGTACGAATGAGTGAGACAAGGTACCCCAAGAAAGTGTTTGCAATGAAAGATGAAGGAAAGCGTCCCAGAGGAAGGCCTAGAAAAGTATGGGAAGACAACATCAGAGAAGTGGCAAGGAAAAGAGGCAAGACCATAGAACAAATAAAGATCCTGGCAAGGGATAGAAACGCTTACAACCGATGGCTCAAAACCCCAACACCGTGAGGTAAAATGGGAGAAGAGAAAGAAGAAGAAGAAGATATTAAATTAATATACAAGGTGCATTCAAGTTATATGTTTGCCATAAATGGGAACAAATTTATATTTGTTTCAAAATACGTGCTCAATCTTTGTGAATGTGTGACAGAGATGTCAGTACTACATGGCACAGTGTGAGGACTGTTTTTGATACTTAAAATAGCGACGTTTTTATTACAAGAACAGAGTGTAATTATTCGTTTTCTCAAATTGCGTGGTGTGATACCGATTTAAATTTATCTTCAGCTATATGAGACATATGGGGATGGTGTTATGGATGTGTCTAATGTGCGTTTGTGGGTACGACAATTTAAAGAAGGCAGAACGTCGCATTACAATAAACCCAGAGACAATCTCAGCCTCGCACCAGCCGGCCTGACGACATGATCAAGCGAGTGGAGAAACTTGTTTTGGAGGATCGCCGAATTAGTGTGGAACACATCGCCTCAAAGTTGTCATTTCCGTAGATTTTGTGCACACAATCTTGCATAAAGACCTAAAAATGCGAAAAGTGTCCTCCAGGTGGGTGTCACAAATGCTGACAACTTTGAAATAATTTCTCATGCTCCCTACTCACCTAGCTAATTTTGGCTGTTTCCAATGATGAAAAGACACCGTCCGTGGTCGCAAATTCATTAGTCGTGCCGCTGTTGCATCAGCAATTTTACAGTAGTCAAAGAAAACTCCTAAAGAAGCGTTTACAGTGGTCATGAAATTACGGCGTTGACGTTGTGAAAAATGTGTACGGCTGCAAGGAGATTACATCGAGAAGTGACACAAGTTTCACAGTTTTTGTCTAATTAATTATGTGAGAAAAAAAATTGAAAGTGTTATTATTTGAATCTAACTTGTAGTATACTCATAAATATAAAATTCACAAACGATGTTTACATTTTATTTTGAAGGATATTGTTAAGGATAAGGATATAGAGTATTTTACCTGACTAATATATAATCAATAGTAATTGTAAGTTCAAACAAGAAATGAAGAATACCAGCGATTGAGAAGTATGATAATGGACTCAAAGAAGCTGGAGATGTATCCCACTTTAGTAGTCAAGCTGGTGAGTTTTGTATGGTAGCTCACCTTTGAGCACGCGATATGGACCAAGTGATAGAAAAATTTGACAAGGAAAGAACGCGTTCACACTACTATTGTCGTTAACGGTTTCATCGCGTACCAAGCCCTCATGGTGTTTGGAAGCAATTGATGGTAATCTTCAAACAGCAGTCAAATTATGCTGTTACAGGAGTTTTATGATATAGAGTATGCGAAGAGCGAAAAATTACCGCATTTATGCCGAGATCGAAAGGATTGATCACGCAAGTCCACCGGCATCAAGATACAAGAAGTGGATGTAGTAACCAAAGTGCTTGTCTGTTTGTCACTTGAATGCGCAACACTGTTACCGCCGTGGGACGAAAAAGTAGATGAAGAATATATCACGAAAAAGGTTATTACTAGCCTATCAAGCATAAGCTCAGGTTCAAAGCTGGTGTGCGTTGGCCGCTCTAAAGACGAAAAAGAGTCCCTCATATAAAAATAATAAGAAGTTTAACGATAAATTCAAATGTTTTAATTACAGTGCAGCCAAACACCAACAGTATAAGTGAAGAAGATAAAAAAGAAATTTTCGAGGGTTTAGAAGTTGATCCGAAGATGAAAACAAAGGTAATGCATGACGGCTAGCAAGTTAACTCTTGATCAGTGGTGTTGGTGTCAGCGCACATAAGACAAGATAAAGTAATTTCTTCAAAACCCTATCACTTGTCTGTGCAGGCGCGCGCCTAATTAAGTAATGGAGAAACAATACAAATTGAATCTAGGTTACCGATTGGCGTTATAAAAAGGGCCATTATAGATGTCCTCTACAAAGAATAAAAAAAGTTGTACTATGTGGATCCGCATGCGAGCATGGTTTTGTCAACACCATGACAATTGTTCTGAAATACAATGGCCAATTGAATATGCCTGCGATAAGCAGGTTTAAATCGATTATATGCAAATAAAAGTGGCCATAGAATTTACAAGCGTCTCGCACAATGACGATCCGATAGTATGCTACAAAAGACTAGGTGATATTTTGATAAATAGAATGAAGTCTGTCGCCAGCATTGTCAATGATTTACCGGAAGAACTAAAGATAGGTGACATCGAATGCAAAGACTATCCTTTGAGAAAAGACACACACGTGGCAGGTTTAAATCGAGCAAATACAAGTAAACTTGTATGGAAAGTGTCATTACTAGCGGGGTTGCGATATTTTATCATGTTTAAAACGTTTTCGTTCATGCAACACTAAACCTCCAGCGAGAAAAAGCATTTGTCGTTGGAAACTGGCTATTTGTGTAAAAGTGAAATCACGGGGCACTCGCGTATATTGAAGGAGAATGTGGCTTAAATTCATAGGAGTTTAGAGCGTAGCCTAATGAAGTCAACTGTTAAAGTGGGCAGAAAACTTGGACTGCCACAAACAACTGTTTGGTGTGTATTGAGGCGCCATACTCAGAACGAATAATCGTAATACAGCCGAAAGAAAAAACACTAAATATCACTGTTGTACAAATATACGCCACAACAAAAGATAAAGAAGACCAAAAATTTTAGGAGCAATGACGTGAAGTAATCAATTTGTTTTACAAGAAATAACAGTAGTGATAGGAAACTTTAATGCAAAAGTAGGAAAGACCAAGCATTGGAAAACGTGATGTGACATTTTGGTTTTGGTGTGCGAAACAAAAGTGGAGAGAAACCGGTACAATTGTACAAGAAAGAAAATTTACTAACCAAAAATACATATTATGATTTACATCCAAGATGTTTATATACTTGAAAATCGCCACAAGACAATCCCCAACACATAGTATTAAATCAAATAAATTATTTTCTCATTAAAAAACGCTATCAAAATAATATTGCAACAGTCTCGCGCATTCAGGAGCAGACATCGGATCTGATCACAATTCACTCACAGAAAATCTTACATTCAGAGGAAAATTATTAAAAATATATAATATTAATGCTTTGAGGTAAATAGAAAGAAACAAAAAACTCAAGAAATTAAAGCACAATTCAGAAAAACCAAACCAAATAAAACAGAAATGAAAAAGCATACTGGAAAACAATAGAAACAAACCCTAAACACCAACGAAAAAATTAATTAGAATGGAAGAAAGACAAGTAGCAAAGATAACATAAAACAAAGATCAATACAACTAAATATACAAAGACATACGAAATCAAATAAAATAGTCAAAGAAGGAATGGCTAACAGAACAATGTTAAGAGGCAGAAAGACTACACGAAATACTTAACACTTTCAACTACCTCTAACAGAAATTATAGAAAATCATAAAAAGAAAAATAAGTACTATAAGAAAAAATAATAAAATAGTAACAGATAACGTAGAAATACGACAGGCTTGGGAAAACTATATAAGAAAACCATGAAGATCATCCATTGATGCCGAATTAAAACGGAGTTCATGGACCCATAGTCCCACTAATACTCATATGCATACAGAAACACTGAATATATTAAATGCTACATATTTATGTATTCTATTTAATAAAATCTTTAATAGTGGACACATATCAGATGAATAGCTAAGATCCACGTTTATGTCAATACAAAAAAAGAGAAATGCTTATAACGGCGACGACCATAAATTAATGAAACATTAAGACAACAACAGATAGAGAAGAAGAACTAATCAAAGAAATGCAAAAATACAGACTGAATACTCTCGGACTACGTGAAATCAGGGTAAAAGGTAAAGGGGAGAAACCACTAGGCACACATCACATATTAAAATACTCAGGCATGATAGAAGGCAGGAAAAAAGAAGAAGTTGGAAGAGTAAGTATTAGAACTAGACCTTAGCAATAAAGTAAGAAAGTGGAAAGCAGTCAACAGTAGAATAATAACCATTCAGCTACAACTTGAAAATAAAGTAAATATTATAAAGATATATGCACCTACTAAAAATTTAGCAAACGTCGAGAAAGATCAGTTTTACCAAACGTTGCAAAATGAAGTAGATAGAGCAAAAGATGATGGAATAATGTTATATGTTATTCGAGACTGAAACCCATAAACAGGCAACGATGTAAATAGAGCACATAAAACAATAGGGAGATACGGGGGAGAAGCCCTAAACAAAAACAAACAGAGAATGATTAATTTTTGCAATGAAAACCAACTGCTTATAAGAAACTCGTTCTATGATTATAAACGAATTCACAAAATAAACTTTAGGTTAGAACAAAGAAAGGTAGAAAGTGCAATCGATTACATAATTTATAGTACAGAAAACAGGAGAATTGTTACAGATGTAAAAGTGATAAAAACGGCGGAAATGAATACAGATCATAGACTGTTTAATTGCCTACACAAAGTGTGTGCAAAGTGTACAAAAAGTTAAATGTACACAAACTAAGAGAAGAAGACACACAAACAGCATACATAATAAACATACGGGAGGTATTGTTTTAAGGAGAACGTATGCAAAGCAACAGAATAAGTTTGTGGTAAACAAAGAAGAGACACACGAAGAAGAACAACGGTCTGGTGAAACGAAGAAGCCAAGTAAAAAGTTAGATGAAAAAAAAACAGCCTGGAAGAAATACATAAGAAATAACAATGATAAAACAAGAAACAATTATACACAAAAAAGAAATAAAGCAAAAAAACAGTAAAACAGGCGAAACAAAAATACGGAAAGGAAACTAGAAAAGTTCAGAAAGAAAACAACACCTTACCAACAGAAATGACAGAAATAATGCAGACCTGGAGGGAATATCATAAAAATAAATTTAAAGAAGAAAGACAGAAATCCGATCAACCAGAAGAGGTAGAAAATATATAAAGAAAGGGGGAAGAAATTAATAAAAATTCTATTACTATGGAGGAAACAATCGAAGCCATCAAAAATATGAAGACTGAAAAGCATTTGGGGAAGACGGAATAAGCTCTGAAATAATTAAGTATGGAGGCTAAAAAGTGAAACATTGGATACAAAAACTTTGCTAGTTATCCTGGAAGGAAGGACAAATACCACCGAATTGGAAAATGAATATAATTAACCCAATATACAAAAATAGTGGCACAATATTATGCGAAAACTACAGAGTTATGTGCCTGTTCTCTGCAATACTCAAAATATATTCTAGAGTACTGAAAAAAAGACTAAGACAGGAAATAGAAGAAAAACTCGAAGAAGAACAAGCAGCTTTAAGACGAAATCGACAAACCCAAGACCACATCTTCACAGTACAAAATATGATAGAAATAACAAGAGAATTTAACGGAAAATTATATCTAAATTTATAAACCCCAAAGCCGCTTTCTATACAGTCCCAAGAGAACAACTCTGAAGATCCCCCCCGAGAAATTAGAAGTCACATTAAATCTCAAAATAGCCATTAAAAATCTATAAAAAAAAGTATATGGGAGGGTACGAATAGACAAAGAACATTTAGAAACACTTGACATAGAACTGGGCGTAAAACAGGGTGATAGTCTGAGTCTCTACTCTTCAATATACTGATAAACAGCGTTATAAAAAGATGTAAACAACATACAAGAAAGACCTTAGACGGGTATAGGAATTTAGCACTGATATATATATATATATATATATATATATATATATATATATATATATATATATATACACTGATATATGCAGATGATATCCTTATAATAACAGACTCTCAACAAAAATTACAAGAAGCAATAAACGTATGGACACAACAAATAGAAGCGAAAGAGATAGAGATAAATACATTGAAAAGTAAGATAATGAGAATAACAAACAAAGAACATAAAGAGGATATTAGAATTCGCTGCAAGGAAACAGTACTAGAAGTAGTAGAAGAGAATGAATGCTTAGGTACAATCATATTAAGTAACGGAACTAACGACGCGGGAATTAGCAACCGACGCCTATTACTAAATGAACAACACCATCGTACGAAAATAATAATTTAAATTGAAACAAAACCCCAGATATATAATGCTGTATATGTACTTATCCTAACATATAAAGCAGAAGCTGGACTATGGTGGGGAAACACAAAAGCCGCATACAAGTGGCAGAAATAAAATTTTTAAGGAAAATGGTCAACAAAGCAAGAAGAGATAAAGTAAGAAACACCAGAATGAGAGAGCAAATGGAGCAAATACCCCTGAATGGAACAATAGAGAACAGGCAGTTGAGTTGGTACGGACATGTGCTTAGAATGGATGCAGACAGAATTCCCAACCAAGTACTGAAAGCAAGATTGAACGAGAGGATGGGGCAGGACCCAAATAACATAAATAGAAGGAATAAGCAAAATGACAAGAGAAAGGGAAATAGAGGAAGGGGAAATTAAATAGGCTGGCTCGAAATCGAAAGGACCAGAAGAAATGGATCGGGGCAACCGGTCCGACGCTTTACGGCACTTCTTCTCTTCTTCTTTGTCCATCCCTTATATCCTAAGGTGTCGGGTCTTCTATCCATTTTCGAAATATCTTCCTGTCCCTAGCGATTTGTTTAGCTTCTGCCATGCTTTTCCCCCTCCTTTCCACTTCCTTCCTGATAGTTTCCATCCATGTTTGCCTTGGCCTTTCTCTTCCTCTTTTTCCTTCTCTTCTTGCCTCTAATACCCTTCTTGGCAGCCTTTCTTCGCCCATACGTGTCACGTGCCCAAACCACATTAGTTGTCTTTTCTGTAGTGTTTCCACTAGCGGTTATAGGTCTAACTCCTCTCTTGTTGTGATGTTCCTCACTCTGTCCCTCTTTGTTCTTCCGACTATACGTCGCAGGTACTTCATTTCCGCAGCCGTTAATTTACTTTTGTTCTTGTCTTGTAGCGGTATGCTTTCTATTCCGTATGTTAATGTAGGTTAGTACATTGTTTTATACAGGTGGAGCTTAGTCTCTTTGCTCAGCTCTTTCTTGTTGATTAATGTTAAATTGATCTGATAGTATACTCTAGTCGCCTTGGAGATCCGGTTCCTTAATTCATCTGTTACTGTTCCGTCTTGGCTTATTATTACTCCAAGGTACTCGTAGCTCTCCACTTGTTCCAATTGCTCTCCTTCACATCTTACGTTCAGGTTTCTTTATTCTTCATCTGTGTTCTTACTTATTCTCATTATTTTGCTTTTCTTCGCATTTATTGTCATTCCTTTTATTTTAATTTCGTTGTTCCAATTATTTATTGCATGTTGTAGTTTCCTTTGGCTATCGGCTATGAGTAGTATATCATCTGCGAAGACGAGGCTTTGTATATTGATTGCCCCCATGTTCCAGTGTCCTAGTTTAGTGTTCAGGTTTGAGTTCCTGCTGTTCTTAACTATTTCATTCATCATGATAACGAATAGTAGTGGACCGAGGGAGTCTCCCTGTTTTATCCCCCTCTCCATCAAGAATTTCCCCGATTCTTGTCCTTGTATTTTTACTATTCCTTTCGTTCTTCCGTATAATCGTTTTGTGGCTTCTACAAGTTTTCTCGGGACGTCAATTCTTTCCATTGAATTCCACAGGGTTGCTCTTGGTACCGTGTCGAAGGCTGCTAGGAGGTCTACGAATGCCAGGTGTAGCTCTTTGTTTCCTTCAAGTGTCTTTTCTATTACTGTGCGAAGCGTAAATATGTGGTCTTGAGTCTGTCTGCCTTTTCTGTATGCAGCTTGTTCCTCTAATAGCTCGTCTTCAATGTGATGCCTTATCTTTTTTTCTAGTATCCTGGTGTAGATCTTTTGTACGCAGGATGCCAGGCATATTGCTCTGTAGTTTCCACAGTGGTTTGTGTTACCTTTTTTGTGGATTGGTACTATTATGTTTTCTTCCCAATCCTCGGTATTCCTTCTCCTTCGTATACTTGCTGGCATATCTTGTGTGTCCATTTTTTATACACTCCCCTCCGTATTTGATTAGTTCAGGGCTTATTCCGTCTTTTCCTGCAGATTTTCCTACTTTCATGTGTGCTATTGCTTCTTCTGTTTCTTCCAAAGTTATTGTTTCGTTTTGTCTCTTCTTGTTCTTCTTGTTCTACTCTGATGGGGTTGTATTGTTTTTGTATGTTTGGTGCTTTGAATTTTGTGCTGTAATGTCTCTTCCATGTTTCTAATATTTGTGGCAGTTCTGTAACGACTTCTCCTTCTTCGTTCCTAATGCTCCACACCTTTTGTTTGTGCATTCCCCTTAGGCCTTTAACTGTTTTCCAGAAGTCCTTTTTGTTGTCTTTGAATTTCTGCTCCATCTCTCTACCAAACTCTTCCCCAGCTTCCTCTTTGGCCCTCCTCACTACCTCTTTTGCCTCATTTCTCCTTGTTATATAATGTTGCCTGTCTTCTTCTCTCTTGGTCTGTAGGTATCTCTTCCAAGCTGTTTTATTTTCCATTACTATCCTTTTTACTTCCTCATTCCACCATTTCGTGCGTTGGTATCGAGGTGATATTTTGCTTTTCCCACAGATTGTTGTTGCTGTCTCAAGTATTACTTCCTTAAGTCTTGTCCACCTCTCTTCCACGTTCGATTCTACCTCCTGATGGTGCTCTTGTTGTTTGTGTTCTAGTAATCTGCGCTCTACTTCTTGTGCGTATTCTGTTTTTTTCTCGGCCTTTCTTAGTTCAGTTATTTTTATTTTCTCTTAGCCTTTCTTCGCTACTTCCTTTATTACATAGAATCTCGTGTCCGCTATTACTAGTTTGTGATTTGAGTGGATTTCTGCCCCTCGGATGACCTTCACGTCTAATACTGCGTACTTTGCTCCCTTTGTGTATGTGAAGTAGTCTATTTCACTTTTGGCCTCTCTGTTTTCTGCAATGAAAGTTATTTTATGTATTAGTTTGTGATTGAAGAAACTATTTCCTATTAGCATTTCGTTACTTATGCAGAAGTCAATCATCCTATTGCCATTGTCGTTTAACACTCTGTCTGTACAGCATCTTCCTAGAACTCCATTTCCTTTGTCTGGGTTCTTTGCCACTCGGGCGTTCCAGTCTCCAAGTATAAATGTGTGTCTGCTTCTGTCTCTAGCTTTATCGAGCACTTGTTGTAGGCTTGTTGTCATTTTCTGTTGGTGCATAAATCTGTATGAATGTAGTTCTCTCTTCTAGCTTGACATCTATTGTCATTATTCTTGAACTGATACCTTCCCATCCTATCACCTTTCCGGTTAGGTCTTCGCTAATTATCACTCCTACTCCCTCCTTTGCTCTTGTTCCTAACTGAACTCCAGAGTAGAACAATTTGTATCCTTTTTCGAGTGTTTGTTCTTTGATTCCTTTCTTTTTGATTTCTGAAAGTCCTAGGATTTTAACTTTATATCTCTCCATTTCTTCAACTAACTCTATCTCTTTCCCATTTAGTCCTGTCACGTTCCATATTCCAATTCTTGTCCTTTGTGCACGCTTAGGTCGTTTTCCATCTTTCCGTCCATGTTACGGCACAAAGGCATATAATAAAGAAAAATAAAAAATCTAAGAAGCCTTCTTAAAAGTTTTACATACAAGAATATATACGAAGCGCGAAAAATATAATGACTATACTCTATTTGTATTTAAAAACACAGTGGGCACAAGAGAAGCACTATACTGTATGCCTATACTAACGCCAAAAATTCTATCATCCACAAAAAAGGATGTCCTCGTAGTTTTATAGACTACCAAAAAGGTTTGACATTATAAGACATCAACCGATGCTTGACGACAAACTGATGATGACAATATAACCTGGCCCAAATAACAGTTGACAACAAACCCTTAGAAAGAGTAGATAAATTCGAATATCGGGAAAGCACAATAAATAATAAAGTTGACAGTGACATGAAAATATGCATGCGAGCAGCGATGGCAAGAACATCTTTTGGAAACGCCCTTAAATTTAAAAATGTGCCTGACCAAATGTTATATATGGCCTATAGTAGGTATTAAAAATAATAAAATTGCGAAAAGTTTCATACCTGGAACAAAAGCTGAGAAACACTAAGACCTATTCTAATGGGAAAAATAGAAGAAAGAAGGGGACCAGAAGGAAAATAACACTCATAGTTAAGGGACATAAAAAATTGTATGGCGTTAGAAATGCAGCAGATATCTTTACACGTGCGATGGAAGGAAAATTACCATCTTAAATTAAAAAAGAAGAGGAACGTCTATACAATGCATAGCGTAAAACACTAGAAGAAGAAGACATAAAATCAAGACCGCCTCTTTAAATCGCTCTGTATTTTGTTGCTGCCTCACAAGTTGTAGTACTGTTTGTGTTATGTTACAATGTATTTTATTACTATATATTTTTTCACTGGTAGTAAATATTTAAACGGATGCATGCACTGCAGTAACAGGCATGCAGCTCTTTGATGCTCTAATTAGCACAGTGCGTCAACAGTAGAACCAATTAGATCTTAATTAGTTGCTTTGTTTACCGTTCACTAGAGCGAGCTAATGAGCTGGTAAAATCGGCGTCGCATAATCCTTTTACCTCGCTGTCCAAAAGTGGATAAAAATTCTATCGGCAACTCCGAGCAAATTATTAACGAAGTTTGCTCTGTTAATATTTGGCCTCCCAATTTAAACGGCGTCGCGCGCAAATTGATGCGCGAGTTATTGCATCCTGAATGGTGAAAAATGCGCCCCGGCTTCTTTTCAAATTAGGAGGCAGAATGAGCCGCGCCCGCTTCCCGCGTGACAGGCCGGCCCAGCTTTTTGCGGGTTCCGGGGTGATTTTTATCAGCCCGCATGGGCCGCCGAGAGCATTTAGCGAGATGATTAATGCCTGGCCAAATTAAGCCGCATCCTGTTGTACACGTTAATGCCGCGTTATGCCGGACGCTTTATCTCATCTTTAATATTCATGCCTGGTCACGTCTTCGGAATCGCCGGCGCCCGGCCTTCGCGTATTTGCGCAGAGCCGCGGATTATCGAACTGGGGAAAAAGCGCCCGCGCCCCTTACTAATTTTAAGCAAATAGTGCGCCCGGGGGGCGCTCCGCAGGTGCGAACTTGGCGGCGAATTCGCGGGATGCTTGGGGACCTGGTTCGGAACGCAATTAAGCTCGCGTAGCCGCGGCGGTTGTACAAGCGCCGGATTTTTATGGACGGCGCCACCAGTTGACTCCTGCGGATGCAAATTGGCGCCCGCGGGCCGCGCGATTTATTAGGCGGACTGCCGCGCGGCCGAAGGTAAAGCCCAGCCAATTTACGGCGCCTCGCAAATTCTGCCGTAATCGCGATTAATGCTGCCAGGATGAAGCCCTACGTCACGTCTCTGCGAGGCGAAGTTGCCGCGAAGTTGGCCGTTTTGCAGTGCCTTCCTTTGTAAACATGGATGTTTGTGTCGCTGGAAGTTCTGACAGACTGCAAACGAGTCTCTAATTTGCGAGACAGCAAAAATTTGTTAGGGCAAAGTCACGTTCGGAGAAGTTTGGGTCTCCCAAATTAAGTTTTATATCTTTCTCTTGTTTTTTATACTGTTTTTAGGACATGATAACGTTTAAGAGTATATTTTCAAACCCTTAATTTATTGTGGAACGGATAGTTTCTTGGGACGATTTATTTTAATTTAGTAGACCTTCTCATCTACTGCCATCTTTTACATGTAAAGGGTGGCCCAAATTGAGAGTCGAATTTACATTTTGAATAAAACGACGTTGAAAGTGCTTTTAAGATTATATTTTTTATTGAGTATTAAGGGGAGGTGGTGCACCCTATCTCCGCAATGTTGAATTTGCTATCTTTATAATGATTTTTCTATGAAACTATCAACTCTATGGTGTTGAAATTTGGTACACAAATATATTAATAGTTTCTATACAAATTGACAGATTTTTAAATGTTTTAGGCTACAAACACATAAAATATTTTTTCTTGAAGTAAATAAGAAACACTCATTTTACAAAAGAATATATTTAAATATTTTGGAAGTGTTTGAGTTAAAAAATTTAAAAAAATGTTATAATGTTTTACAGTTACCACAGAACAACTGGTAAAAATTTCATGCTAGTAACTTACATTGTTCTTGATTGAATCTTTAAAAAACTTAGTTGCGGAAAAAGTAAGATGAAGATGTGTGCTATGTTAGTGCATCCCTGATCCATATTCCGAGTCATCTGGATCATTGTCTTTAACCTCCTATGCTTTCCTTTTATTCCTAGTTAGTACCCTGAAATTTTTGTTGGTCACATCAGCTTGCAGATCTACTGCACCAGCTGCCTTCATTCCACTGACCCCAGTGTAATTACTTTTGCATTCATCACTGTCTTTATATTGTTTCAATTTCTGTTCACAATTCTTTACATTCTCACACTTTTGACGGTATTTACTCAAGGGTTCAACATCTATGACCTTTCCCGTATCAATACTTGTTGCAGAAACTATACCATTGGCACTTGTACGCCCTGCTTCTGCCAAGAACCATCCAGAGCAATAGTCAAATCAGTAGAACCTTTTTGCACTGTATAAAATTATTCAATACACTTGCCAGTATTTGAATATTAATTATATGGTTCACTTGGTTTAATTGTTCATTATTTTTCTCGCAATGAGTAAAAAGTAAAAAGGGGGCCGTTACCCGAACTGTCATAATGACATTTAAATCACTTTTAAGACCTTTAGAGATAATTTTTACAAAAATAAGTAAAGGTATATTATAAAATAGAAGAATATGTAGAACTATAATAGACAAAAAAAAATTTTTTGACCACAAATGGTGTACCACCTCCCTTTAAAGGGTATAAAATTTTTGATTTTAATTTCGCACTTGTTTTGATTCATTTTACTAGATTTTGGGTAATCCGACATAAAGAAGTCCCACAGTGTTAAACATAAGCCAGTTGATGTCGGTATTTTGTAAAATTACATTACCAGAAAATTGTTAGTATAGTAAATCAATTATGGCACGAGCAATATCAGAAAAAAACAGGTTATCATGTGACGATATCTATCGTCATAGTTCGGCTCGTGCTTTCAAATGGAACGGATGTGTTGTATCATTGGTTCACTTCTGTGTTACGAGCAAAGAACGGAATTTAGGTATTTACCTATTTACCGAACTTTTTACCTTTTTCAGTAGTTTGCGAAAGAGTTTACCTTTTTTGGGTATATTATTAATTCGGCTACAAACACTCAAATTTTTAACCTCCCTGACCCAACCAAAACAAAATTGGCTGATTATTTTTGAAACTCAATGCAATAAATGCTATTTTATTTTGCTTTTATTTATGTTTTGTATAATTTATATATCTAATTTTTGTTTGTATTAAAATATTTATCTTTTCTAACGGACAAGAGATCAAATCTGACTGGTTTTAGGTTTAAAATTGTTTGGGATTATCGGGTTTAACGGTTTTAGTGGATTTTGGAGTGTTTTTTGAGGTTATGGCCAAACCCTGACGCGCTGGGATTAAACTGGCCTTGGATTTGGATTCAACGACCTTAAAAACATCTAGTATACATAGTCAGACCCCCAGGCCAAAATTTTTTTTTGTTTTGTGTGGCTGTGTTGTGAATTTGTGCTTGGGAATCTGTCAATATGTATAAAGACTGAATTCTTTATGTAGTGTAAATTTTATATACCAAAACTGTAAGTAGATGTGCAAAATTTATTAAATTTTTTTGCCTATTTTACCTTTTTCATGTCTTTAATTTCACTTAATTAACATTTTATTTTAACTTTTACGGTTGTTTTATAAATGCGGTCTCTAGTTAAGAGTAATGGATTTGTCAGTATACACCACCCGCGTTGTGAAAACTGCACAGTTTCTTCAAGTAGAGTATGCGGCTCCTTGCCGCCAGTCCAGAGGTTCTCATTTAGCTTTTGCACAGTAAGGACGTGTCAGAGCATTAAATGTAAAGTTAAGTAAAAAAAGCGAGCAGCAACCGTAAGGTAGCATATAATTTAGCTTAAAAAAATAATTGGCAAAAGAACGCCAATAAATACAGCCGTTATATATGGCGTGCCATAATGTTGATCTCAATATCTAACCAGCCAAGAAATGGTTCCAGAACAAATTCAAAACAACTGTATGTACCAACAACCATTCAACCAGCACTCGCAATATCAACAAATGCCACCATTTCAACCGATGTCGCCACAATTTTAGCAAATGCCATCACAATCAATATCACAACTGACTGTAGAGGTACAAGTTCAGTGCTTTTCAACACTTTCGAGGTATAGGAAAACTAGTATACAAATGCAAACTACAGATTCAAAATTTGAAATCCCAAACACAAGAAAGCAAAATCGAGGTTCTCAAGAACAACAGAGCAATTTAAAGCAAAAAAAAAAAAACTAGAAAAAAACTGGCTAGAAATCTCAAAGGTATCCAACAGATTCTAACCACTCGCCAAACAAAAGACCTCTGAAAGAGCTGAAACAGAAATAACTCAACCTCCCCCAATTTTTGTACACGAAGTCAGTAACCTCAAACCATTAACAGATATGCCAGAACAATAAGTTAAAGATAACTACGTGTAAAAACTAATAGAAAGTACCCAAGTTAGGATACAGGTGAAAGCTCCTAAACACTGCAAAAAGTGATCAAGATTCTGAAAGACAAGCAAACAAAGTTTTATTCTTTTCAATGTAAAGATAAAAAGTTTAGAGTAGTGCTGAGAGACATACACCCGACTGTTGATCTAAATGAACTTATCAAAGAAATAACTATTCATGGCCACAAAGTTCTCAACATACATAATATAAAGCTGTGTCCAAAAGCCTTTTACCAATGTTATTTTGTCGAAATAAAACAGAAAAAAACAACAAAGATATATACTCTATTGAATTTCTTATAAAGTCAAAAATAAAATTAGAACCACTCTATGTAAAGCGGGAAGTAGTTTAATGCTTCAATTGTCAACCACATAGACATTCCAAAAAGTTTGTCACATACCACTTGTGTCAAATGCACTTAAGGTTACTACACAAAAAATAGCGAAAAAAAAACAGCAATAAGCAGGGCTGCCAAATGTGTAAATTGTCAAGAAAATCATCCAGCTAACAATAGAGGATGTATGGTCGTCAACGAAATCTAAAAAAGAAAATATCCAACTTCAAGACCACAACAAACATACAATTAGTCCATCTGGGCATATCTTAAGTAAACAAGGTAACCATTCATAGTTAACGACCTACATCCAATTACAAAACCAAAATAACCAGACCTAGCCTCAGAAGAACAGCCTTGAAGTCACGATAGCCAAACTTATAAAAAGAATAGACATTATGCTTAATCTACTCACTATCATCATGTCTAAACTCCTATAATAGCGTAATACCTAAAAATTTCGTTCTGAAATGCCAACGGCTTGGCCAACCATATCCATAAGGTCAAAGTGTTTATTGCATACAACAAAATTGATATCCTACTGATATCAAAAATTCATTTTACAGATCCAACCCACATAAAAATTTCTAATTACACCATCTATTCAACTAATTATCCAGATAGTAAAGTACATGCAAGTATAGCAATTATAGTCAAAAATACTATTAAACATCACGAAATTGAAAAGTTCCAGCACAAACATATTCAAGCCACAAACATTTTAGTTGCAGGAACCATAGCTGAAATAACCTTCTCAGCAATATGTTACCTCTCCCCTCCTCCAAAACACAAAATAACCAAACAATATTATCAAACATTCTTCAAAACCCCCGAACAACGATTTATAGCCGACGGCGACTATAACGAATGAAGCTACAAGGTAACTACTAAAGGCAATCAGAAAAAACCATCTCGACTATTTGCAATATGTCGGATACAAACGGACTACCAGATCGGTTGGATTTCTGTGTTGTAAAGGGAATCGCGAATAATTAAACAGTCACGCACAAAAAAATTTTTGAGTCTAAGGGTCAGACCATGTTTATTACATGTTTTTTGGGTCACTGAATCCAAATCCGAGGTCGAAGAAACCTTAGCACCTCAGCGTTTTGACATATCCTTTAAAACCCCATAATCTAAGCCATTTAACACTGTAACGTTTTGACTCAAGCTGCAAACTAAAAAACCAATCAGTTTAACCCTATAACCCCTTAACCCCATAAATTTTTAACTCTATAATCCGGGAACCACGTAACTCTATAAACCTAATAATCCCTTTATTAGCGTTACTCGATGTATACTGCTAGAAGGTTGCACGATCGGATTTTGTACATCATATATTCGTTACATAGGCTTTTGCCAAAAATTTAAATTTGTGAAATGCTTACTAAGAATAAATAAATTAATGGATAAATCAAATGTATATACATAAAAAATGATGACTAAAATCCTTAACGACTAGAATAAATGACTAGAGTAAATAACTATAGTAGAAATTAAATGACTAGAGTAAACAAACTCAAAAATTAAACGATTAGAATGGACGATCGGAAAATCAGACTCATAAATCAAATTTCAGATTCTTTTTGCAACTATAGCGGGTTCTTTTCTCATCAGAAGATGATTTTCGTTTTTTGTCTTCTTTCGGTGTATATCGCTTTAGCGTCCAACAGAAATCTGCCATCATATTTTTATCTCACCTTCCTTGGTAGCGAGTTTCCACAATTTTTATATCTAAAATTAAAATCACCAAGCTTTTCTGGAAATTTGTCTAGATGTGCATGCAAAATTGTAATTTCAAATTCATGTGGCATCATAGCTTTTTAAAATCTTCAACCATTTTGGCAACAATTCTTTTTTACTCTGGACTTTTGTTACTACCCAAAAAGTTTTTTGCCACATCTTTAAAACTAAGCCAGGCTGCTTTTTCAAATCTTTAAACATAGTGCGAATTTGTGGTCCATCGAATAGATTGGAGATATTGAAAACACGCCCCTGAGTTATCAAAGGCTTTGACAAATTGTTTTATGACGCCAAACTTTATATGCAATTGAAGAATGGAAATTTTCAATGGATCTACAAGAGACTCATTGATGATGTTATAAGAACCTGAAGTTAGCGATGATTTTACTGGCTATTGTCTTGTCTTGTTATAATGATTTTTTCTACCTCTACTATCCTACAAACACAAATTGCAAGAATGTTTGATGAATTTTGACTGTTGTCGAAGCACCATGGTTATTATTTTCAAATCTCCGCATATCAGCTATAAATGCTTTTCATTACTGAATTTTTTGTAAAAGTATTTGCATATTGTCATACTTCTCTTCCATGACAATTGAGTGAGCAATCGGTAGAGGAACACATACGTTCGTGTTGTGAAGACCGCGTTTATACTTTATATATACGTTTATATATTTCGAAGAGTCTATAAAGAGTCACCAGTCAGAAGCTTTGTAAGAATTCTCTTTCAGCTGATTTAAGAGACCCCCGACATTGGTACAAAATACTAATGATGTATCTTCTTCCTTCACCAAAAACTTACGGAATTCGGAGTCTCGGTTTCGATAGAAAGAAACTTTTGTTGTAGGTTTCAGAAGGTTTTTCTTCTTCAGGAATGAAGCCAAAAACTCGGAACCATCTTTTGGTAAAGGTAAATCTCTAACAAGTTCGTTTAACTCCAACTGAGATACCAATGACGGAATTGATGTTTTTTTTGTCATTTGATGTGTACTCCGAGCCGCTACTATCGTTGTCGTCGCTCGAAAAATCACATTCTTCATCGAATTCTACTAATGTGTTACCTTTAGTGACAATTTCAGTATTGTGTTGCCATTTAACTTGATCAACTACAACGGGAGCCGTTACCGATTGAGCATTTTTATATAAATTTTTTTTCTGTTTTTTTTATATTGAAGCCATTAATATCATTTAAGCAAAAGAAACATTTCTACGCACTACTAGGATTTCTCAAAATTTCTAGAGCGGTGAATTTGATATTATCTTTATTTTTTCCAGCTTCTATCAATACATCTTTTTGCACGAGTTACAAATGATGTGCGGAACCCAGTTATTATGTTAATCTATTTTTAAATTAAAAATTTCTTCGTACAAGTTTCAAATATAATCGTCTATCGTTTTTTGCAGAGATTTTACTTCTTATTTGAAACATAAGTAACAAAAATTGTCATGATTCGATTATGTGATTACGAAACCTGGGGTCGTTGTCTTGTAGCATTAAATTTCACATTAGCCAAGTCACCAACTAATGTGGAACTGCGATTGCTTGATGACTACGCCTGCGGGCCCGCTTTCTCACCCTGACACTCTGCATCGTAAAACGCTACGTGCGCCTACCATAACGTCATGAAAGCCGTAATCCAGGGACTCAGTCGGATCGCAAGCTCACTCCATTGCCCGCCGTTACCGCGAGGAGGTGTCCCGGATGCAGATACAAGCAAGAAGGATGTAAGGAATGAATAAACTTTATGACTTTCTTTGAAAGTCGTATGAACTTAAGTTATGTTTTCGACCAGAATTTTTCAAGAAACATGTGTGATCGAGAATAGAATCTGGGATTCCGATACCCTGTTAGTCATAAAAGCCTTACATGCAGGATCATAAGATCTTATGGTTACAGAGTTATAGGGTTTTGGGATTATGGGATTATTAGGTTTAATGAAACGAGTTTAAAGAATCGACAGCTCCTGTGACATATTGCGATAATAAAAATTGACTGTAGTAACTTTTTCTCGATTACGGGGTTATGGGATTATAGAATTATGGGATTACGAGGTTACGGGGTTTAATCGATTGGTTTTTTAGTTTACAGCTTGAGTCAAAACGTTACAGTGTTTAATATCTTATATTACGGTTTTTTTAAAGATTATAGGGTTATGGGGTTATAAGGTTACGGAGTAATAACGTTAAGGGTTATTGGTTTTTGGGGTTTAACTGATTGAGCCAACACGTTACAGTGTTAAATAGCTTAGATTATGGAGTTTTTCATGGTCATGCCGAAACCCTGGCGTGCTGGGTTTTTTCTACCTCAGATTCAGATTCAGCGACCCCAAAAACAAATAGTAAACATAGTCTGACCCCCAAACTCAATTTTTTTGTGTGGCTGTGTTATCTAAAAGCCAAATCATGCCTTGACCTCTCACCAGATCATTTTCCCGTGATTATTACTTACTGTACTCACATTATAACAAACGTAAAACCTGTTACGCTTCATACTAAGAAAACTAACTGGACTGACCCCAGGAAAATGTTTGACAGTCAAATTCGGTTAAACATACCACTAACAACCGAAGAAGATCTGTTTGTCGCAGTTGAACACCTCAACACATCTATCTAACAAGCAGTCTGGAATGCCATTACAAAAAATTTAAAATACTTTGTTATAGCGGACATCCCTACACATATTAAACAAAAAATTGCCAAAAAGAGATTTGGAAGAACCTGTTAGAACACCAAATACCCCAGGAAGAAAACAAACGTTAATACAGCTACTAGAGAATTAAAAGCACCCCTAAATATAAACAAAAATCAAGGCATAAAACAATACTTATCAAAACTATCGCCAACTACAGATACCAGTTAGGCATTATGTAAGACAGCTAAAAATAAAAAGAACAAAAACAAAAATTTTACCTATAAAATTAACAAATAAACAATAGGTAAAAAGGTGCAGTGAAAAAGCTGAAACATTTGCTTAAGAAAAGTTTTTGAACACTCCCCTCGAATCTGCTCTATGGAGGAAGAAAGAGCAATACATGAGTTCCTCGAACAAAGCTTTCCAGAAAAATCGCGTATTAAATCAAAAGTCGTAGAAGTTGAAACAAAAATAAAAATTTCCAATTAAAATAAACCCCCGGGATCTGAAAGTAGTAAATAAACTACCTAAAACAGGACTTCGACTAATAACTTATACTGCTCTGATCAAATTTGACCCGAACTGGTTAAAAAACAACATTTTTATGTATTTTAATAAAAATCTTTATTATCGCATTCAAAATAGGCTCCTTTTAAGCCAATACAAGCATGCCAACGGTTAATCCAATTTTCCTTCTTATAGGCCTCGGCCGGGGTGGCCTTTAGTTCCTTCAGCGAATTTCTTTTTATGGCCTCAATCGACTCATGGTGTTCCCCGGAGCGGATATTTGAGTTTCGAAAACAGAAAAAAGTCACAGGGAGCCAAATCTGGCGAATACGGTGGCTAAGCGATGACTTTTGTCTCGTGTTTGGCCAAAAATTCAGTCACAATCAGGCTGGAATGTGACGGCGCATTATCCTGGTGAAAAATCCATGAATTGTTTGCCCACAAATCCGGCCATTTACGACAAATTGCTTCACGTAGACGCTTCAAAATGGCCAAGTAGTATTCCCTATTGACCGTTTGACCCTCTGGAACAGATTCATGGTAAACCACGCCACGGCAATCGCTTGATTTTCGACCGACTTTGACGTGTTTTTTTAGGTTTCGGCTCATTTTTAGCGCTCCATTCGCTATATTGTTGGGTAGTTTCCATGTCATATTCATAAACCCTCGTCTCGTCAACAGTAATAATGTGTTTGATGAATGTAGGGTCATCAGCTACGTTGGCAAGCATCTCTTTTGCGACCTCTGTCCGACGTTCTTTTCGCAAAAAATTCAGCTCTTTCGGTACCCAAAACATTAACCAAAATGTGTTGAATTGATCCACAAGAGATGTTAAGAGCCTGTGCTACCTCTCTAACGCCAACACGATGATTTTCGAGCACAATTTTCTTTACTTTTTCGATGTTATCGTCGTTAACAGATGTGGATGGACGACCTCAAAAAAAAAACTCGTTGTTCAATTTTTGTTTCCATAGTACTCGTAAAAATCGCCAGACAAACTTTTGGCGTCTTAAACAAATGGCTGCCAAACACACACTAATTGACTTATCTCGCTCAAACTTCACATAAATGTTAAAGAAGGGTGTACCAAACTAAAAAAAAAATTTACCGGTTCAGTTTACGCGCGCGATTTAAATAGACCAGTCCGGGTCAAATTTGATCAGATGGTATATTGAACGCAATATTAATATTAAGAACATTCCTCGAGTAATGGGGAGTTGCATAAAAAATTAGGATTCCTAAACCAGACAAAAAACCCGAGGAATTAGCGTCACCAATCCGTTTGTTACCCGTTCTGGGCAAACTTGAAAAAATTACTTTTGCAGAGAATAAAATCAATAATTATAAACAATAATCTAATACCAAATCAACAGTTGGGGTTTCTTGAGGAACATGCCGCAAGCGAACAAGTTCATCGAGTAGCCACAAAAATTAATTACGATTTACAAAGTAAAAGATATTGTTCTGCAATCTTTATAGACATAAATCAAGCCTTTAGCAAGGTTTGACATTGGTTTATTTTTCAAAATTAAAAATGAATTACCCTCATTCTTGCAAATCCTCAGGTCGCATTTACACGATAGACTCCTTCAAGTAAAGCTACAAACAGCCGTGTACCCAATTAACATGGGAGTACATCAGAAAGTGTCTTGGGGCCGATTTTGCATTTACTTTACACTGCCGATTTACCAACTGCATGACGAAGCATGGTAGCAACGTTTTCAGACGACACAGCGGTCCTAGTTTTCCACACTAATCTAACAGCTTCTTGTCTGCTTCAAAACAATCTAAATAAAATTCATGTTTGGTAATTACTCTGGTGCATCAAAGCAACCTGTAATAAATTCGTGCATGTTACGTTCACCAGTCACCCTAAACGATGTTCAGATTTCGCAAGCGAATAGCGACAAAATATTTACAATTACAATTAAATCGAAGGTTAACATGGAAAATGCATTTTTGGACGAAAAGTTTACAACTGGGCTTAAAGTACCGCAAAATGTATTCGTTAATGGGAAACAAGTTCAAACTACCCATTGAAAATAAACTATTATTATTTAAAACCGTTTCAAAACCAATCTGGACACATAGTATTCAGTTATGGGGATCCTCGAGTTATTCTAATTTACAAATCTTACAAATATTTTCAAATAATGTAAGCTGCGATAAACACACTTAGATGTGCTCCAAACATGATAGTACAACAAGACATTCCTGTTCCAACTGTCAAGGATGAAATAATGAGACTCAGCAGCAACTACCATCTGCCCTAGTGCCAGCAAACATTGATGCCGTGCATAAACTGATAAAGCAAGATCGTCATATAACGTATCGTAAAATTCAGGCATCCTTACACATTACGATCGTGGTGCTTCAAAAATCGTTTAAAAGAGAGCCACAAGAACAAATATTGGATTTATGCGTTTTAGCCCAAAAGTAAACAGTAGTCGTCTGTATGGGTCTTCTAAGATGAGCCAAACCAAACAAACATCGTTCGCGCTCAAAGCATTTTGAAGCAAAAGCTTCTGAGAAATAAGAAAAATCATTCTCCCCTATGAGACTGCGAGCTCATATACATCGATGCAAACAACTGGTTTTTTGAGCACTCGAAACTTCGACTTCTTTTTGTTAGCATAGGTAAAGAACAAAAATTTGACGCCAGAAAACTAATCCTAGCGTATGGAACAATGTATGGACTGCCAGAAAGACTATTATGAAAAACAATAAAAAAGTTTCTAACATTAAACATTTGTTTTTGTTTGTTTTTTGCAAATAGATATTGTGCAGCTTATGTACAACATATTATTGTACCAGATTAATAAATAGTGGTTTCCAAACAACATTTAAATAGCACTGTTTCGTTGATTATAGCACCAATCATACTGAAAACACATTATATACGAAATGCCAAACAAGCAAACACACAAAGGCTTCTCAATAATACACTTGAGAGCAAAACAGTCAACTCAGCAATATACCCGAATTTTGAAAGAATGTGTACCCACTCCGATAGCATTCCAAGTAAAGTTCAGTGTACTGTTTGAAAGCTTAAAAACTGTGGTTTTAAATGATACCACTTTGATTAGAATTGGACCTGTTGTGACAAAGTTATGGACCTAAGAATATGTGTAACACAAAAGAGTCGAACAAAAACGATGATTATGAAAGGAAGAAAGTTAATTTAATGATTTTTCAACTCATAGTTTTATTACCTCTACTTTTAAATGCACTTTCTTGGCGTCTTGACGGATTGTTTCCCACTCTTCAATCAACTCCGCTCTCAGTTCTATCAAGATTTCTGGCCCGGACTCTTCACTTAAGCTCATCCCAAACATGCTCAATTGGATTCAAGTCTGGGCTACATGAAGGCCAGTTTATTTTCGGCATATCGACGTCAGTCAAGTAGGTATTGGTCACTCCTGCAGTGTGAAATTGCTCTTTATCGTGCACAAATTCCTCACCAACAAATCCCACAAATGAGACATGTTCTTCCAGAATGTCCCTGATATAGCGGTCTGCTGTTAGACCTCCGCACAAAAACAATTCAGTGTTTCCGTGCATAAAAATTATCACTTAGAATATGTAAGAGCTACCTCCATACGCAACAGTTTATTGAATATAACAATGAGCAAATTGCTCCCTTGGCCTTCTATAGACCCCACATCTCCTGTCGTTGCCATATAGACAGATCCTTGATTCGTTGGTGAATAGTATCTGATTCCACTGGCCAAGGTACCAATCAAGATGTTTGAGAACAAATTTCAGTCGCCTATGATTTTGAACTGCAGTTAGCTAGGGATTTGTAACTGCCTTTTTTTGGGTCAGGTTGGGAGCCTTCAGTTTTTTTCTCATTGTACAAGCGCTGGCGACTACACCTCTGACCGCACTCTGCTCTTGCTTGAAGTCAATATCAGTCATATGTAAATTTCTGAGGTATATTAAAACGAGAATTCAATCGTCTTTCCCAGTTGTCACGCGCCTACGGCCACCTCCTTGCCGGCGGACGTAGCCACCGTTTTCCCGGTACCGACGCCACACTCTCGACACAGCTGATTGACTCAGTCCTCTGTCTGAAGCTCATTCTCAAAAATGTAACTGCTTGAGTTGCTTCAGGCACGTGCGTTCCATTTAGTAAGATTTGTAAAACCCCGTTCGTGATGCATATGTTTTTGAACGGGTCATCCAATTAATGCAATAGCAACAATTTTTTAAAGCTCAATAAAGATACTCTTTGCACGTTAATCTTTTTATTTTTATTTTCCTTAAACTGAAACAGGAAATGAAAATCTCAAGTCTATATAATATGCGATCTATTTGTTTTATATTTTATTTAATAACTTTTTTACTGTTTGGTGTCATTTTGCTTGATATCCATAAAGCTTTTTAAGCAAAAAAAATGTTTATTTATTAAGTAGTCTACAGTATTATGTTGTTATGAAATATTGCCCTGTGAAACGCAAAACTCTCCAGATGGACAAATGTTTAGGTAAAATGAGTATTACAAATCCGAGAGTTTTGAAATATTATCACATGCTTTCCTTAATTTAACAAGTCACGTTCGCATTTGCCAAATGCGAGAATGGCCGCGTCTTATCGGGGCATAAATTAGCAATTTGTTGCAGTTTGTCAACGCTAGATAGCCCGCGCCGCTAAATCAACAAATTCGAGTCGATCGGTCAAAGAGCAGGTGGCGGGATTTATGGCCGCGCGGGCATGCAACTTCTTTCGCCACGTCTGGCCCTTCCTGCGGGAGGTCATGCAAGACGCTTTAACACGGGAATTTATTCGCGCCGGCGGGGCGGCGGCCGTGTGCTCAAATAATTTAGCTAAATGGCGATCGGCACGATACAACGCCCGCGTTCTAGCGCCGACAGGAGCACGGAACGAATCAGGGGCGTAGCTGGCAAGTACGCGGCAGCAAGCTCGCGAGATGAAATTTTAAAAGCTGCGGCTGCAGCCCTCGGCAGCAAACACATCCGCGTTATTTGTTGTAAAAGCTGTGAAAGGGCGAGACTCCGGCCGCGCAATAAAAGGAAGAGCTTTTGGAGCCGCAGCTCCGCGGCCCGCTTCCGCTCGCGATAAGTCGCCGAACATTAAACTCCCATTGGCATAGAAATATCGGCGTACAAATACTCGGCAAGAACTTTAAAACCGTTAGGTAGCTAATAGATTCAACAGGCTCCGCGAAACTTTTACTGCCGTTTTACAAAGTAGCTAATGTTACGGCCATCGATTATGCAAATCCGAAAGTTTATCCTTGGCAAACCGAGTACATAAAGCCGTTTTTGCCGCTCTTTCCCACTTCCAGATAGGATGCTAGTCGTTTTGTTCGTGTCCATAATTCGAGCGACATGCATATTTAAAGCCGCTTTTTAGGGCTGCACTCGCGTTTTATATTCATGAGCCAACCTTGCGCCCGCGACCTCGCCGTGGACTAAACTTTAATTAAAGCCAGATTAGATTTATTTAATTGAAACTGCACTAATTAGAATTCAAGCACGGTTCAAATAAAGTCGCGCCCAGCGTCGCTTGCCACAATTCCTAATTGGATGCAAGGTCCAGCAAAAGGAACACGAGGGACAGTGGAAGGCGGGAACAGGGTCATTATTTAATTCTTCCTAGAAACCTTTTTATATAATGCGGTGTAGTGTGAAATTTTGATTAATTAAAAGAGGAGTTTTTTTGTAATTTACTTTTTAAGGGAGGGTTTCAAAACTAAATTGGAGCATTTAAGAGAATTATGTGATTTGGTCTCCATACATTAGAAGAAAGGTCATTACAAATGATCTAAACCTAGAAGTTGTTCAATTTACGGGTTAATATATCAACTATGACTTCCAGTAAACATTAAAATTAAATTCAATTCAGCTTTTCAATAACAGTGAATTCTTTCTAAAACAATATTTTATTTAAGACCTAAATTTGGAGACTATTATGGCTTTCACGCAACCCTTGGAGGTAATCTAATCCCCCAGCTTTTACTCCAAACGGTAGCACCGACGTCCAATGTTGAGGCTAAAACAAGCACACATGTGCAACATATAGATTTAACAACTTCCAAGTAATTTCTTCTACAATTACAACAAATTTTATTTTCAATTATATCAGCAAATACAATATTCCAATCAAAACGTAGCTTTTCTGTCCCTAACACAATCTCACTCTAACTGGACCCAAGTTACCTACAAAAGAGACAGAAGTTTGCAAGATAATTCTGTACCAAAAACTAAACTTTCAAAGAAAATGAATACTGCTTCAGTGCTCCCCAACCTTTAATCGCTATTCATTTCTAGAAGTTAAAGAAGCTTACGAATGATTATGAGGATATAAGTTTTGAAAAACATAAACTTCCTTAAATTTTTGTATCTAATGTCAAAAACATTACGTTACTAATATAGCTTCTGAATGGAGTAAGTTACTACTAATATAAAAATAAGGGCCCTCACTGATAATTAAGTTAAATTACAATTAAAAACACCAGAACATTACGGAATGATTATAAAAGCTTTAACCGAAAATCAAACAGAATTTTACACATACAAATTAAAAGAACAGAAAAGATACAAAGTAATATTAAAAGACAGACACTTCTCTATTAGCAGCGAGAATATAAAGATCAAAATCGAAAAACTGGGACACAAAGTTGCAAACATCTGGGTATGAAACAATACAGGACCAAGTTACCGCTCCCTATAATTTTCAATATGGTAGCGGGTAGACACTCTCTTGTGAACCTATCAGAGATAGGTTTACTTTAGAGAAGCAACCCTGCCTACCCGAGCTATGACTCTCTTTCACCACTGAGGAAGAGCTGTATCCTAATCCAAATGATCCTATCCCACCACCACATTTCTTCCGTTCCCTAAACCCATGCATCAAGACACGTGGCCAGTGTAATGCATTACGGCTAAACACTCCCCAAAATGAAAGAAGTCAGAAAACAACGGTCCTTAGTTCGCATCAGCCTTACATCTTCATATTACAACGACGGTCGGACAAGAAGAGAGCCTTTGTCTTGCTACAAAAATCTGCGTTAAGACCTGATTTTCATGGACAAACAAACAATGAAAAGAAACGGACCATGTATCTAGCGACATATAACGTGAGAACATTATCCATAGAAGAGAAAGTAGAAGAGTTACAAAACGAAATACAAAATATAAAATGGGACATAATAGGTCTAGGTAAAGTCAGACATACTTGAGAACATTGTACAAATTTAAATTTAAGATACACACTATACAGTAAAAAGACAAGCTGAAACAAAAATTAACGGTGTAGGATTTTTAGTACATAAAGACTTGGTAACGAATGTTGCAGTCTACGAAGGCATATTTGACAGAATTGCGCATATAACAATTTATTTAAATAAAAAAGAAAAACTCAAAGTTGTACAGGTATACACACCTATTAGCAAATCGGAAGAAGACAGAAAATTTTTACGAAAAACAAAATGTCTCTAACAAAATTAAACCACTTATTCGCGAATAATCGGAGACTTTAATGCGAAGGTAAGAAAAAAGCTGGAAAAAACTGATAGCAGTATGGGCCCACATAGAATAAACCACAGAAACCAAGAGGAGATGTGTTAACCAATTTTGCAGAGTCAAATAACTTTTACATAATTAACACGTTTTTTAAAGAAATAAAACAATTCAAATGGGCATGGCGAAGGTCTGACTACACGGTCAAAAATGAAATACACTTTATAACTTCCATATAGAAAAATGTAATACAAAACGTATTAGTCCTAAGCAAATAAACATTGGGCAGTCACCACAAATTGGTCCTAGCAAAGCTATACATTAATTTCCAATCACTTAGAGCTAAGAAATTCAAAAATAGAAAAGATACTAATTGACACTAATAAACTGACAAGATGAACTAACAAAGAAGCTGACACTAAATAAAACAGATAATATACAACATATAAATAAACCCAATGAACATATTTAGAAGCAGCACAAAAAGTAGGCTTAAAAGCACAAAACCAAAACACAAAGTTATCCAAGAAAAGCCCATAAAGAGACAAACAAAGCTTTAAAATAGAAAATGTCTTGAAAAAGATAGAATTAGCAGAATTGAATAGATTGATTGCAAAAGAAATACGAACAGATATGAGAATGTTTAAAATGAAGGCTATATTAGCGACATTCGAAGAAAATAAAAGGCTTAAAACTTAAAAAAGCGACTTAGAACAAGGCAAACAGAAATTGTAAAGTATAAAAACAAAGAAAATATAACATCAATAAAGAGAGATACTATAAAATAACAAAATGAAAAGGTTTTGCACTAAACTCTACAAATCAAAAATAAGAGACAAATTGCAGTGCAAAAAGTCAAATTTTAAATGTAGGTCCGAAGAAAATATCGAACATAACAACAGACAAAATTAAAAACGCTTTAAGAAAGTTGAAGAACAATAGATCTCCAAGACCAGACAGTATTATTGTTGAAATTCTGAAAGAGGTGGGAGAGAAGCTCTACTAACAACTTGTAAAAATATGCAATGCCTAGAAACTCAAGAAATCTCTAAATAATGGTAAAAAACGGAAGTCGTAATCGTTCTTAAGAAAGAAGATATTGCAGACTTAAATAACTACAGACCAATAAAACCTTTGTCGCAACTCTATAAGATATTTATAAGAATAATCACTATCCAACTGACGATCAAACGTGATGTCAGCGAGATTTAGATCAGGATTCAACACATGCGATCACCTTCAAACAATTCAAAACTTATTAGAAGAGAACAAAGAATATAATATCCATCTATACATAGCCTTTATAAAATACGAGAAGGCATTTGACAGGGTAGAAATTTGGGCAGTACTCAACTAGTTGGTCAACTGCAGAATAGACAGCAGATACAACCAATTTATAAAGAACATCTGCAATAATGCGAGTATGTATATAAAAACAAATTCAACTACAACTACAAGTAACATACCTATACAGAGAAGAGTAAAACAAGGGGGTGTGATTTACCCAAAGCTATTTACTAGCGTGCTAGAAGATTCGTTAGCAACATTGTTATACTTAGTAAAAACTACCTAGAACTACAGGAAATGATTAACGAACTTAACAACCGTTCAAGAGAAGTTGACTGAAAATGCACAAGACGAAGACTAAGGTAATGACAAACGCAAGCAAAAATATAAACATCATTTTAGAAGGTGTATCATTGGAAATTGACAAATAAATATACTTAGGTCACCAAATCTCAACAGATAAAAAAAAACGTGTCCGAAGAAATAAGAAGAAAAATACGAATAGACTGGTCTACATTTGGAAAGCTCAGCTACATTCTAAAGAACAAAGAAAGTTTCTAATTATTTAAAGGCAAAGGTTTACAACCAAAAGTGTCATCCCAGCAATTACGTATGGCTGTGAAACCTGGAGACTCACAAAAAAAAAACTCTCAGTGGTTGGTGAGAACACAAAGGGCACATGAAAGTCAAATGCTCGGAATAAACAAACAAAATTCAACGATATTATGGAAAGAATTGCACGGCAACGGGCTAGCTATTTGGCTCACAGGCAAGATAATAAGTGGACTAAAACTATATTACAGTGGAGATTGCAAAGTTACAAAAGAGAAAAAGGAAGACTAAGTAAAAGATGGCGAGATGACATACAAGACGTTGCAAAAACACAATGGATGACATTAGCTATAGACAGAAAAATATGAGAAATTTTGGGAAAGACCTATGTCCAACAATGGATGGAAAAAGGCTCATAGTGATCGTGATGTTTTTCGTTAAATAGAAACCCTAACAATTAGGAGCTCTTTAATACAAAAATCTTACAATTGTGCAAGGTTAAATTTGAGCCCCATAAGTATCAAATGAATACCGCCTAGTGTGAAAAATGCCAAAAATATGGACACACTACGAATTTTTATTCTCAAAAATGTGTTAAATATACAAAAGTTCGCTCTACGTATTGAGATCTTTCTTTACTTTGACGAGTGATCTCAATTTTCAGATGTATCTTAGGCGGGGAAAATTATTTCTTTAATTAAAAGGATATATAAATAACACCAAAAAAATTTTTTCTTGCTTTAGACCTAAACTATGTAAATAATTTCCTTTTCCAACAGACCCAACTTAGAATAGCCTGCTCTTCAATTAGTGGCGGACAAAACCTAAATTAAAGTCAAACACAGCAACCACCATATGCAAGACCCAAAGAATATAATGAAAGAACTCTTTGAATAAATAGGTACTACGTTAAATCTTCTAACGGTTCTTTCAAAACTCAAACAATGACTAAGTCCTACAACTAACTAAAGGGCGGTCCAACCATAATGCACGATGTTAATTGTGAGTCACACCTTAACGTCAAATTTTTTGCCCAACTTAATTTGACATTTCTTTGTTTCAGTGTTTGACAGATTCAACGATGGAGAGGTACACAATTGAGCAGTGCGTTAAGATTGTTGAAGCCTTTTACGAAAATGGGTGTTCAAATCAAAATGCATTTCGTGCACTTCGTGATTTTTTTGGTCAGCATAATCGACCAAATGTGTCTACAATCGGGAGAATTGTGCCCAAATTTCAGCAAACCGGGTCTGTAGGAAATGTGAAAACACCTGCGCATGCTCGCCCAGTTCGTTCTGCGGAAAACATTGCTGTTGTTCGCGATAGTGTGGCAGAAGAGCCGTCAACCTCTACTCGTCGTCGTGCCCAACAATTGAACATCTCACGAACATCATTGATGCGAATTTTGAATAAAGATTTAAATTTACACACTTACACGGTTCAATTCACCCAAGAGCTGAAGCCTACTGACCATTTCAAGCGTCGTCAATACGCCGAATAGTTGGTTGAACAGACAGAAGTGAATGGTGACTTTACAAAAAAATCATCTTCAACGACGAGGCACCTTTCACCTCAGTGGATTGGCTAACAAACAGAATTGCCGCATTTTGGCAAATGAGAATCCACGACTGATTGTTGAAAAGCCGATGCATCCACACAGAGTGACTGTGTGCTGCGATTTATGGGCTGGCGGCGTCATCGGGTCGTACTTCTTTGAAAATGAGGTCGGCCAAACAGTTACCGTGAATGGTGTTCGCTATCGCGAGATGATAACGGACTTCTTGTGGCCAGAAATTGAGGATATGGACCTGGACGATATGTGGTTCCAACAGGATGGTGCCACTTGCCACACAGCCAACGAAACAATGGCTCTTTTGCGCGAGAAATTCAATGGCCGTGTTATCTCACGTCGTGGCGATGTTAATTGGCCGCCACGATCATGTGATTTGACATCGTTGGACTTCTTTCTTGGGGATATTTAAAAGAAAAAGTGTAAGTCAATAAGCCAAGAACAATTCAAGAGCTAAAGGATGAGATAATTCGGCACATTAACGATATTGAACCTCAATTATGTCTCAGAGTCATTGAAAATATGGACCATCGGATAGAGGTATGCCACCGAAGCCGTGGCGAGCATTTGGCCGATATTTTGTTTCACACATAATTGTCATAGATCCTTCTATCATAATAAAAAATATTAAGATAATTCTCTGAAAACTTTGTTTTATTTACAATTAACATCGTGCGTTTCGGTTGGACCACCCTACATTTGGAACACTAATAACCTCTCACACCATGTTGAAAAATTGAGAACATTTATTATGTATAATCATTTATTTATTTAATTCAATTATGTATAATCACAATGTTGATATCTTGTTGATCTCCAAGTCGCACTTCACTGCAAAAAGCCATATAAAAATTTCCAACTACTCTGTCTGTACCACGAAAATGTACAAGAAAATGCAGCATAATAAAAAATACTCAATTAAATAGTACCAAGCATCTGAATAGAGCAACGATTTGTAGATGGCAGTTCTATAGAAAACACAATAGCCTACCTAACGGTATCAGCGGTTCATTTTTCACCCAAACACAACGTGAAACAGGATCTATCACCCCTAAAGGTCGGCAATAACCTTCTATTCTTAAAAAATAATCTGAATTTACTTTTGATCAAAGAACCTACGTATTTGCCAACCAACATAAGACAAACATACTGACTTACTGACACTAGTGGATCACAAAATGTATCCCTGGAAACTTTGCTACAGCAAAATTATGTTTCACACTGTCAACAGACAAAAAAAAATAATCAAGTGTAAGCAATGAACACACAAAGTGTGACGTCTTTAGATACCTAGAAATGAGCAGCAATAAACATTTTAAATGACACCACTCAACAGGCTGGCTGGACCACCACCCCTGAAATTAGTACTCGTTCTGTAACCTATGTGTAAAATATAGGAATATTATGGACTTCGAAGACAATGGAAAAGCTCTAAAATACCCGAAACGAGAGCTAATTGAACTTCTTAAAACAAGAATTAATGTATTGAAACATTTCTTAAAGGCATCACCTACATAGACTACTTCCTGCTTAGAGCAACACAAAAAAACAGATTAGATATTTCTTGGCACAGTGAAATATGGAACAAATTATTCCAATTTTGAAACCACTCTAAAATCATACAGATCAATAAGCCTCTTACCCTTTGTTATCAAGCTGTTTCAAAAATTTATTCTTAAAAAACTGCTTTCTATTATTGAGAATAATGAGACAATAGCCATACATCAGTCCAAATTTAGGAAATTGCACTCTACAAAGAACAAATCCATGAAGTGGTAGAAAAAATCGATACTTTTGAAAGCAAAGAATTTTGGTCAACGGTATTCCTTGATATCACTCGAGTTTTCGACAAGAGGTGGGTCACTGGTTTCCCGTACAGATTACGTTCTCTCCTCTCAATAAGCTATTTCGTAAACACTTCTTGTTAATAGTTGAATCTGCATACACCGAACCCTTTCATATAAAAACAGGAGTATCTCAAGACAGTGTACTTATGTACTTAATTTATACTGTAAACATATCCTCTATGCCGGATGTTCTAATTGAAACCTTCGTGGACGACTAGTTTCGTATTGTGATTCTACTGTCTGACAAAAACTCTCACATCTATCAAGAATTGGGTAAGAAAATGGAAAATAAAGGCCAATTAAACCAAGTTTGTTCACATAACTCCCACCACTCTCCAGTCCATCTAAACAATAGCCAGATACTACAACAAGAAGAAGTAAAATAATTTGCATTTCAACAAAAGGCTTACTTGGCGTCTATACTGCGTTCAGGGAATACATATAGTAATAAAACTGTCAAAATTTATAGGCTCTCGTGTGTTAGTGCTGCCGATAACTTATTGTGTTTAGAAGTGGCGATTTTATTTATTTTTTTATATCTCACTACAACTCAACAAGCATAGCTTGGCATATGAATCGGCGCAGACGAAGAAGTGAAAGAGTTGCTGTTCGGAAACGACATCGTTACGGATTCAGTTGGGAAAGGGCTAGGTACACTCTGTGACATAAATATTATAATCAAAATTCTCGGTGCAAAAAGCGGTCAACTCCACTTCTCAAATACTGGGTTTTTAGCGAATAAAGAATTTAGATTTTAGCAATTTTATAACACAAAACTCCATTTATTTTACTTTTAAGCTTTACTAGTCAATTTCTTATCCAGATAAGTACTATTTCTAAAGCAAAAATGTAAAAATTAATAAGAAACATCACACTTGGTATATTTAATATATTTATTTCATTCATGGATATAAACTTAACCGAGCTTGTAGCTCTGATTAGAGTGATTTTAACTGTGTTTAATAACGCAATGATTTTCACCGGACTGTACATGATCCGAACACAACGAGAAACAGGCAGCAAGTGATTTCCGACAGCGGAAGGGATGCTCGTCTACTGCGCATCCACCCGCCATGTGCCAAGCTGTTTTTGCTGCACTGTACTAATAAATTGTAAAAGTGAATTTTTAAATTTTGATTCATCTGTTTAAAGCAAAGAAGTAAACAAAATATTGTTATAAATCCTTCATTGTAAACCTGGCTTCGGCGCACATCTTTCTACGTTTCAGAGGCGATTCAGGGGTGTCTCATGATGATTTATTACTATATGTATTTGCTGAACGTATAATAAGTATGACGTTTTCTAAGATGTACTCACTGATGAAACAGAAATCTAGACTTAGTCGTGATAGCAAGCTTAAGTGTATACAGCAATGTTAAAACTAAGCTGGTTATATGAGGTTCAACTTCCATTTCAAATATTGAAATATTGGAGCGTTTCCAGTCAAAGATACTACCCTTCATAGCGAACGCACAATACTTCGTGCTGTCAAAAGGGATCTCCAAGTACCAACCGTCAAGAAAAAAATTTCCAACATAATTTATGATATGGTGCTCGACTTAGTGCTTACCTAATGCACTAGCGGTGAATCTAATAAACCTGCCTATTAATAATAGACGGGTAAATAGATATGCGCCACAAGATTTAATAACCAGAAGTTGAATGTTAGCTTAAGTTCTAGATGTAAGCTTTCAGAACACTAAAAACGTAATTATTATAGAAGTTTGCTATTGAGCTTCGTTCTACACGTCAAATTATTACCGCACAATTTGCTTAATGTACTACACAAAATGCAATATTAAAAAATTTGTTAATACGAACGAGGTCTGGCAGCGGCCCCCCGTAGTGCTTGTCCAACTCCGACATGCTTGAGCCCCTTCGCATAGTAGTTTTTAAAAATAATAAAAACACGATTAAAAAGCTCTGTTTGACATAATTGACGTACGCCGTTGCCATGACAACGCATTTACGTAAACCCAGTTAGAGTTGAACTTTGACCTTTGACCTTTGACCTGTGTGACAGCACTCATAATTTTTTTTATATATAAGTGCTTTATTACCCGCTCTCAAACGAAAATTTTCCATCGCTTGCGGTTCCGGAAATATATTACCTCGGTCGCGCCTGTCGCCGGGCCGAAATTTGTCCTTCGGAGGCGCTCGGGTCGGCACGGAAAGGCACGAACGATTTGACCTTTGACCTGTGTGACAGCAGCAGCAGCACTCATAATTTTTTTTATATATATAATTTAATTAAAAAATCGTGGATTTAGCTAATTTTCTCAAACAGCAGGGGAAGGAATGCAAAGTCTTCTGAAGAAAATCTTTAAGATATTGTTAAGAACCTTCTAAATCCTTGTCTCCGAATCCCCCACGGACAAAAATCACATAGAGTGAGATCTGAACTTCTTGGAAAATATTTATGAGATCCGCGTTCTGGAAAATTCTGGTCTAACTACGCACGCAGATTAAGAGCAAAATGGGGTGGTGTATCGCCCTGCTAGAAAATGAAGTCGTCAATATTATCCCAGCCATATACCGTGGATACCAGGCACGGTCGATGCCTGTACTGTCGAAGTGAGAAATCTAAAAGCTTCTTTACTATCGTCTATTTGGATTCCACTAATACTAAAGGTTTAGAGCCAAATTTTAATAAATATTTATTTTTCACCAATTCTGTAAACATATTTAAAAATTAAATGGTACTTAACTATAAATGAGCTATAAATATAATTTTGGAAGAGTTAACGATCTTAAAATTTATAGCCTAAATTTGTAAGCTATAAGTTAAATTTAATTTTTTTTTAATTGGAAGTACACATTATGAGCCATTGCGTATATATATATATATATATATATATATAGCTCTATATCTTTCTTCCAGGCTTTTGACGAGGTTTCTGTATGATCATTTGGCAAAAGTCGCTAGATCTTCTTAATTCGAAATGACAGTTGTTTCACCCAGTATACTGGCTTTTCTTTGAGGTTCGTTTTCATGCACCGACACATATTTTCAATCGGACTAACATCTGAGAGCCAAAAACCGCATTTACAAAAGCATCCCCAATCAAACATTTTTACGGGATATTTTACTGTGCACTAAAAATTCTATTACACTTTGCTGATCACGCTTTCAATAAAGAAGACCATATCCAGAAAGACAACTCATATGTGAAAATAACATTGTCCCAATCTCAATCCAAGTTTGTCGTTTTCCAAGTGTTTGCGTAATAATAAAAGTTGTTCAAATTTGATCGAAACAAACAAAAGCAGACCTAAATTTTCGTCTTGCGATGTTCCATTTAAACACAGCGCAGTGAAGGCCTAACTTCCTCTTCAAACAGTTGTTGTGACGCGGGGTATTTTTCACCCCGGCACAAATCGTCTACAGTCCCAACCTCCAACTTTCGCATATATTTTGCCGTCGTTTTATATCTATTGATAGTAATGAAATGAGAAATAATTTGTTTAACTTTAAGAGATTATGTAAGTTTGTTACAGAATCTAGAGTAATTTTAACGGTTTGAGCGTGGAAATTTTTATCTGAATGATGCCAAAAGTCTAGGACATTCAAAGAGTATTCTAGAATCATTAGAACAACTTTTGGAAGAATATTAGTGTTACATGCTTGGAGTAACAAGTCGAGTTATTTTTTAGCATCTATACTGAAAGGACTTATAAGGAAGGCAATGGGGTTCCCTACAATCTCGCAGCTATGAGTAAATAAAAGTAAAAGTTATGATATTGTCAACCATCATGAATTTATTTGCTAGACTTTGCCCTTTTACATTATCATATTTTTATACTTCTGTAATATAAGGTGATAGCCGCTTCGTTTTTGTCAAAAATGTTAAATAACATATATGATCTTTTGTCCAATAATTTTGGGCTGGTGCAGCAATAAGGTAGCTTGTTATGCAATAGGAACTACTGTCCAAATGTTTACAAAACAGCGCCGCTAAACTGCTCAACGCAAACGTCCCAGAATGTCAATATAAAGGTTTTGGTTTACCTTTTAGCTAGATATTCGTAGTCCAACAAACAAGTATGAAGTATGCAATTAACATTGTTTTTGATTTCTAAGATTGTTGATTTACTTTGTTTGCGGATTATATTGGTAGCACCAACTTTCGTCTTTCGCATTAACGTTTTTACGCAAGTTTTGGGTCAGCTATGACTCTTTCCAATGGTTCAGCAGCAATTATTAAGGTAGTGTTATTTTGTTCAGAATGTAGGAGACTGTTTTTGCTCCCGGTTTTCTAAATCATTTCGTAATATTTGGCAACGCACATCTCTGTTCAATCTCGGTTTTTTGGATATTATGTGCGTAAGTACCCGGCAGTTTTCTTGCGTTAATCGCTTGACGCGTCCTACGTTTGCGGAGATATGTAATGTTGACTCTGAAATCGTCTTGTACTGAATCTTTGCTTTTTCAAAACCTTTTGTGCCGTTTAATGTTGCATTAAGGGTTTTCTCTAGCTTAACATAGAACTAGTTTATTAAAATATATTTCAATACATTAGCAAGAAATATTAAAACCATGGCGATCATATGAAACAATGTTTTCGTAACACAAGATATTTTCTCTTTAAATGGCTAAATTAATGCCCTGAGTTAAGTATAGATTTTCACTTTCTAGTAATTACCGCATTACAATGACAAAGAATTTGTAATGCCTTTACAACATGGTTGTAAAATTTTAACAACAAATTGGGCAAACAAATAATTATAATCCATTACGACCTTGTGTCTTTAAAAGGTAGCGTTTCATCTTAACTAAATCTACCCGTTTGCCCTACGCACTAAAATCATGCCATCGTGACAAAAATCAGATTATTTAAGAATGGCTAGAATTTTCAAATGGAACTTCCGTTTGCTGTTTGCCATTTTTGGTCTACATAGCAGTATAATAAAGAGCACTATCTTTCATAAACAAGGTGAAGATTTCTTCAAGTTGCTCTTGTTAGAGTATGGAAAGAAGACCTAATATAGCCGTGTATACAGGCTCAGATTATTCCGTAGTGTATTCTAAAGTCTTGGTTAGACGCTTTCCACATACATACACCTCTACTAGCTGAACATTGAACCTAGAACGATTCATCGAAAAAGATGGTGTACCAAAAGTTTAAAGGACACTCTCAACATTGGTTGCAGTGAGAAGCGGTTTTCCCCTGACAGCTCTGACATAATGCCACTCTAATGAGGATAACTAATAGCCGAACTAAGATTCACTCGCAGTTTTTTTTAACACATATGTAGCTTCAGAAGAAAGATTTGCTTAGAAAACTCGTTGGCAGTTCTCAACTGTCGATCTGATATACCTGAATAGCCTCGAACCTTAGAAGGTTTGCGATCCCGGGCGCGCCAGCCGTATTTCTAAAAAGGTCGGGGAGATAGAGCGTGACGCATTGCAGATGTCAACCAGCCGCGATGCGGGGGGCGTTCGCAAATTCGTTCCCATTATATTTAAAACTTAGTTAAAAATAACAAAAACTAAATTTTCTAAATTTTGAACGTTTCCTTTCGTCAATTGTTAATTATTTTTTGAAATTTTCATTGCGTGTATTTTTTTTATTTTATTTTGTTATGATTTTGAAAGGTTTTACTTATATGTTATTTTTGTAGCTCTATAAGATATTCTGCTGCTGCACCTTTCCTTGTATTTTATTAACTTTGTTATGAACAACAATTTGTTTACTTATACGCCAGTACATGTTTCACATCGTTACAAGGCACGTTTTCATCATTTGTAAATTAGTCAGTTTTTTTAACAGCACGCTCAAACCTAACTGGTTGTGTAAAATAAATTTCATGAGTTATACGAACGTACAGATTATGACACACCGCCCTTTAAACTGTTATAAGAAAATTTAAAACAATATAAGGTTCGTTTACTTAAAATCCAAATCTCGACACTGCCGGCACCCTAAGCTTCTCTTTCCGACAAAGTTCATTCTTTAGCTAACCTGCACATGGGGGATTTGTATTAGAAGCTGAAGTGCTTATCTTCGCCTCCGCTGCTTTATAATCTATCTGCAACTTGCTGCAAGATGAGAACTTTGTTATCTTAGCCGGAGTCAATGCGAGCGCTCCAAGTAGAGCTCAAATGCACCATTGCAATGCTAATGCTACATCAAAGCAAGATACAAGTTGCAGACTTAGTTCCAATCTCGCTCGGCTTTATCGTCGGAAGCGATTTGCTGTCCTGTTTTTAGTTCGGGCGAAATGATAGGATATTGTGTTTTATGAAGGGACGGCGATTGCTGATTCATTAAAGGGGAACGTGCATGTCTGCTAAGCACGCCAATTACCAAATTCATGAGGTTTCGGATGACAGGGGCAGTTAATTAGCATCTAATGGCACCATTCACCACTTGTCGGTGGCAGGCCGTTCATCAATGCAAATTTTCTCATAAACACATGTTTCCATAATGGAGTTCAAAGCCGTTCGAACTACATATAGGCGAGATCGCTGATACTAAGTTTGAATAAATTAAAATGGGCTTTGTACGTTGTATACGCTGAAATAGCGTGGCTTTTTAGATATAAATCAGATTTTTAGTTAATAAAGTAAAAGTAAAGAACCAATTATGACTTGTGCGATCTATTAAGCAATATGTAAAGCTTTGTTTTGGTGTAAGAAAATATTTATTTAATTTTACATATATAGTAGAACATTGATATTGTTTTTAATAATAACGATGTTATAATTTAATTATGCACTTAAAATTATAGATTATAATGACAAAAATTAAAAAAATGATTTGTTGCAAACAATTTACTATTAGCGTACAAGTAGCTATTTAAATTAATGAAAACTTCTTAGAGAAAGTAACATTTTATACACAATATTTATGTTCAATTATTATTGCTGTTAATTTATCAAGTACATGTTTTTGAAGCGTTCACCTGGAGACCGTCACAGATATACTCAAAAAAGACATATCATTAGTTTGTTGAATTGAAGTCAAATTAGTAATCAAAATAAATCATATCAAAGCTAAGTAATAATTCCCAGATTGTGATCAAAATTGTTGTATCTTTACTTGTCGTCAATAGGTATCTAAAATTCAATAGTTATGTAGGAAGTTGTATTTGACAATTATTCTTTAGGGATCTATTATGTGAATTAACATTACCAGTGAATTACTAGGCTCTTTAAGGTGTAGTTTTAATGTTTTGAAGTTTTTGTGGTCTTGAGAGGTTTAAAAAAGAAGGCCACTTATTAATATTTATCATGAGTAACAATAAAAATAAAACAGACACGAAAACTAATTGCAACGATGATGAATGTTTGGTTGACTCTGAAATATGCACTATCAGCTCTCTATGGCGGAGGAGTAAACAGTAAAACACTTGGCGTGTTTGATGGCCAACTCGAATCCAATATGAAAACAATGCTTGAAGAAAGAAAAAAACTAAAGACAATAAATCGAAAAGGCAGCTTTAAAAAGACAGCGCTTGGAGAATGAGCAAAACCAAGTTAGGTCCAGATTAGAGGTAGAGCAAAGAACACAACAAGGAAATTCAACCAGGCGAAATAAAAGAAACTTTGAAAATACTTTAAACGATAGATGAAGCAGGGAACTGTAGAATCTTCCAAAGAAAAATTTTATTGATAAAAGAGTCTCAGTTCACCAATCAGATCATCATGTAGGATGCCAAGTTTAAGTAGAGGCAATCGGGCGAAATTTTGAAGTGACACCACAAGCCAACGGGAGCAGCACATGTGATAAATGCATTTCCCGCTTGGCGAAAGGGTTTGCAAAACAAAAATAAACAATCGCGATTATCCAGAACAATGAACAATAAGAAAATAAAAATTTGTTTATTCAGCAGTTCGTCTTACTCTAGAAGTCTTAAACAGAAAACTAATTTTGGTCCTAAATATCAGATAACATAAAATTTGATCGAAAAAGCAAAGAGTGCGAGCTCCACAGGAAGACGACTTTAAAACACTTCTTATCCTGTACCTAACATATGTGTCGCAATAAAAACTTGCGGTGCAAATATTTACTTATGCAATCCCTAGCTCTTAAAGAAATTAATTTGGAATCTTGAAATATGCTTGGGCAGAGTACTGCGTAGAAAAAGAAAAGTTATACCAGATGGTTTTGCAAAGAAGTAGATCCTAAAATGCGCAAAAGCTTTCCGAGCTTTCTTAACGGCAAAAGAAGCGGGAACGCATTTTACAAAAAGTGCAATATAGCTAGATATGTTATTTAGAAATGCAGAAGCAAACAGTAAGTAGTCACAAAATTCCATTTCTGTTACTCGATCATCAAACTGTAAAAAGTTTCATTATCCGCTGCTACATAAAAAAGGAAGAAAATATGATTCACGACTAAAGGAATAAATAAGCAGAAACTAAAAAAGTGGATCTTGCAGAAAACTTTGGTAAGGGGTAGTCCTTTGATATACAGAAGAAAACTGCAATGTTGGCATTTCTACCTGTACAACTAACAAAACTGAATAGAATGGATGGATGCTTTTTTACCTTATAGACGTAGACATTGGTCTTACATTGCATATAGATCCAAGGTAAATACAGAATAAAAGGAAACTGTTAACATAATTGGAGAAATGGTAATAAATATCAGAGTCCTGAAAGTGAAACTTACATATTCGTGGAGCTTAGTCAAATTCAATAACCTTTATGGTAAAATAAGCCCGCACAATTGGTAATCGGACAGTGTCTGTTTATTTAAAAAACAAATAGTGGAAATTCATGATCACAAGTTAATAAAAGCAAGAAGGTAACATCGCTAGTTTCAATTATGAAAAACTTGCTAGGTGGGAGATTCGTATTACACATTTGTGAGTTTAGGTTTACTGGATGTCGTTGATCTATTCGGAGTCCAAACAGGAACATTGTTAAGCAGTATAGATTGTTGTTTATTTGCTTAACCACAGGAAAGGGGCAGATTATAACTGAGAATTAAATTTCAATTTTAGCATCACCACATTTTGGGAAAATTAATCCATTTGGTTAAAACCGCTATGGGAGCCGCAGTGACATGATTAGGAGTCATCACTACATATTTTCCAACAAACTGCCAACAAATATTTTTGTTTAACCTGGCAATCTGTTAGCATTACTACCCAAGCTGTAACTCCATATTTCGTATATTTTCTATTTATTAAACTTATGTACATGAAAAAACGTAATTATTTGGATATAATTGAAATAATTAATTTACATAATACTTTTGCTGTAGAAAATGTTACATATGTGCCATTTAGAGCTGCACTAATAACACGTGCATAATTAATCCGGTCGATCCACTAAGCTGCAATATGTAATTTGTGTTATGCTGGAGGGCTCTAAACAATATATAAGCGTATAATGCTTGCTACATCATTTCAAATTCAGTTAAATCGTATTGTACAGGAGAAGACCAAAAGAATTAATTAAAACTTTTATATTGATATCAGATATAGTAAATAAACTGCTACTACAAAATAATAAAGTTTTGGTTAATTTTGAAATCATGAATCTGATCTAAAAGGCTATTTCTTGAACTGGTGTAAAGTGTGGTAAAAGTTTTACTTTTAAGCGCGCCTTTAATATCTTTCTTAGAGATATTTAGCAAACACGCGCTCTCTATATTAACTTTAAATTTTGAATATTTAGAAGTACACAAAATGTTGCTAGTTTATTAAGTAAATTACTGACATTACACAAGAGTTGTTTTAGTTTAAGAAAAATCTTCTGCAATTTGCAATATTGTGTTAAATAGTGATTTAGATGGTTAGGTAAAGAGATTTCAAGTGAAAAAGAAATATATTTAAAAACACAATTGATTACTATTCAACAAATCTGCTTAATTGTCTTTTTTGATGCTATTACTTTATAAAAGATCTAAAACACTAGTACCGTATTCTGCCTCAGTGTTTCATTTGCTTTTTTGAAGCTACCGTTTTGGTTTTCAGTAGCCTTATAAATAAAGAAACAAATTTTTAGTAATAAAAAAATAGAGAAAACAGAACACATGTAAAGTATTCAAACAAAATTTGAGCAAGGAAGAACAGTAGGATTTTCCTGCATTAGAGGTGAGCTAATATGAATAAATGAATGAATGAATGCATACACAAAAATTCATTCAAATTGGTCCAGCCGTTTAGAAGAAGTTCAGTGACATACACACGTACAGTTGAATTATATATATTATTATATATATATTTTGTATTATCTTTATATATATATATATATATATATATATATATATATATATATATAAAGATAATACAAAATATGAGAAATTTGGAGATATTACAAAAGCAAGTAGTGATAGAAATAATAATAAAAAAATAACGATAACCGTTAAAATTGACTGACAAAATAAACAAAAACAGCGATGGGACACATAGTAAGAATAATGGAGTTAAACTAAACAATCTATCAACATTTGAACAGAAATTAAACAAAAAAATGTGGCGTAATTCTAGGTTCCTGATTTACACGAGGAGGTCCATGCGTTATAAACAAAAACAGCTTATGCATTTGAACGGAAAGTAAACAAAGACGGCTGATATGAAATTTGACGTACCGCGTTTTGAGTGCTTAATTTACAGAAGGATGTCCGTATGTTTGTGTATGAACATCGGGGCCGTTCTCGCTACTTGCCGAATGACCGGGCGGCGATTATCATTTCCAAATAAAAAAAAGCGCGTCTACCACAGCAATTTCATTTACTTCCGTCGAGTTGAGCTTAGATTGTAATAAACATAAGCATAAACCGCCTATAAGAAATACGTATAATTCACATAAGCCTTGTGTAAACATTTGAACGTTGCGCATGACCAAACACAGTAGCGGCAGCAATGTTCTTCTAGGCATTTTGCATAACTATGTTGCGTTTGTGTTTGTTATCCCTTTTATGATGTAGGAACAGATGTATATTTACTAACTCAAACCAAAGCTAAAATGTCGACAATACTAAAGTTAGGTTATGTAATTTCAGAATAAAAACAAATATTCTACTACTGCTGCCAACATCATTCTAGGGAAAAATTAAAAATTACTTCAAATTAATGTAAAAAGTACGTAAAGTTAAACCGATTTCAACTTAGGTATTTCTTGCGTTTGAACGTAAAACGTACAAATTACGGGAGTGAATTATGAACGAGCGCATAAGATTTGCATTGATTTAACTTTATGTATTACGTATTTCTTATAGGCGGCTATGCTTACGTTCATTACGAATGGCCACTAAGTTACATTATTGCAGATTCCCGATTCAGGAAAAAAGCCGATCCAGTTAAAAATTTATACAATCTTGTAAAAATTTGAGGGAAGGCCGGTGAAAAATTGTCAGCCTAGGACGCCAAAAACTCCTTTTGGTGGGCAAGGACTAGTAATATACAAAGAAGAACAACTAATAATATATGCTAATCATAAAGTTATAATAACTAGAAACCACATAGAGGTTTGAAGAAGTAGAAAGCAAGACATGTAAAAGTATACTGATTATAAACGAAACTGAAACCAAATACATAAAGTGTTCAAGATATGAAAGGAAAAGAGAAAAGGTAATGTTAGGTAAATAAATATTTTAAGAGAATAAACATATTAATCAACGAAATAGATATAAAAAACAAGTACAAGCATGCAACAATAAATGTATGCTGAAAAACTGGAAAACAAGCCAAAATAATTAAACATTGAATGATTATTAGTTTTTAAAGCAGAGTAAATTGTAAGTAATAATAAAGTGCAGAGAGTTAGTTAGGCAAATGGGATGCTGTGAACGAATTGTAAGATAACATTTAAAAAAATGAGTTAGTTATATGGTTATATGACATAACTAAGTTACAGAAAATCTACAAGAATAGTGGTTATTAACAGAAAAATGTTAATAAGTATAGTGCTAAAGTCAAAACACACACAAAATTATATTAAAGTCCTAGAAAAGAGATTAGAAGAGCTTCAGAAATCGCAAAATATTCCAAGAGAAATGAAACGTTATATCTGTGTATTCGGAAAAGTTTTTGGGGTTAAACCTTGTCGTTTATTAAAAAATTTTGGTCGTTTTGGCACCTATTTTGAGGCCATTGTAAATAAAGGCTAGAGTTAATTCTTTACTGGAGATCTACAACTCCCCACTTTCCAAAAAAACTATGAATTACGTAAGCTTTTTTATAACTAATAGTGATTTAAGCAAGTGTAGTAGCTCAGAAATTGAGATATTTGTAAAAAATCAAACATCAACTTTGACCTAGACATAATATTAACGTATTTTTAGTTTTAAATAAAAATTTTTGACGTAGAATGAGGCTTGCTCTATAAGAGATTGAAGAATCTTGACAAAAAATTTGCAAAATTGTGGTCGGGAAACCTAATAAACTAATTATGGTTTTTCTATTTTACGTTGTGAAGACTATCAACGAACTTATATAGATCAAGTAAATATTAAGCCGAATATAAAAACACTTTATGGCCCTAGAGAGGGGCCAATAACTATTTCGCACCCTCCAAACAGAAAACAAGATGCAACAGAATTAATTTCTTTCACATAAAAACTGTTGCTCTCATTTCCCATGCTGCCAGCAGAATTTTTTGTAAATCAAGTGAAATAAAAAACTGCCTGAACAGAAGAGACTCTTACTTAAATATGAAAAATCTCCATTATTCCGCTCTATCGATTTCGCGACACTACACCAACCGACTACTCCAAACCTAATGTATCTTCCGCCAAACTGTCACATCAAATTAATAGTCTAGTATAACTTATAGTTCCCCTCGGAAATATACAGATTGATGCCCCAACGCGGATATCAAACACCGTTTTATCCGTGTACGTAAGTATATAAATAATTCAGAAGGCTTTCAGGAAAAATACAAAAAGTGCAACGGGAATAAAAGAATCTGTTGCTACTAATTTTATTACGAGGGTTATTTTTTTTCAAGGTCCGATTAGTTGCTAAATGAAAATCACAGTCAGAATCAAGAAAATTTTATATGGAACATTAAGCTACTTTTCGACGTAATCGCCGTTCCGATTCATACATTTGTCGTAGCGTGGTACCAATTTTCCAATACCTTCATCATAGAAAGCAGCCGCCACAATGGTATAGAAAGCTGACCGTGAAATTTCCGGAAACAAATCACTCAACCCAGAAATTGTGAACCGACGATTTCCGCGAATCGCCCGATCCACGCGTTGAACAAGATCATCGGTTGACACTGGCTTCCTTCCCTGGCCGCCTGCATCATGAACATCTATGCGTCCAACATCAAAGTTCCTGCACCATTTCCGCACTTTGCTGTCACTCATGAACGTTTCTCCGTACACTATACTCATTCATCTATGAATTTCAGCTGCATTGCTTTCTTCAGCATGTAGAAATCGAATGACTGAACGCAATTCACATTTGGCGGGAGACTATATTTTTCGAAGCATATATATGTGCTCCCTACCTACTCAGAAATGACAACCGCAAATCGACGCGTTCCCCGGGCCAACTACAGACACAGCGCAAGACGTCTGCACACAGACCTAGCGGATTTTCCCCGAAACTTTCATTTAGCGACCAATCGGACCTTGAATAAAAATAGCCCTCGCATGACAATATGCCTGTACATTTAACATATTTTGTGTAAAATGTGTACTAAATATAATAACTTTTTGCCATTATAATTGTGATAGGAAAAAGTTTCCAATAATTTTATATAACTGCCTGGCACACCACGCTAGATAACGAACGGTGTTTTGGGCACATACAACTTAATATCAGTTATACCGCGATAACGGTGCCCTTATAGCTAGACCCGCATATTATCAATCGATACAGAGACATAAAATGAGTCTCGGAATTGGACTAGCCAGGTGATGACGAGAGGAAAGGTATAAAATTTGGAACATGGAATATCACATCTCTAATAAGAAAGGACTACTAAATAAGGAACACATTCTAAAATTTCCCAAATTAAAAAAAAACAGGCTTCGAAAATATGGATAAAGGTCACATTATTAGATATGCAACTTTACCAGTAGGAAATAGGGCGGCAGAAAGGGTAGGCATAGTACTCAACAAAGAGATCTAAACAAAAATAATCAATTGGAAAGCCATCAACTTTAAAATTATGGTAATAAACTACCATTACAAGAAAAAGTAGAAATAATATAAATTATACACACACTGAAAATGTTAATGTAACAAATAAACATGCTGTGAAGTGTTACAATAAACCATCAAAAAGATATAGAATGCCAATTGGCATTAATGAAAAACCCCCATTGGAAACTACATAGACCAAAGTCATGGAGTACATGGACTAGCAGGAAATATAAATAAGAACAGCGAAATAATATTAGATTTTTGCATAACAAATTAAACATAAAACGATACACAAACTAACATATGACATCAAAGCAGTACACGAACGTTAGGAAAACACTTAAAGAACTAAATAAAAGATATACGGAACTAAAGCTAGAAGTGTTAAAAATCACAGATAAAAAGAGTACAAAAACAAACTAAGGGAAAATCTAAATAAGTTAGGAGAACATAAAGCTCAATAAGAGAATCAGTGGACTTGTAGTGGAATAAAACTTGGAAATTTTTCAAGGAAATTTTAATAGAAACGCCAAGAGAACTATGTGTTGAGAAAGATATCAAACAAAACCAAATAGTGGCGTAAAAAGCCAAAGAACAAAATTAAAGAAAATAAAAGACTTGAAAATATATAGGCATTAAAACTGGTCAAAACAGGGAATACACGTTAAAATAAAATAAAGCAAAAAATCAGCAAAACAAGCAAAAAGACAAGTTAGAAGAATTAGGTAGGAAGGTATAAGAAAATTAAAAACACTGTTGAGACATAGTAAAGGATTAAATAAAAAAGTTGAGTAACAAAATTAAGAAATATTAAAAAACAAACAAGAAAACTATCATTAATAACAACTACAAAACTACTGAAAACATAGAAGAAGTACTACGCAATAAAATTTTAATATAAGGGAAACGAAAATTGGAAATGGAAAGAGCAACAGTTTTAGAAAGAAAACGGAAACCAAGACATTAAGAAATTAAAAGAAACTAAAGAAAACCAAAAACGAAGAAGCAACAGAGAAATGTAATATAGTCCCAAAAATGCTAAACAAATAGAGACAAAGTGTAACAAAATAAATGATATTGAGACTGAAACAGGCATACAATACAAATTGGAAACGGAACATTATATTACACACAAAAATAAAACACTATAAGTAGACACAAGAACAGGGCAATAAGCTTATCATTAGTCGCACTAAAAATGTACAACAGAATAATAAAGAAGAAATTAAGGAACGAAATAAAAGACAAAATAAAATAAGAACAGCCGACATTTAAACTAAAAAGACAAACATAAGACCACATAGATGCAGTGAGAGTGGTAATCAAAACTAAGGTTATCAATAAAAAAAAATAGTATTGTAAATGGATAGGTATGATTAAATGGTCATATATCAGAAAAAAACGTGTGGGGTTGCTAGTCTCCCATCGGGCGCCTCCCCAGGCGGCGGATAGGGGAATGCTCACCAGATATGGTGGGTACCGGGGAAATAAAATACCCGTGGCGGACCAAAACTAGCAGCAGCTTCTGACCCATATTGGGCGGCTGCAAACGGCGTCTGCATCCAGAGGATCGGCCGGTGAAGGAAAACTCGCCAACACGCAGGGCAACCGAGGCGTTTTAATTACCAAAACCACCCAAACCAAACCAAATGTCGAATTTCAAAAACTACGGAAATAAACCCCAGGTGAGTAGAGTTAAAAACTCAAAGTCTCACACTGAAATATCATGGGATTCTGGAGGGGGGACTAAAATTCGAAAAAACTGAAAAAGAAGTTTACAAACAATTTATATATTGCCACATATAACATACAAACAATGAGATCAGAAGAAGAATAGAGGACTTACAAAACGAACTAAAATCTATAAAATGGGATGTAGTCGGACTGACAGAAACACGACTACCGGGACAAAAACCACTGAACTGAAAAGTGGCCATATACTTTATAACAAAAATTCTGATACGAAAAACTACATAGGAGGTGTAGGTTTCATAATGAACAAAAACATTAAACAGAGTAATCAAATACCAGGCCATATCGGACCGCGTCATATACATAACAATTAGACTAAACGTACGTTATACACTTCAAATCATAAATGTATATGCTCCAACAAATACAGCGGAAGACGAGGAAATTATGCAATTTTATGAAGATATATCAACGGCGAAACAACAGGAAAAATCTCACTACTTGGTCATTACCGGAGATTTCAATGCAAAAATAGGAAAGAAAACACAAAATGATATGGAATTTATAGGTAATTATGGTCTAGGTATTAGAAATAACAGAGGGCATACACTTTCCAACTTTCTTCAAAACGAACGGCTATACTGCCTCAACACATTCTTTAAGAAACCACCACAGAGAAAATGGACATGGCGAAGCCCCGACAACAAGATAAAAAATGAGATAGATTTCATCCTCTGCCGAGATCGAAATATATGTAGAGACGTATCAGTTCTGAACAGATTCGATACTGGGAGTGACCACAGGATGGTCCGAGCACTGATAAGCACCAAAATTAAACAAGAAAGACATAAATTAGTTAGACAACAACGTTTTCCCACTAACACAGAAATAAAGAAAAAGCAAGATGAATATAAACAAGAACTCTCAACGAGACTTGATACAACTATACTATCAGACATGGACATTAATCAAATAAATGACAGAATTACAACTACTATCCAAATAACGACAAAGACATTGTGCTCAAGCAAAAAGGGTCAAACAGATCAAAAACCCAAAAATACCACTATAAAACTCATAGAAAGAAGAAGAAAATTGGAAAAAGGAACAGACGAATATAAATCAATAAACAAAGAAGTAAAGAAAGCAATAAGAAAAGACATAAGAGAACATAGAACTAGAACACTTTTGATGACTATTGAAGACAACGCCAACATGAGAATACTAAGATCAAAAATATCCAACGGCCGGCAGAAGATGACAAAAATAAAGAACAAAGAGGGAATAGAAGTGACAAAACCAGAAGACATCATCAGAGCAATTAAACACTTCTATACCGAATTATATGCAGCACATACACCGCATAGGGAATCACAAACACAAAGAAATATACTCAATGCAGGCTCTGAAGATATTCCAGAGATATCCATTGATGAAATTAGACTAGCTCTGAAACAAATGAAAAACAATAAATGCCCCGGAGAAGATCGCGTAACAACAGAGATGATAAAACTTGGAGGAACAAATCTCGAACGTGCAATACATATTTTACTAAACAAGTGCCTACGAGAAGTAAGAATACCTAACAGATGGCACAATGCAGAAACAATACTCCTGTTCTAATATAGAGAACTACCGCCCAATCAGTTTACTATCACAACTATATAAACTGTTGACGAGAATTATTACCAACCGCCTGACAAATTCGATTACTACCAACCAGTGGAGCAGGCGGGCTTCCGCAAAGAATATAGCACTATTGACCATCTACAGACTCTATGCACTATCATAGAGAATACGACCGAGTATAATGTACCCATACATCTAGCCTTTATAGATTTCTACAAGGAATTCGATTCTATAAGTACGGCTCATATATTAGAATCAACGAATAACGCAAGAATCGACAGTAGATATACTACTATAATAAAAAACATCTACGAAAACGCAACAATGCACGTGAAAATAATTCAAGACCTTAAAACGGCCAAAATAAACATCAGGAGAGGCGTACGACAGGGGGACGTTACCTCCCCAAAAATTTGCACGCTAGTTTTAGAACATGTTTTTAAGAAACTTCAATGGCAAGAGAAAGGTTTAAAAATTGACGGTTGCTTGCTCAGTCACCTACGCTTTGCTGATGATGTGGTGATTATGTCTGAAGACCCAGAGGAACTAAAAACCATGATGCAAGAACTCAAACAAGCAGCAGAAAAGTCAGGCCTGAAGATAAATCCTGCTAAGACTAAAATCATGAGCCAATACAATATGCAAATTGCAGTAGACGGCCAAACGCTGGAGAACGTGACAGAATATATATACTTAGGACACATCATCAAATTAGGAAAAGAAAACCAAGGTACTGAAATTACAACACAAATATCTCTGACATGGGCCGCCTTTGGCAAATTGCCATATATCCTGAGGAATCCAGATGTACCGATCAACCTCAAACGTAAAGTTCACGACACTTGTATCCTACCAGTGACTACATATGGTATGGAAACGATGGCTTTTACAAAACGGAATGCAAATAGATTGAGAGTGCTGCAGAGAGCTATGGAGCGTGCTATACTGGGGATATCATTAAGAGATAAAATCCGAAATGAAGAAATCCGACGTCATAGAACGCATAGCAAGCCTCAAATGGAGATGGGCCGGACATATCGCGAGACAGGTGGATGAGAGATGTCAACGAAATCACTATTATGGCGCCCCCGTGAAACTAAGCGAAAAAAAGGTCGACCTCAGAAACGATGGGTGGATGACATTCGGAAGATAGCTGGTAGGAACTGGACAAAACAAACCAGTGACCGACATAGATGGAGAGAAATGGATGAGGCCTACATTCAGGAGTGGATGGCAGAAGGCTGAAGAAGATATCAGAAAAATTTCAAATAAAAAAAAACTATCAATCAAGAAAACAGTCTATGTCCACTACTCTTATATGTGTATGCTGATAATGTACAGATAAACAAGAGTTCAGGACACCTACTGCGGAAGTAAGATATTTAAGGCGAGTGTATGCATGGCAAAAAGAATTGAAAAATAAAACTATACATAAATAATTGAAACTCACGTCTTTAGTAGAAGATAATTGTAAAAAAGCGACTACAATGGTACCAGCACCTGATTCAAATAAATAATACGCGACATTTAAAAAAGCTACTTGAAATGAAATGTAAAGGAAAAAACCTAGAGAAAGACATAGATTAAAGTGGAAAAATGACATGTAAAAAGTAGTTGCAGATAATGGGCAATGATATGGATCCTAGCAAGAGATATAAAGAAATTCAAGAAAATGAGTCAAAGCTCTAATACTGTAAGGTGAAAAGAACTGAAAGTAAAGTATTACAAATATACAACAACTATTTAAACGTAAAACGTTTATTATGTATATGCATCATGTCAGTATTTTTTTCTACTACAATAAGAGCTCTCAAAGCTTTAACAAGTTTCACAAAAACATGTAATCACTTAACCCAAAATTCGATATTAATTTTAGACTTCTATACATTAAAATGAGAAGCCTTATGTAGAGAGTAATGTCGTCTGTTTGTCCGTCATTTTATTTTTCAACTTTTGATCAAGGCAGCTTCTAAGCTGAAGACAAGTTTCTATTTGTCATTTCTGACATCTTTCAAGCCTTATAATTTTTGATCTGTGATAGATGGAGAAATAACGTTTTCAGTGTTCAATTAAGGACGATAAGTCAGCCACAAATCAGCCTGAACGGAAAATCTCGAGACCGGTTTGGCCGAAAGTGGCCGCAAATTTTTATGTATAGAAGGCCCGGACATCTGTGGAACCGGAGTTCTACGTCTGTACTTGTTTTAACTGTTTTGCATTTTTTAATTTTCATTATTATGTAATTTGTTAGCTTGCCCTATATGTACCTCTATATAGAGTAATCCGAAATACTTAAATTAATGAATGGGGAAAACAATTTATCATTTTTCGCAAAATCCTAAACATTTGCTTTTAATCGCTTTCGTATGTATTTAATAGCGTATGATAATGCAGTTATGTATGAAACAAATAAAGCTTTGCATTAAAAAGCATATGCATTACCTTTCAAAATAGCTTTGACCACCAATAGCATTAACAGTTTTCTGTATTTTAGTGCTTCAGAATAAAATTATTTGTTTGTCTACATTTTTTTAAGTATACATAGGTCAACTAATTGATTAAAATAATTAACTTAGAACAATCTATTTCTCAGATCTAATTAATACAATCTTTTCGCCAATCTATATACAGTTGCTACTATTTTTGAAGGTATTAAGCAGAAAAAGCTTCAACATGGATGATTTCTAATCATTTGGATTGGTGCACTATCTTCATGACGTTTTCCTTTCAACAGAATTTTCGAAAGGGTCACATAGTAATAGGACGGGTACATTTCGGGGATGTGGTAAAGCAGAGATATGATGTTTGGCCAGATATTCATATTTCTACTGTCGTGGAATAAAAACCACTACCGAGGTGCCTACAAATCAAGACGATGACGCTAAAACTTTTGACACGTCAAAGAAAAGGCCCTCAAACAGTTTTACTCCGCAACTTTGTCATGATGTTGCTTTGCTTTATTGTTTCTCCTTTGGTCAGATATCCATGGTGTACTAAACCTCTAGCATCAAAACATGCTACTAACATTGTTTTTGTTCTCGAATGTTGTAGTTTCACTTTTTGGAGGTTTGTGAACTATGACTTCGTTATTCTGAAGTTTGTTTGATTGTTACACTGATAGTATCAGCTTTTACCTTTAGCAACATTGTTTAATATAAATTTCTTTTTCAATAGTTGAACTAGAGCAGCAACTGTTTGATTTGGTAACATGTATCTCTATTCTAATTCAACTCTTTTGATATCATTCACACAGTCTCCTTGCAACAATTGCCTTGCACGTTCTGCAACTGTAGCGGTATCTGATGTTGATAGGCGGCCAACCTCTACTCTATAAATTTTTTGTCATTCAAATACACAGCTTTCTAATTATTCTGGGGGTTTCTTCTAGCTTAACACAGGACTTGCTCTCTTATCTGTTTGCTCAAAAACTGATTTCCTCGTATAACTTCCAACTAAATGCACCAATAACCCAAAAATATATTGCTAAGCATCAGGTGACTGATTAACACCCCATTTCTTGTGCATGAACATCACAGATAAGAAATTAAAAAATCAGTCTTGGATTTTTTCTGACAAAAGTTTTTGTTAAAAATGTTTTGTTTAACTATTCAGCACCTATCAATTTTATTAAGTAATAATATTATTATTTACGAGCTTTTGAAGCCTCTTAAGTCTTTGTTGACTTTTCCTAACAACCAAGTGGTTAACGCGATAGTATTTCTATGATAAAGATGTAGGTTGACCTGTTTTCGCTAATATAATAGAGATGTCTAATGAGCGTAGCATGGGAGTGCGATCATATTGTGCTATATATTAAAATTTTTACTTTTAATTTTGGTGGCATTTACCGTCTTGTATGTATAATTTGAGCTACCTTAAAGGAAAATACTCTATGTGCGGTTATAAAGGATATTGATTTCAACAACGAGAATAGTAAATATATTGCCAGATTAGTTAAAGGTTTGAAATAGATAAATGAAGTGCTTAAGTACAATTTCATTAGGTTATGAAAGCAGAAGCTTACAGTATTCAGAGAACTACAAATTAAAAACACATTCTATGAGAATTTTACTTACTATTTTTTTAAAACACGTGACCGAAGCTTTTAATAAAGCTCAAGAATAGAACCTAATTTTTTAAAGGCGAAAGTATTTCACAGACTGTTTATCTGTGCATAACTAAGAGATTATGTAAAGCTGATCGAAATGGATATTTTTTATTATAAGATTTTTTAACTGCTGTGTACAAAAATGAGCAACTTCTACGAAAGTCTCGTAGTTATTTCTGGAAAACGTAGTGCTGTCCAAAGCTTTTAATGAAGCTTGAGATAATATATCAGAATCTTATAAAACATCTCGAACTGTCTATATATACACGACTATTTATTTCAAAGAAATAGGAAATAGATAGACTCTGCATAAAATAATGGAATCTATCTTGCCGTTCGCTTTACCATTAATCCTATCAGCATTGAAAAGGAAAAAATCTGAGCAAATACCAGATGCAAAAAGAATTATCGATTTTAGGTGGCAAAACTAGTGTTTGTCTAACTTCTTTTTATAGTTTATAGTTCTTTTTATAGTTTTTGAACTGTTATCATCCATTTTTTCCCAACTCTATGGTTTGTCATCGTAAAAAAAGTTGTCAGTTATGATCAAAGTACCACTTGGGCTTTTTCAAAACAAAGAATTCTTGACATTTTTTTTCAACTTTATCAAAAGACTGAAATATGTTAGGTAACCGCAATGAGAAAGTGTGAACTGTAGACTAGATACGGAAGAACCTTGACGCCATGTAACTTCTCAAACTGCTTTTTAGTTTTTCGGACGGGGTTCAGTTTGCTATTATTTTGTAGAAGCAAAAGCGCGACTTTATCGGACCCGATTCGAGCTTATCGCCGTCTAACTGCTTAGTTGAGCAACTGAAGGCAGACCTTCACTTGTCTGTTGGCTGTTCGTGCAGATCCTGATTTGTGAACAAAATCAAGATGACAAAAACTGATGACCGATCACGACTGCTTGATGAAGGATAATCTTCTAACGCTGATAACAAAACTTTGTTGTTTAATTTTTATGGTCGACCAAAACGAGGCCTTGCTCTAAGATCAAAATTTACTTCGTTAAAGCGCTCGAGCCATTTGACTACTGTTTGTTGTGTCCTTGCTTTTAACTGAGAAAATTAGCTTGGAAGCATTTTTTTGTGGTCAAACCTATCTTTCAATAGTGTCGTAACAAAAGCCGAGACAAAATTAACTAAAATTTGTTGAATATGGTTGTTAACAGCAAATAACTTCAACTAACCCCCTCTCCCCACCCCAAAAATGCTATTTTTAATTTTAAGCCGAAAGTCAAATGGTATGGTAGTGGTATAAAAGTAGCACTCGTATAAATATAAATATTGGTTATTTGCTAAGTCGCATGAAGTATGAATAAATAATAAAAATATTACAAAATTTATCTGACGGATCTAAAAGTTTAGGACTTTTAGTCTACAGATTTGTTCACTGCGTAGGCATTTGGGTGGGTTGGTTAAGTATTTTTCACTAAGTTTATTAATTTCGTCTCACTCTGTTCAGTTTCAGGTCGTTTAAGATGTTTATGTTTCTTACAATGCATGGGGCTTTGCATATTGTGAAAATCACCTTCCTCTGAAACCGGTTGAGTCTACTGATGTTTCCTATAGTTGAAGACCATACGTCCATAGTAATGTGAATCTTACTTTATATACTAACAAATTATAAAGAAGTCTATGACCAAGCAGCCAGCGATGTTTGCTAAATTTGAAGCCCAGCTGATTATGTTTCATCTGTACATGGCTTCTCCAACTTAGTCTTTTATGTAGGTGCATTCGTAGGTTTTACTTTTTCGACTTGAGTAAATGATGCATTTTTCAGAAAGACTAGGGGGAGAGATTGCTTTACATTTGGTGAATGCAGATTTATCTTTGCTGATCTCAATCCTCCATTTTCTGAATCGCTTTTCAACTTCATATAGATTTAGTTGTAGGAGTGTGGTCGCTTTTATTGGGTCTTACTGTTTTACTAATACAACCTTGTCACCGGTAAAGGTAGAGACTTAGGAGACTCCGGATTTTAGTGGGAATATTTCGGATCTTTTACTTAGAAGTTCCTATCTTCTACAATGTTTTATTAATAGTAAAGTAGTCGTATGGTATTAATGTTTTCAAGTTGTACAAGAGTTCTTTGTGCCATACTTTATCGAAGACTTGACTGTCATTTAGGAATGCTGCTGAGCAGTATTCTTTTCAAGGTTTTATTAATGGTATTAACTATCCTGTGGAGTGATGTCTACTAAATTCGAACTGGTAATCTGATATTAGACGATGGTCTTCTATAATATGATCTAATATTTTTGCAAATAATTTCTCCAACAGTTTGCCCGTGATAGGTAATAGGCTGATGAGTCTACAAGAGAAGACCTTATTTTCAGGCTAGTCAGATTTTGGAATAAGAATAATCTATACGACGTTTCACTGAGCCGGAAAGTACCCTAGTTTCAGCATTACATTATATATAATTGTTAGCATGACTATACTAACTTTACGTGGAAATTCTTTGATGAGTTTCTGGGGTTTAAGAAACATTTTGGCCAACCTCACAATCATAAAGATGGTAAAAACGAAATTCATTGGAATTACAATGCACCGGATCCGAAAAGTTAAAGAATAACAAATAACTTTCTATCTAGTAATTGGACACAGCAAATATAAAAAAAATAATTTTTTTTTAGTTATGTAAGTACTGGCTTTATCGTGCACTAAATTTTAATTATAATTAATGACACCCCGTTGCCTAAGGACTAGCAAAAATTAGTAATAAAAACAAGTTAGCGGGTATAAAGAATAAATGAAAATATATGAAAGGCAAAGCAAAAATAACTAACGACAAAGCTAGAAAAATATTTTTATTATAAGGTTCTTAAGCTTATGAAGAAGAAAGAATAATTATACATTAAACCTACAAATATTAGTTAATTGGTATTATACTATTTTTGAACTATTTTTAAAAATATTAAACTAGTCAATAGGATTTAAAGATGAGCGTGTTAAAGTCAAAACTTCGCTTTGTACATTCTCACCGCTCGAAAGCAAACACGCCCTCCTGTTGACAAAAATCGCGCTCTCTTAATGCAGTAAATCCGCACGGCTTTATGGTCCTGCGGTTAAGATACTGCCGTGAAACCGGGTCAAAGCCGTTAAAGTTCGTTTTTGTCCCAGTTCGGTGGCTTTAAGCCTTTGAGCAGCGTTCTCGATCGGAAGATACTTGTACTTAAATGTCGGGAAGTTGGAATGGCGTCGCCCCGGAAGCCGCAGCAGAGCGGACATTTTGTTGTTTATCTCGACAAGCATCCAGGTAATGCGAACTTTTTGCAAGCAAACCATCGAAGGCGATTTATGCCTTTTGGGGACGGCTGAAACCGACCTCCCGCAGTAAAACTGCTGTTACTCCACTTCTCTATTTTTTCATAGATTCGCTTACAATTAGCGATTTATTTCGCGTATATAACACTAAAAGTGTATTTATGAAATGTTCTGAAAACGAAAATAATTTAGTCGCCGAATCATATTTTTGTTAGCCATAAAAGCAGTGTAGGGCGGTTGAGACGCGTCAGGTGACAGGTTGTTTGGCGTTACCTTAAAATAGCGTAAGCTTTAGAGAACGACCTAAATATATGTTTAAAGCTGTGAAAGCGGCCTATATAATATTTATAGGTTACTCTGACCCGAACTACAACTGTGTGCCTCCTACGTTTCAACCTTTCTCCTGTTTCATATTTGTGGGTGGTGCTTTAGAATATTAAAGCATATTCGCGGTGCTGCTGAGCTTATAAAAAGCACGTTTTAAAGTGATAATTTTGGTAAATTCGTGTAACAAATAATAGCAAACATTTCAAATATATTGTTTGTTTTATAATATTTTTATAGCTCTAAAACTTAGATAATATTTTAATACAAAAGAAACTAATAAAAAATATAAAATTGGTTAATTAAATATTAATAAAGGATTTGTCCCTATAAAACCCTTACACTGATATTTATAGTAGAATAGTTGGTAAGCGTTAAATATTTTCAACTTGGTCATGTTATAGTAACAATACAAACAAAATAGGGACAGCGTTCTAAGCTCTCTTTGGTTAAAGATTAGCAAAAATTTTAGTAACCGATTGGTTTCAGTCGCTTAACAACAGTCACTTAAGTTGGTAGTTGGCAATTAAATTTCTCTTGGTTTCAGTAATATTCAGCAATATTTGAATGGTACCTACGGTGAATTTTCACCTACATATTTCATTGTAAATGAATGGGTAAACATTTTGTTTGGGTCGAGAAAGCATCGAAGATGGACCACACACAGATTGGCAAGTTAAAATGCTTTCAGAAGAAAACGCCATTCTCGTCGAGTATGAGGTGCTGTAAAAAAATTATCAGAAACGTTGGTACTTTCATATACAGTTCTGCAATTCTAGATAAAGAATCATAAATAAAATGAGTGCCAGATGGGCAACCCGACTTTTGTTTGCGGTTCAAAAACACCTGTCGGGACAACAAAGGAAAAGCTGAACAATCTGTTTTCACAGAGGATAGAACCATAATCTTGTACTTTAATTTTCTATCAGAAAGATAGTCAGTGGACTGGCGCAGACCGGACGAAAAACGGCCAAGGAAGACAAAAGTTGCTCAGTCACCGCATTAACTTTTTGGGATTTAAAAGAAATTTTGCTAGTTAATTTTAGGAAAAGGAATGCAGAATTACGCCAGCTTTTTGTATAAATTGCGTAACGTTATCAAAGGCAAAGGACGCCTGTACTGTAACGTCCCTGTTCCTAAAGCAGGTTACTGCAAAGAACTGCAGCTTTGAGGAGCTTCTTCATCTTTGGTGACTACTGCCTTTTTACAAAACTTTTAATGTAGAAAATTTACTAACGATGAAGAGTTGCAAGATGTTGCTTCGCAGATATAGATTCAGGGCGTTTTTCTAACAATATAATGCGTATAATAAATGTGTTAAAATACACGGAGACTACATTGAATAATAATCTTATTGTTTTATTCCTATCACTTTTGGAATCACCCGATCTGCGGCAATGACAAAATTGGAAGCACGGCGATGTCAATTACCACCTGACGCAATTTCTTACGAGTTACGGCAGCTACCTCCTCAGGTTTGAACTCGATAAGTCCGACGCATGCTGGTTCTGCATGCCGTATTTGAGTGCGAGAGGTGAAAAGAAAAAAGAAACCAAACAAACGCAGACCTATACGAGACCTTAACCCCGGATAACATCATGATAAAATTAAAGACAAAGTGGGATACAGTGGTTACTTTCATTGTTAAAGCAAAGGGAGAAAAAGAAGACCGAGAGAGAACGATGGGAAGATAAGGGGCAACCGTACCCAAAGTAATACGAAAAGTAGTTTTTTACTCAGTAGGAGTCTGATACTACCCACAGGACTCATTTCAAGGGTGTTTATGAGAAATTTTTACCATTTCACTAAAAACAAAAAAAAGGTAGTTCGAAAGAAAACCAAAAAGTTTTCTAGAAATGCACGAAATGTAAGTAAATCGATGTCACATCTTCACTCTACTGTAGGAATAACCTAATTTTTAGCTTTGGTATATATCCAGTTAAAGCTGAACTACTTTAAGTATCATTATTTATAAAACTAGACAATGCATTAACGGTTTTTTGTAGTTTCCTTTAATTTTCTTTAATTTAGAGTACAACAGCCCTTTTTGAATTGTCTGTTTAGTAACAGTGGGCTATATGTAGACCAAATAATAATTTTTAGAATAAACAATGGCTTGGAAATTTTAACACAATCCAGTTATTGATAGTACCATCCCATGATGGTATTTTACTGTCTTCTGTCCACTACCAGACAAACGATTTTATTGCACAGGCAAGCCTTGGAGGCATTAATCGTTCTATTTTGTGTTTGTGTTTATGTGATCCGCTATATTTTTTCCTATTTTTCTTTTTTTACGTTTAATATGTCATTTTATGTTATGTTTTAAAATCAGTTATAATTCGCCTTATATCAAGTTTGTTTTAATTTTTAATTTAAATTCAAAATTAATTATTATTAAAATTATTAAGAAAGAGCGAGAGAAAGAATTATTGAGTAAAAGAGAGTGTGCCAAAGCAGAAATGGGAAATCAATCATCGACTATTTTCTGGTGAGTAAGCACATATGGAAAAGAGTAAAAGATGTAAAAGTCAAAATAGAAGTAAAGGTAGGGAGCGATCATTATCTAGTAATAATAAAACTAAACAGAAAAATGGAGGAAAAAAATAATGAAAACTGAGAAAAACTAATGAAAAAACAACAAGTTTCAAACTAAGAGAAGAAAAGTACCGAAAAGAATACCAAAAGATACTAAAGAAAATGCATACTTTAAGTACACCACAATGACTGCAGCAGAAGAGAACAGTGGAAAAACAAAAATATCTAATATATATATATTGGCGAGTTTTATTACGGCCGAGGCCGCGTCTCGCTTCCCAAACGCCACTTATTTCTGTCTAGCCAATCTCCTTCTTCTAATCTTCGGGATTCCATAGCGTCCTGTACCTCTGCTCTCCAGCTTCGGCGAGGTCTACCACGTTTGCGACGTTCTGGTGGTACCCATTTCCAAACTTTCTTCGGCCATCTGTCGTCATCCATTCGTTCTAAGTGTCCATACCAGATAAGCCTTTTTGTTTCTATGGTATTGATTATCGTACCATCCACCTCCATTCGCTGTCTTATTTCTTCATTTCGCACGTGTTGTAGCTTAGATACACCACAGCTCCGCCTCCAATAGTCCATTTCCAGTGCCATTAGACGGTTTTTATTTCGCTGATTAATGTCCCATACCTCTGATCCATATGTGGTGATGCTTTCAATTATAGTCTTATATATTGTTGTCTTCGTTTTTTTTTGTAATATTATCATTCCAGAGTACCGTGTTCAGCAGTCGAATGGCTCTCCTTCCTTGGGCTATTTTAAGATCAATGTCTGCGTCACTTCCTGGCGTGCTTGAAAATAAAACTCCAAGGTAGCTAAAATTTGATCAACCGTGAACTACGTCGCCACTAATATTCAGGTCCATACCATCGTCTCCGATTACTAGGTGTTTAGTCTTCTGCAAGTTAATCTCCAGGCCCCATTTTTTATACTCTTCCTGGAGCTTGCGTAACATATAGTTCGAGTCGTCTACGTCTTCAGTGATAATGACTTGGTCGTCAGCAAACAGTAATGTGCTAAGTATTTCGTCTCCAATCTGTAGTCCCATGCCACCACACTTTCTTCTCCACTGAATTAAGGTTAAGATAAATTTTAAACAAAGTGGGAGCTATACAGCACCCTTGTCGGAGTCCCTTTGTCACCTCAAAAGCTTGTGGCCTTTTCATATAAGTTTTTTACGGCAGCGATATATACTTTACTAATGTTGGAGTTTTTCATGCATTTCCATAGCCTTCTTTGAGGTACACTGTCGTATGCCTTCTTAATATCTATGAAGGTAAGATGTAAGGGTCTTCCGCGTGCACTCTTCTTTTCAATAATTTCTCTTAGTATAAATACGTTATCGATACATGATCGTCCAGACCTAAAGCCGCTCTGTTCTTCTACTTCATTCATCTCTTCCTCTATTTTTTCTTTCAGTATTTTTCCGTATATTCTGGACATTGAGCTGATCACACTAATGCCCCTGTAATTCTTGCAGTCAGTTCTATTACCTTTCTTGTAAATTGAAGAGATATACGCTTGTTTCCATTTTTTGGACACTTTCTCACATTTCAGGCATTTGTTGAATAGTTTGGCTAGAATGCTAAACAGTTGTGTTGGAGCAGCCTTTATAAGTTCAATGGGAATATTCTACGGTCCTGGTGCTTTGCCATTTTTCATTTTATTCACGGCTTTTACTACATCATCAATTTCTATTTTTTGTAACATCATTAGGGGAGTGAATTTCATTTATTTCTAATTCATCATCTTCTGTTTCTATAAAATCTGCTCTATCTTCTCTTAGTAGTTTCTTATAGTATTCTTTCCATGTGTTTGTACTGATCAGATCGATACCTCCGTTATTCTTATTCTCTACACGTATTGCTTTCAGGGTTCTCCACGCTTCATTCGATCTTGTGTTACCTCTGCATCCATTTATTTCTTGACATTTGTTCTTCCATGCTTCGTTTTTTGCATGTGCTACCGTTCTCTTTACTTCTCTGTTTATTCTCGCGTATGCTTTTCTATCTTCGCTGTCGTTCGTGTTTAACCATTTTATGTAGGCGTCTTTTTTACTGTCAACAAGGTTTTCTATTTCTTGGGTCCACCACACATTAATGCTCTTCATTTTTGTTCTTGTATTTTCCCCCAGGGCTTCAAATGCTGCTTCGTGAATTATCTTTTCGATTTCATCATACATTTGTTGTGCTGACGACTCTTCTATGTATCGTAGTTTATTTTCCAGTCTTAATTTATATAGGAATTTTGTCGACTCGTCTTGTAGTCCCTTTAAGTTACACTTTCTTGAATCTACCGTATTCAGTTCCGGTTCCTCCTCTTTTTCATGCTATATATATATATCTAATAATATCCTAAAAAAAAAAAACGATTCGTAGAGAGATGAAATACGAACAAAAATAAAGAAAAAATGGAAAAAATACTTAAATACAAGAAAAGTCGAAGATTACGAAGAGTATAAAGAAAAAAAAAGAAGTTACATTAGAAATTAAATAAGCTAAGAAAAAATCGCGGGAGAAATTTGGATATAAAATAACAGAAAACTATAGAGAGAATCAAAAATTGTTCTATGGTGCAATAAAGCAACTTAGGAAGAAAAATCCAAAGAATGCCAAATATACAAGACAAGGAAGGAAACATAATAACTAAAGAAGATAAAATAATGGATAGATAGAGAGTATACTTCAAAGAACTAATCCTCACGAACATATAAAACCAAGAGAATGGAAATAAAGAACAAAATAGAAATTAAAAAATGGAAATAGAAATTATAACAGGGGAAGCAATAAAGACATTAAAAGTAGGTAAAGCATCTGGTAAAAACATCAACCCGGAAATCGTTATCATGTGTTATAATAAAACTGCAAAAGTAATAAAAAATACTGGAGAGGAGGAAATGTGGATTCAGAAAAAATAGAAGTACTCAAGATTTTTATTCATAAATCGACAAATAAGCGAAAAATTATTTAATAAGAATAAAGACATACGCATATGCTTTATTTACCTGGAAAAAGCGTTTGACAGAATACAAAGAGAAAATATATTGAAAGTGTTACAGAAAAGAGAAGTAAATAGGAACACCATAGAAGTAATAAACGATATGTATAAAGAAAATACGAACAAAATAAAAACAAACAACAAAGACTCCAAAAAATTTTAAACTAAAAAAAACTAAAACAGGGATGTGTATTGAACCCGTTCTTATTTTCAGTGGTACTAGAGGAGGAAATAAAAAAGGCCAAGGAAAAAATGAGAAAATTAACATTAAAATACTAGTAATTGAGACAAACATAACTGACAGAACTGTCGTTTACAGATGACATTACCATGATATCAGACACGGAAGAGAATTTGCAACATAATCTCAAAGAAATAAACTAAAAACTAAATATGTTAAACATGAAAATTAATACTGAAAAAACAAAAACAATGATAATATCCAACACAAAGGTAGCCCACGAAATAAGACTGGACAGAAAACAAATAGAGCAAGTTGAGTATTTTAAATATTTAGAAGCAATAATAAAAGAAAACGGAAAGGTGGAAAAGGAAATAAATGCATGATTAGGAAAAGCAGAAAATATATTTAATACAATGAAGACCACATTCTTGGGTAAAAGAGAAGTACAGAAAAAGATAAAAACAGAAGTGGTTAGATCAATAATTGCGTACAGCAGTGAGACATGGACATTAACAAAAAGGCAAAAATCGAGAATCCACGCAATAGAAATTTGATTTCTAAGAATAATAAAAAATAAAAACAGGAGAAGCAAAATAAGAAACCAAACGTTCAGACAAGAACTACAAATAGAGCCAATTAATGAAAAGATTATAGAAGGACAACTCAGATGGTTTGGACATGTGTGTCGAATGCCGGATGAAAGACAAAAAGAGTGGTTGTAACGTGAGTGCAGGGAAAAAAACAAGAAAAGACGTCCAAGGACAAGATGGTTAGGCAGAATCAAAGAAGAAACAGAAAAAGGGAACAAAATGGGAGGGTATACGAAACCAAACGCAAGAGAGAAAACAACGGAGGCAACAATACAGGGTTAAAACTTATTAGTCTCACACCTAATGGTAGAAAGGCTTAGGACTAAGTAAAAAATAAGCAAAATTATTAAGTTAATAACTAAATTGATTTCTTATGTTTCTTTTTGTTTTAAATTAATTATTAAGTTTTAGTTGTAGTAACCGTTGTAAAGATGTAACGCCAATTTTTGTAAGCTCTTAGTTTTACATCCAGCAGATCCATATAAAATAGTCGTATAAAATTTAATAATCCTTGTGCAATGATAATGTGCCTTGTCAAAAACAAAATAATACAAGCAAAGTGGAGATGGGCAGGACACAGAGCGAGGATGGAAAAGAAGAAATGGACAAGAAAAACCACTGAATGGAAACCATGGGGAGAAAAACGAAACCCAGGAAGGCCCATACTAAGATGGTACGATGACATCAGGAAAGTGGCAGGAAGGGGATGGATGAACGTAGCACAGGATAGAAACAAATGGAGGGAAATGGAGGAGGCGTATGTTCACTTATGGACAATAAACGCTGGATAGAGAGAGAGAGAGAGAGAGAGAGTGTGCCTTGTGGAGCTACAATTCATGCTAAATTATCTCATAGATAGGGGTTAATGTGAGAATACCGGGTGAAAATTAAATAATTATCTGTAGTTCAAACTTGACCTTGTTGTTAAAAAAAATTTTGAATCTTAACATTCTTATGCAGTATCATCTTGCATCCACCTATACAGAATAAGATGTGTGGTATGTTGGTATAAATGTCAAAAATTAGAGTAGTTTAAATAAACCTTGAACCTTACCTAACAAAATATCTATAAATTAATTGAAACCACTACTCTTTTAGAAGTTTGGCTTTCGACGCCTACTCTAAATGTCAAGAATCTGATAATGACCTTTTTAGATACAAATAAGTAAAATGTGAAGTTGAGTGAAAAAATGTAAGAATATTTTTGATTATTTATTTGTTGCATATGTATATTAGGTTTTTAGAATTCATCTGCTCAAATTTACAAGTAGTGTTAAGTGAAGCTTTAGTTGTTATACAAAACTGTTATTTATAAAAGGTCACATGTAATACAGGAAAACTGTATAGAGCTTTTTAAAATAAAACCAAATTTTATTAAGTCACAGTTGCATGTAACGTTACATTACAAAATTAGAAACCCGCGTTCTGGCTCGAGCCATCCGAGCGCTTGAGGGAGTAAAAAACGTTTAAATAATTCCATTAAAATTCAAAATGTCGCTAATGGCATTATCGCGCAACAAGCGAAATCCGCAAGCGAGCTTTGCGGTCCGGATATTTGCTCGGCGCGGACGCCGAGCGAAATTAGAAATGCGCTGCAACGCTGAAAAGACTCATCCGTGTATAAATGAGGGGATGACTTACCGGGATAAAATACGGTCTCCCGGCGCACCGTGTAGTTGGCCTGGGGGATGCGGAGCTCGCAGGAGAACTCTTCGGGGTCTTTCAGCGCCGGCAGCGACGTCGACGCCGAAATGTCAAATAACTGTCCCCGCTCCCTCACGACCACCTCCGCTTCCGCTATCTCCCTGCAAAACAGCGATGTTTAGGGCCGATAAGCACATCAAAAGCGGGACGCCATCGACGGGCCTTCCCCCGCGCCGGCCGGCTGTCGCCGCAAGCGGCGCGACGCCTCCGGTTTTCCATTATAATTTGTCACGCTGTTTTTTCTGTCGAATGTGTTTACATCTGGTTAAAGGACACCTCGCGTTAAGGGGAGTGATTGCGAGCGCGCACTCCCAGGAAATTGGGGAAGACGAATGGATGCAAAAGGAAGACGCCGGCGTATCCGCAAGGGAAAAGCCTCGGATTGTTAAAACACTGCTACACGTTTTCAGGAGGCGCAGACCAAAGAATGAGCACAAAGGAATTGCGGCTGCAATTTACAGGCGGCGCAGTAATTAAATACATCTTACAGGAGCTAAACTTTTGTTTCTCGGAAACATTAATTATGTTATTCTAAAGGGTGCCTCTATATTTTTTGTACTCAAATATATACATTTAAGAATTGTCATATATATTTTTAATAAAGCTTTAAAAAAGCTTTAAATCTCTAGTTTAATAATATATACAATTTTTACAGCTGCCAGTTTTTCTCGATTCAACCAGCCCCTTTATTATTCACGATTTTCCCATTCTCCGTCTTACATATTTTGCTATTTTATAGTCTCGTCCACCTCTCACCAAGATTTACTTGGTCTGCCGCATTTTTCCGTTTTGTTGGATTCTATACTGTTACTATTCTTTATCCGCTTGTTATCCTCCACTTTTCGTATGTGTCCGTACCAATTTAATTTTTTTCTTCAATGTAACTAATTGTCTTTTTCCACAATCATTCTGCTTCTAAGTCAGAAATTATTGCCCTCATTTGATTCTTATTTTTTATATTGGTTACTAATGATTAGGAACGTGGAACAATTTAACTTGCAATTGAAGCTTCGCTGCGTTCGGCCATGCAGCGGCCCGAAAACCGCGGCCGCTCGGCCATTCGGCAGAGTGAGAGCGGCCCCGACGTGCGTGCATAAACGCATGGACCTCCTTGTGTAAATTAAGCGCTCAGTGCGCAGCCCGCCAAATTTCATATCAGCCGTTTTTGTTTACTTTCCGTTCAAATGTATAGATTGTCTTTGTTTACTATGATCGGATCTTCTCGTGTAATTAAGGGCCGAGAACCATACCACATTTCTTTGTTTACTTTTCATTTAAATGTATAGATAGATTCTTGTTTTGATTATTTTCTTTATGTGTCTATCTCACAAAATAGTATTTAATTGTCTGTTCTTGTTTGTCCTAGTCTACTTTCTATTTCTTCTTTTATTGTTATAATAGATCATAAGTACTTTGAATTCAAGATTGTGTAGGTTCTTATCTAAAGATGGATATTATGTTTTATTAAAATTTATTTCCAGTTCTACTTTTTTTTTCAAGTTTTTATAGTATATATACCAGATTTTTGTCTTCCTGCATAATTACCACTTGGTCTACTGCATAATCAAGTGTATAAAGGTGATCTTTTCAGACTGGAACACCCATACTTTAACAATTTTTAGTCTTGTTTTTTGGTGTATGTGACGCCAGACAATTTTCAGTGTTAAAAGGTTGTTCCTCGGTGATTCTTTAATCTTTATGGCAATTTTATTTTGGTTGTTTAAGCTTTTAACTATCCTTATTAATTTATAGGGTACTCATACGTCTCTAATGGTCTTCTACAACTCTTTTTTAGGTGTTATATGTGTTGCTTTGTTTTTGCTTTTTTCTCTATTAACTATTGAATTGCATATATAAAATCTATGGCTTAGCTTCTTATTGTAACTATAACCTGTTCTTCTTTTCTTCCAGCCTTCGAGTTTATTTCTTACTACTTTATTATAGATTTACCTTATTGTTAATAGCATAATTAATTCAGGTAGAGTTCTTCTTCTGACACATCGATATCTCATGTTTCTCTTGGTTTTAGACTTCCCTTTCATTAGCATCTAAGACTAAAGTCTTGTATTCGTTAACAGTTTTTTGTAGCATCTCTTCCATTGCTCCAATATTATATAGTTATTAAAAAAAGTTATTTTAAAAAATCTTAACATACGTTCTTACCATAATTTACAATTAAGTAAAGTATTCACAACGTTAAATTTTTATTTCCTGTGTTTAACTATATTGATTTCATGTTTTCTTTCGTGTTCTGCTCACAAATTTTGTAATACTTAAGTATCTGAACTACTTAAATAATTTTTGGTTATTTTTATTACATATACAGTAAAAATTAGTTTTTTGCAAGGAAAGCAAACATGATAGCTCGTTAGTGGGTTGTAAAAGTTTAGATAGGTTACATTTATTTAGGTAACTATAGTAACACTTAAGATACACTAAAATCTGGATCCTTATAACAATTGCTGTACATAGTCATGGTTTCTTAAAACCATTGATGCAATATATAACATTCAACACCAAAATAATTTGGAACTGCATTTACTTGTCAAAAATCAAAAGTTTTAATTTAATGAAGGGGTTAAAGTGTAAAAACGTTCTTATTATTTTATCTTATCAACAAATATCTTCTTGCAAAGTACATATAGATTTCGGTGGCATTGGCAGACCTTGTGTAAAAATGATTTGTTATTCTTATACCTCTTTTATTAATAATTATATTACCAAATCTTCCATTTTTTATTTATCTTACTTTATTCACATATATCGCCTCAAAAGTTACACTCGCGAATTAAGAATAGGAATCTTGTTAAAGTAGCCAATTAGGGGCGTACCTATTAACCGAATTACTTTATTTTGGAATCTTTCCAAAATTTTTAGGTTAAAATTGCTGACACACCCCCATAACTCGATTCCATAAGTCCATATTGGTTTAAAAATTGATTTATAGGATAGTATTTTGTTATGTAGTAATAATTGAGAGTTTTTTTCTATAATCCAGTGCATGTTACGAAGTGTTAGTCCTAGTTGTATTATTTTCTTTATTATGTAAGTCTTTCAGGTTAGGCGTCGGTCTAAATGAATCCTTAGGTATTTTACGCTGTGTTTTTGTGGTATAAGAGTGTTATTCATTGTTACTGGTGGGTAAGTTTCTTTCCGTAGAGCGAAGGTTAGTTAAACTAACTTTGATTAATTCCCACGTATTTGCCATAGTTTGAGCCATTCTTCTGTTTTCCTGAGATTTTGTTGAAGTATCTGCGATGCTGTTTGGGGATCTTTATGTGATGCGAGGATTGCAGTATCGTCTGTGTATGTAGTTACCAGCGTTTGGGGTGTTGTTGCTGCCCTGTAAAACACCTGCTTAAATTGGCCTTATGGATACAATTGGCCATCTCTAAATTTGACATGAAAACTTCTTTTCGACAGGTATTTTTAGCAACCCATAGTATTTTTCTTTATTTTGTATAACAATCCGGTATGCCAGACCTTGTTGCTAATATGTAAAAATATCTACGAGCAGCATCTTGTTAGATGCAGGTCGTAGTTTATTTTTATGATTACTCTATGCACTTGTGCTGTAGTGTCATGACCTTCTCGGAAGCTGAGTTGATGCTTTGGTATAATGTTTTTTTGGTCTAGCATTGGTTTTACCTTTTGCAAGAGTATCTTTTCAAACACTTTGGACAAGTTAGGTAGCAAACAGATCGGTAGGGAATGAGGTGAACTTTTCTGGGGTTTCGCCAGGCTTTGGCACCATCACAATTTGCGCCGCTTGTCACTGATCTGGAAACCTTTGTAATCGAAAGGTTGTACTAATTATGTAGGTTATAAGTTTAATTGCCTTTTGTGGCAACTCTTACGATTTTGGTTGTAATGACGTCGTAACCAGGAGCTTTTTTTGAGTTAAGATTTTTTGTAATAGATTTGACTTCACTAATTTTTACAGGTCTTATAGGCTGAGAGACGTTGTTAAAGTCATTAAGAGTTTGATGTATAAGTATTTTTTCGTTTGCGTGGCAGGATCTGTGGTGTAATTGGAATACTAAAGTCAAATGCGGAAGTGTTTGCCTTTCCTTGATTTGTTCTTGCCCAAGTGTTGTCGTGTTTCCTAATTTGTGGAACTAGAAATTTTGATGTTTTTAAATTTTTTGTGGTTTTTTATAAAGAATAACTAGTGTCCTCAGTAGGAGTTAGGATTGTTAGGTATTTTTGCACTTGGTTTTTAATGGTCGACAGCAAATTTTTTAATTCCCGCGAAGCTTGATTGGGTAGGGTCTTTCTTCTGAAATGTCTTGTTTGCCAGGTTCTTCTTAATCTTCCCTTTCCTTTTAGTTTTTGCTTAATGATTGTCAGGCAGTATTTTGGTACTTGTTGAATTTCGTGGACTAGAGTAGCCTCCCAAGCCGCTTTTTGTATGGTTTGATGGCACTGTACAGTTCGCATTATGTTTTTAATGGGATTCTTAATTGTATTCTTTCTGTAATCAATTCCCGAAAGTAATTTCAGTTAGTGGCTTTAGAAGGTAGTGTTGCTGGCTTTTAAACGTTTAGTACTTCTGCACGATATGTAATAAGTACTGGTGAGTGGTCATAGGACAAATCCCATCAAGAATTGGCTTTTAAATAGTTTAAAAAGTAGTCGAAAAGTGATAAATATGATTTAACCTCCTGACTAGGTTGAGCAAGGCCATTGCCATTCTATAAAATAATTGTTAAAATATTAGGCATTGTGACTCATTTTGCTAATCATGGTTGTAAGTACGTTGAATATAGGGTGCATTCTTTCCATGAGTTTTGTCATAAGTGTCTCTAGCTTGATATCTGTTTGTTGTTAGGGTGAGATTTGTGCAGGTTGTTGTGGAATATTAATTTTATTAAATCTGGTATACTGTCTGATTTTTTGGGCATACAATACTTCTTGTTGTACAAAATTGGACTATCATTCGGCCTTGGATACAAGAGGGAATATTTTTTCTCTAAATTTCTTTTGCAACTATGCAGCCGCGATAGTTTGCTGGGTGACTACCCTGACCATTAGTACATTTTACACCCTGACTTTTTACTTTTTTCGCTGTTTTCCGTTAGGTGTTCGTTTGCACATGTAACGTATTTTGGGGTTCTGTAACAGTAATTTTTTGAGTGACCGAATCTTTGACACTTTTAACATTGAATTATTTGCCTTTTGAGCCTAGGTGGTTTGAATCTTATTTTAAATTTAATTAGAAATTTTGGCAATAGATTTTTGGTGATTCTGTGTCTGATACTATGAATGTTTAGGACTTTATGTCAATGGTTCTTTATTTCAACTGTTAATTCTTTGATTTCAACTGTGGGGTGTATGTCTTATAGTACCACTTTGCATTTTTTCTTGTCTTTTTGCTGGAATGTATGGAATTCCGTGTTTTTTAAGTATTTTGATAATAGGACAATAATCTGTAGATTTGTTTAGTTGAACCTTTGCTTGTGTGTTACCGATTAATTTACCAACATAATTTTCTGTGGCTTTTTTGGGGTTTTTTGTTAGGGATTTCAAATTACCTATTAATAAATACTAGCGGAGGATTTATTTTTTCTGTCTCTTCTTCAGAATTAGAATCGGCGAAAAGTTAATATTTTTGTTAGAGGTGGTTGGGGCGTTAGGCCAGTAATTAGACATTTTTGTTTTTCTATGTCCGGAACAATTACGTTTTGATCGTCAAAAGTTAAAGTATATGTTTCTTATCGATTTAATTGTTGCACACAAGCATGTGGGATAAGTGTGTTGCGAGTGCTGCGATTGAATTTGGATGGGTGGGTGTTGTTGTTGCGAAGGAATTTGTTGATATGTACCAGGATTGAGGATTGAGGTGTTGAATGAGAGTATTGATACCCGTAATTTGGCGCACCATACATGGCGGCCTTGTTTAATTGAGTACTTATAAACGTATTGGTGTAATGTGTTAGTTTATACAAAGTATTAATTTTTTTTTATTGGTTATAAGCAAATTAACAATCAGAACGTAATACAATAAAGCAATGTTCTATAAGCAAATGTGATGACATTTGACGTTAGGGGGAGTTCATTCAACGATGTTATCCCGTTTTATTAGAGTTGCACCCTTTAAGATCACTGGGCCATTTCTAAATTTTTAATCTTCTCGGTGAGGGATCCTGATGAAGGTTGGATGCAAGGGTGTTGGGATGGGCGAGAAACCGCGCAAAGTGAGTGTTACTTCGTTTGGTACGTTCTTCTTCTACCGTTGTGACTTGTAGGTCCGTATGCAGGGTCAAGTTGCTGACATACCACGGAGCATTTGCTAGCAGTCTTATGGTTTTGGATTAACATTGGTTAACATTGGACTTACAAGAGCAGCCCTATACCTCAGTGCCGTAAGTCCATATGGGCCTGATTACTGTTTTGTAGAGTAGGATCTTATTTTCGAGGGAAAGACATGACTTTTTACAAAGCGCCCAGTACATTTTCTTGATTCGCAGATCAATCTCTTTACGTTTTTTCAATATATGAGACTTCCAGGTGAGTCATCGGTCTAAATGAAGACCTAAGTAGCGGAGCTTCTGTTGCTTGAGGAATGGGTACGTTGTTCAGTCTGAGTGATTTAGAGTGAAGGTAACGTGAGTGCTTTTCGTTTCATTGACCTTGATTCTCCATTTAGCAAGCCAGGTCTGAAGATGAGTTAGATGGGTTTGCAGGTTATAGGATGGTATATGAGGATTGGTATGACTGGAAAGGAGGACAGTGTCATCTGCGTATGTGCCTAAGTGTGTATTATTTGTTGTGGGAACATCTGTGGTTTATAGTAAATATAGCAGCGGTTCAAGGACACTGCCTTGAGGCACACCTGAGGTGATTGGTCGGAGGTCAGAATAATGTTGGCCATATTTGATTTGGAAGTAGCGATCATTCAAGTACGATTTTAGCAAAAGGTAGTATTCATTTGGCAGTAGTTCTTTAATTTTATATAATATATATATATATATATATATATATATATATATATATATATATATATATATATATTGGCGTCTAGGGTCACATTGATGATATTTACAAGTCGATGGCATTGCTGAATCGTGGAATGGTACCGCCTAAATCCAAACTGATGGTCTGGTACGCAGTTTTCCAGTATGTCACTATCATACAGTCTTTTGATTATAAGTTTTTCTAACAGCTTAGAGAGTTGTGGCAGCAGACTTATTGGACGGTAAGAGGCAACATCTTCAGCATGTTTGCCAGGTTTTGGTATTAGAATAATTTGCGCGAATTTTAACGATGATGGCCAATATTGGCATCTCAATATGGAGTTGAACAGGTTTCGTAAAAATGTTATACTATTTTTGGACAGTTCAGTAAGCACCTTAGCCGTAATTAGGTCATACCCCTGGGTATTTAAACAATAACAAAGCTCCTGGGCTTTGTTATTGTTTAGATGGCGAATTTCATCAAGCACCTCAGTATAGGTGAAGCTTTTGATGGGCAGCGACATTTGAAATGGCGTCTAAAGGAAGTCTTGAATCTGAACATCGGGTGCAGTAGAGTAGGGGGTGAAAACTTGGGCAAAGTGCTGGGCGAAGAGATCTGCTTTTTTTTGATCTGTCTTAGCCCAGTCATTATTTGGTTTTCTTAATGGTGGATTGACAGCCTGTGGTTTTTTATTAGCTTTAGAAACTTTCCAGATACTGTGGTCGGCTCGGGACAAAAAAGTTAGATAGTGTTGAAAAGTTTCTTGCTTGTGCAGTTTGAGTTTATTCTTGAGGGCATTAGTTAGTCTATTAAATATCGTTTTTTGAACTGAGTTTCGAGTCCTGTGCCATTTAGATCTTGTCCTTCTCTTTTGCTTGATGAGTTCAAGGATTTCATTGGGGATATTTCCATCCTGTGGTATCGTATTTAGAAGTTTGGGCGTAGCCCTCCAGGCTGCAGATTGAACAGTAGTGGTGAAGTGTACTGTGGCTTCCTCTATATCATTAGGGGTGTGCAATCTGATGTTGGTTTGGAGATTTTCTTGCAAAAGCCTTCTGAATCGTCTCAGTCGGTTTTTAGGATGTATAGGGATGGTCTAGGTTGTCTTTTAATAATTATAGTGCTAATTGTAGCAATGACTGGTGTATGATCGGATAGGTCAGTGCTGCTGACTATATCTGTATATGTAGAGGATATACCTTGGGTGATACAAAAGTCCAGTAAATCAGGTACCTTATTTAGATCCGTGGGCCAGTACGTGGGTTCTCCGGTGGATAGGTAGCCATAGTTTTCTTCGCGGATGAGTTCATATAAAGCTCTGCCTCTGGTAATTATTAGACGAGAGCCCCAGTAGGCATATTTGCAGCTATAGTCACCTCCATATATAAAGTTGTTGCCAAGAGATTGAAAGAATGACTTGAGGACGTCTTTGGAAAGTCTACGCCTGGGTGGGCAATACGCAACAGAGATTACTAGCGGATGTGATAGTTTGTAGACTTGAATAGTAGTTGCTTGGAGAAACGGTTCTTCGTAATTTACCAGTTCATTGTGAGCGATTGAGCTTTGTATTAATATACCTGTGCCTCCGTGCGCTGTACTGTCAAGATGTTTTGTGTTATAGCATGTGTAGTGTGGTATTCTTAGAAAAGACCTGTCTGTAAAGTGTGTCTCAGATATAAGTAGGATATCTATATTATTTAGCTTTAAAAATGGTTCAATTTCATAGATTTTTGACAGGATGCCATTAGCATTCCATAAAGATATACGGAGTGAATTAGCCATTATCTTACAAGTTTACTTATGACTGTGGACTTGTTCATTACCATGTTGTTTTGTTGCATCCGTTGTGAAAATATAGCTTTAAATTCTTCTAGAAATTTTTGTAGGGTTACATCTTGGGGTTGTGCTTGTGTAGTGTTTGTATTTCCTTGCACGGCCTGACTATATGTTCGTGGGTTGTGATGATTAGGGAAGATTGGGTGAGTTTGATGAAGTCGTTGGAATATGTTTGATGTTGTGGATGTAGTTTGTAAGGATGTGTTGGATCTTAACTTATTTTGAAGTTCCTTGTGTACGGTACAGCCTCGATAATTAGCCGGGTGCTCTCCGCCACAGAGAACACATTTGGCGGGTAAATCTTTTGTCTTCTTACAAGATCGGGTATCATGTGAGCCGCAGCATTTTACACATACAAATGGGCGGTTACAGTAGGCCTGAGTATGGTTATACTGTTGGCACCTCATACACTGTACGATTGTTGTATTTCTGTGTGGTGGTTCGACCTTTATAATTTGGTTTCGTAAAAACCTGGGGTTATAAATGTCTTTGTTACTTGGCGCAGGTTCCAAGTCTGCAAAGATCATTGGCAAGGGCATTTTTGTTATTCGGTGTTTAATGTTGGTTACGGATCTCACTTTGTGACCGTTCTCCTCCAGTAAATGGGCTATTTTTTTGTGGGAACAGAGTGGTGTAAGTTACGGATGACGACACGGTATGCTTTATTTTCTTTCATCTGATAGGTGTGATATATGACGTTAGATTCTTTCATGAGTGTGATTAACTTGCGATATATATCAGCCGTGTTGGCAGATATCTTAATTACGTTATCAGCCAGTGCTTTAGTTTTGTATTGTTCTGATTCTGCAGCATCTGTTAGTGCTGCGACCATTTTATTAAAGTCCGTAACCTTTTATACAAATATTGGTGGTGGTTTGAGTGTTTTATTTTGCTGTGTGTTTTATATATTTTCTATTTCAGCCGCATCAGTAATATTTGTGAGGACCGAGTATCTGTTATTATCTATAGTAGGTATCATAGAGTTCGCTGATGCTGGTTGTTTAGATATTCGTTTATGTTTATTATTTCTGACACACTGCCAATCTTTACTTGGTGTATTAGATAATTCAATATCGTTTTCAGAATCTGAGGTATACATGTTACATATTGCATCGTTATTAAGCATATTATTTGATTGGGTAAATGTGATGGGGTTATGTATGTGTAACGGTGTTTGGGAAAATGTGTTTGGAATTTGTGTGTGAGGTATATATTGCTGGTTAATAGGTATATAGGAAGCATTTATAACAGGAGATAGTGGTATTACCTGGCTTGTCGTCTGATTGAAATTAATGGGAAGCTGGAAACCCTGTTGAGCGGTTGTTGGCAGTTGATAATAATAATTGCTGCTATTGTAATTCATGTTGATGACTTGCGATTAGTTTGCTGGTGTTTCAAAAATATATAACGTAAAAATAGTTTATATCAGTTGAGGTATACTGATATAGGTGACCCGAAGGTCAACGATGCCGCGCGTTGCACTCACTTATCACTACGAGCTCGGAACACTTCCTTACTGCATGAAAGTAAAACGCGGAATACAAAGTATTAATGTATTAATGTAAATTTAGAAAGTTATCGGCTGACCATTTGATTAGCTATCGCTCGCTGACCCGGCAGATGAGAGCGACATGCAACCTTGAGGAACGAAAGACAACTGATGCAATAAATTTACAGTATTTTATTTATAAAATGCAGTGCTATTTAATAGACGCGCAAATTTGTCATATTATCAGTAGATGGTGGATAAAAACTATCGTAGAACTATAATAAAGATGATGTAACCTATATATTGGTCCAAATAAGGCTATTTGTTCTAATTTTGTTGTCGTTGCTATTTTTAATGTTATTGTTAGAAGCTCTGTTAAGTTTATTTAATTTTATTTTAATCCGTTTGTGTTAATACAATTTAGTATGGTTATTTAATAATAATAATATGTTAAATATGCTTTTGTCAGAATTTTCTCTTAATTTTTTATTCGTTCTTAAATATTATATATTTGAATTTTTAGTTAATTTTAAAATATTTTGTGTATCGTACATTGCTTAGCACAAGCCCTATCTAATCGAAACAGACACTAATATGTAGCACACGTGACCGTCAAGATAAACATTGTACAGGCAATCAAACGTAGCCAGTATGAAAGTAAGCTCATATTGTATCGGATCAACTAGTAAAAGTTAAGTTATGCTACGAATTGTGGGAAACGACGGCGAAGATGCATGAACTGTTGGTATAAGTGCACGGAGAGAAAATGTTTGTCGACGATCGACCCCAATATTGTTATTCCGTGGTCATTTCCTTCCTTTTGGAAAAACGCTTAAATCAGTCGTAAATAAATTTTTTGTTGGCGATTTCAGTACCGTACATTTGGATTAATGCTTCATGCAGTTTTGTCGCTGTTTTTCCTATTTGTAGAAGAACATTGTTTTGTGCTCCTCGTTAGGTGTCTCTTTTGGATATGTTTTTGGATAGTCATGTGCATGCGCACACCCTGCCTACGTTAGCGTTATTTTAAGCACACGTTGTATATTTTACAAAATAACATATGTATACTAATATATTTCAAATTTGTTCTACCTCTTTCTACTATTAGTTTATTAACCTGTTTTTTCAAATAATCTTTTTGGGGTTTACTGACACATCTTAAACTTCTCTTTTATCTTGATTGGTATTCTACAGCTATTTTGATTAAAAAATTATCCATTTTTATTATTTGATAGTCTTATTTGTTTTCTTTTTTACTGCAACCTTTGGTCTTTTGACGTTTCTCTTATCATCTCGTCATTTTTAATTGATCCAATCCTGTATTGTCCACAATTTTTTAGCATTGACTTTTCAGTGGTGTGCTTTCTACTTATTTTTTGTACTATTTAATCTGGTTAGCCCTCACGCTATTTTTCTATATTTTAATTTTATTTTTTTGATATATATATTTTTGATGTTTTCTATATTTCTTTGCTAGTTTTATCTTTTAATATTTTATTGCCTGCTACGTCGATTTCCAAGTACCTTGATATTGTACCAAATCAGATCCTGATAGTCATAAATTTTGTTTTGTTTGTTGCAACTGCCAGTAGGAACTTATACCAATTACATGCAGATTGAAACAATATTGTTTTCAGAAAATATTGGTTATTAGCATTAATACAGGGATCCTAAAAAAGCACATTTCTACTCCAATCAAACGGCTTAACTTAAAAAACAGTCAGTTAACTAAAGAAGTTATATTAAAAAAATTATATGAAAACCCTAAAACATATAGCATAGGAAATACGTGTAAACTAGGAGTAGCTTAATAACTTTGGATATGCGGCTTACAGAGTCTTATTTCTAAGAATTTGAGATCGCTGAAACTAAATACGTTTTCCTCAGCAAAGACCAAGGTACGATTTAAACAATTCGAAGTCAACCTACAACAAGAGATTTTAAATATAACTACCTAAGAAGTAATATGACCGGAATAATGAGACCAATTAGATGAGATACAATAAAGAACAGAAAAAGCAAGAGCAGCATTTATTAAAACGAGTAACTCCTTCAAAGCCATAATTTAATTCTAAGAACAAAAATTCGTTTATTTCGCTGCTCTATTTTGTAGTTCTTTTGCATGGGATATCTTAAAAGCCAAGGCGTTTTCTAAAATATTTAAAAATATGATGCTATTGATGCATATTGAGAATCTCTTAGGCGGATCACATATAAAGATATTTTACTTAAAATGAACAAAAAATGAACAATCTATCTATTCACATTATGAGAAATCTAAATAAATATGGGCTACTATAAGTGCAATCCAAAGTTTGTAATAGGAAAGGAGCAGGAAGAAGAATATTTTAGTTGAACATTTTAAGAAAATAGTTTTCCTTGAATACAATCTTACTTTTTCTCTCAAAACGAAAAGAGACCCCCCAAGAAACAAAAGCATTTAAAATAGTTTTCGCTGTTTGTATAATATACCGTAGCTGTATATGGTCGAATGCCATTTCGTATATGTGCATAAACTTTTTGTACCAAATTTTAGTTGTTCGTTAGTTGAAGTTACTATCTTTAAAAAATTTGGACAACAAGCTTGGTAACGAGGTAAAAGTGTATTGAAGAGATCGATTTCTTTTTAGTATTGGAAAAGTTGCTGCTCGTTTTTTTAAAATGAGTAATTAAATGTTTTCTCTATTTTCTTTTTAATATGTCTTTTCTATATTTTAATTTTTCATTTATATTACCATCTACAGTTGCCAATATTTTATTATTTGATGTTTTTCATAGAAATAAATTTTAACTATTATGACCTACTTTGGTCATTATTTTAATATTATTAAAAGTGCTAACAGCTTTTTCTTTTTCCTCTGTGTTTTTATTCTTCTTTAACGGAGAATTTTATAAAGTAGTATATTTTATATGGTTTATAGCCTCTTATTGGTTTCTTGTGGTCTCATAAGAATTCTCACACTTTTTATTGTACATGCAGATTCCTCTAAAAGTTCATGATATAAGATTTTTAATAATTAGTTCTTTTAACTGTAATTAATGATCCAAATAGCTGAGTGGAAACACATACCAGGTCAAGGTTCCTTTTCTTGCCTCTTTAACATCCAAAAACTGTGATAACTATACGCAGGTAGCCAAAATGACTCAAACATTTTAATTAAAGATAATGTAAAAATTTGAGAATTAAGCTTTTTTATAAAAAAAGTGGAAATTAAGTCAATGTACCCTACTCCTTAAATATTCATTATCTTATTTTCCACTGTTTCACGTTCGACATGTTAAAGATTTTTAAATATGGTAACTTATTATACATTATAAATAAATAAAAAAGTCGGTTCTAGAAAGAAATTGAGGTGCTGCAGCAACGTTAAGGTAAAAAAAGTTGTTTTATACGCATGCAGAATTCCATTATTAAGAAACAGAAGTTAGCTTCACATAATCAATAACCCACGATAGTCGATAAAATGAATCGAGAATACAACCGTAGAGCTGAACAAAAATGATTGTGTAGTTTGGCTACAAAAAGCACAATTAATAGCGTAGCCAAAAAGTAAAGGAAATTTGACCATCAGGAAGAAATAAATACTGATAGGCAAGTCATAGAAAGTAATCTGATCACAATAGAAGTGAATTAAAAGAAAAGAGTTATCGGAATCTGGGCGAAGTGTGACTGATCTCGTAAAAGAAATGAACGTGGCGAAATCGACGGTACACCATAAGTCTTTCATCTTGAGACACCGATAACTGTTGGCTGAAAACAACAAGATGGATACGAAATTAAATGACCAAGATCTGGTAAACGATACCAAGCATAACAGCGCAGAGTTTCTAAGATTTTTTTCGGATAGAAAAAACTCCATTTAGGCTAAAATGACTGTTAAATTTGCCAATATCTCTGTGAAGTGCCTACCGTTATGTATACAAGGTTTTTCGTCTCTGTGCTGATGTTTGTAATCAGCGAAAGAGATATCATGGCGCCCCAATTCTTTGAAAAAAATATGAAAGTAACCGCCTTGTCGACATGTTGGAGAGAGTTGTCAAACCTTGAATAGAAGAGGTGGCTGCTGGTACGTGTTTCAAAAAGACTCCACTCTAGCTCAGCAAGTAAGGTAGTCCCTAATATGGTTATACAAATTTTGGTGTTACTACTGATTTCTCAATTTGCGGCTATCATCCAGCTCCTATTGCAACCCCTTTGACTACTATGTGAGGCATGATCGATGCGAAGGTTAATGAGAGGTATTATAGCACCAAGGGCCGCTTAAGAGTCTTCATGGAGATAATAGTACATATAATCAAGGAGAGAGTTGTGTTAGCCTACTGCAGGTTCCAGAGGTGGTAGAATAATATGTAGGAAAATTTAATGTTAGAAAAATGGTAATCAAAAAACGCAAAATTCAAAGAAAACACCAATTAAGTTAGGATACAAATAGATCTAATACAAACAATTTTGAAGTCGCGAAGGGTCGACTGGAGCCAAGCTCTTTTCGCGGGATTGCGGCAGCTAGCAAGCGATCAGGTAAACAAAAAACAGAGATGTACTCGAAATTTTTGAAATTTTCGGCATTATTAAATTTTTTAAATTTTTGAGACGCCACGGAAAAAAATTGTCATGGCGGAAATCAAAGAAGTAAGGTTAAGGAATGTAATGAGAAGACGGATACAAATAGAAGGGAAAATAGACGAGAGAAACAAAAGCATGAATCAACAAGTATTTATAATAAATATTTAGAAGAAACAATAAACCAGACAGAGAGCCAAGATAGAAAGGTAGAAAACGAATATAACATAGAAGGCACAACAAGCCTGAAAGAAACATTTTTAATTAAAATTGCTAGAAAAGTAAATATATCAAAGACAGACAACAAGATAGATTTTATAAATAAACTAGGAGTACGCAGAGGAAACGAAAATAGACCAATAAAGGTGGGACAACAAAAGGGGGGGCAACAAAATTAAAGAAACTGAAAATACTACGAAACTTAAGCAGACTAAAAGAAACAAAATTAGGAGTGAGTGAGGATTTGGACAGGCAGAGAATAAAACAGCAAAAATTACAAAACTGGAGGAAAAAGGAAAAGAGAAATTTCCACAGATGAAGAGAAGGAAACTCTTCGCGAGGAGCAATACTTAAGAAGAAAAACTGGACAAAAAAATTAACACCATCTGGAAAGAAAAGGTTACGATTAGAAGAGAATGAATTAAATAAAACTCAAGAGCATCACAAAGACAACACTGCCACAACATATTCCAAAAAACTATCAGGAATTGCGGATCGGACGGAACTATTCATAACGGAAGGGAATAAAAAAAGACAAAAGATAACAAATCGTAGACAAGATCAGAAAAATAGCAGACCGCAGGAGAGAGAACACAGGAAAACGTTAACAAAATAGGAATAGAGGTATAGAACATTAAAACTTGGATCGGCAAAGATATTGAGTTAGCGAAGGAGATAGATGCGAATAAAATTCACATTAAATATAAGCAAAATAAAGAAGAAAGAAAAACGGAATAGTAAAGATCACATATTATACTACTCAGAAATAAAGATTTAAAGTAGAACAAAAGAAAGGAGTAGGAATGCTGATGCCAGAAGATATGCCCAAACATGTAATAAGATATAAAGGAGTCAACTCAATAATCTTGTTGTTATTAGTGCATCTAGGCCAGTTAACTAACATAATACAAACCTACAAACCAGTAGAAGGCACATCTGAAGATAAAATGGTAAAATTCTATAAGACACTCCAGGAAGTACTAGACAAAGCAAGAGAGAAAACAGAAGCATCAATTGTAATGGGTGACTGGAATGCAAGAGTGGGAATAAAAAATCTAGGAAAGCAAGCATCAAAGAAAAACGTAACAAAAATGATAGAATTTTGCCGAAACGACCTAATAATAAATAATACGACATAAAGGTAAGAAGAAAAGGACATATATACCTTGTAGCAAAAGAACGCAATGCAAAAAACATAATATATTTTTGTGTGTATATACAAAGTCTCAACGACGTAATACAAAATATAGAAACAAGGAAAGAGGCAGAACTAGGCACAAATCACACACTGGTGGTGGCACAACTTTTAGCCAGAATAAAGAAGACGAAAACAAGTCTATAGCAAAATAGCAACTTAGAAGCTGAAAATAGAAAAACAAAAAAAATTTTCAACAGACAAATAGAAGAGAAATAAGAAAATAACTTAACAAAATGGAAAATATTTAAGAAAATAACTTTAAAGGTAGCAGAAGAAGCATGCGGGAGAAGAAAATTTATCATTTAAAGAGCATAAAGTTGTGGAATAAAGAAATAAAAGGATTAGTAAAGAAAATAAAACAAGCATAGAAGAAGTACATTCAATCAAAAGCAAGGTAAGGCAGAGAAAACTACATATAAAAAAGAAACAAAAGTACAAGAAAAAATCGAAGAAGCGAAGAAAAAGCTGGCGAGAGTTTAAAATAGAAATTAACAACAATTACAAAGTGGATATAAAGAAATTCTGGACAATACTAAAGTCAAATGCGGAAGTGTTTGCCTTTCCTTGATTTGTTCTTGCCCAAGTGTTGTCGTGTTTCCTAATTTGTGGAACTAGAAATTTTGATGTTTTTAAATTTTTTGTGGTTTTTTATAAAGAATAACTAGTGTCCTCAGTAGGAGTTAGGATTGTTAGGTATTTTTGCACTTGGTTTTTAATGGTCGACAGCAAATTTTTAAATTCCCGCTAAGCTTGATTGGGTAGGGTCTTTCTTCTGAAATGTCTTGTTTGCCAGGTTCTTCTTAATCTTCCCTTTTCTTTTAGTTTTTGCTTAATGATTGTCAGGCAGTATTTTGGTACTTGTTGAATTTCGTGGACTAGAGTAGCCTCCCAAGCCGCTTTTTGTATGGTTTGATGGCACTGTACAGTTCGCATTATGTTTTTAATGGGATTCTTAATTGTATTCTTTCTGTAATCAATTCCCGAAAGTAATTTCAGTTAGTGGCTTTAGAAGGTAGTGTTGCTGGCTTTTAAACGTTTAGTACTTCTGCACGATATGTAATAAGTACTGGTGAGTGGTCATAGGACAAATCCCAGCAAGAATTGGCTTTTAAATAGTTTAAAAAGTAGTCGAAAAGTGATAAATATGATTTAACCTCCTGACTAGGTTGAGCAAGGCCATTGCCATTCTATAAAATAATTGTTAAAATATTAGGCACTGTGACTCATTTTGCTAATCATGGTTGTAAGTACGTTGAATATAGGGTGCATTCTTTCCATGAGTTTTGTCATAAGTGTCTCTAGCTTGATATCTGTTTGTTGTTAGGGTGAGATTTGTGCAGGTTGTTGTGGAATATTAATTTTATTAAATCTGGTATATTGTCTGATTTTTTGGGCATACAATACTTCTTGTTGTACAAAATTGGACTAAGTATCATTCGGCCTTGGATACAAGAGGGAATATTTTTTCTCTAAATTTCTTTTGCAACTATGCAGCCGCGATAGTTTGCTGGGTGACTACCCTGACCATTAGTACATTTTACACCCTGACTTTTTACTTCTTTTCGCAGTTTTCCGTTAGGTGTTCGTCTGCACATGTAACGTATTTTGGGGTTCTGTAACAGTAATTTTTTGAGTGACCGAATCTTTGACACTTTTAACATTGAATTATTTGCCTTTTGAGCCTAGGTGGTTTGAATCTTATTTTAAATTTAATTAGAAATTTTGGCAATAGATTTTTGGTGATTCTGTGTCTGATACTATGAATGTTTAGGACTTTATGTCAATGGTTCTTTATTTCAACTGTTCATTCTTTGATTTCAACTGTGGGGTGTATGTCTTATAGTACTACTTTCCATTTTTTCTTGTCTTTTTGCTGGAATGTATGGAATTCCGTGTTTTTTAAGTATTTTGATAATAGTACAATAATCTGTAGCTTTGTTTAGTTGCACCTTTGCTTGTGTATTACTGATTAATTACCAACATAATTTTCTGTGGCTTTTTTTGGGGTTTTTGTTAGGGATTTCAAATTATCTATTAATAAATACTAGCGGCGGTTTTATTTTTTCTGTCATCTTCAGAATTAAAATCGGCGAAAAGTTAATACTTTTGTTAGAGGTGATTGGGGCGTTGGGCCAGTAATTAGATATTTTTGTTTTTCTATGTTCGGAACCATTACGTTTTGTCCTTCTTGCATTTGTAATTTGTCATTCTTATTGATTTTATTGTTGTATTAAGTATGTGGGATAAGTGTATTGCGAGTGCTGCGATTGAATTTGGATGGGTGGGTGTTGTTGTTGTTGCAAAGGAATTTGTTGATATGTACCAGGATTGAGGATTGAGGTGTTGGATGAGAGTATTGATACCCGTAATTTGGCTCACCATACATGGCGGCCTTGTTTAATTGAGTACTTATAAACGTATTGTTGTAATGTGTTAGTTTATACAAAGTATTAATTTTTTTTATTGGTTATAAGCAAATTAACAATCAGAACGTAATACAATAAAGCAATGTTCTATGAGCTAATGTGATGACATTTGACGTGAGGAGGAGTCCATCCAGCGATGTTATCCCGTTTCATTAGAGTTGCACTCCTTTGAGATCACTGGGCCATTTCTAAATTTTCAATCTTCTCGGTGAGGAATCCTGATGAAGGTTGGATGCAAGGGTGTTGGGATGGGCGTGAAACCGCGCAAAGTGAGTGTTACTTCGTTTGGTACGTTCTTCTTCTACCGTTGTGACTTGTAGGTGTGCTGACATACCACGGAGCATTTGCTAGCAGTCTGATGGTTTTGGATTGTAGGCGTTTAATAATGTTAACATTGGACTTACAAGATCAGCCCTATAGCTCAATGCCGTAAGTCCATATGGGCCTGATTACTGTTTTGTAGAGCAGGATCTTATTTTCGAGGGAAAGACATGACTTTTTACCAAGCGCCAAGTACATTTTCTTGATTCGCAAATCAATCTCTTTACGTTTTTTCAATATATGAGACTTCCAGATAAGTCATCGGTCTGAAATGAAGACCTAAGTAGCGGGGCTTCTGTTGCTTGAGGAATGGGTACGTTGTTCAGTCTAAGTGATTTAGAGTGAAGGTAACGTGAGTGCTTTTCGTTTCATTGATCTTGATTCTCCATTTAGCAAGCCAGGTCTGAAGATGAGTTAGATGGATTTGTAGGTTATAGGATGCTATATGAGGATTGGTATGACTGGAAAGGAGGACAGTGGCATCTGCGTATGTGCCTAAGTGTGTATTATTTGTTGTGGGAACATTGTGGGGACACTGCCTTCAAGCACACCTGAGGTGATTGGTCGGAGGTCAGGATAATGTTGGCCATATTTTATTTGGAAGTAGCGATCATTCAAGTACGATTTTAGCAAAAGGTAGTATTCATTTGGCAGTAGTTCTTTAATTTTATATAATAGGCCATCATGCCACACCTTGTCAAATGCCTGTTTTATGTCTATAAAAACTGCAGGCCAGTAATATTTGGCGTCTAGGGTCGCATTGATGATATTTACAAGTCGATGGTATTGCTGAATCGTGGAATGGTACCGCCTAAATCCAAACTGATGATCTGGTATGCAGTTTTCCAGTGTGTCACTATCATACAGTCTTTTGATTATAAGTTTTTCTAACAGCTTAGAGAGTTGTGGCAGCAGACTTATGGGACGGTAAGAGGCAACATCTTCAGCATGTTTGGCAGGTTTTGATATTAGAATAATTTGCGCGAATTTTAACGATGATGGTCAATATTGGCATCTCAATATGGAGTTGAACAGGTTTCGTAAAAACGTTATACTAATTTTGGACAGTTCAGTAAGCACCTTAGCCGTAATTAGGTCATACCCAGGGGCTTTGTTATTGTTTAGATGGCGAGTGTCATCAAGCACCTCAGTAGAGGTGAAGTTTTTGATCGGCAGCGACATTTGAAGTGGCGTCTGAAGGAAGTCTTGAATCTGAAGATCGGGTGCAGTAGAGTAGGGGGTGAAAACTTGGGCAAAGTGCTGGGCGAAGAGATCTGCTTTTTCTTGATCTGTCTTAGCCCAGTCATTATTTGGTTTTCTTGAAGGTGGATTAACAGCCTGTGGTCTTTTATTAGCTTTAGAACATTTCCAGATACTGTGGTCGGCTCGGGACAAGGAAGTTAGATAGTGTTGAAAAGTTTCTTGCTTGTGCAGTTTCAGTTTATTCTTGAGGACATTGGTTAGTCTATTAAATATCGTTTTTCAGCTGCGTTTCGAGTCCTGTGCCATTTAGATCTTGCCCTCCTCTTTTGCTTGATGAGTTCAAAAATTTAATTGGGTATATTTCCATCCTGTCGTACCGTATTTAGAAGTTTGGGCGTAGCCCTCCAGGCTGCAGATTGAACAGTAGTGGCTTCCTCTATATCAATAGGGGTGCGCAGGTTGATGTTGGTTTAGAGATTTTCTTGCAAAAGCCTTCTGAATTCGCCACAATCGGTTTTTTGGTTGTATAGGGATGGTCTAGCTTGTCTTTTAATAATTGTAGTGCTAATTGTAGCAATGACTAGTGTATGATCGGATGATAGGTCAGTGCTGCTGACTATATCTGTATAGGTAGAGGATATACCTTGGGTGATAAAAAAGTCCAGTAAATTAGGTACCTTATTTAGATCCGTGGGCCAGTACGTGGGCTGTCCGGTGGATAGGTAGCCATAGTTTTCTTCGCGGATGAATTCATACAAAGCTCTGCCTCTGGTAGTTATTAGACGAGAGCCCCAATAGGTATATTTGCAGTTATAGTCACCTCCATATATAAAGTTGTTGCCAAGAGATTGAAAGAATGGCTTGAGGACGTCTTTGGAAAGTCTATGCCTGGGTGGGCAATACGCAACAGAGATTACTAGTGGATGTGATAATTTGTAGACTTGAATGGTAGTTGCTTGGAGAAACGGTACTTCGTAATTTACCAGTTCATTCAACAATTACAAAGTGGATATAAAGAAATTCTGGACAACCATAAAAAGGTTAATAAATAATTAAAAGCAATATATAATAAACTTAAGAAACTCAAATTAGAAATAAAGGAAATGCTGGAAACCTAGAAGGAGACACAGTTTAGGAAGAAAAAAGGGGAATGAAAATACAAAAGAAATACAAAAAATAACAAATGATGGACCACAGAAAGCAATCAAACAATTGAAATGGATAAGACATGAAGGACAGGAATGGTTATGGAATCTACTCAAAGAAGCCTGAAATCAGAATATAATTTTGAAAGGCCGGGGAATTAATTTAATTATTTCAATACACAAAAAAGGTAAAACATCAGAATGCGAAAATTGTAGAGCTATCTGCCTTGCTCAAACTATACATAAACTATACACAAGAATCCTAGAGAAAAGACCAAGATGTTACGTTGAACACAAGCTAGAGGAAGAGCAAACGGCATTCAGACCAAGAAGACAAACGAAGGGAAACATCTTTATTCTAAGAACCCTAATACATAAAACAATAGAAGAAGGAAAAGAGCTATATGTATATATTCTTCATCAACCTAAAAGCGGCATTTGACACAGTGTACAGATAAGCACTATGGAACACCCTAGCCGAATTAGAAGTACCAAACTAGCTTATATGAATAATAAGAAGAACTATTAATAAAGTGATGAGTAAAGTACAAATAGCAGGAAGAAGATCAGAAGAATTTGAGATGAAAATATGAATAAAGAAGGAGACAGTTTAAGCTCATTGCTATTTGTAATCATGATGGACAAAACGCTAAAGCTAATCAAGGCCATTAGTAGCCAACTTTAGAGGAAAAATGCGGAAACAACTAGATAACTAGACTAACGAAATAGAAAACATGAAGGTGAAAATTAACACAAACAAAAGTGATGATAATTAATGAAATCTAAAAAATCAACAAGAACAGAGAGATTATATGCAACAGCCTTTAAATATCGATGCAGAACTAACCAATAGAGCAACAAATTAACGAGAATATACTATACGCCGAACAAAACTGTTGTGGGCCACAAGAAAATTGAAATAGATGTTAAACTAAAAATCCACAATACAATAACGCTACACATAATTACCTATGCGGCAGAGAACTGGACTTTGTAGAAAAACACGAGGGAAAAATAAACACAACGGAAATGAAACATCCGAGGAAGATCATGGAGATAACCAAATGGGATCGAGCACATAAAAGAGATTATCCAATAACCACCAGTACTGGATAAGACAAAAAAAAACATTTAATCTGGTACGGGCAGTGAAGGATTACCAAAAAGAATAATGAAAAATGGAAAACACATAAGAGGCAGGAGAGGTAGACAAAGGAGAAGATGGTTGAGGTCATAGGAGGATCAAAGGCTAAATTATTAAGAAAGATAAATATTCTAGCAGGGGACAGGAAAGCATGGAAGAATTGGGTGAAAGAAGGACGGGACTCACAAACCGACGCCTGAAAAGTAGAAGACACCGTGGAAGAACAAGAAGAAGTATTTTAATATTATTTTTATTATTTATTCATCTTCAGTTACTTTTTTCGAGGACAATGTATATAAATCATGTTTATTTGTTTCAATTGCCATTCAGGAAACTTTTGAATCTATTCTTGTGCAGCAATAAAAAGCTGATTTGTGAAAAAACACATAGTTCAGCTGATGTAAGGAACGAATATGAGTTTAATGAACTTCAAACGCTTCTTAGGGAATACTTCCTCACAATGCATTGAGTGGCTTAAAAGGAAGAGTCAAAAATTATACCTTACTCTATTACCATCTCATTTAAGGGAGAAAAATAAAAAATGATAGTGGCCGGTTAGCATTACATTTATCAAAATTATAAAAAATAACTTGCTATAAGGTAAAATACAACAAAAAAAAAATACAGAAAGGTTAAGTCAGACGAATAAATGTAAGGGAGAAACAGCGGCAGCAGCAAAATGAAGATTAGTGTATGCTATCTACTTCTCATTGTTCCAACAGAACGTGCTATGCCTTTTTATGCCTTACATTAAGTAAATACTTATTATACTAAATAATTATATGTTTAACTAACAAAACAAGTTAAAAAATATCACAATTAATTTTTTGGACGATAACAGCACAAATATTAGATACGTAAGTGGTGAATATTATATTCTGTTTCAGGAAACCTTAATGGCGAAATGCAATATCCAACCGAAAATTTGGGGCGCGCAATAAATCTGAAAGGTTCCATCAATTCCATTGAAATTGTTATGGCAGCGGCAATTACACACTAAAACTAATGGATTGTCGAAGTTTTATGGATTTTATGATGAGTTAACACGAAAATTGATATACGGCCGCAGATAAGCGACATACGATAATATCGCAGTTTATTCCGCGCTTTTTGCGGAGTGATGGATGGGATCGGCAGTTCGTAAAAACGGGAATAATAGCGCGCGGCCTTCTTTGGCGGTATGACGCAGATTAGGCGAAACAGACGTCATTATTCCGGGATCTTCCGGCAAGCCGGAATGGCGGCGCCGCAAAAAGCGGCCGCGCTGAAAGGCGCTACAGGTTGCTCTTATTTATGGACCGTCGATTTTTGGGGAGCGGTTTCTGGATTAGGCCAAATTTCGGGCCCGGCCGCTCGGCCGACTTAGCGCGCCCTTCATTACGGCCAGCGCGCGGCAACAAAGGACGAAGCCTATATTTCCCGGCGAATGTCGGCCATGAAAGCCCGGAGCAAAGAATCCGCGCCGTAACGCTAAAGAATTGAGCGATACAGCACAAAGGACACGGCGAAATTCATAGTTCCACGTGTGCTATTGGCCGAGAGGAAGAAAGCAGCGGCGCTTTCGCGGCGGATTTCCTCCCCTACGAGCCAGTAAATTGAAGGTGCGGCGGGCGCCGCCGCACGGAGCAAAATAAAAGGCTTAAGCACTCGCCGCCCGCAGAAACTCCGCTAATGTCGTAAAATTGAGAAAATTCCATTTTTCCCCGCTCTGGAGTGTCCTTGCTAGGAGGGAGGCTTTCGTTTTATGAAACCGGGAGTCAATGGTGTGTGAAAAGATAAGGCTGGCCTGTGGTCATCCGAACGCACTGCAATTTAGAGGAAAAGCGAAATAAAAACAGCCAGCTCGGGAAATCTTTAATGGTACTGAGAGCGCTGCGAAAGAAATCCTTTTTGTTCCCTTTCACGCGACATTTAGTTTCTGGAGCTGCAATTTTCATACACAACGTCGGTTAATTGTCGATGTCCACATTTGCAACGTTAGCTTCCGTTCTCTTTTACTTCTTTCACTTCGTTCATGTATATATGTATAAGCTTATCGGAAAACAGTTTTTATACAGATTCAAAATGGCAATCGTGCGTTAGAAAATTAACTGATAATACTATTTTATACTATAGATGCATAATTTATTAATATCCGTTAAGCAGGACACAATTTATATTAAAATATGTATAATGTTAAACAATTTACTCTCACATTTTCTAATATTATATTATTTTGTAAAACTGTTATTTTTATTATATATCTATACATTTGAACAGAAAGTAAACAAATAAATGTGGCGTGGTTTTCGGCCCTTGATTTACAAAAGGAGGTCCATGCGTAGTAAACAACGACAGCCTATTCATTTGAACGGTAAGTAAACGAAAATGCATTTTGGTGTGGTCGCGCTCTGAGCACTTAATTTACATGAGGAGGTCTGTGCGTTCGTGCACGCACGTCGAGGCAGTTTTCGCTTCTTGCCGAGTGGCCGGGCGGCCACGGCTATCGGGCCGCTGCATTGCCGAACACAGCGGAGTTTCGATTATTAATTAGATTGTTCCACGTTCCTGATCCAAAGAAAAAACCGATCCAGTAAAAAATTCATACGTTTTCAAAAATTTGAGGGAAGGCGGGTGAAGTTCTTTTGACCTAGATTTAGTTTTGTTGCACTTGTACATAGCACAAGTTGGTTAAAGAAGTTACCAGTTAATTTTTGTATGTAATCTGTTATGAGAGAAACACTTAACTCTTGTTGTATTTGTCTATTTCGCATTAACCAGGGGCTGTTAATTGCAATACCTAGCACTTTATTCTGCATAGTTTGGAGTTTCTTTAGTGATGTTTTGGATACGTTACTCCATACTGGACATGCGTAAGTTAGTATTGGTCAGAGAATAATCTTATAGATTAACAATGAGTATTTAGAGCTACGGTGGATCATTGGATACAATATGATGAGTCTAGTATAGCATTCGTTAAATTTTCTGTTTAGATGATGTCCCCAGTGAAGTCTTAAATTCAGGTATGCTCCATGGTACTTCACTGCGGAAACCCTTGGGTTTTAAGGTAGGTCAACGTGGTTTATTCTAATCAATAGAAGTTTAGTATATTTTTTATTTCCGAAACCAGTCACAAGTGAAGTTAATCGCATTTTGAAAGTTTCTGTTGCTGTCTCAATTGAACCGTTCTGCGTGAAAATTGCGGTATTATCTGCAAACATCACTAGCGTTGAATTGATAGAAGCGGGCAGATCGTGGACATATAGAGTAAACAATATAAATGACGGTAGGCTGTTTTAGCAACCTTTTAGTGGTCAGCCACATGGTGAAGTCTCCGGGATGTATTCTTTAAAGGTAATTATTGTATTTTGTTATTCTAAGGCTAAGGTTTAATTTATTATATTAAGTTTTATAGTAATGTAGTCGAAAGTTTATGCAATTTTTTTGTATTTATTTTTTTATTTGATTAGTTTTATTATAATATCAGGAGTCAAGTTATATGAAGCAACCGCTTATACGCTCTTTTGTATAGCCGTCGTGATTATCGTTATTGCTTCATCGACGTCCATATTGGACTGAAGTGTACCAGTCTAAGTCTTTGGTTGGGGATATTTTTGAAAGTTGTCCAGTCAGTTAGTTTATCAGCAAGATTAGGTATAGGTGGCTTTATCTGTGATAAGTCATAAAAGGATACGATTACTGCAAGATGATCAAAGTTTATTTTATCTTTCATTATGTGTTGCATTGGTTTTTGAAGGTTTTTATGTAGTACAATATCTAATACATCACCATTGGTTTGAGGATGAAATTAATATACTATGGTTTAAAGCTTCAGCTCTACGAGTTTGGTACTCAGCATCCCCACATTGTGTTTTTTTTTAGTTTAGACCTTATAGTAACAACGTGACCTCTATTCTGTGGAATAAACTAGCAATGTCAGTTTCAAGTAGCCTTTTATTGGATTGTTTGTATGCACTAATCAATTTTAAGGAGCGATTATTTTTAGTGTGTATTTGTACAGCAACAGCTTAAATGTTTGTTATGTCGCTGAGGTAAAGTCGGTGGTGTTTTAGTTTTCTGTTTTATTACGATTCCGATACCTCCTTCGTCAGTTTCTCTGCTCTTTCGATAAATTTGATATCTTGGCAGACAAAATGCAAGGTCTATGTTGTACCTATCCAAAAACATTAACATTCCTATTGGTGAAGGATAGTTTATAGTTAATATTTGCTGGTTATTTGGATTTAGTAGTTAGGATGATGGGAAGTATAGTAGCTAGTAATGAAGTTAGTTTTTCTAAGTGTAGAATGAGTAATTTGACGGGTTTCTTTAAGATAGTTGTCATAAGGTCAGTTAGGTATTGGAAATTGTCCGGACAGGTAACAGTAGTTTGGCATAAGCGCACTTAGTAGTGGTCAGGAGCTGGTGGTTAATTTATAAAGGTATTTTGGCTAATTCTTGCAGTTTTTTGCGCACTTACAGACACTGCAGCCTCAAGGACTTACATACACTCGTGGATTGAGCGAGACTCGAACTCGCGCGCGCCGGCTAGAGGACAGAGCCAACTGGTTGAACCATCTGAGCTACCGCGTCCCCAGTTCTTGCAATTACTTGAGTATAAAATGTATTCGGTAATCTGTAGCCATTGTTGGTCAACTGTTTTATTTTGAGGAAGTAGCTGCATTTTTTTTTAGTTTGCAGAATGCTTTTCTAGAGAGTTAACGCACTGAGAATTCCCATGTGTTTTGTTTTGGGGAGAGACGCAGTTAACATATATGTAAGTAGTTTTCTGAGCACTTTACACAACGTGGTTACGATTGGCAGTAATTGCGTGTATGGCATTTCTTACATTGCGCCATATCTTTAGATCTTCTTCGTAGGTAGGCTTCGTTAAGCTAAATATTTTTCTACCTTCTTGTGTATTTTAGGGTTAAGCACATTGGATATCTATTTTTGTTATAAAACAAAATAATTTTTTAACTGGTTAATTTAGGGTTACTTGTTAAACTTCAATTTTTTTTCTGTTAGCGATGCTGGAATGGAGCAAATTATTATTGAGAATTTATTAACTTTGGGGTACTTGAAAGTGTGGCAAATTTTTACTGTAGAGTTTTATCATGCAACGATAAAGTTCTATAGCTATTAGGTTTAATTTTAATTGATTGTGTGATTGTTAAAAATTTGTTTTTTTGTTTAAGTTTTGCAAGTAGTTGTTAGTAGTTCAATTTATCCGCGTTGTGTTCATATCTCTAGAAAGCTCTTAGCAGAGGTTCCGTGAATTTAGAAAACTTACTTGTTAGTTGATAGGGAGGACGAATTGCACAATCACTCGAAATTAAACCGAGACAGAGCAGCTTAGATTAGACAGTTCTCGATAACTGCTAACACTTGCGCTTTCAGATTGTAGATTTTGTGCACTTTAACCATCTACAAAGTTAAATAATAAACTTTTATATACAATAACCAATTATATTTAAATATTTGTTTCTCTTGGTGGGTCAATATCAGAACTTTCCTCACATATCTTTCTTGTTAAATAATCAAGTCGACGACTGCAGAATGTTATACAGACTCAGATAGCATGATAGTCCCTTTTCGAAATAGCAATAAAGAACACAACATAGATTCTTCTCAACGTTGTACTGTACCGTCACATAGTTAATGATTTCCATCATCAACGAATTTTGAAATTTTAAATTCCGCATTGCTTGCAGAATCATTTTCGCTGGTACTACTGCGATCGCGTTGGGAATAGTATCCTTTAATTTTTGATCAGTCCGCGGTCCATGTCACCATGTAATGAGCTTAAAAACCTTTGACCCGGAACGTCTCCAGAAATTCTCGCCGTATGTGCCGTAGCGTTGTTTTCTTGAAACTACAGTAGCGCATTTACATGTTCGTGGAATCTGAGCCAGAGGAAATTGCATAACATCGCAGCATAACCAATAGATTTGACAGTCACCGTGCATCTCGCTTCATCAAAAAACTACGGTTTTACGACGCACCAAACACTTACACGCTGATTGTAGAGAGGTAATTCGTAGAGTTGTCCCAATACCGAATATTCTGTTTCTTGACGCAGCTCGCAAACAGTCTGCCGTACATACCAGTCACATTCTTTAAGTTTGTATGTGTATAATATGAGCTTGCAGTGTATAATTTTCCGCACGCTTCGCTCAGATATTTCTAAGGCGAGAACATGCTAAGCGACGGAACATAGTGGCGATGTAGCAACAGCCTGATTCACTGCCGCGATATGCACGAGCATCCGAACGCTACAAGATCTATCGACTAAATAATGCTAAACTAGTCTGTAGCAAATTGTGTAGCCACAAAATTGTGGTGTTCTTGGTCGAAAATCTTCCATCATACTCTACTCCAAAATGCTTACAAACTAGCCACTGCTTAACAATAACAAAATAACCATTTTGAAACATTCTAGTTTTAAACATGAATTCACGGTGTTTACTACTCCACGCCATAATGGGCACAAATATTACATCCCTTGTGCTGTTCAAGGACGTATGACCCAAGCGCCGTCTACCAACACATTGCGTGCGACGGTGATTTGAAGAAGGCAAAATTATTCTGTCAAACCCTGTATTACATGCTTAACAAAATAAAATTTAATAAAACATAAATCTTATTATTTATCAGTCTGCAAAAGTCCAGACTCTAAATGGTCTGTATTCTTCTAATATCTACGCTACCTATTTTTCAGGCCAAGTAGACTGTTAGCCTAATCATCTTCTACCTGTAATTAAAGTTACCTGAATATCGCTTATAAGAATAGCATCTTATAAATGTAAATATTTAGCGTAATTGACTATTATAAGTGTCATAAACAAATTAATTATAACATAACTGACCACAAGATGATGTATGTGAGTGTTTACCCAAAATTGGTTTGCAAAATCAAAGAGTTTTATTAGATCTTCGAACACGTATTTATATTTTTAGATTGATGTTAGATCAACAAATAATTTCGGATTGTTTAATTTTTGTTATTAAGCAATAATTATTTTTTTCAGATTTATGATCTTTTTGTTCAGCTAGTATCGACAGGACAAGATTTTGTGACTTATAAATCCTTTAGTCCAAACAGGTATTAGAAAAAAAATGATTAACTGTAATTTGGAATGCGCCTGAAAGTTGTGTAAATATAGTAACAAAACAGGTTGTCAGTATGTAATTCGTAGCCACCAAACAAAATAACGTAATATTTTGATATATACATATAACCCAAGAGGAACTGTAGTTTAAAGTTAGGGGAGGAGGTAGGTTAGGGATCATATATATTAGGTTTTAACGAATGTTTTACCAAATCTTGTAAAAAGGTTTTTTTTAAAAAAAGAAACATCTAACTGTTTTTCAGATCTCAAGGTTTTTAAGTTAAAAATAGTTCAAGTAGTTTTACACTTTTAACATTGTACATCCGATTTATTGTATTGTTTCCTACACTATTTTTTATTATTGTTACGTTGTTTATGTTTATTAACTCTCGATTCTTTTAGAAGTAAGATTACGAGATCATTTTTGCTTAATGAATATGTGATTTTATGTTTTTCGTAACAAGCTATTTAAAATTTCTTCTGGTTATTTTCTCTAACAAAGTGCTTTTGATTTTGCGTACAATTATGTCGTTTTCGAACCATAAAGTTTAACTTTACTTGTTATCAATACAAAAAAACATTTGTAAACCCCTTTATGATTTAATGATAAATACAAATAGCAGACTTATCACTATTAAGAATAAAATAATTGTGTAGTATTACAAGTTTTGTGCATCTACAAAATACTCCACTTTTTAATTTTGCTTTAACTTGTACCTTAAATTTGCATATAATTTAGGCTTTCTGCTACTGTGTTTTTCTAATTTGGCATTAATTTTATTTTTTCTGTTATTATTTAAATTTTTCTTTATTTCTCTTCAATTGCTTTTTTTGTTGTAGGTTTGTTTACATCTTAATTAATTGTTTATTTCTTTTTGTATTGTCAATTTTTCTTAAAAATAATTTCTACTACACTGTAAACGGTTTCTCTCTTATTTTCTTAAAATTTAAACATTATTTTTATAAATTATAACTGGTCTTAAATGTACACTTTAACGCTATAATATCATTATGGGGTCTGCAGTGTTCATGCTCATATAATATTATTTATATGCATGTAAAGAAGTATTTATAGAGAAGAATAAAAGAACGAATAATGGCAAAGAAACACTAATTTAAACAGAAAATTTTGATTTAAACTACACACAAGGACAGTTGAGCAACCTAAATGCTGTTGAGGATAAAATTTAGTGTGCAATGATAGTGAAGATCAGGCTGCTGATAGTACAACCATGCCATTGTAATACTGTATAGTTTGATGCAAAAGAAACGAATATGTTATGAAATATGGAATTAAATACTAGAAATTCTTCATTAATGAATAAACAAGTAGTTGGCAGTTATTCACGCAAATGAAAATGTGCAGCAATCTACTACAACAAATCTCTACAAAATAAACAAATGTTAATGTTAACTTTGTTAGTAATATTAGGGATTTATATGTCCAACCCTTAACTTTCTTCTTCTATTGTGATCGGGCGTAGATTTTGGATAACTAGCCGCCTTCGTAAGTCTCTAGAGAAAAGCAGAATTTTTGGGACTCTATAATAAGAATCGTTGTCCAGTTCATAATTGTATAGACCACGGATGATTCGGTATTAGAGGACAGCTGATTAGCTTTCTGGGTGACAAACTTCTATATGATCGACACGTGCTTTTCACGAACCACGTAGCTTCAAAGATCGGCCCTAAAGCTCAGTTTTGTACCACCTGGAGCTTGTACACGTAAACTTTTGGTGGGTATATTCAAATAGGATTGGTATATATTATTATTGTTTTGTGATAGTTTTATAGATAATAATCATATTGTCGCGTTAGATTTGTCTTTTCAACCGCCCATTCCATATGAGCTTTCAGGTAAGCACTTTTTTCTAAAGTCGCTCTTAGGCAACGTACATCTTCTCGAGATTTTGAAATTCGCCAGATTATTTCGTTAACGACGGGATTTTTTTAGGTGCTGTACTATGCTTATTCAGTTTCTGTCGAATCGGTAAGTAAGATTTTAAGGAACTTGACAACATCGTCCTGTTGTATGCGCATTGGGTCATCGTCGTGGAAGGCGTAGTCGATATGTCTTGGACATAAAGGATAAATAGTGCTAGATACAACACAGAGCCTTAAAGGAGAACAGCTTATAGACATATCTCTGGTAGCATCACGTGACCGAACTTGATCTGAAAGTTTAAGATCATATAAACTGCATAACCAGCAAATATTGAAGTTTGTTGCTAATCTGTGAAAAGAGTAAACCAGATAAATATGCAGGATGGCAAAAAATACGAAACAGAATTTCTAATTGTAACTTTATATTAAATTATACTAAACTTAAACAATTTAAATGACCCCTCGGAATATGGCCGTTCTTCTTTTTCTTCTACTCTTATATAGGCTATTAGCCTATATAATGTAAATAGTCAATAAATGTAATTACACTAATTATATAATGTTTTGCTCGGCTGATGTAGACAATAACTGATTATGCACGGCACCTGACTTAATATCAGATTGTTTCACTACGTTAAATAGAGAGATTCGGCAACTTCAAATATATTTTACAGTTTTAGAAAATATATAACAATAAACACCGACCATGTAAAAAATGTCGCATTCTGACTTTTTACCAGTGAGACGATCTAAGGCTTTAAGTTATTATAATGATAAAACATCAATAATTGTACATTCAAATTAAAACATATTGCACCACGTTATCTAAATTAATATTACAAGTGTAAGTTTGTCTGCCCAATTGATAGTCATTGTAAAATCAAAATAATTATAATTAATGATATCAAGGCATTATAGGATTAACACTTCTATAAATAGAAAAGGTGCCAGCAACAACAAAATAATTTATTTTTTATATAATAAGGATACTGAAACAATTTATAAAATTGTTTTGTATGGAACCGCCAAAAGCAATATTCGATAACCATCCACTAATAATAATTACAACTTCCAAAAAAACAGACGAGATTGATTTTTCAACACCAACATGTATGGAAATTGAAGAAGTGTAAAAATACATTTTTATTATCATTGTGCATTACCATAATTAAATCGACAAAGTTAAAGAAAAGAGTTAATATTATACGTACTCATAATCAGATGAAAGAGGAACAAGTACATTTGCTCTAGTATGCCACTATTAGCGATTTTTCAAAGAGTCCACTAGACCAGGGGTCGGCAACCTGCGGCTCGCGACCCGCGTGCGGCTCTTTTGATATAAAGTTGCGTCTCTTCAGTTCCATTCGCAAAAAATTAATAATTTACTATCAAAACCCTTAAAAAATAAGAAAATATATTTTTAAGACAGGCTGGTGTCGTGTTGGTACTGGATTGTTCATTCATTCATTTCTTCTATTCATCAGGGTGGGTCTGGTCTGTCTTTTGCTCATTTGGCTGGTCAGTCATACATTTTGACACATTTATTGCCCCCCCCATTTATAACTTAAATTTTTGAATGGGTTTAATGAAATTTCTCTGGTAGCTCTATTATAATGTATTTCCTGGAATTGGCCACTTTGTGTTAATATTCAGGTACGTCGCCGATAGAATCAGTATTAGTACAAAGTGTAAACTGTAATGGTAGTCTGCATCATAGTGTTTTATCGTTTGTGTATGTCGTTTAAGTGCTTTAATTTTATTTATTTCTCACTGTAAAATTTTGAAGAAAACATAAGGTAATTATTTTTATTATTTGTTTTTGTTACAATGTAGGCCCAATACACACATCGTTCTTTTCTGGCAGTTTTACTTCGGGTAAAACTGCACGAGTAAATACGCGGAATGACATGACAACGTCCACACATTACACGTTCTATATTGTAAATATTATCCCATTTTCACGTTTTAAAGTTTTAAGACCTTGAGTTTTGATAAGGAATAGAAATATATTGGAAAAGAGAATTTTGGAACGCTGGCACAGAGGACTGTTTTCCGCCACATCGAAATACTCAGAGGCGGATATAAGGGCGGGCGCAGCGAGCGCGCGCCCGGGGCCCCGACCTCCACGGAGCTCCGCAAAAACCTGACTTTACACTTAACATTAATAGTACTTAATATTTTTTATTTATTTACTAATATGGTTAACACGTATTTTTATTTTTCTTGTCTCTCTCGTTTTATTGGGGGCCCAATATTTTTTCTGCTTCCGGGGCCCCAACTGACCTAAATCCGCCACTGCGTTGCATGTGTGTTAATTCAATCGTTTGCGGTTTTTGCAGGTTTCTTCGCTTGTTGTTTCAAGAAGAATTCGATTTAGAAGCGTATTATCTTCTCAAAGGTATGTAAGTCAGTAACAGAATTGAATTATATATCTGAGGATTGTGTTAACGTAGTAATAATGGTTAATAAATTGGCCGTTTTAGATAGTTAAGTAAAATTTTAAAAAATCCTTTTTTCAGCTCCTCTGCCAGCATGGCATCTGGTAAAAAAAAGAGAAGAACTGAAGAAGAAAACCGAGAATTCAATTAGGTTTGGACGGAGTCGTTTGCGTTCATATGCAACACAGATGGCCTTCCGACTTGTCTCATTTGCCACGAAAAACTCGCACACAATAAGAAGTCAAATTTAGAGAGACACTTCACTACAAAACATACCCAGTTTGCTGGTAAATATCCAGCCGGTGACGCACGAAGAAAAGCTGTTGAAGAGCTCCAAAAAAATCAAACACAGTCAAGTTCCATGTTAAGGAAGTGGTCACAATCTTCTAATAATGTAAATCTGGCAAGCTTTGCAGTATCATTAGAAATTGCGAAAAGAGGAAAACCATTTACAGATGGTGAGTACGTGAAAGATTGTTTTATACGTGCATCTGAAGAACTGTTTCGTGATTGTAAAAACAAAGCAGAAATCATGAAAAAAATCACTGATTTGCCATTATCTGCTAAAACAGTACAAGATAGAACTTCTAAAATGTCTTCAAATGTAACACATATGCAAGTGGAAGGCATTCAACTGGCTTCTGCCTTATCACTTGCTATAGATGAGTCTTGCGACATAAAAGACACGGCACAAGTTAACCTTTTTGTCAGGTATATGTCCTCCCAAGGTCCAAAAGAAGAACTGCTAGGATTGCTACCGCTCTCAGGGCAGACTCGTGGAGAAGATATAGCAAATGCTGTGCAAAAACGATTGGAAGACAATGGAATCGATATAAATAAAATCGTTTCTATAGCAACTGATGGAGCCAGAAGTATGACAGGAATACATAGAGGGGTAACATCAATTCTTCAGAAAAAAATAAACCACGAAATTCTAACATTTCACTGCATAATTCATCAAGAAGCGCTTTGTGTCCAAACATTTCCGGCCGAAATAGTTGAGGTCATGAATTTGGTAATTAAGATTATTAACAGCATCTTGGCAAAAGCACTCTACCATCGCCAGTTTAAAGATTTCCTTGCATAAATAAATAGCCAGTATTCTGACCTAATTCTGAACAATAAAGTTCGATGGCTGTCCAGAGGTAACGTATTGCAACGTTTTGCCTTGTGCTTGAGTGATATAAAAACATTCCTCAATGAAAAAAGTATTTACCATCCCGAATTGGAAGAAGACAAATGGCTGCAAAAATTCTACTTCATGGTAGATACCACAATGAAACTAAATGAATTAAATCTAAAACTGCAAGGAAAGGGCAACCCAGCCTACGCCTTGCTTGAAGAAGTAGTTTGTTTCGAAAAGAAATTACTTCTTTTTGTTGAAGACATTGAGAGCGGTAAATTACTTCATTTTAAACATTTGAAGCAATATCGCGATGAGACCAATGCATCTATTGACACGAATTACTTCAGCATAGCTATAAAGAAATGAAGGATGGATTCGCTGAAAGATTCGAGCAATTCAAAACAAACAAAAGTACTCTCGCGTTCATAGTAAATCCTCTCAACACAAATACAAATGAAATCAACATTGAGCCATTTCAAGTTGATGCTGGATCACTTCAAATGCAATTGCTGGATTTGAAAACCAAAGACTTGTGGAGTGGCAAGTTCACAGAACTCAAGAACAAGTTGGAAGAGTTGTAGGTCCAGAAATGCATGCACATCGCGCAGCACAAGTGGACAGCTTTAAAAGAAATGCAGCGAGTTGAGGCCCTCATATTCGACGCATGGAATAGTCTTCCAGAATGCTACAGTGAGGTGAAGAAGTTGGCATATGGAGTGCTCACGATCTTCGGGTCGACATATTCGTGCGAGCAAGCGTTCTCTTGCATGAATATAATAAAAAGTAAAGTTAGAAGTCAACTAACAAATCTAAATCTAGAGTCCTGCTTGAAACTTAAAACAACAAGTTATAAGCCAGATTTAATAAAACTTTCAAAAGACATGCAAAGCCAATGCTCCCATTGATGTGTACATTTGTGTTATTATATTGTTTTATATATTATATTATTATATTATTTCGTATTTAAAGCCGTTTATTTTAAATCAAAATCAAATATATATATATATATATATATATATATATATATATATATATATATATATATATATATATATATATATATAGGAAATACTGTAATATTAAAACGAAAATTTTTACTGGCTCTTTAAAAACTAAGAAATTTTGAAAATTGTAACTTTTGGCTCTTCCGTTTCAAAAGGTTGCCGACCCCTGCACTAGACTGCTACCATTCGAGCCGTTAACGATTTTATGGGTGAAATATTGCTAGCGATTGTTAACAATTACAAGAGACAATAACTCTAGAGGAATTAAAATTGATATTTATTTGAATATACCGTTACTATTTACATTTTTCCACAAATTCCCAGGAATTTGATCGCTGGCCATCAAATTGACCGTCTAAAATATTTTTACATTACTACCAACAAAAAAATCGTCAACTTCTAAAAGAAATTAGCTTAGCTTTAGTCAAGCCATGTCTAATAGCAGTATTACAAATTTATAAAATACACAGTGGTCTTCTTAATGTATTCCAGACCTTTAAAATAACGAATGTCTTGACGCACAGTTAAAGGAAGAAAAATCAAAATCAATTTAGCATGCGTCTATCATAGAGAGAAACAATATTAATATTGTAAAAAATACGAGGGTGCCTTCTGGTAGATGGCGTTGAGGTATATGATCTAGAAACTATATTTTTTAACTCACTAACTGTCTCGAACCCAACAACATATTCTTGTAATATCAGATGACCACTGTGTAGTGACCAAAACGACATGGACAGTCGTTTGGAGTCAGACGCTGTTATGTAGTTCTTAAATGTTGAGAATTAAAAAACAATTTGGCATTCATCAACGAATAGGTGCTATCTATGCCAATTCACGTGTGAAAAAATCCAACCACAACAAATTCGCGTAATTAAGAGTCACAGATGAATAGTATCAAGCTGATTGATGTGAATCGCAGTGTAAGGGAGAGGGATATTGCTGGAGCTTTTAAGATTTCTTGTGAATAAACAGACCTTTGATTTCTTTTCCAAGAACACCCCCTGATGTGGAAGATTGAAAGCTTCTACTAAATATATAAATTTATTAATAAATTTATTACAATGGCAATAAAACTTATCAAAATAGTCTTATATAATTGTACATTGCAATGTTCTAAAGGGCCAGCATATATTTTTTAGAATTTCATTTTATAATTCTCTGTCTAAAATTTACTTTTGCGTTTTTCTCTCTTCCATTCTATGTTAGTTATTAAAGAATCACGTACATAAATCTGTTCAAGTTGATATCATTCTTCTTTCCTTAATTTTTGTACCATTTTCTGTGTTATGCCATACATATTCTTTATGTTTAACTAATTCAATACTCTCATCATTAATTTTTTTATTGCACTTATTTTGATTTGTGTTTTTTTTATGATTAATATCACAAGAATTTTTTGCTCTTTGTTGGTGTACCCATGTAGCTGAGTGTATATTTGATTCATAAGTTTCTAGTCAGAAAAATTTTAGTGAAGGTTAGCTTACATCTTTTTGTTTCTTACTAGATTATTTCTATACTCTTGATTAACATATTAATAGTTGTCGATTACTACAACGAAAAAGGGACTACATGAAATTTATTTTTTAAGTTTTTAAATAACACAATTACACAAATAAGTAGGTTAACACCTAGTTAGGCAAGCTGATGGCGTAATACTCTTCACGCACGGCTTGCTAAATCAGTTCCATTTAAATGCACTAAAACAATGATTAAATGTAGGTCCGCGCCTACGCGTCGGTTGAAACATATCAAAAATGTGGCGGCTTCGCGGTATTAAATCATCATTAATTTCACGCACACCACCGGCGCCCCAAAAACTAACCCCGTACGCCACGTGCACGTGCTGCGGTGAGCTTGTCATGTTAGCAACCAGCAAATTTCATACGCGTGGCGAATACAAATCATCATCAGCTTTTATAATCTAAATGAAGGTGGCCCATTTTTCCGAATAGCTGCGAGGGAGGATAAGAACGTAGAAGTAGGCTGAAGGTCCTGAAAATATGTGACCTTGCGACATTACTATGGAAATAGTTATTATTAAGCCAAAGAGACTAGCAATATTTTACTTTCTATTAGAGATTTTCTGTTAGATATAGATCTAATAAAACTGATTACATAAATTTTTGCTGGCGATTGGTCTAAATTTTAAATCTTTTAATAAAATTTTGGCCTTTGTAAAATTGTTTTATGTTACATATTTATTAGTTTATACCTCTTATAAATTATTTATAATATTTATTTTCAAGTAAAGTTTGCTTCATCGATAAAAAAAACTTAAAAGTTTAGTTCAAATGCTTAATGTATTCAGTCTTAGTTCTTCAAGATCCACATTGAATATGAGCCGAAAAAATAAGTTTAAATTGACATACCCATGTGTGTGAATCACACGGATTTTTTAGACGCCAGGAAGTGCTTAAATGTTATAGAAAGGAAATAGTCATACTATTGCTTTTTCAGTTCTGGGCTAATAAATTACCATATGTTTGAATCACTAAAAGAAGCATTTGAAAAACAAAGATTCGTTTACGACTGGCTGGTGTCAAAATCACGTTTGTTTTGTAATAGCTTTATTAAAAAAACTATTTATTTATAGAAAAAGTATGTTTTTAAGTCAGGAAATAACTTTGTGTGTTTACATTTTTAAAATATTTTAATAAATTAAATAGTTTACATTTTGTTCACCCACGTAAAATAACTTTGTACTTTTTATTTATTTTTCTATTGAAGTGTAATCGTATAACTTCTTCAAAGGGAGTCACAGCAGGAGCGTTTTCGTCGCAACCCCTTCCACCTTAGTTCTCCAAATTGTGAATCCTGCTACTAGCCTGCCAAATACCAAAAATGAAACTGATTGAAATCAAGGAATGTCAGCAAACAATAAAAATAAGTTCAGCTTGGGACCATCTCTAACAGTCATATCGTTAATCATAGAATAACTAACTGTCTGTAGCAAAACGAGAACAAAAAATGCTATATTTTCTATCCTCAAGAGACACGCAGAGGAATAAACCAAAATAAATCCAAAATTCCAGGTATGATACTAGTTAAAAAATACTCACATGAACAATATGGCTGTGCAGGTTTTTAAATTTACAGAAAGTAATTGATAGAGTAAAAGCGGTCGTGACTGATGACAACATAAAACTTATTGGCGTAGACCTAGGTACAATCGTTATATCTGCCTAACATAGAATTTAAATACCCCAAGCTAGCTGGACTAAGTTTGCTCAAAAGTTGGACGAAGAAATTTCACAGATACAATCACAACTCAAAAATTACAAAGAATTATATTTGTAATAAGCAAAGCGGCTAGAAATAATATTCCATGAAGCTAGGGAACTACGTATATAACTGGTTTTGCACGTAAACACAAAAGGAATGTGAAAATTACTGTAGGCTGCACGAAACTAATCTTTTTTCAGAAGAGAGAGTAGATTCGGGAAATAGACTAATCTCGACAATAGCATTAACAGAACGAGAATGATGAGTGGAGACTATAGAATCACTAAATGTGACACACGGCAGCAGAAAAGTCTGGAGCACATTAAAGAAATTAAGTGAAGATAAGACATTACCAAAAGATCTTTCCCCAATAACAGCCAACGGTATTGCACATCAGTTGTAGTTAAAGACACCACCAGACCCAACTAGTAAAATCTCAAGAATGTACCTCAAACGCGATGTTGCCGCTGATAACAACACTGATGCAATATTTACAACTAAAGAATTAGGCGTAGCAATTTTTTGCCTAAAAAAAGAAAAGACAGCTGGACCTGATGGCATCAGGGACAAACTGTTAATTAATACTAGTCCAAAAGCACGTTACTGACTGGTTGACCTACACAATAACTGCTGGAAGTCATGCACCATTTCAAAAATATGGCGCCAAGCAAAAGTAGTAGCAATACTTAACAAGTTATAGGCTAATTTCTCTATTGTGTACCACCTTAAAACTGTATGAAAGGTGGACCCTAAATAGAACTACTCCTGAAGTCAATCTAAATCAAAGAATCGTAGGACAAATCCTAAACTTAACTCAGCACATAGAATATGACTTTCAAGGAGGTGAAGCAACAGGGGTGGTATTCATTGGTCTATCAGCAGCATATGATACGGTAAATTAGAGACAATTGTTCAACAAGATATATAGGCAAAACTTCAGATTTCCATATGACACAAGTAATAAAGTGCTTTCTGTCTAATCGACGATACTGCATCAAATTTCAAAGTAAAAAGAGTCAATGGCGGCATCAGAATAGATAATATTTAATATTTTCACTAACGACCAACCAACCAGACTCAATACACAAAGTTTTGTGTATGCTAATCAGGTAGCAATTGCCAGTCAGATGAAAAATATCGAACAAATTAAACAAAACTTAAACAACGCTCCCCAAAACCTTACTCCTTTTTACTGCAACAATCAACTTAAACCTTAACGATAAACAAACTAACAGAACGTTTCAAATTGAGTGTGAGTCACTACAACTACAACGCTGTTTACACCTAGTCTATCTAAGAGTAACTTTAGATTGCACTTTATCTTATAAAAGATATATAGGAAAAAACTAAAGCCAAAGGCAACACACAAAATTGGATCCTAAGAAAACTCACCACTTCAAAGTGGGGCGCTAATCCACAACTTCTTAGGACTACTGCACTGGGATTGACATATGCCACAGCAGAATATGCATGTCCGGCCTATTGTACGCCCACAAAATAAATCCAGTATTGAGAGTAAATGAGAACTGGAGACTAATTGCAGGCTGCCCCAAACCCACAAACGTTGACTACTTGAACATATGAGCCGGAATGGCAACTTCATCCATACGAAGAATAACATTTAGTATGGCAAAGCGCACCAAACAACAACGGGATACCAGGCATCCGCTACATAATTATGTGCCCTAAATCAAGGCATATTTTCAAGTCGAAAACAACTCCACTAACAGGACAGTTAGACAGGACAAAGTAAATGTGGCACATCTCGCTTTATAAAAAATAAATTTCCCAGTAACTCAAATCTTATCCAAAAGAAACAGTTTAGAGTGGCTGTCATGGAGAGAGAGAATTTACGTTTGTTTAATGGCGCTTTAACCCTTAAAAGTATTAGCGTTAGTAGCCGGCATGGAAAATTTAACCATGGGGCACCTACTAACACCCTTTGTTAGAAAACTCCCTGAATGCAAGAAACATAAAGAGAAAGAGCTGATGAAAGTTATAAAGAAAAGAAAAACAGCCTACTTCGGGCAGATTCTAAGGACTGACAAATATAAATTACCCCAAATAATAATAAAGGGAAAAATCTAAGGAAAACGATCTGTGGGAAGGAAGAGATTGTCATGGATGTGCAACATACGTAAATGGACTGGATTGACTGCAACACAGTTGTTCCGATTAGCTGAAGATCGAGAACATTTTACCCAAGTGGTAGCCAACCTCTGAAATAAACAGAGACGCTCTGCAAGAAGAAGAAGAAGAAGAAGAAATACCCTTGATTTAAGTTATATCCAATGAGAATGTTTACTATGTATTGACATTTCTACAAGCATTATACAATTATTTTGGATTTGTATAGAGTGAAATAAATTTTGAAAAGCAAATCTTGGTAAGACAAGAAACAGAAAACATTACATAAACATGTGTCAGAAAAGAACAATGTTTCACATGGACAAATATAATGTTAGTTCCAATGTGAGTTCCTCATATATTATCTTTTGCTGAAAAAATCTGTAGTGTACACGTAACGTGAAATGTTTTTGAAATAACTAATATTAGATACAAATGAAAATGGTAGTCTTTTATGGGCAAAGAAATCTCAATGATTTAAAATTGGATGTTTCTATACATAAACAAACTTAGATACCAGCTGAATTTGCAGCTGTTCATTACCACTTGTACAGAACGGGATATTTTACAGAAATTCTGGCCACACAAAGTTGATACGCCTTATTTTAAAGATCATGTTCTACACGACGTCTCTGGTTGAGTTCCAAGAATTAGCTAGTCCATTACAATGTAAATCGTCAGACTAACAATGCATGTAGGCACTGTCATCAGCTAATTTGTATTTAAAATTTTCAGCTTATCCAATAGGGTGTTATTGTTATGATATTTATATCATTTAGTGGAGATGGTATCACAAACTTATTATCACAATAGTTATTTGTGGTTAAGGCAATTCTTATTCATTTATCTGATCTCGTCATTAGCAATAGTTTAGCGTCAAAGTTTGAGCTAAGACGCTTTACTAGAGTACGGTATCTACACTTTTTGAAATGTACTCTATCTGTCGCGCTGGGAGTATGTCATCTTGCATGTTGGGACGCTGACCCACTTTAGTGTTAAGGTTAGATCTGGAAATATTTAAATAACGTATTTTCTGGCAAATATAACGGTCGAAGCAGTTTGTTGCAGAGGTATTCAGCTTTTTAGGCCTAATTCCCCTTCTTTCCTTTATTTATTTTTGGGGGCAGATAAAAAGCGGAGCTGCTCATTGATGTGCACATTCTAAACAGTAAATGTATATTATCTGTGATGTATTCTAAAAAAATGTAAAACAGAATAGTTATAGAACTCACAAAAAAGTAGATGCACAATATTGTAGAACTGGATAGGAATAACCTTATTGTGCATTTTAGTCAAAATTCTAGCAAAAATTAATTAAGCAAAGAATAAATAACGAAGCAGACGGAAAACCAAGGAAGAAGAAAGTAGGTTCTAGAAAATAAATTCACGTATCAAACAAATTGTAACGGCACTAAGTATTATAGAAGAAATTAGACTGAAAATAATTACTAACAATAACATTTGTCAATTTCGCTAAAGTTATTGGCAGTATAAAACATGAGGCTTCATCAGAGATTTTAAATAACTTCGGTAAACTTCAAAAAACTATCCACCTAATTAAAATGATGACAAAAACACATGTCCAGTGTTCCACAAAGAGTAAAAATTTAGATATAAAGAGTGAAGTAAAGTAAGAGATGCATACTGTCTCCCCTGTTCTTTAATATGTGGTTAGATAATATAATGGATAGTACAATTTAAAAGAAAAATCGAATCATCTAAGACTACCTTCGAAGTCAGAAGTTGGCAGACTTGGCATATGCTGACGATATATAGTTCATAGCACAATCGCAGATATGTAACAAATTTTTGAGATTGAAAATAAATACAAAAAAGCAACAGAAATAATGCTAGGAATAGAATAACAGAAGAAAGCAATAAAACAAGTGCAAAAGTTTTCCTATCTGGGGAGTACAATCAACAACAATGGGAAAACAAATAAAAATATTAAATAAAGATTAAAGAAAAGATGGTGTTACTATTAACTCAAAAGATACAAGTCTTTGTCAACAAATGCTTACAAAAAATGATAAAAATCTGTTAGTCCAATTTTACCACTGATAAGGGACTACAGACAACAACCAAGCAAGAATAGGTTACGAAAGTAATTTAAAAAAAAATGGAATTGAATAAGCCTATACACTAAGAAGGAAAAACAATGATATAACGAAAATAACCAGCCTTCGGTTGTGGTGTGATCTGTTTAACTGCCTGTTGTAAAATTAAAATTATATTTTTAGTAGCATCTTCTAGTTCTTCAGAATTTTTGAATTGTACTTTTAGATTAACGGTTTTGTTTATCTTGTTTCTGTAGTCATCCTAATTGGTTTTTGCGTTATGCAGTCGAAGTATTTTTTATTGTATACTATTGTTGTACTGATTGTTGCTGTTATCGATGTGTAGTCCGATAATAGATTATAATTTGATTATATGTCTATATACGATTGTGCAAATGCACTGGTAACAAAGATATCCAGCAGATGTGTTGTTTGACTTGACTCTGTTCGGGCGCTTTACTACCGGGCGCTCGTGCGCCTTTACAAAAGATACTTAACTTAGCGCCACCACTGAATTAGAGGCGCTGGCCCCCTCTCGCTCTCGGATGCGCCGCCGCTGGGCCTTAGCGAGAATTAGGTGCACGCGCTCGCGTGTGGCGCCGTGCAACATTCAGCGGAGAGACTTGACTCGAGTCCGTTGAACCTTCCAGACATTATCCCAAGTACGCTGCTTTCAAGGGAAAGAGAACTGCGTGACAAGGAAACAGGTCAGTGTGGAATCGTGATGATTGATGTGTATGTGTCCTCTTGTGTTGTACGGGCGGTTGTGTGTGTGCCTTGGGGAAGGAGTCACGGAGCGATTGTGGCCCTTCTGCGGCGTAGAGCTTTGCGGCAACTTTGTGTTGCCCGAGCCTGCGTGACAAGGACACAGCTCAGTGCAGATTCGTGTCGTTTGTTGTGTATGCGTCCTCTTGTGTTGTAAGGGCGGTTGTGTGTGTGCCCTGAGGAAGGAGCCACGGAGATGCCGTGGCCCTTCCATGGCGAGCCCTCAGCGGCTGAGACCGTCTAGCTGGTCATCCTCCCTGGCGGAGCGGTGACCGTGCGGGATGGACGGTAAGGCGCACACACACGTCCAGGTAGAGAGCTCTCGCTGCGTGTGGAAAGGTACCTTGCGGCTTGCGTAATTGCGTTTGCACCACTAGCGGCGTTGCGACACCGTTGATTGTATTGTCGTTTACTATTGTTCCTTTAGTATAAGTTTGTATTGAGTGTAAGTTTTATAACTACCAATAAATCCTACTCTTGTCCTGGCTTTCCTCCCTAATTGCGAAAGGTTTTATGCATAGGCAAGTAGTAACTTTCGCGTAATCCTTTGTGTTTTATTGATTGGACCTGCTCTCACTCAATCACTAACCAAATCTCACCCTTACAATAATTCTAATTAACCATTTTTAACTTTCACTGTATCTGGGTTATTTGGAAACTAAACAGACTCCATTGGCCAGTTGGCAAGTGGTCTTATGGACAGAAAGAAATACTTTTTGTCCTGGAGTATTTTGGCCATTTATTTGCTTTTTGTGGTGGTAAGTAAAGTATTTTTAGAGTTATTATTCTATTCTTATATATTTTTTAAATAATTTAGTATAAATTTACAATCTACTCAATTAATGTACAGAGTAATAAGTAAATAGGGTGATATATTTGCAAGTGGCTTGAGTTGGGCTCCATCCGTTGATGGGTCACCAGGATTTATTCAATCAGATCTCCAGGCTATTGACGTTTTAGTTTTCTGTTAACTACACATTGGTTGTAGAGCTCGACTATGAATTTGTTGTTGTAGTTTAGAGTGCGGTCCCGGCTGTGGTTCTAATTACTTCATTGACGTAAGGAATGGCTAGGTTATTGTGGAGTGACCGATTGCCAATGAACAACTGCATTCGCTATTGTTCGTAATGTCTTTGGCTGGAATGTTTGTAAGATTTTAATGTTTGAGAGTTTGCTACAACCCCATAGCTTAATCTGGTATGTCCATACTGGTTTTAGGATGGTTTTGTATAGTAGGACTTTGTTTTTCAAGGATAACAGTACATCTTATTTACTTTTAAGTTGAGTTGCTGTCGTTTAGCTTTCATATGAACTTTCCAGGTTAACTTCTGATCTAAGTGAAGCCCAATATATTTAACTTGATTTTTGGTTGATACGGGTGTTATAAATGATACGTACAGCTAATTTGCCTTGTAGTAAAAGTTATTTATGTAGGTTTACCTCCGTTAACTCTTATTCTCTACTAGTTTAGCCATGTTTGTAAAAGATTTAAATGTACTTTGAGTTTCTTGGATGCTCGGATAAGATTTGGATCTAATTACATTATGGCTGTGTTATCGGCGAAAGTGGCAATTAGTGTGCTGTTTGTGGTTGGGACGTCTAATGTAAATAGAAGATACAGAAAGAGTCCAAGGACGCTGTTCTGTGGGACTCCGGAGTTAATAGTATGGTATCTTGATAAAGAATTCTCCAATTTAATTTGAAAGTGTTTATCGTTCAGATAAAATTTTAGTAATAAGTAAATTGGATAAGGTAACGTCTTTTTATTTTGGACAGTAACCATACCTTACCGAATGCCTGTTGGATGTCTACAAATACTGAAGACAGATTTGTTTTTCCTCTAGACTGTTTCTAAGATGGTTTATAATTCTGTGACATTGTTGTATATTAGAATGACTGGGTGAAAAACCAAACTTTTGTAGTGGGATTAGCTCGTTAATTGGTGTTGCATCCTCAATTTCTGCGTATTAACAGTCGTTCAAATGTTTTAGAAAATAATGGCAACAGACTAATTAGTTTGTATGAACTGATTTTTTGTATAGGCTTTTCAAATTTTGGCATCATAATAAATTGTGCAAATTGTCACTGAACTGGGAAGTATGACATAGCAACCATACGATTGAATATAGAACTAATGAAAAATATTGCTTTTATTGGTAGTTGTTTAAATACTTTACCAACTATGAGATCATAATCTGGTGCTTTATATACATTTGTTAGCTTTATTTCCGGTGAATCTCGGTAGGGGTAAATGGTCTTGGAGGTAAGGATAGTTAGCTAGGTGAGTTGAGAAATTCTTCTACTTCTTTGTCCATACTTAGGTTATTTGGTGGGAGTGTTGTAAAGATTTGGGTAAGATATTTACCAAAGTTATTTGCTTTTTTAGCATTAGTACGAGCCTAACTTGTATGGGATTTTCTTAAAGGTGAAACTGCTAATGTAGGCCTTTTGATTTTTTTTTGTGGCCTTCCAGATGATTTGGCCTTCTGGTGATAGGTTGCTAATGTAGTAACTGAATGTTTTGTTCCGATTTTGTTGTATTGAATTGTGGATTCTGTGTGTTAGTATGTTGAGAATGGTCTTGTCTAATAGATTTTTTGACCTTCGTCATTTGTTCTGGGCTCTGCGTCTTTCTGTAATTAATTGCTTTATATGGAGTGGTGTATTGAGACCTTCTGGTGTCAAATTTTATTTTATTGGCGTGGCCTGTCAGGCTCCTTCTTGAATGAGCTGGGTTATGTATTTTACAGTTTTGTCTATTTCATTTGCATTATAGATTTTGTGATTCAATTTGATATTATTGTTAATATGGAACTATTCCCAGTCAGTTCTCCTAGTACATAATCTTGCTAGAGATTTTTTTTGTTATTACCCTGGTGCTAAAAGTGATTATAATTGGACTATCATTTGAGTTTAAATCTGCACAACTTTCTATTTTACTATATAATAATAATAGTTCCACGTAATGGGCCATGAAGGCCCCTTGGGGTCGTAATAGGATAGGTATGATACACTAAAGCCTACGGTACACAAAGACAGTAACGTGGCTAACGCTACGTACCGACCACCTATTATTACCGCAGAGTTTGACCTCCAGGTATGATTGGCATTTCAGTCTCCTGCGATAAGAAAACGTAGACTTAATGGAAGAAAAAACTCCTGGTATTCTGCAGGTGTTATGCTATGTCTAAGTGGACTATACCCAACTCCGATAGTTAATGGCCAAGATAGTAATTTTATTTGTATTAGAGCACTTTCATTTTATTAGTTACGTATGGCGGTAGTTCGTAGTGATTTATTGCTGACCTGACAGGAATTGCTGAACCGACGGGATGATGTGCGCAATAAATGCTGTAGTACAGGATCTTTATTAATGTGTTAATAGTGTAATAACTTTCTGAAGTTAATAATATATTAATTTTGTTTATATTCAGGAATAGAGTAATTTCGTAAATATGGTTTTTAGGCCATTAGAATTCCAGGCTGCAAGTCTTATGGAATTGGCCATTATATAACATATTTTTAAATTTGTTTAAGAGAGTAGTAATTATATCTGCTATTTCGTTATTGTTGGTCGTGCTGTTTGCCGCTTGTACAGAGGTTTGGAAATTTTGATGAGGTAAGTGTGGAATTTGTTGGTTTATTGTTGCGTTCGCGACTGTATTAGATTTGTTCTGGATGGAACTTTCAAAGATTTCTATAAACAGTGTATCCTTTATAGTTGGCTGGATGACTGCCTTCACGTAGATCGCATTTAGCTCGAATGTTCCTGTTCTTTGTACATAATTTTCTGTCATGCAGTCCTCCACATTTTACACAGTTCAATAGTTTTCTAGTGTTGACAGCCCGTATACTAAATTATATTACTTTTGATACTTTTGAAGCGGTGCTTCAATACTTATTTTAGTTCTTTGCAGTCATTCAACAGCAAAGATTTCTTTGTTATTTAGTTTGGGCTCAAGGTCGACGAAAAATATGGGCAATGAGTTTTTACTTACTCTGTGTTTTATGTTAATAATATTTCCTACTGGGTGTCCCAGTTAGTTTAGTTCATACATAATATTTTGGGTAGAAGTTGAATGGTGTAGGTCTTAAATTACGCTCTTTCTTGTTTAATTTGGTATGTGTGATGGATTATACGTTCTTTGCACAAATGTTTAATCAGTTTTCTATAGGCATCGATGGAAGATGTATTTATTTTGACTGTATTGTTTGCTAGTGTTTTAGAGTAATATTTTTTGTCTTCGATAACTTTGGCAAGGTCAGTCATGGCATAAAGGTTATTGATTCCATAAATGTATATAAGCGGAGGTCCAGGCTCTTTAGGTAGTATATTATTGTTGATGTGCTTTTCACTTGAGTTATTGGTGGGTTCTATTCCAGAAAGAGATTGGAATCTGTTAGATGTGTTTTTATCTGTTGCTTTAAGATTTGGTTTTCTTTTTTTAGCAACAATTTGCCAAGGATGTTTGTTGACCCTTTTACCATGATCTGCCGTCATTGTCTTATCATCAGAGTAAGTTATAGTTTGTTCTATATTATTGTTGTGTTTTGTTTGTAATTGTTATTAAAGTTTGGCATGATTGGGTTTGGGATTTGGAATGGTTGTTGTTGATACCTTAGGAGCACGGAAAATTGACTTGTCTGATTTTCGTAGATTGGCTGCGATTGTGTTTGATTTTGCATTGTGAACATTGGCTGTGGATCAGTTATTGGATGTCCCGTGTAACATGCCGGTTGGATTTATTTTACTGCATAGATAAATAAATTTATTTATGTAGTATACTATTATTGTTTACTACGATATGAATTAATTTAGAATATTATAGAGTTTAACAAACTATTTGTCGCTTACACGCAATCTCCAGGTCAACCCTGAGAGATAGGAGTACGGCAGTCAACACAAACTTAATAGGAATAATAAACTCAAATTAAATTGACAAATAAATTCTCCTGCTCGCCACGCACATTCGCTCGGCTTGAAGGCGCAAGCCGAACTTGTTCTTAAAAACTTAGGACCAAGAATAGTGAAGAACACTTTAAAATATATTTTTAATTATAGCAAGGTGGAAAGTATACTTCAGAGATTGTTATATTATATGTTAGTGCTTTAATCTTGATGAATGTGATTTTAGGCAGTTTTCAGCATATTCAGGTACCAATTTTTTTTGCTGCCGTTGGAACTAGGGTTGTCAACTGGTGTTATTAGATGACTAATAAGATTGCCGTTGCCTCGAATACCTTTATATAGAATCGCAGTAATATTCGCAGCCTCTATAATTTGCGGGATAAGAGCCTCCACATAAAGCACACGTAGCTGGAGTATCTTTACCTCTTTTGTAGCTTATAATATTTTATGCATTGAATTATGTTTTTATCTTTTCTGGGTGATTCGATTTACATTACGCTATTTTATATTATATAAATGTTAGTCTTTGTAAATTTCTTCTGTTGTATCCTAGTGCTATGATTTCTAGTTCTGTGTAAGTATTTTATTGCAACTCTGTAAGCCTCCTTTTGCATTTTCTTGTAGCTCTTACATTCTTTTTGATTTGGTGGAAAATAAGTTTTTTTTAAACATAGTATTATTTGTATTAGACCTTTTTGAAACAATTATGGGTTCACTATTGATTGATTTTGTTGTACTCTTTAAAACCCAACGTTTATGGTGGTTTCTTTTTTTGAGTAAATTGAATGTTATTATATGTCTGTAGATGTAGATTCGTTGTTAAAATACGTTGCGCAATGCTGTATAAATGATTCAATTGCTATAAATGGCGACAAAGTAACGTGCTTGGTTCTTCATGCACATTATCACTTAGTCGAGCAATATTTTCACCTAAACGACCGTTGCGTTAAGAGCAAATTGTTATTTTATCATTAATTATACTATTTGTTACAAATTTTACACTAGATTACAATTTGCACTTTTACTTGGCACATTATTGTGTCAAAACAATGGCTGAAGTTTCTTTATGGTTCTATGATAATTTTACTATGTGTTTATATACTACCTGTACAAATGTAAACTTCATCTTTACAGAATGGGGCGTAATTTAAATCCTATAGTTCATTCTAGATCGCCCTTTAAAGATACGTTACGCTTGCTTACAATTAACTTGAAATAATAATCATTTTCTTATTATTTATGATCTATTGGCTATATAAAAATGTTAAAATGTAGTGTCATAATATATACTATGGCGCAACTAATTTAGCAAGTTCTGTTTGTAAACCAAGTTGTTTATGATTCAACGCAGCTCCTACAACAATTATATTGAAGTGTATAACAGCGTTGTGCCGCGCTCGAGAGGGATTATTTATTAAGTAAATTTATGCAGATGGAGCAGTTAGCAGATCGACTGCGAATTCGAGTTGCCGGGCGAAACAGCGCGCTCTCGAGCTGCCGTCGGCTTCTTTCGGTGAATTGGGAGTGATAGGATTTCAGCCTAAATATTTGATCGCGTTCGGTCGTCGAATTCCGCAGCGCGAGAAGAACCGGCGAAAGTCGCGATGTGCGTTATTATATTTCGCCAGCCCTTAAGTGGACTCACCTCTCCTGCGACCGCAGAGTCATGGTAGGCCTGGGAAATACCCCGTCCGCCGTGCACAGCACCCTTATGAAACCTTCATCACCCCCGGCCAGCTTCCTCAGCATCAGGTTCTTTTCTGGAACTGCAAGAATGATGCCGTTACTCTAGATTTACTCCCTTAATTCCCCGCTCGGCTGTTTGCGCCTGTACGGGGGCCGTTGCGTTTAATAAAGGATAAGGGTGGGCGCGGCCCGCATAAATTCCGCTCTTAAGAAGGCGCCGATATTTTATGCGCCGCGCGACAAGCAATGGCGGGCGTAAAAGTTCGCCTGGCGGTAAGTGATAATAAATTAGGGCAAATTTCGTTTCCGTAAAAGTTTTATAAGCGCCGGCTGCATCCCGCCTCGGGGTCCGGCTCGCCACGCTGATGTTTATACAAAATGGATGAAGAGCGCGAATAAATCCCGAATGCGTGCGTACGCGAGCGCCAGGGCGCAAGCTGAACGGAATTGTGTGATAATTAGGGGGTGGCAGTGGCTCCGCAGAGAGCGAAGTTGGTATAAGCTGCCCCCGCGGGAGTACATCGTATCCAATATGCATGTGACATGGAAAAGTCCATGGAACAAAAATAGTTTTAAATGTGGAAACCGAAATCACCGCAACTGGCATGATATTTGGTACTTTGCTAGTAATGAAACTGCAATTTTTATTTCATTGTTTTATTTTTGCCTGTTTTGTTAATTTATACAAGTTTCACGACCACAATAGCTACTTTAATGTTGGAAAAGTACGCATCTTAAGTGTTCAAATAAATTTTAAATAAAATCTTAAAATTCTATAAATCAGTTTGTTACTGATACTGCTTTACGAAATGAGACCACTCAGATGCAATATTGTGAATTGAATAATCGATAGAGTACTCGATTACGTAATTCTAAAAAGCAACTGTATAGTTCTCAGGTCCAATATAATACAATCATAACATTTTTATACTAATATGTTAAGGTGCCAAAAAGCTCTAATAAAATTTATAAATGAAGAATATAAAAGTAAAAAGCTCAAATAATCTTTTTTGGCAAAGTATTAGCAAACTTTGCTAAATTCAATTTATCAACAACTGAAAATAGGTAGTTGTTATAAAATTAGAAAATAAAAGAACGTTAGACACAACAATTTAGGAGATTCGATGCTGTGCACAGCTGCTACTGTTTCTGGAGGTCATCGAAGACAGGGGGGAAACTTTATATGGGATGCTTTTCAGATTAGTAGTTTGGATTGCTAAATATCTCTATGATGCTTTTTTTGAGAGATAGTTCCACATATAAAAATACAAAAAGCACAAGACAACAGGTTGAGTGAACATGGATTACATGGTAGAATAGGGATATGATGTTTAGACACATACTCCTGGGCTTCGTGTAATAAAATTCACTAGGCAGATAGCCATAAATTTGGACGGTGCGCCAAAATGAGAAATTAATTCTAGTTCTTTCCAACAGTTCAGCAGCACTTCCTCTGCGGCTTTATTTCTATTCCTTTGCGAGTGTGCGAGGAACTTTTTTTGGATCAAGATCCCGTTTTGCCAAATCCATGCGTCAAATTTAGTGACACACATTCTTATTCAATTTTAGTTGTTCTAATATCATGGGCATATTACTACTACAGTCTCTTTGCAGTAACTGACTCACAAGTTTCACATTTGCAGCAGTATGTGATGTTGTCGTGCAGTCGATTCTGGGATTGCCTTGCACTAAATCTTTGCCCTCCTACAATTATTTGTGCCAGTCAAAGAGTCAGCTTCTCTATAAATTTCCGTCACCACATGCTGGCTGTACGATATTTTAAGTTGTCTTAGAGGTGTTTTCTAGCTTAACGCAAAATGTAATTTTAAATCTCTAACCTAATTTCTGATCACCATATCACTGTAGTAGTTATCAACTAAATGTGTCAACAATTCGAACAGTGGGTTGCTAAGGACAGCCCTGCCGCTTAATGAGTTTACATAAGAAACGTTCTAATTATTATACAATATATAGTATACAGGGATTAAAGTGTAAAATATCACTACTGATAATAATTAGGCGGAGTTTCAGCGAACTCTCCTCTTACATTATCCTAATACTAAAGGGTGTCCCAGAATTAACGCAAGATTTAAATTTGCCGCCATTTATGAAGTAAAGTGTTGACAATCCTAAAACAAAAACAAATTAACAGCTGACAGTGTAGGGTTAGTAAAAATGGAGCGTTACACGATAGAACAACGTGTCTTCATTATTGAACAATATTTCAAAAATAATGAAAGCTTGGCGGCCGCTGTTCGAAAATTTCATACAAAATATGGTCGAAATAGTGTTTTAATTTCGTCAACTGTGAAGAGATTAACTGAAAAATTCCGAGAGATAAGATCCGTTGGAGACGCCAAACACACTGGTCGTCCAAAAACAAGCCGTTCAAATGTCAACATCGAAGCAGTGCGTGAGAGTGTCGGTGACAATCCAGGAACCTCAATTCGGCGTCGTGGACAAGAATTGCAAATTTCAAGAAGCTCTCTGCAGCGTATACTCACTAATGATCTGTGTCTCCATACTTACAAAATTCAATTAACACAACAACTGAAGCCTAATGACCATGCACAGCGAAGAGAGTTTGTTGAATGGATTATTCAGCACCAACAAATAGATGCTGATTTTTCGAGCACAATCATCCTAAGCGACGAAGCACATTTTCACCTTGATGGGTTTGTTAATCGCCAAAATTGTCGCTTTTGGGGTTCTGAGAACCCACATGTGATTGTCGAAAAACAAATGCATCCACAACGTGTCACTGTTTGGTGTGGATTTTGGGCTGGAGGCATAATTGAACCATACTTTTTTAAAAATGAGTCTGGTCAAGCAGTGACTGTTACTGGTACTCGATATCGCGACATGATAACACAGATCTTTTTGCCGAAATTGGATGATATTGATGTGGCCAATATGCGGTTTCAACAAGACGGTGCCACGTGCCATACAGTCCGTGAAACACTTCAATTACTGCATGAGACATTTCCAGGTTGTATACTCTCTCGTTTCGGTGATCAGAATTGTCCCCCTAGATCGTGTGATTTAACACCATTAGATTTCTTGTTATGGGGTTATTTAAAATTACAGGTCTATGTCAACAAGCCCACAACCACGCGTGCATTAAAGGAGGAGATTCAACGTTGCATCAACGAAATTGAGCCACATTTATGCAGAATGGTCATGGAAAATTTTGACAAACGAGTGCGTATGTGTATGCAAAGCCGTGGAAGCCATTTGCCCGATGTTTTATTCCATAAATAACCCTATCCTATGTACTTTATGGTTCAATAAAAAAATTACAATCAAAAGACTAAAAACTGTGTTTTCTATTTAATTCAAATCTTGCGTTAATTTTGGGACACCTTTTATTTGATATAAGGTAAATTAATTACAGTTAAAACCGTATCACAAAACTGAATAAAAGGAATAGGCTGATCGTAATATCACTATTAATACTAATAAAACACTTATGAAAACGCTAGAGCGTCATGTGTCTATCATTAGAGAAATCCAAGAACCTATAAGATTGTCCAAACTCATATACGGGGGAATTACAAAATACTTTAGCCATGTTTAACAAAAAAATTCAGACAATCTCGAAAGATTAGTTGTACAGAGCAGAACTTAGAGATCAAGATTGCGGGGACGATCACTAAGTTGTACGGACCAGATCGAAATGACATGACATTGTAAAAAGAAGCACGTAGAACAAGTAGTTCTTGAGTTACGACGCTTCTGACAAAAAGCCTACAACGGAAGAAGAAAGAAAACCATGTAAGTAGCTCGGAGAGTTTAAACCTTTTTAGTGTTTTTGATTCCTCGTTATCATCGTCTATTAGATAATTGATATTATTACATGGGTGAGTACTAAGTCTGTCTTTATATTGAGTGTTGTAATTTTAAATTTCGCATTTTACTGTGAATACACTCGTTGCACTTTAGCATTCGTAGAACTTTATTTTAAAACCTTTCATGAATTTTTATGTACGATGTAACTGCAGTTCCCTACAGAGAAGTTCCATAAGTTTATATTGGTTTGAGCACTATTTTATAGATTAATAGTTTATTTTCCAGTAACATCCTAGAGCCAATATAATTTACGACGTTGGATTCCATGTTATTTCCCCTTATTTAATATATGAGTTTTCCAAGTTAGTCTCCTATAGAAATGCAGTCTCAGCTATTTGAGTGATTCTGTGTGCGTCAGCTGGTGTTCGTTTAAAATTACTGATGGACAACTATCCTTTTGATAGTGAAATTAACACGGTGTGACTTGGAGATAACTTAGAGATTTGCCATTGGTATAGAAATAAATTGTTTTGGTTTAATTTATTAAAAAAAAAACTTTTCTTATGTGGTTCTAGTCTTATTTTTCCTCACTCCAAAATCAAAATTTCTTTAATTATTGACAGTACCTTTGCGACAGCTATATTTGTCTGACTTAGTTTTTAAGACTAGTCTGATACAAGTTCTTATTCTTATTTAAAAAAAAACTTGTTTTTAAAAAATTCCAATGTTTAATTCTGCAAAAACATTTAAATGCTATTACGATCGACTACGGCTGCAGAAACCAATAAACTTGTTTTATTGGTTATTATATATTTAGCAATTTAGCAATTTAGCAATAAATATTTTAATTTTGTAATAATTGTTAGTCATTAACTAATTGATCTTTATAATTTTTTTCCTATTGAACGGGAGCAATTTTTGACCAGTAGCTTCGTTCCGTCTATAGCTTTTACTATAAAATTTCTATGTAACTGTCAATTTAAAAATATAAGTAGTGCATTTTTGTCAGAATTTTTCTTAATACAATTTAGAAATATACATTGAGTCTTTAGATGTATTCTAAAATAGTTACTCTCCATATATTTATTTATATATATATAATATTTTAACTCAGCTGCCTTTGTTTTCCATTATCCACAAATACAGATCTTCATTATGATTTTATGGTGTTTTGCTATAAAAGATGTTTTCGTTGATCGGCAATAATTCATCTTTTAAATACAGCAAAAATTGTTTCTGTCTACACTCTCCTTTTGGTTTTCTAATAAAAACAATAGCAAACTATTATTATTTTAACAGTCTTATATTGATTAGGTCGTAAGTCGATATACTATTTAAACAGTTAATAATACATTTATAATTCCGTTTTTGTTTTATTTTATAAGTGTAAGTTTACAAAAAAGTCAAAATTATTGAACTCTACTTTGACAAACATATGGGCGACCTGCCATGCAACGATAGACCACGTACTATTTGCACATTAAAAAATAAAAGACAAGTATAAAAAGGTCTAACAAGACGCAGAAATTTTAACTCAAAAACGTTCACAAGAACTTGTAATCTTAAGAACATCACTGCTACAATTACACAAAGGTTTGTAGACTTTCAATAAAAACTGTGTGTAATAGGCGATGAAACCCACTTTAATCTTAATGGCTATGCTCAACAAATGCATCAAAACCACCAACAGGCAGCTAATCCAACTCAATCAGACCCAATCGTACAGGCTACCCCAATGAGTGACATAGTTGAACTGAAAAATATGATGAAAGACTTCATCAAACAAATGAGTACCATAATTAATCTTATTTTCACGCTCATAAATAAAATGTCGTAATGGCTCAGTTACTTAAAATAGGTGTATGGAACTCCAACGGCCTATGTCTGCGCGCACAAGAAGTTAAACTATTCCTACAATTACATAACCTAGATATCATGTTAATATCCGAAACAAGTTGTACTCATCAAAGTTACTTAAAAATCCCATGGTATCACATGTATGATATCAAACATCATGACGGAACTGCACATGGGGGAATAGCAGTCCTCATCCGCGAAGGAATCAAGCATCACGAACTACAACACTACTGTAAAGAAAATCTACAAGCGACTACTGTAGCTATAAAAGATATAGTAGGAATGATAAACATCTCAGCGGTATATTGCCCACCAAAGTATAACAACAAACAGCAAGACTTCGAAGATTATTTCAAAACTCTGGGAAAGAAATTCATTTCTGCAGGTGACTGGAATACCAAACATCAACACTGGGGTTCAAAAATAACTCTACCGAAAGGCAGACAACTGTATGAATCCCTCCGAAGTCATAACCTCACTGCAATATCCACCGGACAGCCAACCTATTGGCCTACTGATAAGAATAAACTTCCAGATTTAATAGACTTTGGGGTAATAAAAGGATTTGATTTAAAGAAACTCAAGACAGAGGCATGCTTTGATCTCTCATACGATCACTCACCATTCATAATAACGCTTCACTCACACATTCTAGAAAAACAGAAACAACCCACATTAAACAGCAAGCAAACGAACTGGGAAGTATTCAAAACAACTTTAGACACTCTAATTACTTTAAAGATACCACTGAAAACACCAGAAGACCTGGAGTTAGCAGTAATCGATCTCACCACCTCAATACAAAAAGCGGCTTGGACTGCTACACCAGATCAACATCATTCTACTGTTAAAGAAAAAAATCCCAATTATAGTAAAAAAAAAATTCGTGGAAGAAGAAAACTTAGGAAAAGATGGAAACTCACAAGAAGCGAAGACGATAAGAAAAACTTTAATAACGCAGCAAAGGACCTAAAAAATGTATTACTACAAATTAAAAATGAAGCTATTAGTGAATACCTCAGTAATCTAACAGCTACAGAAGCTACAGATTACTCGCTCTGGAAAACAACCAAAAATCTGAAAAGGCCAAAAACATCCACCCCACCGCTCTTAGATCCAAATAATCAATGGGCTAAAAGTGCCAAAGAAAAGGCCACAATATTTGCTAGCCATTTAGCCACTGTGTTTAAACCACATGAAATAGATGCAGTAGAGAATGAAACTACAGTTAAAGAATTTCTTACTGCACCTTATCAACTGGATCTTCCAATAGATAAAATTTCAGTTTCTGAAATCCAAGATACATTCAGGCACACAAACCCCAGCAAAGCTCCGGGCTTTGACTTGATTACCGGAAAGGTACTACAAGAACTCACAACTAAAGCGTACAAAGCCATACAGCAAATATTCAACGCAGTATTGAGACTTGGTTACTTCCCCACTACATGGAAAGTGGCACAAATCATAATGTTGGCAAAACCTGGCAAGAATCCCAAAGAACCGGCGTCCTATCGCCCAATAAGCTTATTGCTAGTCATTTCAAAAGTTTTCGAAAAACTCTTCTTAAAACGATTAAAACAAATTTTAGATGAAAACAGCCTTATTCCTGATCACCAGTTCGGGTTTAGAAGTCGCCACGGTACTATTGAGCAAATACATAGGCTTGTCAATATAATAAACACTACATTTGAAGCTCAAATGTACTGCTCTTCGGCATTTTTAAATATTAGCCAGGCTTTTGACAAAGTCTGGCACGAAGGTCTTATGTACAAACTTAAAGCATGCTTTGTGATTATACTACAATCATACCTAACCCACAGACACTTTTTCGTAAAGTATCAAGACGAACACAGCGAACTATTCCCAATCCAGTCAGGCGTGCCACAGGGTAGTATCTTGGGACCTGTCTTATACACGATATATACGGCTGACCTTCCAACGAGTAACAGTACTGCAGTTGCTACGTATGCGGACGATACCGCAATACTAGCAGTACACTCCGACCCAACAATCGCATCCCAACATCTCCAGGGCCACTTAAACCTCATACAAACTTGGCTCACTAACTGGAAAATCCAAGCTAATGAACATAAATCAGTACACGTGACATACACTCTAAATAGAGACACGTGTCCTCCGGTAGTGCTAAACGGTCATCAGTTGAACCAAGCAGACGACACAAAATATTTGGGTATGCCTTTGGACAGACGCCTAACGTGGAAAAAACATATTTTCACGAAACGAAAGCAACTTGGCCTGAAATTTAGACAAATTTAGGCTGATCAGTAGAAGGTCGCAGTTAACCATGGACAATAAATTGTTACTCTACAAGGTAATCCGCAAACCTATCTGGACGTATGGGATACAACTGTGGGGTTGTGCAAGTAACTCTAATCTGGCAATCTTACAACGGTTGCAGAATAATAGTTGATGCCCCCTGGTACGTTCCCAACACAACAATTGCAACAGATTTACAAGTGTCATCGATTAAAGACGAAATCAAACGGTTTAATGAAACGTACAGTGCCAGAACTAAAGTCCACCCTAATGTGCTCGCGCGTGATTTATTCACAAACGCTATTGGTGAAGTGCGTAGGCTTAAGAGATTCACACCAAATGACCTAATAGACAGATTTAATTAGGATTAGCGTATCTACAGACACCTACTGTCTGTTGTCATATTGTCTTACTTAAGATATATTTAAAGGAGTAACTTCGCTAGAGGTCATTAATGTAATCTGTCACTCTCTACATATTAATTAATTATTGTCCATCGGACAGATTGTAAGCTTAAAGGAGTTAATAAAAAAAATCTTAATGGCTTTGTGAGTAATCAAAAGACTCTGTTTTTGCGGTACCAAATACCCAAGAATCATAAATCAACGTGAGCCAAACTCTCTTACACTCATTTTTTAGTGCAGGGTTTTATGGAAAAATATAAACAGTCCTTATTATTTTAAGGACGATGATGAGAGTACTGTGAGAGTTACCAGAGCTCTCTATCAAGAAACTGTCATTCGTACAGCTGTTGAGAATATACTTAACTCATGGTAGAAACATGATAAAGCAACTGTTCATATAGCACCTTTTAAAATATATTTTAATTTTATATATTCTCTTAATTTAACAGCTTCTGGTTTCTTTCTGTTGGGTAATTTAAAAATCATGTCTCAGTCAATAAACCTTGCAATATTGAAGAGCTCAATTTATACAGAAATTTGGAATATAAACAGAAACGCACTAGCCAGTGTGATGAAAAATGTTATCAAGAAGGCCAGATAAGTGAAGAAGAAAAAGGAACCTATTTCCGCAATGTAACTTTCCAAGTATAGTACCTATACTATTGTGTAGAATATTACTAGCAATATTTAAAAAGTACAAAAGTTATTCATTGTTTAACTAATAGCGTAACTTATGGTTTACCCAGTAAAATAACTTGCATAGCAACGGAGGTGAGAAAGCTACTCCGAGAACCACAATTTTTACCACAAATGCGCCTTATATAAAATAATTACCAGTCCTTGTAAGATAGTGGCCTAACTACTACTAAATAAATAAAAATGTTTGTGAGACACTTCTAAACAGTTGAAGGCGAAAAACGATCACTTGAGAAGACCGAGTGCTGCTTCAGATACTTTAGTAGTAGTCCTTACTTACGTTGCTAGAATCTCAACAAAAATTAGTTGAGATGAAATTAACGTTTCCATAACAATAATTTGCGCTAAATTAAAAAAATGCTGCTTTCAAAAGTACTGTGTCGGAAAACTAGCTTAAATAACACTTAGCTTGGACGATATAGCCAGTCTAAAAAGCTTGTTCAAAAGCTGGTAGTATTTTAATTCGGCGGATTGTAAATTATCTCGCAAAGCTTCTATATTGTTTTAATACAAAAATGTTTTTGGGAAATTAAATTTATTTATGGGTATGCTGTTACACTTTATTGTGAATATTTTTAACTTTCACAAATCGCTAGTTGACTTATTATTATGTTACAAGAAAATAATGATAGGTAACACAGCAATAAATGTTTCGCCGACTGGAAAGCTCAACAAAGAGTCAATCACTTTGAACTAGGTGGCAAACGCATTGAAGACTCATGTACTCTTAAAATTTCACTTATCTGTACTATTTACAACAGAATGCAATAATTGTGTTGTTTCATAAAGGGAATGTGTAAGTTTTATATTGTTTAGCTATCTGTTAGTATAACTTCTTATTACTAAATAATAAATACAACAGCATCATAGTTTAACCCCCCCCCCCCATTATATGTCTACATATTATTCTACATATACAAAACTGTGTATTTTTACCATTTTGTGCGAAACTTACTTACTTCATCACTGTACTCAAGGTAATAATTAGTTATGGTTTATTTTAAATTTAAATTTTAATGATTCATTTACCTCTATATACAAGGTGGCGCGGAGCCAACTGACATTTTTCAACTAGTCATATATTATATACGGAAGTAGAAAAAAAATAAGTAAGAGTGTTTATAAATACGATCAAGTATGCCATTTATTTACCACCAATTATATGGTTAGTTTTTGAAAACTACATAAGGCAGATAGATGGCTTCCGTTTACATCAATGCATTGTTACAAACGTTTCTTAAAGTTGTCGTATACGCGCCTCTGTAGGTCCTCATCAATGGCTGCAACTTTGTCACCAATGGATTGCTTGAGTTCTTGAATATTTATGATATGCCTCTGAAACACACGGTCTTTCAGGAACCCCAGAGGAACTACACCGCTACACCGAGATCGGGCGACCAAGTGATTTCGCCAAAACCAGAGATAACAGTTTTGAACATTTTACAAACTACAGCTATACTGTTGCGCGCGGTGCGGGCTGTTGCTCCATCCTGCTGAAATATAGATTTTTAGAGTCAATGCAAAGCTGTCGTAACCTTTGTTTAGCAAAGCCTTCCAACACAGGCACATAACGTTCTGAATCAACTTACTGTTAGTTGATTGATATTTTCAAAAAAAAATATGGGCCTACAATTTCGAAAGCACCGACGCCACACCACTTTAGGAGAATGCAAGGGCTTTTCATGCAGATCCTTAGGGTTTACTAATGACCAGTATCGTATATTCTGTTTGTTTACCCAGCCAGAAACATTGCTTTGTAGCTCATTAGCAAATTATTTAGAATGTCCGGGTTTTCCCTAACAAACCACTCACGCTGGTGCAAGTCTTGCTTCCTTATCTTCATCGGTAAGTTTTTGCACAACTTGCAATTTATAAGGGTGAAATTTTATCTGTTTTAGCATTCGATTTAAACTTCTTTTACTGATGTTTAAAATGCGACATTGCTGGCGCGCCGAACGGCGAGGACTGCGTTCAACAACTTCCCTCACTGTCTGCAGGTTCTCTGGCGTCCAAACTGTTCGTGGAGCTTCATTCTTCTGACACGCTACCAGTTTCTCCAAATTTCTTCACCCAAGCCAATATGGTATTGCAAGACGGTACGTGACCATATCGACCAATATTTAACTGTCGTCTATACACACGCTGTACTTCCGTGACAAAATTTGTTTTGTAATAACTATGACACTAATAACACAGGTAATACGGTGTTGCACTTTCTAACGCTTCATTGCGACTAACACCGCGGCGATACACGTCATGAAATTGCGTCCTATCACGGCGGAGCACTATTCAGATTTGAAATGTGAAAATTGGCTCCGCGCCACCCTGTACAATCGAGGTAAGATTCATAAAATACCTAAAATCTTCATATTTGGAACTTTAGAAGCAATTTTAATTAATATAAGTTTTCTTCTTTATCTTTGACCAATTGTTTAAATCCCTAGCTATGTTCCTTTTTAGATTTTGAACGTTGGCCTAAGGTTAAAGTCAAAAATTAAAAAGTAGATTTTCACTGGGTTTGATGTAATGTGCTATAGACTTGATGTTAATGTACATTAATACGCTAATACACGCTGGTCGTGTGAATTACAGTATAAATGGCGACTAGTTCATGAAAAAAAAATCTATTACATATGGCTACATACGGTTTTCTCCAGATAAATCATATTGATTTTGAGATGGTTAAATTACCAAATTCTAATTTTAATAGAGCTCATTTTTATTACACAAGTTAAAATTTAGAATAAAATTTGTAATTACGTAATGTTATTCAAACTTATAAATATAATATCAATTGGTGCATAATTAATTAAGGCAACTAAAGGCATATTTGAAAATAAAATATACAGTATAGAACGATGTGGCAGCTTTAAACATTTAAAGAGAAATTGGCTTTTAGCTGATGCATAATATATATAACGTATTTTAGCAGCTCTCGTCAGGCCGTTAATTGGTTTGTTGCTAATAATAGCTTTTGCATCAAAGGCGCGCTTATACATCACAAAAAGTTATTTCAATATGCGACAAGCGTAATAGTTTAGTGTCAAATTGCGCAGACCTCCGGGTATGAGCATTACTGGAAAATTAAAAATTCATTTGGTAGATGGTATCACGAGTAGAACAAAATTAGCAGTTTATTGTTTGTCTTTCTACAATTGTAAATATGTAAATTTTAGTATAAATAATATGTTATTTGCAATAACAATAAAGCTTTTTTTCAAAATACCTTAAAAAGTATATATGGCGAAAAGTAGAGTTTTAACCCACATTATCGATGTTTCTAACATCAAACACTACATCGTTGCTCTAACCGTTGGATCAAAGTATTATTTATACTTTTAAAGCTTATCACATCAGAAAATTACTACAATGGATTTTAGATATAACTAAATCGAGATCAGTTGGTGTAATGGGTGCTTGGAGGAAATTTTCGATTAACCACAGTATCAAACTTACATCTTTATCGTTTAAGTAATTAAAAAGCTCAACGTTAAAAATATTTTAGAAAAACATTTCGTCAGTGTCTGTTCAAACAAAAAATTAAGTTGATGGGATATTAAAACTTGCAAAATTGATCAAAGGAGACAGTTTTGAGTATATGGCTATTCAAAACGTTCAATATTTATTGATGGGAGAAGAAATTGACGAAGCAGATTTGCTGAGAATGGCATCAGAAATTGTAATTATAGTCGATTTTAAAGAGAACTGTGATGACGAAAATTATTATTTTTTTGTTTATTATGCAATCTGTTACAAAATTAGCAATAAGCATTTATGTGGATTGACAACATTAACTTGAATAGAGATATGCTCCAATGAACAATAATCTCTATATGAAAATTAATTTAAATTTGTTTGTAAACTTAACTAAACTCTAAAATAGGATATTACTAAATCGAGTGGCGTTTTACGCTTAAGTCTCTTTGTCTGTTCACTGTTATCAAGCAAATTTACTGCCAGTACATTTGGATGATTTTCCAATCGTTGAATGTATTTAACACTGCACTGCACAATCGTTTCACTTACTGTCAGCACTTGCAGATCATTGTAGATGTCTTTATTTGTTACAAACCATGGGGCGTCTACAAGAGCACGCAGCACTTTAGACTGGAATCTCTCGATGATGGCGATGTTTGATTTCGATGCTGTTCCCCAAAGCTGTAGCCCATATGTCCATACTGGCCTGAAGATGACATTGTATGCAAGTAATTTGTTTTGAAGTGTAAGTTGAGACTGTCGTCCCAGCAGCCAATAATGGTTTCGGAATTTAGTACCTAGTTGTTTGCGTTTTTTCCAAATATGTGTACGCCAGGTCAATCCCTTGTCTAAGTGTATACCGAGGTATTTTACACTGTCTGTAGTAGGTATACACTGATTTCCTATCATTACTTGTGGTGAATCGCTTCGGCATTTAGTGAAGACAATGTGGTTGGACTTAGCCTCGTTTATTTTAATCCTCCACTTCTGGGTCCATTTATGGATTTCATTAATACTGTTTTGTAATATGTTGCTTGCTTCAATTGGACTTTTATGTATAGCTAATATGGCAGTATCGTCTGCGAATGTGGTTGTGAGCGCTTCGTTATTGGTTGGAAGATCAGCAGTGAATAAGAGGTACAATAAAGGACCCAGTATACTACCTTGTGGCACGCCAGACGTTATTGGGTGCAGTGTTGTTATTTCACTTTCATATCTCACTCGGAAGTACCTCTCAGTTAGATATGATTTAAGGAGGATGTAGAATTTTTCTGGAAGTATCTTTCTGAGCTTATAGAGAAGTCCCTGGTGCCATACCCGATCGAAAGCCTGGATAATGTCCAAGAATACTGCCGCGCAATAATTTTTATTTTCTAACATCTTATTAATGGTATCGACTACACGATGCACCTGTTCAATTGTAGAATGTTGCTGTCTAAACCCGAATTGGTGATCAGGTATCAGGTTTCTCTCTGCGACTATCTTATTTAACCTTTTGGCTAACAGCTTTTCAACAATTTTAGATAAGACTGGCAACAAACTAATCGGCCTATAATATGAAGGCTCCTGTGGTGGTTTGCCGGGTTTTTTAATTAATATTATTTCTGCTGTCTTCCATTGGGCTGGGAAATGTTGTAGTCTGAAAACAGCGTTTATGAGCTGTGTTAGCATAATTATACCCTTGCGAAGAAGTTCCTTAATTAATTTACCCGTTATCAAGTCGTAACCGGGAGCCTTCTTAGGATTCAGATCGTGCAGTATTACATCCTTTACTTCTTTTCGTGTTGCTAAAGGTACAGGTTCGCTATGTTGTCCAGGCTCTTCTAGGAATCTTTGAATTTCGTTATCATCGACATCGTCAATCTTTGGTAATGGTTTAAATACGTTTTCTAGATACCCGGCAAAAGTTTCAGCCTTTTTCTTGTCTGTTTTCGCCCAGCCGTTGTTTGGTATTCTGATGGGTGGTATATGTTCTCTTGGTTGTTTTAATTTTTTTGTTGCTTTCCTCAGAGCATATTCAGTGTCAACTGTTGATGTTAGCCTTTCCAAGTATTCTTGGAATGATCTGTTCTTGAGTTCTTTTAAAAACTCCTTCAATTGTCTTGCAGCACGATTAAAATTTGTTTTATCTTGTGGGTGTCTTGATAATTGCCAAATCTGTCGAAGTCGTCTTTTTTCTAGTATTTTTTGGCGGATGTGCATTGGACAATCAATTGTTTTTGATTTAGATTTATTTTGCACCGGTGTTGCTTCCCATGTAGATTCTTGTATTAGAGAGGTAAAGTTTTGTACTTCTGTTTCCAACTCTTCTGTTGTTTTGAGCGAGACTCTTAGGTTTGTTTTGTCGTTAATTAGTTCTTTAAAGTAACCCCAATCTGTTTTACGGTTGTAAATTTGTATCTTCTGCTCTTTTTCTTTTATACCTGAATAGATGGTTGCAACCACTGGAGAGTGATCAGATGCTAAGTCATCACTTGGTTCAATGTCTAGGGATCCTGGAGTAAACCCTTCAGTGACAAAGAAGTCCAGGCAATCTGGTAGTTTGTTAGGGTCCGTCGGCCAATATGTTGGTTTATACGAGGAAAGATGGTTCAGATGGAGTTCGTTAATTACTGCGTGTAGTATTTTACCTCTCCCGGGGGCTGATAGTCTGGATCCCCAGCTGACATGCTTCGCATTATAGTCATCACCCGCTAGAAATCTATGTCCGAGCTGAGTGAAGTAATTTATAAAGATTTGTTTATCTGCAGGGTAGTTTGGAGGGCAATAGGCTGCAGATACGGTTATAGGACCGAGCCAGTCTTCTAGAACAATGCTTGTTGCCTGGAAACACGCTTCTTCGATTTTGTCTAACACATGGTGTTTTATACCGTTTCTTATGATAATTGCTGCAGCCGCACTGGCTCGTCGTTCTGTATCCGGGTGTGCTGCATTGTATATTATATAGTGTGGAATTTTAAAACTGGTATTTGTTGTTAAGTGTGATTCCGATATAAACAAAATATCGATCTTATTGAAAGTTAAGAATAATTCTACTTCATGTTTGTGGTTCGTGATGCCATTAGCGTTCCACAGAGCAATTTTGAATAATTGAGCCATTATTTTTTGGATTTGGGAGCATGCTTCATCTCCTCTCGGAGCTGTCTGATTTCTTGTGTTAGTTGTAGTAAAGATTGTTGTTGTTTTTCTATTTGCTGCTGTAGATGTATATTTTGTTGCAGTAGGTACGCATTTTGTTGTTGTAAAAGGGTTATAATATTATTATCCGGGTTTTGTTGGCAAAATTCTGGATATTGGTTTTGTTTTGTAACTGCTTGATCAGCATACTGCACACTTGGTTTGGTTTGTGGGGTTTGTATACTTTGTGGAGCCATTATTTCTGAATGTGGTGATGGTGGCGGTAACACACTTTGTGTATTTGCTCGATTTAGTGCTATTCCATTTCGTGTTGGAAATCTTTTGTTTATTATTTCTAAATATACTTCGCATCCTTTGAAATTTGCGGGGTGTGCTCCTTTACAAAGCGCGCATTTTGCAGGTTTGCCATCTGCCTTCTTTTGGTTGCATGTCCGATAATCATGTGGTCCTGCACATTTGACGCAACGAAATTGCTGGGTACACTGATTTCTGGTATGGCCATATGCCTGACATCTTTTGCATTGAACGATGGTTTGTTTTTTGTTTGGGGTTTCAAAACGCACAACTGCATTTAATAGAGTTTTTATTTTGTAGATTTCACTATTATTCACTTTTTCTCGATATCTATGAAAAATAAGTATTTTGGTGTTTTCTTTACTCTGCCTAAAACTGTCATTATTTGTTTGACAGTATGTCCTTGTTCTTTCAGTGCTTCTATGATTTCGTCATGTGCTGTTGTATGATGTAGGTTTCTTAACACTACTGGTGTGGCGGCCTCTTCGCCCTTGAACCGCTTTATATCGCGGCGGCATGCGGGCCTTTGATATCTGCTGCTACGTTTTGCCATCGCACACAAAACGGCATATGGGCTTTTGATCAGCCGACAAGTCTGCATACGCCGTTGGCGGCACCTTTGGATATGAAAGGTGCTGTCGAATGAAAATTGCCCGCAAAAGACCTACCGCCAAGCCAGGCGCGAAGCCCGGAGATATAAGCAATCAGCAGCGCGGCCAGTTCGGTCGTGTCTTAATAACCCGCACATAAGCATTCCGCAGCGCGGCCAATTCGGTCGTGTCTTATCAACCCGCATACATACGAGATCCGCAGCGCGGCCAATTCGGTCGTGTGTTTTTAATACCCCGCAACATACAAGAAGACAGCGCAGCAAGGTAGCCACCGTGGAACCATCGCCGACGAAGCCGAAGCCGATTCAGGTGAGCGATTTGGCAATACTCGTTGGTTGATATCGATAGCCGCCCCCCATCCGCTTTCGCGACGGCCGTTTAAGGGACGATTTGGGCCTTATCGGTTGACGTTCCAATACGGGCCATACTACGTATCCCACACCGCACCACGAGAGCGGCTATTTACACGCCTGCCTCTCCAACTACTCTGTAGCACTTTTCCTCTGGTAGTTTATATGTGTGTCTACTTATGTTGTTGGCATCCAGCACAGTTTTGAGATTTTTGTAGTTTTCAATTGTATCTGTTTGTATTTTCATTTTGTCATCCGATAAAAGTTGATATAAAAACTTAGTGGTAGCTGTTTTAACTATTTCTAACAAATTTTGAACGTTTTTGTTTACTCCATATAAAATAAATGGTGGTATTTTTTAAATTTTTACTTTATTGCCTTGTATATTTGTTTCAAGGTCTTTGTTTTGTTCTGTTAGATCGCTAAGTGGTTGGAACGAGTTTTTTGTTTGTATACTACCTGTATTTGTTTTTTGTTTACCCCCCGCGGTTTTCATTTTGCGGACTGTCTTTATTCCTTTTGCGTTTTGTACGTCGAGATTCTATTTTTTGAAAATCGTTTGGTTCAAAAGGTTCGTCCTCTTAATCGTCGCATGTATTTTTACTATCTTGTGGTGTTGGTATGTTATTTTGATTGTTTACTACTTGAGACCGAAATATTTGTAAGCTCGGGTAGAATGCTGGTTTTGTTGTTATTGTGTTGGAATTTTCAGTGTTTTGTATTGCTTGGCTGTATGTCAGTGAATTTGGTTGACTATTATACTGTGGAAGTGGCAAACCTTGTTGGGGCTGTTGAGGATAATACATATTTTGCGTTACAGGAGCAATGTAATAAGACGCCTGTTGTAATTGCGATGAAAGCATATTTTGGTCATAATTTGTTGCATTTGTTGATGGCTGTAAATGCTGGAAGTATTGCACGCTAGCGGCACTCGGCACATAGGCCATCGTTCGTACGCGCAGCACGCATTTACGACGTGCCGCTCACTTCGAAAACTTCGATGTCGCGGTCACGCTTATCACTGCACTTAATACTGTTAATCTTTTATAGAAGAACGCACAACCTTACGCTTTGAAACCAAAACCACTACAGTATTTATTATAGGTTAAAAGATTTTAAACCTCATTAATTGAAGGAGATAAACTTTCTAATTTGCGCTTACTAGGCGCTTGATAATTAGTAGTAAATAGTAATATAGGCCTGACCTTAATCTGCAGGTATAATTTTGCGACACGCCGGCCACTGATACGAAGCACGGCACACGTCCACTTGCCTCGAAATCGTAGTTTAAAGTTTTTACGAAAATTATGAAGCTAATAAATTAACACTACAAAGAAAATTATGGGACGGTTTAAGCTTTTTTAATTTATTTGACATGGTGCATATTTACAATCTACTCGTATATTAACCTAAATGAATATTAAGTAAATCGGATGAACGAGGTAGTGACTTGAGGGAGATACATCCATTGATGTTACCTCCAGTTAGAAGGCTTTAGCCTGGTTGTGCAGAGGGATGAGATGATGTGGCCTAGTTGATTTACGAGATCGTTTTCGTGTTCTACAAGAGTGTAGTGGTAAGTAGACGCTAATAACCACATTTCGCTAGATAGATATAGAATCCACAAGTTTTCGTGGAGGGTTTGGTTATTGACATACCAAGGAGCGTTTGCCAACATGCGAAGTATTTTCGGCTAGAAACGCTGTGGAATTTTAATGTTGGACGGTACAACTTCATAGTTGAATACTAAATATATAGCTGGATCGCCTTTCGATTAACCAGCCTATTTGTTTGTTTTTGAGTAGAAGGTATTTTTTTCTAGTTTTTGTATGAATCGTCCAGATGAATCTATGATCAAAGTGCATCCTTAGATACTTAGCTTCTGACTTAGCCGGTATGACTGCGTTGTAGATTGTGACTTGTGGACATACATTTTGCTTGTTAGTGAAGGCGGGTTGGGTGGATTTGTCCTAGTTGACTGAAATTCTCTACTTATTAAACCAATTCTGAAGAAAAGAGCATGACACTAGCGTCGTTTTCCTCAAGTTCTTTACTATTGTCGAAGTTTTTTGTCGGTGGAAGAAGCACTGTAACTTGGTTCTGTACTGATTTGAAAGCTGTGGCACAATAATGATAGCATCTTTTATGTTTTAAAACATTTGATACCACACTTGCACAAAAGTAACACTGCGGCACAGTTTGGTACGTCAGAATAGATTTGTGGTTCAGTTCAAAGAACAGGCCGAGTGAGTTTTGAAATATTTGATACCACACGTGCACAAAAGTAACACTGCGACACAGTTGCCTTTTGATATGATTCAACCAGTTCACTAAAGCCACATAGCAATTTCAACAAGCTCCAGTAGAGTACCAATTCTTTGGCTCGTTCTAGATAAATTCATTTGGTCCAAAGTTTTTGAAATGAGGGTGATGTCTTTGGCGAAAATCTTTGACAGAGGAAGCACATTATAATATGTTTTGCTTTGACCAGATGAGGTCTTTTTGATGCCAACAATTTGAACACAGACTACATAGAACTTTAAAGCATCATTAAGGCGAGATCGCTTTGATTTCTTAGATTGTTGTGCGGAGGACATTGATTTTGGTTGTTGTAAACACAAGTAAAACACAATTTTTATTTTTTGGCCACTCATCCTTACACTCATTCGATTTATTTGTTTTATTTTAAGTTAAATTTTTAAGTATGCAGGTGCTAATATGATTCTATTTCTCAATTTGATTCTACTAAATGCTGATTTGATATATTCATTTAAATGATGACACTTTTGGTGTTTTGCAATAACGAATGCACATATGTTTTGTAAAGTCTAACCTGTTACTTTATCTTCTTGTAAACATCAAATAACTACAAAAAGTATTTTATTTTCAATTTTGAATTTAGTCAAAAGCAACCAAAAATTAGTAAAGTAGTTTTGTTTGTAAAACATGCAAAATTCAGTTACACAAGTTACAATTTAATAAGAAGTGACATACAGAAACCATACTCAAAGTTTTTTGACAATCAATTACTTATAAACATATTAATTCGTTAAAAATAAAAAATATTTCTTATCATTATTGCTCATGGTAGACAAATTGTAAATAACGTTGAGTTTGAAAGATATCATGCTGCTTTATCCCTTTGTAACTTAAAAGATACATTTTTAATTTTTTGTATAAATATAAACCAAAATAACAAACAATAAATAAGATTATTTTTACTTATAAGATGTTACGATCTTAAAGGATGCTATTCTGCTTTCCAACAATACCCGGTCCCATGCAGCTGCCAAAACCACAAAAGATTAAGGATTTGATCTGGAGGATAAGATCAATAACGATGTTGTTGTCGGAAGCACCAATATTTTACTACAGCTATGTATCCGTTGGAAATATGTATTTCGAAGACAGTACATTATGTAAAAGGATAATTTTGTATGTTTGTATTTTTATAATGCGTCAATAAACGTTGAAACGTAAGGCTGCTTTATATTAATATTTGACTGCGTTACTTCTGGGGTAAAATTTTCGGTTTGTTGTTTAGATACATTGTGTTGAGGTAAACGTTGGAGTTTTGTATTTTTTACTATATTGATAATAAACTTTTAATGTTATTTTAATTGCAAGTTTATTTATTAAAAAATTGATAACCCACCATTCCTTTGCCCTCTTATATAATTATTTTAATCCGCCCCTGTTGCTTATTAACAAATTTTAATTTAAACGGGTTTCAAGTTATGTGTTTAGGATTGTGTTAATTCCTAACTTATTGTTTATAATCCAAGATTATGTTTGTAAAAACACTACGCCCATAAATTTCTACTAAAAACATCAATGTTGTATGCTCCATTATTTAAATTTTTCTAAAAATATTGCAATTTGGTTCTTGTATTGAGGGATTGAGTTTTTTAAGTTGTTTTAGCGCAAGATCAAACATTGCTCTGTCCGTTTCGATTTGCCTCAAGTATTTTCCGATACAAAAATATGTGTCGAGTGTTCTCTATTCGCCACCCGAGAGGCATTAGATGGAGAGCCAGCTACCGATAAAAATGAATTTCAATAAGCGCATGAAATAATACATGGCAGTATTCAACAGTTGCGCTAAACCGATATATGCACATTTTTATTACAAACCGACGTAGGCCAGCTTGGGACAATCCATACATTAGTTAAGCTGCGAACAAAATTGTGACTCTAATGTAGGATGAGCTGGTTGGTTTTTGCAACTCGCCTTTTTTATGTAAAGCGGATATTTACGTAAATTTATTTTTAATTTAATTGCTTGCTATAGATTTTCAAGTAAAGTCCATGTTATTTATTGTCATTTCTTCGATAAGCTAGGCTATTTAATTTTATATTTTTAAATACAAATACCTAAACAGTGTAAGGTAAATTTTCTAGATTTACAGGGCCTTCATTATGTCACGCAAAAGAGTTTTTTATAACCATGGTCAAACTTTTTAGTCAATTTTATGTTTGAGGTTAGTTACAGCTAGGTCAATGTTTGGAGTTTCGTATACACTGAATATAAGATCAGCTAAGACCAGCTATTTAACCGAAGAGGGACTAAAGTGCTAGTAGAGCACTACCTTCAAAGCCAAGTTTGACAAGCATACTACCTTTTCTATCTCTACAATAGCAGGTAAAAAATACCATGATAAAATTTGCCCTATAATTAAATTTTGCAATGTTATAATCCCGTGTGGGGTTGCTAGTCCTTCATCGGGCGCCTCCCCAGGTGGCGGATAGGGGAACGCTCGTCAGATATTACGGGTACCGGGGAAATAAAATACTCAGGGTGGACCAAAACTAGCAAAAAGAAATTGATCAGAAAAACCGTCGGTATAAACGGACACCTCTTGTTGACCAACAACTTCGGGTGGATGAGTCGATAAGAGAAGGGCACTTCTTTGCCCTGGAGCTAAGAAATTGACCTCAAAGGCGGATGAACCACATACAGTCAACGGCATAGGAATGCGGAAGACAAGGAGAAATCACCGCATTAAACATCCTAAGGATATTCTCTAGTATCACCATGAAAAGGCTATGTTCAAAACAAAATGGTCCGGAGTTTCAAGTCCCCCGATCGGATCTCCGGGGGGGACGGTTATGAACGAAGTCGAGAAATCGAAAAACAACCATTCGGTAGAAATAAATATGAACATAGGTACATGGAACGTAAAAACAATGGCGCAAACCGGAAAAATTAACAATGCTATCCAAGAAATGGAAAGATTGAAAATCAAAATCCTGGGAATAAGCGCAATGAGATGGCCTGGTGCAAGTTACTGTGATATAAACAAACATCGGATATATTACTCAGGTTCATCAAATGAGAAATATCAACATGGTGTAGGAATCATAGTTTGTAAATCAATCCCAGAAAGTGCAACAAACTTTATACCAATCTCGGAAAGAATCATGCTACTACAAATAAAAGCTAAACCTACAACATTAAACATTATTCAAATATATGCTCCAACGACAAATCACACAGACGAAGAAATGGAACAGTTCTACTTTCAAATCGCAGATATACTGAAAAACTTGCCAAAATAAGATCTAAATATACTAATGGGAGATTTCAATTCAAAAATCGGAAAAGGTCGGGAAGGTGATTTCATAGGACCGCACGGGTTAGGAGAAAGAAATGAGCGTGGAAACCAACTAAGCATATTTGCAGGAGAACAAGGCTTAGCAATAATGAATACATTTTTCACACTTCCACCAAGAAGACTTTACACGTGGAAATCGCCTAAAGACTCACCGGAAAACGTTGTTACAAATCAGATACACTTTATCCTGATAAATAAAAGATACAGAAACAGTTGCACCTGTGTAAAAACATATTGCAGATATACAGTCAGACCACATCCCATTAGTGGGCACCTTTAAAGTTAAATTAAAAAGAATAAGAAAGAAAGGTACTAATAAGTATGATGTAAAAAAACTAAAAGAACCACTAATAAAACATAAAGCAAAGATAAGGTTAAACGACGAGATTAGATTAAATACAAACATAAATAGACATATGGTCAATATATCAAATATAGAAGAGGAGATCAAAAAAGTAAAAGACAATGTGGAAAGTATCAAAAAGGAATTCTTAAAACCAGACACCGTAAAGAAAAAGACATGGATGACAAATGAAATCCTACAACTGATGGAGAAAAGAAGACTCGCAAAAAGCCATCCAGTAGAATATAATACCATTAATAGAAGAATAAAATTGAAAATAAGAGAAGCAAAAGAAAACGAGGTAAAAGAAAAATATGCGGAAATAGAAACCTTACAAGCGAGACATGACAAATTTAATATATATAAGAAAATTAACGAGTTGACTGGGAAATATAAAAAGAGAACTGTGAACAAACTAGTGAATGAAGAAGGGAAAATTATTATCAATAAAAATGAAATCAGTGAAACATGGAAAAAATATACAGAACAGCTATTTCACGATAATAGACCAAAACCTCTCCAGATAAACAACGAAACCGGACCAAAAATACTAGTAGAAGAAGTACAAAATGCAATAAAAAGTATGAAGGAAGGCAAATCACCTGGCCCAGACAACATACAGACAGAGTTTTTGAAACTCCTAGATGAAGAAAACGTGAAATGGCTGACAGATCTATTCAACTATATATATGACACTGGAAAAATACCTATAGAATGGCTTAAATCTGAATTCATTCTACTACCTAAAAAGCCAGGAGCTAAGAAGTGCAACGAGTATAGAACAATAAGCCTCATGAGCCACCTATTAAAATCATTTCTAAAAATAATTAGATTATACAAACTATGCGAAGAACAAATAGCACCTACACAGTTTGGATTAATTTTTTGACAAGTAGGATTTAAAATCTGCAACTTGGATGATATTTTACTGTTATTGTAATTTTTGGGGTGTAATACTGATTAGATCTATATTTTTCTAGGTCGTTTTCTACCATATTTTGTCAGGGTTGCCTTTAAACCCTTAAGATCTTTTTTGTTGGATAATATGCTTTAGATTTTTAATCGAATTTATGTTTGCAGATTGCTTTGGCCATGGCAAAAGATAAAGTTGTTGCTCTATTTTTCACGAATTGACGGTCTCATTATTCACAATTAAAAGTAACCTACCACTATACCGAACGGTACTTTACACCATCATCATCATCATCATCTGCCTAATTCAGTCCTTTGTTGGACGTAGGTCTCTCCAAGCATCTTCCACTTAGCACCCTCTACCTCCTCCCTGCTCTGCCCGCTGCCTTGGGCAGGAGTTTGGAGACGGCTGGGGACTGAGGGCCTTCTTCTTCTACGTCTTATTGTCATGATGTTGGAGGAATCTAGCCTAATACACCTTGCTGGCCAGGCATCTTGGTGTATGCATTTTATGCCTTCTGCCAGGATTATGTTCAGCCGCTCCTTTGGAGTACAGACGCTGTTTTGTAACCGCCTACTATAGGTCAGACGTTACTTTACACCATAGTGCTTCAAAATTTATTAAGTCTGTTGTCCAGCTTTGTCGCTGTTTCCATTTTTCTGAAGGGTATTAAGATTCTTGGTGATGCATTTGTATAGACCCATGCTATGGAAAAAGTCTTAAGTAACACCTTTGTTTTATCTAATTCTTGTGCCAATTGGACCACTGTGTTTTAAAGTTTCTCTAATTACTGCTCGTTTAGTTTGTTACGAGAATCCTTGAAGATTGTTGGTAATGCAAATTATTTATTGCTTCTTTTAAATTAAGTAATAATCTAATTCAGTGTTGACGGGGCTATTTTTTAATAAGCAGTCATTTTCTATTACGAGACACTACAGTCACCTTGGTCACCTAAACCTTTGCATTCAGGTAAGCGTTTCAAGGTACAAAGAACACTAAGCTGTTTGCATATGTTTTAAATTTTATTTACCTGCACCAGATTACCATTTTTGACATCATTTACTATATCACTTTGGCCAACTTTTATTTAGTAGATATTTTAATGTAATATAATATATTTTTTAGTTTAGCTGAAGTATTCAAATTTTAACATATTATTACATACTTATCAAATGGTATTTTATTTTAACCTTAACTCAAAGAAACGGGGTTTTAGCATATTTGTTTTAATTTTTGTTGATCTTATTGCAAGAACTGTTTTAAAAAATTGTGTCAGCAAAATGTATGTTACAGCAGTTACAGTCATAGTCAGTCGAATTTCTGTCAGACGAGTTTCTCCGTCGGTCGGGTTCCTCCGTTTGTCGAATTTCTCCATCAGTCGAGTTTTTCCGTTAGTAGAGTTTTTGCATTGCGTTTATCTCAAAAAAACATTTTCGAAATTGGCGTGCAGGATAGCGAGCGCAAAAACTATTCAGCCGATCGACTTGAAACGTTGTATACATCTAAACAATACAATTGTCTTCTAGATAACATCAATTGTTTTATCGATAAATTAAAAAAATTATTTATTTTATGAAAATTTTATGAAAAATTGTATTTGTTTGGTTTAATTGCACGCCATTTTTTTCTTTGCATTTTTTGAAATTTCGGCGATGCCATATAGAAACTGCATGTATCTAAAATAAATTTTCACGGTTTATTTTTTCCAGATCAAAGGCTACGAACTGCTAGAGTGCACGCCGATTTTAAACTGCTGCCGCAACGATGGGCTATAACTCCGCCATTTTGTTATTATTTACATTAAAAAATGTTTTTTTAAGTATTTACAGTTTCATAAGTGTAAAACGTTAATTTCTAATTATAAAAAATTTTCAGAAATCGGCTTTTTTTCGTCTAATTGTATATCCCCCCTTAATAATAAATTATAATGATGAACTCTAAACTTTGATAAGTAGCATGCATGTACTTTTAACTGCACAGTTAATGTTTTCATAGTTGAAAAATAGATCGACGTTTGTAGCAGAGATAAGAAAGTCAAAAGTATAATTGATGATATAACGTTGTCAGCAAATCAAAAAAAAGGCAGAAATAGAAACTACAGGTTAATAAAAGCGATATGAAATACACAAAAGTTTAAACTAGAAGTGTAATAAACTTAGTTTGTAAAGATAGTAATAAAGAACCTAAAAAACAAAAGTAGTAAAACGAAATACCAACAGGAGACTGATGAGAAACTACATAAACTAGAACTAAAAAAAGGGTAGATATTAGAGAAAAGATGGAATACACTTAAAGATACATTATACCGAATATCAGCATAAATTTGTGGAATAAGAAGAGTGAGTAACAACAAGAAAAGAACAACATGGTGGAATAATCAGGTAAAAGCGGAGGTTCACAAGCCAAAAAAAAGACCTGCAGGTTACAGTACAGCAAGACAAAGAAAAATATATAAGAAAAAATAGAGCCAACAGATAGTAAAGGAAGCTAAACAAAAGAGATCGGAGGAATTTGGAAACGAATCATATAAAATAAACAATAGAATTTTCTGGACTAAGATAAGGCGAATGAAAGAAAATCAAAGGAAAGGAACAAGATAAATTAGAAAGAAAAGTAACCTGATTAGAATAGATAAAAGGAAAATAATCAGAACATGGAGAGAATAGTTTTGCACAGAAATTCAATCGACAGCTTGAAAATAAAATATAAAAGCCCAATGAAGAAGAAGAACAACATAAAGATGAGCTACCGAAATGATAACGAAAAAAAGTGCAAAATTTCTTGAAAAAGATAAGAATAAGAAAAACATGTGGAGAAAATAAATTAGAACAAAAAAAAATAAAATGGGTAGGACCAATTAGTATAGAATGGGAATGAGGCACGGAGAAATAATAACATTCCGAAGGACCGCGAAAAAACCTGATAGTTTTAAACCATATAAAAGAGAGGATCAAACAAATGGTGATAACTATAGAGCAATATACTTCTCTTCGGTATACTTTAAGATATACACCAGAATAATAAAACACAAATTGAGGAAAGTTGTAAAAAGTAAGCTAGAAGACAAACAAGTAGTATTAGCAACAAAAAAACATTTATAATGAGTAAGCTGAAGAAAAGTATAAGAAAAGAAGAAACTGTTATTAACATTTACAGATTTAACAGTAGAAAATGTTTAGAAGAGCTAAATGTAACTAATACACATCACCAGAAATATATATATGTATATATATATATAATATATATATATATATATATATATATATATATATATATATATATATATGTATATTTGTATATATATATATAGTATGTATTATATATATATATATATATATATATATATATATATATATATATATATATATATATATATATATATATATATGTATGTAACATGTAAAAGAGTAAAATATAAACCGCTGGACAGAGATCAAGAAATTTGGTATGGAAAGAAGCATAATGCAAAGGCACAATTTAAGTCCACTGCTGTTTATGGTAGTTATGGACAAGATAATCTAAAAGAGGAAGAAAAGAAGGGATTAGACAGAGTAATTGATAAATAGAAACCTAGAATCCAAAGTCTGATAAATTTATGGGTAGAAGAAATACAGAGAATAAAACTTAAAGTAAATATTAATAAAACTAGAATAATACTAATGAATTCAAAAAAAGAAATGCAAAAACAAAAAATTAAAACGCAATGGAGTAAACTTGGAAAAAGTTACAACGTAGGGAATATCTAGGAACCATACTTACAGAGGTTGGAAATATAAAAGCAGAAATAACGAATTGAATAACAGAATATACTGTGCATTAAACAGATTAATACTATTAATACTAAGAAAAAATTGGAGATTACAAGCAAAACATGAGAGAAGGATAACAGCCACAGGGATAAAATATCTAAAAAATGTAACTAATAAAACAAAGTGAAATACAAAATGGGAAATTAAAAAAGTACTAGAGCAAGAATCAATAACTGAAAAAATTGAAAATATACAATTGAACTGGTACAGTTGGATACAGAAACATTGTCTAGAAACGTATTTAAAGCAAGCAGAACAAAGCAAATTACCAGAATAGGGGAGAAAAGAATAAAAACGTTGGAATAATTGAATCTTAGCAAGAGATAGAAGTAAATGGAAGAAATGGGTGCAAGAAAATACGAACTCTTGAATCCAATACTGAAAAGTAGAAAGATATACGAAGAAGATGACTTACTAAGTTATGCTTCGCTGTTCAGGTACGGCAAAAATAGTACAGAGAAAAGCTAGGCAGTGGATGTTTCGGCAAATTTGCACAATCCACAAATTGCCTAGTGTTCGAATTGATAGTAGCAAAGAGGAAAATCACATTCTATGCACTATAGAGACAGCAGACGTTCTCTGTACTACCATCTCTTAACAGAAGCAGAAGCATATGTAGATATGCTAACAGTTTTTGCAGTTGTATAGTGTGGATTAGAAAACATTGTTGAATGTATGTTTATAGCAAACAAATTGTGATTTCAGCACGGACACCGGAAAATAAACGGAATGGTAGCACATCGAAAGCTGTAGTTTCAAGATTTCACATTTGGGGTTGCTTATTTCAAAATAATTAACGAATGTCTCTCATGATAAAAAAGGTTGCTAACAGATTGGCTGCCCCTTGTAAGAGAGCATTATCAGTGTACCCTACTGCAAGTCAGTGAAGCGATTCTGCAGACACGGAGAATTGGCTTAAAATGACAAGATGGGACCATATATTAATTATTACATTTTCACCCTACAAACTCTGATATACATCGTCTTGTCATAACTCTATATTTGTTGGTTCTTGACCAAGCGGCTATGTTCCTATTGACAAAATGAAAAAGACGGTGAACGGTAAGAGGTTATTCTGCAACAAAGAACGTTATTTGATTATTTACAAGTGCGCCGTACTGCACCCAAAGAATGATTTGTAGCAGCTTTATGAAAACATTCGAAACGATAGCTCAAGAACATAAACACTGTAGAAAAATAAAACGTGCACTCACTTCTTGAAAAAAAATGAGTAAGAAAAAATCGATCGTAACGCCAATTATTTTTTAAAGTACCAAGTTTTGTTACCTATTTAGACTGCACTGTTAATTTTTTTTGAAACTTTATATTCTTTTTATCATTATGATGCTCTTATTCCTTTTACACATCAATTTTTCAATTTTGCCTGTTTTTTCAACTATTGAAAATCTTTCTAAATCCGTTGTACAATAAAAATTTCTATCTATTATTTACATTTCGATCTGTGAGTTAGTGCATACACTTGTCAACTCCCCCGTATATAAACTCATAAAGCAATAGTAAGGGATATCAAAAACTTTTTTATAAACTATTAAAAACAGTACGAACTACAACAATAAAAAATAAAGAAGGAGAAATAATAACAAACATGGAAAAGATAATATATAGATGGAAAGAGTATTTTTAATTATTATATAGACGAACAGAAAACCACCTAGAAAAATAAAAAGAGGCACTGAAAATGGTTATAAGAAAAATTAAGAATGGTAAATCACCTGGGCACGATAAAATCATGAGCAAAATGATTAAGAAGGTAGGGACTGAAAACACAGAATTACTACTATAAATCTTTAACTAAATATGGAGAAGAAGATCCGCAGAAATTAAAAATAAGACAAATAGTACTAATATACAAAAAAAAGCGACAAGAAAAAATTGAAACAGTTGCCACGGTGGAGCTCTGTTAAGTGTGACATTAAAAATTTATAAACAGATAATAGAGAAAAAGCTTAGAATTGTAATAGAACCACAGATGCTAGAAGCACAAAGTAGCTTTCGAAAAGAAAGAAGCGTACAAAATCATATATTCTCGGTCAAACAGATAATCACAAAAAAGCCTTTTTGCCTTTTTAAATCTAGAACAGGCATTTGATAGTGTATTTCGAGAAGAATTATGGATCAGTTTGAAACATATAGGAGTGATCCCTAAAGTAAAAAGAGTAGTAAAAACCTCTTTATAGAGCTACAAGAAATTATGTTATCAGTAAAAACTACAACTCGAGCGAACCTACCACTAAGCAAAGGTTGAGACAAGAAAGAGTGATAAGCTCCGTATTATTTACGGTGTTTATGAATGATAGTATAAGAGAATGTTATGATAAACTCAAAAAACTACATATAGATTATAGGAATCTGCAACCAATATGTATATCCGAATGTATATTTGTTGATGACGTGATTATAATTGGTGGAAGTGAGGATAATCTACAAAAAATTTGCTGGAATAACGTTTTAAGTAAAAGAAGAACAACGTATAAATATAGTTCAATTATTTGGAAGTGATAATTGGTGAGAGAGTAAGACAAGAAATAGAGATATCTAAGGACTAGAAAAAAGTAGCAAACTATATTATGCAATAAATAAGACCTTTATAAGTAAAAAGAAATATCACGGAGAACAAAACTAAACGTACACAACACAATAGTTAGGCTTGTATGGACATAGATGTGAATCATGGACATTACCAACAAAAATAAAAAAAAATAGAGTTACGCTAAAGGATGGAATGAGGAGCAGCTAAATAAAACAAGAATTAGAAATCAAATCGGTTTTGGAAGTTATAGTAAGTCGACATCTGAGCTGGTGGGGGCACCTACAAAGAATGGGAAGATACAGAATAGTAAAAAAATGGGAAGCTAGAATGACAGGGAAAAAGAAAAGATGAAAACCGCAGAAGACCTGGGATAACTTTATGGTAAAAATACTTACATAAAAGAAAAAACGTGGGTAGAAGCAATAGAAATGGCAAGAGACAAGAAAATGGGGTGTAGATTTGTGCATAATAAATAATTTATATATATATATATATATATATATATATATCAATTATATCAATTAAATTTTGTAATTTATGTATAGCCCTATCTAATTTATCTTTTTATATTTATTTACATACGTGTTGTTTCCTCTCGTAGGGCCCGAAATTGGAGTTTATTTATGGAGCAGTTGACACGCACTCGTACTCATTCGGCTGCATAATTTGGAATCATATATATATATATATATATATATATATATATATATATATATATATATATATAAATTACAGAATTTAATTGAGGAACATACAGTAATTAAGGTAAACTAATTACTAAGTACATTAAAAGTAATCAAATACGTAAATAGACAGACGCCTGCAAATAAGCTTATCACCTCTGAAAGGTCGATTTGGGAGATAACGCTTAACGCTGTGTAAGACGCTAGGCTAGACAACCCAAATAGAAAGTAACTGTATTTAAGAAAGTATAACCAACGAGACTTACGGTGAGCGCGGACAACCATAAATAAACCAAGGAAATCAGGATGCCACTATCACGGACACCCAAAAAAGTACGTAAGCGAAGAATCGTCTACGGAAGACAGTAAAAGGAAAAGATGGGAAGATGAAAGCGACGGAGAAATCTCAAAAAGAAGTAAAAAACAGGAAGAACAACAGTAAAAGACAAAGATGAAACCACCCTGGAAAAAATGATGAAGGATATGACAGCAAATATTAAGGCAATAAGGAAAGATCAAAAAGAGTACTACAAAGAAATGGCCAAATTGAGAGAAGAGAATGCAGAGATGAAAGGAAAAATAAAAGACCTATGAAGAAAAATAGAGAACATGCAATTAAGGGATATGAATTCAAGGACAATGACGGAGCAGCTGAAGTTGCGAAATTCCTATCTATAAAGTTAGAAGTAAAGATCAAAATAAACAAAGCACAGAAATAAAATTCTAAACAAGGCAAACTATAAACGATAATAGTTAAATCAGATAGTTGGGAAGGAAAGGAAGCGATTATGAAAAATAAACAAAAACTGAAGGAAACCCAATATTTCATAGACAACGATTTAATCCAAACTAAAGCAAAAATACAAAAAGATCTAAGGGATTTGGCAAAAAACGAAAAAGGCAAACGAAGGACAGCCAAGGTGGGGTACCAAAAAATCTTTATGAAAAATAGCTGGTGGAAATGGAACTCGAAGACAGAAAGGCTGAAAGTAATGGAATGTACCACCTTTAAATAAAAAAACTAACAAAAAAAACGAATAGCCGGCAGGTGAAACAGATAACAACAATGGCAATGAACAATATTATGATAAAAGATAAAGCGGAAAAACAGCACAAGAGAAATGGTACTTGGAATGTAAGAAGTTGTTACGAGCAGGGAGCAGTTAGAAATTTAATGGAAATTATGAAAAAATATAGTATCCAAGTTTTAGAGTTACAAGAAACAAAACTAAAGGCCATATAAATTAATAAGCTAGGTGATTATACGTTCTTTAGTAGTTGGGGAGAGACCAATAGATATTTTGGCACATGTTTTATAGTAAGCAAAAGGTGGGCAAAAAGAGTTATCGATTTTAAGCCGATTTCTGATAAATGGCGACGCGCCATCGGAAGAGAAAGATTCGGAAGAAAAAGATAAATTCTACGAAGAACTGAATATGACGAAAAGTAAGATATCCCAAGTATGACCTAACAATAATCATTGGCGATTTTAATGCAAAGGTGGGGAAAGAGGAAGGCTATAGAGATATTATAGGAGTAAATAGCGTGCATGAAGAATCAAACGAAAATAGAAAAAAATTAATAGAGTTTGCAATGGAGTACCAATTAAAGATAATGAGTACACAGTTCCATCACAAAAGTATCCATAAAGCTACGTGGCTATCCCCGAATGTTAACACTAAGAATTAAATAGACCACGTGCTGATAAAGTCTAGACATGCGAAGTGTATCCATGATACTACAGAAGCTACCGTGGAGCAGACACAGACATGGTCCATTTCATGGTACTAATAAAATTAAAAGAAGAACTGCCAAGAGAAGCTAAAGAAGAGAACAATGGCGTAAAAAGAACTATATAAAACAACTTGAGAATTTGGAGAAAAGGAAAAGTTTTGAAGCAGAAATTACAAGGAATCTCGAGAACGAATCGCCAGTGCAACAGCTAGGAAAAAGATGGAAAGTAGTAGAAAAAACTTTAACAGAGATAGCGCAGCGACTGTTGAAGAAACCCAAAAGAACAAGCAGAGAAGATTAGTATGACACTGACTGCAAAAAAAGTTGATAAGAGAGAGGCAATTCTGGGATAAATATGCTGAAGAAAGTGACGGAAGAACGTAAAAGAATGTACAAGGAAAAAAGAGCAGGAGCAAAGAGTATATGTAGAAGGAAAAAAAGAGAGGCACTGGATAAAAAGCTGAAGGAGGCGGAGGAACATTACAGAAACAATGAGAGAAGAAATTTATATCAAGAAGCCAAAAGAAGTAGACGAAAGAAAGTGGGAATCCTAGAATACTGTAGAAACGAGCAAGGCGGGCTAGTAGGAGATACGAAAGAAAAATCGGAGGTGTGGGCACAGTACGTAGAAAAGTTATTAGGAGAAAAGAAAGAAGAAGTAGAGAATAGTCCCACAAACTTAGAAGATAAAGTAACAAAAGAACAAGAAGTAAGAAAACCAACACAACAAGAAATAGAAGAAGTAATAACAAAATTAGCAAAAAATAAAAGCGCAAGAGAAAATACTATACTAGTGGAACACCTGAAAGCAGGAGGTCCACTCTTGTGGACATGGATAACAGACATAATAAACGAAGTTTGGGAGGAAAAGAGAATGTCAGACAGATGGAGTAAAGCAGTTATCTTCCCTATACATAAAAAAGGGAATACCACCATATGTAGTAATTTTAGAGGGATTGTGTTACTTGATATAACATACAAGATTTTGGCTAGGATTATAAAGAACAGAATAGAAATACATACAAAAGAAATTATTGGAGAATACCAAGGAGGACTTAGAGAAGGGAGATCCACAATAGACCAAATTTACGTACTATAACAAATACAAGCGACAAGTTATGAACAAGGCTTATAATTGCACATTCTGTTCATTAACTTCCGACGAGCGTACGACAGGATCATAAGAAAAAAAATATATAACGCAGTGAAAAGATTAAATATTACTGAGAAAATAATTCGACTAGTCCGTATGACGCTAAATAACTCAAAAAGCAGAGTAATGGTGGGAGGTAAACTATCGAGAGAGTTTGGAGTGGAGATAGGCCTGAGACAAGGAGACCCACTTTCGACGACACTCTTTAATATAGTACTCGAAGTCATAATAAGGGAAAGTAAAATTAAAACTACATCAATTATATATCAAAATAAGCACCAATGTATTGCATTTGCTGACGACGTATTTAACAATTTGGTAAGAAAAGCAAGAGAATATGGGTTACCGACAACACGAAGTACATGAAAATGACAGATGATCAGGAAGTAAGAAAAGGACAACATATAGAAGATACTACGGCAGAAGGGAAGACATATTACAATTAAATAATTAAACAATTTGAATAGGAGTAACAACAACCAACAAAAGTTATGAAAAAATAAAAATATAAAAGAGACTAGCAAAAGAAAGTAAAGCAGCTGGGGCACTGAGAAAACTGCTGAAATCCAAATAATTCTCCTTAGCAACTAAGATACGGTTGTATAGAACGGTAGTGTGCCTTGCAGTCCTGTACGGCTGTGAACTCTGGGTAATGAACAAGCAAGAGGAAAAGAAATTGGAAGCTTGGTAGAGGAAGATATTAAGGGGTATTTACGGAGGAATCAAGGATAACGAAAGAAACTGGAGAAGGCGAACAAATAAAGAAATTATAGAAGTCTATGGAAAATCCACAATAGTACAAAGAATTAGGGCTCGAAGGGTCAGGTGGTTAGGACACATAGAAAGAATACAGCCGAATAGAATTCCAAAAAGAATACTATTAACGAAAGGGGGGAAGAGGAAGAGAGGTAGACCTAAGAAGAAGTGGCTAGAAGCGGTAGAAGAAGATTTAAGAGAGGCCGGAGTTGGAAAGACTTGGATACAAAAAGCCTAGGACAAGAATGTATGGAAGAAGATAGTGTTACAGATAGAAAATACCAGCCCTTAAGGGCAAAGAAGCCATGGGTCTAGAAAGTCTGAAGCGCTAAATATATACATAAAATTTACTTTATCATATCCAACTATCAAAAAATCCTTCCTATCTTCTCTAGCGCTCTAGTCACTTCTACTAATTTGATATCTTCGTTTCAATCTTCAGGTAATTCATAGTTTTTAATTTGTTGACTTTTTACGGTTCCTTATTTTTTATTACTACTTTTGTTAATAATAGCTTTTTAATAATATTGCATTTTTCAGGGATAATTTTTTTTCTTATCCTTTACGATTTATAGCTATAAGACTTTTTAGGCATCCCGTCTGGTTGCCATTTTTCTCAAATTTCTTTTTTGCAATATCCAAATTTTACAATTTTTAACATTTTTTTTAACTCTTTAATCTCTTTAATCGGATACCTGCATTTACTTTATTAGGACAATATTTATAACAAAATACAGACTGTTTAATAATAAAGTGACCGCTGCACTCTTAAAAAATAAAAATATAAATAAATTTGCATTCTTTTCTAAGCTATCGACGTTGTTTTCTGCATTTATGAAATGTTGTCATATCTTCTTAATTTGAAATAATAGCTGCTTTACCGTGAACAGTGGTTTTTCTTTAAGCTTAGTTTTCATGTACGATCACACATTTTCAATGAGATCGGCTATTTCATCGTAGTAACACTATTTTCTATTTCCACGCATTGCAAAGTTTGCTACGATGTTTAGGGTCATTGTCTTCTCGCGGCAACTTGTTTGTCAGAACCAAAAAAGGTAACCAAAACCACTTTTAGAGAAGCTATAAACGTGCATTTTTACAGGGCGTTTTACTGCACACTAAAGAATTACATTAGCCCATACTTCCAATAAGTAAGACCATGTCCGGAGAGAAGACTTGTCCTTGAAGATGACATAATCACAATGTCGACCCAACTTTATTTTTATCAAGCTAGTTCTTTTTCCATGTTCTTTTATAATAAAAATTTCTTTAAACCTAATCGTAAAGAAACATTTTTTTAAGCAGACGACTTGAAATCGTGTTTAGAAAGACCTGAGTTACAGCCACGGCACAGAGAAAGTCCTGGCTTGTCTGCAAAGAGACGCAAGATCGCTTTATCCTTCTTCGTTGTTGTGACGCGGGCTTTTTCCCTCTCCGGAAAAGTGTCTACATTACCAACTTCCACATATTGCTTTACCCACTTCTCAACGAATGTTTCTGACTTCAAGATATATTTTGCAGTCGCTACAAGTTAATTTTGCTCTTTTTGCATGATTCACTAAAATCACTCCTTCATGTGGCTTTAGAAATTTTGTACTCATTGTAAAGATAAAAAATTCACTGACATAAACAATAGAAAGTAGCGGAAAACTGTATACTGCGCAAATAGCACAAAATAAAGTGTTAAACGAATTAACATAGATGGCGCTTCGGTGTCTTCTTACCAAAGGACGATTGTCAGCTTCTTGTTACACAAACTGTAAGTTGCAATTGAAATTTATTTTTGTTTCTCGAATCCTTTGTTTATGTATTTATTATTTCTTATAATTAACATTCAAACATAAATTTAAAAAATTAATCTTTGTTTAGCATGAAAATAAAAAAGTATTCCCTCTTGAAAAGTGATCTATTTCAACTTTGTTGAATCTTTGCGATGTTTACCACCTACTATTGCTAATAAACTTGCAGTTAATTTAGTTTGTGTCAAAATTGATCATAAAAGTTCACACGCAATCGTCATTATAGTAAAAGACCCAATTAATTCTGAAGGAAAGATAATATCTCCATTGTGCATTCGGCGTCGCCGTATTTATTATGTGAAAGGTTGGGAACTGAATAATAAATTGCTATGACCGAGAGATTTCATATCGCCCATACGTAATGCACCTTTTAGTGTAACAATTGATAGAAAGTGATTTCGAATTGATTGCGTCGGCCGTTGTACCCGCCGCAAGTGCGAGCGCGGGTAAACAAGCAACCGTCTGTTTGCGCACTTTTAAAGCAGTAGCTGCCACAGCGCAAAACGGTGATAACTCCATCGACAAATCCGCCGTGTGCATAAGTGCTTACGGCCATAATGCCGGCTGCTTATTCCGGTAATGACGCCGTTCCGGGCTAATCTGTTTAGCTGCCGATCGAGCGGGCGCCGCGACCGAATAATTCTTAATTCGCCCAGCCGACTGTTTAATTCAATCGAAGCCCGGCAATTTAATTACTCCGGGCCAAGCGACGCGAGGCGCGTGTCAGCGGAATCGGAGTTATTCAGCGCGCCGATCGAAACGACAAGGAAATGGGTCAATGAGCGAGTTAATCCGGTAATCCGGGATTTTTGCAGGCGGCCTGACGTCTAAGCGATATTTCGTTATCTCTTCCGCTCGGCGAGCTCGCAGAGAGCCCCTTTTAGCCGACCTTATCGGGGAGGTCATCTTCAATTAGATAGCGAGATGCAAAATCGATGTAAAATACCTGGCCAAGTCGCCTGCCAACCTGGCGCGATAAGCCATCCCGCCCAGCTTTCCCGAGCGCGGAGCCTGCGGCCGGGAAATGCCCGCTATTAGCCGGCGCGCCCGTCGAGCGCGTTTTTCGGGGCAATTACTCGCCGTGCGCACTTTTTAAACAATGGGCGAAGGGTGGCGTGAGAACGCGCAATGGCAAGTCGTAGAAATAGGGCTTTATTTATACGCACGGGACAGAGCGATCAATCTACTTCATGCCCCTGCGTTATTAGTTTTATCAGCCTACATTTTTTTTACATAACTAAATTGCACCGGGGCAGAGCGCGAATGCAAAAATTTACATCACGGCATTCGGCGGTGTTTAGGTTGTAATTACACGTCCGCGTGCACTTAGCAGAGGCAATTAGTCAATCGATTTTATACACAGGCATATATCATACTTTTAGTCATTTTATAAAAGTACACCTCTCCCACAAGCAGAAAACGTCAGACACCTTGGTATGCACTTTGATCTATAATCAACTTGGAATAAACATACTCTTAGTAAATGTAAACAACTAAGGCTATTGGGACACAAATTCAAATTAATTCTGAGTAACAAGGTCCTAACATACAAAACCATATTAAAACCAATATGGAGCTAATAATCAATATGGAGATAATACAAGCAAAAACCTTAAGAACAATAATAATACACCTTTGTATGTGAAAACAATGTAATCACATATAAATACAGCAATAAAAAGTAATCCACCAAAGTACATCATAATAACGGGAGATTTTAATGCAAAGGTAGGCATAAGCAATGAGAAGGATGAAAAAGAAACAGAAAGAACGAGAATGGTGTAAAACCATAAATGAAACTTTCGACAGCGGTGTGGCGAATTAGCGAGAGGTGAAATAAACTAACGTTCCTTATGACGTCTGCTTTCGAATGAGGTATCACATGACATATGTTATGTGATGGAACAAGTTTAACCTCCCCGTAGACTCCTTGACCTTTGGCCAATTTGGCTGAAATTCAATAGCGAAGAAGGTATTGACATAAGGTATATGTATGCCAATTTTGAAGTGAGTCCGATGATTACTTATAACGGAAGTTATCGTGTCTCCAGACAGACACCATGTTAAAATCATTAACTTTCGCTTATAGCGTTCCGCTGTCGAAAGTTAATAAGGTCATATAGATTGGGCGAACAAAATAACAAAGAAAACTTGTTGATCAATTACGTATGCGAAAATAATATGTATATTATAAATACTTGTTACAAAAAGCCACTAAAGAGACGATGGACTTGGAAAAGTCTAGACGAAACTTATAAGAATAAAATAGACTATATGATCTTGAATAACAAAAACACTATAATGGACACAGGTGTAGTAAGTGCAGTCAATGCAGGTACTGACCATCGGATGTTATAAGCGAAAGTTTATATAAATAAAAAACAAGAACGAAGAAAGCTAACAACATTGAAATCTCACAAATAGACACTCAACAATTAAAAATAAGAGCAACAAAATATCAAAAACAAATCCAGGAACTCATTCAACCTATAAACAACAAAGAAGCCCTTGATAAATATATTCGACGGATAATTAATAGCATATTAGACATCTCAACAAAAGTAGCTAAAAGACAACAGCAAAAAGATAAACATGATACAAAAGACGAGCGAAGAGACGATAAAGATATCTGAATTAGATAAAACAAGATGTAAGAAGAGATACAAGAAAAGGAAACTCTAGAAGAACGAAAGAGTATAAAAATCACTTTAAGATCATTGTCAGAAGTTAAACGTGACACATTAAAACTAAGAAACCATAACAACGAATTAATAACCGAAAAAGAGAAAATAACGGAAGGTGTAGAAAAATACGATAAATACCTATACGATACCAAGTCAAAGTAGCCATTAGAGAACGGAAAACCAAACGGAATTCGAATTTTGAATATGGGGTCAGAGAAAATATCAAATATTATGATGGACGAAATGGAACACGTTCTGAAGAAAACGGCAGATGGAGATCAAAATAATAACTGAGATGCTCAAATATGGCAAAACAACAATACTAAATATATTAAAACAGCTATATAATAAATACATTATTAAACAAAGAATGCCAGATAAGTAGCACAACGCTTTGATGGTTTTAATATTTAAGAAAAAAACAAAAAAAATTTTGGAAAATTATCGACAACATTCATAAAAATCGTTACAGAAAGAATAACAGACAAATTGAATAAATATAAGCTGAGAGAGCAAGCGGGATTTCGCAAAGGGCTCAATACACTTGACCACCTACAAGTTACAAGAACATTAATAGAGAAAGCAAATGCATGCAACATTACATAAGGGATAGCTTTCATAGACTATAGAAAAACATTCGACTCTGTGGAGATTTCGGCAGTCCTAAATAGATATATTAATATTATAAAGTATATACACAAAAATGCCACATTCCAAATAATCTTGGAGGAAAGAACTAACAAAATCAAAATGAACAGAGGAGTGAGATAAGGAGACTGGATATCACAGACATTGTTTACACTGGCTATGGAAAACATGTTCAAACAGCTTAACTGGTATAACAAAAAAAAAATATATATATATATATATATATATATATATATATATATATATATATATATATATATATATATATACTTGAGATAAAACTTGAAATATTAAAGAATGGCATAATTGAACGATTATGAAAAACGCAAAGATCAATGAAACAATGTAATGTAACCCTAACAGACCGTATTCCAAGCACAGAATTTGCCAGAATTCAAGATAACCGGTGGAATGCAGACCACGCCAACATGGAAGAAGCGTGGGACGACCGGAGACTATTTGGATTGACGACATAAAAAAGTTGGTAGGCTACGACTGCATTAGAAAAGCAGAAAACAGTTTGCAATGGAAAAAGCTTGGAAAGGTGCACATCCAACAAGGGATGAAATAGCTAATAATAATAATAATTGTAATTATATATTTTGTATGTTGTCCTAAGTCTTTCTTTTTCCGTCTACCTCATGATGTCCACTGTAGTATTTGTTAGAGTATTCTGTAATTCTCCATTTTTTGTACGTGGTCATACAATATCAAACGTTTACGTTGAATTTCTACGACTGTACCTTCTATACCCACGTGTTGTCTAATTTCATTGTTCGCCTTATCGCTTCCATTTCAGAGGTCTTCACTTTTTCCTGTTTTTTCCACAAGTTTTCACGTTTCGCAGCCCCACATTACCATACTTTTTATCATTGTTTTGAATGGATTGTTTTGTTTTCGTATAGTCTTACTCTGTAAACCACCATTTAAGCATCTAATATTCCTCCTTGTTTGTACCATTCTGTGGTTAATTTTTTGTTCGTCTGTTTCTTCTCAATTAAATGTACTAACTACTTGTATGCGTTGAGTGACGTAATTTATTTATTATTGTCAAGTATTAAATTTTTCATTTTCTCCAATACGCACATATTTGGTTTTCTCAGTATTCACTCGCATTTTCACTTTTCCACTAATTGCCTATGTATTTCATGCCGTCCTTATTTTCGGCTATTAATGCCAGGTCGTCTGTGAACTGGAGAGTATATATATTTTGATGAGCCGTTACTAATTTTTACTGTTGATCTTGACCCCTTGTGCAAATTTTGTAAGGCTTTTAGGAGCGTATAATTTTTATTGGTTTTTTGCAAGACTTCCACAATTTATTTATTGGTACGGTATCATAAGCTTTTTTTGAAGGTCGATAGACTTCCTGATTTATTGCAGCCTTCCTTTAAATTATTTATTTTAAACAAAATATTTTATCTGTGCATGATGTCCTAGTTCTAAGATTTTTCCAAATAGTCGGCTCGCTGGGCTCGTGGCAAAAATGCCATGGTAGTTGCTGGAGTTTCTTTTTGATCCTTTCTTATGTAGCGAGTTTCCATTAATCTGAGCAAGGCTGGTCGTTAGGGTGCCGTTATTTCCCAAATCGCGAATTTTTTGGAGAGGACTAGTTAAATGTCTTCTTTTCATGGTAAATAACTATTTTGAAATAAAAAACTCATTGGTAACCCTTATTTTCGCGTGCCTACAGGCAAATCAAATTTCCCATTTGATTAACATGAGACAATCGCCTTTAAACGCTCTAATTTTTTTTTTACAAATTATAGGTCTTCATATATGTCAATATACCATGGAAGAACTTCAAAAACCGTGTATTGAATACAGAAAAAAATTTTTTGCGGTTAGAAACCCATTTCTGATCGCGAATTTTAGGTCTGTTACACTAACAAAAATTGAAAAACCAAAAAAGCGGATCAGTGAAATTGCCATGCACCTTTATTCATTTTTCGATGCAAAAGTCATGAAATAACGTCAAAATAGTACGAAATTCGTGTTCTCGGAAAATGTACGATCAACTGACATTTTCCTCTGACATTTTTCTACGTCAAAATGACGATTTTTGAGCGCAAATATGGTTTTTCCAATTTTTTGGTTTTTCAATTTTTTTAGTGTAACAGACCTAAAATTCGCTACCAGAAATGGTTTTCTCGTTGCAAAAAAATTTCCCTCTGTTCAATACGTGGGTTTTGAAGTTTTTTCATGGTATATTGACATATAAGACCTACAATTTAAAAAAAAAATTGAGCGTTTAAAGACGATTTTCCCATGTTAATTAAATGGGAAATTTGATTTACCTGCAGGCACGCGAAAATACGGTGACCAATGAGTTTTTTATTCAAAAATAGTTATTTACCATGAAAAGAAGACATTTAACTAGTCCTCTCAAAAAAATTCGCGATTTGGGAAATAACGGACACCCTACTGGTCGTATAAACATCGATTTACAATTGCCATGGTCATATGATATAGTTTTACGGTGCCATATTTTATAAGTTCTGCAAGTGTGCCTTCGGGACCAGAGATTCAATTATCTTTTAACCCTTTAACTGCGTTTATAATAGTGTGAATCGTAAGTGTTACTTATTCTCCTTGTATATTTATATGATCTTGTGGGTTTACTGTATATTTTCCTCCATTTTCTGATAGCAAATTACAATTGTGCTGTATCTATTCCTGTTCTTGTCTAATTTGTATTAACACTTTCTCACGTTTATCTATCGTGTTGGTTTTAATGAACCTCCATACCTCTGAATTTTTTCTACCGCCCATATATACGTTTATTTTACTACATTTTTTATCCCACGTATTATTTTTTCTATTATTTATCATTCGTCTAACCTGGTTCTTCTTATTGACATACTTTAATCTGTCTTGCATCGTTTTCGGGCTTAACCATTTTAAATATAACGTCTTTTTATTTCAAACTAATATGTCGATTTATCTATCCACAACAAATTGTTACATTTTATTTTTTTTTTGTTGTCCCTAATGCCTTTTAGCCGCTACATAGATAATTTCCATTATGTAGTTTTATAATTCCAATTTTTGGCTAGCCTCTTTTGATATAATTATATAGATTGTCTAGTTTATATTTAATATTTTCTCCAAATATTCTTCTTCTGTCTGTTGATTTTTGTTATTAGTGTATGGAAAAAACAATGTAGCTCTTGCTAAATGGTGGTCTGAATCACTTCTTGTTTCTGTGATTACCCTCAAATTATTTATTTTAATTTTTGTATATCTGGTAATTGCATAATCAATTATAAGTTTAAGTTTCGGGTTAGTTTATAAATTTCTTTATGTTTAAAAAATCTATTTGCTATTTTTAAGTTGCTATATTCGCATATGTCAATGAGTCTCTCGCCATTATAATTGATTTGATCTTCTCCATATTGACTTATAAATTCATTTTTTTTCTTTTTTCCGTTTCTGTTGTTAAAGTCACCTAACAATAAAATTTCTGGAGAGTTTCCTGTCTCTCTAATAATATCATTGAACTTTGTAAAAAATTGGTCCTTTTGTTAACGGATTTATCGTCGGATGGAACTTAAACCCCCGTAATTGTTATTTGCTTTTGCATTAAATTAAGTTTTACGCGGATTAGATTTTTATTAATGCTGTTCCAATCTTTTAGGTGTTTCTGAATATTTCTTTTGATGAACACCCCTAGATAATAGTAACACAATCAGTAGATTGCAAAGACACAGGTCTTTGAGTTACCGAGATGCTTTAGTTAAATATTCGTATACCCCATTTTTATGTATCTGAATTTCTGTTACACCTAGTTAGTGCACCAAACAAGTAACTTCTAAAGAAGTTTTTTCTTGAGTGCGTTAATTATAGTTGTAATCACGAAGCAAACAAAGCAGATTGTAAGTATAATTAAAGGTTAAAAATAATAAAAAAAAGTGGTTTAATTATATAGTAACAAGAAATTCATTATAAAAAATATGTGAAAATATTTCATAGCGTTGTTCTACCTCATTTGTGCATAATTTATAGATAACTCTTCACTGATTTCGCAACTAAAGGACTTAAAAAACTTACCAATTGGAAAACTTTTGGTCTTTATGTAGTGAATGAAACACTTAAATTTATTTAAATCGCTTATTTAATTTAATAATAAAAAACAACCAGCCAAAAGTTATATCTATCTTGAATAGTATTTGAACTTATTTCTATTTAGTTACCAACAGCAAAAGAAAAAATCAATAAACTACTAAATATTACATATCAGGTAACTATTCCTCTCAAAAAAAAACAATTAAAGAGGATTGAAGCAATTATACAACAATTTTTATTTTAAAGCTCAAACAGGCCTTACAGGTCCAATACTTGTTTGGGTTTTGTTTTTCATTTATTTTTATCTATGGCTGTTCTTTTCAGCTTTTAACATTCAGTTGCACGAAATCTGCTTTTACTTGTTCTAGCTACCTGAATTTGGACAGTGTTATCTTTTTTGCTTTCGCTTAATTAGTGGTTTTGTAGCTCTCTTATCTCTCTCTAATATTTTAACATGACCTAACCACCTAATCTAGTTGGATTTGATTTTCTACGTTACGCCAGATCTTTATACGAGGGTAAGGTGAAAAGTTCTCGGCCTGACAATGAAAGACTGCGACTTTCAGTTAAAAAATGATTTTATTTTTCTACATAATCTCCCTTGACTTCAACACACTTGACCCAGCGCTTCTCCAACATCAGTATTCCTTCTCGGAAGTGAGAATCTGGAAGATTGTAAAAATATTCATCAACTTCTTCATTGGATGCGAAGCGCTAGAAACAAATGTTTCTAAGTTTGGGAACGGATGGAAGTCTGAGGGTACCAAATCAGGAGAATAGGGTGGATGGCCGAGCAAATCATACACCAAATCCCGCAGTTTTTCCATCGCCAACGCACATTTGTGTGTAGGTGCGTTGTCCTGATGAAACATGATTTTTTCTTCTTCAAGCCAGGCCTCTTCTTGCGAATTTTGGCATCCAACTGGTCAAGAAGGTTGTAGTAATATTCGCCTGTAATTGTTCTGCCTTTTTCAAGATAATCAACTAACAGGATCCCTTTCGCATCCCAAAACACGCTGATCACCTTTCCGGCAGATGTGATCGACTTCGCTTTCTTTGGTGCTGAACCACCGACTTCCACCCACTGCTTGGACTGCTGCTTCGTTTCTGGCGTGTAGTGGTAGACCCATGGTGACAAATCGCCTCACAAAATCGGTCGGATCCCTGTTGAATCGGTCCAATAGTTGCTGCAAAAATCGTTTGCGCATTTGCTTTTGATCGGCATTCAGCAAATGCGGCACTCATCTTGCGCAGAGCATCCCTAATTCTTCGTGCAAGATGTGTCGCACCCTTTCTTCCGATATCCCAACAGCCTCAGCTATCTCACTCACTTTCACTCGCCTATCGTCCAACACGATATCATGCACTTTTTCAATGGTTTCCGGTGTGGTTGCGGTTTTTGGCCGTCCTTCACGTGGGTCATCTTCGAGGGATGTGCGACCACGTTTAAATTCAGCTGCCCACTTTTTAACAGTTGCCATGGAAGGAGCAGAGTCCCCGTAAACTTTTGTCAACTGCGGATGAATTTCCTTAGGGGTTAATCCATCCAAAACGAAGAATTTTATAACCGCACGATATTCAAGTTTATCCATTTTAACAAAAAACATGCAACATGTCTACTGAAAAAATTCGTGTAAACAAACTACTTGAGCGAACAAGTTGAAACTAGTCATGCGAAGTTAATGACACATGCACCCAAGCAGAAGTCATAATTGTTTGCCGATTGCAGCACCAACTTTTCACCTTAGTCTCGGTATAACTGTATTAATTTATTATTCGTTTTTCTTATCTATTCGTTCTGAATTTTCTCTTTCACACTCCCAGTTGCGTTGTGATTTGCGTCGTTGGACTCTACATTTCACTCCCATACGTTAACACTAAACGTATTATTAATTTATACACACGAAATTTCACCCACCTTGATACTCGATCTGAACAACTTCTAAAACGCAACAGCACTTTTATTTGCTTTAATTAGACGCACACTCACTTTCTAATTGTCACCTCTAAGTAGTTAAATTCATGCACCTCAGCAAATCCATATTTTCTGCCTTCTAAGGTTTTCATTTTTAAACTATCAATGCTTGAATATAGAGAGGAGAGGTTCTATCTTCTCCACATTCAAACATTTTATTTCTACATATTTCCTATTTTCTTCATTAAAGCAATCTGAACATTCTCGAGCTTTCCTTCAGCTTTAATAGTAATTCTTGTAGCCTCTTTTTTTGTTTTTGGGGTCAATATCGATTCATCTGCGTATGCTACACACTAACGTGTGGTCAAAGATAGTGCCTTTGATGTGAATTTTAGCATGTAGCCCACATTCGAGGATAAGATTATATAATAATAATGTCACCTTGACGTAGACCTCGGTTAACTTTAAGCGCTTCAGACAGATTTCCGTTAAATCTTAATTTATTCTTATTAGTAGGATGGAAAAAATATCCAGATTATAATAAATAATTAGAAAACATCTACAGGGAAATTAAAAAAGTAAAGTAAGAATATAAAGTTGTATTTTATAGAAATAAAATAGAAATAAAAAGTAATAATAAAGTAGAAAATAACGAAATTCTCGATAGGTGGTTAAAATACTTTAAAGAGATGCTTAATGCAAATAGAAATTGAATACAAAGAATGCTATCTTGAGGAAGTGAACAAAATGAATTAGCACAGATTCAAGCAGATGAAGAGATTAACAACCTAACGAAAGTCTCAAGTTAAGACGTTATTAAAAAGAGTACTAAATTGAAGAATAATAAAAGTAAAGAAGAAAATGGTGTAGTTGCGGAATAACTATATATTTATTGATTATAAACAAGCATACGATTCAGTAAACAGGAACAAATTATTGGAGGCAGCGGAAATAACAGGAATATCAGCGAGGCTTATAAAGGCAACAACAATGAGTCTTGTAAACACTAACAGTACAGCAAAGTATTGATAAAAAAATATTCAAGAAATAGAGTAAAGAGTAAAGTACATTAAGAAACAGCTACAAAATATGTAATTAAAAAAAGTAATACGTCTATTTTTAAATAAATATATAAACATTATAATTATAGGTGATAAGTTAAAAATGTAACCTAAATAAACTAAGGTATGCCTTAAAATAAGTTTTCGCAATGGTATTATAATTAAGTTTTAACTTACCTAACTGAGTACTTTTAAAAATAAGAATAAATAAAATTGCTCAAAATTGGTTTTGAGAACAATTGTCGTAAAAATTTAGCGTCAAAATTTATTAATGTATTAGCGTCAATAATACTGAATTGTGTAATAGTAGTATGTGATGTTAACGTCATAAATATTTTTTAGAGAATGTCTATCAGTTTACTTTAAAAATCCACTTTATCGTAAATACACTTAATTTGAATAAACTAAGATATACAGAAATTATATATAATTGCAGAGAAATAATGTACAGAGCTATCTGCATTATTACAATAAAAGAGACAGTACCAAGATTATCTCAATTAGCTTAGCTAAAAAAAGGGTATAATCAAAACGAAACGGTATGCAAACTTTATATACCTCTAAAATGTTTATAAAGAATAAATATCTCTTTCAATGATAAATTGTAACAATATAACTGCTGTCCTCCTGTAAGCATCCTCTTAGTTCTTTTATGTATATTATCTGTTACTGTATTACTATGTTGCTTTTATAATTAAAATATTCTGTAATATTCGAGATGTTCAACAACGATTCCTTCTTTAGTGTGTGTATGAAAATAAACTATACTGTTACGCAACACCACCAGATGACGTTACTGAAACGCGCAAAAGAAAATATATTGAGTCATTCGTGCAGCGCTGAGAGTGCAGTTGTGAATAAAGTGAAAAATCATGGAAGACAATCATGGGCAAAAAAAGGCTGTTTTAGAAATTTATAGGAGTTCAGTAGCCGTGCGTGGAAACACAACCGAGTCTCAAAACTCGAACTTAAAATGCCGTAAGGACTGTGCTAAGAAAGTCAAGAATAGAAGATGCTCGGAAAATGCGTGCGCTCTATACTTTATCCATTGTCAGAGAGCAGTGCATGTGATTGATCGTGTCATGTCGCGTAGTTGCGCTATAGTGCAGTAATTTCCAGCCGACTAGCTGTAATCGTTTAGTTTTTATTGGCCAAGTTTATTGACAAGTCATATTGATAAAGGCAATATGGAGGCCCTTTTTGCGGAGTTCACAGAATTTCAAGAACCGGGACTATCTCGGTATATCGTAACAGCAGGCCACAATTTCCCACCTTACAAGTATCTACGAAAGGTGTTTACGATGCTCTCCCCCGCTGATCGTGGGGTCACCCCAGTAGCCGCCGCTGCTATCGTCAGCGCCCAGACGTCGCCTCCCTCTGCCCTTTCGAAGAGCAACTCTGACCAGGTCACCGTTTTTCAGCCCTGTCCCAACTAGGAGCAGGAATTTAAGCCTGCTCATAAGCGTCGCCGAGTCCGGTGTCAAGCCAACGTGAACCTCAAGAAAGCTGCAGATGCAAGAAAAAGAATTGTACCCGTTATCCTAAGGATGAAAATAACCTAGTCTTGTGTGCGCAAGAAAATAAGATTCTTGAAAACGGAGAATGTAGTTAATGAAATTTTTATCAATAATAAACGACTACGAGAACTTGACTCGCTCTCTGGAGGAGGCAAAGATTGAGTTCCATTGTTATCTACTTTGAGTAGACAGGCCTTTCTGAGCCCTTATAATAGACGTCTTGGAATACTTCGGAGGAGATGAGAAAGGAGATCCTCGAGAACATTATCCCATCCTCACGGTATGCAGGATAAGAAAGAAACCATAGCGTTGTCCAATACCGTTCATGTTCTTTGAACTTGAGCGAAGCAACAAGGACAAGGCCATATTTAACGTGCTCCACCAAAGCAACTACATAAGAAGTAGATCAGCCAGTGTTATCGTTGTTAGGTTCGAGAAAACTATCATTTCACCTAGACAGCTTTCGGAAATGTCTAGCATTCCAACAGATGGCCGCTCCCGGAAGCAATTGTGGCCCAACAACTAAGAGAGACGCTCCTACAGATCTTCAACCACAATCGGGTCCACGGCGATCTTATCAAAACTGTCAGCCCCAAACAGAAAACGAAGGCTGGGATACCATTGCGGTATTTTTCCCGGACCCGTTTGCATTCCTGGACTCATCAATATTGTGGCGGTCACGCATAATACCACAAACTTCCTCAAAGTGGTTGCAGAGTTAACGTCTTGCAGGACGACATCACATCCTTGACATGTTTAGAACCGTCTGAATGCCTGGAGTTACCATTTAGCTTCTGGTACTTAGCTTTCAATTGAGAAGAAATGTTAAGGACTTTAGACTTGGATACATTTTCAGCCAAAGATGTCCACGTTCATGTTTACCAGCGTATGCCTGACTTGATAATGGTAATCGGTTGAATTGTACTTGACGCACTAAAAGACGTAACAAGTCTCGCGCAAAAGTTTGTGTACTATTATACATCAGTATTTAAGGATGTCCAGTACTCAATCTTCACTAAAAACTAAAGTGTGCAAAGCTATACTAACGGTTGCTGCAGTTGTATTGCGTAGATCCGGAAAAGTACTTTGGGAGCCTAATTACAACAAACAAATCATGGTTCGAGTACGAGATGCATAAAATAAAACATCGATCTATGAAATGGCAAATTATTAAAAGACACGACCGAAACATTTGTTCTACAAAAAAATAGGGGTAACAATTTAGCACCAGAGATTTTACTTATGAATTGACTACTCTTCCCCTGCGTAAGAGCATTACCATAGAGCGGTATTGCAAGTCATTTAAACCGATATATTTGATATTGACACCAAAAAAAGGAGAAACGACACATTGTTCCAATATAACAATGCGGCTGCACGTCACTCGCCACATTGTGGGCTGAGCAACTACGTTCTATGTAGCGTAGCAAAAGACGCAATACTTGAAAACAGGTTTAAGCTTCAAGCTTTAAAAGACTGTTCATAGTTGGTGCTGTGTTTCATCCGAAAAATGGTTTGTAATAGCTTTGTGGAAATTATCGAATCTATGACAAAGGTACATAGATATTGAAGAGACATGCCTTTAATAAAATGTGTACTCACTTTAGTTTATTTGTTCTAATTTTAAACGCAGTGCCGACATTAGCTTTTTAATTAGCAGAGGCACATAAAACAGGCCATACCTTCAACAAAGAGATCGGAACGGATGACAAACATAGACTTCATGTTTTTTTTTGAAGGCGCATAAAAACTAAGATAAAGAATCCCCAAAAAACACTTATCATGAGGGAAATATTTAACTTTCGGATGTAACATTTATGGTTATTAAGCAATTATTACAAATAACAGTCTTTTTAACTGGTCTGTAATTAATTACACGTGAAAAAGAAATTATTGCAGTATGGCCAATGTTGTGCAGAGAGCTAGAAAAGCTTTAGAAATACCTCAAAATATTCAGATTTGTTCTCTAACCATGTTTGCCCCATCAATAACTGACAGTAATAAAATACTTACAAAAAAAACTAAGAAAAACTAGAATATTTGGTAAAAAAATCAATACAGTTTCAATAAACTGCCTCTGTTACATTTTCTTTGCATGTTGAAGGAACAATGTTTATAAAACATCTAAAGAAAAGTCAACATTATTAATCTGTCCAATAATGTGTTTTCTTTAAGAAGCAGAGAGAAACCAATTAAAAATAAATAAAAGAACAAATAAAAACAGAAATTTTAACTTCCTTTCATATAAATTTACACAAAAACAAAAAAAAAACGGGAGAAAACAGCTAAGCGAGTTTCAAAAAAAATTTTCTATCAAAAGAAAAAGTGAAAATAGTAATTCAATAGAGAGAAAAGCGAAAGATAATTTTAAAAAATACATAGAGACTACACATTTGTGTTGAATTAAGTAACAAGAATACGTATGTTTATATTATTGGTGTCCAATTTTGCTCTATCTTTGCTGGAACTTTGATTAAAAGAAAATAGAAAAAATGTCTAAAACAAAATAACCTTGAAAAATAGTTACATAAAAGTCTATATACCATGAAGGGCCAATTAAATGATTTTAAACTTTGTACTTTATATTAGACAGACTTATAGATATGAGTGGAAGTACTTGTTAAATAAGAAATGCCTTCATTGGCGCTATATAAGAAATAGACAGATCATAAGTAGGTGGGAATAGTGAAATTATCCTTGAGTATCGCAACACATAGGTGCCATTATAAAATAGAAACGTCTAGTATGTGAAACAGCCGTAAAAAAGTAGTAAAACACAAAAACTGAGATGTATCTTGACATTTTTAATAACTCTGTGCTTCCAAATTTCTAGAACAGATCTGGGATCTTTTATCAATAAGATGACTATTCTATCCACATAGTAAAGATTATACTATTGTAGTTTAAAGGCCTTTATAAAGCCCGATCTCAATTTCATCGAACACCCCTAAGAAGAATTAGAACGCAATTATGCGCTACGACAAATAGCCCATTTGCTTTGATTGGACTCACTGCGGTTCTTAAGGACTAATGGAAAAAAATGTCTACGGGCGGAGCGTCTTTTCAGGCAAGTGCAGACTATTTATTATTGATAAGAAAGATAAACCGACATTCTATTAGCACATGCCATGTCAGTATCCCATTCTACAACAGTAAATGTATGGAAACTTTTGGCCATATAGTGTAGTAGGTTACAAATCTATAAAGGAGTTTGGGAGGATCCCATAAGAATGTTAATTAATTAACGCCAAATATGTATTTGTAACATAAGTTTTGACTTTTTTTTTTCTACAATCGGAAAAATGAGAAATTGACCTGCTGTTGATTACCTACATCCTTTCGAAAATCGTCGAATTCAAATCTAGAAAAACTTTTTATAGTGGAGAACTCCCATTAGGCTAATTTAGTAGCCCTTGTTTTTAAAAATGGCCTTTTTTTGAAAGAGAAAAACGTTCCTTATGATAATCTAAGAACTATTAAAGAGACCAAAAAGTAATGTCTGTTTTTACATTAAATTCAAAGAGATAAAGTAACAAGTTTTTATTTTTAATTAGTGATGTAATCACGCTCGTTATCAATAACCTTTTGCCATCTAGTGTGCAAATTTTCAATGCTGGATCGATAAAAATCAATTGGTTTTTGAGCAAAGTATCTGGAGATGGCATTTTGGCATTTTGGACATCGTCCAAATTTTCAAACTATTTGCCACTTAGAAAATGTTGTAGCGATCGGAATAAATAGAAATCCAATGGCGTGATATCGGGAAAATATGGTAGGTGAGGCAGTACTTCTCATCCCATTAATGTTTTTCAGGGTTTGTCTTGCGCAGTGCGATTTTGCATTATTGTGTTGCAGAATAACGCCTTTTAGGTTGACAATCGCTGGGCACCTTTCAATTAAAAATTGATTTACTCAATCCAATTGTTTACAGTAATGTTTTGCATTCAGAGTTTGTTCAGGTTTAAGCACTTCAAAATAAATGACCCCGAAATAGTCCACCAAACACACAAAAGCGCCTTTTTTGGGTGTAAATCTGGCTTAGCTGTACTTTGTGGCAATTCATTCAGAGAGAGCAACTGCCTTTTGCGTTTTGGATTATCATAGAGGACCCATTTTGTATCTCCAGTGATCAAACGATCACAAAAGGCTTCTGTATTGTACCGCTGAAGCAATAAGTTGCATGTGGTGGACCGGTCAGCTTACACCTGCTCTGCTTACTTTACCAATCTGCTGCAAATATTCTTGAATGGTCGACCAAGATTGGTTAAGAGTGTTTGACCGTTCCTCGATTGTCTGACACAGATTTGCTTCCATTTCCGCTCTTAACATATCATTGTCTAAAGTTGTTGGTCTTTCTGATCGATACGAGTCGGAAAGATCAAAATTACCGGATTTAAACTTAAAAAACCACCTTTGGTGTCTACAAACTTGCACTCTAATGCACTTGGATAAACATCGCAAATGATTTTGGTAGCAACTGTTGCGTTACTACCCTTGTAAAACTCAAAAAGCATACAATGTCGTAAATGTATCTCTTTTGGTATTTGGCTGGCCACCATAAATTACAAAAATTTTTTTTGCTGCAACACCACTACCAGCAACTTGATAGCACACACGTCAGTTTGACATTAAAAATTTTTTAAATTTTTCTAATACAGTTTTATTTGAAGTTGTCCAAAATCACCCCGCATTTAAAGAACATCGAGTTCAAACATAAAATAATATTTGCTTGTTTGCAACCTTTTCGTTGCTGCAAGTGTGACGGACTACATTAGACAACTCCAATAGCAGTTCTTTTTGAAGTTTTTCAGTTTTTTGGAAATTGTTATAATAATAATAATAATAATAACAATAATAGTAAGGCTCTACGCCCCGCGTGGGAGCACGGCCTGCAAACTGAGAGGTTAAGGCTCTCATACGTTCGCTCTCTCTGCACGGTCGTCGCGCACCATCTCTGGTACGGGGCGATGTGGCAAGCACCGCGCCTAAGACGACCGCCATTATTACCCTTGTTCGAATGAACGCAGGTACTCAATTATTTTTAGTGACTGAGTAGGCCACCCGCCAGTCACCAAAGAGCACCGGGAATTGAACTCGGGTCCGTCAGCATCGCAGCCCGTCCCTCAACCACAGGACCACGCTGGCACAAATAATTGTTAGTTAATAGAAATCACCGCCGTAACGCAAATAAAGAAAATAGAATAATAAAATTAAGTTAATAAAGATAAAAATATTAAAACAAAAGTAGAGGGATCAAATCACCCCTATCGTCTAGTTCCTTAAAATTAAAAATTTAAATTGAGAACAAAGCAACGATTAGAACATTCCTACTTTATTAAATCTGCAATAAAATCAATAAGATGCACATCTCGCATATTAAATTAAAAAAAAAGTTAAAATAGCGCTTTAACTCGCGCACATATCTGTATTTTTATATAGTCTTGCGCGAACTAAAGTACATCCTTAGTAGAGCCTTTGTAAAATCTCTTATAGTAGAGATAATCCCGCTAATCAATAATTACACCAATAAATTTTCTGTTTGGAAGCTACTTAAACTTTCGTTTTCTTGAAAAAACTATCATAAGAAGAAGCAATTAAATTTTATTAGTTAAATCACCGGGGTAAACTCTTGTAAACGGCTCTAGTGCAAGTTTTAGCGTTCCTGGGGGGAAGAATAAAATATTTAGTACGCACTTTAAACTTCTTATAGCCCTAGAACGCCGTAGACATCACAAGTTTTTGCTCTTAATTATTTTGCGAGCAACAACAAAGTACACGCTTTGAATTATATTTTTTATTGAATTAATGTTACTAAAGTTCACGGTTAAACAATTCTTTGCTTATAAAACAATTTTTCTTTAATTTAAAGGGTTGAGAATTTTGTTGCTTACCCCCAACTTTTAGCAGTGAAAATTGAAAATACTAGTCACTTGTTTACTATTAAATTAGTATTTTACTGGCATATTTATTACTTCCTTACAAATAAGACTAATATAGACCATATAATGGTAAGGCTCAACGCCCCGCGTGGGAGCACGACCTGCGAAGTGAGAGGTTAAGGCTCTCATACATTCGCTCTCTCTATATAAAAAGACAAAATCAAAGGCCATAGAAATAAGGAGCCATACAAAGAGAAATATTCCAAGGAACGCAATATATGGTAAGCTCTTCGTTTTACTTTTTTACGACACATTGTTCTTACTTATTTTTCACTAATTAGATAAGTGTATATTTTTTTGCTTTAGTTAGTGACATTTTATCAGAAACTTTGCAAAAATGAAAAACTGGATATATTTTTTAATATTTTAATACACTGTATTCTATAAGCTGATGCGTTGGTTTAAGAGCTATAGCACTCTTGTAATCATATAACGGGACCTTTAGATTTCTTATAGGTTTGCTGGGTAGTCTCTCTTTAATCTTCTCGGTTCTTCTAGTAATATTTGTAATCAAATATTTGTATAAATTTTTAATCGGTTATAATGTTTTGTGCATTTGGCTTGAATGATGTCCTTGACGAAGAGTCTTGTAATCTCCATGAAAGGATTGGTTGGACATAACCAGGGTTAATTAGTCAACATCTGAAGAATTTGAAATTGCCACATCTCCATAATTCTACTTTGTACGTTCAAATCAAGTTGGATTTTTACCTAACAACCTATACGTTTCTTTAATTTTCAAATATCTGCCTTCTAATCTTGGCTATTTGTTCTTTCCAAATAATTCAGGGGTCTAAATAAAATTTTAGATATTTTGCAGAATAGCTTCGCTGTATATCTATGTGCGCGTTGTTCTTTTTAACTGTAAAATCTGCATGCTTAAATTTACTGTTATTAATTCAAATCTTAAAACGTCGCAGCTAGGTTTGTAGCTGATCCAGGGCATACGTGGGGCTCTTACTGGATAGTTGTACTTGACAAAAATGACGATGCCATCTGCAACGGTTCCAGTAACAGTATCTCTATTATCTTGTATATCAGTTGTATAAAGCATGTATAACAGTAGTCCTAATACGCTCCCTGGTGGAACTATATTTTTGAGACACCTCTTCATTTACTTTACTTCTAAATTTGCGATCGCAGAGATAAAATTGTGGTAAGTTTTGATTTTGTATAGCAATCTGGCATTCCAGGCCTAGTTTAAACCAAAACCCTTAATTGAAGGTACGTTCTGGGTAATGTTGGAAATATGTGCTTAATAATAACCTACACTAAGACGCTTAGCAAAAAAACTCGCTCTTAAATAACTATTTCCCTTTGGAAGAACCAAGTTGTGTATGGGACAAGTCAAACATTTTACGTTAATCTATGATTTTTGTCTGTGGTTGATTTTATCTAGGAAATTGTGTACGATATCATCTTGCTTTTGGCCGTCTTTTTTCTGTAATAATTTTTTTAATTCCTGTTGTTTACCTTATCGCATCATCTTTGTCCTTCTTATTGCGGTATAGCTTGGTGGGCTCTCTGCTTGAATATGTTAATAAATCTTGCTAGATGTTCATCTACTTCAACAAAATTTTTTGGGAGATTGATGAGCCAATAAGTTGGAGCGCCAATCTATAAGGTTGAGTAATTTCGTTTTTTGATCTTTAAGTATTGTGGCTTGTAAGAAATCTCTGTCATATTTAAGAATTTTGTAGTAAAGTGTGTTTTTTGCTGTGCCAGCATGACCCTTATTGTCCAAATGATTTGTGTAATAGGTTGAGTATTTTAATATGTGACAGAAGCATCTGTTTATAAAGTGGGTTTTGCTAATAAGTAGATCTATAAAGTTGCGATAAAAAATTACTTCTTGTTTGTATTGCAAAAGACTATTGGCATTCTCCATGGGGTTATTCTAATAAATTCAACAAGTTTTGGTAAGTAATAGAATTATGTTAAGAACCATGCTGTTTTGTTAGACTTGTAGACAAAATATCGTCTTAGACTCTTCTAGAAATTGACCTAAAATAGTACAATTGTTTTGTTCGTCGGTTATAATTCCTTTTAAAGCATCTGGGCAGCTGATGTTGTGTCATATGCGGGTTACTATTTATATGTTAAGGTTAATGGAGCAGGGCATTATAAAATTACTTACATTTTATGAGATATTGAGTCGATCTTCCTAGAATTCGCAGCCTTTGTAATTTACTAGGTACGGGCTGCATAATGCATATTTTGCAGAGGTATATTTATTTTTTATAAAACTTTTGCAAGTTCGTGTATATCAATTGTGTGATATAAATATTTAATTACTACTTAACAAGCTGATTCCTTCTTACTTTGATAAGTGTGATAAATAATTTTATTTTCTTTCACAGTTTATTAATTTTCTGTGTCTAGGATGTTGTAATTAATTTCTATTATGTTGTCAATCATTGTTTTTGTATTATACTGTACATGCTCTACTATTTTCCTTTTATGGTTAGCCATTCTTTAATTACTAATTACCTCATATATAAATATTGGTTCTGATTTTATCTCTAGTAATTTCTTCGTTATATGCAAATAATACGATAAATTTTTTAGTTAAACGTAAAGTATAATTAATTTTGGGTTTCATCTTTTTTCTTTTGGTAAGTATCACCTATTGCCAGGTACTAACAATCGCTTTTTGTTCAGTTTGATTGTCATCACTAGTTGATGATATACAGTAATAGTGGTTAATGTTGTTTAGTATTTCCATATTATTAAAGTGAAAATTTACATCACTTATATGTTGACTGGCTGATTATATATACGTGCATTATTTTCGTACTTACTATTGGTATGCCCTGTACACATTGTTGATTGGTATACCTTGTTGTTTGTCTGTAGATAAACCCGGGGTCATTATAGACAGAAAACATATTTACGTTATTGGTTAGAAATTCTTTTTGTTTGCTTAATTTAACACTTGCGCCATAAACTGTTCTTTCCACTGCGCATTCACTAATGCGCTCACTAATGTTTTGAGACTAGTTAATTATCTTAGTATGATCCTTACTTGCCGAGAATAAAAACAGAAACCGTCTACACATCCATTCGCAATGACTGCCACACGTGTAGCAAAAAAAAAAACTAAATGTGAACCAAATATATTTATAATGACAATTCTGTTTTGAAATTGGTTATATCCATTAGAATTCTCTGCCGCCTAACTTACTAAATATGTATATATGTGCATAAAATAAAGCCAATGAATATATAAAGCTTGAAACACGTTGTTAATTTACAAAGTCTTATATTGTTCCTTGTTTTTTTAAGTATAGCTTAATTGTTGCCAAGTTAAAAATTTAAATTTTTTTAATATCCTGTTAATAATACAGTTAAAAATATTAAGTTTGGAATTTCTACTAAAGTGTTCTTACACAACTTATTTTAGTTTTCCATCTCCATTGTATTGCTATATTTTTTAATGATCTATATAAACAGGTTTAATCTAACAACTGCTAAGTCAAAATATATATATTTAGCTAAAGATGTATACTTATTTAGTTTGTAAGTTATTAGAAAAAATTATTCATTCTTTAAGCACATCAAAATTTGTATTCTTTATATTTTGCCCTAAAAAAGATTTAATATTCGCTGAAAACGAAGATAACACATAACAAGTTTTGTGATTTCATTATAGCCCTATTAGGCGCATATTCAAATTTTTCTTCGTCATGCGACTGACAATAATATTGTAAGGCTATTGTAAAACGTAGAAAATTAACCATAAGTTTGGTAATATAATTAACTATTGCTTTATAAAGAAGAAGAGGCCACCCACTTGATTAACAAAAATTTCCTTTCAAGGTTTATACACAATTGTTCTTCGGCAGGTTCCGTAAAGTTGCATCCTTTGGGCGTAGCACGGTACCATATATGCGGTGCAAGATCTGGAGAAATGGGGCGTGAAACAACATAGTATAATATATAAGGTAACAATAGTGTGGAAACTGCTATATGGCCGAGCAATGTTATACAAAAGTCCATTTTCAACGGTGTTGTTGAATATGTCGTTGGAGTTGCTTTAGCGACCATCATTTGGGCATATTCTTGAGACAAAACAACCAATTTACCAGCAAAACTTCTCTCTAATCTTAACAAATAATCACCATTTGTTTTGTAATATACAATCCTGCCTGAGTCTTTCTGAAACGAGACATTGCATTTCATAAATTGGCATTTTGCCTTAGCGTTTTATGGCAGAGCCTTAGTTCGTCTGTTGTGCCCATACATTCAAAGGACGTCTCCAGATTTACGCTATATAGCTGCAGAAACTATTGATGTAGTTTCACACGCATCTGCTTCTGCTCAACGGCAAGAATATGAAAAAGTATTTTCCAAAGACCTTTGTAATCTTCAAACCTTTATAAATTATTATAGTTCTGTGTTATATGTTATATGATATATTTGACAATAGATCGAATGTGATTTGTGTATTTGTCACTATAAAATTAAGTATAACTTGCCTAATGCTTTGCCGTTCGCTCTTTTCCGTTCTTGAACTCCGATGTCCAAAGAAATATTGGTGTATACTTGGTATTTGTAACCCGTTCTCTTTGCTGCACTTGCGACACTCCACGAATGGTTTACTACCTTCAATCTGTACATTACAACAACGTCATCTGATGACAGTATATTTTCATACGGGAATTGAGCGTGCATTTTAGACTGTTACAATTAGAGTTTTAATAGTGTATGTTAATTTTTTTAAGCCTTAATGACTTAAATGTAAACTGAACTGAGTTTTAAAATAATTCAGTTATTCTATTTGCAAAAATAGTTTTCAACAGTAAGAATTATTTCACTAATTAGAAAAACCATTTAAATAGGTTCTTTTAAATTTAAATGCATAGAAAGGGAACAACCGTGAAAGAACTCTTAGTACAGACTATTATTTCAAAAAGCGTCTGATTTTCTTCAAGAAATATTTATAAATAAATTATGTTGTTTGGTACAAAGCTTTGTATTTGAACTAATTCAAGTTTACGTAGTTAGGTTTGGCGAGAAAATGCAAAACACGTTATCTTCAAGGCGCCAGTTGTATCATTTCTGCATTTGCGATCTGAAGAAAAAATCCCTCAATAAGTTTGTGCCCCATTTCTGGAAGCATTGGAGAAATGTTCGATTAATTTTTAAGCTCTGTGTATATTGGTTTGCTACCGTGCACAGTATAGAATAGTGATCTAACATTTTTACATTATTAAAAATTAACGAAGTGTACATATAATTTAAAACAAATTATTTTATTTATTTATTAGCTAGCAAAGTTACAGCATTATCTTGAAGGGTAAACGTTGTTATTAAATGTGGAACAGAATAAGACAAAGGTTCTCCGCGTTTCATTTTACATTTTTATATCACTTTTTTGCATCAATGCGGCTCATTTTTCTCGATACTTTTAGAAGTTATTGGTTTAATTCAGAAATCGTTTTTATTTATATAGCATAAACTTTGTTCTTTACGAAGACCAGGTCTTGAGATTTTGGTCTTTGATGTTTTGGAAGAAAAACTGCTTATTAAATACCTGGCGTTTTTAATGGTCGTCTGACTTTAGTTTTGGGATTATCTGAATTTTGAATGTGTGTAAGAGTAGATCTTTTGTTAAAACCTGATGCATAGTGAGCATTTAAAATGTTTAGTTTGCAGTAACCGACAGCGCATTGAGGTTAGACTATTGTTTGCAACGGCAACGTTTTCAGTTAAACGGCTGGTGCGAAATTGGCTTATTCTTTTTTTCTTGTCCGCGTCCGAATCTGTTTGTTAACATTTTTGAATTAGTTGTAAGTTTCTCCTTTCCAAAGTGTCATGTAATTTTCACACAGTCATGGCAAAGCATTTTCTGTGCTTATAATAACTTTTAAAAATCCTTACTCACTCCTCCGTTAAGTAGCGCTCCACATTATTTTCTTGCTATAAAATGCTTCCAAGCAAAACGTTACTAAAACTACAGAAAAAACGTACAATTCAAATCCTTCGTTTCTTTTGGAAGGGAGAGTAGGTGGTAAAAATCCCTCATGGACCTTTGGATTGATTTCTGTGGGCGGTGTTATTGGGCCACATAATGAGGGGAGAAAAATACTTATTACTGAGGCTTATAGTCCAGCGAAAAATCAAAGGAAAAAGAAGTGTAGGGCGGAGAAGAACTTCCTGGCTACGAAATCTAAGGGAGTGGTATAGTTGTAGTTCAGGGGAGTTGTCAGAGCTGCGGTCAGCAAGGTGAAAATTGCAGTGATGATTTCCAACCTCCGATAGGAGACGCAACTGGAAGAAGAAGCAGGGTGGTGTCAGACGCCTACTAACTAAAAAACCACCTCTGTCCGCTAACCGTCACGGGACTATTTTTTTCTTTCTTATTTATTGTGATAACGATGAAGGTAGCCACCGTATCCCACTTTGCCTTTGATTCAGTCATAATGTGGCATATGTTGTCCGGGGTTAAGGTTCCTTCTAGGTCTGCTTGTTCTGTTTTTCTCTTCTTTCCACCTCTCACATTTGAATATGCTGCGGATAGTTTCGGTTACCGCAGAACCAGCAGGCGTCGCAGTTATTGAGTCCGAACGTAAGAAAGTAGCTGCCATATACTTTATGACCCGTCAGGAATTGCGTCAGGTGGTAATTGACATCGCCGTGCTTCTGATTTTGTCATTGCTACAGTTCGTGTATAAAGATCCTTGTCCACTGAGCCTTTGTTGCTGTGGCTTCTTCCTATTCCTCTTACCATCTGTTTTTGATCCGTTTTCGCCTCAGTTTTCGGCGATGACTTTGATCCCTGCATTTGCCCTATATGCACTGCAAATTCTAAGGTTTTTGAATTTTTTATATTTGTCTAACCTCATTTAGGCTTTACATGTTGGTGCTGCGTACAGATAATAGAAGTAATAACTTCTGCAAGCAGCTCTTTTTCTTCGCTTTTAGCTCTCTCACTTTTGGCATTAATATGGTATCAGATTTTGAAAAACTTTTTCGGCTTTTTCGACCGTTTTCCGGATATCGAGTAACTAATACCTAAGAAACATTACAATAAATTATGGCCACCTGCTTAGAAAATCTCCATAACAATATTATATGCCAGTTACCCAGGAAAGATACTATGAAACGAATGGTTTGTCGCGCTCGGAATGAAACCGGCATTCCTGCAATTCCAGTGGATGCTGAGCATTCGCTAATTCCACAAAAATATCGCACGATTAGCATTAGTGGTGAAGAACATTAGCTTCTAAGATATGACTCGGAAAAAGCTATGTTACCAGATAGGATGCTTATTTTTTCAAAAACGGCAAATTTAAATATTTTAGCAAATAGAGCTAATTAGTATGCAGATGGTACGTTTTCTGTTGGTTCAAATTTATTTTACCAATTGTATACGTTACATGAGCAGTACGTCGGAACGATAATACCAATTGTTTACGCTTTACTGCCAAACAAAACAAAGGCCATCTACATAAAGTTCTTAGAAAAATTACAAAATATTCGTCCAGTTATGCGCCCAGCTCAAATACTTCTCGATACAAAATGTATGACGAAAAGTTTAGTCTGAGGGACTACAAGTAAACCATCATTTGCATTATGGATACAAATGATGACTGATCTTGCGTTCGTACCACCGGCAAAAGTGGCAGAAGTTTTCGACATTTTAGTAGAGGACAAAAATTTTTCCCCAGAAGCCCAGGCAGTTGTTGACTACTTTGAATATAACTACAATGGTCGCCGTTTGCGTAGACAAAAACGTCCGGCTACATTTTTTATTGATATTTGGAATATGCACAATCGAACTGTTGAAAATACGTTTCGCACCAATAAATATGTAGAAGGCTGGCATCGACACTTTCAAGAAGTTTTTGATGCTTCCACAAACATATTTAAATTTATAAACGCCTTAAAAAAGGATAAAGTCCTGAATAACTTCCAAATAAACCAATTTCTAACAGGCGGACCTGCTCCCGCACGAAATAAAAGATATACCGCTCTATAGCAACGTTTACGAAATATAGCCGTAGATTACAAAAGTAGGGATACCTTAGATTTTTTACGAAGAATTGCGCATGATATTGCACTGTAATTTATTTAGTGGATGCACTTGTTTGTGTAAGTATATTGTATTGTGTTAATCTTTTACTGTACATAAAATTTTGTTTTTTTGAATTATTTAAATTTTAAACAAGAACTGTTGTAGTATAGGGATACAAGATAATTACGACACGGGGGCGAAAGGCCCGGGAACGAAATTCCCGGGGGAGAAATCCCGGGGGCAAAATGTTCGGGGGCGAATTGTGGGGGGTGAATTTAGCCTCCGAAGTACATTCTTGTATCTTAAACCCCAGACATTAGTCTCTAGCATTCTGTTCCGCACCATACCTTTTTCGCGACTGATGGCCGTGCGGAGTTGCCTCCTCAACTTAGTATACCTTTCATGCTATCGTCTGTGATCACCATTTGTGGCGTTCCGATTTTTATTTCCACGGGCCAGCTTTTGCTTTTCGTGGAGGCATGTCCTTTGCAGTTCAGTTGTCTCCGGCGGTCACCTATTTTTTGTCGTTGTTTCACCTTTTTGGTTCGAAATTTTTATCAAATACTGATGTAAGTATTTGCTTAGATAATTCAGCATCTAGGTTGTCGTCGAAGTGTGCCAAGGTGCGTTGCAGTTCTTTGGTGAACTGGTCCAGCCTCTCTAGATTGAACTTCCACCCTCTGACCTCTCTTCGGGGGGTTTTCTGTGGTTTTCAGAGCTTCTTCTCAAATGTTGAAGGTTATCCATTCACCATAGGCTAGGGTTTATTTTCCTTAAAGCACCCTATAGTTCTTAAATTAAATTCTAACGCTTTTTGTGTAAAACCTAATAATATTCTGTGGAAATTCACTGATTACAGCTGAATTAAGCTGAACTGTGGATCCTTATCTTAATATTCTACATTAATTTTTGTTTGATCTACTGCTGATGATGCATGGCTTGGTTTGGGAAGCAATGAAAGGTTCCATTTTTTATTAATTTTATTTAAACATTTTTCGAATTTACCTTTAACTATATATTGCAAATAACAAAACATTGAAGTATTATAATAATTAAACTACGTATTTTCACTTGCTACTAAAAAGTCGATTTTAAAATTATTCCCTATAATGGGAACACAGAATAAATATCAAAAAGTGGAGTATAGTAATTTTTACATCAAAAATTTTTATTTCCTTTTTAATTAATACGCGCCTTTGTCGTGTGCAATAAAATAATAAATATTTTTTCAAAGCTCCGAAACAGGGCCACTAACTGTTTGTTGTGCCAGAAGTTTACGGCGGGAAATTTGCATAAGCAATTTCAGTGTTTATGCATTGCTCTTTATTCTGCATACATATAAACCATTACAGTCCTTATCAAAACGTGTACATTACAAAAGATTGGCTTTTTGCACTAAACTGCATTTTATACGAGCTGAATATATTTTCCGGCGATAAGAGACCATTTGCATGTCGCTGCACCCTATTTTTAATAAGCCCGACGTGCTTCCGAAACGCGGGCGCGCGGCTCGAGCTTCGCGCGCCTTTATCGCGCGGGCCGCCTGCTTTTTGCGCAGCAGAGCTTAATTAGTATTAATAGTTTTGAAAATTAATTAGCGCGGAATTCGCGGCCTGAATCGGCCGGAGCGCCGGCTGCTAATTAGTCGGAAAGCGGCGCACATCAAAGAATCCGAGAGGGATGGCCGGAATGTCGGCGGAGGTGTGATAAAACGCACTCCAGAATGGGCGGACAGCGGACGCAGGGAAGTTCGTTTGCTCGAACAGGGCGTCTTTTGTAGGCGCCGGAATTATTTAGACGTGTTTAACCTTTAACGCCGCTCGTCGTTCTGGCACCTTCGAGGTGCTCTACAGATTTTGGCAGATTTGGCGTATGCTACGCGCATACTTTGTTTAACCGACGTAGTACTAGGAATGTAATGGCAATTTACGATTTAAACCACCAAGATGCTTTGTTCCTTTGTAAGTATATTTACGTATATTTTATATTTTAATATTGTAATTTAAGGTTTTTTTTTTATTTTTGAGGTTTATTAACAATAAATGAAACATTTAGACAAATCTGTTTTTCGAACAAAATGTACAGGCTTTTTTCAGAATAAGTTCCATAATTGGGCTTGTAAAAAATAAAGTATTTTATTTATCAACTAATGGTCCTAAATATTGACCAGGTAGACCTCTCTACTAGCTGTATACAGCTGCTACCATTTCTGGAGGTCATAAAAGCAAGCAGAGAAAGCTTTACCCAAAATGCTGCAATATGTTTAGGACGTTTTCTTTCCATTCACACTGTTATATGGAGAACAATAAAAAATCTTGTAGCGACAAGTCGAGTAAATATGGGTTAGGCTATAGAGAAGGGATACGATCTTTGGCCAGATATGGGGCAGTAAGGGGCCTTGCAATATCGTGCTCACAAATCCAGAATGATTTGACGCAAACGTTTTAGCACGTCAATGTAAAAGTTTTCGTTTATCGTTGGTCCTTAGGCCTCTAGCATTAAAAAATGCGACCAAAATTATATTTGCTTTTGAAGGCTTATTTTTTAAAAGTTGGTGAACCATAAGCTCTCTATTTCGCGCTTTTAGGCATTTTGTTTGAAGATTATAACTTTAACTTTTAGTAATAATATTTAACACAAGGGTGAAATCAATTCTGGCTCCTTCCAACAGTCCAGCAGTAATTGTTTGTTTGGTTTCTTTCTCTTCTTCTGTTAGTGTGTGAAAGACAATTTTATATTAAGTTATTAAGCCTTACCCGTTCCACACTTGCGACGAACGGCCGATTTTAGAATTGTTTGCACTGCAGTTTTGCCCTCCTAAAACATTTTGTGGCATTCAAAGATACGACTTTCCTATAATGCCTCGTTATCATATACCTGCTGTATCATATTCCATAGTTCCCTAAGGTTTTTCCTAGCTTAAAGCAAAACTAAATGTTAACTGTCTGTTCAGAATCCGTGATCATCACGTCACTCGTGTAACTCCTAACTAAATGCGCTAGCAAGCTAATGAATGGATGCTAAGCGCAGCCCTACTATCTAGTCAGTTTATATGGAAAGACTTCTAAAGCTATGTCTATTTAGGAACTAAAAATTTAGCCCTAAAATTTACTGAAAGAAGTTGTATTCTAAAACAATTCATTAGTTGCGAATAAGTCATTAAGTACTATTTGTAAAATTAGTAACAACAAAAATTACTACTAGTATTTTGATCTATTGACTAGCGCTCCGCTGGGCACAAGTGTAGTAAACACAGCTGATTTCGCGTGTTCAATTAAAAGTGATTTTACAATAATAAATTCAGAATCTAAAGGTAAAACACCCTGCTATTAGTGTAACAAGATAGCAGCAAGGAAGAAACATTGGAGTAAGGTAGGAAAAGACAATTTTAAAGCCATTTATAACGAAATTTAAAAGACGGCAAGAAGCGGACGACGACCTCCGAGGAGCCGATCCGGGTCAGCCGCTTAACACGCCGTACATATTTTGCGCAGAGTAACAGGCCCGGCCTTAAGTTTTTTCACTTTTTCAACTGTCACGGTAAAAATTATTAAAACCACTCGTAGAAATGGAAGAAAACAGTACAGAACCACAGAATATGATGAAACTTTTACAGGAAATAAACAGAAAATTAGAAAATATAGAAGAAAGTAACGGGAGAATGGAAAAGAAGTACGATAAATTTCAGGAGGAACTCAATAAACTAAAAAACGATAACGCAAAATTGAATACGGAAAATAAGTCACTGAAACAGGGACTTTTACTGCAAGAAAAAATAATCGAAATGTTAGAGAGGGAAATTAGGAAAAATAAAATAATCATACACGCAGTGGAGCAGCAATCAGAGGAGAAAGATATACTTTTAAAAGAGAAAGTAAGAGCAATTTTACGCTATATGGACATAGTTATGAATATGGAAGAGGAAATAACAGAGATAAGAAGATTAGGAAGTGAACAGAAAGGAGGAAGAAGACCAATAAGTTTAGAGTTAAGAAGCTGGAATAAGAAGATAGAGATTCTAAAATCAACAAAAAAACTAAAGGGCACCAAAATCTACCTAGAGGAAGAATACTCAAAAGAAATCCAGGAACAACGGAGGGAATTAATAACATATATGAAACAATATAGGCAAAATGGCTACCATGCCATCCTAAGATATAACAAACTGGTAATAAATGGAGAGGTAGTTACACTGGATAGACTAAAGCAACTGGATAAGCAGGACAGAATGAGAATGGATGATGACAAAAGAGGGGACGATCCGGAAAGTGTGGCAGAGAAAGAGATCCCAAAAAAAGGAAGAACTATGAGCCAGAGATCTCCAGAAAGTAACGATGAGGCGGAACTACGAGAAAAACTACTCAAGATAACGAAGACGAGTAGATTTTCAAAAAACGAACAAAAGTAGTTACAAAGCAATCTCCAATGAAGACTGAAGAAGAAACGGCTAAGAAAAAGGCTAAAGATGCAGATATGAAGAAAAAATACAATTATACAGAAACAGCATACAAAAACAATACGGAACACAAGACATCAACGAATTACGATTCAATAGCAAAAGAAATAGAAACAGGAAAAAATACGAAAAAACAATACCAGCAGTAAAGAAAGATGTCAATAAAGTAAACATAGGGACATGGAATATAACGGCTTTAAACGGAAAGGAGATAGAAATAACGGAAGAAATGAGCAAGTTCAAAATAGATATTTTAGGAATAAGCGAAACGAAGAAACAAGGAAAAGGAAATATAAAGCTAACGAATGAGTATACGTTATATTACTCAGGAACAGATCCGGGACAAAGAAGTAAAGAAGGAGTAGGAATAATTATCGCCGATAGATTAAATAGAAGAGTAACAAAAGCAGAAACAATTAATTCAAGAATAATGGCAGTAGAAGTGGACCTGGGTCAAATTTTCTACATAATACAAATATATGCTCCGGTAGAGGGAGCAGAAGTAAATAAGAGGGAAGAATTTTATGAACAACTACAGAGGACAATAGATAGTGCAAAAGAAAAGAGTAACAAAATACTGATAATAGGAGACTGGAATGCCAGGGTAGGCAGCAACATAAATACAGGATTAGGTAGCTTAGGACAATACGGAGAAACGACACAGAACAGAAACGGAAGAAAAATGATTGAATTCTGCATAGCAAATGACCTAATAGTCGCTAATACTTTTTGGTACCAACCACTAGAAGAAAAGTACACTTATGTAGCAGAAGAACGAGGAGAAAGAAGCCTCATAGATTACGTGGTATACACTAGGGAACTAGAACAAAAAATAGATGAAGTGAAAACAATAGTAGAAGCGGAACTCTGCACGCAACACAGATTGGTGAGAGCATTACTAAATGACATAAATATTACAGAAGAAGAGAAAAAAGAATACGAGAGAATACCAGTATATAAACTAAAAGATACTGATAGGGCAGAAAAGTACAAGAAAAGCATAGATGCCGAACTCAAAAAATTTGAACTAAAAAGAAATGAAGGGATAGTGGAAGAAGTAAGGAAAGTATTCAAAGAAACATTGATAAAGAACGCCACACAGATCTGCGGAGTAAATAAATTTAAAAGGGAAACCAAGAGGACCAGATGGTGGAACGAAGAGGTAAAGAGAGCAATTAGAGAGAAGAAAAAAGCATGGAAAAAATATATAGATACCAAAAGTCAAGAGGACAAAGAAGATTATATAAGAAAAAGAAACAAAGCCAAAATAGACATAAGAAAAGCAAAGACTCAATGCTGGGAAGAATTTGGACGGGAACTAGATGAACTATACGCTAAAAACAACAAACATTTTTGGGGAATAGTAAAAAAGTTACGAGGTAATAAAGGAAAAGAAGTAAGAGGAATAAGAAACAATAATAATGAATTAAAAACGGAAACAGAAATACTACATGTATGGAAGGAATACTACGAGGAAAAATTTGAGGAAAACCGAAACCAACAGGAAGAACAAGATGAATACGAAGATACGGATGAAGAACAACAAGAAAACGCAATAGAAATCGAAATGAAGGATGTAGAAGAGGCAATTAATACACTTAAACTTGGCAAGGCAGGGGGAGCAGATGGTGTCGAGGCAGAGGTGATAAAAGTCATGGGCCCTGAAGGAAAGATATGAATACATGAAATATTTAAGAAAGCATGGAAAGAAGAACGGATACCGGAGGATTGAGAAAACAACATAATTATACCAATCTACAAAAAAGGAGAAACAGGAAAATGTGAAAATTATAGAACCATCTGCCTTTCCTCTACAGTATTCAAAATGTACACGAAGATTCTGCAAAAGAAACTCATACACTACATAGGACACAAGCTAGCCGATGAACAAGCAGCATATAGACAAGGAAAACAAACAACAGACAACATACACATAATAAGAAATATAACGGAGAGAACAATAGAAAGAGGAGGAGAGCTGTTTGTGACACCCATAGATTTAAAAGCAGCGTTCGACAATATAAAGAGAAGTCACATATGGAGGTATTTGGCAGAATTACAAACACCAAGAAAACTCATCAGAAATATCAGGAACATGTACCAGAATGTCAAAGGGAAAGTGCAGATGAACGGAAAATCTTCAGACACGTTCCTCATGACAAAAGGAATAAAACAAGGAGATAGCCTTAGTCCACTCCTATTTATAACACTGATGGACAAAATCTTATTAAACACAAGAACAAAAACACAGCATCTGCAAACACAAATAGGACATTACCAACTAAGGCAAATCAAAGTAGACAATTTAATGTACGCAGATGACATAATACTCATAGCAGACACCCACAATAAAATGAAGGGACTGGTTAAAATATGGAGCGAAGAAATAGAGAACATGGGCATGGAAGTAAACACTAACAAAAAAAAATGATAATTATAAATAACAAAAAATCAGAGATGGTAAGAAGAATAGAAATAAACGGGAATACAATAGAAGTAGTCACAGCAGTAGAATATCTTGGCTCCGTAATAACAGATGACGGAAGAATAGAAGTCGACATAGCAAATAGAATGAAAAAGACGAGGAACATATACTACGCAATAAACAAACCAATATTACAAAAACAAGAAATAGACAAGCAAGTGAAATTGAAAGTTTACAACACAATAGCAAGACCAACATTAACATATGGAAGTGAGACATGGACCATAAACAAAAAGCACGAAAGCAAGATCAATGATGGTGAAATGCAGTTCTTAAGAAAAATCGAGGGGAAAACCAAATGGGATAGAGAGACGAACGAAAGAATCAGACACACTCTAAGACAAGAAGGAATAATGGACTTTATAGAAAGAAAGCAACTAAGATGGTATGGCCACATAATAAGAAAAGATGAACAATCGCTACTAAAAAAGATCACAGAGTCAGCAGGAGAACGAAAGAGGAAAAGGGGTAGACCCAGAAAGAGGTGGACACAAAGGATCGAAGAAATCGGTATCAAGAGGGGCAAAACATTGGCAGATATGAAAAGAATGGCAAAGAACCGGAAGGAGTGGAAGGACTGGACCTCATATCCGACACCCTGAAGGGGTACAAGGAAAAGAAGAAGAAGAAGAAGACTAGCGCTCCATTGCTTTGAGTTTCGCATGCCGGCCGCCTATTTCTTCCATTTGATTACAATTTTATAAGCTCTAAAATGAGCTGTTTAAATTCCTTTTTATTTGTTTTAACGAAAACGAGTAAATATAAAATAATTATAAAAATTATAAGAAAATATCTGGGTTGTTTGACACTTTGCACACAAAAATTGCTGATATTTTTGGTTAATTTTCTAACATAGATATTGATTCTACTTAATTATCTTTAAACCTATTTATTAATTTATCAGAAAAGTTCTTTAGAATAGTAAGTAGCTTAAAAAAATTAATAGTACATGATAGTTAGTCAGTGCCACACAAGTGTTTATTACAGAGGTGTGGTTATTACAAACAAATCTATTACAATTGAACGCAAAATGCAGGATTCATGGGATCTCCTGCATATTTTGTTTCTAAAGTGGTTTTTATGCCATTTTGAATCTATTCTGGTAAGGGTTTATGTTTTTGGGTAGTTACAATGGGCACTATTAATATATCTTCTAACTTCTACAAAAACAGGCTCTTCTAAAACAATTTACTTTCCTGTAACTGCCAAATATCCCTGTAAGTATAGGGTGTACAAAATTAAACTTTAGTATTTGAAATGTAAGATTGAATTCCATTCTGTGAACTTTGGAAGTTCAGATTGATGCGGTTCGTATCTAAACACATGGCAAAAATCACCAGCAACACCGTACATTTGTAAACCGGGTTTTACATAATATAGCAGTTGATACTAATTTTTGAAAAAAAACCTTGTATGAGGCGATGAATCTTATTTTTCTTTATAAATGGTCAAAATTTTTGCACCCTGATAATCACGAAAAACCAATGAATCCACAAACACTGTTTAGTGTGCCTGTACTTTTTGAGGACAAAAAGCTAACAGTGCTGTTTCTGTCGATGGTGTACGCTATCAAGACATGCCAACAATTTTTTTTCAATGAAAAAAAAAGATTGTAACTTGAATAACATGTGGTTTTAACAAGATGGAACTAGATGTTTATGTTTATGTTAACAAACTTGCTACAATTTCAAGGCTATAAGAGAACAGACGAAATAAAGAGAAATGAGAAATAATTACAGAAAACTTTGCTGGAAGAACGGTCGCATATCAACGGAGCCATAGAGATCATTTGGCCCATCTCAAATTTGGTACGTAACGGTTAAGTCTATACTTTACACAAAGAGCAATAAAATTCGGATTGTTCCAATATTTTGTTTCATTTAGAAAAAAACATCCTGAAGTCCTATTTGAATCACGTTACAATATAGAGGTGTTGACAGTGACCAAGTCAAAAGCATGGAAAAATAAAACAGTTATGCTTGAGTGTTATGTAAACACTTAAGGGGGCCAGACCCCCTTTGCACTTATTGTCTTCTAAAAATTAGTCTTGCTCTTCTGATACGTCTTTATCAAAAATATTTAGATATTCATTAGCTAATTATTTTACATTCAGCTTGTGTCAAAAATTTACGCGCCTTTTTGCTTACTTATCTCCTACTGCACACAAAATAAACGCGTTTTGAGAAATACAAGAAATATATAAGCTCCAATACTTATAAATTCTAATAAGCTTGTGAACAACATTCTCGCAATAATATAATTATTAATGTTTTTTTAGGAAAAATAATAAAAGCACAAAAATTTCTTTAAATATTTACAAAATACTAACGATGGAGTAATTTTGACCACTGACTAGGCTATACAAAAGTAAAAAATGTCTTTCTTAACTAAGTAAATACTAAAAATCACGAAAACAGTTAGTTGGTGTTGTAGAAAATCTTACCTTTTCTCATTTATCACGAGACACTTCCAAAAGTAGCAATTGTGTAGAGGTGGATGGTGACAAAGTTTACGAGATGTTTTGGTTTTATTTAATTTAACAATCTGTTACGTTAGTAGAAGTTTTAGTTAGTATTACATGTCCTGAAGGCTGATAGATAACACATTAACAGACATTGTTTCTGATTGTTAATCGATGCATTGTAGACTTACATAATAAGGTAATCTTGACAATGGTAAAGATTTCTTCCAATCTGGAGGAGGCTTTGTCATATATTCAGTCACCTTTTTCTTCGTAGATATCGGCTATCCATTTAAATTTGCGTCAACATCTAAAAAAATATATCTCTTCTTTGCTGCTTCTCCGAGTATTTGGGTTTTCTAGAAAAAGGGAATTTTTACTAACAGCAACAACGCACCTACTTTAAATATTGTTGTATACATTAAATATTGTGAAATATAAATAACATATTGTTTCAATTTTCCTTTTTCAATAACATTGCAAAAATATTAACCAATTAAGTCTTGTTATTATTAAATAATTTTTGCAAAGTATAGTTATACTTCTGGAAAACAGTTAAAGGCCTAAGGGGAATGCACAAACAAAAGGTGTGGAGCATTAGGAACGAAGAAGGAGAAGTCGTTACAGAACTGCCACAAATATTAGAAACATGGAAGAGACATTACAGCACAAAATTCAAAGCACCAAACATACAAGAACAATACAACCCCATCAGAGTAGAACAAGAAGAACAAGAAGAGACAGAAAACGAAACAATAACTTTGGAAGAAACAGAAGAAGCAATAGCACACATGAAAGTAGGAAAATCTGCAGGAAAAGACGGAATAAGCCCTGAACTAATCAAATACGGAGGGGAGTGTATAAAGAAATGGACACACAAGATATGCCAGCAAGTATACCAAGGAGAAGGAATACCGAGGGATTGGGAAGAAAACATAATAGTACCAATCCACAAAAAAGGTAACACAAACCACTGTGGAAACTACAGAGCAATATGCCTGGCATCCTGCGTACAAAAGATCTACACCAGGATACTACAAAAAAAGATAAGGCATCACATAGAAGACGAGCTATTAGAGGAACAAGCTGCATACAGAAAAGGCAGACAGACTCAAGACCACATATTTACGCTTCGCACAGTAATAGAAAAGACACTTGAAGGAAACAAAGAGCCACACCTGGCATTCATAGACCTCCTAGCAGCCTTCGACACGGTACCAAGAGCAACCCTGTGGAATTCAATGGAAAGAATTGACGTCCCGAGAAAACTTGTAGAAGCCACAAAACGACTATACGGAAGAACGAAAGGAATAGTAAGAATACAAGGACAAGAATCGGGAAATTCTTGATGGAGAGGGGATAAAACAGGAGACTCCCTCAGTCCACTAATTTTCATTATCATGATGAATGAAATAGTTAAGAATAGCAGGAACCCAAACCTGAACACTAAACTAGGACACTGGAACATGGGGGCAATCAATATACAAAGCCTCGTCTTCGCAGATGATATACTACTCATAGCCGATAGCCAAAGGAAACTACAATAAGCAATAAATAATTGGAACAACGAAATTAAAATAAAAGGAATGACAATAAATGCGAAGAAAAGCAAAATAATGAGAATAAGTAAGAACACAGATAAAGAACAAAAAGACCTGAACGTAAGATGTGAAGGAGAGCAATTGGAACAAGTGGAGAGCTATGAGTACCTTGGAGTAATAATAAGCCAAGACGGAACAGTAACAGATGAATTAAGGAACCGGATCTCCAAGGCCACTAGAGTATACTATCAGATCAACTTAACATTAATCAACAAGAAAGAGCTGAGCAAAGAGACTAAGCTCCACCTGTATAAAATAATGTACTTACCTACATTAACATACGGAATAGAAAGCATACCGCTACAAGACAAGAGCAAAAGTAAATTAACGGCTGCGGAAATGAAGTACCTGCGACGTATAGTCGGAAGAACAAAGAGGGGCAGAGTGAGGAACATCACAAGAGAGGAGTTAGACCTAGAACCGCTAGTGGAAACACTACAGAAAAGACAACTAATGTGGTTTGGGCACGTGACACGAATGGGCGAAGAAAGGCTGCCAAGAAGGGTATTAGAGGCAAGAAGAGAAGGAAAAAGAGGAAGAGGAAGGCCAAGGCAAACATGGATGGAAACTATCAGGAAGGAAGTGGAAAGGAGGTGGAAAAGCATGGCAGAAGCTAAACAAATGGCTAGGGACAGGAAGAGATTTCGAAAATGGATAGAGGACCCGACACCTTAGGGTATAAGGGATGGACAAAGAAGAAAAAGAAGTTATACTATTGGGGCTTGGAACTAATTTTAAAGAATCCACAACAGATGGCGATACAAGCACTTTTTGTCATCAGTATTTTATGGTAAAGCACCACCATAAGCTTGAATTTTTTTGAACTTTTTTGAACGTTATATATATTGAGTTTTGTATCAACAAAATGCAATTTGCAGGAAGTGTTACCTTTTTTGCTTCCATTTGAAGAAATCAGCATGTAAAAGTCTTAGGTTACTGTCCGAAAATTATGGTGAACATTAATTTCAACTTGTGAGTTTAAACGATTAAAAGAGGTAATTTCGACAAGCAAGGCAAGGAGCGCCTTGCCAACCAAAGAAGTTTGAAGATATAGAATTGGAAGCATTATTGATGAAGATCCATGTCAAATAAAGAATTGGAAAATTCCTTGAATTTTGATTTACTGACCGTCAGTAAACGTTTGAAGGCACTCGGAATTATTCAAAACCAAGAAAATTGGGTGCCACACGAATTGAAGCGGAAAGAAGTTGAAAGACTTTTTCCCACCTTCAAACAGTTGCTTCAAAGGCACAAAATGAAGGAGTTTTCAGATCGTATCGTAACTGGTGATAATAAATGGATTTGTTACGAGAACTCTAAACGCAGAAAGGTCAGATATATGCTCGGCCAAGCATTACCAAAGATAATGCTTTGTATTTGATAAGATCAGGAGTGTTTTATGAGCTGCTTAAACAAGGCGAAACTATCACTGAGGATCGTTAACCACAACAACTGATTAAGTAGAACCGAGCGTTGAAAGGAAAACGAGCGGAATACGCTGAAAGACGCAATGAAGTGATTTTCCAGTACGACAGCGCCACATGTTACAAAGCAAGTCAAAAACCATTTGGAAACACTGATGGGATGTCCTACCCCACTTTCCGTATTCTTTTGAAGATCAAAAAGTTGTTCGATTCATGGATTGCAACAAAGAACGATGCATTTTTTCGTCGGGGAAACGCCTGTTGCCAGAAAGATGGGAAAAAGTTATAGCTAACGATGGACAATACTTTGAACAACTTGTGCTTTACAATTGTTGTCTAAATAAATATTTAATTTTACAAAAAAATCTTTTAGAGTTGAATCCCCATAAAAATATAGTATCGCCGTTTTTCTACTTTAGACCTACAATCTTATACAATAAAATATATCTTGCTAAGAGATTGCTTTTTACTCAAGTAAGAATAAGAGGTTAATAACTATAAAGATAAAAATTAAAAATTAAATGATAAAAATTCGTAGAACATACATCAAAAACTAAAAATCCATTTGAAGTTACACGAAGATTAAAGTTTAAAGGCCGCAACACCACCTCTTTCGGGCTTTGCGAACTTGTTAACCTTCGCTCACGTAGTCCGCCGTCTGCTCAATCCGGATTAATTGTTGAACCTAATGGCTTCGCGCAAACATATTTCGGTCCGCAAACCGCGTTTTACCGGGTGCTGTTTGTACAACACGAAAAGTTCGCGAGCTAATCGGCGGCGGCGAGCGCCGCGACGCGCTCAGCTCCAGATAACGCCGTCCTTACGCGCCCAACCCTTGAAATCAATATCAGCCTTACGCAATCCCCGAATATTTCGAATAAGGAGCAATTTAAAATTTAATGAGCGCGTGGCGTCGCCGGGCGGCTCGGGCCGCAGGTTAGCGGAGATACGGCGCAATATTGCTAACGTCGCCTCCAAGACAAAAACTTGGGAATTGTTTCGCCTACAGCGAAGTTTGGCTTTTGTTTGGGGTTATCGGGATCTGGAAGTGAGAGCCAAAGAGGAGGGCGTGAGGACTCCGAGTATTTCGCTATTGCCGACACCATAATCTAAGAGTTGCGATTGCGTCAACAATTAATTTTCAAATTGTGTGTTAACGAAGCAAAGTAGAATAGCTTATAGTTCATATTCTGAAGATCTGTATTTAAAAATATAAACATTTAAGGGCCTTATTTCATTTCAATTACGTTTTAAATTGAAGTTTTATTTGGCATAGAAGAAATTGATATATCGAATATTCAAATTTGGGAAAAATAATTAATTATTAAATATATTTAAAACTACTTCTATTCAAGCACCAATAAATTATTAATAAGAAATAAGAGTTTGGAAAGGATTTTAAATGAAAACCAATGAGTAGAGAACACGTTGGCTGGAATTGAGAGAGAGTCTAGAAGAAATAATACAGGGACAATCTATAGACACTTAAAACAAAAAAAAATCGTGTAATACATTGATAATGGAGGACGAGCAATGGATAAACCATTTTGAAGAATTATACAAAGATGAACCTCTAACAGGTGACCAACAAGAGGTAAAAACGGAACATAGATCAGAAAATCTGGAACAAATACCGTGGTATAAAGAGATTAGTAGAAATTATAAATAAACTTAAAGATAACAAAGCGACAGACACAGATCGAATAAGTACAGAGTTGATTGAAAAAGAGGAAATAATAGTACCTAAGAAAATACACAATTTGATAGTCAAAATTTGGAATGAGAAAAAATGCCAGAGCATTGGACAGCAGGAATGATAATGCCCATTGACAAGCAAGGCGACTTAACAAAATGTATAAACTATAGAGGGATAATGCTGTTAAATATTACACACAAAATTTTAACTTCACTGTTTTATATATTGTTTATAGATTTCAAGCAGGCATTTGACCAACTAAGAAGAGCAAAAATAATGCAAAATCTAGAACTAATAAAAACACTCCAAAAACTAATAAAACTGATTAGAATGACAGTGGAAAAGTCAAGAGCAATGGTCATCGTAGGGTAGAACAACTCAAACAGTTTTAACGTAAACAGGGAAGTACGGCAGGGGGGTGCCCTATCAGTGCTACTATTTATAACATCATTAGATGACATACTCAAAAAAGTGAAAAGTAGTGGAACAATCAACGTAAAATCTGTACAGATTATTGCATACGCAGATGATATAGCAATTGTAGCAAGGAGCCGAATGAGCATAGAAGATGCATTTACAATAATAGAAGAAGAAGTAAAAGAAAGAGGATTGGCAACTAATAAAAAGAAAGCAAAATACATGCTTTGTAGTAGACAAAAGGAACTAATGTTTGCAGAACCGAGAACTAGAAGAAGTGGAGACATTTAAGTATCTAGGAAATAAACACATAGAAGAGGCGAAAAAATAAATATTATAGAGAGAATACAGGCAGGATATAAAGCTTTCTATGCCAATAAACAACTGCTGAAAGATGAGACACTGAATAAGAACACAAAACTAAATATCTACAAGACCATCGTCAGACCAATTGTAACATATGCAGCGGAAATGGCAAACCTAACGCAGAAAAAAGAAGAACAACTTAAAATATTTGAAAGAAAAATTGTAAGAATAATAATGTGTCCGAAAAAAAATAGAAGAAGATAAATTAAGATAACTGATGAATTATAAAATAGATACACTGCTAAAAGAAGAAAATATAGTTAGAATTTTAAATCATAAGGAATACGATGGTATGGTCATGTATGTAAAAAGGACAATAAAGAAGCGGTAAGGATATTAACATAATAGAGTCCAGCAGACGGAAGACCGAGAGGAAGACCAAAGGCCAGATGGAAAGAATAAACTGAAAGGTATATAAGATTAATGAAGATATACAACTGGAAATATCAAACTAAAACACACCAGAACCTCTAGGAAAATAAAGAACACAAACAGAAAATGTGGTCTTATCCACCACGGCAAATGAATTAACAGAGCTCAGAAGCAGCTGCAGTTTCTCCGGATATGTGCAGCTTATTGTATTATATAATTAATTATTAAATATATTTGAAGTACTGCTACTACTATTCAAACACCAATAAATTATTAATAAAAAATAAAGAGTTTGTAAAGGATTTCAAATGAAAACCAAAAGAAATTAATTGGCAGCAGATGAAAGCAACATATTGAATTTTGTAACACGATATGAGATTTTATCCTCTTAGAAGAGCAATGAAGTATTGTAATAATTTTCTTTTGTATGGTTTATTAAAGTAATTTAGAATTAATGAGTATATTTTTTATTCAATTGTTTATTTCCAGATGTTACAAAATTATCTAAACTCTTTTAACAAATTTGATGCAAATCAAAGCAAACTTTTTAAAATTTCAAAGCTGAATATAGCTTTTGTCTCAAATTATGAAAATCCAAAAATTTGTTTAGCAGCAATAAAAGCTACATTGTTTGTACTTAGAAAGAAGCTTTTCTTGTTATGGGCAGTAAACCATTAGACTAACTAGCAAGTGAGTTGACGTACATAACATGTGAGGAGAAACACCAAGAGTAGCCTCCTGTCATTATATAAGGTATAAAAGTCTTATACATTAATTTGTTAGATTATTAAATTTTGTCCGCTTTAGGCGTCTAACTGCGTTAGCATTATTTACTAAGTTTGTCACTAGAACACTAGAGTAATCATTAATCCGATCTTTGTATCTGCTGCAACAATCTTTAATGATATCTTCAATCCAAGAGATTTTTAGATTATTATATAATATGCGGTTGTTCACATACTATTCAGCGTCCGCTATTACTAGAATTGCTATGCTTTGGAATCGCTTAAAATCTAGATGTTCGATGACGTAGCACATCTCCAAAATTGGTTCCCATATGTACATATCGACACTAACATGGTTTTATATAACAACACCTTGTTTGTTAGGGTGAGTTGTTTTTACGCGCATATCTAGTTTTTTCGCTTGGTCTACATGTGTTTTCTCTTGGTAGGTTTGTTATAACATATATACCGAGGTATTTGATGTCTTCCTTGAATGGTATGTTAGTGCCGTTAAAAGTTGAAGAGGATAAATCTACTTTGTGGAGGGTGAAAACCACTGATGCCGATTTGTTTTCATTAATGTTGATGCACTGTCTTTGTCCAACTCTCCAATACTTCCAAAGCATTTTGTGGATAAATTAATGCGTGAAATGAGTCTCTGTGTGAAGATAACATAACCGTGTCGTTAGCAAACGTAGCAATTACAACATTGTCACTAACAGGTAAGTCCGCCGTAAACAACTTGTATAGTGTTGGTCCCAGTACACCACCTTGCGGTACACCTGCATCGACTGGGTAGATTGGTGAATGGCTGCCGTTTTCTTTAACTTGAAGGTATCTGTTTTATAGATACGATTTGAAGAACAAATAGTACTGTTTAGTACTGTGGATTAAATGCAGGATAATGGGTTTTAATCTTCTTAGTAGAATTTGGTAAAAGATCTTAGAGAGCGATATCGGTCTATAAGAAGCTGCTGCTTCAGCTGGCTTGCCTAGCTTTTAAGTGGGTACAACTTTAGCAAATTTCTATTAAATTGGATAGTATTGGGTTCTTAGGATCGCATTATATATCTGTGTTATAGCTGCTATCCTTTTTTTGGCAATTGTCGGAGTAATTTAGATGTAACTAGGTGGTATCCCGGTGCTTTACCAGTTTTTAAGCGCTTAATTTAAACTTCTTTAGCTGTACAATGTTTAATGGGCAGGTAATGAGGAATTTGAAAAGTTTATAATCATCTTGTAAAGTTCTGTCTGTTTCGCGCTATTAAAAGGTTGTAGCTAAGTATTCGCCGAATACCACCGCTTTTTCTTCGTCACAGCGTGCCCAAGAGCCATCATTTTTATGAATAGAAGGGATAATAAAATTCCGCTAGGATGCGACGGTTGTATTACGGAGCCCTGTTGATCCCAAGTCCAGATAGGCTTGGTATACCGTAAAAAAGGCAGTGTTACGAAAACTAAACAACAGCCTCGAAAGCTAGACGGTATAATCAGAGACAACTTTTGATTTGAATATTGGATCTTGAAACATGTTAAGCCTCTCTTTCTTGAACAAAAAAATCTCTAAATGCAAAATAAAGATAACATGTTTACAAATAGTGAGGTGGCCGGGAAAAATATACTGAAAATGAAAACGCATACTATAATGTACTGTAGAGACATCGAATATAGACATGAGTGTAGAACGGGAACATTTTGCTGGATAAAGTGATTGATTTTAAGGGCGTTAACAAGAAGCTCCGCAAACTCAGAGTGAAAGGTATCTTCTGTGACTTAACCTTAATATATGTATAGGCACCCACCCAAAAAAATTGGACGAAATAATAAAAAATTTCTGCGGTAATGACATGAAAGTTATTCTTGAGAGCTTTAATGCTAAAGAAGAATCCCTACAACATACAATCGGCAAACAGAGCGTACATAAAGAAAGCATTGACAACGGAATGCGAATAGTAGACCTTGCTGCTACTCATTACGAGTAGGAGAAACTTTATTTCCGCATAAAAACGTGTACAAAGAAATCTGGATCTCTCCCGATAGGAACACGTAAATCAGACTGACCACTGTTTGATTGATATCCGGCACGCTATAAGTTTAATGGATGTGAGAACCAAAAGAGGAGCTGATTGTGTCTCAGAGGATGTCCTGCTAAATGTAACAGAGAAAGAGAGAATTTCTAGCACTTTTATTCAGAAAGGTAAAAGAAGAGAAAAATGTGATGTAAGAAAATTAGAAGCGAATTAGAGCGACTTAATTGGCACCAAGAAAAAATCAGAGTAGGAATACAACAAAAAACAGGAACCGTACAAGAAAATACAGATATAGAGACTCACTGGTATATCATTAAAGACATAATAACACACTATTCTTAAACAATGCAAGCTTTCAATACTTTTGAGATGTTATTCCAACCGGCAATTCTTACACAACAAATTCAGCTTTAAAACAACATAATCCAGTCTTTTCCTCTCCAATAAACATAATTGCATCAACCCATAGGGTGTCTTTCAACAAATATGCTAAATTATAATGGACAATTATTCTTCGCGACCACATTATCATGAACAACACTTATCGCAGAATGTAACAAATACACAAACATCATATGAAACTACAATGGAAGTGACACATAATTCATAAATTCTAGGAAGTAGCAAGGTGCATTATAAACCTGATGGTGAGGTGGTAACCTGTACTGGTGATGAGGATGTAACAGACAAGCCAAATGAGTTTCAAGTTGATAAAAAGAAACGTAAAAGAATAATTGAAATAAGTTAAAATACACAATATAATACAACCACCAATAGATTCCAGTCACTCATAAATCAGAAAGATAAAGCTGCATCAGAAACAAAGCAAAAAAATAATAAAAAAAAGTACCGCTATTTATCTCACATTCTGTAGAAAAAAACACAACCTTTAATTTAACTAATAGAATTGGTAGTTAGAAAAAATTATTATTATTAGGTATTGAGTGGTAAAAAGGCCAAACTTCAAATAAACATGGTAGAAACTACAAAAAAATAAAAAGTACAAAAAATAATTAGACACACATACAGTCTAAATGTTGATAAAAACTACAGAGCACTGAAAAAAATAACTTTAATTAGCAAATATTAGTCCCTTAGCGAAAAATAACAATCGAAACCCTAAAAATCTCTTCTTTATCGACTTAATTAAGAAATAAAATAACTAAGAGATATACAAAATTAATAGAATCACAAATGCAATTGTCCAGTTTTAAAATCCACACAAAAAAAGAAAAATTCCACAATGTAAACGATGCCAGTGATATTGGTATACGCGAAATCAATGTACCAAACCATATAGATGCGTTAAATGTATTAATAGCGACGATTACAAAACTTGTTCAAAAACTTGCAATGACGGTACTCTTTCTATATGCGTACTATGTCACGGGGCTCACCCAGCAAACTACAAGAGCTGTACAGTATACCAAGAAATGTTTGCAAGAAAATCTCCTAAGACGAATGGCACCGTAATTAGGGTAAGTCAGCAATGGCAGCAAGCACAACAACAACAGACATAATCGCAAAGAAATCTACAATAATAAACTACGCCAATAAACAATAGAAATACAAAACAAGCGATAGTATTGGTAGTCTATCCTACGCCCAAGTTTTCACAGTACTTAACATTGCACCTGAAACGATTAGTGAAACTACTTTCAATTATATGCAATTTATGCAATAAATGTTACAACAGCAACAGCAACTCATCAACCAGTGGACTGCTAAAATCAAAACACTCAGAGAAGAATTACATGCTGCTCTACGAAATAGACATGGCCCAATTATATAAAATAGCATTGTGAAATGACTGGGTTATCCCACCACAAACAAGAAATAGAAATATTTTTAACCTACATTGACATTCTATTAATATCAGAAACCCTCTTTTCATCCAAATCACACTTTCAGATATATAATTATAATTTATATTACACTAACTATCCCGAAGCTGAAACAACTGCCAGAGGTGGAACAAACATATTAATGAAGAATCACATAAAACACCACAAGATTTCTATATTCGAGGAAAACTACATGCAAGCTACTAGCATATCAATTGAGAATTGGGGCGAAACTCTTATAGTATCTGCAGTTTACTAACCCCTCCGAACTATAGAGCAAATAAGGAGAATTTGCTAAATACTTTAGCATATTGGGCGAAAGATTCCTAGCGGGAGGAGATTGTAACGCTAAAAATACTAGATGGGGCACCAGACTCACTGCACCTGGTAGAGGGAAAGTTTTATCTGAAGTAATTGATAAAAAGCGCTTAGGCACTTATCTACATACTCACCCACGTATTGGCGTAGGCCAATAAAGATGCACACAAAATACTTGCCTTGCTTAATATTTTTATCACGAAAGCAATATCTGAAAACTATTTGGCAGTAGAATCAAGTTACGACTTGTATTCAGATTATAGCCCCGTAATAGTCACTGTAGGTACAATATTTTTGATAAAATCTAGAAATAAAACCCACCAACCCAAAAATAACAATTACAAAACAGCTCAGAATTATTTAAAATTTGTCAAACAAAAAACTGAGGAAAAAAGAAGGCTCGGGAAGATATAGTAGCGCAGTCGATATCAGTCGGATAAAGAACGCTATGAGAAACTAAAACAATTTCTTCAAAAAATTAATAGCAAATCCTTTAACGATTATCTAGAAAACCCCTCTGCTACAGAAGACACCGAATACTTGTTGTGGAAAGCCACTAAACGAATAAAAAACACTTCAAAACTCATTCTTCCAATACGAAAGGAAGATGGAATATGAGGTCGAACAGACAAAAAAGCAAATATATTTGCACAACACCTGGAAAATGTCTTCGCGCCCATGCCAACACAATCTACAGCTGAAGAAGTAAATGAAATGCACCATATCAACTATAGCCGCTGCCAGAATTATTCACTGTAACAGAAGTAAACAGTTTAATACAAAACAGCATAAACGCTAAGACAGTTCCAGAATACGATCAAATTACGGGTCACCTCCAAAAAAGAACTACCACGTAGAAGAATAATCTTACTGATAACTATATTCAATTCGTTTTAACACTGGGACATTTTACTGTTCAGTGGAAAGCAGCTGAAGTAGTTCTTATATTTAAACCAAGAAAATAACCAAATTCTATGACATGATACAGACCAGCCTGTCTGCTTTCTATTCTAAGCAAACTATTGGAAAAGTTGTTACATAAGCGATTAATACGTCATAACAGAAAGCCAACTGATACCGGAGCACCAATTGGCTTTAGAAGGCAGAATGGTGCCGTCTAGCCGATACACAGAGTTGTTAATGACATCTAACAAACTTTTGAACAAAAACTTCATTGCTCCGCTGCGTTCCTTGATGAAAGTCAGTTATTTGACAAAGTCTGACATAAAAAGATGCTTTTTAAACCCATGCGTTATTTACAATCATAAAATCGTATTTAGAAGAGAGATGCTTTCAGTTAGATATGACAAAGAATTAACACAAACATACCACAGTCGAGCAGGACTGCCGCAATGGAGCGTTTTGGGACCTACACTATACCTTCTCCATACAGCTCACCTTCCAGCAGCAACATATGGACACATAATGTCATTTGCTGATGATAAAGCTATCCTGACAGTTCACAAAAACCCAACTTCAGCAGCAAACGGACTTCAACAATATCTCAATGTACTTTAGGATTCGGGTAACAAATGGCATATCAAATTTAACCAAGGTAAATCTGACCACGTGCAAAGTTTTAGATCTGCCATTCAGATCGTAGATCATAACTTTTATGTTAATACACGTCACACACAATCACATCACACGTTTGCTTATTATATTATACAGATTGCAAATAGAAAATTTTGGCAAAAAAACTTAAGATTGGATCGCTTCCTCCCTCAGTGGAAAATGACAAAACTAACCATAATACTGAAACTTGGTAAAGATCATACAAAAAGCTTTTTACCGTCTTCTGTCAATTTTACGGAAGTTATTCAAAAAACTTGTTTTAAATTAGAACTTGTCCTAGAAAAAGAAAGCCACCACTGAACAAGTTTACTGTATCAGAATGTAAAATCTGTTCTAGAAAACAAGAGGTGCTGCTCTGTCACCTTCCTTGATTGTCTCCGAGACAATTAACAGGTTATGGTATGTCATAGTCATTTTACAATCGAATTTAAAAATTAGTGTCACGATGTATTACAATATTACTACGATATACAAAATAGATACTGGTTATAACAACCATTAAATTTTTCAAATTGGCTGAATGGAAAGTAGTTTACAATGTGAATGTGAGAGAAGTAGTTAGTTCTGACCTTTAGTCTGTAAATAGCGGCTCTTAAAACATGCGCGGATGTTTTGTTAACACACCCCTATTGTAAATCTGTCGTCATTAAGGTATTGGATTTCGATATAACAAAGGACCTTCCGCTGCGAGTAGTAGGTCAAAGGCAAGCCGCGATAGTATTATTTAAGCGGCTTCTTTGTTTATATCCCCTTTGTGATCGATATGAATGCTTCCTTGAAAATGGCACGTCAAGAGCAGCGGCGCATTAAAGTTTTAAGACAATTCATCAAAAGATGTCACCTTGGCCGCGGCCCATTTTTGCGGCCCGCTGCTCGGGCATTCATCACGAACACGTTCGGGCCTCTATTAGCGCGGATAATTTCGTCGCAGGGTAACGAGAGCCCCGGCGCCGGCCTGGCCCGGGCGGCTCCTAATTGAAACTTGACTCCGGCCAAAGCGGCGCAATGCCGTTTGCGAGCGGTCCGTCTCAGGAATGTGCACCCGCTCGGAGGGCGCTTATCTAATTTGTTTCAGAAGGCTCTGATTAATTCCGGCCCCGATGCCAAGCAAATGGGTTTTATCGCAGTTCTTTGGGTCTCTGCTCTTGGGTGAATAATTCGGGTTCCGGGAGATGTATCGGCAAATTTTATTTACGCCACAGTTAACACGCTTTTAAGTTAATTTGTGGAATATGGCGTGCTCCGCGGCGGCTTATTTTGACAAATTGGTAATTTTTGGGGTGCGATCGGGTGCATCACTTGGATTGCTTGATATACCAATTGGAAATTTTGATTTATTATATATACCGCAAACTGATTTTATATAATATTCCTGATATTAAATAAAATCAATTCATGAAATCCTGTTTGCGTATCGTCAAGGGTTTGAGGGATTAGGCCAGGGATCTATGTAGCGTAAGGACCAGAGCTTCTGCCTATCCAAGACCGTCGTGAGGTGCGAAGAGCCACATCCTACTTAAAGTAATCCTATAGATAAGAGAAAGTCGATAAATTAATTCTAGATTAGCACACTATTTATAATGAATAAGATTTGCCCCTAGTGCCAGAGAGTGCCTCGAAACTGAACTGATGGTTTGTATACAAACGGAAGAAATAAATATGGAGAATATGGACAAGTTATAAGAAGTGGTGGATGGAACATAAGATCCTGGAACGAAAAACAAGAAGTAATGCTAGAATTAGCAAGATCAAATTGATGTGTGCTATACGATAGAGGCAAAAAAGAAAGACAGAGGTATAGTACCGTGTGAAGGCTACACCATTATTATTAAAGCTTTCACGGCTGGTCTTTTGGTGCATCGTATGGTTGATTCTCTTGTTTTAGAAGATTTCCTTCTTAAGATATCCGTCGCCACCTCGAAAACCAACCACACGATGCACTTCGTCTTTATCTTACAGTAATGTTAAGAAAGAAGAACAAAGAGTCAAAAGATGTAAGTATTATTACGACTTTAAAATCTAAAACGAATATTAACAACATGTCTTATATTCCTGAAAGAATACTGAAAATACCCTTATAAGTAGACATGCTGAAGAGTTTTTTAAAACATACAAAAATATTTAAATATAATTCTTCAACGTCAGCCTGTGTTATAAGTTAGAGATCTAAACTCACGAAATGGGAATGGCGTCATACGGGCGTGTGAAACATACCAAGGAAGAAATCTTTATACATTTGAACAGAAAGTAAACAAAGAAATGTGGCGTGCCGTACGCCCTTGATTTACACGAAGAGATCCGTGCGTAGTAAATAAAGACAGCCTATACCTAGAACGGAAAGTAACAAAGATGGCTGACAAAATTTAGCGTGCCGCGCTCTGTGCGCTTAATTTACACGAGGTCTGTGCGTTCATGTACGCACGTTGGAGCCGCTCTCACTCCTTAGCGAATAGTCGGGTGGCGAATATTATTGCTGAACGCAAAAAGCGCGCCTGCAACGGCAATTTCATTTGCTTCATCCGAGCTGAGCCCCGATTGTAACGGACATAAGCATATGCTTCCCATAAGAAATACGCGTAAGCCTAATGTAAACATTTGAAATTTGCGCATGCTTAATTAAAGTAGCGGCATCAATGTCCTTCGAGGCATTTTGCATAATTATGTTGACTTTGTACCTGTTATACTAACTTAAGTTCCCTATCCGTGGTAAAAACAAAGCCAAATGTCGACAATACTAAAGTTAGGCTAGGGAATTTTAGAATAAAAACGACCATTCCGTTACTGCTGCCAACATTAGTTTAGAGAAAAATTAAAAAGTACTACAAATGAAGGTAAGAAATATGTTATTTCTTACGCATGAACGTAAAACTTAAAATTGCCGGAGAACATTATAAACGAACGCATAAGCTTTGCATTAATTCAAATTTACGTATTACCTTTTTCTCATAGGCGGCGTTCATTTTAAATGGGCGCTAAGTTAAATTGCTCCATGTTCCCGGTTTAGGGAAAAAGTCGATCCATTTAAAAATCTACACGGTCCCACCTTGCAAGCATTTGAGAAAAGTCCGATGAAACATTGTCAGCCTAAGACGCCAAAAAGTATTTTTGGCGGGCACCCCTCGTATTGTTACATTTATACGCAGATAACAATCTAAGTATCTACACGCTTACTTTAAATATAAAATATAATACAAATACATGTGGACTAACACAGGTGGTAAATTCATTATCAAGTACGAAGTACGGAACGAGCATAACAATCATCCCAGAATTTGGATGATACAAAATTAAAAACAAACAAACTTGATGGCGCTAAAGAAGCTCTAGATGGTACAAGAAGGGTAAATAGTAGCACGATCATCATAAATAAAACACCTTGGCTTTTTACGTAAGTAAAAATTGGCCGAGGGAAAGAAAATAGTACATATAAATTATAAATAACCACCTACTATTCAAGTATGAAGAATCGGCTGTCCACAGATAGTTCTGTACTACACCCAAAAAAGAGTTTACAGAAGTGTGTAAATATTAAAGAGAAATGACCTTCTATAAAATGTGCGCCTTTCGTAGACGCACCGTCGCGTAAACGTTTACGGCTGTAGTTTTTGTTGCGCCTAGCCGACACGGTTGCGCGGAGGACATAACACCTCCCAGCCGCGCTGCTTGTGCACGTGTGAGGACTCGAATAATGCGAAAATTTCCAGGCGTTTGCCAGATGGTCCTCGTAAGCCTCAGAACCGGCCTTAAATTATTTAAATATTAGGCAGGAAAGCAGTAAGGGAAAGTCAAGTATCGGAAAGTTACCGTGTACATTTATAACGTGTAATTCGTTACGTTATGTACAAAAATATTCTTTAGTAATTTGATTGCCTGTAAGTCACATAGATAAGTAATTTTAATAAATATACGCGTATTGTTCACCACTCACAAAAGCAAAACGTTACAATATTTACTTATGTTAACAAATAATTAACCACAATATTAACTGTACAGTAATCTGTTGTAAATAAAACACAATGTATTTTTAACTTTTTATGTAGTTATTGATTTTTAAAGTCAATTAATATGTTTTTAATTCGATGCTAAGTAATATGAGGTAAAAATACGTTTTTATAATAGGTGTATAAATAAATTCTCAGCTTTTTTCTGCAAAATTAAAGTTTTATTTAAAAACAAATAAAAAAAGCTTAAGTATCAAAATATTCTCCGTTGGCATCGATGACCTTTTGCCATCTTTCGGGTAGCTTGCAAATTCGCTGGTGGTGTGGCGGCCTTTTCGCCCTTGAACCGCTTGTATATCGCGGCGACATGCTGGTGGCTTTGATGTCTGCCGCTACATTTTGCTATCGCACACAAAACGGCATATGGGCTTTTGCTCAGCCGGCGAGTCTGCATACGCCGGCGGCGGCACCCTTTGAGATGAAAAGTGCTGTCGAATTAAAATTTCCCGCAATATAATCACACCGCAACACGTCCAGTGCGGTCGTGCTTAATCAACCCGCAAGATTATTCAACCCGCATCGCGGCCAGTGCGGCCGCATTTAACCAACCCGTAAGAAATACTCACACCGCATCGCGTCCAGTACGGCGGCATTTTAATCAACCCGCAATATACTCGCATCGCAACGCGGCCAGTGCAGTCGCATTTAACCAACCCGCAGATAACTACCCCGCAAGACATACTCGATCCGCATCGGATCTCGGCCAGTGCGGTCGTGTTCCCGGCACGAAGACATCGCAACAAGGTGCCCACCGTGAAACCATCGCCGCCGAAGCGGAAGCCGATTCAGGTGAGCGATTTGGCTTTACTTATCGGTTGATATCGGTAGCCTCCCCCATACGCTTTCGCGCTGGCCGTTTAAGGGACGATTTGGGCCTTAGCGTTTTACATTTCAAAACGGGCCGTACTTAGTTTCCCACACCGCACCACGAGGGCAGGGCTATTTAGCTCATGATAGAAGCTCACCGGCTTTGAGACGATAAAGTTATCGATGCATTTTCGGACTTCTTCTTCTGTTTTGAAGTGCGTATCAGCCAAGTGATTCTGTAACGACCGGAATAAACGATAATCGGAAGGGGCCATGTCTGGGCTATATGCCGTATGTGGGAGAAGGTCCCAGCCTAACGCGTCTGCAGTTCATCCGTGTCAAATGTTTGAGGGCGTCCAGCGCGTGGTTGATTTTCAAGACTAAACTCTCCTCCGCGAAATCTTTGGTACCACTTTTTGCACGTTGCATGACATAGCATTCTCACCATATGCAGCACAAATCATTTCGGTGGCTTCAGCAGCGTTTTTCTTAAGATGAAACGCGAAGTGGATAGAAAATCGAATATGCTCTTTTGTGATTGCCATCGTGAACACGGCTGATTATTGAAGTTATGTGCATCAAACGCCAAATCGCATGATGTTTCGAAAGACCAAATGTCATTGCTTTAAAACCGCAAGAGGGCGGACTAATACGTTACATGTAAACGGTGATTTGCGTCCTATGAAATCTAAAGCTGAGAACTTATTTATACACCTATTAATAAAAAAATAAAGTTTTAAGCGTGGTTAAAAGTGGCAATGAAGTGGCAGCTATCAACCAGCGATGATGAGATGTTCTATTTTTTAAATCCAATATTACTATATTTATGAATATGTATCAACATAAACATCTTCTTACTTAAAACAATTGGATTTTTTGTTAATAGGCGTTTACAAAACTAAATTGACAAGTTTCAAAATAATACTGGCTAATACGGATTATATTAGTTTATAAAAAACGTTCCTTATACACAGTGTACCATTAAAAAACCAATTTGGAACAACTTAGTTGCTTAACTTCCGCGGTCATGTAAAAGACAATTGACAAAGTCAATTTTACACATGTTTAAATAATGATAAGAGAAAAATTGGCTTGTGACTTAGTCGTCCTTCTGTACATCTTCCCTACTTACTATAATCTGCGAAATAGCATGCGTCTCCGGTGAACGATCAATTCAGTTTCTAATGTTCTTACCAAGACGAACTCTTGGTTTTTGTCAGTTTCTTATACTGGAAAGGCTAAGACGACGTATTTAATATCAACCATCTTATAATGTACGAAAATCATATACTCAAAACATTATTTTTTAGATAATAAGATAGTAGAAAAACTAAAAAAGGATAGAGATGTGCTGTTTAAATAATTAAGAAAACAGGAAAAGCTTAAAACGATTATGGGTGGTGTTTTTGTATACAACAGAATTGAAAAATTAGTTGGAGCTGATGTAGAAAAGAACCTAAAAAAAGAGAAAATTTCTGTGACACTTTACAATCTTAGTTATAATATAGAGTAAGGTATAATGATCACCCCTTCTCAAAACAGCAACAAAAGGGCAACACAGATTCTGTTTTACGTTTTACTGTTCTTTCACACAGAACAATGCTTACCATTTAGTTTTCTGAGGATAAGATCGTCCAAATGTTTGCTCTCACAGGCGATACACTCTTTCAGCTTCACCTTCTGAGTCATATTGCGCATAGCATCCTTTAATTCCTCAATTGTTCAGGCTAACAGAATAAAATTGGAAAGACATAAACAGTCAGCCATAGAATATATATAATGGGATGAGGGCGGACTGGAAATATTTGTTCCAGAACTTTTCAAGAAATTCTTGTTCTGTGGGCGGCAGCGCCATTTTGTTGAAGCCGCTACAGTAAATTTTTATGTTTGTTAAGTTTGCGCTCCAGGAAATTGCGTAACATCGCAACATAGCAGATAGGGCGTTCTGCTTAGTTAAAAAATACTGGATGCTAAATTCCATAACACATCAAGCAGTTACACACTGATTGTGGATTGTCATTCATAGGTTTTGTGGAGCTTTAAAATGCCTACTTAATAGCCGTCATAGTCGCAGAACTCCTAAAAATAAGCGTCCAACACAAATTCGCGATGTTTACTATTCCATGCCATGATAGACGCTAAAATAGTATGTGTCAAGCGACTCGACTCGATTGCCGTCTACCAACACATTTTATACAGCGGTCAATTAAAAAGAGGGATATGTTCTGGACATAATTAAAATAAAAAACCTGTAGCAAAGGATTAGTTACAAGAAGGAAAGGTATTAAAAATGGAACAATAAGAAAAATCAACTTTCTATATTGACTATTATCGAAGAAATTTTTGTGATCTCAATCGCCATACGAGACAATTTAAAAGAGAGTTGGTGATAAAATGTAAACAAACCAAAGAGAATTTGTACAATATACGATAGTGAACATCCAGGAATCACTTGAACGATATAAAGTCATAACAAACGTAACAAGTTCGACAAGCAAAAAATTAAAAATCAAATTTTTGCAGCCAATAAAAATAAATATAGAGAACTAGTTAGCTGCGTTTACCCGGTTTTGCAGGAGTCATATTTTTGGAAGAAATTTCTCTTTTGAAATAAATAATTTCACCTGGTTGCTTGGTGGTTGTTACTCCATATCTGGATGCTTAATAATGGACAGCTTGGCTGGCGCGAGCTCACAACAATGTAGATAGCCGCTTCCAGTGCAATTAAATAGACATCTTGATGGTTACTTAAGTCATCAAACAGATATTCGACTGTCAAAGTGAAATGAAAAAACCGTGAGAGGACCAAAGTCAGTAATCATACCAAAAATCATTTGATTCTGTTCTGCCGTGTTGGGGTGACGTCTGAACATATGTGGTTACATTTTGTCATAAAGTCTATAATTTATTATTAATAATCTATACAATTACGTTACACCCAACACTCACACCAAGTAGTATGAAACAACGAGATGAAAGTATTTTAAAAAATTGTTGAAAATGCATTATTAGACAGAGTAATCCCTAAATAGCATTAAAAGTTTATGTGAGATAGATAACATATTGGTGAATTAACACAAAAAAAGCATTAAATAAATTGCCCAAAACCTATCAGTACAAGTAACAAGTATTAAACTTTCCATAAATCCGTTGAAGATAGTCTCAATTGAAAAAAAAGATAACAAAATTAGTTAACAACAAAGCACCTGGCGTAAATATGTAAGGTTACCCTTTATCGTATTTTCAAATTTATTTTGTTTTTCAATATTAAATTATCTACGTGCTGTTTTATTTAACATTTTACTTGCTTGTATTTTATATAGACACGCAAGTTATTCCAGATTTTTTTTATGCTACGATATATTATTGAAGTCTTCTTTATTAAAGCCTTTGCAATATACGATTTTTTGTATTGAAATTAAGTACCAGTGGAAGTGTGCCCTCCTTATGATGTAGCTATGAAATTGGAAGATTTTTCGGTTCTCAACCAATGAAGTCGGAGTAAGCCTGCTGTCGTAAAATATACTGAAAAAAACTACTGCAAAAGTACTAAAAAATTACTACTCTAACAAATCGTGCTAAATAAACATGTTCCAAATTTTTAGAATAAGTGGGAGATAAAATTTTTTAAGAAACATCCAAGCCAAACCTTTCCAGACAGAAAAAATTTCAACTTTAAATTATGCCAATCTAAAACCAACTTTTTAAAGAACTGCAGTTTTTGTCAAAATTTGTATATGTTATAGATAAGGCTGTGAAATTTTAGAATTATTTGAATACGTTGTATATAGTTTTCACTTCTTTTAGTTATTCTAACGAGAGTATTTGACACCACTACAAAGATAGCTCAACATTTTTTCAGTTACTAAACAGTTTTTCCTAGTTTGTGTGTGTGGTGATAGGCATAAAATTTCCTTAAAAGTATTGTTAATGTGTTAAAATATTAAAGTGAATATTGTTAACATACATATGACATTTTCAAATTATAACTCAATTATTTCGATTTTCTTGAACCTTTCTTATTCGGGGCTATGTCTTGTCTTTTAGCTGAAATTTATTTGACTTTTATCAAAATTATATTTTAACTTATTTTACTAGATAATAACCAATGTTTATTTTTCTAAATATAAGAATAGATAATAAAAAAACCAAACCAATCAGGAAAAAATAAACTGCCAATAAGGTCTCTAAAAAATATGAGAAAAATATTTAAAGGAATTTTTCGTATAAAGCAACAACATGTATTAATGTAGAATTATTGTTACTGGTAATCACTGTTGCAATTAACTACTTATTAGATGACATATTTACATAATAATGTTGCACCGTTGTCCTTAAAATCTTGGTTATAAGAGAAACTAATTATTATTAAATGTCACCTTACAGCTAGACTGTAGGAATTAAATATTTCCGTCATCAAGTCACTTTCACCTTAACCATAAAAACACTTTAAATAGGAAACAAAAAAGATAAAGAGAAGATTTAGCAACTTATTTGAATCAAAAGGCACGATTTTATCTGAGTAATAGGTCTCGGTTTAAATCCTTAATAAATTGAAACAGAACTATATTTGAAAAAATTCTGAAAATTTTAATCAATCAGAATTAATATATTACGTATAATTAGACTACGATCTACAAATACTATATAATTACCTTTATGAAATAAGCCATTATTTTGAGGTTTTCAGCATTTGCAAAATTCTACTAAGCAAGACTAATTCAAAGAAATTGTAATTTTTTTGGAAACCTTCAGATTAATTAGAAAATTGAATAGAATCTAGGCTGGTTGAGGACTAAAATATGCGGACGATAAATTTACTTAAAACCATAATAATAAAGGCTACAACGCTCTACATGAAAGTTTGGCCTGAGAACTGAGCGGTTTAGGCTTCTATACATTTTCGCGTATTTTTTCTGTTAGACACCGATGATGTAGCAAACGTTGTGCCTTAAAAGACCGATATCATTATCTCTTGTTCGAAATGAATGCAGGAGCTCAATTATTTTTAGTGACTGAGTAGGCTACCCGTTAGCGCAGTAACCCGGGTCTGTTCGCCCCGCAGTCAAACGACTGAACTGTTTTGCCCCCAATGACGTTGTATTTCTTTAGTGACTAAAATGGTGATGCCCTAGAATGTATCTTAGTATTTTTAAGTTTCCAATAAAAGCCACTATTAAAATTAAAAATTAAGAAAACCTTATCATAGAAGATTGCAAGAAAATGTAAAGTTTTGCTTAATAAAATTTAATTTTAGACGTTATATAAGAGCAACTTAATGTTAAAATGTTGAAATTGGAATATTTTCAAAAACATTCTTTAAATTTCATTTTCGTGTTATATATATAACATAAAATGGACAGTTCAAAAAAACACTCAATTACTTTTATTAATGTAATTTATTTACTAAGTGTATGGATAAATAATTGAAATTTTAATTATCTTAAAAAAAGTTTAATGTATTTTTTAAAACTACAAACATTTGCATTATTATTATTGCATTAAAAAATTCTGCCATTCTCATAATTTATTTACATTAAGAAAGTGCAAATCTTGAATTACGTCATATTTCATTTTTTACGTATTTCATAGGTATGTATCAATGGTGTTGGTATTAGTTTGTGCGTTGAATTAGCATCGACTCTGTGAACATAATGATCTAGTCCTGAAGCCAGTTTTCTATACAGTGACCAAACGTGAGTTTTAGTGGGTTAATGTAAACTGCCCCTAAAGAATCTTACATAAATATATTTGAGGGCTCGTAGCAGATGCTTATGTCCTTAAAAATAAATAAATGTTTGAACTAGTTGTAGGATAATCTTGCACAAAGTGCGAAATGCAACTTACTCTACTAAGTCTTTGTTAACTTGATGAGTGTTCCTCTTTTTTACGAACTGTTTTCCATCGAAAGTCCTAAGCGGTGTCAGGCTATTGCGTCAGATTTATTGTTTTTTGACGGAGAATAAAATAAGCCCGACATATTCTTTTTGAACTAATTCTTAATCTAAAATTTTGTAAATCAACATACCGTCGGATAACATAGAAATAATATTAAAAGCACTGCCATATTGTCTAGAAAAAGACCATTGTGGGTGCACAATGTGGAATAAATTAAAATATTATTTTATGTAATGCCTTGGGGCTATTTTAAGACTAAAATTTAACGTAGCTAACAATGCGGTCGAAATGGCTGCATTTAACACTGATTTAGTTTTGGATAGTCAACAGTAGTCTCAGTTTTCCGTATAGCACTATGAATGACACTGCGAATAAGTAAAAATAAAAGGAACTACTATTACCTTGACTGTAGTACCTATTTTTGTGTACTCCGATATATCAAATTCTCCTTAAGGATATGCCTGTTTTACTCCAATTTTTTTCTATTACCTGCACAGTTAGAAAGTGAAAAAGAAATCAAGTTTTAGAATTTCTAAAACAGAGTATTGCACGATGTAACTTATAATAATATTTAGTTATTAAGTCAAATGTCATTGTTTTGTTTTCCTTGTCTGCATTTATTAAAAACTACCAGTCCGGTAAAGGAAGATAACCAACGAGCTTATCCGTAGCTAAAAGAAAACCTGCGCTCACCACCGTAAACAAACCTCAGATAAAGACGGGTGGATTTAACGGTAACAGCCAGTGCGAGAAGAAAGAAATGAAAAACATAAAAATAGTATCACACAAAATGGAATTTGAAAGATAAATTTATAAAACGAACGGGATCCAGAAATAGCAATAGAAGTTGAGGATAAAAACACATATATTTGCATTCTGTTCGAAACAAAGATCTATAAAGGGTATCGGAATATTAATTCATAAAAAATATAGAAACGTCATAAAAACCGAAACTACATATCTGAAAACATAATAAGCATATAACTGAAGAATGACCAGCAAAAATTAAACGTAATCTTGGCGTATGTTTCGATAAACAATAAAGCAGCAATAGATAGGGAGATATTTTGTACAGAATTTTAAAAGTCTATTGATTAAATACCACAAAATAAATCAGTTTAATTCTGGGTAACTTTAATGTACTACGAGTAAATTATATTGTACCAAGAGTGAGACAATAGCTTAAGTAAGCTACTAAGAACGACAAGAAAGAATAAGTGACGCAGTTCCGTACAATTAGTGAATTTCAGATAATGAATATCTTCTTCGACCACAAAGAACACAAGAGGACAAAGGTCAATAACTATATGGTCCGAAAATAAAACTGTGCTTACCTGAAATACTACGTGTAAATAGGTAGTGATCATGGCTTAGTTCCGGATAAATTAAAATTACTGACAAAACAAATCACTAAAACAAAGATGGCGGTATACAATAAACCCACAAAACAATTATACAAAAAAATTATTGTAGAATTTTAGAATACGGTAGCATAGTCAAAAAGAAAAGAAAACATGACAAAAGGAGCTGCTAACGGGTTAAGCACAACTAAACTCAATGAGGTAAAATATAAAATATCCTAGTCTTCTAGTGAAATCAATATTTTACTGGATTATTTAAAAAATACAATGAATCTATCAAGGTAAACCGATCAAATATAATAAATGACACATAAATAGAAATAACCAAAAAAGGTAGAAGAAACCGCAAAGAAAATAGAATACAAAGAAAATTGCAAGATGGAATATTAAATGAGCTGATCAAAGCATACGACGAGAGAATCTGTTAAATCAATTACTATTCAACGTAATAATTGATAAAATAGTGAAAAAGTTAGACAGTCAAAAATGACGAAAATTAAAAAACGCTCAGTTGAAGACAGTGTCCTATATTAATGATGCTGTGCTAATAGTAAAAACTGAAAAGGAAAGACAAAGGCTTCTAGCACGATTTAACAGATTATGTGAGAAATATCATATGATTAGCTTTATCAAAAAAACAAAAACAATAATAATAGCAAAAGATCGAATTAAATGTAAACCAGATTTAACCAATTTTATAAAAGAACAGGCGATGTCGAGGACATAGTAAGGTACAGAAATAACAAGTCAAAGCAAAACCTTAAATAAGGTAAAACAACAAATGTCAATAGCAAACAGAATAGTGAATAATATAAATGAAACAATCTGATACAATCAGTTTATTACGGAAAGGGACTATAGTCAGAGCCTATAAAAGCATAGTTAAGGCCAACAAAGATATACAAGGCAGAAAAAAACGAAAAAGCTACTAGGATCACTGAAAGGAGAGAAAAATAATTAGCAAAACCAAATGTGGTAAAATCCAAAAAGAAGAATAAGAAAATATGCGACATAAAACCAATAATACACCGGGTTGCCTACAGAAGAAGAGAATGGAACAATCATTACACAAGGATGAATGAAAACAATTTGTAAAAGAAGTGCGTGGTAAATAGTCGCACGGCAAGGGAATCTGATTAAAAACAGAAACAATCAGCCTGTTAATAAGAAGACTAAAAGAAAAAAAATGATACTATAGCATTTATAATTCCTTGTACGTATATTTTGAAAAATATTTCAATGTTCATTTTTAACAGTAAACTTAAACTTAATATTTTTTTATATTTTAAATATATTAGTTGTATTTTATTTATTACAGTTTGCTATGAATAATTTTAATATCTAATACCTTATTAAATATTGTTTGTAAAACAAAATTTCACTATGTAATAAAATTTTATTTTTAAATTATAAATTGTTTATACAGTAATTACAATATTAGAAAATTATTATACTAAAATAAAATATACTAAACTACATTAATTTAAGGATTGGTGAAAAATAGCAATATAAAAAATCTAATAAAACTTTATATTGGGCCACTTGTCTACTTTCGCATTGTAAAATTATGTTTTTTGTTGTCATCGCCGGAGATAGTTTGGGAAATTGCTCCTTTCAGTTTACTTCCATTTTATTAATGAGTTCTGCCTCTTCAAGAATGTTCGGATGCCTACAAAATTCTTTCTACAACGCTAAAATTAATATTTATTTGTTATAATGATATAAACTTATAATTTGCTTTAAACGTAGTGTTATTATTGTTGTAGTATAAAACATTTGTATAAAAACCTTTTGTAAGCACTTTTTAGTACAAAAAACTATATTCGCTTTTCTTACCTTGCTGTTTTCATAATTAATTTTCCTTTACTTTGGAAATGAAAATTAAAACTACATTTAACAAGCTGGCGCTTATTATACTCTTTTTATGAATTATAAAAAATAATATTTATAATATGAGGATGTTTTGAAAATTCTTGCTCTTTGGTAAATTTGGTAATATGTTGAGGCACATGGAATAGCCATCAAAAGATTCTCCAACTCATTGACTATTAAAAGATCTACTAGTAGTATTAGTTAGTTCATTAAAGTAACGCATTGCGGGTTGTGAGCTCATTGCCATTAATCGATTAATAAGTAATGTCTATAATAATTTCTGTGTAGTTGTCAGTATTACTAAATGGTAGGCAAGAAAGTGTGAAAAACAAAGTTCAGCCACGACAAGTCAATGTCATCAAAATGGATGTGGTTTTTCTTTGACAGTCGCAGATGAACAACATCAAATGCGTGTAAATGCGTGAACTGATTTGCTCTAATTTCTCCATGACACAAAAAGATATTGCTAAAACTGTTGGGATGTCCCTTAAATGAGCAGACGCCTGATTGTTTCCTAATTTGTTCAGAATTTGTGTGTGGGCAGAGCTAACTATTTTGTAGAAACTTAATAGCACCCTTGGTAGAAAATATGTAAACCTTATAAAAATTAACTGATTGCATTGATCAAAAACTGAAATTTATGGATGTTTAAGTAATTTACAAGTTTTCTTTTTTTCTAACAACGCGAGCGGCTGCAGTGATTTATTTTTAAAAACCTTGATAAAATTATTAATCACCTCAAATTTATCCAAAATCAGCGATTTGACTTTGTCCACTACTTTAAATTAACAATATTGCATTGTGTTTTTCGTTTCATTGACAATGACAAATTACGAAAACTCGGGCACAAATGATGTCACAATTTTAGTTGTATTTTCATGTAATTTCCGGATACAAAATATATGAAGAGTATTTTAATGAGTTACCACTTTGCCGCACTTTGTAAGAAGTAATTTTGCCTAGACCGTTAGTTTGAAAATCGCATGCCAAAGTGTTTGAAATTCTGGAACGATTTGTAATTAATACGTATGTACTTTTACTGTGCTGTTATATGTAAACTAAGATATGTGAACTAAAATTTGAGGTTATTTTGACTTTCCCATTACCTTGTAATTTAACATAATTTATTTGTCTTTAAAAGATCGGAATTCAAGCGTTTATTTTGGTCTGGCCCTTTAAATGTGTAGACTTAAGTCACCTCATTTACTTCTCAGCTGAGCTTTTGTAACAGAGTTGATTTGAACGATGAACAGAATTGTAGCCACCAAATAGACACGGCGGTTCAAAGATTAACGAACATCATACACCACGCAGCCTATTACTCTACACCATCTAGTGGTGATAACCCCGTCATCATCGATAACTATCCACTACACATCAAAAATAAGCTTGCGGAAAAAAGAAGAGCCAGAAATACTTGGCAACGAACTAAACATCCAGCAGACAAAAACAGATTAAATAGGTTAACACGGGAACTAAAACAAGCACTACAGAATTGGAAAAATAAAACATTCGATGATTATGTCTCCCTACGCACATGGTGAGTACACTTGTGGGAGGCCACTAGCAGATTCAAACGCCCAAACAATTCTATTCCTTCATTGCGTAAAAACAAGGGATCGTTGGCAAGATCATACTATGAAATTATCAACTAAGCCCACCTATTAAACCATTCTCGCTCTCAGAAATAAAAAATGAGATCAAAAATCTAAAAAATGGCAAAGCACCCGGATATGATCTCATTACCGCTAAAGTCGTGAAAGAACTACCCCACAAGGCTATAATAGCTCTCACTCAAATATGTAATGTAGTCATAAGGCTTCAATATTTTCCTATACAATGGAAGTTTGGTCAAACAATTCTTTTTCCTAAACCGGGCAAACCTGCACATAAAACCACATCATACAGACCAATAACTTTATTACCTATTCTATCTAAAGTACTAGAGAAACTAATACTGAAAAGAATGCTACATATAATTGAAAAACAAGGACTAATTCCCCAACATTAGTTCGGGTTCCGACAACAACATTCCACCATAGAACAGGTACATAGGGTGGTTAACGTTATAGAACAGGATTTCGAAGAACAAAGGTACTGTGTAAGCGTTTTTCTAGATGTCAGTCAAGCATTTTATAGAGTTTGGCATCCCAGTCTATTCTACAAAATTAAACAATCTCTGTCTCACCAATATTACCATCTCATTAAATCCTACTTAAGTGAAAGATACTATCAGGTCAAATACGCAGAAAGCCTGTCTAACCTCCACATTATTGAAGCTGGTTTCCCGCAGGGCAGCGTCACGGGACCTGTGCTATATCTAATCTTCACAGCTGACCTTCCTCAAAAAGAACAAGTTGTTACTGCCACGTATGCGGATGATACTGCTCTATTAGTATCTGACACCGATCCTATGCAAGCATCGTCTATACTTCAAAGCTACCTCAACAATTTGCAAGAATGGCTAAACAAATGGCGCATAAAAATAAATGCAACAAAATCGACAGCCCTAACATTTACGACCAAACACGGTATCACGCCTCCGCTCTACCTGAAAGGCGCTCAAATACCAACTAAGGACGAAGTGAGATATCTTGGCATACATTTGGATAAGAGGCTCACATGGAAAGTTCACATCACTAAGAAGAGAAAGGAATTAGATCTCAAAATTAAAAAAATGAACTGGCTCCTAGGACGAAGATCTAAATTATCAATAAACAACAAAGTGTTAGTGTATAAAACAGTGATATAACAAATATTGCAATCTTACAGAGATTTCAAAATAAAACTCTACGCACTATAGCCAATGCGGAATGGTTCATCTCAAACCTTACTCTGCACAACGACCTAAAGATAGCATGGATTAGAGATGAAATCGATAGATATAAAACTAACTATGTTACCAGAATTCATTCTCACCCAAATGTGCTAGCACTCAACCTATTAGATAACACAAAAGTAATTAGAAGATTAAATAGATGTAAGATTTTAGACTAAGATAACTAGCATTAAGCAGCATGCGGGGCCCCCCGTTGGGCGATTTCCCCCTACATGTCATATATAGTCTTAGATCACATTTGCTTGTTAGCTCTTAGGCTAGTTGTAAATCGGCAATAATGATAATAAAAAAAAATAATTAAATATTGAAAGTACTACAGTCACATATTTTTTGAACATACAATATACATTGATACTGTAGCAGTCTCTTGTACATTATACTTTGTATGTCAAATATTTAAGTCATTCTATACTTGTTTCTATAATAGAAAAATATAGCAAATCACAGCATCTATAAATAGATAAAGAATACTATACAGTGATACAGCTGACAAAAAGGCAGTAAATATCTCTAGATGATTCTAAAAGAAAAATCCAAGCATTAGATATCAAAAAAAATTTAACGTGTATGTGAGTGTACTAAATACAGCGGCTCTAAGATTGCACTAAAAAAACAAATAATTAAATAAAATAAGCTTTTAAAATAAATTAGTCAGCTACATTACGAAGCACGCACTTTGCATGGAAACCTTAAAAGTGGAGTTTGAGATAATAAAATTTAGAAATTAAAAAAACACGTTATATAAAAGCTAACAAAAAGATTCAAGGAGGAAAAATGTGATGAAACTAATACAAAAAGCAAAATTAGTATACAAAGAAAACGTGCTATTAACGTTTAGATTATCAAAAGACGTAAATTAGCAGCTGGTAGATTAAAAAAGCCTTTCATATGCATATCCCAATTAGAATTTATTTGTGATTAAAAGGTATTTAGCTGGTTAGTCTGAGACTAGAGCATAACAGATTTTATAATAATAACAAGTTTGTAACTAATATGTACAAATAATGGCGAGGAATTTCGGCAATTTTTTTTTAAACTTATGCATCCATAAAAACCCGACATAAGCACATATATGTTTTCTCACAATAATTATTCACTTATAATTTGGTGCTACTCCTTAAATGGGGACCAAATAGTTTTTAGAAGCCACGCCAGATAGAAGAGCTTCAGCAGAGTTGCAGAAGTACCATTTTTCTGCAGTGAATGAGGGTACCAAGGATTTTATTTTTATTTGGTGTTTGCATGATATTTCTGGAAAAGTCATTTTATATACTGCTAAACTATGTAGATAAAGTGTAAATATTTTTTTTATTTGAAAGCATTATGTTTGTAAATTTATAATAAATGTACTAATTAGTATTTCTTCTAGATCAACAACCAGATATATTAGTTATAAGGAAGGCGTATTACTTTAAAATACCGATCAAAGACAAAACTAAAAATTTATTCTTGGAGGAATCTGAAGATGGTTAGGGCTGAGATACTTTGAAGACAATTTAAAAACCAGCGGCCACAAAAATGTCTTGAAAAGATTTATTAAAAACAGTGATGTTTAGTCTTCCCTGATCATAAAACTCAAAATGTTCAAAATACAACTATTATGACTAGTTCTACACCAATTCAAAAATAGCCATTGAGGTTCTATGGTTTATTCACGGTTTATAGAACACCACGAAAAGAGGCTTATAAATTATTTTTATAACTGTGTTCAGATGAGTTAGTGGGTGAAATAAAAAAAAACTCAGGAAGTATAAGACTAGTGCTGCAAAAGTTTTAGATATTTTATGCTGATCTTAGTTTAGAACAATTGTAGAGTTTTGATGCTATAATGATTTTCTTTAAAGAAAATTTAAATTAAAATAATACCTATCTAAGGAATCAAAATGTAGGTGAAAACAGGCATTTCAACTTAAATATATTGTGCCTACAAATCCAACAACTCAAAATTTAGACTCGTTCAATGCAAATTTAAATGTAGTACAAAGGCCTTATCATAAGGTTGCTGTTAACAATTTCAAGATATATATGGACAACTTCTCTACAAGCATACATCTAGTTAGAAAAGTAAAAAAGATTATACTTTATTTATTATGTCGGTACACACAGAAGAAATTGACTTCAAAGTGTTGAGAAGAAAATAAAAAAATTTAAAAATTATGTGGAAGAAGAGACAAAAAAAATATCAGCTACCACGTTCACTATTGATAATTCAGTAGTAAATATGGATCTAGCTACTTAGTAGAGTAATACATCATTATAGAGAGGTTTATATATATATATATATATATAGACATATTTATTAGCAATCAGAACTATTACATTCTATGGGCTAATTGTGTATCAGAATTTCAGCTTGAAATGACGTGACGAGAGCTCTTCCAGTGAAGGACTCTCTTAATCCACAAGAAGGTCTGCTGGCCAAAGTCTGTGTAGTCGTCGTGGGTGTTCTCTTTCCAGTAATGGTTGAAGCAGGTTATTTAAGTGGGCTGCCAATCTATCGTAGTGGGTTCTACTTCGTAGCTTGATGACATCTTTGACATAGGAAATCCTCAGGTCGTCGTGTAGCGTTTGGTTTGAGACATACTACGGTGCTTGAGATATCATACATGACACTTTAGACTGGCTTCTTTGGAGCAATGCTATATTGGATTTGCTTGCGCAACCCCAGATTTCTATTTCATATGTCCAAATAGAGATGATGATTGTTTTATATAGCAATATTTTGTTTTCTAGGGAAAGTTTTGAGTTCTTCCCTAACAGCCAATGGAGTTCTTTGATCTTCAAGTCAATCTGCTTCCGTTTTTTTGGTAGTGTGATCTTTCCATGTTAACCTAGTGTCCAGGTGGAATCCAAGATATTTGATAGATATAGCTCGAGGGAGTTCGACGTTATTGAGAAAAAGCGGAGGACAACGTTCGTGTCTTAGAGTGAAGTCTATGTGCTGTGATTTGTTTTCGTTTATTTTAATTTTCCAGAGATGCAACCAAGCCTGAAGTACATTTAAGTGGATTTGTACTAGGTTAGATGCTATTGCTGGGTCTTCATGAGCTGCTAGTATGGCAGTGTCATCAGCAAAAGTACAGATAGTAGTTTCAGTGGTTGTTGGGATATCGGATGTATATAGGTTGTAGAGGGTCGGTCCCAAGACGATTCCCTGTGGTACACCTGCTTCTATGGAATGATAGTCTGATTTGGCCTCTCCTACTTTGGTTCTAAATTTGCGGTCTGAAAGGTAGGATTTCAAAAGATGTCGAAATACTTTAGTGCGAGGGTTTCTTTGACTTTATATAAGAGACCTGTATGCCAGACCTTATCAAAGGCCTGGCTAACGTCCAGTAGAACTGAAGTACAATAATGTTTTTGTTCAAAAGCGTGGTTAATAACTTGGATTAATCTATGTGTTTGCTGAACTGTAGAATGTCCTGCTCGGAAACCAAATTGATGGGGAGGAAGCCAGGTATCTGGTGAAATATCGGCATTTAGTCTCTGCAGCAATAAGCGTTCTAATACCTTGGAAATTGTAGAGAGCAAACTAATTGGACGGTATGAGGTTACGTCATTTGGGTTCTTTCCTGGCTTATTTATTAAGATTACTTCTGCCATTTTTAGCATTGGAGGCCAGTGCTGCAGTCTTAAAATGGCATTAAAAATGTAGGCAGTAAAGAGTATCCCTTTTTTCGGCAACTCCCTGAGCGTTTTTTTGCGTCACACCGTCTGTACCTGGTGCTTTTCGGATGTTAAGATGGTTAAATTCGTTCTGAACTTCGTATGGAGTGAAGGATTTAATTCGAAATAGGGATTGTGAAATGTTGGATAAACTTGTTACGATGTCATTAATTATATCTTGATTGTTTGGCTTAAAGACAGATGCGAGATGATTTGCAAAAAGATCAGCCTTCTCTTGGTCGCTTCTCGCCCATTTAGCGTTGTGATCAGCAAGATTTTTTATTGGAGCATTGTGTTCTTTTGGTTTTTCTTAGATTTAATTGGTCTCCAGATAGAGTTGTCGAATCTATTTAGTCTTGTCACGTAGTCATTGAAGGATTGTTCACGGAGTTCTTTAAGTTGCGCCTTTAATTGATTGCTAATGCGATTCAGTATATTTTTATCCACGGGTGCCTGGGTTGTGTGCCACCTAGACTGTGCCTTCCGTTTTTACCAATTAAATGTTTTATTTCAAGTGGTATTGATTTTGAGGTATTAGCTATTGGCAGAGATGTAGTACTTTCCATAACTGAATGTTTAAGGGTACTTTTGAGGGCATCCAAAGCGTGTTCGACTTCGTTATGGGTTTTGAGGCTTGTTTTTAGATTAATCCGTTGTTCATTTTTGTATTTATCCCAGTTGGTTTTGTTGTTATGAAGTTTAGGTGTAAAATTCTTAATGATTACAAAAGTACTAATAGTTGCAATTATCGGGGAATGGTCAGATGACAAATCATAACTAGGAAATACTTCCATGTATGGTCAGGAGATTCCGTTGGTCATGAAGAAGTCCAACAGATCGGGAGTTTTATTTGGATCACTGGGCCAGTATGTTGGTTTACCGGTGGACAGAAATAAGTAGTTTTTTTCCTGGATTATATTAGCTAGCTCACGACCTTTGGTAGTTGTTAGCCGAGAGCCCCAGAGAGTATGTTTGCTGTTGAAATCACCTCCAGCAATAAATTTAGAGCCGAGTGTGTTGAAGAAGTCCCTGAAGTGGTTGATTTTCAAGTAGTACCTAGGAGGGCAATATACTGCAGAAACTGTTATCTCGTAGGAGGACGTTTTGACTTTGAGTGAAGTGGCTTGCAAGTAATTTGCTTCATACTTTGGTAATATGTAGTGACTTATAGTATTTTTTATTAAAATTGCAGTACCTGCATGTGCAGTGTTGTCCGGGTGGTTTGTATTATAGGTTAAATAGGATGGAATACGAAAGAAGGATCTGTCGGTAAAGTGCGTTTCGCTAACAAGTAGTATGTCGATTGAATTATGATGTAGAAAAGTCTCTACTTCGTTTTTGTGTTGAATGGTGCCATTGGCATTCCATTGGGCAATTCGTACAAATTTAGCGAATTTTATTGATGAGCGTTGTAAGCATGGTAAGCATTGAGCTGTTTTGTTGCATTAGCTGTTGGAACATATTTTTGAACTCATTTAGAAAAGTGCTGAGAGTAATTGAGTTTTCCTCTGGTGGTTTTTGGTGGTTTTGATTTCTTAGTATATTCGAATGCGTATTGGCCTGTTGTGCCTGAATTATTGGTTGTATTCTGTGTCGTGGGATAGGGTGTATCGGTGCTGGTAATTGTTGAATATTAAGTCTGTTGTTGGCATTATTGGGTTGTTTGAGGAGAGTATGGTAGAATTCAGATCCTCTATAGTTGGCAGGCTGGGGACCACCGCATAGTGCACATGTGGCAGGGGTGTTGTTTGGTTTTGTACAGCTTGTAGAATTATGGGCTGCTCCACATTTCACACAGTAGTAAGGTCTGTTACAATATATTTTGGTGTGACCATATTGCTAACAACGTGTACACTGAGTAAGACCCTTGGTTTTTCTGGGTGGCTCGACTTGCACTATTCTGTTCTGTATGCCTAGTAAACTATATATTTATTTATTGTTATCCGCTGGCTCGAGATCTACAAAGAGTAGGTTTAATGGTTCTTTAGACACTCTACTTCTTATATTTAAAATATTCCTTACTTTGTGTCCCTGATTGGCTAGCTCTTGCTTAATTTCATTTATGTCGGTTGTAAAGTGTAAGTTTTTGATAACCACTCTGAAGGCACGGTCCTCTTTTGGCTGGTACGTATGGTGAACAATGTTGGCATCTTTCATGTGGTGAAGTTTCCTGTAGGTTTCCGGAGTATGACAGTTTATTTTTATGGTGTTATCTGTTAAAATTTTTGTGTTAAAATGTTAAGTTTCCGCAACTGCATTTAAACTTTTGATCATGTCACTGTAGTGTGTAACTCCGTACATAAATATCGGAGGAGGTTTTATGGTTGTATTGTTTACTTGTCTGGTAAGGGTGTTCTTCTTCTTCATTTAGCTGGTTATATCTGTTTGTTAAAGGTATTTGCGTAGTTTTTATGATAGGTTGGGATAGTTTTCTACGTTTAAGACGTTTAACGGTTTGCCATTTGTTAGTGTTGGTGGAATTATCGTTTGAGACTTCTTGAATTTCTTCGTCACTAGTAGACGTCATTCGATAGAGAATTCTGTCGTTGTTGGTTAAAGATTGTGAGGTAGTTGCCATCAGATTGTTGTTGAGATTGGTGGGAAGATACTGATTTTCAGGTAAGTTAAAATTGTTACCTGTTGATAGCGGTTGGCTTACGAATTGAAGGTTGGTGGGAAGTGGAAGTTGCATTGGAGCACCCTGTGCGTAGTTGATGTTCGAATTATTAGGTTGTCCGTAGGCGATGCTTGTTTGTTGATCCATTTCCATTTTTGTTGTTTGCTAGCGCTGTTTAATCACAGGTATGTGGCTGGACCGATGGCGCGGCGTGGTCACCGATATCGCGCGAGAAAATCGCAGGAAACACTCTGAAAACACTCTGAATTCGCACGTCTGCACTGCTTGAGCTACAAAACTCGAATAGAGAGGGTTAAAGTAAATTTTGTCAATTTATTTCTCTCTACCCCTAAATTCAGTAGCTGTTGTCTATAATGTATTTGTTTCCTTGTTATTTCAGACCTTTATCAGTTTTTTAAAGCATGGTTAAACAGCCACTGCTACCGCTTTATAACTTTTCTGAAGATATGTTTGACTCTCTTTATTTTTGTTAAAAAACGCTATTATCTTCTCAGAGATTATTTTTAAATTACAAGTACTGTGACGAGAAAACCTTGTATGATATTTTTTCCTCGTTTAGTAATTAAATGTAGTATGTGTTTATTTTAATAGATAAAACTTTTATATTAATTCCGTGCTAAATCGTTTATTTATAGATAATCGTCAAAATACGGTGAAAATGTTCTTTTACTATGTCAATTGAAATTTATTTTCTCATATTGTTGCTCTTTCTGTAGTAAGTATTGTAAGTTACTACGATTTTAGTTTTATTGTCAGTCCATCCGTCTGCCTGACGATTACTAAAAAATAATATAAATAGTAAACCCTTATTCTTCACAACAGTTTTTCTTTCCTTATTTGATGAAAAACTGTTTACATCTAGTCGCAAAAGCATATTCTGGGAAAATTTTTGCATTCTTCATTCATTTTATTCTTAAGAAATTTACTCATTTTTTGGTAGAAGACAAATATTAATCTAATTAATGTAACTGGCACTATTTCCTTTCTTACTTAATGGTATTATTATTATTATATTATTTTTTCTTGTTTGTTTGGTTCAGTTTTATTTTTATATCTTTAATTACTTACTTAATTCTAAGGCTTTTCTACCCTTCCGAGTGTGAGGCTACTTTTTGTGAAGTTCATTCTTTTAATCTTTCTATGTATTTCTCCATCCTTTACTGTCTTGTGGTAGTGCTCTTGATTCTTCCCATTTTATTTGTCTCTTTTCTACCGCTTTCCGAATTTCTTTGTTTTATGTTTTCTTAGAACTGTCTTTGGATTTTTTTCTTGCTTCATACACTCGCCTCACTGTTCTTTCTCCACTTATTCGCATTATAAGTCTATACCATCTCATTTGTCCTTTCTCTATTACTGTTTCTATTAGTTTTACTCTTATGTTTTCTCTTTATATAGTATTTCTGATTCTTTTTATAATTGTACTGCTATTGTTTTGTATATTTGTACTCTTATCCGTTATTTCTTTATTTCCAATAAAGCTATTTGTAATACTGTTAGTCTTCCGGATGCTCCTTTTCGTTCTTTGATTTTATTGTTTATGCTCTCATATTATACAATTACGGATTTGTATTTGTTCACTTGTTCTAACTCCTGTCCTTCCATCATTTTGGTACTGTTGATTTCTATATTAATATTTTTTAGCTGCCTTTATAATATTTTTAAATTTTTTTATGCGTTTTCGTCTCTCGCTATTATTACCATGTCATTGACGTAGCAAATCTCCAATAATTTTAAGTTCTCCATTTTTCAGCTTTCTACTTTGGTATCTACTTGCTTCTTTCTTACTTATTTATAGCTTCGTCAATGGCTAAAGAGAACAGTATCAGGCCCAACATGCAACCTTGCCTCAATCCTGGAGTTGTTCTAAATATTTTCGATTTTTCATGCCATGCTCTTGCACAATTTTTTGTGATATACGCACTGTACATTTCTGACAAAATTTTTTGTACTTTTTTTCTATTAGTACTTTCCAAATGTCTTCCCTAATGATCTGTCAAAAGTTTTCTCTGGATCTATAAAGCACAAATGTAGGTTATCTGCTTGTATGTCTTTCTTTCCTTATTCTTTCTGCTGTTTGTCGGCTTTACGTGTTGTTCAGAACATTTTCTTGTTTCGCTTGTTGAGCTCCATAACTCTTGCTCCCACTTTTGAAACTCTTTTCCTCTTTATATTTAAAATTTTTTCTAGGTATTTGCCTTCTGCCTTCTTCCATTTATTTACGCACACTTTAAAAGAGATATTTATAACTTATCTATCTTATTTACCAGGAAAGGTTAATACTTCCCTTGTTCTTTCCAGTAAATGCGTCACTTAGTTCAAACTTCACGTGTAATAGTTTTTTTGCGCTAGTGGCCTCCAAGACGTTTTACGTTACTTATGTTATCATAAAATAAAGTTTTAGTTTTTGTTTTTAACTCTACTCCATTTCTTTCTTTTAATTTTTAAGTTTCAGCTATCCTTCCGTTCTCTATTTATGTTTTACACTGTTCACGTCTTTTGGTTTAATAAAATTATTAGAGAAAACCATTTTACTCATAGACCGATCCTACTTACAGGTTATCAAGCCGTACAACACTTACAGATTTCTATCTTTAGTTAATTATAAAAAGTATCATGCATCCTTTCATATTTAATTGCTTTCATTGTTATTTTTAATACTTTCTTGTATAATCTCTTGATAAATTCATTATTTTCATTTATAATAACAATTATTTTGTATTCTAACCTTTTTGAAGCATTATGAGTCTTATATTTTACTGTATTTGTGACTGATATGTTTTTAAAGCTTTTACGTTAATTACTACATTTTGTTGTTAACCTTCTCTTATTTTTAAGTATGTATTTTAGTGGTAAATGTAGCTTTGTCATTTCTTAACTTTTTGATATAGTTAGTACTCTTTCTTTCTTTAGTTTTGTTGATACACCACATTCTATAACATACCAAGTTTGCATAGCTTCTTTCACAGTACTACTACTTTGTTTTGCTTCTCTTCAGAATTACTAAAAAACCTGGTAGATTTAAAAGTCTACAAAGGTACGTGACTGTTTAGTATGTTTTTGTTAATCGGTTGACTGTTACAAAAATTATGGTATCAAACGTTTCTGCAGTTCACCATAAGTTTAAAATTAGAGAATGTTACAGCAAGTACCGGATTAAGTTTACTGTTATTACATTTTTTTAGATTAAAAAAAAAATAAGTTTTAAAAATCGTACACAAGTTGCTTATTCTACCAAAAAGTTGAAAACGAATATAAAATACAAGGTGTCTTAAAATAAATTAAAATTTGTTTAGCTTGCTGCCTGATAATAACGGATGGGATGAGGTTGGTAAAGGTACGAAACTCAAGCGCACCCTTAAAAATTTAGAAGTCGTGAAACACTTCACTAAGATGGATATATTTTAAGTGCGATAGTTTTATCAAAACAATAATTTTACTATTATTATACGGTCAGAAGAGTTTGCACACTTTATCACTTACTTAACGTAAATAATGTACCGAGCTTTCAACTCATTAAAAAATAGTTAAAGATGTTTTGGAAAACTGTCTTTACGTTAATCACATTTCGAATATCATGAAGCGATATGAAAGTCGCAAGAAATGTTTAAATATTTAATTTGAAGTGTTTAAAGTTTGCTTCACTAACAAGCAGAACTTTCATAACAAACAATATAAATTCCAAACATAATTATAAAAAGCTCTTGAACTCTCCTAAAGTGATAGTTTAAGTCGCTATGTCAGCTTTTGATATAATCTGACAATACTTTTTTGAGGGAAACATTTGGAACAATAATTGAAAACCCGTTTACTCCTTTTTAAGATTTTGGTAGCTATAATTAGCAAACAAAGTTTAAACAGAATGGAGCGACGTCACACTTGATACGTCTTTGCTAGTTGTTTCAACAATTTTGCCGCAAAAATTGGTGCCGAAAAAATTAACACAAACTAAGTCTGCGTAAAGCTCCGACCTACCGCCCATAGATTTTTTTATTGGGGCGTAGTTATTAAGAACAGCGACTATCGAATAGTTGAAAAAATATTTGCCACGATATTCCAGTGATTTTAGAAAAAATGAAACGTGCAGTTATGAATTATTATACAGTTCTTTTAGATAGATACCGGGAATACAATATGTTCTTACCCAAAAATTTTTGTAATTTTCTTAAGAGGCACTTAGTATAATACTTAAAAATTAAATAGTTATGTAACTACGACTTACTTTACGAAATACGCGGCTATTGAGGGATTTCTCCCTATTTATCCACAGTTAAGTTAGTTCAGGCAATAAACCAATTTCTTCGAATAGAATGGTAACAAACGGCCGGAGCGCGAGGAGAGCCATATATTTGCGACAATCAATACACACGGCAGTTAATCTCCCGCTGCTCATTCAATTGCGCACTTCCATAACAACCATAAATTTGGAGCTGCAGGTCTTCGTTACCTGGCACTTCAGCCTCGATCGCTGGAGCTGCCTTGTTCGCTGCGCTTGGAAGCCGGCCAAGAGTTCGTTTGCACCTTCGGGTCGACAGCAGCCTGCATGTCATATGTTTAAGCGCCGACCCGCCCGGAATTAATGAGGCACTATTTCATGGCCGCCAGCTCACTTTTATAAAATTATGCAAAAAATAAGAAGAGGGGGTGCTGTAGTTTATTTTTTTTTTACTAGTCCGGACCAGCCAATTGCATCAGCTACCATCTGTAGATGATAATTACTACTTTATGTAAACCGAATAGAACTATTTTTTGGTGAATATTAATCCAAACCCCACAATAATATCTGAAAGCAGACACCAAAAGATAAACAAAATGGAAAGAGAAGAAAGAACAACGAAACCTTAAAGATAGTATCTGTAATCTATGTACATATTAAGTCTACCTAGTTAAATATAGTAAATATTCTTCTTTCTTATAAATTTCAACATAAGTAAAGAATTTAAGAGTTTTAAAAATAAAAGGTAATTACAAGCAAAGTGGGGGATAACATCAATTTTGCATTTAACGTACAAGTGAAACTAAAGTTAATAATGCTCTGGCTGCTTAAAAAAAATATGTGATTTTCCTACAAAATTACAGTTATAGAATTTTATTTAAGCTACATTTTTAGGCTTGTTTGGTGTTGCTACAATAGCGTGAGTAACTAAAAATTGAAGGTGGATTAAATTTGTTGAACTTCGGCTTGTGCATTTAAACTGAGCGCCGTGCTTGCTGCAGCTATCGTTATGACCACAATTACGGTTTGGAAAATTAGGTTGAGATTCATTAAACAAATTTATTATATAATTGTTATTTATTTTATGTTTATTTTAAGTCTTTTCGCTATTTTTTTGCTAAGTTATAAATTTTTTGGACTGAACAAAAACGGATTCTGTGAGCTAGAAGTGCTGCCATTACCAGCTGATTGCAACGCAGAGTATTACTTTGCGCTGAATATAAACCTATTTCTTTCTTCTCTGAAATGTTTAAAAGCCGCTTTACGAATAACTAATATCTAAACATTAAACGGAATATATTCTCACTTAAATACCCGAATATAATATTTAAAGGAAGTCAAACAAAACTGATTCAAGCCGACGTGTAACGACCTAAGCAACTTAAATCGATCTCTAACCTCACCACCTAACTCCAATAAATAATATTTATTTAGCACGGACACTTTCGTTACATAAAAAGAATTTTATATATTGCATTCAATCAAAAAAGCAACTTTACGAACGCAGTTATTAAACAATTCAATTGATAAACCTAAGATTTCAACAATATTAATTCCCAATTATACTAATTATCAAAACATAATCTCAGCCGTCAAGTCAATGGTCAACGAATCTTTCTCACAAATTACAAAGATTAACCTGATTAATTATAGAAACTTTGCTAAACGTTACGATGATTGTAAACTCCGCTGTATCTATCCAACAATGCAACAATTAAGAAATAAAACACGAAAAAACAGAATGAATGAATAAATTTAAATTCTCCAGTGATTAAGGTTGCAATTACTCAATTAAAACACCAGACACCGACCATTGATACAGAATTAAATAAAACTGAAAACTAGTAATACATTCAATTTAAATAAATGATTTCTACGTGTGGTATAAGTTATTCTAAAAACTACCCTTGTTTAATTGTTTATTTGTCCGAAATGCATGAACCGAATAGGAGATCGTACAGCAGACTGTAAAGAACGTCCTTATATTAGAAGTTGACACAACACACATTACAACAACAAAGTCCAACGTAACTAAAATTACAACCAACACAACTTGTGCGTAATAACCCTCGCTTCTCTCAAACAACCGATCCTAAACCGAGCAACTAAAAATCAACCCTAAATTTTTGCTTTCTAATTATTAAGTTATTAAAAAAATAATTACAGCCTATACTAAATGAATCAAAAATTTTATTACATCCATATTACACCTTATCCTGGATAAAAAATCACATAGTTACATCGACAATCGAGCTAGAGGACATATTTTTTCTAGAAGCTTTCCAGTTAAGACGGCTTTAAATATTAATTCTACACTCGGACTAGTTTTAGCTTGCAAGCCACTCAAAAACGAGCTTAGTTTAAAAGAATTCACTTAAGTTTTCTAAAATTAACATCTTCTGCTTTTAGTTGGAGATCTGAACTGTAAAAACAAAATTTGGGGATGCAAACGACTAACTTTGATAAGATAAAATTCAGTGACTTTATTTCCTGACGGAATATTCTGTAGTCATTGCTCTTTCTAAATGACAATACTTTTTATATACAGACACACTGGACATCATTTTAGGTAAAAATTGCAAACTACCAATAACTTGGACTCTGACAGAAATGGATTCTGGCTAGCTCTTCGTCATATTTATTATTAATTCCTCAGCCTGTAATTAAATTGAATTCTTAATTTTTTGTAAGTAGTAGCTATGTTAGCTATCGATTAGTAAAGACATTGACAAAATCCGATCATATTGACCACTAAAAACATATTACATATGAAAAAACTTAAAAAAAATGCATGACACGCAGAGTATTGCAAGTATCTGAGTAGACTCATAAGGTCGGTAAAATATTAATATTTTCATTGGGGAGACTACATCAAGCGGAGAGTCACCGCAAAAATATTAAAGCGTAAATACAAAGTTGAGAGACAAAGGAAAACGCGAGCTGCATGTTAAACAGCAGAAAAATTTTTCGCTATTCCTCAAAATCCGACCGCACGTCAACTCTAACTAATAAATATAATTATCAGTACTCCTAGCTTTTAATACTCCAGCCTTTCTAATATAAATCAAAGTATATATTAAGAAATTAAAATCCAAAAAGCGACTCGGCCAGATCTTATACCTAATTTATAAAAAAAACTTCCGGGTAAATTTATTGCGTAACAGCAATATTCAATACGTGCAGCAAATAATAAACCACAAAACAACCCGTTAACTATCGCCTGAACCGTATTCTTGCTACAGAAATAAACAGTATATGTACAACTAAACAATTATTTAGAGAATACTAACATAACTTTTTAATTCTCTTCTATACACCCATCATCATCATCAAGCCGTGCAATCTTAAGATTATGGCTGACGCACAGTTGCGCCTTGAAATCCTATTTATGAGGGGGATTACTCCTCTTTCCTTTGGTTGATTACAGATCCTTGTGTGTCCTGGCTTCGCGAGTTATTATCTTCCACTCCGTTCTTTCCTTGCATTTCAGTTTCCAGTCTGTTATTCCCAATGTTCTTATGTCTTCTTCTACTTGTTCTAGCCATCCTTTTTTGGGTCTTCCCCTTTTCCTTGGACCTAGTGGGGTCCATTGTATTATTCTCCTTAGCGTCTCCGTCGGGGTCCTCCTCATGATGTGCCCCGCCCATTTCAAACGTTGTGCCTTTATAAATCTTGTGATAGTTTCTCCTCTGAGTTCGTCTTCTATTTCTTTATTGGTTTTTAGTCTTCTTTCTCCAGTTGCTGTTATATTTGGTCCTAATATTGTTCTCATTATTTTTCTTTCCGCTATTCTGAAGTCTTCTTCTTCTTTTTTGCTTATTATTGCTGTTTCTAGGGCGTACGTCAGTATTGGCCTTATTAATGTCAGATACATTTTTATCTTAGTTTTCTTGGTGATTGCTTTGCTTTTCAAAAGGTTCATGTTTCTTCCATAAGCTTGGTTTTCTTTGAGGATTCTTTCTTTTATCCGATCTTTGCCTGATTGTTGTATCGTCGTTCCCAGATAGTTGAAATAGGTAACAGTTTCGAAATTGTGCCTCCCCGTTTTAAGGTATTTTTGTGTGTCCCTTTCTTCTCTTCCTACTTTTTTATATTTTGTTTTGCTCTGATTTATTTAGATTCCGTATTGTCTTGCTTCTTCCTCTATTTTTTGTATTGCTTTTATTAGTTTCTGTCTCGAGTTTGCCACTATTGTTATGTCATCCGCATACGCTACTATTTGGATGTCGTCGGTAATAATACTTTTTTTGTCTAGTTTCACGTTCCTTATAATGCTTTCTAGTACTAAGTTGAATAGAGAGGGAGAGATCGAGTCTCCTTGTTTTACACCTTTTTTATTTGGAATTCTTCCGTTGTTGTTTCTTGAAATCGCACTTTTGCTTTGGTTTCGTGTATTGTCATTTTTAAAAGTTTTCTCAACGTTTGGGATATCTTTAGTGTTTTTAGCTCTTTCATCATTTTTCCTCTGTTGATTGAGTCAAATGCACTCTTAAAGTCTACAAAGTACATGAACTTCTCTGTTATAGTCTCTTGTTTTTTGGAGTATTTGTTCTAGGATATGTATTCCGTTGATTGTTGACCTGTCTGACCTGAAGCCATTTTGATAGTCCCCGAGGATTTCCTCCGCTTGTAGTTTCAGCCTCTTGTTTATCAGATTTGCCAAAATTTTGTAGGTGGTATTCAGTAGGGTTATTGCTCTGTAGTTCTCACACTGTTCCTTATTTCCTTTTTTGTGAATTGGTGTTATTATTCCTGTGTTCCATTCTTCCGACATTTTCTTTTGTATCCATATCTGCTTTATTAGAGTGTGTATTTGTTTATGTAGTTGTTGGCCCCCATATTTCAGAAGTTCTGACTCAATTCCATCCTCTCCCGAGGATTTTCCGTTTTTCAGTCTTTTTATTACTTCTTGGACTTCCTTTTCTGATACTTTACACCCATAAGTAAATTAAATTCTAAGAATATTACAAAATAAATTGTGTTTTAAAAATAAGATGCATACGCCCGTAGTATTTGTAGTTATAGCAAAAATATTTGTTTGCATCTGGATAGATATGGACTAAACCACAAAATATAACAAATCGCACACATTTATACTTAATGCATGTCATAAAATTATTTTTAACGGTAGGACCTTCCAAGTGTAAGTAAACATATCTATGTCTCACACCTGCAAGATCAAAATTGGTGTTTCCCAACAATCAATCTTAAATCTTATTTTGTTTAATGTGTTTATGTCTGCTATTCCTACATTATCTAAAGCCTAACTATCTAAATGAAAATTATCACAAAGGTCTTAAACATTTTGGATCACCATAAACGCAAGTAAAAGCAAATAAAGAAAATTAAGCTCCTTCGACTAACGCATTACCAAAACTACACTACCAACAGTACTTAGATCTAATGAAATAAAAAGAATATAGCGATATAGCATCTAGATATATATTTGGACGGACAAGTAAAATTGAATTTATGTACATATCAGCAATATTTAAGATTTTTCCTTTCTTCTCTTTCAAAAGCTTTTGTCGGGGTAATCTTAAGATGCGTGGCTATAGATAAATCTTTTTTTTGTTTAAAATTACAATAATTTTTTATTTGGGCAGACGAAACATCGATTTACCATATTCAAAAACTTCTAATTCTTCAACTGTATCGACAACAGTCTATGTAAAATGAACTTCTTTGATAATATCCATTAAACTAAAGTCTTGGTTTTGAAAAACGTTAATATTAAATGATTTACTGCTACAAGTTTGGAACTCATTCACTATACCTGTTATAATAGTAACATTGTCATATGTCCTACTAACAAAAATGCTTATGTTTTTTATACTAGGAGTTTGTTATAGATTGTAAATCATAATTTTTAGGGTTTGTAAAAGGTTACATCTAATTAGTGAGTGTAGTTACTTATACGAGAAAAAACGCTACTGATTTCTACAAGATGTAATCGTTTCCAATGTTATTCCACAGTGACATAGTCCTTTTTGCAAAAAAGCATTGTCATTACAGCTGAATAAATTTAAAGTACATTTAGTTTTTGATTAAATAAGATTAGAATGCACAAGCAAATCAATTGTACAAAATGAATACACTAAAGTTTTGTTGCCTAAGGTTGCTATTTTTGTTAAGCCGTTGCAAAGCTCGGTTTATTATAAGATTCTAGGATAACTTAATTTTTTATATTTTAAGATAAAACAGATTAGTTGTTCAATTAACGTTGCTGTCGTTTATTGTAATAAAAAACTTTTTAAAAACTCTTACAGCTATTTTCATCAGTCATCTTTGCCTTTATGTTGAGCAGAATAGATACTTTCACCTTTTTTAGTAAAATATGTCAGAATGTCATTAGTCTAAGCACATGTATATCAACTTTAATAAAGCAGAGTTTATTCTACCACTAAGATTGTCATTTTAAAAAGAATCATCTCTAACGTCATTGCAAAATTTTTAAAATTTCTGTAAATGGTATTGATGCAACCTTTAGGACTTTATATTTGTGTGCTGCAGAGTTAACAGACATGGTCTGTTGATTTTATAAATCTTTTCATGTTTTATTGTTCCTAGATACTAACTTTAATTTTATTATATAGTTTTTCATCATATTAAAAAGACACGCGCAAGAACTCTATTAAAACAGCTTTATAGGGTACGAATTGAAAATAAGGCAAAATTTGCTACTTTACTCGATAGCATTGCCTAAAGGTTATTACTTAGTTATTAGAAGACAAATAATTGAAAATATATTAAAACTATTAATCGTGAGAAATAATTTAAAATGACTCATCAAACTTTAACAATTCAAAAATAACGACATGTTGCTTTTTGCAAAATCATTGAAGTGGTAGTTTACTTACTCTCTTTGGGGGTTTCCTTATTACTGAGAAATCATGTTCTCATTGTTATAGGTTGGCGAATAAGTTCGTTCGGTTTTATTTATTCTTTTGTTTTGCAGCGATTTGTTTGCTGTTTGGCAAAGTGTTAGTATTTATTAAAAAAATCGTTTTCTGCTCTACAAAACTGTGTTATTTGTTTTTTTGAATAATTTAATTTTTCATCACTTTTCAGGCACACAAATGGAATATCCAGAAGGTAAAAATCAGCATTTTCGACACCTGCTTTTCTTCGCTTTTCATCGAGGACAAAAAGCTGCCGAAGCCGCTGGGGACATATGCAGTGTGTACGGAAAAGATGTTATAGGCAAGCGTGCAGCACAAAAATTGTTTGCGAAGTTCAAAAATGGCGACTTTGACCTGGATGATACGCTCCGTAGTGGAAGACCTTCGGAATTCGATGAAGACCGTTTCAAGGCACTTTTGAAAGAGGACGGTCGCCAAGCAAGTCACGAATTGGCGGAAAAAATGAACTGCGATCATCAGACCATACTCAACCATCTTCATTCAATGGGATTTGCCGAAAAATTGGGAGCTTGAGTGCCTCACGACCTTACAGAAAACAACAAAGAAAATCGCCTTCAAATTTCTTCACATCTGGCCCGCCATCGAGCAATACGTGGGCACAAACAACGTTTCTTGTATCGAATCGTCACGGGAGATGAGAAATGGTGTCTATTATCAATATGAAGCAAAGAAAGAAGTGGGCGGCTCCAGAAGAAACTCCGAAGCTGAGAGTAAAGCAGGATCTCCACCCAAAGAAGACTATGATCCACGTATAGTGGGACTGGGAGGGCACGGTGCACTGGGAAATGTTCGAAAAGAACGCCACGGTCAACAAGGGGTTCTACATTGCCCAGCTACAACGCGTGAATGAAGCTATTCGACTGAAAAGGTCCTATAGACAAGGCCAAGTCATCCTGCTCCACGACAACGCCAGGCCCCACGTTGCACAAGTCGTCAAAGCCGCCCTTCAAGAGCTCGAATGGGAGGTTCTTCAGCATCCACCGTACTCTCCGGACCTTGCGCCAACAGATCCCTGTCAATCCATATGAGGGGCGCTACCTTCAACAACGAAGAGGACCTCAAAAACTAGCTCAACAACTTCTTCGACACCAGACCGGGCGATTTTTGGCGAAACGGTATCAACAAATTGGTCAAGAAGTGGGAACAGGTCGTAAACAGTAACGGAGAATACATTATTGATTAATCTACTGTTAAAATTATTGTTTTTTTGTTTAAATAAAATTGTTAAATAAAACCGAACGAACTTTTTCGCCAACCCACTAGAATGTATGTGTACCCATGTTAATTTTCTCATTTTATAAAGAAGCGCCTGTAATGGTTCTCTCTTGAATTAGTCAGGTGACAATTTAATATCCTCTACTTTCCTTTTGTACTATTAATTTTTCCTGGTTGTCTAGCCATTATCTAAAAATTTTTAAAATCTGTTAAGGGAATGTCGTAAAAAGCCTATCCTTGATTTCCATATACTTAATATGTGCATACTGGTATTTATATTTGTCCAAGATATGTGTGCAAGTGTGATCTAAAAAGCTTTAGAAAAGAGTGCTTTATCAAAAATACAAGTGTTTCGATGGCACAAGGTGTTCAGAAAATGGGAAAAAGGCACCGAGAATCAGCAATGCACAAGGCTCCCATCAATGCCTCATAGTTAAGACAATGTCGCTAAGGCAAATGCTGTTATGGACAAACTTACGAGTGTTAGACTAATAGCAGATAAAGTAGGACTTTCAAAATCACAACAAAGTTGCAGATAAAGAATGTTTGTGCTAATTGAATTGTTTTTGACTGACGAGTAGACAAGAAACTGCGTGTCGATTTCTAGTGATTTTTTGAAGAAAGTGATAAAACGTGGGTGTTTTAGTATGATGAAAAATAAAGCTCTAAGTAGCACACTACTAATTCAATCAAAGGCTTGAATGAGCAAATGAAATATAAATCGATGGTTGTTATTATCTATTTTGACTCTAATTGGTATAAGGAGTTCATACCTTTCGGACAGACTGTCTGTGGCTGTGGTACGCGTTCGTACAGTAATGATCGCCAACACATAAGTTGCGGCTGATGATAGTTTTTGGCTAAAAAAACAAACTATTTTACAGCCGAAATCTAGTTCCGCTTTTCATTTTCCCAGACGGTTAAAAATGTTCAGGCTGCTGTAACAAGTACTTGGAAAGAAAGCTACGACATGTGTTATTTTGAAGAGCCTTCAGTGTCATGATACGTAAGCAGCAAAACAATTTATCTCATTTTCACAAGCACGATCATTCGTGAAGCAATTGAAACAAACAACACCCTCAGTGTCCGATTGCAACAGATGATAACAAATTAATTAATGATAGTTATTTTGCACTATCGATCATGAAACAACAAACAATAAACTCTTCCCAACCCAATCCATCTTTTGTCAAACAGCATCCCTGCCAAACTTTCACTTTTAGCCTTATAAATAGTAAAACAGGTCACCTAAACGTCCAGTCTTTCTCAAATACTCACAGCTCGGAGTAGACAGGTTAGAATTCTGAGCGAAGAGCTAAACTCTGTAGAAAATGACATTGAAACAGATGTCAAAACGTCAAGATTTATCTCGCGTTTCAACCCTTAAACTAAGATATTCAGATATAATTAACCGCAGAGACTATAGTATTTTATCCGTTGTTAGAGTTTTATTTACTTTAAAATTGTATATTGCTTCTATATTCTTCAGTGCTTGATTTAAAGGGGTTTTACTTGTTGGTAAGTTTTATTTTTCTAATTGTCTTGGGTTATGCCATAATTTTACAGTTCTGTGTCTATCTCTCTGCTACCTTCTTAACTTCCAATAATTACTGTTTATTTTTGTGTGGTTGATTTGCTAGGTTGGGATGTCTTTGTCAGCATATTTACCTTTTTATAAGTGACTTGAGTTTGTTTTATATATTTACTTTTATTTAAATTACTATAGGTAAATCTCACAACAGGGTAAAATAGAAATGTACAAAATAAGATACTAAACAGAATTTAAATTTGGAAAAACTGAATACCATAGTGTAAAAACTGCCAAAAATAACATTTTCACTTAAAAGCAAAAACCAAGATTGACTAACGAGAAATTCTTTCATTTTCTATTAACAGGTATGGCAAATTCTAGTTAAAGTTTTTTTTTACTGGTAAAGAAATGTTTCACTCATACCGCAAGCAATCGATTTGTGTGCATGCTCACTATAAATCTTATGGTATGAAAACGATATAACAATTCAACAAACGTTGCAGTTTTCTGTTTCACTGATATGCAAGCAAATAGTTCATATGAGTGTCAATTTGTCAGATTATTTGAAAGCCATATTTGCATTTGCAAAACAACTCATATTTCCTAGTTCTTGCCATTTCATGTTTTTTTTTTTTTGAAAATAACCAACGATTTTCACATGAGTGTATATTTTGAAATAACTTTTTAATATTAAACTGCACTCTTAAACGGATATATTTAAAAACGCATAACTATTACCAACACATTTTTCTGTACAGAATCCTTTTATTTGCTTATTTTTCCAGATACTCTGAAAGATACTGAAATATAATGTATGGTAACTATTGCTCTACGTAAAATTATTTGTACAGGATGAATAATACTGTTTTAAATAATTCTATTCAAAGTAATATTGCCAACATTTCCTTATCTGAAATATTAGAATAAGAATTAGGAAGTCCAAATATTTTAATAATTAATTTTAGAGCAAAGGCCAGCTGCAGAGATTGGAAAACGCAGCGACAATTCTCGTGAGTCGGTAAGTTTGTAAAGGAAGAGTCTAGTAGTCCATAAAGCGCGCCTGATCTAAGCTGCCAAAGTTCTGGAATTGCATGCGCGAGTATTTAAGCCTGCACAGAGAATGGCTAAGAAGACAGTTGAAGACAGGTGCGTTGGAGTACAACCCTTGTGATGTTCTTACAAGGGAAGGTTCTCAGGCGTGAATCCTGGATTTTATAAAAAGTTGTTTTTTGTACTCGAAGTACATAATTATTTTTTGTGCGGGGTCTACTTTTTGGATAGTTCATGCTGAGGCCATTTTTCGGCCGGTTTGACTTTTTCCCACACTCCCAAAGTGAGAATGGGGTGGAATTTGTTCCAATGATACTTCAAGTGAAGCAAGGTGGCCCAAATAGTTGAATGCAAGATTCGAGTGTTGGAGGTAACTGGTTCAAATTTCATGGTTTTACGTACATTTGGGAACGTTGTAAGCAATTTTTTGAAGAAAAGACAGTTTTCGGCCGAATCAAGGCTTTATTCAAAACGGAGATGATGTTCGTTCTCATTTAATATTTGATTTAAACACAGAAGCATACGGAAATATACATATTATAAAACAGTAGCTTTCGCATTCATCGTTATCACACTTTCCATTTAGATGCCAAAAGCAGAACTCATTCACGTTTCGAAATTTTTGTTTTTCTTTGACTTGAGATCTAATTTTAAACCAAGAATATTTTAGCATTGTTTTAAACTTGGATAAATGTAGCTGGTTATATACGAACAAGTGCATTGTAAATATGTTGAGGCTTCTGTATAGGCTTAGATCAGCTAGATTGTTGAGCATCACATAATGCTTTAACTATAATCTTGTATTGCCTGAAGAAGTATAAGTCCAGTGGTTGCATTATTCCTGCCGTCTTTGGCAGTATATTACTGCTGAAGCATTGATCCAAGGTTTGGTAATTTTGTCTAGTCCATGAGTCTTGCATAAGCACCAAAGACTAATTGCCCACTACTGGCATTACACATTTAATGTAGAATTGCTCCACCAATTTTGTGGACATTTTACTACAGAAGCTGCATTTAATTGTTTCGCGGAGCTTTTATAACTGCTTCCCTGAAAACACCACCTATTTCTTGCTATACAATGAGCACCTTCCCAACAATCTTTTAAGATATAGTCAACAATGGCTGCATCGTGTAGCTGTGAGTTGTAGCGTTTATGGCATTTGCTTTAAGCCAGGCTTTTTTATTGCCACAGCTTTTTAAAGTGCGCTTGGAATAAAACTCATAATTGAATCTGACTGATCCGTGCTAATTAAATAGCCAGCATTGTACTAGGGTATAATTGTGCGGGCGTCAATCACAATGTCATTGTTAAATTTCCCTACCTTTTGATAGTCAATGTTATGACGTGCTGTCACTACTTTCGTTACTTAGCTCGACTTGATTCTCTGGTTTTTCTTAAAACGATGCAGCAATTTACGGAAAGCTTTAAATTCGTATTGTATCTTTTGACTTTTCTGGAATGTCCGCGCTCTCAAGTGACGGTGATGTACCGGTAGATTCTGTTCCCTAGCGCTACTAAACTTATTCGCCTCATCAATCAGTACAATCTTTTCAGCTCGAGTTTCAACTACTTTCTTAAAGCAATACAACTGTTATGCACAAGAAATTCTCGAAAACTCTTAGGGTTGTTGTTTCTTTTGCTAGGAGTTTTTTAAAACTTCATTGCCTTTTGCTGTTTTTTATGATAAAGTCATCGTCATGCCCACTTGTTTCCAGATTTTTCAGTTCCTCATCACTCGTCAGATTCCGATACCTTGCTTTCCAAATCTTCACTTTAACAGTTCAAATATTTGCAGTAATCCATATCCTCTGGATATACTAGATACTACTCCTAAATATCTTTGCATATCTTTGCAATTTCTCTCTCTTCGCTTATCTAGTCTGACGGTTGGATATTTCTAAATGAAACTTCGCAGACTTTATTCATCTCTAACAAAAAGTTCTTTGGGTTTTTTGAGTTATGGAAAAGTATTATTACAATAACCGTAGATGTCTAACCTAATCTAACAATGTCATCCGGTAATGTTAACTGCTTCCTCAATCTCTATCGTCATATGACCCTCGAGTCTCGCTAGTGCCCCGAAGCAATGTCAGGTAATGACAGACATACGGAACCGGATCTTAACCGTGTATCCTGGTCAACAGACGCAGAAAGGTCTTCCTTCTATCATGATTTAACATACGCCGCTTGTTGGTCTTATGGGCAGAAGTAGCGGTTGCCAAAGTGGGGACCCTTAATAAGCGTTGTATCGCGCCTTGAAGGTTTTGTCAAAAACTAAACACCAAAAAAAAAAGAAAGCACAAACACCAAAAACGCAAAAAATCTAAAAACTGCGCAAAAGTTAGTTATTCCTACCTAAAACGTTCTTAAAATGATGCACCAACTATCAAAATATGATTAACTGTATAAAAATATTCCATAAAGCAAAAATATTAAACCGAGATTCGAAACCAGTACTCAAACCGTGCACCTTACTACTACATCACTTTGCTACGCTTGAAGTAAAGATGCAACAAAAGTCACCTTATTCATCAGTTGGGAATGTGAGCAAAAACCGGCCGGCCAAAAAGTGGCTTCAGCATGAATTATCTGAAACTTTTTATAAAAATCCAGGATTCGCAGCTGGGAACCTTCTCTTGTTAGTACATCGCTGAACAAATCAACCAAATAGTGAGTTAGCTAATTAATAGTTAATCCACTGTAAAAATAGAGCTGTAATTAGACAAATATGTATTTGGTGAATGCGATGGATAACTTTAAGTTACGATATTGGTATCTTCTACAATCTTTGTTGTTATCTTTTGTGTCATCTAATCTACAATTGTTCTTATAATGATATTAGAGTCAAGTCTTTAAACAAGTTTAAAAAGCTATACCATGCGATTTAAATTCTACTTGTGTTTTAAGTATTAGAATTGCTGTATCTGGTTTAAGAATATCAAATTCCTATAATAACGTTTCTAGATCTTTTTGTAATGTTATTTTTATATATGATTCCATAAATAGAAGGTTAGGAAGTACACGTTAATTAAGTCTCTCGTAAGTACAAAATAACACTGAAAATCAACGACTAAACATGTTTTACTTATTTTCATCACTTTATCACAAACAGTCTACAATACTCAGCAGGATTTTATTATCCGCCTTTTTATCTGCCGCTCTGTTTACCGGCTTATTCAATTTATTTTTCTATCGGTTACCTGCAGCATACTCCCCTCGTGACATCTGATATTCTGATACCTAAAATGGAAAGTGTTTTCAAAGCGCGCACTTTACCTGCGGATAGGTTTCTTTGATTTTTTTATTTATATGTAAATTGTTTCGCAGGATCTCTCTATACATCTTGTGTGTGCTGTAAAGCTGTTCTCCAGAAATGCAGGGCACAGCAGTATGTTAAAAACATGATCTGCTTTTAGAAGTAATTTGTTCTTTTAACAATTTTAAAACACGTTTCCTAGATCAAACATTAAGAAAGGTACAAAAAATATTGAGATTTATTTCTATTTTTGCAATAAAATTATTTAATAACTAATTATGCAAATATAAAGTATCATATCAAGTATCTTTTAACATTCTACTTTTAATTGCAGTTGTTGCTTCTTGAAAATCGAAACGACCCAGAATCATGTTCCCGTGGACACGATTACGCCACTTCTCGATGCGCTCGGCGCTATTCTGGGAGGTAATCCCGCGTGCTGTTAATAACTTTCACGAAACAAGCAAGGCCAACAAGAAACTGTTTCCAAGACGATCTCCTAGATTTCGCAGTGTAGAGAGCATCGGGCACGTGAAGGATATCATTAAACGAGGTCCCTGGAAATCCATTTGTAGGTGGCTCTAGCACAGAGATTCTTATATATACTCATTTAGCTTCCCGTTTCTTTTTCAGAAAAAAAGAATACTCGACGCTCTTCTAAAAATCTACCCCCTTTAAGTAAGCAAACAAAAAGTTATAGCTACAATTTTTATAAGTCTAGACCTGATTTCTATATTATAACAAGCAAAATGGAAATAAGACACCTCAAAGCTAACGTCTGTAAATTTACTTACGAAAATCAACCCTACAACATTAAAAATAAGCCTGATGAGAAGGATCAAGGTAATACCCTGTTATATATGTTATGTGTTTTTACATCACTGAGCTTAGTTATTTCCACTCGGTTTCTTTTTTCAGTTGGCAGATTTGTGACCGCTGTGAATCCATGACGAAGTAAATACAATTAAATATAAAATTTCGATTGTTTAAAGCTCGTTCTTATCTAAACTTTTATAATGTGAAACAATGTATCAATATCATCTGACTTTATTATGCGAACAAAGGATCGGTTACGATTACACAAAGAAAACTTCGACATTTGTTTTGACGTAATAATATACTAAGTGAGCATATAATACCTAATTAAGTGCAAAAATTTGCATTTAGGACTTAAGGAAAGTGACCACCAGAAATCTCACCCATTTGTTAATTGCGCTTTATGAAACAGCAGTTGATGCCGTTTCACTTTTCTTTAAATAGTTTTATTAATCGTAAATATTTATTAATTGTCGCATCTGAGGTAGCGAAAATGCACGTGCTATTCAGGAAAAATCAATGCATCTACAAAATTGAGGTGTTTGGCGTACATTGTGGGGTGGAAGAATCACTAGCCTGTACTTTTTGAGGACGACGCTATCAGGAAATGCTAAATACCTTTTTTTTTAAATATATATTAGCTGGCTCTGCAAACAAGATGCAATACACGGCTATGTTACATGAATAAACTTATGACTAGGAGTACCTTAATTTTTGAGAGAGGATTAAGTGAGTGCATTCACACCTCTGACTTACAACATTTGAGTTCTACTATTACTTAAAGCTAGTTAATCTAGAGTAGGTCCTGTGGTAGTCCTAGCGTGTATGTTCTTTTGACCGAGGTTTAATTTAGTTGCACTTGTACACATCACTAATTTTTTAAAGAAGTTACTAGTTAGCTTGTGAATGTAGTCTGAGATTAGTGCAACACTTAACTCTTGATGTATTTGGCTGTTGCGTATGAACCAAGGGCAGTTAATTGCAAGTCGTAGCACTTTGTTCTGCATAGTTTGAAGTTTCTTCAATGATGTTTTGGGTGCGTTACTCCAAACTGGGCATGCATAAGTTAATATAGGGCGGAGGATCGCCTTATAGATCAATAATGAGCATTCAGATCTAAGATGGGATTTTCGGTTGATCAGCGGGTACAATAGAATGAGTCTTGTGTGGCACTCATTAATTTTTTATTTATGTGATACCCCAGTTGAGTTTTGAATGTAAGTGGACTCCTAGGTACTTTACTGCAGCATCCTTTGGGTTCCATGGTATATCATCATTGTTTAGTCTGACTGTTGGGAGATGGGTGTAACGTTTGAGTGCAAACATCTTTGCTTGCGATTTGGTAGGATTGATTTTTATTTTCCACTTTTTAAACCAGTCACACGTTATGTTTACTGCATTTTGTAGTCGTTCTATTGTTGTTTCAATTGTAGCGCCCTGCGTTAGTATCGCCGTATCGTCGGCAAACATGGCTAGCGTTGAATTGTTTACCGTGGGCAAGTCATGTACATAAAGTTTGAATAAGGTTGGACCCAATAGGCTCCCCTGAGGTACTCCTGCTTTGTTGTTTTGATGCTAGAAAGCGTTGCGTTGATTCTTACTCTGAAAGTTCTGTTGTTGAGAAAGGAATTTACAATTTTTATTATATAAGCCGGGATTTTATCTTGATCATTTTATACAGGATTCCTTCAAGCCAAACCTTATCAAAGGCTCTTTCCAAATCTAGAAATATTGCTGCGGTATATTTCTTTTCTTCAAACCCTTTCTCAATGAGTTCTGTTAATCTAATAAGTTGGTGAGCTGTTGAGTGCGACCGTCTGAACCCAAACTGGTGAGGCGGAATGACTTCGTTTTCGAGTATAAAGTCTTGCAGACGAGTGAGTATCACCTTTTCCAGAAGTTTGGCTAGGGTAGATAGTAAACTAATAGGTCGGTAGTTATCAGGATTGTGCTTGTCTTTACCAGTTTTGTAAATTGGTAGTATGTTCGCAGTTCGCCAATGTAGTGGAAAGTAACCTAGCCTCATACAGCCATTACAAATTGACGTTAGGTAGGCTACTGCTTTTTTGGATAGGTGTTTTAATATTTCGTTGTTTATCAAGTCTGGTCCAGGGGACTTGCGCCTAGGAAGACGCTGTATGTATAGCCTCAGTTCTTGGGCAGTCACAGGGGTTATTTCAGTAGTCTCCCGTATATGAAAGTCAGCTGAAGTGTTTGCTATTTGGGTCGCAAGTATGGGGTCGTGTTCATCTGCATTTGGAGTAAAGACTTTCTCTAGGTGCGCGGCCAATATTTCTGATTTTTCTTCTTCAGATGAGTGGGTCGTGTTGTTATCTACTAATGGATAAATAACATTTGGTTGTCTTAGCAATCTTTTAGTTGCCTTCCACATAGTGGAGTCACCGGGATGAATATCTTCAAGGTAACTATTGTATCTTATTATTCGGAGGTTATCTAGCTCTTGTTTTAATAAATGATTTAATTTGTTATACAACGTTTTATAGTATGGTAGTCGTGACCTTTGCCATTCTCTTCTGTATCTGTTTTTTGATCTTGTAAGCTTTATTATATAATCAGGTGTTATGTTGTGCGAAGCAATATTTCTTCGTTTCCGTGGTGTTGTAGCTTCTTGTGCGCTTTCTTGTATTGCAGCAGTATATTGTGTTATTGCTTCATCGATACACATAGGAGATTGTAGTGGTCCCGTCCAGGTTAGTTTTTGGTCTAGCTTTTTTTGAAAAGTTGTCCAGTCGGTTATTCCATCAACAAGTTTATGAGTAGGTGGCTTTATTTGAGGTATGTCATAGAACGACAAGATTACGGGTAGATGGTCCAAGTCTAGTTCGTTTGTTACCGTTTGTTGGATTAGTTTTTGAAGATTATTGTGTAGCACAACGTCTAAAATGTCAGGCTGATAGTCAGCCCTATACGGATAGTAGGTAAATTCATTAGGTGCTGATATAAGTATGCAATGGTTCGCCGTAATGTTGTGTAGCCTTATACCCTCAGGGTTGCTAGTTCGGCATCCTCAGGTCGTGTTTTTTGCATTTAGATCACCTAGTAGCATCGTAGGCTCCGTGCTGTTGAATAATTTACCTATATCGAGGTCTAATAGTCTTTTATTGGGTTGTTTGTACGCAGAGATTAATTTTAGGGGGCGGTTACTACCCATGTGTACTTGTATGGCTACAGCTTCTAAGTTTTCTATATCAACAAGATGAAGTAGGTGATGTTTTAATTTTTTCTTTACTATGATCGCTACTCCCCCGGAGGCCTTATCAGCTACTCTATCTTTTCGGTGCACTAAATATCCTGGGATGCGGAATGCTTCAGTGTTAATAAAGTGCGTTTCTGTTACACAAGCGATATCTATGTCATAACGAGTCATAAAATCAATAAAAATGGAGCGTTGCATTTTTAGACCATTGGCATTCCAATTAGTCAAGGTTAATTTAGTAACTATTTGCTGTTTATTTGGGTCCATTAGTTAGCAAGGTAGGAAGTATAGATGCTAATAATGGCGTTAGTTTTTCTAGGTGTGGAATGAGTAATTCAACAAGTTTTGTTAATATAGTTGTGATAAAATCAGTTTCGTTTTGAGATTCGCCCGCCTGGTTGGCATTAGCTTGGGGTGCACGTCCTTGGCGTTGACTAGATGAGAACGGCTGGTTATCATGGCTCTCCTGCTTATTTAAGCTTGCTTGTGCAAATGTCTTATTCGGTGTTCTGTAGTTGCTATTTGTTGACTGCTTTATCTTAAGGAAGTAGCTGCATCCTCTATAGTTTGCGGGGTGTTTTTCCAAACAGTTAACACACTGTGGTTCCTCATTTGGTTTTTTTACCTGTGCATTTCACACATCGTGGCAGAGATTGGCAGTAGTTTCGCGTGTGGCCATATAGTTGGCATTTTTTACACTGCGGGATTTCTGAAGATTTTCTTCGTAGTTCAACGTCAATTACGCAATAATTAAGTCTTCTTAAGCTAAAGATTTTCCTACCTTCCTGTGTATTTTCAAAATCCACCGCACAAAGAGGGATTGGATATCTATTCTTGTTGTACAAGCGCGCAATCTTTTTAATGGGGTATTTTCAGGCTGTTAATTCGGTTTCTATTTTTTTTTCCGTCAGTGATACAAGAATATTCCGGATAATTTGTTTCTGGGTCCTTAAAAGTGTGATAACTTAATTTCATTTCACTGTAGTATTTTGTCATACATCGATAATCTTCTATGCTTGTTAGATTTAATCTTAGTTGATTGTTTTTGTGGACTGTTGTAAATTCAGTTGTGGTTTTATCTTTTAGTTCCTGTAGTATTTCCTGGTAATTGAGTTTATCAGCATTATGCAAATATAAAGGTGGAATTTTTATTTTCTTTTCAACGGGTACTGGTGTGACTTGCGCCTGCAGATTAGCTGTATCCATCGAGTTGATTGCCGCAGCGTGCTTGCCTTGATAGATAATTTTGCCAGCATTTTCGATTTGTTTTTCATTTAAATAGAATTTGTTTTTTGTAATTAAGTTTTTTGGCTCGAACAAATATTTTTTATTCGGTTCATATTCTGATGGCGATAAATCGCCACTGGTTCTTTTGTTATTGTTAGCGCTCATAATGGACAGGAACCCCTCCGCAGAGGTTCTATTATAGTGAATTTAGTACTTACTAATATTAATTGTTGTAAGGAATGCACTATCACTAGTAATAGCCGCAGGCGGCGATAACACGCGATAGCCGTTGACACTTGTACTTTCGAGCGAGCGGAACGGGACACCGATCTTAACGCTAGGAAAGTCAAATCGCAACTCCACCTTTTTTTTAAACAAACTAACTATTTTAATTTAAGTCGCATGTGGTTTCGGCAAAATACAACCACGTGAAACACCCACTTTACCTCAAACCAAATTTTCTGGTCGCGTTATCTCGCAGAGGGAGGACATCGATTGGTTACCGCGATCTCGCGATCTAAATCCATTAGACTTTTTCCTAGGGGGCTATTTGAAGGAGAGGATTTATGCCAAAAAACTTGCTACTATTCCAGGGCTAAAAAAGAACATTAGATGTGTAATTGTTGAAATAGCTTACCTTATGGGAAAATAGTATGGAAAACTTGCCTAAAGCAGTGGCCGCACATCAGCGGAGTCCTTGAGGGAATTGGACGGCCATATTATTTCATATGTAACTGCTGAATCTGTGCTTTACATTGATAGCAATAAAATTTGGAACGTTCCAATATTTTCTGTTTTATTCAGGAAGGACTTCCTAAAATTTAATTTTTGCACTGTAGCTCACAAATTAGTAGAAAGCGAAGGTATCGTTTTTACAGCTAGAACTGCTGGTAGCCATTTTTAAATTAAATTCAATATCTCAGTTGTTAAGTTCTTTCTTATACCTAAAAAGGAGTTAAAATCCAACTAAATTTTTTATTTACTGAAAAAACATTTTTAAATCATTGATTTCAGTCAGAATAAGAGTTTCCAATAGTTGAAAACAAATAAGCAGGTTATCATTCTATTTTGTAGAGAATTCTGAGAATTTTCCTATTCTAGATTCCGTGCGTACAGACCAAGTTTTGCTACAAATGCAAAAATGGTAGTTTTTACTTTGAGCAGTTTTAGATGATCTCTTAGATTTATTTATTTGTTTCATTAAATTTGTTTTATAAGTTTTTAAAGTAAGCTATGTCGTTTTTGTAATCAAACGCATCGTTTTTATTTTCTTTAGCATTGAGGGTCGCAATTTGTAAGACAAAGTTGAAGCCTATGTACTTCTATATGAAGAAGTAGGCGTTCGATTTCTTTATTGCTCTTGATTTTATTGATTCCTTTAATAACATAGTGAAGTAATGCAGTATATAAACATTCAGTCAATTTTTGGCAATTAAATGGCGTCGATAAACAGTATGCACTTAATACATTCTTTGTCATTTAATAATTTCCAAATTTACAATCTGCTCTCATAAGAATATTGAGTAAATGTGATAAATATATGACATGTAACGTTTCTTCTTGTTGTGTATTAGTTCTTCGTTATATTAGTTTTTGAGGTCAAGTTCTGCGGAGCCTTTAAGATTCTTGTTATATAACTAATAATAATAACAGTATAGTAATAGTTCCCCATAATAGGCCACGATAGCTCTTTGGGGTCGTAACAAGATAGGTCTGTTACAATCTAGAGCCTACGGTACACAAGGGTAGTAGCGTGGCTAGCGCTACGTACCGATCGCCTATCATTACCCCCAGAGTTTGACCTCTAGGTACTCACTTATTACAGCCTGAGTCGAGATGGGACGTAAAAATCCCAGTAATCGAATTGACGAGAGCAGGATTCAAACCTGCATCTCTAGGTTTTTTAGTCTAACGACCTTTCTACTAGACCACTACGGCTCTTTTGTTGTATAACTGTTATGTAAAATCATTTTCGTGGTTAGTTACTTGATTTTGGTTTAACGTACCATAGGGCACCTACTATTGCTCTAAGTATTTTGAGTGGAAAATTTGCAGGTCAGGTTTGTTGATATGCTTAATAATATTTGGATTTATAAAGTAGGAGTTTGTTATTTAATAAAAGTTTGCATTATTGGCCAATAAGGAGGAAATTAAGGTCTATTTGTTTGCATGTTGTTTGGATGTTTTCCACATAAGCCTTTAGTCTAAGATGAGTCCAATTTATTTTGTTTCCGACACTAATTACAAATACGTCATTTATTGTTACAGGCGGTCAGGTGATCTGTCGATTCTTAAGTGTAACTTTGACCAATTTGGTTTGATATACCTTAGTTTTCCTTCGATTGTACCGTCGAATAAGGAGACCCAGATGGGTGTATAGGTTTTTAGAAGCCACTGTTGATTTTTTTTACGGATAATACAACTACGTCGTCAATAAACCAAGTATTTGCAGAATTATTTGCTTCAAGTATGTCAGCTGTGTATATTAGAAAAAATTGTTGTCCAAGAACACTACCTTAGGAATGAGATTCAGTAGAATTTAAATTGTATTGGCATTTATTGTGTTTTATTGAGAATTATTTTTCAGGTATGTATGATTTTAAGGCAAGATTGACATTACCGAATAATGTATTTTTTAACTTGAAGAGCAAAAAAAAGATGCCAAACCTTATCAAATTCATAGAAGGTGACAAAGGGTACTAAAATACATGTTTTCTTCTTTTTTAGATTTCTACCGATTATATTAACTATTTTATGAAATTGTTGGGTTATTTAATATCACTCCCGATATTCAAAGTAATAGTTGAAAAGAAATGCTAAAGAATTGTGTTTTTTGTAAAAGCTTTCGAAACGTTTCCTTATTATAGGTAGATATAAGAAGTTATTTCATGTACAAGTTTACCTAGTTTATAGATCATTACAATTAGTACATCAAGTAGTAGGTTAAACTTAACATACGATTGTAGATGGTTGTTAAAAAAGTAATATATTTTTGAGGTGGTTGTTTTAATATTTGTTAGGTCATATACCGAAACTTTGCTTAGATTAAGACTATTAATTTTCTTCTTGACTTCCGCTGATGACATTCTTGAAAAGACATTTACCATAGTATATGAACGAATTTTTCTATTTGCTTTTGTTTAAACCTTCCAAAATAAGTTTAACACCCGGATAAATGTTTCTTAAAAATATTACCAAGTTTTAAATTTTTTATTGCAGTGTAATCGTCTACTGAGAAACTAAAGATATATTTTGTTGAAAATTATCAATTTCAGCTTCTTTGACAGTTGCTTTAATTCTTTAGACAATGTATTGCAATGATTAATCGATGTCATTTTTGATCTTTTAGCTTTGCGTTTCTTGGATATTAGTTTTTGGATATGTAAAGGTATAGTACCGATATCACATTTTTTTATTAATTTGAGTGAAGCAACGTCAAGCTACTGCTAGTAATATTGCACTATTTCTTGGTACTAGGAGGCATCAGCCGAACCCTGACGTCTATGTTTGCTTGTAGGTAGTCCAATCAGCATTTTTCAAAGCTAATTTAGTGAGAAAAAATTATGATAATAGTAATACTCAAGTTGATGATAACCTGTGTGTGATTAGATGAAAGATCAAAGTTTGACCCTATTATACAATTATTTCTTAAAATTCTACTAGTTACAGAAGAAATCCAACAGATAATGAAGCTTGTCTGAGTCCTCTGTCCAAAAAGTTGGTAGTCAATTAGTAAAATAGTCATAATTATTTTTTTAAATGACAGTATGCAGAAGGCTTCGGTGAGTATGTATGACGTGAGAATCTCCCCCATACAATAAATTTATTGCTAAGCGTTTAAAGAAAATCTTTATATTTATTTGGTTTTATTATGTCTTGTAATAGGTTAGGAATACCAGAAAACTGGGAGAGCCAAAAAATACTTTTTAATTCCATACTTATTGCTTAGCTTTTGTTAGTTTGGTGTTTGAATAGTTTGTTCAAAAATGTTACTAGTTGTTTGCCTATATTGATTGCTTGCTCAGTTTTGGTGAGATTACTTTTATTAACCATGTGCGCATATATTGAATTTCTATATAACAATAATTTTAGTTGACGAAGTGACTTTTTTCGCACAATACGCATTTTGCTGGAACCTCTTGTGATTTTTTTGCATCCTTTAAAATCACATTTTTCAGCATTTTATACAATTGAAAGGTTTGGCGCACTAAGCTTTAAAATGATCATAGATTGTCACTTTATATATTAAATTATTTTGATTTTTTTTCTAGGAGCTTACACGGATATTTTAGTGTTGCATGATAATGATCAAATATTTGTGTGTTGTTTGGCTAAGGTTCCAAGTCCTTTCAAATGCTTGATTAATTGATTTTTCTTTTGTGTTCTTTGATAATTTGCTATAAATGTCTGTTATTAGGTTCTAGTCCACCATTGTTAGTTTATACTTTTATTTGTTCTACAAGAGTTTGGATTGGACGTTATGGGTTTTGTCGTGTATTGTTTAAAATATTGATAAGTAGGACAAAAGAAAATTGTTGTTTCTGAAGGCGCTTTAGGTTGTTGCCAATACAGTTGATTTAAAATGTTAGGGGGTAGATATCCTAGAGGCTAAATTTATTGTTGAGATGTGGGGAGCATGCCTCCTATATTTATTAAACTTTAATCTAAGTGCCTATGTAATATCACATAATTGTAACATTTATAAATTTATAATATTTATATAAATAATTTAAACGACAGTGCAATCACTTAATTTATTTACTCTTGGAACGGCGATCTTTACGCTACGACTATCAAACGGGAACTCGGTTAATACATTTACTTTGGATTTTTTTAATAGGCTAGAAGTCCCCCGTAGCACCTTATCATTGTTATGTCATCTTTACTAATAATTAATAAGATATTACTCAAAAGGATTTCTTTTAATTTACCAAATTTTCTAATTCCTGAAATCTTGATCCCCAAAATTTGAAATTATTTTCAAGCAGAAATTTTTAGAGATTTTTTTCCTTTTCAAATCACACATATGCAAGACTGCATTTTTGGCAAATTTGTTTATCAAGTTGTATAACGAAAATTTTTAAATTGTCTCATTTCTTTAATACCTTAAATATTTTATTAGATCTTGCTTGCATTGTATTAATACCCAAAAAACTTTTTTCTTAATGTCAAGTGCTAGTTCGTGTAGTATAATGCGCAATAGAATTTTTCTTTACATATAGTATGAAGTTTTAAGTCGAGTACGAGCAGTGATTAAGCGCAGACATTTCTTAACCTGGCTGATATCGGTAGGAAACGCTTGACCTCTAAGGCTATTTGTACCAAATATTGTAAGTGAAATTTATTTTACTTATTATTAATATAAACATTTCCGTCGATTATTCAACAACGAATTATCAAGCGCATAACAAGCACAAATCGAATAACTTCCCATCGCTTATTAACAACGTACAAAAACGGTACTCATGGACCTCTCAAGACTTATTAACTATAAACAAATTCTACCTAGAAAACAAGCTAACTAGTGGCGAATCCTTCATCCACAACTCCTCAGAGGTAGAAGATAAAACACAAGCAGAAGCAACTACACCAAATCCAAAAATTGCACCCAATCTACTTACCAAATTTCACAAATCAAAATGTTCTAGTTAAACACGTAAAAAATAAAGCAACTGGACCTTTCACTACAACGTAAAATACAACTAGCAACCTAGCAAAAAAAAATTTGAACATTAAGCAAATACTCCACAGAAAACAATATTCAATATCACACCTACCAAAATTCCAACAGTAAACCAATAGCTGTAGTTATTAAAATGTTCCATTGTCACTCACCGTCGAAGAAATTAAAGAGGAACTAACTGGTCAAGTACCAATAATTAAAGTAACGTGTCTATACACCAAAGATATAAAGCCTCTGCCAGTCTTTGCACTAGAAACGGATATACTTGCTAAAATCAATATTTCACTCCATAGTTACAGTAAAAGCGAGAAGAAAAACCAAAAACATTCCTCAGTTTCATAGGTGCCAGCAGTGCGGTCACACAAAAGATCACTGCAGTTTAAAACCACTATGCATAATATGCGCAGGAAAACAGTTACGTATCGATTGTCAAAAGAAACCCAACAATCCACCTAAATGCGCCAACTGTGGAGCCAATCATAACACAAATTACCGCTGCTGTTTTCACCACATTAAGCTGCTAAAACAACGCATAAGAACTCAATTAACAAACACGCAGACTTTCGCAGACAAATTCAAAAGTGGCTTAACCCCAAACAATACTGCTACACCTTCAATACCAAACAGCCTTATCCAACCTCTACTTGACCTTATTACGCCATACCTCAGTCAAATCAAAAACCTTATTATTAACACTCCCCTATCAATGCTTATTAATGGACCATAATCGAAGGAAAGCGATACAATCAGGTTGCTAATAACATAGCCAACCAACGCTTACTATTTATTAGATTCTAGCAAGATATAACGTAGATATAGCTTGCATCACAAAAACACACCCAGACCAAACCATCCAACTCTGAATACCAGGCTATAACACACACCGTAAAGATCGAAACGCGAGAGTGCCAGTGGAGTGGCAATAATCGTCAAAAACAAATACATGCATTAACTACTCCCCGAAATACCCAATTTAAAAATGAAAGTGATATCAGTTAAGGTCAAATTCGATGATCCAAGCAGCATCACAATCACCAGCACCTACAGACCACCTAATATTAAAATAGAAAAAAGATATCATTAAAGTTTCTGACACGTGCGAACTAACAACTTGGCGACCTAAATTCTAAAATTCCCCGGTGGGGTTGTTCAACGTTAAACCCCGAAGGCAACCAACTAGAAAATCTGGCCATAAATTTTCATTCCAAATCCTAGCACCTAATTACTACACCTATCTTCCGTATCGGGCTGATCATCAGCCTGATATATTTGACATAGAGTTTCCCAAAGAGTTATAACTAAACTGAATTTGGACCAGCTTTATATTTTAGTATCATCCATGAGTGCATTAACCATCAATCAACCCATTCAAAAACTAATCAATAACATAATAGGATAAAACATCTTCGAAGACCAGATGAATAGTAAGCTTCACTGCCCAAGAAGTTTTCAAACAAAGGAAGACATCGACATAGTCATAAATTATCTCACTTTAACAATAAAGAAAAGTGCTAAAATCACCACCTGCAACCCCCCAGGCAAACCTACCAGATTGATTATAGCACTCCAATATACGTCATTCATCTAATTAAAACAAAAAGCCAATTTCGAAAAGAATGGCGAAGAACCAGAAATATACCAGTCAAAAAAAAATTAAATAACATAATCAAAACTAGAGCTAGATACCTTAAGAATTAGCGCATACCAAAAGCACATAGCCGACTTTAGCACAGGAGACTGGGGAAATTGCACCCATTATCTTTCGAAATCAGTAATATAACCTACACCTTAGACCTTGAAAAAGCAGTCGCCTTTGCTAGACATCTTAAAAGCAATTTCACCCTTAAAACACTTGTATGCCTGTTCACAAATTACAAATTACCAATGAAATAGAAAACGAAGAGTACCTATCCCAGACTGTATTCTACCAACCTCGTCTAACGAACTTACTAACATCATATAGAATCTTTTAGACAAAAATCTCCCGGCCATGACTTAATCACCAATAAAAGCTTAAACACTTTACAAAGAAGATAATAGCCTATCTAAGCTCTACAATCAAGAACGCCTGCATAAGATTGGACTACTTATCACAGACCTGGAAGCACGCACAGATCGTAATGTTCCCAAAACCGGGTAAAAACAAAAGGAAACTAAACAGCTATAGACCCATTAGCCTACTGACATCACTTTCCAAGCTCCTCGAAACAGTAATCCAAAATCGACTACTGAAGCATATTCAATATCAAAATAAGAGTTTGGCTTCAGGAAAGGCCACTCAGCGAGTTACCAGCTTCAAAGTATAAATGAAATTATCAAACGAGGCATTAACAATAAACAATACACAGTAGCAATCTTCCTCGATGTCGCGCAGGAATTCGACAGGGTACGGATACAAGGGCTCAAGAAGAATATACTAGATATTACAATACCCACCCATCTCAAAGTAATTATAGTATCCTTCCTAGACAATAGAACATTTGCAGTAAAAATCAACACAACCCTGTCCGAAATCACCAAGATGTCAGCCTGAGTCTCACAGGGTAGCATCTTGTGTTTGATTCTCTTTAACATATACACGCCCGACCTGCCAGAGCCTTGTCCTACAATAGCAACCTTCGTAGATGACATCTCCATATTCACACAAGCTGATAATAATATATGTATGTATTAGGTGTATAAATAAGTTCTCAGCTTTAAATTTCAAAGGACTCAAATCACCGTTTACTTGTAACGTATTAGTCCGCCCTCTTGCAGTTTTAAAGCAATGACATTTGGTCTTTCAAAACATTATGCGATTTGTCGTTTGATGCACACAACCTCAATAATCAGCTGTGTTCACGATGGCAATCACAAAAGAGCACATTCGATTTTCTATCCACTTTGCGTTTCATCTTAAGAAAAACGCTGCTGAAGCTACCGAAATGATTTGTGCTGCATATGGTGAGAATGCTGTAAGTCATGCAACATGCAAAAAGTGGTACCAAAGATTTCGCGGAGAAGAGTTTAGTCTTGAAGATCAACCACGCGCTGGACGCCTTCAAACATTTGACACGGATGAGCTGCAGACGCGTTAGGCTGGGAACTTCTCCCACATGCGGCGTATAGCCCAGACATGTCCCCTTTCGATTATCATTTATTCCGTCGTTACAGCATCACTTGGCTGATACGCACTTCAAAACAGAAGAAAAAGTCCGAAAATGCATCGACAACTTTATCGCTTCGAAGCCGGTGAGCTTCTATCACCAGGGAATTCGCAAGCTACCCGAAAGATGGCAAAAGGTCATCGATGCCAACGGAGAATACTTTGATACGTAAGCTTTTTTTGTTTGTTTTTAAATAAAACTTTAATTTTGCAGAAAAAAGCTGAGAACTTATTTATACACCTATTAGTAGTATGGAATTCTACGAACTCTTTAAAACGCAGGCGCAGACGAAAACTACCCCAAGACCTAGTTCTAGCAAGCCAAAGACATAATTAAACAAAATGTGTCATAATGTATAGTATAAGTTATTAATGTCACAAAATATTTTACCTAAACCTTGTATAACAAATGATTGCTGATCTGGCAATTAATAATACTTAAAAAAATTATGAATTTTTTTAGATTTAGCAAATAGTAACATATTGTTACAAAAGATGGCTGTCCCATCATTATCTCATTTAGATGCTGTTCAAAGTTTTCCCAATTTCGGTTATTTAAAAAAAAATGAGCGTTTTAAAATAAAATAAATTCTCGCATTTTTTATCAGGATAGTTTTTGTCAAATGTTGTAGTTTAGAAGATTACTAAAACAGATACATTGGTAATATATTTGTTATAGGCGATCGAATAAAGTCACCGTTTCAATATTTAGAGCTATATTTGCATTTTTATTCGGTTTAGACAAGATATCTGTAAAAAAAATGTTTTGTATAATAAAAATGTTTTCTCCACCATAACAATTTTCAACGAACTTAAAAAGTTCGTTTCTGAATTCTATATGTCTGTCGGTCTGTCGGTCCGTCACAAAATTTGGGATTTTTTAAAATTTGAAAATGGATTCTTATAGGAATTTTTAAGCTGATTTCGAATTTGAAATTAAAAAATTTCTATGTCGAATAATTTTCGAGATATTCGACTTCGAATTTCGAAAAAATTTTCGACATTACGATTTTAAATGTGATTCTTATAGGAAATTTTAGGCTGAATTCGAAAATGAAGTCGAAAAAATTCTATGTCGAATAATTTTCGAGATATTCCATTTCGAATTTTCCTGAAATTCGAAATCGAAATCGAAAGGTTTTTTTAAGTTCGTTCTGGGATTGCTTACAGAGCAATCTCTTCGCCGGCCCTATGTTTTATGTTGTTATTAATATTGCATGCAAGACATCATAGTTTTTGCGTAAAGCATTAAAATACTTAAATATTAATGCAACTAATAACAGGGGTATTATGGTCCCCTTTTTGTTTATATGACAAACACACAAAACTAAACATTTGAAATGGTATTTCACTGATAATCTGTTACAGTGCAGAAACATGAACCTCATATTAAATATATGTAAGAATGTGTGTCACATGACTTGCTGTTTTATTGATAATAATACAATGTGCTCTATATATGACCTATAAAGATCGAATATGAAGTAAACATGGACAGTGAATCTCAACAAGACAATAATTGACTCATGTATATGTAAGTTGTTCTGATAGCTTAATCGTAAAGTTAGGTAACGTTTAGACGAAATCAGCATATTTGGTTTCGCCAAATTGTTTACTAAAGATAAGAAACCCTATATAGTCTTAAAATAAAAACAGGACATTCAAAAAAGATAGCGATCGTTCCAGAGAATTCACTGCACCACACTATAGTGATGTATAAATCAATGTGCCTTATTATTATAGGTAGCACAAAAGTCTATATATCCAACAGAAACGTGTTTATGATTTTTAGGTAAATATTTAACTTACAATAGTTTATATAAATATAATTGTATGATAGTTTTAAGATTAAGCGGCCGGTGTTCTTTGTTATTAATAATGGCTTGACATAAGATAGACATTAGATAAGTTAGACCAAATGCGTTTTAGGGTTCACGTAAGCTATTTTAAAATTATCATTTTTTTTTTGCTGACTTCTGTTTCATGTAAAATAGACAATTCCGATGGAATTTGCGTCAGAACTATGTAAAGTCTAGTCAATTTGGTTTTTTCTACATGAATTTGCCATTATTTGTTCAATATTTGCCTTTTAGTGATCCCTAAGCAAATTTCACCTTCCATCTTCTTGAAATATTCATCTTCTTTGGCCAACACGTAGCTGTGCAACACTTTAGATGATGATGCAAATAGCACAAATCACCTCGACTTAAAACGTCAGTAGTGGTCAACATGTTCTTATTGAAATTAATATAACATTAGTTCTGAGATATTCCTATACTGAAACATAAACTGTAAATTTTTGTTCAGATGATCGATATTACAATCAGTAAATAACCAACCAGAAAGAAAAATAATAGACGACAGGTTTTTATAAAATTATTTAAGTTTTATGAATTATTTCCGGATTCTACTAGATGGTTTTGATAATTAAAGAGGGCGTTGGTGAGGTACTCACGTGCTAGTTCCAGAACTACGATTCATATATTTTTTACTAAATACCCTTCTTGATTTTTTCCTTCTGCAATAATGGCTGTATCATCTGCAAACGTTGCGATGGTGTTCTGTTCAAGATCAGGAATGTCACTAGTGCATAGCAAGTAGATTACTGGATCTAGTACACTACCTTGTGGCGCTCCTGATCTATTATAAAATGGCTCTGAACCCAAACTGATGGAAAGGGGTTAAGCTCTTTTCTTCTATTATCGGTTTTAATCTTTTAAGAAGTAGCTTTTCAAACAGTTTTGGCCTAACTATATGGGGTCTACATGACGACACTTTTTCTAGTAAATTTTCTAGATTAGGAATCATTATTGCTTCCGCTATTTTTAACATCGTAGGAACAAATCTTAATCTAAATGACAAGATAAGTCAATTTTAATATTGCTTTCTTTGAAAGCTACTTAAGAATTTCTTCTGTTATTTGATAAAATCCGGGTGCTCTTTTGGGTGAAGATCCTTTTTTCAAAACTTTTTTTGGTGTAGTGAGTGTAATCTAAATATCCTGTGTCTTGGTTGACTCCAATCTTGAGAGTCTTCTGAAAATTTACTTGCTTTTTATAAGTTACTCCGGGCCTAACTTTCCTTTGCCTTTCTGACTGGTCGGTTTTAAACGATAAGTTGTTTTAAGCGTTTGGTGGCTTTTTACACAGGGTAGTTAGTTTTACTGTTCTTTCAGATAACTTTTGGTTGATTTATTTTTGATGCGCTGTATTTTCCTCTTTCCTGCATGTTTATAACAAACAGTTCTACTTCCATATCTAACTATTCTTCAGTTCTTATTGGTACAGAAAGATTTATAGAGTTCTCAAGTTTCATTTTTAAACTTTACCAATCAGTCCAGTATTGAACTAGCCTATGTGAAAGTTCTTTTTGAATTACACTATCACTTAGGGTGAAAAGTATGGGAGAGTGGTTTGAGTTTATATCCGATGCTTCTTCAACATGAATGTAATTCAAAGAGATAGTCCTAACAATAAAAAAATTTATTAAGTTAGGATTTTTTTTTAAATCTATTGACCAGTATGTTTGTTTACCAATCGACAGTATTTCACAATTCAGTTGGTTACATGCTCTGAAAAGTTTTTTATCTTTCGTTAACATAGATTTTCACTGGATGGTTTTTGAATTGAGATCACCTCCAACAATCCTTGTTCTTCAAGTAAGTTAAGGTAGTATTCTTCCTCGATATTATGTCTTGGTAGACTGGACAGTGCCGTAGTCATTACGTCATACGTTTTAGTTTTAACTATGATAGATGTTGCCTGTTTTATGTCTGTTTTGTATCTTATTTCTTAGTGATGTACAATAGATTATTTTACAATGATTGCACTACCATGTTTTGCGCCGCTATCAGTGTGAATAGTGCGATATACCTTGTATCCTTTAAACTTGATATATGATTTCCTGGTACAATGTATTTCCGCGATAAGCCATATATCATTCTTTTCCATGTCCAGGAACTGGACAACTCTTGTTGATGTTGCAGTAATTCATTGGTGTTCCATTCCATTATACTCAGTAGGTTAACCATTTTTATTTTTAAGGATCGCTCCTTGATTGTTCATCTGTTGCATTTAATTTTTCCGATATTTTTGAAGAGTTGATTCAATTGTTGAATCTAATCTAACAGCTTCCCTATTATAGTTTTCTTTGATTTTTTCATTTATCGCTTGATTGTAAGTTTGGCTGTTTTTAATTTTCTGCATTTCTTTGATCACCAAGCATCCACGAGAGCTAGCTGGGTGATCTTTGTCGCAGTAAACGCATTTTGGTTTTGCATCTTTAGGTTTGATGAAATCTTTCTTTAAACGTTTTCCGGTGTACTTGACACACCTAGATTCTTTTGCACAATGTGTGTCCGTAGGCTTGGCACCTTTTATATTGTGGTACTAACCTTGCTTTTCTAATCGGCAAAACCTCTACCTTAATCCCAATTATATCGGTGATTGCAAAAACTTTGTTAATCTCCTCATCATATGTAAACGCTAGATAAACATATTCAGAGGTGGTTTAGTTTTGTATTTTAATTTGGGTACCGCTTTTAACAGCTTAAATCCTCCCTTTTTAAGTGACAAGACTATCTGCTTAGGTTTGCATGAGTGATGTAATTTATTCGCTGCTACTTTTATATTTATTTTTCTTTTCCTTTTATTTTTCTGGTGAATCCACCCTATCTCATAAGCTAGTTCCTCATTATCGGTTTTTTTTAATTTGGTTTTGTTAGACAGTCTGTTTTCTATCCCCGAGTATTTTTTGCTGAGTTCTTCATACATATTATGGATTTTATTTAGTTGGATTTGGAGTTCGTCCGCCCTACTCATAGCACTTACCTTATTGTTTTCTGATACTTTCCAATTGTTATAAAGTTGCTATTCATTTTGCGAACGTTGATAATTTTCTTGGAATAACGCTTTATTTTGATGCATTAATATTACTTCATTTGTGATTGAGGTACGGATTGTTGTTGCGAAAACATGTTGAGTGTGATAATTTTACGTCCGTATTAAGGCTTTTCATATGATAAAATTATTGGTAACATCTCAATTACTTTTTCCCATCTTTGGTACATTTTAATAAACATAATAATAGTTTTAAATGTTGCACATTCTTAGCAGTTTTTGTTAACGCATCCGTATGGTTAAGCTTATGCGATATGATATAATCTCAATTTGAGCGTTTCGAAAGTATGCATTCTATTAGAGACGTTTAAGTTCTAAGATTTCCAAATTTTCTTATGAAAAAGTACTTACCCAAGAAAGTTGAAACTTCTGTTACTTCTCAAAGCAATCTCCGTCTAGACATACACGTTTTTTTACACCATCGTTACTACTGAGAACACTTCTTTAGGTGTGTGGAAAATCGCTGATGCAACAGCGGCTCAATTGAAAAACGAGCGGCCACGAAATGTGTCCTTTATGATCGGTATATGGCGGTATAACGTGTCAACATGTTCTGAGACATTGCCACCGGCAGTTTTGTGTTCGTCGGTCAGCATTCGTGGGACCCACCATAAAACTTTCCGCATTTTCAAGGCATTATACAAAAAAATTGACTCTGCAGATGCTAAGTTTTTAAAGGCGATATCATACACACCTCATCAATGGCTTTCTTTAGCAACTTGCTCTACTTGGGCAATCGTGGTTTTAGTCCGGCTGGTTCGTGGTCAAGGCCGCTTCGGTTTACTGTCACACAACTTTCGACCTTCTTTAAACTTTCGCATTCACGAAGGCACATTTTTAACATCCATAACGCATCTTCTTTATTTAATGAGCATCATTGTAAATGTAAAAAAACACTCACTGCAATGGCGGTAATTCAACCTGTGTGTATTGTATGATACTGCCGTCTCTATTACAAATTCAGAAATACTTCAAGCGTCTTTTAAAATTAACCGCATCTTGCTATTTTTTCTCACTGCTGAAAAAAGTTAAAATATTAGAACTTAAACGCACCTTGTAGAAATGTTAAATCTGTACTATGTTTGTCAGGGTCAAGTTAAAGTTGTTTTTACTGTCAATTTTTTAAGATACCTGATTCAAATAAAAAATGTAAATACGTAATAGTTATACGCTTTTATATATTTTTTGTACAAAATAACTGAATAATTTTTTAAAAGTACATTTTCATAAAAACCCATTAAGATCTACCACATATTCTTGAATAAAAAAATTATAACCAAAGTTACATCCTCCAATAAGCTTCAAACTTGTGTTGTTATACTCGGTATTTTAAATAAGTAATAAGTACGTAACGCTGTAATTGACAACTTAAATTAGTGCGTTATTTGGAATTACGCAAATTATGTATAATTTTTTTGTGAGCTTTGTCGCAACTTTTGTAATTAGCCGTCATGAAAGTTAAATTACTGCGTAGCAATTGCTTGCTTTTTGTTTCAATTCTCTTTGTTACAAAGGAAGTTTTGTAGTAAAAAGGAATATTGAAACAATTACACTAAAGCTGAAAATTATTAACTGCTTATAGTACTTCAGCAAAGAAAATTGCTTTTACTTTTTTTAACATTTAAAACATTCTTCATTACATCGGGTATAACTTTTTATTTAATCATTTAGCTAATATTGTACCAAACTACTAATTTAAAAGAATTAAAAATTTAAAAAATTATTAATTTAACTGCTTTGCATTTTGTTTAATGAATTATAATAACGGTATGCAATAAATTTTTTGTAAAAGTAGGTCATTTTAAGTTTGGGGGTTCCAGAAATATTTATAAAAGTTGACTTTATAGGCACCTTAATATTCGTTATATATTTAAAAAATCAATTTTAATCAAAGCTGCTTTAATTGTACGAAAATATCATCATATTATATATACCAAAGATAAGCTTTAAAAACCAATGTGTAGAATAAATAGTTTCTTGTCTTAAGTCTGGATAAAGAAAAACTGTTTTGCTTTCTATCTAACTAAAAATAATAAAAAAGCAAGAGCTTTTCAAAGATAACTGAAATTTTTAAAACTTACTTTTTACGATTCTTACGATTTTAATAGAAAGAGACATTGTCATTTCAACAAACCAGGAGTTATAAAGAAAAATTAAAAAATAATTTTTCAAACTAAATAAACAACAAAATGAAATCTAAGAAAGTAAATTAAAAAAGTGGCCAATAATAGAGTCACAACGAAAAGAACAGCCTAGTTAAAGGAAAAAACTTAAGCATGACGAAGAAATATATAAAGATAGTACAATCAGTAGTACCAGCTTTGCATTTAGAACATTTAAAAACGTTTGGCACTTTCTCTTGAAAATCCAGTGGTGTTGCAAATAAGCAACCAGTGCATATCAAAACAGACTATTATTATTATGTGATGCCACCAGATCAACTGTAATAAACCTTTCAGCGGGCGCGCCCCATGATTTCCTTTGAGCGAGCGCTTGTCGTAAATTAATCGTTCTTTATGTTTATCTAAGTTAATGATTGTTTCCTTACTTAACTGTTGGAAAATTGCGACAAGGACTACAAAAGTGCATTCCATATTTATGAACAATTAATTAAACAACACTACAAAAAATGAAAAAAAATTAATTCAGTATATTTATCGATCTTTTCGTCAAGATCAGTATCTCCCCCTTCATCCTTGCAATTTCCACAGATAACTTCAACTGCAGAATTGTTCTTGCACGTTAATTGAAGCTGAAGATCTTTTCGTCTCTAATGCACATGACCGACATACCGCGTTTTGGAAAGTACCTTTTTTCGGTTCTACAAGCCAAGCGTAATTCAATTTGAGGAAAGCACTTACCTATATCTTGAGGCAAGTGTCTTAAATTTTATGTATAGATAAGGTGCTCTTTTATTAAGTTTAGTGATAATTTTTTTAAGAACATTGTTTGGAGCTTACGAGCCTTTGTTGAGACAGGAAAATTTGAATAAAAATTGAGCATTTATCCCGCCAATATTCAGCAGACTGTAGAAAACGACACAGTCTTCTCTGTTATTCTAGAGACCGAGTAAGCGGCACACATTTTGACAACAGTATCCATTACTTCTTAGGTTACGTTGTAGTCCAGGATAATCTGAGGCTTTTGGGTGTCAGGGTCTATTTCATCGTCGGCACGTAATGTCGAGAGAGTATTACAGATTTATTTTTTGAGGCACAAAGAAAACTAGCGTTTTTGTCCGACATATATTCACTTGGAATTTCAGTTTTGATTTTCTTTATTGTGACCAAAACCGTTATTTTTTGTGAGCAAATAGTCAGCGAGTGGTACATTTCTGTAACAATTCTTGATGGCCAAATTTCGGTTTGAGTTTTATATCGAAGTGACCAGGCGCTTCACAATATTTGTTGGGGAATTTGAGACCGCTAATGGTCCATCTGGTAATTTTCTAAAATATATTGCTAAATAGAACATGTAAAAACTTTTTGAATTGAATAAAATTACAATAACCCTTAAACGAATCCAACATTTTGTCAATTGTAGTATATTTGCTGACGCCGACCTGCAGTTGCTGACGAAAGCTTGGGGAAAGCTTATCAACTTTTCTTCTTTCAATTATTGTATTTTATCATCAAATCTCAGGCAACGGGCGATGAAGAAAAACCTCTTGCAACTTATAACAGCTCTTGCAATTTAAATTCCGGTGCCGTCACTCCCAAATATCTCTTTCACATTTGCGTGGTGAGGTTTTTTATACCGATAAAATGTAGTAGACGCAAGTATACCATAAACTCGTGCCTGTCAATACTTTTACAATACCCATTTCTGTAATATTAAAACTCTTAACTGATCAATATACATATTTGTGTCCTTCAAAACATCGTCAATCACAGGGATGTCAATAATTTGGAAAAACGCATTCTGTTCGTTGCTTCCCAAGCTCATTGAGTGATCTCAGTGGCTATGTTTATTCTCTTGGTTTTTAAAGAAACACGATATTTGGTTGTACGCCATTTTGTTGATTTATTTTTTCTAATAAAAAACTTCCTAGCACTGTTTTGAGCTTGTTGTTCGATTTTGCTTTCCGATAACTTGCTGTCACTTGAAGAGAAGTAAATCTATTTTTTCTCTAGATTACCATATGTTCAATAATATCTTCTAGCTTTTTTGCGTAAGCGGTCTGCGAGCTACAATGTGAAATATCTAAAATGCAGAAATATATTGGGCCATGAAGGGAACGATATAAATGTGAAAAAATCGGAGAAAACTGCTCATCTAGAACTATTGATAACAGACACTTCTGTGCATACGTCGGCCTAGAGTTTAAAGATTGACTAATTTTGGAATAGGTGGGAGCTCAGTGCTCGCGGCTGCGGGATAAGTATAAGGTTAAAGGGCAAAACGCCTGAAAAATGCGTGCAAGTTTCAAATGATCCAGCGTGTGTACGACTTGATAGTGAAAGACAGACGAATCACATTTGATATACTGGTGGAATCACGTCTTACGGAACTATGCATAAAATCATCTAAACAGAAGCAAAAATATGTAGAAGTATGTTAACAATAACTAAAGTTGTATAAAAACTCTAAGACATTTTTAAATAGCTGGTTATAGTAGATCAATCTTGTTTTTAGCTGAAAATGTAGAAAAATAAACACCACTCTAGAATAACAGTATATTACTACTCATTGCAAGAAGCCACGACCGGGATTGTTTCTTACAAAATAAATAGCCAAAGTTTTTATTTCATGAAGAGAATATGCTAATGAACTGATTGTTCCTCTGTGAGAACAGTATCAGTGAATCACTAAAGAAATTTCGCAGATTTTGTTTTAAAGCGACAATATGCGCCATGTATGAGATGTCATACCGTTAGTGAAAGATTTCAGGTATATCGTGATGCTTCATGCCCTACACATTATCCGTACATTTAACTTAGCGGCTATATTGTCTACTATCTACAACAGGAAGTGTACAGTAAGTTCTCTTTGTATCAGAGCTTCAGATGACTGTCCATAATCAGTATAATTATAAACGCAAAAATTGGTTTGCACCAACTTTATCAAAACTGTCGAGGCGATGGCATATTCCACTGAAGAGAAACATATTTATAGAAATGTATACTCAGTTCATCCATATATTTTTAAGCACCCCTGGTATAAAAGTATAAAAAATGATGAGTAACATTTGTGAAAACAAATCATATTTAAAAATATATTTGACAAGTAAGAGAAAGTAGAAAAATAACTAACAATCAGCAATATTAAATCAAGAACCACAACTAAGTCAAAGTTGCGAAGTATTAGATCAATATTATATTAATAAACTATAAAAAATTATTTTTAAACCATTGATGTAAAGAACTGGTCTATAAATACAAGGTCACGACATATGTAAAAGGAAGTTGCAAGATATGGAACAACTATAAAGTTGTTTAACATTAGACGTAAAATCTACAACTCTGCAAAAAAAATCAGAACAAAGCTTATAAAAAACAATTTATTTAACTTATCAATCAATGATCTAATAATTCCTAAAAATTGTAGAAGCAAACAGAGAACGCTTTATCTGGCTTGCTTCTCAGCACATTTGTCATAGAAAATTGGATTGATGCAATATTTTTATACTTCCCTTCCAGCGGCATCTGTATAAGGGAAAACAATACAAATCACAGGGTGACAAATTAGTTGAATATGATTTTTGGCTATATACTCTTGGATTAATGCAGCAGCATGAAGTCTTGCATTGAAAACCATTCAGATATTCATAATTTTTTTTTATTTTAACCCCTTTATTTACAATCTGTCCTAATTATGCTATGGATACTAAGTAGTTGGTGTGTGTATATATTATAAGTAATGAGCAAAAACATGCTAATGGACATCCAGGGTCAGGTTCCAGTAAGCCCCCCTATAATTAATACACTATTCTATACTGCTAGCGAATGATTTGAATTGAAGGTACTTTATGAAATTAACTAATTTATAAACTAATGGAATGGCACTGGAATAGCTTAATGTTCAAGAACAGCATTGAAACGCGTTGGTAGTTCGTTTGGTTTAAAACGCTTTAGGCGTTTTGGGCGATCTGATTCGTTCATTAGAGAATGTACAAGGTCGTTAGGGTGTACTGTTAATCGGTCTTTGTATTTTTGAGCAATTTTCCCTATTTCTTCTTTAATGATTGGAACACTTAAGTCACTTAAAATCACTTTGTTCGGCACATACCACGGCGCATTAACTACAGCCCGAAGCACTTTATTCTGGAACCTCTCGATGATGGCCAGGTTGGTGTTGCTAGTAGTTCCCCAAAGTGATAAACCGTAGGTCAATATTGGTTTCAGAATCACCTTATAGAGCAATAGCTTATTTTCTAGCGAGAGTACAGAGTTTCTTCGAATCATCCAGTATAGTTTCCTGTATTGTATCCCTAGCTGTTTGCGTTTATTAAATATGTGGGTTCTCCAGGTCAAGCGTGGATCTAGATGGAGTCCTAAATATTTTGCGGAGTCTGCGTGTTTTATTTGTTGTCCGTTAAGTGAGATCGGTGGACAGTTATCACGGTTCATGGTGAACGTTACATGTTGGGATTTGGTTTCGTTTACCGAGATTCTCCATACCTTGAGCCATTGCTGCAATTTATTCAGAGCGGTTTGCAGGTTGGACGTTACAGTATTCGGATTTAGGTGCGAAGCTAGAATTGCCGTATCGTCAGCAAAAGTGGCGGTTGTAGTTAGGCTTGTAGTTGGTAAGTCAGCTGTGAAGGGTAAACAGAGGATAGGTCATAGCACGCTGCCTTGGGGGACTCCCGATAGTATTGGATGGAGGTTCGTGTGTTCGTCTTGAAAATAAACGAAGTAATGTCGATCCGTAAAGTAAGACTTTAGTATTTCATAGTATTGGTATGGTAGATACTTTTTTAATTTATAGAAGAAGCCCAAGTGCCATACTTTATCGAACACTCGTGAAATATCTAGAAACGCAGCGGAGCAATATCGATATTCATCTAGGTCGGTATGAATTTGATCTACAAGTCGATGTATTTGTTCGATAGTTGTATGTGAGTGTCGAAAACCGAACTGGTGCTTGGGTATCAATTCTAAATCATCTAGGATTGGTTAAAGGCGTTTTAAGAACAATTTTTCAAAGACTTTTGATAGGATAGGTAGGAGGCTGATGGGACGATAGAAAGCAGGATCAGTGGGTAGCTTTCCAGGTTTCTGAATCATTGTGACCTGTGCTACTTTCCAAGCGCTTGGATAGTATCTGTTGGAGAGGATAGCATTTTATAGTTGAGTGATTGCTTGTAGCGCGGTTTCAGGTAGCTGCTGGAGAATTTTTCCAGTGATAAGGTCAAAGTCTGGTGCTTTGTTGATGTTGATTTCTTTTTTAGTTACTTCTTGTACTTCCCAGCGCTTGAATAGTTTAATCGGTAGGCTCATTTGGAATGGAGATTCCAGAAAGTTGTTTATTTTAGTATCTGCCTCCGGATACTGGCTAGGGCATGGTTGGAATGCGTTGACTAGGTGATCAGCAAACGTTTCAGCTTTATCCTTACTAGTACGAATTAATTGGCCGTTTGATTTGGTGATAGGTGGTATGTGAGCTATTGGCCTTTTGAGTTTTCTAACTGCTTTCCACAGAGAATAGTCGGTGGTTTCAGTGGCTGCAAGGTTCGCAAGGTAGTGTTATATGCCTTCGTTTTTAAGTTGTTGTTGAAGTTTCTTTAGTTTCTTTGTTGCCCGGTTTAGTGCTTGTTTGTCTGCTTCTAGACGGATAATTTTCCAGCGTTTTTTGAGACGTCTTTTTTCCATTATCTTGTCTTTTAATAGTGTTGGACAGCTGATGGTATAAGTAGTTTTCATTACAGGGGTGGCTTTCCATGCTGATTATTGGATTGTACTAGTTAATTGTAGTACAGCTTCTTCAATATCATATTTGGTTTTCAACGGAACTCCCAGGTTAAATTGTTCAGTTATTATTGTTTGGAACAGGTCCCAGTCCGTTTTAGTGTTGTGAAGGACTGGTCGTGTTTGTATTTGTGTTAGTTCTGAGGGGAGTGTAATTAGAATGGAGAAGTGATCAGCTGCAAGTTCAAAGCAAGATTTGATTGTAAATTGTCTTGTATTTAGCCCTTTAGTTATACAGAAGTCAATTAAGTCTGGAATCTTTCGGCGATCTGTTGGCCAATAGGTTGGTTCGCCAGTTGATAGGTATTGTAGATTGTTTGCATTTATAGCTGCCAGTAGCTCGCGTACGTAAGTTCTTGTAATACGAGATCCCTAGTCCTGATGTTTCGCATTAAAGTCGCCGGCTGTGAAGAATCTGTTTCCAAGACTTTGGAAGAAATGTGAATAAGTGTCTTTTTTTGTCGAGTGTTTGGGGGGTCTATAGACGGCAGAAATGTTTAGGATTGCTGTTTTGTCTTCTACTTGGATGGTAGTAGCCTGGAGTTGTTCTGTTTCATATTTAGCCAATTCATGATGTTTTATGTTAGACTTTATGATAACTGCCGTTCCACCGTGGGCGGTTCCATCGGCATGGTTAGTGTTGTATATGCAGTAGCTTGGAAATTTAATATAGCTTTTGCTGGTAAAATGTGTTTCTGTTATGAGCAGTATGTCGATTTGATTAAGTTCGAGGAAGAGTTTGACTTGGGCGTGCAGGCTGAGCCCGTTGGCATTCCAAACTGCTATAGTTAATAGTTGGTCCATTATGTCATTTTACTAATGAGCGTGGTTAGGAGATTCATAATAGTCCCCATTTGTGTAATTAAGTTCTTCATCATGGATTTTAGTTCTTCCATGTCGTTTGACGGGTGATTTAAGGCGATCGCCTGTGCTTGTGGGGTTGCATTACAAGCCAAGTTTTGTGGAGGTTGAGTATTTTGTCTTGCTTGTTCAGCGTATGTGACCCCAGGGATTCTATAATTTTGAGTAGGCGTGCGGGTGTGTGTAACTGCGCTTCTTAATCTTGGGAAGAGTTTTTCTTGGAGCTGCTTATATACTATGCATCCACGATAGTTAGCAGGATGACCGTCGCCACAGTTTACACATTTAACTTAATCATCTTTAGTTACTCTCGGACATTCTTTGGTAGGATGATTTCCTATACATTTGACACAACGAGATGTTTGTTGGCAATAGTTCTTGGTATATCCGAACCTTTGGCATTTGGCACACTGTGGCAGTGTTCTTTTTGCATGTGGCGGTTCAACAGTGATTCTGGTGTTCATGAATAGCGTGGTTTTATAAATTTATTTGTTGTTGGCTTTTTGTTTCATTTCAACAACAAACATGGTGAGAGCGGTTTTGTTTAATTGTTGTTTAATATTCCAAATATTAACTATTTCGTGCTTCTGTTTCATTTTTGCGATGTCTGTTGAGTGATGGATATTTTTGATTACTACTCTGAATGTTCGTTCTTGCTTTGGTTTTTAAGTATGGAATTTTGTGCTTTTATCTAAAAGGTGTATAATAATAGTTGTATAGATTTTACTTGTGTTGCTTTGGATTTTGACTTGTTCGTTGCCAAGTGCTTTTAATGTGTAATTGTTTTTGGCGATTTTATTCAGTAGTGTCGTTAGCCAATTAATGTTTTTGACATCGGATACGTAGATAGGTGGAGGTTTGGGGTCCTTCTGAACGATTGTTGTCTGTGTGGTGTTTGTTTGGTTGTCGTCTATTTAAATATTTAGTGGGTCATATCTATTAGAAGTTTCAACTGGGTTGTTTAACCAATATTGTTTTTTTCCCTCTTTCCTTTGATTATTTGTAGTGTCTTCAGGGCTCCTGGGTCTTTTTTTGTAATTGATAGTGTGCCATTCGTTGCCTGTCACATTACTAGCTAAGAGGCTCGTAGGTTGATGCTGATTTATCGGGTACATATTTGTCATCGGTCCATGGTAAGGATTTGGTTAGTACATGGGAGGTTGGGATTGTATAGGAAAAGTTTGTTGTTGTGATGCATTATAAGTTTGATATTGAAATTGCTGTTGTAGATTGGTTTGGTTTGGATATGAATTATAGTTAGGTTGTGAATAGGACATATTTCATAATTTAAATATTTACCAGGTTATTTGCGTTCAATTTAAATTAATTTGTTTATAAAATAACAAATAGTGAATGATACCTGTGGTATCAGTGACCTTACAGTCAATGATAACGGTTAACACTCGTATTACAGCCGACACTTATCGCTGACGTTCTTTACGCTTCGAAAGTCAAACGCGAACAAATTAGGATTTGTAATTTGGAATATGTATAAAATCACTCGTAATTTTAATTACAATAGAAATTGTAGGCCTAACCTTAGCAGCAGGAGAGTTTTGGGGTACTTATTATCGGAGCGTGGCACTCGACCGTCCGCTCCGAAGCACAAGCGAGGAATGTATGTTCATAAATCAAGCAGATATTCTTAGTGCACCAAACCTCTAGCATAAAAAAATGCGATCAATATTATATTTGGTTTCGAAAATTGCCACTTAACTTTTTTGGAGGCCCGTGAAACATAACCTGGCCACTCGGCACTTTAGTATTTTATTTGAAAGTTGTACTAATAATACTTTTATAATATATATATATATATATATATATATATATATATATATATATATATATATATATATATATAATAATATATATATATATGGTGTGGTTTTTTCCCCTCTATGTTTGTGCCGGAGACTATTTTTGCATAAAGTTGTCGTTTTCCTAAATTGGTTTGTAAAACTTGGTGACACACATTTCTATTCAATTTTATTTTTTATGATATCACACGAATAACAAGATGGTCTTCTTGCAGTAACTGCCTCACGCGTTCCGCACTGGCAGCAGTATGTGTTGTCTTGCACTGTATCTCTGCCCTTTCGAAACCCCTTGTGCCATTCAACGGTAAGGCTTCTCACCTATGTCTCATCACTATACGGTTGCTGTATCACATTCAATGTCTTACTAAGGAATTTTCGCTGGCTTAATGCAATTCGGCGCCACCTTTTAAAAGGCGTTTTAGAAATTGCATTTTTGTGTTCTTTATTTGTACTTTTAGTTAAACTAAACACTTAGACGATATTACTACTAAAGATTATCGCGACGGGTAATCACTACGGACTAAGGCGCGAATTTAATTTAAATAAAAATAAAGACTATCGGCAACTAACTTTTGCCTAGTTGAAACATTTGTTTATATAAAATTTATTATCAAAATATTATACATTCACGACCAACTGGGTTATTTTCCAGTTAAAAACGGTAGCTATTGATGTCTTATCAACTATTTGTCACATTGTAGCTAATAAAAAAAATGATATAAATTCATTCCTGAATCATACAGTGGCAAACCAGTAACAAACAATAAGTCAACTAACAACAGAAATAAAGAGATTAAATGATAAGATAGATAGCTAAATATGCTTATTAATACAACAAAAACAAAAAAATTATCGTACTACGTCATAAAATAGCTCTATGGAATGCAAATGGCCTCGCCTCGCGTAAGCAAGAAGTTAAAGCTTTTCTCACTTATAATAAAATTGACATTCTACTAGTGACTGAAACACGTGACCACACCGCACATCCAGATTCTGACAGGAGAACAATGAAAGGCACGGCAATATTAATAAAAAATTATATCAAACACTATGAAATATAGAAGCACCAAGAAAACGATATACAGGCGGCAAGTGCGGTGGCTGAGGAATAGCTAGGTCTTCTTATAATTCCTTTAGTCTACTTCCCACCAAACTGCAGTCCAAACAAACAGAATATGACTGCCTATTTCAATACACTTGGTAACAGATTTGTGGCTGGAGGAAACTTCAACACAAAAAATATGGTTTGGGGTTTACAAATCACAGTTCCTGGTAGAGGTAGATTTGATATAGTATATATCAAGTCAGTCATACAATCTATCTACCTTCTCATCCATCTATTGTCCTACGGACCCAGAAAAGTTAACGGAATTTCTCGACTTCTATATTACAAAAGGCATTGTACAAGGGTACCTTGGTGTTCAATGCAACCTTAATCTGAGCTCTGATCATACACCAGTACTGGCTACAGTTAACTCAAACATAGAAACACAAAACCACCAACCTTGACGAACAAAAGAACGGACTGGAATTATTACAAACAACTTATTGACCAAAATGTAAATCTATCCATTCCACTAAAATCAAAAACAAATTTACTCTTTTAATACAAACCTCTGTTTGGGAATCCACACCGGAAATTCCCATAAAATGGGTAAACCTAAAATGTCCAACTGAAATTTAAAAAAATAGCTAATAAAAGGCGTCTCAGACAAATGTGGCAACGCACCAGATATTTATCGGACAAATTAAGATACGTGGAAGCTTAAAAAAAATACATATAGCCATTAAAAATAATAATTACCCTTTCCTTGAAGAATACCTTGAAAACCTGACAAACATATCAGATACTAACTATTCTCTATGGGAAGCTACAAAAAATCATATCCAAAGAAGATAGGTCATAGGGAAATACTGACATAGAGAAAGCCACAACTTCTGCTCAACATTTAGGGAGCGTATTCCAGTCACTACCTTCCCAAAACACACGTAGAAGAATTCAAAATACGGGAGGTCCTCGAGGCCCTATATCAGATGTTATTGTTGCCAAAATTCTTCTCATGTCAATAAGAAAAATACAATACATGATAAAAACTAACATAAATCCCCGAAAGGCTCTCAGCAACGATTTTGTTGCAGGGCAGCACATCAAGGAGCTCCCAAGAAAAAAATAGTGCTTTTAATACAAATGTTTAACGCAGTGGGATGAAAGGTAACAGACATTATCCTTATTTATAAACCCGGCAAACTTTAAAGTGATGTTACCTCGTACGTACCCATAAGTTAGTAGCCAGTCCTAAGAAAATTGCTCAAAAAATTACTATTTAAAGGGATAATGGAGATAGTAAAAGAAAATAACCTAATTATTGCACACCAATTCGGATTCAGAAAACAGCACGGTACTATCGAATAACTCCAGAAAGTTACTGAAATTATAAACCAGACTTTTGAAGAGAAGGGGTACTGCGCGTCAATCTTTTTAAACGTGAGCTAAGTCTTTGACAGAGTTTGGCATATAGGACTATTGTGTAAGCTCAAGACAGTACTCTCGCACATATTGTATATTATACTTCAATTATACTTGCAATAAAGATATTTTCGAGTTAAATACAGACAAGTAACGGAAATGTTCCCTATAAAAGCGGGAGTACCGCAAGAAAGTGTCTTATGGCCCTATTTATATTTAGTGTATGTATAGCACTGTAGTACAAAAAACAAAAAGAAATATTTTTGTAAAACTGTGCCTTATAATCATGTATTAAAAACCCACCTCTCTAAAATAAAAAAGCCATTGAACGGAACTTTTCACTTTTTTAATCTATTGGACACCGAAAAAAATATTTCCAACATAATGCAGTAATATGTAGCGTTTTAAATTCTATTGCACGCACACTCAAACAGGGCTCGAACGAGCATAAGCTTGAGAAAACAGAGATTATCTGCGTCCCGGCATCGCAACCGAATTTAAATATTTATCTTACTAGCGGATTACGAAGATGCGTCCTAGAAATAATTCCCAATGAGCAGTTCGCTGCTTTGCATAAAGCAATATGGCTTTGCATTTTAAAAATCCGACCTCGGCCCCGCGGCGAGCGGCCCCAGCAGGAGCCGCTGCAGTCTCGCCGCCCTTGCATGCTCCTCGGAGTGCGGCGCTTGCAAGGCCGCGCCGCGATCCGGGCAAAAATGTTATTTATGTCTTGGCAAAACCCCTAACAGTACTAATTCACGAGCTTCCGAGTCCATCTGAGTGCATGCATGCATAAATAATGGCGCGCCCATCTAAATTCAGCTCTCGAAGCGGGCTGATTCCCGGGCAGCGGCTGCAGCTTAGTGCGGCCGCCTTTAAATCAGCGCCATGCAGCTGAGTACCTTATAAATGCCATGGTGAGCTGCTCTTTGGGCGAAGAACTGAGCCAGTTTATTGGATATTTTGCTTTTCCAAGGCGTGCGCCGCATATTAACGCTGTAAGGTTAAATTTGTAGTAGCTTACTAGCTGTAGCGTTAAAGAGCAATTATAAAACTTGGATGCTCTATAAAGCACTTGTATAAAAGGCCACGCACATAGATGCCTTTTTCTTTTAAAAACTACTAGATATTGATAATGTTTACTCAACTATATTACAACAAGATTTAAAAGAAGTAATAGACGTGATCATTGAGCTGCTATATTTAAATAGTGTGGAAAGAAAAGCAATCCTTATGTTTAAAACAAATACACTTAATATGTATGTACACTTTTGGCATATTATACGATATGACCAAAAATATTGGGACACCCCTTTGGTGAAGTAAATCTGGCTGTTACGCGTACTGAACTTCAGTGAACGCGATAAAAGTGCAAGTAAGTCGGCAGAGTTGAGTGATTTTGAAGGTGGTATGATCATCGGGTGCCATAGTCGCAACAAATCGCTTCATAAAATATAGACCTTGCTACAGGTATCTAAATCAACTGTAAATGTCATTAAATAATTGTTACATCTGATATATGAAACATAATATTAGGACAGTGTATTGTGTTGACAGTCAAGCGCCAGAGACACCATATTTTGGGCTGTTGTTCATAGGTCAGTTCCTTAATTCCTGTAGTGGAAAGGATGAACCCCAAGACGCATCTTGATAAACTTGACAAACATGTACTTGCAACTCTCTGACAATACTTAAGAAAGAACTTTTATTGTACCATTGGGATAACTACTGTACCACAGAGCGAAGGTTCTTTATTATGCCATAATTTGAAGAAATAGACATTGAAAAATCTTCTCATAGAAGAATAGAAGTCAATTCATACGGACATACACTAAAAGCTGGTAGAAAATCTTGCCAAATGATTGCAGGCTGTGATTAGTGCTAAAGGTAGACCTATATTTTATTAATACATGCCACATAAGAGTCTGATTCTACAACAGCGGGTGTCCGGAAACTTTTGGCCATAGAATATATTAGATAACTAAAAATAAAAGATTTTTAAGAAATAGTATTTATAATTCCCTTTGCCTTAATTAAGAAATAAAACTAGAATACTGACCAGATTTCTAAATAAAATAATACCTTAATTCAGAGCACTGAGACACGACATGAGTAATAATTTGAATTAATATATTTCAATTAAGTAATAAAAAGTTAAAGAAAATACCAAATCTCCAACGAAGAATGAAGCGAACTATTGGTAAACAAGCGAGTTTAGGGTTGTTAAAAATAAAATAGTAAATTAAAAACTACAAACTTGCAAACTGACAGCCTCCAAGCAGAGGCTTATGCAATCAAGAAATGTGCTCAATTCAATTTCGCCAATAATCAATTCGTACCAGGAAACGCAATGCCACTATTTTGAATAGCTAAACAACAAAAAATGAGTTCACACATCATCAGTTTGAGAACTGAATAGAATTACAAAATACATTAAAAATATGCAAACTGCAGAACATAATTACTCTTTATTAGTACCTACGCTGCACATAAGTAAAAGGAAATAAATAAATGGCTTTAATTAGCAAGATAAAGTAACTTGGTTATTGGCATAATTAAAGCCATTCTTGTATTTGTCACAATCAAAGGGATTTTTACGACAAAAGTGAAGAATAAAATTGAAGACTTTGAAAAGACGATACAAGTCTAAAAATATACAATTCAAAAAAACACAGAGAATGTACAAGAAATCCTAGCCAGGTACTTAGTCTAACATTGCGAATTAAACAATCAGCAAAAAATCTGGTGTGAACATCACACGACTTTCCTTATCCTATTATTTGGGTAATTTTGGCAAAAATTCTAGGCTTCATTTTTTTTCGAGTTTATATTTTACCTACTTTTACTTTAAATTAATGTTTATCTCGTGATAACAAATCATTTTTATTCTCATGAATTTTTTGAATCTTCAACCGTTTAAGATTCGCGACCGCTTTGCGACCGATTTTGCAACCTTGCGACCAAACGGCTAAGCTGATTTTTACCACAAGTTTCGCACTGCCTCCCCTACATACAAGTAATTTTTATACCAAATTTCAAGTCTTTAGCTCTTACGGTTCTCGAGATATCCTGTTTACTGACAGACCGACAGACAGATAGACACACACACGAACCAATGCTTCAAACCAACTTTTTTGGCGTCCTGAGGTTATAATTCGTCCAGAAATGTGAAGAACTGGGTTATCCTATAATAAGGAAAGTAAAAAATAATAAAAATGAAAAAAAATAAGCTGGAAAATGGCAGGAAAACCTCAATACGCATTCCAATTGATTATAGATTAATCATCCATGGAAGATTAAGAAATCTTAAAAATAAAAATACACTTCTAGAAAAGATCAAGCCTCCAAAGCCAAATAATGTTATTATTTTACTCAAAGATGCGGACTTAATTGAAATACTTTAGTATAATACATAGTTGGGATAACACATAATCTTTTTTAACTTTTTGTAGGCTCTGCATATCTATTTTTCTTTTGAGAAACTCTTGCATACTATAAACAGCTGTTCCAACGGGAATTTAAAAAAAATTTAAGAGACTATTGTATTGTAGATAATGGAATTATGTAATTAAAAAATATTAATTAAGGTTTATGTAAATCTTAGAAAGTAAAATATCAATTTTTAAAACTGTAGACAATGCCAAAGTTAGTCTACTAAGATTCAATAATTTTTCTTAAGTAGAAGTTGGTAAGATTTAAATGTCTACTTATCAAGTCATACTTGATATTACACATACTGAATATCCCCCCTTAAAGAAATCAATATTTTGACCTAAAACGTCTACGGTCTAGTATTGCATCTTAGAAAGCTAGACACTATTAAACATAAATTTAAAGACATAAGTTTAGTAGGGTTAAGTAAAACTCACTGGAAAATATTGACTAATTTACTTCGAAGAACGGCAAGATTTACTTCTAGGATACCGAGACCGTGAATAGGGTGGCAATAAAGATGCCCAAAAAATGGCAGTCGTCAGTACTAAGTTATAATCCTATAAGCAACAAAATTTTAACAGTAGGATGAAATAAAATCTCATGCATAATTAATGTCACTCAAAGCAATTTTTCCGACCAATTCATAAATTTCTACCAACACCTTGACACAGTTGTACGGGAAATCCCAACAAGAAAACGATATTCGTTTATTTGTTATAGGTTATTTCAACAGCAAAATTGGCAATACTAAGGGAAACAATTTAGTAGAAAAATTTAGTCCATTTCAAAATTTCAAAATACTAATAGGAGTATAGCAAAATACATTTTCTCATTCCTTTTATCATCTATGGAAATTACAACATATGAAAAGCCCTTAACAACTGACAAGAAGGACCTACTCTTTGACGAAATATCACAAATAATTTACGTTTTGCCAATGATCATGCTATTTGCAATAACTAAAATACCATGATTCAACTGCATGAAAATTTAAAACCAACAATTACAACTGAACATCCAAAAAGTTAAACTAGTGTTAATAGAAAGTTCGTGTACAACAAATAATAGAATCAAAACATACTAATTACTCAATCGAGTTATGAAGAAGAATTTCTATTGCCAGGATAAAAATAATAAATAAAATATGAAAAGACCAAATACATCTGAAGCTACTAAAAAAATAATAATTCTAATATTAATTTTTCTAGAAACTCTATATGGCGCAGAAGCTTAGATGTTAAAAAAAGATAACAAGAATAAATTGGACTTTTTTGAGATGTGATGCTGGTTGGAACTCCTGAGGGTATTTTTGACGAATCACTCAACAAATGCGCACCTGCGCACATCGTCTATCCACTATAGTTAAACATCGTATCTTAAAATATCTCAGTTACATTACCAGAAAAGATAACGGTAACCTGGAAAGGTTTGCTATATAGGGAAAGATCGAAGGAATCGGGCCTCAACAAATTTTACAGAAACTTTACTACAGAAAATATGCAAATAAAAATAGATAAAGAAATATGCAATCATATTGTTTTAGTACTAAAACACCGAATTAAAAAGAAAGATTTGGTGCTCCCCTTTTCTCGGTCTAAACAAAAAATTCAAAAGCGTGTTAACTAACTATATAACATTTTAAAGAACAAAACATTTCAAACGAAAACAAAAAGTGAATGTGCAATACTATCATAAGAAGTGTAATAACGTATAGCTCGGGGTTTGGCCAATAAAGAAAAAAACTGTAAAGACATTAACAGTTATAAAATTGGACTTTTGGAAGAGTAACAAACAACAAAATTAGAGAAACAAGGATACCTAATGAAATTCTACAGTAAAAGTCGGGGGAAAAAGGAAACGGGGTAGACTACAAAAGAGTTGGCAAAGTAGCATCAATAAAAAAATGCAAGAAAAAAAACTAGAAGAAAATTACTGGAACTATAAAGGAAAATTGCGATTGGGTATCGGAATATCGCCCGATATTAGAAACACTTTGGAAATCACATAAAATATATATAACTAAAACGAGCAAAATAGACAAGTCCATTAAGACTAAATCATTTGTTGTTTTTTTTATAAAGAGTTTTTTGAGTTATATGAAGAGAATCTACTTTCGTTGATATTATTAGATAGCGGTACCTCTAAAAAGAGAAGGAAAATGTTTTAAATCTAAATTAGACTGTAACATCAGTACAAATACACAAACATTCACTCCACCATTTCATTTTCCAGCACAAACGCGTTTCACATAAGAATAGACGTACCACCCGATCGTCTGGTACGAATTCGGCCGTTATGGCGGTCGAGCTAAACGACACCGATTGCTCTCTTCTCCTGCATATATCGGTTAGAGTTCTTCTGAGCCAAAACACCAACAGCACCCGTGTTATCTTTGACTGGTCAATTTTTATTGCTCAACTAATTAGCTCCAATTTTACACTCTTTTTTTGCCTAAAATTTAATTTCCCAGCTTTAATTTACTCTTAAAATAAAGTTACTTCTCGCGTATGTTCGCAGACCTTATCTCCATTTGGGGTGTTAAAGTCTCACCATATTGGTTTTGACCCAAACACTCAAAAATGAAGGAGGAGGTTGGTTAGAGAGCAATTATCAGAAAATATTTATCAAATGTAAAATTGTTTACTTTCAAAAATTTCGCAAAAAATTAGTATTAGAATTACTTTTTCCATTAACGTTTTATTAGGAAAGCGTAGGCATCTTATAGCATCGTACCGTAAAGCTGCAAACTGTTCATTGGTTGTAGTACGCCAGCACTTGTGGACAGACGATTTAAGCTTGTCCTTGCATGAGAACTCATTGTCTCTTTCACTGTGTCAAATATAAGGGAATTGCTAGGCGCAAGATGGGAAAAATATGGAGCGTGAAGCAATACGGTGTACCAGACAGCAAGTAGAATGAAGCAATGTTGTTGAATAGATCGGTCGCTTTAATGTTTCACAACACTGCTCATTTTTAATGCTCTCACAAAAGGGTAGCACTATTATCAGGAAAATCCTCCCCTAATTCCAAAGGGCAATCGCAATTGGCTTCTTACGGCAAAGGCTTTCAATATGCTTCCATTCCGTATAGTGGTATTTCATCTTCGGCGTCTCGTGCCAGAACTATAATTCGGTTATTGTGGGCAGATCCTCGAAAAATGTCTCCGGATTTACGATGTACAGCTGCAGCAATTGCTGGCATACCCCTACACCTTTCTACTTCTGATAAGGACTGAGAATACAAGAAACCGATAAGGCATAGACTTTTGTCAAGTTGATATAGATACTGCCTCTTTCAGTACAGCTTTTGCCATATTATAACTCTAATTTTTAGTGATACACAGTTCTGAAACTTAGTACTGCATTTCCACACACTAACCTTCTATGGATGTTACAGGGAGGTATTGTTCCCCTTCAAGCAAACCACGTTTTCGGTTTGACTACATCAATACTTGTAATACCGTATGAAAAGCTCACAACTTTATCTGGCTAGATCATGTGGTGCTATTACACTCTACCTTTACACATGCATTGGCTACGTTTTTAATTTATTTTAATCTGAAATAATTATATTTAAATACCCTAATCAAATCTGCAACAAATCATTAATCAACACTTTGATAAAAGAAGCACCAAAATAAGAAAAAAGGAAATCAAAGAGAAAAAGTAGAACTAGAATAAAGGAACGTTCACACAAGTGAAAAATATTCTTAAACAAATATGATAATTAAAGTTCAAGACCACAAAAAATTATTTTTAGACATTAATGGAGTTTACATCTCAATAATTGTCTTTTATTCTAGACTATACTGTAAAAGTCTTTGCAATTGCCCTTATATGATACTGTTCAAACTCATTTTTACTTTTGTATGTTTTAGTTTTTTTTATAGTTTTAACATTTATTTCTTTTATTACTTAACAATAACTAACTCAACTATTTTCACAGAGATTTATGAATATTGTAATAACTTCAATTTAAATTTAAATATAGAGCTTTGACTATTACAATAAAATGATAATACTTTAATAAAAAATAAGTTAGTCAGACAAAAATATAAGCACCACAATCTAAATTTTACGAATGTGACATAAAATAAAAACAACTAGAGGTGATTTATATAGTAAGTGATTGATCGTAAGAGATATACAAGACTTTAAGAGGTATTAATTGGTTTTAATGGCAGAAAGTTATACTCTATGGTTGACCGTATATAGGTTTCCAATTATTTTTGAAAATTGCTTTCTAATAAATTTTTATTGTTAGTGTTATGTAAATAGTATAAATCTATTACATATTTAAATTGTAGTTTTGTATTGGTCTTCAAAAATACTTTTAGTAAAATACCATTTATTTTGAGCACCCCTTAACTATAATATTTCTAGAATATTTATAAAATTGTCTCAGGTTTTTTGTTGCCATACAATGGTAATTAGTTTGGGAGGCAAACTTAAACTTTCTTGGAACTAGTACGCTATTCTGGTAAATCACAATCTAATGCTGAGAGTGATGAGAGTATTGCAAACTAGCTTATTGTTTGCGGGCTACTATATAAATCAATTGCTCTCAGTTCTATTTGTTCATAAAATTCTAATTATGTGATAACATGACTTTTGAATAATCTGATACTCTTCCACTAATATCTTTAGTCTCATAAAAACGAAGACATCTTCAAAGTTTAGAAATAAGATAGGTCCGTCTAAAAATAGAAATTGACATTTTTGTAAATCTAATAGATAATAACAAATTAGTGTTACTTCATTGGTGCCTGCAGAAAGAATGCGACGATATTGATGTGGCACTTTACAAGAATTATTTAAATTTTTTTTACAAATGAGTTAATATGAAAAGTTGACTAAATTATTTTGCAAATCGCTAGCTCTCTCTCTCTCTCTCTGATATTTTAAATTATTTTTAAAGGCCAATAACTAATATATATTATTGCAGTTAAAATTTATAATATGAATAAAATACGTGCACCAACAATTATTAGAACTATTATTATATATTATTTGCACTAGTTATTTCTCAAAAGCATATAAATCATTATTTATTTAAAAGCCAAAATCCAAATTCATTTTTTTGTAGCTCTTGAATGGTATCAGCTGCGGCTACATTAATATACACGTTGCGAAGGTAATTTGCAATTATGTCATGATACATATATCTTAATCAGGTTTATTCAAACAGGGTAAGGTAGAAATAATGTTGCAAATTTTTTTAATAAGTTATTTGCGTTAAAATATGTTATGTAACCACTCTTAAAATTGCATCAATTTTTTTGCAAGGGGCTATTCAAATGAGTTCTCACCTTTTTTATGTTATAATTTGAATTCAGCGTTTAAAATTGCCGGGTTTGTAACATAATCTTTCCAATTTGGCGGAAAGTAAAAAAGTTTATAAAGTTGATTATATACTTGGCGCCCCTGAAACATTATTCTATAGAAAACATTGCTGTAATGGATTTAAATATTTATGTTAAAGGGCTTTTAGATTATTAAGGATAATATTATATTATAAACTTTTTTACTTGCCGAGTCTTAATTAGCCTTAAAATAGGTATTTAGTGTTTTCAAAAATTATACTTATTGGAGCATAAAATCATCAACAAAATTGAAGTAAGTAACAGCTTGCTGTTAGATTTTCCCATTTATTTAGAGAATAATAAATTATAGCAATTTTATTTTGTTACTTAAGAAAAAGCAATTAATTTACCGTAGATTGAGGTGAGATTGGCCTAAGCTTCGAGACTTTGACTCAAATTTTGAAAATGTTTGTTTACGGTGGTGGTATTTATCAAATACCTTTATTTAAGCAATCGGTATTTATTTTACTTCGTATTTAAACTATGATCTACAGCGCCACTTAAGCAAATATGTGTTTTTAACGCTGGAAACGTACTTTGCCACCTTTCATGTGCACAGATAACCCTGAATTTTTCTAATTTACGTTAAGTGAATTTTTCTATACCTAGATGCCTATAAAACATGTAAATAATTTGGAAAGTTAAAATTATTTAACATTGTTTGATCTGCTGGACGTTATATGTTTTGTTATGACTTTGGCCCACGTTTTGGGGTGACATTGGCCCAACCTCACCTTCTTTGTTTTTTTTTCGTAATAATGCTCGTCCCGTTTTCAAATGCTCTTTTTTAAAAATGCTAGCAAAAGTTTATGTGATTCCTTTGCAGTCATGCCGCGGAGTCGCCAAAAAAAGTTAGGCTCGCATTCCCACATAAACTACAATCCACAGGTGTTGCAAGAATGCCTGGAAAGTATTAAGTCTGGGCAACTAACTCGGCGAGCTGCTGAAATAAAATACAAAATTGTGAGATCAACAATTAAAAACAAATTGCAAGGTCTGCACAACAAGGCGGCGGGTAGCTCTCGTGTGTTTAGTGTCGAAGAAGAAGCTGCGCTTGTTCAACATCTGATCAAATTGTCGGACTATGGATTTCCAGTTGTTGCTTCAGATTTTTGGATGATGGTTAAGTAGTATCTCGGCAAAAGAGGATCTAAAATTGCCAATGTTAAGGAAAGTTATCCTGGTTACGAATAGTCGCAGGGTTTCTTGAAAAGTCATTCGGCCCTTTCATCTAGAACCAGTCCTAATATTAAAAATGTGCGTGATAATGTTGGTGAAGCTCAATTCAACGGGTATATAGACAGGACAGTTTGAGTGTCGTTTTAAAGGAAGTTCCATCGTCTTTTATTTAGAACTATAATAAAACCAATCATAACTATGACTCTAGCTATGAAAAAGTAATTTACTAGCGAGTAAGAGCTCTACTTCATTTATGTTTTGCGGGAACGCTGACGGCAAGTGTCTTTTACCTTACGTTGTTTATAAGGCCGATCATATATAGACGACGTGGGCTAAAAATGACTCAAAAGATGTACGTTGTAGTTGCACCAAAAGTGGATGGTTCAATGCAATAGCTTTTTGAAGATTGGCTCTTGTTACATGTTGTCAAAAATGAGCAACGACCAGTGGTATTGATTGAGCACAATTTGTCATCATATATGAACATCCGAGTTTTGAAACTACGTAAGTAACAGAACATAAGGTTTGTGTGTTTACCACCTAACAGTACACATCTTAAACAATTTTTGGATGTGGGATTTTTGTCTCCATGAAGAGAATACGGCGCGGAATCCCGACAAAGTGAAAGAGATCAAAGACTGGTTCAAAATTCGTGACAATTCTTAAGGATGTCCTTCCTACGCTGTTAAAGAAATTAATGAAGCAGTTGGAAGCAAACATGGGACAAAATTTAAAATCTGGTTTCAAAAACTGTGGAATTTATCCGATTAATAAAAACATGCTGCTAAAACTTTTGCCTCAAAATCTAAATGAGTCTGGTTGAAGAAGCTTTTTTTGGAGCAGTTGACGAAAAAAAGGCCAGATTTCTTAGGGTCAGAGGGTGCTACGAAAAGAAGGAAAAAATTGCAGGTAGCAGCTGGTAAAAGTATTAATCGTCAGGATGTCGAAATTCCCGAAGACACTATTAGTCTTTCAAAACGCCAGCCTCCATCAAAAAGAAAGCTTCTATCTCTTTCCTCAAAGAAGATTCCGACAAAGATAATGTGCCGCTAAAGTCTGACTAGGAAGGTGAAAGCGTTTTTAATTTAGAAGAAAGTGCTGAAACTACTCCCATTGTACCATCACAAGTACTACAAACTCTTGATTATATTGACGATGATTTTGTTGCCGTTACGTTCAATGGTAAAAAATACATCGAAAGAATTGTCAGAATTTCGGAAAAAGGAAGATTCACTGACGACTGCATGGAAAGAGGTCTCAAATGTTGGAAATGGCCTAAAGGAAAGGATTCGATTCCTTATAATCGGAATGAAGTATCCAAACTGTTTAAACTAAATAATTTTATGTGCATGAGACCGACAATTCTATATAAAATGTACTTATCTTTATACTATTATAAATAAAAAAATTATTTCTCGTATTTGCACGTTATTGGCCTTTTCTAATTTCAAAACAACAAGATTACAGCAAGTTTATTAATTTTAAAGAAAATTTTACTTGTTTTCAATTATCCAGTCATTATTTTGGAGTGTTATTGACCCAAGACACGTTTGACTAGGTTACAATTATTATTTCATAAGTAGCTAACTGCCAAAGTACAAGAACATACGAAGAACACTATTTTAAACTTTAGAGTATCTAATCCGTATCCATTATTAGAATTATTTGTAATGAAAGTTTTAGTTTTGCAACGCTGGTCGCGAAAGAATTAAAATTTCCTCAATTAAAATTATAATGAGAATCAAAGGTTTGGTTTTCCAGCAATGCTGTAAAAAGGAACCAACAATGTACTTTACTCTGAGTAATTCAATGGTTTGCCTGATTGAATATTGAGAAAACCTACTTTATATTGTATTGACAATCGATAAATCATTATAAAAACCGCTGTTGGAGCTACAACAAAATAATACCATATATTTTAGAGTATGCATATTATATTTTAAATGTCTTAAATTAAAGGCACTACTTGTATGTAATTTTTACTATGTTTTTGACAACTGAAAGCAAAATCTCCCTTTACGTTACATGTATTCGCATAACCCCCGTATGCCCAAATAAAAAGCCCGTTTTTGCCATCATAGCGGCAACCTTGCGGCTAATGCCACTATTTGTATGGCTGTTGCCCTTATCTTTATTTTCGCTGTCTACCTAGCACTTGTCTCCATTCTGTGAGGCCTGCGTTATTTCTGCCTCCATGTAAATTAACAGCCATACGAATGTTGCAACGCATTATCCTCAATACATAACATACGCGCAATTTACGATATCTGTAGTCAATAATTTTGAAATTGCACTTCGTTTGCTTTGTGTTCATTGCGGTTGTGATTCTTAAGAGCTATAGAGTTATCATATTTAATGCATGAGGTTATGAACATTGCAAATATACGCCAAAGGATAACTAAAACTCCATTGCCCATGTTTTTTTGTAAAACTAAAAGCGACGGCGAATAATAAAAATGTTTATAATATTACTAGGCTAGAACATTGTGTTGTAAACTTTGTACTACAAATTGCTAAACGCGAGGTATCGTAATGTGCTAGATGTCAAGGATATTAAGAATTTTTGTAGCAGGAAACCAACTTTCCAATGTCCATGATAAGTGAAAGATAGCAACGTTAAATGCATTAACTGTAACGGCAACCATCTGGTCAATTACAAAGAATGTTAAATGTATAAAGAAATTCGGCAAAAATATTAAGAAATAAACAACTACTAAATGCAAAACAACACGCAAAGCAACAGTACTAACAATCTCCCTTCTATGCTCAAGTAGTAAGAAATACCATCAATCATATTGGTAGTAACATGACTAAACAGCAACAGTCTACCAAATCAAATGATCTACCTGAGCTAAAAAAATGTTAAAAACCCTAATAGAGCAGATGGAGAACTAAATATTTTAACTATTGTCGTTACAAAAATAAATCATTGGGCGTGCAGCTTAAGATAGCTGAGTGGAATGCCAATGTCTTGACAAACCATAAAGATGAGCTAACATCACTTCTTACAAACCAATCATCGACATTATATTATTATCAAAATCTCACTATACAAAAAGGAATTACCTAAAGATCTCAGCCTACACCATTTATGCCACACAACATCTAGATGGCACCGCACATGCTGGCGAAAATCAAACACTACGAGCTAGCTAAATACATTCCAGAATATTTACTGTCAACTTCAATTACGATTAAAATTGGAAAAAGTTTATTAAACATATCAGTAACCTATTGTCCTCCAAAACTCAACATTAAGAAGAGGCACTTCGAAGAACATTTCCATACATTAGCTAACAGATTTACCTCGATCGGAGACTACAACGTCAAACACAAATATTGGGGATTAAGAGTGACCTCTACGAAAGACAAATAGTTTATGAAGCTTATAACGAATAAAAAACTACGTTACCTGTCCACAGGTGAACTAATCTATTGGTTTTTAGATATGACAAAAATACCTGACCTACTAAACTGTTATAAAAGGGCATCAATTCAAACTATTGCAAAGTTGAGTCTTGCTTAGGTTTGTCTTCTGATCACTCACCAACAATTATGACACTGTCTACTTAGGTATTGCATGTAGAAAATCTTGTTACTTTCACCAACAAATTCACAGACTGAAATTATTACAGAAAAATAGTAAATAAAACATTATCACTTGACATATCTTTCAAAAACGATAAGGATATAATAGCAGCAGTAAAACACTTCAACGGAGTAATTCAACAAGCAGCCTGGAAAACAACCCCAAAGAAAATCCTAAATAATGTACGCCAAATTTTTCCCATTGAAGTTAAGAAAAAAATAGTTGAAAAGCAAAAAAAGAAGAAAGTGGCAAACAACAAAACATTCCGGAAACAAAAAGAAGTTCAAGCCCCTAACAACAAATCTCAGAAATTTGCTTTCCGATATAAGGAATCATTCGATCCAAAACCAAGTCAACAAAATATTTGCTTTGGAAAATAACAAAAACATTAAAACAGCCCGACCAACGTATATCGCCGATATGACTAGAAAACAATAGCTGGGCCATTGACAAAGCAGCCGCCTTTGCAACCTACTACTAACTAACTAACTAAGATGTTTCGCCCATTTGAATCGTAACTAAGTACAAAGACGATATTCGACAATATCTCGATGCACCCCTTTAATTGTGCCTACCAATTAAACATTTTGATATCAAGGCAATAATTATATCAGATTTGAATCCAAATAAAGCGCCTGGTTACGATTTAATTACGGGAAAAGTTTTTAGAGAGCTATCAGAGAAAGGCTTCAAATACGTTATCTATTTACTCAACCCTGTGATAAGACTACAATACTTTTCCGAGCAGTTGAAAGTTGCAACAATCATACCAATACTCAAACCGGGCAAACCAACCGATGCGCTATCTTCTTTTAGACCAATTAGCCTTCTACCAATATTATCGAAAGTTTTTAAAAAGCTACTTTTGCAGAAACTGATGCTTATAGTTCTGGAGAAGAACATCATTCCCAACCATCAATTTGGCTTCCGCAAGCAGCACGCCACAATTGAACAAGTCCATAGAGTTGTAGATACAATATTAGAAAACTTCAAAAATAAGAGATATTGTTCAGCCGTATTCTATGATGTCGTGCAGGCCATTGACAAGGTCTGACACAAAGGTCTGTTATGCAAAATTAAAAAGCTGCTATTGTCGTACTCACTATGTAGTACTTAAAGCTTATTTCACCACTTTATCGTTAAGTACGGGAATTCTTTTACCTCCTTATTTCTAATCAAAGCTGATGTCCCCCAAGGAGGCGTGTTGGACCCGCTCCTATATCTACTGTATACTGCTGACCTACCTACCTCATTAAAGGTTATAGCCGCTTTGATACAGCAATTCTTTGATCGCATTCTGATCGCATTCCCTCGGAGGAACCTGTAACCCCTAGAGGGCGCGTCCCCAGGTGGCGGATAGGGAAATGCCCGGTAGATATACCAGATAGGAGGAAAATCAAATACCTCCCGCGGACCAACAGGTAAAAACAGCGTCTGACCCAGATTGGGCGGCTGCAAACAGCCTCTGTTCCCCATGTGAGGGGCGGCTGATTATACACTCGCCAACACGCAGTAGGATAGCTCGGCGTTTTAAATCCTATACCCCACACCCAAATGGCGAATTACAAAACATACGGAAATATACCCCAGGTGGGCATGGATAAACCAAAATCCCACACCCTCAGAGCGAGGGTCAGCCTCATGGATTCTGGGGGAGGCAAAAATTCGCAAAAATACTCAAGAAACAGATCTGGACCAAAAACACGACGTTTAAACATTGCTACCTACAATACACAAACACTCTCATCCGAAGAAAAATAGCACACTTAGAAGAAGAACTAGAACACATAAAATGAGACGTAGTAGGAATGAGTGAATTAAGAAGGAAACATGAAGGCCAAATAAACCTGACATCAGGGAGCATGCTTTACTACAAAGGAGAAGAGGAAGCCCTATTAAGAGGAGTTGGGTTTATAATACACAAAAGGCATGCAAAGAACATAATAGATATAGGAAGTATAAGCTCGAGAGTTATATATTTAATTTTAAACTGAACAACAGATACAACATCAAAATAATACAAGCCTATGCACCTACATCGCAAGGATCTGACGAAGAAGTAGACACCTTCTATGATGATATCACAAAGACAAACGAAAATACCCCAACACATTATACACTCCTCATAGGAGACTTCAACGCAAAGATAGGACAAAAGGAGGACGAAATGGAAACATCAATGGGGCAATATGGAGTAGGAGAACGGAACGAGAGAGGTAGAACTCTATTAGGATTCTGTCTGCAAAACAACATTTTTATAATGAACAGTTTCTTTAAAAAGAACGAAAACAGAAAATTGACCTGGAAGAGTCCAGATGGCATCACCAAGAAGGAAGTAGACTTTATAATTTCAAATAAACGGCAAATTATAAAAAACATTGAAATTTTAAACAAATTTTCCATTGGAAGCGATCACCGCCTGGTGAGAACTACTATAAATATCAATCTAAAACACGAAAGAGGTAACCTTGTAAAAAAGCAAGCTAAAGGTAAAGGTAATAATGGAAAATGGACAAATGTCGAAAACCGGCAAGAATACATAGACATGATAGAAGAACGACTAAATCAAATAAAGGATGAAGATAGCATCGAAGAAAGAAACGACGCTATTGTAAAAACACTAAAGGAAGCAACCCAGAAATACTGTAGCAAAGGAAACCTACGCACTAGCAAGATCAGTGCCAACACAAAATCCCTAATAAAAGAAAGGAGAGAAATGGGAGACAAAAACTCAGAGGAATTCAGAAAAATCAATAAGGAAATATCAAAAGAAGTTAGAAAAGATATTCGAAAGTATAACAGCACAAAAATCATCGAAACAATCGAACAAAATAAAAAACTGAAAGTTCTGAAACGTCAAATAAATATTGGAACAAAAAGTATAAGGAAACTAAAAGATGAAAATGGAAATACGATTACAAACAAATCCGATATTGTGAAAATTACAGAAAACTTCTATCGCAAACTATACAAAAATGAAAATCCTGCAGAAGTAGAAGACATAACATATATCAGAAACCAGGGATCGGAAGATATACCTGAAATTAGTCTGGAAGAAATAAAAGCAGCAATTGGAGAGATGAAGAATAACAGATCACCAGGAGACGATGGAATAGTCATTGAGGCGATCAAGGAAGGCGGACTAGCTGTCTTAAAAACCATGAAATCTCTATTTAACGAATGTCTCATAGAGCAAAAAACACCCATTCGATGGGACAAGGCCATCATCACTCTGATACATAAAAAAGGAGACGCTACAAATCTTACCAATTACAGACCTATTAGCTTGCTACAACACATATGCAAGCTCTTTACGAGAATACTATCAAAACGTATAAGTGTAAAACTTGACCTATACCAACCAAGAGAACAGGCTGCATTTAGAGTAGGGGTTAGTACGAATGATCACCTAACAGTACTTAAACTATTAATTGAAAAATGCGTAGAATATAACAAGCCTCTTATGCTGATATTTATAGATTATGAAAAGGAATTTGATTCGATAAATCAGCAACAACTCTTCCATGCTCTTTTGCAATGCCGAATAGACTCCAGATACACGGGTTTACTAAAATACATATATAACCATGCAACCGCATCAGTAAGATTACACGAAGACACCAACACATTTCAAATAGAAAAAGGGGTAAGACAGGGAGATGTCATATCCCCTAAATTATTCACGACACTCTTAGAATATATGCACAAAAACCTAGATTGGGAACAGTGTGGAATTAACATCAATGGTGAACTACTAAACCATCTAAGATTTGCCGATGATCTAGTCCTAATCACAGATAAGATAGACGAAGCAAATAAAATGCTACAAGAACTCAAAGCTGCCTCAAAGGAAGTCGGGCTTGACATAAACTATACAAAGACAAAATATATGACAAACCTGGTCCTGAGCGATAACATTTCGGCAGATAATATAAAAATCGAACAAGTATACTCATACAAATACCTGGGACACGAGTTAACCATTGGGAGAGATAATCAAACCCACGAACTGAAGAGGAGGGTCAATTTAACATGGGCAGCCTACGGTAAGCTCAGCAACATCTTTAAATCAGATATCCCAATATGCCTGAAGAGGAAAACGTTCGATCAGTGCATACTCCCTGTTCTCACTTATGGGGCTGAAACACTAACATTGACCAAGAAAACCATAAAGAAAATAAGAGTAACACAGACGGCAACGGAAAGGTCAATGCTAGGAATAACACTTAGGGACAAAATACCAAACACCATAATTAGGCAGCGAACAAAGGTGAAGGATGCTGTGTTGAGGATAGCTGAGCTGAAGTGGAACTGGGCGGGACACGTGGCAAGACTGAAAGATGAGAGATGGACAAGACGAATGATTGAATGGAGACCCAGACAAGACGCATTCAGAAGCAGAGGTAGACCACCAACAAGATGGGCCGATGATGTAAAAAGAGTTGCAGGAAATTGGATCCAGATCGCACAGGACAGAAACAAACGGAAGGGTTTGAGGGAGGCCTATGTCCAGCAGTGGACGACCTAGGCTGGGGAAGAAGATTCTGATCCGAATATGGCATCTGGTTATTTACAATAGAGAAACATGGTTTAAAGAATTGTGTATCCACATAAACAAAACTAAACCAGTCCACGTAACTTTTGCGACAAGGAGAAGCATCTGCCTAGCCGTTATATTAAATAACAGATAAGTACGACAAAATGACAATGTCAAACACTTAGCTTTGTATTTAGGGAAGCGTCTTACGTAGAAAAAACTTATTTTCCCAAACAAAAGCAGTTGAGTTTAAATATTCGGAAAATGTACTGGTTAATTGGTCGCAAATCCCAGCTGTCTTTGGAGAGTAAAATATTTCTTTATAAATTAAAATATTTGGTCCTACAGGTAGAACTATGGGGAACTGCAAGCAGACCAAACATCGCTTCTTGGTAGACGCCCCACGGTTCGTTCCGAAAGAGGTCATACGCTAAGACCTAGTTATTACTACGACAAACAAAAAATGCAGAAGTGCTGTGTTCGCTATCATGACAGAATAAGTATTCATCCTAATTTTCCTGTCGACGATCTATTAAATTTTGACGAGACTTACGAGATTTAAGCCAACGCACCTACCAAATCGTCTTGTATAAAATATACTGTAATGTTTAAGTTATTTGTTCATTACCACACCTGTTTGTACTAATAAAGAAAATGTTCGATGGAATATTTTCTACAAGTCCAATATAAAATATTTTTAAATGTCAGTAAGTGACCGATTGTAAACATATAAATAAACTAAAAAAATATGTGAAAAGCTACCAATAATTTAATCTTTTTAATTTAACATCTTGCTAGTAAATTATAAACGATCAAAAAATTAAAAAAGTAGATACCTTTATAAGTAAAGTAATAGTTTTGGGTCCACTACGTTTCAAAAACTAGCTACTTTTACAAGAAAATTCTCTCTAGTTGTTCTTAACACATATAAGTAATGCACATAAAGTAAATTTGTAAAAATAATCAAACAAGTACACAAACAACGAAATATATTTGTGGACAGTTGCTGACTATCTAAACTGTAATGAACACTTCTTAATATCCAAAAGCAAATAGTATTAAATGTTATGTGGTAAATGCGTCAATAGAAACAGTTAAGTCGTACAGGTATATAGACAGAAACTTTAAATGCTCTTAATGTAGAATTAAGATTTAATTCTGGCGGTTAGGGTGTCATTAAATGCTTAACAACTTCACGTTTAGAACGCTACAATGTTTATTGCCTAAAGGACGTTAAAATTTAAAAGTTTAGCATTTAATGCAATGAGTTGATTAGATTTTCAATTAAAAGTCTTTAAATTTTTTTAAGTATTAGCTTGACAAATTCGTTAAAATCTCAAAAGTCAAACTGTTCAGAAAAGTTGTGGAATGTATAAGAAACTACAAAAGACGTAAAATATAGGAAGAGTAAATATCCGAAAGTTTAACAAAATACTTTATCTGAATAGCAAAAATTATGCAGATAGAAGAAAAAAATGTATACAAAAAAAGAAGCACGACGTACTCAGCTGTCCAACTTCATTGTTGTCGAATCCTAAATGCCTACAAACAAAGTAAAATGTTTAAATTTTCACTTCTCTAACGCTACTTTCCTCTTTTCCTCAACTAAGTTTTGAATTATGCTATCCTAAAACAATTTGATTTTTTTGAAATGAGTATTAAGGCAGATCATTAAAATTTTATTAACAAATATTTTGTTACTTGTTTTCACATTGACGTAGAAATGTTACTATACTTGATATGTACTAAATTGTTACAAAATATTTTAATAAATATTTAACAATTCAATTCTTAGATTACGGTACATTAGTAACTGTCAAGTTTAGTATTTTAATCTAAATTAAAGAATGTTTATTATGATAAATATTTTGTAACTATGTTTTTTGATAATTTACTGAATAATTACCACAAAAGGCCATATTGTAATTTTAGTTAGTAAGTCTTTTTATATCATACTGTTGCTGTTGGATATCTGAACTGTTTAAAAATTAATATCTACTTAATAAAAAAACTTTTGTACTATTTTGCCTCAATCAACTTTGGCGTTGAGGGTTGTACCAAAATATATTTAGAATTTAAATGCCACTGGCGACATAACCACAGCACGTACTTGTGTCGCTAATTATCATAAAATATCTTATATAAAAATGAGTTTGTTGATTGTAGTCATTCTTTGGTGTGCAGCTTATTCTAAGCTAATGTACCGATAATTTTTTGATTATCCAAATGCTCGATGCTGAAGGGTTAAAAAATATTTCACTTCTATGTTACTAAAAGTTAAATGCTAAAACAAATCTCTTTGTTGACTACTAAAAGTTCTTAAGGTTCATTGGTGAATAAACAAGGTAAATCTAATGCATTGGCTCTTTACAATCTTGTTGTTTCTGTTTTTCAGTGGCTTCATAGCTAAAAAGTTTTCATAATTTTTATATTTTTTGATGTACTTTGCATCACAGGAATTGATTTTTTCTGTAATAAAATCCCTTTAAACAACAAAATTATAGATACACCATGGATATTAGTGATCATTCGAAGCACTTTTTATTGGTATTTTCCAGGACATCAATATTAAATGTACTTTGAATTTTTTTTATGGGTCAGTAGTATCAGTTCAATTTACTGTTTATTTACTTGATTTTGTTCCAAATATGTATTAGCTAGTTAAGTCGCCCATTAATGTACATACCGAAGTAATTAAATGACGTTTATTTATTTACTTTTAATTAAATTATCATTGTGTAGTATAAACTATGGGCGTGTTTCTTTTCGGTTGACATAGGTTACATGAGTGTATTTGCTTTCGCTAGAAAATTTCTGTATCGTGCATATAGTATTTGTATCGTTGAGAGAGACAGTATCATTTGCAAAGTTTTTAGACGAGTTTAGTGTGTCATGGCACATTAGATATGTATAATACTAATACAGTTCTCTAAGAAACAAAGGATGTCAACTTACTCTTATAATTTAGGCCGCCATTTCAAATCTGTTATATGCCATATATTGATGAATACGGTGGAGCAGTTTTCTACTGCTGGAAGTTAAGTGCTGGCTACAACTCTGTGACTTTACTTTAACATTGTATGTTTCTGTTGGTAACCAAATTGGTTTTGAGGTATTAAGTTACTATTTGTTATTATTGGTTGCGGTCCTTTTAGCAAGAGTTTCTCCAACAATTTTGGTATTACTGGGAGAAAAGTGATGGATCTGTATGATTTCACTTTACAGAGAGGTTTTTTCGGTTTCAAAATAAGAATTATATGGGTGAGCGAGCTTTCACTATTGTTGATAATAATTACCTGTTCTCAACATGGCATTAAATGTCGCCGTCATGGAAGTTCTCTTCGTATGTTGCGGATTATTTGATTATATCTCGGAGCTTCCTTGTAACTTAGTTTTTTATACTGATAATATAAAGCATCTCGTTAGGAAAGACCTTACGTATAAATGGGCTTTGCAATCTGTAATGGCGCTTTCAATGGATTTTCAGTAGCAAATACTGTAACTAATCGTTTAGTGAAAATGTATGCCCTTTCATTAGCACTTCTAATTCAGTTACAGTCCTTTTTGTGTATTGGGAGCATTCTAATTTAAACTTACTTTATCCTCTTTGTCGCCTTCTGAAGTAAGTAACGCTAGCTTTTGAAACCGACAGTTTTTTCGTTACTTTTTTCAGCAATATTTGTGCAGCTTGTTTAAATTTATTCTAATCTTGTAAATATATTGTTAATTACCATGATTTCTAAGCATTCTTCTCTGCTGTTTTGTGTAGAATGTCTATAAGAGTGGACCTTTTTGTCTAATTGATGCTTTTGTGGTATTTTTCTCGCAAGTTGAATATTTCTATTAACTATTAAATAGCCAATTATAAATAACTTTCGGTTTTTAAATTGTTCTATAAAACATGGATAGCCAATGTATTTTTTTCGACTGCTACTCAATACAACCATATAACATTTGTGGAAATTTACTGCTAAGATGTCACTTATTTAAGATTTAAATTATAGGGGAGGTCTATAGAAGAAAATAACTTTTTGAATTTTTTATGGAAAAATTGCTGTGCGAGTGCAAATAATAGATTCAAAAACATGTTCAAAATTTGATTTGTAAAATAAAGATAAAATTACCATATTATTTACACGCAGTTTATACGTATCCAATGGTGTTGAACACACATAATTTACTAGAAATCTACTTAGATCCTGGAAACGATCAATATAAATTGAAAAATTCACAGACTGACACCGAGCGCGAGACTTTAGTTAAGTTGTCAGTGCATCCAAATTTTAAAAAATTGAAAGCAGGATCAAGTTTTTTGCTCTTAATATTAATTAACTCCTCTCTAAAAAAGAAGCACAAACTTGGTCAAAAGAAGCAGTTTTTTTAGTGATCGATTTGTATCAATAGATGTTGTTAGGCTAAGTTCTGTGGGTTCTCCAGCAAACGAATTTGTTTATTCTAAACGAGCCGGTTGGTGTAGTATGCAAAGGCTTTACCTCATTGATATGTAGATGGAAAAGCTACGATTGGTCGAACGACTTTCACTAGCTCTGCTTGCAGAAAAACTGCAAGCGACTTGGCTACTTTTGACAAAGTCTACCCGTTTTACAACAAAGGTATTGTTACTGTCATTAAAAACGTCAACAAGGCATATTATAAATATTTTACAAAAAAAAAGAAAATCAATGCTGCTCAACTATTCATTTAAGTAAGATGAGGAGATTGATCTATCAGTGTAACGAATATCAGAGTCATAAAAAGTGTCTCACAGCTACAAAGCTCCAATGCATTAATACAAACTTAATCGCTGTAGTCGCAGTAGTAGACTGCATATCTTGGGGGGGTTCTCAAATATGCATACCGACAAAAACTCTGATCTATAAAGATCATCTTAGAAAACATAGAATACCTAATGTATTCTAGTGTGATGACCATGAACTCTACGTTTATTGATTCTAAAGTAATGAAAATAATTAAATGCTTGCGTTTATATCATAATTATATATATTTTATTTTTATTTATTATATTATAATTATATACATTATAATTATATTAAACCACTAAAAATTACTTCACATTAAGTCACAAGCCGTAACAGGACAAACTGCCCAGTAGTTTAATGAGATTGTAAGTATCTGTAACTTGTCGACCTGGATCAACAGTTGTTGGTATGTATTTAACGAGACCATATAGGGTGATTCCATTCGTCATAGAGCTGAGCGTGTTAAGAAGATATATAAATAAAGTTTGTAAAGCGTTGATCTTAAAAGAGCATTTTAAAATCAGTTGGTGAAGATAAAGTTGTGACAATTTAAGATGGCTCGTACTTGTATTTATAGAGTACCACAAACAGTTATGTCTATTGATCAATCTTATTGAAGCCATGATAACCACAACAAATTGTTTAATCATTGATACATGCGGTTTGGAGGACTTTATCAAAAGTGGTACATAAACTATTGAAATGTTCCTTAAAATAATACATTAGCTTTGCTTCATAAAGTTCTTCGAAACAAACGACTTATGTGTGCTCGACTGTGAATTGAAAAAACTATAAGTTAAACTAGAATGTAACGGATTCAGAATTATGGCAAAAACATAAATACTTAACTGACGTACAACTGTCATATTAAATGTTACAAATATATGAGCAATACCATTCCGTATCTGATTGAGCTACATTGTTGGAATAACAAAATGAAAGAGCTAGTAGAATACACAGTACACTGAGAAATAAGTTTAAGATTCTTGTTGACACCATTGGATACAATATGAGATATCTAGCTCTATAGGCTTCGACTCACCTTAACTTTCAAAAGTTCTTGCAATTGACTCCAGTCGATTTAAATAGACTGGGTTCCTTATAACAACTGAGGACTAAATTGTATTGCTAAAATCACACCTACAATGCGCCACCATACTTATAGGCTAAAACAAAATCAAGACAAAGTAATTCTACAAAGTACATACTCTATTTTTATTTAATTTGACCTAAACATTCACTTATAGCATATTAGAGTAGTGTTGTGAAATAAATTGTGCACAGATCAAAATGTTCACGTACGTCTTAACTTGGTACTTATCGTATGGCAGGCACAACATGATGGTTTCCTAAACATCGCTTCCCTGTATCAGTTCTTCCAACATACGAAACAGATGAAGAAGACAATGCGTAAGTGTAAGAAATAATGGTAATACAAAGTTATCTACTTTAAATTTTTGTAAAAAAGAAAAAATTCTAATCGACATATGAAATTTAATAGAAGTTGCAGCACAATGCCAGAAATTTTTCTAATACTGGATAATTTCATAAATTATAGTGTTTAAAGTTTTGGCGATTTCTTGGAAAGCCACAACACTAATACATTTCCTAAAGATTCGAGTAATCTCTAATATGTATTTATTTTTATATTTTTTGCACTTATAATTTTCTATGTTAGATATTTTCGCTTTTTCTGTAGGTTATTTTTTTAATCTTTTGCAATTTTAACTTTTCCCATTTTACAAAGTTACAATAAAATTAACAAATCCATTACTGTGTTACTGGATTATGCAAAATTATTATCAATGTAAAAATATTTATTGTTACTTAGGGACAATTCCGTTTGGGGTAGCTTGTGGGTGAATTGAGTAGCCGGCAGTATAGGAGGAAGGTTGCAGACAAAGATAAAAACCTGTCTGTCGTAAAAGACCGATATGACCCAAACAATCGAATGGACACAATTAAGGATGCGGTCATAACATGAAGCAAACAATAAATATGGATAGTAAAAATAATAATAATCAAATAAACACAAAAATGATCAGTAAAAGGTTTAAGAGATGAGAAAAAAGTAATATTATACGACTAGCCATTCGAAACGTAAGATCTTGAATTAATAAAGATCAAGAGACTACAATAGAACTTCAGATATATAAGATTGATGTATGTGCCACTTTTAAAACTAAGCGGAAAGAAAAAAGAATGGAATATTTCAATAACTACCATCTCATATATAGTGGAGTCAAGAAAGCATCGACATCCAAAGAGAGAGTCGGTAATCTTATTTACAAAAAACTATAAATATAACGTTAAAGAATGTAAATAGAAATCGAAACGAATACTAATTTTAACAATGAAGATGAAGAAAACTCATATTAACACAATATCTTTATATGCACCGGAAGATAATAAACTAATACACAAAAAGAAATATTGTATGACAAGCTAGAAGTACTAGATGACAATAAACCAGACGAAGCAACCCTAATAATGAGCGACCTGAACGTAAGAAGAACGTAATCCTCGGAATCAAACAAAGATTTAATGAGGATGTAACCAATGACAGTAAAGAGAAGCTAATCGATTTCTGCACAAACAACTAATGAAGAGTAAATAATACATTCTTCGACTATGAACAACAGCATAAATATATATTACTTTTAAAAACTCAATATGGCAAAACGGCGTAATAGACTACATAATCACAAACCGGAAAGCACACCCCTCATAAATACTATATGTAAGAAGTTTAAATTCTACTAATATGGGCAGAGACCACAAACTAATAATATGTAAATAATTCTTTACACATTTGCTGGAGGAGGAAGAGACAAAGACCAGTAGGATAAAAAATAAAATAGAAGTAAGTGGAACAGCAACAGAAATCTTAGAAGAGGGAGTCAAGGACACAATAAAAAAATTAAGGAACAGAAAGTCTTCAAGAGAAAACTTGATAACTAACGAACTCTTCAAATATGGCGGACCTACCACTCGAATGGAAGAAAAGCATTTTGATTACTACGTTCAACGAAGACAAATTAAAGTCTAAAAATTACTAAGGAATTAACTTATTGAATACAACCTTAAAATTAACGTTAAAGTAGTAAATAATAATTGTGTGAAGAAGAACTATGATTCAGAAGCGGTAGGTTTTGAATAGATCCTATATTTATAGCACAACAAATTATTGAGAAATCGCTTGAATACATTAAATTGCTTACATGTGCTTTGTCGACCTTTAAAAAAGCATTTGACAGAATGAGAGTAGAGCATATTATTACCATCCTGTACTGAAAAAAATACCTGCTATATAGATTAACTTAACAAAAGACATACATACTAATAGCAAAGTCATCGTAAAACAGGAAGACTCATCAAGTCCAATCTTATATAATATTGTGATGGACGAAATAATAAAAGAGAGAAAACTACTAGATGGCTGTAAAATGGGAAATTCCAAATTTAATATCATAGCATACGCAGACAATAGCAAATACAAAAGATGACTTACAGAGATTATTATATAATTTTAATAGAATATGCAATAAGCATGGCATGAGTATTTCAGCAAATTAATGTTAAACGACATCATTATCTGGCAGGTAATAAAATATATGTACTTAGGTATATTGTTAACCAGTAATAAAATAATAGAAAAAGAAATAAAGAATAAATGTCAAAGGATAACAGAGTAAGCGGCTGTTTAAATAATATTATGCAAAACAAATGCTTGCAACAAGATATAAAATATATTAAAGCGTTGTTTGTCTACTAATAACCTACGCCTCCGAAACATGGTAATAAACCACAAAAACAATAGAACAAAGCGAGGTAGTAAAAATAAGGGTCTTAAGAATAATAAAGGGCAAAACAAGAAGAGATAGACGTCAACAATGGAATGACCACACATCAAGAATGTATCACAGTAGGCTAGTAAGAAAAGTAAGAGATAACAGACTAGCGAGAAAAAGAACCGTAGGGCACCCGAAGAAGAGGTGGAAAGGCAACATGATCTAAAGAAAAGTAGATTTTTTTAATCTTGCAAATTGTAAATTTCGCAAGGATACTCTATGAACAGGCTACATTAAGCAACTATCTGTAAAAACCGCAAATTAAATTTTTAATAAACGCGAAAACCCGACAAATAAGTAATAAATAAATTTCGTCGCCAATATTCAGGCGATCGGCGCATACTTCGCGTCCGCCGCTGCAATTACGCGCAATAAGAGCAGGAAAAGCTCGCGCAGCATTTCTAATTTCCCGCACGTACAAAAACCAAATTCAGCTTTTCCCATAATCGCCGGCGCAAATCAGAAAGGGCATTAACCACGCGCAATTACGCTTTACAAAATCAGCCGGCATCTGTGGCGCCGGCAATAAAAATTTATTTGCGCGGCCAACTCCCCGATAGGTTGGCAGGCAATCGGAGGCGCTAAAGACATCCTATAATTGGCAATTTTGAAATGAAATCAGCTAAATTTTTATGGGCTGCGAAAGTGGATGAGGGAGGCGCGGAAATTGTATTTACTGTTCTCTCCTAAATTGCCGCTTATAACTTTTCTTCACCTGCCCGGCGTTGTTTCCCCCGCGGAGCGCCGCTCAATCTCCGATTGACACTTTTCATCGGCGCTGCGGCGCGGCGCGCATAATGCCGGACGTGTTTGGAGTGTATTAAAATTTTAATGCGCCGGGCGGCCCTCAAAGGGCCCCTTTGCATATAAATTACACGCCTCCTTTCAATATATTTTCATTTTTCGTTTACCTTGCGCCAATCAATATCTGCCGCTGTGTGCTTTGGAGATAAGTAAATACGCCAGAGAACAGCAGGCTGCTCCAAACTGCGATCTGCCTCTTCTTCGCGCAAAATTGGGTATTACCTCTTCGCTGAATACACAATAAGTTTCACTTATATTGAGGGGACTTAAAGCCGCCCTGTCAGCCGAATTTACCTGTTTGGTGGGCCATTCGGTTAGAGCGCTTTTACTTTTGCTTTAAACATTTCTGCATTTTAAGATTTATTAAATGTTAATTATATTTTCGGATAACGCACATTTTTTATTGAAAAAATCTTTTATAGTGTTAGCAAATATTAAATTTTTGAAGATAATTTTAGTTATGAAAAATTAACTAAAACTTTTTCAAAATTATTTACAATTTGTTGTTTAAAGGTTTAAAGGACATGACAACTCTTTCACTGATGTAAATTCTTTTGATTATGGTCTCCACCTAAGAACTCAAAACGACCTCCTTTTAATGCAAATTTAATTCTGAAAATTCTAGAGTCACTTGACTTCTGATTGGTAAGAGACAGTAAAATCAATGTATCATTTCTTTACAAATTTACTCTTCAAAATATACGTAGAGTTTTCAAAATTTGGGGATAATCACCGTATTTACAGTTTTTGCCTTTATTGCAAACAACAGTTTGCAGCAACTTTTGAAGGCAAGCAAATGTGTGTTTCTGATGCAACACACGTGATATTAGTGCATGCACTTGTGTGATAAGAAAACTTTGAATTACACTCCCAAGAATATTGTAAATTACAGTTAAATACAAACAGACTAACAGGCCATTAAATTTTCAAAACAATCTCAACAAAATCCAATTGACATACACTTAATTTATTATACTATAAACCAAATAAGCTATTAACAACAGAAAGTTTGATATGTCATCTTTCAATCTTAAACTTTCAGCAAAATCTCGATAACCCCTACGTCTGATTATACATAAACGTATCAAGGTTTTTCGTAATTTATGTAATCGAATAAATCAAAACATTAGACCAATAAAAAAAGTTATTATACAGTACAACAGTGATAAATATGACAGATTTTAAAGAAAGTAGTCATCCATGCCAGTAAAGAAAAGAATATGAGAATACCAAATGAATTGCAAGCATAACAATTCGCATTATCCAGACACACAAAGTAAATACTATTAGTGCAAAATAATAAAAATGACCACCTCAGACAATCAAAACTTTAAGATCTTTACTTCTATCTATATATGAATGAATGAATGGCTTAATACCCCTTGGAGGGGTTTCGCCGCTTCTAAGGAAGCTTTCGAGATCCTTTGCGGGGGATCTGCCCGTCCGGTATGTCTATATATGAAATTTGCAAAATTTTAAGTTGCGATTAATAATTTAGCTCAAATAATTAAAAAAGGAACTGATTATATTAAATAATTAGCTAATAAAGTGGATAAAATAAAAGCCCAACTGCACGCTACAGGGTCTTCCAAAGAAGGCGATAGCCTACGTCACCGTCATCACAAGCGTTGTTTACCGTTTTCTCCACTTTCCGAACCCCTGAAAGTTGGTGGATGTCATCATATTCCTCAACCTGGGAAATGAAGGATTTTTCCCCACGACTATCGGCCCATCAATCTGCTGCCGGCTTTGAGGAAACTTGTGGAACGAGTGATATAAAAGAACCTCAGGACAGCTATCAAAGACCTCTACAAATATCCACAGAGAGTTAGTTCACATTTTCTGGATAGTAAAACGCATCAAAAAAAGACTACAGGTTTAGTTTTCCTCAAGGTGGCTAAGGCTTTCAATCTACTGTACCAAATAGCCTACACTACAATCCCGCTGCAAATACACATAGATCAGGCCCTACCTGTCTAGAAAAAAGTTTTGATTCAAGTTCGGTGACGGAGAGGCGACTCCAAATCAGCCTCCCTCAGAACTTCGTCCCGTTTCCGACTTTTTTTAATATTTATGTTCGGAGGATAGCGAGGGCGCCCTTTACAACACTGACCCAATACCCAGACGATACTGTGGTATTGTTGACCTCGCTAAGAATACATTTTGTCATCAAACTGCTGTAAAAAGAAGGGGACTTCTTGAAAGACCAGTGAAGAAATTAACACAGAGAAAGCTTAGGCGGTCTTGTTTTCTACCTAAACACCACTTCACTGAAGAGATGCTTTGACGTACTTGGTACTTATCTTGGAGTGACCCTGAACCAAAAATTTACCTGGAGAGCTTACGTCGATAGAGCGGTAACAAGGCAAAAGCAGCTCAAACGCACTCGGCTCTCTCTTTCATTAAATAAATTGACTATTGACCTCCAACAAGCTGACTATCTGTAAGTCAATTATCCGTCTTATGATGTGTGCTGCTTCAATTTGGGGCTGGTCCTCAAAAACTTACATCCATAAGCTTCATGTTATTTTTAGCACTCTGTGGTTTGTTAAACACTAAAATCTCCAGAAAAATGCGGACATAGAAACAATCCAGTATGTTTCCCGCAGTTATCAAGATCTATATGAGAGCGTGCAAGGAGAGGGTACTTCTTCTATCCGTGGGCCCTGACAGTATAAAGTTGACAAAGGCACCCGTCATAAGGCCTAAAGATTCTAATTCTTCTGTAAGACCTATACGGGTATTTAATATCTCAGACCAGGTTATCAAGAGAACTGAGCTTAGAGATTAGACCCAGGGATCTTGCGAGCGCATACGGACAAGATTTAGTCAGCTGACTGTGACCATTATATGTAATTAGGTGAAAAGTAATAATAATAATAATGTTTGTAAAGTACCCGGGTTTGCGTGAACAGTTCCGTGAGTTTCTGTTAAAACAAATGTAAAGACAACTACGCCTTTTCGCTGGTGCAGACAGGCAAAGTAGAAATTTTTAGCTCTCTCCTGAACAGTTCGTTCATTCGGTAAGACTTACCTCCCACCCCGCGAATTAATTTTTCCCGCTATCTTTTGGGAGAAAGAGGTCTTCGGTGAAGAAGGTCATACAAAAACAAGATCAGCTTCTTCAATGCCAAAAAAGTAGCGGATAGAACCCATGAATACGCCTTGGTGAAAAAACTGAAGCAAAAGCTCTTAGTCAAAGTCATCCCTATCTTCACGGTAAGATGAATGAAAAGTATTTCCAACGAATCCCGATACCACTCATGTTCCTTGAGCTTCAGTGGAATGATAATGGTAAAGTCGTTTTCCAACTATGCGGCGTCTTCAATTTAATTGTAACGGTGGAGTAGCCAAGCAAAAAAAGAAGGTAGTGAGTTAGTATCATTATTTTTAGCGTATCAGGCACGTACAACGTTGCTGCGCATGAAATGTGAAGACCACTACTCCGGGAAATGCAAAAACCCCTACGTGAATCTGCCATCTACTCTAACTGCCATATAGTGTAGCTACGCTGTAAAGACCGTTCAGCAGCCTGAGCACGATTGGTTACCCCAAACAGGGCTGAGCTATCATCTTCGGTTTGTTTCAAAATATAAACCTCTCTACGTTTCTGAAAGTTTTTTAAAGGATCGTGGTAGCCACCCAAAATTCCACAAACTTTTTTGAGATGAATGCTAAAAGAGATGTGCTAAAGCGAAAACATCAACACCATTCTCGACATATTCATAAAACCACAGGCGCAATATGTGCTTAAGTATACTTCGTAACAAGGTGGTATAAAATATAAGAAGTCATAATTCTTATAAACGATTAGCCATCCTTTACCTCCAAACACGATTATGCAGCTCTAATAATTCAAACATTTATTCAAACCTTAACTTCTCCCAAAATCAAAGAAAATTAGTTAATATAGGAGTGCAGCTAGGCAACGTTTCTTAACGAATTTAAAAATTTGTATTGTATTTATTAAGTCAAAACAGCAGGATATTAAATCTGTTAACGACCATCATAAATAATATCTTATTATTAGAATTACTATATGTAATGCAAAATCGTAAGACAAATTAATAGCATTTCTAATAAAAACCAAATAGATATTCTAATTATATCAGTTATCTTATCAGTCAAAGATTATTCAAAATTGACAACACCGTCTACATCAAAGTACCATAGCATTTAAATGTAAGCCCAATATCCTGTACATTCACATTTGAAATTTATAAAACATTCTTCAATACTCTTAACGACAAATTTACAACGAGCATTGATTAAAACAGCTAGCTTATCCATTAGGCTTCCAAGTTTATTACCACAAAGAGTTTAAATCTATTAAATTTTCGATCTTTTTGAGTTCCATAGGCAAAGTTATGTCTGCATACTGCTGTGCTGTAGAATCTACTATGACTTATAGTCTGGTTAATTACTACATATTGACGCCACAACTGCAATTATAATAAAACCAATTTGTAAATAACAGTTTAACATTAAGAAATATAAAATGGAATACGTTTAGCCAATATACTAAAGAACATGCAAACCTTTACGTAATAGTAAAAACAAACGAAGAGTTAGATGAAACGGCAGAATATTTTATTTAGTTAATACAAGAAGCAACATGAAAATCAATGCCGACAGAAGCAAAAAGCATTCGTAAAACTGGTAATGTACCACTTACATTCGACAAAAGAGAACCAAAAATAGCGAGCTAGAAGAGTTTGGTAATAAACAAGGGATACAGTTGATTAGCATTACCATAACAAACTAGCTGAACAGCTAAAGGCAGTATTAAGAGAAACCAAACACTCTCTACTAGAGAACTATATTAATAATCAATGTCCTAACAATAACACGTTATAGAATACAACTAACAAGTTTAAGCGACTCTAGATCTACGTGACGGTTTTGTTTTAACAAAAGGAAAGAAGGATATCTTTGTAGTCTATTTATTTGAAGTATATCAAACCTTATAAGATGCATCAGGTTTTAGTAACATCAATTTTGGTTCAAAGAACATTTATCAGCGAAGCGAAAACTCACAAAATTTTAAATTATATCCAATCTGAGTTTAGAAGAAAAAATACTAGTACGCAATATTCATTGACATATCACAAACATTTGATAAGGTTTATTTTTCCAACTGGAAAATTTCTTTTCTGGTAATTGCTATTTCTTATCTTTCTGACAAACATTCTGCGGTCAACAATAGATATGCTTTTTTTAGCTTTTGTGTTTTGAAGTTTGTTATATCCAGACCAATTTACTAGATTCATTCTCCAATTTAATATTTATCATGAATATTCCTGAACTGGAAAATAATACACCGCAAATAATGTCTCAAACATGGTATCTAAAAACATCTATGGTTATATACATCGTTCCAACGCATGTTTCTAGAGATGGACAATCAAATATAAATAGTCCAAATCACCAAAGATTACATTTACTAACAGAACTGCCAGTTTTCCATTTGTAACTAAACTCAAACATCTCAATCTGTGTAAGGAAAGCTAACGTAGCGTAAATACATATAAACGAAACACACACAGTCAACACTCAACTTTAAGTACACGTACTGGTTTCTTTAGCAGAAATTTATTAGGTAATAAACAATACAATGTTATTGTACAAAACCATATTAAAACTTATATGGTCGTGTAAACTTTAGTTATTGAAATATGCCAAGCTACGGCAAATAAATATCAAACAAGGTGGCACATTACCAATAGTATGTTAAAGGAAGATCTTAAAATTCCATTTGCCTCGAAAGAAAGGATCATCATGTAAAGGTACCATCTGAATATTTAACTTTAACTTTGATGCCAAAAGTTTGTTTAAATAGTCAACTAAAAATTAAAAAAATAAGAATATACAAACCCAACACTATAATTGCAATTCTAATAATATTGATCATCTGGTTATAAATATTTATGCTTTCTAATAATACAAACAATTATTCTGTACTCCTCATGCAAAATTTATTAGCTGATAACTTCGCGCACGAATGCTTGTATTCTACTAGCCCCGAGATAATCCCCAGTAGTATTATAAGTTTCACTACTTTAGCCTTGCATTTAAAACTGAATCTTTTTCAGAATAATTGTCTGATTTTAATAAACACATCCTTGACAATTTTAATTTGTCCCTCTAACTTCTTCATCAAATTAAACATCTAAGTTATTCTTATGGAATTTTTTAAATGCTTCTTTGCAAACCTCGCTTCTTAAATTGCCCATTAAGTAAATGTTACAGACTAAGCGTAATTAATTTAATTCCAGCCTTACTAATAAATTTGTTTCAACGGAATTTGAGGATTTTTAATTTTAAATTTGTTTTATGCACATTTGCTAGGGAGTATCAGATATAAGGCAGAAGAAAATGATTGGCTTGCCTGGTTATTATTCTTACCATTTGCATATAATTTGTTTTTCAAAATTAAATTAATTTATATTTATATATTTACATATTTTTAATCTTTATTTTTCATATTTATTTCACAATTTGAATGCATTTAGCATACTAATTAATACGAAGAAAAAGTAGATTTGGCTACAAATAATAGAAAATAATAATTAGGTAGTACTCTGCAATATTAAGGACAAAGATAATAAAAAAAGTAAAATCTACCGTAAAACTGAACTAATGAGAAACGATATAAACAATACAAGTATTTTATTGCCAGTGCAATCTTTAATATTCAAATACCATCCGTCAGCATAAAGCATAATAAATTTTCTTCTTAAATCTTTTAGAAAGTCCTTATATAGTTTGGTTTAAACTTTATTTTTCTTAAAAAATAAGAAAACAGGTTTCAGAAATATTGTGTAATTATTTTATTAAAAAAATGTAATTGACAATACCCTAAGTAGCTTATTTACAAAGTTGTGTTCAAGTTACACATTTTTCACTACGACGTCGCCATGATTCTTTAGAGGTGTGGTTTGCCCATTTAGTTCTTAGAAACCTCAAATTTCTATCAAATCATTTCGTCAAATATACATCAATGATTTTGTTAAAAGTGCTAATTAGTTGTTCACTTTCAAATTATGAAAAAGTAAAGTTTGCTTTTTCTTTAGATGTGATGTTCTATTGATGTTGGTCAGAACTATGGTATGCCGATATGTCATAAAGGTTTTTCTTGGAGCTCAATACTCAACGCTAATTAGCTGGTACTATATTAGGCGCAACTTTGAAAGCACAATATGGATTCTTATAAGACCATATGGGTTAGTACTAGAATCGCCTTATTTGACCCTTTAGTAAATATATAAAATTTAAAAGAAGAATTTATAGCAGAATATACCAAAGCTATTGATATAAGATTAGAATCATTTGAGAACAAAAAGGAATAGATGAAGAATAGAAGTACTTTGGCAAATAATCAAAATATCAATGATTTGACGATAAAATTAAAAGTTATGGAAGAAAGAAGAAAGGCCAAACTTGAATATTTCAGACACAAAACTAAAGCTAAAATCAAATACAAGAAAATTAGAAAAACAGCAAAAATCACGCTTAGAAGTATTTACTTATTTACTTACTTACTTAATCCTTATGCCCTTTTTACCGTTAGGTGTAAGGCAGGTGGGAGAAGAGTTTGCTATGTTGCTGTATATTTTTCTTTCCATAGTTTTCTGTTCTGGGCTACTTGTTTTATACCTTCCCAGTTTATTCCCTTGTTTGCTGCTGCCTCTCTTATTCCTTCTTCTCAGGTTTTCCTCGGCCTTCCTCTTTGATTTTTACACGGCACTCGCGATTTATACACTCTTTTCACTAATCTGTTTTTTGGCATACGACACACATGACCAAACCACCTTAGTTGTCCTTCTTCTATTTTTTCCATTATGGGTTTTATCTTTAAGTCTTGTCTGTACGTTTCATTTCGGATTTTATCTCTTTTCGTTTTATTTTGTATCCTTCTTAGGAACCGCATCTCCATTGCATTTAGTCTTATTTTATGTTTTTCTGTCAAAGACCACGATTCACTACTATACATTATTGACGGTTTCACCACTTTTTTCACTACTTCTGTTTTTATTTTTCTTGGTACTTCTTTCTTTCCTAAAAAGTTCGTTTTCAGAGTATTGTAGATTCTACCTGTTTTCTCCATTCTATCATTAATTTCTTTATCTATTTTGCCGTTGTTCTCGATTATTGAACCTAGATATCTAAAATTTTCTACCTGTTCAATTTGTTTTTCTAGTATTTTTATTTTGTGTGTTATATTCTCTCTTGCCACTACCATACTTTTAGTTTTCGCTATGTTTATTTTCAGAATTGGTGGTTTGTTTGAGTGTGACATGCCGCACGTGTTCTCCAATATTTAAAGTCCAAAAGGGCCGTATTGAGAAAACTGAGGCAGAGTAAAGCAGTGAACCTAGTAGAGGGAAATAGAGGAAGGTGTAGGAGAACAGGAAAACAAAATAACGACGAAACAGTGAGTAAATTAAAGAAAATAATAGATAAGTAATTAAGGACTGTGTGAATACAGCTAAAAATCGCATGAAACTAGTATAGATAAGAGAAGTAAATAAAACTGGAATGACCTCCACATCAAAATTTTTGGATAGGCAACAATTAAACCCAAGTATTGCAATAACAAGGAGTAGTGTAAAAAAATTGAATTGTAAAATCAAGGAACGTGAAGGGGCTGTTGGTGGATAAGTGACAGACTTACGACGGGCAGACTGGGGTTTGACACTTTACGCAACCAACAGCAGACCCAAACACGAGCGAAATGGAGAGAATTGAGAAGATGAAAAAGGGCAAAAAATGAATGATAAATTTGATGCTTTTGCGCTGGAAATGAAACAAGTTAAGGACGAAAATAAGAAACTAAAAGAGAAGGTGGCACAACATGAGGGAAGAATTACTTACCTAGAAAGAGAAACCAGGAAAAATAATATCATAATTAAAGGAGTGGTAGACGAAGAAAATGAAAACACGAACAGGACAGAGGTAAAAGTAGCTAATATAATGCAAAAGATAGGAATTGACATAAACTTAAAAGAGGATTTAGAACAAATAAGAAGAATTGGAAAATATATGACAGACAAGAAAAGACCAATCTTGGTTAAGTTAATTAGAGGTAACAAAAAATACAAACCTACAAAACGCGAGAAAGCTCAAAGGAACAGATATATGGGATGAAGATTATACCAAGGAGGTAGTAGAGGAAAGAAAATGTTAATCCCACATATGAAAGAAGCAAGGAGTAAGGATATAGAGCACAAAAATATAATAAATTGATAATCAATGATGAAATATACAGAGCAAATGATCTTGCAAAAAAGAAGAACTGATAAAGGAAGATAGGACTGAAAGCACATCAAAAAAGGACTGCAACAGAGAGATCACCAGAGGGAACAAATTTCGAGGAACAATTAAGAAAAAAACCTGAACAGGTCGAAAAAACTAGTACGTGCAGATAAGCAGGGGATGACGGTAACGAAACTGGCAATGGACAAGGAAACGACAAAAGGATTGGAAACTTGGAGTATGGAATATAAGAAGTTTAACGAAAAAGAAGAAGAAGTTATATATGAGTTTAACAGAATAGGAACAGAAATACTGGTACTTGCAGAGACAAAGAAAAAGGAAAGGAGAAAAGATATTAACGGACGGACACAGACTAATACACTGGAGTGAAAGAAAATGCAAGAGCGGCAGGGGGATGCAAAAAAAAAAAGATAAGATCACAAACTGGACAGGGTGGTCGGAAAGAATCCTTGGAATTAGAAATGCAAGAAAAGAAAAAATAACGTTAATTGCAGTCTACGGACCTGACGAAAACGAAAAAGGAAATAAAAGATAAATTTTGGGAGGATTTAGTTAATAAAAAGAAGCAAAGGGAAAATATTTGTAGCAGGTGACTTCAACAGTAAGTGGGAAGAGAGAAATAACACAGAAACGGTGATAGGAAAACGAAGATAAAGAAATAACAACGGAAACAGATTAATAGAATACTGCTCCCGTAATAACCTAATCATAACAAACTCATTCTTCCAGCAAAAAGATACACACAATTACAAGAGAGGTTAAAAGCAGAAATGAGAGATCTATATTAGAATCCATACTAGAAAAAATAACAGGCAGATGGTGAAAGATGTTAGAGTCAAAAGAGGAGGGAGATATACAGCGACCACTACCTATTAACGGAAAGATAAAGAGACCTGAAAATCAAAAACAAGCAATAAGAGAAGAATATGCAGTTCAGAAAGAAACAATACGTATTTATAAACTACAAGAAACAGAAATAGAAAGAAATACGAGAACATAATAAGAAAACTACTAACAGATGAAGAAAAGCTAGAACAGATGAATGTGGAAGAGATGTGGAAGAAGATAAAGAACACTCTAATAAACGCAGCCAGATACGCATGTGGTGTAATTAAGACAAATAAGCATATGAAGAGAACCGCCTGGTGGAGGAAGAAAAAGACCAAGTTAAATTAAAGAAGAAGGGTGGGCAGAATATTTAATGAAAAGACAGAAGAGGCATATAAAACATACAAAGAACAGCGTATAATAGTAAAACATATGGTGACAGATGCGAAAGAAAAAACGTGGCAAGACTTTGGGAAAAAGAAAAAACAGAGAGAACAAAAACTATTCTATAAAGTTTTAAAAACTTAAGGAAAAGGAAAACACCAGATAACACAGTAATAAAGGATAATAATGGAAAGGTACTGTCAAACCCAATAGATATAATGAACAGATGGAGGCAATACTCCAAGAACTCCTACAGACCCAAGGCAGAATAATGAAGAAAATACACAGACAGAAGACAAACAACAGCATAGAAAACGAAGAAGAAGGTATAACAGAAGAAGAATTGACAACAGCACTAAAGAAAATTAAAATGGAAAGTCACCAGGACATGACAGAATCACTGGCGAAATGTTGAAAAAATGGGAAAACAAGGAACAAAGGCGTCTTAAAATGTTTAACAAAATATGGAAAGAAAGAGTATACCAAAAGATTGGGAAGTAGGACAGATAGTACCAATATTTAAGAAGGAGATAGGAAAATATGTAACAACTATAGAGGCATAACGCTGCTGAGCATACCTTTAAAGCTGTTCGAACAAATAATTGAAGGTAAACTGAACTGTCATAGAACCAACACTAACAGAAGAACAGAGTGGTTTCCGTAAGGGTAGAAGCGTACAAGACCATATATTTACAGTGAAACAAATAATTACAAAAATACTTCAATACAACGAGAAAGCCGCCTTTGCATTTATCGACCTCGAGAAAGCTTTCGATAGAACACCCAGAGAGAGTATGGCAAAATTTAAGCAACAGAGGAATAAGCCCAAAAGTAACGAGAGTAATTAAAAGTCTGTACCAAAAGACAAGGAACTATGTGATAAACAATAACAGAACATCAGAGGAGTTTACTACAAATGAAGGTTTAACAAGGAGGGTACTGAGTCCGGCATTATTTATCATCTTTATGGATGAAATAATACGAACATGTCACCAGAGGATCAGAGGGTTAAATGGGATATAGAAAATTACAACCTATATTTATACGAAACTGTGCATTTGCAGACGATATTATAGTAATGGCAGGAAAAGAAGAACTACAACGAAACCTACTGATATGGAACGAAGAACTAACAAATAACGGTATGAAGATAAACGCCAATAAAACACAAGTGATGCTTATTGGGAAAGATCACCAGAAGATAAAGATGCAAATAAATGGAGAGGAAATTAAACAGATAAAACAGTTCAAGTATCTAGGGGTCACTATAGATAATAACGGAAGACAGAAATAGACATATCCGAAAGGATAGAGAAATGTAATAAACTATATTACGCAATGAACGCAAATTTTATAAACAAAAGAGAGGTGACACAAAAACCAAACTTACGGTGTATAAAACAATCTTCAGGCCTATTATGACTTATGGATGCGAATCATGGGTATTGACACAAAAATGAAACTAAGATTAGAAGCCACAGAAATGAAATACTTAAGAAGAGTGAAAGGCGTCTCCTTGAGGGATAAAATCAGAAGCAGTCAGATTAGAGCAGAATTAGAAATTAACCCAGTAACAAGCTTCATTGAACAAAGACAATTAGCGTGGTGGGGCCATTTACAGCGGATGGATCAAGATAGACAAGTCAAACGAATATGGAAACGAGAAAAGTAGGCAAAAAGAGGGAAGACCACAGGAAACATGGGATAACACTATAGGAAAAATACTAACAAGGAAAGGAAAAACAGTGGAGGAGGCGAAAGCAATGACAAACAACAGAAAAGAATGGAATAAATTTGTTCGTAACACAGACAATCCAGTTTAATTCAGTTTAATTAAGTTAAGAATGTAGATAAGTATTGTATAATGTACATATAAGCCAACACCAATAAGGTAAATGGCTTTTGATTATATATATATATATATATATATATATGTTTATTTTCATGTTTATTTTTCGTAGCTCTGTTTCTAACATCTCTAGGTTGTATTGTAGATTCTCTTTTGTGTCGGCTATTATCGTCATGTCGTCAGCGAACATCAGTTCGTTTATTTCTGTTTGTTCCATTTGCCAGTATCCCAATTTTATCTTCTTCATCTTTTTCTTTGCATTTTTCATCGCCTCGTCTAGCACTATTGAGAACAGCAAGGGGCTTAGCACGCATCCTTGCTTTACTCCTATTTCTATTACGAACTCTTGCGACTCTTCTTTGTTAGTCCTTACTACGTTTTTATTACTTCTGTACATTGCTTTTACTACTTCCATATTTGTTCTCTTTGTATTCTGTCAAAAGCTTTTTCTAAATCTATAAAGCACATATGTATTTCCCTTCCTTTTTTAATAAATTTTTCGCTGATTTGTCTAATGATGAATATTAAATCTTGTGTGCTTCTCCCCTTCCTAAAACCACATTGAGTCTCTTCTATTGTATTTTCTATTCTGTCTCTTATTCTTTTCTCAATTATTCTGGCCAGTATTTTCGCGGGGACACTTATTAACGTAATTCCTCTATAATTACCACATTCTCTTTTGTCACCTTTCTTATATATGGGGAGTATGATTCCTATATTCCAATTCTTTGGTATTATCAACTCCCTAACTTCTTTATCTTGTATTTCTTCGATTTCCTCTTTTTCGTCTAGTTCTTTCTTTTCATCTGTTGTACTGTTTTCTGCTTTTGTTAGTTCTTCGAAATGTTCTTTCCATCTTTCCATTATTTGATCTTCTTCTGTTATTATTTTTCCGTCCTTTCCCTTTATGTTCATCATATTATATTCCTTTTTCTTCCTAAGTTGTTTTAAGGTTCCGTAAAATAGTTTTGGGTTCTCCCGAAAGTTTTCTATCATCTTTTCTCCAAATTTTATCAATAATTCTTCTTTTGCTTTTCTCACCACCGCTTTCGTTTCTGTTCTTGTTTCTTTATATTTTTCGTAGTCGTCTGTTTTTTTGTACTTAAGTATCTCTTCCATGCCTGCTTTTTCTCTTTGATCTTTGCTTTTATATCTTCGTTCCACCATGCTGTTTTCTTCATATTTTTATTAGCTATTTTCTTTGTCCCGCAACTCTCTTTCGCAGCGTTTAGTATGATATCTTTAAATCTTTCCCGCTTTCCTTCTACCCCTTTTGTATTATCTTTTGTTCTAAATTTTTTGGTTATAATTTCCCTATATCTTTTTTGGTTCTCTGTTTGTTTTGGTTTGTATGTTTTTATAGTTTCCACTGATTTCTTTCTCCTCTTATCTTCTTTTTCTTCTTTTTTATACTTTAGGTCCATTTTTAATAAGTAGTGTTTGCTTCCTATCTCTGCTTGTCTTCTACCTTTTCCATTTTGGTTTACTTATTAAGAAATAGTCAATAATTGACTTGTCGTTCCTGCTTTCTACTACTCCTGTGAATTTGTGTATATCCTTATGTTTGAATTTTGTGTTTGCGATCACTAAATTGTTTTCTGTGCTGATTTCTCTGATTCTGTCCCCGTTATTATTTCTGGTCGTTTCTCCTTCTTTCCCTAAGTACTTTTCTATACCTGTATTCTGTTTTCCTACTCGTCCATTTAAGTTTCCCATAACAATTACATTTTCTCCTTCATTATCTATTTCTCTTTGTACTTTCTCAAAGAACTTATCTTTATCTTCTCTTCTAGCATCTTCGTTTTCTCCGTATGCTATTATCACACTCCATATTTCTTCTCCTATTAGCTTCATTTCTAATCTTAAAATCCGTTCATTTATATATTCTTCCTTTATAATGTCTTTTAGCATGTCTGGATTTATTATTAACCCTACCCCACATCTTGCTCCTTCCGTTTCCTTCACTCCTGACCAAAATAGCCAGTATCCTTTATGGATTCGTTTCATACCTTTTCCTTTCTTCTTGGTTTCTGTTACTCCTAGGATTTTCACTTGATGTTCTATCATTTCTTCTACTAAATCTTCTTCTTTGTCTTAAATGCCCCTCACATTCCATGTTCCTATTCTCAACTTTTCCTGTTGCATTTTGCTTATTTTCCTCTTATCATTTTCCTATTCCTACGCTCTTCATTTTGTTGTTCATCTTATATTGTTTATCGTCGTCCATGTCCATCGCATATTTCTTTATAAGTTCGGCCTGGTTCCTTTTTGTTATCAGTTTTTTGATTTCTCTATAACCCCTTTTTCCTCATCATCCCAGACGTATTCCACTAATTCTATGATGATTTTCTTATAACCGATTTTCGTTCTTCTACCTTTACTTCTCTCTTCTTTTGAAATTTTTCTTATTTCGGCCTGTATTCCTCTCTCTTTTGGCGTCATATCATTGTCTATGTATACGGTGGATCCTCTCAGTTTATATTTATTTTTCATGACCTTCTGTTTATTATCCCAGTCTTTCACTTCAACCAGACTTGTAGTTGTACCTTTATTTCCTTGCAGTGTTACTACATTCTTTACTTCTACTTCTACTCCCAATTTTTCTGCGAGGAATTGTGTTGTTTCTTCTTCTTTTCGATTTTCTACTAATTTTACACCCTTGATTATCAACCTACACTTTCGTTTTTCTTTTCTATTTTTCAAACTTATCTTCCAGTTGTTCGATTCTCTTTTGGAGTTGTTTTTCTCCGATTCCCATTTTATCTCCTGTTTTGCCATTTCCTCTCGTAGTTTCTGATTTTCTTCTGTACTTTTCTTAATTTCATCTCTCATAATTTTAATCATGTCTTTAATTTCTTTTAGATCTCCCATTTTTCTTTCACTTACTTTTATTTTTCTGTTTTTAATGTTGGTGATTATCTATTTTACTTTTCTTAAAGATCTCTTCTTTTCTTCGCTACTGTTTAGATCTCTATCTCTTTTGGATCCTGAACTCATTTATAATCCCCCTTTTGTCAATATTTTATCTGAATTTAGATTTTTGTACGTTTGGTAAATAAACTTTCCGTATCGTCCGGGTCGCGTTATCTCCCGTCTGCCGGCCGCGTAAGGCAGGGAACGTCTGGCCTTCGGGTTAAAAACTCTCTTCGTTTGTATTCTTGATTGTTCCTATTTACACTGCCGTATAATCGCTCCTTATTTATAATTATCTGCTCACTCTTATTAAAATGCTAATCATTTTCACTTTCAGATTCAGTTAGCTACACTTCACGAAAAATTCGGTGTGGCAAAGCCCGTATTCGAGTATTTTATCGCCACCAGCCCATTTCGCGTCTATCCGCTTTCGCTCCACAAACTCAACTCTTAGAAATACAAGAGAATATTAAAATGAATGAATTAGAGATATAAAGAAAAATTTACAACTAAACCTGTCTAAATCAATACTCATGGAAAAAGAGAGAAAATCGCAACTAAATAAAAAAATGGGCCAAATATTTTGAACACACATTTAAAGAAGACACACAATTAAATATAGAATAAGCAGGAAAAACTGAAGGAAATGGTAATGTAGTATTGTTTACAATAGAAGAAACACAGTGACCAAAAAAGTAAAAGCAAAATAATAGTAATAATTTATAGCAGTACTATTTAGCAAAATATTGGTCGTTTAGTTTTAGCTTTTAATATATTTGTTGCTATGCTGTATACTTTTTCTAAGTGCTTTCCGTTTTGTTTAGTATTATGAGTTATTCATATTTTGCTTTTAACTCCTTACAGACATTAAATTTGCAACATGCTCATATTAATATTAATATAATACTTATAATGTAAATAATTAAACAAATAATAGTCACTAATAACATTATCTGTCACAGCACGAGGCATATCCAGCAGATAACAAAGTAAATGGCCGTGATGTAATAAATTCAGCTAGTTCATGCTTAACTCGCACGCAAATCAAGCTCAGAGGCCGAAAAGTGTTATGCGATTAGCAGCTGAACAAAAACAATTGAAGTACCACCCACAGCATCCCAATTTCCCCTGCGCGAAAGCGAAATGAAGACGGGAGTTCGGCTCGGCGAAGCTCCTGAATTAGAGCATGTCAACACAGGCTGGGGTTTGCTTACAAACTAACGAATTAAACGCGTGGAATACGCAAAAAAGTTACGCCTAATGAAGTCGCTGTGGATGCCAAGACGTTCGCTCGGAATACTGATGCAGGCTGAAAGTATCGCACATTTGCAGCTGCCGCGCTCCCCTCGTAAAGAGGCGAATTCTGGGCTAAGTTTTGGTATCAGGGAACAACGGAACTAGAGACATATCGGTTTATGTGAAGCAGGCGGCGAAATGTAGATTGGCTCTTTCCACTCTACAAGAGTTGACAAGAACTTGTTCTCACGGAGTTAGTTTTTTGTATATTTGTTTAAATTTTGTAGCTGGGATAGCTAAACATTGAGAGTTTATCAAACATTTATCAAAATAAAAATTTAACTCTCGTAAACTGAAGATAAATATAAGGTTAAACGTTTCAAAAATAAATATTTTGCCTGTAACAAAAAACTTATTTTAAATCGTTTGTCTAAAATAAATAATAATGGTGAAACTCAAACGCCCCGCATAGAAGCACGGCCTGCGAATTGAGGGGTTAAAGCTTTGATTTTGCCTTCACTACCCGCTCGTCGCGCATCATTTCTAGTACGGAGCGACGTGATAAGCACCGCGCTCTAGACGATGCTTTATTTGAAATGGACGTAGTTACTCAATTATTATTAGTGACTGGGTAGGCCAGCCGCCAGGTTTCTGAGCTCTAGGATGAAATACGGATTTGTCTGTACGGGCACGGTGTTCCCGATACACTAAATTACTTTTAAGAAAAGTATACCAAATTTTACGTTAAAAAACAGTTTTGTCATAACTAAATTAGTTACTAAAAAAATTAAGACAATTTTATAAAAAACAGGATTTTCCAAGACTTTGTGTGTAGGTTTTTTAAAACATTTTAAATAAAAAAGTTCTAATAAATGTTCAACCGTATCTGTGATATCAATGAAGCAAGTTAGGGGTGTTTAAGGGCGCTTGGTTGTTTTAGCTTTTTCTTGTTCTTTACAATCGGTCATCATTTTACTTGATACTATGGTTGCCAAGAATATTTAGGTTTTTTCGTCGTTTGGAAGGAATAACCCGGAAAAATTGTAACAAGGTCCCCTGACCTCAACTCTTTGGATTTGTTCTTTTGGGGTCATGTAAAGTCACTTTCGATACAATTCACGAATTAATGAAAAACACAAATTTTAGAACTATCGCTGTTTTTCTCCTTTCAATTAGACTTTCCATTGTTTACGATTTTTCCGTTCTTTGTTTTGCAATAGCCTCTTCAACCTCATCTCAACAAAATCTTAGTTTACCGCGTTTCATTTTTCCTGTTCGACCTCATTCTGTTATTTTTTACCAACCTATCCCGTTTCACTCTTCTCACGTGTCCTTACCAAATTAATCATTTTTCTGGAATGCAACTAATTATGTCTTTATATTCGTTCTTTTTCTGATTTCTTGGTTTGTTATTTGCTATCCTGTTATTCTACACTTTCTCCAATACTACATTTCTACTGTGGCAATTTATTTTTATTTTATTTTTTATTAATTACATATACAGGGTGGTATCCAAAAGTAGTAGGACTTATTTTAAAAAAAAAATTTATTGAACATTTTGGTACATCGACTTAATACTCTTCAAAATAGGCCCCTTGTGTATCCACACACTTCTGGTAGCCAGCCTTTCAGGTCGCAAAGACCTTCTGGAAGTCGTCCTCCGTGATGCTGTTCAACGCCCTCGTCGTTGCCGCTTGGACTGCTTCCACCGAGTCGAAACGATGCCCCTTGAGCTGCCTCTTGATCCGGGAGAACAAGAAGAAGTCCGGCGGTGCTACATCAGGGCTGTAGGATGAGTGAGGCAACGTGGATCAACCGCGTGGCACGGTTGTGGCCAGGTCTAGTCGCAAGCGTGTGATCCGATTTCACATCCGTGTGAGCACTTCCACGTAAAATCTTGCATTTACAGTCTGTCCAGGAGGTAAAACTCCTTATGGACAATGCCACGACGGTCAAAAATGTAATCAACATCGATTTCATTTCGATTTCGACATTCTGGCCTTCTTTTACAGGGTGATTGTGCGTTGTGCCACTCTTCGCTCTGACGTTTTGTTTCCGGGTCGTATTGGAAGACCCAGGTTTAACAGGTGATGACATTATCGAGAAAATGTTCCTCTTCTTCTAAACAGTTCAGTATTTCTTGGGAAATCTCAACACGCAGTTCTTTTGCTCGTCACTTCAACACTTTCGGCACCATTTCGCGCATACTTTCTCATCGACAAATCCTCTGTGATGATGCATTGGACTGTCCCTTTACGAAAGATTCAGCTCATCACTAATTAATTTATGCCCAACCGTCGGTCAGCGTTCAAAAGTTGCTTAAATTTCACCACATTATCGTCCGTTCTCGAGGTTGACGGACGCTTGGCGCGTTGGTCGTCTTCGACGAGCTCCCTCCCCTCCCGAAACAACTTGTGCCACTCAAATATTGAGGAACGGCTCATGGTATCCTTCTTGTAGGCCTGCGCAAGCATGTCCTTGGTTTCGGTCGCTGATTTTCCAAGTTTGAAGCAAAACTTGATGGCGTACCGCTGCTTCAAATTTCGCTCCAATGCAACTGACGACGAGGCGTCACAACAGGAGGTCACTAAAACAGTAGTCCACACTCAACTAACGCACGCAGGCGACTGCCGCGGGTCAAAACCTGTTCCCAAGGCTCCCCTCCATAACATCCGGCCTTGCAGACCCTCCTCCATCGCTCCGCGCGCGCGAAATAAAAAACAGTTCTACTACTTCTGGATACAACCCTGTATGTCATTATCCTTCGTATTATGATGTATATTTTTGTTTTGGTTATTTAGTTTTATGTCTACCCCACAAAATGATATTTAATTGTCTTACACCTGTTTTTCTTTGTCTCAATTTACCTTTAATTTGTCTTCTGCTCTTGCGTCTTTTACTAGAATGGATATTAAATATTAAAATTTATCATTACCTTTTATTTTAAGTTTTTATTTAATTTATTTCTAGTCTTACTTTTCCGTATTGCCCTCGAAGATTTTGCATCACATATCCCAGATCTCCTTCTTCTTGCGCGATTCCCAATTAGTCATCAGCAAAACTTAATGTATGATGACGTTACTCCAAGAGCAAAAATAATGTGTTTAGTTTGTTTTAATTTATTTTAAGTTCTATGCATAAAGGTTTGTAATTTTTATATATATATATGCATTGAAAATCGTCTGCCAAGCGGGCACAGTTTGCAGTAGCACAGAACATTTGCTGACTGTAGGCATTGTTGTCATTCAAGTTACTTGTGTCTAAGCCCAAAATAAAAAGAGTAGGAAGTTGATGTACCCTTCAGACACTTATATCAGCGCAGAAGTTTTAACGTGCCCCAGGTGTTCAGTGGTTCTTGCACGTGCCAAGAATTGCATTGATGTCTTTGTTAGAGAAGATCAGTCCCGCGACAACTTTGAGGAAGTTGGTAGTGTTTTAGGCAGTATATGGTGAATATCTACCTAAATCGTAAACGGATTTTTGTATTGAAACCAATCGATAATAGGATCGCAGTCCTTATACTTAGGCTGTAGCGGAAGATGCTGTGGTTGGTGTCGATTATTGGTAGCGCCGGTGGAACCTAAAGTATCCCAGATAGCTGGATGATTAAGGCTTTTGCCGGTTAGTGCAGATGGCAAACTCATTCCGAGGATTCTTGAATTTTCCAAAGTAGTGGTTGTTACTGCACTTTACACACTTTGGTGCAGTGCTGTACGGTATAAACGGATACTTCATCCGTTACATTTTTGCTTTGATTTTCTGGTTGTGGACAGTTAAATAGGGATTAGTTAATAATAAAAGCGCTAATTGAAGTAAAATAAAAAAGAAAAATTTATTTATTTGAAAATGGGCATACCTTTACATATCTTTTTATATTTGTCACCTTTCTTCATGTTTTTTTTAGGCTTTCAACACTAGTACTGTGTTTATTAATGTCTGCGAACAAGCGTATGGTAAGTCGGAAAAATATTTAATAAAGGTGGGCATTATATATTATTCTCGTGTTTCTAGCACATATTTTGGATCGAACCGTAATGGACTTAACGGTCTTTTATTAAAAACTGTAACTATGTTAAGGTGCGTGATACTTTTTTATGTGCATATCAAATATTGTCAGATTAAGTTGGAATGTTATACTTTTATAATATTTGTACTGGTTGAAATAAGTTTTTTCAATGGAATGGTTTTTTTTCTATAAAAATTAAATAAATTTAACGTGTATCAATCTTAGGTCTGTTTGGAAATAGCGTCTTCTGTCATGTTCTTGGCGAAAGGATCAAGTGACAAATCCAATTAAGTGTTGCTATATTTATGGTTTCCATAAATTTCCGATTTTCTTTTAAGTATACATTTTAATTATGTGGACAATTAGTTTGCACTTCAAGGATTGTAAATGTGATTATACTGCAAAAACAAAAACTTCGAATTTTACAATTGTAATATAGATTAAGCAACCGATCCATTACTTTGAATTTAGTATTAAACACCAGTGCTATAACTGAGATAATAATAAAAAAAACATAATTTATATAGTTCCTTTGGCGAGAAAATATATGTTGTAAGATATAAAAATTCGTTGTATCCACAAATTAGGATATGTCCTTGGAAAACTTTCTAAAAGTTAGACATTACATCAACAAAATAATAAGACACGTTTCTATGTCAATAAAAAAACTACTACCGTAAATATCCAACAAGAATTTGTCTTAGAATCTATTAAAACTGCACTAGAACACCAAACTTAAAAAGAAACTTTTAAAAAAGTAAACAAGTACGCACGTGGAACTCCGGTTCTACAAATGTCCAGGGCTTCTATACATAAACATAAATTTGTGGCCACTTGCGGTCAAACCGGTCTCGAGATTTTCGACTTGACTTATAGTTCTTAGTTGAATACTGATAACGTTATTTTTCTATCTATCACAAATCGAAAATTATAAGGCTTGACAGATGTCAGAGATGATAGATGTTAGAAATGATAGAAATAGAAACTTGTCTCCAGCTTGGAAGCTACCTTGAGCAAAAGTAGAAAAATAAAAGGATAAACAGACTGACGACATTACTCTCTACATAAGGCATTTCTTTTATAATAAGCTAAACATCTTAAAAAAGCTATGTAAATAAAATACATAAGAATAAAGGGAATGGAAATAATAAACTAAAAATAGAAAAAGCAAATGAGTGTAAGAAACGTCTCAGCAAAGAATTTATTTAGTACAGCAAAAGACATAATGAGGAAGTACTGAAAATTTAAATACACGCAAAGTCTAAACAATATGTCCCGTAGAAGAAATATAACATAAATATATTTAGTTATATTTACTTGTGTTAATAGAATTACATTTTAGTTGAAAACCAAATTGTTATTACAAAAATAAAAAGACACAGTATCTTTTAAAAAACCTCAATTTTAGAATTTGTTTGAGAAAGAAAAATTTTGCAACTTTAGGAACGACTTTATGAAATTACCGAAGTTCAATTATATAAAAAAAAATTTAATCCACTTTGTCTTTACGTCTAATCAGGTATAATTAATTATTTAAAGTCAGCTGAGTGGCGCAAACAATATTAGAGCACCCAATTGTAGTTCTTAATTATGGCTGTAAAAATATTCGCACACTATGACTAGTCAAAATTTAAAATAATTTGAATGAAAGTCTATAGAGGTTTTTATATAAATATGTAAGATTTATCGTTTTATCTTCTTCCCTTCTCTAGCAAAAATCAATTATCTAAATGACAAGTGCGGCTAATACTTAGGCCATCGACCTCATAATAATATAATAATAATAGTTCCCCGTAACAGGCCTTGTAGGCCCTTTGGGGTCGTAACAGAATAGGTCTGCTACAATCTAGAGCCTACGGTACACAAGGGTAGTAACGTGGCTGGCGCTACGTAGCGACCGTCTATTATTACCCCAGAGTTTGACCTCTAGGTACTCATTTATTGCAGCCTGAGTCGAGCTGGGCAGTAAAAATGCCAGCGATTAAATTGGCGAGAGAGGATTCGAACCCGCAACTCTTGGTTTTGTAGTCTAGCGATCTATCCACTAAGCCACCACGGCTCCATCGTCCTCATAATAGTTTTTCATTATTTTCCATAAAATCAAGCTTGAACAGGAGTTAAAAACGAGTTTTGTTTTTAACAAAATTCAAACCTTATCAACTGAGCAAGTGTAGAATAGAAATCTAATGTATGAGCTAACTATGTTTTACTGGTTCTAAAAATTTATAAGTAGTAATTATTAGAACTACTCTAACGTTTGTGTATTTATGATATAGAAGGTAACCTGATAAAACGAATGCAGCTTAAAAATTTTCATTTGTATGTGAAAAGCTAACGGGAAAATTTTATCACACTTAAACTTACAAGAAATACAGAAAAGCACCCATTAACAATAACAAATATTAAACATTTTTTAAGTAATACTTTCAAAGAAAACTTTAACAAAGCTTCTAAATATCATCAGGCAGTAAATAACACAGTGTACGTAATTTTAGTTTATTTTTACGAAATTTGCTAAATGTTTTATTTAGAATATGCTCTAATACAACCCATGCGGCATTTGCGTTACTTCTATTTACCGGATTTGTATTTTCATATAATATTTTTCTTTTTATACTAATGTAGCTCAAACATGAGATATTTGACGCTCTAAAGATCTGACCAACTACAGATAACTTTCACCAGTGATTCCACCCATTCAAGTTACTTAAGTTGTTGCATGTATAAGACACTTTATAGGAGAAACTCAGCTGATAGTTTTTTGGTGTATAAATAAGTTCTCAGCTTTTTTCTGCAAAATTAAAGTTTTATTTAAAAACAAACAAAAAAAGCTTAAGTATCAAAGTATTGTCCGTTGGCATCGATGACCTTTTGCCATCTTTCGGGTAGCTTGCGAATTCCCTGGTGATAGAAGCTCACTGGCTTCGAGACGATAAAGTTATCGATGCATTTTCGGACTTCTTCTTCTGTTTTGAAGTATGTATCAGCCAAGTGATGCTGTACCGACCGGAATAAATGATAATCGGAAGGGGCCATGTCTGGGCTATACGCCGCATGTGGGAGAAGTTCCCAGCCTAACGAGAAGATGTGTTCTTGTGTCGCCTTCGCAACATGTGGTCGGGCATTATCATGAAGCAGGATGACTTTGCGACTTCCTTGTCCAGTAAATGGCCTCTTTTCTTCAATTGCGTCGCTCAAATTGATGAGTTGCTGTTGGTAGCGATCCGCCCTAACTGTTTCACCGGGTTTCAAGAGTTCATAGTACAGCACACCTTTCCAATCCCACCAGATACAGAGCAAATTCTTTTTGGCGTGGATATTGGGCTTTGGAGTCGATGTCGAAGGTTTGCCAGGGTCTCCCATGATTTTTTGCGCTTGGAATTGTCGTACAAGATCCATTTTTCATCGCCCGTAATAATTGTGTACAGAAAATCCTTTTTTAGGTTCCTTGAAAGCAAATGGAGTGCGGTGTCACGCCGTCGATTTTTGTTGCCTTCGAACAGTTTATGCGGAACCCACCTGCCTTCCTTTTGTATCTTATCCATTGCATGCAAACGTATGGAAATGGCTGGCTGAGTGACGCCAAGCTGTTCTGCAAGCTCTTTTTCAGTTTGCGCATTGTTTTGATCCAGCAATGTTTGCAGCTCATCCGTGTCAAATGTTTGAGGGTGTCCAGCGCGTGGTTGATCTTCAAGACTAAAGTCACCTCCGCGAAATCTTTGGTACCACTTTTTGCACTTTGCATGACTTACAGCATTCTCACCATATGCAGCACAAATCATTTCGTTGGCTTCAGCAGCGTTTTTCTTAAGATGAAACGCGAAGTGGATAGAAAATCGAATATGCTCTTTTGTGAACACAGCTGATTATTGAAGTTATGTACATCAAACGCCAAATCGCACGATGTTTCGAAAGACCAAATGTCATTGCTTTAAGACCGCAAGAGGGCGGACTAATACGTTACATATAAACGATGATTTGCGTCCTGTGAAATCTAAAGCGGAGAACTTATTTATACACCAACAACTTAAAAGGTTTTAAATTTTTAAATTGATAATTTGCGAATTCACTTTGTTTTTTGTTTGTTTCATTATTAGTCAGGTTCTGCAATAAGTTGCAACTTTAAAAAACATTGCCAGTAAGCTATGATATAAAAGAATTAGGAGTACGTTCTGCATGTCGTGCTTTCTTCCTTAAAATATAACTCTCACAATCCAAATCAATTAAGCGGGTAATTGATGTCAGTTTTTCAAGAAATTTGTTGCAGTTTGGCGTAAAAATAAAAATTTTAAATATAACTAGAAATGATATCAATCCAATATGCATTTAGTAATTAGGTCACATTCAAGAATAGCTGTAGAAAAAATTTAAAATTTATATTCGTGCTTCTTTAGTCATTATCTTGAACGACCCTCTATAAAAGAGCAGAAAAAGAATTTCATAGAATTCTGGAAATGCCTTTACAAACTTGTTACTTTACAGCGAAGAGCCGGCCCTGCACGCGGCCAAATTTAGAACTGATCAATACGCAAGTAATTCGCGAGGTAACAGACGCACAAATCGTATCATCTGCAATATTGCCCCGGGCAATAGGTCCACTCACGGGCGGAAGCAGCGTCGCCGCCCTTCTTTAACAAATTGCAACAGGTCAGTGCGGAAATGAAGGGCGGTCACCTTTGATTCGGATCGGAAATGAACAGCAAAGCAGTGAGCTCCCCTAATGCAGGGCTATGCAGCTTGGCGGTCGATCGGTCTGTCTAACAACCTTTCGGCGTAAAACGATTTTGTAGGAGAGCTAGCACGGGCTCCTTCGCTATACTTCTGCTCAGAAAATTTCCTTTAAGTGAAGGTAATAAAATTAGTTTAACACTTTAACATATCTATAATTTACTTAGTGACAATAAGTATTTTAACGAAATAAACATTTATTCGGCGAAATAGATGCGATTGTCTAACATAAAATTTTTAAAATAATCTGGTACTAACGGTACATTTAGCATACAAGCACAAGAGCTTACAAAATTATTTTTTTGTATAATATTAAGTACTCAGACTACTAGTAGGAAACGTATGAAATGTGGGCTTACAAAAGATTTTTAAAAATAACATTAAGGGTAACTACCAAAGAGTATCAATGTAAACTGTAGTTTTTCGTCCAAACCACATAGAAAAGCAAATATAAACTATTGCATGTATTAATACAGATAAAAATAGAAGAAAACTAGATTGATTTTAGAATATCATGTATAAAAAATCTACGGTAAACATAAATTATGATATTAATTGTTAACATTGTAGAAGAACATAGCACTTAAAGTAGAAAAATGAAATGTACAAGAAACTAAATTATTTTTATAACTTAAGCTGATATTTAACAATTTAACCGAATAGTGGTAAAAAATTAGCAGCAGAAGAAAGAACTACAATTTTTAAGAAAGTGGAACAATCAAACAGAAAAATTAGAAGTGGTGTTGGGGTGGTAAACATTTTCATAAAAAAATTGAAAAATTATAGAAAAGCTATAAAGAACGAATAAAAACAACTATAACATGAGAAAAACAAATTGTGGTTTGGGTAGCATCCAACACAACTTTAAGGACAAGGAGAATTAAGAACTGCTGGATCCTCAGATAGTATAGTAAGGGTGAAAAGAGTATTATAGGACTACGAATAAAAGAAAATCACATTAATTAACCGTCGTAGGGAAACCAAATTAAATTTTTTCTAAAGTCAAAAATTACAGAAGGAGCAGTGAACTACGTACGCCAGTAGGGATGATATATATGGACCTTACTATCACTTTCACGATATATAAAAAAACGTGGTGACATAATGCAAGAAACTATTTCTTCTAAAGTAAAAGCAAAATATTTTTATTGCAACAAAATTGAGTATCAGTGATATAGAAGATCAATACATTTGTGCCACATTAATGGATTTAGGAAACTTTTTTTAAACAGAGAAATATTAAAATTTTATATTGATCTAGGCTTTCTAAATAATAATAATAAAGAACAATAAGAACCTGTAATTGGCTTAAAATCTCCTATTGAAGAATCCTGAAATGATATTCCACAAGATCTACTAAATTCTTATCAGTCGCCGCTTTACAAAATATTTAAAATAATTATTAAAGAGCGATCTTAATATAGTTTACTAAAAGAACACACTTTTATTTTTTTCGTAATAATTTAAAAATAAAATTGTTTGATCATCAGCATGCGACTAGAAGAATTTGAATGAGATCTGTTGTCACACAGGGTATAAATAAACCCGAAAACTTACTTGTTGACATATACATTTTAATTAAAGAGGAGCAAGAGCTTTTGTTTTAAAATTTATCAGAAAATTAGCTCCAAAAGCTGAAATGAGAGAAGTAGTTTGTAAACATCCATTTATTAGCGAATACTGTCATTTATGCTTTAGGTAAATATCAGTAAATTAACGTGTCACATATATTTTCGACGGGAGAGGCAATTTCAGATCCATTACATCATCATTGTATCTGAAAATAGTTCTGACCAGTTGTAAGAAGCAATGAGAGTTGTAGACATGTTTTAGTGTTTAAGGAATTTTATAATTGTTGCTAAGCATCCAGGTAGCACTACCAACAGAAGGTAATGAGATGTTACATTTATTAATTTAACATTACAGTTTGCAGATTTTTAAATATTTTCTATAGTATTATAAAAATATTAAAATTATTATAAGTTAAAGTAAGTAAGACATGGATTGTGCATTCTGCAAGCTAGTACAACTTATTAAGGCAACTAAGCGACATTACAAAAAGCTAAAATTTTATGCGTTCTTTCTTTCTTAAAATTCCATAGAGGTGTTACCATATGATTACTGATAGACTACGGCTAAAAAATAACCAATAATCATGTGTCATCTTAATAATAATAGTTCCCCGTAACAGGCCTTGAAGGCCCTTTAGGGTCGTAACAGGATAGGTCTGCTACAATCTAGAGCCTATAGTATACAAGGGTAGTGACGTGGCTAGCGCTACGTACCCACCGCCTATTATTACCCCACAGTTTGACCTCCAGGTACTCATTTACTGCAGCCTGAGTCGAGCTGGGCCGTAAAAATGCCAGCGATTGAATTGGCGAGAGCGGGGTTTGAACCCGCAACTCTTGGTTTTCTAGTCTAGCAATCTATCCACTAAACTACCACGGCTCTCATGTGTCGTCTTCCGTATCCTTAAAAACCAACTTTGCTTAGCAAGCATTTACTCAACGATAAAATCAATTTGAAACTTTATGATACTTTCTATAAATGAAGCTCCTTCAATATACACCTAATTTCATAAAATGTCTTTTTTAAGATGCTATACAACACAATATCATGTTATCCGAAGAAAAAATAATACTCAAAAACGTAAATTTTTAAAATTACGCATAAATTAACTATTCTGTGAGCGGTTAGCCTTTTGCAAAAGATTTTAATTTTATTTATCCACGGAATACATCATATTTCAAAACGAATCCTCCATTTTCACTCTCCCTGAGACAAACGAAACCAGCCAAGATACATCTAAAGTGTACAAGCGCATTGCTAAAAAGTATTAGTCTTCAAATTACGTGCCTTAATAGCTTTAAAAAAAGGTAATAATATTAAAATTTTTAGGTAGACAAGAGCAACAAGGTTACAGTGATCCTGAATCCATCAGACCATATCGGTAAGATAGAAAACTTACTAAACTCATCTCACTGCCTACCATGAAAAGCGTTGAGAATGGACGCAGCCACCTCTATTGGAGTCAAACTTAACATTATGCATATGTCAGTTCTGTTATAATAAATTTGAAATTATTGAGTTTTTTCTCTAAGAGAATTAGATTTGTCCCCTTATTGTCATCGAAATTATTTATAAGCAAAATAATGTACATATGAGCTGTATTACACTTCTACAGAATATTAAGATAAATAAGTTGTAGCTATCCTTATCATATGAAGTATGTATTTGTATATAAGTCCATGTATACAACCTCTTTTGCCTGAGGGATCGCTAACTTGATTTTGTTGTTTAAAATGACCTTTTCATAACTAACAAACCTCTCTATGTTATTTAATGACAGTAAAAATTGTAAATATTGTAAAAAAGAAAGTTGCTGTCATCCTTTGATTAGGAGGCACCGCAGTGTTGTTTATGTTAAGTTGTTTGAATTTTTATTTTATGCTTTTTTCCGCAGTATATACTGTCTGTCGGCATACTGTGTTGTTGATGTCAGTAAATAGTTATCCTTACAATGTAAAATTCCTAAAGCACTATGAGGCAGTGTTTTTAGTAAATTATGCGAAAGAACCAAAACTGATGCATAAAACAGCTAAAAAATATGTGAAATATCGGAGGCATTAGTTAAAAAGTGGGTAAGTGATATTTAGAGGTTGGAAATATAGAAAATATGTTGGAGAAGTGTAGCAACAAAAAAAGAAGAATGAAGTGATCTTGCCTCTCATTAAAGACCAGCTAGGCCTTCGCTGCGCTGTACCCAAATAAAACTCCGGAATTCAGGTCTTTCTAAACATATGATGCGTTCAAGTTCTAAGGTCTCAAATTTTTTCTATAATAAAGTACTAACTTAAGAAAGTTTAAACTTCTGTTACTTCGTCTAGACGTAACATTTTTCACAACATCGTCATCGCGATTCCATGACTACTAAGAACACTTGTTATGGATGTGTTTTACTCACTAGAAAAGAACCGATACAAGACTTGCTCGATTGAAAAACGAGCGGCTACGAAGAGTATTCTCCATGGTCGAAAGTGCATGGCGGCATCACGTGTTCTGAAATATTGCTACCCGCGCAGCTTCGTGTTTGCCGGTTATCATTTGTAGGACTCACTTTAAAGAAACTTTCTGCATTTTTAGGCTATCATGCAAAATGGACTCCACAGATTTTATGGAAATGATATATTTAATCGACGGTTTTCAATAACAATTTGCTCCACTTGCACAATCATGGTTTTGGTCCGGCTGGTTCGTATTCGAAGCTGCTTGGGTTGGTTCTCACATAACTCTTAAGCTTCTTTATACTTTCGCAACCACGAACTCACATTTTTAACAACACGCAAGAGAAGAAAATGAATGATTACACGTTGTTCTTAAACACTGAACGTCGCCCTTTTAAGTATACTAAACAATTCTCACTGCAATGGCGGTATTTCGATTTATATAGTGCTGCCATTTATATTAGAAATTCAGAAATATTTACCACGTCTTTTAAAATTAACAGCATCTACTTACTCTTGCTGCGGAGAAAAAAATTTGGAAGCCTTAGAATTTGAATGTACCTCGTACCATTTGGAGTTATCTGTAGAAAAAAACATCTTTTTTAGCCAACTTTCAATAAACGTTTATTATAAGAATAGCATCTGGAAAACCCGGATCAAAATTCGGAAAATGTCATCTTTACAGACGCGTTTTTCCCTGGGGATGCTCTTTCTTATCGAAAACGAAGAGTAATAGGTTCCTCTAGCGCACACTGAAGCACTTCGTAAAAGGGCATGTTTGGGAAAACTTTTGTGGACACGGTTTGGTGTCTTCCTTCTATTTACGGACAATTTAGCTTACTAAATGCTTACTGAAGTCTGCTAAAAAGCCTTTCGTTTCTGACAGAACAAGTTAAGTGTTGCAAAAAGGCAAGGGCTCTGATAATGGCGTGGGAACAATAAAATAACGTCACTACGATGGAATGTCTCCGGATGTTAATCGTATTGAAAATGAGTGTTCGTACATAATAACGAAGCTTAAAGAAAAGTACACGGTAAAGCAGCTGTCAATTAAAATTAAGATATGGCAATCTTAATTATGCAGAAAATCTCGCCGAAAGCATGGAAAGAAGGTCTGAAGTTTTAATCAGTAATGGAGGTGGTTATACTAGATATTAGTTAATTACGCAATAGCTTGTAATGTATGCTTCAATAAAAAAAATATTTACAGACTCTATATTAGTAAGTTAAAAATTATATAAATTCGGTGCACATTACTATGCACATAAAGTAAACTTGCGTGTTTCTAGAAGGTCGTAGCAATAAAGTTATTAGAAAACTGCAGATACGCATCCACTACTTTAGACTGAACCCCTATAATACCCTGATACTTTTATCGCGGACGTAAATCTCGAGCGCCTCCAACTCCATGCAAAGAAATTAGAACTATCGCAGGAAGCAAGGGAAATTTGGCCGAATTTCCCCGCTTATCTGAGCCGAACGTGCGAGCCGAACTCGGAAAAGAAATATAACTATTATTAGCCCCGGCAAATGCAGCCACTCGCAGAAAAGTTATAATGAAATTCGCTGCACTCCGGCCCGTGCATTTCCCAATTTTAGGAGATTTAAACAGTCTGCAGCAAATCCGACATACCCGGCGCGGGAGCCATTTAAAACTTCATGATTGAAATTTAATATCGGATGCTGCTGGATAGAGCAGTGTCGAATTAATTCCGTAATTACGCGGGTCGCGCCGGGCGCCGCGCCGTGTGGGTTTTGAATATTAAGTTGCATAAAATAAATACACGTAGTAAATCACATCAACTTCGGTGCTGCGAGATTTGCTTAAATGCCGGTGCATATTTTGCGGCTCGCAGGTTGCGATGTTCTACATTTGGAAATTAAAAGCTGCAGAGAATGGCATCTTTCACTATGGAAGTCTTAATTGCTTATTCAGTGAAAAAGTGCTGATTCTGACACCCTGGTCAGCCAAAAAAAATTGAAGATGCATAATTCGAAGCATTACTTGATGAAAATCCATGTCAAACTCTTGAAAAACTGGCAGATTTCTTGAATGTTAATTTATCGACCATCGGTAAACATTTAAAGGCAATGTGAATTATTCAAAAGCAAGAAAAATGGCTACCACACGAATTGAAGCCGAGAGGCGTCTAAAGACTTTTTCCACCTGCAAACAGCTGCTTCAAAGGTACAAAAAGGAGAGGTTTTTGCATAGTGACTCGTTATAAAAAAATGGATTCATTATGAGAATCCTAAGCCCAGAAAAGCAAAATATATGCCCGGCCTATCTATGGTTTGAAGGTAATGCTCCGTATTTAGTGAGATCAGAAGGACGTTGTGTTTTATTAGCTATTGAAACAAGACGAAACTATCACCAAAGATCGCTACCGACAAATTGATCTAAGCGTTGAAAGAAAAAAGTTCGGAATGCGCCCAAAAACACGATAATGTAATTATTTATTATGACAGCGCTCGGCCACTTGTTGCAAAATAAGTCAAAAACTATTTGAAAACACTTCAATGGGATGCCGTACTCCACCACTGTATTTACCAGTTATTGCCGAAGAATTCTTTTGCCGGGGAATCCGCCTGTTGTCAGCAGGATAAGAAAAAGTTGTAGCTAACGATGGACATTATTTCGAATAATTTGATTCATATTTTTCTTTTGAAATAAAACATTTAATTTTACAAAAATATCTTTTAAAATTAAATCCAAGCCCCAATGACTCATAGTTTGATATTAGAGACAACTTCATGAAGTTTAACAGATGGGTGGAGTTCCTGACAGATCAATATATTTTTAGCAATGTATCTTTGCTCTCATCGCCTGGTTTAACAGCCACACACTTTTACAACAACCTACTGCCCCTTTTACCTAAAATTTTGAATTAGTTGTTATATGTTTTTAAAATAAGAGCACATACGAATAACTAAGGAACAGGACGCTAAATTCTGCCATTTGCAATTAAAAATAAAATTAAAATAAGTTTGTCTTAATGTAATGTGCTTTATCTACCGAAGCTTCTAAATCTTTTAGTCTTTCAAAGTGTATGTTTACTTATCGTTAGTTGTTTATTGCCTTTAATTTCTCTTTTCAATAAAAAAAATATTTATGGTCACACATAAGTTTCTAATAACTCTATCAAACTTATCCTACCAGATTAGTTTTGTATACATTTACTGTTTGCACAATTCTTTTGTATGCAGTGCTTCTGTTAAAATTAAGCACGTTAATTAGTTTAATTATTAAAATTATTTTTATTGTACACTTTTTTAAAAAACTATTTTTTTTTTTGTTTTGATCAATAACGCAAGTGTTACAGTTTGAGAATTACGAACCTGTTTTTCTTGCATAGATAAAGACACTATTATACTCTATGGACGACACACACACCGCTAGTTAGCCTTTAAATATATATATTTTTTATTTTAACGTTATTTTATTTACAATCTGCTCTGGTGAGCAGCAAGTAAATCAGTTAAATTTTACAAAAAGAGTACATGTTGGATGCCGTCCCAGTGGAAGGCTCTCCAAAAAATTACTTATTAGCTATGTACAGATAATATTTAACACAAAAGTCAGGCTAGTATCGGTCCGGAAGGTCTAGGTGGTTTAGTCTCCTCAGCCTGTGAACTGTTATCTACAGATTTACAGCAATATGGTTTGTATTATTTTCTAATCGTGAAATATACTTTGCACTGGCGCACTTCACTTCTTCAGTCGCTAGTTTCACTCGGAGATCCCGATAGATAACTTTGTTTCTAACGTACCAGGGTGCATCTGCTGTTGCCCTTAAGGTTTAGACTCTCTGTAAAATCTCCAAGTTGGAGTTGCTTGTGGTTTCCCACAGTTGCAATCTGTACGTCCAGATAGACTTTAGTATACTTTTGTAGAGTAGCACTTTGTTATGTAAAATTAGCTTGGATTTTTTCCTAATAGCCAGTTTAACGTAGAAAACTTTAGGCTCAGTTGTTTTTGTTTAGTGACAATATGTATTTTCCAAATTAATCTGCGATCAAGGTGCGCACCGAGATATCGGACGTCTTTTGCTTGCGGAAGTGGTGTATTATTAAGGGTAACTGGTGGACATCTTTTTTCTAAGTGTAAATGATTTGGGTGGACTTGTTTCCGTTTGATTTTACACGCCAAAGCCGAAGCCAGTCTTGTACTTGGTTAAGAGAGATTTTGATACAATAACATGATTGTCGTGTGTTGAAAGAATTGTAGTGTCATCTGCAAATGTAGTCGAGGTCGTAAGGTTGGTGGTAGGTATATCTGCCGTATACAGTAGGTAGAGCACGCTTTCCTGCGGTACACCGAAGTTAATTGAGTGTATAATTTTATTAGTTCATCCTGAAACTTCATGTGAATGTGTCTGTTGCTCAGATAGGATTTGATCAGCTGAAAATAAGTGTGTGGCAGGCTCTTCTTAATCTTATACAATGCCGCATACCAGACCTTATCAAAAGGCTTATGTCGAGAAAGGTAGTTGAGCAATATTTTTCTCTTTAAAGGGCTGGTTGATTTAGCTTACTACCCTGTGAATTTTTTCCATTGTGGTGTGGTCTCCTCTAAATCCGAATTGGTGTGCTGGTATTAGATCGTAGTCTTTTAGAATTGGTTTGATTCTTCTCAATAAAAATGTTTCAAACACGTTAGATATTTGATGTGGCGGCCTTTTCGCCCTTGAACCGCCTGTGTATCGTGGCGGCATGCTGGTGGCTTTGATATCTGCCGCCACGTTTTGCTATCGCACACAAAATGGCATATGGGCTTTTGCTCAGCCGGCGAGTCTGCATACGCCATCGGCGGCACCCTTTGAGACGAAAAGTGATGTCGTATTAAGATTTCCCGAAAATGATCTACAGGTAAGCCAGGCGCGAAGCCCGGTGACATACTCGATCCGCAACGCGGCCAATTCGGTCGTGCTTAACCAACCCGAAAGAAATTTTCGATCCGCAACGCGGCCAATTCGGTCGTGTTTAACCACCCCGCAAGACTTTCGCATCGCATCTCGGCCAGTGCGGTCGTGTTCCAGACACGAAGACATCGCAACAAGGTGGCCACCGTGAAACCAACGCCGCTGAAGCCGAAGCCGATTACAGGTGAGCGATTTGGCAATTACTCATCGGTTGATATCGGTAGCCGCACCCATCCGCTTTCGCGCCGGCCGTTTAAGGGACGATTTGGGCCTCAAGGTTTTACTTTTCAAAACGGGCCGTACTTAGTTCCCCACACCGCATTACGAGGGCACGGTTATTTACACGCCTGCCTCTCCAATATTATTGATAGTAAGCTGATTGCACGATGAGACGACAATTCTTCAAGAGCTTTGCTCTAATTTAACGTATGAGTATTATTTGGGCCATTTTACATTGATCCGACAAATAGCTAGCTTAATCTTAAAATACCATTTTTTTGACAATTATTTTAGGACTTTGCCTGTAGTTAGACCATAGCCTGTCGCTTTCTTAGAATTTAGCTCGGATTTAATTAACGATCTTACTTCTGCTATCATGATCGTTTTTATTGGTAGACTTGATTTGGTGTCTCTAAGTATAGTTGTATTTCGGCTTTTTCTTTTGGTGCCAGTGCAGAGTGAAATGGTTAAAAAACATTTGTTAGAGGTGCTGCAAATGTATTAGCCTTTTCTTGCTCACTCCTGGCCCAATTTCTATCAGGTTTCAGAATTAGAGGGGTTGCTTGCTGTGGTTGTTTTAGTTTTCTCGTGGCTTTCTATAAGGAGTAATCTGTTGCTTCGGTAGCAGATAGAGTTAATAGATAATATTGTATAGCCTGATTTTTTTGATGTTGAAGCATTGCTTTCAAATTTCGTGTCGCATTGTTAAGCCTATTTTTATCATTCGGGTATCTAGTGTTCTGTCAAATTCTGTAAAGCCTTAATTTCTCGGCGAATGCTTGTTTTATTACCATAAGTAGAGTATTATAGATATCGCTTGATTTTGATAAGGAAGTTGAGTTTCTACTGCATCATCAATCTCATCGGTGGTCTTGAGAGATCTGTCTAGATTTATTCTCTTATTGATTATTACTCTAAATAAGTTCCCAGTCGGTTTTCTTGTTACTGAGTCTGGGTGGTCTAGGCCTATTACATATTTAAGTATTTAACGTGATTAAGATTGAGGAATTGATCTGATGCCATATCAAGGCATGATTCAATTCTTAGGTAATTTTGTGCTATGTCCGTGGGCCAGTATGTAGATTGTCTGGTGGTGAGATGGTTAAGATTATTGGTAAGGAGCGATTTTAACAATTTCCTGCCTTTAGTGGTGGTTACTTTAGCACCCCATTTATGGTCTTTAGCGTTTCCTTTAAATAAGACGCCTTTCTAAATGTGCACTCTTTAAAATATTATCTAAATATATAAAAATATTTAGACCGCTTCAGCCATTGTTAGTCTTCTACAATTAATTTTGTTGGTACAATTAATCTTCATAGTTAATTTTCGATGCTTATTTGTACTGCTTCCTGATCGGATTTAGTCAGGTTTATAAAGCTTCTACACGTAATTACCTAGGATTTCCACAAATAATGTTACAAAATGAAACATGTCCTTGCTTTATACAGTATAGAGATATCTGTAATGTTGATATACATTTTCAATCGGTAAGTCTTAAATCTATAAGTTACATGTTATTTAAAAATGGAGTGGTGTGACAAGGAAAACCGCATTACTGTAAAAGAACGAAAAAGTGTGAAAGTAAAAATTTTTAAGATCCTTCAGTCTATTGAAAATAGATCTATGTTTGTGTATCGGAATATAAAATTGTTTAATAAACAATGCGGCTATCGAGGATCTTACAAGATCTAGCTGTCAAAGCCGTAAGTACACAAATTAAACAAACCTTTCTTCGTAAGCAGAAGATTATGTCTTGGGAAATACAAGTTCCCAAAACTTCGATGTCTTAAGCAAAACCTAGGACAAGCTGCGTACAAGAAAAATACAAAACATTTAGTTAAAAAATGTAAAAAAGAGAAAAAGAGAGGAGCTTGACTAAAAAAATTACAATAGAAAAATCCTTTAACAAACAATATTACAAGGTATACGCTAGGTCGTCGAAAGAAGCATTTCAGCTAGTGTCAAGCGTTCAGAAGCTATCATCCAGCAGCTACAATGGTTTGGTAGGGAGTCTGTTATGATAGAGTAACTGATATTTATTTTTGTAAAAAGGAAGTTACAACTTTGACAGCTGTGTGTTAACAAAATGTTTTAGGTCTAGTGACACTTCTAAATCACACGCTTTTTTTGAGGTAAGTCTTTTATCGTTCAGCAAGACTCCGCACCCGCCCACAAAACACAGTCAACTCAATCTCTAACAGTAGAAGCTTGGCGTTCTAGTAATCTAGATCTAACATGAATTAGATTATAAATTACGAGCAGTTTTAGGGGACATAGTTTACTCAAATATTGATTTTTGAAGTGAACCCTGACGGCTGCAGTCAATACATTTCCGATGGATGTAGTATGTGTTGCCAGAAAAAGGTAGCCCGGACGTCTTCACGCTTGTGAAGAGACTAAGAGTGGCAATTTTAAATAAATCCGTTGTATATATATATATATACAATTTAATATATATATATATATACTAATATATATATATAATATATATATATATATATATATATATATATATATATATATATATATCTGTATATATATATGGTATATATATGAGCTACTATGCAGATTCTAAACAAATGTAAGTTTGATCCAAGTATTTAATCAAAACTAAAGTAGTTGATCCGCAACCTGGACGAATGACTCTTTTAAAAAGACCTAGGTTGATTTAAAATATAATTTGTGGTCTTATTTAATAGTTTGTAAACTATATAACAATTCCTTTTATATCTCATAAAGTTTTAAACATTTTGGCACAAAAGATGACTGATATTAAAAAGTAGATTGGTTTACTGGCAATGAAAATAAGTAAAACATATTGTAACTAATACCTCTGTAAATATTCAGAGCTTTTTGTAGAGGTATCTTGTTTCCGAAAAATCTATGAAGTGCTCCAGGTACGACCTCGATCACCTTACTGGGAAGTAACAACCTTCTTCTTGGAACCAAGAACAAGATATAACATTTGTTTCTTTTTGTTTTCCTAAATAAAAACCAAAAGCAAAATAGATACTTTTATTTATTTTACAATCACACACGGGCTGCATTAAACACAAAACAGAATACTGCAGTTGACTGCTTAAAAATATTAAATCCTCTCGTACACAGAATTTGGCGTTTTGTATTGGTTACATATTGACTTATAAACATATTTATGCTTTTACATATATACAGTAAAAACTCTGAGAGCGGGTTTGACATCACTGGTTATAGCTGTGGTCTATTTTATATGGATATTGCAAGTTATGCAGTTATGAATTAATGTAAGCTTAAATATGCCTAACGTTGATAGATACGTAATATTGCTTCTACACAAGTTACATGCACTGATGCTCCAATTAGAACTGGCATCAGTAATCATTTAATAAACACTGAAATTAGTTTTTATGTTCAGTTTTAATTACTTATCTTTTTGTTTTTGACAGATAGCACGAGATTATAAAGCATAATAACGATTAGGTTGTGACCGTTTTTCTAATCAACTATTTTTTACTGCATTTGCTTGGCGGTCTAGTCTTCATCCATTTTGCACCATTAACTGATTCGAAGAAATACAGAAGAGTGTACTTAGGCTAATATGAATAACCTCACAAGTATTAAGTAAATATGTTGTTTGAGCTAAGACATCGGAAGAGATAAATTATCCTTTGATGTTACTCCTGTTTAAATCACTTACATATTTAATATAGTTTGTCTATAGATAAGGAGCTTGTTTATTTTATTGCAACAACAAATCGGCTGGCCGTAACCTTTTTTTGCCCTCCTAAGAATTACTTGATTTGAGAGCCGGTCTATAAGCTCATTATAGTGCTTTTTTGTATGATGGAAGAAAATCGGTAGATTTCATCTTGCGCGAAGAGTAGTGTCAGACTTTCGTGGGTGATCTGGTTAGTAACATACCAGGGTGCGTTAATTATTGAATGTAGAACTGATACCGCTATATAATGCTGATATTAAATTTCTTGCTTTGTTCTCTCAGTTTAAGCCCATATCATCTTGTACGGGAGCAGTTTATTTATCAGTTAATAATATTCCAACAAGCAACTAATACATCTGCCTAAATTTTGTATTTTATTGTATTTTTCTGTTTGTAGTGTTTCCTTAATGTTAATTTTTAATAAAAATTAAGTTCCGGCTATTTTTGGATGTTGATGAACAGATAAAATGGCAGTATTGTCAGCAAAGGTTGACTCTTGTATGTCAGACGTAACAAGAGATAATGGAATCGTTCCTTTACAATGCACCAGAGATAATAAAATAATACTCGAAAAAAGTATATCTCTGAGTAATAATTTTTTAGGCAGCATCTTGCTCTAGAGCTTTGAACTGTGCAATTTATTGATTTCGAGTTTTACTTTAGTTAGAAAAAATGTTTTATCGAAAAGGACATGTTTTATTCTTCATTTTCTAGATTTTCGTAGTTTGGTGATAGAAGAGTTTAAAAATAGTTTATTAGTATTTTGCAAATATATAGACCAAGACCATCTTCGTTTCTAATTGGCGGAATGAAAACCTGAGACTCTTTAGCTTTTTACTTTTTTAGTTGCTCTTCAGATTGAGTTAAGTTAATAATTTAATTTTTGTGTTCTTAGAGAACTAATCTGTTATAGATCGTTTCGTTACTTACATTTTGTGGTTTTTGTATCTCGCCCAAACTCTATCTTCCATCTTCGATGGGACTAGATATTAACTCCAACGAAGCTTCTTGAATCAGATTGGTTATTAGTAAGCTGCTGCATAGAAGTCTGATAGTTGTTTTATTTGCTACTGTAGAGTTACGTTTTCTTTATTAAAGATTTTAAATGTATTACAATTCGTTCTCATGTTAAAGTATATACCATTTTTTCTTAGTTATATGGCTACTTAGTATCAAAAAAAGCGTGATATAACTTGACTGTACTATAACTGGCAGATATACTGTGCGTTATGAAGAAGTCCATTAGATCTAAAATTTTATCTTGATTTGTTGGCTAATACATTGGTCTGCTGGTAGAGTAATAATTATTGTCTGTTGTAGTTGTTACGAGATTTCTACATTTTATCGTAAAAAGTTTTAAACCTCATTAAGTGTGTCTCGAGTTATAGTCACCTCCAAAAATAAATTAAAATATTAAAAACTGAAAAAAGTTTGGTACTGGTTAGAAGTATTCAGTATCTTAGCGGGCTTTATACTGCTAGAATTACAACTAATCAATGCAGAGCATTTAGTTTCACTGTGGAGTTTTAGTTCATTTGGTTTGGCAGTTTTTGATGCGAAATATGGTTTTCTCTGATTTGTTAAGTTTGTGTATTATTATAAATCTCGGTATGAGTTTCTGGTGCTACTAAATTGGAGCATTCTTTATCTTAATGCCGTAAGGACTTAGTTTTAGTACTCGCACCAAATAGCATAATAACACAAAATATTAACACAGATGACATCTATATGGGGTGCCAAATATCAAACCTTAGATATACAGGCGATACAGTACTGATTGCTAACATTATCAAAGAATTACAGCATATATATATATATATATATATATATATATATATATATATATATATATATATATATATAAAATTGAATGAGAGCAGTAAAGATACGGACTAGACATAAATGCAAAAAATCTGGTGTGAACATCACACGACTTTCCTTATCCTATTATTATATACCAGAGAACCTGCAGGCTTCGTCGACCAAGCCTTATCTAGACGCCAGGCAGTCGTGTAGAATATTCCACATGTTTTGCGTACATTTAACACTACAAACAATAGAAACATAGGGAGGACTTTCCCTTGTAATCAAAATATTTAAATAATTCAAAAACGGTTAAAGTTAGACAGCTGATTTTTTGAGCCGAATTATCAAATATAGTTGTGAATGTGGTGTGCAAGTTTCAAGGAAATCGATTGAAGCGTCTAGGAGGAGACAGAATTATAAGTTTAGTTAGGGAGATAAGGCAAATGTATATTAGATTATACCGGGTCCATCGTCTCGGCCCTGCGCTGCTCTTGTCCCGAAATTAGTTATTTTAAAAAGGATGAGGCACAAATCCAACACTAGAAAACTGATTAAAATAAACAGTACAAGACAATAATTGACTCGTACTTAAAATTTTGCTACGTCACTGAAGGTAACCGTGCGAGCTCTGCCGCCTCATTATCGCCTGCATGCTCCCTCCTAGCGAAGCGCCCCCGTCCTCCCGCAGTCGGCCCGGTTGCTCTCGAGCGCGCTGTGATTGGTCCGTTTAATTAATTTTAATCGGCTATAACTTATTTATTTGACCTCGGATCAAAAATTTCATCGTAATTTTTGTTCGTCTCGGTCTGATCTATCCGGTAATATTAATTTCCCGAAACATTTTATGAACACCCGGTATATTAAAAATCCTGAGCTTCAATTGTTTTTCGAGTTCCTATTTTACCAACTTTTATTTTAAATTCATGTTTATCTCGTAATAACAAATCATTTTTAGTCTCATGAATTTTTTGTATCTTCAACCGTTTAGATCCGCTTTGCGACCGATTTTGCGACCTTGAGACCAAACGGCTCTGCCGATTTTTACCGAAAACTTAGCACTGTGTCCCCTACCTACAAGTAACTTGCATACCAAATTTCAAGTCTCTAGCTCTTACGGTTCTCGAGATATCCTGTTTACTGACAGACCGACACACACACACACACACACACACACACACACGCACACGAACCAATGGCCCAAACCAACTTTTTTGGTGTCCTGAGGCTATATTTCGTCCAGAAATGTGAAAAACTGGGTAGGTCAAATTTCCACCGATTACATTACTTTCCTTATTATAGGATAAGGAAAGTTTATTATTATCAGCAGAAAAAAGGAACGATACACTAACCCGGCTATCCAAATAGAAAATTAACAAATTGAAAGAGTAACATACTGCAAATATAATTACTAAATGCAAACTGGAACCCCGGAAAGAAAATTTGAAACAGAATTGAAATATCACGCGCAACGTTTATGAAGTATGAAAAAGTCTTGAGAAACAAGGATATCCGTTTGTATTGCTATATGGAATGGAGTCGTAGACCATGAAAATAAGCACAATCAATAAAATCGAAGCTTTTGAGACTTATAAACGCCTGGTGAGAGTTTCCTGGACTGAAACAATGACCAACGAGGAAGTACTAAGGGAATGCATAAAAACCGAAAACTATTCACTAAAATTAAACAAAGAAAACACCACTTACGTGGGGCGTATCGTTAAAAATGAAAAGTATGGGATATTGCAATTAATTTTAAAAGGAAAATAGAGGAAAAGATTGGAATAGAAAGAAAATTACTGTCATGGGGAAAAATATAAGACAATGGACTGAAGTAAGAACAATAGAGGAATTAGTCAGCATAGCAAGAGAAAAAGAAAAATTCAGAAATGTGGTCGCCAACATCCAATAGCATGGACAGGCAGTCGAAGAAGAAGATGTAACTTTTCTGTTCCAGTTTGCATTTTATCTTAGATTAGTGTCGTGTGATGTAAATGTCCTAGGACAACTCTACATATTTTTATGTTTTGGCTGGTAAGCGTAATGAATTATTTTATCTTTTATAAGTTTTCTCTATAATCTAGAGTTAAAGAATTACTACTTTTACTTTAACCTTAATATTTCGTCTTTTAACAATATGTATATTGTTTTGTATCCTCCTTAGCTATTGAGTTTTATATGTTTTCCACACTTCTTGACTAAAAATTTACAATGATTTATGTAACTAATTTAGTTAACCTTGTTTTTTCTAAGTACTTGCTAGTCATGAATATTATCTGGTGTTGTTTTCTGTTATTTAATTATCGGATGATTCATACTCTATAGCAGATGATATATACTCTGGACTGCTGTATTTTGATTACATATTGAAGCAGATAAAAGCGTGAAAGATGCAACTTGAAATTATGGCAGAAAATAGTAATGATTTTATGTTACTGTTAGAACTGAATAGATTATTATTTGTTTATTGTCATTTAACATGTGTCAAAATTGGTAGTGTATCTAATATTGGTTATCTATTTGATTATACATATATTTTTAGGTAGCGTTAAGGCTAGATGACTATATAGCAAGCATAATCATCCCTAATCTTCAATTTGTATGGTGTAGATATCGTTGGGGTTACGCCAGTATTCAAAGCAAGGGATATGATAACTCACAGTCAGCGTACATATTCACTCGCTTCACTCTCGCAAAGCGATATCCTCAATTTCAACGTTTTGTAAATTAAAAAGACAATTGTATTAAAAATGCGGTAGAATACCAATTATTTAAAAAAAACGAGTAGTGAAAAATTATTAACTTAATATATGTACCTCTCCTTGAATTTATTTTGAACTATTATAAAAATGTGCAATGTTTTATCTTACTGAGCTATAAAAGATGTCTATATATACTCGGTCAGTTAAACTAAAAAAAAATAACTTGAGTAACGTCTTTGCATTCATTTATGCATTACTATATGTATCAAAGTTCCAATATAAAAAAAAAATAAAGTGACAAATAAGATTAAAGCGAACTTGTTTTATACAATTGCTGTTAAGCTTGTAGTACTATTTTCTTAATTTGGTTCCAAGAGTTAATTAAAAAAATAGAATTACCAATGCATAAACGCTGTGGATTGGAAAACATCCAGTAAATAGTTAAATAATGAATTAGTTTTATGTGGAAAACCTGATAAAAATTTCTTGGAACATAATTTACAGTAGTATGGGTTAAGTCAAAGCTAACTATGAATTGAATTCCCCGTATAATGATTTAAAGAACTATCTAATAGAAAACAAAGTTCAACCAGTTAAGACTAGTACGTGGTATTCTTTTGATCTTACCTGCAACTCGGTTATTTAGTATTTTGCTCTAATAATGTATACCACAGCAGCATTCTACATTTCATATTAGTATCTAGCACATTCCAAAAAGTCATTGTTACATCCAATACTCCAATGTTAAAGAATAAAATACGAATAGCACATATTGCAATGATTGTTTTTTGAAATGTTAAACGTCTTTGTAGTAGTAGTATAGTAAATATTCTTTGAGGATTTAATTGAATTATGTTTGAATTATAAGACTAACAAAAAATCTAGAAATAAAAAATCTAAAAAAATTGTAAGTTTTAAGTAAAATCACATAAAATCTTATTAAAGCTTTAACTAAGACAAAATATGAGCGTCAATAATGATGTAAACAAACATCTTATCCTAAGTGAATTACTATTTTGAGTTTGAAGAACTAAAAACATAGCAAACAATTAACAAAAAGTTAGTGCTTTTAATTAGATGCTTAGTTTTCATGCTCGTTGTTTAAGTAATTTTATTTTTATAACAGTTTAATGCTAAGATTATTAAGAATTTCTATTTTCTATCTATAGGAAATTAGACTGCTACTGTAATTACATAATTTTAAGTTTGTCTTTTTATTAATTGCTGTCTAGAGACAAATATTTGCTTTTGGTTTCATGACGTAATATTAAACTTTGAAATTGTTTGTACACTACACCATTTTGTTTCCTTAATATATGTATTACATCTTTTTATCCTTCCGTACTATCTATTAATATTCCAGGTGCAAAAGACATATTGTGCTTACTGTCTTACATGTAATTTTTCCATTTAAATTTAACAGACCACAAACACCCACAAATTTAAGTGAGTCTTGAGCCCGTCCATCCAAAACCTGGTACAGAATCAGTATTATGGTTGCAAACCTTGACTTACTCAATAAAGGGTCTTGTAGAAGCTAGATGTTCTAACAATCTTTCTTTTTATTTGATTTTTAAATAAATCTGGTCCTTTTCTTACTTTTTATTAAAATATTTGGCAATCACTTTAATTAAAAAAATATTATAAGCACGGAATCAAATTTCTTATATACACAAAATGATTTAAAATAACGGACTAAAATTTATACGACTATATTTCCTCAACTACAGGATACGGTGCTTAATCTGGACAATTTTAAATCTGAATATCCGGCAATATAATACTGTTGTGAAAGCCACATGTCTTTAGGGAACAATTATTACCTCAAAATGGACGAGCTGTTGTGAAGAGCCTCGATTATCTGCGGGTACCCAGATTAACAGTGTATGACATTGTTGCAAAATATAATGCTCCCGAGAAGTATGGGAAAGGTTCCGCTAACCAGTCGTGTAAGAGTAATTCGAGAGAACGCTTGACGGCAGCCATGGAAAGGACTCGGGCGTTGACTTAGGAGGAGCCGGGACAATCATTCAGGAAATTAGCATCAGTATTTGGTTTCAGTAAGCGAACCGTGCGCCACATTGCAAAGTAGGACGTACGTTAAAAATCGTATATGATAAAGATACATCATAAGCTGATTAATGCTAGAACAACATTTTTGGCTTGCATACCATGTGTCGTGTCCAATGAAAATACATGTTTCGACGACGGTCGTAAAATTGTGGATGGCAACTGTGGTCTCGTGGAAGCGATATGTAGTTTAGCAGGATGGTGCACCGGCGAGTCATTTAGTCCAAGACTAGTTGTGGGGCAACGTGGACATGTTCTGGTCTAAAGAATTCTGGTCACCCAATAGCACTGATTTGAACCTCCTCGACTACTGTGTTTGAAGAGCAGTCAAAAGGGTTACTAACAGGTTCAAACACCCTAATCTGGCACCTTTACGCATTGTTATCAAAGCAGCATTTATTAATATAAACCGCACTTGCTTTGCAGAGAGCGCGCGAGCACTTCAGGCCAAGGATGGAGGGGGATCATTGCGGTTGAGGGAGTTAAATCCAATAGTTTTACTCTGGACAGGTCATGCAACTGACTTGCAGGAGGATTTTTGTAATTATAATTTTTTGACAAATAAAATTTTATTCTAAAGAAATATTTAATTTGTCCGGAATTAAGCGCTATACTAGGTATACATTATATGTGAATGATTCACATAACATTTGAAGAAGGATGCTCTAAAGTTTCAAATAGTACCACTAGAGCGCTTGCAACTAGCGTTGTCGTAGTCATGCAACAGCGTTAGTGCTAAACGTCAGTCACGAAAGAGATGGCTACAGTACAGCACAAAGTTTTTTGGATTCGTAGGTTCAGTGCAAAATGTCGGCGATTGCGATGCAACGTGAATTTTGTCATTGCCACATTAAATTTGCATCAAGGAATATTATTGGTCGTTGGAATTGATAATTTGATCAATCTGACTGTATAAAAGTACAAGCATAGGCTAACTGCGTGCATCGAAGGAGAATGTGGGACAAATTCAAGAGAGTTTAGAGAGTAGCCTAATGAAGTCAATCTGTAGAGTGGGTAAAGAACTTGGAGTGTCATAAACACGATATTTTTTGCCAAGTTTAATTTTTAGTGACAAAGTAGTATTCTACCTAAGTAACAAAATGAACCGACATAATATTCTGATATGGGATTACAACAATCCCCAAGCAACATTAGAACGTGTATTCTTTACCGTATCGAAAACGAGTTTATAAAACTCTTTTTAAGGTAATACAGTTACTGGGGTCAAGATGTTCGCAAACTGGCTTCTTCCTTAAACGAATAAAGATTTAGAATACTTTATTTTCAACATAACGCAGTTTCACCACCTTTGCACCCGGGTGTTCAAATAGTTACTACTTACCTTTTGACCTCCAATATTTTTTGACCTCACTTCTTGTGATTTTTTTACTTGTAAGGGTTCATGAAAGAAGCAATCTCTATCAACAACTTTGTACGATTTAAAAAACCGTATCACAGCTATGGAGAACTCAATGACGCTACTGTTAGATGTGCACATCGAACGCATAATATATAAGGATAAAAAATAAGTGTGAACAATATATGAGTAATACTCAATTCGGATTCCGAGCAAGAATGAACACTAGAGAAGCTATACTTAGTTTGGCTGTTCTTGGCTGAAAAATGTTTGGATATGAGACAAGATTTGTATATATTGACTTCGCTAAAGCATTTGATAATGTTCAATATCATAAACTGATTAAGATACTGCAGGATTTAGGAATAGATGACAAGGACGTACAAATAATTAAAAATTTTACTGGGCCCAAACAACAAGTGTCAGAGTAGGCAATGAGCTTACAGAAGAGGTTGCTATTAGAGCAGAAGTTAGACAAGAGTGTGTTCTCTCGCCCTAATTTTTAACATTTATTCTGAAAAAATAATTATAGACGCTCTTGAAGATAGCTCAAAAGGTGTAAAAATGAACGGAGTTTTAGTAAATAACATTAGATATGCTGACGACACGGCTTTGATAGCTACAACGAACAAGATCTTCAAAGAATTCTAGAACGTGTAAAAATGTAGAGTGCAAAGATGGGACTAAAGATAAACGTCAAAAACAAAAGTCATGGTTGTGATTAGGAAGACAGATATTACATTAGAAAACGTAAGAGTTGAGTAAGTAAACAAATACAAATACTTGGGTCGGACAATTGACAAACTTTAGACTGCCACAAAGAAGTGCGGCAACGAATAGAAACATCTAAAGCAGCCTTCATTAAACTTGTAACAGTATTATGCAATAAACATCTAAATGCAAAATTACGAATACGTATGCTGAAACGCTATATTTGGTCTATACTATTATACGGATGGATACTCAATGGATACCATGGACACTCAAAAAGAAAACTCTACATTATATAGCAAAATAGTACGAAATGTGGACGTGTCGTAAGATGTTACCCATTTCATGGGTAGAGAGAGTTGGCAAAGGTAGAGAACTAGTTCTCAGCATAAAAAGACGTAAAACAGCATTTCCTTGGACATTTAATACGACACAACAAATACCAATTGCTACAATGCATACTTGAAGGTAAAGTTGAAAAAAACGGGGAAGGGGAAGAAGAAGAACATTGTGGATGTCCAACATTAAGAACTAGAGGTCGATAGAAGTATGCCATGCCAACCTCGATATTACCTGAGATGGCACCAGGAGAGGGAGATTGAATGAAAGTATAATTAAATGTAATTTACATCGTATACATTAAATTCAAAACTTTCAAAATTGAGTCCATCGATTTGAATCGCCTTGTACATTACAGAATGACGGTAGAAGCATTAATCTATTGCTCGAATTATCATTTAAATCTGCAACCAAGTCTAGTGAAAAACTTTTTATTTCTAATTGTTATTATTCTTTGAAACAACTTTGCTTGGAAGTTTTTATCTTATAGCAATACCTAATGTCTTACCTAAGCTAACTTTGTTTCTTCAATCATCACGAAAAACAAATTTACATATTTGCACTGCTCCCCAAGGACAGCGTATTTTACTTCTACCAAAGCTACTGAATAATCCGAAACTCTAAATGTGTAATTAATATAAGTTATTCTATTAAATAATTTTTAACGGAAAAATTAAAAGCAATAACGCTAAATCACCACCAAGTTTGAACTCTAAACAATTTTGAACAAACTACAGCACAACATTAAATATTAGCAACGCAAAGTAAATAAAATAGTGCGATTAGCAAACAAAAATTATTCAGTGGGCTGAGCAAACAGTTCGCAGCTTGGTAGCATGGCTTAGCGCTGTAGTGCAATTTACTACGCCAGATTATAATAAATTCTGGCGGAGCCAGTGAATAATTCCCGGGAAATGCGAAGGCGATAGTAAATTTAATTTAAAAAATGTGCGTTTATAACATTATAGGGTCGATGTTTTCAAGTAACGCGATTTGATTGTTAGGGTAATGTTTGCTTTTCAACGAATATGCGACGCCATAATTCTTTGTTGCGGGGTGTTTAGTTTAATTATTTCTTTATTTTTACGTAAATATTATATTACTGATATTACGTTTACAATAATCGTCTCGTTTATAAAAATTGCTACTGCTGCAATCGTTCTTCTAAAGGGGACTTTTGGTCAAATTTGTAACCGGAAGAAAAGTGACTTGTAGAGTATATTAAGTCATATAGCTTCTGAAGCCTTTTTTGTAGATCCTTTCCATATTTTAGTATTCTTGTGAATTATTTATCCTCCATATACAAGCGTCGTGCTCACTGTACTGTTAAGGTGAAATGTTTATTCATCACGAATAAAATAACCGTTATCAGCTGTTGTTTGCTCCTGAATTTTTATTGAAAAATGGGAGCGTAATACATGATTTGTATGCTTTAAAATTTATCGAGGCATCATGAAAATAAAAATACATAAAGTTATACTTCTACATAACCTTCTGACTTAGGAACACATTATTGATCACGTTATTGTAAAATGAAGATGATTGTGACAAAGTTTCAACAGCAGCACTGTCGTCACATATTTGTCTCTCAAATACTCCTTTTCGTGATTCAAATAAATAATAATTTCAAGGGAATAAGTATGTATTATATGAAGGATATTCCAGTAAGTGCCAAAATAAATCCTCAATTTATGCTGTGTGGGGTAAGGTGTTGTTGTGAAGCAGGTTAACATCTGGAACTGATGGACCATTGTGGTAGCTTATTCTAACCTCAGAAGCAATTTTAACATTCGTTGATCGTTTATTATCTAGAAAGTGCCGAGCAATACGAAGATTCTACTTAGTAACACTAATTTGGGTGACGTCTGTGATCTTCGTTTACGACTACTCCTTGTCTTCCTATAAAATGCTTACATATTAGCCTAAGTACCCTTTTCTTCTGCACAAAAGAACAGCTGCCAAAATTTAAATAATCATATTTGAGAAAAATCTCGAAGTTTTGAGATCAGCTTTTTCAAGAGTTTAATTCTTTGGTCGGGATCTTAATTTTTCTACCCCCTAAAGAAAACGAGTCTTTCAGTACTCATTTTTATGCCTCCTTCTATGCTATTTATAGGACTGAAAGTAAAAGATTGGCGAAAGGTGCATTAGGGAAAGTTTGTTGGTTTAAGGGTATTGGGCAATTGATGCTGCGAAGTAATGAGGGATTTCCATATGATGAGTAAGCGATGGTTATCATCTTTTGTGTTCAGGCATTGTAGGCGTTTTTCAATTTCAGTTGCCTCACGAATAAATTTTCTGGTAAAATGGAAAGTGAGAGCAATTGCTTTGGTCTGGAGAAAGTGTATTTTGTGGCTTGTTTCTTTTTTATGTTTAGCAAGTGCCGAACCATTATCGTTTTTCTGTATGGTCAGATAATACTCATATATTCGGCTGGATGTTTGCCGATTTGTTTGACTTTGGCAGTCTCCACAAAGCATTTTATAAACTTGTAAGAATTCATTGAGGCAGTGATCTTTAGCTGCGCAAATAAAGTCAGCTATTTGGTTATTAGTAGTAAAGACTGTACATATGTTTTGCCTCATTAATATATGACTTAGGTATTTTATTAGTAATGCATTTGATGTAAGCAAAAATGAATTTTGTTGGTCATGAGGATTTTAAAATTGGGAGTTGGTGTTTTTATTATTTCTGATTATATAGGATGAGGATTTATTAAAATACCAATTTTATAGTAAGGTGATGGTAATGGTTTTGAACTCTATTTGGGTGTTTTTTATGTCAAAAAGTTTGATGGCTCTGTTGATGAGGGATTTTATAATTGCAGGGCGATGGTGGGACTTGGCATTTAGGTAGCAGTTAGTGTGAGTGGGTTTTCTGTAGACAGTTTAACGAAAGCTGCCTTTTAAAAGATTTTTTTGTTATAAGCGTGTCTAGAAAGGAAAGAGAATCATTTTGTTTGATTTTCATGGTGAATTTGGTTTAGGTCAGAAAGGAAGTCGGAAAGCATGTTTTGTCCGTTAGGCCAGATAACAAAAGTATCATTGAAATATACAATAGGTAGGGTTAAGGTGAAAGGAAATCGGTCATGAAAAGATTTGCTATGACAGGTGAAAGTGAGAAGCCCATAGAAATACCGTTTGTTTAACGATAAAATTTATTTTAAAAGATAAAGTAGCTGTTCGATAAGCAACGATTAATTAAAGAAAGGATATCGTTAATTATTTTATAAGTTAGTTTCAATAACTGTAAGTTATTAGAAATTGAGATATTAGTATACAAAGAGCCAACATTAAAGCTAACCATGCTATCATCTTTGCGTATAGGGAAAGTTTAGAGTATTTGTAGACAATGGTAGGAGTTTCCGACCTAGGATAATGATTGCTCTGTATGAAATTGAAGAGTCTTTGTAAGGTACTTAACTGGGTTGTGGATGGAAGAACCAAAAGTACTAATTATGGAATATATAATGAAATGTTCTTTTTAGAATTTTTGGAAGACTATACAATTTGGAAATTTTGAAAGATGTTTCCAGATGTATAAGGAGTTTTTGGTATCAAATGTTAGATTTGAATTAATAATTTTTTTAAGGTAGGTGGTAAGATAGATACATAGTGATAGTCGGAGAATTCAAGTAAATTTTGCATCTTACCGATGTAGTGTCGTGTTGCCCTTGTCTGTCTATAAATTGTAATGCTATTTTGTTTAAAAGCTTTTATGGTACGTAATTCGGAGGCTATGATATTTGGTTTTGGTAGTACGGCTGTATGTAGCACTTTCGCTGTAGCTTGCCTGGTTTTACTTTCGACGTTTCTAGAGAGAGTGAAAATGGGTTATATGTTCGGTGAAAACAACAATTTTTTCAATGGCGTGAATAGCTAAATCGTTTACAGGGTAATCAGAAAGGTTATGTACCGTGGTATTGGTTAGTGATGGTTGGACACAGAGCCGTTGATTTTGGCAAAATTTAGAAAATTTATGTTTTTGAGTATGCGTTTTCTTTTCGGATGTACATGACGTTTTGTCATGTATTATCCCAGAAAAGTTATCCAAAATAATAGGATAGAGAAACATTATTTATACAAAAGTTGCGTATTGGTTTTAAACAGATTTCTTCTGGTATTATATATAGAATTTTTAAGTAGAGATCGTTCTGCTTTCTTAAGGATACATTATATAGTAGATGACTTTTGGTGATGTTTTAATCGTAATGCAACAGGTCTTATCTGTTGATCCTTGGAGGATTTTAAGAAGACAAGGTCACATAAAAGTTAAATAAGGTCGGTTTGTTGCGTTTAATACTTACAATGTCTTTCAAGTGCGCAAATGATGCGAATAGTTTTTGTTATATTTGTGGAGAATTAATAATTCAGCAGTGTTCGGGCGCTTTGCTACCGGGCGCTAGTGCGCCTTTACAAGAAAAACTTGGCTTGGCGCCGCCGCTGGTTAGAGGCGCTAGATCACTTGATTTGAGTCCGTTGAGCCTTCATGATGTTTTCGCAAGTATGCTGCTTTCAAGGAAATGAAAAAAACAACTGCGTGATAAGGAAACAGTTCAGTGCGGATTCGTGACTATTGTTGTGTGTGCGTCCTCTTGTGTTGTAAGGGCGACAGTGTGTGTGTGCCTTGGGGAAGGTGTCCACGGAGCGTTCGTGACCCTTCCGCAGCGAACGGCAACCTCGTGTTGCCCGTCACCCAAACGTTTGGCTGTCCGAGACGTCGGGCCGCTTTTTGGCAATTGGGGTCCTTGACCATTGTGCGCTCCCGGGCACTCGGCGGCATTGATCTTCTCGCTGGTCATCCTCCCTGGCTACACTCTGGACTACACACACTGTCCAGGTAAGAGAGCTCTCGTTGCGTGCGCAAAGGAACCTCGCGGATTAGCGTAATTGCGTTCACGCATCTATCGGCGTTGCGACACCTTTGGTTTTGTATTTTCATTTATTATTGTTCTTTTATTATAAAGTTTGTATCTAGTTTAAGTTTTACAACTACGAATAAATACTCCTTTTGCCTCGGCTTTCCTCTCAATCCGCGAGAGGTTTTATGCCTAGGCAAGTAGTAACTTTCGCGTAATCCTTTGTGTTTTTATTGATTGGACCTGCTCTCACTCACTCAATCCTTAACTAAATCTCCCCCTTACAGTATTTTTAATTAACAATTTTTGACTTTAGCAGTATCTGGTTACTGGGTTGTGTGGTTACTGTTCCAGCAGCATACGCGAATTTTTTCCCAGGCATTGTAGTCTACTGTAGGACGTAGTTTTTTCCTTCAATTTTTGCAGTTTTTGCAATTCAATGAAAATTTGGCAATTAAACGCCACATTTGCCGGGCGGGTTGGCCATTGGCATTGCCGGGGTTCGAACCGGAACCGCCGCGCGCTAGTGTGGCAGGTCGAGGCCTTCACCTCGCGGCTGTCGTGTTCTCATAAACAAAATAGTACACCAATAATAGATAAAGCCTACTACTATTAATTTAGTATTAAAATTAAAAATCAAGGCAAATCTTGAATCTCAAAAATTGCTGTCCACTTTGTTCTGTTAACTAAAGAAGTTGGTTAAATGAGAACAATACTGGTTTGAGTTTCTATGATATGGCGAAAACAAACGGACCATATTATAAATTATTATTTTTCCTGTACCAAAATCTTCGGTTCTCGGGCGATAACAAAAAGCAAATTGTGTATTCCAGTTTGCCTTCTATTGTTCGGCTGGTACCTCATTCAGAAATCCTTCTTATTACAAGATGTTCAGCTAAAATGAAAAGAGCAACTGTAATGTTATATAGCAGTAATGCTACATTTTTACCATCTTAAGAAGGTAAGCCCCATCTAATAACCCAATTAGAATTAAATCATCTGGTACGGCATTTACTTCCATGAAAAACTCAAGCAGGATTAAGCTTACAAGAATGAAAGTTCTTAGCTCCAAATACGTGTATTTCAATATATAGCAATTGCAAAAAGAGTTATTACAATATGTCTTAAATGAATAAATTCTTTCTTTTTGAAATAACACTGGCGACTTGATGATTCGATTAAGTTATAAGCGCAATGTAGAAAAAGCTATTATTTTATGCATAGGAAATATTTAGCCTTCAGCTCTGTCAGATATATTGTGTACATCTAATCAAATTATGACACGCCTTCCTGACAAAATTAATTACAGGAAACATAAATGGTAAGCGATATAAAATTGTGGAAATTCTAGTTGGTTTTCAGCTTGCATACACGAAGCATTGCTGTGTTATTAATGACTTGGATAATCGAGCCCATATACAAATAAGCTGAATGTAACATATATTATTTCCAAAAATTTTAAATTAAATATTTATTCTTCAAATATGTAAACAAGTAGCTATTTTGAGCGAAACGTTGGTGGCTAAAATAAACTAAAGCTGCCGAATATTTAGTTTTGATTCAGCGACCTGCGCCTAAAGCAATTAAGAAATAAACTAATAATTCACATAATGCACAATACGGCCTACCAATTCATTATGTAACAAATACTTACCTCATGTTTGCCTTCATAAATACAAAGACCTTTTTAAGTCTTATTACGCTATCGTTGCTGAAAGTACTAATCCCCATATTAATATTTATGCGTATTTAAAATTACAAAAATACAAATCGTTTCAACCTTCAGTACAGAGGCTTTTTATGATTGATACTTTCGTTGATTATGCATTTCAATTATTGTATCCCTAATTACCTTTTAAATTGATGTATGAGGGTTTCTTGTTCCGATCCCATACTTAAATTTATTACTATTACGCCAAATAAGCCATAGTTGTAACGCAAAGGAAATAGCCCAAGAAAAAAGGCAAAAGTAGTTAAACATCAACCTTTATGCTGCGTTCAAACCGAAGGACCGCGCAAAAAATGTATGGTTTCCTACCAGGATAACAGCCATCCGCATATCGCCGCGTCTAGTTAGATACGGGTTCTACTTTTTTATCCACCTTACTTTCCTATTGATGTTTCCACGACCTTCCACGTTAACCTCTTATAGAAGAACTGGTAAGTAGGCAAAAAGTATGACAATTTAGATGAATTGGTAGCCGACATCAACGTCAATTTGAATTACCTGTTGAATGGATCTTCTGTCAAGCAAATTGTAGAAGTAAATAAAGTTGATCGTAATTATTCTTTAGAATGATCACAATAGAACATATTGTTTATTAATAAAAATTATAGTTAAAAATGCCAAGTAAGAATACATCAATTTATATAAAAAAATAACAAGTTCTATATTCTGTTTTATAAAACAAAATTAACTTTGAAAATGTATTTGTCTCAGTAGTTCAATATATTCGAGCGGAGTAGAAGGCTTACATCAGCTTCTTTAACACTACTACGGTATATTATTCAAAAATAAATGCAGCAAATAAGAAGTCTATTTAATGAGGTTCATTACAATTACATCCTAGTGATTCTCAGGTGTACATTAATGTTAGAAATGAAAAATAATTTCAAAAACAACAAAACTAATTAAAACGCAATTAGATTGATAGATAAGTCAATTGCATTTGAATACTAAAATTATACTGACAAGTACAGCTTTTTCCATTTAAATGTGTCAGTCAAGATGCCTTAGTGGTAGGTAGAGGCCAAAGCCTAGAACACTTAGTATTTATTATTTGTATTACAGTTTCTATCTTCGGTTTTTGTTATACTCCCTGCAATTTATTTTACAGAATACATAAGAAGAAACACGAAAAAAAATGGTTCGATAGTAGAAGGGGCTACTAACGAGAAGTTTTTATAAAAACATAACTTTGACCAATTAAACCAAAAATATTGTTTATAAGCTAACATTTATTTGGGTATACAACAGAAACTAACGTGAAGAGGTCGCGCTTCTTTTCCGAGTTCGATATCGACTTTAAGAAAGAGAGTTTTGTCGATTTGTCCACACTTATGTTCATGATCCCATCCAGTTTGACCAACTATGGGCCGTCGGATTCTTCTGAATAGTCTTCATCTATTGGAAGCTGTTCTATTACTGAAAATACACCTCTCCCACACCACTGGATCTTGCTGAAGTTGATGCACCAAAATTGTAATGCCGTTCATCGACTATTGTGTTAATTTTATTCTTCCGCATGGCTTTTTCTCGCTCGGATTTCTTCCTTAATCGGTCTCCCATTTCCTATCGGGTCCGCTTTAATTCGACATGCGTTACGCTGATTCTCCTTCCACTTTCTTTCATGAAACTTCGCCTGGTTTGCTTATCGCTTTCTGTTTTCTTCTGTTGAACGCTGCCCTCTCCGTTGCCTTCCGAGTATTAGTCGTTTTCAACTCAACTGTTTTGGAATGAAACTCAATATTCGTACCAGTCAAAACAGCTGAGAATAAAACTCATTTATAAATAGACTTGTTCTTAAGCGATAACCTTGTGAGGAATTAACCTCAACTGAATAATAATAAGTTGATGAATAAGATATGCTAACATCGACCACACTTTAACTATTTTTATTGTATTCTAATAGAAATTATAATTTATAAATTATGGGTTATCACTAAATTCATCTTATAAAAAAATTGTTTACAGTTTTCAAATAGTTCAGGGTTATTTACACTCAAACAAAGTTACCACTGGATACATCCTTGTGTTCTTTAAGATAGTAAACTAAGATAAGCTGTTAAAGTCAGCCTAAATTACCTACACACTATTTAAAATGAAGAATATAAGTAGATCCTGAAAATTTCTCAGCAGAGCCTAAGAGAACAAAGTTTCTAGTTCATCAAATGTTGGTTTTATCCAATTATTTTTACTGTTGTCTATCCATTAGGTGTATGATAATTTTTAACAAACACACAAACATTTTCTAACCAACGCGTTGGGCTAGTTTTACTTCGCTTAATTTTAGTTTAAAATTTCATTTTATTAGCTACCTACAAAGTTAAATGGATACACGTGATTTTATTTAATATAATGTTACAGACCGTTGAAAACACCCTGGACTAATTTGCACAAGTATAACTAGTTAATTACATTAGTTCTCTAAAACCTAGTTAGTAGATCACTTGGTTTAAACCGTTTGAATCTTCTAAGCTCATCCTATTACTGTTAGCGCATTGGAGTGTACTGTTAATCTATTTCTGTATTTAGTGCTGATTTTAGTAATATCATCACAAACGGTCGTGTAGTAGTGTATTCGTTACGTATCATGGGGCACTGACTATTGCTCGAAGAACTTTATTTTGAAAGCGCTGAAGTATCTCGATGTTTGAGGTGTAGGTGGAGCCTCAAACGATGTGATGTATTTGTTTCGTGCGGCTTTTTCCTGAGCCCGAACTGGTACTTAGTTTGTTTTTATCTATTATTACGGTCAGTCGTTTAAGTACTAGTTTTTTAAGAATCTTTTATAGGGCTGGAAGGAAATTTATGGGTCAATATAACGTAACCTCATATGGATTTTTAACAGGTTTGGCAATCATTATAATCTATTTTTCAGTGGCGTGAGAAATATTCAAGTCTAAAACAAAAATAATTATTTGCATTAAATCATTAAGACATTTTATGTATAACTTTTGGAGTATTTCACCAGTGATGCTATCATAACCTGCCGTTTTTACGTTGACTTCGAGTTGTATCACTGCTTTTACCTCACCTTGCGTGTCATCTGGAAGGAAGCTTCTAACTGATTATGTATTTTTGTTTCTTCTGTAACTGTTAACTGAAAAGAAAAGGATTGTAAGGATGTAGCAAAGTTTTCTGCGAAGGCAGCGGCCTTTTGCTAATCAACTCTTGCCTACATGTCGTGATTTATTCGTATTCGACGAAATTGGTAATGTTGCTGCTTGAGTTTACAAATAGCTCTTCACAGGGAATAATCAATTGTATTAGTTGGTGTTAAGTCTGAGATAATTTTGGACGGATTTATTTTTTACTTTGCACAGTAATTTTTTGAGACTATTTGCTAGTTTGTTAGACCGTTATCTGTCCGATCGGGCTTTTGTTATATGCCATCGTTTTCGAGCTTTTCGTTTTTCTCATATTTTGTGCTTCGGTATTATTCTCGAGTTCTTTTGTTGTTTCTGTCTGGGGTCGCTTGCCACGCCGCACTTTTTATTGCTCGTGTTATGTCTACGACAATTTTTCTATGTCTAATTTAGTTTTCAAATGTGTTGCTAGGGTTATCTGACCATTTAGATTGTCTTTGAAATAATGCCAGTCTGTCTTTTTGCTGCAAGGTGATGGTTTCTTAAGTTTTTCCAATATTTGTGTGTACATGCTTATCTGAATAGTAATATGATCCGCCGTTAACTCTAAACAGGACTCTACCAAAATTTCTTTGGAGTTAAGGCTCTTGAGTATGCAAAAGTCAACAAAATCTAGTATTTTCTCAGGGCGAGAGGGCCAGAGAGCCAGTATATAAGTTGAAATGTTGAAAAATAGTTCATGTTATTCACTTCACGATTTTTAATAGTTCCCGTTCTTTAGTTGCTGTAAACCTAAATCTCCATACTTTGTTTTTAAAGTCTCCTCCAATTAGGAATCGGTTTTCCAGCGTCCACAAACACTCGTCAAACTCCTCATGTTTATTGTTGTGCATTGATAGACAATATATCGTGGATATTGTCATTTCGCTCATAGTGTCTACGTTGGTAGGTTGTATGTTGTTATGGTTATATTTAGCTGCTATCATAATGTTTAATATTCTGCGCGATTATAACTTAAAAACCTCTATTTTATCTGAATAGTGAGTATTATATATGTTGTAGGTTGGTATTTTTCAATGATTTCTATTGGTAAAACGCTTTTTGATGTAAGGATAATGTCTGGGTCATTAGCTTGTTAGCAAAGGCAAAGGCGTTCTATACTGCTATTTTTAATTGTTGAGACATTAGTGATTTTTATTGACAACAGTCGTTGGCATGAGATTTATAAGTGTGCTTATTTGGTAAGTAGTTCAAATCTCTGGCTGGTGGTTTTACTACTGGTTAGTTATCTTGTTTTCTGATGTTCTCCCGTGATTTGTGGGCGTATATAATATTTGGTTGAACAAATCTCGGCTTGACATTGCGTTCTCGTAGTAGCGCATCCATTTTTTGTCGAATTTGTTTATGAACTGTACAACCTCAGAGTAGTTTTCATTAAACTTTGCACACCTAACTTTGTTGTCTTTTACTTGCTTGAGACAGGCACTGGTTAAATGATTTAAGCCACATTTGACACATCTTGGTATATTTTTACAATAATTTTTGCAAAGCATAAATGGTAGAATTTGCGTTTACCGTGTGGTGCCTCAAACTAAGCTTTGATATTTAGCAACAAGTATATTTTGTAATTTTTTTTTATTTTTTCAACTATGATATTTATGAAGTGCATTGGTAACGGAGTTTTTGCCTCTTTTTGCTTTACGTTTCAGAGTTTGTTATTTTGTGTCTTTTTTCTTGTAAATTACAGCTGGGTTTCCATGAATGTTTGTGTCTGAGTGCGGTGGTGCGCATTGCACATAGTTCGGTGGCTGATACATGTGTAATAAAAGTAACTTACAGCTTTTATGTTGTTTTGGTTCTATTCTAGATTTTATAGCTGCTATCAGTCAGGAATTTAACCTGACGGACGCAATTCGGATCGGTTGGGCTGACAGATGACACGCCGGGTGACCCATCGGCCTAAGGCTGAACTTTTTATCGCCGCTTGGTTTCGTTGCACGAGTCGTAATTCGCAAAAAAGTCAATAATAATTCATTGCAACATGATAACTAAAGAAGCGGTAGTACGAAGTACCCTATAAGAAGAATCTCCTCTAGGTCAGAAGCTCAGAAGCCACCCTCTCTTTGCATTGACTTCACACTATGTAAAAAGGAAATTCTGGTTTGTATTTTATTAATCGCCCTATTATTTTTATGTCATTTACATTATTATTTTGTAATATATTCTGTCACACCTATGCAATAAAACCCCTTCCACACTCTAAGTTTTTGGAAAAAAATAAACTAATTATTATTATTTTTTATACAGATATTTCGTCGTACAGAATTAATTGTACTCTTAGAATTTTGCCAAGTAGATCATATACAAACTGTGATTATTAAATTGCGCTGATTAAAACACAGGTTACAAGAACCTTTACGCTTCAGTATTACCATCAACAACGCTGTTCTATTACAGAATACACAAAATTCAAAATTTCCATAACAGTAGAACAAAAACGCTTACCCTTGCTAACATGGGCAAATCAATCACTAACTGCTCTTTGATATTGTTTCGTACATCCATTATCTGAATGTGACGTATAACTGATTCGTTTCGAATTCCTTTAATGTTTACATTTACATTAGAAAGGACAGCAATTTGTGCACTAATTGAAAAATAAGAAGGGCTTTGTAAGTAATTTTTGTCAATACTGCGTTAATGCAAACCCAAAAGGAAATTTTATGAGTGTGCTATTGAAAAAAGTAATAATATTCAACAGTATTGTGAAATACAAATAATTCAAGTTAACAAAAGTAACTCTTTTTTTAACAAATTTGTCCTGCTGTATTCAAGAAAGTTAAAGCAATTGCACAAGAAATATAAAAGTTATAAATCGTTTGCAGTACAGCAACAAATAATGGTGTTAATTTTACGGTCCCAAAGCATTATTTTATTTGTTTATTAGTATAATGAAATTATCATTAGACAAAGGTGCACCTATTGCGCAACAGTTTGTATAATGTCATTTTACTATCGATTTAGATCATAGGAAAGCGTAAAAGCCCCACTTACTTCTTTTGTGACCAAATGTGCAGATTAAAGATGATTAAAAGAATAATAAATATTTTCATACTAAGGATTGTAGTGATCATTCATGATACATAATATAAAGACTTTTTAGAAAATTAATAAAAATTATCACTTCACGGATATACTGTATGTGAACCAATACGTTCATAATTTAAAAAATTGCTTCAACCAGTGTTTCTAAAGTCTTTGAACTATGTTAAGGAATATGCGAAAGAATTGAAAAATTAAGGTTTACAAATATTCGTTCTCACTATTCGGTTTTTACATAACATCTCTGATATATACGAGACAATGTGGATAACGGCATTATTATTTCGTGTTGGAATTGAACACAGATATTTTATTTCAGTGACTGAGTAGGTCATCAGTCAAGACTATGAAGCCCAGGCTAAAAGCCAAATTTAACTCATGAAAATCGAATTTTTTAACATTAACTGACAAAAAACTAGAACATAGTAGAAATCTTAAACAAAATGATATTCCGGTATTCACACCTTCAAAGTACACATAAGATTAACCTCTCTTATCAACTTTACACTATTACATATATACACATTTGTTCTAGAATTCTATTGTTAGCTACGTTATTAATTTAGACTATCGAAAAACGTAAAAATATTATTGGGTTTTTGTGACTAAAGATAGAAGGGTTTTTTTGTTCAGGGAAGAGGGTACTTATATAAACCTTAAAATAGCCTGTGGATAGAATATCATTTTCAAGTAAAATACAAATTCCTGCACTTTTATAACTAAAGCATTCTTTATTGCTTTAAAGATGGTTCTATAATTCTACGATACATTTTTGTTCTTACACTTTGTTATAAAATGCAAAGAAGGATAGGATGACCAATATTTACAAGTATTCTTTCTCACTGCTTGATTGTCGCAGAGTATTTCCGATATTTACGAGGCAATGAGGTAAGCGTCCTACCTGCATTATTACTGTTCGAATCGAACGTAAGTTTATTTTTAATGGTCGAGTAGGCCTGCAGCCAAATATCTGAAACTCAGGACCAAAAGCCGGGCACCTTAATCTTAACAATCAACTAACTAATACCTAGAACTAATAACAGGAACATTCCTAGTCAAAAGGACGTGCCAATCATATAACCTAAATGCCAAAACATTTCGTTACTGACTTTTTATGCTTACAAGTTTTGTTAATGATGTTCATTAGTCTAAAGATTGACCTCAATATTAATTAAATATCTAATACAAATGTAGTTTTTAAACCAAAATAAAATGAACCAAAGTGAAATAGAGTTAGGCAACTTTTGTATCTTCTTGTCGAGATAAATTGATTTACCAGAGTTAACTTGCCTTACTGAGAATGTACATAGAGGCTGCTTTAAGAGTAGTAGCTAATCTTAAATTGTGAAAAAATGTAAATTTTTTAAAACTTATGCATCCTTCACTAACATACTTAAATAGTTTATAAATAATAATTTTTGTTAACATATAATAAATTTTTTAAAATAAATCGAATGTTGCCGATTTTGAATATCTTATAAACACAATTATTATTACTCAACTCTATTTGATTCTACGTTCACACAGAAAATATCGATTAAAAACGAATCTATTTGTGTAAGTTTTTCGACTCCCCTATTTTTCGGGTTTTTTTAAACTAATTTTATAAAATATCTTATCAGGTCTGTTGAGGAGGGGGAGATGAGTAAAATTCACCGAGTCCGTGGTTCTTAAGGGCTCGGGCACGTTTTGATTTATTGTCTTTTATATTAATAACATTTTCTTGTTGTAATGCTTCAAGTGTCTGTATTTCCATATATCTACATATTTGAACAGAAACTAAACAAAACAGCTGAAGTGAAATGTGGCGTAGCTGAGCTCTGAGCGTACGTTTGGTTGCGTATCTTTAGAATTGTATATCTTAGTTTCGCAAGGTCATCGCGTCAACTTATCCCACTGTTATCATTTGTAAATAACTTCTTTCACGTCTCCATCTTGTAAAAATTTGAGGGAAGGCGGGTAAAAAATTGTCAGCCTAGGACGCCAAAAATACCCTTTTGCGGGCAACCCCTCGTCAAATACAACTTCAAAAGCTGGCTCGTGCCAATACAAAATGTTTTCTTTTCCTTGAATTCCATCTGACGAAAAAAAGTCTGAAATGACACTCTAGGCGAAAAAAAATTATAAATATAGTAACAAATGGTTTATCTAAGTTACAATAAACATCGTGTGTGGCTTCAGTCTCCTTTAAAGTAAGTACCTTGAGATCCTATATACTTTGAATCAGGATACTTCTACTTGAATATCTATAGGATGTGTTATAGAAGAAACATCAAAAATTTTCAAAGTCCGACCACGATCTAACAACCCGGGAATCAGCAACTCAGTGGATTAAAGCACCTATCGTGAAAGGCTTCACAACTATTTGAATTTTTGTTTCCCTATCTTACAATTTTAGCTTATAACCTTTTTGAGCAAATTGGGCCAATGATCGTAATTTTAAGCAAATCGTTAGCATTTTTTCTGGTAATAATAGCAGCGAAATAAATTTTTCTCTAGTACGTCTAATCTTCTGTCGAAATTTTGCACACTTTAGTTTCTGGAATCGTCGACTTGTCTTTTAGTTTTCGGACTGCCAGTGACCGAGGATTATAGATTGTAACCCATACAAGTTAATATTTTTTGGTGTTCTGGTCATTGCTGGTTTACCAAAATATGAAATACATGTTTCTAGTCATCACTTATACCATGCCTTTATGCTGCATTTTAAATTTGATAAAAATTTGTTGCCCTACTCACCCAGTTATGACATACTGTATATATGTTTAGTCAGCCAAATGATTTGGCTAGTAAAGTCCTCATTCACACATGCGCATTACAGTCTATTTCGATCTGCTGCTAGGTTCTATGGCGGCTACGCAAATTACCATCATAGCAACATGAGTTTGCTACCTTCGAGATAGACACTGACTCTATTCATAACATTCTGAAAAACCCTGTGTTGAAATTGCAAATAACTATCTTATCATATCGGTATGATTCTTATGGACGGTCTGAAAATTTCTCCTTTGAAATATGATTTTACTTTTGGCAGCAACAAAAATTCTCAGTATAACAATTTTAAACTGCTGTGTGATATATTTTTTAGTTCTAGGACAGTCAGTCGCTAGTCCTTCTTGATTATAGCCTCTACATGTTCAACATTTTCCGATTTTCGGCTTGTTGCTTATTTTCTAGAACTGGGTCATTTTAAATAAATTCATGACCATCTCTAAATCGTTTGTACTAAGCCTTTATTTGTATGCACACCAGAATTTAATAGTGATGATCCATTATAAAACATTCAGTGTATGGTATATACATTTTGTTACAGTTTGTTATTGATAATAAATAGCTATACTTGTATGTATGTCTTTAGTTCTCCAACGCGATCGAATTATCTAATAATTAAGTTGTTTTTTAAATTTATAAAGTTCTTTATATCTAATAAATAAACTGTAGCCCTTTGCAACATTTGTGTACACACAAAATTAGTAATTGTAATTATAGTAGTAATAATTGAATAGCCTTCTTATTATTGTCACCTTAAAAGTTTCTCCTTGATGTTCTATAAAGCATAATTTATTACTTTAGCATACGTATTAAGTATTTTTGAAGAAATTTTTTTAATTAAAAATTGAGCACATAACAGCGATTATTCTGAAGCATGTTCCCATTATTAACTTCAACTAGTGCTGTTTATTTGTTTGACAAACGCTAGATTCAATGCTCAAAGAAGTACTCGTTTTTCGAGAAATTTATATTTTGACACCGAGAGTCATTTTGTCAAAATCGTCACAGATTTTGCCCATTTGTCAGTTTTACAGTAAGAGATCAACGTAATAGTCCGATAGTAAATTGCTTGTTGGTGATGAATACCATATGGAAACGGATCTTGTCATAGTGAAAGATGTGGTTCTTCTAGTGCGATCTTTTAATCGGAATGAAAGTACAAAGATGATAAAAATACTAAATAAACGTCGTTTATATTATTTTTGCCCAAAATTTTCTTTAAAACTCAGGCTGGTTATGAGTGAACCGAATAATAATAAAACTGTGAGCCAAATTCAGTACAAAAATCTTTGCTTGAACATTAGCATACATTTTTGTAATTTAGAAATAAAAGGGTATGCGACGTGATGATCGAGAGTACAATAAACGATGTCCATGACCATTGAAATTATCACTCCTAAAAACACTGCCTAAGTGAAAGAAACCTTTGCGCTAAAAAGGAAAAAGGACTTGCCTTTCTGTTTTTTTTAATGCACATAAATATTAATAGGGGGATTAATACTCCCTTTCAGCAACGATAACGCAAACCCAAATACATAAAAAATATCTTTGTGCTTATACAAGCAAATATGCGTAATGAATTGTTGCATAATAAATTAGTAGGCGGTATTTATGCCTTAAGTGAATTATTTAGTTTACTTTCTAATTTTCTAAAGCGCCAAAACTTTGTGAATAATAGCTCTTTGTATATGCTAAATGTTTCATAAATGAATATTTAATTTTAAAATTCGTTGGAATGATATATATTCAGTTTATTTGCACATTCGTCAGTACAAATAATTTGTATCTTGTTCGTAAATTTTTTAAAATCTATTATTAGATTCTATTATTACTTTTTTAAGTAAAAGCATACAGTCAGGAAATTTATATTATAAAAGCCAAAATATTTAAATGTCTTAAAATATATATGATTATTAAACATCCTTGCTTACATTCTAATAATTTTTAACTCGGTTTTCTAAACAGGCTATTGAATATGTTCAAAGTTAAGAGGTAGAAAGGAACAATTGCGTTGAAGAGTTTTATTGTTTAATATGTTAGTTTGATCCCTAAATATGATAAAATCACAAAGTGGTACTAAATTCCGGGGTGCTTTTTTCAGGACTAACAAAAAAGCCTATTTTTTAATACAAATTTAGCAATTTTTACCAGATCACTTTTTTGTAGAAATTTCTCATCAAAATGAGTTTTGAAACTTTTTTCTTATTTTTAGTATCAAAAATAATTAAAAAACAATTAAAAATGTATGAAAAATTACGTTTTTTTTTTTTTTACTAATTTGCCTATAACTTTTTTCACGGCATTCTAGGTGTATACAAATGTTCAAAGAAAAGAAATCCCTTGAAAAAATAAAGATTGCTTTTTAATGGACTCGATACGACTAACGGTAACCGAAATATTTCCATTCAAAGTTGACCATTTTTCGCAATATCTTATAGAATTTTCTCTCGGACGTTTTTTTTTACCTTTTAGGAAATTTATTTACTTTTGTGCAATAACGCAACAATTCCAAGATATGTATATAATTGTTAAGAACAAATTAAATTGTTGAGTAAGATTAACTTTCTAATGTTTTACTGTTAAATAGAAATTATTAACGCAAAGTGCCTAATTTGAGCTTGTCACTGTTTTGAATGTATCAATTTATGAAAGTTTTCATAATTTAATCGCACACGTTTATTCTTAAAATGCTTTACTAAAATATTTCTACTTTACGAAAATTAAAGCACGATTTTGGTATAAAAATGTGATCAATGTTAACATAATCCGTCAGTTAGTAAGAAATGTAATATGGTGGTAAACTGGTGATGTTAAAGATATTATAAGATTTGGCCGTGTTGCATTGGAGAACATTTAAAGGTTCAAAACGCGTGCAAAGAGATTCCAGCTATCGTTCTCAATATTTGATAATTGATTCATGAACCTGAAGCCTAAGGATCATCAAATACTCGGTAACTGCAATATTGCAATATTCTAAGTGTTAAAGATAAGCCTTTTTTTTAAACTTATGAGCCATATATATAGCACGACACGACGCCGAAAAACAACACGCTGAAAGACATTACGACGAACCCGCAACGCCGAAAACCGACATGCCGAAATCATTGACGACGAAAGTCGTTATGCCGAATGGCTATTATGCCGGACGGCGATTCACAGATAATTGCATTTATTGTATTTACAATTATAATTATTTTATTTTTACATTAAAACAACTTAACATTCTTTAAATTGGCTGTTATTTTTATTTCGCCTTAAATTTTGAGAAAATTAAAAGTGAATTAGATTGCCTTTAGCTTCAGTAAATGAAATAAAAACAATGTAAAGTACTAACAGTTAAAGTTTTATAATACACAATAATTAATTTGCATTAATAACAAAGTAATATCAGCCAACAATATAACAGTGAAGCAAAGAGACCGTTAAGCTTAATAAGTAAGACAAAAGTATAAAGCATGAAAAAATTTTAAAAATAAATAATTTAAACTTATATAATGACAAAACGTATAAAAAGTGATACAGTGATAAGAGCATAAACAACAAACTAAATCAAAAATTTGATAAACTATAACAATGTAATCAATAAGAAGCTTGTTCAGCATAATAGTTGTATAAAGTATAAAAATCCAACACCTCCAAATTGTATGATATATAATATTAATGTAAATTGCAACTACAGTTTGCACTTTTAAAATAATGAAAAGTACAAAAACAATATGACAAGTGTACCCAAATATGTAACAGTTTAAAAACTATATAAAAGACATGAGACTGGTGTTCAGTTTAATAATTAGTTTGAAAATCAAAATTATGAGCTATACCGGTTAGGTAGTCATCGAGATCTCTATTCTCGTAGTCCGAGACGATTGTTTTTATTAGATGGACAGCGTCTTTGTACGACTTACGTCGAGCCAGAGGTTGTTGGTCAGCAATGTATTGGTTGAGTTTTAACATATTTAGACTTTGATCCTTTTTTAACCCTTCAATTAGTTTCCAAATGCCGAAAGCAGAGAGCTGAAGCTCCTGTGCTATCCCTCTACAGAGTTATTCATCTTCGGTAGATCTTCTAGGTCCATTGATGGCAATTCCACATTTTTAGGGAAAATTTTGATGGCCTTCTCGTGCAATTAATTCGAGGGCGACCGATCCATGCATCTTCAAAGCAATTTAGCAGAGGTTCCAAAATTTCGCTGTTTTGCACGTAGAAAGGTGACTGTGTGAGCTCTTCAAAGCACATGACGTCTGCTAGAGGAACAAAAGCTAAAGCAGCCAATTCGCGACCGTGCAACACAAAGTCGTGGTTCTGAGTATCTTTATATTGCATTCACAAGTCATTGTGGGCTTGGATGACTCTCCATATGCATTGCGTAAAATGGAAGAAACATCCGCGACTCTCTGCTTCCGGAAATTCCTCTTTCAATGCGTTGATTTAGGCAGTTTCAAAATCTGTCATCACTGACTGGGGATTTAATTGACGATTGATGCCCTTGATAGCCTGCATAACACGCGCATAGGTAATTTGTTGCATATACCGATGGTAAAACATTGTTGTAACGTACACCATGAATGGTGTATACCTGTTGGAAGAGTGGTGGAGCACTCTTGAAAGTACCATCAACGTACCAGTGATCGGCGTGTGCCATCATTTCAAGGTTACGTACTGTAGAAAAGATCAAAATTCTGTCGTCACCTGGCCCAGAGTCAAAGAGCAGAAATCTCTCGCCTTGTGATGTTTTAGTGTATTCTTCCGGCAAATGCAAGTCGTTGAGTGAAATTGGTGATGGCAATGGTCCGCAAACAGCTTTTCGTGTTCGTTGTATGCGCTTCGTCATAGCTCTCACTGGTGGCAATTTCCCGGACACTGTTTTTGACACAGATGATGTGTGCACTTGATAGAATTTGCTGAGCTGTTTCGGTTCCACTGGCCGCTGTTTCTTTGATACCTTCCAATACTTCTCGCGCCGCGACCTCTCCAAAACGCGGCAAGTGGTTATGCGTGCCCGTTTCAACAATTTGTCCCTATAAATCGCTATTCGCCTTGCCAAGGCATTTTGCAACGTTATATTCTACACATTTCCAATAAATTTTCAGATCCGTAATTTTTGAACGAGTATAGCTGTAATTCCCCTTTGTCACTTCGTATATATTGAAAATCCATGCTGAAACTGAATAATATTACAGAATTTGGAAATTGACGTAACAAATTTAACGTTTGATAAATACCTTCATTAAATTACTACACTGTTCTACAAACTTTTATCAGGATATTATCGAAGAGAACTGCCTGAATTTGCTTACAATATTAACTTTTAAAGGAACCTCAGTGGGTTGTCACAAAAATAAAGAATCGACTACGAGTGGTTTAAATCCAATTAAAATAAACTAAGAAAAGTGGTGCGGCCAATTACAACAAATAAATAAGTGCGACAGCAGTTTATCTTAATAAGCAAAAATGCTAAGCGTTGAACATAACTAAAACCCTTGAGACTATAACGAACAAGGCGGACGACCGTTCTGCAATACTTACATCTGCCCTTAATACAAAATAACTTTATGAAAGACCCTTACAGTCGTGTAGACGCTACGTTGTTAAATATACATAGGTCTTTGTGTAGGACACAGAAGTAAAATTATGGGAATAACAGTTACAAGGGCGGAAAATAAATTGAAACATTTTGGTTACGTTTGTTGCGGTCGAACCAGTGATCATTCGATTTTAAATTATTCAACGCATGCATAATTATTTTAAAATCATAACATTAAGTAATCACATAATTATATTATAGCATGAAATATAAGAATAATCATTTTATAACAGTAAGATTAAAAACAGAAAATTTAATTTAATAAAATTTAAAATTATAAGGCACTTTAAATTGAATTGCATTTGAATATTTTTAAATTTTGTGTATCAAGCTACAAACGCTGTGATGGCGGAAATAAAAAAAAACGGTTCAAATTTAAGATAATTAAAACATTTTAAAAAATTTGTTTTTGATATAAAATTATTTTTGAGTTTAAAATTTGCACTTACCAATTAATGGTTGAGTTAAAAATTCAAATTCAAATTCTCAAAATTTAAACATGTGATTCGTAGGGGTTACAGTCGACTAGCCCACAAAGCATTGATGAGGCTTTGTTTATAGCAATAGTCGTTGAAGGTGAAAGCAATCTAATGACTAAGTTATACTAGTAATCCAAATATTAGTGACTTACAATTGAATGGTAAAGTAAACAAATTATTAATCATGTAATTGAAATTCAATTATAATCTAATTAACTGATTACATTTTGTTTCTTTATGTACTTATTTAATTAAATTGGATATTATTATGATAAATTATGTAAGTTTATAAATTGCAAATTACAATTAAATTAATATAAATTAGAATTAAGTGTCTCTCCAAGTAAATTAAGCACGTACATTTACAAAAGTTAATAATTAGTTAATTAATTAGTGGACTGTAATTTAAATTATTTACAATTTACTAATTTAAGTTTTGTAATAATTTAATTAAATTGTTGTTTACAATTCAAGCATAAGTATTTTAATTGTAATTTAGTAATTATTGGCTACAATCTAATCAAGTAACCATTTTGGAATGTTAAGTTGTTTTATTCTAAAATTAAAATAATTGTAAATATAATAAATATAATTATCTGTGAATTGCCATTCGGCGTAATAGCCATTCGGCATAACGACTTTCGTCGTCAATGATTTTTGCATGTTGGCTTTCGGCGTCGTGTCATTGTACCCCACATATATGGGAGAGAAAAATTTTTGTGTTATACACGAACGACTGTTGTAATAGGTGTGCAACTTAACTTCCGCCGTTTTGCAATAGATGGCTTTAGGGTAAGTGGTGGTGGAAATAAACAGATGTAGACGTCATACAATAAGCTTGCGCGTTTGTCAACATAGCGCCATCGAAACATTAGTTGGTTTGTGTCGGTATCGTAAAGTTATTCTCGATTGAAAATATTAGTTTATGAGTCAAATTCACGTCATTTGTGGGGGGTTTTCATTTTCTGCTTCGATATGAAGAGATCTGCGGCTGAGGCTCATCGAATGCTCTCACATACTTATGGCGAGACTGCTATTAGTGAAAGAACGAGTCGTGAGTGGTTTCAACGCTTCAAAAACAGTGATTTTGACATTAAATACCGGAATGGTGTTGAAAGAGGGAAGGTTTTGGCAGAATCATTAGGAGTGACCCAACAAGCCATTTCAAAACGCCGCAAAATTATGAGAATGTTACAGAAACAAGGAAATTGGGTGCTACAGGAATTGAAGCTGAGAAATGTTGAACGGCGCTTGTTTGCTTGTAAACAGCTGCTTAAAAGGCAAAGACGAAAGAGATTTCTGCATCATATTGTGACTGGAAACGAAAAATGGGTTCATTACAATAATCTCAAGAGCAAAAAATTATGGGGACTTCCCGCCCACAATTCCACGTCAACGGCCAAACCGAATATTCACAGCTCGAAGGTCATGCTCTGTATTTGATGGGACCAGCTCGGTGTAGTGTATTGTGAGCTACCAAAACCGACTGAAACAATCACAGGCAATCTGTATTGAAAGCAATTAATGCATTTAAGCTGGACAAAGACAAACGGCTGCATTACAACGAGAGACACGATAAAGTGATTTTGCAGCATGACAATTCCCGAGTCTACGTCGCAAAGTCGGTCAAAACATACTTGGAAATGTTAAAATAGGAAATCTTACCTACCCGCCCTATTCTCCAGACATTGATCTCCCTGACTATCACTTGTTTCGGTCAATGGCACACGGCCTGGCTGACTTACGTTCTTATGAAGAAGTCAAAAATTGGATCGATACGTAGACCGTCTCAAAATATGAGCAGGATTCGTACGCTGCTCGAAAGAAGGGAGAAAGTAGTGGCCAGCGATAGATAATATTTTGGATCGTAAATGTATAACCAGTTTTTTACAATAAAGCCTCGAACGTCGGAAAAAACGGCGAAAGCAAAGTTGTACACCTGTTATATATTTTTTTATTTATGTACAATATCTACACATTAACAATAAGCAAAACATATAACAGATATTTAATGATATTAACAATAGCATGAGTGTAAATTCAATGATTAACAATGGTATACAACTTAAGATTGTTAAGTGCAAATTTTCTATGTAGCATAAGTTGTGAAATTACAGGTTACATTAAACACTAAAATCTATATGGTTTGTGTATGTTTAATCTTAGAATATAAGCACTATTGTCTAGTAAATTTAGAACCAAAACATTAAAATAAAATTTTAATTTACTAAGATATATTTAACAATCACATTTTTTTACTGGCTCCCCTTTTAAATCGTTTAGGACGTCTACATTTCTAACAAAATATGGCGCTTCACATATTGCACGTAAAACTATATATTGATACCTTTTATTTTCAGTATATTGGAGTTTGTTGTTGTGTCACAGTTGTATCCTATAATTAAATACTGCATTGTATACAAGAAGCTTGTTCTTAAGAATACTGTTTTCTAAATTTGTCACTCAGTTGTTTGTGCTTCTTCCAAATATGAGTCCTCAATGTCGACCCCTTGTACCTAAATATTTTATTTCTTGTGCTTGTGGTAGGAGTATGTAATTAATAAATACCGGTGGCGTAATGTCTTTGCACTTGGTGAACGTTATGTGGAATGACATTGTTTCATTTAGTTTGACACGCCATTCTTTAGACTATTTCACGACTTTATCTTAAATTCTATTGTAAGTTTCGTGCTTCTGTCACTGGATCACTGTGGCTAACGATGACGAGCTTGTCATCGGCAAAGGTTGCAGTCAGAGAGTGTTGAATTTTGGGCGTAAGCTGTATAAATAAGATATAATAGCGGAGCAAGGACGCTTTCCTGCGGTACGCCAGAATTCATTGGACGAAGGTTTGTTAAGTATTACTCAAATTTTACTTGAAAATATCTTTCCGACAAATAAGATTCTAGGATAATAGATACGGAGTGAGGGAGGCAATTATTTAGTTTGAAAAGCAGGCCCTTATGCCTCACTTTATCAAAAGCCCGAGTATCATTAAGAAAAACAAATGTACAGTATTTATTTTCCTCAAAGACTTCGTTAATGGCGTCTACTGCTCTATGGACCTGTTGAATAGTCAAACGACCTTTTCTAAACCCAAAATGGTGGTTAGGGATAATGGTGTTTTCTTCTATTATTAGTGTTATTTTTTTGTTTTTTTCTAACAGTTTTCCTAATAGTAGCAATGAACTAATTGGCCTATAGGAGTTTACATTGTATAAGGATTTACCAGGCTTGGGAATTATGGTCACCTGAGCAACCTTCCATTGTTCTGGAAAAAAAATGTTTTAGCCTCAAAACTGCATTATGTAGCATAGTTATCATGACAATCCCTTTTTGCAGCAGCTCTTTTATTAATTACTCTGTAATTAAGCTGTATCTAGAAGCTTTATTTCGATTTAGGTTAGATCTGATTGCATTTTTAACTTCTTTTATGGTAAAGAGTTTCATATGCGGTGTAAGCTGAAGGAGTTCTTATAAAGAGATTTGAATTTGTAACTTTTTATCTTCACTTATCTGTGATGGAATTGTCTGAAAAATATTTTCTAGATGTTGCGCAAAGAGATCGCCTTTCTCAAGTTCTGTACGTGCCACAAGCCGTCTTCTTTTTTAAGCGGAGGGATTGGTTGTTTTAACATTTGAAATTTTTTGTCGCTTTCTACAGTGTGTAGTTAGTATCTTCTGTGGCCGTCATATTAGCAAGATTAAAGCTATCATTTTTAAAATTTTTGATCAGTTTTTCAAATCTGAATTAGCTTGGTTGTATTTTCTTATGTCTGAGGGATATCTTCTTAACAATTTTTCTTTTTACTATTAATGCATCTAGTTCTTGCGCTCTCTTTTTGGATATCTTGAGTGTTGCTTTCCATGTGGCGCCTTGAATCATTTTGGTGAATTTTTGGACGGCCACCTTAAGTTCTTCAGGTGTTTCTAGAGATAATTTTATATCCAGTTGTTGGTGAACAATATACCTAACGGCTTTTCCTTTTCTGTTACTGTTGCACTCACAGTTATAATACACAGAGATAATTTTATATTCAGTTGTTGGTGAACAATATACCTAACGGCTTTTCCTTTTCTGTTACTGTTGCACTCACAGTTGATATCACCAGGGTATTATTTGAGGATAAGTGTATATACGTTGGGTCACTTTTTAGTGCGGGATTTTTTGTATGTATAATTGGACCCTTTTTTAAGGTCAAAGCAGGAAATTCTCTTACCTCTACTGGAGAACGTTACCGTAACATGAGAAATAAGTTGTTTGTCCTTTAAATTAAAAGAACGTAATTTAAAAAACATGTGTTTTCAACGATGAAGACAACAAGCATGCTAAGAATTTTCCAGGACGCTAAGTGTCCTGCTTGTTTGTTGTGGTTTGGTTCTTTGGATCACTCTATCTAACTGCTTTTGACTTTTTTGTGTTGGAAATATTTTAAGGATAAGATTTATACTAACAATCCAACAACAATTTAAGGACTTAAAGAAAATATAAGTAAAGCCATTCACAGCATTTCCTCCTTTCAGAATGTAATTTAAAAAGCCTGAACCTATGCGGTTTCTAGAGATAGACATTTATTAGATATTACATTGAAAACATAATTTGCTATTTTAAATAAACAATAAAATATAAGAAATGTTAATGTGTATTGTGACTCTGTATAAGCGTTTATATATAAGTTAATCCGCTTGTTATTCTACGTCTGAGTTCCCTACCCGTGTGGTTTGTAACTTCTAGATTTTGAGTATTTTAAAGTACCGGTTCAGTACTAGCTGACAGGACATAAGGGATTTTTACCACAACGATGAACAGCTATCATCAAGAACTTTCTTTATTTGTGTAAAAATTTTATTGATTTTGCATTAATAGTTTTTTTTTAGCTAAGAATACTGTGCTACTAGCAGTGTATTTAAGCATTTATTGTTGTTATTTAAATCGTAAATTAGATAAGGCAATTCATAAAATTGGCTTTGTTCTTTACGGTGATTGCGTTCTTTCTCCACACTAGATCTAATTTACTACTGTAGATTTAGCTATAACCTTATCACTATACATGTACGTACTTCTATATGATATAGTTTGCACTTTTTGTATATAATAAATACAATATATATATGCTAATTTCTAAACGAGTTTCATATTTTGTTACAAATTGTACATTTTGCGCATTTATATGTTTTTTTTTTCAAGAAAAATTTATAATCTTGTAGAAAGAATAAAAGTAGTCATAACAACTCTTCTTAAATAACAAATAATTGAAAAAAGCCCAACAATAAGCTTACGAAAAATAACACTAAATAGAAATAACAATGTAAATCTTCAAGAGTGTATTTTAAGGACTAAACACCAAATTATAGTTTCCCCTTTTAAAGAATACAAAAAAATTGTATAAATAATTTAACAGTACTATCAATCTCTTATATAATATTTAAATATATTTAAATAATACAACATTTATATAAAGCACTAAGAAAACTTTAAAAGCAAAATAACAAGACCCACTGCCACTTTATTTACTGAATAAGCTACCGTACCAAGACATTTTAATTAATAATTAAAATTTTATAATTAATTTACAAGATTACTGTATTATAAATGTGGTCTACGCAAAATTTTCCATCTAACTTCTAAATTAAAAAGTGGGAAGCTAAGTCAGCTCTTGATTATGCTCGAATAGCATGAATTGTTGCAACTCATTAACTAAAATGAGCAGTAATGAAATTTTAGCAACATGAAAATCTGATAAGCCTTTTAAAGATTAGTTTCACTAAAATAAAGAGTTTTCATGTAGATAATGCTGAGCAAACAATATTTTGGTATATAAAAGCGATAGTATTACTGGAACCAGAATATTTAAAGAATATTTTAAGTTTAAAGCATATGTATCTTCATAAAAATATGCTACGGTATTTTAAACAAAATCCACGATATAGACATGTGTCTGCACAAGAACATAAATGTACGGATATTCGTACTTTAATAAATAGCCAGCCTGTAACAAAAGCTTTAGACTTTAACAAATTCATTTGAAATTAGTCTGTAGATACCCTAAAACCGTAAAATTCTTAAAAATTACATAGAATTACTTTTATGTGGTTTTTAAGGCACAAAGGTATATCAAGAAATGATAAGACTAATGAAATAGCGAAAAGAGGTCAGAATTTATATTTACTGAACTTAAACTAGGCTTACGGGTCAGATAGTCTAGACCCAGGGGGTTGCTAGGTCCCCTACTGGGCGCCTCCCCAAGTGGCGGATAGGGGGATGCTCGCTAGATCTAGCGGGTACCGGGGAAATAAAATACCCGGGGTGGACCAAAACTAGATCATTGCGTCTGATCCATAGTGGGCGGCTGATTGGATAACCCTGGTAAAGGGCAGCAGCTTTACCAAAACTAATCTAAGGCCGAAGACAAATGATGTTGGCTGGGCTTAGAATTAGATATTCACAAGCAGAGCTGGAACAGCGATATGGTTGGGAAACTGTGATGTGGAAGGCCTTGGAATGACCACCACATTATTCTTCCTAGTTAATCTATATGGCTATGGACGGTGGAAGAGTAAAGATTACTGATCATGGTTTTCGGATGCCAAGATCCGACAGGGGAAGAAATAGTGGGCTTCCCAGGTCGTCATCCAACGAAACCCCACGCGACGACGACGACGACTACGACTACACCTATCAATATATACAAGACAGAAATAAAGATCGCTACTTGGAACGTTAACAGCATGTATGAACCTGGTAAAACACAAAATGTCGAACAAGAAATGAGTAGGATGAAGATAAACATTTTGGGAATTTCGGAATCTAGATGGCACAACACAGGAGAACATGCAATCAGAAAAGGGAAGATCTACTACTCAGGAAGCAACGATAGGCAGCATAGACACGGAGTTGCAATAATGGTCGATAAAGAAACAAATAAATCAGTTATCGGTTTTACACCTGTTTCAGAAAGAATTATTTTGCTACAGCTACTAACTTGTCATGGAAAATTTATGCACCCACGGCAGATAAACAAGACGATGAAATTGAAAACTTTTATGCTGAAATACAAAAGGTACTTAAAGTACAACAACACGAGATATAACAATGGTCATGGGTGATATAAATGCCAAAATTGGGGAAGGGAAAGTTGAAACAATTGTTGGACCCTATGGACTTGGTACTCGCAATGAAAGAGGAGATCGTCTAGTCGAGTTTTGCCAAGAAAACAAATTCATAGTACTAAACACATTTTACAAACTGCCTAAACGACGGCTATACACATGGAAATTTCCTGCAGACAACGAAGACAATATTGTTCGAAATCAGATCGACTACATATTAATAAATGAACGATACAGAAACGCAGTTAGATCTGTGAAAACTTACCGGGAGCGGACGTATCTTCCGATCATAACCCCTAGTTGCCAAATTTCATCTCACCTTAAAAAGGTTAATATAAGGAATAACGAAAATAAACTTAATGTAGAACTCCTCAAGGCAACAGACCTACAACAAGTTCTAAAACAAAAGATCAACAATAATCTATCAAAATTAATACTGAACTTGAAGCAGGAAACAAAGTAGAACAACGATGGGTATCCTTCAAAGAATCAATCCTAAAACCTAGCAAAGAACTACTGAAAGAAACAAGGTATAAAAGGGAAGAGTGGATAACAGACGAGATTTTGAACTTAATGGAACAAAGAAGAAGATACAAAATCGAAATAAAACATGTACCAAAATCTACAGAGGGAAATACGAAGCAAAATAAGAGCAGCAAAAGAACAGTATTACGCTGAAAATGTAAAGAAATAGAAAACCTTCAAATTAAGCATGACATGTTTAACCTACATAAAAAGTAAAGGAAATAGCTGGTACAACACGTAAAAAGAATGCCAACATACTATTAAACAAGGAGGAAATATAATAACAGAAAATGCTATGAAATTGTGTAGGTGGAAAGAATATATAGAAGAATTATTCAGAGATCAGAGAGAAAAACCCGAACATACACACACCCAACCAAGATATAGGACCAGACATAACAAAAAGCGAAATAATACATGCAATGAAAACAATGAAAATCGTAAAGCCCCAGGCCCAGATGAAATACCAAGTGAACTCCTACAACTAATTGACGAAGAGAATCTAGATATACTGGTAAATCTATTCAACATAATATATAAAACCGGAATTATACCTCAAGAAATGTTAATCTCAACGTTTGTATGTATACCAAAGAAAGCTAATGCCAAAGAATGCTGTGATTACCGCACTATAAGTCTTATGTCTCACACACTAAAAATTATCTTAAAAATCATTCACTCTAGGATACACCGGAAACTAGAAGCAGATATCAGTGAAACACAGTTTGGTTTTCAAAACAGAGTGGGGACAAGAGAAGCGTTATTTGCATTCAACGGGCTTATTCAGAGATGCTTGGATGTTAACCAAAGTGTATATCTATGCTTTATAGACTATAATAAAGCCTTTGATAGAGTTAGACACGACGCACTCATAGAAACTCTCAAAAATAAGAAATTAGATTATTAAGATATAAGACTAATATCAAACTTATATTACAGCCAGAAGGCTACAGTACGAATAGGAAACGAAACATCAGAAGCAACTGAAATTCAAAGAGGTGCCAGGCAGGGTTGTGTTCTGTCGCCCAGTCTATTTAACGCCTACTCAGAGGAAATAATGAAAAACGCCCTGGAATCTGAAACTGCGGGAATAAAGGTAAATGGAAGACCAATAAACAACCTAAGATATGCAGATGATACCGTAATTATTACTGAAAACTTAGAAGATCTAGAAAGGGTAATGAATAAAGTAATTGACTATAGTGAGGAATACGGCTTATCACTCAATATCAAAAGACGAAGTTTATGAAGATCAGTAAAAACAATAACAACAACGACAGCTTAAGAATTAGAGGAGAACAGATAGAAAGAGTCAAGAAATACACTTACTTAGGAAGTCTAATTACAGAAAACAACGACTACACGGCAGAACTAAGATCAAGAGTAGAAAAGGCAAGAGCTAATTTTCTAAAAATGAGAAACGTCTTCTGTAGTTAGGATCTGTCGTTACCATTAAAAATACGACTGCTCAGATGCTATGTGTTTAGTGTACTTTTGTATGGTATGGAAGCGTGGACGTTAAATCAAGCCGCACTAAACAAACTTGACGCCTTCGAGATGTGGACTTACCGGAGGATTTTAAGAGTATCGTGGACGGATAGAATGACAAATCTGGAGGTACTGAGAAGAATGGGAAAGGAGAAGGAAATTACAAATACAGTCAAAGAAAGAAAACTCCAATATCTGGGACATATCATGCGTGGAGAACGGTACAACATACTACGACTTATACTACAGGGCAACATCATGGGAAAAAGAAGCGTTGGTAGAAGACGAATGTCATGGCTGCGCAATCTACGAGAATGACGAGGTTTGACTGCAGCTCTGGTCAACTGTTTCGAGTAGCAATATCAAAAATTAGAATAGCCAATATGATTGCCAACCTCCGAAGCGGAGATGGCACTTGAGGAAGAAGAAGTCTAGTAATTAGACATCAATTTTATCAAAATCATATTAATGTAGAGTAAATAAATGCTTAGAATTTTATAAAAAAATCTTGTGCTCTCTCAAACTAGGTATGTTGTTCTATAAGATACTGAAAGTACAATGTACAAAAATAATTAATTTAAAAACGCAAAATTAGCAAAGCAATAAGAACGTATTTATATAGGTACTCTAGGTACACTGAGTTAATATATAATAAAAAAGAAGGTTGCGGTGAAGAGACGGTCGTTGTTGATTGAAATCGCAAAATTAATATAAATTAGTTTAAGCATTTGCAAAACTTTTTCTCAAGACAATCCACTTAAAAATAAAATAAAAATAATTATATAAGTATATCAAATTAACTTTAATATTCTTCAAATTGTAGTCTGAACACATATAAAATGTATTCTACTATTTTTATTTTCATAACAAAGGCATGGAAGGAAACAACAATATTTTTACGTTATATAAAAAACAATGTTGGATAAATAAATTAAACTAACGCATTTACGGCGTAGCAAACCCATTCAAACAGAAACGAGACAAAGAACATAAAAATGCCAAGTAGATTTATGGTAGCATTTTTGATGCGAACCGTAAATGATTGTGTACTTGTGACCACATAACAAAATATCGATCAGCTGTTGTATAATTCAAAGGCTTATAATTGATGCCCCATGGGTCAAGACCTTAAATTAGAGTAATATGACCTATTTATTTGAATAATGTTTATGTAATTCTAACTTGCAGTAAGCTTACATTTAAAACACTTTAGCATCTACTATGAAGTTCCGGTTTTTAAAAATACACAAAGTTGAGGATTGTGCATTGCGTTATAATTATTATAGAATTATTACGAAAATCAAAGATGAACTTTGGAAAGAGATTCATACAGCTTGAAAATTTATGCAATTTAATTCTTCTTTTTATTGCATAATGCTTATTATAATATTTCCTTATTTTAATAATAATGATCAATTATAGTTATCTATTGTTCATAATATTGTGACCTTAAAATAAAAACCAGGCCTAAGATTATTTTAATAAATGCAAGTGTTAACGTAGAGAACCCTCTCTGAGCATAATGTGTAGCGCCGGTCAGAACGTAAATTGAGCTTCGCAATCTATTAGAACCTTCAAAAACTAAAGCACGACATTTAGTTAAAAATGTTCTATATAAGTTCAGCACATTTTTCCTTCCACTCAAATTCTTAAGATGAACGTTAATATAATTAATGTCAGTAGTAAGGTGCAATTGTCTTGTATTTTAAAAACATCATCCAAATATCGGAAATTGTTCATTCTGCCACTAGAATTTACATGCTGCATGCCTTAAGTATAATATAAAATAATTAAATTCTATTTTAGGCACATCAATAAGATATATGTAAAGAACTGCTTACGTAGACTGTAGTATAAGTTTTTTCGCATATTTACAAATATCAGAACGTGATATCCTTCATTAATCTTAGAAAACAACACTGCATACGGTTGGTAAAAGAGATATCTCATTATTTCCCATTAATATTAACCTATTTAGTCACGAACAGGATTTTAAACGTAAAATAGATTATTCTAAAAAAATATACAAGGCCTTCTACAAGCTCTGTCAAGAAATACCTAAAAATGTTCATTAGCAATATGTAACAATTTTTTAAACTCAATCACAATGCCACAAAAGCCCACAACAAAAATAAAAGTGTAGTGAACCAAAAAGACAAAAGGTATAAATAAAAGTGTCAGCTGACCATTTTTTTACTAATGTTATGGGGAAATATTAAGAGTTGAATTTATCCTGAAATTTTTTCAATAATATTAATATTTTGGATTCTTAATTACACTTAATTTAAAATTTTCAGATGGAGCATATTGAGAAGTTGGAAATTGTATGTTTTTCACCAAGCCAAGTTGCAACGAAATTGGCGTACCAGTATTTACAGCGAAGCTGAAAGCACATTTTCAATCAAATTTTAAAAAGCTAGGTTGAGTATAAATTAAGACGAGACGGGTAAAATTTTGACTTAACGAGGTCTGAGTTTAGATAGAAAAATCTAGTACAAAAGATCTTCAATACATTCAACGTCAATAAGATGCATTTAACTATAAAATAAGACTAGCAATGTTTAAAGACATGTTTATCTTGTAATCTTAAAAAAATAAAACAAATATTACGGTACTTTAATACTAATAGAAAATGTAAACAAGAAACTTGAGGTTATAGTGGATTACTTTCAGATTTAGCTTGTATATGAGCAAAATGTTATCGTTAATTAATTTCTAAATAGCTAATTTGTCTCCTAAAAACTTTTGTTAATTTTAAACTGCCGTACATTTTATTGGACTCCTAAAAGTAAATTAAAACAATATAATAGTTTTACGTTTGCAACCCACTGCAATCTAAAGCTGCTTTAGACGTCCTAAGTGTTATAATTACGAAACCCAAACATAAATGATAAATTAACCAACATAAATTTCTCTTAGTACTGAGCAAGGTAAACCATAAGTAAAGCTTTGTGTTTTGCCGTACCATCAAAAGCCATTTTAGGTTTCAGGTCAGCTGAAATTTATTCACTCAACTACAATTCAATGCCTGATCACGTTTCTACTATTCCTAAAAATGTAACAGCATTAAGTAAACAGCAGTAGAATCCGTAATTCATATGCCTATTGGAAAACTTTGGTTTTTAGGAGAAATTTTTACTTACAACTTTGGCTTTTTTTATAACAGCATCATTGTAAAAAAACAAGACTACAAATTAAGCACATCAAAACAGCGTCAGTTATCCAACAGAATATTTGAAGGCACAATCAAGATTATTACACAAACTTACCAATAGTATTTTTTAAATAAAATATTAATTAAATTACTAGGGTGGCATCTACATGACTACTAATTTTCTCAAAATAATGAAAAAATAAATTTCACCTACAAAAGATTTTTAAGTACGTATTTAAAGAAATAAGTCAGTATTGTGGTATATTTTTACCAAAATCGTGTTAAGATCAGCATTATACGAGACTATCGGTAGAGATATTTCCAGTGCTTTTATATGGATAATAAAAGATTTTAACGATACGTTTGCCTTAGTTTGCATTTTAACAATACAAATTTGGTCAGATACTTATAATTGTATCAAAATACCGCACGCTTACCAAACTGTGATTTAATAAGTTCAAAAATGTATTGTGTAAACTTTGTTTGCCACCAATAAACAACTGATTTTTTGTAACATGGCAATTATTTAGTATTAATTGTAGTTTTGATAATGATGCTGTTTTGAGGATAAATTTTAGCAAACATTTAGGTTGGAATATAAATTATTTATAAGTAAAACTTATTTATCATAAAGATATAAATCTGTTTTTTAGAAATATGTTCTATATTTATAATTAGAATGCAAATTTTAATAATAATTATTAACTCAAAAAATATTCAAAATACTTATATTGCCAGATTATTCCATGTTTTCAATTTTTCTTTGGATATTTAAATTTTCATATGACGAAAATTCTTTGTTTCATCTGATTACTAATAATATTGCAAAATAAATTTGTGGTTAGAAGTCTAATAGTATTTCGAACTAATTGCAAGTGTATTAATTGACCAAGGCGTTTGATAATGTGTATTGTGGCTTCTTGTTCTTTCCGAATGCAGCATTCTTCTACAAAATTTATCATTGTTGGAGATGGTTATTTCACTATTACAATTATCATTATGATCCTTGACGTCCACAAGAATGTCGGCAAATTACGCCTGTAACGCTATAATTACAGAAAGGCATATGGCAAAATTCTTGTTCAATAATACATATATAATTTGTTACTTTCTTACATAAGGGTAAGAACATTTTTACAGGATGTTAGCCCAATATTGCAAATCTACTTGACGATGTCAAAAACAAAAACCGTTATCTTCATCTTTGCTCAAAAGTTTTAGCAGGGCTAAAAATAAAGAAGTGAAAAACAGAGAAAAACAAAAAGAAATAAGAAAAAACATAAATGCAAAGGAAATACCGCCAAACATATGAAGACAAAGAATAAGGATAACAACCATTTTTAGTAACACATCTTAACAAATAAACTGTTGCGTTGAGTATCTCAAATAAACAAAACCTAGAAATTAAGAACAGCAGATATTATTATGTGGTGTGACTACAAAAAAAGACCCAAGTTCACCATGCAGCCAAGAAGTACAGGAAATCTGATCAACAGGAGGAACTAACTGATGTCAGGGCAACTCATAGCAAGCTATCTGATCATAATATTCTGACTGAATTGACAAAAAATGGGTCTGGTAGTGTAGCAGTGCAACAGGATCTACGAGTTTAAAAAAAACAAGATGTACTGGAGATTAAATACCTAAGCACGTCTGAATAACATTAACCATAACTAAGTTGGCGTCCAGAGATTTTTTTTGGATAAATAGAACTTCATCCAGGACAAGAAGGTAAATCACCAAAATGACAAAATGCGTCTGAATGACTATCCTCATGCCTACAAAGTTTTCCTCCTCTTGTTAGTAGCGAAAGCGATATCATGGCATTCCACTTCTTTAAGGAAGGCGTAAATGTGACCGCTGACAGCTATATGAATGTAATGGAAACAGCTGTTGAGCCTTGGATAGGGGAGGTGGCCACTGGGTGGGGAAGTACACGTTCCAGCAAAGCCTCGTTCCAGCTCACACGACAAGATAAACCCAGATATGGTTATACAATAATTTGTATTATAACTTATGAGCACCTTTCACCCCCCGATTACAATCCGCTTGACTACTACATGTATGACGTGGTCGGGGCAAAGGTGAATGAGAGATATCATACCGCCAAAGACAGCTTAATGGCATCTTGGATGTAACGAAACAAGTGGACAAACAGGAAGTTTCAGGTCCCGACTTGATAAGGGCGTGTCCGCTGATGGAGGCTACATTGAATAATACGCTTCTCAATATTATTTGCTTTAATCGTGCTAAGTTTCATGTAAATAAATTTAAGTCCCTTGTATTTTTATTGTTTATTTATTTTCCTACCTTGACTACCCTGACTTGACTACTTGAAAGATGCTTTGGTTGTCATTCCACTATTGTTGCGCTGCTGTTAATGATGTGTTAGCATAATGCACTTTATCTGTTAAAATATATATTTGTTGAGGGGGTTTAATATAAATATTTAAAACTTGTTTAGTCCATTTTAGCAAATAAACTGCTTTGAGTGCTTAATCATTTTATAAACTGATCTTCGTCAGCGAATTGACTTTTCAGGTGATTTTTATGTTAGTCCGCTCCGCCAAGTAATACATTTGAGCTGCCATAAATAATTGTTTAATCTTTTTTGCCGGGGTAATTTCGTTGTTGCGTGATCAGAAATGTTACCAAACTGCTTCAACATATTTACACCAAATTGGGTTATCGGTTTACGGTATTCAATAATGGAAGCCATAAAAAGGCCAACAAAAATTCAGAAAGCCGAACGACAAACGACCCCATTTTGTAACGTCGTTACGTTACACCTTACCTTTTGTTTATCTTTATTACTTTTACTATATACTTATTTATTCATAGAAACAAATATTAAGAGTGCTACACCACAAAACTTGCTAAATAAATATTTTTCTTTTAATATTTCTGATGTTTATTATGTATCTACTTATTTGTAAATTTTTTTTAAATATATGCCTTTTTTCACTTTTTGGTACAAAATAGTTACAGCAACGTGTTAGTTTATGGACATTAAAATAATTTTTATATATTACATCTTTGTAGTTTTCACCGCGTTCTCTCATTATTTTACTTTTGTAGCTAAAATGTTTCATTTACTAATCTTCCATACCATGCAAATTTTCTTGCAACTTAAATTCTACAATATCATATAAATCTATGAATTTTCACCGGGGCTCGAACTGGCTCATGCGCTAGGTTTGCGTGCTGAATATCACTCCCTCGTGATTAGTCGATTATTGCGGTGGGCCCACGTTATATATATAATGTACATCAATTATTCTAATACTATTCTATCCCGCATTTGCTAAAAAATACGTAGCATCTATTCATTTCCAATATTTAAATATTTTATGTAAACAGTTCTACCTATCCTATCCTAAAAGATTTTAAATGCCGTGTTTTCAGTATTTTAAAAATTGATTTACTTATTTTTGCTTGCAAACATTACGATGGCAAGGAGGTCAACGCATTAATTATCGGATACCACACAGCTGTATTAGTAAATGTGATTAAATTAATAAAGCTGCATAAGTACAATTATCATAGCAATAGCTTAACAAACTAGGAAAGCAAAAGAAAGAAAAAGTTTGAAAGAGAGGTTTTAGTAGAAGCAAAAAAACCAAAAATATTATTATATATTATAGTAAGCGAGCTGACGCGAACAGGAAATAAAATACTTAAGGACCAGCGTTGTACAGTACCAAGGAATTATTAAATTGAGAAGATAATGCGAGGGGGCTTGCAAAAGCAAACAGCAAAAAAGTGTCCCAAAAAATTACTAGTAAAGAAAAAAAGGATGGATAATATCCACGACAGATACGCCAGAAAACGGTTATTAAAGAAGAAATAAAATGGTCAATTTAATTTTAAAAACGCTGAAACCTAAAAATAAGCCAATCCAATGTTTGAATATTCTATCAGGTAGGTAAAATAAAACAGTTGTTGCGAGAAACACAAGAACATAATATTGATATACTAGAAATAGAGGAGTGTAAATGGAATAGTAGTGGGAAACAATCTTATCTACTCTGGGTTGGAAAAAGATATAAAATGAGCAAATTAATGAATAAAGAAAATAAAGACATGTTGATAAAATGAAAACTTATCTTTGAGAGAATTTTAGGGCAATATTACGCGCTCACATAACAATGAAAAAAATAGTATAGTATCGCATATATTATTTTTAATTATACTAGATGATCTCTTATGCCCTTCTCTGATATTATTTAATTATAATGAAATAATCCATAGGCGTTTTTAATAAACTTCGGGAGATTTAGCCTTTGCGGACTAGGCTAACTGTCATGTAATCCAAAACACGTACAAAAAAGGTAAAAAATGTCCTTTAAAATAAACACTAAGAAGATAAAAAAATATACATAAATATAACAACATCAAGACAATTATCTATAAACGGTGATATAATAGAAAGTGTTAATGAATTTCCGTACTTGGGAAGTTTTGAAATTGGAGAGAACGGGGGGTTAAAAGTCGTTGTTGTTCGAATAACTAAAGCAAGGGCCAGGCAGCGGTTGTTAGTGTGGATGGTCAGCTATCACAAGACATGCCCGTACTGAAAGAAGTAAGACAGGGGTGTGTTATCTCCCCCTATTGTTCAATTTATACTTTTAAAAAAATATTTCCTGACGTTTTCGAAGCAAGAGCAGAAGGAGTCATAATCAACTGACTTGTAATAAACAATCTGAGATTGTCCTGCTAGTCACAAGAATACAAGATCCACAAATACTCTTATCAGCGGTGACAAACTATAGTGAACAAATGGGGCTGAAACTCAAAGTTAAAAAATTGTTAGTAAAGAATATAATGATATACAAAATAATATACTTGTGGAAGAGGAGTTGATAGAGAGAATAACATCGTATACATATCTTGGCTGCTATGTTAACGAAAATTGGGACTTAACACAAATTTAGATTTAGGATAAAGCAATAAAGACAAACCTTTCAAAGAATGATTAAAACTTTGACCTGTAAAGCTTTGTCCATTTCCTTACGTATTTGATTATTAAGATGTTGTCTTCAGTATCTTTTTGTATGGGGTTGAAGCATGGACGCTTACGGAGACAATGTAAAAAAGACTGGAAGCTTTTGAGACATGGACCTATTGCAGGATTTTGAAGATCTCGTGGACGAACAGGGTCGCAAATGAGGAAGTATTACGAGGCATAAACAAACAACGCGAAATTCTTAATCAAAAGAAGAAAACATATTTAGGCTATGTTATGAGGAATGATACATACAAACTATTTCATATTATTATATGAGAAAAAATTTAAGGCAATCGCGGCCCAGAAAAACGCAAAATATCGTGGCTCAAAAATTTACGTCAGTGGTATGGACTCAACACCACGGCACTACTTAGAACAGCAGTTGCTGAAATGAAAACCATGTTATTGATCGCCAGTATTCTCGGAGAACACGGCACTCAAGGAAGAAGAAAAGTATTCAGTTTTTGGAAAAAATAAATGTATTTAAGGTTACAGTAAAATCAATGCTGTTGTATGGATTCGAGACGTGTTTGGTCTTAAATGTAAGCTAGCTTAAATTATAGCCCTTTATAATCAATTTTATTAATTTGGATGATCAAGTAGAAAGCTATGGAAGAGAATGGGGATTAACTATCTGAATAAAACCAGAAAAAGGAAATAAGAATCATAATAATGGTACTGGCCCAACGCCCCGCGTGCGAGCACGGCCTGCAAACTGAGAGGTTAAGGCTCTCATATGTTCGCTCAATGTGCCCGCTCGTCGCGCACTATCTCTGGTAAGTACTGTGCCTTAAACAACCGCCAGGCTTCAGAGAGTACCGGGAATTAAACCCGCGCCTCAACCACTGGACCACTCTGGCGGTAATAAAAATCATACCCTGAAAAAAATTTAAACATGAAAAACAGATAGGAAGAAGATAGGTCTTGTAAAATATGTGAAGGAAAATTGTGGAAAGCACAATCGATGACTAATTTTTCAAATGAATCTTTAACTTGATTTTTCAATTTTAAAGTACTCTGAGCATTGCAAAGTTAAAATTAAATAGATTCTTTATGGAGTTGTATAGATGATTTCATTAATTCTGGTCGATAATAGATATGCTCTAAAGACAGCAACCCTACTCGAGCAAACTCTTGATTTTCTCCATATAGTTTTACTAGGGCTGCCAAGTTCGTATAAATTATTGGCCATAGTAGTAATTTATAAAAAAAATTACCTTCAGCTTAAAATTATAGAAAAGAACCTTCATTCTTTAATCAAAGTCATCAACAAAAATAACGAGAAGTTAGAGGGTGTTAATAATTTGTGGGTCTAAACAGGTTATTCAAGAGAAAAATAAAGTAAATAAAAATAATTTGCTAATGAGTATATAATGTAAGAACTCTCCAAATGTAAGAACTCTCCAAATAGAAGACACATTAACAGAATTACAGCAGGAAGTAAAATAAGTAAAGAAGGCGCAAGTTTTTTTCTAAACGGAAAAACTATTGCAAAGCTGAGTACTTAAAACAGATTTTCTTAATTATATTATATAAGAAGTTAATAAAATAATAACAGGACAGACAAAGCAGATTTTAATACATAAAAGGCTCTAGAAAACTGGAAAAATCAAAGAAAGCAAGAATTAGTACTGCCAGATAAAATGACAACTTTAAAAGAAAACTTAATTTTGAATCAAAATAATGCAGTAGAAAAAACCTAAGCTACAAGAAAATTATACAGCACAATAATATACAAAAATTGAAAACATGGGAACTTTTTTATTATACCGAATATTAAAATATATAAAACAGAAAGAACATTACAACGCATAAAATAAGGCATTAGAGAAATCAATAAACAAAATGAGCAAAAATTACTGAGAGAGTACCGTTCAATGAATATCTGACAGAAGAACAAATATTGAGAGACTGGGGTAATGTTATTATAATACTGTTTTTCAAAAAAGGGTAATAAAAGTTGACTATAAAGCTGTAAACTACTCATAAATTATTACCAATATGTACGCTAAAAAATTATATTAACAACTTCTGGAGTGATTATAACACATAAGATAATTTATTAGTTGCACTGAACTTCAAAGAACATCACTTGCTTTTGTGTATTTGCATTTACAGGTCTTGAGAAGATGTTCAACCCGGTTGAGCACTATACTACAATCGAGTTGAGTATAATTTTTAGAGCAGCTGGAGCAAACATTTTTTGTAAATTGCTGGTGATTAATGTAACTATCAAAATGCAGGGTAGAGCAAAGTTATTTCTTTATTTCTTTTAGAACCCTACAAACATAACTTGAAAAATTCATCACAGAGGAACATGAATACGTTTAAAACGTGAAATTCGACGTGGCAAACTCGTCAACAATACCTTGACATTCAAAGAAAAAATTTAAAGGCAATGATTATACTTTTTCAACAACAATGCGGATATGATGATCATCCAAGATTTGGAAGACTGTTCGCCTATTACTAAAGCAAATATTCGGTGGTTATCCGGCTGTAACAGACGGTAATAAAGTCTAGTTGAATTTTTCTCTAAAATAAACCTCAAATTTGTAGAAAATTAAAAACCAATAAAATAATATAAAGTGTGTGATTAAATATTTCGAAGACATTATAAAGTAAATTTAGTTTCAAGTGCATAATTTAAGCTAATTTTAATATAAACATCTATAAAAGAGGGAAACACGGATAAAGGTTAAGATATGATGGGTTGACCGGTCTGTCATTTCGTACGAAATATGATAATGATAAGAATATTTAAATACAAATTCATGCAAGTATGTGTGTAAAAGAACAGAGACGGCTTTTGAAATATAAATTAAAAAACCTAATGGAGAATTTCAGAGAAAGAAAGTTAACTATAAAAGTAGGAGTAGAAAACTCAGTATAACCGAGGGATATAATATGTTTGGTGCAACCTAGAAATAAGATAGAGAAGAAGAAAGTAATACAGAAGAAAAACAAAACTAATAATGAAGATAAAGGGCGTGATACTAATGCAGGATGATTTAATCAAACAGGTTATATATATAAAATCAAATCAGGACTAAAGCAAAGAAAAGAGTAAAAAATAAAAAACCAACAAAAATTAAGTGTAGAAGATTATATATAAGAATGGAATAATGGAGTTCTGATAACGGGGAAAGAAAACGGAGGAAAGCAAATAAAACTAATAGCAAAAACTAAAGTTACTAATAGTTCTAATTGGAACCAAGCGATTGGTATAAAAATGAATAACTATAATAATATTAAAGGTAAGAGACAGTAGATAATATAATAGATATAAGGGCAACAAAAGTAGGATTAAGACACACACCTGTTATAAAAATAAAAAATTGAAACAACGAAATAGAAGCACATTATTAATTACGAAGATTTGAATACGACTTAACAAAAATAAATATATACTCATAGGAATCACACAAACAAAAAAAATAGGAAAATTTAAAACTATCAAATGAGTTTTTCGTATATTGGTTAGGAGTAGAAATGGAAGATACCGCTAAAGCGGGTGTAGTATTCGTAGAGACGATAAGATCAAATACGTAACTAGAAAATAACTTTGTAAATAAAAAGACAATACTAAAAAATATAAAAAACAGAAGAAAATAAAAAATTAACAGTAGGATACAGGCTGAACGAAGACGCAAAAAAGGATAATTTTTTTTTAAATAAAAAAAGAGAAAACAAAAGACTTGTGGCCAGAAACCAGGAGATCGAATGGTGCCTAGGGAAAAAAACGGAGAAAATGAGAAAAATTATAACGAAAAGAATATTGTCGAGCATCGTTTGGAAAACAAAATTAAAATTGTAATCACACTTTTCATAAAAAACAAGATAAGTTAGAAGTAAAAATAAAAAAATAATAATTTATTATTTTCTGATAAATATAGTTGTATGGAAGAAAGTTAGATATATAAGGATAAGAAAAGAATCCGAAATAGCGAAATAACTTGTAGTTAGAAATAAAAATGAAAATAAATTTAAAAAAAGTAAAAAATAGACAAAAGCAAAGCTTACTACCACAAAAATTAAATGCTATAAACTAAGGAACAAAAATAAGGCAATTTTATGATAGAATGAGCAAGACAGCATAAAATAAAAACGGTCAAAAAAGTTGCGGTAGAGAACAGTTGAGGAATAAATAAAATGGTTAATAAAAATATAAAAAAACAAGATGGTGGATAGAATAAAGTAAACATAATTGAAATAAGTATTTGAAATAAAAAGCTCAAAGAACTACCAACATTCAAAAACTAAAGAAGTCAGATTAAAAACATAGTGAAAGAAAAAAGAAGAAATAGTCGATAGAGTTCTAAGAGAACATATAGAAAAGATACAATCAAACTCAACTATTTTTAGGTATGTAAATTAATCAGAAAAATACCTCAACAAGTTCATAGTTCATAGTTAACGAAGATAAAATCATAAAAGTATAATGCAGGTACCTTGTGGAATTGTCAGAAGAAAGAGAAATGAACAAGACACAACACAAGAGCCCAGAAATGGCAATATCGTGGAGAGCAAAAATAAACAGAAGATTTGAGAGAGGCAGTCAGAGAAAATGAACAGAAAAGCACACGGGCAAGACATAATAATTGCAGATATGTTGAAAGCACTACCAGGAGTAGCACTGGAAAAGCTAAGACAAATAGCGAATAAAACAGAGCAAGAAATTATACCCAGAGAAACGAACTGCAAAAGCACGAAGTATATTTAGAACATCTGAAACTAAACCAATAACAGATATTTAAATATTTTGTTTAACAGAATTACGGTCTTTCTCGAAAAAAAGCCAAATAAAATAAGGGTGCAAAATGTTAAGAAAGTCATTATTCGGATTCTTACATTTGGTGCAGAAACGTTAAAATTAATTGACCTCAAAAAAAATAAAATGCCAACTGTAGAAATGATAAGAAAGGAAAAATTGACGGTAAAATGGATAACATCAGAAATGTAATGTCCAGAGAAAAACTAAAAGTAAAGTCAATAGAGAAAGAAATAGGAGAAATTCAATTAAGACGGTACGAGCGTGTAAAGAGAATGACAGATAATAAACTAATTAGGTAACTACATAAAAACTACTGAAAAAGAACCTTATGTATTTTATTAGGCTTTTGCCTGTTTAACAATATACATTTTTATACAAAACTATAACAATAATTGATATATAATACACCAAATAATATGAATGGTAGATATGACCACTCGGAAAATTAATAAAACTGCAAAGCTTGCAACGCATAACCAAGTGGCGAAGCAGTCTGCCAAATTTGAGAACCCTCTAGTTGACCTTCTACCAATCAGTTTCAAAATCACTAGCAAACAAGCCTTTTTGGTCACCTCTCGATTGCTGAAAACAGAATATGGAAATTCCCAGCCGTTCTCGAGTTTTTGCTCGGACGGACGGACAGACGGACAGACGGACAGACGGACAGACGGACAGACGGACAGACGGACAGACGGACAGACGGACAGACGGACAGACGGACAGACGGACAGACGGACAGACGGACAGACGGACAGACGGACAGACGGACAGACGGACAGACGGACAGACGGACAGACGGACAGACGGACAGACGGAGAGACGGACAGACGGACAGACGGGCGGACAACATGAAGTTAGTAAGTGACTCCGCTTCGCTTTGCCACTTAATAATTGTTAGTTAGTTGGAGTTTACTATGAGATCAATGGGTATGTTTTTATCTGATCACTTAATCATCATCACTGTTGTCACCCAAATATACACGTATGTCTTGTAGTCGAGTCAAATTAGTAAGGAAAACGCTAAAAGCTTGAAATTTTTAGCGAGTACACGTATCGAGACGTTCCAAGCGCATTGGATTCATAAGAGCATTAGAAAAAAATGAACCACATATTTTTTTATTATAATGCGAAAGTGCATTTGTGGATGCAAAAAATACATTTATTTGATGAGCTTTTTGCAGGCCCAAAAGAATATTTTATTTCTCGCTTAATATTGCCCAAAATAAGCTCATTTTTGTTAATCAGAGGTTTTTGGAGCCTGTGATCACGAATACGATGCTTAGAAAGTGCCTCGGTGCACTTGGGGGGTCATAATTCTGGGGATCGGGGTGATTTTAGAAAATTACCTCAAATTTGTTTGTTTTCCGAATTTAAACTGTCTGAATAAAAGTTTTTGGGGTCGCTGATAACGCATATAATGTTTAAAAAGAGTCCCAATGCATTTTGAGGGGAGTATAATCCTGGGGATGGGAGCTAATTTTGGAAAAACCTCAAATTTGTTTTGTCTTTTTAGCTTAAATTGTCTATATAAAGGTTTTTAGGTTTTCTGCTCAGGAATATGACACTTAGAAAGTGCCACAATGCACTTGAGGGCATAATTCTAGGGATGGGGGTGATTTTAGGAAAGCAGCTCAAAGTTCTTTTGTTTTTTGAGTTTAAACTGCCTATATAAGAATTTTTGGGGTTGTTGATTTCGAATATGATGCTTAGAAAGTGCCCCGATGAACTTGGGGGGGGGGTTATAATTCTGGGGATGGAGCCTATTTTAGGGAATTACCTCAAATTTGTTTCTTTTTTGAATTTAAACTGTCTATATAAGGGTTTTTGGGTCGCTGATCACGCATATGATGCTTAGAAAGTAACCCGAAGCACTTGGCGGGGCAGAATCCTGTGGATGGGGGCGATTTTGGGAAACCAGCTAAAAGTTATTTGTTTTTCGAGATAAAACTGTTTACATTTGATAGCATTTTTCTTATAATTCAGTGCTTTCCGATTCAGCACACGGTAGATATTTTATTGGAAATGAATATATATTTGGAAGATTGTTATTGCAACAGAGAAGATTGATTGCGAAAATTTAATTATTGTGACGTTCTTTTTGTAAATCTGTTGCTCAAAATTGCTTTATGAATATTTCAATTTACTTTGATAAAAGAGACAGGCTAAGAAAACCACATAAAATTCAAATTTAAAGATATTTTATTATTTATGATTTTCTTACTTAAATAGAACGTTGAAAACCAGTTTTGAAACCTTGAAAGCCTTTATTTAAATAATACTGTTAAAACGTGACCCTAATAGTTGCAAAATTTTTTTCGTAATAACATATGAAAAAAATAGTTTTTAAAAATAATTAAAGTTGAATTATACTCAAATGAAAAAATGCCCTACGCGTACTTTGGTGCCTCAAAAGTGCCCCAGAGCATTTTCTCACTTCGGTGCGTTGGAGTTTAATTTGAGAACCAACATCGTTATCCGAGATCTCAAAAATCCTTATTCAAACAGTTTAATCTCTGAAAACAAACAACTTTGAGCTGGTTTTCCAAAATAGTCCCCATCCACAGGAATATGCTTTCCTATAAGTGCATTGGGACATTTATTAAACATATTCGTTATCAGCGACCCCAAAAACCATTATTCAGACAATTTCAACTTGAAAAACAAAGAAGTTTGACCTAGTTTCCCAAAATCGATCCCAGCTCCAGAATTATGATCCCCACCCCCCACAAAGTGCATTGGGGCACATCCTAAACATCATATTCGTAATCAGCAACCCCAAAAACTCTTATGTAGGCAGGTTAAACTCGAAAAACAAACGACTTTAAGCTGCTTTCCTAAAATCACCCTCATCTCCAGAATTACAGCCCCCTAAGTGCATCGGAGTACTTTCTAAGCATCATATTCGTAATCAGAAAACCTAAAAACCTTTATATAGACAATTTGAACTAAAAAAATAAACAAATTTGAGGTTTTTTCTAAATTCGCCCCCATCCCCAGGATTATGCTCCCCTCCAAGTGCATTGGGGCACTTTTTAAACATCATATTCTTTATCAGCAATCCCAAAAACCCTTATATAAACAGTTTAAAATTGGAATACAAACAAATTTCAGGTAATTTTCGAATCCATATATTTGTCATCCTATCTCTTAGACTGATTCCCAGCATTGCCCGCTCCATTCCTCTCTGCGCTACCCTCAGTTTTTGCATATTTTTTATCGTTAACGTCCATGTCTCTGCTGCGTAGGTTAAAACAGGGAGTATATTCTGGTTGTATAACTTAGTCTTTGGTCTATGTTACTTTTAAATATTTCTTTCCATCTACCGAATGCGGCCCAACCAAGTTTTATTCGCCTTTCTATTTCTTTTGTTTGATTATCCGATTGTAGTGAGATGTATTGTCCAAGGTATATATAACTTCCTACTTGTTCTAAAGTTTCCCCGTCAATCTGTATATCAACTATGTCATCTACTAGATCGTTTATCATTATTTTAGTTTTCCCTCTGTTCATTTTTAATCCTATGTCTTTGGCCTTTTCGTTTAGGTCTGTTATCATTTCTTCTAATTCTTCTACATTGTCCGATATGAGCACGACGTCATCAGCAAATCGTAGATGGTTCAATCTTTTCCCATCTACTCTTATTCCTTTATTTTCCCAAGCGCATTTTTAAACACATCTTCTAAACATAGGGTAAATAATTTTGGAGAGATAGTGTCTCCCTGTCTTACTCCTCGTTCTACATTTATCGGATTGGTAGTACGTTGCAATTTGATTGTACAGGTAGCGTTTGTATATATATATATATATTTTATTAATTCCGTGTATCTGTAATCTACGCGGCTGTTCTGTAGAGATTGTATTATGGCCCAGTGTTCAACCGAATCGAATGCCTTTTCAAAATCTATGAAGGCAAGACATAATGGTAAGTTATATTCTTTTGATTTTTTTATTAAATTTCGCATAACTTGTAGATGGTCTTGGGTACTATAGCCGCTACGAAATCTTGCTTGTTCTGGTGGTTGGTAGTTGTCTAATTTGTTAACCAGTCTATTCGTAATGATCTTTGTCAGCAATTTATACATTTGTGGTAATAGACTGATTGGTCTATAATTTTCCAATCTATGTTTGTCGCCTTTTTTGAATAGTAATATTACAACTGCGTTCTCCCATTCTTTAGGTATTTTCCCTTCTTGCAGGCATTGGTTTAATAGTACTTTTAGTTCTTGTAATATCGGCTGTCCCCCTTCTATTAGCATTTCTGGGAGTATCTCATCTTCGCCTGGTGCCTTATTTCTTTTTGTCTGTCTTAAAGCTTTTTCTATTTCGTATATTTCAATATCAGGAATGTCTTCTGAATTTACATTTAGTATTTTCCTTTCTATATCTTTTATATTTGTATCAGTTTTTGTGACATTTATAGAACTGTTCCGTTTTTTTGCGTTATTTTATTTTGGTCTATAATTAAGGCTCCATTTGCGTCTCTTAGCGATGTCATGATTGTATCCCCCAGTCTTCTTTCTTTCTGCCATTGTTTTGTTTTTCCTCCATTAATCAGTGCTTCTTCAATTTTTAGTTCATGCCATGCTTTTAAATCTTTTTTCATCTCTCTTCTTATTTCTTTGCTAATTTCTTTTAGAGGCTCTATATTTTCTTCCCGGTTGATTGCCAATTTCCTTGTTTCTTCCATTAGCTTCTTTGTATTGTATATAATACAAACAAACAAATATGTGGTAACATTTTTTTCTGATGCTCTTACGAATCAAATGCGCCTTGGAACGTCTCGGTACGTGTACCCGCTAAAAATTTCGAACTTTTGAACGTTCGATTGTGGAGATACATAATTCATAGTGTACTAAGTTGCTGGTTGGTAATGAACTTAAAGATTTTGTTCTGGAGTACTTGAATTCAATTCAGATTAGTTTTAGACGCACCCGTAAAGAACTAATGGGCGTATCAATGACTTGTACAGGATAGTGCTGAATCGGGTTGGTTAGGTGGACTTGTGATTTAAGAGTGGGTATAAATGGATTAACATCATATGTTCTTCAGTTAGTTTTTTGAGTAGATAGTATTTCTAGATAAGCCTGTTCTTTTGGATGATGTGACCGTTGATAAAATTTTGGATGGATTATTAATTATGTTTTAGTGTAAAAATCTTTGTAATGCTTTTGGCATAGTTGATCTATAGCTTTTATTTTATGAACCATCTGCTTAGTAGCACCTTGTAGTTTAGATATTGCATTTTCCACACGTTCGTCTTTAGTTAATATGACTGTGTCATCTGCATATATTGCTAGGTCAGCGTAAATAATGAGAAAGTTGCAAGATGTTGAATAAAATTTGATTTAATATTGCTGCCTTGTTTCTGGTGGAAGATCGGGAAATTAAATTTTGTCGGAAAACATGCAATTGTTTAGGAAAGAGAATAGGATAGCTGTAAAATGTTCAGGTATTTGTATGTGTGAAATTTTGTATTTGAAGGACTTTGTCCACACACTTCACATCAATGAAGAGGGTTTACTTTCATAAAATTTTAATTAAAGTGGCACGTTTCCTGGGTGGTGTTGGTTTAAAGTTAACCTCTGGAGTTAGTTGATGTGTTCAATAGTTGGTTACCTATGTTAATGAAAACCAGATTACTGTAGTTCAGAAAAGTAAAGGTGTCCTCAAGGTAATCTGCAAAGGCTTCACATTTTTCTTCATTGGACTGAAATATTTGAACGCCCGAGGAAATTAATGGTATCTCGTAAGGTTGGTGTAAGATCCGTTTTTGGTTGTCCTCCATAATCCCGGATATTCTTGTCCGAGATTACTGATGAGTTTTTGATAGAAGTAGGTTCGGTAAGCGTCGAGTTCCTGCTTGATGCGATGAGATAAATTATTTACTATGTTCTTTATTGTATTACTTCGGATTCTTTTCGAATTCTTTGAATTAGTATTTATTTGGGTGATGAGTTAATGTTAGCACGATTCCTGTTAACTTTCTCTTTAGTGGCTCAATGCACGCTATCGGTGATGCTTTCCGTTATAAGTATAAGATTGTTCCATCAGTTTAGGTGGAGATTGAAACACATTTGGATACTTGAATTGTTGATTAAAAGTTGTGCTGTAGAGATCCCAGTTGACTAGCTCCTTAATTAATCTAAGCTTTGAGTGCATTTTGCCGGAAAGATTTTCGTATTTTTATCGGGTATGTAATTTTTTTACGTTCTTGATGTATTGTGACCCTCATTTCGGTTACCTGATAATTCCTTGTTTTCAAAAAAAAAATTATCTTCTATAGTTTGCTAGTATTCACTACAGTTGGTACATATCGGGTGCTCAAAATGTGGTTTAACATATTTAATATATAAGTGATTGCTTTGGTATTTTACGCCTCTTTGTTCTAGTCTAGTCTGTAGTAATTTTTTGTATGACATTGGGGGGTTTTATTATTTTTTCGTGGTTCGAAAGAAATCTCCTATTAAGATTCCTATCAAGCTTCTATAATCTTCTTAGTAATTTTTAATGTAGGTGATTTTAGAACTATTAAGAATTTTTTCCTTGGCGATAGTTTTAACTCTTAAATGACACATGGGGTCATAAATACCCCAAGGTGTTTTTGACGGAATAGTTTTCAAAGAAGCCCGCTAAAAATGGCCTCGTGGCACTATCTATTATTAGTTCGAGAGTTATACTATCCATCCAGGTATTGGAACGAGGTCAGTTGTGCTTTAGCTGTCGAGGAAAGCGTCTTAAAAAAAGTGGGATATTTTTGACCCTAGTATGTCGTTTATGTTAATTTTAGTACAAAATAAAGCATTTTTTATCAATCTGGTGAATATTAAGCGTAAGTATTACTGTTTTAAGGAAAAAAAATTTTGAAAATAGTAATGCTTTCGTTACAATTAGTATTATGGTGTACTTTTTGCGCCACCAAGCTTTGCGAGAATCACTTCTCGAAAACGACGAAGAGTAGCTGTAGATGAGGCATCATCGGGAGAGGAAAACCGTGAGGAAGTCAAGGTTGAGGACGACAAATTCGAGCCATCTGATTTAAGTTCAGTAGAGACAAAAGAGATTAACGAGGAAAACACGTCTCTGCCGTAACGGCTTTTAGACGCTTGAGCTCGTCAAGAATAGGCCCTTGCCCTTGGCCGAGGGCGAGGTCAAGGACGACCAGCAACAATATTAAGAATCAAAGATGGTTATAAATGGGCTCGACAGATGTTACAGACGGTAAACCAACATCATCTTACACTACAATAAAACAAAAAGCGGTACCGACTGCTTCGACTAATTTTGTCATGCGTATATATTCACAAAACGGACAAATCGATGGCCAAACCGATACTTTTTCGGAATCCTAGATCAAGCAACTGTAAAAGTTTGCATTTTGTCAAAATGCGCGTTAGTTAATAAAAACATTAACAGTACTGTAAGAAGGAACTAAATTTTTAAAAAGAATGGCCTTGCATCTCATGAAGCCGCAACTGCAGCTGCTCCTAGATAATCAAACTTTGCGTTTCAGCATTCGAACTGGAATAAAGACCATGTTGTAGTTGGAGCAGCCGATGAAACATGAAAGTGAAAGACCGAAATTACCCGGTAAAATGAGATGGGCACCGTGCAAGCACTCGGATGATAAAAAATCGAAAATGAAATGTCCTTCGTGTGGTTACACGAACCGATGTGTGATCTTCATAGAATATACTTGTGTACGGTATGTGGAGGAGTAAAATAAGTTCATACTTGCGTAAAATTTTAATTATTATCATTATTCTATTAATTGCACTTATGTAATGTGAATTTCTACTAAAAATAATATTTTTGTAATTGTTTTTTATTAATAAAACATCTATAACACAGAAATCATGATTTTTTCAAAATTTTTTTCTCGTTAATTTTTTCTAATACTAAATAATTAAATTCCATTTTCAAATTAGTATCGCCTTTTAAATGAATTATAGAAGGTATTCCAAAAACAATTTCAGATCGAAATATCAAAAATTCAAAAAGTTATAAACATTTTACGCGCTTTGGTCCAAGCGTGTATTTTACGTCATTTTAATCTTTTGAAAGTTACGCCATTGTGAGTAATATTAATTTAAAGAATAGCATTTAAAAAGTTCATAGCTAAAATGTTATGAAAAATATTAAAAAATGAAAGTTATTAGTTGTTTACGAAACAGCGGGATTTTTTCGATTTTTCTTCATCAATTTTTTATCGATATTTATTAATAAAATTTCACTTCTAAAGTTATATCACCCTTTAATATAGACATCAGAAACATACCAAAAAAATTCCAGATCGAAATATTTGAAACTCAGAAGGTTATTGACATTCTACGCTCTGGGGTCCAAAGTGACGCACGTGTTATTTATGGTACTTTTTTGAAGTGTATTATTTAAGGGTTAATATCGTTAATCACTTTCTCATAATTGATTAAGCCGTCCAGATGGATGTGGTATTTTAATTTTAACTGTTTTGTTATTTCTGTCGCCCTCGTTTGTAGCCCAGATTGTTCAAGATGACTAAGTAGGTAGTATCTACTTCATTTTTCTCGAGTAAAGATTCGGATTTCCATTGGTATTTTTTTTGTATGTTAGTGAGAGGTGGGGATAAGTAATCTGAGTTTCTTTTTAAGAGGTAGATTAAGTGTGTTTGAAGTTGCTACTGCTAGTTAAATAGTTTTGTTATCAAAAGCGGGGTTGCTAGATCCCCAACTGGGCGCCTCACCGGGTGGCGGATAGGGGAATGCCTACCAGATATGATGGGTACCGGGGAAATAAAATACCCGGAGCGGACAAAAACTAGCATAGGTGACACAGGTGGCAACTTCCAAATAATGGATTTAATGGCTCCTAGATAACCATGAGGGGAACCAGAGATGGTGATAACCGATCGGCTGCCGGTATAAGTGGTCACACTTTTGCATGGTCAACAGCTTCGGGTGGAAGAACCAGCAGAGGTAGGGCACTCTTTTGCCCTCAGGTTGAAAAAACAGACCTTAAAGACGGAGGAACCAAATTGATGGTCAACGGCGTAAGAATGCAGAAGGCAAGTGGAAACCACTGCATTAAAGATCTAAAAAGATATCCTTAGTAAAATTATCATCATTATCATTATCAATATGACAACGTTCAGAGCTAAATCTAAATTCGGAGTTTCAAGTTCCCCAATCGGATCTCCGGGGGGAACAGTTGTGAACAGAGTTATAAAGTTATCAACAAATAATATAAAGATCGGGACGTGGAATGTAAACAGTTTACTGGCACCAGGCAAACTGCACAATACTGTAATAGAAATGGATAGACTGGAGATAGACATCCTTGGTCTAAGTGATGTTAGATGGACAGGAAATGGTAAATGTACAACAAGCAATGGTATAATGTACTACTCGGGAAATGATGGCCCTCAGCACAGATACGGAGTTGGAATAATATTAAACAAGAAAGCAGCAACGGCAGTCACAACCTTCATACCACTCTCAGACAGAGTAATGATGTTACAGTTGAAAACAAACAACGGTAATATGAATATCATCCAAATTTACGCGCCAACTGCCGATAAGGAAGACGAAGAATGCGAAGAATTTTATGCACAAATAGAAGAAATCTACAGAAGCATTAAGCGAAAAGATATTACAATCGTGTTGGGTGATTTTAATGCGAAAGTTGGAAATGCGAAAGTAGAAAGATGTACCGGTGGTTTTGGGCTAGGAGATCGCAATGATACAATTCTGCCAGGACAAAGATCTAATAGTCGCAAACACGCTTTTTAAACTTTCAGCTCGCAGGCTGTATACATGGAAGTCTCCAGCTGATAAGCCAGGGAAAACAGTAAGAAATCAAATAGACTACATTCTTTGTAATAATCGCTATAGAAATTCCATTAAGTATGCGAAAACATATCCTGGTGCGGACATTCACAGTGACCACAATCCAGTTGTAGCAAAAATTACAGTTAGGATGAAGAAGATAATAAGACCCCAGAATGACTATATAGATACAAGACGTTTAAAGGAACCCAAAATATATAATATAGTTCAACAGAAAATAACAAATGAGATAAAAAATATAAATATGCAAATAGACGAAGTCAATATTGATGAAAAATGGAACAAAATACAAAATGTACTAACATCTGTAACCAAAGAACATCAAGGAAGTAAGAGAATAAAAAAGAAACCTTGGATGAAACAGGATATTTTAGGTCTCATGGATCTGAGAAGAAGGAATAAGCTAAATGTACAAAAATATAAAGAAATTCATAAAACAATACAAAGTAAAATAAAAATAGCGAAAGAAAAACACCTGTCTGAACAATGTGAAGAAATTGAACTACTACAAAGTAAGCATGACAACTTCCACATGTACAAAAAGATCAAAGAAGTAACAGGATATAAAAAGAAAAGTGGCGCCAATAATGTCATCAAAGATGCTGATGGACATATACTAACAGATATAAAAGATCAAATAAACAGATGGAAGATATATATCCAAGAACTTTACAATGACGAAAGCCCGGAAAACACCAGTTTAGAAGTAAAAGACGAAAATTTTAAAATTCTAAAATCGGAACTAAATTATGCACTAGAAAACATGAAAACAGGCAAAGTTGCTGGTCCGGACGAGATACCAATAGAAATTGTTAAACTTTGTAACGATGAAACATTAGATGTTATTTTAGACCTTTTTAACACTATTTATGACACTGGGCAAATTCCCAAACAATGGTTGCTGTCTACCTTTATTTTAATTCCCAAGAAAATTAACGCAAGAGATTGCTCAGATTACCGAACTATTGCACTTATGGGACATATTGTAAAACTATTCTTGAAAATAATTCATAAAAGAATTTACAAAACATTGGAAGAAGGAATAAGTAACTCCCAGTTTGGTTTCCGCGCAGGTCTTGGAACGCGAGAAGCTCTCTTTGGGGTTAATGTGCTGTACCAGCGATGCATGGATATGAACCAAGATGTGTTTACCTGCTTCATCGATTTCGAAAAGGTTTTTGATAAAGTGAAACATGGTAAACTACAAGAACTTTTACTTAAGAAAGGCGTAGATAGGAGAGATGTGAGGATAATTAGTAACCTATATTGGGGACAGAGTGTTAACATAAAAGTTGGAACAGAAATAACCGAGGAAATTGAGATGCGCCGTGGAGTAAGACAGGGATGCATCCTATCTCCACTTCTGTTTAACATCTACATCGAAGCCATCTTTAGAGAAGCCTTAGATGAGGAATCTGCGGGAATTATTATAAATGGAGTAATAGTTAACAACATGAGATACGCGGATGACACAATCCTCTTAGCAAGCAACCTTACTGACATACAACATCTGCTTGAAAAAGTAAATGATCGCTGTAACCACTACGGCTTAAAAATAAATTTTAATAAAACCAAATGGATGGTAGTTACAAAAACTCCACACATTCAAGGAAACTTAAGAGTTGCAAACATATTAATAGAACGGGTAAGGAAATACAAATACCTCGGGACGTGGATAGAACAAACAGCTGATCAAACAACGGAGATAAGAACTCGTATAGAAATAGCTAGATCCTGCTTTGCAAAATTAAAGAAAGTACTTTGCAACCGAAACATAAACATTGGGCTCAGAATACGAATGCTTCTCTGATATGTATTTAATATCATGCTCTATGGCGTAGAAGCTTGAACACTTAAGAAAGAGCAAACAAACAAAATACAAGCCTTTGAAATGTGGTGTTACCGCAGAATGTTGCGTATAGCCTGGATTGAAAGAATAACTAACAGAGAAGTTTTGACAAGGATGAACAAGGAATGTGAAATAATAAATACAATAAAAAAGAGGAAACTAGAGTACTTAGGCCATGTAATGAGAAATCCCAAATACGCACTGCTCCAACTCATCATGCAAGGGAAGATAAAGGTTAAAAGAAATGTTGGTAGGCCTAAAATGTCTTGGCTAAAAAATCTCAGAGATTGGTTTAATTGCAGCAGCATTGAACTATTTCGATCGGCCGTCGACAAAATCCGTATAAGAATGATGATAACCAACCTCCGTGAAGGCGAAGGGCCATAAGAAGAAGAAGTTATCAAAAATAAAAATAATGTTTACATTATACGATTACTACAATATTCAGGCGTTGGTAAGAACGTGTACACGTATTTGCTGTTCGAAAACAATGCGAGAACTCAAACCAAGAGTAAGACCGAGAAAAATGGATGGAAGACGTGAGATGTACAATGTAAAAATGTGCATTCTCTGGTGGCAAACAAGAGGAGCAAAATAAAATAGAAACACTTGGAAAGAAGTATGAAAGATAGTAGACAATAGAGGGAAGTAAACTCCCACGAATGCCTTACACCAGAAAGAGTAGATAAGCTAAGGACTGGGTTATGTTATCTTATATGACTGTTGAAAAATCACCTGATCTTAGTGCTCCTGATTAGATTTAGCGATAATTGAAATAACGTATTTAGGGGAGCAAACTCACAACGATCTTATAGTTGAAGAATTATTTTCAATGTCTTTATAAAACTTTGATTTTCAAAAATAAATTACAAAACTTAAAACATAAAGAAACGATTAAATAAAAAGTAGAGAAAATAGAGAAAAGAAGTAAAAAATGTAGTTTTGTATAAGTCTATAGTGTTAAATATAAAGTTACTTAAAAGACATTAGAGGTACTTATACAATGTTGCACAGAAAAATCATAATAGCTGGGCGCTGTGTAAACACAGCTATCTGACAATCAAATCCTTTTAAACTCTCACACCCCTCCGTTTCCGCCAGCCGACTAGCAACTTAACGGGTTTATAATCCGTTTGTACGTCCGATGAAGGCCGGAGTCAGGAAGGCGTGCAGAAATTACGAACGAAATTAGGGCAGAGGAAGCGGAGAGTGCTGTTGTTCTGCAGTTTGTAAATCTGCGGCCGGATGTGCGGCGAAAGGGAAGCGCCGAGGAGAGCGGGCCGCGCAGGAAGGATATTGGGCAGCGCCGATCGAGACGCGAGTTCTGGGGCCGTCACTCCGCCCGGATTTATTCGGGGAAGACGTGCAAGTTCAGATACTGCAAAGTCGCGCTGCATATGAAACTGGCGGAGCTTAAATAACTCAATCACATTTTTCGCTGCATACATTTGATCACTGCAGGCGCGCCATCTTGAATTTTTACAATCTTATTCTATTTTCATATCTTTGACACTGAAGATTTCGTTTACGGTATGCGCGCCGCTCCCGCGGCTGAATGCCAACAATTTCTCTCCAGTGCAGAACTTAACGAGTGCCGTAGACATGCAAATCGAATAACGTCCCTCCTTTATTTAGAGTAGCTCATCTGACATCATAGATTGGAATCTGCAATTTCGCAAAACGAGTGGGAATTTTCGAGCTCCAATTCCGCGTGTCACTCAAATGAATTCGGATTTGATAGACACAGATAAGAACTTTTGTTGGTCTTTTCTATTTAGTACACACAAACTACAACTACAAAGTTTAACATTACTATGTAGTGTATAGATTTATAAATAGAATTTGTTATATAGTAAATAAAAGTTCTGTGTATTTCTCTAAATTAGCACTAATATTTGGCTCTTTATCATGTACAAGATCGTTGAGGTAAATCTTAAAAATTAAATTCATATACATGACATTAAGTACAATTAATATAAATAGTATTGAGAATCATATTATTTAATGTAGCCCCCATCAGCTACCACGACTTTCGAAATTTAAATCTGCTGTAGGACAACACAGTTTTCTTCTCCATATATGTTACTATCTCTATGATAGGGGATTTTAAGCTACCTTTGGTGTTACGGTGGCTTTTTTTAAGTTTTGCCTCGACCACGCCCCACACATAGTAGTCAAAGGGATTGCAGTCAGGGTTGGTAAGTAGCCATAAGTTGAAGGACCAGCGGTAATATAAGAAGACTTGACAACTGTCAAGAGTTAGAGTCCCAGCACTATCACAGAAGCGGGAAATTTTGTATGCAAATTGGCTTATCCTACCTTGAATGAAGTTCTTTTCATCCGAAAAGAATGTCGGCCTTAATGTGGTTGGGCCTATAATGTCTTGTTCATCTTGTTGTTTTCAGTCAACAATTGGGGGTTCTTCATGACAAAAGACTTGTAATGCAGGATTTGGTTTACTGCTAGACTGTGCGTTAACCTTGCCACGCCAATTTTTTGTTAGATCAATCGGATTCTACCCAGAATCGTAGTCAATCGCCTTTTTCAATTTGCGAATTTATCACTTTTCTTGCGATCAGATCTTTTGCTGTAAGTTGTTCGATTAGCAGTTACGTCCTCCTGGTGGTGAAATTCTTCGTGCTTTTTGGCTGCGTTGTAAACTTAAATCTTTTTGTAGCTAAACCACGTATTCTCATTTTCTTAATTTATTTGATTACGTGAATCTATTTTGTGGTACGTAATAGGAGACTACGCATACCTATACGTTAGGGAATATAACATAGAAGTATGGATGACCTTTGTTGACTTCGATATTATAGAAATATGGTCTATAATAAAATCTCCACGAAATGCTAAGGTAGACCAACGTTATATAAATATTATTGAGAACATATATGAGATCCACGATGACTATAAAAATATATAAGACAACGGATAGAATAAAGAGTCAAAAGAGGAGTTAGCCAACGAGACGTAATATCACCAAAATTATTTACCCTAGTACCCGAGGACATTTTTAAAAACCTAAAATGGAAAGATAAATTATTAAAAATACAAGGAGAATACTTACATAATCTGAGGTTTACTAGTGATATTGCACTGTTTACAAGGGATAAATAAGAACCAATGAACATGCTAGAAAAATTACAAGAGGAAGTTGCAAAAGTAGGACTACACATGAACAATAAAAACACAATTTACTACAAATTTACCAAATACAGACAAAATAATTTCTATTCATAGGCAAACAATAAACAGTACTCATGTCAGGTCAATCTATAAAACTAGAAAAACAAAATCAGAAAATAGAGATAGATAGCAAAATTAGACTAGGATGATCAGTCTATGGAAAATTAAAGAACGTATTGAATATATGGCATTAAAAACAAAAGTTTACAAACTGTGCATATTCTCAGTTTTTACATACGATTCTGAGACCTGGGTCTTAACTAAAAAAATTAAGAACAAACTACAAGTATACCAGAAGGACGTAGAGAAAAGGATTCTAGAAAAATCACTGAAAGATCACAAACAAACCAATGGATAAGAGAAAAAACAAAGTTATAGACATCATGAGAAGAATCGGCTCTTTAAAATGGCAATGGGCAGATCGTGTAGCTAGGCAAACAAAAAAATGGATCGGCTACATCATCAGATGAAGACCATGGGAAGAACGAAGAAGTGGTGAAAAACTCCAACAGCGCTGGTATGATGAGAGAGAGAAAGTTGCGGGACTCAACTGGTATCAAGTTGCACAAAACAAAAACACAGACAAATATGAGAGAGAAAACGGCTGAAGAAGAAGAAAATATTAATTTAAATAGTCAATTACCTTACTGGACAATCAAAATAACGGTAAAATAATCAAAAGAAACCAAAACTAATAATGTAACAATAATTAATAACTTACTAAAATTTAATAATTATAACAATTATTTCAATTGAACCAACCATTTCATTTAATAAAATTGCTCTTGTTCAATAAAATAGGGTGCTATAGCAAGGTCAACCAATAGAAGACTTTGAATAAGACCGATATTTATGCTGCTTGGCAAAAAGCAAAAATGAAAAGAAAACGTATATGCAATTAACATTTCAGCAAAATTAGATTAAGACAATTTTTGATTAGATTTAGACGATAAAATTCAGTTACTGAGGAAGTAGATTTTCTTTTGGAATTAATTTTTATTAGCAATCAGAATGTTTACAATATTCTATGAGCTAATTTTATGTACAAACGATAAGAAAGGTCATGAGAGGAAGGCATCCAGTGAGGCCACCCCTAATTTAATCTCTTAAGTCTATTGGCCACTTCCTTTTCAATCTTCTGTATTGAGGTGCTTCAGCTAGCGAAGGCATTATTACGTTTGGATGATTTGCTACGGTGTCGTGATGCTTCATTGCTCTTGCTTTTATTACACCCTGTACGAATGGCACATTGAGGTCAGTGTGAAGAGTTACGTTTGACACATACCACGGAGCATTAGCCAGCATTCTAAGTGTTTTAGACTGGAATCGTTGTATTATGTGTAAGGTTGAGTTCTTAGCGCATCCCCAAAGTTCGCAGATGGGGCGAATGATACTTTTGTAGATTAGTAGTTTATTATCTAATGTAAGGGGTGAATTTTTGCCAACGAGCCAATACGATTTTTCACAACGTATGTCCATTTTTTTACGTTTTTCATTGACATGTATTTTCCATGTCAAACGTCGATCGAGATGTAAACCTAAGTATTTCACTACATCTGTCTGCGGAATAGGTATGTTGTTTAGTAGGATCGGTGGACACGTTAAACGTTTGGTGGTGAATGTAACATGAGCAGATTTGGATTCATTTACTTTCACTTTATACTTTTCCATCCATATTTCTAGTAAGTTAAGATGTTCTTGTAATAGTTATGACGCGATAGCTGGATTCTCGTGGCATGAGAGCATTGCAGTATCGTCGGCGAAGGTTCCAAGTTGAGTTTGCGTTGTGGTCGGTAAATCATAGGTGTATAGAAGATATAGTATCGGCCCGAGAACGCTGCCTTGGGGGACAGCTGCTTTTATTTCTTTAATCTGAGATGTTTCACTACCTACTTTAATTTGAAAGTAGCGATATGTTAGATACGATTGTAGAAGTAAGTAATAACTGTGTGGTAGTAATTTCTTAATTTTATAAAGGAGACCTCTGTTCCACACTTTATCGAATGCACAACTTACGTTCAGAAACACTCCACTACAAAACTTCTTGTTGTCAAATGCCGAACGTATTGTACTGATCAATCGGTGGCATTGTTGTGTTGTGGAATCCCTGATGCGAAAGCCGAACTGATGAGTTGGTAGCCATTCTTCCTGAAGTTCACCATCGTTTATGCGTTTTAGTATTAACCTTTCCAGCAGCTTCGAAATTACCGGGAGTAGGCTGATAGGACGGTAGGATTTAATTTGGTCAGTAGGTTTGTCTGGTTTTGGAATTAGTATAATGTGTGCAAACTTTAGCACTAACGGCCAGTCGTATCGTAGCGCGAATCGTAGGATTCCATTTAACAGCATTTGTATAAATCGATGACCTTTCTCTGGTAGATGTTTTAGAACAATTCTCGTTACAAGGTCATAACCTGGTGACTTGTTGTTGTTTAATAGTCTGATCTGGGTTTCAATTTCCTGTAGTGTTAAACTACGTATGGGAAGAGACATTTGTAAGGGTGTTGCTAAGTAGGTTTCTATTTCTTCATCAGGCTCATGAGAGTTAGGTTGAAAAGTGGTTTGTAAGTGTTCCGCAAATGCATCAGCTTTTTCTTTGTCGGACCTGCTCCAGGGTCCCACTTCATCTCGTAGGGGCGGTACGTGCCCCTTGGGTCGTTTAATTCCCTTGGTTGCTCTCCAAATTATGAGGTCACGTACAGATAGTGAGTTAGTATAGTATTTAAAGGTTTCATTGCGAATTTCTTGCAGTCTACGTCTTAATTTATTGTTTAGTTGATTGAATCTGGTTTTATCAACTGCCATGTTGCTCTTGCTCGTCTTTTTTCTGTAACTAATTCCCTTATTTCAGTTGGAATATTTGGTGTATTGGATTTTAGATTATTAATTTGTGGTGTTGCATTCCATTCTGCTTCCTGTATAGTTGTGATTAAGTGATTAATTGCATATTCGAGGTCATCGTTTGTTGTTAAGCGTAGGTTTGTATCGAGAAATTCGTTAACATGAGCTTGGAACGCTTCCCAGTTGGTTCTTGCATTACTGAGAGTAGGTCTGGGTTCTACATATAGTATTGTTGAGCTCACAGTTGCTATTATTGGCGTATGATCAGAGGAAATATCATGGTTGGAGACAATATCCATGTAATTTGAGGACATACCGTGGATAATAAAGAGGTCTAACAAATCTGGAATTTTAGTGGGGTCCGTTGGCCAGTATGTTGGACTACCCGTTGACAGAAAGCCATAGTTTCTATCTTCTAGAAGTTTGTACAGTTCTCGTCCTTTAGTCGTTGTCAGACGTGAGTCCCAGTGTGTATGTTTGGCGTTAAAATCTCCGCTGGTGAGAAACCTTGGCCCTAATAATTCGAAGAAGGGCTGTATCATTTGTTTGGAAATGTTATGACGAGGTGGACAATAAACACTTGCTATAACTAGGGGTGCTGGCAGTCTCTCGACTTCTATCATGGTACCTTGAAGGTAGTCTGCCGAATAAGAAGGTAATTGATAATGTTTTATGGAACTACAAATTATTATGGCTGAACCACCGTGAGCAGAGCCTTCTGGATGTTCTGTATGATATACTGAGTATTGAGGTATTGTAAAATAAGTTCTTGAGGTGAAATGTGTTTCTGAGATTAATAAGACATCAATATTATTGAGACGTGTAAAGGTGTCTACTTCCAACTTTTGTTGTTGTAACCCGTTGGCATTCCACTGTGCAATCTATAAGTATTTAGCCATTAGTGGAGTAATTTGTTAATGACTGTAGTTAACATATTTAGTATTATACTGTTCTGCTGGAGTAGTTGATTAAACATAGTTTTGAACTCTTCAAGGAATTGTTTCAAACTAACATCTTCACTAGAAGAGGGTTTATTCCGTACTGCTTGCGCGTAGTTTGGATATATATTTGTTGGTTGGTTGGTGATCGACTGACTGTTTTGGTGTGGTAATGGAGGAAAATTCTGTTTTGTTAAGTTTGGAGGTCGGAGAGTTGGCTGTTGCTTGTGGGGCTGGTACTTTCGTTTGAGCTCTTGATATATGGAACATCCCTTGTAATTAGCTGAATGTGACCCTTCACATAGGATTCATGTAGCTGGAGTTGCACGGGTTTTTTGACAGCTTTTTGTATCGTGCGGACCTGCACACTTCACACAAGCAAAAGGTCTATTGCAGTAGCTTTTAGTATGCCCGTAATTCTGGCAACGGGTACATTGTACTATATCTTTACTTGGTTTTGGTGGTTCAAATGTAACGTTTTTATTTTGTATTGAGCGTATGCTGTATATGTCTTTGTATATAGCTGGCTCGAGATCTACATAAAATATTGGCAAGGGGGTTTTGTGTTGTTTGTTTTGTAAGTTCATGATATTGCGTACTGTGTGACCTAGTTTTTGTAGGGCTTCTTTAATGTCGTCTAATGGGGTAGTAGGATGTAGATGTTTTAATACGACTCTATAAGGACGATCATCTTTCATCTGATATGTATGATGTACAATCTTAGCATCTTGCAAATCTTTAATAAGTGTGCGATATGTATCAGGTGTTCTTGCATTGATTTTAACTACATTAGTATGTAGACTTTTTGTGGTGTACTGCTCTTCTGCAGCTATTAAGTGTAAACTTTCGGTCATCTTCGTATAGTCGAGAACGCCATGGATGAAGATTGTTGGTGGCTTGTGTTCACTTAATTTTTGTTGTTCTTTATTAATCGATTGATTTGTTTCAACGTTTTCAGTTAATGCTGAAAATCTGTTTCCATCTGTAATTAATGGTTCGTTTTGAGTGTTAGATGTTTGTGCGTGGAGATGTTTTGTTAATCGTTTCCGTTTATTATTTGCCAAAAATGGCGGGGTTAGTTTCCGTTTCTTCATCATTTCCTGAATCATCAGGTTCGCTTGTATATTGAATTGGTGGATTCACTTGTTCGCCGTTGTGGTGAGAGGCGTAAAATTGTAGTGGATTTAATGTTTACAAAATTGGATGATTCTGTGACGATAAATATGACGGGGTTGAGAGAGCTAGGAATGGATTGTTGTTGTTGATAAGAACAATGGGATTTTGTGTTTTGTATTTTGTATAGGATTTCCATGCATTTGCTGCTGGCTGTTAATGTTAAATGCGCCGTTAAAGCCGTTGCCGGCCGGCAGCATTTTTGTGAAGTAATTAATTTATTAGTGTTTTAAAGTTATTTAATTGACTGATTAATAATTAATAGTCACTTACAGTTTATTTATTCAATATTTAAAGTTTAAAGTATAAGTTGACCAGAGGTCACGCTTAATCGCTTGGCACTTGATATGATATCTCGCAGACCGCTCGCAACATCTTTATTCTTTGAAATTCAAATAGCGACTAGGAAGTAGATTTAGAAACTAAAAATTTGTTGACGACATACAGCAAGCAGCATGAGCCAACGAGGGGAGTCAACTACTACTGGATTAGAAAACTCGTTTTTAAAAAACGATAGGAAAGGAAACGTCGGCATCAAACAACTGCGCTAACAGATAAGACCATCTGATGAAATAGTTAAGTCGTAGAATCAAAAAGTTAATAAACGAGACCTTCAATAAGTACCTCAACCAGCTTTCCTATAAAAAGGACACTGATTTTTTATGATAAATCGCTTCATCGCGATTTTTCAAGAAAATAATTATCAAACTGACCAACTTAATTGACGCTTCATTTCAGATTAAGCACGTGCTACTATATTGGAAGATCACGGAAGTTACCATGATTCCTAAATCCAGAAAACCAATGAATGATGTGGTATCGTACAGATTCATCCCTCTCCAACTAGTTATCTTTGAACTGCATAAGAATTTGTCCTAGATATATTTAAGACAATTATTAATAAAACAGAACATTGTGTATTTTGGAATAAGCATCCAAGTTTAGAACATATTTAACTAGTCTCGGACGCCGTCTTAAAGACTTTTAGAAAAAATAAAATTTGTTCGCCTATATTCTTGGACTTAGCCCAAACATTTGATAAGGTGTGTCGTTCATAAATCTAAAATTTGCGTGTAAATGGCTACTTAAAAGACCATAGACTGTTATTCAAATCTTGCGTTAACAACAGGCATGTTCGCATTCGATAAGAAGACATTTACTACAAGTAAAAACCCATCAGATCTGGTCTAGCACATAATATGACTGTACCGACACACCTCAAACTACTAATACCGAAGTATTTTTGCAACTAGGACTGAAGAGCTTAAAGCCAATAATACTGAGGTGTAAAGCAGAGCATAGTGCGCATATTTTGATTTTCGTGTAATAAAAATCTGAGTTATGCCATTTTGATAAATCTTGAAGCATTAACTATTTAATTTAAGATCTTATTGAAGCAGAATTACTTGTTAGTATGTGTTATAGTTATAAAGCAATTAAAATCAATGAGATGTTTTAACAAAAACATGACTAACCAATGCCGTCAAGAATAAACTCAAATTGTACTAGCAAAAAACTTTTCAACACTATCTAACTTCCTTGTCCCGAGCCGACTACAGTATCTGGAAAGTTTCTAAAGCTAATGAAAGATCACAGGCTGTTAATCCACCTTTAAGAAAACCAAATAATGAGTGGGCTAAGACAGATCAAAAAAAGCAAATCTCTTCGCCCAGCACTTTGCCCAAGTTTTCACCCCCTACTCTACTGCACTCGATGTTGAGATTCAAGACTTCCTTCAGACGCCACTTCAAATGTCGCTGCCCATCAAAAGCTTCATCTATACTGAGGTGCTTGATGAAACTCGCCATCTAAACAATAACAAAGCCCCTGGGTATGACCTAATTACGGCTAAAGTGCTTACTGAACTGTCCAAAAATAGTATAACGTTTTTACGAAACCTGTTCAACTCCATATTGAGATGCCAATATTGGCCATTATCGTTAAAATTCGCGCAAATTATTCTAATACCAAAACCTGGCAAACATGCTGAAGATGTTGCCTCTTACCGTCCAATAACTCTGCTGCCACTACTCTCTAAGCTGTTAGAAAAACTTATAATCAAAAGACTGTATGATAGTGACATACTGTAAAACTGCATACCAGACCATCAGTTTGGATTTAGGTACCATTCCACGATTCAGCAATGCCATCGATTTGTAAATATCATCAATGCGGCCCTCAACGCCAAATCTTACTGCCCTGCAGTTTTTATAGACATTAAACAGGCATTTGACAAGGTGTGGCATGATGGCCTATTATATAAAATTAAAGAAAATTCTTCAAGCTACAGAAGCCCGCTACTTAGGTCTCCATTTAGACCGACAACTCACCTGGAAGTCTCATATATTGAAAAAACGTAAAGAGATTGATCTGCGAATTAAGAAAATGTACTGGGCGCTTGGTAAAAAGTCGTGTCTTTCCCTCGAAAACAAGATCCTGCTCTACAAAACAGTAATCAGGCCCATATGGACTTACGGCATTGAGCTATGGGGCTGCTCTTGTAAGTCCAACGTTAACATTATTCAACGCCTGCAATCCAAAACCATCAGACTGCTAGCAAATGCTCCGTGGTATGTCAGCAACTTGACCCTGCATACGGACCTACAAGTCACAACGGTAGGAGAAGAACGTACCAAACGAAGTAACACCCACTTTGCGCGGTTGCACGCCCATCCCAACACCCTCGCATCCAACCTTCATCAGGATCCCCCACTGAGAAGATTAAAAATAAAGAAATTGCCCAGTGATCTTAAAGGAGTGCAACTCTAATGAAACGGGATAACATCGCTGCATGGACGCCCCCTCACATCAAATGTCATCACATTAGCTCATAGAACATTGATTTATTGTATTACGTTCTGATTGTTAATTTGCTTATAACCAATAAAAAAAAATACTCCATCTATCGACTCTTAATAAGATGTAACAGTAGCCTCCAATAAAAAATCTAATATAAATTTAGTTTTTAGACATACCTTGAAAACTAAAGTTTCAAGTAAAAGCTTTCCATAAAAAAACTCAATGGTCGTTATTGTTTTTACTTTAGCGATTTTAATAAATCACTGCATTTGTTTCATTTTTTGGTTCCAAAATCGTTATAGAAATTTATCATTTTGTATTAGTTACCATATTTTGCTTTATTATTGCTTCCTTGTGCCAGTTGTGTTCATTCATTATAAGAATTTGTGTTGTTTCATTACTTATGCTGTCCTTATCAGTTTAATTTATTTTCTTACTAAAACTATTTCGTCCTTAATTCTTCTTTTGATATTTGAATGTTTGCATACTATTTTTGCTTTTTAATCATATCAAGTTACAATTGTTTAGTAATATTGATAGGTTGTTGCTATTAAACGAAATAAATTAAATATATAAGCTCTCCCTTCATTGAAAACCACCTTAGCGATTCGCAAGATCTACATTTCCAAATATTTTTATACTAATACTAAATTTAAATGTATGCGAATTTGAGTTTAAAGAACAGTTTATAACGATATTTGATAATACGAACAACATTTAACTGCATTTAAAAAACCTTGACATGAGATTTCACAGTATCTACTAAACTGTTTTTATTAGTCGTTACATGACAGAATAATTAATAACGGTCATTTTAACACCTATAAGAACATTTTTATTTCTCTACAGTAGTATCAAAATAAATTTGGTTTGAACTTACCTTATTCTGATTTTATATTATACTAAATGTGAGGTAAATTAGTTGAGCATTTTTCTAAGTGGGTGCTAAATGCTGCACTGATACCAGACTTCTTCTAAAATTTGGTATTGTATAAATGTTTCTATTTCAGTAAATTCTTTTGCGTTACTACAGAATTTTAAGTCAAATTTAAAAAGTAATGAAATCGCGGCTTAACAACTAGAAAGCTTTTAAGCAACATCTAAAATTTTACCAATAGAAGAGTATATTTACCTTTCTTATAGAATTCTATATGATAAATGAACAACGGTTAAATAAAAGTATCTTTAAAAGCTTGTAATTTGTATTTTTGTTTTATATTTATATCACTTGGTATAATAAAATGTAACATTTGCTTGCTCTGATGTTACTCACTAGCTCGCCTTATATGTACAAGTTTATAAATAAAATTCAAATAGCATCTTACAATATAAGTTATATTTTATTAAAAGAAGGAACTCTAAAATACTTCCAAGACAAGCGAAGCCCATATTTTTTAGAATTAAACAATTTTTGCAATATTTAAAATTTATTCTTTGGATAAAGTCAAATGGAATTCTTAGAAAAATATTAAAATGCAAGTGCCAAACTAGACAAAAACAAACTCTTCTTCGTTGATTACGAATAAATTGTTCATTTGTAATATCAAAAATAATGCAAGTTTAATAGCTTATCAAATTGTATATTATCAAAAAACACAATAAAATAAACAAATATTGATAGAAAATAACGAAACTCTACCTAGAGTTATTATTATGTTATAAAAATCGACCAACAACTACGATAAATTTAAAATAGAGCTTTAGGTGACAGCTTTCAATTTATTTTACTTTTCGCTTTATTGTACATTAAACTTTTAATCTTAAGCTGGTGTTGTCTATTATTACACAACGTAACAATGCTTTTACAAACAAAACAGATTGAATCTTTACAAATTTCTTAGTAAATAAAATACCAGTAAATTTATTGTTATTCAATTTTAAATCAGACATCCATAAATGTTATTAACTTTAACTTTTCTACTGAAAGTAGCATTTTTAATATTTTACAACGCAAAGCAGCAAGTAGTTGATAAAAAAACCGTGGGAGACAAGATAACACTAATTAACATACAGATTAGAACAAACTTTTCAAAACTTCTATTGGCAAAATTATGAAAATAGTTCTAATGTACTTGATGTCATAAATTTGCAAGAATAAAAGTCATATTTATTTGAAAAGACCGACTTAAAACTTTTATTAGAATTTATTTTGGGCGTGAAATCTGCTGAGTATTCTATTGAGAACTCTAACACAGTACAACATTTTCAGCTCATTGATTTTGGACTCAATTCTGAGAATTGCACGTGAAAGTAGCTCCAAAAATAAGAACTTCTGCATCATTCGTTTTGCCAAGTTGGCTGCATTAATAATTTAATGGCTGTGGAATAAACAACTCTTTTGTTCAGAATGAATTACATTTTAAAACCAGAAGAACATTGAAAATTTCAATATGGAAAATAACAAGTGCCCAAAATTGGATGATTTTTGTTACGTTTGTGGTCATATCGTCCCAAAAATAGGCAAACAGGATCGAAAAAACTTGTTTACTGAGGAATTCAAAACAGCGTATTGTCATTATTTTGATGAAACAGATTTAAGTGGTGCAAATTTTACGCCGAACACAGTGTGCAAAAGTTGTTATAATACCCTTATAATGTGGATGCATGGAAAAGGTGTACAGTTTTCTTTTATGAAGCCACTAATTTGGGTACAAGACCTAACTGGACATGATAAATCCAGGTGCTACGCATGCATAAATTCTGGTTATGGATTGAACAGAAAAAAATTGAAAACAAAAGTATACATTCCCGCTTTTACTGCGTCACTTCCAGTACAACGCGCTGCTGTTACCGATCCACCTAAACCTCCGAGGTTGGATACTGTCTCCCTGCAAGCCGAAACCGTTTTCACCAATCCGACCAATGTGAATGATGCAGATTGGACACCCCATATTGAAGGTAATGCACCACAACCGGTAACACAAATCGAAATGGATTACATTGTGGCTAAGACGGGACTATCACAAAAAATTCAGAATTTTTGACATCATTTTTGAAACGTAAAAAACTGACATAGCAAAATGTCAGCGCAACATCATACCGAAAGCGCCAAGCTGATTTTCAGAAATTTTATTCCGTTGACGAAGCAAATACGTTCACTTACTGCCATGATATCTCAGGTTCAGTGAAAAATATGGGAATGGATTATATCGCTGGCGACTTCCGTTTATTCATCGACGGTTCAGTTTCAAGTTTGAAGGCTGTGCTGTTGCACAAAACAAACAAAATACCATCCTTTCCATTGGGATTCAGCACAACTGTGAAGGAAACGTATGAAACATTGGGTGAAATTTTGGAGAAAATCGAATACAATGTACACAAATGGAAGATTTGTTGTAATCTAAAGGTTGTCAACATAATACAAGGCATTATATTAAAGGGCGGTTTTCCAAAATACTTCTGCTTTCTTTGTAATTGGGATTCGCGATACACAGGGAATCAATATCAATGTAAAGATTGGAAAGCAAGAACTCCCAAGCTCGAGAAACAATTAAAATTACGTAATGAACCTTTGATAAAGGATGTAGATGATATTTTGTTGCCATCGCTCCACATGAAATTAGGAATAGCTGGGACATTCGTTGAAGTGGTAGTCAAAGATATTGAGGACGCCTATGACTGTTTGAAATCCATCTTTCCAAAACTCAGTGAAGCTAAAATTAGAAAAGGTACGCATCGTTGTCTGTATTTAAATATTGTCATAACTAAATTTGTTCACTTCGATATATTCGCATTACCAATAATTTTTTCGCAAATGCTTTTTTTTTATTTCAAACAGGTACTCTGAATGGACCGGATATACGAAAATTAATGAAAAGCGAATCTTTCACAAATATGCTTTCGAACCATTATAACCATCTATGTGCATGGGACGCATTGAAACAAGTCATTGAAGGCGTTTTAGGAAAGAACCGTGTACAGCGAGATGACATACAGACACGAGTGGACAAGTTGCTGTATTATTTTGAAAAAATCAATGCATCCATGACGTTAAAACTACATTTCATGCATTTCCACATTGATACCTTTTTGGCACAATTACCTCAGGAATCAGACGAACAAGGAGAGAGGTTCCACCAGGTGACCAAGCCAATGGAAAAGCGATTCAAAGGCAACAAATTAGATGCATTACTTGCGGAGGTTTCTTGGTGGAGTTCTAAAATTATGTAGTTTGAAGATGAAAGCACCGAAGATGAAGATGACACTGAAATTGGTGGACACACTGAAGAAAACATGCCCTTAAATATTATGTCTAACTCAGAACATGAATATGAACAACCTACGAAGAAAACAAGATCATCAGAACCACAAGCGTCAACTTCAACGAGGATGGTGTAAGAATAGCTGTAATATGAATCGGAATTTTTATTTTCATGCAAAATAAAGTTTATAAAGAAAACAAACAGCATATTTGTGAATTTGTAATCCACTTATTGAGCAAAAAAGATGAAAAATGGGGAAAAAATGGGCATTTTTGCGATTTTTAAGGCACTGGATGCACTTTTTTCGGGTAGGTTTGTTCCGCTTTTTTTTCTCCTATTCAATATCTACAATTTTGCTTCAGACACAAAAGAAATATTCCGTACGAGATATAACCGTGTTAAAATATAGAAAAAGTGATACAAATCCACCTTGAGCAAAAAAATTCGTATGGCCATTAAATTATTAATGCAGCCAACTTGACAAAACGAATGATCTTATTTTTGGGGCTACTTTCACGTGCAATTCTCAGAATTGAGTCCCAAAATCATATGTTGTACTGTGATAATATACTAGGTACATTCAAGTTACAATATATACAAATTTTTGCTCAGGACTGGGAACAGATAGAAACATGAGGTTTATTTTAAAATACGTGCGCACTTTTTGTGAATGCGTAACAGAGATGGCAGCGCTGCACGGCACACAAGACTCTAGCGGCAGCGGCAAGAGTGGGGACTGTTATTGATACTTAAAATAGCGACGTCTTCATTGCAAAAACAGTGTGTAATCATTGGTTTTTTCCATTTTCGTGGTGTGATACTGAATGAAATTCATCACCAATTGAGTGAGACATGTGGTGATGGTATTATGGATGTATTTACTGTGCGTTTGTGGGTGCGATAGTTCAAAGAAGGCAAAACGTCGTGTGATAACAAACCAAGACAATCTCTGCCTCGCACCAGCCGGTCTGATGACATGAGAAACTTGTCTTGGAGAATCGCCGAATAAGTGTGGAACACATCGTCTCCAAAGTTGGTATTTGCTTGGAATTTGTGCACACATTCCTGCATGAAGACTTGAAAATGAGAAAAGTGTCCTCCAAGTGGGTTTCTATTTACTTGACGGGCTCCTAGTGACTTTTGGCTGTTTCCAACGATAAAATACACTGCCTGTGGTCGCAAATTTATTACTCGAGCCGCTATTGCATCATCGATTTTTTAGTGAATAACACACACCCAAAGAAGAAAATTATGGCGTCGACGTTGTGAAAAATGTGTACGTCTGCAGAGATATTACATCAAGAAGTGACACAAGTTTTACGGTTTTTGTGGATTACTTCGCGAGAAAAAAATTGGAGGTGTTTTAACTTGAATGCACTTCGTATAATAAATCAAAATACTATAAAATGATGTCAATACGCAGTAATAACCGAAGGTCTGATAAAAACCAAAACTGAATTTTTCATCTACCAGATCAAGAAGAAGCACATATTTTGAGTATTTCTTAAGAAGTTACACTTACCTACAATTACTAATGACATAATTACATTGGTATATACAAAACCAATATAAAGCATCAAACTATATGGAACGAAAAAATCTTATTTATTGTAAATTTATAAGTATCATGCATTAATAAAGTCATATTAACAGACATATGCATGTCAATTTAACAATAACCCAATTCTGCAAAATTTGTTGCAGCAGACCTCTCAATGCACCAATAGCACTGGTATGTAGCCTACGTCTAAATGCAAACAAAATTCAGGTGTTCCTGAGTGCTGATTTAAATGCATTTCCAATCAGCATTTTGAGGCCACTCGAAACTCATTTGAAAAAGCTTTTAGCTCGCTCGTAATTTGTTATCCTTAATGACACTCATTTTGCTATAAAAACAATTTCTGTTTAATAATCCCCCCGAGCAAAGCCCGAAAGAACCTTATAATAAATTACCGCCTATGATTGATTCGACTTTGCTTTTAAGTAGCAAAAAACGGAAAATCTGTCGTGTCTAGATTTCCCTCTTTAGTGGCGTACTTGGAAATATTTTTACGGACTGCAGAAAATAAAATTAGCCCAACAGTGAGTTTTATTGGCTTGCGCAATTTTGAATAACAATTATTTCTTAGCTTAACCACGTCTTTGTTATATTCCGGCTGCAGTGTTCTTACTTTATTCTAAATGTTAAATTTAATTTATTGCCTAAATGCAAAGTAACAGTGGGTACGACAAAATTATGTTAACATGTACTAGCCTAATAGGTTGCTGTGAAGTTCTTTTAGATCACTGTAAAGTATTTTAAGGTGGAGGAAAAAAATGGAAGGGAAATGTTGAAGGGCCAATTTCAGTTGAAGAGTTAAGCACTGAGAAAACGGGTTTTTCGGAACCATTAAAGCCTTTATATTTTTCGAAACCTGTAGCTTTCTCGGGATCCTCGGTATCCCCACTGTCATCACCTCCGTTCTATTCGTACGAAAAAGTAAGATCCTATAAAAGTCATCGAAGTGTTATCTCCTTTAAGACACACACGTTCTTCGTTATCTAAGGAGTTGGATGCTTCCACCCCTCAAAAATGCTCAAAGAATGAATGACTTCGTTGACATTGTCCTGTATAGATGCTTTAAGCTAAACTTCGCAAATTATAACCTTGCAAGTTTTTAAAATCAATTGGGTGCAAGGTGACAGTAAACTGAGTTTCTCAATTAAGAAGATATTGAAGGCCATGGTCTACTTATGCTTTTCAAATGCTTTGACCAATCGAAAGCTGACTATAAATGCTTGTTCCCATTGACCGCGACGCAATGCCTGTGTACCATTGCAGCATTGAAATTTAACAACAAACCATCTGCTAGCATAATCGGTTCACTGCCCCCAACAGATGACATACCATCTTAGTGTGACTGACATGTTTGTCGTTTATTTACTGTACATGCATATTTATAATAAAAAAATTGCATTTTAGTTTATATGCTTTACGTGATTGTTTTCGACAACTCATTTCTGTGACAGAAATCATCTTAAGGATATCTCTTCCTGTATTTTATATAAAAAAACAACATAAAATCAGTAGTCAGCAAAAAACTTGTGTAGGAAGCAGTGAATTGCGTCGTATCACTTTGACGGTGGCACTACGTTTCAAGATGCTGTTATAGGGCGACTTTAATTCCAGCGGGATAATTCTAAGACGTTATGACATGTGTCTTAATTTACTTGGCGATTATGTCGAAAGGTAATGTACAATTCGAATAAAGAGATCATTGGGCATAGAGCTGGTGAGAAAGCTAAAAAGTAGGAAAGCACCTGGAACAGATGGAATACCAAATAAACTGCTTAAGTATGACGGTAAACATCTATGAAACCAATTGATAATGTTGTTCGAAAAATAATGGATACAAACACTTTCAAACGAATGGAAAAAGAGCATAGCCATACCTATATTTAAGAAAGATGACAAAAAACAACCAGATTATTATAGAAGCATAATGCTCCTAAATTCCACAATTAAATTGTTTATTTGCACCTAAAATACATCACAATGAATGAAAAATCAGGGATTCAGAAAAAGCAGGCCAGTCACAAATGCTATATTTAAATTGCAATAGGTCATAGAAAATGCCATAGAATTTAACAAAACAGCGTTTATATGTTTTATAGATTTGGCCAAAGCCTATGATCGAATTATATTTGCAGATGTCATTAACATTCTGCAAGAAAAATATATTCTACATAAAATAATTAGAGTAATATAAAATTTGAACACAAACGCAATAACAAAGGTGTTAATTAACAACAGCTTGACAGAAGACACACCAGCGGGTATAGCAATACGGGAGGGTGACTCTGTAAGCCCACTGCTGTTCAGTCTTGTGATGGGTAAAATCAGTAATAGTGTCCAAACGGCCGGACAAGGATATAAAACTACTAAAGAAAAAATAAAACTACTTTGCCACGCGGACGATGCAGTAATAATATGTGAAAGCGAAGATGATTTACAAGGAATATTACAGAAATTCCAACTAACTGCTACAAAATATAAGATGAAAATATCGGCACACAAAACAAAGGCTATAGTAAAATCAAACGACACATTTCACTGTAAAATAGCCATATACTACACTATAATTAAACAAGTCATGTCGTTCCAATAACTGAAAGTAAAACTAATAGCGCATCACGATGGGGTTAACAAAGTAAGACACTACATAAACAATGCTACAAGAATATCTGCAGCATCAAAAGACACTATATGGGACAATAAATATATACAATAGGAGAGTACGATATGTATATATAAAACTTATCCACGACCAATAATGTTATTTGCTGCTGAAATCAAAGCTGACACCGCAAATGAAATCCATGCTAAGAACAATTGAAATGAAGATTCTAAGAAGAATAACTGGACACAGCATAAGAGACAAAATCTCAAATGCAGTAATACGACAAACGTGCGATATTCCAGATATAGTAAGATGGGTCCGGGGAAGGAGAAGAGGTTGGGCTTGTAAGAATAGCCAGAAATGGGAAGCCCCTAACGCGTAGACTATCTGGCAAACCATCTGCAGCGATGGCTAGAATCTCAGATTTTCACTTTCCAAGAAAATGAAATACGAGAACGCAATTAGATAAAGAAACAAGCCGCAGGCTTCTTTTAAGAAGAAAAAAAGGAAAAGTGAACATTGGAGTTGATATAGAATCACAGTTTGTAAGGAAGCATTTGAAGATGTGCAGTGCTCTTTTCAGTAATGCACACGACGTACATCACGTCAGCTATTTATCCTGCCTTACATATCAGAGCTTCTAATTAGGAGAATCTCAAATGGTTACAAGAAACCTAGGCGGTGTGACGGGTCTGCTGCATCTCCTGCTAATCCAACTCTCTCGGTGCCAAAAGTCAAAAAGACCGCCATTGTACGCCAGGGTTCCGAATTTGTCAGCAACGAGATGAGCCGCCGCGTCAACACAGCACCTATCTCTAATCGCGCCTTACAATATAGAAATACAAGTCAAACAATAACTGTCGGCGGGTGGCGCGCGGAACGTGCTAATACCCAACTTAACGAGTTCTGAACGCTGGGTACACATTTCCTAACTTTCGTATTACCGCCTAAGTGCCGCCTTCTTACAGCTCGACTCAATTTCAGCGAGGTGTTTGAGTTGCGCCGGCTTCCTTTATTTTTCTAGTTGCAGGCGGGCGGGCCTCCCGAACTTGTTTTGCTTGAAGCTGCAATTAGCAGGCGCACATGTTGGATCCTTTTAATTGATAGCTCGAGACGCGGAGCTTAGTCGCGAACAGAGACGTCGCGGGGTCTGCGTAGCTCCGAGCAGGAGTCCCGGATTTTCATCGTGCAGTGAAGAACAGTGCATACATTCCGAAATGTTTGGATAGCTTCCAGGACAATCGCGGTATTTACAAAGTACTGAAAATGCGGATTGTAGCGGCTTTAGTACTTGTCTATGTAGTAGGAATAAGAAATTATGACATCAGATAATTTTCCTCAGTAGCTCAGGACTTAAATGTAAAGTACTTTAAATATTTAACTTCGACCTTTTGCTCTCCAATTTACCAACTGTCAGTTAATTGGACATATTAAATTACCACCTAACGTTCCGTTGTATGAAATCCACAGAACACCATCACAACTTCCAATGTCATTAAAAAAGGGCTCTAACAAATCTAATTTCGTCAAATGCGAAAGAAGACACGTTGCAAAATCTGGAGTTTGTCTTTATATAAAACAGTGTAAAAATAAGCTCTAATTTTCCATAATTAGGTCCTCCAATCCTAATATTTTAATTATTGATAAAGTCACATCAAATACTACCTATGGTGCAATCCTCCAAAAAGATACCCAAACATACAATTTAAGTGGTCCTAATAATAGCTCTCCTACTCCTCCAGATAACAATTCTTTTACCGCAAATATTCTATCATCAATCCTAAAAAAATTTATGTCACGTCTTGAACAAATCAAAACTTTATCTTGCTCTTAATCCGAATGCTCTTCTAAAATGCCTCAAAATAAACATTATGCCAGTACGTTAAAACTTTTGAACTGGAACAACGATGAGCAAGCTTCTTAGATTTCTTGGCACGTTACAGTATTGACTTAGTATGAGTAACTACAACACATCTCATTCAAAATGAAAAATTTACTCTACCAGGCTATCTAATCTTCAGCAAAGATAGAGCTGTTGCTATAGGGTGGGGAAGCTCAGCAATAACTATAAAGCACAATCTAACCGTTGCCCCAATTGAATTAATAGATATCCATCAACAAGAAGCAGTAGCGATAAATCTCACTATTAAAGACAATGTTGAGGCTCTAAGGCTCTTATGTATTCGCTCTCTATGCTCGGTCGTCGCACACCATCTCTGAGGCGGGGCGATGTGGCAAGCATCGCGCCTTAGACGTCCTTTGTTTAAATAAACCCAGCTACTTAATTATTTCCAGTGACTGAGTAGGCCACCCCAGGCATCAGAGAACTCTTTGAATGAAAATAGAAGATAATATTAAAATAAAAATAGTATCTAGTTAGATAACACCAGATTAACAGCTCCTTCAGAATGAACTACAACAAATATTAGGCAGCCAATTCCCCACGCTGTTAATAAGCGGCCTGAACCGCAAACACTAAATTACAAAAATTTAGAGAAAAACCAACCCAAATGGAGAAAAGTTGAAGAACATGTCCTCACAACTAGGCTTGTAGGTATCGGCAACATCGGAATATACCTATCCGTACAGAAAAGATCAACTGCCAGATAAATTAGATTTTATACTGCACAAAAACTGCAAATTCTCCATTAATCAAACAGTACTTACGGAGTCAGACTTCGACCACTTACCTATTGTTGTCACCCTACACAGCTCTCCATATTATTGCCCTAAGTTACCAAGACTAATTGACGGCCCAATTAAATGGAACCAACTAAGAACAAAAATGGAAAACACACTAACATGTCCCTACCAGACTAGCACCACCCAAAGATATTAACAAGGCAAGCTTACTATTCAACACCACAGCCGTTTAGGCCACCACCTATTCTTTTCTTTTTCGTTTCTTTGATACCTAATATATCCAGTTTGTATTTTTCAAACTCTTCAATTACTTCATTTACTTTACCATGTTGATATTCCAGGTTCTTATATTCCATATTTTTTCTTTTTTATTTTTCCTCTCATTTCTTGCCTTTGTCCGTAGCCCTCGTCGTCCTTTTTTTCCACTTTTTAGTGTTTTCAGTTTTTTTGAGTTACTTGACACTCTCATTATTTTCCGTAGTTGTTGTTTCAGACTTTGCTGATCAGGCTTATGGTTTGTTTATTTAAGTAGCCACCTTGGGATACTGTCTTCTTTGTTACCGTCGGTGTTTCGTTTATTCTATACATTGCTCCATTTATAATTAGCTTATCGTATTTTAGATGGGCTTTATGTCCTTTCTGTCTTGCATCTCTTAATATCGGTACTAACCTTTTCCGTTCATTCTGTGTTTCTTTAGTGTAGTCCTTATCTATCCGAATGTTCATTCCTATTAGTCGATTCGTCTGTTTCAGAATTTTGATTTACGTTGTAGATCTTATCAGTTTACTTATTATTGGTCTTGTTTATTTTGCGAAATATCCACCAATTCTTCTTACCTCGTCTACATCCATTTATATATCTATCTTTACTCCCATTTGTTCTATAACGTTTGTTGTTACTAGCTCTTTATTTGACATATGCAAAATTGCTTAAAAAGAGGAAACAACAAAGATACAGAATTTTACTTTTACGTATAAGATTCTTTCTAGTTTTCAGTTAAACAAAACAAAAATACAAATTCTTTCTTCAGCAGCATTTCAGCAATTGCATTTATAGGAATAATACAAAGATTATTCGTTTTATCTGATTTGTTTTAACTTATCAAATATATATTACGCCATTTCTTTTGAACAGTCCATTGTCGAGACTGGCGGTAAAGGATTTTGCAAATATTTTGTAAAAGTGGATATCCCTATAAGTATAAAGCTTTAAAAACCAAAATTTCTACAATTTAAAGACACTCCAACTATATTTTTTATTGAATCTTACCTGCAGACAAATTACTCAGATATGAGTAATAAGTAAATCTGATATAGGGTTACGTAACATCCGGGGGTTTGGCCGGTGCTATCCTTCCTGTAATCTTCATTAGTCCTGGATGGTTATAAAGGTAGATCTTGTGGAATTTTTTTAGTTTTCTGGTAACAATCGCTTTATTCCATAACTTCTTTATAAATTGGTGTGGCTGTCTTGCCATGTTGTTTGTGCACTCAAGGGGAATGTTTTAAATCTCAGAAGCTACATGAAGTATTTCTAGATTTATCTGAACTGTTTTATTTGTGACTTACCAAGAGGCATTTGTTATTATGCGGAGAATTTCCGATTAACATCTCTGTAAGATTTTCGTGTGGGAGGCTTTTTGTAGCTCTAAAGCTGAATCTTATTGTTCAGATTGGCTTTATAACGGATGGAATATGAGTATCTTGTTGGAAAGCGAAAGATGGGATCACCTTCCGATTAGCCTATTTATCTTCGGAGCTATCTGTCTACGTTTCGTTTTAATATGCGTACTTTAAGTTAGTTTCTGGAAAAATATTTTTGATTTCGGTTGTCTAAAGGATTAGAATATTATTAACTTTGTTTTTCGGTAATACAATATGTCTGTTGGGCATAATTTTCAATTTATTAAACTAGTCTGGCTGTGTCGAGATGAGTTTCCAAATGTGACACTTATGTTGAAGTATGGAAAACAGTATTAAAAAAAGAAATTTAAAAATAAACAGAGAGAAAACCACGACAATGATAATAGGTACAAATGAAAACATAACAATGAAAATAGATGATAGAAAAACAAAGTAGATTCTTTTCAATATCTTGGAACGAAAATGCATGAGTCAGGAAGGAATGATGCGAAAATAAATGAAAGGATAGAGAATGCACCAAAGGTGTTCTACAGTCTGAATAAATCATTTATACGCAAAAAGGAAGTCTCTCAAAATACAAAAATGACGGTACATATAACCATTTTTAGTCCGATATTACACTATGGTAGTGAGAGTTGGGTGCTTAATGAGACAAAAAGCAGTAAACTTCAAGCAATTGAAATGGAGTACCTTAGGTCGGCAATTGGCATTACAAAAAGGGGGTCAGAATCATAAATACTGAGGTAAGAAACCAACTACAGGTAGAACCACTAACGACGACCATAAAAGAAAACCAGCTTAGATAGTTCGGACGTTTAACAAGAATGAAGGAGAGACGACAATCTAAAGTAATATGGAAAACAAGACCAACACGGAAAAGACAAAGGGGCAGACCGACAAAAACATGAAAAGATGCAGTAAAAAAATCCGAGGGAACAGGAATTAGACTAAATGGAAGCAAAGAAAGTGGAAAAAAACAAGAAGAAATGGGCAAAGTTTATATATAAAAAAATGTTAACATAATATGTACTTGCTTCTTTAATGTACACCTTAACACCTAACGGTATATTAGGGGTTTCAATAAATAAATAAATAAACAATAACTCTTTTCATTCGTTCTCACTGATATCATATAATACTAAGAAGATGCGGTTAATCTTAAAAGACGCGAGACATATTTCTGAATTTATACCACTATACAATGTACAAAAGTCTAACTACCGCCATTGCAGTGAGTGTGGTTTTGTATACTTAAAATGGTGACGTTTAGTGTTCAATAACAACCTGTAATTATCCGTTTTTCCCACTTAAACTTAACATTTTCCTAGAATTTGTAGAGTCCATTTTGCATGATGACCTAAAAATGCGGAAAGTTTCTTCAAGGTGGGTCCTACGAATGCTGAACGACGAACTGCTGCGTGGCTAGCAATGTCTTAGGACAAGTTCACGAGTGATGTCATAAATTTTCGACCATAAAGGGCTCCCTCAGTGGCCTCCAATTTTCCAATCGAGCCGTTGTTAGCAGTCATGGAATTATGGCGACGACGTTATAAAAAATGTTTACATCTAGATAAATATTACGTCGAGAAATAACAGAAGTATCAATTGTAGGCAAGTTTCAAAAAAAAGTTGAACGCACCTCGTAAACATCACAAATAGCTTTCCAGCATGTTTTCGTGCAAAAATAATATGATTGTGTTAAAAATATTTTTTGATCTTTAATAGCTTAGGTTTGGATAAAAGATATTGTTCTCTCATCTACTTAGGAGCAAGACAAACCGTGTTTTAACTTAATTTTTGTATATAAAAAATTGTTCACTTATGTAAATTATATCTAAAGTTTCCTTATAACAAAGTATTTTATAACAAACTTCATTTGACTGCAACGGAGTATTTTTAACTTCTATTTCTGTATACTTCTCTATTGTAAAACGCTACAAGCATTCTATAGTTACTGGAGCTTATTCCAAAACTCTTAACAAGCAAATAAGGAAGCTAAGCAATATCAACCTTTGAGCTTCTTACAAGGGTCTATTATTTTATGGGCAGTTCCAAATAGCTTGTTGATAAATGCCGGCTATACTTTGCGCGTGTAATTCGAATCGAAAATAATTTAGTTTAGTTTATTCTCTTATCGCCTTAAAGCGGCGCACTCGGGCTGCCTACACGCAACCGAACAGAACTCCTGGAAATTATTATTTCGCCCAAACCGCAAATCTCCTAGCAAAGGCAGAAAAGTCACCGATAGGTCGGTCCTAGCCAAACCTCAATGATCCAGGACGTTTTTAGGGAGGCGCTCGGCCGCTGGCTGCAGCCCGAAGAACCGCTGCTAAGTGCTCAATTAAAATGGTTAAATAGCTATTAAGGATTTAGAGAATTTTTGCAAACGGCGGCGGACGGTTGCATGCCTCGCTAGCCATGGGCCGGGCGAGAAATATGACGGCGCCGCCCAGGAATGACGACGATTTATTTCGACGTTTAAATTAAAAAAATGCATAATTGATTGTGGGGTATAAAGCATTTTGTTGTATTTGTCGTTTTGTTGAGGACATGGGCGTGTAATGTCTGGCTTTGCGTAAGATACTTTACTCTTAGTTACAATTATATTTTATAAAGTGGAATGAAACTTGAATATATTTCATTGCGTTTACAAGTGTGCACCACATTTTAAGTCACTCTTCATTTATATTAATACCACTATGGATCTTTTATGTTACGCCAAACTGCTGTATTGTGTGCAAATGCAACTATTAATAATTGTGGTGTTATTGGTAAGTCTGCTGTATATATTTATCTGTTGTCGGATACAGGCCTTTCCATTTTATTTCCAATGTTTTTCTTCTTCCAGACATTGATTGAATACTAGTTGTTGTAGTAGTTACCTTATCATTTTCTTTAGTACTTGATCTTCTAGTGCTTTACTTATTTTTATGGCTTTTCTATTGTACATATTTCAATAACAAAAATATCTTCTAAATTTATATGCGTTATTTTCCATTTTGTCTTTGATATTTCAGCGTGTACTTGCTCAATACAATTTTTTATAATTCTTCTGCTCTTAGAGCAATCTTATTTCGATCTATAATTAAGGTACTGTTTTATCGTTTATTTATAAAGTACAACATTTTGCTTATATATATTTTATTATTCTTTTATGTGTCCTATTTGTTTTGCCCTAATTTGCAAGTTAGTGTTCTGATGCGATCTTTATAAATTCACAGAGCTTTTGATGTTGGCAGTTTTATTGCTACCCTTGAAAAGCCTTCCTCGCATCTTATTTTAAGACGCGTTTTCATCTTTATACACATTTATAATGTCCACCAGACTTTTCTGTAATAGTAATTTAATTATTTATATATATTAAATAATTAAATATTAACAATAATATATATATATATATATATATATATATATATATATATATATATATATATATATATATATATATATATATATATATATATATATATATATATATAATGTAACTAAATTTCAAAATCAAATAATTGCAATAGAACCACCCAAAAAGATCAACAGTATAGTTGAATGTATGCGCTGCCAACAATACGGGCATACAAAAACCTATTGCAATAAACCATTCGTTTGTGTTAAATGTGAAGGATCACCTAACACAACTAACTGTAAGAAAAGTAAAGAAACTCCAGCCAAATGCGTTTTGTGCGGTGGTGCCCACACGGCAAATTACAGAGGTTGTGAATTCTATCATAGATTGTTAAAAAAGCCCAATAATGCGAATAACAGGCTAAATATTCAGCAAAATACAATAACAGTCACAACACCACCAAACCGGATACTAACACCCCATGTCCAACAAAATTTTAGTTATGCGAATGCAGTAAAAGGTATTAGAACGGGTGAACACAATTTAAACTCAACTGAACGCATATCAGGCAGCGAACAAAATTAAGTTAATATTTCTTCAATAATGAGCAAATTTTTAGATGAATTTAATTAAATTTGTAAAAATAGCCCAGTGGAATGCCAATGGCCTTCTACAGCATAAACAGGAGGTTGAAATATTCCTTCATAACAACTCTATTGATATACTATTAATAGCAGAAACTCACTTCACAGACAGATCCTACTTTAATATACATAACTACTTAACTTATTTCACCAACCATCCAGATAATACTGCCCATGCTGGTGCAGCCATAATAATTAAAAAATCTATCAGCCACTTCGAATTACCTAAATACGAGACAGTACACCTACAAGCCACAGCAATAAGAGTCAAAATGCTTCCGTATAAACTAATAGTAGCTTCCGTTTACTGCCCACCGCGTCACAACATTAAAAAAGAACATTTTTCAGAATTTATTCCGGACTCTAGGAACAAAATTTATTGTAGGAGACGACTTTAACAGTAAAAACTCCCTTTAGGTATCCCATATAACAACAACTAAAGGCAGAGAGTTGGCAAAACTTCTCCATGAGCAAAATTATTCTTTCCTTTCTACAAGTAGTCCTACCCATTGGCCTACCGATCCAAACAAAACTCCCGACCTACTGGATTTTTTCATAACAAATGGTATCCCATCACCATATATGGATATTGTCCCCAGCTATTACCTTTCCTCGGATCACTCTCTGATAATAGCCACTATCAACTCTTGTGCCGTACATAAAAAGCATATTGTTAGATTGCACAACAGAAAAACCGATTGGAAAGTGTATCAACATCATATTCAAGAAAATATAAACTTAAAAGTTAGTCTCAAAACTCCAGAAGAAATTGACGAAGCATTAAACAAGTGGTTCTGCATCCTTAAGGAGGCTGCGCAGCAAGCAACTCCTCCAGTGTATCCTCGGAGCTATACATTCAACGTCCCTGTGGAGATTAAAAACTTATAGCTGTGAAAAGAAGAGCCAGAGCAATTTGGCACCGGACCCAAGCGCCTGCTGATAAAAATACTTTCAATCAACTAAGTAAACAGCTGAAACAAAAAATTAATGATGTGCAAAATCAATCCTTTCATGACTACATCATTAGTTTGAACATATACGAGAACTTAATCTGGAAGCCGGTAAAAATGCAAGAAAGCCTAAAAACCAAGTCCCTCCCATATTTAATGAAGCAGACCCAAACTCTAGATGGGCCAGAAGTGACGAGGAAAAGGCTAAATTGTTTGCAGAGTACCTTGAGGAAGTCTTCACCCCCAACAATGATGTAGTCCATGATGAGATAGAGAGACAATTAAGTAACATCACAACCAATGTTCGAGGAATAACAAGTTTCTCTCCTAGAGAGATTCAAAAAGAAATCAAAATACTAAAACTCCTTAAATCTCCTAGCATAGATGGCGTAAACTCCTAAAATGTTAAAATAACTACCAAGAAATGGACTAGTCTTACTTACGTATTTATTTAATGCTATAATTAAGTTAAATTACTGGCCCAATCAACTGAAAGCCGCAGAAATCATATTAATACCTAAACCGGGCAAAGACTTAAACAAGGTTTCATCATATCGTCCAATAAGCTTGTTGTCTATAATCTCAAAAATACTGGAAAGACTTATATTGCAAAGAATAGTTGCCGATCCTAACAGCGAAGAATGGATACCTTAACATCAATTTGGCTTTCGTCAAAATCACACTACGATATAACAAATTTATAGGATCTGTCACAAAATTAATGAAGCATTCGAAAATAAGAAATACTGTACATCGGTTTTCTTAGATGTAAGTAGAGCCTTCGACAAAGTTTGGCACTCGGGCCTATTATACAAGATTAGAACATTCTTGCCCGTAACATACTATAATCTCCTAAAAATCCTATTTAAGCGACAGAGAATTTAGAACAAGAGTCAATGAAGATGTGTCTAGCATGAAACCGATCAAGTGCGGTGTACCACAGGGCAGTGTCCTGGGTCCCTTTTTATACGTGCTGTACACTTCGGATTTACCAGTAAATGATTATACTACAATGGGCAGCTTCGCTGACGACACTGTTGTCCTTTCTACCAACGATGACCCACAACTAGCAACCATTACCCTACAAAATCATCTAAATCAAATACAAGAGTGGACACATAAATGGAAAATCAAGATCAACGAAGATAAATCTGTACAAGTTAATTTTACCTTAAAAAAGAACCTGTGCCCCCCTGTTTATCTAAATAACATACAAATACCTACTTCAACTTGTACAAAATACTTAAGGATACATTTAGATAATAAACTATCATGGAAACAACACGTGGTTAAAAAACGCAAACAGATCGATCTAAAACTTAATGAAATGCAATGGTTACTTGGTAGGAAGTCAAAATTACCACTTGAAAATAAGCTCCTTCTTTATAAAACGATCCTTAAGCCAATATGGGTTTATGGTATTGAACTGTGGGGTTGTACCAGTCGTTCGAATATGGCGATTATGCAGAGAAGTCAGTCTAAATCTCCAATGCCCCATGGTATGTTACTAATGACACACTTCATTCAGACATGAAAATTCCATATGTTAAAGATGTCATAACTGAAAAAAGTATTAAACACCACATAAAGCTAGAACACCACATCAACGCACTTCTTAATCCCCTTCTGGAAATACAAATAACAAGAAGGCTTAAACGGAAATGACCTAATGATCTAAAAAATGTCCAAGGAGGACTTGTCACTGGAGAAGACCTCACCACGTCAATGAAGAGCTACTTAGTTCTTAGATCAACACATTAGCTCATAGAATTCTATTGTAAATTCTGATTGCTAGTAAAATAAATAAATTTTAAAAAAAATTTTTTAACTAGTTTATTAGCAATCAAAATTACAAAATATATGTAAACATATAGAATTCTATGAGCTATTGTCTAGACTATAACAAAGCACGACATGCAGAGGATGACACCCAACGGTGTTGCCTTACATAAGATGTAAATATACATACGACATAGGTCATGTTTTAATTTTAAGTCTAAATTAATTTACTAAATTTGCTGGGCATTTTTTTTTCAGGTGTCTTTGGTGAGATTTATCTGGTTGAGGCTAAATATTTGGATTATGGTGATCTTGTAGCTTCCCGATATAGGTGCTAACATATTGCGTTATTACATCTTTGACATAGGATATCTGGAGATCTTCGTAGAGGGTACGATTAGATATGTACCACGAAGTATTGGTTATAGTACGTAAAGCTTTGAATTGGAATATCTAAAGAATGCTAACGTTAGACGAACTAGAGAATTTCCACAATTTGATCTCGTATGCCCAGGTGGATTTGATAATTGTCTTGTAGATTAGTATTGTTTTCAATTAAGAGATTTTTTGACAATAAGCCAGTAGACTCTTTTAAGTTGTAGGTCCATTTTCTTCCTTTTCTTTGTGATGTGAGTTCTTCAAGTGAGCTTTCTATCCATATGCATACCCAGATATTTAGCCTCTGGTATTACCATGTTATTTAGTAGCACTGATGGACAGTTTTGTCTAGGTATGGTGTATGTGTAGACATGCTTTCGTTAACTTCTGTACACCACTTCTCCAGGCAAGTGGTTATTGTGTCTAGGTGTTTTTGGACATACTGACTTGTAGTTAATGGATTTCTATGACAGGAAAGTATCGTCCATAAAGGTGTCTGTTACTGTATTATTTAACGTAGGTAGGTCTGCAATGTAGACCAGATAGAGGCGCAATAACATCACCTTGAAGTACTCCAGCACTGATCTGTTTTATTTCCGAAACTTCGAGATAGTGAGATAATTGAAGAAAAGGTAGTATTGTTGGGGAAAGGATTCTATGATTTTGAACAATAGACCTCGATACCAGACTATGTCAAATGCTCCTTTGACATCTAGAAGAACTGCCCAACAATAGTTTTTGTCTTGCAAAGCTCTATTTATCACATTTACGATTCTATTACAATGTTGTATTGTTGAATGGCTATGTCTGAAGCCGAATTGCTGTGGCACTACATTTTCCAGGACTGCTTCCGCGGTTATTCTTCTGAGAATTAGTTTTTCAAGCAATTTGGATATTATCGACAGTAGGCTAAATGGCCTGTACACCGAAACTTTATTAGGTGCCTTACTTGGTTTTAAGATCATTACAATTTGGGCAGAAGGCCAGTACGTTAAGCAAATTATTGCGTTGAATAACATAGTTAAAAGGATAATACCTTCTCTGAGCAGCTCTTTCAGCACCTTGCCGGTTATAAGGTCGTAACCCGGTGCCTTGTTGTTATTTAGGAATTTATTTCAGCAGGCGAAGTAATTGTAGCGGAGCTGTTAGATACTCTTCAACTTCAGAACTAGCGTTATTTGTGTTTGGCTTAAAAACTTCTGCTAGATGGTGAACAAATGTTTCAGCGTTTTCTTTACCCGATCTGGCCCATTGTCCTTGCTGGTTTATTATTGGCAAGACAGGTTCCAGCGGTTGAAGCTCTCCAAAGGAAATGGTGATCTCCTGTAATACCACTAAAATATGTTTTAAATTGTTGATTGCGAACTTTTTTCAGTTTCATTTTGTGTGCGTTGCCATACAGTCCTCGCTTTACGTTTTTCAGCTATAAGCTTTCTAAGATCAAGAGGAATATTTACTGAATCTAGGCTTCTACTACTTTAATAAACTTATCCGTGGCAACCTTTAGGTCTTCTGGTTGTTATAACTTAATATTCAGCTCCAGATTAAGTTCGATATACTTTTTAAAGAAATCCCAGTCGGTATTTTGTTGCAAATTGCATGAGAGCTTTCTCTGAATATTACTGTAGAGCTAATTATGAGAATAATAGGAGTATAATCTGACAAAAGAGAATTTATCTGGGAACAGTATTTACATAGTTATTTGAAGTGCCATTTGTAAAAAAAAGTTCAGTAGGTCTAGGATTTTATCTGAGTCACTTGACCAGTATGTTGGAGTGCCAGATGAAAGATACAAGTAGTTTTTTTCATTAAGTACGGTGAGTAGCTTTCTATCTTTTGGTGTTATTAGTGTAGATTCTTAGTGTGCATGTTTTGCATTTAAATTCCCTCCTACAACAAATCTAGGTCCTAGCGTATCAAAATAAGGTAGTAGTTCTTCTCTAGTAAAACGGTGACACGAGGGACAGTAGATTCCAGATACAGTTATTGGGGCAGGTATACTATTAATCTGTATAGATGTAGCCTAAAAGAATACTTCTTCATATTTTGGCAGTTCATGATAGACTATTGCTTTTTTTCACTATGACATCAGATCCTCCACGAACTGCACCACTTGGGTATTCGGCGTGATAAGTTTCATAGTACAGAATCTTAAAATACGTTCTTACTGTGAAATGAGTTTTAGAGCATGATATCAATTTTATTTTGGTTTAAGAAAGTTACGACTTCATCTCTATGTTGGACTAACCATTAGCATTCCATAATGCTATCTTTAGTGACTTAGCCATTATGTACTTACTTTATTAATGACTGTGGTTAACATGGACAAGATCATACCATTTTGTTGTAGCAGCTGTTATAATATATTTTTGAATTCCTCAAGGAATTTGTGTAGTGTTGTTTCAAGGTTTTATATTTGGGTTTTGTGGAGTATTTGTGGGAAATATTTGTAATGTAGGGTTGGGTTTGAGCGCCACTTTGTTCACTGATTTTGACTCATAGTCTTTTGATGATATTACCGCGCTTACGACACCCTGAATAAATATTGGAGGAGGCTTTGGGATTTTTACCTCAAATGTTTCAGTTGCGTCTTTGTTCTCTTTTGTGACTTGACTTAAGAGAGGAAAAAATCTATTTGTTTGACTAGGAGTAGTCTTCGCGGATTCTACTTGTATTTCAGTTATTAGGTGCTTTTTGGTTTGTACTTGAGTCGCGCGTTTTCGTTTTAATCTGCGCACTTCTTGCCAGCTGTTTTCCATATTGGTGGTGTCTTCCTCAGACTCAGATAAGACTTCCATGTCAGTTTTAATTTGTTTTTACTAGGTTACCGAGGGAATTAATGATGGTAATAGAGGAAATTGGTATTGGTAATTAATGGCAGCGGCAGAGAGATTTGGTAACATCTGTGCGTTATTTAAGAGTTGTGGCTGTTGATACGTAAGGTACGTTAATAGGTTGTTGCTGCTGATAAAAGACATTGTTTGGGTAAATGTTAGGTATTAGATTGAAAGTAAAGCCCGCAATTGCACTCGAGCGGGCACAACCTTGCGCTAGGAAACTCAAGCAAGAACTAATTGAGTTTATGTCCAAAAAAACAACATGTCAATATTCAAACCAGCATGCTAAATGTAAGCCCACAGAAAAAAGTAAAATCAGTAGACATGTAACAAGTCTATTTTAATTTGCTCCAATATAAATTAATTAGTTCGAGGCTTGGTTGTGTAAATTTAAACAAATAACTATCTTAGCGTGCAGTAATGAAGAAAGGGGAAGTTAAAGAAAGTTAAGAAACAACAAGATTAGTAAGAATTAAGGTAAGAAGTAGCATAATAGGTAAACAAGTGTGGTTATGAAGATAAAAGGCTAGCAGAGTATCCTTACAAAATTACAAAAAGCGTTATTGCCGTTGTTTGTATAAAATTGGCAGAAGTTGAAAAAATAAGAAATTGAAGTAATACCCCTTTAAATACTACATAAAAATGAGTAACCAAAGATACAACCATTATAATCTGTTGAAGATCGCAGAGGACAGTGAGAAATCATCTGCCGATGAAAAGAAGAGAATTCAAAAAGACTTTTTAAAACTGTTCTCAAAGTTGAAAAAAACTGAAAGAACATTAACCAAAAATCGAAAAAATATCGAAGAAACGTCTAAATTTAAGCATAAAGGAATAAAATAGCTAAATGATAAACAACAAAATAAACAAAAATAAGCAATAACCAAAAATGAAAATCGTAATAATTACGTGTACAAACTGTTTCTGCAGTCAAAAGCAAAAGATGCGTACCAGTTAAAACAAAGACAAGGAGGATGCATTGCGGTTGCAAAACTTGAGCAGTGTACAAAGGAGCTTAAAGTAATGCAAAGCAAGAGTAAATTAAATAGTCGGAAATAGTCATGATGTAGCAGTAAAAGAACGCGAAAATAAATAATTAGGGAAATGGCAAATGGTGAGAGAAGACGAGATAAAAAGATTAGAGTTTCCCATCAACAATTAATCGTGAATAGCAACGAAAGCCAAGGAATTTTTTTTATAAAAGTAGCACGCAAAGTAAACAGAAACAAAATTGGCACGACTATTGATTAGAAAATACACATCCTAATTTTAGGCAAGTGGAGTAAGCATCAGACGACTAACTATGGTGGTGCAAGGTTTATCACTATAAAATTAATAATAATCATGAATAATATATAATAAATCAGATAGATCACGTTTAAGCTGATTACAAATGTGAAAACTTAGAGCAAAACATAAAACAAAAATTAGAATAATTACGTCGAGTGTGAAAAATAAGTACAACAAAAATAAATTCCAGGTAGACGCACTAAAAATGTAGAAACAAAATGTAATTTTTAAAGAAATTTCAACAAAAATTACTGCAGTAGGAGACGGAACTGGAAAAAATGTGGTAGAAATTAGGAAATGCTATTAAAAAAACAGCAAAAGAGGCGCCTCCTATACAAAAACCAAAAATAATTAGTTTGATAGTAAAGGAAAAGAAACGGAAAAAAAATTATTATTAAAAGACATACATTATGTTACAATTCAAACCACTCATTAAGTTCTATTACCCTTTTTCTAGTAAAGAGGTCAATCCACTGGTTTTCTGTCGACTCTTGCATCTATATGTTGGTGTGTGTTTTTGGTTTTCCCCGCAATATTTCTTTCCTATCTTGCGTTTTTTTTTCCACCTAGCTATTCCCAAAAGCTCAATGTCCTGGATCACCTAATCTACCTATTGTAATCTCAGTCTACCCCTCTATCTACTCTTTTGTAGTTTTTTACATCTTGTAAATCTTTTCAGTGGTTATTAATCTATCTTCCGATTTATATGACCGAACAAACGTTTTATTGTTCTAACTATACCTACACCATTCAATATTTAATATATTTTTAAGTTTATTAATCTTTTGTGCTGCATCTCTTCTATCTTCATTAGTTACAATATTACCCTATTATCTTTTTTTCGAATATTTTTAGTTTTCCTTAGACTCGTTTAGTCAAGCACATTGTTTATAATACAAATGTAACCACCGATCTTATATTACTGTCTTGTAAATACTCAATTTTGTGCTCTCGCTTACTTTTTTATTTTGTATTTGTAATATTCTTTGTGTTTTGAATATATTTTTGCTGCCGTTTATCATTACACTTAAGTATTTTAAATTTTCAAGTTATTTAAATTTAAATTATCTCATTTTTCTTTTTTTTATAGAAAATAATATACAAATGAAGAATGGAACAACATAAAGCAAAGAATTATTAGTATTTTGAAAAAAACGAAGTTTTAGAGGAATAAAAAACCAACTGGTATGCGTAAAATCTAAATAAATAGGAAGAATGAACCAAGATTGAAACGATAACAGGAATATAAATGGTTACAAAGTATATAGAAAATTAAGTAAGGAAAGCTTGAATCAGTAAACCAGAACAGAAGAGAGGAAATTAGAGAGATGATGAATGAAATACAAAACAACGACAACAAAAATACCAAGATACATCAAATTATAACAAAACGAAATAAAAAAATGCAACTGCAAACATTGAAAGTAATTGGTAGGAAAATTACTTTAAAGTGTTATTAAATAAACACAAAGAAGAAGATCAATTTGAACAAAAGGAAGAGGGATATAAACATGAAGAAGTAGAAGAAGGTATTAAACCATCAAGAAAATAATATAAATTAATAAAAAATTTAAAACAAAACAAAGCGGCAGGATCAGACAACATATGTAATGCGTTTATACAAAATAATAGTGAATAGCTAAAGGGCAGAATATATGAGCTCATAAAACAAATATGGGAGGAGGAAAATATGCCTTAAGAATGAACCTGCGGGCTCATAATATCGTTACCGAAGAAAGCAAACTTAATGGATCTAAAAATTACCAACGTAATAATTTGCTAAATATCGCATATAAAATTCTAGTATCAATGATTATAATAACGGTAAATACGCTGAAAAAGCCGTATGAGAGTACCAATAGTGATTTTGCAAGGAAGATCTACGATAGACACAATACATACCCTATTAGAAATAATAGAAAAATCATACGAAAATTATATTGAATTACAAGTATTTAACAATTTGAAACGTGACGTGTTGTAAAAGATAATAAAATTGATACAAATGACGATAAATAGATTAAAAGCAGCATGTCAAGAACAGGGTTATCAAAGGAATTTTACTTTAGTACAGGAGTAAAGCAAGGCGGTGGCTTGTCCACAGTATTATTCAACATAGCTCTTGAGAGTGTTATTAGACGATATAAATTAAAAAGCACGCTTATAGAAAATATATTAGAAGTAATATCATACGTGGATTACATTGTTATAATTTCAACAGGTGAAAGATATTTAGACAAATTAATGCTACAAATAGAAGAATAGGCAAGAAAGATAGTTTTATAAATTAATAAAAACAAAATCAAGTTTATAAATATAAGTGAATACATAACGAATGCAATAAATATGAAAAAAATAGAATAAGTCGGAATAGAAATGCTAAAACTAGGAAAGAAAAAATGCAGAAGAATATAGGATAACGAACAAAATAACTAAAGATGTGCTTGGGCAAACTAAGAAACAATTTATGGAATAAGATATTACAGAAATAGAATAGAAACATACAAACAGAAAAAATTATTAGGAAATTAAAAATCCATAGAAGAAATGCACATCATAATAACCATTTAATAAAAATTTAATAGATGGTAGTAAACTAAACCTAAAATCTTAAATGAAAAAGACCCCCGAATGAAAGACAAAATAATAGAGATCAAATCTGTATAGCTTGCAGAGGAGACGGATATATTTACAAAAAAAGAAAGTTTAGAATAATATGAAAACAGAAGGATCTAAAGACATTAGGTGAAAATGGCATATATAAAGTACGAAAGAAGAAAGAAGAAGTCTGAAGAATCGAAAGATCTAGCCTTTCTATTTATAAGTTGTTTAATCATGGAGAGATTGTCTTATTAGGCACGATATATAAGTTACTGATTACTACAATAAAGAATACGTTGGAGACTGATACGGAGAACACCTTGGGAGAATTAAAAACGGCTTTCGAAGAGGACGATATGTTACGGACCACATTTTTAATTTACGAAAATAACTACAAGCCGTTATGACCGCAATACGTTTATTCACTTGCTAATTGTTAATTTTAAGCAGCTATATAACAAAATAAGCAGAGGACGTTTTGGTTGGGGATACGAAAATTCTGGATACATCAGCGAAGCTGATACGTCTATTAAAAATCACATAGGAGCATACAAAAAGCAAAATGAGGAGTACTTCAGATTTTACGCTGATGGGGAGATCAGCATTAGAACTGAAAAAAGATCGAATATCAAACCACGTAGAGAGAAATGCGCCTGAACGCAGAAAACGCCAAATATATAATAATAGGAAGAAAAGGCAACACAGCACCAAAGGTGAAAATATATAAATCAATTATAAAACCCACCGCAATTTACACATGTAAAACGTGGGCATATAACAAAAGCGATCACAATGAGGTGGAAGTATGGAAAAAAGGGATGTTAAGAAGAATATTCGATGGGATGAAAACAGTTCGCCAGTGGGAAGAAGGACTAACTACAAAATGATGCATCTTTACTACAAACCAAGTAACAAACGCATAGCGTTTAAGGTAGTTCGGCCATTTACAAAGGATGGGCTACCATGAGTGTGCCAAGCCAACCAATAAAGAAGGAGATGGAGCACGCAATGAAAGTGAAGGCGTTTTAGGAGAAAATTTCGAAAAAAGGAGTTAAACAATTGGGAAAAGTTGTTAAGCAATCGGTTTAGTAGTTTTTAATGCTTGTTCCCTAGTAAATCTTATGATAATCTGAATATACCTTTTATAAATGATTTAATCAAATATATATATATATATATATATATATATATATATATATATATATATATATATATCCCAACAACATCATATATAATGTTTACTAATTACTTTATGTTTTGTTAAGTTGTTTTAAAATTATAGAAAAAATATGTGGAAAGCAATATTAAATTGTCTACAAATGTCATTTAGCAGCATGTAATTTACCCATATTCACAAAATTTATTTTAATATCGTTCATTCCGCGCTTGTGTTTCGAGGCAAGTGGACGTGTGCCGCACTCCGATATATATCTTCCTGCTATTTAAGGTATTATTTGTATACTAGCTGATCTTATAAGGTGAAACCTTTACGTGAGGGCCGTTATGGCCTTCTACCAGCCTCCTGGAAGGATGCAACCTTTGCAGACGCAGCCTCAAATGGTTTTACAAAAGATGATGGTGGCAACAGACAAAACTCGAATGTACAACAACAAATATCTTCAAATATTAGGTAATTTTCTTACACAACCCCAACCAATGCTAAACTTTCAACCCTGTCAATCAACGCACTTTACCTAACCTATAATGTTTCTCTTTCAAAAATACACTAATAAATGAACTACAGTCTCACATAAAAGAGATAGAACTTCTCAGAACAAAATGCCCGCAACATAGCCAAGCAAGTAAATATTGGCTTGACGCACCCTCCTCTTAATGAACAACTAGATATTAACCCAGAATAAATCGAAAGTTCTCATATATAATCAGATAAAAGTTTAACCCAAAACAGCTGAGAGTTACGATGTAATTATAAAAACCCTAAACGAAAAGCAAACTCAATTTTACACATTCAAATTAAGAGGAAGGAAGCTATGCAGTTTTTATAAAAAATATGCACTATTCCATAGATTGCAACGACATTAAAATTGAAATAGAGAAACTAGGTCACACAAACATTTGGAATATTAAGCGATAGAGGGGCGGGCCCCATGTTCTTTGTGGAACTAAAGCCGGCGCCTAACAATAAAGACATCTATAACGTGAAACACTTGCAGTAACCCCTGAAGAACAAAACAAAAATTGTACAATGTGCAAAATGCCAAAGGTACGGGCGCACCAAAATTTTTTTTTACCAAAAGGCGTTAAATGCGTCGGCGACCACACTACAGACCAGTGCTTCAGAGAAGCAAGATCTAGACCTCTAGCTCTTGTTTTTCAACGAATATCTGTTAGTTGCGAAAAAATAACCCCTCGAATTATAAGGTTTGTACTGTTTATAAAGAGATGCACAAAAAGGAATTTTAATCGGGCTTTACCAGAAAGTATAGACTCCATCCCAACAAATCAAAAGTTACTTAAAATCCTATCTGAAATAATTTACTCGGCGGTAACCCAAGAACAAAACTTACACTCCCACTAATACGCTGCAAATGCAAACCCCACGACCCCTCAAACTATCCAGCTATATGCAAGAGTTAAACAATATGATGAAGGACCTAATTCAAACAAATAGGTACCATGTTAAACCTTCTTACATGATTTCCAAACTTAATCAATAGTCAATCTGCTACAAATGTCTCTGTGGAATACCAATGGCTTGTTACAACATATAGTCGAATTAAAAGCATTTATTTTACATCATAATATCGACGTTATACTAATTTCTGAAACCCACTTTATAACGAAAAGCTACTTAAAATTTTCTAAATTCAATTTACTTTATAAATCACCCAGACGCCACTGCCAGAAAAAATACAATTAAACATTATCAAATATATAGCTCCTGTACATATTATTTGCAAGCAACTAATGTGGCCATAGAAGATTCCACTGGCCCCTTAATTATTCCAGCCCTCTACTTCTCTCCTAAATACTATATTTGGGAAAGTCAAACAAGGATAATATTAAAATTTTTACAACACCTTAAGACACCGATTTCTTCTTGGAAGAGACTACAATGTTATATACACTATATGGGGATTTAGAATTATATACCCAATAACGCTTATTATATACCCAAAGGAAGTGAGCTACTGAAAACAATCGAAATAAATCACTTAAAACACCTATCTACTAACGGCCTATTCATTGCCAAGGGATCGGAACAAACTACCGGACTTGGTAGACTACTGTGTCACAAAATGTATCCCGTAGAACTTAGCTGTTGCCATCTTCTGTTTGAATTTCTCTTCAGATCATTCTCCAGTTTTTGAAAATTATCAACCAAAGCAATAAGTGTTCAAAAACAACCAAGTCTCAGTAATAGGCATACTTACCGGGACGAATTTAAACGACTAGCAAGCTAACCTTAAATGTTCCTCTTAAAACTGAGAAAAATCTTAAACCCGCAGTTAAATACTTGACAATGACAATAAATACTACAACAATGAGATACAATGGGCAACCCGGAATACAACACCAGAAAAATCACATACTTTCAAATCTTTTAGTTGTCCTGTAACAATTAAGCAAAATAATTCTGGACAAACGAAACCTTCGTAGATAGTGACACAGGTTAAGAATGCCTGAAAGCAAACGCTTATTCAATGCAGCTACACATGAACTTAAACAACTATTAAACAGCAATAAAAAAGGTCTTAGACCCACTGACACCACTGAGCATTTTCTCTAGCAAACAAACTAAAAAACTAAAGCAAACCACAGAAGCCTCTCCATCCATTAGAACAAACCATAGAACTTGACCAAGAAATAAACAAGAAAAAGCTTGCGCCCTTGCAGAATATCTAGCACAGGTATTTCAACCGCATCCCTCAGAAAACCGGCCTGAAGATGAAAATGAATTAACTAAACTCCAAGAACACTCCCTTCCAACTGGAATTACCAGAACAACGCTTTAGAACAACTGAAAGAAAGCACCAGGATATGACCTATTTACTGGAAAAGTACTCAAAGGATTGCTCTCAATCGGAATAAAATACGTGACACAGTTCTTTAATGCTATTATGCATATTGGGTACGTCCCGGCCTAGCGAAAAGTAGTTCAAATTATTGTAATTCTAAAACCAGGTAAACCACCAAACGAATTAAATTACCATCGACCAGATTGGTCTACTGCCTATAGTATCCAAGGTGTTCAAAAAGTTACTACTAAAGAGACTCCCGCCAATAATTGAGACCGACCAGTCAATTTTTGCTTACTAGTTTTGCTTTAGGCATATGAATGCCACAACAGAACAAATAAGTGGTGATCGGAAAATTAATGAAAGCTTCCAAAATAAACAATACTGCTCTGCAGTGTTCTTGGACATATCTCAGAAATTTGACAAAGTCAATCAAATTCTACCTCCAAAACCGCACTTCTTCGTCAAGCTGAACACTGAGTATATGGAACTCTGTCCTATAAATGCTGGTGTACGTCAAGACAGCGTGCTTGGACCACTATTATACTTATTATATACAGCAGATCTTTCTATTACACCAAACGTTGTAACAGCAACCTTTACAGAAGACACCGCAATCCTAGCCTCTGATAGTGATCCAAAGATAGTTACACAGTTACTGCAAACCAATCTAACAGAGATATAAAATTGGATGAAAAATGGAAAATAAAAATAAGCAAAAAATGAACCGTCTTCTTATTAACATAAATAACCATCCGCTACCCCAACAGGATGAAGTTAATACTTAGGATTCTTATTATTATTTAAGTTAGTTCTAGTTTTCAGATTTAGTATACAAGTTCTATTTACTCAAGGTCACATAGGGGATAAAAACCTATTATTACAAGAGACTGGTATTGAGAAGTTTTCTACATGTCATCAATACATATATTATATATTTGCTTATTGTACTTTGTACAAATCATTTGGGGTTTATTTTACTCCAATACCCTAGTATTTTTGTTTATTTTTATTTATGATTTTATCAACTTAATCAACTTAATCAAATTTGCAAAGGATTATCGACGTAAAAAACTTAATAAATAATGTAACAAGGGTATGTTGACAACTAAGTAACATATAAAGTGCATTGTCTTAATAGAAAAGCTACCGTAAACCAAGTAATCTAAGAAAACCCCTAGTTTTACATTAGCGTTTGTCATGGCAGGGCCATTATGTAAGCCTTTTGCCCTAACAGGCCCCGTAAATAATTTATATCGGCAGTATCTGCGGAAATATCGAGCGCAGCACAACAGTCCCGGCATCTATTACAATTTATGCCCCTCGTAACCGAACCTGTCCGTAACTCCACATTTAAATTCGCCGATGGGCGATCCATCATGCGCGCTGCAAGGGAAACTTCTTAATAAAGCGGCAAGGGCGCCGCGGCCCGCCCCCTCGTTCGCGCAAATTCAAAGCTCGGCCGCGCTGTAAATAGCGCTTGGGCGGACGGCCGCGGGTCACAAAGGACATAAAAATGCTGCATGGGCCATTGAGGCTTAGGATGCACGTAAAATATATCGAACGTAAATTTTATTTTCGTCGGGAGGATAACAAAATTTATTTTTACACGCTGCGGCATAAGCTTTTTGGACAATTTGTTTTGTATTTTCGGCAACCGATGGCCATTCGGGGAGTTGCTCCTTGCAGCGCCGAGCAGCCCCCCTGCCGGCCGCGCCGCGCGCTTAATTAATTGGGCGCGCGGGGCGGGGCGCCGCCGCGATAAACAGGGACTCGACGCCGCGCGTCTTCCGCGAGATTCAGAAACTTAATGCAATTAGCAGTCGCGAAAACAAAAATTTATGCCTTCGGTTTTGTTTTAATTAAGCCGAGCAAAGATATTCGCCGGTTGTTGCGCTTAATCTCTGGAAGTAATTTATTTAAAGCCGGCGCGAAGGCCGGGGCTCTTGGCACGTTTCTGCCGTTAATTATTCGGCCCGCTTCAATTATTATTAAATTACCGAAGATGATAAACTTCGCGAAGAGTGTCCTCGCGAGGAATTCGAATCAATTTGATTGCCGCTTGCTAATTCACGCCGGCCGGCTTGCGCCAAATTGCAGCGCTCGGCCGCCGGGCCATGTTGCGAGCGCGCGAAAATCAATATTGCACTTTGGACAGATATAAAGTGGGCTTAATCCAGAAATCCCAAAATGGATATAGTATGTGATTCGGGGGCGGCCGACCGGACATATCTGTAAGTCCACGTGATTGGAACCATCACTTACTCCGGGGATTACCTCGTAGCAAAATTCTTTTAATTTGTTCTGCAGCAGAGAATTTCAGATAGCCACTAAACCTGGATTACGGGATGAACTTACGCGGAATGAATGGACCCATATATAAAACTGATATTTCTTGTAGTTCTTTCGCTCTCGGACGAGTATTAGAGACTGATGGGAAACGTCCCGAGGTAATAACTGCGGGATTGCCGAATTACAGCATTGTTCGAGGGATAGCACAAAAGTTCATTGGCCCTTCAGCTAACAGATAACTAAAGCATTTGTTGATAGCTAATACTGTCTTAGTCTTAATTATAACTGCTACTTGTTAAACTTTTAAATACATACAATAAGAATGGCTAACATTAAATTATGTCCATTTATGTAAATATTGGGTGTCTCAAAAGAAATATGGGATTGAAATTATGGGTTATATTTTCTGCAAGGTTAACAGTTAGTCAGTATGGAGCGCCACCCGCCAGAGGAGAATGTGACAATTGTTAAAATTTATTACAAGCGCCGAGAATGTTTCGTCGAGACTGCACAAATTGCATGGAATTCTCAGATGAAGAAATGCACCAAGTAAAACAACTGTAAAAATACTAATTATAAAATTTAAACAAGCAAATTCAGTTGCAGACAACAAAAAAGTTGGTATTGTACCGACTGTTCAGCTGAAAACATTGTCGCTGCGAACGAGAGAGTAACGCAGTGTCCTGAAACTCAGTGCACCGTCGATCACTGTAACTCGTCGTTTTAAAAGCACCATTTTAACCAAACACCTGCATCTGCATCCATATAACAATTTCGTTAACTCAGGAACTAAAGAATGGCAATTTTAAATTCCAGGTATTTGCTCATTGCCTGCTAGAGAATTAAGAAGTTGTCGGCAATTTTGTTAAGAAAATCATCTTCAACCACCTTAGTGTGCATGTTAATTAATAGCCAAAATTATTGCATTTTGAGCACAGAAAATTCTATTTGTGCTCACAGAGTAACAGTTTGGTGTCGATTTTATCGTGGAGTGAAGGGACCATTCCTCGTTTTGAAAATGAGGCCGGAAGTCCAATGACTATCAATGGCAAAAGTTATCGTTAGATGATAGTAATTTTTTTACTTAGATTTGGATGACGTGGTTCCAGTAGGATGGTGTTACCTGTCATACGACACATGAAATAATCCAATTATTAGATCAAACACTTAACAGGGCACTTATCTTCCAAAATAGGGAAGTAAACTGGCTACCAAAATCTTGCTACCCCACAGCTTGCAAAATAAGAACGATTTCTGAACACTGAAAGTGATCGGGATTTTTATCAGACGTATTTGAAAGTATCAAATGAGCTGTGAAGAAAACTCACCAATGATTCTATTCCACATTTAATGGCAAGATTTAGCCTTTCAAATAATGTTATAATTTTACCAGCTAACAAATAAATAAATTGATTGTTCTAAAATTAAATTTATGTATTATTTATTAATTAAAAATATCTAAAGAAATACTAATCATAACTGTCATTAAGATAATTTTTAGTTTATTAACAATAATTATCAGAATTAACTGTAATGATTTATGTTCAAGTCATAGAAAAGGCCGTAGAATTCAGCAAACCAGCGTTTATATGTTTTATAGATTTAACCAAATCCTACAACCGAATTAGACTTGGAGATGTGACTAACTTTTTGAAAGAAAAAAATATTTTACTTGAAATAATTAGGGTAATACAAGAACTAAGTACAATCACAATGACAAAAGTGTTAATAAGTAACAGAAGACATACCATTGGCTACAGAAATGCGACGGGGTGACTCTCTAAGCCCATTGCTATTCAATCTTGTGATGGATAAAATCATTAATAGTATCAAAACGCTCGAGCAAGGATATAAAACTACTAAAAATTAAAAGACAATAAACATGTGCAAAAAGAGAGTAAGATACGTATATATAAAACCTGTGCACGACTAAAAATGATATTCACTGCCGGAATTAGAGCAACCTTGCAAAAATAAAAATCCACGATAATAGCAACCGAAATGGAGATTCTAAAAAGAATAGCTGGACACACCCTAAGAGACAAAATTTTAAATGCGGTAATACGACAAACATATGATGTATCAGATGTAGTAAAATAGGCTGGGGAAGGAGAAGGGACTGGAACGAGCACGTGTCACAAATGGGAGAAGGCAGATTTGTAAGAACAGCAAGAGATGGAAAACCCCTAACGCGCAGACTTTCTGGTAGACCACCAAAGCAACGGCTAGAATCATGTACCTCCACTTCCCAAAAAATTAAAGAAGGGGCGTAATTTGATAGACAAATAAGCCGCAGGATTATGCTAAAAAGAAAAAGAATAATTTATGTTCTATGAGCAAATTGTTTGATAATAGCACGAAAGGAATCCATCCAGCTATGTTCTTCCGTTTCTTAAATCTAACGTTCTTCTTGTATAAGCTTGTGAACGCAGCACGTGGTTGGTACTTCTTTTAGAACATTCTACTGAATCTGTTGGTATTCTGAGATCAGTAGATACTACCAGATTACTAACACATCATGTTAAGAATGTTCGTAGTTTTTTTAACTGTTGACGTTGTATGATGTCACTGGATTTCCAAGAACAGCCCCGGAGTTCAATGTTATACGTCTAGGTTGGTTTAATTATCATCTTGTTTTTTCAAGATAACCACAAGTTTCTACCTATCTCTCAAGACTCTTTTTTCATTTATAATTCAGTTTCCTTTCCATTTTTCTGATATATGATGCTTCCATATAAGTTTCTTTATCAGATAGTGTGCTTCATTTGCATGAGGGATTACTGTGTTGTTTAGATGCACTGGCTAACATACCATACAATTTAAAGTAAAGTTGATTAAGTGCTTTTTGCTCTATTATTTTTAAAACACCACTTAGTTATCTGCAGGGGTTAGCCCAATCGGAATACAATAAAAGGGTCTCACTCTGGGAAAAAAAGCCTTAGTGATTACGATAACCCCTATTCCAGCTAAATATATTGAGATAACTTATCATACTTAACTTGCAATCTTCTTACGTCGGTGTCATTAAAGCATATTCAAAAATAATTGGCTCTCTTTCTTAAACCTCCGATTGTGTCACAATGCATGTATAAAGATTGACTATAGTGCTATTTACTATTACTAAATGAGGTTGTGTAAAAGGAATAGTAGCAGGTAATTTATGCAATCATATAATTATGGACTCCATCGAACATCATGGTTTCGTGGGAAAAATAGAAGGGTTATTTGGGACATCCCAGTTCAAAGAAAGCAATGAGTGTGTTGAAAGAGCCAAAAGCAGCAGACGTCCGGAAAAGCCAAACACTATTCAACTTGTGTTAGATTTGATTATTGCAAAGAGGCTAATGTATTTAGCTCTGCAGAAAATCTCCTATAGAGAACACAGATGCCACACGTTGCTTCAACATGATAATGCACAGGCTCTGGAGTACCGCGTGCATCTCATACCCTATATATGTCAGATCTTGCACCGAGAAACTACGCCCTGCTTGAAATAATAAAAGAGAGTTGCCGACAAGTAGTATGAGAAAAGCACATTAACGTTAAAGGAAGATAAAACAATTGTAGTGCTAATTATGTCTGAATTCCCCAAGTAAGAATGTCAAAATTAACGAAGTATTGATGTCTTTCGTTAAGTTGTACAAAAAGCTTTATATAAACAATTTTTTTTATTAAATATAAATAACTAATTGGATACATATGTAATCAAGTTAATATAATAGCTTAAGATCTAATTTAACGCTTTTGCAATCTGACCTCACCAACTTACAAGCTTGATAGCCATTTTACTTTTGATATTCTTATTGGGTTGTTATGTGGTAGAACTTGTGGCAGACCCTTTAGAGTTTCTTGTGATGATCTACGCTGCTTTCCTGAATAGCAACCATTACAGTAGAAAATTGGACATAGAAATAAAGAAATAAAATATGATGCATTTGGCAAGAACAAAAAAACGTAAGAACTGTAAAAAAAGAAAGACCAGCATCCTTTCACAAAATACAAACAATTAATAATGATAAGTTAGAATAAACATTAAAATTACTAAATGAAATTAAAGCGGAAGTAATATCACAAGTGAGAGACTTAAAGGCGAAACTAAAAGAAGTCAGAAAAGATTAACAGGAATTTAAATCTGAGATTATGTAGTTAAATTTGAGAACAAGAAATTAAAATTGGAACAAAGTAAAACTAAGAGACAGTTACAAAAAGCTTTAAAAAGAGAGAGTAACTTGAAAACACACCCCATACTAAAATATTAGAGCAAGTAATGATAAACTTTTAGAACAGTAAGTAAAGTAGGAGTTAAAAAAAGGTAAAGAAGTAATCGTGTCAAATAAATCAAAAGTAGAAGTGTACGAGGAAGGTCAAATATTGATTAATAACTATCTGACAGAAAAGGAAAGAGAAATGCAAAACAAGATGGAATAAGAGTTAGGAAAAATACAGTAAAAAATAAAAATGTAAAAAAAATCTTTAGTATAAATTAATAATTGAAAAAATGAAATAAAAATAGAGCAAAAACAGAAAAAAAATTTGGACAATTAAAATCTTAAAAGTACAACGGAAGACGACTAGCAACGATAACGACTAGGCTGTAGAAACAGATCTGTGTATAGACTAAACGATAAGGCCAGATAATATTTGGAAAATAGGATTATAAACTGCGCAAGTATTTAAATAATTTAAAAACAACAGATATTACTAAAACAAAAAAAGTAAAAAAATGCATAAGACTGAGAAATAAACACGTAATAATATATTTAAGAATGGATATGTTAAACAGAGCTAAAACAGAGTGTAGTAATTCATAAGAAACTTGTTGATTATATAAATAATTAGAAATACATTTCTAAATTGATTGTTAGAAATAATAAAGACTGAAAATAAAAAATAACAATTATTTTGTAATATCGACTTTTAGAAAGTGAGACTAAATAGATTAAGGATATACTCTGGAAAACACTCCAGGAGGAATTAAATAATATTTAATACCAAATATGGTATCAGTTGAAATATTTGGAGAGGACTACGTAAATAGTATGATAATACAATGTTATAGAATTTTGTATAGATAATTATAGGTAATACACATTATAAGTATAAAGAAAAATTATAGAAAGTAGAAATAAAAAATTAATTAAAGATTTAGTGCTTGTACAAAGTGAGCATAGAGAAAAATTGTACACAAGTATAGGTAAAATAAGGCCCGTAAATTGCTAGTGACTATTACATGATCGAGGTGAAAATGAAAATCAACCCAAAGTTAACAAAGATACAGTCCCAAAAAAACGCACATTTATTCAACCAGGTATAAAAGCCTAAAATCTACAAAATGGGAATATTAAATATAGGTACAGTGAAAAATTGTAAATGAGCTTAGAAAAACAAAGTGAAAAACGTTGAAGATAAAGTACTGTGAAATTTGTTTAAAACAAAGACCCGAAAAGTAACTGAAAATATGTTGCGTAAATTATGATAGAAAGAGAAAATGCACTGTATGGTAAAACAATAAAATAAGAAAAGTAATACAAAAGAAGTAACAAATATGGAAAGAATATCTTAGCAATAAAACAAAACAGAAATACTTATGGTATAAGGAAGAGAAAAAATAATTAAGAAATTAGTACTGCATGTAAGGAAATATACCTGACAGAAATTTTGAAACAAAATGAAGGAAAATGGCAAAGAAAATGCAAAACTACTGAATCGAAAGCGAAAAAATCTAAGCAAGGATAAACATAATGGTTTGAAGCGAATAAAAGATAAGTAAGGTAAAGTGTTAACTACAAACAAACAAATTATAGGCAGATGACAAGACTACTTCATGGGCACGCTCTCCGCAGACAGAGCAGTACATAGTCGTAGTTTTATGAATACTGGAAGTACTGATATACCTGGATATATAACAGCAAAGAAAATTAAAAGGGATATTAAAGTAAAAATAATTAAATATATAAGAAAATATGAGAAATAACTCTTATATAAAATATTAAATATAGATTGGATTACAGGACTAGACGATGGCAGATATAGTGCCGATTTACAAAAAAGGGGTCCCATAAACTGCATTAACTACAGAAAAATCTCCATACTTGGATTAGTAATACTTGAGAAAAGACTAAAATTAATAATCTAATCGATACTTCATGTTATTTTTATATATTTAATATTTAGTTTGAAACAATTAGCCAAATAGACACTTGAACATAATAATAATTTATTTATGTGCTTTGCGAACCTGAGGGAAACCTTCGATAGTGTGGAAGTGAAGAAATTATAGAAGCTTTTAAAAAAAATAATTGTCAACTAGCCGTTATTAAGAGCCATTAAGCGTTATAAAGAAATATATTAAAAAAATTAGGGATTAAAGTAGTATGTAATTAAAAAAGGCGTACAACATAAAAAAGTATTAAGTTTTATTACATTAATGAATGAAATATCAAAAATAATTGAATGGGAAATAAGTGGAGCTATAGTAGGAGTAAGACGACTGCGACCATTACTGATTAAAGAAATGATTTGCACGATGATTTAGCGAAACTAGCCAATACGAGAAACAAGTTACAAAGGAATATTACAGTCTTAAATAATGCAATAAATGAGTATAATATGCAGATTCATACAGATAAAGCCGAAATTACAGCTATAAGTAAGCTGAACCAAAAATCTCTATTCGTATTTAAAACAGAATAATACAGCAAATTGATAATTTAAATGTTAGAGATCGATCATTAATGCACACGGTCACTTAGAACTAAATATCTTTTCTTAAACAGGAATGCAACTATTAACTAATTATTAGGCTATTATTTATATACATACACTTGTCAAATATGAAAGGCATCTTTCAATGCACATAATTTTTATAAACTTTGATGGATACGCAACTTTTAACTACACCAAAAGACATACAAAAGGATAAAAGTATATTTTAGTAAAATTTTAGAATGCGCAAGAACAAAAATAGTACCAACAGAGTCAAATCCATTCACACTAAATTCAAACATAAATTTCTTTTTAATTTATATTTATAAACTCGGTCAAAGCCCCCAACTACTACCTTAAACAAATTGTGTGTTCGTCTTAGTGTCACTCCAATAAGGGGCTACTCTAAGTTCAAACTGCATCTCTCGCGAGCGGAGCATCACTAACCGTAGTTAAACCAAATGAATTTGAGGAACTCAAAACACATAAAAATTAAAAAAAATGCACTCCCGTTAAATAACTCAATATGCAAACAACCTCTCAAGCTGTTCTCCAAAGCAATAGATTACAACCTCCAACAAACTGAAGAGATCTTACGACACCAACATTGTTGCAAAACAAAAAGGAAGAAAAGGTACGCATATATCTACATCTATTTATTCACTATGTAGCAAACATGACTCTGTTTGAACTACTGAACTATCAATATTACGCTATATTGAAAGGAACCCTAAAAAAGTATTACTTAAAGCGGTCGATAAAGCTTTAGCATCCTATGGGAACCAGGCAAAAGATGTCATTTCCGTCAAACTCCATACTAAAAAGACTACAAAATCTATTCCTTATTGATCTTAAGCAAGAAGATAACAATAAAAAAGTACATAAAATCAATACTTTTCTAAATTCCATTGTGAAAGTAGACCCCCCTTATCAAAAGAGAGAAGTAGCACAGTGCAAGAGATGTCAGTGATATGGTGATACACATAACTATTGCACTTGCACTTGCTAAATGCGCAGTTTGTTTAAAAGCACACGTCACCAATTACAAAGGATGTACGGTATATAAACAAATCAAAAAAGATTTTCTTCACTTTATCAAAGAAAGGCGTACTACTTCCAACCAAGTCGAACAATCAGTACTAAATGGAGTTATCATACCGAAACCTAGTAAAAAAACAAGAAGCTGTACTAAATATAACACGTAGGCCAGCTCCTCCTATATATACTATGTTAATATATTAACTTATACCAACCTTAACCAATATACTCTCCTTTATGTAACAAGTAATATATTTCCAGTAAACTATTATTAGCAAACTTATAGAAAAGGTACAAGATCTGAAAGATTTGGGCAGCTAGTAAACACTAATCAAATATAATGGTTCAATTACCCAAGGCAGCCCAATGGAACTTAAACGGATTGGTTATTCATCATCAGAAAGTCGAACCATTTGTACTGCATAATAATATAGATATCTTATTGATCTCTAAAACCCACTTTACCGACGATTCCTACTTTAATCTTTGTGATTACGATATCTGTAACGCCATCTACTCGAATGGCACAGCTAGAGGAGGTTCAGCAGTAATAATACATCATATCAGACTTCACGAAATTCAAAAATTACTGTTGAGAATACATCTAGGCAAAGAGTGTAATTGTAAAAAAACTGACTACAACAATATCTGCAGCGTATTGTCCATCCCGATATGGTCCCAACTATAAGAGTAATGTAAATCACTTTTTAATAGATTCCTGGCTAGAGGTGACTTTAACGCCCAACATTCTCACTGGAGTTCTTGCATCTTCATCCTAAGAAGCTGTATTACACTGTACATCATGCAACAAAATCATCTAGCTCACTTTCGACAGGGTCTGGCACAAAGGTCTATTATTAAAATCTTACCTTGAAGAAAAATACTTCTAAGTGAAACTTGAAGAAGCAGTCTCAGAACTATATACTATTAAATCCGGAGTCCCCCAGAGAAGCGTATTGGGAGCAGTTTTAAACGTTCTATACACAGCCGCTATACATGCTAGCCCCAATACAACTATAACAGCTTATGTTGATGATACGGTAATCCTCGCTACACATCACGACCCTAACTATACAACAGAACTCGATTCATATCTGCGGATAGTTCAAAAAGAGGCGCTTTAAAATTACGTTGACCAAACGAAGAGCTACCATTTTTGAGGTTAACATAAATAATGAAGCTCTACCACAAACAAACTGCGTGAAGTATTTAGGTCTGCACCTCAACAAAAGCTTAACATAGAGAATCCATCTGGACGAAGAAAAACAATTCAATTTAAAATCATCTCTCTAATATCACTCTCTAATAAACTACTAGTTTACAAAACTTTGATAAAATCAATGTAGAGCTATAGAATTCAGCTTTGAGACACCTCTTTTGAGGTATATATCGACGTTTCGGCATAGGCTTTGATGCCATTTTCAAGAGATTAGCTCCTCACTCGAGGTCTCAATCTGCCTACTCCCCAAGGAGAGCTACGAGTCTTTGAATAAGTCTGAGCTTTCGTGTGACCTGCTTGATCTTTTATAGGGCTGGAAGTGAAAGTTTGTTTGGCGGGAGATGCGTTGGGTTGGGGAAAGTTTATTTTATTATTGCGTAATTGGCGGTGCCAAACTGGCGCACGGCGGCTCCGGGTTCGAACCCCGGCAATAACAAAAACATTTAATGCTCTCCGGCCGTCATACAAACACCTTTGGCGGTCGTAAAAAAGTACATTCACTATCCACTCGCCAACCCGCCCGGCAAGCGTGGCGTTTAATTGCCAAATCCCCCTCAAAAAGGGAGGCCTATGCTCAATACTGGGCGCTACAAGGCTGAAGAAAAAAAAATTGGCGGTGTGAGGTAATAAGGGATTTTCATAAGAGCGGTAAACATTGACTGTCATCTCTTGTGTTGAGGCACTGTAGGCGTTTCTCTATTTCAATTGCCTCACGTATTATTCTGCTGGTAAAATGGGAAATGGGGGCCATGGTTTTAGCCCCAGAGAAATTAATTTTGTTGCCTGTTTCTTTGTTGTGTTTGGCAAGTGCCGAACCATTATCGCCTTTCCGTACGGCCATATATTCGGCTAGATATTTTCCAATTTGTTTGACCTATGCAGGTCCTTTGGCAGTCTCCACAAGGTATTTCATACACTCCTTGGGATTCATTGGGGCAGTGATCCTTTGCTGAGCGAATAAGCCCAGATATTTGGTTATTGGTCGTAAAGACCGTACATATATTTTTCCGCACTAGTATGCGGCTTATTCTATCGGTGATGCCTCTGGTGTAAGATAGGAATGCTTTTTGTTGGTCAGGAAGGTTTTGGGATGGAGAGTTAGTGTTCTTATTTATATTTTTGATTATATTAGTTAAGGATTTTGTTGAAATATAAATTTTGCAGTAGAGTTGTGGTAATGGTTTTAATTTCTGTTTGGCGATTTTTCGTATCGGAAAGTCTGGTGGATCTGGTTATGAGGGATTTTGCATCCGAATGGATTTGGGCAGGGTGGTGATGGAATTTGGCATTTAGGTAGCGGTTAGTGTTAGTGGGTTTTCTGTAGACAGTGTAATAAAAGTTGTCAATAGAAGGATTTCTTGTTATGAGAGTATCTAGGAAGGGAAGGGAATTGTTATATTCAGTTTACATGGTAAATTTGATATTGGTGTGGATTTGGTTGAGGTGGGAAAGGAATTCTGGAAGGGTATCATGTCCATGAGGCCAGATAACAAAAGAGTCATCGACATATCGTATCCAGCAGGTAGGTTTAAGGTGAAAGAATTCCTTTCCTCACACACACACACACACACACACACACACACACACACACACACACACACACACACACACACACACACACACACACACACACACACACACACACACACATAATATATATATATATATATATATATATATATATATATATATATATATATATATATATATATATATATATATATAAAATCGTTCTAAAGATTAAAAAACCAAGGAAATCAAGAAAAGGGAATGTTGACCAACTAGCATATATTTAGATTACGATGTTTTTTAACACAAAACAGAGAAATTATTTATAGCACAAATGCTGCCAGTAATAAAATAGCAAAACAATAATGTACTATCTGTAATACTTTTTAGCTAACAAAATTGTTTTTAAAATGCCTAAGTCGACTATATTAATACGTTGAAATACAAAATTGCATAGACAGCAAAAATTCGACATTTTAATTTTTTTTTAAATATGTGTATTTATATAATTTTAAACATTGGCCAAAAGAATTGCAGTTAACTTAAAAACCTATTAAAATTATTTGACATAAAAAGGTATTTTTACATTGTATATAATTCACGTAAAAGTCTGTATTCATTAGACACAATTTTGTTTCCAACAATTTATTTACATGTAAGAATTTGTTATCATTTAATATAAAAAAACGCTAAACATATTGTTAAAAGCAAACCGTTATTTATTTTACGAACCAAGACAAAAAACATTTAAAATACTTTCTGCGTTCAACTCCTTTGAAAATATTTGTTTAACAATTATAACGTAAATTATCAGTGAGCTTTAGCATACCTAGTCCGAATTGGATCAAAATTATTTAATTCATGTGTGAAATGAGAAAAAATGTATAAACTTCACCATTACCGAACGAACACTGCTAACGAAAGCATTTTAAAAATTCTTTTTCCTTAACAGCAGGCGACATAAAAGAAACACGTGACCAAATGTGCAAGCTAGCAAATCGAAGATGATGGACACTATCGCTTCAGCGTGTGTTGAAATATAAGGTCCTTTCATGTTTTAGCTTTTATTATGTCTTAAATCTTAAAAATGACACGTAACAATTAACTCTGTATTTTCACTAGATTAAAGCATTATGTAAATCTTAAAATCAGTATTTTATGTCATAACATAACATGCGGTTTCAAACTATGGTTTGTGTTTGTAGTGTAGTGACAATCCTTATTTTTGGATACTAGACTACAATTGACAAAAACTAAATTTTTGTTTTAATCTACTATTGCTAAAAATGGGAACTATCATTCAAAGATACTGCAAAGCAGATTTCCAATAAAAGCCATGTAATTATCTAGAAAGCGGTTTGGTTCCGGTGATTTTAGCCTTGAAGATTACCCGTTCCTGCCGACCATCTGTTTTGAATGATAGAAACTTGCAAGCTGTTTTGGACTTTTATCAAATACTCGCAGTTTGTCAGTTTCACATGGCTGCCTTGGATTATTTGGGTCAATTCAATATTGTCTACAAAAAAACAAGAGCAGATCTTTATGAACTATTTGAAGCTCAAGCCGACAAGCAAATTAGAATTTGGTGTCAACTGCTTGAAATTCTTTCTTCTTCTCGATCGATATTTATTTTACCTAATATTATGGTTACCAATGATGTTTAGTTTGATTTTTAGTGTCAAAGCGTTGTCAGTCACCATTAAAAAGGACAAATGTATAAGAAAGGGACAATTTAATCTGAGCTTTGAGTTAAGTCGGTTCAAATTTTTTTATTATTTTTTTTAAATGACGTACCAGTTTTCAAATGCTGAATGCGGCAACATGGTTTTTGTGCGACTATCGCAACGGTGATTCACTTGCAGCAGCAGAGTACAGGCTCTTCATGTCACAAAACAATTTTATGCGGAAAATAGAACGTTTGTAAGCAGAAAAGTGATAAAAATATTCGTAGAACAGAATCAGCAAGTAAAGTATTGGGGGAAATGGAGGAAAACTCTTGAAACAGAGTAAGAAAAATTTTAGCAGCTACAGGCCAAAGTAAAAATGCAATTGTAAGAATTCTACATAAAAATGGATTCTACCCCTACCATAGCCGATTGGTTTAAAGTTTGCTTACCCACTGATCTTGCGATGGTTTAATCGATGTCATTTTATTCTGTGATGAGGAAACTTTTTTCCGATTGAAATAAACAACTTTTACAACGAACGTCCACATAAAACTACGGAAAATCACTTTCAGCGTCGATTTATGGTTAATTTCTGGGTTGAGTTAGTCGGAAATGTTTGAGGAGAACCTAAATAGTCAAACGTATTGCCAATTCTTAGAAGAAAAATTGTTAAATTTAATGGAGGAAGTTCCTGTAGGAATTAGAAGTAGGATGTGGTACTTCCAAGATGGAGCCCCTGCAGGTTATGTTCGTTTAAACAATTAGATTTTTTGACAGTGTATAGGAAGGAATGGTCCCCAAGGTTTCCTAATCTTAATCTTTGTATTTGTTTATTTGTCGTCATGTGAAAACACTTGTGTATGACAGAAGAAAGCTTAATTCAAGAAAAATACTTATTGCAAGAATTTGAGAAGCTTTTGCTACGATCCGTGAATTGATGGAAAACTGAGGATCTACGGAGTCGCATTGCTTGATGCTCAGAAAATGGAGGAAACCATTTTAAATAGCTTTAGTTTATTCTAATTTTAATTTATTCTTATTAATAATTTTCAAGTTGTATTATATAATTTAATCGTTCATTCACTAAATGTAAATTGGTTTTGTCATAAATTTATTACTTTAGACCTGTAATAATAACGTTACTAAGAACTAATCTTTTAAATACATATCATCCTTGCTTACATCTGGTTTTCTTCCCAATGATACAATGATAATACTTGAAAAAAGAATGAAATGTTAGAACGACCAAGCACCCCCAAAGACCCATAACTTACTTCATTGATATATAAACAACGGTTAAGAATTCGACCTATGCTTATCGGAGGTTCTCAAAGGTTACCTTTGGGTAGCTATTTTAGACCTAGTCCACCCATACGGTGGTCAAGCTGGAACACTACAGGTGGCGATGCTAGAGATTTTGGACACACATATGTTTACCCTAGCAGAAAACCTACCCGTACCTCCTTTTAAAACATGGTAGTACTCCGGAGAGACTCTTAGAATCACCTGCGAAGACGACCATGCTTTACAGTGGTTAAAACAGGCAGTTGCCAACCTTCTTTCCCCATAAGATGAAGCCCGTCTGGTTGTGGTACAGGTCAATGCCTAGATTGAGGAAAGTATATCTGTAGATTCCTAGAAAACCTGAGGCCAGACAGAGAAACCGTCATCCGTAGGTGCAGAACATTTGGACGAAAATCCTAGTTTCGAAAAGGAAGTGGAGAGACCATTAATAACAAAAGAGGGAAACTGTTTTATCAGTTTTCGGCATAAAATTTTAAAATCAAGGAAGAGAAACAACGGCCAACGAAAGAGGACGCTGAGGCTGAAATTTAGAGGACGAGACGGCAGAGCACGTTCTTTGCGAATGTCCTGCGCTTGCTCTAATAAGTGCCGCAATATTTATAAACATGAAACAAACACATCTACATAAACTCTGGCAAAATCTGTATCTGTTAACTAAAATCCAATTAACCCATTATCAAATTTCCTTACTTGGGGTTCTTAAGAAAAATATACTTGGACTACAATATATATCCTGGACATATGTTATAAGAAATACTACTTTTACTACGTTTTCTGGATATACAAGGATGCTATCGTTTTATAAACCAGTTCAACTGTTAAACATATTTACAAATATATACAAGGTCAACAAGGTAAAACTGGAATCTTTTCGGTTATATCGCACATAAGCCGAAGGGCTGTTTGATGCTCAGGCGCAATCTCCTTTTATAATCAACAACATACGATTCTCCAGAAAATGAGCCAAGAATACTACTGGAAAATCACCAACAGAAATTATTGGCTACAAAAAAATTCAAGTTCACAAGGTGGTCAGTAACTACAGGAAGGAGGTAACTGTTAACAGGGCAACTCACAGCAAGCTATTTGATTGCAAGAGAAGTGATGAATCAATCTGTAAATTGAAAGAGAAGATTAATCAGAATGACTGACTTGACAAAAGAAATCGGCGTGGCAAGATTGGTTAGTTTAGCAGTGCTTAGGACCTGCACTACAAGTTTTTTGCCCTAAAGAGCCGTTAATCGTTGACTGAGCGAAACATTATGGGCAGGGGTTAGAGGCCCAAGCACTGCTAAAGAACATCATGCACGACAATGCTGGCCTTTTTAGAAGAAAAGAATTTTATCCATGACAAGAAGATAAATCGTTAAATGACCTTTGAATCTCCCAATTGTCTCTAAAGTGTTTATCATAATGCATGCAAAGTTTCCCTTTTCTAATGTGGTACTGGGGCGTATGAGCATCGAAGAAAATGTTATGACGTCTCACTTCTTTGAGAAAGGCCTAAAAGTGACTACCAACACAACGTGCTCGAGATAGTTGTCAAATCTTGAATATAAAAATGGCTGCTAAGTAGGAGTATGTGTTTCAACAAGACTCCGTTTCAGCCCACAAGGCAATAGAGGCTCAGGCTATACAACAATTTGTATTAGCATTGGTCCTCCAACTTGTGACCACCCTCTAGTCTCGATTGTGATCTCCTTGACTACGTGTAGGGCGAGATTGAGGTGAAGACTAATGAGGGGCATTATAGCATTAAATACAGATAGAGAGCCTATATCATGCAGATAATAACAACTTTTGGCAAGGAGGAAGTTGTGTTTATTCACAGCAGGTACATACAACACTCGGTTGTGGTCGTTGATGAATACTACATTGAATAATACGGCATTCATTTACTTTAATTAATATTAATAGTTTCCCGTAATAGATCTCAAAGGCTTTTTGGGGTCTTTGGTGATAGTATAGGTCTCCTACACTCTACAGCCTACGGTACACAATGGTAGTAACGTGGCTGGCGCTTCGTACCGACCCCTATTATTAACCCCAGATTTTGATGTTCAAGTATTCATTTATTAGAGACTGAGGCGAGTTGGGCTGTAAAAATGTCATTGATCGAATTGGCGAGAGCGGGATTTGAACTAGCATTTTTAGGTTTCGTAGTTTAGCGACCTATTCACTAGACTAGTACGGCTCTCTACTTCAATTAAGTTTCATGTATATAAACTTAATTTTTCTTATATTTTAATGTTGTTTTTATAGCATACATTAACTAAACCCTTTCTTGATAATTCATATTAAAACAAAAGTAATCATTCACTAGACAATCACTCAAATACTGGTTCTTTTAGCTATGCTCACATTTCTCACTTACAATACACTTCTATATATATATATATATATATATATATATATATATATATATATATATATATATATATATATATAATATTCTATATAATAAGTGCAACTTGAAGGTTTACCTACAAAACCGTCAAATATAAAGCTTTCAGTCAACAATTATTTGGATGTTTGCATAGACGCCATGGCACTTATAATACAAACCACAAAATTACTGAAAGTAAATTTGTATAATTGTAATTAGATTAATAATATCGTAAAATAGCCTGTCCTTCTTTTCACGTGTAAGCACCAAATTTACGGCTACATAAAATAATTGGCCGTGTCGTTAAAAATCGAGTACATTTTTCTGCTATTTATATTCTTACAATCCCTTTTCGATTGCATCACTGTTTGCATTATATATATAAGCGTAAAAAGTTTTACGGTTGATTTCAGCTGGCTTAGTGTTTTTCGATATATTTATAATATATATATATAACATATAATTATATTATTGCGGGCACGCGATCCTGTGAGACGTGAAAGTGTGCAGTGACCAAATTTTCACGGGTTAACAGAAAATCTAAAGTTAAGAAACGGCTTCAGTAAGATAGCAAAATACAAAAGTGCGGGGAATCGCATAGTAATAATTTCCGGGTATTTTAAAAGCGGTTTAAAGATCGTAATAAACAATCCCAAGCGGTCAAGAAAGGCGAGAGTCTGTAGGCCGCCTGCGTTTAGTGGCGGTTATAATAACGTCGGGTTATCAGCCTGAGCTGAGACTAGATACTTTTAGTATTAATACGTCCAAAATAACAAAACAACGTAAACAGAAGAAAATAATTTAATAAATGTCAGAGGGGCGTAACAGAGCCAACAGTGTTGTTGAAATAGCGGAACTCCATAAAAGAAAAAGACAAGAAAAAGAAAATCAGTCTGAAGAGAAAGCCGAAACATGTAGGAGAAGTAGAAAAATACCACCAAAAATAAAAATTGTACCCTCTGAGGAGAAAGGAGAAGAGGAGAAGCCAATCATGGAAAAGCTAGAAAACTATTATTTAGGCCATCTTTCCAGATCCAGAAGAGAAAGACAAAACCAGTAGCACAAATAAAGCCATAAAAAGCATCAATGACCAGCTGGAAAAATAAGGAAAAGAAATGAGAGTCATAAAAGAAGAGGTCCCGAAGAAAGAAGTCGAATCAGAGAAGGAAAAATCACAAAAGCAAACTTGAAAAATTGAAGGAAGGGAAAGGAGGAATAATATTATTATCAAGGGTGAAGATTTTAGCAAAGTAAACACCAAACAAAAAGTAAAGTAATTTATAAGGAACCGACGTAGTGGAAGCACATCCGGTAGAAAATCGAGAAAAGTAGATGACGGTAGTAAAACTGGAGAATTTCTAACAAAAAATTGAGGTACTTAAACAAAAAAGAAGAGTCGGGCAACAAGAAATTTACACAGATTGTGACCTAACCCAAAAAGAACAGAAGCTCCATGCAGCTATAAGAAAGTTTGCCAAAGACAAGAAAGACAAAGGAAAGAACACTAAAGTGGGGTACAGAAAAATAAACCTTAACAGTACTACATATAAATAGCCCAAAAAAAAAGAAATCCTGATAAAGAAGAAGTTCGGGTCCCAAAAAACTAGTAAGGACTAAAGCTAAGGAAAAACCGGTAACGAAACGGGCTAAGAATATGGATGCGGAATAGATTTGCAACACACGACTAAAGCAAAGCAACAGGGAATAGAAATTAGGTACATGGAATGTTAGGGGAATTTGCCGTAAGTAACTAGAATTGATCGAAGAATTTAATAAAGCACAACTGTCACTGTTAGCACTGACAGAAACCAAAAATAAAGGAAAAGGGTATGTCGAGATGGAAGGGGGTCACGCAATGTATTACAGCGGTGTAGAAGAACATGATTGGGTAAGAGCAAGGGTAGCATGCACCATTAAAAAGAATGGATAGATAACATCACAGACTGCCAATGTATTTCAGAAAGAATGCTGCGACTATAAATAAATCGGGAAAAAAGAGGAGTATATAGTTATAATAGCGTATGGCCCAAACGAAAACAACCCTAAACAAATTAAAGAACAATTTTGGGATATGGTACAAGCAAAAATAAATAATAAAAAAGGCAAAGTAATGGTGGCGGGAGATTTAAACGAACGAGTCAGTAACAACACTGAGGAATCAGAAAACGTAGTAGATAAATTCGGGGAAAACAAACTGAACGCAAACGGACAGAGTAATATATTTCTGTATCCTTAATGAACTAATGGTAGCGAATACGTGGTTTGAGGACAAAGACATACACAAGTTCACACGAGAAGTTAAAAGTACAGGTGAAAAATTAATAATCGATCTAGTGGTGATGGAAAAAGAGAACAATAAGACAATAACTGAGTTAAAAGAGTTAAAAGAAGTGCAGAAATTGATTCCGACTATTTCCTGGTAGAAACCAAAGTGAAACTAGGACAAGAAAAACCAAGCAAAGACTAACTAATAGAGAAGTAAGATATTCAACCTAGATAAGATACACAACAGCGATAAACAAAAAAATATTAAGAGTACAAGTTTCACTAATCTTAGAAAACGTGGAAAAATTATGGACCGCTTTCAAAGAAATAATAATCAATGCAGCGAGATAGACCTGCGGAGCGTCCAAATTCACTAATGAAAGAAAAGTAACAGCTTAGTGGAACGACGATATCAAAAGATAAGTCAAGATAAATAAACAACTCTGGCGGAACTATCTGACCTTAAAACTCCCTAAAGGTTCTCGATTTTATAAAAATTAAAGAGACAAGGTTAAAACGATGGTTAAGCAGGCAAAATCCAAAGCGTGGGAGAACTTCGGTAATAAAATGGGAGAAAACAGCTCAGAAAATGCCAAAATTTGCTACCAAATCTTCAAAGGGTTACGCAAAACAAAGAAAAACTTAAAGAAATAAAAAAAAAGAACGGAAAATAGTTAATAGCAGAAAAAGAGATAAAGGAAAGATGGCAAGAATATTTCACCGAGTTCCTGGAAACACAAGCTTTCCAAGTCGCGAGGCCACACGAAGAAGGCGGAGGTCATCAAGAAAATGAGAAATCAGAGCACCAGGAAACAAAAGAAATACAGATAATAGAAATAGAAGAAGCAAAACATAAATATAAATAATAAAGCCGAAAATGATAAAATACATGGGGAATAAAATAATCAAAACAAAGACAGTACCCAAAGACTGGAAACTGGCCGTCATTGTCCCAATATATAAAAAAGGTGACTGTTCCAATTGCGATAACTACCGGGAAATATCCCTACTGAATGTAGTCGGTAAAATATATGAACGGATACTCGAGAAGCGACTCAGAACAAACATAAAAGACACAACAGGTGACAACCAGGCAGGATTCAGACCCGGATGAGGTACGCGAGATTGGATCTTTAGTCTGTGACAAATTCAGGAACAAATATTGCAACATAATGGAAACGAATACGTTTGCGCAATAGACTTGCGAAAGGCGTTTTGAACGAAATTCCCAAACAAGTGAATGATAAGGTAAAAGAAGCGACAATTGGAGCAAGTAATAAAACAAATCTTCAGGAATGCATCATAGCTTAGAAGGAAGCCTCTGAAGAATTTAAAAGGGCAATAAATACCAGAAATACAGAAATAATGGTGATAGCAAAAAAATCAAAGAAGATAGCGATACAGATTGAAAATAAAAGACTAAAACAAAACAAATAAGCTAAAATACTTGGGAGCAATAACAGAAGAACAAGGAAGTTTGAAAGGCGAAGTTAATAATAGAATAAGTGTAGCAACTAGACGTAGAGTCTCTAAGCGTCCGTTCATAATAAAGAAGGAAGTATCCACGAAAACTAAAATTAAATGTTCAATACAGTGTTTGTACCTACACTAAACTATGGTTGCAAATCATGATTTCTAACTAACCGATAAGAGAGTAAAATTCAAGCCTGCGAAATGCAATTTCTAAGGAAAGTGGCTAGAGTCAAGAGATTAGACAAAATACGAAATGACGAGATAATAAACAACTTAGATGTAGAACAGATTCAGTCAAAAATAAAAAACAACAACTCAGATGGTTCGGACAACTTGTAAGAATGGCAACAGATAGGAAAGTAAAGGAACTCTAGGAAATGGGATCGGATAAAAAACGAACAAGAAGGAGACTAAAGAAAGTATACAATGGAGTGATAGCAAAAATAGTGCAGAAAAAAGAAAGTGACTGGAGACGCGCTTTGGGATCGGCAAAGGAGAGGATAAAAGAGGAAACCGGTGAAGTATAATTTTATATATATGTATATATATATATTATACGAAGTTTCTTTAAAAACACTGCACTTCTGAGCACACTGTTAATGTTTATACTTGCGCCCACATTAATTATCAGCACGCAATAGCTGAAATTAAAAAGTACATTGGCCATGGATTTGTATGGTTTTCAGTAGATGCAATAACTGATGTTAGAGGTCAATATATAGCTATTCTTATAAAGGGTCCGCCATTTAACGTTTTTTTTTTTGAACTAGCAGTTATTCGGTGAATGGCAACACTTAACTCATGACATTTTTGACAGAAAATTAGTTTTATCCTTCCGCTGAACGAAAATGGTTGTGTATACGCTTAAAGAACGCTGGGAAATATTGCGACATTACTTTGAAAATCATGGTAATGTTGCAGAATGTGTGCGAAAATTACGTACGGAAATGGGAAAAAAAGAGGCACCGTCAGCTCCGTATGTGCTTTATTTTGTTAAAAAAGTGAGAGAAACTGGCAGGCTTATTGACAAACCAACGCGTGAAAAACCAAAAACAGTGCGTACACCCGAGAATATCGCTGCTGTTGCCGAGAGTGTGCGTGAATCGCCAGGAACATCAGTTCACCGTCGTTCTCATCAATTGGACCTTTCGGAGACATCATTGAGACGAATTTTGCGTAAAGACCTTGGTATGACGCCGTACAAAGTCCAACTGGTTCAGCAAGTGAAGCCAACTGACCATCCAATGCGTTTTCGCTTCGCTTCATGGGCTTGGGGTTGACTTGAAGAAAATGCCGATTTTGGGCGAAAAATCATCTTTTCAGATGAAGCTCATTTCCATCTCGGCGGATATGTCAACAAGAAAAATTGTCGCATTTGAGGCACAGAAAACCCGCACGCAATCGAAGAAAATCCGATGCACCTACAACGAGCCAGTGTTTGGTGCGGATTTTGGTCCAGAGGCATCATTGGGCCATTTTTCTTTGAAAATGAGCAAGGAGCGGCTGTTACAGTCAATGGTGAGCGTTATCGGGCCATGTTGAACGAATTTTTGTTCACAGAAATTCAAGTGGAAGATATTGGCGACATTTGGTTTCAACAGGACGGCGCTCCGTGCCACACAGCCAACGTTACAATCGATCTTTTGCGCACTGTCTTCGAAAATCGCATTATCAGTCGAAATTCTGATGTCGTTTGGGCGCCTCGGAGCTGCGATTTGACACCGTTGGACTATTATTTGTGGGGAACCGTCAAATATAAGTGTTACGCCGACAAACCAGAGACAACATTCGTGCAGCCATAGCTGAAATAGAGCTGCATAAATCGAAAATGTACTCAAAAATTGGACCGATCGTATAGGCTACTGCATGGCTAGCTAAGGCAGCCATATGAATGAAGTTATATTCCATTATTAACCGGAAGGATTGTACTTTCAAATAAAAAACAATTGGAAAAATATTCAGTAGTTTTCTATTTATAGCATTTAAAAAAAAAGTTATATGGCGGACCCTGTAGTACGTGTGTTGAATATTACGTGGTTAGTGTAAAAGCTTTAGGAAAAAACAATAATGAAATGTTAGCTAGATTCGTTAATAAATTGTTAAGTAAATTTTATTTGCCAAATCAAATATTAATAAATAAAGTAATGTTAATGGTATTAACTGCTGCACCGTATATGATAATAGCATCAAAAAATTTAAAGGTTGTATTAACTATTTTAGAGATCCAACAACAGCAACACCAGTTAGCTTACATTAAATCTAATTTTGTTTATATCGTAACTCCCAATGAAAAATTAGAGAAGCGAGAACTTTTACTATATGAATGTTTAAGTATTATTGAAAGCTTGAAAAGCACAATTGCTCAAGGAAGCGGTGAAATTTAAAAAAAATCTGAAACAAAGCTAACTCTGTTTTGGCAAAGAATGGAGGCTACATCATGTTGAAAAAATGAACATTGTATTAAACTTGTTACTTTTTGCCAAGTTTAACGCACATTTTCTAGTTACAAGCATTATTAAGCAAAGGTATAATAAATATTTAGTTTAATCAAGTTTTCATGCTCATCAAATATTCTTATACTCGTTTTTTTTTATAAAAATTCATTTATGATATTTTTATGTAAATGTACATGTAATATAGATGTCGATATTGTAAAATAAAAGTAATTATTTAAAACCCGTATTTTTCTTTGCATATTTTATTGGATATTTTAGCTGTTTTATAGTGCATATTTTCATGCATATTTTATATCCTTTTTGTACATATATTCCAATCTATAGTAATAACACAACAAAAGTTTTGCTTATGGGTTGGGCTATTATAAATTATTTACTACGTTAGTTTGCTATCTTAAGTTTTTTAATGATAAAATACAAAACAAAGCCTTGTACAACATCCCCATGGGGTGGAATTTCCACGCGAGCTTCCGCTCATTGAATATGAACATGCAAATGCTGCGCGCAGACACTGCAAGCGAACGCTAACATTCTTTCCAGCCATCGGGACATTTCGGCGAGCCGCAACGGAAAAATATTTGAACAAATATTCAGCTCGCTTTATGAGCTTACGCCGCAGCTTTCGCCCGGGACGCGAACAAAGCAGCCGTCGGCGGCGCAAGCCGCGCGAATAAGACAAAACGTGGGAGAAAGTTATATCGCGCCACAGTTCGAATCGGGGCGCGTTATCTGGAAAAATGAAACACCCCGCGAGAACTCGCAATTTCCGTTTTAAAGCGCTGTTTAACGAGGGAACGCCGGGTAAGTGGCGTTTTAGAGCTGCAGCAGCGATTTCCTGCTAATCCGGCGCAGTCTTTAAGCGCGAACCGAGCGGAATTTGTGTACGGAAGCCCTACACGGCCTCGGACTTAATGGAGGTTGACTGATTTATCTTTATGACTAATCAATACCTGGCGCAAATGCAAAGTAGCTGCCTGGATAGGGTCGGAAAATAAGAGAAACATTGTAACCAATTAAGCAATTTAAACGAAAGTAAGGAATACTCTTGTAGGTTTTTAACATGCTCCGTTATTAGAAACTTTGTATGATCACGTAAATATAAACTTGCTTTTTATTATTATAAAGCATTCTGTTTTAAGTTATCCAGTCTATAATTCGCCACCTACATGTAATTTGCTAAAATTAAACTACAACAATTTTTGATAAAGCTCTCCGTTGTAGACGCGGAGCTTAAATAAACTAAATTGAAACAAGAAATTAATCACAATTATTTTTAGCTGACTAAAATTTTAAATTTCCTATTTATAAAATGTACAAGAGCAGAAAATAAGATGCTGCAATGTAAATTTTTGTCTAGATGTCAAAGAAAATTTTTTTGAATTAATTTTTTATTAGCAATCAGAATGTTTACAATATTCTATGAGCTAATTTTATGTACAAACGATAAGAAAGGTCATGAGAGGAAGGCATCCAGTGAGGCCACCCCTAATTTAATCTCTTAAGTCTATTGGCCACTTCCTTTTCAATCTTCTGTATTGAGGTGCTTCAGCTAGCGAAGGCATTATTACGTTTGGATGATTTGCTACGGTGTCGTGATGCTTCATTGCTTTTGCTTTTATTACATCCTGTACGTATGGCACATTGAGGTCAGTGTGAAGAGTTACGTTTGACACATAGCACGGAGCATTAACCAGCATTGTAAGTGTTTTAGACTGGAATCGTTGTATTATGTTTAAGGTTGAGTTACTAACGCATCCTCAAAGTTCGCAGCCATATAACCAGATAGGGCGAAAGATACTCTTGTAGATTAGTAGTTTATTATCTAATGTAAGGGACGAATTTTTGCCAATGAGCCAATACAATTTTTTACAACGTAAGTACATTTTTTTAAGTTTTTTACTGACATGTATTTTCCATGTCAAACGTCGATCGAGATGTAAACCTAAGTATTTCACTACATCTGTCTGAGGAACAGGTATGTTGTTTAGTAGGATCGGTGGACACGTTGAACATTTGGTGGTGAATGTAACATGAGCAGATTTGGATTCATTTACTTTCACTTTTCACTTTTCCATCCATGTTTCTAGTAAGTTAAGATGTTTTTGTAATAGTTGTGACGCGATAGCTGGATGAGAGCATTGCAGTATCGTCGGCGAAGGTTCCAAGTTGAGTTTGCGTTGTGGTCGGTAAATCGTAAGTGTATAGAAGATATAGTATCGGCCCGAGGACGTTGCCTTGAGGGACACCTGCTTTTATTTCTTTAAAATGAGATGTTTCGCTACCTACTTTAGTTTGAAATTAGCGATGTGTTAGATGCGATTGTAGAAGTAAGTAATAACTGTGTGGTAGTAATTTCTTAATTTTATAAAGGAGACCTCTGTGCCACACTTTATCGAATGCACAACTTACGTCCAGAAATACTCCACTACAAAACTTCTTGTCGTCATGCCGAGCGTATTGTACTGATCAATCGGTGGCACTGTTGTGTTGTGGAATGCCTAATGCGAAAGCCGAACTAATAAGTTGGTAGCCATTCTTCACTTTCGTTTATGCGTTTTAGTATTAACGTTTCCAGCAGCTTAGAAATTATCGGGAGCAGGCTGATGGGACGGTAGGATTTAATTTGGTCAGTAGGTTTGCCTGGTTTTGGAATTAGTATAATGAGTGCAAACTTTAGCACTAATGGCCAGTACGCGAGTCGTAGGATTCCATTGAACAGGATTTGTATAAATCTACGACCTTTCTCCGGTAGATGTTTTAGAACAACTCCCGTTACAAGGTCATAGCCTGGTGACTTGTTGTTGTTTAATAGTCTGATCTGGGTTTCAATTTCCTGTAGTGTGAAACTACTTATGGGAAGCGACATTTGTAAGGGTGTTGCTAGGTAGGTTTATATTTCTTCATCAGGCTCATGAGAGTTAGGTTGCAAAGTGGTTTGTAAGTATTCCGCAAATGCTTCAGCTTTTTCTTTGTCGGACCTGCTCCAGGGTCCCACTTCATCTCGTAGGGGCGGTACGTGTCCCTTGGGTCGTTTAATTCCCTTAGTTGCTCTCCAAATTGTGAGGTCATGTACAGATAGTGAGTTAGTATAGTATTTAAAGGTTTCATTGCGGACTTCTTGCAGTCTACGTCTTAATTTATTGTTTAGTTGATTGAATCTGGTTTTATCAGCAACATTACGACTACGCTGCCATGTTGCACTTGCTCATCTTTTTTCTCTAACTAATTCCCTTATTTCAGTTGGAATATTTGGTGTATTGGATTTTAGATTACTAATTTGTGGTATTGCTTCCTGTATAGTTGTGATTAAGTGATTAATTGCATATTCGAGATCATCGTTTGTTGTTAAGCGTAGGTTTGTAACGAGAAATTCGTTAACATGAGCTTGGAACGCTTCCCAGTTGGTTCTTGCATTACTGAGGGTAGGTCTGGGTTCTACATATAGTATTGTTGAGCTGACAGTTGCTATTATTGGCGTATGATCAGAGGAAATATCATAGTTGGAGACAATATCCATGTAATTTGAGGATATACCGTGGGTAATAAAGAGGTCTAACAAATCTGGAATTTTAGTGGAGTCCGTTGGCCAGTATGTTGGGCTACCCGTTGACAGAAAGCCATAGTTTTTATCTTCTAGAAGTTTGTACAGTTCTCGTCCTTTAGTCGTTGTCAGACGTCACCCCCAGTGCGTATGTTTGGCGTTAAAATCTCCGCCGGTGACAAACCTTGGCCCTAATCATTCGAAGAAGGGCTGTATCATTTGTTTGCTAATGTTATGATGAGGTGGACAATAAACACTTGCTATAACTAGGAGTGCTGGCAGTCTCTCGACTTCTATCATGGTACCTTGAAGGTAGTATGTGGAATAAGAAGGTAATTGATAATGTTTTATGGAACTACGAATTATTATGGCTGAACCACCGTGAGCAGTGCCGTCTGGATGTTCTGCATGATATACTGAGTATTGAGGTATTATAAAATAAGTTCTTGAGGTGAAGTGTGTTTTTGAGATTAATAAGACATCAATATTATTGAGACGTATAAAGGTGTCTACTTCCAACTTTCGTTGTTGTAACCCATTGGCATTCCACTGTGCAATCTTTAAGTATTTAGCCATTAGTGGTGTAATTTAACATATTTAGTATCATACTGTTCTGCTGAAGTAGTTGATTAAACATAGTTTTGAACTCTTCAAGAAATTGTTTCATACTAACATCTTCACTACAAGAGGGTTGATTTCGTACTGCTTGCGCGTAGTTTGAATATATATTTGTTGGTTGGTTGGTGATCGACTGACTGTTTTGGTGTGGTAATGGAGGAAAATTCTGTTTTGTTAAGTTTGGAGGTCGGAGAGTTGGCTGTTGCTTGTGGGGCTGGTACTTTCGTTGGAGCTTTTGATATATGGAACATCCCTTATAATTAGCTGGATGTGACCCTTCACATAGGATACATGTAGCTGGAGTTGCACGGGTTTTTTGACAGCTTTTTGTATCGTGCGGACCTGCACACTTCACACAAGCAAAAGGTCTGTTGCAGTAGCTTTTAGTATGCTCTTAATTCTGGCAACGGGTACATTATACTATATCTTTACTTGGTTTTGGTGTTTCAAATGTAACGTGCTTATTTTGTATTGAGCATATGCTGTGTATGTCTTTGTTGTTTATAGCTGGCTCGAGATATACATAAAATATTGGCAAGGGGGTTTTGTGTTGTTTGTTTTGTAAGTTCATGATATTGCGTACTGTGTGCCCTAGTTTTTGAAGGGCTTCTTTAATGTCGTCTAATGGGGTAGTAGGATGTAGATGTTTTAATACGACTCTATAAGGACGATCCTCTTTCATCTGATATGTATGATGTACAATCTTAGCATCTTGCAAATGTTTAATAAGTGTGCGATATGTATCATAACTACATTATTATGTAGACTTTTTGTGGTGTACTGCTCTTCTGCAGCTATTAAGTGTAAACTTTCGGTCATCTTCGTATAGTCGAGAACGCCATGGATGAAGATTGGTGGTGGCTTGTGTTCACTCAATTTTTGTTGTTCTTTATTAATCGGTTGATTTGTTTCAACGTTTTCAGCTAATGCTGAAAATCTGTTTCCATCTATAATTAATGGTTCGTTTTGAGTGTTAGATGTTTGTGCGTGGAGATGTTTTGTTAATCGTTTCCGTTTATTATTTGTAACACGTTGCCAACAAATGGCGGGGTTAGTTTCAATTTCTTCATCAGTTCCTGAATCATCAGGTTCGCTTGTATATTGAATGGGTGGATTCACTTGTTCACCGTTGTGGTGAGAAGCGTAAAATTGTAGTGGATTGAATGTTTGCAAAATTGGATGATTCTGTGACGATAAATATGACGGGGTTGAAGGAGATAGGAATGGATATTGTGGTTGTTGATAAGAACAATGGGGTTGTGTATTGGTTAATAACGGCAACAGACAGTTGACTCCGGTGGTATATCAGCCAGTGATAGGATTTAGTATGGTTGGAAATAAAAAAATAGCTTAAGAAATGGTGGTTGAAGAATTATCGACATGGTCAACAGCAGCGTTCGAAGTTGCAGTAAGCGATGACCAAGTACATCCACTCGCCAACCCGTCTGGCATGCACAGCGAATTAACATCCAAACCCTTCTTAATCTTTACCAATAAAATGACCTAAAGATTTACATGGGTTATAGTTCCCCGCAATTCTACTAATCCTGTGACCTAGATAACGGTGAAACTACAACGGTAGATTATCAAATTAAACTATCCATAATAATGTTATATATAATATCTCTTATTCGAAAGTAAATTAATAGAATTGAAAATAGAAATAGCAGGTATAAAATAGGATCTAATAGGAATAATTAAGATTAGGAGGAAAACTAAAGAAATTCTTACGCTGACAACGCGAAATACACTTTAGTACGAGGAAAAGAAGCAAATAAAAATAGCATTAACATTGAGTTATCAAAAAGATACTAATTAAAAATAATTCAAATATATGCTCTTAGCCAAGATTACTCAGATAAGATCGAAAAACCTATTTGAGGGTATAGAAAAATTCATAAGAAATAAGGCACATTTTCTTATTGTAATTTGAGACTTTAAAGAAAAATTTGACAAAGAAAGAAAAGTTGAAATATATATTAGACAGTATAGTACAGTAAAAAGGAACAAAAAATGCTTATAAACTTTGAAGAAGCTCAACAGCTGTACATAATGAACTTATTCTTTCAAAAGAAAGAACATCGACGATGGACGTGCAAACGTTTAGATGGATAAATGAAGAACGAGGTAGATTTTATAATCTCCAACAGAAAATGGTATAAGACGTTACGGTTCACAACAAATGCCGTGTTGTCAGTGATCACAAAACAGTTTGAGCATAAACTGATATACCTATAAGGCTACAACAGAAGGAACAAATAAAACAGAATAAGGTAAAGAATAAGGACAAATATTAAACTACTAGCTAACAAGGATAAAAAAAATTCTTTTAAAATAAATTTAGAGAGTAACAAGCATTAAGTATAATCGTAGAAAATATTGAAGAACTTAAAGCATTAAAGAAAGTGTGTTAGAAGCAGCATAAGAGAATAGAAAATAAGCGAAAATACAAGAAATACAAAACTAAATATTCTATTTATTTGTTTAAAAACTTTGTGATTGTGTTTGTGTTTAGGTCTTTAGGATCGAGTGAATACTGTCATTTTAGGTTTGTCTCGGTGGTCTTCGTCTATTTTTCTCTTCGCACTTAGACTGCCACACGGCTTTGTCTAGTTAGTTACTTTTCATTCGGTTGAGGTATCTAAACCATCGAAGCTGACTTCTGTCAATGTAGGTAATTAGACTGTCTACTTTAAGTCTTTCTTGAATCTCGATATTGAGGATTTGTCCAGTCTTGAGTATTCTCCTGGTTTAGCACCCAGGATTAGCAGCTGTATGTGAAAGTTGGTATAAAAATTGATTTATACAACTTAATTTTTGTATTTTTAGTTAGCTGTTTATTTATAAAAACTTTTTTACTACTGCATAGTACTGTATCTCTGCGTTGCTTAGTCTCAAGATTAACTCACTTACTATTTTGCGTTGGTTTTGAAGTGTGGCTCCTAGACAACTAGAGAAATTTTCACTAGTTTGATCGCCTTGTTGCTTAATTTAAGGTTACAGTGTTGCGATGTTCTTGATACCAGCATATTTTTTGTTTTGTCACAATTTATTTTCATTCCATCTTCTTGAAGAGATTTCTACCATACACCTAGATCCCAATTTCAACTATTTTGGTAGTTAATTATCAGCAGTAGATCATCGTCAAAAACAAACAAATAAGATGTATAGCCTAGACAATATATTTGTGTCCTGTCTGCATTTTTCATGATTTTATTTATTACCGTAATAAATAAGGGTCAGCTTAGTACGGCACCTTACGTTACCCCTTTCGTTGCACTAAAATATTTTCTTTAAATGGTGTTGTAGTTATTGTGATGCTATAGCTGGGTTGCTGTGAGATACAATTATAGCTGTATTATCAGCAAATGTTGCTGTTGCTGTCAAATTTGTAGTTGGCGGATCAGAAATATATAGTAAATATTGTGTTGGTCCCTCAGGTTTCTCTGAGGCACTCCAGAAAAGTGACGTACATTTTTCTTTCAGCTTTATGAGACAATGTATGTTTGTCGAATACGATTGCATGACACTGTAGTAGGGGTGAGACAGATTAGATTCAATTTGGTCTAACGTAAGAGAATTTGTTAAAACTTGCGTAATATATAAAAAAGTCGCTGAAAACTATTTTTTTTGTCTTGATTAATGTGGATCAGGTCATTTATTTATTTCTTTATAGTGGCATGTTAACTAAATTCAAACTGATGTTCTGCTATTGAATCTTGTAGGAAAAGTTTAATATTATTTTAAAAAAAATCCCAAACACTTCTGCCAAGACAGAAAGGACACTGATACATCGAAAAGGAGATGCCTTCTTGAGCGGTGTAACTTTTTAATTGTTAGATAAGAATCCTATTCTGAATATCGCATTGAATGTCAACGTAATTAATTAATTAAAGGCAAAATTTTAGTAGTTGCTTCAAGAATCGTTGTTTAAAGCATTAACTGAATTAACTTGCTTTAAAATAAGTTTCGTTGCTGGTTACTATCCGAAAACTGCTGGGCTTTATTATGCCTAGTTTGTGTAATAAAATTTGAGAAATCATTGTTTATTTTCAACATAATTAAAAAACATAATTTTTTATTCGTTTTTGTGACTACAAAGTTTTGCATTATAAAGTGTAGTTTTAATTAGCATGACTCTTCTTCCTAGTTAGATTTATTCAATTTTTTTCTTAGTTTTCTTATTTTATTTAAATATTTTTTAAATAATTCAGAGGGTTTTGTAACATACTAATTTTTTAATTTTCAAGAAAGTTCTGCATTTTCACAATATGTATACGTTAGTTTTCTGAACGATACGTTATAAGGCAGTGATAAATTAGAGCTTTGACACAATAATATACAAAGAATTATCAATTTTTTATGTGATGATTAGTAAAAAGATACTTTTATTCGGCTAAAAGCTAAATTTGCTGTTAAACGCTTAATTTTAGTTTTAACATTGTGTAATAATGATATTTGTATAAAATTTTATATAAAAATAAATAAAATGCTACAAGAACGAAAAGATACTGTGCTGGTACTTAATTAAAAGACAAGAGAACTAAATATGGTAACTGCAGAAAACAGAATTGCTAGACAAAATACACAAAATAACGGCCATATCACTAAATAACCAATTGGAAAAACGAGCGGAAATAAGTCGATTGCCTATAGATCATAATTTATACTAGAATTTACAACTAGGATACAGCGATAAACGTGCTATTCGGTGATTAAAAAAACATACGGTACAGTCAATAAAGAGAAACTATTTAAGAATTCAGAGAGTTTACAAATATCGCTAAAGTTGACGAAACTAATAAAAATAACAAAAAGTCATATAGAATGAAATAATATCAGATAGTCTTTAGATAAGAAGAGGAATAAGACCTTGTAGTCCAATGTCGCCCATTCAGTTCAACTTGATACTGAAGAACGTAATAAAAAATAATGACATTATAACTAACGGGACGATAATCAACGAAAGTTAACAAGGCAAAGTTAGCATCAGAACTAAAAATTGTGACAAAGGATGTACGGCACCAAGTCAGGAAAGAAGGACTGCATATTAATGTAACAAAAACCAAGTTTTGTTATAATTCAAAAGAAATCAAGACGATAAGGAAAACATTAATAATATAATTGGGGAAAGATATGAAATAAAGATTTCTTATACTTATACTAACATACGTAATATAATAAGGTAAAATGAGTGCTAAAATTAAAGCAAAGTTAGTTAAAGATGAAAGGCGCGGCTGCACTGCACAGTATAATATTGTTTAAAAATGATATCACGTATTGCTGAGTTAGGAATATATAAGACAGAGGTAACACCCATAGTTATGTACGCATGAGAAACGTAGGTGAACAACAAAAGTGAGCAAAGTACAGAGAAACTTTTGGTGGACAATCGGTGAGAGAGAAAACTAGAGACAAACAATCAACCAACAACCTAAACTATAAAGGTGCAAAGAATAAGATGCCCAAGCCATATATGCAAAGATTATCACATGAGTGCCGGAGAGTACAAGAAGTACAGGATAATCCAAGAGAATGGTGGATAAGAGCCATGGTAAAAGAAAATTGTAAAGCATTGAGTCTAATGTTACAAATACAGGCTACTCCTATGAACATTAATTTTATACAGCTGTACACCCCAGCAACTAACTATGATGACAAAAAAAGTAAAAAACTTCTGTGTCGATTTAAATAAACTTCTATAACAAACTAAAAGTAATGTTATTATAGTATTAATACGTTATTTAAACGCGAAAGTTGAGAGCGACAAAGACAGGTAAGTAGTAGGTGAACATGGACTGGGGGTACGAAATATAAGAAGAGGTACATTTGTACAATTATATTCAGAAAATCAATTAACTATAATGAACATGTTTTTTAAGCTCTAAAAAAACGTCTTTATACTTGAAACTCCAATTGAAATTACAATTAATCTAAGATGTATACTAAGGTGCTGATGAGCCATCAGATCATAATCTACTCACAGCAAAAGTAAAAATACTACTCAAGGACTTAACAAAACTCAAACATCTGAAAAATAGATTTAGATAAATTAAAACAAGAAAAAAATATCTAAGTTTGCAAATGAAGAAACATGCGAATCTAAGGACAAACGATTAAATAAAGAGGAAATAAATTCAAAACAACCATCAATAAATCAGGGCTTTCGAATCTAAAAAGGAATAGACCTCAAAAAGCAAAAAGATTGATGACAGATATAATTTTAGACATCATGGAAAAGAGAAGATAGTATAGAAACCAAAATACAAAGAAATATAACAAACCCAATAAGAAAACAGATAAGAAAGGTAAGGATGGATTGGTATACCAATGAATGGATAGTGGAGAGGCAGGCGTGTAAATAGCCGCTCTCGTGATGCGGTGTGGAAACGTAGTACGGCCCGTTTGGAACGTCAACCGAGAAGGCCCAAATCGTCCCTTAAACGGCCGTCGCGTAAGCGGATGGGGGCGGCTACCGATATCAACCAACGAGTATTGCCAAATCGCTCACCTGAATCGGCTTCGGCTTCGTCGGCGATTCCAAGGTGGCCACCTCTGCGCTGCGGATCTGGTATCTGCGGGATGATAAGACGCGACCGAATTGGTCGCGCTGCGGGGTGCGAACGTTTCTTGCAGGTGAAGACACGACCGAATTGGTCGCGCTGCGGATCGCGAGTGTTGCCGGGCTTCGCGCCTGGCTTGGCGGCAGGTCTTTGCGGGCAATTTTCATTCGCCAGCACCTTTCATATCAAAAGGTGCCGCCGACTTGTCGGCTGAGCAAAAGCCCAGATGCTGTTTGTGTGCTACGGCAAAACGTAGCAGATATCAAAGGCCCGCATGCCGCTGCGATATAAAGCGGTTCAAGGGCGAAAAGGCCGCCACACCAGATAGAGATTGAAGAATATGAAAGAAAACATGACACATTTCATCAACACAAAAAAGTCAAAGAGGCAAGCAAATTTTAAAGATACACGCTACGACCAAACTCGCAGATCAAAATAAAAACCTAATTTTAGATATGAAAAATGTGACTAGATGAAAAGAATATATAAAACAGCTCTTCGTGGACCAATAAAATGTGGAGCATAAAGTATAAAATGCCCTAACAGGCCCACTTATAATAAAACAAGAAGTTAAAAAGCCAAAGAATAAAAAAGCCGTCGGGCCAGACAAAGTAGCAACGAAATCATTAAAACTGTGACAACATGGAACAAGTAAACTTCTAAAATTATTTAATTTAATTTACAAAACAGAGATAATTCTATCAAACTGGTTGAGATCATTTATTACCATACCAAAAAAAGATAAGACGAAAGAATGTAGTGACCGCCGCACAGTTAACCTGATCAATTATGTACTAAAAGCCTTGCTGCGAGTGATACATGAAAGAATTTATAGAAAAATAGAAGCGAATATTAGAAATGCACAATTCAGAAGAGTCTATGGACTCGTGACACTTTGTTTGCTATTTATGTTTTAGCTGAAAGATCTAGATACGCGATGTTTTTCTGGAATTTATTCACTTCAAAAAAGCTTTCGATAAGGTTCAGCACGGAGAATTGGTAGACATCTTTTTTTGCGCTTAGTGTATATCTTTCTTAATGGATCCATCTTCACTGCAGCCTTATTATGATTACCCTAATAAAGTAAATTCACAACCAATATGTAATTGATGTCCCCTGAATCAACAAATACAGGTCCTTTACAGGGTGTGTCTAAAATTTTTCCCGTTCCAGGATCGGTCTCCCGAATATGTGTTGCGTTTTCCCGCACAGCGAATCGCACTTGCATAGGATATATAAGGCTGTTTCTGATGTATTGCTACAAAACCTGTATGCAAGGTCACCATTTAATTTACCAATTTTCCAGAGGTTTCTTTTACAGTCGCATGTCCTGTAAAAAACCCTTTAGTTATCTTCAGCTGTGGGCTACTTAAGTTAAGAAGTTCTGCAGCTCTCTTTTGGCAAGGTCTCTTATTGCAGATTTTGCTGAAATAATGATGAGTGCGTGTTATCTTCTTAATAAAGCTTCGGGCAGCACTTTGTGAAATTCCTAAAGCAGGTTCTGGGCCAATATAAGCCTCACTAGATCCCTGCTTAGCCAATTCATCGGCTTTCTCATTGCCGTAGATACCGCAATGCCCAGGTGCCCATAACAGTTTCACGTGTATTATTAATTTTAAATATCAGACCTAAATGCCATACTTTGTCGAATGCTTGCGTAATTTTGAGAGACAGCCGAACAGTAGCCTTTGCCTTCAAAGTCTTACAAAATTCTGTTTTCACACGATGCACCTGCTCAACTATGGCATAGTCATTTTGGAAAACGAATTGATGGTTTTTTTAACAGACGATTATCTTCGAATATTGGTGTTATTTTTTGCAGTAACAGTTTCTTAAAAGTTTTGATACAATCATATATTAGGCATTTTTTTCTAGATCTAATAGGTAAAATTTATTATAAGATGTTATGTAGTACACACAGTTCTTTAGTAACTTTAATTTTAAGTATTTTGTTTAAAAAGATCATGGACAGTATTAATTAGCTTTGAAATTTGGTCAAATAGTATTTATTAGGTAGATGAGAAACCCTAAATATTTTTATGGTAATTCTCGCAATACTCTGGGGGTAATTAAATCATAACCGGGTGATTTGCATGGATTTAGATCCATAATTATAACCTTGACTTCATTAATTCTGAAGTTATTAGTTGAAGAGCACATCTGGAAAGGAGATTCAAGAAATTGAGCAATTTATTCCTCTTCTTCTCTTGTTACCCCAGAATCAAACGGGCAAAATGTGTATTCTAAATATTTTGGAAAAGCAAGAACTTTTTCCAGGTTACTTCTAGCCTAAGTATTATTTTCGGGGCTTTATGTAGTATTGTGGTTATTTAGCGTCTTGGTCGCATTCCAAAGAAAGTAGTCACTAGTTTCCGTAGGTGAAATTTTATTTTAGGTAAGTTTGCAGTCAGTGATATGTTTTTGATATCGTAAAAGTTTCTTCTGCTCTGAAATCGTATGATTGAGCTTTCGTTTATCGTCGGGATGCTTTGCTATTTTAGTCGAGTCAAATTAGTAAGAAAAACGCTAAAAGCTCGAAATTTTTAGCGGGTACACGTACTAAGACGTTTCAATTCGATTCATAAGAGTCTCAGAAAAAAATGTTACCACATATTATTTTGTTATAATGAGAAAGTGCATTTGTGCACGCAAAAATGCATTTTATTGATGAGCTTTTTGCAGACCTAAAAGAATGTTGAATTTCTCGCTTAATATTGGCCAAAATAACCTCATTCTCCTTAGTTGGAGGTTTTTGGGGTTGCTAAACAAATATGATGCTTAGAAAGTGCTCTAGTGCACTTGGGGGCATAATTCTGAGGATGGGGGTAACTTTAAAGAATTACCCGTTTGTTTTCCAAGTTTAAACTGTCTGAATAAGAGCTTTTGGAGTCGCTGATAACGAATATGATGTTTAAAAAGTGCCCCAATCCACTTGGAAGGGAGCATAATTCTGGGCATGGGGGCTATTTTGGGAAAAATTTCAAATTTGTTTTGTTTTGCGAGTTTAAACTGTCTATATATGGGTTTTAGGGTTTGCTGACCGAAAATATAATGCTTAGAAAGTGCCCCGATGCACTTGGGGGTGGGGTATAATTCTGGGGATGGGGGCCATTTTGGGGAATTACCTCAAATTTGTTTGTTTTTTGAATTTAAACTGTCTATATAAGGGTTTTTGCGTGGCTGATCACGCATATGATGCTTAGAAAGTACCCCGAAGCAATTGGCGGGCAGAATCCTGGGGCTGGGGCCGATTTTGGGAAACCAGATCAAAGTTGTTTGTTTCTCGAGATTAAATTGATAGCATTTTTCTTAAAATTCGACAGTTTCCGATTCTGCACACGGTAGATATTTTATGTTTTAGCTCATGGAAAATAAATATATATATTTGGAAAATTATTATTGCAACACAGAAGATTTATTGTAAAAATTTAACCATTGTAACGTTTTTCTTTCTAAATCTGTTGCTCAAAATTCCTTCATGAAAATTTTAATTTACTCTGATAAAAGAAAAATGCTAAGAAAACCATATAAAATTCAAATTTGAATATATTTTATTACTTTTGATTTCTTTACTTAAATAGAACCTCGGAAACCAGTTTTTAAACTTTAAAAACACTTATTTATTTAATACTGTTGAAACGTGGACACTGATAAGGTTGTCTGTATGCAGGCGAAATTTTTTCGTAATAACATCTAAAAAAAATCATTTTTAAAAATAATTAAAATTGAATTATACTCAAATAAAAAAAATTCCCAAGGCCATCCTTTCCCCAAAGTGCCCCAAGCTATTTTTTTACATCAATGTATTGGAGTTAGTTTAAGAACCAACATCGTTATCAGAGATCCCAAAAACCTTTATTCAGACAGTTTAAACTTGGAAAATAAACAAATTTGAGGTTATTCTCTAAAATCGTCCCTATCCCCATAATTATGCCCCTGGTTCCAAGTGCATTAAAATACTTTTTAAATATCATATTTGTTATCAGTGACCCCAAAAACCCTTATTCAAACAGTTTAATATTGAGAAACAAACAACTTTGAGCTGGTTTCCCAAAATCGCCCTCATCTTCAGAATTATGCTCCCCAGTGCACCTGAGCACTTCCTAAATATCATATTCGTAGTCAAAAATCAAAAACTCTTATATGGACAGTTTAAACTCGAAGTACAAATCACTTTGAGCTGGTTTCTTAAAATCACCTCAATGTCCAGAATTATGCCCCCCAAGTGCGTCACGGCACTTTCTAAGCATCATATTCGTGATCAGCAACCCCAAAAACCTTCGAGTAAAGACAATGACCTTATTTTGGCCGATATTAAGCGAGAAATAAAATATTCTTTTGGGCCTGCAAAAAGTGCATCAAATAAACCATTCTTTGCGTGCACAAATGCACTTTCGCATTATAACAAAAAAATATGTGGTAACATTTTTTTCTGAGGCTCTTACAAACCGAATGCGCTTTGGAACGTCTCGATGCGTGTACCCGCTAAAAATTTCCAGCTTTTTTACTAATTCGCCTCGACTATTTACCATCTTTGGCGTAACTTAGGATTTTTGATAATTTTTCTTGGCCACAATAGGATAGTGGGTGGTTTCTATTTTCTCGGTCTTTGAAGTGGTAAACTAAAATTATTTTTAGACTTTTGTTCAGTGATCTCAAATTACTCTAAAAATGTTTAAAAGTATGCTGATAAATCCACAAACAATACTTTGTTGTATTATCGAATTTTTCTTATTTTATTAAATATTTTAAAATAATTCTTAATAGAATATATAATAGAGGAAATGCAGTAGAATAAAATGCATACTAAAGAATTGCACCTGTTATGATGTTATGTAGTTCAGACAATCTTTCAATGACTTAAACTTAGCTATTTTTTTTAAATATCATGGACAGTATTAACTAGCTTTGAAGTTTGCTTCAAGAAAAATTTTTCAATGTTTTGAAAGTTCTAAAAATTTACAAATTTTTTATTCAAGATGATTTTTAATTGAAAAAACCTATTGATTAACTTTTAAAAATCTAATAGTACTAAAGTGATATAGTTTATCTACTTTTATTTATTAAAAAAAAACAATAATCTATCTATACCTTAGTAAGAGTTGCAAATAAAAAATATATAATTTGCATATCTTGAGATACTACAGTGATCACTGCAACCTTATAATAATAATAAATGTATCATACTAATGTAATGTTAGTTTTTTTTAATCCGTATAATAAATAATTTAAAAAGTCTTAACTATTATTTTAAGTATGCATATTATATTTTACATTTGTATTTATATCAGTTTTTAGAGAATTTGTTATATGAACTTGAAGTCCGCAATGTAATCAAAAATAGTGATATTTTAAAATGTCAAATAATAGCAATAATAAAATTAATTTTCTATTATATATTACTCCCAACTGATTTTAATCAACTTTTTGAGTGATTTGTGGACTGAGACCAATTTCCATGCAGCCGAGAAGCAGAGCATTAAAAGTTGTTGGCAACACTAGCATCCCGGCCGTTGTTTCGCAAAACATTAAACCAATATTTGTCTTAATCCAGCCAGCGCGCTCCCCCAAATCTGAATACCCTCGCCCTGTGGGAGCTCCGCGAAAAAGCCGAAGTAAGTTGCCAACTTCGAGGTATCGCGCAACTTTCCCGTACTTAACGACTCGCTGAAAGGCGCAAAAACAACGAACAAATTCCGATTGATTGGGAATGGGGAGCCGTGTCCTAAAATAAATCTGGATGTCCTCGCGGTCGTTGGGGAGCGCCTATTTCGCACCGATTCCGGAGGAAGCGCGCCTAACCTTTAAAAAATAGGAATGGAAAGAGGGCTGGGGTCCTAGAGAACGCTTCCAATTGATTCAAATTGGCCGTGCCGAGGAGCGGGGTTTTATTTAATCAAGCCTAATGTGCAGTCGCTAAATTCTTATTGCCTGTGGGAGAAACTGCGGAACCCTTTGAGGGATATTGTCGCGCGAATAGCCCTTATGTGCGATGGCGCAGTAAAAAGTGGGAATGTGTTCCATTTTAATTGTGGTTAGTTCGACGACTTTAGTGGAAGTTATGTCCAGTTTTGCTTACTTGTATTTGCTTAGGGTGTTACTGGGTAATTGACTTAAATATGAAAGAATTTGTAATGGAAACTCATAATTATAGATTCGAGTAAGTTATTTATTTAACAAGTTATAGGAAGTTTATTCCTTATTTAATACACTATTTTAAATCGCATTTAGGTTTGACATTTAAAAGCAATATTTATATCTAAAAAAGAAAAAACATAAAAGAACTTTATAGCTACCCTAAAAAGGTAAAAAAAATAAAAAAATAAAATGTTTAAAAGAATTGAAAGCAGTATTGGCGAAATTATAATTTTCTTTGACTTTTTTGCTGTGCTATGATAATGTAATTTTGCTAACTAAATTATGGGGTGAAAGAAAAATTGAATTATAAATTTGATTATGTGTGCGAGTCTAATGAAATGTTTGTCAATAATAATAAAACGCTATTTGTTTATCAGTGATGGATTATATTATTGCTTTTTAGTTATGATGTTCGGGAAAAACAGCGGTCTAAGATAGCTATAAAGTATAGCTAGCTATTCAAATCTGACAAATGTAACTTAAATTTTGTAAGACTGCGTTATCGCCGACAAAAGATATACTATCAATAATTTAGCGAATTTGAAGAGATATAGTGTTGGTTAATTTGTAAGGGGTGTTTGTTATGAGAAATAATCCAACTTTAAGCGCTCTTTAAGCTCTACTATAGTAGACCATTACGTTAAATTTACTATCTGCCTCCTCTGTTCGATGTCGATTACCCACAATGGGTCTAACTGCACGACGTCTTTTTTTCTGACTGCCACTAACTTCTATGTATCATCTATGAATTTCATAATGATCAATAAAAAATCAATTATACAAGTAGCATAAAATCGTCATTTCTAATAAATCCATATTTTGTTTAAACTCAAACATTTGTACAGGACTTACAACACCAATGATAGATACTACAGTATATAGAGCTGTCAGCCATGATAGCAGGTCATCTCTGGTCAGAGTTAAAAGCAACTAGTAATCAAACCTATATAGACACGATATTATATTCTACGGTACTTCTTTTTCTTCAGAAACCACCCCAAGCAATCTTTCGATAAGATAACGCTTATCACATGTGGCATGTAACTCATTATATTTACTTTGCAAAGCAAAGTCGAAACACTCTTATGGTCGGTCCGAGCACTTGATTTTTCACCGGTCAAAAATTCCTAGAATATATTGGACGAATTGTACAACGCTATTCAAGATCCCCAAGAAATTTGGTTGAATTATAAAAATGTATCGTTTACTATTTGACTCTATGATAAGAAAAATAGAGGCGGTCACAAGAACCCCAGGTGAAGCATGCATTACAATTTTTTCGCAAATTTAATAATTTGTTTGTCTTATACTATTGAATATGTCTTCATAGTGTCAGTTGATGACTTACATTTTTGTAAGGCAATTTTAATACGCAGTAGTGTAATAAAGATGTTTTTAAAAAATAAATTATATAAAATTTGTAGTTCCCAGCATAATACGTAAAATTTTTCATCGTATGGGGACCACTAAAATGATCAAACTGATAAATGAAAAATTTTAAAAGATTTGTTAATCATAAGTGTACAGCAATAGCTTATATTTAGGACTGAGATAAGCTATCGTGGAGTAAACTATTTAGCTGTATTTGAACATACAATATAATTAAATTATAAAAATTATGAACCACTTGCCTTTGTTTGTGGCTCCATACGCAAGCATTAATCCGGCCTAAGAGGAATTAGAGCCATCTTCTCTGAATCCACTTGGGCAACTCTCAACAGGCGCGTCCACGTCGCAGGGGTAGGCCTGACTATTATATCAGCGGCTAAGTTCTGCTGTAGACCCAGCGATGCGGTGTATTAGCATCTCTCTTGTCCAAGGATACGGACGAAGACCACATTGGCGAAGAAGACGGAGAAGCAGAACTTCAGTACGGCGGATTCAGGGTAGGTCCCAACTCAGTCTTTAGGGATTGTATAGAGACAAGATAAAGGGCACTCGTTTGTCCTTGAGAAGAAATCTCAAAAAACCAAGGCATCAATCATGGTTAATGGCATAAGGAAAAACCACTGTATTAAATGTATACATATTTTGCCCCCTAGTCCGTGGCAGCCCTTAGATGCTCAAAAGGTGCTAAGAATCTCCACAAAGAAAGCTAGGCACCACCCGAAATTGGAAAAACGAAAAAAATATATTTAATATAGGAACATGAGATGTCAAATCCTTATTTAAAGCAGGAAAGACATATAATATTATTAGAGAAAAGCGGAGAATGAACTTAAATATTCTGGGTGTGAGCGAAGTTAAATGGCCGGAACAAATCAAATTGATATTTTTGACTATACAATGTATAATTTAGGTAAAAATGACTCTCAACACTTAAATGCAATCGCAATAATAGTGAATAAAAAATGCAAAAAATCCATTAAAATTTGTGTACCAATATCAGACAGAGTTGTCCTAATAAAAATAAAAGCATTCCCGAAAGACATAAACATCATTCAAGCATATGCACCCACGGCGAACCTTCTACAAAGACATCAAAAACCTACTAAAAACTACAAAGAATTAACAAGAATGAAGTAAATATAGTCACGGGTGACTTCAATGCAAAGATAGGCAAGGGAAGAGTTGAAGATACTGTTGGAGAACATTGTCTTGGAGAACGAAAAAATAGGGGTAATATACTGGTACAGTTTTGTAATTAAAAAAACTTAAGGGCAGCAAATACCTGCTTTCAACTCCCAGAAAGGCGATTGTACACTTGGAAGAGACCAGGAGACAACAAAAATATTAAAAGTCAAATAGATTACATACTGATAGATAAACGAAATTAAAGGTGTACGAACTTATTCTGGATCAAACATTAGATCTGATCATAACTCCGTAGTTGGAGAATTTGATATTAGACCGAAGCAATTTAGAAAAAAAGACAAGACAACTTTAAAAAACTGGAGGGACCAGAAACAAAAGAGGAAATAATACAAGTTTTAAATAGTAAGTTTAAGGAAACCGTATAATTGAAAAGAACAGAAACAATAGAAAACCTTTGGCAACCTATTAAAAACGTAATATATGATGTACAAGGAAATGATTTGGGAATTCAAGAACAGAGAGCAAAATAGAAATGGATGACTGAAGAAATTTTATTATTGATGGGCGAAAGAAGGAAATATAAATGTAAAGATAATAATAAATACAAAAAAATCTACAAAAAGATTACAAGGCTCATAAGGGATGCAAAGAAGACCTGGATGGAGAAACGCTGTCAATAACCCAAAGAGCTGCAAAGAAAACACAATCTTCTTAACATTCATAAAAAATAAAAGAAATAGCTGAAATAAGTATAAAATTTATCAACAGGGTATTTTAATTACAGACAATAACAAACAAGTAATAAACCCAGAAGAAATATAGACAAACTATATAAAAACTTTTTGATAATATCAGAATGGAGCCAGAAGAAAGACAAATAGATCAATACCAACCAATGAAAGCCTTATAACAGGTAAAAAACGCAATAAAACTATCAAAGACACATAGAGTTCCGGGTAAAGATAATATCTATACTGAGATGCTTAAACCTCTTAACAACCTTTTTAAATAAAACCATACCACGCGACTAGCTCCAATCTACATTTATTCCAATACCTAAAAAGAGCGGAGCAAAAAGGTGCTCAAAATATCGATCGATTAGCCTGACAATTTATGTAATGAAGATAGCGCTAACAAGAAAATCATAAATCAACGAATACATACCATATGTAGGAAACGAACAATTTGGTATCGTTCAGACTTTGGAACTAAAGCAGTAGTGTTTATACTTAATATACTACTTTAAAAATTTAGAAACAAATCTCAGGACGCCCACCTATGTTTCATAGACTACGAAAAAGCCTTTGATCGAGTAAGACACACATAGCTAATCGATATACTCTATGAACAAGGAATAGACCAGAAGGACATCGACCTAATTAAGAATCTATGCTGGGAGCAAACCGCATCTATAAGAATAGAAGATAAATTGACCACCAGCATTCCCATTAGAAGATGTATAAGACAGGGCTGTATACTCTTTCCAGTCCTGTTCAACATGTACTCAGAAGAGGTATTTCAGATAGCACTAGAAAACATCGAAGAGGGTATAAAAGTTAGCGGAAGATAAGTGAATAATATACGGTACGCAGATAACACTGAGCTGACAGCCGAGAAGGGATTCAAAAACTTATTGATGCAATAACAAGGTAAGGAGATGCATTTAGCCTGAACATAAACACAGAAAAAACAAAGACAATGCTCATCTCCAAAAACAAAAACACAAATGCAAACACTAACATAATTATAAACAACAAACAAATAGAACAGCTAAACTAATTCTAATACTTAGGAGTTGAACCCAGAAGTAGAAATACGCTGCCGCATAAAAAACGCAAGAAGCGCATTTCTTAGAATGAAAAGCTTACTAACAAACCCCACACTATCACTAAATATCAGGTACAGATTTGTAAAAATTTATATATACTCGATTTTATTATATGGAAGTGAATCCTGGACTCTGAAAGCCTGTTCAATGCGACGATTAGAGGCCTTTAAGATATGGGCAATGCATAGAATGCTCAAAATATCATGGACGGAACATACTACTAATGAAATGGTCCTAAGAAGAATAGAGGTAGACAGAAAAATTCTTGGAATTGCCAAAAGACGAAAAACAAGCTACTTAGGACATATATGCAGAAGGAGAAGATACGAGCTTCTAAGACTGATAATGGACGGCAAGATTAAAGGTAGAAGAAGACCGGGCAGAAGACGGTGTTCATGGTTGAGAAATGTGAGAGACTGAACTAGTCTAAATTGACAGGCGCTGCTAAGAGTATTATAAGATAGAGAACGATTTGCCAAAGTTATTGCTAACCTTCTATCAGAAGAAGATGAACCACTTTGATTAAAAATGTTTGTATTGTATTCTTTTATTTCTTTAGACAAACTGTGGAAAATAGCTTTATACTATAAAAAATTAAAAAAAAACAAGTATATACCAACTAAATTATATATATAATAAAAATAATACCAACTCAATTCTAATTTTTAATTAGTTCTAATATTTTCTATTTATAAGCATAACGACGAATAATTTTATAAGAATAATAAGTTTATAACTTATAATTGGTTTCAGTTGTTCTGTTTAGTTTTTAGCTCTAAATAAATCTTTTACTGCAATTATGTCACTAACTGAATCAGACGTCCTTGAAGAACTTATATCTTAGAAGCTACCAATTATACGGATCACCAGATTACTCAATAAAGATAAAAGACCGATACCAGTCTGTGCAGTCTTTCTCACCGCAGATGAAAATGCAAATGAAATATTTAACATCACCAAAATATTTCACTCAATAATTACCGTAGAACCTCGAAGACACAGTAACAAAACCCCACAATACCATAGATGCCAGCGCATTAGGCACACTAAAAATTACTGCCGTCTTGAACCACGATGTGTCAAATGCAAAGGCAGTCACTTATATATAAATTGCGATAAACCGCCCCAAGAGCCTCCCATATGCGGAGAAAATAACCCAGTTAATTTCAGAGGCTGCAAATATTTCACTGAGTCAACGAACTATCAAGACAAACGTCGTCGAAACGAACCTCACAAAACAACAGGATCAAAACCATCATCCACCCATAAACAACATGAAAAATTTTCCCAATCTTCCTCGTAATATACCACAAACTAACTCATCACCATGGCAATCTAGAACAAACACCTCAATACCTGAAACGTCATCCTTACTTAATACTTTATTATCATCTGTCTTAAATCTAATCCAACCCTATAACGGACAAATTAAGCAAATCATTTTGTCTAATCTTTTACCCTCTCTGTTTAATGGACCCTAAAATCAACACAATTTCTCAAATAAAAATCCTTAATTGGAACTCAAACGGCATCAAAACTCAACTAAATTTATTTAAATCCTTTTTGCCAAGGCATTCCATTGATATAGCATGCATCTCAGAAACACACCTAAGTCATGCAGAAAAACTCAACATAGCTGGATATCAAATCTACCGCACAGACAGAAATGCCAATATTGCATCAGGAGGGGTGGCCATTAAACGTAAAATTATACATCACGAATGTCATCTAATTAACACTGTAAATCTCAAAACAGTAGGAATCAAAATTAAACCGCAAGACGACACAATAATAAACATCACATGTGTCTATAAACAACCCAACAAAACACTGTTAGAACAAGACATTTCAGCAATCTTCACTACAAATGAACCTACCCTCCTCATTGGTGACCTAAACTCCAAGAATACCATCTGGGGATGTAGAACAACAAACCCCGCTGATACCAAACTTTTCAATCTATAATCAACCTATGCTTTCCAAATAGAAGCTCCTGACGAACACACTTACCACCCCTACAGAAATGATCACCTGCCCGACGTCTTAGACATTCTTGCTTGCAAAAACTTTAACAAACAAGCATTACAACAAGTACTTCCCGAACTAGACTCTGACCACCTACCAGTTATCATTTCATTTCTAATAACACCAGAAAAATTCACCCCAGAGCCTAGATTAATTAATGGGATAGTCAACTGGGGATCGTTCGGCGAGTATCTTGACAAACAACTCAAGTACCCTAACAATCTCCAATCAACAACTCAAATAGATTAAACAATTATACACATAACAAAAAGCATTACTGACAGCATCTATAAGGCTACCGAAGAGAGGGAAAATATAAAACACACAACCATTAACTTACCACCAAAACACATAACTGACCTAATCAAGCGAAAAAATTCACTGAGAAGAAAATGGCAGAAAACCCGAAGTCCCATAACAAAAAACATCGTAAATAATTTATCTCACCATATCAGAAACCAAATAAAAGAGTACCGAATTTACTCTTACCAAAAACACATCAGCAATCTTGAACCACAAGATCCAGGACTATGGAGAACAACCAAACGGATACTACGCCAACCTCACGAAATACCTCCAATCACCATGAATACTCAAATACTCAGTTCTGATGCAGAAAAAAGCGAAGTCTTTGCGGATCAACTCGAGAAAACATTTACTACTCACACCTATAAAGACCCGGTTTTCAATAACATAGTGACCAATTTTATTGAAACACACCAACCTATCCCGGAACTAATCTTTAAACCAACCTCGCCCAAGGAACTTGCTTTAATTATCAAAACCCTATCAATCAAGAAATCGCCGGACAATGACAAAATACCCAATGTCGTATTGAAAAAACTCACCAAGAAAGCATTAGCGTATTTGACAACGACATTCAACGCTTGTCTACGAATAGGTTACTTCCCAAACATATGGAAACATGCAATCATTCTTAGGTTCCCTAAACCGGGGAAAGATAAGAAATATATCAGAAGCTATAAACCCATTAGTTTATTATCCACTGAAACTGCTAGAAAAGCTCTTTTCTTGATAATCGCACGTACGCAGTCAAAATTCGCACATCCCTATCTGCCATCAAAAACATATAAGGAGGGGTCCCTCAGGACAGTATCTTAGGCCCAATTCTTTTCAACATCTACATGCAGGACCTCCCTACAATCAACTCTGACCTTGCATTATATGCAGATGACACAGTCATAATAACCAAAGACGAAAGTCTCAAAACTGCAAAAATCCAGCACTATCCTCAGTAGGTGGCTCAAAAAATGGAACCTATCTATCAATTATGACAAATGCGCCACAAAATTCTTCACATTAAGACGATTTAATAATCTACCAGAAATCACTATTAACGGACACTCCATTCAGTGGAACCCATTAAATACTTAGGTATACATCTTGACACCAAGCTCACCTGGAAATAGCATGTCCTCAAAAAATTAAACGAAGGGCACACGAGACTAATCCAACTCTACCCACTGCTAAACCGAAAGTCCACCTTGCTTACTCAATGCACCACTATCCTGTACAAATCACTGTTACGACCATTAATCCTCTATGGGTGTGTCATATGGGGCAACACATCCAAAACCAATCTTCGCAAAATCCAAGTATTCCAAAATAAAATCCTGAGAATCGCTGTCAACGCTCCCTGGTTCATCACAAATCAACAGCTACACTACGAACTGGGTTTCCCCACAATTGCGCAGCATATAGCGAAACTTACTAAAAAATTTCATGCCAATCTCACCAACTGCAGCGGTGCAGCTTACTACTCACTGGGACAACGCGGCTTCCACGCAAGGCTAAAACGAAAACTACCCCAAGATATATTTCTCAGTGACTATAGTGATGATAATTAACACAAGTGATCGATTCTAAACCTAGTGCTCTCATAGTGCAAAGTAAACAATAATAAAACTTTCTTGCGGTCATACTCACCGCTTATGCTATTCAATATATATTATGTATTACTTACTAAGTTATCAATGTTTTGTATAACAATGTAAATTGTTGAACAGGCAAATTCCCAATAAAAAAAAAGTATAATCAATAATAATTCTATAATTTTAAAATAAATAATCTATATGTCGAGAAAGAACTCCCTGTCACATTTAGGTACACGAGATAGAACTGCAAAACTAGAAATGTTTATTTTTCTATGTATTTTAAAGAACTTATCACCCAAATGGTAACCTTAGACTTTGTTGCATAGTTATATTCTAAAGTTTTTCGTTAATATTTCTAATATGTTTTCACAAGAGCACATTATTTTATGTCGTACTGTACTTTATAGGGCTGTGGCTCTATTTTGAACACACCAAACGTTTTTTAATTATATGTATCGAGATACAATAAAAATACTCTCCAATTATCTTTGTATATTAATTAAAAGAGATATTAGCATTTCTCTTTAAAAAGTTAGCTCTAATAAAGCCAATTTTACTCACCCACACCAAATAGTGACGCGTTCGCTATAAAAAAACCTTTAGTTTTGTGGTTTGTTATCGTACCAACAACGACATTTTTACTTCTTGACGTATCTGGGCAAGCTAAAACAAATTTTGTTACTTTCCAAGATGTTTTCACACATTTTCAAGCGATTGCACCAATTCCGCTCAGAAGATTTTTGTATACCCATCTTACACATCCTAGTGCAAATAGTATAGTGCGACCAGATGAGTGAAGAGCAACTACATATTTGCGCACAAATGACTTTGGAGATTAGAAAATGAAACGTCCTATTGAGTTAATACTGTATTTTCCAGCGTTTTTGCACTCATAGACAATCTTCTTTTTCTTATCACTACTTATCACTTCTAAAGTTTGCTACTTACAATAAAATCGATTTTCGATTGAAAACAAAGGCCCCAGGGAAAATATAAAGCGTTCCCGAAAACCACGATGTGAAGTGCAAAATTATTGAACCAAATGTACCATTCGACGAAAACAGCTCTCTATTTGTTTATCCACGTATGTTGGATACGAAAGGTTTTTCTAGACAACCGTTTCCAATTATGTGCGACTAGTAAAATAACTTATTCCAGTCTCGGACCACCTTTTGCTTCATAACTTTTCTTTGAAATCAGGGAGAAAGTTTTCCCCCTTCCTCAATCTTTAGTGATATTCAAAATAGATATTATTGTTACACTTTATTTTTATGTTTTTGTGTTTGTACAGAATTTCTTTAATAAGAACTTAATGTAGGTAAATCCATGTCTTTCATTAAGAAATGATTAATTCAAAGCTAAATCGATTAATAAAAACTTTGGCTTACAAAGCTGTATTAAGAAAAATATTCTTTTTAGTATTTATAACCTAAATAAGGCAGGAGCATGAAACATTGTTTCACAAATATCCTAGGCTTTTACATATAGATCTTCATTATAAAATAATTAAGGTGTTAGGATGACCGCTGGTGTGGCGGCCTTTTCACCCTTGAACCGCTTATATCGCGGCGGCATGCTGGCGGCTGTGATGTCTGCTACGTTTTGCCGTCGCACACAAAACGGCATATGGGCTTTTGCTCAGCCGACAAGTCTGCATACGCCGTCGGCGGCACCTTTTGATTTGAAAGGTGCTGGCGAATGCAAATTGCCCGCAAAGACCTACCGCCAAGCCAGGCGCGAAGCCCGGCAACATTCGCAATCCGCAACGCGGCCAATTGGGTCGTGTTTTAACACCCGCACATTCACGCATCGCAGCTCGGCCAACTTGGTCGTGTCTCAACCCGCAAGAAACTCGCCATCCGCAGCGCGACCAATTCGGTCGTGTCTTCACCCCGCAAGAACATTCGTTACCCGCAGAAACCCGATCCGCAGCGCAGAGGTGGCCACTTTGGAATTGCCGACGAAGCCGAAGCCGAAGCCGATTCAGGTGAGCGATTTGGCAATATTCGTTGGTGGATATCGGTAGCCGCCCCCATCCGCTTACGCGACCGCCGTTTAAGGGACGATTTGGGCCTTCTCGGTTGACGTTCCAAACGGGCCGTACTACGTTTCCACACCGCACCACGAGAGCGGCTATTTACACGCCTGCCTCTACAACCGCTGTGTTCAGGTCGCAGTCCACTCTGTGGGCATGGGTTCTAATCCCACTTTCTAACAAGTCACTTTTAATTTAAAAATCTGAAACAAGCGACAGACTGACAAACGAGCAGACCACGCATAATGATTTTATTTTTATATGTATAAAAGCCTAAAACTAGCACATCATAAAGAAATCTTTTCTTTTGGTTACCTCAAATTACTTTTACATTTAGAATTATATATTAATATTGTCACTTGTATATTGTTTTAAAGGACTTGAAGATTATGAATTTAATTTATTAATATCTTTATGCCATTGATCACAGTTTTTAACTTAAAAGAATTGTTTTACAGTGCTACTAATAAATTAAATATTTTTTATTTCTTTTAACAATCACATCTAAAAGATGTTTAGCCATATTTAATCAAGTCTAGTTTCTATACTCGAGCAATCTCATACAAAACAATTAAATATTCTGTCTAGATGAACCATGGCAACAAATAAGTTGTTCTCTAAAATCTTTATTTAAATTATACATCCTCAAGGGTAAAAGGAGAATAGAAAAAGAAAAATAAGAATATTTATACGCTTGTCAAGAGTCTTCTTTTATATGGAGTTGTCTAAAAATAAAATTTCTGGTCATCTCGTGCACAGTAGTGATGAATACCTAACCTACCTGGGCTTACTGCACTGAAAAATACGTAAACAATCTTCAAATCGTCTAGAATTAGCCCTTAAGATTATTTTTGGATCTTTGTACTTCGTAAAGAATGCTGTTCTTTACAGAAACAGCGACGTGTCAACTATCTAGAATTTTTTCCAAAGAACTGAAGAGTTGCTCGATAGCTCTATGCCGAAACCCACGAAAACCCTATCATACGTGGCGTCCGTCACAAGCGCCCGAAGATTCTAATTTCCCTATAATGCGGTACGAGGTACAAGGTCACCAAGAAGCAGGAGGTTAGGTGTTAAACTCAGGGACTCCTAAATTAGCAAACAAATTTAACGTTTTGTTCAACCTAGTTTTTAACAACTTTACAATTCTTTCGTTTTAAATTTTTAAAGATTAACTAAACAAGATACTTGGATCAATGGCGTATTGCTAGTCATTAGTTTCTTTATTTGACTTCTGTGACCTTTTAAATGATCTTAACTTTGATTCGATTTTCAATATATACGAGCAAACAAATAAATTAGGTGTCATTAATGCTAGCTGATTAGGTAAATCTAATAAAATCAAGTTCTGACTGGGATATTTCATCAGCTAATAACAAAAATCAGAAAAATGTAAAAAACGAGTATCTAAAAAACTTGATGTCTTAAGTGCGAAAAAAGTGAACACTTAGTGCTTTACTTCATAGCTGTTTTTGAACCTGCCACCGCTTAAATGTTCCTTTATTTGCAGGAATAATTAAAAAGTCGAATTTTTTATTTTCATAATGCATTAAAAACTAAAGTACGATATCAAGAGACTGCGTTTGTGGACATAAATAAGAAGTTTTCGTACCCAATAGCTACTCAACTCACGGAAACCCAACACATTTCAAGTAATTCGACCGCTGTTACTTTACTGAAATTTATTGCATTCATTTGTACCCACACTTTATCAACAGTCAAACGTCAGTCGATGTCTAGAGCGCGCAATACCTTCAGGCGTTACGCTGTCAAATAGTTTTATGTCGTCAACATTTGTTCCTCTTTCCGTAAACACTTTACATTTTCTTTCAAAGCTGCACCATTTGCTCAAACGTATAGGTAGCTTGATGCATATTATTTGTAGTGCTATAAATCACATTCGCAGATTTATTCTGTTCACTTAAAAACCGAATAATAATGCAATTTACGATAAGCTCCTTATTTTTAAAAATAGATGTTTGGAACTATAATATCTTAAAGATCAAACATAATCTTTCTGCTAAAAATGTCTGTACTTAAATTTATTTTGGTATTTAAATTTTATAACTGTTATATAGTTCTAAAAACGCCTGCTAAAGTACTAAAAATTAAATCCCATAACAAGACACTTTTATTTTTTTTTTAAATAATTTAAACTATCGCTTATTAATGATTGTTTAAAAACAGCAACATAATCTACAAAGTAGAAGTTTTGTATTTCGTCTTTGCTGTAGTTTTTCTCTTTGATGTGCAGGAGCTGACAGAAAAACTTGATAGTTTGAAAGCAAAAATAACTTAGCTGTTTTTTATTTTAAGGTTTTTATTCCATTTTATTGTAAATCCAAAAATGACGTTTTTATTGCACATTTCGTCGCACATAAACAACGGCCATAACCTCTCTATGAATAGTGCAATTTAGTTAATTTATTTTTGACATTTTCTTGATATAATTTTTTTTAGATAAATTTTCAGAAAGTGCAAAATACAAGGTATCCCAAAAAAGTTTCTTTCTAAGCTAGTTATAAAAAAACAAAGGAGACGTCTATTAAAAAAACTTTGTTAATAAAATATAGACTTTAGAAATTATTTATTAAAAAAAATGTTATCTAAATGCGATCCTGCATACTTGTACCACTCTTTTAAACGACAAACAAAATTTCTGAGTACTGCATTTAGTATCCGTAATAGCTGCTTATTCTTCACAGATAAATTTTTTTTCAATTAAACCAGAGAGTCCAGATTGCTGCTGTATACTCTTGATTAATATATCCTCACAAGAAAACATTTGTAGGAGTAAAATCAGGGGCACATTAAACCCAATTTATATCACCTCTTTTGGAGATCAATTTTTGAAGGAAACTTTTTACGAATTTGTGCGACAGACACGTTAGAAGTGTGCGATGTTACTCTATTCTGCTGGAGCAACATTCAATGATTATAGCCAGTAAAATTTTGCAGTTTAGATACCAAGAAATTCAGCATCTTGACATAGCGCTCTAAAGTTGTTTTTAACGCGCGGCCCCTTCAGAGAAGTACGGGCCGATTATTCCTCGCGCTGACATTGCAGTCCATACAGTCACTTTTGGTTAATGAATGGTTTTGTAATGCTTGCATTGTAGGTTCGATCCAGTAACCACAGTTCTGTTTGTTAACGTGCCTCATCCGAAAACACGATGTTAAATGAATTGAAATGCTCAGTTACACAGTTAACAAATTGAAGCTTCTGACTAGGATCGTTAAGCTTTGATTTTTGCACCAACTGACTTTTATAGACATGCAGATACAAATATTCGCGCAACATGTGGTGTAATGATGATTTAGGCACATTCAAATCATTTGCCCGTTTACAAACAGGGAGGTCAGAAGTCTTGCAAACGGAATGTCGTACTTTTTCCACATTTCTTTCAGTTCTTGATAACTTTGGTTGTTCCAATTTAAGTTTATGCATACATGAATCAGTTTCTTTGAACTTACTGATGAGAGAAACACTTGGAGCTGGATATATGTCACGCAATTTATAATAATTGCTAAACTTTCTCCGTGCAGTAATCGCCGAATCATTGTTTTTTAAAATTTTCCTAGATAAACCCCACGGTCCACTCTTGAGAGACCTTTCATAGTGGCTATATTCCCGAAAGCCGCACTACCAAAATCAAAACTATCTTTTGGATATCCAGTATTTGATCATTTGATTTAGACGCATTGATATTTATAATAAGCCATCTTACCGAAACTAAATATTTTGTTGTTTGATAGTGGTGTTTTTGTATAATCCAATTTTTTCTTTTGATTGGCGATTAATTAACTTCTATGCGTTATGCGTTTTATATTGTAGTTACAGGCTTAGAAGGTACATAATTAAAATAAATACATTAGTATCCCAGCCAGTCATCCAAAATCAATTATTATGTGTTACAAATGCTTATATTTGGAATTCTATTTTAAATCTAAACAAAATAGCAGAATAAAAATTGTTAATACAAAATTTACAAAAATATTTTCATTAAAAAGTATGTCGGAGTGGTCCAAGCGGTTGAGGTGCGGACTGCGATGCGGACGGACTCGGTTTCCATTCCCGGATCTGTTTGATGCCTGGCGGGTGGCCTACTCAGTCACTGAAAATAATTGAGTACCTCCGTTCACTCGAAGAAGGGGCAACAATGGCGGTCGTCTGAAGCGCAGTGTTTGCCACATCATCCCGTATCAGAGATGATGCGCGACAACTGGGCAGAGAAGGCAAACATATGAGAGCCCCAACCTCTTAGTTCGGAGGCCGTGCTCTTACAGGGGAGTTAGAGCCGTAGGAAAAATTTCATTAAGAAGGCAAACCTAGTCTTACATACTCTAAAACTTGGATCTAGGATATTACTAAGTACATAGATCAAACATAATTCAAAAATTATGACAAAGCTATATTTTAGGCAGTTATTCTATTATTATTTGTATAACAAAGTTTCGCTACTGCAAATTGAAGAGGAACAAATAAATTTACCACTTTTTAAAAATAACTTACAAGCTCTCTTAATTACAATTTTGTCATACATTTGTATCACATACTTATATAAAAATGTGAAAATATACGCTCAGTAGTGTACTTTAAACTCTGTCAGAAATTCTTTAGCTGATATTAATGTAGCCATAAAAGTGCTTCTATAAAAACCCAGGGTTATATTTAGCAACCAACAGTTAGGTATTTAGATGAAAGTCACACGAGTGGCGAGATAGAGACGGATTCTGGACAGAGAATTTTGAATTGAGATAGGAAAAACTCCTAGTACAACATAGAGTATGATACGGTAAGCACCTGGTGACGAAATATTATAGATAAGTGAGTAACATAAATAGCTTCAAGCATCAGCATCTGTCGAACACATTATGCCACGTGTGAGGGAATTAATGCAAAAATAGTCCTTCACAAACTAATAGAGGAACAGAAAGGAACCATATGAACAATTGCTGCTGAAATGTAAAAGGACAAAATTAAATTAAATAAATAAATTAATAAAAGCATCCTGAAGATGTTGCATAAATCAAAACGATTATGACAGGTTCTTAAGAAAAATCTCGAACCTCTATAAATTGTGGCAGCTGCGCATAGATAACTGAGGAGATTACTTTCACAATACTAGGGTTTAAGACGTGCGTTTAAGTTCTAAAGTCCCTACATTTTTATCTGAAAAAGTACTTGCCCAAGAAAGTTAAAACTTCTGTTAATTCTCAACGTCATCTCTGTCTAGACGTGCACATTTTTTGTAACGTCGTTGCAATAACTTCATGGCTGCTACTGACTGTTTTTCCCACTGGAAAATCGTTGATGTAACAGCGGTTCGAGTGAAAACTGAGAGGCCACAAAGAGTGTCCTTTATAGTCGGAAATTAGTAGCGGTATCACGTGTCAACATATTCTAAAATATTGCCACCCGCGCACCCCTGTGTTCGTCGGTCAGCATTTGTAAGACCCATCTTGAACAAACTTTTCACATTTTCGGATCATCATGCAAAATAGACTTCACAGATTTTACGCAAATACTAAGTCTAGAGGCGTTATCACGCACACCTAATCGACGGTCTTTCATAACAAGTTGGTCCACTCGCGCAATCATGGTTTCGGTTCGGCTGGTTCGTTACCGTTCACTGTCACATAACTTTTAACCTTTTCTAAACGTTCGCACACACGAATGCATATATTTAACATCCATAACGCATTCACTGCATGTCTCACTCAATTGGTAATAAATTTCAATGATCGTTATACAATGCAACAGGAGAAAATGAATTTTTACACGTTACTATTTTAAGTATACAAAATAACACTCAATGCAATGGTGTTTTTTCGACCTGTCTACAGTGTATAGTGCTGCTATCTAAATTATAAATTCAGAAATATTTTTCACATCCTTTTGAATTAATCGCATCTTTCTGCTTACTTTCACTGCTGAGCAAGAAAATTAGAACGCATCTGATGGTCATAATCGTAAATTGTAAATATAAAAAATTTGTAGTTTATATACGTTTTTTATGTATCTTAGTTATCATATTTAAATTTAATCAGTGTATATTGTAAGAAATTATGGTACCTAATATACTCTAGCTACTGCTACTGATAGGTATTACGTGTAAAATGCAAACAGTATTAATCTATGATTTCTGTCAAAATATGTCAACGATGTTTTTTTTTAAACAAGTAATTGCACCTAATAGAAAATTGAGTGGGTAGTGTTGACTAAGCAATAATGTTTGATAATTAAGCACAGTTAGACTAAATCAATGAACAAAACAGGAAATAAAACAAAACAGAGCTGTGTAAACTATATGTATTGGGCAAAACGAAATTAATAACAAAATAACAATTAAGCAAAACAAAGAAATTGAGAAAAAACAAAAAACAACTATGCTTAAATAACTCCAAACATGGTGGGCGGCAGGTCAGTTGTGCACTCTCCAGGCGCAAGTAAAGGTCTCTGGTAGCCTGGACGGCGGACGTTGGCGTGCTCTTCCTGGGCGGCTTCAACCCGGGGATGGGTTTTCCTTGGCCAGTTGTACTAGGGCGCCACGGACGGGGCGGAACTTACAAAAGTCAGAGACACCGTGCAAGCACAGTGCAATAGAGCACCTGGTCGGCTGGCTGGCGACTCCGTCGCTCACGAGGGTTCGAATCGGAATGCCGGGCGACGGTAAAAATCCCATTTAGTTGTAGCTAGGGTGGGTTAGCGTACAATCAAGGTTACAGATAGGGATGGGATTTGGGACAAGGGGGTTTAGAGATGAGCACCAAACAAATAATCTTTGATACAGGTCTTTCACATTTTTGTAAATTTTCTAAAATAACATCATTTATAGTTTATGTATTTTTTTACGGTAATACCGTGGCAATTTCTAATAAAAATTTATTGTCTCATTATACTATCTATTTTTTATAATAATAAACATATACGATACAGCAAATTTCGCAAATAAAAAAATATTACCTTAGAAGCCGAATCATAGATATACACAAAGCAAGACTTAAACGATGATTAAGCTGTTGGACTATGGACGAATCTTAGGTTCTGAAACAGGCGATGGATTCGTCAGAAGCTAAAAACTGGCTAAAACCGATGAAAAAAGAGGTAAAATATTTCAGTCAAATTGTCGGCAGCAAGATCAGAATCGTACAAATGGTTATTCAAATTGAAAAGAAAGAAAAACGCACTGATTAAATGCTCCTAAGCCAGATTTGTCGTACGCGAGTTAACTCAGAGAAAGAACATCGATTACGGAGAAAAACTTTTACAAGTGGTCAAATACGACTCACTTTAAACAATGTTAGCGCTTGCGACACAGATGGATATGGTGTTATATAAATTTGACATGAAAACTACTTTGCTGTGCTAATATAGATATATATATATATATATATATATATATATATATATAAAAAATATATAATAATAATATAAAGCGTTCCGTTGTTGTCTTGGCATACCATTGTCTTAGATCAATGTCATGGGCTCTTGTAATGCGAGTTCGACGCCATTCTATTGTTCAAACAAATCCAATTAAATCTAAACCTGAATTTCCACATAAAGACCAAACACATTTTTAAATATTATTTCATCAGTAATACTCTGAACTGGGAGCGACAACATATATAAAATAACGTATGAGTTAATTAATAAACTATTTATTGATCAAATGTAATAACAAACTCATTACTAGATAAGGTCTTCATTTGGTCGTAATTGGACAGTTAGAGAGAGGGGATCTCTACGATTTTATTCTTTCTAAATATTTTTGTATTGATGAGTTAAACTGTCACTCTCAACTGTCAACGTGACCCCGTTTTTAACAATTTAACAAGTGTACATAAGAAGAGGCTAATTGCGCCAAGAGCATGCTGATAAACAATTTTAACTATGTATTTGTAGCTGGTGCACTACCTACTCAAACATAATATAAAAGAGTTTCAACGATCAATTCAAATCCATAAGTTAACCCCGCTCAGCTTACGATTTCAAATTTTCTTAGCATATTGATCTTTAACACCGGCTATAAATTATACTAATTTTCAATGATATAATACGAAGTAACAAATAACAATTATAGTGATAAATGTATGGATTGTAGTCATCTGTGACAACAGGCGAAGAAAAGAAAACTTTCAATTCAAACTAATTAAAACAAACAAAAGATAGGTACACTAATATACTAATGCAAGACAACCCTAAACCAGCAAACCAAAACATCAATCAACTAACAATACTTAAACCACCTCCAATTTATGTAAATGAAAAATGCCACATTACATTTCTGAGAAATAATTCAGTAAAGATAAACAGGTGGAAAATTATAGTAAGTTAGTAGCTTATTTAAAAGGTAAAAAATAATATATCATACATATCGGTTAAAACACGATTATGTTTATAGAATAGTAAGCAGATATTTACATCCCTTCATACCCACCGATGACATAAAATCTTTCAAATGGATGCGAAAACGCACAGGACAGTCACTAAATTGTTAGAAGATTTTCTTCTGAAGATGTCTGCCGCAGTTGTGGACGAAACGTCAAGAGTTTCTGAACTCCGACCATGGCCTTATAACCCGAGAACCAACCACACGATGCAACATAAAATCTGTGTTTGAAAAGAATCACAAATTAAAAAGAATCTGAAATTTCTAAAAGCCTTTCTTTTCTGGGCGTAGACGCAAGCAGAAATAACAATAATATATTTAAATTTTAGTATCTCTAAAACATAAAAATTAAGGTTGGACTTTCTAGTAGTGGACTAAAGTATGTAATAAACCAAATAATACGCTAGCTAAATGTACATTATCTAACGAGAATCATTTAGTAAACTAGAAGGGTTGTATAATTTATAGAAATTTACAAAAATCTAGATACAATATCAATTGGAAAACGCCTTCTAATAGCAAATTTACTCAGTAACAATATAAGTTACCACATCTACAACTAACTAAATAAGCTCTTCCCCAAAATATAACTATAACTACCCTCAATTAGCAAGAGCAAATACAGAACATTGCAATATGTTCTTTTCACTTTCTAAATAAACTTGAGAACAAGTTTACGCAGTGCATGAATTAAAATAGTATGATAATTAATTTACTATCCATTCTAGTTAACAATAGTTTGCGTAATAGATAAATCCAGAGGACAATAGCACAAATAGTCATACAAACAGTCTGGCTCAATCACTAGGAGATTGAGTTATTTATCGCTCCATAATAGTCACATTTTGTTAGTATCCGAAACTCATTTCATCGAGAGGAGCTACTCGATATCCTGACGGAATTGTCTGTGGTGGAATACTTGGAAGTGGAAAAGCATAAAAGGGTTATATTCAATCAACTGCACTTACAATTAGAAATCGTAGTAACACAGCAGTGCTGACAGCCTTCTACTGTTCTTTATTTTGCAACACTAAGAAGCCAAGTAATCGTCGAAAGTAGTTTTAAGGCTATGCAAATTTAATGGAAATCTACAATTAGAACAACTAGGTGAAAGGAAATTTCAAAAGAAATAATCTTTAATAATTATGAACTTATATACAGGCGCTCTAATATTAATGTCTTTCTAACTACTAAAAGGTGTCCCAAAATTAACGCAAGATTTGAATTAAATAGAAAACACAGTTTTTAGTCTTTTGATTGTAATTTTTTTATTGAATCATAAAGTACATAGGATAGGGTTATTTATGGAATAACACATCGGGCAAATGGCCTCCACGGCTTTGCATACACATACGCACTCGTTTGTCGGAATTTTCCACGACCATTCTGCATAAATGTGGCTGAATTTCGTTGATGCGACGTTGAATCTCCTTCTTTAATGTACGCGTGGTTGTGGGCTTGTTGACATAGACCTGTGATTTTAAATAACCCCATAAAAAGAAATCTAATGATGTTAAATCACACGATCTAGGGGGCCAATTCTGATCACCGAAACGAGAAAGTACACGAACTGGAAATGTCTCATGTAGTAATTGAAGTGTTTCACGGGCTGTATGCATTGTGGCACCGTCTTGTTAAAACCACATATTGGCCACATCAATATCATCCAATTTCGGCAAAAAGAACTGTGTTATCATGTCGCGATATCAAGCACCAGTAACAGCCACTGCTTGACCAGCCTCATTTTCGAAAAAGTATGGTCCAATTATGCCTCCAGCCCAAAATCCACACCAAAGAGTGACACGTTGTGGATGCATTTGTTTTTCGACAATCACATGTGGGTTCTCAGAACCCCAAAAGCGGCAATTTTGGCGATTAACAAACCCATCAAGGTGAAAATGTGCTTCGTCGCTTAGGATCATTTTGCTCGAAAAATCAGCACCCATTTGTTGATGCTCAATAATCCATTCAACAAACTCTCTTCGCTGTGCATGGTCATTAGGCTTCAGTTTTTGTGTTAATTGAATTTTGTAAGCATGGAGATACAGATCTTTAGTGAGTATACGCTGTAGAGAGCTTCTTGAAATTTGCCATTCTTGTCCACGACACCGAATTGAGGTTCCTGGATTGTCACCGACACTCACGCACTGCTTCAATGTTGACATTTGAATGGCTTGTTTTTGGACGACCAGTGTGTTTGGCGTCTCCAACGAATCCTGTCTCTCGGAATTTTTCAATTAATCTCTTCACAGTTGACGAAATTAAAACACTATTCCGACCATATTTTGTATGAAATTTTCGAACAGCGGCCGCCAAGCTTTCATTATCTTTGAAATATTGTTCAATAATGAAGACACGTTGTTCTATCGTGTAACGCTCCATTTTTACTAACCCTAAACTGTCAGCTGTCGATTTGTTTTTGTTTTAGGGTTGTCAACACTTTACTGCAAAAATGGCGGCAAATTTAAATCTTGCGTTAATTCTGGGACACCCTTTATAATGCAAAATCTAATTTTGACTGCATCAGACCACTCACCAATAAGAGATATCATAAGTACACTATTAAAGCTAAGAAAAAATGTATTTGTGCAGTAAAAACACTAATTTATATAAGGAAAGAGATATCTCACAATTAGTAACCAAATTACACTATTAGAGTCACACAAATCCTGACAAGGATAATTAAAGAGACTGCTCTGCAGGCTACTTTGCCTTGAAAAGAAGGCAACTTCGCAATAATGAACTATTCACAAAAAGTATGAGATAATATCTCAAAAAAAAATTACGAAATAATTAAAAACTTGCCTTGTAAAATAAAAAATAAAACATTTCAGTATTACTTTACTAATCTCTTTATTTTTTTTTCCTGTAGGACTATTCTCTAAGGGGAGCTTGTAAAAATGGCGGCACGTGGCAAAGCTGATATATTTTCTGAATATTTGCATTCATTTTTGTAGCCGAATTATTTTACGAATATAAGGAAAGGTATTAATAGAGAGTCTAGTATGAACGTCTTTACCTATTAAATATTTTAACCCAGGATAGGTACGCGATAAAATAAAAATACAAACAATAAAAAATTTCCTGGTTAGATTTAATAACAACAAAGTACTCGCAGAGCTATTTAAAAAATTCTAGACGAAATCGCGAAAATATTTAATAAAATATTAAGAAATCGAGTATTTTCCCATATAATGAAAATTTGGCTAGATAATCATAAATCCAAAAGAAAGTAATTCTTGTAGGCCGATGCATTGTTGTACTGTTTATCTAAATTACTAGAAAAGATGCTTCTCAAGCGAATGAAAATCGTACTTGACACTTCTGAAACAGTCCCGTAGCATCGATGTCGATTCAGAAAAGAAACATTCCATCCTTGAATAGATCCATATAACAGGAGACCTAATTGAAAAAAAACTTTGAAGAAAAGCGAGTATGTTATGCAGTATTTTTCGATATCCGCCAAGCCTTTGGTTGTGTTTGGCATAAGGAGTTGCTGTATAACAAGTTCTACTTACTAATGCTACCTATTATTTAAGTACGATCTTAGTAAACGATTTTTACAAGTGAAAATTGCTGGTAGTCTTCCGAATATCATCTTATGCAAGGGGTAATGTTGGTTGTTTAAGGCGCGGTTCTAGCTACATCGCCCCGCATCAGAGATGGTGCGCGACGATGAGAGTCTTAACCTCTCAGTTCGCAAGCTATGCTTCTAAGAGATGTTAGGTCCTTACCATTATTACCACCACCACATTGACTTTACCTTATTTAGTAGAAGCATTGTGTTTTAATGACTTTTATCAAATCAGACGCCTCATGTCTTTATATAATTTATTTTTGATGTTTTTGCAGTAACGATTTCATTTATAAAAATTAATTTTTTTCATAATTTAGATCTCCTTTTTATGTGTGGGAATTAAACCACACATTCTATTTCTAGTTAATGACGTCGCAGAAAATATAAATTGATACTTTATGTTTTAAATGAAACTCAATCTAATGATTTAGTTATTCTTACTTATTTTCTTAACTTTAATAAATAATATTTTACATAATCGGTATGTGTTTACCATGCCCTGTTGCTTTAGATGTTATTTTTATAAATTTTACTAATTATGCATTATAACTAATAATATGTTAATTTAAAATTTGTGAGCAACGCGCGAAATTTTATGGCTTCGTTTGATGTATTTGGTGTCACTCTTAGTATACACAACCCATCTAGTATAATTCATATTAGCTTACTTCTGATGGTTTTGTAATTTTGTATATCATTTAGTATTACTATACATACTTTTACACGAGCTAAAAGTTCTACTCGCAATCTTAGAGTATTGTTACAGTTATCATTCTTTCAGAACTTTGAAAGTTTTTGAATGCAAAACTTCTCAATGTGTTTTTTATGGGTTTCGAAGGGTCGAAGTTCTTGCCGTTAAGAGAATTTTGCAAAGATCTACGTAAATAAATGAAAATCTGAAGGTGCAATAAGTGGTCAATTTGGCGGGTTGGCTAGCATGTGCCAGCCAAAGTCCAATAATTTTTGTTGGATATTCAAAGAAATATGAGGACTAGCGTTATCCTGATAAAAACAAAGGCATCCTTTCTATTAGCTAATTATAGAGGCTTTACCTGAATTCACTCAGTTGTGAAAAATACATGTTTAAATTTATTGAAATGCCGTTTGATAGGAATTCCTTTTCAATCCCACCAGTTACAAAGCATGACTGTCTTCAGATGGAGATCAGCTTCGGATGTAGCTAATGATAGTTAATTTTTGCTTGCTCCAGTACTTTTCGCTCTATAATCCATTTTTTATTGCTTGTAATTAATTGCTTCAAAACGGTGCGTTTTCGTTGCGTTTTTGTGGCAAGTCACAGATAGAAACGCGTTCTATCTAATTTTTCTTGGTCAACTTTTGGTGAACCCAAACAACGTAGTCAATTACGTAACCAAATTTTACTAAATGCTCTCGGACAGGATTTTTAATATTTTTAGTATTTTTGTTAAATCTCAGGTCGCGTATCGCAAATTATTTTTGATCAGTGTCTTGATTTGCTCATCGTCAAGCGTTGTTGGCCTGTAAGTTTAAATTTGGTAGTTGCATAACGGTTGCGCCATGTTTAGAACACAACTAGAAGTGAAATTACAAGACTTTGCCGTTTGTTTTTCCATTGCATAAAAGCATTACTGCAATGCTATGTATGAACTTGGGTCAAAAATAAAAGTTGGTTATAATGACAAGCTCCAAAAAATTTTACAATATTAAGGCATGCGATGAAGTAACTTTTCCAAGACCAATTATTAAATAAATTTATTCTTTTATAAAAATAATAGTAATTGATTAATCCCACGTTATATAAACATTTATGACAGATGACAGAAATGACAGAAATAGAAGCTTGTCTCTAGATTGGAAACTGCCTTGATCAAAAGTTAAAACAGCTGATCACTCCCGGTCGATAGACATATGTGTTATTAAGATCGTACTTTCAGATCAAGAGTTTTACCCTTAAAACAATTTTGATTTTAGAAATCTTTATATCTTTAAGAACAGCTCGTCAAGTCCTGTAGATTGACATAAAATTTATTAAGACCGGTCTTTCGGATCAAAAGTTGCTTCTCATACAATATAATGACAAGTTAACAAGCGAAGTCTGCATGACAGTGTGTTCGGTCCAATCTTATTATTAACATTATTCAACGTTTTCAAAACAAAGTGAAGAATGATGCCCAAGATCTCCTGGTAAGTTAATAACAAGATTTTTCGGGCCCATTACTACCGGGCGCCCGTACGCCTTTACAAAAGATACTTAACTTAGCGCCACCACTGAATTAGAGGCGCTGGCCCCCTCCCTCGGATGCGCCGCTGCTGGGCCTTAGCGAGAATTGGGAGCTCGCGCTCGCGTGCGGCGCTGCGCAACATTCAGATACTTGACTCGAGTTCGTCGAGCCTTCAAGACGTTTCTCAAGTACGCTGCTTTCAAGAAAAAGGGGACTGCATGACAAGGACACCGTTCTGTGCGGGATCGTGACGATTGTTGTGTATGCGTCCTCTTGTGTTGTAGAGGCAGTGTGTGTGCCTAGAGGAAGGAGTCCACGGAGCGATCGTGACCCTTCCGCGGCCCTCGGAGGCCATGACCGTCGCTGGTCATCCGCCCAGGCGGTGCGGTGACCGTGCGTGATAGACGGTGCGACACACACACTCGTCCAGGTAAGAGAGGAAGGAGTCCACGGAGCGATCGTGACTCTTTCGCGGCGTAGCGCCTAGCGCTCCCGCGCCCTCAGGGGCCATGACCGTCTCGCTGGTCATCCGCCCAGGCGGTGCGGTGACCGTGCGTGATAGACGGTGCGACGCACACACACGTCCGGGTAAGAGAGCTCTCGTTGCGTTCGAATAGGTACCTTGCGGCTTAGCGCAATTGCGTTCGCGCCTCTTCGGCGTTGCGACACCTTTGGTCTGTATTGTCAGTCACTATTGTTACTTTAGTATAAGTTTTGTATTATATTTGAAGCTTTACAACTGCCAATAAATCCTACTCTTGCCCCGGCTTTCCGCTCAAATCGCGAGAGGTTTTATGCCTAGGCAAGTAGTAACTTTAGAACTTTAGCGTAACCCTTTGTGTTTTTATTGATTGGACCTGGTCTCACTCAATTCTTAACTAAATATCACCCTTACAGTATCTTTTAATTAACAATTTTTAACTTTCACTGTATCTGGGTTTTGTGGAATCTAAACAAGATATTACACAATGATCTCCATTTACATAGAGTTTAAGAAGAAATTAAAAACTACACCGCAAGATAGACAACGCGTTTCAGTATAAACCCTAACGCGTTGGATTTAAACCTTCTAGATAACACTGTTCAACAAAGATATTTTTTACATTATGTTGTATTGCACTTTTTTAGTGCCAATTCTAATATTTTTACTAATATCCCATCACATTAGAATGTTGAGAAATTTTCAACAAATTTATTTGTCTAAAATATATAATTATTTTATCATATTAATTCATATTTTTTATTTTATTAAAAAGGTCTAGAAAGAAATTTGGACTAACTGACTTGCTGGAAGGGGGTTGAACAAGCATTGACATGTTTTTTACGTTGCAAGCTTAAGCCATTTCTCTTTTTTTAAACCAATTACATTTAAAAAATTCAAAAATATAAGATTATGTGGGTGTATAAGGATCAAAGAAAGATTATTAAATTACGTTAAGTCGGTCTGTTGTCATCTGTTATGTTTAACCAAAAAATTATCAGGAGATACCAAGAGTATTTTGGTGTTTGAAGAGAGTGCAGCGGTAGAACAATAAATCTGTTTTACTACACAATAAACCACACCGTTGACCTATAACTAAGTTTTTAAGGTAACAAACGTGTCATTTATTTATAAAAACATTTTCTACATTAATACACTTAGTTTTAGTTAATCTATCAATTAATATATTACTGGCGACCAAAGAGATCATCTCTGCAAAGTAATTACTTTTAGCATTTCATCATGCATCTGTATTCTAAAATTATATTTTTTTGCTTGTCACCTATTTTATAAGTTTTATGATTTGAAAATTAGAAAAATCCCTTAGACCCCTCGACAAATTAAAAATTTAACGAGGAATATAGATTTAAAGTAAAACGAGTATTTCACGTGCTGTATGCCATGTGGCTCCATTTTGTTGACACTACACATTATCAAAAAAGGTGTTTAGCGTCTGCCGATAGCGTACATTATTGACAGTGTTGCCAGATTTTCCTCAAAAAACGTGGGATAGTAATTCCTATAATCCGCATTGCACGCCAAACAGTTCACTTTTACAGATATATTGGTTTTTCATAAAGAGTACGTGGGTTTTCACTATCCCAGACGCGACAATTTTACCGATTCACAAAGCTGTTCAAAGGAACATGAGCTTCATCGCTCAATATGTTATGTAAAACACAGTTTATACATTTATGACGTTTTTGGTGGTTTCTGGTGTGTTTAGATACTATAGAAATGCAAACTTCCAACGTTCACAAAACGTAAACGGCGCTCTATTTTGTCGTAAGTTTTTATTTTATCAGTATCTTGTACTTGAGAGTACTTAGTTTCCAATATTTAGTCGTTGAAGCTGAAATTGACGTGCACTTATCCCATTGTTCCCCACGAATGCACGTAAGGCAAACACCCAGCTGAGAAATCTGGAATGCAGCCGAGGCGTTTTTGCCGGGCGCTGCCGCTTGCTGTTTGCTAGCTCCCGTTTGATTGCAGCCTGCACATGTTTTGCCCGACAGTGCTTTGAAATATTGAGCACTTTTAAACTAGCGCCGGTACGTGGACATGAAGCTGACACCGTTTCCCAACAAACAAACAGCGTGCGGTTGCTACTTCGCATCGATTTTCCGCAATTTCCCATTATGTCGCGCCGCGGTTTCTTTGAGCTCTTATAAATTTTTCAGCCAGCAAAAATGGACCGCTGCATTTATTCGAGCGCTTGCAGCAGGTTAGTGCAGTGGGAATTTAATATCCGCCCGGGAGCGGCTGGATTGGGACGTTTTATCAAATTGGAGCACAATAGGAACTCAAATGGCAGATGATCAATTTTTCTGAAGAATGGCTCGTTTTAAGTGCGGATTGCGGTTGTTGGAAAGCAAAAAGGCTAGTTGCAAGCACTTCCATCTCAAACCAAACGAACATTTAGTAATGATTTTTGTAACATTAGTACAATTTCTTTATTTTATTTTTTTTTGTTTAAACAGCAGTTACAAACTGCATTCTTTATAGTTCCTTCCGTGTCACTATAAGGCTTCTCCATCAATAAAACCTCTTCTACTATACGTAAAATCTACCGGTCACATCCGTTTCCGCCTTCTGTCGTTATGTTAATTAAATAAGTTTGGAGGAAAGAATTGTCATGAGATTTATCTTGTCACTATGTTTGCTGCTTTACTGTAAAATTATTTTTTGATTGTTGATGCGTTGAGATTTTAACATCAATTATTACTCAGAAGAATTTATGAATGGTAACGTTGAATTTACCGACCTCACGTTTTTATGGCTTTATGTACCAAAATTTTATTTATAGGGATTAATTTGAATGTGTACTTAGTTAGAAATATAGTTCTGCCTTTTTATTTTGATCTGTTTTCCTTTCAAATCAACAGCTACCGCGATGGTCCCTTAATACTTCACACTTGATGTACGTAGGATTTATATTACTAATTAAAATTGGCGGATATTATTGTTTTCTTGTGGTAAATGTGAGATGTTGAGATTTAGCTTTATTAAATTTCAATTTACATTTTTTTTAATTATCTCTCTAGCTGAAAGAAATGTCTCCGACGGTTTAAACTCATCCGGGAGAATCCGGTTCCTTTTTGAAATGATTTCCGCGCAATGTAATGGTCGACATTCAAGGCATGTCATTTTAGTACCCACCATGGCGTAATATGGTGAACACCGTGCATTTGTGTTGGAGGTCTTTTAAAATGGTGATTTAGTGATTTCATGTAGCGGCCATTTTGTAGGCATTTTGAAGCAGGTCGTTACAGAAGAGTACCAACCAAGAAAACCATGTTGTGGGTTACACAACGTCCGGAAACCGATTCAGCAGTAAAACGGAAGCCACTCGGTACACCTTGTAGCATTCAGATACCCGAGAATATCACAGCAGTAAGACAATTGTCTGCTAAACATGCTGTCGCCTTGAAAAGATCTATTGGAGCTTGCGCAGAAGTTTACACTGCAGTCTCATATTCCATCTATATAAACTAATGGTCATCCAGGAACTTAAAGAATGTGATTGGTACGCCCGGCAGGATCCTTGTAAGGACATCTTGGCTAATGTTCTAGCTATTGTTGTGCTTAGTAGTACCAATAAGTAAAATTTTTGGTATCTGGTGCTGTTATGGAATTTGGCATCATGAAACCGTATTTTTTTTTTTTTTTGAAAGGGCAGGACGTGCGGTGACTGTAACATCTACCCTCTATGTTGCGACGTTACACAATTTTTTGAAACCCATACTCAACAAATGTTTTTATGCCGATTCATTTTATTATATATTGACACCCCATGTTCTAATAGGTGACCTGAAGGCTGAAGTATTTTAAATCAGATCGCGGGCTATTAAGGAATTAAAGATTTATATTCGTATCTCTGTTGCAGCAGTATGAGTATAAATGACATGGCAAGTAATGCAAAACTTTGAGGTGAGTGAGGACATGTATTGTTCGTGAGGATAAACATTTGGACGATATCATCTTCAAAACTGGTTGATGACTATACGGCAAATATTATTCTGTGTGATGTGTGGAAATCATTTAACATAATTTATATTGTTCTTTTTATTGTTGTTTCTAAAAATGGAGGTTACACTGCACAACAAAATTGCAACTTTTATCTGATGATTGAATTTTATCACGTAATGTTTACTAATTTGACGTCGTTAATTTCAAATATAACCTCAGTTTTTTTGTAACAGCTCTTGTTTACGAGATATGGCTTTCACGAAAAAATCACTGTGTTAGTGTGTTAATTTGCTTGTAATTAAGAAAATATTAAGTTTTTTTAATATAATTTGATATAGCATCGTCAAGAAGAGTTTGTGTCAATGATCCGAATCATTTTTGTTTCATTTGCGGAGAGTAAATTTTTAAAGAATACCGATTGAGGCTTACAAAAATTACTTTGGCCACACACTGGAAATGAAAGACCAGCCTTGGATTTCACAAAAGGTATGCAAAACGTGCGTTGAGTTTCTACGTTTGTGGACAAATAAGAAAAGGAATAGCTTTAGGTACGAAACCGCTATGATCTGGAGTGAACCCTTGAACCACCACGACGACTGTTATTTTTGTTTGGTGTACATAACTGGCATTAACCGAAAAAATCGATCCAAATGGGAATATCCTTCCATACGGTCGGCACATAGACATGTTTTGAGTCCTAAAATATCACTTGAACCTCAAGCTGATGCTTCACAGGAGGATCCTAACTAACAGTAGTGATAGTGACTTTGAATATGACCTGAAAGCGCCAAAACTATTCAACCAAGATGATTTAAACGACTTTGTCAGAGATCTGGGACTATCAAAGGCTGCTTCAGAAATTTTGGCTTCTAGGCTAAAAGAAAGAAACTTAGTAATAAAAAAAAGAAAATTTTTTATTACCGCACAAAAGAACAAAATCTCCTCAAGTATTTTGCTGAAGAAAATTATTTCTTATTTTGTAAAGATGTACCTGTTTTAATTGCTGCAATGGGACTTCAAAATTACGTTTCTAGTGAGTGGCGTTTATTCATAGACTAATCAAAACGTAGTCTAAAATGTGTTCTCTTACACAATGGGAATAAATTAGGGTCGTTGCCTATTGCACATTCCACAAAAGTAAAAGAAGAATATACAACTATTGCTCTGGTTTTAGACAAAATTACATACAAGTATGTGGAACACAATTGGCTCGTATGTGTTGATTTAAAAATTTCCAAATTTCTTTTAGGCCAGGTTATACAAAATATCCCTGTTTTCTTTGCTTGTGGGACAGTGGAGCTAAAAATCAACATTGGATTAAAAAAGATTGTCCTCTTCGCGAAGCGCTAGTTCCAGGACAACAGAACGTGATAAACCCACCTTTAATATCAAGGGATCGTATAATTTTGTCTCCGTTACATATAAAACTAGGACTTATAAAACAGTTTGTAAAAGGTCTTGACAAAAATGGAAATTGTTTCCTTTTCCTATCAAAAAAGTTTCCAAACTGAGTGCAGAAAAGATAAAAGCGGGAATTTTTGACGGGCCACAAATAAGATCATTAATAAAAGACTCAAATTTTACGGACACTATGACAGAGATTGAGAAAACGGCATGGAATGCGTTTGTTTGGCTTGTTCAAAATTTTTTGGGAAATAAGAAAAGTCCTGAATTTTCTCAACACGTCGAACAACTCATGAATCACTTTCAAAGGCTTGGATGCAATATGAGCATCAAGTTGCACTTTCTTTACGACCACCTGGACTATTTTCCCACCAATCTTGGGGACCTAAGTGAAGAACGGGGCAAGCGATTCCACCAGGACCTCCGTACCATGGAGGAACGCTATCAGGGCTACTGGAACGCACACATGATGGCTGACTATTGTTGGAGCATTTAGAATAGCTCTCTGCCTTAGGCTTCAGCAAAAAAAATCATATAAAAGAAAGTTTTTTCATCTTAAGAATTAAATAAATTAGAATTATCTCTAAATTTAGTGTTTTATTATAAAAAAAAACGTATCATATTTTTTTAACTAGAGCTGATACAGAAATTTCAATCACGGAATTGAAATCGTCATCAAAAATTGGACTAATATCACGTAACATACACACTGCCCTGGAAGGTTCCTGCTTTGAAATTTTATTTATTTCTTTTCTATCTTCTAGATGAGATTTTAGTAAGATATAATAGAAGGCTGTAAAGCATTATTTAATTTTGTATAACAAACTATTCTGCCAGAATTTGTCAAAATTGCTGGATATTTTTTTGCATCTACGTTAATGCAGTTTAATTGCAAATAATAAACTTATGTCTGTATGAAGAATGTATGAAGAAATGTTATTCAGTGCCTCTCAAGGCTTTAGTATAAGAATAATTACCAATTTTTTAACTTTTTATATCATTAATATAATCTTAGTATTGATTGTTGTTATAATTAGTTTCTCTTTGATAGTTTGAAGTTATGTGTTCCTACTGCCTTCTTTTTAGGGAGAAGTCAAATATTTTCTTTGATTTCTTTAGAAGTTGTTAGTATATTATTTGTATTGTTGTTATTTATGTGTTTCAAATGGAGTTGATTTTAATTAATAGAGATGGATACATTAGTTTACCGTGAGCAAATTAACCTGCGTTTTCTGACAAATTAAATTCTCATAGAAATTTGTAGTTGGAATGTACTCTAGAAGCTTGTATCACCCAATTGCTTTTATTGTAATATAAGTTTCTTGCTTAGTTGATTATATGTGGTTTTATTACCTGGAATATGAGCACATCACCATAATGCCTCAGCTTTTCTTTTTTATGCTACATGGCTTTTAATTTTTAATGGTATGTTTATTTTTTGCTTGGTGGTTCCTAGGTTAAGAATAGCTTTTCCCAGCATTGTGTATTATTTTTTAAAACGTCTGTAGGTTTTTTAATTTTACTAGAACTGTCAAATTATATTTCTTTGCCTGAAAAGGGCTAAACTTAAAAAAGCAACTCAAGAATCAAAAATTTTACTGCACAAGAAAAAAATGGTCTATTCAAAATTATTATATACTTTTTGCTTTAGATTGAATATTTATTATGAGGAGAAAATAAGAAAGACCACGAACAATAACGTTTGGTATAATACTAAACGTATATTTGATAAAAGGACCTAACCAAAGAGTAGCTGCATTTGTCAGTTACTTAATAGAAATATTTTAATCATTTCTTTAAAACTTTTCCACATGGACAAAAGATAAACATACGAATATGGTGATAGCCATATATTCAGTTAAGTAATAAATTTGAAAATTTTTAGACTACAATTTAATCACTGAAATCGTCTAAAGAGATTGAGCGAGACAAAATATAATTGTATCTAATACTATTATTAGGATAGTTCTTTTCGCAACAGTAGAAAATGGTGCAACCAATTGTAATTCCAATACTTAAAGTTACAAAGGAAATTGCATCATTTCTCAATCCAATCTTAGCCAAAGTTTTAAAAGAACGAAACCATCTATTTAAAAAAATTGAAAAGACGACCTACCATAAAACGAGTCCATAAAATAATCACGACATACAACTTTAAAAATATTTTACTGCAGTTTTTCTTAATGTGCGTCAGGCTACTGATACGATATGGTATACTGGATTGTTTTTCAAAATTCCTTATCATACTACACCAGATTACCATAAAATATTGAAATCGTGCCAAGGTAATGGATGATTTTAAGTGAAATATCAAAATTAACTAACGCCGCCTTATCCAATACAGTTAGGAGTCTCACGGAGCAGCATACTCTGATTTGTATTATATCTGCTATATACTGCTGACTTTTCTTAGACAATATAGTGATAGCCGCTTAAGCTGATAAAATCAAAGAGTTAGTTTTGAAAGATGACTTGATTCCCCAAAAAGTTGGGTTAAATATGAATTTAGATAGATAAGTGTATACATAATTGAAAAGAGAGGCTAAAAATAGGTCAAAACTTCCAACTACCAACGGAGGACACACATTTAAATTAATATTTACACTTCTATGGTTTCAAGTTATAGAAAACACCCACATATCAGATTGAGTAATTCATCGAAATATTCTTATGTGCAATATAAGAGCAATGCAATGGTTCAGCCATAATCTTAATACATGCTACAGGCGCACATCAGTAATTTTGTAGTAAATTTATTATAAAGATTAGATATACTAAGTTTAGAAGAATTTGGTCAACATTTATTTGATTTTTAAATATTTAATATATTTTTTTAGTATTTTCTATACAATATTGTTATTTATTCAGTTAGTTTATCTGTATTAAAATTACCATTTAAATGTTCAAACCTGTTGTTATATTTTTATGTAGTTTCTATTATATAAAAATTAAAGGGAATGTTTAACTTATAACTGCAATAGCTTTTTTAACGTTTTATTTAGGAAATAGGTAATACCTTGACAAATTGTAGTGCAACATTCGTATAATTTGGAAAAACCTTTATCAAAAACTCAAATTTACGACTAATGCACAATTTCAAAAAATAAAAAAAGCAGGCGTAGGATTCATCCACAATTATGAATGAAACCAACATTAAATAATTGTTTAATTTGTGAAACAGTAAGAAATATTGCTGATAATCTTAATAAGAGTTAAATATCTAAAAACAAAAGTCTATAAAAATAAACTGCAGTTTAACAAATTCAATCAGTTTGGTTGGTTTCCAACTAATTACCACTTGAACAGGAAGTTCATTGAGTTTACGTATGCATCGCTTTACTTTGACATTTTGAAGAAAAGAAGATTAAATCTTGTGGGATCATTGCAACTTGTGATAAAACCGGAATCCATCACTTTGTATTAGAAAGCAATAATAACGATATTAATTATCGCTTCCGCCCAAAAAATTTAAAACCTCTGCATTTGCTAAAAATTTCTTACAACCATGTTCTGGCACTTAAAGAAGTAATTTTTGTTTATTATCTTGAAAACCATAGAATTATCCATGTCAAATATTACAGCAATTTGCTGAGAAGCAAGTCAAAACAGCTTTCGTTCCATAACAACGTTAGCGGCGGCGACGACAATCTAAACTTTACAAAACTTTAAGTGGGGAATTTGGTTATATCTGATGTATAGCTCAAATTTGTCACAATGTCATATTTATCTACTTAGTTCCGTAAAAAAATAGCTAAAGGGGAAGATATTTGAGTCCAATAATGTTATCAAAGCTGTGCGTTTATGGCTGCGGCAACCAAGAGGATAAATATATTGCAAATTAAGAATTAAATTTAGATATTTAATAATCACTTTCTTCTTTTTAAATTAAAGAAATAAATAATTTACACATTTTTCTGAGTAACTAAAGAAAATAAGCTTTTCTCACTTTCTTTAATCCAGGTGACATAAGCGTGCTTTTAATAAAAATATTTAGTTATTTTTAAATTCTAGCAGAATGTAAATAAGCGATAAAACTGTAAAAAATGCGTTATGAATGCTTATTGAGTTGGTCGTTGGAATTTTAAATTAAAATGATTTAAAATTTGTACAATAAATTATGTATAAATTACTATTTTTAACGTCTACAGTTACAATAATGTTTTATTATGTTTGTGATTGTCCATTAAATAAATACCTTCTTAAATAATTTCTTATTGTAAAATAATATTTATTATACAAATATTGGAATTTGAAGTATAATCCGCAGTGAATGTTTAACCCAATGTTATAGTTAAATAAACAGTTAAGGGAACTAAAGATGCACTCACACAAAAATATACTAAATTTAGTAATTTCCTTGGTTTTCCAGTCTCAAAGGTATTAAACAAAAAGGCGATAAAAAATATAGTCTTTTTTATGACCACAAAATACTATCAGTTTTTAGAGCCTTTTGGAAAAACACTCATTTACATTTTAGCACTTTTGCGACACTTAAAACTTTTCTAAATAAAATTTACTATAAGCAATTTAATCATAAACTTACCATAAGCTTAAGTACGTCGAGTCACATGGTGTTCCAGTCTAATACAACTGGCAAAATTAAGTTTTGTAAAAAAAAGCTCACGTATTTAAAAAGTAACTAGTATAACCATAAATATTAATTATTTTTATATTTATCCTTGTTATTATATGAATAAATTTTTTGGCAATTCTACACTAGCAATAGATTACTTGTAGACAGAGACTGCTATTGCATAAAAAATGAAAATTTAGTTATTAAAGTAACATCTGTAAACGCGCAACATCTGCTGCATTTTTTGAGTTTTACGTGAGCCCGTAGCGCAAATTACGCCCACAGATTGCTCCAAGTACCGGTTTTTGAAAAAATATTTGTTTTAGTGCTTTTTGCGCTGCGTCCATGGAACCGAGTGCTACAAAGTGTGCGATTGCTGCTGCCTTTTGTAACTTTTTTGCTGATATAAGTACATTGAAATTTTTTATATTCGTTTCAGTTAAATATTTATTATAGTTATAAACGCACGTTGGCTAGTTTGCGCTTTTAATTTTCTTTTATTTTATTAATTACATCTTTTACGTAATACAAAATATTTTGGTTTTTACATTTCTTACGTAGTTTACCTTAGATACACAATTGTAATTGTTAAAACTAACATATTTTTAAACTTTTCAAGGTCTGATTAAAGAATTTATAATTATTTTGTCTACAAAAACCGAACAATAGATGTTTGTCTAGCCTATTTCTTTAGATACAATTTTTGGGGAAATATCGTAAAAATATTGCGGCCGCACTCATGTTGCGATTTGCGGAAATTTTTTCGGTTTATCTCCCCCGGGCCTTAAAAACCAGTCCCATTTCAATATACAACATATGTTCAAGTTCCTCAAAATACCCAAGAACAAAATTGGCAGATCGCGGAAAATAAAAAACCCAGAATAAAAAAGAAGCCCAGATAACACACAATCTCAACTAAAATAAGTTAAATCACTAACTACTGGCTAAACAAACCGATTGCAATGTCCAAAAAAGCACAGACCCAAATGAAAGTGTAAGTAAAAAGAACCCCAAACGTCTCCCAATTTTTGTATCTGAAATTAAATTTCTGCCACCACTGTTAGAGGTTACCTATCATCATCTCAGGCAACGATGGCAACTAACCAGGTCGGAACAAGACAAACGAGAATATAATAGGGCCAGCAAACATCTAAAAAATCTTCTTAACCAACATAAGAATCATGAAATACAGAGATACCTCGAAAACCTCAGCGTTAATGAGCAAACTAACTACTCGCTCTGGAAAGCGACGCGGATAACTAAAAGACCAACTCCACACGTAGCCCCTATTCTGCTGGAAGACAGAAGCTGGTCCCGTAGCAATAAAAACAAGGCAGAGGCCTTTGCGGAATATCTAACTAAAGTATTCACACCTTTCCCTTGTCAACTCCAAGACGAAGAGGCCAAAATTGTGGAATTCCTAGAGTCACCGTACCAAATGAGTCTACCGATAAAACCCTTCTCCATTAACGAGATAAAAGAAGAAATCAAGAAGATTAACACAAAAAAATCTCCAGGGTACGACCTGATTACTGGGACAATCATCAAGGAACTACCTACTAAAGCTATATATGCCCTTACCCACTTGTATAACTCTATTCTCAGAATCAGATACTTCCCTAGTCAATGGAAAACAGCACAAATAATAATGATTTTGAAATCCGGTAAACCACCAACAAAAATTACGTCATACAGGCCCATAAGTCTTCTCCCCCTTCCGGCAAAAATCCTTGAAAAGCTGATTCTGAACAGATTAATGCCAATTTTAGACAACCAAGAACTAATTCCTAAACATCAATTTGGTTTTCGCAAACAACATGGCACTGTGGAGCAGGTGCACAGAATAACTGACAAGATATACAGAGACCTGGAGGCACAACGGTATTGTTCTGCAGAGTTTCTAGACGTCAAACAAGCGTTTGACCGAGTCTGGCATCTAGGTTTATGTTACAAACTCAAAAAACAATTACCCTACCAAATGTATGAACTCCTGAGACCCTACTTAACAAATAGGCCCTTTTTAATAAAATATAAAGACGAAACTACAAACATCCACCCCATCTCCTCCGGCGTCCCTCAGGGCAGTGCTTTGGGTCCAATATTGTATCTAATCTACACAGCAGACCTACCTACATCTCGTCTAACGACATCTGCGACCTATGCAGACGATATGGCTATTCTTGCCTCTCATATCAACCCACAAGCTGATTTAAGATACCTCCAGGCTCATCTTAACAAAATTCAGTTGTGGGCTAGTAAATGGCGAATCAAAGTGAATGAATCTAAGTCACAACACATCACTTTCACTATGAGAAAAGATAACTGTTCTCCAGTAACTTTCAATGGTCATCAACTACCACATACAGAGACAGTTAAATATTTGGGGCTGGATTTAGATAGGAGACTGAGCTGGAGAAATCTTATATTCACCAAACGCAAGCAACTTGGACTTCAACTCCAAAAGTTATACTGGCTTATCGGCAGAAAATCCAAGTTATCATTGGAAAATAAACTATTAATTTACAAAATAGTTCTCAAACCTATTTGGACCTATGGGATCTCCTTGTGGGGTAGTGCAGCTACCTCCAACTTAGCTGTCCTTGATCGCTTCCAAAGCAAGGTACTCAGAATGATCGTTGACGCGCCATGGTACGTTCCCAATAATGTGATTTTAAGTGACCTACAAATTCCCACAGTGAAAAGTGAAATTAAAAAGCTCAGTGAGAGATATAAAAACAGACCGTTCGCTCATCCCAACCCTTCTGTGCAGCACCTTATGGAATATAACAACGAACCCAAAAGACTCAAGCGTTTTAAGCCATCTGATCTGCCTACTAGATTCTAACTGTCATTGTATATGAATCTTTCACAACATTGTACTCCTCATTCTCATGAATATTATATTAAAACATTGTAAGGGGAGTTTTCGCTGGAATTCTACCCCACATGTTTTATTGTACTCATTTACCTATATTTAGTCCTATAGAATACTTATAGCCTAATATTAATTGGCAGATTGTATAAATATTGAAGTAATATAAAAAAAACTGTTAGAGGTTTTAAAGAGTATAGACAGAAGAAACAAAAACGGGATGAAAGTATTATTTAATAATAAAATTAAAATTTTATCCACAACATCTAAAAAATACACTGCTATTATCAAAGCCCCAGCTGAGAAAAACACTAAATTCTATTCGTATCAACACAAACCACTAACGCTGAAACCCTAAAGAAAGCAATAGAAGAACACAACCACGTAGTTAGAAATATATCAAAGAAACAATTACCTTTGTATTATGTTGAACTCAAACCTACCACAAATAATGATATTTATAATATAAACAAACTTTTGCATTCACTTGTAAAATTTGAACCACCCAAGACTAAAAGACATACAAAAAACTTCTGCAACAGAAGTCCACGTTGCGTGAAATGTACAGGTAACTAGCTAACTATACAATGCCTACGTAAAACGAAAAGCGTTGATGTTAAATGTGTTCTTTTCAATGGCAATCATCCAACGAATTACAAAGAATACGCTATATACAAAGAGTTGCAACAGAAAATCTTCCCTCCGCTCAGACCGAAACAGACGAATAGAAGCCCATTAATGCTATTTCGACCTGACATCATTCATGCACTAGTGGGAAAACACCAAGTGCAAGAGATAAACAGTAACACTCTACAACTGATGCAATCACCTCAACCTCCTCAAGTAGTCAATGATATGCGTGAATTGGAGCAGATGATAAAAAACCTCGTGGAACATATTTCAACAATGTTAAATCTGCTAACAACTCTTGTCTCCAAACTCTCATAATGACCCAAATTCTAAAAATTGCTGAGTGGAACGCCAACGGCTTACATCAACATGCCCTTGAAATCAAGGCATTTATTCAACTACACGACATGGATTTTATTCTCATGCTATGCTTCAAAGCCCAATTTACTGAAAGAAGTTACTTCAAGATACATAACTTTTCCACATATGTAATCCTACATTCTGATAAAAGTGGCCACGCTGGTTCAGCTATTATCGTAAAAAAATACTGTGCGTGCGATTTTTTATTTCAATAAAAAAAACTGGGAAATTCAAAACACTTATATTCAATAGCGAGTTAAACAAAGGTGGACTAATTATAAATTAGCTTTACACTAATCGGCTTGCCAAGCCAGACTGTTAAGTGGCAGAATGACGGAGAGTTCGGACTGATTCTGATTTTTATAACCTCCTGACCTGTATCAAGAAGTTCATTATAAGTTTACTGTCTACCACGGCATGCCAATAAACAAGAGTATTTTGAGCACTATCTTGGTAGTCGTTTTATCGCTGGCGGCAATTTTAATGCCAAGAATATACAGTGGGGCTCCAGAATAACGACCACTAAGGACCGCGAACTGATGAAAGCTATAACGCCATATAACCTAAATTTTATGTCTACTAGAGAACCGACTACTAGTCCTCCTATTTCCTCAGGTTACCAGATCTTCTATATTTCTTAATCGTCAAAAATATAAGCCTAAATTTCCTTCAAATTAAATCTTGCCTTACGATCATTCCCCAGTTCTAGTCGATCTCGTATCACAAGTATTCCATATAGAGAAACTCCCATTCCTGACTACCAGAAGAACTAATTAGAGCTGTTTCAAAGACAAGGTTGAAGAAGCTTTACTTCTATAAATCTCGCTGTAAACGGGAGAACATCTACGAAACGCTGTCGAACACTTCAATCAAGGGGGACTGAACACACACGCACAGATGAATGCTCAACCGCAGTCAAGAGACTAATAGCAGAAAGAAGAAGGTTGAGACGACGATGGCAAAATACTAGTTTCTCAAGCGACAGAACGAACCTCAACTGAGCAACAGCCAAACTTAGACAGCTGCTTACTACACTTATCAAATCCAACCACGTTTACGTACTTCAATATTGATATCGCAGTATAATCCCATCATTGCATTTACAATGAAATTTTATGAAACCGCATGTACGGTAATCAGAAGTGATGAACAAAGCAAACGAAAATGAATAGATACATGTCCCCTTTACCATAAATCAAAATAGTTATCCTCCAGTTATTTTAAGAGATAGACAAATATCTGAAAAAGTGGAGACACATAAACGAAAGTTACTGGGAGAGAATAACTTACTGTTTAGTATAAATTTTAATTATTTTTTGTCAAATATATTTTATCATAATTTACAGTTGAAGCTAAACCGGATGTACCATATATATTAATTATATATACTATATATACCATATATGCCATATATACAATATATACTATACGTACCATATGTACCAAATATACCATACATACCATATATACCACATTGTAAGTGCTCCATGGTACACTTCAAATATTATAATTTATATTAATGTACGTTTCGCAACCGTACGTAATGCACTTAAAAACACTTAAAAAATATTACAATAAAATTGAATCTCACTTTAGTGAACTAGTTATTAACCTGTTAAGAAATAATTTGTGATGACAAAAAAAAATTACATACTCCAATTAAAAAGCTAGATTTTAGTAAAGCATATAGTGTTTGACCATAGATAACTACACTCTGTTTAGAAGTGGGAGCCAAAGTGGGTTTTTTGGTGTGGGCTTCCTGGTAAGCCCAAATAGAAAGCAGGATGTAAAGAGTTTTGAAGAGATATCGGACAAACTGTGCATATTAACCATAAGACAAGGGAAGAAGTTTATCTCTATAATAAATATACATGCCCGCACAAACGAAAAAGAGGAACAGATAAAGGATATGTACTACGAGATATTGGAGGAAGTCATAGACATGATTCCAAAGGACAACATGATATTGATAATGGGGGATGCAAATGCTAAGATTGGAAAAGAAGACATTTACAGGAAGACAACAGGAGGGGAAAGTAAGCACGCTACTAGTAGTGATAATGGGCTAAGGCTGATCTCGCTGGCAATAGAGAAAAATCTGAAAATAATGAGCACACATTTCCAACGAAAGGATATACACAAAGGGACATGGATTATACCGGGAAGCAAGAAGACCAACCAAATGGATCACGTCCTGGTACAATCGAAACATGAAAAAATGATAAAGAAAGTGAGATCATATAGGGGCGCGGACGTTGACTCCAACCATTTCCTGGTTGGAGTACAAATTAGATGCATAGAGTCGGAAAAAATAGAGGCAACAAGAAGGAAAGTAAGGATAAAGGGACAATTGAAGTTAGGATGCTGCAGGACGAGGAGGTGGCAAAAAAGCATAAGAAGGACATAGAATACATGTTAGGCAAAAATGTAGCAGACGGAGAGGGGGTAGAGGAGAAGTGGATAAACTTAGAAAATACAATAAGGTACGCAACACAAAGAAATATCACAAGGCAAAACCCAAAAAAGAAAAAAATGGTTCGATGGGGAATGTGAACAGGAGCTAAAGATAAAGAAAAAGCTTAGGCAAAAAATGTTACACACACCATCTGAGGAAAATTACCAAAGCTATGCTAGATAGAGAAGTTAAGTGAAAAGGTTGTTAAGGCAAAAACAAAGACGATATATGGAAGACCAGGTAAAAGAAATAGCAAAGAAATATCAAGCTAAAGAAATTAGAAATTTCTACAAGGACGTAAAGGACATACGCTCAGGGGACCAAAGCAGAACTCCATACATTAAGGATGAGGATGGAAATCTACTGGGTGACGAGGAAAAAATATTAGAAAGATGGAGGAGGTACTTTTGAGGAAACCTTAAATGTAGATACGAGGAAAACCAAGAGGAAGATGAGATTGATAATGATGGAGTAGCGGTAGAAAATCCTAGGATGGATGAAGTAAAAGAAATACTGGGAAAATGAAAAATAATAAACCACCGGTGAAAATGGAGTAGCGGCGGAGAACCTGAAGTAAGGAGGTGATATGTTGTTTCTTGATATAATAATAAAGATATGGCAAGCAGAAAAAATGACAAGGTCCTGGAATAAGGCGATAATCCTGCCAATTCACAAAAAGGGTGACAAGAGGGTTTGCGAGAATTACAGGGGAATAACACTCTTAGATGTCACGTATAAGGTATTGGCCACAATAATAAAGAGAAGATTGGAAGAATACGCGGAAGCCGAGCTAGGGGAGTACCAAGGGGGTTTTAGACAAAATAGATCCACAACAGACCAAATCTTTATGCTAAAGCAAATTCTGAACGGCTGCTACGAATATAACGTTGAAACGCATATGCTACTCATTGACTTCAAAGGCGCACACGATAATATAAACAGGAAGCAGTTAATGAAAGCGCTAGAAGAACTAGAAATACCGGCTAAATTAATCAGATTAATAAGGATAACACTAAAAGACACAGCCGGAGCAGTCAAGAGTGGTACAAACCTTAGCGCAGAATTCAAAATAAAAAAAGGATTAAGGCAAGGCGACCCTCTATCATGGGTGCTGTTTAACCTAGCACTAGAAGCGGTAATTAGAAAGAGCGGAATAAATAGAAAAGGGACACTGTTTTACAAAAGCCATCAGTGTCTTGCTTACGCTGATGACGTGGTACTACTGGCTAGAAGTACAAAAGAACTAGAAGAGGTCACAAAACAACTGATGGATTCTGCTGAAACAATGGGGCTCCAGTTTAATAAGGACAAGACAAAATATATGGAGCTTAAGTTCAAAAAAGGTTACAAAGATAAAAAAAATCTATGCATCCCAAAAACAAAGAGAAATGTGGAAGGTTGTAGCTTTTGAAGAAGTAGAGAACTACATGTACCTAGGTGTATTGGTGTCCAATAAAATTGATGAAGAAAAGGAAGTGGATCTAAAAATAGCCAAAGGAAACAAATGCGCAGGAGGGCTGTATAAAATATTCAAAGTTCAAAGCTAAGATAGAAAATGTATTTTATGTGTAAGTAAATGTAAAGGTATAGCTTAAGGCCTACATGGCCTGTATATATATATATATATATATATATATATATATATATATATATATATATATATATATATATATATATAGTGTTTGATTTAAATAATGTAATGGAAACAGAACTCAATGATTTTTGAATACGGGCTATCTAGTGGGATATTTTTTCAATTTTATTATCGGTTTTAATCTCTTAAGAAGCAATTTTTTATAAAGTTTCGGGATAACAGATTGCAAGAAGATTGGTTTGTACGATGTCGCTTCGAAGTAAAGCTTTCCTGGTTTAAAGATCATCTTAACTTTTGATATTTTTCATATCTTAGGAACATATCTTAATCTGAATCATGCGTTGATAATACTTCCTATGGCTTTACTTGGTAGTTGCTGCAAGATTTTCCTGGTAATTAGATAAGCTTTTTTCGGGTTAATGTTATCTTTAATTTTATTAGATGCTTATTTTGGGGATATGGATCTGATAGGAACATAGTCTTATGTGAGTACAAACCAATCCTGGAAATCACCTTCATCGTTTGGTTGCAAAGTCACCTCTTAATGTTTTACAAATTTGCTTTTTAGGAGTTATTGCGGGCTCATTAGAATAATTATTTTCCTTCTTTCTAGGTTTGTTTTCTGATATATTTTTATACACTGCTTGCTGGATGTTTTTTATTTATAATTGTCTAACTGTTTTTTTATCTTTGGAGGGACCGAGATTTCAATAGAGTCTGCAACACTGATTTTGAAGCTTTTCCAAGCCGTCAGTCCATTGACAAGTCTGTAAGGCAGTTTTTTAAATAAAATTGTCACTTAAGGTAAAGACTATTGGGGAATGATTCGAGTTCATGTCCTGTGCTCCTTGAGTATGTCAGCAATTCGATAAAACGTTTCTGATTACAAAGTAGTCTATGAAATCTGGGCTTTTGTTTTGTAGGGTTATCAGTTGATAATGTTTCACACTTTAGTTGATTACTTTTTCTTCTATTCTTACATAGGTTATTAGTCTGTTTCTAACCACATATTTCCCGTTAGAAGAAGGAGAACGACCGCCAATAGTGTTGTATGACGGCCGCAGAGCATTTGATGTTTGTCGTTCTTTTGACCTGGGAGATGAACTCAGGCTTTTGAAAGTTTTTTACCTTTTGTTGTTTTGTCTATATCCTCGGTGTATGTGTTTTGCATTAAATTTTTTTCCACTATGAATCTATTCCCTAGTCTGTTTAAAAAGATAATGTATTGTTCTTTTTTTATATCATATCTCGGTAGACAGTATAACGCTGTATTTATTTTGATGGTGTAAAACAGATTCCTTTACGATTACTGCACTTCTGTCTGTTGCTGCATTATCTGAATGAATGGTATTATAAACCCTATATCCTTTAAATTTAGCGTAAAATTCTTTGATAAGATGTGTTTTAGTTATAAGACATATATCAATTTTTTCTAAATTTAAGACTTCTTACAATTTCTATTGGTGTTTTTTTTAATTTTGACAACAAAGCTTATTCTTACTTTGTAAATTATGTTAACAAACAAGATTGTTACGTGTGCGGACAAGAAAGATTAAACGATAGAAAAAATAACACACATTTACTTCGCGAACTGTGTTGTATGCTTCGTGAATTTAGTATGCCATAAGCCTATTCCTTTGTAAAAATAAAAAGAGTGAAATAGTAACAGTTTATGACGAACGCTATCGTTTTCTATTAGTAATTTTTTATGGTTTCAGTTGCGATAAGAAGAATAATGATGTTATTGCTGATATATTTTTCTTTTTTACTAATATCACTAAGCCTATTTACAACCTGTTTGGTGTACGAAGTTTTAATAAATTTTTTTAGCGTTAATCTAAACGTGACTGGCAGAAAACAATCTACTTATTACTAAGTAATTTTCTAGCCAACTAATTTAGTAATTATTGGACTTTATATGTACAACGCATTTAATCAAGCCTACTAGCTAGGTTAAGAGGTTTAAAGCCTTAGTTTTATTTAACAATTCTTTGAGCAAATTTTGTAGTCCTTCCCGAAATTATTTTATTTTAAGATCATTTTGAATTACGTAATTTGACACAACTGGTAGCAGATAGGTACTCCTATGCGATCCCGGCATGGAGCAGACCTATTACAGGGACGCGACCCTGCCTTATGCGAGCAATGATTTGCCCCTACCTCCACTTCTGGGGGAAAATCATTTCCTACCTTACCTACCCATCTCCCCTACCTACCCCATCCCTTACCAAACTCGCCAACACGCAATGGCAAGCGTGGCGTTTTTAATGCCAAATACCCCTCATTCTCTTTAACTATGGTAATGTCAGTATCCAAAACAAAATTACCCCAGGTGGGTAGAGCTCAAAGCTCAGAATCCCACACTGATGTTTCAGTTTGTACCAAGGATTCTGGGGGGGGGGGGACAAGACACTGATACATAAGAAGAAATGTTCACTCCTGGTAGCCACCTATAACTGCAGATCCCTACTAGATAATTCACAACTATACGATCTGGAAAACGAAGCAAGTAAAATTAATTGGGACGTATTGGGACTTGCAGAAGTAAAGAGAAAAGGGGAAAGCTATATCACTCTACCATCAGGAAATGCACCAATGTATAGCGGCCATGAAAGCGGCAGTCAAAGGGGAGTAGGTTTCCTTGTTAAGAAATCAATAATACCAAATATTATTAGCTTCAAAGGAATATCTGAACGAGTAGCGTATATGATCATAGAAACATCAAAGAACTACCGCATAAAAATAATACAAGTTTATGCACCTACTTCGGCATATACTGACAAGGGTGTTGAAATATTATACGAGGACATTATAAATGCGAGGAAAGAGGGAATGTCTAATCTTGATATAGTCATGGGCGACTTCAATGCAACTATAGGACATATAAAAGAGGAGGAAGAATACATCGGAAAATATGGATTGGGCGAAAGAAACCCAAGAGGAAATATGCTAGAAGCTTTCCTGGCAGATCAAAAATTGTACGCCATGAACACTTTTTTCAGTAAAAAAGCCCATCGCAAGTGGACGTGGACAAGCCCAAATGGGCAGACCAAGAATGAAATTGACTATATACTCTCATCCAAAAAGTTAAGCATAAACGATGTCACAGTCTTAAATTCATTTAACACGGGAAGCGACCATCGGCTCGTAAGGGCAAAGGTTGCTGTTCAAAAGTTTAACAGATATAAATATAGATATAAAAGAACGATAAATGCCCAGACACTCAAACAAAACAGGGAAACCTATCAAAAGTACATACGACAATCATTGCTATTAAAGGAATATAATGACAACAATCTAAATCAAATATCTCGTGATCTGACACTAGCATTAACAGAAGCGTCGGAAAAAATTACAAAGACGACATGCCAAAAGATAAATAAAATTACTCAACAAACAAAACAAAAAATAGAAGAATGAAGAGAGTTATATAAAGAAGGAAAATATGCAACTGATGAATATCGAGAAGTGAGAAAAAAGCGAGGCGTATGATAAGAAAAGATTTAGAAAAATTCTATGAAGAACAAATAGAGCAAGTAATAGAGGACAACAAAAGCATGAAGTGCCTGAAAAGAAGATATGGGAAACGAGAAATCATTGTAGTGAAAGACTCCGCCGGAACAGAAATAAGAAACACAGACGAGATCCTAAAAACTACGGAGAAATACTATAAAACACTATATGGGTCGCACATTAAACAACCTGAGGGTCCAAAAGAGAATTCTAAAATAGTAAATGTAGGATCTGAGGATATGCCGGAGATCAGTAAAGACGAAATTTTGCATGCCCTGCAGACGATGAAAAACAATAAAGCGCCGGGAGATGATAATATAATTACCAAAGAAATAGTAATCCCCAAGCTAAAAATCCTATTTAACATGTGCCTACAACGAGGGAGAATACCAGATAACTGGGATAACGCCGTGATAATAATTTTGTTTAAAAAAGGGGACGTATTACTATTACAAAATTACCGCCCTATCAGCCTACTTTCTCAAATGTATAAATTGTTAACAAAGATCTTGACTAACAGATTATCACAAAAATTAGATGATTATCAGACAGTAGAGCAAGCAGCTTTCAGAAAGGGATATGGTACCTGTGACCATTTACTTTACTGTTAAAATTCTAATCGAGAAATCCATCGAATATAACCTGCCTTTGTTCATGGCTTTTATTGATTATGAGAAGGCGTTTGACTGCGTTGAACACTGGGCAATAATCAAGGAACTTAATTGTGCTAGAATAGATTCCCGATATACAGCACTGATAAGTAATATATACAAACACGCTACAGCAACAATTAAATTACATGCATATAGTAATAAATTCTCAATTGATAGAGGTATTAGACAAGGAGACACAATGTCTCCAAAATTATTTAATATGCCACTTGAAGGAATATTTAAAAATCTGGACTGGTCAAATAGGGGTATTAACGTAAATGGGGAAAAAATGAATCATTTAAGATTTGCCGACGACGTACTTCTATTTGCAGACAACAAAGACGACCTACAAATTATGATAAACGAATTAGAAAAAACGTCTAAGAAAATAAGTCTAAAATTAAATTTGAATAAGACGAAGACAATGTGTCTTGAGAACCCACAAATAAACATAAATGGAACTATCCTAGAAAATGTCAACGAGTATATATATCTAGGACAAACTGTAACATTAAGGAAGAAAAACAGAGAACACGAGATAGATAGAAGAAGACGTCTGGCGTGGGCAGCTTTTGGAAAGCTAGCTTATATTTTAAAAAACAACAAAATACCCCAACGCTTGCGAACTAAGGTATATGACCAATGTATACTTCCCATAATGACATACGGCGCTCAAACATGGACATTAACGAAACAAGTAAAAACAAAACTGGAAGTCACTCAGCGAGCAATGGAGAGAGCAATGATTGGAATTGCAATACGAGACAAAAAAAGAAATAAATGGATAAGAGATAGAACTGGGGTCGCGGATGTAGTGAAAAGAGTGACGAAATTGAAATGGGAATATGCAGGACATACAGCTCGGATTAAAGACAGTAGGTGGAACGTTAAAATCCTCCAATGGAGACCATGGACAGGCAAGAGACAGCGTGGCAGGCCAATAATGAGATGGCAAGACGACATTAAGAGAGTAGCAGGACTGCCATGGATGAGAGTCGCACAGAATCGCGCTACATGGAAGAATTTGAGGGAGACCTATGCCCAATACTGGCCGCAATGAGGGTTAAAGAATTTGACACACAGTATTCTAAAATCTTTCAAAACTTTCAATATGTTTAAAGTAGGTTTAATTTAGTAAGGTTTACAATCTTGGGAAACAAGGTATCTGGGTCTAAGCTCATAACCTAAGAAACCCTGGTGCTGGAAGTTATAGTGCCGTATAAGTGTTTCTTAGATGGCGAAAGCTTAATGCAATGTTTTCCACGACTTGCATAAGCTTGGTGGGATCTACGTTGCGCAACCAATTAAAGCTAGTGCCCCAACCCTTGTGTTGGGAATGCTGCAGCTAGCGCCGAGGGCCTAGCCGCGAGCAGGAGTTGTCACGTCCCCTCGAGCTGCTGCTGCGTACGTGATGCTTAGAGTGGCCGTCTCCTGATGGGGAACTTGCTTACAAAAGCATTCCCTGAAGTTGGATAGATAGGTGGGTGTCCCGCTCCAAGGCTTTTTGCAGTCATCGGAGTGATGATCTTCCTCGCACTTTACACCTTTCGAGGCAATGCGCACTAGCTCTGTGCGCCCCCGAAGCGTTGATAGCAGTGACACTGGTTTACTGTCTTCCTCTTCAGTGGCTACTCAATCGAGACCGCCGTGTTAAGAATAGAATCCCTTGTTTCTCCTGTTGTTCCGCTCGAGTTGTAAGGAACATGAGCGATAAGGGGCTGGTGGCCTTTTCTCATCTTCTTTACGGTAGAGACAGGTGCTCAAAGTGCTCGTTCTTTACGCTCCTATACTTTTAGATCCTTTGGAACTTCTCGCATGACAGTCCGAAATGACTTATTTTCTTTCATCAGATGGTAATGTTAGGGAATTTTTGCCTCGATGAGAAACGAGTCGGTCACCTCTGTTCGCTGGTCGTAGCGAGCTTGATGGAAATTCTATCCGCTACGTTTTTAACCTTCAAAAAACCTATCTGGTTGTCGGCTTTCTTGGTTGTAGACCAGACCTGTTTCTCTCGTAGGACTAGGAGGGGTTCGTCTTCAAAGAGAAGGGAGAGGAGCGCTTGCCGAGCGAGCATCTCGATGTCTTCTGGTTTGCGATTGCTGAGGACATCAAAGCAGCCGAAGCAGACTGCGTCAGTATCGTAACTTTGGCACGACGGTGCTTACGGCCAGGTTTAGCTCTTCTCCTCACTCAGGCTGACCTTAACTATCGCTGGTTCTGGTTTAGAGTAGCTCTTCAGAAGGGATACTAGAGGCGGCTTCTGGGCATTGGTGGTGGTTTGAGCAGTTGAAGGAGCTGCTTCTGGTCCAACGGTGGGGTTTATTTTTCAAACTCAATTGAGATATTTTGCCCATTAGTCAGCATATATGGCGGAATTCTATGTCCAGTTTTTTTCTTTTTATGAATATATCTTTGCACTATATTGGTCATCTATCAAGATGTATTTCCAAGTATTTTAGGTCTTCAGGATGTGACAAAGTGGTGTTTTTTAAAGTTACTGCTGGGCATGAATCCTTTGTTAGTAGAAAAGTAATGTATTTATGATGGATTTATGCTTGTTAACACGAATTTACCATTTTATTAAGCTAATCTTTAGTTTTAATTAGGTTTATTTAAGTTTTGTGAAACAATAGTTGAGTCGGTATGTAAGGGTAGTACGGCCAAGTTATCTACAAAGGTGGCTACCATTGCTGATCTACTTTTTGGTATATCTCTAATTTAGAAAGTAACAGACCTAGTACACTGCTCTGAGATACTCCTGAGGTCATGAAGTAAAGGGTCGTGTATTCTTCTTGCTGCTCACTCAAAAATCTACAGTTTTAAGAATTTGATAGAAAATGTGCGGAATGTATGTCTTCAGTTTGTGCTGTAGGTTTTATGCCATATGTTGTAGGCAAATTATCTCTTAAAATGATAATATTCGCTGACAAGTAATTTTTTCAAATTTTTTTTTATCTATTCAAACAATTTACAAACGATTTTCAATGTAAACTAAAGCATTTGTTAAGTTATCGACAAACATGAGCTGCAATTGTAATATGTCATTCAAAAAGGAGCAGAAAACACTTCAAAAATTTTAAACCTTTTACATAACACTAAATTTAGTTAAATATATAATCAAATATTAGCTTTATTAAATGAATAAATGGTAGTGATTACTCCAAAAAGGTAACTTTATATTTTTTAAATTTTGTTGAAAAACAAAGCACGCGACTTCCATCGGATTAGATTCAGCGTGTATAAATGCATTCAATGTGTAGTAAATCAGAATAAACAAAATGGCACGCCATTGTGCTGGCTCGTAATAGAAAATGTGTTTACAAAACACTCCAATAATCAGTTTATGTACACGTCACTTCGCAAATACGTTTTTGAATGGAACCGCGGGCTGCGCGTTTAATAAAAGCCAAATTAGCTGACATTGCTACGCAAATGAGCCGAGCGATAACAAAGATAAGTAAATACAATTTAAAATAGTCGTTTCGGCGGGCCGGGCGTGCCCTATCATTTAATTTAAATTGCTGCGATAGCCAATATGATAAATCTATCGGGCCAGATAAATTATATTTCGAGCGGCCTTTGTTGCGATGTTTGCGCCCAGTTTACCGTGACGCCGCGTTTATTTTAAAAGGCCGATTGTCCGCTCATTTATCATTATTTTATGCGCGCCGCGCTCCGGTTATTTTTGCGAAGCGTTAATTCACTGGCGGCCGAAGCTCGCGCCTGGGCCGTAAATCACGGAGGCTAAGAAGTTCTGCGCGTAAATCAGCTGCGTTCTGTGCCGTGAAAAGCCGAAGCGTTTTGCTTACCTTTGTCGTTGAATTTAATAATTTGCTTTTATAACTTGTCTCTATAGCAGCGCTTTGATGTGGCCGAGTTCTAGTTCGCCCAAGGTGCTTTATGGCCTGGAATTGATTCGACCCTCTACAAAACAAACTATTTGCTTGTTGGTTGGGACAAAAACGCGTCGTTGATTTGAAATTTGTTTTAAACAAAAGTGAACAAAAGGTACGTACTCTGATAATGTTAATTTTTTACCGATTTTTGTTCCTCATAATTGCGAACGGTACACATCAATCCGTATTTGCTTTCCCACTTTGGCACAAGTTATATGTGTATGTTTATTGTACAAGTTTATCTTTGTCTGTCTAAACTGTTATATAGCATTTGAAGATAAAAAAATCAGGCAATAATGCACTTGGAACGTGTACTAATATAAAATACCACTTTTTGAGCACTAAGAATATGAATACTGTAGTGAAGATGACTTAATGCAGATAAATAATCCCTGAGAACAAATTAGATCTTCTTTTTCTCATAAATAAGCAAAACTACCTGTTCCTTCTTTGGCTATTCTCTAATAATCGCGTCCTATTGCTCTTTTACCGACCGGCGACTTGTCTCTTGCTACTCTCACCATTTTGTAACCTGCCATTATTTTTGTTGGCAAATGAGAACTTGTACGTTTCTAACCTATATGTCAATAATACACGTTCGTTGCATTTTTCATAATAATCGTTTATTTATTTACACCTAAATATCAACATGGTAGCATAGCGTGGTTGATTACTACTTGTGGAAACAGAAGAAAAAGTAAACGCAGTAAAAACTAAGAAAACCGGCCGGCGTGTTTTTTGTCCGTCATACATTTTGAGGTTAACCGGGGCGGCGTGCTCGGTCAGAAATCACGTGTAAATCATAAATACGCAAAGAAGATGTCGAATTCAGGTTACAATCCATTTCATATCGACAGACTAGTTGGAAGAGATAACTATGCCAGTTGGAAGTTTGCAGTCCAGGCATATTTCGAACTCGACGATTTATGGAGTTGTGTCACCGGTACCAATACAAACCAAAGTAAAGAGACCAAGGCGAAATCTAAGTTGATTTTATTACTGGATCCTATCATTTAAGTACATGTTCAGAATGCAACTGCTTGTAAAGAAGTCTGGGAGAGTTTGGAATAGGCTTTTGATGACAGCGGGTTGTACAGAAGAGTAGCCTTGTTGAGGGACCTGATAACAACTACATTGGATTCTTCTCGAAGCGTAGATGATTATGTGAATAAAATAATGTCGACCGCCCACAAGCTCAGGAATATTGTTTGACATTGATGATGAATGGCTCGGTACACTGATGTTAGCCGGCCTCCCTGAAGCTTATAAGTCCATGATCATGGGACTGGAGAGCTCTGGCATCAAGATAAGTGCTGATTCTATTAAATCTAAACTCCTGCAGGAAGTTCAATGATCTGATAATTCAGCATTCTTCACATGGAAAAAGGTCATTCAAAGAAATCAACATGATTCAACCAAGGCCTACAAAGGACCGCGATGTTATAATTGTAACAAGCATGGACACTTTGCTAAGAATTGTCGTGCTCCGAAAAAGAAAAATGTAGAAAACACAGAAGGAAATAAAGGTTTTGTTGCAGCTTTTTCAGCATCTCCTCAGACAATGAATCCGGACCTGTGGTATGTGGACTCGGGTGCCTCCATGCACATGACATATAGACGTGACTGGATGTATGATGTTACTAGTCCACCGATACCCACCATAACTGTTGCCAGTAAGACACCGCTACCTGTGGAAAGTATGGGAAAGATCAATTTATTGCTAAATGGTAATAAAGAAAGCAAAATTCAGGTAAGTCAAGTTTTATACATACCTAAACTTGCTGAAAACCTCCTGTCAGTCAGTGCTTTGGTGAAAAATGGCTGTAATGTAAATTTTAGAGATGAAGGTTGTGATATCTATGATAAAAATGGAAAGCTCCTGTGTTCGGCAACACTAGTAAACGATTTATATTTGTTAAACAAACACAGAGAGGTATTTTCTAACCTGTCTTGTTCAGATAACTTAAATGGTTTGGTTCTGTGGCATAGACGCATGGGACACCTGAATTTTTCAGTGTTAACAAGCTGCCGGAGTGTGCTGAGGGAGTTCAGCCATTCTCAGACAAAAATAAAGGTTGTATTACTTGTACTATCTGTCTCTCGGGGAAACAAACCAGATTGCCCTTTAACAACATTGGTTCAAGATCTTCACAACCCTTGCAGCTGGTCCACACTGATTTATGTGGACCAATGGAGCAAGAATCTTTGGGAGGTATGAAATATTTTATTACTTTTATCGATGATTACACAAGACGAGTTCATGTCTATTTTTTAAAAAATAAATTGAATATAGGTGTTGCCAACTTATAATAAATATGGTTGCGTTCTCATTTGCCAACACTCCCCACAGAACGCAGACCCATTTTTATTATAAGTTGGCAACACCTATATTCAATTAGTTACTCTGTCTATATCTATGATTTACTTGTACGTTTCTAATCTATATGTCAATAATACACGTTCGTTGCATTTTTCATAATAATCGTTTATTCATTTCCACCTAAATATCAACAATTTTTATATATTCGTTTTATTATTAATACTTACATATATGTTTTCTATCTTTACTTCTTACTTTATCCCTTAATGTTTTATTTATGATTCTTCTAAGTACCGTCATCTCTGTCGTTTTTAATAGTCGTTGCATTGTGGTATCTGGTATTGCTTTACATATGTATGTCATGACTGGGTCTTATTATATTTTTATATATACTCGTTTTGGTTTCTCTTGATAAGTGTTTGTTTCTTCTATATAACGCAATTTAGAAAACCGACTATTCTGTTTGCTTTATTAATTTGTTTCTTCACATTTTCTTTTATTTTGCCGTCACCGGACATGATGATGCTTAGATGCTCAACTTCTTTTACCTGTTTAATTATTTTGTTTTTTACTACTAGCTTACATCTAATCGGTTCTTTATCTATCACTATTGTTTCTATTGCTTTACTGGATATATTTTTTCCAGGGCTCTAACCCCTTTGTGGTTAAGGCTCTCAATGTTCGCCTTCTCTGCTCGGTCGTCGCGCACCGTCTCTGATGCAGGGCGATGTGGCAAGTGCCGCCTCTTAGACGACCGCCATTATTGCCCCTTGTTACTCAATTATTTGTACTGACTTAGTAGGCCACCCCCTACCATCAGAGAGCTCCGGGAATGGAACCCGGGTTTGTCTGCTTCGCAGTACGCGCCTCAACTGCATAGACTATTTTGGCGGCACTGGAAATTGTTATGTTATATTTTTGCGAGGTAACTGAAATTAGTGTTGTAGACTTTGAACCTCATCCCCGTTTTCTGCCACTATTATGACACCGTCTGCATAACATACGATCTTTATCTTTTTATTTGCCATTTTGTATCCACTTTTTGTTTTAACTCTCTTGATGGTCTGGTCCACTCAAGAAGTCTCCCTGTGTACTACCGCTTTTATAGTTTATGGTTTGGGTAAATCCGTCTTCTGTTCTAACGATTATTTTGTTATCTTTGTAAATGTTTTCGACAGTTTTTATTATATCTAACGGGATATTTCTTTCATATAATAGATGCATTACGTCTCTATATGAACCCTATCAAACGCCTTCTTGAGGCCTATTAGGCATAGATATGCTGCTACGCTTTATTACAGCTTTTTTTTTTAATTGTTGTAATGCCACTTTCACTTATTTTTGTTACTATTGTTTCTTGGCTTGTTTTTATGTTTGGTGTTACTTATAGAATATTATTTGACTCGTATTTGTATAGATCTATTAGGTATATAAACCATGTTTTCTTTTTAATATGGCTTTATTCATCCAGTTACTTTATTTTACTTCTCTACTGCCTTATAAACCTTTATATTTGTCTTTGTATCCGGAAGAAATCTGACTCTGGTCTTTCCGTAAATCTATCTCTGTTTTTGTTTACTTTACCTTACTTATAGATTTCTCTTCTTATTCTTTTATATTCTATGTAATCTTCAATATGTTTCATTGCAAATACCTAATAAAAACATTTTTATTTTGACTGATTTTTGGCTTAGTTTTTTTTGCACTTTTGTGGTATTTTTGTTGATCATTTTTTATTTTTATTGCTAGTTTTAGTTCCGGCTGCTTCATGAGCGCAAGTTAATATATTTTCTTATACCTTAATCCAGTTGTTTTTTTTTTCATATTATCTTCGTCGTTTATTGGATTGGCTATTATTTTCTCTTTCACTCTTCTTTATTAAAGTCCTTTCATTGTTTGGTCTTCAGGACTTAATAGATACAACTTATGACTAGACAATGAAATTGAATTGAAAAAATTGCCTAACAATATATTTAACAGATCAAAAATTTATTTTTGTTTTTTATAATTCTGGTTAACCATACATAGAATAAGCAGTTCTGTAATAATAGTAATTTAAAATAAAATGACAAAACTGAAAGCAAAATTTTAGGTTGCAAAAATTTATATTTTATAAACAAATTTACACGAAATCAAAACTGTATATTTAAGTTTGTTAAAATCTAATCAATAAAAATAAAATGTGCCACTCAGAACAACGTAAAACAAAAATACATTTTTATGTATATCATATATTACATATCGATGTCCATTTTTGCAAGTCATTATTTTTTTTACCGATATAAACGGCTTAAACGAGTAAACATTTGAAATGAAGTAGGAGTTACATCAATGTCTGAAGATAGGAAAATATCTTTCCGTAGCTCTGTCATTTCCATTTTTATTTTAAATATTTTATTTAACAATTTGCTAAGTTGCACTTTTACTTATTTTTAACATTTTTGAGCATTGGTCTTATTGTTTTTTTAAATCTACCGTTTTTTTTTGCCAAAATTCCTACTTTTTTACTTTATTACACTTTAGAGGTCGTACTTTCATCGCCCGCTATTTACTTATTTAGTTATGTTTACTATTTTATTTATTATTTTTGTTACTCTTAGTTTATACATCGGTACTAATTTTTCTGTCTATTAAGTTACTCTGACCCTCCATATAATTTTTAAACCATTTAGATTTTTATATCTGTGAATTTATTTTATATATTTTGCATTTACTTTATGAGTACTATTTGTATGGTAAATCTTCACCTGTATGATATCACGGTCATCTGCTTATCAACTGTTTATTGGTATTCGTTTATTCACGTTAAATTTGACCTAATTTTGTTGTAATACTTATGTTTTGACATCAAGTTACACATCAAGTTTTACATTTTTTTCTCCGAAGTTTTACTACTTTTGAACTGCGTGACTTAATCGTGTTAGCAATTTACTCGTCGACGTCTCTCTTCACGAGAGTTTTACTTTAAACATAGATCTGGCGTTTAATTTGGACCATTCTTTATATAATACTTAAAGAGAGAAAGAGAAATGGAGAAGGCGAACGTCGTAACGCACAAAACAGTATCACGTGTCAAATGAAAACGTATGAATCAAAAAGCAAAAAACAATAAATTAAATGCAAATGGGTAAAACCACACATTTATTAAGCGGATAACGTATTAGATTGTCCCAAAATTTCTGCAACACTTGCGGAAAATTTGATGTTGTGCAATTTTTGTAAATTTTGTAAGTTTATAATGTAGAAACAAGTTGCATCTTTGAATTTTGAGTTTTGTATAAAACTGACCTGCGGATTGTGATGCGCTATTACTGGAAGCGGGAACTTTAGTCAAGACATACCGAAAAAAAGAAAATCTGTGATACTAAAAGCGAAGAAAATGTCCACTACTCTACTGTCTGCAGATAGTACAAGTACCTCAAAATATGTTCTCTATTAAAGTTAGACAATGAAGACTTGCTTGAATCGTTGGAAGATGAGCCTACGTTAAGCACTAGGATCTGGGATCAGTTCTCAGAGTTGGCAGGTTAACCGTTCATCGGCATCTACAACAGATTAATTTTGTACACAAAAGTCCCGAGCGGATCCGCATGAACTGATTGAAGTGCACACTATCAAAAGAGTTGAGACTTACCGCTAAGTGCTCAACACTTCTTTGAATGACAGATTCCCAAAAGCAATTGTGACGTCGGATAAAAATCATCAGAAAAAATGGGATGCCAAACTCCGCCGTCAGTTCTGCTCTAAGATTGTTTCGGCTATTTGCATTTGGTAGAATTTTGAAGAAGTTTTGCACTTTGAACTTGTGGTGAATGGCCGAATTTATTGCCAGAAGTTGGACTGCCTTCACGACAAATTAAAGAAAAAGCCTGGCATTTGTCTCCTGAAAGCACCCTTGGCAAGACATCGCCAAATCCCACACTTCCAAGAAAACTAAAGAGAAATTTGAAGAGTTGAACGATCCGCATCCTGCTTTTATTCCAGATGCTGTCCGGTTCGATTATAGCCTCTTCCGCTTAATTCTTGCGTAGTCGCCGGTCCAAATCTGAATCTGAATCGTCACTTGAGAGAAACAAATATTATTTACTTGAACATCTCGAGCCATCTGCTTCAAGTAAAGAAGGCTATTTCTTTACACGGTCTAGTCAACCATAAAAAAGTTGTAAATGATATTAATGATATTGCCGAGGGAAAGTTTTCGACAGCCCTCAGCTCATCGTCATTAAAATCATCTTATCAATTAAAAACGATTACAAAAATTTAGCTAAGCATTACTTGACAAACGAAATGGAGTTTCACATATTCCAAAACCATAACAAAAAAACTCTTTTAGTAGCTGTTAAGAACACCCCTCCCTCTTTAACCGAAAAATACATACAGAAAGAACTTTTAGTTTATGATCTACCTATAACACGAAATACAAGGCTTTTAAATAAAGACAAAACGGCTATGCCTTCATACAACAAATGAAAAAGCAACAAAAATTTTTATATCAAAAAGATATTTCACTCAATAGTTACTGTAGAGCCACGTGAATCGTAAAACTGCCCAATGTTACAGATGCCAACGTATCGGATTTACAAAAAACTACTGCAGGTTAGAACCAAAATGCGTAAGACTCCAAGCAAATAATTTGTAGACTAAGTGTGATAAACCTCAAACTGAAGCCCGGTATACACCAATTTTGGAGAAAACCATCCAGCTAACTTTAGGGGATATAAATTAAGAACGTAACTCCTGCAACAATAAAACCGGATAGCGAGCCGGCATCTGTTAACAATACGATAAACTTTCTTCTTATCCTAAACAATGCTAACAACACTTTCTCACCCAACTCATCTTGGTTTTTGAAAACTAATTCCGAATCACATGAAACTTCATCCATACTCAACATTGTCCTATTGTTTCTCTTAGACTTCATTTGTCTCTTCATAGAACAAATCAAGAAATTTATATTATCAAATCTCCTTTATTTCCTTTTTAATGGATCGCAGATTTAAAACTAATTAAATTAATACTTTTGAATTGAAATGTCAACAACATTAAAACACAATTAACTCTCTTTAATTCATTTCTTGTAAGACATTTCATCGACATAGCATGCGTTTCTCAAACTCATTTAACCAATTTGAACAAATTTAATCAGATCTACCCCACAGGCCGAGGGGAGGTGTAGCCAATATTGTAAAACGCAATGTAATTTATTAGAAATGTCAACAAATTATTACTATTAACCTCAAGACAATTGGAGCCAAAATTATACTAAGTAATGGTACTACTGTAACCATAGTATCTATTTATAAACATCCCAAAAAACAACTTTTTGATACATTTCCAATATGTTAATACCAGAGAACCCACACTTCTTAGAGGAAACATGGAATCCAAATATATGATATGATATGATATGGTATAACGACCCGACCGAAAACAAGCTTTCTAAATAGAAAACCCCGATAAATACACATAGTACCCGTAAAGAAACGATTACAAACCAGATATACTCGACATAGTTTGCCCACCAGTATTTCAACTAGTGCTCACTGAACTCGATTTAAACCACTTACCCGATATAATCTCGTTTATACTAAGCCCAGAAAAACAAATTCCTGAGGCGACGTTAATAAATGGACTAGTCAATTGAGACATCTTTTATGCCACACTCAACCAAAGGCTTAAATATCCCAATGATCTTCGAACCCTAAACCAAATCGATCAAACAATATCACACATAACCAAAATCATCTTTGACAGTCTTGACACGGCCACCACGACCGCTCATAAACGAAAAGTAAATATAGATCATTATTCACCCAAACATATAGTGAATCTAATTAAGCAAAAAAGCACATTGCGGGGAGAATGGTAGAGGTCTAGGAACTCCGCAACCAAAGACTTGCTGAATAATCGATCGCATCGTATAAAAAGGAACTTAACGCCTATCAAATACAGGCATAAACATATTAGCAACCTCAAACCAGGACCCCTAGGCCTGTAGAAGACAACCAAATGTACCCTACGTTAGCTACACGAAATACCTTCAGGATCACAAACATATTAAACCGGTGAAAAAATGTGAAGCTTTCGCAGAACACTTAGAACAAAAGTCCACAACCTCGCAGATCCCATATTTAGAAATATAGCAACAAATGACATTAAAACATGTCTGAGTTAGCGTCACTTAAAACGTTATTAATCGGAAATGTTCTTATACGAAACATGGTGTGGTGGTAGAGCAATTGTTTGAGAGTAGTTATAAGATTGAGCTCACCACAGAGAATCTTACTATAAGTTTTGGTCAGCACAGAATAACATGTAGTGAGCCGGTTTTTTACGCGCCAAGGTACACTCTCGCTACATGAACAAAACAAAGTACCTTGTGTATGTATTGTTTGACCAAGCACAGACAGGTGTAGACTTCGTAACAGAGTATTTCTGCACCTGCAAGAATGCAGCATGTACAGTTGAATGCTGCTCACACGTGTTGTGTGTCATAATGTATCTTAGTTACGCACGATATGAACCTCCAGTATTTTTTCTAAGTTCTAAGGCCTATATCTTTGTTCAGAGAGGTTGTATCGGGTTGGTTCCCTAGACAATATTACTCAGGATACTTAGGGCTTTCGATTGATATAGGTTACGTCTTTTATAATTAAAATTTTTCCAAGAAATACATTACTTGGATATGATAAAATACCCAATATTATACTAACGAAAGTTATAAAAAAATATTAGCATACCTAGCATCAACTTATAATGTCTGTTTAACAATTAGTTGCTTTCCGACATTCTCTCAACTTTCAATTTAGATTTAAAGAAGGCTATTCCACCTGTCACCAACTACAGCGTATAACCCAGACCATGGAACGAGGTTTTAAAAGTAAACAATACTTTACAACTTTATTTTTAGACATAGCTCAAGCATTTGATCGACTGTGGACAAATGGCTTAAAATGCAAAATTATACCACTTCAATTACCCAAGTACATTAAATTCTTATTGTTTTCGTTCCTCGAAAATTAAACGTTCGCCATTAAAGCACATGCAAATTTATCTACTACTAGACCTATACACGCAGGGGGTCCCACAAGGGAATATACTAGGTCCCATCTTACTCAACATCTTTATGTTTGACTTTGGCGACCTTAATGCAGATTTTGCGATGTTTGCAGACAACACGGTCGTGCTACCCAGAAATGAACATCTAGATCAAGCAATCGCTGAACTTCAAGTTGCCGTCAATATCCTAAGCAAACTTATCAATTAATCATTCCAAGTGTGACACGAAAACATGTTCGCTTAAAAACATAAAAGAAAACATCAATGAACCCGTAAAATATTTAGATATCTACCTCAATATTAAACTTAGATCACAAAATATCCATACCCGCCTAAAACGCAAGCTACCCTAAGACATATACTTAAGTGAGAGTGATGGTGCCAAATAAACTTTTAAATTACACTGGTCAAGATGATTTTTTTCACGAAAACATTTAATAGCAATTCTAGTAGTATTTCACATCCTGAATTCGAATATGTTGTCAGAATTTTTCCATCATGCAAGTTTCTTTTTGATAGGAATTTGTTTATTTCCTAATTTTACTTGTTCTTATAGTTTTGTATGATTTATCATCACGTAATTCAACAAAATTATTTAGTGCTACCCGCTATGTGATGAAAAGAATGAGGTTACAACACATAACAGCAAGAATACGCAGGCTTATTCATGTTCGGACATGTTCATAAATGTGTAGATATCACCTTTTTTATTATACGGTTGGCCCAAGCTGTTTATCTTGCGTTAGGCTTCTGACTGATTGGAAAAATGGTACACATCATATACCATTTGCTGTTTCGATGGTTTTGAGGGAACCGCAAGACAGATTGCTATTTCTACTTAACACAGTTAAATGCTCAAATTTAAAATCTGCAATGAGGCCTGCAAAGAGCTACCTGTACCGAAGTGTTTAGATTTTGTGAACGTAAGCGACAGCTCTGATTTTGACCTTACAGACACTGAAGTAGAAGCATACAGCAATCTGAGAAACGACCCTACTTTAGAACCAAGTTTATCAAAACCTCACCTCTTATCGCAAGAGGATCTGAACGGCCTCATTCGGGATTTAAACTTGTTTAAACAGCAATCAGAGATTCTGGGCTCAAAGGATGGAATCTACTTCGAAAAGACGTAAAAATATGCAGGTATCGTAACCGTGGTGGTAATTTAAAAAAATACTTCTCTGAAGAAAATGGTGTAGTGTATTGGAATGATGTTTATTCACTAATGGAGGCCCTTGGATATGAACACCAGGCAAATCAGTGGCGGTTTTTCATAGACTAATTAAAAGTTTAAAAGCCGTTCTTTTGCATAATGGCAATGACTTACCGTCAATACCTGTTGCACATGCTGCTGATATGATAGACACATATAGAAGTATGAAACTTCTGTTAGATAATCCAGTATGAAAAACATAACTAAAATATCTGTGGAGATTTGAAGGTCATTGCTTTATTGCTTGGGTTGCAACTTGGCTACACTAAATTCTGATGTTTCTTATGTGAATAGGACTCCAGGGATAGAAAATATCATTATGTTATTAAGGAATGGCCTACACTTAAATCTTTTGTTCCTGGACAAAAAATGTGTCAAATGTACCTTTAGTGAATCCTACAAAAGTATATCTACCTCCACTGCATATTAAACTCGTATTGATGAAGCAATTCGTAAAAGCAATTGATAACAATTCTGCTGCATTTATGCATTTGAAATGAAAATTTTCATGATGCGAAACTGAAAAAAGGCATTTTCATAGGATCACAAATTAGATCAGTCATGAACTTCTTCCTAGAAAATCTTAGTGCTGGCAGTGACCAGCATGGGGAGCGTTTTCATCAGCAGATTTCTACAATGGAACGAAGGTTCCAAGGCAAATAGAGCAACCATGCTATTGTTGAACTACAAAGAGGGATATCTCGGAAGCAAAATATTTCCGTAAATCATCAAAGAACGTCTAGGTAAGCTACGTTTTAAATAATCTTAATTGAGTAGGTATTGTTCGCGCCAATCTCAAAATTACCTTTAATTTTGAATTTTTAAATTAGAGCCGGTTATATTTTGGTTCCTTCTTGTATATATTTTAAATTTGAGGTATCGGCCGAATTTGTCCGAGCACGCGTTGCTATATATATAGATCGCGGTCTGGGCCGCGGGCCGCGCACTTGGCACTTCGCCTTTCGTTCGCACTACGCCTTTGTTTTTGTTCGTTCGCACTTGGCCTTTTGGCTATGTTCTCGCAGGCGTCGTTCTTTGAATTCAGTTTATGACAGAAATTTTCCGGAAGACGAGAACATTAACCGAGAGTTCGCCTGCGGCTTTAATTGACAGCAGAAGTTTTAATTTTCTGCGAGGCTTTTTGTTAAAGGCTAATTTTTGGGGTTGAAATTTTGCTGGTAAAAAACTCGGTCCATTTTCTTTCATCTGGCTCGAAGAAGGAACCTTTTGCACCAGGAAAGACGCTACCCTTCGGCTCCGCTGTGACGATTGGGGTAACTTGTCCTATCTTTTTACCCGTACCCTTATATCCTTTTTTGGAAGCCCAGGACCAACAGCATGGAACCGATATCTGCGGGAAAGCGCCTTTTCTACAGGTTAGTGTTTTAATTTTAGATTTGTTTCAAGTTCCTTTATACAAAATTTAAAATTACCTGTACTGTCTATTATTCCGGCCGCACCAGGTATATTTGTTAATATTATTATTTCCATTAAAGTTTAAATGCCGGTCACAAAAAAAAAAACGTGCCCGATGGAAAAATTCTGACAATATATCTGAAATCAGCACAATAAATAGATTTCAATCCGTATATTTTTGTTTCTGCGAAAGAAAAAAATTTTTTGTATATCATTGTAATTCTAGCAACCAAACTGTACATTTAAGTTAGTGTTAATTCTAGTTTTATTTTAAGTGGTTATTAATTACCATTTAAGTTATTTTTTTTCATGTAGTGATAGTTAAAAATACCTTGTATAACAATATACAATGTTGAGCAGGTACAATCTAATAAAAAAGTTTATCGCACTGCGACATAATTATCTTATTTACTTATAATTGAGGTAGAGGTATAAATGATAGAAATTCATGTGAAATGCAAAATTTTTTATTATTAGATTAATTTTTAAATTAAAAAACACATTGTGTTATACGAGGTGTGTAAATAAAGTAATAACATTAAATACAAACACAATAAAGTAAGACATTTGATGCACGTTCAGTGCGAGACAGTACGTTGCCTGTAGCGATTTGTTTCGTAAAACGTTTTTGGCGAATGCGTTTTGACGATGAGTGACAGTAAGAAACGGTGTGTGATCTGGTTTTGCTTCAAACTTAGACACAGTGGGACAGAAACGTTTGCAAGACCTTTGGAGACACTGGTTTGTCAAGGGCACAGCGGTTTCGGTGATTTAAGGAATTTTTAGAAAAAAAAAAGACGATTGCAGATGAACCACCAAGTTCGACAGAATCCAGCAGCTTGTGCGTTCTGATCATCGGCTGACAGTCAGAATGATCGGGGAAGAGTTACATTTGATGCAGATCACTGTTCATCAAATCTTGACCAATGAATTGGGTGCCTTGACATTCTGGAACATGTCATTACTGGTGACGAGACTTGGGTGTTACCGTACGACCTCGAAATGAAGCGCAAGAGCTCCCTTATTCAGCCGACTTGGGTCCGTGGGGCCTTCTTCTCTTCCCACGTGTAAAAATACACCTCAAAGGACATTATTTTGGGACAGTCTCGAATATTAAAAAGGCTATAACTGACCATTGAGTTGAAGGCGATTCCAGTATCCGCGTTTTATCACTGCTATGATGAGTGAAAAAACCGTGTCCAACGATGTGTGGTTGCCTAAGGGAATTACTTTGAAGGGGACAATCTCCAAGTGTAATTATCATTGCCTAACAAAGTAATAAAAAATCAGTTTCGTTACTTTATTTACACATCTCGTAAATCTCTAACATAAAAATGTTAAACGTGCTAAAAATGGTGCCTAGAAAAGATATGCATTGCGTAATCGTTAACGTGTTGAGAAAGTAAAACAAGAGAATAGACAGTAAAAACTTCTAAGAGGCTTAAATATATTAAAGCTCCTGGGTTCATCAAATTACCAGCCATATATTAAACTCAATTTCAACATCTTAACTTGTAGACACTGAGAACGTGAGATTTAACCCTTCTCTTGACGTATTACCATAGATCAAAATGCAGATTAGCAGTAATTACTGCAACCACACGTACTGAAACTCCTTATAAGCTACAGCTACCTGCAGCGCGCCTGACATAAGAGGCGCTGGAGGCGCCCGGGGCTCGGGCCTTAATTATCAGCGCCGATGCGGATTCGAAATCAGGGACACGTTATCAGCCTCCAATTCAATAATAGTTGTTTTAGCTGTTAAGGGGCCATTCAGCGCCTAATTTAACATTTGCGAGGCCCTGCCGCGTTGTTCGCGCTGCTCGGAATTAGCTCAGCATTAAACCTGCATAATATAGCCTGATTGCGATACCACGGAAGACCGCACGCATCAGAGCCGGCTCGGCGCCTAATCAAATGGCGCTGAAATTTTTAATTGCGGTGAAGAGCAGCGCCAGGCGGGCGTCGACAAGTCGCTGTTAATTACGTGCAACTTTAGTCAAAGAATGGGTACGTAGGTAAGAGCCGGCAATGAAATTTAGTTAATTAATTTCCGCTTCCGGCGAGCGCCTGCGGCGCAATTCGGCATGGATGTTTTTGTTGGCATTCGCGGCTTATGAATAACAGTCGCGAATTTAGCTCGTAATGAACATCCAAGTCGCGGCAATCTGAAAAGAATGGCGGCAGCCCTACTTCAAAGGAACGCCAATTAATTATGAAACAATTCAAATGAAGTTGTTCCGTGCATCTCGGTTATTTTATCTCGATGCTGTCGGGAACAATGGCGGCATTCGGCGAAAGCGTTCGCCCGAAACTCGGAATGGTGTGGGAAATTATAATTTGCCTAAGCTTTTCTTTCGTGCGCCTTAATGTACCTGAATCACATTCTTTTCGTCATTATTTTGGAGGGGCGCAACGGTATGTGTTCTTTTTATCATCCCGTTTTTTCTAATTTCTGCATTACCGCTCTGATTCTTTTGAAATTACTTGTATTATTTGTGAGTTATGAAAAGAGTCCTGCTAGGAAAAGCATTTTAGTTCGCCATCTGTTCTTACTCCATTGTTATAGTTGGTCCTATTTACAAAAAACAATATGTATTTTGTGTAGCATGGGATACAGGTTAGTGCGTGTAGCAATTAAGCTACTAAATATTCTTAGACATAGACTCTATTACAATTTTCGCTAGTCTATATTACAAGTAAATACTTGAAAGATAAGTTGACAAAAAGTGAAAAGATTAAACTTAATGTTAGAATTAGGATTAAGGCCGATTTTAAGAGTTCATTAGGTTTAAATCTCTTCAGGTGTTTTGATTTATCGGATTCGGTAATTCAAGTATTCGCCAATTTCTTGGAATGTACTAACAATCAGTCTTTATATTTTTTGGTAGAGCTTTGTATCCTTTCTTGTGCAGCGGATATGCACAAATCACTTAAAATTACAGTGTTTGGCATACACCATAAAGCACAAACTACGGTACGTAAAACAATATTTTGGAACCTTTCAATTATGGTCAGGTTCAGACACAAATAGGTTTTAACACGAGTTTGCTTTTTAAAAATGATTTAATTTTTTCCCAAATTTTCTAAATCGTAAGCCAAGAAATCTTCTTAACTCCCCATAAGCACGTTAAGAAAGTAAAAACCTTTTCTAAAGTCCCCCCTAAAATCAGTTTTTTTGAATATCTCAAGTTCTATTTGAGTTATCTTCACAAAACAAAACCAAAATTAATTGATATTGAAAAAGGAACATAACCGCGGTAGTTTTACCCGCGAAAACTTACTCTTTACTTCTATAAGAACAAATATTTATATTCTAAAAATTACAAAATCGGTTAGAATTTTTAAAAATATTTTTTTTATAAAGAGTATAGCAAACCAAAGTTAACTTTTTTTGTTCATTTTTAAAAAATGTAATAAACAGATAATCGTGGGGATTAAACCACCATTACTAATATAGAAATAGTTATATATTAAACATGTATAACTTTTTTTATATGTATTTATTAAAAATAATTGTTGCTCAATTTTTGTAAGCATAAATATTGCCCATTTTAGCGGTACAAACAGTTCATGTCTACTGGTTCTACCCATATTTATCATATAACTTTACATCTTATTACTTATGAACTTTTTAGTAATTATTTAAAAATTTATAGTCAAGCAATGATAAAATAAATAATTTTTTATATATACACATTCACAAGTTGGTTGTATTACCCTTCAAAATTGGCTTTTTATTTTTAAAAGAATAAACTTCTATTTCCTGTGTTTTTATTCTAAAATTTTCCAAATCACTTATTGTTAGAAAAAAATTCGTACAAGAATTAGTACACCTATATTGACAAATTTCAAATTAACCCTACAACGCAACAACCGGGCCTTTCAGGCCCGGAGAAATTTCGGTAACTTATAATTTGCTTGAAATAATTTCAATTGGTTTGAGCATTCAGATATGCCCTAAGCAGGTCTTTATTTAATACGCACTTGATTCAAAAACATTCAAGTGTATTTATAAATTGAAAAAAAATATTTTCCGTTAGCACCCCGTATTTACATAAACCGGGTCTCCGAAGCCCGTCTATTGATAGTTTCAATAAAACAAGTATAGACTTGTTCATAGCCGGCTAAGAGTTAGCTGATATTGTCATTCGGTTGAAATAAAAGTTGAATTGAGTGAATGTGTGAGACACATATGATAATGGCATCAAAGAAAAGTGTAAAAAGGGTGAGAGTTGGTAGTGTAGGCTATGAAGAAATACTGTTGCAGTAGGCAGCTGAAGATAATGCCTTCCGGGGAAAGTGATGTTTCAGAAGCAGCAAATGATGATACAAATTTCGAATTGTCTTCTGATGAGTATTCTAAATCCAGTACTGATGATGGGGACGATAATTCAGAGGATGATACAGACGATATTAGTAATCTGACCTTTGCTTCAACGAGTGGTTACATTGCTCCAAGTGGTCTGGATTTGAGTTTGGAACCTCCAGCAAAAAATAAAATTCAATCACATAACATTATTCGGTCTGGACCAGAACTGGCAAGAAAGAATATGGCTGCAACACCAAAAGAAGTGTTTCAATTATTTGTAACTCCAGTTATTATACAACAAATTGTGAACTATACTAATTTAGAGGGGAAAAGTGGTTACGGAGCAAAAGGAAAACCGTGAAAAGATTTGGCCGTTGATAAACTTCTTTACTTATTCCTGCGGGAGTTGACAGAAGCTGGGATCATCAGATTTGACGATAAGAGAACTCGAAATACCCGTTTGGTAACCGATAAATTAGTAATGATATTCTATGTTTGGAATTTATTTATTCAACAATGCAAAACCTGCGTCATACCAAATACTAATGTAACCATAGATGAACAACTAACTTGTTGAGTTTAGAGGTAGGTGCAGATTCGTTCAATATAATCCAAGTAAACCGGAAATTTACCCTAAGATTTTTATTTTTATTTTTTGAAACAATGTTTACTTTTATATTTAATCTTACGTTTGTAATGTATATGTATATATAAATAAAGTTCTACTTTAATATCGGTGTTTTTGTTATGACACAAATTTACATACCGGGCCTCAGAAGCCCGGATTATGTAAATGCCGATATTTTATTGGTTAAGTATCCTAGGGTTAAACAAGTATGAACATAAAACTCCGGTTTCACCAATCCCCGGAGCTTCTTTCTATACATAAACAAAAATTTGCGATCACTTCCGGTTAAACCGGTCTCGAGATTTTTAGCGTTTGCACTTGACTTATGGTCCTTAGTTGAATACTAAAAATGTTATTTCTCTAGCTATCACAGATCAAAAGTTATAAGACTTGACAGATGTCAGAAATAGAAACTTGTCTAAAGCTTGGCAGCTGCCTTGATCAAAACTTGAAAAATAAAAGGACGGACAGACATACGACATTACTCTCTACATAAGCCTTCTCATTTAATGTACGAGGGCGAATCAAACATAAACGAGACTTTTGATCTCGGGCGCGCAATTTTAACGAGCGAGAGTTCTCGCTTCGTCAGGTGTTGGTAGGGATGTCAGTAGTGGGGGAAGCAGGCGGGCGATTTCGTTCGTTCCTGTGAGTACCCGTCGTGACAATGTCTGAGCAGGAGGTGCCGGCGTCAATTGCGCAGCGTATTATCATTAAATTTCTAGCCACGGAAGGTGTAAAACCGGCTGAAATCCTGAGGAGATTGAGAGAAGGAAGAGACACTGTCACGAGGCAGAGTGTTCGCATGGCACAAAAAGTTCGTGGAGGGTCGTGAGAATGTTGAAAATGAGAGCCATGATCGCCGACCTCGCACCAGCATCACCAACAAAAACATCGTCCGCGTTCAACAATTTATTGAGGGTGACAGGCGTCTGACCATCGATGAGATTGCATCTGAGACTGGAATAAGTTATGGCAGCACTTTTTCGATCATTACAGAGGAACTAGGGTTTCATAAGATGTGCGCAAGGTGGGTGCCTCACCTTCTGACAACTGAGCAGAAATTGCAAGAGAAAAATTGGAGAAATTGGGCTGGGAGGCAGTTGAACTCTCTCCCTACAACCCTGACCTATCGCCCTGCGACTTTCACCTATTCGGTCCTCTCAAGGAAGCCATGGGAGGACATAGATTGGACAGCGATGAGGAGGTTGAGGTCTATGTGCGTAATTGGCTGGAAACACGACCAACTTCATTCTACGAGGGCGGCATTTCAAAATTAGCTACACGTTGGGAAAAATGTGTTTCTAAATCAGGAGATTATGTGGAAAAATAATCTGCTATTCTTTTGTTTCAAGTTCAAATAAAATATTTTTTAAAAAATAAGTCTCGTTTATATTTGATTCCCCCTCGTATATAAGCCTAAAAGAAAAATATTAAAACTAATAATAAATAATTCATTAATAATTTAATACATATACTTATATGGTTATAAATTAGTAACTCTGATTTAATTATATTATTTCTTATATGTAAATTTATGTGTATTAATGAACATCACATTGCCTGAAAAATGTTTAACAAAATTTTTTCACATACGAAAACTATAAACATCTAATGGTTGGATATTTTTAATCCTTCCTGTAGGTATTTTCTTTAGATATACTATCTTATCAGGTGATAAAGCTTCTGGAAGAGCTTTGAATCAGTGACCACTCTACGAATAAATCAAGAACGTACTCGTAGATCTAACATTTGGAAAATAAATTTCATTTAACCATGTTTTAAGGTCTTTTATAAATTTGATGTTAAATATACCTTTTATTATTAAAGTATTATATTTGTCAAGAGTGAACAAAACATGATTTTATTTAAAGGAATATATGTGGGCAGTCTGAAAAGTTTTAAGCCTCAACATAAAGATGGCTCTACTCGTCAAAATCATTCTGCTGTTTGGCAGTCGTTTGTATCAGTCGATGTCAGTACTTTTGTAGAAATGGAAAAATCGAATGTTGTGTAGGAATTAAGTACTTGTATTTGAAAAGCAATACGTCTAAGAAAATAAAGCCGTGTTAGACGTGGTTTACAAGGACTTTGTCCTATAATTTTCCACCGTGAAAAATGGGCAGCTAAATTTAAACTTGGTCGTACCAGCCAATAACTGCTTTTGCTTACACTTCGGTTTTTCGCCGTAGCCAAAATTTACGAATTGCAGTTTAAATTGATTGACCATCCAGCATATTCGCCATCTGGACCCAGCGATTATTTCCTGTTCCCTAAGCTCAAAAACTTAAAAGGAGACTATGTTGAAAAATAAAATTGAATTGACAGAAAAGTTACTCATTTCTATATTAGGCTCGAAACTTTTCAGATTGTGCAAGTACATGTTTCTAAGTCTAAATAGAGTTTGTAAAATCATCCTTCAAAACCCAAAATGAAGGTAATCTTAATTCACTTTTAGCTGAAATTGGTAGCACTGTGTAGCTGTGACTAGATCGATTTACAAGACGTTGCACTTGCATTTCTCCTTCAACAGCTAGTGTTCGACCAGAATGCATCTCTAGTTGGAATCCGCTTTAATTAGAATTAAATGCGACACCTACTTTATTAACTATTTTACTTCTAATAGAAATTCTCTCTTTGTTTTCTATACTTTCATTTGTAATAAATTTGTTAGTTTTTCGGGTAACAATTCTATGGACCTGTTTAAATTTAAAAAGCTAACAATTGAAAGCTGTAAATCTTATATCCTCTTTTCCAATTAGTTTCTTTACATGCCGAGCCGTGGTAGCTTAGTGGATAGATCGCTAGACTACGAAACTAAGAGTTGCGGGTTCGAATTCCGCTCTCGCCAATTCGATCGCTGGCATTTTTACGGCCCAGCTCGACTCAGGCTGCAATAAATGAGTACCTGGAGGTCAAACTCTGGGGTAATAATAGGCGGTCGGTACGTAGCGCTGGCCACGTTACTACCCTTGTGTACCGTAGGCTCAGACTGTAACAGATCTATCCTGTTACGACCCCAAAGGGCCTTCGAGGCCTATTACGGAGAACTATTATTATTATTATTATTCTTTACATGCAAGGCCCACCTTCTTAAATAATTGTCATGCACCAGAATTAAAAGTAGCTTTGACATTTTCCAAAATCTAACACTCTACAGCCTTTCTTTTGAATTTAAAACTTACTGGTTCCTCATTAATTTGTAGGTGGCTTAGAATCGACATGAAGTGAATGTAAACCAATGTTCTCCACAATACGAGCATTAGGTTCTTCAAATTTTTCTTGAAGGTCTACGAATGTTTCGTTTATTATCTCTGCATTATTAAATGATTATATAAAATTGAAAGGTATTATTTAGATCTGATTTTTTATTTTAAGTTTTTTAACATTGTAAGAATTGAGCAATAAAACACTTATTTCTCCACTTTCACACTGGTTCTTCACTATTTTATCATTGTTGTCCATCTGTCCCTTGCTGAAATTTCAGCCTGCTACTATGAGATTCCTCTTGCTTTCATTATCTTCACCATCTCTCCATCCCACGTTATCCTTGGTCTTCTTTTCTTTCTCTTTCCAATGGATTTTGCCTCTCCCTCTCTCTTTCGGTTTTCCTGTCATTTTGTGCTCCTTATTCGGCTTTCTCCTCTGTTATCTTTTCTGCCTCTAACATATCCTACAAATATTGCTTCCATCTCTCCATAACTTTGTCCTCCTCTATTAATATCCTTCCCTCCCTGTCCATGACCTGTTTCGTCCCGATTTTTCTTCATTTGTTTCTCATGTTCTTCAGAACCCTATAGAATAGCTTTTGGTTTGGCCCTTTGTCCTTTTCCATCTTGGTCTCAAATTCTTCCCATTTGTTAGCTTTAGCTATTTTGACCTTTTTTTACTATTTTTCTCGCTGCCTTATAGCTCTCATACGCTTCATCACTATTCCTTTGTAAATAGTTTTTCCACGCTTTTTTTATTTTAATGGTGTTTTTAATTTCTTCGCTCCAACTTGTTCTCCTCTTCATTCATTCTGTTGAGGTTAACCCGCAGACTTTTGCTCCTGCCTTGTAGATGATTTTTTTAACTTTTTCCCACATCACTTTAATATTCATTTTCCATATCTCTTGTTCCACTTCTTATATCCTCTTTCTGACTTGTTCGGTGTACTCCTCTCTTACTTGCTGGTCTTGCAATCTGTGTATCTTGATCGTCTTTATTTATTTCTTCTTTATTTTCCCTATTATCCTCTCTTCATCCTTTTCTTTTTTATTTTCCATTTTCGCTATAATAGGTGTGTTCATAATTCTGCTCCTCTGTAAACTCTCACATCCTTTATTATTCTTCTTTATATATATATATTTCTTCCGTTATTATATAGTCAATAACTGAGCTTTCATTTCTCCCTTGGTTCCTCTCTAGTATATTTATGGCAGTCCTTGTGTTGATATAAAGAGTTTTGTATCTCTATTCGTTTTACTTGTAATCTCTCCATGTCGTTCCGTTACCCTCTCCATTAAAGTTTCCCATAATTATCGTGGGGTTGTCTGATTCTTCATTTAACATTTGAAGTTTTTGCTAAAACTGCTCCTTTCTTCCATATGCTATTATTACTTCCAATTTCTCCTGATTACATAGTGCAAAAGTTACTTTCACTGCCATTTTTCTCACTGCTTTCCACTCCACTAGTTTACTCATTTACTTCGAACTTATGAGGCACCCTACCCCTGCCGTAGCTCTTTCTCGCTCGTCTGCTCCACTGCATAACAGCCCGTAATCTTCTATTATTAATTCTCCTATTCCTTTTCTCTTCGTCTTTGCGACTGCTACTATTTCCGTTTTATACTTCTTAATTTCCTGGATTAGTTCTTTCTCTTTGCCATTTAAACTTTTAATATCCCATATTCCTATTCTGTCCCATGCATAATCGTTAGTCCTTGTATCCTTTGCCTTGGTCGTCACCGATTCTTTTTTCCTTTATTAGTTTTTTGCTTGTGTTTGGTCTTCTATGTATTGCTCATTGTTGTACCTTTCCAATTTGCCAGATTTTATACTTCAGGTTCATGACTCCTGATCACATATCATCTTCTGGTATCCTACCTTGACCGTTTTTTCTTTTGCTGCTTCCTCCTTTGCTTGTTTCCTAATTCTATTTTGGATCTTTCTTTCATTTTGCGTTAAATCATTGTTTATATATACTTTCTGACTTTGATTCCGTAGTTTACTCCTACATTGCATCACCATACTCTTATCACTTTTACTTCTCAATTCTACTAGGCACATGTCCTCTTTTAATTTTCTAACCATTTCCACTTTTAAGTTCACTTCCAATGCATTCTCGATAAATCCTTCTATTCCCTCCTTTAACGTTTTTGTATTGTTTGTGGTCCCTCTTAACCCTTGTATGACTATGTTTTTTTTCTCTCTCATTTGCTCTCTCGACTTCCTTTTTCAAATCTTCAGTCTCCCTTATTGCTTTTTCGTTGGTTTTCTTTAACTCTTTTATTTTGTCTCTAAATTCTCATTGTTTCTTCCTTAAACGCCTAATCTCCTCTTGTAATTTCTTTGTTTCCTCTTTATTGTTTTGTTGTTTGTTTTTAATTTCATTTATATCCTACGCCAGATTCCTCATTAGTGACATCATTTCCTTCATTTGATTTTCCATTTTATCTTTACTTTCTTCTCCTTTTGTAGGTGTCTTAATCATTTTCCTTGGTCTCTTAAATAATTCGTCTACGTCATCTTTCTTTCTCTTCCCTTTGTCTGTGAGATATTCATCTGAATCCATCTTTTGTGATTTCTTGCTATGTTGTCTTCAACCCGCTTTCTTCTGTTTGTTGGGTTGCCTATCCAGAACTTAATGCAATGGGAGTTTCCTGAACCTTGAGTTTTAACTCTGCTGCTCTTATCTTTATCACTGCATGCAATTCTCGCTCTTACAACTGTTTTTCCTAACCTAGCATGCACTAATATTCAGCCTTTTTTCTCACCATTAATTGGTATTTAGATTTCTTCTTCTTTTCATTGTTGCCCTTTGTAATCTTCTTAAATCGTCACTTTCTTCTAAGTTAAAATTGTCCCCAAAATTGGACTTGTTATTAGTACGGACGAATTAGACTTTGAATCTGAAATCCTTTTAAACGTTGCGATTTTTTGCTTAAAAATAAGTAAAAAATTCATAAATTATAACCCTTGAGTCTTTAAATATTTTAAGGTACGGAACATGGCTTTTTATTGCAAAATATAAAGCAAAACACTATTTTTCAGTTTTTCTTAAATATCTCATCGTCTAATCTACTTAAGGTATACTTATTAAATTTATTACTAAGAAAATATTCTATAAGGATAGACTATTGTAAAAATTCTGGATAATTGTTTATTATTGTAAAATTAGCAAAAAAGTGAAAAACATGAAAAACGTTCGAATGCCAATAACTAAAGAAATTGTTGTTGATATTCCATGAAATTTTGAGAAAAGGTAGCCCTTGGGGTCTCTACAAAGTACGTGCAATCCCGATTTTGTATTTTAAAATGGCGGTCTATTGCAAATTTCCAAAGTTGAAAATTTGAAGTGCTGCCGTTTCAACAAAAAAAGACGAATAAATATGAAACCATTGAAATTGCTTTAGTTTTATAAGATCTTCAAGTGTACCAAAATTCAGATTTTTTAAACAGATCAATAAGATCACAGAATAAACCCATATGCTAAACCTTGTCAAAAGTTTCGGATGTATCTAAAATCGCAGCCAAACAATATTTATACTCATCGAGGTCGCTATGGATTTAATTTACTAATTCGGCTGTCATGTATAAATGGCAAAATCCAAAATGATTCTTGAGGATGATTCAATGGTATTTATAACTGGTCGTTTTAATGGTAACTTTTCAAAGACTAGAGAGAAATGATAGGAGAACTAATAGGGTTATAGCGTGGTAAACCAGTAAGTGTTTTTCCTGGCTTTTGTACTATTGTTATTTGGACTAATATCCAGGAAATTGGAAAGTATTTGGTTGTAAGAATGACACTGTATATTACTTGTATATAGCTTGAGTTTTAGTTTCTGGTAGTTGTTGTAGAACTTCTCTGGTAATAAGCTCTAAGCCTGAGACCTTTTCAAACTTTTGAAAGATTGAATGTGTTGATAGCTAGACTTATTTGGTAAAAAGAGTTAGGAGATTCTAAAATTTTAGTATCTTCCTCAAAAAGCTAGCCAAAGAAGGGTATAAATATATATGGTAGTTGATCAGCAAAGCTTTCTGGTCCCTCTTTGCTACTGTGGGCCTATTCGCCGTCTGTTTTGATAATAAGTAGTATGTGTGTTATAGACCTTTTAATTTTTTCAATCGTTTGCACAGCAAATGGTAAAAGGTTTCAGTAATTGTGGGATTGGTTAGATAAAGTTGAAAGCTTTGATTTTTATATTAAAACAAAAATTTTGTTATTTATTTCGTAAACTAAATCAATTTTTTTAGATTACTTTGTTTAATACTAGAGAGTGTGGCTTTTCTAATATCGTATTTGATTTTTAGTAGCATTTTTCAATTTATTGAGCCAGTTCGTTTTGCTGTTGTAAAATATCGGTTGTGCTTGAATGTATATTATATTTAATTAAAATGTCATCTGCTACGAAGAATTTATTTTCAAGACTTTGGAAGTAATGAGCATAATCTTTTTTCTGTCGAGTATTTTGGAGGTCTACGAATTGCGAATATTTTTAGAGTTGCTGTTTTGCTTTTAACTGGAATAGTAGTAGCTTGTAATAGTTTTTTTTTGTATTTGTCTAATTAATGCTGTTTTATGTTTGATATTACTATAACTACTGTTCTACCATAGGCAGTTTTGTTAGAGTAATCCGTATTATAGGTATTATAATTTAGAAATTAGATACAATTTTTGCTGGTGAAGTGGGTTTCAAATATGAGCAGTTGATTATTTTCAAAGAATATTTTGATCTCCTGTCCGTGCTGGCAAAGCTCATTAGTATTTTATTTTTAAAAGTCACACCATTGTGTCATTTTGCTAAATAACCTAGTTACCTAATGGTCCACCTTTGCGTGAATAGTTTTTTAATCATAATTTAAAATTCTTCATATAATTTGACTGTCGGTTTTAAAATGTGGCGTGTGATTGTGCAGTTATATTGGTAGCCTAGTGCTGTGTAGTTTGTACTGATTACACGTTTTGTGTTGTTTGTTATGTATCTGTAACTCTAAGGTGTCTAGGCGTTAGTTTTTCTTGTAGTTCTCTTTGTATATATATCCTCTATATTTGTCAGTATTTAATATGATTCCCTTGGTCACAATTTTGTGGAGTAAGATTCTGTATGTTTAACACAGTTGCTGACAGTAGTATTTGATGTTTCCATAACGTTGACATTTGGAACATTGCAAAAAAATTTTTTACATAGCGGAGGGAAGTCGACAATTATACCTGTGTTTATCAGTAAGTTGATTTTATAGATTTTTTGTTATCTTTGGGAAATTCCAGGAAAGACCGATCAAACTTGGAAAACTATTAGCAATGTTGAACAATTCGTTTTGTGGCTAGTCTATAAATCAAATACAAAAAGTAAAGTTTTGTTTTGCTCTTTCTTTTGTATTAAACCTTTTTGATAGAATGTTGAAAAAATAAAAATTTCTTAATTTTTTTCTGACTGTACCAAGTGACCTGGTTTAAATATATAACCTGTCACAACTAACTTAGGACATGAGCTATATACCAAAACCTTTATTAGATTTTCATGCGTCCAAGAATTGAATAAAAAATTAACAAAATTTATGAAAAATTGTAAATTTACTATCTAATTTATACGTGGATGCACGATATTGTAGACCTGTATGGTTTCAGTACAGGAGTGCATCAAAATTGTATTTTGGTCATTTGCTAGACCTAAGCAAGAAATTAAATATACAAATTTTGTGTTATGACCAGTTTTCAAAAATTTAAAGTATCTGACACGCTAGTCTAATTAAATACTCTATGGCATCAAAACCAAGTGCTATGTTGGGTTTTGTTTTCTATAGCAATCTCGTTATAAATTATTTATGTTGTCTTTGTGTTAGTTGTGTAAGAAACGTATTTTATATCAATTATCTAGGCTACGAAAAAGGCTCTGGTCACATTTATATATTGACAATAGTTTAAAAAAATGTAGCCAAAATAATTATTCTATAGACAGCATTGAAAAACTTATATAGGAACCAGAAATAAAATTGTAAAATTAATACTTTTTCAGTTTAAGAATGGCCAGAAATTTTTGAAACAAAAATGCTTCTTACTTTATAAAATATATAAATAGGCTTTTCTTTTTTTGCTGAATTGCGTCTATTATAGCTTCTAGCTGGCTGTATAGGAGTGTTAAACACATGCGTATCTATCTACCATCAGAAGGTCCAATTAATAATCGAGAATTTGCATGGAAAGCCAAACAAAAAATGATTGCTTTCTCATACACATTTTTTTTTAAAATCCAACTTGTATGATGATAATAACTGTGCAGATGAAACCAAATATAACTTATTTTATACAAACTGGTTAGGTTCAAGACCATAAAGTACTTGAGATGGGAGTAAGGTATCTTGGATAATTTTGAGAAAAAGAAATCCGTCTTTTTAAAGATGTAATATATAGACTTTTCAAGTTTATGCCACATCACTTTATTGCCAGGTCAGAAAAAAAAGAATGAGCTTAAATACGATGAATGCATTTGATTAGTTGACTTTGCAGAAGATTTTGGGATACCAATCTAACGTGTAATTTAACTTCATTACTAGTGTACCAAGCAAGAGATTCTTCACATAGTTTTCTTTTACCTTAAGTTGAAAAAGAAATAGTTATTTCCTTATATTTTATAATAAGTGATAATTTACATTTTCTAATTTTCAGTAACAGTGCCTTGTTTCATTAAAAGAGTTTATTCATTAAAAAACATGGAAAATACTTTAGATCCGAAAACTCAAAAAATATACCTTTAATCTATATATAATAGAGGCATTTCATGGTCTCGATTTACCAGTTCAGTTTCAGAAAATTTTGGTCATGTTTTTCGCAAATAAATAATTTTGTTTATTAATTCTGTAAATGTAATTTTTAGCATATAGTTGCATAACGTAATTGCAACGTGCAACATGAATAAAAATGACTCAAATTAAAAATGTATTTACTCAAAAATTAAGACAGTCCAAAACGAGTTTGATACGAGAAAACAAACTTCCAGCATAGTACTTCGTATTGGTGTCCAGCATGCCGGAATTATTTAAAATCTCTGACACCAATACTAAATTTTTGCTGTTCATTTGTCTTACAGAATAATGGCAATACCAACATTTTAAATTAAATATGCTTATTATATAACTAAATAAATCTGTCTATTATTCATTGGGTTTGAAACATTTTAGTCGCTACACTTGACCATCGTTTTTAAGCAAAGCTTTTGCAAACTCATTTAAATACATTATAGTTGTAGCACTACGATATTCACTAAGTTACTTCATTTCTTCTTTAATACACAGCATTTGTAGACTGTATGTTCATATGCATCCCAAGATATTATGACATATGTTTCTTTCAACAGATTTCAATTCATTTGATTTGATTTCCCGGGTTCTCATTTATTTAAGTTTGTTGAACATATTACGATGCAGTTACTAGGTTTTTAAGTACTGTCAGTACTGCAGTATCAGTTGCATATCTGACAACTTTGGTATTATGGTTTGCCGGCAAATCCGCAGTATATTTTTTTTACACTTAATAAAATAATAACGAAGTTGGGACTGGGTCAGCGTACGGCGACGGTTGTGGGCTTAAAGTGAGCGTCGCGGCGAGTGCGGAACAGAGCCGCGGCACTTTCGGGGGGCGAGTGAGTGGAAGTGCGAAAAAAATGCGAAAAAACACGTTTTGCCCGGTGGCGCCCGCGGCTTGTGGCGGATCGCTAAGAAAAAACTTAGCTATATGCATAACGGCAGGGGCTATCGAACGGTGTGCCGCATGCCTAGGTGCGGCTCGCCACCTCGGCCTTTGTTTGCCGTCCTCATTCCTCACTGCCGGCAAGCATGGCTCTGGCGAGGGTCTCCTCGTGATCGCAAAGAACTGGCGCGGAATGTGCACCGCAAAACTTGCCGCTTTTTACGTCCGGAGCAGCGTCAGGAGGCCATTTTCGTCCGAGATCGGCAGTTCTCGGAAAGTGAGAGCTCGATATGCGCTGGCTTGCACCAACTGGAGTTGGAGGTCAATGACTCCGCACATACGCATGTCTTCTCTGAGATTTCTGATCTCGACAAGCGCTGGAGTGGTAACCAAGGTGGTGTGACCCGGTACAATCTCGCCCTGGAAATCAACTTCAAGATCATCACCAGGTTTTTGCTCGGCCTGATTATGACCTTCTACAGCTTCGATAAGGGCATCGACGGTTTCGCGGTAACTCATGTTCGGCAACAGTCCGAGAACAACAACGATCAAGAAGACGACCAGAGAGAAGAAGGTGCGAATGCCCGCAATGAAGAAGACGAACGCCTACGAGGTATGAGCGAAGTATTGGACGAAGACTTCTTCAACTCGCTCACTCCAAATGGGATGCCGCATCACAATCTCATTTTGAAGGTCGGCACTGTCTGTATCATCTGCCGAAATCTCAATTCTGCTATCGGCCTGAACAACGGAACTCGAGTTGTTATTCGACAAATGCACCCCGACTTCGTTATGGTCCAAGTTCTGACAGGACCGCTGGTGAATAACGATCAACCCGTAGCCATCCCTCGCATCGACATGTCCACCAACGAAGAGGACTGCTGCGTTCCTTTTGTGAGAAGGCAACTTCCGCTCATCCCTGCGTTTGCGATGACCATCAATAAAGCGCAGGGACAAACTCTTGATCGTGTCAGTATATTTCTGCCAAGTCCTGTGTTCAGCCATGGGCAGCTCTACACAGCTCTGTCGAGAGCATCGGATCCGGACCATTTGGTTGTTCAGATTGACCCCCATCGGATGACTGGCGAGCACTACGTTGTTCCTGCGGACAAGACTATTGAAACCGTAAACGAGGTGTACCGCGCACTTCTCATCAACCCAAACGAGCGTCTCCGTCCCGCCGCTAACCCTGCGATTCAGCGATCCGTTTTCGAGGATCCGGCAGCGCTGGATAATTCTGATATCGATACCGACCTGGATGATTCAACTGATGAGGATTGAAACTGCTCTATCGAACTATATGCGACCCGACACCAGCAAACCGTGGCGAAGAAAATGTTCATTATCTTGTATATTTGTAAATATAATCATCTCATCAGCGCTATAATAAATGTTTGATATTCATTAGTTAAATCTGTTGTTTTTAATGGAAGTCAATGGTGAGGCTATAGGGAGTCGATAGAGAAGCAATGGGATTCAATGGGGAGGAGTCAGGAGTCGATGGAAGAGGCTATGGAAGTCAATGGAGAGTTATGAGACGACAGTTCTGGGTTCCATTCCCGGTGCAGACTTAGGTGTAATGTAATATAATGCGTCAAAAAATATGGGTCCAACACTACTGCAATTGGTCATAAACACTAACTGCAGTGGGGCAATCGCCCCTCCGGCAGGAGCTAGTACATGGTATAAAATATAATCTATTTTCGTCTTTACAAAATATAAACACATAATGAAATTATAAGCAGTAAATTGTCGGATGACAAATCTAAGAAAGATTATATTTTTAGGCACTTTAAATGAATTTCCTATTTTTTCTAATAAAATATAATAAATCAGGAATTCTTATTCTATTGGTCGGCTAGCATATAGTTTTATTTGTTTTTAATGCAGTTAGGTTGTTTGCTCTTAAAGGAGTTAATAATTATCTCCCGTTTGGTATTATTGTCCGTGAATTATAGTATTCAACAAGAGATAGTAAGTTATTTAATTAATTTAATTTTTTTTATAGTTCAATGCATAAATCAAGAAGCTTTCAGCGTATCACCAAAACAACAAACAAAGAGGATTAAGGTTATTAAAAACAAATCTAATTGTTGTAGTAGATGGTAACCACAATTTTAAATACAATTGTATGTTTCCAAGGAAATAGTAAGATTTCATCGTATTAAGCCTAAATATAAACAGAATTACAATTTATAATGTAGCAGAAATTGTAATCAAGGATCTTTTGCCATCAGAAACATCTTATGACTCTAAGAAAAATGTAATGTATTCCTTTGACGCAAATCTTTAAGAGATGTCTCAGAAAGCTCTTTACAAAATGCATAATCAGGATGGGTACCAGTTTCCAAGCGATGGTAGCTGTCAGGTTTAATGAACTCTGCGGCAGTTCTATAATTAACCACACTGTTGACTGACTTGGTGGCATGAACGCCCACAACATCATCGCTTATTCCAAAACGGTTAGAATCGCCCAATAAATTTTCATAAAAAAAACTAAATAGGTTTTCGTCAATATGATCAAATTTTCCAAATAAAAAGTAAAACTATAGAGAAACAGTTAAATGTTTACCAAAGAAATAAAAACTTGTTGAAAAAAAAACGAAATTTCAAGAGAGGTTTTAGAGTTTAACTATAGAGTAACTAGAATACTAAAAGAAAAACAGTGGCTTATATTAATGAAAGCAGGTTTAACCAACGTGTATAAAAGAAAATTGAGGAAGCCTAATGTAGATGAGTATTACAGCATTTAAAAAATGTTTCCCCGGTCAATCATCGCTATTCACATCGGTTCCTTTATTTTTCTGTCACCGTCTTTTATAGAGGCATTTTTTAGAAAAAGCTAGAGTAACCTGATGTCTTAGAGAATAGTAAACAAGACACCAAATTTAGAATAACCCATCTGGCAAAAATTAGATTTGAAACTATAAATTAAACCAAACAACTTAGCCTTCAGTTTTAAGCTGTAAGGGGAGAATAAATTTACTTAATTTTTTTAATTTTAGTATTACTTTTCAAAAGAAAAAACTACTCCAGTATAAGCACTCGACCACGCAGCAACACCTTACACAAAGTTTTTCAAAGAAGCAAAAGTTATCGACTTAGGAACTCTTAAAGCAATCGACGAGAAGATGTTAAATCAAGTGAGACTCCGGCATCTGGATTAGCGTCGACGGGTGACCGATGCTGTTGGCCGCAATATTGCCAATGTAATCGTTGCGAAGCTTGACGGGGCACTTTCCTCATATAGCCCCGTTGAAAAAAACCAATGCCTCCAACATTGCCCCAGTTGTTCAAGAGGCCTTACGAGTTTTGTGGCTAGGAGCGCCAAACACTGCCGAAAGAGTTTTGCTGATAGTCACGGACAGTGTAGCATATATGCTTAAGGCCAAACAGACTCTACAACACCTTTATCCAAAGCCGCGACACACCACCTGCCTAGCCCAAGATCTTAACAGAGTGCCATATAGTGTAAGAGAGGTCTATTCGGACGCATTTCTTCGAAAAAGAGGAATTTTTGAAAGCCCTCAGCAGAGTTGCAACTTTCTTCCTCCGAAACCAGTGATTACAAGATGAGGTACTTGCCTCTCTGCTGACCAATAAAGCTGAGTGTGTAACAAAGGCAAAAAAGTACCTAAGAAAACCATAAAAAGTGAATTAACTGCGATAGTTTTAAATTATGTGTTTATCTCAGCTAGTATAGAAAAGATGCAGGCAACGAACCTACCACTCTCCGATTTGGCGTTAGAGGTGACGAAAGGAGTGGAAGAAAAAATATCTTAAAATTTATAGCTTTTAGAAACTATTGAAAATCTTCTTAAGAGATGTAAAAAAATTATTTCTTGTTGTTTTTCGAGATATAAAGATATATTTTTCAATAATAAGAGATATAATTTGTTTGGCTCTGCTGATAAAATATGAGTAAAATAAGTTTCTATTAAGCTACATTCTAAACGGACATGTCAAACAAATCCTGTTTTAATATAGATAAAGGTATTTGTTGCAACAATAATTGTAACAATGTAATCGTGGTATTTGTTTAATTACTGATTTATTAAATAAAATAAACATGTGTATCTAAAATAGATTATGATTTAAATGATATGTAACATTTGCAAATTTATTAATGCAATCGTAAATGTGTGTTAGCATTTTGCGCTATTATGCATTATTCTATGTAATTACAAGTGAAATGTCGTTGATTTTTAATGTTTTTGTTCATTTTTGCACATATCAAGGCGTGAATATAGTGAGATCAATCGTAATAGTTAAAAATTGTCCATTTTTAGTGCAACGAATGCCGATAAACCAAATTTTGAGTCAACTCGTTTTGATGAAATAAACAAAACTAAATTTAAAAGAACATAGAAAACACCTTTGTAAAAATGCAGGTAATTGTCTCGAATGGAGCACTTTTGACCAATTTCTGATAAACTGTACCATACTATATATTTTTAAAAAACGTCATATACTTTTATGATATTTTTCAGTTCACAATAATGGGCTTCTTAGCAAAAAAAAAAATACAAAATAAAAGCTTACATTTTTATAAATAATTTTAATTTATGAGTAATTTAAAGATAATTAAGGTTATTTTTACCAATTGGCAGAAATATATATATTTCAGTACTAGTTAAACAAAGAACTCTAATAAACAAAACAAGTCATAACTGAGCAAATCTTATAATATAATTGTCTTATCTCCCTAACTTTCTTTCTTTCTTTCTTTCTAAATTTATAATTCTATCTCCTCCTTCGTCGACGAAGCCTGCGGGGTTCCAGCTGGTTACATTATAATTTCTTAGAGTTATAGAAATTTACAAAATGATAAAATATAGAAAGCATTAACATACAGTTTATAAGGTAAATTTAGTAACACGGAGATAAGTACAAAAATTATAGAAATGTGTTTGCTTAAATTAGAATTACAAAGCTGTTAAAGCTGCTGGACGAAAGGTTCAGGACGTGTTTGGAATTTTTCACTTGTTGGTCAGTTTTACAGCTAAATCATCCACTAGAAAACTGCAAAACAACTTAATTAAAATTTGTCACTGTATTTTGATCAATATTGAGATATACATTATAGTCTTCTATCAATATTTTTTTACTGTAAGCATCTAACAATAATTCTGATGTAAAGAAAGCAAAAAAAAAACAAACAAATTTGCTACAAACCGCACAATTAATCAAAATACAAACAAAACGTACATTAAACTACAAAATGAAATAACAATACGGAGATCAGGACGTAGAACAACAAAGTGGGAGTTAGAAGAGGAAGATTATGTACGAACAATATATTCATAACTTATTTCAAAATATACCGAAAAAGATTAACATAGGAAGGGAGCTATACTTAATATTTATCGATTCAAAAATGCATACGATACGGTAGTACAATAAGAGGTTCTAGAAAAAGTTGCAAATAATAAAACAATATTAATTTGAGCAGTGCAAAACTTATACAAAATTCAATATTAAGGGTGAATACCGAAAGGCTTTGAAATAAATAAGGTATTACCAGAAGGTTATGCAATACCGCCTGTCGTCTTTAAAATATATGGAGACGAACCACTAGAAGTATGGAAAAGTTCTTAAAGCACACAATATTGCAAAAATGAGTTGAAGAGTACATAAAGTGAAGGCTGAAGGTAAAATATGAGTAAAACGGAACAATTGGAAGTAGAGCAAAAAGCTAAACATTCGGAAATAGAAAGCACGGTAAAAATAAAACTTTGATATCATTATACACACCTGGGAGTCTACATAAATAAGAATGAAATAGACGACAGTACAGTAAAAGATCAAATAAGAAAAGGAAAACAGTCCGCGAAAGCACTTAATTCAGAACTATAGAATAGAAACATAAGTAGAGCAAGGAAAAAGAACAAGAAAACAACTTATGTGGCAGAAAGAGTTCGAAGCAGAAGAATAAAAAATATAATATATAAGAAAAAGCCTTTGACAAGACCCACAGTCCAAAGAAAGCAATGATATCGATCTTCCAAGAATGTAGAAACCGAGCAAAGCCAAGAAAAAGATAAGAAAAATAATGAAAGAGAAAGGTACAGTGGAAGAAACAAATAGAAAGACTATAAACTGTTGAAAACCAGAAGGCAATAGATGCCAAAAAATTCGGAAGAACGAAAAAGAAAATATAAGTTAATCTAATTGTAAAATCTTCTGGTACAATACATATAAATTTGGTTTCTATTTTAACTTAGTGCGAATTTTCCATATGTACGAAACTGAGCAGTAAAAAATAATGGATTATCATAAAGCGGATAATATTGAAGGCATATAGAAAGACTGAGAGTATTACGCATATTAGAAGGGTAAAAAAATTAAAACCTAGTTCATAGGAAAAGTGAGCAATAAAACGAAACATTGTAATTATATCGGTTTTATAATCTTAATATAGCGGAAGTCCTAACGCTCACTTGCAGTTTATTCGCGCCTCGATTTCAAACCCCGCCGAGGCAATAAAGCGCACGCAAAAAGTTAGCCGTAAAGCCGGCGGAGCTCTTTGTAACCGGCAAGATCGACCTAATCGGATTGATTCTATCGGATTGGCACAGTCGCTGCCAGCCACATCGGGCTGACATCGTTACCAGCTCGTTGACACGTTCTGTGCTGTCAATGTTTGCTGACGGCGACGTTTCAGTCGCAAGTTACTTTCCGAATTGCTGGGGGCGATCAGGAAGCGCCAGACTGCACTTACCGAGGCATGTCGCAGGCACTTTTCAGTTTGCACAGGCCCGCCCCGCACGGCTCGGAATTAATCAACTTTCGGGGGCGCTGCGCCGGATTGCAGCGGCCGGAATCCATTTAAGCCAATAAAGCATTAGTGCAGTGCATTACACGACGTAATGCGGCCTAAAAGGGCTTTCAGATACCTCGGCCCTCAATTATGATCGCTTGTCATACGTCGCCGGAGAACCCTCCTTAAGGTATAGATAGGTAATCTATCATGCCCGAGGACAGCTTAATGAAAGAAGTGTGTTTGCGCGATCCGATGGAATATCAATTTACAACCTACGCGTCGTAGGGTTGAGAAGAAATGCTATTGAATAGATCATGGGAAAGTTGCTATTGCACAGCCAGCACGTGCGTCTGCAACTTACAAGTACACTTTTAATATTAATGCACATATATCGACATCGGGAGATGGCAAATCTTTTTGCATGCGCATAAAATAATAAAAATGCAGACGGCTAAACTACTAAATTTATCTGTGATGTGGTCGTTGAAGTAATTGTAATGTTACTTAACGACTAAATTTTTATAGTCTTCAATAAGAAAAGCATTATTTGCTTTGTTTGTGTTAAAAAACAAAAAGAATAAGAAATCATACTAATTACCCATTTTTACACTCAGAACAAAAAGTTCCGTTTGGACATGCGTTTCGTGGCGCTGTATGTATTGTTCAATAAGCAATGCGGGGTGGAAGAAGAAAATTGTGTTTCAGCTTACCCGTTCGCTAAGTTAATTAAAATTGAACTCTGCTCTGAAAAATTCTGCCAAATGTGAAGTGCGTGCAGTAATACGGTTTCTGTGAGCAAAGAAACTTTCGGCAGCTACGATTTATTGTTAACTGTGTAATGCTTGCGATGAGTGAATGTGCCATACGTCAGTGGAGTTGCATGTTTAAAGACATCCATATTAACTTGTATGATAAAGCAAGAAGTGGCCACCCATCCCTAGTCAGCAATGAATTTGTGCAAGAAATTGAAGAAAAGATCCGTTACGGACCCGAAACAGCAGCTTACGTCGCACCGGTTTCACGATAACACTGCGCTTAAAGACACTGTGCCAGGGTGGCTTCATTCCCAGGTGGGAGAGTTTTTGTAAATTTTTAGATTGTTGCAGCTTTCTAATGTGCATAATAAAGGTCATTGATAACCATATGAAAGTTTTATTCCGAATTGCCCTCGTAAGACTTAAACAACAAACTTTAATCTATCCTAACGCCAGACTCCTGGAAAATGAATAAGATGCAGGGGTTAGCAATGACTATTTGGAAAAGTGTTCACGAATATCTAGGAAAGAATAAAATCCCTGGACTTTATACGCCCATTGTGGACTTGCTCGGTAATTATAAACTCTGAAGTTCTGCCGCACTGCTCTGAAGTCTGTTATTTTATAAAGCTTTTGATAGCTCGTTTTTACTGTAATGCCTTCTACATACAAATGCTTTTGATAATGCGCCCATTAAATAACCGTGGATAATTAGAGGCCGCTTTGATCTCCTTCTGCATGAATTTCCAGTGGTGCCTTTGAAAGTCCAAGTTATTGTGTGTGGCATTCGCAGAAACTTATAATTATGCAGTTTCTAATAAGCACCTTATTAGCTACTTTTGCAAAAAGCTCGTGGCGTGGATTTTGTAGCCTCAAAGCTATTCTATTGCTACTTATTGTAGTCTGCTGGTTGGTTTTCAAATTAGAAGTTCCGAAAATATTCGAACATGAGTAAACCTAAACGAGTAGGTAAAACGTAATTAAAGGGGTGATTTTATTGAACAAATGTAAGTGTTAGACATAAGCATCTACAGCAAGACTTTACATTAATTTTGCTTACACGCTTACATAAATAAACAAATTTGTTATCAGAAAAGACAATATATAATAGAAAAACGTTATAATTGAGTAATCAACAGCAACATTAATACTCTGAATAGAAAATATTTAGCAACATGTTACAAAGCATAAAAGAATTAATCATTAACAATAGATGTGAAAAGAATTTTTAAATGACTAAGAAGAAAAACAATTAAAATTATTATGGTTCAACTGAAACACAAATGACATATGATGTCATTCCTAAGAATCAAAATCTATCGATTAGAAATATGAAGATTTTTCACTATAAGCGTGGCAGGTTTCAAGACATAGCCATTAGAAAAAGTAATAAGTACACCGAACAGAAAAGATGTCAAATTCTCCTCCTTGCTTAAGGTTTTGCCTTTTTGAAGATCTTTGAATTATGCTCGCCATACGGCAGGAATAAACAGATTGTTTAATTGAATCGTAGAAAAAGGTATTTTTTAATTGGTAATCTTTGCTTTTTCAATTTTTATTTATCTTTGTAAAATTGCACAGTTGTACCTTTGTTTATCTTCTCCACACACCTCTGAACCTCCTCCTAAAACGCAGAAAGATGTGCGCCGAAACCAGGTTTAGAATGTAGCATTTATATTAATATTTTATATTTACCTCATTGCGTTAAACAGATGAATGGAAATTTAAAAACTCATTTTTACAATACACACCATCATTAATAGTGAGATACAAATGAAATGGCCACTTACATGTCACACTTGCAATGGTCACAAGTTAGCCTCAGCACTAACACAGGAGTGACCAAAAATGAGTCAGTGTGTACCCGACCACTGAAATACCCGCACTTTTTCAAGAAAAGAAAAATATTTAAATGTCGGAAAATGCGTGTGCTCTGTGATTAGCAGCAATCCGTTCTTTTCGTTAATTTTTGTAAACCTATTGTATGGTAAGGCTCTACGCCCCGCGTGGGAGCACGGCCTAGGAACTGAGAGGTTAAGGCTCTCATTCGTTCGCTCGCTCTGCCCAGTCGTCGCGCACCATCTTTGGTGCGGGGCGGTGTGGCAAGCACCGCGCCTAAGACGACCGCCATTATTACCCCTTGTTCGAGTGAACTCAATTATTTTTAGTGACTGAGTAGGCCACCCGCCAGGCATCAGAGAGCACCGGGAATTAAACCCGGGTCCGTCAATATCGCAGTCCGCCCCTCAACCACGGGACCACGCTGGCTTAAACCTATTGTATACTACATTAAAAATAAACTCGGGACAAATTACAGATAACTTGTTTACCAACATGGTGTACGCTAAATGGCTGTTTTAAGTATCTTATGTACATTTAAATCATAACTATCCCTATCACTTGCAATATCTACAAAATGTATTGCAAACATATTTTCCTTTTAATAGAAGGGTTGCGTAGTTGGATTTTCCAACAGGCTATTACCACTATGTGATTTCTTCCGTCAGTTTTTTTTATAGAACCTGCCTTTAATAAAGCATTACCAATCTATGCAACAGTGATCTGTGAGCTAGTAAATAGAAAATAAATAAGATGCTTACGGTTTGGTATATAATAATTAGGCTAAAATTTCTAGTTACTATTTTGTTAACCCTTAAATAACACATAGACTCCAAAAGACCACAAAGTGTTTTCGATGGAAGACCTTTCAAAGAAGTCCGCTAAAAATAGTCTAGTGATCCTATATATTATTAGTTAAATAGTTATACCACCCATCCGGGTACTAACTCGAGGTTAGTTATACTTCAGTTGTCAAGGGGAGCGTCTTAAACAAAAGTGGAGTATTTTTGACCCCAGTGTGTCATTTACGTTAATTTTAGTGCAAAACGGAGCATTTTTTGTTTTTTTCGTTAATTTGATAACTATTAAGTGTAAATATTACGGTTCTATGGAAAAAAATATTTGAAAACAATAATGCTTTCGTTACAAATAGTGTTATGGTGAACTTTTTGCGAGAATCACTTCTCGAAAACGACGAGGCTTTTAATTTCTTTGAATGTGTGTGCGATTCGATGATAAAAGTAATAGAAATCTAAATGATAAATTATCTCCCTCTTACACTATGTCGGAAAAAGTTATGGTAGATAAACATTTACTTAATTTTCGAAGCCGATGCGGATTTCGTATATATATAAAATCAAAGCCTAATAAATACGGTTTGAAAATTTTTACACATCGATGCTACAACAAGTTATTTATATTTTGGGATTCCAAATTTGAAAAAAAACTTTATTAAAGATTTGTTGCCGAACGAGAATGCATCTGAATATTCCTTCAAAAAAGTTACGGTTCTGATTTACGGTAATAAACGTACGCTAACTTCTGATAACTGCTGTCTATAACTGGAACGATTAGGACAAATAAAAGACAAATCCCGGCAGAAATTGTTGTTTTCTACAACACACTCTACAGTCAGCTAAGTAAAAGGGTGTTCGGTATAAAATTAGCAGTCGGTAAGAGGTATCGCCCTAATTCTTTTGTCCTCGATGCTTTGTCACGAAAGATTAAGTTGGCATTGAATTCTTAACTGGCTGCATCTGCAATTTTCAGAAATATTCTGCCTGTACCGTTTGACGGTGTACTATTGATAGTATGACATTTTAAGTAACTGATGATATCATAGAGCTCCAGCTTACTTTAATCATAACGTTTGCCAGTATCTCAGTAGCACTGTTTTGGTAGATTAATAGTCATGAATGACACTTTGAACACCAACTCTAAATTTGTGAGAAACAAAGGTGTAGTGCTCTAAAGTTTGTCCCTATCCTTACTTTCACACTCTATGTTTGTAATGAGCAACTCAGAACTGTCTGATATAGACAAACTAACCGAAAAGGTTCTATTATTAATATTTTTTTAGTCATGTCTTCGTTTATTCTTTTTTTTTTCTAACACTCCGGTTTCTTTTAAATCTTATTTTTGGAAATCTATCACTATGGTGCAATCTTTCGATAGCCATCAGGATCAATCTGTCACTAGTAGTGACTAAACGTAATAATTTCTGATTTTTTTAGTTTTTTCATTAAGCAGTAACTTTAAAATGAATCTCGGAGCACTTAAAGAACAGAAACAAAAAAGTAAATTTTATACTTACAATACAATAACATTAAATCTTCCAATAGTAATATATTCTGTAAAAGGTGGTCAAACTTTCTAACTACAGAAGCTCGACCTTTCGTTTAGTTGAATGAAAAAAGACAGATTATATGAGTAAAAGCATACTGATAAATAGACTACTATTTGTCTATATGAAAAATTATATTGTAACACTTAATACCCAAACACACTTTCCATGAACTTTAAAAAAGTTTAGAAAAATAAAATTAAACTGGTTAGCAAATTATCTACAATTTTAGTGAAAAGGGGATATCGTTTGAGTTTTGTTAACTAATTGTACTCAAATTTTTGATTTTCATAAAAATAATTGTGAAGTAAAGCAAGAAGTGTTAAATACATTGATGAGAAATATTTTATTTTACAAATATCTTCGTCTTCTTCTTCCTTCTTTATTATAGGGTTACTTCTGTTTTTCCCTACTATCATTCTCTCTTCACCTTTTTCTGATTTTCCAGGTGATTGTTTTTTATGGGCGTCTTATCTCTGCCTATTCGGACTAACCTGTCTCCATTTATTCTTTAGATGCGAGTGTTCTGCTTTCTCCTTCTAACCAAGATCCATTCATTTACTGATAGTATGTTGCACTGGTTCCTTATGGCCCCGCTTCTGATTCTATCTTTTCGTGTGTTTCCTACTATCTTTCTTAGATGCTTTACCTCGGCTGTTTCCGTCATATGTCTAGCTTTTTGTTCATCTCTGCTATATGTGAATATTGGTCGCATCGTAGACTTGTAAATCCGTCTGTACTTATGTATTTGTTATACCATATTATAGTATTTAATGTGTCAGGTGTCTTAAGTGACTTTATTACTTGTATCATTACTTGGTGTTTCAGGTTTCCATATATTAAGTCTTAAATAATTAAAGAGGATATTTGCTCAATAACTTTGTCTTGAATTTGTAATTTACATCTTATAGACTCTTTGCTTATCGTAAGTCTCTTTGCGTTTATATCTGTATATCCTATTTGTTACATATTTCCACAGTTTTCATTAGTAATAGTCGGAGCTGGTCTTCGCTTTCTGCCACAAGGGCAGTATTTTACACTGGACTGCAACAAAATTCTCCTTTAAATAAAAATATTATGAACATGTAGATTTTAACGTGCTGAATCTATATTTGCTTTCCATTTTTTGCTGTCAGGTATATATTTTTTTAAATGATTTTTTTAATTGGTGAAATTTAGAATTTGTTGTGTTGCGTTTTTTTTGCGTCATTAAAACCGTATATTTACAGACAAAACCGGTTTGAATGTGAAAGAAAGATTTCGACTAACATTGTGTTTACACCAACGCATGCGCCTGAGCAGTTTTTGTTGTTACTTTGTGGCGCTCAGTATGTTAAAAGGTTGTATTGTTGTTTATGTTCTAAACCGGATGTTTTGGTAAGTTTTGCACAAAATTTATACATGTAGATAAAATGTATATTTATTCTCAACTACAGAGCAAAAAAAAATCTTAAAACAAAATTCCCCCGAATCAGCGATGCAAAACTGAAAGAAAAAATCTTATACGTCCGCAAATACAAGAGCTTATTTTGAAACAAAGTCGATTGAAGCAGAAAAAAGAGCACGGACTGCTTTTGTAGAAGCGCGTGAAACAAAAAAGCTGAAACTACCAGAAAATCATTCAAGAACTTCTTTCTTCTTATGAAGCTCTGAAATGTAACATGTCCCTTAAAACCCATTTTTTAAACTCTCACTTAGATTTCTTTCCCAAAAATCTTAATACAGTATCAGATAAACACGGTGAAAGGGTTCGTCAAGATATATTGCACATAGAAAGACGATACAACAAGAAATAATCAGAAGCAATGCTTATAAATATTTGTTGGTCGACTGGTCGCGAAACTCCAACGGAAAACATGAAAAGGAAGAAAACTACAAAGTGAAATGTTATTTTATCATACAAGTAGTTAAATTGTTTTAATAATTTTGAACCGAATTATACCTTTTTTTTGTAAAAATTGTCGCAACCATTAAGTGTACGATTATAATTTTTAAGCAAAAAAAGCGTTTTTGTAAAAAAATCTATTACAAAAAAGTATACGTGATACATATTTTTTATAACTATATTTCGTTTCTGGAACATCAAATCTATAATAATCATGCATAATAAAAAGAAGGGTAAAAAAAGTTTTTTTGCAGACCAGTGTTATCAGCGTAGCATACAATTTCTGTCTTTATTGTGAATGTTGTATCCCAATGCTTTCACTTCTTTTATTACCGCGTCTACCATTATGTTAAACAGAAGCGAGATTAGCGAGTCCTTTTCACGAATCCCAATTGTGGGTTATCCAGGTTCGAAAAGTTTTCCATTTACCTTAATGATTTATTTATTGGTTGGTGTCACTGTTTTTGACTAATTTTGTAATTTCATTTGCGACTTGTCTTTCTTTCTATATTTGTAACACATATTTTAATAATATTGTGTTAAAAGCCTTCTGCAGATTTATCATACAGATAAACGCTGGTCTACTGTACTCTAATAATTTTTTTATTTATTGTTCTATTATAAAGATGGCGTTAGTGCAAGATCTTTTTTTTCTAAAACCTTGTTCGTCAGTGAGAGTTATAGTGTTTTCTATTTTTTATTTCATAATTATTGTTGTTGGCTTAAGTGAGGCGTCTAGTAGTGTAATTCCAAGGTTAACTACCCGGTACCTGCCGATTGCCATTTTTGAATATTGGTATAATTATATTACTTTGCCATGTTTCGATATCTTCTGTTTGTGAAATATTTGTTGTAGGAGTTGCAATAATTTATTTTTAAGCGCTTCAGCTCCATATTTTAAAAGTTTATTGCATATTTCTTTATGTCCTAGAGGTTTTGTTTTTAATTTTTTTATTGGGATTTTGCTTTTTCTAAGCTTATATCTTCTTGTTCGTTCTGTATCTCTATCGCGTCTAGTACATTATATAATTACTTGAAAAAGTTCACACTTACGAGTCAATATCATTTATTACTATATATTCGTTCATATCCGCTCTACTATTCCTTATCATCCCCCATACCTGCTTTAAGTCTGTTCATTTTCTATGAAAATCTTTTCCAATGGTCTTCCTTAATTTTTCTAATGTTGCAGTATTTTTTAACGCTTTATATATATTGTAGTTTTCTAGCGCTTTGTTAATATTGTAGTTTATGAATGTTTTTTCGTGCTTCTTCACTCTAGTTCTTAATTTCTCTTGTAAACCATGTGTTTTTTCATTTCTTTTCTTACTATTTTTTATATTTGTTCTCCGTGCCTCTTTTGCATTCTTTAATGTATTTGTTTCTAACTGATAACAGGCCTAATCAGCATTGTTTGTTAATAATATATTGTTACTGGTAACATTGCTCGATAAGTGATTTAGAATTGTTTTGTTTTGTGAAATCCTTATCTTCAGTTTTATTTGGGTTTCTTTTGGCTTTCTATTCTTAATATATGTTCAGGTATTTGCATTCTTAATTTTCTTAGCAATAATCTGTGTTCAGTGCATACGTCCGCTGAACTTAAAGTCCTTACGGCCAATACTTGTTCTGGTTTTATTATTCCATTACCTATTACGTAATTAATTACAGACTTTAACCCTGTTGTATTGTACTAAGCATACTTTTATTTTTCCGGGAGGTCAAAGTGTTACATATTTCACAAATTTATGATTTGCAAGTTATTATTTATTTATGGTTGTCGCATGAGGAGTAATAGTCTTCCTCCTTAGGTCTTTAATCGCCCAGTTAACCAAATTTGTCTCAAAATAGAGAAAGAACGCAAAGCCAAGTAAGAAAAGCCAAAATTATTTTTCAATTGTTAAATTAAAATGTTCGCGGGTGTCTTTCTTTTAATAATTTTATATATTTTTCATAATTTTTACTAAAAGCTAAAGCGTTTTAGTGTAAACAGAAAATAATGATTTACTATTCATATTATTTCTTTCAGATTTACATACTGCTTTTCTTTGTATAGGTAGTCACTTACTAACTATAAAGCACTATACAGATATTTAGTAAAAAATTCGCCGTTTGTTTTACAAAAATCAGACTGGGCTGTCGTTTCACGAGTGTCTGCCTACAGATGCGCTAAAGGTAAAGCATTCAAAGTTAGAATTGAGAGATTTCCAAATAAAAGAGAAACTTAGGTGGAGCCAGTATTAGGTTATTTGAATCACATCAGATGAAAAGGAAGGAAGATGGCATTAAAATATTTTGATTTTTTTATACTCATAAGCTTTTACGCTGCCATTTTGAGACCTAAAATATTGCAATATTATATTTTGCGCCCGTTTTTATTTGAATTGGTATTATGACGTACGTGTAAAACTAGAACATCTGTGTCATTTGTAATTTTATAATATACTATCATTTTTATTTGTATGTATTTCAAATCTAACTAATTCTACTTACATCTTTCTATTATTCGCAGACTTAATGATAAAAATCACTGGTGTGTGCCGTAAGCTTTTAACATATTGTAGGTTTTTAAAATCTTTCCTATTAATTTTATTGTCCTACAAAATACTAAAATAATTGTAAGCTTTCTGTGATAGTCAATTATCATAATTTTATTAAATTTTGTTGAAAAAAATAAACCAGAATCCTACAAGTTACATATGACGTGACTGTTAAATAGCATATATGCAAAATTCTTAAAAGTAAAGAGTTGCTCGTACACCGATTATAATTAAAGATTGTAATTATATAAAGCTGGTTTAAATAACTCATAATGTAGTCTTAAGGTTTCTTTTTAATTTTTTATAGATTTTTGGTACCGCTTGCATAGCACCAGAGATACACCAGAACAATTCGGAAAGAAACGCATACCCTGTGGGGCTACACGCACTAGTTTGGTAGGCAGTTCAGAATGAGAGAAAATTCTGTTCCAGTTTACTCTTCTTTACTGAATCAATTGAAAATGAATACTACCATAAAAATTATATCAAATATGAAGCGTCGCCAGTATTATAGTCAGATTAAAAAAAAAAGATAACATCGTTACGATACATATTATGTCGCCCATAAGAATCTAAATCTATCGATTATGAATATGTAGATTTTTTACTATAAGCATGGTATGTTCAAGACGTAACAGTTAGTAAAAGTAATAAGTGCAACAATATTTGGAACTAAAAGATGTCAAATTCTACCATTTGTTTAAAGTTTTATCTTTATGAAAATAATTTTGTTTGTACTCGTCGCCCGCCAGGAACAAACAGATTTTGCAGGATTAAATTGTGCAGAACAATATTCTTAGCTTGCAATTTCTGCTTTTTATTTTCTCTCATACAGAGTACAACAGTAAATTTTACACGTTTAAATCTGTTCTAAATATAAATTTTTTTAAGTGATCTGTTGCAACTTCTATAAAAAATTATAATAGGAGTTCGTGAACAAGATAAATCTTAACTATAGATATAAACTTTAGAAGTTAACCCTTAACAGAAAAATTAAGAATCTAATAAAAATATTCGCGAAAATCCGTATACTCTGTGATAGATGACAATCTGCTCTTTATTACGTTAGTCCTCAGTAAAAACGCATGTATCAGTTTTGATATTGTTATACGTGTCTTTTACATTCGTCGTTATTAACAACTGCACGGTTTAGGATTTTAGACCCGTTTCAAATAAATACTTTATCTTCACCGTAGAGTCCTACATCTCGCTTTCCTTTAGAATTATATTGCGCTGTTAGTTTTGGTAGACCTTTTTCGGTCGTTTTCTACACATGTTGTTTCCGGTTTGTGTTGTACTGTTTTATTTTGTTAATTATTAATAAATTGTTTAGTTCTTATCGTATTGATTTATAAGCAAGTTTTAAAAATCTTATTTTTTTGATGACCCCAATACAAACCACATACAAATCGTTTGCTAACCTGAAGTATGCCAAACGGCTGTGTTAAGTACTCTACATAAAAATCACTATCACCTGAAATGTTTACAACAAATTTTTTTGTAACGGATTTTCTTCTAAAATGCAGGTTCTATCGTTGGTTTATTCAACAAACTATTGCCAAGATTTTTCGGTATCAGTATTTTCGCGAATTAGACAGAAATATCGCGAAATGGTTAAAGTTTATTAAGAGTATTAAGTTAAGGTTATTGGTATCTACTTAATTGTAATTAATTTGCAAACCCTGGGGATACCCTGCCTTATTGCTCAAAAGTGTGTCATTTTTAGAATAACAAATTACGTTGCTAATGTATGATAGAGCTCTAACTCACTTTAATATTAACTTCGCTATATCAATAATAGCTTTCTCAACAGATGGATCTGTGGAGCTGCATAGTTCGTGGGCAGCATATTAAACTCTTACTCTAAAGTTTACAGAAATAAACGTTATACTGTCGTGCAATGTAATATAACGTATTAAATCAGTGTTGCGGACTGAGTTCATTTTTGTATAATTTTTTTTTTGTTCTCTTGATGTTTGTTTCTATAAATATATTTCTACTGTATAATAGTAAAATCTGGTAATAGCCAGCTCAGAACAATCAAGTATGCAGAACAGAATAGAAAAGAGTTTATTATTAATACTTTATTGTAGTGTGTCTTTATATATTCCATTTCTCTTTTTTTAATTATTCTTAATCATATTGTCGCATCCTTATCACATCTGTAAAATTTGACTGATAGTTATCTAAACCAATTTATGACTAAAACTGAATCAACTTAACCACTTCTTATTTTCTAATATTTGACAAAATATTGGCTTTACAATGAAACGCCAAGCATTTAGGGGCAAAGATGAAAAGAGTTTAACGCTTGTAACACGATAATGTTAAATCTCTGGATAGTAGTAACGGTGGTTAAATTGTTTAATAACCAAGTATCCGTTTAGTTGGCACAAACATGTTAGATTTTATATTTCAATACATTTTATTTGAACTTCTTTACTGAGACAATTTATGAAAAAGTGTATAAAGGTTATCAGTAAATTATTTGCAATTTTAGCGAGGTTTAAAAGAGGTTCTTTCAGTTTGGCAGTAAATGGTACTCCAGTTTTTTATTTTTAAAAAAATTACTGTAACATTCTCATTTTTTGTTTCTAAAAATAAAATAAAGTCCAGTATTCTCACAGGACATATGGAATACAAACAAGCATAGTGTAGAACCGGTCTGTTAATGTAAAAGATGCGAATACTTTTTAATAAATAAAAACAATTAGTCTAATTGTTGTACTTGCTAATCACTTGTAGTTGTCGTGGTGATGGAGTAGTGAAAGGGTAGTTTTTTTTTCTACAATCGTCTACTTGAATAACTCTTTAACTGAGTCTATATCAAAGTGAAGGAAGGAATAAGAAAGCCACGTAGGTAAAGTTTAAATTTATTATTCTGTTGGATAAATTAAAAAGACTACAAGTTTTTTCCTTGTATTGCATTTATATGTTGTCTCGTAAATTGTACTATTAATTAAAAGTGTTTAAAATATCAATATCAAACAATAATTTATATCTATATTAAGTAACTCAAATAAAAAAAAATAAAATAAAAAATCGTCCTTTGCTTTACCAAAAGCGTATTGGACTATCATAACTTCCTTAGAGATACCTTAAAGTTTAGAGTATTACTTATAGTTGCAAAACTAAAATTTTCAGATTGCAAATAATAGACCATAAATTGTAAGGTCGTTTATTTTATCTATGGTTTTAACACCGTTGTATAGATAAAACATTTGCAACATCAGTAATTTTATAAACAAATTGGCTATCGCCAATCCTTTCTATTTGTATGCATTTAAATATGATATAATTGTACTAATCTATTCGGATTATTTACAGATTCAATGATAAAAATTTCTAGATAGTCATCATCATCATCATTAGCCATCTTCGGTCCATTTCTGAACATAGGCCTCTTTCATGTTTCTCCAGTGTTCACGATTTTGAGCCTCTCTGATCCATGCTAACCCGGCCGTTTTCTTAAGGTCGTCGGTTCAGCGTATTGGGGGTCGTCCTCTGTTTGTTCTTCCTAGGTATGGTCTCCATTTTAATAAAGTGTTAGACCATCTTCCATCTTGGTATCTAGCAACATGTCCTGCGTAACCCCACTTCAGTTCTGTCACTGTCTCCACAACATCTTTAACTTTCGTGATGCTTCGAATCCATGTATTCCTTCTACGATCTTTTAGGGATATTCCTAACATCTGACGCTCCATTGCTCTTTGCGTCACTTTCAATTGGCTCATTGACTGTTTGGTGAGGGTCCATGTTTGTGCTCCGTAGATCAACACCGGTAATATGCACTGATCAAATAGTCTGCTACGCAAACGCATAGGCATATTTTTATTTTTTAGTGTTTTAATTAGTTTTCCGAACGCGCTCCATGCTAGTCTTTTCCTGCGGTTTATTTCTATTTTTTGATTAGGCCTTCCTAACGTTATCATATTTCCAAGATATATATAGCTTTCTACATTTTCGATTTCTATGTTTCTTACATTTATTCTTGGATTTTCTGGGCACATTACTTTTGTTTTTTGTAAATTCATATTTAAACGAACTTTAGATGCTTGCTGTTCTAAATCAGTTAACATATTCTGTAGCTCCTCAGAGTTTTCTGTGATAAGTACTACGTCGTCTGCATATATGAGATGGTTTAGACGTTTTCTATTTATTAGTATGCCTCTGTTGTCCCAGTTAAGTTGTCTGAATATATCTTCGATAACTAAAGTAAATAATTTGGGAGATAACGTATCTCCTTGTCTTATGCCGCATTTAATTGGGATAGGTTTAGTATGTTCATGAAGTTGTATTGTCGACGTTGCATGTTCATATATATATGATAAAAGTATTGAGTACCGATGATCTACCCTTGCATTATTTAGCGACCAGTGCTCTACGATGTCAAAGGCTTTCTTAAAATCAACAAAGGCCATATGTACATTCAGATTATATTCTACTGATTTTTCTATGAGAATTCGCATATTTAATAGATGTTCATGTGTACTGTAGTTTGTTCTAAATCCAGCCTGCTCTACTGTCAAATACTGTTCTATTTTGTTATTAAGTCTATTTGTAATAATTTTTGTCAATAGTTTATATACCTGTGAGAGTAGACTGATTGGTCTATAATTCTCCAAATCCGCCTTGTTTCCCTTCTTATATAATATTACAATTACCGCATTGTTAAAACTTTCGGGTACTCGTCCTTCCATGAGACATTTATTGTAAAGATCACATAGCTTTGATATTATGGGTTTTCTTCCTGCTTTTATCATCTCTGTCGAAATTCCATCTTCTCCTCGCGCCTTGTTATTCTTCATCTGCCTGAGTGAATGGTATATTTCTTCTATTGTTATTTCGGGCATCTCCTCTGATCCTATGTTGGTTATTTTTTGTTTTGTATTCTCTCCCTGTTCTTCTTGTTTCTTTGAACTGTACAAGTTTTTATAAAACTTTTCTGTTATTTCTAGCATAGTTTCTCGTTGTCGTATCTCTTGTCCTCTCTCATCTTTTAATACCACTATTTGTTGTTTTCTATTACTTCTTAAGCTTTTCAATCCCCTGTTATTTTCTATTATTTTTTCTACTTCTATTTCATAGTAGTTTTCGAGATCCTTTCTTACTAATCTTCTCGTTTCTTTAGCCATTTCTCTAAATTCGTCATATTTACCTTCTTTAAATAACTTTCTCTTTTGTTCTATTTTAATTTTAGTTGTTTGCTTTAGTTTCTCTACTTTTTGTTTTTTCCTTGGTGCAATTTTATCAGCGGTATCTTTCATTATTTCGTTCAGTATGGTACTTTGATCATCTAAGTTTTTACTATTCCATGTCTTTTCTATTTGTTACAGTGCATTTTGTAGATCTTGCTGATATTCGTCCGTTTTCTCCAATAATCGTTGAGTGTCTGGTAGATTATATTTTTCTTTTCTTTTCTTTTTTGTTATTTTGCTATTAATATTTATTTTAGCTCTAACCATTCTATGATCACTGCCTATGTTAAAAGAATTTAGCGTTGTTACATCTTTTACTATATGCTTATCCTTTGAGAGAATATAGTCTATTTCGTTCTTTGTTCGGGTGTCCGGAGATATCCACGTCCATTTACGTTGTTTTTTCTTTTTGAAAAATGAATTCATTGCATAGATCTTGTGGCATGTTAAAAATTCAAGCATCATTGTTCCGCGCTCATTCCTTTCATCAAAACTGTAGGGTCCTATATATTCTTCGTTTCCTTCTTGTTTATTGCCTAGCTTTGAATTAAAATCGCCTATGATGAGGGTATAATTAGTATTTTCTTTGGATAGATTATCATTGATGCATTCGTAGAAGCTTTCCATTTCTTCATCATCGTGGGCAGTTGTTGGGGCATAACATTCGCTATCTAGCCTGGTTATATTGTATATTAGTTTTTTATTGATCATAAAACCTACCCCACGTTGGCTTTCGTCTTCTGATCCTCGATAATACAATAAGTTACCTGATTCGAGTATTATACTTTCTTCTCCTCTGCGCCTTATTTCGGATAATCCAATAATATCCCACTTTATTTTAGTTAGTTCATGCTCCAGTTCATATATGTCTTGATCGTGTAGTAGTGTTCTGGTATTTATGGTTCCAATCATTAGTTCAGTTATTTTTTGGCAGCCTGTCCTAACCCGGGGATTCTTAGCACCCCTGGTCTGCCTCATTATCCGACCGCCGCCATGGTCGGGAATAAGCGGACCGCCGGGGACTCGGGGTCTTTCCTTATGGTTTAATATCATCATGAAAGGTATTTTGGCATTAAAACACCACGCTTGCCATGCGTGTTGGTGAGTTGGTTTAGGATAAGGTACGGTAAATTTTGTTAGATATGATAGGACTTTGGGTAGGGACTTGATTTCCTCCTGTTATAGGAGGCGGAGGATAATCAAGAGCTCACGTAGGCAGGGTCGCCACCCCCTGAAATAGGTCTGTCCTTTACCGGGATCGCTAGATAGTATGTTTCGCAAATTTTTAATCCAATGCAAATCGCAACAATTTATCCTATTAACTTTGTTATCTTATAAAGTGCTTAAATAGACACAAGTTACTTGTTTCGACCTAGTATCAGTAGTTAACTATTTTTTTTCAAAAAAATAAATGATCCTACAAATTACATATAATGCAACCAAAAACGATAACATATGTTCTTTTGAGGGTATCACTACAAATAAGAGTGAAGGTTCGTTGCATAATCAAAGTTTTGTGTTTTAAAAGTTTGTCTTAAGCATTCTTTACCTTTCTCTAATAGTTAACAACCTCCTAGTTCTCGATTTGTCAATCAAAACAAATCTCTTTGTTATGACTATTAACTGCACATACACAGAATCCTTTAAAGTGAAGAATACTAGTTTAAATGACTGCTGTAGTTTTGTTTCCGTTTTTTTCTAACTGAGGTAGAGACATTTATTGCATTGAAAGACTGTCGATACATATGTAGAGGTCAAAAATTTTTCTGTTATAAATGTTTGAGTGTCTACTTCATAAACGTGGTAAAGAGTATATCGCACATTTTTAATAGATTGTCGGTAACACTTGCAAAATACTAGTTACATTTATATTTTTCAATATTAAGTTTGAGACTATGCCAATTAATATAAGTTACTATGCACATCATGATAAGTTACGTTAATTATTGTTGAACCGCTATTTGTTTATAATATTCGAGCACGTGTAATTGTTTGTATTTCTAAAAAGTCCATAATTTCGAAAAATAATACCACTAAAGGTACGATCTGGATTTATCTTTATTCACCAGAAACTAAAATATAATCAAAATGCAAAATGGTAACTCTGTTTCAAAGAAAGCAAAGTCTAACTGGTCAACCAAAAAGAGGTTAACATTAATATTTTGAAAGATCATAAGAACTTTTTGTCTAAAAGCACGTCGAAAATGAGCCCATATCTTGGAAGTTGCAAGTCAGGATTTTACTCCATTTATCACTCTCTATGTATTGACTATTTGCTTATTTGCAATTTTGTGTTAATATTCGTTTTACTAACATGTGTAGAGAAATTAGACAAGGCATTTTATTTCATAGGTCACTAACTTTTGCATGGTCGCTTTATATGTTTATATGTTTTATATGTTTACTTATGTTAAGTAGAATTATTTTGAAATTGAACTTATAGATTAAGTGAGTCGTTTCTACTCCTATACTGCCCTGATATAACGGACCAACGCGATAAGAAACATTCTATCCGGACTTGTACAGTATGTAATGAACATAATTTACATTTCAGTCAAGAAAATGTAAGTGTTTTTTTTACATTAACCTTAACAAAAAATGATTTTAAGATTTTGTGAATTTCAGAATGATTTATTTTTACGTTAAAAGAATTTAAGTTTATTGCCTCGTTGAAGAACAAATATATCCAAGCGTACTTTCTTTTGTTAGCCGTTACGTTTATTAACCGCCCGACAATTCAGCGTTCGAGTATTGGGAAACATAATACTTGAAGTAGTGCTGAACGTGAGTTATTCTTTGGCACTGAAAAATAATAAGTTGCCCCGGGGCGGACCGAATCTGGCTCTTGCAAAAACAAATAGCAGCAGGTAACAAGAGCGATATGTCTGTTCGCGCCGCGCCCGGCTTTGCAGAACGCAAGCGTACAGACTATAACTTACCAAACACGAGCATACTCTTCGTTTTTCTGTCTTCGCTTTGAAAAGTTGCTACGTGGCAAGTGTAGTCCCCCGAGAGGTCAGGGCTGGGCTTGAGAATGTGCAGCGCCCTGTGCACGCTGTTGGCGTCCACGCTGGCGGCGTACTCCAGGTTGAGCCGCCCCTTCAGCACCCCCAGCTCTTGCGGCCGCTTGCTGCTGCCTTTAACAAATCAGGGAGATTACGGCGGCCCCAGGCAGCCACGCGCTAAATCACCTGGGATCCATTGGTAGACCGGCTTGTTGTCGTTTTCGTTAAAGTACCACTTGACCACCAGGCCCACGTTCTTCTCGTCGATGTCGTCGAAGTCCTCCAAGGTGAAGTCGCAGTCCAGCACCACGGGCGCGCCGTGCTGGATTACCTTCGGTACTTGGAGCTTTTTTATTTTCACTCCGGTGCCCGTGTGGATTGCTGCTGAAACAAACAGAACGGCTGTAGGACATTTGTCACTATCAAGGTAAATTTTTAACGTTTGATCAAATGCACGATGATTGTACATAATCTGTTAGAAAAATACATTACGTTGAATTTTTAAAGTATTTCTAAGTAAATCGTTAATATATATGTTAGTAAAAATAAGTTTATTATTGTTTTTGGAATCTTCCAGCTTAGAAGCTATACAAATTGCTACAATTTCTTTTACGTAGTTTTATTTAGCCAGGGGTAGTGTAATACTCCTGATATAAGATTAGTTATCTTGAAATAACAAGACTCCTAAACAGCATTTAGTTTCAATATTTGAAAATCCTTAGATTAGATTTTCATTTCCATAATTCTTAAGAAGCCTTAAATACAATTCCGAATAATGCACTCTATAATATTATTAAAAAGAAATTCGAAAGCACCATTACTCATAAAGAAAAATAGCAGTGCACATAACCTTCTAGAAAGTAGCTCCAGGAATTTTAATAAGAGCAAGAAAATGTACAGCTAAGCAAAGAACTTGAAGGAACACATACACAAGTTTTGGATTTCTAAATGGTAAGTTTCATCTTTCTTGATACATGTGTACATGTGTAGAAAGACTATGAGCTTTACAAATGAACGTTAATTACATGTAATAATTCTAAAATAGAAGAGAAAAAATAAATAATATTTATACTAAATAATGTAATAATTTTTTCTTTAGTGTCGTTGCTTTATTTATTAAAAATTATAAAATTATATAGTTAAGATTTCTGAGAGTGGAGGGTTATTAATTTATAATAGTATATAACTCACACCAATTTAAATTATAATTACAATAACTTTCGTCGGTTCAATTGGTATGAAACAGTAAATTCCTCTATATGTCACTCATAAATCATTTAGAAAAGCAAAAGAAAACGTTAACATTTATTAAAAAAAATAATAAAAAATATTTCTCTCTTTCTGCGACAGGAAAAATTTTATTATCAAAATTTAGCTCAAATAACGTTATTACATATTGTAGTAAAATATTTTAGATCAAAACACATATACGGATTTGCGTATGCAAGTTCTTGCAGAGCGGACACATGTGCACCGTGTCATTGTGACAACCATACGTGAACTTGGGGACCACTTTTAACACTGTATAGTGCGATAAAGTTCATACAAAATTTTACCTTGTCACTTAGGTATTCAAGTATTCCTGATGCTTTCTTAACAACATATCGGTCAGCAGAAACAAGTTATCATACTGGTATATACTACAATCAATGTTCACCGTCATCAAATATTGAAATTTAATCAAATCTGACTAAGAAGAATGGGCATATGTTTTTATTTAAACAAATAATAATATTAAGTCTCTATTTTCCCTATACATAAATTAAATCATTCATAAATATATGTCCCAAGCACATCTAAATTTTACTTTGACATAGGAATGATAAGAGGAAATTATAGTTATCAAAACAGTGGCCAAAACGTAAATTGTAAGAAACAGAATTAACAATAGGATCCTACAAAACAAGAAATTCTTGTCCTAAAAGCTTAAATTAACTTAGACAGTCAAACTGGTTTGTACAGCATAATTGAAATAAATGAAGGTAGTGCTAATAAGAAAAGCTAAAAATGATAATAAAATACTTATACCCCTTCAATCTCTATACAGCGTTACATGATGCCGTAATTCAAAACAATTAGCTTTAGATCACTTATCCTATTAGAAAATATGCCTTAACCTTTACTTTTCATCCCTCATCGACGTATCTGCTTAGCGTAACAAGTTAGACCAGATACCTTTAAGATAAATAATAAATAAATGAAATCATAAAACAGAATTACTTTAAACAAATAGAGATTTCTTAGAATTTGGACAACCATTCGGATTCTAGAGGAGAGACTAAGTTGTTATAATTATCACATAGCAAACCACTCCCCAAAAAATACATTAAAACCTCCACTGATTATTTTAGATGCATTTCCTTTGGCAAGCTAATTTATAACGGTAGTATTAAACAGATAAATAGTTCAGTACGATACATTTGCTTGTGAAGAGAACGTTAATATATCAAATGTTGAGGATGCTGAAGGTGAAAAATAACTTCCACTTGGATAACAAATTTGCCCAAATGTCGTACGGATGGCAATGAAGGTGGTAAAGTATTTTGCAAAGTCTGCGAAAATTATGGTAAGTTCACTGTTTGATTATTTAGTTTTGTCCAAAGAAAAAAATACAAGTGTAAAACTGTTATTTTTTACTCGGCAAGCCTTGTTTGCGACTTGTTAAAAAGCATGCACTTTTTACAACTTGTGCAAACAACCATTATAGCATGTATTTCACATTATAGATTACATCTAAAAGAAAGTCTCAGATCAGGCAACACATTAATACGGCTGGACATAAAGGAAACGTGGATATAATGAAAAAACTAACCAATCATAAATGCTTTTGCAAGAAGCTCTAGCTGCCGAAAAATCCAAGCGGAACAAACGAAAATTTAACCTAGAATTATGTAGCGCTCTTATTAATTCTAACATTCTCCTTAAAAAACTTCAAGACAATAATTTTAAATAATTCCTAGAGAAACTTGGTAACAAAAAAAAGTACACCGAGGAAAAGGTACATCAACGAACTGCATCTTGAAACCATTAAAGATATAAAAAAAAAATTGTAAAAACCCGTATATACAGGGTGGTATCCAAAAGTAGTATAACTGATTTTTTTTTAAATTTATTGAACATTTTGGTATATCGACTTAATACTCTTCAAAATAGGCCCCTTGGGCATCCACACACTTCTGGTAGCGAGCCTTCCAGGTCGCGAAGGCCTTCTGGAAGTTGTCCTCCGGGATGCTGTTCAGCGCCCTCGTCGTTGCCGCTTGGACTGCTTCCACCGAGTCGAAACGATGCCCCTTGAGCTGCCTCTTGATCCGGGGGAACAGGAAGCAGTCCGGCGGTGCCACATTAGGATTGTAGGGGGGTGGGGGATGAGGCAACGTAGAAACGCCGAATTTGGCCAGGAGATCCCTCACAATCCACGCGCTGTGGCACGGCGCGTTGTCATGGTGGAGCTTCCACTTCCCCACCAGGTCTGGTCGTACGCGTGTATTCCGATTTCGCAGCCGTGTGAGCACTTCCACGTAAAATCTTGCATTTACAGTCTGTCCAGGAGGTAGAAACTCCTCATGGACAATGCCACGACGGTCAAAAATGCAATTAACATCGATTTCACTTTCGATTTCGACATTCTGGCCTTCTTTTTACAGGGTGATTGTGCGGTGTGCCACTCTTCGCTCTGACGTTTTGTTTCCGGGTCGTATTTGTAGCAAAACTTGATGACGTACCGCTGCTCCAAATTTCGCTCCATCGCAACTGACGACGAGGCGTCAGAACAGGAAGTCACTAAAACAGTGGTCCACACTCAACTAACGCACGCAGGCGACTGCCGCAGGTCGAAACCTGTTCCCAAGGCTCCCCTCCATAACATCCGGCCTTGCAGACCCCCCTCCATCTCTACGCGCGCGCGGAAAAAAACCAGTCCTACTACTTCTGGATACAACCCTGTATATTTTATAGTAGACTAAACCACAGATACTTGCGGAAGATATGTTGCTAACCTTATAACCGGTTGTTTGAAAGAAAACGTATCTAGTAGGTCTTATTTAATTACTTGTAAGGTTTTTAATGAAACCAATCATTTGACAACAAACTTATTACTGAATATTTAATTCAATTTTTCCTTTCCGATGTTGTATCCACAAAAAAAATATTTTAATACTGTCCGACGCAGCACAATATATGACAAAAGCTGGCAACAACTAAAGGTTTTATAAAAAAATCTAATTCATGTTACATGCCTGGCTGATGATTTAAATAAAGTATCTGAAGGAATTCGAAATCAATTTTATGTTTAATATAAAAATTACCCGACGTTCCCTTGTCTCCTGAACATGTAATCACGCAATGGGGTACTTGGCTTAACGCAGCTCTTTTTTATGACGAGCATTTTGAGAAGATAAAGACTTTAATTTTTGAATTTACAGATAGTTGTAATACTTTTATTTAAAAATCTGTTTATTTTAAGAAAACTAAAACTACGCGATCAGTTAACATGTATTAGGACCCATTATTCATTTATAATTTAAGTAAATCAATTATAGAACAAGAAGAAGGAATCCCATTAAATGAATCTATGCATTTGATAAACAATTTCCAAAAATTAATGTGCCGTTCCAGGGAATGTCGGCAAAATGTTTTCTAAAATTTAACGATATTTAAAAAAAGGTAAGTTATCCATTGCTAGCGAAAGTAAATAACATTCTCAATTTTGACAACACTGTAGATGTTGATATTGATATAGAAATACCTATTATGTGAGATTTAAGAAATGTCCCTATAACATCTGTAGACGTAGAAAGAAGTTTTTCTGCGCACAAACATATATTATCTGACAAGTGTTAAAATTTCTTACCAGAAAATATTGAGAAACACCTAATTATATATTGGTTTGCACGTAGACGTAAATAATTTTAATAAGTTTGGATTTAATGTTTTGTAAATTTTTTTGTATAGTTTGTCTAATAAATTTATTCTATTTTTAAAACAAAAATTACCTGGTTATAATAAGTTTCAATTTTTTTTATTTTAAAAAAATAGACATTTTTTAAATAAGCATAGATTTGCACATTTTGATTACATTTTAGTGTATATTTATGCACATATTTTGTCATTCTTTAGTGCCTAAAATCCGCTAATGATAAGGTATTACTATTTTACATTTGGAGTAGTACAGGGGAATATGTTAGGACCGATACTATACACACTTTTTACATCTGACCTTCCAAGTACCCAACAAAGCCAAATTGGAGCTTTGTCGATTACACGGCAATTTTAACTGATAACATAAATTTTGTATCTCCCAGTTATTAAATAAAAATTCTCTTGAATAAATGTTAATCAACAAAGATCTAATCAAATAAGATTTAGGTTAAAATACTTTACTTGTTTTAATGGTTCACTCAACAATAAAACTTACTTTAGGTGTCGGTGAATAATTTACTCTTTAAAGAATATAGAAAATGATTTTAAAAATAAAACTATACATTGGCTTATAGAAAGAATATTTTCATTGTTATTGCAAAATTTTGTTACGATCTGTAAAGCAATCATCAAGCCAATCTGCATTCACAGCATAGAATTGTGGGGATGTTTATGCAAATATTATATCTAAACTATTCAGAAGTTCTATTCAAAGGCGCTCAGGATAATTACTAAAGTTTCTTGGCATATATTAAAGCAAACCCTACACAACGGCCTAAAAATTTCATTAATTCTCGAAGTCGTCACTAAAATATTGTTAAAACATCAATAAAGAATAGCAGTCCAGACAAACTAATAGAGTCATTCACCAAAGATCCATAACGCAGACGTCTTAAAACTAAATGACTACAAGATCTGCCAACATAAATACCATACTTAGTGTTAATGAAATCAGTGTTAGCGTATGTTCCGCAATGTATGATTAGCAATACCACAACTAATTTCATCAGCTTCTATTATATATACGGAACAGAAAATTACTCCGCGATTATGCATGTCCCACTCGTGCTCTGTTCTCGCACGGATTTAAAATTAAAGTTTAATCTGAGATTTTCTTGAAAACGTCTATAGCACCAAGAATGCATGCCGCATCCAGTTTGTAGCATAGTACTGCTGCCAAAAATATAATAATGTGCTTGAAAGAAGTTCAATTTAGCGCCACAAAACATTATTAATGATACTCTTTTGAATTCGAAAGTAGCAACCTAAAAAACAAATAAAAAAAATTATTTTAAAAATGTGTGCAAAAATTTACAATAACTAAGGTGAATGTGTGATATTGTTCTTTATTTTAATTGTATTCAAAATATAGATGAGTAATTATTCTTAGATTGGGTTGCAAATTGAAATGCGTTTAGTGCGTGTATATATAGACAATAATCATTATTGAAACGCACAGAAGAAAAAGCGGTGTGTAGTACTACGAGCGCGGTTGTGGTCAAATTGGTACAATTATGGGTAATAATAAACAGCGTGGTTTCTTTTGAGGAAGAAATGGGGTATTGTAAAGGAGAAAAAAGTGTTAAAAAACAAAAGCAATCAACATTCAGCAAATGTACACAAACAACACATTACCTAACGTGTGTCCGACTTAATATTGATTAATAAACATTTCACATTCGATGCAGTAGTAGAAACAACAGGTTCATGTCACGGAATCTTTTTTAGCATCTTCCATGAGGCAACTCTCAAGGCATTTAGGTACATTGTTATGCTTTATATTCCATACATTCTGGACCTTACGTCGATTGGCTACGTTCTGTTTCAAACAATAAAAAAGGCGCGATAAGAAGTTTTTCTCCAACAATGAGCTTTAACCTACTGGCTACAAGTAATATCGTGCTATACTTAAAGAATGGTTTGCAGCTACTTTAGGAAAACTGCTAAGAGCAAAACAAAAGCAGCTATTAAAACGTATACTTTGTTCTAATAAAAGGATAGTGAATAAAAATAAATTATAATCCCAGTCATAATTAAACTAAAATCTAATTAGATAGACATGTAGATTGACAAAGTATGACTGTGATAGAGAAAATAAATTCTCTAAAATTATTTATTTGATATTACAATCAAATATTACTCTTACATTTCAATGCCGCTTCATACGAATTTTTAACTGTTTAAATTGTACACACAAAATAAAGGCAGGAATAATGGCTCTGGACCAAATTTGGTGGATACGGAAGACACTATTAAAAAAAGCTCATTTTTAGACAATTGACATTTTATTTTAACACTTCCTTCCCACCTGTTCAAAAAATGCTTCGAAAATAACAAAGCGTAGACCTTTATCGAAATATCATAATATAAGATGCCCAAAAGAAAGTTTTTCTTAAGGTAGTTATATAAAAACAAAGAAGACGTCTATTAAAAGAACTTTTACTTTTTATTAAAAAGCTGACTTTGAAAACTTTTTTTTAAGATAATATAGTATAAATGTGATCCTGCTTACTCGCGAAACTATTTTAAACGAGAATCAAAATTTCTGAGTACTGCTCGGCACCTAATCTCCTCCATTTCTTGACGGATATTTTCTTTCAATTACACCGTAAAGTCCGGATTGCTGATATATACTCTTGATTTAAGATATTCCCATAAGAAAAAATTCCTAGAACTCAAATTAAGACTGCCTGGGAACCAGTTTACATCACCTTTCCTGGAAATCAGTTTTTGGGGAAAATTTTCAGAAACTCGTAGCAGAAACATGTTCGAAGTGTGCGATGTTGTCCCATCGTGCTAAAATCATGTTCTTTGATCATAGCAAGCAAAATTTTGCAGTTCGGGTACCAAGAAATAAAACATAACGCTCTGAAGTTATTGTTAATGCGTGGCTCCATTCATCTTCAAAAAAGTAGGGACCGATTGTTCCTCGCGCTGATATTGCAGTCCATAAGTCTGTTTGGGTCGTGAAGAAATGCACGTGAGAAAAGCCAGCATCGTTAAATACGTGTGAGGCAGTGAACAATATTGTGTTGTCATTGTTAAATTGTTAAGGAAGTTTATTGTTTAATTTTCAGCGTCGTCAACTGGGTTGTAGTTTTATGTAGAAAAGATGCACTTGGCCGATGCCGAATTTTTAGTTGTTTACTTTGTAGGTTTTTAGTTTGTTCAGGGTTTTGGTTAAATTGTAACCCTCCGTGTCCTGTGGTATTGTTCATCACTTTCCTTCAAGGACTGACATTAGTTGAAAACAAGTGGTTTCTTTTTCCTATCCATAGCGTTCTGTCAAACCCGCCAACCGTTTTTTGCTTGGAGCGGAGTCTTCCACCTGAATCTCGTCAGCAACTTCAAAACCTTGAGAAGCAACAGAGACATTATCGAATCTGTGAACGTCTTCTGCCTGTTGCGGAAGCACTAAAGCAGAATCTCAACAATGGGCTGCTTCAGGGTCCAGATTTTATGTCCTCGCTTATCCACGTTTTGTTGAAGTTTCGTTGATAGGAAATCGCTTTCAGTTGAGATAATAGAGATATTTTCCACATGGCTAGAATGTGCCAGAAAAACGTTGTTGCGCTATGCTGTCTATGGAGAGAAAAAGACAGGAGTGATTCTCTTGATATCTATCATTCAGGCCCAGTAGATAACAAATAGAAATTTATATGAATTTAGAAAGCAGTATATAGAAGTAGTAGATCAACCGCCATTATGTTGATGACTATCTAGATAGTTGTGAAGCAATACAACAAGTTATCAAGATGATTATTAAAGTAAGGAAAATCCAAGAACAATGTGAAATTGACACCTGGAAATGGCTTTCCATTGACAACCATGTGCCGACACTGGTAGCGCCAATTTCTGATGCAACTTTGGACGTCAAGAAGGATAAGTTGAAAAAGATTCGGGGATTGCATTGGAATTTAAAGGCTGGCATATTTCATATTAAAACATCGTTTCGGACTTTTGATAGCAAGATCATCAGCAGAGAGAAACTACTTACAAAAAGAAAGCTGCTGAGACTCGTCATGAGGCTGTTCGACCCTCTTGAATTCTCACCCAATTTGACAGTGAGCAAAAAAATACTGCTGCAAGATACATGGAGAACTTTTTTTAGATGGGACGAGCAACTGACGTCTGATCTAGCAATAAAATGAAGGACTTTTTTGGATCAGGTGGTGAAAATCCAAAATGGAAAGATAAGACGATGCTACGCTCCTCAAATATCCAAATGCGACGACCTGCAGCTGCATGTCTTTTGTGGTGCCAGTCATCAAGTCTATTGTGCAGTGGTCTATCTAAGAGCGAGATTGTCAACATTGTGGTATCCAAGTTTCGTGTCTCGCCATTTAAGTCGGTGTCCATTTCGAGGTTATAACTGCGAGTTGTCTTAGTAGAAGCTCGTTTAGTTGAACACATTAAGAAAAACTTAGATCTGAAGATCAGAACGACGATGACGTGGACGTACTCCTAAAACTTTCTTTGTTGGCTGCACACTGTAGATCCTAATCGCTTTAAGTAATACGTAGCCTACCGAATTGGAAAAATACTGAAATTGACGGGCGTATGTTGGTAGAAATGGGTTCTAACCAAGAAAAATGTTGCAGATGATGGAACTAGGGATGCGATTTCTGCAGACATCACTACAGAATGCAGGTGGTTTAACAGGCCATCAATCTTATTGCTGACCAAAGAGGAGTGGCCTGAAGAAAGTAGAGCCTGCTTGAATAAAGAAAAAGACGACTTTGAGGTTCGTAAGCAGAAAAGAATTGGTTACCTAGTGTTGACAGGTTCAGCTGTTTCATATAACTTATTTCTAGCTACTGCAGGGGTTAGAGGATTTGCGGAAAGTTTTGCTGCATCACGTGGAAAAATTGACAGAATTTCACATTATCTTACTGTACCAGAAATAAAGAAAACTTATACATACATAGATACAAGAATAATTTTTTAGCGACGAGTTACAAAATTGAATAACCGGAAGGAAAGTGAACTACTCTTCACACCTAATGAGACTTTTTTTATGTCTAAAGGATGGTGTTATTTGCGTTAATATCCGCGCTAAGAAGTCTACTAATGTGCCAGTTGCAGTTAAGTATCCTATAATTTTTTATCCGGAGCATCAGCTCACTCAACTCCTCATCAAATGGTTTCATAAGGTACATGGACATCATAGCATTGACAAGATATGTTACGAGTTACGACAGCGTTACTAGATTCTTATGCTAAAAAGTGCTGTAAAAAAAGTTGCAAACGAGTATTTGGTTTGCTGCATGGGGAGAGCCAAAATAGTTCCACCTAAGATGTTAGCTCTTTCAGAAGTACGGATTACGGTGCCGGAAAGGCCATTTACATCCGTGGGATTGCAGTATTTTTGACATTTAGAAGTAAACAAGGAAGGAAGACAGAGAAATACTACGGAGGGCTATTTACCTGCTTAAGCACTCGAGCTGTGCACATTGAGATTACCCACTCTATATCTACAATGACACAATAATGGCTATTAATCGTTTTGTCTGCGAGAAGAACTAAAGAAACTCTAAAGTAACAGCGGTACTAATTTCAGTGGAGCTGACGACAAAGTGAAGAAGGCACCGAAGGAGATAAATCAGTCTAAAATGGTAGACTAGTTAGCCGGGGAATAAAGAGGAATTTTGTTCCACCGGGAGCTCCTCATATGTCAGGGGCTTGAGAGCGTCTAATTCGATCAGTCAAAACCGCAATAGAGGTTGTTCTGAGAAATAGAACCTTGACCGATCAAGTTTTGTTGACTGTGGTTGCATAGGTGGAAGCATCGATCAACAGTTGTCCACTTACTAACGTATCATGTTACTCTAATAATCCTAATTACTTTGGGGGACATCAAGTATTACACAGCCACCTGGAGAGTTTGTGGAAGAATATCTGTGCCATAAGAAACGAAGAAGGCATACGTAAGTCTTAGCACCTTATTTCTTGAATCGGTGGCTCAATGAGTACCTGCCCAGTTTAGCACTGATGAGCAAATAGAATAAAAGCACCCTAGATATCAAAGTTGGGGAGCTTATTGCTTAATTTTCCACGTCGTCAACTGGGCTTTAGTTTTATGTACAAAAAATTCAGTTGACAAATACTGAGATTTTAGTTGTTATTTTGTTCGGCGTAGAGTTCAGTCGGTTTAGTTTTTAGGTTTTTAGTCTGTTCTTATCTTTTCAGTAATAAATACGTCCAGGGTTCTGATTAAATTGTCACACTATGTGTCGTTGTCTATTCCTTTCCTTTAAGGACTTATGTTAGTTGAAAACAGTCACTTTTGGTGAATAAAGAGGTTTGTCAAGCTTGCATTGTGGGTTCGTTACGGCATTTCTGTTTGTTAACGTTGCCATTGAGGTGAAAATGTGCCTCATCCGAAAACAAAATGTTGAGTTAATTGAAATTAGTTAGACAGTTAACGAATTGAAACCTCTGAATGGCATCGTTCGGCTTTAATTCTCGCATAAATTGAATTTTATAGGGATACAGACACAAATATTTACACACAACGCGATGTAGTGATGACCTAGGCACATCTAAACACTTGTCCGCTTACGAACAGATAGGCCAGGACTCTCGCGAACGAGCCAATCAAATCGCAACTTTCTTTTGGGACACCCAGTAAAAGTTATTGGTTTGCATCAGTGGGAATCACTAAGAAGGTATTTTTAAACATACAGTTAGTTCATGCATTCTAATTACCAATTTAAGTATTAAAATTTACGTACATACTATACTAACCAATAATTGAAAACCATGTTACATACACAATTATATTCTAACAAAAAATCTTTTTAGTCACAACAGACAGGTAACATTGTTATAAGTTTTATTTACTTTTTGCTACAACAGAAACTTCACTATGTATATACACGTGTGAAGTGTTTTGTTATTTCAGTATTTCTTATGCTCGAAAATTTGTAAAATAATTACAACTCACATCCACAGTTTTAATGCACATTTTCTAAATGCTTCTAATGTTTGAAAATTTTCATTTTTTTTAAATGCTCAATTTCACGCTCACTTCACATAATTTATCCATTTTAATACAAATGCCCCAAAATAACCAACACTAATATTACTGCTAGCCGATGTTACTTTCACTAAAACTGTGAAGCATTCCTAATTTGCATAAAACTACTTTACCGACAAAATATATAAACTTATTCTTAACTATCTAACATCTTCCATTACGTCCTAGGAACTTTCACTACAAAGCATTGTACTGTATATTTTATAAACTTTGTTAGAACTCAAATGTGGCTCTCGCCGAACAAAAATTGCTTTCATAAATATGTAATTTGAAACTGCCTTCGATTACACGCATTTCGTGCTCTAGCAAATTCTCAAATGACCGTTCTCCTTATTGCTGTCCATTTACTAGGCCGCTCGCTTCACAAAACTGGAACGAGCCTTACAGCTATCTTTAAATATTATTGTTAGTATTACATCTACAGTTTGTTTGCAATAATTATTTTCTAAAATATTATTTTTTGAATTATGACTGAGTACAGTTCCTAAAATTAATTTGTATGACATTATTTTTCCTTATTTTTTTAGAATAACTAGCATGAGCTCTGGTGAAGCACATCAACAATTTGTAAGTTTGAAGTTTCTGCTTAAGATATATAAGTATTTATTTTATTTATTGTTCAAAGAGTGAAGTAACCGACCATAATTTGTACTTTTTTTATTAAATATGCAGATCTTCTACATTTTGCAGCAGTTTCCTCTTTTTTAAAATGCCTGTTATCTTCTTGATACTATAAAGTAATACTGTTTTGGTATGAATCAGATTTTCGGTTGAAAAGTAAAATTATTTTATAATTTTTTTATATATCTGTTTTTTTCTAACGCTAAGTAGTGGGTGTGACTGTATGTTTCTGAGTGGACTTAGTTAAATGCTATAATCGATCTATCTATCTATACATCTAAACAGAAAGTAAACAAAAAAATGTAGCGTGGTTCTCGACAATTAATTTACACGAGAAAGTCCGTGCTTTGTAAACAAAGACACCTTATACAACAAAACAAAATTTACACGAGGAGATCCGTACATTCGTGCACGCACGTCGGGGGCGCTTTCGCTCCTTGCCAAATGGCTGGACGGCTTCGGTTATCAGACCGCTGCACTTGATTTGCTTCCGCTGAGAGAAGTTCCGATTGTAAGCGCCCATTCATAATGGACGTAAGCATAAACCGCCCATACGAAATAGATAAATCATAAACCGTCCATACGAAATTATATAATGCACGTAAGTTTTATGTAAACATTTGAAAGTTGCGCAGTAGCGGCAGCAATGCCCTTCCAGACATTTTGCACAATTATGTTGACTTTGTACCTGTTGCCCCTTTTGTAGTGTGGAAACGGATACACATTTACTAATTAAATTAGTAGTTCCCTATCCGTTGTAAAAACGAAGCCAAAATGTCAACAATACTAAAGTTAGGTTATGCAATTTCAGAATCAATACAAATAGTCTGTTATGGTTGTCAACATTAATATAGAGAATAAAAATTACTGCAAATAAACGTAAGAAATACCTAAAGTAGTACCGATTTCAACTTTACGTATTTCTTATGTTTCTACGTAAAACGTAAAAATTACGAGAACGCATTATAAACAAGCGCATAACTTTTGCAATGATTTGACCTTACGTATTACGTATTTTTTAAGAGCAGCTTATCCTTAAGCTAAATTGTTCTACATTTCCAGTTCAGGAAAAAGCCAATTCGATTAAAAATTCATACGTTCCCACCTTGCAAAAATTGAGGGAAAGTGGGTAGAAATTGTCAGCCTAGGACGCCAAAAATATATTTTGGGGGCATCCTTTCGTTATTAAACAAAGTAAAGCACTATTCTATAGACAATCTAATATTCCACTTTGTATTTTTACAATTGTCTTTTTCATTTAACACAAGGTTAAGATACTTTACAGTTTTGACTTACACTAGTTGTTCATGCACCTTAAATGGAAATAGTGGCTATTAAAATAATTCATATATAGAGTAACAAATATATCCAATACATATGCCATTCCAAATTTTCTTGGGATAATTGGTTAAACATTTTTGGTTTACAAATTTTGCATTACATAAAGTACATTAATTATTTGAATTTTTTTAAATTTCAATTGGCTACTTTCTTTAAATATGCAATAGCATTGACGTGCTCTTATTGCATAAATCCAGGTTTAGAATTTGTGGCAGGCCTATCAAATAAAATATCGGATCAACAAACTTATACCATTATCTGCTACCAAAAAATCTAAGGCGACACCAGCAATTTACGTCCCAAGTAATAACTATATTTTGATCTCATTAAATAATTTTAGTGTGATTTAATGTGATCTATTAGATGTTCGTATCGAAAACGAAGAAACGGTGTACATGTTTAGTTCTGTTTTATTTAGACACTCTTGGCGGGGATTTATTATTACAATCCAATCAATAAATCTAACTCATTTACAAAACAAATTTTAAATCTAAAGAATCGCTCGGCAGAGGTTCTTAGATGATAATTAATTTGCTCTTTTCTAACACTTAATTAACTTAAAAGATTTTTTAATTTTGTTTCTTTTTAGCTATTTTGCGTTGCCTAAAATATTAAGAACTTTAACATTAATAGGCGTATAGAATATTAATTTTGTTAATAGTGTTTATTTTTTTCATTTTAGAAATTTTCGTTTATAACAGACCAAGTTCCATCGATTATATTTTTAATGCTTTATTCTAGAAGCGTCAAATCATACCTTTTGTAGTTCAGTCAAAGCTGCCTTTTGTACGTTCACACCGGTTTAAGTGTTTGTTTATACATAGGATGCCGCGTATAACGACAATATAAAGCAACTGTGGTTTCAGCGTGTGAAATACAAACCCAGAAGTCCTCGAAATACAGAGCCTAACCAGCGACGAGATACAAATTTTGAAAGTCTGATTCAAGTTGATTTAATACAATTCTGGACAACACGAGTGACTAAAGATGACAAAATTTATAAGGGTGTTGCAACAATTGGGATTCAAACATCTTAAAAATGCTGAAGACATCTTACATAGACAACGATGCAAGAAATGGCGCTCACTGTAAGACGCTGAATGAAGCAGTCACTTGGTCTGGAACGCTAACAGTTAAAAGCTTAAGAGGTCAACGATAGAACACCATTATAATACTTCCGTGATCTACATACGTCGACCAAGGAGATCCTACTAAGCGATTTTGTGCCTAACGTTTGACGCAACTAGGTTCATGGAAATAAAAGTAAAGATATTTATTAATACGGTCAACCGACTACACGTAATCAAACTGAAGCCAGACAAATTGGCTACCGACGGCAAAACTTTTTAGAGCGAGTGATACAAGGGTTGACTCGCATCAAAACACAATTCCAACAGAAACCATCAATCACCTCCTGTAAGTAGATCCGAAAATGCATATCAAGCTGCGAACTCTGCTAGTAGTAGTAACGATAGAAACAAAGATAACTTACAGAAATGATTACATCAGTTTAATACCGTTTTAAACAGCAAATAAATTACAAATCTTACAAGTAATGCTAATTAAATATCTGGGAATAAAATGAGTATAAGACGACAACCAGAAAGAAGAAGAAAAAGGACAAATAGTAAAAGTGAATACAAAATATTCAAATCATATAGATAGAAACAATATTAAAACATGGGTTAGAAAGAGAAAACAAGAATTAAGTCAACATATAAGTAGAATGTCTGAATTGTAAATGGAGAAAATAGCTCAAAATAAATTACCGTTAGGCCAAAGAAGTATAGGACGTTTATGTAAAAGATAAAAACACAACTGATAGCAATCAGACGAAAATTGCGATATTACATTGAAAAACCAAGCAAAAATGCTAACCATAAAGGAAAAGATGTTAAAATCTAATTTATTAGGTGTTGTTTATTCTGTTACTAATTCAATACTTGGCGGTTTTAGTCTCTCGAAATATTTGTAAACGAAAAATGTTTGACTATTTTTTTAATAAAGAAACGGTGTCTAAAAGTAGTATGGTAAACGGGGGATTTAATTTAATGTCTGGCACTAAAAGGTACTGGAATGCATTTCCCAAGGGGCTCCAATTTCTGAGCAGTGCTATTACAACGAGTGACGTCACGCACAAAACTTCGCTAAACTTCTCAAGTCCCTACATTGATATGCAGCCTATCTCTCTAGTCTTTGTCGAATCCTGCTTGGAGCATTATGTTTTACAACTCCTGGTCACTGAGTACCTGAAGGTCACCGCTATTTAGCTTCAAACTAAGGACCATAGAGTTATAAGACTAGTCTTCGCCTGTAACTTCCCGTCTTATAAGAGTCTACTTCTCTCTAAAGACATGAACGTTATCGTAATGGTCTTGGTAGAGGCCCTAAATACCAAGCATTTATTGTGAAACAGCTCCGTGACTACCAACAAATGTTTAGCCTTGCCATCTCATAATCTATTATAGCCTCACCGATCATTCGGACATTTATGCCATCGCTAACTTCAAAAATGTTCCCATCCATAAGACGATAGACTGCGTAGGAAGTGGAAGAGACCGATATTAAAAGAGCGAATTGAAGAAAACATGATGCGACAGAATTTTGCGAATAAGCAAAAAATTTCGCAGAATCATCCTAATCCGCAATAACTTGTCCATGGCATCGACTACACCATTTAGAACAGCTGAGCTTTTTGCATTACAGGCTCTCCTTGATAAGGCGATCTTTTGTGTCACCTCCATCACAAACTCTATCCTTTAAAAGCTGGCGAGCGCCATCAAAATTTTGAAGCTTGGGAAGTTAGAAATTCTTTCTCAGGATTATTGGCTGATAAGTCTTCTGTCGGTTGTGGTGAAGTTTGTGGAGTAAGTAATCTAACTATAAGAAGGTTCAAATGGCTGGCAAAACCTCTTAAATTATCATGGAGGTTCATTTTGAATTCTGCTTCGGCCATTCCACTATTTTTGGTCTTTCCAATGAAATGCATCTCCGAAAACTACACTAAGGAACAAATTACAAAAATGCTACATTACCTAGTATACTAGATTTAGCTTGTCCGGTGCTTTTTTATTTTTTCGATCCGATGTTTTCCAAGATTCTATCCTGCCCCGACAGATTATAACATCTACGTCTGAAATATGTCGACAGTTCTTTATTGTACTAACACATTACGGTGCTGCCCTGTTTGCTGAGATCAACTTTGATTACACGAGGGATACAAAAAGAACAAGATCTCCTGGTGCGGGAGATGGAGGCTAGTTGACTAACCAGATAACCTGAAAAACCTTAGAATCTTTGTAAGGAAGCTAACATTAAAACAGAAAACGTTTCATTTAAGGGTTATTCTCAACCAGTAACTTATCTGAAGAGCTTTCGTACATAAGGCGATGAACAAGACCCATGCAGCTAAACTTTTATCTCCTTCCTCCGCACTAAGAATATAATCTCTGTCTCTAACGAACGTTTCGTACACAAAACAATTATCCGCTCCACTATGATGTATGAGGCTACAGAGACTACAGGGTCCATCCCAAAAGAAATGAGCCTTTTTCAAAAAAAAATAGTTTTATTGAGCAGATCGCTACAACACCTCAAAATTCTTCAAAATAGGATCCTCCTGCATCAATGCACTTTTGGAGACGGGTCTTCCAAGTCCGGAAGGCTTCCTGGTAGGCCTCCTTAGGGATGTCCTTGAGGGCTGCTGTGACATTCTCTTGGATGTCCTCAACCGAGTCCCAGTGCTTGCCCTTTAGCACTCTTTTCAACCGCGGAAACAAAAGAAGTCCGGGGAGACAAGTCCGGCTGTAGGGAGGCTGGGGAACCACGCCGAGTTGAATCCGGGCCAGGTACTTGGTCACGATGAACGCGGTGTGGCGGAAATGACTCGATGTACTGTCGATTTCGGAATGTTTAGGGCATCTGCTACTTGATAAACACTGAACCGACGATCGGCGTTCAAAAAATCGCGCACTCGCTGCACGTTCTCGTCGGTTCGGGAGGTTGACGGTCGTCCAGACCGAGGTTCGTCGGCCACCTCTTCCCGGCCCTCCTTAAATGCTTTGTGCCACTTTTTAACTTGCGAGTACGATAAACAATCATCCTTGAAGGCCTCCTGAAGCATTCCAAACGTTTCGGTAGCATTCTTGCCGAGTTTGAAGCAGAATTTAATTGCGTAGCGTTGATCGATTTTTGAATCCATCGCGCCGTGTCGAAAATTGAAAATAGACATTCACGGAAACACCCGTCCTGCCGCTCCGAGAGCTCAGAGCCGACTTGCACCGACCGCGTATGGAAGCTAAGACCCCCCACCACCTGCCCCAAGCGTCAGAGCACGCCGGAATGTACACTCGCGTCCGAAAAAAAAATAAGGCTCATTTCTTTTGGGATGGACCTTGTATACAAAACCGGAATATACGGTCAGTCTTTAGCTATTCATGGTTTATACCAATACACGACCTCCACCAAAACTCATATATTTTAACAATTTAGAATTACATCTCCTAAAGCGTTTAAAAACTCTATGAGAGCTTCAGGGACACGGAAACTTAATATGATGTTAGTAGAGGCGTTCGTCACAAACGCCAGATGAGACTTTGCGACCTACCGACATTAAACGTAAGGTCTCATAAAAAAAAATAGTTGATGTATGATACATACATCTACTTCTTTAAATATAAGTAAAAACATTACCAAATACATATAATTAAAAATTTATAAAGCATATTTTTAGGCTTTTAAATTAACTTTCAAGTAAATGAATGTTAATTATATAGGGCTTTATATAGTTTACTATTTTGCAAAGAAAGAATTGAAAAGTCCTTATAATAAACACAAATTCTTTAATCTTGTTACGACTACCTTATAGCACGTCATTCAAGTTCTGTGTACAACTTTAGCCCTTCTACACTATCTATGCCATAAACTTTTGCGACTTAAAAAGGCACTAATAAAAGCGCTCTAAGGTGGGACATTCCGAAATATCACAGTGTCAATAAACGATAAAGTTTGACTCAGCGAATGAGCCCGCGCTGCGCATAAACTGTCTGAACCGCCCGAAGTATATTTGGACCTTAGAATAGCAGCTGAAAGTTGCGCGTCACATATTTGGACAGAACGTAAAACGAAACTCGGGAATCAATCAGCTCCGAACTTATAAAGTAAAGGAAGGAGTTTAAGGCGGTTCGTTTGCATGGGCATTTTATTTTTGCAGACATGCCGTCTGCGCGGCAGCTTCTAGTCTGACAGTTTGCTCCCTAATGTAAGGTTGAGGGAATGCAGGGTCTATTTTTCAGTTTTAAGCTTTTAGGCAGGAAATATTAAATTTCTGCTCGCGTATTCAGTAACTCAGCTAAAAGGGTATTTGCATATTAAATGGCATAAAAACTATTTTATGCATTAAAATAATATCATCTCTAATAATTTACTTAAAGTTTCTATTACCTTAAATAGAATAAAATAAAATGTAGATCTGTGTTGATATAAAAAAAAATAAAAAAAGAAAAAAGTAATAAATATCAGAGTAGAAAATACAAAAAAAAATGCAAGCTAGAAAGCTAAAAACTATTTGAAAACACCAATTATAATTTTTAAAGAAAGTAATCAGCATAATATTAAATGACACTAGTTTTAAAGGGTACCTTAGAGAGCCATTGCTATTGTAAGGGAGCTAAAAGGAGGAAATAAGTAAAAAAATTATTATTTTTTTTTTATTGGAAATGTCTACATGCAGGTGCAGCTGTAGTAGTAAAACAAACATTCCATCACTACGATATCCCAAAATATACTGATATATAAATATATTTTAGGCCACTTCAATTCGTGCACAATTCATGTACAATAAGTCTATTGATCTCAAATACATACTATAAAACAATATTATTTTGAACGCTACCTTAACACCTCTACAATAGATTCTTGGCAGCTGGAAATTGGAATAATAAATGCTGTATGAGGATTCAGAACAACCATCATACAATACAAAGGGCTCTCCAATCTTACTCAAGGCAAATGATATTCATTATCTACAGAAATCCCAACTTACTAGCATGCAGATATAAATAAATTGCCGAAGTTTACTGAACTTCTTCAAGTCTAGTAATATTTATTCAACTAACACGGATATTACATCTGGTTATGGCTTGTCCTTTGACCATTCATTGGTAATAGTCATTTATAGCACATACACAATATACATTCAACTTGCACAACAGACTGGGACGAGTATAATTGTATGCTGGCAGATCCAATAAATTGAAATCTAGGATTTCAAAATCTAAATTAAATAGGAAAAGCTACAACTAATCTTATTAATCCTACTAGAAATAAGCCAGTTGCCATTTTACTTTGAAAGCGTTAACATGTGTTTCATCGCAGTCTAAGTGTGAGAAAGATTAACGTGCAATTATTTAACGAAACTGTTGCCTTAAAATAGCAACTTTAAAGCAGCATAAATCGTAAGTTATTTTTTAATCTTAAGAAAATAACCAAAAATCTAAACAATCAAAACCCAGTGGAAGTTCAAGCGCAAAATAATCGTAAATTTGACTCATTAACACCTCCACTAAACGAAGTGCTGAAATGCTACTCGTGGACACCAAATATTCCAACACATAACAAATACAACTTACTAGCTAACCTAGAGGCCGGCTCAAATGATAACCCCGACGATAATCATAGTCAATACAACACAAATTAAACTAACACTTCAACAAAACCTAAAATACCGCCCATTTATCTCCATAAATCATATAGCGCTGACCTCAGATATCAAAAAATTAACAACCGGCGAATTTACAACCTTCTGTAACACAAACACATTAAGAATAAATTTAACTAAAAACAATGACTACAGGGCCTTAACAAAACATTTTAAGGATAACGAAATTAAATATCGCACCTTCCAAAACCCAAACGGCAAACCTCTTAAAGTCGTAATTAAAAATATACCGCTATCTCTAACGAAAAATCTTTGCTGAATTTAACAGATATTCTGTACCAGTTATTAAAGTTATACGCCTCCTAACTAAAAACAAGCAGCCTCTACCAGTTTGTGCAGTGGACCTAAATTATAATGAAAATGCCAAAAAGTTATTCTCACTAAAAAATATTCATCATTCAATTGTCAATGTTGAACTGAGAAGAAAGCCATCTACCACCCCTCAATATCACCGTGCCACACCAAAAATTATTGTACGCTACACCCACGATGCGTAAAACATGGAGGATACCATCAATATTATCAATGCGAAAAAAATCCAGAAGAAGCAACCAAGTGTGCCAACTGCGGAGGCCCACACTCTGCAAGTTATCGTAGTTGTAGCCACCACGTCGAGATAATGCAAAAACGAATGAAAAACAATAGCACTAACAACCAATCTGGTATGGGACACAATAGAAATTATTTTGTCAACCCTAGCCGATCATATGTCAACCAAGTACGAAGTCTTACAGCAACTAATCTCAATTCTATCAAATCAATCAGCCAGTCCGACAGTCTCACTTAACACAAATAATATAGCCAAAATCCTTATCGATCTGCTAACTCCTTACCTTCCTTTAATTAAAACTTTTATCACTAATACTATCCTCCTCTTACTCCTAAATGGATCTTAAACCTCAGATAGTCATAGAAAAGCTAACAATCCTTAATTGGAATGCTAACGGGATACCAACCTAAAGATAAATTTTTATAGCATTTCTTGCCAGACACAATATAGATATTGCCTGTATTAATAAAACCCACCTATCTGAAGCACACACGTTCAAAATTTCTGGATACCAAGTGCATATAAAAGACAGAAACGCCCGAACAGCAACAAGAGTAGCTATACTCATTAAAAAGAAAATCATTCACAGTCCTATCGCAGACACCTAACCCTAGAAACAATTGGAATCAAAATAAAACTAAACGATCAAAACCTCACAGTAATAAGCACCTATAGACAACCAAACAAGAAGCTAGTGGAGGAAGACTTAAAAGCTACATTCAATACAACTGAACCACTCCTAATGATCGGAGATTTTAACTTCAAAAATCAATTTTGGGGATGTAAAGCAAATAATCCTGAGGGAATTAAGATGGAACATTATGTGACAAAATGTTCCTTTTAAATAATAGCCTCTGAGAAATACACCTATTATCCAAATCGCAGCGATCACCTGCCCGACATACTAGACATTATTTTGCAGAAGAACTTTGACAAACCAATATTCCAAAATGTAGTAGAAGAGCTTGACTCTGACCACTTACCAGTAATAATCTCTTTTAGCAGCACCCCACTGGTGGCACAACCAATACCAAGACTTATAAACGGGGTAGTAAACTGGGAATACTTCTGAAGCAACCTGGATGACCAGCTGAAATAATAAAGACGTAGACAACACAATATCCAAATTAATAACGTCAATAACCAATAGCACGCACGAGGCAACACTAGCCTTCAAATCTAATAAAAAATACAACTACCAATATCTATCAATTGAAATTAGAGAACTAATTAAAAGAAAAAGTCAAGTTAGGCGAGAATGACAGAGAAGCAGAAATCCGAAAACAAAACACCTACACAATAAGCTAACTCATAGCTTAAGACGCAAATTGGATGAGCTGAGAATCAACACATTTGAAAAATATATTGAAGATCTTCAACCAGTCGACATCGGAATGTGGAGAGCTATCAAGCGCATACTAAAACAACGCGAGGAAATTCTAACTCTAAGTGTAGAAAAAACAACACTAACTACCGACAAAGAAAAATCAGCAGCCTTTGCAGCTCATTATGAAACAATATTTACTCCAATAACTACTTGCGCTCCAAACCACGCAGCATACATAATTAACCATATTGAAACTAATCTGCCAGTGATAACTGAACCGATAATTCCCACTACCCCCCAAGAAATTAAAACTATAATTAACAATCTTCCAAAGAGAAAACCCCTGGATATGATCTGATAACTAACTTAGTTCTAACTTAGCTCAGCAATAAATCCTTAGTCTACCTTGCAACAATTTACAACGCATGTCTCCGACAGGAATATTTCCCAAAAGCATGGAAGCATGCCCATATACACTGGTATTTCCCAATCCGGGTAAAAATAAAAAGATGATTAACAGCTATAGGCCAATAAGCTTGTTGACTTCATTCCCACTTAATGAACGAAATAACGCCACTTAACATAATAATAGTAATAGTTCCCCGTAATAGGCCTCGAAGGCCCTTTGGGGTCGTAACAGGATAGATCTGTTACAGTCTAGAGCCTACGGTACACAAGGGTAGTAACGTGGCCAGCGCTACGTACCGACCGCCTATTATTACCCAAGAGTTTGACCTATAGGTACTCATTTATTGCAGCCTGAGCCGAGCTGGGTCGTAAAAATGCCAGCGATCGAATTGGCGAGAGCGGGATTCGAACCCGCAACTCTTGGTTTCGTAATCTAGCGATCTATCCACTAAGCCACTTAACATACTACCACCATTCCAGTTTGGCTTCAAGAAAACATATTCAACGCAACATCAACTACAACGCATTTTCGAAAAAATAGAAGAAGGGTTCGAAAACAAAAGCTACACTGTAGAAATATTTCTTGACGTAGCCCAGCCCTTCGATAAAGTCTGGCTAGAAGGCTTAAAAAGCAAAATACTCAAGATCGGAATAGCCAACTACCTAAAAGCAATAGTCTTCTCTTTCCTCGAAAACCGAACTTTTGCTGCACGCATAAACTCTATAATTTCAGAAACAAAGTCCATTTAAGCAGGCGTGCCTCAGGGAAGTGTGTTGGGGCCGCTATTATTCAATATTTTTACATCAGACATCCCTACCACAGAGGCAACCTTAGCGACCTTCGAGGATTATACTGCAACCTGGCACAACACACCGACCTCACCCAAGCGATAGAGAAACTGCAAACTGCAATACATCAAGTATGCTCATGGTATAACAGATGGAATATCCAAATTATTCCCACTAAGCGCTAAGCAAAAATATTCTCTCTAAGAAGAATCTGAAACCCTCCCAACATAGCAATCAATAACAATCCTTGGAATCCAACTGATGCTGCCGTTAAGTATCTGGGAGTACTAGTTAGTAGATACACGACTTACTTGGAGACTTCATGTAAATCTCAAAATAAACCAAGGTTATGCAAGACTGGCGCAACTGTATCCCCACATTAACAAGAAATCGTCCCTTAAGCCTAAATGTACCATCATGATATACAAATCATTAATAAGGCCATTAGTGCTTTATGCATCACGAATTTGGAGTAACACCGCGAAATCCAACATAGAAAAAGTGCAAAAACTCCAAAACAAAATTCTTCGCATCGCAGTGATCGCACCGTGGTACTATAAAATCGTCCCGCATAAGAATGAGGCAGCTACTTACCAAGAGCAGCCTTAAATGACCAACAAGATACAAATTTGTGTAGTGCTGCATATACTCAGTACTGTGCTGAATCTTGGACGTTCAAGGCTAGTACTGAAAAAAGATTACAAGCTTTTGAGTTCAAGGTGTTCATAAGAGTGTTACGCATATCATAAACAGAACAAATTACAAATGAAGAAATGTTGAGAAGAATGCACAAAAAAGGAACTTATAGTAAATATCAAGAAAAGGAAAACAGAATATCTTGGCCATCTATACCGCAACGACAAATATAATATTCTACAGCTTATTATGGAAGGGAAAATAAATGAAAGAAGAAAGCGTGATCGTAAAAGATACTCTTGGTTAAAAAACATCAGAGACTGGACACATACAAGTTTCCACTAATTAAATAGGGCTGCTAAAAACCGAGTACACTTTGCAAAAATGATTGTCAACATAATTAATATTACGGCACTCTAAGAAAAAATCGCTACGATAATTCAATTTGGAAACCGATTGCAGCTAAAAATAAACCTGTAGTAACTGTTGCTTCCGTAAAAATCAAGCAACCATCGCAAGCATAGTGGGAAAACCGTGATAAGGGAAAAACAGAAGCACTTGCTATTATATTTTAACCTTATGAAAATGATGGGGATGAATAATGCTAGAATATATAGAGTCATCTACGCCAGTAATCAATTCATCCTGTTATACCTAAATAAATTTCTTCTTCTTCTTCTCCTTCTATATAGGCAATTTGCCTGTTTTTTTTTTTTGATTTATGCCTTCTCTACGTAATGTTGTCACTCCATCTTTTGCACGGTCGGCCAACGCTTCTTCTTCCTAGTGGTTTTTTGTCCCTTGCTATCTTCACTATTCTATCGTCTGCCATTCTACTTATGTGATTGTTCCATTCTTTTTTTCCTGTTCAGTGTCCATTCATTTATTTCTTGCACGTTGCATCTTCCTCTAATTTCGGTACTTCTTATTCGATCTCTTAGCGTGTTTCCTGTTATTCTTCTCAATATCCTCATTTCGGTTGTTTCCAATAGTCGCTGCGTTTTAGTTGTGTCCGGTCTCGTTTCTGATGCGTATGTCATTATTGGTCTTATAGTTGCTTTGTATATTCGAGACTTTATTTCTATATTAATGTGTTTATTTCGCCATATTGTATTATTGAGACATCCTGCGATTTTATTAGCTTTTTGTATTTGATCTTTAACCTCTTTTTCTACATCTCCATAGCTAGTTATTTTGATACCCAGGTAATTTATTTCCACGACTTGCACCGTCGATTTCCAATTTGCATCTAATGGGTTCTTTGTTAATTACTATTGTTTTCGTTTTCTGTGCTGAGATGATCATGTTAAATCTTTTTGCTGTTATATTGAATTTGTGGACTAATCTTTGCAGATTGTCTTCGTTTTGGGCTATTAATACTGCGTCGTCGGCGTAACATAATATCTTGATTTCCTTGTTCCCCATTCTATATCCTCTTTCTTCGTTTACTTTCTTAATAATCTCATTCATTATTAGATTGAATAATAAGGGGCTTAACAAATCTCCCTGTCTTATTCCATTGCCCATGTTTATTGGTTCCGTAAGTTGTCCATTTATTCTTGCTTTCGTTTTGTTGTCTTTATATATGTTCTCAATTGTTTTGATGATGTCTATGTGTATTCCTCTATTATATAACAGATGGATTACGTCACCTAGTTTGACTCTATCAAAAGCTTTCTTCAGGTCGATCATACATAAAAAGGCTGGTCTATTGTATTCAATTGATTTTTCATTTATATGCCTTATCACGAATATTGCATCTGTGCATTATCTTCCACTACGGAATCCTTGCTGTTCATCGTTCATAGTTGTTGTTTGGTTTATTTGTTGGCATATAATTCTTGTTAATTTTAATGTGGTGTTCAACAGGTTGATCCCTCTATAGTTCTCCGGTTCTTTCTTATCCCCTTTCTTGAACAGCAGTATCAATATGCTTGTCCTCCATTCTTCCGGTATTTGGTTGTGTTTTATTATTTTATTAATTAGAGTTGTCAGCTGTTTCGTCATTACTGTTCCGCAGTGCTTTAACAGTTCGTTCGCTATTCCATCTTCTCCCGCAGCTTTCCTGTTTTTCAGCTTCCTTAGTGTTTCTTCTACTTCCTCCGTGCTTATCGTAAATTGTTCGTTTGCTCTAATTTCTGGGTTGTTTCGCTCTGGTTCGCTTTGTGTTGATTGTTCATCTTCGTATAATTTTTTTAAGTAATCAATCCATGTATTCTTTTCTATACGTTTTGCATCTATTAATTCCTTCACCTCTGTTCGCTGTCCTCTTATAAAACGCCACATTTCTTTTGCAAGCCGTAAAGTCGTGTTCCATTTCTTTTGAGAAACGTTCCCAGTGTTCGTTTTAGTTTTTCTTACTAGTGTGTGTGTTTCATTTCTTATTCTTTTATAATTATCGTATACTTGCTGCGTTTTGTTAGACATGTATTCCAGGTATGCTTTTTTATCTTTACATTTTCTTTAACTTCCTCACAGAACCAGGGTGTTTTTGCGTTTGCAAGTTTTTGTTTTGTTTATGTTTACTTTTCTTTCTCCTAGGGATTCTTTAGCTGCGTCTAAAATGTTTGTTTTATTTTCATCCAACTGTCTTCTATTCCATCACTTTCTAATATTTGGTTCTTTTAGCTTTTTTGTGTTAATCTTTGTTGGTATAAGTATTTTGTTGAATCATTTTGTAGGCTTTCGATTCTTATCTTTGTGACGTATTCTGCTTCTTCTTTTTTGTTATGTATATATGTTTTCATTCTGATTTTTCTCATTATTAACTTATGGTCGCTTCCTATTTCTGCCGATGTTAATGCCCTTACGTCTAGAATTTGTGAAGGGTGTAGTTCCCTATTTGTCAAAATATAGTCAATCGTAGATCTATGTCCTCTAGTGTTCTCAAAGGTGTATTTGTATTGCTCTTTGTGATGGAAGAATGTGTTGTTTATACGTATTTCGTTTGTGCTACAGAAATCCGTTAGCAAGGCTCCGTTATCGTTTCTGGCGTCCTCGTTGAATCTTTGCTTTATCCCCGGAATGATGTCATTTCCAAGAGCCGTGGTAGCTTAGTGGATAGATCGCTAGACTACGAAACCAAGAGTTGCGGGTTCGAATCCCGCTCTCGCCAATTCGATCGCTGGCATTTTTACGGCCCAGCTCGACTCAGGCTGCAATAAATGAGTACCTGGAGGTCAAACTCTGGGGTAATAATAGGAAGTCGGTACGTAGCGCTGGCCACGTTACTACCCTTGTGTACCGTAGGCTCTAGACTGTAACAGATCTATCCTGTTACGACCCCAAAGGGCCTTCGAGGCCTATTACGGGGAACTATTATTATTATTATGATGTCATTTCCAACCCGTGCATTAAAGTCACCTAAGATAATCATGTATTCGTTTATAGGAATCTCGTTTATTGTATCCTGGAGGTTTTCGTAGAAAGTTTCTCTGGTGTTAGCATTCCTATTATTCTCGGGGGCATATATTCCTACTACATTTAGGTGCTTGCTTCCTATATTTATTCTTACGCAGACAATTCTCTCTGATTTGTATTTGCATTCTACTATTTGGTTAGTAAGTTTTCTATGTATTAATAAAGCGACTCCTTCTTTGGCTCTTACTTCTTTTGGTACACCACTATAAATCAGTACGTAGTTGTCTAATAGTGTTTGGCCTTTACCTTTCTCCTTTGTTTCCTGTACCGCGCATATATCTATTTTCCTGTCCCAGAGTTCTTTAGTTATTTCCTGTTCTCTTTTATTTAGAGATTTGATGTTCCATGTACTTATCCTAAGTATGTTTTTTGTTTTCCATGGTTTCGTAGTCCTGTTTCTTGCATTCGTTGTCATCGTTGAATCCGTCCTCTTCCGAGGCATAATCTTGTTTCTGTGAGCATATATTTGTGTAAATAAATTTCTGAAAAACAAAAATTTTAAAAAACTGCCAAGAAAAGGTATAGTATCATTAGCATATTTAATGTAGTTCTTCGAATCCAATACTGACCCCAAACATTAAAAACCGCAGAGACAATTTTAATTCTTAAGTCTGGTGAAAATCCAAATATTGCAAAATTGTATCCTCTTGTAATTCTATTACAAGCTATCTCAAAATTACTTACAGAACTAGTACTTAAAAAAATCGGTACTGAATAGATACCTAATTATCAATTTGCATTTTGCCAGGCCTATTCCACTAACCAGTAATGCCATTGCATTCTACTAACCATGTTTATTAGTCTAAACAATAAAGAATACACATTAGTGTCTGAGGTGTAAGTCAGGTTTTTGGTAGAGTATAGTATTCAGGAGTCCCGTATAAAATTAAAAGCCACATACCGGCATTCTTTGCACTGCTTAAATTATATTTATGTGATCGACACTTCAGAATGAAAGTAGGACAGTAAGTTTTAACTGTACTTTCAATCAGATCGGGGGTACCCCAAGTCAGTGTTTTAGGCCCACTAATATATATTTCTTATATACCACAGATATTTTATTTTCATCAAACATCATCATGGGCATATTTGATGTTCTCTCCGAGTTCATTTAACATAAGAAAAGATCCATGTCCATCCATATATCTAAACAACATAGAATTACCACAAACTGCAATAATAAAATACCTGGACTGCACTTAGATGTTAAAATAAATTAGTGAGAACACATCAATAAAAAAAGGAAGCAAATAGAACTACAACAGAAAGAACTATATTGGTTGACCAGAAGTGGGTATTAGCTTTTTCTACTGAAAAAACTATTATTCTACTAGTCAAACCTATATTTTTCAAAATTATTCAATCACAACTATTGAGAACAATACTTAGCAACCCAAGGTAGACAGCGTAAGAAATAACTTACGAAGGTTTGAAGTAGCTAACTATAAAAAAAGTCAGTTACAAGAGAAGTATCATTTTCTGCCAAAAACTATACTCACAAATCCATTAATGCAACTCTTATTAGAAGATACCATATTAAGAAGAATAAAAAGATGGTGACCAGTCCGCCTATAAAATATACTAAGACATCTCTTCACTGTAGAGGATTTTATATTTTCATCGAGCTAAATACTTAATATTTGGATTAGGTTAGCTTATAGAACACTTTACATTTTAATTGTTAATAAATAAACTATAAAAAATTTAAAACTCTGCATGTTCCAGTAATTGGCTTTAATACGGCAGTCAACCCTTTGCTTTAACTACAGTTCTAACTCTTCGGAGGAGAGGGAGATAAGGGTCTGCTTATTAAGTATTTAAGAATCTTCGAAAAATGATGAGTAGCGTTGTCATGCTTATACAAACAACTGCTGTTTCCGGATTGCTCTTCTGATCTAGATAAGATAAAGCTGGTGAAAACTTCTCTGCAGTCTCCAACGCTTCACTTCGTATTTATTTATATAAAAGAGTTTATTCTAAGCAATAAAAACACTTCGTGTTGTAACTTTATTTTTTCTAGTATATACTATTAATACTATACGTTTTAATAGGTATTATATTTTTCTCCAGATATTTACCATATCTCAATACTTCTATCAGATTACCATATAGTAATAATTTGACTCTCCATATCACACTTTTCAAGACATTTACGGTGTATCAGTATCATTTTTGGAAGCATGGTGCAAATTAAGAAAAGCTGCCCAATTTTCTACTTATGTAGCAACTGATAACTAAACCACGTTTATAGTCACCGAATTTCTGTAACTTACTGATTTTGTTTGTACCATTTAAACCTTAAGGACGGGTAGTTGTGTGTTCTTTCTCTTCTCTTCTATTGGTAGTGTCTTAATAAGTTTCAATATTTTGATGTAATAATTAAAACAATAATGTCCAAATAGCTTTGTTCAGATACCAATAAGGAAGTAGGTACATTACAAACAATATAAAGCTGAAAAAGGTTTGACATAAAACAGTAGAAAAAATATTAAAGACTAACATATAACCAGTTATAACCGATTCAATTTATTTAAAAGGTACGTGAAAAGTTGAGAAATTTTGTATTAAGTGGAAAAAATTATAGCTAAGCTACATAAAAGAGGAAACCTGCAGAACTGCGACAATTGAAGAAATGCTCAAGTCCTAAAATTTTTTACAAAGTTATTCTAAATATAGAGCCAAGAAAAAAAGAATAAAGGTTTAAAAAGAAAAGGTTGAAAAAACTTTGAGAACCTCAGTTGGACTAATAATAAAGTTCTAGGATAAATTAGTATTACATTTTTGGTAGGGTCTAAAAATATTCTTGATTGGGCAAGTACATACAATATAATAAAAAATAAAAACGCATCTTGAAAGCTGCTTGTAGTGACCCAGAGTTGTTTGTAAGAAATACTTGCTACCAGCTTTCTCAGAACTATAACAAAAAAAAAACAAAATTTAAATAGAAATTTTAAACTTTGTTGGCAAGTATCTATTAATACACAAATACCCATACAAACATGTATATGAGCATTTCCGCGAAAATAACCCCCCCCCCCCTCCCTGTGACGAGATTTGTTGATTACTCGCTCATGATGAGGACGACAAGATCGCAATTAAATGAAAGCTCTTTGTATTAGAAATTTCATACAATATGTTCGATTAAGATTATCACTTGCTACCACCTCCATTTTCCAGAAAAACAATTTTCTTATGTTAAATCCTATTCAAAAGTAAAAATTTCTCGCTCGTGTCCGATTTTCACTCTAGAATCAAAATTTTTTATGATCTGACATACCTATGTCAATCGGAAATCTTCTGTGGTTTAAGATTTCGTTGTTGCAAAGTCGAAAAACTTCTTTCCAATGCTTTAAAAACGGGAAAAACGGCGACAAGTAACGGATTTTTAATTTTAATTTTCTAACTCACCAGATCGATCGGAAATATTCTGTAGTTTATGATTATAGATTGTATTATCAAAATTACAAAAATAACATCAGTTATCAATGCATTCGAATTGTAAAATAAGTAAAAACACGTTATTATTATTGTTGTTGTAATTATTGTTTTTTGTTGTTGTTATTGTTTAGATCAAATATACCAACAATTTCAAATACGCGTCATTTATTCTAACAGTCGCAATAATCGCGAATTTCAACGCCCTCTACGACCGCAATAGAACCAAGTCTTCATGACAACAAAGTATGCACTCTATTATTTTTTTTATGTTGTCTCTTCGTTGGTCAAAAAAAGCGAATATATTAAATAAAAAGGAATTACATAACAATATTCAATTTCGTGTCCAGTGAATTAATGTGTGAGTTATGTTATTTATTAAAATAAAATGGAGTCAATTAATAATGAGCCTCATGATGAAGAAAATAAAGAACAATGTAAAAAATCAGAAAAGTACAAGTTGTTAAAAAGAGAACTAAGAAAGACTCTCAAGCTAAAATATATTACTCGAAATCAACAAAACCGTGCATGCAAGTTAAAGAAATAAAGAGGTATTTATCTAAGTAATATTTTGTTTTACGTGTATCATTCTATAACTTTTTTATTATCTAGGTATGAGTTACGAAAACGAGCACAATGTACGCTCAGAAAAGGAATTACAAATGTATCAAAATATAAATTGTGTTCTTCTGCAGTGGGCTGTAACCAACCAGCTTGTTCCGGAAATTTAAAAGATGACTGCAATATAGAATCTTTGAATATTGATATCCAACATTCCTCGCATAATTCTGCTCCTGAAAATTCTTTCAAGGAAAATGACATACTTGAAGGTACGTTTTTTGTTGTAGGCATTTTTTATTCATCCTTATTAGCATGTGTCCCTTTAACTATTATAGTTGGCGGTGACTCATCTGAGTATATAATACAAAAAATATCACAGAGCTTTAAAGAACTGGATGTGTCTATTCACAACGATGAGAATGATGAGAAGGACATAAAAATTGCATATTTAGAGATAGCCCTTGCAGAACAAACAAAGTCTATAGAAGAGTGGAAAGTGAAATATTACGATTCAAAAAAAGAGATAAAAACGCTGATAGCCGGTACCAGAGGCGCCTTAATTACTATCAAGGAGTTTTGAAATTGATAATGCATTGAGCTGATAAGGTGAAAAAGCGGAAAGAACGGCAAGTTGTTTTAAAGGTTATAAAAAAAAAGTTATAAGCAATTGCATGCTTCAGATAAAAGCTGTTTTTATTAGCATGTGTCCCTTTAACAATTATAGTTGGCGGTGACTCATCTGAGTATATAATACAAAAATTATCACAGAGTTTTAAAGAACTGGATGTGTCTATTCATAACGATGAGAATGATGAGAAGGACATAAAAATTGCATATTTAGAGATAGCCCTTGCAGAACAAACAAAGTCTATAGAAGAGTGGAAAGTGAAATATTACGATTCAAAAAAAGAGATAAAAACGCTGATAGCCGGTACCAGAGGCGCCTTAATTACTATCAAGGAGTTTTAAAATTGATAATGCATTGAGCTGATAAGGTGAAAAAGCGGAAAGAACGGCAAGTTGTTTTAAAGGTTATAAAAAAAAGTTATAAGCAATTGCATGCTTCAGATAAAAGCTGTGTACAAAAGAAATTTTATAAAAGACCAAAAAAAGTATACCCAAAAAGAATGATTTTGTCACAAACAATTCCAAAGACCATGTTTAGAGTCCACATAACCCAGATACAGTGAAGGTTGAAAATGGTTAATTAGAATTACTGTAAGAGTGAGATTTAGTTAATGATGCAGTGAGAGCAGGTCCAATCAATAAAACACAGATGATTACGCGAAAGTTACTACTTGCCTAGGCATAAAACCTCTCGCGATTAGAGAAGAAAGCCGGGGCAAGAGTAGGATTTATTGGTAGTTGTAAAACTTAAACTAAATACAAACTTATACTAAAGCAACAATAGTAAACGACAATACAAATCAGCGGTGTCGCAACGCCGCTAGTGGCGCGAACGCAATTACGCAAGCCGCAAGGTACCTTTTCGCACGCAACGAGAGCTCTCTATCCTGGGCGTGTGTGTGCGCCGTACCGCATGTGGTAGATACGGTCACCGCACCCCACTGGGGGACGACCAACGAGACGGTCACAACCGCAGAGGGCTCGCCATGGAAGGGCCACGGCATCTCCGTGATTCCTTCGCCAGAGTCACACACAACCGCCCTTACAATACAAGAGGACGCATACACAACAATCGACACGAATCTGCACTGAGCTGTGTCCTTGTCACGCAGGCTCGGGCAACACAGGGTTGCCGCAAAGCTCTACGCCGCAGAAGGGCCACGATCACTACGTGACTCCTTCCCCAAGGCACACACACAACCATCCATACAACACAAGAGGACGCATACACGTCAATCATCACGATTCCACACTGACCTGTTTCCTTGTCACGCAGTCCTCTTTCCCTTAAAAGCAGCGTACTTGCGATAACGCTTGGAAGGCTCAACGGACTCGAGTCAAGTCTCTGTGCTGAATGTAGCGCGGCGCCACACGCGAGCGCGTGCACCCAATTCTCGCTAAGGCCTAGCGGCGGCGCATCCGAAAGAGAGGGGGCCAGCGCCTCTAATTCAGTGGTGGCGCTAAGTTAAGTATCTTTTGTAGAGGCGCACGAGCGCCTGGTAGTAAAGCGCCCGAACAGACCAAGTAGTCAATTTTTATCTCAATGACAAAAATTTTTTATGACCAGCGTTATTTGAACGATAAAATCTTCAATTTATATAAAAAATTCAAAAAAGGAAAAATTCGAAAATCGGAAAAACGCTATTTTATAAATTAAGACCTTTTTATGTAGTTAAAATGAAAATAACCCATAGCGAAACTTGTTTGTGCAAAAATCATGTGAATTTTTATAATTTATACAAAAAACTCCGAGTACATAAAATTATTAAAGAAGGTGATATTGATGATTTCATTGCGTTAACGTGCTGTGATATAAATAATAAAAATTGTATGTTTGGTGTGCATTCTGGTCGCAAAGAATTCAAAATGGATATTCCTAATGATATAGATACCAATAAAATGATATCATATCAATATTGAAAACAGGAAACTGTAGAGAGAGTCAATGCCAAAGAAGTTAAGAGTAAATCAAAACCCTTGAATGAAATTACTATCAGATGTACAATCAAAGAGTTGATTGAGAAATTTGACAAAGAGTCGGTGAAATTTAAAAAACATAAATTCATAACCAATCACCAATTTCGAGTATTAACTAATATGAAATAGAATTTGGAAATTGACTCTGCATATTTAATGGTTGATTGGTCTCAAAATGAAAATGAAGTACATGCTCTTCATTTTGGACAAAACCAGCGTCATATTGCTTTACAAGTAGGAGAAATTTATATTTGCTGTAATAATGGAAAGAAGACATTCGTGCCTTTTGGATCTTTTCCAAATGTTTTGAAACACGAATCAGAGGCAGTTTGGGCACATTTATTACCTGTTTTGGAGCATATCAAGAGAGAATACCCAAATATTTGAAAAATTCCCTTTCAAAGCGATGGACCGACTACACAATACAAAAATCGAAACACGTCTTTTTTCCACTATTTTTGCAGCAAATTTGACTTTGAATTAGCTAGTTGGAATTTTTCATCACCAGACCACGGGAAGAGCTCTGCCGATGCAATAGGCGGCACAGTGAAAGAACTTTGCAATAGAGTTGTGACTCATGGTACCGACGCTACAAAGGCAAAAGAGATGTATGCAGTTATCAAAGAGAAGAGTTCGGTCATTCCTTTTTTAATCATCGAAGAAAATATAATCAATGCCCAGAATTTGATCCCAAATAAAACAGGTTTACCAAATAATCTAGAATAGGAATTATTCTAGTCAGCTATCGTTTAGATCTCTCTATTGTGATAACTGCATGGATAAAAAATTATGCGAACATTTCAATTTGAGCAATTATATTCGCCCCATAACATCTTTTTCTAGTGTAAAATGCTTCTTCCTGGAAAGCGAGTGTATCGTAGTTATTTATGATAAAAAATGGTATGCGGGAATTGTTAAGAATCTAAATAACGATTTTTTAATTGTTGATTTTCTTCAACGGACGGGAAAGAATTTTTGCTGGCCTAAAATTCCCGATACGCAAAAAGTCACTCCAAATCAAATTTTGATGAAGATAGAGAAACCCACTGCAAAAATATTAAAGAATAAAAAAATTTCTTTCGTATGGCCTGAAAAAATTCACTCAGAAATAGAAGATCTGTCAGCAGATGTGCTATATTTGACGAATAAAATATAATTATTATAAGTTATGTAACATTAGTGATGCCTTAATTTATTTAAAGAAAGAAAAAAATTGAAATTGGAAATTCTTGTCTTGCCGCTGTTTTTTCGTTTTTAAATCGCTGGGAAGAAGTTTTTCGACTTTGCAACTACGGAATCATAAACTACGGAAAATTTTCGATCGATCTGGCGAGTTAGAAAGCTTTTTTCCACGACCTTAGTTTTTTACAGCGTTAAAAAAAACAAAAAAAAATAAAATTAAAAATCCGTGACTTAGTGCCGTTTTTTCCGTTTTTAAAGCATCGGAAAGAAGTTTTTCGAGTTTGCAACCACGGAATCTTAAACTAGGGAAAATTTCCGATCGATACAGGTATATCGGATCAAAAAAAATTTGATTTTAGCGTGAAAATCGGACGCGAGCGAGAAATTTTTACTTTTAAATGGGATTTAACATAGGAAAATCGTTTTTCTGGAAAATGGCGATGGTGACAAGTGATAACCTTAATCGGACATATAGGATGAGATTCCTAATGCAAAGAGCTTTCATTTAAGCCCAATTGCGACCCTGTCGTACTCATAATGAGCGAGTAATCGGCAAATTTTGTCTCAGGGTTGGGGGGGGGGGGTAATCTTTTTGCGGAAATGCTCATATACATACACTTCTTCATATACGTCAATATAAGTGACTTACAAATGAACGTGTATAAGTAAAAATAGAACAAACAATAACAAAACCGAAATTTGTCTGATAGAGCTGCATGCTAAGCAAAACAACAATAGAAATGCTCTAAGACAAATGTGGAAGAAAACAGGGACACAGAATACTATTTATATTCATTTTTATTTTTATCCTTAAATAGTTATTCTTTATTTCTGATACTACAAAATTCTTTTCCGGAAATTTCAAATGGAGTGTCCAGTTTATTGTAATGTTTTAAATTTGTTTTATGTGATATACATATACGTAAATTGCATAAATAGCAAATTTAGTACAATCCTATTCAGAGTTGATTGTTCCATTATTTTTCGTATCTTTTACAAACTTTATCATAATTGAATCTACTGGCTAGGGAGCGAGATTTGAAACAAATAAATTATTCACTTTTGAATGTTCTTATTTGCGACATAATAAATATTTTTGTCACTTGCTTTATAATAGCTTTCATTTAATTGCTTTTAATATATTTTAAATTACATGTGGTTTTCTATTTAATCTTGTATTTTAAATAGTACTTTTACTTTCTTCATATACTCGCTGTTGATATAGTTGTATTTTATTATTTTTAATGGTTGTGTTGAAAATGGTAACTACAGAACTTTATGTGGGATTTCGGACTGTTGTTTATATTTATATTGATGTTAAAGAATACTCTTAGAATTTTAGTTATTTTTAGCTATTATTTATGATTGTTAAGATAAAAAATTCCAGAATATTTACTAAAAATGTGTTCTAAAAAATGGGTTGAAATGCATGTTGTTCAATGAATACTTATTCGACAGATGTATTCAAAAATTATTCCACAAAAATTCTGTTGAACATTTGTTAACGACTAGAACAAGTAGTAACAAAAAATTTTATTTTCCGTTTTGTTGGGCGAAAGAATTCTTGAATTATTAATGACACGAATGTGCATTTGAAAACTATGCACAAGGTTTCGTAGTCTAATTCCAAAGTTTTCATATTTATATTTTTAGTTTTGACTTTTACCTGTAAAAATGGTACTCAATACAATTTTTTAGACCTATTTGTTTCAATACCTCAGTATATTAATAATTTTTTTATATTTTAGAATCATCGCTTTTTAAGTGACGCCAAATGTTCGATAATAGCATGTATTTGGGATAAATTTGACCAGCTTATTGTGTAATGTTATGCAAATACAATTAGTAGTTTTAAATGTTCCGTCCAGATAGCAAATTGTTGTTTCATTGTAAACATTGTAGTTCTGTTTTTAGTACCTCACAATTAAACAAAAGAAATTCTTTGCCATTACTGGTAATTGTATAAGCTTTAAGAAACCATACATCTCTTCATGCCCTAAAATATTTGGTCCAATTTAACTTTTCAATACAAACGTTGGTTTCCTGACGGTGACGCTGGATATTTTTGCACAGACAGGTTTACTTATTCATGTTAAAACATCTGAAACGATTAAATGTGGTGCATTACGGGAATTAGCTGTTGCATTTTTTTATACCACTATACGCTATTGTCTCTTTGCTTTCCCTGACAATTACTTTCCTTAATTGCACACTCTGCGTTTTCTTGATTTAAAACTTAAAAAAAAATTTATATAGATTTATTTTAGAAATAATGTTGGGCTGAAGCTTAAAACTTATTTTTGAACAGGTAGTAAAATGAATTACTCTTATTTAATAAGCCTTCTAATAATTTTTTTATTAAAAAAATAAGCGTTATAAAGAGTTTTGAGAAATATTGTTTTTTAGTGTGCCAATTTTATTTTAAATTATATACACGGCTTGTCCGGAAAGTATCGGGAGTTATTTTTTAGCCAACCAGAAGGACTAGAGGGACGCTAGAATATGTGGCGTGTGTGTGGAGGGAGCTCTTAGTTGCTTCCCAGCCTTGAGAAAACGGGGATCGCGCATCCTGCAAACTATGTTTTGGTGACGCGTCGCGGACTCGACAGCTTACGTTAGAGCAACGTTATGCGGTGCAGTTTTATGTCAAACTTGAAAAATCCGGCATCAAAACTTTGAACCTGATAAGGGAAGCCTATGGGAGATATGTCAAAAACGAGGATTTTTGAATGGCATAAGATGTTTCGTGATGGAAGAGAAGTCGACGTCTATCAACGAGCAGTACTGATAAAAAGTTGGTTAAAGCCAAGCAATTTTTGATCTGATCAGTTTTTAAGTGTTTTATTGATAGCACAGGAGTTCAATTTACCAAAAGCCGTAGTGCAATAAATTGTGTCTGAAGATTTGCAAATGAGAAAAATTTGTGTAAAGTTAGTTTTCAAAGTTTTAACCAGAGAATTGTTGGAACGTGTTGCCTCTGCCCTTGACCTTTTAGACACACGGATAATTGGTGATAAAACATAGGTGTTCGATCCCGAAACCAAAAGACAAAGTACTGAGTGGCACATAATCGAATCTTCTTGTCCGAAGAAGGCCTACACAAGCAAGCAAGTCAAAGATGAAATAAATGCTAATTGTCTTATTTGACAGAAAAGGTGTGGTACACAAAGTTTATACGTGCCAAACAAACAGTGAACGCATAATTTTACGTCAATGTGCTTGAACTCTTGCGAAAAAAGGTCGTTTGTGTTCGAAAAGAGAACGTCAACACCTAAACGCTCCACCGCGGCAACCACACATGGTACTCCTGCTCGTGAGGGCATTTTTGGCCAAGCATAAGGTGGCAACGTTGCCACAACCGCTTCACAGTCCAAAAACTCAAATCCAGTCTGAAAGGAACTCGTTTTGGGCCGGTAAAGTCGGTCCAAACCACCGTGACCAAGGCCTTAAACAGCATTTTTTCATGGGTTCTCCACTTTCACCTGTCATCTCTAACCTTTTTATGGCCAATTCCGAAACAACAGCTCTCACCCCCTTTCACCTTAAACTTACCTACTGGATATAATATCTCGATGTCACTTTATTATCTGGTCTCCCGGACGTGATCATTTCCGGAATTCTGTTGCCACCTAAACCAAATTTACATCACTATCAAATTTACTATGAAAACCAAACAAAATCATTCCCTTCCCTTCTCTGATACTTATAATCAGAAATACTTCAAATTCCAGCTTTCATTACACTATTTATAGAAAACCCACTCATACTATAACCACTACCTCAGTGCCAAATCCCATCACCACCCTACCCAAATTCATTCGGTTTTAAATTTTTTTATCACCAGATCAATCAGACTTTCCAATATTAAAACAGAAATCAAAACCACTACCCCTACCATACTACAAAATAGGTATTCCAATAAAGCTTTATTCTATGTAACCAAAATATAAATACAAATATTAACTGTCAAATTTTCCTGGCCAATAAAAAACATTATCTTACATCACCGATAAAATAAACCGCATATTAATAAGGCAAGACGTACGTATTGTCTCTACGGCCCATGACCAAAGGATCACTGTCCCAATGAATCTCAAGGAGTTTATGTGGAGACTGTCAAAAGACCTAAATATGTCAAACAAACCAGCAAATACATGAGCACTCACTGGCCGCACGAAAAGGCAATAATAGTTTGTCACTTGCCAAACATAGTAAAGAAATATGCCACAAAATTAACTTTTCCATCTCACCAGGAAGATTGTATGTGAGGCAATTGAAATAGAAAAAAGCCCACAAGCCACAAGAAATCATATGCAACGCCTACCCATCATATAGAAATCCCTCATTACCCCGCACCATTAATTACGCGATACCGTCAAATTCTCCTAAACCCAGTGCATCTCCTACCAAACAACATTTCTGTCAAACTTTTACGTTCAGCCCTATAAATAGGACACATAAAAGGTCAGTCTTACTCAAAGACTTGTAGTTGCCCTTGGGGAGTAGGCAGAGTGAGACCCGAACTCTAAGTGAAGGACTAAAATCTTGAAAATGACATAAAAGCTGATGCCGAAACGTTGCGGTTTATATTCCAAAACAAGGCTTAAGAATAGCAGTCAACCCACCCTGGTATATTCGTAATGCCCAACTGCACCATGAGATTGGCGTCTTATACTTGGAAGAATTCATCAACAATTGTACCAAAAAGTTTCTTACCAACTTCAGTGCGTGTGGTAGTGTGGTGCACTACAATCTATTTCAACCCAACATTCACATCAGATTGAAACGCAAATTGCTAATTAGTCTCAGTATATCATAGTATAGTTATTGTATTATAGTACATTATCATCACTGCTATGTATAACAAAACATTATTTGTTGATCTGGCAATAAACTAAATTTATATATATATATATATATATATATATATATATATATATATATATATATTATATATATATATATATATATATATATATATATATATATATATATATACGAGGCGCATTCATAAAGTAAGGGCCGTTTGCATGTATATAAATAGTGGCGCTTCGAAGCACAGTTTTACCACTGCAGCGCCATCTACTGACTCATTGCGAAGCTACAGCGTCATTTGTTTTGATTCTGAAATTGTATTGTTGTCAGTGAATGCAAAGAACAATGGCCGCGAAAATCGTTGATCCCGCCAAGTGTGAAGTGCGTTCTGTGATTCGTTTCTTATGTGCAAAAGGATCGTCGGCTGCTGAAATTCATCGGGAGTTATGCCTGGTTTACGGACCTACAGTTATGAGTGAAGGAAACGTTAGACAATGGTGCCGTTATTTTACAAATGGCCGAACAAATGTCCATGACGAAGAGCGGAGTGGCAGGCCCAGTATCCAGACTGATGAAATCGTTTCACAAGTGGACCAAGCACTGCGATCTGATCGTCGATTGACGATTAGTGGCCTGGCTGACAAATTTCCTCAACTTGGACGCACTACTGTTTACAATATTGTCACAGAAAACCTCGCATACAGCAAATTGTGTGCAAGGTGGGCACCAAAAATGCTCACCGACCACCACAAAGAGCAAAGAATGTCTAGTGGACGAAAGTTTTTGGCCCGTTATCAACAAAATGGAGATGATTTGTTTTCTCACATTGTTACTGGGGACGAGACGTGGGTATCCTACGCCAACCCAGAAACAAAACTGCAATCGATGCAGTGGCGACACTCATCCTCACCAAAACCGAAAAAGTTTAAACAAACTCAGTACACAAGTCGAAAATTGATGGCTACAGTTTTTTGGGACAAAGACGGTGGTGTTCTTTTGGTTGATTTCATGGAACGTGGGACAACAATTACAGCTGACGTGTACTGCGAAACGCTCAAACACTTGAGACGTGCGATCAAAACAAACGCCGCGAAACTGTCATCTGGCATAATCCTCCTCCACGATAACGCGCGTCCTCACACTGCTGCCAAAACCATTGAGAAAATTCAAGATTTTCGTTGGGAACTTTGACCACCCACCGTACAGTCCCGACCTTGCACCTAACGACTACTTCCTCTTCTTGCATTTTAAACGGTGGCTGGGTGGACAACGTTTTGAAACCGAAGACGGACTCAAAAACGCCGTTGTCAACTGGTTCAACTCTCAGGCGGCAAGCTTCTATGCAGAGGGGTTAAAGAAGCTGGTGCAGCGGTACGAAAAATGCTTAGAAGTGAACGGCGATTATGTAGAGAAGTAAAGTAAAATTGTACCTAACTAAATATGACAATAAAATTTGTTTCTTATGAGTACATTTTTTTCTGTGACCAAACGGCCCTTACTTTATGAATGCGCCTCGTATATTACTTGGTTTATGGTTCAATTATCTATAAAGTAACATACTAAAATTAATTATTTATGTATACTCCTTGCTGATTTTCACACGAACTGTGTCTAATCGCAACTTCCTTTCACTGCCTACAACTAACTTTTGACTGTATGCTTAAATACCCTCTTGTTTTATCGTAAAAGTTTTAGATCTCCGCGTCGACGGTCGAGCCCATTACTGAAACCTTTTTTCGCAACCTCAGATTAATTGCAATTCTTTGGCAGCTTTCCTTGCGGTGCTCTTTTCCGCAGCTTTACCACAAAGTCCGTCTTTCTAAAGTGGACCATTACAATATAAACTACAAGATAAATTGTTTTTGTCAATAATTATTATTTTTTAGTTGTACTCTGAAAGCTTAAAACTAAAGACAGGATCGGAGACCGTGTTTGGACAAGGACGTGTTTAGATTTCGAGTTGAGCAAAAATTCCTCGTTAATACTTTGATACTATGTTAAGCCGCAGAAATTGCTATTAATTTTTGCTTATAAATTTGTATTAATCAACTAATACATCAAGGGACAATTAAAATGCAGAAAGACAACATTTATATCAGAAGCCCCAGGCTTATCTATATAAACAGCATCAACCCCGAAAATGTCAAATGGAAAATGGAAATGGCACTAACCAATATAAAACTAATTATAGTAATCGAAATATAACATCTCTGTCTTTGTTCTTTTAAATAAAATTACTAATGCAACAATGCGTTTAGAAAGCATTAATAGTTATCTCCCGGCGCAGGTAAATCCTGCAAACGACACCACATATATAGCAATCGCAATAACCCCGATTCGCAAGGTACCGTCTATATCTCTGACATTTTCCTGACATAAATTCAGTAGTAAAAAAGCAGCTTAGGCAGCACAATACAGATCACAATCAATATATCTAATGCAGAGGGTTATTGTCTATTTTATACACAAACTGAAATGAATCTCTCTCGTTTCTCAATCCTAAGAATTTAAACTTAAAAGTGCTGTTAAAAATATTTTATCTCTATGTCAGATAAAAAGTATTTAATAAACTTTCTTTAATATAACTTTCTGCTTTACGAGTAATAAGTTGCAGAAAGATAAAAAACAATTATGTTGTTGTGTTTCCTAAAACAGAAAAGCCAAAAACCACTTTGAACTAATCAATTTAGTGCAAATTACTAGTCAAACCTAGACGCAAAGGTCTAGATCCCCCCAGTTCACTAATTTCTAATACCTGGGTCATACGATAAACTACTGCCACTTACGTGTGAAATACGTCGGTGGCACTTGGTTGCATCACTGTACGCAATACACCAAAAGACGCACAAAAATTGAAATATGTTTTGTATGGCGACAAACAATCTGCCATTGATCAAGGATGCCAAATATAAACGAAATACACACAATTTCGTAAATCAGCCAATCCCTTAAATGTAACTTAGATTATTACTCCTTACAATAATCAATTAAAATCATTTATATTTCATTGACAATAAATATAATATAATAGCATATTATACATTACTTGTCATTTATTAAGCACTAATTATTTGCTTATTTATATAAAATAGGAAAATTAACAGACCTAGAAGCAGTAACTGCTAATTTACCGCTTAAAAATAAAAGTAGTTTAAATATTATTGTAGTATATAAACAACCAAATAAGCGGCTATTATACGAGGGTGTGTTGACAAGTAATGCATCCGAATTTTTTATGTAAAAACTCTTAAAGCTTTTTAATTAAAAAAATCTTATTAACATTTTACATCTTTATTCTTCATGTCTACATATTTATTTCTCAACATAGTCACCCTGGAGAAGAACACATTTCTCCCAACGAGAGACTAGTTTGTTGATACCGTCACTGTAGAATGTTTGACTTTGTTGATGCAGCCACAACCTAAGCTCGGCTTGCACCGCTTCATCACTATCAAATTGAACTCCTTGAAGGTATTCTTTAAGTTTTGGAAGCAGATGAAAATCGGACGGGTCCAAATCGGGACTGTATAACAGATGATCGATGACAGTAAACCCAAGGCATCGGATTGTTGCAATGTCACAGTTTTCGTGTGTGATCTGGCATTGTTATGATGAAGGAGAGGATGCTCTATGTGTGGTCAAACTTTTCGAATTCATGTTTTCAATTTTCTAAGAGTCTCGCAGAACCTTGCATGGTGATGCCTTTAAGCATGAGTTCCAAATGCACCACACCTTGAACATCCCAAAATACTGTGAGCATGACTTTGCCTGTTGATAGCATGGTTTTGAACTTTTTGACGTTGGTGATTTTTGTGGCGAAACTCCATTGATGCTCTCTTGTTTCGGGGTTAAAATGGTGAACCCAGCTTTTATCCTCTATGACAATGTTGTTAGGAAACCCATTATCCTCACGCTCGAAACGCAAAAGAAATTGTTGATAGATGTCAAATTTCTTCTGTTTCATGTCAGGAGTGCGCATTTGAGGCACCCACCGTGCACACAGTTTTCTGTATCGCAGTTCTGCAATCATGGCCTGTACATACACTTGTATATGCAACTTTTACCTGAGAGCTGTGTCTGTGTCATCCGACAATTTTCTCAGGTCGTTCACTCCGAGATTTGTCACAAACGTTGAGGGTAGTACCACTCTTTCCTTCATTACGAGTACAAAACCCAACGTCGCACATTACCGACGTCGATACAGACATCACCGTACACAGCTTTTATTCTTCTATGGATTTTAATTAGAGGCACGTTTTCTGCGGTTAAAAACTCGATTAAAAAACGCTGTTTCTCGCGCACTGACATAGTTACGCTACACACCGCCATGTTACACGCTACAATTCGGAGCCCTCTAGCACACAGGAAAAGTCGACCGAGTAATATGCATGACATGTAATACCTCAACCGATATTGAAAACAGAATAAAAAATTCGGAGGCATTACTTTTCAGCGCGTCCCGTAAAAATATATAATAATTTCTTTAAAAGTAGTATTATATTTTTTTATAATTCTAAAAATAACATTTTGGAGAAAACTATAGTGTGTTATACCTTAATTAAATCTGTAGCGGAGCGAATACTCGAAGATGTTTTCTATAACGGTCATATTTTTAATGGCTTTAGGGTCGATTGATGCAAACCACAATTAGCCCGTTCCAAATTAATTGGACATTTGGATTCTTTTCCCTGCCACAACTAAAGGAAATATTTTTCTTCATTCTCCCCACGAAGAACAAGTTTCAGTCTTTACCTGCTACCGATTTACGAACCATGAAGGCAGTAGGTTAGCATTCACCTGTTGCAAGAGAGACATCGGCTTGCACCTGGGTAAAACGCAGCGAGCCCTCACCAGGTGCATGTCTGCTTACTGAATTTTGTCGTTTGCTATTTTCGACTTACCTGCCACGGCATGGTGTACATTAAAATATACGTTTCACACATTGATTGTGTTTATATTTTTTAATTCACCACTCTAAAGCCTATAAATTGAAGAAGTAAATTTATGCCAAAATCTAGAAACTTAACTTAGTCACACCCTTAGCTATAACCAAAACCACTATAGACTATACTAAAACAAACTGCAGTAATGTTCATGTGTTAATCCTTATTAAAAACAAAAATATATTAAGACGTATTTGGCAAAGAACATAATACGCTGTATTAAGTTTAAATAGGTAAATCACAGAACTAGTAATAATACACAATTTACAATCTAATAATATAATAAGTTTTCTGAAATTATAATCATCAGACAAATGAATCAGGCCAGAAAAAGTACAATATGTTTGCCCCTCGTATATAAATTGCATTTTGAATACCAATCTAAAAGCCAGTAATAGATTTAAGCAAAAAGTTCTTGCAGAGCTGAACGATGAAAATCAGAATTAAGTGTATTTACATAAATTACCAAAATACATATTAATAAGCTTCTATTTAAGAAATCACATGCATCTCATATCTAATATAGTCATCAAAAACTCTCCTATTGAACTACATGCCTCTCTAATTATTATTTTCAACGTCTGTGTAAGACAACGATACTTTTTAACAACATTAAAAAATGCTTTTTTCCTAAAAATATAGAAAAAAACCATAACAATTTAACTAATTATTGCCCAATAGATCTTCTTTCTGTAATATTAAGTTGTTTAAAAAATTACTCTTAACTCCCTTTTGTCATTCTTAAATAGAAACCATATAATTCTTAACTTTAAATATGGAAAAATTTGCGATCCATCAATTGTAAATAGCAAACGTTTGATAGAGTTTGGGGTTACGATTTATACTATAAGAGATTAGACACTACCTTCTACAACTCATTAACTTTCTGTGAAAAAGTTTTTTTGCAGTGAGTTAGTTCTTCTCATTCCTTAAAAAATAACTATTGGTCGTGGAGCCACACAAGGCTTTATATTAGGCCCCACACTATTAAATAGAATGATCTAAACAAACTAGTCAATTACAGTACACTAATTCTCGGTTTAATAAATAGTGCTTTAATGTCAATACTAATGATTGTGTAGCTATTGTATTTACTGTTGGTACACCAGAAAATTTACCAAACATTATTATCAATAATCAAATAACTGAATAGAACCCTGCTGCAGTGCTATCAAACACTTTGTTTTAATAGAAACTAACATTCCACATCAACAAAAAGTTTAATTATGGTTACTTTTATTTTGTAATGTATAAAAATTTGTTACTTAAACACGAATGAAAATTATTAATTTATGAATCAATCTTGAGATCCATTATTAACTATGGTTGCCAAGAATATGAAGTAGCTTCCAATTTACAAATAAATAAACTTCAGAGTTTTCACGGCAAAGTTCGTTAATGGATTCTAGTTCATGCGCAACTCTTAGCCACATCAAAAACCAGATATATCAACAATAGAAATTTTTATCAAGAACAAAACAAAAGTTATTTTATTAACATATCAGACTAGTCAAGCTCAAGAATTTATACGACCGGAGTAACGATCATCCACAATAAATACGAACTCCTACAAGATATATGCCGTCAAGTAAAAGTAGATAATTAAATTGTAGTGCAATAATAGAATAATTGAAGTATGTAATTATAAAAGATAATATATTAACATCTACTAGTGCAGTCTGTAATTATCATTTCCTATTATTTTTTATCTCACCATTATGTGACCATCCGGTGCTTAAACCTTTTGCGTTTGTTCGGTGACACTAATAAGTTATAACAGAAAATTGGCATAATTGTTCTAACCAGTAACTTTTAATTAATTTTAAAATTACAAATATTTCAGAAAAATTGAACTACCATATCTTCATTTAAAAGTTCCAGTAAGTTAATGGTTAAGTTAGAAAAATCCAGTGTTTATACAATGCATATACTTAGTTATATTTAAGGCTTGTTTTCATATTTAACTTTATTAATATAAAATTATGTGTAATAATGATTTCATTGTGATTGTATATATTTTTAAATATCTTGATTGGATGTTCTGGGCGTTGGCACTCATTTAGTATTTCTCGTGGTTAGTTTGTTACGATTTATTGCATCGAACATTCTTATATAATATACCGTATTAATGCTATATTGCAATTGAAATATGCATCGCTACATAAGCGTTACTATCCAATTCTCATTTGTTTTTTACTAATTGTTTGCATTTTTTGATAAATATTCTGACATACATTGTATTTGAGGCAAGTTAATTGCCTTATAATTATTGAAAATAACTCCGTTTTCTTTTTTAAACATTGAAATTATCTTTACTCTCCTCTATTTTTCTGAATTTCTATTATAAATATGTAGGCGTCTTAGTTCGTGGTAATTATTTTAGTGAATTTAATTTAAAGCCTAAGACAGGGATGGGTACTCAGCCCGCTGCTATTTAATTTAGTATTAGATGAGGCAATAAAAGAATGCAAGAAAAAAACAAGAAGATACCATGTAGGAAGCTGGAATATGGAAAAAATCTACATATCAGAATTACTTTTTGCTGATGATATGGTTATATTCGGAAAAAGTGAGAAAGACCTACAAGAAAATATCAATGTATACATCTTAGAACTGAAAAAGAAAAGCATGAAGATAAACGGAGATAAAACCAAAACAATGGTAATAGCATCAGACAAGAGAAGACATCGTGTATATATATAGAGGGAAGAAAATTGGAACAAGTAGAGAAGTTCAAATACCTAGGTGTATGGATGCAGGAAAATGGAAAACTCGATGACGAGATAAATGAAAGAGTAGGAATTACAGGACGACTATTTAACTCCATAAAGTCCTCTTTTCTAGGAAAAAAGGAAGTACCAAATGACGCAAAAGTAGAAGTATTCAAAAAGTTGTAAGACCAATACTCATCTATGGCAGTGAATCATGGACAACAGTGAATAAACATAGGAGCAGGGTCGAAAGTACGGAGATGAGATTCCTGCTAAAATAGAGCAAAGACAAGGAGACCACATCAGGAAGCACAACATTTAGAAAACCTTACACCGAAAGCGTAGAAAGGTATCATGAAGAAGTAAAGTAAGTAATTTAATGTCACATAAAACGCAACTCTAATATATTTTTTACTTGGATTGTTTGGACAAGCTCTCTTCTAAGAAAAATAACTCGGTGAATAAATTTTCAAATATATTTCAAAACAAAGTATCTTTACTTAATAGCCGCTGCTGTGAGAGACTGATAAAAAGCAAATACTTCCCTCTCTGAGAACCCAGTGCACGGGCGGGTTTGATCCTCGCTAGAAGCTTATGGATGTATGTGACATTAAAGTATGTAAGTTGCATGCTAGTAAGCACTATAAGCCCTTAAGGCTGCAGTAAGGTGATTTTCTGCTTTCCTAAACAACCATTGTGCCTTTTGTTTCAATACAAGTTTAAAATGTATATATCGTTAAAGAAGAGTTAGAGTTATTATTAAAATTAGTAAGAAGGTCCGTCAAGAGGACGGCCCACATAAATCAAGTCGTGCCGCATGCGCCTCCTAACGGCAAGAATTGGCGAGGTAGTGCATGAAACACATAAGTGGCGCAAACTGTCTAATTACATCATGATAATTTATGTTTTGACCTGTAACAAGTCAACCGTGACCTAAATCGAAAATCCAAAACTTTTATGCAAGGTTTGGCGACAAACTGTTTCGAATGAGGTATTGATCGTTGAAGTCGGTTCATAACTCTGAAAGTAGTTGCAATGTTAATTACAAACATAGTTACATTTTTGCAGTTTTATAGAGTAGATATTATAATAAATTTAATTTTTTCCATATTCTTAACAGCAAGCTTTGATCCTACACTGATGTTCGCGCCAATCTCCAAATTATATTTATTTTGAAGTTTAAATTAGGCCCGGCTATAATTTTTTGATTTCCTCTTATATATATTTGAAATTTGTGATATCGGCCCAATAGTCCAAACATGCGTTGCGATAGGTCGGCGGTCTCGGCCGCGGGCCTTTGGGCACTTGCATTGGCACTTCGGCTTCGTTTAAATCGCGCGACATTAAGCCTTTGCTTTATTCATTTTTAAACATGGCATTTCGATTACGTTTAGTTCGCGCGACTTTATACTTTTGCTTTTATTCATTAAAACTTGCATTTCGCATTTCGTTCGCGGCATTACGCTTTTAAATTTATTTTGTTCGCGGCATTACTCTTTTGAATTTGTTCAAGTTTTGCATTTGGCCTTTTCTGGCTGTGTTCTCGCAGGCATATTTGCTGTAAGTCGGGAACATTTTTTTCTTTTTTTAACGGAGAGTTTGTCGGCGGCTTTACTCGGTCCATTTTCTTTCATCTGGCTTGACGAAGGAACCTTTTACACCAGGAAGACGCTACCGTTTCGGCTTCTACTGTGAAGATTGGGGTAACTTGTGCTGTTTTTTATCCATATCCTTATATCCTTTTTTCTGGAAGCCCCAGGACCAACAGCAGGGAACCGATATTTGAGAGAAAGCGCCATTCCCACAGGTAAGTGTTTTAACTTTAGATTTGTTTCAAGTTCTCTATTCAAAATTCAAAATTACCTATACAGTCCACTTATTCCGGCCGCAACAACTAACGACAGAAAACTTTCTCAACTTTTAAATTGTTTTAGTGTAAAATTGCTTACATCTGTTAGAAAAAAATTATGCTCCAGAATGTCCTTAAATCCAATTGATGTAAACTTTTCAAGCCCACCTCATTTTTGGTCCATCATTTATTTTATTATTTTTTTTTACCTTCTTGTATCTTTTTATAACTTAAGTTGGCGCAGTTGTGTTTATAATTTTATGAAAAATTTTAAAGTGCTTTATTGTGGCAGAGGATAATTAAATATTAATATTGTGTTCGTACAATTTTCAAACAATGCAATCAAATACGAAAACACCGAAAAATGATCTAACGCTGAAACACACTTATTTATCTATGATAAATTTACAAAATATATGAAAATATTTTTTACTTTTTTTGCTTTGTTCTGTACTACTTCTTGTCTTGCGGTTTCATAATTGTTATTATTTATGTTAGAGATACGATTGCATTTTATATTTTCAAAAAATACAAATTCGTTGACGAGCGCAGGCATAAGGATACACTACAAAACACAAATAAAATGTAAGCCATTTGTTTTCCAAAGTTTACATTTGAAAACAAATAACAAAAAAGCTTTATTAATCAAAATTATTGTAAAATTAACCGGAAACCACCACAATACATTAACTATGATAAATAATATGAAAACTAGTATTTTGCATCAACCAACTGTTTCTATTACATGCTACTATTTTATAAATGCTCTATAATTAATTGGAAATTTTATGTTTGCAACCGTATCTTAAAGTTTTTTCCAAATAAATTAATTTGGACATAATACTAGAAGTACAATTTCAAATTATGTATATATATATATATATATATATATATATATATATATATATATATATATATATATATATATATAATACGGTAAAACGCCGACGGACTCTCAGTTAAAAAAGAAAAAATGTTCCCGACTTACGGAACATTTTCCTGCGAGAACAGCCAAAAAAGGCCAAATGCAAAACGTGAACAAATTCAAAAGCGTAATGCCGCGAACAAAATGCGAAATGCAAGTTTTAATGAATAAAAGCAAAAGTATAAAGTCGCGCGAACTAAACGTAATCGAAATGCTAAGTTTAGAAATGAATAAAGCAAAAGCTTAATGTCGCGCGAACTAAACGAAGCCAAAGTGCCAATGCTAGTACCCAAAGGCAATTGCGCGGCCCGCGGCCCAGACCGCCGACTTATCGCAATGCATGTTCGGACTATTGGGCAAATTTCAAATATATATAAGTTTGCTTAATTCAACAACTGTTAAGGTGCTAATCCTAGATACAAATCCATTTACTATTAATTTATTACTCTCTAAGTTTATCTTGTAAGGACACTGAATGGATAAGGACTAAAAGTAGACAAAATAAGAGGAAAAAAATGGATACCTCCTTTACACCTCCTACTTCTCAATGCTTTACAAATGAAGATAAAACTAAAGTTAAAAAGGTACAACCCCCACCTCCAATAACCGTGGAAGAAGTTAAAGAATACATTTAGTTTCTAGAACTCCTTACGGAACAAATACAAAAAGACAAATTTAATACAAAAATTGTTAATAAAGTATATATTAAAGTCAATACGGTAAATGGTGATACTTATCGTAATGTAACAAGAATATTAAAAGAAAAAACTACATATTCATGGCATACATATGAAGATAAAAGGAAAAGACCAATCAAGGTAATAGCCAAATATCTACCATGTTCCTGTCAAACATATAGTATAATTGAAGAATTAGAAAACAGAGGATTCAAAGCTTTAAATGCTGTCAACAAAATAAAATGGAAAACAAAAAACCTCTTGATATGTTTATATTGACCTTTGATCATAACGAAGACATAAATAAGATTCAGGCTATTAGGCATATACAGCAATGTAAGGTGGAGATCCAACCCTATAAAACTTGTAAATTAATACCGCAATATAAGAAGTGCCAGGTTTATGGCCATACACAAAGATATTTTAATAAAGAAGCGAGATGCGTCAAATGTGTAGGTAAACATCACACAAAAGATTGTATTAAACCGAAAACAGCTAAACCAAAATGTATACATTGTGGTGAAGAACACCCAGCAAATTATCGCGGGTGTAAAGTAGCCATTGAATTACAAAAAATTAAAAATAAAGCTATGGAGAAAAAAACGCCTAATGCATTTAACGAAATAACAGAAGAAAAACAGAAAAAAGATAATAAAGGAAATCTTGCCGTACCTAACAAAGTTAGTAACGTATGCAAGCGTTACGGCAAAAAACGAATTATGCAGACGAATGACCAGCAAAATAACAATATAGAGCGAATTCTCCATACTATCTTAACCAAATTAGATAAACAAGAAACTATTATTACCGCATTAGATAAACGACTGAAAAGACTTAAATTTAGCGCTAAGGGAGCTATACCTAAAACTAATTCAAATGGCCAATTTTATTAAAATCCTTACTTGGAATACTAATGGACTCCGTAAACACCTACAGGAGCTCCAGTTAGTAATAGAGACAGAAAACATAGATATAGCACTCATCTCAGAGACCCATTTCACTAAATACTCTTTTGCTAAGCTTAATGACTATAAAAGTTATCATGCAATACATCCTGATAATGATGCTAAAGGAGGAAGTGCGGTGATAATTAAAAAAATATACAACGTTATGAAGAACCGAAATATGTCACAAAAAAATGCAGGTGACTGCAGTTAAAATGAAAACGAGCAGTATTTGTTAACAGTAGCAGGAATTTACTTCCCGCCTAGACATACCATACGTAAAGATGAATACAATGACCTATTTAACTACCTAGGTAGAAGATTTATTATAGGAGGAGACTACATTGCGAAGCACACGCATTGGGGGTCCAGAACAATTACCACCAAGGGTAGGGAACTGCTAAAAGCAACCAGCGAATATGGAGACATATTTATATCTACGGGAAAGCCGACATACTGGCCCTCGGACCCTAAGAAGGTACCTGACCTGATTGACTTTTTTATAGTCAAAAACATGTCACCCAACTACATGCAGATAGATGAATGTCACGACTTATTATCTGATCATTCAGCTACAACTTTAACTTTGAGTGAAGATATAATACAGAAAGTAAATAATCCTACATTAGTTAATAAATACAGAGATTGGACAAGCTTTAAGCAAATACTTGACAACAAAATAAAATTAGACGTGCCCCTTAGAAATGAAGAAGAATTGGATGATGAATTAGAAAAATTCAATAAAGATATCCAGACAAGCGCTTGGGAGTGCACCCCAGATATTAAAAGACGACTAAGTGGCTGCTGCTACCCGGAAGAAGTGAAGAAGCTAGTAACTGAAAAAAGAAAAGCAAGACGAAAGTGGTTTCAAACCAGAACCCAGAAAACTATATTAAATAATCTAACACAACAGTTGACAAGAGAAATTAAAGAGCTGAAAGAGGAATCTATTGCTAACTATTGGACTAACTTGACCAATGATCGCAGTACAGATCATTCCTTATGGAAATCAACAAAAAGGCTAAAGAGGCCTATTGCGCAAATACCACCCATCAAAAAAGATGATGGAAGTTGGGCTAGGAGCAACGAGCAAAAAGCGGAATGTTTTGCTGCTCATCTGGAGAGCATTTTCCAATCCTACGACCTGCAAGAAGAAGAAGTAATGGAAGAAACTATCCTATTGGTCGAAGAAAATATAACAACGGTGACGACAGGAGAAGTTATTAAACAAATTAAAAACAATATAAACCCTATCTAGGCCCCAGGATACGACTTAATCACAGGCGAAATCCTGAGGAAATTACCAAGGAAAGCGATCGTAAAGTTGACCAATCTAATTAATGCAGCAATTAGACTCAAATATGTACCCTCATTGTGGAAGGTAGCGGAAATAGTTACGGTACTAAAACCAGGTAAGCCTTCACATATAGCTTCCTCCTATAGACCGATATCATTATTACCGGTCATATCTAAATTATTCGAGAAATTGCTACTCAAGAGAATGCAGCTGATTATAAAGAGAAGGAAGCTGATCCCAGACCACCAGTTTGGGTTCAGATGTAGGCATTGAACGGTGGACCAGGTCCATAGAATTACTAATATTATAGAAAAAGCACTAGAAGAAAAACAAGTATGCTCTGCAGCCTTCTTGGATGTCGCGCAAGCCTTTGATAAGGTGTAGCACGAAGGCTTGCAGTGGAAATTAAAATCTATCCTACATAAACAATATTCGGATATATTAAACTCCTATCTAACAAATAGATTCTATAGAATCAAGCAAGAGGACGGCTATTCTGAACTCAAAGAAATTAAAGCTGGAGTACCGCAAGGCAGTGTCCTGGGCCTGGTACCTTCTATACACGAGTGATATCCCGGAATCAGAAAATGACACGGTGGCAACTTTTGCGGATGATACTGCCATACTAACAGTGGGTGAATATAATACAGAAACAACCAACAAACTTCAAAATGCCATCAATAAGTTCCAGAAATGGACCAAGAAGTGGAAAATCAAATTTAACGAAAGTAAATCAGCGCACATAGATTTTACAAATAAAAGGATATAACTCGTACCAATAAATATAAATAGACAAACGGCTCTGTATGCTAATACAGCAAAGTACCTCGGTTTTACGTTAGATACGAAACTTCGCTGGAAAGCGCATGTGAAGAAAAAAAAAGAAGAGCTAAACATCAAATATAAAAAAATGTACTGGCTTCTGGGAAGAAACTCAGTTCTGTCAATACACAATAAACTACTGTTGTATAAGCAAATCTTAAAACCCGTGTGGACATATGAATCACAGCTTTGGGGTTGTACCGCAAAAACAAATATCAAGACTATACAAACGTTCCAAAACAAGGTTTTAAGAAATATAGTTAATGCGCCTTGGTATATTAGAAATGAAGATCTCCATAGGGACCTTGGTGTAGAATATGTGGAAAAAGAGATCCAAAAATATGCAAGAAGCCATGAAGAACGACTTCTACAACATGGAAACATCGAGGCCATCCAGTTAGTGGATAATGCAAATCAGCTAAGAAGACTCAAGAGCACTAAACCCCATGAGTTAGTGTAGTGCAGTAAATTGTTAGCGTTAAAGCAGAGAATTGTGTTAAGAGCGTGAAAAAAGTGTTTTAGAAGTTAGACTTGGCTAAGAAGACAGCAATGGGTGACTCTTAGTAACTAAGATCTTTAGTAAAGTAGGATTAGAAATAAGTTACTTATTAGTCTAAGACTAGATTGTAGCATTAAATAATCAAAAAAAATCTTGTATCCTTTATTTTTAGCACTTTGCATATTTTTAAGTTTTCTTTTAGTTGCTCCTGTGTATATTCTTCCTTCGCACGAAATGATTTTAGCTTACAGATTTGTTTCATAATTTTTTTTTATCTTACAGTAGTGAGTTTATTTAGTATTTGTTTTCTTTGCCGTTTTGGAATTTACTTACTATTATTGTTTGCTCGACCAACTTCCTTTCTCTTGCAAAACTCTTAATGTTTTCTTATTTTCGAATTTCAATGTCTTCGCTTATTTCTCCTTGTACTTCGCTGCATATTAAATAATAATTCTTATTCTGCTCCTACATTTGGTGCTGCCGTTCACTCAGCATTCTTTAATAGTTTTGTCTTTTTTTTCCAAATTGTTCGTTTTTTATTTATTTGTTTTTTTGTATTTATCATACTTTTTCTTTGTCTAACATATTTTGTTCTTTTAATAATTAACGATATATTGATTTATTTGCCAGTTTCATTAAAATGCTTAAAATGTTCACTGAATTTTTTGTTTGAACTAAACTAAGTCGTACTCATAACAACCAAATAGTTGGTATTGTTACCAAGTGAAACCAGATTTGTTTTTGTTGCGATAGAGAAATATTTTAAAAAGTTATAAATAGCAATGCAAGCGAACTGGAAAAATATAATAAAATTTTATTAGTAGCAACACAAACAATACCCCCGATTTGTCACAGATTGAGTTACAACAATAAACTCCAGTTGACACGCAGAACTGCACTTTCCGACGGCGTTTTAACAAGTTAGTTGCATTTGTTGCGGCCGCAGCCCAGCGTTTTACCATGGTCCGAACCAAAGTTCTGTGCGGTTTGGTGCTTCTGCTGTATTGTATTGCTAATTCGCAGAGCTTGATATTGGGGCAGTGCCCTAGCACAAAACCCGGCTTCGAATGCACCTGCCCTAAGGGCATTCTCGTGTTTTGCGAAATCAACGGCGACGACGAAGTACCCATGTGTGTCCTCAATTACAGTAAAAGTCGTGCTACCTGCCCCGCGGATCTTTGAACAGAGCAGGTAGATTTCAAGTGGGTGAATTAAAAATGACCTGGACCTTTGTACAATTTAAATTGCACCGAGCTGATGCTTTACAGTTTTGTTTGTAAGTTAGTGAAGTAGAAGAATAAAATGTGCAATAAACGTAATTTTTTTTATTGTTTTATGCGCAGCATTTAATTTAAAATTAAAGATTGCTTATAGTGTATTTGAAGATAAAGTTAAAAAACTAAATGTAACCTTTAATAGCAATATTCTCGTTTAAAAATTTTCATCACCATTTTCTTCCATTGTTGCTATCGATGGAAGTGACTTAAATTGTGTTCTCCAAGTTTTTTTATTGACTATATAGGAAAAGGTGGGATAATGATTTATCTAGAAAATAATGATTGCTGAGTATTGTTGATAAACGTTTCTAGCCCACAAATATCACATAAAATTGCGTTTATTGAACCTATTAATATGCCAACATCTTTAACAAGCTGTACTATAATCAAACGATAATTTTCCATTACGTTGTTTCTAAGTTTTTCGATATTTTCTTCGGTTGTTGTTGCTGACAGACGTCCGGAATGAGGTTTACCTTCTTTGCACTCACGACTTTCTCTAAACAGTTTACACCACTTAAATTCAGTTTTTCTCAATAACGATTAATTACCGAATACTTTCTCCGCCATTTTAAACGTTTGAGTAGAATTAATTTTATTTTTAACACAAAATTTAATGCAATTTATTTATATAACTTTAATGTCGGTCAGCGCAGACTGAAATTATCTGCTGCAAAATTAATTAAGCACTTGGTTTCTTTTACCATTCAAAATTATACAAAATATTTTCTTCATTGTCGGTCGAGTTTCGACCCTTACCTAAGAAGTTAGCATTCAGTGTTTGCAACGCGCCTGCTCCAGGATAGATCGCGGCAAACCGTAGCCAGGTGCACATCTGCCTAATTAAGTTTGTCGCTAGCTATTTTTTGTATCGGTACATTAAAATATATGCTTTACGCATCGATAGTGTTTATATTTACAATTTACCACTCTAATACCTATAAGATTTTTAAAAATTTACAAAAGCCAAAAAGTAGATGCACGAGATGCGTTTAAGTACTAAGGTCTCTAAATTGTTTTCTGAAAAAGTACCCACCCAAGAAAGTTAAAATTCTATTACTTCTCAACGTAATCTCTGTTTACACGTATATATTTTTCACAATATCGTCGCTATGACTTTATGATTGCTAAGAACATCTTTTTAGGGGTGTGCTTGTCCCACTGGAAAATCGCTGTTCAAGTAACGGCTTTACTGGAAACTGAGCGGCTACGGGAGTATCCTTCATTGTGTCAATATGTCCTGAGCTATTCCCACCCGTGTAGCCTTATGTCTGCCGGTCAGTATTTGTGAGACCTACCTTTCGCATTTTTAAGTCATCGTGCAAAATCGACTGCAGGGATACTACGGAAATGCTAAGTTTACAGGCGATATCTCGCACACCTAATCGACGGTCTTCGATAACAACTTGCTTTAATTGCAAAATCATGGTTTTAGTCTTATTTAAACTTTCTCACCTACGAATGCACATTTTTAACATCCATAACGCCTCCACCGCATGTCTCATTTATTTGGCGATAAATTTTGATACGCGTGCCAGTACGCAAAAGAAGAAAATAGACAGTTACATATTGTTTTTGAATACTAAACTAAATATTACAAATTCAAAAACAAATTCAAACCACATTTACTGCTGAGATAAAAATTTGGAAACATTAGAACTTGAACACACATCGTAAATAAACTACTATAACTTATTAACTATTTAACAAATTAAACTAAAATTAAAAGTAAATATGGACAGCAGTGCACAATTTAAGTAAAACATACTGAAATCAAATAAACTATTTTTTGTTAGTCGTGCAGACTTTATCCGTCAGAATAAAAAACTGAAACTTTTAATATAATAATTAAGCATTATACGATACTATAAATTAAAATTTGCTTTCAGAAAGCTAATATTTGTCATACTGTTCTCCTGTAAGACAGTGCAGCAAATACCGCACCGCCAGATCGAAATCAAGGTTCCACGTCATCGCCCTGCGACTACAAAAACTGAAATGGAACGGCGTCGATCACCTCATCAAGAGCCACAATTTTTTTCGGATGCTTTATTGTACAACGTGGCCTTTCAGCGGGATTTAACCTCATTTTGCTGAAAGCCTCCCTCACTTAAGTAAATTGGCACTTAGAGCCTAGGTGGGATTTTTTAACCGCGCGCTCATATTATGTGTACTTTAAAAAATTTCCGCGTAGATCACGGAAGTGGTAGGAAAGCGGAGTTTATTCAGGTGCAGGCAGCTTTGCGTGTGAAATAAATTTAGTTTATAACTGCTGTTTGCCTAGTATTATAAATTCATTTTAGAAAGATTAAATTGTTTTAATTATTATAATACATTGGTAGTTCGCTGCGTAACTCGGTTTAATCTTGTTAATTTTATAGGTTACCTTATTTCGACATAATTTCTTTATAGTTCAACGCACTTGCTCCAATGTTCTACCAAGTTCGAAATTGCTTCGCAAAATTGAACTTTTTGGGCCTCTTAAAATACTCGATACGCTCTGTATTACCCTGTAGTGTCATTCAAACTTTTATCTAATTAGAAAAGTCTTGAGCTTTGGAAGAGGTAGTAATCTGAAGAAGCTAAGTTAAGCAAATAGAGTACAATAGCTACAATAGAATGATATATTTTCGTTTAAATGTTCTAAAAGGATTTTTTGCTATCGCATTTCTAAACTACTTATAAGCGCTGCATCGCATTTGTTAGTAATAGCGTTTTCGTAACCGACGTAGTTAATTAACAAAATTCTTTTTATATTACAAAAGCCTAACGGACTTCTTTTTCAGCGAATAGTACGTTTTCATTTTGAATATCCCAGTGCCAGGATTATTTATATACAATAAAGTAGACTCGCTACCATCTAATTTGAAACCCAAGCCGTATCGCGGATTTTGTCGATGAATTCTGGTACAGCAGTTTTTTAAATAGCAGGACCTGCTACGTCTTATATGCTAGTACTGCCACGCTCGAAGTAGCTTAGTCAAATCAAACAGTTTTATAAGAAGAAAATAAGGCATTTAATGTGGAAAAAACCTTTTATGGATTTCCTATTCTGTATTATATAAAAAAAATTAATTTTCTCAAAGATTATGATTGACAATGATAGAAAGACTAACAATGTATTACATTTAGGTTACAAATATTTTAGTTAATCTAATTATACATATTTATTTATATTGCAGATAACAAACCTCAAAAAATACTGTATAAAATTACATAAAAACTTTTAACCTTCTAACAACTAAAAAAATTGTTAAAAACGAACACGTATTTACATTATGTGGTATTTCCATTTGCACATTAGATGCGCCTCTTATAAAGTTTTTAAATTGTGATTTTATCAGCATTTAAAGATATTCTCTAATTTCGGTAAAATAATCGATTTTAAGTTTAATAAAACTCTGACACTATTTACATTATTCATAATTTCACCAGTTGCACAATTAGATAAAAGCTTTATAAAGATTTTTAATTTGCAATTTCTTTTCCATTAAAGTTATTAGACATTAAGAAACGGATAAAAGATTAGAAAAATTAAGGATGTCAAATAAATGGACCTATATAAGACATTTTATCGAGCGAATCTTGTCATATAATATAACAAAATCAGTCTTCCATCTACATAAGTCTATTAACTACGTCAGATAAGAACATGGCGTAGTACTAAAAAGAGTTAGAAAATAAGATGCTATAAAGAAGAAGAAGAAGAAATATGGAAACAATTATAACAGATAATAGTAAACATAAACCAAGCGGTCATACTAGTAAAGAAGTATCAACAAAAGCAAAAATATAATAACAAAGAGTGTGAGAAAATGTCGGAAGAAAAAAAAGTAACAACGAATTGAATGCCTCTTAATAAAGGAAAAAAATAACCAAAAAACTATGTAAAAAAAGAAACGACAAATCAAAAAAAAATTTGAAACAAGGAAATAACATCGTTCTATCAAAGAGCAAAAAAATAAATAAATAATACTACAATTGACAATCGTATTAAAAAAATAAAGTAGAAGCATTAAGAACGAAATGCTAGAAACAAAGAAAACACTTTGAAAATTTACTAAATGACAGGGAAAAGGACAAACAAGCAGAACATTACCAACTAAAAGAAACAGAAGTTAGTACAGAAGAACCAACTAGTAAATAAATAGAGAGTGCAATAAAAGCTATTAAATTAACACAATCCTAGGAAAAGCAATATAATATCAGAAATTATTAAAGCGGGGAAAACAATTAAGAAACAAAATGAGTTAAATGGTAAAACCAATACGGAGAAATGACAAAATAAAAGAGAAAATCTCTATATATAAAAAAGGAGGCCCATTTCTATATGGAAACTATACTTGTTGCAAGATTTAGGGTAAATAATAAGAAAAGGGCTAAATAAATACACCAAAAATATTTTGGGTGAGTTTCAGGTTTTATAAATAACAGAAGCACGACGGATTAATACTTAAATAACTAAAAGCTACTAACTATAAATATAAAATAGAACTGCACGCATTATTCCTTGACCTCAAGCAAGCCTATGATAGTCTTAATAAAAAAATCTGTATTAAGAAATGTGTCAATTAGAGATTCCGGAAAAACGCATTAGGCTAACGAATATAACGCTAGAAAACACAAAATAGCATGGAATGGGAAAGAATCACAAGAGTTCAAGATAGGAAGGGGGCTCAGACAAGATGACTCTTTGTAATCGACACTCCCCGACAATAAAAGCAAAAATAAAGAAAATAAAATACAGTCGATGAAACTATATTTAATAACGAACATCAATGCATGGCTTTTGCGTATAATTTAACAATTATAGCAAGAACAAAAAAGGGCGAAGAAGAGTCTAAAGAAAATAGAATAAGGAGCAAAAGTACGATCTTGATATAAATCAAGATAAAACAAAAGATATGGTAGTGGAAAAAAACACAGAAAACTTAGGAAAAAGAAGATAACTTGAGTTTAATCACAAACAACAAAGAATACAATTTAAGAGAACAGAAATATTCTTCTATTTAAGTGAAGCTATTGAAGAAAATGGACATAAAAAACATGAGATACAAAAAGAATTGTAAATGGAAATCAAAGAGATGCTTGATGTTCAAAGTATGTTTTCAGAAAGACAAGAAAGAATTTACAGTAGTCATCAGACCTACTGCCACTTATGCTTGTGAAACGTGGTTACTAAACAAAGAAAAAAAATGAAAAGGTGGGAAAGAAAAATGTTACGAGCTATATATGAAGGAATTACAACAGACGGGTGGAGGTGGAGGAGAAAAATAAACCAAGAATTAGGACTGTTTAAAAATCCAACCATTATAGCATCTGCCAAGACACAAAAAATAAGACGGCTGGGGCATGTAAAAAGAGTAAGTGCAGAAAGATTGCTAAATTTAGTCCTAAGCAGAAGACCAATAGGAAAGACAAGAAAGGGTAGGCCGAGAAAAAGATAGAGGAGCAAGATAGAAGTAGATTTTAAAAAGGTGAGAGTAGCAAACAGTAGAGAATGGAAGAAGACAGCACAAGAAATACTTAGAAAAAGGTGGTGAAAAATGAAATCAATTAAATTTAAAATGCGAAATTTAGAGACAATAAATTAAAATATACGTTATGTAAAGTATGTCCTAGGCCTTCACGACTTCATAGAGCAAATAAAGAAAACAATTATCATTAACACAATTATTAAATAATATAATTTTATGCTTTTCACTGTCCAACCAAAAGCTTTTATAGTCCTAATTTTATTTTTATAGGTTCACTTTTACTCTTCATCTAGTAGCAACATGCTAATAGGAAAACTTCAGTAATATTATTTAGCATTTAGTGTACATTAAGTATTTCTCATGACTGTACAGGACTATAAAATTTAATTGTTTTTAGCTGTAATAAATCACCGCTGGATAAACGAGAATTAATTAATAAATAGAAATATTTTCCAATAAAAGTTTTGTAATAAATTACGAAAATCATTAATTTTAGAAACGTTAAATGACATATTCGTTTTATTTGCATTCAGTTTTATAAGTATTCTTTTGTCCACAATATTTCTTCTAATCAGGGCCTTCTGCCGGGGACAATAAGAAAATAATTTAAAATATAGAAGAAGCTTAAAAACAAATAAAAACATAAAACTAGAAGATGTAAAGAATATTATAAGAAGGGCTAAAAAATGAAAACCGATGGATAGGAGGGATAACAAGACTATGGACACTAAAGGACTACAGAGTTTTTTTTTATATATTTACGCACTTGGCGCATACATTGAAACTAGTTAATAACTATCTAGCAATTTTATTTTAACAATTGCTTACTTAAATCTAAGTTACCTTACATGTGAGTAATTCTTAGCGTTTGATGGATGTGTTCCCACTGGCGCACTCCACATAAAGTTTAAAACACTCTTTTCACATATTTTAGATTGCCCTTAATTCACTTACTTCACTTACACTAGCTCGAAGGGTTTTAGCCTTTTTAGTCTACGAGTAAGCTGATTGTTGTCGAGTCTTGCTTCATGTTTTTTCGCGAACCTTTTTATTTCCGCATTGACCGTTGGCACTTGTAGGTCCTTGTGGATATCATCGTTTCTGATGTACCAAGGAGCATTAACAATGTTACGAAGTACTTTGTTTTGGAAGGTTTGTATAATTGATACATTAGATTTCTTCGTGCATCCCCAGAGTTGCACGCCGTAGACTCAAACGGGTTTTAGAATCTGTTTATACAACAGCAACTTATTATGCAGGGATAGCTCGGAGTGTCTTCCAAGTAACCACCACATATTTTTAAATCTAATGCAAAGTTCTTTGAGTTTTTTCTTAACGTGTTCTTTCCACCTGAGCTTGGTGTCGAGTGGTAATGCTGTGTTAGCGTGTGGAATTGTCTGCTGATTGATCACTATGGGTAAGTAATCAACTCTTTTGTTGGTGAAGTTTATGTGAGTAAACTTCGCCTCATTTAATTTAATCCGCCATTTCTTGGTCCAACTAGTGACGCTGTTTGCAGTTTGTTTGTCGCTGCTTCTATCTCGTTGCTTGTAGCCAGCAATGCAGTGTCGTCAGCAAATGTAGCTGTCTTCACTCCATCGCTCATAGGGATGTCGCTGGTGTAGAGCAAGTACAAGATTGGTCAAGGACTACAGAGTTAACAAAAATATTTAATATGGCATGGGAGGAAGGGGTTGTGGCAAAAGGTTGAGAGAAAGGTGACAGGAGAGACTGTAACAACATCGAGGAAATACCTTGCTGGTATAGCGTCTAAGGTATCTTAAAAATAAAACGAAACTAAAAACTGGAACCCCAGCAAGAACTGCCTTAGGGTGGCTTCAAGAAAGGTAGAAGTACACAAGATCACATATTTACAATTGAAGAAATGGTAATACACAAATTATGAAATATATTAAGGTTTTCGTCACATGAAAAATGCATTTGAATATGAAGAACAAGTATAGGAAAATAAGAAAAATTAATATCAAATTAATAAGGGCAATAATCAGAACGTATAAATACAGCAGAAATACAATAAGAACAGACAACATCTAGTGATCAGATTAGGATCCTGATCTAACTGTTAAATGATCGATATAATAAAAGAAGAAGGAAAGAGCGTATATTTAATGCGGGGTATAGAAATTTAAAAACAGTCCGGATAGGCAGATGCGCTTTTGCTGACCACCTTGTTATATCCGCAAAAAATTGGAAATAATTTATAAATAAACTACATATATAGAATATAAAATTAGAATAGGAGAAACTAAAAATAAATTAAGAGAAAACAGATATAATGTTTAGTGGGCCATCAGATCGAAAAGTTAACATCTAGCTAAATGGAAAGGCAATGAAACAAGTTGACACTTTCAAAAATGTGAACAAATATAAAATAAAAATCAAAGACATAATAAAAAATGCAACAAAGGTTTGCCACAGTCTTAGTGATAATTGGAAAAGAGAAAAATTGCAGTAAAAACAGAAATGAGTATATATATAGAGCTGTATTTGTACCTATACCAACATAACAACAAAAATTCTAAAGAGGAAAATTCAAATTAAGTAAATTAAGTATTTAAGACGAAGGGATTATGAGGAAAGAGATTATATAAGAAACGACGGTATCAGAAAGTAGTTATAGATGTAACTACTAATAAAACGGGTTGAGGGCTGTTAACAAACAGGAAGATGATAGGAAAAGCTTAAGGATATTAATGAGATCAGACTAGTTAAAAGAGCGTGGGAAACTAAACGTCAAAGCAAGAACAATAAAAAACAACCAAAAATAACATGAAATTAAAAAATAGAGAGGATAGTAGAAGACAAATGGCGAAAAAGGGACCAGAAAAGGTTTATTTGTAGGAAATGTAACGCTTTACATCTAAAGGTAAACAAGGTTACTGATGATCGTTATGATGAATACATACGGACTAATATAAATTAATAAATCCTGGGGTTCAAATGCCTGACGGATGTCCTGCCCAGTTAGTAAGAATAATTGAGTACCTGAATTCACTTCCAACAACCATATTAAAGATGGTGTACGATGACCAGCAAGGCAAATATATGAGAGCCTTAACCTCTCAATTTGCAGACCATGCTCCTTAGTGGGGAGTAGAAGTCTTATCATTATTTTTTAGTATTAAATTTAAGTATTGTTGTCAGTTTAGCATTAGAAGAAATCTGAAACTATTGAATAATGAAAAATGGGGTTAACAAAGAAAGCTTTATAATGAAATAGGAAAATTATTCTGATGAACACTAAGTATCTTTAAACTAACACAAATTTATTTATAACAGCGCGTTTTTGTACCTAATATTGACCTTTTTAAATTATTACATCGCATATGAGCAATGATTAAATTAAGTAAAGAAATTTTACGCAAGATGGGTGTAGCCATTATTATTACCCACCATATTTCCGTAAATAAAATGCAAGCTTTAGGTTAAAATTCTTGACCAAATATACTTTAATCTTGTCACTACTGGTCTATTATACAATTCTAAAATTATTTTATTTGCACGCCCCATTAGGTAATAATAGTTATTCCTATACATCGCTGAACATCTTAGGTTACGTTTGGTATATTCAGGTCATTACGCAGTGTTTTATTGGTAATATGCAAAAGTGCCTCCTTTACAGTAAAAAGTGTCTTGAATTGAAATATTTAAAGAATCTTAGTGTGGGACGCTTTAGCAAAATTCTACAGTTAGATACCGTCAGTCCATACGGGCTTCAGCATTACTTTATATAGCAGAAGTTTGTTAGGTCAAGATTCTCGAAAGTAAATCCCAATTATTGTATTGAAAACGGAGTTTCGGACAAACTTTTTTGATGGTCGACGAACCATTAGAGAAGAGATCCCTGATTAGACTTTGCTTTGGTATAAGTATTCGTCATTCTTCTAATGACTAGAAAGTCCAATAAGTCTGGAATTTTGTTAGTCAGAGCGCCGATTAAAGAGAGCTGCAATTATTATTTTAAATTGCTTTCATCAGGTTACGTTCTTTTGGACTAGTTAGTCTTGAATCCTATGCGGCATGATACGCATTCCATTCTTCTGCGACAACAAAGCATGTTGATAAATTATTATGCTCTGCAGTAGTAATAGTATGTTTAGGTGGTGAATATCCATCACTAATGAGTAAAGATGCGTTTGAATTTTTAATGCAAACACATTGAATTTTTTTTCTGCAAGGTGTTGCTCCAGTGTATAATGAATCATCGAATTTTTGATAACAGCTCTTTTTTCGTAAGCCGTATTATGCGGACGGTTAGACAGATATATTGCACGGAATGGTATCTTTATTGCAATTCTTGATGTTGAATGAGTACCCGATATTTGTAATACATCCCTGTTTGTAAACGAAGCGGTGTTGTTAATTTAGAAACGTAACAGGCAATTTTGATGGCATTGATTACCGTATTTTTTTTGCTCGCTTTATTTTGAATTCTAGTTGTGATGCTTTAGAAAGCGTGAGACCAGCTTTAAATTTTCGTGCCCGAGGCCTTGTTTGTTTGGTGGTAAGAGTTTCCACATCCCGGTGGCTGTTTTGTTGAAGGCTATTCAATTGCGGTATTCGATATTTTGCTGCCCAGAGCTTTTCGTTCCGGAGATCGTTTTGTTGGCCGATTGCATTTCGAGAGTTAAAATTTTGGCAGCGGACAGACTCGGTTCGGTTTCCTTGTATCTCACCCGACAAGGAACCGAGAAAACCTAGTCGCAAACTCGGACACCATCCAGTTGGAAAACCTACATCAGGAAAGACGCTTCCGATCGGCCCCGCAGCGAAGATTGGGGTAACCTGTCCTTTTTTCCACTCACACCCTTTTTTCTCTTCCTAGATTTCCCAATAGACTAGCGCGGGGAGTCGAGTTCTGCATCAGAGCGTGCCAAAAGGTGAGTTTTTAGCTTTGGATTTTGATTGAAGTTCCTTTGTTTAAAATTTAAAATTACGATACAGTACAGAAAAATGGTTATGATCAAGGTTGGAAACATATTTAATACCTTGCTATTTTGTTTCAAAGGTAAAATAAACATATTCTTTATTTTATTTTAAAAATGGCAGTTTAGTGTCCGAATCGTTGTTTCTTCTCCTGGCAGTTGCTTGCGCAAGTGTTCTTGCATTTTAGGAAGAATTATTGTTAATGATATTGTAAAAGGAGAAAGTCGTTTACATTTTGAAGTGCTTGTTAATTAATTCTGTTTGATATGCGTCTAGAAGGCAAGTTTATTATTTTTTTTTTTTGAGGTCTGTTTAAATAGCACAGCCTTTGTAATTGGCCGGATGAGCACCATTGCAATGATATCATTTTCCAGGAATTTTTTTGACCTTTTACAAAGGGTGGCGATACGATTTCTGTCGTATTTAACATAATAAAATAATTTAACGCATTAGCTTTTAGTGTGGCCATGATTTTGATAGCTAGTACATTGAGATATTATGTTTTTCTTCCTAAGTAGGAGCTTCCACTTAGGCATTTAAGTTGCTTAAATATTCTAATAGGTTGTCTAAAACTTTTGATCGGACCTATTAAAATTTAATTTATATTTATTTGTATTTAATGTAGACTTTTTTCGCACGTCTCTTGATATACAACACTTACACAGTTCTTACAAGATGGAGCTTTCACTAGAAGATATTCGATTATTGTTGCAATTTCAATAAAATTGGATTGACAAATGAATACTACTGAGGCCGGCAGAAATGTTTGCAAAGTTTACGTAGACGGTATCGTTGAAGAAGCCACTGCTAGACGTTGGTTTACAAAGTTTAAAAAAACGAAGAAAATTTTATAGACAAGAAACTTTCGAGACGTTTGCAAAAAATCGATCGTCAAGCTGTGCTCAACACAAATGAAGACAATCCATCGACGACTTGCCAAATTTTGGCTAATGACTTTAATTGTACTCCTCAAACAATTTACAATATTCTTCAGAAAGCAGAAAAATAATGGAAGAAGTAAAAGTTGGTGACACACCAACGAATTGGACGTTAATCAGAAGAAGAACCGTCTTGATGCATCTTCGCCGTAGTATTGAATTTTTACCCGAAAAATGCAAGAAAATTATAGAGGTCAAAGGAAGATACCTTGATGTATAATTTTGCTTTTTGTTATATTAAATGCTGATTACAACACTTTGGACTTTGATTACTGTATTGAATTTGTAAGGGAAGTTTAAAGCAGTTTCTGCATTTGGTGTATATTGATTAATAGTTGAACTTATTTGTATATACGTTTTCGAATTTAATACCTGTAGTAAAATTTTTTAAATGCACTTATCCTTAATGTAAAACTTAAACAGCTCTTAGTTAACATAACAATACAGCTGCACAAACCCAGTTATCAGTAAAAGCAGAACCGGTTATTTTAATTAACATCAGGTGAGTTCGCACTAGAATTCAATATTTAGATTGAAATCTTTAGTAAGTTCTCAGTTTTACTTAATTTTATTTGTCGATTAGCAATGTAGATCTCAAAAATGATACTAGCATGGCTTGCAAACTGAAAAGGTTGAAGAGTTTTCATATGTTTGTCCTCACAGTTTTGTCGTCGCGCACCATCTCTAATAGGGGAATTGTTTTTAGTGATTGGTTGATGAACCCGGATGTGTCCGCTCCGCAGCCACCCGCCTCAACTGCGTGGCCACATTGGCGCTCAATAATAATAATTGAAAATAAAAACACTGCGGTAATAAAAAGGAGGATATTCTTTATTTTGATGTTAAATAAACTTCATGTACCCCCATTTTTAGAGACCGAAGTGGAGAAAGCGAACCGATTATTCCTTTCATTCCTTTCTCCGAGCTCTCTTCGAGTCCGCATAAATAATGCGGCAGAAAATTGTCACACAACGTCCCATTGAAACGCGCCGCGCGAGGAATCCGAAGCAACGAAGCGCACAATTTCGGCGTCTAAATATTATCTTAAAATTAAAAATCTGCTGCGGAGGCTCGGGCGCAGCGCCGAAGAAGCGGCCGCGGCCCCGCTGAAGAGCTCGCGGAATTAATAATGCAACAAAAACCGTTCCGCCGTGGACGCGAATGCGGCGCAATTCGCCCGGGCTTTGTTTACTCCGTCGCTTATCGCGAGTCCGAAGGAGCTTCGATTGGAGCGGAGGAAAACCTGCGAGGGAAGTGCCAACTTCGGCCTCGCATATCAATCATGAAGGAGTCAGGCCTGATTTTGATTTTTAATTTGAGGCGGAACGTCGGCGATTTCCACGCATTCGATGCAGAAGTTGGATTTGTACGGGCTCCATTGTAGATTGCTTGGTTTAATTTATAGTTTCGTAGAAAGCAGTCCTTTGTTAGTTAGTTTGATAAGCCGATATTATTGTTTCAGGCGGGTTGCTTAATCATCGGTTTATTCATTATTAAATTAATGGAGGCTTAGTCGATTTAGATTATGTTGCAATAGGAAAATTATAGAATACCATATCAACTATAATAGTGTTAGTTTGTACAAAAACGGAGGTGACTACCTTTAAATAATGTAATACATATGTGTCTTTTTTTTCATGTCTTTATTAATTGGGTATTTAAAGTCTGTTATAGGATAACATTCATTAAATCGTTTGGCATATAATACATAACATGAGGAAGTAATATCCAATGATAGTACTTCGCGATACTGCAACAAGTAAGGGTTAAACTATAACTAAACTTAATCTATAAATCGTTCAGGTAAGTGGAACGGGTCACATCTTTGGAGTCGAGGGATATATTGTCTGTCTAGTAACGCCACAGCTAAATCATTATGATGCGCACTAAGTTTTCACTAGCACTTTTAATTTCCTGCTTAATTGTAGGTATTGGAACATCCTGTTGTAGTAACCAGTTAGGAACATACCAAGGAGCATTTGTGATGATCCTGATTGTTTTGTTCTTAAATCGTTGTAGTATTTCTATCTTTCAATTACTGGCAGATCCCCAAAGCTGAATGCCATAAGTCCAGATTGGTTTTAAAATGGCCTTATCCAGTAGAACAGTGTTTTCCAAGGATAACTGAGACTTTCTCCCGAGCATCCAATACATGTTTCTCAGTTTTAATCCAAGTTGCATACGCCTTTTCATGATATGGGTCTTCCAAGTAAGCCGTCAATCTAAGTGAATTCCTAGGTACTTTACGTTGTCATTTTGAGGCAGTAGGGTATTATTTAATGCTACCGGAGGGCAGGTTTCTTTCCAGAGGGTAAAAGTTACCTGTGTCGATTTTGTTTCTTTCACACGTATACGCCATTATTTCAACCAAGTTTCTATTCTGTTGAGGTTTCGTTGGAGTAACAATGATGCTCTTTGAGGATCAGTATGGGATGCCAATATTGCGGTGTCGTCGGCATAGGTAGGTACTAGCGTTTGTGGAGTGGTTTGTAAATCCGCTGTGTAAAGTACGTACAGGATAGGTCCTAGTATACTTCCCTGCGGTACGCCGGCTTGTATTGGGTGGAGACTCGATTGCGCATCTTTGAATTTTACTTGAAATCTTCTTTCCGATAGGTAGGACTTAAGTAATTCATAATAAGGCAATGGGAAGACTTTCTTAATCTTGTACAGCAGCCCAGTGTGCCATACCTTATCAAATGCTTGGCTTATATTCAAAAACACAGACGAGCAGTATCTTTTGAGATGCAGGTCGTGAGTTGCTTTAGTTACAACTCTATGAACCTGCTCTATCGTGCTATGGCCTTTGCGAAATCCAAATTGATGATTGGGTATGAGGTTTTGTTGTTCAAGAGTTGACTTTAGTTTTTTTAGGAATATCTTTTTAAACAATTTTGATAAGACAGGCAGTAGACTGATCGGGCGATATGAAGTAACTTCTTCCGGATTTTTGCCTGGTTTAGGTACCATGACTATCTGTGCCATCTTCCACTGATACGGGAATATGCGTAATATAAAAATGGCATTGATTGTGTAGGTTATCAGTTGTATTCCCTTTCGTGGTAACTCCTTCAGGACTCTGGCAGTTATTAAATCATATCCTGGTGCTTTTTTTTGGGTTAAGGTTTTGCATGACACTATGAACTTCGTTAACCCTTACTGGTTTTATTGGCAGAGCAGGGTTATTTGGTTCTTCCAACGCTTGATGAATGAAGTTTTCATCCTCCACCGAGCAGAGTCTATCATGAGGTTTGAATACCGTTGCCAGGTGTTCTGCAAAAACATCCGCTTTTTCTTGATTAGTGCGTGCCCAGGTCCTTTGGCTTTTCTTATAGGTGGCACCGAGGGTTGTTGTTGTTTTAATTTTCTAGTCGCTTTCCATAGTGAATAATCGGTAGCTCCCGTGGCGGTTAAGTTAGACAGGTAGTTTTGTATTCCCTGATTTCGAAAGTTGGTCAAGAATGCATTTAAGTTTCTAGTTGCCTGGTTAAGTATCGTTTTATTTCTAGGATTTCTGGTGGTTTGCCAGATTCCTCGTAGCCTCCGTTTTTCTGCTATTTTTTGTTTAATTATTATCGGACAGTACTCTACATTTTGCTGATTTTTGCGATCTGGCGTAGCTTCCCATGTCGAGTGTTGGATAGCTTGATTTAAATGTCCAACAGCATCAAAGATGTCTCTTTCTGTTTTTAAGGAGAGATTAAGAAGTAGTCGGTCCTCTACTAGGTCTCGGAAGTAGCTCCAGTCAGTGTTTCGTGAGAAGAGCGATGCAGGTTTTGTATTCTTAGCACTTGAGTACTATATGTTATGAGTATCGGTGAGTGGTCAGAGGATAAGTCTAAACAAGATTCGATTTTTCAATAATTTTGCGAGACGCCCTTAATGACACAGAAATCCAGTAGATCTGCAATTTTGTTAAGATCTGAGGGCCAATAAGTAGGGTCTGACGTACTTAGATAGTGCAAGTTATTTTCTTCCATTGTTTTATAGAGTTCTCTACCCCGGATTACTGTTACTCGGGAGCCCCAGATTTGATTTTTTGCATTGTAGTCCCCGCCAGCTATGAAACAAGGACCAAGGGTGCTAAAGAAAGACTTAAATTGTTGTTTTTTAATGATATGTCGCGGAGGACAATAAACCGCTGAGAAAACAATGTCTCTATTTTTTTCTACAACTGCAATAGTAGTAGCTTGGAGGTAATCAGTTTGAAAGTGTTTCATTTCGTAATGTTTGATTGAGCTTTTTACAAGTAGCGCTGTGCCGTCACGATGAGGAGTGATATAAAGTGAATAATTTGGTATTTTCAAGTAAGTGTTATTTGTAAGATGTGCTTCAGAGATCAGTAAAATATCTAGATTGCGAGTATGTAAGAATGTTTTAATTTCCAGGCTATGTTGAGCGAGGCCGTTGGCGTTCCATTGAGCAATCCTTAGAATATTAGACATTATTATTTATCTTAATTATCATGGCTGTGAGTAGGTTTAACATGGTATCCATGCGTTTCATAAGTTTAGTTACCAGCATTTCCAGTTTAGTTCCTGTTTGTTGTTGCGATATAGTCTGCACTGATTGCGGATTGCAGGTTGAGTGATTTGATCTTGCCCATTTTTATTATTTGTTTTATGAGCATATGATACTCCTGGCTGGACAATTTGAGTGTTAGTGCCAAGTTGTCTGGGGCGCAGAGGAGGATATTTTCGTTTTTGGATTTCTTTTGCTACTACGCAGCCTCTATAATTTGCTGGATGGTTACCTTGACAATTAATGCATTTAACATCCGTGCTTTTAGTCTTGCGTTCCAGTTTTTGTTAAGTGGTCTCTGCACACTTAACACATCTTGGACTTCTGTGACAGTAATTTTTGAGTGCCCATATCTCTGACAGTTTTGACACTGTATAACTTCACGTTTAGCGTGCGGAGGTTCAAATGTAATTTTGTTTTCATGAGGAATTCAATGTTGAATATTTCTTTATTTTTTCTGATTGTTCTAATTCTACAAAGAACATTGGCAATGGATTTTAGTAACTCTATGTTTTATGTTGTATATGTTTAGAACTTTGTGCCCATGTGTAGTTATTTCAGTGACTAACTCTTTGAGGTCTGTACTTGGATGCATATCTCGTAGAACAACTTTATAATGCCTATCGTTTTTGTGTTGGAGGAATGAAATTCCGTGTTTTTAGCTTTAAAATTTTAATAATTGCGCTGTATATTTTGCGTCATTTAGTTGTATCTTTACCTGAGTATTTCCGATTACCTTAATGACATAATTATCTTTGGCGTGTTCTTCTAACATATCCCTCAAAGATTTCATGTTCTCTACGCCGTAAACGAAGATTGGTGGAGGTTTGATTTCTGTCGGTTTTTCTTCCGCACTATCAGCAAGAGGTTGAAAACGATTAGATGTTCCTGGAGCACTAAGCCAGTAATCAGATGTTTTTGCTTGTTTATTAACACGTAGTTCCGTTGAGCCACGTTTTGATTCTGTTGTGTTTCGTGTTTGCCATAATCCTTCATTGTGTGGGGCTATTGATGCCGCTAGTCCGTGCTGTTGTGATTGTTGTGGGGGATAATAAAATTGCTGATTTTGTTGCGGCTGAGCTTGCATAATTGATTGAGTTTGCATAGGTGTTTGTCGTTGTTGTGGGAGGGTTTGTTGATATATGCAAGGGTCTGATTGTTAATCAGTTAACGTTGGTGTATTGATAGGGCATTGATACCCGAAATTCGGCGCGCCAAACATGACTGCCTTTTTGTAAATAATTATACGATTATGTTAAGTAGATTTCTAAGTACAATTTATTTGTGGTGATTTGGCCGCTGGCCTCTCGATAACACTGTACTTATCACCGATAAACCGCTGGCGCGGGTTATCGCACTTTATACTTTCACTTGCAGACACAATTTGTATGTCTTTCCTCTTTGAAAGTAAAGTAGGAACAATATGTGTCTTGTATTGCAGGAAAGCCAAGAGGCTGTTTTATTCGCATATGTAATTTCCTATTAGGTAATACAAAAAGTAGATTTACATAATCAGCAACCTACGATAGTCAAAAAATGAGTATCTGTCAGACTAGAATTTCTTTGCACTGGAAAATTATCGGCAGGAAATATTAATTTACGGTATAGCCAAGAAGTACAAGAAATCTGTACATCAGAAAAGGTAAATGTTTACAGGGCAACTTATAACAAACGATTTTATCACAAGGGGAGCGATAAATTCGTTCACGAAGAGAAGATCGATTAGGATTCTGGGCGGAGCATAACTAACCTGGTAAAAGAAATGGGCGTGACGTAGCCAACGGTTAGTCTAGCAGTGTATTATAACCTGCACTACAAGTCTTGTGTCTTAAAGAATTGCTACTATTGACTAAGAAGACAAGATGGACAAGAAGTTAAAATCCCAAGCATTTCTGTACGATATCAAGCACGAGATGGCTTCCTGATATTCTTTACGAACGAAAACAACTTTATCCAGGACAAGAAAGTGAACTCCCAAAATAAATATTGGATTTGCTAAGATTTCTCTGATGTGCCTGTCGCCATGCACATATAATTTACCACCTCTGTGATAGTGTTAGGGCTTGTGAGTAGGAAAGAAATGTTTGTTTGTGTGACCACCAAGAACTATATTAACGTGCTTAAGAGAGTTGTTAAGCCCTAGATGAAGAATGTGGTATCAAGACTCCGCTCCAACCCACAAGAAAGACTCAGGCGTGACTATACAACAATTTATATTTTCACCGGCTTGCAACTACCCTCCAGCATTGATTGCAATTTTTTTATTACTGCGTATGGTATGTAATCGAGGCGAACTAAATAACAACGGCGAACGTATGATAGACTTCTGCATAACAAATCAGCTGTTGATTGGAAACACATGGTATAACCATAAAAACATCTATACAACAAACAACAAACCAAAAGGGAGATATAGCAACAACAACCAAAGAAGCCCTAGAAGTCTGGCAAAGACATTACAAAAACAAATTCCACAATAACCTGGAGGCCAATGATCAAGAAGCAGATAGAGAAAAACAAGAAGAACAGCAAACAAAGCTAGAATAGGAGAATCAGGAAGAAAAAGAAGATAATATAAGAGAGGAAGAAATCAGGATGGCGGTAAAAACAATGAGAAACGGGAAAGCAGCAGGGGAAGATGATATCGCCCCAGAATTAATAAAAAAGGGAGGACATATAGTAATAAAGTGGCTGAAAACAATCCTTCAACAACCATGGGAAACGGAAACGATCCCATCGTATTGGCAAAAAAATATAATAATACCCATACATAAGAAAGGAGCCACCACAAATTGTGAAAACTACCGGGCTATATGCTTGTCATCAGTGAGTTTAAAGATATACTCCAAAATAATAGAAAAGAGACTGAGAACCGAAATAGAAGAAAAACTAGAAGACGAACAAGCCGCTTTTCGCCCAGGGAAACAGACGCAAGACCACATACACACTATTAGGCTAATCATCAGAAAAATGATGACCTGTTTCTAGCATTTCTGGATCTAGAAGCCGCTTTCGACCAGGTGCCGAGGGAACAAATATGAAAAGCCCTGGAAGAATTACAGAAAGCCCGAAATTGACAAGAATAATAAAGAGCATGAATAAAAGAACAATAGAAATAGTCAGAATAAATGGGGAAAAGTCAAAGAAATTTAACATGGGGAAAGGTATAAAACAAGGGGATAGCCCAAGCCCTTTACTGTTCATAGTATACATGAACAGTATAATAAGGAAAACAAAAAATGAAACTAGAAAATCAAGATTAGTGTATTACAATATGAATCCTACAAACACACAAGAGCTAATTTATGCGGACGACATCCTGGTAATGGCAACAAATACAGACAGCTACAACACAACATAAATATATGGAAACAAAACCTCGAGGAAAAGGGAATGGAAATAAACACACAAAAAAGTAAAATACTACATATCAAGGAAAACAACAGAGAAGAAATAGAAGAACCCATTTTCCTGGATGGAACTCAGCTACAATATGTTGAAAAATATGAATATTTAGGCGCATATATAAAAAATGATGGAAGAATAGATGACGAAATAAACAATAGAATAAACAAAGCAAACAACATTTATTATCAGATAAACAACACCACAGCAAAGGAAGAAATAGGTACCAAGGCAAAAATGCACCTATTTAAAACAATATTCATCCCGACTCTCTGATATACGGAGCAGAAACATGGGCAATAACCGATAAACATAGGTCAAAAATAATTGCATCAGAGATGAAATACCTCAGAAGAGTTCTGGGAAAGACTAGAAGGGACATGATAAGAAACGACAGCATAAGGGAGGAACTGAAGCAATACCCAATTGTCCACGAAATTGAGAACAAACAATTACAGTGGTACGGACACGTGCACCGCATGGACATCGAAAGATACCCGAAACTGATAATGGAGACAAGAATGGAGGGAAGACGAACTAAAGGCAGACCCCGAATACAATGGGAGGACAATGTAAGGCTATCGGCTAGGAAAAGAGGAAAAAATATGGAGGAGGTAAGAAGAATAGCAAGAGAGAGGAAACCCTATAGGAAATGGATAAGGGGCCCAACGGCGTGAGGCATAAATGGGAAATGAGAAAGAAGAAGAAGAATGGTTTGTTCTATTCTTTGCTATGTGTTTTCTCTTCTTTTTTCCGAGAGTATTTTTGATTAGAATAAACATTTAAACACTTTTGCTTTTTTTCTGTTCTAGTGTTGTTATACCCACGCTATCAAACCACTTTTTGCCTTTAATTTTCTTTCAGTATTAAATTTTGTTTAACTGCATGTTTTATGTTTACTATTTATTACTATAATTTTTTATACTCTTGTTCTTTTGAAATATTAGCAATAAAATTAACAATGGAACTGTAACAACGGAATTTGTCTCCTACTGTTGAGATATGTGATACAAAGCAGGGAATGTTCATAATGATGAGCAAGACTTTTAATTGGAAACGTTCTAAAATTTTATATTGGAATTGGAAGCAGTGCCCTAAAGTTGGATGTTATAAGTGCCTATTAGTTTAAATATTGTTCTATATGATGGGAGTTTATTGTCTAGAGCAAGTTTAGATTTTCATCTGTGTACATAACACACGTTGGAAAGAGCCTGTCCTAATTGGCTTCGCATTGTAAAAATTTGTTTGTACCAGGCAAGCTATCTATTAAAATATTTAAATAGGCTAAAGCTCGTGAGTCTAGATGTATGGTAAAAGTTATGTAGATATTTTTGAATTTCTTAGCTTTGGTATACCATCTGTTTAACCATATTTAATTCGAAAGTATCTGTTATATAAATACAATTTGAAGATAAGGAATTTTTAGAGGAAGCTTATTGATTGTCACAGTTTTAGTTAGTCAAATGGTTTCTCGAGTTTTAAAAATATATTTGTTCAACTTTTTACTATGGGAGAAAATATGCTATGTGAAAAACTGCATGGAATAATTGAGTAAGATATTTTATTCCGACGGCGCCCAACTCTTTGATAATTTAAGCGGTTATTAAGTAGCATCCGTGTGCATCTGTAGGATTTAAGAAAAAAATGACTTCTTGAATGTCATTAACCTTGAAACGATAAAATGGTACTTTAAGTTAACATAGAAGATTAATAAACTTATCTGATTGTTTTGGGTTATTTTCTACAGGATACGGTTGAAATATTTTTGTAACCGCTTCACAAATAATTGCTTCTTACCTAAGACTTTTGTAGTATTATAATTGTCCGAGAAGCTTTAGGCTTACTTTAATTTTTTGTTGCTCACTAAAGAGAATAATCAGTAGTTTGAATAAGTGTAAGACTTTAAAGGAATGTTTGACTGCATTTATTTTTATTGTAATTACGTATCTCTTTAGGTTCCTATCATCATTGAGTAATCGTTTACTCTTGGGCATTCTGAGTTTCCTTTTTCTCAAGTTTATAATGAACTGGTAAAGTGTCTGTTTGTTCTGTTATTGCGTTTCAGTCGGCTCCTTCTATGGCATCACAAAGAAATAGTCCCTGTGTCGATGTCTTGTTTTGTTTTCAGAAAAATCGATTGAGTTGACTTCTTATCCACCAAGTGATAAACATGATCTCAGTCTGTACGTCTTTTTTGTAATCTGGGTTATTTCCTCCTAAACAAAGTGCGTATGCCAATAATACGATAAGCACCGAAGAGTGGTTTAAAGCCCAAAACATAATTCTCAGAAGAGATGCTTTTTGTGATGCAAAAATCCATTAGATCAGCCACTCCATTCCCATCAAATGATCAGTACGCAAGTTCACTCATAGATAAGTGCTTTAAATTGTTGAGATCTCCAATATCCAATCTGTATGTTTGGCATTAAACTCTTTCGTAAACCGTTCTCTGAAGCTTGGTTCTGTTCTAGCGTGCATTTTGAGAGGAAAATCTACTGCTAAGACAATTAACAGGCCGACCGAATTACATATTGACATACTGGTTGCTGTTAAAACATTTATGTATAGCTATTTGTTTGCTAATGTCTAATTGAGCTTTTAACTTTTAAACTGTTCCACAACAAGGAGCTTCAGCTGGATGATTCGTATGAAAAATCAAAGTATTGGAAATTTTTAAGTAACTTCCTTTATTAAAGTGTTTTAGAAAGTAGCAGGTTACGGTCCTGGCAAGTGATAGGAAGATTGAAGAGTGAATGCCTCTCAGTTTAAATATAAATAAGTGAAAATTTAATGAAATTAAATTCAAATAGTGATTACAGTAAGGTAAAATAGGTGAATAGTGTTAATATAAACAACAGATAAAGGTAAGATTAGCGGGTAGAAAACTTAAAATAGATCACGAAGGAAATAAACACCGATAAGAAGCGACAGCTGACCGGCTGAGCGCGTGAACGAAACGGCGGAGCGATACCAAACCGCGGGCTTTTCAAAATACCGCAGGACCGTATTCCAAATCTTACAGAATTTTGAGAAGTAACTTTTTATAAAAAGAGAACGACGACCTCCGAGGAGTGGATCCGGGTCGGTTCTTAGTCGGTTTAGTAAAAATGGAAAATAAAGACGAATATACCCAAAGTATGATGAAACTACTACAAGAAATAAATGGAAAATTAGACAAAACGGAAGATAGTAGCCAGAGACTTGAAACTAAAATAGATAACCTTCAGGCAGAACTAAATAACGTAAGAATAGAAAATGAATTACTGAAGAAAGATAAGGAACTACTAGAACAAAAAACATCAATACAAGAAGAGAGAATAGAGAAACTAGAAAGAGAAATAAGAAAGAAAAGAATAATAATACACGGAGTGGATGAAGGAAATGAAGGAGAGAACGGAACTAGAACTAAAAGAAAGAGTGAGAATTATAATAAGAGATATGGGAATACAGATAAATATGGAAGAAGAAATAACAGAAATCAGAAGATTGGGAAGCGAACAAAGAGGAAAAAGAAGACCAATACTAATAGAACTAAGGGCCACAACAAAAGATGGAGATACTAAAAGCTACAAAAAAATTAAAAGGAACAGAAATATACATGGAGGAAGACTTCACAAAAGATATACAGGAAGAGAGAAGACATCTAGTGAAATACATGAAGCAGTATAGAGAAAAAGGAGATCACGCAATACTACGATACAATAAATTAATAATAAATGGAGAAATTATGCCCCTGGAAAAAATAAATCAAATAGATAGACATGAAGTATAAGGAAGTAGAACGAAATGACGCAGAAGACGAGTATGAGAGAGAGAAGAACACAAAAAGGAAGAACAATGAGTCAAAGATCCCCAGAGAGCAACGAGGAAGAGACACTAAGAGATAAGTTAACTAAAATAACAAAAACAGGACGGCATACAAAAACTAGTAGGGAGCGATGGAGGAAACTAGACACGACAAGGCAAAGAATGAAGGCTAACGCAAATGGAAATAAGAAAATTGGCGAAATGGACAAACCTAAACAGACGGAAACATATAATATACAAAAACATAGAAGAAAAGAGGACAAAATTAAAAAGAAACAGGAAGAAAAATGGGGAAGAAAAGAAATGGCAATAGGAATATGGAATATAACAACACTAACAGGGAAAGAGATAGAGGTAACAGAAGAAATGGATGAATATGGAATTGATATACTAGGAGTAAGCGAAACTAAGAAGAAAGGAAATGGGACAATAAAACTGACAAATACACACTACATGTATTATTCAGGGTAACAATGGAAGAAAGAGCAAAAGAGGGGGAATCATCGTGAATGAGGAAATAAACCAAAAGTCATCAAATCAGAGGCAATAAATTCGAGAATGATAATCTTACACCTGCAAATGGAAGAAAGAATAGTAATTATACAAATATACGCACCAATAGAAGGAAGTGAAGTAAGGAAAATTGAAGAATTCTATAACGAATTACAGAAAACATAGATGAAGTGAGAGAGGATACCGATAAAATAATAATAATGGGGACTGGAACTCTCAGTAGGCAGAGATGTGAATAGAGGGCTGGGATGTATGGGCGGATATGGAGGAAATAAAGAATACAAATGGAACTAAAATGATAGAATTCTGCCAGTTAAACGACCTATTGATAGGAAATACTTTCTGGGAACAAGAACTACAAGACAAGTACACGTTTGTGGCAGAGGAGAGACAGGCCAAAAGTATAATAGATTATATAACCTATACACCGGAATTAAGACATAGTATACAACAAATAATAACCGAGAAGAGGGCGGAACTAGGAACGAATTATAGATTAGTAAGAGCGACATGGAAAATACATAAGCCAAAAATAGAGAACGAAATAAAATTTATAAAGGTAAAGATAAATAAGCTAAAAGAAGAAAAAGACAGGATAAAATATCAAGAAGAAACAGACGAAGAGTTTCATAGACAAGAAATACAGAAAAGTGAGTGGGCAATGGAAGAAAGATGGAAAGTATTTAAAGAAGTAATATACTCAAAGGCAGTAAGTGTCTGTGGGATGACAAAATAAATAGTAACAGGAAAAGAACAAACTGGTGGAATGACCAAGTAAAAGAAGAAATACGGGAAAAGAAAAAGGCCTGGAAGAAATAATACAGACTGGACAGCAACAAGATAGAGATAAATATATAAATAGGAGAAATAAAGTAAAACAGGCAGTAAAAGAAGCTAAAAGAAAAGCTGGGAAGACTTTGGAAGAGAGATAAATAAAACATATAAAGATAATAATACGATTTTCTGGGCCAAAATAAGAAAGATGAGAGGAAGCCAACGAAAAGAAATTAGAGGATTAGAGATAAAAACAACTATATTACAACAGACAAAAAAGAAATAATGGAAGTATGGAAAGACTACTTCGAGCAGAAGTTTAAAAAGAAAGGAGACAATGAAGAAAGGAAATCAAATAGAGAAAGGGAAGAATCAGGAGAAGAAACAGAACAGATAACGAGAGAGGAACTAGAAAATTCACTGAAAAAGATAAAGATTGGGAAAGCAGGGGGCGAGGACAAAATAGACCCGGAAATGATAAAATGGATGGGAGAAAAGGGTAAAGAATGGCTCTGGAAAATATGTGAGGAGGCATGGAGAACTAAGAAAATTCCAGAAGACTGGGAAAAGAACTTGATAGTTCCAATATATAAGAAAGGGGATCAGACGGAATGCGATAATTATAGAGCCATTTGTCTCTCCTCGGTGTGCTTTAAAGTATATACCAGAATTCTGGAGGGGAAACTTAGAAAAGTGATAGAAAATAAACTAGAGGAGGAACAAGGGGCATTTAGGGCAAATAGGCAAGCTAATGACAACATATGCATATTGAGGAACATTATAGAACGAAAAATAGAGGAAGGAGATGAACTACTGCTTACCTTTCTAGACATAAGAGCAGCTTTTGATACAGTTGAGAGACGAAAAATATGGGAATGCTTAGAGGAACTGGAAGTGACAAAGGAACTAATAGAGGCCATCAGAAGTATATACAAAGTAGTTAGAGGAAAAATTCAAATAGCTGGACTGACATTCGGGGAATTCAAAATGGAGAGCGGCATAAAACAGGGCGATAGCCTAAGCCCACTACTTTTTATAATAATAATGGATAAAATAGCAAAAAATCTAAAAGAAAAAACCTGGAACCAGTCAAGTTGAAAAGTTTAATGTATGCAGATGACATAGTCATAATGGCAGATACGGATAATAAATTACAAAAGCTAGTCAACATATGGGTAGAGGAAATAGAGAAAATGAAAATGGAGGTCAACATTAAGAAAAGTAAAACAATGATAGTGAATCAAAACCAGGAGAGGTGACAAAATAGAGAAGTAAAGTGTAAAGGGCATAATATGGAAAGAGTCTCAACATTTGAGTATTTGGGAACAATAATAACAGATGATGGCCGAATAGAAGCAGAACTGAGTAACAGAATGAGGAGAGCGAATAGGATCTACTATACATTACATAGAACGATATTGGGAAAAAAGGAGATAGACCAAAAAGTGAAATTAATGGTACATAATGCAATAACAATACCAACAGTATTATACGCCAGTGAAAATTGGACGATACAAACCAAACATGAGGGTGTAATAACGGCCATATAAATGAAACACTTGAGAAGGACTTTGATAGAGTACGGAATGAGGAAATAAGAGAAACTTTACAACAGGAACCAATAGTGAACAAAGTCAAAAAGAGACAGTTAACATGGTACGGTCATATACAACGAATGAAACCAGAGAGAATATGCAGAAAAGTGTTCGAAGCAAGAAGTGTAAAGTAAAGAAGAAAGGGAAGACCCAGGAAGAAATGGATAAGTCAAATCATTGAGGTGGGAAAAGCAAGAGTAAAGACAGTAAACGAAATGAAAAGTTTAACAAGTGACAGAAAAGAATGGAAGAAATGGGTTAAGGAGGACCGTGACGTATAAATCCGACGCTGGAAGGCATAAGGATAAGAGCGAAGAAGAAGAAGAAGAAAGTAGCATGATGCCAATGTTAAGATTGGATATAAATGTTTTTAATTCTCGGTATGTTGGAACAAAAGTATGTTGTAGACAATTTTGTGTTATTTAATTTTGGAGAGCACAGTGTTGCTTTTGATCAGTTCATATGGAAGTATGTTAGTTCTGATAAATCTATAAAATATGTAAAATGATCACCTATACATTTAACGGATCTTGGATTTAAATCGCAGATATTCTTCGTATGTCCATATTTTTTAAATCGCACACGCTGGACAATTTATCTTGTATTTCAAATGTTGATATTTCAATTTACGTTATTAGACATAACCTACATTGTAAAAATTTTTGTTTTTGGGGGATGGTTTTCGTTCAACAAAAACAGAGAAAGAAGTAAGATGTTAGAGACCATGTGTCTTAGTTTTCAATTTCCATTTTGATGTTCTCACTACTAATAGAAGAGTTTATATTTTTAAGTATCACTTTGTAATTTCTTTTTTCTTTTTAATTTTTAGGTATAGAATTGATTTTTATTATTCAAGGCTTATAGTATGATGTATTGGGTACTCTACTGGTTTTAATTTCATACAATTGTTTTTCGACTTGGTCCAAACATTGTATAAGAGGTGTGACTGTAACGATACCGGTTATGAATATAGGAAATGTTTAAGGCTTTCAGCAGAACTCGTGTTATGTTGTTCAGCCTCATGTTTTTGATCTGCCAGAGCTGACAGTTAGCAGTATAAAATGGGTTGAGTTAGCATTCCTTATGTTTTGCATGTTTTAATTTTTATTTATATTTTATATTGAGTTCTATCATTTTGTGGGTAGTTGGCGTAAAATGCAATAGTTTGGGTTTGGTGGTAAAGTTGAAAGTAAAACATTTGTTATGGCCCTGTAAATTATCTTGCATTTATTGAAACTGAATATAAAAAATTTTAGGTTTGATCAAAGCATAAACATGGACGTTGATAATACCGATTTGAGATTGCACTCTCAGCCACAGAAAGGCTATAACGGCTCATATAATGGCTCATACAATTCGCTTTGTAAACACACAGATCTTTTAAGCTAATTTTGTAAATCAATTTAGTGTGCTGGCGGTAACACTATTTATCATTATCCAAATTACCCTGGCTAATGTATTGTTATAGCATTACTTAAGGTTCAATGTACCATAACAATAACAGGCTGCGTGCATGATTCATGCATGTGCTCACACTTAGCTCACAAATTGCATTTTTTAAATTTGTAATATATGTATTCGCGTATAAATAATTAGTATTATTATTAATATGTAGAATACCCGTTAGTTTCAAAAACTATAAATTTTTCTGAACCGCAATCAATATAAAAAATAATTCTAAAATATTAGGCTGTATATGTTTATTCATTAATCTCTGACAAAAAAGTCTTTTAATAGTTTCAGAATTATCCGTTTTGTTAATTTCAGATTTTGATACTAGTAGCTGTTGTGTTTGGAAAGAATAGCACCTAAAGATGGTTGAAGGAAATGTATTATATACCTTACTTTTCTAATAGACTGTTCGGAACTTATAAAATATGATTTAAAAATATCTGTGGCTAAATATTACACAACACTTTAAAACAATATCTGCTATTTCAAGTTACACAAAGTACTAGAATTTTATAAAGTATTGGAGCAAGTAACTTTTTGTAAGTCAGTAGTTTAATATTTAAAATACACAACTACAGTTCGAAATATGTCAATAAAAACCGATAGAAGTTTATTAAAAGATGCTTTATCATAACCACCTCATAGTTTTTTGCACCGAAAAAAGTCTCAAACAAAGAGAACGTCGTTTTTAAATTTCTTCTATATGGTTCTTGATTAATGTCTTAACACAATGAATTTGTTATATTCTTATTTCCTGTAAAACAAGCAATAACCGAAGTAAACACAAAGTCCTTTTGCGTAACAAAAGTAATTATAGTGAACAGAATAGCTCAATAACGCCCTTATTAAGATTTTCTTGCGAAGACAACACTTGAATATCGGTGTGGCAAGCTCGGAAGAACATTTTAAGCATTTCGTTTGCATTTACGTAGTAATGCAACGCGCACAGCCCGGTCCTAGCTACGTCACTTTATGCAAAGCAGATAATTTTCAAAACCATCTAATTAGGAGCGTGCTTTATTGTGCGCCGCGCGATGCACACAGCGGCAGTTTATTTAGCGCAGCCCCGAGATAACCTGCTACGAACATAAGGGTATGAAGAATTAGCTTAAACGCTCCCTCGGCGGCTTCCGCGCTCGCGGCCAGACGGGGATTCCTCATGCAGCGCTTTTTCCAGCCGGGATATTACCTCATGCTAATCGTGTTTTTCGCCGCGGTTAGCGGGATTAAGCTCGTCTTGCTGGCGTTCTTAATTTGGGGAGTGCATTCTCTTAATACGCTCGAGGAATATTGTGAAAACACTGTCGGCAACGAGATACGGAAATTATCTCCGAGTGAAGGATGGGGGCGCACGATTTGTGTCTTGATAGTTGTTTTGTAAGCAGTAAACTTTTTTAATTTATTTATTTATCTACAGTATGTCTTTCAGAGACATACAGTAGGCGATTTGACAATTACATATACAAAGAGAACTTCCGTTTAGTAATTCAGTAGTTTCATATTGCTAAATTTGCACTGTACTCATTATTTACACAATATGCACTATACATATCTTGTCGGTAAGTTTTATTAGCTTCAGTCTAGGTTGGCCTTCGTATTCTTCTAAGAGGAGCTCGATTAGCACGTTTGGGTGAGTACTAAGGCGAGTAGTGTGTGATTGTGGAAATGTCGAAGTCATGTTAAATAGCATCGTTTGGAACAAAACAAGGAGCGTTTACCCTAGATCATAGACCTTTTGAAAGCGCCTTACAATATAATATTGCAGTTGCTTGCTGTTTCCCAGAATGGAATGGCGTAACTCCATATTGGGTTTATAATAGTTTTGTAGACTAAAATTTAGTTATTAATGGACCGTTGAGATTTCCGCCTAAAAGCCAATACATCTTTTTCAACGAACTTAAAAAGTTCGTTACTGAATTCTGTATGTCTGTCTGTCAATCGGTCTGTCGGTCCGTCAAAAATTTGAGATTTTGTAAAATTTGAAAATTGATTCATATGGAAATTTTACGCTGAATTCGAAAATGAAGTCGAAAAAATTCTATGTCAAATAATTTTCGAGATATTCGATTTCGAATTATTAAGTTCGTTCTGGGATTGCTTACAGAGCAATCTCTTCGCCGGCCCCATGTTTTTAATTTTAAAACCCAGCTGTTTCCTTTTCGAGAATATATGCCTCTTTCAAGTCAGGCGTGGAGTAGGCATTTTACGTGTTCGTCCTGCGGCACTGGTGTACCATTAACTTCGACTTTGACTTCGACTTTCCTTCATTTACTTTTATTCGCTATTTGTTGCCATAATGGAAGCAGTGGTGAAAAGATCAGTCGTAAAAAGTAGGTATAATGATGAACCCAGCACAATGCCCTGCGCGTATTGGGAATAGGAGTGTGCGACTACCTCCATATTTGACAAAAAATGCCTCTGTATTAGACACGCCTTGAGGATTTCGTAATAATCTGAGGGTAGGGTTCGTTTTATTTTAAATAAAAGTCTCTCCTGCCGTATTTTATCAAAAACTTGTGCAACATCTGTGAAGATAACAGAGCAGTAGCTTTTGTCTTAAAATTTTTTTATAATTTTGTGAACCTCTCGGTGTACATGTTCAATGTTGGCATGATATTTCCAAAACCAAACTGATGATTAGGTATGAGGCTGTTATTTGAGATTATAGGTAATAATTCCCTTAACAGTAATCAAAAAATTTGGACAAGAGAGGAAACAGACTAATTGGCCTGTATGAGGACATCTCAGTAGATGGTTTCCCAGGTTCGGGTATTAGGATAATTTCAGCGACTTTAATTGTTCTGGCAAATGTCTCAATCGCAGTAATGGGTTTACTATTGCTCTAATTAGGTTGTAACCGGATAATTTTCTTGGTTTTAATTCTGTTATAAACACGGTCTAGACTTGGGTATGTTTGAAGTTTGAAATTAGCGAGTACAGTTAAAACGAGCTTCTAGGTAGCGTTGGATTTTGCTTTTCTTTGAAGGTCATTTTAGAATTATATAGTGTGAAACTGCTTCTAAAAGGTTGGCAAATGCAAAAGCTTTTTCTTCGTTACTTGTCATCCAAGTGTTACTTGGAAGACGCAATGGTGTTTTGTGTTTCTTTGTCGCCCTCCAAAGAAGTATTCTTCAGCTTCCGTTGGATATAGGTGCTGTAGTTTTGTACATATTTATTTTTTATGTCCGATAAAAGTTGTTTAAATTTCAATGTTTTATGATTAAGTCTTTGTTTATCGTCAGAGTGCCTAACAGTTTTTTCATTTTCTTCGCAGTCTAAGTTTTGTCTTCACTACGATAGGACAGTCTATCGACCCAATATTAGGGCTGCTTGATAGCGTTGCTTTCCATGCAGCTTGCTGGATGGTTTTATTAAAAAGTTTTACCGAGTTTTGTAATTATATTAAAAAAAATCCAGTTTGTACATTTGTTACAGGAACCAGAATGGTTTGAATTTCCATAGTCAGTAAAATTGGCGAATGCGGCATTAAAGTAATTTGGATTTACTCTCTTTACGATACAGAAATCTAGTAAGTCAAGTATTTTGCTTGGTCTGATGTCAAGTGGGTAGATTAACCTGTGAACATATAGTGTAGTCCGTTATTATTATTATCCTATTTATTTAATTGTAGTTAGTGGAGATTGCCATTGTGTATATTTTGCATTGTGATCACCACCAGAGATAAATTTGTTACCTAAGATTTAGAAATAATGTTGTATTGGTCTAATTTATTATTATGACATAAAGGGTAATACTTCCGAAAGTATCAGTGGTCAGTCTAGTCTTTTGTTGCTAATGTGGTAGCTTGCAGGTCTGCTAGATTATATTTGGGTAGTTCATGATGCTCAATAGAATTTTAATAATAATGGCCGTTCTGTCGTAGGTGTTGTGTGGCATATATTGTTTAATTTGAAATTTTTATGTAAATACGATCCGTATAGTGAAATTCAGCGATTAGCATAATGTCTATGTAGCACTTTTACTAGGCAAGATTGTCTTTGTAGTGTGCTAATCCATCAGCATTCCAGGCAGCTTTTAAGATATAAATTTATTATATTTGTTTCAGGTTTTTAACATTTGTTTAAGTTCTTGCAACTCGTTTATTTCATTTGTAGGCGTGGGTTACTGGCCTTTTATTTTGGATTGTAGTGGAGTTATTGTCTACTAATGCTTAATACCTGGGCATAGCTGATGTTCGATTGGATCAGTTGTGTCGAAAACAGATGAGTTGGCGTAGGACGCTAGTGTTTTAACGAAGGGGTGTATTTTTTGTTTCCATTTTATATAAACTAGATATCTCTTGTAGTTAGTGGGATGTTTTTCGTTGCAGTTCACGCTTATTTACGTTGACATAAAGCGGTGAGGTGACTTCCAGTATTTGACACACTGCGGACTTCTGTTGCAGAAATTTTTAATGTGTTTTTAGCATTTAGCGTTCAAGTCTTATAGTTAGGTGGTTTGAATTTAACTATCGAATAATATAGTTTGCTTATTTTTTAAATATGTTTGTTATTTTCAGCAGTTTTTGGCACCACAAAGAAGAAATATTAGCTGTAATTTTGGTGTTTTGACCCCTGTGTTTGCACTGCTCTTGAACTTTTCAGAATCCGTTATAGATGAGTAAGGTGCTCCGAATACTACTATGAAGCTTCTATGAAGCATTCGTGATTGTTACAACTGACTTGGTATTGCCACATTTTAGCTAGTTTGCCAATAATATAAATGCGTTGAGGATTGGGATTGTAAGACTACGTCTTTATATAATATTTTTAATATATATTTAGTTTTGCTGATCAATACTAGCATAACCCATTGGTTCATAGATAGAAATATTAGCAGGTATTGATGGTTTTGACCTGTGTCTTGCATCGTGAATTAGAATTGATCTGCTGAAAGCAATTTGTAGTATTCAGCCAACATTCTGATTGTTCAACTGACTTGGATTGCCACATTTTACTGTTTGCCAATAATATTCTTCGATGATTGGGATTCGCAATGTGCAACATATTATCACAAGTCGATATGAATAGCTTTGACCCACAGGTCACTAATAAATTAATATTGCATTTGATGGTTTTGATTTGTCTGCATCGGCATAAATTGCTGTGCATTTTTTACAGGCATAATTTGATTGCTATAATAAGCCATAGTACTATTTCTTCGTGTTGCTTCGCAAGGCAACAACTAATCACAATCGATATGAAGCGGCACTTAACGCAGGTAATACATCTGATCCGTTATATAATAGAAGTATCAGATGGCACTTTCTAATACTCAACACAGGATAAAAAAATATTGTCCCACCTCTTAATAGCGATGTGGTGGCAGGATCGGCGGCGATGAGATGCAGATCAGACGACCATATCTATGGCGGGCGCGGGGCCTCACGAACATGCCGGCGGATCGTGTCTCCGTTCATAGAAATTGTTTTTGGTTTTCACAACACGGGTGGCACAAAATTTCGACATTCGACACACAGAACAGCAACTGATAACTCAACACTTGCGCACCGTTTGAAAGCTGTAAACTAACGATGAAATTGTACGTTGTAGTTCGGTTTTAATTATTATAAAAAGAATTTGGTATTGAAAGAAAATGTTACACCACTTGACTTAATTATCTTCTTTTAAAGATTTATGGTAAGTATTTTTACAAACTATTCTTAACATTGATTCGTTTGTACATAATTTCCATAACTGGCGTACAACATTTTATGTTTTATATAGTCTAAAAGTACAGTGTTTTCGAATATAAACTTTTTTTTTGCAATATATAGACACATTCTTTTAAAATAAAATTACAACTGTTAAAAACAATACCAATTAAGTCATCATACAATTGACAATTTAGTTAACTATTGTACCTTCTTAAGATCAATGATAAAGATGTTTGAACATTAAAGAAAGTTAATAATATAAAAGACTTTTAAATGAAGTTCGTCCAAAGCCTTGATATTAAATACAAATTTTGTTACATTATAACAATGTAAACAATTGTGTATTAAATTTACAAAATGAAAGTCTTATTATTTACGTTTATAGTACATTAGTATGTAGCTTCTTGTTATTGAATTGGCTGGTTGTTCAATAATACTAGATCAGCCTTTGCGGCAGTGAAAATAATACAGATAAACATTTTTATTTGATCTGACGTACCATTTCTTAGCCAAGCTTGTATCGTGCCGAAGTTAGTTCGAAACTGTACAATACACGTTTGCCTACGTTGTTCTTTAAGATTCTAGAATTAATGAGATACAATATTTTATACTGTTTCTAATAATTAATATGTGGAAATATTGAAACAGATCTTTAGGGCTAAAAATTGTTAGAAAATTTTTTCTAATTTTGTTTAAAGGCTTAGTGTTTCACACTTTTAGGCTAATAAAGGCCGCAAAAGGACATTTTCTGAATGTTTGTGTATTTGTTTAGATATTCAATGGAAACTTTGTTATTTTACATTTTATTAGAATTAGTCATAATTTCCTCAATGTTATTCAAAGTAAAAAACTTGAAATCTTTCACACGTCCGATTCAGATTTTTATGACCTGATAGTAACCATAGATCCAATATCATTGATTTATGATCTTTTTCAAGACAACTAGTTTATAGGTAGTAGTCTAAAAAAATTTTAACAATTGTTAATTATTTTTTCTGTTCTTGTGCAAGTAGTTACGAAAGTCTCATATATTTTAGTTCTTAAAATTTTTAGCTCACCTAGTTCTCGCACTGTCAGTCGCTGATTCTTGTTTATTAATTGTGGTCCTTATATGTTATTTTTCAGTGTGTGATCTTTTCTGGTCTTCTAGAATGTTTTTTTACAGATTTTTAGTACCTATTCGTGCTGCACTCACTATACCGTTTCATTAAAAAGTTAATGCAGATTTTTTGTTAGACTCTCTCAAGCAGTGCAAATGCGACGATTACACTACCTGGTCCATTAAATCGTCTTTTTTACGGATGCGCATTACAGTTTACTTTTATTGGCTACCAGGTTACGTTGTAACTACGCAAACTGTCTTTATTAGGTTAATATTAACTCAACATATTTGGGACAAATTTTATGTTTTTAAAAATGTGTGTGGTTTGAGGATGCAAACAATTATATTAACTTCAACTTATCAGTTACAGTTATCAAGATTTCTTGGGGTCCAAATTTGTTTTAATAAAATTTCCTAAAGGTAATTTCTCCCGAAGAACGTCATAGATTCTGGATATTAAAATTATTTATTTAAAACATCAAGTCGTTATAAAAAATGCTTGCAAAAGCACAAGTTTAATTTTTGTTGTTTCTTATAATATATTTATTGGACCGAGACTAAATACAATGGACCAGACAATTTAAATTTTCTTTTAATTTAAAAAAAAAATCTTATATTACATTTTTATTTTTAGACCATCCTATGTTGGATCTTGTTAACTGTTAATCTATTTTAAGATCGATAATTTTATATTTTGTTTTTTTATGTATATGATGTTATTTTCAATTTTATTAGTGTTAGAGTTACCAAGTTATGCACATAAGTATCTCATAAAAATTATTATGTCACATTTAACTTGTAAAATAACTTCTAAAAATTGCTCTGATCTGACTAACAGATATAAAAGGAGCATAAAGTTTAGTACAAATGGTTTACCAAGTTTGAATGTAGTCGAATTATTAATTGCTACAAGAATAATAAATAAATCGTCAAGTACTAAAACGCACAAATAAAACTATGATAACTAAGAATGGTAGAAAGAAACCGCCATGCGTTAAAAAATAATAATCGCGTAATTATAGAAAAACTTAACCAAAAAGTCCACAATGCTCCTGATTGTCCACCCAGTGTCATGACTGTACATCAAAGATCGAAACATATAAAACTCTATGGTCGGGCAGCTGTCTGCAAGCCAAAAATTTATGGTCTAAAATAAAACTAATCTGAATGTTGCAGTGAAAACTTGTGATTTGGTGTGACTAATACAATTGTAAGAAATAAAAACTGATTGGAGGATTTGAGTATAGTGATTTTCTGTAGAACAGCACCCTTCCGAATCTGTAGTATTTTGAGAATTTGGCATTACAGCTTGCGAGTGTTTTTTATTAAACGACATGAGCTTTCTTATAAATCTAAATGCAGAAAGCTATAAAATGCTATATTTACATTATTTTTCTTTGTTAATTTTAATTTTATCTTTGCTTTCTGATTATTAAATAACATTTTCTGTTATAGTAGTATCTGTTGTTATGATTCAATTAGTGATGTGTAACTCTAACTTTTAGAACCTTACCTCAATCAACAATCTTATTTAAATGCAGCAGAAATTTGTAATTGGAAATTGGTTTTGAGATTAGCTATAGAGTATACCTTTTATCCAGCTGTATACAATTTTTTATCACTTTGTATACGACAAAAATATAATTCTAATGTTTAAACCAGTAACAACTATAATATGAGAAACTTCAATTTGTAAGATTATTAAGAGAACAGTTTTCTATAAAAAACGAAAACTGGAAGCAATACATTTTGATTAAAACAAAATTTTTATAAAAAAAATTATGCGAAAAGCATCTTGAAAGAAAGATAATGGTTTGTTTAGTTTAAGACAACTCCATATATAGTTATTGACATTATAAAATTTTCAATACCAGAAACATAATGGAAATGGTAGTGATGGACAAAGTTGAAATGATTGCGAGAAAACAATTATTTGATAAAAATAAAATTATATTGGACAGGGAACCCTAATATTATTTGGAATGTCAGTTTCCTTAAGGAAGAGGGGGTATTATGAGAAATGAGAATTGGTACGTACAGTTGTTCTTAATATAGCATCAAACCAATTAATTCAAACAACAACATTTATTATGTCACATTAGATTAAAATAATTTTTTTTATTGCTGTCAATTTTATGCACACTTTAGTACGATAATTCTGCAAGCTATTGTAGGTCCATTATCATGCGCCCCAATTTAAATTAAGGAACAGAGAAACTCATTCAAGGGAAAAATGTAGCATAACCTACTGTTGGTAGCGTGTATTGTTTGAACTTTCATAATAGGATCGTTTTACTATATGTTCTTATTTCCTTTATTGGTGCAAAAATCATGCGGCATCATAGCCGTTCTATTCGTGCTTTGACTAGACGATGACTCAGTGTTAAACCGTATTCTGCATCTGAAGAACACAGAATAGGAAAGTATTAAGATACAATTCCTAACAATTTTATTATATTGTTTTATAGGTTTATGTTGACTTCATTGGCGATGTTTAAAATCTCTGCGTCCAACCCTTAACTTCCTTCTTGATTGCAGGGGCCGCCCCCATTCTGGCGTTTCTGACAAGTGCGCCTCTCTAATTGCTAGTTACAGAGGCTGTGGGTGATGAAATTGATTATGGCTGTGGAAGATAAACTCTTGGATGCTTGGAGTGTTGGCATCCTGGCGGAAAATCGTGTTTGTCACGAACCGCAGAGGACCAAGCATGGCCCTTAAAGTCAGATTCTAGATAACCTAGAGCTTGATCACGTGGGGTTTTCGCAACAATCCGAGACAGAGGTCTGATATTGGTGTATAATATTAGTTTGTTAAGAAGGAACAGCAGGTCCTTAGAATAAAGGAGGAAGCCAAAAATCTGTTAAACTGCTTTTACTTTCGCCAATTCCACTTAAAGTTTTCAAGCTTCTTGTCACAAGTCATTTAGAGGTAATATGTCTTGTCTTCAAGACATTTTCCGGCGAAGATTCTAAGATATACCAGATCTAGTAGACAACGGATTCGGTTCCTTGTGCGAAATAAGATGGCAACACTTTTCACGTATAACATTTTTCAATAGATTGTTGTGTTCTTCCTAAACAAGCCGAATAATTAGGAAGGGCATAACTAACAAAACTATTGTGTCTTTATGCATTGGACAACCGTTGCAAAGGGAGTTGACAAAAGTATACTGGACGTAGAAATTGAGCAATGCTGTAGACAATACAGAGTCTTGCGAGACTGCAGCTCTTAAATGACTTTCTGAGTACTTTAGTGACTTCTGATTGGAGAAAAAAACGAATCAATAAGTGAGATTAAAGTCATTTCGTAGATGAGGCCATTGTGCCAAATCTTTTGAAGATTTCCATGATTTTTCGACCACTTGAAAGAATAAACTGGATCTCTTTGACAGCTTCTGTTACGCGGCGATAAATCACTTGTTTAATTCACGTGCTTAATTTTCCAGGCTTGCTTTGCCACTTTTAAAAAGTTTATAAGTAGAGAGCAGCATTGAAAACTTCGGAGGACTGTCTTTTTAGGAGAGCCTGGGCTGGGTATGCTGTCTGGTCCGGGGGTCCTTCGCAGCTTCATGCACTTTGTTGTTGGAGCACTTTGTCGTAGAACACGGCCTCCAAGTAGTCTTGGAGCTAATATCTCCGATAGGCCCAACGGAGTCGGAGTCGGGGGTGTACTAACGCTCTAGACGGTTAGCGAACGCTTCTACTTTTTCTGCAACGCCCTTGGTTTTTGTTATTGGTGTTTATTAAGTTCAATATAAATTTATTTTAAGTTTTTCATATAAAAAATTTATTCTTCATAAAAACAATTTAGTACATTTTTTAATTTATGTACTGTGACTCGCTCGATCTGTTGCACTTATTTATTTGTAAAAACTACGAATAAATTCAATTACAATATGGACATACAACAATAGATATAATTAAATAAAACTATAAATTAAAAAAATGACAACTAATAATAGAGATAAATTAACAAAACATATTAAACTATTTGAATATTTTGCAATTAGTTATCTAATATGCGATCAAAACCAGGTACCTCCTTTTAAGTAACAATCTGTTTATATTAAGTCTATTTAGTATCAATGATATATATCGAATGGAAGATGAAAAATAAATTATAGAATTTTGTAACAAATAGTAAAATAATTCAATTTAATAAAATTTTTAAGGTAAGCGTGGTCATCATTTTTAATGCAATTTGCACCAAAAGTTTCATATATTCCTTAAGAGTTTACTCAAAAAATTGTTGTATAAATTACAATAAATAGACTATACAGATGAGCAGCACCCCAGACAGGAATTAAAGTATTTCAACTGCTGTCAAATAAATAAATATATTAATACATTTGTTTAAGAATCCCAACATTCTATAAGCCCCGCTTACAGAAATTAAACCTGTAAACGAAATCAAGTATTAGACTTAGGGATTTTTCTAAAATCGCCAGTTATATCTATCGGTTTCAAACCTAGCAATATGCATGATAAATTTGTTTTTATTTAATTTTTAAATTCTTTAACCACTAATCATTAAAATCTTCAAGTGTTATTGAATGTTTATAGTGTTAATTGTAATTTTAAAAAGTTTCATAGATATCATATCTCGCACACTATTAAACGTTAATATGTTGCTAGTTCAAATCTTAAAATTAAAAATAATGACCTAAACACTAATGAGTTTCAATAAAATCTAATCCTGCCAGATATTAAAGCCTAGTTAAGAATCAAGAGCCCAAGTCAGTTACACTAGCCAAACCACATTTTTATATTTTTATATTGACCAAAAAATTATTAGATTTGTTAGAATATATGATACGAGGCCTTGCCCGCAAAGAAGTATTTTTGGCGTTCTAGGCTTCCTCAGATTTTTGCAAACGTGAAACAATTTATTAACAAATAATAACAGTGGAATAAGTCGGTGCGGTGAACTTACGAAAGTAAGATACGCAAAACGATTCTAATAATAGGCAACCAAACATACCCTCAAAGCTCGGCCAAGCCATGTTTTATATCAGCTGTCTTTGTTTAATTTCTGTTCAAATGTGTAGTAGATATTTACAAATAACTGCAAGCTTGCATTTCTTAAAGATTTAAGAAGGACAAGAGGAAATACTTGCCAAATTGTTAAACAGTGTAAAGCATTTTGAAGTAAGCAACCTTCATGTTTATTTGAAGAATGGTATTTTAATTTTAGTTTTTAAAATAATCATAAATAAACTTATGCTACTTATGCTAACCCATTAACAATACAATATTTGATCATAATTTATTGTGATTTTCTAGATTCTATTGTGTTAAATTCAATAAACTATAGTTGTTACACAAACACCTTTTAGAAAAGAAAGCAATGGCATTAAATATTATTATATCGTGTGTAATAATTAAGTTTGTAAAATCTGTTAAGGTTTTCAAATTATTTATAGTGTTTTATTTAATTTTTTTTTAATTTTCAATCTATTTTAGTTTTTCAATTAATATTTAGGTAGATAACATTAAACTTCTCCCTGATTTTTTAATATTTATTATTAATAAATAAATTGAGCATACATCTAAGTGTATCTAAGGTTTTGTAGTTTGTATCACGTTACTTATATTCTCGTATACGTAGTTTGTTGTCATTTTTAAACATAACTTTTATGGTTTATTATTGTAACTAATTTACTATAAGTGATATTACACATAATTTAGCTATTAGCAGGTTTATGAGATACAACTACGGGTATTAAGAAAGTATTATAGCTTATTCGTATTATTTTGTATATGCAAGATGAAATTGACGTGAGCCAATTTCATAGAAATAGAGTCTCTAACAGGTCTTTAACAGGTCTAGCAACAAACCATATACGCCTTTCTATCAAGAAGATACAAATTATGAGGAGACTAGCTACGAAAACGCTTCTGTAAATAAGGTGAATAATGTCGTTGCTCCTGAAGTTACAAGAAGTAATTAGTAAGCTAAGGAGCTCCTCATTAAAATATGGTTATCATTACCAAACAATTTTGGGCCGCAAATCGGTATTCCTCTTTTATCGTTCCAAGTGATTAATTCAAACAAATTTCCTTGAATAAACCACTTGCCGATTATTCGTGTTTGTAGCTAAACGTACTTATAAAATAATAAAAAAGTTAAATTAAAATAATGATAAATTATGATAGTAATAGAATGTAATATGTTATAAAAAGCACCAAAGCTCAGATAATTTTAATCCTCAAAGTCGTCAGTAGAAAGGAGACTAATAAGTTTTTCAATATAAAGAAATTGACGTATGTTTATCATTACAACGCTTTATTGCAAAGATCTCGAAGAGATGGATAATTAATTATAATAAAAACTGTTCCTGCGCTTCAAACATTTGTTACAAAAATATCGACAGCCCTATTCTAAAACAGTATGGAGCGCTTAAGACTGTGACTGGAGGAGTAAAACTGGGCAAGATGCGATTCTGATTCAAAATATACTTGTAATATAAATATTTATTGTAGAATAAATGATACTAACAAAAGTGAAAAGTTATGAGAAATTATTTTAATCACACTGTGTGAAACCACGACCATAGTTTTTGCGTTTGATATGGAGAGAGGAAGAGCCGAATCCTAAACCAAACTATCCCACCCACCTCATCCTTTCCGTTTTCTAAACCCATGCACTAAGACACACGGCCAGTGTGATGCATTACGGCTAAAACTCAAAATCAAAGAAGTCAAAAAGCAACCGCCCTTAGTTCGTAACAAGCTCACATCTCCCGATTACGACAACTATCGGACAAGGGTGCTAAGAATACCTGCGTTGGACCTGACCATCATTTTTACATACACAAGACGAACAATGCAAAAAACGGACTATGTACATAGCGATATATAGCGTGAGAACATTATCTACAAAAGAGAAACTACAAAACAAAATACAGAATATAAAATAGGACATAATAGGTCTGGGTAAAGTCAGACATACTCGAGAACATCTTACAAATTTAAATTTGTAAGAAACAAGCCGAAAAAAAACTAATGGGGTTAGATTTTTAGTGTATAAAGACTTATCAAAAAACGTTGTAGCCTATAAAGGCATACCAGGCAGTTAATTGAAACGCAATTAATTTAAATCGAAAAGAAAAACTCAAACCAGCAAATCGAAAGAAGACGGAGAATGTCTTCAATAGAACCAAATCACTTATTCAATAATAATTGGAGACTTTAATGCAAAGTACAGCAAAAATCTGAAAGAAACCGACAACAGTATGAGCCCACATGGAATAGACCATAAAAAACAGAATTAGTAATTTTTGCAGAGTTAAACAATCTTTACATAAAGAACACGTTTTTAAAAAAAAAACAACGCAAATGGACATGACTAAGCCCCGATCATATGGTAAAAAAATTAGATAGACTTTGTAATATCTACCTTAAAAATATAATACAAGAGGTATCAGTCTTAAGCAAATGCACAGGTGGTAGTGGCTACAGAATAGTCCCAACAAAGCTGTACTTTAATCTCCAATCATTCAGACCAAAAAATTCAAAATGGAAATAAATCAATTGACACTAACAAACTGTATGAAAATAAGTTTCCTTTCAGGAAAAACTAAAAAGAGGCTAACACTAGGTAAAACAGATGATGTACAAAATATAAATAAACTTAACGGATACATCTCTTTGGTAATTATAAAAGCAGCACAAAACAAAAATTACTAAAAAAACAAAAACCCTCATAAAGATTCGAAGAAGCTTTAAAATGGAAAATAAATTAAACAAGATAGAATTAGCAGAATTGAATTAATTGATTAAAAAAGAAATACGAAAATATATAAGAAAATTTAAAATAAAGACTATACTAGAGAATTGGAATAAAAGAACCTGAAACTTTAAATAATTGTCTTAGAAAAGGCCAAACAGCAAAATGTAAAAATAAAAAACAAAGATAGTATAACATCAACGAAGAGAGATACAATAAAAAACGAAATGGAACACTGAACGCTACGAATTGAAAATAAACCTAGATAAAAGAAAAATCGTAGTCTCAAAAAGGTTCGAAGGAAATACAAAATTAAAAACGCCTTAATAAAGTTAATGAACGATAGAGATCTTTAGGGTCAGACAATATTATTGTTAAAAGCTAAAAGAGGCGGAAGAAAAGCTGAACCAATAACTTGTAAAAGTAATTAATAAATTCTTGGAAACCCAAAAAAATCCATAAATTATGGCAAACAACAGAAGTCATAATCATCCATAAGAAAGGAGACATTCCAAACTTAAATAATTACAGACCTTCTGATACCAATTATCGGGATTTATATTAGGATCAAACCCATGCGAACACCTTCAAAAGATGCAAAACTTAGTAGAAAAAAGCAAGAAATATAACATTTATCTATACATACCGTTATAAATTACGAGAAGGCATTTGATTTTGTAGGAATCTAGGCAATACTCAACTCGGTCAACTGCTGGATAGACCGCAGATACAACCAATTAATAAAGAACGTCTACTAATGCGTATATGTATATAAAAACATACCCAATACAGAGAGGAGTAAGAGAAAGGGATATGATCTCCCCAAAGCTATTTACCAGTGTGCTAGAAGATGTCTTTCATCAAATAGATTGGTCGAATAAAGGTTCGCTGATGGCATTGTTATATTTAGTAAAGACCATCGAAAACTACAGGAAATGGTTAACAAACTTAACAACCGATCAAGAGAAGATGGACTGAAAATGAACAAGTCGAAGACTTACTTAGGTACATTGTAAAAGACAAAGAATTTTCAAATTATCTAAAGACATAGGTTTGCAATCAATGTGGCATCCCGGCAATCACGTATAATTGTGAAACCTGGAGATTTACATTAAAAACACATCTAAGTGGTTAGAAAAAATACAAAAAGCACATGAAAACCAAATGCTTGAAATAAAAGTAATAGATAAGAAACGAAACACTTAAATACGCTGACAAACAAAGGTTATCAATATTATAGAAAGAATTGCACAGCTAATATGGCAATGGGATGGCCATTTTGCACGTAGACAAGATAACGGATGGAGCAAAACTATACCGCAAAGTTACAAGAAGGAAATGAAAACCAAGTAGAAAATAGCGAGATGGCATAAAAAGTAGTTGCATGGATATAGTGTATGACGTTAGCTATGGACAAAAAAAGACAAAACATTTTGGGGAAGGCCTACGTCTAACAGATGAAAAAAAGCTCACCGTCATAGTATTTATTTTTACATCTTATGTACCTGTATACACTTTATTTTCTTAAAGTTACATTTTATAAGCTTTTATATATAAACTATTATAATTGTTTATACTGTTTTACCAATTTAGAGGAAGCCCTTGATAGGGTAAATAGAACAGATATAGGGAAAATGTTGGAAAAATAAACAACACTATAATAAAAGAAGTAAAAGTATTAGGCAGAATATGGACTTTGTCACATTTAAGCGTAATAATTCACAAATATTCAAAACAACAATGGGGGTAAAATAGGGGTGCATCGGACAAACGATGCACCCTTATTTAATAATAAAAAGAATATTTTTAATAACAGTTTAAAATAAATTACGAAGATCAACAAACTCAAAACAAGAACGATGATTGCAAGTAGACAAGAGAAGACACAACATAAAATTAGAAGAAAAATCTACTTAGGGACAATAATACCACAAAACGGAAGAATATACAAAGAAATGAATGCAAGGAAGACTCTTTAACAAAATAAAGGACACCCTTTTAGCGAAAATACAAATACCAAAAACAGTAAGAAGAGAAATTTTTAAGAGTAGCTACTCCAATTCTCACTTACAGGTCTAAGACATAGACTGCAACACAGAACACAATTCAAACTTAGAAATGATATTCCTGTCGATAATAAAAGGAAAAAACAGAAATAAAGTAAAGAAAAATACTTTTAGAGAAATCCTGAAAACAAAACCAACCCAAAATACATTAGAAGAAGAAGAAAGAAAGACCAAGAAGAAGGTAGGTGGAAGAATTAAAAGGAGCAGCAGAGAAACGTAACAATAAATGGTACAAAGTGAAACAAAAGGTGTAAGTTATTGGAATAGAGAGAGATATGAAAACTCAAAAAGTTTCATGATTATTGAACAGAATGAAAGCAGAGCTTCAAAGGGTCATCCAATAATTTTATTTCGTTCTTATAAGGCAAAACGATCTTATAGCTATTCATGAAATTATCAGTTTTGAAAGTATCTGGTTAATTGCTAATTAATAAATATTTAAAAGTAAAACCGAATGCATCTGTTAAGGCAATTATTAACAAGAGATGCTGTAACCCACTGCACCAGTTAGCTGTTGCAGCCGAAATTATTAGCGGCGCTATTTGACGTTGCAATCAGCCGCGCTGAGTCAATAAGCTTAATCGCATCACTACCACTGTGTCAACATAATTTAGTCTTTCGATTAGAATCATTTGCATTATAATCACATAGTTTGCTCCGTAGAGCCTGATTATTTTCTGTAAATTTCATTCCATTCATTATCTATCACTTTTTCACATCTGATGTTACCTGATCTCATTAACTAAAATAACGAAGGGAAATAGCGTTGAAACTTTAGATAAGATTCATTGCAGTCAAAGGTATTGGCAAGAATTAACGCAATGTATAAATGTTTAAGGTGGATAATTTTAGCGAATCTTAGGTTTATTATGCCTTTTTATATGAACTTGGGCTATAATTTTCACAGCATTAAAGGAAAATCAATTATTTGAATGTTATAATGTCTAAAACACGCATTACTTTTAATAAATTGGTTGTTACGTAATATTAAAGTTATTTCTTGAAAAAAGTAAAAATGTCTGGCATCACATTACATGCAACACAACATACACTTGTTGTGCTTAACATGCTTTGCCACATACAGCTACCATGTTTTGAAGGCCAGATTGAAACTAGTTTGCCAAAACTTCGTCCTAGATTTCATTTAAAAATTTTACTACTCGAATATTCCTTAACGCTAGGAGCTGTTTTTGTGATCTCAGGTTTTGAAGTTACTTAGATTTCAAGGCAAGTATCAACTTGCATCAGTATACTTAAATGTAACTTTGACCTTCAGCTCCTTCCGATAAACTAATATAGTTTATGACTTTTAATACAACTACGTATTTAGAAATAGAAAAACTTTTGTATACTTGTCTTTAATATTGGGCAATATTGTCTCATAAAGGCAAAGGCCTTTTAATAATAAATTTGTGGCTGAAGATATTCCTACCTTGATAACTTAATTAAAATTTATTCCTTAATGACTTTGCACCTAGAAACTTAGAGAAAATTCCATCTACTCTTGTGCGCACGTATTCATAAAAAACCTGCTTCAAGTCAAAACCTTCTGTTTCCGCCGCTCATTACAACTTACACAAAGCTTTTACTTTCTAAATTCATTTGCCTTCCTCTACGTTTCTACGTACGCACCAATAACGTTTCAAAAATGTCCAAATATTATTAAGTGTTCTTTAAACAGAACAAGCGAATAACTCTTGCTGATACTTTTCACAAAAACCATTGACAGAATTGGGCAACAAATATGCGTTTTAGAATTTTGATGATCCTTCATTTTAAATGAAAACGGTTAAACTTAGATATGAAAGGGTTTTGTCTTTTCTCTACCAGACTATAAAATTATTATTAAAAACAACTAACTGGTGTGCAGTTCCAGTTGGCGACATCAAAATCTTAAATAATAATTTTTCTCTCCAGCAATAACAGTGTCATTAAAGAAGAGGTCAATTCTGTTGTGAAATAAAGCTTTCTGAATCCTTATTCGTTCAAAGAACGCTTCATGTAAGATACGTTACTCCAATAAAAGTGTTACCATAAAAAAAGAAACGTCTATAAACCTTTCTTCTCAATACGGCAGAGAACAAGTTAATTTTCGGGAAGTCCCTCTTCATTTTAATGCTGTATGGGGATTTTATAGCCCTCATACCCAAACAATATATTGGTTTACTTTTCCACTTGGAAGGGCAGTTGCTTTGTCACTAAATTTGACAGAAAAATATTACTCTTTAGGTTTTTGGGCATTCTATATGCTTTAGCTTTTTTTTTTGAGCGAATAGGCTCTACTAGACGTAGACTTCTACACAAGCCAAATAATCGTTTGAGGCAGTCCAAGTTTTCTGCCCACTTTACGGATCTACTTTAAGTAAGTTGCGCTCTAAGCTCTTTTGAATTTCGAGGTAATTGCGTAAGATTCACTTCAACATATATCAGAAGTTATCAGTGAGTGTCCTTATGACTTGATTGGTACTTCAGGATGATATCGATGTTTGATTTGCATGATTTTTGCCGTACGTCTAGATTGGTTTAACTATTTCTTTATAAATCAAAACCTTATTTTGTAAGGACAGTGGTAGTCCTCTTCCTACAAGTCATAACATTTACTTAAATTTGAGATCTATTTTTTTACGCTGATTTTGGACGTATTTCTGCTATGTTTGCACAGAGTCTAAGCTCATACCTATATCTTTCACATCATTGGCCTATAACATTATGGTATTGTCCAGTGATACTAAGGATACAAAGAGCATTTTTTCGTAAATGTTATATAGGTATTCTTTTCATTTATTTTAATTTTACATTTTTGCAGCCACTCTTCAATTATGTTTAAATGGTCTTGTAGGAGACAACTTGATATTACTGGATTTGCATTAATAACTAAGACAACTGTCACAAATAAAACTTTCTGCTTGAATCTTTTGAGTAATGAAAAAATCATACGTATAAAGTTGATATAACATTGGTCTATGTATACATTCCTGTAGCACTCCTGGGTTTATGGGGTAAATTTTTGACGTTTTGCTGTTATACTTGACTTCAAAATAACGATCTGTTAGATATATAATGAAGAAGTTGATAGTACTGATGTGATAGGTTTACTTCGATCTCATATAGGAGGCCTCTATTGCCAGACCTTTCAAAAGCCTAGACAGCATAAAAAAATATTAATGTAGAGTATTTATTCTGTTCCAGGATCGTTCCCATGTTGTCAACTATTCAATGACACCGTTGTGTTCTGAAGCCAAAGTGATGTAAAGGAAGCCAACTGTGGTGTAGTTTATTTCGCTTTATTTGTTGGTACACAAGCTTTTTTGGGAGTTTTGAATTTATAAGCAAAATACTGATGGGACAGTAGGAGGTTTACCTGGCTAGGGAAACAAAATTATTTGTATTACTTCTAGTTGTTTGGAGTAACATATTAATAGTAAAATTAAATTGAATATTACAGTAAGTTTCGTTTTGGAACCGGTTAACTAGACTGCAAGGCTTTTGGCACTGTTATCTCGCTTTCATTTCTCTGAGATCATTTTTTTAATTCTAGGGGTTGATGCATAAAAAAATTGACTTTCTGTTAACAAAGAAGTTATCTACGATGTAGCTGTTTGAATTGTGCATGGAACATGGTTTCTTGCTGCATTGAGTTTTTTTGGGATTTTTATACGAACGTTAAGCGACACATTTTCATTTATGTCATGCAAATCTGAGTTCCAATTCGTTTTCTTGTTGGATAATCTGGGCTGGGGCATTCTTGTAATTGTTGTTGTACTTTTCGTTGCTGTGCTTGCATTGTAATTCAATGGAACTTCTATATAGTCTGGAGATATTCTATTGCAAATAGAGTAGTTCAAAAGATCGGGAATCTTCTTTGGATCTGACAGCCAGTGGGTTGGTTCTCTAGTTGGAAAACATGTATACTCTTCTCCTGTATAATTTTCAGCTTTTAATAGTTAACATTGACTCCCACACGGTATGTTTAGAGTTAAAGACTCCTCTTTCTTTGTTTTGTTTATTTATGTTTTTATAACTGTAACTTATAATGCTTGTATGTATTTATTGTTAGGATTTTATTTTTTATATTTGTTCTCACCAATATGGGAGGGTAAGGAGTGGCGCCAACATCCAGCTACTCAAATGTCAACCTCACCTGCACGTGGTACCCTCTGCTAGAAAACGAACGGGGCTCTGACGACCCAGCATCGGGGGATATATCCTGATACCAGTTGTCCCGAGGTAACGGGGTCCTCGTCGTCGGGCTAATCACCCATACGAGGTAACTAGATTCAGAGAACAATCACTAGCCTCGGACATGGACGGATGCATGGAAAGCGACCAAAGCGAGAACAACGGACTAGATTAGGAATATGGAATATAAGGGGGTTAAATGGAAAGGAGGTGGAGCTGATAGAGGAAATGATAAGATATAGGGTCAAAATACTAGGACTATCAGAAGTAAAGAAAAAAGGAAGTAAAGAAATAATGATGGACAAAGGATACAAACTTATATACTCAGGTGTACCATTAGGAGCGAGAGCAAAAGAAGGGGTAGGTTTCCTAATAAGTAATGAACTAACTAACCAAATGACGGGCTGGGAAGGCATTAACTCACGAATAATCACGCTGGACATAACTTTGAATGAAGAAGTAACACTAATACAAATCTATGCACCTACAGAGGACGCAGATATACTAGAGAAAGAGATGTTCTACACAAGTTTACAACAAACATACGAGAAAGCTAAGGAAAGATCAAGACACGTTATCGTCATGGTGGATTGGAACGGCAGAGTTGGGAACGACCCTAGAAGAGGAAATGGAGTATTGGGGAAGTTCTGTACAGACAGGATAATAAACGACAACGGCAACAGAATGATAGACTTTTGTATCACTAATAGGATGTTAATCGGAAATAGTTGGTTCAACCACAAGGACATACATAAGATTACTTTCACAGCAGACAATCGAAATGCCAGGAGTACAATAGACTACTACACCTACACCCCAGAAATTAAATATGCTATATTAAATGTAAAAGCTATAAGAGGAGCGGAAATAAATTCCGACCACAAATTAGTCACAGTAGATACAAGATTCTAGGCGATTGTACCGAAACCACCAGAAAAGGAGTACCAGAGGATAAAGACGGAAGAACTAAGGACAGAACAGAAAAAATAGAATACCAGCATAAAATTAACGAATTGTTAAGACAACATGAAAGAGAGGAAGAGCAAAGAGATCAATGGACGATAGACGAAAGATGGGAGAGACTCAAAACCACAATAATAAAAGCAGCCATACAGGTATGTGGGGAAAAGAAAATTAGCCCAAAACAAAAAATAACAAAAAGGTGGAATGAAGAGATAAAACAGAAAGTCAAAGAAAAGAAGAGGGCATGGAAGAAATATCTGCAGACGAAAAGAGAAGAAGACAAGCAAAGCTATATGACATTGAGGAACGAAACGAAGGAAATAGTTAAGGAAGCAAAGAATATAGCATGGGAGGACTTTGGAAAGGAAATTGAGGAGAAATTCCGAGACAACACTAATAACAAGAAAGAGTTTTGGACGACAGTTAAACAACTAAGGGGAAAATATGGCAAAACAACATGGTGTATAAAAGATAAAAACGGAGTCATGGTCACAGTAGAAAGCAAAATCCTAGATACATGGAGAATGGCGAATATTACAAAGATAAATTTAAGGCAGAAGGAATAGAACCTGAGAGGAGAAACATAAGGCAAGCCCCAGCAGAAATGGAGGGTGAACAAATAATAACCACAGAAGAAGTAATAGAAGCAATTAACAGACTGAAATTAGGAACATCGGCCGGAAAAGACGAAATTGGGAGAGTGGATTCAAAGAATATGCCAACAAGCCTGGGATGAAGAAGTCATACCTAAAGAATGGGAGGAGAATATAATCGTCCCAATACACAAAAAGGGAAATACTAATGATTGTGATAACTACCGAGCCATCTGCCTGTCATCATGTATACAGAAGATATTCTCGAGAATAATTGAGACACGGATCAGAAGTTACGTGGACAATGAATTACAAGAGGAACAAGCGGCATTTCGAAAAAATAGACAAACACAAGATCACATATATATTATAAGAGCGGCGACGGAAAAGAGATTAGAAGAAGGAAAACCATTATACCTGGCATTTTTAGACATAAGTGCAGCCTTCGACAGTATACCAAAGGGGATTATATGGAAGGCCATGGAAGAGACAGGAGTACCTGACAAACTGACCAAAGTCACAAAGGCGTTATACAAAAAAGTAATAGGAACAGTCAGAATAAAGGGGAAGGAGTCGAAGAGCTTCAACATAGAAAAAGGAATCAAACAAGGAGACTCCCTTAGTCCTCTCCTATTCATTATAGTTATGGGCCAAATTCTAAAGAAGAGTAAACAGAGATCACTAAATTTAAAATTGGGGCACTGGAGAATGGAAGAAGTAAACCTCCAAAGCCTGGTGTATGCAGACGATATTGTGCTACTGGCGGACACAGCCAGGAAATTACAAGCCGCAGTCAATAAGTGGAACAACAGCATACAAAATGCAAGAATGAAAATTAATGCAAAAAAAAGCAAAATCATGAAAATTAGCAAACAAACAGACAATGAGGATGAAGACATGAATATTAGATGCGGACAGAACACCCTAGAAGTAGTAAAACAATGTGAGTACCTGGGAGTAATATTAAGCAATGATGGGACATTAGAACAGGAAATAAGAAACAGAACATCAAAAGCAGCAAAAGTATACTACCAGATAAACACAACACTGGTAAATAAAAAAGAATTGAGAAAAGAAACAAAGTTACACCTATACAAAACAGCATATGTACCAACACTGATATACGGAGCGGAAACTTGGCCCATGCAAGACAAACACAAAAGCAAAATCACTGCCGCAGAAATGAGGTATTTAAGGCGAATAATGGACAGGACCAGAAGAGATAGAGTGAGAAACATAATTACAAGAGAAGAACTAAGTGTAGAACCGCTGATAGAAACCATACAAAATAGGCAGCTGCAGTGGTATGGACATGTAGTACGTATAGACAGCAAGAGGCTCCCAAGGAGGGTCATGGAAGCAAGAGGAGATGGGAAGAGAAGAAGGGACAGGCCCAGAATGAAATGGATAGACAGTATTAAAACTGTGGTACAGCAGAGGGGAAGGAACATCGAGGAAGTAAAGAGGATGGCGCTCAACAGAAAGGAGTACCAAAAATGGATCGAGGACCCGACACCGTAAGGTATAAGGGAAAGGACAAAGAAGAAGAAGAAGTTCTTACCTATAGGCCAAATTTATATTGAACATTTTTATTTATTAATTTTGCGCTATTCCCAATATTACCACTCTCTAACTTATTCGAATTAAGTAAATTGACGAAATTATCAATAATTTAGTTCTAAAGCAGTCTCCAAACTTTGACCTTATCATTGAACAACTTACCGACGATGATCTAATAATGTTACTGATAATATACAGCTAAGTTCAGAGTATCTTGTGACTGTATAGAAGGTCTTCTAAATGATTCCATTAGTAAAATCCGACAAACCACAAAACAAAGTTTCTGCTGTAGCCCCATAAATTTATTATCGCAATTAGACAGACTATTAGAGAAGTGGCTTGCAAAGTACTCAAACCAACTATTACAGAATTTAAATTAATTAGGCCCATCAATCAGGCCTTTGCAGAAAGAAATATTGCACAGCAGCATTATTATACGACAGCCAGACTTTGTGAGATTTTAAAATTTTACAAAAGCTAGAAAGATTAATACCTCACTATTACTTTGTTATCCTTAGATAATCTCTTCAAAAAAGAAACTTTCAAGTTAAATGTAGACAAGAAATAACAAACCTAAGCCCTATTCTATCAAGCGTTTTTCAAAGGAGTAGCTCAATGCTTTACCTGTTATCTACAGTAGATTTCGCTACCAATAGATAGTCCACAAACTGCAACTTTTCGGTAGCATTGGTAGCAGGAAAGCCAAACATTTGTTATCACACATACAACTGAAACTGTTTGTATTACAGTCAACCGTGGCCAAATTAATAATAATATTAAGAACAAAAACTACAACAAATCGCATCATTAACAATACAAAATAAATATGAATGGTAACTGTGAGTTACAGTAGTAGAAAGAGAATACATAGTCTAAGATTGGTTATTATATAATGTTGCTCGCTGAGTAATATCATTATCTCCAATTAGTAATAGATATAATAAATTAACAATAAATGGCCGTATCGAATAACACAAAGAAACAAGTAATAATGATATACCTAAGCCACTGCTGATTTTCCTATCATGAGTTAAAAACATCAAATCACTTATTGAAATTATTGACAGCGTAGCAAAAGTTTCGTGTTGTAATTAAAAATACGTGTCAAATGGCAAACATCGGATCGTTAAAAGAAGAATAAGAAAAACTCGGTGATAAACTAATTAACAAATTAGGTATTAAACAGCGTAGCACAAAGTTTCGTAAGCTTGTTATATTAAGTAAATACGATGAAATCATAAAAAACTGGCAAACGTGGAAATCATGTTCCAAATGACAAAGATATAAACACTGAAAAACTCGGTGATAAACTGATATTACAAATATAGGTATTAAACACCGTCTTACTTAGTCCTGACTATTCGTTAACGAATATCGATCTTGATTTATTAAGTAAAACGATAAAAAGACCAGTTAAAGTAATATTAAATCATGTTTTTAGATTTTGTAGCCATGAAATTTTTCTTTTGCCAGGGTCTCTCCTTCCTAATACCTTTCCTTAAAAAATTATATAACCCAGGTATTCTTTCTTTTTGGCGGTTTTAAAATATCTTTTTTCTTGACAAGTCTTTGTCTATGGTATTTTAAGGATTCGTCTATAGAACCAGCCACATCTCGAATGCTTCAAGTTTTTTGCTTTTGTAGTCATTGAGGGTCCACGTCTTCGCTGCGTAGAGCAATATTAAGAATATATAGTACTGTAATAGTTTTATTTTGATTGATAGGTTAAGGTCGTCAAGAGACTATCCAAGAAAAATTAAAGACAATTATGTTAACGAAAGGCATCCCACCAATTACAAAGAGTGTTGAGTTCATAAATAATTTTAACAATAACTCTACTCGGTTCTATGCCAAAAATTAATGAAATGCCAACAAGAACGGTTTAACTTAAAGTACGTAGCTTTGAGCATCAACGGATTCTCGTGGTCTATAATACACTAATTATACCACTCACTGCTGCAGATATCACAACCAAAAAAATAATTTTTAAATTCTAAATTATGATCACAAAATTAATGAGTATAATGCTAAATTTGTTAACTACCGTGTTAATAAATTGGCATTAATAGCGGCATTACTTAATAGTTATAATTTGAAATGCGAACAATTTCGGCCTCCTCTTGAACAAAATCGACATTATATTAATATTGGAAGCACACGTCTCTGATAAAACCTACATTAAGATACAGAACTATTGTATACAATTTAGCAAATAATTTCATGAAAAGTAGCAGCTATTATTAAGACAGAAATGAAACGTTACAAATTAGAACAAGGAGTTCGGTGCGAGTGTTCCAGCTGAGCAGTCGTATGTGCGAACAGTGACCACTATATCAGCCGAACATCTTATCACTAAGAGCTATTTATACATTTCAAATTCAATAGTCAACTCAGGTATTTATATTATTTTGAAATAATCTTATATTTTGCTGGGGTAACAACGTCAATATTAAGCGGAAACTATCATTTATCACTCCTATAATGAATTCCTAAAGTATTTATGGAAGCCAACATCTTTATTAGAACAAAATAAATAATATCTACCAGCACATCTTGACCCATCTGCAGACAACTGAACAACAAATAATAACACAACATCTGAAATTAAAAGTGACGCGAACAAAGTTAAAATACCGCCAATATTTCTACATGGGCCATTTAATCATAAGCAAGTAATTACTGATATCAAAGAGCTTGTTGAAGTAAATTTCACTACTAACCTCAGTGGAACATCGCTAAAAATTAATCTGTCTTGCCAGATCGACTATTGAGAAAGAACTAGTTGCGTATAATCTACCAATAATCAGTATTACAAGATTGCTTAATAAAGTAAAAAATCCTATCCCCGTTTGTGTCGTACGTTTAACAGCCAACGAGAAGGCAAATGAAATTTTTAAAATTTGCTTCTGCTACTCTTTAGTCAAAGTTGAACCACTCAAAACAACAGGTGACACGCCTTAGTGCCACAGGTGTCAACGCTACGGACCTACTAAGAACTACTGCCGCCTGCAGCCTAGATGCGTAAAGTGCCTAAGCAATCACCTGTATAGTGACTGTGATAAGGGTAAAAATGCTAGTTCCACCTGCGTAAACTATGGAGCTGATCACTCAACCAACTTCAGAAGCTGCAAACACTTTCAAAATTAAAACTCTCTAAAAACAACCTGCGAACCCGCAATAACCCCCCAACCAAAGCATTATCAATATTTAACTTTAACAATTTCCTACCTACCTTAAAACATCAATACACATATATCACCAATCAACCTAGCCAAAGCAGAAACCAAATATGAACCAATGGTCCAAACAATCCTTCAATTCTTAACCCAATTAAGCCCTACCTAGCTCAAATCAAAAATTTCTTATTAAATAATCTGTTACGTCTCCTCCTTAATGGATAGTAATCTTAACAAACATCTTATTTATTTAAATATTCTAAACTGGGAAGCCAATGACGTCAAATTCCAACAAACCTTATTTATATAGATATAGTATGTATCACGGAAACACACTTAACCTCAACCGACTAGCTGACAGAGTAGCCAAATCTTCGTAAAACAAAAAATTATACAACACGAAGTACCAAAAATTAATGTAACTAATCTCGAGACGGTGACAGTTAAAATTAAAACACACGATGGCATCTACGTCAAAATTATTGCTACCTATCGACAACCAAATCAAATATCTTTAAAGTACAATAAGGTTTCGGTCACGGCCGGTAGAAGCATTGGTTACCAATATACCTTACATCGAAATCAGATCTTCGTATCTTTAAAGCACTATTCATACAATTTAAATATTTCTAAAATTGATACCGCAAACATTTGAAATTATCATGTAGAAACGCATTTTTCTTCTCTTTCATTCAATCAGACTGAGCCAACAACTCCTTACAACTAGTAAACATATTAAACCGACTTATATAAAATTTTTAATAGCACAGAACCTACGCCACTGATAGGCTTCCTAACAACACTGTCTAAACTAATCGAAAAAGTAATTTACGCACGACTCTATGGTGAACTAGAGACACTAGAACTGTTGCCAAAATTTTAATTCGGATTCAAAATGGAACATTCCACATTTCATTAGCTCCAAAGAATCGTCGAGACAATTAGGATATGAAAACAAGCAATACACAGTGGCGCTTTTCGTAGACTTGGCATAAGAGTTCGATATAGACAGATGATCTCAAATACAAGATAAAATCAATTTTGTTTTCATTGCTAAACAATAGAAATTTTTCAATTAAAATTTACACCACAATATTGACAATCCGACATATTCGAGCTGGAGTGCTTCAGGAGAGCATTATGGGCCTTATACTGCTCAATATCCTTCTTAGTGATATGTCCAACATCACTGCGGATCTAGCGTTATATGCAGGCGGCACCACATTGCTGGCCAGAAACAAAAAACTTCTAGTAGCGACCACCCAGCTACAAATCGCTACACACACTCTATCCAGATGGATGAAACAATGGAGCCTGGCAATTAATTATGATAAATGCGTTGCAAAGATTTTCACACTTAAACGCTTTGGTGATTTTTCACTACTCTCAATTAACAACAATCCTATTACCTGGAATCCCAAAACGGAAGCAGTGAAATACTTAAGTATTTGGACACCGCTCTAACGCGAAAGTTTCACGTAATTAAAAAACTTAATGAGGGTCATACGAAACTAGTGCAGCTAAACCCAATAATCAGCAAAAATTATTACTCATAATTGAATGTGCCACTCTACACTACAAATCTTTAATACGGCCTGTAGTCCTCTATGGCTGCGTCATCTGGGGGAACACTTCAAAAACGAACTTGAATAAAATCCAAGCCCTCCAAAACAAAACCCTCGGATGTCTATCAATGCCCCATGGTTCATCACCAACTAACAATTTTACACTGAACTCGAAATATCTGCACTTTATGAACATATTAAAAAGCTAACACAAAAATTACACGACAATATTGACAATTGTGATGATGCCGGGTATTATACCTAGGATAAAAACAACTATACACGCGATTGAAAGTAAGTACCTCAAGACATTTATCTAATGACAAGTGTATCTGATGGTAATTAACTGACTTATTTTACCTACCTTATGTGTTTAAATCAGCTATATTAATTGGTATTTCTAACCTTTCTGTTAGTCTAATATTTGTTATGTATAACATCTCTATCAACACTACCATGAATAACAATTAACTTTTTGAACTGGTAAATACATAATAAAAAATTAAAACAAAATCAATGCGACCACTTGTAATGTACTAGCTTTGCCATATTAAATTATATAGAATCAATGATTATATCAACAGGATAGTGTTCGTTCAAACATAATAATAAGAAGCGACACTATAAGTAATCTAGTAAAAATACGAAAAACAGATTCATTTCTTTTTAGCGATTGTAATACTAAAAATCTATTGTAAGCGATAAAGCTAACTATAACATTTTTTCCCTTTTATTTGTACAATCAGTCTCGGTGGAGACTATAAATACAATTGATGTGTGCTTAATCTAAGACTATTCTAGGAATAACATGTAATGTAGAGTAATGTCCCAGTGGACATCCTCTGTAGTATTTTAGAGATATGGCAATTTAGTTCTAGGCAAGTGACTAAAATCTGGTGGGAACATCAGAAGGTTTGAATCGTTTAAGTCGTCTTGGCTCGTCTTCTTCTTGCAACAGGTTGTTTGCTAGCTCATTGGGATGAAAGGTCAGCTTCTTTCTATAATTAGTGCTGAATCGAGTGATTTCTTCACGAACTGTAGGCAGTTTTAAGTCAGCATGGAGTAAGGAATTTGGCACGTACAATGGGGCGTTGACAATAGATCTAAGGACTTTATTTTGGAAGCGCTGGAGAATCTCTATATTTAAGGTGCAGGCGGAGCCCCAAATAGGGATCCTGTATGTCCAAATGGGTTTTAGGATAATTTTGTACAATAAGAGTTTATTTTCGATGGATACATTTGATAAAATTTAGAACCCAGTTGTTTTCTCTTAGTTAAAATGTGAGTACGCCAAGTTAATCTTCGATCTAAATGTAGTCCGAGGTATTTGACTACATGATTTTGGGGTATTGGAGTCCCATTAAATGTAACTGCAGGGCAGCTTTTTTTGCGAAGGGTGAAGGTGATATGAGTAGATTTAGTTGCATTAGCTTCCATTCTCCATTTTTTAGCCAGTCTTTAAATGGATTCAGATGGCTTTGCAGATTTCTAGATGCAGAAATAGGGTCCTGATGTGATGCTAAAAGAGTCGTGTCATCTGCATATGTAGCCGTGATTGCATAATTTGTTTGATGTAGGTCTGTGTGTACAGTGAGTAAAGTGTGGGCTCTAAGATACTTTCTTGAGGAACTCCGGATTGCACAGGATAGAGATCCGTGTAGGCTTCTTGATACTTTGCTTTAAATGTTCTGTCGGAAAGGTAGGATGCTAGGAGATATGGGAGCAAGAGCTTAAGTTTGTATTTCAGTCCGAGGTGCCAAATTTTATCAAACGCCTGGCTTACATCAATAAAGGCTGCCGAGCAGTATCGGCGGTCTTCCACATCAGTACGGATTTGCCTAGTTATTCGATGGACTTCTTCCGTAGTTCCGTGTTGTGCTCTAAAACCAAACTGGTGTGGGGGTATAAGTTCATGTTCTTCTATGATGTCGGTTAGTCGTTTAAGTATGAGTTTTTCGAGTATTTTGGGGAGGACTGGAAGACGACTTATTGATCGGTAGGACGTCGCTTCATTTGGATTTTTGCCAGGTTTAAGGATCATTAAGACTTGAGCTGATTTCCAATGGCATGGGAAGTACTCAAGTCTGAAAACAGCATTAAATATTTGTACCAATACTTTAATAAATTTTTCGGGTAGCTTTTTAATAATTTCACCAATAATAATACCCAGGTGTCTTTTTAGTGCTAACCTCGTGGTGTACGATTGCTTCAGCCTTACTATATGAAACTTTAGGAACAGGCAGAGACATCTGAAAGGGAGCATCGAACTGGTTCAGTAACTCTTTTTCTTCAGCAGCAGTTAACTGAGATGGATATGGTTGAAAAACTGAGGCAAGGTGTTCGGCAAAAACAGTGGCCTTTTCCTGATCCGTTCTTGCCCATGTGTTATGATTGGTTCGTATTGGAGGTAGAAGATGTTGTTGGTACTTTAGTTTACGAGTGAGTCGCCACAAAGAGTAATCGGTTGCGTTTGTTGGTGTTAGTTCTTTAAGATAATTTTGTATGGAATCATTGCGTATCCTACACAGTAGTTTTTTGAGGTCTTTTGCTAGGGTATTATACCGTTGTCTGTCTGCCGGGGCTCTCGTAATCTACCATCGTTTACGAGCTTTTCGTTTCTCGGAGATTTTTTGCTGTAATAGTACTGGGGGTTCTTCTCGAATTCGTTCTTCGTTTATGTCTGGGGTCGCTTGCCACGCTGCACTATGTATTGCTTGTGTGATGTCTGCCACAGCTTTTTCTATGTCGAGGTGAGTTTTCAAATGCAGTTCAAGAGTTATTTGTTCGTCCAGTTTTTCTTTCCCAGTCTGTCCGTTTGCTACAAAGAGATGGTTTCTTCAGTTTGCCCAATATTTGTGTATTCATGTTTACTAGGACTGGAGTGTGGTCCCGTAAAACGGTTTAAATTTTGATTACCTTTGTAAGCAGGGTAACTTATGGGGGTCGGATGGCCAGTATGTTGGCTGAAATGTTGATAGATAAGTCATATTATAAGCGGACATAACTTTGAATAGTTCTCGCCTTTTGGTAGTTGTGAGCCTGGATCCCCATATTGTGTTTTTCTCATTAAAGTCTCCTCCGACCAGAAATCGATTTCCCAAGGTCCGAAAATATTCGAGGTAATGCTCATATTTGTTGAACTATAACATAAGGAAGATAAGTAGTAGCTGTAATAAAAAAAACTATAATGTATAAAGTTTAGCTACATACGAGCTAGCGAACCCTTAAAATATACCTGATGCCACTGACTTTGCCTTTATAAAAAGGTAAATGTTAATACAATATAAGATGCAATTGCCACTAAATCTCTGTATGCACCAATCTGCAATTATAGTGACTATATATTCACAAATACAATAGAAATAAAAACAGATAGTGCTATAGGTAAGATTTTGATATGTTTAAAACATATTTGAATCAACTGGGAAATATACCTAAAATTTAAATGCAGACAATGAGACAACAAAAGCCGTTTGGAAGCTGCTTGGCAAGCAATTTCTGACGTCTACCACTAAAAATCAATAAAAAAAGAAACTTAACGAGACAACACAAAACCTCACACAATTGCTATTAAACGTCAAAAACCGGTCTACATAGGAACTTCTTAGCAACTTTAACGTGGCAAAGGATAGCGACTACTCAACTACTTATTGTCCGGAAAATCAAACAACCACATCAGGTAATACCACCAGTCAAATCTTAAAAAGCAAATAATTATAATTATGGAGTCTGAAATAAATTTAAACAATTTAGAATATATAGATCCATAAGTCTATTGTCGCTACTACTTAAGCTGTTCGAAAAGCTACTACTAAAACGATTGGAAGAAAAACTTATAGCCAATCATTAATTCGGATACAGAAGTCAACAAAGTATGGAATGAAAGCTTATGTCATAAACTCAAAAACGTTTTGCCGCATCATTTTTTGGAAAGTCGATGATTTTTGGTTGAACAACGTAATAAGCTGTTAGAACTGTATCTTATTGACTTTATAGTTTCCCAAAGTAGTATCCTGCGCATGATCTTATATACTCTATACACAACCTATGCATTCACGACCAATACAATTGCAACCACATTTGCTGATGATACGGACGTACTCTAACCATAAACTATTTTTAATTCTTTTTGTTTTTAGCAATATTACTAACAATTGCACTGTATTAGATTGTGTAGTTAATGAGTTACGAAAAACTTAATAATTTTATTATGTCTAATGCATATAAAATAGAATTACAATCTAATAAATTTTTAGTTGGAAAATAAAAAGTAAAAATAGAGTTAATTTTTAACAAAAAAAAAAAAACTAAAACACAAAAAGCTGAACAGTTTTTCTACACTCTCAAATAACAAGATTTGTAAATGCACATTTAACATTTGTTAGAAGTGAAATGAAAAGATACATATACAGAACAATGCCTGAAGTGCGAATGAAAACCAAAAATCGAGCTTTTTGATCCTAAAAGCGTAAATTATATTTATGCGAAATAATAGTACACGTCTATTGGACTCAATACGTTGCACGTTTTTGGATAATCCTGGATTTACGTTATTTTTTCGCTTCATATTTGCTGAAATTTCCAGCTAGTAATAACATCTGAACTTACGATTACTTTATCACATGCTGGAAAAAATCTGCCTCCCGTTTCTTTGCAGAAAATGGGGCTTTTTATTGGACTCACTTTTTGCGGCACGTCAGAAACAGTTCCATTTTATACTTGACATGATTTGATTGCAAACCTGAGAGATTTTAAATTATTTGTGTTGTTTGCGATTGACGGACTATAACGTGCAAGAGCGCGAGTCGATATGTAGCTACGCTGCACGAAATATAGCTAAAATATGTGAAACTATTGAGTGAAGTACCTGCAATTAATCCTTGTGTTAACATGTTTACAGCGGATAGCACTTTAATAATGATAACAATAATGCTACTCTAATAAATTATATATAAAATGTTATAATAATATAGATATACATATGAAATAATTCGTACAGTTCATTTTATTTAATAACAAAGTTGACTGTTAGCACACACTAAAAATTTACATTACACAACATCACAAAAAGGATTTGAAATTTTTTTTTCACTATTGAACGCTCAACGAATATTTAAATTGAAAGTTACATTATGGCTGTTTGGCTAAATGAGTTGAAAAAGCAATCTATTATTTTACTGTAGCCTGAGCCGTAATAAATTACGTATTGAATGAATATTTCTTCCACGTTCTGTTTCCGACAGATTGTAGTCTCGAGTTTAAAATATCAATAAAATACAAATACGCTGGCAATCTCAAAATTGTTATCACAGATTTATGGGTTTTATTTTTTTGTTATTTCCTTTTTTATATTTAAATTTAAGAAATAAAAGCAATATTACTCAAGTGATAGTAACAATTGCAGTGGTGGATTGTATGTGTGTTAAACGCAACAGCCAATATTACTCTTATGATCAATGTTACATTTTTTTGAGCAGCAACCAACGTATAGTACAATATAGTAAATCCTTCATGAAACTTGAAGTTACTTAAAAACAGAAAGCAACAGTTGAAGTTTTATATGGAAGTGATTTTAAAAAATTTGACTGAGTCGATCTAGATAAATCTAGAACTAAGCCTAATTCTCTTTACTGGAGGTCATAAAATAAATTTCGACATTCAAGTGAACACGTTTTAGATGCAAACATAAGAGAACTTTTGGATGTTACCTTACAGATATTTAGTGGTAACGGAAATTATAGTTGAAAAAATGGCTGTCCTAAAATACAAAAGAGATTCTCTGAGGTGGTAGCTAATTATAGGAATGCTCAATTAAAAATCAAAGTTTTAAAATGTTGCAATAATGACTTATTGTTAGTATAATTTAAGAAATTTTTGAAAACAAGATAATGGCATTCCTTCAGAGTGAAAGTAGGCAATAATGTGGGTAAGACATAGTATTTCACTTTGCATTACAATTAATTTTTTAGAGTTTGTCCTCTAATAGAGTTCCAATTTTAGATGCTATTAGGAAATAGTGAGCTAGCATTAGATAAAAAAGGCAACGCCATAATAACGTGCATCAAATTCATGAGAGAAATCTTCCGAAAATATTTCCGCAACACTTTTAAAGGATCGTTTCTTGCAAAATGCTTTAATCTTTCAAAACTCTTTTAAACGATTATAAATCTTACAGAACTAGAGTAAGGTTTTTTAAAATTTGAATGGAGAATCCATAGGGAAAAGAATAGGAAATTTATTACATTATAAGACCAAAAGTTCACTGTTATGCGTACTAAGACAAGAAAAAAGTAGAGGTAGTAACGCATGTAGGCCATGTACATGCTGGCAATCAGTAAGTTGGTAGAGTTCAATGATTTTCAACGCAGCATGAACGATCGTAGGGTGTCATGATAGCAACAAATCGGTTTGTAAATTATAGGTCTAGCTACAGATAGGTAAATGAACTGCAAAATATGCCGTCATAAAACGGAAACATTTGAGATGTGAAATAACCGTGAAACTGAATGATCGTAATAAAAAATAGGATATCCTTGTTAGCAACAATGACTTTTGATTATAAACGTACCAAATTGTCGTCGCTAATGCCAAGACTGCCAGGAACTGAAAAATGTGGGTTTTCATAGTCATGCGTCTGCTCACAAGCCCAATGCCAAAAGTTTCTTACAATATTCCAAAGCTTGTCTCCGCTGGAAATTGGAAACAAGTTTTATAGAATAAAGAATCTTATTACATGGTCTGGCAGTCCAACGGGCGCGTCTGTATTAGACCTATTGGTCTAGATTATTAGTTTGGTGGTAGAGGCATCATTTGGGGTTCTTTTGGACTGTTTTTTGATTTGCTAGTTCCTATAGCCGGAAGAATGAACGTCGAGATGTATCCTGATATTCCCAAAAACTCTGTACTTCTAGCTCTGTAGAAATAGTTCGGGAAAGGATCTTTCCTGTACCAACAGGATAACTGTCCTGTCCACACAGGAAAGGGGAGAATTAAAAAGTAGATTTGGCGTTAAGCCAAATCGCTCATGTGCATGATTACTGGTAGTTGGTTTAAAAGTTTTATATAAACATTTTCAATTTTCTTAACAATAATTATGATCAAATTTATTCTTCCTTAAAGCGATTTTGTATTTTTAAAATGTTTTCTTTATATTTCTATATAATTTGTTTTCAATTTTTCGTGGTTTAGTCATTAAGGGCTTCTTCATTTCCTACTGATCTTCCTAAATTATTTTTCTTTAATTGCTATGATAATGTTGCAAGACTTTTTTCTTAACGCTTATACTTTTACAGTGTATTTTCTAAACACCCACCAATAACCTTTTATTGCTTATTTTCTTTGATCGCTTAAATTTTGTAAGATAAATTACAATAAATTTAAATAATCACCTCACAAATAAGGCAACTTAAGCAAGGAATCTTCTTATAATAAATAATTTTTATTATGTAATTCTGAGTACATGTATAATATGTTATATAACAATAGCCTTTCAAAGCTCTGGAAAGGTTAGGAAATGCCCCCTTGTGGGGGAACGCGGGCATTTGTAAGGATTCAGGTGGCTAACGTAGGTTGGAACCGAGTGATACCGGGATAAGCATAACTCATCAACACTTTCTCTTTCATCAAGACTTTCTTGTCTTGGGGATGACAAATTGTCCCCGAAGACGAAAGAACCAACTAATTATAGTAGGTCAACGGCTTATAATGTGGAAAGTAAAGGAAACTACCACATTATCAATATTATCCCTAAATAATCAACAAAATAGATATAAGTGGCTAGGGGGTGCTAAAATTTTCGAGAAAAAAATCAAATTAGGTACATGAAACGTTAGAAGTTTATTGAAAGCGAAAAACTAGCAATTGGAATACATGAAATGAATAGACTGCAAATAGACATATTAGAATTAAGCAAAGTAAGATGGAAAAGCAACGGAACAATAGATACTATGGACAACTATTGTGTATACTACTCTGAAGATGACATATGACCAGTATGGTGTTGTCGTTATAATAATCCAACAGTTAGCAAAATATTTTACCAATGTTACCACACTCAGACGGAATTATGTTAATTTATTTCGAAGCCATTTAAATTTAATCTAAATATATGCCACTACTCTAAGACAAACCTAAAAAGATAATAGGCAAATTTTACGAGTAAATGAAAACTGTGCTAAATGATGAATTCGTGAGATTTGAATATTGACATGTAAAATTTTAACGCAAAAGGGGGAAAATACAGAGTTAACGATACGGCAGGAGAGTGATAATTAAGAGAAAGAAGCGAAAGAAGAACGCGACTAATTCAGTTTTGTGAAGAAGCAAATCTGACTATAGTAAACACCTGGTTTCAATTACCAAAACAAAGAATATATACATGGACTGCACCGTAACATGATGTAGATCACATAGTCAGAAATCAAATAGATTTTATCTTAATAAACAAGCGGTTTAGAAACTTTATTAAGTGCGAAATAGTTACTACAATGATATTAAAACTGAAAAAGATAAAAACACATAAAGCAACTTTCAAAATTGATTGCGGAAGAAGCAGCTAAACTAAGATTAAAGAGTATCAATAACACATTATAAATAAGTTAAACTATCTTACTTTAAACACAGAAGTTAATATATTAACAATGGTAACACTAATAACAACAACAACACCAAAACAAATATAGAAAATTACTGAAATTGTATGCACAACGGAATCGTAGAGGCAGCAGAACTGAAATTATCCAAGTAAAAGATAACAGAAGTAATATTAGATTTTATGGAAAACAGAAGAAAATAAAATAACAAAGACATCAATTAATATAAAGAATTAAACTAAAGAAAAATGGTTACAAGAAGAGTTACACACAGAGGCTATGAGAGTTTTACGTAATATATCGATTGCTAGGGCAGGAGTTGATAAAAATGTGACAAATAAATAATTTGGTCATCTCTGCACTGAACTTGAAGGGTTCCAAGTTCCAACATTTGGAACTATGATGAAACGAACCTCGTAGATGACCCAGGATCCTGTAAAATCATTACAAAGAGGAGTACAAAATATCCTAAGAAAATTAGGAACTCCACCAAGGCTTGTACTTCCATTATGTTCTGTGGAAATGCAGATGTTGAACTTGCTCCTGTTTATGTTAACTACAAGTCCAAGCATTTGTGGAGGACATAGACTGAAGGTGGCCCTGCAGGTACAAGGTATAATTGCACTTCATCTGGCTTATTCGACTACAACGCATTTGAAGATTTTTTTATGAAGGTAATGCTTTCTATTCTGAGAAGGCAAGAAGGGCCAAAAGTACTGATTGGTGACAACTTAAGCTCACATATGAACATTGAAGCTATCCGACAGTGCGAAGAACATAGCATCCGTTTTATAGATCTGCCCCCAAATGCAACACATTTGTTGCAGCCATTAGATGTGGCATTTTTCCGTCCACTCCAAAGGCACTGGAAGACCATCTTGACAGAGTGGACGGAGTCTACTGTTAGTATCAGGAGTGTAACAATACCTAAACAGGAGTTCCCTGCGTTGGTAAAGAAACTGGTGGATAAAGTTGAAGAAAAGAAGGGAATTAATCTGCGTGCTGGATTTAGGAAATGTGGAATTCATCCTACAAACAGACAAGAAATCTTAAGTAGGTTATGCAGTCGCATTCATCAAGAAGAAAATGAATTGGTACGAAGAAATGTAAGCTTCTTAGAACATCTTGTACAAAAAAGGACCGAAGTGACAGAGAGAAATCAGATCAGAAAGAGGCGAATCAATGTCACACCTGGAAAAAGTATTTCCGCTCTAGATTTGCAGAGTTCATCATCCATATCTCAAGTGATGCAAAGACAATGAAAACAGCTCGTCCCATCATTGAAAGTTCTGAAGAAAGTGACGAAGTCAGTATTGTGTATGCTGAGTCAGGTGATAGCTGGCTTGCAGGCTCAGACTTTGAATCTGAATCTGAAGTCAGAGAGGTTTTCAAGAAAGAAGATAAAGTGGTGGGTATTTATGTAATGGTAGCATATAAAGGGAAGTATTAACCAAGCATAATAACAAAAATTAATAAGGAGGGTGCTCTTATTAATGTTATAGAGTCTGCGGGGAAACACTGTAAGTGGCCTAAACCGAAGACGAAATCTGGTACGAAGATGTAGACACAATTTGTAAAATAAATACTCCAAGAAGAAAAAGGGAAACGTAAACTTTTTAATGTCGCAGAAGTGACTGAGATTTAAAGCCTACTGTGGCAATATTCTATGTCAAATATCAGCTGGTAACTAAGCATTGTAAGCATTGGGTGTCAATAAAGTGGCCTTTTTTTAACATTTTTTGACTCAACCCAATGTCTAGTTACTTTATATGACCTACAGCTGTCTTAAAGAAGCCTTTCACAGGCTCAACTTTGTAACAGACATTAAAAGCATAAGCTGCATTAGCAGGATGATAGGTGTCACAAAGTTGTCCTACATATAGGTACAACTTTGTGACACCTAATAAGTCAAATTCTGGCTATTCCGCTTAAAATTACGGCTTAAACAATTTTATATTTATCAGATAAGACATAATAGCACCCTACACCATAAGTATACATTTACATCAATCTATTTTAAAAGAACTGTAAAAAAGTGTCACACAGTTGTCCTGGTTTACGGTAGTAGAAAGATTCATTTATAATAATTTCCAAAAAAGGTACTGGTGTTAATGAATGCTATTGAGCTGATAATAGCATTGAAAGGCATAGTTCATACGTATAACATGGTGAGACAATAAGTCAGTCAAATTATAAACTAAATTAAGGAGGTGGTGTGTGTAATGACGACTGCTATTATTACCCCTTGTTCGAGTGAACGCAGATACTCAATTATTTTTAGTGACCGAGTAGGCTACCCACTTGACATTAGAGAGCTCTGGGAATTAAACCCGGATCCATGCGCATGGCAGTCCGCGCCTGAACCGCTTAGACTATTCTGGCGTTGGTGTGTATAATATTCATTCAAAAAGAAGTGAGTGAATCGAAAACTAAAACAGCAGCTGGCAGTTACAATACATAATAATGTTAATGTTCCAAAAAAACACATTTTTCGTATCATTTACTAATTTCTAATTTAACTTAGAGTGTAATAAATTGATTTCCCATAATTTGAATAAACAATAAAGAAAAGTAAGAGTTAAAGTGTGTGTTCTATTAAAGTTTTACTCACTGTCCAATTGTGACTAAAAGTAATATAGTTAGAAGCTGGAAAATAAACACCAACTATAGTGACATGTTGATGAAGAAGAGAAAGTCTGTGTCTATTTTTGCAATGCATTTTAAGCTGGTGCTTTCTGCGCCGCTGCATTTGATAAGTTTATTGAGAATTTTGTAAAGCTTGCGCATCAAATGTCCTATATTTCCTCATAACAAAACATCGCAAAACTGTTTTGCTTTGCGAACATTTCCACAATATTAGTATCTAGGACTTCAGTACGTCATTTATGTTCTTCAAATGTCTACCGCTATAGTTTTACACTTTTCTCTTAAATGCCAACTCAAGTCTAAGAATACAATTTGGATAAACTAAAATAAGCAATGTTTACCGATATTTTAAAACGTCTGCAAAACAGGCGCGTTAAGCGCCTTTTTTATTTAGGAGATAGCAAACTGTTGTTGGCGATCAAAGTTATTATATTTAATCATGTCTAAATTTTAATTTTAAAATGTACCTACTGATAAAATTTTATTTTTGATGATTATTTTAAATTAATTAATTTTAATATTTTACTTTTTCTGCAAAGTAAGACAAATAGAGAAATTATTAACTGTTTTAGCAAATGCAAAACCAGTTGTAAAAATATTAAATTTACTTACATTTTAATGCGTGGCTGCAGTTAAAAATGCAATTGATCTTGTATAAGGAGTTATTCTTTTATTATTGAGTGAATTTTACACTCTAAAATTTGAGCTATTTAATTAATGACAAATATTGCAAAGAATTGGCTGAGGTATTTTAATAAAAATTCTCACAGAAACTTATTGAGAATAACAAGGAATTTATAAAATCTGCGGCACTTTGCTGTGACAAGGAATTACTGTAATTTAAGTGAATGCCTACATAAGGACACAATTTAAATATTTGGCATTAAAATTTATGATTTGTATGCTTTTGATTATATAAAATAATCTTTACTTCTCTAAACGTTCATGTATCTTTTTACAAAAATTTTAGCTGGCAAGCTTTTACTGTTTGATTTGCAGCATTAAAATTATTGAATGTTTTCTGGAAAATTAACAATACTCATTTTAACTACTAGATTTCGGTTTGTTATAAATGAGGTCAAAGTAATGGTTTTTAAATATTCATCTAAAGGTTCATTATATAATTTAAAATTGTTTATCGTAAAAAAGTAATAAAACATTGATGACAAAAAAAAGCTGCTAATAAGGTTTACCCCCTTTATACGAAGATGGAATAGGGTAGTTCAAACGCCAACAATTGTAACTTTTAACAAATTATTTGTCATAATCTATGTACAGTTAAATTAAATTTATTTTTTTAAATTTTTTTAAGCCTTCAGAAAGGCACTTGATCTTGAAGACTACATTAAACCAAAACATATTTCTACTAAATCAAATATTTAAATTTAACAACAGAAAATGACAAGGGTTTAAATCTGGAGAATAAGTAAGAGGATTAACTCAAACCGCAAATCGTTTAATTTTAACATAACAACAGCACACTCACTGACCGTTGGTTGTTTTCGTAATTTTTTAATTATATACAGTGCAAAATTACAAGCTGCTCTGCGAGAGCTATAAGTAAATGGGATGAAAGCTAAACGATGAGAGGAAAAGCTGTCCAATGACAGCACTCCAGTGAGTACAAAAGATAAGGATGATCATTTATGATGTTTTAATTATTGCCTGTTGGCCATCGTCGTTTCAGCCGTCTTCTGACCTCGGGTGGATCTCTTAGTTGATGGACTAATTCATTAGGACGGCTGTCTAGGTATTTGGTGGTTAGTCTGAAAATTTCGTCTGCTACGAGTGGGATGCCTGAGTCGTCATATAGAGGTTTGTTGCTGACATACCATCCTGACATATCATCCTGAGGACCTTAGACTGAACTCTTTGGAAGATCTTGGTGTTTGAAGGCTTTGCACATCCCCAAATCTGAACGGCATACGTCCAGATTGGCTTTAAAATACATTTATAAAGCAAGATTTTGTTTGCTGTTCTGAGCTTTGATTTGCGTCTAAGATGTTTTAGGTTGATCTAAATCTTCTTCGTTGTTATATGTGTTTTTTATTCAGTATGAGTCCCAAATATTTAACTTGACCGACAATCGGTAATTGAGTCCCATTAAGTGAAACGGGTGGACAGTTTGTGCGTTTGTTTGTAAAAATGATTTGAGCTGATTTGGTTTGATTTACTTGCAGCGCCAGGTCTGGAACCAATCTTGAAGGACAGTAAGGAGGTGAGGGAGGTGCTAGGTGTGAGTAGGATACCTGCGGTAAGGACGATATATAGGAAAGGTTCTAGGTCGCTTCCTTGAGGTACGCTTAAAGTGGTTGGATGATAGAAAGATGTTGCGGTGTTATATTTGATTTGGAAGTATCGATCATTCAGGTATGATTTGAGTAAAAGGTAATACGGGGTAGGAAGGTTAAGTTTGAGTTTATATAAAAGACCGTCATGCCAAACTCGGTCGAATGCCTGCTGTATATCCAGAAAGGCAGCTGTACAGAGTTTCTTTTCTTCTAAACTTGCAAGGATGATGTTTACTAATCTATGACTCTGTTGAATGGTGGAATGGTACTCACGAAAACCAAATTGGTGCGAAGGTATTACATTCTCTAAGTTGACATTTTTAGTAAGTCTTTTTAACAGAATACGTTCAAAAACGTTGGACGCGATTGGTAAGAGACATAGGTCGATAAGATGTAACGTTATTTAGGGGTTTTCCTGGCTTAGGGATTAAGATTATTTGGGCGAATTTCCAAGTCAGTGGAAGTTAGGCCAATCGTAACATACTATTATATATTGTTGTTAACAGAACAAGACCTTTCCTAGGCAGTTCTTTGAGTACTTGACCAGTACTCAAATTAAAACCGAGCCCCTTATAATTATTGCTTCTTGAGATTTCTCGTTTAACTTATGATGGAGAGAAGGCGTGAATGGGTAGTGTCATTGGACAGGGACCGTCTAGATAACTCATTATCATAGCATCATGGCGGTTGTTAACTTGTGGTTGTGGTGCGCTGAAAACTTCAGCAAGAGGTATAGCAAAAGTGATGGCTTTGTCAGTATCTATATTCGCCCAACTATTATCCACGTTTCGTATTGGGAGGATGTGAACAGTTGGTCGCTTGAACTTCTTAGTTGCCTTCGAAATTAAATAGTCCTCCTTGGATAGGCTTGTTATGTAGGTCTCAAACTCAGTGTTGTGTATATTTTTCAAAGCTGATTTGAACTGTCTTGTGAGCCTATTATACTCCATTTTATCAATGCGGTTTCGACTCCTTTGCCATCTGCATATGGCTCTCCGTTTATCAGCAATGAGTTCTCTGATAACCAGCGGAGAGTAATTGTGAAATGTCGGTGCAGTGGGCTAAGGTGGTGTGGAGTTCCAGCCGGCCTCGTGAAGGACTCTAGTAAAGTAATCGACTGCAGCGTCAGCGTCATCTGGATCTTGAAGTTTAAAAGCAAGGTTGATATGATCTGTGATGAATTCACAAAACAAGTTCCAATCGCTCCTTTGCGAAGTCAGAGTGGGGGTTTTTCTTAGACTAGATACATATGTACTAAGAATTACTATTATGGGCATATGATCGGATGAGAGATCCCAATTAGCTTCGATGGTAGTGTAATTAGTCGCTATGTTCTTTAGAATAAAGAAGTCGAGTAAGTCAGATAGCTTATATGCATCTGTGGGTCAGTATGTTAGTTGGCCGGTAGATAGATAAGAATAGTTGTGGTTTACGATGGTTTGTAGTAAGTTTCTGCTTTTCTTGGTGGTTAGCATCAATCCCCAGTTGGTATGCTTGGTTTTCCCGACACCGCCTATTAAGAATTTGGCATCTAATTGTTGAAAGAATGCATCATATTCATTTGTCTCCATTATGTGTCGCGGCGAACAGTACATGGCAGATATATCAACAGACCCTGGCTGTGCGTTTAGGTAAATTGTTGTGGCTCGTATTTTATGGGTTTGATAGTGTGGTTGTTCGTGATGGGGAAGGGAGTTACGGATGATAATCGCAGAACGCCGTGGGCGGTGCCATCAAGGTGGTTAGTAGTGTAGATATAATAGTGTGGGATTCGGAGGAATGTTCGCTCTGTAAAATGTGTCTCAGAAACAAACATAATGTCTATTTTTTTGATCATATAAAAATTATTTAACTCTGCCTTATGGTTTTTAAGACCATTTGAATTCCGTTCTGCAATACGAATGAGTTTAATGTCCATTATTAAGTTTAGTGGTCAAGACAGTATTCAGCATATTAAGTATCATGCTGTTTTGATTAATAAGTTGTGTGAACGTGGCTTTGAATGCAGTTAGAAAGGAGGTTAATTAAGAGGTGAGGTCTGTAGAGGGATTTATTGTATGCTGGTTAGCAGTGACGTTAGCGTATGTTGCAGTGTTGATTGCACCTTGTTGCGTGTTGAATCTAGGAATTTGTGTTGGTTCGTTGACTGAAGTTGGTATACGTGTATTATTTTGTTTTCCTTTAATACTCAATGGGTTTTTGTAAACAGTACAGCTTTTATAATTTGCCGTATGATGGTCCACGCAGAGCGCGCATTTGGCTGGTGTGTTGTTTGATTTTGTACACTCTGTTAATTTATGGCCTCCGCCGCATTTTACGCATTTATATGGTCTCGTATAATAGGATTTAGAATGTCCATAAAGTTGACAGCGGAGGCACTGGATTACGGTTATCTTTTTATGTGGAAGTTCAATCGTTATTTTCATATTGTCTAGATATTCAGGTTTACAGATCTCTTTGTTGTTTGGCGCAGGTTCAAGATCAACACAGAACATTATTAAAGGATGCTTGTGTACTTTATGTCGAATATACATAATATTTTGGACAGCATGACCCTTTTCTTCTAATTTTTGCTTTATATCTGCAGTTGGGATCAAGTAGCGTAGGTTACGGATTACAATTATGTAGGCATTATTTTCTTTTAGTTGGTACGTGTGGTAAATGATTTTTTCATCGTTAAGATATTTGATGAGTTTTCTGTAAGCATCGGGGTTTTGCGTGTTGATTTTAACTGTTATATTAAGTAAACTTTTGTTCATTTTAAGAATGTCAACGACACCGTAAATAAATATCTGTGGTGGTTTGTGATTAGTTTGGTCTTTAACGTTTTTGTGATTTTCTTCGATGTCTTCGTTCGTAAGCGGTGCAAATTTTTTTGACGTAATTACTTGAGATGGTCCAGGGGAATTGTTGATTCTATCTTTCAGCGTTCTTTTTCATTTTTTAAGTACTTGCCAGTCATGATTGGAGGTTTGAGGTTCGTTGTCACTGGAGTCGTCCATTGCGATATATTTTGTTGGTTGCGCGACGGTTGGAGAATTATGTAAGGGAGGAAATGCATTACTGTAATATTGGGTATAATTTGGCATTTGGATATTAATAGGAGGTTGATTTAGGGGTTGCTGGAATATTGAAGGATGGATGGATGTTGGAAATGAGTAATGTGGCGTCTGTGAGTATAATGCCAGATGTTGAAGTTGTTGTAATATTTGTGCGCTTGATTTTGATCACATTGGTTTGTCATTAGAGTATTTGAATTATACTGGAAATTCATTTTTATATCGTGCGGTGCAATGTCCGCAACAGATTTGATTGAGTTATTTTATTCTGTATTGTGTAGATAATATAGACCGATTTCTGTTAGCGCAGTGTTATCGTTGTATGTGGGTCGGCCTTGCGGCCGCACTAATCGCACTTCACTTTCGCCGGGACAAGCACCGATGTTTACACGACGAAAGTCAAATCGCGTCTCTCGTAAATATTTGCGTGTCTTTTTTTAGTCATCTAATAGATAGATGCATAACGGACAATTTAGATAAACCAAAATAACTCTCTGACAATCAGAGTAACAGTAACAATTACCTTGCCAGTCAACTAAATAAGCTCTATCTTTATTGGTTCGCTTTTACTACTTGTTGTCCAATATTTGGGCTGCTGTTTAATACAATTGTTTCGCCTGTATTAATAAATCACTTCTGCAAATCACGCAGACCCAGTATTTAAAAATATATCGATAAATTATATAGAAACACATCAACCAATTGCTGAAGCTAACTTTAAACCAACGTCACCTAGGGAACTTGCGTCTATAATTAAAACTCTCCCGATAAATAAATCACCTGGATGCGACAAAATACCAAATATAATACTGAAGAAGCTGTCTAAAAAAGCGCTAGCATACCTAGCAAGTACTTTTAATGTCTGCCTAAGAATAGGATACTTTCCGAATGTATGGAAACATGCAATTATTCTAATGTTTCCCAAACCAGGCAAAAATAAGAAAGAAATCACCAGCTATCGACCAATCAGTTTATTAACAACAACCTCAAAGCTCTTCGAGAAGATCATTTATCTCCGACTCAACGAGAAAATCACAAAACTGAGTATTCTTCCCACTTTTCAATTTGGATTTAAAGAAGGCCACTCCACCTGCCACCAACTTCAGCGTATGACCGAGACCATTGAACGAGGTTTTGAAAGCAAACAATACGTTACCACCCTGTTTTTAGATATAGCACAAGCTTTCGACCGCGTTTGGTCAGAAGGCTTAAAATACAAAATAACACATCTACAATTACCCGAGTATATCAAGTCTGTATTATTTTCGTTCCTTGAAGATCGCACATTTGCGGTCAAAATACACACTAGCTTATCGGCTACCAAAACTATACACGCAGGGGTCCCGCAAGGCAGTATACTGGGTCCCATTCTATTCAACATCTACATGTACGATATTCCAGTTCCCAGCACAAACCTTGCAATGTTCGCGGACGACACGGTCGTGTTAACTATGAATGAACATTTAGAACAAGCTATTGCTGAACTTCAAGTTGCCACCAATATTCTAAGCAGATGGTTCAAACAGTGGAATTTATCAATTAATTATTCTAAATGTGTCACTAAAATATTCTCTCTTCGAAAAATCAAAATCCATCTCTTATTTTAATTAACGACCATCCCATCCAGTGGAATGCTAATGATGAGCCCGTGAAATATCTTGGTATCTACCTCGACACTCGACTTACATGAAATACCACATACTAAAAAAATTGAACGAGGGACACACACGACTAATCCAACTTTATCCACTCATCAATAGGAATTCTTCTATGAGAATTGACTGTATGACTCTTCTCTATAAATCATTAATACGTCCTTTAGTTCTTTACGGATGTGTGGTATGGGCTAACGCCTCAAAAACCAATTTAGATCGAATCCAGGTCCTACAAAATAAAATCCTTCGAATGACAGTCAACGCTCCCTGGTTTATTACAAATCAGCAGCTCCACCATGAACTAGCTCTACCCATAAGAACCTTACCAACTGCAGCGGTGCCACCTCTTACAAACTAGGTCAAAGAAATATCCATACACGTCTAAAACGCAAGCTACCGCAAGACATATATGAAAGTGATAGTGGTGAAAACTAAGTGCCAAACAACAATCAAACCGAAGTGAATGTGAACTTTTTCTATTTCAAGTGGATATTAATTTCCATTCAAATTATTTCATTCTGTTAAGTATTATTTGTTAGAAATACCTTGTATAACAATGTATATTGTTGAGCAGGTACAAGTTCTATTAAAAAAAAATAAATAAATCTTTACAGAAAACCCTTTAAAATTCAGTTAAATATTGCGTTTTTGTTCGATAATTAAAAACTGCATAAACGCAGTTTATGTACAACTTTTTAAATAGTATGTTCTCATTCACTCATTCAGCTAAAATGTCAATTTTTTAACTCTATCTATTGAGAGACCTTCTACTAGGCTTCAAATTTGGGCATGTTTAAATTTATTTGCCCACAAGAGTCTTCAACAGAATTCCATCTTTATTTGGAAAGTCCTTCATTTTTTTAAGTAAAACTGCTGTACCACTGCACAAGACTTGTTTTTCTTTATTTCTTCGAAAATAGCTGCGCTATTCACTTTAAGCATGTGTAGATTAAAATCAGCTTACCGACTTCTGCTTAAGTTTAATCTGATATTAATTGAAAAGTGACGTTTTCCTAGTGTAATATCACGAAAAAAATTGTGGCGTTATTTCATAAATATTTGCCGTAATTCGTAGGATGATTACGTTTGTAAATTGATCAAATAGTCTCCAGTACAGTTACAAAACTCAAAATCATATAATCTTAATTCAATTAGTTTATCCAGTGAGACTTTCTAGCATTTTTTGAATAGATATACAAAAATTATCATTTAATGTTTGCAGTACATAACTAAAATTGTTTTTTAATAAAAACAAAAATAAAATTAAAACCAGAAAATTAATATTTTAATTAATCCATAATTTATTTCAGCATTATTCATAATCAGACAGAACCTGCTATTTCACGTTGTTAATTAACTCTAAATAAATTATCAGAAGTGTAGTTTGTACATTACTTTCTCTTATATTCAACATATTTCTCAACATTCATCATCATCATCATCATCAGCCTGCAACCGTCCATCGTTGGACGTAGGCCTCTCTCATTTGTTTCCATGCATTTCTGTCTTGAGCCTTCTGGATCCAATCTCTTCCCGCAAAGTCTCGGATATCGTCGCTCCATCTTTTTGGTGGTCTTCCTACACCTCTTTTCGTTAAACGGGGCCTCCATCCCAAGAGTTTTGAGGTCCAGGGGTTTGGTTCATGCCGTGCTATATGTCCCGCCCATTGCCACTTTGCTTGAGCTACTCTCTGCATTATATCGGGTATTTTCGTTCTACGCCTTATTTCCTCGTTTTTCAGTCTATCTCTTAGACTCACTCCCAACATTCTGCGCTCCATCGCTCTTTGGCAAACTCTTAGCTGCTCGGCGCTCTTCTGGGTTACCGTCACCGTCTCTAAACCATAGGTTGCCACGGGCAGTATACATGTTTCATACACCTTTCTTTTCAGGCTATTGGGAATATCGGAATTTTTGAGAATATGCTGTAGCCTCCCAAAGGCTGACCAGGTGGCTCTTATTCTTCTTCTAATTTCAGATGTTTGGTTTTCCTTTCCAATCCTAATTGAATGACCCAGATAAATATATTCGTCCACTCTTTCAACCGGTTGATTATCAATAAAACAACTGCATCGCTGTTTGTCATTATTTTGGTTTTATTTATATTTATCTCCAGCCCTACGGTCTTGGATGCCTCATTTAATTGTATTAGCATAGCTTCAAGTTCGTCAATATTGCTAGAAATCAGTACGATGTCGTCCGCAAATCTCAGGTGGTTTAGCAGACATCCGTCAATGTTAATACCCATCCCTTCCCAATTCATTTGCTTGAACACATCCTCCATCGCCGACGTGAACAATTTTGGAGACATTGTGTCTCCTTGGCGGACTCCCTTTTCAACCTTTATTTTGTTAGTTTGAAGGTCTTCATCTACCTTTACGTGAAATGTAGCCTCTTCGTAGATGTGTTTAATTAGCTGCGAGTATCTGGAGTCAACTCTTGCGTTATTTAGTGCTTGGAGGACGGCGTGTATTTCAATTGAGTCAAACGCCTTTCGATAGTCCACGAACGCCAAGTGAATGGGGGTGTTGTATTTCGTTATCTTTTCAATTAATGTTCTGATGGTTTGAATGTGATCCATGGTACTGAACCCTTTTCTAAAGCCCGCCTGCTCTACTGGCTGGTAGAAGTCTAATTTTTGAGTGAGGCGATTTGTGATGATTTTAGTCAATACTTTATATATGCACGAGAGTAAGCTTATGGGGCGGTAGTTTTCAATATTTGATGGGTCCCCTTTTTTGAAGAGAAGAATTACCTCAGCATTATTCCACGCCTTTGGTATCTTTCCCTCAATCAAACATTTATTTAGTAGTACCGTGACAATATTTTCTACTATTTCACCTCCCATTTTCAGCATTTCGGCTGTTATCCGGTCTTCTCCTGGCTCTTTTCTATTTTTCAGTTGCTTGAGGGTTTGTTTAACCTCAAGTCTAGTTATCTCGGGTATTTCCTCGGAACCCACGTTAGAAATAGTTTTATTAATCGAGCTCTGTATAGATATGTTAGATGAATATAGCTTTGTGTAGAAGTTTTCTATTGTATGTACTATATCTCTTCTGTTTGCTACTACAGTACCTTCTTGATTCTTTATTTTTATTATTTTCTGTTTACTCTGTGATAGTTTCGATCTTAATACCTTCATATTTCTGTTGTCCTCTATTGCTTCTTCAATTTGCTTATTTCTATGTGCTCTTATGTCTTTCCTAATCATCTCAACATTGCTGGAAGTTAAATAATAATAATTTGCGAAATTAAAAGCCAAGCTCCGATATCAGATTTTAGAGCTCAAAATTAATTCAGAAAATTAGCGGTAATGCCAATCTTCAAATGTAGCCTCAATCCAGACGGCTTCCTGCAGTAAATCGAGACGCTTTAGGTACTTTAAGCTGCCGAAACGTTTCCAACTATAAGCACTCGACAATTATTACAGGAGCTTAGATCATCTTAAAGGAAATTAAGCCGTCACTTGCATAAGCTGGTAAAAGTTCAAAGAAGATTAACGCAAAAGCGACAAGCGACAAGCTGTACACCGTATTAATGTATACAGGCCATTGCTTTACAATTCTGAGGATCTACGATTCCTTCGCCTAATTGCTCCCAGTGACAAAAACGGGATTTATCTTCGTAATCTGCTTTGTAAACTTTTAAAAGTATCATAACGCTATTAACTTAAAACCACAAGAACGGTAACAATTAGGCACGGAAAATTTGACTTGCAGACACATATTATACAACACAGTAATATATATTTTAAATTTTAGTTTTGCATTTTTTTTTAATTTTAAGTAAAAGTTAAATAACAAATACTTCTATCATGTTTTAATAATTAGATAACGCTTTAAAAATTTAAGTAAACATTTAATGTCCAGATTTCTAAAGTGCATTAATAGCAACAATTTGGATAGTCAAGTTGTCAGTAAAGTTACTATGGGCAGGCACATAAATTTCAAACTTAATGTAGACATTAAATAAAAAGATAATTTGTTACTATTTTCTATAAAATTCGGCAAGAATTTTAATGAAAACATTTTAATTAAACAATTATTTATAATTTTCGTCGTTAATTAAGTAGATTAAATATCTAACGTAAAATTAAAAGGTGGAAAGAACGACTACGATTATTATTATTATCAACGTTTAATATCTTGGAACGGAAATACTCGAGCAACACATTTTTCATATCTTATGCAATTATCTTATTTGTTATTAATATATTTATTGTAGTCTTTAGACGTTTTTATTTTTCTGTTCTTTTTCATTGCCAGCCTTCTATCTTTTGAAAGCCCGAATTATGTTTTTGAATAATAATTTCTCTGTTAACATTCTTGTTCCTTACTTTAGCAAAGTTTAGCAGGAAATAATCCCTTCAATACAATTCCCGAGTTTGTAAGTTATAAAGTTAATAGAATGCTCTATCGCTAGCAAAATTAATGTATGCATATTATTGCATTCTCGTAATCCCTAAGCTTCATTTCTGAAATAAATTGTTAATGGGAACAAAAAATAGACAAATTTATAGCAATACACCAGCCTAAAGCTGTACTTCATCCACTAAATACTTTAGTGTTTGGTGAAATTTTTAAAACAAATTTTTTTTTGAGCTGTTGATACTAATTAGATAAAGTTTATTGTCAGCAACAAGACCGTTTGCTTTAGTCAACACCAGGACGTTATATTCCATCATAATAAATATTTGTTTACACACAGGAAGAACGGAGCAGTTCAGTTGGAAAATGTAGTCCATCCACTTTTCTCTCGAAATCTCGCCCCAGCGGATTACTACTTTATTAGCACCTTACAAATCTGTCTTAATGACAAAATCTAAACCAAAGCAATTTTTGATGTAATGATAAAACGGCGACAGGTATCACAATTATAAAAATAAAAATTTTGAAGCAACATGTACGTTTAGATCTTTTTATTCGCTGCTCTCTTGTCGATCTTGCTACATTTTTGTTGAACTGGATCTGATTCAAATTAAACCAAAAGTAGTGAGTTTAATTCAGATTCGATCTTAAAGCAAAGGTCAGAATCTCGTTTGTGCCTTCTCTCCGCGCACATCGCCTCCAACACACTAAAAATACTCATGCGGATCATCTACAAACTAATAAAATCTCTGTTGGTGACAACGGGACTATTACGTAATATTTATATAGTGCAGGGGTACACAAGGTTGCTGAAGTAAATCTCTAGCTCCTTAGAACTGAGCCTCACCCTTTTCTCTCGAACATACGGGAAAGCAGACAACTTCCTGCTCACGTTCTTCTCCTCTAAACACTATTTGACCTACAATGTCTTGTAGACCTTCTTTAGCGGTCGAATCTTCCGCGAGTATCTATAGGTGGTTAGAATAACGACACTTGCATTCAGTGTGAACAGCAATAATTATTTTCGATTTGCTCCATAGCTAGTTCGTTGATGTAGCGGTTAAAGCACATCGCAAGGTTCTCCAGTAAATTGAATATGCTAATATTACTCCAAAGCAATGGAAAAATCATGTTGTAAAACTGTACCATATTATCTATGTATTTGAGATCCCCAAGAGCCACATTGATTTGAATGTGGGGGCGATGCATTGCTGCCTTAGACGTGCTCGCGCACCGAGGTATCTACATACAAGAAGTGGGGGTAGCTGGTGGCTTTAGGAATGTCGTAAAGCAGCCATAGGCGTTTAACAGACCGGGAGGCAGGCAGTTGTCGTTCTGGCAAAAGCAAAACCTTTCCGACCTGTACATTATGTTGTTTGAATTCTCACAAACTAAATTTTACGTCCAACACATGCTATTCCGAAAGAGTAGGTGTCGTTCAGTTAGATAAAGATATAGAACCTGGTATCATCCAAATTTTTTTGTATGTTTTCGCAAGTCTCATCCCAAAGCGGAAGCTGACCAAACCTCTGCATATGTCCAGCAGTCCGACGGTCTTTGCGCTCCACTCCCATGTGTAAACAGTTTCGAAATCACCATCAAAGCCATACAACCTATTCATCAGCCTCAGCTTCTCGAAGTAGATCGGGTTTGGCAAAAACTTGTTGCATTTGCACGAAGGGCTCGAAAGTGATCTGTTCAATTAGCACGTGAAGACGGACGCCGAGAAGACTACGCGCGCGATGTTTAATAGAGCGATACGAGGCACGGCGAGTTCGTCGGTCTTTTGGTAGCCCTCAGACAATTTCGAAACTATTCGCGCAAAAGCAAACTCCGAATGATATGTGGATAACTGCACATTACATAACGACCTGAACATCTCATAGACTAAAGATGTCATCAAAGATCACTGCAGCAGATACAAAGATCGGAGTAGTGATTACCCTAGTATTCTAGTGACAAACTTATTAAATAATGTTTACGCAGTTAGAAGCCTGGAACGGATAAAGTTTAGTAACCTAATAAATTCTTGGTGTTCCTTCCCACATGTTATGTGCGCCAAATGATTTGATTGTTAGTTTAGTTAGACCAGTTATAAATTATATATACAAAAAAAATTATGAGTGCTGCTGCTGCTGCTGCTGTCACACAGGCCAAAGGTCAAATCGTTCGTGCCTTTCCGTGCCGACCCGAGCGCTTCCGAAGGACAAATTTCGGGCCGGCGGCAGGCGCGACCGAGGTAATATATTTCCGGAATCGCAAGCGATGGAAAATTTTCGTTTGAGAGCGGGTAATAAAGCACTTATATATAAAAAAAATTATGAGTGCTGTCACACAGGTCAAAGGTCAAAGGTCAAAGTTCAACTCTAACTGGGTATACGTAATGCGTTGTCATGGCAACGGCGTACGTCGATTATGTTAAACAGAGCTTTTTAATCGTGTTTTTATTTATTTTTAAAAACTACTATGCGAAGGGGCTCAAGCATGTCGGAGTTGGACAAGCTCTCCGGGGGGGGGCGCTGCTAGACCTCGTATGCAGTAAATAAATTTAAAAAATATGGGCTGCACTTTAAAATTGTATAAAAAAATTAGTATATTTTGAGTACTTAATCTAGTAGAGAGAAAATTAAATAGATTTTATACACACGGAGTGCCAAATAAAAGAATTGTAACTAAATTTTTTCTTATTACATCTAATTTTTGTAATTGCACTTTAGTATTCTGTTGAACGAATTTTTTATATTTATGTTTGGTAACGCTATTCAATAAGTTACCAATTTTAATTTTTTTGTTGGACAATAGTTACCTAGCGCTGAAAGTGACTGGGCGCGAGTGCCCCTAAGGCAGGGCTTAAGCGGCGAAAGATCTCATCAAAAATGGAGCATACGGCGCCGGCGGTAATCTTATACTTGGCGAAAAAACGATCGTTCGCATCGCCTGCACCTCTAATGCCAATCGAATACGACGATACGAGGAAAGAATGGAAATACTTACATTTGGAATGAGTGCAGCCCGCCGAAGCTGTTTAGGGCCGCCACGACCGGCGCAAGTTGCGCGGATTAATGCGAAAATTCCATTCGGCTGCCGGGGCGTTTATGCTTCCGCAATTCGCTTACGGGGCGGTTTATTGCATTAGCAAAATGGAAAAGTTACAACGGTAAACATGAATTAGGCGCGGAACCCTCCTCAAAGTGTGACAGAAATAACAGCGGCGCTGCTATTGGGGCGGCCGCCACCAGAAGCGTTAAAAATCGCGGCTATTTAACTGTAAATCCGGCCCGTTGTGCTCCAACAACTTAATGATTTTGTTGGCGCGCAAGTTATTCATTTTGTTTTTATTTCGTTACAGCCTCGCCGCGAGGTATTCCTCCGCCGCGCATTTTCGGCCCGAAGCGTTAAAACGCCTCTTAAACGGCAGAGGTGGCCTCCTTCGTAAATTTATAAGCATCCCGAGCTTTTTCGGAAGCGCAGAACCGGCTGACGTGTGGCTCGGGGCTCGGTCGAAATGTTTTTCAGCTGCTCGTAACTACCCACTTCAACTTACCTATTCCAGTTCCCGGAATAAATCATCTGGAGCGACTGAATAATTCAATAACTATGTACTGCGAACGCACAGCCGGCTTCAGATTGGATTTCTTTTACGATTCTTGCCTTTGTCTGGCGCTGCACAAATCAGTTCTCGCAATTTGCGCAGGAAGAAGTTGGCATTCCTCGCCGAATGCCAGCGGCCCGCATAAGCCCGGGATTTACGGCCGCGGCGCAACAGCGACAACGAAAATTGCTTTTATTTGCATTGTATGTGCATTATTATAATTTACAACTTTGTATCTTAACATGTAAATGCTTTCAGCTATCTATGCGAGGGGCTGGCCGGAATAGAGCGGGTAGGAGGCAGCCAGATAGCGCAATAAATGTGGGGCCGACAGATTTTTCCCATTTGCCGGCTTTAAAATTAGAAGCAAAACTGGGGGACGAGACTAAATATAAAAGTAAATCGATTGTGTACCACTGCACTGCAAAAATACCGGATTATTTTTCTTCTAAGACCTGTACCAAATATTACTGGTTACTTAACATAGAGTATTCACCATATTTTACGTTCTAATAAAATTTCAATTTATATGACGGCAGTTTGGAAAGATACTTCCGTTTAGTTATGTAGGTGCAGAACTTTTATTACCCGTATTATAAACCTACGACATAATCGCCATGTAAATTGAGGCGCTTGTCAGAACGTCTTATAAGCTTTAAAAGTACTCCTACAAGATACTCTCCTGCCCTGTAACAGCATGTAAAACGCAGTATCATCCTCAAAATGGTGTGACGCAAGCCACTGTTTTATATGCCTGAAGAAGTGGTAGTCACACAAGTTGGGCGACACGATTAACGTACGACATCTTTACTCTTTACGCTTCGTCCGCAGATATTACGCGCTTCGCGATAAATCGCAGCTACCAAAAATTTTTTTGCTCACAGAAATCGTATTACTGCACACACTTCACATTTAGCAATTTTGTGTATGGCAACGTTTATTTTTAATTGCTCTAGTGGTCAAGTAAACTACAACACAACCTTCTTCTTCTATTCCGCACTACTTACTAAACTACTGCGTACAGCACCATAGGCCAGGTTATTCATGTGTGAACGGAGGTTTCTTTTCAAATTTCCCTCGTATTTAAATATTCCATACAAAATTATGTTATGGATTGTCTTAAAACTTTAAATCTCAAATGATAATCCTTAAGAAGAATAAAAATATGCCTTGAATGTCCTTGTACGAATTTTTTGTAAATATTCAGATAGGAAAAACCCAAACCGTCGTATTTGCACATAAAATACGATTTGAGTAAACACCGCGAAACAGGCAGAAAAAATGCTAAAAATCTCCGGAGGATGTGAGGAAAGTAATTAGTAGAAACAATTCCAGAACATTATTCACAAAGGAATCACATTGTTATTTAGTCCAAAAATAGAAGGCTTTAATGGAAAGTAATAACATCTTTGTTACAAAACTCCGTGTTAAAAGCAGATTGTAAGCACATCGTGTTTGTTAAAGTGGTGCACTTGGAATTCTACACATTATCTAAGACGTATCAATGTTTCATGTACCAGTATTAGCAATAGCTTAACTAATGTGCTACAATTGATACATGTTATCAGTATTTTTCTAATAATAATGGTTTAATTTAAAAAAAAGAAAACACATTGTCTGCTAGAAAGTATTCGAACTCTTAACTTTGATTTATAAATTAAAATCTAGAAATCATTATGCCCTGATCAAAAAATACGGACCTAGGCATTGTATAATAGTAGGAGCAGAATGGGTAAATTGAAAAAATTTAGTAACCTTGTTATAGGTTGCCTCATATTTTCTTCTTCTTCTTCTACTCGTACCCTTTTGCCTTTCAGCGTCGGATTTAAGAATCCGTGTGCTCTAGCACCCACTTCTTACATTTACTTCTATATATTGCTAAGATTTTTAATTCGTTCTTTTTTTCTTTTCTATTTCGGTATTGTGTCCTATCGAAATTTTTATCAGTTTTTCCTTTTTCTCTTCTTTATTCTTCCCGCTTTAAGTTCTTTTCTACACAATATTCCCATATGCAACAATAATATGTGACCGTACCAGTTGCATTGTCTATTTTCAATTTTCCTACTCATTGATTGCTACTCTAGTTCTTTTTTAATTTCTTCATTTCATATTTTATCCCGTTTTATTTTATTAGCAATACTTTTTAGATGTTTTTGTTTTATTATTTTTGTGTATATCTTAAAGCACACCGAAGGGAGACATTTTGCTCTATAATTACCACAATTCGTTTGACTCTCTTTTTACAGATTGGAACTATCAGGTTGTTTTTCTATTCCTTTAAAAAAAATTTATTTCTCTATGTTTCTCTGTAAATTTTCCGTGGTCATTCTATATTAATTGGTCCCATATTTTTTATCATTTCTGGTTCCAAATTATCCTCTCCACATTATTTTTCTATTCTTATCGTTCTCAGGGGCTTTTCCCTCTCTTTGCCGTTTTTTTTTTATTAGGCTTCTCTACTTTGGTTTCTAGTTGTAGTCCCAATATCTTCGCAAAATATTCTCTCTATGTTTGGATTATTTCTCTTTTGTCTATTCTAATCAGGTTATTTTGTCCCTCGTTCCTCTTTTTTCTTAGGAAAATGAGAGAAACTTGACTTTCATTCTCCTTATCTTGATCCAGAAAACTCTTTTGGTTACTTTATATGTTTCATTTACTGTATTCCCAAATTTCTCCCAGATCTTTTGTTTAACTTTCTTCACTATCAGTTTTACTCTGTTTATTTTTTTATATATTTGTCTTTGTCTTGCTGTAGTCCGATTTGCATATATTTTTTCAACTGTTTTGTTTTTGTGAATCTTTTCTATTACCTGGTTATTCCACCATGCTATTAGTTTCTTGTGGTTACTCACTCTTCTTTCCGATATAATGTATCTATAAGTGTTCTCCGTCTTTCTTCTAACGTCCACTGTTCTTTTTCTAGTTCTAGTTCATGTAACTGCTTATCAACCTCCTGTTGCTATTTGCTTATATTCCTTTCGTCGCTTAGGTTCTTTATTACTCTCTTTGTAAACTTTTTTTCTTCTTCTAGTATAAACTTTCGTGTATTTCATATCGCTTCTATTATCCTGTGGTTTGTTCCTAATTTTGACTTCTTTTATGTTTTGATTTACTGAAGACTCCGCCTTAACTCTTGATTTCAGAAAGTATTTCCTATTATTAGATCATTTATTTCGCAGAACTTTACCATTTTTCTTTCATTTCTGTTTATTATTTTCTCTCCATATCCCCCTCTCTATATCTCCCATGCCTCTATTTCTTCCATTATTATTATCTTTTGAGTTCATTTCCTTGCTTCGTCCAATGTGTTTTGTAGATCATTATAAAATTCTATTAGTTTTTTCTTTCCAACTACCTTCAACTGGTTATCATTACTATTCGTCCGTCTATTTGTATATGTATTACTACTATTCTGTGATTAAGTGCTTCATACTTAATAACCGTTTCATTAATTTCTTCGTTTACTATAATCTCCACCCTGCTTTTGATCTGCAATACATACTGTATCTGCTAGTTAGTTTTGTTATTCTATTTCCTTTTTTCTTCGTTTTGCTTATTCCCAATATTTCAATTTTATATTCTTCCATTTCTTCTGTGTCTTCAATTTCCTTTCAGCCACTAGAGTTATATTCCATACCCTGTTGCCATTTTTTTACACATTTCTTCTTTATCTTTGTCGTATTGCTTTTTATTTCTTTTTCTTTTACCATTTATCTTTTCTCCGTAATACGCGTAGTAACTTTTTTGCCTTATTTTATTTTAGTACCTTGCTATGCATTGTTATATTTTTAATATCTTTGACTCCGTAATCTTTAGCAGTTCCTCTTTTGTTGTGTTCTCTTTGATTTTAGTTCTTTGAAGATCTTAGACTAAATGTCCTGCTTTTTTATGTTTTGTCCTGTCTTTATATACGCATTATTAATATTACTTGTTGTTTGTACTTTCTCAATTAATTCTTTGTTACGTTCCGTGTATTTTTCTTATTTTTTCTGCTACTTTATTTCTATTATTCTTAACTGTTCAAATGTGACTTTGTGTCCATCTGATATCAATTCATCATTTTCTTAATACAACATAATGCCCCTTGTTTCTTTTTCTTTCTTGCATTTTTTTAATATAATTTTCTTTAATACATATCTTCGTATCTTTTTAATTTATTTGTTACCTTTACAGTTTCTTGTTTTCGTGTCCAATCCCTTAATTCTGTTAGAATAGAGCAAATTTTCTTTTGTTCGTGTTTTCCCGATTCTTCTGCTTGTTATTTCGTCTTCGATTAATAATTTTATATATATGTCTCTCAGGACTCTCCCTACTTTTTGCTTTAGTATTGAGTCACTCTTATATTTTTATTTTTTAATTCCATATACAATTGTTTCCTTCTTTCTTAATTCTCTTCCAACATCTCTATTTTCTGTTTTTAACGTTTTAGTTTTGTAATTAGTGGTTATTTTTTTTATACAATATTTTCACTTTTGAGTTTGTCCAATTCTAGTTGTATTGTATCTAATTTATTTCCATTCGTTTGTCTCTACTTTCTATTCTAACTAATTTCTCGTTTATTTATTCTAGTTTTTTCTCTATTTTATATTTTTCTCCTCTCTTATTTATTCTACGTATAAAAATTTAAGTACGGATATGGTTTGTATTTACATTAATAATAATCGAGGCCTTCGACCACCAACTGTTCTCTTACCTGACTGTGCAAACAAAGCCGTCCTTAGTTAACTAGGTTATTATTAATATTTACTAACGTTATTTCCGTTTCATTTCTTATTTCTTAATCCTTAATTCTGTTGATATCTCTTTTATTTTTCTACCGCCTTACGTAACTACCATTTTATTTTTATTAATTCCTTGTATCTTTTGTAATACTAGGAAACAGCAAAATCATTGCATCTGCTTGTTGTTATTATCAGGACCAACTCGTAACAAATATTTTACCTTTTTTCAGTTTCACGAAGTCAACTGTGAGTGACGTGATTATGAAATGTGCCCAACTGACAGGCAGCGACCGATCTGGTTTGACCTGGTTTACCAAAACTGCCAGTGATTGTTTAAAAAATCACCCAATAGTTTTGTGATGTTACTGATTATTTACTTAGTACCAATAGCTAAATTTAGAAAAGGTCTAAATTCTAAGACGAGATAGTAAAGAATAGACTCATTCTAAAGTATTCATAAATCTAAAGATAAAGTTTATGGTAACAGTTTCCTCTGTCAGCACATCAGCGTTCTCTATCGTATAGCAGAAATGTTTTGCAGGCAATAACATTGTAGAAATGCTCATAGTCCTAACGTACATTCCACTTTTAACGGTTTTGTTTTAGACGCCAATCTACATTGGAAATATTCTAGCTACTACTATAGCTGCTTATAAAGAAGAAGCTGACATTTTCTTGGAAACCTCCCTATATTCAAATAAAAGTCTTTTTCTTAGTATTAGCCGTCAAAACAAAGAGTAGACTCACTCTTTATTATTGTTAATTACAAAAACTCGTGGCATGAGGTAAGTGTGATGACAGTTTAAAGTAATTATTTAAATATTTTTAATTACGGATAAAGTTATTAAGAAACGATCCCATTTTCTTCTTTTTTTATTCAATAGCATTCCACAGCATCTATCCTCGTTATTTTTTATTTTATTTTTACATTCTAAAATTCGCAAAATTTTACATTCTTAGATTTGCTTAGATTGGGTTGTTCGATTAGACGTCTGTGATACGCAACGTATAAAAACAATTTTTTGTGATTGCGCTTTAAGCCAAATTTTTTTAATATAAAATATTGGAAGTTTGTCATTAAAGCAAACGTAAAACCAAAGACATCTAAATTGATAGCCAGAAAAAAGTGCAAAAATCTTATTAAAAATTTTTTGAATTTGTTCTTTTCACTTACCCATTACATATTTCAATACGACCATTTTATTTATGATGCATTGGTTAAATATGTATGTGCTGCCTCAGTATCGGGCGATAATGTTTTGGCACTTACCAAACATAATAAACAAACAGGCCACAAAGTTAACGTCCCCCAGGCAAAAACAAATGCGACCACTTTCCATTTCACTAGTAAGATTGTATGTGGGGCAATTGAATATATAGCTTGGTATTATGGTTACTTTCGTCCTCTTTCCGTTAAGTTCTAAATGATACTAGTAAAAAGGCCCGCCTCAAGGACAGGCAACTCATGCTCAATATTTGGTTCAGAGTTCGAAAATCGTTTTATCAACCATTCTAAGCATGATGTTCGGCTATATTCAATTTCACATAAATCAAAGTTGTGCCGCATGCGACTCCTAACGGCGCAACAATTGGCCACGTACTGCATGAAACTCTGACAGGTGACGGCTCATAAGTGTAGGGGGAGTTGCAAGATTAGTTACAAGCAAACACGCATGGTTACATTTATGTAGTTTTATAGAATATATATCTTGTGCAAAACTAGACCAATAGGTAAAAGAAGCAGCTTAAAAACGTGTTAAAGATACACTGCAAATCGATGAAGAGGTGAAAATCTGATGTCCAGAACAACGAACATGCAATTGAAGACGTCAAGGCAATAACAAAGTCTAACGAATTAAATTACGACATATGAAACCATAGGACTTGGAATGATAGAGGACTTTATGGCGAAGAAGTTGAGATAGCAGAAAAATTAGAATGGTGAAACCTAAAACTAGCAGAAATTACTAAAAGGGAAAGGACTGGCAAATTAATTATGGGAAATTCCACATTATTCCTTTATAGAGAAATTGACTAATCATGGACAATAGTGACATACCACAAAAATCATAGCCATAATAATTTACAAACGATTCAAAAGGATACGTTTTAAAATAAATTTTAAAATTCAGCAGAAATATACAAAAATTTGAATTGAAGAGTTAACAATGAGTACACCAAATAAAGGAAAATAAAAAATTACAACAGCATAAGGCTATTGAAATATTAGTAACACAAAACAAATACATGAAATAAGAGAAATACTAAGCAGAAAAGAAGCAGTAAAATTTAAATTGATCACTTTCCTTTAGGGGCCACTAATAAGATATATGTGGCAACAGCCAACAAGGGGACGCAAAAGAAATGTACTGACAAAGAAACAAAGAATTACTAACACAAGCCAATACTAAGCAAATAATAGATCAAATCGACAACCAAATTATATTACTAATCTAGACTTGCCCAGCTGCTTTTGCTTTATTTACCACCCTTTCTAAATGGGCGTTTTGGATTAGGCTTTTGTTTGTTAGTTTGAAGTACTTTGTCCTAAGTGTTGTAATATCACTACGCCAACGAAATCTTCTTCTAGTGAAGAATACTTCTTTGCGTTAATTTCCATTCTCCATCGGTGCCTTTATTCTTCAATCAGGTCCGGATTTTACTAAAGTTACCATATCGCCAAACAGGAACGTGGTGAGCTGGACAGCATCTGAACAGCATCGGGGACAGGAGGATGCCTTGTGGAACGCCGACTTCAAAACGCTTCGCGGTCCCGAACTTGAACCGAAACATGAAAATTTAGCGCAGCTATGTATTTTGTCAATTATATTATTTTGCGATTTTAGAAAACCATAACAATTATTTCCTTCTATAAAAGCTTTCACTAGGCCGCTGCTGTAGCCTAATGGTCACGAGCAATGCTCCTTTATCCGAGCGTATGGGAGACATCGAATCTCGCTGAAAACCCATGTGCGTATGTCACTTCATAGTTTTTAAGATGTATGATAGCAAGCACAATAAGCTCTTGGGGCTGTCAATAAGTACACCCCAACTAAAAAAAACTCCTTTTACTTCATTTTTCTGAGTATATTTAATTCCCTAGTTTATTTTTGTATTTTAAATTTTTACAAAAAAAATTTTAAGTTATTGCAAATACATTTAAACACGATTTATCTGTAATAATTTTGTGCAGAGTAACTTTTCAAAATTTTAAAAAACACTGTTTACACTTTACTTGGTTTATTATGTGAATCAACTTAACATTCATAAATTGTTTACCTAACTTTTCAGTAGAATATCAGCTATGTATTTAGTTACCACGATAGACACAACATAATTATTGATAAACAGATCTGGTTACAAACTCTGCAGTTGCTGGAACTACAACGATAAAATTTACTTTGTTTGGTCATTACGTACGCATAGCTGAGCAAGATCGGCTTTCGTTTTTAAAGAGATGACACGTTGCAGAGCCATAAAAATCAATTTACTTTTATAAGCCGATTGAATGCTGACTTTGAAAATGTGCAAAGAAGTTTTTCTACTAACTTTTTAACAATACATCTTAAATTTATTTAAAAATGTTATTATAATAGTAATTTCTCTTTTTTGTAGCTTTAATAATCAGCATGCGAATACCCGCCGTTTACAATTTTCTGTTTTTACCTTAATATTACAAATGCTACACAACGTTATCATTTCTTCTTTGTTTTAATAAAAGCCAGGTAATGCTAGTATTTATTCATACCGCGTTGTTCTTTTGCAAGAGGACAATTGTCACCAATTATTATATCTTTAAACTTTTATTTTAATCTGATCGATTTCTCATTAAAATACATGTAAGTTTAATAAAAACTTTTTTCTTTTTCCTCTGTATTACTGATAAGAAAAGTCAAATATCATATTTAAAGGTTTGACTATTTTTATCTTATTATAGCACAGTTTAAAAATGGATATCCACAAGAACAAACTGAATTAACGTTGAAAAATGGTGTTTACAGATAAAAACATATTTATTATAAAAAAGATTACAAATGTATGCTGACTCGTAAAGAGTAGCTAATTAGAACACAAGATATATGGTATAATAAAATACAAGAGTTATTATTTGAGTAGAGAACGTTTCATAGGATTCATATGTTTCCAACGTAAATTTTTTCTTTAAAGTAGCTGTACAGCCAATAGTCATAAGAAATTAGATCCAGAGAAAGGTTGACCATTCTGTAGACGCTTTTCTTTAAAACATGTCTTCTTCAAATTCCTTGCTTTCTTAGAACGATGGCGCAGATTTTTCATCCACAGTGTTCTATGATGATCTATGCCACACTTTGCTATTTATGTTCCCCTGAATGATTAGATGTAATAATTTATATTTGTGATTTTGCATAAATATTACATGATTCTTAAATATCTTGTATGTCCTTATCTTAAATATTTACAACTTATTTGATATACTCTCTTTACTAGCTTTACTATCTATCTGGCAATTCGGAAAGCAAAACCATGCTAAAAAAGGGAGTTACGTTACTCCATTGTAAATTGTATATTGTAAAGTATTAAGTGGCTTTTTAAATAATTGCTTAGAAGCAAATGAAGAACAGTTTGAGGCAATAAGATGAGTTGATATTGTTCTCTCTCTATCACCACACGATGCGGTTACACGTGTAGTTATATTTAGAATATCCCGTAGAACTTATAATAAAACAATTTACATAGATAACAAATACCGCTAGAGTAACAATTTTTATAACAATATACAAATCAAATGCAAAGGAAAGGATATTTAAGAAAATTGATTTAAATCAGTTTAACAGCAAAATTTGCCAGTGGCGACATGTAATTCCTGTTTTTAATTAAGGCCGCGCAATTTTACCAAACAAGTAGAAATTAAATGGATAAAGTTACAACTTCAGCAATCTACAATTTAGCGGTGTTGTGTTACTTTAGCAGTACAGCCGATTGCAAAACAGAAATCCTTTGTGGCGTCTCCATGAAAGCAAGGTTTTGAACAACCTGTCAGTTGTAACTTAATACAGCCTGCGTCTGTGAGCCGCACTCGTTTTCTACGTTCCGCTCCGAAATGCGGTTTAATTATCCGGCTGGCAAGTGGGGAAAAGAGAAATCTCGATAATTTGCCTAATTGTGGGATGGAAAGAAAAATAGTGTGCTGTTGGGTGTGTGGCTTTTTTTTACTTTCGTAGGATCTAATCCGATTTTTCTACTTTTAAATTACTCAAAGTTATAAAATATTAATGCCGATCGAAAAGTGAATGGTTTTCACACTTAGGGATACGCCGGGTTGCTTTTCAGTGTTATGCTTGAGTTTTATCTTTCGTTACAATTTATTTAAAAAAACAGTTTCTACATTTCCAAAATTTTAAACAATTAAGTTGGCATTTTTAATTGTAAAAAATATCACCATGAGGTAGAATATTGAAATATAGATCTCATTTGTTTCCGAAAGAGTAAGAACGTATCGACTGCACTCTGTTATATTCAAGTGCAAAGGCATAAGAGGGTAAATTTAATTCGTTACAACGATTCAAACTTGTACATACAATTTACTAATATTCAATGTAAATTTTTGTAAGTCATGCTTCTAACCGAAAATTGCTGCAAGTTCTTACCATCTGGGAATTTTGCAATTAACAACTCTACCGCGGCATAATATTAGTATTTCTTTCATTTTCTTACCAATAAATTCATTTTTGAAATGTAATGGAGGGGGGGGGGTACTAAAATGCCAAAATACAATAGAAAGACTAAGATCAAATAATCCCAAATAAAGAAAACGCTGCAATTAATGCAAAACCTCAACCTTAATTACCTTTTTATCAAAAAGTCTACAAATTGGTCTAGTGACTTTAACAAATTGTCAGATTTATTTAACTACGCAATCTTCAATAATATAACAAATATATTTCTTAATGTATAGCTCAATTACGACTTATTCGCAGATGAATCACCCGTTCTTTTAACTGTTAGCCCAACTGCGCTCTAAAAATACTAATTCGAATTATTTGCAAACTTTACTTAAATAATTTCATTTAGCTACCAGAATTAAAATAATGCATAATTTTAAAAGAAACATCTTACAACATCAATATGAAGTGCGACATAACAAGTGACTTAAAGAGAAATAATTCATCTGTTTGGAACTATTAACAACTCTCATTATACCCGAAACTTAATTGTGCAGAAATGTAGAACATGGAAAGGATGACAAAAAAACACGAGACAAAAAGTAGAGTTAAATATAATATCTCATCACTTACATAAGACTCTAAAAGAAACACGTAACGAAGCCATCAAACAATAGCTCACTAAATTTTCTTGGGGCGACCATTTAAAAAAGATCAACTAGAGTAAAATCCGGCACATTCGCCGAACACCCTAAAAATGTTTTTACAATACCAACACTTCAATATAACAACGATGCAAACAAAATAGAAGGTTTCTTTGTTGTCCTTTACCAAATGTCCGTTTACTTGATAGTATTCTCACTTGACGAAGTTCAACAACTAATACGTTTTACTAACATCTGCAAGGTGTCCGGACACGACTTAATAGAGGAGAAATACTGAAACACTTTCCCAGAAAAGCTTTAGTTCTACTTATCACATATTGCAATAGTATCTTACGATTGTGTTGTTTCCAGTTGCAACGAAAACATTTCAAGTGGAAAGCTTTCTACAGACCCATAAGTTTCCTGCCCTTTATAATAAGAATTTTTAAAAACTTTTTCTCAAAAAAATTTTAAAAATTATAAGCCGCGCTTTCACAATCTTACTCTATCTATTTAAACTAAAAAAAAACACCATGCAAGACAGACATCGCGTAAAACTACACTTTTTGATCCAACTATACCATGTGCTCAATTCTTATCTAATCGAATTCACCAATTAATAGAAATGATTCAAAATGAAGCCATCAGTAGATCACTTCTGGTAGTACCGCAGGGTAACATCTTTGGACCAATATTTTACTTACTCTATACAGACTTTGATTTTGACTATAAATTACCCTGGAGTACGCATGTTAAAGCCAAAAGAACTTAACTAAATTAGTTAAACAAATGGATTCCATACAAAATAATATTCAGATCTATGTGATCTTATACGACCAAACTTTGGAGATATGCAAATTATCACATATGAAAATTATTCAAAATTTATCTTGGAAAATGCCCTATGGCATGGAAATGACCCTCTGCACAACGTTGTGCACATAACTCATGTTCCCGAAGAAATTAAACGAACCGCTAGTGCTTACCATAACACAATAAAAGGACATAAAAACTCGATATTAAATTAACGTGTTACATAATCAGCCGTCACATGACTTAGTAAAGTAGTCCAGGCGAGGTAGCAAAAAAAGAGTGATTTTTTAAAATAATTAGTTGCGGCACTTTCTCAACTTAATAATTAGGAGAAAAATCGTACGAATAGAATTAAAATGTTTTGGACAAAATCCGATTGTAGAATCATTGCGAAAAAAATTCAAAAAGGTGAGAAAAAAAGGTTTTTTCGGCTTTTAGGCACGAAAAAAAACTGAGTAAAAAACAAAAAATATAAGCTTATAGCGCTTGAAAATACGAATAAAATTATTTTTTGATCATTAAAATCGGTTGATATCTTTTTGCACAAAAAAATAAAAACCGCAAAAAAAGCGATTTTTCGATGTTCAATTACTCAGTTTGTAATTATCCTAGAAATGTCTTGCTGGGCTCAAATTATAGAGTTTTCCAACACCTTTTTAAAATTAAATATTTGTCAAAAAATATTAATAAGTTTTCGCAAAAATTTCGAAAAAGTAAAAACAGCCACTTTAGTAAAACGACCCCTATTTACACAGTAATTGTCGTAGAGCAATTTTGCAAAAAGCTGCGTGTTCTTGAAGACTTCCTCTACAACCATATCAAATTTGAAGTCGATTCGATAATAATAAGTACCTCAAAAGCGCGTCTGAAGAACGTGCAATTTTAGAGAGCGGCCGCGTGGACGCACGAGCGAAGGAGAAGTGGCGCGGTGGTGGGGGAACTCTCTTTCCCGCGGGTGGAACGGGCGTCCGGAAAGCGATCGCGCGCGTTCAAATTTGACAAGCCGGAAAAAATTGAGATTTTTCGGGAACTACTGAACGAAAATTGATGTTTTTTTTAACTTGGGTAGCGCACTAAAATATTAATAATGAGCGGAGTGGTTATTTGACATAAGGGATGGTTATGTGCCTATTAATGAAGTTTGTTTACAAAACATTTTTTAATGCTGTTGTTACTTAGGGGATATTTACACATGTTCACATAGTTAACAACATTGGAATGAAGGTAAATAAAAAATTAACAACATAAATATCGTTTAAACAATGTGAACTTTCATATTGCAAACGTCCAATATTAACAAAACATTAAAAAATACAGCGACACAAAATGACTTAACGAAAATATACGCAAACGCGACAAATACATTATCTTTAATAAAAAAAAAATATTGGGAATACGTTACATTATAATGATAATGCATAATTATCATTATGCGATTTCCAGTGATACATCGGAATCACTATATGAGTGGCTCTCTTCATCGTACTGAACAATTTCACTAACGTCTTCGTTTTCTTCGCGTTGATCTGTGCCATCTGCCTCCGTTATTAATTCGAGCAAGTCATTGATTTCCTCTGAATATGGATGTTCCTCTTCCTCTTCGAAGTTGTAGTTTTTTTTCAATGTTTTCGCACGTTTGCGCACGACATTTTGCACAAAAGTCGGTGCAAGGTATGCCATGCTTTTTGCACGTTCACGATTTCCTTTTGCATCCGGTCTTGCATTGACAACTGATGGTAGCTATTAAAACTTGAGGAATCAGCTGCTCCATTGTGAAAATCGGCTCAAGGGTATTGTCAGTTAATTTCCACCCATACTGCGTCGCCGGATTTACCCTTCCTAGCCAAGCTTGTACTTGTAAATAAACACGTAAACAGTGTTGCTTGGCGGCTCCTTCAGTTGGTGGCAGCAGCTCCAATTTCGTCTTATTAGTGATATTCATACTTTTAAAAATATCGTATCGCATATCAGATAAATGTTTTTCAGTGATTCCATTATTATACAAAATTAGAAATACGTATACAACACTAACGTCAAAAATCATTGAAAAGTTAAACAGAAGTAATTATAAGATTAAAAAGAAAAAATATTACATAAATAAGCACATAACCATCCTTTATGTCAAATAACCACTCCGCTCATTATTAATATTTCAGTGCGCTACCCCAGTTAAAAAAAAACATCAATTTTTGTTCAGTAGATCCCGAGAAATCTCAATTTTTTCGGACTTCTCAAATTTGAACGCGCGCGATCGCTTTCCGGGCGCCCGCTCCACCCGCGGGAAAGAGAGTTTCCCCACCACCGCGCCACTTCTCCTTCGCTCGTGCGTCCACGCGGCCGCTCTCTAAAATTGCACATTCTTCAGACGCGCTTTTGAGGTACTTATTATTATCGGATCGACTTCAAATTTGATATGGTTGTAGAGGAGGTCTTGAAGAACACACAGCTTTTTGCAAAATTGCTCTACGACAATTACTGTGTAAATAGGGGTCGTTTTACTAAAGTGGCTGTTTTTACTTTTTCGAAATTTTCGCGAAAACTTATGAATATTTTTTGACAAATATTTAATTTTAAAAAGGTGTTGGAAACCCCTATAATTTGAGCCCAGCAAGACATTTCTAGGATAATTACAAACTGAGTAATTGAACATCGAAAAATCGCTTTTTTTGCGGTTTTTATTTTTTTGTGCAAAAAGATATCAACCGATTTTAATGATCCAAAAACAATTTTATTCGTCTTTTCAAGCGCTATAACCTTATATTTTTGTTGTTTACTCTATGTTTTTTTTTCGTGTCTAAAATTCAAAAAACCTTGTTTTCTCACACTTTTGAACTTTTTTCGCAATGATGCTACAATCGGATTTTGTCCAAAACATGTGCATTCAATTCAGACGATGTTTTTCCTTATAAAACCGTTGAGAAAGTGCCGCAACTAATTATTTTAAAAAATAATCTACGCCGCCTGGACTAAAGGACTAGTGCTAGAGTATTAACGTTGGCTGAACTTCTGTCGGATCAATTTTACTTTTCTTAACTAGCTTTACTAGCTTTAGTGTAAAGTAAGTTATAAATTAGCACTTAAATAAATTAAATAAAATATAATTGAACTTAAAAAAATTATAGCGTAAAATAACAATATTTTTAGTTGTGACGCGTAATTTTAATAGAAGCTGCGCAATTTATATCAAATAAGTAAAAATTAAAAAAGACACTCCGATGAAGACAAATAAAAAAATTAGATGGGGAATGCCAAAATAATACAAGTTATCTAATCAACGTTCTGCCTGTTGCCAGTCGCTGTTTGCTTCGCGTCCTCGATGAAACTCAGTTACCCATCTGACGTCTGTTCGATATGGAAGAGCATTATTCCCGACAGCTTTACCAGTTTTCTGGCATTTCTGCCATGGAGAATGGCTGTTTTGATATACGAACACTGTTCTACTGGGCTCACAACCATCCTACATGGCGGTTGACTAACAAGTGATTATAATTGCTTTGTACAATTATAGAACCATCTGGTATGTGGATACACGCTATGAACGCATTGTTTTCTTGATATTTTATGATACCATTAAAAATAGTTGCAGAAGACCCTTACATATGTATTTAATTTTATTTCTGGATAAGTTTATTCTCACAACAATTAAAAAGAGCGTAAGTAATTTTAATTTCAAATTCTTGACACTTAATCAGTTTTCTTTCAGTTTTATTCAAAAAAAATTGAAAAAGAGTAAAACAACTCTCATGGAAAAATAAAACATACTAGATGGTTTCAGAGAAATCAAGATATCAATCATAGTCTACAACTTAAAAAAATATTGTACTGCAGTTTTCCTTTATGAGTCAAGCTTTCCTTAAATAATAACATACTAGACTGTTATTCAACATCGGAGAATAATTAGCGACTTACTATAATGTCTAAAAGTTGTACCTAGGCAAAAGATACTTTTAGGTCAAACATTAACGCCGTTTTAATCAGTATAATCAGATATGTGACAAGGTAACATATTCAGACTCTATACGCAGTGTATAACACAGAGCATTACATGACAAAGATCAGCCCACTATACATTTGTCTTGCATCGAAAAATATATACTCTAATAAGCTTGATAGCAACCGCATTCCCTAACAGCATAACATTACGTATTTTACATTATATTTAGATTGGTGACTCACCTGGTGGTACCACGTATTTGGAAAACAAAATTACAACTATTACTAAAATGTTTACAACTATACTGTTTAATAAATCAATAGCAAGTTAATAATGTAGAGCAAACTGGTACATAATAGATGTACAGTAAAACTAAGATTAAGTGACGCAACATATGGATTTTACAAAAGTTTCAAAATAAAATTTTAACAACAAAAGTCAATGTACCAATATAATAATAGTAATGGTAGAGGTTAAGGCTCTCATATGTTCGCTTTCTTCTGCCCGGTCGTCGCGTACCATCTCTGATACGGGGCGATGTGACAAGCACCACGTCTTAGATGATCGCCATTACTATTCCTCGTTCGAGTGAATTCAAGTACTCAATTATTTATAGTAACTGCTGAGTAGGCCACCCCCCAGGAATCAGAGAGCTCCGGGAATGGAACCCGGGTCCGTCGGCATCGCAAGCCCGCACCTCAACCGCTTAGACCACTCTAGAATGTACCAATATAGAACTGATTAACTCGATAAAATATTTATATGTCAATTATTAGACAATAAATACCAGTACAAACTTTCGGAAAGCACCAAGACACTGGCGGTAATTTTATTAGTAAAGTCAAATATGTTAAAGTTAAAAGATTTAATCCGTAAATACTACACTACTGCTTATTTAAATCACATCAAGAAAAAGTTTACGTTGGCAACTAAAACTTTGCAAATTTATTTAATATATAAGGCAAATAAGTGATAGATTTACAAAACATTTACCCATAAAAAATCATATTTATTTAATAATGTTCAGCCCCATCTAGGGCTCCTGAGACCGAAGATATTTCTTATCTAGTCAAACAATGAACAAATGGTGTCTTGCTGAATTGCCTTCTTCGCAAAACTATACTGCAGACATTTTTAATGTGTGACAAGGCTAGCCATAAAAGAATTTCTAACCTGTGTTGTTGAAGAATGTTTAAAGGGTTACGTGCATACAGGTGGTTGAGGTGTGGATTTGACTAAATCTTAGGACATCAAATATATTACAGCGGGGCAGAGGAAGTACACATGAATTATGAGACTGCATCGGTATAGTCAGACTACGATGTTCTCATTAACTCTGACTAGAGGTGATCTGATATAGTTCACCAGTCAATGAATAGCTATAACGTCATGTGCTCGAATTAATGAAGGTTTATATATCTATGTTACCTGTCTACGACGTATTAATACAAGAACCATTGTTTCGTATAAAACAAAATTTGGCAATTCTATGCAGAAAACACTAGATGTGATGCACGAAAACGACTTTTAATGCCCATTTTACACCTAGTTCTAGCTAGATGCTGAGATGCCAAGGTTGGCAATTGTAAGAAAGGATGTCATGCTGCAGTTCCATGGCAGTACTGACATAGCCTACAAGAGGTAAATCAACTGGTATCGTAATCAATGGATAGACAATCCTCCCAGTTAGTTGCTGCGACGGCCAAGACTCTGACCCATTAAGTTCCATATTCCTCCCGTGACTGAAATGGATGACCAATTTGACCATTTTGGCTACTGTTCATGTACATCAGACGGAAGGACAGTCTTTTAGATTTGCTAATATGCCTGATAATATGACATAAACGTATGCATTCTCAAACTATTTGTTTTCTGTATAACAAAGAACAATGAGAGGAGCGATGTGAATCTGATCACATGCTAGTGTGATAGACAGTGTTCAGGCAAAATAGATAACGCTAGCTATTATCCCTTATGTATGTTTATAGTATTTAAGTACTAATGTACATAAAATAAAGGATGAAGCTCACAGATTGTAAATACTTTATGCACGTAAAGTATTTGGGTTATTGAGCATTTATTGAAGATATTGGAGATGTTAAGTAAGCCGTGGATACCGATAGAGTTCTGATAGAATGTTATTTTATGTTCTTATTGTTTTATTAACTTATGAAATATTATAGATCTGTTTATTGAGTTAGAACATAGGATCATACAAAAGATTTTTAACCATTTATTTAACAACATGGTCAGCAACGTTGTGCATAATGGTTCAATAGATAACTAATTGATTACAAAGTAACACTATTGCTACAGCTTAGGATTACCTATTGGCTAACCCATTCACTGTTTAGTTTTATTGTTGTATTATTTCTTAGTCAACAGTACACTTCATTATCACTACTGATCGTCGGTTGAGAGGAGATCTTGCGTCAGTTTACGTTTCAAGCGTTGATGTATGTGTCTCATTCTAGTGAATGGGCTGCTCCTGCACAGTGTTTAAATTTAAAGAAGGTTGCCGCTAATTTTTAATGTCTTCTTGTTGGGATATTTAGTTCAGCGTGTAGTTGGCGGTTCCTTATATACCATGGAGAATTTGTGGCTATTCGAAGAATCTTATTTTGTAGTGTTTGTATTTTGCGGATGTGAGTCGGTGAAGCAGATCCACATACACAGCATGCATACATTACCATTGGTCTAATTATTGATTTATAGATTAGAATTGTACAGTCTATGTGTAGAGAACTTTTTCTGTTTATCAGTGGGTATAGTAGGGCTAATCTAGCGTAGCTTTTATTCAATTTGTGGTTAATATGGAAACCCCAGGTTAGTCGTTGGTCCAAGTATACCCCTAGATACTTAACTGGGCTATTTTACGTGTTCCATGAAATTTCTTCGTTATTTATTTGAATGTTGGGTATATCTCTGAGGCGTTGTAAGGTAAACACTTGGGCTTGACATTTGGTTGAGTTAAGGTTTATGTGCCATTTTCCCGTCCAGCTTGATATTGTATTTAGGCTGAATTGTAATTCATTTGATGCTTCCAATAGTTTGTTGCTCTGCGTACATAGCAATGGCTGCATTGTCTATTTGAGGTATATCATGGACGTAGATATTAAATAGTGTGCCAATGGATGTGCGCCAGCATGGATAGGTCTAACTGTTGAGTATGTGGAATTATAAGAGTGCGGTGAAATGATCGAATAATATGTATCAAAGGTTAACTATCAACAACTATCATCAGAACACCAAACAAGTTATGGTTGGGGTGTGGAAGTTTGACTAAATCAGGACATCAAATATATTACAGCGGGGCAGAGGATACACATGAATTAGGAACAGGATTTATAGTAGGGCCACGAGTCCAAAACAAAATACTACAGTTCACACCAGTCAATGAAAGAATATCATACATACGAATTAAAATGAAATTTAATAACATATCTATGTTCTAGGTACACGCGCCAACAGAGAAAGAAGATAACACAAAGGAGCAATTCTATGCGACACTAGATAGAGAAATGCAGAAAACACCCAGCAATGATATACATCTAGTTATTGGAGATCTAAATGCCAAGGTTGGCAAGGAAGAAGTATATTTCCCCACCATAGGCAAACATAGCCTACACGAGGAATCAAATAACAATGGGGATAGACTTATAGAGTTCGCGACGGCCAAGGGACTGACAATTAAAAGTACAACCTTCCCACATAAACGGATACATAAGGGCACGTGGATATCACCAGACGGAAGGACAGTCAACCAAATTGATCATGCCTTAATATCAAACAGGCATCAATCCAGCTGTATAGACATAAGAACAATGAGAGGAGCGATGAGTGAATCTGATCACATGCTAGTTAAGACAGTGTTCAGGGGCAAAATAGATAACGCTTGAGCTATACCCACGCAGAAGAATAAGAAATACAATGTACATAAAATAAAGGATGAAAGCTACAGAACGAAATACCAACAGAAAATGGAAGAGAGCATTAAAGAAAACGAAACCAAGTAAGCGTGGAACCGATAGAGTCAGTAGAAGAAAAATGGAAGCAAATAGAAAATATTATTGTCGCTACGGCGGAAGAGAACATAGGATACATACAAAAGAAACCAAGAACAACATGGTGGGACACAGAATGTGAAAAGGCAATAGATAAAAGAAATGAAGCAAAAAAACTGCTACAGAGGCCACCAGGCGGAAAACCGAAGAATACGGAAAGCTAAGAGGAAGTAAAGAAACTGATGAGAAGAAAGAAAGAGATTTCTTCGATAAACAAATAGATGAAATAGAACAGGCAAGAGAAGCAAAAGAGGTTAAAAGAATATACAATATCATCAGAAACACCAAACAAGATTTCCACCCCAGACCCTCAATGTGCAAAAACAAAGAAGGAAAATGTATAACACAAGAAAATGAAGTAATAGAACAATGGAGACAACACTTCAGAGCTGTTAACACAAGAGGAACGAAACGATAGAATACCAAAGATAACAAGAGATACCGTACAACCGGAAATTAAAGAGCCCACAATAGAAGAAGTAGCGGCCGCCATACAAAGAATGAAAAATGACAAAGCACCGGAATCGATGGCATACCAATCGAGTTAATAAAGTACGGGAGACGCACTAATCAAAGAAATTCAAGAGCTAATCAACCTCATATGGAATAAAGAAGAAATGCCAGAAAAATGGAACACAGCAATTATCTGTCCGATATACAAGAAGGAGATAAACCCAAGTGTAATAACTACCGAGGTATATCCTTACTGTTGTTACATACAAAATTTTCACAAATATATTACAACAAAAATAATGGTATATGGAAATGACATAATTGGAGAATACCAAGCCGGCTTCCGACAGGGCAGATCTACAGTGGACCAAATTTTCACAACAAGACAAATACTGGAAAAAGCATGGGAGTATAACATACCAATATTTCAACTATTCATTGACTTTGAGGAGGCATATGATAGCATAGATCGAAACAGCTTGTACAACATCATGGAAGAATTAGGCATCCCGAATAAATTAATTAGCTTAACAAGAATGACAATGGAAAACTCTAGAGCTGCGGTAAGGATACAGAATAGAATCTCCCCGATGTTTACAACATCTAAAGGGTAAGACAAGGAGATGAACTTGCACCAATACTGTTTAACCTAGTACTGGAAAAAGTAATTAGAAGCTACAGGCAACACTGGCAGCACCATCATTAACAAGTCACACCAAGTGATCGGATATGCGGACGATATCAACCTGGTAGCAAGATCGGAAAGAGAAGTCAAGGACATATACAGAAATATAGAAACACAAGCACAAAAGGTGGGACTGAAGATCAACGAACAGGAGACAAAAATGCTAGCAGTAAAACCCCCAAGAAGATTAGGTCAAAACTATACAATAGAGGACAAAAATGTTGAAGTGGTACAGCAGTTCAAATACCTGGGAACCCAAATAAATAGTGAAAACAAGATAACACAAGAAATTCAACTACGCGTAACAGCAGGGAATAGAACATATTTCTCATTAACATCAATATTTAAAGCATCATACATAACAAGAGCAACAAAATTAAAGATTTATAAAAGTATGATCAGACCGGTAGTCACATATGGATGTCAGTCATGGACAATGACCAAAGAAGCAGAAGAAATACTATTGCGTTTTGAAAGGCGAATATTAAGAAGAATTTTCGGCCCAGTACAAGAAGATGAAATATGGAGAATAAGGTACAATTTTGAACTGAGACAACTACATAAGGAGGCAAATATAGTAGAATTTGCAAAACTACTAAGACTGAAATGGGCAGGACATGTAGAACGAATGGAAGCACAAAGAATACCAATGAGAATATTCCAAGGGCGAATTGAAGGCAGAAGAGGTAGGGGCCGTCCAAGACAAAGATGGTCCGATAACATAGAAGAGGATGCACAGCAAATACTTGACATCCAAAACTGGAGGATTAGTGCACAAAACAGGGAAGATTGGAGGCAAAAAATACGGGAGGCCCAGGTCCAGATGGGACTGTAGCGCCATGAAGAGAGAGAGAGATAGTTGTTGAAGAATGTTTAAAGGGTTATGTGCTACGTGGTCGAGCGTTATCTTGTTGAAAAACTACTTAGGGCACCCTTTGTGGGAAGGAAAGTACCACGAGCTATGAGACTGCATCGGTATATGTCAGACTAGTATGTTCTCTCTCTTTAACTCTGACTAGAGGTGATCTGATATAGTTTCCCATACCTTAATAGCTATAACGTCACATGCCTCGTATGAAGGTATATTTCTTGCTACCTGTCTACGACGTATTAATACAAAACCATTGTTTCGTATAAAACAAAATTTGGATTTATCAGAAAACACTAATGTGTCTACGAACGACTTTTTAATGCCCATTTTAACCTTTCTAGCTAGTGCTGAGATGCCTGTGGTAATTGTAAGAAAGGATGTCATGCTGCTAGTTCCATGGAGAGTACTCGACATAGAACAAGGGAGGTAAACAACTGGTATCGTAATCCTCTAAAGATAACAATCCTCCCAGTTAGTTGTGCTGCGCATTGCTCTAAACTCACTCTGACCCATTAGTTCCATATTCCCGCTCCGTGACTGAAATGGTGACCAATTTGACCATTTTTTTGGCCTATTGTTTCATGTACATCAACAACACATCTTTTAGATTTGCTAATTTGTTGATAATTGACATAAACGTATGATTCTCAAACTATTTGTTTTCTGATTATAAAATGAAAATAAAAGTTTAAATCCTATATAATTTGTTTTTTGTGATAACGCAATTTCAAAACAGTAATGCATTATCCCCTTATGTATGTTTATAGTATTTAGTATATTATTGATTAAGTGTTATATGAGTCACAGATTGTAAATCTTTATGCACGTAAAGTATTTGCTTGGTTATTGACATTTATTGAAGATTTGGCAGATGTTAATAACCCTATACGCAAAGGTTCTGATAATTTTATTGTTTATTTTTATGTTCTCATTCTTTTATTAACTTATTTGTAATTTACAGATCTGTTTATTGAGTTAGAAATAACATAAACAAATTTTGAAAATATGGGCATTTTTTTAACATTTTGAAAACCTGTATTATATTCAGTAGTTCTTGTGGAATGCACTTAAATAATCAGAAGTTGCTAAAGTGTTATTTGAGTTTTCCTTTAATTGTCTTCGTTTTAAAAAGTTTACTGTTTGCACTTTCTAAATTTTTGTTTATCTGATGAAGTTGTAGTTATTTAAGCATTGATTAGCTTCTACTATTTATTATATCGGTTACTGCAAATAATTCAAGAAACTATTTCTCTAAAAATGTGATGTCCTCCTCTAGTATTAATTACCTCATTCTTGTGCTTTGGCATGTTGAAGATTAGCACACAATTTAGACAGATGACTATTTTTCACTAACAAAATAGCAGCATCCAAGTGCAAGCATTAAAGACCGGTGAAAATAACAAAATGGTTTTATTACCATGAGTCAAGTACTATCAATGTTACTTTTCCACATACTTACTGTGAATATTAAGACATTTGTCATGCCGGTGAACGAGTTTTCCAATGCCCTCTTCATATAAGGTTAGCACCAGCGTGTTGAGATTGTTTAGTGCCGTTTTGTGCATTCCCATTTTGTGCGTCGATGAAAATGTTCCCTTTTTGTGCGTCGTCCAAAACCTTTACCTGGTTCGAGTGCCGTTTCGTGCGCTGACCTGCAGGAAACTATTAATCCGGTCCCAGCAATTAGATTGTTTAGTTCCGAGTTTTCTTACTATAGGTATTGCAAATTTTTAAACTGCAAATGCTTATTTAATATTACATTATATCTAAACATTAACGTAACAGAAATATTTCTAAATCAATACGTTTGAGAGCAGAAAATAATTTTTTATATATTATAATTTATTTACACAAACATTACAAAACACTTAACTATAATAGAAAACATAAATATTACAATTTAAAATATATGCAAGATGATTCAAACACTGACCTATAGATTTCCTTTCCTCTTCATAATCCGCTACAGTTTGTTGAATACATTGGTCTTGGTACTTCTTAGCTCTTTTGTGTGGAGCAATTTGAAGTTACACTTGAGGTTTTACTACAGCATATTGTTTTGCATCACTTTTTAATACCGATAACAACTCAAAAATGTTTATTGAATATAAGTGTTCAAGCTAAAAATTACCAGAAAGGATTAGAAATATACAATTGCACGTCCGAGAGCTTGTCATTTCAAAACATAGAGCTAGGAAAACATGGCAAAGAATCAGAAGTGTGCAAGATAAAACTACATATAATCGTATTACCCCATCAGTTAAATGCAACATTAAGAGATGTGAGAAACGAAACTTTTAGCAATACATTACCAAGCTTTCGCCTAATGACCAATCGATGTAGAAAGCAACGAAAACACTAAAACAATCTTCCAATTAAGAAACCATATAGTAGTTGGGCTATATCTAATAAATGAAAAGCAGATACATTTGCTTTACAGCTCTACCATCTCAACCTAATAATTTCTTGACATCCCCTACCAACTTTCACTTGGTTTGTACTTTACAACTACACGATTTAGTCGATTATGACACCCTTCACGAGCCAGTCTTTATTTTCTTCTTCCAAAGGCACATGCGCTAATAAAGCACATTTTCGCACGTGTTTGCAAATCTCTTCGTCGTCTCGGTATAAACAGCCCATACTCAATTGTTGAATTTTCCTCCATAAACATTGATTTAAGTGGAAATTGCACCCTTTTATAGTTGCAGTTTCAAATTTAGCTTCCAACATATTGGGGGACAACTCACAAACTGACACTACTTAATCGGTGTGTAAAATCTCGGCGCACGAAACGGCACTAAAACAGGTAGGTCTCCACAGCATCTGAAAGCTCTTTTCTGGTTCGTTGGTACGGAAGCGCTGTCCTATCAGACCCCTTTTCAGCTCTCGAAAAAGGTGAAAGATACTCGGTGCCAGGTCTAGGCTGCACATCGGGGGATCAGAGACTTCCTGTTGAAATTGTGCGATGAGTTGTTTGGTTACCACAGTAGTATGCGCTGTCATAGGTCAAAACAATTCTATAAGACAGCATGTTTCTTCTTTTCTTTTGAATGGCTTTCCGCAGTCGATGCAATGTCTGATAATACATATTTGCATTACCCGTAGTTTTGTTTGAACTTTTTGGTTTTTTTCGGGGCGCTCGTGCAGCGAGCAGAGAGAAGCGAGAAGCGAGATGCGAGAGTATACCCATTGTTTTCGATTCCGGATTGTCATAAAGTATTAAATTTTTGTCTCCTGTGACTGTTAATTTTAAAAACTCTTGCACCTCATCAGAATAACGCATGAGAAAGGTTAAGACTGATGCTGTACTTTGCCTTGTAGTCTTCAGACAAGATTTTGAGGACCCAACGTGCACAAAGTTTTCGGTAGTGTAGGTATTGCGTTAGGATTGTGTGCAGAGCTGGCCGTAAAATGTCCAGAAAATTTACAGACATTTACTAATTGTAAACCTTTGTCTCTGTCGAACCACTTGGTCAACTCGCTGAACAAAGTCTTTGCTAGCGATAGACTTGTCCTTGTCCGCCTTCATCATAAACTCAGTTTGGCTATCTTTAAATTTTCTACCCCATTCTCGCACAATACCATTACTGATAAAGTCATTCTTCAATGAATTTTTGCTGCGCTATTTCCTTCTACCTGTAGGAATGATGCTGCGCAACTCGCACTTGGCGGAAGAACCAAGCATTCCGGCCATGTTAAGGGGCTTGCAGCTTAGCTCCATCTGATGTTTTGGACTCGACAGTGATAGATGTTATAGTAGGGAAGCTGCGCAGTAGCGCAATGCTCAGATCCGCCTTGTGTCTCTCGGCTGGTCACTTAGCAACGCTATCTAAGGTTGAAATGTAGCCTTTGTACATAATCTATCGAAATATATGAGAATGAGTATTATTTTACCCGAATAACTAGTTAGTTGTCACAACAGCATAAAATAAGATTGTATGTTTAACCACAATATTTTTTAGATATTAATTTTTATTCTTAGATCTCAGACTTATAGAGCTCACTATGTGCGTTAGTTGAAGCATACTTTTACTCACAGCATTACAGACCTACCGACAAACAGTACCCTTAAAAAATATGCAACTTGTAAATTTTTCTTTTGGCACCCATCCACCTTGCTTAAAACAATAAAACTATCTTCCAACCGTTAATAGTAGTTGACAAAACCAAATAAAAAAACACGTTTTGAATTTTGTGTACTATGATAAGTCGCGTTAGTTTATCTGCTGCTAAATCAAGTTTTATTAAAAATGTTTTTCGATTCTTGCTTAAAAACCGGACTATTTTTAATGCATTGGAGCATCATAAAATACAACCATACAAACATACTTTTCTGCATCACTATTAGAAACAGAAGGGTAGACAGTTCCTTGCTCCGCTTATAGTAACTTAAAGGTCATTGGCTTAGGAATGCTTAAACAGCAACATTATCTTTCTAAATGGTTCTCCAGATAAATGATAGTAAAGAGCATTAAATACTGTCTGTAAAAAGACAAACCCGAAATCGGTGGTAGTGATTATCTGAACACTGTCCTAGCTTATTCGCATCCATTAACCGGCGGTAACTCTTAAGAAAGCGGCAAACAATGCAAATATTCTTTTTGATTACGTTGGTCCTCAGACGAAGCTAGTCACCGTTATTTTTAATTGCTTTTCATTCTTCCAAAAATTGTACACTTGATTTATCTGTGGTTCTCAAACTGTAATTTAAGTCCTCTTAAAATTTCGAACTTTAATCATTTTTTCTTAGTATGAGGTACTCTAAAAGAAATCCCCTTTAAAAAAAGCTTAAAATTGGCTTGGTATACTGTTTTTGTTCTTCATTTCGCTCCAATAGTCTAACCATGCGCCTTTTATTAAAATAATTTGTTCGTATCTCTCTTTCTACTTTTCGCACAAAAAAATTTTTGGTATTGCAGTTTTTAAGTTGAAAACGTTCATAACTGACATAATAGATTACAGAAAATTCAATCATAACTTGTCTTAATAAGCAACTTTAAATTAATTTTTAATATTTTTTTGAGAGGATTTGCTTAAAATGCCAGAAATGGCCCAAATCTTTCTTCCAATACAATTAATAAAATGAAAAGTTTTATCTAAAAAATGGCTTATAAAATATTTTTGTGCATTGTGTGTATCCAGAAGCTGTTTATATTAAAAGTAGTAAGTTGACAGATTCAACTATCAATTTAAAAATCTTAAATCAGTTGTTTATACTTAACTGCTTAAAACAATAAAAAGATAATAAACATATTTTCAAGTGTTTCATTACGTTAACAATTAATTTAATTGACTATTTGTATAAAGCGTTTTATATACAGTATTAGCTGTTGAAATAATTTGTTACTACGTAAAATAACATGCTGAAAGTCAATTAGGAAAGTTAAGTGTAAATAATACAGCAAGAATATAAAATTTGTACTGTTATCTCATTTAATTCCTCTAAATAGTTTTTTTTTATAAAATTACAATAATTGTTGTATATCAATCATATTATATAATTTTGAATCATCCTTGAATACTAGTTATTGCGACAGGCCTTATTAGTGAGTGTTGTTTTCTAATGATTTGTAACACCGGGTTCAAAAATGTAAATGCATTCCAGTGCGAACGTTCCTCTCTGCGGAAAAACTCGACCGATGCGTCGATTTTCGATTAGTTTTTTGCCGAGCTGCCAATTACATTGGCTGTCTGACTATTGTTTGTTTCATTGTGCTTATCAGTAGCTACGTTGTGTTTTATTGGTATTGGCAGTTGCTCGGCAATTCCTATAGTAGTGTTTTTGATTATTTTGCTGGGGTAATCTGCGATTCAAATATTTGAGGGTAAATTTGCGCCGCCTTCACAAAGTAGATAATATTTATATGGTACATATAAGTTACTAGTTATTTATTTTAAATACTTATACTTATTAAGAGTGAACAATGTTTTTTGCAAAATACTTAATTGCTGTAAAGCTTGTTTTATTACTTGATTACATTTAAAAATTGTTTATACTGATGGTATATTATAATCTTATCGAATATAGTCTATATAAAATGACTCTAATGCGTGAAAACATGGTTATGAGCTAAAAGATCCAAGCTCTCATATCGTTTTAGACGGCCACCATTATTACTCTTTGTTCAAAATTAACGCATGTATTCAATTATTTTTAGTGATTAAGTAGCCCACTCGTCATACACTAGAAAGCTTCAGGAACGAACCTGGGTCCGTTCGCACTGCAGCCACATGCCTCGAGGCTACATTGGTACTTGACTGTCTAAACAAATCATAGAAATATGGAAAACATTATAAATAATTTAGTGAAACATATTAACTAAAATTAATTTATTACTGTACCAGAAAAAATTTTGAAATGACCTTTGTTATTACTGTTATTATTGTCAACAAATAGAAACAATAAAAATTATGAATAATGAATTAAAGAAGGACAAATATCATAATTAGAACAAATACAAAAAAATAATAAAGAAATAAATAAAATAGAAGTAAATCCGAAGAGAGACAACTAGAAATCTTTACAAAAACAATAATAGTTTCAAGTAGAGAAATATTAAAATTATCAAGTGTCAATAACAAAAAGAATACATGGCAGTTGGATGAGACATTAAAACTTATAAAGAAGAAAAACGTATGTAATAATAAAAACAACAAAATTTTAGATACGAAAATGAAAAGACGCGAAAAAAAATGGCACATAAATAAATGTAGGAAAATAGAAGAGTTACAAACGAAACATAATTTGTACAAAAAGATTAATGAACTGACTATCTTATTGACAAAAATGGTGAAATAATTGCTTTAAAAAAAAAGTACCCACAGCACATAGTTAGAGATCAAAGAGAACAAGAAAAATAGGAGAAAATGCAGGGCGAGAAAGGAGAAGGTAGTGCATGCGATAAAATCGACAAAATTTAACAAATCCCCAGTCCTTGACAACATTCAGTCTAGACTAATTTATTATCTCAGCTAAATTTTATTTAATCACGAAAGAACCAATAGCAGTTCTAGTGGACTTGTATAATATAGTATAGGGTTGTGTAGAAGAAATGCCAAAACATAAAATTATGTTAGGGAGTCATTTGTTGAACTACTAACATCAAAGCCTTTGCCGGTAGGGCTGTGGCATCTTCTTATTAGAACCACATTTTTTAATGTTTATTCTCAGAAATTGTGGACTTTAATAATTGGATCGGCTGTCAACATAGTGATTTAAAGTCACTGTTTCTGTAACTCTTGTTTTCTTAAAAAAAAAGTAAGTTACTTTTAAAGCTCTATATCAAACTCTATTCTTAGTAATCGGGAAAGGTCCTGGAGTAATTGTCCTGAGTCTTTAGCTGCCCAAAATCGACAGTATTGTTTACCTCATCACTCATCATCACAATTACATCATCAGAAAGAATCATCTCAAGCATTCTTTTACAAAACAGTTTATGTTGAATCAACCTTTGAACAAACATTATTTTTACAAATAGAATTTTAACTTGTTGTTTAGAAAGGACTATAGTGAGCGACCAGATCAAAAATTAAAGCACAACGCCTAGTGTGCCGCCTAGTGCTCCGAGAAACTGATTTCATTTTCTCATCATTTTCCAGCGCTTAGACATATGGGAAAGGGCAGTTGATTCACTCTTCACAACAGATTTAGTTGTGCGAAACAATTGAACAAATCGGAGTTTTGTTTTATAATCAGGGATTGTCCCATTACGAGCAGCATTAAACTGTCGACGTAAAAGGCATTGAATAGTTATTTCCGAGAAACTCCTCTGAACTACTCACATCTGGTAAAGCTGAATCGATATTTAAGTCAGAGAATTGCACGGGACTCAAGGAACTAGAAAAACATGACATTTATAATTTTCAGAGAAAAATTAAAAAAGCAACAGAAGTGCGCAAAAGATATCTGAGAATAATAACAGATCTAAATGATAAAGTATAGGTTGATATTAAAGGCAAAATACACGGATTGGAACAATATATATAAAAAACAGTTTTAATACAAAGATAGAGGAGATAACATATGCATAACAAAAGCAAAAGGACCACCAATTAAAGAATAAATTAAAATATCAATTGAAAATATAAGATCAAAGAAAGCAGACACAAGAACATACAAAGAATGCACCCTCATGAGTCATATACTAAAAATATTTTTAAGATATACAGTAAGTTAGAAAATAGAGTAGTCAATAAACAGCTTGATTTTTAAAAAAAAACTTTAGAGCAGAAAAACGTTTTTAGCTGGCAAAGCCTTATATAGTGCAAAAATGTTATTTGACAGACAGTCAAGAAGGTTTACAGTTGCTAGTCAGCAGGATTATAGAGGTAGAAATTCTGAAAGAGAAGATAAAATAGAAAAATGTAATAAGAGAATTACAAAAAAATTACTTTTAGTAAAGAAGAACAACTTAAAAACAATGGGAATCACACCAATCGCTAAGAAAAATTTGCAGTTAAAATTCGAAATGTGGGATTTTATAAAACTAGCAATGAACAAAGAAACGAAAATAAGAAGGGCTTAAAGAATAGGAGAAGGAACATGTGTGATCAAAATGGAAAACTGAAAAAAAATATTAAACTACTCAAAAAAAATTAAAAAATTTGAAAAAGAAAATATATATTAATAATAACCTGGGAACTCGCAAAAAAGACCAAATGGATTAATATTAAAACTAGTTATATAAAAATAAAGGTAAATGAAAAAATCCGGAAATGAAAAGATGAAACTCTGATATATTAACACTAAATAAAAGAACACTAAAAAACTAACGAAAGAAAAGAAACGGACGAACAAAACAAAAGATTAATAGTCGCTAAAAGTGAACTGAACAAAAAAGCAGAAAATGGGAATTTAAAAAACATTACACAAATAAGAAAGAAGTAAAAAAAATTAAAAGAAGTAAAAAATAAGGAAACAATCATAGAAAGTAGCAATTGTAAATATCTAAGAAATATGAAGGGGGAAAAACTGGAACTAGCTAACATTATAGAACAGAGAGGTATAGATGTATGTACTTGTAATAACAAAAGAGACAAATAAATGGGAAAAAAAGTAAACGGAACACTTGTACTACAGGGAATATAAATTATGATAGGATTGAAATACACATTAGAAAAATAATTGGACTAAAAATTTAGATAAAATTAGAATACTATACAATTATACTAGTATACAGGCTAAAAAAAAAAAGAAAAATACTTTAATTCTTATAGAAGGCTGGAATGGAAGAGGCAATTGCCCCTAAAGCATATAAGGCTGCGTTAAAAATTATGTCCAAAAAATTAAAAACACAAATGGAAAAAGAATTATAGAGTTATGTATATTAATTATATGCTAAATATTCATAAGTATACGCGAGAGATGCGGAGCAGAAGGAAAAAATCAATAATAGACCTCCTAATTACAGAAAAAAGCTTTTAGAAAAGTTACAGTTGTTAAAGTAAGGATTGGATATAATGCAGGTAATGATCAACAATTAGTAATGGTAATTATATAAAAAATCGTGTCAAAAAAATAAACAACATAAAGCAAAAAAGGAAAATTCAATATCTAAATTGCAAGATAAAAAAAATAAAGGTTTAATATAAGAACAAAATAGTAGAAGAAATTAGACTTCAAGAAAATCAGTTAAAACAGTTTAAAAATATAATACAAACGGTAAATGGAAAAGTTTGTGCGTGGAAAAAATACAAAAAGAAAGAAACAGACTTCATGGTAGCAACATGAAATAAATAAAGAAGTTAAGGGAAGACATGGTGGAAAAAATACTTAGGGAACAATAAAAGTAGAAAAGACTACAACGAATAGCAGCCTCGGAGAGAAAAATTACAAACGCTGGTTAAAAAGGCAAAGAAAAAAGCGTGGAAAGATTTTGGAGCACAGATGGAAAAAACGCATAATGAAATACAACACTACTGAGCCATATTTTAAGAAACATAAAGAATTATAAAAAAAACCTCGCTAAAAAAATAAATAAGGACAGATACTAACAGAAGATGGAGCAACAAGCTCCAGTACAGACAACGCATAGGATGGGAGAACCAGGCGTATAAGCAGATAAAAGAAAATCAGCAATTGCTTAAATATATGAGAAAGAAAGGCATACTACTACCACACGCGCTAATAAATTATAGCCTTATTAACAAATAGGCTCCTTCCAGAATGGAAAAAGGCGATTATCTTCCCAATATATAGAAATGCAAAAAATATAATTAGAATACAAGTTAAAATGACGAGCAATTTTTACACATACAGAGAAATAAATGAAGAAAGTATTATTAGTCCATTAGCAAAATAGACAAAAAATAAAAGGAATGATTTTCGGGTAAATAAATATTAGACAAGTCTAAACAAAAGTCGCCAACAACAAAAAAGACCTAATAAAAAGAATATAAAAATGAATAGAAGAAATAAAGAAGCACGATCTTAGTAATAAATGTAGAAAAAAGAAAATTACGAGACAAAAGGAAAGACATCCAAGGAAAAAAATTTAAATATTTTGGAACAATTACCGAACCGCAAGATAATATAAATGAGGAAATCTTAAATAAAATAAACAAAGTCATAATACTATACAGAATAACAAAAAATTATACTCATTTATAGAAACAAGGCATGAGTACTGATCGATTATCTAAGAAACAAGAACGGTGTAATACCGTAAAGAAAACTTTCTACAGCGTTGGGAAATCGTAAGTGTCACTTCCGGTTGCCTCCAGACGCACAGACAGACATGAACTTTCGAAATCGTAACGATCACTTTCGGTTGCCGTTAACCGATTTGGGTGAAAATCAATCCCATAAAAGCTACTGACCTAAAATGTATATATGCCAAGTTTGAAGTAAATCAGTTGAACAGAACGGAAGTTATAGTGCCTCCAGACACACAGACAGACAGACAGGATGATAATCTCATTAACTTTCTACTATAAGCTCCGCTGTAGAAAGTTAATAAAATTACTTCTTATGAAATGAAGATCTTACGTAAAAATAGGGGAAGTGACAAAATTTGAATAAACAAGGAGTGAGATAGTACAAAACAATTTAATGATTCCATGGCTGTTGAGAACATTTATTTAGAAGTGTGCGGTGTCCACCACAAAATCGCTGATGCAACAGCGGTTAGATTGGGAAATGAGCGACCACGGAAAGTGTCCTTTATGGTCGAAAATTCGTAGCAGCATTACGTGTCAACATATCCTTACTCGCTCAGCCTTATATTCGTCGGTCAGCATTCGTAGCACCCTTTCTTGAAAAAACTTCTCCCATTTTCAGGTCATCATGCGAAATGGACTCCACAGATCCTACGAAAATCTCAAGTTTAGAGGCGATATCACGCACACTAATCGACGGTCTTCCATAACAACTTGCTCCACTCGCGCAGTTATGGTTTCGGTCCGGCTAGTTGGTGACCAAGGCTGCTTCGATTGATTGTCACACAACTCTCGACCTTTAAACTTTCACACATTTTCAACGTCCATAACGCCTTTACTGCATATCTCACGCTGCCGTCTACATTACAAATTCAGAAGTATTTCCGACGTCTTTTAAAACTAACCGCGTCTTTCTACTTACTCTCACTGCTGAGAAAAAATTTGACGACCCCTAGAACTTGAATGCAACTCTTAGTAACACGATTTTGGTACTATTATGACCTTGTTATTCTATTATCTTCCACATTGTAAAATTCTTGTTCTATTAAATTTCTAATATTTAAAAGACTATAATTCACTTGTGAGGCAAGTTCATTTCTAGTAAATTTTGCTTTTGTTATACTATCACACATTTTTATTTGCTGGAAAGAGATTATTTCTATGTCCTTTTGCTGTGAAATAGATATAATTTTTATTATAAACGCTTTTTTTGTATCTCATATTTATTTCAGCATACAATGTAATTTTGAAAATTTAAAATTTATTTATATTTTATGGTAACTCTTAATTTATGTAAGGGTATAAAACGACGTTGATACTAGCTATGTTTTCTACTACATACTTTTGTGTATCTAAGCATATTTTAGATTTTTATGTTATGTCTAGAGCCAGCGTGGTCCCGTGGTTGAGGGACGGGCTGCAATGCTGACGGACCCTGATTCAATTCCCGGTGCTCTCTGACGCCTGGCGGGTGGCCTACTCAGTCACTAAAATAATTGAGTACCTGCGTTCATTCAAAGAAGGGGTAATAATGGCGGTCGTCTAAGATGCGGTGCTTGCCACATCGCCCCGCATCAGAGATAGTGCGCGACGACCGGGCAGAGAGAGCGAACGTATGAGAGCCTTAACCTCTCAGTTCACAGGCCGTGCTCCCACGCGGGGCGCATAGCCTTACCATTATTATTATTATGTTATGTCTAGTGTTATTTATAATTCTTTTACATTTTTAATTTATTTTACACTAATTGTTGTTTGTTGCTGTGTATGCTATCTTGTATTTGTCGTACAAAAATATCCAACCCTTTTAGTGTACTATAAGACACGTTCCCTTTTGCTTATTTTTTACTGTTGCATTTTTTTTTGTTTGGTAGGATTTGCTATTGCCTTCTGCTTTGTCTATCTTTAGGTGTGGAAAATATAAAATTGAATTTTCAATTTTATATCATATCTCTTTTATGTCTCTTATTTACTATAATGGTCCAAATGAAAACATAGAAAGTGCGCTCAAAATTTGAAAATGAGTTTTATGAGTAGCTGAAAAGGTGCAACACAAATCAAAGAGGAAATAATATTGTAAACATGGCTAATTTTTCAAAAAAACTTATTAATCGTGTCACTCGTACCGACTCATTGTAACTATAATGAACATCAGCGGATAGCAGAAATTCAAGAGCCATCTGTTTGAGTATTAGTTGATTATGTACATATTGTTGTCTACTACGTTCTGCTGAATTAACTTTTTAAAGGATAGATACCACGACATATGACTACAAAATTTGAAGATTAGCGTGTATGTATCAGACTTGTGAATAATTTCTGGGACGCTTTGAGGCTGTCTTGGTCACTCAATTTTTACGGGTGCAACAGGTGGTGCATAAATGATTACGCCCTGGAGAAAAACAACTTTTTTATGGTTACTGATGTGATCTCGACAATACTTTAGTGTTACTTAATTATCTATTGTGATATTAATATTTCGTGCTAAAATTACTAATTTTGATTGTATTTATTTCTTAAATTTTGCTACAAAACACAGGTTATTTTTCTGCTCCCTGCTTCTCAAGCGCAAAAATTAGTAGAGTTAATATATTTTTATTGTAACGTATATACATATTTTCACTACAAATTTTATTTGACTGTTTTAAATTTCATCGATTATGATAGCTCTCTTACCTGCTCTTTTCTAGATACTATTCCTTATATCAATGTGTAATCTCCTGAGATTATTTTAGTTGTACAATCACTTTCTTATTAATGGTTTTTTTAATTGAAGGGTTGGTTAAATTTTCTTTTGTTGCTTAGCCCTGTAATGTTTTATTTTTTTTAAATTTTTGGTATTTCTTAATGGTTTTATTATATATTGTTGTTCGCGCCAATCTCCAATTACTTTTATTTTTAATTTTAAATTAGGGCCAGCCGTATTTTACCCCCCCTGTATATTTTAGCGGTGGCCAATTTGCCGGCAGTGCGGTTTTGGCCGCGCGACGCTTGCTTTGCTTATGGACCGCCTAGCTCTTTTCGCTCGCTTCGTTTTGAATTTAGCTTGTGGTAGTTTAGGAACCGGGCTACCGGCTTCGAATTTTCCGTAAACCAAGAGCGTTTTTGACCGAAAGTTCGCCGGCTTGTTTGATTGGCGGCAGTAGTTTACATTTCTGCGAGGCCGTTTTGTTAAATGCTAATTGTGTGGCGGAATTCGATATTTTGGTGACCAGATTAACCTCTTCCCGAAGGTCGTTTTGTTTCCCAATTGCATTCCGGGCTTGAAATTTTTTCCGGTAAGAAAATTCGGTCCGATTTTCTATTGCATCTGACTTGGCGAGGAATGAAGAAGGAACCCTTGCACCAAGAAAGACGCTACCGATTGGCTCCGCTGTGAAGATTGGGGTAACTTATCCTATCTTTTCACCCACACCCTTATTTCCTATTCCTGGATTCCCTCAGGACCAACAGCACAGAGAAGCGATTTCTGCGGAAAAGCGCCGTTTCAACAGGTTAGTGTTTTAGCTTCAGCTTTTGTTTGAAGTTCCTTTTTGTTAAATTAAAATTACGATACAGTCCACTTTTTGGCCGTAACAATGATCTTTATTAATTCTACTATATATTTAGAGTCTTGTTGGTCCAGATACGTAGCATTTTGCATAAATATCATTATCTTTTATATAATGTAGTTGGTGTGGCGGCCTTTTCGCCCTTGAACCGCTTTATATCGCGGCGACATGCCGGGGCGGCTTGAACATCTGCCGCTAGGTTTGCCGTCGCACACACAGAACGGCATATATGGGCTTTGCTCAGCCGACAAATACACGCTCCGCAGCGCGGCCAATTCGGTCGTGTCTTAACACCCCGCAAATATTTACGCACCGCAGCTCGGCCAATTCGGTCGTGTCTTAATACCCCGCATATATACGTTCCGCAGCGCGGCCAATTTGGTCGTGCTTAACAACCCGCTCATATTCACACCGCATCAGGTCCAGTACGGCCGCATTTAACATCCCGCAACATACAAGAAGACAGCGCATCAAGGTGGCCACCGTGAAGCCATCGCCGACGAAGACGAAGCCGATTCAGGTGAGCGATTTGGCTTTACTTTCGGTGGATATTGGTAGCCGCCCCCATCCGCTTTCGCGCTGGCCGTTTAAGGGACGATTTGAGCCTTATCGGTTTACGGACCAACAAGCGGGCCGTACTACGTGTCCCGCATCGCATCCTCCATCTTTTTTGGTCCTTATGAGCCTTATAGGTTTACGTTTCAAAACGGGCCGTACTACGTATCACACACCGCAACACGAGAGCGGCTATTTACACGCCTGCCTCTCCAGTAGTTTTTAATTACGTACGATGATTGTAAACAAAGAAAAGTGTCGGTATTTTGGTAATACCTCTCACCCTTATTATATTGGTTATAGAACATAACCGAAGATCACCGAACACAATTCCTAGGTATGTTATTACATTTAAAAACTAAAACTAATTTGTACGTTCTCTAACAATTGGTTGGTAGTATAAGTGACAGGCATTATTAAAAACAATATTTATTTATGTGTATAAGAATCAATGGCTACTTTTAAATTAAATTTACATAACTATATATTCATGTCAAAGAAAAACACATTGGGAATACTCACCGACAACCTAGTTCCCAATTACTTTAAATTTGGAAATAATTTGCAAAATTATAATACTGGAACTGGAACAAAGGACTTCCAGTCCACGCAGATTTTATCTGATATACTGGTAGTTCCAAGTTTACATTAGACACATAAGTAGAAATCTATGGTTCAAAAAGGAACCATTGAAATAGCGCTTGGAAAATTTCTTGCAGTTTTTCAGGTAGAAACTATAGCTATAAAATACTGTGCAAATGAGATCAAAAGGTTCAACATTAGGGGTAAGAGTATAGTCAACTTTTTGGATAGTCAAGCAGTAATTAAAGCTCTAACCACACCTGTCGTAAAGTCAAAGTTGTTTGGGAGTGCTCTGACAAAGATAGAAAAAGACAAGTGTCTGATCCTTTCCTGGGTACAGGGACATAGGGGCTTTAGAAATAAGGCAGATTTAATGGTCAAAGAAGGATTACAAATAAGACCCATTAGACTCAAACCCCATTGTGCGATTTCAAATAGCCTCAAAAAAGCATCCATTAATTAATGGATACTCAATAAAACTCAAGAAAGGTGGAGCAATACCAGCTACTTGAGAAAATCGAAGAACCAAAACTTAGGGTCATAGTTAGCCTGCTAATAAGCCACTGTTTCCTTAGGAGACATTTACATCTCCTAAGAGTAACATATATCAGTCTGTTGAGATTTTGCTAGAAAAAGGAAGAGACCGCGGATCACATTTTGTGCTACTTCGAAAGCCTTACGAGACTTCGATTCCTACAACTAGACAAAAAAAAGCCATAGAGCTATACAAAAGAGCCTCTCTCAAGACTCTGGAGGCTAGTCAAAAACCTAGGCCTAAAGAGGTGGCTCTAACAAATTTCAGGGGTGCACTATAGATCCTAAGAGTCGCAATGCATAAGATGCTTGAGCCCACCCCATTCTATATCTATCTATCTGTCATGTCAAAGTGACTTGGACTAAAAGATTACATTCTGGTAGTTTGCACTATTGCACTGTTTGAGAAATCTCGTTACAGCGTTCTCCTGAAAATATGTAATCTCTTATTATTAACTAACATATTTAGCCATTGAACCAAGTAGCCTTTTTTTTATATAATTTTTTTCCTTAAAAAATATTATCAAAAACTTTAAGTTTAAGTCATCCCCTATAAATACCTGCGTCAAATATTCGATAATAATTACCACTTTCTCCGTATATAGTAAAAAATTAGCATTCTTTTTAAGAAAAAAAAATCTGTCTTATCATTCCCAATTATACAAAATAGCATAGTTAAAATGGAAACGTTTCTATAGCGAAAGTTTTTACGTTGACGTTAACATTATTGGCGATATCAGGAGTGCTTGAATCTAATCCCAAGCCCTTTATTTTTAGGTGACCTAGCATGAATCTTCGACCTCCCCTGTACTGCCTTATAAGGGGATCTACTAGCGCTTGCAGCGGGAGTTACAGTGAAATTCAACGCTAAAAAAAGTTGTTAAGTGTTGTCTTTGCTTACATATCTCAGAAGGGACAGGCGAATATCATGATAGGACAGATAATAGTTTTATAGATGGTGATCTTGTTGCGAAAGCCGGTTCCTGAAAGATACGAGAGAGTCAAGGGCCTGGCGGGCTGCCTTCGCCTTAGCAATCGTCTAATCTATTTGAAGTTTCCAGGTATGTTTCTCCAAAGTACTTCTTCTTTTCTCACCAGGGTGTCTCCAGTCGAAGATTCTGCGCCTCATCAGCTCTAATCTTGGTGGAGAATATAACGCCCACACAATTCTTGGTGTTCACTTTTGTTCTCCACGTGCTGTATCAAAAGTTTTCAGGCCCATTTTCAAAAAATGTTTTATAATAATATACCAAAATCTATATGTTAGTTTATTTTATTTTCTATTTAATTTTATATTTCGGTAATTTTTTGTGAATTTCACTTTATTTACGTATTTTGCTTATTTATGACATTGTCAGGTATTTTAGGTAGTTTCATATAGTAATAATTAATAATTTTGCTTATAAATAAAAAACTAGTTACAGTAAATATCTAAAAAAAACTTACTAATTAATTTCGCATGGCCAAAAGTTATTTTGCACAATTTTGAAATATTCATGAGTTAACATTTTTGTATAAAACAAATTGAATTTCAGGTTTTTTTTTTCTGAATAAAACACAGAATACTAGAATAATCGGAATATGATTGTTATCAGTGTAAAGTACAGATTGGGTAGTTATTTATGAAACTAATGAAAAGGCCAGTCCCAAGAACGGACAACCGAAGATAATTATTTGGTTCAAACTTTCGTCGACAATTAAAGAAATGCGTCAATAGTCATTTAATCAGTCATATCTAAACATGATGACCTTTCTTCGGCTATATTCGGTTTCACATAAATCAAAGTTGTGCCGTATGCGCTTACTAACGGCAATAATTGGCACGTAGTGCATGAAACACCAATAAGTGGCGCAGACTGTCTAATTACTTTATGATAATTTATGTTTTAACCTATAACATGTCAACCGTGACCTAAATTTAAAATCTAAAACCTTTATGCTATAAAATTTATAGATTATAGCGGTAACCTAAGATAAATCTGTGACTTTATTTTACCACTTATCAGGTTATGGTATGTTTCTATTATTATTGGCGCACTTACCGGCACTGCAGCCAGAATGGCTTATTCTGTCTATTAACATACACACTTAAAGCTAGGACATCACATACACCAATGGGTTGAGCGAGACTCGAACTCGCCTGCGCCGGCACAGGACAGGGAAACGATGATCTTGACCACTGAGCCATTACAGCTCCAGGTTACGGCTAGTTTTAATATAAACTTTATACACTACATATTTAGAGACCTATCCTGCTAAAAAGAATACTTTTGTGTCATTAATCTGAAGAACTCTTAGTGTTTTTCTTATGAGTTTAAGAAATTTGAAGTAGATGCACATATTTAAGAAATTCAATATTAGCGTCGTTAGTAACAAATGCTTTTAAATATTGTTGAAGACATAAAATTTTTACTGTACCTTTTCACAGCTTTCGGTTACGAATTCGGCACTCTAAGGGTATCAGGTATCTTATTGTGTCGCATTAAACCAAGTCAAACGTAAATGGGGGATCTTTGTAGGCTTGCTTTTATGCTACAAAGTTTAATTTCAAAAAATCGCGGAGCTTAAAGCTTTTGTTAAAGGCCCTGATTACTCAGAATATATAGCAGATGATACGGGCGCCTGAACTGGAAAGCCCAAAATCGTCGGCTGAGACGGCGAGCGAACCCCCAGAAAAGTAGCGCGCCTTTTAAACAAATTCCCCCTATTAACGGGATGCTGGTCGTTTAATTACGCGGCATGAAAAATTAATTCGCCGTTTAGTGCTCGCATTTCCGTAGGAACCCGTACAAATCGCCTTAGCAGAATTTATTGTTTGAGCAATTATCAATTTCCGCCGAGGCCCATTAATTCCTTTTTTGTTTACGCAGGCCCGCCCGTTCCGGGCGGAGGTCGCTTTTTGCGCCACGGCCGTATTAGAGTTTGATAATAGGTGTAGAGATTAAAGGGGTCAATACAAAGCAATATATACCTTGGCCAGGCCCGCGGAGGAATAGCTACGTAATCATTGTTCCCGCACAACGCTCTCCGTTTCATTAGGTGCCCGGACCGCGCGCCGTTTCACTCCGCCGTAGGCCGGCGAGCTGAAAACAGTCCTCGAAATGGTCTCCGTGATCTCAATAGTAAATAGGAGGGATTTCAGATCGGCAATACAAAAAGCAGTATTTCAAACCAGTCTGAAGTGGGATCCTGCAATTTCAGACCCTTGCAGCGTTGTTTTTTGGAGATCGACGGGCTGTTGAGATTAAATATACAGCGCAAAACGGCCGGGGGCGACTTATTGACGTATGGGGCACAAAGTGGTATTGTTCCAATACAGCGAGTTGTTATGTTACGTATATTTAATTTTTGTGTTACAAATTTTTTCGTGTGTAACTTTAAAACTGACGAAAAACAGTATCGAAGTGTCCGTCAGCGATTTCAGTGAAACTTAGATATGTTGGAGAAGGCAAAAAAAATAAGAGACACATATTTTCTTTGTCTCTAAGCACTTTAAAGTGGTAAAAAACACCTTTAAAATTTTCCCTAAAAACAGTTTTTCCAGAATATTTCAAATTCTGTTTGAGATATCCTCACAAAACAAAATAGAAATTAATTTTTAATAAAAAAGGAACAGAAGCGTAGTAGTATTATCCCCAAAGTAGGTATCTCTTATTTTTCATAAGGGTAAATATGTATTTTTTATAAATTTTTATTCAAAAATCAATTATATTCAAAATGGTAACGGATAACATTTTTAAAATAAATATTAATTATGAAAATCGAAATCAAGGTCCGGCAAGGGAAACGATCCAAGATATTGCAAGTTTTTTCAGGTTGTCAGGTAATGAAATACCTGCAAAACAACATTTAAAATATGAGGAAAAGTCATATAAATGTGCAGATGGAATGTAAAAGCAATGTACTAAGCAGGAAAAGTGAACAATGCTGTTCAATAGATGACCAGACTAGGAAATAACATAATGGACATTAACGAGGTGCGGTAACATGCTACAAGGCAGTGCATGGTTGGAGAACATAAGAATTATTATTTGGGTAATGAGGAGAATCAACATATACCCATTTTAAACCGAATACTAGTCATACAACTAAAAGGTGCTCCATTCGGATTAAATATCCTTCAAATATATGCCCTACTGCTGACAGACCGGAAAATTAAGTAAAACTGTTTTATAAAGCAGTAGTAGACACTAGAATAGAAAAAGGAAAACATGGTGAAAGTGTTGGTAAACACGGATTAGATACATGAAACGAACGAGTCGTTAAACTTATAAAATTTTCTAAAGAAGAACACATAATAATAAATACATTTATCCAACCTCGCCCACGACGGCTACTGCCCACTAGCTAGAAGATATAGAATTAAGCTAGAGAAAGACATGAAGAAAACGTCGGAGAGGCAGTGAAACAAACAAAAGTTGAAATAAGGAGAAGTAAGAGAAACAACGAACGACGCAGAGAAAATACTACAGAAGATAACAACAATTTTTAATGAAAATACTACCTGATAAAAAGGAAAAAGAAAGGGCTGGATGACAGATAATATATTGAAACTTGTAAGGGTGAAAAATAACGAAAATAGGCACAAAGAAATTCAAAAACAAATAAAACATAAAATAAAGATGCAAAAAGAATGTAAAAAAATTCGAGCACTGGGACAAAATTTAATAAAATATATAAATCCAATACAACTGAGATATTATATAATAAAGATAAGAAAATCATTAAAGATCACAAAGAAAGGAAAAACATTTAGAAAGAATACATAAATGACCTTTTTGAAGACAACAGATCAGAACACCCTCCGGTACTGAACTGCTTAGACAGTTTACTAATTACAACAGTTACATCAAGGTCTCAAATTCTAGGTACAAAAGCAGCTTTCTATATTTGCAAACTTACCATAATGAAACCGTTAAAGTAAGTAATCTACGTGGACTGACGCGACCTTGTAGCCACTTGCATATGCCTTTGTCGGACATAGCAAAAAGAAGATTTTAATTGAGACGAATATGTGTTTGTTTCCGAATTGTAGCTACACGTCTACTTTTCTTACGATTATAATCTTTTTGAGGTAATCTGTATCATTGATAGCAATCTGAAGCAAGTCATTAATAACTGCACGCACACCGTTCCTTGTTTTCTGGCAACAGGAGGGCCGAAATAAACTTCCACAACACGTTTTATGCTGTAGCTTTTAGAATATCTAACTCGTCTTGGTTCTTGGATTGTTAGTCGCCGAGCTTTATTGACTATAACCCGTGCACTTTTAACATTTCCTAGTATTCTACTTAATGCTGGTCTTTCAGAACATAGATCATTTTAACAAATAATTTATGCCTTTATTACTAGTGCAGTCATTTCATCGTTCCATAAAGCTAATAATTCGAATTCGCACAAAATTTGATGCATCGAGCACTACGTCTGCTCACTCACCAATATTTAACTCCCAACTGACCTGGTCAGTGAAGTCATCCTAATTCACGCAGGCGCACTATAGGTTAAATTGTAACCACGTAAATTGCGTTAATTCTATTAGATAAATATTTTCAGACAGACGTGGAATATTTTAAATACATTTTCTAATGCTAATTATTACATAAAAAGATCTTAGATTTATTTTAGAAATCGTTATTGTTATATCTAGTAAGCCGTCTATTTGCTCTTAATGGTCTACATGATTTGGTTTATTAAAAGTTATTGTACAATAAAAATTAATTGTAACAGTTTAGTAACAGAATTTTTTGTAAATTGTTTTATGTGTGATCATTTTTAGTGGTTAATCAACAAAATTATGCATATAAATTGCTTGATGGTGTTTAAAATATAAAAATGAGTGCAAAAGAATACTAACTTACTTTACTAAAAATGTTCTATGTTAGATATTCTCATACGCCTTTTTTGGTAATTAATATTTCTCTAAATGTTTTTTGTTGTCATGGAGTATCCGCCGAAATTAACCGAATAGATAAAACATTGTAGAGTCGACGCAAGGTCAAGAAGTGCTTTTTACAATAAACTAAATTTTGAAAAGTGCATTTTTATTTGTCTACAAAAAGAAACCACAAAATTGTTGTTCAAAACAATAAATTGTTTTACGAGTTTTTTACGCAAGGAATGTAAGAACTTTCTAGACAGATGAGACAAAAACCATAACGCTTGTTTGTGGCGTATTAAAACTTTTTGTTGCCTCCAGGGTTTCTTTTCTAAAAAAAACGTTGAAGATAAATATATAAGGTACATCCGAAAAGTAAGAAGTCAATGCAAAAACCTTTATACGCACTTAATATTCTTCAAAATAAAATCGTTTCCAGCGGTGGTAGTTTTGAATTGAAATCTCTTTCAGAGTACTGTTTAGTGGTCCTAAACCAGTGTCTATTTAAGCTGAATTTGAGCAGCAGTAATAAAAAATAGTCGGGTTGTAGGGAAGTTAACGCAGTGTTTTTACGGTTTGTTTCGCTAGTATGTATTCTGCCGTGGCTAGTGCACCCACAATAGATTTGAAGTTCCAAATTACCTCCTATCAATCTAGTAGTCGGTCGGAGTTCAAAACCGTTTTCATCTTACATTAGCTATATTATTTTAAATTGAGAGAGACATTAATAAACGCTCCGCGTGTTGCTCACACTCAACGTCCATTCTTTATTCTCTAAACGCTTTGTGCCACCTAAATAGGTGGGCTTTCGATACCAATGCCAAAATCCTTCGATAATGAGATTAACGCATTGTTGATTGATACTGCTCTTTATGTTCACCCGTAGTAGACGCTTAAACAGCTGTTCACTTCGTAAGCGCTCCACACTCTGTGGGGACTCAAAGGTAAACGAGCTAAGTTAGACGGTTTACTCAACATTCCCCACCAACTGTCAGGCCCAAAGGCTCCGCTCCGGACCCTCCTAGGTGGACCAAGAAAATCAGTTTTTTTAGATTCCGGGTGTACTGCAAATATTATTTCACCCTGGAAATCTTCAGCTACAGTAGAAACGTCTGTAATTTTTTTAAATGTGAACCGATCTATAAAAGGGGCAATCACATGTAGTAAATAATTTTGTTAATTTAAAAATACACTTATTTTATATCTGAAATGTAAGACATATAGCAATTAAATTAAAAATATGTACAAGATTTGTTACAATTATAAGGCATTTCGTAAACAACTAAAGTACTTTAGAAATAAAGATTTAAATTAAAAATTAGCACTTTTCATTGTAAACTTAAATAAAACAAATTAAAACATGTTAGTGAAATTGAAAATTGCATAAAACAACAATCAAATCACAAGAACTTATTATCTTCATAATTGTATATGATGTAACTTGTTAATGGAGTTCTGCTAATGTTTTACAAAGCTGACACAATGAATCACGTGTGGAAGTCTCTTAATAGCTAAGAAAAAATAGATTACCCATTATTTCGCGTCGTAGTGTATTGTTATAAAAATTAGGGTTGTTGAATAATCGTTACACGTCATAACGTTGATTATCTTAACTTCTTTAATTTTGCTCTGGGATGCAGCTAAATAAATACAAAAATTATTAAGTTCTAGTCATGTGTCCATTATATCCAAACTAACGATTGCAGCCTACTTAAGAGCAACCGCATTTACCTGGTGCAATTTTACATTATAATTCTGATCAGATCGAATCCAATGCGTTTCATAACTTGTTTTGTTCAATTCTGTGTAATAGCGTGCGAACACAGTAATTTTAATATAAATAATGTATGTTTTCACAGAATTGCTCGCAAACTGCTAAAAATTATTATCAACGAATCTATGCAAACAGTAGATTATAATGTTCCAACACAACATATTCAAAACAATGTCATGCCATCATCACAAATGAACTATGGTCTACCTCAATTATCTTTATCACAACAACAATGCCAAAGTCAATTCCCCACTAAATAATGTCTCTAACCAAGGGTGTGCCACAGTAAAGTCAAGAAAAAGTGAAAGGTCTGGTGATTCTAATAGCAATCCTCAAAAAAAAAAACTATGGACACGGACATAAAAATTGTAAAATGCTTAGAAACTGCTTTCACAATTACAAATTAAAAAAGAACAAAAGTTTCGGCGTACTTTTAAAAATATTCATCATTCTACCAAAGAAAATAGAAGAATTTAAAGCAAAGGTCACAAAGTTAGAAACATATACAACAGACAAAACAGAACATTTAAAAGACCAACCTCAATATCGTACATAAATTTAGATCTTAATCCAAACAATAAACTTCTTACTGATTTTTAGAGTGAAATTTGAACCTTTGAACTGAAATAGAAAGTCCAATATGGTCGCTGTCAGAATATAGGTCATACCAGAGCATACTGTCGTAGATTATTCCAATGTCGAAAAGGTCACTCAACTGCCACATGCGCTAATGGTGAAAATACAACACTTACATGTACTCTGTGTAGAAAAAATAACAAATTACAAAGATTTTTAAAAGTACTGATGTTTTCTTCTACAACAGAGGCAACTTTGGTATAACTCGTACAATCTCAATTATTATACAAAAAAAAGTTTAACGTCAGACCCCAAAAATTACCCCGGAAATCTCGTATTTCCAAATTACCTCAAAAAATAATCAACCAAGGTGGGCCAATCACACCCGGTAATTAAAACGCCTGAAACAACCCCTCATAAAACAAGTAGAAAACAAAACTCGATACTATGTTCAACTTACTCATTGTTATTGTTAGAAAACTCTAATAATTGCCAAAATATGAACTTGCTGAACAATAACAGTACAATAACAAGACTATAGAAAATCAACCACCTAGATTACCCAGTACAGTTTCGACTACCAAACTGAAAATGGATAGTTTCAGTGGCAATGCTTGTAAAGTTGTGTAGTTAAATACTCTCAGATCAGTGTAATCCAAGATACAAACGTACAGTTTAAGGTGAGGTGCTTTACCAAGGGATAGCGCCCAATAGAAGTCTTATATTATTGTTATCAAACCAATTACTCTTAATTAGAACAAATTGTAATGTTGCATTACAGCCTTCAATATTTTTGTGTTTGGGTACGCAGCATGCCCTTTTATTTTTAAAAATATAAAAATAAAATTTATACTGGACACTTTAACTTCTTTAACAATAGAGCTCTTATAATTTATTCTACAAGAAAAATAATGTCAGAAAAAATTTTTTCATTTAGCTAAGGAGAGACCTATTTTATACTTTTTACATGTAAGATTAATATGATGGTCTGACAAAGTTATAAGAATAATAAATAATTTAATATTAAATAAAAATAAAAAATAATAATAAAAAATTATAATAAATTGGTAAATTAAAGGATAAGAAAAGTGGTGCGGTGTATTTTTATCTTCAATTTAAAGTTTAAAGTTGAATTTAACTTTTATCTTTTAGGACTCGATCAAATACTAAAAAAAATTCTAAATGGTCTAAAGGGAAAATTTGATTTATTTGAGGTCAGTTAACAAATTAGATCTTAACGTTTTGTGAACGTTTGTATTTTTATACATCGCGATGGACAGAGCTTTGTCTGCCTGAATATATCAAAATTTAAAGTTAAGATAGCGCTTGAATTATTCATGGGCTAATTGCATATCGAAGCTGGGCCGACGCCAATTGTTGGCTAATTGTCGGAGCTCATCGTGCATGCAGGCCATTATCATACATTCATGCACACAAAACCTTTTATCGGGTAGGTCAGTGTCAAGCCAATATCTCCAATCCAATTATGCGGGCCTATTCACTCCAAATAAATAATCAGCATAGGAGCAAACGCGTGTTCATGCATCCATGCCGACTTGACAGGTGACGGTCTAATTGCTTGCGATCTGACGTGCTGGTCGTACATTAGAAGTGGATTTTTGCAATAACGCCATTAGGCCTCTTAAATATTTTCCATTGCATTAGTGTAGCAATTTTCAGGTACATGCAGACTGGAATTTAATTTTGTGCCTATTATTATTTTTTTAACTGTATTATTAATCAAAATGTATAAATCTATAAGCTAATTTGATAACTTATACAATACTTAACATATTTATATACGTAAATGCAGGAAGAGGCAAACTTCCAACAATATTACCTTAGATTTGTAGATTGAGATGCTACTTTCCTTTCTCTTATTATCTGTGGGTTGTAGTAGTAAATAGGAAAATTTTTAGTGCTGTGTTTTTAAAAAACTTCATTTACATAATGAATCTTAAATATTGTGTGAACGGTATAGCTACAGACAATGGTGCGACTGCAACACTTCTGAGAATTTTGGATTGAGATCGTTGCATGATAGATGTATTGAATCTATAACGCATCCGCAAAGTTTCACCCTATAAGTTCAAATTAGTCTAATGACTGCTTTATAAATCATTAACCTATTTTCTGTTGATTAGTTTGGGTTTACATCTTAGGAGTCGATTAAGAATCCCTTGTGTATACGTCTAACTGTATTCGTTTCTTAGTATATGTTGTTTTCAGTTAAGTTTTCTATCTACGTGCATTTCTGATACTAAAGACTTTACTTTGGGGTATAACAACTTGGTTTGTCCGTATTGTCCTCGAATATACCTACGGTTGTTTTGATAAATCGCTTAATGTAATGCACATACCGTAGTGAGCCCAGGATACTTCCTTGTGGCTCTCCTGACAATATGAAGAATCGATTAGACTTTGCACCATTGAGTCTAGTTTCGAAAGTGACGGTCTTTCAATAGATCAAAATAACATGTGGTTTTTTTTATTTAGAATAAAAGACCTAGATGCCACATTATATTCTTATAAAGCATAACTATCTATAAAGTGGGAATTTTCTCCTCAAATCATTGGAAGTATTTCTAGGAGATTAAACAGAGAACTAATTAGATTGCTACTAGAAAGCTTATGAAATTGTGACATTATGGACATTCTAATTGCAGACATGTCAATTACTGTAATTTTCCCAAGTTACAATAATAGGTCAGCTTACATTGATTTATAAAGACAGTGTTAAAATATCTATTCATTTAAGCGGTAAAATGAGCGATTACGATGCATATATTCAAATTAGATTAGTCATTGCATTCTTTTGAATAAAATAAGTTAACCGAATAATAAATAATAATAAAATAATAACTTATTACAGATTATCAAAGAATACAACAGTAAATATATGAAGTAGAGAATTTCAAACTCGTCTAAGTAGGACTGCCGCCAAAATTTTCTGTTGGTATGATAAGGTATAATTAGTATTACTAAAATAATTTCAGTTTCTTTAAAAAATTATTTTATTTTATGTGACTTCAAACTACTCCACTAAACGTTTGTAAAAAATTGTATAATTTGAGTTTTCCAAGTAAAAAGCAGTTTTCAAGGAAAGATACTTGTTGTGTACATTTAAGTCAAATCAATTCGTTTACAAGTATACTCTACATATATTTGTTGAAATTAAAATACAGTCGTTACCAACGAGAGAAATTTCTGGCGTTGACTTAAGTAGTATTCGCCCCTTGTTTTGGATAAAGGAAGAGCCCGTTTTAATCGATGAGTTTCATACTCTTACCCTCGCCTTTTTCAAAAGCGGCGAGGGCTAATCAGTCGGCTATGATTTTCTAGGAATAAGTTCCGGAAGGACTTGATGCATTAGAGCCCCATTTTATTTATCAGTAGACATGTCGATAATTCTAAATTCACAATTTCGACATAAAACGCTTTAGACTATTATAATATTATTAGATTCTTATACGATAGAAATATTTTTTAAAAAGTTTTAAAGAAAGTATGTATATATTTTTAAAAATGACAGCAGATCAGGCATCCACACAGTTTTCTAACACCTGACAGACATAAGTACAAGATTATAAAAAGCGCCTTTTTTATTTTTTTAGCTCTAGGTGTTATAAGGTAATTGATAACATTAATGTTTAAATTTTGATTTGCTATTGCTAGAAACAAAAACTACTGACGAGATATTTGCAATACCCAAAAACAAGAAATTATGTATTTGTTTCAAAATTGTACAAACGGTTCTATTTTGCTGATTTTAACCTTGATCAATAAAGACATTCTTAAAGCCATACTTCCTGACTTTTTTTCTGCGCTTAGGGTATGTCTTCCTTAATAGATCCACGTTTACTGCAGCCTATGGCTTATTGCAACCGATCTGTAATTGATGTCCCCTGAATTAGCAGATGCAGGTCTTTTACAGGGTGTGTCTGAAAATTTTCCAGTTCCAGGATTGGTAGTCCGAATGTATGTTGTTTTCCTGCATAGCGCATCGCACTTGCGTAGGATGTATAAGGCTGCGTCTAGTTCCTTGTTACAAAGTCTGCATGCAAGGTCATAATTAAATTTACCAATTTTCCAGAGGTGCTCTTTTACATTCGTATGTCCTGCAAGGAACCCTATGGTTATCTTTAGCTGTGGCCTACATAGGTTAAGGAGTTCTGCAGCTCTCCTGTTGCAAGGTCCCTTGTTGAAAGTTTTGCTGAAATAATGTCCTGGTCGGTTCTTCCAGTACGTTCGATGATGAGTGCGTGTCCTCTCCTTAATAAAGCTTCGGGCAGCACTTCGTGAAATTCCTGATGCAGGTTCTGGGCCTATATAAGCATCACTAGATCCCTGCCTAGCCAATTCATCGGCTTTCTCATTTCCGTAGATACCACAATGCACAGGTGCCCGTAACAGTTTCATCGTGTTGTGTTCTGCCGGTGCATTGAGTTCGTTGATGCATTTCCATGCCAGCCTAGATGATGCTTTAGTGCTTGATAAAGCCTTGAAAGCTGCCTGACTGTCTGATATAATATACTTATATTATATATAATATACTTCCTGTTACTCTTGAACCTATCGGAATAGACCCTGCCAGTTTTCCGATTTGTGAATGGTTTGATCAGAATCTAAATTCCAAAAAATGAGATTTATCCAAAGCAAAGCAAACACAGCCACTACCTACGCCAAATTAAGAGTTACTATTACAACAAAACAATGTGCTACTCCAAGAAAATAGCAAAAGATTACTGAATGTATGGAAGGAACTGCATAGTTATTAAATTTAATGCGATCTAGCATGCATTTCAAGAATTGCACAGATACAAAATAAATAAGCAGAGTTAGAAACAAGTGTGGCACAAGCTTCAATACCCAAAAAAAGAACAGGCGCCATACCAAGGACTTTACTGTTAAAAAATAATTAACCTACTTGATAAGGTGCAAAACTCGGAAAAATGGATGCTTCACCCCGTCTCCTTCAAAAAAAGTTTCCAAACAAAGTAATTCAAGGGCCATCAGAAAAATAGCAACCCAAAACTAAAAAAGCAATGAAACCGCCAATAGTCTTTGATGGTGTAGAGAATTTCAACCAGTTACGGGTACAGAAAAGATTGTAACAAGCTCTCAAATTAAAATTTTAAATAATCAAAAAATAAAATAATGTAGTAGACAAAAATACTACAGAACATTGATTAAAAAAATGTTTTATTATATATCACTAGTTTATTTTCTGTAAAAGATTTTGATTTACGTCCTATTAACCAACTCATTTGTTAAATTTTTAGGTTTATTTAAGTTCTCTTTGCTGTGATGTGTGCTATTAATGTGAGTTTTTGATCAAGTGTTAGCCACAGATATTTCACTTGGTTATTCGCTAGTAATTGTATGTTATTTAATGTGACACTCAAGGTAATTTGCGTGGGCTTTATATGGTTAACTGTAACTCTCCATTTATCCAGCTAAAGTTACATATAATTGAAATTCGTTAGTAGGTTTTTAAATGCTATATGTGGGTTTTGATTTATGGATATTATGGTGATGTCGACAAATGTGGCAACCGTGGTAAAGTTTGTAGTTGGGATATCGGCTGTAAAACTTAAATAAAAAGGAAACCTAAAATATTTCCTTGGAAAACACCAGATTTTATAGGATAATAGTTAAAAGTTCCAGTGAAAATGAAAATATCTGTCTATGAGATGTGATTTTAGGATCAGATAATGAGGTGTGGAAAAGTAAGATTTGAGTGTGTACAGAATACTTTCGTGCCATACTCGGTCGAAATCTTGTTGAATGTTCAAGAAATCAGCTGCACATAAGTTGTTTTCGTCAAGAATTGTAAATATGTTTTTAAGAATCCTGTCATTGCTGTAGATTTAAATGACTTTCTAAAGCTAAATTGCTGTGTTGGTATTAGTTTGTTTATTTCTGTCTTCTGGGTTTCTTTTGAGCACAAGCCTTTCTAAGGTTTTTGTCATGATCGGTAGCAAACTTATTGGCTGGTTTTAGAAAACTGTATTTGAAAGTTTATTTTGTTTACTGATTATTATTATTTGTGCAAAAATTCATGTGATCGGGTACTAAGCTGATCTTAACAGGCTGCTATAAAGTGTGGTTAGCAAAACTAATGCTTTTCTCGGTAGTCGCTTTAATATTTGGCCGGGAGCTTTATGATTATTACATTTGGAAGTTCCTTGTTTTGCTTCATTTAAAGATTAAGGCTTAATAGGTAGCATAATCGGGTAGGGAATATACAAAAAGTTTGTAATAAAATCATAGTTATTGTTTTTGTTTAGTTCAGGTGGATGAAATATTTGTGAGAGGTGTTCGGCAAAAAATGTTGCTTTTCCCTGTTTATTTTTTCGTATCGTTCCAGATGGTATAATCTTCTTTTGTCAGACTACTGATATATGATTCAAATATGGCACTTTGGGTATATTATTGAATTGTTTTTATTTGTTGGGTTAATCTATTATATTCATTATGGTCTATGGGATTACGACTTCTTCAAATATAAGCATCTGCATCTAAAGTCAAATCGAACTTTTTCGACATAATGTCTCGAATTTTATGCTTTATAATAGGTCTCTAAATAAGTTTCCAGCTTTAGATTTCATATATTTGACACGGATGAGCTGCAGACGCGTTAAGTTGGGAACTTATTATTATTATCATTTATTCCGGTTCTTACAGCATCACTTGGCTGATACGCACTTCAAAACAGAAGAAGAAGTCCGAAAATGCATCTATAACTTTAACGTCTCGAAGCCGGTGAGCTTCTATCACCAAGAGAATTCGCAAGCTACCCGACAGATTGGCAAAAGGTCATCGATGCCAACGGAAAATACTTTAAGCTTTTTTTGTTAGTTTTTAAATAAAACTTTAATTTTATAGAAAAAAGCTGAGAACTTATTTATACACCTATTACTTATATATACTTATACTTTATCAGGACAATATAATGAAATAAACATCCTGCTTGTTTCTGAAACCCACTTCTGCAGTAGTTCCTACTTCAAAAAATACAATTACCAGTTATACCATACAAACCATCCGGATGCAGATAGAAGGGCTAGAGGCGGCACTGCCATAATAATTAAGCAACACATTAAACATCACGTCCTACCAGCATTCCAAGAAAATTTTGTACAGGCAACCAGTATTGAGATAGAAGACTGGCATGCTCCACTAGTTGTATCTGCCGTATACTGTACCCCAAATTATGCTACCAATAAGCAAGGCTTTATGCAATACTTTAGATCCTTAGGTAATCGATTCTTAGCAGGGGGTGATTACAACGCTAAACACACATTATGGAGCTCCCGTATTTCTCCACCCGACAGAGGTAAAGTACTATACCAAGTAGTACAAGAACTTAACTTGGGCCACCTATTAACCTATAAACCCACATACTGGCACCCAGACCCAAATAAATTTCCAGACTTGCTAGATTTCTTTCTAACCAATGGTTTAGCTGCGGGATACCTTAAAATAGTAACATGCCTAGACCTAGCGTCAGACCACACCCCCGTTATTACAACGGTAAGCACTACAATTCTAGAACAAGACAGGGTACCAAAATTTTTTAACATTCAAACTGATTGGGACCATTACAGAAATATTATCCACAATCAGCTAGAAATGCAAATTCCTCTTCAGTCTGATGAAGAACTAGAATCAGCAGTCCATAATTTTACAAAAATTATTCAAGAAGCAGCTCTGGAGGCAACTTCCGTAACATCGCCCAAACAACTACAAGCTCGTTACCCTACTGCAATTAAGAGGAAAATTGCAGAAAAAAGAAGACTGGGGAAAATCTGACAACACTCCAGGTATCCATCGGACAAACGTAAATATAATCAAGCTTCAGCAGAATTGAAAACACTCATAAAAGCTGCTAAAAATGAGAGTTTTAAGAATTTCTGTCGAACTTAAGTCCAACAGAAGATACTAATTCTTCCCTCTGGAAGACAACGAATAGAATACAAAACCAAAATCAACCAATTCCTCCCCTAAGAAAATCTAATGGTTTATGGGCGCCATCTGACTTAGAAAAAGCCGATATGTTTACTCAACATCTTGTAAATGTCTTTCAACCTATTCCATCTTAAATAACCGTCGATGAGGAAAAGGAAATACAACACTTCCTGGATATTCCACACAAACTCGCTCTGCCCATGGAACTATTTACAGTTAGAGAAGTCCAGCAACTAATTAAACACCACCTAAAATCGAAGAAAGCCCCAGGCTATGATTTAGTCACAGGGAAATTAATCAAGAAATTACCCCGCAAAGGCGGTCCTGAGGCTGGGTTACTTTCCAGTACAATGGAAGGTAGCGCAGGATATACTTATTCCAAAACCCGGAAAACTTCCTAATGAAGTTGGTTCTTACAGGCCCATTAGCCTATTGCCCGTCCTAAGCAAACTACTAGAAAAGTTATTGGCTAGAAGACTAACCCTGCTCTCGGAGGAGCACAATGTTATCCCAGATCAGCAGTTCGGCTTTCGTGCTAATCATTCCACTATTCAACAAGTCCATAGGGTCGTAGACACAAATAATCAGGCCTTTGAAGGAAAACAATACTGTACAGCTGCCTTCCTAGATGACAGTCAGGCCTTTGACAGAGTTTGGCACACGGGCCTCCTGTACAAACTCAAAGCATTCTTACCACACCCTTTTTACACTATCACCAAATCCTATCTAGTGGAACGATACTTTCAGGTAAAATATAGACAAGCCCAAACTGAGCTACATCCAATTAAATCAGGCGTGTCCACAGGGCAGTGTAGTTGGTCCCATCTTGTACCTCATCTTCAGAGCAGACTTGCCAACCAATTCCCACACATTTACTGCTACCTATGCTGATGATAAAGCACTTATGGTGAAACAAATAGATCCGATTGTTGCCGTAAATCTCCTACAACAGAGCCTAGATGAAATAATACAATGGACCAAAAAATGGCACGTTAAGTTAAACGAAACAAAATCTTTTCAAATATCATTTACAAAATGTAAAGGTATGAAATATCGTAAACACTACTGACTACTTGGTAGAAAATCCAAATTATCGTTAACTAACAAGCTCCTTGTTTACAACACAGTTTTCAAACCCATCTGGACCTACGGCATCCAGCTGTGGGGTACAGCTGCCAACTCCAACGTGCAAATGTTAGAAAGATTCCAATGTAAAGTGCTACGTGCTATGTGTGATACCCCATATTTTGTTCGAAACACAGACATTTTAAGGGACTTAAAAGTGGACACGGTAAAAAATGTGATAACGAAGTTCAGTAAAAAATACCTAAACAACCTAGAACACCTTCATAATGAGTTAGCTTTGAATCTACTTGACAATAGTGCAAACACTCAAAGGTTATGTAAATACAAACCGCTCGACCTACCTCATAGATTTAACTAATTAAGTTATTATAGTTCTAACCTTATTTTTAAATAACTTCTGTATTGTAAACCGATGGGTTTTAATCTTCATGTCACTTGAACTTTTAACCTAAAATTTGCTTGTTGTATAAACATATTGCAAAACGAAATATACTTTATAAAAAAAGTATTCTGATTTTTTTTCCAATTTTCGTCCCAACAAATGCTTATTAAAAAAATCTATGTGACTAATTATTTTGATTTACAACAATATTGTCTTAGGACATGGTAAAGCATTAAACAAAACAAAATTTAATACGAAAAGTATAGTTATTCGCTGTATAATTGAATTATAATAAGATGTCCATACTCCATGAGCGGTAGGGCATATAAGTGTTTGCTAGCCATTTAATTAAATGGCATTTAAAATATATTTTATTAGTTGTTTAAAATGTTTTGTTTATATTGAGTAATCACTTGATAGTATAGTAGGTGTTTGTGCCAACAATTGCGTAATTAATCGTTAGTGTTTAATCTGGTAATAAACCAGGCAAAACCCATCAGGACAAGCACTCTGCGACACTTAAAACGAACTCGCACTGACAATAAAGTAAAAGCCCAACAATCCGCCTTAAACCGAGCGAAAAGGGTAAATGCACTTCCCGCAATTTAAAATCCATCAGCAAAATTGAGCGCTTGTCCAGGAAAGGCGTAACAGGTTATTAAACGGCCTTATTCGAGCCCGCTTCCTTTGCGGCGCTCAGGTATCGATACAAACGAGCCCCATTACGCCCGGGTAATTAGTTTCGTGCGCCGGGCGCGCCGCGGCGGCGCAAAAACTGCATCTGGTTCACGTAATGCATTTGGGTGAATTTTCATGGCGCCGCTGAATAGCAAATTGCCCCCAAGGGCAGCAATCTTGGATTATCTTGGAACTTGTTTTAATGTGATACACAGGAAGCCCGCGCGGAAGCGCATACAGCCATGCATTTTCATGAGGGCTCTCATTGTCTCGGGCCGCCGGGGTTTTAGTGTTGCTATTCATCCGCGGCTTTTTGCGGGTGTTATTTGAATCGAGATCATATAGCAGCATCTGATTGTAAATAAACGCAACTCTAGGATAACAATAACGTGAATAACCATTTTCTTCCTATAATGAACGCTTCTTGTTGGAAACTATTTTGCTATTTTTATGTTTGTAATGACTTCCTTCACCCCTTTCTATTTGTTATCGTGTGTCACCAGTTTCTACTTCCCAAACTTTTCATATTCTCTTCTATGTTATCAGTCCATTTTCTTTTTGTCTTTCTCTTTTTCTGTCTTTTTCCATCTCTGATAGTAGGACCCTTTTATCTTTCATACGTAGCATATGACCCACCAATTTTAATCTTTGTTTCATTTACCACCGCTAATTTATTAGATTCTACATATAAAACCTTTGTTTTTTGATTGATTATTCTACCCACTCTTTCTCCACTTTCTTCCTTGCAACATTTCTCTTTTCCATAGCATTAACTTTTGTTGGTCACTTCTATTTACAGTCCACGATTTGCCTACCTGATGACACTTTTGCTTATTCTTTTTTAGATGTGAGTAGTTTTCGCAAAACTTGCCACACTTCTGTTTTGTTACTCGTGCTTTGGTTTTGTTTTTGCTGTCACCATCATTACTAAAGATAACCACAAAACAGTTCACACACTGTACACTATTACATTTATTTCTCTGTGTTTCTCTGTTCTTTCCAAATATGATGTATTGATGTGTTTCCACATTTCTTGTTAATCCGACTCTTCTTGTAATTTCTTGCAATTTTCTCCTACATCTTCAGTAAGTTTTAGTTTTGTTCAGGAAATAATAGTGACATCACCAAAGTAAAGCAAAAATTAGTATGTCTTGATAAAAATGGTTTATGTTCTATTTCCATGTACATCTGTTACCATCTTTTCTAATGATAAATGAAACAATGCAGCAGATAGAGAATCGCATTGGCTTGGACCATCGTTCACCTCGAAACAATTAGAGAAAGGTCTTTGCCTCTTTATTTAGTTTTTCACGTGTGTTAATTTATTTTACTAAGTTTCCAGTTTTGCTTTTATGCTCAGTTTCAAAGTTGCTTTTTATATTGGCTTACTTATTAATTGCTTTTTTCTAAAATCTATAAACAAATTAAATGTTTCTTGTATTTGCCCCAATAAGAATATATGAGCAGTTATTCATCTTAATATGCTCTTATCATTTTCTATGTGTATGCTTTCATTCGAATACAATAATTCATTACAATAATCCTTCCCAAAATTGTATAGACGATACTTAGTAATGTTATTGCTCTATAATTTGAACATAGCCATAGTTTCTTTAACAGTGATTGTATCTTCTTTCATGTGTAACCAACTCTGCTAGTATCTTATTATTTTATTGGTCTTTAGCATTGCTATAATTATTTGTAATTCTTATAACTCTGAAGGATCTCTTTGTGTTTCCACCGGTTATACTTGCTTTCCTTCTAAATCATATTCTCTGATGCATACCTCTTCCATAACAAGTTCTTTCTATTTTACTTTTAATTATATGATTTGCAAGATAGTAAAAATCAATACCCATTTTAATTCATTTTAGTTTAAATAACGGTTAATATTATGTAACTGAATATTAATTTTCAGCTATCAAGAGAGTACGTAATAAAGTTCCTAATTTATGTACATAAAAATTTAAATTTCGAAAAATTCCCATTGATATGTGAATTACAGAAACTAATAAAACAATGTCGCTATCTTAATGTAGTGTAAAAATTTAGTATCAATTAGTTACTTTCTATTACTAACTAGAATCTTAGTTATTGCCAATTTAAGTGCAATTTTTTAAGTAGAGGAAAACATGTTTTTTGTACTCCTTTGTATTCTAATTGACTATATTGTTATAAAAAGATTGAAGTATTTACTATAAATTATCAGACAAGTAGACAAAGTTAGTTAATGTTTAATTTTCACTCTTAAAGGGATTTTGATTGTGACTTTTGTATTAAAGGAGCACAATATTAAATTTATTTTTTTTGTACAAATAAAAGGATGATTGTTGTATTAGGATACATAAACAGTGTATAAAGTAAGCCAAAATTTATTTTCCTGTTTTTCAGTTATATTTAAGGAAATAAAGTGTTTTTTATTTGATTGTTGTTTTATAAAAATTTTTATTTGTTTTATTTAAGCTTGCAACATCGAGTGTCAATTTTTATTTAATTATTACCACCCTAGCACTCTCAAAATCTTTTCATTATTTCTCTAATACTTTAAAATTGTAAGAAATTATTTACAAACTTAAAGTATAAGGTCTATGAATTGTTATGTGCTTTACAATGTACCTAGTATGCCCATAAAATACTTTTATACACAGACTAAAACTAAAAAATAAAAACAAATACCTCTTCTTGCACAATAATCTTAGTATTTACCAAATGGCTATTTGTAAGTTTAATTATAACTAATCTATATCAAAAATAACCACCCTTAGCCTCTACACAACTTTTAAGACGTCCGGGCCACTCATCTATAGCAGCATGCACTACGTCCATTAGAAAAGTATTGACTGCAGCTGTCAGGGATCACTCTAAAGAATCAATATTAGGGTTGTATTTTTCAGAAAACTGTGCCCTATAAAACTGTTTATAATTTGTAATCTAATGGCCTACGAGAGGGCCAATCCTCAACTGTAAAAAAATGGGACACATTATTGCTCAGTGAAGTTAGAGTTAACCGTGTTTTGTGGGCAGATGCGATTCAAAAAGCATGTGATTTATAGGTTTCACTACACCTTCCAAAATATTCTGTTGATACGCAGCAGTTTTGATTTCTTTCTCACAGAAACGAATTTCGGTTACTCGATCATAACACACTCCCCACCAAATCATTGCAGTCGCCGAATGATAGATACCCTGTATGAACCATTGGCACTAGCTGAAATGCCTGTACAGTTTGGCGTATACCTTGTAATTTTGTTTGTTGAAATGTTTTTCTATTGTAAAAATGTTTCTATTCATAAATTTTTGCAGTGGCTATCCTGCGCGTATTAGGCAAAAACCTCTTTGTTTTTTCTCTCCTACCTTCCCTTACAGCATCTGTTAGCAAAGTTCCCATATATCTTTTATAAGCAGCTAGTACTAGGTCTTGCTCAATAATATGAGACATCAAAGTTTTAAAAATTTGCATTTTCCGGAACATAATCTCCTAATTATGAAGAGGATTTTGTTTGATTCGGGCGCTTAATTCTTATACTACCTGAACAGTCCAAACTAAACGTAGTTTTCTAGATTTTGGACAATTTTTAAAACCTCTAGTTTTATTAAACAATTTCATAGCCCGATAGACAAAAATGTTAATGCTGAGAGTAGGAACGGTGTTAAAGATTATACTTTTTTTAATTACACACTTATGTAACGTTATTACAGCAATATAGTTTTCTTGTCGCCCCACTCCAATAATAAATAACCAAATTTAACAAGAATTTGTAACTTACAACTTGTCTATTGCAACCCTGTGTTAACATTATAGATACTTTTATGTTGTGCAAAGTAAGGGTAGGTTTGATTTTCTAACATTATTTATGGTAGATTGAGTACTCATCACATGCGGTTTATTTTTGTAAAAGCTCGTGTTATAGCTCAGATGCTATTTAAAAAGATGAAATATTTTTTTATGAATACGCCCGGAAAATAATAAAACTAAATCTCTTGGTTTAAGAAAAAGGACCGGTGGAAGGAAGTAGGCAGGATAAATCTTTGGCCTTGGATGTTGGAGTATTAACACTATTTCATTCAACTTAAGTTTATAGTTCCCATTTGGCTTTCGCAGCGTAAAGATGTTTGGGTCACCGCTCTGACCGCTAGAAAGTTCAAGTGCTAACATTATCGCGCGTGATAAACGAAGGCAATAAATAAATAAACTAAAGTGATTTCCATTCTTTTATTTGTAAAATTGATAAATTTTAAATTTAATTCAATACAACAAAAAATTATCTTGTGTGCGCAGAATAAAATATAACAAAACAATATGCTAAGCATTTGTAAATAGCCCGAAAGCTCAATTGATAAATGTTATGAAACATAAAAACACCAGGAGTTCGGGAACAAAACTTAGTGATTAAGATAAAACAATGTTACCGACACCACAACCCACACACACGGCATTAACTATAACATGACTCCACCGCAACTGATGCAACAACCGCTACTACAAAAAATGCAACAACCAGCACAACAAACAACGCAACAACCATTTTTAAATCAAAGCACAGCAAATTAACAACCACATGATGCCAATGCAACAATACAGCTACCCAGCATGTTCAACTAACATCCATCATATACACCAACAAACAAAACAGCAGCTAGCACAACAATCAACAAGTATAGCCTACTTAAGTAACAACATTGAAATCGACACCGAAGAAGATTTTGTAGAAACAACTGAAAATGAACCGGAAATAGCAAACAAGCAGCCTTGTCAGGTTACAAAGAAAAGGAAAAGAAATAAGAGCCCACCGGACTTATCACAGGTGAGAAACCCTTTTAAATTTAAGACCCAAAACAGATTTTAAAAACTAACACAGCACCCAGAATATGATTCACTAACCAATGAAACCGATAAAACAGTGACAGATTATGAAGATAAAACAAGAAACCACAAACCACCACCCATTTTTATCTACGGGGTTACTAACTATAAACAAATGGTAAACTACTTAACAGCAGCAGTAGAGGAAGAACAGTACTAATGCAAGACACATTCAAATGGTAAAAATCAATGTAACCACAGCAGACTCTTATTGAAGACTAATCAGACGCCTCAAACAAGGTAACATCGTACATCACACTTACCAGCTGAAAGAAGAAAGAGCCTACAGAGTGGTGATTCGAAACCTGCATCCCTCAATACCAACAGAAGATGTAAAACTTGAAATAGAAAAATACGAACATACAGTACGTAATGTGATAAATATCAGACATCGTGCCACCAAAGAGCCACTTCCCCTGCATTTCGTTGATTTAAAACCAAAAGAAAATAATAAAAACATTTACAACCTTGAATTTATATGCAACACTATAATAGTCCCAAGGAAAAAGAACATCATTGCCTAATGTACCAGATGTCATAGCTACGGACATACTAAGGCTTATTGCACTAGATCGTTCATGCGGAAGCGAGCATAACACAGCTCTTTGCAAGAAGAGTATTAACACCCCAGCGAGATGTAGACTTTGCGGGAGTGCACACCCGGCCAACTATAAGGGATACGATGTATACTTAAATTTACAAAATATTAGAAACAAAAATGGACAACCACAACGTCAAAATAATGCTCAGTACCAACAAAACACAAACATTAACATAAATGATAACAAATAAATCCCTCAACTAAACCATAACCATCCTTCGATACAGGCGCCCCCCAATCAACAAATGCCATACTCGCAAGCGCTAGCACAAAATCAACAATCAGCAAATACCAATATCACAGAACAACTAACAATGTTTTTGAACGAGTTCAAAGCTATGTTTAGTCTGTTAATCAACCAAAACAGAATGATATTAAACATGCTGAGTACTGTCATCCAAAAAATTAATTAAATTCAAACTACAATCATTGCGTATCGCCCTTTGGAATGCCAAGGGGCTACTAAACCACAAATTAGAACTAGAAAACTTCCTAAAAGTACATAAGATAGACATAGCACTGATATCAGAAACACACTTTACTACAAGAACAATGTTTAAAATTACCTCGTACAAAATCTATCACCCTGACAACACTGCACACGGTGGGGCTGCTGTCATAATTAGAAGTACAATACAGCATCATGAGCTAGTACATCACCAAACTGCAACAATACAAGCTACCAGTATCCAAATTGATGCAAGCCCGTGGTCCTTCAGAATTACTGCGATCTACTGCCCTCCAAGACATGCCATATCTCCTGAAGAGTACAAAGAATTCTTTCAATCTTAAAGCAATAGATTTATAATTGGCGGAGACTGAATGCAAAAACACAGTATGGGGAGCGAGACTGACGACACCAAAAGGAAGAAACCTCTTAAATGCGTTAACTACACAGAATTGTAATTATCTTAGCACTGGCGAACCGACATATTGGCCAGCCGACCCCAACAAGTTACCAGACCCCTTAGATTTCTTCATTCTGAGGGGTGTATCGCCAAACTATATGCAAATTGAATCAAACTTTCGACTTTCGTCGGACCACACACCAGTCATTGCAACACTAAGCTAGCACACAATCAACATCTCACCTACTCCTAACCTTACAACAAAAAAAAACAAATTGGGAAGAATTCAAAGCTTTCATAGAAGAAAACATAAGTCTGGATATAAGAATCAAAAATACCGACCAACTAGATGAAGCAGCACTCTCGTTAGCCTAATACAACAAGCTGCCTGACACTCAACACCAACGCCAATAGAACCACCCACAAAAACGGGAAACATACCGCTCCATATTAGAGAATTAGTAACAGAAGAACAAAGAGCAAGGGCTAGATGGCACAGGACAAGAAATAACGAAGACAGATTGATTTACAACAGACTAAGGAGGAAATTACATAATACCCTCAACAAAGTAAGAAACACTACGTTTGAACACTACGTCACCTCACTGTCCAAAGACGATCATACTATTTGGAAGGCCACAAAAAAATTCAAGGGACCACAAGTAACAATATCGCCAATAAGGAAACCAGACAGAAGCTGGGCAAAAAACGATATCAAAAAAGCCACAGCATTCGCTGAACACCTCGAAAAAGTATTCACTCTACCTCCATACAGAAACTCTGACGAAGAAATCGAAGATTTTCTGAACATACCTTGCCAAATGTCATTACCCTAAAACCATTTTCTCCTACAGAGATAAAACAGGAGATCAAAAACTTAAAACCACGCAAAGCACCAGGTTATGATTTAATAACAAGAGCAACACTAAAGCACCTCCCACGAAAAGCAGTACTGCTATTGACAACAATTTTCTTTTGTATGTTAAGATTATCGTATATGCCAGTGATATGGAAATTTGCTCATATCACCATGATACCCAAACCTGGAAAACCAGTCAATGAAATCAGCTCACACCGACCATTTAGCATGTTACTCACGCTACCAAAACTATTTTAAAAGCTGCTACTCGCCAGAATTAGGGCTGAGATAGACTTATCAACTATAATACCTGACTACCAATTTGGATTCAGGGAACACCACTCTGCTATTCAACAAACACATAGAATAGTAAATACAATTGCAACTAGCCTAGAGGAGAAAACATTACAGCGGCATTCCTAGATATAACACAAGCCTTTGACAAAGTGTGGCACACCGGACTATTACATAAAATTAAAACCACATTCCTCAGTCCATACTACTTGCTACTAAAATCATATATCCCTGAAAGACACTTCCAAGTTACATTCAACAACTCTTACTCACAATATCATCTAGTGCAAGCCGGGGTGCCACAAGGAAGTGTTCTCGGCCCACTACTATACCTAGTATACACTGCCGATGCACCAACCACAAACGATATCACCATCGCAACATTTGCTGATGACACGTCCTTACTTGCAACGAATGAAGACCCACTTTTAGCTACACGATGCTTACAACGCCACCTAGACCTTTTTGAAGAATGGTGGAGGGCATGGAAGATCAAGATTAACCAGGAAAAATCAATACTAGTTACTTTCACCACAAGAAGGTCAACCTGTCCACACGTTACAATCAACAACACACAAATACCAGCTAAAACGGAAGCTAAATACTTGGGATTACACCTCGATCAAAAATTAACATGGCAAAAGCACATCAAAAGTAAACGACAACAAATGAATTTTAAACTAAGAGAAATGCACTGGCTAATGGATCGTAAGTCCAAGATAACACTAAATAACAAACTATTGCTATAGAAAACTATAATAAAACTAATATGGACATATGTTGTTCAACTTTGGGGTTGCGCTAAGGCAACCCATACGAAGATAATACAACGACTTCAGTCAAAAGTACTACGTACAATAACCAATGCACCGTGGTACGTCTCCAATCAAACTCTGCACAATGACCTGCAAGCATCATATGTTAATGATGAAATATAACGACTAGCCACACTCTATAACCAAAGACTCCAAGGACACGAAAACAGACTAATTGAAAACATAAGCACTCTACTCAATGTCAGAAGAAGACTGAAAAGACAATGGCCAACCGACTTAGCACAGTAACCACAACACAAGAGAAGCAGCCATCACTCATCTATAGAACCTAAATGAATCAACAGTGGTTGAAAACTCTACTCGTGCCTAGACACATATCAAATTTACTTATTGCTCTAAATTTTATAAAGAGTAGATTGTAAATAAGCTGCAAAACCAATAAAAAAAAAATCTTAAGTTTATGTTCTTGTGGAGAGTTTAGGCTTCTTCAGTCTCTTTTTTGCCTCCGCGTTATCTCTGCACTTTATTGGTTGTACATTCCTCGCTGCCTATCGCCTATCCTTGGTGAGGTTCTCCAAAGTCTATGCAATCTCATAAACTCTTTTCTCCGCTCTCTCCTTCTTGGTTTTATCATCACTCATTTCGAATCAAACTTTTCTTTGCAGTGTCGTAGTTTTCTTTACTCTATTGATTGTATATTTTAATTCTAAATTGACAGTTTCTAAGGATACAGCAGCTTTATTTATTTATTTGATTAAAATTATATTTACTTATCATGTTACTCTTATCGCGCGTTGCACACTTGTTGCCCAGGTCGACCCTTCTGAGACCACGAGAACGTGTTTAGTAATATATTTAGGCAAAATTTACAAGTACTGGTTGTTTTTAGCTCCTTTAACACATTTACTACTACTCTAAACTTTGCACTTTTTATCTTTTTTTTTGCCAGAAACTCTAAATCGTATGGAAAGTTATTCAGCATTGCCTAAGACTTTTGCTGTAGTATTGAAGTGTTCACAACATTTTACATTCGCAATTGACTTGATGATTTAACGCCATTGTGACTGGGTTGTTAAGGAATTGACCCAGCCATTAAAAATAATTAATTTTATCTGTTTTTGGTTTGGGTTTTAATTCGACCACGTATTATAATATATGTTATATCATACTATCAACTATAAACAATCTTTAAATATAAAAGAACTTCAGCAGTTGCGGAAAAATGCATAGAGGCTATAAAATACAATTCAATAAGACCTTAGGACACGATTGCAAGATTTGCTATGATCATTTCGGATGCAAATTTCTATATTATCTTTCATAAACTCCTGGCTGAGCACCTTCTGATTATTTTTTATTATCTAGCTAAAGAATAAAATTTGTGATATACAATTTACAGTTCCCCAAAACGTCCTGAAAAGCTTAAAGCTCCTGTATTAAAGAGACGCAAAACAAGTGGATTATATCTTCTAAAAACTGATTGGATTAAATGTGTCAATACATTGAGTTTAATGGGTAATATTTTATAAAGAATAATAAACAATTTTAAGCGGATTCTAAAAATTCTACCCTGTCAAAATTCTGAACTTCTGGCTTAAGACACGCCATAGAAGACATATATATGCTGTAGTTTAAAAAAGAACACTAAACAAGCAACCTTTAAACAAAAGAAATTATTATCATTTTTAAATATAACACTACCAACAGATATTTCAAATATAACAAAATATAAAAATCAAACACGAAAAGCCTGGAAAACTACCAAAGATTTAGAGTTGTAAATATTACCCAATATACGTAGCTAGCAAATTAAATAGTAATCAGATAAATATCAATTAGATAATTATCAGAGATATATCCGACAGTTGAAACTAAAAGATAATACTTTCTGGCAAGCCACCAAATGGATTTTAAAACAACCTACTCTTATTGCATCACTCAAAATAAATACCATGCGCTGTGACAGATCAGCACAAATGTAACATTATAGCAGACTAAATTGAAAGAAATCTCAACCCAAACATACTAATAAATAGAAACTTAACAGAAAAAAAACACAGATATTAAAGTAGAATTTTATTTATATGTACATATACATCACAAAAGTGAGATTAAATATAAAAGTAATCATTGTTTCAAAAAAATAAAAATAAAAATTTTAATGTAAATTTTCGGTTACTTGGATTATATTGAACGAATCTGCACCTACCTCTAAACCCAACAAGTTAGTTGTTCATCTATAGTTCCATTAGTATTTGGTATGACGCAGGTTTTGCATTGTTGAATGAATAAATTTCAAACGTAGGATATCATTACTAATTTATCGGTTACCAAACGCGAATTTCGAGTTCTCTTATCGTCAAATCTGATCATCCCAGCTTGTGTCAACTCCCGCATAAATAAGTAAACAAATTTATCCACGGTTTTCTTTTGCTCCGTAACTACTTTTCCCCTCTAAATTAGTACAGTTCACAATTTGTTGTATCATAACTGGAGTTACAAATAATTGAAACAATTCTTTTGGTGTTGCAGCCATATTATTTCTTGCCAGTTCTGGTCCATGCCGAATAATGTTATATGATTGATTTTATTTTTTGCTGGAGGTTCCAAACTCAAATCCAGACCACTTTGAGAAATGTAACCACTCGTTGAAGCAAAGGTCGAATTACCAACATCGTCAGAATCATCCTCTAAATTATCGTCTCCATCATCAGTACTGGATTTAGAATACTCACCAGAAGACAATTCGAAATTTGTATCATCATTTGCTGCTTCTGAAACTTTCCCCGGAAGGCATTATCTTCAGCTGCCTACTGCAACAGTATTTCTTCATAGCCGACACTACCAACTCTCACCCTCTTCACACTTTTCTTTGATGCCATTATCATATGTGTCTCACAAGTTCACTCAATTCAACTTTTATTTCAACCGAATGACAACATCAGCTAACTCTTAACCGGCTATGAACAAGTCTATATTTGTTTTCTTGAAACTATAAGTAGTTGGGCTTCGGAGACCCGGTTTATGTAAATACGGGGTGCTAACGGAAAATACTTTTTTTCAATTTATAAATACACTTGAATGTTTTTGAATCAAGTGCGTGTTAAATAAAGACCTGCTTAGAGTATATCTAAATGCTCAAGCGAATTGAAATTATTTCAAGCAAATTATAAGTTACCGAAATTTCTTCGGGGCTGAAAGGCCCGGTTTATGCATCCTAGGATTAAGAATGGAAAATTTTTCATAGAAACGAAAACATGCTTACGTGTTTTTTAGAAAACTTAAGAAAATTATAGACCAATCAGCCTAATTTTTACATTATAAAAACTACTAGAAAAACAGCTTACATAAAAAAATATTCTCTTGGAGTTTCGATTTGGTTTTAAAGAAAAACAGCACAGGACCGCAAATATTGCAATAAACCACAGTCACAAAAAAGACTATCACTTAAAACAATATCTCCCTCACCATACATTAAGTATTTGATAAGATATAGACAAAAGGACTAATACATAAACTGTTTCAATTATGCGTGCTACTGTACCTTATTAAGGTCAGATCCTCTTTTCTGCAAAACAAAAATTTTGCAACTAGAATTAATTTTATATATTCTAACAACAAAAGGTTAAAGCCGGAGTTTCCAGAGGAAGCATTATGGGTCCAACGTTATTCAACATATTAATGATATTTCTGTTATTTTGACTTGGAACTAACTGTGTTTGGAAATAATACTGCCGTTATTACGCAGTACAGAGATTTTTTTATAGCGGTATTATAACTACAAAATGCGGTTGATCAGTTGGTCCAGTGATTCAGAAAATGGAGAGTAAAAATTAATCCGCTAAATGTAAATGCAAAATATTTACGCTTAGAAGACTAAATAATCTAATGCTACTAACGATTAGTAACATAATTATTGATTTAAACGCAAGCGACTGGCCAGCGAAATTTTTAAGCGCACATTTAGAGACACAACGTAAAAAGAGTTTTCGTGTTAATAGAAGGGGTCTAAGGGTCCACTAACACCTAGGACCCAAGTGTCAACCCCACCTGCAAGAGTGGCAAATAACTTGCCCGATACACCCTGCTAGATAACAGACAGGGCTCTGGCGACCCAGCATCGGGGTATATAACCTGATACCAGTTGTCCCGAGGTAACGGGGCCGATGCGGCTGGACTAATCACCCGCCCATTGTAAACAGATTCAGAGAAGTAATATGAGCCTCGGAACAGGACGGTCACAACGAAGACGACAGGAGCGGAATCGGATAAGATTTGGAACATGGAATATCACATCTCTAACAGGAAAAGAATGCGAAATTATAGATGAAATGGAGAAATACAAGATTCAAATACTGGGAATCTCAGAAATTAAAAAGAAGGGAAATGGAATGAAACACATGGACAAATGGTACACGCTCAGATATGCGGGCACGCCAGTCGGAAACAGAACAACAGAAAGAGATAGCAAAGAGATAGAGCCAAAGGTAACCAAATGGGAAGCCATAAATTCCAGAATTATAACAATAAACTTACAACTTCAAGAGAAGGTCAGAATAATCCAAATATACGCACCCACGCAAAACGCCACCGTACAAGATAAAGAATCCTTCTATGAAGATCTGCAAAGATCCATAGAGAAAATACAAAACGAAAATAGACACGTACTTATTATAGGGGATTGGAATACCCATATAGGAAATAACATAGAACAAGGACACGGAACAATGGGAGGTCATGGTCTAGAAGGTGAAGTAAATGAAAATGGCGAGAGAATGATAGACTATTGCATAACTAACCAACTACTAATAGAAAATACATGGTTTAAGCACAAATTAATATACAAACTAACATATGAAGCAGAAGAACTAGGACATAAAAGTATGATAGACTACATCACGTACACGAGAAGTATGAGATATGCACTGAATGATGTAAAGGTAATAAGAGGGCGGAGCTAAATACTAAACACAGACTGGTGATCGCGACACAAATATTAGAAACCGCTTAAAGAACGAACGAAGAGCTATACAAAGATCAAACTGGAAACACTAGAACACCCAGAAAAAATACAAGAATATGAAAACAAACTAACTGGAAATCTAAACAATTTGGAAATACAAGAAGCCGAAGAAGGAATTCAGTGGACTATAAACAAACGATGGAAGGCTTTTAAAGATACACTAACAAAAACAGCAAAGGAAGTCTGTGGAGAAAAAGAAATAAAACATGGCCCAGCACATAAACGAACAAAATGGTGGAACGAAGAAGTCAAGAACAAAATCAATAACAAAAAAGAAGCCTGGAAGAAATATATAATAAATAAAACTGAACAAAATAGAAGATACTACCTAGTAAAACGAAACGAAGCAAAGGAAGCGGTAAAACAAGCAAAGAAGGCACATGGGAGGAATTCGGTAGAAAGATAGAAGACAACTATATAGAAAATTAGAGACAGTTTTGGAATATAGTTAAGCGCCTAAAGGGAAACAGCACCAAAAGTGCGGAATATTAAGGATGAGACAGGAATGCTACAAACAAGAACGGAAGAAATACTGAAAACATGGAAAGACCACTACACAAAAAGATTTAAAGAAGAAGAAACAGAAATACAGAGAGAAGAACAACCTCAACAAGGTAATGATAATCAAGAGACCGAAGAAGAAATAGCAGAAGAAGAAATAATAGAAGCCCTGAAGAAAACAGGTAAGGCAGCAAGAGAAGATAACATAGCTCCAGAAATGCTGAAAAAAGGCGTCCCGACCGTAATTAAATGGATGAAAGAGATAGTACAAGCATAGAACACAGAACAGATCCCGAAGGACTGCGAAAATAACATAATAATACCCATTCATAAAAAGGGAGACACCACAAATACAGACAACTCTAGGGCTATATGCTTATCCTCAGTAGCGCTAAAAATATACATAAGAATAGTTGAAAAGAGACTAAGAAATGAAACAGAAGACAAACTAGAAGAAGAACAAACTGCGTTTAGACCAGAAAGACAAACGCAAGACTATATATACACAGTAAGAACTATAATTGAAAAGCTATTAGAGAAGAAAAAAGACATCTACCTACTCTTCCTAGACCTAAAAGAAGCCTTTGGCCAGGTACCACACAGATACATCTGGAAAGCATTGGAAGAACTAGAAGTAAACCCAAAACTGCGGAGAATAATAAGGAACATGAATAGTAAAGTAATTGGAAAAATAAGATTAAATAACTAAGCATCGGAAGAATTTAAAATGGAAAGGGGTATCAAACAAGGTGACAGCCTAAGCCCGCTCCTATTCGTAATATACATGGACTACATAAACAAAAAATGCAAATTAAAAACAAGAAACACCCACATAGGATACCTTAACCTAAACCCAGTAATGACACAGGACCTAATATATGCCGACGACATATTACTCATGCCAAGAAACAAAAATCAACTACAACAAAACATAAACATATGAAAAAAACACCTAGAAGAAAGTGGGATGACCATTAATATAGAAAAAACAAAAGTAATGCATGTCACAAAACAGGAAACCGAAGAAGAAATAGATATACAAATAGACGGGAAACAGATACAAAGAGTACAAACATACGAATACCTAGGAGTACTAATCACTAAGGATGGAAGAATAGACCAAGAAATAAAACACAGAATAAACAAAGGAAATAGCATATACTATCAAGTAAACAACACATTGATAGGGAAAAAAGAAATAGGTATAAAAACAAAAATGCACTTATATAAAACAATATATACCCCTACACTTCTATACGCTTCCGAGACATGGGCGATAACAGACAAACATAAATCCAAAATAACAACCGCAGAGCTGAGGTATCTATGGCGGATAGTGGGCAAAACAAGAAGAGATAGGGTCCATAACAGATCCATACGAGATGAACTAGAAATCACACCGTTGGTAGAAGAAATAAAAACCAAACAGCTGCAATGGTATGGACACCTGGTCAGAATGAGCAATGAACGATTCCCAAAAACCGTTTTTGAAATGAGATGTGATGGAAGGAGAGATAGAGGAAGATCCAGGCGAAAGTGGGAAGACAACATCAACGAATCAGCAGAGAAAGAGAAAGAGGACAGACCCTAACACAAATCCGAACCATTGCAAGGGATAGACACTCATTTAAACAATGGCTCAAAACCCCGACACCGTGAGGTACAATGGGAGAAGAGGAAGTAAGTAAGTAAGTAAGTGTTAATAGAAAGTTAAACGAGCGTCATGTACGTTTGGCATTATTATATCTCATTAAAGATAGTATGTTTCTTTTTATTCTATGAATATGTTCTAAGACTTCTACTCACATACTGTTATTCAATATGAAGCAGTACTTTTACAACAATACAAATAAAATCCAGGTACTTTAAAATAAATTTTGTGTATAGCTCTAAACGGATAAACCCGATAAATGAGAAATTAAAAATATCAAAAATTAAAGAATATGCTTATAGCATTCCAAGTAAAGTTCAGTGTACCATCTAAAAGCTTAAAGCTATGGTTTCAAATGATACCACTTTGATTGGAATCGGACCTGTTCTGACAAATTTATAGGCCCAAGAATATGTGTAACACAAAAAAGTTACAATGAAAAAAGTGATTATAAAAGGGAAAAAATGACATCCTTAGTTGAAATTAATTTAATAATTTTTTCAATACATGGTGTTGCCACCTCTACTCCTAATTGCATTTACAAACGATTACGCATGAATTTTGATATTCTGTTTTGAGGATTGCTTCCCATCTTCTAATCAACGGCGCCCTCAGTTCTATCACGCTCCCTGATGTAAGATTTCTGGTCTCGACTTTTACTTAAGCTCATTCCAAACTTGCTCACTTGGATTCAAGTCGGGGTTACACGAAGGCCACTCCATTTTCTGTATACCAACGGCAGTCAGGTAGGTAGTGGTCACTCGTACGGTATGGCATCGTGCAATGTAGTGAATTAGCATGAAGTCCTCTCAAAAATTCCAAAAATAGAACATGTTCCTCCAGAATGTCTCTGATGTAGCGTTAAGCCATGTCCTCCACTAAGCACAAAAATTAACTCAGTTTTTCCGTGCATGGGAATGCCCGCCCAGAACAAGCAAAAGACACATTTATACGTGACAGTTTCTTGAATACCGCAATGTAGATACATCTTGGACTCGTCGGTGAATATCTTACTCCATGGCCAAGATCCCAATCAAGATTTTCGCGAGCAAATTCCAGTCGCCTTTGCTTTTGGATTGCAGTCAGTTTGGGACCCGTAGCTGCCCTTTTTGGAATCAAGTTGGCTGCCTTCACTCTTCTTCTTACTGTCCCAGCACTGGCAATCACATCTCTGACCTTCGGAGTTCTTGCTTGAGGTCAACGCCAGTCGTATGCCGATTTTCGAGAGATATTGAGATTGTCGATTATCTTTCCGTTGTCACGGCTATAGCCGTCTCCTTTCCAGCGGACGTAGCCACCGGTTTCCCGGTATCGACGCCACATTCTCCATGCAGCTGATTGATTCAGATTTAATCTCTCTCAACAGTGCAACTGCCTGGATTGCTTCGGACACTCGAGAATTTACGCTACTTACTTACGTCAATAATAAGAATAAGAAACTGAAATGAATTACCGAATTGCAAGCGTACTGTAGGCCAATTACAGTTGTCGCGCACAAAATTCGTAAAACCCCGTTCGTAATGCATGTGTTTTTGAATGCGTCATCGGATTAATACTGCAGTGACAGTTGCTTAATCTCAATAATAAAGATACTCTTTGCATGTTAATGTTTTTATTTTCATTTTTTTAGACTGAAACAGGAGACGAAAACGTGCATGCAGTTAGAGTCCACTGTTTTCTCTCAAGTGTACAATCCAAGGCAAAGAAATATTCACGGTAGACTGAATACATAATTATCACAAGTGATTAGTGAACTTTTGTGCTAATTATTAATAAATAATAGTGAAAAAAGACGGTCATGCTATGACCATGGAAGTGTATTTATTGTTAACTTTAACGAAATCATGTTTGTCTGGCTAATTCCTAACTAAAAAAGAAATGCCAAATGAAGCAAAGGAAGCTTAAGATATTAAACACGTAATTTTAGAGATTAATTAAAAATAGTGTATAATTTTTTAAATTTTGTAGAATAAACTAAGCAAACAAACGTGCCTAAGTGCTTACAAAGAGAGTTTCCTTGCAATCGCGCATTTTGCAAGTACTTTCCAAACACAAGTCCCAGCAAAGTGCTTCTAAATTTGTAACTTAGCGGAAGCACGATGAGGCAATGCAACTACGTCGCTAAAAGTGTTGCTTCAGTCAGTAATAGATTTCAGAACGAGTTTGACACTTGGCTGCTGCAGTTCTGCCGCGCAGCCTGGCACAGGCGGAAACCAAAATGAGCAAACATTTTCACGCGGAGCTGGGTCCAAATATACATCAATATGTGAAAGCACATGTGTGGCGCACAAAGGGTGAGCAAACGAAGAAGCGTCAATTTTGCGCGCTTTAAAAGAAGCCCATAAAAATATTTGTCGAGCAAACACCGCTTCCGCTTTATCGCTCTATTTCACGGGCGGTTTATTGATTGCAGCCTGCAGGTGACCATGTCCACGCCGGTCCCATAAATCCCGCCGCCGTATGCAGCGCGAACAGGCGCCCGTATTTCACACTTAGGCATTTTATCATGAATAAGTTGATTTGTTTACGACGTAAGTCGGAGTTACGAGCTTTAGTTCCTCCGCGTTATTTCATGTAAGTTGGCATGCCGTGGAAACCTTTTTATAAATCTTTCAATATCGCCCCGCACGGACGATGTATGGCGTCCCGCGGCGCGGGGGCTCGAGGAGCCGAGGGCGCGGGCGGCATCGGCGTTGTCGTGGCACCGACGCCGATTTGCAGGGGACATTGTATTCATATTAAGCTATTAAATAATTCAGCCGCCATTTACGGATCCAAATGGAGTTTCCTTGCACATGCATGCGGAATTTATTGCAGCAGAGAACTTTGCTGCTCGCAATCGATTACGCCACCTCGTTAAGCAAGGCTTTATTGACAAGCCCAGGCTTGGGGCTAATTGTTTATTGCACGACGTTTGCGTGGAAGCTTAGAACTAATTGGCAAAAATTTTCGCACGCGTATTCAATAAAGGTAAATCATGGTATCATGAAAATTTTAACTCGTGTCCCTCACTCTATCACATCTACTTATGCATTAAAAGCGAATAACTTTCAGAAAACTTCGACACTCGAAAGAAAACTACAATTGAAAAACTATCTACACGTAAAAATGTTGTTGGACTTTTAAATTTAAAAATATACATTTTTTTTAATAATGTGTGTCAATTTGCAGTCTACTCTACAAGACTCAATAAGACTCGTTTGTACTCTTACGTTAATGCACTATATTTGTAGATAGACCAAGTCAAAGAGACGCTGTTTTTTAATTTTCTCGTTAATAGTGAATCTAAAAAATGTTGAACGAGGGTATTTTCAAGTCCAACCCGGTTTTTACGCTAATTTGTGACATATTTTTGTGGTTTCTCTTTCAAAGATGATACAAGAAGGTCTTAATGGATTGTTCTGTTACTTACAAGAGAACATTCCCATCACTATAGTTAAATTTGGTAATTTTAAAACGGCAAAATGTATGTTTATAAATCGACATTTAATATCGATTTTAAAGAGTTACTCATTTGTACGGGATCTGACTTAAAGGTTCTACTGTATAGTCGAATACTATTTTTAAACCGATTTCTTTCAGCCTGCGAGCTTGACTGTGGGTTAAAGTGTCGCATGACAATGAATTAATGATGGAGGTATGGGGTTCGAATCCCATCAATGCTTTTTTTTATGTACTTATATTTTTAGTTATTGTTTTATTATTTACGATTGAGTTAATCATATTATTATTTTATTTTATAATTGTTTATTAATTATAATTTTATTCCACTAATAAAAATAATACTTAACCCACGATGATCTAAAAAAAATGGAATTCGGACATCAAACAACTTTCAACACCCATAATGAACAGCATTTAGAGGGAGTTAATTAAAATGAAAATTAGTAATAATTTTTAAATGCAAGCAAAGCAAACGCGTTTTTCACAATGACTACAATGAATGATTGCAACTTATCACAATTAGTTTGTTCACAAAATTTTCCTTCAGCCGGATCAAGACTGCAAAAAGAACTACAGGATTTTCAATTTCATATCCAGCAGCACAGTAAGAAAATTAAAACATTTTCTGGAATGCTCTTGAACGTAATTGATTGTGAGCAAGTGACTGTATCTTAATTATTGTATATCTATTTTGGAGATCATAAGGCAGTTGATGGAGAGCAACGAAGTTGTAGATCCGACGTATAAATATATTAACTGACGAAAGGTTGAACAATGTATGTGCGTGTCGAAGGAATGTAATATATGTCACATTTCTTTCGTGAGTCATAATCAAATATTGAATAGAGCTTCTCATTTTTGCCCAGACTAAGAATCAAGAATTAACACACATTTTAATAATACGTTGGATAAAAGAACTTCTGAATTAAATTTTCAATACTTGCCTTTTCTATTTTACCTGATGTAGTACAACTAATGCTTACTTTCGAACATATTTATTTATAACGGTTAATTTCTAAAACAACATGTGGCTTAAATCACCTTTTGGTTTGCGAAAACAAAGATAAAACTTATTAACTAATTGGCCATTTATACCAATTGCATACTGAACCTAAAACTGTGTGTTGTTGCATTAACTTGTGATACACTTAACAAAGTTTTGCTTTCTCTTCTTTCAGTTAAAGTTCTTGTTGACCTTATTTTATAATTAAATCCAGACTGATTCTTGTTAATTAGATGCGACGGTAGGTAGTTAATAAAAGCTGACTTGCAAGTTTTCAAAATGTTCCGAATGTTTTCTACAGTTTGGTTGAGAGCATCTGTGTAATTTTTATCAACATGTTTTGTGCTTTCTCTTGAAGAAATCTTTAAATTTGTTTTAAGTTCCAACAACTACTTTTCAGGCGCTTTAAAGGTTTACATTTGTATAGATTTTGCTTTTTCTGTTGCCTAAACTTTTAGATTATTATAATAAACTAGAAGTAAACAAAATCTTGCATCCTTGAATTTTTGTTCTACATACTTTTCAATCATTTGAACCTTATGTCTTTTGGTTCCACCTTTGGCTATAACTGCACAATAAATCTGAAGAGAAGATCGGCCCTCTTTATTAAATCTAGGATCGATGTTTTCTGCCACCTTCTTTTTTAGCTGAAAACTCAACCATCGTTTTAATTGCTTCATAAGTAATATGTTCACCAGTTTTGCTACGAATGCTGGAATCTTCAACTTTATCATACTCATAAAGTGGTACATCAGGAACAAACAAATTATCTACAATATCTAAAGAGTTTCTATCAGAATGTGAAATGTTTGAGAGTAGGTCTAGTAAATGGTAAAGCGCTTCTGTAATATGTAATTTTGAAAAATATTGCATAAGTTTTGCAGCAAAATTTTTCATGGTATTTGTTGGGTTAAATAAAAAATATGTATTAATATAATTAGAATTCTATAATAATAGTTTTTGAATTCTAACTAAAATGAACATAAACACATTTATAAATCTGGACTATGACTAATATAATATATTGTGTAATCTAACATAATATTATGCAATCTTTTCTTAACTGCGTTCTTCAACATAAGAGTTTTTAAGTTCCTACGGAATTGGCATCCCTAGCTACACCTCTCCACGAAAGTTAGGTACCCAGCTGATTTCCCATCTGTGAAAGAATATTTCTGCGTTGGGGTCTATCGGTTTGACCTTTTAAGACTACTCTAGACCCCCTCAAGGTTATCACTCTAGCCAGATAATTCTGAACATTTAAAAAAACTGTTTAAAAATAATAAAAATGGCTGAAAACCCATGTATGTTTAAACAAAAACAGATCATCTATTCAAAATCGAAAAATTAAGTAGTTTTGATTTGGAAATTCTATTTTTTAATTATTACCGTGTGTTGAGTATTATTTTTATTAGTAAAATTAAATTATAATTAATATAATTATAAAATAAAGTAATAATAATGTAAATAATAACTAAACAAATGCGTTGACTGGAGTAGTGAGTTGGAACCCCATATCTCCCAGCTTTAATTCATTATTTCACAACGGTTAAACCGACAGCGTCAAGCATGCAGGCTCAAAGAAACCGGTTTAAAAATAATATTTAACTATATATTAAAACCCTTAAAGACGATTTTAGCCAGATCTTGCAAAAATTAGTAACTTTTTAAAATCGATATTAAATGTCCATTTATAAACATAAATTTTGGCGTTTTAAAAATTACCAAATTCACCTTTATTGATAGAAATGTTCCCTTGTTAGTACCACGTTGCATTCACCAATGCTCTGAATATTTTCGATCCTTGCCTTTTTATTCTATCTCCATATTATGACTCCATATCTCCAGATATATTAATTTGTAAATAGTTTTCCAAGAAGAACAATATGATTTTAAAATGATGCAAAACAAAAACCGTTTCAGATACAACCAAATTTTTTACATTATTTTAAAACACAGTTTCTTTCATTATGTTTTGAATAACACATAATTGAAGTGTTCACCTTAACTTCGAGCTCGCGAGTAAATTATACGAACCCAATTTTCCATGATAACTCGGGTCTACTGCCACAAATGCAGCTTTCGATGTTTAATCCTAGTACACCAAAGGTTTGTGGTTTATTCTTATAGACTATAGATTTCACATAACCCCGCAAAAAGTACTCTAAAAGAGTTAAATTGCAACTTCTTAGAGACCAATTAACAGTTGCGTTTCTTAAAATTATTCTTTTACCAAACTTTTTTGCAACACGTCAATAGTGGCATTATCAATGTGACATGTTGCACCATTTGTTGAAACCACATGTCTTACAAATCAATTTCATCTAAAGGACACCACAAAAACTCTTTTCACATCAATTGGTAATGCTCACCAGCCACTGCAATGGCATTTCCTATCCCGTTTTGAAAAATAATAGTCCGATGATTACACAATGCCATAAACCACACCATACAGCGACTTTTACGTATACAAGGGCTTCTCGTGAATTTATTGTGGGTTGTTTTCAAACCAAAAACGACAATTTTGTTTATTAATATATCCACTTAACCAGAAATGAGCTTTATCTGAGAAGACATTTTTTGCCCAAAATCATGATCCATTTCAAGTTGCTTTAAAACCCAAGCAACAAAGTTACGACGCTCACGATGCTCCAGTGGCTTTAGTTCATGGGACAATACAATCTTAAAATTTGTCGCCTAATACGTCAATTTGTTATTCTTTTAATCCCTAATTCTTGAGCACGACGAGAAATTAATAAATTTGGAGCCTTTGCAAAGCTCTCTCTTACAGCAGCAATGTTCTGTACTTTCGATGTCTTGTTGATATTTTTGCATTGTGAAGAATAAGATCCCTTTAAATGTTTAAACGATTCGACGAATAGCAAGTGCAGAAGGGTGATTATGTGGACCACAGGTTTTGCAAAAAACACGTTGAGTGTTTACAAAGGAACGTTTATTTTCTTAAAATGCTTGGATAACAATAAAATATTCTTGAAACGTGTATTTATTCATAATGAAGTGTTGGAGTGTACTAAGCATAAATCGAAAACTAGTGGCAGTTATAACATTTTATTGGAAAACCCTTTAAAAAGGACTTTATTTTAAAGAATCAGTTGGGATTTTGGACCAAAGAATTGATGCATTTGTTTGAGCTTTAAGTCATTTTGGTTTCTTTAAAATATCAATCGTTGAACATGTAGTGCGAGATAAGTTGAACCAAAATGTACGGATATTGTATCAGCCTTTACTGTAACGAGTGGACACGTTCGTTTAAATGATCAAAGTTTAATTAAAGGTGCTTTTAAACTACAACATCGTTGTGATTAAAAAATGTAGCATTATAGGTAAATGTAGTAATCATAATGTCGGTGGTATAAAGTAGATATAAAAAGAGTTCTATCACACTGTTCTGAGTGACGCCCGCTTTTATTAGATTTATTAGACTATATTTTTGGAACAAAGTACTTTATTGTTCCTTCAAAATCTTGCTAATTTTTATTTAGTCTATAATAGGTATACATGTCATCAAGGGTAGGCGATCAATTCCAACTTCCCTAGCTTGTCTTTTCTCCGCAATTAATCCTTAAATCTGTCATAGTACATTAGTTTCTCTTTCTAATAAATTAAAGTAGAACTTCATATTGCTTCTTATATTGGTTATGTTATATATTGCACTGTATTATCCAAGTAATTATCAGAGATGTTGGAAACTACAAAAGTTAGTAGGTCTGAGATATTTCGAGCACCTGCGAGACAATGAGTGGGTGTATCTGATGACAATTGGATATAGTTGCTGTCGATTATAGCTCGCAGCAAATTACACCTTTTAGTCGTAGTAAATCGAGAGTCTGAATGCGTGTGTTTCGTATTTCAGTCATTTCCGACAATCAATTCTGAATCTGATGTTTTAAAAATTTTTTTATATTAATTAGTAGATATCCTGTGGCGTGAAGGGCTAAAAATAAATGTTAGAATAAATGACTACAATAAAGCAAGTTAAACAAGTTAATGTGTAAATTTATAGCTCTACTTTAACTGTGATAGTTTCGAATGCGAAATGCTGTTACGGATAAGAATGGTTGTACCACCGTACGCTGTTTCGTATTTTATGTTATATGAAACACAGTTTTATATGTAAAGTGCATTTTAGAAATAGGCACAACGTATATTTTATTAAGTTGAAGGAATATCATTATCTTTTTTATGGTTGGTGAGCCCATTTTCATTCTGTGTTGCGATTCTTATATATTTAGGCGTTATTAGTGTCTCCTTATAAGACTTGCTAGCAGATTTAATATTACGCTCTTTTTTTGCAACATTTGCATAAACATAGCTTTAAACTTTGATAGAAAGGTGGTGAGTGGTCGCGCCATATTTAAATATGAGTTATTTGTTTTCATTGATTGGACTGCTCCTGTTACTGCTTGAGTATATGTTATATTATAGGCGTTTTTTAACTTATTCCTAACAGAATTAAAATGAAAAACGATGATTTTAAAGGATCTCATGGTGACTATTGAATTGGAATAATGGTGCAGTTGAGTCTTGATGTGGTTTATTTCTGGTATTTAATAGTATTATATTAATACAAACAGTGCATGCTTCGTAGTTTGCAAGATGGCTTCTTCTACAAAGACTGCACCAAAGTTTTCTGGTCTTTTATACATGTTATTGATTTATATAGCCTTCCGCATTTTAGGCAGTCATGTGGCCCAGTGCGGTACATATTAGAGAGTCCGTAGTTCTGATATCTGATGCATTGTATAATCCCATTTTTCTTTTTAAAAGATTTAACAGTTATTCTAGTTTAAACACTTTGTGGTCGTAATTCCAAGTTTTAAAAAAAGTGATAACCCTATTTTGCTTAGTCTCTATTTTATGTTGATAATATTACAGATCCCGTGACCAGTACATTTAAATTATTCTTCTATGTCAGTTAGGACTGTAGGTTTCTCATAATCACCCTGCAGGATCTGCCTTGCTTTAAAAAGTATGGTGAATTATATTTTCGTTCTTGAAATGCTTTATCAATTTCTTTATGTGTCCGAACTATAAACATGAACTTTAATTGTATCATTAGCTAAAACTCTACTATGACAGATTTCGTCTTCAATAATTATTGCGAAATTATCTGCAATATCTTTTTTGTTTCCGTGGTGCTGAATTATAGTTTCTTTGAGTATTTTCAACTACAAGATATAGTTACTAGCTTGTAAGTGACTTTGGTTAATTATTAAATTTTTTGTCGATCGGGCTTCTGTTCTCTTTTCTTGACTATTTGTCATTTTCGTTTGGATTTTTGTATTTTATCGTCACTGCTAAAACATGACTGACATATACGTAGCTTGGTCGATACCACAGATGCAGCGTTTTGGGTTGACAACGCCGGTGTATGCGGTAGATTAATTGCCAATTGGCGGCCTTGACTAGCTTTATTTTGTTAAAAAGTAGAGAGGTTTTGTCGTGATTTTTGTAAAAGTTTGTGGCAGCTAGAGTAATTAAATAAATTACTTATTTGACTTATAAAAATCCGACTGCTACATTTGATGTTTACTACATAGGATTATGCTGTGGTGTTAGTTGTACGGTATAGCAATCATTAATCCAAATTATTTGAATAACTTTTTAAATATAGAGTGAAGATGTTTAAATGTTACATTTATACATTTAATAAATTATAAGCTATATGGCTTTACATTTATCGCACTCGATAAAATAAAAATTTTAAACACATCTTTACCATTTAAAAATCTAATGGATATTTAAGAAGAATATTCAACTAATTTTATTAACAATATGAGGTATATAAGGGATATTTTCAATTATACAGCTTTGTAAATAAAGAAAATTTTTAAATCCTGTACGAGAAGTATTACCTTATAAAAATAATTTTCGAAAAAAGGCACAAGTTGACTAAATGCAATTTAGCTGACTTTTCCAAATTTTTCTGGGACTTTAAATAGGCAACAAAAGTTATTAAAAAAAATAAACCCTAAAATGTTGTATCATTTTGCTAGATTAGAAAATATTCTTAATTTTTCAACTGACGAAATAAAATGACTTAAGAAATATTTATTAGCAGACAAAATTTAAACGACTTATGTCATCTATGTTTATGTTACAGTAGTAGCGTAGCTTGGGTATATATTACTTTTATATTTATTACAGAAGCATTTGTTTTCTTATCACGATCTTGAGGACAAAAGTCATAGATGATATAAAGATTTATTCCTATTGTAGTGTTGTAGTGCAAAAGTCAAAAAATTAGAAATCTGTGCATTACTATCGTATTATTCTAAACAAAATTTTAATTATAACAAAACAATTAAAAATATAACATCTAACAAATGTTTATGTAGCTTTAACGTTTTTAAATTGGAGATTAGAACCTAGAAGATAAGACATGCAGTGGGCAATCTGTCGTCTGGAATATTAAGACAACAAAAGACACGATAGATAGCAAATGGTACACAAGTATCCACAAATTGTCGGACACTTAAATAGTAGAAACACATCAGCTTAAGTTTATAAGAGGCGCCAACTTGTATCCTATAAATTGAGTAAGGTCATCTTTAGCGTCAACTCACTGTCTGTCGTCAGTTGCTATTTTTATTGCATGATTTTTTAGAAGAGTCGTTATGTACAACGAAAAATTGATGTATTTTAATAATTTTGATTTTTAGAAACACTGCTTTCATAAAAGAAGTTACCGAATCTTATGACCAAATAAGAAGTATTTGAACAAAAGATTATTTTGTGTTTCACATATCACGAGCTCGTTCTGGATGGTCGAGTCATAAACGTATATTCTTATATATGTTGAATGAATGTATGCTATATTAGAAAAGAAACAAGGAACTTTAGCTAGTCGTAAGCAATTAAGATAACACATACCTATATGCAACAAAAAAAAAACACAAAACACATAAACGCGACTGCATTATGCTGTTACACTACTCAGAATGTATTCAGATTTTACACCGCTGTATAGTTTCTTGTTTTCTACGATAATTAGAGATGTTAACGTGGTAGTTTAAGAATTTTAAATTTAAAAGAAAGAATTGTTTTCCTCTTGGATCTAAAATTTAGCTAGTAAATGGTTAAAGATCTCAAAATTTTAGTTTTTATCTTCCTAACGCTAAAGTTTTATTTTGTGAAACAACTTTGCCTATAGGACATCTTCAGTATGTAGCAGAGACCCGTGTGGGGTTGCTAGTCCTCCATCGGGCGCCTCCCCAGGTAGCGGATCTGGGAATACCTCTCAGATAAAATCAAATATCTGAGGCGGACCAAAACTAGCAAAAAAAAGTCCTAAATAGACATAATGGTGGGCTGAAATACTATTATTACTAGGTTGAAGCTACTGAACAATGAATTTTTAAGGGCTCAATTATAGATACCTAAAAGCCCAATTGTAGCAATGAAAACGGTTTTAGGTCTGCAGTGAGAAAGGCAACGGAAAACCACATCATTCTTTTTCCTAATCGAAGTATCATGGTTAAAAATTATACAGAAACGGCGCTCAGTCCCCGGCAGATCCTAAACGATCAGAGGGTGCTAAAAATCTCCCGGTCAACATTGAAAATTGCGACTTGGAACGTAAGAATCCTATATGCAACAGGAAAATTAAAAACGCAGCGATAGTAATGAAAATACTAAACATAGATATCCTTGGAATGAGCAATGTGCAATAGCCGAAATCAGAAAAATGCGTGACAAGAAAGGAAACTACTATGTACTACTCAGGAAATGACGATAATAGACACCGATACGGAGTAGCTATAGCAACTACTCAAAAAGTAAGTAAATATGTAATTAATTTCATACCTTACTCAGATATAATAATGATGCTACAACTACATACAAACGAAAGGAAATTAAATCTGATACAAGTGCACGCTCCGACGGCAGACAAAGGTGAGGAAGAACTCGAGGAATTTTTACGGGATTAGAAGAGATATTAAATTCCCTTAAAAAACACTTTAACACCAAAGTAGGAGAAGAACCAGTAAAGGGATATGTGGATGGATATAGCTGAGGTGACCGTTATAAGCGTGCAGATCGCCTTATTTAATTTTGTCAAAACAATGAAATGATTATTATAAATACTTTCGACTGACTACAAAAACGCAGACTCTATACGTAGAAAATGTTCTGCAGATAATCAAAATAAAATTAAATAAATTTCGTATTATTATCAAAAAGATATAGAAATGCCGTCACGTCGGCTAACACTTACCCAGGAACCGATATAAATCCGACTACAATCCAGTTGTGGTGAGAATGTTAATTAAACTAAAGAAACGAATAATTCGAATAAAAGGACAGTAGATTACAGAAGGATAAATAATAAAGAAATAAAACAACAGCCATAAAACAAAGCATGCAAAAAATAAAAATAAAAAATTTATGTACACAAAATATATCACAAGGTACAATGATGACAGCTAATAAATATCTTAAACCTAAAAAACAAAACATATAAGGTGGATAACAGAAGAAATAATGACACATATGGACAAAAGAAGAACATATAAGACAAGTATCAAGAGATAGATAAAATAAAGAAATCTAAAGAATTATGGTTGAATGAGCAATGCAAAGAAATAGAGGAATATCAAACAAAATACGACTTTTTTAATACACACAAAAAGATAAAAGAAATAACAGGACTGGTGTGGCGGCATTTAGCTCTTGAACCGTCTGTGTCTTGTGGCGGTGTGCTGGTGGCTTTGATATCTGCCGCCACGTTTTGCTATCTCACACAAAACGGCATATGGGCTTTTTTGCTCAGCCGGCGAGTCTGCGTACGCCGTCGGCGGCACCTTTTCAAACGCAAAGTGCTGCCGAATCAAAATTTCCCGCAAAATGATCCACCGCTAAACCTGGCGCGAAGCCCGGCGACATATCCGATCCGCAACGCGGCCAGTGCGGTCGTGTTTAATCTTCCCGCATTTGACCACCCCGCAAGACACTCTCAAATCGCAACCCGGCCAGTGCAGTCATCTTCAATCTTCCCGCAGATAACTTCCCCGCAAGACATTTTTCGCATCGCATCCCGGCCAGTGAGGCCGTATTAAATTTACCCGCATTTAACTCCACCGCTAAGCCAGGCACGAAGACATCGCAGCACGGTGGCCACCGTGAAATCAACGCCGCTGCAGCCGAAGCCGATTAAAGGTGAGCGATTTGGCAATTACTCGTCGGTTGATATCGGTAGCCGCCCCCGTCCGCTTTCGCGCCGGCCGTTAAAGGACGATTTGGGCCTCAGCGTCTTACCTTTCAAGACGGGCCGTACTTAGTTCCCCACACCGCACCACGAGGGCACGGCTATTTACACGCCTGCCCCTCCAAGGACAAAACAAAAACAACAAGTATGTTGAGAGATACGGATGGCACTTTGATAGCGGGTATTAAACAAAAACTCAGAATATGTAAAATATTTATTTAAAGATGAAGAAACTATAAAAATGGGGAAAAATACAGAACCAAAGTACATAAACGAGAACTGGAATACGTTTTATAAAAAAAAGATGGCAAAGCAAGTGGACCAGATAAAATACCAAGTGAACTGCTGAAACTGATGGATGAAGAAGCAACAGATATACTCTTAGAGTTGCTTAATAATATATATATGTATATAAGCGGTGTAATACCTGAATGATGGCGAGTGTCGACTTTTGTCGCTATACATACCAAAGAAGACTAATACTAAAGAATGTAGTGAATATCGTACAATATCTATAATGAGCCACACGCTAAAGATATTTCTTAGAATAATACATAACCGACTTTACAATAAACTTAAAGAAGAAATCAGTAGCACACATATGAGATTCAGAAAGGGACTAGGTACTAGAGAAGCCTTATTTGCAATGAATGTCCTATCACAGAGATGTTTAGACATGAATTATGACTTGTAGGTTTGTTTCATTGATTTTTAAAAAGTCTTCGACAAGGTGAAACACGAACAATTAAGACAAATCTTAGAAAACAAAAACTTGGATAGTGGGGACATCAGAATTATTCTCAAGCTGTACTGGAAACAGAGAGCAGGTTTAAAATTGATGAAGAGCTAACAGAGGAAATTCAAATATGTCGAGGAGCACGCCAGGGCTGTATTTTTCAACTTTGCTTTTTAATTTGTACAGCGAAGCTATTTGTGATAAAGCTCTAAGGGAAGCAGCAGAGGGCATAATAACCAATGGTGAAATTGTGAATAATATCAAGTATGCAGACAATACGATTATAATGGCCGAAAATCTAGAAGATTTACAGCACCTAATAGAAAATATGAATCACCAATGTAACAATTACGGACTAAAAATAAATCTAAAGAAAATAAAACTTATGGTAATAGCAAAAAATAAGAAAGTTACAGACAATCTGATTCTTGACAATATACAAACAGAGAGTGTCAGAGTACAAATATTTAGGAACATGGGTAAAAGACAATGACAACCAAACGAAAGAGCTAAATTGTCTTATTGAAATAACAAGAACAATTGTAAGAAGATGAAAAATTGTTTCTGCAACCGTAACGTGACTATTAATTTACGACTAAGAATTCCACATTACTTTACGGCGTCGAAGCCTGGACATTAAAACAAACCACGTACAAAAAAATAGAAACCTTTGAAATGTGGTGCTATCGACGATTAATGAAAATATAAAGAGAACATAGAACAAATACCGAAGTGTTAAATAAAATAAAGAAAAAAAACGAAAGTTATAAATACAACCAAAAAACGAAAACTGGAATATTTGGGCCACATTATGAAAGGGGATAAATACTCATTGCTGAGAATTATAATGCAAGGCAAGATTAGAGGGAAACGTAGCGTGGGTAGGAAACGAATGTCTTGGTTGCGAAACCTGCGTGAGTGGTATAATTGCAGCTCAAGTGAACTATTCAGATCAGTAAATAAAGTCAAAATAATCATGATAATTGCCAATCTCTGGTAGGAGTGGAGCAACAAGAAGAAGAAGTATATAGCAAAAATAACACAAATAATTAATGCAATAGAAATGGGGTCTATAATTAACATATAAGTAAAGTATCTTAAGATTTACCACTTGGTTACAACCAGAGCTGTCGAGAGTCTACGATTAACCCAGGGAAAAGTTTCTTACGCGGTCCCTAAAATATTGCTTTTTTTATATATTTATTAGTAATTAGTATCAGAAAAATTGTTAAATAATATTAAACTATAAATAAAAATTGCATTTGATTTTACAATTTATATGTGAAACCAATTTAAATTTTTATTCATCTAGCCAATATTAATATAATGAAAGCAGTTTGCGTAACCGTGACGTAACCCAGCAGACAATAAGAATGGATTATAATACGCATGTGTGAATGAGAATCGAGTTAATTGGAAGTTAGAAGCCGTTGATTGAGCTCATATAGTGTGTGATTGTTGCATTTGCAATGATTGACAAAGTAAATCAAATGTTATTGGCAAATCTAGAACATTCGTTCATGGAAATTATTTTATTGATTCAAAAAACTTTGTAAAACGTTAAAATAAGTGCACCACCGGATAATGTTAAAGCTTATGGGCTGAAATTAATAAGAATTAGCATGTAACAGCCTAAGCAGCAGAAAATAAACTGGTGATTTCAAAAATTAGAGTGTTTCAAGTTCTGACCTACAAAAATTTGTTTCCTGACTACTGCTAGAGCAAAATAACGTTGTATTGTGGTTTTAGTGACTTATTTTAAACTGCTAATAGTAAACCAAATTTACTCAAAAATGTTTGTAATCCCAACACAGCAAAATATTTTGAACAGCGTATATAGTGCTCAAAAAATGTGCGAAATTTTAATGTCTCTATTTTAAAGGAGACTGGGAGCTATTTAAATTATTTCTTGTATTATGTCGCATTTTTATTGTTTATTTGAATTTTTTGTCTTATGTGGCTCACTGTTTTTGTAATAGACCACATATTTTACTCCAAGTGTCATTTCAGACTTTTTTCTTCGTCGAAAATGCAATTGCATATTGATACCAACAACTTTTTAAATTTGCATCAAATCGCTAATATAGAGCGTGCCTTAGCCTATAAGAAACACGGTTCCAAAAAATTCTCCCCCTTTTATCTCACCCTTTTGATGGGCTTGATTTTAATATGTATATTGCTATTAGTACCAGCTGCAGAAAGTATTACCAAGGGCCAATGTCTTTTGCGTCTCACTAGTGTATAGTTGTACATAACTGATCCATACTATTTTCATATTTCCTCATCATATTCAATCATTTAGGTTGTGCATTGTTTTTTTCAGCGTGTGGACAAAGGTCTATGTTATTATTCCGTTTAAAAATTGAAGCGCCATAAACTATTTCCTTTTGCTGGTCTTAAATTGTAATGAATATTGATGAGATTGTTAATTTTTATGAGGTCTAACATACATAATTATACAAGATTGTTTCAAAGCCTTACAAAATTTTATAAATTAAGTTTCCATTATTTTAAAACTAAACCCAACTTTACATATGATCAACATTTTATCAACCGTCACATACTTTACAGTAGCTAATTCATTTGAAAATGTTCTACCACTTCTTCCTTCTAACTTGTATCTTAAATGTTTTGATCTTTTTGGAGATCTGCTTCTGATATTAGCGATCAGCATGGCTATTTTATCTTGCTGACAACTGCTTGGAAAATTTGGATCGTAGTTAAGGAAAAAAAATTCAAGTTGCGTATTCAGAATATTCTACTTCTCCCCGATCCTCTCCTAACGCAAACTTTTCCTTAGATAATTAGTTGTACTATGCCATATATATCTTGATTTCTTATAATATGCTCCAGATATTCAAGTTTACGGCATCTTACGTTCGTAAGAAAACATTTTTTAAATTCTAAGAGTACCGGAAGTGTTACGGTTCCGCCCGCCAGACCGACATTATGGCCGGTATGATTGACGGGCGGTGGGGGCAGGCCGAAACCTCCCCCGCATAAGGGCATGCTCACACGAAGGTCAACAAATCCCACCTGTCCCTAAAAGCGGTGCCACCACCCCTAAGAGTCCAACACCATCGAGGGGGAACCGGGAAGCCGCCACGTTTGGCTACCCCCTCCCCTTAGTCCTCGTGTCAGTAAGGTTGCCCTTACCACGTTTGACGAGTACCCGTCGAGGTCACTCTCGTGATACCTCTACCCCTCTGTTACTGACTAGCGGCATCCGTTGCCCACAATTGTGGGATTGGGTAGCTCCATTTGCAGTTTTACGGGTATCACGCGCCACGGGGTAAGACGCACTACCCACTCGTGTCGGCAAAGTTTCCTTTCCCATGTTGGACGAGCGGCCGTCGAGGTCACTTGCGTGAGCCTCTACTCTACATCTGTTGATGCTTGTTGCGCTCGTTACCCATACTATTGTGGGATAGGGTGGCTTGAAGCACCTTTACGAGTCTGCGTCGTAGAGTGAAACGCAGCTCCACTCGTATCGGTAGAGTTTCCTCTACCACGTTGGACGAGCAGCCGTCGAGGTCGCTTGGGCGAGCCTCTACCACATATCGCTACTGCTACCGGCGTCCTTTGCCCACAAGTGTGGGATCGGATAGCCTGCATAAGAGTTTTAAAGGGATAACGTCATGTGGTCTAACGTCTCCATAGGCCTTGGGCCTAATCGATGTAGCAAATACTCCAGTCGATAGTACTCGTGTTGGCAGGATTTCTCCTGCCTCGTTTGACGAGTTGCCGGCGAGGTCACTTGCGTGAACCTCTACCCCACGTCATTACTACAGGCGGCATGTGTTACCCACGGATGTGGGATAAGGTAACTCCACCCGCAGTTTTATGGGTAAACGGTGTGGGGTCTCCCGTTTTAATTGTTGCTGATAATATGATACATCCAGTGAATTCTCAATATGTGCAGGTAATATTGTATTTTATTCTATTCCATAAAGGCGTAACGTAAAAGCATATCGTCCGAGTAAACGAGGTTTTGTGCCTTTGTTCTGACTTTCTTTATTAACTATGTTCTGATGGTAAATGACAAAAATTATGATACAATTAAACAGTTGAGATTTACAGTTTTGTAAGAATCATAGCGACATGCGATAACATAAAATTTTATGCTTCTAGATATATTATGAGTCGTCTAAGTGCACCTGAGCTCTACTATATTCTATGTTTTAGATACATAATATCTACTATAGTGTTTTAAATTTTATTTTATTACATAGATTTTGGTCTAGATTATTAAAATACAAAATTGTTCATTGCAGTCGAGTCCGGTTATAGTGGACTCTGGATATAGCTGACTCGGTTATAGCTGACCCTTTTACTACTCGTTAGAAAAATAATAAAAGAATTCCAGAAATACAATAAAAAATATTAAGGTAGTAAAGAACGTATGCGATGAAAGTCAGAATTAAGTTGTGAAGTGATACAGTAAATTTTTAAATATAAATCTCAAGTTAAAAATCAAGTCGTGTTCTTGGAACCCTAAATGGTCTAATATAAAATAATAAGTACTTAAATAACAAAACTAAAAGATATTAAAAGTTTATAATAGCACAAATACTGTTATACACAGCGGCCTAAAACGCAAAAACAAAACAAATGGTAGAAACGGAAGAAATGTAAAACAAAATGGGATCAAATACGCAACGAAAACATAGGCACGACTGAACTACGAAAAGAAAAGAATAGAACAAATCCATTTTCAAAATAAAATAAAATAGAAGGGTAAAGGTTGCTAAAGGTAAATTACTAATATATAAAAGAGAATATTTGTATTAATCTGAATAAAACAGCCAGATCATCTAGAAATATAAGCAGAAGAAAAGAAGAAGAAGAAGGATATTACGTACTATTTTCTGAGGATTCAAAAATGTAAAGAGAAACAAGTATTGAGATATGACAAGTTGGGCAACCTCACCATATTTATAAACGCGACCAAAAAGTTAGTAGCTTATAAAGACAATATTGTAAACAACTATTTTGCCCATCACTTTTAAAATGTAGTTATTGCCATTAATCTTCTGTTAATACATGGAAAGGAAAACTGAGCGATTCTAAGAGAGATTATTATTTTTCATCTGCGTTTTTCTCTCAAAGGTAAAGAAAAATGGAGAAAGATGCAGTTCACTTTCGTCTAAAAGTCCAACTATTCATTCTCATCAATATTCAAATTGCCTTATAGGTAATGTCAATACAAACCTTATAAATGTTATGTTAACCTTTTTTTATATATTTATACAAAAGTGCATATTAACAATCAAGATATGATTAATTTAAAACAAGTGTTGGGCAATATTTTGTCACACACATATGTTATCTAATAAACTCTATAACTAAACAAGTAAAAAATAGTGGTGTAACTTAGAGATGCAATTTTTCGAAATATCTCTCATAATTTTTTACTTTTCTGCTGCTCCATAAATCTCTTTAAAGTTTTAAGCTTTTCTCAACAACGTTTGTTAAAGAAACTCTACTTTATTTAAGCAACTGAGCTTATCGTAACATAATATGTTTCGTGAAAAGTAGAACAACTAATTTGTCAAAAGTTGATTGATAAATACAGGGTTCAACAGAACGATCTCACCTTTTTCAAATGATCGCCGCGCGCAATGTACTGGTAAACTGCACTCGAGTCTTACCTCCTTGAGCAGCACAAGGCATGCAATTTTGGTGCCCATTATGGAATTGAGTAGTAAACACTGTGAGTTTGCGTTGGAGACTTAGTAGGTCGTCACGGTAGAGTTACAACCAAGAGAATTATAATGTTGTGAGTACACAAATATCGACAGTTTGGTTTAGCATTAGAAGAAAACTCATTCGGTAGACCTCGTAATGTTCAAACATCGGAGAATATCGTAGCGCCGCCACAACATTCTGCTGCTAAGCATTCTCTTGTCTTGGGAATATCTGACTGAAGTATGCGATGAACACTGAATTCTCATTTTTTACCCATACGAACAGAAAGTTGCTCGCGAGAACATGTTGGCAAATTTTCCAATTGGTGCTGTTGCACTCAGCAACGACTAAGCTCATTTTTCTTTATCAGGCCGCGTCAATGAGCAAAATTTTCGGTATTGGGCCACACAAGATTTTTGACAACACCATGACCTACCTCTTTATGGTCAGCTTGTAACTGTTTACTGTGCTGTGACGGAATTTGACATCACAGGACTGTATTGCAAGCCGCGCAGTGATTCTTTTTTTTATTAGGAATTTGCCTGTTCAACAATTTACACTGTTATACAAGACATTGATAACTTAGTATGTAATACAAAATATATATTGAATAGCATAAGCAGTGAGTATGACAGCAAGAAAGTTTTATTATTGTTTACTTTGCACTATGAGAGCACTCAGTTCAGATTCGTAGTGTAGCTGTTGATTTGTGATGAACCAGGGAGCGTTGACAGCGATTCTCAGGATTTTGTTTTGGAATACTTGGATTTTGCGAAGATTCGTTTTGGATGTGTTGCCCCATATGACACACCCATAGAGGATTAATGGTCGTAACAGTGATTTGTACAGAATAGTGGTACATTGAGTAAGGTGGACTGTCGGTTTAGCAGTGGGTAGAGTTGGATTAGTCTCGTGTGCCCTTCGTTTAATTTTTTGAGGACATGGTATTTCCAGGTGAGCTTGGTGTCAAGATATATACCTAAGTATTTAATGGGTTTGTCGGTGGTGTTCCATTGAATGCAGTGTCCGTTAATAGTGATTTCTGGTGGGTTATTAAATAGTCTTAATGTGAATATTTTTGTGGCGCATTTGTCATAATTGATGGATAGGTTCCATTTCTTGAGCCACCTACAGAGGATAGTGCTGGCTTTTTGCAGTTTTGAGATAGCCATTTTTAGGCTTTCATCTTTGGTTATTATGACTGTGTCATCTGCATATAATGCAAGGTCAGCGTTGACGGTAAGGATGTCCTGCATGTAGATGTTGAAAATAATTGGGCCTAAGATACTGTCCTGAGGGACCCCTGCTTGTATGTTTTTGATGGCAGATAGGAATGTGCGAATTTTGACTGCGTACGTGCGATTATCAAGAAAGGAGAAGAGTACGGATTTGATGTAATTGGGTAGTTGAAGTTGTAAGATTTTATATTTTAGGCCGTTGATCCATACGCGGTAAAAATCTTGAACTATGTCGATAAACAAAGTTACTGTGTATTGTTTGGATTCGTAACCTCTTTCAATTGTTTCCGTAACGCGCTGTAATTGATGGCAGGTGGACTAACCTTCTCTAAAGCCAAATTGATAATGTGGTAGAATGTTCAGTCTAAGAACTTCGTCATTTAGTCGAGAATGGATGACTTTTTCTAGCAGTTTCGAAATAGTAGATAACAAACTAATGGGTCTGTAGCTTATAATATCTTTCTTATCTTTCCCCGGTTTAGGGAACATAAGAATGATTGCATGTTTCCATATGTTTGGGAAGTAACTTACTCGTAGACAAGGGTTGAATGTCGTTGTAAAATATGCTAATGCTTTCTTGGTGAGTTTTTTCAATATGATATTGGGTATTTTGTCATTGCCCGGCGATTTCTTGATTGATAGGGTTTTGATAATTAAAGCAAGTTCCTTGGGTGAAGTTGGTTTAACGATTAGTTCCGGGATAGGTTGGTGTGTTTCAATAAAATTGGTCACTATGTTATTGAAAACCGGGTCTTTATAGGTGTGAGTAGTGAATGTTTTCTCGAGTTGATCTGCAAAGGCTTCGCTTTTTTCTGCATCAGAACTGAGTATTTGATTGTCCATGGTGATTGGAGGTATTTCGTGAGGTTGGCGTAGTATCCATTTGGTTGTTCTCCATAGTCCTGGATCTTGTGGTTCAAGATTGCTGATGTGTTTTTGGTAAGTGTAAATTCGCTACTTTTCTAGTTGGTTTCTGATACGGTGAGATAAATTATTTACGATGTTTTTTGTTACGGGGCTTGGGGTTTTCTACCATTTTCTTCTCAGTGAATTTTTTTGCTTGATTAAGTCAGTTATGTGTTTTTGTGGTAAGTTAATGGTTGTGTGTTTTCTATTTTCCCTCTCTTAGGTAGCCTTACGGATGCTGTCAGTAATGCTTTTTGTTATGTGTATAATTGTTTTATATATTTGAGTTGTTGATTGGAGATTGTTAAAGTACTTGAGTTGTTTTTGAAGATACTCGCCGAAGGATCTCCAGTTGACTATCACATTAATTAGTCTAGGCTCTGGGGTGAATTTTTCTGGTGTTATTAGGAATGAAATGATAACTGGTAGGTGGTCAGAGTCTAGTTCGGGAAGTACTTGTTGTAATGCTTGTTAAAGTTGTTGCGAGCAAGACGTCGGGCAGGTGATCATTTCTGTAGGGGTGGTAAGTGGGTTCGTCAGGAGCTTCTATTTGGAAAGCATAGGTTGATGGTAGATTGAAAAGTTTGGTACCAGCGGAGTTTGTTGTTCTACATCCCCAGATGGTATTCTTGGAGTTTAGGTCACCAATGAGCAGGGTAAGTTCATTTGTAGTAAAGATTGCTGAAATGTCTTGTTCTAACAGTGTTTTATTGGGTTATTTATATACACATGTGATGTTTATTATTGTGTCGTCTTGTGCTTTAATTTTGATTCCTACTGTTTCGAGATTTACAGTGTTAATTAGATGACATTCGTGATGTATAATTTTAAGTTTAATAATGATGACCACTCCTCCTGATGCAATATTGGCATTTCTGTCTGTGCGGTAGATTTGGTATCCAGCTATGTTGAGTTTTTCTGCATGACTTAGGTGTGTTTCTGAGATGCGTGCTATATCAATGGAATGCCTTGACAAAAAGGATTTAAATAAATTTAGTTGAGTTTTGATGCCGCTTGCGTTCCAATTTAGGATTTTTATTTGAGAAATGAACTCCATCGCTAAAACTGACGTGACAATCGTGCTTGGTGATTTTAATGCAAAAATAGGAGAAGGAAGTGTACAGGATTATGTTGGCCCACATGGACTAGGTCAGAGGAACGAACGTGGAGAAAAACTCATTGAATTCTGCCAGAACAAACAGATGGTAATATCTAACACATGGTTTAAGCTCCCTAACAGACGGTTATATACTTGGACCTCACCAGCACACACCAACGACCACGTGGTACGAAACCAAATCTATTTCATTTTAATAAATAAAATATATAGAAATGCGCTTCTGTCCGCCAAAACATACCCTGGTGCAGACGTGGGATCAGACCACAATCCAGTGGTGGCTACTTTTAAACTAAAATTGAAAATAATAACAAGAAAACGTCTGGATCCAAAAGTCAATGCCCGAATTTTAGAAAATGCTACGGTAAAAACTGATATAACGAAAGATATTAATATAAAATTAGAAACACTAAAGAATTAAAAAGAAACAACTATCGAGAAGCAGTGGTTAAATATCAAAACAGCAATAATAGACGCAGCCAACCAAAATTCTTCAGAAATAACCCAATATGCAAAACAGGAATGAATGACACCTGAAATCCTTAAATTAATGGAGACGAGAAGCAAATATAAAAACATAGATGACAACAGTATAAAGAAATACATAAGATTATTAAAAAAGAAATTATAAAAGCCAAAGAAAAATATATGACCGACAGATGTAACAAAATAGAGGAGCTTCAGACGAAACATGATACATTCAATTTGCATAAAAAAGTTAAGGAGATGACGGGAGTAGCAAAGAAGAGACAGAGAAGTATTATGAAAGACAAGAATGGCAACATAATTATAGACATAACCAAGCAAATAGAAATATGGAAGGGATACATAAAAGAACTCTTTGACGACGACAGGACGTCAGAAATAGAAATCGAAAATAACCAAATCAGCTCGGATAGCCCGGCTATAACGCTGGAGGAGGTTAAACATGCTATATACAACTCCAAAGACAATAAAGCCGTAGGCCCAGATAACGTACCTGTAGAATTTCTAAAGCTAATAGAGGACGAAAATCTACACTTACTTGTAGATCTATACAATAATATATATAAAAAAGGGAGTATTTCAAACGATTGGTTACGATCGGTGTTTGTACCTCTACCCAAAAAGAACAACCCCAAAGGCTGCTCAGAATTTAGAACAATAAGCATTATGAGCCATATTCTAAAGGTGTTTTTGAAAATCATACATAAAAGGATCTACAGAAAATTAGAGGCAGATATTAGCGACACACAATTCGGATTCCGAAACAACATGGGGACAAGAGAAGCACTCTTTGGGATAAATGTTCTAATACAGCGATGTATCGACATGAATGTGGATTTGTATATAGGATTCATAGATTATGAAAAAGCCTTTGATAAGGTAAAACACGATAGGTTAATAGCAATTTTGAGACAAAAAGGCTTGGATCCTTGTGATATCCGCATCATTCGTAATCTTTATTGGAAACAACATGCGGCGATCAATGTTAATGGCCAGTTATCCGAAAATATTGAGATCCTTAGGGGCGTTAGACAGGGATGTGTACTATCACCTGCCCTCTTTAACATGTACTCTGAGTGTATATTCCGGGAGGCTTTAGAGGACCAACAAGGAGGGATAAAAGTGAATGGGCAAGTGATCAATAATCTGCGATATGCGGATGACACTGTAATAATAGCTTGCAATCCCGACGACCTACAAAACATGCTAGAAAATATCAACAGAGTTAGCAAAGAGTATGGTCTCAAAATGAACTGTAAGAAAACTAAATTCATGGTCATCAAGAAAATAGGAAATAATAACATCAACAATATAAAAATAAAAAACGAAAACACCGAAATCGAAAGAGTGCACAAATACCAATATTTAGGGACCATAATAAACAGTTGCAATGACCAAGCTACTGAAATCAATAGAAGAATCGAAGTGGCGAAGGCAGCGTTTGTAAAAATGAGGCAATTCTTCTCTAATCGCAATCTCTCGCTAGATCTGAGAATGCGCATGGTACGATGCTACGTCTTCTCGATTCTGTTGTACGGAATGGAGGCTTGGACCCTCAAACAACAGCAAATGAAAAAACTGGAAGCCTTTGAGCTCTGGATATACAGACGCATACTTAAAATATCATGGACAGAACACGTTTCCAATGAAGAAGTCCTCCATCCCATGAACAAAGAACGAGAGTTACTACTGACATTGAAAAAACGCAAATTGGAATATTTCGGACATGTCATGCGAGGTGAAAGATACTGCTTGCTGCAATTGCTCATACAGGGCAAGATCTCAGGACAAAGATCGAGAGGCAGAAGAAGGATGTCGTGGAACTTCCGGGAATGGTTTGGATGTTCATCACTAGATCTATTCAGAGCAGCTACATCAAAAATTAGAATAGCTATAATGATTGCTAACCTCCGATAGGAGATAGCACTTTAAGAAGAAGAAGAAGATTTGAGAAATGGTGTTGATTTTAGAGTCCATTAAACAGAGAGGGTAAAAGATTAGATAAAATAAATTGCTGAATTTGTCCGATATAGGGTTGGATTAGATTTAAGAGAGATGATAATAAAGTATTAAGTAAGGATGACGTTTCAGGTATTGAGGTGTTTGTTCTAGATTGCCATGGTGATGAGTTAGTTTATGGTGTATTACGACGAAGATTGGGAAAATGATTCATGTTGTTTATGAGTGGATGGTGGTTCTGAGTGCCTGTTGTTTTGTGAGGTTCGTTTCGACGACGTTTGTCTTGATTCTAAAATCTACTTGCTATGTTATACGTTAAGCAATTTCTTGAACTCCAGACTTAATAAACATGGAAATGCACCACCGTGGTTCCAACAAGATGACGCTACTGCATACATGATCAGAATTTCTTGAGTAGTTCTGAGACAAATGCTTCTATGCCGCATCATCTCATAACACGATGATTTCTCATGACCGGTTGGGTTACCAGACTTGTGGGGACAACAGTATTCAGCAACTAAAGAATGTTATTCACAAGGCGATCGCAGCAGCACCAGAAAGCAAAATGTAGCACTTCAAGATAAGGTTACAGGAGTTTGTCGCTTCTGCGAACAAACATTTCTTCGATATGATCTTCAAAACTGATTGATGATTAAAATGACAAACGTTATTCTAAGTAATCGTGTAATAAAACATTCTACAGAATATATATTATTGTTTTTATTTCAATGTCGAAAAAGAGAAGATTATTCTACCGAATCGTGTATTAAACAAGCTTAACTGAATTTTATCGCTTTCAAATTTTAACTTTGTTAAAAAAATTTACATCACCGTATAGCAATTAATGTTTACAAAATTGATGATAGAAATAATAGGTTAAAAAGAAAAATTAATAGTAGTTTGTTATTTAAACACCTTTAAACTAATTTAGAGTTTTAATTCTGTAAATGTAGCAAACAGTTATAAATAATATTATATATTATTAAAAAAATTAATAATACATTATTATTACATTAATACATTTATTTACTAAACAAGATAATGACTTCAAATTATTATAATGCTAATTTTGTTAAAAACAACTAATTAAATTCTAACATTTAAAATTTGTATGAAAACCTTTTATTTTGCCAAACTAATAAAAATTTGGCTATTTTGCTATTTTTCTGTAACAATAATAGTAACGACATTATCGTCACATTAGTCTACATAGCGCAAAACTGAGTAAAAAAATATGGTAACCGGTTTTCAGGACGCGTCACCTGGAAATCGTAAGAATGAACATGTCACCACAGCTGGGCAAGATAAACTCGGCTCAATTAGTGCGCAGCTTCATTCATTACATTAATGAATTTTCACTTTTACTGCCCGCCTTCTGGCAGGCGCTAATCTAAGCTAAACGGGCTTTTTACTGGCATCATAAAAATGTTGTTCTTATGCCGTTCCGAAGGCGGGACCGTGAAAAAGTAATCAAATTGCTTTTTGCGCCGCTCGGCTTGCTGTTCATTAAGGGCGCAAAAAATTCTCGCTGTGTATTTTCAAAGTATTAAGTAAACATTTTTTAAAATTTCAAAAGCGAGGAGCCCCACCATAAGGCCGACAAGCGAACGCCGGCCTAAAAAAATAACTGACATATGTTTGCTTTGCAAGCGTAACTCTTCGCCCGGCTACTAATTTTTAAATGCTGGGCGCGCTTGCACTATTTTTCATGGAGCTGCAGACGGAATAATTTAAAAGTTGTTTTGGTTTATAAAAAATTGGGGTCTTGCGAGATGGAACGCCGAGATTTTAATTTTGCAAATATTTTGTTTCGGCCCACTTCAAATGCAGAAAACTAACAAAAATATTTTTTTATATTCTCCAACCCAAGCTGCTTTAATTATGTAAATTAAACTTGGTGCGAAGATCATTAAATATTTGAAATATATTTTTTAAGTCGTTCTATTTATTTCAGTGAGCTTTACACAGTTTGTATTGTAATAACAGTTAAGAAAATCTACTTATAAAATATTTTAAAAATTAATAAAAGCTTGGTAGACTTTATGCAGCCACAAAAGGTAATGGTATATTGTTATATTTACGTTTATAATAAAATTTCTGTCAGATAAAATTACTTACAATTTTGTTTTTGATTGATAACTTCAAGAAATGTCTAATGCGCTTGACTCCGTTATTATTTTTAACAATTCTTTTATTTAATTGTTATAACTTCTAAAAAAAATTTCTCGAAAATTTAGATGAATAATTTAGTTGGATAATATATATACATTGACATGTGAGGAACACTCCTTTGAATGTTCTCCTTGTTATTTAAGCTTACTTAACTAGCCTACATATCTTATGTTTAACAGTACATACTACAGTAAAAACATTTTTATTAAATTTATTAATTAAATCTGATAGGTAAGTCCGAAGGTTTGAACCGTTTTAAGCGTTTGATTTCGTCTGTTCTGTCCATTAGTTTGTCAACAAGATCATTCTGATGCACTTCCACTCGTTCGCTGTAGTTAGCACTATATTTTTTTATTTCTTCTTTGACTGAAGATATACATAAGACATTTTGTATTTGGATGTTGGGAACATACCACGGCGCATTCACTATTAGTCGAATGGTTTTGTTTTGGAAGAGTTGAATAATTTCTATGTTGCTATGACTAGCAGTTCCCCAAAGCTGGATGCCATAAGTCCATATGGGTTTCAATATAATCTTGTATATTGACAACTTATTCTCTATTGTCAATTGTGATTGTTTTACTATCATTCAATACATTTGTCTGAGTTTTAATCCCAAATGTTTCCTTTTTGTGAATAGATGTTTTTCCAGATCATTCGTCGATCGAGGTATAAACCAAGATATTTTGCATCATCTGCGTGTTTTAATTCTTTTCCATTTAAAGTTACGGGAGGATAATTACCTGTCCTCGTGGTAAAGTTTACTTGTCCGGATTTATCCTTGTTTGCTTTCATGTTCCACTTTTCTAGCCAATTTTGTATTTTATTAAGACGGCGTCGTAGAATTCTCGTGGCAATTTCATGATTAGGGTGAGAAGCAAGTACAGCTGTGTCATCTGCAAATGTTGCATTTGTTGGTATACGAGAGTTTGGAATGTGAGCTGTATACAAATGCAATTTATTAATGCAAATTTTGTTTGAGTTCCATGCACTTAAATAGAAGTACTTTCAAAACTTTAAGTAGAAATGAAATAGATAAATTTACAAAAAATGTCAAATTGATTATTTGGTTTTGGTAAACAGTTAAGTTAAAAATGAATTTACTTACATTTGTAAGACAAGTTTTCTTTGATTATTTATGGTCCTAATTAGCCTCGTGTATCGAGGCAGATTGTATGTGTATCCGCGTTATCGTAGATGTGGAGCCGCAGCCTTGCATAAGTTCAGACCTATTTATTTACTAATTTCAATTTTAAAGTTAAGTTACCAAGTGTCCTCAGACAACTAGTATTTCGAATTTATTAGCGTAACCATTACGGGCCCGCATTTGGGTTATCTATACAAAGATCAAAATATATCAGCACAACGCACCCAATCACAAGTATTTGCAGCACTAACACAATAAATACCTCAACAAATACAACCAGCACAACTAGTGATATACTATAACTAACCTTCATCCTAAACAGAAACAATTAATTATCTACCCCTCGTTAATAATCCTCCAATTCTAAGCAGCAGTACTGACAATGAATAGCAACAGGTAGTATACTCTAACAAAGAAGCAGAACGTACCCAGTTAAAGTAGAAACATTATAATGTAAGGACTAAACTACAATAGTTATAGCATTAATGAAAATAACACCGAATTCTGCACATATAACTCAAAACAAGAGAAAAGTTTTAGTGTAATATTCAAAAATGTGAATAACAAAACGTAATAAATATATAAAATATTAAGCAAAGGAAAATCAATATATCCCTAAAACTACTCTTTGTAAATATCGAACTGAAAGACAACAACAAATAAATGTTTAGAATAAAACAGCTGCTAGTTATGATAGTTTAGTATGAACCTCTCAAAAGAAAGATATCTCAATGTGTGCCTGGTCAGAGGCTTGGCCATGCAAAGAACTATTGCATTAACAGCCCAATATGTGTCAAAGACAACAAAGTCATATCCGGTGAACTATCGAGGATGGTCTAGCTCACAAACAACTACAGCAAAGAATATATACTACTAGTTCTACGTGGAAGACGAGCGCCTACACGACACGACATATTCTTAAGTAGAAAGACACACATCGTACAAGATGTTCATACAACAACATAGATCAACGCAGTACTGTCAAGACTTAACAAACGACCTAACAGGATTAAAATGTGCCATTAAAACATCGCTGAACCAAAAAAATATAGTTTATTAATCTCATAATCACACTGACAACGTGTAACTATAAAATAATACCTTTACTTAATAGTCGAGGCAAATTAGTAAAAAATCTCCATATCTTTTGTGGATACACGTATCGAGACGTTCTAAGGCGCATTCGATTCAGAAAAGCCTCATGTTATAATGCGAAAGTGCATTTGTGCGCGCAAAAAATGCAATTATTTGATACATTTTTTGCAGGCCCTAAAAAATATTTTAGTGCTTGCTTAATATTGGCCAACATAAGCTCATTTCTGTTACTCAGAAGTTTTTTGGGTCGCTGATCACGAATATGATGATTAGAAAGTGTCCCGATGCACTTGGTGGGGCAGAATCCTAATTATAGGGGCGATTTTGTGGAATAACCTCAAATTTGTTTGTTTTTCGAGATTAAACTGTCTACACAAGAGTTTTTAAGGTCGTTGATCACAAATATGATCCTTAAAAAGGGCCCGAAAGCTCTTGGCGAGGCGGAAACCTGGGGCTGTAGGCGATTTTGAGAAACCAGCTCAAAGTTGTTTGTTTTTCAAGATTAAGCTACCTGAATAACGGTTTTTGGGGTCGCTAATAACGAACATGATATTTAAAAAGTTCCCCAAAAAACTTGGGCGGGAGGAGCATAATCCTGAGGATGGGAGCGATTTTTGGGGAATTATCACAAATTTATTTACTTTTCAGTTTAAATTATATACAAAAGTTTTTGGGTCGCTGATTACGCATATGATGCTTAGAAAGTGCACTTGGCGGGGCAGAAACCTGGGACTGGGGACGATTTTAGGAAACCAGCTCAAAGTTGTTTAATTTTCGAGATTAAACTGTGTATATAAGGGTTTTTGGGGTCACTGATAACGATTTTGATTCTCATATTAAGCTTCAATGCGCCAAAGTGAAAAAATGCCCTGGGGCACTTTTGGAAAACGATAGTCTGAAGCGCCAGGATACGTGTAAGGAATTTTTATTTGAGCATGATATAATTTTAATTTTTTTAAAAACGATTTTTTTAGATACTATTAAAAAAATTTGCTTGCACACAGACAACCCTATCAATGTCCATGTTTAACAGTATTAAATAAATTGAGGGTTTTCTAGTTTTTTTTTAATAATATTGCAAATATCTACCGTGTGCTAAATAGAAAACTGCAGAATTTTAAGAAAAAGTTCTATCAAAGACCTTATTCAAACTTTGAGGTGCCTGGGCTCCCGCTGTAACTTGGCAACCACGCATCCATTGGTTACAATTGATAGTTCGTTTAGAAGAGCTTTTTAAGTACAACAAAAATATGTTCTTGGCTAGACGGGAATCCGTTGCATACAATGCATTTTTTTGCAAAAACTATTTGGAATATGGTTGTTGCATGTATGCAAAGTTTTTGCAATAAAATGCATTGTGTGCAACGGATTTCCGTCTAAACCAGAACAACGTTTTGTTGTACTAAAAATAATCTTTCGAATGAGCTATCAATTATAACCATTGCATGCTTGGTTGTCAAGTTTCAGCGGGGGCCCAGGTACTTTGAAGTTTGAATACGGTCCTTTTGCAAAAAATTACCATCTTTTTGACACTTTTTTATATTATGGCAAATATCTACCGTGTGGTGAATGACAAATTGACGAATTTCGGTTTCCCGATTATCCGAAACCTCATCGAACATTTTTAATTGAAACTCACGTGTGCTGAAATACGATTTTCCTTTTTACTAAAAACGGAACGTTTGTAAACCTAGAAAAAAGACATTGGAGACCCTTATTTATTTAATACTGTTGATAAGTGACCACCTTGATGGAGTTGTCTGTGTGCAAGCAAAAATTTTTTTGTATAATAATATCTGAAAAAAAAATTGTTTTTGAGAATAATTCTATTCGTATTATATTCAAATGAAACAATTCACTACTCGTACCTTGGTGCCCCAGGTTATTCTTTCCCCAAAGTGCCCCAGGACATTTTCTTACTTTGGTGCATTGGAGCTTAATTTGAGAATCAACATCGTTATCAGCGTCTCCAAAAACACTTATTCAAACAATTAAAGCTGGAAAACAAACAAATTTAATATAATTCCCTAAAATCACCCCCAGATCTAGGATTCTGTCCCGCCAAGTGCATCGGGGCACTTTTTTAGCATCATATTTGTGATCAGGACCTCAAAAACCTTTGTATAGACTGTCTAAACTCGAAAAACAAACAACTTTGAGCATATTTTCCAAAACCGGCTTTATGCCCAGAATTATACTTCTCTCCAATTGCATTGGGGAATTTTTAAAAATCATATTTTTATCAGCAATCCCAATACTCTTAGTCAAACAGTTTATGCCTGGAAAACAAACAAAGTTGAGATAATTCCCAAGTGCATTGAGGCACTTTCTAAGCATTATATTCCTGACCTGGGACCCTAAAAACCTCCGAGTAACGAGAGTGATCTTATTTTGGCCAATATCAAGCCAGAAATAAAATATTCTTTTGGGTATGCAAAAAATGCATCAAATAAATGTACTTTCACATTATAACAAAAAAATATGTGGTAACATTTTTTTCTGAGGCTTTTACAAATCGAATGCGTCTTGGAACGTTTCGATACGTATACCCACAAAAAAGTCGTGCTTTTAGCGTTTCCTTTTACTAATTTGACTCGACTATAAGATCGCCTTCTGGATTGCCAATGGTCTGTAAAAACATATATTGTAAATCACTTATTTCATACAGCATCATATCTTAGGCATATTGTTAGTATTAAAAATAAACTACAGCTTTAGAAGCCATCTAATATACTTAAATACAACATATGATACAACAAACATTATAAAAGACCAATGTCCAAGTACGAACATATACAAGTCATTATTGTGCTTATAAATAACGTCTTAGAAAAAATGGCAATTTCAGCAATTTCAGAACAAATATGCACACTTTAAAGGGTTTTTCAAAACCTTAGGCAACAGATAGTTGGTTGGTGGAGATTTTAAGCATCCACGATCAGAATCTTTGTAACCACAACAAAACTCTTAAAAGGAGTTCAAAAAATAACTTAATTGCATTATCCACTAGACACCTTATTTATTGGCCCTCAGATATCAGCTATGTAAGTTTGTTACAAAAGGTTTAAGTTGTAAAAATTAATCCTACGACTTTAGTGGCATCTTAATTTGGACTACACTATAATATAATATAGTTGAAAAATCAAAAAAATCTTTACCATACAGCAAGAGGTAGTGTTTCGGAAGAAACTTGGTGAACTAATCAACTTAGGAACTCTACTAGAGGATATATATATATCTAAGCAGGATATGTCCAATATGATTGGTAAGCTAGGCATGACAGAAATGAAACACAAATGAAAGAGCGCTTTTCACTTTTAGTTAAACAAAAAATTGCAAAGAACATAGAAGTACGAAAGAGATGGCAGCTGACAAGAACAAGTTCAGACAAAGCTAGATATAATAAAAAGAACTTAAACAACTAGTACAAAAAAAAATATTAATAAACAAAGAGGAGAGACTTTCTCAGGGTATCTTATTGCAACTTTTTCTTCTCACAATGAATCTCCAAGATAAAGAGGACATCAATAAACTTTTAAAGTCGTCAAATCAGTTTAATCTTTTATTTAGAAAATAAAAAAGGTCATTTTCAATATAATTAACCCAAAGAAGTTTCCAGAGTATGACTTGATCACAGTAAATGTGCTACGAAAATGTATTCGATAACGTTTTAAAGCTATAACTTAAATATTCCATACAATTCTACTCATTAATTACTTACATAATTAATGGAAAGTTCAGGCATAACTATCATACCAAAGCCAGGAAAAAATCTGGCGCAGGTCATGTTCTACAGACCAATAAGTCTTTTACCTCTTCTCTCAAGGTTCTGCTTGGTTTGAAAAATTAGGAACTATCTAAATAGAATATCTCCTCTAAGACATGCAGGTATTATTATTAAGTTTATTATATAAGTATACATCATCAAAAGTACATACAATATTATAGCCTGCAGCATTTCAGGCTGATTGTATAGCGAATGAAGTTACCATAAAAAACTTATTGTCATAAATTCTCTCCAATAGTATGCAAATATGCTAAAAACACTGTCACACTAAGAACTACCACTATAATTTTAAAATAGCTTTAATATACTCATAAATAAAGAAAAAATAAAAGTGATAAACACGCGAACACTTTTTATAAGAAAATAATTTGTATTCTATAAAAGTTATCGAGTACGCAAAGATATCATGCGAATAAATATCACCACAACTTGTAATAATTCGACACAATCTAATATTGTTATAACAACTCAAATAAATGGTGCCTAAGAAATGCTTGGACTAGACAGAAATTAGGTGTTCCTGAATTATCAGTGACGTATAATAACAAACTTGCGTGTCACAATAGGTTCAGTTCTCTATTATAAGCAGTCTACGTAACTTTTTTATTGAGTGCAGTCATGAATAAGCAACAACGCGACGTGTGTAATGAACGCGTCGTGAACTATTTAGAAAATCGTGCGTAGGTGACAAAATGGAAACGCTTCAAAAAAGAACAGATTATGCCCCAGAAAAATTACACAAAATTAGCTGGAAAATTACGTCAGCTCTCAGTATTGATTCTGATCATGGACAATAACACCTATGCATTCCTGAATTGTTGTGCTGCATTTAAACAGGATTTATACACCATAAATAAAGAGAATAAAGCCTCAATTTTGTACAAAATTAAACCTCAATCCAAGTTTTCCAAAAGTATTTAATTTATCGATCAAAACCGTAAAATAACGGCTCCATTTACTACCGCTTAAGCTATAAGCGCCTAAGTTTAATTAATAGAGTGAGTTATTAAAGATTACTTCCATTTATTGTGAGAAGCCACAAAAGAAGGAGATACTTGTCAATACAGCTTTTAGTTCAAAATGCAAATGTTTTAGAGCGATATAGAATACTGCACGTTTTGCTATTCTTTAAAGCAAAAGATGCACGAAAATGAATACGTAAACAGTAAATGTTGAATTTTTCTATTTCAAAAAAGCCGACTTGAAAAGGGTTTTTTGAACAGGTAACTTTCAGTTTCAACTTATCATTATTAATATTAAAATGTTAATTGGAATCCGCATTGCGTCTTTGGAGAAACCATAGTGTTCAAAAAATGCAAGATATATTTTGTTGTTTAATGGTCAATTTCAGTGAAATACATTGTTTAATGCAGCAATTCATTCGTTTGCGCAATACATAAATTTACCTTTTCTTTCCTTGCGGCTTATTCTTCTTCATTACACGCGGTAGCCTTTTATTGTTAGGTCTTGCTGTACTTATGCCATAATTTTTTCTAATAGTCTGCAAAGAAGCAAAACAAGACTTTCGGTAATTGAGGCTAACTTTATTACCACTTTTTGTCTATGCTTATTTCTTGTAATTGTTATATTTGGCAGTTTATAACTTAAAATTCTAAATGTGACTTCTAATTACATAAAATAAGTCCTATATTTTGTAGATAAAAGTCAGCGCTAATCGCTTTTGGAAGTATAAGGGCGTCGACAGATTTGCAAGTCAAAGTTTGCAGCATTATAAAAACGTTGTTGACCAACACTCGTATAAAATCTTCTCTGGCCAAAGAGGCAACAGTAGAACCAGGGCCACCAATTTTTAAGAGTTTCAATGGGGTTTGTGAAAAAACGGTTAAGACAAGAGCTAGATGTGAGCAGAAATGGCAAGCTACGAAGATGCATCTTATCAATAGACATGGCAACTTTCAGTCGTAACTTATATGAATATAAAAGCTGACGAGGGTCCAAAACAGATCCGTGTGTGGAGGAGTTGGCAACGTTCTGCTGACCTACAATGCGAAGGAGAAACCAAGGTCAGAGCGGAGACGGATCTCATCATGAACAAGTAAAAATAGCCATGAAAGCGGAAGAGGTTGAAGGATTTACGGCAATGTGCGAGTGGTCGGTCGCTCTTACGGTATTTGCAAGATAGTGCGAGAGATTACGCGTAGACGCGAATGGCTGCGATGCGTTGAGCAAATTAGTGCTGGTGCGCTGTGCAAACTCTGAGACGTTAGAAACTGAACATACAATACTTATGATGTCGGTTAAGGTAAATTAATCTGCTTTTTTAAAAAGAATTATAAATATTAGAAGAACTTGGGGCCATCAGCTGGTTTGACTCGCCTGTCCGACTTTGGTTTTCGTGGTATTTCTTGAATCTGCATGGAAATGGCGAGACAGATAAACCTGTGAGCATGTAAAATTCTGGTTTAGCGTGTATAACCAATAAATGTACATGCTAGCACACTTGAAGGACGCAGCACTAGCCAGTATGTTATAAACATTACTTAAATGTTGTAGATATTTAAATCAATAGATTTTAATACCTGTGCTGCTTGAAGTATTCTGAAGTGTTTTTTCTATTGCTGTAGTACCTTATGTAACTCCATAAGTTTAGATGCATTTTTGGAGTTTCAGGCGATTATTTGACTAATAACTAAATAACTTTGGCAACAGATGTAAGTCTGTTAGTAGCAGCCTGGCAACTAAAATTTTTATTTTTGTATGGTACTTTAGATTTCAGGTAACCTCTTACCTCTTTTTTGTTACAAGCTAGTGACTTAGCACTCTCTCAGTTTTTTATTATGTAACACTCTTGCCTCTCATAATTTTATTTTATACGACTCTACAATCTTTACTAACCTTTTCATAATTAAGAAGAAGAAAGTTCAAAGCTATAATTGTAATTAAAAATTAAACACCTGATTGACTCTCAAATACTCACATGTTTTACAGTTTTTATACAGCTTTATAATTTTATTTACAAGGCTAGTTCTTATTTTACTTCCAAGGGAAAATACGTATAAATATGTTAGCAGTCTGTAAGTACAAGTGTTAATTGTGCGATTACTCAGATGTGAAACAATCAGAATTTACGCCAGTCAATTTTTTTACAGTCACAGCAAATACTTCAACCCTAACCCTATCAACAGACTCAACGTCATCACCAACTAACAATAACTGGGCCAAAGTTACTCACAAAGAAAACCTAAAAAAATAAATACCATCTTAACCGATCTTCAGCCCTAAACAACGAGAGCGATGAAGAACAACGAAAAATAAATACTAGCAACACCGCGGGCAAAATTTCAAAACCTTCTATACTTTTTGTAATAGGTGCAAAGAATATTTTACTACTTATACTGTTAGAACAAATAACCAAAGCATGAAATGGAAGCCCTTGTTAATAACGAGATATCAGTTCATCGATAATCTATTTTGTAATAATAAAAGTCTTGTATAATAAAAAAATTGAATTTTACACTTACTATTGAAAAGGAGAACAAAATAGTATTTCAATCAATCGACTTTATCGACACTTATAAGATCAAAACGATAATTTAAATTTAAGGTACCAGGTCACAGGCATCTGAAACATCAAACAAATAGAATCTTCTGAAGTTTTTTGTTTAGTAAAGATCAACCCCTGATAACAGAAATTTTAAATGTAGAGGATCTGCAGCAATGCAAAATTAAATTCAAGCCACCTAAGTTAATTAAAGACATCAGTGTGTAAGTTGTCGGAGATTTTGCTTAAATTCTGGTCATAAAAGTCCAAGATGTGTAAAATGCGCAGGCGATTAGCTTACTGAATTATGCCAAAGAAAAAAAAATCCTGTAATGCGTTTTTTGCAGCGGATATCATTACGCAAATTACAAGAAATGGACAATATATAAATAATTGCATAAAACACTTTTTAGCCTTTAAACAGGGACAGTATTTGCACTTTTCACAAATTAAGCAATGTTTACCAATCTCTTCTGTCGTATTGCAAATAACTAATGTGAAACACCAAAAATAGAATTCCTATCAATTTCCCATAATTATAGAGTAATTGAGTAACATATATAAATTGTGCAAAATCTGTTCGTTAATCCTAATGACAACTTAAAAAGTTCTTACAGTGTTTTTTACAATTACAAAAACTAAAATTACATCAAGTTATAACATCTAAATGTTATTAGTTTCAGAAACACGTTTTTCTAAAAAAAATCTTTAATAAAATCTGAAATTACACAACTCATTTCATAAATCATTCAGCTGGAACAACTGAGGGTGGATCGGTTGTAATACTTAAAAGTTCAATTTAGCACCGTAAAACAAAAACAATTATAGAAGTGATTTTTTCAAGACACCAGCGTTTTAATATAGGATTTGACAGATGGGCTCATAGTTTCGATGATGTTGCATCATGTGGTTGGTTCTTGGGTTATAAAGCCGTGGCCAGAGTTAAGAAACTCTTGATGTTTCGTTCACAACTGTGATGGATACCTTCAGAACAAAATCATCTAAAAATTAAAAAACTGTCCCGTGCGTCTTTGCGTTTATACTCATACGAGTGTGGTAAGTGTGGTGTTGGGGGCAATTGTCGTCACGGGATGGTAGATAACGTAATCGGGCTAAATGCAACTTGGGTGGTGATTCGAATGCTTATAAAGGTATCTGCGCGTATGCATAGGTTTTTTGTACACGGTGTGTTGTAAATGTCCATTCTTCGATATTAACATATGTACATCTAAGAAAGCAATCCTATCGTTTAATTCCACTTCCATGGTAAACTGTAGACTTGGGTGTATAGAATTCAAGTGCATAAGAAACGCGCGGCGGGCCCTGGGTTCGACTCCTAGGTCAAAATAACGGCAAACATCGAGTGCTCTCCGGCCATCATACAAACACCTTTGGCGGTCGTAAAGTACATTCTCCTTCTTCTAACGGGTCAGACTAGCTACCTGCCGGGGTACGCCCAACATGGCTCATAGTACTACACGAAATGTGTAGTTAGAAACAGGCTACTAGCCTACATAAGAGTAGAAGAAGAAGAAGAAGAAGAAGAAGAAGAAATTGTGGTAGGGTCTCCTTTGCGTGTCTCCATATCACAAAAGTGTCATCGACGTATCCTAGCCATATAAAAGAGTTATAAAGGTGCTGTATTGATAGCGATCTGTTCAAATTTTTCCATGTAATAATTGGCAATTACATGCCTAAGTGGAATACCCATTGCTACTTCGTCTTTTTGTTCGTAACATACGCCCTGCCAAACAAAGTAACTGGACATGGGGCACTGCTGAAATAGCTCTGAGATATCGTTAGCAAAAATTTTCTTCAGGTGATCCAGGGCATCTTAAAACGGCAGTTTAGTAATCAGGGAAGTTACATCGAAACTGGTTATTAGATCTCCCTCCTGTAGCTAGATGTCTTAAAGATAAAATGTACCGAGTTTTTGATGTAACTGTTGGTATGTCCAAAGTACTGATGCAATAGACTAGATAAGTGTTTGGCCATTTTGTAGTTAGGACCACCGATGGCACTGACAATGGATCGCAGCGGTACATCGTGCTTGTGTATTTTAAGGAACACATACATTTAGGGGCACCGCCTCTTTTTGATGGTGTCATCCAGAGAGAAATTATTCATCAGTTTACTCCTGTTACGTAGTATCCGCGATGTGGGATCGCGTTTGAGCAGCGTATAAGTGTTCGTATCAAGCAGTTTAGTCATCTTCTTCGTGTAGTCCTCCTGTGGCATAACCTTTATTTGCTGGTAAAACAATGATGATGTTATTATTCTTGGGTTTACGTAGAGCATTTAATTTCGCCCTAGATAAGTCCTTTTTAGGCAGCTTAGCAAGGCGCAGGATGCGTAAAAATACAGGATTTGCTTAGACTGGCCAAAGATACAAAAAACCCACAGGATACACCAAGGGTATACTGCATACTTTGTTCGTGTGATCAAGTTTACTTTGAGACTTTGGGCAAAAGATTATTGCTAGGATAAAGAAATACAAACGTCATCTACGCCTTAATCAACAAACCCAAGATTTATCCAACTGTAGGAAATTACCAAAATTATATACAGAGGTGGTGGAGATTTATAAATATAAATTTTTTAACAGAGATAATGGGTTTAATACCTAAATCTTGGTTTATCGCTTTTAAGGGACAAAAAACAGACCGCGATACGGTGAAAGCACGAGTGATGCCAGAAAATGTCAAAATATTACCTACAACGACCCGATTGACGTCAGCAGCTAGTCCGATTGCGTTATCTACTATACCGGAGACGTCAACAATGTCCCCCCAACTCCATTCTTTCCATACTCGAACGGTTATAAAGCAAAAACGCACGGGACAGTTTTAAAAATTAATTTTTAGAATATTTTCTTCTGAAAATGTCCGCCGCAGTTGTGGACTAAACGTCAATGGTTTCTAAACTCGTGACCACATAATGCACCATAACACTGGCCGTGAGAGCCTTCGCATCTTTTTAACGATGTGTTTCCCTTCCAAACACGCAGTAAAAGAAAAATATTTTGCAAAGTATTTCAAAACTATAGTACCTGAATTTATTGCTAGAGCAGAGTACAACATTAATATTACTAATTGGAGACCTAGGATTGTAACGACACAAGGACGAGAACATAAAAAAAATAACAACTTAAAACATTTTCCACAAGAGAGTCTAAAAATAGACGATTACTTAATACAGCAACAGGAGAATTGCAAGATCTATTCAGTAAGAATAAAAATAAATTTATCGGAACATTTCTAAAGATCTAGCACTTACCAAAGCTACAACTATCATTTTATCCATCAATAACAATCTGACGGAATCCAATTCCGAATAGTTTTCAACCCGCATACTGATTGTCACTCAAAGGGACTTTTAGAGGACCAAATCCATTAGAAATGCAAGGCTGCAGATCAGAGGAATAAAGTGGTTGAATCCAGGTCCCTCACATTATTTTACGTCAACATTTCGGTAACTATCCTATCCACGTGAGATCTTGCATTATCATAAACGGTTATGCTCTTTTTATGATTTTTTTATACATCCAATCAAACTAACGTTCCAAACCAGGTTACAAAGTTTCCAAAAATCAATTCCATTGTGATTCATCACCACAATCAGCATCTTTTTATCACCACGTAACTCTTTACGTGGCATTTGAAGTGGTAGTTCAGCTATAGCTAGCCAAATACACTTTTCGTGTCCTTTGGGTTCAGTGTACAAGCGCACTCAAGTTTCAACAATGGGTTCTCTGTAATAGTCTTGGGTTACGCCTATACTGCACCAAATTATCTCTGGATTTCATTATTCGTAATTGCTTCTGGTCTTCAGTGAGCAAATAAAGAAGCCATTTTGCCTGCAATTTCTTTAACTAAAGTTTGTTAGTTTAAATCCGGTGTACAATTTTGCGAGGAATTTTAGTTTTGAGAGCAAGTTGGCGGACACTGTAGCCTTTATTTTCATCTAACTTATTTTTTTAAATTCAATCTTTTGTTCAATATCTTTATGAAAATTCTGGTGACCATTTCTTGACTTACTTGTGTTAATGCTTCCTTCTTTGAACTTCTTGACCCAATCAGCTACACTCCTATATTTGTAAGCGAGTAAAACTAAAAATTTGATGTAATCTATGATCCTTGTCGGTGATTGAATTTTTTAATTTCTGTAACTCCATTTTAATCACTATTAAAATAAAACTTGCACTAGTTAAAAGAAAAGATGTCGTTTAATAAGTAAACCAAACTCGTGTTTCTAAAACTTTAAGTTCTAGAGTAATACCGTTAGATGTCACTTCATGTTTCCGTGGGAATACCTGATAATACATATCAGCTTAACTGCTGAAAAGATGGAAAATTACAGTTGACGACCGGAAATCTATCTATGCAATATTTACCTCGTGCACAATGGCCTACTCTTCAGTTCAGACAACCAGTAATCAACTTTCTCATACGAAAGTACTTCAGGATATATCTTGATAGGCAACTTCATAAAACATGCACAAATTATTGGGACGTATACCCGTTTTCAACAAACAATAAACTGTTTCTATACAAGTTAACACTTAAACCAATCTAAAATTATGGCATATAACTTTGGGCGACATCTCTTAAATTCAACATCGATATTGGAAGCTTTCAATTGAAATATCAGACTCTACAGATGTTTGATAGATGATTTTCCTAAAGATTACATATGTAAATCATATTATTTTTAAATTTTGTCTTTAAAATTTAGTTTGTAAGTTTCTTCTTGTATTCAAAAATCACTAAAGACGCAAGAGTTTAATTGTCACAGAAATATATTTCTGAGTGAGTAAACTATGTGAAAATTATTTGTTTAAACTATTTGCTGCATGTACATATACAATTTGTAAATAAATTAGGACGCAAAAAAATTATAAAGTTCGACTAGTTACAGGTAGCAGATGACATAATTATAATTAGAGCTTTGATTATATGCATATATTGTATGCATGCATATTTTGACAGTTTTTCTAATAATGCATATTTAAGAGATATTTTTGTTTTATTAATTTGCTCAATTTTATTTACAAAAAATTGTTAAAATCCTTGTTCTGAGACTTCTTTAGAAGGTAATTGAAATACCTTTAGAATAGCTCACAAGAAGATTCATTCAATATCTATCTACACTTCACTATGTTGTTAAGGTATTAGTATTTCTTAAAGGTAATCTCTGATTACTTTTCGACAACTACACATTTTAAAAAGCATTTAAAAGCAATTATGGTAGGAAACTCAACTTTCCAACTTATAGAAATATAGAAACTATATAAAAGTTTTTATAGCTATTATGTTTGTTAGAATATATTTACAAGCCCAAGTTATTTCATTTGACTTTGAACAATTTGTGAAGCATATGTCTGAGGTTTAAAGTGTTTATTACATTTTGTAAAATATTTTTTTAAATACTCAAAAAAGCAGTCTCAAAAAGTGTTTTTAAAAAATGATGTCACAATAATACGGACATGAAAATTATTGACTCCTCTTGTATTTTCTGCACAGTTTGTTATAAAAGGGCAAGTTTTTTGTTGCTATTTGATGTTAAAATTATAGTGGAAGAGCTTTTAAAATTAAAATATACTTTCTTATGGTATTTTTGTTGTGTTGGGAACGTTGAATGAAAGCGAACCCGAAAGAGGTTATGTTAGTTCCGTTAATAAATCATTGAGTAATTAAATAATAAAATAATATTAATTATTACAGATGGTGCATCGTATATGGTAAAAGCGTTACAAAATTTAAGTCTTTTTCAGCTAAAGCTAAAAATTATAATAAGTATTTTAAAGATCCAACAATTAAACAGCAGTTAGCTCATTTTAAATAAACTTTTGATTGCATCGCAACTGCCATTGAAAAATTATGGAAACGAAAACTTTTACTAACTAAAAGTTTAAGAATTAATGAAAGCTTAAAAAGCACAATTGCTGAATGAGGCAGTAAAATTTAAAAAAAAAGTTAAAACAAGGCTGCTCTTTTTTAACAAAAAATGAAGGCTACATTATGTTACAAAAATTAATGGTGTATTGAACAGTAAGCAAAGGGATGATCTAGAATTGAATCCAATTACAATATAGTTGTTAATTTACTTTCAAAGAGTAGGGAAGTATTGGACGCCGCTCTTGAAGTGTAATTCAATACGAGATCGTTAGTAGGTGCGAAACGTGAAGATTAATAATTATTGCGCCGTGAAAATACAAGTTCCAAAATACGATTGTATTTAATTCGGTAAGATAACAACTTAATCATTTTGCAACAGTACAAATATATGCATGTAACAGCAGAATGAGGTTCAAGTTCTATTATTTCAGCACAATCAGCATCTTGTACAAGAGAATCAATTAAAAACTCAACATAAGATTAGTTTATGGAACGTCTGGAAACTATTGAAATCTTAAAGGGTAATATCAACCAGCTAATACTAAAGGTAAAAACCCTTGAGCATCCAGAGGTGGCACCTAATGTAGAGCAGGTAATAGAAAATAAAAAAGAATATTACACCGACGAAGAATAGTTAGCGAGAGAAACGGAATGGATAGTCTAGAAGTCAAAGAAAAATAAAAATATAAAACAAAAAACTCTTGAGACTTCGCTACATCAACAACCATCTGCTTCTAAACAACCAGATAACAAACCGAAAGAAATGAAAATACGCTTACCGCCACCAGTTAATCTGGTCAACGTAAGAGAATATAAAACCGTGCATGAAACATTGCAGGCAGCAAAACTTACATATAAAGTAACCGCTATGAATAATGATGTAATTAAAATCTACGTGCTAGACGAAGTGCAATACCGAAGTCTGAGGAATATCTTACGTAATTACGGCGTTGAATATTACACCTACGAAGACAAACAAAACCGACCCATAAAATTTATGGCCAGAGGTATACACCCAACGTGTTCAATAAAAATGATCACAGAAAACCCCAAAGAAAGAGGATTTAAAATTGAAGATGTTGCTAACAGTATAAAAAAATAAAACAGATAAAGTCATTGCCGCTACGTATCCCAGCCTTTAACAAATCAGAAGATCTTTGCGATTATTGTAATTGCAGGATTATAAGTAAAGCATTCATCCCGCAATGCAGAAAATGTCAAGCGTTTGAGCACACCCAATAGTGTCTAAAGTGTGCAGGACGTCATTCTACCAAAGAATGCAAGATAGCTAAACTTACAAAGCCAGCGAATTAGCGAGGCTGTGTGATTGCAAAAGAACTTCAAAAAAGGTCAAAAATCTTAAAAGGGAAAAATAGAAACAGTCCAAGAACAGCTGACCTACAAGAAGCAAGAGTAATAGAAAAAACTCAACAGAATTTTCCCAGTTTACCAAAGACTGTCCCAGCAAAACAACGCAATATAGCGGGAAATAGCTATGTACAAGCGGTAAAAGGCAAGCACGAAAAAAGGAACAAAACTACGTAATTCTAGGTAAAATTAATAAACAAGCGGAGTGCATCAAACCAATTTTAAACAGAGTTCAAAAACTCATAAAAGCAATAAGGCAGCTGCCAAAAATAATAAATACAAATGGCGACTGTTATAATAGCTGCCTGGAATTCAAAATAGACATCTGTCTAATGTCGGAAACACACTTTACTAAAGAAAACAACCTCAACATAAAAGGGTACAAGTTATACCATACCATCCACCCAAACAATACAGCTAGGGGTGGATCGGCTAAGCATACCTTTTAGGGGTCGAGACTCATCACTATTAAAGGTAAACAACTGTACGAAGCAATGAAGTAAGCAAAATGTGCATGTCATTCTATAAAAAATTAAGCTAAATACTCCTCCAAAGACAACGGACCAACTGAACAACGAGGTAGAACAACTAGTCGTGGATCTGCACCGATCAGCATGGAAATAAAAAAGGAAATCGCAATAAACTGCAGAGAAAAGAAAAGCCAGAGAATGATGGCAGCAATAAAGAGCATCAGAAAACAAAGGGCGACTAAATACATTGACTCAATAACTTAAAAGACAAATTTGGGATTACAAAAACGAAACATTTAAAGGATTTTTAAGAGAACTGTTTAATGACAAAGATATAGACTATTTACTATAGAGAGGCATAAAAAAAATTTAGAGATCAAAAACAAATTCGAAGAGAAGATGGTTTTTGGGCGAGAGAAAATCAGCATAAAGCGAACCTGTTCGCAGAGTACTATACCAGCAACCAACAATGGTGACAGAACCCTAATCAGATTAATAACACCAGCAGAAGTTGCTAACAAGATAAACAAAAACACGAGTACTAAAAAACCCAGGTTTTAATCTTATAACAGGGGCTACTCTTGAAAGAGCTCCCAAGAAAAGAAATTGTTAACTTAATATACCTAATCAATGCATCGTTCCGACTACGGTACGTACCCATGCAATGGAATGTAGCGAAAGTAATAACAATTCCAAAGCCTGGCAAACCACCAAATGAGAAAACAACTCACCGACCAGTTTCGTTACTGCCGACGATAACAAAGTTATTCGGAAAGCTCTTGTTAAAACAACTAAAGCTGCTAATTGACGAAAATAAACTGATCCGAAACAATCAATTTATGTTTAGAAACAAACACTCTACGATGTCAGGTTGACAGATTCACGAATATAATCGAAAAGAACAGAATATACTCTATTATATTTTTCGACGTCGTCCGAGTGTTCGATAAAGTCTGGCACAAAGGACTGTAGTATAAGATAGATAAAAGCTTGCATTAAGAACACGACCAACTATTAAAATCGTACGTTTCAAATAGACACTTCAGAGTAAAGTAGCTACTCAGAAATAAAAGAAATATTAACTGGTGTGCCGCAAGAAAGCGTATTAGGGCCTATATACGAATGACATACCAGACATGCAAGAAAACACAATTGTAACCTTTGCTGGCGACATGGCTGTCAAAAAGCAGAGTAAACACGCGAGTAAAGTGTAACACAACATTAATCGGGTGCTATAAAGAGAAAATGTCCTTAAGAATTCCAACATTTTCATTAAAGAAAAAAAGATAGACAAGCTTAGTCTAGTTACCATTACCGCTTAACAAGATGCTAAAAAAATAATCACAATATGTGCGTTTAAATACACAACTGTTACATCTTACGAAATTAAACGCACACTTTCAAGCTACAAACATTTGTTAAGCAATCGAAAACAATGTTTAACTATTTACTATTTAGAATAATATTTATTAAATTTCGGTGTATTTAGCAATCAAAATTAACAATCCTATGAACTAATGCGCACGCTTAAGTACTAAATATTTACAGTACTATGGCATGATAAGGGTACTTCCAGCGAAGTGTCCTCTTCAACCGTCAATTAGGTCTACTGGCCAGCTTCTTCTCAAACGTCTGTCAGGACGGTCTTCAAGTTGTGGATGTAGCAATGTTGCTGTGGCGTTCCAATTTGTCATGCTTCGTTCCTTGATGACGTTTGTGACTTTTAAATCATCGTGGAGTGTCTGGTCGTAGAATTTTCGATTGGTACCTTTGGATTATGGTTATGTTACTTTTGCTTGCACACCCCCAAAGTTCAGCTCCGTATAGCCATACAGGTGAGAGGACAGCCTTGTAGACCAGCAGTTTGTTCTCTAGGGACAAAAATGAGTTTCTTCCAATCAGCCAGCGCATATTTTTTGTTTTTAAGTCAAGATGTTTGCGCTTTTTAGTTATGTGTTCTTTCCAATTAAGTTTACTGTCCAAGTGAAGTCCTAAGTACCTGGCCGTATTGGACTGCGGTATATTTACGCCATTGATGTTGACCGGTGGACATTGATTTTTCCTCGGCGTAAAAGTGACATGCACTGACTTGGTGTATAATAAAAATGTAGATTTTTTCCCTTGAAAATGCGTTTATAACCTTTTTATGTTATATATGTTACTATTGTAAAATAAAAGTAATTATTTAAAACACCTATTTTTATCTTGCATATTTTAATTATTTTATAGTGCATATTTGCATGCATATCTTACATCTACATAAAATGTGTTCTGTTTCTTCCAGATCACTTAAAAAAACCTGTATCAATGTATAATTTTTAATTAATGACCAGTATTAATTAAATTATTTGGATAATTGTTGTTTTATTAATTAATATTTTAGTTTGACACAATTTTCTTAGTCTTCTAATAAATATTATTTTAAATATAAACAGAAATTTTGTGTTATGTGCGTTATGGTATCTATTATTAAGTATTTTTTTATTTACACCATTTCTTCTTAAACTTTTATCCATCCATCAATAATACATCTATTCCTTTTGTTTTCTGTTGTATCAATAAGCTTGTTGTAAACTCACAAATATTAGCAATTCTGCTACGTTGGCCTGCTTAAGCGAAACGAATTAATTTATGCGCACCTTAAATAAAGTCTGAGCAACAGTGCTTTAAAATTACGGCAATAATTTATGGGCGGCTATAGCTTACAGCTAACAAGAGCCTGATATGCATTCCGAAGTCACCCTTGTTTTATTTAGTGACAATCTGATTTGCAACTGAATACGAATTTATTAGAACTCGTACTTTTTGATTTACGGCCGCTCCGCATGCAGGTTTATAGCGTATATTACTTACGTGCAATACGACATTACTTTGCGAGATATGTATTTATCCTCAACAAACGTGCTGCTATTATTACCACTATCACAGCTCTGTTTTTATTGGAGGAAATGGAGGACTCGCGTTCGCTAATAACTGCAATTGTGCTGTGTCGTGAAATATCTATATGTTGCACTTGTATTAGTTTGCTTTAAACTCGTGTAAATATAGATTGCCTTTGCATGGTCGTATTTTGTGGGCGTTTTAAAGTACATACATGTATGCTAACAAAACGTCCTGTTTGTGTTTTCAGAAATTCTCTATTAAAGTAACAAAATTTAAGCTGATCATTAAGTTCTCTTACCCTAATTCTCTTTCGATAAGTAAACCATAATGGCAAGCTTTATTTATTAAAAAGTTTAATTTGAGTTGAAGCTAGCTGTTTAACAGCCTTTATGGCGCTTTAGAGTATTCCTATTTAATAAAATACCGGTCGGCACCCTCATCGATCTCCCGGCTTGTGTTGTATTGACTCGTATGGGATGTTATGCAATCTGTTTATGGGCCCGACAAACGATAAATATGGCGAACACGCAGTCCCCTAATGTATTTATTGCTTTATGCTTGTGTGTGATTTGCGTGACGCCGCGCCATTTTTTCTGTCGCCTCATTTGCATTCCCGTTTGAGCGGTCCCTAAGAGCATTTTTGTATCCAGTTTTCTGTCACTGAACTTGTTTCACTTTATACTTGCGGTTCAGAGCCACTTTGTACTTTTAAGCTTGTCACACTCCATTCGCTTGTTTATTTGCGGAGATAGGCGCTCCGAAACTACCTACTACGTGCAGCCTGATGCTAACCTTGAAGTATGCATACATTGTAGAACCTACTAATGCTTATAATATACAAAGTGTCTAAAAATACTCACTTTTTAAAAATAATAAATGTCTGCTAATGAGTTAAGAAACAATAGTTTAACGATTTAAATTAAAGTTACAGATATTCAAATTGTCTCGAAGCGATCCAGTCTTTTAATTTTCTTTTTAATTAAGTGCTGCTAGTTTTGAGTAGTAAACCTTATCTTTGAAATGTCTCTTTAAAGAGAAATCCAACGCGTAGGAAACTTAACACCACTTCTTTGACTAGTCAATTTGTTTGGAAGTCGCATTAAGATAGGCCTTTCTATCACAATGGTGGCGCTTAGGTACTCTATGTGGCTAAAAATAAATTTCTTCGTTACCAAGCAACTCTTACACACTCCTGCTGCATATCAACATTACCAGTGGCAGTTTGGTCAAAAAAAGAAAGATTTTAAATACTATCATACCGTAACCTCTGTTAAGGTCTTAACCGGTACTCACTTTTTAATAAATACTACTAAAATCTTGATTTTTTCTTTATCGTAAATCATATTTAGATAATTTAAATGCATTTTTATAAGTGTTGACAATTTTGTTTCATTAAAACAAAATCTTAAAAAAGCCAAATTCGCTTAGAAGATAGGAAACAAAAAATTTTCGACCAGAAACGGCCGAAAATGGCCATTTTCAGTCATACCGAAAGTGACCTGGGTCCAAAAAAAGTGGTCACTGCACCCTTTTGGAGATTCCCGATACTAATGGTGAAAGAATTTTTAAACTAACTCTTATCGTTTGGCCTGTACAAATGTTACATGCAATGTAAATGCTATAGACCCCCCCACCCTCTCCCCAATCAAGATTTTCAATCTTAGATACGGGTTAGCTAATAAGCCAATGTACAGAACTTTTTAAGGCAATATAAAGTTTTATTTTATATCTATCGTATAATTTAGAGGTAAAAATTGTATATATGATATATATTTGGCCAATAATAACATTTATCATCTTTGTCTTTGCAGGCATTTCTTTGTATTTAAAGAAACAACACAATCTTAAATTTTAGTTTTAATATACAAATAAGTAGTTTGACTATTATTTAGTTGAAATATAGCAAGTTATTCTAAAAAATTAAGCAAAATAATTTTAATTTGTATATAATACACATATTGCCAATTCTGTTTGATGCCAATATTTTAACCAGATTTTTTTTATTGCCTTGTAAAGTAATACATTCACTTTTGTTTGTTATAAATCTCTAAGTGCACGAAAGTACAAACGTATTTGTCACCTAAGAAATATTGGAATAATTTATTTTTATTTTCCTATACTTGAAGATATTTGTTTATTTATTTTTGAACAACTTGGAGGTAAAATAAATGTCTATATAAATATTTTTGGCAATTTTTAAGTTAGTTTTCAACTATTATAAATACCTTATGCCTATTATTGCCATGTTTAGGAAGTTTTTTGTGTTACCCTCTAATTTGCTCTAGGTGTTTATATAGTGCATCGTCTAAATTTACTTTGCTTATATGAAATTCTAAATGTTGAGTCAATCGTAACGTAGGTATGCTTTTATTTTATTCTAATAACAATATGATTTTTTTTTGTTTTACTAAAATTATTTAAGGGCACTCATGTTAATTTTATTAATTTTTTTAATATTTTTTACAAAAAGTAGTTAAAATTCCTTTTCTGGATTCTTTTGATGTTTTAATTAGTTTTATTTTAAGTAAATACATATAGAAGGCAGCTGAAATACCTTTATAATAGCTTCCAAGAGGGTTTATTCCATATCTATTCACGCTTCGCTTTATTGTTAAGGGATTAGTAATACTGTACCCAACAAATCCCTTCATGAATACACAAATAAACGAAAGGCCCTCAGTCCCCGGCAGGTTGAAAGTAGCTCACCACGGCAGCGGTGAATCCTACCCACAACCAGAGGGTGCGAAGAATCACCGGATGAGGAAAGGCTGCCAAATGACGACGAAGTTGACTATAGCTACGTACAACGCACAGACCCTCAGAACTGAAGAACGACTAGTAGAATTTGAAAATGAAATTAAAGATAAAAGATGGGACGTAATAGGACTAAGCGAGATAAGAAGAAAAGAAGTGTAAAAAAAAGTGTAAAAACAGTGTACCAAACTTCATCTGGAAATACATTATATCATACCAAAAGTATACTAGAAAATAACACAAACACAGCGGGAGTTGGATTTATGATACACAAAAAGGTAAAACAAAACAAAAGAAATAAGAGCTATCTCAGCAAGAGTGGCGTACCTAATACTTCAAATATCCAACAGATAAAATCTTAAAATAATTCAGGTATACGCGCCCACATCGACACACGAAGATGAAGAAATCGATCAGTTTTACGAAGAGATAAATGCCGCAATAACATTAAACAAAACACACCATTATATCATAATTGGAGATTTTAATGCCATAGTAGGAAAAAAAGAAGATAATGAGAAATCAGTAGGATACTTTGGAATAAGGCAGAGAAACCAAAGAGGCCAAACATTAGTCCAATACACAGAAAGACAAAACCTATATATTATGAATACCTTCTTCAAAAAGAAGGAAGGAAGAAAGTGGACGTGGAGAGCCCCGAATGGAACTACAAAGAATGACTTTATTATATCATCCCATAAACATCTAGTTGCAGATGTGACGGTAACTAACAAATACCCAACAAGCAGTGATCACAGATTAATAAGAGGAAATATAAGGATAAATGCACAAAAGGAACGAATAAAACTAATAAAGAAAAATAAACAAGAAATACATAGAGAACTTCTTAAAGAAAAAACCAACGAATACAGAATATAATTGAGAAAAAACCTCTGGTACAGCAGAATTAGAAAACAAGACACAATAGAACAAATAAATAAAAAGATGACGAATGCAATATTACAAGCAGGAAAGAAAACAGCTAAACAACAAAAAACAAAAAAATGTAAAAAAAATATCAGGAACGAAACAAAACAACTATTAGAAAAAAGACAAGAATTAGCAAGCCAAGGTAAACGAGGTACGGTAGAATACACGGAACTAAACAAAACTGTACGAAAGAAAATAAAAGAACATATCAGAAGAAATACAGAGGTTTTAATAGAGAAAACAATTGAAGAAAACAAAAGCTTAAAAGTGATGATAAGAAAAATAAACACAAATATCAACATCATTAGCCATCTGAAAAAAGAAGACGACACAATAACGTATGATAGAAAAGAAATCATTCACACAACAAAAAATTTTATCAAAAGCTGTACAGCGGCAAGGTAGAAAAACCAGATAAAATAAAAAGGAGACATATTCTTAACGTCGGATCGGAAGAAATACCGGAAATAGAAGCAGACGAAATAGAAAACGCAATTAGGGAAATGAAATTAAACAGAGCTCCGGGAGAAGACGGAATAATCCCGGAACTTATTAAATACGGAGGAAAACAATTAATAAAAAACCTAAAGATACTACTAAATAAATGCTTGGAAGAACGGAAAATACCACAGAATTGGAACAACGCCGTAATTGTGTTGTTACATAAGAAAGGAGATAAGTCAGATCTAGGAAACTATAGGCCAATAAGTCTTTTATGTCAAGTATATAAGATGCTGACGAAAATAATAACAACAGGATTAACAAGCAAATTGAACAGTATCAAAACACCGAACAAGCAGGTTTTAGAAAAGGGTACAATACTTTGGATCACATACAATCACTCCGAAACATCATCGAGAAAACAACAGAATACAACAAGGACATATATCTAGCTTTTATAGATTATAATAAGGCATTTGACTCGATAGAAATATGGGCAATTATAAACTCATTACAAAACAGCAGAGTGGATTCCAGATACATAGAACTCATCGAAAATATATACAAGGAAGCAACAAGCACTGTGAAATTACACTCAGAAACAGAGAAAATAAAATCCAAAGAGGAATAAGGCAAGGAGACTCTATATCGCCAAAGCTCTTCACACTGGCAATGGAGGACATATTCAAAAACTTTAATTGGGAGAACCATGGTATCAATATAGAAGGACGAAAATTAAATACACTAAGATACGCAGACGATGTAGTGCTTATTGCAGAAAATCGATTGGAACTGCAGGAGATGATGGAAGAACTGAACGAAAAATCAAAAGAAATAGGACTAACTATGAATATGACAAAAACAAAAATAAATGAAGAGATCCTCTAACCAAGATGACGGTCCCATTACGCTAAATGGGGAAACTATAGAAGAAGTAGAACAATATATATACCTGGGAGAAAACCTGCGAGTAGACAGGAAAATGCAAACGGCAGATGTAAATAGACGCATTAGACTCGCATAGACAGCTTACGGAAGATTGAAACATATATTAGAGAGTAAAGAAAAAAGATTTAAGATACACATGAAGATAAAACTATTAAACCAATGTGTAATACCGGTCTTGCTATACGGAGTTGAAACATGGGCAATGACAAAGAAGACCATGAGTAAGATGCAAACTACCCAACGACACATGGAAAGAGCGATCCTCAACATAAAACTGATAGACAAAAGTCGATAAAATGGATTAGAGAACGAACCAAAATGGAAGATGTCAAAAACAAAATAATACAAGCAAAGTGGAGATGGGCAGGACACATAGCGAGGATGGAGAAGAAGAAATCGACAAGAAAAACGACTGAATGGAAACCATGGGGAGAAAAACGAAACCCAGGAAGGCCCATACTAAGATGGTACGATGACATCAGGAAAGTGGCAGGAAGGGGATGGATGAACGCAACACAGGATAGAAGCAAATGGAGGGAAATGGAGGAGGCGTATGTTCACTTATGGACAATAAACGCTGGATAGAGAGAGAGAGAGAGAGAGAGAATACTGTAAGGTAATTCTGAGTTACTTTTCGACAAGTAAACATTTTAAAATGCGTTTAAAAGCAATAAAAAAAATCACTTTCCAACTTATAGAAATACAAAAACTATATAATAGACTTTACACGTATATTGTGTTTGCTGAAATACATATACTAGCCCTAGTGATATTTTGATTTTATTTGACTTTAAACAGTTTGCGGAGTTTATTCCTCTGTTTATTTTATCTTGTAAAAACAGTATCTTTTAAAAATACCAAAACAAGGAGCCGCGAGAAATGTTTTATTAAAAAAATAGGGTCAATATAATACGGACTTGAAAATTATTGACTACTCTCGTATTTTTTGCGCAGTTTGTGATAAAAGGGTAAATTTGTTATTGCTGTTTAATGATTAAAAAAAAATTAAAAAACGCATTAGCCGTGGATTTGTATAATTTTTAGCAGATAAAACAACTGAATGTAAATAATATGTATATAGCTAATTTGGTGTTTGGAAAAGTTAAGTAAATTTTATTTGGCGAATGAAATGCCAATAAATAAAGCAATGTAAATGGTTACAAATATATATATATATATATATATATATATATATATATATATATATATATATATATATATGATAAAAGCACAATTTAAAGCTTTTTTCCCTAATTTAATTTTTTTACTTGTTTATCTCGTAGTTTAAATCCCATTACTGTTAGTCTCAAATATAATTTAGTTAATAGTTTATTTTAGAATATTAAAAATATTTTATTATTATATTTATTGTATAAGAAAAAGTATCCTGAACTCCTTTTAGCACTATAGCCGATTTTAACAAGACGGGATACCTGATAAAATTTTATAAATTTCTTGCAACGAATTAAAATCAAAGATCTATATCAGTTTGATTCTCAAAGTTCAACTGTGGTTGAAAATGATATTTATTATTTTAGAGATCAAACAATTAAACAGCAGTTTGCTTACAATAAATCTTATTTTGTTAGAATCGCAACTGCCATTGAAAAATTACAGAAGCGAGAACTTTTACTTCATAAAAGTTAAAACATTATTGGAATATTTTTTTTAGTGACAATAATGTTAATTTACAATCTACTTAACAAAAGTATTCAGTAAATGTGTTGCTAGGGGAGGCAGTGAAAGGAGAAGTCATCCATTGATGACACTCCCTAGAAGCACCATTTACGGGAGGTTGGTGAGGTCTTCAGGCCACGTTTTCTTCAGTCTTCGTATTGGTGGATGATAAGTGGAAAGCTGGTGAATTAGTGGATTGCTGTCCATCTAACTTCTGGTTCTAATTCATCGCATATCTTTTGATTTTATCGACAACGAATGGGTCTTGGTGGATTGTTTGGTTGGTTACAAACCAGGACGCATCAACAATTGCGCGGAGGGTTTTTGACTGAAATTGTTGCAGTGCTTTTATTCTGGTCGGTTTAGCACATCCCCAAAGTTGTATACCAAATGTCCAAATTGGTTTCAGCATCGTTTTGTAGAGTAGCAGCTTATTTAGCAGCTATTTATATAGACAAAGTATTCTAGTATTATATGGGCAATAAACTGCCGTAATAGATGTTAGAGAATTAATTAAAGAGGTGAGAATAGAAAGAGGAGTTAGTCGAAGCTTAGCGCTGTTACCACTACTATTCAATGCATATGTACAATTGGAATTCAGTAAACTGCGGAAAAAGATTACGCAGCTAGGATATATAGACGATATAGTTGAGAGAAAAGAAGCAGAACTTAAAAGAAGTGCTGGAAGAGTATAATATAACAATAAACGCTAAGAAAAGCAAAATTGTGACCTGCAGAAAAACACTAACATAACGAACAAGAATTTTATTCAAACATTACATTATAGAGGAAGTGTTCTTACACTTAGGGAGCATAACAACAAAAGATGGAAGAAGCAATAAGGCAGAATACGTTAAGCTCTTTTCAAGAAGTGGGGGCTGCTAATATGGTGTAATATAAAGCAACTTCTGTAGTCATTCGTCTGGATCAGAGCACTCTATTGAAGCGAATCTTGGACGATAGCAACCAATAATAGGAGTATTATTGAAGTAGATATTTTTGATTTTTTTAAGCTTTAATATAATTTTTTCCTAAACAAAATGCTTATATTACTAGTTCTACAAATATGTCACAAATGTTAGAAATATATTGAAGACTTTATAGGATATTAAATAATAACTTGGTTAGAAGTTTACAAAAAGATCCTGCTCGGTGTGGAAGAGGGTGCAAGCAAGTGTAATCTAAAGCTTAATTTCATCTTATGTAGATTCATTAAATGTAGCCGTAATTAAACCGCAGATTGTTATTAAAATACTTTTTGCAATTATGAGAACACCAAAACGCCCCCTTACAGATAGCAGTTTCGATTAGGAACTTTTCAGGTCGTTTTTTGCCGGCGGGTCGCCGCGCGGGCTGCATTATTACCGGAAAGTAGACAAACTGGAAAATGCACGCCTCGCTTATCAAGTAGTTTGCATATAAATTAAAAGTGGCAAGCGTGCGCCGTAATTACATCTCCCGCGCCAATTTTTACCTCCGCCCCGCTCGCCGAGCCCGACCGTCGGCGGGCCTGCGGAGGATAAGGCACGACCCAAAGACATTTGCAAGTGTATTACAATCCAATATTAAATTGAGCCGTCTTCGTGACTCGTTCCGGAATCTTTTACAGCGGGTCGGTTATCTTCTTGTACGGTCTATAAACCTGCAATATATTCCAATAAAGCGGAGGTTCGGATGGGTCACAATTTATGCCGCGCGCTCCGCCTGCATCCCAATGCCGCGCGGCCTCCGGGGTGTTGCACCTGTGCTTAGCGACGAAGCCCGGAGCTGACAGCGCGAAAGCCCCGACATTAAGGGCGCCGCGCTCATCGGAAATAATTAGCTCCGAAATTGAACTTTGCATCAAGATTTACGAGCCTGTTTGATTGCGCTCGGCGAGCTCCGGCCAACTTCTGGTATAAATTCTGCGATTCCGGCGGCGAGCTCTACGTGCAAGTTCATAATCCGCTGCAGCGCCGCTTGGGTGCCGGAAGGAAGCGGGTTTATGAAATTTTTATGGTGTTCTTAGCCGTTACGACGGCTCGTTGGTAACAGACATCTTGCGAGTAATTTTCGGCTAATTTGACGGGGAGAGTATGGTAGCGATTTAGTGTATTCAGGATGCACTCTATATGTTGGATTTATTTTATTTTCTACTGGTGCTGAAGTTCTATATGAAGTCTAATTGAGAGCGCCACTTATCTTGGACCAGGCACTTACAAAATGTCGTTGAAAAAGCGCAGAAAACCTCTAGCAATGTAGCGAGAATAATGCCCTGAATCACAAGAATCACAACTAGGAAAATACTTAACTCGGTCACTCAATCGGTATTACTCTACGTAGCGCCCGCATGAATAGACGGGCTCAGAACGAAAAAAAAAACTAAACACGGTAATATCGGCCCAAAGACCGTCTCTAGTGAGAATCAGTTACGCATATAGGACCACCTCTACAATTGCATTGCAAGTCATCACGGCTATCCCCCCACTAAACCTAATGGCAATCCAAAGAGCCAACAACTACGGAGCCAGTGAGGAAGTAAGACAACAAAATGAAGTAAACACATTAAGCGAGTGGCAATTGCAGTGGCAAAATTTCAATCAAGGTGCCTGGACCCAAAGGTTAATTCCCCAAGTCAGATGCTCACCGGACATGGTAACTTCAGCACATACCTGCATCGCTTCAGAAGGACAGAACGACAAGTGCATGTATTGCAGCTGCATCAAATGGGCTGGGAGAAGAAAAGATACTGAAAATAATATAAAACCAAACTCACACCAGAAAACATCTGCAACACCATGTTGCAAAGAGATAAGGACTGGAAGGAGGTAAACCAAATATGTATCAAAATACTTAAAAACCAATTAGAAAACTAAAAGAAACAATTTAAAGAACGAGATACCACCCCCACCCGAAGACATGCACACGCGGTACCAGGTGGGATACGTGGGTGAAGAGAGAGATGTAGATGGGTTTAACTGGTAGGTGGACCCTCTGGGTCTATATCCAACATGCCCGGGTTATTCGAACACCTAGGCCCGGGTATATATAAATATTTCTAACCCTTCATCTATAAAATAAAGAAAGCCTAATTGAGAAATTTGCATTTTAACATATTTTAATGGTGCAATAGAAACATAACATTACCCTTATAGAAAACATATAAATAAAAAATCGCTTTTTCTGGCTATGCTAAGTGAAATGATAATTTGGTTAATTTTTGCTGTGTAATAAATCTCAAATTATCAAGAAATTACGAATAATAAAATTAAGAAAGTGGAAAATAGATAAGCAAAGGTACAAAGTGATTATTTTACAGATTACCATCAACTAAAAAGTAAGTTTAGTTAAGAGATTTTAATTAATAAGAATTTTTTTAAATAATATATTGCAAATTTACAATTTACTTAACAAAAGTATTCAGTAAATGTGATGCTAGGGGAGGCAGTGAAAGGAGATTTTTGTCGAATTAACCAGTATATCCTATTTACTTTTAAGTTGAGTTGCTGTCGTTTAGCTTTAATATGGGCTTTCCCGGTTAACTTCTAATCTAAGTGAAGCCCAAAATATTTAACTTCATTTTTGATTGGTATGGGATATTATAAATGGTAACTTGAGTACAGCCGATTTGCCTTGTACTAAAAGTTATTTGTGTAGATTTATCTCCGTTGACTTTTATTCTCCACTGGTTTAGATATGTTTGTAAAAGGTTTAGATGTATTTCGAGTTTTTTAAATGCTTGGTTAGGATTTGGATCTAATAAAATTATGATTGTGTTATCGGCCAAGGTGGAGTTAGTGTGTTGTTTGTGGTTGGGAGGTCTGATGTAAATATAAGGTATAGAAAGGTCCAATAACGCTGCCTTGCAAGACTCCGGAGTTAATAGTATGGTAGCTTGATAAAGAAACCTCCAATTTAATTTAAAAGTGTCTTTTGTTCAGATAAGATTTTAGTAATTAGTAAATTGTATAAAGTTACGTCTTTTTTATTTTGAACAGTAGTAACTGAATGTTTCGTTTCAATTTTGTTGTATTGCATTGTGTAGTTCGTGTGTTAGTCTATTGAGAATGATCTTGTCCAGTGGGTTTCTTGACCTTTACGATTTGTTGCAGGCTCTGCGTCCTTCATCAGTTAATTGCTTTATATGGGGTGGTATATTAAGACTTTCCAAATTTTGTCTTGTCGGAGTGACCTGCCAGGCTGCTTCTTGAATAAGCTTGGTTACGTATTCTACAGTTTCATCAATTTTATTTGGATTATGCATTTTGTAGTTCAATTTGATATTATTGTTTATTAGGAAAGAGCCCATATGAATTGGGTAACACTTAATATATAAAACCTTAAATACGAATTAAAAACGTTTAAAGTCAATGACCTTCTATTGTGACATATATATGAGAACAAATATCTTAAATATACGTATGATAATAATATTGTATTGGTAGTATTCCAGTCAGCTTAACTAGTACATAATGCAAAGTCTAGCAAATCAGAAAAGTTATTTAAGTCTGTTGGTCAAGTAGTTGACTCGCAGGTAAACAAGTACCGCAGATCGTTTTTGATGGATTATTTGACATAAGTTACGTCCTTTCGTAGTAATCAGCCTGGACTTCCAATCAGTATGCTTGGCATTCCAGTTTCCCGCGATCAAAAAATGTGGACCTAACAAAATTAAGAATTCCTGATATTCTGCAGGTGTTATGTTATGTCTAGGTGGACTATACACAGCTCTCATGGTTAAGGTTTGTATTTGTATTAGAATACTTTCATTTTTATTAGTTACCTATGGTGGTAGTTCGTAATGACTGACAAGGATCGCTGAACCGTCGGGATGATGTGCTTAATAAAAGCTGTAGTACGGGATCTTTATTACAGTGTTAATAGTAGAATGACTTTCTGAAATTTATAATATATTTATGTTTATATTCGAAAATAGAGTAACTTTGTAAATATGGTTTTTTAGGCTATTATAATTCTTATAGAAGTAGCCATTATTGGTTATCTTGTTGATGACTGATGTGAACATGGAGAAAATCATGCTATTCTGATTAGGAAGTTGAGAGAACATATTTGTAAATTTGCTATTTCATTATTACTGCTCGTGCCGTTTTCGCATAGGTCTAGAAATTTTAGAAGTATGGAAGTTGTTGGTTTGCTATTGTGTTCGCAACTGTATGTATGAAACCTTTAAAGTTTGGTGGTTAGGCATTTTTTAGCTTTAAGATCTCTATAAACAGTACATCCTTTATAGTTAGCCTACACAAAGCGTATTTAGCTGAAGTGTCCTTGTTCTTTGTACATAATTTGCTGTCATGCAGTCTTTCACATTTACACAGTTGAATCCTGATCCGACGCCTGAAAGGACATGAAGGAAACGAGAAAGAAGAAGAAGAAGAATTGTTTCCTGCAATGGGACTTGGAATGGCCGTAGTGTTGGTAGCGCGCACACTGAATTGTATTATTTTTGATTCGCGATGCTTTAATTTTTATTTTAGTTCTTTGGAGGTATTCGACAGCAAATATATCTTTGTTATTTGGTTTGAGTTCAAGGTCGATAAAAAACATAGGCACTTATCCTATAACATTATATTATTTATATTTCTTACTGCGTGTGCTAGTTCGCTTGGTTCATCCTTAATATGTTGGAAATTGGATGGTGTAGATTTTAAATTACAACTCTGTACACTCTTTCTTGTTTAATTTGGTATGTGTGATGGATTATACCTTTTTCGCACAAATGTTTAATCGGTTTTCTGTGGGCATCCGATGAAAGATATACTTTATTTTGGCTGTATTATTTGCTAGTGTTTTAGAGTAATATTTTTTATTTTCGATAACTTTGACAAAGTTACCAGTCTTGGCTTGAATGTTATTGACTATAAACGTATACAGGTAGAGGTCTAAATTCTGGGATTTGGGGAGATTGTTTTTGATACAATGGGAGCATAGAAAATTGATTTTGGTACATTTGCATTCATTTGGAAACGTGGAATTTGATTTGTTTGATTGGCTGCGATTATGTTTGATTTTGCATCGTGAACACTAGTTGAGGGTCATTATAGTTGTAAGGTAACATATCGGATGGGTTTATTTTACTGCACAGATAAACAAATTTATTTATGCAGTACATATATGTTGTTTATTACTCCAGCCAACTTTCAGATTTAGGAAAGCGGCAGTAGACACAAACTTAAAAAGAATAATAAATTCAAAATTAAATTAATAAATAAATTCGCCTGCCTTTAGCAAGACTGCAGATTCGTCGCTGCGACACCGTATCCAGGATAGCTAAGCTCGCATGTTCGCTCGGTATGAAAGCGAGCTCAACTCGAAAAAATTTAATACTAATGTGGACTGAAGACAAATATAGTAAAAAGAAGAGAAAAAAAGACAATGAAGAAGAGAAAAACGTCATTAAAAAAAGTAAGACAACTGAAAGGTTATAACCAAAACCAAAACCCTTATTATAACTCCAACCTATCATCCGATACCAAGAAACTCCTCATACTCCGAGAAAAATCGTCCAGAATGCCCAAATTGCATGGTCTCCCAAAAATTCACAAAGAGAACTTTCCTTTACGCCCTATAGTTAGTGAGGTTCTCCCACCCACAACCTAGCCAAATACCTTGCCAATACTCTCCAACCTCCTATCATTTCCTAGAAATACTTAAAACCTTCCCTATACGCAAAGGTGACATCATGGTCAGCTTTGATCTCGTTTCTTTGTTTACAAACATCCCAATTCTTGATACCATACAGTTATTAAAGTCAACGTATAATATAAATAACAATATTCTCTCCCTAATAAACCATTGCCTATCCAATACTTACTTTAACTTCCAAAATAAATTTTACCGCCAAACTAATGGTGCTCCCATGGGTTCCCCACTTTCACCTGTCATTGCTAACCTTTTTATGGCCGATTTTGAAACAAAAGCCCTTGCTTCCTTTCACCTTAAACCAGCTCCTGGATACGATATGTCGATGACACTTTTGTTATCTGGCCTCATGGACATGATAACTTCCAGAATTCCTTTCCAACCTCTACCAAATCCACACCAATATCAAATTAACCATGGAAACTGAACATAACAATTCCCTTCCCTTCCTAGATACTCTCATAATAAGAAATCCTTCTAATGAAAGCTTTTATTACACTGTCCACAGAAAACCCACTCACACTGACCGCTACCTAAATGCCAAATCCCATCACCACCCTGCCCAAATCCATTCAGTTGCAAAACCCTCATAACCAGATCCATCCGACTTTCCGATATGAAAAATCGCCAAACAGAAATCAAATCCATTACCACCACCCTTCTACAAAATGGATATTCGAACAAATCCTTAACTAATATAATCAAAAATAAATAAAAACGCTAACTCTCAATCCCAAAACCCTCCTGACCAACAAAAAGCATTCCTACCTTACATCAGAGACATCACCGATAGAATAAGCCGCATACTAATGCGGAAAATTATCCGCACGGTGTTTATGACCAACAACCAAATATCTGGGCTTATTCGCACAGCAAAAGATCACTGCCCCAATGAATCCCAAGGAGTGTATGAAATACCTTGTGGAGACTGCCAAAGGACCTACATAGGTTAAATAAATCGGCAAATATCTAGCCTAATATACGAGCATTCTCTGGCCGTACGGAAGAGCGATAATGGTTCGGCACTTGCCAAACACACCAAAGAAACAGGCCACAAAATTAATTTCTCTTGGGCTAAAACCATTGCCCCCATTTCCCATTTTACCAGCAGAATAGTAAGTGAGGCAATTGAAATAGAAAAACGCCCACAGTGCCTCAACACAAGAGATGACAGCCAGCGTTTGCCTGTCATGTGGAAGTCCCTTATTGCTCCGCACCGCCAATTACGCAACACCCTTAATCCTACAACCTTTCCCCAACTTTCCCCAACCCAACGCATCTCCCGCCAAACAAACTTCCAGCCCTATAAAAAATCAAACAGGTCACACGAAAGCTCAGTCTTATTCAAAGACTCATAGCTCTCCTTGTGGAGTAGGCAGATTGAGACCTCGAGTGAAGAGCTAACTTTGAATATATATATATATATATATATATATATATATATATATATATATATATATATATATATATATATGATATAAGTATTAAATCATTATGAGATGAAAGCACAAAGACCTTATATTTAAATAGACTCTCATAAACGATCACGACTAGCTTAAATGAAACGGCAAGGAAAGCCTTGAAATTAGAAAAATAGACCAAAATAAAACAGAACACATAAAACGATAGTTCAGTTCGAATGGAAAGCAATTTATACTATATTTAAAGAAAATAAATACATATGAAGGCACATAATAGATAAAAAAATATGAATACATTTTTTCAAATATTTGTACAAGAAAGAAAATGAAGACACCACCACTAATCAGTATATAAATAAAACAAAAAAACTACCAGAAATAGTAAAAAAGTCAAAATTAGAAAAGTATCTGGACCAGACCATAATATACAAAGCGAATTCCTCAAATACGAAGACACTCATCTACATAGGAACCGATAAAATTTTTTCAACTTCTGCTAGATACAGAAATATTTACCAGATGTATGAAATAGTAGCATTATGATACCTATTTTTAAGCAATAAAATAAAAAAATCGCACTAAACTACAGGGAAATAGCATTCTTTGATACAGCCATGAAGATTTTTACCAGTATATTAAAATTAATATTAGTCAAAAGAATAGAATTACACGAAAAAATAAAGCTGCAAAAACATCAGATCTATCATTGATGCCGTATTCGTTATACGTCAGTTCTCAGAAAAAGCTATTGAATACAATAAATCCGTATCTTTATATAACTAACAAAATCATTTCATAGAATCAAACTCTATAATGTAATGGAAATATTTAAGAAAAGTAAGAGGCCCACTGCAGTAATTTGTCAAACAATCAACATACGAACTAACACCAATCAGAATAAACAACAAACTAACAGAAGAAACAAAAATCATATCGGAATAAAACAAGTACATTTTCTGAATCCAATTTTTAAACTAATAATGGACAGGATAAAAAAAGTTAACAGTGCGGATACCAAATAAATGATAAAGAACTGAAGATCATTTGCTCTGCAGATGATGCCGTCATAACGTCAGATAATAAAGACAATCTCTAACTGATCTCATATTTCTTCTATCTAAAAGCTCGTGATTATATTAAAAACATATCAGTAGAAAAAGAATATATAGTAAAATCAAAAGAACCAATTAAATATAAATTAGTTATCAAGAACAAAATCATCGAACAAGTCATGTCCTTCAAGTACTTGGGCATCGATATCTCAAGCGATCGAAGCGAAGTGAAGATGCAAACTAACAAAGCAGTAAATTGGTACGTTTAAAAATATCGTACAAAAAAAAAATGTGAACATGAAACCCAAAGCCAAAAGATATAAAACCTGCATCCACCCAGTGACGACGTATGTAGTAGAAACTAGAGCAGACATATCGATCAAGAAAAGAATGCTCCGTATGACATAATGCCAGATGAGAAAATTCGACAAATATACAAAGTAAGGTAATACAATTTGGGTTATAATTATATAAAAACATATAAATTTGTTTGTTAACCTATTGAAAAATAGTTTGTAATAGATGTTCATAACGGGGATGTGCTGGCTCAGATGGTTCAACCAGTCGGCTCTGTCCTCTAGCTGGCGCACGCGAGTTCGAGTCTCGCTCAACCCATGGGTGTGTGTTAATGTCCTAGAATAAGTGCATGTTAGTGGGCACAATAATAAGCCCTTGTGACTGCATTGCCTGTAAGTGCCCCCCCCCCCCAAAAAAAAAGATGTTCATAACTCAGTTTCACCTAGGCTAGCAACAAAATATAAACACGCCCCAATTTGAAAAAAAAATCAGCAACGGCTCGTAGTTTGCATCATAAATAGTGATAAGTACCTTGTTTTAGGGGTCTTAGGATCTCAGACAAATCAAGAAAAGTCTCAGTCGAAGAAAAACATGAAGGCATATCAGTGGTTGACACAACACATTTAGCGATCTATATAACCGATAAGATTAAACTAATTCAGTAGCATTGTAAGCTTTTTAATATTAGTTATTTTAAACAAGTAAAAACTGTTTTTTGTATTTGAAAACAAAGACTGAATTAAAAAAGTTACAAACATTGCGCTGCCGTGTCTTGAACACGAAAAATGTGCCGAAAATTTACCTAACTTCGATATGCTTTTGTTAAAGTTAAATTTATTCACTACTCAATGTATGTATGAATAGTACAAACCTTTTGTTTGCCAATATAAATTATTTAAAATTTGTATTATAATAAAAGCCTATAATGATAAAATCTTTAATTGCACCTATAAAAAAGTTTTGATATTATGACGCCGGATATAGAACTGTGACGACAACCTTAAATTGTAAACCAATATACATACATACATACATACAAAAAAATTAACCAAAACTTTTTAAAAATAAAAATGATTCCGGTCTTGTGTTTCGGAGCGGAGCCCAAAACGCTCTACCTGCTATTAAGGTCAGGCCTGCATTTTCTTTTAATATTAATATTAGTATTGCGAGTCATTTTCTATATACTTCAAAACACAAATTCTAATCGCTGATCGCCGTAATTGCAGCTTATCTGTGTCGCGGTGGCCTTGCAGATAGCGCTCGCGTGAGTGTTAAAATTTAAAATGTCAAACATAAACCTCAATGTTCGGTTATAATTTAAATTATCCTATAAATCAAACCATGCACTCTCACCAATAACCCCGAATGGGAGGACAAATCTACCCGCCAAACTACAATTATTCAATTCCCGCACAATCATAGAATTTCATACTGCTGACTCTTTATGCAAACCAATCAACGGTCGTTGCTACTCCTAACACAACCTCCCAGAATGCAAATAAATCAAGCCAAAATTTTGCAATAAAAGAATTTGAAACACCAGACTAGGATGAATCGTCAACAACAAACAATAATCAATGGCAAGTCATAATATCCAAAAAACAAAAGACTTACCAACTCCTCAACAGAAATTAGAGAATTTACACTCTATAACACACATAATAGATACACTACCCTATTTCAACCAGAAGACAATAACAATACCTAAACTAATAACTACACACAACAACCAAAAATACCAAAACCACCCTCCATTTTCATATATCACCGTTGACTCTTATCGAAAGCTACAAAAGCACCTCACGGTCGAAAAAATAGTCCACCACACTTACCAGTTAAAAGAAGATCGGGCATAATAAGATACCTCTACCACTCTATATCAACGGGAGAAATTAAATCCGAATTAGCAAATCTCGCAATATATCGTCAATATTCGCCATCGGATAACAGTGACGATCGACATTAAATCAAAATCAAAGCTTGCAACTCATAGCGAAGTGGCGAAGCAGTCTCCCAAATTGGAGAACCCTCTAGTTAGGTCACTAACGCTGACCTTTGACAAATCAGTTTCAAAATCACTAGCAAACAAATCTTTTTGGTCACCTGTCGATTGGTGAAAACAGAATTTGGAAATTCCCAGCCGTTCTCGAGCTTTTGCTCGGACGGGTGGACGGACAGACAGACGGACAACATGAAGTTAGTAAGTGACTCCGCTTCACGTCGCCACTTAATAATAAAACAGTATATAAAATAAAATATCTAAGCAACATGAAAGTATCAACTGAAGCATCAAGAAAGAAAAATATAATTCCACAATGCACGCGTTGCCAGGAGTACTGGCACACTAAATCCTACTGTACAAAACACTACACCTGCGTAAAATTTGGTAGAAACCGTAACACTCAAGTATGTCAAAAAGATTCTAACACGCCCGCCAAATATGCATTGTACGAGGAAAACCACACAGCAAATTATGCAGTCAACAAAGACTTACAATAAATAAGGTAAGGCCCAAGCAGAAGATCAATTAACAATCTTCAACCACAATTCCCGACACCACACCAATTTCCTCCTCTACCAAATCAACCAACCTACCAACCTGCGCCTCCCCCAAAATTATCAACAAACCGCAGACCTTTCGCGCAAGTAACCATCAACACAACAACTCCAACACCACCAATGATCAACTAATTGGACAGCAACTATCACACTTTCTCTCAGAATTTAAAAATATGTTTAGGCAATTAATCAATCAAAATAACATGGTGTTAAACATGCTGTCAACTGTCATTTCCAAACCAGCTTAAAAATGGCTTCGTCAATACGCATGGTATCGTGGAACGCAAATGGGATATCAAATCACATCCCAGAAATAACAATATTCTTACAACTGCATAAACTTCACATACTACGAATCTCCGAAACCGATGCTGCGAATCGAACTGTCATTAAAATCCCAAACTATACCGTATATCTTACAAATCACGCGGATGGAACCGCTCATGTAGGTTCAGCAGCGAATACAAGAACTGATTTACAACACTTGGAATTGTAATTTTATCAAACCAAAATTCTAGAGCACGCTATTACAACTAGAAACCAGTGCCTACCCACTCACCGTGGCAGCTGTTTACTGCACACTTCTGCATCGCATTACTTATGAAGAGTATTAAGAATACTTCCAAAACTTTGGGAATAAATTCATAATTGCTCGCGACTGGAACGCTAAACACACTACTTGGGGATCACACATAATTACCCCGAAGGAGATAAACCTCTTCAATGCTATACAAAACCTTAATTTAAACTACTTATCAACCTACGAACCCACTTACTAGTCTAGTGATCTTTACAAAATCCCTGATCTTCTGGACTTCACGATCACGAAAGGTGTCGCCAATACGTTTTTCAAAATAAAATCCAACTGTGACTAATCTTCCGATCACTCACCGATAATTATAACAGCAAGGTCTAATATAATCCACAAAGAGAGCCCTTCAAGTCTTACCACCAAGAAGACAAACTGGGAACTATTTCAACAACTACTAACCGAACGCACCAACCTTGCCCTACGAATTAAAACATCTGCTGACCTAGATGACGCAACAGAATACTTAACACGACTCCTCCAAAGTGCCGCTCGAAAAGCTGTACCTGCTGATCCCAATCAACACATAGACTATGATAATATTCCTAGACACATCAAAGAACTTGTCATCGAAAAACGCCGAACAAGAAGTAGATGGCAGAGAACCACAGACGCTAATGACAAAACAACATACAATAAGCTCACTCACGATCTTCAAACTGAGCTCAGAAATTCCAGAAATGAAACGTTTCATTATTATATAACCCATTTATCGAGCGCTGTCTGTTCAATATGGAAAGCTACAAGGAAATTTAAAAGACCCAAAATTACGAATCAAAAAACCTGACCGAAGTTGGGCCAGGACCGACACTGATAAAGCAAATGTATTCTCAGAGCATTTTGCACATGTCTATACAACACCGAAGCCAAATCTAAATGATAACCAAGAAGAAGTCGGAGCCTTCCTACAAGCGCCGCTTCAAATGTCCTAACCGATCAAATTCTTCTCCTCGGCCGAAGTTCAACAGGAACTCAAGTACATCAATGTCCATAAATGCCCAGGCTACGACCTAATAACAGGACAAATTTTATGTTATCTACCCAGGAATACATTAGTAATGCTGACTACCATCTACAGCAGCACGTTACGGCTTTGCTACTTTCCCCTTCAGTGGAAGTATGCTATAATCACAGTGATCGCCAAACCCGACAACCACCCACACAGAGCCAACATTATACCGACCTATAAGTCCCCTTCCCTTCCTGTAAACATTTTTTGAAAGACTATTAGTAAAAAGAATAGAAGAAACAGTCAATCTACACCAAATCATACCAGCGTACCAATTTGGTTTTCGTAGGCGACACTCGACAATACAGCAAACTCACAGGATTGTTACCAAAATCATGCAATCACTAGAAGCCAAGTCATTCTGCACTGCAGTCTTTTTGGATATCAAACAGGCATTTGATAGAGTTGGGATTACTATACAAAATTAAGACAGTCTTTTTCGGACAAATTTTCCTATTACTGAAATCCTACCTAAGCGACAGAACCTTTCAAGTCAGAATCAACAATTCATTCTCAAGCTGTCAACTCATATCTGCTGTTGTACCACAAGGACGTGTTCTGGGTCCTCTATTATATCTGGTGTACACTTCAGACGCTCCTACTGCCATGGGGTTGCACCAAGCCGTCAAATACTAAAATCTTGTAGCGTTTCCAGTCCAAGACTCTCCGTCTGATGGTAAATGCCCCTTGGTACGTTACCAACCAAACCCTCCACGAAGACCTAGTAATCGCATATGTCTCCAGCGAAATCCATAGACTAGCAACTTCTACCAACACACTCTCGTGTCCCAAGAACCAGTCGTGACCTCGCACATCAATCCAACCAGGCGTAAGCCTTCTATTTGGGAGTAACATCAATGGATGGACCTCCCTCAAGTCTTTTACTTTATCATACTATCGGCTTACTGCTCACTTAGATTGTATAGAGTAGATTGTAAATATGCGCTCTTAATAAAGAAAATAAATAAAATAACTTGGTTAATTTTTCGTCCAGCATTTAACGTTAGGGCACCCTTTTTTAATATACAAGAAATAATTCACGCTTTGGTTTCTTTGATATGAATACGATAATGCTAGGTTTTCTCTGAATGACCAATTACTGATTATTTGTGACCAACAAAAACCTTTAACTATGCAATAGTTTATTAAAAAAATGTTTTTTAACTCTTTCAACTTGACTCTCGCAAAGAAACAGAGGAGTTAAACATTTATACTACAAAAAAATGGTTAAACTGATTGTAATCTCATAAAGAACACTCACTAGATACGTTTGGGCATATCGGCATTTTATCTTACAATTTCTACTAAAGTTCAAGTAGACTGCATTTTAGTGAGTTTTTGAATTATATGAAGGCATATTAATAAAATGTGTTTTTATATGCCTTAAACAAATTTCTGTTGTTACTTTGTTACTAATTACCTTGATATTTTAATAAAAGTAAATTCTAAGAGTAATAAATATTAAAGCATTGTCTACCACTTGATTGAACTGATCTCTGTTTTTGGCTGTTTTAAACATTAAGCAATTGTTCTAATTTGTCTTTGAATATCTATTTCCTTCCTTGATAGATTATTCTAGATGTATATTTTTTCTTTGAACTAAGCCTGCTTTTTTCCCAGTTTTACTGCAATCACGGTTCCTACGTTTACATTTAACTCCTGTTCCATAAAAATTTTTACATGCTTTGAGTCGTTTGGGTTTATGCATTGCTACGTTATTTCTTCTTATATTATTTTATAAAAAATTTATTCTTTCATCCACACTTACTAAAAAATTTTTTATTTTTGAATTCTTGTACTTAATTTTTCATTCTTTGATTTCAACTGTCTAATCTCTTCTCCGTATACTTTTGTTATTCTCTCATTTTCATGACATATTTTCATTAATTTAGAAAATGGTTCACTATTAACACTGTAATAAAAATCGCATACTACAGCATATATTAAGCACATAATTTCGGCGGAGCTGCTCACACCAGTTCAGCGATCCTTGTCATGTCAGCGATGAATCACTAAACTACCACCAATATCAATATAGCGACCGCCTGGTAAACAATCAAACTATATAAAACAAAAATATACATAAAAAAATTGGCTGAGTAAAAGCGTGTAAGTGATATAAATTAAATTTTATTTGTATAAGTAACCAAATTCCCAAAATGAAACAAATACCGACAAGAAGAATTTTAAATTTCCGAATTGTGGGAACTCCAAGTACAAATAGATAAAGGGAGAGAAAGAATCAGACACATATTAATAAATGGAGACTGGAATGCCAGAATAGGAAATAGACAAGATATAGGATATGGCACGATAGGTAAATATGGAGGAGAATCTACCATAAATAATAACGGAAGAAGAATGATAGACTTTTGTGTTACCAATCAAATGTTAATCGGAAACAGCCACTTTAACCATAAGATAATACACAAAATTACTTTTGAGGCAGCAGGAAGAGAAGCGAAAAGCATTAACGACTATATAACATACAACAGAGAAGTGAAATATGCCATAACAGATGTAAAAGTAATAAGGGGGGCCGAACTGCATACAGACCACAGACTGCTAATAGCAGACACCAGATTTTATAGCAGGGAACCCAGGAAACAAAGAGAATATCAGAAAATAAAAATATCAGTATTAAGAAAACCAGAAAAAGCAAAAGAATTCAAAACAGATTAAAAGACACCTTAGAAGGATGAGAAGGAAAGAAGCAGAAGAAGGAAACCAATGGCCCATGGAAAAGAGTGGACAATACTAAAACAGAAATAGTGGAACAGGCAGTAAAGACCTGCGGAAAGGTAACAGTAAAGGGAGATCAAAAAGAACCCGGTGGTGGAACGAAGAAGTAAAAGATAAAGTAAAGATCAAAAAGGAAGCTTGGAAAAGGTATATACAAAGTAAGAAAGATTGCCATAAACAACACTATATAAATAAAAGAAATGAAGCCAAAGAAGCGGTACATAGAGCAAAACAAGAAACTTGGGAGGAATTCGGAAAAGAACTAGAGACGAAATTCAACGAAGATAACGGAAGACAGTTTCGGAAAGTAATCAGAGGGCTAAGAGGGAAATATAGAAAGCAAGTATGGAGTATAAGGAACAACAAAGGCATAGTAGAAACAGAAGAAGGAAGAATCTTGGAGGCAGGGAGAGAGTATTACAACAACATATTTAAAAAAGATGATAATATCCGGGGCAGAGAGAGAAGAGGAACAGTTCAGGAAGAAGAAGAAGAAATAGACATAGAAATAGAAGAGGTGATAGAAGCCGTAAAACATATTAAACAAGGAAAAGCAGGAGGTAGAAATGGCATAACTCCAGAAATGACAAAGAATGGGGGAGATAGAATATTAAAGTGGATAAAAGAGATATGTCAACTAGCCTGGAAAGGGGAAAAATACCAGATGACTGGGAAGAAAACATAGTGGTACCTATACACAAGAAGGGAGATACAAACGATTGCGGCAACTACAGGGCAATATGCCTTTCTTCAATAGTACAGAAGATATATTCAAGAATACTAGAAAGAAGATTACGAGAAGTTGAAGAAAAACTATGTGAAGAACAAGTCGCTTACAGGCCACAGAGGCAAACACAAGATCATATCTTTGTACTAAGAACAGTTACAGAAAAAAGATTAGAAAGGGGAAACCCTTTGTATCTAGCATTCATAAATATAAAATCAGCATTTGACACAGTACCCAAACAAACAATATGGAATGCGCTAGCAGAACTAAATGTATCATACCCACTACAACAGGCCACAAAAAGAGTATACGTTAATGCAAAAGGAAGAGTGCGAATTGAAGGGAAAGAATCTCAAAGCTTTGAAATGGAAAAGGGGATCAAACAAGGAGACTCACTGAGCCCCCTACTATTCCTAATAGTAATGAATCAGATTATTCAGGAAGCAAAAGAACCAAGATTCAATGTGAAGGTAGGAAGTTGGAATTTAGAGCCCATATATATACAATGCCTCATATATGCAGACGACATCGTGCTTCTAGCAGACTCAACTAGAAAACTACAACTAGCAATAAACAAATGGAATAGAGCGATAGAAAGAAGAGGTATGAAAATAAACACAAACAAGACTAAAATTATGAAAATCAAGAAAAATGATACAAACGAAAACACAAGAATAATATGCAATGGGGAAGAACTAGAATGGGTCAATAACTATGAATAATAAATAAAACTGGCACAATAGAACAGGAGATCCTGAGTAGAAGAGATAAAGCAAGCAAAGTATATTATGCGATTAACAAATCAATAATAGCGAAAAAAGAAGTAAGCATGCAAACAAAGCTTAGGGTATACAAAAGCATATATACACCAGTATTAACGTATGGGGCGGAGAGCTGGACAATACAAGATAAAACCAAAAGCAAAATTACGGCGAGTGAAATGAAATATCTAAGAAGACTAGTAGGTAGAACAAAAAGAGATCTCATACGAAATACAATAACCAGAGAAGAAGTAGGTCAGCAACCGCTAATACAAGAGGTAGAGAAGAGACAATTACAGTGGTATGGGCACATAGTGAGGATGTCAAGAAATAGAGACCCCAGAAGAATTCTAGAAGCAAAGCCATAGGGAACAAGAAGCAGAGGAAGGCCACGAGAAACATGGGAACAGAGCTTAGAAAAGAGGGTAGAACAGAGAGGAAAACACCTAAGAGAAGTAAAAAGAATGGCAGCCAACCGGGACAGCTTCCGGAAGTGGTTAGAGGACCCGACGTTTTAGGGCATAAGGGAGAAGGAAAAGAAGAGAAGAGAAGAATTGTGGGATAAAATATTGTCCGCCTTTGTGTATTCGACATTAGTTTAGTTCTTGGTTCAGTCTTAATCCCTGAATTTACGATAATGTAAAAGTTTATCTCCTGTCGTAAAATTATAGATATTATAATGCATATCCTTAGCTTACGTATCATTTTGAGTCTTACCTGTATGCCCACTTTTATAAATTATTAATCCTTATTAGTTGAATTGCTGTTCAGAACAATAAAATGTGTCTTTCCGTAAAATTTATATTATATTTGTGAAGATGTAATCAGCTAATGCAGTTTTTTGTATTTGAAAGGCCATACAACGTAAATGGAAAATTTTTACGAAACCGCAAAAAATTGTTTGAGGTAAGAAATCATTTGTTAAAAGATTAAATGTCTAGAATGTTAAGAAAAATGTACAAATAAATGTTCTGCCTTTTCACTAGTGAAATGGAATATTCTCTACACTATTTGTATGTATGTGTCACAAGTGACGTATGTTTTATTTTGGACAACAAATGTTTTATGTTTCTGGACTGTGATTATTGCTGTACATAGTCTTATTGAATCTCAGTTGTAGTATAGTGGATGCGTTTTTGCTTCTAATGCATATCAGTAATAAATGCTGATATTTTATAAAATCGGTATGCTTGACATACTTTCTGTCTGCAAGTGAAGGGCGTCTATAGCAATAACATAATTGTCACTCGTTCCCATCCAAAGTAAAATAGAATCCAATTATCCCTGATGTAAATAACGTTACCTTGTGCAATTATTTTAGACATTAATTTGCTTCTTAATTTAACAACTTACAGTAAGCCTTTTGTCTTGTTTACCTACTTACCAAAAATAATTCTTTATTGATAAAGTAATAGCTTACCTATTTTTCTTAAAGTATTTTTTATTGCTATGTTTGTATACAATCTTATATCTTAATACATGAGTAATAAATAAATGGTATGTATACTCTTAAGCTACTAACTTGAGGAAGATCCATCAATCAATGTTACTCCTAAACAGAACTGGAAATATTTCAAGGCAAGATCAAGTGGCCAGTGACACTTCAATCTTCTTGAAATTGCTGTTTTTGAGCCAGTAGATCCACTATAATGTTGTCGTGGCTTATGAGAATGGAATGGTAAGCGGCTATTGTTTACATATGAAATGCTTAAACAATCGTAAAGTATTTGTTTTATAACCTACCAAAAACGGTTATTATCGTACAAAGAGTTTTTAATTGGAAATGATGGAGAATTTTATAGTTTGATCGTTGTTTACATCTCCATAGCTGTACATCATACGTCAGGCTTGTTTTCAATATAACTTTATACAGTAAGATTATTTTGTAAGCAGAACTGGCATGGTCAAAGAATTAAAGCTCATTTATTTAACTTTAAAGTTTACACACCTTCTCTTGGTTCTAATGTATAATTCTAAATACTTGATTTTTTATCTGGTACAGCGCATTGTTGCATATGCAATTGATAAATGTAACTTGTGTTAGCTTGATTAATCGTTGTTTACTGTACTCTTCTAAAACCATCTTTGTAAGAGGGAGAAATAATTTTGCAAATTCTGATAATATAATAGAAATAGTATTGCGCAGCGCTACCTAAAGTAGCTAGTTCAGTTAGGTATGAAATTGAAATATCAGCATATATTAAGTACAATAAAGAGCCCAGCCCGCTACCTTGTGGCGCACGCGTTGTAATCTGTTGGTAATCCGATAACTTTGACCTAAAAACTTTTCCAGTGCAAGTATGGTTTGAGCAGCGCATATACTTGACTTGTAAAATGTAACTTAATTTTTACAGCAATCCCGTAATTCAGACCTTATTAATGTTTGATGATAAGGAAAATTGAAATACAATTTTTTGTTTAGGTGATTCTAGTATTTTGATGATAATTTAATGATTTTTGTATATTGTCGAATATTGTTTATAAAAGTCAAAGTTTTTGTGAACGTATGATTTAAGTTGGCAGTGTCTTTCATTTTTTATAAACGATTTTTCGTATACTTTTGGCATCAGTCGGAGCAAGCTTATAGATCGATCTATAATATATATGGTTCTGTAGATTGTTTTTCTGGCTTAACTAACATTATAATTAAGACAAATTTCCATTGGATTTGGTAGTAACAAAGTCATAGTATGCTGCTATAGATGGTAGCCAGAGAACTAAAGTTGTTCTAGGTAAGTTACATATAATTTGTCCAACGATAAGATTAAAACTAGAATATTTATTAATATTTGTGTATTTAATGCTCTGCTTTATTTCAGCAAATGACTTAATAAAGTAAAACAATTTTTTATTTCTACATTAGTTGGTGTGGCGGCCTTTTCGTCCTTGAACCGCTTGTGTATCGCGGCGACATGCTGGTGGCTTTGATATCTGCCGCCACGTTTTGCTATCGCACACAAAACGGCATATGGGTCCGTCGGCAGGACCCTTTGAGACGAAAAGTGCTGTCGAATTAAGATTTCCCGCAAATGATCTACCGCTAAGCCAGGTGCGAAGCCCGGCGGCTTACTCACACCGCAACGCGGCCAATTCGGTCCTGTTTTCCAACCCGCAAGAAAATATTCGACCCGCAACGCGGCCAGTTCGGTCGCATTTAACCAACCCGCAGATAACTACTCCGCAAGACATACTCGATCCGCATCGCATCTTGGCCAGTGCGGTCGTGTTCCAGACACGAAGACATCGCAACAAGGTGGCCACCTTGAAACCAACGCCGCCGAAGCTAAAGCCGATTACAGGTGAGCGATTTGGCAATTACTTATCGGTTGATATCGGTAGCCGCGCCCCATCCGCTTTTGCGCCAATCGTTTAAGGGACGATATGGGCCTCAACGTTTTACTATTCAAAACGGGCCGTACTTAGTTCCCCACACCGCACCACGAGGGCACGGCTATTTACACGCCTGCCTCTCCATTAGTGTTTAGACTCGGTTGTGGAGTTGCAAAAACTTGTATAAGGTGTTCAGCAAAAACAATTGTTTTATCGTTCCCAGATTTGGCCGGTAGCAGAAATACTACTTTTTATTTGGTTTTTAAACTTTTTAGCAATTTTCCATATTGAGTGTTTAGCAGCTCTTCTTCGTTAGAAACAACCTCCTTTCAATAGGATGAAACATTTTTAAAACTACTCTTAAGCACTAAAATAACATCAAAGGGTTTCACGTCTAGAATGAGTCGCCCTGCTGTCACACGACTGCGGCTAGTTGCTGGCGTTTATGATTCATCCGATTGTTGGAAACTGCAGCTGGTTGAAGGAAGATCACTTGTAATTACAGCAGATAGTTCAAAATGCTTATGCCGGTAATATAATATTTAAAGTTTACATTTAGTATATTGTTTTCTTTGAATGTTTCTCGTTATTTTGCCAACTGGCTTGCGCTTCTCCCTCCTTAATAACGAGTTCTCTTATATGACGAGGTATGCCATCAATTTTGTGTTAATTGGATTTTAAGGAGCATTTAGCAGACAACGCATTTTCCGGTGTAATAAAAGGCAATTTTCGCAAGTTTGGCGTTCCAGCCTGCAATGACTAAGAATGTATTGCTAAGCCATTTAAATTGTTCTTCGTACTCTTCAGTAGAAATACATTTGACATGCAATAAACTGCTGTTATAGTTAACAGACAGAGGCTAGTTTCTATTTGTATTATTGTGCTTTTTAGTTTTCTGTTTTATAGAATTGCAAATCGTAGTGCTGTAGAGCTGATCTAATAATAACCGCTGACCCGCTGTGGGCCCTGCCATCCGGATGGTTAGCGAAATACACATAGTGTGGCCTTTCAATGACTGTTTTATCAATAACATGGTTTGGGAAATAAGGAATATGTCATTTTTATAGTTGCAGGAACATTGTAATTTTTGGTATGTCTCTTGTAAACCCATTTGAATTTCACTACACAATAGATATATAGATTTAAATCAATTTATTTAAAACCATGGTGTGCATATGAATTAATTCTGCAAACAGATACTTAAATCTACTTAATTAACTTGATAGCTCTTCACCGATATTAACTTGTGTCTTAGTAGTTTTATCGGTGTTTCATTTAGATTTATTACTCGATTATGTAAGAAAGTGTTGTGGATTAATTATTTTTTTTGTCGAAACTTGTCTTATTTTTGCAAAACTTTGTAGTTTGTATAAACTTTATAATTTTCTGGGTAAATTTGCTTGCATAAAGTAAATTTGACAGAAGTATCTGGCAATTTTTATAAAAGGTGAAACTGTATTTTTCAACCCATATAACACACGAATAGTCTAGGAAGATTTCATATGTCTGTAGTCTTGGCACCAGTATTTTATTTCTAGGTGATTCAACAGTCACTTTAACATTGCTCAAGTATTCAAGTTTATAAATATTTTTGTGAATTTCCTTTGGTTTGTCAAACATGAGTAGAGGAAGCGGATTTGTTGTCATCCGATGCCGTATGTTAATAATATTGCGTACGACATGTCCTATATTGGCCATTTCAGTTATTATTTTGTTTCTCGGTGACACACTATCTTATATTTTGAGGTAGGTCATTCATTTTTGGCAAGAGTCTGAGTTTATTTTAATTATACTATTTTGTCTATGCTTTAGTGTAAAGTTATTCTTTTTCTATAACTTTTAATAAATTACTAATCATTTTATTACAGTCAATAAGGTATAGAAATGGGCTGTAATTATGCTCAGTATATAAAACGATTCAAATCTGTTTTATCTGAGAATTAATAAAACTCTGTTGCATACTGATGAAAAGTTACTTATTTTTTTGTATTTTAGATATTTGTACCTGTTATGTACGAGGGTCATTCAATAATTAAAGAGACAACCTGATCTGGAGAAAAAACTGCTTATTTCTATAAAATAAGACTATTCCTACTTTTCGACACAATCCCCATCAACATTTATGCACTTGTCCCAACGGGTTACTAGCTTTTTTATACCAGCTGCAAAGAACTCTTTGTCTTGGTGTCGGAGCCAATTTCCCACAAATTTCTCTCTCATAGCTGGCTTCACCTTCTTCAAAAGCATATCTGAGTAGTATTGGCTGTTAAAAATAATGTCATCTGTTCGAGTTTCAAGTGAGGAAGTTGAAACTTCAATAGGCCGGCCAGAACGGTGTTCGTCAGACACTGATTCTCGACCACTTTTGAACTGTTCTACCCACTTGTAAAAATTTCCACGGTTCATGCAACTTTCACCATACACTTTAGTCATTCTAGAGCATACATTAGCTGGTTTTTCACCTTCAGCAATCAAAAAACGAATCACAAAACGCTGTTCAAGCAATGTGGAATTTTCAAGAAGACCCGACATCGTTTAACTTAATTTTAAGGTTATAAACAGAACAATGTTGATCAATCAGCTGATTAGAACTCATCCCAGTGAGGCCAACTTAAGATCCTAAATGTAAACTTGTACTACCAATAGTTTTTTCCCCACTCCAATTTGTCTCTTTAATTATTGAATGAGCATCGTATTATTATTTGTTGTCGATTATTTGTCGCTTTTTATCTCTTCCGGGGTATTATTTCCTTGTGACGTTTTTGTATTTGATTGAGTTGGAGTCTGATAATTTGTATTTAGTTTTAATGTACATTTTATTAGTGAACAAGTTGTGTGTAGTTTTTTAATAAATCTTATCTAAAAATTCTTAAAAGGTATCTCAAAACCTTACAAAATAAACACTGAAGCAGCTTTATATGTTTATTATGTTGATATAAAAAAATACTACAAGTAGTTGCGTTTTATTTTAAATACTCTACCACGTCTTCCTTGGATGGTTATAAGGTTGTGCTTTTAAATTACACGCGAATTCTTTAATACGTGTGTTTTTATACGTCAGCATCGTTGCTTCACTTACCTCACTACCACAGAAAAAAATCTTGTTTCAATCGTGTTACGACTCTTCTTTTGGACATTGTAATATTGCAGTAACATACCTGCAACAAAAATTTGTATATTAGCTTGGGTTTTCATAATTGTTTGGGTTAATTCAAGGCAATATAAATAAACTGAAACAGCAGGCGTGTGAGATACACAACACAGAGTAATGCAATTAGAAGTAAATAGAAATATAATTTTATTTTCGCGAACTACATGTAAAACGCCACTTCTGCAGTAAATGTAACCAGAATAATATAGCGTTGAAATTATAAGGCAACGTGAATCTTGAATTACACCATTAATAGGCTTATCCCATTTCAAAGTTATTAAAACGTAAATAATTAAACATAAGCTGGTTGGTTGGGCATAAACCTCTAAAGCTGCAGACGTAAACTACCCAAAAAGTAAACTGCTGATACAACTTAATAGCTATCTACTACTACAGTTTTATTATAATAGCTCTTATTAAAAAATATATATATATATATATATATATATATATATATATATATATATATATATATATATATATATATATAGACAGGCAGTCGTGTAGGACATTCCACATACTTTGCGTACATTTAACACTACAAACAATAAAAACATTGGGAAGACATGAAAACTTTCATATTTGAGCATTACAAATGCCACCAATGTAATTTAGCATTGATGTCATGGTGTTTATTAAAGAGAGGAGTAAACACAATACAAACCAAACAGCATAACAACAGTCATCATCTGGTTTTCTGCGACAATAATCAAAATATTTAAATAATTTAAAAACGGTTAAAGTTAGAAGGCTGATTTTTTGCACCGAATTAGAAAATATAGTTATGAATGTGGTGTATGTTTCAAGGAAATCGGTTGAAGCGTCTAGGATGAGATAGAATTATAAGTTTAGAAAGTTAGGGAGATAAGACAAATATTACTTAAAGATATATATAGTTTTCTACTTTAATTGCAATTATCATTAAAATGCTTCGCTTTTATTTCACTTACGAGTTACACGTTATATGTTATAGAAAAGAAATTAATTAATTAGATTTAAATTTAAAGTAAGACAGAATGTGCTGTATATTTATAGCTCACGCGTCATGAAGATGGGAAACCAAAGAATTTTTCAACACTTACAAAATTTATAATATTTTATCACTTTAGAGGCTCTCAAAGCAAACCGGCTTATACTGCATATCCATTTGTAATTTGACAATTATTAATAAATTGTAGCCACAGCAATAAAAAAAATGGCTCTTGTTTATCACTTCAATTGTAAAGCTTCCAATCAAACATTCGTTATTTTTTTATTTAATTTATTAACTAATTGCAATCTGTATAAAAAGATACAATAAGCAAAACAGATATATTATTAAAAGAGTCATGAATAAATATCGGAAGATTTACAGTGTGCTAGTTAGGATGAAATTCCAATTTGTTTAAATATTTTTCACTTTGCTTCTCTATAGTGTCTTTTATAAAATCAACATTTAGGTCATTCAAAATAACTATGTTTCTTATGAAGTGAGGAGCACCACATAGCGCGCAACACTCCAAATTGGAAGCATTCGATGATTTAGATGATGATATTGGCTGCTGTGACCCAGAGTTGTAGGTCCAGATGGGCTTGAATGCTACATTATAAAAGAGACTTTGTTACAAAGAGATAATTTGATTTTCTCCCTAGTAGCCAACAGCGTTTGCTAAATTTCAAACCAGTTGTTTCCGGTTTTTCCCCAAATGTGTTCTTTCCATGTCAGGCTCTTGTCAAGGTGCAAGCTTAGGTATTTCACCTTTGTTGCTTGTAGTGCTAGTGGTGCATTATGGATGGAGACCTAAAGCACGTTGCATCTACATTCTGTGAAATTCATGTTGTGATTTACTTTCGTTTATTTTTCACCTTTTTTCCCACCTCTATCTCGTTTAAATTTTCCTGCTATGTCATCAATAAATTCGGCCGTGAATGATTGGTCATTGGTGGGCAGATTGGTAGTGAAAAGAAGGTACAGAAGCGGCCTCAGCACGCTACCCTGGGGTACGCCATATAGGACTTGATAAAATTCAGGTAATTCAGTTAGTTCCTGTTAATATTTGACTTCAAAGTATCTTCTGTGAAGGTAAGATATTCGTTAAAATGATCAACAATATATGTATACTCAAAATTTGGAACAACAGTAGTACGCACAGCTGTAAGAATTTTATAATTACAATTATTAATCTAAACGAAAAAGTAATAAAACAAAAATTACACCCTATGGGCTTATATGGTAATAAAAAACAAACAAAGGAAAGAATGTTTAACACTGCTGTGAAGATCATTACAACATATTGGGAATTGTAGTCGATGACTAACTAAATAACAGATAAATTAAAAATATCAGAACTAGAGTTTATGAAAAGTAGCTCACAATACACACCCAGAGACAAAAAATTGACAGAATAGATATGGTGAGAAAATTGTCAATAGTGAAGCAATTAGAAAATAAGATATTTAAGTGACACATAAATGACAAAATATGACTCAAAGTAATTATAAACTGGCCGCCCAAAAAAAGGAAAAAGAGGTCGACCAGTGGAAAGCATACCTCTAAAACAATAAAAAGAAAAATAAATAAAGGAGGTTAGAAGGACGTAGTATTAAAGCTTTTTTAACAGCAAACCTGTAATGGAATAAAGGCTAAAGTAGAAGAAATATATCCTGCATGATGTTTTCTACTACCTTCTGTTTTTTACATATTTCTGTCTTGTTATTGGAGTTTTATTGTTTGATCTCTCATTATAGCGTGTCTATGTTATATTTTTTATTCTAACTATACATCGAGTAAACTTTTTTATATTTCTTTGGTTTTAAGTGCCTCATTTGCTATATGCTTATTTTTATGTTTTTATGGATGTTATTTGATTTTTTATTTTTATACTTTTTTTTATTTATTTATTCACTATTTGCGATCTGTATACACAATAAGCAAATTTGATACACAAGTGATTAAATGACAGTAAAAAGGCATTAGGATTAACGTCCAGTGACTTAAACCTATAGGTAACTTAGAAGCCGAGGACATGTGTTTGGATTATTATAGTGGGCAAGTAAGAACTGCGATCTTGCTAAGTAAATCTATAAGGTAGTTGTAGTGGTTTAACTCGGCTTAGTCTTTGAGTGTCCAAACTGTTATCGAGTAAATTCAGCGCAAGAGGATTGTTGTGAGACTCCAATTTACTTAGGTATCGCTCACTGAGTTTCGTAATGGTTTCTTTCACTGTGTCTACTTTTAAGTCGCGCAAAATATCAATGTTTCTTAAAAAATAGGGTGCGTCACACATTGCACGTAGCATTCTTGTCTGAAATCTTTCGATGATTTGAATATTGGTGTTTGCTGCTGACCCCCATATCTCTATGCCATAGGCCCATATTGTTTTGAATGCAACCTTATGAACTAAGAGTTTATTTTGAAGTGACAACTTGGATCTTCTGCCGAGCATTCAGTAATGTTTGCTGAACTTGATACCCAATTGTTTTCTTTTATGCCAGATGTGTGCCCTCCATGTTAACCCCTTGTCGAGATGCATGCCGAGGTATTTTACCTCCGCAACCTGCAGTGATGGTGTATTGTTGATATGGATTTGCGGTGTATTTCCTCTGCATTTTGTAAAGGTGATATGTAGCGATTTGGTTTCGTTCAGTCTAATCCTCCATCGCTTGGTCCATGTCACTACTTCGTTTAGATGTGCTTGTAGCATTTTAACGGCTATTTCAGGATCTTTGTGTTTCATCAGGATGGCTTTATCATCCGCAAATGTTGCTGTTAGAGATTGTATGTTGGTGGGTACATCAGCTGTATAGAGCAGGTATAACATAGGTCCTAAGACACTGCCTTGTGGGACTTGTGTGCCGGATACAGTTCACTTAATTGTTGTCCTATTATATATTTAACCTGGAAGAGTCTATTCTCTAGATAGGATTTCAATATAATAAAATATGGATGAGGCAGTGTATGTTTCAATTTATAAAGGAGGCCATCATGCCACACTTTATCAAAAGCTTTGCTGTCATTCAGGAACACTGCCGTGCAGTATTGCTTCTCTTCTAATGCTTTTTATACTTTCTAGTTCAATGAACTCAATTTTATACATAAAGGCTTGCAATCCTTTCATCTGACGTTTTTGTTTTTTTTTGTTGTTTTTATTACCGTATGGTAGTATGGTAAACAAAAATTTAGAAAATCAGAAAGATAGTAAGCAGCTGTTGTCTGTTGAAAATTATATAGGGTTAAATAAATCTTCAATTTAAGGAAATTCTTGAACAGCATTTGAATTAAAATAATAATTGCCATTTCTATGTATCAACATGTCAACGTTTTGACTAATAATTTAAAAAAATTATTTCAATTTTACTGTCTAAATTTCAACATTTCATTAACTGTAAGTTGCTACCTACAATTTTTCAACGAACTTAAAAAGTTCGTTACTGAATTCTATATGTCTGTCTGTCGATCGGTCTGTCTGTCGGTCCGTCACAACATTTGAGATTTTTTAAAATTTGAAAATGGAGTCTTATAGGAAATTTTACACTGATTTAGAATTCGAAATTAAAAAATTTCTATCTCGAATTATTTTCGAGATATTTGACTTCGAATTACGGGAAAATTTTCGACATTACGATTCTTATAGGAAAATTTACGCTGCATTCGAAAATGAAGTCGAAAAAATTCTATGTCGAATAATTTTTGAGATATTCGATTTCGAATTTTCCCGAAATATTCAATAAGATAATTTTTTACTCTACTCTAAAAGTTCTGTAAACTACTTAAATGAGAACATTTCTACTGAATTTACAAATCTACAATTCAAATATAGTGCAATCTAAAAAATTGAAGCTCATATATGGACTGAAAATTAATAAAATTCTTTTTGGCTTATAGTGTATTGGTTATCAATATTTTACTGTGTTTATAAATTCTTGACTTTAAAAGTAATAAAATAATTTTTATTAAAAAATCGTAATCGGCACTTCAGATAAAGGCTATAGCCGGGTAACTAGGGGGCAATATGCCTTTGCGCAAATTCCTCTAAAAAAATTCGAAAATTATTTGCTTATCAACTACAATTGTAAACTTGATGGGACTTATATTACAATATAAAACTACTAAAGGCTCGTTAGTGAAATTTTTCTGGTACTCCTGTATGGACAGAGAATGAGAGAGTTAAAGAAAAACATATTTTAAAAATTAAAAAATATCTTATACTCGGGGACATCACACTTGTACCCGTCCTTACAGTAAATAAAATTCTCAGAACTGTTCATTTGAACAATTTCCCATTTGGTCTCCTTCGTACTTATAACCTACCAAGTAAATAAATAGGAAAAAAGGGCTGATGCCCGAGACAAGTTTCATTAGCGTATCATTTTTGTCACAAATCAAGTTTCGATACAAATTTTAACCTGCTCATAACACGTCCCTGCAAAAAGATTACGTTCTTACTGAAAGTGTATAATATTGCACTGCGTTAGAGTGAGATTAAACTAAACTAGTGCAAAACTAAATTATTTCTATACATTTCATATACACAATGTAATCCACCGACCCTAATCGGAAATGCAATGGTGGAGGCCAATTTTTTAAAAAAGTGCCGAGTTCCAAAAAAATCCTTTAAACATTAGAAAAATGTTCTTTTTTCTCCACGGCAATGAGCTTACAATTGTTGATGGACGATGTTATTTATGAAAAGTATCGGAAGAGGCGTTACCGAAAAAGAAGTCTCAGTTAAAGGTGAAATGATCAGAAATTATATTTGCGTGCAGCAAGAAATTTCAAGCACAAGTACAGCTGACGTGCATCAGAATTTAAATAATGGTGGGTAGTTCAATGTGTGGTTCTTTTTATACAAAAATATTTTGCATTACATCTCCAACTGTATATTTTATTTTTTATATAAGCATTTATCTGTTGGCCTGTTTGAACCTCATAAAATGGTTAATTTGTACGAAAAAAGTCTTTTACACGCATGGCAGTAGTTTTAAAAGTTACTACGTTTTTCTGTGGTCTTGGAACTATAATTTCTTATTACAAACATGCCTTGGGATTTTAATCCGTTATTATTTAAGTTATTGTTATTGTAGGCTATAAATCATTATATACGTAGACGAATACTTTACATGCTAAGATTTTTTCAAATGGCGCAAGTTCTTCAGGGTCAAGCCGAGATGATCCGGAATACAATGTATACAATGCATACAATAGTTTAATTTTGATTGCGATGGTATCTATGCACGGCACCAAAAGAGTTCAATTAATAAATATCTTCGAAAGTCCTACTCTGGTCAAAAAAATGTGTCACTTCGTAAGTTTTTCACAGTATGTACAACAGATGGCTATGTTGTAGATATGAAAGGCCCATATCTGTTAAACCATAATAATGCGGTGATACTGAAACAAGTCATTGAAGATCCAAATGGATTATGAAAACTGATGCAACCTGGCAATATTTTCGTTTTCGATTGGTTTTAATTTTGCAGACTTAGTAAAATGAGGTTTTAAAGTATTGTTGCCGGTTTAAAAAAATACAGAAAACACAATTAATCGATCAGCAAGCAAATTAATCACAGATTTGTATCGAAGACTCGCTGGTTGTTAAATCTGTACATGCATGATAAAAACTTACTATTCTTGACAACAAAATATTGCTAAAAGTAAAATTTATACAGATTGCACGTGTCTTTTGAATAAGTTTAGCAAAAGATTAGTTTATGACAATTGCAAGTCACTGAAAGTCTTGAAAGATTAGTGCAGAAAGCATATTCGCTGCTGAAGTAGAATAAATCGGATGGCTGCGTAAAAACTCTGCTTCAAGCAGTATATTCGACAATTTTACTGTTGCAAAAGTTCAAACATTTTATACTGAGATCTTCAATATATTTAGGCGACATCTGACAGAAATTATGAACAAAGATGCACAACACATAGCATATTAATTTTGTAGGTTGCAGTCTCGTCACATTATTAAACAAAATATCATTGCTTTTAGAATACATGCCAAATAGTGTTTCCGGATTCCAGAAATATTATTGCGGTGCCAGTGGAAAATTTTATTGTAGTCTTACGCAGATTTTGTACAACAGATGGCTAGCTGTAAATGTAAGCATATCTGTTAAACCATAATAATGCGGTGATACTGAAACAAGTCATTGAAGATCCAAATGGATTATGCAAACTGATGCAACCTGGAAACATTTTCGTTTTCGTTGGGGTTTTTTAATTGTTGCTGCAGACTTAGTAAAATGAGGTTTTAAAGTATTGTTGCCGGTTTAAAAAAAATACAGAAAACACAATTAATCGATCAGCAAGCAAATTAATCCCGATTTGTATCGAAGACTCGCTGGGTTGTTAAATCTGTACATGGCATGATAAAAAACCTACTATTCTTGACAACAAAATATTGCTAAAAGTAAAAAGTTGTTAACAGATTGCACGTGTCTTTTGAATAAGTTTAGCAAAAGATTAGTTTATGACAATTGCAAGTCAGCTGAAAGTCTTGAAAGAAGTGCAGAAAGCATATTCGCTGCTGAAGTAGAATAAATCGGATGGCTGCGTAAAAAACTTCTGCTTCAAGCAGTATATTCGACGAATTTTACTGTTGCAAAAAGTTCAAACATTTTATACTGAGACTTAATATATTTAGGCGACATCTGACAGAAATTATGAACAAAGATGCACAACACAACCAGCATATTAAAAGTGTAGGTTCAGTCTCGTCACATTATTAAACAAAAATATCATTGCTTTTTAGAATACATGCCAAATAGTGTTTCCGGATTCCAGAAATATTATTGCGAGTGTGCCAGTGGAATTATATTTTATTTATCTTACGCGAGATTTTGTCAAAAATAGTAAGACCTGCTGAAATGTTAATGACACTTGTAAAAACAAAAACATAAAAGTAACTATTGAGAAAGACAGTGATGAAGATTTAACTACAAATAATTATATAAACATTAATCTTGATTTGTTTATTTATTTGTTTATCTAATAGGTCATAGGCACTACTAATAAGACCAAATGTGAAGTTGCTCAAATAAATGAATGCTGTACCAGTCGAACAATTTTGAGCGTTTTATGTGCTATGTGGGCGGATACAAAAAACATATGGTTAAAGAGCTGTCATTATCCTCCGAGTGTTAGGCACTTTTTTGATTTTTTTATTTTTCTCATTTCCTGTCTCTAGAGGAATAACAGAAAAAATCACTAACGAGCCTTTAGTTTGATATCATAGGAGAAGTCGCACCAAATTCGCAATTGTGTTAAAAAAGGAAAAATTTAAAAACGAATTCTTTATAAAGTATGGACTTTCGAAAGTTTATAAGACGACTACATAAAAACACTTTAAAAAAAAATTAGCGAAGTTTAAAAGCATATTGCCCCCTTGTTTTCCAGCTGTAGGCTTTGTGAAATAATAGAAAACTTGCAATTCGAGAATTAACAATAAAAGGATATGAAAAGTATTATATTTACAATAACTCATCATCCAATTGTAAACAGGGAATGTTTGTGTTATAATGCTAATTTTAAATAAAAATTAAATTTCTGATGACTTTTATTTTACAGTTTATGTCGTCACTTTATCAGGAAAATAACACCATTTTATAGAATGTGAAGAAACGTTCCATATTTTGAAAACTTATAGTTACGATAATTAAGACTTATGCGGAAATATAAGCTGTAGTATTGTTTGAACGAATTTATATCACCTTTACGTTTGTACATAGTTTATCGGTTCTTCAAGTTTATCACCAAACAGAAATGCTATTTTGTAAGTGCTACAGGATGTCCCAAAAGAAACGCACGATTTAAATTACGTGTTATTATTTTTTGAAATATTGATAGCGTTGTGCTTTATAACATCTTGTAATAAACGCATTGCGGCTAGACAATATCAGGCACTATTTGATGAAGTAGTGAGTAACGATTGTTAAAACCCTTTAGAAGCACAGGGAAGGTTTCGCCGACGTTGTGCGCAAATTATGTTGAATTTTTGAAAATAAAAATGCACAAAGCAAACACCAAAAATGAGGAAGAAATTTAAACAGACAGGTGCGGTTGCAGAAAATAGGAAACAAGCCGACGTCGTACCAGCCGTTTAACTGGAAACGTTGCCGTTGCGGACGATTGTGTGAAAGAGCATCCGGAAAACTCGGTCACTGCAACTGAACATAGTAAAAAGGACCATGCAACGGATTTTAACAAAAGATCTGCATCTGCACCCATTCAAGATTCAAACAACCCAGAAATTATAGCCAAAGGACCGTTTGAAACGTCAGCGGCATATTTTGCAAAACAAGGAAATAATCTGGCCGCCAAGATCGTGCGACCTCACACAGTACAATTTTTTTCTTTGGGTATTCGAGAAGACTAAACGTTATACTACGAAAAAATAACGACTTTTGTAATGAAAGTAAACATTCGAAGAGTCATCGACAAAACGAAGCCAGGCTAAGAGAAAAGTGATGGATAATTTTGTCAGAATTTGAATGTGTGCGTGCGTGCCCGTTTTTTCCCGTGTAGTTCATTAGTTTTTTATTTATTAACGTGGTCAAGATCTTATAAACAACATTAATGTAATTCTTCTATATTTTACTCAAACTTTTGGGTCTCCCTTCTTCTTATGTGTTCTTATGTATTATTTCTTTTCTCACTTGCTAGGCATTTTTTCCTTTTTCCAGATGTGGATTAGTAGTTTAAATATTCTTTGTCACAAAATTTCTTCTCCGTGTTTTGTCAGTTCATAGACTATGTTACCCTTTCCTCTTGGATTGCTGTCTTAAGCTGTGCTAGTACTTCATTGAATTGTTCTTCCATGGGGATGTCCAATTCTTCATTTTCTGTATTGTTTTCTAAATTTTCTTATTTTCTTTTCTTACTGCCTTATTGCTGTCTATTAATATTTTATAAAATAATTTCTTTACATTGTGCTATTTGTTGTATTTTTTAACATATGAGTTATTCTTATTGTCTTTTCAATTCTTTATTTTTAATAGTTTTATCTAATTTTTGGTATGTCCTACGGTCTACTTCATTTTCTGTTATTAGTCACTTTAATGTAGGGGCCGTCTTTTTCTGTGTTTTTTCCTGTAGCCTTCCTTCATCAAACTATTTATTTAATTTTTCTGTAGTTTTTTGATTATTACTTTATCTGCGGCCTATTCAATTTTTTTTCTTTTATATTTTTATGTTCTGTTTTTTAAATTTCTCTTTTTTTTATTGTACAATAAATTAGCAATCAGAATATGTATTCTATAGGCTAATGTGCTAACATAGGATCTTAAATATGAAAATCCTTATCGGTCATGATGAGGCCTCTACCATCGAAGAGTCCTCGTCGTTTTCATCGGATGTCGTTTGCCCAGAGACGTTTTAGCCTTCTGTTGTCTTGAGGATATAGAAGTGGGCGTATAAGAGGGTTGCTGTGTGTTGTAAGTCTGGTATGATCGTTGTTGCTTCTTTGCTGGATAACTTCAGTGATGTATGGGATGCGGACGTCATTATGCAGTGTATTATTAGACATATACCATGGAGCGTTAGTGAGTTCACGCAGGATTTTGGATTGGGATCTTTGGACAATGGAAATATTTGATTTGCTGGCACAGCAATTTTTCTCTCTTTGTATAGTGCTTTATTTTCATTTCAATTTCTTATTTTTTTATCTTTGATTGTTTTTCCTTTCTCCTACCGTTCTTACCTTTAGCTTTGCAAGTATTAGGATGTGGTCTGTCTCCACATCTGCTGTTCGATATTAGACCCTGTATATTTTTTTGTCTCTTTTTAGCTATTAGGATGTGATCTGTCTGGTTTCCGCGATACTATTAGGAATCAGCTTTGTTAATTTATGTTGTATTTGATGTTGGTATTTTGTACTAACTATATACATATCTGTTTCTGTTTCTAAATTTTCCAGTATTGTTTTATTGTTGTTCGTTTCGTCATGCACAGTTTCTCTTCCAGCTACTGCTCTCTAGTATTCTTCTTTTTTCATCTTTTCAGTAAAATCCTCTAGTAGAATGAGTGTATCGTCTTTTAGAAGTTTTTCTACTATTTTATCATAAAACTCATCCTCTTATTTTTCAGCAGCTACCTCTATAAGCGTTTACGAGTGTAATGTTGGTTATATCATTTTTTAATCTGATAAAGAAATCCTTCCATTTATTCTCTTAAATTTTATTGAATTTCTTCTTTATTTTACTTATAGAAAATAAAGTTCTACTCTGTCCTTGTTTGTCTTCATTATTTACAACATTACTAATATTTTTTTCTTTTCATTTTGTTTACTGCAGGTTCCTATTCTTACTATTCTGTTTTTCTTCTTTTTGTTTCCAATTTTACTTATTTTCCTTTTAATTGCCTTGTTGTTATCTTCTTTATGCGTCGTTCTACCATTGCTTATTAGTTTTTTCGTTCGGTTCTCGTAATTTTTATCAGTTGTTGATTGAGTTGCTCACTCTCTGGGAACTTTTCATTCACCATATGTTTCTTGTCAAATTGGCTTATCTTTTCTTCGCTTACATTATTTTTAAGATTTATTCTGTATATCTGGTTATTCATAATCATTTAATGTATTTGAAATAGGCTTAATATCCTTATTGTTTTGCTTTTTTAAGTGGGGTATCAAACGTTTTCTTCCCTCTTGGACTTCTTTCGTGTAATCATCATTAGTCTAGATATTGTTTTCTTTTAGTTCTTTGGCGCTTCCAAATATTTTGATTTTCTTGTTTCACGTTTGTAGCTTAACCATGATTGACTTGAAAGTTCCCAGTTTTGTTACTTCCAGATCTGGATTAATTTTTGCTCCAATTTCTCTAAAGAATTCTCTACACTTTTTCTTTTACCCAATCTTGTTCTTCTTTATGTATATTTGTCAATTCGTGCACTGTAATATTATTTCTACTTATCTGTCTCTCCATATGTTCCATTGTTTCCTCCTGATCCCGATTGCCTTTTTTAATTTTTTGGTTTCAGCTATTCTATCTAATTATTCTTCGACCGTTGTTAATTTTGTGTTTATTTGCGCAAATATTGTAAAATTGTTTGTTTATACTACTTATTTCCTAATCCCACCTTTAATTTATTAGTGTCTAAGCTATTTCTTCTTCTAAAGCTTGCTACACCACCAGTTTATTTTATATTTTACTAATTCCTTGCATATTGTTATTTTAAGTTAGAAGTATTTTTCACTGTCCTATTCGTTTGTTTACGAGGGCCGGACTAATATTTACCCTTTAAAATACTATCGCAACTTTGGGGACTAATAAATAAATAAAATGTTTTTTCTCTAACTAATCTTTGGTTTCCTTTCGGGCACCCTTTACTTAAAGGAAGCTTTAAATGTCTCTTTTGAAATGAGTAGTAAACACATAAACTATGTCATCTAAAGGCAACTATTTCAAGAAGGGGAATAATATAAAAGAAGTATTTGACAACTCAGTTGCAGTTTAATTTAGAAATTTTTCAATATACGGTATAAATACATATAGGTAGCAGTTCAAGTAACTATGGTAATAAACACAGCCCGACGTGCTATTACGTAGTGCATGCCACCACATAACGATTTTATACCGCGGGGAATATCAGGAAACGAGTTGTAACTAAACTTTATTAAATTTCATGTGGGACAAGATGAATGCATGTAGCGCCACACCCTCTTTCGTTTTGCTCGCATGCTGTCCATTTTTACCCCATCTACTGGTGGCCTGTTTGTTCATTATAAGCTCGTAAATTATTAACGAGATCAAACGCCAGCCTCAGCCGTATTCCACAGCACATCCCCGAATCGAAATAACAACGCCGGCGTTTTACACGATCATTGACTTCATTAGGTGCAGGCGCGTTCGCACTTCCAACTTCCTGCTACTTACGCATTTTGGCTTGCTTTCCTCTGGATGCCTTTCTAATAAACACCTAGGTATCGATCGGAAGCGCAGCCACCTTGCACAGCCCCGTGCCAAAGGGTTCAAGGAAAGTACGCGGTGCGAGCGGGGCGCAGTCGGCCACCGTGCTACCGCAGTCATACGTTCGCGTTGTGGGGGAGGATTTTATTGGTTATCATCTGCTTGCCAGCTGAGGGAACTACAGAGTTTGATTCTAAGGCTGAGGTTCTTACACCTATTACACTAATACCTCGATCTGCCGAGGGCGCTTTAAATTTGTAAAATTAGCTTTATTCGGGCCAAACGCAATTTAAAGGGGTTGCTAAAATTTTAAAACAATGCGTAATTTAAACAAAGCATTATTAAAACTTTACCCTTAATTTTGCAAAATTCAGCATCGCGCAATTCAAACGGTAACGTTAATATGCTATACATATATGAGTATAAAAAGCTCTCCAACCCTATTTTTATGTTTAATATATTGCTGAATAATATTTTTATATAGAAATATGCGCAAGAGCAAATTATTACTAATAAAGTCCTGCTAGGACTTTTTTGTTGCTAACTTAGTCCACCTATCTGAGCTTCAGAATTATTTGGAACTACCACATTTAAAAAGGTTCCAATCTTCTTTTTTCTTCTTGCAATATTATCCAGGTCACGTAAATACTTTTAGCAATAGTTTTGTGATTCTTAGTAAAATTATATTCTTCTTCCCCAGCTTAGGTCGTCCACTGCTGGACATAGGCCTCCCTCAAACCCTTCCATTTGTTTCTGTCCTGTGCAATCTGGATCCAATTTCCTGTAACTCTTTTTACATCATCGGCCCATTTTGTTGGTGGTCTACCTCTGCTTCTGAATGCGTCTTGTCTGGGTCTCCATTCAATCATTCGTCTTGTCCATCTCTCATCTTTCAGTCTTGCCACGTGTCCCGCCCAGATCCACTTCAGTTCAGCTATCCTCAACACAGCATCCTTCACCTTTGTTCGCTGCCTAATTGTGGTGTTTGGTATTTTGTCCCTAAGTGTCATTCCTGGCATTGACCTTTCCATTGCCGTCTGTGTTACTCTTATTTTCTTTATGGTTTTCTTGGTCAATGTTAGTGTTTCAGCCCCATAAGTGAGAACAGGGAGTATGCACTGATCGAACGTTTTCCTCTTCAGGCATATTGGGATATCTGATTTAAAGATGTTGCTGAGCTTACCGTAGGCTGCCCATGTTAAATTGATCCTCCTCCAGTTCGTGGGTTTGATTATCTCTCCCAATGGTTAACTCGTGTCCCAGGTATTTGTATGAGTATACTTGTTCGATTTTTATATCATCTGCCGAAATGTTATCGCTCAGGACCAGGTTTGTCATATATTTTGTCTTTGTATAGTTTATGTCAAGCCCTACTTACGTATTCGTAAATCTGACTCTGCATATTATCTCCGTGTTGTTTCTTCCACCTTTTGTTGTTATATTTCACAACTATCGAAAACTTTTAACGTTTTGGAGTTGTTCTTCTAGGCAGAATGTTGCGTGTTGTCCCGTCTTAATGCACACAATCAACTTAGGTTTTGATTTATTTTATTTTAAATCCTTATTTTTTCAGGTATCTATATTCCTTCGCTTTTTTGTGATTGTTAATTGAAAGCTATTGCCTTCTATTCCTCATAGAAAACGCTTTTTATTTTTATTTACTTTTTCTGACTTAAGTTCTTGACATCAAATAATTTCGATCATCTAACATCATCGAAAGCCTTTTCCATATTTATAAATGTTTTAAGTCTCTCCCCCTTTTCCCAGTCTTTTATGAATTAGTGAGCGTAATGATAGTATTATGCGATATTAGTTTTGTTGTCATATAGTCATAGAGTTTTCTTACTTTTTTTTTTGGAATCATTATAATGATGTTTTGAAGTCCTTTGATGCAACTCCTGCTCTGCACATTCCGGAGATTAGTTTATATGGTACATTATAGCTTTCCTTTTCAATGTTCTTAATTATTTCTGCTAGCATGTAGTCCGCAGCGATCTATTAAACCCGTAACTACTTGTATCTTGTAACTGGCTTGTTATTATTATAGTACTAGTTTTCGTTATGATTGTAAAATTATTCTTTGTTTTTTCTAGTATTTGTTATTTTTGCGGGTTACATAATAATTTTGTTCTTTTTATTTTTCCGATTGTTGTCTCTATTTTGTTCTCTGTAAAATACCATATTTGCACCTTTTTTTCTATAAAACTGTCATTTGCTCTTATATATTATCTGTCTATTCTACTGCGTATTTCTCTATACTTCTGGTGACCATATATCATTGCAACACTTTTAGCCTTTTTTCTCTAAATAGCTCTTAGGTTATTAGTGACTTAACTTTCCCAATTTGCATCTCCTATTCGACCGATTTTTACACTGTATTATTTAGAAATTGTTATAATGTTTCTGTTTTTTCGTATTGTATTTGCGCCAGAAAAGGGTTGTGTAATCCATGCTTCTAATTTTGTGTAATGGTTTTGTTTTGTAATTTCTTCAGTGGCTATGATTTTGTCCTCTATTTCTTTAGTTCTTAAATCTCAGATTTTTATAACTGCTATCCGAATCTGCTCCTATGTAGTTTCTAGAATCTACCACTTGGTTCTTGAAGTAATATTTTATTCGGATGTCATATATATATATATATATTCTCTTCTCCTAAGCCCAATTAGTTATGTAATTAATTAAATCCATTTTTGGATGTAGGCCTTCCCTAACTCCTTCCACCTATCACGATTTTGTGCGATTTGGATCCAATTTAGTCCAGCTGTACGTTTAAAATCATCATACCAACGCATAGGTGGTCGTCCTCTTCCTCTCTTATGCTCGTACGGTCTCCATTCAATTATTTTACGGTTCCATCTATTTTTGTCACTTCTCGCCACGTGTCCTGCGTAACTCCATTTTAATTGGGCAATCTTAATACCAATGTCTGTCACTTTTGTAATTGATCTTATTCTGTCATTCCTAACTTTATCTCTCCTTGTTATATTTAACATTGCTCTCTCCATTCCCTTTGTGCTATTCTCATTGATTCTATGTTGCTTTTTGTTGTTGCCCAATTCTCTACTCCATATGTCATGGCCGGTAAAATACATTGTTCGAATACTTTTGTTTTCAGGCGTTGATATATTTTGTGTTATTCAAAATGAAGGATAGTCTTCCAAATGCGATCCATCCACTTTTATTCGTCTTTTATTTCCTTCTTTTCACTGCTTCGTCCTAGTTCTATTCTTTGGCCTAGGTATATATATTCTTCTACTCGTTCAATTTGAGAATCGTCAATTCTAATTTCTACATCTGGACCAGGGTGCATTACTTTTGTTTTCTTAAATTCCTTTTAATCCTATTTTGTTTGATTCTCTATTTAGATCAATGATCATTTCTTTCAAGTCTTCTAAATTTTCCGCGAGTAGTATGATATCATCAGCATAGCGTAGGTTAGTAAGCCGCTCTCCGTTTACATTTATTCCTTTATCTGGCCATTCTATCTTCTTGAACACGTCCTCCAGTGTTAGGGTAAAGAGTTTCGGCGACAGTGTATCACCCTGTCGCACTCCTCTTGCAAGTGGTACTGGGTTAGTTTTCGCGTGTAATGTATATGTTGCTGTGACTCCCTCGTTTAGTTGTTGTATGAGTTGTATGTATCTTTGATCTATTCGACTGTTTGCTAATGCTCTATATATTGCCCAGTGTTCAATGGTATCAAACGCCTTTTCATAATCTACAAAGGCCATGCATACGGGGAATCCATATTCGTTTGATTTTCGATGATTATTTTATTGTTAATAGGTGGTCTCTAGTGCTGTACTCCTTCCTGAATCCCACCTGTTCCCGGGGTTGATAGTCATCCAGCTTTCTTCCTAGTCTGTTGGTAATAATCTTTGTTAGCAATTTGTACAAATGTGACAATAAACTGATGGGTCTATAATTTTCAAGTTTTGTGTTTTCTCCTTTTTTGTATAATAATATGACGTTTGAGTTTTTCCAGGTTTTGGGTATTTGAGTTGTTTTTAAGCATGTGTTTAATAGTTTTGCTATTTTTGATATTAAATTATCCCCAGCCTCTCTGATCATATCTATTGATATTTCGTCATCTCTTGTAGCTTTATTAAATTTGAATTCTCTCATAGTGCTCTTCACTTCTTCTATGGTTATATCGGGTTGTTCTTCGGATACCACGTTTTGAATCTTTCTAGTTCTAATGGCATTGTCTTCTATTTCTTGATGTACTTTGGATTCATATAATTCGGGGTAAAACTCTTCTATAATTTTTTGAATTTCAACTCTGTCGTGGATTATTATACCATCTTTGTTACGTAATGCGTACGTTTCTTTCTTTCTCATTTTTTGTTGAAGTATTTTCATTCCTTGGTTTTTCTTTATTACTTCATTAATTTGTTGTTCTTGTATTTGTCTTCTATGTACTCTTATCTGTTTTCTTATTTGTTTATTCACTTGCTTAAATTCTTCTGTTATTCTTTTATTTTCCTTTGCTAGTCGTCTGCGTTTTTCCATTAGACTCTTGATATCTGCATTAATAATATTTCTGTTCTTTTTTGCGTGGTATAATTCTCCGTAGTTCTTTTATCGAAGTGTTAATTATTGTAGTTATTTTATTATTTACTTCATCTATTGTGAGTATTTTGTCATCAATATCATCATTAGCTAACTGTTTGTTTATTATTTCTCTATACGCCTCTCTCCATTTCTTTTTATTTCTTCTGCTGTCAGTTTAATTGAATTTTTCCCGATTAATTGTTTTCTTTCTGTTCTTTTATTAATAGTCAGTACAGCTCTTACCAGTCTGTGGTCACTCCCCGTATTAAATAGGTTTAGTACGGTAACGTCATTTATTTTATGTTTTTTGTTTGCCAAAATATAATCTATTTCGTTTTTTGTATTTCCGGATGGTGATATCCAGGTCCATTTTCGACTGGGTCTTTTTTTAAAAAAGGAATTCATAGCATATAGTTTATGCTCGTTCATGAAATTCATTAGCATGTCTCCTCTTTCATTTCTTTGGTCTATTCCAAAATTACCCATGTATTCTTCATCGGGTTCTTGTTTCTTGCCTAATTTGGCATTAAACTCCCCCATAACGATGGTCCAACCTGAGGGATCCGTTTGCATAGCTATTTTTAGATGTTCGTAGAACAATTCCATCTCTTCGTCCGTGTGGGAGGAAGTAGGGGCGCATAACTGTATAACTTTGATCTTTATTGTTGCCGTAATTTTAAGAATTATATAAGCAACTCTTTCTGACACTGATTTAAAGGTTTTTATATATGGTGTCCATTTTTTGTTAACGAACAGTCCGATTCCTGCCGTGGTTCCATCTATTCCGCCTTTGTGTATTAGCGTGTTTCCTGACTTGAGCTTAATCCATTCTTCTCCTTTTCTTCGGATTTCACTTATTCCAACAATATCCCAATTGATTTTTGTTAGTTCCTCTTCCATCTCTATAATCATATCATCCGTTCTGAGAGTACGAGCATTGTACGTTGCAATCCATAGTTTGCTTATCTGTATTGATTTGTGGTTACATTTCAAAGTCGAAATCTTGCCCCCAAAATCCTTGGGGCAGCCTGACGCATCAGGGTTAGATTGTGAGCTGTTCGCTCTACTAACCTGGGGTAATTTCGTTCTGGAGTTCGACATTATCATTATGATTAGGGAGTAATTGACAGTAAAACGCCACGCTTGCCAGGCGTCTTGGCGAGTTGGGTAGGATATGGGTAGGATTGAATGTGGTGTGGTTATGATTACAAGGTTAGGACATGATTTCCCTCGGTATTGGGAGTTGAGGGAGAACCAAGGCTCGCGTAGGCAGGGTCGCTTCCCTGAGACAGACCTATCTCTACCGGGTTCGTAGAGAGTGTCTATCCGCTACCGTATATATATATATATAGATATATAGGTTCTTCTTTTGTGTCCTTATTACATATTTAAACAGATCTTTTATTTCTTCGTACATATGTTCTATTTTCGCTTTTCATGCTCCCTGGTTCGTATGTATGTACTCATATAATGACTGTCTTTTGGGGATATATTTATATTTACTTATATAATCTATTCCCAGTATTTATTTTAGTTTTTCACCTACATACCTTTTTTCTCATTAGAATTATTACTGCAAAATTTGTTTATCTGCTGCAATGTTAATTATCCACTCCATAATTTCTACTCCATTGATCTGCTTCTTGTGGGCTCTTTATTTTATACAATACGTATTAATTCTATTAATCCCTTTATTGTCCCCAAGCTGTTCTAATTTCAATAATATTCTAATATTTAATGCGTTCATTATTATTCTTGCCTTCACTGGTTATCCCCTCCTGGAATTCCAGCGAGAACTGTTTTTATTTTTTGATAAATTATTAAGTTGCATTTTTTGGGATAATTATTATCTTTATTATTGTTTTTTCGTTTTCCTTCCACGTAAGGATTACAGTAGTTGTAAAACAACATTTTCGCAGGGCCGTCAAACTACATCCCGAAAATTAATAAACAATAAAAATAACATTGAAATACAAGAAAAATTAAATTTATCTACATCTTAATAGAATTAAAGTAAATTCTATTAAAAATCAAAAATTATTCAATATATTCCCGAACAGCTGCCACAACTTTTTAGACACGAAAACACTGTCCTTTATCTATGCTTTCCATTTACTTTAGCCTCAACTGCACATAATAGTCAGAGAAATTGCAATCAAGCTAATGGATAGCTAATATTCGGGGGACTAGCGGTAATACAAAATTTGTACAACCATGCTCGTGTTTTCCTTGTCTTGTGGGATACAGCGAAGTATTGCTGGGACATGTACTTTAGCCTAATAGGCACCTCTTGTATCCAAGGCTTGACAACTTTATTCAATACGTTGATGTCAGCGATCACCTTAAGACCTTCTTTAAGGAATTAGAGCGTCATTACAAGCTCTAGCGGCGTCATAAAGGCAATAGATACTTCAAAGGCATCTTGGTCGATCTAACGGTTATTTTAGCAATTTATCCTCAGTCCTAGATAAAAAAAATTTTATCCGAAAATAATTTCAGAAATCTAGCGCTGTCACATTTTATGGCTCTCGGTACTATTTAGGGCTATAAATTCCCGTTAATTTGTTTTTATTGCTTAACAATTCTCAATTCCTTAAAACGAAAAACTTGTATAGGTCTTGGTGCACTGCTGGCTTTATCATCGGCCTTGCCACGCCCAATTTTTTGCCAAATGAAGTATAGTTTCTCAATTAAAGAGATATCGTATATAAAACGATAATTTGATTAATCTGTTTATGAGGCTTTCGGACAATTCGCTCCCCACAATTTGTCACCGGACATTTCGACCCCGTGTCTATTAAGACAAATTTAAATATTTATATTTAAGGAGCACTAGAGAAAAGAAGGTATTTTTCTAAAAGGCCCTTAATAAAACACAATAGAAAGTATTACTGATCATTCTCATCTAAATGTCGACAACGGCAGTTAGAAGTATTTAGACATTCCAAACACTTTAATTTGCAATAACAGATTGGCAGGTCTTAATTACCGCACAGTTTCCGTTGTTTCCTATACTATTATTATTAGTGTTGAGTGGCGTAGACGCTTCTAAATAATTTTGATTAATGAGATTTGTAATTTGACGGTTGAAGAGGACACTTTGGTGGAAGTACCCTTATCATGTCATAGTACTGTAAATATTTAGTACTTAAGCGAGCACATTAGCTCATAGGATTGTTAATTCTGATTGCTAATAAAACCTTTCATTGTCAAAAAATATATTTTGATTTGAGGACTACTTGTCAGTTGTAAGTAACTGCATGAGATATACTGTCGTAGTTTTTCATTGGAGGTATTATAAAAATTTTAATCCATTTTGGTAGGCAATTTATTATTATTTTTTATTATTTGATAATACCATCAACATATGTATTTATTGTAAAACATTTATTTAAACATATTCAATTTATCGTAGTAGAGCAAATTACAGGTAAATTATTATTTTATTGTCGCCATATTGATAAAAGATTTAAAAAATCAGCAACTCTTAAATAGTTGCATAAAGTAGCACAGTCTTCGAAAGTATTACATATAAATTATATAAATATTTAAATATCTATTCGCACACCTAATGGCAAAAATATATATAGATATAAAATAAAGTTAGAAATTGTTTTATAGGCAATTCTTCTTTACTTGTAAAGATTTGCTCTATAATATAGGAAATTCCTCTTTTCTTTCTAAAAGGATTAGTAGTCATTACAAAACTACTACATAAATGCAAAAAGGAAGGACGCTTCAATAAATATCTACAATCATTTTGATAATTAGATGAGACTTAAAGTTAGCTTTAGAACTGTAGCGAAGAATCGGTCTTTGAAGCAGCTTTCAATAGCTAATAGCAACTTAAAGATTAAGGTAGGGAGCCTTGTTCAGCTGAAAGTGCTTATTTAAACTTCTGCCAGGCTTCCGAAGTTTTTGATTACTATTGTAGCGGAAATTAAGTGGGTTAATTGCCTTTCCAATGCAAAAGTAGTTGGCCCTACTCGCGGCGCTCCGCGGCGCTCGTTCATACATGATAAACAGCCGGATGATTGAAATGACACGGCGCGGAAATAATGGGAAGCCAATCTATTAGGCCAAAACCCATTCTTAAGCGTGATTTCATGAGGTAACGGGCTTTATGGTCGGCGGCGGGTCCCGCGCACGGTAAAGTCCGTCATTTGCCTGTCTGCGCCGAGTTATTGCTCGGTTTCGTAGGCGTACGGCCAATTTGAAAACAATTTTCCGCATTATCTGCATGCAAAGGCATTCTCCGGGGCTTCGCAGAACAAACACGTTAGCGCCGAGCTTTCCCGGATTCCCATGATTCCTGGCGGCGACGCCGCCGCGCAATTCGTATTTCCACCGACCGTGCGGTTCGTCTATTCGTGACGCGGAATTCAGCTCCCACAAATGACATACTTTTGAGGAGGCTGCACGAGTTCACACAAGGTGGATTGGCGTCCGGGAATCTTAATGCATTTTTCAGCTGGTAGCTATTTCCGGCGCCGCGGCGTCGCCGCGGATATCGAAGTGGTTTGCCGGGGCTAGCCGCCCAGTTTAGCACAAAGGATCAGAAGCGCAATTAACTTAATACAAAAGCTAACAAATTACGTTAATGAGTCAGTGCAAAGAAAATTTAAATCAAATAAAAGGTGGCACTTTTGACTCTTGACTAATAAATTTTTATTTACTTCAAAACACTCTACAATCTATTAAAATTCAATTTCTGTCGTATTTCTACGAGTTAAGAATATACATTCATTACTAGTCAACTTGAGCAACGGAAAACATTGATTTGAACTACTTTGCATGATTGCCTCAGTGTTCCAAAGTTATTGCAATTGGAAGACTCACTTTTATAAATTTTTGTTTTTTCTTAGAATATATCTACTACTCGTTACGAAAATCTGTTACAGCAGTAAAGCTAATTACTAACAATTAAAGGTAATGTTAAGAAAGTAAAAAATAAAACTATAAACATTTCAGAAACCTCGTTAAACACAAGTTTTACTTTGTTTGCAGTAACTTCTGGATGTTTTTCCAGTTTGTGGTTCAATGGTTAATGTGCTTAAATTGTAGATAAAATCAGATTTGATCCTGTGCTCAGATACCTGACAGGAACTCCATTCAGTCACCAAAGTTAACTAAGTATCTTCGTTTAATTTGAACAATGCGGTTGTTTAAGGCCATATCATAGATGGTAGACCACAAGTAGGGAGTAAGAATAAACATGTGGAAGCGTTGATCTTTCAGTCTTCAAGCTATATTCTTCCATAACATGCACTAGAAGTTCGAATATATGCAAAATGCATATATTTGCATGTATGCATATTTTGAGAGTTCTTTTTTTGTAAATGTATATGCAAAATGTTAGTTTGGGTATTTAAGAAAACTCACGATTATTTTGCTAATTTTCTTGATTTTATTTACCAAACAAACAGTTAAAATTTCTGATCTGAATTTTTAACTTCCTGGGATGTTTTGATCAATTTTTTTAGTAACTACCTATAAAGGGTAGTTGAAATACCTTTATAATAGCTTTTAAGAAGGTTCATTTGATATCTATTTACACTTCGCTCTATTGTTAAGCGATTAGTAATACCTCAAGGCAACTCCCGATTACTTTTTGACAAGTACACATTTTAAAATGCATTTAAAGCTTTTAAGGGGGTCAACTTTCCAACTTATAAAAATACAGAAACTACGTAACAACTTTTATAGCTACGGTCTGTTAAAATACATTTACCAGCCTAAGTGATAGTTTCATTTGAACAGTTTGTGAAGTATATTCCTCCGATATGAAGTGTTTATTTAATTTTCTGAAAACAGTATCTGTTTAAAAATGCTTAATCAAGCAGCTGCAAGAAGCGTTTTGTTAAAAAGAAATGGTGTCACAATAATACGGACTCGAAAACTAATGACTTCTCTCAAATATTTTGTGTAGTTTGCAATAAAGAGTTAAGTTTTTTTGCTATTCGACGTTTAAATTATAGTAGTAGGATTTTTAAATTTAAAATATACTTTTTTATAGTGTCTTTAATTTAATATTCAAAAAGTTTTAAAATTAAAAAAGCAGATATATTTCATAATTAAATTATGTTATAGATAAGGTGCGATAAAAAATTTCAAATAGAGCCACAACTATGCATATATAAAAAAGACTAATCGTTCGGCGGAAAACATGGCGCATCAATTGTTAACATCAAATTTCAATTATTTGGTGCAAGCGACACAGACAAAACTTTTAAAGAGTTGTGTTGTTTATTTTTAGGTTGCAATATTCCACTTTAGTCTCTAGACCTTATTTCAAAATTAACTTAAACAGCACTGCACTTCTGAGCACAGTGTTATTGTTTTTAGTTCTTCAATGTTAAGGAAAAAATATGACGACGTACCACGGCGTAATGGCTAAAATTGAAAAGCACATTAGCCGTAGATTTGTATGGTTTTCAATAAATGAAACAACTGACATTGAAGGTCGGTATATAGTTAATCTTGTTTTGGGTATGTTGAGTAAAATCAAGTTAAAGGAGGTTATTTGGTTAGAGTAATAGCTCAATCAGTTCCAAGGAGGTGGAATGCGCAAAATAAGGGAGTAGTCAAGATACACCCTATTAGCCTCTACACCTCAACCCCACTTTTACCTACTCGTGGTGGAACTGGTTACGTCGAGCAACCTGTAACGGAGTACGCGGTGAAAATCCCGTAGGACGACTAGGTCGACAAACTAACGAGAGCCGGGTAGTAACCTAAGGATGACAGCGGAGGAGCCTAATAGTAATAGGCCAACGGTGCCCCCAACAGTCCCAGTTAGGAGGATTACTTTCTACATGGCAACACGTACGGTAAGCGTGACATGTTCAATGCCAAAACCCCATTAAGAAAAAAGACATGATATGAAAGAATCGATATGTGAAAAAATAGTACCTTAGGTAAGTAGAGGCCGTAAAAGACCCGAATCTCACACTGACCCACGGATTCGGGGGGGGGGGGCAACAGATCGATTAACAAAAATACGAAACATCAAAACAACAATATAAAACTGTACATAGCGACATATAATGTAAGATCGTTGGTGTCAGAAGATCGACTTATGGTACTGGAAGAGGAACTTACAAAAATAAAATGGCATATAGTAGGTATATCTGAAGTCCGACGAAGAGGTGAAGATTGCATGGAGCTTAAAAGTGGGCATATACTATACCACAACTGTAATGAAGAAACATCATTAGGTGGTATCGGCTTCCTCATAAATAGAAACATTAAAAACAACGTGATAAGCATTGAAAGAGTATCGACACGTGTAATATATTTAATTTTAAATATAAATAAAAAATATAAACTAAAAATAATACATGCCTATGCACCAACAACTTCAGCAACTGAAGAAGAAATCGAACAATTTTATGAAGACCTAACCGTAGCTTTAGAGCAAACCAAGACACATTATACCGTCCTGGCAGGAGACTGGAATGCAAAAATTGGACCAAAAGAAGAACTAGGCGAAAGATGTATAGGCCAATATAGAATAGTAAAAAGAAATGAGAGAGGTAAAATACTTATATACTTCATGTTACAACACAATCTTTTTGCTATGAATACATTTTTTAAGAAAAAACATCAAAGTAAATGGACATGGAGAAGTCCGGACTGGAAATACAAAAATTAGATCGACTACATTATTACGAACCGTAGAGATATAATACACGACATTTCAGTTCTAAATACCGTTTCCACTGCAAGCGACCACAGACTAATTAGAGCTAAAGTAAATATAAACACAAAAATAGAAAGACTAAAATTAATTAATAGTAACAAAAATAAAATACTAGATGCGAACATATTAAAATCAAACAGTGTCCAATACGAAACAGAAATACAGAAAGAACTAGACAAAATACCGCAAAATATAGGTAATGCTAATAATATAGAAGAACTTAGTACGCAAATAAAAACAGCGATTCATAACTCTATAGGAAAAATAGACCTAAGTAAAGTAACTAAAAAAGGTAAATTAAGCCAAAACACAAAAGAGTTAATGAATGAAAGAAGAAAAATGAGATCGGAGCAGAAATGGGACACACTCGAATATGTCCAACCCGATAAGAAAATTAAGATAGTTGCAAAAAATGACATACAAAAATATAAAGATCAACAAATAGACAAAATTATAGAAGAGAATGGAAGTATGAAAGTGTTGCATAAAAACCTTGCAGTAGGAAACAAGAAAATAATACGAATGAAAAGACAGGATGGTAAAGTAATAACAGAGAAGAGAGAAATATTAAATGAAATAGAAACTATAGAAACTTATATACAACACAATTACCACCTAATCGAGAAAAACACAAAAAACAAAGAAAAATTTTAAATGCAGGTTCTGAATAAATCCCAGACATAACTATAAGGGAAATAAAGAAAGCTTTGATTCAAATGAAAAATCGTAAAGCTCCTGGCGAAGACAAAATGATGGCAGAATATATTAAGAATGGAGGAAGAAAACTAATGTGCAGGATACATCAATTATTTAATAATTGCTTAATAACTAGTAATATACCAAAGGAGTGGGCTAATGCAGAAGTGATATTACTATATGAAAAAGGAGATAAGGAGGAACTGAAGAATTATAGACCGATTAGTCTCCTGTCACACCTGTATAAATTATTTATCAAAATAATTGCAAACAGATTCACTCGTAAACTGGACAATTATCAACCTATGGAGCAAGCTGAGTTTCGGAAGGGATACGGTACTAACGAGCATTTATAGAGTATCAAGCTGCTAATTGAAAAATGCACTGAGTATAACATCCCACTAATACTAGCCTTTGTGGACTATGAAAAGGCTTTTGACACTATCGAATTAAAATTTATCTTTGAAGCTTTAGACGACTGTCGCATTGAGTCCCGTTATTCGCAATTAATCAAGAATATATATGACAAAGCCACCACGCACATTAAAATGGACGGCGTAACAAATAAAATTAAACTAGAAAGAGGCGTACCGCAAGGGGATACCCTTTCTCCAAAGCTGTTTAATTGAGCATTGAAAAATGCTTTTAAGAAAATTAATTGGACGAATGAAGAAATCAACGTGGACGGAGAAAATATAACAAATTTAAGATGTGCGGACGACATAGTATTAATAGCCAAAAACATCGAAGAAATACAAAAGACCATAGAGATACTCAACAGGGAATCAAAAAAGGTGGGGCTTAAAAATGAATAAACAGAAAACTAAGATCATGTCTAACACTCCTTGCAATACAGAGGTTGAATTAGATGGAGAAAAGCTGGAAAATATAGAATTATACATATACCTCGGGCATACGTTAAAAATGGGAAAAGAAAACCAAGAGATTGAGATTAAAAACCGTATTAAATTAGCCTGGTCAGCATTTGGAAAACTTGCATCTATACTAAAGTCGTCAAAATACAACCTCAAATCCAAAGCTAAAGTTTATAACACCTGTGTACTTCCGGTATTAACATATGGCATTAAGACGATGATTTTCACAAAAAGAAATATCTGAAAACTACAAATAGCAGAGAGAAGTATGGAAAGGAGAATGATAGGCATCACATTGGAAGGCAAGATAAGAAACACGGAAATCAGAAAAAGAACAGGACTGGAAGATGTGACTGAAAGAGCAGCAAAATTAAAATGGAGATGGGCCGGACATGTAGTACGACAGGAAAAGAAAAATGGTCCGGAAAACTACTCGACTGGCGACCAAGAATGCACAAGCGCAGTATCGGCCGACCACCTGCTAGGTGGAGCGACGACATAGCACAAGTAGCAGAAAAACTATAGAGACGTACAGCAAGAGAAAGAGATCCATGGAAAATTAAAGGGGAGGACTATATCCACAAGTGGATCTAAAAGTCTGAAGAAGAAGAAGAAGAATAGCTCAATAATGGGACAGTAGCTAGATTTGTTAACGAATAGTCAAATTATTTTTATTTGACAAATCAAATGCAAATAAATAAAATAATGTTAACAATTATAGATGTTGGACTGTATATAATAAAAACGTCCCACAACTTAAAAGTTTTTCTATCTAATTTAATTCATTGTAAGTGTTTAGCTCACAGTTTAAATCGCGTTGCTGAAACTGTTCAAATATAATTTATTTAATGGTTTCGAATGTTAAACCAGTTTTTATTGGAGCACATCTCAAAGTTCAAGTGTATAAGCAAAAGTACCCTAAACTCCTTTTACCACCTAAGCCGATCTTAACTAATTGTGGAAAAATTTAAAAGAAGTTGAAGTAAAACTAAACTCTGTTTTAATAAAAAATGAAAGCTATATCATGTTAAAAAAAAAACGATGTACTGAATGGTGAGCAAAGGAATGATCTAGAATTGGATCCAATTACAATATGTGCATTTAAGTATGCACCTGTTACCCCTTGTAAAGTTGAACGCACATTTTTAAGCTACAAACATTTGTTAAGCAATCGAAAACCATGTTTAGCTATTGACAACTTAGAAAAATATTTAAAAAGTTCCAGTAAAGGAACGTATAATAAAAAATTTAGGTTACTCATGCTTTCATGTTTATAAAACATTTTTATGTTTTTACCTAAGTAATATAGGTGTCGATATTGTAAAATAGAAGTAATTATTTAAAACATATTTTGACTGTTTCATGGTGTGTACTTGCAAGCATATTTTATACCATTTTTGTGCATGTATTCCAAACTAGTCATAGCATAAGGCATTGGGATAGCTTTAATAAAATAGGTCAAAACCCGATGTACAGCTAAAAGAACAAACCTAAGAGTGTTAATTACTTCTGAACTGTGACGATAAAAACTTGTAATTTCATCTTGGTCAAAACCAAAATTCAAAATAAATTAGGCTACCACTTTGCACAAGGTTTCATTGTTGACCAGTGTTTTAGATTACTTTAGTCAACGTACGGTCATAGTTAAATGGTATTAAACGCTTTAGAGAGGAAATCTTAATCTGGAAGAAGGTCGTGGATGAGAACATTGCTATGTTCTGAAAAATGCTCGAGTTTAACAATTATATATTTTATTTTTAGATAGAAGAATATCTGAATATTTGTGCACCAAAAATTTACAAATATTTACTTCTTGTTTTGATACTAGTATCGTATGAAAGAAAAGCACATAAGTATTGGTAGAAAAATAAATAGAAAAAAGCTATTTTAACTTGGTTGCTATTATTGTCGCCAAATATATTTTTGGTTGCAATTCTGAAATGTTTTTAGTTATACAAAAAAGCCAAAGTTAATAACCTTAACAGATATTGCAAAAGTTTTTAATACATTAAAAGTTGTTGAATAGAGATCAAGATAAACTACTGGAATTAATTAAAATATCACATTGAGATTTATATTCACCAACGAGCAGAAAAGTAAAAAATGTTTTCTTAAATAAAAAATACAACTGAAAATAAAAAGTAAGATCCGGAAGCAAAGATTCAGTCAATCAGTCCAAAGCAGATAAGTAAAATGTTACAGCAGGGTTTAGTTGCTAATTGCGTTTTTTGGTTGAAAAGCCTTAAGAAGAATATTTCTTGTTTCTTGTACTATTTTTATTGAATACGTAGATTGTTTTTTATTGTAAATTCAATTCTCGTATTATATGCCTTGACACTTTGGAAACGGACCACGCAATCCAAGCGCGAGGCTAGTAAAGTTATACGTTTTGTGATAATGTTTATTTAAAATTACCCTTAAGTGGAATAAAAAGTTCAAATTTACAACTTTAATTAATTTGTCTTCATTGCTCATTATAATGCGCACAAAAATTAATATCTTAGAATTGTCATAAGGCTTAATCCTCTACATATTGCCTAACTAATAATTTTGTTTTTTAAAACACAAATTTCATATAAATTCTTCTTTCCAAACCAACTAAAAGTTTAAGTCTGACATAATTTTATTATTGTATAACATAATACAATACTTAAAAAATTATGACTCCAAAGGCCACTATCTACATAATTATTCTAATATTTCTAGCCAAATTTGCAAAATAATATATTTAATTTAATTCAAAAATTTTACACTTGCCAAATATATGTGCAAAAAGATGTTATGGTGAAATACAGAGCATATTTACAGTTTTAAACCAAGATAAGTTAGCAGAATGTAAGAAAAGGGATTGTAAACGAGTTGAATTCAAAAAAAAAACACTGATAATTCAATAATTCTATTTAATTTATTCAAAAATGATTGGCACTCTAAAATCTAGTTGTGTCGTTGATTAAAATACGCACTCAATGCGTGTGTGAAGATATATCATAGTACCATATAATGGCATCAAATGGTGTTGCTGGAATATACAAGTGGAACGTTGGTGGGCCATTCATAGTAATCATGAGCAGCGGTACAAATATTTTTTTAAATAACAAAGTTCAAAGGTTACGCTAAGAAAAGAAATAGCAGTTTATCCAGGCTAATCCAGGCTAATCACGGACTACGTTCGATGCACTGGCGACTCCAACTGATTTATGTCGCAGAACTTGCATATCATGATCTATGAGGACTTGAAGATGACAAAAGCCGTTACACAAAAATTTTTCCATGCTTTCGCAGCTCAGAAGAAAACATGTGGAGATGTACTTACAGCTCTTGCAGCTGAATAATATAAATACGAAAATTTCCTTTAAAATAGTGAAGTGACAGAAACCGCTAGTTTATGAAGTAGAACTGACAGCACTTTGAAAGCTTCTGTCCTAAAATTTAGGATTAAGAGCACAAACAGAGATCATTTTTTGTGATTTCAAAGAGATTTTTCTAATGGAATAGCTGTCTTCTCATGAGAGCATTACCAGTCAACGGTACTGCAAATCATTGAATCGACTTCTCTGGCCTATTGAGTAACGTTGCCAAGACAAATAGCAATACATCGCATTGCACATCGTTACCATCCTGCAGACTCTCGGGTATACTGTGATGCTTCACGCTCCATGTTCGCCAAATCTATTAAAGATGATAAAAGGACAGTGCGCTGTAAGTTCTACTTTAACGATTATCTTCAGTCGGCTATCTAAAAGTGTTGCTGTGTTATATCTAATGGTTTGCAGCAGTTCTACAGAAACTGTCGGACCAGTAGTAAAAGCCCATAGTGATTAATAAGGAAATGTGCACTCATTTTTTTTAATCATAAATTTGTAAGGAGAAAACAATTGTTTGCTTATTTATTTGTTACGCTTTCTATAAGCTCAACAATAAAACCTCTTTAAAAACGGAGATCGCTGTTTTATTTCTCTACTTACGATAGTTCAGACTCCACCACCCTCTAGTGAGAAAAGTTAATTCCTTTTGAGCGCTCAATGCCCTGATAGTCTAAGAGCTAGCGACAAAAAAATCAACGTGATAAGGTACAAGGGTAATTTATGCCTAAAATGTTAGTATTATTCTAAATTAAGGGAAAGCTCGATTGGCAGAAGTTCGTTTGTTGTCTGAAAGCGTGGGTGGGGGATCAAATATGCACATTTTAAGCAAAAAAACGTGACAACGTACAAAGCAGAAAATAGGTATTTACATTGTTTTTGCAAATATAATATAGAAAAAAAAATTGGCAGAAGCGTAGGTGATGACTAAACGGCTGTCAGAAGTCAACAAAAATTAATGAAAAATACGTGATAAGGTACACTTCTGCCAATTTACATATTTACGTGTAAGGCAATGTAAAAACTGTATGTAAATTGGCAGAAGTGAAAATGATGAACTGATACCGAAAAAGTTGAAAAACGTATGTGACGCGCGGTGTACGCATGTCAGCCGTTGTCAATATGTTTTCGCTGTTTTATAGGTGTACGTCATGAGGTACATTTCTGCCCATTTGTTTAATTATTTTTTATACTGTAAATAATTAAATTATCCACTAGCAGAAGTACAAGTTGAATATATATTTATATTAGTATAAATTCAAAGCACGACAGCCGCGAGGTAAAGGCCTCAACCTGCCAAACTGGCGCATGGCGGCTCCGGGTTCGAACCCCGGCAATGACAAAAACATTTAATGCTCTCCGGCCGTCATACAAACACCTTTGGCGGTCGTAAAAAGTACATTCACTATCCACTCGCCAACCCGCCCGGCAAGCGTGGCGTTTAATTGCCAAATCCCCCCCAAAAAGGGAGGCCTATGCTCAATACTGGGCGCTAAAAAAAAAAGGCTGAAAAAAAATATTCAAATATAAATGAAGAACCACACCGTATTACACTGAGTTGGAATAGGCGGGGCAAATCGTCGCCGAGGAGCAGGTATACGGATTGGTTTTGTCCGAGACCCTTGTGGGTCAGAGATACATAAAAGAAAAGAGAGGGGGGGGGAGAATAGAAACGAACCAAGGGCCGATCTCTCATGGCAGTTGCGATATAAACTCAAAAGTGTGCAGATGTTCTGTGTATTGAATAATGGATTTCTGTTCATATTCAACGAAAATGTATACAGAATACTGGATTAATATGGAGATGGTCCCATTCATAAAAAATAAAACAATATTTTTAAATGTCGATTATTGTTATATGTACAAGGCAGAGAGTAGTAATGTTGTCAGAACAATCAGCAATGATTTTTCATGTATTCCTCACGAAGAAGCTGATACCAAAATTATTTATCATGTCTATAACATCGATTATACCGCTAATATTGTAATTAAATGTTCCGATACGGATATACTGGTTAATTTGCTGGGAAATATACACAAAATAAAAGCCAATTTAAAATTTGGAATGAATGTGGAACTGCAGCCAAAAGAAATATTATTAAGTGGCGAAGCGAAGAGGAGTCACTTACTAACTTCATATTGTCTGTCTGTCCGTCCGTTCGTCCGTCCGTCCGTCCGTCCGAGTAGTAACTCGAGAACGGCTGGGAATTTCCAAATGCGTTGCAAGCTTTGCATGTTTATTGATGTTTTAAGTTGTACGATTCACTGGGAGAATTATTGTGCAGAGCCGTATCTGGATTTCATGCTCTAACTGGCTGCGACTACAATCCAAGTTTTTATAGAAAAAGCAAGTAGAAACCGTACAGTATACTAAAAAAGAATAAAAATGACACCAAAGCATTCATAGATGTCGGCGACCCCTCATGCAACCAGGAAAACGTATTTGGAGTTTTGGAAGATTTTGTATACCACATCTATGGTTTAAAATTAAAAAAAATTTTATGACATTCAATAATTCTCGATTTTAATTGTTTTGAAAAATTTTAAATTAAAAAATATAAATGAAACTTTACCAAAAAAATTTTAAAGAATTTTGACGCCTTCTGTTTGCTACCCTGTCAATCCGAATTACATTAACAGCTGCTGAGATGCAAATACATCACAATATTTGGCAAATATTTTACCAAAAAAATTTTTTCTAAATTTGATCCAGAGGAATTTGGATGGATTAATTCGAACGAGGCTGCACCTTATGAATTCAAATGGTTTGACGGAGAACAATTGCCGATGATTGTTAAAGATGTTATCATCCACAAAGATTATTCGAAGGTACAGCATTTAATATCAACAAGTTTGTTACTTTAACATTATTTTTAATTTTCAATTTTGCATATTTTTATTTTTAGTAGAGGACGATGTGGATTACGAAAGTGACAGTGATCCTGAGGGCGACATCGATTTGCCTACCGATACCGAAGAATAGACATTTTTTGTCTTATATTTCTAATGTTTTATTTTATTATGCCTTTGCGATACATCATTTAAAACAAAACAATAATAAAAATATTAATAAAATCTTTCCTTCTTTCTCTTTCTTTCATATGCATATATGTCTCTGTATGTGTCGATATACAGCGAAAAAATATTGACAACTATCTGACATGCGTACACCGCGCGTCACATACGTTTTTCAACTTTTTCGGTATCAGTTCATCATTTTCACTTCTGCCAATTTACATACAGTTTTTACATTGCCTAACAAGTAAATATGAAATTGGCAGAAATGTACCTTATCACGTATTTTCATTAATTTTTGTTGACTTCTGCCAACCGTTTAGTCACAACCTACGCTTGTGCCAATTTTTTTCCTTTATTATATTTGCAAAGAAAATGTAAATACCAATTTTCTGCTTTGTACCTTGTCACGTTTTTTCCTTAAAATTTGCATATTTGATCCCCCACCCACGCTTTCAGACATCAAACTAACTTCTGCCAATCGAGCTCTCCCTTAATTTAGAATAATACTAACATTTTAGGTATAAATTACCCTTGTATCTTATAACGTTGATTTTTTGTCGCTAGCTCTCCGTCTATAACTACCGATTAGATAGCTAATGTGTTTCTTGGTATTACTGGATATTTAATAACTTTAAAAATAAAACAAATAAAAAAAATCTTATTTAAAGACTGAAGTAAAGAAAGAATAGTTATTTAGCGACAGATTTAATGGCATGGGATCTTAAGTATGCTCAGATTCCTGAGAAAACAAGGAAAAGTTTACTTAACGGCTGGTTTTGGGGCATCCAGAAGTGCAGAACGTGTGGTAGGACGTATTGTGATAAATTATAAAAATTAGTTGTGACTAACAAACTTTTATAATACCTCACATATGATGTAGTTATCTTTATAGCGTTGTTTTTTTTGTTTTGATTTGTGTATTCAACTTAGATTTTCATTAACATTTTACACGATCTGGTATTACCCTTTTTAAAATTTGTCGTAATTATTATTTTCTTTCTACTCTTCTACCACAGTTTTTTGGTTGATATGTTTTAAGTTTTGCTTGGTCTGTTGTTTCATAATTTGCTGTGCTGTAAATTTACTAAGTTTAGATATACACGTTGCTGCATAGATAGATACGACTAATATTAACAACTGTAGAACTTAAGTTCCGCTGGTTTAAAACACGCACACCTATAATAGAGAACGAAGAAATAATACAACATAATACTAAAACTACATAATATTTGCTGACAGACATTGGATAAAGTACATTAGATGTTAACATTATCATTGTCTTACAGGAAACTATAACATTATTCCAAATAAATAATTGTTATTTCTAGTCCCGAAATAAAATTAACAGTATTAATATGTTAGGTGTTTTTAAATTAATTTAAGATAACATAAATCCGTTCCTGAGAGATAGATTCAAGGCTGCTATGGTGTACAAAAAAGTACAAAAACAAATAACATTTTAAATGAGTTAAACTGTCATTAAACAAATATTATTTTAGCCATACAAAGTGCTATAACTTACGTAAAAAGGCAACTTAAAAAATGAGTACCATAACTACAAAGTTTTAAGGTAGAAAAGGGTTTAATAAATATTAAGGAAACATTAAACAGAAAATAGTAATATAGTAATTTTTTTTTAGAAATTGTTACATAAAAAAATCTGCAATAGGCAGTTTTTCTACGAAACCTACCTAAAAAATCCAAAGCACTATGGCGTTCTTTTTTGGTTAAATGTCATGCACGAACAATGAACATTATGGTCTAGACAACGTAACTTTCTCTGCATAAGCGCCCTTTTAAATAAGACGCCATTTGACACTTCCATAATTCATCTTAAACTATAACATGTTTTCCAACGCTTCGTTTAACGGTAGTTTGCTTGGTAGTTAGTCTGATTGACAGTAGGTCTGCCTGATTCGTTCCACGGCAAATTTGTGGCTGTAGACAAGCGCGCACTAGCTCTATACGTAAGTTATACATAGCGATGTAATTAATAAACACAAAAAAGGATAACATGGGTCAGCGTCTTTTAAAAAGCCACGGAATTCCATTAAAATATAATTCGTCACAAACCCATTTTTTAAAAAAAGTTATAAAAATAACTTAAATACAGCGTCACCAGTTTTATCAAACTGCCGGAAATAACGTTTCATCAAATAATACGCGCAGATCATAAAAAAGCAAATTAAATACCTAACCACCAATTTGGATTCCGGCATAAGCATCCAACAGTTCAACAATGTCACCGTGTAACAGACAAAATAAACAAAACTTTTAAAGGAAAAAAATTGTTCACCACTATTTTTCGTTATTATTTAAGCATTTGATAAGGTGTGACATGGGGGACTTTTATTTAAAATCAAATCACTACTTTTCCACAAATACTTCTTGCTTCTAAAATCTTACCAGAATAATCGCAATTTTCGTGTCCATTATAGAAATGCAACATCCAACCTCTGTAGCATAAATCCAGGTGTTCTTCAGGAAAGCATGTTAGGTCCAATCTGCTACATATTGTTTACTGCAGACATACCAATGATGCAAAAAAACATTACTCGATATCTTCGCAGACGACACGGCTATACTAGCAACCGACGTCGACCCTATGGTAGCCAGTCAACTTCTTTAGAGACATATTTACTTACTTAAAAGTTGCCTTCAAAAATGAAAGGCCAAAGTCGGTCAGTCAGTGAACGTAACATTTTCATTAAGACGACAGCAATACCCTCAGATCACAATCAATAATTCACCACTACTACAGGCAAAAGAAACCAGATATCTCGTAATGCACTTAGATTCTAGATATATTTAAAAAGAGGAAAGAAATGGACCTTGAGGTTTAAAAAATGTATTATTTATTAGGCAAAAAATCATCGTTATTCGTTGAAAATAAAGTCATCATTTCCTAAGCAAGTATAAAACCAACGTCATTAAGCTATGGGGATGTTCAAGTAAATCAAATATAGACACTGTTCAAAGTTTCAAATTAAAGACACTTCGTGCTATAGTCAATGGTTTGTGGTTCGCGTCAAATCGTATAATACATACAGATTTAAATATATCATACGTTAAAGAGGTCTTTGAGCAAATGACAGCCAAACACCAAACTAAATTGGAAGCATATGCAAATTGTATTGTCTAACTCCTATTAGAAGCCAGGCGTGTCAAAAGGTTAAAAAAATTGGCCCCGTGATAGAGCAGCCCCACCTCATTAGTTTCTGTAAATTGCGTTTATCATAATTAATTATTATTTTACATGAATGCAAATATTTTGTGTTTTGTCGTATAATATATTATAATATGAGGGCAAGCACCAATTAACTTGTTAACACTAGTACTGTTAGTAGGTCACAGAATAAATTATGTGTGAACCGTTAATTTTTAATAAATTATTCAAAAATAATACAACATTAGCTGCAAGAAATAGAGGCTTTATTATGAAAAAGATAAAAAATATATAAGATTAAGCCCATTAAAAATGCGAAAATTAAAGGATGCGTACATGCAAAACATTTACTACTAGCCAACGATTACAGAAAATTAAATATACCTGAAAACTTAAAAACAGCTAAAAGAACTTGAAGAAAGAATTGTTTTTTGATAATGATTTGTCATGCAGTTGCACGCATATGGATTAATACGATATTGTCTAATAATCTAAAACCAATAAGTTTTACTACACAAATAGCAAAGATAGATATTCGCACGTTGATTAAGGAATAATATGACAAAATTTTAAAGTGTGGATCTAACCATAGGAAATTCCGACCACGCAACATCATTGCAACTGGAGTAAGTTCCGTTTACCCACTAGAGATATCTTTAGATGTTCTGTAACAAAATACAAAAGTAGGTCTATTCTGGTCCACAGAAACCAATGTTGCATTGGGGATTCGTAATAATCCACTATTTTTATGTAGCATAATAAACAATTTACTAAAAACAGCATTTTTCAACAACATACCCACGTAAAATACAACATATTTCGGACACAATGCACAGCCAAATGCTAGAATTTAAGGAAGACAGCCGTGGATAGATTGAACTTTGTATGATGATTTTTATTTTAATTCACAAGAAGAAATATGGAAATTAAAAATCACATACAACTCATAGCTTTAATAAAAAATTTAGTGTTTTTAATTTTTGCAGTTTTGATGCCTGGTTTATTAAAAAATATATTAATAAATATATATAAAACCCTAATTAAGGATTAATAAGTTCAAATAAAAAATAAAATAACATTTTTGTTTTATAGGAATAACAAATATCATGAGCGACAAAAAAATGGCGAAATATTTTGACAGCTTTCAATGCCATCAAAATACTATACAAGAAGATGTACTAAAGAAACTTAATAAACATTTGAAGTAAGCAATGCTTTTAGGCAAAATCGTCTTGATCTAGAATATCCGATCACTTATGTACGTACATTCAAGATAATGTAAGACCTCATAATTGAGTTGAGCTAAAATATTTTATAACAATATAATCCTTTTGGATTATTAGCTATTCCGAGAGAAGTTGCATCAGTCAATGGTAAAAGACATCTCGCAAAGCATTCGTAGCTTTAATTTATTAAAATACAATAAGTAAGTTAAATATTCGACGATTAAATCTGCAACTAACAAGTGTATAGAACATATATCCCAAGTATTTTGATTATTATTGTTGCGTCTGTAAACCTTTCCTAAATCCGCTGCTGGTTTTTAACCTTACGCTTTGCCGTACACCTCTAAAAAATTTAGGATGGAATCCCTTCAGAGGGTTCAGGAAAAAGCGTGCTCTTTACTGTGAGATGGATTTGTGTTGGCGGGTAATTTACATTTCAGGGAAGGGTAATATTTTCTTAGTAGAGGATGTGCTTGAAAATTTATGGGCCTCCTTAATTGTCGCTTAATTTTGGTTTTCATTAAATTTAGTCTATAAGGCTTTAACAGCTAAAAATAAATAATTTTGATCAAATTAACTGATTTTCAATTCCATAAAAAGATGCATATAACTACCCATATTTTCACTAAAAATGAAAACATTATTAAATGGCTTTTTGTGCTTTTCTTACGCACTCCAACAAAAGGTAAATTAATTAAGTTAGACATAGACAAAAATACTTTTAGCTACTAATTTAACGAGAAATAAATTAAACCTTCTGTTAGATATTTAAATAAATTCTAATCAGAAATTTTTCTAAATAACTATTCAATCCAACAAACATTTCAAGAGAAATTACGAAAAAAAATAATACGAGCTTGTCAGTTATGAATCCAATGATTAAATTAGAGCTATCTGGCCCTAAAAGTGTTTATAACCATTATGTCGTTTTATAATTGCAAAGTAGGCTGTAAATATCAAATCTATAAAATAACCCTTTTTGTGTAGTAATATTTGTAATTTTGTATAAACCAATTTTTGTAGTTGAAATAACAAATCACAAAAAGCATATTTGCCATTGGGCCAGTCCGCAAATATACTGTAAACACAGCTTCGCTTTGTTAGTCCCCAATAACATTGTACATTAGCAAACATGGTTTCGGTCAACAATTTATTATAGAAGTTTTAATTGTACGCATACTATAGAATTCATCGCACGGCAGGCCAACAACAATTTCACTTTTCAATCTCCAATTACTGAGCGATCAAATATGCAAAGCTTTTTGGGCCCTTTGATTTTTAATGGAGTGCGTGGCTATCAAATACCTATTTAGAGCATGGCATATTCTGAAGCTGATGGGGAGTTATCTGTTTTTACTAAAAGATTATTTATTTTAGGGAAAACAATATTAAAAGCATAATAGACTATATAATTTTTAACAAGAATAGAAGACCAAAAATAAAATACATAAGAGTATATACAGAGACAAAGCTAGATATGGGCCATAAACTGTTAATAGAAAAATCTGACTTTAAACAACCTAGAAAAGAAGTACTAAAAACGGTCGTAGGGATAAATTAGAAAATAAATTCCGAAGAAATGGAAAAACATAATAACATTGTTAAATAAAAAAAGAAGCATCAGTAAATGTATATGTATACATATACATGTACATACATACATAAATATACACATATATGAAAATATATAAATAGAAATTATGTTTAGAAATCGACATAATCTTAAAGAAAGGACTAGAAAGACATACATACTATAAGAATGATTTTTGAAAAGATTATGAGAAAAACAAAACATTGTTTAACATTTGTAAAAGCTATATTTGACGATATATTAAGAAAACAAGGGAAGGAAAAATTATAACATTTATATATGGAGATGACGTGAGACTATTCCCAAAAATACAAACGTTGCAAAACACGATAAGTACATGGAAAAAAACTAAATCAGATAGGGCTAAAAGTAAATATAAGCAAAAGTAAAGTGATGAGAACAAACAATAAAAAAACGGAAATAGAAATAGATAAAAATTAATAATAAAATCTCGGGAGAAGTAAACAGACATTTGTAAAATAGACAAAAACTTGTGGGTAAATCTACACAAAGATGTATAAGCACAAATTGATAATAATGAAAGCAAAAATAAAATATTAAAAAGAGCAAATGACGACACAAAAAAGCGTCGAATACAAAACGCAATATAAGGGAAAAAATTAAATCAGAAAGCAGTTGCAACAAAGATGAAAAAACACTAATAAAAATGGATAAGACACGTAGAGTATATAAAAGAAGATAAACTTTCTAAAATAACAACAAAAATAGAAGTGGTAGGCGAATACCAAATGGAAGGCCAATATTAAAGTAGGAAGATAATAGACATCATATAGTGGAACTGAAAAGGAATGCAAAAGATAGAAGAGCATACGAAAAATGTATAGAGTATCTGACGCTCTAGAGACACAAAGAGATAAAAGAAGTTAGTCATTTGAATCAAAAATTTCTGATTTTATTTTCTGGTTAATAGTCTGCGTACAAAATGAACTCTTGATATTGCTACTATTCAGTTGTTGTACATCTGTTACAAAGTATGCTAAATACATTTCATCCTTAATTTATGTTCTTATATTTCAGTACCTTAGCGAGTTATACATATTTTTTAACTTTACTCTAGATCAGTGGTTTGCACTTTTTTTGACAAAAATCGTGTTGGCAATCTTTTTTTCCTGCTTCTTGTCGTACTCAATTTTACTCATAATGAAACAGCGATTAATGACATGAAATGTATTACCGAGTGGCTCAATTTGTTCTTTTTTAGTTGCTAATGCCATCTATAACCAAGTAAATTATTTCTTTGTGGTTCTGAAATTATTTTAACCTTGCCTTTATATTAAAGAGAGCGCTAGGTAGCACTGAAACCTTCTAAACATTTTAGTTTGGCTTTTAGCCATTGCTAAAGTTATGATTTTTCTAATAGCTGCTATAATACCACAAATAGTGATTGGCAAAAAGAAGGCTGCAAAGTTAAAAACAAGGCTTCTGTTCATCACTATCTAAAGAAGAATCAGAATTGGTGAGAATATTAAGAAATGTATGGAGGAATCTACAGATATTTTTTTACCGTGTCTAGTTTTTAGCATTCATAAGACACGATGTAAAAATAGCATTTCAGTAAATATTTTGTTTTGTACACCAGAAAATGCTTATTCGACACTTTTGTGGAAAATACCAATAAGTACGATATTGACTAAGCGAAGTGCGTTGCTACATACACTAATAACGTCAAGGTTAGTATATGACCTTGATATGGCTTTATCATCAAGTACTACAAAGCTGCATTTTTCAATATTAAAAAACTCTTGGATAAAAGCTTTATATTTTTAAATAGATTGTGTAATGAACAGTATTACTAAAATTATAAACTACATTAAAATAAAAGCATTGCAAACTGGTATTTCACAAAAGAGACAAGTTCAATATGAGTAAATTTTTTTTTATTACACAGAATGGTATTTGAAGAACAACATCTTGAAAATAATTGTTCAGTTATTATAACAGCAGATGTTTTAATGCAATTGCGAAGAGAGAAATAGGAATAGGCGAACCTACTTTTTGATTCTCTTCGATGTTTCAATATTTTTGAACAACTAAATATTTTCAATAATATAGAGTAACAGATGTGTGATGCTGCTAGTTCTTTATCGAGTGTCTTCCCTGGTGGCAGATCGGGGAATGCTTCCCAGGTCAAAACTAGCATGACATAAGTCAGCAGCTGGGGCATTATCAATCCGAGACCATTGTAGAATGACCTCCTTAAGGACTCTGATTAGAAAATTCTTAGGCGGCGGTTGCATCTTGACGTAACCGGCTGAAAAGCTGCGATGCGGAAAGCAACAGAAAACTACCACAGTAGGTATATACCTTTTGCAAGATAATTACTTGGCTGAAAATATAATTTCAATGTCCGTCAATATGGGGTACCTCTTAAGTAGGGAAACGGTGCTAGAAATTTCCCTATTAGCCAAACAAAGGAGGCGTCTTAGTATACAAAAGAACGAAAATAGAGTGGAAATATAAAATATGCGTAGCTTGTTTCAAGCAGGAAAACTGGACAACGTTACTCAGAAAATGAAACGGCTGAAGATCAACGTATTAGGGCTAAGTAAAGTCCGATGACCAGATTCCGGAAGCCGCGAAACTGAAAACGGAGTATTCTATTACTACGAAAACTTTGAAAAATAAAACTACCAAACTACATAAGAGAAGGCTCTACACGTTGAAAGCACCTGATTACAGTGAAGACCGAACAATCCAAAATCCAATAGATTATACACTTGTAAAAATTTTGAAACAGGATAAAAACAGTGACAACACATCCAGATGCAGATATTAGTAGTGATCATAACCCTGCTGTTGTGGATATGCGAATCAGGTCAAAATCAAAATAACAAGTTGAATATCCGAAGTCTGCATATATCAGAAGTCCGCGAAGCGGTGGCTATGACTGTAAATGAAAATTGCCCAAACTGCACCAAGAACATACAAAGTGAAGCAAAATGAAAAAGCAATATCAACTTAACAAGAGACCATTACGAGAGCTAAAAACACAAAGAAAAAAAATATTGACATTAATGGACAAAAGAAGGAAATACAAAAATAAAGACATCATAAAATATAAAGAGATGCATAATACAATCAAACACAAAATAAGACTGACGAAAGAAACTTGGATGGCTAAAAGGTGTATAGAGACCCAAGGATAGGAGAAAAAACATGACAGTTTTATCTTACACAAAAAGATAGTAGAAGTCACCGGTATTACAAAAATTAGACAAACGAGTATATTAAAGGATGGCCAAGATATAGTAATTATTGATTGAAAAGCGAAGCTAAACTTATTGTAATATTACATAATCAAATTATTTCAAGACCAAGATCAATATAATGCTATTAAATTAGTTAACATGCCACAAAGATTACAAAATCCAGTAAAGCAATGAGACCAAAAGAGATACACCGCAAAGTCTTAAAATTGTTGGACGAACATTCAATTTCTGTTATAGTAGAATTGATTAATGATATCTATAGTACCGGGCAGACTCCTCGGCTTCTCTCTACCTTTGTTTCCATACCAAAACGACCTCGAACAACTAAGTGCAATAAACAGAGACTTATAAATCTAATAAGTAATGTTTTGAAAGCTTTCTTAAGGATAACACATACTAGAAACCACAACAAATGCAAAATAGAGACATCAGATACACAATTTGGGTTTCGTAACTGGATGGGTACCAGAGAGGCCATTTTTGCTCTTAATTTCCTATCACAGAGATGTCTAGATGTTAAACAAAATTTATATAATTGTTTTATTAACTACAGCAAGAATTTCGACAACATGAAACATGAAAAACTTATAAATATGTTTCAAAGTATTAACATTGATTCTCACCACATACAGATACTAGCCAATCTTTACTGGAGGCCGAATGTTAAATTAACATATGATGACAACATGACAGATGAAATCAGCATCCAAAAAGGAGTTAGACAAGCTTGTTTGCTTTCTTTAATGATGTTCAACATTTATTTGGGATTTACATTTCAAGAAGCATTAGAGGATGACTCAGCAGGAGTGGTAATAAATGGTAGTCCAATTAGCAACATTAAGTACGCAGATGACACTGTCCTGATTGCGGGTAGTCTGAAGGATCTGCAGAGACTGATAAATAAAGTAACAACAGTTAGCGAAGATATTAATAAAACAAAAATAATGGTGACTTCAAAAAGAAATAACAATGCAGGCAATCTAACCATTGGTAATAGAACAGTGGAAAATGTTCAACATTTTAATTATCTTATTAATTAATCAGAATATTACATATGAAACGGAAATAAAAATTGAAAACACTACTAACAGCTCAAAATCATTCACTGACCTTGAGATAAAGAATGATCAGATGCTATGTGTTTTCAGTACTATTGCACGGTCTTGAAAGATATACCTTGAATGAATAAACCACAAAGCGGCTAGAATCTTTCGATCTCTGGATATATAGACGTATGCTGAAAATTTCCTGGACGGATCGCATTAAAAAACTAACAGGTCTTAGAAATAATGAACAAAGAATTGGAGGTTCTATTCACTATCAAGAAGAAAAAGTTAGACTTTTTCGGCCACATCTCAGGTAATGCTAAATACGAAATTCTGCACTTTATCATGCAGGCAAAATAATTGGACGAAGAAGTGTCGGACGACCAAGGATTTCCTGGTTACGCAACTTACGTGATTGGTTCGGGCTTTCATCTGTACAATTATTCCGTACAGCCTCCGAGCAACGTCCGAGGGAAGCTCACATAAAGAAGAAGGGTTACAGTAAAATAAAATTAATGTATTTATAAAAAAATAATTTATGATCAACTTCATTAAAAAAAATAATTTTGATTGATTGTACGCATTCATAAGCTCATGGCAGATTTAAAAAAGTATAATATAATAACTTTTCAAAAAAAATTTCAAGATACGCAAGTCAATTTGCACAAATAAAACAACAATTCTGTGATCATTGCTTGAAATACATTCCAAACAGTTATTACAATTGCAGATAAACACTGTGTTAGTTTTAGATCGTTCCTTTCAACAAGCTGCGACTCCAATAAATGTAAAAAAACTTGTTAAAATAGCAATTTTTTACCTGAACTTAAATCAGATTTTTATCAAAATGATGCATTAGTACCCCGAGCTAGAGAACAAAGCTGCCAAGTAACAAGATTCCATTTGCAATATCATATGTATGCGAGTCGGGTTTCTAATCAATGACTATCATTAAAGCAAAAGTGAATCATCACCTTTAACTAGACAATAATATTGTTGCGTATGTATCGAATACAGATTCCAAATGTAAATAAACTTTTAAAGAGGTGTCTCTGAAGAACTGGCACATGAATAGCACTAACATTTTCTACTGTCTAACTTATTTTATACGCTTTTTAAAATTGATAATGTCTTTCTGTATATTAAATAAAGTGGAAGGAGAATCATAATTATATTACTAAATTTATTTTATTTACCTCAAAAAATACGAAAACTAATGCCTTGATAAGATGTTTTTATTTTATTTATAAAATCTTGTGCTATCCCATTCCAGATTTTAACATAACCCACATTTTGTAAACCACTACTCTAGATATATAATGTTTAAATAAAATAGAAGCTATTTAGTTAAGTTAAGGAAGCGTTCATAATTGGTAAAAAAGAAACAAGAGCAATAGTGGTAGTAAAAATGGTATCCTTTAGAGGGACGATTAAGATCATGAAGAATAAAAAAAAACTAGGAAGAAGTAGAATCTATACAGAAAATGACTTAACTAAAAAAGAGCAGATGATTCAGGCAGCCACGAGAGGATTATTTAAAAAAGAAAAAAAATGTTAAAAATGCAAATAGGATACAGAAAACTAAAAATATGAGGAAGCCTAACAGTAAAACAAGAAGGAACGGAGATTTTAAAAAACTATTAATGAAAGACAAAGGAAAAACCAAGATGAAAAATGTGGGAATGGTAACGTTAATGAATATGGAAAACAAAAAGAATAAAAATATAAAAATAAGTATAAACAAAATAAAAACGCAGAAAGACGATTCTTAGGCTTATAAAATGGGGCAGTGGAATGTAAGAACAATGTATCAACAAGGTAAACTGCACTAGGTAATTAAGGAGGTGTCTAAGTATAACATAAACATTCTGGGAATTAGTGAAACTCGTTGGATAGGAAGTGGAGATGTTAATAGCTCATAAGGTTATTATTTCCTCTTTTCAGGTTTTAAGGACAAAAAGGTGCATAAGTATGGTGTAGGTATTTTAATAAGTCCACAATTTAGAAACATGTTAACGAAAGAATAATCACTACAGAATTTAACGTAAATAAAGAAAAGATAATAATAATTTAGTGTTATGCACCTACAGAGGTATCAGAAGAGGAAGAAAAAGTGAAGTTCTATGATACTTTGCATAGAGTAATAAATACAGTCAATAAGTATGATAATTCTTTTGACGGGAGATTTCAACGCCAAAGTTGGTGCAAAAACTAGGGATCTTAAAATGTTAATTGGGAAGCATGGGTTAGGAGACCGAAATGAAAATGGTGAGCTATTACTTGAGTTCTGTAGAAACCATGATTTAGTAATAGGCGGCACAATGTTTGCGCGTTGCCATAAAGAAACTTGGCTATCACCAAATCAAAAGGTAATTAATTGAATAAATTGACCATATTTATGTCAATAAAAAATGGCAACACAATATCTTGGATGTACGCAATAGATGTGGAGCAGATATTGATTCTGATTACCATTTCTTGTAGCTAAACTTCGACTTTAACGTATAAAGAAAACCGCAAAAATGGGTATTAGAAAACCAACAAGTATTAATATCAGCAAAATAAATTGAGACATAAAAAAGATTTGTTAAAAACCTACATGAAACCTATTGAAGAGACTTGGAGAGATTGCAAGAGAGCCATCATTGAAAGTTGCAATGAAATAAAGACCAGCATAAAAAGAAGTTCGACAGAATGGATAAATCAAGAGCCATGGCTTAAAATAAAAGAACGAAAGAGGTTAAAAAAAAACTCGAACTTACAGCTAAAACTGAAGAGCAAAAAAGTGCAGTACAAGAAGAATACGTCAAATGTAGTAGAGCAGTTAAAAGAAATTTAAAAGCAGATAAAAAAGTCTACTTTGAAAAATTAGCAGTACAAGCACAATTAGCAGCTGATATGAGAGATAATAAGGAATTGTATTTTATTATAAGCAAACTAGTAGGCAACAAAAGATAAACTGGTGAATCATCAATCAAAGATAAAAATGGTTTTACCCCCCTTGTTATTCCTAATTTTAATGGACTTTATATTAGTTAAAGCATTTGAAGGTAGAAGGGGAGTAAGGTGGAATTTAACTGAAACATTAGAGGACATAAAATAAGCGGACGACGTTTGTTTATAATCAACAAATATGCAAAATATTCAGGAAAAACATAATAGTGTAATAAGTGAACCAAATAAAGTGGGGCTGCAAATTATTAAAGATAAGTTTAAGTTGTTAACCATTAATACGGACGGGAATGATATAACTTTGAATAACAGTAATATTGAAAATGTGAAGGAATTTATTTATCTTGGTGGTGTAGTGTCAACAGATGGGATGTCATTAAGAGATATCGAATTCAGATTAACCAAAACAAGGTTAGCGTTCCTAAAAATAAATCGTGTACATAGAAACCTGGAGACATTCATGAAAAAGTTAAAATGAAATTATTTAATGCTGTGGTGAAATCTATTATGTTGCATGATTCAGAAACTTGGTGTGTCACTGTCGCAATACGAAAGAAAATCCAGGCGTTTCTAAACAGATGCTTGAGAAGTACATTGAAAATTTGGTGGGCCGAGCGAATATCTAATGAAGAATTATGGAGAACGACTGGACAAGAAAACTTGGGTTTAAAAATCAATAAAAGGAAATTTAGATGGCTGGGACACTGAGAAAGCGTACAGAGGTTCCCAGTTATGCTGTTTTAGAATGGAACCCACAAGGAAGGAATCAGAGGGCGATCTCGTAAAACTTGGAGGGGAACAATCAAGGAGGAAACGGGTAAAACCATCGGTCAGCTACGCGTCTCAGCACAAAATAAAGTACAATGGAAACAGTTTATAGATAGTTTATAATTTTTCATACTACATATGTAATGTATCTGCTTATATTAATATTTATAGTTATAGGGATATTGTTTATTATTTTTGAATTTAATATGTGTTTTCTTTTATAACCCCACGTTTCCTTAGAGAATAAAAGGAATAATAATAATAATAATAATTTAGTTAACTAAACGGAATATTGAAAGTATGTATGGATGCTCAACAGCAATTTGTGCAATTGTATTAAGAAAATAAAGTAACTATAAATTATAAATGTAACAACTGGCATATTCGCTAATTTATAATGTAAATTAAGTAATTTTTTTGACTAACGTAAATACTTGTTGTCCATTTTTGCAAAATTTAAGTATATTAGGTAATTTTAGGCAAATGGCGTGTGTGGATATCCTTTTAATAAAGGATTCCGACTTTATTTTACCTAATAATTGCTTTAAGTTAGATTATTACACATTCTAAAATCTGTTGGTTAAAATCTCTTAAGTCTACCTTATATTGAGTCACTATTGCCTAAGAGATTAACTTCCAAGAAGTTTAGATAGGATTTAAATTTTTCATTACCACACTATTTATCACGTTTCGTTTGTCACGTACCATAGTGGATTTGTTTGTATTGCGTTGTGGTATGTCTAATGTATATAAGAGATAAAGGATAAAGTTTGCTTTCTTGAGGAACACCAAAATTTATGTGAGTTTGCAAATTCATCTTAAAACTCTGAAAATGTTTTTTAATATTTAAGATTAATCGGACATGTTAGGCTTTATCAAAAGCCTGGACTACATCAAGAAAGATTTCAGTATCATGTTACTTTGCATCAAAGGAGTGGTTACTTTTACTTGTTCAATTGTACCATGCTAAATCTCTAAAACAAGATTAGTAGCTTAACCAGATTTTGGTCTTGAAATAATGACTTTAGTCCCTTGAGTAAAAAATATTTTAAAAACAGTATTAATAAGCTAAGGAAATGGTAGATTCTATTATCTGGGGTGGTTTTTTAGGCTTTGATATTAAGATCACTTCAAATATCGTCGTAATAAGTTTAGGTAATTTCTTTAAAACTTATTTGGCAGTTTTTATCGGATTTAAAAAACTGCGACTGTAGATCTGAGGTAATTCCAAATTACTTTAATGGTAAAGTCAGTCGATTTGCAGCATCAAGTTGTACTTAAATTTATTTTTCGTCTTCTGTAACCAAATTAAATTAAGTCAGAATACTAGCTAAGATAAATTTATAAAAAATGTTTCATTTTTCTTTGCCCTTTTAAACTAACTGCCATCACTATTCTTGATAAGTAATGTTATTTATTGTGAGTGCTTTAATTCTTTAGTAAATAATTTGTTGTCAATGTAAAAAAGAAGATTTTCTATGCTCGAATGTCTGAGTCTGTAGCTGTGAAAGAATGTGTTTTAGATATTTTGCTGCTTTGTTGAAACTATTTTTATCCTACCTAATGGTTTTCCATAATCTGCACAAAATTTCCGCTCTTCGGCAGTTTTTTGACGTCCAATGAAGGGCGGTGTTGACTATTTTGCCACTAATTTAAGTACAGATTCCCAAACTTATTATTTCCCTTACTAGTTTCTAGTTTGGTTTATTGGTTTGAAAGATGTTTATGTCAAGTTACTGTGCTTAATGAAACTAGAAGCGATGCGTGGTTTGACGAAGAATGTTATTCAATTTTCATTAATTCATTTTAACAGTCCCCTGACTTTTGGGATTGTTAACCTGAGGTGCCATTGTTGAGGTCATGATTGCAATTAACCCTATTTATTCTTTAATTATAAAAATTATCATGTGAATCTATTCGTACTGATATTTTTTCATTTATGGCATTTTATAAAATTTCTAATTATAACAAATGTGCGTTCATGTACTATAGCCATTGACTAAGGTTTATTAAGCCGTTGCTACTTTAAGAAATTGTGCTATTGATGCAATTTAAAAACTGTAGTAGTTAAATCATCCTCGTGCCTCCCACCAATTTTATCATTTTTCCCCTAATATATTGAGGTTAGATGTCATAGGTTTTGTCTGGTAGTAAATTATTGGGCGGAAGGAAAGAAATATAGGTTTGTGCTCTTTCATTTGATGTGTAATTAAATTAGCTAATCTGATTTATTAGGGTTTGGTAGCTTTCTGATCTGACTAGCACTATTTCGAGTTGATTTCTTCTTATAATCTTCATAATAAAGCAAGCAAGTTCAAATTTCGCTCAACCCATCAGTATACGTGAACTCCTTAGATGAAACAGGTTACTAGGCACAAAAAGCACTTGAGATTTAGGTGTCAGTAAGTGCGCCCACAAAAAAAAACGTACGAAATGAAAACTGTCGTTATATAATCTGCTTCAAATAATTCTTGAAACTTGTTGATTTCGCTGGTCATAGGAAAGTCTACATTTGGTAGTTTATGCTTTATATAACGTTTCCCATTTTTGCGTTTCGTTTTTCTAGTTGTCCGTTCTAAGTTTGACGTACTGGCTAATAAGTCAGCTGTTGATGCTAACCATTTTGTAATGCACATGTTATTGTATATTGCCTTGCTTGTTGGCTCTAGGAGAATTATACATGCTATGATTGTATGCATAATTTAAGATCGAAGATGCATCGTTCTGGAGAAGTTTCTAGAAAGTGAAGATTCTTCCAATTGATTTTGCAATGCAGTGCGTAAATCGCATATAAAACTAATTGACATCAGCTGTAAGTGACCAAATTTAAAATACAAATTTAAATTATACAAATTAAACACAACAAATAAGAAAAACTTACTGGGCTTTACAGATAATGACACGATAAAAAGCCGTTGGTAATTCTCTTCAAATTCTGATTTATATGTTTTTAAAAAAATAATGTAAGTTTTTTAATTCTACCTAGGAGGTTGTTTTTTTAATTTGCTTCTTAATTTTGATTTTTATCTGAAGAAAAACTGACATGCATTAAGCGAATTACGCCTTGCTTTGTTTAGATTCTTATATTAAATAAATATTTGATTTTTGTTTATTTTACCGTTATTCATTATATGTTTATAATCTTATATGTTCCTGTATCTAATTTTTAAATTAACTAATTAGTTTGAGCAAAATTTTCATTTGTAATTCAGATCAGGTTTTTGAAAACACATTTAGTGGAATTAGTGTGTGAACGATATAATAAAAACGTTTATTTTGTCCACAATTCTGGTAAATAAATCACTCTCATACAACATTAACCTCGTGATATAATTTTTATGTTAGTAAATTTAGTAGTTTTTGTTTATTGTGTTATTTTTTTGATTAACCTGTAAAGCACAATTTATTCTTTTACTTATTGATGATATTTAGGTGGAAATAAATAAACGATTATTCTGAAAAATGCAACGAACGTGTATTGTTGACATATGGGTTAGAAACGTACAAGTAAATCATGGATATAGACAGAGTACCTAATTGAATGTAGGTGTTGCCAACTTATAATAGATATGGTTGCGTTCTCATTTGCCAACAGTACACTTTGATTATTTTTGGTTACGTTTTGTTTTAATAAAGTACCACTGTAAACGGCATAACTAGTTTCAGTTTTATGCTTTTGTTTAAATTAGAATGCTAATGTACAAATTTGGTATTACAGTTTGTAGCTTTTCTTGCTAACTTATTTTGGCTTTTATATGGATTTTAAACTACCTTTAAAGATTATAGAACAAAAATAAATTTTTTGCTATTTTGTTAATTATTTAATTCATTTATAAGTACAAGAGAGACTTGTACAATTATAGAAATACTTTAACCACTAATTTTTATATTTTTATTAGTATTTTTTTATGCAGTTGTCAGTCTATATTTTTATAGAAAAGGAGAAACATTTAGATTGTTACTAGTTATTCAAGAATTACTATTATGACATACACTTTTTTCCTATATACACATTGCAAACAATATTTAAAAAAGATCAACATCATTGTTTTACAATGGTCACTGTTGTTAAATGAACTTTTTTATAGGATTAACCTGTGTTATCAGATTTGCTTTAGGAATAATATTTTGTAAAAAATATATATACAATAACAGCGTATCCCGCAGGTACTTCTGTTTGTGGCAATATTTATAAAGACGAGAAATTCTAACCTCTTGATGTACATAGCTATCAACATCGAAATAAATATATTATTAGAAAAGCAGTGGTACCGTAATTTAGGGTGAAATTGATAATTTTTATTATTGTTTATTTACGGCTTTTTATATTTAAAAAAATCAAATATGATAAATATTTACATTGTTATTCGCATGCATTAAAGGGACTAATAAATAATATAATATTTATTGAGAAAAAATAAAGTATGCGTTCAATTGCATACGGAATTTGGGGTATGTAGAAACGCGGCAGTAGTGATCGGTTTTAATCCGGTTGTAATATATGCTTCAATTTAAAAATTGTTCGAATTTAAGTTTTTGGGGCTAATCTGATCACCTGTATGAAATTGTACAATGCATTAAGAATAGGTTTTGAAAGTTGTGATTAAATATATACAGATAACTAAAATAATATTAAACGCATAACAAACTTTGATTTCGAAAAAATTTCAAAATAAAGCAATTACGAGAAAAACGCAGAGTAACATTTTTCATGTAAGAACCTTATAAAGTAGGTGATTAATAAATAAAATTACATCTTTTTTAATCCATTTCTTTTAAAAATATATAATAATAATCACCGCCGTAATTTTTAACTTCTGGTTCTGGAAGAAAAGCAAAATCATTAAAATCAACCACAAATTCATCATTTTAAACCACTTTAAAAGTTTTATGATTTTCAGTAGATTTTACGTCTAATACGTCTATTACTACTTCGGTTAAACAGTTTTAGACAACTGCAGCATAACAATAAGTAGTTTTCTTTTTTGATCCTCCTAATACATTGACAAGCAAAAATTTCCTTTTTTTGTCATTTTCATGCGCTGAAAATTACTGCGTTTTTTTATATCTTTTACTAAACCATAATTTTGATCACAATCCGAACTGTCATTTGTAAGTAGCTCATCTATATAAGTTTTGCTATCAGAACTTGAATCGTGATTCGGTACCGCCACGCATTTTTCAAGTTAAACATCAAACATTTATTGTCAATTGATGTTGTATAATGGTTTGCTTCCAGTTATATAAAACATCCCTCCATGAAATCTTGAATGCATTAAAAATCAAAAATTCAACGGTTGGGGTGGTGTGTTGGGTTTTTTGGTAGGCATACTAAAACAATATTATTTTCTTCGCATTTTCTGAAAACATCATTTGTAAAGTGTAACGATGAGTTATCTCCTAGTAAGACTTTGTGACCTTTTAGTTTTTTTTTACGTGCGGTAGAATTGCAGATAAAAACCAATCTGTGAAAGTCTGAGCATCCATCTACCAGTGATTGGTGGGGTTGCACCATAAACCCCTAAAATAGCATTTATCACTGCAACACGGCTGACCTTTTAGTCCGTTTTCGAACTTTATTGTTTATTGACTTTATATAGCACGTAAAAAGGCAAAAGAATGCCTCATACGAAGCCACACATTATGATGGATGTCGAACTTTTTGTAAAGTTGCAAACCCGTTCTGGATATTTAACTCCTCTGGGAAATAACGTTTTCTTTTTCCTGGGTCATCTTGAAGATTAATTTTATTATAATTAAATAAGTTAGAAGCCAGAACACCTTCTAATATCTCTCATAATGTTTTAAAATAATCAGTGATTACTTCCTTTGAAACCAAAGCCCGAGATCGTTTAATATTAGCTGCTTTTTTATATTGCCCCTGTGACGTTCCAATAAAAAATAGACCCAATCTCAACCAAGCAGGTTATTTTTAAGAACTCTGACATTTTGTTCTTGGCTGTCAAATTATTTTGGTTATTTGTTTGAAATCAGCTGTGTCTAAAGGAAACCCACAATCCCCACAAATAGAAGCTGATTGAATGAAAGAAAGTGATGACTTGAGATTCAATTTTTTTTATCGAAAAATGTCTAAACAAATATAAAATATTAAAGGGGTACGCAGTTTAGGACTAATTTAAGATAACTGATATTTATCTATTGACCCTTTTATAAGAGATGAATTTTTCGGAGTACCAAGAGATGAATTTGATATGGATTTCAAGAAAAGCATACCTCTCCAAGAATATTTGCAGCCGAAATTTATTTTCAGTTTTTATTATTGTAATTATTTATTTTTTAAGCTTTGGGGCAGAATTATTGATAATCTGACTTGTAAAGATGTTAGGTTAAAATATACTTCAGCAGTTCTTAGTCATAAAATTACAAAAAAAGTATTTACTGAAATTGGAAATTTTAATAGTCTGAGCACTTGTGGTTTTAACAGTTTGTGACATCAAGTTAATTAAGCGTCTGTTAATTATTATAAAACGAATTATTGATATTTTTGTTGTAGTAGCTCCTTTCAGTGTTTTATAAAAAAAATAGTTTATTAAGGTTTTTATATGGCAAATGAGGACAACAGAATTGTGGAAATGTAATTTTTCATAGTTAATTTGGTTATATTTATATTAAATGTGTGACTGTACTATCTATCAAACATGAATAAAATAATGTTCCTGTGTGTTTTGCTATACCTAGGTATTTGTATATATTGTTTTGTGCAAATTACTTTCCAATAAATGAGCAATTTGGTTTTCTTTGATCGGCTCCCCTTCCAAATAAGATCAAAGTTTATTATGGTACAAAAAATCTAATCAATTGAAATAAAGTTGATACCGTTCCCCAAATATATTTTCTAGAGTCCGCGTTATAGCGCCTGCATTCTAAAAAATAATCCACGTAGTTTATTGTTTTTCTTTTTAATACTACTTTTCTAAACCAAATTTCAATTGCTTTTTAAAATAGCTCAGAATCTCGTGCTGTACAGACCGCCAGTTCCAAGGATTCTGGGGAGAAACAAAGATTTATATAATGTTTAACAGAGAGTTAAAAAGTTAAATAAAAAAGGCAAGCAATCTAGAACGTTTGAGTTTTGTCAAAAAAATTCTCGAAAGTATTCGATAGAATAAAGAAGTATGATACAAACATAACTGTACTCATTAAGAAGAAGGACAGGAGCGGAAGTCAGACAAGTGTATCTGCACATATTTCGTGGTGTTTTTAAGGATCAAGAGCTAAGAAATGCTCAAATAACTTCCCAAAATAAATTTGAAAAGCTGGGAGCAAATTAATGTGCAACTCATTAAAGCCCTATTATATATAAGGGAACATTGTTAATAGTGCACGCTTAGTATAATTTGATTTTAAATAAAATTTAAAAAATAATGTAATTTAAGAGTGTACGCACTCAGTAATGATACTGGTGACGCTATAATAAACAACTACCGTACTACATGAAATTAATGACAGAAAAAGTAATCCTTTTAGAAGAGAAAAAGAGTAAATGATTCAATTATAGACAGCTATAGTGCGAGTACATTAAACAATACAGTAAAAGGTTAATAGAGCATCGGCATAATCTACGAACAGTTAACGGTTGTTTTATGCACAAAAATATACATCGCTCTACCTAGATGCAACCCACCCGTCAGTTAATTGTTTGCTAATTATATAATTATCCATCAAAACAGCAGACTAAACTGTCAAAGTGTAAAAATCTAGTTAGAAGCAAGTTCCGTATTCCTTTCAAGTAATTAATAAACGAGAATACAAATTAACAGAGTTACAAAGAGAGTCGCCTAAGTCTTTCTATAAGTTAAAACTGGCCAATACGCTATGCGACAAGAAATGCACGGAAATGTTGAAGAAACAATTCACGAGGCAACATATGAAGCAGTAGGTAAAAACATACAGAAATGAACTCATCAGAATAATAGGCAATAAAAAAAACTAATAAACTAAAATAATCCTTCACACACAATATTAGGACCAGAAAATATCTGTATCAAACTTATAACAGCAGCTTCAACATAACTGACTAACATATTGCCACTATATACAACAAGTGCTTAAAAATAGAACACGTTTGTTAAGATGTGAACATATAATATGTATATGTATGTATATTTATAAACAAGTTAGTTCACGGGATGAACCGTGTCTATTTTGGGTAAATTCTTGATGTTTTGGTATCGGCTTTGATGCCATTTTAGGAGGTTAGCTGTTCACTCGGGGTCTCAATCTACCTACTCCCCAAGGAGAGCTATGAGACTTTGATTGAACTTTCGTGTGACCTGCTTAATCTTTTATAGGGCTGCAAGTGAAAGTTTGTTTGGCGGGAGATGCGTTGGGTTGGGGAAAGTTGATAAGATTAAGGGTGTTGCGTAATTGACGGTGCGAGGTCATAAGGGGTTTCCATATGACAGGTAAACGTTGGCTGTCATCTCTTGTGTTGAGACAATGTGGGCGTTTTTCTATTTCAATTGCCTCACGTACTATTCTGGTGGTGAAATGGGAAATAGGGGCAATGATTTTAGCCTCAGAGAAATTAATTTTGTGGACTGTTTCTTTGTTGTGTTTGGCAAGTGCCGAACCATTATCGCCTTTCCGTACGGCCAGAGAATGCTCGTATATTCGGCTAGATATTTGCCGATTTATTTAACCTATGTAGGTCCTTTGGCAGTCTCCACAAGGTATTTCATACACTCTTTGGGATTCATTGGGGCAGTGACCGTTTGCTGAGCGAATAAGCCCAGATATTTAGTTATTGGTCGTAAAGACCGTGCAGATATTTTGCCGCATTGGTATGCGGCTTATTCTATCGGTGACGCCTCTGATGTAAGGTAGGAATGCTTTTTGTTGGTCAGCAGGGTTTTAAGATCGAGAGTTAGTATTTTTGATTATATTAGTTAAAGATTTTTTGGAATATCCATTTTGCAGTAGGGTGGTGGTAATGGATTTGATTTCTGTTTGGCGATTTTGCAACCGAATGGATTTGGGCAGGGTGGTGATGGGATTTGGCATTTAGGTAGCGGTTAGTGTGAGCGGGTTTTCTGTAGACAGTGTAATAAAAGCCGTCATTAGAAGGATTTCTTGTTATGAGAGTATCTAGGAAGGAAAGGGAATTGTTATGTTCAGTTTCCATGGTAAATTTGATATTTGTGTAGATTTGGTTGAGGTGGAAAGGAATTCTGGAAGGGGAAAGTTAAAACCTTTTTTCAGAGCCTGAATAACTAGGTTGGTTAGAGGGTAGTCAGAAAGGTTATGTACCGTCGTGTTGGTCAGGGATGGTTGGGTATTGGAAATTTTTTTATGGTGTTGTTTTATTTTAGACAGATGATCTAAGGCGAGCTGGTTATTTTACCTCAACTCCATTCAACACTTGTATTTAGTGATTTTAGGGCTTTTCCTACTAGTTCTCCAGATTATTTGCGATAATAGTAAAGTTGAGAACACATTCAAACATTTTTGCAACATGATGTATTTGACTTTATTTTTTGTAAACATAAGTAAGCCTATATTGAGTTAGTTATAAAACTATTTGTTTATATCTTAATATGTATAGGGTCGTGGTGACGCGGTGGCTCAGATGGTTCAACCAGTTGGCTTTGTCCTTGAGCCGGAGGCGCGAGTTCTAGTCTCGCTCAACCCATGGGTGTGCGTGAACGTCCTAGCATTTAAGTGCATGTTGGTGAGCACAATAAGCCCTTGAGGCTAAGGTGCCTGTAAGTGCGCAAAAAAAAAGAAAAAAGAAGATGTATGGGGTCGTAGAGATAAATCTATTTTTTTTAAATTATATTACGGAACAGGCTAACAACAGTCTTATAGACTTGCGTAATCCCTGATTTTGTAATGCAACAAGTTTATTTCACATAGTCAACAATGTAGAATTGTCGAAAAAATGACCCGAGAATACTACCGCAAAAGCATCGACAGAAATTATTGCCTGGTTTAGCTGCAAAATAACACTTAAGATCATGACGTAGCCAGGAAGTACAGAAAATTTAATCGTCAGGAAGTAACAGTTAACAAGGTAACGCGCAGCAAGCGATTTGATCACAAGAGAATTTAACCAAGAATTGAAAGAGAAGACCCACCAGGATCCTGGGAAGAGAAGGACTGACAAAAGTAATGGGCGTAGCAAGATAGACAGTCAATCTAACAGTGCGCCTAGACCTATACTACCGGAATAGTTTCCCATTTCTTTGAAAAAGACTTGAAAATGTCGCCAACAGCTATACGCATTAACATGCTAGAGACAGTTGTCAAGAAGGTGGTTACTTGGAGGGAGTATGTGTTCATGCAACACTTCGCTTTAGCCCAAAAGGTAAAGAAGACAACAATTTGTATTACCGTTAGACACTCCCAGCTTCGACTGCAATCCCCTTGTGCGCGTGGGAAGTGGACGTGTCAAGTATCTCTATCATGGAGGTAATGACACATATGTGTAAGGAAGAAGTTGTGTTGGCCTGCAGCAGATTTAGCTTCCGACTCGAGAAAGTTTTAGTTCAAACTGCGACAAGGTTCAAGCAAATAAATTTAAATTTTTTTTGCATTGAATACTATTTTTATTGCTTATTAATTTTCTGAATTTACCTCTATAACCCTGCAAACAAAATCATTACCAGAATAGAAATTGTTTTTCATGATTACAGAACATTTATTCTGTTTTACAGTGTCCTTGTTAACAGTGACTAAGTAAATAAAGATTTCGGTAATCTGTGTAACCGCAAGCTCTATCTAGAGCTCTATTATGGCATCCAAACCGATTTAGATGTATAGAACAAATATGTACTCGAACTGTTTGGATTTAAGTTTATTGTGTCAGCTCTAGTCAGCACCCTTGTTTGTATCGCCCCGACACTGAGCTGTCAATAAAACGGGGAAATCGCTTCAGAACGTCGTTCGGGGGCCTGCTCAGCCTAATGGAACCACGCCGATTGCCGTAGATAAAAGGCAAGTTCAGTGACACTTGCGAACATCTAATTAAGCCAACAAGCGTGAGAAGGCGCCGTAAGAAATCGTTGCTCCAATTATCCATCTTTAATGAGAAAATCTTTCGATGCCGCGTTCTAAATCAAGTTTAGCGCGAATTGACGGCCCTTAATCCCCGTGTCGATAATGGACCGCGTCGTACGCGTGTAGGAAGTTTGGGCGCCAAATTATTAACATAGAGGTTCGTTAATTAATATTTAAAGTGACGCGGGTACGACGCAACAAATCATAAAACTTGGAGGGCGTCATCCGTCGAATTTGCGCAGCAGCCCGCTTTAATAGATCTATAGCCGGCGCGGAGGGAGGCCTTCATTTACATTCCACACATGTCTGCATCGGGCAAACTCTCTAATACAGGCAAATTTCCTTTATCCAGCGGAATATATTCTAATTAGTTGTCACTGGGACGCATAGCAAACAGCAAAGACAAAGAGGTCGCTGTTGTCGGCTTAAACTTGAGAAAACAGCCCGGGGCGGAACGAAATGTGCACGCGAATTATGCCGAATTATTAAACAACAAACTGGTTGCGCATTTGCATATGGTAATCGAAGTGTGGCTGGGGAAAATGGAGTGGATGGACGTCAGCATGGTACATCATCTATGATATAGTTGAAGAAAAACAATTATCCTGATTTAAATGTGTTAAAAACATCTTATAAAGCGTTTTAGTGCATTACTGGATTATGTGATAAATATTATTAGTTTCAAAAAAATTAAATAGATAAATACAAACACACCAATGTTCATTTTATTTATGTATGACATAGACTAGCATTTCTTCTATTTCAACAAAGGAAAGAACTTTTAAACATATCACAAAAACAGAACAAATAAAAAGAATTAGAAAGAAAGAGAAAATAAAAAGTATTTATAACGTACAAAAGTGTTTGGTACTCCTTCTTGAAACTTCAGTAGTGTCGCATATTGAATTGTGCGTCCATTATACATGTGAAAGTGATGTTGCTAGAATTTACAGAAAGAAAAACAGTAAATCATTTGTGTAGTGCTGAGAGTTCAGTTGTGGATAAAGAAGAAAATCATAGACATCCATACGAGATTAGCAGCTGCGTGTGGAAATTCCGAACTGAAAGTAAAAATTGTGTTTTGCTTGATGCCGGTGTTCAAAAGCGGCAAGCAGCTGAACAAAATAAAAGATGCAGAAGTCCGATAAACGTGCTCGAGCTCTGACTTACTCAAGGTTGACCGATTTGATAATAGCAAACAGGCGAATCGCATTTGATGCACTGACGGATGCAACAATCCTGTGATGCGGAGGATTACTAAGGCCACTCCACCAATGTATTCAGTAACGCTGCCAAGAAAAATTAAAAGATAACATCAAGCGATCACATGTGGCTCGCCATATCATTGCCACTCTACAAGCTTTTGGGAACACTGTGCTGTTTTACACCTCGTATTTGCTTTAATCGACTATCTACAAGTGATGCCGTACTGTAGCCAAAAAGTTGTTTGCAGCAGTTTTACGAAAGTTGTCGAAACAATGACAAAAGTCCATAGACACGAAAGAAGAAGTAATTCTCTAGTTTTAACATTAACAATTTCGACTTTAATGTTTGAACAGAATTTAGTCAATAAATCTAAAATGTATAACTTACATAAGTGGTGTAACTGACAAACTGTAACACATATTCCATATTAGACACTAAAAGGTTTATTTAAACAATTATTTAGTATAATAATAAAAATATTTCCTAATTCTTTTATATAAAAAAAAGAGGACTTACACTTAATAGGAGACCATCAATTTGGATTTCGAAGAGATCACTTAACAAATACAACGGATATACAGGACCGTAGATGAAATCAACTTAACATTTGCGGAACAGGAGTACCCCACTGCACCATTTTCGGATGATAGCCAGGTCTTCGACCGAGTCAGGTGTAAAGGGCTATTATACAAACTAAAAAAGACACTTCTACCCTGCTTTCTTAACATGATCAGGTCATTTCTAGAAGATAGGCATTTCCAAGAACTATCTGAGTTATACTCCATAAAATCAGAGGTTCCACAAGTAAGTCGACTTAGTCCAATTCTATATCTATTTCTTATAGTTAATTTCCCGACAAACTTGCAACGTTTGCAGACAACAAAATTGTTTTACTGAAACACTAAGATCTCATGGTAGTTGTCACACTTCTCCAACTAAACTTGTGTGAAGTGAAAAAATAAGCCAAAAATAGAGAGTTAAGTTTAACGAGGAAAAATCAGCCTCTGATATATTCACCAAATGTAAAGGTATCTAATCACCAATTTTCTACTGTCGGAAGTAAACGATGTGAAATATTTAGGGATACACTTAGGCAAGGGACTAACGTGAGAAACCCAAGTCACAAAAAAGCGCAAACAACTGGGTCTTAGGTTTAGGAAATGCTATTAGTTACTTCCCGTGTGGGGTTGCTGGTCCCCCATCGGGCGCCTCCCCAGGTGGCGGATAGGGGGATGCCCGTTAGATATGACGGGTACCGGGGAAATAAAATACCCGAGGTGGACCAAAACCAGCAACAACCGAATGACTGCCGGTATAAGTAGTTCCCTCTTTACTGGTCAACAGCTTCGGGTGGAAGAACCATGGGAGTAGGACACCCTTTTGTCCTGAGGTCGAGAAATTGGCCTTGAAGGCAGATGAACTAGATATGGTCAATGGCATAAGGATGCAAAAGGCAAGGGAAACCATTGCATTATAGATCCCTAGGGATTCCCAAGAAAACCACCATGGAGAATCAGCATGAAGTAATGGCCCTGAGTGCCCGGCGTCCCTTGATGGGACAGGGTGCGAAGAATCCCCGGGCGGACCCAAAAAGTGACAATTCAAAGAATAGGGACATGGAATGTCCGGACTATGTACGAGGCAGGGAAATTAAGGAATATAAGTAACGAAATGAAGAGAAATAAAATTGATATACTAGGCATTAGCGAAGCTAGATGGACAGGAAGCGGAAGGTTACAATCAAACGAAACCGTTATATATTACTCTGGCAGAAATGATAATGTTCATCAAAAAGGAGTAGCTATATTAATTGATAGAAAAATCAGTGATGCAGTCATAAATTTTGTTCCTTACTCTGATCGTGTGATAATGATACAAATGAGAGGCGAACCAATAAATATAAATCTTATACAAGTATAGCGCCTACAGCGGATGCAAATGATGAGGAAGTTGAAGAATTTTATACACAGATAAAAGACTTGACACGATATCTCAAGAAACACGAAGTTAATGTTTTATGGGCGATTATAACGCCAAGATAGGTAAAGGAAGAATAAACGATATAGTAGGAGAATATGGACTGGGTCAGAGAAACGAACGAGGTGAAAGGCTAATTCAATTTTGTGAAGAGGAAAACATGATCGTCACAAATACCTGGTTCCAGTTACCACCAAGAAGGCTCTATACATGGAGATCGCCTCAAGATAATAACGAAAGGATAGCGAGAAATCAAATAATTTTATTCTAATTAATAAACGTTTTAGAAATAGCGTTAAAAGTGCAAAGACCTACCCTGGAGCTGATGCTGACTCGACCATAATCTCTTAATAGCAAATATAAGAATAAAACTAAGAGCGCTACGAAAATCTACCCATACTACCAACATTAATATAAATGACATCAAAAACTCTGAAGTGAAATAAAAATTACAGTGTAAATTAAATAAGGAGCTAAAGAATATAAACATGAATAAATGAATGAAGACACGGCAGAGGAAAACTGGGGTAAAATAAGAAAAACTATAGATCAAATCTCTAAGGAAGTCTTAGTACCACATAGAAAAGCAGCGAAAAAAGAATGGATGACAAAGAAAATAATAGATTTATTAGAAGAGCGGCGACGGCTTAAAAATACGGACGAAATGAGATACCAAGAGATAAAGCTAAAATTAAGAAGGAAAATTAAGGAAGCTAAGGAGAACTGGATGCTGGACAGATGTAAAGAAATAGAAGAATTACAAACCAAACATGATGAATTTAATTTACATAAAAGATTGAAGGAAGTAACTGGTAATGTAAAACGTAAGATACCCTGCATACTTAAAACCGCAGATAATAAATTGGTATTAGATCCGGCAGACAGAGTAAAATGTGGAAACCTATATTAAAACCTTATTTGATGATAATAGGGCCGATATAGATATAGGAAAAGATACAGAAGCAAATATGGAAGGCCCAGAAATATCACAGTCAGAGGTCGACTATGTTTTGCGAATGGCTAAAACTAATAAAGCTGCTGGTCCAGATGAAATCCCGTCAGAAATCCTCAAGTTATTTGATGAAGAAAATTCACGTATTCTAACGAAGATGTTTAATCAAATATATAACACTGGAAATATACCCGCAGATTGGCTCAAATCTACATTTATTCCGATCCCGAAGAAAAATAACCCAACATCATGTAACGATTTCAGACTAATTAGCCTAATGAGTCACGCACTAAAGCTATTACTAAGAATCATACAAAATAGAATATACAGAAAATGTGACATGATGGTGGCCAATTCTCAGTTTGGATTTAGAAGCGGTCTAGGGACTCGAGAAGCACTATTCAGTATGAACACCTTACTGCAGAAGTGCAGAGAATACCAAAAACAACCTTCGTCTGCTTTATAGATTTTGAGAAGGCCTTTGACCGAGTTCAGCACAATAAACTTATACAATCGTTGGCTAAAATAGGACTTGACGACAAAGACGTAAGATTAATTAAAACTTATACTGGAATCAGACCGCGGTAGTACGAACAGAAGATGGCGAAACGAATGAGATTAAAATTAAACGCGGAGTGAGACAAGGGTGTGTTCTATCGCCACTCCTGTTTAATGTATACTCAGAACAAATTTTTCAAAATGCAGTTTGGGAAGCAACAGAAGGAATAAAAATAAATGGTGAGATCATCAACAACATCCGATACGCTGATGATACTGCGGTGTTGGCTGAAAATATGGAAGATCTACAAAATCTCTTGACAAGAATAAATGAGGAATGTGAGGAAGCAGGACTGAGTATGAATATTAAGAAAACCAAGTTTATGGTCATTAGCAAAGAGCCTGTTGGTCGAGTTCGACTTACAGTAAATAATAGGTCAATTGAAAGAGTCTTCAAATACAAATATCTAGGCTGTTGGATAAATACAGAATTAGATCCGGATGATGAAATAAAAGTAAGAATCGAAATTGCAAGAAACGCATTTATAAAATTCAGAAGTATGCTGTGTAATAAAGGCCTAAATCTATCAATCCGTATAAAATTTGTAAAGTGTTATGTGTGGTCTATTTTATTGTATGGCGTTGAAGTATGGACCCTAAAGAAAGCTATAATGAAGAAAATCGAAGCATTTGAGATGTGGATATTCAGAAGAATGCTGAAGATACCGTGGGTAGAAAGAGTAAGCAATATCGAAGTATTACGCAGAATTGGTAGAGAAAGAGAATTACTGTCTACAATTAAAATGAGAAAAACGTCATATTTTGGGCATATTCTAAGAAATAATAAATACAATATACCGCAGCTTATAATCAAAGGAAAAATTGAGGGAAAGAAAGGTGTCGGTCGAAAACGATTACCGTGGATGAGAAACATCAGAGCGTGGACTAACATGAGCGTTGAGCAACTGTTCCGAGCTGCCATGGATCGTCAACAATTTCACCAGGTGGTCGCCAACCTCTAATTAGAGAAGGCATTAAAGAAGAAGAAGATTAGTTACTTGGACAAAAATCAATGTTATGGGACAACAGCTAATTCAACTATACAAATTATTGAAAGATTCCAAAACAAAACGCTTTGTGCATTGTGCATTATGTATTTTGTGGGAAACGCAGACACATAAGGGATTTAGAAGTGAATTGCAGAGAAAAATACTTAAACTATTATATAACAGTAACGCTTACGCAGTAAACCTGTGGATATTTAGAATTTGTGTTTATTCTTGGAAAATTTGTCACTATAAAAAATTCCTGAGTCCTTGCGGTAAAATTGTTTTTAATTTTTTTTATTTTTTATTTGCATATTTACAATTACTCATGTTATACAAATTGAGTAATGAGTAAATTTGATCTTATATAAAAATACATCCCATGATCTAGGATTGCCATCAATCTAGGGGAGAATATACTAACAAAAATCGCTTAGGGAATTAGGTCTTGTGGCCAGTTACGCTGCAGCCTTTTTACAACGGCTGTCTTGTTTACGAGGCGCTATGAGGTCGTTTTCATGTCTTGGTAAGTTGTGGGTGTATGATTTTGCAACTCTCTGAATTTCGGATGCTACATACGGGGTCTTCAGGTCATTATGGATGGTCTCGTTACTTACATACCATCAGTCATTATGCGAAGAGTTTTATACTGAACCCTTTGGAGTATTTTTCTATGGGATGCTTTCGCGCAGCCCAAAAGTTGAACACCATAAGTCCAAATGGGTTTTATGATTGTCTTATAAAGTAATAATTTATTTGATAGCGATAGCTGCCAACGTCTTCTGATTAACCAGTACATTTGCTTCACCTTTAAGTCAATTTGTTTTCTCTTATTTTTGATATGCATGCTCCAGTTTAGTTTTGCATCAATGTGCATTCCTAGGTATTTGATTTCAGACTTGATTGGAATTGCAATGTTGTTGAAAGTAGTTTGAGGGCAATCAAGTCTGTTTACTGTTATTCTCCACTTGCGAGTCCAACCTTGCAGTAGGTTTACGTGATGCCGTAAGTGATCTGCAGTTACTGCGAGCTTGTCACTGGTTGATAATATGGTCACGTCATCGGCAAACATGGCAATAAAAGTGTCCTGCATTGTTGGCGTATCATATAAATAGATCAGGTAAAGTAAAAGACCCAAAACACTACCTTGTGGCACTGCTGCTTGGATATGGTGATAGTCAGAGGTTGAGCCACTTATCACGACTTGGAAGAATCTCTCGGCAAGGTAGGATTTAGAACCAGATAGATCTGACTTGGGAAGTGAAGTAAAGCAAGCTTGTGTGCCAGACCTTGTTGAAAGCTTGCTTTGTATCTAGGAATGCAGCTGTAGTTAACTTTTTGGTTTCAAGGTTTTCTATTATTTTATTGACGATTCGGTAGTATTGGTGTATCGTTGAGCGGGCTTCATGAAAGCCGAACTAATAAAGTGGATTATCTGGTGAGATTTACTGTTTCTTTTATTCTTTTCAGTAGGAGTCTTTAGAAAATCTTAGACATTAAGGGTAAAAGGCTTATAGGTCTATAGGAAGATGGATGGTTAGGTGGTTCGCCAGGCTTTGCAATCATAGTAATCCGAGCATACTTCCATAGTACTGAAAAGTAGCTTAACCTCATTATACTATTAAATATGGTGGTAAGAAGAACCAGCGCTTTCTTTGGAAGATGCTACAGAACTTCTCTCCAATCACATCATAGCCAGGGGCTTTTTTGATATTCGTAAATTTAATTTTCTGAACGACTTCTGATGGGGAGAAAGGTTTTATTGGTAGCGAAAGTGTGGAGTAGTTAGGAAACCTTGAACTTCTGTGTCGCCATTGTTATCATGTGGGTTTTGGTAAATATGTTATCGAGATATTCTGCGAATGTATCCGCTTTATCTTTATTTGTTCTGACCCACGTGTCATTAGGTTTTCTGAATGGTGGTATTACTAGAATTGGCCTCTTAAATTTATTAGTTGCTTTCCAGATTGTATGATCGTTAGGAGATAGTTTTGTAATATATTCTTTAAATGTTTCATTGCCTGCTTCTATAAGAGTATTATGTAGTTGATGAGTAAGCCTATTGTAGATTGTTTTATCTTGCCTGTTCCTTGTTACTTTGCCATTTTTTTTCGAGATCCTCGTTTCTCACTGATTAGGTTTCGTATATGGGGAGGAATATTATCAGCTTTAGGACTGAGATTTCCAATAGTTGGTGTGGCTTGCCAGGAGGCTGACTAGATCATTGTCGTTGATGGACTACTTCATCCAGATCTTGATTATCTTTAATTTTAATGGTTAGGTTAATGTTTTCTTCCAACAGGTTCTTGAATTGATCTCAATCCGTTACATAATCTAGCAGGCATTTCTTTTGCGATTATTGTTGTACTGACAGTAGTGATGACTGGAGAGTAGTCAGTGTAGATGTCGTAGTTAGATTCTGTTTTAGTATATACATTAGCTATTCGATTGAGTATTGCAAAATCTAATAAATCCGGAAGTTCGCATGGATCACTGTGCCAATAGGTAGGTTTTCCGCTTGATAGATAATTATAATTGTTTCTCTGAATTGTTCTTAGTAGGTTGCGTCCTTTAGGGTTGATAAGCCTAGAGCTCCAGGCTGTATTTTTCGCATTCCAGTCCACTCCTACTATAAATTTGTTGCCTAGGGATCTGAAAAAATTTTCATATTCATCAGACGAAATGGCATGCTTTGGCGGGCTGTACTCGGCTGATGTAACAAATGAGTAGGGAAAGGTTTTAACTTTTATGGCTGCACCTTTTATTTTTTCGTTAGACAGGGCTATATTCATGGTGATCCACCATCAGGGTGAATAGCATAATATACAGTATAATACGTATTTTAATTACTGTCCTACTTGTTGCGTAAGTTTCTGATATAAGTAGTATATCAATTTGTTGTAATTGTAGAAAAGTTATTACTTCAAGAATATGGTTAGAGATACCATTGGCGTTCCACAAAACGTTGCGCAGTAGCCATTTTTAGGCTATTTTGTTAATCACTGTGGAAAGCATGTTAAGTATCATGCTATTCTGACTTATTAGTTAGGAAAACATATTTTTGAATTCATTGAGGAAATTTGTAAGTACTCGTTGGTGTTAAGTTGCTATTGGTCTTGTGTTAAGGAATTGTTGCTTCTTCTGGCCCATGCTTGAGGATTGTTAACTACGTTTTGTGTAAGTCTTTGTGTTTCACCATTGTGGTTATTAACTTGGTTACGAAGAGGAGGGAATTTATTCATGTTAGAAGGACTTTGTTGAAGGCGAGGTGTATTTGCTATTCCTCTAAATTGTGCGTTCCTCGATCTTTAAAGGTCTTGATAAACTATACAACTTTTATAATTGCCAGGAGGATCTCCAACACAGAGGGCACACTTAGCAGGGGTACTGCGCAAATTGTCGTTTTGTGTCCACCGCCACATTTTACACAGACAAAAGGTTTGTTGCAGTAAGACCTTGTGTGCCCATAGTCTTGGCATCTTAGGCATTGAGGGATAATGTTCTTCTTTTTAGGAGGTTCTACCGATACAACTATATTCCCGATGTACTTTATATCAGAGATATTTTTATTGTTTTCATTTGGTTCAAGGTCAATCATGAATAGGGAAATAGGTTGTTTGGATACCCTATGGATAAATATCAGTGGAGGTTTTGCAGTTTTGGTTTGCGGATTGTCATTATTGTTATTGTTTTTAGTTTTTGCAAGAATTCCGTATCTGTTAGACGTAGTCAATTGGTTAGGTTGCTTTAAATTGGGATTCTATGTGGTTGAATTCTTTTTCCTTTTCTTAACCGTCTGCCATTCGTGTTTTGAGGTGGATTCCTCTTCGTCGTTCATATCTGCATCTGTTAGTGTGCCATTGCCCGTTCTGTTGTATTGATTACTTTCATTGGTTTGCATTGCCGGAATGGGTAGGGTTGTATTTGGGTTCATTGCAAAAGAGGATGCCATTATTGTTTGGCTATGGGTTACATGTGAGTATTGATGGTTAAGATGACTTTGTGGTTGAGAAGTAGAGTACCTTTGAAGACCAGGGATATTGAAAGTAAAGTCGTAATTTTCAGGAGCGAATTGATTATTTACGGCTGTTGTTCCTGGCGGGCCGAGACCATAATTGCTTCCGATTGGAAACATAGTTATGTTGTATTTACATTCAATAAATAAACTAAACCAACAAAATAAGTGAAAGTTGTTTGTACGTACAATTTTTCTCAAGCGTATCGCATGCGTCCGCACCGATTCACCGCTCGTATTCGACTGTCAAAATCGTGAGTATTATTTTACTAACATATAAGATATAACATATAACTATATAACATTCCTTTTAATATATTTTTTTTCTGCAGATTTCAGCTGATGTTTGGTCAGTTAGTTATTATCATTATCTGAGTAAAGGTTTTCATAGTGGCCACCTTATATTTTAATTACTTACTAATAGTTCTTTCAGCTTCTATTTTCCATGGTATAGATTTAAAATCTCTCTTATTTCATTAATTTTGTATAAATAATCTTTCGCTTTACTGATGTTAAAGTAGTTTTTTATTTTCTTCTAAATTTCACTTAAACATGACTTTTGTCTTTTCTCCAAAGTCTCTACACTTCTCTATTTAATCTTTGATATTATGCTTTTTTATTGTCTTTAAGACCCATATATTTTTCAGGATGATCTATGTTTCTGAAGTTATCTAGTTTTTTATGTCTATGTTATTGATAACTTGGTTATCTTTTACGTGCTACTTTATTAAAGGTTTTTGGTATCTAGCATAACAATTTTGAGGGTTTATCACAACTTTTTAACATTTGTATTTACACTTTATTTCGGAGTGCTATACATGCAGGCGTCTAAAGCTTGTCTGTATTATACTAGAAGCTTAAGAATCAACGACGTACATTTTTGTCGCATTTTGATATGCATTTTCACTTTAACCATTAAAAGTTTGTGATTTGTGTGGCAGTCTAGCCCAAGATATGTTTTTACGGTAGTTACACATGGTTTTCATCTACTTTTCAGTAAAATGTAATTAATTTGTTTCTTCCACTTGCCTTTTGGTGCTACTCGTGTGTAAGAGAGTCTAGACTAAATAAACTATTTAGAACAGCAAACATGTTATCACTGCAGAAGTTTATTAGTTTTTTGCTTGATGTATTTCTATCGCCTAGTTTCCTAATATAGGTCTTATGTGTTTAAGCTCCCCTTAATTTTAATGTTGAAATCCCTTATAACCAATGTGACTTTCTGTTGGGTATTTTATGTATGACTATTCGAAATTGCTGGTGGAAATTTTGCAATTTCATCTGCATTACTTTTAGAATGACGTGTTTTTTTGTGCATTCTTTCTGTTATTGCTTAATATATTATATATAGCTTTACTTAGTTCTACTAAGTCTATGTATTTAACTTTCTGTTCGGTAATAATGAAATATCCAAATCTTTAACATTTCAAGATGCAATTTTTTTTTATTTATAGAGGAATATTTAATTTGTTGTTAATGCTTCATTAGTTGTCTATGTTAAGCTTAATTATTACATAATAATTATACTTAATTAAAATAATTGTTTTGCATTTATTTTGTAAATATTTTGCTTTTAGTAAACTAACTTATTTTTCTAATTTTTCTTTATATAATATGCTATGTACAGTGGGATATTAAGTAAAATAAAAATGTATTCAGTACCAGGTTTGCTTTTTACCTATTTTTTTTCTTTCAATGCGTCTAATTCAACAAACGAACAACTTATTGATGATATTTTAGTAAAAAGTTGTGGCGTCGTACTGGACTCACTTGCGTGCGGATCTACCTACTTTGATAATTGATTTTAAATTTATACTTCCTAAAGTAATTTCTTGAACACATAATAACGTAAGAACTCAAGTCGAGAATATTAAGAGAATGATTCACTATCCTTAAATACATTTACTAAGAATTGCGTCTTTTTGGTCAGTAGTACAAGGTGCATTTAAGTTATAACACCTCCGAATTTTTTTCTCAGGATTGGAAACAGATAAAAACGTGCAATTTGTTTCAAAATACGCAGCACTGCAGGACACACAGGACTCTAGCGGCAGGGGCAAGAGTAAGGACTGTTTTTGATTCTTAAAATGGCGACGTTTTCATTACAAGAACAGCGTGTAATCATTAGTATTCTCTATTTACGTAGTATGACTGATTGGAATTCATCGCCAGTTGAGCGAGACATATGTTAATGGTGTTATGGATGTGCTTAATGTGCGCTTGTGGGTGCGATAGTTCAAAGAAGGCACCAGCCAGTCTGACGACATGATCAAGCGAGTGGGGAATCGCCGAATTAGTGTAGAACTCATCGCCTCCAAAATTGGCATTTTCGTGGGATTTGTGCACACAATCCCGTATGAAGACCTGAAAATGCGAAAGGGTTCTCCAGGTGGGTTCCACTAATGCTGACAACTTTCCTAGCCTAACTTGGCTCCTAGAAACTTTTGGATATTTCGAACGATAAAAGGCACTGCCCGTGGTCGGAAATTCACTAGTCGTGTCGCTATTGCTACAGCGATTTTGCAGTAGTCAAAGAAAACTCTTAAAAAACGTTTGAAACGGGCATGGCGTCGACGTTGTGAAAAATGTTTACGGCTGCAGGGATATTACATCGAGACGTGACATAAATTTCACAGTTTTCGTGTGATTAGTTTGTGAGAAAAAAAAATCGGAACTCAAATGCACCTTGTACTGGTCCCTAACTTTGATCCCTAAAATCTTGACATTTGTTATACAAAAGGTACGTTTACAAAAGTTTTTGTTTTAGCTTTAGTAGATGCACATTTGTCTTACTATCGTTACTCTATGTATAGATCTTTGTTTGGGACTAGTAGTGTAAGACCAGTATGCAGTATAAAAATACAAAAAAGAGAAGTTTTTGAGAAACTGTAAATACCTATACTAAGGGCGTGAAAAAATCATGTCGAAAACACCTTTTAAAATTTTCTTATTAGCTAGTCACTTGCATGTCTAGTAATTATTTTAACCCATATTTCGTTGTCACCCTCCGATTTTCTCCAGTAAGCCCATGAATTTATTTATCTTAATGTAACTAATTTAAGCTAATACATGTGCGTTACGTTTTGGACCTTGCTTTGTTTCTTACCAGACGTCTCACGTTCATTAAGTGTTTAATTCTTCGATAATATGTTTCCGCGAAACTGACAGTTTGAGGAAGACAGGGATTGTTTTAACATTTTTCCTGTTGAAGACTTTATGTGTAATATTGAAAACTTTAGTAAAAGGTCTGTTAAGTCACTGCAGCTACTGTTAATAATAATGTAAAGGACTACTTCAAACTTGTCTACACATCGAGTTTACAATTTTTATTCAATCGTACCGTTCGAATTTTTTAGCAGTGGGACAACAAGTCTTAATTAAAATTTACAGTTTGTATGATAAAAAATTAATCGCCATCATTTCGTAAGGATGGACCGCAGTGCCATTCATGTTAGTTAGTTTCAATCTTTATTTCGTGATCTTTGGCGCAGTATATAGTTTGTCGACAAATTGTGTTATTAATGTTAGTGAATTGATTGTCTTTACAATTAAGACTATAATATCTAAAGAAATTCAAGGCAGTTTTTTTAATAATTTACTCAAAAAGGCCGAAACTGGCGTATAAAACAGCTACAATATATATGTAAAAGTTATAGCCACTTATTAAAAAGTGGATAAAGCGATATCTGAAAGCAGGAAATGTATCTTATTTTTGGAGACGGAAAGAGCTCGCGTCACAAACACGAAGAAATTAGATTGATTTCGCTTCTTTTTGAAGACAAGCTAAGCCTTTCGCTGCTTTGTACTTAAATAAAGCACCCCCATAATTTAAAGTCATCTGGGTCAAAAAACGCCTCTTTTTGATAAGATCTAAAGAAGTCTTTATTATTAGAAAAGCACACGGGAAAAGTACTAGTGCGGGGAACAGAAAATTTAAATCAAGATCAAGACAATGTTATCTTCCGGTCGAGTCTTATTCCTAGGTGAGTCTTACTTATTAAAAACGTAGTCAATGACGTAGTCAGCGCACAATAAAATACCCCGTAAAAATGCATGTTTGGAGATGCTTCAGTTTACGCAAAATTAAACTTCGGTGTTGCAGAACGACCATGACCTTCAACATTCCAACAAACTGTGCAATGCAAGGAAATAAAATAATGTCACTACGATAAAATAACCGGCAATATTTTCAGATGTTAATCTTATTACGAATGTGCAGCTGCACATAAAAATGAAGCTAAAAGGAAAGCCAATATATACAGGCATCTGTCACTTTAAATTAAGAAAACATGGCAATCTATGCCAAATGCTTATGCAGAAAACCTTGTCGAAAGCACGGCAAGAAGGCATCAAGCTATAATTAGTAATGGGGGTGATTGGACTAGATGTGAGGTAAATGTTAGACACAATAGCTTACGGTGTATACTTCAACAAGAAAAAAGAATCATTTACATTTTACCATACTATATTACTGACTAAACTGTAAATTCACCAACCCTGTTTTTTATTCATCTTTGTTTTTCTATTCTTCTAATTTTTAATGTAAATCATTTTGTTTAATTTATCTTTTGTGCTCGTCAGTTTTCTGATATTTTTAGTAAAGTTTTTATCACTGAAAGCACAAATTAAAAATCATCACGATATAGGCTAACACTAAAGAAGAAAAAAATTGTTGAAATTATAAATGAGGAATTCTAGGATGATTTAAGATAATTTTTGTTTATATTGCAGGAATTACAAAATAGGGATTGATCGAATATTTATAACAGCGAGCGAATATCATGTCTAAAAATTCTTTAATAGTCGCTTATTGAAGTTTTTAAACATATTATTTAGTATAATTACTACAAGAATTAACTTAATTAAAGAATAAAGGACATCTTGTATATAAAGTCTTTGTTAATCCTAACTTTGTCTTTATAGAGCTATTCCCCCTGACCTCTTAAATTATAAGCGAGGGGTTAATCGATTCCAGAGTTGTAAACGTTAGCTTAGCTGGGGTGACGAAGATCGCTAAGTAGTTTTAACCACCGTGGAATTAACAATCACGCACGCCGCGACTTGCAGAGCTACAGATCGGCTCGAAGACGAACAAAGTTGGAAGAGGGCGCTTAGCCGAGTACTTAAACTAATGAAAACAACCCGCAACCCTTCCGAGTTTTTGGGGTGCTATCTCGAGCGCACGCGGCCCGCTCCTTAATAAAATCCTCAAAACTAGACCCAGCGTCTTCCGGTGCCTAGAAATAATCGCCGAAGTTTTATTGCAACCGCGGCGCACGGAATTCGAGGAGCCCGCCCAACCGGAACAAGTCGCCGCTCAAAAACGGATTACTGGGATTCTGTGCGGCGCTCCGAGGTGCCGGCCTACTTGCATATGAGCCCGTAACTGTTCCGCCGTGCACTTGGGAATCCGCAGGACTCCGGGTATCTTGCATATTAGGGCAGGATGCAATCCGAGCTCTGTATTCGCCGCAATTCAGTTAGCATGCTGTACCTCTTAACGCGCACCGACTATCGATTGGTATTCGTTCGGTATTCCTGATATTCCATGTATTGAATGCATACCTCTGCACAGTGCACATACCGCTCGATACTTTTGTTGCAGCATTTAGTTGTAATAACTGCGGTTTGTGTAGCGAAGGCAGCAACTATGCCGGCAATCATCCCATTACAGTTACGTTTTAATTGCATCCTGTTGGAGTTGGTTACCGTGGAATTACTGAAATTGTCTGCTAATAATGGCGCAAAAGTCGAAACAGCAGCGCATTATAGGAGCAATTTTAAAAATTTCCTCAAAAAACACTGCGTATGTATGTATGTATGTAATTTATTCATACAGCAATTGTAATAGTATTAAAATACAATCAAATTATTTCACTCAGATTTAAAAAGAGACCTAAACAGACGAAGACCTTTCATACGTTAACTATTTATTCTTTAGTTTTAACAAAATTCGTTGAATACTGTAAAGCTTAGTTAAACATTGATTTCTAAATAATTAAAGCTGTTCTATTTTTTATTTTTTCTTTCACATATTATAAAAAAATTCCGCGCTTGTGTTTCGGAGCGGACGGTCGCATGCCGTCCTTCGATATATAAGTGCCCAAAACGCTGTACCCGCTTTTAAGGTCAAGCCTGCATTTTCTTTCAATATTAGTATTACGAGTCATTTTCTATATATTTCAAAATATAAATTCTAATTTTAATTTGACGTGTTAATTGCCGCAACTGTAGCTTATCTGTCGCGGCGGCCTTGCAGATAGCGCTATCGTGTGAATATTAAAATGCAAAATGTCAAATATAAACCCAATGTTCGGTTATAATTCAAATTATCCTATAATTCAAACCATGCACTCTCACCAACAACCCCAAATGGGAAGACAAATCTACCCGCCAAACTACAATTATTCAATTCCGCAGAACCACGGAATTTCATACAGCCGACTTTACCAATGCATACCAATCAACGGTCGTTCCTACGACCTCCAACTCTTATCCTGACCTCCCAGGATGCAAATAAACCAAGCCAATATTTCGCAATAAATGAATTTGAAACACCAGATGAGGATGAATCGTCAACAACCAACAATAACCAATGGCAAGTTATAACATCAAAAAAAAAGACTTACCAAGTCCCCATCATAACACCCATAATAGATTCACTGCCCTATCTCAACCAGAAGACAACACCAATACCCAAGCTAATAACCACACAACAACCAAAACTACCCCCCATTTTCATATATGGTGTCCTCAACTACAAGCAAATAATAGCCAACTTATCAGGGTCATAGAAAAAGAACAATTTCACACCAAACCCTTAACAAACAACACGATCAAAATTAACACCCACACCGTTGACTCTTATCCAAAGCTGCAAAAGCACCTCCCGGTCGAACAAATAGTCTACCACACATACCAGTTAAAAGAAGATCGGGCAGATAGAGTTGCAATAATATACCTCCACCACTCTATATTAACGGAAGAAATTAAATCCCAATTAGCGAATCTTGGGCACGATGTGCGAAATATCATCAATATTCGCCATCGAGTAACAAAGGACCCATTACCATTATTCATGGTCGACCTTGAACCAAAAGATAATAATAAAACAATATATGAAATAGTATACCTAAGCAACATGAAAGTATCAATTGAAGCATCAAGAAAGAAAATATAATTCCACAATGCACGCGTTGCCAGAAGCACCGGCACGCTAAGTTCTACTTTACAAAACCCTACACCTGCATAATATGTGGTGGAAACCTTAGCACTCAAGTATGTCAAAATTATCCTAACACGGCCGCTAAATGTGCATTGTGCGGAGAAAACCACACAGCAAATTATAAAGGCTGCACAGACTACAAATACTTACAAAGAATAAGATAAGGCCCAAGCAAAAGATCAATTAACAATCTTCAACCACAATTCCCGATACTACACCAATTTGTTCCCCTACCAAACCAACCATTCTACCAACCGGCGCCTCCACCGAAATTATCAATAAACCGCAGATATTTCGCGCAAGTAATCATCGACATTAACAACTCCAAAACCACAAATGATCAACTAATTGGACAGTCACTATCACACTTTCTCTCAGATTATTAATTATTAATTTAATATAATGCTAAAATCTAGTCTTAGACTAATAAGTAACTTATTTCTAATCCTACTTTACCAGAAATCTTAGTTAGTAAGAGTCACCCATTGCTCTCTTCTTAGCCAAGTCTAAACTTCTAATAAGTTTAACACTAACAATTTACTGCACTACCACTCATGGAGTCGAGTCTTCATTCCTAATATACCAAGGCGCATTAACTATATTTTTTAAAACCTCGTTTTGGAACGTTTGTATAGTCTTGATATTTGTTTTTGCGGTACAACCCCAAAGCTGTGATCCATATGTCTACACGGGTTTTAAGAATTGTTTATACAACAGTAGTTTATTGTGTATTGACAGAGCTGAGTTTTTTCCCAGAAGCCAGTACATTCTTTTATATTTGATGTTTAGTTCTTTTTTTTCTTCACATGCGCTTTCCAGCGAAGTTTCGTATCTAACGTGAAACCGAGGTACTTTTCTGTATTAGCATACAGAGCCGTTTGTCCATTTATATTTATTGGTACGTGTTTTATCCTTTTATTTGTAAAATCGATGTGCACTGATTTACCTTCGTTATGTTTGATTTTCGACTTCTTGGTCCATTTCTGGAACTTATTGATGGCATTTTGAAGTTTTTTGGTTGTTTCTGCGTTATTTTGTCCCACTGTTAGTGTGGCAGTATCATCCGCAAAAGTTGCCACAGTGTCATTTTCTGATTTCGGGATATCACTCGTGTATAGAAGGTAGAGTACCGGGCCCAGGACACTGCCTTGCGGTACTCCAGCTTTAATTTCTTTGAGTTCAGAATAGTCGCCCTCTTGCTTGATTCTATAGAATCTATTTGTTAGATAGGATTTTAATATATCCGAATATTGTTTATGTAGGATAGATTTTAATTTCCACTGCAAGCCTTCGTGCCACACCTTATCAAAGGCTTACGAGACATCCAAGAAGACTGCAGAGCGTACTTTGTTTTCTTCTAGTGCTTTTTCTATGATATTAGTAATTCTATGGACCTGGTCCACCGTTGAATGCCCACATCTGAACCCAAACTGGTGGTCTGGGATCAGTTTCCTTCTGTTTATAATCAGCTGTATTCTCTTGAGTAGCAACTTCTCGAATAATTTAGATATGACCGATAACAATGATATCGGTCTATAGGAGGAAGCTATATGTGGAGGCTTACCTGGTTTTGGTACCATAACTATTTCCGCTACCTTCCAAAATGAGGGTACATATTTGAGTCTAATTGCTGCATTAATTAGATGGGTCAACTTTACGATCGCTTTCCTTGGTAATTTCCTCAGGATTTCGCTTGTGATTAAGTCGTATCCTGGGGCCTTGTTAGGGTTTATGTTGTTTTTAATCTGTTTAATAACTTCTTCTGTCGTCACCGGTGTTATATTTTCTTCGTCCAATAGGATAGTTTCTTCTATTACTTCTTCTTCTTGCAGGTCGTAGGGTTGGAAAATGCTCTCCAGATGAGCAGCAAAACATTCCGCTTTTTGCTCGTTGCTCCTAGCCCAACCTCCACCTTCTTTTTTGATGGGTGGTATCTGCGCAATAGGTCTCTTTAGCCTTTTTGTTGATTTCCATAAGGAATGATCTGTACTGCGATCATTGGTCAAGTTAGTCAAATAGTTAGCAATAGATTCTTCTTTTAGCTCTTTAATTTCTCTTGTCAGCTGTTGTGTTAGATTATTTAATATAGTTATGTCTTGTCGGGTTCTGTTTTGAAACCACTTTCGTCTTGCTTTTCTTTTTTCAGTTACTAGTTTCTTGATTTCTTCCGGATAGCAGCAGCCTCTTAATCGTCTTTTAATATCTGGGGTGCACTCCCAAGCGCTTGTCTAGATGTCTTTATTGAATTTTTCTAATTCATCATCCAATTCTTCATTTCTAAGGGGCACGTCTAATTTTATTTTGTTGTCAAGTATTTGCTTAAACCTTGTCCAATCTGTGTATTTATTAAGGAATATAGGATTATTTACTTTCTATATTATATTTTCACTCAAAGTTAAAGTTATAGCTGAATGATCAGATAATAAGTCGTGACATTCATTTATCTGCATGTAGTTGGGTGACATATTTTTGACTATAAAGAAGTCAATCAGATCAGGTACCTTGTTAGGGTCCGAGGGTCAGTATGTCGGCTTTCCCGTAGATATAAATATGCCTCCATATTGGCTGGTTGCTTTTAGTAGTTCCCTACCCTTGGTGGTAATTGTTCTGGACCCTCAATGCGTGTGTTTCGCGTTGTAGTCTCCTCCTATAATAAATCTTCTACCTAGGTAGTTAAACAGGTCATTGTATTCATCTTTATGTATGGTATGTCTAGGTGGGCAGTAAATTCCTGCTACTGTTAACGAATATCTGCTCGTTTTCATTTTAACTGCAGTCACCTGCATTTTTTCTGTGGCATATTTCTGTTCTTCATAATGTTGTATATTTTTTTTAATTATCACTGCACTTCCTCCTTTAGCATCACTATCAGGATGTATTGCATGATAAATTCTATAGTCATTAAGCTTAGCAAAAGAGTATTTAGTGAAATTGGTCTCTGAGCTGAGTGCTATATCTATATTTTCTGTCTCTAATACTAACTGGAGCTCCTGTAGGTGTTTAAGGGGTCCATTAGTATTCCAAGTAAGGATTTTAATAAAATTGGACATTTGAATTAGTTTTAGGTATAGCTCCCTTGGCGCTAAGTTCAAGGCTTTTCAGTCGTTGATCTAATGCGGTAATAATAGTTTCTTGTTTATCTAATTTGGCTAAGATAGTTTGGAGAGTTTGCTCTATATTATTATTTTGCTGGTCATTCGTCTGCTTAATTCGTTTTTTTTTGCCGTAACACTTGCATACGTTACGTCTTTACTAACTTTGTTAGGTACGGCAAGATTTCCATTATCTTTTATCTGTTTTGCTTGTTATTTTGTTAAATGCATTGGGCGTTTTTTCTCCGTAGCTTTATTTTTAATTTTTTGTAACTCAATGGCTACTTTACACCCGCGATAATTTGCTGGGTGTTCTTCACCACAATGTATACATTTTGGTTTAGCTGTTTTCGGTTAAGGGCAATCTTTTTCTCATAATTCAAAAATATGTTTAGACAATTAATCAATCAAAATAGCATGGTGTTAAACATGCTGTCAACTGTCATGTCAAAACTAGCTTAAAAATGGCTTCGTCAATACGCATAGCATCGTGGAACGCAAGTGGGATATCAAATAATATCCCAGAAATAACATTATTCTTACAACTGCATATAATTGACATATTACTAATCTCCGAAACCCATCCTACGAATGGAACTGTAATTAAAATCCCAAATTATACCGAATATGTTACAAATCACCCGGACAGAATCGCTCATGAAGGTTCAGCAGCAGTTGTAACTGCTCTACAACACTTCGAGTTGCAATTTTATCAAACCAATAAAATCCAGAGCAGCGTTTAACATGTGCAAAATCCGAGTTCAACGTTGCACAACTTCAGTTTATATGGAACCTAATTTCCTTGCTTTTCAACGATTCCCAACGATTTTAAACGATATGAAATTGCTTGTTAAGTTACTCTTAATGTAAGTACAAGTAATTCTTGCGTTTGGCAGGAATATTCCTCCAATAACACTTCCAATTCCACGTCTTCGTATACTTTTGGTCTTCCGTTATGCTCTTTGTCTTCTTAAATTTATAAAAACACTCACGACAACTTCTCTTACTCAAAGCAGCCTAACCATATGCTTCTACAAGCAATCGATGCGCCTCAGCTGCAGATTTCTTAAAATTAAAGAGTAAATCAAAAGGTCCCGCAAATGACGCTTATTCGGCACAAAACTCGACATTTTTGAAAAATTATGTGATACTGATACAAAATCGCTAATATTTTAAGATTATCGTGTTGCCTTACGATATAACATTATACATCTGACAATTTCAACCATAACTTACTGGTGGGGCCATCTTTTGTCAAACGGCGGGGACTTATTTGTACTCCCTTTAATACTAGTTATACTTTTTTCTTTTGTCTTACGTTCTTTTTTGAGACCTTTTTTTTAAATATTTTCAGCATCTCTTAAATATTGTTTTATCGTTAAATTGTTTTCAATGTGTACATCACAAAACTTTAGCTCTTTCTTCTTGATGATTATTACTTTTATCATATCTCGTGTTTGTATTTTTTGCAACTATAATCTGTTTGTCTCCTTTTCCCCATTTTATAAGTTTTTCACTTTTATCTCACTCTCCATCTAATTTAGCTAATTGGCCCTCTTTTATGTTTATCCTTTACTAGTATATTATTCTTGCTTTTTAACTTTTGTTTTTATCATTAAGTTAAGTATTTCTTTTTCTTTTTCGTATTTGATGTTTTTTTAAATACTTTTCTCAGTTAGACGTCTGCTTTATTATATCCATTCTCTTTCCTTATATTTGTTTTTGTACTTCAACTGCTGTTACCTAATTACTTTCCTGCTAATTTTAAACACTTTCACTTATTTTCTTTCCTCATTCCTTCTTTCTCTTTCTATTATTTTTATTGCATTTCTTTTAAGTTATTAATTTTAATGTCATTAAAAGAATGTCCGCTCGCGGTAGTTACCGCGATCGGATTTCAAATTTTTTAGTACGTTTTGGGTTCTGTTATATTTTCACTTTACTTTCTCTTGGGATTATACCGCACATACTTATTTACTTTTATGTTTATCATCCTTCAGAATAAATAATTTTAACCTTATTGTGTGGTGAAGCCGTATTCTCGGTACTCGTGTCGTCACAAAAATTCTACGTTAGATAATAGGAAATTAAAATTTTGAAATCATCTATATATGGACAAATCGATAAATCTTAATACAACATATTTGCAAAGACAAATATGTTATTAAAGTTGAAGTGAACGTTGTGGGCTTCTTATGAGGTTAACTCGATTCGGATTAGCTGTTGTCTAGCATAGGATCACATTATGCATATGTATAATTTATTGTCTATATATCAATCACATGTGGTAGTAGCATTTAAATGGTATATAATTATCAATAAATAGGTTCTGACTCCTACATAATCATTTGAAATTTTCTATAAGATATTTTATCGCTTTTTTTCGTCACAGTCTTAAAATTAATATTATAATTTATAAACTAACAAATTTTGAGGATCATCACAACCAGTCTATAATAATCTTAGATTCTAGACATTCAACAAATCCGGACTATCGTTAAAGTTACAATTCTCAACTTAAAATTTACAGTATTAGAATATTGAACCTGATGTTCAAATTCAATTTTATTGTTACAGATTGTTTCTAATATTAAATAAAATGTTTACAAGCAATGACAGTTACATGCAGTAAAGTAGGAGATTTAAAAATAAAAAGCTCCATTAAAGAAAAAATAAAATCGATAAAACATCCACTTCTTATTTTACTGAGTTGTCCCAGAAGTTCTGCAACATTTGCCAAAAAAACATTTTCTGTGTATCAACATAGCGCCGTCCAACTCTTTAAATTTTTTTTTACTTCTCTTGGCAGTAGGAAATTTAGCGTTGTCTTGCTGAAACAAAGCGCGCTTTCGGTTGGTTGAGATCTAGTATTTCTTCTTCAACTTGTCGTAGACACGGTTCAACTGCTGGAAATAAAATTTTGCGTTAATGGCGCGATCATTTGATACACGTTCAAAATGCAAAACTCTTTTAAAGTTCCACCAAACGCAAATCATGACTTTCTTGCCAAAACGATCTCGGAATGGAACTGACGGCGAAGTTTGGCTTCTCAGAACTCATTTCTTCTGACATTGCAATTAACCAAGAAGACCCATCTCTTATCTCACATCACAATTTGTCTCCACAATTTTACATTCAAAACATTGTTGAGTAGATGCCGGCAAATAAGCTGATGCGGATCCTGCCAGAACTTTTTTGTGCACAAAGTCGAGCTGTTGGAGACGCCGATGAACCGTTGATTCGCCAACTCTAAGTAAGTCTTCATTATCTAACTTTAAAGGTCCACCAAAACAGCACTGATCTATGAGACTCATGTCCCCGGAATCGAAGAGACAGTAAGTAGTGGATACCTTCTTCGCTTTCAGCATTGCAGATTTCTCTTGCAGTATCTATTGACTAAAATTCCTGCTTGCAGCAATAGCGCATTAAAACCCGGAGTTCAATTTTACCCAAAACCATCTAAAATACAAAGGTACAACTTGTTACTGAACTAGAAACAAAAAATTCTACAAAAATCAAATTTTTCGGACATGTTGCAGATCTTTCGAAACAGTCTAATACTACAGCGTGTATTTTATTGTATAAAATAAATAATGTTTTCTCTTGTAAGTAAAAAATAAAATTTGTAAACAGTACGTATGTTGTCTGCTCACACCTCTAAAGATTATTTTGATCCAGAGGATGCTAGAAACGGCTGTGTTTTATTCCTTTGAAAACATTTGTCCGTGCAGTCGTAAATATATAGTTTCTGTGTGGCGTTTTATGTTTTCCTTTTACGACTTAGATGGAACTCTCTTAAGTGTAATAAATTACTAATCGTGCGATTAGTAACAACAAAAAGCCCATTAGCGTAAATCTGCTTTATTACTAAATAATTCATTATAAAATACTGAAGATAGAGTAATGTAAAATATTATTTAGACTTAACAATTATCAAGTTGTAGCATGCTTGTATTGATTTAAGTAATAAACTCAGACACTTTTCTAAATAGCCCTAAGGTTCTCTGAAAATGCAATATTAACAATGTTCAATTATTTATAGTGAATGCAAGATTTAAAATAGTTAAAATGTTCAAATTAATTTTAATAGATTGAAGTACTTATTGTTTTTAGCTTGAGGTCGTACTCGAGCATTCAAGAAATCAAAATTTCCAGAACAATCAGTGACTATTATAAGAAAATTAAACAATCTATATGACCAACCAGTCAGACAAAGGAAACTGAGAAATTTTTAGCCTACATAGATTGGTATATAACAAATATTAACAATAAAATAAAAATATAATAATTAAAAATACTGATAACTATACCGTTAGATTCTTTTATTGAATTATTTAACAATACCTGGATATGTACATAATAAACGTATGTGTAAAATTTGATCTAGTAGGAGTATAAATAAGTTCTCAGCTTTAGATTTCACAGGACGCAAATCACCGTTTACATGTAATGTATTAGTCCGCCCTCTTGCGGTTTTAAAGCAATGACATTTGGTCTTTCGAAACATTATGCGATTTGGCGTTTCATGCACATAACTTCAATAATCAGCTGTGTTCACGATGGAAATCACAAAAGAACGTATTCGATTTTCTATCCACTTCGCGTTTCATCTTAAGAAAAACGCTGCTAAAGCCACCGAAATGATTTGTGCTGCATATGGTGAGAATGCTGTAAGTCAACGTGCAAAAAGTACTGCCAAAGATTTCGCGGAGGAGAGTTTAGTCTTGAAGATCAACCACGCGCTGGACGCCCTCAAAGATTTGACACGGATGAGCTGCAGACGTGTTAGACGGGGAACTTCTCCCACATGCGGCGTATAGCTCAGACATGACCCCTTCCGATTATCATTTATTCCGGTCGTTACAGCATCACTTGGCTGATACGCACTTCAAAACAGAAGAAGTCCGAAAATGCATCGATAACTTTATCGTCTCAAAGCCGGTGAGCTTCTATCACCAGGGAATTTGCAAGCTACCCGAAATATGGCAAAAGGTCATCGATGCCAACGGAGAATACTTTGATACTTAAGCTTTTTTTGTTTGTTTTTAAATAAAACTTTAATTTTGTAGAAAAAAAAGAGAACTTCTTTATACACCTATTACATTTAGCAAGAAGTATGAAAGTTAAGTAAAGGCGAACAATATTTTAATAGTTATGTTCTCCCCCTTCTTTGTCTAATTTTTACCATTTATAAATTTAACTTAAATATTGACCGTTTGTATAGGGTTAGTTACCATCCAATATAAATACATGCGTGGGCTTGTTCAAACACAACATATATCATGTGCCAACTCGTAACATCTACAAGTTGCGCCGCAAAGTTGATTTCGATTATTTCGGAATAGAAGACAGCGATGTTGAAGTGCCGAGGCTATTGTTTAAGGAACTTCTCGTGGCAAGCCCGGACCAGAAAACGATGTGGAAGAAACTAATGTGCCTTTTACATCGACGATCCAAGAAAAGAGTCAAAGATTCTTGAAGGGTTACTCAAAATCGAAAAGTAGGTCATCCAGCCGTTCAGCTAAACCAGCCGCTTTCGCCGTCTCAGCCGCCCCAGCTGCATCAACCAGTGCTGGTGCTCCACGACCGCCTCCGCCTGTCCCGACGAAGAGTGAGTCGGAGTGCAGCACCGCTATGTAGAATAAACCAAGTGAGGGCCAGGCAGGCTTTAAACCTGCCCGAAAACGCCGCCATCGAGCTCGAGCAAAGATGCTCCAGCCTTCACCCGAGCCTCCACCGCCACCGCCGGCACCATAAACGCTTTCGAGCGATCGCGAAGGAAAAGATGCCGAAATGCCGATTGCCTCCATCTCCAGCCCCGGACAACCGGGAAAACGAGGCCTGGCCTGCCGTCCGGAAAGCCATCCACGAGAAACACATTGGCCTATTAAAAGCCAAAAACATCAGGGATGGGATCAGCATCGTCACCGCCACCTCCCAGGACTACCGGTGTCTGACTCGCTTCCTGGAAGAAGCCAAGATCCAATACAGTGCGCACTAATGCGTGAAATCCCGCAGAACGTTACCCAGGAGGAGCTAAGGAAGGAGCTCCTGGAACCAGACATTCGCTTTCACACTGTCAGGAGAATGATAAAAGGACCGAGTAGACGCCCGATGCCACTCATGTTCCTAAAACTTGAGCGGTCCAAAAGGGACAAAGAAATATTCTAGATCCGTGGCATCCTTGACTTGGCTGTAACGGTCGAATAGCCAAACAAAAGAAAGGTCGCAACCCAGTACCACCGTTCTCAACGCTTTTGGCACGCACAGCGCTGCTTGAAATGCGGAGACTTGCATCACTCCGGAGACTGTAAGAAGCCCCGTGAAGGACCAGCCAATTGCCAGGTTCCGGCTTCCTCAAATCAAGACTTCGAGCAATGGCTGCAAATCTAGGTCACAGTTACGTAGCAGCAACCCGAGGAGATGCCTCCGCTCCCCAAGAACCGCAACAGACACTGTGACTGACGCAGAACCTTCCACCACAGCCCGACCACCAGGGCTAGGCTACTATCGCCGGGTGGTTCTAGAACATGGACCCCAACACGTTCCTGGAATTTATACAAAACATCATAGCGGCAACCGAAAACGTTATCAACTTTGTGGAGGTGGTTGCAGGGCTAATGACCTACAGCATGGCAATCAAAGCCATCATCGGCATGTTCAGGACCACCTGAGCTATCTGAGTGCTTTCTAAGCTTCCGCCAACCCGAAAGTGCCTAAGAGGCAACCTACATCTGATACCAGGGCTTTCCAGAAATAAAAGGTTGGGGGCTTAGAATCAGGTACCTGAAAAGCCAATGAAGAAAAAAGAGAAAGAAAGTAACAAGTAATAGGGAAGTCTAGCAAATTTACGCTAGTGCTCCGTTATACACCCACAAAGGTAAGAGATTCTTTGAGTTACAGTTCCAGCAGAGTTATTATTAATAATAGATTTACTATTATACAATAATTTATACCTATTTTGGTTCTTTTTTTATCACTTGAAAGCCGAGAAATCATCAAAAGAAAACCCCAAATGATACGTTGCTATATCAAACTAATGTTTGTGATGACTATGTCCCGGAAGTAAAATAAGCTGGAAAAGGTATAGGGTATGCAAAAATAGGTAAAAGTAGGTTTATAGTAGCAAGTTCAATGATTTTATTATAGATGTAGGTACGAAAAATTCTTAATCAAAATATATGTAATACATAAGAATTGTGCGGAATAGGGGGAAAGTGGTTTAATGATTTGAAATAATAAACACTTATCTGGCGCCTTAAAACGCAATATTTGTAGTATTAGTCTTACTAGCAAAATGGTGGAGGAAGGAAGATGAAAATGAATGTACACAACAAAATTAGTCTTTGCCTAAATAGAAAAAAAATTCTTAAAAAAATGTCTTAAAGTTATAAGTCAACATATAAACAATACAGAATTATAAGGTACCCCTTAAAGTGTTATATAAAACTTTAGTACAGCAACATATTTATTTGTTATTAAAAAGTATTAAAAGTTTCAATCATTAAACAGCACTGAGAAGGGAAAGAAAATGGGTAGACACAAGGTTGATCCCGAGCTTGAGGGGCGCGTTCGGCAGTTTTTGAAGCTGAAGTGGTCAGACTCGAAAATAATTTCTTACTTCAAGACTCAAGTCATGAAGGTAAGTAAAATACTCATCTATAAAATTAAGAATCGAGACATAAATACGCCGAAAAAGAAAGTTTTTTCAAGACCGAAACGTCGATTTTTCGCAAACTTTCTAATTAAGATCTCAAAAAGTTGGACAATTGGATAAACAGAGAGAATCCTCTGACCCAAGAATACATGGCTAACATTCTGAAGATCAGCCAATGAACTGTCAGCTATCATATCAACAAAACCCTCAACTAAAAGAAAAAATCAAGTCAAAAGTTCATGTCCTGACGGGCGAAAACATCGAAATAATAAAGGCAATGTCATATGGTCTTTACAAAATTCTGAACAACCAAATGTGGAAGAAAGTCATCACAACGGATGAGACTTGGTTTCGGTTGGCTAAAGTCAAAGGTCAAAGAAGAATTCAGTGCATCAAGAGAAGCGAAAAGAATTTGAAACTTGCAGAGTTCTGCCAAAAAGAATCGTTCGCAAAAGGATTTATGGTCTGGACGCCAGTGTCTTACAACGACAAGACTGATCTTTATTTTGTTTAACCAAATCTTAAAGTCAATAGTAAATACTATTGTAACTCCATATTGAAAACAATTCTTGGCTAGAGATGCTTGGTGACTATCCAAATGATGACTTCATCTCCCATCAGGATTTGGTTTCGAGTCACACATCCAAATGGGCAAGAGAATGGATGAGGCCTCAGATGAAGTCCACCAAACCTGATAAGTGGATGCCCAAGAGTCTGAATGCTGCTCCGATGGATTATTTCGTTTGAGGGAATCTTAAGAGACACCTTTGAATGTCAAAACTTAAGACACTGCTAGTCTTAAAAGAGCTGTGAAGAAGAAATTGCCTTAAGAACTCATCAACAAAGCACTTCAGAGTTGGTCAGAGCATGTCTATGTAATCTACAAGAATAAGGGATATCAATATTGAGTAGTTTTCTTAAATAATTTATTAAAATTATAAAGTTATTAAAGTTCAAATTCACTTACTTATTGTATCTATAACCCTCTGTACATCAATAAACATTGAAAATGAAATCAAACTAATACATTTATTAAAGTAATTACTCTGAAATGAAGATAAATTGTCGTAGTGGGAGAGACAGAAAGTCTATTATGTTAAGTTGAAGAGATCAAAAACCAGTAGTTATTAACGCTCACAATTGTAGAATTGATCTGAAGGTAGTTCGATACTGTCTTTACGTGACCAAAAAAATTAGATATGGTAACTGTAAATACCTAAGGAAAAAGTTAACTAATGATTGAACAAGTTTAGAAGTTTAGAGGAAGCATACATCACCATGTTAAAAGATGTAAACACATCAAAGTAAATTTGCACCAGTATTTTTTGTTTTCGTAATAAATATAGTAATATATCTAGTGGTTAAACGCTGCTGTGTATCATTTGCTTCGGAATGCATAAAAAACTGATAGCTCTGCCCTAAAGAAAGTATCCATACTAAGCATACAAACCTCATTGCATCAGCTATCCTTCAGGACTTCGAGAGCAGTTGCAATGGAGATTGAATAATGTTGGTAAAGTGTATAATCCTTTTCGGTAGGATCTGCAGCGCGAGATTGGTTGTACTGCCTGGGCAGAATGGGCAATTTAAGAATAATTTTATAACTGAGGTAGCACCGACGTACTAGTTGTTGGAGGAGATCTTGAATTGTCCCACTGAGGTATGGATACCGTCGTTCTCTCCACGATTTGGCAAAATACTTGTAACCGTAAAGTTGCCTAACTTCCACTTGATGTCTTATTCTGTAATGCGCTACTATTTATTTTCAAGTTATTTATTGCTGTAAGAGGCCACTATAATTGATTAAGTATTTTTAGAGTTTAAAGTTTTATTTAATATAGTAAATAAAATATATAGTAATAACATTTTAAGTCCAATAAGCTATTCTATAATAAAACAGAATTTTTTTTGAAAGTACATAGATAATTACGTAAATTTGAGTAGACAAAAAAAATTAGTAGGATAGGCGGGTGCATGATTGATTGTAGCTGTTTTTCTATATTTTATTAGTAGTTCTTTTCGTTTTGTCTCTTACGAGGCATACAGCTCTTAATCCTCTTACGTTACTTTAAGCGGGAAATCTCTTTCTAATCTTTTTTTTGATACCTTCGTGAAAATACAAAAATACGTGCCTGTTATTTTTTAAAAATCTGTCTAATGAAAAATCTGCATTTTTTTAATAAAAATGTGAACATTGTCGTATTTATATTTGGTATATCTTCGTAAGGTGTTAGTCAAGATGCAAACCTAAATATTTGGTTCGTGTCTTAACAGCTACCGGCATATTATTTATAGTAACAGGCGCGCAGATATTATATCATGCTGTATATGTTACTTAGATTGATTTAATTTGGTTGATTTTAATGCATTATTTACAGAATCATATATTTACGAGGTTAACATACCTTTAGAGGTATGCAGACACAATGATAAAACTTCATAAATTGATAAGATAGTAAAGTCATTTGCAGTGACAGTGTTGTGGGTCTCTGGTAAGTCAGTATCATAGATAAGGTAAAGATAAGGACCAAGAACGCTACTTTGCGAAATACTAGATAGGATAGAATTGTGGTTTGAGATTACTTTATTATATTTTATTGAGAATTATCGATTGGTATCGAAGGTAAAACTTGAAGAAAACGTAATAATAATCAGGTAAGAAAGTTTTAAGCTTGTATACTAGTGTAGTATATTAGACCTTGCCGAACACTTAAGCGACATCAAAGAATATAGCTGCTAAATACTTCTTTGCTTCAAAGCTCCCTGCTAACTAGGTTCCTATTTTGTGCATTTGTTGGGTGGTAGATTTGTACTCTTTAAACCCAAACAGTTTTTGAAGAAAAGTTTTTCAAATACTTCACCAAGTAAAATCAGAAGACTAATAGAATGACATGAAGCAACTTGATCTGGTGCTTCCCCTAGTTTGGAAACTACTGTTATGTGTACTCACTTTTATAAAATAAGGTAATACAAAATACTTGGTATACGATTATAGTGAGAAGAGAGGTAGGTTTTATTAGCGTCGTCAGTAGTTTTCCAGTTTTAGGATTATAAAAAGTTCATTTAATTTCAATAGATCAATATTTAATGGAAACAGATATCTGGCAAGCTTTATCCAGGAAAGTCTCAATAGCTTTATTTAACATGAGAAAGTCATAGGGTTAGAATTTAGCAGCCAAGTAAACCGAAAAAATATAGACTTTTTTATATTTATTGTGCCTAATATGAAAAGGCGATAATTTAAGGCTTTATCAAATGTGTCCAAACAGGACCAACGTGTTGTTATATTTTTCTTGGCTGCCAAAGGACAAACACGGGTAGACATCCATAGGAAAATACAGAATGAGTATGAGCTACACAAGACGCCGGTCGATCTGGGAGGCCAACCTCATTCGCTACGGACAACAAGAAGCGGGCGGTTGATGACGCAATTAGGGCGGAACGTTGCATAACCATTCATGCGCTAGCAAAGGATCTCAACATCAGCTTCGGTAGCGTGCAACACAACCTGCAGTAGTTAGGCTATCGTAAAATACCGCAAATGTCGTAACGCAGAAGATACGCCAACTCAAGTTGGAGACACTCGAGCACCTGCCTTACAGTCCCTTCGGACCCTTAAAAAATCCTTGAAGGATCGACGATTCCTGTCGGACGTAGATGTGCAGGAGACAGTTGCGGCCTTTTTTACGCAGCAAGGCACGGTCTTTTACCAAACGGATATCTTCAATCTGATGCGTCGGTGAGATGATTGCCTCAATGCTAACAGCGAATATGTCTGATTGGCATACCGATTCTGGAGTGTACGGGCTTCAAACGGAAACTTTTTGATGTTTTTTTTTTATAAATGTGTTTATCAGTAACATTGCGAGTTTATTAACATTTTGATCCAGTTCTCCGTTTATCAGCTAATGTGGGTAGTTTATTGTAGGCAGCTGAATAAGCGTTCTCATCTCAGGACATTGCTATAATCTAATCCGCCCAGTCGCCTCTAAAAACGACGAGCGAGTTCTTTATTAACAGTTTTGATTCTTAAGTTTAGTATGTGTAACCAAACCACATACAGATGGTTACAATAAAAGCAATAAGAACATCAAACAACCTAGCTAGACTATTGCCCAGAATCAAAGGGCGTAAAACAGCAAGTAGGAAAATTTTAAATGCCGTCACGATATCAGTCCAACTATACGCAGCACTTGCTTGGATAAGAGGCCTTAAGATAAAAAAAAAAGAAGCATGTTAACAGCCGTCCAAAGACCAGCACTAATTAGAATCTGTTATATAGGACGGTATCAACGGCCACCCCACAAGATATAATAGCAATACCCTATGGATTTGTTGGCCAGATTAGAGATTATAATTATGGATCAAACAAGGAGGTTAAAAACTTCAACGAGACCAGTATGATGGAAAGATGGCAAAGCAGATGGGACACATGCAACAAAGGCAGATGGACAAAAAAGTTAATACCTGATATAAGGTCCTAGAGAGACAGGATGTTTGGCCAATTAAATTATTACTTGACACAAATGTTAAGTGGCCATAACGAATTTAAAGCCTATTTAAAGCGATTTGGGAAAATACAAGACGATAGCTGCAGATTTTGCGGCGAAACGGAAGATGCGGAACACGTCTTTTTTAAATGCAGATATTGGTTAGCACTAAGACAGAACACAGAAACATACGTGCAGGCTGAAATCACAACATATGCAAAATTATGGTACAAAACGAGACAAACTGGGATGCGATAAATAGCATGTGTACTAATATACCAAGCAATATGGTAGATAAAGGCAAGTAACATGTGAATTGGACGGAAGAAGGTAAAATAGACACTAAGATTTAGAATGGGATACCGCCCCCATTTGAAGTAATGCTCACGTGGTTTTGGGTGGGGCAAAAGGGCAAATAGAGGGAGGTAGATGGGTTTAGTTGGTAGGCGGGCCCTCTGGGTCTGAATCCAACATGCCTGGGTTACTCGAATACCTAGACCCGGGTGGGTATATATGAATATTTCTAATCCTTCCTCTATAATAATAAAAAAAAGTATGTGTAATCAACACATGGTGTGAGGAGAAGTCAATTTTCGGTTCAATCATTAATTTTTTAGTAGCTGGTGATATGTAAAAACTAAATAAATCGGGGATCTTGTTAGGGTTGTAATTTCTTCAATAAAATGGTAATTGTAATAATACAATAGAAGTTCAAGGTAAGCTCTTGTCTTTGGTGGTTATAATTCGGAGGCCATAATGATTGGAATTTCAATTACTAGCAAGGATAAACATGTTGCCTAGTATATGGTAAAATTCATAATAGTTGTTAAAGGATAGATAGATAAAACCACAATAAATAAAAAAAGCTTGGAATGATTTGTGGTACAAGTGGAGTAGTTTTAAATACAAAATATTCCATGAAATGTATTTCTGATATTAGCATTGCGTATATTTTATGTAAACGGGGAGAAATTATTGTTTATGGTTAAAGGCTGTTTGTGATCCATGTAGCGATAACCGATATGTTGGTCGGTTTGTTAAATAAAATTAACTAAATCTATTATAATGCTATTCTAATTTAATAACTGTGATACAAAATTTTTAGATTCAGAAAAAAAATTAATTAGATTTTTCACTCTGTTCTATTGTTTATCAACTCTGTTTTTAAAAATGCGTTGCACAGCTTATACATAACATAGATTTGTGAATTTATAGTATATATGGGATAACTTGTTGAAAAAAATCACCAGCTTACTTTGTTCCTTTAGGAGCTTTACTCCTAGCATCTGTTAATTCTTGATAGATACAATACCTAGGATAATTGCCCTTGCATAAAAGGCACTAACTTCTTTACAAGGGACATTGTATCTTATCAATCCATTCGATGTCACACTTACGACTACTCCAGAACCTTCTATCGAGTGGATTGAATGCCTTTTCTTCAACTATACCGTTATAGTTCGTGGCATCATAATGTATACTGTGGATAGATTCGCGTTTTGTAGAATTGTTATTACTATTTTTTTGCACTTCATTCGAATTAGCGTTAGCGGTTTGCATCTATTCTGAGTATTGATTATCTGTTAGTCGGTTGCTACAATATTTTTGTTTAATCGATTTAATATTTTCTCTTCTTAGGAACATACCACAGGTAATTAGTAGATGAGGGGAGAGGTACAATAAAATGTTATCGTGTGATTATAACTAGGCGTTGGAGTGACAGCACTTAGAAAGTATGAAATTGAGCTTTAATTTTGTTGAGTACTTAGCGGCTGCTACTAAGTTAGTAGTTGATCACTGGTTAGATTAGTTACACGTTGTAACATTTAAATTTCCCATTTACACGGAAAACGTGATACTTTATAAGCTTAGTTTATTTAAATAACCTAATTTAATGGTGTCTATATAAACATAAAATATAATACAATTATGCCTAATTTAGTTTGACACACAAAATAAAATAAGTATAGAAAAGTAAAATGAAGAGATCACTTGCCCAGCTTTTTATCACAAAATAAAAAAATCTCCCTGAAGCATTAACATTTTCTCTATTTTTAATCAACTTAAATAACAATAAAAAACAACTGTTGTAAGGGTGGCGACAAATTTATTATCCAAATTCTTGCTAAATTTCTACATTGAGCCTCAGATAGTACGTACTCCTTGAAAATTTTAGCTTTAAATTAAAACATTTCAAGTACATGCAAAAAAACACATAGTGGTCCTGAAAATATATTAATTGTTTGTTATAACAAAAAATAAAAGTCCCAAACCTCTTATAATTATACCCATAACAATTCTAAATGTGTAATGAGCCAAAAACTAAGAAATACAAAACATTTAAAATATTTTTTTGACAGTAGTAAAGAAAAGGTCGCAAAGCTTATATAATTTGATTTTATTTATAAAGGTTTTAGTATCCCTCCATTTATTGACAAAATTTTAAGTTATTTAATATTTATGCAAGGTATTTGGGTCGATGAAGCAATCTACAAGATTAAAGCGCTACTTCTTGAGTCATAGACGCGGTGTCGATTCCTTAGCATTCTCTACAGATTTTGAAAATCTGCGAGCAGTACATTACCTTAAACATGCAGATATAGGAGCTTCAGTTTTATTTTTCATTTATCTATTAGTGTATTTCGCAGAAAAATCTCAGAACATGCTCTTTCCTCAAAATTGCGTCTGCTCTAGAAATGTCTTTCGAGAATATTATTTTCGCCAAAGGATCATACAAGATGTAACTTAGAGTTTATAAATCTTACATTCACGCGGTCGATATACGGTAGCGGTAGCGGTTATAACGCGGTAATGAGGCGCCGCTTGTTTACTCAAACTGGTATGGCGTTTATGCAACATATCAGAAGGTATTGTGCTACAAGATGGAACAGCGAATTTTTCAGACAATTAAAAATTAGTGTTGCTAGCCCTCTTAGATATTATGAAACTAAATGGAACTGTATTAATAAAGTTGTGGAATAAATATTTTTAGTTGAAATTATTTAAAAAGTGCGCTCTTATTAGAAGAAAAAAGAAATTGGTACTCATCTGAAACAAAGGTTAAAACGAAGTTTTACGTATTGGTGCAACTGCTAAAGGATAAGGTTTTTATATCGGTTTAGTACTACACAAAAATTTTAAATTTAATTGTAGACGACATAACCAAAAAAATTTTTGCAGAAGGTAATAAATAAAAAAATGTACTATAGAAATTAACTTGTATTGAAAAAATACTAGTCAGTTAAATTTTTCTCTACAGTTGAGGCAGAGTTAATTATATTAAGCAATTATTTAATTTTACTTAAAAATGTTTATTTATAGATCTTGATAACAATTTTCTGAACACAAGTAAATTATATTTAATACTAAATTCTCATAAAACGCTAGGTACCGTAGAAGCAAAAACAAAAAGACCAAAAGAAAACTAGTGTACCAGAAAGTAGAGAAAAGAATAGAAAAAAAACTACGTATAATGTCTGGCTGACAAAACTAAACCGAAAGTGAGAGCAAAATATAGGAAATAAATAGAATAGTGAAAAAAATAGTTATAAAGCACAGAACTAAGTTTAGGAAAAAAGATGTTCTAGAAAGGAGTTATACACCCAATGAGCAAGAACAAGAGAAGTATGACAAATGATAAAAAGCTTAAGAAAAGAAGATAATTTTAAGAATGGCATATAATGCCGATAGCGCAGTGGCAACAATATTACTAAGACACGCTTCAAGAGAACAGAGTAGAATACAAAGAAACGTAGAAAGCCAATATACCAACAAATGGAGAAAATTTGAAACAGACAACAGTAAAAGAAACCAAGAAACGGCAAAAGAAATAAAAAGCGATAAAACTGTGGATCCAAGAGGCATACCAATTGTACTACCCCTCTAGAAAGAGCTGGTATTAATAAACACTATACAAATACAATAAAGACAATGTACAAAGACTAACAAAGTACAATTAAACTAAAAAAAAACTTATCACAGCTTTTTGAAACTAATAAAAGATTGCGATAAGGTTGTAACTTATTCAAAAATCTGTGTAAAATATTCCTAAAATATATTCTAAACAGATAGAAAGCAATATGCCAACAAACGGGTATAAAAATAGTCCAAGAGTGCATCTACACTCATTTGCAGATGATTAAGTCCTGATATCTAGACACAACGTCGATTACATAATGAAAAAATAGCGGAAGTATACAAACGAAATGGCCTAACGATAAATTATGGAAAAACAAAATATTTAGTGTCAGGAGGTGAAGGAAATGACCTGAACATTAATGAGAATTTATAAGAAACTGTGAAGAATATAATTATTTCGGAATCATAATATTTCAAGAGAAAAAAAATTAAATAACAGAATTACTTAAGCTAATCATTCGACACAAAAGTTGAATTCATTGTTGTGTTCAAAGGAAATGAGAAATAAAACCAAAACTTGGATAGTGAATACGTTGGTACTGAGTATACTCTTATATGGAGCAGAGAAGTGGTCCATCGCAAAACAAAATAGAGCAAGGATTGGAGGTGATAGAGATGGACTTTTTGAGACGAGGATGCATAGTATCAAAATAAAAGCAGGTGTAGAATACCCAAATTCGTAGAAAAATGAATACGTTTGTGAAAACAACGGGGAAGATAGAAACTAGGAGGTTAAGTTGGTATGCACACGTTCGTAAGATGAACAATCAACTATGGCTTTTGTGACGGAAGGAATAAGGAAAAGAGGCAGATCAAAAAATTATGGTTTAAACAGGTGTAAGAAGATATCAAAAGAGACCTCATAGAAGAAGACCGTTTAGATCGAAAGAAGTGGTGTCCAGGATGCGAGAGACAGCCAAGGCAATTGTAGCAAAACTCGCTATAAATATTCCCAAATTAAAATTTTAAATTTGTAAATTTATCTAGATTCATATAGTATTAACTGTATAGATGACCCCTAAACAGCTTAAAATTATTAGTTTTGCTCTTAAAAATATTGGTTTCACTTTTTTACACTTTTCTTATTAATGTGTTTATGTTTTTTCTGTATCCATTTAAGTGTCTAATATGTCTTTTGCTTTATTTGCAATTATGTGTTAGTAAAATATCGTTTTTTTCTGTATTTTTGATTGTGGGTATTTCTTGACCCCGATTTCTTTATTTTCTGACGTTTTATTTGGCACATGAAAATAACTGCACCTTTCGATACTATTGCTATTTAAGAATATTAATCTAAGTTGATTTATTTTTTTATTAAATAATAGTTAAATATAAAGTTCATTGCAGTACTTACATATTTACAGGTACATATTATATATTAATAACCATAAAGACATGAAGCTTTTCATCATCTTCGTGGCCAAGGTATTGTATTGTTGTAGTGCACAGTTGAACACATTTTAATGCTAGCATCTTTCGCATCCGACTTTATAACAGTCCGCTATTGCGCCATATTTTTGCGATAATCGACTTCTATACACAGTTTAGAATGTTCAATCAAAATTTTCTTTTACATTAGATGGCATTTCATTCTTTCTCTCCTTATGCCTTTTTTACTGTTTCTCCTTCTTTCCTTTCTTTTTTCCTTTTCAATCTCTAGCCTTATCTTTTCCCTCTGTTAGTTTATCTGCGTGTGTATGCGCGCACGCGTGCGTATGAATTGTAGATATAGTCTTATATAGTAATACTGTGGATCTGGGCCTGTAATGTATGAAGGAGTTTTTAAAATGCCAAAGTCTATCCCATTCACCTGAAAATATGTTTGCATCGGCATTTTAGGATACCAAAGAAATTTTGCTTGTTTTGATTGTTAAAAAAAAGATCCTAGACAATATTACACAACAATTTCAGACAAGATAAAAGTAGCAATTAAAAAAAAAACCGTTTCGGATTGTTCAAGAAAACAGAGCTGCTTCACTACAAGAGCACAATGGCTCGTTGAATGCCATTCTCTAGCAAAAATTTTTGAAACTCACCCTCTGTCTATCTTATTTATCTAATTTGGTTTTTACCAATGTTCTTTATTTCCAAAACCCCGGGCTGTAAAGAAATGTCCGTGAAATAAATACTATAGACTCATATTTATCATATCGTCTTCATAATACAATTTTTGAAAATATAATTTAGAAGCGCTCTGATGTACATTGAATTAGTGGTAAAAATAAAAAATTTTTAAATAAAAAAGTAAAAAAAATTGGCTTATAATCAGTGATATCTCTCACTCCATCTCTTCAGTCCAATTCTGTTTTGCACCTATTTTGTCTATGCTAATCTTGTAGTTCTTCTAAGATCGTCCAAACAAACACATGTGTAAGCGTTCACTAGATTTTTTGTCTAAATATGGTCTTTATTGTAGAATAAGGTTGATCCTTCTAGCGTCAAAATATAATATTTAAGCTGAACAACTGTTTTTGGCATATCTTCAAATTTTGTAACAGCTCTTATATAAATGTTTCTCTTCCTATTTATCTTTTAAAACGGACAAGACGCATATTAAAGTTTTAAATACATACATAGACATATTAATGTTTTACTTAATTTACTAAATGCTTTCCAAACAGGTTTTTGTCTTGTTAATTTTGGTCTTTGGTTTTCTCGGTCCCATTCACTCATGTTCTATAGTCCCGTATTGTCAACCAGAATACTAGAATTTTTAATTTTTTTGTAAAACATTACAATTAAAATTATACTTAACGCTTTAATTTTTATATCAAGCATCAATTCTCTAGCGTTAGCTGAGATAATGACAATGCCATCAGCATTTACAAAATAGTGTAGTCTTTTACTGTTTGTAAGATTGCCTGGTTCTCACAATGCATCTGTTAAAAAACATCTCCTAAAACTCCTGCACATTTTATATAAATAAATTTAGTGCTTTTAGTAAAATCTTCCCGTGAGGAGTTGCTGGTCCCCCGCCGTGCGTTGAATCAAGTGGGGGATGGGAGAAAGCCTCCCAGATATAGATGGTACCTGGAAAATAAAATAACAGCGGCGGACCAAAACTAGCATGGCAGGAAAGCAGCTACGAGTTTGTCAGTAATGGTCAGGGCTGCAGAACGATACTTCTCAATAGACTTGCCATTATATACTTACAGGCGACCATAACGTTATGATTAACTCGGCTGTAGCACTGCGATGAGGAAAGCAATGGGAAACTACCTCATTATACTCCCAAGAGAAATCAAAATGACAAGGAATGATAGAATGGAAATATGTATTGATCATGGACTAGAAACCAAGATCCGGCAAGGAAGAGCGCAGGGCTCCCCAGGTCTTCAACCAGCAAAATCCCTGTACTAAAATAAGGAAGCCACCTTAAAAATAAACCGGAAGACCATTAAAATCTCTACGTGGAATGTTAGAACAATGTTCCAAACAGGAAAAATAAATAATGCCATCCAAGAAATGATTTTAATGGGCATCAGTGAGATGCGGTGGCCCGGTAAAAACCTATGTACAATCAAAGAACATAAAGTTTACTATTCTGAGACAAGGACGACCAACACATACACGAAGTTGATATAATATTGTCTAAGGAAATACAACAATATGTTACAAATTTTACACCAATCTCAGAAAGAATGCTAGTTATTCAATTGGACAGCAACCCAATGAAACTAAATATTTTCAAGTATATGCCCCTACTGCCAATAAACCAGATGAGGAAGTAATAATCATGGATGACTTAAATGCTAAGATCGGGAAAGAAAAAGACAAACTTATCAGTTACTATGGTTTAGGTACAAGAAATGAACGAGAGAAAAGGTTACAGTTATTTGTAAAAGAAGAAGAGTACGTAATTGTTAACACCTTTTCCCATCACGCCGATTACATACATGAGTCTCACCACAAGACCGACCTGGTAATATAGTTAGAAACCAAATCGACTATATATTAGTGAACAAAATATTCTGCAATAATTGCTTGTGGGTAAAAACTTTGCCTGGTGCCGACATATCCTCGGATCATTGTCCTTTAGTTGGAAGATTTAAAACCAAACTGAAGAAAGTTAAGAAAAAAAAATAAATAGAAAACGATGAAACCTGAGGAGGTTGAAATAACAAGGAATAAGCAAAACTGTATCAAAATTAATAAATGAGAGGCGCAAAGACATACAGGAAACAACAAATACTGAAAATTTTTTGAAAAAGTTATCAGAAGATTTTAACAAATTAAAGAAAACATGGACACATGGAAAATGTATGCTTCCGAACTTTTTGACGACGATAGAACAAAACAACCTCCAGAATTCAAGAATATAGATAGCCTGAAAATAACAATAGATGAAGTCGCAAAGGCAATACAACTTAAAGACGGTAAATCTCTAAGGCCAGGCAATGTCCTCAAGTTATTTGACGCAGAAAGCATTCGGTGGTTAACAGAAATACTTAACAAGATATATTCTAACGGTAAAACACCAAAAGTATGGCTAAAATCTACATTTATTCTGCTACTTAAAAAATTAAACGCCAAGCACTGTAGTGACTTCCGAACTATCAGTTTAATGAGTAACCTCCTAAAACTCTTGCTAAAAATAATACATCAGAGAATCCTCAAAGCGCGTGAAGAACAAATCAGTCGCACACATTTGGGACTCAGGAATGCGATGGGAACAAGGGAAGCCCTATTTAGTATCCAAATACTTTTTCAAAGATGTAGGAAGGTTGATTGTAATATTCATGCCTGCTTTATTGATTATCAAAAAGCTTTTAATAATGTACCGCATAATAAACTTATCAACTTATCAAGATACTAAAAATATCTGTTTGAAAGATATAGATTTAAAAATTATAAGTAACTTGTATTGGAAATAAACAGCTTCCATACGCATTCAATAAGAAAGCTCCAAAGATGTTGAGATCAAACGAGCTGTCCGACAAGTGTGTGTTATCACTGATGCTTCTTAATGTATAGTCAGAAAAAATTTTTAAGAGGCGTTAGAAAACAACGACAATGGAATCAAGATAAATGCCAAGTACCTAAATAGCGTAAGATATGCGGACGACACAGTAGTGTTTGCAGATAGCCTAGAGAATCTACAAGAGCTAATAAACAGAATAGTAAAATCCAGCCAGACAAGCGGATTTTCATTTAATTTAGAGAAAACAAAATACATGGTAATCTTCAAAGGTAATAATTATAATGGCCAACTTATATTGAATAACAAACCAATAAAAAGAGTGCAAAGGTACATATATTTGGGAACAACAATTAATGAAAGCTGGGACCACTCACTGGAAATAAAAAGCAGGATAGAAAAATCCAGAGCCGCGTTTCTGAAGTTGTCAAGAGTATTCAGATGTCACGATCTATCTTTACCAACTAAAATCAAACTATTGAAATTCTACGTTTTTCGGTATTGCTATATGAAGTAGAGGCTTCCTCTAAAAAATTTGAAGCATTTGAAATGTGGCTATGCCGACGTATTTTAAAAATCCCGTGGACAGATCACTAATAAAACTGTTCTCGAAGGAATGGGTAAAGAAAAAGGACTCCTACTAAAGATAAAAACGCGTAAACTGGAATACCTAGGGCATATTATGAGAAATGGACATCGATACGAACTCCTTCAAATTATCATTCAGGAAAAGGTGGAAGGAAAGAGAGGTACCGGGAGAAAAAGAATATCTTGACTGAAGAACTTGAGAACGTGGTTTAATACAACAACGGTCGGGCTCTTCAGAGCTGTGGTGGACGAAGTACGAATTGCTGTAATGATCGCCAACGTCCGGAACGGATTGGCACCATAAGAAGAAGAAGAAGTAAAATCCTGTTTTTGTCTGATACTTTGTTGTTTTTATGGTTATTAGTGCATGGATACTCTTTTGATCTACAATTGTTAATGACTTTTTTAAATTTTTGTGCACAGGATGGCTTTTGTTTTCTTGCACTATAGAGATTTTTATAAAACCATTCTACTGCTTCTTTGATTTTACTTTGTCTTTTATTTTTTGTACTTATTTGTCTGTTAAATATACCATCTGAAATTGTTTTTATTAGATTTTAAGATCTTAAAATTTTTTATTTCATTTATATTATAATAATATATTAATGATAAAAGTTTTCTAGACCTTTTCTTGTTAGCTATCTTTAACAAAAATTATAAAATCTGTTTATGTTACTTCTTTAAGCAACTTCTTGCCTTGTTCGATTTTGTTTCTAGTATTTCAATGCATTTTGGTGCTCTTTAGTTCTCTTTTTGCTACTTAGGTTGATATTTCTTATAGAGTTGCTGTAAAAATGAGAGTTACTTTCTTTTAGTTATTATTGTTCTATTAATCATTTTTATCTTCTAGTCTATATTTTAGTTCTTGGTATTGACTACTTTTTGTTTTTAGCATTGCAGTATCTATCTTGCTTTTCTTAAGTTTCTGGAACACCCTTTTAATTTTTCTTTTGGCTGTTGGAAATCTGTGATCGTTGTTAATGTTCTTCTTCTTCTTCTTCTTTTCCTTATACCCCTTCAGGGTGTCAGATATGAGGTCCAGTCCTTCCACTCCTTCCGGTTCTTCGCCATTCTTTTCATATCTGCCAATGTTTTGCCCCTCTTGATACCGATTTCTTCGATCCTTTGTGTCCACCTCTTTCTGGGTCTACCCCTTTTCTTCTTTGGTTCTCCTGTTGACTCTGTGATCTTTTTTAGTAGCGATTGTTCATCTTTTCTTATTATGTGGCCATACCATCTTAGTTGCTTTCTTTCTATAAAGTCCATTGTTCCTTCTTGTCTTAGAGTATGTCTGATTCTTTCGTTCGTCTCTCTATCCCATTTGGTTTTCCCCTCGATTCTTCTTAGGAATTGCATTTCACCAGCGTTGATCTTGCTTTCGTGCTTTTTGTTTATGGTCCATGTCTCACTACCATATGTTAATGTAGGTCTTGCTATTGTGTTGTAAACTTTCAATTTCACTTGCTTTTCTATTTCTTGTTTTTGTAATATTGGTTTGTTTATTGCGTAGTATATGTTCCTCGTCTTTTTCATTCTATTTGCTATGTCGACTTCTATTCTTCCGTCATCTGTTATTACGGAGCCAAGATATTCTACTGCTGTGACTACTTCTATTGTATTCCCGTTTATTTCTATTCTTCTTACCATCTCTGATTTTTTGTTATTTATAATCATCATTTTTGTTTTGTTAGTGTTTACTTCCATGCCCATGTTCTCTATTTCTTCGCTCCAAATTTTAACCAGTCCCTTCATTTTATTGTGGGTGTCTGCTATAAGTATTATGTCATCTGCGTACATTAAATTGTCTACTTTGATTGGCCTTAGTTGGTAATGTCCTATTTGTGTTTGCAGATGCTGTGTTTTTGTTCTTGTGTTTAATAAGATTTTGTCCATCAGTGTTATAAATAGCAGTGGACTAAGGCTATCTCCTTGTTTTATTCCTTTTGTCATGAGGAACGTGTCTGAAGATTCTCCGTTCATCTGCACTTTCCCTTTGACATTCTGGTACATGTTCCTGATATTTCTGATGAGTTTTCTTGGTGTTTGTAATTCTGCCAAATACCTCCATATGTGACTTCTCTTTATATTGTCAAACGCTGCTTTTAAATCTATGAGTGTCACAAACAGCTCTCCTCCTCTTTCTATTGTTCTCTCCGTTATATTTCTTATTATGTGTATGTTGTCTGTTGTTTGTTTTCCTTGTCTATATGCTGCTTGTTCATCGGCTAGCTTGTGTCCTATGTAGTGTATGAGTTTCTTTTGCAGAATCTTCGTATACATTTTGAATACTGTAGAGGAAAGGCAGATGGCTCTATAATTTTCACATTTTCCTGTTTCTCCTTTTTTGTAGATTGGTATAATTATGTTGTTTTCCCAATTCTCCGGTATCCGTTCTTCTTTCCATGCTTTCTTAAATATTTCATGTATCCATATCTTTCCTTCAGGGCCCATGACTTTTATCATCTCTGCCTCGACACCATCTGCTCCCCCTGCCTTGCCAAGTTTAAGTGTATTAATTGCCTCTTCTACATCCTTCATTTCGATTTCTATTGCGTTTTCTTTTTGTTCTTCATCCGTATCTTCGTATTCATCTTGTTCTTCCTGTTGGTTTCGGCTTTCCTCAAATTTTTCCTCGTAATATTCCTTCCATACATGTAGTATTTCTGTTGTTTCCGTTTTTAATTCATTGTTTTTTGTTTCTTATTCCTCTTACTTCTTTTCCTTTATTACCTCTTAACTTTTTTACTATTCCCCAAAAATATTTGTTGTTTTTAGTGTATAGTTCATCTAGTTCTCGTCCAAATTCTTCCCAGCATTGAGTCTTTGCTTTTCTTATGTCTATTTTGGCTTTGTTTCTTTTTCTTATATACTCTTCTTTGTTCTCTTGACTTTTGGTATCTGTATATTTTTTCCATGCTTTTTTCTTCTCTCTAATTGCTCTCTTTACCTCTTCGTTCCACCATCTGGTCCTCTTGGTGTCCCGTTTAAATTTCTTTACTCCGCAGATCTGTCTGGCGTTCTTCATCAATGTTTCTTTGATACTTTCCATACTTCTTCCACTGTCCATTCCTTTCTTTTTAGTTCAAATTTTTTGAGTTCTGCGTCTATGCTTTTCTTGTAATTTTCTGCCCTATCAGTATCCTTTAGTTTATATACTGGTATTCTCTCGTATTCTTTTTTCTCTTCTTCTGTAATATTTATGTCATTTAGTAATGCTCTCACCAATCTGTGTTGGGTGGAGAGTTCCGCTTCTACTATTGTTTTCACTTCATCTATTTTTTGTTCTAGTTCCCTAGTGTATACCACGTAATCTATGAGGCTTCTTGCTCCTCGTTCTTCTGCTACATAAGTGTACTTTTCTTCTAGTGGTTGGTACCAAAAAGTATTACCGACTATTAGGTCATTTGCTATCCAGAATTCAATCATTTTTCTCCCGTTTCTGTTCTGTGTCGTTTTTCCGTGTTGTCCCAAGTTGCCTAATCCTGTATTTATGCTGCTGCCTACCCTAGCATTCCAGTCTCCTATTATCAGTATTTTGTTACTCTTTTCTTTCGCGCTATCTATTGTCCTCTGTAGTTGTTCATAAAATTCTTCCCTCTTATTTACTTCTGCTCCCTCTACCGGAGCATATATTTGTATTATGTAGAAAATTTGACCCAGGTCCACTTCTACTGCCATTATTCTTGAATTAATTGTTTCTGCTTTTATTACTCTTCTATTTAATCTATCGGCGATAATTATTCCTACTCCTTCTTTACTTCTTTGTCCCAGATCTGTTCCTGAGTAATATAACGTATACTCATTCGTTAGCTTTATATTTCCTTTTCCTTGTTTCTTCGTTTCGCTTATTCCTAAAATATCTATTTTGAACTTGCACATTTCTTCCGTTATTTCTATCTCCTTTCCGTTTAACGCCGTTATATTCCATGTCCCTATGTTTACTTTATTGACATCTTTCTTTACTGCTGGTATTGTTTTTCGTATTTTTTTCCTGTTTCTGTTTCTTTTGCTATTGAATCATAATTCGTTGATGTCTTGTGTTCAGTATTGTTTTTGTATGCTGTTTCTGTATAATTGTATTTTTTCTTCATATCTGCATCTTTAACCTTTTTCTTAGCCGTTTCTTCTTCAGTCGTCATTGGAGATTGCTTTGTAACTACTTTTGTTCGTTTTTTGAAAATCTACTCGTCTTCGTTATCTTGAGTAGTTTTTCTCGTAGTTCCGCCTCATCGTTACTTTCTGGAGATCTCTGGCTCATAGTTCTTCCTTTTTTTGGGATCTCTTTCTCTGCCACACTTTCCGGATCGTTCCCACTTTGTCATCATCCATTCTCATTCTGTCCTGCTTATCCAGTTGCTTTAGTCTATCCAGTGTAACTACCTCTCCATTTATTACCAGTTTGTTATATCTTAGGATGGCATGGTAGCCATTTTGCCTATATTGTTTCATATATGTTATTAATTCCCTCTGTTGTTCCTGGATTTCTTTTGAGTATTCTTCCTCTAGGTAGATTTTCGTGCCTTTTAGTTTTTTTGTTGATTTTAGAATCTCTATCTTTTTATTCCAGCTTCTTAACTCTAAACTTATTGGTCTTCTTCCTCCCTTCTGTTCACTTCCTAATCTTCTTATCTCTGTTATTTCCTCTTCCATATTCATAACTATGTCCATATCGCGTGAAATTACTCTTAGTTCCTCTTGTAAAAGTATATCTTTCTCCTCTGATTGCTCCTCTACTCCGTGTATGATTATTTTATTTTTCCTAATTTCCCTCTCTAACATTTCGATTCTTTTTTCTTACAGTAAAAGTCCCTGTTTCAGTGACTTATTTTCCGTATTCAATTTTGCGTTATCATTTTTTAGTTTATTGAGTTCCTCCTGAAATTTATCGTACTTCGTTTCCATTCTCCCGTTACTTTCTTCTATATTTTCTAATTTTCTGTTTATTTCCTGTAAAAGTTTCATCATACTCTGTGGTTCTGTACTGTTTTCTTCCATTTCTACGAGTGGTTTTAATAATTTTTATCGTGACAGTTGAAAAAGTGAAAAAACTTAAGGCCGGGCCTGTTACTCTGCGTAAAATTGTACGGCGAGGTAAGCGGCTGACCCGGATCGGCTCCGCGGAGGTCGTCGTCCGCTTCTTCCCGTCTTTTAAATTTTGTTATAAATGGCTTTAAAATTGTCTTTTCCTACCTTACTCCAATGTTTCTTCCTTGCTGCTATCTTGTTACACTAATTGCAGGGTGTTTTACCTTAAGATTCTGAATTTATTATTGTAAAATCACTTTTATTTGAACACGCGAAATCAGCTGTGTTTACTACACTTGTGCCCAGGACCGGACCCCCAAGGAAACGACGACGGTTGCTTTGGCTCACTAAATTGCTCTTGAGGGCGAGCGAGGAAGCATGTTTTTTCAAACAAGCGCACAGGATGAAGGCAATAACGTTGTTAATGTTAAATAAATTTAGATTTATTGTTTACCATGTGTTTATTACTTCATAGAACATAGTCACTCCTGTTTTTTAAGTTAATGCTAGTCTACAAGGTTTTTCTTCTTAATAAACGAGTTATTGGCCCATAGTCTAGAGCACCTTAAAAATCAAATATTATAGTTTCTCTTCAATTTTTGGTACCGTATAATGTGTGGTCTAAGTATTCCTCATTATTTTCTTGTTCTTCACTCAGCTTCAAGTTGAAATTAACAATAATCAGAATGTTTTATTTAGGTCAACTTTTAGTTTCATTCCCTGATCTCAATATTTCTTTGCTGATGCACAACATTATGTTAAATTGATTAGATGTTATCAAAAAATTGTTATCGTTGCTCTAGATAATTTACTTTCAAAGCTAAAGATGCTTGGCGTCAGTCTTTTGTGTATTATAAAATCTATTCCTCGCTGAGTTCCAATATCCTATACTCTATAATTAAATGCGCTTATATATTGTATTGTAGAGCCGTGGTGGTTTAGTGGATAAGTCGCAAGACTAGGAAACCAAGAGTTGCGGCCCAGCTCGACTCAGGCTGCAATAAATGAGTACCTGGAGGTCAAACTCTGGGGTAATAATAGGCGGTCGGACGTAGCGCTAGCCACGTTACTACCTTTGTGTACCGTAGGCTCTAGATTGTAGCAGACCTATCCTGTTACGACCCCAAAGGGCCTTCAAGGCCTATTACGAAGAACTATTACTATCATTATTATTATTATATATTGTAGTGTAATACAAAATTCTTTTTCTACGTCGTACTTTCTTCTTCTTCTTCTTCTTCTGGTGCCATCTCCATTAATGAAGGTTGGTAACAATTGTGGCGAATTCGTCTCGGTCTTGTGCTGTTCTAATTAATGTGTGTGTGTTTAAGCCCGTCCAGTCTCTTATGTTCTTCAACCATGAACATTTTCTTCAACCTGGGCCGCGTCTTCCTTCTATTTTCCCTTCTATCATGAGTTTTAATAGTTGGTTTTTGTGGTTTCTTGTGATATGACCAAGATAGACGGTTTTCCTTTTTTTAATCGTATTAACTAATTCTCTGTCTCGGTTCATACGTCTGAGTACTTCCTCGTTGCTTATGTGTTCAACCCACGTTATTCTATGCATTCTTCGGAACACCCACATCTCGAATGCTTCCAGCTTGTTAATCTCTTTTTTGTTCAATGTCCAAGTCTCCACCCCATATAGCAGTATTAAATAAATGTAACATTTCACAAATCTGTATCTTACATCTAGAGAGAGGCTTTTATTACATAGCAAGTTTCTCATTTTTAGGAAAGTCATTCTGGCTGTCTCTATTCTGGTTCGTATTTCTAGTTCTGGGTCTAGATTGTCAGTTATCCAGCAGCCAAGGTATTTAAATTTGTTGACTTGTTTTATATGTTCATTGTATACATTTATATTGACTGTTGTGGTTGGTATTCTGCTCACTACCATTGCTTTTGTTTTCGTTGTATTAATTTTGAGTCCGACAGTATCTCCTTCGGTTGTGATACGGTCCATTAAGTGTTGTAGACCCTCAGGGCTGTCGGCAATAATTATGGTATCATCCGCGTACCTCAAATTGTTGAGTAATCTTCCGTTGACTTTGATACCATCTTCCGAGCCTTCAAGTGCTTTTTGGAATACTTGTTCCTAATATATATTGAACATAAGTGGTTATAGGACGCATCCCTGACGTACCCCTCGTTTAATAGCCACTTCAGTTGTGATTGAGTTTTCTAATCTTATTGCTGCTGTTTGTATATGTTTTCGTATATGTTTCTAATAATTGTGATGTCTTGTTTATCCAGTCCTTTATGCTGTAGCACATTTATTAATTCTGCGTGTTTTATACTGTCAAATGCTTTGACATAGTCAATGAAACAGAGATATACCTCCTTTTTTTGATCTCTGCATTTTTGCAGTAATACTGTTAATCCAAATAAAGCCTCTCGAGTGCCAAGGCCGTCCCGAAAGCCAAACTGTTCTTCGCTTAGGTCTTGTTCACTTTTTTTGCTTATTCTGTTGTGTATTATTTTTAAAAATAATTTTAACACATGGCTCATTAAGCTAATTAATCGGAATTGATCACATTTGTTCGCATTAGTTTTCTTTAATATAGGAATGAAAATTGACTTTAGCCAATCGTGTGGTATGTTTCCTGTTTGGTATATTTTATTGAACAGGTTTGTCATTATGTTTATGTTATCCTTATTTATGAGTTTCAGGAATTCTGCATAAATGTCGTCTGGTCCGGGAGCTTTCCCGTTTTTAGTTGCATTTAACACTTTAACTACTTCTGCTTTTAAGATGTTTGGCCCCGTTTCGCCCTTCGCGGTGTACGGGAGGTTAACTTTATCGTCAAACAATTGTTGTACGTAGTTTGTCCATTCGCTGTTTAGTTCTTCTGTTGTAGATATCAGTTGGTTGTTATCATTTGTTAGCCTTGTTGGCAGTCGTTTTTTAAAGTTTCCAGTAACTTCCTTTACTTTGTTATGTAAATTGAAGAGATCGTGTTTGTTCTGCAGTTCTTCAAGCTCTTGGCATCTATTGTTCATCCATTTCTCTTTTGCTTCTCTTATTGTTCGTCTTATTTTGGTTTGGGTTTGATTGTACCTCTGTTGGTCCGAGTTTTTATACATTCGTCTCTCGTCCATTAGCTCTAAAATTTCTTTTGTTATCCATTCCTTTTTGTGATCGTATTTTGATGCTCTTACAGTTTGGGCTTGTATATTGTTTAGCGTGTTTTTAAATTGTTTCCAGATATTTTCTATTTGCTCTTGGCCGGTTTCAGCCTCTGTTTCGCTTATTTTTTTGAATTCGTTGTTTAGTGACGCGGATATTTGATATTTTTGTATATGATCTTCTAGTATTGCCATATTTGGTTTTGTGTTTGTCTTCTTCCTTATCTTTTTTAACCTAATTCTGATGCGTGCTACTACAGGGTTATGATAAGACCCCACGTCTGTTCCTGGGTAGGTCTTTGCTCCAAGAACTCCATTTCGATATCTTTTGTCTATTAGGATAAAATCTATTTGATTCCTGATCACATATCTTGGGTGGTCTTGCGATGATTTCCAGGTATAAAGGCGTCTCGGAGGTAGTTTAAACCATGTGTTGCTTATTACAAGATTTTCTTCTTGACAAAATTGTACTAATATGTCACCTCTTGGGTTTCTGTCACCCAGTCCATACTCCCCTACTACATCTTGAAGTGGTCCTTTTCCGATTTTGGCATTGAAATCGCACATAATTATTGTTATCTCATCTTTTTTGATGTGTGATTTTAATTGTTTTATTTGGCTGTAGAAATTGTTTATCTCTGCGTCGGGTTTTTCTGCTGTTGGTGCATATACCTGTATTATGTTAACATTTTTTGGTTCTACTTTTAGTTGGATCAACATTGCTCTGTCAGATTGCTGTATGAAATTCATGACCGATTTTTTCGCCTCTTTGTTCACTATAATTCCAACTCCGTTTGGGTGATCAGGTAGGTTGTTTCCAGAGTAATATAGAGTTGAGTCGCCTATGTTCATTTTTCCTGAGTCCTTCCACCTGATTTCGCTAATTCCGAGGACATTTATGTTTAGTCTCTTCATCTCTTGGATTGTATTGTGTATCTTCCCAGCCATATACATGCTTTTCACATTCCAAGTGCAAATTTTGATTGGTATTTCTTTTTCGTTTTCCACTTTCGGGTGGTTCCTAGCATTCATCGCTGGGATTGTTCGCACCCCTTGACCATTTAAGGTCTGCCGCGGACTAGGGGCCGTTTTGTATTGATGTGTCACCATAATTGTTTGTCTTGAGAAAGTTTAAGCGGTAGTTTCTCCTTGCTTTCCGCTTTGGTTTCTAACCGACCAATATGGGAACAGACGCTATTTGCAGCCGCTCAATCTGAGTCAGATGCTGCTGTTACTATGGGAGCCATTAAATTCATCAATTGAAGGTTGCCTCCCATAGCCTCTCATTTAGTTTAGCCTGTGTGCCGACACAGTATCCGGGATGTGGCCGCTTAACAAGCTTCTGGGAGCCATAAATGAGAGTGAGAGACCACCCGGAGACCAATATCTCTGAATGACCCAAGGGTCCAGCAATTCAGAGTATAGAGGTGCTACTCCTGGGTGAAATCTCCCGTACATCCCACGTCGTACTTCAGATAGGCAAATTATATCTCATGTTATTCTTCCTCTAATTTACTGGTTACTAAAATTCAAAAGCCTTTTTAAATTAACTGTTTCGATTACTACATTTGACTTTGGTAGTCCTAATCTATCTCGGGGATTCTTAGTATCTATTGCCTGCCTCCTTTTCTGACCTCTACCTTGGTTAGGGATCTCGGAGCACGCGCTGCGGTATAATCATAATGAGTAATAGATTTAACCGTAATAGGCCACATTTGCCGACGAAGGATTAGCGAATTGGAAAGAATATATAAAAGAAGTTAAAGTATAATAAAATAACATTAATGTTTGGAAATATTGTTCATCAGCGGGATTGAAAAAGAAGAGCACCAAAACTGGGATAAACAGAATTGTCCATATAGTAAAGCAAAAGTAATAGATGGTATGTATAATGAAGTAAACTAACACTGTAATTGACAGCTGTCATGTTAAGAAAAAATTTGTAACTGATTTGTGTTGTATTTTTAGTGCCCATTTAATTGGCATCAAATTTTGTTATACTTAAATTCAGTTCAAAGCAATCTAAGTATACACACTTTTTTAGAAAACACAAGGGATACCAATTGGCAAGGCAAACACGCAAATTAAAAGATTGTTTGCAATGTATTTTTTTACATAAAATGCTTACATTGTAAAACAAAATAATACGCCAATATTTACTTTAAATTCCAAATTTTTATGTTAATGATTATCCGTGGTTTTGCTGCATACAACAGAAATATGCCTTGTGGAAGTCACCGTGATATTTTGTAAATATATTTCTACAAATCTGTTCTTTTGTGTCCTTTACTTCGTAGCATTTTTTGACCTACAGAAAGGAAGATCCCGGGTATTACCGAGGCCTGATAAATTGTGCAAAAGAATGCGCGGTAATTGCCGACTCTTTCATATCCCGCACGTTCGACCCGTCGGCCTTTAAGGGCGTAATGATGGCTAATGCAGGGCCTCGCGCGCGCTTTATGGAGTCAATACCGCCTTCTCCGTCTTTCTCGTCGCCAAGGAGCGGCGCTCGCCGGAAGACGATACAGCCAGGATTTGGCTAATGGCCCCCTGACCTCGCCACAGCACGTGTGGACACAGAATAAAATATAGGGGTGGTTTTTATTCCGCGCAGAGCCTGACAAACGGTCAGTTATTTGCTTTTCTTTTCTTCCCGCTCGTCGGCCGCTCGGGCAGGCAAAGAGATTTGTTTGAAAAGATTTTGTCATGCAAATAGCCTTTTTGCAGATCTGCACCCGCGCGATAAAGCGGTTTTAATATATTTTGCGGGGAGGCGCGCCCGAACATCGCGTTTGTAATAAATAGCGGGTACGACATGACGTATGTTTTGTACTGGCACTTGCGGTTGCTTGCAGCACCCGCAGCGATTTTAAGTATTAAAAGTGAGGGTTGAAGATTAATCGTGCTTGGAGACATAAAAAATTATATCGCATAGGTTGACAATAAACCGAATAAAAGAAAGTGTCTCCGGCTGTTAAGCTATAAAAATTCACAATAAATTAAAATTAATTTGCTTACGCCACTTGACAAATGATACAGAGCAAAAAAGTTTGCCTTTCAAATAAACATAACTTTATTGATATTCAATATAAAAAATTATATTAACAACAAAAAATTGTCCTAAATGCAATCTTAATCAGTGTGTATATACTAATTATTTAATTACGAAAATTTATATCGAAAAGATAATGGTATTTCTATTGTACATACATCCGGAGCAACTATTAAAAGTTTTGTGTCGCAGACATTCCTTTTGGTATAGCTGCAATTTCTTTGCAAATAACAACTTTTAACTCCTCTACCGTATGACTTCCGATTTAAGGTTAGCTCAGAGAAAGATATGTTAGACAAATTAGTGCACGTAGGGATCAAGAGACATTACAGAAATGTAAGATTACGTATTGGAGAAATATTTGTCGAAAAACTGAGGTCGAAGTGTTTGTCATATGAACTGTGGTTTCATCTTGTTGGAACCACATTTTTTCCCATGTTGACTCATAAACGTCGAAGTTGTGGATACAAAAAGTTACGTAGAATGCATCTTCTTTTTTTAAAGTTTAGATACGAGAATTTCTACTTTCAAAGCGCCGCACCAAACTATAATCTATTGAGAGGTCTCTGGTGTAATACTCGAAGGTTTTCTGCTATCCAAAATCAACAGTTTTGCTTACTGACGTAACAATCTTAATAAAAAGTTTTGTCAGAAGCAATAATCATAAGGAATCCTCTACAAAACAGTTTGGACTGGTCAAAAGCACATTTCAGTGGCTTTTTAGTAAATATAGCTTTGTGAGGCAGGTCCAAAGCTAGAGCACAACACTTAATAAATCTGAAGAAGCGACCTTTTTACTCTTTCAACATTTCCTGGTTCCCGAGTGGCATGGAGACGCAATACGATTCTACTTTTCAGAACAATATTGTCTTACAATCAAGAATTGTCGACGGAAATGACGTTGCACAGTAACAACGGAATCGGTCTTCATCTCTTTACAAATACTATTTATTTATAAACCATAGATTATTTTTACGAGTCCTCATTTGACTTTCAAAGCATAAAGACGTATTCTAGGCACAAGTGAATTGAGTAATGAATTGTCGTGTTAGACGTTAGGTTATGTACACATTCAGTAGATAAAATTAAGATTTATTTTGTAAGTAAATAAATTTATTTATATAGAGTAGCACACTAATGGTTTAAGCAGCTATAGTGCCAACCGGTAACGGCTACAATAGACAATAATATTCTTATAATCAACAAGGCATGGTTAATTCACCAATAAATATTTCTAAATCAAAGATTGCTTCAGTAGCTGGGCAGCTTGCAACAACCAAATTCTGCACTCCCAACCACCCTCATGCTTTTATTGCCAGTATCAGTAGTAGACCCTTCTACCATCCCAGTTACATTTATAGGAACATTTATACCAATTGCCAAATTGCGAACTAATTTGTTACTGCAGATAAGAATAACATTTATGAACAAACGATAGCACCAACAGCTGGTAGGCAGTTAAAGAACATAAACGTAAACAACGCAAACAATTAAATACTTCGCCTTTATCACAAGACCAACAACAGTAACCTTTATTACTAGCAAATTAATATCCAATACTAGCGCAAAACTCTTTACATAATCTAACAGCATCGGATACACAAGGATCAACTTCAGTAATAAATAAACCGCCATCCATTTTTATACAAAACGTATAAATTATGACAAAGTGACAAAAATTCTAACCGCAGTAGTAGAAATTAAACAATATATGACTAAGAACCTAACTTTTTTTATTGACAATAACATTACTTACAGTCTACTTTAACAAAAGTATTTAGTAAATGTGGTAATAGGGGAGGTGGTGATAGGAGAAATCATCCAATGAGATCCATTTACGGCAGGTTAACGAAGTCTTCAGGCCATGTTCTTTTCAGTCGTGTTATTGGTGAATGATACGCGTAAAGCTGGTGAATTAATGAATTGCTGTGTCCATCTAACTTCTGGTGGTAATTAATGGCGAATCTTCTAATTCCATTGGCAACGGATGGGACGTCTAGGGCTTTTGGATGGAAACCAATAATGCAGTTAAAGTAAAAGTAAAAACTTCTGAATCATACAAAAACTAATAAATTACATGAATGAACACAAGATTATATACTACTCCTACCAAATATAACAAGATCGGACCAACAAGGCAGTTTTAAAATATGTCTACTACTTTACTTTAACCAAAGTAATAACAATATCCCTCAAATATCTGAACACAAAGTACGCAACACTATTAACGTAAAAATCAAATGATTACAGGAACCACTTTCAATAATCTTTATCGACTTTGAGCCAGCTGAGAATAACAAGGAGATATTTAACGTTCGATTTCTTGAAAATATAATTATCAGTTTTGAACCTAAAGAAGAAACAGAAATAGTACAACGCATATGATGTCAAAATTATGGACATACTCGAACATATTGCAAGAGGCCCTATGCATGTGTGAAATGTGGAACAGCCCACGATACTAAGATTTGCACCAAAACTAGGGACACACGTGCACCTTTGAGGGTGCACATCCAGCTAATTACAAAGGCTGTTCAGTTTACCAAAAATTTCAAGAAAAACATCAGCCAAATAGTCAACCATTAACTCGAAGACTCTTTTATCTTTAACCAACAGAACAAAATTCCCATACCTGACTTTCAAGAACCTTTCTAACTCCCTAACCAACTGTATTCATTCAACCTACTCGCACAAAACCTCAAATCAACTCTACCATGACCAAGATTTGAAAATCTTAAATATGCTAAGGTCCAAATTAACTGACTAATGGCTAACTTTCTTGGAGTAGCCAATGGACTATAATATAAAAATTTTGAAATTAAATTTTTACATGCAAATACTATAGACAGTCTGCTCATTTAATAGTCGTTTCACTAAAAAGTTCTACATAAAAATACCCTATTACTCTGTTTATTACACAGAACACCTTTGACACAGTGGTTCAGCAATATTTATTTGCAATTCTATTATCAAGACTGAATAACCAGAATAAAAAACAAAATTATTACAACCCATGACAATCCAAATTGAAAAGCTTACAACTCTATTATTAATTTTGGCCATTTACTGTCTTTCGAAACAAAATTTGACTCACCAAATGTTATAACATTTTTGACGCAGTAGATCAACAATTTTAGCAGGTAGAAATTTTAACGGAAAATATAACCATTAGAGATCTCATTTAACAGCAACAAATGACAAAGTATTCTTTAAACTTATTACAGATGATAATTGTAATTTTATATTAATTGGGAATCTTACTTATTGGCCATCTGATCCAAACAGCCACAGATCTCCTAGACTACTTTATCACCAAAGGACTTTCCTCAAATAACATGGATGTGACTTCCAATTATGATCTTATGTCTAATCATTTTTTGATCATAACCACAATTAGCACAACTATTATCTACAAAACACTGAACCTTTCGATCAATAATAGGAAGACTGACTGCGATATCTTTAAGGTTTATATTGAGCAACATCTCGAGAATAATTTAAGCCTAAAAACTACAGAAGACCTAGACTATGCTACTAACCATTTTATAACTACGGTACAGAATGCGGGCTGGACTGCCACACACCAACCAACAAACATTAAACTTTATAGTTCCAATATTCCTAACGAAAAGAAGGACAAGGGCACACATAGTGTCGAAGATAGGAGAAGGTTCAATGAATTCAGACATAAATCAAAAGCTGTTCGGAATAAGTCGTTCCAAACGTTCTTGCAAGTACTAACTGTTAACGGTAATTTAATTTGGAAATTCACCAAGGGCATCAAAGAACCACAAACCTATATTTTATCAATACGCATCAAGAACCTTTATGGCTATGATCTGGCAAAGAAAATGTAGAAGCATTTGCAAATCACTTTTCCAGCCAAATTCTGATGAAGCAGATAAGAAATTTGAAGACGAACTACAATCTGTACTCCAAATCTTATTACTAATACGTAAAATTAGCCTTCAAAAAATTGAACACAAAACACAATAGTTAAGAAAAAACAAAGCTTCGAGTCACGACGTACACAAATTGTTATCTGAACACAAATTCCGATTTCTTAAAATCCTCTTTAATGGATTCCTAAGTCTTACGTACTGACCGCTACAATTAAAATTTGCACAGATAATTGTTATTCCTATGGTAAACCTCCCGATGAAATAACTTTCTATTGTCTTATCAGCCTCCTTTTATTGGTGTGAAAGTTGTTTGAGAAATTAGTTTTACGACGTATTAACGAAAATTTGCTGCAACAGACATGGCTGCCTAACCATCGATTTTGCTTTAGGTAGCATCATTCAACAATTCACCAATGGTGCCGTTTAACTAACATAATTCAAATTGCATTATCAAAAAATTCTATACCGCTGTCTTCCTAGATGTAAAACAGGCTTTTGACAGAGTGTGGCATAGAAGACTACTTCTAGAATTAAGAAAACGTTTCTTCATAAATATCACCTTTTCCTATGTTAAGGAACTATCTAAAATTAAAAACATTCGTGCCGGTGTACCCCAAGGAAATGTGCTAGAGCCCCTGTTATACCTTCTATAAACATTTGAATTTACCTACAGCAACACAGATTAAAATTGGCTCATTCGCTGATGACACGGTGATACTCACCAGTAATGAAGACCCGGTAGCAGCATCAACTTGTTTACAAACTAATTTAAATGACAGAGTAGTGGCTAACTAAATGGAGAATCAAAGTGAATGAAAGTAAACCAACACACGTTACCTTTGCGACTAAACACCAAGCTTGCCCACCTGTTACTCTACATAATATCCTCATTCCCAGTTCAACAAGGTCAAATACTTAGGCCTACACAATGACACTAAATTGACATGGAAAATTCATATTGTCAAGAAACGCAAGGAAATTGACTTAAAGTTGAAGAAACTGTATTGGCTCATCGGAGCCAATCATTAACCAACAAAGTTCTGTTATACAACTGCATAATACATTACTCATCTTAGCCGAGGAAAAATAGTAAAAAAGCTCGAAATTTTTAGAGGGTACACGTACCGAAACGTTCCAAGGCGCATTCGATTCGTAAGAGCCTCACAAAAAAATGTTACCATATATTTTTTTTGTTATAATGCGAAAGTGCATTTGTGCACGCAAAAAATGCATTTATTTAATGCACTTTTTGCAGGTCCAGAAGAATATTTTATTTCTTGCTTAATATTGGTTAAAATAAGCTCATTCCCGTTACATGAAGGTTTTTGGGTTCGCTAATCATGAACACGATGCTTAGAAAGTCCCCGATGCACTTGGGGGCATAATTCGAGTTTTCGAGTTTAATCTGTCTATATAAGGGTTTTTGGGTTTGCTGATCATGAATATGATGCTTAGAAAGTGCTCGGATGCACGTGGGAGGCATAATTCTGGGATGGGGGTGATATTAGGAAACCAGCACAAAGTTGGTTGTTTTCGAGGTTAAACTGTCTGCATAAGGGTTTTTGGGGTCACTGATAACGAATATGATGTTTAGAAAGTTCCCCGATGCACTTGTGGGTAGGCTTTTCTAAAATCACCCCCATCCCCAGAATTATGGTACCCCCCCCTCAAATACATCGGGGTAATTCCTAAACATCATATTCGTAATTAGCAACCCCAAAAACTCTTGTATTGACAGTTTAAACTGAAAACAAACAAATTTGAAGTAATTTTTAAAATTATCCTATTTTCTAGAATTATGCCCCCCAAGTGCGTCGGGGCACTTTGAGGTGTTTCCCAAATTTTTCCCCATCTCCAAGATTATGATCCCCTTTAAGTGCATTAGGGCACTTTTTAAACATTATATTCGTAATCAGCGACCCCAAAACCTTTATTCAGACAGTTTAAATTCGGAAAACAAGCAAATTTGAGGTAATTCTTTAAAATCACCACCATCCCTAGAATTATGTCCCCAAGTGCATCGAGGCACTTTCTAAGCATCGTATTCGTGATCAGCGACCCCAAAAACACACAATATTAAGCGAGAAATACAACATTTTTTTGGGTCTGCAAAAAGCTCATCAATGAAATGCATTTTTGCGTGCACAAGTGCACGTTCGCAATATAACAAAAAAATATGTGGTAACATTTTTTTCTGATGCTCTTACGAATCGAATGCGCGTTGGAACGTCTCGATACGTGTACCCGCTAAAAATTTCGAGCTTTTAGCGTTTTTCTTGCTAATTTGACTCGACTCTCTGGGCATACGATTCCAGTCAAAAATCTGTCGCGGTATGACAGCCGTTTCTTAGTGTCGACTAACCAAACCCTTTATACAAATATTAATATCTCCTCGATAAGAGAACTAATCAATTAGTATGTTGTAAAGTACTATATCTCCCTGGAGCTTCACCCCAACAAACTTGTGACATCTCTCACAGTAAATACCGCCCCCTCCCCTCAAACGCTTTAATAAGAATTGGCCAACAGAACTTGTATATCAATAGCGGAGTTTTTTCACTCACGCCTTGATATGCCATACAGTAAGTTCATAGAATGTACTACTATTCTCATTGTTTTTAAATTTTGCCAAATAAGAAAAATTACACCACCATTATTATTCATATTCCTAATTATTTACTTTCTAATTAATTTTGTTGTCGTAATTCGTTGTAAATTATTTTATGCGGTTTATATTTCTGCCAAAAACATTTGAAATTTGTTTTTTGTGTAATTTTAATTTTTCCTTTTAACCTTTTTTGATTCTTACCTCTCAAAAATTTATTTTTTATCGGCTAAGTCATTCAAATTAGCAAGCAAATGTCTCACGCCTTGCTTTTTGCCATATTATTTTAATATTGAATACAATTAGGCATTTGCATGTCACACAATTTTCTGTGTTCATTATATTCCAATTAACTTAATTACAATTACGAAATTGTTACTCACCTTTATTCTGATGTCTCGACGAGTTCTCATATCTGTTCCGCCTTTATATGCAAATTACACCAAGATTCGGCAAAAGTAATCCGACTACGTCGTTACTACGTAACAAGCTCAGCAATTACCATTTGCACCTAATTATTCTTTCTTATTAAGGCTCGTCGTTTATTAGAAGCAGTTTTGTTGAATTAGAGAGTCAGTCTATCATTCCCATACAAAGCGTTTCGACGTTGCTTTAAACCATAAATTTTATTAAGGAAGTAATTACTTGTCTTACATCTTTTTTCTTAATATGTTGTTCTATTTATTTAACCGCTATTTAAACATATAGTAAAATAGTCAGTGCAGTGTGTTGCATTTTGTCTTCTAAAATAGATAATTGTTGATGCAGAAAAAAGCGATAGATTTAAAAAATAAGTAAGCTTATGTCTATAGTTACATGCCCTTAAACTAATTATAGCAACCACTAATTACAAATAGTGTCTAATTTATTGTAACCTTATGTAGTGATTGAAACTTAAACGAGATTTAAGCGTAGAAGAGTTATAGTGCAGTTACTAACTATCTTAGCTTTAAATTTACTTAATTTACTCAAAATAATAATATAAATTACGTTAATTAAATTAAAATACGTAGGCGTATAACTAGATTAGTTAAAATACAAGTTGTCTTTTATGTAACAAGTACAAATAGAAATGAAAACAAGTAGCCCATATCAAGTATAGCAAAATTGAGAAATTAATTAAATTATTAAAATCGCTTTTGAAGTCGCTTGAAGTGTTTCTCTGGCATTTGAAATTTCAATTTAGTTTCCTTTCTTTAAGAGAGTAAATGTTTTTTTTTTGTTGTGCTTATTTACATATCACTATATTATATCATCCCTACATTTCAAATACATCTGATCGTACTTTGTGAAACTGTGCTTTCTGGTGTACAATCCAAAGTAAAGCCTTTTAATTTGGTGGTTTATGAAATAAAAAAAAACTAATATATAAGGTTTTAATGTGACAGAAGATAATTTATGTTCTGGCATATCTTAAACATGCAAAATTTGGGCTTGCAGTTAAATTTCAAATTTAAAGCTTAACTTTTGTCACTAAGGACAGTTCAATTACACTGAACTAGAAAGAGTAGCTTACAATGTGTGAAGTAAAAAAAAATGATGAGGAAATTATTTTCGTTTGTTCTAGAAGCCAAGATAATAGGCGAGTGGGGCATCCTTAAAAAGTGGCTTAGAAATAGCACTATGTAACCACGTAGTTCTAGTCACTAAACATGTTTATTCTTATGTTTTTGGGGTCGCTGAACACGAATCCGATGGTATTTTTTCGCTAAAAATGGGGCTTTTTAGTGAGAAATGAAGAAAACATTTTTTCACGTTTAATTCGCGATACGTCCGGCAATTTATAATATTCCTTTTTGAAATTTTAATCAAAGATTCTTTGCGGTATGACCTAAAAACGAGCTCTATCCAAAATCTCCAGGGCGTTTATTGTTCTAGTAGAAAATTTTACAATTTGCACTTAAACTTCATCGCACAACTTTTGCGATAGTACATAAGGAAAGTCATAAAATCGGAAAGTGCAAATTGTAAAATTCACTACTTGAGCAATAAACGCCCTAGAGATTTTGGATAGAGCTCGTTTTTTAGATCATACCCCAAAGAATACGTGATTAAAATTTCAAAGCAAATTATTGAAAATTGCCGGAGATACCGCGAGTTAAACGTGAAAAAGCGTGAAAAAATGTTTTCTTCATTCTTCACTAAAAAGCCATTTTATACATATGCGCCCATTTTTAGCGAAAAAATACCATCGTATTCGTGTTTCGCGACCCCAAAAACATGAGAATAAACATGTTTTAGCGACTAGAACCGCCGTGGTCACTATAGGGTCATTTTGGGTGTGTCCAGCTCGCCTATAAAGAAAAGCGTAATTTTCTTTATCATTAAATGTTATTAGATAACTGAAGAAGTGAAAAAATAACTATTAAAAATTGGGAGCAGCTAGGACAAATATTTCTACAAGGAAGTGTAGAAGGTACACTAATAAACATTTGATATCAGGCGTTATTCCAAACATATACGAAATAAAACTGTAGTATATTGTAATATTTAGTTTAAAAAGAGGTGACACTGTTAAGTATGTAAATGGTAGTTCTTGGCAAGTGTACCACTTGCTATTTAGAAACGTTTTACTGGAAAATATAAAGCAAATGGGTGAGTTCTGAATTATAGTACAAATAAATAACTAAATTTACGATAAGATGGCAAGGCGGTATACTTATAAACATGAATAATTTTATCGAAGGCGCATATATACATTTATAGCACAAAAGTTGAATAAACAAAGAAAGTAAAACAAAGAAAAGTGTAGCAAGCCGGGGGTTTAACAAGAGTTAGAAAACAAGGTCGATAATAAAGACCATACTGATGTGGAGTAATTAAAATATACGATGAAAAAGCTGATGCAGACAGTAAATTAAAAACCTGAAGAGTAGCAGGAGCACAATTCAGAAATTGAAGAATTAATAAAAGAAAACCGAAGATTAGCAAAGTAAGCGAATGCTTTTCAGAGAGAAGAGAAAAGAAACAATATTGCAATAACTGAAATGAAGTGCGAGAATAGTCAAAAGACTTTAAAAGTAACAATAACTGAGGCACAGAAGATAAAGACCAAGAATGGTAAATTCTTCATAATAGTGCAAATGTTCAAAGATTTGCTTTGATGAAAAATGATCTAACATTCCAGGAGTGTCAAGTAGAGATACAAGTAAAATATACTACTGTGCAAGAGAAACGGCATTGGTTGTTAGTACAAAAAATTATCACAGAAAAGGAGGTGTGAATTTGGGTAAATAATTCGGGCGGGTTTTTAAAGAAGCCAAACGGAAAGCGACCTAAAATAGTTAAGAATTGTTTAGAATGAAAATTGGTGGATGATATGCCGTACAAACATGTGAAAAAATGGTTAGGAATCAAAACCGGAGAGAAAAATAAAGTTGGCGAACTGCTAATACAATTTTGAGCCATGTACAATTAGAAAATAACATCATGTACGCACAAGGACGTTCATAAGGTTGCATGCACATGAAGTACTGAACCAGATTTCCCATATACTTATTGACAAAAAATTTAGTTAGACATCTAATAGGAGGGATGGGAAATAATCTCCTCTTCGTCCTCTTAAGTGCCGACTTCATCGACGTTGGCGATTATTGTGGTGAATTGTTCTTTGTCTCAAGCTTCATAAAATAATGTCGCTGCATTATGTTTTGTCCGTTCTCTTATGTTCCTCAATTATGATTTTTTTCTTCCTGTACTATTTTCTTCGATATTACTTTGCAACATTACTTGCAAATGTTTGTGTTTTCGTGTCGCATTAGGTATCCAAAGTATGATGTTTTTCTTGGTTTTCACTAAGCTTATTAATTGTGCTTGGGTTTTTAATCTATTAGGTACGTCTTCTCTGTATCCAACTTATCCTCTGCATCCTTCTGTATAGGCACATTTCAAAACTCTGTGATAGTTTTATATCATTTTTCCTTAACGTCCATGTTTTACTAGCATATAAAAGTAAAGAACATATAGAACATTTCAGTCCTCCCAGACTGACGTGCTTTGATAATTTTAGATTACATATCAACCTGCTTCTTGTTTCTTTGCAATTTTTTTATTTAGTTTTTAAATAGTATCGTAGTGGTAGGTTTATCTATTTCTGATAAATAGCAACCTACATATTTATTGAAGAAAAGTGTGTGATTACAGAGCCAACTGGATTAGTAGAGACAGTGTTAACATTTATATTGGGCTTTTATATTTACAAAAAAACTAGATCATCAAAAAGCTACATTAGAGTTTTTGTGGCGGTAATTATATTTTGTTAATGTAATATCAACTACAATGGTACAATATAGTTAACATTTTGTCCATATTTTTCTAGGAAAAGAAGAAAAACAATAACAGAGGGCCAGTCTTTAAACCTCAGAGTAAAAAAAATGGAGAAATTAAGGAAATTTAAAAAAAATAATATGTTAAGAACCTTTTTTAAAATTGCTATGTAAATTGTACAATTTAGATAAGAATCTTTCAATGATAAGTGATATACATAGATAATGTAAAATTACATTGTATGTCAACGCGCACAGCTTCCGCACTTGGATTCGCTTCTCTCCACTGTAACTACTTCGAATATCTTGGCCATCCCGCTGCGCTATATTTATGCCTATTCGGCGGCATTCCAAATTAATAAGGAAAAATAAAGGAATTAAAATTGGCAATTTGAAAAATTTCAATAAAGGAATGAAGAATTTAGTCTTTCATAAAACCAATTTTTTGCTAAAATGAGAGATGATCAAGAGAATGTACTAAAGCGTTTCTTTGAATCCGTCTTTCCTAAATAAAAGTTATTCTCCTACGGGAAGTGTAATTCTCCGGGAGTTCGGTTAAATAACTATAAAAATTACCAAATTCTACTAAACTTATGTTTCGGTAAAAATGTCAATGTTTGGTAAAATAAACGGGAAAATGACGCACATCATATTAATTATATATTTCGGTAAAATTACAAAGAAAATAAACCTGCAAAGCTTGCAACGCATAGCGAAGTGGCGAAGCAGTCTCCCAAATTTGAGAACCCTCTAGTCTAGCTAACCTCTGACGAATCAGTTTAAAAATCACTAGCAAACGAGCCTTTTTGGTTACCTGTCGATTGGAGAAAACAGAATTTGGAAATTCTCAGCCATTCTCGAGTTATTGCTCGGACGGACGGACAAACGGACAGACGGACGGACAACATGAAGTTAGTAAGTGGCTCCGCTTCGCTTCGCCACTTAATAAGGGAAAATTCACGAAACCTTATGTTCGGTAACTTATACCGAAATCTCTGAGAATTATGCTTTCCATATTTTTTAGGTGAAGTTTCCAAATTATTTTTTACATTGTAATAGCTAAAATTGTGACAGAAACGAAGAAAAATTAAATGTAATAAGCGTAGCAGATGACAGTACAATATTTAAATGACTCAAAGTGATCATATAAAGAGAAAATTTATCCAGAAACTTACAGAAGATGGAAAGGAAATGGATTACAACTGAGAATCAGAAGACAATAAGATATTTCAAGTGTTCCTTCATTAACATATGTTAAGAAAAATTTAGTCACAAAACAAATCTTAAGAAAAATAGATGAATGAAATTAGTGGAAGAAGTTCTTGAAATAAAGAACAAAGAAAAAATTAGGAAAGCTTGTAGAAGAAACCTGCTGAAATATGTGTATGCAATAGCTGAAATACCAGCTTTGAAAAAGTTAGTACACATGCAATTGTTAGCTGGTAAAAAGTATGTAATATAGGTATGTGGTACAAGTATGTACAAATAATATGTACAGCAGAACATCTAGCAAAATCGACAGAGCATTTTAGAGAAATAAGTAAAACGGCAGAAAAAAAGAAACTAAAATTATAGAGAAGTATCGGAAATGAGAGGAGGAACCGTAATCTAACTAAATGTTGATTCACTAACAAAATAAAATATACCACAAGGTACTAAGTAAACATAACAAAAGTAAAAGCATTTGGGATATATTATATTACAATTAACATGTTGAAGATATACGGTAGAGGCATCGACAAGAATTCAGAAAAGTTAACTTAAAAAATGTACAAATTATAGAGGATACATTTACCATATATTATAAACAAAATATTCTGTAGAAATATCTTAAACAAGTGCTGGCGAAAACAGACAAAAATGTACGTAAAGGGTATTGTGGTTTTAGAACGGCAAAGTCGGGCATAAACCAAATAAACATTTTAGTAGTTGTTATGGAGCAGTTTATATAACTTAAATTTTTTTGTACTTGAATTTTAAATACGCCTTTGACTTTTTAAAAAAGGGATGCATATGAGGTAGTTTTAAAAATTAGGCTTTCTCGAAAATTTAATAGATTTAAAGAAGAGTATAATAACAATTCTTAAATAGTTCTTAAAGAGCTTTATATGCTTTGATGGATCGTAATAGAGGAATTCAATGGAGAGAATTTAATCGTGGCGGATGATATATGTCTGTTGTTGCATAACGCAAAACACACTCAAGTTCAACGCAGTTAAGGAGAAAGGAAAGAAGGTAGGGCGTAGAATAGGTCAATGTGTATAAATATAGAAGCACCAGAAATGGTAAAATAGTAAAAAGTGCTAAAACTAAATCTAACTGAAGATTAAAAGAAAAAATAAAGTAAAAAACGTGTTTATACAACTATCCAGTAATTGAAATGCGAATAGCATTTTAACAAAAACTAAAGCAAATGTGTAAACGTTGCAGTAAATGCAGTGCTATTATAGGACCCCGAAATGTGGCTGATCTTAAGTGTAATACAGCATAAGTTACAAATCTTTATAAATGAGCATCTAAGATCAATTTTAAAAATTTGCTGGTCGAAGACGTTATCAAATAGGGAGCTATGGAAAAAAGAATGACAAATGTAAATTAGGAAAGCAAATTGGAACTATGCAGAAGAGCTCTGCAATGAAATCCACAAGAGAAAAGAAAAATTGGGTCATCCTACAGATAAGTGGAAAAGAACGGTGGAACGTGGAACATCAAAAGACAAGAAAATATAGAACTAATTTTCCTAATTTTCGTCAAGAAATAATGAATATTACTACTACTAATGCTATATTGTACTACTAACAATTAAAAAGTTTGTTATCTACAGTATCATAAAGTTAAGTGATTATTTATTTTATTTGTAGCTTTTATATGGGAGAAAATCAATCATTCTCACAGGATGTATATTTAAATAATTGCAAAGCACGAACGATTAATTTGCAAGGGTTTTTTTTAAACTAAAATATATTATAAATTAATTAAAAACACTTGGTGTGGCGGCCTTTTCGCCCTTGAACCACTTTATATCGCGGCGGCATGCGAGCCTTTGATATCTGCACGTTTTGCCATCGCACACAAAACGGCATATGGGCTTTGCTCAGCCGACAAGTCTGCATACGCCGTCGGCGGCACCTTTTGATATGAAAGGTGCTGGCGAATGCAAATTGCCCGAAAAGACCTACCGCCAAGCCAGGCGCGAAGCCCGGCAACATTCGCAATCCGCAACGCGGCCAATTTGGTCGTGTTTTAACACCGCACATTCACGCATCGCAGCTCGGCCAACTTGGTCGTGTCTCAACCCGCAAGAAACTCGCCATCCGCAGCGCGACCAATTCGGTCGTGTCTTCACCCCGCAAGACATTCGCTACCCGCAGAAACCCGATCCGTAGCGCAGAGGTGGCCACTTTGGAATTGCCGACGAAGCCGAAGCCGAAGCCGATTCAGGTGAGCGATTTGGCAATATTCGTTGGTGGATATCGGTAGCCGCCCCCATCCGCTTACGCGACGGCCGTTTAAGGGACGATTTGGGCCTTCTCGGTTGACGTTCCAAACGGGCCGTACTACGTTTCCACATCGCACCACGAGAGCGGCTATTTACACGCCTGCCTCTCCAACACTATTAATTGCTCAAAAGTTATTGGTAATAAAATAATATACACTAATTCTCTATGCCTATCAAAATCAAATGAAAAATATATGAAGTTTAAGTTCAAACAGTGATAACCATTGGAGAACTAAATATATCTGTCAATTTTTTCCTGGTCGTCAAAAGAAGATAACTAGGTCCAAACAGTTACAATGGATGTAGACCACAAATGTATGTTAAAATTGACCTGTTTGTTTAATCTACAATTATTTAAATTTAATTTGAGGTATCTGTTGATTTAAGCACCTATTCAACTTGAGCACTTACGGAGTTTCTGAAAAAGGTAAGCTTTGACTGTAGAATAAAATGAAAAGGTTGCTATTTCAAAACAAATTAAATCTTTGCTAACGCATATTCCCGATTTTAGGGTTAATTTGTTCCTTTCATTAGTTTGGATTAATAATAGCAATCAATCATTGAGAAACGTTGATTTCAGTTACAAAACATTCTCTTATTTATGCTTATATGGTATAATTTATTTAATTTTTGTACTTGTAAGGACTTAAAAATATGTCAAATATATAATAAATACTTTAATTTTCTTATAAAGGGCTAGAGAAAATACAGATATTTTAATACCCTTTAGTGCCACTAGCAAGGCACTGCTACCTTTTGATACTAATTTTACTTATTATTATTCACATCAGTTGGATCAAGTTCCAATACTAGTTTACTTAAAATTGAATGCAAAATATACGCACTTAAAAAAGATTTCCTATATTTGTTTGTTGGATAAACCGTAAAACCTTTTTATTAATGAATGACCATCGTCGACCCAAAGTCCCTTCAAGGGGCAGTGATGCAGGTAGCTGCGGTGCACTCACGCTAAGTTAAAAATGTTATTTTTCGCTGAGTGAAAAACCATCTAGATAGTTGTATTCAAAAAGCATTTACAATATTTTGACTAGAGCAGAACTAGAGCGTGAGCGGAGCGAGTGTATATCTAGTCTAAGCCTAGGGCCACAGGGCGCTCCGCTCTCGTCGAGTTCAAGCTTCGCTCATTTTGCGCAATATTTGCGTTAATTCGGCGAGGCTTCAGATTTCGTTCGCTTAAAGTTGAATTCAGAGCATACTCGCGTGAAAAGTGTTTTCTAAATTTGTCCCTTGGGATGAACCGCAAAACCTTTTTATGAATGAATAAGCGCCCAGGGACATTGTGCAGGTAGCAGCGGTGCTGTAGCCCTCCAATCAAAGTATTCTTTTCCAACATTTCTGGTGACGAGCTTCAGCTAAATAGCAAAAAATTTGTGAAACTGTTAATAAGGTGAATTACAATATTGTGTTTTGAAGACTTAGCATGGTCCTATTTAAAAGGCCTCAAATCATCACACCTCTTATAAGGAAAAATAAAACTTGGGCTAGATTTCACACGGAAAAATGTGATTCTTTTGCCTAATCTCTGTGTTTTAAACTTTTTAATCAAATACTGAAAACACAGTTATCGCAGGATATTAAGATGTACTATGCTAGATATCCCTACCCATCAATCTTGTTTTGGCTATAAGAAAAAAAAACTACATAGTGTAACAAGTCACGAGGGGACGCGGTGGCTCAGATGGTTCAACCAGTTGGCTTTGTCCTCTAGCCGGCGCGCGCGAGCTCTAATCTCGCTCAACCCATTGATGTGTGTGTGAGTGTCCTAGCATTTAAGTGCATGTTGGTGGGCACAATAAGCCCTTGAGGCTGCAGTGCCTGTAAGTGCGCCAAAAAAAAAAAGTCAAGTACCAAATATGCTTCCAAAATGGGCCATAGCTATATATAACGGCTTGTTAAGCCTTCAAAAATTTGAGAAGATAATAATAATCCTTAAACCTGAAAAATTATCTGATACTGTAACTTCTTATGGATCAATTCGTTTTTCGTCCCTTTTAAGACACAACTTCGAAAAAGCTATTTTTAAGAGCCTATAAAATAACACAGATAGGTTATCACAACTGTCACTGTACAAGTTGGTATAGGTTCACATCCCTCTCAAAGTACTTTTGTTAGAATAGGAAACGACGGATCTAGACCAGAAAAGATTAATAAAATATTCTGCTGTTAGTGTTGCTAAGCTTATTTAGCTGTTTCACTTAAACACTTGCAATTTCAAAGTAAAACTCTAAAATAACGATTTGAAAAACGACGAACTAGGTAAAGTTAACAGTAAACGAAAGCGGTGGCTCATATGGTATCAACCAGTTGGCTTGTCCTCTAGCCACGCGCGACTCGGCTCAACCCATTGAATGTGAGTGTGATGTCCTAGCATTTAAGCAAGCATGAATTAAATGGGCATAATGAAGCCTTGAGGCTGCAGTCAATGTAAAGGTACTTTTCAAAACGGACAAGTCAAGTTACCGAGAATATGCTTCAATATGGGCCATAGCTATATACAACGCTGGTATGCCTTCATAAATTTGAGATCAATAATAATCCTATAAACCTGAATAAATTATCTGATTCATGTAACTTAAGTCAATGATGACGGTTTGTCCCTTTTAGAGACACAACTTCGAGTAACTACATTTTAAGAGCCTATAAAAGTAACACAGATAGGTTATCACAAACTGTCACTGTACAAGTTTGTATAACGGTTCACATCTCAAAGTACTTGTTAGAATATGGATAACGATGAATCTAGACCAGAAACAGACTTTATAAAATCTTCTGCTAGTGTTGGTAGCTTAATTTAGCTGTTTCACTTAAACACTTGCAATTTCTAAGTAAAACTCTAAAATAACGATTTGGAAAACGACGAACAAGGTAAAGTTAACAGTAAACGAAAGCGTGGTATATTATAAAATTATCGTAGCCACATGGAATATGGAAGGAGGTATGACAATGAAGCAAGCAGAATTAAATACCATGGTTGAGAGGCGAGGCTGCATCAATGCTGAACGGTACCTGGGTTCAAATTCGGACAAGTTACGAAATCTGTAATAGCGCTGGCTGGTATACCTATACTCGGTCACATAAAAATAAAGTTATAAATGTGTTTACTCGAACAATGATGACGGTTGCTTCGAGAGACAAAGCTTGCCATACCATCCACGCATCAAAACGTAGTAGAAGACAAAAACGCATAGGTTTTACAACGGTTTTCAAAACAAATATAATAACATGAATAAAAACAACTTTATAATCTTTCAAAATGGTATAAATTCCAGAATACATATGGACAGCCAGACAAGATACAACACTAATTAAATTACTAAGGATAAGCAATAACCAACGAGAATGACTTAGAATTGTTCAATTTTCAATATTCAATAACTTGAAAATAAGCCAGCGTGGTCCCGTGGTTGAGGCGGGCTGCCATGCTGACGGACCTGGGTTCAATTCCCGGTGCTCTCTGTTGCGTGGCGGGTGGCTTACTCGGTCACTAAAAATAAGTGAATGCCTGCGTTTACTCGAACAAAGTCGTTAGACGCTTGCCATACCACCACGCATCAAAACGAGCGAACATATGAGAGCTTTAATCTCTCAGTTTGCATATAATAAATAACAAATACATTTTTTTTTCGAAAAAATGGTATAAACAAATACATATGGACAGCCAGAAGATACAACACTATTAATTATATTATAGCAAACCAAAAGCTGGACAGATTAGTTGAAGATAGACAAGCTTTCAGCGTCACAGAAGTTGTACTGCTACCACCTTGGGTAAGAACTGCAAGATACACTGTGTCGTATTGTTGTGCTCGTAACGAGATATATATGCATGCAACTTTGAATATATGGGAACTTATGTTTATATATATATATATATATATATATATATATGCAGATTGTAAAAGCTCAGAATAATACCAGGTAATATAGGAGACAATATACATGGCACACAAAAGATTTGCTTTTACAATTATGAAACACTTAAACTATGACGAAAAAGATATGTCACAAATAAATGTGATACATTACGATAGGTGAACTGAGCATTATAAAAATATAGGGTGTAACATGTAACAAAGAGGACACACCCAACAGTAAAGCTATGTTGGTTACATAATTTGGCCTTGAAACACACTAAGGAACTTGGAAAATAACAAAAAATTGTTTTAAGTATAGAGAGATATTTGTTAAATTTCGATTATTACACCTTGTTATAAAGAAAGCCAAATCCTAAAGTAGTGGGCAGTACTAGAAGTAAAATCTCTAGTTAACAAGAAAGCAGAACTTATACCAATAACTAAATTCAGGCCTATAAAATATACACATGGATAGTAATTACAAGAACGTAATCAATTACAGAAACTTCTCGAAGAAAAACAAAACGGGTTCTGCAAAAGTTCTGCGCTGTGACCTGTGACTGTGACCCGGTTATTAGTAATAAGATAATGACATTAAAAAAATATATGCAAAACGATAAATAATACCCTAGAAAAAAATAAAATTTTACAAAATTCCGTATTAAGGCTTGGACTGCAGTCGGTAAAGGGATGCACAAAAACAGACAGGATTCTAAATGATATCGGAAAAGAACTAGAAGAACAGAATTGGTGATTACCAAAAAAATAGAAACATGTGCTTAAAATGGACGACAATTGCTTACCTAAACAAGCTCTACAATACAATAAATTCACTAAGGCAAAGCATAGGACGTTCTAGAAGAAGGTGGAATATTGCACCCCAGAGGGCTTAATTTTTTGGCACTCAATTATAACAAGGGACTCTCCAGCTATTATACTGTTAAATCTGATAACCAGCAAGGCACTTTTCTTGTACCTTTCTTTTACCTGACAAAACTGTCATTGCATTTATAAGCAAAGCATCATTTGACCACTTTGAACTAGGTTTATTAAATCAAGTATCAAAGGTCAATTCAAGTACGTTTACCACTTGATTGAACGTGCATCTGCCAGTCACTTTAAACTATTCGCAGTCCTTCTTAAAAGCAAAAACGAAATACTTAGGATTATACTTAGATTAGCGTCTCAACTTAAAAAATGTTTGAAAAGAAACGTCAACAATCAAATCTGATGTCCTACGAATGTGCTGACTATTGACGAAAATTAAATTTATGAATATCTAACGATCTACTACTTTATAAAACTGCTCAGAAGCCAATGTGAACTTAAAGAAGACAATTATAGGAATATACCAAATTTACCCAGCCAAAAACCATACTTCAACTTTAGTCGAATATTCTCAGGGTCCAGGTAGATGCACCATGTTACGGGATCAATAAAACTTTGTATTAGTATTGTGGAATTCCCTTTGTCTCTGAAGATATATTTCGATCTGCTTAACTTAGACTATTTCAATGAACCAGTCCACCAATTGACTATCTCTCGCGTTACAGGATTAATTAGAATCTGACTGTGCGATCAGATAGCCCCTTAAAGTAACACAAACTGCTATAAGAGTATTAATACCGACTTCTTTCTCCTAGCACTGCCTATTTTCCTTTAAAATATTTATTGAATAATCCTTACAAAGAAGATTGTAAATTTACAATATAACGAAATAAAAAAATTTGGTGTTACAAACTGGAGTTTTAAGGCATCTAAAAAAAATACAATACTTTGACCGCAGAGTGTGCCTAATGCGTACTTGTATGTGCTAATCTTTCCTAAAATAGTCTATTAAGTTTAGTGAGTCACTATATATAAAAGCCACTATCAAATTTCTAACAATTATAGAGACGACACAAGAACTATTTGAATGTATAAAATTGGGGTAATAGTTCTTAATAATAAGCCAAAATATACATGAAAATGAAGAATGAAAACGACTGCTTTTAATAACCAGAGATTGAATGTGTGCAGTTAAAAAGTAGATAAAAAAGTAAAGTTCGTTTACCGAAATGTCATTAAACTTGCAATTTCGGAAGATTTTATGTTTATTTCTTCGTGAAATTAAATATATTTTGGTTTAAGGACACAACATCTGTTCTCCAGTTAGAATACATGTCTGTACAACTTCGGGACTTATATAAAAAAAATTGTGGTACTAAAAATTTTTTTGAAATATACATCATCTTTACTTTTTACTAAAAAAACAAATTATTTCTTGCGTATTGTTTATGTAATGGAATTAAATATTCTTTGAATTAAGAATGTCTTTAAATACCCTTAATATTCTTCTAAATAGCATCACTACATATCAATATACTGTTTCAAGCCAGATTGAGCTAGTTGTAGCCGAGTGCATGCGGTCAGACGTGTTCAGCCATGTGCGCCACAAAGTTGCGCGTTAGCAGTGCGATTTCTAGGCGGTACGTGTGCCAGCTGATTGTGTTATTTTAGTGCATGTTTAACTATGTTTGACTGAATTGATAGCTAAAGTCCGGATAAGTGATTATCATATATCTTTGCTGCCGATCCAGAACAGCACAATCTCTACTACAACAGTATATATGTGCTCCTCAGCAAGTTCTTGGAAAACCAGTTGCTCTGACCTCTCAAGTTACCTCAGCCGGCCCCAGTTACTCCAGTCCGGCCCCGCCGCCCCGCGGCCTCCTCTGCTTCCTCTGCATGGTGACCTCCAGCGAGGAGCAGAATTTTAAGCCTGCTCGCAAACGCCGCCGTGTCGAACTAGGGTTATAATGGTTTTTCCTTCTTCCTCGACTCCGGCACTAGAAACCACCACCACTTTGAGGTCCTGAGCTACCTCAAAGAAGATGAGATGCCAGCTGTTCCTAGCCTCCGCTCGAACCTATGAGCTCATCCAGTGAACGCTTTCCAGAGGAAAAGGATCCTTTAATCAACTTGCAAGAGAAAGAGATCTAATCTTTTGTAAGAAAGGCCATCCACGTACGACAAATAGGTCTAGTCAAAGCCAAAAATGTAGCGAATGGTATTTCATTCCTGGCCGCTAGAGAAAGCGAATATTTAACGTTATTTTCACCTTCTGAAGAGAGACACAGCTCTCCGCCTGGTTAGGGCGGTGCTTCAAAAACGTTTTGAAGAAGAAGATAAAGATGTACTGACCGTGAGGCATATGAGGGAGAGTCTCAACGACAACTGCTCAAGTTAATCGAACATGAGGTTACACAGCCTCGGCGTAGGGGATGGCTCAAGGTCTGCAATTCCCGCTTCTTCGCGTAAGCAGAAGCACCCCCCCACAGCTGACTGGAACACCGGGACCGGGCCACCATGCAAAAACTCTAACAACATCTTCGAGATCGTCGCAGGTCTCATTACCTTCAATTATTGTTATTATTCTTAGTATGTTCAGGAAACACTGAACATTTGGGTTACCCTCAAACTTTACCATTCTGAAAGAACCAAAGCTTTCCTGAGAAGAAAGGTTAAGGGCTTAGAGCCAGGTATCTAAAATGCCAAGGATGTCAACGTTGATGATTTACGAGATATCGATACACCCTTTTTCTTCTGTTTGTGCATTAAAACTTCGAGAACTAATTTAGCAGATTTTTTCTGCATCTATAATTATGTTGTGATTGTTTCATGCACAATAAATTTTGAAAATCCCCCTCAATTTGCTATATTCTAATACACGTCGGTCAGAGTCCAAAGCAACTTTTCTCTTAGTTATATTGTGACAAGTGTGACACGTTGATAGAGATTTTGCTCGTTACTCATCCTAAACGTCCTATTTTTTTTCTCTTTTTACCACTTAACTACTTTTTTACCTGTTTTTTAGTTTCGTATTATAACAAACATCTCTATGGCGGATTTTTTGATTAGTGCTAATCGACACGATCATAACGCGATGCTCAAATAGCTGACCGCATTCTGTAAGCTTCAAATGAAAACGAGCTGGTTTTGATCCATTAACCGCTAGGCCTAAAGACTGTTTTCCGATACTTCTGCTTAGACCAAGAAAAGCAGACTCGGTACTATTTGAACACACTTTGTAGATTGAGGATTTATTTATGCTATACTTACTATTAAAAATATTTAAAATTATAACGTGGCCAACATTCAAATAAAAAATGTTTATAGTTTTTTTTAATAAATTTTAATGAGAAATAAAGTAAGTGACTTTAAGATACTTTGTAATTTTAATTTAACTTTACTAAATAACAGCACGCAAATTTCTAGAAAGCCTGTCAAAGAAATAGCTAGAGACCCCTTACACAAATTGCAAAATTCAGTTTAATGTTTATTAACTTCAGTAAGGATGTGCAAAACTTCGAGAAAGTGAAATTAATGCCATACCAACTTCAGGACAGCAACTTCGTATTTTTAGTACCATCACAACTTCTATCTTGCTACTTCAAATGTTTCGCCATTCCTAGTAATTAAATTCGCCACTGTAGTCATATTGTTTGCAGTACGTGCTGGTGTTTGCGTTACAACCTATTTAGATAAAGAAAATTGGAATACAGGCGGCTGATTGAATTTCGGAGCAAATTAAAATTAAATTTTAAAAAGCTTATTCGGGTAGTCTGAAAACGGGCTGCTGATATTGACACATCTCTGAATAACAAATTTCTCTTGCGGCTATTCGAACGGTTATGGTTGTTTTTGCCGCGGGGAAATTGTTTCCACTGAAAAACTTAGGCGCCCCGAGACCATTTCGATAAATGTTGCCCTACCGGCAACACAAAATGAATATTTGATTAAATCCTCGTTCAATTTATATTTAAAAATATTTTATTATTGAGTTTAAGTAAGTAACAAAAAATGATAAGAGTAACATAGCTCGGTTTAGAGAATCACCTAGTTGTTTAATATAACAGAACAAACGAACCGCTTAAAAATTAATGTTGCCACGAAAATTTGCTTTAGAATATATAATTTGTCAAAAACAAGACAGTGCTATAAAATTGATTAGGAAGAGCTACATTAAATATTAAAGATACATTAAATTTGTAAGTTAACGTCGTTTGCCTCTTCCCTAGATTTCACTTGAATCTATAAATTTATCATTGTTATCAAAGATGTGATAACTTGTTTCAAACTTGTTTAAAACGCGTATTATAAATAATGTCTATTATACGTCCGTAAAAGGTAAATACATGTGTAATTGGATTTCAAAGCAACGTAATTAATTTTCTGTAAATATAAAAAGGCTTTCGTGCAGAAAATAACATCACGACAGCTGTAATAGTAATTTTCTGAAAATGTTATATGATAGCAATAGATAATGAGCAACATCTAAAAACTTTGTTAAGTAAAAATATTTAAATAAAACGCATAATCACATGGATTACAACCAATAGATCTCTAGCTTTGACAGATCGACAGTCTTAATTTTTCTTTTGAAGTGCATTTGCTGGTTCTTAGTGCCGTAAAACTAGGACTACGCGCCTAAAAGGGACAACTCTAGTCAACTACAGGTGACTCACATATGGCAACCCCATTACTTAAACTACTTAATTACAGACTGGTCTACTATACTGGAGAAATGCAAAGTACTCGAAATTTTCATAAAGCAAAATCTGAGTATCTACAAGAGGACAAACGATTTGGTGTAAACGATTGAATTACAGTAGCTACACAGAATGAAAGGGGAGTGGAAACTAGAGAAATAGAACTAAATGAAATGTTAAAAAATTAAAAACGGATATTGTCGTAATGACGAAAACGAAGAAAATGTTGCAAAATGCTCAAAATTTAGGCGATTATATTATGGTTTATATTAGCGAAGTACTACAAAATAGACGTATACGTTATGTAGTAGCAATATTTATAAATACCATAAGGAAAACAAAAAGCAAGCTATACTTATGCAAATGAAAGAATGACAATACGTTGCAGAACTAATAGATAGAGATGCAAGAAAAAAAATACAGAAAGATTTTAAATGCCCGATTAAGTAATTTAGAAATACATAAAGTGGTGGAAACCACTTGAAAAAAAAAACAAATAAATTATATTTTTTCTGAAGAAATACATCTATAAATAACAGTGGAAGGCAAGAACTCAGAAGTCTGTTATAAATTATATAATTGCAGATAGCTTAGTTCAAGGTTCAAGGCTTTATATTTTTACGATGTGAAAATGGAGTGTGACATGCCACACGTGTTCTCCAATATTTAAAGTCCAAAAGGGCCGTATTGAGAAAACTGAGGCAGAGTAAAGCAGTGAACCTAGTAGAGGGAAATAGAGGAAAGTGTAGGAGAACAGGAAAACAAAAATAACGACGAAACAGTGAGTAAATTAAAGAAAATAATAGATAAGTAAGGTTAAGGACTGTGTGAATACAGCTAAAAATCGCATGAAATTAGTATAGATAAGAGAAGTAAATAAAACTGGAATGACCTCCACATCAAAATTTTTTGGATAGGCAACACATTAAACGCCGAAGTATTGCAATATACAAGGAGTAGTGTAAATAAAATTGAATTGTAAGATCAAGGAACGTGAAGGGGGCTGTTGGTGGATAAGTGACAGACTTACGACGGGCAGACTGGGGTTTGGCACTTTACGCAACCAACAGCAGACCCAAACATGAGCGAAATGGAGAGAATTGAGAAGATGTTCCAACAAATAGAGATGAACATGAAGCAAATGAATGATAAATTTGATGCTTTTGCGCTGGAAATGAAACAAGTTAAGGACGAAAATAAGAAACTAAAAGAGAAGGTGGCACAACATGAGGGAAGAATTACTTACCTAGAAAGAGAAACCAGGAAAAATAATATCATAATTAAAGGACTGGTAGACGAAGAAAATGAAAACACGAACAGGACAGAGGTAAAAGTAGCTAATATAATGCAAAAGATAGGAATTGACATAAACTTAAAAGAGGATTTAGAACAAATAAGAAAAATTGGAAAATATATGACAGACAAGAAAAGACCAATCTTGGTTAAGTTAATTAGAGGTAATAAAAAAATACAAATCCTACAAAACGCGAGAAAGCTCAAAGGAACAGATATATGGATTGATGAAGATTATACCAAGGAGGTAGTAGAGGAAAGAAAAATGTTAATCCCACATATGAAAGAAGCAAGGAGTAAAGGATATAGAGCACAGCTAAAATATAATAAATTGATAATCAATGATGAAATATACAGAGCAAATGATCTTGCAAATAAAGAAGAACTGATAAAGGAAGATAGGACTGAAAGCACATCAATAAAAAGGACTGCAACAGAGAGATCACCAGAGGGAACAAATTTCGAGGAACAATTAAGAAAAATAACCCGAACAGGTCGAAAAAACTAGTACGTGCAGATAAGCAGGGGGATGACGGTAACGAAACTGGCAATGGACAAGGAAACGACATAAAGGATTGGAAACTTGGAGTATGGAATATAAGAAGTTTAACGAATAAAGAAGAAGAAGTTATATATGAGTTTAACAGAATAGGAACAGAAATACTGGTACTTGCAGAGACAAAGAAAAAAGGGAAAGGAGAAAAGATATTAACGGACGGACACAGACTAATACACTCCGGAGTGAAAGAAAATGCAAGAGCGGCAGAAGGCGTGGGATGCATTATAAACAAGAATTGGGAAGATAAGATCACAAACTGGACAGGGTGGTCGGAAAGAATCCTCACGGTGGAATTAGAAATGCAAGAAAAGAAAAATAACGTTAATTGCAGTCTACGGACCTGACGAAAACGAGAAAAAGGAAATAAAAGATAAATTTTGGGAGGATTTAGCATTAATAACAGAAAGAAGCAAAGGGAAAATATTTGTAGCAGGTGACTTCAACAGTAGAGTGGGAAGAGAGAAAATAACACAGAAACGGTGATAGGAAAATTCGGCGAAGATAAAGAAATAACAACGGAAACAGATTAATAGAATACTGCTCCCGTAATAACCTAATCATAACAAACTCATTCTTCCAGCACAAAAGATACACACAATTACAAGAGAGGTTAAAAGCAGAAATGAGAGATCTATATTAGAATACATACTAGTAGAAAAAATAACAGGCAGATGGTGAAAGATGTTAGAGTCAAAAGAGGAGCGGAGATATACAGCGACCACTACCTATTAACGGGAAAGATAAAGAGACCTGAAAATCAAAAACAAGCAATAAGAGAAGAATATGCAGTTCAGAAAGAAACAATACGTATTTATAAACTACAAGAAACAGAAATAGCAAAGAAATACGAGAACATAATAAGAAGAGAACTACTAACAGATGAAGAAAAGCTAGAACAGATGAATGTGGAAGAGATGTGGAAGAAGATAAAGAACACTCTAATAAACGCAGCCAGATACGCATGTGGTGTAATTAAGACAAATAAGCATATGAAGAGAACCGCCTGGTGGAGTGAAGAAATAAAAGACCAAGTTAAATTAAAGAAGAAGAGGTGGGCAGAATATTTAATGAAAAGACAGAAGAGGCATATAAAACATACAAAGAACAGCGTATAATAGTAAAACATATGGTGACAGATGCGAAAGAAAAACGTGGCAAGACTTTGGGAAAAAGTTAGAAAAAACAGCAGAGAGAACCAAAACTATTCTATAAAGTTTTAAAAACTTAAGGAAAGGGAAAACACCAGATAACACAGTAATAAAGGATAATAATGGAAAGGTACTGTCAAACCCAATAGATATAATGAACAGATGGAGGCAATACTTCCAAGAACTCCTACAGACCCAAGGCACGAATAATGAAGAAAATACACAGACAGAAGACAAACAACAGCATAGAGAAAACGAAGAAGAAGGTATAACAGAAGAAGAATTGACAACAGCACTAAAGAAAATTAAAATGGAAAGTCACCAGGACATGACAGAATCACTGGCGAAATGTTGAAAAAATGGGAAAACAAGGAACAAAGGCGTTCTTAAAATGTTTAACAAAATATGGAAAGAAGAGAGTATACCAAAAGATTGGGAAGTAGGACAGATAGTACCAATATTTAAGAAGGGAGATAGGAAAATATGTAACAACTATAGAGGCATAACGCTGATGAGCATACCTTTAAAGCTGTTCGAACAAATAATTGAAGGTAAACTCCGAACTGTCATAGAACCAACACTAACAGAAGAACAGAGTGGTTTCCGTAAGGATAGAAGCGTACAAGACCATATATTTACAGTGAAACAAATAATTACAAAAATACTTCAATACAACGAGAAAGCCGCCTTTGCATTTATCGACCTCGAGAAAGCTTTCGATAGAACACCCAGAGAGAGAGTATGGCAAAATTTAAGCAACAGAGGAATAAGCCCAAAAGTAACGAGAGTAATTAAAAGTCTGTACCAAAAGACAAGGAACTATGTGATAAACAATAACAGAACATCAGAGGAGTTTACTACAAATGAAGGTTTAAGGCAAGGAGGGTACTGAGTCCGGCATTATTTATCATCTTTATGGATGAAATAATACGAACATGTCACCAGAGGATCAGAGGGTTAAATGTAGGATATAGAAAATTACAACCTATATTTATACGAAACTGTGCATTTGCAGACGATATTATAGTAATGGCAGGAAGCGAAGAAGAACTACAACGAAACCTACTGATATGGAACGAAGAACTAACAAATAACGGTATGAAGATAAACGCCAATAAAACACAAGTGATGCTTATTGGGAAAGATCACCAGAAGATAAAGATGCAAATAAATGGAGAGGAAATTAAACAGATAAAACAGTTCAAGTATCTAGGGTCACTATAGATAATAACGGAAGACAGGAAATAGACATATCCGAAAGGATAGAGAAATGTAATAAACTATATTACGCAATGAACGCAAATTTTATAAACAAAAGAGAGTGACACAAAAACCAAACTTACGGTGTATAAAACAATCTTCAGGCCTATTATGACTTATGGATGCGAATCATGGGTATTGACACAAAAATGAAACTAAGATTAGAAGCCACAGAAATGAAATACTTAAGAAGAGTGAAAGGCGTCTCCTTGAGGGATAAAATCAGAAGCAGTCAGATTAGAGCAGAATTAGAAATTAACCCAATAACAAGCTTCATTGAACAAAGACAATTAGCGTGGTGGGGCCATTTACAGCGGATGGATCAAGATAGACAAGTCAAACGAATATGGGAAACGAGAAAAGTAGGCAAAAGAAAAGGGAAGACCACAGGAAACATGGGATAACACTATAGGAAAAATACTAACAAGGAAAGGAAAAACAGTGGAGGAGGCGAAAGCAATGACAAACAACAGAAAAGAATGGAATAAATTTGTTCGTAACACAGACAATCCAGTTTAATTCAGTTTAATTAAGTTAAGAATGTAGATAAGTATTGTATAATGTACATATAAGCCAACACCAATAAGGTAAATGGCTTTTGATTATATATATATAGTTCAAGGTACTAGGGTTTATTCAGGTAGCAAATTCTATTTGGATTATTACATACTAATGCTTATAATTGCATTACTAGCAGAATGAAAAACTAAAAACAAGAACTGTATAATATTACAGTTATAGTCTAAAAAATACTTAAAGGGAGAAAGAAGAAATGTATACAAAGAGTAAAATAACACTTAGCAAGAATACCATCAAGTAGCGACAATAAACGAAGAGTGAAGCAATATAAGAAGCAAAATGGAAAAAGAATGAGAACTGAAAAAGAAAACATGAAATATGAACTGAGGATATCGAAAGAGACAAAGAAGCATATATAGAACTCCTGTAGACTAGATATTTAAAAGAGAAACCAGGCTAAGACACAAAAATCTTACCAAAAATAGCGGACATTAAATATAGTATATGAAGTGTGTAACAGTCAAACATTAGCATATATGTAAATATAACAAAATTAAATATAATTAAAGAGAAACAATGAAAAACTGCTATAAAAAAATGATTATATAAAGAAGTATAAGTCGTGAGTAGCAAAATAAGCTCTAATTATTACAGTTTGTGATAAGTGAGTTATAAAACAGAAAAACCATAGCACTATACGTAAAAATATAAAACCGGTTAAATATTACACCTTATACATATACGTTTGCAGAAATGCAAAACTCTAACTTTATGGAGAACAGTAGAAGTTATATTTCTTTTCAAAAAGGCAACAAAAATGACTCCCATAGCTACAGAGGTATTAGCCTATTAAATAACACATATAAGATATAATCAAAAAGCCTTACCATTTGACTGAAAATATTAATACAAACACTTTCATGATAAAAAAAGACACGAACGTTTATGCAACGATAAAAGCAGCTGTTACAAAAACGCAGAAAGTTTAATGTCAACACCCATATAGCTTTTATTGATTTTAAAAAGTTATTTGGCAGTGTTGAACAAAATAAGCTTTCAATGCATGCACACCACATCTCACAAAGAAAATTGACAGCTTGTACTACAAGACACAAAAAAAATGGTAATAAATACAGCTACAAAATTTGCCGAAGAAATAGAAATTGAAAGAGACAAAGCTACAGTCTATCTTATGCGCTTTTTCACTTATACATTGCTCACATCTTCAAGCACTGCAAACTAGACGTACATACTAAAGTATAGCTAAATCAAAACACTTACCTAAACACGTTACTACTTGGCAACGATAAAGTAATAATACAAAAAAACGAAAACACTCCAATTGTTAATCCATAGCCTAAACTGAAAATGTAGAAAATACAATTTTACAACATCTTTGGACAAAATAAAAGTTATGGCTTTCAAAAATAAAGAGTTTTGTCAGTCAGTTTTCAATAAGTAATCATTAGGACAAGTACCGTAATGAAAAGAGTATTGAACAACAAAACCCAAAAGGACAAAAACCATGTTTTGCAAGATTGTGGCTAGACTAATACCAGTATACGGAAACAAAAGTTGGGTAAACATTAAAAAAGACAACAGCAAAATACAGACAGCAAAAAGTATGTATTTAGGAAGGTTAAAAGGCTATAGGAGGGAAGTTTTAACATGAAAAAACTAAATATCAACGTTATAAACGAAGCAGTAGCCTATTATAAAGAAAAATGGAGATAACAATTAGTAAAACAGGAAGCAAAAGAATACATAGTAAAAAACACATATAAGACGGACTAGGACTAAATCAAAAAATAAATTACATTTTCCTTAGCCCATTATAATAAAAACACATTTTCTATAGCACAACAGTATGAGTACTGAACTCCTTTTCGAAATAGTCGCCCAGGATTCTTAAACATTCTTCATGCGGCCGATTACATGCATGTAAAAATGTTATATAATATTTTTTAATTACTTTTTCTTGCTATTTATAACTTGCAGCAAAATTCTCACCCTATAGATTTTATTTAGGAGTTACAAAGTATTAGCAGCTTTAGTATTTTAGAATTATTAGAATATTGCTACATTTTTGCTCTCTACAATACATTAAAAAAGCGTTTTGAAGTAGATGTTACTGAATTGTTTATTTCATACAACGATAGAGGTTACGTATTTTTACTGCAACAATTGTATATTTTTTAATTATTAAAATTTACTTTAGATTAACATAATGATATTTTTGTGCAGTTGTATTTTAATTCAGATAATATAATATATGTTTTACATAATTTTGTCGGTTGTGCATTTAAAAAAATAATGTCAAAATAAAAGACAAATGTTGGAAGCTTGTTCTTCCGGTAGATTGTAATACAAAAAATCAGATAATCTCAACAAATCGACTACAGACTTCTAAGGGACTTTTATAAGAAATATAAAAACAAGGAGGCAAGTAAAGCAAATTAAAATCAAAAGTATAAGTTTTAAAGCAAATTTGAATATCAACCTAAGCAGCTATTATTAAGTGCCTTAATTAATTAACATCAATATTAGCACTAACATTGGCTCTTCTTTATCACTAAAAATATCAAGCAGGAGTAGCTGAATTAAATATTAAAGATTTATTTATGTTATTGGCCCTTATTTACTTCCATCTTAAGACGAAAATATTTTTTAAATTTTCTGAAAAAACAAGTTTCATCTACACTATATGAACAAAAATAATCGGATACCCCTCTAGAAAAGTGGATTTAGCTACTACGCACACTGATACGTCATAGATTGAGATAAAATTGGAGATAGTAACAATTGTATGTCACACACGTAGGTTTGACAATCAATGGAATAAATTAAAATGCATTGATGGCAAAATAATAAGTCTCACTCAAACATTATACTAGAATCAAAAAGCAACAATTAGAGTAGAAGGAAAAGTGTCAACCGAAATAAATATTTGTAGAGGAGTTGGGCAAGGGTGTGTGTTATCCCCGATACTATTTAATTTATACTAGAAGAAATATTTTGTCGAGCTCTTGTCAGTACTTCAGCCGGAGTAGTAATCAACGGAAAAAGTTTAAATTATATCAGGTACTCAGATGAAATCGTAATTATCACAAGTAGTAAAGAATATTTACAAGAGCTCATGGAAATCTTACAGTAATGAATTTGGGATGAACATAAATCTCAAGAAAACAAAATATATGGTTATAAACAAAGAACCAATTAATCCTCAACTACAACTGGTAATTAACAACACTGTGATTGAACGCGTAAAGAAGTATTAGTATTTGAGTAGGATAATAAATGAAGATAACAAACACAGCACAGAAATAAACAGACGAATAGAGATTGCAACGGCAGCTTTCATAAAAATAAGATTACTGTTAATCAAATAAAAACTATAATATAAAGCTGAGATTACGTACATGACGATGCTATATCCTTTTACTGTTGCTGTATGGGAGTGAGACGTGAACACTGAAAAAAAACCTAAAGAAAATCGAGCTGTTTGAGCTATGGGTATAACGACGTATTTTAAAGATACCATGGACCGATAAGATTACTAACCGTGAAGTACAGCAACGAATTTGAAAAGAAACAAAGCTCGTATTTGCTACACAGAAACGAAAACTGGAATACTTAGGACTCATTGTGAGAGGTATAAGAAATTATGGCTAATTATACAGGAAAGATAAATAGAAGAAGATTCATAGGCAGAAGACGTATCTCTTGGCTAACAAATCTCTGCGAATGGTTCAATTGCATTTCAGTATATCTACTAACATCTAAAATCCGTATAGCCTTGATGATCCTTAATCTCCATGGAGAGAAGGCGCTCTAAGTTGGCAGAGTTATTATTTTAAACGTGGCATGATTATTGGGTATCTTTGTTGTAATAGGTCGGTTCATAAATTATTAGCTTTATTACTGCTACGTAAATAAATTTAATGGTCGTAACAGTCAAACTCTTCAGTAGTAACGATCGTTCGTACTTTTCGATGTACTTTAAGCGTCGTTAGCACGAAAAATATTCTTTTGGAGTTAAAGAACATGGATTTTCACAGTTGTGCGGCTACTCGCAAACAATATAAAAACGGTCAATGCCACACGCAGCTTGCAAAATGCAAAACTCACCACCATTAAACTGTGGTGCAATGGGAACAAGTTATTTGTTGAATCTTGTTAGATGATCTAAAAATTCAATTAACGCGTCTGAGTGTGGCGGATGTCAGGAGAATGCCAACAGTCAGCTTTGGAGGCGTAGACATTGTGGTTTGCGACTGTCTTCCGTGGTTTGGTCTAGGTCTCTTTGCTTTTGTTGCAGAAGTATAAACACTAAAATGTATCTTTACATTTTTGACAATTATGTGCTTCAAACGCAGCTCGGGGAAGGGCCGTTTATTAAGATGGGTAACGAATTCGTAGCTAACTTATTTATGACCGATTTTAAAATAAATACCCTTCTCTTAAAACCTACTTATTGAATAAGGTATGTTGACGATACTTTTGCCACCTGGTCTCGCGGACATGATATGCTTTCCAAATTTCTTTCCCACCTCAATAAATTTCATACAAATATCAAGTTTGCAATGGAAGTCGAACATAATAATTTCCTTCTTTTTTTGGACACTCATAATCAAAAATCCTTCGAAGATACTAAACGTTATCTGGATCCAAAGTTCCATCATCCTACTCAAATTAATTTAGTGGCAAAGTCCCTAATCACCGAATCTCTTAGACTTTTCGATAGTGAAAACCGACAAACTGAAATTAATACCATTACCAAAATATTAATTCAAAAGAGATATTCTCAAAATTCTCTAACCCACATCATTAACAATGTACCATCTTCCAAAACCCATAAACTTCCCGACCAAACCGTTTTTACCTTATATCAAAGGTATTACTGATAGAATAGGCCCCATACTGAGTAAACAAGATATGTAAACTGTCTTCATAGACAATAATAAGACAGCTGACTTCATCCGCTCAGCTAAGGATTATTACACCCACGAATCCTAAGGTGGCTACGAAATACCTTGTGGTAACTGTGACAGAACCTACACAGGACGAACTAACAAATAAATATCCAATCGTATATACGAATATTCTTGAGCGGTACGTAAGGGTGATATTTTTTCTGCCTTTGCCAAACAGAATAAGGAAACCGGACATACAATTCATTTTTCCAATTCCAAAAAATTCGCTCCCATTTCCTATCCTACCAGTGGAATTATTCGAGAGGTCATTGAAATTAAAAACATCCTGGATGTCTCAATACTCGAAACGAAGGTCAACACATACCCGCCATTTGGAAACCGTTAATTATCACATGTCATCACTTACGCAACATGTTACAACAAACTTTTCCAACCCCAGTACATTTCCGGCACAAACATATCCCCATCAAACTTTCACTTCTGTTTTTACAAGTAGTGAAGTAGGACACACGAAAAGCCAAAATCTAAAATTATAAAAGCTTTAATTTGTTTTTTAACATTTTTAACTTTTTACATTTGAATAAAAATAATTAAATTGTTCTATTAATGAATATTCTTAACATACATAACGCAACTAATAAAGATAACATGCCCACATAAATTCTGTTTAACACATATCAACTGTTTTCACTGTCAAGCCTAGCATAAGATAATTTTAACTTTGTTTTATATGTAAAAGGCGATACCTTCGCATATTTGTTACAATTAAAATACTACATGTGGTCCCATGCCGTTTTAATGAGCAACTAATTTAATTTACTGTTTAAATTGACCCTTTTCTATATTTTGTTAAATCAAGTATAGTTTGCCCGATATACAAGTTTACATTTTTTAACAAAATCTACATTAAAATTCATTTGATATTTAACTTAAAACTGTTAAAAGCATATATAACAATGGCTAAAAGCTAAAACGGCTATATTATATCAGATAAAGTTATGTCGCATGCTATTTTTATTTTATTCGTACCTCAAATGAGTACTTTATTTTACAGCCGTTTAAAAAGCTATTCAACTTTCAACGTAAACTATAATTAAGTAAATAAAACACTTTAAATGTAGTAAATAAAAAAATTTGTTGTGCTATGGATGTTAGTCGTTTTTCTCTTCAACTAATGCGATATCTTAATAGACCAGTTTTGTGTTAAATGCTTCTAATATAAATTCTGTTTTTATAGCATATTATAGAGAATCTGTAAAAAAGAGGAAGGCGTTAATTAATTTATTTTTAAATGTTTTAATTTTTTACTTAAATTAACTTTTACAGATACTAACAAAGTCTATGTAGGGTGCATTACCGTAAACGGGTGTGTTTTTGACGCTCCGTTATAGAAGTTAAATTTTAGGCCGTATCAAGCAGCAGAAGAAGAAAAAATAAGTAAAGAAGTCGTAGCCACGGGAAAGATTTTGCAAAATAGGCAACCCATTTTATGAGAGAGAATTTTAGCAGAAACTTACGAGAGAACCACACATAATGAAGCTAAAAAAAGTGAAAATTGTCTCCACGTCGACTGCGCAAACAAGGGTTGATCCTCCGAGGTGCAGAACCGGGTGAAAACCCCTGTCGCTGTATTGGACGGAAAGAATAGAAGAAATGTTTGCGAGAATTGAGAAGAGACTAAATAATATGAACTGAAAGCTGGAAAATTTAGCTCTAAAAGGAAAGAAAAACAAAAAGATGAATTAGCAATTAAAAGAATAAATTACATAGCAGGGAAAAATGGAAATATTATAAAAGAAAATAAAAAAGAAATAGTCAAGGGCCTAGTAGATGATGAATTAAAAGAGGAAGTAACAACACAAAAAAATGAGAAAAAAATTTGAATAAACATTGTTATAACTAGAAACTCTAAAGAAGCAAGAAGGATTGGGAAATATAATCACAAAGGTCCAAGCCAATTATAATAAAGCTATGGAAGTATGCAAAGAAAATTAAAATCCTAAAATATGCGAAAAAATTAAAAAGATGTAATTATGTATAGAGGATAATTTCACGAAAGAAATACAAGAGGAGAGGAAAAATTCTCAATGATAACGGGCGTAAGAACAAAATGGTAAAAAGCAATAATAAAATATAACTAATTAATAGTAAACGATAAAATATACGAAAAGAAGAGAAAAGAAAGACTTAGAAATAGAGGAAGAGGGAATGATTACATCAAACAATAGAATAATTGGTACTAGACCGTCGGATGAAGACCAAAGAGCAGTACAGTCAAGAAAAATAACCAAAACTATGTGGGAAAAAACTAGCCAAACTAAATAAACAGGAACAGAAAAAATGATAAAAACAACAAACAAGGCAATTATAAGAAAAAATCAGAAAGATTAATAATTAAAAGCTAAAGTTGGTAACCTGATGCACTCAATTAAAAAAATAAAAAGATTTAAAATACAGATTGTCGTCTTAGAAGAAACAAAAAAAGTCGAAAATTGCCGAAATAGAGAATTTAACCTTTTTAAAGGTGAAGGGAAGATAGGAAATTAGAAACGGGTTTTAAATAGACAATAATTTCAAAGAAAAAATAATAGACTTTAGAGCAGTATCAAAAAGAATGTGTACTACAAAGTTAAAAGGAAGAAAAAGGAATATAAGCATAACAAACCTACACGCACCTACAGAAGTAAAAGATGAGGACGAAAAAGACATACTTATGAACAGTTAGCAGAAGAATATGATAAATTATATAACCATAACATAAAAATTATCATTGCAGATTATAATGCAAAAGTTGGGCAGAAAGATATATAAGAAAGTATCATAGGAGAACATAACAAGCACATAGAAATCAACAACAATGAATTAAAAATGATAGGCTTTGCAGCCGAGAAAAGTGTTATTGTAAGAACTACGAGAATGTAAAGGAAGAGATACATAAGGAAACACGGATATTCCTCGGCGGAAGAACAAGAAATCGGATCGACCATATATTAATAGGAACACGTACGAAAATAATTACAAAAATTAAGAGTAGGAGAGAAGCTAAAGCCGGATCGGACCACATTTTAGTCATATTAACGTGTAGGAAGGATCTGCAGACAAATGATAAATACAACGAAATAAGAGTCTTGGCAAAAATATATGTTGATATTTAGGTGGAAATAAATAAACGATTTATTAGAAAGATGCAACGAATGTGTATTACTAACTTATAGGTTAAAAGCGTACAAGTAAATCATAGATAGAGACAGAGAGCCTAATTGAATATAGGTGTTGCCAACTTATAATATGGTTGCGTTCTCGTTTCCCAACACTCCCCACAGAACGCAGACCCATTTTACTGATACAGAACAAATGTTTTTCAAAGGTAGTACCTTTAGTCAAGTTATCATCTACCATGTTGCAACCATTCACAAACTTAAATTTAACTTTAGAATTAACAATGTTTTCCCTAAGAAAATGTAAACGAATATTTATATGTTTAGTTTTTGGTTTATAAAAGTCTGTTGATGCCAGTCTTATTGCACTTTGATTGTCACAGTGGATGAGTAGGGCGCCGTCTCCACCTTGACCGAGCTCGGCCATCAGATGCCGCAGTCACAGAGCCTCCTGGGTTGCCGCCGCCATCACCATGTATTCGGCCTCCGCTGTAGAGAGTGCCAGATATATCAGACATCCCACCGCTTCCCTGTATGGGATACTTTTGTTCCCATCTTCAGGATTTTTCTAAATTTTGCATTCACCTCTATCAGGGTACAAACTGGTTTGCATTCAGACATATTAAAGCGGTCCAATACTAGGGTTATGTATTTTTCTTGATCTAACGTAATCATACCTGCCTCTCGGTTCCTATTTATGTTTATGCCGATACAATTCTTCATTTCACCTAGGTCTTTCATACTGCATTCTCCTTTTAACTTGTTTTTAATCTCTGTTGTTTTATCCTTATTATTTGTAAATATCAAAAGATCATCCACCCACACTGCAATGAATATAGTTGCAGACTCATTTACTAAATAATAAATACAGGGATCCACATGTGATCTCTGTAAGCCAATTTTTAATAAAACATTGTTCAATTTAAGATTCCACACATACTTGATCATTTTCTTTGTAGTATTCTGGTTGTGACATGTAGATCTCAGTATCTATGTCACCCTGAAGAAAAGCACTTATGGCATCCATCTGAAACATTTCTAAATCATACTTCGCAGCCAGTGAAAGTAAGAATCGAACAGATGTATATCTTACAACAGGAGCATATGTCTCATCATAGTCACTTCCTTTTCTCTGAGTACACCCTTTGATGACCAATCTTGCTTTAAATCGGATAATCTCACCTTTTTCATTTGTTTTAGTTTTATAGACCCATTTACATGGTAAGACTCTTTTCCCAGATGGTGCATCAACCAGTGACCAAGTTTTGTTTTTGATCAGAGAGTCATACTCTTCTTGCATAGCCTTTTTCCATTGGTCAGCATGAGATGATGATAATGCTTCGTCTGCTGCATGTGGATCATTTAAATTAAGTATTGGACAGAAGTAACTTACATCATGGTCATCTGTTTCTGCATACTGAACAGTTCTCCGTGGACGTAAATTTATGTTTCTTATTGGTGACTCGAGATCAATCTATTGCTCTGGTATGTAAGATGAATTGTTATTCTCGCCAGACAGGTAGTCCTCGCTTGACTCACCAGTAAAATGGTCTGTGCTGTCCTCTAATTCTTCCTTACATGTTTCTGTATCTTGGACTGCTGCTGTTGCATGTACAAGGTAAGTATATATTATTATCGTATTTTTCCATATTTTCTAGAAATACTACATCTATACTTTTTATGATTTTATTGGTATCTGGATCAAGTATTCGGTAGCCTTTGATAGATTCACAATAACCAACAAACAGTAACTTTCTGGATTTGGAGTCCCATTTTTGGCGTTTTTCTTTTGGAACTTGTGTCATTACTTCACAGCCAAATACTTTTAAATTAGACAAGTTGGGTTTCTTGCCAGTCCACATCTCCATAGGAGTTTTACCATTAATTGATTTTGTAGGTGATCTATTAATTATATATGCTGCCGTTGCAAGGGCCTCTGCCCAGAACTGTTTTGCAAGCTGAGCATCAAACAACATACATTTTGCTCTTTCCGCCAGAGTCCTGTTCATCCGTTCAGCAAGACCATTCTGCTGGGGTGTGTACGGAGCACTTGTTTGATGTTCAATCCCATGTTTGTTCAAGAAATTTTCAAATTCTCTATTGCAGTATTCTTTTCCATTATCAGAACGATAATTTTTCTCTCATGTTCATTCTCTACTTTGTTTTTGTAATCTTTGAAAACTTCCGCAATATTCAATTTATTTTTCAAAAAATAGACATGAACTTGTCTTGTGTAATCATCGATAAAAGTAATAAAATATTTCATACCTCCCAAAGATTCTTGCTCCATTGGTCCACATAAATCAGTGTGGACCATCTGCAAGGGTTGTGAAGATCTTGAGCCAATGTTGTTAAAGGGCAATCTGGTTTGTTTCCCCGAGAGACAGGTAGTACAAGTAATAGAACCTTTATTTTTGTCTGAGAATGGCTGAACTCTCTCAGCACACTCCAGCAGCTTGTTAACATCTGAAAAATTCAGGTGTCCCATGCGTCTATGCCACAGAACCAAACCATTTAAGTTATCTGAACAAGACAGGTTAGAAAATACCTCTCGGTGTGTGTTTAACAAATCTAAATCGTTGACTAGTGTGGCCGAACACAGGAGCTTTCCATTTTTATCATAGATATCACAACCTTCATCTCTAAAATTTACATTACAGCCATTTTTCACCATAGCACTGACTGACAGGAGGTTTGCAGCAAGTTTAGGTATGTATAAAACTTGTCTTACCTGAATTTTGCTTTCTTTATTACAATTTAGCAATAAATAGACCTTTCCCATACTTTCCACAGGTAGCGATGTCTTACTGGCAACAGTTATGGTGGGTATCGGTGTACTTGTAACATCATACATCCAGTCACGTCTATATGTCATGTACATGGAGGCACCCGAGTCCACATACCACAGGTCCGGATTCATTGTCTAAGGAGATGCTGAAAAAGCTGCAACAAAACCTTTATTTCTTTCTGTATTTTCTACATTTTTCTTTTTCGAAGCACGACAATTCTTAGCAAAGTGTCCATGCTTGTTACAATTATAACATCGCTGTCCTTTGTAGGCCTTTGTTGAATCATGTCGATTTCTTTGAATGACCTTTTTCCTTGTGAAGAATGCTAAATTATCAGAACATTGAACTTCCTGCAGGAGTTTAGATTTAATAGAATCAACACTTATCTTGATGCCAGAGCTCTCCAGTCCCATGATCATGGGCTTATAAGCTTCAGGGAGGCCGGCTAACATCAGTGTACCGAGCCATTCATCATCAATGTCAAACTTAATATTCCTGAGCTTGTGGGCGGTCGACATTATTTTATTCACATAATCATCTACGCTTCGAGAAGAATCCAATGTAGTTGTTATCAGGTCTCTCAACAAGGCTACTCTCCTGTATAACCCGCTGTCATCAAAAACCTGTTCCAAACTCTCCCAGACTTCTTTACAAGTAGTTGCATTCTGAACGTGTACGTAAATGATAGGATCCAGTAATAAAATCAACTTAGATTTCGCCTGGGTCTCTTTACTTTGGGTTGTATTGGTACCGGTGACACAACTCCATAAATCGTCGAGTTCGAAATATGCCTGGACTGCAAACTTCCAACTGGCATAGTTATCTCTTCCAACTAGTCTGTCGATATGAAATGGATTGTAACCTGAATTCAACATCTTCTTTGCGTAATTATGATTTACACGTGATTTCTGACCGAGCACGCCGCCTCGGTTAACCTCAAAATGTGTGACGGACAAAAAACACGTCGGCCGGTTTTCTTAGTTTCTACTGCATTTACTTTTTCTTCTGTTTCCACAAGTAGCACTCAACCACGCTCTGCTACCATGTTGATATTTAGGTGGAAATAAATAAACGATTTATTAGAAAGATGCCACGAACGTGTATTACTAACTTATAGGTTAAAAGCGTACAAGTCAATCATAGATAGAGACAGAGTACCTTATTTAATATAGGTGTTGCCAACTTATAATAAGGTTGCGTTCTCATTTGCCAACAAGATATAATACGGAAACATTCAAGGATGAAAAAACAAAGCAAGAATACGAGAAAAACAGAAGAATACAAAATTTGGATCTAACACTCTAAAATAGATAAAATATGAGAAAACAACAAATAAGTAACAGCATAAATAAATGCATTAGTGATACTAAAAAAAACAAAACATATGGTTTGATAAAGAGTGTAAAGAAAGATTTTAAGAAGTAAGAAAGAAAGGGCAAAATAAAATAGAGAAAAATAATGAAGAGAATAAACAAGAGTATAAGAAAACTTGAAAGGAAATTTAAAAATGCGCAAAGAAAAGAAAAGGCAATATAACACAAATAAATTGAGGGAAATACAAGAAAAGTTTTCAAATAAGAAAATAAGATCATTTTACCAAGAAGTAAAAAGAAAGAAAAGGGGTAGCAGAAGGAAATATATAAAAAATAATTAGAAAAGCTGGTATGTAGGTCTAGGAAAATAATGGAAACATGGAAACACTACTTTAAAGAGTTTGTCAATGGCAATATGCAGGAAGAACAGGAAAGGATAAATATACAAATGCAGAATGAAACAAAATTAATACAACCAACAGAAAAAGAAATAGTGGAAATAATAACAAAATCAAGAAACAACAAAAGTCCAGGAGAAAGGAATATAGCAGCCAAAATATTAGAACATAAAGTATACAAACTTATTAAAATATGAAAAATGAAAAAATTCCAAAGAAATGGTATAAAGCACTAATAGTTCTATTGCACAAAAAAGGATTAAGTTAATTTGTGGAAATTATAGAGGCTATTAGATACCTGTTATAAAGTTTAAGCCCAAATATTAAGAACAAGGTTAAACTTGTATGCGGAAGAAGTATTTAGACTGGATTTGAATAAGGCAGATCAGTAATAGACCATATTTTTGCCTTAAAAAAATACAAACTACCTATTATATACAGTAGATTTATATGTACTGTTTATTGACTTTAAACAGGCATACGACAGGATTAAAAGCAATATTGTACAAAGCAATAAATAATTTGGGGATACCAAACAAATTTTACTACTACAACTTTTAGCTACTTTTCTAAAATCACCCCCCATCCCCAGAATTATGCCCCCAATTGCATCGGATCACTTTATAAGCATCATATTCGTGATCAGCAAACCCAAAAACTCTTATATAGACAGTTTAAACACAAAAAACAAACAAATTTGAGGTTTTTTCCAAATTCGCCCCCATCCCCAGAATTATGTTCCCATCCAAGTGCATTGGGGCACTTTTAAACATCATGCACGTTATCAGTGACTCCGAAAACCTTTATTTAGACAGTTTAAATTCGGGAAACAAACAAATTTGTTGTAATTCCCTAAAATCACTCCCCATCCCCAGAATTGCGCCACCCAAGTGCATCGAGGCACTTTATAAGCATCGTATTTGTGATTAGGAATCCCAAAAACCTCCGAGTAACGGGAATGACCTTATTTTGACCAGTATTAAGAATGAAATAAAATATTCTTTTGAGCCTGCAAAAAGTGTATCAAATAAATGCATTTTTTGCGTCCACAAAGGCACTTTCGAATTATAACAAAAAAATATGTAGTAACATGCGTTTTGGAATGTCTCGATACGTATACCCGCTAAAAATTTCGAGCATTTTTACTAAATTGCCTCGGCTACTACTGGATAGACGACAGAAAAAATGTAGAGCTTTCACAGTGCTTATTTTAAAGGTGTCAGAATATATGTACAATATTTAATAAATCATACTATTTCATACTAAACCTAGAAATCTTTTGCTATTGTAATTGCAATATTTTGTACTATATGTCTAGATATTTTCTAAACAGGTCATGTTTCAATTGTTTATTCTTCTGGGAAAATGTAACAAAAAATGATGCAATTGTGCATTCATACCGACCAGCTCTTTGAATTTCCACAGAATAGTGTGCTCATGGAGAATTATTAAACTTTTTTTAATATAAAGAACAATAATTTATTGAAGGTTTCACGGGTCTCGAGAATTTTACCCCTCCTTCTCGATTGGCCTGAGTACTGCTCTTGAAAATGTTTCAACATTTCTAATACGATTCATTGATAACAGCTATTATTTAGTCACGTAATCCTCTGGGTGACATATATATGTGCACAATATAATTTAGAAATTTTAAATTATAATTTAAAAATAAAACCTTAGTTTTTAAGTTGCGGTACAAGTGGTACTTCATATAGCGGACTTCATAGGTCAAAGACCTTTCTATACTTGCGAAATCAGACAGTCTGAAAATTATTCCGTCGATTCTATTGCAACTGAGATACGATATTAAAAACAGAGAAGGTCGGCGAGTTCTAGAGCAATTTTTCTGAATCAGAAGACCTGATCTCTGTAGACGGGCCAAAAACAGGGAAATCCGATGAGTCTATATTCCAGCGAGGCCCTATAATTCGCTGCCGGTTTGAGGAGCGCGGCCGGCTAATTTATGGCCCCACGTCTACTTTCTGGATCACCCAGCGGGGCATTCGTTGGTTTGCCTTATTTACTGCCCGCCGGGGCCGCGTCACGCTTCCGCTCACCTCTGCGCGGGCCGCCCACAATATCTTACCTAATTTTTCACTGAATTACGCTCAATACGGCATTTTATTTATTTAGAGGACCCGGCTAATTCGATACATAAATCTCGGGCCCGCATGGAAAACAACCTCCCCGATCATCCCGCCGGGGGAGAGCGCGGCTTTATTTGTTCTTTGCCCGCAAAATAAGATGGCAGAGGGCATTTTTCAGCGTTCGAGCGGGAAAAGGGGCGGTATCTCTAAATCAGCGATTATTATTTCTAAACAAAGTAAGCGGAGAGAAGAATGGGTTTCGGGGTTGCGCGGGAAATAGAGGTGCAGCAGGCGATTAACCTTCAGGCGTCGTACATCATTTACTGACACGTCTGTGGTTTTCTGTGTGAAAAACAGGCTATGGGGGAGATTGTGGGCTTATCTCGAAAAGCAATTTTATTATATCCAACCAGGCATTACTTGGTGGGATGATTTTTAGTTGTATATAGAATAATATACGATATCATTTTATAGTTGTAGACGTATACTATAATTTATTTTTTATATTAGACGGGAGTACGTCAGCAGTTATTGGCAATACTGTATTTGTGTTTCTATTGTATTATTATTACTGTTAAGTTTGAAAGGGTTTAATGACAGATACAATGTTTGCAAAAGTATCTTTTTTAACAATGAACATATGTATCAGATGTATATTTAAACTTTTTAGAGCAGTATGAGAATAATTTTTGTTATAAAGTACCTATGAATGTATTAGAAGATATTCATGGTGGAATTGCTCCATAAAAAATACCGAACACTGTCATCACAGGGCTACTGCAGACGAAAAACTGAAGACCATGTTATATTTCTAATAATAACAAATTCTAAATAAGCCTTTAACTTATAATGTTGGATTAGCACGTATGTTTAAGCATTTTTCAACAAACTAGTACAATAGTAAAGTTAACGTTATTTTATTAAACATGGATTTATTGCATCAATACTAGTGTATTCTTATCTTTAAATTGCAAATTTATGATTTTATGGAGGGTTTACTAAGTATTACAATAATACTGTTATTATAGTTTAGTGTTAAGCTTACTAAGTCTAAAATAACATGTTAGTGAATACCTTTCTTTCTTATAATTAATCTTTTACTTTTGATCTAAATATTAGGACGGAGTAACGAAAAATTTTGAAATGGTTGTAAATAAAAAGTATTCTTTATTTTTAAAATTGATTGTGAGTCTCCGCAGTGTTATCGCTACCCCGAGCGAATTATCTGGAAACACAGTTTATATTTAATATTAAACTTCATTTAATAGGTGTATAAATAAGTTCTCAGCTTTAGATTTCACAGGACGCAAATCACCGTTTATATGTAACGTATTAGTCCGCCCTCTTGCGGTTTTAAAGCAATGACATTTGGTCTTTCGAAACATCATGCGATTTGGCGTTTGATGCACATAACTTCAATAATCAGCTGTGTTCACGATGGCAATCACAAAAGAGCATATTCGATTTTCTATCCACTTCGCGTTTCATCTTAAGAAAAACGCTGCTGAAGCCATCGAAATGATTTGTGCTGCATATGGTGAGAATGCTGTAAGTCATGCAACGTGCAAAAAGTGGTACCAAAGATTTCGTGGAGGAGAGTTTAGTCTTGAAGATCAACCACGCGCTGGACGCCCTCAAAGATTTGACACGGATGAGCTGCAGACGCGTTAGGCTGGGAACTTCCCCCACATGCGGCGTATAGCCCAGACATGGCCCCTTCCGATTATCATTTATTCCGGTCGTTACAGCATCACTTGGCTGATACGCACTTCAAAACAGAAGAAGAAGTCCGAAAATGCATCGATAACTTTATCGTCTCCAAGCCGGTGCGCTTCTATCACCAGGGAATTCGCAAGCTACCCGAAAGATGGCAAAAGGTCATCGATGCCAACGGAGAATACTTTGATACTTAAGCTTTTTTGTTTGTTTTTAAATGAAACTTTAATTTTGCAGAAAAAAGCTGAGAACTTATTTATACACCTACTACACTGGTAAACATTGTTTATGTCACATGAACTTAGTAATGATTTTTGTTTATGTTGCCACACCTACATTAAAAAATATATAGTTTCGTTCTAGTCACGTTCAGTTTTTTTTTGTGACGGTTACATATTCATTTCTAACCTCAATACACGTTTTTGTTTGAATAACTTCATTTCGTCAACTGTATAATTACTGTATTTAACTAACTTACATTTTATTTGTTAGTTATATTGTAAATATACTATGAAAGTGTTTTAACAACCCCGATAGTTTTTGTCATATGCGTGGAGAATTAACTTTTACATCTCAGCGTCGAAATTTCAGGCTATTAATTGAACAGTGTTATTTAGATTATTTTGGATTTCCTGTGTCGTATCAAGATACATCCTGGGCTCCACATATATGTTGTGTAACGTGTATGAGACTTTTATTAGGTTGGGCTAAACAAGAACCTAGACATTTGCCATTTGCTATACCAATGATTTGGACAGAACCAAAAGATCATATAAGTGATTGTTATTTTTGTTTAACTCAAACAAAAGGCATTACAACCAAATCTAAACACATTATCCAGTATACAAACTTATCGTCGGCCGTCAGACCCATTCCACATGGTGCTGAACTGCCTGTTCCAAAGCCTCCAAATCAACCATAAAAGTGACTCAAGTTATGAACCGTAAACCTCAAAGGAGCCTCATTTATTGACACAAAGTGATTTAAATGATTTAGTACGTGATTTGAATCTATCAAAAAAAAACAGGCTGAACTTTTGGGGTCTAGATTAAATGACTGGAATTTACTTTCTTCTGATACGAAAATAAATAAATGAATTAATAAATGAACTTCTAATATCATATAAAGCTTTGGAATGTAATATGTCCTTAAAAATACACATGCTGGGCTCTTATCTGGATTTCTTTCTTGCAAATTTGGGTGCTGTGAGTGATGAACCAGGCGAGAGGTTTCATCAGGACATTTCCTTAATGAAGAAGCGCTACCAAGGGAAATGGAGTCCAGGGATGCTAGTAGATTATTGTTGGAAACTTAAAAGAGACCTACCAGAAGCTAAATATTCACGAAAATGATAATTACTTATTGTAAATTTAACAATAATTTCTTTAAGTGTAGCTAATTTTCCTACTTTTTACAAAAATATATGTTTCGATATCACAAGGATACCCGATATGCCAATTTTTTTTCCTTAATATATTATTGCTTGATAGCCCTAGTATATTAAAAATTTGATATGAGTTTTCGTGCGACAAGAAAAATACAAAATTTTGTTAACCAGTGTTATTTTCAACGTTAACCTATTGAAACTAATACTTAAGAATTTCAAAAATAAAAGCAGTCTCCCTCTACTGGGGTGACACAATGTCAAACACCAAATGAAATAGCGATCATCTCTTACCACCAATCAGTAATCTATAGAAGAAGTACCTATGGAATTGTGAAACACTCACAAAGCAAATAAAATATTATCTGCCAGAACACATCTGCCACACAGAACAAGACGCAATCAGTAATACTCCTTCAGGACCTCCTAAATTAGAGACCAAAGTTAAAATTTTGCCAATATTTTTTCATGGATGAGTCAATTACAAATAGGTAATTGAATACCTCAGTAACGTTGTTAAAAATAAATCTATCACTGCTCTCAGCAGAATATTTTTATTTAAAATCACTTTAAATTTGGAGGCTGACTACAAAACCTGTGTAATAAAATAGCCTTCCATACATACCAAAACTCTAACGAAAGCCTCTATTGGTTGTCATTAAAAATGCACCACTATCGTTAACAGAAGAAGAAATACTAGGAGAACTAGTCCAACACCACCTTCTTATAATAAGGATAACCAGGCTTTTTAATAAAAATAAACAACCAATTTGCTCAGTAATTCTGACAGCACATGAGAAAGCTAAAGAAATTTATAAAATTGACACTTTATACCATACTCTGGTAACAGTTGAACCAAAACGGACATCTGGAAACATTCCCCAGTGCCATAGATGCCAACACTATGGCCATACAAAGAATTACTGTCGTCTATAACTAAGGTGCGTAAAATGCCTATGTAAACATCATTATACTGCCTGTGATAAGGATAAAAATATTTCCGCGATTTGCACCAACTGCGGAGGCACTCATCCTGCTAACTTTCGTGGCTGCTTGTATTTCCAACAATCTAAGTACAATAAAGATAATTTATCGAGGACTAATTTTAAAACAGGTAGCAATAGACAAGAATCTCCTCCAAATAACAACAGCATAAATTTTCCACCTCTTTCAAAAACTGATGGATCAGCTAATCCAAGTCAGCCTTAGAGTACTTTAAATCAGGACACAGACTCACTAACTCATACAATTTGAAAAACTATCCTCAATTTAATTCAGCTCTACCGTAGGGCAGATGAAACAATCCTATTAACAAATTTAATACCTTTACTCCTTAATGGACTATAACAATATCAGCACTATTAATCATTTAAAAATCTTCATTTAGAATTCTAATTGAGTCAAAGCCTCAGTGAGAAGTATTCTCAAATTTTCTTGCAAGATACAATCTAGGTGTGGCATGCATCATAGGAGTACACTTAACAATTCATGAAGGCTTTAAAATTTCCGGCTACCACTGCTACCGTTCGGATCGAAATGCAACGTTTAATAGAAAACTTAATGAGGGTCGCACCAAATTTGTACAACTACCCGCTAATCAATAAAAAATCGTTTCTGCAAGCTACCGTTCAAACCCCTGATTCGCCCACTAGTTTTATATGGATGTACAATTTGGGGACACACTTTACAAACTTGGACATAATTCAATGAATTCAATGAATATGAAACAAAGTACTCAGATTAGCAATTAACGCGTCTCTTAACTTAAATCTCAATACAAGTGAGGGTGCAACTTTTTTTGAACTAGGTCGAAGAGAAATCCACACGAGGTTAAAACTAAAACTTTCCCAAGACTATTATATAACCAAAAATAATAGTGATAAGGATTGACAGATCGTAACTAAAATATGGCGATATTAATTGCAGAGCGACTGCTCTTATACACCGGTACACTGGGTGAATGCGACAATCTCCGTCAGTCTGTTGCATCTGTAGCGCTTTTACTACGAAATCGATCGCTATGAAATTTTCCACAATGATAGAACTCGAAGCGAGTGAGGTAACCTGATAAATTGTTTCGAAATCGGACAACAATAATACGTTCGCAATTTTAACAACTCGCTCCCGCAATTTCTCAAACAGCGTGCGAGAGCATTACTAGTTAAATAATAAACATTTTAAATTAGGTGTTATTTACCTTTCTGTTATAACAATTAATTGTTGAGTTGGTAAAACTTATAATAAAAAAATTATTGTAACTATTAAAATATATAAAAAAAGCATTTCTTCCATGGAGCATAACTTAAAAATAAACAACAACTTCTTTGATCACATAATGTAATACATATATGCTTGGAAGAACACGAGAGGACAACGCTAATAGACTACATCATCTCAAACAAGCATACATATGTCACAAGTACTTGATGTTAGAACATTAAACTCTATAAACACCACCAGTGATCACAAACTGCTCTTAGACAAGATAAGAATGATAATACCAAGATCCAAATTCAAATAACTTATTTACCAAAAAAACAATATGAAACTACTACAGGACGAGAGTATAAGACAGTTATATAAACAAAGACTAAAAAGGCATATTTATAATAACAAAATAGTACCAAATAAGGCACCAAACTTTCAATGGTTAAAAATAAAGACAAATATAATAAAAGCATCGAAAAAAGCATTAGGAACAAGGAAAGTAAACATAACAATCAAAATTTCGCACACCATGGTTTTGTCACGAAATAAGAAAGATAGCAAAAAATAAAAGAAAAGCAAATCTAAAACATAAGTAACACCAAATTAGTGATGAATATGAACAATGTAAGATAGTCAGAAACGAGGTAAATATGAAAATTAGAGCAATAAAGGACAAATACTGGGAAAGATATTTCGGGTAGTTCGAAAGGGATCTTATATGGGCAGCAAAAACAGGTATAGAGAATGTTAAAAAACCAAAGAGAAGAGGTAAAGGAATATGTACAAACAAATAAGATATTCGATGAAATGTAGGTAAACTAGTTTAGAACATTATACACAAAGAAGGAGTCCATAATAAGACATAATAATAAGACATAATAGGTGACATACAGATACTAGTGAATGTGGTTGAAGAAGAGGTCAACAGAATAATAAAAACACTAAAAAAATAGAAAATCACCTAAAATCAACGGCATCACAAATGAATTTATAGAATATGGAGGTGGCGCATTAGCATCAACAATACCAGATAAGTAGAAACTAAGCATCACAATACCAATTTTTGAAAAGGGCGAAAAACAAACACCTAACAACTATCGAAACATAAACGTACTGAATACAGGCTTAAAAATGAGAACGAAACTAATAGCTACAAAATTAGCAAAAATAATTGAACTAAGAGATGAGCAACAGGTCGTATTTGGATGCAATATTTGTAATTCGACAGATAACGGAGAAAGCCTTAGAATACATATATACATTACAGAAGGCATACGACAACTTACAACTTCAGAGAATAATAGATACGCTGCAAGAAAATAACGTATCAAATAGACTGCTTTTTTCTCACACAATATATATATATATATATATATATATATATATATATATATATATATATATATATATATATACAATACCCAAATAAAAAATGATAGTAGACTAATAGCAAAGGAAATTTACGTAACCAAAGGAATCAGATAAGAGAACTCACTCGGCCCATTATTATTAAGTGGCGAAGCGAAGCGGAGTCACTTACTAACTTCATGTTGTCTGTCCGTCCGTCCGTCCGAGCAATAACTCGAGAATGGCTGTGAATTTCCAAATTCTGTTTTTACCAATCGACAGGTGACCAAAAAGGCTTGTTTGCTAGTGATTTTGAAACTGATTTCTTAAAGGTCAACTAGAGGGTTCTCAAATTTGGGAAACTGCTTCGCCACTTCGCTATGCGTTGCAATATTTGTAGGTTTATTTAACTTAATGATAAACGAAATAATAAAACCAACACTTCAAGAGCTGCCTCGCAAATACAAAATTGAAAATCAAGAAATTAGGTCTATATTCCGCGCGGACAACGCAACTTCTGTTATGGATAATGAAGCTAACTTGCAGCGGCTATTATTAGAATTCAGTAAAACATGTGAGACATTTGGGTTAAAAGTGTCGGACAAGAAAACCAGTAACGACCTGCTACGTTGCAAACTCGAATTATCTGGATCTGTAGTAGAGAAAGTGATATCAATGGAATATTTAAGCATCAAAATCACAAGTAACGAAATATTGACAAGAGAAGTTGAATATCAGGCCCATAGAGCATCAAAAATATCTGTATAAATAATAGCCTAAATAATACCATATGGAACAACAAATATCTAAGAAGGAGGGCCAAAGTTAGAATATATAAATCCGCCATAAGACCAATTATAACCTACACAATCGAGACAAAGTCAAATAAAGTAAAGACCAAACAAATACAGGACACAACAAAAATGAAGGGCACTACGAAAAACGATGGGCGTAACCAAACTTGACTACATAGTTGCTAAGTTCAAAAGATCGACGAGTGGGCCAAAAGAAGAAAAATCAAAATGGAATATTTATATATCTAAAATTAAAGATGCCAGGATAATGAAGAGAGTTAGAGACCTGTTGCCTAGTGGGAGAAAACCACCAGGTAGTTCGTGAAAGAGATGGAAGGATGTGCTGGAATAAAATAATACAAATAATAAAATCATTTAAGAAAAATAAATTTTTATGATCCAATTTTTGAATATTGGATTTAAAATGTGCCATCTATTTAAATGGAAGCATGGTTTCTGCTGGTTTAAATCATTTTCAGTCAGATTTGTTGTTTGATGGCCCGATTGTCTTTGATGATTCATTTTACTTTTCAAATAACCCTATAGAAAAAAGTCGCAAGCTGTAAAGTCTGGAGAATGAATAGACCACGCAATGTTTTCTTTTTGAAAGATGTACTGATTTGGAAACCAGTCGTCGACAGCACACTACACAGTAATGGAATGAAGAGGCTACTGATGGAGTTGTCGAAGGTTTACGTCACTCCAAAATGTAAAATTGCCTTCGATACGTTCAGCTTAACAAACTACATTGAAAAACTGTTCACCAAAACGTTTTAGGTAGCATAATTCTTGAATAATTTGAATTTTTTGCGGGTGATGATTAAGTTTGTAAAATTTGTAGTACCGCTGTAGTGGAGATTTAAGTGTGTTGGTCTTCTAGGCTTTTTCTTTATTATTGGCAGTGCTTCTTTAGAGTATTGAACCCAAATTTGTATTGCATGGGTTAACGACACTAGCTGATTCCGATAAATAATAAAATGGCACAGAAAACACTGCGCGCATGTTTCATTCTTGAAAACGTTTCCCTATTTTTGGATTGATTTTTTTAGACGTAAGCAACTCATCAAATAACCATACAGCACTCATGTAGCATCGTACAGGGCTGCCACAATTGAATACTATAGCTGATAACCCTTTCATCCAAAAATAAATAATTTTTTCCGGTTTTCTAAATTTCTTAATCAGATGAGGGTTGCTCAGGTATAGCAAAGGTAGCAATATAACATTTTTGACTTTGTTAATTATTCGCTTGATAATTTGGTCTAGACGTCCAATTTGCTTCTTTAGAGATCTAGGACTTCTTTCAAATTGCTATCTGAAGTAATCATTAAAGGAACTTGCTTTTTTGTTTCTTTAGGACTCTTTAAAATGTCAAGCACCATTTTAAATCTCTGTAAAAATCCGGCAACTTCTTCGATGTTATGTTGGTGTCACACTTTTTATTGTACGTGCTATCAAATAGAATAAGAAAATCTCCATAATCTGTTACTTTTTCTGATTTCGTCTGTTTTATTAGGTTGGGCGCTAGTTTACAGAGGTTGTTTGGATATGTTTTGTGATACAATTTCTATGTTATGGCGCTAAACTACACCTATTTCATTGATTATTTATTGTTTAACTTTGTACTTATACGTCCACATATAAATGTGAGTCGCTGAGAAGAACTAGTAACGTAATTACCTTCACAGTAAACCGTGCCATTTTTCTGTTGATTTTATATAAGCATAATAATAAGTAAAATTTATTTTGTTACTGCTATTTGATATTAGTATTTTACCAAACAATATATTGGGCGTTGTTTCGTAATTTTCCAATTTTCGAAAATATGTTTCGCAAAAATGAAACATTGCCCAAATTATGAATCATTTAGTAGGATTCTAGTTTTATATATTCCAGAAAAACAAACAGCCGTCTTAAACATATGTAATGATGTAATGTATATACTTGGTTTTTTCATGGATGCATCCATGTAATGTAACATAACATAAATTCTGGAACAATTCTGATGAATATCCACGCGTTGTTTAATTTCACCAATGGTTATTTTATTTGACACTCCATGGCAATGACATTTCCATCACTATAGTTGTATTTGGTAATTTGGAAAAATTTAGTCCTGTAAATGGACATTTAATTCCGATTTTAAAAAGTTATTAATTTTTACGGAATCTGGCCTAAAATATTTGGATTGTAATAGTACATTATTTTTCCTTTTTGGTAATTTCTATATTTTTTTAATTAAAAAAGGTTTTATTTTTCGTTGGTTGCACTTAGCGCTACCACAGTATCAAAAACTTATTGCTCCTATTAACATGCACTTAACTAACATAATACTACAGCGTCACATACGCCTGTGGGTTTAACGAGATTCGAACTCGACTTACTCTGGTTTAGACAGAGTTGTATTGGTTTTCATGTATTAGTGGCATTTGTACCCACATCTCATGTTTCCGTCGGTTAAATGAGCCTTAATTACTTGCAGAACTGCTCGCCTTTCTACAAGTTTCATAAAATTGTTTCTTTCACTGTTATTCTGTGAATATCTGGATTAATTTGTAGTATAACTCGATACACGCAAAATTGCTATAATAATTTTTCCTTATAAAATTCTTAAATTGCTTTGTTATTTTAGTGACTCCGTGTTTAGTAAGGAATTTGTGGGAAAACTTTTTGAAAGCAACAGTGTCATGCGTAAGAAATGAAAAAAGAGCAGAGAGAGAGTAGAAAGATTCGTCTTTTTTTGCTTGGGACAATAGTTTGAAATGTTTTAATTATCGTAAAAAGTCAATTGTTTTCTTAGAAAAAATAAAAAATTTACTTGACCAACAAGAAACGTTGTAACAATCTTATTAAAAAATCTGGGTTTATCTGTTCCGGCTGATAGTGCTCGTATAGGTACCACCCTAAATTTCAAAATAAAAACCAACCAACAATTTTCAATTTTAAAATGAAGACTGGTGTGTGATGTTACGATCAAAGTTACAGAAAAGCTAATAATTTAGAAACTTAAAACCACAATTTCCTTAAGTGAACAGAATCTCATATTGTTAAGGTAGTCTGTCCTAAAGATCCTGAGAACAATAATTAGCTTAACTACAAAAATAAACAAGATTTTGCCATATTAATAGGAACAAATAGCATGAGGTCATTTGCTTCTGAATCAAGGTTAGAAGAAATTTCAAGTAAATTATTACATTAAAATGGCATACTATTGAAGGAACTAAAACAAACTACAAAAATGAAGGTATTGCATAAAAGATCACCCAAACATACAGCGTTTTATAACAAGAACAAAGCAACGAATAAGAAATTAATATCACTGAAATAATTACAAATGGAGTTATCTACATTACTATGAAGTTTAATCCGCTAAACAAAATTAAATAAGTGCAGTGTTGTGGCTCAACATCTAACAGTAGGGAAGAAAAAATGAAACCTTTTTATAAATATCTGACAATAGCTGCAGAAAAAAGTAAAATCAATTTTACTATATTATATAGTAACTTAAATTCCAAAATAGGAACCAAGAAGGACGAGGCAGAAAATTTGTAAGAAACTATAGAATATGAATTTTAAGAAGAGGCAGAATAAAACTACATAAAATAACAGCGACTGTGCCGTACAAACACCTCTTTAATTAAAGTTAAAACAGGATATAGACATAAGTCAACCCCAACTGACAAACATATAATAAAATAGATTATGCTTTAAAATGCAATAAACATATTATTCAAGATGTATTTTAGATAACTTTAGTACAGGAAATAACATCATTTTAAGAGCAAAATTGCTAATCAATCAAGAGATAGGAAGATACAAATAGACCACGCAAGAACAATATTCATTAAACGTGACAAAATTGAACAGAAACGCCAAGATGTCCCAAGAACAATTAAAAAGTCAACTGAACAAAAACAGTAAAAGCAAAAATCTGGTGTGAACATCACACGACTTTCCTTATCCTATTATTTGGGTAATTCTGGTAAAAATCCTGGGCTCCAATTTTTTTTCGAGTTCCTATTTTAGCAACTTTTACTATAAATTCATGTTTATCTCGTGATAATAAATCATTTTTATACTCATAAATTTTTTGTATCTTCAACCGTTTAGATTTGCGACCGCTTTTCGACCGATTTTGTGACCTTGCGATCAAACGACTCGGCCGATTTTTATACTGCGTCCCCTACATACAACTAACTTGCATACCAAATTTTAAGTCTCTAGCTTTTACGGTTCTCGAGATATCCTGTTTACTGACAGACAGACAGACAGACAGACAGACAGACAGACAGACAGACACACACACACACACACACACACACACACACACACACACACACACACACACACACACACACACACACACACACAAACCAATGGCCCAAATCAACTGTTTTTGGTGTCCTGAAGCTATAATTCGCCCAGAAATATGAAAAACTTGGTAGGTCACATTTCCGCCGATGACATTACTTTACTTATTATAGTATAAGGAAAGTAAAAATGTAGAAAATATATAGATAAATAAAGTAGTAATACAAGTAATGTTAGACCATAATACAAACTGCTAAATATACACAAAAGAACAAAAATTCAATTCCTGGTGTGTTATTAGATGTCCCTGCTTTTAGAAATGGCTAAGGAAGAAGAAGATGACTTGTAAGAGACAAGCAGATTATAAAATAAATCTATAGATAAGAGAAAAAAATTCCAAATGAATATGAGAACATGAGAAAGAATATATCAAATATTTAGATATTTACCTTCCCATAAGCCTGGGTGTTGTAGTTATAAAAATTATGTGTAATAAAAATATTGAACAGACTCAAAAATTATTTGAAGTATATGCACAACAATAATACATGCAGCAGAGACGATAAGAATGACGAAAAAAGAGGAGGAACAACTGCGTATTCTCGAAAGAAAAATTATGAGGAAGATCCTAGGACCAGTGAAAATGGGAAATAACGAATATAGAATAAAAATGGATAAGGAGATAGAAGAAGAACTGAAAGGAGAAGACATTGTCAGGGAAACAAAAGCACAGCGAATAAGATGTCTAGGGCATATAGAAAGAGCGGATAGAAATAGAATGATAAAGATAAATTCCGTAGCCACGATGTTCTTCGTCTTCCCGGTCCTCTCCTTCCGTCAAACTTTCCCTGCATGACAAGCTGCAGGAATTGATATTTATTATTACATTATATGTCCAAAGTATGAAAATTTCGGTTTTTTTTTTGATAATCTCCATTATTTCTCTGTTTTTGTTCATTCGCTGTAGCACAGCTTCATTTGTCATATGGTAAATCCAAGAGATCCTCAGCATGCATCGGTAGCACCACATTTCAAATGTTTCGAGTCGCTTACGTGCATTATTGGTTAGGGTCCAAGCTTCCACGCCGTATAATAGTATCGATAAGACGTAACATTTTAAGGTGCGGATACGAAGTTGGAGATTAAGGCTGAAATTACATAACACATTTCTCATGCTATTAAAGGCGGCTCTGGCTTTCTCTATCCGGACTTTAATTTCTTGGATCTGATCCCATTTGTTATTTAAACTGGTACCTAAGTATTTAATTGTTGGAGCTATTTGCAGCTGGGAAACATGTACATAAAACTGGCCAGTGACATTCTCGTTTTTGCTCACAATCATTACTTTGGTTTTATCTATGTTTAGTCGCATGTTGTATGATTCGCTTACAGTCGCTACCTTTGTTATCAATTGTTGCAGTCCTGTTGCGGAGTCAGCGAGCAAAACGGTGTCATCCGCATACCGTAAGTTAGTCTCAGAATAAGCATTAAAAAGTAATTGAAATTCTTCAGATGTCTTATCTTCCACCTGTACAACTGCCTTTTGCTGCCGGTATAAATTGGTGATTATACGAATATCTTTGCCATTTAATTTTGCTAGGTGAAGCGTTTCGATTAATTTGTTGTGGTTAACTCGATCGAATTCTTTCTCGAAATCAATAAAACAAGCGAAAACGTTGCATTTTACATCGCACGCCCTCTGCACTAGGACATTAAGGCTAAACAATGCTTCTCTAGTGCCAAAACCGTTCTTAAATCCGAATTGCGTCTCGCTAATGTTCTTCTCTAGTTTGGGGTAAATACGTTCATGCATTACTTTTAGGAATACTTTTAAAATGTGGCTCATCAAGCTTATCGATCTATGTTGTTCACACTTTTTTGCGTTGTCTGTTTTTGGTATAGGAATAAAAGTTGATCGAAGCCAATCTTTTGGAATTACCCCTGTTTCATAAACATGATTAAATAGGTTTACAAATACGTCTAAGTTATCTTCTTCGATAAGCTTGATTATGTCTCCGCACACTTCGTCTGGTCCGTTTGCTTTATTGTCTTTAATTTTTTTAACTGAATTTAGAACTTCCTCTCTAGTGATTGGCGGCCTTTCTAACCATGGTAGTTGTTCAAAATTTTAGTGTACGTCATTGAATAGTGTTTGCGTATATGCTTGCCACCTTTTGAGCTTGTCATCAATATTTAATAATATGTTACCATTATCGCTTGTTATATCCCAAAGCTTCTTTGTTTAGTTTTCCCAGCACCTTCCTTGATCTTTTTATGTAACGTAAAATGATCATATTAATTTTCTAAATGTTCGATTTCATTACATTTTTCGGCTAACCAATTTTCTTTAGCTTCTTTAATTTTCGTTTTAATTGTATTATGAAGCTGTCTATACTGTAGTTCATTTTATTTCTATGTTTTCTGCGTTTTTCCATTAATAACAGGATCTCATCTGCCATCCATTTGTTTTTCTTATTTTTTATATTAGTAGTGTGTTTTGATTTTGCAATTTCCACTATGCCGTTTTTAGTAGCTCCCCATTGTTGCTCTATGCTGTTGGTATCTCTTTTGATCTTAAAGATTTCCTCGTTTAATTTTTTTTTTATACTTTCTCGAAGTTCTTCATCTTTGAGTTTATATGTACCTATTTTTGGTGGTCTTTTACTGCCGCTAGCAATAAATTATGGGTCGAAGGAACATCTGCTCCGGGATATGTTTTGACTGACGTCACTGAGTTTCGAAATCGCTTATTTACCAAAATATAGTCAATTTGGTTCCTGATCATATTTTGTTGGTTATCCGCAGGCGATTTCCAAATATATAGTCGTCGAGGAGGAAACCGGAAGTAGGTGTTCATAAAGTATAATTCATTACTTTACAAAATTTGATTAGCCTCTCTCCTCTTTCATTACGGGTTTCCAAACGTAATTGCGTACTACGTTATCGACTCTAATCTCACCAACTTTGGCATTAAAGTCCCTAATAAGCAATGTTAATTCTTCTTTCCGCGTATGTTTTAAACCTTCCTCCAGATCTGTGTAAAATTTTTCAATATCTTCTTCAGAGCTCTGAGAAGTTGGTGCATAGATCGGTAATATATTTAAGCAACAAGGGTAAGCATTAATCTTCATTAGGGCTACTCTATCAGATATCGGGATAAATCCCAATACTGCCTTCTCAATATCCTTGGTTACTATTATAGCCGCTCCATTGCAATGTTTCGGGCTATCATGTCCGGCATAGTAAATTTTGTGGTCTTCGATTTCACATTTTCCATTATTTGGCCACCACGTGTCACTAATTCCTAGTATGTCTATTTTTAAACGTTTTATTTCTTGTATAATGTTCATTGCTTTTCCAGGTTAAAACATACTCTGTTCATTCCACGTACCGACTCTCTTTCGCAAATTTATTTTTAAACAATTGGTTGACCGGGGGATCCTTCGCACCCTCTCCCCATTCAAGGGGTGCCGTTTGTATTTGTTCTTCTGCCATAATAATATCCTGGAGAAAACATGGTTACATTAGCTTCCCGTTGCTTTCTAGGTGAGAATAGGGATTTAGGAAGGAATATATTTTGACTGTGTTTAGGAGTACAGGAGTAGGACATGATTTTTCCTAGGTATTAGGGGAGGAAAAATCAAGGCTCGCGTGGGCAGGGTCGCTTTCCTGAAGTAGATCTGTCCCCCACCTGGATCGTGGACGAGTGTCTACCCGCTACCCTAGAAGGCCCTGTGGGAAACAGAAATAGAGGAAGACTAGTTCAGCAGTAGACAAATAATATCAAAAAATATGTAGGAATACTAGAAAACAAGTAGTACGGTATAACATAGGAAGACCTATATTGATCAATAGATAGAAAAAGACTTACAGAAAAGAAGAAACAACTTAATATAAAAGCTATATACCATTTTACTTCCAACTTGCAAAAAACGTAACAATTGTCCTTAATTTTAATTTGATATATATATTAAAATTATAGACTTTCTACTTTGCATACTAATAGAAAGACAGTCTGCCGTATCCAATATGAAAAGACCATTTGTAAGTCATGTACATGTTGATAGTAGATCCCTACCCCTGAAAACTAATTCACCAATTTATTTAAAGCTCCTGACTATGCCCTTATTATGGAAAGTATACTAAAACGTCTCGCCAAAAAAACCAATAGTGCTTATTACAACAATCTATAATCTTGTGCTTGCCATCTTCCACTTTCCTACTCAATGAAAATTTGCACTAATAACTATGATTGCTAAGCTAGTAAAACTCTTGTAAGAACCCTCTTCTTATTGACCGATAAAACTACTGCTTCTACTTTCCAAAATATTCGAATGCTTGCTGTTATACCCAATTCTCGAAATATCACCTTTATTAGAGCTCACTCCCACTCACCAGTTTGGGTTTTGCAAAGGATGCTTAACCATTCAGCTGTGTAATAGGTTAGTCAACTACATTAAGGCTAATGTCGAAGGAAAAAATGTGTGCCTCTGTTTTCTTGGATATTCAGCAAGCCTTCGAAAAGATATGGTATGCGGATTGTTATATAAAATAAAAAGAAAGCTACCCTACCAAATTTTCCAAGGTACGCTACAATCCTATCAACCCCGGTGTTTCAAAAGACAGTGTCCTCGATCCTTTTCTATATCTGCAGTGCCTGTAAGTGCGCCAAAAAAAACCTCTACAAAGTTGGTTTGATAGGTGGCGGATTACAGTAAAAATCAATAAATCATCTCAATTTCTTTATCACTAAACACTCTACCCATACCAATAAAAAGTGGAATAAAATACTTTGAACTGCACCTACACCAACGAGTTACCTGGAAAGCTCATATAAGGTACAAAAGGCAGCAATTAAATCTGCTTGGACGTCACTCACAACTGACCCCAGAAAACAAGCGTTTGCTCTATAAGGTTATTTTAATACCTTTATTATTCTATGGCATCAAGCTTTGGGTCTGCAGCAAGCCATAGAACATTAAAATTTGCCAGTCCTGTCAATCAAAAATCCTTGATACTCTTGCTAATATTCTCTGGTACGTTAGCAATAAAACCCTCCATTTCGACCTTAAAATTTCCTATTTCATTGAAGTTATAGACCACCTGCTATCAAGTACTAACTTTGTCAAGTCACTTAGTTATTACTCTTGATTGAGCAGATTGTAATTTGACAATTGAAAAAAAATGTTGATAGTAGAACGAAAAATTCTTATATCAACTAAACACTTTGTCGGTATTTTGGATATACTTTTTATAAAGCACAGGCCGATACTAAATATTAGCGGGGTGTTAACAAAATAGTTGCTATTTTAGGCCAAGCAACATAAACATTTCAACTATTCTCTGTTGACGGAAACTTAAATGTTTTTCAAGAAGGTAACAAGTTGATACGGCATAAATTGCAAATTTTTCCATCGAATCAGCGATTTTATAAGGATTCTTGTTACAAAAACAAAAAAATGCGTAAATTTAATTCAGTCCGGCTGAATTTATTGTAATAATGATTTAGTTCAGTATTCTTGCGATACTTTTGCAATTTTCCATTTTAAATTAAAATCAAGTCAGCACAATCGATTTCTTATTTTAACCTATTTATGTTAAGGTTTAATATTTCTTAAAGGAGTTTTATACAGTCTGGTTAAGAAAAAAACTTTGTCTAAAATTTACTTTGCTTTTCTCCGACTCGGCACTTATTTTGCTACCTGCACGAAAGGAGGGAATAAGACGAACACCTTTCGGAACTTTAAAACTTGGCTTTTAGGCGGAATAAATTTTTAATAGAATCGAAATACAGGCAAAGCGTTTAAAGCAAAACATTTATTTAAAAGTACGCTTTATTTTAATTAGACAATAACATAAATCTAAATATTCTAATTGTCAGTGTACATGCGCTTTGTTAATTTTCTATTATTAATAATATAAATGTTCTTTGCGTCTTGCGATAAAAGCATGCTTTGAATTGTTAATCACACTAAAATGAGGCGCTGCTTTAAATAGATAATTTTGTAATTAAATACGTCAATTCGGAGTGCTTAACGCTTGTTCTGTTTCTTTTTCTTTGCGTCTTTCAAAATCTTTTCTCCCGTTTTCTTTGCTTCATCAAACGCTTTTTTCGATTTGTGCTTCGCTTTGTCGATAACTTCGTCCAGACTGCTTAGATCTTTTAGATCTGTCAACTGGTTTTTCCCATTTCTTGGCGCTTGAGTTGGCATTTGAATTACTCATCGTGCCCTTATTTCAGGTTCTTCTTAGCCTGATCGAAAGCTTTGTCCGCAGTTTTCTGCGCTTGGTCCACCGCCTTCCTGGCTTCGCTTTTCGCTGTGCTCTCTACTTTCTCGAGCTCTTGCTTAGTTTTCGCAGCCGCTTGCTCGGCTTCCTTTTTCACGGCATCTAGACCTTTCTGCAGCTGCTCTTTCGCATCTGTCATAGCCTGGGCGGCCGCGTCCTGCAGCTCACTCTTAATCGTGTCGATGTTCTTCTCCGCGTCCTTTTTAGCCCGCTCCAGACTCTTCTCCAACTGGTCTTTGGCTAGTTCGGCCGCTTTGCTAGCTACCTCTTGCACTATCTTGAAATTTTCGTCAAATTCCTTCTGCGTGTCTTCAGGCTTTTTCATAACTCCATTTGTGTCGAAGAATCATAAATTTTGCTCGAATCTAAATATTTCACGATTAATTTCGACCTCTGACATAAACGCTAATAATTTAGATAAACATCAGTTAAGCGGTGTCTAGATTTATGTTTTACATACAAATTATATTTAAATACACAGCGCTTTATTCATATATTTTAATTTATTAAATTGTTAAGTTGACAGCTAATGTGCAATGTGCGCTACGAAATAATATTTAATATTGGAGACTATTTTATCTATTGGACGTGCCTTGGTACAATCAAGGTTTGATCCAACGCTGACAAAACAGATATCGTTAAGCAAAAGTACAAAGGTCACCAGCCCTGCTGTGTTACAGGAGACTATTTACTATACTTCTGGCCTTTTCAACTCTAACTTAACTTATAATTTAATCTTCTGCAACTCTTGTCGCCGAAGGTACCATAGTTTACGTGCTTCCTAACAAAAATTTTTTTTAGATTTGCAATCCTAGTCATTCTCTTTCCTTATTTCAACGGAACCCGCATCAGATCCATTTATAATTGAATGTTGTGTGTTTTTAATCCTTTAAAAAATTAGAGATAAAGATTTGCTTTAAATAGGTTTATAAGAACATTAAATACTTTAGTATCCTGAATTTATATCTAGTCTCCCTTTTTCAAACTTTCTTTTTACTCCTTGCTAACCTTAAGAAGGTCCTAAGATTTTGAAGAGATTTCTGAGAATGCAAGAATCATTACTGCGAACTTAATCAACATGTAAATTCAAACGAGGCCTCATTCCAGAGAAATCTTCTCATTTTCCCATATTACGACCTTCAAGTTCCAGCGAAGAGCAACAAATGACTAGCTTATCATGTCAAAAAATATATCAAGTCAAAGTTCTTCCCTAAAGCGTTATCGAGCAATAATTATAGCACTAGACTCTCCAGGCGAGTTAAAGGCAAAATATCAGATGGTGATATATCTGGTGCTACATAAATTTCGACTTTATTCCATGGAAAGGCTATTGAAAAGTTGTCCACTTTTGAGAAGTTAAACCTGCCCTCGCAATAAATATACTGCTCATTGATCACCTCCACCTTTAGATGTTGAACCACTAACTTTCTTTGAAAATGAGGTTTTGTTGGCGATACGATCTTTTAAAAAAGGCTTAGCTAGAATCAGATCCTAAAATTTAATTGGTTTATGCTTTCGCACTGGTAATCACAAGAATCAGTTAATACTTGCCTAAATAAGAGTATATAACCTACTTACGAAGAAGGTTGATCAATAAATTATATCTATTTTATATGGAGCTTCGCTTTGTGCTGGTTCTAAAGATGGGCGAATTAGGCCTATTATTGTTGGAAGTTTCTTTAAAAGACTTATTATTTCTGAATCTGCAAATCTGTTTAATCTGATTTGGAAGATTACGTACGTCTTTACAATTGGGCTTTGGTACTCGTGGTGTGATTCACGCTGCGAAGAGTCTTTGTGGATCATTACGCGTGTTCAGAGAAAATTCTCCTCAAAATGGATGTTAAGAACACATACACTTCTTTTAAAAGGAAAGGTTATCACACTTTTACCTTTTTGTTTTTAACTAAACTTGTGGTCAAGGTTCTATTTTCGTACATGGATCAATTTTTTAATTTTTTTTTGCTCTTGAACCTCTCGATCCATCCTATTATTTAATAATTGTGTGGCAATCTTTCGGCAGTTTTTAGTGACTTTAGGTATTTATCAAAAAATAAGAATCTCTTGGCCTCGCAATCAATTCTTCGGTGTGGGCATTTTTTTTGTTTATTTCACCAATCTCTCGCTGATAATTTTGCAACGTTTCCCCCTAGTATTAAATATGTCCAATATGATATCTCCTCTAGATTATCGAGAGCTCCAAGTAAACCATTTTTGAAGAGGAATTATAAAAAATTAATAATCTTTCTCGTTTATCTTTAATCAAATAACACTTTGTTTTATATCTACTTAAACACTGTATTCTAATACTAAAATTGATGTACCTTTTCCAGTTTCCACTTGTATTCAAATTACCTAACGTTTTCGAAATGTTTGACTCTTGTTTTAAAGTCTGTTTAAATGAAATTTTAAACATCCTCTTAAACAATAATTAATATATAGTCGAGCTTCATTTCTTGTTAAATTTAATGATTCGATTATGATGAAAACATTGGTTATTTCCTTCTCCACTAATTTATCTAGTTCATATTCCAAGAAGGTTACTTGTATATAACAGATACAATAGAGGCACAAGCGCACTATCCTGAGGGGCACCCGCATTAATTCTATATATCTGGGAGGTGTCGTTACCGAGTTTGGTTTGGAAGAATCCTTTGTCCAAGTAGGAGCGCAAAAGCAGGTAGTAATGGTATGGGAGTAGTTTTTTTATTTTGTACAATAAACCTCTGTGCCAAACCTTGTCAAATGCCTTCCTATCACAAAACAAACAAGTACATGGACGTTTGCTGATGACACAGCAATCCTGTCGTGCAATGAAGACCCGAACACAGCAACCGAACTATTTCAAGAACATTTAAACCATCTCGAAAAGTGGCTAAACAAGTTGAAAGTAAGGGTAAACGGGGATAAATCGGCCTAAGTCACGTTTACAACGAAACACTCGGCGTGTCTACTAGGCAGACGAAGTTAGATATCTAGGTCTGCATCTCGATAAACGCTTGACGTGGAGATCTCATATAAGAAAAAAACGGAAAGAAATGGATCTACGTCTAAAAAAATTGTATTGGCTCCTTGGGAGAAACTCAACACTTGTTATAGATAACAAACTGTTAATCTACAAAAACATAATTCGTCCCATCTGGATCTATGGCTGTCAATTATGGGGACGCGCCAGCAAATCAACAATAAAAATAATACAACGCTTCCAGTTCAAGTTTGTGTCAAATGCAACAATCCACAACAATTTTAACATCCAATTAGTAGCCGATTTTATAGAAACAAAAGCTGAAAATAATTACATCATTACACTGTTGAAAATCACCTGAAACCAGAAGATTAAGGAAAAATTGGCCAATAGACTTAGTGAACTAAAGTAGGAAATTCACCAGTCGGTGCTTTCTTCTTACGACTTTTATTAAACATTTAATAACTTAAAATTAGCTCATAGAATTACTGTATTTATTCTGATTGCTAATAAAATGAGTTTATAACGAAAAAAATATTCCAAGAATGCTCTAGTCAATTCAATTCTCTTATTTACTCAAAATACGGTACACAATTGAATTCATGAGACTAAATTGATGAGAAAGAACAGAAAAACTTTCTCTGCTACTAAAACCATCAGACAGTTTTGGGATTGCATTAATTATTCAAGAATCTTTCCAATTTAACTTTTGCATGGTTATCTGCGTTACTCTCTTTCGTCTGGGACTGTTTCTGGATAGCAACTATATCCGTATTGCCTTCGGTCTTTACTTAGTCCTGGACATCTATGAGCCTTACTTATATCTTTATGGTTTGAAAATTAGTAACCATGGTTTGCATTGCAAGAACGACTCTGGCAGACAATTCAGACCTCGAAAGGTTAATGATGTTATTAATAGAATAATGCAACTGAAATTTTTTTATCTCTTGAGCTTACTGAACTTTGCCGTAATGATAGAAAACTATCTGATTTTGCTTTAACCAAAAGGAAAATGTCTTATAAGGGACTTTACATGCAGTGACACAATGCTCCCCTCTTCTGAGCACTCTGTTTAAAGTATTGGTTTTGTGAGGGAACTAGCGACTTCGAAGAAGAAAACAAATATAAAATAATTTTTAAACAAGGATATACGCTTTCGTTTCTTTTGCAGTAGAAACATTTGACCATAGAAATCATCATATTATTTTACTGCGGTTTTCATTTGAAGTTAATCTTTGGTGACCACCCCTTCTTGATCTCACTTAGCATGCGTTTAAAAATCTGACGAGAGAATATAGTAGCTCGTTTTATAGGAATTTTACCTTCTCCCATCCCCATGGATAAACTATTTTACATTTAATTGTTATGTATATTAATGTGCAATTAAGTATTAAAAACAGCACATTATATTTGGATTAATTGTTAGTTTTATTTTAGTAATATTAAAATAGCAACAAATATGTGAAAGTGCAATTTATTATATATAAAAAATTATAAATTGAAGAAGAAAATTTTTCTAATAAATTATTTTTTTAACTTTACAATTACAATTTTACAGTTAATTTATGTTTATTTGGTAATATTAACAACGCATATAACTATTACGCGTGAACGGCTCGTTCTAGGCATTTCATACTTTGCATAAGTGTATAAATTATTTCGAAAGCGTGCATTCGAAGCATTTGTTAACTCTATTTAGCCAACATCGGCTTCAAGTTTCTGTATAATTTGGATGCGAGACAAGTTTTTGTTTTGCGTCTTGCCCTTGGTGTTCTAGTCTGGGCAACTTTTTGTCTTTTGCTGTCATTGAAGTATTACCTGCTTTTAATGCCGTTATAAACACTCCTACAGACCACTAAAAACAAAGAGAGGGGTCCGACAGCGATTTAAAATCGAAGGACCGGTCAAAGAGGCAAAAAATTAGATTTGAAGGGTCGTTAATACGCTGTCTGCATTTTAGATAAGGAATCGATTTCCGTTGAGATGATCCGACCCTCCAATTATTCGAGGGGCTACGAATTATTTATTTGCTTGAAAATTGTGAAAAACAAACCTTTTATTTCAAAACATACAGAATTGCATACAAAACGACATGCACTGGCATGTAATAAAATGTTTATGCTAGTGTTGTGCATGAATATGTCCACTTCAAACGCTTTGTGAAACTTGAGTGAGGGAGGGGGCAGAAAATAATTATTTACTGAATAGGAAAAATAATATTGTTTTATATTAGAATCAGGTAGTCTTATATAAAATATAGAATTAAATAAGGTAAAATTTAAAAGAAAATAAGACCCGGACATTGCATTAATCCTATTTTAAAGAAAATCCAATTTATTGTTGCTAGGATAGTTATCGAAAACCGAAATAAGCCTCTTGGTTAGCATAATACTTACGTATCGTTTTTCAAACTCTAAAAAAAAATTATTGACAAAAGACTAAATTAATAAGGCGACTGGAAAAGCTCAATTATTTCTAGCAGCATTAATTGTGATATATTTTGTATCAGGGCGAAGTGAGGGTCTACCACTATTGACCTGTAATAACTGCTTTAGACGCAGTAGTGCCTTTACTAGATTATCATAACAATCAAAGGATAAACAATGGCTGGTGTATGTTATAGTACAGCTTTGTCGTAGTCTAATTGCTGTGCACCTCATTTACGGGGTCATTAAAATAAATCTGGAAAATAAATAAATAAACAAAGTAAAAATAACATTAACCGACAAGTAAATTAAATTTATTTACATGCAAGTCAACAGTATTATTTGTATTATTTAATATAACTCCCATGAGCGGTCACAAGCCTGCTGCAGGCCAAAACAACTTCCTCTGTGGTTCATACACGTCATTACCTTCATAACGGAAACCCTCAAACTGAATTTAATGTTAAAAAACCTTTTTTTTAAATTCGCTTCGACCACGCTTCATATGTAATAGTTATTGTAGCTAGGGTTGAACGGTAGTTACAAATCGGGAGACCAGTAATAATGTAAATTGTCATATAGTTATACCTGGGTCGTTGTTGGCTTTTGTAATCTTGCTAAAACACTTTCTTCCGCCAAAACGATCATTTTTTTAGGGGTTGGCAACACTCGGCACTCGACATAGCTGTTAGAAATCACTTTTAGGCTTTTTCAAAGAAATGGGACACTATGACATCCCCTTCGCTGCTCAAAAGTCTCACGGAGGTGGGAAACTTTGTATGGATGACACTGAGTACTTTAAACTCATAGTAACAGATCCAATTGTCATTTTGGCGATTTTCGTTCCTATCTTGGTTGAACAGTTGGCAGTTTCTCGGAACAATAAACATTTTTTTTGCAGAGTTAGTAATGTTGCACCGAGGATCTTAATCGATCTTCCCTTTCAATTTGGGACAGATTCTTCCCTTCTTTTGCGATAAGATAACTAGTTTTGAGTTGCTTGTCAGCAGTTATTTACTTTTGGTGTCAAATTTTTTGTACTTTTTGACTACGTCGTAAATTTGGATTTTTTGTAGCCGAACCACGCAATAATTTCTGTCAGAGATTTTCGGCGTTATCTCCTTTTTAGGTTTCTTAAAATTTTCAATATTATAAAGAAGACGATTTGTGAGCTCTTTGCATATGTTCAAGCTTTCCTTCACGCATTAACTAGTAGTTAGCAGATTTTGTTCAAGTTTTCAGCTTTATTCTAAAATTCCTAATGTCCTTCCTTGAAATATTGATACCAGCCTTATATCGTTTATTTATCTCGCCGAACATTATATTAATTTCTCTTGTTGCTCCAAATGCTTTTCATATTTTATTGATTTGAAATTTTAAATTTTAATTTTTGATTATCTCTCATTAAAAACGTTTTTGTAAAAAAAGATATATAAGCATTGCAGCTAGTTAAAGGGTCAGGGTATAATGTTACATATTTATCCATCTAATTGTCATGCTACTATATATGTATATCATTACGTGATTTCTAAAGGCCAAAAGTGTATCAACTGAGCGTGAAGTTTAAAGTTAATGACAGAATTTGAAAGAAAATTCTGGAATTTAGACTATTGATGTGCTTTAAATTAGTTCTAACTCTAACAGAGTTGCCACTGTTAAGTTTAATAACTTTTTCAGAATTTTTTTTTTTTTGTAAATTTAGAGAACTTTGGAAACGTAATAGCAAATATAGGGATATATAATAGGGATGTATGGGAGTCTAACTAGAGGTAGTACCTCTATACTCAGGGTTGCCGGACCTTCGGGTCACTCTGAGATATTGGTCCTCAGTTAGATTCTCACTCTCATTTATGGCTCCTAGAAGCTTCATAAGCGGCCACACCCCGGTAACTGTGTCGGCACACAGGCTAAACTAAATGAGAGGCTATGGGAGGCAACTTCTAAATCTTAGATTTAATGGCTCCCATAGTAAGCAGCGTCTGACCCGGAGCGGGCGGCTGCAAACAGCGTCTGTTCCCATAGTGGGCGGCTGAAAATAAACTCGCCAACACGTTCGGCAAGCGCGGCGAGAAAATGCCAAACCCTCTCTTTTAAACCATGATGAAAACGTCGAATTCACAAACAGGAATACCCCAGGTGGGTAGAGATGCATCTCACAATCCCACACTGATCAACGATCAGTCAGCCCCAAGGATTCTGGGGGCAAGAACTCGACAAACCTCAAAGCTAGACCACAGCAAAGAAGACATACAAACACAAAAAAATTTATAATAGCAACATACAACATTAGAACAATGCGAACAGAAGAATACAGAGAAGAGCTAGAACTGGAACTATCGAAAATAAAGTGGGATATCGTTGGATTATGCGAAACACGTCTACCTGGGAAAGGAACTCAATATTGAAATCAGGACACGTCCTATACCAGAACAACTCAGACACAGACCATAAATATGGTGGGTAGCTTTTATCATCAACCGTAAGATAAAACACCTAGTAACGAAATTCCAAGCAGTGTCAAAAAGAGTCATATACCTTACTCTGAAAATTAACAAACGATATAATATGCAACTCATACACGTATATGCACCGACGACAAACTCAGACGATGAAGAAGTGGAGCAACTATACGAAGATATTACACGCGCTAGAGACAAGAAAAAACATACTACACCGTTATCACAGGAGACTTCAATTCAATAATAGGAGGCAAGCTGTCTGAAGACGACCAATACATTGGAAGGTATGGTTTGGGAATTAGGAATCCCAGAGGAGAAATGTTAGCAAACTTCCTCAGTAGCGAAAAGCTATACTGTTTAAACACATTCTTCAAAAACAAAGACAAAGAAAATGGACATGGAGAAGTCCGACCAAAAACAAAAACGAAATAGACTACATCATGTCGAACGACAAAACACTATGTACGGACGTAGCAGTGCTAAATAGATTTAATACAGGCAGTGACCATAGATTAGTCAGGTCGGTGCTAGAAATAAAACCGAAACTGGAAAGGAAAAGTTACAACACCAACAAAACTTTCCAACCATACAAGAATTGAGCCTCAATCAAGAAAAATACCAATTACAACTACAGCGAAAACTAGAACCTACAGATAAGCTAAAGAACCTATACATAGATGCGCTAAATGAAAAATTTAAAAATAGTATCCACGAATCAGTTAAAAAAATATGTGCCAATAAGAAACCTAGCGGTAGCAAACTAAAACAAGAAACCTTGAATTTAATAGAAGAAAGAAGACGAACAAATAGAGAAGCTCAAAATTTTCAAGAAATTAACAAGAAGGTCAAAGTGATGATTAGGAAGGACATAAGAGCACATAGAAATAAGCAAATTGAAGAAGCAACAGAGGACAACAGAAATATGAAGGTATTAAGATCGAAACTATCACAGAGTAAACAGAAAATAATAAAATAAAGAATCAAGAAGGTACTGTAGTAGCAAACAGAAGAGATATAGTACATACAATAGAAAACTTCTACACAAAGCTATATTCATCTAACATATCTATACAGAGCTCGGTTAATAAAACTATTTCTAACGTGGGTTCCGAGGAAATACCGAGATAACTAGACTTGAGGTTAAACAAACCCTCAAGCAACTGAAAAATAGAAAAGCGCCAGGAGAAGACCGGATAACAGCCGAAATGCTGAAAATGGGAGGTGAAATAGTAGAAAATATTGTCACGGTACTACTAAACAAATGTTTGATTGAGGGAAAGATACCAAAGGCGTGGAATAATGCTGAGGTAATTCTTCTCTTCAAAAAAGGGGACCCATCAAATATTGAAAACTACCGCCCCATAAGCTTACTCTCGTGCATATATAAAGTATTGACTAAAATCATCACAAATCGCCTCACTCAAAAATTAGACTTCTACCAGCCAGTAGAGCAGGCGGGCTTTAGAAAAGGGTTCAGTACCATGGATCACATTCAAACCATCAGAACATTAATTGAAAAGACAACGGAATACAACACCCCCATTCACTTGGCGTTCGTGGACTATCGAAAGGCGTTTGACTCAATTGAAATACACGCCGTCCTCCAAGCACTAAATAACGCAAGAGTTGACTCCAGATACTCGCAGCTAATTAAACACATCTACGAAGAGGCTACATTTCACGTAAAGGTAGATGAAGACCTTCAAACTAACAAAATAAAGGTTGAAAAGGAGTCCGCCAAGGAGACACAATGTCTCCAAAATTGTTCACGTCGGCGATGGAGGATGTGTTCAAGCAAATGAATTGGGAAGGGATGGGTATTAACATTGACGGATGTCTGCTAAACCACCTGAGATTTGCGGACGACATCGTACTGATTTCTAGCAATATTGACGAACTTGAAGCTATGCTAATACAATTGAATGAGGCATCCAAGACCGTAGGGCTGGAGATAAATATAAATAAAACCAAAATAATGACAAACAGCGATGCAGTTGTTTTTATTGATAATCAACCGGTTGAAAGAGTGGACGAATATATTTATCTGGGTCATTCAATTAGGATTGGAAAGGAAAACCAAACATCTGAAATTAGAAGAAGAATAAGAGCCACCTGGTCAGCCTTTGGGAGGCTACAGCATATTCTCAAAAATTCCGATATTCCCAATAGCCTGAAAAGAAAGGTGTATGAAACATGTATACTGCCCGTGGCAACCTATGGTTTAGAGACGGTGACGGTAACCCAGAAGAGCGCCGAGCAGCTAAGAGTTTGCCAAAGAGCGATGGAGCGCAGAATGTTGGGAGTGAGTCTAAGAGATAGACTGAAAAACGAGGAAATAAGGCGTAGAACGAAAATACCCGATATAATGCAGAGAGTAGCTCAAGCAAAGTGGCAATGGGCGGGACATATAGCACGGCATGAACCAAACCGCTGGACCTCAAAACTCTTGAGATGGAGGCCCCGTTTAACGAAAAGAGGTGTAGGAAGACCACCAAAAAGATGGAGCGACGATATCCGAGACTTTGCGGGAAGAGATTGGATCCAGAAGGCTCAAGACAGAAATGCATGGAAACAAATGAGAGAGGCCTACGTCCAACGATGGACGGTTGCAGGCTGATGATGATGATGATGATGATGATGAATAGCAAATAATAAAAAGCAATGGATGTGGTAGTTCTTTCAAAGAATGGTGCAGTACTGATGAGTACATGTTTTGATAAGATGTAATTTATTTGAATTGTTCTGTAGAAGTGTAGAATCCTAGAGTTTGAATATGAAAAACTTCTATAATTTTAACAATTTTAGGGCTACAATTTTTAGCCTTACAATCATTGAGCCATTGTTTTTTCAACAAGACACTTAATAGTGTACAGTGAGTGAGTATATTGCAAAACAGTTTTCTTATTAATAACAAAGCTACCTATTAAAGTATCCTGTTTTATGCGAAATGGTGCTGGTTTTCATAAAGCAAACATTCCTCTTAATTTATCTTAAGAAAATTTGTGATGTTCTAGCTTTTGAAGACACCTTTATATTAATTACCGTTATATGTGTGTACATACTACTACCACAACCCTACTACAAAACGGGTATTTTAACAAATCCTTACTTTGTATAAGAAATATCAACAAAAATACAAAAAATTAATCTTGAAACCTTCCCAGCCACCAAAAAGCATTCTATATTTGTGTTATTATTGAAGAAACAAACAAAGGGAACGCATGATTTGGTTATTACGACTAACAATGAAAGACCTGGTCTTGTTTTTTAGACAAATATTACTGCACAAACGAATACAAGAAGTACATAATACCTCATGGAAACAACTTATATAGGTCAAACAGAAAGATACAGTTTCAGAAAAATTTTTGAGCGTCTCTAGATCATTGCACAGTGCTAGTAAACACTACTAGAACAGTTTGAGAATATTCCAGAAAAATTTTAACAAATATCCGCGCGCTTCGAGAAGACTCTATAACAGATTTTAAATGCATAAATAGCACGCAGCGGAACACTAACAAGCAATCAAGTATCAGAAAACGCAGTTCTAGTTCAAAATATCCTGACCGCATAGAAAGCCATAATTATTTATCATTTGTCAGACACTAAACTTATATTATAGTTAAAAGGCTATAGTGCTGGTTGACAATCAAATATCAGCAGAAATAAGGAAAAAAGCAGTAAGATAAGGTTGTTTGTTGCCGCAACATTTTTAACGCACATTCTGAAGAAATCCTTAAAAATCTCTCAAAAGAGAAGTAATTGAAGTAAAGTTAATGGATACAAATAAATAATATTAGATATGCCGAAGATATGGTTATCTTGGCAGATATCGAACCGAATAATCGCATATTAACACTTAATATTGGAAAAACAAATTCATGATAATATCGACAACACTCAGAAGGAATGAAAGCGACAATTTTATTAAAATGACACTAGTCGTATACAGCAAAAACTTGAGCTTTAAAGTTTAGCGTCCGATTAGCAAAATACTACGTCTTTACTACCCTACCTATGGAGCAAAACATTGGTCCTTAAGCTAACAGGCCTTAGGTAAATTAAGGCATTAAAAATGTGAGTGTACAGGAGATTTCTTAAAATATTGTAAATAATATCGTGGAGGTCCTAAGACAAATGGAAAAAAATAAAGATTTAGTAAATACTATCAAGGAACGAAAGCCAGAACATTTTGGACATATAACAAGAGAAGAGGTATATTACAGACTACAGTTAATACAAAACAAAATCAAAAAAAGATGGAACGTGAGAACAAGAAGAAAACCTCTAGCGAACTGTTCAGAGCAACGCTGATAATTATCAACCTTCGATGCGGAGACGCCACCTAAAGAAGACACAGCAAAAAGAAACAAGGAACACAATAAATTTGTCCATTTAAATACAATTATCCTCTTTTTATCGCATACACACGAATCGACTAATATAAGCGAAAAAGTGTATAAAACGTAAAAGGAAATTTAGAAAATATTGCAAAACAAAAAGAACAGTTGATAATATGCTATAAAAATGCTTGCTCAAAATAGACACAAAGTAATTTTAGCCTTTAGTTTCCCTCTAGATAAATTTGTTACCGCGTTTACAGATGTCTACTAGAGCGCTTTGCATGGTGATGAAACGGCCAGCGAGGCCACCGAGACGCAGAAAATTGCTGCAGCTCCTGAAGGGACAGCCCGGCGATCGTTACGCTGCGCTCTGTGGCAGCAAAAACAAATTATTTGAGAGAGGGACGTTTTTGTTCGCGGTTTATTTATGACCGTTGGCAGCTGCATGGTGCAGCTTGACGTACAGCGGCTGCTTGCGAAAAGTTCATATTTCTTTTCTAATAGAGACGTAGCGCTGAGAGCGAGGTGATTTATAACTACCGTCAAATGTGTTTTAGATTACGGGCATAATTTGAATTTCGTTCCAGCCTCAACGGCACTGTAAAAAGGTTGTATATCACCAAAACGGTGATTAGTATGCCGTGATTATTTTAGTTGCACAAATCATAACGTTTGACACATTTCCTTTACCACAATGATTAAAAAGCAAAATTTGTATATTATAAATAACTTCAGGTAAGCCTACTTTTAGCAAATCTTAAAAGATAAATATTATGATTCCATTTAATAAAGTTGTTCTGGTTCCTTTTCCACAGATATACTATATCTTGATACATGTTTAATCTTGTGGAAAATACTTGTCTAATGGGAATTGATAGCTTCTTCCTTTAAATTTAAATTTTAAATTTATTTAATTGTGGGTTCGAATTATAAATATTTGCAAAAAAGTATTCTCTGGATATACGGTTTATCTAAAAAGTATCGGAAATACTGTTTCTAACCAACCAGAAGAGCTAGAGGGACACGCTTTTTGGCGGGATGGTTAGTGGGGTGTTAGGTAAAAAACGCGACCCGACTCAGTTGCTCTCGAGCCTTGAGAGAGCGAGGACCGCGCTTCCCGCAAACCGTGTTTTGGTGACGCGTCATCGACTCGACATTCAGCGTAGGTTAAAACCACGTTATGCGCTGAAGTCTTGTGTCAAACTCAAAAAATCCGGAATTGAAACTTTGAACCTGCTAAGAAAAGTCCACCGAAAAGGAATCGTGTAAAGAATAAGGATTTTTTAATGGCACAAGACGTTCCTAGAGGACAGAGAAGCCGTGGAAAATAAATAACGAAAAGGACGCCCGTCAGCGAGCCGTAGTGATAAAAATTTAGTAAAAGTAAGTCCATTTTGTAACTCTGATCGGCGTTTAAGTATTCGATTGATAGCGCAGGAGTTGAATTTCCCAATTTTTGGACAAGCACAACGTGGCAATGTCGCCCAAACCGTCGTACAGCCCGATCTTAGCTCCATCCGACTTCTTTATATTCGCATAACTTAAATTCAGCCTAAAAAATGCGTTTTTGCTCCGTGGAGAGGGTTCAAACCGCCGTGACCAAGATCATAAACAGCATTTCAGTTTCCGCATTCTAGGAAACCTTCAAATCCTGACAGAAAAGCTGGAAACACTGCATAGAACCATTTAGAAGAATTTTAAAGAAATAAACGATTGCCTACAACACTTTTGTTTTTATTGACTCCTGATACTTTTCGAACAAACCCTGTAGATCGTTTGACTTTAACAGTACTTTTTATAGTAATTTTTAGATGTTTTACAAAATACAATGCTATAGCATTTTAACATTTTAACTAATAGTTTGCTAAAGCTAGGTACTCATCAAACGGTTTTTTTTTAAATAAAATCGAAAATAAAAGCGTATTTTAATAATAAGGCAATGCAAACTATTATGTAATAGATAAATATGTCTGTACTAATTTTTGTTGTTCTTCAAAATTCAAATTGATAACTGTATATTTAATCTTCATTTATAATTTTTTTATATAATTTTTAATGTAGTTCAGACAGAAAACCTACAATTACAATTATTATTTGGAATGTAATGATAACACAATTACTATTTAAGGTGCTTAAAAATGATTGCACTCTCCTCCCTCAAAGCTCCGATTGTGTAGATTTAAATTCGCGTCCAGTTCACGTGCGAAGATGCACTACAGTACCAAGTGAATCCATGAGATGGCATTAATGGAAAGTGTATAAAGAAAAGAGTGAATAAAAAATGCAATGGCTCATTCGTGCAGTGCCGCAAGTAGTTTTGTGGACAAATAGGAAGCGGACATTCATGGGCAGCGTGGCTCTTTAGAAGGAGAAAGCTACTGCTGCGGACATCTAAACGAGGTTAGTGACCGTGTGAGAAAAAGCAATATCGAGTCTCAAACTATATTTTGGTGGATATTGAAGATCAAAGGCGACAACAATATGTTGAGAAAGGCAAGGGTATTATTCAGAATGTGTTCGACTTAATAACGACAGACAAACAAATCAAATTCGATGCGTTGAAGAATGCATTGGAATTCTTCTGATAGATTGACTGCCCCTTCAACATGACAATGCGCGGCTACACCGTTGCCACCGGGCAGGCTCTCAAATACATTGCACAGCCTCATGCCACATATTCGCTGAATCTTGCGCTGAGCGATTAGGCTCTGATGCAACAAGTGAGATAGTGCGTAGTAAGTTATCTTTCGACTGTCCACAAGCTATGCTGCGCTACACCCAAAAACGGCTTCGATTAGCTTTACGGAAATTGCCGGTACAATAACATAAGAGCATAAATGCATAAGCGCTCTAGATATCGGCCGCGAATTTGCACAAGCACGCGGAGCGCTAATATAATATTTTTGCTACGTTCGCGTTGGCCTTTGCTTTTTCTTTTGGCCCGCCTGGCTTTGTTTTTGAATTTAGTTTTGTGATAGTTTAGAAAGCGGGCGGCCGGTTTTAAATTTTTCGCAAGCCGGGAGCGTTTTTGGCCGAGAGTTCGCCGGCAACAGAAGTTTTCATTTCTGCGAGGCCGTTTTGTTAAAAGCTTCCGGAGGTCCTTTCGTTTCTCGTTGCATTTCGGGGTTGAAATATTTGCAGGTAAAACTCGGTCCATTTTGTTCTTTGCTCCGAATCGGCAAGGAACGACGAAGGAACCTTTGCACCAGGAAAGACGCTACCGATCGGCTCCGCTGTGAGTAATGGGGTAATTTATCCTATCTTTTACCCACATCTTTATTTCCTCTTCCTGGATCTCCCAGAACCAACAGCACAGGGAACCTATTTCTGCGGCAAAGCGACGTTTCCACAGGTTAGTGTTTTTAGCTTTAGCTTTTGTTTGAAGTTCCTTTGTTTAAATCTAAAATTACTATACAGCCCACTTTTCAGCCGCAACAAACTCCTTTTAAAATCTTGTTAATAGAATTCTTAATTTTTAAACAAATTTTTAACACGTCATCTGATTGTAGATTCTTTGGCAATTAGATATAAAAATAATATAAATTATATGTCTTTCTTTCCTACTTGGATTAATAGAAATTTTTCCATAATTTTACTTGTTTTATTTAGAGGTGTCTCTCCATAACAAATTATACCTGTGTTAGATATTACTTTCAAATTAGGTTCATGTTAGTATCATATTTTTAATTTAAGATTATCATTAACAAAAGTTAGTCATAATCATGCTTTAATAATATTAATATTAATTAATTTTGAAAAATATCTAAAAATAGACCAAATTAAATAAGAAGAGCTCTAGTTAGTTCTTCTAAGTCCTAGTGAGTTACTATGTAAAGAAATTTTTTGAGATGTTCAGCGATTTTTTGCTTACATAATTCTAATACACTACAAAAATGTAAACCTTTCTTCTTAAACGTGTAACTTGTTAAATTATAAAGTGTTTTAAATTATCTCTCAGGGTTATCATAAAATAGTAAAAATCATAAAAAATTAACGACATTAATGGTATTGAAACAATTTAATACAAAAAATCTATAAAAATTCACGGTATTCTGCGACAACTGTTCAAATAATAGATAGCCACTATGTGAATAAATATTTTTGTAATAAAAAAAAATAAAATTAATTTTCAAAAGCTCTTGTAATATTTAAACGCATAGCTTTATTGTTCAGTATTTTATATTTTTAATTAAATTTTTAATATTAGTAATACAGCGATAAATGCAACCTTAAATGACAGCCTGTTAAATTATCTTAATTGGTGTAAGTTCTTATATTAGAATTTTTAAATTCTCTAACAAAATATGAATGACCACCTCTTGTCCGTTTTTTGAAACCATTTTATTATTATTTTATCTGTACATTAACATTATTTCAATTTACTTTCTTCGGGCCATTTGACTACTATTTTAATACTATATTCTATAGTTATATTTAAAGATATTTAAAACTATCAATTAAAGGTTTCTATTCTATATTTTGCATTTTTTTTATTATTATTTTTGTTTCAGCTGAGGTTTACGTCCTGTAGATTGGAAGTATGGAGTCCGCTAATTCAGGCGGAGAAAAGTAAACTATTCAAACTTATTCAAACTACAGTAATGATTTTAAACATTTATGTATAAAAATTGATATCTTTCAAATGTTGACCACGACTGGCTTTACAGACATCAACACGGTGGTCGAAATTTTCGAGGACATTTTGCATAAACTCACTTCGATAGCCTTTATCCTGGCAATTATATTGATCTTGGAGTCTTGGTTGATGGCTAATTTATTGACGTAGACTTTATTTTTTAAATATTTTCACAAAAAATCCTATAGATGTGAAATCGTACGAACAAGCAGTTCAATTAACATTTTTATTTTCGAAATTAAACGTTCACTGAACTTCGATTGCAATAACTCGATATTCACACGTGTTGTGTGGCATATTGCGCCGTCTGGTTGAAAGTAAACATTATTCATGCGAGACTGATTAAATTTCGGGAAGAAATTCACAGTAATCGCATTTCCAGTCTTATTTTCGAAAAAAATAGTCCAGTGACACTTTTGACCACAGAGTACATGAAACAGTAAGTTCCTGGGGATGCCTTGGTTATTTTTTCATATTTTCTGGGATTTTAGTTGGCCCAAATAAGACAGTTTTGCTTGTTTACCGTTCCATTCAATTATAAGTGCGCCTCATCGCTGAAGATGATTTTCGACAAAAAATTTAGATCAATTGCACTATGCTGGTTGCACATGTCGGTTGAAATGGTCAATTCGGCTAAGTTATCGAATCGATTGGATCTTGTAAGCGTGTAAATTCAGATCTTTGTGCCTAATTTTTGCGATCGACGAGTTATTAATAATTTAGAATTCTCCTTCACACTCTTCTTCGCCGCAGCGATATTTGCTACTCTTTGGGATATCGCCAATATAACTAGGACGGTGATTACGACCTAAATAATCGCGGAGTGTTCGATAGCGTTTTTTATTTTCACACCAATTTTTTAGTGTTTTAATCACTTTAATGTGGCCTTTAATCGAATATGACAAAGGGCAAATTTTGACAGAATAAAACATGGGGTCTGCGTCAAATTGACGCTTACTTTTCTGCATCCCTATTGGTGGACTCTTTATTTACAATTATTTTTATCAACGAAATTTTATAAGCAGATTGAGGAACAAAGATAAAGAAAAAAATTAGAATATTAGTTCAATAGTTTATTCCAAACAATAAATGCTTAAAGAAAAATTTCAAATTCGTTACAGTTTTGGCTTGTAATTATTTTGAGTACAATGCTTTAGTTTGAATATCTGCTGCACCAGTATAACTATCCAAGAAATAACAACTAAATAATAATTATAATATAGTAAATAGAGTCAATAACCCTCTATTAGAAACTAATGAAAATTGGCCAAACAATATTGTCTACAAATGTTCATCTACAGGAAGCAGGTGTTAAAATAGAGATTACAAAAAATACAAATACTTTTTTAAATTAAAATAGTAAAATTTATGTTGACATATATTTGGCAAGTAGTAAGTAGGTATAAACTGGAAGGAAAAATAAGCATAAGATATAAACAGATACACCTGAAACAAATCAATCAAAGGTTACTTCATTTTAAGCAGCCTAAAAAAAATTATAGTTTTAAAAAACAATATCAGTCAGCAATCTATTGGTATAATAGAAAACCTACAAACAAAACTATTAATATTCGTTTATAAAGTACTGAGTTAGAAGAAATATTAATTACCGTAGTTACAAAACAAAAAGATAAATGTTTATCAGAAAATACAATAAAAATTAATGCTAGATGCAGTTACAGAAGCCTGTTTAAATTCATATAAGAAATAAGTGTATTTACCAGACCTACTAAATAAAGAAAATGCATACAATGTCATAATTCAACATCTCCATCTTGGAGACCTAATAAGTGAGATAAAGAAAGAGTTAGGGTAGAAAGGTTTCTCGTAAGAAAACTAATGACTATTATCATAGCACTGCTTACAGAATCAACTGAAAATAATAAAGATAAATCTTCTCTTTTCTCAAATACTAGTACCGTCCGCCATAAGTCAACAATGCAATCATATTAAGAGCTACGAATAAATAGAAGTAGAAGATGTAAAACGAGCCTTAAGTTATCAAAGAATAATAAAGCACGGGACTAGGTGAGATTAAGGTGGAATTCTAAAATATGGAGGAACAAAACTAATAGAGTTCCTGTTCTGGATCTTTAGGAAAATTGAACAAGGAAAAAACTTAATGGAATGGAATACATTGCGTGCATCCTTTATTTTTAAAAAGGTGACAAAGAATTTTGATAATTACAGAGGTTTAAGCATCATTCCCTCATCGTCAAGAGTCTTCGCACAGAATAATTAAAAACAAGATTTAACAAAATATAAAAGCAGTTGGAAAAGAACAAAGCGGCTTTCCATCTAATAAATCATGCTTAGATGACATATTCTCCTTCAGATAATTAATAAAAAAATCTGGTGTGAACATCACACGACTTTCCTTATCTTATTATTTATTATATACTATACCGGGTCCATCGTCTAGGCCCTGCGCTGCTCTCGTCTAAGAATTTGTTAATTTAAAAAAGGACGAGGCGCGAGGCCAACACTCGAAAGCTGATTAAAATAAACAGTACAAGACAATAATTGATTCGTACTACTGAAGGTAACCGTGCGAGCTCGGCCGCACGGCCTTCGCCATTATCGCCTGCGTGCTTCCTCCTAGCGGCCAAGCGTTACCCCCCGCCCTCCCGCAGTCCGCCCGGTAGCTCTCCGAGCGCGCTGTGATTGGTCTGTTTAATTAATTTTTAATCGGCTATAACATTTATTTGACCTCGGATCAACAAATTTCATTGTAATTTTTTGTTCGTCTCGGTTTGATCTATCCGGTAATATAAATTTCCCGAAACATTTTATGAACACCCGGTATATTAAAAATCCTGAGCTTCAATTTTTTTTCAAGTTCCCATTTTACCAACTTTTATTTTAAATTCATGTTTATCTCGTGATAACAAATCATTTTTATTCTCATGAATTTTTTGTATCTTCAACCGTTTAGATTTGCGACCGATTTTGCGACCTTGCGACCAAACGACTCTGCCGATTTTTACCAAAAGCTTCGCACTGCGTCCCCTATCTACAATTAACTTGGATACCAATTTTCAAGTCTCTAGCTCTTACGGTTCTCGAGATATCCTGTTTACTGACAGACCGACAGACAGACACACACACACACACACACACACACACACACACACGAACCAATGACTCAAACCAACTTTTTTGGTGTCCTGAGTCTATAATTCGTCCAGAAATGTGAAAAACTGGGTAGGTCAAATTTCCTTATTCCTTATTATAGGATAAGGAAAGTAAAAAAACAAAACACATTCAGATGCATGTAACATATATAAACTTAGACAAAGCATACTGTGTATCTAAGACATGACCAGTTATGGAAAAATTAGAAATAATAGAATTGGAATAGTAAAACAACTTTATACACATACAACAGAGAAAATAAAAATAGCAAATAGGTTTACTCATAATCTTGAAATAACAAAGGCTTAAAACAAACATGTACACTATCGCCGCTCTTATTTAATATATACATAGATAAAATGGTTGAAAGTTGGGAACACAAATGCGAAGGAAGGGTAATTATTACAGATGATAAAGAAGTGAAACACCTGCTGGAGACCCAATAAACTTTACGAAAAGCAAATAAAATATGACATTATGATTGAAACACTAAAAAACAAAATAATAAACTATGGACTGAAAATTAACATAAATTAGGCGGAGAACAACAAGACATATACATTAGGGACGAGACCATTCGACACTGTCAAAATTATAAATACTTAGGCTGAATTATCTCGGCTAATCAATCAATAGAAGAAGACGCAAACAACAGGGTCAGGCAAAGAAGGGCAGCAACTAAAGCATTGCATGGAGTTCTATGAACCAAGAATATTAGAAGAAGAACCAAGAAAAAATATATTTCATAGTTTGAAAGCATTAACTTGTATGGGGGAGAGGCCTGGCCAGTAACAGAAACTTTGACAAACAAAATAAGAACGGTCAAATTGGACTTTTTAAAAGATATGGAGAGAAATGAGAATAACTTCATCCTTTACGAGGAACCTAAAAAATAAAATCCTTTGTTGGTATGGGCATGTAGACAGGATGCAAGATCATAGGTGGGCGAAAAAACTTTTTAATTGGACGCTGAGACAAAAAAGACGAAGGGCACGTCCATGTTAGAAATAGAAAACGTGACGGTAGAAAGAAATCTCCAACCAGGGGACTGGGAGGACCGTAAAATATGGAAGCTAAAGGCAACGAATCCATAAAGGAAATAATGCCAGTGTTGGAACTTGTGATACATAAATTTTATAGGGAAACTAGAGATTTTCCAACAGAATAAATTTATAAAATAGAAGTCATTGTGCTAATTACAAAAGATGTCAAAGTTATCGTGATCTAAAATAATGCCAAAAAGAAAACTATAAACTAAGGAAACTTATTTGTAAACAGTACTTAAGTAAACTCAGAAGTATTTTCAGCCAACTATATCAGCAAAAAATAATGATCAATATCACTCTCTCATTTTTTATATCTTCTCCCTTTATGTCTCACGGTATTGGAGAATTGAGCCGTTTTTTATATTTCCTCTTATCTCTAGCTAGAATTTTGATTTATTGGAGTGTCTTTTCTTTTATTTTGACGCTTTCCTTTACGTTATCTTTTAATATGTTGACGACGGTAATAAATAAAATTGTCAGAATTTCCAGCTTTAGTTTTATAAAATGCCAACGCAAAATTTATAAAGTAAAAATTTGTTCAAAAATACTCAATTCAGACATGTCCTTAATGTCTAAAATCTATTTTACAAAAATATTTTGTAAAAAGCTTTTAATCTGTCTAATAGATTATAATCGAGATTCTGCTAATAATGAATATAGGAGGTCAGCTGTTATAATTAAAGTTACCATCCACATAAAAATATCTAAAATTATAAACATATGTCTTAAGGCAATAACAATTCCAACCATAAAAATTAAACCATTCAGTGACTAACATCAAAAACATTATTTTAAATAATTATTTGCATCATTTAAATTAAATATTTATAGCAGATGAGGTTTAAGGCTTCGAACAATAAGTAGAAGAAATTACTTACACGAAATTTTTATCCTTTTAGCGTTTTATGTTAAAAACGATATATCGTTTAGCTCTACTGATTTTCAGTTCATTTTTGACCTGTGTTCAGACTGTTTACTTATCTTAATTGTGGTTTGGATAATTGTAATTAAAAAACACAATGAGATTAATGTCACCCATATTATTAATTCCGATTTTAATATCAAAAGCAAAAACGAATTCAAAGGAATAACCAATTATTTTGTTAAAATTGTCAAAATAGCTGTGTGGAACATTAATATAACTAACAAAATCACTTATAATAGATTTATAAATTAAGGAAATAAGCATTAATCATTTCAAAGATACAGGAGTATTAAAAATTTATCATATCAAGACAACTATAAAAAGCTGTACTTTTTCCAATTTGTATCTTTTATAATAGTTTGATAATATTGGATGGGTCGGCTCAACACCTTATAATATGCTATTTAACCATATGGATGTTAAGGAAAACATTCTGGCTTATCCAAGTAGAATATGCACTTATTGCATTAATTTTGGAATCAAGAAAATTACCAGCGAATTTAAGATCATATTGTCTTTCGCCAATAAATAAAGCTTTTAGAGAACAATTATTAAATCGTTAGATTAGATTTTAACTAAGCGATTTAGTTATAAATATAATATACAAACCATGTAATGAAAAGCATTTTCTTGACATGTTTTGCGTAAATTTAACCTTTGAAAATTTTAAGCGTAGAGGACTGTTGAAAATTAGAAAAACGTACCTCTGCTAATCTTTAATGGGAGCACAGCTGTCTTGATTATGTTCAGTTAGAGATTTTATAATGTCGCAGCAAATTTTGTACCTAATTCATACAGAAAATCTACCTGATACTCTATATTTTGCAACTCAAATATTTACGAGCGATACGTAAGTTTTAACAAACAATATAGATATTAATTCCACTTCACAACAATTCTAAAAGTAGCTAAAATAGAAATTAAAACTAATTAATGGAAGTTATTTTCCCTCACTTGAAGACGGCAGTGCAAACAGAAGTCCATCATTTTAATAAATAGCGTTAAACCTTTTCAAAATCAAAAAACTGTTCGAGACTGTATTTGGATAACGAGTTGACATAAGAACTGCTTGTAATAAAAAAAAGAAATGGAGTTAGAACTAAATAAGTTGAATCGGCTGGAAACAATCTTTTGATTTATAAAATTAATATTAAACCTACGTGGACATATCAATTTCATTTATAAAACTGATCAAATAAATAAAATTAATGTATAAATTATGTATAATTAATGTATAATGCAAAGATGGGAGAAGGAAGCTATGAAGATTACGTAGGTAAATATGGATTAGGTGAGAGAAACGGACGAGGAGAGAGAATGCTGCAGTTTTGTATAGAAGAAGACCCTGTGGTCACAAATACTCTCTTTAAACTACCAAAGAGAAGATTATATACTTGGAAAGCACCGAGAGATCACACAGAACAAATAATTAGAAACCAAATAGATTACATTCTAGTTAACAAAAAGGCGAGAAATAGCGTAAAGGCTGTAAAAACATACCCAGGTGCGGATGCAAATTCGGACCACAATCCTGTAGTCATGAATATGTATATTAGATTGAAGAAAAGACGACAACAACAAAACCAAAATAGTTACATAAATACACGAAGGTTACAACAACCAGATATACGAAATTCTGCAACTAAGATGATAAACCAAAACTTCCATAAAATGCAAGAAGAAAATATTAGTAATTTAGATAAGAAAACAAAATGGTCTAAAATAAAAGAAACAATAGTAACGACACAACAAGAAACCTTGGGAGAACACAAGAAACAGATGAAGCAGAAGTGGATGACAGAGGAAATCTTAGCGCTAATGGACGAAAGGAGAAAATTTAAAAATAAAAATGAAATAAAGTATAGAGAAACACATAACATTATTAGAAGCAAGATACGTATAGCAAAGGAATCCTGGATGGATGATAAGTGCAAAGAAATAGAAAAGTATGAACGTAAGTATGACAGCTTCAATGTTCACAAGAAAATAAAAGAAATCACTGGTATTGCACACAGACAACAATCGAGGATAATGAAGGATGACCAAGGTTCTTTAGTCATAGATACAGAATCAAAGTGAAACTTATGGCAAAAGTATATTAAACAAATCTTTAGAGATCAAAGAGCAGAAGAACGTAGCATTACAGCAGCAGAAAACGCACCAAAAATAACGTCTAGTGAGGTCAACCATGCAATAAAAACCGCAAAAGCTGGAAAAGCAGCAGGACCTGATGGTATACACTGCGAACTGTTAAAACTATTAGATGAACAGTCAGTTTCAATAATTGTTGACTTGTTTAACGATATATACCAAACAGGGGTTATCCCACGCGAATGGCTACTTTCCACCTTTGTCCCCATCCCTAAGAAATCCCGAGCGTTTAGATGCGATGAGCATCGACTCATAAGCCTCATGAGTCAGGCACTAAAAATATTCTTAAGAATCATCCACACCATATTATATAGCAAATGTGAAGCGGAAATGTTAAACACACAATTCGGTTTCCGCAACGGAACAGGGACCAGAAAAGCCATATTTGCTCTTAACATCTTAGCACAAAGATCTCTAGATGTAAACCAGGATATTTACATGTGCTTCATAGACTACAGCAAAGCATTCGACAACGTGAAGCACGATAAACTAGTTGATATTTTGCAGAAACTCAACATAGACCATCATGACATACAAATAATTATCAATCTCTACTGGGGTCAAACTGCAAAAATAAAAGTGGATAACTCTCTCCGAGGAAATTAATATTCAAAAGGTGTCAGACAAGGGTGTATCCTCTCACCCATGTTATTTAACATTTATTCGAATATATATTCCGAAGCGTTAGAAGATGAAAGTTCAGGACTAATAATAAATGGGAAATGTATCAATAACATTCGTTACGCTGACGACACCGTTTTGATCGCAAGCAACCTAAAAGACCTTCAGACACTGGTAGATAGAGTATCTCAAACAAGTAAAGAATTTGGGCTTAGTATTAATATTAGTAAAACAAAAATGTTAGTAGTATCTAAAAGAAACACCGCAGACAGTCAGCTGGTCATAGACAATAGGATTATTGAACAAGTTCAAAACTACAAGTACCTTGGCACGATAGTAAACAAAAACATCACACATAGAGAAGAAATCTTAGCAAGAATGGAACAAGCAAGGGCAGCCTTCATGAAAATGAGAAAACTACTGACTGCTCAGAACCTATCGTTAGCATTAAGGACAAGAATGGTCCATATTCCCAGTGCTCTTGTATGGTCTAGAAGGTTGGACTTTAAATAAAGAAACTTCAAAGAGACTTGAATCCTTCGAGCTATGGATTTATAGACGACTATTGAAAATCTCTTGGGCCGACCGAATTACGAATCAGCAGGTTCTGGGTAGGATGCGCAAAGAATTGGAGATCTTACCTACCATTAAGAAAAGAAAATTAGAATTCCTAGGCCACATTTCCCGCAATTTTAAATATGAGATATTGCAGCTCATTATGCAAGGCAAAATTGCTGGGCGAAGGAGAGTCGGACGTCGCAGAATCTCTTGGTTACGTAACCTACGAGAATGGTTCAATCTTACATTAGCCGAACTATTCCGAGCAGCTATATCAAAGGTCAAAATAGCCATGCTGATCAGCAACCTCCAAGGGAGAAGCTGAGATTAAGAAGAAGAATGTATAAAGTAAAGATTTCAATTAAAAGTGCTACGACAGCTAGTAGATGAACAATTTTTACGAAGGCTTTAAAATTGACTTCAGCATCAATTAAAAGTACACCGCATTCTGTAGGAGCTATACTTGTGGTATTAGTCTACAAGTTGCTTTGAAAAAAATTGTCGTGTGACATGAGGGGCGATTCTTGGAGATATAATTTAGTTAATGGATATTTGCATTATTCTGGTTGCAGATTTATGGAAGTTTGGTACAGTATTGTATACAGTATATATATATAACCAACAATAGCATATTTAACATAAGCAATAATCAAATAAATGTATTGCACTACAACCAAAGTTTAATAAAAAAGATCTCTTTTTAATTGAAATTAAAAATATTTTTGGCAACAATTTTGTAAGATACTAAGACACATTTTAATATGCAATTTTGTAGCACCTACTAAAACAGAAAATAACGTACAATCAATTTTTGAACTTAAAATTAAGCAATATACTATCGTGGGCTGCGTCTCTGGTTTCGGAGGCAGTCAGCTGCACGTGGACGACGGACCATTTAAGCTTACGAAAAGCGTCTCAAGCTATTGAGGCAACATTGTTTTGAGCAGGAAGGACTCTGAGCTCCAACAAGACAGAGTTCATGTCGACTAAAAGTATACAGAGTGAGCAAAGAATTTGGTGTGTCATAAATAATTGTTTGCTAAAACTGGTATAGGTTCCTCGCACAAGCAATACGTTAAAGCTTGTAGATTTTTCTAATGTTATGCCCAAAAATCTGGATGATGACACTTTTCTGTCGCCTTTAATTTTTAATGACGAGGCAGTGATTCACTTTAGTGGAAAAGTGAACAGTCACGCTGTCCAAATATGGGAGTTAAAAAATTCCCATGCATCATTAAATATGAGAGAAACTCGCCAAAAGTTAATGTTTATATGCTGTATTGCAAATAAAATATCCTTTTTTGATGTTTTTTTTCCGAAGAATCAGAAAACTTTATTTTCTAACAAGATAAAGCTACACCCTTACTGACACCGAGGTGTTTAACGTTTTCTGAACGAAAACTTGGTACTTGGTGAGGCGGCCTTTCGCACTTGAACCGTCTGTGTCTCGAGGCGGTCTTGGCTTTGATATCTGCGGGCGGCACGTTTTGCTATCGCACACAAAACGGCATATGGGCTTTTTTTCGCTCGGACTGCGAGTCTGCATACGCCGTCGGCGGCACCTTTTGAAACGCAAATTGCTGTCGAATCAAAATGTCCCACAAAATGATCCACCGCTAAGCCAGGTGCGATGCCCGGCGACATATTCGAACCACAAACCGGCCAGTGCGGTCGTGTTTATTCTACCCGCAATTAACTCCTCCGCAAGACACTTTCGCAACGTAACCCGGCCAGTGCGGTCGTGTTTTAATTTACCCGCAGCTAACTCCCCCGCAAGACACTTTCGATCCGCAACCCGGCCAGTGCGGTCGTGTTTAATTTACCCGCATTTAACTCCACCGCTAAGACAGGCACGAAGACATCACAGCACGGTGGCCACCCGGAAATCAATGCCGCCGAAGTCGATTACAGGTGGGCGATTTGGCAATACTCGGTTGGTATCGGTAACCGCCCCCTCCGCTTTCGCGCCGGCTGTTTAAGGGACGATTTAGGCCTCAGCGTCTTACTTTCGGGACGGGCCGTACTTAGTTCCCTACACCGCTCCACGAAAAGCACGGCTATTTACACCCCTGCTCTCCATTTTTTGGTCCTTAGGAGCCTAGGATAGGTATCAGCTACAATATTTGTAGAAATATTCAACCGCTTGATAACTTGGCGTCGTCACAGACTTACACTTCAACAATTCGAAAATAATATGAGCGGAATTAAATTACCGCCTATAAAGAGTTTATTTCATTTATGCAAGATTATGTCAAAGTACTCGAGCGCTCGCATGTTAACAATTTGCAGACCAAGCCGCACGCAAATTCCAGTTTAGTTTATCATAGCCTTGGCCGTGGCGCGAAAGGTGCCTGCAAGTCGTTTTAGCCGAGTGAATCAGTTTTTAATATGCGTTACCCGTTATGCGACAGAGAACACCAGCTGTTTCGCTGCCTTGAATTTAAAAATATGAAATTACTGCAAACGCGTTTCGAGTTAATTAAAGCGAAACGCGGCTGTGTAAATTGATTAAGTCTATTTCACTCTTCAACTAAATGTAAGTCACTCAACATTTGTAAAACTTGTAAAAAGCAGCATTATTATTTATTGCATTTTTCCAACTTAAAGGATGATTGCCCTATTAAGCCGTCTGTGGCGTTAGACCGCAAACAGGTAAACGTGCTCCCATAGCAGACGAGTCAGTGCATTCAGTAACACAACCTCACTACCCATCAAACGTATCGCTTACTGCGGCAGTTTCTTCGAGTTCGGCTATATTGTTATCGACCGCACACATCTATGCACATGGTAAAAACGGAAATACGCTCGTCGTCAGGTGATTAATAAACAACGGGTCTCAAAAAAATTTAATTACTATGGATTGTTGTAAATGCTTGAACATTCCTATAATTAAATTACGTAATTCATCTTTACAAGGTGTTGGTATGACCTCGTGACCTGTACAGAATTTTATTAATTTCACAATAAAATCTCGAATTAATCCTAACAATAAATATGATATTCGTGCTTTAGTAGTTGACTGTATTACAGACAAACTTCCTGCAAATTTTATTAGATTAAATGAAGATATGTCATATTTAAATAATTTACCATTTGCCGATGTATCCTGGAATGTACCGGGAGAAATTGACGTTGTTCTTAGTACACAACTGTTTCCTTATATTTATTTGGGAGATAGGGTCGATTCAGGTGATCGCGCACCACCCGCTATATTAACTAGCTTTGGTTACGTACTTATGGGAGATATTGCATGTCATTATGATGCAACCTACCTACATAGTACTACATCTTCGTTTAACGCGCTTGCTAACGTTGACATTGAGTCAAGTTTAAGCAAGTTTTTTGAGTTAGAGGAAATTCCATCTCAACGTTTTATTAGTCCAGACGAATTAGATTGCGAAAATAACTTTAACTCTTCGACATTATTTAAAGACGGCAGATATTTTGTTGATCTACCTTTTTCATGAAACCCTTCTGAGTTGGGTAACACACGCGGTCTGGCTCACCATCGTCTACTTGCGCTCGAGCGTAAATTCGATTGCGTGCCAACCCTACGAGAAAATTATAATAAAACTATTGCCGATTATATAACGCAGGGGTATTTGTCACAGGTGCTTGACTCTGAATTGACAGAAGAGAGTTACCGTTGTCAGACCAGATAAGGACAGCATCCGTATCGTTTTAAACGCTAGTGCTAAAACACACTCAGGGCTGTCACTTAATGACGTTTTGCATGTCGGACCTAATTTGCAGGCCGACTTGTTCTCGTTGTTACTCGACTTTCGTACATTTCCAATAGCAATGACCGCTGATATAAAACAAATGTTTTTGGGCATGGGCGTAAACGAGCGCTATCGTAAATACTTACGAATTTTATTTCGTTTCAGTAGGAACGAACCTATTGGCACATACAAATTTTAACCGCATACCCTTCAGGCTAAAGCCTAGCCCTTACCTAGCCATGCGCACGTTACTCAACTTAGCGTGCGAGCATAGTGACCGCTTCCCTGAGGCTTCTAAACTGGTATAAACTCAATTTTATATGGATTATTACGTCCATTCGGTTCCCGATGAACAAATTGCTATGCGATTGTCTCGCGAATTAATCGAGTTATTTAAATTAGGCTCTTTCTACCTTGTCAAATGGGCGACTAATTCACCCGCCTTATTGGAGGTTCTTTCCGGAATCTCATCGCTCACCAATAAATTTTTCTGGAATGGATAACGATATTCACAGTTTTAAAATCCTTGGTTTAACTTGGGATCCTGCTGACGATTACTTTTCTGTGACAACAGTCGCTGTAGAAGATAAATGCACGAAGCGCACTATTCTATATCTAGTTACCCGCTTATTCGATGTACTTGGCGTTGTTGCTCCAGTTGTGCTGTACGCCAAAATTCTTATCAAGGAACTATGGCTAGCTAAAATAGACCGGGATGAGATTCCTCCGGAATACATCATCAGTCGCTTTTCAGCTTTTGCACGCGATTTTTCCGCACTCTATTCTGTAAAATTTCCGCGCCATATTGGCATCCTTACAAAAGCAGTAGTGAACACCATAGCCTTTTTTGACGCGAGCTTCAGTGGTTGTGGTTGTTGTGTTTATTTACACACTGATCCTGAAGGTAATATCACCGTCCGGCTTTTATGTGCAAAGTCAAAGGTTTCTCCAGTTAAAATAACAACGCTAGCTCGGTTAGAATTTGTCGCCGCTTTGCTGCTGTCTAAGTTTGTTCGCGTGGTCCGCGATAAACTTTCTGCTCGTGTACCTATTACAGGTGTTTACACCTTCTTGGATTCTACAATAGCGCTTTCGTGGATCAACTCATAGCCACATAGGTGGTCTATTTTTGTCAGCAATCGTATTGCTAAAATATACGAAACTTTACCTGCCGCTTGTTTTAATCATCAGCGATTGTCTTTCACGCGGCATGCTGCCTTCTGATTTAATTAAACACTCGCTGTGGTAGAATGGCCCTGCTTGGCTTCATCAGTCTGGGAGCGAATGGTCTCTAAAATTCATCCCCATTGAGCGTGAAACTTTACCGGAGTTCAAATCGAAGGCGTTTGTTGTTAAAGCTACAAATTTTGAACCACGTGTTTTTGACACTATAGTCACCCGTGTTTGTTCGTGGAATCAACTGTTTGGCATATTCATGTACATTCTCCAATTTGCGAGCAAAAAACATGATGGTGATCAATCTGTTCAAGGTATTCAAATCGCTGAAAAATTTGTTATTCGAATAGTTCAAACTATTCACTGTTCTAATGAATTAAATTTAATTAAAGCCGGCGAACTTTTGGCTAAGAAGTTGCGCAGTTTCTCTGTCTTTATCGATGACTACGGAATCTTACGCATCGGGAACAGACTGTCCCATTTGGACCTATCTTACGAGGCCAAGCATCCCGCTTAGTTGATTTAATTATTGACCACTACCACACGGGTCCCGGGCTATTGATGTCTATTATAAGACAGCAGGTTTGGATATTGGGTGGTAAGACAGTCATTGGTCCCGCTGCCGCAAATGCAATACTTGTTTCCGTTTAAATCCTGCACATCCAACACCTAAAATGGCTGAACTGACACGAAATCGAGTCCGCGACGCTAAAACTATATTTTAACTGACTTGTACATAGATAGTGTGTTTTATTAATAGGTATTTATATAATTTGTTAAAATGTAAATATAACCGCAATTTAGTTTAATTTAGATTAAACTTATACTGCAATCTAACACCAATTTAACGCACCTGAAGTATAATAGTTAATTTCAGAAATATAATGGCTATATTGTTTCATACCACTGTTAATAGCTCCCTGATAAGGAATTAAATTATTTTGAAAACTCGGGACCTTTTAAGGCGGGGAGTATGGTGTGGGGGCCTTTCGCCCTTGAACCGTCTGTGTCTCGAGGCGGTTTTGGCTTTGATTCCTGCCGGCGGTACATTTTGCTATCGCACACAAAACGGCTTTTTTTCGCTCGACCTTTTGAAACGCAAAGTGCTGTCGAATCAAAATTTCCCGCAATAATAATCTACCGCTAAGCCAGGCGACATATTCGAACCGCAAACCGGTCAGTGCGGTCGTGTTTTAATTTACCCGCATTTAACTCCCCCGCAAGATGACTTTCGCAACGCAACCCGGCCAGTGCGGTTGTGTTTTAATTTACCCGCAGCTAGTTCCCCCGCAAGACCCTTTCGAACCGCAACCCGTCCAGTGCGGTCGTGTTTAATTTACCCGCATTTAACTCCATCGCTAAGCCAGGCACGAAGACATCACAGCACAGTGGCCACCAGGAAATCAACGCCGCCGAAGCCTAAGCCGATTACAGGTGAGCGATTTGGAAATACTCGTTGGTTGGTATCGGTAGCCGCCCTCATCCGCTTTCGCGCCGGCTGTTTAAGGTACGATTTGGGCCTCAGCGTCTTATCTTCGAGATGGGCCATACTTAGTTCCCCACACCGCTCCACGAGAGGCACGGCTATTTACATGCCTGCCTCTCCAGTACTTATGTTTTGGTCCTTCAGATCTCCTAATCTCACAAGCTGAAACTTTTTTTATGATAATCTGTAAAGAAGCAGTTTAAGTACCAATTCTACCGACAACTTTGGACGACCTAATAAACCATATCACAGTTACGGTGAACTCAGTGATTCTAAGCATTCTTCTCTGTGTGTGGAAGGAAATGTAACTTTATATTTCTCTTAAATATTTTCCGTGCAGCCGTGTAGGCGCATTAATCATTTATAAACTTGAATACAAGTACAATCAATTTATTTTACAGTATTTTACATTTATTTTACAACACTCTTGTCATTAGTCTTTACTTTAAATTCTAGGTGTACTAAACTGAGCCCATCATTTTGAATTACCCTGTACTCTCGAACAGTAATTATTTGCTAGATTTTTGAGAGGTTGGGCAAGGAAGATGATTTTCCTCTAAACGAAAAGTGCGCCGAAACTTTGTTTTTATTAAATTTATCCTAACATATCTTACCCTAATCCTGTTCATATATTTGAGGATATATAACAAATAAAAAGATAAAACCTAGAAGTCAGTAATACCAAACTCACAGTTTTTTAAATTATATTGAATGACACTTATAACAAAAAACATTATTACAGTAAAATTTTTGTAAATACAATTCTCATTAACAAGTAAAAATGTAAAATAACCAATATAATTTTTAGTGCACATGCTAAAGATAATGAGCTTTAAATTGTTGTCATATTCAACTACATGAAATAATGTGTGGGAAGATTCAGAAACGAATGGTTATCAAGAATATAATATTTGATGTAGGTAGCCGAGTTGTCGGTAAATATAATTTTATGTCCAATAAAACGCTCTTTTATATTAGTAACACACTACTTCAGACCAGAGTGTACGCCTGTAAAACGATAATATCCGGCAATAAATGTCAACAGACTATCATTCAATTGAGCCGTGCTTAACAACCTTTCGCGGCGTCTCGGCTTCACCTCGAGTTCGTTCCCTGAGGAAAGCCGGCTGCAGCGCACGGCCAAATGAATCCTTGTCCGCAGCCGAATTTAATGAATATTCAAAGGTCGGCCCAGGGATGACGGGGCTGCAATGAATCTGAAGTTTGCACTCCAGACACTACAAATATATCATCATCTCCCTCATTACGGCCCTAATGAGAAGAAACGATTAAAAAGATTAGGATCTGTGACCCGGGGCGATATTCGAGACGGGAACAAAGGGCCCGCGAAATAAATGCCTTCGTTATGTCTCCCCGAACCTTTCCGTCCTACAGCCCAGCAGGTGACTTATTTAGAATTCGCCGGAGAGCGGCGGCGCCGAATCGATAGCGAACTTTTCCGCAACGCTAACTGCAAAAAGGATGTCATATTCCCCGCGACGAAGTTAACTTCGGTCAGATAGTTCGTGGTCCAGTTTTTGTTGTCCTCCTGCATTATCTCTCAGAAATAGAAAAACGGGACGGCGAAGTTTACTAACAACTATGAAAGTTTATGTGGTTTGTTAAAATAGTCTAAAGATTCTACGGTTTTTTGCATTTCCGAGTTTTAACAAGCTGCCTAAAATAAGTGTCTAGAGTTAGAGTGCAAAGAAATAAATATTGTGAAATAATTGAGACGTGCATTAATCAGCACACATCTACAGAAATTGTAAAAGAAAAATAATATCACTTTTTTGAATTTTCTTAATAAAAGTCTTATTACGCAGTCAATTTTTATTACAATATTTAATTCTAAAATTTATAGATTTTCTTCATAACTTCAAACCAAGCACCGTAACGGGGTTAAATCGGTACTTCTAGAAGATCAATTACTGTTGTACTTTTCTATATAAAAATATTGTACCTAAAATTTACGTTGCTCAGATACAATTTTTTTAAGACTTATACACGTAAGTTTTTTTGCTGCTAATTGCACTAAATTAAAGTTGGGGATTAGTATTGTGGCATATAATGTTTATTTTATAAAAAAAATATGGCATATACATTGCAATCATTAAACAAGCTGCTAAAAAAATAAATTGGATGCACGCCAAAGTAATAATTTTGCAAAGGCTATGGAATAATTTACTACAAAGAGAATTTTTGCATATTTTGATTTCATGGCGATTTTATCCCCGATAATGTTAGTCAGATATAAAGTTCTAACTAATTTTACCTTAGATGCTACTCTCGGGTACATAATAAATCTTTGGCAATTTAGAGGAGAATAAATATATTTTTTAATTATTCATATGAAAAATACTTTATTTTACAGATTATAATACACTACAAGGCACATAGTTGTTACCAATGATTCATAGGTTTTTAACGCCATACAAATTTAAAGCTACTAATCGTACTCGTTCGGTCTAATGAGGTAAAGAAAGGCTGAACCTTCTATTTTAAAATTTGCCTCTCAAATTTTTTATAATACAATGGTGTTTTTTCAACCTCCTATGGGACCATTAAATAAAGACGCGCGTGAATAACAAAATTATTTTATTACTAAGAGTCAAGTACAATTAAGATTACTTTGAGACACTTGTCATACCGGTAGACGAGTTTTCCAATACCTACTTCATAGAAGGTTATCACCAGCATGTTGATTTCAAAATCTTTTCTCCCTCATCACCGAGAAAGATTAAATCTGATGCCATGAGCTGTTTTTTGGGAACCCAACGTGCACAGTTTTCGGTATTGTAAGTATTCCGTTACGACCTTGTACAGAGCTAACCTTGAAATGTCCGGAAAATCCACAGACAATTCATTAATGCTAAACCTTGGTTTCCTTTGAACCATTTGGCTAGCCCGCTGAATAAGGTCTTTACTAGCAACAGACTTGCCTCCTCATCCACCTTTATCATGAACATCAGTTCGGCCATTTTTAAATTTTCTAAGCCATTCTTGCACAACACCATCACTCGTAAAGTTTTCAGCGTAAACGCAACTCATTCTTCAATAATTTTTTGCTGCGCTGTTCCCTTCTATCCGTGGGAAACGAATGACGCTGCGCAACTCGCACTTGGCGGGAGAATTAATCATGCCGGCCATGTTCAGCTCCAACTGATGTTTTGGACTCGGCAGTGACATATGTTATGGTGAAAAGCTGCGCAGTACCGCAGTGTGCAGATTTGCCTCGTATCGCTCGGCTGGTCACTTAGCAGCGCTATCGAAGGTTGCCCTCGTAGGTCAGGTTGCAGCACGCGCTTTGGTATCGCAATGGTGATTATTAAACAGAAAGCTGTTTGTGTTTTGAGATGTGGGAAGTGTTATATAGGAATATAATACAGAACTACTACGCTATCAGATTATTCTATGATCGTATACACAGCTTGAGAACATAAATGTGAAGGTAAAATTAATGGACGAAACGTTTCTAAAAAAAACTGTGCAGGGTTCAAGTGTATCAAGCGTATACACAAGTGTTAACAAACCGAACAAGCCGCAAATTTGATTCATCGCAGCCAACTGTTTGGAAAATTTTGCAACGACGATTGAAGCTGTAGTTCTTATATTTGTGGCCGTCAAGCAATTTAAATTTTGTAATTTCATGCAGATGCATTGAAAGATGATGATTTTTCTAACCGATTGGAATTTTGTGGTGAGGTAACATTTCACTTAAACGGAAAGGTAAATCATCACAACATCTAAATAAGAAGTAGGAAAAATTTAAGCTTTCGTAGAACTTTCACACAATTCCCCAAAACCCAATGTTTTCTTTGTAATCTTAAAAAAAGTCATATGGACCTTTTTCTCATTAAGAACAGTTATTGGCTAATAGCAGTCAATTTCTCAACTGGGGCTCTACTTTATTGTTCCGCTGAAATGCATCTCTATTTCAAGGAGGAATTTTTACTCCGATGAATTTGGAGATATTCTGAAAATGATTTAGTGTTTTATAAATGGCTGCTCAGGTTTTCTACTTGTAATTATTTAGGGAAGAGGGGCTTATGTTCGAAGTAGTGTTTAAATACATACAACTATTACTGTTTTCAAAATCAATTCCACCCTCTAATGGTAACGATAAAAAAGTTCTACTAGAAACAGTAAGGTACTTAAAATTTAATTTAATATTTTTCTACCAGGTTAATGAGCACAGAAACTGATACAAAGAAGTAAATAGGTGCTGACATGAGCAAGGCCAAAAGAGCCAGAGTGTGTATTTTGAATGTTTAAGACATGCATCCGAAAAATGTAAAAGTAAAAACTTTTTTCGTAAAAAAACTAGCAAAAAATATAAAATTATGTTATGTCACATTAAAAAAAGATTGGCAAAGAGTATGTTAACCCACTTGTTGGTTTCTGTTCTTTAATTATTATTATTTTTACGTCAAATGGTTAGATATACGTAAGAGTATGAATGCTACTACTAGCAATAGAAAACTTTGGTGGATTTTCTTTGGAATTGGTTCGCATTTAATTTGGGAAGCAAAAACGTGAGTACCATTCAAGAGCATCGATAAATAAAAGTAACGCTAATTATCATTGACTAAAGTTGGCTCTGTGATAGTACAGTGTAAAACAAAAGATCTAACAAATTGCAAATGACTTTATCCTGGCGCAACAACAATGCTCTCTACAATATGCGAATTATAACATGATACCTCAAACATATCAGAATGTTCTTATAATACACCTATTGATACAAATACAAGAGGGCTGGCAGAAACTCAAAACATCATATCAGGTTTAGTGAATACTGGAGTTAAACACAATAACCAACAAAAATCGCTATGAAAAATTAAAACTAAAACAACAATGATGATGTGTAACAACAACAAGAAAGAAACAGGTATATGATCTTAAAACAGGAATTTGGAATACCAAAGAATTATCTAAATAAAGCCTTTCTAAGACCTTTATAATCCTGTATCATATTGACATTATCCTGGTGTCAAAAACTCATTTGACTTAAAAAACTTATTAGAGTAGGCTATATATTATACTTAATACTTGGATAGGACAGCACATGGAAAATCAGCAGTGCTTGTAAGGAAAATCGTAAATTATTATAAAAACCACAAATTTAATGGAGAATAACACGCAATAAAACAGGATTATTTCACTGAGTTTTTCAAAGCACTAGGTAATCTATGAATCGCAGATAAAGATCACAATTTCAAACATCCATAATGAAACTCTATGCCACCTACATCCACACCAAAAGAACGGCAATTACTAGATCGAGTTGTAATAAAAAATTAGCTAATTGCACTAATAATAGGAGAACCCACATACTGACCGAACAACTACAGAAAAACACTTGATTTATAGTTTTCTGTATTTCGGAAGGCATCCTTATAGACTTCATCGGTACTAATCCGTGCTTTGATATTATATTGGATTATTCTTCCTTAATTGCCAACCTAAGTACCCAACCTCCCACATTAAATTATAATAATACTAAAAAAATGTTTAAAAAATCAAATCCACAATTGCATTAACTACAAAAAAAAAATTAGAAGACGCAGTTATTAACCAAAGTCGACATGTGCAAAAATCAGTTATTAAATTATCGCATGATCAAAGAAAGCTGAGCAGGGCTACAAAACAATTAAGAAAATTAATAAAAAAAGAACATTACTTATGAATATCTGAATATGCCCAAAAACTCGTAGCAACTAAATCAACGGCCTGCCTGTTGTAAAAGGCAACGAAGGAGATCAAACAACTACAACACATTACAGTGGTAGAAACAAAAGTTAACCAATAGACTGAAAGCAATATAGTGGAATCTGACACTTTGCAAAACATTTAACAAAAGTTGGTAAGCCCATCTACAGCGCAACATTTGTGAAAGCCTCATTTCAGATGGATCTACTAATTAGAAAATATAAAACAAAAGATGTTCGTAACATTATACAAAAAAGTCTAAATATAAAAAACACTGGGTTATAAAATTATTGCTAAAAGATTAAGGAAAATACCGGAAGAAGGAATAAGACTTGATATTATAATTATAAGCGAATAAATTTGATAACCCTAATATCAAAGATTATTGAAGATCTGTTCTAATTAAACCAGTATTAGAGGAAAGGCGATTAATTCTTAGTCACCACTTTAGTCTAAGGGCATGGTACAGTAAAAAAAGTGCATATGATACTATGTAAAGTTAACGGGCTAAATCAATATAGTATTTCTATATAGAGTCAGACTTTTATATTTCTGGCACGCAGATCTTTACGAAGCATGTCGTATATTCGTGAGCGACATTTTAGAGTTCCTCAGGGCGGTTCACATGGGCCCGTCGTGTATTTATTGTTTATTGTGAGATTACCAATAACAAATTACATTACAACTGCAAGTAAGTCTGTGTAGAACCTAGGACTTTACTTAGACCGCCCCCTGATCTAGAGAACACATGTCCTACAGAAACTAAAGAAATTGTATTTGTTGCTGAAACCAAACTCCAAACTACATGTAGAAAACAAAATGCGTATACAAGTATGTGTTAAGACCGGCATGATCATATGGTATTTGGTCGAAAATTCAAACATCCATATATTAGAACAGTTTCAAGCTAAAGCATGTACTCAAAGAGCATAATTGAGATCTGTAAGTCAAGTCTGTGAAAGACGAAATATAAATATTCACTGTAAAATATACCGATAGTCTTAATGTTCACCCAATCAACTGGCATGTAGTCTACTAAGCAAAAAAACAGACAAGAGTTTAACACACAGACAAGATTTAAACTTTCGATATACTTGTTAGTTTAGTTAAAGACAATGTAATTGATTAGATAATTATACCGTTATGTTAGCCAAACAATCCAAAAATATTAATGAAGGAGTGGAAATCTCTGTTTGTTGATTATTAATTGTTGTTGACTAATTGATATTGTTAGAGCTTTTAATTATTGCCCTATAAGTCATAGGCAAAAATTGGGAAGAAATATTTTTAAGATTTGGATTGTTCTTACGCAATTTACTAGTAACAAATTTAAACTTTTTGTGTAATTAAAGGTATTAAGGATATATTTTTGTCCCTTATTACTTTATATCTACCAGTCTAGATGAAAGAGATGCCTAGATGGTTAGAAAAGCATTTAAATCGATGGCCTTACATCAAACAAAGTTTGTTCAAGCAATAAAACCAAGGCGACGTGTTAAGATTGTTTTTTATATGTATTAGATGGACTATAACAGCAATAAGAAGAAATATCTGTAACTAAATTTAAGTAACTCTCTATATGGAAGAATGAGAGAAGGAGGAGGATATTCAAAGTGTTACCACTTGTTATATTAGTCTCAAATGAAACACGAACCTGTCGAACACAAACTAAAATTTATCAAACCACATGCGCTGACAACGTATTATAAAATATTGGAATGACCGACTACAAAAATTTGCGATACTTCGAGTGAATGTAGACGAGAATTGACAAACAAGAAGGCAAGCAACGTTCCGCATCATCAAACCATTGGATCTTTAATGCATTAAGCCGTCGGTGTAAGAACTGACTTAGATTTTCTGTAAGTCAGTTGTCCCAATTCTTGAAGATCATTGCCTGCTAATTAGAACGCTGTCAGCTGCGTATTCAAACATTTTACTGACGTTTAATTAAGTAAAGAGGTTCTAATCGTTAATAATGGACCTCTTATTTAGTTCAGCCACGTGTTTGGAGAATAAAGAATATTTCGATTTATGGCCTAATATCCAACATTGGTTTAAAACAGAACAATCTCGCATATTAACTGAGAAATTATCAGTTTTTTATATTACCAATTCACAAAGCGTATGAACACTAAATCTCACTTTAGAACGTTATCAGCAAGAAATTTTGGCCGATATCTTCATAAAACCGCTTAACTAGATTAAATTTATGGCCAACAAACAACCAATTTATTTAGTTTCAGTTTGTTCTGTATTGTAATTCAATTTTAATTATATTCAATTACAATCCATATATATGTAAGTATAAATATGGCGTATACTTTTTGTAGTTCTGTCAGGGCGACTTGAGATATATCATGTGAGCTTTTGTCAATTTTTAAACAGTTAATACTGCATATTAGGCGATCTACTCTGGGGTAGCCAATAACCTGACCGGTTATTTTCCCTGCGGTTGTGTTAAGGGGAGTTAAACGTATTCACCACTCAACCCCTAAAGCTAAGCTTGATTATTTTTATTTCAATATGTTTTCGCTTATTTCATCCTACAGCAATCTTCTGTCAACTCGTGAAACTCAAAAATTGTGTACTACATTATTGTGGCATTAATTTATTTATATTTTAAATTGGCGTAAACGCCAAATATAAAATACCTATGAGTTGATATGTAAATAAGCCATCCCACTTAATGATTTGTGTTCAAGTGCATATAATAAAGTTTTTCGTACCTTTAACCCAGAGACCTTAAAGTAAATATGTTTACTTAACAAGTTTTCCGATATTTAAACTGTATCTTAAAAAGATACAAAAACTGCCACTTATTTATATTTGCACGTATAATAAAATTGCACATATAAGTACTAGTACCCACAATTTCCATGTCCGGTGTAAATCACATACAGGTCGTCTCTGAATCGAGTAGGGGTTGACACATACTGTGTGTGTGAAGCCGGATGGAGGACTTCGACTCCAACATGGCGCGTCCCCGGGTGGCGGATAGGGGAAGGCTCTACAGATATGTAGAGTAGGTGCAGAATGTACCCGCGGACCAAACGAGGAGTAACGTCTGACCTATAGTAGGCGGTTACAAAACAGCGTCTGTACCCCAAAGGAGCGGCTGAACATAATCCTGGCAGAAGGTATAAAATGCATACACCAAGATGCCTGGCCAGCAAGGTGTATTAAGCCAGATTCCTCAAACATCATGACAATAAGACGTAGAAGAAGAAGGGCTTCAGTCCCCAGTCGTCTCCAAACTCCTGCCCAAGGCAGCGGGCAGAGCAGGGAGGAGATAGAGGGTGCTAAGAATCCCTGGGTTCGGATAGGCTGCCACAAGACGAAAAGGAAAAAAGCCTTATTTGTATGCACATATAATACAAGATCACTATTAGGAGAAGTTAGACTAACAGAGTTAAAAGAACAGTTAAAAGAAATAAAATGGGACATAATTGGAATAAGTGAAATAAGAAGGAAATGAGAACAATGTTTGAAACTTAAATCGGGACACGTACTATTCTATAAAGGACACGAAGACATAAGTCAAGGAGGCGTAGGGTTCCTTATAAACAAGAAAATAATAGGAATAGTAACACATTTTAAGGCGATTAGTCCTCGAATAATATACATAATACTAAAGATATCAGAGAAGTGCAACTTAAAAATAATACAAGTGTACGCACCCACTAGCGACCATGAGGACGAAGAGGTAGAACAACTTTATGAGGAAATAAATACCTGTATTGCTGAAAACCATACAAAACACTTACTAATAATAGGGGATTTCAACGCCAAGTTAGGACCAAAACAATATAGGAGACTACGGGATAGGAGTACGAAATGAAAGGGGGGATATGTTAATAAACTATATGGGACAACAGCAAATTTATGCAATGAATACCTTCTTCAAGAAGAAATTACAAAATAAATGGACGTGGATTAGTCCGGATGGACAAACCAAGAACGAAATAAATTTCATCTTATCCTCACACAAAACATAGTGCAAGACGTATCGGTAGTGAAAAAATAAATACCGGAAGTGATCATAGGTTAATAAAGTAAGATTGTTATCAATAACAAAAACGATAGATATAAAACTATACAGAAATCTAAAAACTGGACAGGGGGAAAACATATAGTAGCAAACAAGGAAATATACGAAAACGAATTAAACAAAAAATTAAAAGAAGTAAATATAGTAGCGGAAGACAACTTAGAAGAAAGAAAGAAGAAAATAACAACGGCACTTAAAGAAGCCTCGTCTAGAATAAAAACATCAAAACCAAGAGACAGCAAAATAAGCGATAATACAAAGAAACTAATGGAAGAAAGAAGGAAATTGGCAATCAACCGGGAAGAAAATATAGAGCCTCTAAAAGAAATAAGCAAAGAAATAAGAAGAGAAATGAAAAAAGATTTAAAAGCATGGCATGAACTAAAAATTGAAGAAGCACTGATTAATGGAGGAAAACAAAACAATGGCAGAAAGAAAGAAGACCGGGGGATACAATCATGACATCGCTAAGAGACGCAAAGGGAGCCTTAATTGTAGACCAAAATAAAATAACGCAAAAAACGGAACAGTTCTACAAAAACTGATACAAATATAAAAGATATAGAAAGGAAAATACTAAATGTAAATTCAGAAGACATTCTTGATATTGAAATATACGAAATAGAAAAAGCTTTAAGACAGACAAAAAGAAATAAGGCACCAGGCGAAGATGAGATATTCCCAGAAATGCTAAAAGAAGGGGGACAGCCGATATTACAAGAACTAAAAGTACTATTAAACCAATGCCTGCAAGAAGGGAAAATACCTAAAGAATGGGATAACGCAGTTGTAATATTACTATTCAAAAAAGACGACAAACATAGATTGGAAAATTATAGATCAATCAGTCTATTACCACAAATGTATAAATTGCTGACAAAGATCATTACGAATAGACTGGTTAACAATTTAGACAACTACCAACCACCAGAACAAGCAGGATTTCGTAGCGGCTATAGTACCCAAGACCATCTACAAGTTATGCGAAATTAAATAGAAAATTCAAAAGAATATAACTTACCATTATGTCTTGTCTTCATAGATTTTGAAAAGGCATTCGATTCGGTTGAACACTGGGCCATAATACAATCTTTACAGAACAGCCGCGTAGATTACAGATACACGGAATAATAATATATATATATATATATATATATATATATATATATATATATATATATATATATATATAAACGCTACCTGTACAATCAAATTGCAAAGTACTACTAATCCGATAAATGTAGAACGAGGAGTAAGACAGGGAGACACTATCTCTCCAAAATTATTTACCCTATGTTTAGAAGATGTGTTTAAAAAATGCGCTTGGGAAAATAAAGGAATAAGAGTAGATGGGAAAAGATTGAACCATCTACGATTTGCTGATGACGTCGTGCTCATATCGGACAATGTAGAAGAATTAGAAGAAATGATAACAGACCTAAACGAAAAGGCCAAAGACATAGGATTAAAAATGAACAGAGGAAAACTAAAATAATGATAAACGATCTAGTAGTTGAGATAGTTGATATACAGATTGACGGGAAACTTTAGAACAAGTAGGAAGTTATATATACCTTGGACAATACATCTCACTACAATCGGATAATCAAACAAAAGAAATAGAAAGGCGAATAAAACTTGGTCGGGCCGCATTCGGTAGATGGAAAGAAATATTTAAAAGTAACATAGACCAAACACTAAAGACTAAGTTATACAACTAGAATATACTCCCTGTTTTAACCTACGCAGCAGAGACATGGACGTTAACGATAAAAATATGCAAAAACTGAGGGTAGCGCAGAGAGGAATGGAGCGGCAATGCTGGGAATCAGTCTAAGAGATAGGATGACAAATATATGGATTCGAAATAAAACAAAAGTAAAAGATGTAATAGAACATATATTTAAAGGGAAATGGCAGTGGGCCGGACATATTGCCAGACTAGAAGATAAAAGATGGACGAAGAGCATGCTGCAGTGGAGACCAAGAATAGGCAAAAGGCATAGAGACAGGCCCCCCCTCAGGTGGACTGACGACATCAAAAGAGTAGCAGATTACAATTGGATGCAGAAGGCGAAAAACAGGGACCAATGGAAGATGCTTGGAGAGGCCTACGTCCAACAAAGGACTTAATTGGGCAGATGATGATGATGATGACCCACAATTTTACCCACAATTTATATTAAAATGTATAACGTTTGAATAATTTGTGACTACTTGTGGTTGCTTAAAGAAGTAGAAGGGTAGCCCAATAGCACATTTTTAATGATAACCGTTAAACATCCAAAGAAAATAAACTTGCAGGGACAAGCAGATTAACATTATTTTTAGTAACATAAAGTTGTCATTATTTAGAGATACTTATTAAACAAAATTACTAACAATATCTGTTAAGCCGCTCTTGTAGGGAAAAATATGCTTTATTAAAGTGATATTAAATGCTACAGTATTTTTGTGCTTTTCAAATTTTTAAGTGTTCTGACATCGCGTTTTACAATACATGTAAATAAACATACAATAAGGTAAGTGACCAATTCTTCGATCTAATTAAATACACATATCTAGCCATAGACCCAGAAAATATAATACGAAAAAAGTAATAAAATTATATAATATAACTATTTCAGCAAAACTTATTGGATATTATGAATTAAATATAAATATTTAAGAAATATAAAATCTAAACATTTCTACCGTTTTTAATGCTATATCACTTTGCAGATAATTTTATAGACTATTTTGTTATTATTTTAAAATTCAAGGCAACATTTTAATTAAGGTATTTTACTTATTTCTAAATAAAAGCAATAGCTTTATACCTACATAACTTTATTAAAATATTACATCCTTCTTAGCATTGCTTCAAGAACGAGCACACAATTTGTTTTAATAAAAGAAAGCAACAAAAAGAATAAATTCCGTATCCAAATGATAAAGCTCTAGGCTTGTGGTGTACCCTAACAAAAATATATAAGTAACTTAATAACAGCAAAAAAGGAAAACGTATATAATCAAAAGAAAATAACCTACAGGCAAAAATCACATAGAAACCTATAAGCGTAAAATTACAGATAGAGAATTGCAAACATTAGAGTGCTACTACGGGAAGAAGAAAATAAAAATTCTGCAATAAGCTATAACTTAAATAGAAAGTTCGTTTGGGTTTCATAACGCGTAGACCTGTCGAGAATTGACTCTCGCAGTGTATATTGAGTGTTTGCAGAGATAACATCTACCGATAAGTGACCGCAGTTTTTGAAATAACAGTACTAAATAAACATTTTACGTGCCATAAGTTAATCATGTATATACTTGAAATGTAATAATGTTTGCGTTCGGCAACTTTCTCGCGCCAAGCAACAACATAAATAATCAGCCAATCTATTAGCATTCAAATACGCAACAGCAAGCAACCACAAATTCTCAAATTTTCGCATATCCAATAGTGGAACTGATAAAATACCATTATATACCTACCAATTATTTTACACCACCAATCTAACTAAACTGATGCAAATGATAAGAACTCTTGAAATAATCCTAATAACCAATTATTGCTAACTAAAAAAAAATAAAATAAAAAATCGTTACTACCCCCTAACTAAGAAACTAAGTTTTATCAATAATACAAAATTTACTATATTAAAAACCCTTTAGCTACTTTAAATATTTTTATACAATATAAAAATAATAAAACGATACAACTAACTGAGAACATAGTTAAAGATGAGCAATACTTTACAAAAGTCTGGAGAACAATTTTATGAAAATCAACCATGACGCACAAAAACCTTTCGAAAATTAATAAGGGAATTCAAACAGAAATAAATCTTTTATTATGCCTAGCAACTAAAAGAGGATTTTAAGTACAGTGTAGTTATAGAACATTTTTTAAATGGTTGCTGCAGTATTTTACGTTAAATGTGCTAAACTCTACAATACTACAAATTAGATGTCAGTGGTATCATGGATTTTTAAAGAAAATGACAAACGAATACAAATACTACAAGTCCACACTGCATGTATGAAAAAACCGACTCAAATGAAAATAATGGATGCTACTGGAATAACAATATTTTAAGGTAATTCAATAATGCATTCAACCAATTACTTCAATAAAACATCATGTACGTAACATGTTAACAATGGTAATAAAACGAATTAAGCATGCTTGGGTTTCTGAGAAGTAGAAATCTAGTTAAATTTCAATTAAAACTACATTGTCATACTGTTAATTAGTAAAGCTCGACTGACTTAATATTTATTTCAGCGTACTCTGATATAAATTGTATTACATTCATTACGCAAATCATACTACACACGGGAGTGCAGAAATACTAATTAAAAACAAAACGACAATTAAGTAGGAGGAAAAACAATTTACTTACAGCATCAGTAAGAGATAACCGTTGCAGTTTTCTATTGTCTTTCTTGGTATAACTTAAACAAAATACATATTCTTTTAAGAACTACAAGAAAAGTTGATAAAAGAAAATATACTCTTTGGAGCTTATGCCCCATAACCCCTAAAGAAAGTAGGCTTGCAAAGCTTACCCTAGAAAATTAATTGCTATTAACTGGTACACTAATTTATTGACCCTAGCAACCAAAAACCATTTGGGGCTTACTAAATCTATTCGTAATTTCAGATTACAGTTCAATAATAACAACAATTACTACTTCCGTTACAATTTAAAAAAATCAATGCCCAGATTATAAAACAATAAAACACAAAGGCAACAGAAATACCTTTGTAGGGTTACTAGTACTAGCTTAAATAGAAACACAAACAAACAATTTATTTGGATATAACACATCACGCAAAATAGCGAAACTAGTAGCTCAGAAAGGCGAATAGGATCAATGTGACAGCAAAATAAAATACAAGCAATTAAGCAATAAGTTAAAATTAAAACTTAAAGGAGTGCATAACGATTTCTTTAAATAATACGAGGTCTGGCAGCGGCCCCCCGTAGTGCTTGTCCAACTCCGACATGCTTGAGCCCCTTCGCATAGTAGTTTTTAAAAATAAATAAAAACACGATTAAAAAGCTCTGTTTGACATAATTGGCGTACGCCGTTGCCATGACAACGCATTTACGTATACCCAGTTAGAGGTGAACTTTGACCTTTGACCTTTGACCTGTGTGACAGCACTCATAATTTTTTTATATATAAGTGCTTTATTACCCGCTCTCAAACGAAAATTCTCCATCGCTTGCGGTTCCGGAAATATATTACCTCGGTTGCGCCTGTCGCCGGGCCGAAATTTGTCCTTCGGAGGCGCTCGGGTCGGCACGGAAAGGCACGAACGATTTGACCTTTGATCTGTGTGACAGCAGCAGCATCACTCATAATTTTTTTTATATATATAATTCCGTTAACCTTACAACATTAAAAGTGAAATAAAATCTGAAATAACATCATCTATACGTAAATACTTAATTCCTCTTTGGCACTAGCCTAAAAGTGATAAAAGAAAGACCGGACTATCTGCATAGTTTCGTTCTAGTCTTGTCTCTAAAAAACTAATTCGGTTTAAGAATTAGAAGAAAACCCGCCGGATCCTACACAGGAAATCTGATCTGAATTTGTTTCTCACGAAAGAAATACAGGACGTAAGATTTTAAAGCCTAAATGAGCACTATTGACCTTATAATAAACAAAATGTTTAAAGAAATGTCCAAAAGCTTATACCCATTTATAATTTCGTAGTATGATTTAATTATCTCATTATATAATTTAAAATTCCACAACTAATAATAATGCATCCTATCTTCCGATAAGAGTATTGTCTAGCATTTTAATATTATTTGGAAAACTTATAAAAATTAATAATGATTTAACAGAACATGACTTGACCTTAAACCACCAATTTAGATTACGCTAGTCTCATTCAGCAGTGTTGTCGTATTAAATAATTAATTATTTATGCAATAGAATATAGCAGGTTGTATACTATACTGTTTTTAAACACTGAAGTGCAGTACTCAAATTGCTATGCAAAATTAACATAATTCTCTCTGTACCTTACCAGAATCCAATAAAGTAATGTCTTAAGTAATGTGAATTTTACAGCAAAAGCATCCTTAGTCTACTTTTATATGTAGTCTGTACATCTAACGTTCCAATAATTAGACACACAAAAAGTACATTCGCAGATCTCGCAATAGTTTCAATTAATCTCCAAACACACTGAAATCTCATTGAAGCATAGTCTTAAAATAAAAAATAAAACTTAATAAATCTAAGTTACTGCATTCACAATTCACACTTTGGAAATTGACTTAAATTAAATATCTTAAAATAAAACAATATAATTAAATACTTTGGACCACATTTAGATTTGAAACTAAACTGAATAATGATCAATAAAGAACCAAATTAAACAAATAAATTGGCTACTGTTGCTGAAATATTACCTATTGTTTGAAAGCAAGTTTCTTATTTATAAAACAGCGAGCAAGCCTGTTTGCACAAAAGAGATAGTACTTTGAGGTTGCTCAAGCAAAGTCCAATATAGCTCATCGGTCACAACCATAAATCCTTAAAAACATCACACGCTCTCGCTCATATGTGTCAATTCAGATATACCAATTTTAGAATTGTGTACGTAAATAAAATTTTCAACCAAAAGCAGTACTTAACTAGCCATCACTAACATGGGTTTCAAAGCGAGTCCGCAAGATGCGTTCTTTGTCAGACCTCATGGAGCTCGACAAAAATATAAAGCTTGCTTGGACTACACTAGAACACTTACTCTATAATCCGTATTTACTGGCTTGCAATTGTAATCTGTTTGGACTACTAAAAGAAGCACTTTAAGGATTACTATTAAAAAATAATTTTGATATTCAATGATTGTGTGATTAGCTGATGGCATAACCATCTTTATTTTACTATAGCAGGATCAAGAAATCATTTATTGATTGGGGAAGACATGTTTCTAAGTTAAGAAAAAAAACATCTACAGTCATATAGAATGTGAAGTGCAATTTACAGACCGGTAAACTATATACTATAAAGATAAAACTCAAAAGAGAACATTTGCGGAATACTCGAAACATAATGCAAAGGCCAAGGCAATTTTTATGCAATATATCACATCGCACACATTGGGTAGTATCGTATACAAACGCCTGACTGAAGGCTAGCAACTGATCAGGAATCGACTTATCAGAGTCGCCATTTTATCTGAACTGGTAAAACTCTATATAATCTAAGTTTACAGGCATATTTTAAATTATTCTGATAAAAAATGAATACAATGTATACCCCAATTAAAGACGCCATCAACAGGTTACCACTTAGAAGCATTATATATAGGTAATACTAAAAGCAACGATCAATTCCAAGACATTCCAGGAAAGTAAGAGCTTGGTGAAGTAAATTAAAAAGAAGGAAAAACTTACAGTTTACAATTAAAAGTTTTAAGTTTTAAATACTACGATTCTTCGTTTGGACTTCATCGTACGGGGAACATAACAACCAAATCGAGTTTGTTATAACAAGAACCAGATAAAAAACCTTAATCATCTATATTATAGTAAGACGAAGAACAATTTGCTATTCTAACTACATAACTATTAAAGGAACAAATAAAATTAAAACTACACAAAAGGAAAAGAAGTACCAGCCGGCGAAACTCTAAACCAAAAACCAAACTAAAACATTGGGTCAGCAAATGTATCAGATCAGCCAAGAACTTAATAAAATCAAAAATCACGCAAATAATGGAATAATTTGAGATTTATATGACAGGATTGAGTATCTTAACAGGAAATTTAAACCAAGCACACAAACAAAAAATAAATATGGCTAAATACTTACAAACTTATAAAGTGCTGTATAAAACATTAAATTTAAGTAAGTTTTAAAAATAACATACCAGCTTAAAAACCACATGCAGTAAAATCAGAGCTAGGAAAAGGCGTTAAAACATTTAAAAATTATAAAGCACTAGAACTAGATAGTATAACCTAAAAACCATGGGCAAAGTGGGTGTTAACATCATCCCTAAAATTTGCTCCTTAGTATGGAGGTCAAAAAATAGCCAAGTAAGTGGTGTGAATAATGCTCGAGCTTCTTTTTCAAAACCGACGTCTCACAGACTGCAGTAACCATATTATTAGTCAATCATGCAAGAAAAGTCATGCTACCAACAACCAAATTATTTTTACCATCAAAAATACTTGAAAAACCAACAGTATTTATACCAAGAAATGTCACGCATTAACAAATATTAAACGTTAAGCAAATTATCGAAAAAAAAGAGTTTTGTCGAATATTCTAAAGATTTTGACTGCATAAAGTGGTCTAAACTGTGGCTAATACTACAAAGCATGGGAGTTCTCCTTTGCGTTACACATCAGATACAAAGTTTACACACAAATAATTATGCAAAAGTAAGAATCAATAAAAGGCATAAGGCAGGGTTGTATCCCCAATACTTTTCAACGCATAAAATAATTTTTAAAAATTAGGATGAAGGTGTCCCCCAGGTGATTTTGATCATGTTAAACTTGAAAACATTATGGCACAGACATTAAAAGCAAAACGTATGAGCTAATGCTCAATAAAAATAAAACAAAGGAAACGGTAATTGACCACGCTTCTGATAACAACAAAGTTAGATTCAAAGCAAGAAAAGAGTTTGTATATTCAGGATCACTAATAACGAATAAAGGAATCTAATGAAGAATAAATAAAACTCGAAACATATTTACTAATTTAAGTATAATTTGGACAAAACTCAGCAATATCTGAAAACAACAAACTAAAATTAATGAGAACACTGTTATTTCACATGGTCCCGTATGTTGCTTGGATGATTAAAATTACCGCACGGAGAAAAACCCATGCTTTTGAAATATAGGCATACAGCTGAGTGTTAAGGATATCTTGGACCCAATATCGAAGTAACGTATCGATCTTGAATCAAGTTAAGATTACATGTTTCTCTATAAAGATCAACCAGGCATGCCTTCGATACTTTTGTCACATTTTTAGAAGAAATGAATTAGAAAAACCAATGGTAAAAGGAAATATAAATAGTAAACTTATAAAGCATAAGATAACAGTTGGGCTGAAAAGTTCGTAGGCTGACACATAAGCGGCGCTAGTAGTATTAAATCCATGTGCTTTTTAGTTAACCCTAACCTTCAAAAGACTCGTGTATAAATTTGACAACTGTCGGACTATTAGTTTAGGAGATATCGTATTTTGAGTGAAGCAACTATTGTTAATTTTAAAAAAATGGATAAAAAGGAATTTCGAGTATTAATAAAACACTGCTTTTTGGCAAAAAAAAATACCGTTGAAACCAAGGCTTGGCTTGATAAGCATTATTTAGACTGTGCACCAGGAAAATCAACCGTTGAGAAGTGGTTTTCCAAGTTTAAACGAGGCGAGATGAGCACTGATGACGATGCACGCAGTGGACGCCCGAAAGAGGCTGTAACGGACGAAAACATAAAAGTTTACAAAATGATTATGAATGACCGTAAATTGAAGTTAAGCGAGATAGCTGAGACTCTGAAGATATCAAAATACAGTGTTGGACATATCTTGCATGAATATTTGGACATGCAAAAACTGTGTGCAAAGTGAGTGCCGCGCGAGCTCACAATCCAGCAAAAGTTTCAACGTGTCGTTGATTCAGAACAATGTTCAGCGATATTCAACGGTAATAATAACGAATTTTTCGTTGATATGTGATAACGGATGAAACATGGCTTCATCACTACACTCCAGAGTCAAATCGACAGTCAGCCGAGTGGACTGCACGCGATGAACCGAATCAAAGAGTGGAAAGACGCAATAATCGGCTAGCAAGGTTTATGGCATCAGTATTTATTGATCACCTTGAAAGGGCCAGACCATCAATAGCGATTATTACAAAGCGTTGTTGGAGCGTTTGAAGGACGAAATCACGAAAAACGGCCCCATTTGAAGAAGAAAAGTGCTGTTTCATCAAGACAATGCAACGTGCCACAAGTCAATGAAAATGATGGCAAAATTGCATGAATTAGGCTACGAATTGCTTCCGCATCCACCGTATTCTCCAGATCTGGCCACTAGCGACTTTTTCCTGTTCTCAGACCTCAAGAGAATGCTCGCTGGAAAGAAATTTAGCGCCGATGAAGAGGTAATTGCCGAAACAGAAGCTTATTTTGAGGCTAAAGTCAAAATATATTTTAAAAATGGTATAGAAAAATTGTATGATCGCTATAATCGGTGTATCGCCCTCGAAGGCAATTATAATGAATAATAAAATCCAATTTTATCAAAAAAAATTTTTTTTCTATGTTAGCCTACGAACTTTTCAGCCCAACTGTTACATGAAACAGTCCAAGCATAGAAATCCACAATTTACGTTATTGGAACATCAAATTCATCAAATTCATTTAGAGTGGCAGGACTGACAGGAAGTCAGGACGTTGTTTAGAGAAATAATTTTCTATGTACTTTTATAACGCTTGTCTATAACGCTCCTCGATAAAGGAGAGAGTGACGATTGTTAAAATCGCGTTTCGCGGAGACGGTGCGCAAATTACTTGACTTTTTTGGGATTAGAAATGCACCTAATAAAATAACTGTAAAAACGATAATTTAAAAAGTTGAGCAAACTGGTTCGGTTGCAGACAAGAACAAAATACGCCGATCTCTTGCCGGCTGTTTAGCTGAAAACATTACCGCTGTAAACAGTATTGTGGCGGGGAGTTTAAAAATATCAGTGCACGTAGATCACTAATACAATTGAACATTTTAAAAGGATCTGCATTTGCACCCGTTCAAGATTCAGTTAACCCAGGAAAGAAAACTAGAGGATCATTTGAAGAGCCCGCAAGTTATCTCCCAAAACAGCGAAGTTAACTGGTCATTAATGTCTTGCACACTGCGATTTTTTCTTTTGAGAATTCGAAAAGACCAATATCTATGCTACGAAAACAAGAACGATTCCACATTTAATAGCAACGTTTACTCTTTAAAATAGTTTCACATGTTAACTAATTAAGGAATAAATAAAATGTTTTTTTGTTCTAAAATTAAATTTTGTGTTTTTTGAGACACTCTTTAGTAAAATAGAAGTCAAAGTCTAGTATAATATTAATAAAGATAAAGAGGTTTCTTTCAAGCACAACAAAATTAAATCGGATAGCAGAGGACATATACAGCAATCGAAATACTCCACAAGCACTCTGTGTTATTTAACAATGTAAAATATTTATTAGCTAACTTACTTTTACTCAATAAACTAATTGAGAGACCGTTATAATTTATTTTCTTAAAATACATAATTAACAGCCATATTTAATTTAATAGTGTTTACGTATTTCAAACTTGAAATAAATAAAAAGATAAATAAATAATCCAAAAAATCGAAGGTTAAATTATTTTGTTTATACTTTGAGAAATACAAGCACAAAACAGAAATATACAATAGATTTCAATTTTTATGTTATAAACATATTCATTTTGTAAGCGATTTGAACTGACTTTACATTAAAAACAGTTTAGTGTTTTATTAGAACTTAAACCTATCAAGAGTAATACAAAAACTTATTAAAAAGAAGAGTTTTCCTGTACAGAACATTTTTGCTTATGCGAATTAATTTACACTACTTTTATTACTAACACAGCATAAATTCCCATGAGTGGATTACAAGTTCGCTCACATGTCCGCTTTATTTGTACGTTTTATTACTAGACCGATCGTGTGCCTTAGGTCTAAGAGGTGATCCTATTCGTGTCGATGGCATTGTTAGTAAAGTAGAAATAGATCCAACTACAAGTACGAAAAGTATTAGTTGTCGCATAGGAATGCAGTAGCAAGTAATTTTCTGAGGACATGCTAAATATAAGATTGTCTCAAAAGATTTTTCCGTGATTTATCTGGTATCATTTATATGAACATCCATTCTAATCCTTTAGATGTTGACTTTATAATTTAATTAAATGTTTAGCTAGCGTAAAATGCCTTTTAGCTGCACTTTGTTTGTGCGCTTTTAAGTATATAAAATTAGAGAAAAGATATGTAACATGTAATATTGTATTATTAAAAAAAAAAGTTTGCACCTTTTACGAGAATGGTGATACCAGCATTCAGACGATTTACACTTGGTTGGCGTTGATAATTTTAATCTGAAAAATTATAAACGCAGCGATCACCCATCCATTAAAGACGGGGAATTTTCCAAAGCTATAGTTAACGAAGATCCGCGGTATACTATTTGTAAATTGTCGGACGCTATAAACATTCTCTCAGTGCATAATTGCATCGAAAAGCTCAGCTACGTCACTAGTATCAGTTAAGAGATAATTACTTTTAGACTTTATTTCTACCTGTTATTTTCTTCTTCAACAAAGCAGGAAAAATATTTCTGAAAAAATTTTTGTTAGGCGTAAAACTTATACCATTTATCAGAATGTTAATGGTAGGAAAAGCTGCTTTTTTACCCCAAAAAAGTCCCTAACTGAACAATCTAAAACAAGCAAACAGTATAAAATGCTTAGAATTAAAAAAATAAACAAATTTTAGGACGATAAATACGTTTCAAATGTTGCAATTAAGTATTTCTTTTATGAAGTTGTTTCTAAGTCAAAGAATTACTTTTTATAAAAAGGTATTTGAAATGTTATTTTGCTAACAAACCAAAAGTTTTGGGGGATAGAAGAAAGTAATATATCCGAATAAATGGTATGTAACTCAGTAATATAACGTGTGCTCGTTTGACTTTGTGTTTGCCCAGGGTGCAAAGTTACAAACTAAAATTAAAAGTGCTGCCGTAAGGCCAGGTGTCATACAATGTCTAGTGAAACAGGACCTATCGGCCACTATCCGCAACCGAGAAGTTATCTACCACAGCCAAACTTCAATCTTTCAACCTTTTTGTATCAGGTGCAACAATAGTCATTTTAGTCTAGGCAATTTAGTAAAAAATTTCTAAATTTTTTCTGGGTACACGCATCGAGACGTTCCAGGGTGCATTCGATTCGGAAAAGCCACAGAAAAAAATGTTACCCCATCTTTTTTTGTTATAATGCAAAAGTGCATTTGTGCACGCATTCATTTGATGCACTTTTTGCAGGCCCAAAAATATTTTATTTCTCCCTTAGTATTTGCCAAAATAAGCTCTGTTTCGTTACTTGGGAGGTTTTTGGGATCGCTGATCACGAATATGATGCTTAAAAAGTGCCCCAGTACACTTGGGTGGCATAATCTTGGGTCTGGGGTGATTTTGAAAAATTGCCTCAAATTTGTTTTGCCTCTCGAGTTCAAACTGTCTATACAGGGGATTTTAGCGTCGCTAGTTGTGAATATGATGCTTAGAAAGTGCCCCAATGCACTTGGCGCGACATAATTCTGGGAACGGGGGCGATTTTTGGAAATTAACTCAAAGTTGTTTATTTTCCTATTGGTAAAATACTCATATCAGACTTTTGAATAAATTGAAGACCAAATTAAAGGAGTTTAAGAATGAAACTTTCACTACCTATGTAAAAAATCTAACCGCCAAAGAGAATAGAATCTGGAAAGCAAAAAAATGATTTAAACGTCACATTTTCACAATTTCTCTACTTCGGAAGCCTGATAGTACATAGGTCAGATCTGGCCGCAGCATTTGCTGTATATCTTGCACAAGTCTTTCAACCGCATAATAATGATTCAAACCTAAAAATACAAGACTTTTTAGATGCTCCTCACCAGCTATCTAATCTAAGAAATAAAACACGCAATAAAATATTCAAAAAAAGTACGTTACCGGAATTTTAACTACCCAACTCCAGTTTACTGTTCATTAAAACGTTACTCAATTCCATCCTGAAATTTAGCTACTGGCCCAATTTAAACATACATACATCATATTAATAACAAATCCAGGTAAACCGCCAACGAAAGTAGCTTCTTACCGGTCTATTTGCCTTTTATCAGTAGTATCAAAATCTTTAAAAGAAGCTACTATTAAAAAGAATAAACGAAGACAATTTGCTAGCGTATTGCATACCCGTTGGTGTTTCGTCGTAGTCACTCAACAATACAACAATGCCATCGCTTGACGAATACTACTTAAACAGCCTTTAAAAAAAAGGAAGTACTGCTTATCAGTCTTCATAGAAGTGGAACACACTTTTAACAACGTTTGGCATAAAAGCCTCTTATTTAAACTCAAGCGTGTGCTCCCGCATAACTACTACGAATTGTTGAGATCGTATTTGCTATATCGTATATATCAAATCACACAAGTTTTCACTTTAGGCGTCCCTCAAGGTAATCTTTTAGTCCCACTGTTATATTTGATTTACACGGCAGGCTTAACTACGGTCTCATATGTTGACATGGGAACGTTCAAGACACATACAGACCCAGTAATTGCATCACAGCAACTGCAGAAATACCTAAACCTTTTGGAAGATTGGCTGAACCAGTGGAGAATCAAAGTTAATGAAGGCAAGTCCACTCACGTAACCTTTACATTACGAAGACAACAGTATCGTTTTGTAAAAATATTATATACTATCGAAACTTACTATTTAAAACTTCACCTTATAAGCAAGCTAACTCGGAAAATCGGAAAAACATTACAAATAAAGGAAAGAAATAAACCTTAAACTTGAAAAAAATGACTTGTCTAATAGATAAAAAATTTCCACTTTTCCTTGATAATAAACGTCTCCTCTATAAAGTAATACTCAATACAATCTAAACCTACGGACTGAATCTGGGTATACTCTATTATGTCCAACTTAAGCATCATATGGATCCTCGGGCAGATAGCAGATGTTCCGCGCTTAAAAACCACACTCTACATACAAATTTAAAAGCGCCAACTGTGAAAGAAGAAATCCACCAACGTGCAACGAAACATCTTGACCGTCCGTTAGCACATCATAACTCATCAGTTAAACTTCTACTTAGAGCTCTTAGAGTCTTTAAAAGACTCAATAAAAAAACCCTGACCTGTTCAACAAATAACGTCTGTAGGACATGTGTTACTAATACAACAAAGGAATCGTTTGGGACAACTATAAAAATCAAGAGAAATACATTTTTAATAAATTTTATGGGCCGACTAGAGTCAATTTAATCATTAGGGAACAACTATAACGCGTAGATTATAAAAACATGCATTTTATTTTTGGAAGTAATTTTTAGTGTCCGTTTTAATAAATCTTTGGACTGTACATCTTGACAGTCAATTTATAAGAAATTTTACTAGCTTGAATCAATTTAATTTTTGAAAAACTACGTTTTAAATTTTTCAAATTATATCAATTTACCATAGATGTAATTTCCATTACCACTGAATGTGGGACATCATTTTGTTGATGTATTACCTAGGAAGGTGATTGGAGGTGGTAGTACTAGAGCTCGATCACTAAACGTGACAAAACCTGACAATCCTTTTATCTAAAATTATTATAAATAATTTGTTTATACATTTAAATTTTAATCTATTAAACAATTAAGTTAATATTTTGTGCGGAAAGTAAATAAAAATAAGGAAAATGTAGTAATGTTTCGCAGCCTAACGAGAAACTTTTAAAGAAAGTGCTTTATATTTATACACATTAAAGGTAGCAAGTTTTAAAATTTATTATAAATTCATTAATACATTTTTGGGGTTAGTGGCTTGAAATATTAGATAATTTCCTCAAAAGTTACCTTATTCTCTAGGTACCACATTTTAAAACAAGTTTAATGTAATAAAGCATAGAGCGCTCATTCACCAAAACTTTGTGTATACCTTAATTTACTTATTCAAGCCAGACTAAAACAAACTTAGAATGTTTTTGCATGAAAATTGTTTTTAATTAAAATTGCTAACCCTGTGTGCCACGCAACTATGTAAATTTGCTGAATTGAAGAAATAAACAAAGAACTCGTAAAACTCGTTTCAAAACTAATAAACATTTGCACTGTACGGTGTAAACCATATGTCTTAACAACAAATCCAATAATACAAATAACCATAAGAACTTAAAATTTAAAATAATTTAAACAATAATGGACAGTGTTTATAATTTCAGAAATTTTTACAGATTATAATTATAGTCTTCTGAGCCAGCGTGGTCCAGCGGTTAAAACGGCGGACTGCAATGCAGACTGACCCGGGTTCATTTCCCGGAGTATTCCGATGCCTGGCGGATAGCCTACTCAGTCTCTAAAAATAATTGAGTACCTGTGCTCGTTCGAACAAGGGGTCTAAAACGTGGTGTTTGGCTTATGGTCCCGCATAAGAGATGATTGCTTTTTTCTTAACACATATTTTCTGCAATATTGTAACATATGCCCATGGTTCGAGTATAAATTAAAAACGTGCAATGTATATCCGCATGCGGAACACATTCTGAATTTTAGAATTAATTTTTTCTCAAATTAAAAAATTTATTTATATATTAAAATTCGGCTGTGATTAATTACACGTCGAAACGACAAAGTGTACATGACAACATTATATATCAAAATGAGCAACACAACAACAAGATCTCGTTTAACCAAGGAGAGGCGTTTGAAATTTTGACCAAAAAAAATAATAATTTTATGCAAATTAATGACGGTTTTTTTCCATGGAAAGTCAATAGCACACATGCAGAAGTGTTGACCAAATTGATGACGTTAACGGGCACCCAACTAATTTTTTAAATAGTTTGTCGCTCTCGGGACTTCCACATTTTTTATTTATGTAATGGGTCCTGTCATTATAGTTTTTAAGAACCAAAATGCATATAACAAAAGGCTTCTGCAATAGTACTCTCCTTTATGTAGAAGATCTAAAACCCAACTTGATCATTGGACATATTTTAAGCGGTGAAAGGCACAACTAAAAATAGACTTAGTGTTAGACAATATGGATTTGCCCTTCAGTTTATTTCTTTATAAAGAAACAAACTTTTTTAAAAGTAAATTTGCCTTTGGGGGTGATATTCAGCACATTATATTTTGTTTTCAAGCGCCACGTCAAAGGAAGGGGTAAAAGATTATAACAATAATTAAAAATACACATTTAATTGTATTTAATAGTTTACTATTCTAATACTAACATTTACAACAACTGTTATAATAATAATGTCCATTGATTTTTTGTTGATGTGCCTAATTACTAAATTTTCCCAACCCTCTCAACGCTATTAATAAAGAAAAATGTATGGTATTTTTGTATTTGAATTAGAATCTTTTGATGTCGGGAAATAATTTTACTCTTTATTTCTTTAGTTTTAATTGCGAAAAATTAGATACAATTTAGTTGAGTAGGATTGTTGCTCACACATTTTAAGCAAATATATTATCACATAGTTACAATTCTTTTAGCAAATAAAAAATCAATTTTCTAAGAAAGTCAGTTGGAATTCAAAATCGAAATAGCTAAATGACTTCTATACTATCAAGTATTTCTGATTATACATGTAGGCTATTTTAATAATAATAAGAAAACCAGAACTGCATAATAGTATATGGGAAGAATAGAAGAATAGTAAGACAATAAAGAAGATTAAATCGAGCCTACAAGCGATAAGATACAAAATAGCAGTACGTACTGCAGCTCTATATAGATTTTACAAGTTTTGAGCAGATAAATAAATTAGTAACATGAGAGTGCCAAAGATTGTTAAACTAAAAAATTAGGAACGTGCACAGCAGTTCTTTAAAAATCTAAAAATATATATAGATAAATAGTCTGACTTAAGAACTATTTAAAACTTAATTCCGCATGCAAAATTAACTGTAGTTTGTTTCTAATATTCATCAATCTACCTTAATGATTTCTTTTTTTTTTAACAAAGAAAAAAATAGTATGAAAGCTTATTAGAAATGCCATACTTCAGAAATGTCTGTTCATTTTTTTTAAGTGTTCGTTTGACTTTTAATGAGTAATGTTGTGTTTGCCCAGAATTAGTTAATTAAACGCGCAATAAAAATGTGTGGTCGTTAGGCCAGGTATTTTATAATGCACAATGTAAATCGATTTATCAGCTACCTAATATCACTGTCGGTAAATTATCAGCAGCAGGCAAACTTCAATCCGCTTGTGTTTCTTTTTTTTTATTAATAATACTTAATATATTTACAATCTATTGCTTATGAACAATAAGTAAATGTTGTGACATTTCACTTACTTAACTAACTACATACAGACTTGTCTATAACCACCCAGTGACGGTTCTTATTGTATAAATTATCTAACTAATTGTATAATTTAGTGTATCCGCACGTCGGTCCTATGGAACTGTAGATAAATGCATAGTTAATCAAATGTGGTGAGCAGGTCCGATGTCTTGAACATCTTCAACCGGCGAGTGTCGTTGACATGTGCTAGCTGAGTGGCCAGCTCATTAGGATGAATTATGAGCCGATTTCTGCATTTAACACTGTAGTTTTTAATGACCTCGCGCACTGATTCAATATTAAGATCCTTTTATATTATGTGATTTGACACATACCAGGGAGCATTAAAAACGCACCGAAGCACCTTGTTTTGAAATCATTGGAGGATTTCAATGTAAGAGTTTATTTTCTAGTTTCAGTTGAGATTGTCGGCCAACCAGCTAGTAAATCAGATGGAATTTGATGGAAAGTTGTTTTATCTTCGTAGATATGTGTTTACGCCATGTGAGCCACCCGTGTAGGTGCATTCCCAGATATTTAACTTCTTCAGATTGGGGAATCGGGGTATTATTAAATTTTACCGATGGATATGTACCTCTTCTCGTTGTAAACGTGACATGCGATGATTTTGAGGTGTTGGCTTGTATTTTCCACTTTCTCATCCAATCCGTTACCAGGCTTAGGGTGTTTTGGAAGTTTTCAGTTGAGACATTCGGGTTGCTACCTGAAACTAATATGACTGTGTCATCACCGTAGGTGGCGTTGGTTTTTGGTAAATCAGTTGTGTATATTGTGTACAGTACTGGCCAAGTACACTGCCTTGGGGCACTCCAGAAGCAATGGAGTAGAGTTCAATTATCTCTTCGTTTAGTTTGACCATGAACCATAGTTTGTATTTTAGACCTTGATGCCACACCTTATCAAATGCTTGTTTTATGTCCAGGAACACAGCTGAGCAATACTTTTTAGATTCAAAGGCATCGGTTATTGCATGCACAATCCGATGTACCTGTTCCGTCGTGCCGTGGTGGCGTCTAAACCCAAACTAATGGTTGGGTATGATTTCTCTATCCTCCAATATCGGGTTGAGTCTTTTCAATAGCAACTATTCAAAAACTTTTGATAGCACCAGCAATAGGCTTATAGACCGATACGATTCGAGACTAGTTAAATCTTTTCCTGGTTTTGGAATTAGTATGATTTCAGCTATTTTCCACTGTTTGGGAAAGTATTGCAGTCGAAGAATGGCATTGAATAGAAATGTCAGTGCTTTTAAACATTTTGGTGATATTTTTTGTAGTACTTTTCCAATGATTAGGTCCCAGCCTGGTGCCTTTTTTGGGCTTATCTCTTTTAGTATTATTCTTTCGACTTCCAATATTGTGAACGGTTTAATAGGTAATTCCATTTGAAAAGGTGCGTCTAGTGAGCGTTCTTCGGCTGGGCTGAGCAGTGAGGGGAAGGGTGTAAATACTATTTCTAGATGTTTGGCGAAAGCAATTGTTTTTCCTTGTCATTTCTCGTCTATTTTCCATTTTCATCTTTTACAGGTGGTGATGCCTGCTGTGTTCTTTTGAGTTTTCTAGTGGCTTTCCATAGTGAATAGTCTGTGGTATCCGTCACTGTAAGAGTGGTGAAATATTCGTGAATATTTTGGTTTTTAATATCCAGTAGTAGGTGTTTTTTTGCGCAGCCGTATTAAACTTCTTTTTATCTTCTGCTGATTGTATTCATTGCCAACGTTTACATATCTTTCGTTTTTCTGCAATTTTTCTTTCACTATGATTGGGCAGGCTTCTTGAATTTGCACTTCATGTGTGTCAGGAGTTGCCTTCCAGGTTGCTTCTTGCATGGCATTTGTTATTTCATAGACTGCTGTGTCAATGTCTTTTTGAGAGTTGAGCCGCCTGTTCAAGTTTATTAAGTCCTGCTTTAAACTCTTCCCAATCAGTATACCTCGAGTGTAGTGTTACTTGTCTTTGTTTCTGAGCCAAGGGCAACAACAACGGCTGCATTTCCTGCAAAACACAAACAATGCAGGTATGCAGTCTAATTCAATTCTATTAACACCACTTACTCAACTAACCCCTTAACTTGCCATTAGTTATAATAATACAACCCAAACTTCCACAATATGCAGCTACAGAGGAGATGAAGATAAAAATTTAGAAGTAAATATAAGAAGGAAGGGATATCCCTGGCAAAATGTACGTCCCTATAAACAAAAACAAACAAATAGACCCGAAACCTAAACAGATTGTTACTAAATCAGGCAAATACTCAGCTTTTAGTAATCTGAATAATGATACCAGTTAACAAGAAAGCAATAATAATGCTGTAAACTCACAAGAAACTGCAACAGAGGCAGTACTTAAGCCATTACTCATTTTTGTCCATGGAGCGATTGATTACGAAAAAATGCTGAAAACTTTGGAAGCTGCTGTAAAAAAAGTCAATTTTTAACCAAATGTTTACCCGAAAATATAGTCAAAATTAATGTGCAAGCAATAGATGTCTACAGTAGTTTAATAAAATTTATGCACGCAAAAAACGTTATACACCATACATATCAGTTGAAAGAATAGAGACCGTACAGAGTGGTAATTAAACATCTTCATCCTTCAACCACGGTAAATGATATAAAGAAAGATTTAGAAGCAGAGGTTTTTGCTGTTAGGCACATAATAAGTATCAAAAAATTGAATAATAATCAAATAGGACTTCCTATTTTTTGTGAATCTGGAACCTGCCGCTTTCAATAAAAAAATCTACCATTTAAAATACCTTGATAACAAAGTTATTGCAGTTAAACCTTTACGAAAAAATACAGACTCAGCACAGACAATGCACAAAATGTCAGCAGTATAATCATACTAAAACTGTAACAGACCGTACTATTGTGTAAAATGCGGATGACCCCCTGATACCAAGACCTATAAGAATACAAACGATACCCCTACTAAATGCTTTTTATGTGATGGTGTACATCTGGCAAACTATAAAGGTTGTCATGATCTGCAAAATAAATATCGCATCACACAACAACCAATAAAGCCTAATACTGATTCTAAACCATATAATGATCAAACTACTTACGCGCAAATGACTAAACTTTATACAGAACCAGTGAACAATACTTCAGATGTAACTCTCAGTGAATTTCTTAATGAACTTAAAGGAATGTTATATCAATTAATTCAGCAAAATAACATAATCCTCCACATGCTGTCTGTTGTTATAAATAGACTAATCAATAATAGGTCAATTCCTACTATTAGCTTTATGAAACGCTAACGGCCTCAAATCCAAAAAACTCAAAGTTCAACTCTTTTTACAAATTCATAACATAGATATACTTCTGGTGTCAGAAATGCATTTTACGATCAAATCGTATATTAAAATACCCCAAATATGTAACATATCATAATGAGCACCCAAATGGTAATGCGCCTGGTAGGTCAGTCATTATCTTTCGCGAAACGATTGTACATCACGAATTATCAAAGTACAAAAAGGATTTCCTTCAGACTGCAACCATCCAGATTAACAATTTACATATTTTACTTACAACATTCGTTGTATACTGTTCACCGAAACACCAACTCGCTACCGATGACCTTAAACAATATTTTGAATAACTTGGTACTAGGTGACTTTACTAACAGCAAAATTATCAACGAAAAAAATTACTCTGCACTAGTTACAGATAAACCAACTTATTGGCCATCAGATTTGAATAAAATCTATGACCTGCTAGATTTCTATACCGCTAATGGTGTTTCGTTTAATTTTACTGAAACACAAACTTTGACATAACTTCAGATTAAACTACCATCGGTAGAACTATAATTAAAAAGATAAGTAAACCTCCACTACATAACAAATACACTGATGAGAAATATTTTGAGAATACGTTGATCAAAAACTGGTTAGCACTAATACAAGCTGAGAATCAAAATATGATATATAAGAAGCCACCAATTACTTCATTACAACAGTGAAAGAATCCGCTTAGAATGCGAACCCGTTATACAGAACTGAAAAAGCTTCCTGCAGGAATAATTAACCTGGTTGCTGAAAAACGTAAAACTTGAGCTAGGTAGCAAGAAAGTCGACATTCAGTAGACAAAACCGCTTACAACAAACTAACAAATAAATTAAAATCAAAATTGGGAGAGGTCTGCAACAAAACTTTTGCTAAATATTTCAGTCATATTTCTAATAAAGATTATTTTATCTAGAAAGCCACCAAAGGATTCAAACGACCGCTATTCCTCTGTTTGTAATCCCAATATAACAGCTGGGCAAGATCCGATAGCGAAAAAACAGAAACATTTGAGTAGCATTTCGCTTAAGTTTTTGAACCACATAGAGATGACATAGATGCTGACATTAAACAGTTTTTAGATGTTCCCTTCCAACTCTCTCTTCCGATTGCAGATTTTACTGTAAATTAAATTAAAGGTAAGATAAAACATCCAAACAAGAAAAAGGCGAGATGATGTGATTTAATTGCTAGGAAGGTATTATCTGAACCTCCAGGACCCGGTTTGCGGTTTTTACAAAAATTATTTAATTCTATCCGTAGGTTATCATATTGGTTTTACTTAGGTATGCACAAATTATCTTAATATTAAAACCAAGAAAATCTCCAACAGATGTGATTTCCTATCGGCCTATAGGCTTGCTTTCAGTAATCTTCAACTCTTAGAAAAATTGCTACTTAAAATAATTTAAGAAAATAATTTTATAGAGAAATGCCGACAAATCTCTCAGTTTGGCTTCAATCAAACTTATTCGATCATCCAACAATGTCACCGCATTGTCACTATCATTTATAAAGCTTTTGAAGTAAAAAATTTTGTTGATCTTTCTCAATCTCCAACATGCTTTCGATAAAGCATGCCATAGAGGTCTTATATTTAAATTCAAGCAAAACTATCGCACCACTATATCCAGTTGTTGAAATTTTTTATCATCTCGCTCCTTCCAAGTCAAAAACGATGAAGAAACTTTAAGACTTTAGTCTATTACATCAGGAGTTCCGCAATGCAGTATTTAGGACCAATTTTTTACCTAATTTACACAGCTGAATTACCAGTCACCATATATTGAAATTGTAACATAATACATCAATTTTAGCTACAAACAAAAATCTGTTTACAGTTTTACAACATCTCCAGAACCACATTAGTTTACTGCAACAATAGTTTATTAAGTGGAGAATTAAGATCAATGAGAGCATTTGCCATTCGTTCTTAGAAGACAACGGTGCCTATCTGTCCAGCTCAACAATGTCGAGGTACCACATGCCCCAGAAGTCCAATACCTCGGACTACACTAAGATAACAAAGAAACCAAAAGAAGTTGACCTTAAATTAGCAAAGATGTGGTGGCTACTTGGAAAAAATCCCCCCTCTTCTTAGAAAACAAGGTTCTCCTGTATAAAGTTATAATCAAATCAATTTGGACGTATAGACTCGAACTGTGGGGCAGTTCTAGAATGTGCAATCTGAAAATTATTTAAATATTTCAGTCCAAAGTTCTTAGGCAACTAGCCAATGCACCTTAGTACCTAAATAACTAAAAGCTTCATACAAATCTACAAATTCTACTGATTCACCAACGCGCAATAGTACCGTAAACTCGTCTACAGGCCCACCAAAATCCATCTGCAGAAATCCTAGTCGAAGTGCCTGCGTTAAAAAAAAGGTCTCGAGTTTCCGAGTAGTGTTGCTAGACTGATCTCTTTCTATCATTTCGTCATCCCATCAGCTCATAATAATAATAATGGTAAGCCTCTACGCCCCGCGAACGGCCTGCGAACTGAGAGGTTAAGGCTCTCATACGTTCGCTCTCTCTGCCCGGTCGTTGCGCACCATCTCTGGTGCGGGGCGGTGTGGCAAGCACCGCGCCTAAGACGACCGCCATTATTACCCCTTGTTCTAGTGAACGCAGGTACTCAATTATTTTTAGTGACTGAGTAGGCCACCCGGCAGGCATCAGAGAGCGCCGGGAATTGAATCAGGGTCCGTCAGCATCGCAGCTCGTCCTTCATCCACGGTACCACGCTGGCTTACGCATCAGCTCATAGAATACATATATATAGATATCTCTTTTATACTGTACATTGTTATGACTGTTGATCCAATTTCACAATAAAAAATTTTATTCTAGAGAGTTGTTGCCAGAGAAGCAAGTAAACATTCTGTAAAAATAATACGCGTTATGATTTATGAATAGGAGGAATATTATGGCTCTATACAAAACTCTTAACAATTTCTACACACATACCACTATCAAAACTTAGTGAAAATATCTATATAATTATAAGGATTACGTAACTACATTACCCAAAGTTCGAGGCCGGGCATCAAACTAAGTTAATAACTTAGTAATTACATTAGTTGCATTGGATTTTTATTAAGACACTGCCTTTGATGAACTTTACTATACCTTGTAAAGTCTGTTGCCGCAAGCCCAAAAGCCTATAATACATTCCTCACGAACTAAATCTTTTTCTTAATAAAAGAAACAAATTAACAAAAATAAATTATTCTGTCCAAACTTTTATTCTGTTTATTAAAATGATTATAAATTGTGATTTTACTAAAAGTAATTTTGTATTGCAATTCACAACAAAATTATCTTATTACATTTTTTAAATTAAAGTCTTCAGTTATTGTATACCATACCACATGTTGCTTTTCGCGTTTAGTTGATTTAAAATTTTACAACTTCTGAAATGCTACAGGCTGTTCTTTGTTTATTTTTATTGAAAATAAATATTTATTTTTCTTTAATTTGAAACCACATATAATATTAATGCAAAAACTAATCGGACCAAGTGTAGCCCCTCGAAACAAGCTGCGGAAGTCATAGCACGACCAAGTGCCTTTTTTACTTCTTCAGCATTAGCTTTTTAGGAGCAAGAAAGCCGTTTTTCCCTTATTCTGTATTGCAAATTTACAATTTTGTACGGGCACAGCATTTCTTTTAGAAGCATATCTGAGCCTACTTTAGACCGTGCAGCAGCAAAAGGTGTTATGGTTCCATTCCGTACTTTTTCCTTGATTTGTGAAACTTCTATTTAATATATCACATCATATGAAGAGTGTTTGTATCAGTGAAAGTTACATAATTATTGGTGTGTTGTAACAATACATTACTTATTATTCTTCAGAATTTTAAAAATAGTTACTGTATTTATAATTTTTTTGTATGTATACCAAATGGATTTTTAAAAACAACTGTAATATGCTGTCTTCTTCTTCTTACTGTGCAGACTTCGATTATCGAATATTGGTTATCATATTAGCTATTTTAACTTCATTCGCTGCTACTTGACCCTACCCTTTGATTTCGATACTCTATAGAATTTTTATCATCTTGAGGTGTCTTACTTCGTAAAACGGTTTTTCAAAATTTATAAAGCACAAATCTATACTTTACTATGTTCATACAGGGTTGTACTGTAACCTAGATATTAAAAAAAGCTTTTAGAGTTTCCAAAATCTTTACTATCAAATACATTTATTTACCGCATATTCCTCAAATTATAAAAATAGTTTTTCACCAATATATACAATATATACCAACCAAGGACTAAGTGAAATATCTTGGCATACATTTGGATAAGCGGCTCACATGGAAAGTTCGCATCACTAAGAAGAGAAAAGAATTAGATCTCAAAATTAAAAAAATTAACTGGCTCCTAGGACGAAGATCTAAATTATCAATAAACATCAAAGTGTTAGTTTATAAAACAGTGACAATTCCAGTGTGGGCTTACAAGATTCAACTGTGGGGATGCTCAAAACCCTCAAATAATTGCAATCTTACAGAGATTTCAAACTAAAACTCTGCGCACTATAGCCAATGCGGAATGGTTCATCTCAAACCTTACTCTGCACAACGACCTAAAGATAGCATGGATTAGAGATACAATCGATAAATATAAAACTAACTATGTTACCAGAATTCATTCTCCCCAAATGTGCTAGCACTCAACCTATTAGATAACACAAATGTAATTAGAAGATTAAATAGATGTAAGATTTTACACTAAGATAACTAGCATTAGCAGCATGCGGGGGCCCGCCGCTGGGCGGTTTCCCCCTACATGTCATATATAGTCTTAGATCACATTTGCTTGTTAGCTCCTAGGCTAGTTGTAAATCGGCAATAATGTTAATAAAAAAAAGAAAAACAATTTCTCAAGTTTTAAATTTATAAAAAAAATAATCTCCCCTAATTAGAAAATCTCGTACATAAGTATACAATATAATTATTCAAACCTTAATGCATAATTAGTTTGCCTCTTAGAATGCACACTATCCACGTTGAAAAACTTATTTACAAATATTTGTAAATTATGAGTGGATACAATTTTATTGAAAAACAGCGAAGAGAAGAATCTTAAGCAAGATATTCTGTAAATATGCTCAAAAGTTGGTTAGCACATTGATTCGCCTATTTTAATTAAAACAAACTTTTCTTCTACATTTATATAGCTGAATTTAAAGCAAATAATATTCATATCACACTCAAAGTACACAAATACAACGCAGGAAGCTATTATTTCTATAGTCTAGAATGTTTCAGTCCACAGGCGTCTATAATATTTTTAGGTATAGCCTAACTATTTAGGGAGATATTTTAGAATAGAAATTAACATTGTAAGTGACCCTAGTTTTTACTCTCATCCATTTATTGCATGTATTTAAAAAAGATTGGGTTTAAAATTTCCTGAAAATAATTGTAAGTAAACGCCCACTAATTGGCAAAGCCAAAAATAATGGTAAATCGGCATGCAACTGTTTTTTAACTAAGTTTTTTATGATACTCTCTCTTAAATAAGGTTCTCATGTTCTACCTTAGTCGTGAAATTATAGCAGGTTTTCTTCAAATAGCCCCAAAGGAAAAAGTCTAATGAGGTAAGATCGCAAAACCACGGTGATCTTTCGATGTTATGCTTCTGCGACTAGGAAATTTGGTACAGTAAAATAAGTGATTCGCGTGCTGTGTGATTCCATTTTGTTGAAACTACGTGTTATTCAAGATGAAGTTTTTGGTTTTATTGGAAAAAAGTTTTTTATTGTCTTCTTGTACCATACGTTAGAATTGCCAGTTTTTTCTAAAAAAAGTACAACCCACAATGCACAGCGAAGAGTACTTTTTTGTAGATACTTTCTTGAAGAGCAGGCGTCTATTTAGCACCCCAGATGCGATATTTTTGAGCATTATCGCTCAATGTGAGTTTTTTTTACAAAAATCATTATCAAGTGCTACTCTTTATAAAGCTAAACTTACAAATGTATGGCATTTCTGGTGATCTTTGGTAGATTTGGTGATTTACTTATAATCACACTAGATCTATTACGGGTTAAATTCTGCTTTGTAAATTAAAATGTTTTCGATAATCTACTTCTTTTTCTTCTTCTCAGCTATTCCAGCCTTCTCCACTTCAATCTCTTTTCTGCTTTTCTCATCCAGTCGTAGTCTATTAGTCTTTTGATGTCATCAGTCCACCTAGTCCGCAGGCGTCCCACGCTCCTTCCATGTTGGCGCAGTCTCCATTCAATAATTCGTTAGGTCCACCGGATATCTTGCATTCTAGCGATGTAAACAGTCCAATTCTATCTTAATGAGCGTATTTGATGAATTATGTCTGTTACTCGTGATCTTCTAATCTCTATGTTTGGAATGCGATCTGTTAGGGTTACGTCTTTTCATTGATCTTGCGTTTTTCGTAATTGTTCAATTATGCCCTTATTCGTTGCCCATGTCTCCGTTCCGTCTGTTAATGCGAGGAGTATATGTTTGTCAAATGTTTTTGATTTAACTATATTTGCCAGAAAGGTTTTGTAGTTTGTCAAAACTGGCTTATGCTAAAAATATGCTTCTACTTTAATCTGATTTTGGGTTATTCTTTGTTATTTCAAATTTTTGTCCCAAATATATATACGAATTTACTTTTTCGATTTGTTGATTTTGTGTTGTGAGATTCATATCATTGGTTCTTATATCATTCGTCATATGTTTTGTTTTACTAATGTTTATCTTTAAACCTATTTCATTTGATTTTCCTTGTAACTCATAGACCATTGTTTTTAGTTCTTCTTTACTTTTATTGAATATCATAATCGTCGGCAAAACGTAGATGGTTTAACATTTCGCCGTTTATAGATGAACATGTCTTTCATTGCCAGTGTAAACAATTTCGGTGATATCGAGATTTCTTGTCTCACAGGTCTATTTATTTTAATTTTGTTAGCTTTTTCCTCCAAGTTCCCGTGAGATATCGCATTTTCGTATATGTGCTTTATAATATTAATATATCTATAATCTATTCTACAGTTACTTAGCGCGTTTAGGACTGCCCAAATCTCCAGGGTCGAACGCTTTTTCATAGTCTATGAAAGCTATCCATAATGTAATGTTATATTTATTTGCTTTCTCTATTATTGTTTTTGTAACTTGTAGGTAGTCAGGTGAATCACTGATCTTAAGAGTATTTTTTATACTCTTTCGTTCTTCTGGAGTTTCCTTTATTTTCCGAATTTTATATTTTCTTGTAATTAAGATATCCTTATCGTATCTTCGGTTGTATTTCGTATCATAAGTATTCTATTAGGTCTAGGATTGTTTTGCTGAGTTTTGTGTTTATCTTTTTGCTATTTTTTTTTAAATGTCTAATATGTTATTCGTTATCCGTTCATTGTATTTCCTGGATTTGTTCTCGATATTATGTTGCTCTTATTTTTTAAGCTTTCAATGATAATCTACACTCTTTCCTTATTAGCCGTTTAGCTAATATAGAAAGAATTTTTTCACTTTTGCGACTATTTGTTTCATCTTTCTTGCGCTTTCAAAAAATGAATATCATATGTGCTTAATTTTTTATTTATTTAAATTTAAATTAGTATAGACGTAGTTTTAAGCCATATGACCATTTTTAAAATCATTCGTAATCTGCAATTGTTACTGCTGTGATATTTTATGTCCTTAGTAGGCTTAACTATCATTACACTGCTTTACGACAGTTCTGGACTAATTAAAAAGTAATATTGGATTTCTTCATTTACTTTGATATAAAACGCTCTCATATGAAGATGTGATTTTAGTAAAGTAAAATAGACTAAGAAAAATATTTAGCTTCATTTTAAAGATTCATCTGAATACTCGACACGTATAAGGGAAATAACAAAATAATATTTTTATTTCATAACGCTAAACCGGTAATCTAGAATACAACTTTGAGGTGGTAAGTCCCATTAATTCCAGAAAGTAGGTGTTTCTCTATCGGCGCAAAATTTACTGAGAGTAAACCTATAAGGTCATAGGTTCTTTTACAGATTTATCATTTATGTTTTGCGCAATTTTAAGATTTTGGTCAACATTCAAACTTTAACATGGTATTTTAGATATAGGTTACACACATCAGACTTTTTTGAAAAACTTCTTTAATATTTTTGCTATTGTAAGATTAATGCTAGAGGTCTTTTTGAAATTTAGCAGTTTTATTTAAGAGGTTACTTCTTATGGGTTAAGTCGTTGAATGTTCTGATGTAGTTATAAATAAATTCATAAATTTTTGTTTTACTTTGGATGTAATTTGTTGCATATTAATTGAAAAAGTGTAGTAAAATGCCCTGCAAGTAAAGTTTCCTTCTCTTTGTAATTTTTCATACTAAGTTTAATATTGCTTTTTTCTAATTAAATTGAACATGCATTTTTATACTTTATACTACTAAGAGATTAGCTTTATACTGATTATACAAGTGATTATCAGCATTTTTGTTGATAGGTGAATGACTAATTATAATTATGAATAATTAAGAATATACGTTAAAGCAGTAAGACCTACCCGGGCAAACGCGGACTCGGATCACAATCCAGTAGTTATAGACTTCAAAATGCGCCGATTTTTAAAAGTCAAGATAATGCCTACAACTAAGAAAATAGATATACGAAAAACCAATAATCCAGAGATTAAATAAGAAGTGAAGAAGAAGTTAGAGGACAAATTTAAGATGCCAATAAATAAAAATCCCAACAAAATAGAAAACGAAGCTGAAACTGAAGTTAAAAGAATTTGCGATTTTATGAAGAATAACCTTGCAGACATTCAGAATAACACAACAAGAACAGATAAAAATGACAAAAAAACAATAATTGATGACTGACGCGATCTAGATCTTACGAACGAAAGAAAGAAATATAAGACCAAGAATGCAAATAAATACAAACAGATAAACAAACTCATTTGATGAAAGTGTAGAGACTCTACAGAACAGTAGATGTCGGAAAAATTCCAAGAAATAGAAATACCTCAAAACAAATACGATACGTTTAACTTTCATAAAAATATCAAGGAAATAACACAGAAGAATAAAAAACACCAAACATCGGCACTGAAAAATAAAGAAAATAAGATCATAGTAGACTTTCAATAAAAAATTAAAACGTGAAAGAAATACAGCTTTTCAATAATATTAGGCCTGATGTAATTTAGCCAGCAAATTACGCAAAAAAGACAAAGGCCCATATATCATTAAAGCAGAAGTTATCCATGCTATAAACGCGTAGAAAGTTGGAAGACCAACAGGATCAGACGTAATTTATATTAAAGATTATTGCGGAACAAAACGACGCAAAGCTACAACTATTACTATCATTATTTAATCCAATACCAAAAAAGCCTAGCCCGTTATACTGCGATAACTATCGAATGATCAGCCTAATGCCACATTTTTAAGAATATAATGTAAAGAACAAAATAATAATACTCAACTTAGTTTCCGAAAAAGGAGGGTAAGGGGTGGCGCCAACATTCAGTCACCCAAATGTCAACCCCACCTGCACGTAGTACCCTCTGCTAGAAAACGAACGGGGCTCTGACGACCCAGCATCGGGGGTATAACCTGATACCAGTTGTCCCGAGGTAACGGGGCCCTCGTCGTCAGGCTAATCACCCATATGAGGTATACAGATTCAGAGAAATACAGAAAGCCTCGGACATGGACGAAAAGATGGAAAACGACCTAAGCATGCACATAGGACAAGAATTGGAATATGGAACGTGACAGGACTAAATGGGAAAGAGATAGAGTTAGTTGAAGAAATGGAGAGATACTATCAGGAAGGAAGTGGAAAGGAGGGGAAAAGCATGGCAGAAGCTAAACAAATCGCTAGGGACAGGAAGAGATTTCGAAAATGGATAGAGGACCCGACACCTTAGGGTATAAGGAATGGACAAAGAAGAAGAAGAAGTTTCCGAAAAATATTGAGACATAAATGTACATTTATATGCGTGTTTTATTAATCACTGAAAAACCTTCGACTGGGTTCATTATAAAAAACTAATAGAAATACCACAGTCAACTAGAGTAGACAACAGAGATATCCGCATAATTGAAGCATTGTATTGGCACCACTAGCTGGTTTTAAAATAAAGCGAGAAACTTCAGAATCCATTCTCATGAAGAAAGGTGTTCGTCAAGGTTGCATACTATCTCCGCTGCTTTTTAATTTGTATTCCGAGGTTATATTTAGAGAATCTCTAAATAAAAACATTAGAAAAGTGGTGATCAATGGTTGAAGAGTAACAAATCTTCGTTATGCAGACGATACAATTATAATAGCAAGAAAAGTAACAGAGTTACAAATGATGGTCGGAGTGTACTGAAGAATACGGCAAGTGCCCAATTTCAAATACCTAGGAGTTCTTGTTAATGTAAATGGAGATAACAGAAAAGAAATCCGGTCACGCATTAAACAAGCTCGAAGAACATTTACAAGCATGAAAAAGCTTTTTACCAGATCCGACTTCAAGCTACGCTTACGGATGATACGATATTACATATATCTAAACCTTCCGTATGGATGCGAATGCTGACTTTAGTTCCCATCACAAAAAGAAAATTAGAACCCTTCGAAATGTACCTCTACCGACGCATTTTACGTATACCCTGGACAAAAAGAATAACAAATGCCAAAGTACCCCAAGGAATGAATTCTTGTAAAAAGCTTTTATTAACTTTAAAGGAAAAAATACAATACTTTGGGCATGTCATGGAGATCGTAAATATGAAATGCTCCGCTTAATTATCGAAGAAAAAGTGTAGGGAAGAGGTTAGTAGGAAGGCCAAAGAATTCTACGTTAAAAGATATCCACCGCTGGCTTGAATGCAAATCTATTGATATTTACAGAGTAGTAGTTTCCAAAACAAAATTAGCCATATTGATCGCCAACCTTCCTAAGGAGACGGCGCAATAAGAAAAATAATGACTTTGTCGCCAATTTTTTCCAACTAACTCTACATTTTCTACTAGTATGCTAGTATTTAACTTTTTCTGTCCAACTATTAGTGTAGTTTAATAAATTATATTTAGTTTACTACTATCAACCTCTTTTATTTCTTCAAGTTATGAATATTTCATTGATTATAACAAATCTACTAATAATTATCATAATAAGGGAGTGATCGGGTGATAATCATGATTAGGTACAATATTATTAAGTTTCAATTGTAATGCAAGTGTCCAGCAGATCAAGTAGCTTGTTTAGATAAGTAGACTAGTGCAGTATACTACTGTTTTGTACTTAATCTTTCAAAAAATTTGTCACAATTTGACTTTTTTATAGTATGGTGAAGTAGACAATAAATAGCTTATAGTGTGATACTTCTATTACGGTAGCTTACAAAAAGTTTTCTTGCTATTTAATTTTTGATGGGTTTAACAAGAACGTTGGTACCTTTATGTGCAGCTTTAGTGTGGTAATTGGTACAATATATTCCACAATTAGATATTTCAAAACTAGTTTTGCTAATCATAAGTATATCGATTTTGTTATGTATTAATAACAGTTTATTCCCTTCTTTTTGCTGCGCGTTAAGAGTCTATTAACGTTCCACAAAACTAGTTCTACGAATTTATCCACGAATATTGTGAGTATATTTAAAATACGTGTGAGTTGATTGAATATGGCTTTAAAATGATTTAGAATTATGATAGTGTGTTTCCATCTTACGTTGTTTTAGTATTGAAGTTAGAATTGTTGACTAAAACACTAGCATAACTTATATATTGATGACGAATAGTTAATAGCTGTGGTTTTACTATTATTACTTTCGCATCATTAGCCTAATGAGCCATCTACTTAAGAAGTTTCTCAACACCATCCACTAAAAAATATACAAAAAATGTGAATTCAACTTGAATGGAGTGCAATTTGGCTTCATAAATGGGCTGGGGACAATAAAAGCACTTTTTGTGTATTGTCGCTTGGTTCGTAAATATTTAGAATGCAAATGTTCATCCGTGTGTTATAGAATACAGTAAGACCCTAAAATAATTTATTGGGAACAGACTGGCAACGTTAAAGTTAAAAACACCTTCATTGACTATGTGAAAATTCGAAAATTTGTTCATTAAGAAAAGATTTTATTATCACTTCTATTCAATACCTATGTTGAGGCTACATTTCGAGAAGTATGAATAATAAAACTTTGGAGTTTAAATCAATTGAAGGCGTATTAATAACATCATATAAGCCGACAATACGATAGTTATTGCAGAAAACATAAACGATCTACCATACTTAGTAGAAACATTTAATATCATCGGTGTGGAAAAAAACTGCTACGACGACATCAAGAAGGTTGCAGGATTGAGATGGACGGACACAGCACAGAATAGAGAGAGTTGGAGAATCAAAGGGGAGCCTATGCTCAATACTGGGCGCACTAGACTGAAAAGAAAAGAAGAAAGGTGTGGCATACAAGTTAAACATTAGCGTTACGAAAGTTGGAAGGATGGCAGCAACAAAAACCAATATATCATCCATGTAGCCTTAACAATTAACAACAAAAAAAAATTAGTTGTCAATATTTATTTGAGTTTGAATCTGTGTAAGAAAATGCATTAATATTATACATACTTCATTATTATGTAAATGATAGAAATAAGCTTAGCGATATTTAGATGTTTTTAACTGGAATTAATGATTACGTTCGGTGGTGGTGTCTATAGTTCTAGCCTTGTTTAGAGAGTTATTTCAATTTATGTCTTTACCATTATTTGTTGCTTCTTAGGTCTCGGTTATTATATGTTTGCATTTATAATGCTCCTTACTTTGTTCTTATTGTGTTAGATCTTCTATAGTGTCTTTTATATCCAGCTTGAGATATGTGTGTTTCATAATAATTCTATACGTTCGTTTTCCTTATAGGTAGCACGTGTGGTATATGCTCCTCTATTTAAATTTTCTGTATTTGTCTGTAGTATTTTGATTTATTTTATTACTATTGTTAACCAAATTCTTTGTCCAACGTTATTGTTTTCTAGGTAGTCTCAAGCTTGGGCAAATTACCGGTCTATACGAAATATTGGATGAGTGTTATTAATTTTTGCTATTTGCCAAATTTTTCTGTTTTATGTTATTAGCTGGTTCTGGATTCTATTATTTTTTGTTGTTTTACTGTTATCGACTTTTTCGTTGTTTTTCCTTCTTGTTACTTTCTGCCACGGTGAACTTATCCATTTAGTCTTATTAGTTGACAGCATCCTAACTAACTCATTCTGCTTTGAAGTTGAAGTTGCAGTGTGTGACTGGTTATAGTATGGTTGTATTAGACTTATTTTAAGCAGAGAACGTTTGTTACGCAATTACATCTTATGGTATGTTACTAAAGTTTATATGTGCAATAGAATTGTTGCCCATTGTTGATTAATTTCACACTGTGAATTTGTTATTATCTATTAGTAAGGTAGTATATTGGCTTATTATATGAAAAATGTTGTTAAATCGTATATTTGGTAAAAAAACCTATTTAATGCAAGTTGGTCCCCTAAATCACTACTCTTATTATTTTTTAAGGAAACGCCTTTAGCTTTCAAGAGCTTATAATTTTGTTGTTTATTTTAACTGTTTTAATTGCTTTATCTTTATTTAGTGCACGTAATGAAATAAAAGTCCTTTTTTATCCTATCCGACTGCACCTGTTTTGAGTTTGCTGTCGCAGTGAGATTCATGCTAAATAAACAGACATCAGCAGCTCTTGATGTATTTAGGTTTTTAATTCAGACAAATTGGAATTAAAATTTACAATTTTATAGTCAATTTTACAAAACGAGTAAAATGTAACATATTTTGATTCGTAAGTCAAGATTTAAAGTAGCGATTGTAATGCGGTGGGCGATTTCAAAATATTCTTACGTAGAACAAATTTATATCTTAAGCTATTCCAGAGTTTAGATTAATATGGATACATTTTCGATGCCGTAAAGCAGTATCAATTTACTAAACCTAGTAAAAGGTTTGAGGACTGAATGTGCACATAATACTCTACTATAGCGCTTTACGTAAATTTTGCCTTCCGATATAAAATTTAATTTGAATTGCTAATTTCTGAAAAAGTGGTCAACAATATTGTAAATACAGTAAATTTGAAAATACCCTATTTGTTACTGTTGACTCGGTAATTTAAGGATCAATGTTATGTTAAATTTTTAATCTTTAATTTCGCGATCAGTGACTTTGACACTTTCATATATCTAACTTTATTTTATTCGTTTTTGTGTATGTTGTCCAGGATATTGAATTTAAAAATTTTGTCTGTGGATTCAAAAGTTTACGGCCTCAAAAAATCTTTAAACCAAATTTAAAAGTTTAAATTCGCATATATCAATAACAGTTTTTTAATTGGTTTAGACTATCACATCTTGTTCTTCAAAACTTTTGTTGGTTTCGCTATGTGTTCGGATTCTTTTTGTGCAATGTGTATTGTATTCTGAAAATTTGAGAAGTGCTAGATTTGGAAGTACCTCACGAGAGACATATGTTGCAATTCTTGTGTGTTTTAAAGGTATTTCTTTTTGGTACGTTAAAGAATTCTGTACGAAGAAAAAGTAACGACAGTTATTTTCTTATAGAAAAGGCAGAATGACATAATAAACAGTTTGAGTTACATGACCCTTTAATGTTGACAATAAATTAAATATTCGAATTATAACACCGATTTAAAATAAATAATCACTGAACCATCAAGAAAAATAATGAAAAGCCTGCATACATTCAAATATTTTTTTGGTAGAATTGGGTTTGCAAATGGCTTTTAGTGTATCAATAAAAAATTATTTTTACACAAGGTAGTAATAGTAACCCAAAAAATGCTTGATTACGATTTACTTAATAAAAACAGAAGAAATCCCCAACGTTGTGCTATGGAAATGGAATAAAATGTTTACAATCTTTATTATATTATTATGAGGTCTATTTTATTCAATACATACGTATAAAAGATTAATCAAATGATTTTAATGTAATCTAAAGTTATGTTACTAACTGAGAGTCAACAGAATGTAAATAACATGGCTTGTATAAATGCACAACAATTGTTGTTAGAATAAGTTATTAAATTAATTTCACTATTGAGTCCAACCAAAACCCGCAACAATTTAATATTATTTAATTTTATTAATGGAATTCTATATTTTTCCTTATAGTAATTTTACTTTTTGTTTTTTAAATAGATTACATGTATTTTATTACACTTCTACAGATTCAAATAATGCTTTTCTTATTTTATCTATGTAGATTTTATTTATTTTTTTTGTATTCAAATGTAATCTTGTTACTACTTTGATTTCGTGTTAGTGATAATTCTACTTTATCGTTAGTAATTCAAATAGATTCACAAGAAGTATTAGGATTGCTGTACCAAACAGAAGATGCTTTTGATAAAATAAAATAATTAACATAATATATAAATAACAATTCATGTGCCTCAACATATTTTAATTTAAACATATTTTAAGTGTTTATTTTTCAAGGTCCAAATGCTTATTGAATGAAATATTGGTTTCCTGGAAAAATACTGAAAATTCTACGACTAGATTATCTAGAATGTAATTTAAATTATCTCAACAAAAACTAAACTATCGTTATTTCTAAAATTAAATTAAAAGTACACGTGGTCTCAAAAATATGCCGTTATATAAAGAATAATTACATTTACAATAAGAAAAAAAGTTATTTATCCGAGATATCCATTAAAAAAAATTTAATTTACAATTAACAGAGCAATAAATAAATTTGGCATAACTGATACACTTACAGATAAAACAATATACATTGTCATGACCAAGCAGTCTTTGGTGGTACCTTGTAAAAACTCTCTGAATTCCTTCTAATATAAGGAGAACTGTTAACTTTGTATTGATTATGTGGTTTGAAACGTACTAGGGTTATTATTTATTGATTGATTTTAAAATTTATTGACATAAATTTGAGAGCACATATGTAGATAAAAACATTTATTCTTTAGGAATAGTTGGAAATTTATCCCAGGTACGAAACTTTAAAGTGTAAGTGTTTAGCTTTTAAATATTTTTGCCAGGTAAGTCTGTAGTCGACGTGTAAACGGGATCTACCTTTGGTTTAGAATAGGATTAATTTATTGTGGAGGGGTAACTTAAAGGTAAACATGCGTTTTTCGAGAAGGCAGCTTATGCTGATTTAGTATGATTTATTTTTATTCTTCATTTCAATAACCATTGTTCAACTAGGTTAAAATGGTGTAAAAATGTTGGGATGATATTATAGGGTCCGTCTTGATTGTTAAGAAGGCGGTAACATCTGAGAATCTAGCGATTTTTTCTAGTATCAGTAAAATTGGCGCCGCGGATGAGGTCAAATAGACAATTTAGAACGTTTTACTGAAGCAGATATGAAAAACTTAATAAAGACTGGTAGTATATATTCAAAAAAATATGGTTTTAGTAGTAACTAGTATGGAGCAAGTAGTGCATTTTTATTTTGTATAGAATTCCATCATATCAGACCTTATCAAAAGCTAAACACAATTTCTTTCCCTCAAGGCTTACTACAATTTGATTAACAATTCTATGAACTTATTGTACAGTTAAATGTCGTTCTCGAAAATCAAAATTGTTATTGGCCGATAAGAGGCGGCTTGGTTTGCTAGTATTCCGAATTTAGAAATCATAGTTATATGAGCAAATTTTCGCATTAATTGATAACATTCTAGCCTTAATATGGCTATTACCGATTGTTATTCGAAATATAACTGCTTCATTTAGTAGTGTCTTTTGGCATTTGCCCTTTGATTATATGATATACAGGTGCTTTGTTTTGATTAACTAGTCTAATTTGATTTAAACTTCTGTTGGAGAGTATAGCTTTATTACTTAGGCACATTTAGCAGGTTATATTATAATTAAGAAATATTTAATTTCGTTATCATCATTATTTACGTCTAGTTGGAAGAAATTTTCCGAAAAATATTTGCTATTTTAGCTTCTGATTGGGTATCATTTAGTCTTTGAAGGCCGAGTCCTTTTGATTGAAGCACGTTAGTGTTTTACATATTTTTTTGAATATTATTTTCGCTAGTTAAAATAGTCCTCCAAATTTTGTTATATTGTTCCCGAAACCATTTCCAGATTTGTATAAAATTTAATGCAAATTTATTGTTTCATTCGCCTAGTTATGCAAAGTGTACTCACTGGCATCTAATTCCCAAGTGACCCAACCATTAAGGTCAGTTTCAGTTACGCATGCGCATTATAATCCATTTTCATTTGCTGCCAGGTTACGTCGCGACCTCACAAATCATTTTCGTTATATTACTACTGGCTTAACATTTTCGGAAGGGATATTGCTTATTGGACTATTATTATTACTTAAAATTAAAACCACATATTATTTGGAAAACTGTATCATTCTTTCTCTGTACTAACTCTAACTATTCTTACTCTGTTCCTTCAGAGTCTGTGGAAAAATCAATTTTTTCGTCTCGTATTAATCCTAATATTACGTTTACGATTGAGCCCCTTATTGTCAGAAAAATCGTCGACGAACTGCCGTCAGCAAAATTCATATTTCCAAGGTGGCCTATCTTCGAACTCCGGATTTGGCGAATGAGTCTTTCCACGTTTCGGGGGAACTCGACAGGATTTTAGGTGGCGAAATTGTTAGCCAGATTTTGGGCAACACGAAATTAAGAAGTTTATAGAAATTTCCGGTTACCATATTAGGTCCCCTTGGGTTTGTTATTATGGAAAGGGCTCTGGTTGTGTCGGAAGAAACTAATCCCGTAACTTTGATTGCTATAAATAAACCGGTCGAGATGTTCCTTCAAAAATTCTAGAAAGTCAAAGAGGTCTCTTTAACAACAATTGTGAATCAAGAAAACAAGGCTTGTGAAGAATTGTTTTCTTCGATCTGGTTCTGGAACATTTGTTGTTTTTTTACGTTTCAAAGAGGATCCATAAAAGTTGGGGTGCTCCTACGATCTAGCTTTGCGACGGTTGTCAGGCCTGGAGTCGCGGTTCCAACGTTTCTCGAAAGTGAGGGGCCTCTGTCAGGGCGTTATTTCCGATTGTTTAGAACAAGGCCACGTATCGTTGACGGCCGATCCTAATCCTGACGTTGGCTACTCATCCCCCATTTTGGCGTTTTTAAACCACATAGCGTTTCTACGCCGTTTCGCGTAGTGTTTGATGCGAGTGCGAAAACTAGTTCGGGAGCATTACTTAATAATTTGCTGCACGTAGGGCCAAAGCTACAACCGATATATTTGATTTATTAATAAATTTCCGTCTGTTTTTCTTTGCCTTTTCAGCAGACGAGCTGAGGACCGAAAATTCCAAAAACTGCTGTGGAAGTCTAAACCGGAGATATTCGAGTTGAGTATAATTTTCTTTAGTCTTTCCGTGTCTCCCTGTTTGGCGTTGGGGAAGCCAGTTGACCAGGAGAAGCAGGGTTTTCCGGTCGCGGTCGAAATCATTCCGATGGACATGTATGTGGACGGTCTGGTCGCGTCGCGAGAGGATGTGGATGGGGCTTGCGAGTTGAAGATCCAAGCACGGAGAATGTGAGCGGCTGGCGTTTTTTTCTTGGTGGGGTGGTCGGCTGGTGAGCCAGAGTTGGCGGCAGGCGCTCTTGTCGGCGGGTTTGAGTGTGGAGATGCGCCCGGGCCGGTGTTGGGATTGCTTTTGAGTATCCATTTAAGTTGTTTTGGGTTTAGAATTGCGGCAGGTATGGTAAGCGGCGTGAGTTGTCTACCATTGCACGTATGTTTCATCCTTTGGGAGTTTTGGCTCCGATTGTTTTGTTGGCCAAGATGTTTATCGGGAAATTGTGGTGGGTTCAGATTGGTTGGAGCAGTTTCCTTCTCCAGCGAATTGCTGGTCGGTAGCGGAGTTTTAGGGGTAAGCTGCCGGTTTTGTCGAGAATAAAAATCCCTAAATGGTTTGGTTAGAAAAGTGCGGGTTAGTGGCGCTAATTGGGTTTTCCGATGAGTCAGTTGTCCATCTCCTGTGAGTTAGGTCCAAAGTTTCTCCAACAAAAGTGTTGCCCGCTTCCACGCTTAAAGCTGTTGTGGTGGAGAACAACCTGCAAGTTCTGCATGAAGCTTTGGTACACTTCGACAGCGATCTTCCAGAATTTCGAACGTACGGGGGTGCCGTCTATAATAAAACCAACTCCCGCTGATGAATCGACTGATCATAAACGGCGTGTAGTATTTGAAAATTGCTGCAATTTACGGTGCGGCGTAGCAACACAGCACAGTTTAACTGCAAAATGGGTCGGAGAAGACGCTGAAAAACCTAGATCCGTCGTAGTTCCTGCTCCATCAGCTAGCCACGAGCTTCTCGGTTACGAACAGCCCAATCTGGATAGATTCCAGCACTTTCAAGCAGTGCAAAGAACTAGAAGAAGTAGTCGAATATCTTGAGAACCTTGCAGAAATCACTGGGTCGAGGGCTTACGAACGATTCAGTGGGCCTCAAATAGCCAAAATAACATCGAACAAGTCGGATGCGTACAGAGTGACTGAGGGGATATCATTAGTAAGCAGCTTCTTATGTTCTTGTGGCTTCCCCTGTACGCGTTTTATTTAATTAGAGATAGGTTTGGTTCGTCTGCACGGCGACGTCGCTATAAAAGCTGAACTGTTACGACCGTTTTGGGTAGCCATGGTGGTTTTGGCAACGTTCAACCGGTTTTAATTTTTCAGTGTGTACAAAACCGTTTTGACCGAGAGTTCGCCGGCGTATTTGATTGGTGGCAGGAGTTTCCATATCCCGGAGTTCATTTGTTGTAGACCGATTGCATGTACAGAAGTAGATATTTGCCAACAGAGAATCTTGGTCCGTTTTATTTTGTATTTGACCCTGGAGGAAAATAGAAAAACCCTCTTGCAAACCTAGGACACGACTAGCTGAAGGACCCACATCAGGAAAGGCCCTTTTGGTCTTTTGATTGAAATTTCTTTGTTTTAAATTAAAGACGATACAGTTCGCTTAAACCTAACATCTGGTTCAGACTCTAAAAAACTTAATGTACAATTTAGTTATTTACATTTTTGGTGAAAAAAGTACAAACTTTAGTAAAATGTTCCTTATTTTGCAACGTGTTCTCAAAACACTTCTTGAGTGCTAGCGCAGTTAACTTCGAGTTGTAAAAAGACTATAATACGCTATAAAATATTTTGTTTTCGATATTATAAGGATTAGAGTGAGTAGTGTTTTCAATTTTTTATTGTCGCCTAAATGGAAACTATACAAAATAGTACTTAGAAAATTGTAAATCGTATAAAAACCAAATGCGGAGTTAACGTTTGCAACAAATATTTAATAAAAAAATTACTTGGGTTGCAATTCATTAAATTATAATATATTTTAGTAAAGTACATCCAAAAACTAAAATATTCTATTATCAGTTGAGTTTTTCGTCTGCATGTTTATATACAATTACATTACAAAAACTAAAATTTAGTATTAGGAGTTTTTTGTTTATAGCTTTCAAAATTTATATAAAGTTTCTTAGTGCCTAAACGATTTTGATCATTAATTTTTTTTCTAAATGAGTAGGAGTTTACGACAATTTTTGCAAAACTCCTAAATAAATCAGTGACGGGATAATTTTACTCATAAAAGTGGTTTATTTTTTAATCAGCTGCGCAAGAGCATAAAAATAGATATTTTAATTAATCAAAATTTTGACCATTTGTTGTATATACAGTATAGAGTGATCTAAATTTAACTTTATAATTTCAATTGTGCCCGTTTTGCGTTCTGTTAACTTAAGGTTGCATTTGTACATTTGGTATTTAAACGTATGGTAAAGTCGTTATGGCACCATAGACTCTACAAAAAAGCATCAATATTATTTAAGTTTATTATGAAAACAAGCTATTGAGTAATAAAACTTATTTGTCTTTAAATGGTTTTGCAAATAGTCAAAAATGCCGCATCTGAGTAGGGCAAATTTGCGTGCTATTCACGGAAAATCAAGGCATTCATACAATGCACTCTGAAGATTAAACTAGCGATGCTGTTACTGTTAATGATCTCTGCTATCGAGAGATGCTAAAACTTTTTAAAGAAAGCTAACAATTTAAATTTGAATGACATGTGCTTTCAACAAGATGGAGGGACATATTGTACAGGACGTTTAAATCAAATTTTCTAGTAGTGGTATTTCGCAGAGCAATGAAGTCGATTTGCCTCCATAGCCTAGCAATTTAATCCCATTAAACTTATACATATGGACCTATTTGAAGGAAGGGGTGTAGATTAACAAAGTTGTTACAATTCCAAGGCTAAAAGAGAGCATCAGATGTGTGATTGCTGAATTTATGGAAAACCATTATGGTAAACTTCGCTATTAAAATGGTCAACTCTCAGCAGAGTTGCGGAGGGCATTTGGCCGATATTTTATTTCACATAAAATTGAGGTGTGTACTTTACAATAAAGGCAATAAAATTCGGATTTTGTGTTTCATTTGGAAAAAACATTCTGATGTTTATTTTGGACTACCATAGAGTTTGCGTTATTTAAAGAGAAAGTTTTCAATTTTAATATTACAAACGGTTTTATTACTTATGTAGGTTTCCAAGAATAATATTTGTATTTTTTGTACAAAAATTCTACGTGATAGGCAGTGAGTCTTATTATAAAATCCAACAAATACACATCTGTTAATAATGTAATGCCAAAAAAATATTTAAAAGGCAAAAAAGTCAAATTATAAGATAGGAAGCGCACATCAAACTTTGTAATTAATTGCTGCAGTTTAGAAAGTCGTCCGATGAGCGTCTAATTAAGAAGCAATATTGCAAGTTTCAAACTTGTGCAACTTAAACTAATATTACGTAAATGAAGTTAGGAATTTTAAAATTGGAGTATTAGATGTGCAACTAACTTTCCTAATTACATGAAATTAAAATTGCCTTCATAGGCTTGTTATGGAAACAACTAAATAAATATGCACAAGAATATAAATTGCTCAAATTAATTATATAACAAAATAAAACTTTCGTTATGCCAAGAAACTAATTTAATCGAATTATTTAAACCAACACGATGCCGTTGTACTGCGAAACATATTGATGATTTAATTACAAATTTAGATGGTGTAAGAAATAATGATTTACAAATGCAAATACTATCAGTACAAAAATCGACCAAGACATTTTTGGTATAAAATATTTAATTTTATTTTTGTTTATTTAAACGCGCTCTATATTTATAACGGAAAACAAATACTTTTGTATTTCATAAAGCACTACATATATGTATTGTAAATATATCTAACTATATGTAATTTGGATGAATGAGAAACATAAGCAACCAATATTAAATAGTAAAACAATTTTCTATGAAATAAATCAAATTAGTAAAAAACTAATCAACAATTTTCTATTTTCTGTGGCTTTTTGTAGAAGGAAGTGATGTGTTTAATTTAATTTTTTTATCACAAAGGAAAAGTGTAGTTGAAAGAAATTTGACAAAATATTCAATGCAATTAATTAAAGTAATTAAATTAATGTGTTAAAAATTTTTGTTAGGAGTTAATTTCGGGAGTGTAAAACCACTAAATTGACGGCAATTAAAATATACAGAAAAGTATAAACAACCGTTTACAAAGATTTTAATATTACTACGACACCAAAGAAAATAACTTAGGTTTTTTGTACATTGAACAAGTTAGAAAAAGCTTAAACGCAATCCTCAGATAGAAACTCCGTAGTATTCAATCATACAAGGAACGTTTAAGAAATTTTTGAAATAGAATTTCTAATTATTCTAAATCTTTGATTTTCTAATTTGTGCAATTTTAAAATTAATCTTCTATATAGATGCAAGAGTACATGAAGTCAAACAAATACAATTAATTCTACGGGACTGCAACTTCAGTGGGCTGAAGCATTCACTGCTTAGACAAATATAGTAGTATGCGCCGTCTATTTATTTAGAAATTAAATAATTTTAAAGAAGTACGTTTTACACAACAAAACATTTAAATCCAAGCAAATATGACTGTACCTCATAAAAGGTATCTTTGGGTGGCAAATGAATATCTTCGACAAATCCAAGGACCAGATAATCTTAAAAACATCTAACTGGCGCAATAATAACAGCTGTACTCTACTGTTAAAAATTATGGCTCATAATTGTAACGATAGGTTCTGACAAGGTCAATATTCGGGTAATAAAGCAGATACAAAAACACAAGTAACTATTTATAAAATTAAGAATAATAACACAGAACTTGGAGGAACATAATAAAGCAAGAAAAAGTAATGAAAATAAGAATGCGATAATGTTGGAAAACCTGTGCACCAGTATTTTTGAGATACCTGTTATATGTTCAAGAACGTGGCCAAATAGAATTGTTTTGTTTCTGGTGTCTCCTTCACAAGATCTACAGATCTATGACTTTGTTATTTTTCTGTATGTTCTTTCCTAAACTTACATTAATGTTCTGGCTGTCAATTATCTTGTAGTAAATCTCTGTCAATTTTTTTGAATAAGAGTGTTCACAATTCTTTACATGTCTGGTAAAAGATAAATTGGCTTCCATTCAAAAGTTTTCTAACTCTCAAAAATAATATAATTTGTACTAATGTACGATGGAATGCTTACTACATTATTTGTAGTAAAAAATTTAATAAGTAGTTAAAAAAGAATATTTCTTTTGTAACCCACTAAGCACTATGTTTATTATAGAAATAAAAAAAAACCACCCTGTGGTATCCAAAAGTAGTAGGACTGATTTTTTTAAAACAATTTATTGAACATTTTGGTACATCGATTTAATACTCTTCAAAATAGGCCCCTTGGGCATCCACACACTTCTAGTAGCGAGCTTTCCAGGTCGCGAAGGCCTTCTGGAAGTCGTCCTCCAGGATGCTGTTCAGCGCCCTCGTCGTTGGACTGCTTCCACCGAGTCGAAACGATGCCTCTTGAGCTGCCTCTTGATCTGTAAGAACAGGAAGAAGTGCGGTGGTGCCACATCAGGGCTGAAGGGGGGGGGGGGGGTGAAGCAACGTGAAAACGTTGAATTTGGCCAGGAGATCCCTCACAATCCACGCGCCGTGGCAGGGCGCGTTGTCATGGTGGAGCTTCCACTTCCCCACCAGGTCTGGTCGCACGCGTGTGATCCGATTTCGCAGCCGTGTAAAATTTTGCGTTTACAGTCTGTCCAGGAGGTACAAACTCCCTATGGACAATGCCAAAACGGTCAAAAAATGCAATCAACATCGATTTCACTTTCGATTTCGACATTCTGGCCTTCTTTTTACGGGGTGATTGTGCGGTGTGCCACTCTTCGCTCTGAGGTTTTGTTTCCGGGTCGTATTTGTAGCAGAACTTGATGGCGTACCGCTGCTCCAAATTTCGCTCCATCGCAACTGACGACGAGGCGTCACAACAGAAGGTTACTAAAACAGTGGTCCACACTCAACTAACGCACGCAGGCGACTGCCGCAGGTCGAAATCTGTTCCCAAGGCTCCCCTCCATAACATCCGGCCTTGCAGACCCGCCTCCATCGCTCCGCACGCGCGGAAAAAAAACAGTCCTACTACTTCTGGATACAACTCTGTATATCTTGGTGCTCTATTTATATTTGTAAATTTTGTTCCTTATTTAACTTTTGGATGTTTAAACATTGTTATTAAGAGTGTTCATTGGAACGATGTTCTTCCTATTTCATAAATCTGTATGAGATGTAAATATTGTAGCTAAATAATTAGTAAAAGGATCGTCTTTTTTCTGTCCATTTTGACTACCTAAAAATTTGTGATAAACAGAATTGAATACACTTTAAGAAAAGATGAAGCAAATTAGGCAATGAAACAGGCAAAAGCAAGAGCAATGAAAGATTTCAAAATCAAAATAGAAACAAGCTATAGACAACCAAAAAAATTTCTGGACTACAATTAAAAACCTAAGGAAAACAAATAAAGAGCATAAAATACAAAAATAACAACCTAAAAACAGAAACGGTATAAATCATGGGTACATAGAAAAAGTTTAAAAAGAAAGAAGAGATAGAAATTTAAGGAAACCCCATACAAAGATGGAGAACAGAAACTTGAAAACAATAAAACTGAAAATATAACAGAAGAAAATGTAAAAGCGGCAATCAACGGGATTTGAAACGGAAAAGCTACCGAATTCGACTACGACCAAATACCACCAGAGCTAATCAAATATAGAGGGGCTAGTATGGTATAATAAATGACCAAAATATGCCAATAAGCATGGGAGTCTGAGAATATACCGAAAAATTTGCAAATAAACTACATAGTACCGATACATAAAAAGGGAAAAACAACTGAATGCGACAACTAAAGAGCTATATGCCTCTCTTCTTGTGCTTTAAATATATACTCAAGAATTTTGGAAAAAGACTGAGAGAAGAAACAGGAGGAGAGCTAGAGGAAGAGCAAGCAGCAATAGAAAAAGACGACAGACACATGACCATATTTTCACATTAAAAATGACTATCCAAAAGATGACATAAAGAGGATGGAATCGATACCTGGCCTTCATTGACCTCGAAATACTAGAACAACTAAAAGCAAATGAGAAGTTAAAAAGGGTATAGAGAGTGTATATAAAAAAGTAAAAAGAATAGTGAAACTAAAAGAAGAACAGACAAAGAAATTCAGTATGGAGGAAGGGATTAAGCAAGGTGATAGTCTCAGGCTACTGCTATTCATCTTAGTTATAAACATGGTGCTTAAAAATATTAAACAGAGAACCAGAAAGCTAAAGATAGGTAATTTAAACGTAGAGTCGGTGAAAATCCGAAACGTGGTTTACGCAGATGATATTGTGGTCTTAGCAGAAAGTAGAGAACATCGACAAGCATCAGTAAAAGTGTGGAAAGAGAAAATAGAAGCAGTTGGGCTGAAAATCCAACATCAGCAAAACAAAAACCTTGCACATATAATTATTCTAGTAACAAAAATTGAAACCGATTGAAGAATAGACAGCAAAATATTAAATAAGGTGATTAAAGTAAGTAAATTATACTACGCTATAAGTAAAAAAGAGATAAGAACAGAAACAAAGCTACACATAAATAAAACAGTATATGCTCCAATTTTGACCTATGGGGGAGAAAGCTGACAATGCTAGACAAGCACAAATCCAAGATAACTATAGGAAAAATAAATTATCTAAGAAAAGCAGCTGGTAACGAGAAGGAATAGAATAAAAGATACAACGTGTAGAGACTAATTACAACAAATACCGCAAGTAACCACAATAGGAAGTAGACAGTTAAAATGGTATAGGGATACAAAACAAAATGGCAGAATACAAAATCTCAAGCGAATTCTAGAAGCAATAACGGAAGGCAGACGACTAAGCGGTAGGCTAAGAACAATGTGGACAGACTACATCCAGGAAATGGCAGGAAGAAAAATGAAAAACGATGGGGTAGTGAACAGATTGACAGGAAACAGAAACAATTAATAGGAAATGGATAGAGGCACCCGACTTCGTTTAGGCAAAGAGGAAAAAACGAAAGAAGAAGCTTTTGTCCACGTATTTGTTTATTTATCATATTGAAAGTACATAAAGTTGTAGTAGTTTGAAAAGTGTTATTTCTCTTTTTATTTAAATTCCAATTTAATTTAGTTAGCAAGATGATTAGAAATTGTTCTATCGTTGCTACTTGTTGTATGTTTCCATTTGTCTCTTGTTCTACATTTCTTACTCCCCAAGTTTGAACACTCGTAGATACATTTGACCTTGTTATTTCCGAATAAAGCAATAAATGAAATTTTAAGATCACCAAAAGTTTCTGAATCTTACAAAACGTTATCAGCTCAAATAACACCCATAAAAAGAACGCTACTAAGAGAAAAAAAACAAGATAAAGATAGTAACACGCAAAGCATAGAGAGAAAATTGGGAAAAATATTAAGCACGATGCTTATGATAATTAAGAGGCTACATAGAAAACTAATAAACACTTAAATAAAATATAAAAAATAATTTTCAAATAAAATTTTAAAATAAAATGAGTTTGGTCCAAATGAGAAAATTATACTAAAAAAGACAAGTGGCTTAAGGCAAGGTAAATATTTAAATATAAAATGTAAAAAAGTCATGTCGAATCTTATATTTATTGATTTATACAACGTATACTGGCAACAAATACAAATATTTTAAGAATACACTTTAAAAGTAATACCACGTTAAAAGAGAAAACAGCATTAACAGCAAATACAGTAGCTATAGAAAAATTTAACACGTTTTGGCATAAATAGTTTTAAGTGTCAGATAATGTCCTCAAAAATTATCTATTTTTGTCGCCACTATAATTTTAAGCAAATAAAGGCTTGAAAGGTTTACACTTATTTGAACTAAAAAAGATCATTACAGACGTAACTGAACTTATTAGTTTTATGTAAATCTGCAAACGTATTAACAAGCGGCGATCAGAGCAAATAGATAAGTTGTAACATGTACGTTTAGAATGATATATAAGTGTATTTAGCAGATCTGAATTGGTAACCTGTTCATATTAGGAGTGAAATGACGACACAAGTTAGAAAAAAACATAGTGTCATATATGGAGATGATGATTATGACAGATTATATTAGCATGGGTTGATGAAGCAGACAAATGGCCATTCGGTAAAAACAATTCTGAGTTATACGCATACTTTAATAAAGATGATTTAACTGCCCGGGTTAGTTGGCAGTTAGTCGCCGATGAATGAGCACACGTAGTGTATGATCCTAGTATTTACTAAGATTGAGCAAATAGAGCAGCAAATCTGCAATAAATTTTATGAGAAGTTAGAACATTCCTCTGCAAAACTACTCGGTTAGTTCAGAAGACTTTTGAAAACTGGGCAAGTATAGCACGAATAAAGGCTTGATGTAAACAATTCAGATTTTTTTTTATTGACTGCTATATTTACAACTAGTCTTAAGACTAACAAGCAAATGTGATAGTTTGTAGTGCTATAATAATATGAGAAGAGAATATCGCCCATTGGCAATTACCTGTAATTACTAATCACTAATTAGTCAGATCTAGTGTTTGTGTCTATTTAAACTTAGATTGATATTTCCATATTATAGAAGATTAGTCACTAACACACTAGTATGTAGCGTGTTTACATAGTTAATTGCATCTCTTCTTATTTCGTCTCTGACCCATAAAACCTTGTGATCGGTGTGAAGCATTTTTTTGCTGACGTACCATTCCGCTTTTGCTAAACTGAGAAGAGTCTTGCTTTGACATCTTTGTATTATGTTAACGTTCGAAGTTGTGGCACAACCCCAGAATTGAGTTCTATAAATCCACTTAGGTTTTAGTACTACTTTATACAGTAGCACTTTGTTATTTAGCGACAATTTAAATTTTCTGCCCAAGAGCCAATACATGTCTTTTATTCTGATGTTCAACTCTTTTCTCTTTTTCAATGTGAGTTTTCTGTCTAAATATATACCGAGGTACTTAGCTTCTTGTTTCTCTGGAATTTGTAAGCCATTTAGTATAATCGGCGGTGAATTATCGCGCTTTAGAATGAACGTTGATTTATTCTCATTAATTCCTACGCGCTACTTGTGTAACCATTTCTGTAAGTTATTAAGTAATTTTTGTAGTTGTACTGCTGCTGTGTAGGATCTGTACGCGAAAATAGTAACGCAGTATCGACTGCGAGCGTGGCCGTAAGAACATTCTCATTGCATGGTAAATATGCTGTAAATATTTGGTATGGAATGGGTCCCATGACACTTCCCCGTGGAACAGCAACGCTAATTAAATATAGGTTAAAATGACTGTCACCCTATTTTACCTGATAATACATGTCACTTAAGTATGATTTTATAAGTAGGTAATATTGATGTAGTAATAACTGTTTGATTTTGAATAGTATGCCGAGACGTGCCAGAATCAGTCAAATTACTGGCTTATATCTAAGAACACTACCACACAATATCGTTTTTTTTCAAGATCTTTTTCGATTACATCTACAACTCTGAATTTGTTCTAGTGTAGAATATCTGCGTCTAAATCCGAATTGATGTTTAGTGATGAGTTTTCTTTTATCTATTACGGGCATCAGCCTTTTCAATATGAGCTTCTTAAGCAATTTTGATAATACGATTTAGAAACGGCCGAAAATCTACTAAAAGTAATTCACATTCTAGAAGACCAGCAACGAACAGAAAATCGAATACTGTTAAGCTTGTACGAACTGTAGTTAACAGAAATTGTTAGAATTTGTTAAAATGCTTTAAACAGTGGGTGTCTCGAAAATATTCAGCTAATGTTAATATAATAAAAACAGTTTACGCTATTCCAGTGTAACCTAGCATCTGAGGGGACTGGGATATAATGGGAATGTGTAAATGAGGACAACTTCACTGACCTGGTCAGAGTTAGCCCTCAGTAATTGAGCACATGCAGTACGTAACCGTTTATTTTTGCAATGACTGAATGAATTTGCATCCAAATTTGATAGCAAAAATGGAACAATCGTCCACATACGCTACGTGAATTATTAGTGAATTTTCAGAATCAATGGAATGAGTGAAGCACAAGTGACATAAACGAATCAGAGATGACCAGGAACATGTTGAAAGACATGTTGTAGACTAACAATGAGTAGAACACAGAGATATCTTAAACATACATAGACTACAAACTAAACTACAAAATAAACTGAGAATTCCAAAAATTAAAATGTGTCAAATTTTGATAAATGATTTGCTTCAGATTTCCTCAAATTAATCATAAGCAGAGATGAAAAGTGGGTATAGGGTTACGATCGGAAACGAAAAGCTCGAGCGTCCTAATGGAAGTCTTCTAATTTGCCAAAGGAAATGCACGAGATACTCACTTTAAAAGAAACTGAAGCTGCTTACGGTGTTTGTTGTAACTATTACTGACGATACAAATTATTTGTTATTGTGATTATAATCTTTGTATTGTGCTACTAATTGTTTTCGTAATATGCCTTGTATTTCAGCCCCATATGATATTAACTAGATCTTTGAACTTGGATATAATTGCTTTAAAAAATAACCATTTCATTAATATAAATAACAATATGTTGGAACGTGCCCGGGCTTCTAAGAACTATGCGCCCAAAAATTTTTACCCCCACCTTCCTTTTCTTGATAGAACTAAAATATAATAATTGTTGGCACATCTTTATACATCACATCATATGAGTTTTAAAAATATCGAAGTTTTATGTTGCTCCTAGATGATTGGATTAGAACACAAAACAGCCAAAAGCAAACCACAATATTATTCGCCATGTTTTTGGCTTGATAATAGAAAATAGGCGTTCTATACCAAAAGAGCTTTTCATTGATTGGCGTAATATAACAAGAAATAATGAACTGTACCAATTTAGAAGGCAACACGTGAAATGTGATAAATCAAAACGACTAAAGATGTTAATTTTTAAAAGTTTGCGCTTTACTTAATTTAATTATTTAAGCCCAAATAGAATAAAATTAAGTCATTTGTGCAAGAAAATTGTTTTCAAAGAAAACTATATTAGTTTTCTAATTTGAAAATGTCAGAAGATTTAAAAAAAAACTTAAAAATCGTTTAGGCATTGGAACACAGCGTTTGTAATTCTGAGATAGATAATTTTTAGTAAATGTTCCACTGGCTACGCCAAGATAAAAACGTTACAGTTATCAGCATACCAAAGCGAAACAAACAACACATTCAAACAGAAACCTAAAAATTTGTTCGTCTTTTTAAGCGATCAAGAACGTGTATGTAATTTTATTAAACATAAACGAAAAACGAAATAGGACAGCATAGTTAATGATAGTTTCAAGAGAAAGTCACAAATAAATTTTTATTGTAACAAAAAACGATATCTAGACTAAAGAATAGGTAATCTGGCTTTTGTTGGCTGCTGGCATCTTTCTTAACTTGGTCAATATAAATCACTAAACGCATTTTTAATTTTTTTGCAATAAATATTTACATTACGATTAAAATAGATCTTACAAATGAAGATTATTTTAAAACCCTTGGTCATAAAGCTAGCACTACTTCATAGATAAATGGCGTCTGCAAACTTTTAGAAACTATAAAATATTTTATTAATATTTGAAATCAATCCTTGGTATTGAGGGATAAAGAAATCCAAATAATGCTTAAGTTTTTGTTTCTTAGCTGCGTATATAAACTTTTTCGTTTTTCCGTTACTTACAGTTTCTGAAATATATTTCTTAGTAAGAGACACCTACAAATATTTTATTGCCATTAAATGGTAAAAAATACAATTTTGTTGAGCTGCATAGAACATATCTACTTAATAGTTACTTTATAAATTTAATATTTTTTATTTGACAATAAAACATTACAAGGGAAACCAATTTCAATTTCTTTGACATTATATTTATTATTAAGGGCACGCACTTTTAAGAAATGTTGCTTAATGGCCACTGCAGTAAAAATTAATTTAATTTCTTAGCAGAAATGTTTAGGGACATTAAATAAAAGTAGGACGTGGGCCATTAAATAAGCTACAGTGATTTAATGTACCACAAAATAAACAAGGTCAAGAAAGGGGAGGACCAAGATTTTTAACGATTATTTCCACGTGAAAGTTTAAATTTAGGCTTTACCTTCCGGACGTTGTGCTCGCCGTAATTGTAGGGCATATTTTATTAACCGAGCTAGCGTTTTAAAGCTGGTTGAATATAGTTGACTTTAACACTTGTTCAAACAACTAAAAGCTTGTACTGCAATTCGTGGCGGTAATTTTATTTTACAGCTGGTCTTGTAGTGTACTAATTGAAACAACGGCGCACTCTAATCGTTCATCTATTTTAGGGGACACTTTGTGAGCCCAAGTACAAATAACTTATTCTGAAACTTGTCCTTGTGATTAACATTTGCCTTATATAGCGTCCTATATACTGCAGTATACTGGTAATATAAAAGCATCAAACAATACTTACCGTCATTAATTAGTTTTAATAGCGGATTTCCTGTGCAACGGACTGTGTATGATTAATAACACAAATTTATAGAAGATACACCTTCTGAATTATTCCAAATAGCACATTTTACAGAGTAAACATAATTCTATTTGGCTATAATCCGATAAATAATTTTTTACAAAACTAAAAATTTAAAGATTGCAATTAGAACTATTTAAAATGAACTTTCCAAATACATAATTTGGTGTTGAAGAACAAAATGCATGAATTTGTTATAATATAAGCTTATTCCAGCTTACCCATTTAAAAGCTAAACTATTTTTGATAAAATTGTAAAATCTCATACGAAATAGATTTGTAATAGCATTGTGAAAAGTGTTAGTCATATGATTCCTTCACGAAAATATTAAAGCTGTAACCAATTACTTATCAAAAATATATCAGACCCACAAATATTTTTTTCATTCGAAAACACCCATAATTACAAAATTTGTTGAAAGTACCGAAACACATAAATTTAGATATTTTTTTCAAAAAAAGCAATTTTAAATTTACTTACCCAGATATGATTGCATATGAAGGAATATCTGTTACAATAACAATTTCAAAAAGGTATGTAAGTACATTTGTGAGTCTATCAAACATAAAAAATATATTCAGCTGCAAATCTACTGGTAAGAGACTAAAACGACCTTTTGAGATTAACAATAGTACACTGGTAACCAACAGAAAAAATATTAAGCTGCTAACTTGCTATGTTGTTCAATAAAATAGCTCTCAGGTTTGGGGGTGGAGCTTTTAACTCCTAACATTACCATTGTGGTTTCAGCTTTCATATCCCTACAGGAAAAGCTTTTTATGACTTTTTGGTGTGTAATAGCCTACATTACATTACCAGTAGTCATTCTATTTAACTGCAAAATGACCCAAACAGAATTTCAGGCTACCTAGATGCAGGGATATAGCAAAACTAAATTATGCCTTATTTTACCTTATAATACTTCAGCACTTACATACACTACAATATTAAAAATAGAGAAATTTTCTTATATTTATAGTCAAAACAGTAATAAAGTTTTGCCTTTTTTTCATTGAAAACTATAAGAGTATTGCGGCTAGTGATCAAATACCTATGAAATTATGAAACACTTAGAGCAAAATAAACCTTCAAAGGTTGCAACGCATAGCGAGGTGGCGAAGCAGTCTCCCAAATTTGAAAAATTAAAGGTCACATAGTACTTCAAAGTTTTATGTTTAAATTAATCAGTGTTCAAAGACGAGTTGAATGATATGCTACATGTCCTATGTTGCTATTTTGAAAATTTGAATTCGTAACCAATCAGTTTCAAAATCGCTAGCAAACAAGCCTTTTTGGTCACCTGTCGATTGGTGAAAACAGAATTTGGAAATTACCAGTCGTTCTCGAGTTTTAGATCGGACTCCGCTTCGCTTCGCCACTTAATAACTAGGTTTCTTAATAAAGATAAATAACCAATACCGGTTTGTGGAGTATTTGGGACAGCAAATTAGAAAGCTAAATAAATTCACAAAACTGACACTTTATACCATACTCTAGTAACAGTTGAACCAAAACAAACATCTGGAAACACTTACCAATGCCATAGATGCTAATACTATGACTATACAAAGAATTACTGTCGACTACAAGGTGTGGGAAATGCCCAGGTAATTACTGTTATACTGCCTGTGATAAGGATAAAAATACTGCTGCAATCTGCGTCAACTGCGGAAGCAATCATCCTGCTAACTTTTGTGGTTGCTCATATTTCCCTACCTATCAAGATTTTGTGCTATTCCTACAAAAGCAAAAAAAAACTATGCCGTTCGTTAACCCCTCGGAAACTTCAAGACCCAAGATCCCGGAGAAAATTCCACATACCACGCACAATTTTCTAGTCAATTCAGATTTTCGTATGAACGGGAAAATTTGTAAATTTTGCCAAGGGAAAGGTCATTCCCTAAGGATTGTCGTAAATTTTTAGAGTTATCCCCGTGGAAAAAGTTTGAATTTATAAAAGGTCATCATTGGTGTTTCCGGTGTTTCTCACCCGGTCACCGAGCTCCAGAATGTAGACAATGCATCTCCTGTAATAAATGTGACTTGCCTCATCACCCCCTCTTGCAATCTATCTTTTCCAAAGGAGGTTAAAGAGACGGCTTTGTGTTCGCTGGAAAATCCTAAAAGGTCCGCGATCCCAGAAAAGTCGACAGTTATTTTGTCAACGGTTGTCGGAACGGTTTACAACGAGTCGGGGCATTTTAAAAATTTGAGATTTTTGTTAGATTCCGGAAGCCAGTCGCATTTTCTAACTTCAAAGGCGTGTTTGCGTTTGTACTTGCCAATTGAACACTTGAAGTTTTCGGTTTTAAGTCTTGGAGGAGCTCCACAAACAATTTATGAAAAAACCAATTTTTTGTCTCGGTTTTATTCCATTATTTCGTTTACGATTGAGCCCCTATCGTAAAGAAGATTGTCGACAAACTGCCGTCCGCGGAAGTCGATATTTCCCAGTTAGCTTATCTTCGAAATCTGGATTTAGCAGATGACTCTTTTCACATTCCGGGAGGAATAGACGGGATTTTAGGTGCTGAGTTTGTCAGCCAGATTCTGGGAAACACGACCATCAAAAGTTCACCAAAATTTTCGGTTGCTATTTTAAGCCCCCTTGGGTTTGTTGTTATGGGTAGAGCTCCAATTGTGTCTGAGGAGACTAACCCCATAAGTTTGGTTGCTATAAATAGACCGTTCGAGACGCTCCTTCAAATGTTTTGGAAAGTTGAGGAAGCCCCTTCAACAACCCTACTAAATCAAGAAAACAAAATTTGGGAGAAATTGTTTTCTTCAACGGTGAGAAGATCGAGTTTTGGGAAATTCATCGTCTCTTTACCTTTCAAGGAAGATCCACAAAAGTTAGGAAACTCCTACAATCTGGCCTTTCGTCGGTTGTTAGGCCTGAAGGCGCTTTCTGGAGTTGGAAAGGACGTCGTTTCGGATTATTTGGAACAAGGTCACATGTCAGTGACGGCCGACTCTAATTCTGACATTGGCTATTTTATTCCTCACTTCGGTGTTTTTAAACCCCAGAACGCTTCTACGCCACTTCGCGTAGTATTTGATGCGAGTTGAAAAACGAGCTCGGGAACATCACTTAATGATTTACTTCACGTAGGGCCGAAGTTGCAAACCGATATCTTTGACTTGTTAATAAATTTCCGTCTATTTTCGGTTGCCCTATTCGCAGACATAAAACAAATGTATCGGCAGATTTGGGTACGTGCGGAAGACCGAAAATATCAAAAATTGCTATGGAGATCTCATTCAGAGGGTCCTGTAGAAGTATTCCAATTTAATACAGTTTCCTTTGGTCTTTCGGTGTCTCCCTATTTAGCCTTGCGAACAAAATTTTTCAATCGAGGCCGAAATTATTCCCAGAGACATATATAGATGATCTAGTTACATCACTAGAAGACATAGATAAGGCTCTCGAGTAAAAGTCCAATCACAACAGATGATGGCTGCTGGGGGATTTTCTTTAGTAAAATGGTTATCTAATGCACCCGAATTGGCAGGAAATACTTTAGTTATAGGGTTTGATTATTGAGATGCCTCGAACTCGGTGTTAGGGTTACTTTGGAATCCCCAATCCGATTGTTTTGGGTTTCGGATTGGAACAGAGGAACGAAGATGTACCAAACGACATATGTTGTCTACAATTGCCCGTATGTTTGATCCTTTGGGAATTTTAGCTCCGACTATTTTAATGGCCAAGTTAATTATTAAGCAGTTGTGGCAGGCTCAAATTGATTGGGACGATCCCCCTCCCCGCCAAATTGCCGATCTTTGGCAGACCTTTGTCGCCAATCGAGTAGCCGACATACAGGAGAACTCTTTAGTTGACTCTTGGTTTCACATTGATGGCGGGGAGAATACGGCGGACTGCCTATCAAGGGGATTGTCACCCCAAGAATTGGCTGAGCGCTCCCGAAGGAATATGGCCGATAAAACGAGTGGTGACCAATTATGCTGAAACCGAGCTTCCAGAATCTCGAAAATTGGCGTTATTTGTCTCCGAAGAACCCTGCCTCGAAAATTCTATAGTAGCGTTAATTGATCGTTCTTCCTCTTATATGCCTTTTGTTACGGGTGGTGGTATTGATCCTAAGGTTTGGAAAGAAGCTACCTCCGAGGCAGGATATTTCTGGTGAGGAATTAAATATAGCAAAGCGGTCTTTATGTCTTGTCGTACAACGCAGTCATTTTGGCAAAGAGTTTCAGGCGTTGGAAACTGGAAAACTTTGTTCCGATCAATTACAACGACTTGCACCTTTCTTAGACCACGGCGTAGTTCGTGTCGGAGGGCGGTTGAAAAATTCGGGGTTACCCTCTGATCACCGTTACCCCATCATTTTGCCAAAAAAAAGAACTCGTTTGTAAAACTATTAATTAATCATTTCCACTATGCATTGCTATGCAGGGCCCTACCTGTTACTCTCATTGCTGAGAGAAAAATTTTGGATTATTTCCGCGCGACAAACGGTACGTGCGCGTGTCCGTGCTTGTAATAGGTGTTTTAGAGTTCGTCCAAAGAATTGGTTATCTATGATGGGAGACTTACCACATAGTCGAGTTTCAGAGACAAAGGCGTTTCTTGAGACAGGACCGTTAAAAATTTCTTTGGGAAAGGGTCGAAAGCCCGTCCTTCGTAAAGCATACATTTGTTTATTTATTTGTTTAGCTACCAAAGCGGTCCACATTGAATTGGTTACAGAATTGTCAACTCCTATGTTTTTAGCAGCATTCAAACGATTTTTGGCCAGACGCGGACGTTGTCGCACGATTTTTTCTGATCGAGGTACCAACTTTGTAGGTGCAAAGGCTGAGTTGGAAGAAATAGCACAATTATTAGAGTCCGACGAACATTGCCGATTTCTACGTGACGGTTTAACCAATTATCGAATAGAGTGGAATTTTTCACCTCCCAGTTTGGCAGTTTATGGGAATCTAATATTAAATCTGTCAAGGCTCACTTGTGCCGAGTAATTGGTGATCAGATTTTGACAAATGAAGAACTTACTACGGTTCTAACTCAAATCGAGTCTTTGTTGAATTCCCGACCCCTTTGCCCACTGAGTTCTGATCCATCGGATCTTCAGGTCTTGACTCCGGCTCACTTCCTGCACCTGAAACCGGCAGAAAATTTACCGGCGGAGCTCGTCTCCCATATCCCCCTGAATCGATTAAGCCGATTCCAGTTGTTGGATCGAGTTGTACAAGATTTTTGGAAACGTTGGAGGCGAGAATATTTACACGAGTTGCAGGTCCGACGGAAGTGGAAAAACCAACTGAACCTTTGAAACCGGATACCGTAGTTTTAATTGACCAAAACAACTGTTCCCCTTTAAAATGGCCCTTGGGGATAGTTGATGAGGTGTTTCCTGGGAAAGATGGGGTGGTTCGAGTAGCTCGAGTTCGAACTTCGGGGGGAATTTATACTCGACCCACGGTGAAGCTATTCCCCCCTCCTTCCTAATAATGCGGTTGTTTGTGGTTTATCACCATTTGTATATAATTTGTATTATATGTATATTATATGTATATTTGTATTTATGGTTATTCAGGTTTGTTTGTTTGTTTCATTTTGGAGAAGCGGTTGGTGCATATTACCCAATTGCCTTGGTTGTATTGCAATTTTGTTGGGTATTGATCCGTCCCTCGCAGTAATTGTTGGTGCTGAAGACGGTGGCTTCAGGGGCGGGGGGATGTTCACGCCAATCTCCTAATTATATTTATTTTTGAAATTTTAAATTAGGGCTGGCTATAATTTGATTCCCTCTCATATATGTGAAATTTGTTTTATCAGCCCAATTGCCTTTGCTTTATTCATTTTAAACTGGCCATTTCAATTACGTTAAGTTCACGCGACTTTATACTTTTGCTTTATTAAAACCTGCATTTCGCATTTTTGTTCGCGGCATTACGCATTTTCCTTTTTCGCGCTTTTGTATTTGGCATTTTTTCGCAGTGCTCGCGCCGACAAATTATCAGCTCAACGAGGGAACCTTTACACCAAGAAGACGCCCCCGTTTCGTCTGCTTTGAAGGTTGGGGTAACTTGTTTTAATTTTTATCCATATCCTTCTCCTTTTCTTCTGGAAGCCCCAGGACCAACTGCAGGGAACCGTTATCTGCGGGAAGCGCCATTTTCTCTGGTTAGTGTTTTTAATTTTAGAGTTGTTTGAAGTTCTCCATTCAAAATTCAAAAATTACCTATACAGTCCACTTATTCCGGCTGAACCAGCATGTATTTCAGAAATCTCAAAACAAATGCGGCTGCAATTTTTTATAGACTAGGTCAAAGCAAAATCCACAGGAGGTTAATACGAAAACTTCCCCAAGACATTTATCTAACCGAAAATAGTAGTGACGAGGCCTGACAGTTCGTAACTAACATGTGGTGATATTAAGCAAACAATGGACATTTTAAATTAGGTGTTATTTACTTTTCTGTTAATCTGTTACTGATACTTTAATTATTATCTCTATCATGAATAACAATTGATTGTTGAGCTGGTAAAACTTCTAATAAGAAAAAGATGACAACTGTTAAAACTGATCTTAGAGCTTTGATATGCAATTAAGAATAATATTTTATATCGAAGGTTAAAAACTATGAGTTACGTGGTAGTTTCGAAATAGTACAAGCGGTTTAATTCTAGTCACTTGAGCCTTGAACATCAATCACATTACGGCGGATCATCTGTTTTGGATGAAGAGAACTTTCAAAATGCTTCTGACGTCAAACCTTTATCAAGCACTATGTATTTATCGTCTAGAATAATTGCACTAACACAAGAAGCAAAGACAAGATCCTCACAAAATGACTGAAGCAGAAGCAGACAAGTGAATTGAAGTTTTCAGTAATCTAGAGATAACATCAATCCCATGGAAAAGTTTTTCCTGGACCTCCAAAATAATATCGTACTAGAAGTCACACTATAAATTACATATATGAGTATTTAAAATAAGTTTAATTAATTAGAATTGTTAATAAATACTTATTCATTTTTTTGGAATAAATGGTTAGTTTTTATTGTTTTATTACGATACTTTTACATAAAATTAAAATATTATTCTATATTTTATGCAATAATACAATTGCTTGTAAAGCTTAGAGTAGGAAACTTATACGTACATTTTTTATGTTTTAGTAATTATCGTAAAACACCAAAACGTTTCACAACAAAACTTTGACCACAAGAAATAGATAAGAAGTTAATCTATACTTACATGTTTTTTTTATATCTTTTATAGTTTATTATTCTTGTAGATAATAGGTAATCTTGTGGTCCATTGGACCAAAGGCATCGACAAGGAGGGACTGTAGAAAAATTACGTACATATTCAACCCCTACAATTACGCAATTAAATTAAATTAAACAATGTATGAATAATTTTTAAATGTTCCTCGTATGCAATTTTACGTAAAATTTTAACATTAGTAGAACTATTTAACGCAGTTTCAATCGGTTAATGGTTTGATAAAAGTAATGAAAATCGTATCTTGCTAAAGGATAGCAATCCTGAATGCTGAAATAGATAGTGCAAGGTGCAAAATGGTAGCCGAATCTTGAAATAGCCATCATAATCTTCTAATACCAATACTATCAATAATATGTGATCCCTTATGACACATAAACTTCGGGGAAAACAAGTGTCATATTTGAAGCAGCTACTTTCAGAAATACGAGAGTTACAGAGATGGCTATCCATGGATTATAACAAAAGCATTGGTAGGAAAGCATGCCACAACGTTTTTAGATTGTACGTGATAACAGCGGCAAAATTCTATACTAAATAAGAATATGAAAGAGAATAGAACCTCTAGTAACTCGCACAATATTTTTTTTCAGTGCTGTTGTGTATGTGTGATAAATGCAACACTTTAGTGTTAGAAACTATACATACATTATGCATTTAAGTTATGTAACTATTTAATCATATTAACAATTCTAATTATTTTACATCCTCAATAACATTCAGAGTTTTACTGAATTAGAATATTATTGATGACCTTTTAATTGCTTAATTAACAATACACTTGTACTTGGGTATTTTAAGATTTTGTTATAAATGCTGTTGAGGCACAATTTTGCAACAAGATTTTTTCTTGGTTAACCAAAATACTTGTTTTTGTTATTACCTTATGCAAATGTAAACCAGTATAAGTAAAATGATTACAATGAACAATAAGCATACAAACACAAACCTATTATGGCTCGTTACACCCTTATTACATTCATTAAGCTTTTTACTAGCCTTGTAAAAATCGTAGCAGTCTTGTTATCTAGCATAATTTTCTTTACTTTTAGGCTTCTATACCTGAAAGGAAAGCCTAATGAAATCGATGCCGACGTCTGTCTGCCTGTCGTGACTTTCAACTTCAGAACTACTGAACCTAAAGACATAAGGGGGGTATCATTCGAAAGCCTATGGCCTACAACAATGCAATAAGTGTTTTTAGCGGACCCAGCTCCCAATATGTCATTCCTTATAACTTTTGATCAAGGCAGCTTCCAAGCTGAAGACCAACTTTAATTCTGTCATTTCTGACATCTGTCACGCCTTATAATTTTGATTGATAGAGAAATAACGTTTTTAGTATTCAACTAAGGACCATAAGTCAAATCCAGATGCCAAAAATCAGCCTGATCGGAATACCTCGAGACCAGTTTAACCGGAAGTGGCCTCAAATTTTTGTTTATATAGGAGTCCCGGACGTTGCTGGGAAAGAAATTCCATGTCTCTACTTGTTTCAACTGCGTACTAAAAAATCAGTCAAATTTCTTATAAATAAAAATAAATACAACAAAGCTAATGAAAGTTAGACAAACACATATCTGCATTATACAAGTCGACCAAAGAATTAAAATTATCAAGTATAAAAAAAAGTAAAGTTACAAAATATTTCAACGTGAATGAACGAAACAAAGTACATTATGATCAAAAGCAATCATTGTGCTTAGCTATTATAAGAAACTATATGAAACTGATGAAAAGAACTTTGTCATAGTAGTAGAATGGATGAAAATTAAAAAGAAAATTATTAAAATTAAATTAAATTAGTAACCTACTAGAATTATTATTAAATAAAAATAAAAGCACTTAAACAAAGCAAATAATTCTATTTATTTATTTTCAATTCTTAGGATATGAAGAAATGGTCGATAGAAGCAACTATGTTATTAAAACTAAAGAAAATACTACAAACGCTAATCTTGTGAAATATCTACCCATACGATGATAAAAAAATTAATATGAAAGATCTAACAGAAATACTAGGGACAAATGCCCTAATAAAATAAAAACACCAAGAATTGTATATAGTTATAAAATGAAAAACGAACCGTTTTAAAGCAGCTTTAAAATAATTTTATTATGCCATGGGCATAGATTAATTAAAAGCCTCTTTATTGGAACCAAACAGCAGCCATCAGATATGAGACCAAACGGAACAGATTAAACTATTGCCAGGGGTGCGGCAGGGCTGCATTCTGTCGCCGTTATTATTTAATATCTTCTCTGAAGCGAGATTTACACAGGCATTAACAAATAGGCAGGGGGGGTTAACATAAATGGAATAAGACTAAACAATCTGTGATATGCAGATGACATCGTCCTACTAGCAGAAAACGATACCGATTTACAAACTCTCATTGGTAATGTACATAACGCTAGTAACCGCCTTGGTTGAAGCATAAATAAACAAAAAAACTAAAATCGCGGTAATAAGCAAAACGAACAATGTGCCATCTAATATTTTAATCGACGGAAAAGGGCTTGAAGAATTAGAAAAGGATATATACCTGGGATGCAGTGTCAATAAGAAGTGGAATCACAGCGTAGAAATCACAACAGCAAGCCTGAGCAACATTCCTAAAACTAAAGAAACTTATGCTGTCGCGATACAAATTTACAACTTTACATGAAAATGGACCGATGTTATGTTCTACCTATTCTGCTGTGTGGAGTTGAAACATGGACGCTAGCTCAAGCATCGATTAAAAAGATAATCTTTTGAAATGTGGATATATCGCCGCATACTTAAAATATCTTAAGTTGACAGAATACGAAATAAAACAGTTTTACAAGGACAGAGAAATTCTAAATACAATAAAAAAAAAGGAAAGCTGAACATCCAGGGCACATAATAAGGAACCAAAAGTGCCAGTTGCTGTAATATATATGTTATAATTATTGAAGATATACAAAAGCTAATGTAGTTATCTGTAATCGACTGTTTATTGTAGCATTCATTTAAAGAAAACGCGTGTATAAAATTTATAAAATCCTCGAAAACAAATCTGTGGTGGAAGATGAATTTTTTTTTTATTTCAGATGGGGCTCATAACTGATAATCCATAAAATTTAGAATTAGTAAAGTGTTATAATAAAAATAATTTAAATAATGGCTATCAAAAATCTGACTTATTGACCTAAAGACAGTAATAAGCTTCCAGACATAACCAATACAAAAGAAAATTTTATATAGTACAGAAGTTTTGACAAACAACATATTGAAAATTATTTAAGATATTTATTAAGAAAAAGGTAAAAACTAAGGTTTCTTTATAGATTGGAAATGAAACAGATAAAGCTGCAGAAAATTAGATGAAAATAATTAAAAGTTAGGCCTAATGCATAGAGCAAACAACAGCTACCAATATGAAAGTGAAGAAAACTATACTCGAATAGAAAAGATTAAGAAAGATTTGGATGCTCACCAAAAATCCCAAAGATAAACAAAAATAACATATAATACAGCTAAAAACTGTACCCGAAGCAAATGAAAAAATACACTTTTCCAATTCACTCCTTCAAAATGAAATGACAAAACATTTAAACATGTGTTTTGACCGGAGATTAAACTGAAGGCCTCATATCTTAACTACACAAACGCAACTATAATTTAAATTTTTAAAAGTCCGTTTGCTCGGTAAAAACAAGCTCACACTAATGAACAAATTTAACACAGAAGATAATCTTTAAATTGTTTGTGGAAATAAATTCATCTGTGTGATTCTGTAGGGACCCCAAATATCAAAATCCTAAAAAGATTTTAGTCTAACTAAGACTCTTAGAATTATTACATAAGTGCCATGATTCGTGAGTAATGTGACCATATAACGATCTAAATGTTTAATGGTGAAAACCTTTAAAAAATAACTTACTAACTTAGAGTGATTATACACTCACCGGCATAGAAATCCGCCCGGTATCTCTCAATAATAATTAGTTATCCACCCTATTTTTATGGTATTTTCTAATTAAAATTTGAAAAATGCTAACTAAAGTGAATTTAGTACCGAGTACGTGATTTTTACTGCATTATTAGTCACGCTTTTACTTAAATTATTCTTTGGTGTCACCTAGAGATGACAAAATAAAGATAACAACAAAACACATACTTTATTTCAACTTTAAAAAAAAATTAGCAAAACGATGAAAATAACCACGATGTAAAGTTCTCATATCGCGTATTGCATAGTCGTGCGCGAATCACTGCAGACATCCGGCGATTCACTTTGTAGATCAACTCCCGAATATCGTCTTGAAGGATCTGATCCCATTCTTCGAGTAAAGCAATTCGGGGTTCGTTGAGGTTATTTGAAGCAGCAGGTCTGGCTCTGAAGCATCGTTTTAACATGTCCCAAACATATTCTATAGAATTTAAATCGGGACTATTTGCCGGTCAATCCATAACGAGAATCTGAACTTCATTTAAGAAGGCAGTTACGATTCTTGCGGAATGTGCTCGGCGTTATCATGCATAAACGAAACATCTTCGCTAACGAAAGGAGCAAAATGAAATACATGAGGTAATAGAATCTCTCGATACATACAAGCTCTGTTCGTGCATCAGCAGAAATCCCTGCCCGCACCATAATTGAACCTCTAGGAAATGGTACCCTTTTCGAAAAATTACAAAGAGCAAATCTTTTTTTACGACCATCTGAGCCACGAAGATTAAATCTGGACTCATTAGAAAATAATGGTCCTCCACTTTTCGATTCCTCAGTTTGCATGATTACGCGCAAACGCCAAACGTGCTACTCGATGTTGCCATAGCAATCTTGGACCTCGTGTTGGTCTTTTTGCACACAAATTTGCATCGGTGAGTCTCCGTCTAACTGTTCTTTTAGAAATATTGACATTACTTACACGCTGAAGGGCATTTCGAGTCTGCACTGGAGTAGCATGTCGATTTCTTAACGTAGACAAAATGATAAAACAGTCGTCACGAGCGGATGTCTTATGTTTCGCCCGCGACAATAGCTACCGGTTTCTCTAAATCTTCTATGAACATCTTTTAGCGTTGAACGAGGAATATCTAGCCGATTAGAGACATAACGTTGACTGCGTCCGTCTTCAAGTAATGTAACTGCTTTAGCAGCAGTTTCTACTAGCAATGCATAATTTAAATGCACTATAAATCACAAACACTAACAATAAAGTAATTAAACAGAATGTAACAAAAAAATTAACAGCTATTTAAAAAGAACACAATAATAAACACAAAATTTTACGCAGCTCAAATTTAGAATGTAAATGACTTCAACAGAATTTGTTTTAAATGCTTGTTTTGGCAATTTGTTTCTAACAAATGTGACCGTTACTATCATTAACTACTCTTGCTAGTAAAATAGATACAATTTCCAATAGGGTACCTAATGATATTAGTTAATAACTAGATATTGAAAAAACTGGGGTGGGCGGATTTCTTTGGCGATAGTGTACTTAGTTAGGTCTTAATTGTAAGGCAATGACTATATGCTTATTACTTAAATAGTATACATTGTTTTCGTCTTGCACTATAATAGATTATATATATTGCAGCCAAATACAAACAAATTTTAACTATAAAAATAAATCCTATGTAACTAGCGAAGTAATTGTTAATACAGTTTGCACAAATCATTACGATTATGGTTTAGGCCACTTCCTAATGTGAAGATGGCTGTGTTCGTTTAATAGAGGCATTGTCAGAATACAATAGGCCTTAAAATAAATAAAAGATTTTCCGCACCTATGTTTTGCAAGGCATCAAGTAATCTTAGATTAACCGCAATAGTATTCGTTTACTCAGAGCGTTTCATTGGGAAAGCAAGTGATAAGGGGGTATGATTACAAGCGAGTAATGCCCAATGACAAATTTTATTTATAACAATGAATTCAAAGTTTTAGAAAATGCTACTAACACACGCAGATAGTGAGGTATTGATAGTATAACAGAATAATTCACTATTTATTAAAATAGTGTAAGACCACAGAATCCATAAGAGTTGTGTGCTGCATGAAAAAATTGGGAGCATGAAATAATCTGTATAACTAATCATTTTAATAAAATTTAGTAACAATTATAATAAAACAAATATAATGAACTAGATAGTAGATTGGTGAGATCAAATGAAGATAAAATAGGCTACGAAACCAAATGGATAAGAGAGAAGAATTGAAAAAACACCTAACCCTCTATACAGAAGCACAAAAATCACAGAACAAAGTAGTTCAAAGGCACAAAAAAAGAACCTACAACTGTCAGATTAAAATTTTAAATGCAACTAAATATTAAAATTAATGTACAAGATGAAGAATGCTGCCGAATAACAAGAAATACGTTGAATAAGTAAAACTATTGGTTTCATTAAAATCCGAACAACTATTAAATAGTGAGGTAGAATTGTTTGTCAAAAACAGCAAGCAGCGTAGAAAATGCTCCGGAGATCAAACCTAGAACAAAAGGCATTAATTGCGCAAAATTAATTAAAGAAAATTAATGTAAAAAAATGGGACCAGACCAAAGCACTCATCAATAAGACAGCTATATATAATGCTACTCAACAATTAAAAGGTAAATTCAACGTGTTAAAATGGGCCCTTTAGTAAATTCCTAAGTGATTTATTAACAATAACAAAATTAAATGTTTACTATGGAAAACTACAAAAAGATTAAAAAATAATTTAGAATTTACCATTCAGAAAAGTCAATAGAAATTGGGCTTATACAACGCAAAAAACATTCAGATTTGCAGAGCATTTGGAGAAGATTTTTCAGCCAAATGGATAGAGATGGTTTCCAGAACCAAGACCTAACCGAGACAAGCCGACATTAGTATTAGACTTGCTTCACCAAAAGAAGCTTATAATGAAATTGAAGTTAATATTAATCAAAAAAAATATATGAAACGATTATTAAGAAAAGCTAACCGTCCATTTTAACGTATATTACAGACTAAATTGTATGCCTAAGATGCGGAAAGTTGCAGATGTGATTATAGCCAAACCAAGAAAACCTCCTCATAAAGTTTTATCATACAGGCCCATCTCGCTATTGCGCTTCATGTCAAAACTAGGAGAAATTGTTACTCAAAAGGTTAAAACCAATCATAAAAGCGAAAAACTTAATTTCTTTCTACTAGTTTAAATTTAAGGAAAGTCACCAGACTACTGATTAAGTGCATAGGACCATACACATTATTCAGAAGCTACTAGTAGAATAAAATCTGCTTTGCTACCTTCTTGAGTATAGCGCAGCCTTTTGTCAAAGTATTGCGTGAAGCTTAAAGCACCGAACTTATACCTTAAGCAAGTTGTATTCACACTTTTGGTTTAATTTTTTCAGATCGAAAATTGTAAATAGCTTTTCCATTGTTATTAATTTTGACCTTAATTTTTACACGTGCAATTCATTTACACACAATCAGTGCATATACATGCCAATAAATAAAAAGAATTCTTTTCGTTGAAAGTTTTACGGTAGGGTTCAATAATACATATCACTCAGACGAATCGATCAACCAGCTAATACTCCAATTTAAAATATTTTCTATTTAAATTGTAATTTAGTCAACACAACCACAGAATGTTCTTTAAGGGCTTGCACGTGCAACTTCGTCTAACTGCGAAGAATCTCCGGATTTCCCCAGAGTTCAAGCAAAGTTTGTAAAATTTAAACAATGTGAGGTCCGAAGGTCACTTCTATGCCGGACATGATAACGACAATGAAAAACCATAATAGTGTTCCGACCCAGTGGCATCCTTCCCGTATTTGCTGTAGTTTACGGCTATTTTTAATTGCGGCAGGATAAATATTTGCCGTACTGCGATTAAAGCTGCACTCGGTTTGCTTCGAATGTATGCCCTGAGGCGGCTGCCAACACAAAGAGGCCTCAAAAGAAGTTATAATTATGGAAAGAGTGGGCAGGACAAAGGAAATATAATAAATGCGCTGCACACGACGCAATGATAATATTAAAGAGCAGTTCTCTCTGCCTTGCGTAAACAGCGGCGGCGGAAAAGATAAAGTAATGAGCTGGTACAGCTTGCGCCACAAATGAAAAGCTTTTAATAATGAAGACCCTCAGAGAACGTTTTTACATGTGTTTGCTTGTTTGTTTGTATGCGTAATGGCATGGGTAGTTAAAAGAATCTCAAAAGAAAGTGAATTGCAAAGAAACTTCTTTGCTGCAACTGTACGTTACAAATGCTATTAAATCTAATAGACATGCTGTAACATTTTAATGCGTTTTTAATCTATTCATTAAAGGAGTAGACACCTGTAAGGTTAATCTAAAAAAATTATATTTATATAATACCAAAAAGGGGTGTAGGGATGTGTCGGAGAGGTAATACCTTTTATTTCGAACAATCACTCCAAACGTTATAGATGGGCGGAGGTTCGGATAACTGGTCCTCACGAGACACTCAACTTTCACTTGACGGCTCCAAGCGCCAAACCCTGGTACACTGTGTTGACCCACAGGCTAAACCAAGTGAGGGTAACCAGATATGGTGAACTAGCAGCGTTTGACCCAGAGTGGGCGGCTGCAAACAGCGTCTGTATCCAGAGTGGACGGCTGTTACTAATACTCACCAACCCGTCTGGCCAGCGTGGTGAGTTATGGCCAAAAAAAAACCGTTTTAAAAAACAAGGGGAGGCTTATGTTGATGTTTTTGGATATGTTGCTATAGGGTTACATTTTGCCAAATATTTTTATATGATTAGCTTCACACTTCTTTTATACAAATTAACTGTTTGCAACAAATTGATCGTTTGAACAGTTTGTTCCTAATGAGTATTTAAATAAAACAAGTTTTTGCCTTTTGATAGCTGGTAGACACTCTCTACAATTCCGAAGGTAGGTGTACTTAATTGAAGCAACCATGCCCATGCGAGCTTTGGTTCTCTTTTTTCTAACATTGAGTACAATCAAGTTTTAATCCTCTAATACTATCTATCTCATATTCAATCTCTATCTATATCATCACCACGGTGAAAGGCACCACTACTATATATAAAAAAAACCGTTGACTGGTTTATGATTTTAATATCATAAGTATGACTAGAACAGTTTAGAACAGTTATAATACTGCGATCAAGAAGATAAGAGAAACCCACTTCACCAACAGCTCTAGTACAAGTTGTCATGGTTAACAATCACAAAACTACGCTCCTCAATATTTGGCAGGTCTTCAATAATGAGATGGTACTAAGAACTTTTGGTTAGGTGTAAGAATAAGTACGTAAAATGTAACAAGTAGGTATTGATCTGGATGCAAAATGCGTAGAATAAAAATTAATATTTTAGGAGTCAGTGACGCTAACCTGTGGGCAATTTACGGTAAACAATGGAATAATCTGCTTACTCAGAAGGAAATAATCCCCAACATATGTATGATGGTGTAATAATATCGGCTAAAACATCAAGCAAATCAGTAGTAGTATTTACCCCTATATCAGAGAAAGCTATGGTTATACACCTAAAAACATCGCAAACTCAATTTATTCTAATTGAATTATATGTCTCAACCATGCAGGGAGATTATGAAAAATTGCATTATTTTATCAATAGATCAACAGTATGCTAGAGCTTGTAAATAATAGAGAAACCGGCGATTTCAATGTCAAGATCGGCAAAAAAAGTTTTGATGGTTATAGGAAATCACAGACTGGGACAGCATAACGAGAGAGCAGATCGACTTGTAAAATTTTGTCAAGGCAAACAATTGATTGTAGCTAATAGCTGTTTTAAACTATCAAATAAAAGGTTACACGTGGAGATCGTCTGCAGATAAACCGGATAATGCAATTCAAAATCAGAAATATTACGCCCTGGTCAATGAAAGCTATAGAAAAAGGCTGACGTATCGTTAGACTGTAATCTTTTAGTTACCAACCTGAAAAATAAATTGAAAAAATAAAAAATAACACAAATTTATTAGAAACACCAATTATTAGGAATATTTCCTAAAATAAAATTTATAATCAAATAAACAATAGCAATAATAATATTTACAAAATGTTAAAGGCACTAAAAACTAAGAATAAACAAAGAATATAACTAAAATACATATAAATATAAAAAAAAAAAAAATATATCAGAAACATGACAAGACAAGCGAAAAAAAAATATTACGTAGTCAAGTATAAAGAAAGTGAGGAGGCTGAGAAAAGATATGATTTATTCAATCTGCATAAATCTCTGAGGAGAAACAACTGTAATAAGAGTTAATGTACCAAATTTATAATAATATCAAAAACAAACAGAAAGAATAAAAGTCTTAGTATCAATGAAAAACGTAGAACAAGTCAATGATAAACCAGACAAAGGCATAGACCCACAAAATCAAAATGCGAATAAAAAAAGCTTCTACAAATTTTATCAAAGTAGAACGAATCTTATTTAGAAAAGAAATGAGCTCAAAGTTAAAGACCAGCAAAATATTATGTCTTTACCTTGCTCTTTAACGTAACACGTCTCAGAAAAATAAGAGAATTTGAAATTTAGGTGTAAAGGACCACCCTTAAAATATCATGGATCAATTGTATAACGAACATCGAGGTTCTAAGTCGTATGAGAAATTATAAAGAATATTGAAAGTATCAGAAGAAGAAGAAAATACACCAGAGTGCAGGTAATAATACATAAAAAAATTCAAAGAAAATGAATTTGGGAAGGAAAAGAATATCATGATTACAAAACTCTAGGGAGTGGTTTTTAGGAAACTGTTTAAAGCAGTAACTTCTAAAATTACAATTACGATGATTGTCAACCTTTGACAGGAAGGCAGCACCCTAAGAAAATTGTAGGTAAAGGCGAAACTTGCTAGATTAACAAATTTTTTTACTTAGATCCATAGCCGCAACAAAATTCAAGTTTATTTTAGTCTGAAATCTTATTTGTATTATTCTTACAGAAATCGTTTCATATTTTTGAATTAAATTTAGTTAACGTTTATATTCTGATTTGATAGTTAATTGAGATGTAGTTTGTTCTAAACTTCTGTCATGTCTGTTTTTTTCTTTTGCTGTATAGGTGAATTACAAAAACCATTCTTCTTTGAACAGAGCAATTCCTTCGATGACATTCTGATGTTTGCAACCGTATCGATAAATTTAAAGAAGTTTATAGTTTTGTGATCAACGCAATGTATAAACAAAAACAGAGGTAATCTAGATTCAACAAGTACACAACTAAAATTGCAACCAGTCATAAAATTCAAAACGTTTAAATATACACTACAATGTTTTGTAATACCACCGATTGTACGTATTTTCAAGAGTCTTTTTGTTTTGATGACGTTTTCGTTGTAACAATTCGGCAGTGCACATAATAAATACGAGAAGGTATAGCTCTATTAAACCAGATTGTAACGTAAAGGCCGCTTTGCGGCGTTATTAAAGTATACTTGCATGAGATGGTAAAGCTTTCGAGCGGTGTACGTTGAGGAGATTAGCGCCTTGTAAGAAGTGCAAGCCTTACCTTCTCCCCCACTTAAATGTAGCCACTGGCATATAAATGTAAAATTTCTGATAGTGGATATGGATTCTACGTCAAATGTGGCTGCCCTTTTGTTTTTTCCAGAGGAAACCAGCGGCTAGGAAATTTTATGTGCTATCCCTACTGTTTATAGAGCGAAAGAAAAGAGAAGGGACCAACAAAAACAAGAAGCTTATACCTGTCAGGTAAATTGTATTAATACAAAAGTATATTTGTTAGTTGATTTTGCGTTGTAAATTGTGAATATGGGTGCATAGTTTTATGAATATCTACTTTACTATAGAATAAAGAACAATTATAGAATTGTCCTAAGAAATAATTCTACTGGCCACAGTTAAATTAAGTATGTATATTTCTACAGGGCATACATAATTTTATTTTATAAAATCTCCCATAGGACGTTAAAAATATTCAGAAAAAGTAAACATAAATACAGGATTAGGCAGCTTGGGACAATACGGAGAAACGACACAGAACAGAAATGGGAGAAAAATGATTAGATTCTGCATAGTAAATGACCTAATAGTCGGTAATACTTTTTGGTACCAACCACTAGAAGAAAAGTACACTTATGTAGCAGAAGAACGAGGAGCAAGAAGCCTCATAGATTACGTGGTATACACTAGGGAACTAGAACAAAAAATAGATGAAGTGAAAACAATAGTAGAAGAGGAACTCTCCACCCAACACAGATTGGTGAGAGCATTACTAAATGACATAAATATTACAGAAGAAGAAAAAGAATACGAGAGAATACCAGTATATAAACTAAAAGATACTGATAGGGCAGAAAAGTACAAGAAAAGCATAGATGCCGAACTCAAAAAATTTGAACTAAAAAGAAAGGAAGGGACAGTGGAAGAAGTATGGAAAGTATTCAAAGAAACATTGATAAAGAACGCCAGACAGATCTGCGGAGTAAAGAAATTTAAACGGGACACCAAGAGGACCAGATGGTGGAACGAAGAGGTAAAGAGAGCAATTAGAGAGAAGAAAAAAGCATGGAAAAAATATATAGATACCAAAAGTCAAGAGGACAAAGAAGTTTATATAAGAAAAGAAACAAAGCCAAAATAGACATAAGAAAAGCAAAGACTCAATGCTGGGAAGAATTTGGACGGGAACTAGATGAACTATACGCTAAAAACAACAAACATTTTTGGGGAATAGTAAAAAAGTTAAGAGGTAATAAAGGAAAAGAAGTAAGAGGAATAATAAACAAAAACAATGAATTAAAAACGGAAACAACAGAAATACTACATGTATGGAAGGAATACTAAGAGGAAAAATTTGAGGAAAACCGAAACCAACAGGAAGAACAAGATGAATACGAAGATACGGATGAAGAACAACAAGAAAACGCAATAGAAATCGAAGTAAAGGATGTAGAAGAGGCAATTAATACACTTAAACTTGGCAAGGCAGGGGGAGCAGATGGTGTCGAGGCAGAGATGATAAAAGTCATGGGCCCTGAAGGAAAGATATGGATACATGAAATATTTAAGAAAGCATGGAAAGAAGAACGGTTACCGGAAGATTGGGAAAACAACATAGTTATACCAATCTACAAAAAAGGAGAAACAGGAAAATGTGAAAATTATAGAGCCATCTGCCTTTCCTCTACAGTATTCAAGATGTATACGAAGATTCTGCAAAAGAAACTCATACACTACATAGGACACAAGCTAGCCGATGAACAAGCAGCATATAGACAAGGAAAACAAACAACAGACAACATACACATAATAAGAAATATAACGGAGAGAACAATAGAAAGAGGAGGAGAGCTGTTTGTGGCACTTCAAGAGAAGTCACATATGGAGGTATTTGGCAGAATTACAAACACCAAGAAAACTCATCAGAAATATCAGGAACATGTACCAGAATGTCAAAGGGAAAGTGCAGATGAACGGAGAATCTTCAGACACGTTCCTCATGACAAAAGGAATAAAACAAGGAGATAGCCTTAGTCCACTGCTATTTATAACACTGATGGACAAAATCTTATTAAACACAAGAATAAAAACAAAGCATCTGCAAACACAAATAGGACATTACCAACTAAGGCCAATCAAAGTAGACAATTTAATGTACGCAGATGACATAATACTCATAGCAGACACCCACAATAAAATGAAGGGACTGGTTAAAATATGGAGCGAAGAAATAGAGAACATGGGTATGGAAGTAAACACTAACAAATACGAAAGATGATAGCTCTATTAATAACAAAAACAGAGATGGTAACGTAAAGGCCGCTTTGCGCATTAAAGGAATACTTGATGAGATGGTCACAGCAGTAGAATATCTTGAGCTCCGTAATAACAGTTGACGGAAGAATTAGAAGTCCATAGTAAGATAGAATGCAAAGACGAGGAACATATACTACCGCACGTAAATAAGCCAACTATTACATATAAATGTAAAATAGACAAGCATAGTGGATATTGAAAGTTCTACAACACAATGTGCAAGACCAACATTAACATATGGTTTGCCAGACATGGAAAACAAAGCACGAAAGCTAGGATCAATGCTGGTGAAATGCTAGTTCCTACTGTTTAATCGAGGGAAAGACCAAATGGGATAGGAGACCGAACGAAAGAATCAGACACACTCTAAGTCAGAAGGAATAATGGATTGTATTAATACAAAAGTATATTTGTTAGTTGGTTTGGCCACATAATAAGTAAATTGATGAATATGGGTGCAGCTACTAAAATATCACAGAGTCTTACAGGAAGAATAGAGGAAAGGTAGACCCAGATTATAGAGGTTGGACACTAAGGATCGAATAATTCGGTATCAAGAGGCAAAACAGTTGGCAGATATAAAAGTATGGCAATATTTCGGAAGGAGTGGAAGGACATGGATTTTATTTTATAAAATCTCCCATGAAGGACGTATAAGGAAATATCAGAAGAGAAGAAAGTAATATTACTAGATATAAACTAATGAGTACCAATATAGTCACTAATAATAATAATAATATAAATGCAAAATAAATATTCCAATTTTATTAAAGATAATGCAAGAAATATTTATTTTTAATTTTGTTAGTTTTTGTAAATTAAAATGTTTTATTAATTAGTTTTAGTATTTACAGTTATTAAAATCTTTTATGCATTTAAACGAAGTACAAAAAGTTGCGCAAGGAAACATACTTATTAGAAAAACTTGAACACATGAATGCATAACAAAGAAGCAAAAACACTTTATAAGATACAATAATTAAGCTTATAAAAATTACAAACAACCCTTATTACTATTAAAAATAGTAAAGAACATCAAAACAAAATTCGAAACATTAGGCCCTTAAACAATATAAAAATAAAGTAGATTTTATAAAAGAAAAAATAATGGATAACTACAGAAACTTAACAGTAGCTTTAATAAAATGCAAGAAAGCATTCGATAACATTTCCAATTAAACACCTATTCAAAATATACCATTTATATGCAGATGTTACTTCTGTGTCATATCAATGTGGTGGGGGCAAAACCAAAATACTGTTCAGGAGTATTCTTTTTAATTATTATAAGAACTTTACAGTCTGTCACTTCCTGACATTAATTAAATATTAAAACAATCTGCACACATAACATGATGGAACAGTCTAACAACAAATTTCTTATGTTTAAAAACTGGTTTTCTCGGGAGCTAACTTAAACTAATTTAACTCTCACACGCATACGACCACATAAAACGGTTTGGTATATCCTGAAGGCTTGAACCTATTGAGCCTGGGTTTAAAGGAATTAAGACGGACAGAAAGTCGATCGTGGTAGCGCACATCGTATTTTGGAATATTTGGTACGTACCATGGGGAATTTACTATTGATCTTAAAGTTTTAGATTGGAATCGCCTTAGGATGTTAATCTTTGAATTATTAACTATTTGCTACAGTTGTATTTCGTAGGTCGAGACTGGTTCGATGATAGCTTTATAGAGCAATCACTCGTTTGCGAGAGATAGCTGAGGTTTATGACCTAGTAGTCAGTATGTTTTGCGATATATTAATCCTAGTTATTTTCGTTTGGACCAGATGTGCTTTTGAAGTTGACCTCCTATCAAATTGAACGACAAAATGTCTGACTTTTTTCTTGGTGGATTTGCTTGTTATTCATTATGACAGGGGGGCAAGTACCTTTACAAGTTGTAAAAGTTATTTGAACTGATTTAGAGCCATTAACTTAAACCATATTTGCAAAATATTCCAAGTGAAGTTGGAGATTTTGCAATGCTGCGAGTCAGGATGGGAAGCCAACACAGCTATGTTGTCAGAAAATGTTACGGTCATTATGGTTTTGATGGTAGGAAGATCTGTAGTAAATAGGATATACAGAATCGGCTCCAGTATACTGCCTTGGGAAACGCTAGAACTGATGATATTTTTTACTTTTTACTAAAAAGTGTTTGTCAGTCATATACGATTTTACAAATAGAAAACAGTCCAGATAAATTTTGTTTTTAATTAAATATTGAAACAGATACTACAAATATAAAAAGCGCTGATTATTTGTTGGATTTGATACGACTTTAAACACAAACATACTATCTTATTGGTTCGATGTGACAAACACAATACCATTACAACAACAAAATAACTTGAAATGTAAGGAACAGGTAAATCTAATACACAAAGAACTAAATACATTTGGAGAGAATTGGTGTCTGAAAGGTCATAATAATACATATTGTATTATTCATTGGGCAATTGGACGGTTTAGATTTAACCTTCGGGGAGATGTTGATCAAACAAACGTAAATTACAATACAACAGAATGCTTATCTTATAAGAAAAAATAACAAACTCAAATAATCTTAGTAATCTGGTAGACTTTTAATAATAATTATGGTAATGTTAACAACAAAATAATAACTAAATTTGAAAGCCTAATACCAAATAAAATTATAAACAAAAAAGATATCTACTAAAGGTACTTAGCTAATAAAAGAGCAACTATCAAAGCAGGAAAATCAAAGTATAACTTAAAAGTCCGGGCACTTTTGTAATATTTATAGGGCATTAGTTAAATCATTGTATATGTAAAACAAATTTTAGTTGTAATTATGCGACTTTAATAGCTAACAGAAAATATTCTCTTTTGGGGATCAATAGCCCTTTTACAAACCACAAAAAGTATTTTTAGTAGGGCGCTTTAAAGCTTTAAAACCTAAATTTTAAAATGTAGAAACATTTATACAAATAATAATCATAGTAATAGAAAAATAGTTTATGTATCTTGTATTGGAGTACCAATTTGGAATTAGTAAGACATGTGACTATTCCCACGTTTTAGAGCTACTGTTGTAAATGATTTCGACGACGTGACCTGTGAGTAAAAACTGAAGTTTCACAGTACCCTAAAGTCCAATAATCACGAGGTGTGAGGTTGCACAACTCGGGTAGCCGTTCTGTTCCACCACCATTACCTTATGGATCGGCATTTATAGAAGTAATCCATCAAGTTTCTGTATTATTCTGTTGTCATATCAATGGTACCTTAATGAAAGAAATGTTATTTTTAAATTCTGAAATTAAAATATCGTTTCTAGCAATCTTCTGATTCATAAATGTACTATTGGAAAGAAATCTATTTGTTTAAATTGTAACAGCTGCATATATATTTATGTGTAAATAAATATGAAAAAGCGAATTTCATCGTATTGTATATATATGATGTATCGCATCACCAATTATTGAACCAGCACTGAAAAGTAGTTGCTTTGTTTTAATCAAAAAGGTCTCCAAATACGTTTTTATATAGTATCATAGTATAAAACTGTAAATAACTTAATTTTCAAACTTCAATAGAGTCATAAAAAGTTTATTAAAGCCTATTATTGTACAGAATTGCTATTTATCCCTTCTACTATTATGTCGGTGGTGTATATATATATATATGATGCAGTTAAAGATATTGAGTTAGTACTATATTAAATATCAATATTTTAATATTGCTCCTGCACGAACAAAAACTTACTTGTCAAAATTCAAATCAAACTTATTATTTGAAATTTAAAAACAATTAGAACTTAAACTTTTCCTACAGTACGATGCTGTAAAACACAAAAAGTAAAAAGAATAATAGAGTTGTAAACAAAATTTAAAAACTGTACGTTGATAGGAAGGAAAAACAATCTGAAATATCATATCCCATATATTGCCAGAGCAAAAAGTAAAAATCAAAATAAATCCAATAAGAGCTAAACAAAACAGGAGCAAATATTTGACAAAATAGATAGAGAAGAGCAAGTAGAACATTGTGTAAAAATAAAGTAAATTTATATGTCACAAAAGACACCACCAAAGTATTTGAATACTATGTAACGTTTAAAATAGAGATTTATCAATAATAGGTGCCAGAGAGAATTTGGCTGTTAAAAATAGTGAGATACGATACGATCAATACCACCTATCATATAACATTAAAGGTTTGTAGCAAACAATTGAGCACATGACTATCTAATTGTAAACAGGGAATCTGCAGCCTTTGAAGTACGGCTAAAATATTACGAATTTTGAAGAGCCTATATCATGATCCGATAAGCAGGTGAGAAACACTAAATAAAATTTTGGAGCAACATTGTATAATAGCCTGTAAATATTTTTCTAGCTACTGTTAGACTGATTTAGAGATTTGAGACAACTGGCAGTATCCGGTAGGCCCGACTCGCAAACTCTGGCCAGCCATCTACCGCTGTGATGTCACAAGATATCAAAAAGGTTGGAGATCTTTTTGAAGATCAGTCAGGTTTGTTGATTCGGCAGGTGCTTAACAAGCGGGAATCAGATATAGAAGCGTCTAAACTATCCCGACAAAACATTTGAAAATTTTCCCGTACAAGATGCAAGTCGTATCAGCCGCTGAAGCCGCACAATACTAAGAGAAGATTCCAATTTCGCCAAAGTGAAAAACTGTTGGATTAATGTTCGGAAAATTTGGTTTACTAATAAGGCTCATTTTTATTTACAAGGATTTTATGGGCTACTGGGGCACGAAAAACTAAGACTTTTCATTCAGCAAAATTGACCACATGGCGTGCAATTTCAGGAAAAAATATTCTCGGACCATATTTCTTTGACGGCAATATGAGATGCTAGATGCTCGAAGAAGAATTTAAAAGTGAGCCAAAATGCTAAACGATTACTGGTTTATGCAAGACAATGCTGGGTCTGATCACAATTTAAATGTTTTTGCACACTTCTGGATAATTTTGAAACACGTATCATAGGTCTAGACTTTTGTTGGCGATAGAATTAATTGGTCATTATATTCCCCTAACATGAATCCACGTGACTTTTTTCTGAGGAGATACCTGAAATATCGAATTTACAAAGAGTCTCCAAAATTAGTCGAAAACCTAAAAATAGCTCTAAAAATATTGTTTCGGCCATTGAAAGAAACACCCTTCAAGCAGTAAATGAGACTCTTAAAATTAGGCTATGCTATCTTGTAGCTAGTTAAGATTTACATTAAAAAACTAAACTTCAGGCTATAAGCAAATATTTTTCGACACGTATTACTGATCATCTTCCAGTAAAAGTTTTATGAATTAATATCAGAATTTTTTATTGAAAAGACGAATAGCCACTAAGTTAATAAATGGCCAAATTAATTCTAGACTTCCAAATTCAATCGGCAATAGTACCTGAAATGTTAATAAAATTCTTGCTGTATAATCATAGCAAAGTTTTCTCAATCAATTTTATATTGCACTATAGAAGCTGTTTGTTTTATCAAAATCAATGATCTAAAAATTAGTAGTGAAAGTGATGTCATACAACAACAAGCAACATTTGGAACACTGTCTACTTTTTGAGTTTAATTGAAAAAACTGGTAACAAATCTCTCGAAATTATTTGTGCCCTTTCAAGCGATCATTTTTTATGGTATCTGCAAATAGCTATTTTAAAAATTTAAAAATTAAAACCTTGATCCGCGTGAAGTCGGAGATTATAAACAACCAAAAAGTCAAGTATAATATTTGAAAGACTTATTCTTGTCGCACACAGTCAAATCAAGCAAAGAAACATGAATTAATTTTTGTACTGGTTGAGAAGGATTTAGAATTTCCACGAACTTTTAGCTGTAAGTAAGAGTGTAAGCAACTTTGGCAAAAATCATCGATCTGGGTTGGGAGATTTATCAGACCCAGTGTATTGGCTCAAGTTTGCCCTTTTATATTACCACGTCTTGCATGACCAAGCGGTTGACAGCTGCTTCACATCCGCCCAAGATATCGAAAAAGGTCCAATTGAGATTATCAACTTTAAATCGTCCTTTTTTTGATTTGGAATTTGGCAGCGCAAATGTATAAAAGACTACATTTTATAAATAAATATTGCAATTCAGTGAAAAATTCGAGAACAAATTGGGTACCCGTAATATACGAGGCCTATTTTTTTAACCTCCGATGAGGCTTTAAATAAAGATAAGTGTGAGTAACAAATGGTTTTATTAATAGGAGTTTACTTTTTCACATAGCTACCGTGAATATTAAGACATCTATCATACTGGTAAACGAGTTTTCAGTACCCTCCTTATAGAAGCCAACGTGTTAAGATAGATCTCCACGACGTCTTGAAGCTCTTTGGTTAATGTGGAAGCGCTTTCCTTCCAAATCTCTCATCAGCTCTCAAAAAAGCTGAAAGCCACACGCTAGGACTGGGCTGTACTCTTAGTAGTCTAATACTTTCTACTAAAATTGTGCAAAAAGGTGTTTGGTTACCACAACAGTATGCAGTCTTGCGTTGTTATAGATTAAAACAACTTCAGAAGACAACATGCCTTTTATTTTATTCTGAATGGTTCTACGCAGTCAACGTAATGTCCCGGCTCTATAAACTCCACAAGCACACATATTTCTAATCTCAAAAAATGTTAGCCATGGTTTTGTTTTTTGCGAATGTTTATTTAAACCTTTTGGTTTGTTTTTTTTTGGAGAGTTTTAATGTATCCACTGTTTGGATTGTTCTTTTGATTTTGAATTGTTATAAAGAATTTAAGTTTCATCTCCTGTGGCGATTTATTTTAAAAACTCTTTTTCTTCATCAGCGTATCGTGTGATAAAAGTTAAGGCTGATGCCATACGTCGCATTTTGTCATCCTGAGACAATTTTGGGAACCCAACGCGCGCAAAGTTTTTAGTAGTGTAAATATTTCGTTACAATCGTGTACAGAACTGACCTTAAAAATCCAAAAAATCCAGATAATTTATTAATTGTACACCCCCGTTTCTGTGGAACTACTTTTTTCATTCTTTGAAGAAGGTTTTCAATAGCGACAGACTTGCGTCTTTGTTCACCTTTACCATGAATGTCAGTTAGTCAAATTTACTACACCATTCTCTGATAAATTTCTGCTGTTCTATTCCCTTAGCGGTCCTGCAGCCCAGCTCCAACTGATGTTTTTAACTTAGCACTGTCAGATCTTATGGTGAAAAAGCTGCTCAGTAATGCAGTGCGCATATCTGTCTCCTAACGCTAGCCGATCACTTCGCAAAGCTATCGGAGATTTAAAAAAATGTCCTCGTACAAAATTCACTACACTTAGTTATCTACAAAGAATAATGATTAATTTTATAATTCTTAAAAGTCGGGAGCTAAAATACAAACAAAAAACACAAAGAACGCTAATTGGGTCTTACACATAAGATTGGGTGATCATTATATTACCTGCTATTTAATGACATCTGCGTCGTAATTCTAACACTGCTCACTTACCTGTAACAAAACATATTATTAGGTTCATTAAAATAAATAATTATTGTTAAATGTTACTTTATATTTAATGGTATTTTAAATTTCTCAAATAGGTTTACTTTGTACGTATGTTTACTAATTCCTCGCTTATGATTATATCTAACATATGATTAATACAGTTGAACCGTTTTAATTAACAAATTTAATGCTAAACAAACAGAGAATTAGAAAATTTTTGAGTATTATTTAACAATAATAACGACACATGCATGCTAATATTGTCTTCTTACTCTCAAAATAGCAGCGCTTTAGCTTATGTGGTATGCTAGTAATTTCCACAGGTGTAGTGTGAAGGTGTCGTTTAACTTTACATATGCTCTGCTGTCTAACTATTATAGACAAAAACTATAATTACATCGTAATTTTCTGCCAAATTGTTATAATGTATGACAGCAAGCCAGTGTTGCATTCTATGATGGTAGAATAGTGCCAAATGTTTGAAAACGAAAGAATAAACAAGAACAGCTAGCCACACGTTAGATTAATTGTAAAACTGTGTTTTACTGGATGTTAAGAGTTCAAAAGCGGCAATTACGGTGCTGAGAAATGTAAAAATAGGGAGAGTTCCAAAAAGTGGCACAAGCTACACTTTATGTTTTTAATTTAATTTTTAATTCAATTAAATTTCATGCAACACCACTTAGCAGAATCTTGTGAAATCATGTCAACAATCACTGCAGCTGTACTACATAAATTCAAAAATGTTCTTTAAATTTTTATTCTCATTAGTTTTGTTACTAAATGGCGGAAAGACAGTTTATGAAATGGCAGCGCATTAAAAGTCCTAGTCCCAAGAAGTCACGGTCGGGATGACTTATCCCAAACAAATGGTTACTTTTTAAATTAAGGATTGGGTTTATTTTCTCTTTCTAAATCTATTATCAGTTAGAGTAGTGGAAGTCAGCAAAAAAATTAAACAAATTCAACAACACTGTTAAGGAAAATGGAGATGCGGCACTCTGCTTCAACATGACAACGAATGGCTACATGTCAGTTTCCTCACTGCTGTCACTTTATGGTTTCACACCCTCTACAATAAGAGTATTGTAGAAACTTACGTAAAGCAATTGCGCTTGTCTTAACTTCAGTTGGTCGACCTTAAGTGTAAGAATGATTTTCAGCAGCTTTACAAAGCGATGATAAAAGCGTACAGACATTAAAATAAATTATTTTTCACAAAATGTCTACATACTTTTTTCTTATAAGATTAGTGACTAAAAAACAATTATAGTTTCAATAATTTTTAAATACTTTCACATAAATATTCTTCAACATAAAAACTAAAAAATCTTCATCTTCTTCTTCTTCTTCTTCGTCTTCTTCTTCTTCTTCTTCTTTCTCATTTCCCATTTATGCCTCACGGCGTTGGGCCCCTTATCCATTCCCTATTCCTCTCTCTTGTCATTCTTTTTACCTCCTCCATATTGTTTCCTCTTTTCCTAGCCGATAGCCTTACATTGTCTTCCCTTGTATTCGGGGTCTGCTTTTAGTTCTTCTTCCCTCCATTCTTGTCTCCATTATCAGTTTCGGGTATCTTTCGATGTCCATGCGGTGCACGTGTCCGTACCACTGTAATTGTTTGTTCTCAATTTCGTGGATAGTTGGATATTGGTTCAGTTCCTCCCTTATGCTGTTGTTTCTTATTCTGTCCCTTCTAGTCTTTCCCAGAACTCTTCTGAGGTATTTCATCTCTGATGCAGTTATTTTTGACCTATGTTTATCTGTTATTGCTCATGTTTCTGCTCCGTATATCAGAGTCGGGGTGAATATTGTTTTAAGTAGGTGCATTTTTGCCTTGGTGCTTATTTCTTCCTTTCATGTGATGGTGTTGTTTATCTGATAATAAATGTTGTTTGCTTTGTTTATTCTATTGTTTATTTCGTCATCTGTTCTTCCATCATTTTTTATATCTGCGCCTAAATATTCATATTTTTCAACATATTGTAGCTGAGTTCCATCCAGGAAAATGGGTTCTTCTATTTCTTCTCTGTTGTTTTTCTTGATATGTAGTATTTTACTTTTTTGTGTGTTTATTTCCATTCCCTTTTCCTCGAGGTTTCGTTTCCATATATTTATGTTGTGTTGTAGCTGTCTTGTGTTTGTTACCATTACCAGGATGTCGTCCGCATAAATTAGCTCTTGTGTGTTTGTAGGATTCATATTGTAATACCCTAATTTTGATGTTCTAGTTTCATATTTTGTTTTCCTTATTATACTGTTCATGTATTCTATGAACAGTAAAGAGCTTAGGCTATCCCCTTGTTTTATACCTTTCCCCATGTTAAATTCCTTTGGCTTTTCCCCATTTATTCTGACTATTTCTATTGTTCTTTTATTCAGGCTCTTTATTATTCTTGTCAATTTGGGGTTTGCTTATAATTCTTCCAGGGCTTTCCATATTTGTTCTCTCGGCACCTGGTCGAAAGCGGCTTTTAGATCCAGAAATGCTAGAAACAGGTCTCTGTTCTTGTCTATCATTTTGCTGATGATTAGCCTAATAGTGTGTATTTAGTCTTGCGTCTGTTTCCATGGGCGAAATGCAGCTTGTTCGTGTTCTAGTTTTTCTTCTATTTCGGCTCTCAGTCTCTTTTCTGTTATTTTGGAGTATATCTTTAAACTCACTGATGACAGGCATATAGCCCGGTAGTTTTCACAGTTTGTGGTGGCTCCTTTCTTATGTATGGGTATTATTATATTTTTTTGCCAATCCAATGGGATTGTTTCCGTTTCCCATGCTTGTTGAAGGATTGTTTTCAGCCACTTCATTACTATATCTCCTCCCTTTTTTATTAATTCTGGGGTGATATTATCTTCCCCTGCTGCTTTTCCGTTTTTCATTGTTTTTACCGTCATCCTGATTTCTTCCTCTCTTATATTTTCTTCTTCTTCCTGATCTTCTGTTCTAGCGTTGTTTGCCGTTCTTCTTGTATTTCTCTATCTGCTTCTTGATCATTGACCTTCAGGTTATTGTGGAATTTGTTTTCGTAATGTCAGACTTGTAGGGCTTCTTTGGTTGTTGTTGCTATATCTTCCTTTTGGTTTGTTATATTTCGTGTTGGTTTTGTTTGGTTTTCTTTTAGCCTTTTTATTACGCTCCAGAATTGTTTTTGGTTCTCTACATAGTTTTCTTCTATTTTTCTTCCAAACTGCTCCCATGTAGTTCTCTTTGCTACTTTTACTGCTTCTTTGGCTTCGTTTCGTTTCTGATAGTAACGTATTTTTTATAAACTAAAAAATAAAAAAGGAAAATGATTTAAAACTGGAATTAATAATAACATCTTTTTACAAAAAAATTACGAATAATATAATTAAAATAAAAGGTCAAGGTCCTTAATACAAAAATAATAATCATAAAGAATAATACTATTTCTAAAAGAGTAAAATGACAAAAGAGGAACAAAATATTAAAATATATAAGAAATTAAAGAAATAAAATTAAGTAGAAACATAGAAATAAACAAAAAATAAGAACCATCATATATTCTAAAAAAAGGTAGTAGTCAAAAATAATTAGCAAAACAAAATAAATATCGATAACACGCAACAAACTGTGTAATAATAATAAGAGGGTCATCAAATATAAAGAGGAACTTTATTTTTATGTGCAGGGATATGACAATGACATACGCGGCTGCTGAAAGTTGTAGGAATGCCTGAATGGAATTCTTTTCATAGCGAATCCACGCTAGTGCTTATTTCATTAGTATTATGATATTAGAACAAAAAGTATACTCCCTTGTATAAGGAGTTATCAAGTTTCATTTTAAAAAAATACAATTAAGAATTAATAAGTTTAAGCATGGTAAAAAAATAAAAGTCAGCAAAATCGCCTGCAGACAAATGTGACTAAAAAGAATACTTTAATATTAGCCGCCTTCCCTAAGATGACTTTTAATTACTAAAATTTTTTCTAAACAATCCTGTTTTATAAAAACACTTATTTAAAAAAAAGGTTTGTTGTGGAATACACTGGAACACCTTTGCTACAGTTCGTACTTATTGTCCTGTAATTACATCCTGATACTATGTTAAAGGGATAGTAACAGTCGTGTATGGGAAATTTCCACTGGAACTATGGTGGGGGGAGAGTACCAGTCGTGTATGAGAAATGCCCACTGGGACTATCGTGGGGAGATAGTTACAGTGGTTTATGAGAAATGCCGACCCTTATGAGTCATTAAAAAAAGTACTTGGATGTCAAAAACTTGAATCTATGTTTTCATAAGCAATTAGGTGCTATCACTAATACATTTATTACGACAATAGCGGAATGAACATTTTATCTTCACTTTTATTTCTTGTGCATACAAAAGCTATTTTAAGTATAACTGTTTAATTTTTGTGGAGGTAGAAGCTTTTTCGAATATAACTAGGCAGTTCTTTTACAGCAGAAATATTTTATATGCATAAGTTAAGATATTTTAAAAGGAAACATAGTTCTATGGAGTATTTTCTATTACCCTATTAATACCAAATTATTAAAAACTGCTATTATTTATTTTTGTTATCACTGGCACATATTTTTATTGCCAGCTATTATTCATTATATGCGTTATTTTTGCAGTTACTGCAAACAAGTACTTGTTTCTTGCTCACAATTTTGAGGTACATATAGTATTTATTTATCAGCATTTTGCCGCTTTTAGATAGTTCCTCCAGTTTAAAAAATATTAGGTGGCGTAAAATAAGCGTTTTGGAAATTTTCCAACACACAAATTTCGTAAAATTTAATTTTCCAAAATGGATGCAAAGAACGCCTCTGTTAATGACGTTTAGGGTTGTGTTATCGGAGATTAAGATTCGCGCATAAAACGCAGATAGCAAATCAAATATAATACGCTTCTTTTTATTTATTAATACATCATAAAATACAGTAAGCATATAAATGTTACTGTGTAAGAATGTGATCGGAGCGTTCTTAAAGTGATTACAACGTGTAACCTAATAAGTGACGTTGTGTGTGAAGTAATATTAGACTCCGGCTATCGCCGTGGGTCGACCACCGATTGTAAAAGCTATGAATCAGATAAGCCAAACTACAGAAACAACACTCAGTTATAATGATGTAAATGATCCTTAATTTACAAGAACAATTAAATGAAGCTAACTGTCATCAAGGTACTTAGAGAGCAACCTGCAATACTGTAGGCCAAGCTAGAAAAAATACAATTAGTCCAATAAATTCGAATGCAGAAGAAGCACTTGACGCTAGGGAGGCAGGCCGGGTCATCAAATGAAATGAACGTAATAAGAAACAAAATAAATTGAATCGATAGAAAAACCAGGAAATAGTCAAGAAATAAAACTACAAAGATAGTAAAGTTACCGCCAATCATAATAAACAATGTAAAAATTATGCTGAGGTCAAAGCTAAACTGCAAATTAATAAATTTAACTGCAACACCAGTATGTTGAACAACAAGCAGATCAAAGTAAATGTTAGCAATAAACCGGAATACAGAAGAGTAAACATTATTTATAAATAAAACCGATCTAGAATGGCATACGTATAAGAACAAAGCCCAATATTCATACGAGTAATGGTAAGAAACTTACAATCATGAAGTAATAAAGAATGAGCTTAAAGAAAAAAGATTCAAGCCATTAAAGGTAATTCAGAAATAAAATATTCGAAATATAATACCTGAATCACGTAAAAGTAAAAATTGAGGCGCCGAGAAGCAACACACTTATTATTCGATGCAAAAAAGGTCAAAAATTCGGATACACCCGGAAATTCTGCAAGCCGGTAAATCTGTGTCAAATGTGCAGATACTTATTTGTCAGCGGTATGCATTAAGACAAAAGATACCTCTGCAAAGTGCATAAACTGTTCTGAGGCCTATCCTGATAGCTACAGGGGATGCGTTGTGGCTAAAGAACTACAAAGTAGAAGGTTTTGCGCTACAAAAACAAAGTTTGCAGCAACATCTCAAAGCTGGTGTATCATATACACAAATAGTACGAAATCAGAGGGAAAAACCCACTCCCGCTACATCTAAAACCGAACAATATATAATACAAATGCTGCAGGACGCTATGAAATCCATAAATCAAGTAAATAACTGACTTCATAAGCTAGAAGCCAGACACTGGTGCCATCCCTAAACAAAAACAAAATCATAGACCAAAAAAACTTACGAATAGCCTCCATCTTCAGAACATAGATGGATGATTCATGTCAGAAATACACATTACAACCTAATCCTACTTAAAGATAAGAGGCTACAAAACTTATACGATCCATCCGGATAACCAAGCAAAAGGTGGAACTGCGATTATCAAGAAATCCATTAACCACTTTGAAAAATACTATCTACAACGTGTAGATATCCAACTTACCGTAGTAGGGATCAAATCTACCAAACAGAAACTCTTAGTCGGGGCAGTCTACTGTCCGCCTAGGTATAATCTTAAACAACAAGACTATGAAACTTTTTTAATTAACATCTAGGCTAAAGATTCATCAACATGTTGACTGGGCAAGATTAACCACTACCAAGAATAATGAGCTGTGAAAATCTTAAAAATACAAACTTAATGAGTTCTCTATACAATATTCTGACCTAAAAACTCATTTTTGCCAACAGTTAAGTGGCTATTTGATTTCGCTACAGTATAATTAAAGTGGTCGCTAGACTAACCCATCACGCATAAACACTTCGACGATAATATTGTCGTCAAATCACTGTTGTAAAAGTACTCCAAAGCAGTCCAAACCAATAATTATTACAGAGTGACCGAAAGAACCAGTACAGACTAGAGCAAATAGTCATTTTTTGTTGAATTTAGGCAAGTTATGGAGTTGAACATTGTTGTGAAAGAGTCATTATTGCTGTAGCTTAATCAGATATCAAAAGAAAAATCTTTATCGGCGATTATTTTCTGATCAGCACGCTGGTCTTCGATAAACGTAGGTGACCTTTATACGCAACTACTTCTTGTTATTTCAAAAATTGTTTATGACTCGCATACATTTCTCAAAATTACTGACTGCTTTTTACTCCCTCCCCTGCGTAGAAATATTTGTGTTTCATGTGGCTAGCAGTTTGCTGATTTCTTGTCAATATATTTGCTCTATTATAACAAAAAACTACATTTGCCTTTTTTTATAATTATTGGTTTTATCTGTTATCATCTACGCTATTCCACATATATTATTTTTTAGTACATATGGAATCCAAACTGTTTGTTTGGTGAACTTAAAAATCATTGTCGTTTATTCTTGGTTTTTCATAACCAAAGATCTGAAAAAGCGAACTTCTTCTTTATTTTATGTCAAAAATGTACATATTGTTGCTTACTTGATCTTTATTAGCTGCCATTTTCTTTGTTCTGCGTGTGATAGTTTACAAGACATAAGTTCATCATATCTCTAATCTATTTTGATTAAAATTTCGATGTTATATATTTTTTAAATAGGCACTTCAAATGAAATGTAACAGATTGTAACCAACACTAATATTTTCTCCTGGTAAGTAATACTTTTTTGTTTTTATAACGTGTTATCTATATTGTCAAATATTTACTCTATATCAATCCCATTTTAATCTGCAAAAGTGATCCACACAGTAACTATCAAAAGACAACATAATTGCAATATTCACACATAGACGGTTCATCATAAGCAATAAATCAAAAAGTTTTACAATTCTTCAGTATCACATACTTGTCACGCAGATTAGTTCTCTCATCTGTATTATTTTTCTAGAAGCACAATTTATTTCACTATATTTGAATCAATAAGTAAATAAAAGCAATATTTCTACTCTTTTACATTTTTACTCAAAACAGATTTATCTAATTGTGCCTAGATAGCTGTCTATCTTTTTCACCTTACTTCATCGCTTCCAACGTATGTTATGTTATCTTTAGTAGTTGTTATTTTTACATCTTATAAATTATCAGCTTTACCCATGAATGATAAATGATTTTTATTATCAGCGTAACTACCAAAATTAAGATCAACACATTTATTAAATTTAACATCATATACATGTTTGATTATTTCCACTATCTTAACATTTGCTAAGACTTTCTGTAGCGCTTTCACCAATTATTTGCACTGAACATAATAACAAAAGTCGAACTGCAAAAGAGATTTCTCAAATAACTGTAATCGATAAGTAATAAGATTGATAGGGCGGGTTGTCCCCTTTAATTTTATTTAAAATTATCCCCCAATACAGAAAACATACTTCTATTTTAATGTAAAGTCGCAATAGCAGCTTAGATTGCTTTAGATAACTGAAAACATCAACTTCCAATAACAAACTTTATGTACCATAGTTTTTAAAACAGGACAATGATGATGCACACATCAAATGCTAAATAAGGCAATTGTTTTCCAGTATATAACAAAGGTCGGTCGATTATTTGCGGTAGCACACTACAATAACTAAAAATAAATTAATATACCACGATAGCAATAAAAACTTTTAAAACCAAAGTAAATAATATAAAATAAAAAATTATTTACGATAGAAACCAAACATACATGTAATTAAGCAGTTAATTTTTTTTTTAAATATAAATAGTTACAAAGAAGCAAAATGTGGAGTAACCCAAAGATTAAATAATCAAAATTATTAAATTGCTTACTGCTATTTGCTTTTACAATGAACACAATTAGTCCATAACGATCTACTCCATAGGTCACACAAAAGCAGCCGCAAAAAACGGGAACGTTTTCGGGCAACAACGCTCTTATCCATTTACAACTCAACATGTGCGTTCTTTGATGTGTACATAGCTAGAAAGATCCACTTTTTGGAAACGCCCGGCCAACGCAGTTCGTAATAAGGTTTGGATTTTACAGTGCCAACGGTGACTATTTTTATTGTGGAAGCGAAATTCGGGAAGGCTGCGCAGAATTCTTAAACGAAAGCAAAAGTTTTCTTTGATACGAAGTTTTGATAGTTTTCAACAAAAAGTGTGGCAGATAAAACGTTCTGGAGCACAAAAAGTTTGTGATGATAAGAAGCAGCGTAGCAGCAGAGCCTTCATATACTAGCAAGCGCTTTTCTGGATAAGTGTAAATTGTGTTTATGTTTGTAATTAAGCTGCTTATATCAGTTCGTCTTTATAATAATTCGTTTAGCTATTCTACAGAGATAATGTAAAAAATTGAGTTACAACGAAATAGTAAGCTTAAAAAGTGCTGAATAATAGATACAGAAGGTATTATGCAACTTAACTAATACTTGTAACTATTTACTAACATTAAATTCGTAATATTTATTAAATTGAAGTCAATAAATTAGTTTTGGTAACAAACTAGTTAACAATAATTGCATTTACATTAACTTTGAATAATGAATTTTGTACCCACACGATACGCAACATAAAAACTAAATAAATCAAAAAATAAAGGAAAAATAAATATGAACATAATAATACAAGAATTTAATGATCAGTCACTAATAATATCAAAACAAAAATAAAACACATTTTTGTTGCAATGATTTACAAAATTTCAGTTTTATAAATAAACAGTTAAGTGAGGTCAACAAACAAAATTAATTATGCAAAAAAAGGAAAACCTAATTGAAACTATATAAAAATGATAAAATTACTTTGAAGATGCGATCAATAAACAAACCAGGGATAAGATCTTGGATGAGACAGTAAATACAATGTAAGATGCGGAAGGTAACGATAATGGCATAGACGAAGTAATATCTACATATGAAGAATTCACATTTAAAGAACAGTAAAAATACAAGCACTAAGGAAATACAAACTGAGATGATAAAACACAAAGAAAGAAAATTGCAAGAAAATATATATGACCTAATACGGAAAACCTAAAAACAGATAGAATTACCTAAAATCGGAAAGGAGCCAAATAGATAAAACGGGTGAGAAAAAACTGCGAAAAGTGCAAAGCAATTTTAAAGACATTCCGTGATCCCGAAGCCCAAACTAAACAATTATCAGTCGTAATGCGTAGCATTCCCCCCCTCACTGAGCGAAGAGAAAATAAAAAAGGATTTACAAACACTTAAATACCCAATCACAAAAGTCACCAGGCTGTACAATAAAGACAAAATACCGATCCCAACTTGTGCGCTCGAATTCGAGAAAACAGATAACATCAACAAAATATTTAATCTCATCAGATTTATGAATTGCATAGTATCAGTTGTGCCCAGAAAAAGATCTCAGGACATACCACAGTGCAAGCGCTGTCAACGATACGGACACACACGCAACTATTGCAAATTAGAACCACGATGCGTTAAATTTTTAGGATCACACCTATATACAGACTGTCCCAAAAGACCAAATGAAAAACCCAAATGCGTAAATTGCGGAGGAGATCACCCCGCAAATTACAGAGGCTATGATCATTTTAAACAAACACAAAGCAAACAAATGTCACATAACGCACCAACACGACAACCAAGACCCAACATAAAACCAACATTTGTAGATGGAAGAACAAGTTACTCGGAAGTAATTCAGCAACAAAAACACTAACTTCCCTAAAAACCCAGAAAATTCAACAGACCTTATAACAACGATTATTAATGCGATTTTAGATATACTCAAACCCCATTTACATAAACTTTTACCACTTATCGTACCACTACTCACAGGCGCTACAAATGGCGACTAATAAACAAAACAATCCTATATCAACACAAATTACATTTAATAATTTTACTTTAATGAACTGGAATGATGATGGTATCAAAAGACAGCGCAGTATATTTATTGCTTTTTTAGCACGACACAACATAAATATAGCCTGCATATCAGAAACACACCTAATTAACACAGAAAACTTTAAAATTCCAGGTTATAACATTTACAGGAATGATCGAACAGGTATGATAGCTTCGGGAGGGGTAGCAATTATAACAAAACGTAAACTGGAAATCCGAGAAATATATCTAGATGACCTCAATAGGCTAGAAGCAGTTACTGTGATAGCTAAAACTGAAAATAACCCCAAGATGCATGCATATACAAACAACCAAATCGGAGACTGGATGAAAATGATCTTCAATCTATTTTTAATGACAATCAACCAACAATGGCTATTGGAGACTTTAACTGCAAGAACACCTTTTGGGGCTGCAGAACTACCAACCCGAATGGAACAAGGTTAAACAACTACAGCACAACACATACAATTCAAATAGCAGCCACAGATCAGTACACGTACTACCCATACAGGACAAATCAACTTCTAGATATACTAGATATTATGCTACTTAAAAATGTTACAAGACCAATCTATCAAAATGTAATGACAGAGTTGGATTCCGATCACCTGCCAATTGTAATGTCCTTCAATACTACCATACGACAAGAAGTCCCATTACCGAAACTCATCAATGGTAAAGTGGATTGGCAAACCTTCCAAAACCTATTGAACGACCACATCAAATGTCCTAGCCAAATTCACACGACACAACAAATTGATGAAGTAATAAACAACCTCTTACAAGCAACAAAATAATCCATTAAGGCAGCAACAATCAGCACTAACACAAGAAGACCAAATAACTACCAGCACCACCTGGAAATTCTACAATTAATAAAAGAAAAGCGTAGAATTCGAAGACTTTGGCAAAATACTCGACAGCAGCAATATAAAATGCAATTAAATAGACTAATACGCCGAGTAAAAACAGAACTGGATGAATACAGATTTAACTCATACCAACGCTACATCCAGGAGTTACAACCTAATGACCCTACAATATGGCAAGCCACAAAGAAAATTCTTCTACAGCCCCAGATAATTGGACCACTAAAAGATGGGAACACAACCTTTAGAACAGATGAAGAAATCTGCAATATATTTGCGGACCATTTTGAAGCTGTGTTTACTCCAGCACCAAATAATGGTAATGCTTTTGATGAGGAAGTAAGACAATATCTACAACAATACTAATCAAATACAAGTGGTGAATTCGAACCAACATCGCCCGGAGAGGTTAAAAGATTAGCTAATAAACTTAAAGTGAAAAAAGCCCCAGGAAGAGACCTCATACCAAACATAATAATTAAAAACTTCACAATTAAAATACACGCCTACTTAACCACAGTTTTCAATGCCTGCATGCGACTTGGTTACTACTCTACTGCCTGGAGGCATGCAACCATACTTGTATTTTACAAACCTGGAAAAAATCGGCACTCTCCAACGAGCTATCGACCAATTAGCCTGCTCTCAACTTTATCCAAATTGTTAGAAAAAATAATGAACAGGCGCCTACTTCAAAACCTACACTTGCTTAACATACTCCTACCATTAAAATTTGGATTTAGATCCAAACACTCAACGACACATCAGCTACAACGAATTGTGGAATACATAGAAAAAGGCTACGAAAATAAAGCGTATACTACAGCAGCATTCCTGGATATAGCAAAGGCTTTCGACAGGGTCTGGATAGAAGGTCCACTTTACTAACTACAGCACCTCTACATACCAGATTACTTGATGCATATTATTCGATCATTTCTCACACACCGAACCTTCTCCGTTAGAATCAATTCCACATACTCAACAGTTAGACCTATCCATGCTGGCGTCCCACAGGGACCCATATTGGGCCGAACACTATTTAATATCTACGTCCATGATATACCTCAAACAGACAATGCAGCCATTGCTATGTACGCAGATGATACTGCGCTACTTACCTAGAGTAACGAACTATTGGAAGCATCAAATGAACTACAATCCAGCCTAAATACAACATCAAGGTGGATGGAAAAATGGCACATAAACCTTAACTCAACCGAATGTCAAACCCAAGTGTTTACCTTACGATGCCTCAGAGATATACCCAACATTCAAATAAATAATGAAGAAATTCCATGGAACACGCAAAATAGCCCAGTTAAGTATCTAGGGGTATACTTAGATCAACGACTAACCTGGGGTTTCCATATTAACCACAAATTGAATGAAAGCTATGCTAGATTAGCCCTACTATACCCACTGATAAACAGAAAAAGTTCTCTACACATAGACTGTACAATGCTAATCTATAAATTAATAATTAGACCAGTGGTAATGTATGCATGCTGTGTATGGGGATCTAATTCACCGACTCACATCGACAAAATACAAACACTACAAAATAAGATTCTTCGAATAGCCACAAATTCTCCATGGTATATAAGGAACCACCAACTACACGCTGATTTAAATATCCCAACCATAGAAGAACACATAAAAAAATTAGCGACAACCTTCTTTAAAAATTTAAACAACTGTGCAGGAGCAGCCCATTACGCACTAGGAATGAGACACATACATCAACGCTTGAAACGCAAACTGACGCAAGATCTCCTCTCAACCGATGATAGTAGTGATAATGAAGTATAGAGTAGTGACAAAACCAAGATAATACAACAATAAAACTAAACAGTGAATGGGTAAGGCAATAGGCAATCCCTAAGCGACAATAGTGTTATATGTAATCAATAGTTAACAAAACCATGTATAGCACAACGTTGCTGATCTGGTTAAATAAATTAAAAAAAAAACTTTTCTTTCCTCTAACGATCTCTCTATTATATTTGATATTCTATAAACTTGATCTATGGTTGACTAACATTTCTTAAAACCAAACTGATGTAATGGAATCAGGTTCCTGCTCTCTATAACGGGTTTCAATCTCTTGAGAAATAATTTTTTAAATAGTTTTGAAATTAATAGAAGAAGGAAAATTTTTCTATAGGATAAAACTTAGTTGGGCTGTTTTTCAGGGTTGAGGATCATCATCATCTTTTCTTTCATTTGCATTTTTATCGGTGGATTCTGTAGAGTCGGTCTTTTTAGTTTTCTAGTCGCTCTCCAGAGCGAATAATCAGTTTTACTGTCGTTTGATAATTTACTTAAATAGTCACTAATCGATTCGTTTTGAATTTTTGAATTTCTCTTTTTAATCGCTGTGTAACGAGCTCTAGATTGGTGCTATATTTTTCGGAGTCTTCTCTTTTCTTGAATAAGTTCTCTTATTTTTCTTGGGTAGTTATTTCCTTTAGTTCTTGTAGTGATAGAAGGAGTATTATCACATGCAGCTTGGATATCATTAATAAAAGTTTCCGCTTTGTTATCTAATTGTTCTTTGTTTCGCAAAGAAACTGACAAATTGATATTTTCTTCAAGTTGTAATTTAAAGCTGCACCAATCAGTCCGCTTATTAACTAATTTAGGAGGTACTTTATTATTCCAGATGCATGTAGTTTACGAAAACAATTCAAGTTATGAAGAAATCAATAAGATATGAAATTTTCTCTGGATCTGTAAGCTAGCATGTCGGTTTTCCAGCTTACAGTGTTTAATATTTTAATTATTTTACTGCTTCCAAGAGTTTTTTTCCCTTGGTGTTTGTTATTCTAGCTTCCCAGTAGGTGTGTTTGGAGTTGTAATCACCTCCAATTATGAAGCTTCGTCCCTGGCAGTTCAATAAATATAAGTATTGATTTTCTTTGAGAGTGTAGTATACGGCTGCAATTCTAATCTCATATGTTTCAGCTCTAATTTTTACTGCGGTAACTTAAAATTCCACTGTTTCATACCCCATTTCTTCATAATGCGTAATCGTCTCGTTTATGATGAATGCACTGCCTCTTTTAACTGCGTTTTCAGAATGTATGGTATGGTATACTTTATATCCTTTAAATTGAATAAAGGATTCATTGGTAAAGTGTGTCTCAGAAATGAGGCAGACATAGATGCTTTCTATAACTAGAACTATTTGCAATTCTTGTTTGTGTTGCAAAAGCCGGTTAGCATTCCATTCCATTATTCTTAAGCTATATAACATTATAATACTTTGGAATAGCCCCTTTGGCGCTATATTCTAATCTTACTATACGCTCGTATATTTTATTTAGCCTCTCAGTATTTGCTAGATATACAGGGTTGTATCCAGAAGTAGTAGGACTGTTTTTCCGCGGCAGTCGCCTGAGTGCGTTAGTTGAGTGTGGGCCACTGTTTTAGTGACCGCCTGTTGTGACGCCTCGTCGTCAGTAGCGATGGAGCGAAATTTGGAGCAGCGGTATGCCATAAAGTTTTGCTACAAATACGACCCGGAAACAAAACGTCTGAGCGAAGAGTGGCACACCGCACAATCACCCCGTAAAAGGAAGACCAGAATGTCGAAATCGAAAGAGAAATCGATGTTGATTGCATTTTTTGACCGTCGCGGCATTGCCCATAAGGAGTTTGTACCTCCTGGACAGACTGTAAATGCAAGATTTTACGTAGAAGTGCTCACACGGCTGCGAAATCGGATCACACAGTGGAAGCTCCACCACGACAGCGCGCCGTATCTATTTTTCTTTTCTTCCTATTTTTCTGTCGAATCTACCCTGTATCAGAAGCTAGTTCCGTTTCGTCGGTGTAGTATTCAGCCGTCTTTCCTTCTGCAGTGTTATTAAACAGTCTATTTTCTATTTATGAGTATTTTGTGCTCAGTTCTTACTTAGTTGTATTTGGAGTTGGTCCGCTCTATTCATAGCACTTACCTTCTCATTCACCGATAATTTCCAGCGGTTATAGAGTCGCTGTTTATTTTGCAAACGTTGATAATTTTGTTAAAATAGTGCATTATTTTGTTACATTAATGTAATTTTGTTTGTTAATTTTGGTACCGTTTTTTTGTTGGGGAAACGTATTTGTTACGCGGGATATCACTCGCGCACAATGATGCCCGCTTATTTTTCGTTTCATGCGGCTTTAGGCAGTTCTTTAACGTTCGAAAGCCAAACGATTACTTTTTGTGTATATAATTATCAAATTTTTGTTATACAAGTTTAAACAAAACTATTTTTATATCAAAATTATAGCATTTTTCTTTAGAAACGCGTTTATTGTCACAGACCCATTTTAAAATTTATAGTAATTGTCGATTTTAGGTGTCCTACATAGCTGAAATTCATCGACCACATTTAAAATGCAAATCGGCCTATAGGATCGGCGAAAGTTAGAAGTAGTCGTTTTTGAAGATCTTCGTTAAGCATCGCATTACATTCCTTCAAAAAACGCCCGGTCAGAGCCTTTACAATTTTGTTAGGAATTTCATTTAGTCTCTAGATTTTTTGCTTGCTTAGCTGCTAGTCACTGGAGTTTTCTTATCAACTAAGTTACGTATAAGTTCTTAATCCTATTTTACCTTTTTAAATGCAATCAAATGTGTATTGATGATAATAACAGACAGCCGCGGCTTTATCTTTAGATTTCTTTAATTTTACATATAGTTAATTAGTAGTTGCGGTTGATGATTGACCAATTAGAGCAATGTAGGTCAAATATGCGATTTTTAAGGGAGTTCTCTTTAATTCGAACGTAAATTTTTGAGTGGCATTCACATTTTAAAGACAAGAAAAGCCTGTACTCTTTCTATGCCGCCTCGCACGGATGCAATTGATTTGAAAAAGAATTAAACCGACCGACATGAGTTCTTTACGAGGAAAAGGCTGTTTAACAGTTTATATACAGATGTTCCAGTTTGAAACGAAGATGTCAGCGCGGTGTCCTTGCGGTGCAATTTTTTTGCCGACAGTTCTTTGATCAAGTACGTTGCGGAGTGTGCCAGTTAAATGCAGCGGAGTGGAAGCTTAAAGTGAATCCTTGATGAAGAGCTCATTCCGGCTATGTCTGCCAAATCAATAATTAAAGGAACTCGACAATAGTTCTTTTCCGTCTGCAGAATATCTGACGTGAGGGCGTAATAAAGAATTTATTTATGAAGCAGTTCTTTTTGTGCGCCCCACTTGAACTCCCACATATTTATACCTAGAACAAAAGAACAGCGTTGTCGCATGTGCCCTCAAATACATTCCGGGCCTTTTGTCGTCGGCTCACGTCTGCAATCCCGCAACACTTTGTCGAGCGGCCCGCGATGAAAGCCCGGGTAAATTCAACGCGCCCGCGCCTGTTCTGCAAGAGTGCCTCGGCTTCCTTTTGATTTCATAATCTGGTTTTCGTGCGTTTAGAAACAATGCCTTCCTCTCGGCGGCCGGGTCGCTTGCAATCAGGGATCTTAGCGATACGCTCCCTTTGAGGAGAAAATTGGGGCCGTGGGCCGGCGTCGAGGTCCCGCAGCTTGTTCGGCAGTGGCTGCGCAACCACGCGGCTCCGCTCTAATATCCTCTAATTAATTAAATTTGTGCCTCCCGAAAGAAAGAGCGAATTAGTATTGTGAATTGCCGCGACACCACAAATAATGGCATGGGCGCCGCTAATGGCATGTATGGCAACAAGCTTTTGCTCACGCGACTGGGATTCCGAATTTCTACTTGTTTTGTTGATAAATTAGCTTGCTTCTGTTGAGAAATCTATTATAAATAACAAATTGTAACAATAATTGGATACAAGATATACGTGGGCAGTTTGAAAAGTTTTGAGCCTAACACAGAAACATGTTTTCTTCTGTCAAATTGAATTTTATTTTTGAACATAGTCTCCTTTTAAGTCGATACATTGTTTCCAGCGATGCTCCAACATGTTTAACCCTTTCAAATAGTTGTTGGGGTCTTGTTCTGCAAAATAAGCATCTACGGTTGCGATGATCTACTCGTTTGATGAAAATCTGTCTTCCGGGGCAAACTTTGAGCTTAGAAACAGAAAATAGTCGCTGAAAGGGGGAGGGGGAGCTGATCTGGCAAATATGCTGGGTGGTGAATGAATTCAAGCTATAATTCGGTCTATCGAAAATAATTTTTTCCCGTATTTACTCTTGATGTTAGCTATTTTACTTCTTTGGTTGCAAATGTGTAATGTAAACATGTAATGAAACTTTTAAGAAGCTTTTTTACCTCGTCATGATCATCAAATAAGGAAATATAAAAGCCATGTGATAGACAGCTCTTTAAATAAATTACTAATATATTTAATTAAAATAACAATGTAGTTTTCCTAATGCCTTTCCGGATAAATTTTTGATTAATCTAAAATACTAAGTGATTTTATTTGCTTAATGGACTTAACAAATAATTTAATTTAAATAAATTAAGCAACTGAAATTTGAAAACAAAAAAGATTACCTTCAATAAGTGGTCTCAAATAATAAAGCAAGGTATTTAGAGGTAATGTAATAATCTAACAAATTAAACAATGTTGTAAACATACAAAAATATATTTAAATTTTTTATTACCGATTACCAGTCTGAATAAATAACTTTTAAAATTAAATTATTCTTAAGCAAACGCTATTATGTACTTAATATCTAAAATGGAGTAAAAGTCAAGGACTTTTTTATTCTCCAGTAGATTATAACAACCAATATTTTGGTTTTATACCTATACACAGGCATAGAATAGATTATAGCCGAAATGCTTAAATGTTTTGAAGACAAAAGGTGAAACTAAAATTTTTAAACTATTCTCTTAGAGCAGCTAATCAATCGCATGCATGATTGCAGTTTAATATCTAAATTACAATACTTGTTATACAGTTTGAACTGTATTAACTTGAGCCATTTAATATATTTATATTTTTCTAAATTAATTTCACCGACAAGAACTTTTTGTTGATGTGATTACCGCTGTGTCTTTTTTATAGAGAAAATATTGGTAATTTACAAAATTTATATGTATATATAACAATAAAGTAAATTAAAAATTCTAAAGTATTTACAAGTTAGGAAAAAATGACCATCCGTAGATTAATATAGGCATAATATGTAAGCGTTTATTGTTAGTTTTAAGTAATAATTAACAACAAAAATAAGAAGAGCCAAGAATATTTTACTACAGTACTGATTTTTAACTTGTAAATCTTGTCACAAAGAAAATAGCTCTTGGTTATTATCACTAACAAACCAGGCTACTTCATAACTTCACAATTTGGACAAACAAATAGTTTTAGTATTCTTCCTATAGTAACTTTCATAAATCAATTCAAGCAGCATTTGTAACAAAATCATCTATTCATGCCTTATTTTTGAAAGGCCATATTGAATCTAAAAAGGTGTCTGAAAACAGTGACGGAAAAAAACAACAAAAATAAAAAAATCTATGCAAAACCCAAAGTAATAAGAAAAGACAATAAATTTTAAAAATATAAAGCGTGGCAAAACTAACTCGGTTGGAAAGCTTCAGTTTTGGAGCTCAGATGCTTAGTGGGTGGCCTAGTGAGGCATTAAAAGTAATTGAACACCTCCGTTTACCTCTAATAAAGAGTAATAATGCGATCGTCTTTAGTTGAGATGGTATTCAACGAACGGGTAGTAAGGACGAGTTAATAGATCGTTCAAAAAGTTTATGCAATTTTTCTTTTTGACATTCCTTTTTAAATGCTTCCAGTTGGGAGATTCTCAAGCACCTGCGCTACAGTCTAGATTTTGCCTCAAATTATTATTATCTTTTCCTACTAATAGAGGATTTTCTGCATCTAAAAAAATTCCGAGATGACTTTGAACTGAATAACGATATGACCAACTTCTTCAGTTACAAGGATCAGGATCTGATAGATTGGAAAGGGGAGTACTTTGACTAGTAATTTGATTTTTGTTTGGAATAAATTGTTATTAAGAACTAAAAAAGTAGAAGTTAAATGTATGCTAAATATTCTCTCGATGCAAACTTAAATTCTTTTGTTAACATCTAATAATATATTAATGTAAATAAATAGTACATCCGTTAGCGACAAACCAAGTATATATAATAATAAAGATAATAATATATAATTATTTACAATACAGTACAACTAACGGCAATATGTACAAAACAGAAAGAGAAGGGAACATCAAAACCACCAACAAAACGAGTTGCAAAAAATAATGGATACACTGCTTTCTTTAATCATAACGGAAATGTTGCTGATAACGTTGAACACAACAAATTGTATTATTTCATGCCCACAAAAATGCATATATGAAGTTACATTATAAGTTATCAGTTAATTACAATAAAACAAATAATGCTTTGTTAACTGTTGTCGCAACAGTATAGTTTAAAATAAAATCATTGGCTGACAATGTGGTTACGATAACTGTAATCTATCACATATATCAAACGCAGAAGAATAAAATATGCTGAGTTGTAATCCGCCATTGCTTTCACAGTGGCCCTACTGAAAATATATTAAGATTACTAAAAGTGGAAGACTCTACTGTAACACCTTCTACAAATATTAATTATAAAATTACAAAAACACCTTTGCTAATGTTTCTAATCCACCCCAAACAATTAAGATGTCTACAATTTTTAGCACTTCAATAACTAAGTTATAAAAGTGGGAACGCCACGTTATAACATGTCTATCGTCTACTGTACGAAGTACTGACGATACAAAAATACAAATTCTTATTGTAACTCGTCCACACCTATGTGTAAAATGTAAAAAATGGGCTCTATGGGGTAGTGACTAAAATGCTAATTATAAATACTGAACAGTATACAAAGAATTACAAACTTGTTTAAAATCAGTTGTGCAATCTCAAGGTCATCAAAAAGTTCCTGTTAGAAATATCAATTGTCAATCTAAAAGTATGTTTCTCCGAATTCAATATTAATATTATGTAACATCCACAGTCTAAAACACTAATTGCAACAATGTACTCAAACCCTTAGTAACCATTACAATTTCAAAAAAATTTAATATCATCAAACACTGACAAAGGTAGCCATACATTTCTGGAATACTACCTAACAGTTTTTCTACAAATTTGTCATTTTCCGTTAATTGTTATCGTGTTATTTGAAGCTTTCGGTAGTTGCAAATTAAGGTTTACACCTTTTTCGTTATAATTGGTTCTGATTGTAAATAGACTAGTAAAACAAATTATTTTGCATTAAAAGATAACAAAGGCTTTTAAATTTACTATCATCTTAGTAATTTATTTTAATTACCTATATAATTAAAATAAACATTTTTCTTCTGCATGCAAGTCTTTATAATTTTGTTCGGAGATTCTTTTGTAAAGTGAGATAATGCACATACAGCTTCTCCGAAAATAAACCCAAATTTTGGGCATTTACAAGCAAAATTTATACATAAGTCAACAACCACAATGAAATATAATATAAATAAATTGGGTTTTTTTGTTGAAGCTTATATACAAATATTAGAAATAAAGTAAACTAACAGTTATGAAATAAAGAAAGCTGTAAGAATTAATCAAAAATGTAAAAACTTTGATTAAAAGATGCAAGTTATAAAAAATAAGTTCAATTTGAATTCTATAAAAAAAATATATATTATAACCAATCTTACGGAACAAAAAACAAATAAAAGAACAAATAAAGAAAACATAGAACATAGAGATGATAAAGAAAAACACTATTAAAATAAATTACCAAAAACTATTCGTAAATAGAAAAAATGCATATGAACAAGAACAACCGCTTATAAGATAGTACAGTATTGACATTAACGATCCGATGAAACTGATAAATGGATAAACTAAAAGTGACGACACGGAGCGATAATGGTAGATAGAAATTAGAAACATAGAATATAAGTAGCTTAAATGGAAAGGAGAACCAGGTGGCGTATGAGTTTGACAGGACAGGACTAGTTATATTGGTGATAGAAGAGACAAAGAAGAAAGGGAGTGCATAATTGGAACTAGCCAACGTGAATTTCTTATTATATAGCAAAGCAACACAATAAATGAGCGACTAGAAGGAAAAAGGCATATTGTCAACAAAGAAATTGATAAATTACATTATAAATTGAATAGAATTGATAGAAAGCAGATTAACGCTAGAAAATGAAAAAAAATTAACGAGCAGAAAAGGATAGATTTATGCACTATCAGCAATTTAATAGTAACCAATATCTTTTATAAACATAAAGATATACCTAGATTTACTATATAGTGTCAAGCAGGAATGGGAAGCAGAAAGAGATAATATAACGAAAGTTCAGGGTATAAAAATAAGAAGGGGCGCGAAATTTATAGCCGCCACCACCTACTAGTAGAAAAGTAAAAGAATACCGCAAAGATACAATATAGGATGATAACAGAGGGCAGCAAGAATTAATTAAAGTATACAAATAACAAGAAGTAGAAGTGACAGCTAAATAAGAAAAAATAATAAATAGTGAAATTGAAAACAACCGAAAATTTAAAACAATAATTGTAAAGGCAGAGAAAAAGTCATGCGATGTGAGTAAAGTAAATAAACAAAATAAGAGAAGAGCATAATGGTCTAAATAAATAAAACAAGAAATACGAATAAAAAACAAAATGGAAACAATGCCTATCAAACAGGTCGGAAGATAACTGCAGTATCTGCAAGTATTAACGAACAAAAGTGAAATATATGATTACACAAACAGAAACTAACTCGTGGCAAGAATTCGGTAAAAAATTAGAAAGCAATAGCAACTGAAATTAAAAACTTCTACATAAAGTATTGATAATACTAAAAAAGTAAAAACAATTTACAGTTACATTAATAAAAAGTAAAGTGGGAGAAATAATAACAAATAATTAGAACACATTGATATGATGGAAAGGATATTTTCAATAATTATTATGTGGACAGAAAATTACAAATAAATACAAAACGGCAGAAAAATACAAATGTAACTAAAGAAAACCATCTAGAAGAAGAAAAAAATATATCAGGAGACGATCTGAAATGGCTATAAGAAAAATTAAAAATGCTAAGTCTCCTGGGCGCGATAAGATTACGAGTGAAATGATTAAGAAGGCAGGAACTGAGGGAACATAATTACTCTTACAAATATATAACAAAATATGGAAAGAAGAAAAGATCCTCAGGACTAGAAAATAAGGCAAATAATATCAATCTGCAGAAAAGGAGACAAGAAAAGTTGCAACAGTTACCGTGATATAACTCTTACGTGTGACATTAAAGGTCTGTAAACAAATAATGGAGATGAAGCTCAGAATCATAATAAAACTACAAATGCTAGAAGCCCAAAGTGCTTTTCGAAAAGGGAGTACCGTACCAAACCATATATTTTCGGTCAAAGAGATAATCACAAAAACATTGGTATATAATAAAAAAGCTTTTTTGTTTTTATAGATCTGGAAAAGGCATTTAATAAAGTGCTACCAAAAGAAATATGGAACAGTTTAAAACATGTAAGAGTGAGTCCTATAACGAGTGAAGATAACAACCAATAAATATACAGATAAATGAGAAAGTGATTGAACAAGTTCAATAGTTTAAGTATTTAGAGGCGATAATCGACAAGAGAGGAGGATATTTCTAAAAGGCAATAAATAGGACCTTTATAAGTAAAAGAGAAGTGTCACAGAGAATGTACAGGGTGGTATCCAAAAGTAGTAAGACTGATTTTTTTTTAAATTTATTGAATATATTGGTACATCCACTTAATACTCTTCAAAATAGACCCCTTGGGAATCTACACACTTCTGGTAACGAGCCTTCCAGGTCTGGAAGACGTCCTCCGGGATGCTGTTCAGCGCTCTAGTCGTTGCCGCTTGGACTGCTTCCACCGAGTCGAAACGATGCCCCTTGAGCTGCCTCTTGATCCGGGGGAACAGGAAGAAGTCCGGAGGTGCCACATCAGGGCTATAGGGGAGGGGGTGAAGCAACGTGGAAACGTTGAATTTGGCCAGGAGATCCCTCACAATCTACGAGGCGTGGCAGGGCGCGTTGTCATGGTGGAGCTTCCACTTACCCACCAGGTCTCGTCGCACGCGTGTGATCCGATTTCGCAGCCGTAAAATCTTGCATTTACAGTCTGTCCAGGAGGTACAAACTCCTTATGGACAATGCCACGACGGTCAAAAAATGCAATCAACATCAATTTCTCTTTCGATTTCGATATTCTGGCCTTCTTTTTACGGGGTGATTGTGCGGTGTGCCACTCTACGCTCTGACGTTTTGTTTCCAGGTCGTATTTGTAGCAAAACTTGATGGCGTACCGCTGCTCCAAATTTCGCTCCATCGCAACTGACGACGAGGCGTCACAACAGGAGGTCACTAAAACAGTGGGCCACACTCAACTAACGCACGCAGGCGACTGCCGCAGATCGAAACCTGTTGCCAAAGCTCCCCTCCATAACATCCGGCCTTGCAGACCCCCCCTACATCGCTCCGCGCGCGCGGAAATACATAGTCCTACTACTTCTGGATACAATCCTGTATATAAAACAATAGTTATATCTGTACTGAAATACGGAATCATAAACACTACAAACAAGTATTAGGAATAAAATTAGTATTTGAATTTATAGAAAGTCAACAGTTGAGCTGGTGGGGAAATCTGCAAAGAATGGGAAGAGAAAGAAAAGAGGAAGAAGGCAGCAGACCTGGGATACCGCTATAGAAAAAATATTTACAAAAAAGAGGAAAATTTGGGTGGAAGCAACCGAAATTGTAGGAGACAAAAAAGTGTGGTGTAAATTTGTGTACAGTGGATGAAGTACTTATATAGTTAGTTGCTTTATGTTCTATTTAAGTTTTTAATAAAAATTTATCGAAAATTAACTAAGACAATTTGAGCTTACGTATCCTACGTATTAGACAAAATGTATTATTTTGTAGTTCCTACACAGTAATGGTATAAAATTTTACTCTTAATCTAGTTATTCTTAAATTGTTCAGTTTTATAAAATAATTCTTCGGGTGTTTAGGCTTTGCACTGTGGCGAGTGTGTTAGCCACTCCCCAATAATATAGAATTGCTGTTATTGCAAAATGGAATTTAACAGTAAATTATACATCAGCTAAGCTCCGGTACCCTAACTAACTTTACCCCAAGCGCGCCCAAATTCGGCGGCATAAACTGTTATTGCATAATTAACGCAAGACAGAAAGGGCACCGGCATAAGTGCCGGGAAATAGTAACACTACGATGATCAAAGAAGATATTTTGTCGCACGTTAGCTGAAACCCTTCCAGCCTTGCCCCAATTCCGCAGCTGACAATGCTCGTGCTAACAAGGTCGCGCGGACCGCACAAGTGCCGCGGCGAGCAAATGAAGCTCGGAAGCTCGGAGGGAAAAACGTTTAAGAACCTGGCGGGACGGCGCTCTTCGCCCTTGTAATGGCATTCGATGAGCATGTAGAGGAGATGGGGAGTCGAAAACCAATTGGTGCAGGTGGCAATAAATTTGGCGAGCGGCTGAGATAAAGCGTTCGTCGCCGTTCAGGTGAGGTCTTAATGCAAGGATTTGGATCACCGGCGTGCTTCATAAGGGAATTTCCCGGCGGAGCTGTTTCTGCAGCACACGTTGGAAAGAAACCCATAACGTGTTTGGTGGCTATTAATCCGGGGCGGGGTTAATTAGCAATGCGAGTTGAGGTAATCCGTCATTAATTATTATAACAGTCCTCCAGCTTAACACACTGCTCTGCGAAAGCCGAGGCGAAAATGAAAAAACGCAGGTTAATTACGTGGACAATTAAAATGCGGTGCGGTTTGTTTTGTGCCAGCTAGGTAATGAGGAGCGGCATTAATTAAAGGAAAATTTAGGGAATGTAAAGCACCCATAAAAGTGCATCTGTTCTTTATAAATTACAAAGGCTTTACTTAAAGGCAAAATATTTTATAAAAAGGAATACAAAACGTCATTTTTAAAAAGCTGAGAATGAATATTTTTGAAAAGAAAATTAGTAATTATTTTTGTTTAAAATGTTTTTATGTGTATTATTTATATCTGCAACTTAATGAAAACTCTAGTTAATACAAATTTGGTCTTAGAGAACAAAAAAATTACACTGTCTTCCTCTTCTTCTTTGTCCTATAGCTCTATCGGCTTTTCGAGAGCTATATTCTTGATGACAGGATAGCTAACCCTGCATATTATCTGTCCCATGTTATACTATAGTTTTTATACCTAGTTCTATCTATATTGCTCTTCTCTATAAGTCTGTCAAACTTTCAAATCTTTTTTTCCTGGTAGTGTGTAACATTTATTATATTGTTATCAAGTTTTCTAGATGTACAGCCAATCCATCTCTATGTAATTAGTAATTGTATTTCCAGAATACTTGCATATTTTTATTAAACAGTTTTTAATAAATATCTGTATTTTATTTAAAAGTTTTTTATTTTTTTTTACATTTCGGCCCCATATAATACTAGACTCTTTAAGGACCGTAATTCGGAGGCTTTGAAATTTGGTTTTGGTAGTTCGGCTGTACGCAGCACTTTGACTACGTCTTGCCTGGTTTCATTTGTCACATTTTCAGCCGAACTACTAAAACCAAATATCAAACATTGCCTTGAAAGCTCTAAAACAAAATAATAATATTACAATTTTACAGGCATATAAGGGCAACACTACAGTGATCCTAACACAGTACAACATTTTTCAGCTCATTGATTTGGGACTCAATTCTGAGAATTGCACGTGAAAGTACCCCAAAAAATAAGAACTTCTGCATCATTCGTTTTGTCAAGTTGGCTGCATTAATAATTTAATGGCTGTGGAATAAACAACCCTTTTGTTCAGAGTGAATTACATTTTAAAATCAGAAGAACATTGAATATTTCAATATGGAAAATAACAAGTGCCCAAAATTGGATGATTTTTGTTACGTTTGTGGTCATATCGTCCCAAAAATAGGCAAACAGGATCGAAAAAACTTGTTTACTGAGGAATTCAAAACAGCGTATTGTCATTATTTTGATGAAACAGATTTAAGTGGTGCAAATTTTACGCCGAACACAGTGTGCAAAAGTTGTTATAATACCCTTATAATGTGGATGCATGGAAAAGGTGTACAGTTTTCTTTTATGAAGCCAGTAATTTGGATGCAAGACCTAACTGGACATGATAAATCCAGGTGCGATGCATGCATAAATTCCGGTTATGGATTGAACAGAAAAAAATTGAAAACAAAAGTATACATTCCCGCTTTTACTGCGACACTTCCAGTACAACGAGCTGCTGTTACCCATCCACCTAAACCTCCGAGTCTGGATACTGTCCCTGCAAGCCGAAACCGTTTTCACCAATCCGACCAATGTGAATGATGCAGATTGGACACCCGATATTGAAAATAATGCACCACAACCGGTAACACAAATCGAAATGGATTATATTGTGACTAAGATGGGACTATCACAAAAAAATTCAGAATTTTTGACATCATTTTTGAAGCGTAAAAAACCGACAGAGCAAAATGTCAGCGCAACATCATACCGAAAACGCCAAGCTGATTTTCAGAAATTTTATTCCGTTGACGAAGCAAATACGTTCACTTACTGCCATGGTATCCCAGGTTTAGTGAAAAATATGGGAATGGATTATATCGCTGGCGATTTCCGTTTATTCATCGACGGCTCAGTTTCAAGTTTGAAGGCTGTGCTGTTGTACAAAACCAACAAAAAACCGCCCATTCCATTGGGATTCAGCACAACTATGAAGGAAACGTATGAAACATTGGGCGAAATTTTGGAGAAAATCGAATACAATGTACACAAATGGAAGAAGTGTTGTGATCTAAAGGTTGTCAACATAATACAAGGCATTATATTAAAGGGCGGTTTTCCAAAATACTTCTGCTTTCTTTGTAATTGGGATTCGCGATACACAGGGAATCAATACCAATGTAAAGATTGGAAAGCAAGAACTTCCGAGCTCGAGAAACAATTAAAATTACGTAATGAACCTTTGACAAAGGATGTAGATGATATTTTGTTGCCATCGCTCCACATGAAATTAGGAATAGCTGGGAAATTCGTTGAACTGGTAGTCAAAGATATTGAGGACGCCTATGACTGTTTGAAATCCATCTTTCCAAAACTCAGTGAAGCTAAAATTAGAAAAGGTACGTATCGTTGTCTGTATTTAAATATTGTCGTAACTAAATTTGGTCACTTCGATATATTCGCATTACCAATAATTTTTTCGCAAATGCTTTTTTTTTATTTCAAACAGGTACTCTGAATGGACCGGATATACGAAAATTAATGAAAAGCGAATCTTTCACAAATATGCTTTCGAACCATTATAACCACCTATGTGCATGGGACGCATTGAAACAAGTCATTGAAGGCGTTTTAGGAAAGAACCGTGTACAGCGAGATGACATACAGACACGAGTGGACAAGTTGCTGTATTATTTTGAAAAAATCAATGCATCCATGACGTTAAAATTACATTTCATGCATTTCCACCTTGATACCTTTTTGGTACAATTACCTCAGGAATCGGACGAACAAGGAGAGACCAGGCCAATGGAAAAACGATTCAAGGGCAAAAAATTAGATGCATTGCTTGCGGAGGTTTGTTGGTGGAGATCTAAAATTATGCAGTTTGAAGATGAAAGCACCGAAGATGAAGATGACACTGAAATTGGTGGACACAATGAAGAAAACATGCCCTTGAATATTATGTCTAACTCGGAACATGAATATGAACAACCTACAAAGAAAACAAGATTATCAGAACCACAAGCGTCAACTTCAACAAGGATGGTGTAAGAATAGCTGTAATATGAATAGAAATTTTTATTTTCATGCAAAATAAAGTTTATAAAGAAAAAAAAACAGCATATTTGTGGATTTCTAATCCACTCATTGAGCAAAAACGGTGAAAAATGGGAACAAAAGGGGCATTTTTGCGATTTTTAAGGCACTGGATGCACTTTTATCGAGTAGGTTTGTTCCGCTTTTTTTTCTCCTATTCAATATCTACAATTTTGCTTCAGATACAAAAGAGATATTCCGTACGGTATACCGAGATATAACCGTGTTAAAATATAGAAAAAGTGATACAAATCCACCTTGAGTAAAAAAATTCGTATGGCCATTAAATTATTAATGCAGCCAACTTGACAAAACGAATGATGCAGAAGTTCTTATTTTTGGGGCTACTTTCAGGTGCAATTCTCAGAATTGAGTCCCAAAATCATGTGTTGTACTGTGATAAATACAGCAGACTACATCGATAAGATGCACAATCTACTTAAATCCTCTAATTATCGCCATGTGCCTAATAACCCCACTACCTACCTCGAAAAGAAAACCAAAACCCTCATTACTAACTCCAACCTGTCATCCGATACCAAGAAACTCCTCATACCCCGAGAAAATGGTACGTAGCACTTTAGCTACATCTTGCCTGATTTCATTTGCCACATTTTCGGGAAGGGTGAAAATAGATGATTCTATTTGGGATATAATTTGTTCAGTGGGAATGCGGTTTGGTGTTTCAGCAAAGTTAAAATCTTTTTCCAGAGCCTGAATAGCTAGATTGCTTACAGGGTAGTCAGCCGTATTACCAAAACCAAATATCAAAGCCTCCGAATTATGCGCCTTAAAAGCTATGAAAGAAAATAATAATATTACAATTTTACAGGCAGATGCACAATTTACTTAAATCCTCTAATTATCGCCATGTACCTAATAATTCTACTACCTACATCGAAAAGAAAACCAAAACCCTCATTATTAACTCCAACCTATCATCCGATACCAAGAAACTTCTCATACCCCGAGAAAAATCTTCCAGAATTCCCAAATTGTATAGTCTACCAAAAATTCACAAAGACAACATTCCTTTACGTCCTATACTTAGTGCGTTCGGTTCTACCACCAATAACCTAGCCAAATACCTTGCCAAGACTCTCCAACCTCTCACAGAGCAGGCATCATCCTACGTCCAAAACTCTTATCCTTAAAACCTACCTGCTGGATACGATATGTCGATGACACTTTTGTTATCTGGCCTCATGGACATGATACCCTTCCAGAATTACTTTCCCACCTGAACCAAATCCACACCAATATCAAACTTATCATGGAAACTAAACATAACAATTACCTTCTCTTCTTAGATACTCTCATAACAAGAAATCCTTCTAATAACAGCTTTTAGTACACTGTCTACAGAAAACCCACTTACACTAACCGCTACCTAAATGCCAAATCCAATCACCACCCTGCCCAAATCCATGCGGTTGCAAAATCCCTCATAACCAGATCCATCAGACTTTCCGATACGAAAAATAGCCAAATATAAATTAAATCGATTACTCTATTGCAAAATGAATATTCTAACAAATCCAAATATCATCAAAAATATATATAAAAACGCTAACTCTCAATACTGAAACCCAAATATATATATATATATATATATATATATATATATATATATATATATATATATATATGCGAAATAATTTTACTTTAAGATCCATACACTGTAATATAACACCGAAGGCATTTTGTGCTAGTTGATTTCATTTTTTTGCTATTTCTTTCCGTTCCACATTCTAACTTTATTATGCTATCAAAATAAATCTTTTTTACTTCTTCTTTGCTTATCTAATATATGCGCATCTTTACTGTGCTATCTAAATCGGCTTGTTACAAATTTATTTATTTTGGATTCATTTATAGACCTATCCTTGCATTGCTCATTAGTGTTATTCTCTGTTCACAGACAAATATTTACCAAGTATTCAAAATTCTCCAACTTATTGAATATCTTTCAATTATTATCCATTTTTTTGTATTCTGTATTTTTTATTACCTAGACCATAATAATTATAAAATTACTGATGAAAGGCTGTATCTTTTACAACCCCCATCTTCTACTTTTATCTGCTTTGAACGCCCATTTTCATATTTTATCTTTGATATGGTGTTCCGCAGGGTAGCGTCCTGGGGCTTCTCCTCTACCCTGTCTAACATATACTGCAGATCTGCCAGAAACTGATAACACTGTGAGTGCTATCTTCGCTGACGACACGGCAATAATTTTTACTTATAAATATTCGGTAACTACAATTTTTAACCTCCAACAGCGCCTCAATAAAATCAGCACATGTTTAGATAAATGTCAAATAAAAGTTAATCAAAGTCAGCTCAAGTGACATTTACTACAAAACCAGTGTCTGCCTGTCTGTTAACATTAACAATTCCCCAGTACCGGTAAAAACCGATGTGAAATATTTGGGACTGCGTCTTGATCAGCGGCTCACCTGGAACAAATACAAAAAACTAAGCTCAAACAGTTAAATCTGAAATACCCTACCATGAAATGTACTAGTTCCTCGGTGGAAAGTCAAAACTATCAATCCGAAACAAACTGTTGCTCTACAAAACGATGCTACAACCAATTTGGACATTTTGTATACAGCTTTGGGGGTGTGCTAAACCGATAAGACAAAAAACACTGCAACAGTTTCCATCAAAAACACTTCGCGCAATCAAACAATCCATGAAGACCTAGATGTCCCATTTGTTGCCGATGATATTAAAAGATTTGCGATGAATTACCACCAGAACTTTGATAGATACAGCAATTCATTAATTCACCAGCTTTTTACATATCATCCACCAGTACGACGCCTGAAGACCTCATTAATCTGCCGTAAATGGATCTCATTGGGAGTATCATTAATTAATGATTTCTCGTATCACTACCTCCCCTATCATCACATTTACTGAATACTTTTGTTAAGTATTATTTCTTGGACTATTGACTTAAATGCTTTTTCGAAATCAATGGGGTTCATATATACTTTTTGCCTTATTTTAAATATCTGCTTTAATATAATTTTTAGTGTCTATGTACGATCAATGAGCTGTTGCATCTTAATTCCACTCAATTGTTGTTTAGTATTCTGTTAATGAGGTCGCTTTTTCTCTCTTCTAAAAACTTTATCAGAATTTTACTATCCACACATAATAAAATTGTAAATTTCTCATTTTCATACATACTTAACTTTTCTTTTACTAACAATTTGATTATTATTTTTTAGGGTCAGTCTTCATCAATATATAGAGCATCTCCCCTGTTAAGCCTGCATGTGCTTTTATGAGTTCCCCATTTACTCCGTCTCATTCCGCTGTTTTGCCATTTTTTAGCTTTATTATTGCATTTCTTAGCTTCTTTCTTAGAAATCTGTCCTCACTGAAAGTATTACTGTTCTTTTTCTATTGATTGATTATTTGTTTAGTTATGTTTTTTTTTGTATATTTCAGTGGTATTTCATTCCCCATCTTTTCAGTATTTGTTCTTGTTTCCATATGTTTTAGTTTGTTGTCCCACAATTTTTTATGATTAAATATATATATTTGAACAACTTAGTTTACCGGTTGAATTGCGCTATTTTTGAGAAAATTCTCGACATTTCGGTATCGGCTTTGATGGCATTTTCAAAAGTTTAGCTCTTTACTTAGAGTCTCAATTTTCCTACTCCCCAAGAAAAGCTACCAGAGTAATACTGATATTTTATGTGTCTTGCTTTACTGTTTATAAGGCTGGAAGTGAAAGTTTGGCAAAAGATCCATTGGGTTAGAAAAAGTTGTTCAAACCTATCCAAACATGTCTATATATGTGTGTACATAAGTTGTAACGTTTTAGCTCTTTACGGTGATGAATAAGACGTGTAAATTTCTTTAAACTACTTATTTATCTTCCTTATAGGTGATTAGAATTTCAACACTATTTATACAACACATGCAATATACATATCTATTTAAAATTGATTCAAATAATTTTACGTCAGCATTATCATGTGAGACGGTGCTCTCTCTTTATAAATGTCAACTATTTGTTGCATTATTTTATAACCTTCATTTTTTTTATTACCTTCACCATCATTATTAACAGCAGTTATTTTTATGAAATATCGAATGTAAGCCTCCTAAAGGACTTTAAATCCGATTACAAAGTTAACAGATCCAGAGAGGTTAAATATAAGATTCTCAAAATTTACCATAGCAGCATTCACACGTAGGAAAGACTTAAAGAAATTGTGGCCTCTTAGGCTTCGATGTAGAAATAAAGTTCTTAGGTAAGGTAAAATATCTTTAAGTTATTTTACTCCCAAAAGTCATTTGAAATCGACACACTAAAAAATTAAACGCAAAGAGGAGGCAATGCTAGAGTTATCAAGACGAGTTCATGGAAAAGATAAGATTTTAAATAAAAAAGTATGTACTGGATACCCATGATAACATATGCAGCTTTGCTATAGTAGACAAAGGTGATTTAAAAATCCGCTATAATAATACTAAGTAAAGTATTTTTGAGGATTAGGCAAGACATGGAACTGAAAACTTCGGGTGTTACAATAGCTTGTTGAACTAGGTTAACTTATAATATTATAACCTCCTGAACGACCCGTTTCCTGAGATGGCGAGGGGGCCCCCAAGTTCTTATGATCAAGTTTCAAGCCAAGGATCAAGTGTAACTATTCTTTTCTTTAATTTTCTGTCTCGCAGTAAACAGAAATTCCTACAAACTTTGGAATCGCTGGAGCATATAAACCCCCAAAAATGTTTGGGTGCCGACTTTGGAGGCCTTGCTATTTCAGGAGCCGAGCCGTTCCGGAGCAAATCCCTTGAAATTACAATACCATAGGTTGATGACGATAAAAGTAATAACTCACCAATCAGGAAGAAGAAATTAATAGTTTATGATAGTGACGATAGCAGCTAAACTTTTTTATGTAACTTATATTTATTATTTCTATAAAATGAATTATATGTAGCATTCTGTATGTCATTTCATAAATGGATTTATGTTATTTTATTTATATTTTTAAGTTAAAACGAATAAATTTAAATAGCTCTTGAAGTTATGCACATTTTGCTTTGTTTCCGATTGACATGGCTTTTAATACAAAAACCTGATTTTGATTTATATGCTTTCCTCAAAAACCAATCTTCCTTGTAAATCGATGAATAGTTGTGTTTCTAATTCCCGACGCACATTTACATACTGCAGTTACTTCAGTATTTATAATTATGAAACTTATCACACCTGTTACACCGATAATACAGCTCGCTTCGTTACAGCAATAATTTCTGAAAATATAAAATCAGATAAAATTGATAAGCATAGAACAAACCATACACAAGCTACAAATGTCAAAATTAAGGAGATGATAGCATCAGTAGTAAATTTTCCAATAAGTTTAACTTTTTTAGTAATTCGAGGAACAGATTAATTATTAAGGCCGCTTATAGGCTTGGAGAAAATTGAAGTAGCAATAGAACAACTAACACACATCCCACAACGTGCATCTTGAGCAACTACAACTACAAAATTACAGGAAAATTGCAATAGCACCATCATTAGCTAGCTACCTATTAAATATTAGTTATAAGATCGTCGAGAAAAGGATGACAAAACAAATACGACACTTTATTGATAAAAATAAGTTGAACTTTCTAACAACGCATTTAAAATAACTAATAAAAGAAGAAAGGGACAACATTTTTACAGACTATATTAGCAACTTACTAACTAAACTATACGATGACTTAGTGGCTTAACAAATACTTACTGCATAAGAAAAATTTAATTACTACTCATTTAATGAAAATTCATTCCGTTAAAGCAGCAGACCCCACATTATACCAACTATTTAGGTCAGATCTACCTGTCAGTAATAACTTTATAATTGCGAAAGACAGTCATATTACCACACCATAATTATCCGTTTAAAGTATTAATAAATTAATAGAATACATTATAGGTTTTATAACCAAAACCAACGAAAATATATTAACCTCTATACATTCATCCTTCAGATGATTGACCCATGTAAAATAACTTTCAATACAAGTTGTATACCCTATAAGGAGGATGTTAACTATCTAACATTTTTACAACAAACAAAATATTTAAATTAATTTTAACAGTGTTGCTTGTAGACCATGATATTGCCGATACATATAGGATTTAGTTTTGAATGTGTTGTTTTAAATCAAACGTCGAAATACTTCAACGCTTTCAAAGTAAGACACTGCGCATAATAGCAAACGACGTATGGTCTATCTATAACCGCATAGTAAACAATCACCCTGGATTAAGAATGTAATCCAAGACTTCTGCAGCAAGTACAAGGCCCAGATCAATGACCACTTCAGCATATTAGTGACAGGCTTGATAAATATCTTGAAACAGTCAAATTGTAATGACCTGACTAATTATATTCGTAATTGAAGATCAGCTTACAGTGTTACGTCCCACATATTTTTGCCTGTTAGTCGTTTTGACTAGTTGTAAATATGCAACAGACAAAAAAAACTTCTAAAATAGTATTCAAAAAGGCATAACACTCTAAAAATGGGCAAAATTAAGCGATTAAAATTTCCTAACGCAATTGGCTCCCGCCAACTAAAATAATTTTGTTGTGATACCGAATTTTTTGTATGATAAATATTTGTCTATCATTAGAGCTAAAATTTAACAGTGCAACATAATGCCTAACGCAATTTTTGTAAAAGCATGGATTTAGCAAGTTTTACTCTTATTTGGGTAAAACTACTTGTGTGCATTTTATTCAAATAACTTTTAATAGTGTTAAGTGACCCCGTTCTCAAAATTTGTCCCATTTATATTCTCTTAATTTTACATTATTCCGAACTTCAACAAGTTTAAACGAATCGATGCTTCTACTGCGCCGTTTATTTTGTTGGAACGTTTTGTGGTTTGCGATGCTCCAACTTTAAACCAATTACCTAATAGTCCTTATTAGACTTTGAAATTCGCCTTATAATTACTTTAGTACAATTTACATTATGTCTTTCGAATTGTGCATTAGGGACCCGCTTTAGTAGAAGCACTCAGGCAATTTTCAGCTCAATTTCCACCATGTCAAAAACGGGCGTCTCAAATAATGTCGGCAACTTTATTATGTACGTGTTTTAAATATGTCTGCGTATTGATAATTTAAAAATAATTTCTTTTAAAAAAATTTAAATAATTATTACAAATCGTATAATTTTCTTTATTCTTCAATAAGGAGTCATGCTTAAAGCTTGAGAATGGAAATTTTTAAGACAGGACCTATGAAGCGTTTACAATATTAATTTTTATTTGTATGCATATTCGGTCTTAGTCTTCTATATTAATATTATCAACGAACTTGGTAAGTCACTTATATTAGGTGTATTAGCTGTATTTAAATCTTTTATTGACTTATGGTTCCAGCAACTTCTCTATTGAAAGGGTGGGGGGGAGTAGTGGATCTCTATAGTTTTGTAATTTCTACTCTTCGTGTATATACGTTTGAAATAAAAAACGGTAGGCATGTTTTGTAAAAAAACATTGTAAAGAGTTTGCTGTAATCTTGTGTAGTAATAATGGTGTTTGTAAGTTTTGTGTTAATAAAAATTGATAAATGTAAACATGTCTGCCTGTTTCTAACCCCGCGTTTTGTTTACTTTTGTAAGTTTTCCATAATATTAGGATAGTCTTCAATTATGACTTATATTTAACAAATATTTTATAATAAAAATGATAAAAAATATAAACATCCAGTCTGATGTAATATTTGCAGTTTTACTTAAATTAGGTAGGTCATCAGCACCAGCTGTTTACATTGTTTTGAGGACAAAGTTGGTAACGCTGTTACTATCAATGGTGTACGTTATTTGGGGTTTTTCAATAAAACCCACTATTTAAACTTGAATGACACTTGCTTTCACCAAAATGGAGCCACATACCACACAACACGCAAAACACGTACTTTACTTCAAAGAAAACTTCCTGGTCATGTTATCTCGCAGAGAGGTGATATCTATTGTCCATCGCCGTTTTTTATTTAAGCCCATTATGCTTTATCCCTGGAGATATTTGAAGGAAAGAATTTATGTTAACAGACTGCTACGATGCCAAGGCTAATAAGAATATTAGACTTATAACTACTGAAATAAAAACGCATTGATGAGAGCGAATTATAGAAAGCCTTGCTAAAAAGATGATTGCATTTCAGCATTGGCCATCATGTTTCATACATAACTGCTAAGTTTGTAATTTATATTGATTAAAATTTCGACTGATCATATATTTTATGTTTTATTCGAGAAAAAGTTGAAAAGTCCAAAAATCACTCTGTACAACCAAATTAAAATAAGTGTTTTGTTTATTTATCTACTAGCGCTGTAATTCAAAGGTGTTAGAAGGTGGTAAATAAAATATTATCCATAAGAGGTTTGGGCCGTTCTTTTAAGTTGTGGGGTTGAATAGTTGGGTCAGCACTTTCAGTATCCATGAAAAAATATTCATAATTTTAAAAATGCCAATATAAATCAACTAGACGAGTTTAATTGACAAACAAAAAAGACAAGAAGGAGGACAAAGAAAATCTTTAGATAAAAACAAGAAAAAAATAAATAAAACAGAAAAAAGGGAAATGGTGCATAACATCGAGTCCACAAGAAAATAAATGAAAGAGCGAAGAAAAAGGCAAAAAAAGAATTCTATTAGGAGAGCCAAAAACTAGAACAAGTAGAAAAATAGATAACAAAGTAACGACATTATGTAGATAATAATAAATATACAACAATGAACAAAAACGCGTCGATCTATATAAAATCTTAAAACTAATAATTAACAATCACTTAAATTCAGCGTAAACCTACAAAACAACTAAAATCTATAATAGATTATATAATATCTCAATAATAATCTTAATTAAGGCTTCGGGATGTAGGAACTTATAGGGGTGTAGCCACCACTTGTTTAATCCCAAGTGTTTTTGCCAGAAGCTAAAGTTACAAGTAAAACATGCAAAGAACGAGTACACAAAAATGAAAAATAAAAGTGGGTGTTATTTATATAAATAGTAGTTAAATACAAATCCAAAAAATGATAAAAAAGAAACTATACAAACAAAACAAATTGGCAAAGAAGCCATCGAAATTAGGATGAAAAAATACAAAAATAATTAAAAAAGCAATGATAAAATAGCAGTAAAATATATAAAAACAGCTCTAGCTAAAATGCTTCAGCGCAAACAAAAATAAGATAAAATTAAATATAAGAACCAACAAAAAATAAGAAATATGGTTCTGGACACAAAAACAAAACGTGGAAAAAACATGCCGGTTTCAGAAAAGCATTAGAATCTAAGAAGATCTAACTTTTTATTAATATTTGTAAAGCAATCAGAAGTGCACTATCCAACACTTGTTATAGAAAGTAGGTCACATTTTAAAGCAGAAGGAAAAACAAAAGTATAACAAAATAAGTACATCTGACAGAGTAGATAAATCAAGGCAAACTATTCAAATTAATAGCAAGACTAATAACTAAAATAATAAATAGAGGTTCACCATTAATTGGAAAGATAAACACAATATGCGTACATAAATAGAAAAACAAGACAAATGCGAAAATTACAGAGGAATATCAGGTAATAAGCCCACTAAGTAAAATCTATCTGTCTGTATTGATAAATAAAGTAAAAGAGCATTACATAGAACTTTAATTAGAAAAAAGTAGATTTAGAAAAGAAAAATGATATATGAACAAAACATTCGCTGCATTGAGAATCATACAAAAAAGTATTTGTAAATCTTATGAAAGCGTACTGTACAGTACTACAACATAGGGTGTGAAAGGCGTTAAAAGTAGGATTAAAAATAATATTGCTTCAAACAGTACAAAAACTGCAAAAATCAAATATTAGAGTTAAGGAAGGGAATAAAAATAAATAATGTCACCCTATATTCATTAAACTCAAAGCTTGGAGTTAACATGAGTGAAACTTTGAACATTTGGGGATAAAACGTATAATTGAAGGTCTGTAAATAGAAAATAAGATTTATAAATAATAACGGAATGACCGGCAGGAGAATGAAGAATAAAATAACAAAATAAAGACAACTCGTGCAGATACTTAATTCGATAGTATAGGATAAAAAATAAACATAGAAAAAAATAATATATAAAAGTATAATGAAAAATATAACAAACTATGGCAATCAAACAAAAAAAAGTTAAGAATATTGGAAATAGAGTACCTGAAAAGCTGGGTAAGAATCTCAAGATTAGAGAGAGTACAAATAAAGAATAAAAAATATAATAAGAATCTTCACCCTCATTATGTTTTTTTTGTTTCTTTAAACATCTAGTAAAAGACGTAAAACGTGCAACTGATATGGTATGGACATGTTTATAAGATAAACGAGAAGCGCATTCCAAAGAAAGTAATGGAATGGTTATCTTTAAAATTAGAAAATAGAAACACCTGGCGAAAAGTTTTAGGAATGGAATAGAACAAATAATAGAAGGAAGGGACACGGAGAATGGAGAGCTAAGAAAAAAGAGATATTGGAAACTTTGTTGAAAAGTGGAAGATCGCCGAAAAAGATGCCGGGAAACACAAATAATGAAAGTTTACCTTCATATAACAGAACAACAATGTAGTTTTAATTTTATTTTGTGGAATTTCATCTATCAACAGTTGTCCATCATATATTTTTGGTCCTCTGACATAACATTATATTGCTTTGGAGTATTTATAATAATGGTAATGGTAACAGTAAGGCTATAACGCCCCGTGTGGGAGCACAGCCTACGAAGTGAGAAGTTAAAGCTTTCATATGTTCGCTCTGTCTGCCCGGTTGTCACACACCATCTCTGATGCATCTAAAAAGAACGCTCTTATTATCCTTGAGTGAACGCAAGTACCAATTATTTTTAGTGACTGAGTAGACTACCCGCCAGGCATCAGAGAGCTCCGGGAATGGAACCCGGATCCGTCCGTATCGCAACCCGCGTCTCAACCGCTTGGACAACTCTGTCAGCAGAGTATTTATAGACGTATTAGAAAATGTTGACAAAATGGCTATTTGTATTCAATATTTTTCTTAAAAGTATTATATTCTCCATAAATTATTATGCATATCAAGTCTGCCATCAAGAACTTCTGTATAAAATTAAAAATCTTTTGCCCGTATTTCTTCCTCCTCAAATATATTTGACATACAACTTCTAAGTAAGTTTTGATAGTAAATTTTCGGAAATCGAGAAAATTAACTCTGGTGTTCTAGAAGGTAGTCTTGGACCATTTTTTTATCTGATAGATACTGCAGCCCTACCTGAATTACAAACACCAATAATAGAAACATTCGTTGATGATAATGCTGTTCTTTCATCTCATGATAATCCAGAAACTGCATCCCAGCAGAAAGGTTTTATGTTTTTAAGACGGGAACAACATTAGTGGTAGGGGTACTAGCGCATGCGCAATTATTGATATACACTCATTAGCGCAATATATTTATTGTTTGTTGTTATACTGTTACTTACTTCTTTGTTGTTCTTCTTGTCTTTCTTCACTAATTTTTCCCTCACAAATGTAATTATAGCACTGAAACTACACTTGTATTGGCGGATTATAGTATGATTACTCTATTGGATCAATTTAAAACCATACTAAGAAATGTTTGTTGCGGTATTATAATTTGTGGGGTGTTTGTTGAAGCTTATTTGTATAATGTAATTGTTTTCTACTGTTGATTATTTTAAGGTTGACAGGAATGTGTTATATATAAAAAATGCTCTACAACCATGAGCCACTTCAACTAGTTGCTTATGCAGATAGTTTTTACAATTACTTTTGGCCCTATTAATAGGATTATTAATATATCTGCACCGCTTAAAGACACTTTTTTAAAGAAGCACAGCATATAAATGAAATAGAAATATATTCTTAAATTTAAATTATGATATGTCCATGGACCGGGGTTGCACTCATTACGTTACCTTGTATATTTGTTTACACATAAATTTTACTAGCAAACGTAGTCAGAGCACGTTTATTAATATTGTATTTACAATTAATTTGTGTCTAATTACTGAGTCTGTAGATGAAATACGCTTGCAAAGTAATAAAAATATATTGTTTTTGTATAACGCAAAATTATTGGTATTACTCAATTCTCATCAAAGCGAATATCTTGCCCTAAATCAGAATTGTTAGTTTAATACTTAAGAGAATGATATAAACTATGAGCAACATATTACCAACTTTATAATTGAATTAGGCATTGCGCTGGGAAATTGTATTTTGATCTTGAAAACTAAATTGTTGAAATTGCTAATAAATCATTTTTATTTTTTTCCTAACTTCGAAAACTAATGTTTAAAAGTTTAAATGCGTGACCAATTTTTATAAGCTTTCAAATCTGATTTTTAAATTTTAAACGTCAACTTTCAGTTAATCAAAACAAAGTATTTTAATTCTTATTACGATCTTTAGTAAAAATTCCAAGGTCTACTTACAAATATTCTCTCTGGTAAGATAACTAAGTAGTAGAATATAAATTTTTCTACCGATATTCCATAAACTTGACTGTCATTCAACAGACAGAAAATGGAAAAGCTGTCTGACAAAATGCTTAAATTATTTTATGAAGACAAATGCCTCCGTTGGTGATGCTTTATTAAGAATAAAAAGCGCATGTGAACGAAATTACAGGGGTAGGCCAAGTCAACACTCTACTAACCTCATAATCGACCAGTTAGGGAGCTCATGAAGAATGATTGACACTTTTATATAATAAAAGCTATGTTTATAAAGTTAGGGTAAAAATGTATTAAGAGGATCTTACGTTTACGTAGTCGTTAAAATAAGGTTAACCAAATATTAAAAAAATTAAAACATGCTCAATCAACACAAAACATTTTTTTAAATTTATTAATGTATCTGCAATCTGTCTCTCAGTAGGCGATTAATATATACATATAAAAATAACATAAACCTGTGGAAAAAAACCAATAAAAGTCTCCATTTAGTAAATAAGGAATTTGGTATCACCTACTAAGTTTACACTCTACTCATTATTTACACAATATGCATTATACATTGTCATGCAAAGCTATATAGAAGGACAGAGTTTTATTCGTTTTACTCTAAGCTAGCTATCGTCTTCCTCTAGAAGGGGCTCGATTAGTACGTTTGTACTTGTGCTAAGGCGAGTAGCATAACGGATACTATATTTCTGTACTTCGTCTGTAATTAAGGAATGTCTAAATCACATTAAGTAGTTAGAAAAAACGAGGGAACGTTTACCATGGACTGTAAAATTTTGAAGGCACCTTAAAACGGTAATATTGGAGTTGCTTGCTGTTCCCAAGAGTTGAATTCCATAACTCCATATTGTTTTATAATAATCTTGTAGAGTTAAATTTCATTATTAATGGGCAGTTGAGACTACATCTTTTGAATCTTAAGGCCCAACTCTTTCTTTTTTGTAAAAGTATGGCTTTTCCAAGTCAGTCGTCTGTCTAGGGGGAATCCTCAGTATTTCACATGTTTGTCCTGCGGTACTGGTGTGCCATTAAGCAACAGAAGAGGACATATACCAATTTTTAGGGCGAAAACCACTTGTACCGACTTTCCTTCATTTATTTTTATTTGCCGTTTATTGAACCAAAGTCTTACAAATGTTCCTGCAGATGTTGACTCGCCATATGGGGTTTAAGACGAGAAGAGGTAACCTGCACTGGCAGAAAATAACACGGTGAAACTGTTATGGGCACCTGAGCATTGCGGTATCTACGGCAATGAGAAAACCGATGAATTGGCTTATATCGGCCCAAAACCTGCTTTAAAAAATTTACGAAATGCTGCCCGAAGCTTTATTAAGACGAGGACACGCACTCATAATCGAATGTAATGGAAGAATCGACCGGGTAATAATTTCAGCAAAACCTTTAATAAGGGACCTTGCCAAAAGAGAGCTGCAGAACTCCTTAACCTAAGTAGGTCACAGCTAAAGATAACCAAAGGGTTTTTCACAGGACATGCGACTGTTAAAGAGCACCTCTGGAAAATTGGTAAATTCAATGGTGACCTTGCATGCAGACTCTGTAGCAAGGAACCAGAAACAGCCTTACATATCCTACGCAAGTGCGATGCGCTGTACAGGAAAAGGCAACGTGCATTCGAGAGACCAATCCTGTAAGCGGAAAATTTCCAGACACACCGTGGAAAGGACCTGTATCTGCTGATTCAGGGGACATCAATTACAGATTGGTTGTGAAGTTTATTTAATTAGGGTAATCAAAATAAGCCGTAGGCTGCAGTGAACATGGATCCATCAAGCAAGACATACCCCAAGGAAAAAACCCGCAGTATCATCTGCAAATATTGCTACTATAGTGGAAGCAGTGGTGGGAAGATCAGCCGTAAAAAGCAGCCTATAATAATAGATCTAGCACATTACCTTGAGGTACACCTGCGTGTATTCAAAATGCGACTATCTCTATATTTGACGAGAAAATGCCTGTCTTTTAGGTACAACTTGAAGATTTTTTAAGAGTCCGATAGAAGGATTCTTTGATTTTAAATAAAAGCCCCTGATGCCATACTTTATTAAAAACTTGTGAAACAACTATGAAGATGGCCGAGCAATAGCATTAATCGTTAAAGTCTTTTATAATCTTGTTAAATACTCTGTGCATCTATTCTGAAGATAAATGTATTTTTGAGTTACCTAAGTTGTAGCACGCATATTGTTTTTGCGCTTTTTAACTTCTTAGTAACTTAAATCTTATGGGACAAAAATTAGTCGTTATGAACAAGCACTTTTAACATACTAGAGAAAGTTGTTTTTATTTGTTGAAATTCCAAATCCAAAAGAAAAATTATATAAAGCAATAAATGAATTTTCTCATTTATTGCTAATTACAACAAATGAAAGTGTCAATATTTAATTTATGTGTATAAAAACAAATGTACGATATTTTATAAATACTTCAACACTATTCATGTCATTGTCAACAAAACTCTACAAGTAAATTAAAAAAATATGCCAAGCTAAATAAGTGATTTAAAAAGCGTGCTGACTTAAAAAACTCATATACCCGAGACACAAAAAGAATTCTAGGGACAAGTAATACTTTGTCTAATTTAATTGGAGCGTTTTTTAAACTGTTGTCGAGTTTGCTTGTTCAGGCAAAAAGCTCATTTCTAAGGACGGGACTGAAATATTAAAAGTAGAGTGCCTTGTAAGAGGATTACACAAAATATTAGAAATTTTAATTTAGTATTTGACATTGCTCTTTAAAACTTTTTGCAGTTAATAACCGTTTGTTTATACAGGCTTTAAAGCTCTCCGCCTAAAAATCCCCAAAGTATTAAGGACAGGAGCTGGTTCTTGTTTATTATATCTCCCTGCATTACATGATACTGTTTTATCCTGAATTTTGCCTTATTGCGCCAAATAAAGAGTATGAACAAAGATGCCTGTAAGTAAAATCATAAATATCTATGTACGGTAGATGTTTTGATTAGAAAAATTATTTAAAATATAGAAAAGGGCTTGAAGTTATATTATTATTAAAAACATAATAAAGTGTATACATGCATATATCATTCTCTTTAAATTAATTGCATGTGTGGGTATCATCTAATTATAAATGACTCTTCAAAGCAAGATGCAGAAATTATAACGATTATGTTTCTGATAGTAACAGATCATTGCAAACATAATAAAACGCAGTGTTTAATGACGCCTGATTAAATTCATTGCAGCACAGTTCCGAAGGACCAATCTAAAATGTAAAAAAAGTAAAGACGGTAAAAGCAAATATTTAAAATGCTGTTTTTTGGTGGTAGAACAAAAAAAAATTAAAATGAGCTAAACAAATTAACAGAGAAAGTTACAAAACCATTTTTAAAATATTTGCAGTATAAAAAATTAAATTTGTTTTCATAGATTTCTTAGAAGAATTTAAGTGAGTTGCAATGTAAGGTGTTGTAATTGAACAACACTTAGCCCATTTTACTTCTTTCCAACTATGACTTTATGTTGATTAGTTCCTGTAACTTATGTAATTTTAAGAAAATTAGACAATAAAATGTTATAAAATATAATAGTATTTAGAAAAAAATATAGTCTTATCAAGTAGTGACATTTACAACTCAAATGAGTCTGAAAATTATTTTAGCAAGCAATACACAGTACTAAAATGAGTAAGATTTAAAAAAATTTACAATTTTATTATATCACTGTCAAAAAATTACCAAATTCCTATATTATTTAATAATTTAAAAATTATTTCTAAGCATGCCAATAAAGTAGCGGTTTAAGTAACTATAAAAAATTAAAATGGGTATTGTATTACTTTTTAATTTGATTGTTGGTAAACAATAAATACAGAAGTTAATAAAATATTCATTAGTACTAAATATGCCTAGTTTGTTGTAAACTTATTTATCCATATAACACAAAAGACTTCAACAACAATTACCGTACACAAAAACTATGTGAATTACAACTACGCGTTAATAATTGCCTACATAACTTGTAACATCACGGAAGTTATAAGGAAAAGTTTATAAATAGACAACAGTATGTAGGATTTTATTTTTCCTACGTCAACAGGACAAGCATAGATCGGGAAAACAGTACATATAGCATAAACAAAGACGGTAAATGTCTCGACTGTTCAGAAACGACCTAATGTCGCAACATGCTCTGAATTATAAAGTCTGTTGTTTTTGTATAGAGATAGTAACGGAAAGTAAAAGGGAGGACTGCAACTATACGCCCAGAGTTGATAAAAATATATCATACAAAGTTGATGACCGCATGTTTGGTAAATGATAGAAAAGAAAATAATTGTTCCGCGAAAAAATGAGCGACAGTGCAGGACAGGACACGCTGTAAGGCATAGTCCTACATTAATAATTACATGTCCTCCCGTGTAAACCCAATTAGTGCAGGAACTACAACCTGAAGACTAATCCAGAATGGAATATGATATGTGAATACTGAGATGGTAACTCCGCCATAGCCGGCCCCAAGGCCGCCTGAGAAAGAAGAAACCGAAAAGAAGGACTGATAAACTCGTGGTGAAATATGGGAGGTCGATATGCACATTTCCATAAAATACCACGAAATGTCAATTGACTGACTGATCAGATATACCATATTATCAAGATCTAGAAAAAAGTAAGAAGAAAGCGATTTTCCAGCGCTTTAAAACTGAGTCCACTGCAAAAAATTTTCTGGTCTTCTTTTCTTAGAAAAACACCTATTTTTGCAAATAATTAGAACAAGCCTCAGATGTCGACTGAACCAAACTCTAAACGATAATGGCAATAAAAAAGATATATAAATTTAGGGTGCTGGAATATACAAGGTATAAGAATGAAAGATAATAAAGATCTATCAACATGTAACATAGATATTGCAGATAAGCATAGGAAACGTGACAAAAGAAGATTACGTACATTTCTACAGCGGAGTCAACAAATATAAACGAGCAAAAGCGGAAATTTCTATAATTTTTAATTTCTTTCCCTATGGCTAGGAAAAGACACTTGAAAAATATTTAAAAAATCAGTAAAATTAAAGTACATTATGGATTACTACATCACCAGACAACAGTCACAAATGAAACAGAAACGGTTTGTGATTACGATCACCATTTACTTAAAAGGGTAGCGTTCGTAAAATAAAGACACAAACTAAAGAAAAAGATACAAATACACAACCTAAATCTCCTAAATACAACTTAAGTATTTGCTATGATGACTCCGTAGTTTTCCTTTATAAACTTAGATTAGCTCAGAACTTGAAAAGAGCTGTATGAAGCACTAAAAGCGATAAATTTAGACACATAAATTATAAACCATAATTACTTCAAATCGAATGTAAAAGATTTGCAACTGAAGAAATAAGAAAATAATGTGGGGAATAAGCAAAAGTATGTAATCACAAATAAACGCTGTAGAAAATAGCTGTTGGGGAAGATGCCCTGATGAAACTGCACTAACAGATACTATAGTGAGAAAACAATTACACTGATCAAATTACATGACAGACGACAGACTACCATTTAAAAATTAAATTTGAATTCCTAAGAGAAGCAAGAAAAAGCAGGCGGAGAAAATCCTGAGAAAAGAAGAAATAAATGACTAAAAAAGGCATTGAAAAGAGTTCATGGCAAAAAAAAAATAATGATTTTGAATTTTTACAGAGGGCCATCCCAGTAAAAAAAATTAATGTAAAATGCTGAAAACCATTCTCTTAATTGACGAGGTCATTTTCCACGTCGGTGGTTTTGTCAACCCTTATAACTGCTATTACTGAGCGTCATATAATGATAAATGCGGCAATAAAATGACGATATAAAAGATGCAAAAACGGCTTATGTGACGTGGATTGATGGCAACAAGACTCGCCAATCCATATCTTGTGCATGACAATATATTCAGATTACTGTGGCCCATGTTACCTCATTGGAGGCCTTATTTTCATGCAGGATGGTGCTCAACTTCATTTGCTTTTACTGGTCGTGCGTAATTATATTACGTAAAATAGGTGTACAGGGTAAAACCTCATTCATTGGTGAAATTAAATGCACGGATTCAGGAGATACTCAGCAATATCTCAAACGACTTCTTTCAGAAGACTGTAAATTCCATCGCCAGCGTCGATTCAATTGCTCAGAACATTTTGAAGGTCCTTTGTTAAAAATATGGTTTATTGGTAACAGTGTGAAGCACTTCAATGTCAACTTCAACACAATGTTTATTCTGCTCTGGCTACAGTAGCCGCGGAACGAATTTTACGACAACACGTTTTATGCCAAACTTAAGCGTCAATTTTTGTCTCGGGCTGCCAATGGCCGATAATTGCTGATTTTTCTCTGAATACGTCTAATATATTTTGTGGGTAAATCTTCTGGCTTTTAGATGCTGATTTTACTTGTTCAGTCATTACAAGATGTGGCAATCATATACTAAATGTGTTAAATCCATCAACTTAACCAATCAATAAAATTGTTCTTTTTGACGCATGCGCTTGACCATTTATTTTCATTATTTGTCAGATTACCAGGTTATATTATATTAACATTTGCTATTACCATTATTTAAAACATTATTAATTTTTATGCTAATTTTTGTCTTTTCATATTTGATAACTTTACTCAATTGGCAAATACTATTATATATTAGGAAAAGATAAATTAAAAAAATAATAACATAAAATAATAACCTAACATTTAAGTGTACTTTATCGGATTGATTATTAAATATATCTACGAGAAAATGAGCAACTATTACAGGGAAGAAGAAAGCATTATATTAGCTACTTTTCAAACCCAAAAAATAAAGGTATGCTGTTATTTAAACAATTATTTGTAATACATACACATACACACATAAAATACAAATTATTTATAGCTCTGCAGTTTTTAACAACATACCAACACGAATCAACAATAGCCCTATTTGTACTAATCGTTGGTCAAGAATTTGTAGGTCGTTAAAAATGTATATGTTAAAGTGTGTTATGAATATCATCGTAGTAATAAACACTTCACATTCAAAAAGTAGCTATGAATGGAAAAACATTAATTCCCCAGCTCCTGCAAGTATGCGATTAAAATATTTTAATTACAGAGGCTATAACAATGGCATTGACCTTTTAGTCCTAGTAGATGGTAAACATAAATTCGTTTATATTCATGTAGGCGTAAATGAAAAAATATAACACACCTGCCAATACAGGTTTATCACGTAGACAAAAACCAATTACGTAGCTTATTGTTTAAATGCCACGTTTCCTTTATGAAACCTTATACATTTCGAGAAAATACGCAGAACCAATCAGTTCTCATTTATCTATTATCGAGCTAGACGAGTGGCTGAAAATATATTTTATGTAACAGGTCTACTATCTCATTACAACCGATAGATTTTAATCCTGATAAAGGTAAAACTATAACGTTAGGATTTTATACGCTACACAGCCTTTCTTCAAACCAATCTCTTTCTATACATACACTATACATAATAAAATTCCTTATAAAATTTCGCTACTTCCTAATTATATAAATTCAATTATACTAGATGTAAAAGTGTGATTCCAATTTTATCTATATATATATAACATTAATTTTACTTTAGTGATAGTCTTTGCACTTATGTTTATTATGGATACATCGCACTTTTGTCATAATTGTAAAGATGCTAAAACATGGTCAAATGAATTGACTTTATTCACAAGTACAGTAAAAATAAAGAAATAAAATAATTAGAATAAAAAAATAATGCAAACTTGATTTATCAGATCCATTATTTATTTATACTTGATAATTATTTAACAATATACAGGCCCTAATTATATCCACAGTCGATTAGGTGCTAAGTAAGTGATGCACTGATTATTTGTGTCCAAGGATTGATATTAAATCACAAAAACTGTTCGCTGCTATAAATATCTTCTCGATTGTTTTTCCTATACATTCTTGCGCATGTTATTCCAGAATCCTCACTGCACCGCGCGACGCCAAAATATTTCAGGCATCTCCTTTTGTGCCGTAGCAAACTCAGAGAATTGTCCCAAACTACCCAATGATGTTCCTTTTACTAAGTTTGCTATTTATACACCAGAACCGGGATAATCTGTACTAATTGGGAAAAAAGCTGTAGAGAAATCGGTATGCTACAGCGCAATTGCGCGTCTTCTAATAAAATATAAAATTACGTACGTTTCACAACAACCCACGACAACTAGAGTTTCCTTGGTGACATTAGCCATCGTTTGGCATGGATAAAAAATGTCAACTACCTCTCTTTCCCTTATTTTTTAGTGAATTATTCTTTAACCGTTACTGTGTTTCCAAGCTTCTTTCATGACTCACATAATTTGGACTTACATTTCTTTACGCCTTCTTCACATTTCACACAATAGGGCGGCGTATGAACCTTCAGTAAGCTTTTTTAACTTCTAAATGTGCTACTGACGTTTTATCACTGTTGGTGATGTAGGATATCTGAAACTTGGATTTTAGACACAGATAACCGCCATCTGGATTCAGCGCCAACGGTGCCCTCTAATGCAGCAACTTCTAATTTTGAGATATCTAATTATGTTTAATGAATTGAGTTCAGCGTGTTGATTTTTCCGTACTGTTTTCTCGCTTTTTAGTGCTTAGATTTCAGCACTGTTAACTGTCATTCTTCTAGTAACCAAATATCGTTAAATACATCGAATTTCCAAAACGTACAAAGTATTTCATCTAGTTGCAAATCTTTTTATTCGATTATATTAATGTACCCCGCTTCTAACTTTGACTCTTCAAATTTCTTTTTTACGCTTTCCAAATAGGTTCTTTTTTCCTTCCGACTTTTCCCTTAAACCTCAGAAGCATTTCTTTGTATTTACCTCCAGTTGTCTTCCCAAATTTTAAGAATATTCTTTTGTACTTATTTTGATTTTCTTCCTTCTTTCTTCAATAATATTCTAATCCCTGTAACGAAAAAGAGGAAGTGTTACCCTCATAAAGCAGAATGGTGAAAGGACAAAATTCATAGGTTTCGAAAAATATATCTGCCCAAAAAGAAAGTTCTCTATACAAAGAAATATCCGCGATTTGCTGAGCCCCTTGCAGAAGGCATGAAAGCTGGTCAAAATTTGTTAAAAACGACTTGGGTTATATTCCGTGGGGTGTAGTACATAAGCTGGCATCGAAAAAGTTGATGATAACTTAAATTTGGAAGACCCGATTCATAAAATATGGCGTCAGGATTTTGTTGAACACGTCTATACCAATCAAATTGAGGAAGTAACCCAGAAAGAGCTACTTCGACTGATTTCATCTCTAAAACCCAAGAAGTCTTCCGGGGCGAATCTCCTAAGGGGCACTATACTCAAAATCCTGCACCCTAGTATAACGTTATTTATTCTGCATGTACGCAAAAACCTGGAAAGAAGGCACACTAAAGATACTGCTAAAGGACCCCTCTGAGAATCACAGCAGTCCTAAAAACTATAGACCGATTATTGTGCTGTATGAGTGAAGCAAAATTTTTGAAAAGATTATCCGAAAGAGACTATTCGGCGCGGGTGAAGCCTTCTATGATCCAAAGCAGCATGCTTTAATTTCGGGAAAGTCGGCAGTATTGGCACTCCAAAAATATGAAGAGGTCATAGAAGCAAGTAGCGAAAAATATGTAACCTTGCTATTCGTCGACATTAGTGGGGCCGTTGACAATGTGTGGTAGCCGGCGGTAATTAAGAGTCTACAACAGAAGGCAGTTCCACATCATCTTGTATCCATTGTTAAAAGCCTACCTTACTGACAAAAGTGTTACCTGAAAGTTGAGTGCTGTTGACATAACTAAAGCGTGTACCAAGGGTTGCCCGCAGGGCTCAGTTCTCGGACCGACGCTTTGGAATTTGGCCCTTGATATGTTTCTGGCAGAAGAACTGCAGTACGTAGACAATTGCAAACTCAGATGATCTGGCAAAGCTGAAACCAGACAGGAGCTTAAAACTAAAATCCAGGAATGTTTTAAGTGCCTAACAGCTTGGGCTGGAAATCATAAGTTTGTTATATCGAACACTAAAACCAAGATAATGGTAAACAAGTAAACAATTGTAGACGACATAAAAGATCTGGGCATGATAGTCGATAAGAGACTCAATTTCAACGCCCATGTGAAATACATCTGTAACAAAGCTAAAAAGATTACACTCGCACTAAGGGAAAAAATTTATGTGGTCTGGAATGTCTCTACTGTACAATAACTTCAAGTAATATATAAATGTGCGATTTTGCCAATTCTAACTTACGCCTCTGAAATATGGGTCCATCGACTGCAAAATTATAGAGTTCAATGAGAGATTCTATCATGCTAGGAACCATATGGTTCTAGGCTATAGATCCATAGCCAATGAGGCAGCGAGAGTCATAACAGGCCTCCCCTCTCTGGACCTTGAGATAGCTAGGATAGCATGCCAGAAAGTACTAAGAAGGGCTCCTTCGGTGGTGTTTCTTGATGAAGTACTGTTGAGAAGAGATTTTGACATCTTTCGACACCACAAAGAGTACATAAACCTCAAGATTCTGGATGTCTAGCAGAGTAGATGGAAGCACTCCGATAAGGCTCTTGCTACCCATCGGTTCTTTCCAAGAGTCCCAGAGGAGCCTAAAATTCATTTTACTTGGGCCAGTATCCAGCTGCTATCTGGTCACGGTAATTTTGTATCTCATCTGTATAGAATATCTGAGACCGATGCGGCGTGAGGGACGACCCTATACACAGGCTGCACGACTGTGTCCTATTCGCTGAGAAACTAGCGTTATTAGAACAAGTCGCTGGGTCGTCCAATTGCGGTTGAGACGCTGCCCGATGCCGGACTGGGACATCTCGAGGGTTTGGTCCAGAACACTACTGCCCTACCCAGTGGCAACCATATTGTATAATGTTAAACATCTCAACACCCTGTCAGTAAATAGCCGGATGAGCACACATATCGCCTAAGATCTTGTTATAGTTGATGTTGATAAACATAGAGGTTCTGTGTGCTTTGTCGATGGTGGGGAGATGTCGACATGGCTTATGATGGCGTGTGTCATAGCTGTAAAAAACTACTACCAAAGATTTATTATGTAAATGTTAAACAGTAATTTTATGTCTTTGTGTACTCTCCGTGTGTATTTTCTTACATTGCTTCTGATACCAACTTGTAGCAACGCCCAATTTGGCGTTTTCTTACTCAATAGAGTGCCCTCGGGCACCTTTTTTTTGTTTTTATATTATGTAATAGACTACACCGCCAGTTAATTCACATGAAGAAATTTATACACAAATTGAAGCGCCCTTAATGTAGTGCCAGACAAAATAAGGTTAAATAATATTCACTTCATTATATACTTTTGCTTATCTCTATAGTAAATATCACAGTTGGTTGCTAAAAGGTACAATTCTAACAGAATTTAATATGCACAAAGAGGTTATATAGATTAATCGAAGTTCAAGTACAAACAAATTACCCACGTTATTTTGACATTACGTTAGAAATTACTAGTTAATTTTACTGATCAAGCTAATAATACAAATTACTGCTATTTTCTAATAAAGCGGTCATTAAAATAAGCGCGTATACCTCTTATCGTTTTTACAATAAACCTCGCAACAATTATTTTTAAAGATTGTTTCTGTTAGCTATTGGCAGTTAACAAAAATAATAATTGGGAAGTACAATTTTTAATGAACTAAACCAGCTCGGCGTGAGCTAACAGTACACAAAACGACCATACATCTTCAAAGCGCAGCATGAAAACATCAAATCGCACAGAAATAATTGATTTCGACGCTGCAATAAATCAGCCCCGGAGCCCGATCGGCCGGCCCCGGACGAAGTCAGATGCCGCGATAGGCCAATCATTAATATTCGCCCATAAACCAAATCGCCATTTGAATCGTCATCGCGCGCCCCGACGCCGGTCGCGTCGGGCGGAGGCCTGTAATTTGCGTCCGTTTGTGCAGGTTATCGCGTAATCGCCGGCTTTGTTTTTCAGCGAACAGGGCCGCTCACTTTAGCCGAACGCGCCGTGACAGCCCCCACCTGTCAATTTGAATAACGCGAGTTCGAATTGTCACGAAAATCCCATCGCGTGCCGCCGCCGGCGATGGACAAAGTCGCGTGATTTGTAGTCGGCGTGCAATTAAGAAAAATTGGATTAATCATTCAGAGGACTTTTGGCCGGCCGTCGTAATTACAGGTTGGCGGGCCGCCGGTTGGCCGGCCGCTCTCGAGCGAGATGGGGCGGAATCGATGATTGACAGCTGCCGAAAAAAGGGCGGAAGGGATGAAATTCGTGAGAAGCGCTCGAAATACTCTCTCATTACGTGAATCTATGGCCTCATGATTGTGGCGGTAAAGTGTAATTCTGATTGTGTGTAATCAGATGTAATAATTAGTTGTCTGTAATTGGGGCAAACGGTGTAAACCAGACATTTATGATATTGGGCATTCAACTCCTAGTTGACGACTTAATGTCTCGTTTAAAGTTTAACGTTGAAGTAGATGAGACCTATTATCTTCTAGTATCTTGCTCTCTTGGATTTTATTAGTATAAATATTAAACTTGGTTTTTATCTCTCTTGCAGTGTATTTGTTCTTATTTAGCAATTAATTAAACAATATGTTTTAGAAATCGTTATACAATTATTTATTTTAAAATGTAGTGTGTAAAGTCTACTTAGTTCTATTTCTATATACTGCAATCTCATCATAATTACATAACGTTATGTTGATACTACTATTATTACTACTTGGCCTAACAGCCTCTCAAGAGCTTAGGCTTTCCTCTTCGGCTTAAAAAATTTTACAATACACTTTTTATTATTGCGTTTAAAGGCATTCAGCTTTATCTACGATTAATTTCTATTAATACTTCGTAAAAAATAGGGCTCAGGTATGGCAGTTGCTATCTCCTTATCAGGGCTATTACTCAGATTGCGAAGAAAATAACTAACAATTGTAACAGCAGGAGAGAAGAATAAGGAAAATGCGTTTTGGTTGTAGTGGAAAAAATCTGTTCAGAAGGGAAGTAATTAAATTTTAAAGTTTTTGGTCATTCAGGCTAGGGCGTTATCTGTAAAATAAATTTCACCTACAAACAAGGATAAAACTTGCGCTTTAAATCGTATATACTATCAGATCAAATTTGACCCGGACTGGTCCATTTAAACCGCGCGCGTAAACTAAATCGGTAAAACTTTTTTATAAGTTGGTACACCCTTCTTCGACAGTCGTGTGAAGTTTGAGCGGCGTACGTCAATTAGTGTGTGTTTAGCCGCCATTTGTTTACGACGCGAAAAGTTTGTCTGGCGATTTTTACTATGGAAACCAAAATAGAACAACGAGTGTGCTTGAAATTTTGTGTTTCCAATTACGGCTACAAAATCATTGAAAATGTTGGAGAAGTGTTTTGGAGAGTCTACTCTATCGAGAACGCAACTATTTGAGTGGCATAAAGCATGCAGCGAGGGTCGTGAGGTCGTTGAAAACTTGCTTCATGCGAGTCGTTCATCCACCTCTGTTAACGACGATAACATCGAAAAAGCAAAGAAAATTGTGCTCAAGAATTGTCGTCTTGGCATTAGAAAGATAACGCAGGCTCTTATCATCTCTTATGGATCGACTCAACACATTTTGGTTGATGTCTTGGGTATGAAGCGCATCGCCGACAAACTCGTACCGAAAAACCTGAATTTTTTGCAAAAAGAACGCCGAGTAGAGGTCGTAAAAGAGATGCTGGCCAACATAGCCGATAACCCTACATTTATCAAACACATCATTGCTGGTGACACGACGTAAGTTTATGAATATGATTTCAAAACTACCCAACAATCTAGCGAATGGTGCGCCAAAAATGAGCCGAAACCGAAAGTAACACGTCAAAGTCGATCGAACATCAAGGTGTTGCTCATTGTATTCTTCGATTGCCGTGGTGTGGTTTACCATGAATTTGTTACGGAGGGTCAAACGGTCAATAAGGAACACTACTTCGCCGTTTTGAGGTCTACCTGAAGTAATTCGTCGTAAACGGTCGAATTTGTGGGCAAACAGTTCATGGGTTTTTCACCACGATAATGTGCTGTCATATTACAACCTGATTGTGACTGAATTTTGGCCAAACACGAGACAAAAATCATCGCTCAGCCAAATTATTTTCCAGATTTGGCTCCCTATGACTTTTTTCTGTTTTCGAAACTCAAAAAAAGAAATTCGCTGAAGGAACTAAAGGCCACCCCGGCCGAGGCCTATGAGAAGTGTATGGAAAATGGATTAACCGTTGGCATGCTTGTATTGGCTCAAAATGAGCCTATTTTGAAGGCGATAATAAAAATTTGTATTAAAATACATAAAATATTGTTTTTTAACCAGTCCTAATCAAATTTAATCAGTACTAGAAATAATACAGCACACTAAGGCAAGGAAATGGTTAACAATATGGTAACTTGGAATGTGCACCAAATACTAACAAAAATAGCAAATGTAACAAACAAAATTATGAAACTGGTATAAATATAACAATATTAATAGAATCACTTTTACTCTACTTAGTAATCTGGTTTCATTTATTTTGTCTATGTGTTTATGCTAATATTTAATAACATAATTCTCCGCGTTCTTTTATTCGGTGTGATATACCTTCAATGTTGATTTGTTTTGATATGTGAAGTTTTGGCAATATTTGTTCTTGTTTAAGCTGCATAGATTGTGACTATTTTGATAGATAACTTTCTGATACTATTTTTTTGAGTCATGTTTCATTATTAAGACTAAATCTTTTAAGCATGTTGTTATACGCTCTGTTTTTATCATCATTTCTTTATTGATAGTCAGCTCCTAAGTACATATATTTTATAACGTTCTGCATATATATTTTTTGAGCCTCAGTTTGTATTATATGCTCTATTTCGTATTTAGTTTACATTGGTTTCAGTTTAATATCTTTGTTATTTGATTAAATGTGTGCAAATTTGTTTTGATGTCTACTGATTTAGTGATTGTCGACGTAGCAAAATACATAAAGGAATAAGCATTCAATTAATATTTGCAGAAAAATAAGCTCAAAAATCAATTTATTTTGCACATTTCGTGATATTAATGTTATTACTGTATGTATGCTATAAGGAACTAGCAACCCACCATACGTAAAAACCCAATGGGAAAAGCTAATACCAGAAGGAGAATAGAAAATTTAAAATATAGTTATTCCTTGGTAGAAAACTACATTTTCAAAAACAAAATTCTGCTTTAAGTCAATTGGCAAGTCGGTCGCTAGCCTCGCAGACGAGTGGATGTGTGTCTGTAGCGCGCGCTTTATCTATGCATGCACTCGATTGCCAGTGACCCGCATTATTCGCATAGGAAAGTGCAAATCGTTCTCTCCAAAAGCAGGAAAGTTAAGTGATAACGCTATCGCGCGATTGACGCGCGGCAGTGATATTTACTTATGAATTTATTTTTACAAGACAATTTTATTTAAAAGTGCACAAATACTAGACACCAAGTAAGCAATTTGATTTAAATTAGTCGTCAGTGATGTTCCCCACATCACAACAACCTAACCAACCCTTTGGGTATCCTACCCCCAACATCCCTAATCAAATGTATTGGCAACAACAAGGTTTATCCATGCATAATGCCCCACAACTACAGCAACCTTTTCAGCTTCAACAGTCTCCCAATAACCCATTAGCTACTCATCAGGGTATCAATCCTTCAATTAATTTCCAACTACAGCCCCCCCCCCCCCAACAGCTTATGTCACAACCTACAGCTTTAAACCCACACAATAAGCCTGTTGAACGCATAGTAATGGACACTAGCAACGAAGAACCCGAAACAGACAACAAACACTCGTGGCAAGTTGTTAAAAAGCGCAAACGAAAAAGCCAAATAATGAATCAAGTGTTCCCGCCACTTATCACACAGACATCCAAAATCGTTATAATCCGTTATCTACAATAAATCCAAACGAATTAGCCGAAACAGAAGATCCTAGTAATAAATTGAACACTGAAAGAACTCCTAAATCACCCCCTATATTTATCTACGGTGTAAAAAACTTTAAAGATATGATCACCAATCTCGCCTTAGTAGCAGAGGAAGAAAACTACTATAGTAAAACCCTAGCTAATGAAACAGTCAAAATCACTGCACATACAATTGAAACGTACAGAAAACTTGTGCGCCACCTAAGAGAAGAAAACATCGTACACCATACGTACCAAATTAAAGAAGAGCATGCATATCGCATAGTAATTAGAAATTTTCACTACTCCATTCCAATTGAATACATTAAAGCAGATATAGAAAACGTAGGCCATAAAGTCCGAAATATCATGAACGTGAAGCACAGAATGAGTAAAGAACCATTATCTCTGTTCTTCGTTGATTTGGAACCTCAGTCAAACAATAAAGAAATATTTAAAAAGAATTTTTATGTAACACCAAAATAACAGTAGAACCACCCAGAAGGAACAGAGACATAATACAATGCATGAGGTGCCAAGCATACGGCCATTCGAAATCTTATTGCACCAAACCTTATAACTGTGTAAAGTGTGGAGAACAACACGATTCTAAAACATGTAAGAAACTCAAAATCACACCAGCAAAATGTGCATTGTGTGGAGAAGGTCACCCCCAATCTACAAGGGCTGACCGTTTATAAGAACCTAGTGGCAACAAGAAATAGACCTAATAATATAACTCGCATAAATCAACATCAAAGATTTATCCCAAATGAAATACACAAACTAATGACTTCTCAAACAACACAAGGATGCCACAAAGTGGCTCTATACAAAATACACAATCAACATATGCAAACGTCGCTGCTAAAGGCAACCTCACCCAAGCTCCTCAAATACCCACCTTAGGTGAACAACTAACAACTTTCTTGAATGAATTCAAAACAATGTTTTTACAATTAATAAACCAAAACGGTATAATATTAAATCTATTAACATCAGTTATTGCTAAACTGAATCCATAATGGCTCATATTCTCAGAATTGCTACTTGGTACGCTAATGGACTGCTCAATCACAAGCAAGAAATAATATCATTTTTAAATTTAAACAAAATTGACATTCTGCTCATATCAGAAACCCATTTCACCAATCGTACAACTTTTAATATACCACAATTCACGACATATAATACTCCCCACCCTGATAATCCAGCCCATGCAGGTTCAGCTGTAATTATACGTAGTTCGATTTCTCATCATGAACTACCCTCGTACCAAACTGACAAAATTCAAGCAACAAGTATAGTAATAAAAGCTCTTCCATGGCACTTTATGGTTTCTGCTATCTATAGCCCCCCAAGACATGCTATGTCGACAGACGAATACAAAGACTTTCTCAGTACCCTTGCTAACAAATTTATCGTAGGGGGCGATTGGAATGCCAAGCACACACATTTCAGCTCGAGAATTAGCACACCAAAAGGTCGAAACCTTCTGCGAACCATGATTGATAATAATTATGACCATCTCACTAACGGGATACCTACCTACTGGCCAACCGACCCAAATAGACTACCTGATCTTTTAGACTACTTCATCACTTGCGGTTTTCCAAGAAATAATTGCCTAATTGAGTCAAACTTTGATTTATCTACCGATCACACACCAGTCATATGTAGTATAAGTACCAGTGTCATTAATAAACCACTATCTCCTAAACTAACCTCTAAACATACTGATTGGGCGCAATTCGAAGTCTACCTGGACGCAAATATTAACCTTAAGCTACGAATAAAGTCTCCCGAAGACCTAAATGAAGCAGTACAATACTTCACAAAAATAATACAACAAGCAGCTTTGCACTCTACTCCTCAAAACGATTACAAAACCACTGACTTTCCCTCTGTGCCGTAACGCATCAAACAACTAATTGCTAAGAAACGAAGTGCCAGAAAAGTCTGGCAAAGATCAAGGAACAATATTGACCAATATCAATATAATAGACTGTCTAGAGAACTAAAAGTAGTACTTAAAGAAATCCAAAATAATAATTTTGAACAATATATTACTAAACTTTCGCCTAATGATAATACATTGTGAAGGGCAACAAAAAAGTTGAAAAGACCTGAGATGGCTGTTCCACCAATTAAACAATCCAATGGAAAGTGGGCGGGTAGTGATCAGGAGAAGGCCGATACTTTTGCCACGTACCTAGCTGAAGTGTTTCAACCCATTAAAGGGGATCCAGAAAATGAGGTAGATAGTTTCATCCAAATACCATGCCAAATGTCTCTTCCAATTAAGCCTTTCACACCTGCATTAGTTAAAAAGGAAATAAGCAAACTTAACGTACATAAAGCTCCGGGATATGACCTGTTTACAGGACAAATACTGAAATACCTTTCTAAGAAAGTTATTCTACTTTTAACAGTCATCTATAACCGTATGTTAAGCTTAACTTATTATCCAATTGCATGGAAATATGCTGAAATAATTATGATTCAAAAACCAGGCAAATCTCCACATGAAACAACATCTTATCGACCTATCGGCCTCTTACCTTTCGCAAGTAAAGTATTTAAACGACTCCTTTTACGAAGAATACATGAAGAACGTGACTTTCTGACACTGCTTCCCAACCACCAATTTGGATTTTGAGAACGACATTCAACAATCCAGCAGGTGGATAGAATAGTAAACATGATTGCTAAGAGTTTAGAAGAGAAGAAATTCTGTAATGCTGTATTTCTCGATATCCAACAGGCTTTTGATAAAGTGTGGCATCCTGATCTCCTATACAAGTTGAAAAACACACTATCTAGTAATCTGCATCTCCTCCTAAAATCCTATTTAACTGATAGAAACTTCTCAGTAAAATACAACGGACGACAATCTAACTTTCATGCTGTAGAATCCGGTGTCCCACAAGGCAGCGTACTTGGACCATTCCTATTTCTAATATACACCACCGACCTACCTGAAACAAATACTGCTACAATTGCCTCATTCGCCGATGATGTTGTTGTGCTATCCACTAGTGAAAATCCTACAACAGCTTCCGAACAACTACAAACCCATTTGGATATGCTTACGGAATGGAGAATGAAGATTAACCAAGCTAAATCGGTCCACGTCACATTCACTAATCGACGAGCAACCTGCTCACTTGTAACAATCAACAACATATCCATACCTATAAAATCTGAAGTAAAATACCTGGGAATAACCCTAGACCAACGATTAACATGGAAAAGCCACATCAAGACTAAACGTAAGCAAATGGACATCAAACTTCGGCAAATGTATTGGCTTCTTGGACGAAAATCAAAACTGTCGTTAAATAACAAAATTCTGTTATACAAATGTATAATCAAACCTATCTGGACTTACAAAGGTTTCAGTCTAAAGTTCTCAGAATCCTGACAGATGGTCCTTGGTATATCAGTAATTTCACACTTTATACCGACTTGAAAATTCCAACCACCAAAGAAGAGATCGAGCACAGTGTTATTAAATACCAAAATCAAATAATCAACCACGACAACGCTCTGGTAGAGCAGTTAAATGAAAGCATTCCAAACACAAGAAGACTCCACAGAACCTGGCCTAAAGATTTAATATAACGAAGATGAAATCATCCAAAGGTAAAATATTAGTGAATGCTTCCCTTATACACTTTGTATTATATTTATCGCATTTACTTAATACTCCTTTCCTCTGGAAGTAGATTGTAAATATACTATTATGTCAATAAAAAAAAAGTCAATTGGCAAACCCAAACTTGAATCTTAACCAAAGGGAGAAAAGAAGGAAAATTAAGAATAAAAACAACCGGCTTATATACGAACGTACAGGGCTGAAGAAATAAGTGCACAAAAGTATTAAAGGAGCTTAGTAAAAGAAACATAGATATAATGGTAATAACAAAAAATTAGGAATGGGAAACGGTTTTGGAGGAGAGTAAGAAGAGAAGGTAGAGCAAATGCAAGAATACAAATAATTATTAAGAAAAAGTAGAAAACTTAATAACAACGTGGCAACTTATCGATATAAGGGTAATAAAATTAAACGTGACAGTTTGTGGAAGAGAATTAATATTGTTCGGAGCATACAAACCTAACGTTGAAGGTACTATAGCAGAAAATTTTGCTTTACAGGTTAAGCAGAGCGGAAACGAATGACAGTGAATTATATTTAAATTAAAGTGAATACTGGAAAAACTTCAACGGTCGGAACCAAAAAATTTGCGGCCACACGGTCAAACCGGTCTGGAGATGTTCCGATCAGGCTGATTTTTGGCGTGTGGACTTGACTTATAGTCTTTAGTTGAGCACTGAAAACGTTATATTATATTATAAGGCGTAACAGATGTCAGAAATAACAGAAATAGAAGCTGCCTTGATCACAAATTATAAGGCGTGACGGACGATATGCAAGACAAAAGTAAAGCTGGTCTCCAGCTTAGAAGCTGGGTTCGCTAAGAAAACGAATATCTCAAATAGTAAAAGACTAAATCAATTGAAGAAACTTGAAATAGAAAATGCAGTAAAGTACAAATGCTGCTTCAAGGACAGATTCGCGCAAAGATCTGTAAGTTTATTAACAGTATTATAAAAAGTAATCAAAAACAGTACTACGACTAGTAAATAGCAAAGATTGGAAAGAATATTACAAAATATTGTTGGTGGAAGGTCAAATAAAGTTTATGAAGGAAAGAAATATAGATACTAGTGTGCAAGTAGAACTAATTGAGATAAAAGGTTAGAGCAATAAAAACGAGATAAGAAATATAAAGAATAGAAAAGCTCAAAACTTAGGAAATGTTACTCCGGAAATCTTAAAAAGTAACGCAAGAAAATTAGAAAGAAAGATTGCAAACATAATACCTAAAACATGGAAATAGGATATATTAAATCAATATATAAAAAAGAAAATGCACAAAAACATAAAAATTATAGAAAAATCATAATAATATACACATTTAGCCGCTTGCACGGAAGAATTCCACGCTAAATTATGAAAAAGAATACAATCACCATAAAGGTAAAAAAAAGAGATTTTGACTAGGCTAAACATATATAAACAACCTGTTTACGTTGAAAAAATCACTAAAAATAAATCTATAGCACATTTGTTAAAAGTATTGCCATGTATTAAGCGGACGCATAGCGAATAAACGAAACAGATAGAGAAAGACTTACGGTATTAAGATCTTGTATAGTATATAGATTAGAAAAAGTGGATATTAAAACAGGTGTTAAATGTTGCCAAATCAAAATATAAAACAGAAAACAACTACCATGGTATGACAATGTACAAAGAATATACCAAAATATCTTTTTAAAAAGAATTTTGGAATAAATCTCTTCCAAAAGAAGAAAGTGAGGAAAACCCAGAACAGTATAGAAAGAATTATAAGAAAACCTGCGAGCGAAAAAATCAAAGATTAAAACTGTTAGGACAGACAAATGTGGAAAAAAAGTGTAGGTACCGGACCATGTCGACAAATAATATAAAAATAAAGTATCCTCAGCCACAATAAAAGATACAGACAAACACTTCATAACAGCTAAAATTACATACAAGAACTATTTCAGCACATCAGAACCAAATTGCGAGTGGAATGGAGTTTGGGCCAGAAATCTTAAAAGAAATTCTTGGTTATTGCTATAAAAAAAAACAAAATGTGGAAAGACTGCTGGATTAGACAACTGACGACGACGTGATTAACACAAGGTTATATTTTGTTTAATTCCACTTTTAAAAAAGGAATTATCTAAATGTACTCTTCAACATTCGTAATAATTTCGAAAAACAATAACACTAAAAGCTGCTTGAATACAGAACCACAGCATTGATTAGCCCTACTCTAAGTCTTTATTAAGATCATACATAACAGAATATATAAAAAGATTGGAGAAAGCTTATGTGACATTTAATTTGGGTTTCAAAATAGGTTAAAAACACATATATTACGATGAATATGTTGTTACAAAGATGTCTCGATGCTAATCAGGAAGTATGTAACAGAAATTTTGCCATAAAAAACAACCTGGAGTTCTTAAATAGATATAGATAGCTTAAATATAAAAATCTTTGGTTGTCTACACTGGAGACAAACATTTAGAGTAAAAATTGAAAATGAATACGCTAAAGAGAGGAATACAACAAATATTTTATTCAATATGTATAGCAAAGCTATTTTTGACAAAGCTCTCGGTGGAAAATGGACCGAAGTTATCATAAATAGACACAACCTATAAACAATATATAATAAACATAATATATAGCGAACTTACAGTATCTTGTTAGTATAAAAAGCACTTACTGTAACCCATACGGATTAAATTAAATTTAAATAAAAATAAAATGATAACATTGCAATCAAGCATTAGCTGAACCTTGAATATTTAGAATACTTTTAATAAAAGAGCTAATTGTTCTAAATACTTGGTTGAATTAAACAAATAATGACGGTGTTATTGAAGAATTTTACACATATTATGGACAGATAGAACTACGAATAATAAAGTATCACAATAAGTAATCAAAACAAGGGCAATAATAAACACCGTAAAAAAAAAAGAAGATGAAACGCTTGTTATGTAATAAGGGGAGAAAAGTACTCACTTTTACGTTTCATAATGCAAGGAAAGAGAGATATAGGAAGAAAAAGGTTGTCTTGGTTAAGAAACCCAAGAAGATGGTTGGGCTTCAGCACAATAGAATTAACGACAGTAATTAAAATGAGAGTTGCCTGGATGAACTTCCACCTTCTTTAGGGTAAGCAATCAAAAGAAAAGAACATAACTGGTTATTGAAATAACTCAAAATTTTCCTGACAAGACATTGTGCCTATTCATATGCAACCTTTTGGTGCGGAATTAATGTTGGACATTTTCTTTTCAGAGAGGCTAATGGAACTACGCAGAAATAATTTGAAATTTGTATTAGAATAATTATAGAAACGTGTTATAAAATGCCTCATACAAAAAGAAATTATCAAATCTTTGAGGAAATATTTACCAAACGGCGTATTTAAAAATATTGTAATAAGAGACGACCATTATGTTACGTAATATAATTACTTATAAATAAAGCTTTAAATATATGGAAAAATGCATATAAATGTATATTGTATGTATGCATCTTTTGGCATATGCAATATATACAGGGTATCCCATTTTAAAAGTCGCACGCAAATATCTCGTCAGTAGAGCTACCAATCGACAAATTACCTTAATGAAAGTTGTTGAGTTAGAAAGGGGCCATCTAATTATGTAGTCGGACACCAGGTCCGGCATCCTGGTAAGACCCTGTGATATCAAACTTTGTTTTCTAAATAGGAGCCCCTATTTCTTATTATAAAATCTGATTCTATGGGAAAAAATACGTTCGAACGTGTTGTTAACATTTTTTTTAATAAATCCAAACAATCAACAAGTCATCTTTACAAAAGATGTCAGGTCAAAAAGTGCCAGTTAATTATATAGTCCGGCACCGGTTCTGGCATAAGTACCTCGAACTCCCTTTACCAGCAGAGCCGATTTCAGTAAAATGGGGTACCTGATTAAATTTTTTTTTAATATTTATTAACTATTTGCAATCTATAAAGACTTACAATAAGCAAATTTAATGTGCGAATTGTGGGTTGAGTAGTATGCATGTGAGTTAGGGTCCAGTGACCTTAACTCAGTGTTATCTTAAAATATAGTTGTTGCTTATATTTATAATAATAATAAAAACATTAACTACAACTAAAGTCTATTTGGCAGGTCAAGGGGCTTTCATCTGTTTAGTCTTTGGATGTTGTCACTATTGTCCAAAAGGTTGATCACTAAGACGTTGCTATGATGTTCTAGATTATTTAGATATTTTGCACTAAACTTTCTAATAGTTTCCTTAATTGTGTCCACTTTCACATCACTCATTATGTCAGCATTCCTCACAAAATACGGCGCATCGCACATAGCACGTAGGACTTTTGACTGATATCTTTCGATAATTTGGATGTTAGTGTTGGCTGCAGTTCCCCATAGTTGGACACCACAAGTCCAAATTGGTTTGAACGCGACGTTGTAAACTAACAATTTATTCTTGAGAGACAATTTGGATTTTCTGCCCAGTAGCCAGTAGGGTTTGCTAAATTTGGTGCCAAGTTGTTTTCTTTTATTCCAAATATGTGGCTTCCATGTCAGCCCCTTATCAAGGTGCATTCCTAGATATTTGACCTCTGTTACTTGAGGTAATGGATTGTTGTTAATGAAAACTTGTGGTGAGTTGCCTCTACACTTATACTGTGAAAGTAATGTGGTATGATTTAGACTCATTTATTTTAACTCTCCACTTCTTGGTCCAATTTACGACATAATTTATGTGGTTTTGTAGCGTTCTTGCAGCTGTGATTGGATCTTTATGTTTCACCAAGATTGCTTTATCATCCGCAAAAGTAGCTGTGAGCGACTGATCATTGGTAGGCATGTCAGCTGTAAAAAGGATATACAAAAGGGGTCCGAGGACGCTCCCCTGTGGTACCCCTGATCTAATTGGATGTATTTTAGTGAGCGTTTGGTCATAATTTATCTGGAAGTATCTTTCTTCTAAGTATGATTGAATTATAATATAATATGAATGTGGTAGCGATCTTTTCAATTTGTACAGCAGGCCATCGTGCCACACCTTATCGAATGCTTGGCTGTCGTCGAGGAAGACTGCTGTGCAGTAACTTTTTTCTTCAAAAGATTGATTTATTAAGTTGACTACACGATGGACCTGCTGTATGGTTGAATGCTCCCTTCTAAATCCAAACTGATTAAAATGTGCAGATTTTCTGGAAACGAAGTGCAGTAAAGTTAAAGATGTCGTACGTCAGTTTGATTCAACAAGTTCAGCTGCAGTTGAAGATTTTATTAAGTATTTTAGATATCTAACAATTAAACGCAATTAGCTTACTGTATTTCTAATTTTGTTTGCATTGCAACTGCCAGTGAAAAATTAGAAAAGCGAGAACTTTCACTACATGAAAGTTTTGCGTCCAGCCGCGAGTTCGAGTCTCCCTCAACCCAGGGGTGTGTGTGTGAATATACTAGAATAAGTGCATGTTAGTGGGCACAATAAGCCCTTGAGGCTGCAGTGCCTGTAAGTGCGCCAAAAGACACAACATGAAAGTTAAAGCATTATTGAAAGCTTGAAAAATATAATTGCTAAAGGAGCTGGCAACAGTTAAAAAAAGTAGAAACAAAAGTAAACTCTGTTTTGACAAAAAATGAAGGGTACATCATGTTAAAAAAATTAACGATGCATTAAACGGTGAGCAGAGGGATAATCCAGAATTGGATCCAATTACAATATGTGCATTTAAATACGCACCTGTTACTTCTTGCGAAGCTGAATGCACATTTTCAAGCTACAAACGTTTATTAAGCGATCGAAGACAGTGTTGATTACTGACAATTTAAAACAATATTTGGTTCGAATGTAGAAACCAATAACAAAAATGTAAGTTAATCGTATATTAAAAATGCGTTTATAACCTTTGGTATAAGCATTCATGTAGTATAGGTGTGGATATTGTAAAATAAAAGTAATTATTTAAAACACGTATTCCTATTTCACATATTATGGTGCATATTTTGTTTTATGGTGCATATTTGCGTGCATATTTTATATCTTTTTGTGCATATATTCCAAGCTCTTTTAATAAAACTGAAACATTAAAAGGCGAAATGTTAATACAAAACTTTGTTGCATGTTACAAGGGCTTAATTAGTTAAATATAAAATGCAATATAAATGTGAATATTTTGGTTTCAACAAATAGAGAGTTCTAGTTTTTTGTAATTTTATTATTATAAAACAAAAATGTACTAAAGTACATCATAATAAATGTGAACAAAAAAGTAACAACAAATTAATTTGCTAAAATAAAATTATATATTCGCATAACAACCAGAGTTCTGAAATATGCGAGTAAAAGTAGTACAATTTTTTATCCTTTAAGAAATGATCTATTAAAAATAAATAGAACAAAATTAATGTAACTACAAAGATCAAATTTGAAGTTAGAGTTATTATTTTTGCAATTATTACCTCTTAACTAAATGACAAAATACTTTTTTTTTAAACAGAAAATGAGTCTTTCAAACATAGTTATTGCTAGCCAAACAGTTAAGTCAATAAAAACTACAATTATTCTTACAATAATACGTATTATTTTACTTTTGCAGCTACAGTTTGCAATATTTTTCAGTCTCATTACCTTGCATACTGTCTATTCAAAAGAATAGTTAATATTTCATTTTTGAAATATCTTCTTTGGGCTACCTTACAATTTTTATGTCTGTATTTAAACATTTTTGCTAAAAGTTATTTACTGCAGTTTCTTTATATTTTTCGGATTGTATGAAAGTGATTATGTATATTTTTAATGGCCTGATAGTACTTTAATATAAATATCTTTTTAATTATTGATGTTAAGATATATTTTCTTTGCGCTTTCTAATTATTAACTATACCTTCAGAGTGCTCCATGATTTGGTTATACATTTTTGTACAAAATACATAAACATATATTAAAAGCTTTAGGAAATGTACCCTATTGTATTTAAACATAAATTACGTAAGACGCTGTTTTAAAAGATAATTTCTCATAAAACAAAGAAATCTATTTTTTAACCTATCATTATCTATGTTTTAAGTAAAATGGTATAAAGTAAGCAAACTAAGAAAAATTTCAATTCCAGTACGACTAAAGCTAAAAAAATTACTTTTAAAAAATGTTGTTATATGCTACCCCCAGTTGAAAACTACAGTTAGGCTAGTTAATATGTTTATTGTTTCACAAAATCTTCAGTTAAGAAATACAAATGTAGCCTTTTTAGCTATCACAAAGTTCTAAATCCAAAAGGTGTGCTACCTAATTTAATTCTTTAAATTTTTGCTGGATTTAATTTGAAAAACTTGTTATATAATGGTCTTAAACAAATCATTTAAATGGAAGTTAATGTGTTAAGCCCGTTAACTCCTTTAGACCCAACTTTTTCTTTAAATTCGTTACTAAACTTCCTTATATTCTATAGCAAGGTAAGAAGTATTTGTTTGTCTAAAATATTTATATTTTAATTTCTTTGCAAAAATATGTCAAAGCCATACGAAATATATGTTAGATGAATTTTTTATTAGTAACCTATAACCATGAGTATTGGTGTGGCGGCCTTTTCGCCCTTGAACCGCTTGTGTATCGTGGCGGCGCATGCTGGCGGCTTTGATATCTGCCGCCACGTTTTGCTATCGCACACAAAACGGCGTATGCGCTTTTGCTCAGTCGGCGAGTCTGCATACGCCGTTGGCGGCACCTTTTGAGACGAAAAGTACTGTCGAATTAAGATTCCCCAAATGACCTACCGCTAAGCCAGGCGCGAAGCCCGGTGATTTACTCGCATCGCAAAGCGGCCAGTGCGGCCGCATTTAACCAACCCGCAGATAACTACCCCGCAAGAAATACTCGATTCACAACGCGGCCAATGCGGTCGCATTTAACCAACCCGCAGATAACTACCCCGCAAGAATTATTCGACCCGCAACGCGGCCAGTTCGGTCACATTTAACCGACCCGCAGATAACTACCCCGCAAGACATACTCGATACGCATCGCATCTCGGCCAGTACGGTCGTGTTCCAAGCACGAAGACATCGCAACAAGGTGGCCACCGTGAAACCAACGCCGCCGAAGCCGAAGCCGATTACAGGTGAGCGATTTGGCAATTACTCATCGGTTGATATCGGTAGCCGCCCCCATCCGCTTTCGCGCCGGCCGTTTAAGGGACGATTTGGGCCTCAACGTTTTACTTTTCAAAACGGGCCGTACTTAGTTCCCCACACCGCACCACGAGGGCACGGCTATTTACACGCCTGCCTCTCCAAGTATACTGTTCTACATTTTGATTTTACTTGTGTTTCTGTTCTATCCTTTTAATCAAATCTTCAGGCACTTCTAATAAGTCTAGTAGTTGTTTTTCTCGACGAACTTCATTATGAGTTATCTAGCTGGCGACCAGTGCTATCATAATTATCCTGTTGAAAGCGCTTTTTCATAATTGTATCGACATGTTCTCTGATTTGAGCAGCCGAATTGACTCTGCCCATTAGTTTATTACAAAATAATGTTGATTCTCAACCATAATATTGTGATTTTTTCTGTCCTTGCTTTATCTGGTAAGAAGTGGGACTGCAATGTTATAACACTTGGCCAAGAAGATTACTTGATTAACTTCGTACTATTTTGTTGCTATGGTGGCAGATGTATTTCCTAGGAATATAACGTTTATCCTGTGCATGTTGCTTTTATGTCTAGCAAATACCATAGACGTATTTTTCAGGTAGATATAATGTATAAGTGATAAAAGTAAACTGGTTTATTGGGCAGTCTCTTCGTTCTTTATCGAATTAGAATTTTATCCGGTACTTGAAAACCATCAATTATACCACGTCGTCATTACACAAGTTTTCCAAAAGAAAAGCAAACTTTCTAAAACCTAATGCATTTACGGCCACATATTTACTTCGGAACTAATTGTTCATGTTCAGAATTTGTCAGAATATCCATCAGGTATAAATATTCCACAAGCACATTAATAATTAAATTACAAAATACTGCGTTGTTCTAACAGTGATTTTATATTTATTCTAATAAATCAGCTTATCCTAAAACAAACAAACAAATTTACTTTTCTAAAGCGCAGGACACTTTTTATTTCTTCCTAAATTCGGCAATGGTAAAGTTCTCACACAAAGCAAAACTTATGAGGTACGATAAAAGTTGATAAACTCGTTGTATATATGGATGTTCCTACAAAATAATCGAAAAATACGCCCATGTAAAACGGTTTTTATTTGACCTGGTGACATAAGAAAATCAGCAGCTAAAATATACAAGAATGAATCAAATCCAATAACCAAAATATAAACAAAGTGTGACGTAGCTTCTGAGCCTTGTAAGTAAGAATAATTGAAGGCGACTCTTTTTATAGAATAGTTCCACGATAGAGACAATAAATCTGTCCAAAATCGAAAAAACAACTTAAAACATGTTTCAGAGAAAATATTCTTAAGAAAACTATGCGTAGTACAACAATTTTTGGGAGGGTTAGCACCAGTTGAAAACGAAGGTCACCGCTGTGGGCTGAGAACCAGAATGAATAATGTGAACTTGCATTGTTTGTTGCCTCCTTGAAAATGATCGTTGATTAACAATTACTGAAGAACATATTTTTTGTATCCAAGGCGCTGTCCGATAAGGATAACGTCCAAGCCCAGCCCCATACAACCGTCAAAACTTAATTAGGATTTATTTTGGATTATATTGGAATATCCACCATCTCTATAGCCTGAACCCATCTTGTGTTTAGACTATTAAAAAGTAGCATTCGAAAATCAAGTACTTCATGACAATGTCAAAACTCTTGTGCCAAAATGACCGGTGACTACTTAACTGTTACTTATTGCAAATCATTTTACTGGACACTGCTTGCGAATTTTGCGAAAATTGTTTATTTAAAAATATTTTATTATTTTCATGTACTTGCTGATAGATACTGTATTAACTTGTCTAAATAATAATTTTTTTCTCGGGTAGGTCTGTAACCCCTAGAAGTCCCCAGTTGGCGGATAGAAAAAAGCTCGGTAGATATAAGGTGTAGGAGCAAAATAAAATACTTCCCACAGACCAACAGGTAGCAGCATCTGTACCCAAAGTGGGCGGCTGCAAACAACGTTTGTTCTCTATGTTAGGAACGGCTGCAAAAGAAACTCGTCAACTCGAATTAGGATAACGTGGCGCTTTAAATCCTACAACCTCAATCCTTCAAATGACTATAGAGATTACAAAACGGCCCCGAGTCCTCGGCGGCCTGTAGACTTTCAACTAATAATAGTTAGCAGTCAAGGGATGCTAAGAATCATGGAGGTAAAATAGACCATCAGGACATCACAAAATTAATAATGGCAACGGTATATGCACAAACATTAATGCAAAAAACAAGATATATGTGAATTGGAAAAACAACTTGAATAGATAACATGGACGTAGTGCGGCTATGCGAGACAAGGAGAAGAGGAGAAAATTGCGTCACGTTGAAATCACGCCATACCCTATATTACAGAGGTGCAAAATAAAAACCAAAAAGGAATAGACTTTATAATCAAGAAAAAATTAGTACATGTTGTAGCATATGACACCATCTCAGATAGAGTAACTGCCATAACATTAAAGATCTACAACAAATGTGCAGTAAATGCATCCAGTATTACGCACTAACATCATCACACTCTGAGGAATAAGTCAAAATATTTTATAAAGATATGACAAAATTATGAATAAAAACAGAAGCACGTATGTGCTAAATGTGGACATTTTAAATGCTAAACTGGAAAAACGATAAAACAGAGAAAAATATAGGCAAATTAACTTTAACCAAAGAAATGAAAGGAAATCTATGCTACTTGAGTTCCTATCCCAACAACGCTTATACTCGATAAATTTGTTAAAAAAGGAACAAAGAAGAAGGACATGGATCATCCCTAACAATCAATCAGAAAAAGAAATTAATAAGATAATAGTCGGCCTATCAGTCTGCTATCTCAAATCTATCAAATTCTCACAAAAGTACTAACCAACAGACTAATACGTAAATTAGACGAATGCCAGCCTGTAGAACAAGCCGCATTTAGAAAATCCTACAGTACAGCAGAATATAACAGACAACAGAATATAACCTGCTTTGCTTTCGTAGACTTCTACAAAGGCTTTCACTCTATAGAACATTGGATAATAATAAGTAGCAAACATTGATAGTCAAACTATATCAAAACACGAACAAATTTAACATAGAAAGGGGACTCAAGCAAGGCTACACAGTATTGCTCAAACTATTCAACTTAGGCCTCGAAGAAGCTTTTAGATATGTACAATGGCAAAATAAAAGTGTATTCATAAACGGAAAAAGACTAAACTACCTACGATTTGCCGACGATATAGTCCTTATCACAGAAGATTCAAAAGAACTACGACAAATGCTGGAACTAGATAGCAACGTAAATAAAATAGGACTGAATAAAACAACGCTAATCTGCAGAACAGACCCTCAAATAACTATTACAAATAGCTACATTGAAAACGTTGACAGCTACATACAGGGTCTGTATTTTAAGTAATGAGAATAAATCCACAAAACTAAATTTATTACAGATATCACTACAAAACTTTAGTAGTCTTCAAAGTATGCTCCTTGAGCGTCAACACACTGCACACAGCAACTGAAACATCCTTCAGAGCACGCGTGCAAGGCGATTTGACAGCATCCAAGGTTCCGTAGTGGCGTCTTTTGAGGGCGATTTTCACTCTGGGAAAGAGGAAAAACTGAGGGTTTTTCAATGCGTTCCAAAAGATCTTTCGAAACGGCTTCACGGTTTTGCATTTGCTCGTTCGTCAAAACTTTCGGGGCGAGCTTGGCGCAAATCTTCCTCATCCCAAGGTCCTCGACGATGATTTTGTGAATAACCATTTTATCGATTCCTAGCTTACCCGCGATAAAAGGAATACTTAAACGCTGGTCCGAGTTCAGCAAATCTCGCACACGTTGTTCGTTGTCTCCAGTTCTTGAGGTTGACGGGCGACCTGTGATGGGTTTGCCCTCCACGCTCTCCCGGCCTTCTTTGAACATTTTGTGCCACCTAAAAACTTGAGCTTGTGATAAGCTTTCACCTCCGTACGCTTACTGAATCATTTCTAGCGTTGATGCACTAGATTTTCCAAGGCGGATACAAAATGCTTTGCTATATTTTAAGCTTGCACACACTTCTTTGCAGACGTCCGCGCCGTGCGTGATCATGCCTCAACGGAAGCCAGCAGGCGACTGACGCTTGGAGAGTATTCAACGTCAAACCCCCCTATACCGAGTCCAACCAGTCCCAGCGCCATATGACGTATATTCGCGTCAGGACAAAATATTCTCATTACTTAAAATACAGACTCTGTATATTTAGGACATCAAATAAAGCTAGGAAAAGAAAACCAGACAGGTGAAATATACCGCAAAATAAGGCTAACATGGGTGGTATTCGAGAAACCATGGCATGTCCTTAACGTCCTCTGAAACTCAGGATGAATGCATTCTCCCAGTATTAATATACGGATGCCAAACATGGGCAATGACAAAACTGTGAATAAATAAAGTAACAATAACTTAGAGGTATATGGAAAGGCAGATGCTGGGTATATCTCTTAAAAACAGATCTAGATTCGAAATATTACAAAAATGAGATATGTGATTGAAACAATCACCACACTAAAATGGAACTATGGCGGCCATATAGATAGATATGAAGACGAAAAATAGACCAAAGTGAAGAATAAGCGACCTAAAATTAACATCGGGACTTAACTGGACGAGACAAGCACAGAATAGAGAGAATTAGAGGAATATGAGAGAAGTTTATGTTCAGTAATTGACTGTAAAATAAAGGCTTTTGGGAAATTGAGAAATAGTAATTTTATTAATAAATTATACAAATATGTATATTCACTATATTTTGCCTTACTCTGTTAGTAAAATTCATGTTATATAATACCACATAAGGATTTTATTTACGAACCAATTTAGACATTTTTATGTAATTTTATAGCTTTTCTATATTTTATATAGAAACTTAATTCTAACAAAAGCTAATTATTCTTTTTTTGAGAAACAGTTTTGCTGTTAATAACTGCACCAACAGTTATTTTAAAACAACAGAATTCGGTTGAACTTTACTGCCATTTTTAATAATCAGACAAATAACTCTCCACAAAGTTATACGCTATGTACTTTTCATATCTGCGTGTACATCGCCGGGGCAATTTAAATATGCAAATGTTGCGTGTACCAATAAATCTACATCCTCTTTTTTGGTAACTTAATTACTTAATGTAATTTACTACTTAATACATTTTTCGAGAGATAAAGCGCCAGATACGTAATTTGATAAACAGGCAAGATACGGAGCCAAACAAAGCATGCGTTTCTCTATAATATTCAATATATTGCTGTAACAGGCTGTTGCTGCGAATCGAATTGTCATTGGTCATCCACGCTGCAAGTCAAAAATAATAATTAGGTTGCCCTTTATCTTAGGTCATGCGCTTTGTATGAAATAGTAGAGAGCAAGCAGCTGTTTCATTTATACGGTAATTACCCCAGTCATTTCTCAAAAATAGCAAATGTAACGCGCACATAAAAAAATTAGAAAAAGCTTAAAGGGAAAAATGGGCAGTCATTTATTAACAAAATGGAGAATTCTGCCTGATTGAGTTATAATACATAAAATCTGTTTTATTTTATTAAATAAATAAAAAATAATATGAGCATTCAAATTAAGAAAAGGCTCAACATTAGTATCGAACTAAATGTTGTTTGGCCGAAAATAAAAGTTGAATCTTGAAGAAAAAGATCAGAATTTTCAATAGGAATATTTAGTAAAAACTATAGCAAATGTATGATTTAGTAACACAAATTTGTACAGATTTTAAGCTAAATAGCAATCCTGGTAAAAAAAGCTATACAAACTCCAGTTGCTAAGTTGCAAAGCTGTAAGAGATAACTGACGATCAGTATAGATATACAAGGCGTAGTGTTTAAAAATATAAACGAATATATTTAGGATTATGAGTTCAAAAGTAAACAGCGTAACATATTCAAAATTAAATCAAAGACACAAAATATCTTTAAATAGATTAATAAAAGTAAAACACAAATTGTTGTGATAAAAAAGAGCAAAATCATGCAAATAGTAAGTAAATTCAGACAAAGCTATAAACACAAAATTAAGATAAAGAGGAGTAATAATTTTTTTTGCAAAAACGCAATTTAAAAAATTATAACTACACAGATAATAGATATTAACTTGTAGTAGAAAAAAGACAAATATACACTAATTATAAAGTCGGACTTCTACACACATGGAAAATTATGCCTGACAAATGGATACCTCGGCTAATATTCGTTGTTTTCACAAACTTTCAATTACAATTTCGTACACGTTTTGATTAATTTTATCTATAATCAAATTTGTGAATTGCTCACGCACAAAAAAGTCGCACATTGTTAAATTACAAGATCTTGCTGGAAGCTTGAACCGCATGGCAGGTGGTGCTGCCCTGCTAAAACCACATTTGTTTCAGATGCTTATTGCCCTGTTGGTACCAAAAGCAGTAATAACCATAATGATAATTGTTTACAGTTACAGCACTTTCAACTCCATATTTAAAGAACTATTATGAGACTTACCCAAAATCTCCGCCAAACAGTGACACGTTGGGGATAAATATATTTATCATGAGTTTTCATGCAACCATTTTGTTTGTTTCCGAATCTATCAAAGTGAAAATGCGCCTCAACGGTAAACAATTTTTTGAAATTAAGAACTTATTGCATGGTATTTTAAAACCAACTGACAAATTATCGGTGCAACAAACAAATTTGAGGTTATTTCTTAAAACCGCCCTCTTTCTCAGGATTATGCTCCCCTCCAAGTGCATTGGGGCACTTGTAAACATAATGTTCGTTATCAGTGGCCCCAAAAATCCTTATTCAGACAGTTTCAACTCGGAAAACAAACAAATTTGAAGTAATTCACTAAAATCGCCCCCATTCCCGGAATTATGCCCCCCAAGTGCATCAGAGCAAACCTCCGAGTAACGGAAATGAGCTTATTTTGGTCAATATTACGCTAGAAATCAAATATTCTTTAGGGTCTGCAAAAATGCATCAAATAAATGTAAACTTCGCTAATACTGCGCACATTTAGCAGTTTGGCTGATAAGTTGAAATGCATTGATACGCTTACTTGACACTGAACTGATGGATAACTTTCTTGACGAGTTCTAGTGGGATGACTTGCAAATGTAGTATGCTGCACCGATGATGGTACGTAGCACTTTATTTGTAACCTCTGCTGGATGGCAATATTGGATTTACTAGCGGTTCCTCGTGGTTGGATACCGTAGATTTATACTAGTTTCAAAATGTTTTTGTATTGTAGCATCTTGTTATTTGGGGATAGTTTTGATCTCCTGCCAATGAGTCGATACATTTGACTTAGTCGAAACCCAACTGTTTATTTTTGATAAATATGTGGGTCTTCCAGATCAGTTATAGTTCTAAATACATGCTGAGATATTCATTATTTTTTCTTGTAAGAATTGTTAGTATTTTTACGGAAGCGCACGTTTCGATATGTAATGTAAATATCACTTGGGTGAATTTTATTTCGGTCGCGTTTTTAACCAGCATTAAATTCTATTTAGGTTGATTCAAAATTCCTTTACCTAATCCAGGAGCAATGTGGGATGTCAAGACAAATATGTCATTTGCAGATATTGCTATCATAATGGTTCTCGTTGTCGGGTAGGTCAGCTTTATGCAGAAGATATAATATTTATAAAAATGTATAGTACGTAAATCAGTGAATTTACTGTTTTGCTTCACTAAATATCTATCTGTTAAGTCACTAAAAATAATTAAGTATTTGCATGAAAAAATACAGCCATTATTCGGTAAGTGATTTGTACGGACTCGTGCAAAAAACGGAAAAACTGAAATAGTACTGTGCAGAAAATGAAAAAAGTACCGTTTTAGTAGTTGATATAGTAAGAATAGAGCAGGAGTTTCTTTAGTTTGAGTTACAGACCGTCGTAACACACTTTCTCAGGAAACTCAAATACGTGAAAAGAGACTGAAACGCATTAAAGTAATAAAATAAGAAATAGGACATACTTCTGGTCAGGGTCAATATTTTTAATACAAGTTTATAAATATTCAATATAAAATCTGAAATAGTGCAATAATGCCTCAAAAACCAAACCACCAGCACTACTAGAGATGTGCTACAAATTGATAAATGTGAAAAGTGCAAGCAACTCAAGTTCCATCCCTAACATAATTATCACATATGCGTTTGAGATACTCTATTAGTTCTTATTTTTCATTTTTATTAAACTTTTGGCTCCAGTTATAATATAGGAAACACGGTATGAGGCGAATTGCGTCCTATTTAAAGTCAAACAATTTATTAACTTGCGCTCGGTGCTATTTTGCGCGAGCTTCCCTCGAAATACCATTGTCGGTCAAAAGATCACCCTTTTTCTGCTATTCTTTTCAGATCGCATTCAAAACTATAACTCGCACCCCGTTTTTTCATGACAAATCTAAAAAGCCTTCATTAAGATCAGTTGCTTCTTCGATTGACAGCGTGTGTTCTTCCATGGCTAATAATATATATTTATTAACGAGGTTTGACATGGCAATTTCTATAATATGGAAAAAAATAGAAATTTTTTTTATTTGAAATTGGCAACAATAAATCTGCAATAATTTTTATTCTATGTTCAATAATGTACTTACTTCGGCTGTAAATATACTAAAATTAGAATGATACAGAGAAGATTAGCATGGGCTCTAGCAAGAATGATAAGCAAAATAGTGAAGAGTTTCACATTTTTATTATCAACTAATAAAATCCTATTTATATAACAGCCATGTTTAGGTAAAGTTTTAAAATGAGAACTACACTTTATAAACTCAGCCGGACCACAAGAAGGCGCACTCAGACCCATTCTTACTTATTGTATATGGTACAGCTGATATACCTACTGATAAACAGACGATACTGCAATTCTTGCAATTCATGGAAGCCCTGCTATTGCATAAAATTTACCGGCGTCACAACAAAGTGAACGTTTGATTACAAATCTGGCGCATAAAAGTAAATTAGTCCAAATCCATACAGCTCACTTTCACACTAAGAAGGGATACGTGCGCACCTAATAATAAACAACTTTCGCAGACAGAGAACGTCAAATACATTGGAATACATCTTGATCGCCAACTGATGTGGAAAAAAATATATTCAGTAAAATAAAATAACTGGGCTTAAAGTTCACCAAACTAAACTAGCTGTTAGGGTGTAAATCTAAATTATACTTATACAACAAGGTATTATTGTACAAAACCACATTAAAGCTCATATCAACTTTTAGATTGTAATTTTTGGGAACCGAGAGTAACTCCCAGCTGGAGATTTCACAAATATTTTAGTCTAAAACCCTGAGAACAGTTGCAGATCCTCCGTAAAAAATAAAATCATCCGTAGAGTATTTTGTGTCAAATTAGTAAAAGAGGAAGTGAAGTGCGCGATTGCAAGGTATCTTATACGTCTCCAAAGCCACAAAAACTCTCTGGCAGTGAATCTGCTGGATGATGGTAATACAACTCATTGGTTGAAAATATACAACATACTAGACCTACTGAACATTTATTATTTAACTATGTAATCAATTTTACATACATGCATGTAATAAATTATAAGTTTATCAAATTTACTTATTGCTTCTCAAAGTAGATTGTAAATATAAATACACTTAACTAAAAAAAAAATTAATAATTTAACCTATTACTAGATATCTTTGGCCTACTCTTCGTGAAGTTAACTAAAAATTTAAATTAAGATACATAAGTTTGATGCGAAAGCTTTAAAGATAATTAACGCATTAAGAACAATGTATTGATAAAATATATAGACCTAAATGAATAAATATTTGACGGGAATGGAATATCAGAACTTACTTAATTTTCCACATAAATTTTTAGTTGCAATACTAATCATTTCTCAAAATGACTACTTTTAGTTAGTTTTCAGCCGTATCATTTGAAGTTGTGTGTTGTTAGGCAGTAATTGTATAATAAAGCTTGCCTTATTTAGTACTACAAACCTAAAGCGCCACATTATTATTAAAACCGAAAAACGCCTTTTTTAGAAACCACTTGGCTTTTAGTATACTGTATAATTTTATGACTAAAATATAGTGTATAGTAAATCTCTCTTTCAAGTAGCACATAATTTCGTTGTAATCTAAAAACTGGAGATGAGTTGAATAGCCAGAGTATTGTTTTAACATATCACCGCTTTAATATGGCCTTGAAACTTTTAACTTCCTGTTTAGCGTTTTTCATCTATCTTTGGATATACGCATCTTTATCTTCTCACTTATTTCAGTCTTATCATCCAATTACTTCAAGCTTAACTGAAGAAAGCGTCCTAGGACCCCTCCTATACTTCTTCTTTACCGCAGATATCCCACTCACACCTAGCACCTCCTCGCCATATTTGCCGACGACACAGCAATCATCGCTATCGATACCAACCCCCAACTTGCCACCGAGAAACTAAAAACCCACCTTACTCTCCTTCAAGATTGGTTCCAGACTTGGCGAGTGCAAGTAAATCAAACCAAATCAGCTCAATCACTTTTACAAACAAACGCGCAAACTGTCCATCCGTTTCACTTAATGGTACTCAATTACGGATTGTCGATCAAGTTAGATACTTTGGACTTGTACCAGATAAAAAACTGACGTGGAAACCACACATAACTACGAAGATGATTTAGATCAACCTAAAACTTGAACAGATGCATTCGCTTCTTGGACGCAAGTCAAAGCTCAGAACAGCAAATAAAATCTTGCACTATAAATGTATTCTAAAGCCAATCTGGACGTATGGCGTTCAGGTTTGGGGATGTGCAAAGCCTTCAAACACTAAAATCCTACAAAGAGTTCAGTCGAAGGTCCTCAGGATGATATTCAACGCCCCATGGTATGTCAGCAACAAAACTCTACATGACAAGTTAGGCATCCCATTCGTAGGAGACGAAATTTTCAAACCACCAAATACCTAGACAGCCATCCTAATGAAATATTCCCTCAACTGAGAGATCCACCCGAGGTCAGAAGACGGCTGAAACAACAATGGCTAACAGACAATAATTAAAACATAGTAAATGGTCATCCTTATCTGTGGTACTCACTGAAGTGTTGTCATCGGACAGCTTCTGCTCTCATAGTTTAGTTTTCATCCCATTTACTTATAGCTCCCACAGAGCAGCTTGTAAATTTGCACTGTATGTAATAAAAAATTATTTCAATCTGATGTCATACGTGTCATCTCTATCATTTTTTTCCCTAAGTTTTCGAATCCATATCTATTTTTTCATTGCAATGATTTTAATATTGTATTCACTACATCTTTCATTTTCATATGTATATTCTTATCTGTTCTATTCATTTTTATCTTATAAAAAGATATTTGAGTTTTAATCTTTCTAGGTGGCATTGAAAGCTTTCCCATAATTTTTTTGGTTATCGTCTGTTTCATTACATTGTTTTAATATTTTTACTTCCATGTACATTTTATATACCTTCCGAATATCATTTATGCAAATTTGATTTTTCTATTTAGGTTTTCTGTAAAATCTAATGGTTTCTCCTAAATCTGTGTGTTAGGTAAATATTTTCATTATTTTAGTTTTATTCGTGTTTATTTTCAAACAATTTTTATTTAAATATTCAATCATTTCTTTTGGTTTTATTAAAGGTTTTAATATTAATACTGAATTATAATCATATTTGAAATGGTTTAGTTTTTGCTCTTCTATGTTAATGCAACGTTTCTTTCATAAGTTAAGAATGTCTTCTAATGTCAAACTACATAATTTTGTGACATTAAATCACCATGCTATATACATAATAAATAAATGCCAAGCACAAGGACTGTTGTGAAGAAAAATGTTATTTGAAGGAGGGGAAAATAGTTTTATTCGATGCACGTAGATGAATAATCTTACCTAAGAGGCTCTTAGTAGCCAGCATGTTGTGAACAAATAAAAAAAAGCTTTTCGTGGTTAGAAAACTTAAGAAGTATAATTCTGCAATGAGAAGATGAAGAAGTAAACCTTAAGTGCGTAAACACCGGAAAACATCTATGGAATAAGAGATTCTATTTTGAAGTTTCTGAAACTGTATGAACGTAAATATAACAACGTTCTTCACTTTTCTGGTCGTCCGTACGGCAAATTTTACACCAACACCATTTTCATTCATATATTTTCCAGACGTGATTAGCAAAACAGCTTGGAAATGTATGGAGACATCTTAGAAAGCGTGCTACACGACGCAGTTGTTTTCTTTATCTACCAAGTGCATTTTTACAAGTGCATTAATGTACAAAACTTTCGTTACTAGAATGATAAAAATTTACAACATATACATGAAAAGCTGTTTTTCAGCGAATGCCCCTGTGTAGTGTACAGTGAGTAAGTCTAAAGTTATTGAACCTTATTTTTTGAGTAGGGAGGTTAATGGGCCACTGACACTTTCAGTCGATAAATAAAAATAATTCGACAGCTGAAAACTTGTAAGCTTTTCGAAATAATACAGATATACGTCAAGAAATCAGGCGTATTTTGAACACATGTTGGAAAGAGCAATAAAGAACTTTAGAATGTAACTTTTAACAGTTTATTGAAAATGAGGAATGTTTTATATCTTCAATAATAAATTTTGTGTGCTTCCTATTGTTATTTTTATGTAATCTAAAAATAAAGATAAATTTTGCCCAATTCTCTATCTATATAGAATATATTTGTTAGCCTTTCAATTTGCATATCTAGAAAGAGGACTTATTACTATATAGGCCAGTTTTTGCTTTTGCGTATAATGACGCTTATTGTATTATTTAAATCGTGTGAATACTTGATTACTTCGGGAATTATTTCATCTCGTCTTAAAACACTGTAGCAAAGTTGCTTATTTATCATTAGAACCTGTTAAGTAATATGATTCAGTTTTAGGCTATGGTATATCTTAATCCGCATTATATTTTACTTTAAATTTTTATTTTTTATACAATTGTAAATATACACGTGTTATATTTACTTCAAATAATACTATTTTTGCTATGAAAAGTTGTTTAATAGTTTTAAAATGTCCAAAAAAATATTAAACTAAATAGACATTTGTTAAATGTAAAAACTATTTCAAAAGGAGTAGCAGTTAATTGGAAAAGTTTTAAAGTTAATAACAATTAGGGTTAATTGATTTTTGGTGTAAAATAGTGCTTCTATAAGCTTACTAAATTTGATATTGGCTTATCTATATCGAACAGCATTACGTAAAAAATTAAAAATTATTTACAGTGGACGTCATCTCAATGTTGATTTATAGTAATAGGCTGTATGCAGTCGTAAATCGTGCAATAACTCCCTAGGAGCGGCTGATTAAAAACTCGCCAACCCGCTTGGCAAGCGTGGCGTGTTAATGCTTAATTCCCCAAGTAACGCAACATAAAGAAGTATTTGAAATCTTAAATACCCCAAGTGGGTAAGGTTAATTGCCTACTATTAAGATAACTAATCGGTATCTCATAAAATCATTCAAGCGTACTCACCAACATCTAAACACACTAATGAAGAGATTGAACAATTCTATGAACACATAGAAAAGGCAATGGTTGACACCAAATCTATTATACACTTCTAATCGGAGACTTTAACGCCAAAATTGGGATATAGCAAGAGGAGAGACGTCCATGAGTATGCATGCATAGAGTAGGATCACGTAATGACAGAGGAAAAGCGTTAGTAAACTTTCTTGAAGCGTATTAATTAAAAGCAATGAATACAGTCGTTCTGAAAAAAGAATACCGAAAATGGACGTGGAAAGTCCTAATGGGATTGCAGAAAACGAGATCGACTTTATTATCTCAGATCGTAAGAACATTATATAAGATGTATCCGTTCTTAACCTAATAAACATTAGCAACCATAGAATAGTAAGAGCACGAGTAGAAATAAATACAAAATTAGAGAGAAGAAAATTAATTGAAAAAGGAACTAGAAACATAGACCACACAGAAGTGTGGAAAAAAAGGAGACATACAAAAATGTACTACAGAATACATTTTCAAGCAAGTCGATTAGAAAGATTATAAATGTTGAAGATATTCCATATCACCAATAACATAAAAAAGCTGCAAACAGCGTACTTAAAAAAACAAACAAAACCAAAAGACAAACTAAACTTACAGAAGAAACAAGAAAACTAGTAGATCGAAAAAACAAAGAAAAACTAAATATGTCAGAAGAGTTAAAAGAAATTAACAAAGACATTAGAAAGCGAGTAAAATTAGACATATCAGAGTACAACGAAACTATTAGAGAAACCATTCAAAAGACAAACAACCAAAAGTATTCAAAAGGAGAATAGTAAAAGGAAAAAAAGAATGGTAAATATACTGGATGACAAAGGAACGCACTGTGCAATCGCAAAAAGGCCCTAGAATATAATTAAAAATTTTACGAGGACCTGTATTTGTTGAAGACATAAGAACCACCAACTAGCCCAAACGAACACCATTGACCATATACTACACAAAGGATATAATATGTTCATAATTAGTAAACATAAAATAAAACAAACACTAAAGCAAATAAAAAATAATAAATTTGCAGGACCGGACGGGTTAGTAGTAGAACTAATAAAAGCAAGAAAGGAGTTCTTCTAGATCATCTAGAAACACTATTTAACTACTGCCTAGATAAGGGTACAATAGCCGAATCATAAAAAAACGATAATGCTGTTAATTTATAAAAAAAGAATAAAAAAGCTAAAAAAACTATCAGCCAATCTCATTGTTATTCCATATGTATAAGCTTTTAATAAAAATAATATCAACACAAATCACGAAACGTTTAGGCCAATTTCAAACTCAAAACATGAAGGGGATCACATACATACCGTAATAAAAGTTATAAAAAAAGCGCACGAATGTAACTCTTCTACCTAGCCTTCATCGATTTTCGAAAAGGCGTTTGGCACGGTGGAAAGGTGAGCGCTGGTTAATGCATTAAAGAGATGCGGATCAGTTGCACATATATAAATTTAATCAAAAAATATACAAAAATGCAACAGTAATATTCCAGATATTCAAAAAGACGAAACCGATAAAAGTAAGAAAGTGAATTAGACAATGAGACTCATCTCCTCAAAGTTGTTTACTAATTTATTAGAAGATGTCTTTTAAGCTCTGAACTGGAATAAATTAGGAATGAATATTAATGGAGAACATCTGTCTAACTTACTATATATTGTTTTATCAGCAAATAACATGAAAGGTAATTAAAACCTGTAAGAAGTAACAAGAAAAGTTTGGCCACAAATGAATATTACAAAAATAAGGATTATGAAAAACAATGACGATTAACACATATTCGCCTCGATAATGACTTAATCGTAGTTGTCGACGAATACATACACTTAAGACAAATACTTACTTTTAGCGCAGATACTCAGGCGGTAAAAATTTAAAAGAGGATGAAGTTAGCTTGGGCTACTTATGAAAATCTAAGGAATGTGTTCAAAACAACAACATATGTGCTGCACCTTAAGACTAGGGTGCTTAGTCAATGCATTCTTCCAGTACTTATATATGTCTCGAAAACATGGTCCATTACCATGATGACAAAATTAAAGGGTACGTAAAGATGAATAGAAAAAAAAATCAAAAAAAATCTGTTAATACTAAGGAGAATAAAATAAAGATCCCGCCAATTTATCTGCATAATGCAGACAAATTAAAATTTCAAGAAATAATTACTGATCTTAAGGAAAAAGCTACGAGTGAATTTACTACTGTAGTTAGAAACAAACTATTAAGAATAAATCTTACCAGTATAGAGGATTACCGATTAATGACTAAGTATTATAGCGAGAACAATCTAGCCTACCACACATTTAAAAACCCAGAAGTTCGCAACTTATCTGTATAAATCCGAAACGTCCCTGTCTCCCTTACGGAAGATGAAATCAAAAACGAATTAACAACTCTAAAATATCCGGTACAAAAGTAGCCAGATTATACAACAAAGACAGATACCTGATCCCACTATGCGCGGTGGATCTCGATGACACCCAAGAAGGCAAGGAAATTTTCAAACTAACAAAACTAAACCACAGCATAGTAGAAGTAGAGATACGAAGAAAGTCGAAGGAAATTCCTCAGTGCAAAAAATGCCAACTGTACGGCCACACACGTAACTATTGCCACTGCAAGCACGCTGTGTGAAGTGCACTGGCAATCACTTATTTACCGAATGCCCTAAACGACCTGGAGATGATCCTCAGTGTAAACTGCTTGAAAAGCACCCAGCGAACTACAAAGGTTGTAGTTATTACGCTAAGATAACCCTGAACCAAACAAGAAACTCTAGCTTTAGAACTCAAAACAGATCATACGCCCAAGCAGTAATAGACAAACAAAATACTACGACTAATGAGTCATCGCTCCCAAGACGTTTTGTATCCAAACCCAACGTTTCCACTCCCGACGAACAGAAATCATCAACCGACCTTATCTCCACAGTACTTAAGAAATTAATAGAACTGCTAATCCCCCATTTAGACAAAATAATGCCATTCCTAACAACGTTATTACCAACATTCCTAAATAATGGATCAAAATAATCCTCCGTTAATAAATAACATAACAGCGACAAATTGGAATGCCAATGGTCTTAAATCTCAATGTTCAACTTTTATAGAATTCATGACACGACACAACATTGATATCGCGTGTATCACAGAGACACACTTTGTAAGCACCGAAAAATTTAGAATTCCTGGGTATCACGTATATTGGAAAGACAGAGAAGCTGTAATAGCATCAGGCGGAGTTGCAATTATAATTAAAAAGAAATTCAGCCGCCACCTCCTCCATATGGGTGATCTTCAAAACATAGAAGCCATTTCTATAAAAATACACATGAAAACTAGTGGCTCTTTAACCCTTACATCTGCATACAAACCCCCAGATAAACGGCTTGTTGAAGACGAAATCGGTGAATTGTTCAGCAGCAACGAGCCCACGTTAGTTTTAGGAGACTTAAATGCTAAAAATACCATATGGCGATGCCGTGCTAGTAATCCAGACGGGATGAAGTTGCATAACATTATGGCCAAACACAGTATATTAATATCAGCCCCTGACGACTACACTTACCATCCATACCGAACAGACCATCAACCTGACATCTTAGATGTTATACTGCATAAAATGTTACTTATCCAGTGTATCAAACTAGTGGCATCTGAACTGGACTCTGATCATCTTCCTGTCATCATCAGCCTCCACAACACCCTTCAAATAATACCTCACCGCTTAGCTTAGCGCATGGTAAAACTGATTGGGACAATTTTCAGTCGACCCTTGATCAAAAACTCCGTTGGGTGGGACCACCTAAACTTCCCCGGATATAGACAATGCCGTCCTACAATACACATCAGCCTTGCAAGCAAGTATACAAAAAACAACCACTCCATGGAAGCAAAGGAAAGTTGCCGAGCATATTAGAACTCCCAACTACATACTTGATCTAATTAAGCGAAAGAATAGATACAGAAGGGATTGGCAAAGACACCGGTTACCATAACCTTAAAACACTGTACAACCAACTATGTCACTTAGTAAAGAATGAACTTGACAGTCTAAGAATCCAAAGATACAATTCTTACCTTGAAGACACTAAACCTGGTGACCCATCTATGTGGTTAGCTACCAAACGCTTATTAAGACAACTGAGTATAATCTATCCTATGATATCAAATAACGCCTGATACTCCTCCGATGATGAAAAAGCCAACTTATTAGCAACTCATCTTGAACAGGCATTTACGCCCATTATTGTAGAACAAGACGAACACTTTGAAAGCGCAATCGCAAATATGCAATTACAGGATAACCACGAAATAGCTCCTACATCTGTCCAAGAAATTAAATCTTATATAACAATATTACCTAAGCGTAAGACCCTTCGGCCCGACCTTATAATAAATGAAATGCTAAAGCACCTATCAAAAAGGCTCTGGCTCACTTAACCTCAATTATACAACGCCTGTCTCAGACTAGGATACTTTCCGACAGCATGGAAAACTGCAAATGTGCTCCCCATCTATAAAGTACGAAAACCGAAGGAAAACCCTGACAGTTACCGACCTATCAGTCTCTTGTCAAACCTGGCCAAGCTCTTAGAAAAAGTGATACTTTCCAGATTACAAGATTACCTCCACCAAATGATACTATTTCCTCTTCAATTTGGCTTCCGAACCCATCACTCGACCTCTCAACTTCTCAGAATAAGTGAATCAATTGAAACAGGGTTTGAAAAGAAAGAATACACTGCGGTTGTATTTATAGACTTGGAAAGAGCTTTTGACAAGGTCTGGCATGATGACTTCTATATAAAATGGGGCTTTTAAACATTCCAAATTACCTAACCAAAATCATTCACTCATTTCTCACTAACAGAACTTTTAGGGTCCGGATCAGCTCAACTTATCTAGTTCTAAACCTATTCGGGCCGGAGTACCCCAGGGCAGTATTCTGGGACCCATTATTCAACCTATTCGTTCACGACGTACCCACAGATCTCAACTCAACGCTGGCCAATTGACGATACTCAAAACAAACCCGTCTTGATACAGCAATTGTATACAAAACTCAAAAATTATGTGCGTTTCAGAAATAAAATAAATTTTGATAAATGTCAAACTTTTTTCAAGAGATAAGCAAATTACAAAATAAACATAAACTTGCCTTAAAATCCCAGAACGAACTTATATTTCGATTTGAATTTCAAAGATTCGAAATCGAATATTGAAAATTATTCGAATAAATTTTTCAAATTTAAAAATTTCCAAAGAATCCAAAAATTTTACCTTTTTGACGACAGACAGACCGAAAATTTAAAAAAATAAAATAAAAATAACGAAATAGATTGGAATCCAAAGGACTCAGCTGTTAAATATTTAGGCGTGCACGCAAACGAAACTGAACTGGGGTTTCATATCAATAAAAACTCAACGAGTGCCACACAGACTGGGTGCATTATATCCCCTTATAAACCGCAAATCTCACCTCAGACCTGAGGTGTGTACTTATCTACAAAGGAATCTCAGACCAATTTTACGTATGCATGTCCAATATGGTAACACATCAAAGACAAACATGAAAAACTCCAAACAATCCAGAACAAAGTGCTCAGAATCGCCATCAACTGCCCTTGGTTTGTGCGTAATAACAAGTTCCGTGAATTAAGTGTTCCATTAATTACAGAATTCATTAATAAATCCACTGTAAAGTTTTTCCAAAATCTAACCTTGTGTTCAAGTGCTAACAAATTAAATCTAGGCCAAAAATATTCACAGGCTCTTAAACGTAAACTACCACAGGATTAATTTAAATGTGGTATATAAACCCAACTCAATGTCAAATTAAGATAGAAATGTAATTTATCAGTTAATCCCCACTGGATTAAACCTCAATGTATGTAGTTTAGTTCTTATTTAATTGTACTATAACAACCAAGCCGTGATTGCATTGTATATTGCAGAGCCAGCTATAAAAAATAAAATTAAAAATAAATAAAAGACACATTTCAACGACTCGATATTTTGATTTTATTTTTATTAACTTAGCATTTTGATTCGTATTCTTTACTTTAATATTGTTTGATACCCTCTTTTATCTCATCTATAATACCCAACTAGTAAGAACGGCTAATATTTCTGTGATATTTTTCCACAGGCTGATAATTTAGGACAAGAAATAACTAGTCACCAATAGTTTAGATCAACACCAAACTTTCACAGGGAAAATTTTGTCGTTTGTATACGTTATCAACGACTCGATATTTTGATTTTTATTTTTATTAACTTAGCATTTTGATTCGTATTCTTTACTTTAATATTGTTTGATACCCTCTTTTATCTCATCTATAATACCCAACTAGTAAGAACGGGCTTATCTATTTTTAGGACTTATGCATGTTGGGTCTTACTGCAGAGATATACAAAGCCTCTTTTACAGGTGCTAAAATATTTAAGGTGACAAGAAAAAGAATTAAACTTTGTAGTTCAGTTTAGCACGGCAGTCATAAAATAATCTAGATGTACACAAAATAAGAGGAAAAACAGATATAAAGGTTTTTCTTTATAGTTTATTTACAGATTAACAATCAGAACCATTTTACATAATAAACATATAATAAGGTCCTATGAGCTAATGAGATGACGGTAGTGACGTGAGGGAAGTCCATCCATCGATGTTATCCCGTTAGTTTCTTCTTAGATCAATGGGCCACGTTTTTTGTAGTCGTCTAGGAGGTGGATCATGTTGCAGGCTGGATGCCAGGACATTTGAATGAACTTGAAGTCGCAGGAAATGGTTGTTGCTTCTTTTAGTACGTTCTTCTACTACTGTTGGCATTTCCAGGTCGGTATGCAGGGTGTCGTTGCTAACATACCAGGGAGCATTGGCTAACATTCTCAGTGTTTTGGATTGGATGCGTTGGATTATGTTTACGTTTGACTTGCAGGAGCATCTCCACGGCTCGATGCCACAGGTTCAGATAGGTTTAATTATTATTTTATAAAGTAGAATCTTATTTTCTAAAGATAGACACAATTTCCTACCAAGTGACTAGTACAAGTCGTAGATCAACTTCCTTTCGTTTCTCTAATATATGCAGTTTCCATGTGAGTCTTTTGTCTAAATGAAGGCCCAGGTAGCGGGCTCCATTTGCTTGAGGAATTGCTATATTATTTAGATGTACCGGCGGGCATTCCAAGCGATTTAGGATAAAATTTACCTGGGTGCATTTGGCTTCGTTCACTTGGATTCTCCATTTGTTTAGCCAGGTTTGTAAGAGGGACAGATGATGTTGCAAGTTTAAGGAGGCTGTTTGAGGATTGGTATGATGAGAGAGAAGGACTGTATCGTCAGCGAAGGTGCTTATAGTTGTAGCTACTGTTGTAGATATGTCTGCCGTGTACAATGTATATAGAAGAGGTCCAAGAACGCTGCCTTGTGGTACTCCAGAGTTGATTGAATGAATGGCAGAATATTCTTGGCCATACTTTATCTGGAGGTGTCGATTTGATAAATAGGATTTTATAAATAAATAATATTCACTTGGAAGATGTAATTTGAGTTTATATAAGAACCCCTTATGCCATATTTTATCGAACGCCAGTAAGATTTATAGTCCAGTGCTGTGTTAATCATATTTACGACGCGATGACATTGCTGAACGCTAGAGTGATACTTTCTGAACCCAAACTGGTGGCCCGGGATGCAGTTTTCCAATATATCTGTTTCATGTATTCTTCTGAATAAAAGTTTTTCTAACAGTTTAGAAACTTGGGGCAGTAAGCTTATTGGACGGTAAGATGTAATTTCCTCAACAGGTTTACCTGGTTTTTGTATGAGAATTATCTGTGCAAATTTAAGTGGTAACGGCCAATAATGGAGACGTAAGATAGAATTGAAAAAGTTCCTTAGAAACACCAGACCGACTCTAGGCAATTCAGCAAGCACTTTACCGGATATTAGTTCGTACCCTGGTGCTTTTTTATGGTTAAGATGTTGAATTTCTTTTTCCACCTCTGCACAGGTGAATCTCTTGATAGGTAGCGACAGTTGCAATGGTGTGTCCAAGAAGCTGTTTACTGTACCATCAGGATCATCTGAGTAGGGCGTAAAAACATTAGCAAAGTGTCGTGCAAATAAGTCTGCCTTTTCCTGATCTGTTCTAGCCCACTTGTTATTTGGTTTTCTTAGTGGGGGATTTGTTATTTGTGGCCGTTTGTTTGCTTTGGCGATTTTCCAAATGCTATTATCTGTTCTTGATAATGTAGTTAGATAATGGTTAAAAGTTTCCTGCCTTATTTTGTGTAGTTGGTTCTTTAAGGTATTTGCTAATCTATTATACACTGTTTTGTCAGCTGAATGTTGTGTTCTATGCCATCTAGCTCTCACTCCTCGCTTCTGTCGAACTAATTCAAGTATGTCATTAGGAATATTTATATCTCTTTGAACGCTGTTTGTGATCGTAGGTATGGATTTCCATGCTGAATTTTGCAGAGTAGTGATAAAGTATGGCAAAAGTATATTAAACAAATCTTTAGAGATCAAAGAGCAGAAGAACGTAGCATTACAGCAGCAGAAAACGCACCAAAAATAACATGTAGTGAGGTCAACCATGCCATAAAAACCGCAAAAGCTGGAAAAGCAGCTACTTTCCACCTTTGTCCCCATCCCTAAGAAATCCCGAGCGTTTAGATGCGATGAGTATCGACTCATAAGCCTCATGAGTCAGGTAATAAAAATATTCTTAAGAATCATCCACACCAGGTTATATAGCAAATGTGAAGCGGAAATGTCAAACACACAATTCGGTTTCCGCAACGGAACAGGGACCAGAGAAGCCATATTTGTTCTTAACATCTTAGCACAAAGATCTCTAGAGTAAACAAGGATATTTACATGTGCTTCATAGACTACAGCAAAGCATTCGACAACGTGAAACACGATAAACTAGTTGATATTTTGCAGAAACTCAACATAGAACATCATGACATACAAATAATTATCAATCTCTACTGGTGTCAAACTGCAAAAATAAAAGTGGATAACTCTCTCCGAGGAAATTAATATTCAAAAGGTGTCAGACAAGGGTGTATCCTTTCACCCATGTTATTTAACATTTATTCGAATATATATTCCGCGAAGCGTTAGAAGATGAAAGTTCAGGACTAATAATAAATGGGAAATGTATCAATAACATTCGGTACGCTGACGACACCGTTTTGATCGCAAGCAACCTAAAAGACCTTCAGACACTGGTAGATAGAGTATCTCAAATAAGTAAAGAATTTGGGCTTAGTATTAATATTAGTAAAACAAAAATGTTAGTAGTATCTAAAAGAAACACCGCAGACAGTCAGCTGGTCGTAGACAATAGGATTATTGAACAAGTTCAAAACTACAAGCACCTTGGCACGATAGTAAACAAAAACATCACACATAGAGAAGAAATCTTAGCAAGAATAGAACAAGCAAGGGCAGCCTTCATGAAAATGAGAAAACTACTGACTGCTCAGAACCTATCGTTAACATTAAGGACAAGAATGGTCCGTTGTTACATATTCCCAGTGCTCTTGTATGGTCTAGAAGGTTGGACTTTAAATAAAGAAACTTCAAAGAGACTTGAATCCTTCGAGCTATGGATTTATAGACGACTATTGAAAATCTCTTGGACCGACCGAATTACGAATCAGCAGGTTCTGGGTAGGATGCGCAAAGAATTGGAGATCTTACCTACCATTAAGAAAAGAAAATTAGAATTCCTAGGCCACATTTTCCGCAATTCTAAATATGAGATATTGCAGCTCATTATGCAAGGCAAAATTGCTGGGCGAAGGAGAGTCGGACGTCCCAGAATCTCTTGGTTACGTAACCTACGAGAATGGTTCAATCTTACATCAGCCGAACTATTCCGAGCAGCTATATCAAAAGTCAAAATAGCCATGCTGATCAGCAACCTCCAAGGGAGAAGCTGAGATTAAGAAGAAGAAGTGATAAAGTGATCAGTAGCTTGCTCTAATTCCTGGGGAATTTTTGAACTAATATTTGATTGTAGGGTTCCTTGAAGAATGGCTCTGTATAAGTCCCAATCTGTTTTATTGTTATAAAGTGATGGTCTTCGTGATTTTTTAATTATCGTTGTACTAATTGTAGCAATAACTGGTGTATGATCTGAAGATAAGTCAAGATTGCTGACAATATCCCCGTATAGTTAGAAGAAATTCCATTTGTGACAAAAATTATTATTATGGTCCGTGGGCCAGTATGTTGGCTCCCCAGTTGATAGGTATCCATATTTTTCTAACCTGGTGACCCATCTATGGGTTAGCTACCAAACGTTATTAAGACAACGAGTATAATCTATCCTATGATATCAAATAACGCCGATACTCCTCCGATGATGAAAAAGCAACTTATTAGCAACTATCTTGAACAGGCATTTACGCCCATTATTGTAGAACAAGACGAACACTTTGAAAGCGCAATCGCAAATATGCAATTACAGGATAACCACGAAATAGCTCCTACATCTGTCCAAGAAATTAAATCTTATATAACAATATTACCTAAGCGTAAGACCCCTCGGCCCGACCTTATAATAAATGAAATGCTAAAGCACCTATCAAAAAAGTCTCTGGCTCACTTAACCTCAATTAACAACGCCTGTCTCAGACTAGGATACTTTCCGACAGCATGGAAAACTGCAAATGTGCTCCCCATCTATAAAGTACGAAAACCGAAGGAAAACCCTGACAGTTACCGACCTATCAGTCTCTTGTCAAACCTGGCCAAGCTCTTAGAAAAAGTGATACTTTCCAGATTACAAGATTACCTCCACCAAAATGATACTATTCCTGCTCTTCAATTTGGCTTCCGAACCCATCACTCGACCTCTCACCAACTTCTCAGAATAAGTGAATCAATTGAAACAGGGTTTGAAAAGAAAGAATACACTGCGGTTGTATTTATAGACTTGGAAAGAGCTTTTGACAAGGTCTGGGATGATGAACTTCTATATAAAATGGGGCTTTTAAACATTCCAAATTACCTAACCAAAATCATTCACTCATTTCTCACTAACAGAACTTTTAGGGTCCGGATCAGCTCAATCTTATCTAGTTCTAAACCTATTCGGGCCGGAGTACCCCAGGGCAGTATTCTGGGACCCACCTTATTCAACCTATTCGTTCACGACGTACCTACAGATCTCAACTCAACGCTGGCCATGTATGCTGACGATACTGCAATTATTACACATAACCTCAGTCTTGATACAGCAATTGTACTCCTACAAAACTCTATAAATACGTTATGTGCATGTTTCAGAAATGGAAAATAAATAAATTGATAAATGTCAAACAAAATTTTACCCTCAAGAGATATGAGCAAATTACAAAATAAACATCAAGACATTGCTCTGTAACAATCCCAGAACGAACTTATTGATTTCGATTTCGAATTTCAAGATTCGAAATCGAATATCTGAAAATTATTCGAATAAAATTTTTCTTCATTTTCGAATTCAGGAAAATTTCCTATAAGAATCCATTTAAAATTTTAAAAACCATAATTTTGTGACAGACAGACAGACCGACAGACATATAGAATTGAACGAATAAAATAAATAATAACGAAATAGATTGGAATCCAAAGAACTCAGCTGTTAAATATTTAGGCGTGCACGCGAAACTGAAACTGAACTGGGGGTTTCATATCAATAAAAAACTCAACGAGTGCCACGACAGACTGGGTGCATTATATCCCCTTATAAACCGCAAATCTCACCTCAGACCTGAGTGTGCTGTACTTATCTACAAAGCAATTCTCAGACCAATTCTTACGTATGCATGTCCAATATGGTGCAACACATCAAAGACAAACATGAAAAAACTCCAAACAATCCAGAACAAAGTGCTCAGAATCGCCATCAACTGCCCTTGGTTTGTGCGTAATAACCAAGTTCACAGTGAATTAAGTGTTCCATTAATTACAGAATTCATTAATAAATCCACTGTAAAGTTTTTCCAAAATCTAACCTTGTGTTCAAGTGCTAACAAATTAAATCTAGGCCAAAAAAATATTCACAGGCATCTTAAACGTAAACTACCACAGGAGTTAATTTAAATGTGGTATATAAACCCAACTCAATGTCAAATTAAGATAGAAATGTAATTTATCAGTTAATCCCCACTGGATTAAACCTCAATGTATGTAGTTTAGTTCTTATTTAATTGTACTATAACAACCAAGCCGTGCATTGCATTGTATATTGCAGAGCCAGCTATAATAAAATAAAATTAAAAAAAATAAATAAAAAGACACATTTCAAACTTAAAATGACAATGGGCTTATGCGACAAGAAAGGATAAGTGGAGGAAAAAGTTAACAAAGTGGAGACCAACGACGGAAAGAAGAGAACGAGAAATACTGAGAACCAGATGGATAGATAACATCAATAAGGTTGCAGAAGCACAATAAATAGAAGCAATGGTGAATCGAATGGCATGGCGAGATCTTGGGCAGGCGTATGTCCAAAGATGAAATATTTAAACTTTGGGGATAATGATTTATATTGCAACTAATCAACGTCGGTTATTTAAAATCTATAAAAAGAAAATCCTGAAAAATGTACAACAATAATTCTATCGCCAAATATCATTGATATAAATTGAATAAAACGTATGTTTGGATTGAAAAACCAATATGCGTCTTAGAAATGCTTGAAAGCCAAAGTGCGGCAAGGCAAGTAAGAGTTGGTATATATGTAAGACGAAATTGATAACAAGAACTTTAGTAAGGCTTTTAATTAAAAACTGTGCTGAAAGGTAAAGACACCAATTTAAATAACATATCTATTTGTATGCATTAACAAACACAACGGCAACTATTAGTACCAAGTTATCTGATCCAAAAAAAATATGGAAAGGTCATTTTATTAGTTACGAAAAGATCCAGAAAAATATCTTAATAGCACAGTAGATTAGCACATTAGAACAGAAACATGCAAAATTTTCATTAAAAAACCGTTGGTAAAGTTAATATCAGAATAGTTGTAACAGGCAAGTGTAATTATGAGATTACTAACTCCCGTTTCAGGCAATAGTTTAGATCACTCTCAAACTTTAACAGGGAAGATTTTGTCCTTTGTATACGTGTCCAACGACTTGATATTTTGATTTTTGCTTTTATTAACTTAGCATTTTAATTTGTATTTTTTACTTTAATAGTATTTAATGCCATTGTTTCAATGAAAGTAAGCATAGCTTACCTGCTCCCGTCCCTCTTTTATTTAATCTATAACACTCAGCTGGTAAGAATGGGTGTATTAATTATAATTGCTACACTATCTTTGCTGAAAATCTGCTAATCTATTTTCAGGACTTTTTCATGTTGGATCTTACTGCAGAGGTACACAAAGCGTTTTTTTGTATTCCAAATAGTCTCTACCAAATATCGTATTAAATATACAGGTGCTAAAATATTTAAGGTGACACAAGAAAAAAAATTAAACTTTGTAGTACAACTTAGCACGGTAGTCATAAAATAATCTAGATGTATACAAAATAAGAGTAGTAGCGTATTAGCAAGATCTTTACAACTTGTTATTCTGACGAACGAGGAAAAAGCAGATATAAAGGTTCACTTAGACATTAGATGTGGTATTTATAAAGTGGAGAGCACTATAACAAACTACTAGGGGTAATCTCTGTCTATGCTCTGCAACTTTATAGACCGTGTTTAAAAATGCAATATGGGTTTTCAAAAGACATTATTTGGCACTAGATTGTGGAAGACGCCTTTAGGACAATTTTTACATCAACGGGTAGATCACACAACATTAGCACATAAGTATAATAAGTGAATAGTAGCAAGCGAATCATCCCTTAAAATTACAATTAAAATATAAACTTCAATGAAAAAGCAATACGCAATCTCTTCGCTCTTTAACCTGTACGTCACACTTTATTTTATCACTTGAATCCAGATGCACTCCAATACAATTTGTCCGTTCGGACACTGATGAATTGAAGCACGGCACAAGTCTGTCTGCTTAAATATACAAGCGCGAAATGCCTGCAAGAGTAGATCAGTAAAATTTTAAACTGCTGTGCTCTAATTGAGGATCCTTCTTTTTGTTAAAAACTACTTACACCTGTTGACGGCTGCATAATGTAGAGAATTGAAATGCTAATTCATTCTTAGATTATTTGCTTTAAATATGTAATACAAATTTTGTGAGAATTTAAAATTAATTAGTTTTTTCTTTTCATCAATTTAAAATCTTTTTTTTAACAAAATATCTATTGAAATAATGTATAACATTGAGAAACTGAAAATATAACGTAATATGTGCATTACTCATGGCAATTTTCAATTAAAATATACATACTATGTAGGACAAGCTTAAGATCTAGGCACTCGTTTGTCTTTAAAAAATTCGGAAAGCCAAATAAATGAAATGAAATGCTTTTGACTAAATTAAAACACGTTACAGACTTCTTGAATAGTATAAAAAGAAAGCTCAACTCCTAATCAGAAGGATATAAGTTATAAAGAGCTTTTCCAATTTTTTCCATTCTGCATAATTTTCTCTATCTCTTCCCACCTTATCTTTCTTCTCTTGATTTACCATATTATTTGGTTTTCTCTCATCTTTTGTAGTTATTCCTTGTTTTGCACATTTTTCTAGATAATCGGATTTTCTGCATAGCTTTATGTGGTTATCTGTCTTATCTTTTCTTGCTTTTCCGTTTAGTTGTAAAGTATGTTTTTTATTTTATGCAATCTAACCTTATTTTTAATTGTTCTCAATATTCCCATATTTATCGGCTCCCTTTCTATTTTCATGTTTTCCGTTGGATGTTACCACATTGGCACTTTTACTGTTATTTCTTAAGATATTCCCTTTCCTCTAAGCCTGAAGTTGCATAGCGTTTCTTATATTTTCATTTAATACTAGACAAAAAAAGTAATAGACTAAGAACGCATCTTTGCCTCAGTTCCCGTATTGTTTTAAACGTTTTCCGATTTCCTGTATTTTATTCTTATTTTAAGAATTACTATCATAAGTACTAGGCCAGAGTGGTCCAGTGGTTGAGGCGCGGATTGCGATGCGAACGGACACGGGTTTAATTCCCGGTGCTCTCTGAAGCCTGGCGGATGGCCTACTCAGTCACTAAAAATAATTGAGTACCTGCGTTCACTAGAACAAGGGGTCATAATGGCGGTCGTCTAAGGCGCGGTGCTTGCAACATCGCCCCGCACCAGAGATGGTGCGCGACGACTGGGCACATTGAGCGAACATATGAGAGCCGTACCATTACCATTATTATAATTACACGTCGTATTTCACTTTGGCTACAAATAAAGCTGGTTATACTGTTTAAGTATTGTATCTTATTATATTACATTTAAATAAAATTTGGTTGTAACAAACTTTCTAGTTGTAATTTTAGGAAAGAAAATCGTGTGCTGCAGAAGAATATTTAAAGCCATAGCAGCAACTAGAAGAGGCAGATTAAATACTATAACGCTATTTTAGGGAAAATTGTGCAGTGCCTCCTTATTAACGTGTACATGGATGTAGAATAGGCCGTTATTATAAAGTTAGATAATTATAAAGTTTCTGGTTACTATAAAGTTACTGTAATAAACTTTGTATACTCTGCGGTAACTTCAAATAATTAGTAACGCACAGTTCAATTATCTCGTCAATAAATTGAGCTTCCCAGGGTTTATTTCGAAGTGAGGCATATATTATTTATGGTGGTGTCTAATTATTCTAATTTATAAATATCTGTTATATATATACAATATAAATATGTGTCTTTAAAAATATTATTTTTTAAATTATTATTCAAGTAGTAGTGCTGCTCAAAATATCTACTTTTTACTTAAATTTTCAAATTTATAGTATGATGTAATCCTGGAGAATTACATTGCTTTATGTTAAGATAGTCTTTAGTTAAAAACTTTCTATTGGGGTAATTTTTTGAGTAAAGAGAAATTAGTTCTTCTCTGTGACATCATGTATGGATATAAAGTGTATTTTGTTTTTCACAAATAGGGGACCAAAAAAAAAATACTTTACATAAAATTTATATAAGAAACGACTTACAATTAAAGAAATGAAAGAACAACAAACAAAACAATTAAACCTATGGTCTTGTATATAAAGATAGTAAGTGGAAAATGCCAAGAACACAAATGTACACTATGAGGGTTGTATATAAGATAGTACAACATAAGTAGTAGTAAATTGTTATTAAAGTTAAATGTAAAATTAATGTCAACATGATCACCAGCGGGTTCTCGAATACCTCCAGATAGTATTTTCCCGTTGTTAGTGTCTTACGCACCGGAAATTAATGGAATATTAGAAAAGTTGCATCCTCTTTAAGAACTTGTTATCCATAAAAACAAGTCGTAATTACAAGGAGTTATATTATAGGATAGCAGATCGTAATACAATACCTAGTTTTGTAACAGATCAGTCACTGATTTTATCACTAAATAAAGAGCATTTCCAAGGAAGATGCGAAGTGGATTGTTCGTCAAACAATATAAACGCTTGATTTGTTTAATCAGACGTAGGTTTACATTTAGCTAAATTTTAAACTCGTAAATGGCCCACAGTCGCTTTATGATCATTATTACTAGTTATCTCTTTATCAGATAGACGGGTGATGAACATGGGACAATAGTACTGATTTAAGGATAATCCCCATAATAATCGGCCTATTATTACGGAGCCATATTGTCATGAGTCGTCTCCGTGCTCTAATTTATAGAACCATAGAAGTATATTGCAACGACTCCTGCACAAGCGGCATTTAAGTATGAAAAGCGTAAATTGATAACATATTTGCAAAACTTCCTTTTACTGACAACATCTGTTCCCATAGTACAGTTTTTTGAATCTACATTAATATGGGCAGACCAAGATATCGTTTCAAAGATATCTGTAGACAAGTGCTGGCGTTCTTATAGCCCTACGTAGATAAGTTCAACGATGCAAATCCACGGCAATTTGCCATTAAGATTTACGCAAGTAGTCAGGACATGACACATGCTGCATTTTCTTTTAGGCCAATTTTTTTTTTAAATTGTCATCCTTTATAAGTTCTCGGATGTCAGGTCCAACAAATATTCTTTCTTTCAACTTCGCCTCAGATAAACCAGGAAACTGCTGACAAAGATATCGAAAGCATTCTCCTTTCTTTGATAAGGCCTTAACATTAGACCCAATTTGATGTGAAGTGGAGAAAGCAAAACTGATTTTGATCTAAAAGTCTCACCCTCCCAATATTCTTTGTACCGACATCTAAGGTTTTTTTGAATGGCCACTATTTCTTAATGTAATGCTGTTTCCTGTCACGGTTATCTCATTCACAAAGAAAACATGGATACTTTGTCTATCCGCTCTGTTGACCAAGCACCAGTGAAATGACTATTAAATAATCCATTTATGGCTTGAATAATTTTTCTGAAGACCATTTCAGGTTTTGGTATGTTTCCTTCAGTAAACTGAATGACCAATAGAATCAACAAAAATCAGAAAACGCATGTATATAGTACAGGGTCAAGAGACACACTGTATGAGGAAACCAAACAGAGGTTTGACAGCTACTCAGTGTTACTACCCGACTAAACTATACGTGATAGAATTTTTTTATTATTTTTTCCGTAATCAGCGTACAAAAAACTATAAAAATCACTGATTTTATGTTATGGTAACGGTTGATGAAATTGCTTTTATCAACTATTGAACAATATGCAAATTTCAAATCCAACTTTACATCAATACAACTGCTTCAAATAAAAAGTTTTGCTCTGGACTACACTGGAGCACCCTCCTTACAGTTGGACCACCAAAAGATGCACTAGGAAGTCATATATTTGACGCTCGTGGACAATTGGCTGATATCTTAACCACAGCGGGATTAAAAACGATCTCTTATTTGAAGAAAATGTTTTTTAACCCTGGAGATTATATAGAAAAATAAATTTGATTGTTTGTATTTTTGTGATGTTTTAATTAATTCAATGAAATAATTTGGTTTATATTTAAACGGGCCTTTACTCCTAGTTGAACCAAACGCATGCAGTTATTTTACAACCGCCTAATATAATATCACATCATTATCATAGGGCTTCAAGCAAGCCCTGATGAGATTTCTTTACTGATTTGTTGGAAACTATCCAGATTTTTATTTATAATTGCAGTTTAAGTTTTGTACTTTAGGTGGCATATACAATGCTCTTTGATTCAAATAATTACACTAACAACATCTCATTTCATGTATTGATGCTAACTTTAAAAAATAGTGCATACATTTGGCATTTTAACTTTCAAGGAGTAAATATGCTTTACTTCCGCTGAACGTAAGAAGCTGTATGTGTGCTCATTTATCGTGCGCAATAAATAAGGCATTGGCCTGAGCAGCTATTGAGAAGGCATACAACAAAACATTTTTTTTCAATTTAATTGCAAGTCGGCTGCTCCTAGAGTCAAATCAATTAATCAAATACATATACGGCAGCAAAACATATTTACACGCCACCATGTACACCCTAAGTAAATAATGCTTTGCCGGCTACACAATTTTCAATTTATAATTTTAATGAATGGCAAGCACCAGACACTACAAATAAAGGGTAATAAAAAGAAAAACAACATTAGTTCAGAACATTATTAGCAGTCAGTCAAGTGTTGTCTAATAAAGGTGAAAATAAATCACATTTCACAATAACTTATTGTATCTATTAAATTAAAAATGAAGAGGCACACGGGATAGTAATCAAAACTTGCATCCAACCATAAGTACCGATCTGATAAAAGAAAATTGACATAGTACGTAACGTCTTAAATATACGACACAGAAATTTCCTTATTTTTATTGTCAGTAAAAAACATATAATTTAATATTTCTACTTAATACGCATATATTAGTAGAAGCTTTAAGGGATAAACTACTAAAATAAAGCAAAAATTATTGTTAAAACTAACACATGTAAGAAGCTCAAAACAACTCCTGCCAGAAGTCCATTATAAAATCGAACACATCCAGCGAATTATAAAGGTTATTAAATCTATGAACAACTATAAGCCAACAAGAGAACTCACCCCAATCTACAAGAGCACAGCTATTTAAAATTTTTAGAATGGCCACTTTAGAATGGTCACTCAGAACCCTGCTTCCTATGTAAATAATGTGTCTTATTCTAGTTTAGGTCAACAATAAAATATAATAGCAGAACAAAATAATGATAATATCTTACTCTCGCAGTATCTTATAAAATTTGTAATTATGTTCAATTGGCTAAAGAGTTAGAATAGGATTATGCTCAACCTATTTACTAGCAGGGCAAATAAAGTTTCGTAATAATGAAACCATTAAGAATTGCATTATAGAAAGTGTATGGAATATCGCAGCGTTGATTGTAAATTTCACTATTTTTTCAAATGAGATAGACGTAGTGTGAATAGCCGTAGTTATTTTAACAACTATAATTAGCAGGCATACTTACACCATCGAGATACTACAGTCCACTCGAAAGCACCTACCATTATTTATAAAGGATAATTTGCACTATACAATAGACGTAGCTCAAATAAGAACAGTTTAGATAATAGTTTAAAAGCTGGGAATTGAGTTTGTGACATAAGGAAACTAAAAAGCTAAACATGCGCTATAAGGAGAGGGGAAGAGCATTCCACAAGACTATGTTAGATAATAGACTTAACCAAATTTCTAAAAACAGTCCCCTATACTGGACAAATGACTTAAATAAGCTTCCTAGGTATCTTTGTCATCAAGAGGTCTCTTTCAACTATGTAGAATATCAACAATCTACATAATAAGCACGACTGTAATAAATAAAAGCACAACCCTTATAACAAGAATACCAATTGGGAAAATATAGAGAATATCTGAAAGAAAATTTAACGATGAAAATGCTATTAAATACACCAAATGACATAAAAGAGGCAGTGGGAAACCTAACTGCCACCATAAAATGCACACTTTTAAAATCACAATAACTGAGAATTTCTTGTAACAACAATTATCTCTTGAATATTTGAGTCCAAATTAATAAAAAAATAAAAGCTCGATATTCTAATTAAAAAATAAGTGCAACTAACTGACTAATAAATAACTAAAGTATAAAAAATTAATAAATATATAAAGAATTCATCATCTGTTCTCCACGACGGGTACTTTGATAACAAAAAAGCTCCCAGCTACCACTTATAAAGCTCCCTAGAATAGGTATTTCGCCTTTAAGGCAGATGATCAACTTTGTATTAAGGACTCAGCACTGCTCTATCCAGTAGAGGTTTGCGCTAGTGGTTTTACTTAAAAAATCTAGAAAATCAGCTCACAAAATAGCATTTTCCAAACTAATAGGGAACATGGTACTAAAGAACTAAAACCCAAACTGGAAGAAGTGAGATAAATCCACAATGGTTAATGTGGCTTTCGTGATAATCATTGTTTACTCGAATAGAGTCATAGAGTTGTTTAAAATGGTTTTAAAAAGAAAAGAGTACGTTCAACTATTTTGTCAGATATAAGTATGACATCTTAGTCTCTTATAAAAAATCAAAAGTGTTTTTATTACATGAACCATATCACCATATATATAAACCATTACACTTCCAAACAAAAGCTAAAGACAGTTTTCCTACAATCCATGAGATTAAATTATGAGCACTCTGTTATAATCAGAGAAAAATTTGAAACATTCCCTGCCAATAAAATATAACAACGGCTACCTTTACCGACAATATGGCTGTACTATGCTTTCACTATTATTCAAAGCAGCTCATGATAAACACATAAAACCCTTTATATGCAATGGAATCCTAGCTACAAACATAGTGTATTAAAGTTAACTAAACTAAATCAATGCCAACCACTTTTACATTGAAACAAATTAATTCTTTTATCCCATATAAAATAAAGATAATAATGCTAAATACCTTAAAATACAAGTTCATCGTTGAGTAACAAGGTAATATTATATAAAAAACATTAGTTCTCATCTGGTTTTACAGAACGCATTTTTAAGGTTGCACGAAATCCCCAAATATCGAAATATTTCAAGGCTTTCCAAGAAAACCTCTTTGGACAATTGCTAACGCTGAGTGGTACATCAACAAACGTACACTCAAGATTCTACGATTTAAGTTTGAGATCATATCCCACGTCAGTAGATATATAGAACGAATAAGTGTTCACTATAGTGTATTAGTGACTAATCTATTTAACAACGAAGTCTTTGCAAGACGGTTAAATAAAAATAATTTTTAAGTTAATTAATTAGGTAATATACTGACCAACTGCAATTACTGTCAAGAGGCTACTTTTGAGTGGTAACTATTCACGTCATTGCATATACAACATATGTTCCTTAAATGCCGGCCAATGTTAATATAATAAAGATATAACTTGACAAATAATGAGAGTAAACTGCAATGCGCATGTGTGAACAAGGACGGATCGGTTATGAGTTAGATGTCAGTAAGTGAGCACAGGTGTTACGTGATCAATTTACATTTTTTTTTTTGGTTTACATACTAGCAAGCATTTGGATTGTTATCAAAATCTTCTACGTAATTAATATTGGATCTGCAGTCGCAATACCCACACTGTTGAGATGATTTTGGCACGTGCTATATTGTAAAACATTTTAAATTCGTATCAATTCACTAAAAGGCATTTTAGTTTGAGTCGCGGTTTTGGTGCAAAATATTCGTAAACCATAAAAATGTTTGTATATACCGTTTTATTACCCAACTATCTTATTTTAATTACAAAGTAAGTTACAAGTATCGCCAGCGTGGTCCAGTGGTTAAGGCGCGGGTTGCAGTGCGGACGGGCTCGAGTTCATTCCCGGAGCTCTCTGATGCCTGGCGGGTGGCTTACTCAGACACTAAAAATAATTGAGTATTTACGTTCACTCGAACAAGCGGCAGAAACAGCGAACGTATAAGAGCTTTAATCTTTCAGTCTGCTTTCCCTGCGGGGCGTTAGAACTTAACCATTATAGTCAACATTAACTGTTAAGTAATAACACAGAAAACCAAATGCAATAGAAGCTTGATACAATTAAACCAAATTTCCAATAACATTTAGAATTTTATAAAACACCCCAGGCTTTAAGTAAGGTACTTGCGGGTAATAAAGGAAACTTAGGGTACATTTAAAATAAAATGAAGGACACTGTAGATAATGGGAAGTTTTTATTGTTAATAAACTTTACCGCATCCTTTAAACCAGTTATAAATTTAAAATAGTAATTTCTACTACAAACAAAAATAAAATTTTAAGGATACTGCAAATTAGCCCCGTTATACTATACTTTTGTAGTGTAATAATCTACTAGCTATAAAATTTGAAGTAGAAACTATATTTGTATTTAGAACAAAAATTTTAAACAGTTATAATAAAAGCGTAAATTATAATTTTATTTGTGAACTAGTTACATTCCTTCTGTTTATTAATTTATATGAGAAATTTTCAAGTGGCAACTCTGTAACTTGCTTTCATAATTTTATGTTGCAGGAAAATTAGCATATCATCCAAATCAAAAGAATAAAATTTGCTTCACCATCTTCTACTATGCTTGGCTAGAGCTAAATTTTTACTGTCAATGTTAATGCTAATGAATGAAAATTTTCTATTTATTGTTCTGTTGCACATTTTCTTATCAGGGACATCAGCTACCAAGATGCACTAGACTTCTTGTTAATGTAGATGAATGCCTTCAAGCCACTTTTAATGTTATTGTATGTTGCAAGAATAGCATTGAATCATGCCTTAGTTAGCTTATTGATTGGATTTTGCCCAAAATTAACAAGATCTTCGCATTTTAATGATTTTAAATGATCTATTTATTGAGTAATTGGAATTCATGTATAGTATTTGATGGTAAACAAACAAATTAATCAAGTTAATCTGTAATACCGACACTGGGCAGGTCTACTCTGCTCAGTTACATATCAAAACGTGCTTTCTGTACTTTTATATATGACCAGATTCTTCAGAAACTTCTTCAATAATTCCTTAGTTATAAAATATTTTTCTAATTTTTTTATCAACATTCTATCTGGTAAGTTATGGTTTAACTCAATTTTTTTCTTAAATGATTATTGGTTATATTGTAATAGCAATTAAGTTTACACATTCCGCAATGGTGATACTTTCTGTCTGTTCTTATGTGTGCGAGTGAACTCTTTTAGCTTTTTTCTTTGCCATAATTGTCTATTGATGATAAACCTTTAGGCAGTAATTTTTTTTATCTGTTATACATATTTTGTTTGGGATTATTCTCTACACTGAGATTATTATATCTCTATATAGCAGATGATAAAGGATTTTTGATGTGGCGGGCAGACTTATTTCAGCAAATCTTATTCTTCTCCTCATCACTTTCTCGTTTTTTGTTCTTAAAGTTGACAATTTCCAGCAACAAGTTTTGGTTTCATTAAAAATATCGCTTCTTTCTTAAAACTTTTAGTATCTAAAAATCTAAAATTTGCTATCAATTGCTGCAAAACTTTATTTTTTACCAATACTTTAAAACAAGCAGATAAAAATAAATATTAAAAAAGTGTCTTAAATTATTTGTTTTAATTTATAGCTTACTAGATTAAGTTAAAAAAGAATATTTAGTTAATATGATGTCTGTGTAAACTTCGAAAAGTTTTTATTTAGCAATGAGACTCTTGTGTTCACCACTTTGATGGACTGTACAGTTAACCTAGCGGCCACTGTTTTCTTAGTCTTTCTGTTTTTAGTAGATCTAACAAGACCCGCGTGGGCAAGTTTCGGAAAACTAAAATACATTCTCAATAGTGGTAAATTACCACAATATTTAAAAACTCGTATTTTTGATCAATGTGTGCTACTAGAACTGATATACAGCTTCCAAACAAACTCTGACCAAAGCAAGTATAAACAAACTTATTAAGACGTAGAAAGCCTTGTTAAGTTCTTCTATGCATCAGATCGTAAAGCTTTCGAGCGGTGTGCGTTGAAGCGCTTTGCGCTTTGTAAGAAGTGCAAGCCCTACTTTTTCCCCCACTTAAATGCAGCTACTGGCATATAAATGGAAAGGAGGCTATTTTTAGGCCACTAACACTGGTTCTGTTGAATTTCTGATCGCAAATTTGGATTCTTCGTCAAATTTGGCTGTTCCTTTTGTTTTTACTTTCCTTATCCTATAATAAGGAAAGTAATGTAATAGGCGGAAATTTGACCTACCCAGTTTTTCACATTTCTGGAAAAAATATAGCCCCAGGACATCAAAAAAGTTGGTTTGGTCCATTGGTTCGTGTGTGTGTGTCTGTCGGTCTGTCAGTAAACAGGATATCTCGAGAACCGTAAGAGCTAGAGACTTGAAATTTGGTACGGAAGTTACTTGTAGGTAGGGGGCGCAGTGCGAAGCTTTTGGTAAAAATCTACAGAGCCGTTAGGTCGCAAGGTCGCAAAATCGGTCGCAAAGCGGTCGCGAATCTAAACGGTTGATGATACAAAAAATTTATGAGAATAAAAATGATTTGTTATCATGAGATAAATATGAATTTAAAATAAAAGTTGGTAAAATAGGAACTCGAAAAAAAATTGAAGCTCAGGATTTATAATATACCGGGTGTTGTTTCGGGGAATTTATATTACTGGATGGATCAGACCAAGACGAACAAAAAATTACAATGAAATTTTTGATCCGAGGTCAAATAAATAAGTTATAGCCGATGAAAAATTAATTAAACGGACCAATCACAGCCTGCTCGGAGAGCTATCGGGTCGACTGCGGGAAGACGGGGGGGGGGGGGGAAGCGCTTGGCCGCTAAGAGGGAGCACCCAGGAGATAATGGGGAAGGCCGTGTCGCCGAGCTCGCACGGTTACCTTCAGTGACGTAGCAAAATTTTAAGTACGAGTCAATTATTGTCTTGTACTGTTTATTTTAATCAGCTTTCGAGTGTTGGACTCGCGCCTCGTCCTTTTTTAAAATAACAAGTTCCGGGACAAGAGCAGCGCAGGGCCGAGACGATGGACTCGGTATAATATATAATAATAGGATAAGGAAAGTCGTGTGATGTTCACACCAGATTTTTTTCAGAGGGAACTGGCGGTAAGGGGATCTGTGGTTTTGTATTATAAGGAATTTCTAAAGGTTTTTCCAACTGTGTATAGATTTTTAAAATAAAAGAAGCTATTTTTTAGGTCACTTGCGCTGGGTTTCTTAAATTTCTGATAGCGGATTTAGATTTTATGTCACATTTGGCGTTTATTTTGTTTTTCCAGGTAAACCAATGTCCAGGGTATTTTATGTGCTATCCTTATAGTTTATAGAGGGAGGAAAAAATATTGAACAAGGTCATATTCACACCTAGCTACTTGCTACAGCAATTTTTGGAATTTTTTTGCCTTTTCCTCTTCCACAAATGGCACGTGGAGGTCTTTCTGGATTCTTCTGTTGTAACACAGTGTGTTCATCATGCTCTGAATATTCTTGATTGGCCTCAATTTGTATTATCAATTCATGTTTTCTTAGCACATCCCCATACCAACATTGTGCATGTCCAATTATAATATCGAATTACATAACTAGTCTTTATTGTTATGGAACAGTTTGAGTTTGATCTAAGGACACAGTACGTCTAACTTTTAAGATAATTTGTTGTTGCTTTACTTTACCAACGTTGATAAAAAGTTGATTGTTGATCAAATTTGAAATAAGTTGTTTTGGAATTTAGGGGTTAGATTTTATTTTACTGTAGTGAGTGAACACGTGACAATTTTGTTGTAAATGTTATTTGTATAGGTCTAATTTAAATTATTTAAATTATAAATTTGCAGGCCCATTTACTTAAATTGTTAAGATGTACTTGAAAGCGCTCTGTAGCTACAATAGCACTATTGTAAGTAGAACAACATTATTAGTCACAATGTTAATATTTTCGGGAATGTCTAGAGTATAAAGGAGTGCAATAAGAGTCCTACCACGTTTACCTGAGGTACGTCCGTTTTTATTAGACGAAATGAAGATAGTTCGTTGCTGTACTTTAGAGCAAAATAATGAACGTTAAGACACGACTTTCACAAATATCATATGTCGATAGAGGTAGAACTTTTAGTTTTTATAGTAGGCTTGTACCATACTTTATCAAAGATTTATTGATTGGCTATTCGGTGAACTGGTTGGGAATGATTTTTGCAAAAACAAAATTAATTTTATTTCATCTTGAAGTTTATTTAAAAAGTTTTTAAACAATTTGCCTTGTAGTGGTGGGAGATTAATACAAAAAAGTTAGACAAAGTAAAATATTATTTATCAGGTGGAATTTAAATAGTTCAATTTGAATACAAGCTTTTCCAACTGCTGTTTTTAGTTAATTTAACTTATTTGTAAGCAGTTTTATGACATCCATATTTAATTATCAGTGTATGTCACCCAAGGTGTTTAACAAATATTCAATATTTTCAATGTCTCAACTTTAGATAAAAAAAACACAACTGCTCCAATACAAGTTTGCACAGCTTGATTAAAACAAGCATTAAGAGAGTGACATTACAAGTGAAATATATTAAAAATGTATTTTAGGTAACATCCTTTTAGGGCCTCTTTATGTTAGTACCTTTGTCATAACCCTAGTTAGAATATTTGTATTATTCTGGAGTACTTCAATTTAAGAATCGTTTTATCTGTGCTTATATATCATTAATGAAAAAAGAAGATTCAGAAACACTGACACCAACTCATTGGGAAAAACCTTCTGTCTAGAAATAATAAAACATAAAATACATAGACTTAATTACCCTTCAGCTTTAATCAATAGTAGCGTTAATTAATAAAAACTATTACATTATTATACTAAAATAAGCACTGTATAAATTATTCATGTAATAAATCAACATAAACTACGCTTTCTGTATGTGAACGCGTAAGTGGTAAACATATTTCACCAAGAGTATTCTTTTAAATAGGGTTTGCTTCCGCGTAAATAAAAGAAAAAATAATATAACTGTGTATAGGACAATAACCAGATCTTTGAATTTGCACAAAGTAAAAGTATTTTATTAAATAGGGCCTCTAAAACCATGGACCTTAGGAATATTACTGGTTATCCTTCTTTTACTATACGCAACATCTACACATTTACTTGTTATCCTAATAGATCGGTTGTAAATATGCAGTTCAAAAACTATTGGATATACATATACATGATCTTCTACTAATAATGTCACTATTATGCATTCTTCGTATTATTATACTTCATAGAACGTATATCACTTTAAAATAATACTAAAACTGCGCTAACCGAAAAATTTAAAAGAAAAGCGCTGCTGTCTTCATTACTTATTAATAATGGCAATGGAAAAATTAATTAAAATTAGCTGTCAATGCTCTTCACTTTGATAGCGCGTTATAAATATTTTATACATTTTCATTACGTAGCATCTAAATTATAAATTTAAATTGAAATAAAACAATAATATAGTATCACTAGTAAAATAAATACTACCAATTAAATGACGCGAAGTAGAGTAAGATAGTGTTACAATGACAAAATGTTCTTCTAAACTTTATAGCACTAAATATATTTTTCAAATTCTACTTATGATTAAACATTTTTATTGTTTACTCTTAGAGAAACACTCGTGGAGTGCAAGGATGCTGCTGTAGAGATTAGTACCTTTTGTCAGCAGTTGGACACATCTGAAAGTACCAGATGAATTGCTGCAACTGCGCCTCACAGGAACGCCAGCTCTTTTATATGGTTTTATGTGCCACACCTCATCATCGAAATTAAATAAAAATAATACTAAATATATGCCTGTAAATCATTTAAGAATTTTATACCTCTTTTGGATCAAGTCGTTAATAAAATTATTACTTCCATTAATAAATTGAATTTAATATAAGCTTAAGATCCAAATGCCAACAAAGAAGATGACTAAATCGAAAATTTTTATAGCGAGCTAAATAAATTTAAATAAAACTAACACATTTTTCAAATTATCGGATCGGCAATTATACACGTGAAATAATTAAAATATTGTCAAAAACCAAAGTGACTATATATAAATAATCAATAAATTTAGAAACATGACGAAACAGATAAAAACGTATTCTGGAGTCAACGTAGCTTTTGGCCACAACTAATAAAAGCACGGGCAAAGAAAAACGATAAAAAGGGTGAGTAATAACAAAAAAATAAATATCAGAATTATGAAACCATGACGCTTCTACTAGAATTACTTTTGTTATAAAGAAAAATAACCCAAGAGAAGTAAATCGTTAAGTCTAAATATAAAACAAAATAAAAACAAATGGAAAAATGCCGAAAAATATAAACAAAATATAGGCAATCCAAAACCAAATTAGAAAAAAATTGAAGTGCTAGAGAAGCCTAGATGTAAGACAAATGTAAAGAAATCAAACAAGTAGACATCCCGATTTTAGTTTATATAAGAAGATAAAAGAAGCATGGGGCGTAAGCTATACTTAAATACTTTAAAAGATGAAAATTGAATTGGATTTGGAATTGAGAAACTAGAATGAATACATCGAAGAATCATTTTATTGCGACAAATCCACAAAATACCAATATAATAAAAAATACCAATAAAACTAATAAAAGCAAATAACGCTCCTGGACCTGATAAAGTGTACAGCTAATTATTAAAATTACTAGATGAGAATGCCTTATCTCTCTTGATAGAATTATTTAATAGCATGTACCAAATAGGAACGACGCCGCACGACCGGATGCCATCTTCAATTGTTACTATACCAAAGAAGCCGTATATTGTTGAGTCTAATGAGTATAGAACTACAAGTTTTATGAGCCACATCCCAAAGATTTTTCTTCAAATGATGCATACCAGATTGTACAAAAAATGTGAGGCAAATATTAGTAACACCCAGTTCTAATTTTTTATCTTGAATGTGCTAGTGCAAATGTACCAAAAATGTTTTCGGATGTTTCAGAGATTATACAAAAGCCTTCAAAAATGTTAATGTTAAAAATGCTAAATAATTTAGTATAGATCAAGACTTGTGCATAATTTATAAATCTTTATTATGGCAAAGCAGCTAAGATAAAGATAGAAAACACATTACCAGAATAAACAGAAATAAAGAAGGGAGTCATGACGAGATGCGTATTATACATAAAAGAATGAAGGACAATACTTAATGGTTAAAAATAATACGAGACATGCGCATGATACTATGATCCTAGCCAACTACGTTGAAGATCTACAGAGAATAATAGAAAAAATAAAAATAGTAAGTGAAAAATGTTTTTAGTATAAATAAACAAATGTGTGGTGTTTACAAAGAACTGCAAACAGCTAGTGGGTTTGTATATAGGGAATAAAACAGTTAAACAAGTGCATCGTCACAAATACTTAGAAAAGCTAATTAACAAAGACAGTCAGCATAGGCAAGAATTGGTAGCGTTTCTGGAACAAGCCCGACTGACCTTTATTAAAATGAGAAAAATGTTAACAGCATAAGAGTTCTCATTTTAAGTTAAATAGTTCAGTGTTACAGATTCTGCAGTACAGCATAGAAAGCTGAATACTTAATAAAGAAACAATAAGGAGAATAGAAAATTTTGAAATGTGGATCTATAGGAGATTATTAAGATTACCTTATACAGATAAAGTAGTGAATATTAAAGTACTACACTAAATGAATGAGAACATCGAATTACTATTTACAACAAAAAAAAAAATTTAGATGTTTGGATCATTTCACATGCAATATCAAGTACCAGATACTATAAATAATTATGTAAGGCAAAATCGCAGGACGGAAATCTGCAACCCGACGTTAATCTCTTCTTCTTCTTCTACTTTATCGTCTACTTCTTTTTCCTCTTATTTAAACTTACAGCTTGTTCTATTCTAGAATACTTTACTGTACTTTGGAAAAGGGCTGGCGCTGCAAGCAGACTACTAGACCCCTTAAAGGCCGCGCATCACCTCCGTTTTCAACATTAAGATAGCATGAAGTACCCTCAATTGGTATCCATGGCCTCAGAAATTTCGGATTGGCTCGAGGAACAACTGGAAGCACGTGGGATTGATGCTGTAGTGTACACTCGCTACGTTCTCAGTCTACTCCATCGTGACCCTGTGGATGTTGTATGTCCTGATCAAGATTTGCATTTCACTCACCCAAAAAAGTAGTCTAGCCGACCTATTCGATTCATTCTTTTTCTCTCATTGAAGTCATATTTTAATTGCATGTAGGAAGTGAGGCGGTCAGGAAGCGATCGCAAACGTTTCCGCTGCTTTTCAGAGTGGCGGGATCCTGCGCAAGCTGACCCGGAACAGCTGAAGCGTTCGGCTGCGATAGAGTGCCTTATGTCCGCTTCTGACCAGAACTGTGGAATTGAATCTTTGGTTGATGAGCTGTGCGAAAAATTGAAGAAAGTTAAAAGCAACGCAGCCATAAACGCAAATTCGACGGCTTCCAGTAACAACGTAGACCTCCAAAGCATTTCCTCCCCGCAAGACTTGGCTAAGCAGTACTACGCAGCCTTTCCTCCACTAGCCCAGCACCGTGCACCCAGTACTCCAACTAGCATAGTAACGCTGACACCCAAGTGGTTTTCGTCTCCAAAGAAGAAGGGTGCTCGCAGGCAGAATCGTTAGGCCAGCTTTGACGAGAAGCTCCACTATAAGATTGATACAGATACTATGAAGCCACGCAGCGGTGGCAAGCAAAGGCTTGGGTATTTTAGTCGCAGCCGCAACGACCTCGGATATTCTCGCAGTATGGCCAAGTCAGTGGAACGTTCTGAAAGTATGACTGACTGGGACTTGTTTATGTTTGCTAATAATACAAAAAACAAGTTTTCAAACAATAATTCAGACAAGTTTGGGAATATTGCAGAAGAGAAGGTTGGGCTGTTGCAGAATTCTGATTTAAGTGGGAAGTCGAAGCTGGCTGATAATAACAAAAATGCTTGGAATAGTGAGGAGAGTATTAGTATTTGCGATGACCTGCCTGTAGACATTCTTGAATTGCTGGATTCTCCAAGCCCTCAAGATTATACAGTTGAGATGATGAATTTGGCAAAGTATTCTTACTTGTCTTGTTTTGTCCATTCTGAATATATGTTAATTTCATTCTTCTCTTCGATTTCTAATCCAATCTCGTATTATTTTTTGAATGCTACATTGTTCTGGTATATTGTCGCTTTGTATTTGGCCTCTCAAAGTTTCAGTAATTTTTCTTAGCGTTCTTGTTTCCGCAGTTTGGACCATCTATTGGGCCTATGCTGTATATGAGAGAGTTTCAGCAGCGTATGTTCGTATTGGCCTTGCGATCGCCTTATAAATGCGTATTTTTGCTTTTATTCTTAAGTATTTATTTCTCCATATACAATCATTCAAACGTATCTTTTCGTATAGTGTATTTGCAATAGTTATTTCCACTCTCAAGTAATAGAAGCTATTGACTTATTCTATTATTTGTTCATATCGTTGGAGCTTGCACCGTACGGGCTCCTCACTAATTGTAAGACATTTAGTTTTTGAAGTAAATACTTTTTAATTATATTTGTTGCATTTTTCGAAAAATGAAATAACAGTCTTTGTAAATTATTCTTTACTATCTGCGACTAACGCGACATCGCCTGCATAAAGAACCATCATAATTTGGTGGTCAGTTATTTTATATTTTTCTAGATATACCATTTTTTAAAATTATTTTATGCATTAATAAATTGAATAGCAGTGAGCTTAATGAGTCCCTTGTCTGATGCCTTTATTACAGATATTTCTTTAGATATTTGTTTATCCTGATTTCACTAGCGTTCTATTAATAGAATTAAATTATCTGGTGCATTATTCTCTTCCAATATATGCCGTGAACATTGAGTCATTGCACGACCTACTTAGATGGTATTTTAGTATATTTTGACTAACTTAATAATTATCAAAGCTAAACTTTCGCCACCATATTTAATATTTCATTAGTAATATTATTTTCACCTGGGGTTTTCTTGTTTTTTAACTTTTGTAATGCGGTTTTTATATTTTCCTAATTGATTTCTAGTTTAGTCCGTATTTCTTAAGGTCGATCAATACTCTTCATTCTATTTAATGGGCTGTCTGCATATAGATCTCTAAAATATTTTAATTATACTTACTCATCTACTTTCCTATTTTCTGTATATTTCTTGACTTATTTTCTTTGGGTACGCATCGATCTCCAAACTTGCTTTGTTAACCATGGAAGATTCGTTCTAAATCACGAGTGTACTTTTCTCAAGTTTCCTTTAATATTTATAATATTTACCGTTGACTTTGTTTTTGACTGCTTTGTATTTTTCATGGCGTTGTAAAGTTTGTTCTGATCTATATTTTAGATATGCTATTTTTTTCTAGTATGCTAATTCTTTCGCTTCTGTAGAGACTTTTTATGTACATGTAGCTTACTCTTAATTATTGTTTGTGTGGCAAGTGCGTCTCTCAAGGCATTTATTTATTTTTAGTTTTTTAAGCCTCATCTATGTTGTCTGCTTCCAATATAGAATTTTGAGAGATATGGTGCTTTAATCTCTCTGGTTAAAATCTCGTATGCTTGGGTCTTCTAAAATTTCTCTCTTTATTTGTTGTGTAAAAATGGGTGGGGTACTTTTGGACTTTTGCCTAATATTAGCTTATAATTGCTTTAATTTTAACGGAATTTAATGCTCGGGCATATCGGAATGATGTACATGTTCGTTTAATGTTACAGTCGATAACAGATTGGCATCCCCTACTATTTCTCCAGGTGTATTTATACTACATTTTACAGTATGGCTGAAATAAGTATTATTGATTTGTAGGTTGTTAATTGCGCAAAATTAAGTTAATGTTTCCTTATTATTGTTTATAACTTCTTTGTTGAAGCGATGTTTTACACCCGATAAAATATCATGTCTTATTCTTGCATTCAAATCTCCAATCAAAAACATGGACTAATTATGTGGGATTCTTGCTAGTGCCTTCAAGCAGACCGAACGTGCGTGCTGAGCTATACCTGAGTTATCACAACGACGGAGCCGCAGCCGTAGCCTTGCTTAAGGTCAGGCAAATTTATATATTTATTAATTTAATTTCAACGTTTGGCTTATGCGCCGCACGCTGATAAGTGAACCTGAGGTCAACAATTGATAATAACAGTCGCATATTATTGCAATCCATTAAACTGTACGTATAAACATACATATTCTAATATACGTAAGCTGTTAATTCATGTTTCCAATTATTGGAAACGGTGCGTCCCGGTCCTCCCGGTCCACCTGGTACAACATTCAATGCTCAAACCCCTCGAGAAAATTATGGCTACATTTAACTTTCCCAACATGAAAATTTTCCGCATGTACAACAGCAAGACCTATACAGACTTCAAACAACCCTGCAATTTGTAAACGCACCTCAAAATCAAACCTTACTGCCGCCCCTCCCACACAATAAATCCGTATACAAATACATTCCCCAGGAGATGCAAACGATTACAAGCCAACAAACATATAATTTGAAAATACCGGCAATACTGACGAACAAGACGACAAAACAGATTACGAAGACGATGCAAGTTTAACCGACTGCCCTAATTATGACGATCAGAATAACCCAACCCCAAAACACAGCTGGCAAACGACTGCTAAGAAAAGGAGAAGAAATTCACAGACAACACTTAACTCACAACAAGCTAGTCAAACCTTGACTTCTAACAGATTTGATATATTCTCGCAAATAAGAAGTGATAACAACCCTGAAACAATTCCCAGTAACTCACCCCCAAAAATCCCCAAACCTCCACCGATATACATTTATGAGTTAATAATTATGACGAGATGATTAACGAATTCACGAACGTTATCGGGAAAGGGCAATACTATACAGTAGCACTGGCCAACAATGTGGTCAAAGTCAATGCCCGAACTATAGATGCTTATCGGAAACTTACGACACACCTTAGAAACGAAAATATAGTGCACCATACTTATCAAATTAAGGAAGAAAGGGCTTACAGAATTGCTATTCGCAACCTACACCACACTATACCAACTAAACTAATAACGGAAGAGCTAGCAGCTCTGGGACATAAAGTACGTAACATCATAAATATAAGACACAGAACAACTAAACTGCCACTGTCGCTATTTATGGTAGATTTGGAGCCAAACGAGAATAATAAAAAGATATTTGATGTAGAGTATCTAAGTAGCATAAAAGTTAACATTGAACCGTCCAGAACTAAAAATACTATACCGCAATGTATGCGCTGTCAGAATTATGGCCATACTAAAACGTACTGCAATAGACCATATAATTGTGTTAAATGCGGTGCAACACATAGCACGTTTGTATGCAAGAAATCTCCAGACACTCCAGCAAAATGGGCTCTATGCCAAGAAAGCCACCCGGCCAACTATAAAGGGTGTACTGTATATAAAAATCTCCAGAGATCTAGAAATACAACATATAGAGCAGTAAGAAATAACCCACGTCAAACCCACAGGTGCCCCCACCATGGATAACCTGAACTTCCCACCCCTTAGAAATAGGACTGGCAACGCAAACAACGCAGCTAGCACATATACTCCTAAAAACACACTAACGTATCAACACGCAGTTACAGGACAAAACAACATTAATGATCTACTTTCCAACTTCCTTGCAGAATTTAAAGCAATGTTCGCGCAACTTATAAGCCAGAACAGCATGGTGCTCAACATGCTCCACAGTAATTAACAAAATATCTAAAATGGCTAATTACCTACGTATTGGTACCTGGAATGCCAATGGCATTACCCGACACATCCCGGAAATAATTACCTTCCTACAAATGCAACAAATCGATATCCTATTAATTTCCGAAACCCATGCAACAGAAAGAACAATAGTTAAAATCCTGAAATATACTACTTACCTTGCCAATCATCCAGACGGCACAGCTCACGCTGGATCAGCTATAATTGTCAAAACACAATTTCCCACTACGAGATGGAGCCTTTATAACTAACAAAATACAAAGTGCAAATTAAAATAGAAGTTCTCCTTCCCTGGTCATTGCGTCCATCTACAGCCACCACGTCACCCCATCACAATTGAAGAATACGAGGAATCCTACAACCCTGGGGCCAAAATTTGATGCTGATTGGAACATCTTCAAGCACCTTGCTCAAGGATTGCCACCCGAAAGGACGGAGACTTAGCTAAATCCAACGAAACAACTACAACTACCTACAATGGTGAACCAACATACTGGCCCAGTGACCCACATAAACTGCCAGACTTACTTGACCATGCAGTTACCAATGGCATAGCGAATACTTATCAACAAACGGAATCCAACTTGATCTATCCTCTGACCATACGCCAATCATTATAAGTATCAGCACGATATTAAGAAAGACCCTCCTTTAAAATTATGCAACAAGCATACTGACTGGGAATATTTTGATTGCGAAACCTGGAAATTACACCCAAGCACAATCCTACAGACCAATAAGTCTCCTGGCACTCCTTTCAAACTTCTTGAACGGCTACTACTCAAGCGCATTAAGAAATCTCCGTACCAAAACCACTTATCACTGCACAGTTCACCAACCACCGAATCATCACTCATATAATGGAAAGCATGGAGAAGAAGAATGTATGACCAAAGGTGTTCCTAGACATTAAGCAAGCGTTCGACAAAAAGTGGCAAAATGGCGTATACAAACTCAAATTACACTCCCATCAGCTATACGTACTACTCAAGATACCTCACAGACCGAACCTACCAAGTCAAAATGAACAGTGCAGTCTCAGATATCCATCCAATCAAGTCCGAGTCCTGCAGGCAGCGTCTTGGGACCACTGCTATATTTAATTTATACATCAGATGCACCAACCACAGACAACACTATACTTGCGACATTTGCTGACGACACGGCCATCCTTTCAGTCAACCAATCTCCTGAACTTGCTGTGGAACATCTTCAACAGCATCTAGACTCACTGCAAGCCTGGTTCCATAAGTGGAGAATTACAGTCAATACTGATAAATCGGCTCAAATAACCTTCACTATAAGACGTATCGAATGCGCTCAAACCAGCATAAATAAACACCAATTCCAATCCATAGGAAGTAAAATACCTCGGCTTGCACCTCGACCAAAAACTCAATTGAGCTCGCATATCAAAGCCAAAAGGAAGCAATTAGATCTCAAAATCAAACAAATGGCATGGTTACTTGGAAAACATTCCCAACTCTCTCTATCAAACAAAGTTTTGCTGTATAAAGTCATCCTGAAGCCCATATGGTCCTACGGGATTCAACTCTGGAGATGCTCCAAAGCGACACACACTAAAATCCTTCAAAGATTCCAGTCCAAAACCCTCCGTATGCTGGCCAATGCACCATGGTACATAAAGAACGACACCCTTCATAACGACCTAGGAGTTCCCTACGTAGATAGTGAAATCAAAAGGTTCTCAACTAACTATAGCAGTAACTTGGCAGGACACCCTAACCAACTCATTGAACAACTCTCCAATCAACCGGACATCGCAAGAAGGCTCAAACGACAATGGCCGCTGGACCTCGCACAACCTAATCAAAACTGATGTAATCATTAGGGAGACTAGCACTGGCTAGAGCTCCCCGCATGACATTGTATTGTTATATAATTTTACTTAATACTCAAATTAGGAGTAGATTGTAAATACGCTGGTTAAATTAATTAAAAAAGAATTATGTGGAATTGTATTAGTACGTTTTGTATCTTTCTCTACAATGTTTCAGTACCTTGTTTGGGTTTTGAATCTTCCAGTGCGCATACACTTGTAATATGCATTAAGTTTATCCGCAGTGATATTGCTGCGATTCTCTCAGAGGTGTATGACACGCTATCAATGTCGCTTTTATAATCTCTTGTGATTAGTATACCTACCCCTCCTTTCCTAGTTAGTCTTTTCCTACGCTACTGTAGATGAGAATATAGTGTTAATATGGAATAACGGCCCTATCTTCCTTTTTTGTCTTATTTATAAACAATAAATATCAATTTTGTGTTTTACAAATTCTAACATAATTCCTTCTTGTTTTTTTTTATTCTAAGATCTTATATTCCAACAACCGAATATAATAATTCGTTTCCTTCATATTCGTGTTTTTCGTTGCTGCGCCTTTTCCGCCTTCATAGTATCAGTCCTATTCCGAGGATTCAGTCTAGATATAGAAGCGTCTGTCTTTTTACAGTGTGTAGGTTGTTAGCCTGTTCTACTAACCCTCCTGTTTTATCCGGGCTTGGGACCGAAAACTACAACCTACGAGTTGCTCAATCCACTCAGTGACTGACATTGCTCTATAATCTACGACAGTAGTCATTAATTGAACTGTTCAGACTAGCAACATCTAAAATAAACATAGCAATTATGGTAAGCAAGAAGAAGAAAAAGAGGCACTTGCGAATTAGTAATATACATATGACAATATAACACAAAAGTTTGAAAGAAAGTAGTCAAAAAAATTAAGAAATGTTATTTATATTGAACGTAAAATAAAAAGTGTTCTACATATGGGTAAAGTTATTTAAAATTAGCACAAAGAACAATAAACGATATTAAGTAATTTTCAAAGTAATGATTATATACACATAATTTATGTTATACTTATATTGGGAAATTTAATTTCCATCTATACAACGTAAACTTTTTTATTTGTACAAATAATAATGTTTACCGAGGTCCTTCCTTTTTAATAGAAAACTTTTGTATCACAAGTATTATTTTAGCAAGCGTTCATGTTATAGGCTCTTTCTGTAAATTACCGAGTCATGTAAAAGTTTTAAATTTATTAATTTACAAGATCCCCCCTATTGTAAAAACAGGGCAGCAATGGAATGCCTCGCTAAAAATCAGAACCCAACGTGAACAACTTGTAAATTGAGAAATCAGTATCGCTAAGGGCTTCCGAGGTAGGGGAGCCGCCGTAACTGCGCCTACGTGAGGTTAAAGCTTTTCCGGTTTAACGTTACACCTTCAAACGACAGTCGAGAGCCCGCATATAAATCCCCAGCCCCGAACACAATTAAGGAACGTTGTACAAATGCCGAGTGTTTATTTTAACTTAGAATTCAAGGTACAATGTGAGGGATGTGACTGGAAACAGAAGAGAAACAAGTAAGAATTGCGCCATGAAAGTTCACCGGCTGCATTTGGAATCGCGGCCAAATCCGGCGGCCGCAAACTTGTCCGAAGTTGCAAATACCAGGGAAATGAGTTTTCTTTGAATTCCCATTTCCATAACCTACGGTTTGGCCAACTTCCCAGCCGCGTATGACACGCTTCATTCTTGTTCGAAAAACTGCCCGGCCGCGCAAAGGCTGCCGGGATTGGCTTGCGCTGAATAGATTATACAATCAGCTCTAGCCAAGTGGCCATAAAAGTGGAAAAATTTTTGTTGTCAGCGAGGAGCCCCGAGTGCCGCGATCGATGGGAGCCAAGGGCCTGCAGCCAATATCTTCTCGCTAGCGATCGCAAGATTTCGCACCAGCCTTGTAGCTTGCGCAAAACAGCAATTACTTTCGTGCCTGTGGTATTTGTTATCCACTAATTAGATGATTTACTTCCGAGGGCTTAATGCGGGACAGCTCGCCTGCTCCTTTCATGCCGTTACGAGACGGGCCTTCGTAAATGGGAAGCAATTCGGAGCTATGCAGCAGCCCAAAATAACAGTGCCACTTAAAATGTTGACTAGTGTATTGAGTTACATTTAATACTTCTTCTTAATGACAATAAAGATACCTAATAGCATATTAACTTTTAACAAATAAAACAGGGTTCTTCAACAGTAAAGAGACAGGACATAAATAGTTTATTATAAATACGAAATATTTTTGAAATGTTGAAAGTAAATGCAGGCAATAGCAGCAGCAAAGCCAGAAAGTCTGGCACAACGTTTAGCAGAATATTACACAATTATAATAATAGCATGTAATACAATAATTTTATAATATATAAAAAAGACCTCCGTTTGCACATGCGTGAAAAATATGAGGGAGTTTAATAGGCAACGTGGAGTAGAAGAAGATAAATAAAAAATAAATGCTACTGTAGAAAAACCCGCCAAGTGTGAAGTATGTGCAGTAATGCGATTTCTGTACCTGAAAAACTTTTCGGTAGATAAGATTTATGGCGAATTGTGTAATGTTTATGGATCAAATGCGATGAATGAAAGTATCGTACGTCAGTAGTGCCGCAGGTTTACAGATAGAGAGTTTCACAATAAGGTACCTACATCTGTAGCCACCGATAAAGTTGTGCAGGAAAGCAATTAAAAGGTTTATTATGCACATGAAGCAATGACGTATCACTGCGCTTCAAGATATGGTTACAGGATAGCTTCATTCCCTGACGAGAATCTTTTCAAACCTTGTAAGACGTTATAACAAGTGCCTTAATTTGCATGACGGCTATGTCAAAAAGTAATGTATTGTGTGTTTCCAGTGTGTGTAATAAAAATTCTGTACCTATGCGTATCTGACATTGAAATGTAAGATTATCATATTTTATGTATCTAAGAAGACCAAGCAACTGAGCATTGCATAACAACGCTTAACTACAAAAGAGCATCCATTTTCTTAAATTAATATCCGAGATGGTAAGTAAAAGTATTTTAGTATTCTTTGGTCGATTTATGCAATATCAAAAGTGATTAGATAAACATATTTAATAGGTATTTTGATAAATATGTAAATTTTTGATTTACATGTGACTGTTAATATTTAATATTTTTATAAAGAGATAAAACTTATTAACTATAACTAAACATATTACCATAATATTGTGTTTTTAGGCTTCTGGGTCTTTTCGGTACATTGTTTTGTAAAATGGGTAACAATCTCAGTTTTTTGTTATTTAGACATCTTATAATTATGCATTATAACAAAAATATTGTACAGTAAGGACAGAATTTTGGGCATTGTAAATAAAAACATATTTAAGATTTTTTTAGAGTGCAAAAATTACAAAATAAATAAAAGATTTTACAGGAAATAAGAAAACAGAAATATTTTTCAGCTATTTAAGAACGTAAATTAGTCTATGGGAGCAAAAAAATTTACGGAACACGTTATTGTCAAGTATGATACTCACATTGCAAATAACACGCAGCAATGCCCTCTTGAGATAAGACTACTCTAACAAAACATAATTTTATTCTAGTTGTTAATGTAGGAAGCTGTGTTTTAAGACTTTTTAAGTATATAATTCTGCTGCAACCCAATTCACGTCTTTCTGGGATCTTTCCGTATAACATTGATTGCATAGAGCCATATCTTCTTTTATTTCTCTTTATGTGTTCCAAATATTTTAACTCTCGTGTCTGTACCGCACTAATAATGAATTTTTTTTATCCTTCGATATACTTCAATATTTACATAGTCGATCCATGAAATTCTAAAGTCTTCGATAAAGTCCGATTTCAAAAGCTGTCAGCTTCTTGTTGGTTTCTTCTCTTAGAGCCTAAGACTCGACACAGCGAACCGAGAATGCGTAGGATCGGAGAAGCCTTATTTTAATTGAAATAATAAGAGAATAACTTTTGAAGACTGACAACATTTTAAGGAAAAGAGATTTTAATCTTACAATACGGCATAATATTATGTAAATTATTCCATTGGTTATTAAGTCTTTTATTATTCACTACGATGTATATATATTTAGTGTTGTTAATATTATGCTGTTGTAAAGCCCTAAACCATCTGTAATAATAGCGGTAGCATTAGCATTCTTGATGTTATGTACTGGTTGTCCGTTAAGAAAAATTCAATGATTTTTATTCTTGAGTGGCTTTTTGAAATTATATTCAAAATACACGTTAAACAGTAACTAGGACAACAAACAACTTTATTTTACTCTTTTAAGTATTTCTACTGCTTCAAGTTGTTCTTTATGCACTTTGGTATAGGCAGATTAACCCCAATATAATTGCGAAATGCTTTACAAGTCCTTACCATCCATACCAATCATACCAGTCAATACATCTATCATCTTAGTATGTTGCAGAAAAATTACGAAACAGACGTATATATCAGTGTTAACATACATACATTTCTAAATGTCACCTTTATACTAAACAGGGTTTATCTCGTTCATAGTGCGTCTCCAAATTTTTGCAAATTTTGTATATTACTTTGTAGATAATTTTTAAGAATACATTTAACAGATGGCTTAGGAGGCTTTACATTCCTCACATTTCTTCACTTAACTATTTCATAGTTGAAGGAACTCTAAATATAAGTTGTCTTATTTGTTTTGTCTGGTTATCGGCTATTCCAAATTTTTCTGTGATGGTAGAGTGGCGGCAAAGGGTTAATTCATTTCTTATGTCGGACAGATTTAGTCTTTTACAATCAAATAATTTCTTTTACGTATTTAGTTTTCCCACGCTTTTAACTTTCATACTTTTATATTATGACATTAAATTGTATGTCACTTAATTAGGCCGTCGTTTTAATTTTATAAAGACCAGATGTTTCTTTGGTCTTTTTATATATTTCCCTTGTAGAGTTTTAATTTCTTTACAGTTGTCTTCCAACTTTGTCTTCTTGGATTTTCTATTTTTTTGTATGTTGTAAGTTTAAGATATGTGATTGTCTGTAGTTGATTATTTCTAAAATCTTGCCAGATATCCAAAACGTCTTCGCAATGTTTTTATCGGGTTTTAAATGGTTTTCGGTTTACTTCAGCTTTCAATGTCTGTTGCCTCTTCAACATTTTTATATTTGGCTAATTCACTTCTCACTTCTAAATCATTATCAGGTTCTTTTAGCTTTCTTGTATCGTAATATTTGTTGCTTGTTTTGCTTCTGATTATTTTAAATCTTGCGTTTACCACGGCCACTAACAGATTATGATCTGACGACACGTCAACCCCTGAGTATGTTTTAACTGAGGTAAATACGTGAGGTTTTATTTATTGACTGATATACAGTTTATCTGGTGTTTGACGGTGTGTTCCGTGGCATCCATTGATAACTTTTAGGTGTAAAACTCTTTGGGTGGTATAGTAATGTAAGCATATATTGCGCAATAATTTGTATTATTTGATACACAATGTACCAATCATCATAATTACACATTATAACTAAAGCGACAGAAGAAAACGTTCATGAGAAACAGAAAGTTACTGCGGTTGAAGAATTTGAGGAATGTGGCATATTCAGGAATATAAGCCTTGTTTATATCTTTATAAATAAACAAAATACGTTAAATTAACTAATGTTATAAAATGAAAGCACTATAATAATACAAAAAAGAATACTCATAGAAAATAACGATCAGACTAGATACTAACCAACTACGTTAAAAGTACGAGCGTTTTCTGATATATTCAACTCGAAAATTAATGGACTCACCAAAACGCTTCCTTTAATTCCAGGTTTCTTTAGAGCCCCTTCGTTTTATCAAAATTTACAAGCCAAAAGTCTGGATTGGACAAACAACCTATTAAAAATTTTCAATTCTTTTAAGAATACTGGGTCGTATTTGACCATATTGGTTTTCCCGTCCTCGAGGTAGTCAATAAGTAAAATTTCTTTTGCAGAGCAAAAAAGGACGCTATCAACTTTTTCGAAAGTTACAAACTTTCGCCATTTTAAAGTATAATTCTAAATGCCATCGTATATCACAAACCTCTAAAATAAGAAATAGATTTCTTCAGGTAATAATCTAAGTCAAAAATTAAATTAATGCTATATAATAAAAGAACACAATGTAACTTATTCAAAAAACGTGTAATGTGTAACATTAACACCGATATTAATATAAAAAAACCGAATGAGAAAAGCAACCAATTAGATTATTAGTATTATATAAGAAATTGCCCAGAACGCATTATATCACAACGAAGAATATACCTATACTTTACTGTAATGAAAAAACTGCAAACGTTACTATGACATATTTTTATTTATTTAAATTATATTTATTCTCCGTCCATGCAATAATTCTGAATTCTTTTGAAACTCCTGTATTGAGGTTTCTATGAATGTTATAGTCAGGACGATTTTAATCTTGTTCGTTAAAATTTTAAACTTAAGAATCAACAAATATCAATCTATGGGCCAAATATAGCAGATGATCAATTCAATGTCTTTGAGGGTCAAAAGCTGACAAACGTTGGTTGTCGATTAATCGCTGTAAAAAACACGACTTGTTTAAATTATCACAAAAATGTATTTCATTAGAATGTGTTGACAGTTATAGGTTACTGACCGATACCTTATAGCGTAAATTTGGTTTTTCTCAGCCAAATTTGATGTAATTTTCCAATTTAGCACGTTTTAAAAGACTATTTTTAATCTCGTCTTCAACCAATCTCAACTGTCTCTGAATCAAGAAAGCAATCTTAAATGTATACATAAAAAGAGTAATAATTTTAATATATGCTTATATTACCAAATTATATGTTTTAGTAAACTTTTTTTAATGCAACGCAAAAATTTAAAATGTTTCTCATCTCCATTGCGTTCTCGAGAATACTAGCATCATAAAACTTTTCGCTGCTACAATTTGTTGTATACCTATTTACTACTATAATTAGCCTTTTATAACCAACTAGTTTTTATGTAATAACACTTATAAAACAAAAATTAAATTTGTTTTTAGAACGTTTTTGTAGGTAAGGAATAACAATGGTAACAGAAAAAAGGATGCAAGATAAATAGTCATAGATTTCTTATTCTATGTATAAAATTACCTGCAACACAATTTATTTTAAATATAAAAAAAATAGGAATTTGATAATCTAAAAGAATATCATATCATATCTCATCCGAATTTTAAAATAATGAAATACTTCCCTTAAACGGATTATTTGACTATACCAAGGCTAATTTATTGGCTCACTCAACGTAAGTAGGCACATCAATGCATTCATTTAAAACTGAAAAATCTGTCAGTTGATATTTATAAGTTTCTTATCAATGATACTCAAATTTAACAAAACCTTGGAACTTTTATGTATTAAAGAATTCAATAATGCATACATAACGCATATTATATACAAAACGCCGGAAATAAAAGCTAGACCCCGTAGTTCTTTCTTATGTGAAATGAAAATAGAGGAACAAAAATATACCAAGTAGTACAGAACAGATAGGAAAAGTAAAGTACAGAAACAAATCAAAAATAGAGGCTACAAAGAAGTTATAAAAAGTAAAGCAGCTGGACATAATGGGATAAGAGCAGAAATAATCAAGAACTTAAGCAGCAAGGGGCTAGCAATGCTAACCAAATCATTTAATAAAGCATGACAAGAAGAGAAGACCCCTGAAGAGTGGGAGATAGTAATACTATTACCAATGTATAAAAAAGGAGATAGACAATAATGCATTAACTCTAAAGGAATTACATTGCTATCAATAGTAATCAAGATACATAAAATTTTTTTGGAAGGGAGATAAATAAAGAACATAAAACTTCAGCTAGAGGACGTACAGTGCAAGATCACATATTTGTAGTTAAACAACTAATTGAAAAATTTACATCAGATAATATATTTGTATCATTTATTGATCTTCTTCTTCTTCTTCTGTCGTCAAGGCTTAGGCCATTCTGCCTGTTCCGAACTTTATTTGATTAGGACCATCTTTTCTTCGGTCTTCCTACATCTCTGCGTCCTCTTGGGTGGTAGTTTAGGATTTGTTTCGGTATTCTTTCTTCTGTCATCCTATTAACGTGTTGTCTCCAATTGTTTCTGTATTCTTCTATTTTGTCATTAACGTTGAAAATTTCTAGTTCTTCCCTTATTTCTTCATTTCTTATCCTATCATTCCTTGTGCAACCTTTAACATTTCTGAGAAACCTCATTTCCGCTGCTTGTATGCTAGATTTGTTTTTTGTGTTTGTTATCCACGATTCGCTTCCATAAGTAAGTATAGGGACGGCCATGATCTTGTAACATTTCATTCTTGTTTCTTTTCTTGTTTTGTGTTTTAGCGTTCTATTTATTGTCCCGCAAATTGCTTGGAATTTATGAATCTTGTTTTCTACATCTTTATCATTTTCGTATGTGGTGTCGCAGCCTAAGTAGTTGAAATGAGATATCTGTTCTAAAGTCTTTCCATCTATTATTATTTTCGATCGCACTGGTTGTTTTCCTTGGAAGGCCATTATCTTTGTTTTGTCTTTAGATATTTTCAAATTGTAGTTTTCGCAGAGTAATTTGAGACGGTAAATTGATCTTTGCAGATCGTCTTCGTTCTTTTGAATTATTGTTAAATCATCGGCATATAGCAGTAAGTTTATGTTTTTGTCGTCTCGTAGTTTTATCCCTGGGTTTACTTGTGGTTTCCAAAGTTTAACCACGTCGTCGATATAAATATTAAATAAAGTGGGTGATAGCCCACACCCTTGTCTTAGTCCTTGATTTGTTTGAATTTTATCAGACTTACTGCCGTTGTTGTTTATTACTATGTTTGTGCTAATATATAATGATCTTATGATTTCTATAAGGTGGTTAGGAATCCTTTTCTTTCATTATTTCAAGGAGTTTATGTCTGTCTACGCAGTCAAAAGCTTTTCGAAATCTATAAATGCAAGGTGGGTTTCAAGTTGAATTCTCTTCTTTTTCAATTAATCTCTTTAAAACGAATATGTTGTCACTACATGAGCGGCCTTTGCGAAATCCAGATTGCCCTTCGTCTAGTAATACCTCAGCTATGGGTTTTGTTCTTTCATTAATTATTTTGGAGTATAATTTATAGGTGGTGTTTAGGAGGCTGATTCCTCGATAATTTGAGCATTTTGAGCGGTCTCCTTTTAAATATTGATATGACTTCTGCTGTCTGCCATTCTGTTGGGATCTTCTTCTTTCGCCAACATTCATTTAAAAGATGTAGTATTCTGAATTCTAGAAGTGGTCCTCCATATTTCAATAATTCTATACTAATTCCATCGGGCCCTGCAGCCTTCCGGTTTTTCATTTTCTTTAGGCATTTTCTTAGTTCTTCTATGGTAATCATGTCAATTGTAAAATCAGTTTCATCAATATCTTCCTGTATTAAAATATCCTGTTCGTTGATTTCTCGATTATTCCATAGGTTTGTGTAGTGTTCCTTCCACTCTTTGTCGTTAATCGTTTTTAATTTTGCTACGTCCTTTACTGTGCTGTTCAAATGTTTCATCATTTTATAAGCGAATTCCTGTCTTCCATATACGTCGTGTTCTATGTTGCTTATCAGTTTTTCCCAAGATTCTTCGTGGGCTTGTCTTACGATCTGTTTTACTAAGTTTCGTTTTTCATTGTAGCGTTGTTTATTTTCGGGGTTCTTCTTTGTAGATATATTAGATATGCTTCTTTTTTCTCTTTTATTGCGTTCTCTACTTCTTCATTCCATATTTTTAATCCTCTAGTTTTCTTTCTTTTCTTTTCTTCCCTACTGCTTCATTCGCTGCTTTAATGATGCCGATCTTTATATTATCCCATTCTTCATTGATTTCATTACTAGTGGGTGTACGTAGTAAGTGTTCTTGTAGTCTGTTTTGATATAAATATCGGGTACTTTCCTCTCTAAGGAGATGTATTTTGAAAACTTCTTCTGGGTTATTTGTGTTTGTGGTTTTCGTTTCTTCCATTTTGTTAATAGGGTTATAGTGGCTACTAGAAGATAGTGATCTGAATTTATATCACTTCCCTGTAAACTCTTGCGTCTTGCACGAGGTTTGTCATCTTGTTATTGACTATTACATAGTCTATGATTGATCTTAATCCTCTTGCTGACCAGGTGTATTTGTGTATATCTTTTTTCTTGAAAAACGTGTTTGTTAGTTTTAGTTCGTTGAAAGTAGCGAAATGTCGTAGTTCTTGTCCATTATTGTTGATTACGTTTTCGCCGCATGTGCCTACAGTTCCTGGGATGGGGTCTTTTCCCACTCTTGCATTTAGGTCTCCACTTATTATGAGGTGGTCTGTCTTTGTATACTTGTTTACTACTTTCTGTAGTTGTTTGTAGAACTGCTCTGTTTCCTCTTTCTTTCCCTCTTCAGGGCGTATACTCCTATAACCATCATGTGTCCTCTATCTATTTTCATTCTGGTAGTTACTATTCTTTCATTGATATATTCGTAGCTTACTATTTTGTTTCTCCACTTTTTATTGACCATGATTGCGACTCCACTACTTGCCCGTCTGTTTTGAGGTATTCCGCTGTAGATCATTATATAATTATTAGTTTCTTTAGTGCCTTTTAGTTTCTTTTTTGTTTCATTTATAACTGCTATGTCTACTTTTCTTTGCATAAGTTCTTTGTCTAATTCAGTTTCTTTTATTCCTAGCCCTCTAACATTCCACGTGGCTATCTGTATTCTCTCCTTAATTCCAGCTCGTTTGTCCTTTTCACGCCTTTTTCGTCTACTTGGTGATCCGTCCGGTTGATTCTCATGAAGTTTTCCAGTAATTTAAAATCCCCTGGCAGCGTTAGGTGCGCTGTGCAGGTTAAGCCGGTAGTGGGGCTGCCACTTTTCTTCCTCCGGCAGGCAGGGCAATTTCTCAGGTTACTATCCCTTAGACACGTTGCCTTCTCTACGGCTGTTGAGCCGTGTCTGCTCATTGCAACCGCCCATTCTGGGTCAGACGTTGCCATATCTGGTTACCCTCACTTATTTATTGATCTTAAAGAGGCATTTGATAGCGTCAAAAGGAAACTAGTGTGAAACAGTTTAAAACAGAGAAATGTGTATTGTAAATTAGTACAATCCATTCATAATCTATATAAAAATACAATAACCTACGTGAGAACGGCAAACTTACAGTCAGAATAATTTATAATAGTGGAAGGGCTAAGACACGGAAGAGTTCTAGCTCTACCTTATTCAATTTAGTAATAGGCGATATCTTAAAAATAAATTTACAACTAATAGAAATAATAGAAAGTGTATTCTCTGATGACTTAATGATATATGCAAAGAACAAGAAAGCCCTACAACACAACATGCAGAATTCGACAAATGCATTTCTTGCAAGAAACTTAATAATAAACTTAGAGAAGACTAAGATGATGGTAATAGGGAAATGGAATAGATACGTCAATAAAAATAAATAATACCGAAATTAAAAAAGATTTAGTCATTTAAATATTTGGAAATGGAAATACAAAGGAATAAAAAATAGATGCGGAAATAAATGATAGATTAGAATGTGCAGTCAAAGCTTACCATACATTAAAAAATACACTTATTAGAAAAAAGAAATCTCTAAGAAACTGAAATGTACAGTATTTTAAAAAAATATTTAAACCTATAAAAAGGTACGAAAGTAAAAGTTGGATTTTAACAGAGGAGATAGAAAGTAAATTTTTTGTCTTGAAAATGAAATTCCTGGGGGTATAAAAGAAGTTACGAGAAGAGGTAAAATACAAAATGACTAGATAAAAAAAAGGAATAAAAAGTAGAATCAAACTCTTAATTTATAATAATATAGTTAAACTTATATAAACATATTTTCTTAAATTACGAGAATGTTCAAGTCAATAAAATCAGTTGTGGGTGTAATTGAAAAAGATCTTGAAGAACACAGATATTATGTGGCAGTGTTTTTATTATTTTTATTACGTACTTATAAAATAATATTTAAGGTATTATCAGGTGAAATGTGGTGACATAACAAAGGATATCTGATAAATAGCCATAGATTCCTTATTCTGTGTATAAAACTACCTACAATAAGCACACAGTTTATTTCAAACATAAAAAAAGAAAAAATAGGAATTCTAACCTATATTCAATCAGCTCTGGTGTTCCACAGGGAAGCGTCATGGAACCCATTCTATACCAAATATTTACTGCAGACCTGCCATGCAACGGGAATTTAGTCACGGCCACATTCGCATACGATACTGCTATACTAGCTTTGCATACATATTCTACACAAGCAGCGGTACAATTACAAAGATCAATTAAAAACTTTTTTTTGCTTAGGGTATGTCTTCCTTAATGGACTCATATTCACTGCACTCTATGACTTCTTGTGATTACCCTAATAAAGTAAATTTACAACCAATCTGCAATTGATGTCCCTTGAATCAACAGATACAGGTCCTTTACAGGATGTGTCTGGAAATCTTCCGGTTCCAGGATTGGTCTCCCGAATGTATGCTGCCTTTTTTTGCACAGCGCATCGCACTTGCATAGGATGTGTAAGGCTGTTTCTGGTTCCTTGCTACAGAGTCTACATGCAAGGCTACCATTGAATTTACCAATTTTTCAGATGTGTTTTTAAACAGTCGCATGTCCTGTGAGAAACTCTATGGTTATCTTTAGCTGTGGCCTACTTACGTTAAGGGTTCTGCAGCTCTCTTTTGGCAAACTCCCTTATTGAAGGTTTTGTTGAAATAATGTCCTAGCCGGTTCTTCCAGTAAATTTAATGATGAGTGAGTGTATTCACCTTAATAAAGCTTCGGCAGCACTTCGTAAAATTCCTAAAGTAGGTTCTGGGTCTATAGGCCTCACTAAATCGCTGCCTAGCCAATTCATCGGTTTTCTCATTATTGTAGATACTACAATGCCCAGGTGCCTATAACAGTTTCACCGTGTTATGTTCTGCTAGTGCATTGAGTTCGTTAATGCATTCCCATACCAGTCTAGATGATGTTTTAGTGGTTGATAAAGCCTTTAAAGCTGCCTGGTTGTCTGATATAATACAGATCTGCTTGCTCCTCAAAGCCCGCTTACCGTTTCCGCTCGCACACTGTAGTATGGCGTATATTTCTGTCTAAAAGGCAGAAGCGTACTGACCCAGGGGAAAGCTTAGCTCTACTCTGGGAGCCTCAGCATATATTCCAGCGCCGGTACCCACCTCTATTTTAAATCCATCTGTGTACCAGATTAGGCTACCAGGTGCAAATACATGTCTAAAAGCCTTGCTCCTATTTCGCTAACATATTTTGAGGTCATGTGATCCTTCCTTAATTCAAGCAGAGGCTCCCCCCAGACTATCAATTATTCTTATATGGCCTGTATCCGTATGTGTCTTGTACAGTGAATGATTCAGTCTGTAATTGCTCAATCTTGTTTTCCTTTAAATCACTGTCTAGAAGAGTCTCCATTGCTGCAGTGGGCGTGGAGCTCATGGCCCCTGTAATGCCCAAACAGGCAAGTCTTTGTACTTTGCCTAATTTTAGTTTGGTGATTTCTTGTATAACTTTGGGCCACCAGACTAAAGCTGAGTATGTAACAGAGGGTCTAATCACTCTCGTATACAACCAGTGCACCATAGCTGGTTTTCGCCTCCACGACTTGTCTGACAACTGATAGAGTTGTCACCGATTTATCGACCACTTTCTCAATATGACGGTTCCAAGTAAGTTTAGAATCGAAAACGATTCCTAGATGCTTCACTGCTCCCGATATGGTGATTTATTTTTCGCCAAGGAAAAGAGGTGTAATTCCCTCTAATTTTTTTTCGCGTGAAGGTATAACTGTGGTTTTTTTGGGACTAACCTTGAGGCCTTCCTGTCGGTCTATTCAGTTACCACGTTCAGAGCCCTCTGGGTCCTGATCGTGCCTATAAATTTTCCTTCTACCAAGACAACTAGGTCATCGGCATACCCTACAGAAGAGAATCCTTCGTTTTTTAAGTTTTTTAAAAGTCCATCTATTACCAGGTTCCATAGTAGGAGCGAGAGAACTCCTCGGCTACCTGAACCATTATGGTTTTGTCATACACAGACGAATAATCTATCCTTCTTTTGAGCATGTAGTCTATCCACCTGCAGAAGGTCTCCTTCAGGCCACGCCTTCTCAGGACCGAGGTTATGGAGTTGAAAGATGTATTGTCAAATTAATCAAAATTAATAACTTGCAGAAATGATTACTTAGTCGACATCTAAGGCAACGTCATGATAAACCGTAAAGTTTTTGTTTGCGTCCCTTTATATTTTCTTCTTTAATTCTGTTAATACGTTCTGAAGTTGTATTAATTATTTATTTAATAATTTAATTAATTATTAATATCTAATTTTTCTTATTATATTCTAAAGCACATTAAGTTTTCACCAAAATACTTTTTTGTATCTTATTTTCCGAATTATTAAATACTTTGATGCTGCTGCGCTATTTATTTGACTGAAATATTTCAGGCGCTGATGTTATTCTTTGGCAGAATTCAGTTTTTTAAAGCCGCAATTAATGTTTTACACGCCTAGTTTGTTATGCAAATTATGATTTGAATTATTTAAATTAATAGTATATGTTTAGCAAACTACACAAAATATCCGATTAAGGTAGAGTAATTGCAAATTAGATTTAATTTTTGTTTAAATTGTTAGTTAGCCACATTCGTTAAATATGTAAAAGCATTCGATCGCTCTAATTTATAAAAAAAAATTACACGTTTAATATATATTGAACAATAAACTTGTTATGTGCAAAGTATTTACACACATACCAAAATTTTACCATGTTAAATTTGTAAATTGTTGGAATTGGTGTCGATCGTGTCCAGTATATTCAAAAAAGATTGTGAGAAATAAATATTACATTTTGTTGCATTGAATAGCATCATATTTAATTTTTATTTACCAATCTAAAATGCAAAATATAAAACAATGTTTAAATCTTCTCTTCGCTGCAAATGATAAAATGGTTTCGAATAGGGAGTTAATATTCGGACCTTTGAAATTAATGTCAGCCAGATGATGCACTCCACTTTTATTACTTCAAATTCAGATTATATTTTTCATTTAAGCTGGCTTGTGCTAAAACGTCCCTAAAACGTAACTATTTCAGAAGAAAATGTTCTTATTTGCTGTTATAGTGAGTTTGAAATTTATTCCACAAAAGTATTCCAAAAATACACAACTTTTTTCTGCAAAAACTCTAGGATACTGAGAAACGGCCAATAGATTGCATTTCAACAGATGAATTTATAACACCACATTACCAAAATGTTACAAATTTTTATACATTGCAATTCTCAATCATTTTTGTCCTTACTAAAATCAACTTGTTTGATAGCAAATGCGATGCAGAACTTTAAATTTAATCACTCTTTTAATATTAGCTGTAAATCATTTTGCTTGTTATATTTCTTATTGCTTTAAAAAGAAAATCCCAATAGGTATCCAAATATAATTCTACTGAAAATGGAGTCATGCGCTTCTATTTCCTTTGATTATTAATCGAATTTTGAACCTGAAACTTATCTCTTCCATTTTATCTTGCTTCGTTATCCTTTGCAGATTATTTTCTTAATTTTTAGAACTTCAACCAAATTAATATATTATGTGCATCGCTTGAAACAATATGTAAAAATACTAATGGCAATAACATTTTATTAAAGAATCTAAAGTTTATTGTGTAACGAAAGACTTTTAATGTCCTTCGTTTTAGTTATAAAGTAAACGGTTAACCACGTATCAATTTTCTTTTTTCTTTAAAATTCAGATATTATTTTCGTAAAGATAATTAAATATATTGTAATACTTTACTGGTTAGTAAAATTTAGTTTGTTCTAAATAATATGCCTGCCTTTTTAGTTATAGCGTCCTTACGTAACCTTTTCTAAGTGAACGGAATAAGACATTTTAATATTTTAATATTTAATAATAATTGTTGCTACGTTAAATACACAACTAAAGCGGTTTACCCAAATATTACCCTTATAGAAATATAAGGGTCTGAAAAGACCTTCTAGGTAAACGCAAGTGCTCTATAGTATAGTTTAAACCGTATTTTTGGAAAAAAAATTTGCACCCAACTACCAATCACCTTGTTCTGTGTAGCTAATTGTATTTAACGAAGTTAATGTTTTTAAATTAGTATTTTTGTAGGAAAGTGGATAGACAAATATTTAACTAAAGAAGAACTTGCTAAGGTAAGTGTACTTGGAAGTGGCGAGAGTGATTTTGAAGAAATTAGCATTGATGATACAGTAGAAAAAGTAATAGTGCATGAAGGGAGCAAAAACACAAAATAATATTTTTAAATTCAGGTGGGTATGTACTTCCTAGCCACCTAAATTCCTCAAGTATACGATTTTGTTAAAAACAATTATAGTGGTATTCTGAACAAAAATATTGATAAGAAATCTATCCTGTCTTAAGGAATTTTTGAGCTAAAAAATAATTGTGAATATTATTTTTGAGTAATAATTTCTATAAGTAATTAATTGAGAAAGATTATATTTTTTTAGCTGCACAATACTTTATAAATAATCAGAATATGCATTTTATAAGTTCATTTAATAATGTTACTATACAAGAAAAAAAATACATGTTACAACTCATTTTGATAATATTACAAAACGAAAGAAAAACACTTAAGCACACAATGACGCGGGTGAGTGTTCATCCAACGATGTCACCTTATTTTCTTTGCAAGCCTGATGGCCATTGTATTTTTAGTCGTCTGAGCGATTGGATGTAGTATTGGCATTATTAATGGATTAGGATGTACTTCCAATATTGTGCGGTGCTTTCGGCTTTGTCTTGGATGATTTCTACGAGGTATAAAATTTTGAAGTCCGCGTGTAGAGTCTAGTTCGAAACATACCATGGTGCATTTGTAATTGCCCGGAGTATTTTGGATTGGCATCTCTGTAAGATGTTTACGTTGGTGTTACTAGCACATCCACAAAGTTCTATCTCATAAGTCCAAATTGGCACAATTATGGTTTTAAATATTAATAATTTATTTTTAGTAGATAGATAAAGTCTGCGTCCTAGGAGGTAATTGATTTCATTAAGTTTCAAGATCATTTGTTTTCCTTTCTTAACTATATATTCCTTCAACGTTAGTTTACTATTAAAATGGAGCTCGAGCTATGTAACTACTTCTGTACGCTCTTTTCTAAGAATGAAGGTTATAAGTAAAGATTTTATGTCGTTAACCTTAATTTTCCACGTTTTAATCAATGTGTCAAATAGTGTTAAGTGTTCTTGTAGTTTTGATGAAGCGGTTATAGGATTTTCATATATATTAATCAATGGCATTGTTGTATTCTGTAGAAAGAGCTTGTCAACAGCCCAGTTGATAATTTAGCATCCAGTTTTGTGGGTGTAGTTTTTTAGTATAATCTTTTGTGTAGCAATTTTTCTAAAAACTAAAGTACTATTGACAGTAAGCTTATTGGACGGTACAAAGTAACATTTGTTAAATCTTTACCAAATTTTGTTATCATTATAATTTGCGCAGACTTAAAGGATGATGCCCAATGTTTTAATCTTATAACGTTGAATATGTACATAAGTAAATTTTAAACTTTTCTTTGAAAATTTCTTCAACATTGCGGTCGTTGTTTAATCATGTTCTGGTGCTTCGTTTGGGTTTAACATTTTAATTTTTGCTTTTATCTCATTTAGTGTGAAGTTTCTAAGAGACTTTTTCGATAGGCGCTTTTAGTTTCTGGTCTATATTTTATCTTGGTCATTATTGTGCGGCATAAATACTCTGCATAAAAGTGTTGCTTTTTCTTGGCGCTTTTTGGCCATGGTCTAGGTGGTGTTATGTATTTCCGAATTGAAGCTGACGTTGTTGGCTTTTCTTATTTTTGATCGGTCTCCAAATTTAAATATCTTGTCTGTCAAAACTTTTTACATGTACTTCGAAAGAATATTCTTTTATTTCTTCTCTGCAATCGTGGTGTAGTATTTCTAGTTATTACGGATATGGTTATCGAAGCTATCATAGGACTATGATCTGACGTTAGATCATAGCTAGCTGTCATATCTTGGTTTGTTGGGGAAATGTCGTTTGTTATAAAAAAAGTTGTTGACATCTGTGGGCATTACATTAGAGAGCCACTTGATATAATGGGGTAATGTTTGCTGTGACAGTTATCTCATATTTTTGAGTTGTTACTTTTATGGCAGTAGCTTGTATTGGGAGATTTTTGTATTTTATCAGTTTAATGTTAAATGGATTCTTTTATTAATATGGCAGTTCCTCTGTGTGCTATACGGTCAGGATGGTTGGTATAACATAGTTTATATTTTGGTATATTAAAGATACTTTTACTACTAAAATGTGTTTTGCTAATTAAAAAGATTTAAAAATTTTGACTAAAAGCAATATTACTTCATTTTTATGACTGCGAACCATTTGCATTCTAATGTGCTATTTTTAGAAACTCCGCTATTGTTACTTAATTGTATTAATTAACGAGTTTAGCATGTTGAAGACGATGATATTTTGATAAAGTTTTGTGAAATTACTTGTATATTGTTTCTATGTATGTTAGTATTCACTAGTGCTATTGTTATATGTTTTTATTCTCCCTAATTAGGTTACGATAATGTTAACACATTTGACATATACAAAAGGTTTGTTACAATTGGTTTTAGTGTGTTCATATTGCTAACACTACGCTAAACAATGTTTTGTTTTATTACTCTAGAAAATTCAATTTCTATTATTTTGTTTTGTAAAGCATTTACTTCATATATGTTTTTGTTATTCATTGGACACTTAATAAACAACTTTATGATCTAGATTATGTAGACGATATTTGCTTGTATCTCACAATTATGTCGATATGCAAACCAAACTCGATAGATTTATAGAACTTGCAAAATTAGTAGCACTGAAAGTAAATTCTAATAAAACCAAAACAATGAGGATTAACACCAACAACCATTGCATATTTATAACAAACCATTGAAAACATAAAAAATTTTGCTACTTAGGTAGTACAATCAACCACCGAAGGTACGGAAGAAGACAAACCAACGTATCAATAAAGGCAGAATTACATTTGCAATGTTGAAAGACGTGTAGAACAGTCCTCATTTAATAACAAAACTAAGATTTTTAACATTCACGTAAAATGCGTTACTTTTATTGCACATGAAACATGGAAATCTTCCTTAGTAAGTAGTAACAAGATTCAACATTTATCAATAGGTATTTACGGAGGATATTAAAAATCCGTTGGACGAATCTTGTCAATCAACGAAGAATTATGGAAAGGCACAGGACAAAAAAGTCTAAAAATTGAAATAAAAATACATATATGGAATTGAATTGGTCACTGCTTAAAATAAAAACAGAAAGATCAAAGGTCGCAAGAATGGTTCTAGAATGAAACCCCCAAGAAGCAGGAAAAGAGGTCAACCAAGAACAACTTGGTGAAGAACCGTACACAATGAAAAAAATTTATTGATACTACATGGTTTACCCAGGAATTAGAAAAGAAAAACAGGCTCAGAGGTTCTTTGGTAATTCTGTGTCAAAAGTTATATAATTCTTACTTTGTCACCTAATGTGAGTAATTTCTTCTTTATCGCTTCGGTATCTGTTGAATGGTGAAGATATTTAATTACAACCTCGTATACACTTTTTTCTTTTATGTGATATAATGATATATACTGTTCTATTTAAAGTTTCTTACTAGTTTTCTATATGTATCCGGTTCCTTACAGTTTGTTTTGATAACATTGTTAGTTAAACTTCTTGTAACATATTGTTCATCTTCAGCTAATTATTTTCATTATTTTATTACAATGTGCAAAAATTGGTGGGTTTTTTTTAGTTCTTATTTGTTTTTGGGTTTATTGTTGTCAAAGTATCTCCCTCATTTGATAGCGCAGAAAATCTACTATTAGAATTTATTAGTTCTCCTTAATAGTTTTGTTGTTTGTTATATGTTTTCCTCCTATTTGCAGTTTTTATTACTTGTCATCTCTTGCTGTCTTTGTTAACGATGTCTTCTTTTTGTTTGCCAGTATACGTCATTTTTGTAGGTCAAAATTGTTAGAATTTACATTCATCCTATTATTTATCATCGAGGTAGTTTGTACTTGGTACGGTTCTATAGAACAGTTAGGGGCTATTTATTGCTGACATTATTTGAAGTGGAATTGTAGAATTATTTATCGGTGGTTGCTATTGCGAGTTTATTTGTTGACACAACTGAGTGGCGGAAAGCTGCGGGACTATAATTATTAATTACTATTTACTCACGATTTCCGTTTTGCATATATCTGCTGGAGGTATATAAAAATTATTTATTTAAAATTAGGGTCGTATCGCACGATAGCACTATATCGCTATCACCTGACCTTTTGCTCTCGGAGATTAACCATTCTTTACCAATTAGTTAATTTTAAATTTTAAAAAGACGACTACAAAACAATTCGGTTATCGCAGCCACAGGTGTGGCTCTAATAAAACTTGTGTCCGCTTGGTCGCTTACCCAAATTAAACTTAGATTATAATTTGAAGAAGAATATGAGTAATTTACATTCTGCTGAGTCCATGTGTTTTCTTAAAATTGTTTCACTTACGAGTAGAGTAAATATATTAGAAATTTGCGAATATTACATAACGAATCTTTTAATAGATACGCTTATATTTTTCAAAGAGTTGATAGATTCGTATTTTAAATTTTTGTAACAACTAAGAACAAACTAGTGGAGGTACAATTAGCTCCGTAACTGCAAAACTGAAAGAAACTTTATAGAATAAGTTTGTTCCATTCCAACACCTCTATCTCTACAAAGATTTGCTACAGTTTAAAGGTAAACTACAATTTAAGCAATATATTCCTCAAATGGTAGCAGATAGGTACTCCTATGATCCCGGTATGGAACAGACCTATTACAGGGACGCGACCCTGCCTTATGCGAGCAATGATTTTGCCCCTACCTCCACTTCTGGGGGAAAATCATTTCCTACCCTTTACACCTACCCATCTCCCTTACCTACCCCATCCCTTACCAAACTCGCCAACACGCAATGGCAAGCCTGGCGTTTTTAATACCAAATACCCCTCATTCTCTTTAACTATGGTAATGTCAGTATCCAAAACAAAATTACCCCAGGTGGGTAGAGCTCAAAGCTCAGAATCCCACACTGATCTTTCAGTTTGTCCCAAGGATTCTGGGAGGGACAAGACACTGATACATAAGAAGAAATGTTCACTCCTAGTAGCCACCTATAACTGTAGATCCCTACTAGGTGATTCACAACTATACGATCTGGAAAACGAAGCAAGTAAAATTAATTGGGACGTATTGGGACTTGCAGAAGTAAGGAGAAAAGGAGAAAGCTATATCACTCTACCATCAGGAAATGCACTAATGTATAGCGGCCATGAAAGCGACAGTCAAAGAGGAGTAGGTTTCCTTGTTAAGAAATCAATAATACCAAATATTATTAGCTTCAAAGGAATATCTGAACGAGTAGCGTGTATGATCATAGAAACATCAAAGAACTACCGCATAAAAATAATACAAGTTTATGCACCTACTTCGGCTTATACTGACGAGGATGTTGAAATATTATACGAGGACATTATAAATGCGAGGAAAGAGGGAATGTCTAATCTTGATATAGTCATGGGCGACTTCAATGCGATTATAGGACATTATAAAAGAGGAGGAAGAATACATCGGAAAATATGGATTGGGCGAAAGAAACCCAAGAGGAAATATGCTAGCAGTTTTCCTGGCAGATCAAAAATTGTACGCTATGAACACCTTTTTTAGTAAAAAAGCCCAGCGCAAGTGGACGTGGATAAGCCCAAATGGGCAGACCAAGAATGAAATTGACTATATACTCTCATCCAAAAAGTTAAGCATAAACGATGTCACAGTCTTAAATTCATTTAACACGGGAAGCGATCATCGGCTCGTAAGGGCAAAGGTTGCTGTTCAAAAGTTTAACAGATATAAATATAGATATAAAAGAACGATAAATGCCCAGACACTCAAACAAAACAGGGAAACCTATCAAAAGTACATACGACAATCATTGCTATTAAAGGAATATAATGACAACAATCTAAACCAAATATCTCATGATCTGACACTAGCATTAACAGAAGCGTCGGAAAAAATCACAAAGACGACATGCCAAAAGATAAATAAAATTACTCAACAAACAAAACAAGAAATAGAAGAAAGAAGAGATTTATATAAAGAAGGAAAATATGCAACTGATGAATATCGAGAAGTGAGAAAAGAAGTGAGGCGTACGATAAGAAAAGGTTTAGAAAAATTCTATGAAGAACAAATAGAGCAAGTAATAGAGGACAACAAAAGCATGAAGTGCCTGAAAAGAAGATATGGGAAACGAGAAATCATTGTAGTGAAAGACTCCGCCGGAACAGAAACAAGAAACACAGACGAGATCCTAAAAACTACGGAGAAATACTATAAAACACTATATGGGTCGCACATTAAACAACCTGAGGGGACAAAAGAGAATTCTAAAATAGTAAATGTAGGATCTGAGGATATGCCGGATATCAGTGAAGACGAAATTTTGCAGGCCCTGCAGACGATGAAAAAAGCGCCGGGAGATGATAATATAATAATAGAAATGATCAAAGAAGCCAAAGAAATAGTAATCCCCAAGCTAAAAATCCTATTTAACATGTGCCTACAACAAGGGAGAATATCAGATAACTGGGATAACGCCGTGATAGTAATTTTGTTTAAAAAAGGGGACGCATTACTATTACAAAATTACCGCCCTATCAGCCTACTTTCTCAAGTGTATAAATTGTTAACAAAGATCTTGACTAACAGATTATCACAAAAATTAGATGATTATCAGACAGTAGAGCAAGCAGCTTTCAGAAAGGGATATGGTACCTGTGACCATTTACTTACTGTTAAAATTCTAATCGAGAAATCCATCGAATATAACCTGCCTTTGTTCATGGCTTTTATTGATTATGAGAAGGCGTTTGACTGCGTTGAACACTGGGCAATAATGAAGGAACTTAAATGTGCTAGAATAGATTCCCGATATACAGCACTGATAAGTAATATATACAAACACGCTACAGCAACAATTAAATTACATGCATATAGTAATAAATTCTCAATTGATAGAGGTATTAGACAAGGAGACACAATGTCTCCAAAATTATTTAATTTGGCACTTGAAGGAATATTTAAAAATCTGGACTGGTCAAATAGGGGTATAAATGTAAATGGGGAAAAATGAATTTAAGATTTGCCGACGACGTAGTTCTATTTGCAGACAACAAAGACGACCTACAAATTATGATAAACGAATTAGAAAAAACGTCTAAGAAAATAGGTCTAAAATTAAATTTGACTAAGACGAAGACAATGTGTCTTGAGAACCCACAAATAAACATAAATGGAATTATCCTAGAAAACGTCAACGAGTATATATATCTAGGACAAACTGTAACGTTAAGGAAGGAAGACAGAGAACACGAGATAGATAGAAGAAGACGTCTGGCGTGGGCAGCTTTTGGAAAGCTAGCTTATATTTTAAAAAACAACAAAATACCCCAACGCTTGCGAACTAAGGTATATGACTAATGTATACTTCCCATAATGACATACGGCGCTCAAACATGGACATTAACGAAACAAGTAAAAACAAAACTGGAAGTCACTCAGCGAGCAATGGAGAAAGCAATGATTGGAATTACAATACGAGACAAAAAAAGAAATAAATGGATAAGAGATAGAACTGGGGTCACGGATGTAGTGAAAAGAGTGACGAAATTGAAATGGGAATATGCAGGACATACAGCTCGGATCAAAGACAGTAGGTGGAACGTTAAAATCCTCCAATGGAGACCATGGACAGGCAAGAGACAGCGTGGCAGGCCAATAATGAGATGGCAAGACGACATTAAGAGAGTAGCAGGACTGCCAATTTGAGGGAGACCTATGCCCAATACTGGGACATTTGCATTTATAATTCTTATAAATTATATTATTGTCAAGGACAAAAAATATCTGTAACGAATTTTCAACTTAAATTAATAAGAGAAATATTCGACAAATATATTAATTCAAAAATTCCTTGACAATAGGTAGAACTTATGTTGATGATCGGCTGTTACTGATAGAAGGCGACACTTTATTTGTAATATTGTAACAGAACGACGTAAACGAAAATGTTAAGAAACACAGTATGACAAAAAACCTTGTATTGTTGCAAGAATCTCAATTGTTAATATAAGTACTAATTACGTTTTAATTATAATTTTTCATTACATATAGTTTACATGCATACGTTATTGGACTATTAATTTTACTATTTTCCTTTGTGTTATTATTTTTAATATTTATACTTTTGTTCATTTAAAAATTTAATTCCTTTCAAGTAAACATATATAAGTACATAATTTTATTTGCAACTATGCTAATTGCGTATAATATGCGAGCATAAAGATTAAAGTACGTATTTTTCCAAGGACAATAATGAAAACTGTATGATTCCACAAACCTCTAAAATAGGCCGGCATAAGGGTATTTATAATTCAATAGAGTTAATGGTTATATTAAAAATCTTGAAGGCAGTATCTACCATAATTTTAATAATTTTAAGGTTTAGTTAATAATTTCAGAAAAGTTTTTATGAGAAAAAACTGCTTCTGACCGTAAAGCTATGACAAATATTTTTAAAATATTTTATTATTTCTTTTTATAGCTGTTATTAATAAAAACTTTCTAACTTCTTTGTCAGGTTGTATCCTACATAGAGAGGCACAAGGTAAAATTTTGGGCCTCAACCCCCATAAACTTTAGATCCTGGTGGCTCTTTTAACACTACGTTACATATATATCCCCAATCTTACGTGTAACTTTTTGGGTTTCCCATCCGTGACAAATTTACGATGTTTGTAGATTTTTTATTATTGCAGAATAACACAGTTTTTTAAGTTCTATTCTCTCTAATTTCTTGAATCTTGAGCGTTATATACCAAATTTACTTTTTTACAAGTAAACCCAGCTTATTGAAAAGCGTTCTACAAATTGTTAAAACCTTTTTTATTTATTATAACTATAAAATTATTTTCTTGGTCGCAAATAAAAAATCAAAATTAATTTAATGACCTACCACTCTTTTAATTAACCTTGAGCCTGTGCTTTTTCTGTTGTTCCAAAATCAATTAAATAACATAGTTTCAAGAATGTCCTCTTTTACCGATAACGTTAAGTTCCTTAAATATATTTATTACTAATTTTTCGTAACTTTTTGAAAATGCCAAATCACAATTTTCCATTCCAATTCTTTTTTTTAATTAATCATTTTTACATTGAGTATCAGTTTTGCTTGAAGCTTTAACTTTCCAGAGCTTATGGAGAAATTTCTAGAATTTTCTTAATACCCAAAAAAGTTTTAATGAGTTGCTACAGCGCCTTAATATTTCATGGCTCGAAGGAAAAAAGTTTGTTTTGATTTAATTTACGTTTGTAGAATTTTACATAAGTGGATTAACTCTCCTGAGCTTTGTCTCGTAGCTTCTTTTATATTCCTCAAGTTAGCGTTAGATGTACTTAGAGCTGTTATTGCATTATTTCTGCTAGAGGTTAACAGAAGAATTTTTGCTATTTTTCTGTAAGGCTTAATTACAAATTTCCAAACTGAAAATAATATGGTCTATTCGTTCTTTATTGCCTGTACTGGATATTATTGCAACAGCCCTTAATTATACTACGAATTTACATTCTTGATATGCCACATATCTGTAAGAAAACTATTATTATATTAACTTAAAATTATTATTGCAACGTAAATACGTATTACTGTAACTTTTGAAAGTTTCATCATAGTCGGTATTCGTAAACAACTACATAATTACTTTAGCTTTTAAATGAATCACGTAACTATAAATAACTTTTGTTGTTCAAGCCTTCTAAATTTTCTGATTAATGAGAGAACTAATTACTAGTATTATAGTTGAAGCCGCGAACATTACACACAGTTAGTTTAACGTCTTCATACATTAGGCATTGTAGTAGTTCTTAAATAAGTAAAATATTAGATTAACCTTATTTGTCTTTGAAAATATAAGATTTGCTAATTAGGGTGGTCTATTGATAAATTTTACAAAATGTTTTAATAGAAACTAAAAGAAATATTTATTTCTTTTATTCGAATTATATGTATTTTAAAGCTTACTGTTGCATTACTTTAAACGTACTAGTTAGCCTGCACACCGTAAATTTTTTTATGCCATTTTTGTTAACATAACGTTCCAATAAACATCAGTTTTGCCATTAATTTATAAATTGACTTATAGAACGGAAGCATTTGGATAAGTTTGTAATGTGTAGTATGAACTAAATATTATTAAAATTATGGAAATTGAATATCATTTTCTAGCATTGCTTTTACATTTTGTACGTAAGTTACTGTTTTTAAATGATTGCAGAATTTAGTTTAAATTAGTAGAATTCTGATTTAACTGATTTATTCTTAAAAACTAGCTTTTTTGTGTGCAATTATAGAATAGTACGTTCCACAACAAGTTCAGGAGATTGGTTGACTGAACGGATGGCCGTGTCGTCAGCAAATGTCGCAAGTATAGTGTTGTCTGTGGTTGGTGCATCTGATGTATAAATTAGATATAGCAGTGGTCCCAAGACGCTGCCATACGGGACTCCGGACTTGATTGGATGGATATTTGAGACTGCACTGTTCATTTTGACTTGGTAGGTTCGGTCTGTGAGGTATGACTTGAGTAGTACGTATAGCTGACTGGGGAGGTGTAATTTGAGTTTGTATAACAAGCCAGTATGCCACACTTTGACGAACGCTTGCTTAATGTCTAGGAACACCGCTGGGCATACATTCTTCTTCTCCATGCTTTCCATTATAGGAGTGATGATTCGGTGGCTTTGGTGAATGGTGGAATGGCTTTCACGGAATCCAAACTGGTGCAGTGGGATAAGCTGGTCTAGGTCTACAGATTTCTTAATGCGCTTGAGTAGTAGCCGTTCAAGAAGTTTGGGAAGGAGAGACTTATTGGTCTGTAGGATTGTGCTTGGGTGGGCGGTTTGCCAGGTTTCGCAATCATTATTATCTGGGAATGTTTCCATAACATAGGGAAGTAGCAGAGTTGTAGTATTCTGTTAAATATTGTGGTAATTAGTACAATCGCTTTTCTGGGAAGGTTTTTAAGTACTTCTCCAACCATTAGGTCATATCCTGGTGCTTTACGCACGTTTGTTAGTTGTATTTGTTGAGAAACTTCTGCTGGCGTAAAGGGCTTGATTGGCGGTGACAATTGGCACGCAGTATCAATGAAGGATTCAATTTCTTTATCGTCAACATGACCTTGTACTTGTGGTGTTGTAAACACGTTAGCAAGGTGTTTCGCAAATGAATTGGCTTTATCAGTATCAGATCTGGCCCAGGTATCGTCGAGGTTTTTGATAGGAGGGATAGTTGCTATTGGCCGCTTGAATTTCTTTGTTGCCTTCCATATAGAGTTGTCATCAGGAGAGAGATGGGTGATGTATTGACTGAATGTTTCATTGCGAGCTTCCGCTAGCGCCTTTTGCAGTTGATGCGTTAGTCTATTATAGTGGGTTTTGTCTCGTCTATCTTTGGTTCTCTGCCATTTTTTCAGAGCCCTTCGTTTCTCAGAAATGAGGTTCCGTACGTTCAGAGGAATGTTGTCTGTGTCAGGTGATGGTTTTGGAACGGGGGTGGCTTGCCATGCAGCTTCTTGTATAATGGTAGTTAAGTACTGGGTTGCCTCATCAATGTCTTGAGCGTTTTCTATTCTGATCTCGAGTTTAATTTCATTTTCTAGGTAGTTCCTAAAATATTCCCAGTCGGTATGCTTGTTGCATAATTTTAGAGGAGGGTCTTTCTTAATGACAGTCGTGCTGATACTTATAATGATTGGCGTATGGTCAGAGGATAGATCGAAGTTGGATTCCGTTTGTTGATATTTATTCGCTATGCCATTGGTAACTGCATGGTCAAGTAAGTCTGGCAGTTTATGTGGGCCACTGGGCCAGTATGTTGGTTCACCAGTTGATAGGTAGTTGTAGTTGTTTCGTTGGATTGCAGCTAGCAGTCTCCGTCCTTTCGGGGTGGCAATCCTTGAGGCCCAAGCAGTATGCTTGGAGTTCCAGTCACCCGCTGCAATAAATTTTGGCCCCAGGGTTAGTAGGAATTCCTCGTATTCTTCAATTGTGATGGGGTGACGTGGTGGGCTGTAGATGGACGCAATGACCAGTGGGTACGGGAGAACTTCTATTTTAATTTTTGCACTTTGTATTTTGTTAGTTATCAAAGGCTCCATCTCGTAGTGGGAAATTGTGTTTTTGACAATTATAGCTGATCCAGCGTGAGCTGTGCCGTCTGGATGATTGGCAAGGTAAGTAGTATATTTCGGGATTTTAACTATTGTTCTTTCTGTTGCATGGGTTTCAGAAATTAATAGGATATCGATTTGTTGCATTTGTAGGAAGGTAATTATTTCCGGATGTGTCGGGTAATGCCATTGGCATTCCAGGTACCAATACGTAGGTAATTACCCATTTTATGCTATTTTGTTAATTACTGTGGAGAGCATGTTGAGCACCATGCTGTTCTGGCTTATAAGTTGCGCGAACATTGCTTTAAATTCTGCAAGGAAGTTGGAAAGTAGATCATTAATGTTGTTTTGTCCTGTAACTGCGTGTTGATACGTTAGTGTGTTTTTAGGAGTATATGTGCTAGCTGCGTTGTTTGCGTTGCCGGTCCTATTTCTAAGGGGTGGGAAGTTCAGGTTATCCATGGTGGGGGGCACCTGGTGGGTTTGACGTGGGTTATTTGTTACTGCTCTATATGTTGTATTTCTAGATCTTTGGAGGTTTTTATATACAGTACACCCTTTATAGTTGGCCGGGTGGCTTCCTTGGCATAGAGCGCATTTTGCTGGACTGTCTGGAGATTTCTTGCACCGCATTTAACACAATTATATGGTCTATTGCAGTACGTTTTAGTATGGCCATAATTCTGACAGCGCATACATTGCGGTATAGTATTTTTAGTTCTGGGCGGTTCAATGATAACTTTTATGTTACTTAGATACTCTACATCAAATATATTTTTATTATTATCGTTTGGCTCCAAATCTACCATAAATAGCGGCAGTGGCAGTTTAGTTGTTCTGTGTCTTATATTTATGATGTTACGTACTTTGTGTCCCAGAGCTGCTAGCTCTTCCGTTATTAGTTTAGTTGGTATAGTGTGATGAAGGTTACGAATAGCAATTCTGTATGCCCTTTCTTCCTTAATTTGATAAGTATGGTGCACTATATTCTCGTTTCTAAGGTGTGTCGTAAGTTTCCGATAAGCATCTATAGTTCGGGCATTGACTTTGACCACATTGTTGGCCAGTGCTACTGTATAGTATTACTCTTTCTCGATAACGTTCGTGAATTCGTTAATCATCTCGTCATAATTATTAACCCCATAAATGTATATCGGTGGAGGTTTGGGGATTTTTGGGGGTGAGTTACTGGGAATTGTTTCAGGGTTGTTATCACTTATTTGCGAGAGTATATCAAATCTGTTAGAAGTCAAGGTTTGACTAGCTTGTTGTGAGTTAAGTGTTGTCTGTGAATTTCTTCTCCTTTTCTTAGCAGTCGTTTGCCATCTGTGTTTTGGGGTTGGGTTGTTCTGATCGTCATAATTAGGGCAGTCGGTTAAACTTACATCGTCTTGTTCGTCAGTATTGCCGGTATTTTCAGAATTATATGTTTGTTGGCTTGTAATCGTTTGCATCTCCTTGGGGAATGTATTTGTGTACGGATTTATTGTGTGGGAGGGGGGCGGCAGTAAGCTTTGATTTTGAGGTGCGTTTACAAATTGCGGGGTTGTGTATTTTTATTTTAAACGCAATATTTCTTTATGCGTGTATATTTTCATAATTTGCAGCGGTCTGATTTTTTCTATATATTTGTGCAAAGTGTTATAATTAATTTAAAATTAATATACAAACGTGTCTCACTGTAACAAGGTGGTTTGTAAATTTAAAACTATTTACTGTAATAATATCAAACATTTTTAATGAATATTTATACTATTCTGTTTGTGGTGTGACATGACCAGAATAATTAAGATTATCTGTTACATTTACACTGATTGTATAGGTACATCTCTAATAGGTATATGAGTTTATCCTTTTTTAAACACTTTCATAGTTGTTGCTTCTGCAATATACTAAATACAAATGAAACTAAATAAGATACGACAGCACTTAGCAGAGCTGTATATATTATTGCCAAATATTAAACAATAGCTGCACCTTATACGCCTGAAGATATATACATTTTCTGAGCAGGAAACAAGAAAAAAGGAAATCTTCTTGAAGCTCATAACGAACATAACAATTCGCCGATAAGACAATTAAATAGAAAGATAGAAAAAACCCGACTGTTTCTCTTTTGTTGTTAATTATTACCTATTAGTGTACGTTTTAAGAATTTTGTCAGTCATATTATCCTTGTAGGCTTCGACACAACTAATTTGAATTGCCAAGGCTGTAATTGAATTGAGGTGTTGCTTGATGTCTGCACCACTTCTTTCAGTTTTATTAAATATTATAATAATAATGGAGATACCAAACAGGTTTTTGTAGAGTGAATACCTTCACTCCAGTTTAGGTTTCTGCTCTTGCTCTCCAACAGACATACCAAAAAGGAGGTTAAGGGCTTTAATCAGTTAATTTGAGAAACAATCGTTGCATTCCAAGTAACTTTGTATTGGTAGCACAACAGTGGGCTCTGTAGGAGTACTTATTTTCAACGAGTAAGTGAACAAAAATACTTATGGTTAGACTTTTGAATATCTACTCAACTGCCAGCAACTGATTAACGTCGATACGTACTTTTAAAAGACTGCCATTTCTTATACGAAAAAGTGTTAATTATTGTTGGAAACTGAAAATAAATTTCAACATTTCAATTCACATTAAATATTCACAAGTAGGACAGATATCAGCTGGTTGTTAACTTTTGACCTTTTTGACTCGGTTCTTTAAACATCTATGTCAAACAGAAAGCACCCACACGGTTTTATTTTAAGGCACATGTTATCGTTAATACTGAGAGCCCAGATATAGTACGGACCACTTAACATTACCCACGACTGCTTATAGTACTACGTAAATCGTGTGTTCTGGGTCACTAGCATTAACATCGTTACCATTACCATTAACTTTATTGATAGACGGCATTCATATAAATTTTATAAATACAGCGCTTAAAAATATTTTCTAGTTAGACACAGATTAGTTTCGTCACTCACTTCCATTTTTGCCTATTATCATTTATCAATTTTGTAGTAAGTCTGATACTATTCAAATATATTATGCTCTGCTGTGATGCTATCGTTAGTATTGCTCGTCGAGAGTTCGAATGCTATTTTTTACGGATGAGTAGGATCGAGAGACAGCTACTTGTGAAACTCTCAACTAGTCTGCAAGCAGAATTAACTGCATACAGAAAATTTTTCTGATAGTGGTTTTAACATTCGCAGCTAATTCGTCGTGCTGTTATGACCAAGCGAGATAAAAACGTTGTATGTGTCGAAGCTCTTGGTGCTTCTATGAACTTTTTCTGCTTAAACTTCAAGCTGAAAAGTTTTTATTTTAAAGTGGACGGAACTGCCAAGGAAACTAATGTGGTCTCTTTCTTGTTTTTGCTAAAACAAATGATGAACGTAATTACAAATTTCTTTAAGTAGATGGTTTAAAAGTTGTTCTCTCAGTAATACATTAAAGATTACCTATAACTATAGAAATGAAAGTGCTTGAAGCGCTGACTATCTACTGAGTTTTTGTTTATTAAATTGCATTTTTACAAATACCTGCATAACATGCAACACAGTGAACAGTTTTTACCAGATTAATTTGTTTAAAATACATTATGCGAATAAAAATTACTTACGTTCTTGCTTTAACACGATGTTTTTTAATGAGATTATCACCGAATATTATCATTATATTTTCGTTTGGAAGCATTTCTTCGCCCGCTTTATATAATGGAGCGATTTTTCAACAATTAGTATTATACAGAGTTAAGCTTAAAATTTAGAGATCCCTGCGTAACAATTAAAAATGCTAATACTGACTGGTAGTACAGCTACATATTGCGACTGAAAAGTGATTATGATAGAGAAAATTCGTTTTCGTATTTTAGCAACGGCAAACTTCTGTTCTAAATTTAACAAAAAGGTTTGCTATGTTAAATTTTTTTCATGCAGCATTCATTTCAACAGTTCATTATTATGTCGTTGCTTCTTTAAGTATTTGGCTTATTCGGCATAGAAGATGAGAAAAATTGCAACACAGTACACTAAAGTACTAAATCGCATAACATAAGGAATATCTCTATTATACCATTAAAACATCAGTGAACTGACATATTTCTCGATTCCAACAGTTTTTGCTGATAAGAAAAAATATATTAACGGTAATGTGCTAACGGGTTATATAAAATTGACAGAAAGTGTAGTATTGCTTACAGAAAACAGTTTTGATTAATTTTATAAGCAATAAAGGCTGTTACTGGGACTTCAAAAAATTTCTAACACTATATTTAAAGTTAAATCTAACTTCCACTGATGCGGATAACGGAATTCATTATAAAGAAAAAACAATTTTTGTCAACCAAATTTGAGAAGAAAATACCGACAGCGAACGTTCGTTAGACATTTTTATTACTTTAATGACTAACTTGATACAGTTAATTACCAAAAACAACAATATGGCGTCATAGAATGATATAATAGCTAATAGTATACAAGCTATAGAGAGCGACGAATCAATTTATGTGTATATTTGAAGAAGATAACACATTGATAAATACACAGTGACGAAAGGAGAAGAAAGGAGAATGGGAAACTAGAAAAAAAGAAAGAAAGCGGGATAAAGGTATAAAGGACAGATTTTGAAAAAAAGAAAGAAAAAAAAGAAAATATTGGAAAAAAGCAAGAGAAAAAAAAGCGAGAGAATGGAGGAAATAGAAAAATAGAAATGGAGAACAAAAGAAGGAAAAAATGTGAGAGGACGAGAAAGAAATAGGGAGAGGAAGAAAAGATAATGTGGGACAAAGAAGAGAAATAGAGAGAAACAAAGGGAAGAGAGTTGGGGCAAGAGGCAAAATAAAAGAAAAACCGAGAAACAAATATTAAAGAAAGAGAGAAAAAAAACAGAAAGTAATGCAAGAATGGAAATGTACTTGGTGATCCATTTTCGAGGAGTAAAGTTAATTTTTTTAAGTAGCACACACTATGCAGTTTTTAGGTTTTGATTACTATTTTAAACTACAAATTTGTCTGTGAAATTATATATTACTAAATTTGCTCTCAAGTTACAAGGAAAACAACAAAGAAATAATTTAATTTAGGCAAGTTCTACTGGATCGAAAATGTCACAAATATTTAGTAGTTGTTACTGTTAATTTTAAAGCATATTTATAAAAATGTTATAAATAATTTTCAAATACTATATATGTTAAAATAGATTAAAACACTCTTGCAGGACCATTTGTAATATACTTACTCAATATACAATATAATTGTAAAATTAAGACGTCATTAGAATTATCAGATAACAATTATAATTCATTAATAAAATAAAACGAGATTTTCTGGAAAATATTAAATTCATATTAATATATTCTTTTTGTATTACGTGGATCGACCTTTTTAGACAAATTACATACTTTTAGATAGTCTCTTTCCTATTAAATAATGCAACAAGTTATTATAACTACAAGTACTAAAGGCACAACATCCCAGAATGTATGTCATAACATTGAATAAATAACCCCTAAAGGTAAATGTGCAGACAAGGATTGTTGCTTTACTATTATTGGTTTTTTTAGAGAGAGTTTACATGGAACAAACAGTGTATACACGCTACAAATCTATATAGTCGTTAAGATATAAAATACTGTCATATTTTGGTAACATTTGGTTTTAACAAAACAATATTTACGTTATCATTTTCATGATGCTGTTTCAATTTAAGTCAAATACCTGTTCGCTCTCCCTTACTTTCTTATGGATTGTGGGACTTTTAATCAAAAGAATTTAGTAGTTGGGGATTCCGTAGTAAAAATATTTGGTCTAAAAGAGTATCTAATAATTTAGAAGTTGTACAAAATGTGCTGCTTTTAAAAAACTAACTTTGATCTTACAAATAAATTATTTCATTTTTAAGGCTTATAGAACTACATGAAGCTTTTATTTTAAATTTGTCTAGAACGTTATCGCAAGGCAAGATATTGACTCATTATATAATATAATTTTCTAATCGTTGTTTTTACTCTCATCTACTCTTCCAAATTTTATTGTTAATATTCTTTTTTATAAGCAAACAAACCTCCTTATAATAACTTATTAGATTCAAATCAACAAACTTATAATAATTTTCACAACTTTCATTCTACCAGCAGAGTTATTCGCGAGGGAGTTAAAATAGAGGAACGCCCTTAATGCGTACTGTAAGAGACGACAGCCAACCCTCATTTATGCACATCAAACTATAAAGAATGGTACTAATATCATAATTGTATTTAATGTTCTAAAAATGTCACCATTTCAAAAGTATCTAAAAAGTACGACGTGCATATGACTGACAAATTGGTACAACTGATACCCTTAACTATTCTGATCATGTGGTTTTAAAGAAATTTTTGAGAAAGTCCTCTATGGTTTCCGAGTTTCGTACATTTTCCCACTGTTGTAAATTATTGATCTTAAAATTTTTGAAAGAAACTTGTATGTACATTAACTGCTTATTTGCCCTACCAATTATTTTAACAATACAAAGTCATTGTTCATTCATTACACGAGCGTAATTTATAAGTGAAAATTATTATTTTGTTGTAAAAATAGGTTTTAAATAAACCCTTCTTAAATTCCAAACATTTTTGAGATTGAAAAACAAGCTTGACAGTTTTTCGTTGAACTAGTCCGTAATAATTTTGTGAATGTCGTAATTACTCTGTGTGCGTTTTATAAAACGTTGCATAGAACCTCATTTTTGAATTTGGTATTAAGAAAATCTCCCATTTTTTGATAATAGGTGTCCATATTATGATAGTTCGGCATGCTTTTGGCTTAGCTTTGTTAAATAACAATTTAATTTTCACTCACTTTTTTATTCACTAATGTTATAGTATCAGTAACAAGTTAAAACAATCTCCTGGCCAAATTACATTTAAAAACTTTTATTAGTTCTGTTATGTATATGTACACAATTTGCACTTTAAGAATTTTTTCGTAAATAAAATCATGCATACATAATTAGTTCCGAAAACGTAAATTGTTATAAATTTATTTTAACAGAATCCCTAATATATATTGAGCCTCTTTTGTAAATTAACAAAACGATGCTTATAAATGTAGGGTATATAAAGTTACACCCTTATTTTTATTAAAATCTGTATGAAAAATATTTACTCATAAATGCAAATTAGAATTCGGCCACAGTGTTTATTTAAAAAATATTTACTAATTGGGAAGAAAATATTCAATAAACCACATATATAAAATATCAGAGCTTTCAACATGTGCAGCTGACTAATTACATTGTTAGTAATAAAATTTTGTTTTATCTAATTTAAAAATTTATTTTTAATAACAAAATTTAATTAATCGCAGTAGTATGAAAGTATATATTTGTTATCGTCTCATAAGACAGTCTTGTTCAAATTTTTTATTTAACAATAGCGGTAATTGAAAATATGTCATTGTTGATAATATCCAATAAAATAAAAAAATAAGATAATAAATAAGTTAAAATAATAAATATGGTTGCTACCAAAATAATCAGAATTCTTTTATAGATAATTTTACCGAACATTAGAACTGACATATTTTAGTTCTTTTTACTACAAGCAATACACATATCATGCCCATTAGAGTAAATACTATTCTGGAATCCTTGATCCCAAATACTGCTCATATCATCACTCAATCGATTTCCTCTGACTACATTCCTTATTTGTAGGAGTGGAAAAGTATTGCAGTAAACGAGATACGACGAGCAGGCTGCAAGAACACATTAATTTCCCTACAATTCCAAGTATTTCCATCAAACACCCTTACTTATATGTATAAAAAAAATCTATTCACTCTAGACAAACAATTTATCTGTACACAGTCTCAGACGTATCAAAACATATTTTGTTAACGTTTTTTGATTAATTTTGACATGCATTTTTGAGTTTAGGTGGTGCTAAATGGTTTCATTGATGTTTGTTTTGTTTGTCATGCAATTCATCCCTAGTTAGGATGTTGATAAGCGTATAGACTATCATTCAGTGTCTGCTTTAAATCGCGTCAAATATTCACAAGTTTTTTCTTGCCTTTTGTATTTTATTTTAAATTCCTCTGGTAAAATTTGCAGGCAGCTACTCCATCGCGATGTTGTTTCTTTAGTAATTTAATCAATAGGGTTTTAAAAATTTTTATTAATAGTTTGTGAGGAATTATAAATAGTGTTTTTCACTACTGTTCCTTGAAGAACCGATTAGTCGTAGCAGTAACGTATCGCTATTCATAAATTTGTAGCAATTCCAAATTCCATTCTGAAAAATTTGGACAAGCATAATAAAGTCTTGGTTCTAGTTTTCTCTTCAAAAAGAGACAAAACTTTGATTGGTTTGAAAATACAAGATATACTGGGAATTTATTAACACAAAATTGTAAGTTTTTTGGGAAGCACGGCCGCCCTTTGCATCAGATGGTTCGTAATTGGCCCTTTTTCATTAACTTTTCGGAATTTACTTATGCTATTCGCTGTCGCGATATAACGTGCATTTCAGCGGTTGTAGTTACAATTCAGCTTTCAAAAATTAGATAGTTTTAGTTGCACTAAGTATTCATCGCTGCGGCGAGTACAGTCGCCTTGGAATTCTTTTTCGCTTGACTCAATCTTCTTCGTTCTTTTTATCCTTTTCTGTTTTCATCACCGAGTCTGTTAGAAGCCAAGACAAGATGTTTACAGCTATCGCTCTCTACCTTCTTTCGCGGTTTTCTCCATTGCCCCTGTTGTTCCAATCTTCTTCTGTCAGACTTCATCTTTGCATGGCCTCATCTATCTCATTCCTTTTTTTTATTTTATTTCATGCTTATTTACAATCTACTCTTTAATTGAGTAATAAGTAAATGGTAGAATATTACATGTCATGTGGGGCATATAGCCAGTGCTATTTTCCCGAATAATTAATCTTAAGGTTGTGGAAGCTAGTGGATGAGGTCCTGTGGCCAATTTCGCTGGAGTTTGCGGATAATTGCAGGTGGGTTGGACAGCTGATCGATGAGGTTGTTTTCGTGCCCTACGGGCTGGTGGTGGTAGGTGGTGGCAGTCTCTAGATTATGAAGTTGGGATGTTGATCTGTGAGTATCGTTGATGTACCGCTTAGTAATCAGGAGAATTTTGTTGGAACGCTGTAATATTTTGTGCTAGCAAAGTTGTACCCCATAGGTCCATATGGGTTTTAATATGGTCTTGTATAGAAGGAGTTTGTTTGTGAGGGAAAGTTGAGAGCGAGGCCCCAACAACTATTTTCTTGAGTTTTAGGTTGAGTTGTTTTCGTTTGGCTTTAATGTGGGTGCGCCAAGTGAGTTTTGCGTCAAGAGGCAGCCCTAAACATTTTACTTCATTTTTCAGGGAAAGGAGGGTGTCATTGAATATGGCTTGTGGACAGATTGCTCGTCTGGTGGTAAAAGTTATTTGGGCGGATTTTTCAGTATTAATTGATACCCTCCAATGATTGGTCCAGTCCCGTAGTAGGTCTAGATGGTGCTGAAGGCAATCGGTTGCAACCTGCGGTGTTTCACTAGCTGCTAGAATAGCCGTGTCGGCCGCAAATGTGGCAATCACTATTTTCTGGATCTCTCCTGCTTTGTTCTTCCTGCTAGACTCCATTCCATTATTTCCTTTATCCACCGGTGACGTGCCGCTATTCTGACGTGGCCGTACTATTATAAGCGCTTTTCTTCAACGTAGTTAAATATATATTTCTTTACTAACAGCTTCCTCCGTATTTTGTCATTAGAAATTTTTGCCGTATTATTACTCTGCTGCATCGTCTCCAGTATTCCATTTTTGTGGCTGTAATTGTCCTCTAATCTGTTATTTTATATAACCCAGTCTCCTGCTCCGTACGTATTCTATAAAATTACATTTAGTTGTTTAATGCACGACCTAGTTTGCCCGAGCTTGTTCTTTATGTTATTTGTGGTTGTCCCTTCATTGGAAATAGTAAACCTAGGTGCATAAAGCTCTTTTCCTTTTTATTTTAACTTCGTCTAAGATTTCCACATCCGCAACATTTTCCGTTGCTGTGATCAGATATTCTGTCTTATTAAAATTAATTTCCAATCCGTTTTTTTTTTGAATATTTTTCAGCAAGTTTGCGGATGCTGAAACTAAGGTCTTCTTCATCTTGTGCCATTACCACCTAGTTATCAGCGAAACTTAAAGTGTAGAGGTGTACATGTCTGACTGGTTTTAGTTATTTCAAGAAAGATCTTTGGAGGTTTCAAATACTTGTCCAATCCTATGTTTCATTTTATTAGACACTATACTACTGTGTACAAATATAACCCGGAATTTTTAATTTAAACTGCGCGGGTATTTCGTTGGGCACAAACCTTTTTAGTTTTAAGTTGACAGGACTGCTACTGACATCTGTGTCAAATTTTAGGTTAATATCTTAATTAGTTGAAGAGTGACGCTCGTTTTCGTAAACAACCAAAAATTAACTTTTTCGATTTTTACCATGTCAGAAAATATTCGACAAAGAAGTTCGATTAAATTTTGTGTTAGAAATGATATTTCTGCTGCGAAAACGCTCAGAATGTTACAAAAAGCCTTCGGTGAATAGGCTATGTCTAAAACACAAGTATACGAATGGCATAAAATGTTCAAAGAGGGTCGTGAAAGCGTTGAAGACGAACCACATCAACTGACGAACAGCACGTCGCGAAAATTAAGGAATTGGTGCTCCAAAATCGTCGATTGACAACTAGAGAGCTTGCTGACATAGTTGGCATTTCAAATGGATCAGTCAACACTATTTTGAAGGAAGTTTTGTGCCTCAAAAAAGTCAAATCTCGTTTGGTTCCAAAAGTCATCAATTTATTCGTGACCAGTTCGCTAAAAATTCCACCCATATCGTTCCTCAACCGCTGTATTCGCCTGATTTAGCTCCATGTGACTTCTGCTATTCAGCAAAATGAAAAGACCGCTCCGGGGACACCGTTTTGACATGATAGAAGAGATTCAAGCCGAATCGAAGAAGGTGCTAAAGGCCATACCGAAACAGGACTTTTCAAAGTGTTTTGATGAGTGGAAAATTCGCTGGCATAAGTGCATTGCAGCCGAGGGGGATTACTTCGAAGGCGATGAAATAGATTTTTAAGAATAAATAAGGATTTCAAAAATTATAACAAAATTCCGGGTTATATTTGTACACAGTAGTATATAAGTTTTTGGTTTCAGCTATTAATTTGTTTGAAATGTTAAACTGTTTTATAGATTTCCAGTATTTTATCCTTGGTATTGAGTCATATACCTTTTTTAGGTCCGTAAATCCAAGAAGTACTGATCTATTTTTAGCCATTTTTTTTCAATTAGGTGTTGGACTGTAATGTGTGAACTCCACCCCCTGCTCCTCACCAATTTTATCTGATATATTCTTTTTAAGTTTTTTCTTAACTATCTTTCTGTAAAGCCTACCGTTGTGCAGGTAACATTGATTACTCTGTAATTTTCGCATATTTGTCTATTTCCTTTTTAATTGAGATGTTGTGTAGGCCTTTATCCATTCCTGTGACAACTTTTTTCCATTAATAGTTCTTTCGAACGTTCTTTGCATTATACGTCGCAGTTTTTTGGATCCATGTTTATACGATCCGGGGCGATACCTCCTGGTCGGGGGGAGATATTGTTTGTCAGGATTTTTACTATACCTTGTAATTCTTTTAAGGTGACTATTAACTGTTCTATGTTTTGTTGGTTATCATCATTGTCATCTATTATCTTACACATTAGTCAATTTTCTGTGAGAAATTATTTATAATAATCTTGCCAGTGGTTTTCCGATATATAATTTATCTGCGGCTATATTTTATTGTTTGTTCTTAATGATTTGATTATTTGCCAAGCTTCTGTGTTTCTAGCTCCGTCTAAATTTTGTCTATATTTTGGCATGCTAACTCTCACCTTTCGTTTTTTCTCTTAACTTCCCAATTTTTTGTCTGCAACTTTCAAGATCTTCGGGTTTATTTGTCTTGAGCCAATTTTTTTATCTTTGTTTTTTTTTACTCTGCATACTTTAGTCTTCATTCATATAGTTCAAGTATTCTTCATTTCCTTTTCTTTTATTCCCCGAGGCTTCTATCGCTGCTTCTTTTATGCAATTTTTTATATGTATGTGTGTTCCTTCTAAGTTTTCAAATTGGAATGGTGTTCTAGGTCTCTTACTCCGCTATTAAATAAAAATTGATTACCATGTCTGCAAAGTTTTTGGCATAAGTATAGATAAAGATTTTAGAATTTTCACTGGAAAATTTGTTTCAATTGAAGCGTCGTTGTTTATTGTAGATAGTACAGTGTAGTGATTTTGCGCACGAATTGGAAAGGTGACAAGTTCATTTAATCGTGTTTTTAATTTGCGTTTTTTAAAACTTGTAATAAGTGTTTGTTATTGGGATTAAGATCTGTGTTGTTCATGTTTGCATCTGTATCTCAATGAGTTCAATATTCAACATAGTTGTTGCCCGTTGTAGCGTAGTATGGTATTGTGAAATGATTATTGAGTTATTATATTAGTGAAGGGTTGTTTGAGTAAACATCAGAATCTGTTGTGTAGAAGGTGACAGTAGTAGTAGTAGTAGTAGTAAAAAGTTGCGCGTGGGCACCAGATTGTTGTCGGTATTGCTGATCCAAAGTGATAGAGTGTCAGAACCCCAAGGTTTGGTTTTGTTGTGGTGTGGGAAACATGTACCTCAAATGTCGACCTTAACCTATCTCCTGAATTGATATCGTGACTTTATTGCACTTCTAATCTTTTTTTTTATTATGTAATTATTTAGCAATCAGAACAAGTTTACATTCTATAAGCTAAATGGTTAACAATCATTATAGATACTAACGATAAGAATAACATGATGAGGCTTGCATCCTACGATACAACCTACGTAATTACAGTTTTGTACTTCGAGAGTATTAGAGTCTAATAGATATTAGGAATACACTACACACACACAGTTTTTGGCCATACCACGACACTCACACTAGGTTTATTGGCCATAGTTTCTTTAGTCTTTGGTTGACCCTGGGTTCCAGCATCTGCTCCAGTAAGGGGTTTGAGTGAGTTTCTAGAGTTGCATGGTACTTGATAGCTCTCTCCTGGATTACTTCCTGAACCGTTGGGAGATGTAAGTCCATATGCAGCGTGTTGTTGGATACATACCACGGCGCATTTGTAATCTGACGTAATATTTTGATTGAGTACGTTGGATTAATGCGATGTTTGATTTGGATGCACAGCCCATAACTCTACTCCATACATCCAGATTGGTTTTATAATAGTCTTATAGATTAGGGTTTTGTTTGCAAGCGATAATTTTGAATGTCTTCCAATTAGCCAGTTGAGTTCCTTTACTTTTAGATCTATTTGTTTTTTTTTCTTCTTGAGGTGTTCCTTCCAATTTAGCTTATGATCTAGGTGTAAGCCTAGATATTTTGCCGTTTCCAGTTGTGGTATTTGTGCATTATTTATTACGACTGGTGGGCATATCTGTTTTTTGAGCGTAAATGTTGTGCGTACCGACTTGTTTTCGTTAACTTTGATTTTCCATCTGTGTAACCATTGTTGAAGGAGTACTAAGTGGTTTTGTAGGTTGGCCGATGCAGTTGCAGGATTTTCATGTCTGGACAAAATAGCAGTGTCGTCTGCGAATGTTCCTATTGTTGTATATTGTGTCGTTGGTAGATCCGATGTATATAGGACATAGAGCAAAAGCCCCAGAACACTGCCTTGTGGAACGCCTGAGTTGATAGGGTGGTAGTCTGATGTTACTTCATTAATTTTTATCTGAAATGTTCTATCGCTTACATATGATTTTAGTAAATTATAGTATGCCAAAGGGAACGTTTGCTTAATTTTGAAAAGTAATCCGGGGTGCCACACTTTGTCAAATGCTTGACTAATGTCGAGAAAGACAGCTGAACAGTACTCTTTGTTTTCTAGTGCTTTATTTATGGTTTGTGTAATGCGGTGTACTTGTTGCACGGTAGAATGAGCCTGTCGAAACCCAAACTGATGAGAAGGTATCCAATGTTGGTGCAGTAAGTCTTCATTAATTCGACGAAGTATGAGTTTTTCTAACAGCTTTGAGGTCACCGGGAGGAGGCTGATAGGTCGATAGGATGTAACGTCGGTTGGTTCTTTTCCGGGTTTTCCGACTATTATGATTTGTGCAGCCTTAAAGCATTTTGGCCAATATCCTAGCCTCAGGATTGCATTGTAAATATAAGTTAAGAGCACTAGGCCCTTTTTTGGGCACTTCTAATCTGACGTGAAATTCGAACGACTACCGGTTAACAGAATGGTACACCTGCATGAAACCGAGCTATCAGCAAAAGCAGAACCGTTTATGTAAATTGACGGCAGGTAAGCTCGCACTCGCATTAGCGCAGGGACATTTGAATATCGTTGAATTCAAAAGCATGTCCACGCACTTCGAAAACTCAAGCAGGTATCACCTCACTCTTGAAGAACGTTTTATAAATATTCTTATCTAATAATATGTACAAATTTTTAATACGTAAACCTACAAAAATTTCTGTAATGCGATGAGTTTTTTCTTCTAGAGAACTAAAATCTTCATCAGAATTAAAGCCTGTAAAATTATTAAAGGCTTGTTCCAGTATTTCATTAAGCGTATTGATGATAATTTTATATTTTTTATTTGTACAATTGTAATACAATTATATATGACACGCAACATACAGAAATATTGAATATTTTGCTTAATTGAAATTGTATGCATACGTACAAAATCAGATAAAATATCAACACGAAGCTTACAAGCACAACAAGGTAAATGGGTCACTTTTTATTGTAACTATATTAATATTGACAGCAACTGTAAATACGTACATTTTTAACTAATCATAAAAGGTTAGTTGTTGGAATAACAAAATATAAATTTGACAGAATCTTAGTGTGAGGGACAAAGATTAAAAACGCGTAACAATTTAAAAATGAATATAAAAAACAGTTTAATTATAATTCCGTGTATATAATTTTTTAAAAAAATTATTTTTACATTGCTTCCTTATAGTGACCTAATTGTTAAATTTTGCAAAAAAACTTATATATAACTAATATTATGTTTTAATTTTTAACAAGCAAATTTAATTATTAGTACATCATTTGGTGTGTTACTAAACAAAAACTGCAGTCATTCAACCTATATTAATATAAATTTAAGTTTATAGATATAATAGTACATTTCAAATGTACAATAATTGAAAATAAAATAATTTTATCGAAACTAATTCTTTGAAAATTTATTTTGCATTAAAAGAACCTTTCAGGCACTTTTTAGGTGAAACCATTTGTCACATTTTAAAACACTTGTAAAATGTGCAACTGCAATAGATAAAACTATATTTTGACGCGCCCTTGTCACTATCTTTAGGAACAAGGGAAAGTAACTGAGAAATTTAGGTAAAGTTCAACACGACATTATTTTCTGCTAATCCGTTTCTTTTTCAATTTTCCCTTTAGTATTAATTTAGTATTTAATTTTAGTATTAATCGTACTTCTGTCCTCGTAGCGCATGCCCAAGATACTGTAATTTTCTTCGTTTTATTATATTTAATAGTTCCTTTCTAACACTTGTTTATGCGCCTTTCTTGCTGTTCAGGAAATTTTTAAGATTCTTCGATGACACCACATTTTAAACACTTCAATGCGATTTATAGCATCGACTTTTAATGCCCAGGTTTCGCACCCATATAACATCACAGACCAGACGTAACATTTTACAAATTTAGTTCTTGTGGATAACCGGAGGTGATGATTACCCAGTATTATTATGTATTTCGTAAAAGCGGCTTCACTAATTGTATTTCCTCATCTGAATCTAAGGTTTTACTGAGCTAACAGCTAAGGTAGTCAAAGTGGCTGACTTGTTCAATATTTGACCCATTTACTTGTAAAATCTGTAGGCCTATATCAATCTTGCTGGCTACTAATAGCTTGGTTTTCTTGATATTTATGCTTAACCCCATTCGCATACTATGTTCGTTTACGTTGTTCACAATTCGCTGCAGTTCTTCAATGATTTCGGCTAATATGGCAGTATCGTCCGCATATTTTATGTTTTTAATGCTTTCTGCTCCGATTCTTATTCCTTTTTCTTCTTACAGCGTTTTTTTTAAGCAGACTTAAGTATATATTAAAAAGGCAAGGTAATAGAACATATTTGTCGGATTCCTATTCTGATGGGGATTTTATCAGTTTCTTCATCTGTATGCATTTTCACTGTTGCTGATTGGTTCCAATAAAGAGTCCTCATCAAAGTGATGTCACTATTACTTCTTTCTAATTGCGACTAACTAGATTGTAACATGCCCTCTTCTATGATGATAAAATATTTATTTGCCTCTCTCACTTAGAATAGGAATAGAGATTAAATTGTGCCTTTGTGTTCAAATTATCACACAAAGTGGTTTAAAATGACAGGCTCAATTTCATACAGCTTTATTTCCTGAATTATATATCGTATGTAAATAATATACATAAATTTTCCAAAATAATGTCCTACGGTTTTGGATGTTCTCGTGATTGGTACAAGTAATGCAGCTGTCTTAGTTGTAAGAGAGATAGCTACAGTACAGCACACGTTTTTTCCATCTGTGAGTTTAGTAAAATAAAGTTGGCGACAGAGATGCAATGTATTTTGTCGTGTATAACAACAATGAACCTCCAACGAGAAAAAGTATTTTTATTGAATTATCAACTTAATCAAACCAGCTGTAAATGTGGGGCGAATTTGAGAGAGCATATAGCGTACTCAATAAAGTCAGCCTGTAGGCTGACAATGAGCAGACAACTATTTGGTCTACAACTGGTACAGGTTTATAATGCAAAGAATACGCTAAAACGTGTAGAATGCTCTAATGATATGTCGGAAAACATGGAAGATGACACTTTTTTGTCGCGTTTCATTATTAGTGGCGAAGCAACGTCTCACCTAAGTGATAAAATAAACCGTCGCAATGTTCGAATATGGAGGCTACAAAATACCCGTGCAATACTGGAATATGATAAGAATTTCCTGTAAGTTAATGTGTTTTGTATAGTATCAAGAACAGACATTTATGGGTTTTTATTTTTAATGATAACACGGTAACAGGGTTAACTTATCTTGCGATTTTGAAAAACCGGCTTCTTCGTGAAAGAAATGAAGCTTCAAGAACCTTTATTTTCTAACAGAATAGATCTCTACTCTATTAGCAACGAACTATTTGACGTAATCTAAATTATTCTCGACCTCTCCAATGAAGAGGTCACATAAAGAATTCAAAATAGGTACTTAAGTTCTGGTTCTTGAAATCTTCTAATCTCACATTTGCGACTTTTTCTTGCGAAAGTTCTAAAAACAGTTTATGTACTATTTCTACTAACAAGAAGAAATCTCCGCAGCTGCAGAACGGAAAACATACTTCATCGTGTGTGGGATGAATTCTGTCACCGTATAGGGGCACATTGGATATTTATAAACTTGAATGTAGGTACAATCAAATGTAGTTTATATTATGTTTGTCCTTAGTCCTAATTTTGAATTATAAAATTGAGTCTATAATTTAGAATCACCCTGTAATTTGCAATTAGTGTCATGACATTATTACAGCTCTCACGAACGGCAAAAACAATGACGAAGTTGGAGTATTAATTTTGAACCGCTTTCATAGCCGTATTACAACATATGATAAATTCATTTTGTTCTGACATCACTTCCTTTACCCAAGTCCGTATTGGAAAGCTGTCCATGAACAATAACTTGGTTTAACATGAAAAATATACCCTGAAGGATTGTCACTGGGTAATGATTCAATCAGAATCGTATCGGTTTTCTACTTATAAATATTTTACTTCTTATTTTCCGTAGTAACATGTTACACTCTTATTTATACTAATGGTAAATCTGGATATTACTTGTTTGAAGAAAGAAATAATATAAAATAATTTATGTCTTACTTCAGTAATTTTCACCATTTCATTAGCTTATAACAATAGAAAAAAAACTTGCGATTTTATCAAACCGAGTTAAAACTAATTGCATTTGCATATCAGTATCTTCTGTTGCTAGTTTAATTTTCTGAACAGGTTAATATAAAAAAGGAAATGGTAAAATTGCAGCAATATTTCAGTAAATGATAATTTTTTTTGGTTATAAAATTAAAATGGTATACAAGTTTTTAAACAATAACTAAACCCAATTATTAGGACTGTTGATGGCTTTTTTCAATAACTTCCCTGTAATACTTTGTGGATTAATTTTTAGATACTAAAAGATAGCTCAAGAATGCAAGCTTACAACTTGAACAAAGGTAAAGTATGACATTAGAAATTGGTGGTTTTAAAACCTCGTAAAATACAAAACTTAAAATAAATAAAGTCTTAAATAACTTATTCTTTGAAGCTTAAAACGAAATTTTCGTTGTAGTTCAAAACCATTTTGAAAAAAGGTTGATCAATTTTCTAGTGCAGTAACAACACTTATCTGTGAATTTCCGGTGACTATTAATAAAACTGTGCTTTAAGTTATGGGCCACTATTTCTAGAAACAGAAACTATCAACAAGAAATGCTGGCAAGATTTGCAATGCCCAAGGATAAGACACTGTAAGCCATGTGACTGTTGCAGAATGGTACAAGCCGATCATTTTTAGTGACTAACCATTAAGACAAAAAACGTTCTGGCCGATTATATCTTTTTTTTTTAATAGAACTTTTACCTGCTCAACAATATACATTGTTATACAAGGTATGTTTGACAATTAATACTTAATGAAGGGGAATAACAGAATGGTACCTAATAACCACTTGAAATAGCTGTGTTAATAGTCATTTGGATTTACCATTTGATCACATAGTTAATTGGGAATTAATTGCACTTAGACATCAAGACTATTACTTACGTATTTTGATCAAATCGTTATTTGGAGATTAGTCCGCACTTAGTCATCACCACTATCATTCAAGTATATGTCTTGGGGTAACTTTCGTTTTAATCGTCTATGAATACTTCTTTGGCCTAGTTCATAGAAGGTGGCACCATTGCAGTTGGTAAGGTTGTCATGGAAGGTTTTAGTCAGTTTTGCAATATGTTCTTGAATTGTGGGCATGTTTAATTCGTGATGAAGTTGTTGATTTGTAATGAACCACGGGGCGTTGACTGTTGTTCGAAGAATTTTATTTTGTAACGTCTGGATTCGGTTGAGATTGGTTTTGGAAGTGTTAGCCCATATCACACATCCGTACAGAATCAATGGACGTATTAGAGATTTATACAAGAGCGTCATGCATTCGATTTTCATAGTGGACTTTTATTTATGATTGGGTAGAGCTGGATTAAACGCGTGTGGCCTTCGTTCAGCTTTTTAATATATGGTATTTCCATGTGAGCCGAGTATCGAGATGGATACCCAGATATTTCACGGGCTCGTCTTTGGCATTCCATTGTATAGTATGTCCATTGATTGTAATTAACGTTGGATTTTTGATAATTCTAAGTGTGAATATTTTCGTAGTACACTTGGAATGATTAATTGATAGATTCCATTTCATGAACCATCTGCTTAGTGTATTGGCGGCAGTTTGTAAGTCGGCTATTGCTTGCTCTAAGTTTTGATTTCTGGTTAACACGACCGTGTCATCTGCGAACATTGCTAGGTTTGCATTGGGAACAGGAAAGTCATGCATGTAGATGTTGAATAAAATGGGACCTAGAATACTCCTTGTGGAACCCCTGCATGTATAGCTCTAGTAGTTGATAAGCTTGCCTGTATCTTGATTGCATATGTACGATTTTCTAGGAACGAGAACAATATGAATTTTATGTACTCAGGTAGTTGAAGACGTACTATTTTATATTTTAAGCCATCGGTCCACACTCGATCGAATGCTTGAGCTATGTCTAAAAACAAGGCAGTAACGTATTGTTTGCTTTCAAATCCTCGTTCGATTGTTTCTGATCATGCGCTGTAGTTGTGGCAGGTGGAGTGGCCTTTTTGAATCAAATTGAAAGGTGGGAACAATACTCAGTTTTATTACCTCTTCATTAAGCCGGCGATATATGACCTTTTCGAAAAGCTTCGAGATTGTAGTTAGAAGACTAATAGGTCGATAGCTAGTAATATCTTGCTTGACTTTTTTTTGGTTTGGGAAACAGTAGAATAATTGCATGTTTCCATGCATTCGGAAAATAACCAATCCTTAAGCACGCATTAAATGTGGTTGCTAGGTATGCCAATGCTTTTTGTAAGCTTTTAAGTATGACATTAGGTATTTTGTCATATCCTGGCGATTTATTTATTGGAAGACTTTTGATTATTGATGCGAGTTCTCTAGGTGAAGTTGATTTGAAGTTTGGTTCCATGATTTGCTGGTGAGTTTCTACATAGTTGATGGCTATATTTCTAAATGTTGGATCTGTGTGATTTTCAGATGTGAAGGTTTTTTTCTAAATGATCTGCGAAGGCTTCACATTTTTCTTCATCGGTGTTAAATGTTTGCGCACCTGAAGAAATTGGAGGCATCACTTGTGGCTGACGTAGGATACGTTTGGTCGTCTTCCATAGTCCGGGATCTCTTGGTTCAAGATTACTAATATGTTTTTCGTAAGTCTCTATTCGGTGGGCATCTAGCTCCTTTTTTTTCGATGTGACAAGTTATTTACCATATTTTTGGTTACGGGGTTTCTAGTTCTCTGCCATTCCCTCCGCATTGTGCTTTTTTGCTTAATTAGATCCACTATGTGTTTGGGTGAATAATGATCAATGTGTACTCTTCGTTTGTACGTGGTGGTAGTGGCCTTGTTGACACTGTCAGTGATAGTTTTTGTTACGTGTGAGATAGTTTGATCTATTTGATTTGGGGTTTGAAGGTTATTAGGATACTTAAGTCGTTGGTCAAGGATATCTTGAAAAGCGTCCCAATCTAGTAGTCCATTTATGAGTTTCGGTTCTTGGATTTGTTTTGCTGGTGTCAGTAAAAACGAGATTATAATTGGTAGGTGGTCTGAATCTAGTTCAGTGCATACTTGTTGGAAGATTTGTTTGCTGAAGTTTTTGTGGACAACTATGTCAAGTATATCTGGTCTGCGATCGTCTCTGTACGGGTAGTGTGTAGGTTCGGCTGGAGCTTCTATTTGGAAAGCGTACGTTGATGCTAGGTAGTAAAGTTTGTTTCCAGCAGGGTTTGTCTCTCTGCATCCCCATATCGTGTTTTTTGAATTCATGTCTCCTATCAGAAGGATATCTTTTAGATGAAGGAGACTTGAACGATTTGATTCTATTTAGCATCTCAAGCAGGGCCTATTTGAATCGTACCAGACTTCAGGCCGGCTTTGGCTTTTATTTTTTGCTCAAAAAGAACTGCGACATTTTGATTTCCTTGGCCATTTCTGCCGAATACCTCTTCTGATTGCCTTAGAAAACTACAAAATTTTCTATTCCTTTTTCTAACCTTTGTTCCATGTTTTCCTAAATTACTTTAGCATTCAAGCAACAATAGAATTAAGAACAGTTGCCTTTCGAGCAAGCTAATGAGTACTTAGGTTAACTAATTTGCGGCGGTCCACTTCGTTTAACAACATCGTGGCACCTGACTCATCTAGGCAAGTTTGTTCTTATCTTATCTGACTGGATGGTCTATTTAGATAGGCAGCTCATAAACTACTGTACTTGCAATGTTATATTTAATTTATGTGCTTCAATTTCTCTGTGTTTGCCCTTCAATTATTTCAAACAAACAAACTTTCTTAACCCAGCACATTTCCTGCAAGAACATGGGTCTGCCAAACATTTACTTATGATTCACTAAATAGCGAAATAAAACACGCAGAAGGCCAGTCTTGTTCTTTAATTCACAGTTCTTTAAAAGGAGTTGTCAGATTAAGAGCTTTGTAAGAAATGAACTAAAATCTCTTGATAATAACATAAAAGTGTATGCCATAACAACGAGAATTTTCCAAAAATCGATAGGGAGGAAGAGGAGCGCCTAATAAGTATAATTAATAAAAAGTTGTTTAAAACAGATAATACTGTCTGGGTGACAAGCACGACCATGTATCGCTTTTGTTATCAACACCTTTTCCTCGGTATTATCGTGGTTTAATTTGATTATAGTCCTGGGTTCTTTTCACATCATTTCACAATAACGGTCAACATTTACAGTAAGCCCTTGAACTCTTGCATCTTAAAAAATGCTCATCCCAGAACTATAAGAAAATAAAAATGTTTATTTAGTCCGAGGCTACTAGAACAATTTTGATTAATTACATCTCATTTAAATAAAATACCCTTTGTCGCTGAACAAATATTATGAAAAAATTAAGCAAAAACTGAATAATATGGACTTAAGATGCCAATGATACTTTATAATTGTGTTAAAAAACAACTTCTTGATAAGTATTTAAAAACTAATAACTCTTCCTAAGGAGTAGACAAATTACAACTACAAGTAAAGAGCTAAATTCTCTTGACGAAGATTCGAAACATCACAAGTCTTTTCATAAACGACGTGGTTCAACCCATAAACAATTTTTTATATCTACATCGTTTTGTAACTTCTGGCCATAAATTTTACAGTTTAATTAAAGAAGAACGTTAAAATTGTAAAAATTGTCTATCACTTCTTAAAAATAGCTCACCCTGTATATGCAAGTGTATATGCATGTTGTATATGAAAATAAATAAGCTTAATAAATGCCTCGTTATATTTACTGCAAACCATCGGTAAATCAAACATTAACATACTCAAGTTCTTTTAGCTTTTGCTGATTACATTCTATTCTACGTAATAAATTTGCATAGCTATTTAAACCAGGCTAGGTTTAGTAGAATTTGCATTAACTTTTTGTGTGAACTGCAACGAGGTCACCATATTTCAACTTCTTATTGCTCGTTGGACGTGTACTTTACTTTTCGCTGCAATTTTTGGCGGTGTCATCAATTTCATTGCCATCTCCAGATCCGTCTATGCAGCAGGATAATTCATTGCAGCTCCCAGATATTGAGACACAAATGGATTTAGCTCCCACTGAAATTGCGTCGGCACATGCTTCCTGCTAACTGCACGAGATAAGATGCAGAATATCGTGTGCCATGTAATATCCTGGAGATTAATTGCGGCGCTCTGTTGCACGTGTCCGTTCCGGTGGGCTGTTTTGGTTTGCAGCTCAGTCAAGGCGTGATGAAATGTTTCATTTGGTAATTATAACCTGAAGAGGCAGGTTTACATTAGTTAAAAATAAAAAATAATTTTAACATTAACCAAAATAAAAAGCTCTTCATTAGCTGGTTTCTAAACTTTCACTCTCCTTTGCTCACTCTTGTTGTTTATTTACGTTTCACATGCACAACTAACTATACTTCTTAATACTGCATTATATATACGCAACTGATACTACGTGTCACCGATTATAATGGCATTTTATTATATAATGCAGTTACGCACCTTTCACTTTTAACTAACATACTTTGGTTGTAGCACTTTTTGCCCATGTTCTGCTATGTAATCACGTTAAGTATACGAAAATTTCGGCTTTCTCTATTTTCATCTAATCTCTATTCTCTAATTTAACTATTAGTGTTTTCGTTGACCTGTTTATCTTTCTTTTTGGTTTTTGTCACATTGAAGCGCAGTTCTCTTTTTTTAGTCTGCTATTCTACATCCTTTGTCATCTTTTCCAGTTTCGATGCTAATCTCGTATAGATCGTCAGCATATGCTAGGCACTGCTAACTTTAATTTATTGTCGTCCCTCTGGTTGTAATGGCCTTAGCTTTTATTCTTTATCCAGCATCCCACTGAACAAGATGGGCGAACTTGGATCATCTTGTTTCACTTCTCTTTTCGCCTTGATAATCTGCAATATTTACTAACGAGGGGTTGCCCGCAAAAAGGTATTTTTGTCGTTCTATGCTGACAATTTTTCACCTGCCTTTCCTCAAATATTTGCAAGGTGGGAATGTGAAACAATTTAATTACAAATAATAACACTGGAATGTCGGTGCGGTGACCTTAGGAAAGTAAGATATGCAATACGATACTGAAGATAGGCAACCAAACATATGCTCAGAGCTCAGCCACGACACATTTCATATCAACTGTCTTTTTTTACTTTCTGTTCAACTGTACACGTTGTCTTTTTTTACTTTCTTTTCAAATGTATAGATAGATTGTATGTGACTTTATTTTTAGCAATGTTCAAATGCCATTTTTATTACCATCAACAACTTTGGCTTTCTAAATTTTAAAATAAAATCTGAAAGCAACTAAAGGCACATATATATATACTTGTGTTGTGGTTGTAATTGTCAGAAATCATTTGTTTGATCATGAAAATGTGATCTATTACGGATCGACTCTGCCGGAACTCACTTTAATACTCTATGATGTAGTCCGTTTATTTTTCTATTTTGCTATTTAATGCAACAGCCATTACTTTGTATACTATGTCCAGCATTGTTATTCCTCCTGCACTTGCTACATTTCGGCTGGTCATCATCTCCACTACTTTTATTTTTACATTTTTTTAATGTAATTAATTGTAGATATACGTCGTTATCACCTGGCGTTTATTCTTTTATTCTTCTCATCATTTAATGTTTCTTTAAAATATTTTTAAATTTTTGTGTCACTAATTTGTCGTCCTACTATTAGCTGTCCTTTTTTATCTTTAATGTAGGCAAGCCTGCAAAAAATAGATATATTCTTTGTTCTCTTGATCTCCTAATAAAGATTTCTAATTTTTTTATTAATGTAATTTTGTTTCAGTTATTCCATCTTCTTTTGTATTTGTTGCCTTTTGGTCCGCTTCTAGACTTTCTTAAGTTTTTCTGTAGCATTCTGCGCCATCTTCCTTTTAAGTTTTTAGCAATATAATTTTTGCGCTTGTCACATTATTTTTCTGTTGTTTTGATACCGCTATTTTTGCTGTTACTGTTATTGTATATTTTATTTCTTATTTTTATTGTCTCTGTAAATGCCACACATTTTCTGTCGAAGTTCCTTTAGCATTTAACTTATTTCTTCTCTAACTCATCAACGTCTAATCTTCTTTTGTTATACTTCTGCATTATTTTTTTTGGGTTTACTTCTATTTTTATTTTAATTCTTAAGCGATAATCAAAGTTATCTTTTGCCCCTCTTTATGTTTTGTACATTGATTACCAGCTTCACATATTGTTTTTAGATTAAGATGTAATTATTCTGATTTGTTGTCTTTTCAATTAGTACATACCTTGCTTTTTGGGTATATTTTTTCTCTAAAAATACGTATTTACAGTACTGTTTGCTGCGAAACTAACAAGAAAAACAACATTGTTGAATACGTGATCGTAAGGAACGTGTGGTAAGCTCTGGTTGCAAAAAGATAAAATGCGTTAGAAAATAAATAGATAGAGAGAGATAAGGCAAACTAAATTGGACTGACCACTTATGTTTATCAAAACTAGAGCTGACTGTTCCTAACTGAATCTAACTTACGCTAACTTAACGCTAGATTATCATTAATATTTAAACTAACGTCGCCGTTGGAGCACGCAGACAAGTTGGGCAGGCAAGCAGAGCTGGCGCCAGAGGTGGCGGCTAGGTAGAGATGTAAGCAGCTGGATAAGAGGCTGTGGGACAATTCTGGTGGTCCGGCAGCGTAAACGGCCGGGTAATGAAACCAGCGCCAGGACAGGCAAATAACACTTTTCTTGCTCTTCCTCGCTTCCGGTTACAAGTTTTTCTTAATGGTATCCCCCAATTTTCTACAAACGGACCCACCAATAGAAAAAAGGTAAAATACACATTTGTTGTTTTCGCTCTTTACCGGTTAATTGTAAAACCTGAGAGTAACTCAAGGAAAGAGTTCTTCCTTGGTAGCGACATTGATTTTAGGCTCAGAAACAACAGACAGAAAGCCGGCTTTGTCAAAAGCACATCCAGGGTGTAAGTGGGTTAAACAAAAATGCAGTGTTACAACGGGTTGATAGAGCTAATTCTCAGCGGGTTAACAAATCGATGCAAATTCGATTCTTTACAGAGCGGGTGGGCGAGTCGCTGCGGAATGCAACATTTCGAATTTTAATACTCGAAATGCGATATTAACTTTGCGAAGCAATGAATGTATCAGCTATGGCGCCTGTTTCCTGTGGTAACGCATGTACAAGCTGGCTGCAGGTCACATACTTTAAGGTTAAATTTAAAAGTTATCTTACCCGATAATGTATGTGTCTTTAAACAAAGAGCAGGTAAAGCCCTAATTTAAACTAAAATGGAAAAGGCACGATTCGGACTCAACAATTATTATTAATCTTATCTTGTTTGCTTTGCCTGTAATAGTTGGAAATAAGTATTTTTCTACCTAATGATTGCATTGTTATCTCTCATCGTTAGCTTAATTTAATGAGTTGGTAGCTGGTCCTATAGTATTTTCAAATTTTTGTAATACTAGTCTTTCTCCTATTTTAGCAGCTCGTATACCTATACTTACTATTATCATGTTTTAATCTTAACTTCCAATTCTTAAGCAACACACATTCTCTGACACTGTTTCAAATCTTCAAATCAATCTATTATTTATTTATTCCTTAACTAGAAGACCTACTTTCCGTTTCTCCGCCGATGTTTTACTCTTGTGATTATATATATTTTTGTTACTTTTTTTTATAGCGCTAGTATATACACTTGAGACCAAAACAATCTAATCAGCAATAACATTCTAAGTAAAGTTCAATGTACTGCTTGAAAGCCGAAAAACTGTAGTTTTTAAATGATATCACTTTTATTAAGATCGGACCTGTTCTGACAAGTTATGGGGCTAGGAATATGTGTAACAAAAAAGAGTAAAAAGGGAAAAGTGATTATGAAAGGAACAAAATTAAGCCATCAGGTGAAATTAATTTAATGATTTTTCAACACATGGTGTTGGCACCTTTAGTCCTAATTGCACTTTCCAATCGATTACGGATAGATCGGATGACTTTTCCTATGATGTCTTGAGGAATTGCTTTCCACTCTTCAATCAACGCCGCTCTCAGTTCCATCATGCTCCTTGTTGCAAGATTTCTAATCCGGACTTTTTGCTTAAGCTCATCCCAAACATGCTCAATTGCATTCAACTCTGGTCAGTCTATTTTCGGTATACTGACGTTAGCCAGGTAGGTAATGGTCACTCGCGCTGTATGACATCGTGCATTGTCGTGCATTAGCATGAACTTATCAACAAATTCCTCAAATGAAAGAACATGTTTCTCCAAAATATCCCTAATGTAGCGCTCCGCAGCTAAACCTCCACGTCCTCCACTAGGCATAAAAACCAACTCTGTTTTTCCATGCATGGAAATCTCCGCCCAAAACATGCAAAAGGCGTATGCGACAGTTTCTTGAATAAAACAATAAGCAAATTGCTCTCTTGGCCTTCTATAGACTCGAAGCCTTATGTCGTTGCCATGTAGGCACATCTTTGACCCGTTGGTAAATAATATCCGACTCCAATGGCCAAAGTCACAATGGAAATATTTGCGAGCAAATTCCGATTGTCTTTGCTTTCGGTTTGCAGTCATCTTGGGACACGTAGCTGCCTTTTTAGGGTCAGGTTGTCTGCCTTAACCTTTTTTTAACTGTCCAAGCAATGACGACCACACCTCTGACCTCACTCAGCTCTTGCTTGAGGTCAACGCGAGTCATATGTGGATTTATGAGGAATATTGAGATAAGAAATCAATCGCCGCTTTCCGTTATTACGCGCCTATGGCTATTTCCTTGTCGGAGGATGTAGCCACCGGTTTCCCGGTACCGACGCCACATTTTCGACACAGTTGATTGACTCAGATTTAGTCGATTTTTCAACAATGCAACTATCTCGGCTGCTTCGGTGGCTGGGATATTCATTTTCTTATACGTCACTTTTTTTCTTCCGTCAACTTCGGATAAGTAACTGAGATGAATTACCGGATTGAAAGTATACTATAGGCCAATCACAATCGTCGTGCACGTGCGTTCTAATTAGCAAGATTCGTAAAACGCCGTTTGTGATGCACATTTTTAAACCTCAATAATAAACATACTCTTTGTACGTTATGTTTTATTCTTAATTTCCTTAGACTGAAACAGGAGACGAAAATGTCCGTGCAGTTAGTGACTCGAATGTTTTGCTCTCAAGTGTAAATATTTTTTTACTGATGATTTACCTTTAGCTATCTTGACTATTTTGTTTCCCCCCATAATGGAAATGTGTTCATCTTGCTATTTTTGTCTTCCATAATTCAATTGTTCATGGGTTGAATTAGGCACTAATGTCTTATGGTTTCGTTACCATCTTGGTTTCATTATGTTTTACCACATCTTTTTCGTAACTACCTTGACTTTTGTGTTACAGCGGGCGTTTTTACTGCTTATGTTGGTATAGCGCATATATACTCCATCGTATGGGATGTGGGTGTAGTATTCTTACTTGTTTTGTTCGTATTAAATTTTTGATAGGCTTTGATTCTTTTTATATATTGTTTCTGCAAGGGATCCTCTGTTTCTACAATGAATATTGCAACATTGGCGTAATAGATGATTCTTATTTTCAAATTTCGCATTGTATATCTCTCTTTTGTTTTTGCCTATACAATAAATAAGCATTATGGTACTAAATAGCAAAAGGTTCAAGAAGATTTGTCAATTGACTTTTATCAGAATTTAATTTATGCAAATATTTTTCTTTTACATGGTATCTGTGACACATGCTTTAACAGAATACTATGGAACACCTTCTCTACGTCAATTATTTACATATGCGCTGGTTTATTAAATTATATGGTTTTTCAAGTATTTTTTAAATTATATGGATGGCATCTTTACAAGATCTTCCTTTCCAGTATCCCTGTTTTTCGTATAGTAATTTAATAATAACATTTAATTTTTTAGTTAACTTTAACGTAGTGTTCAATAGAGTTATTTCATAGTAATTGTTTAGTACCTTCCTGATTCCATTCTTAAATTGTTTTTCCTATTATCCATTTATTTAATATTTTGCTCTTAGCAAATAACTTCTTAGCATTTCTGTTAATTCTTTATCTTTATCAGCATATCATCTCTACATTTCAGTAGCTCGTTGTGTATTTCGTTATATTATAGTGATTTACTATGCTTTAACAGCACTTTCAATTTGTTCTCCTTATAATTATTTTTTATTCTTATAAAATTGTCCATTAAATAGCCAGTCCGTTCTTTATCTTCATATATTTGGTATAGAGCTTTATAGAAACTTATCCGAGTTCTTGCGTCAATGCCGTTTTTCTCTAGTAGTTTTTTTATATCAGTCTTATAGTTTCTTGTTATTCTCCACACCTACTTCGTGTGCCATAAAAATTACTATTCTAAACATTAGAGAACTTCTTTCAGTAGCATTCTTTTATTTTCCTAATTTTTCTGGCGGTTTTGTTACATATTTCTGGATATTCTACATTGCTCTCTGTGGGTTTGTTTTTGTTATACTGTCTGTATATCATTTTTTTAGCTAAATTTCTTTACTTCATTAAATCACAGGCTTTTTATTTTTGTTTTATTTTCTAAGGCTTCATTTAATATTATTCTTTAATTTTCCTGGGATTTTTTACTAGTATATTCTTGTGTAATAGATTATTCTTTTATTTAATCGGTTTATCTTCTGGGAATTTTACTTTTAATTTTCTTTCTTTTAGAATATTTTATCTTGCACATTTTGGGTGTTATAGGTATATAATCGTATTTTTGCTAATACCAACCATGGCAATCACTGCCAATAACTGAAAGTTTTACTGTTTTAAGTATTATTGTTAGTTGTGGTACGATTATGTTTCTACTGCATACAACATAGTCAATGACCGTTTTTTATCTCGTTGTACAATAATATATGTATTTCTATTTTGAGTCGAAATCAAAATATGTATTGTATATTTCTGTTTTATATTTGTAGATCTGAATTAATGATTATCCATTTGTTAGTAATTTTTCTATAAATTATTATTTAAGCCTCACTACTACTATTTTTTATATATGAATTTATATCCCTCATTATCGGAGTATTCTGGTAGTTTGTCAATCGTAGTGTTGAGCATTTTATAGATCTCCTATTTTCCTTGTTTAGGTTATGTTTGTTCGAGTGACTATGTTGAAAATATATGTAATAACTTTGCGTTACTAAGTTTCACACTAACTATTAGTTCTAAAGATGCAGTTTATATTCGATGTTTTATCTAGAAATATATTGTGTATTCAGAGATTGAAATTTTTTTTATTCCACTATATATTAGCGTATAAAGATTAAATATATCTGTACATTTTCCTTTTTTATTTTTTCCTTGCGGGCTCAAATTTGGATATTATTTCCTTCCGTTTCCAGTGATATATTTTTGTTCCTCTAATTTTAGTTTCTTAAGTATCTGTCAGTACCTTAGTACAATTCGTTTTTTATAATGGCTTTTTTTGTATTGATTTAGTTATTTTTATAGTGCTCTACCAATTTTCTAACCTCAGATCCTTGTGGTTCATTTAAATAATTACAATTTGTTTAAAAGAACATTATTTTATGCACGTCGTCCTTTCCATACTGGTCCCTTGAGCACCTTCGTTCTACAAGCTTTATTATTTTTACTCTCGGTAGGGGAATAGTCCGGCTTAAAAACCCTGTTTCTTCAGCTGCAATAGCTAGCCTATTACTCAATTTAAAAAAAAGCGATAGATCATCAATACCGCCTACTTTCGGCCTCCGGGAATTATTAGAACAGATAGTGGTAAGATAAGCTTTTAAAGTCTTGTCAAACTAACACAGTAAGAAAAAGCAACGCGTAGTCAAAAATAAATGCTTTGGTGACATCCTTCTAGAAGAAACATTGATAAATTGGGCGGATGACCTTTGGTGGCCCATTATTTGCTCAGGTAAAAGCTTACGTTATCAATTTAGTCCCAGTACTTTTATCAGATTGTAAAGTGTAAGCACCGTATATGATACATTAAAATTTGAAGTGGTGAATTTTTATCTCTCTTCAATAACAATGCTTTTATTAAGAAACTCTGTTTTATAGAGGTTGGAATTTTTTATTATTGAGCATGTACAACTATCACATAGGAAAAAATCAAATTGGCAGTCTCTTCGTTGCTCTTTAGTATTTTATTTTAGTTAGTACAATGTGCATTGTATAGTTTTTGTTTCTATTTGTTTCCGTTCCTTGTGCACTCCACCATACACTCTCAATTTTTTAAGCAAATACCTACTATTACTTCTTTTATTGCCACATAGGTGTTCAACGGCTTCATTAAAAATATAGACAAGTAAATTTGAGTTTATATATAAGCTCAAATTATTTTTGGATGTTCAATGTATGGTAGACAACGGTTGAATGATAAAGAGTAGGTTACGACCCTTTTTTATTTAGGTATACTTCGTCAACTTTAGTTTTACACTGCTTAAACGAAAATTAATATGAGATATAATTAATATTTCTTTTTAAATAATTGTAGCAGTCCTCTTTAAAAAATTTTAAAACAGTTAAAAATAAAATAGGGTTACCAAACTGTTACCACAATATCTACACAGAGAGTTCAAAAAAATTAAAAATACATTACAAAAACAGAATAAAAGTACCTAAACTTCAAATCTTTCTAATGAGTAAGCAAATGCAACCACTACTAATTGAAATTTTAAATTTACGTAACAGTTAAAAACACTACTTTTTAGAAGCTTATTATTAATCACTGAAGTTATTAAAAAATTGAGCAGTGATTTGAAAGCCGCATTTGCAGCTGCAAAACTAATCAATAGTAAATAGCAAGTCAAATATTTATTGCATCCATTCGTTATTAAGCCGATCGTTAACCGAAGCACGTTAAGTGCAGCTGCATTAAATATTACCACTCTCATCTAACATTCAAGAGCAATTAGTAAGTACCGAGAGCTAAAATTTGAAGCCAGTAAAAATAAAAATTGTTTCTTGATACTCCTACTAATATTAATTCTAAGAAAGTCAAACCAAAATCCAAGAAAACAAAAAAGTACTTTTTGTTATAACTACCGTTATATTTATAAATTTTTACAACAAACTATTTCTGTTATACATTGTCGATTTTCATTTTCTCATTTTCTAACATTTCTAGATAGCAAGATCTCAACAAAATTGGTATCCTAAATAACAATTATATAATAACATAAATTTTTAAATATTTTTTTCTATAGAGGTGCTTAATAAATATTGTATAGCGAAATGTGAAAAGGAACTAACAATACACACTTTTATAAAAAAAGGAGTGACAGAAGAAAACGATGTTTGTCATATCTATGACTGCGTATTTGTGTACAGAAAACTGATATAAATAAAATCTTTGATAAATTAGCATAAGATCGTTGCCTGGCAAGTGTTGAGCGAATATATATAGATAATAAATCATACAAAACACAAATATGGTATAAGTATTCAACTGCAATTAAACAGGTGAGTTTGATAGTCTTAAGTTAACTCTTTTGCTTTGATCCATTTACTTTATTAATTTATGGTATTTTAAAATTTTCTTGCTCCACTATCAATTTTGTTGATGTAAGAAAAATAATCTATGCCTTATCACAACTAGTTATGTTCGTTCTTGTTTTAATTTTTGTTAAATCTTCTTTTCACATAACCATCTAACTTTGTCAGCAAATTAACTCTATCTTTTACAGAATTTTTATTTTAAAATATACTTTGTTAGTGTATCATAAAACAGTTGTTTGAGCTTAACAGATCTGTTGATGTGCTAAGATGTTAATAAATCTTTTAGTGGCAGATCTAGCGTGACCGCGGAGCCTGACGTTTTTCTAAAAACCCAAAGTGGTTACAATATTTGTTCTTATAGTTATATAGTATACTGAGAAATAAGGAAAGACATTGAGTAACAAGCGACAAAATTAAAGAAAAAATAAGTAAAAAATAAACAAAATGGCTTAAAGAGAGGTGAAACAGTTGATATGAAATAAGAACAAAGTGAAGAAGTGGAAAATTTAGACTAACTTAGTAGAATTAAGAGATTAGTCAAAAAGAGTAAAAATAACTAAAAAATTTGAGAATAGATATAAATAGAATAAAAATAAATTTGAGAATAACGAAAGATTCTGATAAAATAAAAGAACATGAGGCAAAAGTACATTCTACGATTAGAACTATTAGTAAATGGTAGTGGCTATTTTCCAGAACAATTAAACGAAATAAAAATTTTAAATACAGGACAAGCAGAAGTTAAAGAAAAAAAGAAAGCCCTGCAAAATTAAATATGAATATAAAAGATAAGAAAAAAGCGCCCAGTCAAAGATAGTAAAGTAATAACAATGGGAAATGTCTGAAAAAAATTACCGAAATTACAAACAAACAAAAAATAGTACTTAATAAAGGACAGATCACAAAAACAAATAATGACAACAAAAATAAAAATAGAAACCAGGATGATGAACCGGAAACAGAGAAAGGATACGTACAATAAAAGCGTCCAAATCTAATGATACCATCAAAAGGCAGAAAATTGTACAAGAGTAAGGATTAGAAAGCAAAATTGAGAATGTGAATACATTATTAACCTCAAGGAAAATACAAGATGTTGCAAAAGAACTTGAAGCATACAATGTAGACATAACTAGACTACAAAATATTAGATAAAGCGTTCAAGAAAAAAAAAAATGCAATATTTAATTCAGGAGAGGAAAACAACAATATGGAGGCATAAGTTTTAAAGTAAAAAAATAAAAATAAAGTTATTTAATTCAAGGGGGTCAAATGCAAAATTTCATATATAAGAATTCACAGTAAGCTTTGTTTTTTGTCAATCGTAAATGTATACGCATCAACGAGAAAGGTAGATATAGAAATAAGAGAGAAATTCTATAGTCAACTAAGAAATGCGTAATACTATAGCTAAGCAACATATGGTAATAATTTTAGGAGATTTTAATGTGTAAGTTGGGCGAAAGCACACTACAAAAAAGATTCAGATATGTATCTGCACCTTTTTTGCAGTGTGCTTTTGCCTTACCCACTCGCCATTTCCTCCTGGCAAGCATGCCGTTTAATTACCAAATTTTCATTGAAAGGCACACTAGGTAACAAATCCAAACATAAAATTGTTATGTGACTTGTAGTTGCTATTTGTATGTACAGTACGAGTTCTAAATATAAACAAGAAATAATTTACTAGACTATATGGAACATTCCGGAGGAGAGCCGGAAGATTTAATGCGCTATATTTTAACGAAAAATAAATATAGTAAACATATACATGTCTATTTTTTTAACGTTACGAACGTAGATTATGGCAACTACCTAATAATAGCTAAATGCACATTAAAAAGGGTCCAGCAGAAAATAAGAGAACAAATTATAAAATTTGGAATATAGAAGAACTGGAAGGAGAAGAAGTAAGAACATGCTGAATTAAATTAGAAAAAAATACAATATAAAAGAAGAATAATAAGGCCAAGCATAATTAACGCGGCAACAAATATATTTGGGTACAAAGATAATTTAAGAAAACATGATTTGAGAATGCATATAGATAACTAATATAGAAATGATTTTCAAAAAAATAGACACTGGGGGATGATAGTATCTATACCTAAATAATAAAATATGACGGTTTAAGAAAATTATAAAAATATAATTTTGTTAAATATTACATACATCATATTGTCAACTATTTAAAAAAGAGGCTTATTTAACACTCCAAACGGGTAGTTGGACAGTACCGGTTTAGAATTGAAAACGAGAAACCGACCATAGATGCGATGCATACTGTAACGAATTTCCAAGTGCCGCTATAAAGGCAACGTCACTTTTGAAGTTAGCGGCTAATACTAGGATGCCTCCGTGCCGTCGCGGTCGAGTGGCGAACGTAATGCCTTCGATGTACGAGTAACTTCTGTTGACACCCCCACGGTTCAGAGTACACCTGCAAAGTCTAGAGTAGGGAAAATACTCAAGAAGATTTTAGCGTCAGGAAAAGTCTTCAGAACAAGTGGTAAAAGTATAAATAGTAGCGGAGCAGCAACGGAAGTCATGTTAGTGGAAAAAAAGCGAACTGTTCTAGTGCGAAATAAATTGTGTTGTAGATAAATGGAGTTACATAGTATGATTTTATATTAGTAAATACGTGTGTTGGCGTATTATTAAATTGCTAATCAAAAACAATATTACAAGAACACAACATAGATTTTTATATTCCTTTCATAGACTTAACGTAAGCTCTCAACAGAAACTGAAAGATTGAAGCAACACAAAATTAACGAATTAAATTTCACGAAAAGTATTAAAGTAAGATTTAAAATTAACAGAAGAATTTAGCAAGGAAACGGGTTTTTTGCCCTATTGGTTACCATTTGTTTAGAGAACATATAGAATCATATAGAGCACAAAAGGACAATAAAGAATAGATCCACCATAGTATATGCGGATGATCTGCCCCGTTTTCTACTATTTTACTTTATTGGTGCAGTTTTCGTGATTTTTGTTTTACCCTAATAATTTTTTTTAAATATTTCTATGTAAAATTAATACCTAAGTGTCAATTTGGACTATCACTACTGTGGACATAATGAACATGTCGTTTGCTAACATAATTTTAGAAACTAATACCCACAAGTTCTTGGCAATAATTAAATCTGATCGGTTTGCAACCTACGGTCGAACATTAAAAGTTTTCTCTGCTATAATATTGTTATTTTTTCCATTCAAATACATAACTTTAAAATCTGCCCTGTTTTATGAAAATCCAAGTACTAATTTAATAAAAACAAATTCACCAATTTAATATTATATTAGAATTGCATTCAGACAATTAATGATTTAAATCTTTTAGTGATTTAGCAACTATGCTGTAAAATAAGCAGAAGGTAGTTGTCTATAGTTCTTTGAAACTAATCATAATGTTACTTATGTTCGCTGTAGGTCATATAAAGCTTAAAATACACAGGCGTGCGGTTTTTTTTGTTTATTATGTGTTTGTGGTCTTTGAAAACTTTACTTCTATTAGTCAGTGGTGATTACGGCGCCTTACTATTGTGTGTCTGTTCTTTTCACATAGTTGTTTTAAGATATGGCACAGAACTTGTTTCAATTGGTATGAACCAAATGTGATAACTTTAGCTTTAACGGAAGTCGAAAATATCCAAAGCAATTAATGTTGACCAAACTGGATCTTATAAAACCATACTTAAAATATAAAGAAAGTATCAATAAATATTACGGAAACCCTACTTAGTATTTAAAAGCTAGCATAACATAACAAGTATACAATGATAGAAGCATAAAAATTTATATAACCAGTTAGTAAGAAAACATGATGCAACAACCAAAATTGCAGAAGTAACAGACAGAAACAAAACAGAACAATAAACATAAATATCTAAAGCTCAATATTGCTTATTAGACATTATTTACACAGCAGACAAGTTGCGGATACAGCAATAGGATCTGTGCATCTCTGGGTTTTGCCCAATTTAAACGATTAATTTTCATAAGGGTAGTAAAACAAATTTAAGAGGTGGTAACCTGTATATGAGAAAGGCACTAGAATATGTGTGATGTATAACATTAAAAGGTATAATGAGTGAACTTGATCCATATGCATATTAGGGTTTGAAACTTACTAGTGAGTGATATAATTAGTGATCTTTGATTAAATCTAAAACGCGTGTCTTATGCGATAGGAAGACGTGTAGAATGTCAATTTAAAGCTCTTGACGAGTACAAGCAGACCAAATAGACACATGACTTTAGGTTAGGTTAATAGACAGAGTCAATAAATTTTTGTTTTACATGTCAAACATAAGTATTGTGGTTGAACATTAATCTCAACAGCAGTCATGTGGTACAGAGGATAGCAGGGCACGGGTTCGAATCACGTGTATGTATTTGGCAGATGTGCGTTTTTCCTAGCAAACGCATTAGGCCAAAACCTGATACAACACAAGATAACAATGCTTCTGGTCCAATGGTGTAATGGTTAAAACTATTTATTAATCTCCACTGTTCTCATTTCTTCACAGTTGAGAAGTACGACAAGAAGGTCCCGAAAATGCATCTTTGACTGCCCATCTGTCAGCCTGATGAACGTGACACCTGTCGTAGAGCTCAGGTAATGTTGACACTGAGAACACTGGCCCCGTATAAGGCTCGGATGTTGATTGCGATGATGATCATTAAACAACAGGCAAGTTCGGTGAAAAGGCTATCGGTACTTTGGCTTCTGGTGCGCATCTCGTAAAGAAAGATGCTGTTTTAAATGGTACTCAGGTAACTTCCTTTTTAACAAACATAAGGAACCAGTACCACAAAGCTGTTAGGCAAAAATCTGTGTATCTTCTAAATAATGCTGCAATCAAAACACTGACGTCTTAGACAGCGGAAGAGATTCGAGTTTTCAGAATGGTTTAAAGTACAACGGCAAGGCGGAAATACTACAAAACATTTGTTATTCAGTACTTGTGTAACAATAATGGCTCAAGTTCACGACAGATGATTCTCGATAACACTACATCGTATGCTCGGGCATTACTTGGGTAGACAAAACAATCGCTGTCACAATGTGAAATGGGACGTATTTGTGCAACCAGAAAAGTGTATTCTTTTCCTCGCCAAATAGCAGCGTGATACTTTTAAAGGAATAAGCATCTGTAGAAATCAATGATGATAGTGACGACAAATAACTACATTACAGATGTCAAAGCCTTTTATAACAGGAACTTGTCTAATGGGAATATAATGAAAAGGATTATAAACGACGAAGCATCAAATTTATCCAACATTCCACGAAAATAATGTCTTTGTCTTGACCAGAGGCTTAATTTCAATAAAAGCTGATCTAGGGGCTTGAAGATTTGAGTCGTCATTCCACACTACCTGGTAGGAACTCAATTCACTGATAAACAGGCCAACGAACCCCTATTCTGCACTCGCATTAGATGTGTTGTTGAGGCTCGAAATCATACGATTAAGCATTACAAGTATCAGGCTTTTGTTATTGACAATAAGACTCTCACACACCTGCTGGACGATGTGATAATTGTCGGAAGTCTTGTGAACGCATTTGAAAAACCATTAGTAGTTGGAGGCGATGAGGATGTTTTACAAGAGTTTAAGTTTTTCACATTGTCGAGCAGTATGAATGTGATTTTCACACTAGCACTTACGACATCTCCTCATTGTCAGGTTCATAACAGAGAACAAGTAATATCGTATATGACTTACAGAAATAAGATCCTCACAATCTACCTATTGAAAGGGTTAAGTTACACAAAAAAAATAAAAAAGGTTTAACACAGTTCAAATAGAAGGTGATCATCCTCTGCTGGTTCGACCAAAGGTCAGGTTTCGTCATATACGTAGTGAAGTATATCATGTACTCATCGCTCACCATTTGTCAAAATAAGACGAAGATATTGTCTGCGGGTTCTACTATTAGTGCATAGCAGGTGCTAGATCTGTTGACTGTTGCGCACGCTCATTAATATTATCTGGTATCTGGAGAACGGATAGTTGTTCCAAGAATTCAAACCCCCTGGCGACTTCCTCAGATATAATATGCCGATAAATCCCAACGTTGCGTCATAGTAACGTAAAAAATTGTAAACAAGACAGCTTTAAGATATACAAAAAAAAACAATTTTTTAGCAACATTTTTTCAATTCTTTTGTTAATATAATCTAGCCTAAGTTCATATGTTTATTAACTTTCTACGGCGAAACTTATAGTAGAAAGTTACTGAGATTATCATCCTGTCTGTCTGTCTGTGTGTCTGGAGACAAGATAACTTCCGTTTTATCCAACGGATTCATTTCAAACTTGGCATACACACATCTTAGGTCAGTACCTTTCATGGGATTGATTTTCAGCCAAATCGGTTAACGTAAACTGGAAGTGACCGTTACGATTTCGCACCGCTGTAGAAAGTTTCCTTTACGGTATTACACCGTTCTTGTTTATTCTGCTTGTACTCGTCAAGAGCTTCTAACTGACATCCTATACATTTCCCTATCACATAAGGTTTTATATTTAATTAAAATCATTAAATATCTCATTAATTAATGAGTTTTAAACCACAGAATGCATATAAATCAACTCTACTCATCCTGTCTTTTAATATGGTACCTCACATACCCCGAAAGTCCTAACGCCTTTTTCATAAACAGATTATCAGCTCGTTTTATAACATGTAGAACAGCTTTTTAAATAAGTTAATATAATATTGCAACAGAATAATAGACATTTAGAAACGCTTTATTACCCAAATCAGCCATTCTAGTCATAAATGAAATTAGCAAATTTACCTTAAAGATAAATAAATAGAGAAACTTTGTTAATCAACTAGAGCTTGTTGCCGAGTGCTAATCACATTTCAGGCCCAGTTACTCTCATTCGCTTTATTCCATTACGCTGCAATGTCGAAACCAAATTAGCCTTAACTATGTTGACTAACACCAATAAAAACACAAGTTGTCAAGCACTGTTAAAGCAGCGCCAGCGGCATGTATTACCTTACGTTTCATGTCAGTTAAATACTTTCTTAATCACAAACTCTGAATCTGAGCTCATGTTAAAGTAACAAGTAGATAATTGAAAAACTTAATTGCCGTCGTCGAGTAACCGGCAGCGCTTACCAGAACCAAGCGAAAACTTTGTAGTTCCCGCGCTAAACGTTAAACTTGGATGAGTGTGTCAATTTAATCGAGGTGCCGCGAAATTAATTTACAGCGTCTAATCAGGACCGACTTAATAGACAGGACAAAGGCCGCAGATTGTGTCAGCCGTGAATGAACTCAATGGCGACGTCAGCTGCGATGTCCTGCTACAAATCCATTAATTTAGTTGCTTAATAGTTTCATTTATCCCATAATATGATATTCACAAATAAAATATTATATTTATCATTCTTTAAATTAAAATTTTTATTGTTTGTAGCTTAACAAAGTACTAAATTCCACACCAAAACATTTATTCAGTTTTTTGTCATAATTTGTCCAAAAGTAACAGCTCGCGCATGTAATTTAAAGTCTTGCAAAAGGGAGATAAAGGACTCGCAATATCTGTACAGCAAAAATGTGAAGTAAAGTCACCAAAGCGTAGACTCCAATCCCTTGCGTACGATTATATGCAGTAATACATAATAAAGAAGACTAAACACATTTAGTTAATTATAAAATTGTATGGTGAGATACATTCGAATATATAATTCTCTATAAATCAACAATACATTTTTGAAGTCAATGCGTAAAAAAATTTATAAAATTATATGTCTAAATGTATAAAATTTTAGTAAAAACTGGTAAAAAATAAATATGACAATAGCGAGCATAAGAAAGTATACACAGTGTTTCTTTTATAGTTTTATTTACTTCAAGCTTCAACATACACGAAGGGTTTTTATTCTTCCCTGTTTCAACTTTTCCTACTTCGTTACACTATGTAAACCTTTGTACTCCCCTCAATGTGATATGTCTCTGTTCCTTTTTCCTACCTTATAGCATTTTAACGTTTGTTTCGTTATGTCGAAGTTTTCTTATTTCAGTTTTTTAATTTGTTCTTGCTTAGTTTTTGTCTATAGTTTCTTATTAGTAATGATATTGAGCCAAAATATTTTTACATATTGATAGACATTTTTTGGAGCCCAAGTTTTACTTTTATGGGATAATAATAACTTTAAATTACTGCTAAATAGTATTATTTTTGTCTTTCGGCTTATTAGCGTTAATCGCTATATATTATTTAGCGTTCTAAATGAATTTGTGTTAATTATACTTCCCAAATAGTAGAAATCTTTAACCTGTTTTAGCCATTTTTTAATTGGGTATGATTTTCCCCTTCTTTAATTCTACCGTTTCTATATTTATTTTTATTTCTAAGTTTGGCTTTTTTCCTAAATTTTCTAGAATTTTTTACTTTGCTGTGATATGTGTCGTGAGGCATATATCGTCAGCATATTCCATGCCCGCCAATTTCTTACTTTGCAAATAGTTGCAGATAATTCCATTTTTCTTTTGCATTATATAACCTAAGCATATATTAAAGAACAGTATGCAATGTAATTTATTGGATAATTTTTTTAAACGCCAAAATTATTTAAGATTATATAGAGGATGTTTTATCCAACACCATAGTTAGTGATGTGGTCTTTCTTTAATTTCTTCTGTAATAATTCACTCCATTACAATTTGGTCAATATATGATCTTCTTTTTCTAAAGTCTGCTTTTTTGTTGATTCTTTGATATATAATGTGTGTTAGGATTTTGTTTATGGTGTATAATATGGTCATTTCTTTACAGTTTTTGTAACGTGGTGCTTCTCTTTTTTTAGGGTGTTTTGTAACTATTTCGTTTTTCCATTCAGAATTTTTTTCCTTCCCATATATCTCTTAGTAATTATGTTATTAATTTAGGTGTAACATTAACGCCAGCGTTTCATAATTCTGTAGTATACCATCTGTGCTTCTCATATAATAAATTTCTCCTCTTCTCTCGCATTATGTGGGTTTCTGTTTGTCCTGCCTTTCATTTTGTTCATTATGTGTGAACTGTCTTGTCTGAGCCTCAGATCATAATTTAATCCTCGTGCCATCGATTTAATTTTTCTTTGTCTGTTCCTAATACTTGCTCTTTCTTGTCCCTCAGAGGTTTTTGTTGGCCAAAAGTCTGGTAAATCTGTACAGTTCTTTAATGTTGTCTCTCACTGTCATTTCTGCTAAATTCGCCATATTATCTATCAAATTTATCTTCTGTGCTTTGAAACTTTTTTAGTTATTTTACTTTGTATTCGTTAGCAGCGTTAAGATTTATATCTCTGTTTATTTTGGCATTTATTTCTTTATTTTTCTTAATGAGTTGCTACGTTGAATCAGTTATATATTCTTTTCTTCTTTCTTCTTTATAGCCTTTAACATTTTGTGCAACTTTATGTATTGTTTTCATAACTATTTTCCATTATTCATATAAACCGCTCTATTTATCAATTTTACAATATGTATTTTCTTTGCCTACTTTGAAATTAAAGCGCCCATAATGTTAATTTTATTTTAAGTGAATTTTTCTTTGTTAGTACACCTATGTTGGGAAATAATAACATTGCACTATGCTAATTGTTCTTATTAGGAAATTTAAACGTTTTGTGATTATTCTGACAGATACTGCATTCCAGCATAATATACTTTTTTTGATTTAATAGTAACGCCACTCCGTTTTGACCTCTTTTCGTCTTCATTTTGTTCTGAAAATAGTAATAAACTAGGATTTGAGTTTCTTACATTCTCATTATTAAGTCATCTTATTTGACATGGCCCTAATTTCTAAATATTTAGCGTGACCATTTCTTCCATGTCACAATTATAATATATTTATTAAATCCTAAAGTACTCCGCCGGTTAGGTAAAGAGGCTGCAATGGATACACGTCCTCTCCCAAGCTAGGAAAATGAGGAAGGAGAAGTAACAACCTCGTAGAAAACTGTACCAGGGTTACAATAACAGGTAGCAAGACAAAAGCACAAAAAGGAACGCCAACACAGCGCCAAGCGCAAAAGTGTAAACTCATGCAGAAAGAAACGGAAAACTACTGCACAGACACGTCCATTGCCAAGGAAAAACAGTTTGAAACATTAAATGTCTTTCCTGTTAAATTCAAATTCGAAAGTGAAACAGTCCCTCAATTCCGATTTCTAGGGGAGACAACATGAAAAAATAAAATTAAGAAATATTAATATCAAAAATACCCCAATAAAACGTATGGACTTTACTAAAATCTGGAAAATGCTAAAATATAAATGAAAACGATAAATATAAATATAACGAGCATTTGTAAAGTGAGATAGAGAAGACAACTTCTGTAGCGAGAACATAAGAATAATATACACAAGTGCAACATCCAAAGGAATAGGAGTAGGCATAATGATAAATAAAGACTTTGAAAACAGGGAGATAGACTATAGACAATACAATGAGAGGATATTAACAGTAAGACTACAAACAAAACTAGTAAATGAAACGATAATAGTTTACATGTCAACAACAGACCACGAAGATGAAGCAGTAGAAGTAGTATAGGAAACACTAAACAAAACGGTGAATAAAATAAAAGGAAGCAAAAATGTCATCCTACTAATAGATTTGAATGTTGGTTTAGGTGAACAAAAAGAAGAGAACATAGTAGAAAGTACATATTGGGAAAAAGAAATAAATGAAGTGAGAGACTTATTAAATTCTGTACTCAGCACAAACTGACAGTTAGTAGCACTCTATTTCAACAGCACTTACGAAAAAGGTATACATAGAGAATGCCGAGTGATGTAGGCCAATACTAAATTGACTATACAACAGTAAAATAAAAAAAAAACAATTTAAAAATAGCAGAAGCTATTCTAGTCCAGACATTAACACTAACCATGATATGGTTAGGATCAAAATACAAACAAAAAAAAGAACAAACAAGTGGAATACAGAAACACTACAGGATAACCAAACAACACTAAAATAATTCCAACGAAGATAGATGAAAGTAATATAAAAATAAGAAAATATAAATGAAACCTAGGAAGACATAAAAAACAACATAATCAAAGCAATAAACGAAGTGATAGGAAAAGTAAAGCAAAACCCGCGGAAACCGTGGATTACAAAAAAGTAATTGAATTAATATACAAATAACAAAAGCGTTTGGTAATTTTCAAACAGAAACCGATATTAAGATACTAAAAAACATAGAAGTAGACTTCAATGTTAAAGGTTCATATATAAGTTGTATACAAACCAAAAACAAATAATAAAAATCAACGAATATGAGAGGAAAATAGCAATAACAAAGGGAGTAAGACAAAGATGTACATTGTCAACGCTACTATTTAACATACATATACAAAAAGCCATAGACGTGTTAATCTGAAAAAGCAAAAAAGGGATCAAAATACACAGACTAAACATAAGAACAATTAGATTTACTGAAAACATTATACTATTCTCAAATAATAAAATCGTACTACAACCTACTAACCACATTGAATGACATACATGACAATGAGTATAATATGAAACTAGGCAAAAAAACAAATGTTATGGGATGTACCAGATCAATATGAAGAACACAAACCCCCATCAATATAGGCAATGCAGAATCATAAGAAGTAGACGAATTCACATATTTGGGCAGCAAGATTGGCAGAGATAAAAGATTTAGAAAAGAAATGAGAAAGCACCAAGCAAAGGAAGCTTTTTTTAACAAAAAAAATTTAATAACATAAATAAACAACTCCCTACAAACGAGTAAAGAATTTTTAGTCCTTTTTATAGAGCGTTGCACTGTATGGAAGCAAAAGCTGGACTTTTTGTGGTGTCAAAAAAAAAACTTCTGGAAGCACTGGAACTGCAGTGCTACAGAAGAATACTCAAAATCAGTTGGATGAAAAGAACAACAAATGAAGTAGCCCTCAAAAGAATAGGTAAAGAAAAAAAACTGATTAAAACAGTACAAAAAAAGAAGATGCCAACTCATAGGCAATATCCAACGGGACAAAGGCGTGTTAAACAAAATAATAATAGGACAAGTAAAAAAAAAGAACCAGAGAGGACGGCCGCGGCTAAAATGCGTCAAATAAATAATAAGTCATATAAACGCAAGAACCTACAAGGAACTAAAAGAAATGACACAAGATAGACGTATGTAGAGAACTGTTACAAGCCAGTCGAAAAACTGAAAACGAGAGAGAAAAGTACTGTTCTTCTTCTATAATTACTTTGTTTTAGTTTTGTTAATAAGGGTAATTTGTAAGTTATCGCCTCAACACCTTAAAAAGCTATACTGGTTCTGCAGAACTCTTTGATTTGACTTTTGACAGTTTTACTAAGCATTTAAGTTTAGCATTTAAATATTTAAAAACCGATCGTCCCAGTAACTTAACATTAAGATTAATATCTGTAAAATGTCATTCCTTTTAGTTTATAAGCATTTTGTGATTATTATTATCTAACAAGATAAAATAGCCCATATGGCTGTTTGAACTGTTGAAAAATTAAGCAATTACTAACATTTAATAAAATATATCACCAAAAACATGCTAGAGAAATAATTTAATTATAAATATAAAAATAATCAAAAAGTGAGTTTAATCAATGATTATTGAAGTGACACTAGAAAATTTAATTTTAATGCATTTTTGACCATTTTTTATCCATGTTACAGCAATCTTCATTTGCATATCCTAGATGGCAATCGACAAGTTTGAGCTTTTTGATCTATTGCAGCTTTCACAAGAAGACAGCTTGCGGAACGATGGCAAAGATCGTGGACAGTGACGGACTATACTTTGAAGAATAATTGTTATTGTTTTCGTTACTAATTGGCGCATAAATGTTGGACTTTTCGCAGCTGTAACAGAACTTTATTTACAACCTAGTAATACAAAAATTAGGCAAGAAGATTAATTATAACCAATTATTTATTGTGAGACATTTATTTTGTAAGGGTTCAAAAATTGGAGATGGATTTTATATACGTATTTCTTCTTGGTAACAACATAAACCGCACTTTTTAAAATTGTTACCGGTGGTAACATTTTGCCATGATTATTAGAAACAGAAAAAAAATTATTGATTTATTGAAACTAATATTTATCCAGACAAGGCAAATTATTTCCATGTAATGCAACTAATATTTCTCTAATTTCTTATCAATAAATCTATTACATTAAGAAGACGCCTAAGAAAACCGTCACTAAGACATCATTCAACCATTTAGCAGTATAACCATACTAAGTAAATATACTGCTGACATTAGAATAACGTTTATTCAAAAACTAAGTCATGCAACTATTTTACGTTTTTGTTATTTATCTCTTTTTACTTCGCTAGTTTTAAGCATAAAAATTAAAGCATACCTAAAGATTTACATTTGATTTTAGCTAAATTATTGCTACTGATTTATATCATGTAATTGCCATACAAATACCCCCAAAAGAAAAATCACAGAGTATAAGATTACATAAGCTAGGTGGGTACTTTATTGAACCATATAACTAGCCAAACTGCAAATTTCTTATTTAAGAAGTTTTATGTTTCCAAATCATTACAAAACAATGATTTATAAGGTTATCAAATTCATTGTTTCTACATTTATACAGTTTTAAAATAATGACCTCTTTGAAATTTTACATGTAGTTTAGTAATAACTTTTATTAAAAATGAACATGAAAAGTAGACAGCTGCTTAGGAAAATTGGCTTTTATTTTACTATGTGTAAATGATATCAACCCAATCCATTTCATTCAACATGCATTTGCTTTTTACGTAAAATCTTCTTAAAAAGTAGTTGAGAAAACTATATCAAGCACTTTCCATGAATTCGAAAATTTTTATACTTCACAAAAAATAATTGTAGATGGTTCATGACTAATTGAGTGTACTGTTCTTGAACAACAATTGTTTGATAATTACGCGCACTTAAAGTAACTCAATAAACAAAACAGGAAATAAACCATAACAGAGCTGTGTAAACTATGTATTGGGAACAAAGAAATTAATAAGAAAGTAACAATAAATTACGCAAAGCAAAGAAATTGAAAAATAACAAAAACAATACAACTATTACGAAATAACTCCAAATACGGTGTACAGACTATGGGAAAAAGTGCTGTTGGGAACATATGCACGATGGAACAACTACAACGAGACTTACCGCAAGTAACGTTGTCTGGCAACCTGGACCACGGATGTTGGCGTGCTCTTCCTTGGCGGCTTCAACCCGGGAATGGGTTTTCCTTGGTCAGTTGTACTGGGGCACCACGGACGGGGCGGAACGTACAAAAGGCAAGCGCGCAAGCAAAGCGCAATACAGCACCTGGGTCGGCTTCAGCTAGCGGCTCCGTCGCTCACGGGGATTCGAATAGGAATGCCGCGCGGCGGTAAAAATCCCGTTTAGTTGTGGCTAGGGTGGGTAGCGGACGGAATCAAAGTTGGAGATAGAGACGGGATTTAGAGATGAGCACCAAACAACAATCAACAGACGGTTTCTTAAATTATTGCTTCTATTTAGTTAATATATGGTGTATAGCTTTCTTCTTTTCCGCACAAACAGCAAATTTGTACGCTTGCAGTTAACACTTAAATAAAGTTTGTTTTTTATATACTAATTTGTCATATAAGCTTCATTGTTTTAAGTACTTTTTAATACTATTATAATATAATGCAACCTTTTTTAACTACAGTTGTAAATTGTTTTTTAAAATATGTTACATGTTCTTCGAGTCGCTTAGGTTAAGGTTTTAAATTGCAACTGTATTACGCAGTACTGCCTAAAGTTTGCTCATTATATATTATATTTTTCCAATATTACGTGTATGTAAAAGAACAGAACATTACATATACAGAGAGTATAAAGAAACGTTTATCCTTTATAAGAGAATGCATGTTGGAGGTAATAGATACTTTAAATAATAATACTTTTGCAGCAACAATTAAATTAAAAGTCCAAATCCCGCTAAAAATTAAGAGTTTTTTTAAGATGCAGTAACTTTCTAGACCCACTGGTTAAATACTTGTTTAACAATTGATAGAAGAAATATCAAGATAATATAAAATTAAAATAACGACCTCCTCTATTAGAGGGACAAAAAAACTTAAAATTTACTGTCCAGGAAATATCGAAAAAACTAAAACGTTTATGAGTACTTGTACTATAAGAATTGTAAATTTTTGGCGCATGTAACAATTATTTGGAACCTACCTATTAATTAAAGTAAATATCTCCAAACATTGCAATAAGCTAAAACAACAAGAAATTAAATAAAATTTACATACTAAGACCAGTAATAATAAATGTTGCAACATATCATTTAAACAAAATTTAAGTGCTTTAAAAAGTGTATTAACACTAAAAAACCATAACAGAAAAATTTTTCATTAATGATTTGGACTAAAACTTGTTTGGTTTAAGTATACACCAACAAGAATCAAATGAAACCATTTTGTTGAAATGCTGTATTTAGCTTGGTAACCTAAGACATTATAATCTTCATCCCAAATAGACTAAATTGAAATAATAGTTTTATTCTAAAGCTTCAAAACCGCTCCTTATAAAAGAATTTTGAAGAAAATTTTTCATGGGGGAAAATAACAGAAACATTTATTTACGCTTTAAATTATTTTTAAGAATGTTTGCTTAAAAAAAGTAAACTGCACTAAAAAGTACTGCACACTAGATTATTGCAGGTTACTTTTAAGAAATACATATAATTTAAAGGCTCCTGGTAAGTTTTAAAAATAGTTTTTTTACATTTTGTAGTTTGAAAAAATTTACAATGAATTAATAACATATAAAACATTGAATTAGAAGATAACAATGTAGAAAAGATATCTTAGAAAAGCGACACAGAATAATTTATTTTATAAAAATTTTATAATTTTAGTATCTTTATTTAAAAGATGAAAAGAATAGGTTTTAAAGAATAAAAAAATCCCTAAAGACTGATGGTTTTTTGAAAAATCTGGGTACTTTTGAAAAACCTGTTTATGTTTTTTTTAGAAAATTTTGTTTTTAGTTGTCATGTAGGTTTATAATTAATTTTTGTTTCTTTTTACTAATACCATTACAAAGGATACAAGCAGCGCGTATTATGTCGCCCACAGATTTTTCTAATTTTATACTCTAATTTTAACGTTTATCGTTTGAAACGCCTACTCAATGTTTTTGCGTCGCTTATTGAGTTCATAGCTAAATACTTTGTTCTATTCTTGAAGCTTTTTGGTTAAAGCCTTAAAATGTGGTTTGCAATTTGTAACGAGATAAAACAGAAACTTTCCTCCTCTTTCATAAGTTCATTATTTAGCAAATTTATTTTTGTAAAATATATTTTAGTTGATACGTATAAAAATTATTTATTACAAGCAATTTCCACACATTAGACTCAAACATAAGTAATTAAATTATATAGAATCTAGGTAACGTCAAAGAGTAGAAGAATTTAAGGACTACATTTGTTCCACAGTAAAAGCTGTCGGCAAGTGTCATAAACGTCTAAAATAATAACGCGATTAGATACTAATAACAGGAAATATTATTTAGTCGTTACTATATAAAAGATTAAAAACACTAAAAATAGAGAAACGTAGAACAAATACACAACTAAGACAATACATATTAATAAAATTACTAATAAAAATTTAAAGGATGTAGAAAAGGGAGACAAAAATGTGAAATTAAAAACTCATAAAAAAGAAGGTAATGAATGAGCAAAGTTCAGCAATTAATAATATTTTTATATAACACATAAAAAGAAGGAAAAAATCAATTATTATCCAGAGAGGGTTTAAAACAACAAATAATAAAAATCTTGAATGATATTACAGAACAAATACAGTACAACATCAAAAATATGGCTGACAGCGTAGTCAAATTTAATGTATAAACCCAGATGTATATAAAAAACTAATCAAGCAACTTTAAAAACAGTATTATTTCTACCATTACACTACCTGACATAACAGTTGAACTAACTACTTATAATTACAAAATTAGAAATGTTACTAACTAAAGGAGTCAACAAATAATAATGCTGTTTATTCTTTGGTAAACTTTATAACTTAAAATACTTAGAAAATATAAAATTTTCTATAAAACAATCCACTGAAATACGTATCTGGTTCAATACATAAGATGCCAAAACTGCAATTATACAAAATCATTTTGTATTGCCTGTGTAAAGTGTAGTAAACTACATGCATGCAAAAACAAGAGATAGCGCCGCTACTTGTGTATTGTACAATGAGGCACATTCCCCCAATGCAGAGGGTACTCACTCTACCGAAACCGACAAGATAGAGTTAAACAGAATATACAAAGACAAAGAAACATATCTCCTACAAGCAAAACTGCACAACTTTCCTCCTCTAGCAGTGAAGAACTATTTCAATACTATGAACACACATAATCCTCAAGCCCTAACTCTCACATAATAGGAATATTCAAATATACGTTAAACCAATGAATGCGACACTCTAGCATAATTTTAAACATGTATATGACGCTCATAACTAAAATAGTTCCCTAATGATCAAATTCCTTAGAATTGTAGTTTGGAAATCTAAATCTTTTTTAGATTTAATGAAATTTATAATCTTATATGTATAAAAACCCACTCTCATAAAAATTTCACCCTTCTCAACTACTATACTGAACATCAAAATGGTAGAGCATATGGAGCATTGCTATCATATCTTGAGAATCTGAAACGGACCACAAACTATGAAAATCCGATAACAATTTCTTGCAAGCCACAGTGCCAAAGGTAAGCAAATTACCAAGCCCAATTACAATAGCGGCACTCTGTTGCCCTCCACGACGTAATATATCCCAGCTAATGCTATCACCATACTTTAATTCAATAAAGAGAAAATTTATAGTCTGGTGGGGATTTAAACGCAAAGCACACCCGATAAGATAGTATAACCTCAAAAGGCAGAGAATTTATTAAATTTATAACTAATGGTAATTATTAGTACTTCTGGCCGACGGATCCTAACAAATTTTGGATTGTTATATTGTTCATTTATAAAGAAATTTCATCTAATTACGTAGACATTATATTGAAAAACAATCTATGTATATTATATATCAAAAAAAATATGAATCAACTATTCGATACTGATATAAGTCTAAAAACCACTAAGAACCTGGACAATAAAGTTAATTAATTTATAACTATTGCGCAAGAGACAGTATGGTATTCTATACCGAAATGGAGAGTCAAAAACCCAATTTCAAAACTGTTCTAGTGATAAAAATGGCCAGGAAAATAAGAAAGCTAGGGTAACCGCACAGTATGCTAATAAACTAAAACGAAAACTCAACTTAGCAAAAGACAATACGTCTTAGCAATATGCAACTTTTTTTCAAATACAACTTCAGTGTATAGAAAGCTATAAAGGAACTACAAATAAATATACTTCTATTATGGCACATTAGCCAGATTAGAACAACAAAAAGTTGACCTATTCGAGCAAAATTTGGCAAACACTGAACAAATAGGTTTAAAAGTAGATCTGAAAATCAATAAATTACATCAAGAGATAAAATTACTGAGCTTCAACAAGTACCGAAATAGTACCACGTACCTAGAAATAAAGATGGCGCAAACTATTGTAATATTAAAATTTGGTAAACCACTAAAGTGCAATCTTATTGCCTAATGGTATTTAAATTCTTAGAAGTTCCAGTAGCAAATCGATTCCACAACATCAGTTCAGATCCAAACGGAAACATTCCACCATCCAACAGTGCCACCGTATGTCCAGCATAATTCAGAATTCCCCTGAAAGTAAGAAGTACTGGATGGCAGTTTTTTAAATGTCCTACCAGCATTAGATAAGGTGTAGCGAAAATAGTTGCTGGCTAAAAAAGCATTATTTTCTCACAAATACAACCTCCTTTATAAATTTTACCCTTCTAATAGCTATTTCTTAATCAAATTCGAAAGCAAAACCTCGACGCTAAAAGTACTATAGGGGTCCCCCAAGGCAACGTCTTGGATCCACTCCTGTACTTACTTTTTACTGTTTATATACAAACTACACCGCATACAAAAGTGGAAACCTTGGCAGATCATACTACCGTACTTGTGAAGAATAACCGTTAAGATTTACAAGATTACTGCAAGAACACCTACTAGAAGAATAGTATTACGGTAAACAAAATAAAGTCAGTACATATAATGATTGTAGCACGAAGAGCATATACCCTCCTGTTACCACAAACAACATTACTGTACACAATCTGAAAAAATGGCGGATTTGGAATTACATTTGAACAAAAGTTGGTTGGTTGGAGTCGCCCTTAACAACAGAGAGCAAATTTCCTATATACAGAACTATGGTACAAATGTAAATTTGTGCTCTGCAACTACTCCAGTAGAGACATTACTCAGAAGTCTCAAACTAAGACATCGCAAACTCTTGCTAATGCTCTATAGCACGTGCCAAATACCATCTTACATACAGACTCCATCATCCCATAGATGCGTGATGTAATAAAAAATTAGCAACTCCATACTATGGTAGATTTCCAAACAATCCAAGTAGCATCTTAACTTTCTTTTTTTTTAATCAGCCCTAGTCGTCTATCCTTGAATATAGAGCTCTCCCATTGCCCTCTACCGTTCTCTATCTTGTGCCAGATCTATCCATTTTGGGCCTGTAATTTTCTTGAAGTCATTAATCCATCTCATGTTTGGTCGTCCCCAATTTTCTTTTTCCCTTCCAGGCCCTCCATTGTACGATTATTTTTCCCACTTTTCTTCGACCATTCTAGAAACGTGTCCCATCTATTTCCTAGTTACTAATATTTTCTACACCTGTTCTCTGCCTTATCTATGTGTTACTTTTTTTGTTGCGCAGCCATATATCTGACATTACCCGCTTTATTCCTCTTTGAGCTACTTTAATTTTGTTTACTATTGTTTTGTTAATGGCCACGTCTTTGTGCTATACGTCATTACTGGTGTAATGCACTGGTTGCAGACTTGGGATTTTTTGGTAGGTTTCAAACTTCTCTCTAAATACAGCTTAACTTTTCGAAAGCACTCCATCCTTGTTTTATTCTTCTCTTTAGTACTGCCGTCTGGTTTACCTTTCTTTTGGTTATTGTTTGTCTTAAGTAGATGTAGTTTTCTATCTGCTCTATTTCCTCATTGTTTGTTTCTGTCCTTCCTTCGTTTTTTCCATTATACTTGACATATATTTTGTGTCTTCTTTATTCATTCTTAATCCTACTCTTTTCAACTCTTTATTTAATTCTTTCAGCATCTCTTGCAGCTCCTTAATTTTGTCTGTGACCAGCACCACGTCGTCAGCAAATCTCAGATTGTTTAGTGTTTTTCCGTTTATGTTTATTCTTTTGTTTTCCCACTTTAGTTTCTTAAGTACATCCTTCAATGCAGCTATGAACAGTTTCGGAGACATATGTGCCTCTCTTATTCATTTTTCTATTTTTACTTGCTTTGACTCTCTTTATAATTTAATAGAAAATGTTGCATTCTTGTATATGACTTGGATTAAGGTGGAGTATTTAGAGTGTATTCTTGTGTTTTGAAAAGCGTCCATTATAGCTCGGTGCTCCACACTATCAAATGCCTTTTTGCAATTACCAATTACGACTTTGAGCGTTAGCAAGTGGTCTAGCGTTCTATAGTTTTTGCGAAATGCAGCTCATTCATATGACTGATAGAAGAGCTTATTAGTTGGTCTCTTTATTATTACCTTCGATAGTAGTTTATACATTTGTGATAATAAGCTCATTAGTCTGTAATTTGTTAATTTTGTTGCGTCTCCTTTTTGGTGTATAAGAACTATTATTGCATTTCTCCATCCTTCAGGTATATTTGCCTATTCTATGCATTTGTTAAATAATATGCAAATTTGTTTACAAAACGTCTCTCCTCCTTCTTTTGTCAGTTCTATAATTACTCATTCTTCTTCATTTCTTTAAGTGCATTTTTCACTTCTGCTACTATTATGTCGGGTATGCTCTCCGAGTTGACATTCATTATTCTTGGTTTTTTATTTTATGAATTCATTTTTATATTCTCTGTATTATATAGATTTCCATAAAACGTTTCAGCTATTTCCGTAGTTTTATCTGTATTTGTGGTTGTTTTTTCTTCGTGGTTTTTCTATTTTATTATTTTTTCCTTCCCATACGACAGACTTCTTTTTAGTACTTTAAATTTTTTATTGTTGTTTTAATTATTTCTTCTTTATACGTTCTTTTTAAAATTGGTTTAATTTTTTTACTAAGTCAATTCGATACTAAATGTCTTCTTTCTTTTATAGTTTTTTATTTCTTCGCTTACTTTTTGCACTTTTTATTTATTCTCTTTTTTAGCTACTTAAGTACCTGCTTTTTTATTGTCTCTATTATAAGTTTACTTATTTCATTTATAGGCTTTTGTTTTATTCATAGTTGGTATTGGTCCTTATTTTGTTTCATCTTTTAGGTGTCTATTGTCTTTGTCTTTTGTCTTGTAAAGTTTTGCCTTACTAATTTTGAATTTATCACTATTCTACCTTAAATTAATCTATGATTTCTATAAATCTAATCTTTGATTATGTTTTTATGTGATGGTATAATATAATCTCATTTAGGGTATTTCCACCTAGATTTAGTCAGGTCTATAGTCTTTTAAGCTTTTTATAGAATAAAATGTTTATTGTATATAGATTGTTGCTCTAGAGAAAGTTCACCAACATATCTCCACGGTCGTTTCTATTTCTCAGGCCATATTGCCACATTTCGTTTTTGTGCATAATTTTGTATGCCCAGTTTGCCGTTTAAATCTCCTATTAACATGTAGTACCTAGATTGTTCTTTATTTAGACATTTCCTAATATAGTCGTAGAATTTTTCAAGCTCCTCGTCATTATGGTTTTTGTTGGTGTGTAAGCTTGTATTATCTTTACTTTCTATTTATGTGAGATCCTAATACTTAAGTAGACGACGATTACTTATAATATTTTTATTTATTAAAAATTTGACTCCTTCTATAGTTGATTCTTTATTTTCTATGTAATAAAGGGTGTAATTTGAGGCTAGTTGTCTAGATTCTTTTTCTTTTCGTCTAACTTCGCTTAGACCCAATATGCTCAAATTCGATTTGTTTATCTTATATTCTAGCTCCTCCAGTGGTTCTTGTGTTGTTAGTGATCTTACCTTATAAGTAGCTATGTTAATTTCCGTTTGACACTTTTGTTTTCTGTCTCTTTTCAAATATCTGTCTCCTCGAAAATCCTTAAGACTGGCTGTACTGCCGGTATGGGATACTGAGCATTTAGCCCTACCCATCTGGGATACCTAAGTTTTAAAATTCTTTTTTTTTTCGTGTTATTATTCTTTTTAATGGGAGGGAGTATTGGTTTGAATGCCACACTTGCCAGACGGCTTCGCAAATGTTTTTTGGGATATGGGTTGGAATAAATTTGGTTGGGGTAGAATTAAGATTAAGACATTATTCTCTCCCAGGAGTAGAAGGTGGAGAAAATCAAAACTTGCGTGGGGGGATTCTTTCTCTTTAAGTAAGTTTATTCTGTGCCAGGACCGCTAAGAAGTACCTACCCACTACCCGAATTCTAACCTTAGTAAAACTATAATTTCTTTATAATACCAATGTAAAACATTTTTGTTTTAAGTTTAAGTTACTAATGTCAAAATAGATGAACATAATACACCGTTAGCTATTTAGGAATTGAAATAAACTTAAATCATAAATCACGGCATTTGGGCAAAGTTCCAGTTTGCTTCGTACATTTATTTAGTTCTAATTAGAGCAAAGTTATTGTTTGTGATTTATTCCGCAATCATTTAAATGTAAACGATGACGCGATAAACCTCACCTTGAGCAAAGCCGGCTGAGCCAAACAAAGCCTAATAGGAATAAATCGCGCCCAACCATCCGGCCCGGCGCTTCCATAAAGGCCTAAAAGGCATTCTTAGACGCCGAGTGGCCCATAAAATTTTTTAACGAAACTTCGTCGACAGGCGCTTTGTTGGATAGCCGGAGATAACATCTCTTTCAAACTTTTCTGGAATGCGCCGCCGAGCGAACTTAATAAAGAGACAAACGGTCTCGTTTTAACACATTATAAGTACTTATTTTTCGTTTTTGGGCCATTTCCGCTTCTCGCCGCCGTTATAAAGTGGAGGGCTTGAGATAATTTACCCGGCGCAGCCTCATATCACGTATTTTTATGTCTCCATTTCGCGTCTGTGATTGCGGCGTGTTAAAACCGCAATATGATTAAATGGGTGCTACCAGCAGGTGGAAACATATCGCGGCTGTAAAACTCGCGCGGAGAGCGAAGGGACGTCATGGTGAGCCTTTATACTAAAATCGCTCTTTATTTATGAGGCGCTTGTCCTTAGTTTTATGTCATATATGTAGCACAGAAGTTTGTTGCTGCACCAAAAATACTTATCTGTGTTATTTGTAATTATGTATTTTGCTTTCTAAAACTAAACTTTATTATCCCATCGCTGGCCTTTGCACTTTATCCATCTTCTATAATTTTATTAATATATAATTTTTATACATAACTTTATGCGGTTATATTTCCTGAACTATAAATAGCATGTGAATGTTTCACATAACAATTCAAAGAGAATGTCCTAAATTTCGAATACTACCGCTAAACTGCTGGCAACATTGAACCTCAAACGACGAACATGGGCCAACCGCATATATCGGATAATGTGGGATAAATTATAGAGAGTCTAGAGCTTAGCCTAATAAATACGACCCGTAGAGTTAGTAGAGAACTTGGACTGCCTGACTTGTGTTGAGGAAATGTTTAAAGTTCTTATCACACCAGCTATAAATGGTACAGGCCTTTCGCGCAAACGACAAGCTAAATGGTGTAGTATTTTCTAATGGTATCTTCAAAAACACTGTAGATGAGACTTGTCTGTATTTAATTTTTAGTGACAAGGGTACAAAGTCTCCATGCAACACTGAAACATAAGAGGGACTCCCTGAAAGTTACCAGACTTCTTCCTAAAAATGAATGAAGACCTTATTGCACTGGGGTGTTAGACGTTTTCTAAATAAATCTCTACCTAAGCGATAAAGGCTTGGCACATAATCTTACACTATGAGACTTCTTTTTGGGGGGAGGGAGGGGTCTAAAGGGAGCAGTTTTGTATAACTTTCGATAAGCTGACAAACCGTATCATAGCTACGGTAACCTCGCTGACAAACGACATTTTCTACTAATAGATGTTATCCGTGCAGCCAAAAAAGAGGGAAAGCAAATTTATAAACTTCGAAGTGAATTTATAAAAATGTAATTTACATCGTATTTGTCGCTAACTAATTCTAATTTTAAATTGTAGACTCACAAAATGTAGTCCATCATTTTTATTTAGCCTGTATTAAGAAAAATCTTGCAAAATATTTCGAAATTAAAGATATATCTCATCGTTATTGATTGATTGTTCAGAAAATCATAATTATCAATGACTTTATTAGCTAAATTAATGTTTTGGCCAGCTGCGATGATCGCAGCTTGATATTAAAGCGAATTCAAGCATTTGCTCTTGAACAAAGCGCTTTGAGAATTAACTAAGATTTATGAAAACGAAATGCAGCATGATGTATAATGACAAGAGGAGAATACAAAAGTGCTCTTAAAATAGGCCTCAACTTATTGTAAAGTTTACAATGACATGAACATTAAATGGTATTCGATATAAAATAATTAATTAAACATGTATAGTGTTACTGTTTTCCTAGTACTGTCGTCCAACTTTCCTTTGTCTATTTTATATCCACTTAAAATCATCTAACAAAGCAGTTATACTGTATTGTTTATTGGAATTGCAGCACCAAAAATTGGAAATTATCAACTAAAACTTTGGAGATTTATTTAATAGGATAAGGCAAGTAAATGATTAAATTTACAAAATGTTTGTCCATAAATATTTAAATGTATCTAATAGTGTATGTGCCCACCTCAAACTCATCATTCAGCCATATTCCTAGGAAGTTCTGGATACCGCTGTACTTTTCGCGTAACAATATTCCAGACTATAGTTGTATAGTTATCCGTGTTTATGGTGCATTAATATTTAACCAAATTTTCTAATCAAACAAAAATTTAGATTTATCAGAAAAGATGATTATATACCACTCATGTGTCCACAGACGTCTGACAGAGGAGGCAGACAATTGATTCTGTATAATTAACGCGCTTGGGTGCTTGAACTCGTATTATAATTAGTAATTTTAAGATTATAAAGTTTTATCTTTTCGGCTGGTCGTTCTGCGGTCTTCACCAATGAGCGCCTTCTTCAGTACACTGGCTTCATATTCGCACCATAATACTGCCATGGCGAGTAATTATTTGACTTGTTTTTTGCAAAAAAGCTCTTAGGGATAAAAACTGATTCTAATAACTACTGAGCGCTTGCATTAGTTGTAATATCACTTTCTTTCAATTGCATAGAGCATAATGTATATATAACGAATAGTAATTTTGCCAGCATTTAATCTGCAGTTACTTGAAAGCAAAAGATAGATGCTAAAGACCAAAAAAGAACCCAGAAGCGCCAAAAATTGCAAAGTGCTATAATGTACTCAAATAAATTTGGAAGTGCACATCGTTTTATTGGTGAAGCTGGTGATTTATCAACGTGAAAATTCCGTAAGTGTCCAAAAAGTTCAAAAAAGGGATACACCAAAAGAAGGGAAAAAAAGTGATCGCACTACTGTTGTCAACGATATTTATCTATATAGTCGCCAGCGGTCTCAATGCGATGTTTGCAAACGACTAATGACAATCTTCGAACAGAGCTTAAATTGAACCGTGGTGTTACAGAATACATAGGGCGAAGCAATTGCCGACTACATGGGCACAGTCGAAGGACTGGTCGTGTAAATTAAGTCTACTAGCCTTAGGATAAAATAAGTAAAAGTAGCAACCAAACTGCTTTCGTGAGTACACGACACTGCCAAGGGCGTAGAACGAGAAGCCTAAAGAAAAATATACTATGCTGAAATTTACCGGTAGCTTAACAAAGCATAAATTCACATTCAATGCTGGTGTAGACAGTACGACACTTGCGTTGAGGCCTCTGAAGATGAAGAAGAATCCCACGTTGGAAAAGAATAAAAAAAATACAAACGCTTTAAATATAATTGTCGAAGGCCTAAGAAGATAAAGACATTTGCCAGTGCTGCAAGTGGATCAAAGAATAAAGACAAAGATGACATATGCATGACTACCAACTTAACACTTGATCAGTGGTAGACAATACCGGCGCTAATGCACATATGACAAACAAAAGTAATTTCTTCAAAATATTTTTACTTCCCATTGCAGGCGCCCACCCAATTAGGTTCGATAATGGAGAGACAGTGGACGCATGCAAGAAAGAAATAATATAAATCAAGTCTAAATTATTGACCGGCGTTGTAAAATTTACTATAGTGGACATCCTCTATGTACCAGAAATAAAACTGTAGAGTCGGAATACGATCACAGTCTCGTTGCCACCGCAACGAAGAAGACCATTGCCCCGAAATGCAATCACCAACTGAAGCTGCGTACGATAAGGAATAGAAGGTTATATTGCTTGCAAATAAAAGCGATGAAAATGATAATTCAATTTTATGATGCAGAAGAGTGGGCCACGTTTAGATAAATAAAATGAAGTCTGTTGCCAGCGTTGTCAATGGTTTAACAAAAGAACCAAAGATCTATGACATCAATTGTGAAGTTGCTCGTTGAGGTGATACGCGGGAAGCAAATTTAAGCCGAGTAAGAACAAGTAAACTAACCTGGACAACTTATGCACTCTAACTTCTGCAGACCAATAGATGAGTCACCGCTAGCAAGATTGTGACATTTCTTTAAATTTGGAGACGACTATAGTTGTCACTGAATATTATACTTTTAAAAGCCAAGACTCGAGAAGAGGTGAGCTCTCGTAATAAAGTTCATGTAATTAAATTGAGAACTAGAATCGGATAAAATCCTAGCAGACTCTAACTAAGAATGACCTTGAGTATGTAAACAGAAATCTGAGTAAGGTCTTCAAAAGACGCGTGCCTTCTATATAAAGCAAGTGTTACTTTAATTCCACAACGGATCCACAAGCAAAACCGTAGAGCGTGAAACTCGCGCGGTCTTTCAAAACAACTTTAGGGGAAATCATTGCACAACGTGTAGGTTGAGCAGAATTCTGAAAGAACATTTGAAGTTAGCGCTAGCGGAGATGTGGAACAATGCGGGTCTTCAGCGAGACATCTTAGTGTGTTTGGGTTGCGTGCGTTAATAATGATGCCGAAATAAAAACTTCCAAAGGGTACTAATGAAGGAAACACCAAAAGAAAAAACCACAGAAATAAGTTAAAGTAGGCAGGGCACATGATAAGGAAAGACAATAAAAGTCAAGTGAAGATGATCTACGAATGAAATAAACAAATTAAAATTGTGTAAAAATCTGTCCGTTTTCAATCTGAAAATTAATTATTTAATATTTAAAATAATATGCGATACAAAATTTAAAATCCAGGCATATGTCATTCTGTAGTATAGTATCTATAAGATATGTTGTTATGCCTCTTTGGTGGCACTCTTGTGGTTTGATATATCAAAGAACTGACAATACTTTCTGAAAGTTAACAATGTGGTGACCGGATAAAAGCATCGCATACTCAGACCTAACAGTGGTGTCTAATATGTAAATAAAAATATGGAAAATGGTTTCAAAGACCTACGCGATTTGTATCAAATAACCACAACATAAAGGATCCGCAGAGCGTGAAAACCAAACATTGGTAGATAACCTAGATAAACGTGTGCAATCTTTAGGTGAGCTTTGGGCTGAAGACATCAATTATGAGAACAGAATTGCAAAAGAAAGTTGGAAGTCAACTCGAGTGGAGATGTGGAATGATGTTAAACCTTCAACGAGGCATGTTCGTGTGGTTGGGTTGCTTGCGTTAACAATGATGCCGAAAAAAAGATAATTTCTTTTAAATATTTTAATACTCGTTTTACTCCACGCCAATGAATTAAGACATTTTTTTGAGTGAGCCTCAGTATGACTAATGTAGCTCTCAATTCGTCTCAATTTTTAAATTTGAACCACCATCTGCTGACACTGGTCTTCTCGATGGTGGTAAATCTCACGTTTTGTTGACTTCATAAAATTTCTTCTCTTTTTGTATCACTTTACATCAGTTTTCTGATTCGAGAGAACCCATCGCTTAATTTGGACTCTGATATTCGTCTATATCGGCTACGCCAGCGGAAGCGAAACTGTTCTCGCACTGTGGTTTTATTTTTTAGAGTGTATGGACACTCAACTTATAGAAAGACAGGTTTGCGATCACATTTCATCTTTGTAAATTTATTTCTCATCGATTTTTAATCGATATTCTCTTTCTTCAGCAACAGTTTTTTAGATTTGGTTACTCGCCTTTTTTATAGTTATTCTATTCATAACACAAGAGTTCACCTACCCGCGTGTTCATTGGAGTTGATTCCATTTTATAATGGTGACACTATTTAAAGTGGTGATCTTCCTCGCGAGCGAATTCAATAGTGTATATGCTTTTTGTATGTCAAAATGTTCGACATACAGATATTTAGGTAACTCAGCATTTTCAAATAAAACGTAAATTGTTTCGGTAGCATTGTTAACGCAAGCAATCCAAGCACACGAAGATGTTTTACTGAAGGTTTGACATCATCCCACACCTCCACTGGCGTTGGCTTACAACTTTCTTTTAGAATATTGCCCAACCAAAGGTGTTTTATATCCAGGTTTTCACAATCTCTACAAGTGTTCATTTTTCACGCTCCACGAATCCGTTGTATGTATAACGCAAGCGTCTTTGAAAACTTAGCTTAGATATCTATTTACATGTTTGAGACCACTGTCAGTTCTGAATATGCAAAGATCTTAACCGCGGTCGCCATATTGTCAACTTTCAGGAAGTAGAGGAACGTCGTTATTTTCTATTTTCAGCGTTTCTGTTTTCCCTCTACACCATCTTCACTTGACTCTCTGTCTTCCTGATGCTTTTATTTTTTTTCTATTATATGAACCCCTATAACTTAAATATTTCACTTAGTTAACATGCAATTTACATGAAAATCTTTTATATAATATTCAGGTTTTTGCATCGTAGGCACATGTATTGTTTGGTATTGTTCTTAACATATTTAATATCTCCTTTTTTAAACTAATTTTATTCCCTAATGTGTTCCTTTACTTTTTATTATAGTGCCCAGGTATTTGTTTGTTTTAATTTGTTTCATAGTTTTTCCTTCAATTTCTATCTTACAATTTTGCCCTTGATTTTTCCATATTTCTTTAGAGTTTCTGTTCAAACACTTATATTCTTCTCCAAGTCCTGACAAGTTTTACTTAAAAGGATTATGTTGTTGCAAAATTGTAAGCGTCAATTTCTACTGCATTTAATTTTTTTATTCAGTTAGGTAATTATTTGTTTTAGTCTACATCTCTGTTATTACCTCATCTATTGCACATATAAAGAGTAGTAGACTCAACCTTCTTCTTGTTTTACACCGTTTGAGATTTAAAATGTGTTTGAAGTTTTATTTTGGGTCTTTACTAGATTGGTAGCATTGTACAAGCTTTTAGTTGTTCCGAAAAGACCTTCATATACTCCTTTATTCTTTAGGCTATTGTATAATACTTTTCCGCTAACTCTATCGAAATTTTTTCTTTCATATCGATCAAATCACGGAAAATGGTTTTGTCTTTTACTATTGCTTTTTCATTTATTTGTTGGGGGGGTAAATATGTAGTTTTGTGTGCTATGGGCTGATCTAAATTCACTTTGCGCAATCTTCTGGTTCCGGTTCAATCACCTTTCTAAGTTGTTTTGTTTTATTATTATTTCTCATGGTTTTAATGCGGTGCACAGAAAGTATGTTCCCTTGTAGTTACTTGTGTCGTCACTTTTATCTATAAATAACATTATGGCAGTATTATACTTTTTTCGTATACTTCCATTTCTCCATGCTAAAGCCAAAATTTCCCCTCAACATTTTTCTCTTTCCCAAGTATTAAAAATTTAACAATTCTGGCCCTATTTCATCATAACCAGCTGCTTTTCTATTTTTTAACTTACATGTAGTGCTTCGTCTATATTTTTCATAGTTATATTTTCTTTACTCAGGTTTTCCAGCCTTCTTTCTTAGTTTCGGGTTCTACATTGTTGTTTTGTTCGTAAATTAAGTAATTTATTAAAATATTGCTTCAATAATTCCAGAATTTTGTCCTTATCCTTAGGTATTGCCCCATTTTGGTCCTTTAATTTGTGATAATTGTATACCCTTTTAGGTTCTCATGTTCTTTAATATTTTATAGAATAGTTTTTGGTTGTTCTTACTACTTTCGTGCAATTTGTCTTCGAAGTTTACCCAGAATTTTTGTTTTGCTTTTTTTATTATTACCTTTAATTTGTTTATTTGATTTTTGTACGTAGAATACGTCAGCTGTTTGTTTATATATACGCATTCCATTTTCTCTTTTATTTCTTTCTTGATGTACTCATTTCGTTAATTTGTTTATTTCTTTGGTTTATTTATTCTAAAATATTTTTTTAAATATTTATTTATTAGCAATCAGAATATTTATATGATATTCTATGAGCTAATTTTATGTAAATTGATACAGTCATGAGGGAAAGACATCCAATGATGTCGCCCCTATTTTAATCTGTTAAGTCTATTGGCCACTTTCTTTTCAATCTTCTGGTTTGGGGGTCGTCAGCTAATGGGATTACTGTTACGTTTGGATGGTTTTCCAGAGCATGGTGATGTTTCATTGCTCTTGCTTTTATTACATCCTTTACATATGGAATGTTGAGGTCATTATGTAAGGTTATGTTTGACACATACCACAAGGTATTAGTTAACATTCTAAGTGTTTTGGATTGGAAACGTTGAATAATATTTAGCACATCTCCAAAGTTCACATCCATAGGGCCATACAGGACGGATTATGCACTTGTAAATTATTAACTTGTTATCTAGCGTAAGGGCTGAGTTTTTGTCAATGAGCCAATATAGTTTTTACATACGTAGGTCCAATTTTTGCGTTTTTATTAACGTGTGTCCTCCATGTTAGTCGTCGATCTAGGTGTAGACCCAAGTACCTGACCTCATCTACTTGGGGTATGCGCATGTTGTTGAGTGTAACCGGGGGGCATGTTGAGTGCTTGGTTGTAAAAGTGATATATGCTGATTTGCTTTCATTTGCTTTCACTTTCCATTTTCCCATCCATGTTTCTAGTAAGCTTATGTGTTCTTGTAGCAACTCTGATGCTACCACTGGGTTCTCGTTACATGATAGTATGGCAGTATCGTCAGCGAAGGTGCATAGGCTTGTATATGGTGTGGTTGGAAGGTCGAACGTGTATAGTAAGTACATTACTGGCCCTAAGACGCTGCCTTGGGGGACGCCTGCATTTATTTTTTTATTTGAGATGTTTCGTTGCCTACTTTTGTATGGAAATATCGATCTGCTAGGTAGAATTGTAAAATTAGATAGTAATTTTGCGGCAATAAACTTTTAATTTTGTAAAGCAGGCCTCTATGCCATACCTTATCAAATGCATTACACACGTCCAAGAACACTGCACTACAATACACTTTGTTTTCGAATGCTGTACGGATTATGTTTACCAGTTTATGACATTGTTGTGTTGTTGAGTGACTAGTTCGAAAGCCGAACTGGTGGTTTGGTAGCCATTCTTCTTGAAGTTCACTTTCATTTATACGTTTTAATATTAATTTTCCAACAACTCTGATACTATCGGGAGGAGCGAGATGGGACGGTATGATTTGATTTGGTTGGGAGGTTTACCCGGTTTGACTATTACAATAATTTGAGCAAACTTCAACGTCAAAGGTCAATATACAAGTCGCAGAACTCTGTTAAACAATATTTGTAAAAACCGAATTCCTTTCTTGGGAAGACGTTTTAGAACAGTTCCCGTTATGAGGTCATAACCTAGTGATTTTTTACTATTTAACCGTTTATCTGAGTTTGGATTTCTTGTTGTGTAAATCTACGTATTGGAAACAATAGCTGTAGTAGAGCAGTTAGGTAGTTTTCAATTTCTTGATCAGGTTCGTTAGAATTTGGTTGAAAGGTGTTTTGTAAATGTTTGGCGAATGTTTCGGCTTTCTGTTTATTCGACTTTGCTCATGTTCCCGTTTCATCTTGTAAGGGTGGAACATGCACTTTAGGTCGCTTAATTCCTTTGGTTGCTCTCCAAATTGTTTGGTCGTTTACAGAAAGTGAACTTGTATAGTATTTAAAAGTCTAGTTCCGTATTTGTTGCAGCTGACGACTCGGTTTGTTGTTCAGTTGATTCAATCTATTTTTGTCCGACTACGCTGCCAAACTGCTCTTGCTCTTCTTTTTTCTTTTACTAGATCCATTATTTCGGTAGGGATGTTAGAAGTATTACATTTTAAGTATTGTTGATATAAAGTAGTTTGTTGCGTGCTCCAGGTTTTGATTTGTTTTTAAGTTTATATTTGTATCAAGATTTTCAGTAATATAGTCTTCGAACACTTTCCAGTTAGTTTTGGCATTGCTAAGAGTAGATTTTGGTTGTTGGTACAGTATAGTTGCACTCACTGTAGCTATTACAGGCGTATGGTCAGATGAAATATCATAGTTGGGAATAATATCCATGTAGTTTGCTGACATACCATGGGTAATAAAGAAATAGAGTAAATCCGGAATTTTATTGGAATGTGAGGGCCAATATGTTGGACTTCCCGTTGACAGAAAACCGCATTTGTTATCTATTATTAGTTTAAGTAGTTCTCTACCTTTTGATGTTATTAGTCATGAGCCCCAGTGTGTATGCTTTGCATTGAAGTCTCCTCCCGTTAGAAATCTAGGTCCTAGTAGTTGAAAGAAGAGTTGTAACATTTGTTTAGTTAAGTTAAGACGTAGTGGACAGTAAACACTTGCTATGACTAGAGGTGCTGGCAACCTCTCAACTTCTATCATAGTGGCTTGTAGGTAGTCTGTTTTGTATGAAGATAGCTGATAATGTTTAATGGAACTACGTACTATTATAGCTGAGGCACAATGTGCGGTGTTATCTGGATGCGTTGTGTGATATACAGAGTATTGAGGTATTGTTAGATAAGATCTTGAGGTAAAGTGTGTCTGAAATTAGTAACACATCAATGTTATTAACACGTATGAGGGTTTCAATTTCTAGCTTTCTGTGTTGTAGTCCATTAGCGTTCCACAGTGCTATTTTTAAGAACTTGGCCATTATTGGATGAGTTTGTTGATGACTGTAGTTAACATATTTAGTATCATACTATTTTTCTGTAGTAATTGGTTGAACATATTTTTGAATTCATCAAGAAATTGTATAAGACTAACATCTTCTGAGGATGACGGTTGATTTCGGGCTGCTTTCGCATAATTTAAATGTGTATGTGTTGGCTGGTTAGGGTTAGTGTAAGGTTGATTATTTTGGCTTTTTAAGAATGGAAAATTTGCTCTTGTTAGGTTTGGAGGTCTTGGGGTTATTTGTTGCTTGTTGGGTTGGTATTTTCGTTGAAGCTCTTGATATATGGAGCACCCCTTATAGTTAGCTGGGTGGGACCCTTCGCATAAAATGCATACAGCTGAAGTTGCTTGGGTTTTTTGACAATTTTTTGTATCATGAGGACCCGCGCATTTCACGCAAGCAAAAGGTCTACTGCAATAACTTTTTGTATGTCCATAGTTTCGGCAGCGATTACAATATCTCTGTTTGTCCTTGGTGATTCAATTATAATACGTTTATTTTTCAGTGAATGTATGTTGTATATATCTTTGTTGTTTGTAGCTGGTTCAAGGTCTATAAAGAATATTGGCAAAGGATCTTTGTTTTGTCTGTTTTTTACGTTTATAATGTTACGCACTCTGTGTCCTAATTTTTTAAGGACATTTTTGATATCATCGATCGGGGTACTGTGGTGTAGATGTTTTAACACAACTCTGTAGGGACGATTTTCTTTCATTTGATACGTGTGATGTATAATCTTACTATCTTGCATGTGCTTAATAAGTTTACGGTACGTATCAGGGGTATTTTCATTTATTTTAACTACATTATTGTGTAAGCTTGTCGAGGTGTATTGTTCTTCTTCCACTATTGTTTGTAAGTTTGTGATCATCTTACCATAATCTAAAAACTTAAATGGTGGTGGTTTATGTTCAGTTACGTTTTGATGTTCTTCGTTTTTTGTTTGTTTGATTCATCTTCCTCAAGTTAAGTATTTGAGTATCTATTTTTATTTGTGGTTACTGGCTCCTTTACAGTATTAGTAGTTTTGTGTGAATCTTTGTTAACCGTTTTCGTTTATTATTCGAAACGTTGCCAATTATTAACGGATTAATTTCCATTTCTTCGTCGTCTTCGGAAATTTCGCTTATGTTACTTTTATCTTGATGTGATTGATTGATTGTTGTATCGTGATGCTGACTAGGTAAATTTGTGGCTGGTTTAACGTTGATTGATACTGTGGTAAATAATAGGATGGGTTAGGGGTGATAAGTATGAATATTGAGTTTGTTGATAAGAGCAGTTGGGTTGTATGTTGGGTAAAAACTGGTGATTGGGGAAGTTATAGAGGATTTCCATTCATATGCTGTTGGTTATTAATATTATATGCGCCGTTAAAGTCGTTTCCGGTCGGAAGCATTTTGTTGGTAGGTATATTAAATTTTGTTATTAATAACTCAGTAATTTAAACAAAAATGTTTGCTTACAGTTTGTTAAACATTTAAAGTTGATATCATAAGTTGACTAAGGGTCACACTTTATCGCACAGCACTTGTTATCTCGCAGAGCGTTCACAGCGCTTTACTCTACGAAATAAAAATGCGTACTCTATTCTAAAATATGCGCATTATTCCATGTGCCCTTGTTTTATAATATCTGAATTCCTCCCATAAATTATTACATTCAAATTGTTTTTTATTCTATTGCTTGTTTCAAATTATTTTTCTGTTAATTCTACATACCTTTTTCCTTAATTTACATGTTCTTATTCTTTTCTAGTGTAGTTGAGTAGTAGTTTTCCTTTATATTTTGTGCCTTCTCCTTAGGTTTGAATGTTGTATTCAGTAGGAAATGACCGCTGCCGATTTCGCGACTCCTTTTGACTGTAATATCAATATTTTTTACTTCTCTAGGTACAATTACATAGTCTATAACAGATTTTTTATTTTGTTGTGGTGCTTCTTTTGTTATTTTAAATATTTTCTTATGGTTATAAAATGTATTAGCGACAACCAGATCGTTATTAATACAAACTTAATTAATCTCCTACCTTTCCAATTTCTTATTTAATTCCCCAAAAGACATTTACTAGTTGTTTTACTTTGTGCTCTTTCTATTTATTAATATTTACTTAACAGAAATAGAACAAGATATGTTTTTGCTAGTAAGCGCAACTCTCTAATGATGAAGAAATATATATGTATTAAGAATCAGTTTTTGTAAACTTATTTCTAATATAACAAGCTTGTTAGCAAGGGATTTCACACGAAATTAAAAAGTTTCCCCTTTTCTTTCTACAAAAGGAACGTTATTAAAATTATGTTGTTAAATATTAACTAAACTTGTTAAGCAAACTGAAAGCTTCGTGAATGAGAAAAACTTTTTGTGTTCTCCAAGATTCCTTTTGTCCAAATAATTTTAATAATTTTAATGTCTGAGTTTTTACTCTGTAGCATAATTGGCTTGTCGAGATACATTAAGTCGGGCTTTATTACTTTTAATAAAAAATGTTATTTCAAATATTTTTGTTTATTCTGGAGAGCTCGACAACTGAGATTAACATTTTAATACTGCTCTCATAACTTGTTATGTTTGCAAGGTTATTTTAGTTTTGATATTTTCTTACATGCAGGCTAAAACCATGGCGGCGTAGCGGTGCTCCAAATGTAGAGTAACCGAGCAGGAAAGAGGAAGTGTCATAAGTCATTCAATAATTGCGATATTTTACGGTCGTCGGGCATTTATTAGTATTCAAGAGGGACCTCATACATATGCAAAGCAGGACGTGTTTTAGAACTAAAGCCTATACCTTTCCGGCGCACTCTATGGTAATAGAATGGAGCCCTTGTGTTCAAGTTAAAGGTTTTCGGAAATCTTAAAAATTACGTATAATATACCTATAAAAGTTTCAGTTACTCTTAAATTATATCGGAATGTGTTGATTCGTGTGACTATCTAAAAAGCATTGCGTTAGCAAAGCAACGCAAAAAAGATTACTAAAAAAAACTAAAATTTGTTAGACAAAGCTATTTTGTAAACAAGTTTTAAAAACCGTTAAAAAAAGTTCGTGCTGGTTTTATGTAAAATATTTATAATTTCATGAAATTTAAATCTATTTTAGGTTATGCATAATTTTTAAGTTGAACTGGCTCTTCTGTTATTTGGATTTTTTCTTAATAAGATCATGTTATTCTAAACTTATGTACCTATATTTAGAATGATTTCTTTTTGGTATATAATCTACTTTTAACAAAAATTGAGCATTAAGTAAATTTTATGTATTATAAAAGTCGTTTGCAAAAGTTTATATTATTATCCAGTGTCAGTCCCTTGATGATTACATCAGTTCTGGTTGGGTTGTAGCACTAGGTTTTGCGGCTATGTTCGTTGCAGGGTTCTCGGCAACTGGTTGTTCGATGATATAGTTATGGTGACAAATTGTCGTATCTGGACAAAATTCTCCTAATTTTGCTGGTTATATAAGGAGGGTGTCGTTAGCGACATATCAGGGAGCGTTGGCCAGTATTTGGAAGGCCTTTGATTGAAATCTCTGGAAAACCAATCGCAGAGTTGAATCTCATAGGATCATTTTGAAGAAAATGATTTTATTTGATAAGGAGAGTTGGGAGTGTCTTTTAAATAACGACGTCATATATTTGAGTTTTTAAATCTAGTTGTTTCATTTCGACTTTAATATACCAATAAGGAAGCTTTCGATCAAAGCGGTATTATAAGGTATTTCACCTTGGTCTTTAATTGGTTTGTGAGCATTCAGTATATTTTGGGTAAAGCGAATTTGTGCAGGTTGTTCGATTACTTTTTCAGGTAACCGATTGTGTAATAAAATAATTTTGTCATCCCCAAATGTGGCTAATAATACGGTATAGTCTGTGTTTAGTGCATCTGAAGTGTAGAACAGATACAGTAGTTAGCCCGTGATACTGCCCTGCGAAACTCTGGAGATGCTTTGGTAAAAGTTTGATATTGCACTGTTTATTTAGCTTTATAGATTCTGTCTGTGAGGTATGACTATCACCAAGTATAGCTGGCTGGGGTGGTGCAGTTCAAGTTTATATAACAGAGGCTGTGCCATATTTTATCGAATGTTTGTTTCTATATTTAAGAACACTGCTAAGCAGGCACTTTTGTTTTCTAGGTTTTGGTGTGACGGAATCAGTTGGTCTAGGTCTATAGCGTCTTTAAAACATGTTTAAGAGTAAGGCTAAAAGGTTTATTTATCTGTAGGGCTGTGGTTAAGTAAATGATTTTCCAGGCTTAGCAATCATTATAATTTAGGGATGTTTCAATAAAAAAGAAAAAAAGCAAAACCGTACAATGCTACTGAATATTCTAGTGATGAACTCAATGAGAAAGGATGTGAAATACGTTACCAACATGGGGCAAAATACATTCAACATTTTCTTCTCCCACATTTACCCACATATGCCTCCTTATTAAAATAAATTTCTGGCAAAATCTGGAAGCGATCTGATGAGTTTAAGGTCGAGTCCGGTCGATCCAAAGATTTTGGAAAAAATTTCATCACCTGCTACTAGGTGGCCACACCTTCAGATGGGCGCTGCCGCCCCAGATGGGTGACGTACCCACTATATTAGTGTACTGTCACCGCACAGTGGACATTTGCGGTTGTTGAGCGCGTTGTATCATCGGCTCGGCGCTGCGTGTTAGTCAATTTACCCTATTTCTACAGCTGTTTACTTAATTCTATTACTCCCATACCAGCCAAAACCTATCCAACTCGCAAGGGGATCTTGTGTCCAGTTCTAGGCCACTTTTCACAGCTTTCAGACACTCAGATATCAAAAGGCGACATTCTACGCTTCGACAAGTTCCACTATCACCAGAAACTTTGTGCCAACTCGAAGACGATAAACAAACTGGTTGATACAGTGACCAAAAAAGTCATTCATCATTAGGAAATACGCGCAGAATCTGGACACCGTCAAGGTGAAAGTCAAGCAATTATACGAACACTTCGAGAAACAAGCTGGGAACTAACTGGAGCTAATGGAGAAGTCATGTCGAGTTTATAGACGACCAGCGACTCCGTCACTATCCCCTTTAGTTAATTCGATTGGATCGCAGAATCTCTTGGCGAAGAGTAACAAGTTCAATCGCAAAAAAGGTCGAAAACGCAAAGCGATGGAACGTCTGTTGAACCAAAATTAAGCTACGCCTCAAATTAATCTATTTGAGACCATCTTCGACAAAGATGAGGAGGATTTGGCTGCACCCAAGTCGAAACGCATTCGGCTCACTGCCCTCAAATCATTTCTTGTTACCTGTGCACCCTATAAAGTATCTCACAAAACAGTGTCTGAGACATTCAACTCGCTGGCCTCCCAGTTTGCTGTACTTCACCAGATCACGAAAGGCGCTATCTAAAATGGCATTAGCTCTTTGCGGTGGTTGGCAACTGCCCAGCACGAAAGCAAGCTCTGATACAACCAACCCAATGCTATTTATTTCGATGGAAAGCGATCAATCAGCCAGCGATGTGAACGGCGGGAAGACGGTAGTTTCATTCGGAAACTAGTGACCAACGAGCCTCTTTAGCCGGTGATTTGTTTAATGCACCTCAACGAGCTTTTTCTTCGAGTACTGATGTGTAAACTGGCGAGAAAAACACGTCAACTTACGAAAGCCCGCTGGGTGAAAAGATCAAAAGGAACAACCTCTCACTCTTACTATTGCCAACTTTCTGTCATTTTCTGGAAAAACGAGCAGGGCATTCTCTTCTCTACCTGGCCTAACTAATTTCTCTCGACTTCGGTGCGCACTGATCAAGCCCAGCTGTACCACTTGTGTCTCCAAGCAAGCACTCTCTCAAGAGATTCCAGCTCTTAGCCACTCGCACTGGTTGACGACCGCTTCTTGAGTCATCCGTCGATTATTGGAAGAAGAGAAGGCCAACTCGATCCCTCAACTCACCCTCATGTCAAGGTTTACTGTCCCATCTTTTTTCTCATTTGCAGAAACCCGATCGTTTCTTCTACCAGCTGTCGATGCGCACGCAAGAAATGCCAAAAGCTGCACAAGAGGCAGTGGACAAAGTTCTCATCGACAATGCTTACTTTGCTGGTCTAAAGTGGATCATTACCGTAATAATCCAAGAAAACGACTCTTCTCTGAAAACGAAAAGCATTTTGTTGGTCCGCCAAGCTCAAACCAAATTGGCCATCTCTCGTCGTTCCAAAGCTGCGCCTCCGCCTTCTCGACAGTTCTGCAAGCCGACAAAGTCTGAGTTTAACCTACCAGCCGATCTAGATTTCTCAACCATCTCATTTCCCTTTCCAAATCACTCGCAGTTGGTAAAGAAGTGTGTTGAAGATGTCGACCTCACATCTAAGCGCATCACTTTTGACTACGCTCGCAATGGGAATTTGCTCATCAAGAAGGAGTTGAATATTTAGTGTATGCTATCTATTGTAACAATAAAATAAATCAGTTTTTTTTTGTATGTTGTTAAGAAGCATTTTGAGGGCTAAAACCAAATTGGGATTCGAAATTCCAGAAAAACCGGCTTTGACCTTATGTGCCCCCCCCCCCCACGCATGGAAAATAGCAAAAGTAGTTATAATTTACAAAAAGGGCGATCGTTCAGAACTCCAGAACTATAGACCCATATCACTACTCTCTCATATCCACAAACTGTTCTTTACTATATTAACAAGTCGAATTTAAAATAAATTGGACGAAGCCCAACCCCCGGAACAAGCGGGATTTAGGAAAGGATTCGGGACCGTAGACCACATCCAATCGGTCAGAGAAATTGTACAAAAAACTAGAGAATATAACATTGACGTAGTAATGGCTTTCGTGGACTATGAGAAGGCGTTTGACAGTATTGAACACTGGGCCGTAATAGACGCTCTACGAAGAGTAAGGATAGATCAACGTTACATAGCTTTAATTGAAGACCTGTACAAATCAAGCAGCTTCAAAGTACAGCTCCACGAATGTACGGATCCGATTGAAATAAAAAGAGGAGTCAGACAGGAGATACTCTCTCACCCAAGCTTTTACAGCAGCACTCGAAGATATCTTCAAAACATTAATATGGGACCAAAAGGGCTTGAACATCGACGGAGAAGCTTTCGCACCTCCGATACGCAGACGATATAGTAGTGTTTGCCAACGACCTGGATGAACTACAAAACATGATCAGAGAACTAAATGAAGTATCAAAAACAGTCGGACTAAAAATAAACATAAACAAAACCAAAGTCATGGCAAACTTTAATTTAGGAAATAGAACAATAATGATAGAAAACTCTACAGTAGAAAACGTTCAGGAATATATATATATTTAGGCCAGCGAATAACACCTAATAAAGATGGACAGGACGAGGAGGTGAATAGACGAATCAGATTGAGTTGGGCGGCATTTGGTAAACTAAAAGAAGTATTTAAATCAAAAATACCCCAAATACTAAAAACTAAAGTATACAATGAATGTGTTTTGCCCGTAATGACATATGCTTCAGAAACGTGGTCACTAACAAAAGCACTACTTCACAAGCTGCAAGTAACCCAAAGGTCCATGGAAAGGGCAATGTTAGGTATAACTCTCAAAGATAGAAAGAGAAACGATTATATAAGAAGCCGAACGAAAGTACAAGATGTTATGCATAAGATCCTAAAACTAAAGTGGCAATGGGCCGGACATGTAATGCGAAGGCAAGACAACCGATGGACCAAGAAGTTAATAGAATGGAGACCCCGCACAGGACGCAGGAGTGTTGGAAGACCCAAAACTAGATGGAAGGACGACATTGTAAAAGTAGCGGGCAGAAACTGGATACAACAAACATATGACAGAGAAAATTGGAAAACATTGGGAGTGGCCTATATCCAACAATGGAGTAGTCTTTTTTGGTTGCGATATTGACTTCGCTGGCAAAGTTCGAGGTGCCCGAGTTCAGCCTCTTGCTGTGACCCCGTGTCTCACGGAGGAACTAGAAATTTTAGAAGCACATCTTCCGACATAGTCGTAGAAATTATGAACAGCGAGGTTGGTTGCTTTAGCATATATCAGTAGCGTCGAAAAAGATAAACTTCTAAATTTGATATAATGAAAATCCTGATTACTTAAAAGAAGTGTGTCTTTGCGGCGCAGCTTCATTTTGATTATCTTACGATCAACTTGTTTTGAACAGACATTTAGTTTCGATATTGAAATAGACAACCGAGTGCTTTTCTTGGTGATCGCACTTTTCAGTTTTTTTTTTGTGAACCTCTGAACTTCTTCTCGTGTGTTGATGTCCATTCTCCACTATTACACCAGTCTTTGGTCTTAATAAACTGAATGATGTAGCTTTTTTAGTATTTCGAGGTATTTCATTTATACAATGTACAAGTGTTAGGTTGAACGCAAATATATTGCTTAAACAATACGTTTTATAAAGGTCATACTTTAAGTATGGCGTTTTAGCTGTAAATACCTTTCTTTTGATTGAGTATTTTAAAAAAATTAATTTAAAAAATTCAAGGTATAGTGAGTTTTTACCAATGTTAAAAATATTCTTTTTAGGTAGATTGCATTATGCTAGTTTATTCATTTTTCTTTGGTAAAACGAACCCCCCAACACACACACACACAGCCCCCAACATTAATTTTAATCGTATTTTGTGTAACAATGTTTTACTGTAATGTGCTGCGCCATCGACGATCAATGCTAAATTATCAGCCATTATATTTTAGTTTACTACGCCATATATAAAGAAGTCTTTTATCTGAAAACTAATATTTGCGCTGCTTTAACTGTGTGGTTTGTTTTGGTTTTGGGGTGTTTGTAACAACAATATGTCTCTAGTTCAGTTAGTAAATTATTTCTGTTTGATTTATATCTTACATTTATAAGTTGAGAATTTTTTTTAAATACAATTTATTGCTTTGATTTTTTATGAATCTGAAAGAAGTAGCACCTTTAAGAAAATAATAAAAATTTAGTTCTTGTTTAAACTGGCATAATAGAATTAAGAAGTCTAGGGCTTATTCGTAGAAGAAGAAAAACAGAAAAGTAGACAAACAGCTGCAACCAATAATGCGCCCTCTCATCTTATTATATTACTAGCAAAATTTGAATAATAAATTTAAATTATATAAGCAATACTAAGTTGTTTGTTTATTTTACATTAATTTAATTACTTACATACCTATTGTTAAAAATATAAAAGTTGTTTTCTAATTCTAATGAGTTTTTGGTCCCGCAGGTAGTTGGTCGCACTTAGGTGGTGTATAATCTAGACGATAACACCTTAGATGTGGGTGCTTGTTAAAAAATGCAAACGCTCCAGATGGTCTAGGTGGTCCGGCGACCAGACCGAGTCGTAGGCTGGGCCTTCAGTTCAGACGGCAATTCGCTGCATGTGGGCGATGCACCTGCTGGGCTTCGAAATAGTCTTTAACGATTTCTCAGCATTACAAACTCCCTTAAAAATTTTTTTATTTGATGGTAAAATGTTAGAAGCGAATATCTTTCCTTTAATTTTTAGATTAGAAGTTCTAACTAGAAAGACTTTTTTACACTACAAAAAACTTTTAAACGTGCAATTTTATTGTAGAAAGTAAAATTATAAATATTCTTTTGAAATCGTTTTATTGATAAAAAAATATATAAACTTTTTATGCTAAGTTATTGGCATCTGTGGCCAATTTAAAGAATATAAATTTTAGAAAAAAAAACTACTCTCTAATTTGTTTCGTAATAACGGTTTTTGAATGGACATCAATCTAATTCCAGTGGAATTCTGTAGGTTAAGCCCATGAGCAGCGGCTGACCGCAACCAGGCCGCATGTGTTGCTCCAGTGCGAAGCTGGCGTTATTTAGAAAACGTCCGCCGCGATTCCACCCGCTTTGCGACGTCGAGATACGCCGGCAACCGTCACGTTGGATGTTCAACGAGCTCAAAGACTTATGTAACAGCGCAGCGATTGCAGTGATTTGGTTATCTTATTGTTTCTAGATACAATTGTGTTTTTGATGCTCCCCGTGCTTCTGCGCCGTGGCCGAACGATTTCCATTGTTACTTCAATCCGAAGGCGCGGTTTTGCTTTTATTCGCTGCTCTGTGCTATCTTTCAATTTGCATTTAGAAGCACGCTGCAAGGAAACTGCTTTAATTCGGTTAGTTGACTGACCATACCTACAAATATCGCGATTTACTAACTATAAAAGTAGCCTAAGTTCTTCAGTATTTTATTTGGTTTTTTATAACCATGTTGGTAAAACATATTAACAACAAACTGCAAAATATAATAATAGTAGTACTAGTAGTAGTCATTGTTTCATAGCCAACGTCGGCTAAGAGAGGCACTACAAGAAGTGCACTTAAAGGCTTCTAATTAAAATATTGACCAAAAAGTGTGAAATTTAAGAACTGTGCCTCGAAAACTTATGTCTTAACACATATATTTTTGATGTAAGTGAAACAATTAGCTATCTTTTAGAACGATGGCCAAATTGCTTAGAATGTTTTAATTATGCCAAATTTATTGATCACTAGATATAACAAAAAATTTTAGAAAATCATGCAAACTGGATAACAAGTTGTTTTACAATTATCTGGACTAATTCAGTAGTTTTAGTTTTGCATTGTTTCTCAAATAGTAATACAGGGTGTTATCCAAAAAAAAATTATTGAACATTTTGGTATATCGACTTAATACTCTTCAAAATAGACCCCTTGGGCATCCAACATTTCTGGTAGCGAGCCTTCCAGGTCGCGAAGGCCTTCTGGAAGTCGTCCTCCAGGATGCTGTCTAGCGCCTTCGTCGTTGCTGCTTGGACTGCTTCCACCGAGTCGAAACGATGCCCCTTGAGCTGCCTCTTGATCCGGGAGAACAGGAAGAAGTTCGGCGGTGCCACATTAGAGCTGTAGGGGGGGTTGAAGCAACGTAGAAACGTCGAATTTGGCCAGGAGATCCCTCACAATCCACGCGTCGTGGCAGGGCGCGTTGTCATGGTGGAGCTTTCACTTCCCCACCAGGTCTGGTCGCACACGTGTGATCCGATTTCGCAGCCGCGTAAAATCTTGCATTTACAGTCTGTCCAGGAGGTACAAACTCCTTATGGATAATGCCACGACGGTCAAAAAATGCAATCAACATCGATTTCACTTTCGATTTCGACATTCCGGCCTTCTTTTTACGGGGTGATTGTGCGGTGTGTTACTCTTCGCTCTGACGTTTTGTTTCCGGGTCGTACTGGAAGATCCAGGTTTTATCTCCGGTGATGACATTATCAAGAAAATGTTCGTCTTCTTCCAAACAGTTGATTATTTCTTGGGAAATCTCAACATGCAGTTCTTTTTGCTCTTTACTCAACACTTTCGGCACTATTTTCGCGCACTTATTTCTCATCGACAAATTCTCTGTGATGATGCGTTGGACTGTCCCGTACGAAAGATTCAGCTCATCACTAATTAATTTAATGCCCAACCGTCGGTCAGAGTTCAAAAGTTGCTTAACTTTCAGCACATTGTCGTCACTCATATTGTTCGCGAGGTTGACGGACGCCCGGTGCGTTGGTCGTTCTCGATGTGTTCCCTCCCCTCCCGAAACAACTTGTGCCACTCAAATATCGAGGAACGGCTCATGGTATCCTTCTTGTAGGTCTGCGTAAGCATGTCCTTGGTTTCGGTCGCTGATTTTCCAAGTTTGTAGCAAAACTTGATGGCGTACCGCTACTCCAAATTTCACTCCATCGCAACTGACAACAAGAGGTCACTAAAACAGTGGTCCACACTCAACTAACTCACGCAAGCGACTGCCGCAGGTCGAAACCTGTTCCCAAGGCCCTCCTCCATAACATCCGGCCTTGCAGACCCCCTTCCATCGCTCCGCGTTCGCGAAAACAAAAACAGTCCTACTACTTCTGAATACAACCCTGTATAAAGTTTTTCAAATTCCTAAAATTGGCTAATAACCTAAAACCAGGAAGCACTCAATGCATTTATGAGAAGTATTAGTATTATTAATTCTTCCTTAAAACTTAGGAGACTTAAGCATTCACTACAAGTTATTAATACGGTTAAGATTCAATAACTTAATAATTGTTGTAACATTTTGATGCAACGATTTATTTATGACACCCTGTCTTTCTAACTTTATGTTAACGATGCTAAAATAAATTTGTTTTCTACAAACAGTGTAACCTACACTTTATTTTGAAAATTCTAGGTACAAAGCAATATATATAATCCAATGTATAGTCTTATATATCATTAATTTTGCAAACATAGTTATAGCCATGCAATCTTGTATCAAAACAAAAATCCGTTCTGTTGTAAGAACAAAATTTAAGAAAAGAACTTTCAAGTAGAAATCGCTTTAGACATTAGTACTGGACATTTTTTTCCTTTTCAAACCAGATTAGCAAACCAATTGATATACATGGTTGGCTTGTGTTAAAAATCGCTGTGTATGGATTGGCTAAAATAAAGACATCTCATTTAGGATTCCTCTGTATCTATCGTGCTAATCGTTGTCGCATTGATTGGAGCTTATCCATAAGTCTTGGGAAAGTTAGCGTTTAAGTCGTGTGTGTACGTGTTGCACTCCGAAATAGTAGTGAGTAGCACTCGCGTACTTGTTGTTTTTAGTAGTTTCCGAATATATTCCCCAAAGGCAAGCATTTGTAAATTATTGTGGATTTGTGTGTTTCGAATAAACAAAGGGGGGTTTACTGCAGTTTTTAAGACTTTATTCCGTGGCCCTTGTAATTTGTTTAAGTTGGTTTTACTAGTAGCGCTCCACACCGTCCACCCATAAGTGACTACAGGTCTTGAAATTGATTGGTATGTTAGAATTGCGCACTTAGTTTTTAGGGGCGATTTACGGTTTATGACTGAATGAACATACTAAGGCGAACGTAGCACTCGTTTAATTTATTGTTGATATGATGACTCCAAGTAAATTTCATTATTCGACAGGGGTTAGCTAGCCTCCGGGGCCTAAATATTTTTGTTTCACATTTATGTAAATTGACTACAACGCTCAATTTCTTAAATCATTTAAAGGTTTTATTTATAATTAGTTGGAGGTTCCGCGCTGCAGTGTTTATGTCGAAATGGTAGAATTAGGCAGAATTATTCGCATAAATGCTGAAGAAGAGTAAATCGAGTACAGAGCCTTGTGGAACGCGGGCAGTAATGTCTGAAATTGTTGAATTTATTTTGTTCTTTTTAGTTAGGAATGATACTATAATATTTATTAGGTATATAATTTGTGCATACAGACTTTGTAGAATGCTTTGGATGTGTCAAGGAAAGCAAATGCAGTGTAAAGATTGTGTTTGTAACCTTGTTCAATGATTTTCGTAAGTCGTAGTAGCTGGTGATTGGTTGAGTAATTTTCTCGGAATCCAAATTAGAATGGTGGTATAATATATTTGTCTTTCAGTTGATGGTTTAATCTAAATTGTATAATTATCTCAAATATTTTGGTCATAGTATTGGTCGTAGTATTATAGGCATAAAACTATATGAGGAGTGTCTATTCTTTTTTGGTTTTTTAAATAAGCCTAATTATAGACATGTATTAAAAACGTAGACAATGCCTTTTATGTAAAGTTCTTCGGGACAATGTTTGGTATCAGATCATGTCCGGAGAACTTTCTGATAGGAAGTATTTCTTTAGGCGGCATACAGTTGAAGTTGAAGTTACGTGACTTTTCACATATTCGTGGAATATGTGACTGTTGACAGGCAGTAGTATAGATTTCTTTAAGGTAGCTTGCGAAAACCTTGCATTTCTTTCATCGGTGCTGCATGTAATGCCATTGTTGATGATTCCAGGCATTACTGTGCTTTTGTTAAGTTTTCTTCTAGTAACGTTCCACATTGTTTGATCATTGGGCTGTAGTTCTTTGACATACTTTCTGTAGTTGTCGAGTTTCTATTTGATCATGTGTGTAAGTTGGTTAAGAAATGCTTTCCTTTGAGAATTTCGATTGTATATCTAGGCACTTTAAACTTTTTTTTCCATTAAACTGAGGATGTGTAAGGGTGAGTGTGTATACGTAAATGTTCTTCTTCTGGTTGGGTTTGTGGATTTTTTACCGCTAGTTTGATGTTTTCTGTGAAATTGTTTACACAATGATGAAGGTTTTCTTTTGTATTAAGTGCTGAGCGTGGTTCAAGTTTGTTATCTGGTTAGCTTGAAATTGATCCCAACCAATTTTGCCGGTAATTAACGTTGGAGATCTGGATAGATTTGGAGATCAACAAGGGAGGGGTGGTCTGAATCAAGTTCGTGAAGAACATTTTGATATATTAAATTATATAACTGAAGTTTTTTTTGCAACATACCAAGAATGTCCGGTAGTCGATTTTTTTTAATAAGAGTAGAAGTTGGCTGGCTAGGAGCGGTGACTTAAATACCTAGCTGCGTGATCGTTGTTTATTCGGGTTATCGTCAGACATCCTCAAGTTGTGCTCTTACAATTCAAGTCTACTATCATTATGGTTGGTTTATTAGGAAAGAGACTCTCTCTCCTAATATTTTCTAATAATTCTGACAATCTTTTATTCGGTTGCTTGTATGCGCATATCATTGTGAGTAAACTTTTTTCATTGAATATTATTTTGGCTGCTGTAACTTATAATGTGGTAAGTTGTGGGAGTTGTGGTTCGGTCAGTGAAAGGTGTCGTTTGGCAATGATTGCTACTCCACTCCAGGCTATCTCTCCTTATGTCTGTTATATGTAGATATTATGTTCTAAAATTTTGAAGATTTCATTATTAATCAGAAAGCAATAAATATAGATCTCTGTAGTTTGATGCCGTTGGCGTTCCAGTTTGCTATTGTTAATTTTTGGATAGTATATGAGTTATTTACTGCCATTAAAGAGCAAGGCTGGTATTAGTAAAGAAATAAACGGCTTTATTTGGTTCATATAAGGTGTTATTAATTCAATGCTTATTATGATGATGCTACTAATGGGTGTATTGTCGGTATTGGATATGAGTACTAATATTGATAGCAATACGGATATTCTGTAATTTTGGAATTGGGATATGTGTTTCTAATTACATGCTTTTTTAACAGCAGTTTTGTCTACAAAGCTATTTTATTAAATAACATTTTAATATTATTGTGTTGGATTGTTCAGACTTGACAGTCCAAAATAAAATATTATTTTATTTTACAGAACTCAATTTCTAAACACAACGAAATTTTTATTTAGGTGGGTTTTGATAAATAAATAAATGGAACAATCGATTTAGATAGAGTTTAAATATTTTATTGATGAAAGAAAAATTGTAAACATATAAATTTGTGGCGTTACATTCGAGATACTCATTTGAAAGTTCCTGTAGTTATTTTTTGAATGTATGCACTTAAGAATTTGAAAATGTGTAGAGATCAAGATTTTTCCTAACCATTTAGAAATTATAAGTAAATTGTGGAGTTTAAAATTTCCAAACGAGGTAATAGTGTGGTTAAAGTAACAGATTAGCTATAAATAGCAACTTTAGACTACCAACAGCAGTTAGCGTGGAGAGGAGTTTATTTTAAAGTCACACTATTATTATGAATTACCGCAGATATAAAATTTTAGAGGTAGAAGCGCAGTACTCATAAAAAATAATTGTAATTTTACACACTTTTAGGACCAAATAACATAAAAATATTATAAATTTTATTAGATTTACGTAATTCTTACCTAATTTACAAATAGTTTTATGTTAAATCCACCCCCTAAGCTTCTTTCGCTAACAGTAAGACATATAAGGTAATATGCACTTGCTACTCTTTAACATCCCCCAATCCTTTTGCATAAGTTCTCTGTTTGTTAAAGTATCTTGGTGTATTCTTCTGTATATAAAACCGCTACACTCTATGCTTATTGGAAGCAGACTAGAAATTAGAATTGTTACAATAATATTTACAGTTGATGAAATCGTGAATAACTTTTTATATTGTCATTATTTAAAAGTTATGTTTTTAATTTTATGGTTTCTTTAAGTTTGTATTGATAATCGCTTTAATATTTAACTTTCTTTACTAACAATAGATTTTAACTAGAACTATAGTAATTACAAAACCTTACCTAAAGCAAACTAACTATAAGAACAATTACGATTTAGCTTATATATTGTTAAAACAGTCGAGACCTCTTCACCAAAAGAAAGACAAATATATTAAATAAGATGTGAAACATAAAATACAGTACCTCTCTTTTATGCATTGTTCAAGTATGTAATCAAGAAATAGAGTTGTGTAATAAAAAATTTATGGTTGGACCGCTCTTTATATAATAATAATAAGTGGTAAATTGAAAACTTACAGTAGTGCAAAAATAATTTAAAAATAATTTAAAATAGACAATTAGATAAAAAATAATTAGTACTGCAAGCTTTCTTTTAAACGAATTACAATCTACATAAAAGTTTTGGTATGTTTAAGTTATATATTAAAAAAGATTTGTATTCAAAAATCAATTTTAAAATCAAGATAGTTGAGATTAAACAAAATTTTATTGTGAATAAATTTATAATGTCTACGAACTCATAAACACTTAAACGTTTGAAGAAAAAAGTGGAAATTATAATGTAGTTCAGCGTGAATTAACTCTTTGTATGGTTCGGCCCATTATGTTCACTAACGATAAACTATCACGATCGCTCTCTACGGTACTTTAAGAATTAGAAATATCTTTTTCGGAGTTGAAAATATTTATATCGGCGTCTAAATCTGATAACATGAAAAAGAACCTTCCTAACAAATTATACTACTTGTTATCAAAATAAAAACATGTTAGCATTTGATTTTCAGACGACTATAACTTGTATCAAATTATATACAAATAATTTAATGCTATAAGCTCTATTAACTCTGAAACAGGTATAGCATGTGCATCAAAAGGTAATTGTTAAACAACTGAAACTTGCAGGGTTTACAATTTTAAAATAAATAATTACTTAATAGCAAAACAATATTGTTAATAAGTTGAAGTTTTCTGCTTCTATTAAATATTTTTTAGGTGGCAGGAAGGTACTGCTCTATGATCCCGGTGAAAACTAGATCTGCTTCAGGGAAGCGACACTTTACCAAGTCCCAACTTAAATTCTACTCAATAACCTCCTTATCCTTTTCCATATCCCAAACCTAATTCGCCAACCCGCAGTTAGCCTGAGTGGCATTTTAATGATAACATACACTCTAATCAATACCACATGATGAATGAGGCGAATTTTATAACTCAATTACTCCAGGTGGGTAGAGACTCAATCCCACAATCCCACGCCGACGATTCGGTGGCCCTATGGATTCTGAGGGGAAGGGGGCACAAATAAGCTAAAATTAACATAAACTTTTGTACATTAAATGTAAAAACTCTGTTGTCCGAAGACAAACTATCACACTTAGAACATGAGCTGAGAACCGTCAAATGGGATTTCTTAGGCATAAGTGAGATAAGGAGAAGTGGAGAAAAAGCGCCGAAGCTGCCCAGGAAGGCTACTATATTATAAAGACGAAGACAATAATAGCAACAATGGCGTAGGAATGCTGATAAACATACACTGGTTCAAATGTATGCGGCACGATAGGAATCTCATGAAGGTTATGTACATAACAGACTAACAAAACGATAATTGAAATGGAAATGAGTGTGAATGAACTTAACAATTACATCAGTGATAACATAATACAGGCGGTAGATAAAACGCTCAGAAACAAAATCATAGAAAAGTATACTAGTAAAATATTAGTAGAAACAAAAAAATTAATAAATAAAAGGAACAAATACAAACCAAGAATGACACCAAGTACGTTAAAGCAAACAAACAAAGAAATCAGAAAGAAGGTACAAAAAGATATAGCAGCGTTTATTGAAAAGTAATATTATAAACCATACAAAAAACAGAGGTCTAAGAATGTTTAGAAAGAAACTTAAAATAGGAAATTTTGAAATGATATCCTTACAGACTGATACAGGAGAATTAATCAGAGATCGCAAAAAGATGTTAAAGTACATAGAATTATTCTATAAAAACCTGTATGAATCAATATCCAACAACCATCTATCAATCCTCGAGAGAGATTAGCTCTTACCAAACACTACACAGAAGACATTCCACCCACATGATATAAAAGCGGCACTGAAGCAGACAAAACACAATAAAACAGCAGGACCGGATAAAATAATAAACAACCGTTGCCTAGATGTTGGAAAAGTACCTCATAACCCGAAAAATGCAAATGTGTGGCTAATATACAAATAAGAATACGATCAAGATGTAAAAAACTATCGCCCTTTTCACTACTGTCCCATTTATATAAACTATTTTCAAAAATAATAAACAGTGACGAACAAAGTGAACATCTTTTAACCACCAGAGCAAGTGGCCCTTAGACAAGAATATAGATCACATTATGGGAAAATCTCACAAATACAATTTACCGTTATATGTAGCCCCTATTATTTCAAAAAGGCCTTCGACATAGTCGAAATCAGGGGCGTGATAAACGTTATGCACAGATACAGAATTGATTGTAGATATATAGAAGTGATCAGAATTGTATACGAAAACATGACGATTCAAACCTTTAAAGATAACTTTTCACTAACCTATTGAAAGACGTTTTTAAGTTACTCAATTGGGAAACTCACGGGCTAAAAATAAACGGAGTACGGCTATCAAATTTAAGGTTTGCGGATGACGCAGCATGCAAAAACTAGAAAATTTAGTTATGGAATTGCACAAAGCTATACAGAAAGTTGGAAAGAGGATGAATATAAGTAAAACAGAAATTGTAATAAATCGTAATAACGCAACACCAATGCAACTGAATAACAACACTATAGAAGTAGTAGATTAATACATATATCTTAAGCACTTACTATGATCGAAAACCTCCAAAAAGAAGAAATAAATAGGAGAATAAGATTGGTGTGAGCCGCATAAGGAAAATTTATATAGTAAAAGCTCCTGCAACATTTGAAAACACGAGTGTGCAATCAATGCATCCTTTCCATACTCACCTAAGCATTCAAGTCATTCACAGAAACGGACCTAGAAAATCTGAGGGCGACACAGCGAATAAAGTTACGAGATAGGAGTACTAATGTGTGGATTAGAAACAAAACAAAAATTGAAGATGTGGACTGGACATTTAATGAGTGCTTTAACCAGGCATCCTTTTTAAATTAGCATATTTTTATTAGTATGGCTGAATTTTAGCTCACTTATGATTTTAAAATCACCCACTAGGTTACAACAGTAAACTTTGTGATCCCAATATGTCAGTGGACTCCATAGCAAAATGAAAAGCATATAGCAAGGTTTAACTCACGGATGTGTGCATTAGGCAATTTGGTGTGGCACTCAAGTATTGATTCATATGTGATAAACAAGCCGAAACCAAAACCACTGATTACAAAAATATTGGTATATCGGAGTTTCTCAAGCAATACAATTAAGATCCAGCACTAACAAGAAAATCCTCCTGACGGCTCAGTAAAGTCATCAAGCATTTTTTGGAGATTGGCTAGATAAAGTGGGAGAAATTTGGACCATAATTTGCAATAGGACGTCAAAGAATGATGGAAAATACAAAAAAGATGCTTCTAAAAAAAGCCAAAGTTGTCAACTCAACAAGTCTCTCTTAAATTGTGATTAGACAAGCGTCGGAAAATAAAAACCAGAAAAGGCTTGGTATTCTATCAGTAAAAAGATGGTCAAGATTTAAAAAAATAATTAAGGCCAAAAGGACAGTGGCAGATAAATAGTAAGTATTCGGGTAGCAACCATTTCTTTATTATCGGCGACGAGACCAGTTTGAAAAACTATATTATGGTCTAAAGCAAATTTTTCAAGAAACAATAGTGTAATTGGTGATTGCGCAAAACGGGATGTTGTGACTAGTACGAATATGGAAGCTTTGTGATAGTCGTATTAATCTCTGAACTTTAAGTTACTTATCCCTTTTTGACCTGACAGGACATCTTGTCTTTTTGAAAGCTAACAAGTTTGTGTGAAAAATCCGACTGCTGTGTCGCAGTCCGGCTAATCAAATCACTTTGTTTACTGCTAAATAGGAAGCTGATCACCGATTGAAAATGTCGCTTAATTCAAACGAAAATAGACAAATTTTGCAGCACAGCATGAAAAAATTTCATTTTGTAACTTAATAAATCTATATGCTGCCTGTTTGAAGATATTCTAGTTAATACATTCTGTAAATCCGTTTTCTGGCATAAATTTCACTTGCCTTCCACTTGATGTTTTTTTTTTTATAATTTTATTCTTTAGAACACCAAATCGGGTTTGTACTTTGGCACTAGGCAAACTTTTAATAACTTATTTGCCAAAACCAGCATAAAAGAGTTATTCACAACCCTCATAACGTTACAAGTACATGCCAATTTAAATACAAAAATAAATTTTTGTTATAATTTTCTTGCGTAAAATGTATTTATTACAGCTCATTACCAATTAGTAATTTATACATTTTATTACTACTTAATACAAGCGTACTTTTGTGACTGGCTTTATCTTTTAGTCAGTTTTGTAATAAAACAATCTCCTTCACTTATTTTTTTAAATGAATGTGACGATAACATTTTAACATACAGTATAATAAGATTTCAACTATTTTTTTGTATTATGTAAATGTGTTTTAAATAATGTTTCAACTTGACAAGTTGTAAAGTGTTTTTTTAAAATAATTTTCTACAAATATGTGGTGCAATCAAGTCCAATATAGATTTACATCTATAGTCATCTAGTAACGTCAATAAAATGTTACTAGTATTTTTAATGTTAAAAGTTTAATTTAAACTAAATATCTAGCGGCACATCTAATAATGGTAGGAGATTACAAAGTGTCAATTTCTATGTTAGAGCAGCACTCCCTTATCAACGTTAATTTCAGTAAGAAAAATCGCCGCCACGTTAAGCCGAATAAATATTAAGTGGAGAAGTGTACGCCTACTCAATAGGAGTAATGAAGACCGACAGATAGTCGAAAGGCTATAATTTAATAACAAAGCCGCCCTGTATTAAATCCATTACTTGCAGATAGAAAATTAATAGAGGAAGCTTTATTCGATTAAAGGGAAATTGAAAGTGAACAATTCAATCACTTTTACGACGTCATGCACCTGCTATGGGGCTAATAATCGAACGAAGAATACCCCTAAATTAAAACTTAAATAAAATATTGGTTCGAATAGTAATAATGTGAGAACATTCCCCTATACGTCGATTAAAAGCTATGCTTTCGGTTGGCGAAAATAATCTTCTTATTTATATTTAATTGGTTAATGTTACTTTAGTTTATAAAATAAAATTGATAATTCCATTATTTAAATTTAAAAAGAAGATAACTACAATTGCAGATTATATTAAAATAAAATTAAAACTTGTTTAAGAGAGCATGCTATAATAATAATAATGATAATGATAATGATAATAACAGCAAGGGAGGCAGGTATTAAAAAAACACGGCAAAAGGAAAAAAATATCGATAAGAACATTCAATGCAAATATAAAAAACCCAGGAAAACCTATAAGACAATAAGTCTCATCCCAGCGGGGTTGCTAGATCCCCAACTGGGCGCCTCCCCGGGTGGCGGATAGGGGAATGTCCACCAGATATGATGGGTACCGGGGAAATAACTTACCCGGGGCGGACCAAAACTAGCATAGGTGACACAGGTGGCAACTTCCAAATAATGGATTTAATGGCTCCTAGATAACCATGAGGGGAACCAGAGATGGTGATAACCGATCGGCTGCCGGTATAAGTGGTCACACTCTTGCATGGTCAACAGCTTCGGGTGGAAGAACCAGCAGAGATAGGGCACTCTTTTGCCCTCAGGTTGAAAAAACAGACCTTAAAGACGGAGGAACCAAATTGATGGTCAACGGCGTAAGAATGCAGAAGACAAGTGGAAACCACTGCATTAAAGATCTAAAAGATATCCTTAGTAAAATTATCATCATTATCATTATCAATATGACAACGTTCAGAGCTAAATCTAAATCCGAATTTCAAGTTCCCCAATCGGATCTCCGGGGAACAGTTGTGAGCAGAGTTATAAAGTTATCAACAAATAATATAAAGATCGGGACGTGGAATGTAAACAGTTTACTGGCACCAGGCAAACTGCACAATACTGTAATAGAAATGGATAGACTGAAGATAGACATCCTTGGTCTAAGTGATGTTAGATGGTCAGGAAATGGTAAATGTACAACAAGCAATGGTATAATGTACTACTCGGGAAATGATGGCCCTCAGCGCAGATACGGAGTTGGAATAATATTAAACAAGAAAGCAGCAACGTCAGTCACAACCTTCATATCACTCTCAGACAGAGTAATGATGTTGCAGTTGAAAACAAACAAATATGAATATCATCCAAATTTACGCACCAACTGCCGATAAGGAAGACGAAGAATGCGAAGAATTTTATGCACAAATAGAAGAAATCTACATTAAATCTAGCATTAAGCGAAAAGATATTACAATCGTGTTGGGTGATTTTAATGCGAAAGTTGGAAATGCGAAAGTAGAAAGATGTACCGGTGGTTTTGGACTAGGAGATCGCAATGATAGAGGAGACCGTATGATACAATTCTGCCAGGACAAAGATCTAATAGTCGCAAACACGCTTTTTAAACTTCTAGCTCGCAGGCTGTACACATGGAAGTCTCCAGCTGATAAGCCAGGGAAAACAGTAAGAAATGAAATAGACTACATTCTTTGTAATAATCGCTATAGAAATTCCATTAAGTATGCGAAAACATATCCTGGTGCGGACATTGACAGTGACCACAATCCAGTTGTAGCAAAAATTACAGTTAGGATGAAGAAGATAATAAGACCCCAGAATGACTATACAGATACAAGACGTTTAAAGGAATCCAAAATATACAATATAGTTCAACGAAAATAACAAATGAGATAAAAAATATAAATATGCAAATAGACGAAGTCAATATTGATGAAAAATGGAACAAAATACAAAATGTACTAACATCTGTAACCAAAGAACATCTAGTAATTAAGAGAATAAAAAAGAAACCTTGGATGACACAGGATATTTTAGATCTCATGGATCTGAGAAGAAGGAATAAGCTAAATGTACAAAAATATAAAGAAATTCATGAAACAATACAAAGTAAAATAAAAATAGCGAAAGAAAAACACCTGTCTGAACAATGTGAAGAAATTGAACTACTACAAAGTAAGCATGACAACTTCCACATGTACAAAAAGATCAAAGAAGTAACAGGATATAAAAAGAAAAGTGGCGCCAATAATGTCATCAAAGATGCTGATGGACATATACTAACAGATATAAAAGATCAAATAAACAGATGGAAGATACATATCCAAGAATTTTACAATGACGAAAGGCCGGAAAACACCAGTTTAGAAGTAAAGGACCTTTTTCGCTTAACATTCTAAAAAGGTCTTCAAACCCCATTCCTTTCAACCTCAACATAATCAACAGCAACAGAAAATGGTATTATCAGGCCTACGAGACTTATCCGCCGTCTCTAAAGATCTCCAACCCACTTCTCCTAGAGAACTTCAACTTTGCATAAAAAGACTCCCAACTAGAAAGTCACTTGGTCATGATATGGTATCGAATATTCTACTTAAAAATTTAACAATAAAAGTTCTCGCTTTCTTAGACACTGTGCTCAATGCCTATCTTAGAAATGATACTTTCTCAGTAAATGGCAACAAGCCGAAACTATAGTGTTCCCAAAACCGAAAAAAGATAAAACCATGGCTAATAATTACAGACCCAGGAGTCTACTACCTTCGATGTCCAAACTATTAGAGAAAATTATCCACCAAGTGTTAAAGTGTTAAAGATCTAATACATCTAACAGCCACAAACTTCTTTAATTCTGTCCTAGGGCGGAAATACGTCACCTCACTACTCCACCACCTATTCGAATGCACAAAAGGCGGATGCCGGACACTTAATTGTTAACAGTGATAATTCTTCGGATAACGTGTAAATTTTAGAGTTAACTTAATTAAATTCTACAAATCATTTTGAAACTGTCAAATAAGATTAATTTCTTTCAAATCATTTATGTAAATCATAGCAATTCAGTCAACACCTCGAAACCACTAACAGGCAGTGAGTTACCTCTTAAAAGTAATTTATTATAATGAATTCTATAAGTTAAATTTAAGTCATAATTATAAGAAGACTTGTATAGGTAGACGCTCAATGGTATCTACTTGATCTTCTGACATTACCGGTGAAAGAGTGCTAACTAAGGAATTATTTTTCATATGTTTAATGTTGTTATCTGTGACATGAGTAGTGACACACTAAATATAATTAAAGGCGCTTTTCGGGGTTTTCCATTGGAACCGGTGAATTATGTCAGCATTTTAATGAGAACCACAACCACATAATGCACATCTACGAGTTCATATGGTCGCATAGAGGTTTTGTAGTGTAGCAGTTTATTTTATAGTAACATCTGCAAAGTTTACTCTGAAAACCAATACATTCTTCTGATTTGGTTTTTTAAGATGCGTTTTTCCCACGTTATTTTTTTATCCATACAAAGGCCTCATCTGCTTGAGGCATATTATTGAGTGTTACAGGCAGACATACCGTTTGTTGCATTGTGAAAATTATATGGATAGAATTTGTTACGTAAATCTTGATCTTTCATTTTTCCAAGCACTTTTTTGCAGCATTTATGCTACCTGCAAAACGTTTTTTGTCGGCATGTTTGCAGTAAAAGCTGCTTTACGGAACATCAGCAGAAACTTCGTATATTTTAGAAATTTGATTTTTAAACTTGGTTTGCAAATATCGATTGGATGAGTACGATTTTTACATTATATAGCATTGGTGGATTTTAATCAATGTCTATAAAAACATAATTGAGCTTCTTTGGGGTGAACTGTATAGATTACTACAAAAACCAACAACAACGCGGCCGAAAAACGTTACACAAGACATTTATGAAGCTTGAAAAATAATTTTGAAGGAAACACTACAAGTACTTATCCGATGAATCGCTAAGTTGTGCCAAGCTATCATTAGGGCTAAAGGAAAACACATTGATGAAACCTAAGTCTAAGTCTTAACACTGTCTTTCTTTTGTTCTACGTTATTTATCTATTATAATTTTCTTGTCAGAGCGTATTTGAGAAGATTTATGTAAATAAATAAAAATTAGTTTGTAAACAAGACACTGTATTATATGTTCCTGTTTTTTTTATTTTGCGGGTAGTGTATTTCGTACTCAGAAACGACAGCTGTCGTGTTCTATAAAACCATCTTTCTGCAAAAAACGTACGTTTATCAAATTGTGCTGGACAACTAATTATTGAAACAATCATAATCTCTCTACACATCTTTTTCCCGATTAATATAAATTGACTCCTTTTTCAAAGAAATGTAAATTGTCTGGTTGGTCAGATTTACTAACAAATATCTTACTGTTGTAGAATAGCATATAGCATAAGCAGAACAAAATTGGAAACACTAAAAAATACTTTAAAAGAGCCTTAAAATTTTTTCCAAAAATAATGATATTCTTCCAAAATATCCATTACCTGTTATTTACTGAACGTTGCAAAATATTCTAAAAAACTAAAGCCTAAAATGCAAATATACTATAGTGTATTTAATTAATAATTATATCCAGATTTTCGTAATATTACTTCATCATTATTCAATCAATTATAACAACTTGTAATAGGTGAATAAGGTCTCTAAAATAAATTTTGTAAGTTTTTTTTCAATTATTTATTATCAATCAGAATATTAGAATACATGCTATGAGCTAATTTTAGGATTTTTTTTATTATTATTTAATTCTTGGGCGTCAAGAGCATGACAGCCAGCGGAGCCACCCCTATATTATTACAGTAAATCCTTGGTCCATTTTTTCTTTAAGCGTCGGTTGTTGGGATCTTATTTTAGTGGACTTATGATTCCATTTGTATGAGTTGTTAGGTTGGTGTGATATTTAGTTGCCTTTTATTTTACAGCATCTTTCACAAACAGAATACCTAGGTCCATATGAAGCGTTTGGTTTGCTACAAACCATGGAGCCTTTGCGATGTTCCTCAGGATCTTGGATTGACAGCGCTGGATTATATTTACTGTGGATGTGCTGGCGCAGTCTCAAAGTTCTGATCCATATAACCAGATGGGACGAATGATAGCCTTATAAAGCAGCAATTTGTTGGTTAAAGTGAGCTGCGACCGCCGTCCAATGAGACAGTTCAGGTTTTCGATTTTTAGGTCCATCTGCTTTCTTTTGTTAGTGACATGTGCCTTCTACGTCAATCGTCTGTCCAGATGTAATCCCAAGTATTTTACCACGTCTGCTTGAGGAACCGCTTTGTTTCCGATGTTAATTGGCGGACATGTTGAGCGTCTTGATGTGAACGTAACATGAACCGACTTGTCCTCATTAACTTTAATTCCCCATTTCATAAGTCATATCTATTAAATATATGTTCTTGGGTTTTATAGATGCTATTATTGAATCTTCGTTACAAGCAATAATTGCCGTGTCGTCAGCATAGGTTCCTATGTCACTATGGTTCGTAGTGTATATTATATGTGTAAAATAAGTACAGGAGCGGACCCAGAACGCTTCCATGCGGCACCCCTGATTGGATTGGTGTTATCTCGGAAGTCTCTTGCCCAATTCTTGTTTGAAAGAAGCGATTTTCTAGGTAGGATTGGAATAGTAAGAAATATTGTTGATAAAACTGTTTCTTAACCTTGTATAACAATTCTCTGTGCCAGACCTTATCGAAGGCCTGACTGACGTCCTGTGCTGTAGAATGTTGATGACGGAATCCAAATTGATGATTTGGGATCCAATCGACTTCTAGTTCATCTTCCCGGATTCTTTTGTAAATAAGCTTCTCCAGCAACTTTGATATTGAAGGGAGGAGACTGATGGGGCGATAGGATTGAATTGCGTTTGGGGACTTACCAAATTTAGGTATAAGAATAATCTGGACAAACTTTAATAGAATTGGCCAGTATGTAAGACGTAAGATTCCATTAAATAATATTCGGAGAAACTGGAGGCCGTTATATGGTTGTTGTTTTAGTAATATTGCTGTGATCAGGTCTTATCCTGGAATTTTATCTGATTGAAGGAATACTAATATTCTTCTTTAATTTCATTAATGGTGAAATATAATACGAATAGAAAAGGAACAGTTTGGCAATGAGAGTACTCCAAGATACTCTCTCCAACTTCAGGTTTTCTTCTGGAAGTTTAGGAGAAAGACGGTCGTGCTAAGTGTTGTGCAAAACATCTGCTTTTTATTGTCAGTTACTCTTCCATGGCTCCATGGAATCTTGTAAGATGGAGGATAACCAACTCGTGCGATGTAGGTCGCTTAGAGACCATCTTAGCAAGCTTTCCATATTGTAATTGTCTTGTGCCGGATTAAAAGAGTAATTCATTATAATCTGAAAAGTTTCTTTAACTAATTTTTGTAACGTTCTTCTTAAAGTGTGTATTAATTTAGCTGATTGAATATTCTTCGATCATTAATATGTTTTGGATAAGAATGCCACTTAGGCTCTTGACTTTTCGTTTTCTTAACCAACTCTACATGATTTCATTTGGAATATTAAACGAATGAGCTTATTTACATTAAGGTTTTGTGGTGCCGGGTAGCGTTCCAGCCTGCTTCCTGAATGATAAGTGATAAGAATCTTTTTGGAAATTATATACTAGGTCCTTCGTTGGTTTGTAGTCGAATTTAAATTAATGTTTGCATTCAATTATTTCATTAAAATTCCTCACCAATCGGTTCGTATTACAGAGCGAGGGTTATTGGTATTTATAATTTATAATGTGGCAATTAAGGTATTTTGAAATGCATTTCTTTAACGTAAATGGGTACGAAAGTAACATGTATTATCTATGTTGTGTAGATTTAAGAATGTTTCTAAGTTCTCAGCTTTTCTAGTAAACCGTTGATTGGCATTCCATAAGGCAACTAGAAACTTGGCATTATATGGTATGATTATTAATGACGGTGTAACAATATTACAATAAATTCATGGTATTCTGGTGTAATACATTTGATTGAAGTTTCAGTAAATGTTCCGATTATAACCAACTTAATTCCGAAATACCCAAATAGATACCTAAACATGGTAAATTCACTGCAGGCCTATTTTCTTACTGCCAAGAATTGACAAATTATCTCTAATTATAATCTTTTAATCTTATAAACTACCTGTTAACTAGAAAAGTTTGGAGGATAGATAAAAATATTGTTTAGAAATTCTTATAAGAAAATTTTTTATTATCGTTACCTACATGTAAGTAAGAGTTGTAAGTTGGTGCTGTGTTGTTTAGAGAAGTTTGAACTGTTTGTTCCGTTGGGAGGAGAGGGAATTTTAAGGATGAGGGTTTTATTATGAGAGGTTTGTTTAGTTGATATTTTCTCTGGAGGTCTACATCCTTTATAGTTTGCCGGATACGCTCCACCACATAGTATGCAAGTAGCGGCGGTGTCTATAGTCTTCTTGCAAATTCTGGTATCATGTTGCCTTCCGCATTTAACATAGGCACTGAACAATGTCATGAGTTGTTCTTGGAGGTTCAAATAGAATGTTTTTATTCTGTAAATACTGCACATTATAGATTTCTTTATTATTATTGGCAGGCTCAAGATTTATAAAAAATGTTGAAAGAGGTTCTTTTGTTGTTTTATGTCGTAAATTTATTATATTACGCACCCGGTGTCCTTTTGTCGCTAGAGCTTGTTTGATTTCTTCATTAGGTGTATAATGATGTGTATGTTTTAGTACTACTCGGTAAGGCCGATCTTACTTCATTCGGTATGTATGATGTATGATATTTTTATCCATCATGTGTCTAATAAATATTCGATATACATCGGGATCTTTTGTGTTAACATTAACAACATTATTTAATAAACATTTTGTTGTATACTGCTCTTCGGCGATTTCTAGAAATTCCTCAGTCATTTTTTGATAGTTGATGACTCCGTGAACAAAAATAGGAGGCGGTTTGAGTATTACTGTAGGCTCAGGTCACATGTTTGTCTGCATGGTTTCGTCATCTCCATGTGATAACGTTGAGGAGCGATTGGATTGTACCGGGATTGATTTATTATTGCTAATTGGTTTTACTTTTGTTGCTTTTATCAAATTGTCAGCTGTTGGTAGGATTATTTTCGACTTCCTCATCGCTTTCCGAATCGTCTACCGATATTTGTTCTATTGGTTTTTCTTGTTAAAGTATGTGAAGTTGTGGTTGGCTAGTTAACTGATTAGGGGGAAAATATTGAGGATTGAATGTTTGGTGCGGGGTAGACTCAGTGTGGGCTTGTTGATTAAATAGATACTGTAAGTGTGTTAAGAAGGGAATTTGTTGCTGGAAAGCATGTGTTCCATTTGTTTGGAATTGATTATTATACTGATATATTTGTTGGACATTTTTAGAGCCGCTGCCCGTTGGCAGCATGTTTTTGTTTAAGCTGCTTATGCAGCGTAGATATTGTGATTACAGAAGAGTATGAATTAATTATTGTTCACTTACCGTATTAAATTGTTAAATAAATGACCTTAAGACTGTGGTTTGGAGCGGTATATCGCAGGTAAAATTGAACTGCACACGTCCACTCTGCCTTAATGTACGGACCGGATTTTTTTTTTAGTCGGCTTTAAATTTTTTTGCTTACGTGCTAACTAATATTTGATAGGCTACGTAAACCACATGGAGCAATGCTTTCTTCTTCTTTGTTTGTACTTTTTTGTCTTTTACTTCTTGTTTTGATATTTTCCATTTTTTATTGCGTTTTTAACGTTTTTCTGGGTATCATTTTTTTCCTATTCAGGTCTGATGGTAGCCATATTTCGATTCATTTTTCAACGGATAGAAAATTATTAATTAAATTAGTAAATTAGGATTCGTTCCTACACCATAAAAGAGATAACAGATACAAAAACAACATGTGTGCAAGTATGCAAAATGCCTGGAAAGACATTGCTGCCGCTACTGTGTTTGGGCATACGCAACTTTAAAATGTTTACATAAGGCTTACATGTATTATGTGTATTCCTTATGAACGGCTTAAGCTTACGTCGTTTATGAATGGGCGCTTACAATCGAAACTTCGGTCGGCGGAAATAAAGCAAATGACCGCGGTAAACGTGCTTTTTGCGTTCGACAATACAGCGATCGCGCTGCCTTTCAGTAAGGAGCGAGAGCGGCCTTAACGTGTGTGCACGAACGCACGAACCTCCTCGCATAAATTAAGCTCTCAGAGCGCGGCACGCCAAATTAGGATCACCCGTCTTTGTTTACTTTCCGTTCAAATGTATCTTTGTTTACAACGTACAGACCTCGTGTAAATTAAGGGCCGAAAATCACACCACATTTCTCTGTTTACTTTCTGTTCAAATGTGTAGACAAATTTCCTTGTTTACCAATTTTTTATCGTGTAAAAGTCACTTCCAAAACCTGTCTACATTACAGGTCACCTTTCCTCTAATTGCTTAGCTATGTTTTTTTTTATTAGTTTTTACAATAAGTAAATGTAAAAAAGCGTTACTTAAGCTAAATGAACAATAAAAATAAGATTATTAATAATAATCTGAAAATATTATGACAGTATAGGAGCAGCACATTTAAAGTTAAGATAATTGAAAAAGAGAAACATAAAGAAAAATGTAGTTATCAAAGTAAAAGTTGAAATTCAAAATATTTAAAAAAAAACAGTGTAAATACTAAATTATATAAAGCACAGAGAGTTTGAGTATTAATAACATATAAGCGGAAATGAGAAACTTACTCATAAATTATAATAAATAAAGAAATCTATGAATTAAAGCAAGTAATAAACAAAGCAAAATAACGAATTAATAAAAACAGTTAGTATTCTAATATACTTAAATTAAAGACGTTTTAATGCTAACAAATTAAAAAAATGTAATTAACAAAAAGAAGCAGATCAGTTGTAAATTGTGCTATTTAAAGAAATTTAAAAATTTGAAACTATATGATGTGATCTTAGTTTTTGTTGCTTTATATACTCTAAAAATTGAAGCGCTAAATTTCGAGTGTTTTATTTCTCTGGATAAACGATAAGTACTGCAACATTAAAAAAATGTTGCTAGATACAAATATATAAAAACTATATTATTAGAATTATTTATAAGTATACGGGTACGGAATTAATAAATAGAGTTACGAAAGATTATCGATTGGGTTGCAATATCAATAATTAGAAGACATTAAAAATTAAAGCTTGTATTAGAGTTATAGATCAGTATAATTTGTTTAGGTCGGAATTAATTAAAATTAAATCGATTATTAGTACAAGAAAAGGAGAAATGCTGGCGATAATTTGATAACCGCATTTAGCAGCGATATACAAATGTGAAATATAAATTAAAGGTGAGATGCTTCACTAGAATAAGAAGTTTATTTTAAAAGAGAAAATTATTAATTTACACAGAAGTATCAAGAACAAATGCAGACGTGCGGAAAAATTATTCTAAGAAAAAAAATTAAAAGTTATAATAAAGAATACAAGGAAAATTTCATCAAATATACGATTAGCAAGCAGCAAAAAATAAATTAAAAACTTGATGCTTTCTGAGAACAAAGGATTTCATAAAAATGAATAAGAAATAGCATTTTTATAAACCAACGCTGGTTCAAAAACGCTTTGTGCAGAAAGTTGTTAAAAATTTTGATATTTTAGTAACAAATGGAAGCAACCTAAAAAACTCAAATGTAACAAATATAAGAAGAATTTGCATACCTCTGCTAATTTTGTAAAAAAATAGTAATTTGGAAATTTACTGCTAGAAATTTCAGATTATTTTATACAATATAAATCAAGAACTATCCTTGAAATTATTCAATTGAGAAGCTAAAATTATTTATTAACCCTTAAAATTTTATGCTTTAATTAATATATTAACTGTAAAATTATACAAAAAATATTTGGTAGATTAGAAATGCTGGCATTGTTCTTAAACCAGCATTTATGTGTTTAGTTTCTTGGCTCTAAACTTGCCAGAATCTTTATCAATGTAGCTCAATGGAATGGATTGGAGATAAAACCAAAACTGAGGACGTGGTACGATGCATCGCAAACTTGAAGTGGCAATGGGCAGGTCATCTTATGCGGCGAGAAGACGATAGGTAGAGCAAAAAGGGGACAGATTGGAAGCCAACGGCAGAAAGAAGTAAATGAGAAAGACCAAAAACCAGATTAGAAATGACATCAATAAGGTCGCAGAAACACAACGGATGAGACCGACGGCGGATCGAATGACATGGCGACAGCTTGGGGAGACGTATGCCCAGAAATGGAAAATTTAAACGCTAGGGATGATGATAATGATGATGATTTGTCTCTACTTTGAAGTGCACTTACATTTAAATTGCTGATATAGCAGGATATCCGAATAAAATATGCGCCTGCATTTATTTCCATTAAAAAAAAAGTTAATTTTAGTATGTTGCAAACAATCTCCATCCTTGTCCATGATATGTTTTATAAACTCCCCAAGGCACATATACATCTCAAAAGAAATCATATGTAACTCTGCCACTATATAAACTTGTTAAAACTTAGCGTTTCTTCAAAATTTGTTTTTTTACTTACTAATTAATTGATGCTTCACAGAAATAAAATAGAATTACATGACCACAAATCAGGTAAATTAGATAAGAAGAAAGACTCTAAATACGTTTTTAATGCTTTACTATTTGTAGACGTGGTCTATTAGTCGACGCCAATGTTGTCGCTTCAGGGCTAAGAGTGCCCCTTGTTCTAAGAACCACCGCTTCGATACCTTGGGATGCCGTTATTCATTCCCAAGATCAGATTGTTTGTCGCCCACGTACGACTAACTGCTATTGCAACCGAAGGCCTAGCATGGCCACCGGCTCACCTGGACTTTGTAGATCATTTTCATTCTTAAACAAACAATCACATCGAAGGGCTAAAGTGTCTAAACGGTCAATCACCTAGGTGCGACCAACTGGCGGTGGGATCGATAGCCCACATGATTCTGTCCGACCACCTGGGCCATTTCCATTTGTCGAACGAGGAGCTTCTCATTCAAGGAACTATTAAACATGCTTAGAATATTATGTGTATTAACGACGCACGTCATGCTGGCGTTGTCGTAGATAATAATAAACATTGCTAATTTAACGGTAGGTGTCGGCATTCACCGCTTGCCTTTCCTTAAAGAATTCCAAAATGTTAAACTATCTGTAATTAGCATCTTCTGCCACTTACGCGACTCTTTACGTACCATTGGAGACAGCGTAGTGGTTTAACACTGTCTTGGATTAGTAGAATTAGACACTTTTCACCAGTGTGTAACGTTGAGCTTAATAATAGTTGATCATGAGTAACACCTAGCCAGATTATATAATGGTATTGCTCTTTCCACAATTTTGTTTTCTATGGAATTGGGTGAGATTCGTTGTAGCGGCCATTACTTTATGCTTAAATAAGTTGCCTACGGTACTTCTTCAAAAACTACATCAATCACTACTTTATTTTGTCTAAATTTTAATTTATATGAAAACCTATATTATAGTACACGACATTCATCCATATGTACCTGACAGTTTGTTGACTCTTTTGCCTCTCTGTTTTATCTACTCTAACTAACAATATTAGCACAAACACTGTGTCTCCGCGGTAAGCTTTGATTTAGTTCAAATCTATTAGTTCATTTGCAACACGGTTAAAAGACCACGTATGTTTGAATGGTGAAACAATTATCTAACTTTCATGGTCCGTCTTTGCGCAAAAACAATTTTCTGCGCTTGTAATTTTCATTTGGGGATGTTACTTGGTTAAAATATTTTCTTTCTAGCAATTTCATATCGGTCCTCAATTTTACCCTTTGAACTAAGTTGCAGTAAATAGTACGAGGGTGAATCAATTATAAAAGAGACTTTTGATCTCGGGCGCGCAATATTAACGCGGGGAGTTCTTGCTTCGTCAGGTGTTGGGTAAGGATGTCAGGAGTGGGGGAAGCAGGCGGGCGATTTCGTTCGTTCCTGTCTGAGCAGGAGGCGCCGTCGTCAATTGCGCAGCGTATTAACATTAAATTTCTCGCCACGGAAGGTGTAAAACCGGCTGAAACCCTGAGGAGATTGACTGCGCAGTTCAAGGAAGAGACACTGTCATGAGCTAGTGTTCGCATGGCACAAAAAGTTCGTGGAGGGTCGTGAGAATGTTGAAAATGAGAGCCATGATCGCCGATCTCGCACCAGCATCACTAACGAAGACATCGTCCGCGTTCAACAATTTATTGAGGGTGACAGGCGTCTGACCACCGATGAGATTGCATCTGAGATTGGAATAAGTTATGGCAGCACTTTTTCGATCATCACAGAGGAGATAGGGTTTCGTAAGGTGTGCGCAAGGTGGGTGCCTCGCCTTCTGACAACTGAGCAGAAATTGCATCGTTCATATTTGAACACCATTCCTACAGACCTGACCTATCTCTGCAACTATTACCTATTCGATCCTCTCAAGAAAGTCATGGGAGAGCATAGATTCGATAGCGATGAGAGGAGGTTGAGGTCTGTGTGCGCAATTGGCTGGAAACACGGCCAACTTCATTCTACGAAGAAGGCATTTCAAAATTAGCTACACGTTGGGAAAAATGTGTTTCTAAATCAGGAGATTGTGTAGAAAAATAATCTGCTATTCTTTTGTTTCAAGTTCGAATAAAATATTTTTTAAAAAATAAGTTTCGTTTATATTTGATTCACCCTCGTACTTCCGTCCCCATGCTGCATGAAGAGGATGTGACTTTTTATTGTATTTATTAATTTGCACATCGCATATGAACCAATAAATATAGTATTCGATGTTAGTTAATTCTCTGAATCTATGATATTATTGGCATCCTTCTATGTAAGCACATCTTAAAAGCTTCTAAGTGGCCCCTTGTTGTTATCTTGAGCATCCACGCTTCCACATCATATAGCGGTGTAGAACATCCATAGCATTTTATCATTATTTGTCTTAACTGAAGGTTTATTAAGTATTTTTATTTCTTTACCCGTCTTTAACTTTTTTGTTATTATACATACCCAATATTTAAATTCATTTAGAATTTACAATTTTTTATCATTACGGTAAAAAATAACAGGACCGTAAATTTGGCTACTAAATACTATAAAATTTGTTTTTTTTGGTAATATTTGTATTTAAATTTTAGTAAGGACACTACTACTCTTTATTACTTAATCCAATCTTTCCAGGGTTTCTTTAAAAATTCCGTATCCATAGAGGTTACACAGTAGAGGGAAAAATTATATTTGTGTCGCACTGTTCTTTAGTTTTATATATTTGATTTCGCATGTTGTAGATTTTTTTATAACTATGTTGTTCTGTCCGTTATCTTCGACCTCTCTAAGTAATTTAATTAATCTGGTATGCCAAACGAATACATCTCTTCGTTAATTACGGCAGTTAGCAGTCGACGGTCGTGCAGATGGAAAAGTTAAAATATACAAATAAATGGACAAAAAATAGATAAAACATATAAGCACTTAACAAATTGCCTACATTGTGCTGCTATTTTTTATTATTGTAGTTGACATAACATTACAGGTTTTATGTTACATTTCCGGAAGCTGGTTGCTTGACATTCTTGCTGAAACTCTGCTACCTCCCTCTCAGCAGTTCGATATGGAACAGCATTATTTGCGACAGTTTCTACCAACTCCCTGTGGCACTGTCTAGCATTTTTAGTACGAAAATTATATTTTAATATACTAATGCCGTTCTACTCGAGTCGCATCTAACCTGCACGGCGGTTGACTGACTACTAATTTAACATTTCTCTCTGTGCAATGACTTATTCCGTGACTTATGCCCCAACCTTCGTATGATTAGTAAATTATACAAGAAGGAAGAAGTAGTCAGTAGTTACACTTGCAATGAACTACAATTAAATAATTGATTTTATTGATAAAACTAATTAGAACTACTGGTATATTATATATCTGTGGGTAATTTTCTGTTCATTTGATCATTGAAGAAGAAAATGCTTAAGTTATCATATATTGTTTTACTGCTGACATACCATCATTCTTAATATATTTGATTATATCCTTTAAATGATTTTGATGTTAGAAGGTTTATTACAGTTTCATGGCTGTACCTCGTGGTCTAAATGGGCTTTATTATAAATTTTTATTAGAGACTCTTATTGTTTATTGTAAGTTTGGATTTTTGTCTTATCAGCCAATTAATTTTAATGAGTATAAGGCAAGCGTAACGTAATTACCCATATACCCACACTCACTGCGGCTTCGCCGAAAGATTTTAGATTGACCAAAAGAATTGTTACCGAACACCTATATATTATTGCAGAAAAAAGGGATACAAGGATGCAAAATCAGACAATTAAATCCAATTAATAAAAACTGAATATTAAACAGAAAGAATTAAGTAAATAAGTAATTAAAAAATAAAAAATAAGAAAAAGAAACGGGCATTAAATTTATTATTTTAAATTTATATTCATAAATCTTTTTAAACGATTCATTAAAAACGATGGAACGTTCAAAAAATTCGGATTCGTAGTCGGAAGGCACATTATCAGTAGGCCAATGACATCACAAGAAGGCGACATGGTGACTGCGGTACTCTATCGAAGCTCTAAAGCGGAACCCTATCCTGTGCATTCAGAACACTGTTAGCGGTGCTTAACAGCAAAGAGCGGTTTGGAAGGTGACTCCAGTGGTTACTTCTCTTACGAAACAGTGGCATCGGTGTCGTCTGGCGATAACGGGCGGTCGGCGGTAAAAGGTCAGCTCTTGACGGCTGATTAAGCTTGACTCGCTTCTCGCGACGTTACACCGAGATGTCGCTACTTTCCAGTCAAAGGACTCGCCTCTCATTTGGTCTTGCAGTAAACAAGACACAAACACAGACACTTTTCTTCCGCGTATCGGATTATTTGCACACACAATCACGATAAAATAAGTAACATTCTCTTGTTTGTAAATTTTGTTTACTTTTAAATTTTTACTTTTAAAATCGCCTTAATTAAATTTAGAACTCTTCTACTATTCCGTAAATTTCCAAAAAGAATTAAAATTAAATTCTATCGACTTTGCCCAAGTTAAATAATTGCCGACTCAACATATTTTCTTTACTTTCAGGTTGATTTGTCTTTCTTATTTGTAATGAACCTTTCGTGTAAGTTTGCTATCAAAGTTTTAGACCGAAGTATTTCAATCTTTCGAGTTATAAACATAACATGTGCAAATTTGTGTTAATTGACGGTGATTTTCCATTTGGTGGGCCAGGTTGCAAGGAGACTGAGTTGGATTTTTATTACTAGCAATTAATGTTGCATCGTTTGCCAAGTGGCAATCTTGTTGTTGAGATGTCAACAGTAAAAATGAAGTAAGTAATGACCCCAGCGCATTACCTTGGGGAACTTCAGATTTAATAGGGTAGTAAATAAATATTTCCAATTTGTATTTGGTTTAAAGTAACGATCAGTTAGGTAGGACTTTAGTAGAACGTGTGGATAGAGTGAGCTTTAATTTAAATAGTAATCCATTATACAACAATCAAAGGCGCCAGTGCATAATTTCTGCTCTTTAGTTCTTTTTATAATTTTGTTTATTATTCTAAGATTTTGATGAGTTGTACATTGAGTTGCTCGGAAACCGTACTAATGATACTATTTTATTTAACTTTGTGAGCTTTTTTAGTAAAAGTTTCTCAAATATTTTAGACACAGTTGAAAGTAAGCTGATAGGCTGGTAGGATATTGTACGGTGTGGTAACTTTCCAGTTTGCGTATCATTATTATTTGAGCAAATTTTTAATTTAGTGGATAATAGGTTAACCTAAGAATGCTATTGTATATTGTTTGTCAATGTTACTACTGCTTTTTTTTTGGTAACTGATTTTAGAATTTTTGGAGTGATTAGGTCGAAACCAAAATCTTTAATGTTTATGCATTTGGACATTCCGTGTTTTACTTTGCCAGGGGATAAATAAATTATTAGCAATGTTACTAGACAAGAATGACTTAACAATTTCCTAATTTCTGAGCTTTGCAGAGACTTTTCGAAAAGTGCGTGGAATTTTTGGTATCTAAGTTCACTTAATAAATCCACCGTTTAAAGATTGATTAAACATTTGAGGAAACTGGTTTGGTTATGATTAAACAAACTTTACCGCATCCTCGTTCTGTGTAGTCGGCCGAAAACATTGCAGTAATAAGCGAGAGCTTCGGTGAGAATCCAGGAACATCAACCCATCATCGTTCTCAACAGTTAAACATTAACAGAACCAGTTTGCAACAAATTCTCACTAAAGACCTTCACCTCCAACCTTAGAACATTGCTTCAACGGAAACAATTCACTAATTGTACGATGGAAATTTTTTTTAAAATACGTCATATTTAGTGATAAAGCTCATTTCCATTTGGATGGTTTTGTCAATAATCAAAATTGTCGGATATGTGCCAATGAATATTCTCGTGCTATTTATGAAAAACCGATGCATTGGACCGTTTTTTTTTTTGAGAATGAGTTTGACCAAGTTTTAATTGTAAATAGAGTAGATAACGATATCGATGTCACGAGACATGATATCAAATTTTTGTGGGATCAATTAAACGATATGGACCTCGAAAAAATGTGGTTTTAACAGTTTGGTGCCATATATCGCACAGCAACAGAAACCATTAATTTGTTAAGTCAATGTTTTCCTGGTCATGTGATTCTCAAAAATGCGGACGTTAGTTGGTTGCCTAGATTTTGTAACTTGACGCTATGTGACTTTTCCTATTTATAAAATCCAAGGTCCATGCTAACAGACTACAATCAATTCCTGACCTAAAAACAGAAATCCAAAGCATTATTGAAATAATAATTTAGTGTGTTGTGTTTTAAAATTAAATCCGGCTACCTTACAGTTCTATCGAAAAGACTTCTACTTCTTTGCTATTTGTATCTGACTCTTCTATTTTTTTGCAACTACTTTTCTAATATGCAATTGTATATTTATCACTGTTTATAGCTTTGTTGGTATTTGGAGTGCATATCCAGCCAGTTCCTTGCATTACAAAAGTTAAGATTGACGTTCGAATGTTCGTCGATATAAGATCTGAAGGCTTTTAAATCTGTTTTAGATGAGATAAGCTTAGACATGTCTGGTCCGTAGATGACAATAGTACTTAGTGTGGCTATTACAAGTTGTAACGTCAAAGTAGTTTAGTGACAAAACTTTGAGTACGGAGAAGTCAATAAGATCTGACAGCTTGTTATGGTTGGATAGGCAGTATGACAATAAAACCATGAAACCTAAAATGTGGTTCTTGTGTTTCAAAGTTCTTTCCCCCGTAAAACCAAATTTTGAATCATCTAAATCACTCACATTTTGGTTATATACAAACATGTATTATGCAAAGGGAAGTCTTCGACGTATGGCTAATTAGCCGATAATGGCCGCTTTTTTAAAATGCTGTTTCTTGGGAAGTTGACTTTAACTACTCTTCGGGTATTCCTTTAGAGTTATGTATCTTGTCAAAGAGACTGTCATGGATGGTATTACAAAATTTTATTTTGCATTGCCTTGATCAGAAACTTTTCAGTCATTTTTTAAAATCGTATGCAAACTTTGGATTATGTTGTAACATCTTCATCAGCAAATGCATATTGCTGACTTACAAAAAAAAAATTAACACTGTAGCTGTTACTGAAAGACTTAACATGTGTTTATTAAGATGTAGCTGAAGATACAACTGTGTCAATTGTCGTTATTTTATACTACTGTAAGACAAATTTCATTGACATTCTAATTATTATAGTTAACAAAGCATTAGCAGTGTAGCGCTTTCTTTAGTGTTTGTTTAGTGTATTCAACTTATCAAGGTTTGAATCGGCTTACGATAAATGAAACATATATATAGTATTCGACTATAAAGTGCGTATAAAATTTATTTTTAAAAATTTGGATAACATGTTTCATGTTTTCAAGCAAAACTTATTAAGGAACTTATATTTCTTGGTTGTAGTAGGCAAGAGAATGAGAATATAGATAAAATTAAACAGCATTACTATTTATCAATACTAACGTAAAGACCCAGGGTGGTTCCGTGGTTGAGGGGCGGGTTCAATCCCGGTGCTTTCTGATGCCTGGGGGTGGCCTATTCAATCCCTAAAAATAATTGAGTAGCTGCGTTTTCTCAAACAAGGGGTAATAATAGCGATCATCTTAGGCGCGATGCTTGCCACATCGCCTCGTATCAGAGATGGTGCGCGACGACCGGGAAGAGAGAAAACGTATGAGAGCCTTAACCTCTCAGTTCGCAGGTCATGCTCCCACGTGAGGCGTAGAGCCTTTGATTATAACGTAAAGATACAATCAAAGCTGTCATTGACAACAGTTTTTACTTAGAAATTCTGCACTTATGTTTAAAACAAAATAATAAGAAAACTAAAACCCATAGAAGTTTTATATTTCCTATTATAATTAAAACCACAAAAAAATGCTGTAGGCAAAATACTTACACGTGTGCTCCTTTCATTCAATAAAAACAGAAGCATTGCAGGTAATCGTTTATTTCTTTAAAATTCTTCAAAATAGTTTCCTTCTGCCTCTACTTAGCGTTTCCAGCGTACCTGCTATGTTTTAAAGACTTGCTGGAATGCGGAAACTGAAATGCTCTTTATGGCCTTGTCACGGCAGTTTGCACCCTCTCCATCGTCCAAGAACGGGTTTTTTTCAAGTTAGAATTGAGTTTTGTGAACAGAAAGAAGTAGGATGAGGCCAAGTGCGGGTGGTTAGGATAACAATCGCCAACAATCCCCTCACAAGCAGCACGTATTTGGAAATCTCCAGACACTATTGCATTGCGGTTTTTGGTAAATCAACTCCTGTGCTACTAATAGTACACTTAAGTGCCAATCAGAGTCCAAAAATTGTTTCATTTTCACCAAATTTTCATTACTACGGCTCGTTGACGGACGTTTTTTGCGTCTTTATCTTCCACGGCTTCTCTTCTCACACGAAACAGCTTGTACGATTAAAAAACCCTCGTTTTTCACATGGCTTCTTCCACATAGGTTTAAAGTCTCGATGACGTATTTTTTTAGTTTGACACAAAACTTCACCGAATAACGTTCCCAAAACACGGTTTGCAGGAAACACAATCCTCACTCTCAAAGCTCGGAGGCAACTCAGCCGGGTCGAATTCATTACCAAACACCCCCCACCATCCATTTTGCCTTAAATCACGTTTGTTTAGCCCTTCTGGTTGGCTATAAAAATTATTTCCGATACTTTCCGAAGAAACCGTGTAGATGTATAAGCTTATAATTGTTTTATAGCATGATTTTGTGTTATTGAGACTGAGCGTATAGTTGAAATAAAATTATCTAGCAATATCGCCGACAAACGTAATTAATATCGCGCGCTTTATTCAGCCCGCTACACAAATTAAAGCGCACCTCATGCACAAATTAGCAGTTATTAATAACGGGAATCGGGGAATAATAACTCCGACTGACGTGCGCGGTCTGGGATCCCAACTTGGAATGGCAGCGATTAATGAAAATAGGCTTTCCGAAATAAATCAAACGTGTTTCGCAAGTTCCGCAACAGGCTCGGCGGAGGTGCGCAATTTGAAAGTTGAATACGCTGAATTTGATTTAGTTGTTTCAGCGTTTTCGGCCGGGCGAGCGCAGGGACGGGGGTATGTTCGCGCGCTTTTGGGCGACTTAATTGTTTCTGTTTGAATTGAGGCTGACGTGCGGCGCGTTCCCGAATTTACGGTTGCGTGGAAATAAAAACGGGGCTTATCTGCGACGAAGCGCAGAAATTTTGTTGCCTAATTTCTTAATCTCGTTTGTGTCATTAAATTTTATGGGGAGCGTTGTCGTGTATTTTTGCAACATGTGTACTTTCGCAGTGATGTTGGCGTTCAAAATTTTATTTATAGTGACAATTAAATTGTTGCAAGTAATTAATATTAGTAGAAACAAGAAATTAATTACTTTATAAAAATTATAAATAGCTGATGTTGATTAAACTTTTTCAACCTCCTTTTTTTTGGGTGCCATATCCACTTTTCGAATAGTCGCTATTATTATCGGTATTGTTATTTTGTTAGCTGATACTCAACTCGTCTTTCTCTCTTTGTAAAACTAGTTAAATGATGTGTAATTTAATATTTCTCATGACATGGCTCTGAAGAGCAACTTTTAGGAAGTTGCAGGTACCTTGATACATTTTTTTTGGGTTTTATCCTTAAGCGGGCCTCTTTAATTGTTATATGATCTGTCCATTTATATGTGAATTTTGTCAGTAATCAGCCTTGAACACCATATAATAAGACATACAATAATAGATGTAACGCTTTACTATTCCTAGATATAGCTGCAAGCTTATTACTTCTAAATATATTTCTCATTTTTGGAAAGTTAATTTTGGCCTTTAAAATTGATTGTAGAATTTTTCTGGAGTAGTCTCTGTTTTCATAAAACATACATCCCAAATATAAAACATATTTTACGAAAGATCAGATTTTTAACCGACTTCAAAAAAGAAGGCGATTTTTAATTCGACTGTATATATATATAGGGTAGCGAGTAGACACTCCTTTGTGATTCTGACAGAGGATAGGTCTATTTCAGGAAAGTAACCCTGCCCACGCGAGCCTTGAATTGACCCCCCCCTCCCTCCCCAAATACTGAGAGCGATTCATGTCCTAATTCCTATTCCATCCAACACAAATAAATCTTTCCTTGATCCAACCCAACCTCACAAACCCGTCTAGCCAGCGCGGTGAGTAACGGCTAACATACCCCCTACATAACGAAATGTCGAATTTTAAAAGTGAAATACCCCAAGTAAGTAGAGAAAACATCTCAGAATCTCACACCGTTGACAAAACGCTCTGCCTCAAGGATTCTGGGGGAGGCAGAGGTTCGACAAAAATAGCCTACAAACAAGATCCTATAAAACGACGCAAAACAAGTAAAGTAGTTCAGTGCAAGAGTATATCAGAAAGAATAATTTTAATAGATATAAGAATTAATAAAAAATTCACATGCAGAATAATTCAGATGTATGCACCAACCACTGATCACAATGATGAGGAAGTTGAGCAAATATATGAAGACATCAACAAAGCAGCAACAAAATACATACTAATTATCAGGGATTTTAATGCAAAAATTGAAAAACGAAAAGATGACAACGAAGAACGAATAGGACCTTTTGGCGTAGAAAAAAGAAATTAAAGAAAAATATGCTAATCAACTATGCAAATGAAAATAGTTTTTACATAATGAACAAATATTTTAGGAAGCTCGAAAGTAGACGCTGGACTTGGAAGAGCTTGACAAACTATAAAAAATGAAATTGACTTCGTACTAAGTGACAACAAAGATATAGTACTAGATACAAATGTAATAAACTCTATAAATGTATAAAGCGATCATCGCATGGTAAGGACTAAGATACACGTTGATGCAAACGTAGAAAGAAAAAAGTTCATTATTAGTAAGAAGCACAAAATCGACGTAGAGAAGTTGAAAACAACTAAATGCGAATTCCAAATAGGATCCTAGAACAATCATAAACGATAGACACTAATAAAGATCTAAATACTTTAAATAAAGCAATAATAGAATGCATAATAAGAACGCCTGAAACAGTGGCAGGAACGAAAACCGATAAAATACAATGACTTAGTAAAAACACTATTACGTTGATGGAAAAGCGTAGAAAAATATAATTGTAATTACAGAAATCGACAAAGCGATCAAGAAAAAGATAAGAGTAGACATTTGAACTTATAATAACGAACAAATTAAAGAGGTGTTAAAAGAAGGACGGAGTATAAAAAACTTAATGAGAACAATGCAGGAAGGAAAACCCAACATAATAAAGTTAATAAATAAGGACGATAAAATAATTACACAAAAAGAACAAATAATAAAAACAACAGAAAACTTCTATCAGACACTATACGAAGCTAAGATAAAGCCGCCACAGGGTAAAACACAAAAAGATAGAAATATAGTTAAAAACATATGAAATACCCAATATAATAATCGAAGAAATCACCAGATGTTATAGCTAAAATATTAAAATACGGAGAACAACCAATATTAAAACTATTAGAAAAACTATATAATAAATGCTTAAATGAAAATAAAACATCCGATGTTTGGAACAATGCCTTAATAATTCTACTTTTTAAAAAAGAGAATAAATATAAATTGACAAACTACAGACCCATCAGTATCCAATCAGTTTTGTGTAAACTTTTTAGAAATATAATTACAGAAAGATTGACTAACAAGCTTGATAGCTACCAACCACGGGAACAAGTTGGGTTCCGCAAAGGCTTCAGTACTTTAGACCATCTACAAGTAATTAGAACGTTAATAGAAAAAGCGAATGAATTCAATATAGCACTGTGAGTGGTCTTCGTGGATTGTGGAGCAGGCGTAAAGCCGCTTCGTGGATGAGTGTTGATACGATACCGATGCGGCTCGTAAGGACCAACAAATGGAGAGGCGTGTAAATAGCCGCTCTGTGGTGCAGGTGTGAAACGTAGTACGCTAGTGGAAGGTCAGCCGATAAGGCCAAATCGTCCCTTAAACGGCCGTCGCGTGGACAGAAGATGGGTTCACCGATATCAACCAAAGAATTGCCAAATCGCTCACCTGAATCGGCTTCGGCTTCGGCTTCGTCGGCGATTCCAAGCTAGCCACCCTGCGTTGCGGATCTGGTATCTTCGATGTTGAGACACGACCAAAATGGGCCGAGTGCGATTCATGAATATTTGCGGGATGCGAAATGCGAATTTATGCGGACTGAGACACGACCATAAAAATGCGAGCGTGAATATGAATGTATGCGATGCGAATATGAATTTGATGTATGGTTAAGACACGACCTTAGTGGCCGAGCTGCGGCATGAATATGATATGTATGCGGATATGCGAATATGAATTTATCGAACTAAGACACGACCTTAGTGGCCGAGCTCGGGCATGAATATGAATGTATTGTAAGACACGACCTTAGTGGCCGAGCATCTGGGCATGAATATAAATGTGAATGAATGTGGTTAGACGACTCAGTGGCCGAGCGCGGGCATGAATGCTCGGGCAAAGCCTAACGTTGTGAGACGGCAAAACGTAGCTGATATCAAAAGGTCCGCATGCCTCCGCGATATAAAGCGGTTCAAGGGCGCCACACCAGACTGTGAGAAAGCTTTTGACTCTATTGAAACTTGGGCAGTTCTCAATACATTTAGCAATAGCCGAGTAGATCACAGATATACATCTTTAATACAAAATATATATATAAAAATGTCACATTTCAAATTGTATTGCATGAGAAAATTAAGAAGATTAAAATCGATAGAGGGATGCGACAAGAAGACTCGATTTCGCCTAAGTTATTTACACTTACGACGGAAGAAATGTTCAAAGAACTCAAATGGGATGACAAAGGCATAAATGTCGAAGGAGAGAAGCTAAACCGTCTGCGCTTTGCCGATGATATTGTTCTAATAGCCACTGAGAAAAAAGAATTGCAGCAAATGCTACAAGAATTACATCTATAAAAAAATTAATACAATAAAAACAAAATACATGACCAATCAAATAATACAAGATAAATAAAATGAAAGTCTGGAAGTTGACAATCACACAATAGAGAAGGTGGATTCATACATTTACTTAGGACAAAAACTCATAGATAACTTAAAAGCTGATCTAAATAGACGCATATCACTAGCGGGGGCCACATTCGTAAACTGCAAAAACTTTTGAAATCTCACACATTAAAAGCAAGAGACTTAGATCAACACATACTTCTGACTTTAACATATGGCACAGAATCTTGGGCTTTTAATAACAGCATAAGTTTCAAGTTACACAACGTGCAATGGGAAGACGCATGGTCACTCCGTGATCATATACCTAATGATGAAATACGGAAAAGATCAAAAGTGACAGACCTGATACATCCAGTGTGTAAACTTAGATGGAATTGGGCAGGCCACATAGCCAGGATGAACGACAATAGATGGACACGTAGAATAATTGAATGGAGGCCACGAAGAAGAAGAAACAAGGTGGACTGACCACATTAAAAAATTCACAGGTACAGACTGGATGCAAAAGGCCATATTTCTTTTTAATGAGTATTTTCAACCTTTTCACCCCACGTTTTTCTCGGTCTCCCTGTATTTTCTTTTTATATATTCGTGCTTCAAATAACCTTTTTGTAGTCCTATTTTCTCACATTCTCATTATGTGACCCGACCGTCTGCATTGTCCTTCTACCGAGTTTAGTATTGGTTAAATCTCTAAATTATCTCTTAAGACACTGCTTCTCCTTTTTTTTCTTTTTTTCAATTTTATGTTAGAGTCTAGGTTTAACTTCCATACAATAAGATTTTTTGAATATCTCTGCCTTTATTCGTTATGCTATTTTGTAAAGATATTCTTGATTATATTAAAAAGTCTTTCTACTGTTTCTATACTGTCATTTGTTTCCTCTTCCAATCTTTCATCTTATTTTACTTTGTTCCCAAGTATTTAAACTTACTGATTTATTCTAAATATTCGTTACCTTTTAGTCGTATAATTTTATGTCCAAAGCTTCCAAGCTGCTATTATATATTTTTAGGCTTTTATTTAATGTTCTTTCCTTGTCAGTAATCAGCACCAAGTGGCCTGCATATATCAGTTTTGTAACTTTTACGCCCTCCACTTTTCAATAGATTATATTATTTATAATTCTTTTTGCTTTTTTAATTTTCTTTACCGTTAACAGTAACGGAATCAATATTATCTAACTCCTTTTCTGGTTTAAAACGTCCGTGATTTTTTATGTTTTACTCTAACGGATTTTTCTTATCTTTTGAAGATCTATGTATCTTTCCGTTTTTCCTGAATAAGGAGAATTGCTTTTTGGATTTATTTTATTGTTACGTTATTCATTTGTTGTTAATTTTTCGCATTCACTAGGTTTCTAGAGGTTTTCGTTCCAATATTTTCTGTGTTTAGGTCCGCGTCTTCAAATAAATGTTCAAAATATCTTTTCCATCTCCTTATTATCTCTCCGTCGTCTATTAAAACTTTATTATATTTGTTTTTAAAATATCACGTAATTTAGAGGTCGTTTTCATTTGTTATTTCAAATCAGCCCAGGCTTTTTGTTGTTCTTAGATCAGTTTCTTGATTTTTTTCTTTTAGATTTGTATTTATCATAATTTTTTTGATTATTTAAGCTTACAATTTATTCCTATTGGTGTGGCGGCCTTTTCGCCCTTGAACCGCTTTATATCGCGGCCAATTCGGTCGTGTCTTAACAACCCGAAACAATCGCAATCCGCAGCGCGGCCAGTTCGGTCGTGTCTTAACACCCCGCAAATACGCACTCCGCAGCGCGGCCAATTCAGTCGTGTTTAACACCCGCAAGAAACTTACGCACACCGCAGCGCGGCCAGTTCGGTCGTGTTTTTAATACCTCGCAACATACAAGAAGACAGCGCATCAAGGTGGCCACCGTGGAACCATCGCCGACGAAGCCGAAGCCGATTCAAGTGAGCAATTTGGCAATACTCGTTGGTTGATATCGGTAGCGGCCCCCATCCGCTTTCGCGACGGCCGTTTAAGGGACGATTTGGGCCTTATCGGTTGACGTTCCAATACGGGTCGTACTACGTATCCCACACCGCACCACGAGAGCGGCTATTTACACGCCTGCCTCTCCACCTATATTAACTTCTCTCTTTTAATTGTCTTTTATCTTGTACATCTTTGATGTTCCACATGTTTCCTCTGCACTTGTATTATCTCTTTAAATGTATCTTAAATTGTTCCTGTAAACTCTTTTGTGTTTCACTCTATTATTTTTCAGATTAGGTATTCGTGGTATCTATTTAGGTTTTCTTTTTGTTTGTTTTAAGTTTACCTTGTTGCTATTACCCCATTTTATTATCAATAGGAAGTAATTGGTACCTATCTCTAGTTCTCACAAAAACTTTTACGTTTTTGCTTTTTCATGTAGTTGCTTTCCTTATAAAAGTTAATCTATAATATATTTCTCAGGTCTATACTTTATCTTTTTAGTTATCTTGTAAACTTCTTTTGGGAAATGCAGGTTTAACATAATTATCTTATTTTATGTACAGAAGTTTGGGATTATCTCCATTTGTATTTTTCGTGTCCCTTTTCATATTTTCCCGGAAATCACTATTCCTTGATTTCTGTTTCCTAATTCTCCCACTCAACTCTTCTATTATGGCAACATTACATTTACTTTTTTCTAATTGTTCTAGTTCCTTAACGAATTGACTCTTTTTTTTTCTTTTCTGCGCTTTCGTTTAATGTATATGCCAATAGCAGTAGATGTACTCATTCCCTGTTCTCCCTTCTCTTATATTTGTCGTTAAAATTCATTTACTGCCATTTTTAATAAAGCATATTTTCTTATCTTTTATTATCATTGCTATTACTAGAGTCACGCCATATCTGTTGGGTAACCTCATGGCCCAATTTTTTTATTTCGGTTATCCTTAAGTAACTAATGTTTACATTATTTATTTCATCAGCTGATTTTTTTCTTGTTCAGTTATGCTTATTACATTCTATATTTCCAATTTATGTTTGTATTTGTTAATACTTTATTTTTCTTACTTTTGGATCTTTATCTTATCCTTAACTTTGATTGCTGATATTTTCTTGCTGGGTTATAGGCGGTCGGCACGAAGCGCTAGCCACGTTACTATCTTTGTGTATCGTAACCTCTAGTGTAGCGGACCTATCCTGTCACAACCCCAAAGGGCCTTCGTGGCCTATTACGGGGAACTATTATTATATTTTCTTAATCGTTTTGCTATTTCTTTTCTAGATCTTCATAATTTCGCCTCTTTAAACATTATATTGCAATTTTTTTTTGTTTCTGCATTTTATCTGCAAGATTTCCATTGTTTTAAAAATATTTTACGTTTTCATTTATTTAATAACTTTAGCCCCACATTGACCGACCTGGTCTTGCCCACCGCATCGTATTACGTCCAGCTCTACTTTAATTTTGTGTTTTGAGGTAGCTCTAAACCGACTGTGTTTACCAATACCGAATTTTGTATTGCATCCATTTAAAATTCATTGGATTATAACCCGTGAAATGGCCTAGCTATTCACGTCTTGGACTAATCCCGTAGAAGTGCACAACCAAATTTAATTTACTTAAACATGTTATTATAGTTTACATATTTATAATTTTGCATATCACTTTTATGGTTTTAGATTGGAAACCTCAGTTTATATGTTAAAATTTGCTGCAGTCCATTACAGTTGTATGCAGTAAGTGGATATAAGTTTGAAAACAGCATTACATAATAAACCTTTTTTGGAAAGGACTTTCTACCAAGTATCCAAAGGAAGGTTTATTCAAATACCTTCCACGTCAAGTATCTTTGTTAGTGGTATATCATTAATAAATAATATCCGGTATTTTGGTCCATTTAGTTTCACTTTTCAGCTATCGTTTGGATGTTGTGCGTCATCCCTTACTTTAGGACACATAGTTACGATCTTAAAAGTCTACTCGCGATTTGATTGGGTGCAAAGCTCTTCGACGATTAATAGGCAATACTTTTGCTTGCTCTTGCCTGATATGGTTTTCTAGGCTAGATTTTCAGTTATTTTAGTAAATTTTGGAACGACTTAACGTTTCTTATTTGTTTGAGTACCATGTAATGAACACTACATTTGCACTAGTGTTAAAATGTGTTTATATTGTATACTTGTACCAGATTTTCTGTTTTTATTATTGCAGCACTTATGGTTGTAGTCGCAGAATGACGATATTTTGAGATAATTTGCAACAACATTTTTTGTCATAAAGCGGGCCTAATACGTTATTTGAAATAATTAGCCAGTATGTGGATTCGTTAACTGATAAATGTGCTAGATATAAATTTTGTATTATCTGACAATACTAGGGTGAAAACCAACCCTATACTTTTATGGTGAATTTTTTATAGGTTAGTTGTATTTAGTTCAGGCAACCCCTGATGCGTGATATGTTTCAATGAGTAATGCCTGTGGATTGTTTATTTCTGTCATAACAATTTGTTGAATTTGACATTGCATAACTTAATTTCTTGCGTTAAAATAATTTTTGTAACTTAATATTTTTCTATTTAAATAGTTTATTGAATGGTTTGCTACTTGATTACACAAGTTTTGCTTCAAGTGAAAGCATATCGTTTGGTTCTAATATTTTATTTTAGTTTGTAGTTATAAAGCAGAAAATTGCCCTCTTTTGCTTGTGGATTATGATAATGATTGGTTTAACTGTGGCCATTGTGGTTATGGTTGCTGCTGCTTTGTCTCTGGCACTGACGTATTGAAGGAGTAAAGATAGTCTTCCGCTGCACTTATTTAAATAGACCACTTATTTAAATTCAGCTTTCTTTGACATAAAAACATTTCTATTGCGTATCAGATGCGGCAGTCATACAATCTAGCATTTATGACATGGTAAGATTATTTTTTGTGGATGCATTTCTTACATATAAGCTGGCAGTTTTTGTACATTTCGTTCTAGGTTCTTCAAATACTATTATTAAATTTTTGCACTTGAGCTTAATAAAAAAAAGTTTCTTTTTGTTTAAAACATTCATTATATTAATTACTTTATGAAATACGCATATTTTCTAATATTACTCAAAACATTTTCCCTTGGACTAGTTAAAAGTTTTTCTTACTAATTTGGTTATCTAACTAACCACTATTATAAAATGTGGTACAAAAAGAGTATTTGCTACTTAAATTATAGCATAAAACTTATTGGTTACTAGTACTTACAACATGGGCTAAGGGATGGCGTCTCTTGCTCCGCTATTTAACATTGTTTTCTTCTTGAAAATAATTTAACAAAATCATTTGAGTGACCTGTTGTCTGATGTAAAGTGTAGAGATAAACAATACCCTATTTGAGGTATTGCGTGTGCAGGTGCCGGTTTTGCATTTGAAATTGTAGTAATGGGGTCGATAGCAGCTGTAAAATAATACTGGACGGATAACAATTTCCTTGCAATTGGTTTTGTATTTGCACATTGTTTTGCATTGCCCGTGGTGGATAAACATTGATCATTGTGACTAGAGTACATGGCTCGCGAGGCATTCACCGGTTGTGTCGTGTTTGCTCTCGACACGATGTGCTGTGTGCGATGCATTTATAGAGTAAAGTTAGAAGTTTAAAGTACTTACTTAAATTTAGTTTATTGCTAACAGTGAGGCGAGCTTCTCGAAAGGACATCGATACCAATTGCTTTTGTTACACCCATTCGGGACAAATGCTTATAATAAGTTCGATTTTACAGTTTTTTTTTGTGAGCTGCTACTATTAATTCCTCGTTAGTAAGAACCTTTAACTCGCTTTTAGTAAGAATTTCAATTTTTACCTTTTCGTCAAAGCAGTTTTGATAGAACGGATGATTTTAAAGCGACAGTTACGACGCTAGTGCACAACGCCGTAACAGAATCTTAAAACATATCAAATCTATCAAAGTCTTAAAACTTTTCTGTATAGAATAAACATTAATAAAGTGGCAAAACAAGCCAAAACAAGCTCTCTTTAGAACGACAACATTCTATGGTGCCGCTGATATCACTTGAAATTAGTTTTACTTCTATTCCTCGAAAATTCCATGCAGTTAATTAGACACTAATTTTATAGGCTTAGAATTACATTTACTGTTTAATATTAGAATATTTTAAAGTAGTGAGATTATACTGATTAAGTTATAGGGATTAATATAATAATTATTATTCCTTGGAAAATAATTCCACTGAGAGAAACTTACATTATAATCAAACTAGATAGAGACATAAGTCAATGTTTCTTGAAGTTAAAATATAAATAGCAAATAAGAAAACAAAAATCTACACATCAATACAACTTTTTAAGTTTATCCATACAACAAAGCATAAAAAACAAATTTGTTGTTTAACACTTGCTCAAATACATGCATTTTGAGTAATAATGCACAATAGATAATATTTTCATTACAGTTGGAAACTTTTATTAAACAAATTTAAAGGCGACAATACACACTATGATGTAAATATTGAAAAACGACTGACATGCAATAAATCGTTGATAAAGTCTATAGTATGGTAATGGCTTTCACAGGTGTGAAAGTATACCAGTTATCAAAGATTATGGGATTTCAAGTAAGTACCTGCAATTAACTTTGTAAGATATATACATATTATTAACGATATTTGCGGGTCTTTGTAATTAATTTCCACTATACATTAACAATAAAAAGTGAACTATAGCCTGTTTTAAAAATAAGTGTCAATGTTATAAAACATAAAGAAATTCTTCTGAATATGACCAAATTTTTACGGACGAATACTATGCGACACCTTGGGGAAATTAAATCCAGAAGATGCAAAAGGTGATTGAAGTGAGGGATCATATTCTTCAACAGAGCCGAATGCACTTGACATTTTTTTCTCCGATCTTCACCCACAGTCACCGACGTATACCTCCTTATTAAAAAGAATTTCTGACAAAATCTGGAGGCGATCTGATGAGTTTAATGTCAAGTCCGATCGATCCAAAGATTTTGGGAAAAAAATTAATGATTTTGCGTAGTCTCGTCAGCAGCCACTAGATGGCCACACCTTCAGGTGAGCGCTGCCGCCCCAGGTAGGTCACGCACCCACTACGTTACTATCAACGCACAGTAGGCTTTTGCTGTGTGGGCAGTTAATGAGCGCATTGTATCATCGGCTCGGCGCTATGTTTTAGTCAATTTACCTAATTTCTATAGATGCTTGCCCAACGCTATCACTCCTATGACACTTAAAACCTATCCAAGGCTCAAGGAGACCTTGTGTCCGGTTCTGGGCCACCTTTCAGAGCTTCCAGCCACTATACTACCTTCAAAAGTCGACATTCTGCTCTTCTACAAGTTACACTATTACCAGCAACCTCGTGCCAACTCGAAGACGACCAACGAACTGGTCTATACAGTGGCCGAAGAAGTTGTCCAACATTGGGAAATGGTCGGAAGTATCTACGCGCAGAACCTAGACGCCGTCAAGATGAAAGTCAAGCAACTATAGAGCACTACAGGAAACAAGTGGCGAAGAAGGAAATAGATTAGTAGAAAGCGAAAGTCCAAAAGCACCAGGCCGCATATTGTTCTTTCTTCGACATTGCTCTTTGCCAATTTGAGCTGGGAACTGACTGCGGGTGTGTAGTGTGCACCAAGCTAATGGAAAAGAGTGACGTCGGGTTTCTAGACGACCAGCGCGGCAAGCGGTTCCGTCGCATGTCCCTTTTCGTTGATTAGACTGGATCGCAGAAGAGGCAAATAGTGACAAGTTCAATCGCAACCAAAATCGAAAACGCAAGGCGTTTGAACGTCTGATAAACTAAAATGAAGCTACGCCTTAAATTGATCTATCTGAAATCATCTCTAACGACGATGAGGAGGAAGAAGCGAGCAGCAAAAACTCATCGCCGGATTTGGCTGCACTCAAGTCAGAACGTCGCCGGTTCATTGTCCACAAATCATTTTTTGTTACTTGTGTGTGCAATGAAGTGTCTCGCAAAACAGCGTCTGAGACGTTCAATTCGATAGCCTCCCTAGATCACCAAAGTGCTATCAGCTCTCTGTGGTCGTTGACAACTGCCCATCACGAAGACAATCTGCGGCACAACCCACTCAATGCCATTTATTTTGATGGAAAGCGATCGATTATCCAGTGATGTGAACGGCGGGAAGAGGGTGGTTTCACTCGGAAACCAGTGACCAACGAGTATGTGACGGTGCTCTCGATGACTTAGATGGACACTGAGCTGGAGTTCTCACCTCACTCAGCATTTCCGAGGCGAACGATGACAAGAAGGTATGTTTGTTATTGTACATTACCTAAATCGACATCGGAGCGAACCTGATGCTCGTGGGTTGTGGCGGTTGCACGATGAATGTCGGTAAAGTGGACTGGTATTATTTGACGATTCGAAAAACGCCTCAAGAAGCCACGTCAGCCGGTGATTTGCCTAATGCATCTCAACAAGTTTCATCTTCGAGCACTGATGAGCAAACTGGTTGGGAAAACAAAAAGCACATCAACCTACAAAGGCCCGCTGGATGAAGAGATCAAAAGAAAGGACCTCTCTACTCATCCTATTGCCTACTTTCGGCCTATTTCCTGAAAAAAAAACGATCAGAGGATTTCCTTTTCTACCTGGCCTGACAAATTCCTCTCGACATCGGTGCGCAGTGTCCAAGCCCACTTGTCCCCCGTAAATGTCCACTGTGCGTTAACAGTACAGTAACGTGGACCCTCGGGTGCAGGCACCTACGGTGTGGCCACAGTGGCAACTGATGAGAAATCGCCCAACTGACGCCGGACTTGATCTAAACTCATATCGCTTCCAGATTATTTATAAAGCAGCATACGTTGGTAAAGATCGGAAAAAAATGCTAAGTGCATTCTGTCCTATTTTTCAGTATCCACTGTTTTTATTTTTTGAAACAATAATTTCAGCTTTATTTTATTTAAAATCTGCTCACTCTATTTGAAAGCTTTACTTGTATTGTGTTTGTCACCTAGCTGTCTGTACTATACCAATATTACCAGGAATTCTGATAAACGGTGGTAATAGCTCACCTCTTAGCAGCTGAACTATTTTTTAAGTTTTTTTACAAAGTGATTTAAATTGACTTTAAAATTTAAATAGCGTGGAATTTGAGTTGTGCAAAGGTTAAAAGTTTGCGTTTATACAGTTGATGTTTATACACACAGCAAGGTCCAACAAAGGCCACCAAAAACGTCATATAGTTGTGAACTGGATTTTAGAGAGCATATCAATTGTTGATGATTCTTTCGAAAAACTTATGTTGAACGATGAAACTCATTTTTCTTTAAATTGCTTTGTAAATTGTTGCAATTATTGCAAAAATGCAGGTGTTGTTTTCGGTAAAGCAAGTCTATCAACAAAAATGCATTGTTTTGGTGTGCACTATGGGCTAAAGGAATCATTCACAGATACTCTTGTGAAAACAAAGCTGGCACTGTTGTTGCTCTCAACAGCGTGCTTTATTGAGAGTTATTAATCAACTTTTTTCCAATTAAACCAATGGTTTGAACTTGTGGTTTTAACAAGGCCGAGCCTCGTGTCACACATCACTTTACTTCAAACCAAATTTTCTGGTCGTGTTGTCTTGCAGAACGGTAATATCGATTGATCGCTGCGGGCTTGCTATCTAACTTCATTAAACTTTCTTCTATAGGGCTATTTGAGGAAAAGGGTTTATGTTAATAAACCTGTGATGATTCCAGTGCTAAAAAAAAGAGAGTCGCATTTATGGAAGACTTTGTTAAAAGAATGGTCGCGTGTCGGCGAAACCTAGAGGGCATTTAACTGACATCATATTTTAAACGTAACGGGAAAAAGAAAGTTTAATTTGGAATTATTTTTTTATATTTATCTATATTTTATTTTAAAAAATGTTCTTTACAAGTGTTAATTTCAATCTGAAACGCAAGACAATCATATATATTACATAATATATTATTACATGTAATTGTATGTAGACTTAGTATTTTAATTGTCAAGTTGTATGATGAGATACAACTTGACGCAAGATATTACGTGCGCCATAACTTTATTCTAGGCTCACCCTTCTTAGAGTTCCTCTCTGGCAAAACATATTTACACGAGCATTTTCCAGTTAATCGATTTACAACTTTAGTAATTACGCCTAATTTCAAATTATCGCTTGGTAAACACCACGCCCCGAAAACGCCGAAGTTCCAGGCGTTATTGCTTTCATTCCGGAAATACAAACAACCGCTTAGCCCAAATTCGCGCGGGTCGATAGTGAAATTGCCGTTTATAAAATTTTAATATTTAAATTCAGTCCCACGCCGAATTCGCGCGGCTCACTCCTTCCGAAATTGAATTAAATCGCCGAATAATTTGCAATAAAATTTCCATATTACGTGACGGCGGTTACAGTAAGAGGCGGCTGTTTACTTATTATCCCGTAAAACTCCCAATTACGTCTTGCAACCGTCAGGCGAGCTAACAGCCACAACTCAGGTGGCTGCAACCCCTTCTACAGGCAGCCTCAGCGGATTGTTCAGCAATAACCTGGAGCGGCTCTGCGCCGCAGGCCTTTCGCTTCACAAGGGTCTGTTGTAATCGAAATTATGTCCCAAAAATTAATTATGCCGAATAAATGGCCGAGGGTGGTGGACCTGGGCGAGGAAATAATTTCCGACGCTTTCAGCGAGGTATCTGCAGCCCGGCGCCCGTTTATGGCGGCGCAAAGCGGAGTGACGAAGCGAAATTGCATTAAGTGTAGCGTCGGCCCTAGTAATGTGCAAATTAATTGTTACAAACTTCGCAGGCGCGCCCGAAAAAGTTGGCGCAAGAACCAGAATAACTCCGGCGGTGTGTGATATCGCGCCGGAATTGTGTCATATTTGGGGCGCAAGTTTGCGGGAAGTTTGAGAGGCCCTCGGGGGTTAACTCCGGCCGCCGAGAAAGAGTTCCTGTTAAATGCGGTCACCGTGCTGGATACTGGCAGCTTTGTGCGAGGCGGGGTCAAAAGGTGTGCTCTATCATGCGCTTCCAGCGAGGACCTTAAATTTGCGCCCCGGGCTGCTGCCCCAAAAAGGGTTCCAGCAACTGCTGGATTGGCGCACGTCCTTTTGAGGCCGCTTGCGACTGTTGCTTTGTGGAGTAAGCAGTCGTTTATGTTCTGCAGTTGCCATTACATTTCGAATACAATTCTGCGTTGGAAATATGGTTTTCTTGTTTAGCTTTGTGCCGGTAGCTCAGGTGGAATTGTACTTACTGCGAAAATCTTTTCTAGTTTTGCAATTTTAAAGTTACACAATTTGCAGCCATGCCCACGAAACTTTAAAATATACAAAAGAACAAAAAAGACTCTACGCCTACATTGCTTATAGCAAATTTGTTTTGCTATTTATTTTTTAATATATATAATATTTTTAATATGTATAATATATTTAATTTACATATTTTTTGATTTTATAATGATTAGTCGTCCATACTTACAAGAAACACTATCAAAGTGTCCGTTATCAATTTCAATATAACTTAGACATGTCGTAGAAAACAAAAAAATAAAAACCCCGTATTTTTTCTTTGCCCATCAGCACTTTGAAGAGTTGAAAACCACCTCTAAAGTTCCTTTTCAAAAATAGTTTATTCTATTTGGGACACAATATCTTCACAAAACAAAATGGAAATTAATTGTTATTGAAAACAAACAGGAACGGTGATAGTTTCATCCCAGAGGGATTCATTCCTTATCTTTTATAAGAGCAATTGTTTTAGGGCCGGTACGAACAGACCGTAATTATCCCGTGGCAAAATATTTGGATACTAGGTTTCTTTTACTTGTACACCATATGTTTTTTTAAGTCTTTTTTTATGATCTTAAAGTTAAAATATATTTTTGCATAAATTTTATATAACTTAAATTAATCATACTAACACATTTTCTATTTTACTTGTTCCTTTAATATAAAAACATTAAAACTATTATTTTACGTATAATACCCTTATTTTTGTTTTCGTAAGTCTTTCTTTTATTTTTATTTATTATTTCTCTACTTATTAACTTACTACCTGTCAGTTACTTTTATTTTCATGTTATGAATATATTTGTCATTTATTTTATTCTAATAGGATCTATTTTATATGCCACCATGACTAAATCATTACTACTCTATTAACAACATTTTAATACAGTACTTAGTTTAGAATTTAGTGGCACATTAATTCTGTACCCCAAAAGTAAAGTGTTGTAACTACTAAATTAGTGATATTTGAATGAGTATCGCTACTAACTCAAAAAATATTAAATTTTATAGAGGTAAACTGTTGTAGGCTAAAAATCTGACTTTAAATATTCTTATGTTACAAGCTACTTTGGTAGTAAACAATCTTAACACATTAGAAGATTTTTTGTCTCCCGCTTCGTTTGGAAATGCTTGCATTTAAGATGTTCAGTAAAGGTTATACTAAGCAAGTATGGTAAGTACAATAATGGATGTTGCCAAAGACCTAACTTGTAACAATGGCACGCATTAACAACTTTTAATTATTTTTGTTTAGTTAGCTTGCTAGCATTTTTGTAGTTTTTAGGTCAATTAACTTCTTTTGAAACAAAGTAACGATGACATACTTGATTGCAGTTCAGATCAGAATCCACAATACCTTCCTAGAATTTCTGAGACACTGAATACCATCAAACGAGAATTATTTGCTCACTAAGGGATGTTATCTAAAAACACTTTTACTGCAACAGAGGTAAGTATCCTAAATCTAATGATAATATGTAATTTTTTTGAATTCTTTGTAAGATTTTTGTTCAGTTATTTTATTAGCATTGTTTTTTTAGGTTTATGCATAAATGCAAATCAGGATAAGGAACACCGTCCTAAAACTTTGAAAACAGCGAGTACCAAACAAAAAACTGGTATCACATTGGATGGAACGCATGTTTTAATGCTTTCAATGGTTTCCTATTCAAATAGCAATAATGACGTTAAATCAATGGAGGGCCAGGAAAGAAAACGTAACATGAAGCTTTAAAAAACAACTGTACGAAAAGCAATTACAGAAGCAGGAAGGTATGCCAAACTACAAAGGAAGTTTGTGTGTCGGCTACCATAAACACCTGAAACAGTTCATGCACCAAGAAGTTCACGGAGAATAACGATGAAAACACAATATTTTTAAAAATTTTTATAGAGAGGGTAACAGAAATTACAATTACAAGTATTAGTTTATAGCCTTCTATATTTTCAAAAGTAATGTTGGTCGAAGAATAACAATTTTACTTACAAAGACAAATGCTTCGAGAAGAAATTTAACATTAAGATATTTCTTTAAAAAGCATGGCAGTAAGATTCAAGTGCGCAAAACTTTTTTTTTCCTATATATTTCCGACACGCCTTCAACTGACGATAATGTACTTGCAATGTTCGCCGATGATACAGCTACCTTCTCAATAGACGAAAACCCAATAACTGCAGCAACCCATCTACAAACACACTTAGACATCTTGCAAAACTGGTTCAACAAATGGAGAACTACAGTCAATAGCGACAAATCCTCACAATCACTTTCACAAATAGACCTATTGCAAGCCCACTAAACAACATCAACAATACTCCGATACCTCAGAAGACGGACATCAAATATCTTAGACTACACCTAGACCACAAGCTCACCTGGAGCACTCACATCAAAGCCAAACGAAAACAAATAGACCTTAAAATTAAACAAATGCACTGGCTCCTTGACAGACGCTCCCAACTCTCACTGTCAAACAAACTACTGTTATATAAAAGCATCATAAAACCCATCTGGACATATGGTATACAGTTGTGGGGATGCGCCAAAGCCTCCCACGCAAAGATCCTGCAACGAAGCCAATCAAAAATCCTTCGCAAAATAGCCAACGCCCCATGGTACATCTCTAACGAAACACTTCACACAGACCTAGGAATTCCATATGTAGCCGCAGAGATACAGAAGCTTGCTCGAACATACACGAACCACATGGCAGGACATAAAAACCAGCTAATAGAACAGCTCTCTAACCAGCCAACCATCACCAGACGATTAAAACTAAATTGGCCACAAGACCTTCCAGTGTAACTACCCATAATAACTTAGTGTTTAGCCTACGGGGAGTAAGGCGCTGGCCGGATCCACCCAATGACATGTTATAAAATTATAAATTATAAACAATTTACTAATTACTCGTGTGAGAGTAGTAAATAAGCAACAAATAATAATAAAAAGAAACTTTTTTTTAAATACAATAGACATTTTAGAAACCATTGTAAAACTATATTAATAAAAAAAATTCAAGGGGGCTTTGTACTGCCTGATCATAGAGGAAGAAACTAGCCAGGTAATAAAATATTAGAAGATATTCAAGAAAGAATTTGTAATTATATAAAAAGTGCACCAGACGTAGAAATCCATTATATCACTGTTAGTTGGCGATCACTCCAAGCTGCTAATATGCTGCAGTAGTTCGTGGGGACGGAAAAACCTTGGTGAGCATTGCGTACAGCCAGATCCTCGGTGCCAGCCGCTATTCGTCTCTCAGCGTGCAACGTTGGAGAAATATTTTCTCACCACGGTCTTGGGAGCCATTGAAAACATCGCGGTGGTCACACAGAATGCCAGCAGATTTGTGGAGATAGTTGCAGTGCTTATGTTCTGCAAGGAAGACGTGAAGATCATACTTGGTATGTTGGCTAGCCACTGGATAACCAATAAGCTTCTGCCATCTAGGAAGTGCTTGTACAGTACTCTATCTTTTCAACGTCAGGGCTTCCTAGACAAAAAATGTTGGGAGCTTAAACCCAGGTACCTTGTTTTGCCCATTATGTCAATATCAGTTAAATGCGCTGTAGTAGAATAAGGCCTGCCAAAAAATATTTAGCTAATTAAATTAATATAAAAAAATTTACATTCAAAAGAAAATATACGAGTCAGAGATAGAAACAACCACATCTTCACTGACAAATTCAATGTTTCATTTAAATGTACAGCTAATGGCACCTGTGATCAATGAAGCTAATAAAGGAAGAAAGCAAAAGTTGCAAGTAAACTAATGAAGTAAATGCTTGGTAACACCTTACCTGACCCACTCATAATCGTTTTATTAAAAAAAACTGTCAAAACTTAACTTACTTATTTTAAATTCCATTAATGGAAAAAACTTCTGTGTCATCTCGGGGCAAGAAGTGCTTGTGAGGTCTCGACTTGTATTTTGAACTGGGCATTCAATAAGAGAACAAGTAACACTGAAGAACTATCTGATCAAGGAAATATGGAAGACAAAACAGAATTTTTACCGTCATGGCGAGTTACTTTTGGTTACTCAAAATATTGCCTAAATTAAAAATAGTCAGCTATAAGTTCCTTGTCATAAGGCACATTAATATAAAACTAGATAAAGCTCACTTAGTGATTGAGCTTGCAAAATAAGATTGGGTGATTTACCATCTTAATAATTCCTTGGGATTTATGGAAATTTATCTATTAGTGCAAATTTTAGGAAGTTTTGTAAGACTGCGACAAGTCGATGAAACACCTAAGAAAACTTTAAAATGAGAGACCTAAAGAGAGTCTCAAGCAGCAAACTGCCCTGAAAACATTCCCAGGGGCAAGATTAACTCAAAAATCCACAAATAGTCTCTAATACAAAGCCTTACTGACACTTTTTAAAATAAGAGTCGGCATGTTTCCATTATTTTTATGAAGGTGCTTTCCATTGGCAGAGTGAAAGAGATATTTTTCAAATAATAAATTTTGGTTATTTACTTTCAAGTTCAATTACGTATTTTAACAACTTCAATACAAATAAATAATTATTACTATTTTTTACCTATATTTTGTCATTATTGTCTTTTTGCAGTTATTTGCTAATCATTGAAAAACAATCGCAATTCCATTAATAGAAAATGTTGCTGTGAAGTACTGTCGTAACTGATACTCCTTATTATCCTTATTAAATAAAATTCTAACATAGGTCAGCGATAATATATAAAAAAGATAAAATTAGCTGTAGTCAGTTAATCTCAAACAGTACTTTTTTAAGTAATGGAACTGGAGACCGGAATTATCAAAACGCGTTTCTGGGATAGATAGTTAGTTTGTTACATGTAGCGTTGCTAAGGTATATCCTAAAAAACTTTTATCATAGTAATTATAAATTAGTGTTACATTGAAAGGTATGCAGCTATTTAACTCTCTGCTATCATCCTTGAGGAAATGGCGTATTTAGGAGGAGCTAAAGCCAATAGAAGAATAATAGAGTAGGTAAAAATATAAGTCAACTCTCTGAAGGATACCCCTGTCTTATTCTTCACCAACAATAGACCTCATTATCAATGCGACCTATAAATATTATATTTCTTTTACTAAGAGATACTCTGAGAAAGGAAGGCACGATACCTCGAAATGATCTTAGACAAGACGCTCACCAAGAAACTTAATGTGGAACGGGACTGCCATGACAAAGGTATTTCAACAGAACCATTATCAGTTCGAAGATATAGCAAAATTCATAAAGACAAGCTTCAGGTAATCTCGAACCATAGAATCTTAGTAACTTTGTTAGCCCTGTGTGATGTCTAGGAACATTATTCTATACCATGACACCAATATCCCTACACACTTATTTATTAGCTTCAAATACTGCAAATATTCCGTCATTTGCGACATGCACAACTATAAGCTAAGCAAAAGTATTTGTCATAAGCGCCTGAGATACAAACTTCTTCGTAGAGCAGTACGAAAAAGGCCTAAATCGGTCTACCGCCATTCCAGTCAAGCCGCCACAGAAGAAAGGATTTAAGGGTTACAACATGAAATATCTCTAACCACGCCACAATATTTAGAAGTCAAATCTAAAATAAATATTGTCAGGGCAAAAATGTGATACGGGAGTGGCCTGAACTGGTCAAATAAAAGTACTCCCGTTTATTATAAAAAAAGATGGCGTGATTCAGCTTATCAGTCTGAGGTATATCAATAATGCCCTCCACAACGGTGGCGGAATCAGCAAACAATACCACGTTGCTATCAAACTTTTTGCGGCAATTTGTAGCGCTCAGGAGAAGCTAAATTCATCTGTGCGAAAACATTAAAAATAATATTTTTATTAAAAAGGCTTTATGAACATGACTGCTTGCTAAACTTAAAAATTTTCAAAAAAAAGACACTAAAGTGAAGAAGCCCTACATCAACTTAAAGTGACTTTTAATTGCAAGTTGTTTTATATGGAGAAAGCACTGAATAAGGCTAATATATATATTCTGACAGGTTTATCTATCTACCTATCTATATTGGGTGTCCCATTTTAAAAGTCGCAGGCAAATATCTCGTCAGGGGAGCCACCAATCGACAAATGATCTTAACTTCAGATAACCCAAAATGTGGCTTTTAAGTCTATTACTTAATCCAAATACCCGAGAGTTTATTTTTTTAGTACACTATGTCTAAAATTGGAAAAAATATAGGCTAATTTTCCATAGAAGATTCTTTACGAACAATTTATATATTTTTAAGAGTATTTTTAACCCTAAATTTAACGGCAATAAGTATTTTGAAGTGTGTCAAAAAGAATAGACTTTTGGACTTGAAATTAATGTTACGCTTTGTAGAAAAAGTTTTTTATGACTTTTAAAAAGGGGATAGCAGGTGATTCTTCTGACATTTAAAATCTCATAGCATAAAAATGTTTATCTAGTTATGTAGTTGTTATAAATTTTTTTTATTGAAATTCGATGAAGAGTTCTAAAGTTAATAAGTATAAGTACGCTCAAAATTTTTTAGTTTTTTTTCTTCTTATATTTGTCAATACACCACATTCCATTGAGACACGTAACATATATATATATATAACATATATATATTAAATATATATATATATATATATATATATATATATATATATATTGTGCAGATATGGAAAAAGCATTAGACAAGGTGGTGAGACACAATATATGGGACATATTGGAGAAAAATGGAACAACAATGGTGCTGATAGAAGCTATAAAATCGCTATACAATAACACAGAAAATATAGTTAGGAAGGACAATATGGAAACCAAAAAATTTAAAACTAAAGAAAGAGTAAGGCAGGGCGGAAATTGGAGCCCACTGCTCTTTATCATTTTTATGAATAAGATAATCAAAAAAGTAAGTGGTAAAAACAAGAAACTGACGGTGGGATATTATAAAATGAAACCAGTAGAAGTGAGTGAGTGCGTGTTCGCGGACGACATAGCAATATTGGCAGATTCGGACACGAGGCTACAACATAATGTGGACCTAGGGGTTAAAGAACTGGACAAATAAGGAATGAAAATAAACATAAATAAAACAAAGGTAGCAGTGATAATAAATAACAACGTGAGAAAAATAAGCATAAAGATTAACAATCAAAAAGTAGAACAAGTAAAAATCTTAAAGTACTTGGGAGTTACCATAGAGCGAGAAGGAAGACAAGAAGAAGAAATAAATAATAGAGTAACAACAACGGCAAAAATCTTCCATAGTATAAGAAAAGGGATCATTAACAAAGCAGAAATCAATAACAAAACAAAAATGACAATTTACAAGATCATATACCTACCGACGCTGATTTACGGATGCGAAACTTGGGTTCTGACAGAGAGACAATACCAAAAGATACAGGTCTTAGAAATGAAGTACCTCAGAAAAGTGGCTAAGGTCACAATAATGGATAAAATAAAAAACGAAGAAATAAGGAAAAGATTGGATACCGAAAGTGCCAGAAAGATCATCGAGAGGACTCAGTTAAGATGGTGGAGGCACATGAGAAGACTGAGCGAAGAAAGACAAACCAGAAAAGTATGGGAGGCAAAACCCATTGGGAAGAGAAAGAAAGTCAGACCAAGGAAGACGTGGGACGGAGAGGTGGCGAAGAAAATGAAGACAAGAGGATTCTCAAGGAAGCAGGCTGAAACATCATCAAGGGACAGGGCCAGATGGAGACAAATAATAAAATAACGCAATAAGTTTGAGTGAAAGGTACACTAGCAGACATAAACGGGAGGAAGATAGCTACATGCAATATGGAAAGAAGAACTTTATTATTTAGTCTGTATAGGTGACTGCCAGCACATTTGACGTATGCTGGTTTTAATGAGCAGTAATTTTTGTATGCCCATATTGTTGACAACGGTGATATTGTGGTATTTTTTCGTTTTGCTTCTGGTTTCTACTGTACTATTGAATGGTACATTGAGGTTAACAAGTAAATCCGTTTGGCTTGTTCATTTTTAGTTAAATCTACTGGGAAAACTGGCAGTGGTTTTTTGTGTTTTGTATATAAGCGACTTACTTTTATTATTGGCAAGGTTTTAATTAATTCTTCTTTTATTTCCCGGTCGGTGATGGAAAGTGGAACATTCTTAATAACCACTGATATCGGTTTGTCGTTTGATAAGTATGGTACTGTACCTCGTTTGTGGTAAAATGCTTTGTTAGTGTTCGATAGTCTTCGTTTTTGGTTAAGTTAATACCGAGTGTAGTTGTGTTGTAAGATGTAAATGGTCCGGTAGAGAGTTTTTGTATATCTTCGATCAATGCTTTGTGATTAACTGCGTTATGCAAGTATATTGGTGGTACTTTAACTTGTTTGGTGTTTGATTATGTATTTTGCGGGCTATCATTATTCGAAGAATGTGTGGGTGCTATGGCTATTTTCAGATGTGGCGGTAGATAGTATTTGTTGCTTGTTGAAATATCTTGGGTGGTCCATGCGTACTATTTCTACACCTCATTGATAGGCAGTTATAATTTATCATATTTGCGTTTACAAGCATTGAAATCTCGTGAAACCTCAAAAAATAGTTACTGATTGACGGCCTCTTATCGGTAACAAGTAAAATATTCTTTAAGAGTGACGTTTAACACTCTAACATCATGCCAGATCTTACAAAGAAGTCGTGGTTTAGTCAAGTTCTAAGCTAGAGACGTGTTTGTGTTAGACGTGATTCCATAAGAGGTGAGCTGGAGTTGCGTAGCTTCGTCGTTGAAATACCAATCTCCTTAAAGAAACACAAAAGCAACTTGAGGATCTAGAGGCAAACTTCTCTCAGCGGTGTACGGGAGTTCGGTACATAGTCGAAAACCAAAATAAAGACATCCAATGCTATTGGAGAGGCAGGCGTGTAAATAGCCGCTCTCGTGGATGCGGTGTTGGATACGATACCGATGCGGCTCGTAAGGACCAACAAATGAAGAGGCAGGCGTGTAAATAGCCGCTCTCGTGGATGCGGTGTGAAAACGTAGTACGGCCCGTTTGGAAGGTCAGCCGATAAGGCCAAATCGTCCCTTAAACGGCCGTCGCGTAAGCGGATGGGGGCGGCTACCGATATCCACCAACGAATATTGCCAAATCGCTCACCTGAATCGGCTTCGGCTTCGGCTTCGTCGGCGATTCCCCGGTGGCCGCCTCTGCGTTGCGGATCGGGTTTGCGGGTAGCGAATGTTCTTGCGGGGTGAAGACACGACCGAATTGGTCGCGCTGCGGATGGCGAGTTTCTTGCGGGTTGAGACACGACCAAGTTGGCCGAGCTGCGGTGCTTGAATATATGCGGTGTTAAACACGACCAAGTTGGCCGAGTTGCGGAACGTGAATGTTGCCGGGCTTCGCGCCTGGCTTGGCGGCAGGTCTTTGCGGGCAATTTGCATTCGCCAGCACCTTTCAAATCAAAGGTGCCGCCGACGGCGTATGCAGACTTGTCGGCTGAGCAAAAGCCCATATGCCGTTTTGTGTGCGATGGCAAAACGGGCAGACATCACAGCCGCCAGCATGCCGCCGCGAGATAAGCGGTTCAAGGGCGAAAAGGCCGCCACACCATACTCCCCGCCTTGAAAGGTCCTGAGCTTTCAAAACATTATTACCTTATCAAGGAGCTATTAACAGCGGTTTGAAACAATATTGTCATTAAATTCCTGAAATTAATTATTATATTTCAGGTGCGTTAAATTGCGGTTAGATTTATATCGTAACAAACTATATATAAATGCCCTATTAATACACTATCTATATATACATGAGTCAGCTAGAATATTGTTTATTGGGTTGGCAAAGGATATAGCTTTGTGACAGGACGTTTGTATGTACCTGACCCGGTTTTTACTGAAGCTACGCGGATTACACCATCCGATCCGGGAAAAGTCTCTGTTATAACGCCTAGTGGCCAAGTTAAAGGAGGTACATTATCTTGACCCAAGAGAACAACAGTACCGATCTCTATTGGGCGATCGGTGATCCCCACTTCTGCCGAACTTGGCGTGTGCAAGTATTCAACTCGCCATTTTTCCAATAAGACAATACAAGCTGATCTAAAAGCCTTTTTCGGTTTGTTAAGTTCAAGGTTTCTTCTGTCAATTCAGAAGAAGGTAAATACTTGAGGGGACTGGACATTAAGAAATGCGCCGGAGTGAGCACATCCGGATGCGGATCTGACGATAAAACACTAAGTGGTCGAGAATTTAAAATACCTTCCACTTGCACTAGCACGGTCAAAAGTTCCTCATAAGTGAGCAACTGCTTGCCCATGACTCGATACAAGTGTGTCTTAACGCTTTTAATGTTAGATTCCCAAATGCCTCCGAAGTGCGGGGCGCGTGGCGGAATCATTGTCCACTCAATGCGTGTTTTAAGAAGCTCCCTTTTGATATCAGATTGGACAGTGGAGTTTAACAAAAAAGAATAAATTTCGCCGAGCTGTGCCTTAGCTCCGACAAAATTGGTGCCATTGTCTGAGTATATGACAGACACTGGACCGCGGCGGAAATAAACCTTTGAAGGCGGAAAGAAACGCATCGGATGTAAGTTCCGATACAAGTTCGATATGTATGGCTTTAGTAACCATACAGACAAACAAACATATGTAAACTTTCTGAGAGCGTTGACCCCTACGGCGAGTAGGTATAAGCGACAGGCCCGGCAAAGTCTACTCCGGTATGTACAAATGCTTTAGCGTCGCGGACACGATATCGTGGCAATTCAGCCATTTTAGGTGTTGGATGTGCAGGATTTAAACGGAAACAAGTATTGCATTTGCGGCAGCGGGACCGAATGACTGTTCTACCATCCAATATCCAAAACCGCTGTCTTATAATAGACATCAATAGCCCGGGGCCCGTGTGGCAGTAAGTATTGTGGTAGTGGTCAATAATTAAGTCAACTACGCGGTCACGTTTAGGTAAAAGCGCGGGATGCTTGGCCTCGTAAGGCAGGTCCGAATGGGACAGTCTGCCCCCGATGCGTAAGATTCCGTAGTCATCGATGAAGACAGACAAACTGCGCAACTTCTTAGACGGAAGTTCGCCGGCTTTAATTAAATTTAATTCGTTAGAAAAGTGAATACTCTGAACTATTCGAATAACAAAATTTTCAGCGATTTGAATATCTTTAACAGATTGATCACCATTACGTTTTTGCTCGCAAATTTGAGAATGTACATGAATATGCGCAACAGTTTATTCCACGAACAAACACGGGTGACTATAGAGTCAAAAACACGTGGTTCGACATTCGCGGCTTTAACAACAAACGCTCTCGATTTGAACTCCGGTAAAGTTTCACACTCAGTTGGAATGAATTTTAAAGGCCATTCGCTATTTGACTGATGAAGCCAAGCAGGGCCATTCCACCACAGCGAGTGTTTAATTAAATCAGAAGGCAGCATGCCGCGTGAAAGGCAATCGCTAGGATTCTCTTTCCCGGACACATGATTAAAGCAAGCGGCAGGTAAATTATCGTGTATTTTAGCAATACGATTGCTGACAAAAATAGACCACCTATGTGGCGATGAGTGGATCCACGAAAGCGCTATTGTAGAATCCGAGAAGGCGTAAACACCTGTAATAGGTACACGAGCGGAAAGTTTATCGCGGACCACGCGAACAAGCTTGGACAGCAGCAAAGCGGCGACAAGTTCTAATCGAGCTAGCGTTGTTATTTTAACTGGAGAAACCTTTGACTTTGCACATAAAAGACGGACGGTGATATTACCTTCAGGATCAGTGATGTGTAAATAAACACAACAACCGTAACCACTGAAGCTCGCGTCACAAAAGGCTACGATGTTCACTACAGCTTTTCCCACAATGCCAATATGGCGCGGAATTTTTAGAGAAGAGAGTGCGGAAAAATCGCGTGCAAAAGCTGAAAAGCGACTGATGATGGATTCCGGAGGAACCTCATCCCAGTCTATTTTAGCTAGCCATAGTTCCTTAATAAGAATTTTGGCGTACAGCACAACTGGAGCTACAACGCCAAGTACGTCGAATAAGCGGGCAACTAGCGATAGAATCGTGCGCTTTGTGCATTTATCTTCTACAGCGATTGTTGTTAAAGAAAAGTAATCGTCAGCAGGATCCCAGGTTAAACCAAGGATTTTAAAATTGTAAATATCGTTACCCATGCCAGAAAAATTTACTGGTGAGCGGTGAGACTCGGAAGAACCTCCAATAAAGCGGGTGAATTAGTGGCCCATTTGACAAGGTCGAAAGAGCCTAATTTAAATAAATCGATTAATTCGCGAGACAATCGCATGGCAGTCTGTTCATCGGGAACCGAATCGACATAATCATCCATGTAAAACTGAGTTTCTACCAGTTTAGAAGCCTCAGGAAGCGGTCACTATGCTCGCACGCTAAGTTGCGTAACGTACGCATAGCTAGGTAAGGGCTAGGCTTTAGCCCGAAGGGTACGCGGTCAAAATTGTAAGTGCGAATAGGTTCGTTCCTACTGAAACGAAATAAAATTCGTAAGTATTTACGATGGTGCTCGTTTACTCCGATGCGCAAAAACATTTGTTTTATATCAGCGGTCATTGCTATTGGGAATGTACGAAAGTCGAGTAACAACGAGAACAAGTCGGCCTGCAAATTAGGTCCGACATGCAAAATGTCATTAAGTGACAGCCCTGAGTGCGTTTTAGCACTAGCGTCTAAAACGATACGGATGCTGTCCTTATCTGGTCTGACAACGGCGTGATGCGGTATGTAGTAACCCTCCTCTGTCAATTCAGAGTCAGGCACCTGGGACAAATACCCCTGCGTTATATAATCGGCGATAGTTTTATTATAATTTTCGCGTAGGGTTGGCACGCAATCGAATTTACGCTCGAGCGCAAGTAGACGACGGTGAGCCAGACGCGTGAATTACCCAGCTCCGAGGGGTTTCGAGAAAAGGGTAAATCAACAAAATATCTGCCGTCTTTAAATAAAATCGAAGAGTTAAAGTTATTTTCGCAATCTAATTCATCTGGACTAATAAAACGTTGAGATGGAATTTCCTCTAACTCAAAGAACTTCCGTAAACTTGACTCAATGTCAACGTTAGCAAGCGCGGTAAACGAAGATGTAGTACTATGTAGGCAGGTTGCATCATAATGACATGCAATATCTCCCATAAGTACGTAACCAAAGCTGGTTAATATAGCGGGTGGTGCGCGATTACCAGAATCGACCCTATCTCCCAAATAAATATAAGGAAACAGTTGAGCACCAAGCACAACGTCAATTTCTCCCGGTACATTCCAGGATAAATCGGCAAGCGGTAAATTATTTAAATATGACATATCTTCATTTAATGTAATGAAGTTTGCGGGAAGTTTGTCTGTAATACAGTCAACTACTAAAGCACGAATGTAATATTTGTTGTTAGGATTAATTCGCGATTCTATTGCGAAATTAATAAAACCGTGTACAGGTCGCGAGGTCATACCAACACCTTGTAAAGATGAATTGCGTAATTTAATTATGGGAATGTTCAAGCGTTTACAACAATCCATAGTAATTAAGTTATTTTGCGACCCGTTGTCTATTAAACACCTGACGACGAGCGTATTTCCGTTTTACCATGTGCATAGATCTGTGCGGTCGATAACAATATAGCCGAACTCGAAACCGCCGCACTAAGCGATACAGAAGACGTGTGAGGTTGCGATGCTGAATGCGCTGACTCAGCTATTATGGGCGCACGGTTACCTGCTTGCGGTCCAGCCGCCACAGACGGCTTTATTCGGCGATCATTCTTTAAGTTCGAAAAATGCAGTAAAGAATGATGCTGTTTTTACAAATTTACAAACGTTCCGTGATTTACATTTAGTTAACGAGTGAGATAGACTTAAACAGTTTATACAGCCGCGTTTCGCTTTAATTAACTCGAAACGCGCTTGCGGTGATTTCATATTTTTAAATTCAAGGCAGCGAAACAGCTGGTGTTCTCTGTCGCATAGCGGGCAACGCGTATTAAAAATCTGTTCACTCGACACAAACGACTTGCAGGCACTTTGTGCGCCACGGCCAAGGCTGTGATAAGGTAAACTGGAATTTGCGCGCGGCTTGGTCTGCGAATTATTAACATGCGAGCGCTCGAGTACTTTGACATAATCTTGCGTAAATGAAATAAATTGTTTACAGGAGGGTAATTCTATTCCGCTCACCCTATTTTCGAATTGTTGAAGCGTTTGGGGATCAAGTTTTCTTAAACCACAATGTAACAAGACAAAATCTAATAGGTCGGGAATGTCTAACTGTTTTAATGCGGCGATGGACGCGGAATATTTTTCTATATATGTATTCAAACTAACAGCATTACCGACGCATCCTTTGATGTCCAGAATGTTATTTAGATAATGACTGCCTAAACTACGTTTATCTTGATACTTTTAACAAGACTATCCCATATAATATTATAAGTATCCCTGTAGGAATAATACCTGCGGTTAATTTTAAAGCGTCATGAGTTAATTTACTAATCAAATACTGCACACGCTGCGCGTCAGTCAAATTTGTATTTAAATGCACATTGCTACGAAATATTTCGTAAAATATTGGCCAGCTCTCAGTCTTGCCATCGAAAGAAGGTAGTTCAATTGGCGGTAATTTTACGATACCTCTTTTTTGATCTAATGTAAATGTTTTGCTGTTTGACAATATAAGGTTGCGTTTATATTTAATACTCGAATATAAATCTTCAATAGAATTTAAACATGAGTAGTCTGGAGGAGTCTGATCAATTTCAAACTGCAAATTGTTAATTTCTTCAATTATTGTTTCAAACCTGCTGTATAATTCACTAATAGCTTCAGTTTGAGATAAAAATAATTCGTTTGAGCGTAATTCATAATTTGAAATATTGGACGTATTGTATAAACGATTAAATCGTTCGAAAATCGCCTCTTTTTGGCAGTTAACTGAACTAATTTTAATTCAAGCTTATCCATTTAAGGAACTTTACTTGAATAAAGCGTAATAAATTGTATCTGATACCGATCCGACTCGAAGGACCAAATGGAGAGGCAGGCGTGTAAAAGCCGCTCCGTGGATGCGGTGTTGGATGATACCGATGCGGCTCGTAAGGACCAACAAATGGAGGGCAGGCGTGTAAATAGCCGCTCTCGTGTGCGGTGGAAAACGTAGTACGGCCCGTTTGGAAGGTCACCGATAAGGCCAAATCGTCCCTTAAACGGCCGTCGCGTAAGCGGATGGGGCCTACCGATATCCACCAACGAATATTGCCAAATCGCTCACCTGAATCGGCTTCGGCTTCGGCTTCGTCGGCGATTCCCCGGTGGGCCTCTGCGTTGCGGATCGGGTTTGGGGTAGCGAATGTTCCGGGGTGAAGACACGACCGAATTGGTCGCGCTGCGGATGGCGAGTTTTGGGGTTGAACGACCGTTGGCCGAGCTGCGGTTTGAATATATGCGGTGTTAAACACGAAAATTGGGCGTTGGATTGAATGTATGCGGTGTTAAAACGACCGTTGGCCGAGTTGCGGAACGTGAATGTTGCCGGGCTTCGCGCCTGGCTTGGCGGCAGGTCTTTGCGGGCAATTTGCATTCGCCAGCACCTTTCAAATCAAGGTGCCGCCGACGGCGTATGCAGACTTGTCGGCTGAGCAAAAGCCCATATGCCGTTTTGCGTGCGATGGCAAAACGGGGAGACATCACAGCCGCCAGCATGCCGCCGCGAGATAAGCGGTTCAAGGGCGAAAAGGCCGCCACACCAGCTATCGACGCCCAAACAGTTCTAACAAGGTCCATGCTATATCTAGTTAAGGATATTCGAATAGCAGCTACGTTTCTTAATAAATACTTTTGCTCGAAGATATAGAAATAGAGATGAATTTGAGATAGGAGACCAATAATTGTTTACACTTATTAGTCATTTCAGGAAGGCCTCTTCAGGTATCACGAATACTGTAAGTATTAAATAATAATAATTTTGACTCAAATTGTCAGTACTGATAGAACTTTCTACAACTTTCGTTCTACTGCAAATCAGTGTTTAAATCAGCTAATGGGTGGAAAAACCTAAAATGTTGCAACAAGGTCAACCAAACCTCAAGCAAACAATGACAATTAAGGAATCAGTATGTCAAATATAAAATTACTAAAATTATTTTTACGTGCTATACATCCCAGACAACAAAATATTCCCATAATTAAAAAATTTAATGCTGTGTATTACCTTTTCTAACAACAAGAACTTCCTGCGGTGGTTACTCGAGCCACCAAAAAACAGAATAAGAATGACACTGTTGGTGGGGTAGCTTCAGACGTCTTGAGAATTAAAAGAATTATAGAGAAGGTTATCAGAATATCATTGTGAGCATTACTAGGGTTTATATTATAACAAATTACATATATTTAAATAAAATTAAGTAACATTAGGATAACCCTTAAAAAAATTGTTCATATGCACAAAATAATTGTCATAAAAGTCCGAAATACAAACTAAATCGCTTTTCAAAGTCAAGCGAAATTTGCCCCAAACTATTACATGTTGTAAAAGAAGTTGCTGATGTGCAAAACTTCGTTTCCGAAAACAACATAAAGCTACGTAAAAACAAATTTTGCTGTTAAAGCAAATCTCTATGCCGGATATAACAGCAACTATAGAAAATAAAACGTTTTCTTATATGCCGACAATAGCGAACTTTACAGGAAACCGCAATAAAGCAGCAGAGATTTTTTTATAAAATTCATTTTTTGCTACTTCTGATCAGCATTTGCGACTGCCACAAAACAAACTTTATTTTATATTAAAAGGAACATTTTCTTACTTATAGCAGATAGTGCTTTGCTATTATTTGAACACACTAAACAAAGTTTACTGAAATTGATGGATAACATGTTTGTTTAAAATAAAAATATTAAATGAATTTAAACTTTATCACTAATTAAAATATTTTGTTACACTAATTCTTAATTATGGAACTTCTTTTCGTAAGCCATGCTTTTGAAAACTTTCAGCAAGAGTGGATCAAAACATCTTCAAACAATAAGATTTGTTCTTTGCTTCAAATTTCTTATTATATATGTAAATTGCAAGACTTTGAGATATTCGCACTTGAAGCTTTTTTTTAATTTTTATCTTTATTATTCAATATTATAACGTATGGCTTAAAGTTATAAAAATATTTAAATAATCCTATCTATGGCGAAATAGTTCACTTAACCAGCCTACAAGATATATTTTAAAATTCTTACAAATAGACAAGGCTATTAAAGTGTGGATAACAAATATTCTTAAATAAAAACATTTCTTTTTTTAGATGGTTGAATTACTGGCCATGTCAAGGTAGTATTTCAAAAAACAGCATACAAATTACAACAAATTATTTAAACATAAAACTTAAATATTATATTTATAAAACACAAACAGATTTTTCGTCTTCTTCTTGCACACCATCATGGCTATTTGAACTTTATTGACTGCCAATTTAAATAATTTTGCAGTGCTGCATCAAAACCAATTTGCTAGGAAAGCCTAGGCTACCCAAAATTCGCTTCCCACAAATTCTACCTTGTATTATTGATTGTAGTAATGCGTACTTCTGTTTTCTCATTGTATGTTCCAAATATTTAAGTTTTCTCTTCTTGATGGTTACCAGTTCTGGTTCATTTCCCACCCTTCCAATTATTCCTATATTTGACACTCTTTTAGTTGTAAAAATCTACAGTTAACCGATATCCTTAGATTTGATTCAATAAATGAGATGCAATAGTATGACTTTTAGCAAAAGAGTGTTTGTTTTACATAATCTTAAAAGTAGCTTATGCATACATTTACAGATTCGCGAGTCCTTCGTACACAATGAACGTTCAAAAGCTCCATTTATATACCTCCGGTGCGCTAACGGTCGGTGGTAGAATAAAATATTTAAACACAGTTATATTCTAAGCTCCCGGGTAGGATTGGCATGCAAAGGCAGCCCTCTCATTATGCATTGGAGTCGAGGGCTTACCCAAGAAAAGCAGCTGTTGTCACGCTGGTACCTCTATTTCCATATAGGGGCAGGTCCTACCATAGATCAGGTTCAGAGAGCTTTGACCAATGTTCTTGTGAACGAAAGCTACCAGTCGAGCCCAAGGTGAGTACCGTCCGATACTCCCATTGCTGCCTTCTTTACCACTCGAGGTACCTGGATCCCAACTACCAACCCCCTGGTTTATTATTAGAAAACCTTTTTGCGAATGGTGGTTTGGGTTGTATAGGCCGTTACCGTTGCCGCCTACGGTAGAATTGCTATTTTCTGGCGTTTGTGATTATTGCGCTCTTTTACGTGATATTCTCCACGGTTTCTGACTGCTTGATTCAGGTGACCTTAAATACTGCTGTGCAGTCGTCACTTCAAATTCTGCATCTTTATGGATTATAATATTCCTAATGTACTTCGGAGCGCCAAAAATAAGTTTTAGGGTACAGCATATTTTTAGATAGGGACCGTCATCGGTTTTAAAATCGTCTTGTAAATTGCAATCCTGTTTTCCGGGAATAAATTGCTTCTCTGATATGGACTGTAAACCTTATAGAAGATTGAAAAACACAGTAGCAGATCATTCTCAGATGAAGTGTCAGGCTTATGTTATAACAGGATAAAAATTTTCTAAGTCTAACAAACGACCTATGTGCTATCTGTTTGATTTTTATTTATATTTAGTATTATTCACATTCCCATATGAGTCGAGCAGTGAATCGGTGCGGACGCCTTGCATGGTCTCCGATAACAGTGCGACACGCTTGCCATAAACGCTTATCGCTGCAAGCAGTAAGTGATTTTATTTATTTCTATTAAATATTGTTAACAATCGCCAACCATGATTTAAAAATAGATTATCAATTGCATAATAAACGCAAATGTGATAAATTATCACTGCCTATCAATGAGCTGTAGAAATAGTACGCATGAACCACCCAAGATATTTCAACAAGCAACAAATACTATCCACCGCCACATCTGGCAATAGCCATGCACCCACACATTCTTCGAATAATGATAGCCCGCAAAGTACATAATCAAACACCAAACAAGTTAAAGTACCACCAATATACTTGCATAACGCAGTTAATCACAAAGCATTGATCGAAGATATACAAAAACTCTCTACCGTACCATTTACATCTTACAACACAACTACACTCCGTATTAACTTAACCAAAAACGAAGACTATGGAACACTAACAAAGCATTTTACCACAAACGAGGTACAGCACCATACTTATCAAAACGTAAACGACAAACCGATATCAGTGGTTATTAAGAATGTTCCACTTTCCTTCACCGACCGGGAAATAAAAGAAGTATTAATTAAACCTTGCCAATGATAAAAGTAACTCGCTTATATTCTAAAGATAAAAAACCACTGCCAGTTTGCGCAGTAAATTTAACTAAAAGTGAACAAGCCAAACGCATTTACTTGTTAACCTCAATGTACCATTCAATAGTAACAGTAGAAACTAAAATCAGAACGAAAAAAATACGACAATACCACCGTTGTCAACAATATGGGCATACAAAAAATTACTGCTCATTAAAACCAGCATGCGTCAAATGTGCTGGCAGTCACCTACATACAGACTGAAAAATGAAATCTAGCGATCCACCAACATGCGCAAACTGCGGGGGAAACCAAAATGCAAACTATCGGGAATGCCCACACCACATAGAGCTATTAAAGCAACGAACTAGAGCCCAACCAACTACCAACAGTGCTCCCCATCGTAGATATGCCAACGTAAACAACACGCAGGCATTTGCAGAAAAAGTGGATTAAATCCAGTTAACAATACAACCACTTCAGCTAATGGAGTAACAATACCCGACATCACACAACTCATCATAGACCTAATAACACCTTATCTAAGTCAAATTAAATCCTTTATCATAAACATAAAAAAGTCATACAAAATTTAACCATCTTTAATTTGAAGGCTAACGGAATCAACACCTAACTAGTCATAGCTTTCTTAGCCCGATATAATGTAGAAATTGCCGGCATAACAGAAACCCACCTAGACCGCACTATCAAATTTAAAATTCTAGGATATCACACCTATTCTAATGATCGGATTTCTACTGTAGCCGCAGGAGGAGTGGCAATTTATATAAAAACAAAATTCGGACACACACAACTTCCTGAAATAAACAATTTAAAAATTGAAATAACAGCAATAAAGGTTACACTAGATGATTAAAGCCACGTTACAATAATAAGTGCTTACAGGCAACGAAACAAAAAACTAATCGAAGAAGATATTAAAAAAAATCTTTGATACAACTGGACCACTATTAGTCATAGGCGATATAAATTCTAAAAACACATTATGGGGCTGTAGAGCTACTAACCCAGAGGGAATGAAACTCGAAAATTTTGAAATAAACAACGCATTCCAAATCTTAACTCCCGACAAGTACACTTATTACCCCTACCGATTTGATCACCAACCCGATATTCTCGACATTGTTCTTCAAAAAAACTTTAATAAACCAATGTTCCAGAATGTCATAACAGAACTCAGCTCGGATCATCTTCCAGTTCTTGTATTTTTTGCATGTACATTATCTGTTAAGCAACCCAACCCAAAACTTGTCAACGGGAAAATAGACTGGGATCATTTAAAAAATTATTAGACAACAATTTGCATTTTTCTAAAAGCCTCCACACCAGCGAGGACAGAGATTGATGATAAACCACAATACAACATCGATACAAAGCAGTACAAAATTGGCCTGCAAACCACAAAAAACGACTATTCCGAGACTACAATTATCCCCGAGATACATATTTGAACTAATCAAAACCAAAGACAAATTCGACGTGAATGGCAAATAACCTAGAACCCCACATCCAAAAATCTCCTAAGCACTATTACACACCTAATCAAAAGGGAATTAGACAACATAAGAATAAATTGTTACAAGCAACAGATAGCTGATCTTAGTCCAGGAGTCATAGGGTTATGGAGAACAACAAGAAAGATATTACACCAAAGAGAAGAAATTTCCACACTAACTACAGAAACTGGCGACAAAAAGTATAGTTCCGACGCCGAAAAAACTGCTGTTTTTGCATCGCACCACGAAAAGACCTTCACTCCAGCAATTACCTGCACACCAACTCATCTTATGCAAGTAATTAACAACGTTGAACAAAATTTACCTACACCGGATCGCATAAAATCAACTTCACCCAACGAACTTAAAAGTATAGTAGATACACTACCCAAAAATAAAACTCCAGGACATGATCTCATCACAAGCAACATCCTCCAACACCTAACAGATAAAGCACTCGCCTACTTAAGCACCACTTATAATGCTTGTTTGAGACAGGGGTATTTCGCCCAATTATGGAAACATGCACAAATAATTATGTTTGCAAAACCAAGTAGAGACAAGAAAAAAGTAAACAACTACAGACCGATAAGTCTCTTAACTTCACTATCTAAATTATTAGAAAAGATCATACATAAACGCTTGATTAACAGTATTGAAAATCTCAAGATATTACCTACATTTCAATTTGGATTACGAAAAGGTCACTCAACCTGTCATCAATTACAGAGAATATGTGCTTATCGAACGGGGCTTCGAAAGCAAACTATATATCACAGGAATATTTTTAGATATCGCACAGGCTTTCGACAAAGTGTGGACCGAATATTTTAAAAAGAAGCTACTAAACATAGATATGCCTACCAACCTTAAAGCCATCATCTCCTTCTTCCTAGAAAATGGAACCTTTGCAATTAGGGTCAACTCAAAGTTGTGTGAAATCAAAAAAATTTGTGCTGGCGTTCCACATGGCAGCATACTATGACCAATCCTATTCAACATATACACCTCAGATATACCTGAAATTACAACAACGCTAGCAACATTTACCAATGACACGGCCATTTTTACTCAAGTGGCCAAACTAGAAAATGCAGTGCTTTACAACATGCCACGAACAGCCTGTCTTCTTGGTTCAAACAATGGAATATGCAAATTAACGCTGATAAATGCCAACCCATAATATTTACCCTGCAAAGAATTAATAACCCCCTTAATGTACATATCAACAATACTATAATACCTTGGAACTAAAATGACTCTGCAGTTAAATACTTAGGAGTTTATTTCGACATTCGGTTAAGTTGGAAATATCACATTAATCACAAATTAACGCAAAGCTATACTGGACTAAGACAATTGTATCCCTTGATAAATAGAAATTCAACACTAAAAATTGAATGTGCGGTACTTTTGTACAAAAGTCTGCTACGACCTTTGGCACTATACGCATCACCTGTATTGTGTAATACTTCCAAAGCAACATACAAAAATTGCAGAGATTTCAAAACAAGGAGTTGAGAAGCGCAGGTAACGTACCATGGTACATACGAATCACACAACTACATCAAGAACTAGGCGTATTATACGTGGAATGTGCTAACAACTTTATTACTAACTCAAGTGCGTGTAGTGGTGCGGTACACTATGAAATGTTTCAAACAAATATCCACACTAGACTGAAACGCAGGTTACCACAAGATACCATCCAACCTAATCGCAAATACAATTAAATCACATTGTTATGGTCATTATTGTTATAGTTAATCATTATTATTTATTGTTATTGTTTTTAATAACCCATGAGACTGCTAATTAGTTTCATTCTATTATAATTTAGTTATTGTATTCTAATTTATCAATGCTATGTATAACAAACTATCATTTGTTGATCTGGCAATAAACTTGTAATAAATAAAAAAAAATAAAAAAAACTTTCCCAAATACTTATATACATTCACAATTTTAATTTTTGATTTAGTAATAACCATATATTTGGTTTTATTTATATTAATCTTAAACCCATATTCGTGACAGTATACATTAAGCCGTTGCATTACGTTCTGTAGATTGTTGATGCTGTCTGTTATTATTACCGTATCATCTGTAAAACGTAAATTGTTGAGTTTCTCTATTTATAGGTATATTTTCTGTGAAATCTAATAAAACGTTTTGAAATATTCCTTCACAATAAACATCAAAAGTAACGGAGACAGCACCCACCCCTGGCGGACCCGTCTCTGAATTTTGATATTCTTGGCAAATTGATTGCCAACTTTAACTTTGGCAGTACGATTTTAGCATAGACAAAAAATAATTTCTATATTTCAGCTGTCTATATTCTTATTATTTAGGATATCTATTAGTTAACCATGTTGGACCCTATGGAAGGCCTTTAAAAAGTTTACAAAACACAAATAGATGTTGTAATTTACGTCAAGCACTTCTAAGCTAGTGCATTTAAACCAAATAAAACTTCTCTCGTGCTCTTACCATTTCTAAAACCAAATTGCGTGTCACTTATTTTATTTTCTAGAGGTTTAGCAATTCCTGTAATGTGATTTTCAAAGACATTTGAAACGTATGGCTCATTACAGCTATGGTTCTGTGATAAATTGCCTCTTGCCGTAACAGTGTCTGTCTCATCTTTCAGATATAGCAGCAAATGCTAGACAATTATCTAAGAACGATGAAACCACGAATAAGTATTGCCGGAATGCAATTTTTACGAAACGTGACAAACAGGCAAAGTAACATCATCATAAAAGGTAAACTAAATATATATTTAACGAAAATTAAATAGCCCAGTCAGAAATGGCACGACCATATTCCAAGAATGAAGAATGACAAACTACTGAAAATAAATTATAGATACAGACCAAGAGAAGGACGATGCATAGATATTCCGAAAAAGCAATAAAAAACCAACCATAAAGAATAGAAAAGTGTAAAGCAATAAATAAAATTTAATTCGCGAAAGAGAAAAAGGTGACATTTATATAAATTCTACCACCAACGTTAAAATGTAGCTTTTATTTAATATTTTAAGTAATTTTCGCGGTTAAGCAGCAAAAATTGATGATATAACTTTCAGAATTTTAAGCGTAAATAAATTTTTAAGTTGGTCTTGTTTCTTATTTGTTAATTTGCTTCCCACAGAAAAAAAATTATAATTTCAGCCAAGCTATCCAAAATTTGAATGAAAAGCACAAAAATAACAGAGTAACAATAAAAAGTAGAGATTTCGGTAACGCCAACTCATTTTTTATTTTTGTCTTTTTTACTTTTTCAATTATCGGTGAAGCATTTTATACCTCTGTGCAAATGCTTTAAATCATTTTTAGTCAAATTTCTTGAAAAAGTAATACTCTCCATAATTAAAGAAATAGTACTGGAAAGGGACATACTTCCCCCACATCAATTTGGGTTTCATTCATTTCACTCGACCACCCACCAGCTGTTTAGGATAAGCGAAATAATTGAGAAAGAATACGAATACAAAAACTACACTGCCAGTATCTTCTTGGATTTGAAGAAGGCGTTTGATAGAGTCTGGAATGAGGGACTAATTTATAAAATTAATTTGTTAAATATACCGATCTACCTAATAAAAGTCACCCTCTCATTTTTGTCCAACAGAACATGCAGAGTTAGGATTAATACAACAATATCCCAAGGGAGCTTATTGGGTCCCATATTACTTAACCTGTATGTACATGACTTGCCTGTAGTTAATAGCTCAACACTTGCTATATATGGTGATGACACGGCGATTATAACTCAGAACTTCAGTGCCGAAACCGCAATTACGCACCTACAACACGCTCTCAACCTAACGATTGAATGATTTACCAAGTGGAAAATAAAAATAAATCCTGTAATATTCCAAGCAAAGTTGTTTACTCTCAAACTATACACGTAACTTCTAATAACCAAAATAGACAAAACAGAACCCTAAAGACTCATCTGTGAAGTATTTAAGAGTCTACTTGGACGCTAGGCTATACTGGGAGTTTCACAGTAACCACAAACTCAAAGAATGCCACACCCGATTGGGTATTTTATATCCTTTAATAAGCCGTAATTCCCATCTCAGAACCGAATGTTCAATTCTGATTTACAAATCAATTCTCCGACCAATACTTGGTGCAATAATTTGGTGCAACACGTCGAAGACACCAATATCCTGAATAAAGTGCTTCGAATCGCAATAAAGTGCCCGTGATTTGTGCGTAATACCCAAATTTACAAGGAACTACGTGTACCATTAATAACTGATTTTATCTATAAAATAACTCAGAAAATGTTCCAGAACCTAGTATTATGTGCAAGTGCTACCAGAACTAGGCTAAAAGAGATCCACATACGCCTTAAACGAAAAATGCCGCAGGATTTAGTTTAATTTATTAAAAATATAAAACCTTTGGATGTAATTTAAAGGCAGAGGTGTAACATTTAACTTACTCCTCACTAGATTATAAGTTCATTGTAGTTAGATATTTATGTACAACAAAGCTATGTATTGCACACTGTCTTGCAGATCTAGCCATAACAAATAAAAAAAATTTTTTTAGTATTACTTGATCTGCCTTACAAATGTTTTCGTCTTTTCATTTGATAATCGCAATTTTACTTTGAGTTGATCTGTAATTCTTGCTGCCAAGAAACAGCTTGAAATTCTATTTGATTTTATATTGTACTTGCAAGAGCCAATTGAATAATTTGTGTAAAACATAATCATAAATTTTAGAGACTAATTTGTCAAACTAGCTTAAAGTATAATATATTATATTGAGCTATAGTCTCTCAAGCAAAGTTTTTGTTTCAATACCATCCAAGGCTTCGGAAAAGATTTTAAGCATGGTTTAAGATTCCGTTTAAAGAGTAAATGGACCTTCCACGTATTCTTCAAGTTTTATGTGAATATGGCCATTACGTTGAAGTAATAGTAAACTTTATATGGACATTTCTAAATGTATATAAATAAATCTTTTAAAATTTCTACTATGCAACGTACATTCAGAATGACATTCCAAAAAATAATGTTTAATACACTTAATATTATTCAAAATAAAATCTTTGTGCATCAATATATTGTTTCCAGTGATTATGCTACATAAGTGCCTACAATACTTGGACTAGAAGTTCCTTTAAACCACTGGTGACATCAGCCTGCGCATTTTTAACAGTTGTAAAACAGTGCCCTTTTACGATGAAGTTGAGCTGGGAAAACAAAGTGGAATGGGACTGTAAAAAGCTTGGGGCAGTATTTTCACGGTTTGTTTCTATAAAAACTCTCTCACTAGCAGCAATAGTCGTATTAAATATCCGTTAAAGCATTTCTATTTAAAATGCAGCGTAGACTGTCTGTTAAAACGGTACTAACTTCTTATGGATAAAAAATTTTGATTTTATCTTTGATTCGCTCTTTAGACCTTGGTTGGTCAAAAAGACTTGAGTGTGTGTTACTGAGAGCTATATTTTGTTTCCAGATCGTGCACAAAACACGTTTTATTACCATTTATTATTGTCCTTAAAAAATGAAGCTGACTTCTCACACGATCCAAACAAAATCGACATACCGTTTTGCATCTCTTTGTGGGTGAAAACTTTGGGATTTAATTTGGCAACAACTTTGCGCATCTGCAGTTCTATCATGATAATTTCATGCACAATGAGTTTTGAAAGTTCTACTTAAACTGCCACCAGTCTAACATGCAAACGTCGGTCAGAGTCGCATCAGTCATATTGTCCAAAGTGTAAGATGTTGATGGACACTGCGAGTTGTTCATCTTCCTCCTCCTTAAATGCTCTGTGCCACTTAAACACATGTGCGTTCTCCCGTAGGCTCTTTTTATCACAACATCAAGCCTCTCGGTCCGGATTCTATGATTTTAATTCAAAATTTTATCACTCTGTAGGCGATACTCACTCTAAAAGGGCTCAAAGCGAAATGAGTTGGGTCGGACCATTCACCTGACATCCCTACCCGATCACCAACTCCAAAGACTCCATCGCTGAACCTTTCGCTTAGACCAAAAAAATAACTGGTTTGTTCTCAAAACTAGGTCGGTGAAGTTAAAATGGTAGTAATTTTGGGACAAACAAAATATTTGGTGATCGTAAAGATTATTTTTAATAAATTTAGTTTCAAAGGAGTTTCTTGAACTACAATAATTTTTCTGTTTTGGCCTGTTAAAAATCCATTTGATTTTCTACAAGTGCTCTATACCACTTTTTTTTTTGTTTTGGTGAAGTATCTTCAACGATTTCCCAAATGATTATAAACACTCATATTCCCAAAGCTTAATTCACTGGTATCTGTGAAAATATTTTCTACTTAATTCAAAAAACTAAAACGTACTATCGCACACAAAATGGCATATGGGCTTTTGCTCAGCCGGCGAGTCTGCATACGCCGTCGGCGGAACCCTTTGAGACGAAAAGTGCTGTCGAATTAAAATTTCCCGCAAATGATCTACCGCTAAGCCAGGGGCGAAGCCCGGCGACATGCTCGATTCGCATCGCGGCCAGTGCGGCCGCATTTAACCAACCCGCAATATATATTCGACCCGCAACGCGGCCAGTTCGGTCGCATTTAACCAACCCGCAGATAACTACCCCGCAAGACATACTCGATCCGATTCGCATCTCGGCTAGTGCGGTCGTGTTCCAGGCACGACGACATCGCAGCAAGGTGGCCGCCGTGAAACCAACGCCGCCGAAGCCGAAGCCGATTACAGATGAGCGATTTGACAATTACTTATCGGTTTAAGGGACGATTTGGAACTCAACGTTTTACTTTTCAAAACGGGCCGTACTTAGTTCCCCACACCGCACCACGAGGGCACGGCTATTTACACACCTGCCTCTCCAAGGCGTTTTTTGTTTCCACAATATTGTTCTCATGATAGTTTTCTATTGTATGCTTTATTGTAACAAAGAACCATAAAGATACTAATTTGTGTAAAGGACTTATTGGGTTAAAGCTTGGCTTTAACTGTGAAAAATAAATGTATAATATAATTCAAAATTCCTCAGTGTGATTAATGATGTTTTAGATTAATGAATTTACACTTTCTTAATTCTATTACCAATTTTAGTATATTTGTTTCCTGTTAAATCAAATAAATAAAGTAAAATATATAACAAATACGTTTACATATGCTGCTTCAAGATCATAGTTTCGTTGATTAACTAATATTATTTATATTATTATTATAGGTCACAAATACATTATAAAGAGCTTATCAATTTTTAAAAGAATTTAATAATTTTTAAAATTCCGATTAAATCTTAACATAGTTAAAGTTTATTGTTTAATTTACTTTGTGATTATCATTTATACATTTTTGTACTTAACTTTATGGAGGATCAGTGGTTTACTTACCAGTTATTCTTTTTGTATTTTTAGTTAGTTCTCAAAAATTTTCTGCGCAGCTCGCATGAAGTTTAACATCAAATATCTAATTTCTAATTATAAAAAATATCAAACCAACATAATATCCTAGTAATCTTATTAAAATGTTTTTACAAAATGTAAAACAAAAAATAAACGTGTGTTCATATATGTACAAAGCTTCATTGGAGACAACAACATATTTTTTAGCTGACCTTAGCACATTGTCTTACATATATAAATAAAAATAAATAAAATTATGTTTGGAAATTTAAATTGTATTTAATATTTGCAAGCATCTAAAATACTTTATTTAATTTCTCTGTTTAATTAATTATATTGTAGAACTGGCGTTGTTAGATTAGGTAAGTACGTTGATTGTAAAGCTTAACTTTAATAACCACCTTTGTATAAAATTTGAAGAAATCGTGGCATGGCATATTTAGTCCTTAAACGTGACGGCAAACAAAGCTTTAAATCCGTTCCGAAGCTTTGGGCGGCACTAGAGTGGAAAGGACTGAGACAATTACGTGCCGGGTTTGCTTAAAACGACTACCTAATTGCAATTTATGACAATGTAACACTTAACTAGCAGAATAACTCTTACAGAATCAATGTGAAAGCATATGGAGTCGACAGGAGAACAAATTAACTTCGATACGATAAATAAAACAACTAAAGTATATGTTTAAATATTTTTGGGTATAATTAAAGTCTACAATATTTAGTTAAGCTAAATTTTGAGTAGGATAAAAGTGATTTATCTGCAAGGAAGAAAGTTATTTTTCTCTAAACAGAGATGGACAACCTTATTTTTATGATTAAAATATCGAATCTTTTTAGTTTTCTTGTTAATAAACTTATACAATATGTTGATTAGTAGCCAATTAAATATACATATAGTTATTAAATGTCTGTTTTTTAATTTATATATTTTTTTATTTATTTATATTTATTAGTTTATTATAAAGTTAAGATATTTAATTTTTATCTCCAGGTTACCTATTGTGACACCCGTCTTGTTTTACCTTTTTTTGCGATTTTTTAATATAATGGCAAAGTATCTATGGTAAAAGAAGTTTGTCATTTTACATATGTAATTCTTTAAAACACACACTACACCATACGAGTCATATTCTTCACTACCTTTCTATTTCTGTTGTTATGTTTGATTATCAAGTATTCTTATGGAAGATATCGAAAGCTTTTTATTGAGGTACTTGTATATTTCGGAGGAATGAGCTAAAGTTTAAAACATCTATAAATATATTTATACAAGGTCCATCCCAAAAGAAATGAGCCTTATTTTTTTTCGGACGCGAGTGTACATTCCGGCGTGCTCTGACGCTTGGGGCAGGTGGTGGGGGGTCTTAGCTTCCATACGCGGTCGGTGCAAGTCGGCTCTGAGCTCTCGGAGCGGCAGGACGGGTGTTTCCGTGAATGTCTATTTTCAATTTTCGACACGGCGCGATGGATTCAAAAATCGATCAACGCTACGCAATTAAATTCTGCTTCAAACTCGGCAAGAATGCTACCGAAACGTTTGGAATGCTTCAGGAGGCCTTCAAGGATGATTGTTTATCGTACTCGCAAGTTAAAAAGTGGCACAAAGCATTTAAGGAGGACCGGGAAGAGGTGGCCGACGAACCTCGGTCTGGACGACCGTCAACCTCCCGAACCGACGAGAACGTGCAGCGAGTGCGCGATTTTTTGAACGCCGATCGTCGGTTCAGTGTTTATCAAGTAGCAGATGCCCTAAACATTCCGAAATCGACAGTACATCGAGTCATTTCCGAGGATTTATCGATGCGGAAGGTGTGCGCCAAACTTGTGCCGCGGGTGTTGACTCCCTACAGCCCGGACTTGTCTCCCCCGGACTTCTTTTTGTTTCCGCGGTTGAAAAGAGTGCTAAAGGGCAAGCACTGGGACTCGGTTGAGGACATCCAAGAGAATGTCACAGCAGCCCTCAAGGACATCCCTAAGGAGGCCTACCAGGAAGCCTTCCGGACTTGGAAGACCCGTCTCCAAAAGTGCATTGATGCAGGAGGATCCTATTTTGAAGAATTTTGAGGTGTTGTAGCGATCTGCTCAATAAAACTATTTTTTTTTGAAAAAGGCTCATTTCTTTTGGGATGGACCCTGTATATGCAGGTTTGTCATTTATTTAGTTTTTTTTAGTTCCTACATTATTATGGGTGTTTACAATACTCTTGCGTTGTCTTCTTCTTTTGAAATTAATTGTTTTAAATTCCCAGAAGAAATGGTTAACGTTAAAAGTGATACCTGCAATAAAATCATTTTGCAGTATTTAGTCTACCTCTTTAAACTAATTTGTTTTCATAAAATAAAAAAAAATAAAAGTATAGTATGTGTTTTAGCATGCACGAAATTTGATCTACATCTGTATTAAACAGGTAAAATTAAATGTAATATTTAAAGGCCAACTTAATGTGTGTGTACAGTTTTAGATTTAATGAGAATTTTGCCTGTAAGGTTAGTACACAGCGTGCAATGATAAGTACTCGGTGGCTGAAAAAGTTTGCACTCTGGCGGACTTCCAATAAACTAAAATTAGCCGCGACCATTCCACAAACATATTTAAGGACACAAAAAATGCTTTGGTTGCAATAGTATGAGCCTTGATAGCGTATTATTGTTTTCAAAGTTTTTCATTTATGATTAATGCAAAAGGAATTCAAAAATACAAATTTATCTCTAATGTTTCTTCTTTTGCTTTACGATTGATTTTTGTATACAGAAATATGGATTGCCAATCAATTTTTTTGTTTAGTGAAAATTTGTCAAGGCGAATTATAAAAACCTGTACTTGTATACTATTAAATGCAGTTTTTATATTTTCGATTGACTAATCGGAATTCTTTAAATTCGTGCGAGGTTTTTGGAAAAGAGTCGAAATTTATCAAAAATGGCAACCGTAGAAGAACGACATGTCGGCGCTTCAATACTCCTGAGGCAAAATTGGGAAAGCGCTGAAAAATTCACCCTTTGAAGCATCTAAAATAATGCGAAAGCAAGTATTTAAAAAAAACAATAGAAAAATTCAATAAACATGCCATTTTAAAGTGCAACAATCTTTCAGTAAGGATACAAGACTTGCCGCAAGCTAGAGGCAACGAATCTCAGTCTGTTTCAAGGTATTTAATTACTAAGGGAAATGTTAAAAGTGTTATAACAACTTGTCAAGGGTCATGCGCAAAAAGAAATTCTATCCATCAAACATTTGCAATGCCGACAGAAGTGGCGAGAGTTCAAACGGTTCTGGCAGCTGTTGCCTCCAAGGGAATAAAATAGACGACGAACTACGAGCGAGGCAAGATATTGTTAAACTCAAGAAAATCTTCAGAAAGGATTTATTCGTGCCTGAAATCTGTATAGTAGTGTGTTTGGAATTTTTCAAACAACGCAAAAGCTTCAAAGTAATATAGAATTCTATTACTCCTAGATGATCGCAACGGCGACATCTTGTTTGCGACTTGTAGCTTCGCAAAAGAAAACGGGACAGTTCTCTTATTTTTTCCGCCACAGACGTCCCACTGTTTATAGCCAATGTTACATTTTTGGAGCCCTTCGGACGAGCATGTTCTGAATAATGAACATTTGGCTTTACCGCAAGCGGGTAAAAAATATCGATATATAAAGATCTTAAATCTCTCTAAATCTCTACAATCTTGAAAATTGTCAAAATGAGCAAAGTCGTGTTTGGTTTCTCCAAGACGGGTATCTATCCCCTGAATTCTAGTAATTCTAAAGTCAAGTTCTCTGCTGATACAGTTCTGCGACTCTTCATTCTTTTTTGTCCAAAGCGAAAGATACAATACCAGGAGATAAATCAAAAATTTTGTAAGCTACATCTCCTTTGGCAATTTTTTCAGTTCTATTAGACTTCGTGGGAGAAAAGTCAAAACAGTATTCTAAAATTTTAATTGCTACACCTCGCAAAGCGATAATTTCTATAGAAAAATGAAGAAAGATAGTTATCAACAAAAGAGAAGATAAATTTATGTGATCTTTCTGATTAGGAAACACAGAAAGCCAAAATTAAAAACAGGTTCTGGCTGCAGAAAATTCGAAAAATAAGGAAACTATAGTTCTCTTGTGTTCTTTTTGATGGCTGGGTTCTTGTAGCGTTTTTCAGTGGTGCCGACAGAACACAAACTTTATTTGTGATTTTGTATCTAATATTTTTGTTAATCTAAAGAAATTTTTCAATGCGAATAAATTGAGCCACGTAAGGTACTTTTTATTTTTATACCAACATTTATAAATGGGAAATTTAAGTTGAACAGTACAATTCTTAAAAATGCGTCTCATGGCCCACAACGGTGGCTTATGGACTTTTTGCAATTTTTTCTATAGAACCCAAATTTGTAACAACATTGGTTTAAGGCGTCAGCAAGTGAAATACAAGTGAAAAACGTAAAATACGATGCACAATCTGTAATCATAATAACAAATAATAACAAATATGGCTACCACGGAAATCTACTTCATAAGCTTTGTAACAAATATCAAAATAATTGTAGTAGATAATATCTGCTACAGATAGTTTTTTTTATACTGTCGTCGTAAAATAAAAATTCTTGTGACACCAGCTAATTGTCCACAAATACTTCGGCAGCAATAACATCGTTAAACTTCTGTTCTTTAAATACTTCTTTTAGTAGTTCAAGCAAAGATTATTAAAATACTTTAGGGTACTCCAGAATATATTCTCAATTTTTTGACAAATATAGACAGTTATATCGGAAGGGGGGTTGTCGTGAAGTAGAATAACGTTTAAGATTGCCTGATCACTTACGCAAGTTATTGTGACCTCAGCAACCGTTATTCGATTCAACGAACATTGTTAATATTTTTCCCAAAAGGTTGATTTTCGAGTGAAATTGATGACCTTTACTTTCAACTGCTCATTTTCTCAAAATTGTTTGTGTTACGCGTTTAAAACTTAATATTACCTTATGCCTTAAGAATCAAATTCAGAAAAAACTGTTCTCAATCTCACCTCAAATTTAACTCATCTATCACTTATGTTACTAGTAGTATGACTTTTATTTAATTTACAAATTTAAAAACGCAAGATAATGAATGACTAACCTAAGTGGCTTTTAGGATATGTTATAGGATGCAATCATATGTTGCGAGACGTCATGAGTGACCAATCACAAGAAAGATTCGATTTAAGTGTACATCGAGGTAACCCCATTTTGGCATGTTTGGTAAACATTTTTTTAGCACATGATTGTGAAGGAATCTTATTTTATTTGTATATTATTTACATTTTTATTGCAATGATCGAAAAGCGTTGCTGTGTGTTCGCTGACAGAAAAGTTATTTTAAAACGATTAGTTGGCCATTACAGACATGTAATTGGCAACTTTAGAAGTATATTAAAGGAAAAAATACATTTATTATAGTTTTTTCTCCAAATTTGTACCTGTGTAATAATTTCATATCGTGGTATATTTTTAAAGTGTCTTCTAGATCCATTAATACTAACCTATAAATGGTTAAAAACATTGTATTTATACTTCTAACATATAAATAATACCTTCGTATATCTGTAACAACACTTCATACACAGTCAATAAATTCAAGGTTATCCATTAGGAACGTATAAAAAACGAATAAAAACACTCATGTACCAAATACTGTAAATAAGGTTCTAAGATCCCTTAAATATTTCTCATATATAAACCAAACTTTACTCAATGTAGGGTGTAAAATGAATACCAATTTGTGCAAAAACAGGTAAATGAGTTTGAGTTGAGAATGGGTGTACTTACAATCACATCTGAATTCGGCCCTAAGTCTTCAAAATTACAAACAACTTTGGGCCCTTCGTCTTAAAAAAAATGATAATACAGAATTGGTCTTCTTTAGGGTGGGTTGTTAGATATCTCTACATGCGATGCTCAAAAACAGCGCTCTTTTCCGTTTATCTCATGGGAAATAAGAAATTTTAGTTTGTATTTGATCCACCCGCGCATTGTAGTGATTTGCTTCATAATCGAACAAAACATAATTTAGGTTTTTACTAGTAATAAGGATAGTAAGATATAAATTATGTTTTTGATCTACTTAAAGGCAGCAATAATATGGTTTAATGAAAGTATATTTATCAGAATATTTATTGTAGCAGTAGTCGTTTTTATTACTAAGTTCATTTTTTGATTAAGACATTGGTCTTTCCCTTTTGGTCTGATGTTTGGTATGGATTGCTAGTGCAAATTTAGCAGGCGCAGTTTGAAGATTAGTATACGACATGATATTATAATCTCTAAATCCGATGTATACAAACGGCTTTCTATTATATGCCTTATTGTGTCAATATGAATGCTAACGGGTTATTTTTCTTTCTTGGTCGTTTTGCAATTATAATATAAGAGCATAGTTGAAGTAAATATTAATTTATAAAACATTTTGTTTTGATTTATTTATTCAATTTCAGTTATTAAAAGTACTTAAGTAGCTCTGCATTCATTTCGAATAAAGGGTAATAATTAACACATTTTACTGTATCAGAGATAGTGTGTGACGATTGGGTAGTGAGGGAGAATGTTTGACAGCTATAATCTCTCTATGCGCAGGCCTTGCCTCGACACGTGGCGTAGAGTTTCACCATTATAGTTTTAAGAACTTTATCAACAAGGTTGTCAATTCTTTTAATACATACACATTAAAAGCAATAGAAGATTATAAATTGCCATAATTTTTTAAAGCTATTTCTCAAGTTACTAGCAGAGCAATCGAAGACAATTTTGGTACGATAGTCGTATCTGCTATATATAGTCCTCTACGTTTTGAAATTAACCCAGAACAACTCGTAAATTTTTTGCAATGGAAATCAGCTCATAATAATCGGCAGTTGCAAGGCAAAGTATATCCACTGAAGTTCTAATATAAACACCTCAAGAAGGCGACAACTATTGCATGCCATTTAACATAAATGACTTTTATGCTGTTCAACAAGCAAATCTATTTGCTGGTCTACACATTGCCAAAAACCCTTGATCTGTTAGACAGATCCGGTCTCGACCTGTACCACAATCGCAGTTTTATGTTAATTATTTTTAATGAATACAAAACCAATAAAATTAATTCACCTACGTTGCGTAATAAACAAACTGGAAATGATTCACAGTATTACTAAAATTGAAACTCCATCAAAACCCTCATTTAAGAATGAATATGGCTTAAACAATCAGTTCAAAATTTAACAGTTAGTTCAAAAATTTGTCTGAAAATCAACTCTGAACACAGCAAATTATAATGCTAAACAACACTTTTCGGCTTTAAATAAATTAAGATCAGTGAAGAAATAATGCTCAAAAAGAAATGGCGTACCCCATTGGATAAAACTTAGTACAACAGGCTTGTTAAATAATTTTAAAAACCAATTGAAGGTTACGAATAATGAAAACCATCTAAGGCATTGGCACTTTGAAATATTGTTTATGCAGGCTACAAAGAGAATCAACTGACTAGTAATACATATACCCCCTATTAGAACTGAACATAGCCCATAAGCAAGAGATTATAATGGAGAGGTAGAATATTTGAGTAGCATCTGATTACCTTTTTTACATCTCTTTTTATCAAAAGTTACTTCTGTTGAGGAAGCCTAAATTTTCAAATTTTCTGAATCCCATTGCTGTTGCAAAGAATATTGCCTCTTTTGACAGCGGTGCTCCAAATTTCCACTAAAATAAAATATAATTTAGACATTAAAATATATTGAACGGCAGCTTCATAGGTTTAACCCAGACATTCAATAAAGTGTGGCACGTAAATTTTGTAAATAAAGGTAAACTTAGCCTACCACATAGTTTTTGTGATAATTTAATTTTGTCTCACTGACATATATCCTTTCTGGTGAAATATGGAAATCTCAGTACGTTTTTGTTGTTGCATCTGGAGTTCTTCAGAATAGTGTTGTACCTTATATACACAGCTTTCCACTTTTCCTGAGAACACGGTATTAATAGCTTTACACCACGATTCACTTGTCTCGAGATACCTATCGAGTCATTTTAGCAAAATAGAAGTATGGATTAAAACAGAACTGAATTAATGTACAAAAACCTGTTCAAGTGATATTTTTAACCCAAAGAGTGACAACGACTAACATTGGGTTCACTTATATAGTATAAGAGACTTACCCTTACAAAATACTACCAGTTTGTAGGACGTAATTTATAATATTCTTTTAAGAACCAATCACAAATACAATAAGGTCACCATCAAACCTACTTGGTACTATGATGTACAGTTTAGCGATCTCAATTTAGTAAAACTACAGCATTGTCGATCTAAAGTGCTTTGAATAGTACTAAACGCCTCATGTGTCTTACTAAATCATGTATTGTATGCAGACTTTCAAGTAGATGCGGCTTAAAAAATTTAGCGTTATATATCAGAAAAGAATTAAAAATGATCTAAATTTAAAAGGTCGCGACCGGATGGATCTGCTCGAATGCTTGTAAACTACAATTCAATTTCCAAGTTGTCATAACTAATATACTTTGTACTTCCTACATTATTTTTTATATGTTCGTGGAGTTTATCACAGGGTTTTTGTATTTATATCGTTTGTTTATTATACTTACGAACAGAATGTAAAATATTTTTGGAGTCAAGTAAAAAAAACTTTATTATAAAGTTACTAATTAGATGTAAATGAGTAACAAATTAATAAACTACATAGTAACAAATGGTGATTTTCCATTTTTAACTATTTTATTTCATTTTTACTTTCAAGGATTTCTAAATGTATTTATAATAATAATAAAAATATAATTCATTTTTGTATCGCAATTGCCATATACACAAGTATCTCCAAATTATGCTTTTAACACGCAAATCGACATAACCCAACCAGTGGCGTACACACAACCAATGCAACAAGCGAATACGTTAAATAATATGTACAGCAGCCAAATTTGGTCAAATCAGCAGCTATCACTATCAGCAACAACCGCAATAACAAATATCGAATCCTAACTTCCTAAAAACAAAAACAATGAGTAGAAAATTGTAATTCGTGGCATTAAAAAACGATTACATAGCCCAAGAAAGTTCAGAAACAGCAAAGATAACAACATAAAATACTGGTTAAGTATTTCTATTACAACTAATAGATGCGAAGGATTATCCACAGATGAGGGTATGGAATATGACGCTTACTAAAAACCAATAACGAACCAAAACTACCGCCGATCTTTGACTCACGTGTAACAAACATCAAACCGCTAATAGAGCTCGTCAAAAGCCTGGCAAAAGATAACTACAACTTTAAAACAGTTATCAACACCAGATTAAAATCCAACCACAAACTGCAAAAGAATACAACGCAATTTCATACTTATAAACCCAAACAGAACAGACCTTTCAGGATTATACTCAAAAATTTTCATCCATCATCAGACTTGGAATTTCTAAAACAAGAATTAGATCAACTTGGACGTCAAGTCATAAATACACGGAACATTAAGCACCGAGTTACAAAAGCTCCATTATCTATGTTCTTTATTGATCTGAAAACAAAGGACAATAATAAAGAAATCTACTATGCTAAACTTCTACAAAACTGTGTGGTACAATACAAAGCACCGCATGCGAAAAGAGAAATACCGCAATGTGCGAAGTGCCAAAGATACGGTGACACCAAGAACTATTGTCATCAACCATACAAATGCGTCAAAAATCATGCAACAACCGAATTGGCGGGCTGGGACAACATGCACAGAAAATTTCATACTTTCTCAAATTAAACAAAATTGATGTCATGTTATTATCAGAGGCACATACGCGACTAAAACCCAAATCAAAATATCAAATTACTGTAGCTATTATACAATGCACACAAGTAAAAGGGCTCGTGGAGAAACTACTGTGATTATTCGACAAAACATTAAGCTCTATGAATTAAACCAATATCAATGCGATTACTTGCAAGCCACAAACAATGCTATAGAGGATCACATAAGCACGATGATTATATTTGCTGAATACTGTCCGCCCAAGCACAAAAATAAAAAGCACCATTATAAAAAATACTGCCAAACATAAGGAAATCGTTTATAACGCCAAAAGCGTGCTGTGGGGATCACGGCTTACGACCACAAAAGGCAAGGAACTATTGGCTGCAATAAAAATTTTAATCTCACTGTCTTGTAACAAGAAAACGTACATATTGGCCGACGGACTCTGAAAAGATACCTGATGCCATCGATTTTGCATTAACAAAAGGAATTAACATTAAATAATGCAAGATCCAATCATCATTAGGACTCTCCTCAAACCATTCTGCCATCCTAGTAACTATATACTCAAGAATACAACAAAAACAAAGACAAGTAACACTACATTTAAGGCATACTGATTGGAAAGCGTTTAAAGCAAGTCTGGAGGACTTAGTTAACTTGAACATACGGCTCAAGAGGACATCGACACAGCAGTCTACGAAATAACAAATTCCATCCAAGAAGCAGCCTAGAAGGCAACTCCTGACACATATGAAGTGCAAATTCAAGAAGCCTGCCCAATCATAGTAAAAGAAAAAATCACAGAAAAACAAAAGGTACATGAACGTCGACAATTAACACGATCGACAGAAGATAAAAGGAAGTTTAATACGGCTGCATAAAATCTCAAACACCTACTAATTAAAAACCAAAATATTTAGGAATATCTCAGCACCTCACAGCGACGGATACCAGACTATTGACTGTGGAAAGCCACCAGAAAACTTAAAAGAACACAGCAGGTATCACCACCTGTAAAAGATAAAAATGGAAGATAGTCGAGAAATGACAAGAAGAAGCAATTGCTTTGCAAACATCTATAAACAGTATTTACTCCCTTCCCTCACTGCTCAGCCCAGACAGAAAACTCAAAACCCTCAGTTCACTAGACGCACTTTTTTAACCGAAATTACCTTTTACAATGTTGGAACAATACTAAAAGAAATAAACCTAAAAAAGGCACCGGGCTTGGACCTAATTACTAGAAAAGTACTGCAAGGAATATCACCAAAATGTTTTAAAACACTGGCATTTCTATTCAATGCCATTCTTCGACTGCAATACTTTCCCAAACAGTGGAAAATAGCTGAAATCATACTAATCCCAAAACCGGGAAAACATTTAACTAGTGTCGAGTCGTATCGGCCTATAAGCGTATTGCCGGTGCTGTCGAAAGTTTTTAAAAAGTTGCTGTTGAGAAGACTCAACCCGATATTAGAGGACAGAGGAATCATACCAAACGCCACCACGGCACGACGGAACAAGTACATCGGACAGTCCATACAATAGCCAATGCCTTTAAAAGTTTAAAGTATTGCTCCGCTATGTTCCTGAACATAAAGCAAGCATTTTATAAGATGTGGCTACAAGGTCCAAAATACAAACTAAAGATGGCCGTATCACTACTACAAAATTTTCAACTCCTATCTGGAAGGCAGATGTTTCATGGTCAAACTAAACGAAGAGCTAATGGAACTCTACCTCATTGCTTATGGAGTGCCCCAAGGTAGGTTACTTGACCCAGTCCTGTACACAATATACACAGCTGATTTACCAACAACGAACGCAACAACCATAGCCACCTACGATGATGACACAGTCATATTAATTTTAGATACCAACGCGACTATCACAACTGAAAACCTCAAAACACCCTAAACCTAGTAAAGGATTAGATGAGAAAGTGGAAAATTCAAGCCAACACCTCAAAATCATCGCATGTCGCGTTTACAATAAAAAAAGGTACATGTTCACCGGTAACACTTAATAATACCCCCATTCCCCAATCTGAAGAAGTTAAATATCTGGGCATGCATCTAGACCGGGTGTTTACATGGTGTAAAGACATATTTATGGAGAGAAAACAACAAAATTAAATTCCTTCCTATGTACTGACTGCTTGGCGGAGACAAGGTGTTTCGGTGTATCGTTAATGCTCCCTGATATGTGCCAAATTGTATAATACAAAAGGATTTTAATATTGGGTCAGTGCACGAGGTGATTAAAAATTACAATGTTAAATACAGAACTCATAATTCGCCGGTTGAAGCGGTTTAAGCCAACGGACCTGCCCACCAGGTTTGCTTAACTATGCATCTGTCTACAGCTACATAGCACTGACGTGCTGATATACTAAATTACGCAACTAGCTGGATAATTTATACGTTAAGAACTATCACTAAGCAAGTCTGTTTGTAGTTAGTTAGTTAAGTTAGTCAAATGTCACAACATTTACTTATTGTTCATAAGCAACAGATTGTTAATATACCAAGTATTATTAATAAAAAATATTGTTTGTATCACTAATACCGCCGATTGTTTTTATTTCGGAAAAGGCAAATAACCGCACGAAACTAATGGACTTTATGTTATGGTTGGCAAACATTGCCACAATTCGTTGCCCTATCAATTTTAATGAGCATTAAAAGTGTATCGATTCCTATAAAAGGTCTATCTCGCTTTTAGGTGGAATACAACAACCTCATTGCTGTTAGCAAAAGTTGCTCCTTAACCTTTATACTTTTCGAATTTCATGCGAACTTCTTTTCATTCTCGAAACTCGCATCTGAAGTCTGAAAGGCACAAGATTTTAGTCGAGAAAAAAATTGAAAGCAATTTGCCGGGTAAGTAAAAAGTAACCCGAAAGAAATTTTCTCTTTAAAAATGGAAAATGGTGGGCAAGGCATGCATATCATATATCAATCTGACAATTCAAAAAAGTAAAAGGTATGCTTTGCAGATACCGCATAAATGCTCTTTGTGTGCAACTTGCAGCTAGAAGCAATTTTGAAGCTTCAGCTCGCTTAGGTTTAATTAATAGGGCTTCAAGTGCATCAGTCTATATAAAACGCAGCATCAGACATTAAATTAAAACACAAGAACTTTTAAATGTAGTGCCACTTGCGAGGATTGCAGTTAAATATATGAAAATATTTTAATGATTTATGGTTTATGGTTATTATTGACAGGCTGCGCTCCCCGTATTTGTAGTCAGGTATAAATTTACACATGCTACACTAATGTATACTAAACGAGTATTTAATACTGAAATTAATAATGCACCGCAATGTATTGTAACTTTCGGTACAAAATACAGTTATTTCAACTAACCGGAATAATTCGTTTGAAAAGCTCCATTCTAATGACACCTTTATTTTGATATAATTGATATACATAATGGCAAATTATAAAATCCAAATACCTATTAGTACTCAGGTATTCCATTCGGCCATACCTAACTGCAAATAGCTAATTAACCTCTGCCAATCCCCGTACCCAATTATTCATCATATCAGAAATTCCCCCGCTTACATATACATTAAATATATAGCAAGCATAACTTAAAAACTGACATACAAGAATGGATTACAAGATTAATTCTGACAACGTATATATCTACGTATATCAGTGCGCCAAATTCGTAAAAAAGCTACTTGACCTACTAGTTTGTTGTGGTCCATAAGAATATAATGGTAAGCAACTATTAGTCATTGGTTTTCGTTGTCTGTGTATAAAAATTTCAATTTTGCAAAAGGTTTGACCAGTAACATACCAAGGTGCGTTTGCCATTTTAAGTGAAAACCCTGCAGAATTTTAATGTTAGGCGATTTTGTGCACCCCAAAAACTGTAAACCGTAAGCCCAAATTGTCTTCAATATGACTTTGTAAAGTATTGCCCTATTTTGTAAGGAAAGCTGAGATCAACAACTAATTAATTATTAAGTGGCGAAGCGAAGCGGAGTCACTTACTGACTTCATGTTGTCCGTCCGTCTGTCCGTCTGTCCGTCTGTCCGTCTGTCCGTCCGTCTGTCCGTCCGTTGGTCCGCCCATCCGAGCAATAACTCGAGAACGGTTGGGAATTTCCAAGTTCTGTTTTCATCAATCGACAGGCGACCAAAGAGGCTTGTTTGCTAGTGATTTTGAAACTGATTGGTCAAAGGTCAGCTAGACTAGAGGGTTCTCAAATTTGGGAGACTGCTTCGTCACTTCGCTATGCGTTGTAAGCTTTGCAGGTTTATTTAACTTTTAAGTCTAGATGCTTTATTTTTAAACTCATAAGTTATTTTTAAGTCAGTTTTCTGTCATGCTGCAATTCCAAATACTTCACTTGTGTTTTAACTGTTATAGCAGCATTGTGGATTGTTACTTGTAGACATGTAGTATGTGTCTTGGTAACTATAGCTTGGCTTTGATTTACCATTGCCAAGTGCTATTCTCCATATACCAAACCGCTTTTGGAGAAGACCGAAATAATTTTGCATGTTTTGAGATGCTATCGCTGATAATTCGTCAATATTATGTACTGCCGTATGATCAAAAAGAAATAGCGAGTTCAGTTAGAATATTAGCAGTAAACAATACGTGCGGTATAGAGGCTCATTATGATACCTTGTATTAAACCTAAAGCGCTCTGATGGTAATCGGATGCAGCATTGTTAACTTTGGCCTGGAAACTTTTCTTGTACAAGTATGATTTGGGCTATAGATAGACTTAGCTTAAGAATAAAATTTAATTTTGTATGACAACCCCGTAAACCACATCAAAATCCTTATTGATGTTAAAGAAGGCAGAAGTACAAATTTTTTGTTTCTAATGATTCCATTATTTTAATGATAACTCGATGGTTTTAGTGTATTGGCGAACAGTGTTCACGAAAGCCAAGCTGGTCTGTTGAGATTACACATTTAACTTAGCAATGTCTTCAATTTCTTTTAAAAGCAACCTTTGAAATGTTTTAAGAAGCTTTTAGGTCGTTATGATGTTGGTTTTGTAAGTTGTTTTTTAAGTTTAATTATTATTATAATTAAACCAAATATCCACTAAATTGTATGGTAATAAGTCGTAATACGCTGTTATAGATAACAGTGAAGAGAGCCTCAGTTACTCTCTAGGTAGGTGATGTAAAATCTTCCTAAAAATAGAAAGCAGAGAAATTATTAGAATTAGTATGTTTAATTATCTACATTACTTTAGCAGACAAAAACAGCTTAATCAAGAATGATAGCTAAAGTGTTGAATTGAGTAAATCTTTTATTTCTGAATTATTAGCCTTTACAACCAGTTGTAGAGTATAAAGGCATTTGATTTGTTTTGTAAAATTTAGCCCTAGGTTCTGTTAATTTTTTTAATTGATTTAGATTATATATATTTTTTGTTTCTCAATAACAAGTTATCTTATATCAACAATTTTTCATAAATGAATTCAATAGATATAAACTTCTAAGTACCAATAACCTGCAACTTCGTCGAGGTCATTCGACTCTTTTACTCTAATTCCAAGATCTGTGCATTTATCTAATAATTTTTGAAGTAGTTCCCATTTGGTCCGTTTACAACAAAATCTATGTGTACCTTATTTTCTGATCATGTTTAAATTTAGCGTTATATTAGGTGTCCCATTTTAAAAGTTGCACGCAAATATCTCGTCAGATTCCGCGCTTGTGCTTCGGAGCGGACGGTCGAGTGCCACTCTCCGATAATAAGTGCCCCAAAACTCTCTACCTGCTGCTAAGGTCAGGCCTACACTCTATTATAATTAGAGTTACGAGTCATTTTATACATATTCCAAATTACAAATCCTAATTTGTTCGCGCTTGACTTTCGAAGCGTAAAGAACGTCAGCGATAAGTGTCGGCTGTAATGCCGTTATATGTGTTAACCGTTATCATTGACCGTAAGGTCACTGATACCACAGGTATCATTCACTATTTGTAATTTTATAAACAAATTAATTTAAATTGAACGCAAATAACCTCGCAAATATTTAAATTATGAAATTATCCTATTCACAGCCTTACTATAATTCATATCCAAACCAAACCAACCTACAACAGCAATTTCAATATCTAACCCATAATGCATCACAACAAACTTTTCCTATACAATCCCAACCTCCCATGTACCAACCAAATCCTTACCATGGACCGATGACAAATATGTACCCGATAAATCAGCCTCAACCCTCTACGAGCCTCTTAGCTAGTAATGTGACAGGCAACGAATGGCACACTATCAATTACAGAAAAAGATTCAGGAACCCTGAAGACACTACATATAATCAAAGGCATGAGAAAAAAAAACCAATATTGGTTAGACAACCCAGTTGAAACTTCTAATAGATATGACCCACTAAATATTGAAATAGACGACAACCAAACAAACACCACACAGACAACAATCGTTCAGAAGGACCCCAAACCTCCACCTATCTACGTATCCGATGTCAAAAACATTAATCCGCTAGCGACACTACTGAATAAAATCGCCAAAAACAGTTACACATTAAAAGCACTTGGCAACGAACAAGTCAAAATTCAAAGCAACACAAGTAAAATCTATACAACTATTATTAAACACCTTTTAGATAAAAGCACAAAATTTCATACTTACAAACCAAAGCAAGAACGAACATTCAGAGTAGTAATCAAAAATATCCATCACTCAACAGACATCGCAGAAATAAAACAGAATCTAGAAAATCTTGGCCACGAAATAGTTAATATTTGGAATATTAAACAACAATTAAACAAAACCCATCTCCCCATTTTTATTGTTGAAATGAAACAAAAAGACAACAACAAAGAAATATATAAAACCACGCTATTCATGAACACAAAAATCACTGTTGAACCGCCACATGCTAAAACAACACTGCCACAGTGTGCCAAATGCCAAAGGTTCGGACATACCAAGAACTATTGCCAACAAACATCTCGTTGTGTCAAATGTAGAGAAAATCATCCTACCAAAGAATGTCCGAGAGTAACTAAAGATGATCAAGTTAAATGTGTAAACTGTGGCGAGGGTCATCCTGCATAGTATATAAGCAGCTCCAAGAAAAACTCTTCCCAAGATTAAGAAGCGCAGTTACACACACCCGAACGCTTACTCTAAATTATAGAATTCCTGGGGTCACATACGCTAAACAAGCAAGACAAAATACTCGACCCCCACAAAACTTGGCTTCTAATGCAACCCCACAAACACAAGCGATGGCCTTAAATCACCCGTCAAACGACATGGAAGAACTAAAATCCATGATGAAGAACTTAATTACACAAATGGGAACCAGTACGAATCTTCTAATCACGCTCATTAGTAAAATGACATAATGGACCAACTATTAACTATAGCAGTTTGGAATGCCAATGCACTTAGCCTACACGCCCAAGAGGTCAAACTCTCCCTTGAACTTAATCACATCGACATACTGCTCATAACAGAAACACATTTTACCAGCAAAAGCTATATTACATTTCCAAGCTACTGCATATACAACACTAACCATCCCGATGTAACCGCCCACGGTGGAAAGGCAGTTATCATAAAGTCTAACATAAAACATCATGAATTGGCTAAATATGAAACAGAACAACTCCAGGCTACTACCATCCAAGTAGAAGACAAAACAGCAATCCTAATAATTTCTGCCGTCTATAGACCCCCAAACACTCAACAAAAAGACACTTACTCACATTTCTTCCAAAGTCTTGGAAACAGATTTTTCGCAGCCGGCGACTTTAATGCGAAACATCAGGACTGGGGATCTCGTATTACAAGAACTGACGGACGCGAGCTACTGGCAGCTATAAATGCAAACAATCTACAATACCTATCAACTGGCGAGCCAACCGATTGGCCAACAGATCGCCGAAAGATTCCAGACTTAATTGACTTCTGTATAACTAAAGGGCTAAATACAAGACAATTTACAATCAAATCTTGCTTTGAACTTGCAGCTGATCACTCCTCCATTCTAATTACACTCCACTCAGATACAAACACGACCAGTCCTTCACAACACTAAAACGGACTGGGACCTATTCCAAACAATAATAACTGAACAATGGAACCTGGGAGTTCCGTTGAAAACCAAATATGATATTGAAGAAGCTGTACTACAATTAACTAGTACAATACAACAAGCAGCATGGAAAGCCACCCCTGTGATGAAAACTACTTATACCATTAGCTGCCCAACAAGACTAAGACAAGATAATGGAAAAAAGACGTCTCAGAAAACGCTGGCAAATTACCCGTCTAGAAGCAGACAAACAAGCACTAAACCGAGCAACAAAGAAACTAAAGAAACTTCAACAACAACTTAAAAACGAAGGCATACAACACTACCTTGCGAACCTTACAGGCACTGAAACCACCGACTATTTTCTGTGGAAAGCAGTTAGAAAACTCAAAAGGCCAATAGCTCACATACCACCTATCACCAAATCAAACGGCCAATTAGCTCGTACTAATAAGGATAAAGCTAAAACGTTTGCTGACCACCTAGTCAACGCATTCCAACCATACCCTAGCCAGTGTCCGGAGGAAGATACTAAAATAAACAACTTTCTGGGATCTCCATTCCAAATGAGCCTACCGATTAAACCATTCAAGCGCTGGGAAGTACAAGAAGTAATTAGAAAAGAAATCAACATCAAGAAAGCATCAGGCTTTGACCTTATCACTGAAAAAATTTTCCATCAGCTACCTGAAACCGCACTACGAAAAATCACTCGACTATACAATGCTATCCTTTCCAACAGATACTATCCAAGCGATTGGAAAATAGCACAGGTCACAATTATTCAGAAACCTGGAAAGCCAACCACTGATCCTGCTTCCTATAGTCCCATCAGCCTCCTACCTATCCTATCAAAAGTTTTTGAAAAATTGTTCTTAAAACGCCTTCAACCAATCCTAGATGATTTAGAATTGATACCCAAGCACCAGTTCTGTTTTCGACACTCACATGCAACTATTGAATAAATACATCGACTTGTAGATCAAATTCATACCGACCTAGATGAATATCGATATTGATCCGCTGCGTTTCTAGATATTTCACAAGCGTTCGATAAAGTATGGCACTTGGGCTTCTTCTATAAATTAAAAAAATATCTACCATACCAATACTATGAAATACTAAAGTCTTGCTTAACGGATTGACATTACTTCGTTAATTATCAAGATGAACACACGAACCTCCACCCAATACTATCGTCCCCCAAGGCAGCGTGCTAGGACCTATCCTCTACTTACTCTTCACAGCTGACTTACCAACTACAAGCCTAACTACAACCGCCACTTTTGCTGACGATACGGCAATTCTAGTTTCTCACCTAAATCCGAATACCGCTCTGAATAAATTGCAGCAATGGCTCAAGGTATGAAGAATATCGGTAAACGAAACCAAATCCCAACATGTAACGTTCACCATGAACCGTGATAACTGTCCACCGATTTCACTTAACGGACAACAAATAAAACACGCAGACTCCGCAAAATACTTAGGACTCCATCTAGATCAACGCTTGAACTAGAGAACTCACATATTTAATAAACGCAAACAGCTAGGGATACAATACAGAAAACTATACTGGATGATTGGAAGAAACTCTGTACTCTCGCTAGAAAATAAGCTATTGCTCTATAAGGTGATTCTGAAACCAATATGGACCTACGGTCTCTCACTTTGGGGAAGTGCTAGCAACACCAACCTGGCCATCATCGAGAGGTTCCAGAATAAAGTGCTTCGGGCTGTAGTTAATGCGCCGTGGTATGTGCCGAACAAAGTGATTTTAAGTGGCTTAAGTGTTCCAACCATTAAAGAAGATATAGGGAAAATTGCCCAAAAATACAAAGACCGATTAACAGCACACCCTAACGACCTTGTACATTCTCTAATAAACGAACCAAAACGCCCAAAGCGTTTTAAACCAAACGAACTACCAACGCGTTTCAATGCTGTTCTTGAACATTAAGCTATTCCAGTGCCATTCTATTAGTTTATAAATTAGTTAATTACTTAAAGTACATTCAATTCAAATCATTCGCTAGCAGTTTAGAATAGTGTATTAATTATAGGGGGGCTTACTGGAGCCTGACCTTGCATGCCCATTTGCATGTTTTTGCTTATTGCTTATAATATATACACACCAACTACTTATTGTCCATAGTATACTTAGGACAGATTATAAATAAAGGGGTTAAAATAAAAAAAAATATCTCGACAGGGAAGCCACCAATCGACAAGTGACTTTAATAGAAGTTGTTGGGTTCGAAAGGGGCCATTTAGTTATGTAGTCCGACACCGGGTCCGCCACCCTGGTAAGGCCCTGTGATATTCAGTTTTGTTTTTTTAAATAAGAACTCTGTTTTTTATTGCAGAATCTGATTCTATGGAAAAAATACGTCCTGACATGTTATTAAATATTTTTAGACATCCGGGCCTTATACGGGCCTTATTTGAATGTTTTCTTTCCTAATATCTCATTAGGGGGCAACCACTCACAAGTTCTTTACAAAAGATGTCAGGTTGCAAAGTGCCATCTAATTATGTAGTCCGGCACTGGTTCCGGCGCCCTGCTAAATATATATAATATAGAAATATATTACAATTATTTTAATTAAAATCGTCTTTATTTTTTAAAAACATATTCGGACGTATTTTTTCCTGTAGAATTAAATTCTACAATAAAAAATAGGGGTTTTAAAAAAAAACATTTGATATCACAGGGCTTTATCAGAGTACCGTCTCCGGTACCGTACTACATAATTAGATGTCACCCTTCAAACCCAACAACTTTTATAAAGGTCACTTATCGATTGGTGACTCTCTTGACGAGATATTTGCGTGCGACCTTTAAAATGGAACACCCAGTATATGATGGGTGAGTGATTTTTTTTATTGGATTCATGCAAATTTACAATCTACTTAATAAGGTAATAAGTAAATGGGTTGAAAGAAGTTTACTTGAGTCAGGGGCCATCCATTGACGGCTCTCTGGATTCACCTAGCTAGGTCTTCTGGCCATGTTCTGTTAAGTCTTCTATTTTCCATTGGTTCTCTGAACAGTTCACTGATTAGCTCGTTGCCACAACAGAGACTGTTGGAACTGGTCGCCATGTTTTTTACAGCGGTTGGTCTAAAATGGTGTCTTTTTAAAATGAGCCCTTTGGCGTTGACAGCTTTGCGGCAAAATAAAACGTCTAAAATCAAAAAACTAAAAAAATTCTTTAAATGTGCATAGCTGTTACGTGACTTAAGGAAATTTAAAAAATTTAATTAGAAAATAAATGGCGGCCATTTTTAGAAAATAATTCTTTTTCGCATAAATTTTTGTAGTAAATTGTTTATAAAAAACAAAAATGTGATGTATCAAATAACGGCTACGTCACAAGATGACACATTTTCTGAACAGAATCCATGTAGAATCCGGTCGATAGGGTGGGCGCTATGCTGTCAACGCGGTCAAAAACGTGATTTCGAGAAAAACGCGTTTTAAGTTTTGGAAGGCAAAAATCAACCTTTTAGTTTGCTATCCCTAGGACGTATAGAAACCCTTCCTTGAAGGGTTGCCGAGAAGCTTGCAGGGCTTGAAGACCTACATGCGTGTTGGCATGTGCTTTATTTTATAAGTGATGGAAGATGCGTGTGCAGCGCTTCAAACCGCCAAGAGCGCTCATTTAGAATATTTCTAGCGCGAATTTTTGCTTGGAAACATGTTCTTTAGCTGCAAAGCTATTGATTTAGGCAAAACAAAAAAAATTCGTTTCAGAGTAATTAGTCTTTAAGTAGCTATGAATTTAGTGCCAAGCTGTCAAAAATATTCTTCATACTCCTGTGTAGAGATACCTTGCAAAGCCATAAATTGGTGCTATAGTTAACAAATAGACTAGTTTCCATTTAAATTACTGTTCTTTGAAGATTATCGGTTACATAAGATTAAAGTTCGTAGTGCTGTAGAGCCGTTTTAATAAACTTTGATCTTCAATGGGCTGTTCTATCAGTAGCACGAGTTTAGGAGATGAGTGATACGTCAATTTTTTGTGGTTGTAGTGTGTAGTGGTTTGTAATTTCATTTGCATTCTACAATGCGATACGTATTTATAAAACCATTTTTAAGTCAATTTATTTATAACCATGGTTAGCACACTGAGCACAAACTATTATGATAAATTAATTGTGCAAACATATTTTCAAATTCATTTAAGAAGCAACTGATGTTCACCATTTTTTTGCGTTATAATATTTCTAGCAGAATTAGCTTGCGCATAGAGTACCCCGCTTTTAGTAGTCTTTATTTTAATTTACTATTTGACTACATAAAGAAAAAGTTAAATTGTTCAAGTTTGAAGACGCATGCTGCTGTCGTAAATTAATTAAGTTCCTTCTGGCTGGCGCTTGCCTCGCTGTTTGCAAATGTTTGTAGACTGTATAGCTTTTATAATTTGCTGGATGGTTTTGCTCGCATAAAGCACTTTTAGCAGACATATCTGACATTTTTTGGCAAGAGGTGGAATTGCGTTTTCAACTACATTTAACACATACATAGGTCTTTATGGAGTAGTTTAGTGTGTCCATAGCCTTGGCGTTGAGTGCATTGGAATATTATATATTTTTTCTAGATGACTCACCCCTCATTTTAATGTTCTTTAGTTTTCAACTTTATATGGGACAAAATTTGTAAAATGGGCCACTCAAAAATCAGTGGTTGGAATAATTTAAAATAGTTCACATATCTTGTTAGTACTTTAAAAAAATAAGAGACACGCATTTTTCTTCTTTTTGAAATTTCGCCTTTCTTAAAAGTTATTAAAAATAACATTTTTTCACGACATTTCACAAAAATTGTTTTTTTGGTTGGTTCAACGAATATTTATGATTTTGGTGTGTACATCGATAAATAATAGTATTTTGTAAATATAGTTTCAGAATTCATCTAAAGTGTAATTAGTTTAAACAAATTGATATATTACAAAAAAAAAGAATTATTAATAGTTCTCAATTAGTTATAATAATCAGCGTCACAAATTTCCATTATTTGTTTAATTTAGAATACACGAGAAAAAGAAAAAGTTGGTAACTTGTATTCAATGAAGAACTAATTTGTTTTGTTTACATGGCTTTTTGATGCGCAGCGCTATTAGTAAAGTAAATTAGATATCAAAGTTGGTAACAGATCAGCAGAATGATAATTAGCTTATTCTAGTAAATAAATTACATTTGTTTCCATATTAAAATTTATTAAAACAGAACAATATAAAATACATATTTTTAAATAAAATTATAAAGTTAATCATCTATATTAAGCCTTACGTGCTATCCTAGTTTTAATAACACTTTCAGTGACAGTGACGTCATAGCTGATAATTACATAATAGTTTGATATTGCGACGTCGATTCCTTTTGGTGCTTTCAGTTCAGGTGAATATTCTAAATCGTCTTGAAATCGTATTTGAAATTTTTCCAAGTTTATTGCTCCGCTTATTAGGCGAGGAGCATGTGTGTTTAAATGTAGAGTAGCTGTAAGTGTTTTGAGTACTAGAATGTTGATCCAAATCGAGCTAGTCGATGACCGTTTGATGGATTTCAGTTGGGAAGTCTTTTAGAAAGACTATATCCAAGATGTCAGGTTGGTGATCTCTACAATTTGGGTAATAGGTATAGTCAGGTGGGGTTAGAATTAGAAATTGAATCTCTGTTGAGAATTGCTCAAGTTTAATGTCTTCCGGGTTTGTAGCTCTGCAGCTTTATAGCGTGTTATTACAGTTTGAGTCGCCTATTGCAAGAGTAGGTTCGGACGAGTTAAATATTGCAAGCAGATCTGCTGAGTTTAGTTTCTTTTTTTGGTTGTTCATACATACTAATCAATGTGTGGCTTTGGATTTTTAGTATTATTTTAATGCCAACAGCTTCAATGTTTGGTGCAGCTGGAGCGGGTATGATGTTGTATTTGATCTGCTTTTTGACTAATATGGCTACTCCTCCTGTTGCTTTTTCTGGTATTCATTCTTTTCTGTGCACCTGGTAGCTTGGTATTGTAAGGTTGTCTTTTGATGAGAGGTGAGTTTATGTAACACATGCTATTGTACCTTACCATGAAGGAAATTAATAGTGATCGTTGGGCTTTTTTGACTTTGGAGTTCCAATTAAGGATTGTCAGCTTTTATATTATTTTTTGTTCTTTATAAGCCATTGAAAAGGAGAGGGAGGAGTGTGTTTGTGTTAAATGCTTTAATTTGAGGAATGAACGGGTTTAGGAAGTCAATTAGGATTTTGATTAAGTTGTTTGACTCTGTGTTGTTGATTTGTTGTTGTGATTTAGGCTGGGGTATATTGGATGTATTGTGGCTTATGTTTGGAGAATTATTATGTTGCGTTTGGGTCTGTGATAGGTTTAGGGGGGTGTTCCATGCGTTTTATATGTGTACCCGCTTATTAAGGTTTGGTCGACTTGCCGTTTGTTTTTGGAGTAACTCTAGATGATGTTTGCATCCGCGGTAGCTCGCTGCGTGATTTTTCCCACAGTTTGTGCACGTATGTGGATCTAGTGCTTTTTTGGGACACTGATTGTAAAGATGTTTTCCTGCGCATTTCACTCACCAGAGTTTAAGTATGCAATAATTTTTAGTGTGAAAATAATGTTGGCAACGATGGCATTGAGGAATACTAATTGGTTTCTTTCTTATCTCAACAGTTACTATTGAATGATATAATGATATTAATATACATTTTTTTATGTCTTTGTTATCTGCTAAGTCTACTGCGATTATCGACAGTGGTTGCTTGTTCTTGGTAAATAATCGCGTTATTTTAATTACTGATAATATTTTAAGTTCGGTTCGAGTTTCTGAATTGTGAGCGAAATTATAATGTTCTTAATTATAACCCTGTGACTTGCTGTTTGGGTTTTAAAGTGATCAAATGTTTTGCTGTAATCTTCCTGTTTTGTTAAATATATTCTTATTAAATTATGTAAAGAATTGTTCAGAAGTGGTAGTATTGGTAGTGTCTTTATAAGAACTGATTGTAACGGGTTCAGCTAACATTCTACTGTTGTAGATATGCAGAGGGTAATTTGAAAATATGCAAATAACCAAACAACTATTGAAATATTTGAGGAAAATACACATTGATTTAAAGTGACATTTAATAGTCCATTCATAAAAAAAAACATTTCTCAAGTTAGGGGACTGCAACAAATGAGCGTTATCAAAACATTGTATTACGTATTCGAGCAAATTTAACTTGTGGGTAAATAAGAAAGCTGTTGTTGATCATTATTTTTGTGTGATTCTCATTATTAAGAAAAGAATCTTCGCAGGGAGAATAAATACTATCATCTACAATCCTTCATGAATCGCAAAGTCAAAAACTGATCTTTAAAAAAGTTTATTATAAACAATAACAAAAAGTGGTGTTTATTTTTAACAACAAAGAGTAACAGACATCAACTTTAGGAGATATACACTACTTGCAAAGCATATACTATTCAGTGATAATATGACCTCATGAGTAATATAAAACTTCCTAAAAATAAAGCATAATTTTGCACTTACGATAGTAAACTTATATCTACCACACTTACCTAAAACTGAAAATGATTTCATTTATTGCAAATATTCAAAGATGAGTAGCGGCTATTGCTACCCAAATATACCAAAAATCCTGAGAGGAGTAGATTAACATAATATTGAGGTGATTTTAAGGCATCTTCCATTTTATTAGGACTTCAAACTTGTTATAATCAAAACCTTTTTTCTTTAAAAAACTATATTCTGTTTCAATATTAAGTTCACTAAGCTTTCAAAAACATTTTTTGGGTAGTTTAAAAGTATATGAAATAACTTTCCTTGGATAGTATATTACAAAGAAAGACAGTACTGGAAAATAGTAGATATACAATGAGCTCCTTGAGATAACCCAGTAAAAGCTAATCATAAATGACACGGATTAATAACGTTTCCTTGCAGTAGCCTTCTTTAAACTCCTTAAAGATGCCTATTGTCTCCGCCAGCAACAATTTTTTTTGACAACTTAATCAATAAAAAAAATTTTATTATCCTTCAAACAACTGATGCCACCACTTTTGTAACATAAGCACAATTTCGCCTTTTTTAAAACCGGTTACTTTGTACATTTTATTTGATTGCTATTTTATTTTCATTGGAGTGTTACAAATCCAAATTTTATCTATAGACACAGAACGCCGCAAAAATCATTTTGTTTTTTCTTAAAATTGCAAACAGTTGGCTGATTTAAGCATACGAATATGATTTTAATTTGAAATGTGCAGACCCACTTAAATCAATCTTTGCAGCATATCATAAGATCGATGATTTTTGACATGATAGGTGCTTAAATTTATTTATCTAAAGTAGAACGATTTCAGTGGAAACTATAAAGACGTACGTAGTTGAAATGCATATATTAGATAAAATTGTAATCGATAGTAATTTTCATGTGTATAAATATAAAAACTAACCCTACACCAATTGGTAGAAGGGTTCTTGATCAAATAAAAAAAAATAAAAATAAATATAAAAACTTCTTATTAGAATAATTTATTGCCATTATTTATTTATAAAAAGGATGCTTTATGACTATGCCTTGCACTCGCTTACAAAATTACTCGTCAAATCATCCAATGTCTGCTATAGCATTTAAGGATGCTAAAATCACTTTAATAAAAATAAGATATTTTAATATGCACAGATGTTCCCCAGTCATCCTTAAATGAATATTAAAGTTACTTTTTTATTCGAGTTTTGAAGCTCAAGCAGTTGCAGACGTGCGAATTCAGTGCTTTCTGCGTTTTTCTCGCGCGGTATCGGTGACCGCGCCGCGCTATCGGCCCAGCCACATACCTGCGATTAAATAGCGCTAGGAATAAACTCTATGCGCGTAACAGCATAATGAATCAGCAAATGTTAATTCAACGACCTCCAACACCAGCTGAGTTTGAATTATTCCAGCAAAACCAGATTCTCGTACAACAGAATCAATTAAAAACTCAAAATGAGATTAATTTATGGAATGCCTGGCAACAATCCCTCGCAACCATTGAAACTCTAAAAGGAAATATCAACCTACTAATTCAAAGGGTAAATAGCCTCGAGAAACCAGTGGCGGTACCCAATGTAGAACAGGAAATAGAAAACAAAATAGAATATCACACCGATGAGGAAGAATTGGAGAGAAACAGAGTGGATAGTTCAGCGATCAAAGAAAAACAAATCTAAAAACGTAAAGCGTCTGGAACACCTGAAACCTCTCCACAAGCGTCGACCTCTAAACTAACAGACAACAGGGTTAAAGAAAATAAAATACCCTTACCGCCGCCGGTAAATTTGGTGAACGTAAAAGAATACCAAACTGTGCATGAAATATTGAATCAGCAAAATAGCATATAAAGTAACTGCTATGAATAATGATGTGTTTAAGATACAATACCGGAAGCTAATAAGCACAGTACGTGACTATGAAATTGAATACTATACTTACGAAGATAAGCAAAATAGACCCATAAAGGTTATGGCCAGGGCATACACCCAACGTGCTCAATAAAATTGATTACAGAAGACCTACTAGCAAAAGGTTTTAAAATTGAAAACGTTACCAACATCATGAAGAAATTAAAAAAGGATAATGTCACTACTATGAAGCCTCTACCGCTACATATGTTATCCTTTAACAAATCAGTAGACATTAAAGATATCTTCGCGATTGATTTAATCGCGGGATTAAAAGTAAAAATAGAACCTTTACGCAAAAATACAGCCCTTATTCCACAATGCAAAAGTGCCAACATTCGGACACACCCAGTCCTTCTGCAATAAAGAAGCTAGATGTGTCAAGTGTGCAGGACGCCATTTAACTAAAGATTGTAGGTCAGCTAGACTTACAAAAGCCAAGTGTATCAACTGCGGAGAAGCTCACCCAGCTAACTACCGCGGCTGTGTAATTGCAAAAGAGCTACAAAAGCGAAGAGAAAAACTCAAAAAGAGAAAAAAGAACTACAAGAACAGATAACGAACAAGTAGCAAGAGCAGTAGAAAACCCAACAGAATTTTCCTACTTTACCAAACACTGTTCCAGTAAAACAACGCAACCCAACAGGGGGTAATTACGCACAAATGGTTGAAGGCAAGTCACAACAAAACACTGCTGAGGAAACAAAACTAGATGCAATAAACAACACTTTGCAAACAATTCTAGGAAAATTGATAAGCAAGATGAAGCTATCAAAGCAATTTTAAGCAGAGTCCAAAAGCTTGAAACCAGCAAAAGGCAGCTGCCAAAAGCAAGAAATAAAAATGGCGTCAATTAGAATAGTAGCCTGGAATGCAAATGGGCTTCTTCAGCACGCCCATGAACTAGAACTATTCCTCTGGGACCAAAAAATAGATATCTGTCTAATATCAGAAACACACTTTACTAAAGAGAACTACCTAAAATAAAAGGTTACAAATTATACCACACCATCCATCCAAACAACACAGCTAGAGGAGGATCAGCGGTAATAATAAAGGAGAATATCAAACACTATGAAGATTCTAATTACGAAACTTGTGAGATACAAGCAACAGCTGTAAAAGTCTTTACAAAATCCAAAGACTATACTGTTGTTGCAATATACTGTCCACCTAGGTACGCGTTAGAAAAGAAGATTACTTCAGACTCTTCCGAACATTAGGAGATCACTTCATAAATTGGAGGAGATTTTAACTAAACATACCTTCTGGGGTTCGAGACTCATCACCACCAAAGGTAATCAATTGTACGATGCAATTAAGCAAGCTAAATGTAAATGTCAGTCTACTGGTAAGCCAACTTATTGGCCATCAGATGGCAACAAAATACCAGATCTAATTGACTTCTTTATACTGAAAACATATATCTAATTACATCAGTATTGAAGACAATTACGACCTGTCATCAGACCACTCCGATTATCTTGACGTTAAGTGAGACGATCATCAATAAGTCACATCCACCATCATTAACAAACAAAAGGACAGACTGGGACGTATTCAGAACAGAAGTAGAAGAACGTGTCCAACTAAATGTCCCACTAAAACAACTGATCAATTAGACGCGGAAGCAGAACTGCTCATTGCTAATCTACAACAAGCAGCATGGAACAATACTCCACGCCAAAACAGAAAACAACTGGGCTAAACTACCCAAAACAAATTAGAGATCTTGTATCAGCGAAACGTAAAGCACGGAAAAATGGCAACAAAGCAGAGCACCTGCAGATAAAACAATGCTAAATCGACTAAGCCAGCAACTCAAACAGGAAATCCGTACCGTTAAAAATGAAACATTTTCTGAATTCCTAAGAGGTTTATCAGACGACAAAGATACTGAGTACTCTCATGGAAGGCGACTAAGAGGTTAAACCGACCACAAAACCAAAATCCACCTATTCGCAAAGAAAACGGTGAATGGGTAAGGAAAGATAATGAAAAGACGGAATTATTTGCTGAGCACTTAGCAAATACCTTCCAACTCCAGTCTGCTAATGACAACGAACCGCTACCCGCGATAGACACCTGGGAAAATAGGGTCATTGATCAATAACCCGAATGAAATTGCCACGGAGATTCGAAAGAACCTCAGCGCCAAAAAGCACCTGGCTATGATCTAATTAGTGGCAAGTGCTTAAAGGAACTACCAAGAAAGGGCATAATGAAACTTACGCACCTTTTCAACGCTGCTCTGCGATTACAATATGTACCGATGCAGTGGAAGGTAGCGGAAGTTATTATGATCCCGAAACCAGGGAAACCACCCAACGAGAAAACATCATACCGTCCAATCTCGCTATTACCAATCATATCCAAATTGTTCGAGAAGCTGCTCTTAAAACGCTTCAAACCAATTATTGAGGAGAAGCAACTTATCCCGAACCATCAACTTGGATTTCGAAACAAGCATTCGACAATCGACCAAGTGCATCGCATCACTGATGTAATTGAAAAATCCCTAGAAAAAAAAGAAATTTGTTCAGCAATATTTCTAGACGTAGCTCAAGCTTTTGATAAAGAGTGGCACGAGGGTCTACAATATAAGATGGAAAAGAATTTACTCATGCATATGAGTCAGATTCTCAAATCATACATATCCGACCGTCACTTCAGGGTAAGATACGGCGAAGAATACTCGGAATTAAAAGACATCGGTGCAGGAGTACCGCAAGGAAGTGTCCTTGGACCAATCTTGTACTTGCTCTACACTAGCGATATCCCTATGAGCGATGGAGTGAAGACAGCTACATTTGCTGACGACACTGCATTGCTGGCTACAAGCAACGAGATAGAAGCAGCGACAAACAAACTGCAAACAGCCGTCAACAACGTCACTAGTTGGACCAAGAAATGGCGGATTAAACTAAATGAGGCGAAGTCTACTCACATAAACTTCACCAACAAAAGAGTTGATTACTTACCCATAGTGATCAATCAGCAGACAATTTCACACGCTAACACAGCGAAATACCTGGGCATGACACTCGACACCAAGCTCAGGTGGAAAGAACACGTCAAGAAAAACGCGAAGAACTTTGCATTAGATTTAAAAGATGTGGTGGTTACTTGGAAGACACTCCGAGCTATCCCTGCATAATAAGTTACTGTTGTATAAACAGATTCTAAAACCAGTTTGGTTTACGGCGTGCAACTTTGGGGATGCACGAAGAAATCTAATGTCAAAATTATACAAACCTTTCAAAACAAAGTACTTAGGAGCATCGTCAACGCCCCCTGGTACATCAGAAATGACGACATCCATAAGGACCTAAAAGTGCCAATGGTCAATGAGGAAATTAAACGGTTCTCGAAGAAGCACGAAACTAGATTACATGAACATGTGAATGTCGAAGTGTTACAATTACTCGACAACAGTGGACTTACTCGTAGGCTAAAAAGGCTAAAACCTTTCGATCTAGTGTAAGTGCAGTTAAGTGAAATAAGGGCAATTAAAACAGGTGAAATAAGTGTTTTAAACCATATGTGGAGTGCGCCAGTGGGAACACATCCATCAAACGCTAAGACTTGCTTAGATGTAAGGTAACCTAGATTTAAGTAAGAACTGTTCGAATTAAATTGCTAGATAGTTACTTACTAGTTGCAATGTATGCGCCAAGTGCGTAAATAAAAAAAAAACTTTTTTTATATATACTTTTATCTTAAAATTCTCCCCAATAATTTCCACCCCTTTAAAAATAAAGGAAAAAACAGGTCAATTATTTAAAGAGATGCATATCTTGTACTGTTTTGGAATACTTTTAACTAAGAATCAATAGAAGATTGTATGTTATGTTTATTATTTTAGCGTCGGTTATTACGTTAGAGTTATAATTATACGATTAGTCTATTCCATAACTTGTTCATTGTAACGTGCAGCTCGCTGTTAATTATGTCTCGCATATATATGTGTTTAAGTCTTTGTGAAATGATTGCATAAACTGCAAGAGGCATTAAAATGATTATCAATGGCTTGGAGCGGAACAGTTGCATTATATTAATGTTTTGGTAACTGACACAAGCATAATTCGGATCGTATGCTAATTTTACTTATTGCTGTATTTTCTAGTATTAGTTGTATTTCCTTGAGTGTAATTGAAAATCATTTGCATTGTAGTATAGCAACGTTGCTTAGTGTAATAAATAGACAAATTAGTCGTTTTATTGTGACATTTACATTAACAAGTTTTATTCTTATTTATTCAGTCACTTTTCCGTATAAATTTGTTTTCTTTGCAAGAGGTTTGAAGCAGATTGAAGAAAATCTTGGTAACTTGTACAAAAAGCGCTGTCATTACAAAAGTTAGCTAAGTTGTATTTGATGTAGTAGAAAGTTAGTATAGAACGAGATTAAACAAAATTATAAAATTCTATTTCTGTTTAAAAATACCGATTTGAGAATATGATTAAAGCTAAACATTATATTGAAGTTTGTTTTTCTTTATTATAGAGTGGAATATAAATTACGTGTGTCACCTTGTTGTATAACCTCATGGTCTCTTTTAAATTGAATCCGATAATTTGGTATTTATCTGTGTAACAACGTGCTTTTGGCCATTCGTTCTACATACAAGTTTCGATGGCTTCCTAACAATGAATTAAAATTAATGGCCCGTTAGAAATTGATTGCGTTCCACAAAACTCGCACAATTAATTCATTCTTATGGCTAATGTATTGTTCAACTACAGCCGCGTAGGAGTCAGATTTATACAAGGCTGTTGTGACTACATTGGAAATTACTAGAGTTTGCAATTACAACATAGATTTATTTACCTAATTTACATAAGCAAATTGCTTTATAGAAAACTTTTTTGGAAAATTGCTAAAGATAAGTGGTATAACTTACGTTTATATTTAATTCTAGTTTTAAAATAAGTAATATGTTAAATAGTAGGGAGGTTGACACAATAATCAACATAAGAGGACAATGCACATATTATTAAAAATGCACAGGACTAAAATTCAAAGCAGGTCATTAGGAAGGTAATTAAAAAGGTAACAAAAAAGCGGCTTGTATATAATTATTATTACATCATCAAATACTTTAGGACATTGAATTTTAAATTTTATGTCTTTAGTAGTACGGCCCGTGCATTGAACCGGAGTGGACGTGTGCGAGCCAAATTTTTACCTGCGATATCGCCGCGCCCGAGTCGCAGCCTTAAGGTCGGGCGTACTTGTTTATTTAATAATTTAATACCCATGTAATCAACTTTAATATTAATGTTTCCCACTGGCAATGGGAATAATCCGCCATCACAAAATAACTCCAATATGTATCAACAATATGGTTACCCACCCTCCTATCAACAGCAACATATACTGTTGCAATATACATTCAACACCACCACTCTTCGAACAAACACCATTAAAGCAGTATGCAGTGCCATCAATCCCACCGGTTCAACCCTCTCCGTATTATACAATGCCCGTAATGCAATATCCAAGGTTGTCTCAAGTGAATTAACTTCCCGCAAACCTTGCCGCAAAATAATCAAATAGAAAAGACCAGCAAGAAATTTTAAGTAATGTCGGCGAAGACGAAAACATGGCTGATAATAACACTTGGCAAGTGGTTCCTGGCAATAAAAGGAAAAGACGGAAATATAACCCACAATTAACTCAAACATTCAACTTAACACAAACAAACCAATACTCTAGTTAACAGAGGAAACAGATGTACCAGGGGCTAGCAGCAACACTAATACTACGGGTCAAACTGTTCAACTGCCAAAACTACCGCCAATTTTTGTTCAAGGTGTCGAAAACTATCAACAAATGGTAGCTAGCATCACGCACATAGTCGAAAAGGAACAATATACCTCTAAATGTATGGCCAATAATGTCGTTAAAATCAATGTTCACACGCCTGACTCATACAGGAAATTGACCGCCCATTTTTAGATACCAACGTTATATTTCCACATATCAAAACAAGCAGGAGAGGGCGTATAGAGTAGTTGTACGGCATCTACACCCCACAATCCGATAAATGTAATAATAGCAGAATTGGCAGCAAAAATCATAAAGTTCGAAATATTAGCAACATCAAACACAAACAAACTAAAGAAGCCCTGCCGTTATTCTTCGTGGACTTGGAACCGGCCGATAACAACAAAGATATTTATAAATTGCAGTATCTGCAGAACCTAAAGATAACGGTTGAACCACCTAAGCAAAATAAAAATATAGTACAATGTACAAGATGCCAAAACTTTAACCACACGAAATCATACTGCAATCGCCCATATGCGTGTGTCAAATGCAGCGGTAACCATGATACAAGAACGTGCACCAAAAATAGGGATACGCCGGCAACGTGTATCTTATGCAATGGACCACATCCTGCCAACTACAAAGGATGTATGGTCTATAGAGAATTACAAAACAAGACCTACCCAAATACACAGCAACCAAAGAAACAACCTGCACAGTATAAGCCAGATATAAGAAATTTCCTCCTCTGCCAAAACCTAATGTTTACGCTGATATGCCGATGCATACCTATAGCCACGTTACAGCAAATAAACCAGACTCATCTAATGACCTCACCCTCGCACAATTCCTTGCCGAGTTTAAGGAATGTTCAATCAACTGCTACAACAAAATAGCATGATCCTCAACATGCTCACAACAGTAATTGCCAAATTAGTTAAATAATGTCTAAATTCATACGTATTGCATTATGGAATGCCAACGGCCTCAATCTAAAAAATTGGAGGTAGAAGTCTTCCTTCAAATGAACAAAATTGATGTACTACTCATAAGTGAAACACACTTTACAACAAGAACGTTTATAAAATACCTCAGTACAGCATCTACCACACTGTACACCCAGATAATACAGCCCATGGTGGCGCAGCTATTATTATTCGAAACTCGATAGTTCATCATGAATTACCAAAATACGAAGAACCGTTCCTGCAAGCTGCCGTTATCGAAATCAGTAAACTTCCTAGCCCAATCACACTAGCCGCTGTATATTGCCCTCCAAGACATAGACTAACCACGAACATACTACAACCATTCTTCAACACCCTTGAGGAGATTTATAGTAGGTGGCGACTTTAATTGTAAACATACAAGGTGGGGTCTCGATTAATAACTACAAGGGTAGAGAACTTGAAAAATTCTTACTAACAACAATTACATGCATTTATCAACCGGTACTCCAACATACTGGCCGACTGACGTGAACAAGATTCCAGATTTATTAGATTTTTATATAGCCTCGGGCATTTCAAGAAATTATGTGGACGTCACTCCTAGTTTCGATCTATCTTCGGACCACAGCCCTGTGTTAGCTGTCATTAGCGCTACAGTTATCCAAAAGCAGCCTAAGCCAGTACTCTGCAATAGACGAACTGACTGGGACAAATTTAAAGTACACGTCCACCGACATATAAATATTAATATAAGCTTAAAAACACCGAAAGAAATAGAGATCGCAGTTAATCACTTTATAACAACAGTCCAAGAGGCAGCCTGAATGCTACACCAATGAATATCCAGAAAATCGAGTCATTTAATGTTTCTAGAGATATAAGTGAATTAATAAAAGAAAAAGGAGAGCAAGGTCAATCTGGCAACGTACACACAACGTTAATGATAAAACCACATACAATCGACTTACTAATAAACTTAGGAAGAAGATGTTAGAGGCGCGTAATGAAACATTCCATAACTACATAACCAACTTATCCAAAGAAGATCACAGTATATGGAAAGCCACTAAAGGATTTAAGAGACCCCAACAACAAGTCCCGCCGTTACGCAAAAACGATGGCTCCTGGGCAAGATCAGACAAAGAAAAAGTTGAACTTTTTGCCCAACATCTGGCAGACGTATTCACACCTCACTCTAATGAAATTGATGAAGATGTTAACAACTTTCTCGAAGCACCACTACAACTATCACCCCTTTAAAAAATTCACAATTGGTGAATTACAAAATGAAATAAAATGGTTAAATAATAAGAAAGCGCCGGGCTATGATCTCGTTACAGGCCTTGTACTTAAACAATTACCACGACAAGGAGAACAATTCTTATTGGCACTCTTTAATGCAATCCTACGCTTAACATACTGGCCTTACAATTAAAGTTTGCACAGGTCATCCTAATATTAAAACCTGGCAAACCACCAAATGAAGCTCAGTCTTATCGCCCAATTAGTCTACTGCCTGTCGTGTCAAAACTCCTAGAAAAATTAATATTAAAGCGAATAAACGAAAATAGTCTACTTGAAGAATGGATTCCAAATCACCAGTTTGGATTTCGCAAAGGACACTCGACCACAGAGCAATGCCACCGAATAACCAATATTATTCAGCAATCATTTCATAGTAAGAAATATTGCTCTGCTGTATTTTTAGATGTGCGGCAAGCGTTTGAGCGTGTTTGGCATAATGGGCTACTATATAAAATTAAACACATCTTTCCACATCAATACTATCTCCTGCTTAAATCTTATCTAACTAATCGACACTTTCAAACCAAAGTTGGTATGGAATATTCACAACTGTATCCAATCACGGCTTGTGTTCCCCAAGGAACATCTGATTTTTACTGCAGATATACCGACGACACCAACCATAACATTGGGGACATTTGCAGATGACACTGCAATCCTGGCATGTCATGAAGATCCACAAATCACAACTAATATCTTGCAAGAGGCACTAAGTACAATAGAGGGTTGGCTGGAAAAATGGAGAATTAAGGTCAATGAGACGAAGTCCAATTATATAACATTTACCACAAGACGATCACAATGCCCACCTGTAAGCTTGAATAACGTACCCATCCCGCAAGCAAATGCAATTAGATACTTAGGTCTCCATATGGACACAAGATTAACGTGGAAACCACATATAATAAAAAAAACGCAAAGAAATGGACATCAAAATTAAAAAAATGTATTGGCTCATAGGAAGAAACTCTCAACTCTCAACAGAAAACAAATTACTGGTGTACAAATCTATCATACGACCAATATGGACATATGGCTGTGAACTCTGGGGTTGCGCCAGCTACTCAAATATTGACATAATACAACGTTTCCAGTCTAAGACATTAAGAAGTATATTCAATGCTCCCTGGTATGTTTCAAACCGTATCCTCCACTTTGACTCCAACGTACAATATGTGCGGGACATAATCAGACAACGGGCTACAAGCCACCATGCTCGGCTAGTGGGACACACTAATAACGAGATTACACCGCTAACACAGCAGCCAGTAATGAGACGACTTAAACGGAAGTGGCCATGGGACTTGACAGAATAAAGAAATCATTTACACCATCCCCTAAGCCTTCAAATGGAGGTAACGAGACTGGGTGCACCTCTCTTCAAATCTATTCCAAACTTCACGCAATTAGCTCATAGAATTTATTGTAATTAATTCTGATTGCTAATGTACACGAATTCAATTTAAAAAAAATGTCTTTAGTGTGACTATCTGCGCAGTATTAATTTATGTACATATTGTCATCATGTACATTAAAAAATACTAAAAGAAATGTTACATTCTGTTCAACTAAGCTGTTTATTATTTACATATTATGCATGTTTACAGAAATTATTACTAATAATAAAAATTTAAAGTTCCGATAACATTAATGGAAATATTTCTAGCAAACCTAAGTGAAATGTCAATAGATAAACAATCGTACTGAACTTGTTTCTAATAAATGTTACAAACAAAGAGCTTTTGTGCAAATGCATAGAAGTATTGGACGTAACTATTGTGTCGAGAATAACAATAGTCAACGCCACCATGGGTTGCATTATGTGGATGATCAATATGGTAAAAGCCGCAATAAAGTGTTTTTATAAAGGTTCTTGTCGTAAAATTTGTTTCAGATACATATAAATTTTTAGTATTATTCACTTTAAGACACTGACATTACATAATAAAATTTGTAAAAGTTCAGCCATTATTTAACTCGCTTAGTAGTCGCTGATGTAAGTACGTTTAGGTTCACATTGTTTCATTATAATAACTAATTAAACCTTTCTTTAATTTCAAAGAGGGATTTTTTTGGTTAATGATTTATTTGTATAAATACAATAAGTAAAATTTATGTTAATGATGGGCTAACCAGACATGATTGTTGACATGGGAAGGACATTCCACTGAGTGTCCTTCTTTGTAGTAGTACACTGAGATTTAAAAATTCTAAGTCGAAGAATCTGCTGTCTTTTTTTGGGTTTTTTTGGGTGATTTAATAATGTGTTCAAATAATTAGTGTTCTGTGTTTCTTTGTTTTATTAAGTTCACCTTCAGGTCACTTAAAATATCGGCGTTCCTAGCGAAATAAGACTCGCCACTAATTGTATGTAACATTTTGTTTTGGAACCTCTCTAATATTTGAATTGTTGAGTTGGCTGCGGTACCCCCATCTAAAAACCGTATGTCCATAGGTTTGAAAATCACTTTATAAACTAATAGTTTATTTGAAAACTTAATTTAAAATTACATCCTAACATCCCGTATCGTTTTCTGAACTTGAGGCCCAGCTGTTTTTTTCCAAATGTGACTTCTCCACGTTGCCGTTTGTTTAAGTACACGCCTATGTACTTCATTTCTTGCACCTGGGTCAGTGGGACATTGTTGGTCAAGACTAGTGGTATATTCCGTTTGTGTTTGGTAAATGTAATATGCGCGGCCTTCTCTTTATTGATTTTGACCTTCTATTTATAAGGTCATTTTTCTATTTCGGTCATGTTTTTGTTGGAGGCTAGTAGCGGCGGTTCTTGGTTTTTTGTGATGTGTAACTAATACTACCTTGTCGTCGACAAAGTTGCAGTAGAAAAATCCCTATTCGTGGGAAAATCTGCTATGACTATTGGGGTTAGGGTGCTTCCTTGCGGAACACTTTGTTTGATTGGATGCAGGTCTATTATTTCATACCCATATTTGACTTGGGAGTCTTTTTTTTCCAGGAACGACTTATATACGGTACTGATGTTTATGTTTGAATAGTAGTCCGTCGTGGTATACTCTATGAAAGGCCTGGCTGACGTTTAAAACTACTGCTGTGCAATACTCTTTTATTTTCTTTAAATGCTTGGTTTATTATGTTGGACTATTCTGGGGTCGAATGGCCTTTCCTAAATCCCAATTAGTGATCTAGAATTAATTTTATATTTTTGATAATTGGCTGGAGTCTCTTCGCAAGCAATTTCTCTAAGAGTGCCTAGTTGAGGTAGTAGGCTTATGGGCCTGTAAAGGGAGCCTTTGTTTTGCGGTTTGCTATTTTTCCATTGAGTTGCAAAGTGCCCTGACCTTAGTAAGCGTACTATATTATTGTTTGCATTACTATACCCTTTACGGGACAGTTCTTTAGTCAGTTGGGCAGTAATAAAATTCAAAACATGGAAATTTTTGGGATTTAGATTGTGTTTGATCATCTCCTTACTTTCTTTAACTGTAAATAGGTCTAGAAATGATCACATTTGAAATGGTGCAACAAGAGTTTTTTCGTTTCAATTTTCACTTCAGGGGAATTGGTAATTGATAGTGGTTGAAATATTGATTTAAGATAAGTAGCAAAAGCTTCGACTTATTATTTGTCTGAGCTCGCCCAAGAGCCATCTTATTTTTATATGAGTGGAATAAGCTGAATTTGTCGTTTGATATTTTTGGTGGCTTTTCCTAGGTCGTGATTGAACGATTTGTTTTTTAGTTTTTTAATTATTTCTTTGACTTCTGAAGAGGCTTGACTGTATAATTTTTTATCAGAAGGATATTGAGTAGCCTGTCAAATTTTACGTAATATTCTTTTTTCTGTTATTTTTTTCTTTATTATAACTTGTTCTTTAATCCTATTGATTGAGACTTCCAGAGTAGCTTCCCAAACAGATTCCTGAATACGATTTGATCGTAAGGTAGCCAGGTGCGATACCTTTCGTAACAAAGAAATCGAGTAGATCCGGTTCTTTCTTCGGGTCGCTAGACCAGTAAGTAGGTCTGTTTGTTAAAAAGTAACCAAGTTTCCATGACCGTGTAAAAAACTTTTTCTTTGTCAGGTGGTGATAGCCGTGAGCTCCACATTGTATTTTGCGTTGTAATCGGCTGTTGTCATAAATCTGCTACCCAGAGAGTAAAAGAAGTTTATATAACCCTCTTTCTTTGTGGAATTAGTTTGGACAGCAATATGTGACTGAGATTATAGAAGGTCCGTACCAACCTTTTACCATAATGCTGGTTGCTTGTAAGAAATCTTTTAAATCTGGTAATTAATGATGCATTATGTCAATTTCATTGTATTTAAGAAATATTTCAATTTCTTGTTTGTGATTGGAGAGACCGTTTGCGTTCCATAACGCAATTTTAACATTTGGGCCATTTTTAAAGCTTTATCCTTCACTAAGGAGTTTGATTTGGTTTGTTAGTTTATTTATGGTATTTTGTTGTGCTTAAATACTGCCATTAAGTTGTTTGTTTATTGGGTTGTTGACTGTGTATTTATTTATTTGTTAGAGATACTAGGGTATTTTATGATTGAAATGATCCACATAAATATAATACGTTTTTGGAGTTGTGTAGAGTTGAGTAGATTTTATTTTCCAAATCTTTGTGAACACATCTTTTTTAATTTGCAGAATGCAAGCTGTTACACAGTGCATATGATTTTGAGGTATGCCTAATTTTAGAATTATGGATTCTTCGACACTTGACACAATAGGTAAGATTGCAATATTATAATTTTAACATCCTATAACAAAAACAAATTTGCATTTTTTTAATTGTTAATATTGTTTTAATTGTAAATATTCTTTAGTTTTGAATATGCTGCTATTTGTAGATGACTTTGTTTTTTTTTCAAAAATGCCTTTATTTAACATAGAAATTGATACATGAATCAAAATATTTTTTATCATTATCTATAAAGTTTTTCAATCTTTTGGGAATCATGCCGACGTCGTGCCGAAAAAACAAACGATCTTTTGAGACAATCCACATCAACCCATTTTAACCCTTCTTTGAAATTACGGAACTTCGTGTTTGTTAATGCGTATTGTATTGATTAGAAAAGGTAATAATCTGAGCCGTAGACTACGCTGGGTGCGGAAGGATTTTTCATTGAAGATATAGCAGTGTTTTTTACTGCCAAAGCAACATGAGGCCGAGCGTTATCGTGCAAGAACATCACTTTTCGGCGTACGCTAACTATTATAGTCTGGTCTAATTTAAGTAATTGTTGAGGACCCGGATATTACACTTTGACGTTAAAATGGATGTTTGCCTAAAGTTCACTCATCAGTTTTTGTACTTGAGATTATCAAAATATATCAAATTTTTATCTCCCGACAATCTTTTATATGTGAACAATACTAAATAGTTCTTTGAGTGTTTGAGCTAGGTTTTTATCTAATATAATGGAGCTTCTTCGTCTGTGTTTGGTACATAATGATATTTTGTATTGCTTATTTGATTCTCAGTCAAATATGACATTCATTACCGCTAATGTTACCCCCTGCAAATTTTGTTTTCTTTTGTTTTTTCTTTGTTCAATATGCTCATCATGGTAGTTGCAGAGATGTATTTTTAAAAAATCCTCTCACTAATGGATTAATATCTATTTATAGCTCTTGTGTTTGCTTTATAAATGACATAAAAATTTATTGTTGCCCCATATAAAACACTTAGTCGCTGTAATCCTGTTTTTCTTACAATCAATTTTAAGTGACAAAGCTAAAGTAAATATCAACTTCTTTTTAATAGAATTGTAAAATAGAGATACTTCAGGTTCCCTTGTTGCTTTATTAACAGATATTGGAATTGACGCGTCTATCGTTATTTAGCCATTTTCGAGCTGCTTTAGCGTCAAACCGAAGGCAACTTAACAAATATACGAAATGTTTCTCAGGCGCCATTCCTTTGAACAATTATATTGAAAATAACTCGTAGAAGACAAATAATTTTTTTGTCATACCTGCCATATAAAAGAAACTAAAAATAGCACCAATTCCTTGTCGCTCTGTTTTAGAAACAAACCGTTGGTTAGCTTAACTGTCAACATACCTAAATATTTCTTCATTAGTATATAAAATATTAAGGTTTGCCATTTATAAGCTAAAAATAGTCTTGGAAATAAATTTTAACGAATTCTTGTTCAGAATTTTCTATCAAGTTGAACAACTTCTGTATTATAATTTTTTGAAATGTTCTTATGGCTTTGATGAACTAGAATATTTATAACGATTTTGTCTATAAACTATTTTTCTCGTCAATTTTTTCCCTTTCGATTCGACATCTATTTTAGCTGAAATGTTTCTTTGCATACACTGCTATGACTCACCTCATCAAAATTTCGTTCATTCCTAACATCGCTTTCTAAGTGAAGGTTATCCAAATCGGTTTCTTCTCATTCATAAGATTGTACACGTTTCTGCATCAGTTAAAGCACTACTAGTAAAAGTTATATTTCAGATGATAACAATCATATAGGGAACACTAAAGTGGCGTCGCGTGTGATACATACCACATTTAGTAGCAAAACTGAGAATGAAAAACTACAATCGCATCTGATGAATATGAATTATAACACTATTACTTAAGATAGGTGCCGTCTCCAATAATGCCACATCACCATTCTAGGGTTAATTATTTTTTACACAAAAACAATGGCACCTGCTTACAACCAGCATGTGTTTTTTGCGTGTTATTCGTGTTATTACCGATGGCATGCGTGTGTACTTGTCAAGGGTAAAACAACTATAATAGATTCATATTACAATTAATTTGACGTGCTGCGTACTTTGCTAGTAGACAATATTAATTTTGCTGACATGCATCGAAACGCAACTCTAGAATTATTTACAAATTGTAGACATCATTTTTGTATAATAAAATTTATTAGAGGCTATTTTAACGCAACGACCGTATGCTATCTGAACTTTTTAATAGTTATTGCACTTATGTACATTTACCTAGCGAAAGTAAAATGAGGAGTTTTTAAAGTAGTTGAATAAAATACATAAACAAGAAAAGCAAGCTTTTGTAAATTGTAAAAAGTTTTCACAAAACAGCTTCTGGCATTATAAATCCAAAAACAATTGACCGCATTCAATTTTTCCAAAAAATTTTGCATGGATTGACTGGAGGGAGTAGAAGATTATTTACCAACACAGACCCAATAATGCATTATCAGGTAATTTGAAAAGTTTGTTGTCAGCACAAAATTATCCAGTTTCTTAAGTTAATTCCAACATTACAATATCAAGCACAAGAAACAAAATACCTACTTTGCTAATTTAAAATGATATTTCAATGCAGATTCGCCAAGAGAAGAGTGAAAGGGATAACATTGCTTGAGCCTGGGCAAACTCTAATATGTTGCTCTATGTTTCAAGCCCATAAAAACTCAAGAAATAACTACTGATAATCAGCATTTAAAGAAATCCTAGCTATGCACATATCCGCGACAATAACAACTGATTTAAATGACGTTTTAGTTTAAATAATTTTTGCATATATATTCTCTGTATGTTTTATTTATTGTACAATAAATTAGAGAAACATTATTTTGTGAACAAAATTACAATAATTAAGAGCAAAAAGAAGAAATCAAGAATATAAAAGATATTAAGTATAAACTAAGTAGATTCTTCTAGTTACTGATTTTGAAAACCGCGATTCACTTTCAAAATATTCCCGAAAAGTTCTACATTGTATGTGTAATACACTTTTCATGATTTTCCGTCATAATTTGATTGCAGATTCACTACATGTGCTCACTTATCCCAACTGACCTAGCCAATGACGTCGTTCTCATTTACAAACGCATTATAGTTCATTGCCATTGATTAAAAAGTTATACTGAGGTTACAGAAAGTGTTTTTAGTATATTAATATTGTCTCGATAGTTTTGGAAAATATCATTTAGATTTTTGTGATAAATATTAGCGAATTAAAACAATATGCTAATATCATAGCTGCCTGTAATATTTCCAAAAAAATGTTTATAAAACAACCTACTGGAATATTATAAACATAGCAGTCTTTAATAAAAATTAATTTTTACTCAAAATTGAAGCATTATTCATTGAAAAAGCGTTCACAAACATTCTCATTGTTTTAAAAAATTTTTCCACTAAAAAAAAATTAAAACGCGCTGCCAGCTAATGTGTGTTAAAATAGGCTATAGAAACCAAATTTTTGCTAGTATAAGAGACAAGAAAATCCTACTCTAAAAAATTTAATGAAACTACGAATGGATTGTAAAGCAATGCAGAAGTATTCATTTATAACTTTAATTAATTTAAAAATAATAGGGTTGAATGTTATCAGAAGTACCTTTATATAAAAATTTTAGTTTATCCGTTATAAAAAAGACAGAATAATGTTTGTCAAAATTACACATCAAAAGAGCACGGTGGATAATTATTTTGACAGATGAAAAATGCCATTTTAAATTATTTTTATAACATAAAAAATTGAAGCACTTCTTGATATTAAAGAAGTTGGTAATGACATTGAGAGCCACCTCTACTACTTCTACTTATCTACATTTAGAAATTGCAAATAACATATAAAGTGCAGAAAAGCGTCAAATATCTTGGTTGGACGAGACCACAAATATTATGAAAGCATAAGGTGGACTTTTATAAAACTGTAAATATATAGGATTGTTTATCCAGAAAAAAATGTAACTAATTGTATGCAAACATTTTACAACTTTAAAATAAAACTTTCGCTGCCTTCAAATATTTTAGTGATCAATAATGGCAGCACACTTACATTTTTGTGCAATAATAAAATATAATTGTTTTACACCTACCACATTTTACTTATTATTTTAATAATGAGGCCAGTTAGTTGTCTGTCTTTTATAAACGTAAGTGTGACAACAACGTTCTAAATTCAATATTAATATCAGAATCATATTTACAATTCTACAGTATGGCATGATTATGATTATTTTAATAAATAAACCTTTATTTTAAAGTTACTATGTCACTAAAAAAATTCTGAAAAATTAGTCAAATTTCAATTAGTTGTTACAAAGTATATTTGCGCGTACCAGGCTTAAAATTAATGTAACAGTGTTTTTTTTTACGTAACTAAAACGGTGATTTGTAGTCTATAGATATTTTTGTGAAAATAAGCCAACGAGCTGTCATTTGACTTTCGGCCTGTAAACATCGTATCGGTTCTGGCTGAAGCAAAGTGGTGATTAGTTCGGCCGCAAGGCGCGGCTCTTATCGCGCCTGCGATATTGTGTGTGTACATTTAATAGAAACATTTTTAAAAGTTCAGCTGTGTGCTAGATAATCTATTTCAGGGCTCGAAATGAATTATTCACAATCCTATAATCTTAGCACCGGAATTAATAATTACAATGGTCAGCCTTTACCCCCGCAATACAAATACCAACAACAACAATACCAGCCGTCAATCTCAAATGCATAGTCCCAATCAAATCCACCGCCACTTTCACAAAATGTATCAAATAACTTGCCTCCTAATTAATATCAGCCATTTATACAAACATTTCCAAACACTCAATACAATTTTAACGCCACAACCTCACCTACAAAACGAATCTCGACATTCAATCACCTTACCGCCTCTGCCACTAAGTGATGAGTTTGCAATGGAAAATAGCGACACAGAAGCATCAAGAATTCGTGATTGGCAAACTGTCAGACCACTCAAAAAACGGAAAAGAAATCCAAACTCTCCAACAATTATCCAACTGATTGCAATAAATTTAGCATTTTACAAAAAGACAGTAATATACAAAATAATAACAGCAATAATACCGCATCCAATAACAAAACGCCAACAATACCTAAACCACCACCGATCTTTATTTATGGTATCACTGATTATAATAAAATGATCAAAAATCTAACAGATGCACAGAATCCGAAACTTACCAATGCATCGCATTACAAAACAATACAATAAAAATAAACACTCAAAACCCGAAACTTACAGAAAACTTGTGCGACATCTAAATGACAATAAAATAGTTCACCACACTTATCAAATGAAACAGGATAAGGTGTAGAGAGTGTTGATACGTAATATGCATTACCGAGTCCCAACCTAAGAAATAATCCAAGAACTACAAAAGCACGGACACACCTCTAATGATGTTTTATGTAGACCTCGAACCAAAGCAAAATAACAAACAAGTATAAGAAATCCAGCTTTTAAATAACATGAAAATAGTTATAGAACCACCATATAAAAAGTAAATATAATTTAGTGTACTAGGTGTCAATTACGTGGGCCACATCAATGCGTTAAATGCGGATGAAATTATAGAACACCCGATTGCAAAAAACCTAAAGACACAGCAGCTAAGTGTACACTGTAATGAAGACCATACCGCTAATTATAAAGGATGTACGGTCTACAGGGACTTACTCAATGCAAAAAACAAAGCAAGAGAGCAGACACTGCATACCCCAAATAACCCACAACCATTGCAACAACAAAATACATCAGGTAATAACCCACATACAGAAACATTAAATCATGTGTCCTACGCTCAAAAAGTAAGTGGTGCAAATCCAAACAATCAAACTACAGATTTAGGAGCTCAAATAAGTGTTTTTCCGAATGAATTCAAATCAATGTTCTCACAGCTCATAAATCAGAACAGCATGATCTTAAACATGCTCTCCACTCTACTAAATAAATTCAATAATGGACGTTAAATCAATTCGAATTTCTGAGTGGAATGCAAATGGCTTAGCCAACCACAAATCAGAATTAATAACTTTTCTACAACAAAACAAAATAGATGTACTTCTTATATAGGAGACACACTATTGAACAATGTTCAATATTCCACATTATTCCTTATACTGCACCAACCACCCTGATGGAATGGCTTATGGTGGCTGAGGTTCAAGATTATGTACGACAAAAGGAAGAAACTTAAGACAAGCTATAACCAACTTAAACTGTTTTTATCTATTTACGGGGCAACCCACGTATTGGCCAACAGACGCAAATAAATTTCAAACCTGCTTGATTTTTTTATCCTTCGAGATATAGCACCTAATTATATCACCATAGAAGCATCCTGGGACCTTTCCACCGATCATTCTCCAACAATCGCCACACTTAGTACTCACATAATAAACCGCCCTAAAGTTCCAAAGTTAACATAATCAAAAACCAACTGGCATATATTTAAAAACTATGTACATAACAATCTAAATCTGAATATTCGCTTACAACAACCGGAAGATATTCATAACGCAATACATCACCTCAAACAAACCATACAGGCAGCAGCATGTATAGCCACGCCCCCTAAAAAACTGGGACAGTAACCAGAGAATAACATACCTGTGCATATAAAACACCTTGACGCCCAAAAAAGAAGAGCACGGCGTATATGGCAAAGAAGCCGCAACCCTAGAGACAAAAATGAATATAATAGATTAACACAACTAAAAGTAGTTCTGCACGAAACCAGAAATTCCACATTCGAATCGTACATCACTAAGTTATCAGCAGACGACTGCAGTATCTGGAAGGCACCCAAATCATTTAAGAGACCTATTCAGCACACTCCACCTTTAAGGAAAAACTACGGAAGCTGGGGAAAACAGAGCAGGAAAAGCTTCAACGTTTGTTGAACATCTTTCATAAGTCTTTAGTGCACCTGAACATAATAATAATGATGGCGACCTCATTAGAAACTCCTTGGACGCTCCTTGCCCAATGATGTTGCCGATTAAATTCTTCACTCCAAAAGAAGTTAAAGGTATGATTTCAAGATGCAACAATCACAAAGCACCTAGCTTTGATCTGATTACTGGTCAGATCTTAAAACAACTACCCAGAAAATAACTTGTTTTGTTAACCATAATTTATAATAGTATCCTCAGACTAGCATATTTCCCGATCACCTGGAAATTTGCACAAATAATTATGATCAACAAACCATATAAACCTCAAAACAGAGTTATTTCGTATCGCCCAATAAGCTTGCTCCCGATCATGTACAGCCGCATTCTTAGACATCAGACAAACATTCGACCGTGTATGGCATGACGGACTCTTATACAAACTTAAATCCTTCCTTCCCACGCCTCATTATCTTATTTTAAAAGCTTACCTGACAGACAGATAATTTCAAGTACGAATTAATACAGCAACTTCAAACTATTACCTCATAAGCTCAACTACAAATACTACTACAATCGTTACGTTTGCCGACGACACTGCTCTATTATTCATAAGCGAAGACCCACAAATTGCATCTGAAAATCTGTAAACTCATCTTAATCAATTGCAAATTTGGCTGCAACGATGGAGAGTCAAAGTAAACCATACAAAGTCCACACAAGTCACATTCACGAACAGGATCACTATCTGCCCTGCAGTCTTAATAAATACTTGGGATTAACAGTTGATCATAGACTTATATGGAAGGCACACATTTCTGCTAAGAAAACCCACATAAACCTAAAAATTCGTCAAATGAGCTGACTCCTAGGTCGCAAATCACAAATGTCAACAGAAAATAAATTGCTCCCCTACAGGTGTATCATAAAACCTATCTGTACGTACGGTGTCCAGCTTTCGGGGTGTGCTAAGCCATCTAATACTAAAATTATGCAGAGTTCAATCTAAGATACTTCGAATGATCTTTAATGCACCACGGTACGGTAGTAATAAAACCTTACATGGATATTCTGGAATACCGTTTGTGCAAGAAGAAATTATCAGATTAACAAGGAAGTACCTCGAACGGCTCCCTGATCACCCCAATGAAGAATCCAGGCAACTATACATCCAATCTGAAATCAGAAGACTTAAAAAACAGTGGCCTACAGATACGTTAAATCAACAATAATCAATAGTTAATTTATCGGAAGTGTTATCGCTGGATACCATCTCTCCTCCTGTATTGTACTTAGAAAAATTTGTTAATATTTGATTATATTAATACGATTAAAAAAGATATCACAATCTCTAGTTTTAATTGCAACATGTATATTAGTAAAAATAAATTTTTTTCGCAAGATTGTTTTATACCTATTCAATAACAATGCTCCTTATGAACTATATTCTGTTTTAACTTCCCACATTTCTACAATACTTAAAAGCCTATTTAGCTAGTAATTTGAAGAAGTAATATTAAAGAGGCATGACTTAATTTTTAAAATTTTCTTTAGAAAACAAAATGCCTTCTCAAATAATTGTCGAACATCCAATGAAACTTGTTATCTACACCATTATGTATGTTTTTGCCAGCAAGCTCCTTCTATTCCTCATTTTATTCAAGACTTTTGAATTTATTTAACTTTTGGCGAAAAGACCGTTATATTACTATAGTGCTGCACAAACATCAAAATTGCAAAATTACTAAGACAACGTGCGTGATGTATGTAAGCAATTTTGAACTTCAAGCAAGTTTTTAGTTGTAATTTTTGATTATTTTAATTTACTTACCTTTCTCATGTTATGCAATCAAAAAATTACCAAAAATTAAGTGACAATAATTTTAACCACGCGTTTTGATAACGTAACTGTAACGTTTCCGACGTTTACTGTCAAAATTATATACTTAACTATAATGGTAGCTATACGCGACAATACGCAGAAAAAATAAAATCAGTAAACACAAGAAGTTAAATAAACGAGGCATTAACAATAAAGCCTCCCAAAGAATTAAATCACAAAAAATGGTTTTAGTGAAAGTTAGATTATAATGATTTATGACATAGTTCTTTCTAGAATTATTTGCAAAACGCACAATCAAAATTTGTCTTAAGCATATGAAAATAAATGACAAGTTGGCAAACAATGGTTGGCCAGAATATTAATTAAAAGGAAGAGTTGTAATTTAGTTTTTTAATTGAACTTAATGTAAACTCTTTAATTTGGGTTTTATTTTTATCCACCTGCTGTTTTCATTATGACGCTATAACTGAACTTTTAAAGAACAGATAGTATACCTAAGTTTGACTTCCAGTAAGCACAAACATGTGCATTGCGTGTCATCGAAGCAAACAAGTGCGCTAAGTAATTAAAAGTTGAGAGTTTGAAAATCACTCTGGAAATTAAGGAAATAACATAGACGCTCTTTAGAATGCCGCTGTCCTACAATGGCCGCCGCTACTATAACCAAGTAACGTAATATTTTATGATCCAAAAACGCAATTACTTGTTTACTCCCAAACTGCATATTATACACAAATTTCCCATACAAATTTTAATGGTTCATATAATACATTTAACAAGCCCAAATTAATTCGCGTTTTATGCTAATAAATTACTTAATTCTCAACCACATTTACAACTATTACGTCTGGAAAATGTAAAAATGAAGCCTGAAGATGCGCTATTTAAAAATGATAGGAGAGGACCATCCTCTAGTTTGGAAACAAAAAAAATGTATTGCCTAAACACTTCAAAAAGCAAGCAACTATATGAGACAGCTATAACTGTATAACCTATGTATACTGTATGGGATAGTCAAAAGTGTGGCGAACTCCCAGTCAATCAGAAGCCAACACTTTTGACTATTTGCAGTCAGTGCCACCTATTGCTGATGAGATATGCTAATTTCTAATAATAGTTGTGAATGCCGCAATTTTTGGAATTTAAACTGCTATATTTAGAGTAAAATTGTCTGCGCATGCTTCATTTAATTACCTATGATGAGGAGATGCATATGCTGATGTGATTACTTCTTCCATCCGGATAAAGATATCCGAAAAAACTACGAAAACAGATTTTTAGAAAATGCCCTCTAGCGCCTGAACTAAGAACCTTCAGCCCTTTTGACTTTCATTTTTGTAATCAGTACCCCCTACTGGTTGTGTTTATTGAGATTAAAATAAATTTTGAGAGTAAGCGATGAGCTACCTTACTTGTTAGATAAAGTACTAAGTAGCGCACGTACATTTTAAAAAATGAAAACAATAAAATATTAAATTTTGAAAATATCGTTGGTTATTTGCACATAATCATTCTTTGCAATAAACTTTTTCCGTACCATGTAAAGTGGATTTAGATCGACTGATTATAATTTTGAGAAACGGTTACAGAGATATGAAATGTTAACAAAATTAATACGTAATATAACCGGTGCTTCCCGGTTTGCCATAAAGACCTTACTGTGCCGAAACTTAGTGATGTGATTAAAAAATTAACTCAACTATTACAAGTACATCATGGTATCCAACCCGGGTGGAAGGTAGGGTCAGGATCGAACGAGAGAGGAAGAAATGAAAGGGTGTTGGGCAGGGGTTAACTACCCCTGGGGAGAAATCCCTTCCCGGAAAAAAGCCCTAGTTAAAAACACTCAACATGAGCCTCGGACTGGACGGACTAATGGCAAACGACAAAAGCCACGAAAAAAGGACATTCTACTAGGAACATGGAACGTAGTAACTCTATACAGGGCAGGAGCACTACAACAACTGGAAAAGGAAATAACTAAGTATAAATTAGACATCACGGCAGTTCAAGAAACACGATGGCCCAATACTGGAGATATTATACATGGAAAATACACGCTACTGTACAGCGGAAAAGAAGATGGACCCATGAAAGTGGAATAGGCTTTGTGATTAGTAATAGAATCAAACAGCAACTTCATTAATTTAAGGCAATATCACACAGATTATGCGCAATTAGAATTAAAGAAAAAAATGTATAATATAACTATAATAAACGCATACGCGCCAACAGAAGCGGCAGAAGAAGAAGAAAATAGGAATTCTACGAAGCCCTGGAAGAAAGCATCGATATTCAATGCACAAATAGGAAGAGAAGAAACATATAAACCAACAATTGGGAACCATAACCTACATCGAGAAAGTAACGATAATGGATTAAAACTGATTGAACTAGCGGCAAGCAGGGGTTGAATAATAAGCAGTACCACCTTCCCACATAAGACTGTACATACGGGAACCTGGAAATCAAACGATGGAGTAACGGTAAACCAAATCGATCACGTACTAATCAACCTTACAAACTGCACTAATATAATAAACGTGAGAACAATGAGAGGCGCCGATTGTGACAGCGACCACTTCCTAGTATAAGCAAGATTACGACAAAAGATATCAAATATCAAACGTCAAAACACAACCATCAAAACAAAAAGATACAATGTAGATACGTTGAGGGACCCAGAAACCGAAGAAAGATACCAAAGAACGCTAACGGGGAGAATAGAAGAAGAACTGGCAAGCGAAACGGAAACAGAAGAAAACAGCGACAAACAATGGGATGTTATAAAGGAAGCGATTAACAAAACGGCTGAAGAAATCGTGGGTACAAAACAATTACAAACACACGAATGGTTTGACGATGAGTGCAGAAAAAGCTATAGAAGATAGGAAAAAAGCGCGCATGCGAATGCTTCAACAAAATACAAGACAAGCCAACACAAACTTCGAGGAAACCAGGAAACTAGCCAGAACAATCCTAAGAAGGAAAAAGCGAGAACTAATAAACCGAAAACTATCGCAAATAGAGGAAAGGATGGGAGAAAACGAAATAAGGAAAGCACACGAAGAAGTAAGGTACTTTAGAAGAGGTTTCCAACCCAGTTCAAACATGTGTAAAAATAAGGAAGGAACTATAATGATTAACAAGGACGATATTGCCGAAAGATGGAGGGAATACTTCGCTAATTTACTGAACACAGCCAATGAAGAAGAAGAAGAAAATAAACAAGAAAGCGAAAACATAGAGGCAAATAGAGACGAAAATGAAGATATACAAGAGCCGGAACCCACATACGATGAAATCAGGAACACTATCCGCAAAACGAAGATGCACAAAGCACCAGGGGAAGACAACATACCAACAGAACTACTGAAATCCGGAGGTCAGGAGTTATGGCGAAAGATACATGAGCTAATCCGAATAATATGGAAGAACGACAAGATGCCGGCTGCATGGAATATAGGAATCATATGTCCCATACATAAGAAAGGTGACAAGACTGTATGCTCCAACTACAGAGGAATCTGCCTCCTCAACACAACATACAAAATCCTGTCACACATACTACTGGATAGACTGAAGCCACATGTGGAGAGCAAACTGGGAAATTATCAAGCCGGCTTCAGAAAGGCGAAGTCAACAACAGACCAAATCTTCATACTGAGACAAATAATGGAAAAAGCAAGAGAGTTCCGAATCGAAATACATAGCATCTTTGCAGATTACAAACAAGCGTATGACAGGATGAGACATAGAGCAGTTAAACAAGCCCCAGAGACCTTTGGCATACCACAGAAACTAAAAAGACTAATAATAATGACTATTAAGGATGCACAATATAAGATGAAGGTAGAAGGACAGAAAACACAGGCCATCAGTAGCAATGTCGGATTGAGACAAGGAGATGCACTGTCCCCAATAATATTTAAAATGGTGCTAAATATCGCCGTACAAAAAACTCCTACATGGAATGATCATCTATTTAGGAATCAGAATCAGATATTGGCCTATGCTGATGATATAGCCGTAATCAGCACTAACGAAAGGGACGTAACCCAAACGTATAGAACTCTAAAAGGTAATAGAATAGATTGAACTCACAATAAATACAGAAAAAACAAAGTACTTACGAATATCAAGACAAATTGAACAGCCAGAACAAGTAACTACAACTACAAGAATAGACAGAGTCACTAAATTTAAATACCTGGGTACAGTGATCAATGAAACAAATGATATAACTGACGAGATAAGAACCCGAATCTTAACAACTAACAGGGCCTATTTCGCAATTAATGATATTTTCAAGACAAAATTAATATCCAAGAAAACAAAAGTACGAGTATACAAGGCAATAATAAGACCAATACTAATATATGGATGCGAGTCATGGACGTTAGTTAAAAAAGAGGAGCAGCGGTTAAGGATATTCGAGAGGAAAATACTGAGAAGAATTTTTGGACCAGTTAACGAAGGGGGAGAATGGCGGCGACGACACAATGAAGAAATTAAGATCCTATATAACTAACCCGACATAGTTAATGTCATTAAACGTATGCGAATACAATGGATAGGGCATGTGGCGCGAATGGCACCCAACACCCCAATACAGAGGATATTTAATAGCAGTAGGTGGATTGACAATGTGTTTCAAGACCTCCAAAAGCTCAATGTAAATAACTGGAGGAAAACTGCCAAAAATAGAACAGACTGGAGGAAAATCGTTGAGTCGGTGAAGACCCTTGATGGGTGGTAAAAACCGAGAGAGAGAGATTACAAGTACATCCTAATGTGTTAACTAACAGGACGCTAAAAAATTCGCTAATAGATTTGGTGTACAGATATTAAGTGTTTGTATTTTGCAAGTAGCAAGATCTCTTAAGTGCGTTCTAATCTATTGTATAAGACTGAAAAATGTAACTATGTAATTAACATTGCAACACCTCCTATAGTTATGAACCGATTTCAATGTTTAACGTCCAATTCGTTTGCGCCACCTACCGGTGTTTAATGCAATAAAGGCCAATTCTTACCGTTAGTAGGCGCATGCGGCACTACTTTGATTTATGTGGCCCATCTTTGGGACCTGACTTTTTACTAGTATAACATAAAATAGCTAGGACTTGTTACAAAGACACTTAATTTAAAATTCTTAGAAAGTTTGTTTTACTTTTGTTTTGTAAGACGTGCACATAATTAATTTCTGATCTTTTCCACAATTTTTCTTAGGGTTACAATCAAAATTAAGCAATGAGCACATTACGACTAGAATATCTTAAATTCTTTATATAACAGCAAATGAATTCCTTACTAATTTTCTCAATATGTTTCTTGGTGATAATTTTAGAGTTATTCATCTAGATAAGAGGCTAAGAACTAGGAGCGGAATTGTAATCGTCATAATAGAATGTATAAACATCACGCTTATGTCTGACAGCAGATACAGATTATACTCTGGAAGGTTACAAGACAGCTAGCATAACCCGGAAAGCAAATTTTATGTATTAAAAAAATTGATGTCAGTACAGAAAAAGATAAAACTTAATTTTTTGCTGATGACTTAAATAAAATGCTAAAACTACTTTCAGCAAATGTGGACGCTAATAATAAAATTAGTTATCATTACATTACATGGAACTAAGTACGAAGATACGATCTGGCTACTACCCAAATCATAAAAAAGTTAATCCGAAAAAGAATAGTTAAGCTAACTCAACTTTTGAACCGGTTAGAATAATATACCTCTTATTCCAATAAATAATTGCTGAAATAAGTGAGAGATAACGCTTACGTATTACCTCGGTAGCCTACTATGTCCTTAAATACCTCGTATTTATTAACGGGAATATTAACTGGTTACTCTTCCCAAAAGAGGGTCCGTTTGACCACATTATATATTTTTCACAATTATTTTTGCCTCAATAGTTTTATTTACGGACGTGCTTTAATGTCTCCAAAGTGTGTGAATTAATTTATCCCAATAATTAAAAAATAAAAAAAATTATTTTAAATTTTGTGTCAAAATTGACCTCCCTTGGTTTTTCCTGTATATAATCTTCATAACGGCAGGAATAGTCAAAGCCTCGTAATAGCGATAACAACTACCCGAAAACAAACAAACCGACCCTAATGTATTTATATGTGGCTGTCTTGAATTTTGGATTGGTTATCATCTTTGTTTTGTGCGAGCGTAGTTCTTTATTTAATGTTGTGTTCAACATGGCTCGAAAATTTCTTAGCACTGCTGAATTAGAGGAGTGACTTTTATGATGATATAGAGAATAACATATTATCAGATAAAATATTGGAAGATGATTTGACTGATGTAGAAAGCAGGTAAAGTGACACGGAAGGGGGCAGTGATGGCATAAACCAAGGAGTTAAGAGCATTTGGGCGAAAGATGGTACACTCTGGGGAAAAACAAAAGACGTTGTGCAAAATATATCATAAATTAATGATCTCGAAGAACTAATTACAGCAGAAATTTCACGACTAAGGCGGAAGCTTTCAAACTTTTCTTTGGATGAAATTATAGAAATTGTCATTCGCAAAACAAATAATCGCCCACAGTCTATTTTAGGAGACCAATGGGTTTCAGTCAACATGAAGGAATTGTTTGCTGTTATCGAATTTCTGCTAATTGCCGAATGCTTTAAGGCAAATCATGAGCCAAATCTAGAGTTTTGGGCTACTAAAAATCCAGCGTTTCAAAGGCATATATGCCGTGCCACAATGTCCCGTCTCAGAATAAACGCTTTACTCAGATTTCTAAGATTTAACGATTTGACAACGCGCCCACAAAGACGTGTTTCAGACAAGCTAGCTGCTGTACTTGAAATACATGACTTGTTTACATCAAACTGTAAAAAAGCCTATACTCCCAACTCTGATGTTTATACCATTTCGTGGACAATGTCTATGAAATCTAAACCAGACAAATACAGCATAAAAATTTGGGCTCTGTGTGATTCATCCAATATATATTGCTAGAATTTACAAGTTGCACAGGAATGAGAGATAAAAATCCAAGAAAAACGCAAGGTAATTTGTGCCAATCTCCAATTACCTTTATTTGAATTTTAAATTAGGGCCGGCCGTATTTCGCCCCTCCTGTATACTTTAGTGGCGGCGAATTTTTCCACGGAGCGCTGATATATAAGGCCGCGGGGCTCTCGCTCTGCTCTCGCGCCCTGCCTGGTCTTGCCGGGCTCTTGAGTTTTCGCTCGCTTCGTTTTGAAATGTGAAATGTGTTTGATAGGCAGCAGCAGTTCCTATTTCCGCGAAGCCGTTTTATTGAAGGCCAATTTTGTGGCGGAATTCGATAGTTTATCCGACCAGACTAACCTCTTCTCGAAGGTCGTTTTGTTTCCCGATTGCATTTTGTGAGTTGTAATTTCTCCGGTGAGAAAAACTCGGTCCGATTTTCCTTTGCATCTGACTCGGCAAGGAATCAAGAAGGAACCTTTGCACCAGGAAAAGCGCTACCGATCGGTTCCGCTGTGACGATTGGGGCAGCTTGTCCTATCTTTTCACCCACACCCTTATTTTCTCTTCCTAGACTTCCCAAGATTACAGTACAGGGAACCGATTTCGGCAGGACAGCGCCGTTTTTCCAAGGTTAGTGTTTCAACCTTGACTTTTGTTTGAAGTTCATTTGTTAAAATTTAAAATTACCATACAGTCTACTTTTAGCAGTAACATTAATAATATAAATAATTAAAAATATTATATAGCTGTAACCAAATATTTCCTTTAGGAAAACAAATTGTTATGGATTTAGTTGATTAATTAGGATCTGGATATGGTCTGACTACAGAAACTTTTTACTTTACAATTATTATCAAAGAAGCTTTTGTAGCAATTAAAAACACTAACAGTAACAATTGGAAGAAATCGTAGGATAGAACTGAAGTAATTTATTAACCAACCCCCACCCCTCCCCCAAAAAAAAACAGATATTCAAGTGACATTTTATACACAAAAGATGCAGTTTTAGTCTCCTATGTACTCAAAAAATTAAAGCTAAATACATAACATTCTGACCTAAATATTAACGATGAAGAACAATCTATAAACCTTAAGTTATCCTTGATTATAATCGGCATAAGGGCGCAATTGGTAGCTTAGATAAAATGACAAAAGAATATTCCTGCAAACTAAATACAAAACGATGGCCTCTAGTGGTGCTTTTTAATTTTATTGGCGTAAATAAAATAAATACGATTGTCTTCTGTCTTAATAAATATAAGGAATGCAAAAAAATCTTTTCACAGGTGTTGTTTCTAGAAGATTTGAATATTGCGCTGGTTACACGTTTTATAAAATATCGACCACGGTAAGGTTTACATAAACACATTCAGTCAGGGATATGGTGCTGACCAACTGTTCAAATACCAACGCCACCAGAAAATAAAATAAAACGTGGCCGATATAAAATTTGTAGTCGATCCTGATAGAAAATTTTCCACAAAATGTGACAAATGCAAATATTTTGTCTGCAAAGAATATAAAGAACATTCAAATAATTAAAAAGCATACTTTGTAATAGTTTTAACAAATTATCCCAGTAACGTTTTTTCAATAATGTTACAAATTATAATAAATATTAAACTTGTTTGTCATGATTTATGGTATACGTAGCTTGTTGATGTAGTTTATGTGGGATATAAGACGCTATTATTCAATAAAAATGTTTTTACTTCTAAATATTAATGGGGTCAGTTTTGACCCCCGTTGGTAGTGTCAGAAAAAGGTTGGTCATCCGAAGGTTACAGGAAACTGATATGCTAAATCAAACCCTCCAAGGGCAATTGAAACTAAAATACTTTCCAGTCCAACGGAAATTTATAAAAATAATAATATTAATTCATAAGCTACGAAACCGCTAAACGAAGTAAAATCGTATGGGTCAATAAGTCTTCTGCCGGTAATGACAAAAATTTTTGAAACATTTTGAGATTAATAAATTGCAAAAATCAAGTCCTCTAGTTCCTACTACTGATACCATCAGGCATATACTTCGGTATAGGACAAAAGTAACGCACGCACATTTAGAAAAAAATAAAATGCTAAATTTTGAAAATTCCACTTGTCACTTGTATGAAAATCGCAGTCATTTTTGTAATAATCTTCACACTTGAAGCTAATTTGGATCTATTGATAAGAGTTTTCCGGAACGACAACAAAAACTCGAGAAACTCAGGCAAAATTATTACGTGCTGTGGTCAACGCTCCCTGGTTTGCCACAAGTAATATTTACAATTGTTTTAAAGTTCCCAAAATAATGCTGTGATAATACATAGTTCATGCAACTGTTAGAAACGCATCCTAATGTGTTCAGTAACAGCCAACAGATTGTACGACTAAAAGAAAACGTTGCGAAATGTGGTGCGCAGATATTAAATGTTTGTATTTTGTTAAATAATAAAAGAGCTAAGAAAATAGAGTTATTTTGGTCCTTAAATTTTTCATGCACATCTAAAGATATTATAAAATTGACAGAAATTATTACAATTAAACTAGAAACTCTTTAGTTTTAACCAATTTATGATAGTTCATAATTTTTCTTAGGGTTAATTTCGAAACTAATAGATGAGCATTCTACGACTAGAATATTATAAATTATTTAAATATCAACATATACGATATTTTTGTAAATTGAAATCTTTACAAATTTACTCAATTTTTCATCTTGTTAATAATTCAAGAGTCAAAATGCAAATTCGTTATTACCTTTGCGAACTTTGAAATATACACTGTCCCATAATAAACTTTGTTACTTAGAATCTGTTTAAAAAGTTTAAAATTCTTTAAAATGCTCATAATTCTACTAAACGGCATTTACTTATTCTTTTGTATTTTGTAATGATTTTTGTAAAACATTTACCTTAATATTTAAAAATATTCATACAAGTAACTATACATGTGATAGGGGAATGCATAGAAACATAGGAAAATTATATAATATTTTTTGGTGTTATTTAATTTGTATAATTTACAGTTTAGTATATACAGGCACGGAACTAAGAACTAAGACCGAAATTACAATTTTTATAAGAAAATTCCTAGAACATCACTTGTTGAATAAAATAGAAATACCTCCCATAGCTACCCGTTTATAACGGCAGATACAAATTATGCCCTGTAATAGCAATATAAAAAACTAGAATAACCCCGAGGGCACATTACACTTCTTAGAAAGATTGATGGCAAAACAAGGAAGACAAAACTAAAGTTTTGCGGATTATTGAAATACAATGCTGAAATTATTTTCGAATCGGTTATTATTACACTACGTAAAATGTTGCCAGTTCTAATAAAAAAGTCGGAAATAAATCACGAGCAAGATCTAATTTTTATCTCGACAGACTACTGCCCTTAGCACTGCGTATTGTAGCCAGATTGGTAATGGAGTCTTGGCTATTAGTGATTATAAAAAAATTTCTATTAGATAGAGATTTAAGCAAACTCACTTCAAAAAATATTATAGATTGTTTTGACTTCTTTGTTTATGAGGGGTTTGGATCTACATATCTATTATCTACTTACAAGCAAAAACCATTTATTAAAATTGCAATCAATTAAGTAATCAACTGGGAAATTTATAAATAATTAATAAACAAAAACAACTTAATTGTGTGAACAAAAACAGTGAGCAAACTCGAAGGAAAAACCTACAAAATTTTACTGCATTGATTTAAAAAGCTGACTGGAAAGGAACGGAAAGATAAAGGCACAAACATATCTCTATTATCCCTTAACAAAAGGAAAATTAATCACCTTTATCCGGAGAGCAAGTTAAAGAAATTTTCTACCTAAAAAATGACTGAAAGATAAATTGTGTCTGTTATAAAAATAAATGGCAACAAGCGAGTAAACTAAAGTTCTTCTAATCACTTGGAAGAAATGTTGGAACTACTTTAAGCAGCTGTTGACAATGATGACATTAAAATGGAGGCATTCTTTAAAAAGGTGGACAATTAATCAAACTGAATAAACGATGTAAATGTCAACAAAGTATCAGGGTACAACCTGGTTGCAGGTCAAATCACATAAATAACTCCATACAAATAAAATCATGTCTGTTTCGAATGCTCAGCACTTATAAATTTCTTTGACCATTTAAAAAAATTTCATTAATAAAAATTTTACCGTATGGTGTATTTGGATGAATTTTGATGTTTATTAGATTATGCAGAAACATTAGATAAAATATAAAATAAAGTGCTAAGAATATTAGTATTCAAATTTGTAAGATACTCTCTAAAGAAAGAAAAAAGTAACAGAATTTAATAGAATTATCATCTACTTCCTACAAAGTCTGTGCTTTAAGTTAGTTTTTAAAGTTTTGCAACCGTAAAGCTGTTTATAAATTGCATTATTACAATTTATTGTAATACCGAAAATGTCATCTAAAAGCATGTAAACTGGTCTGCTTTGTTCATATTAGTAACATCAATAATGCACTTCTAAACAGTTGCACATTGTATTAATTTAGTACTTTCGAAATATTTGGCTTTGATTGTATTTTGATCCTATTTAAAACAAAAATTAGTTTTGCATGCAACTAAATAGAAAGTTTTCAGACTGTTTTGCAATAATCCGCCCCTGACTTTTCAGAAGTCTATGGAAAGACAGCTTTCTGCTCAAAGCAGGTGCTTTCGGTTAACCGCCAATTGCTAAACTTTAGCACCTGCTATTTGGAAATGTGCAGAGGTGCTACTGCAAAGCCGCAGCAAAGACAAACGCCGGATGAACCTGACCTCTACAGCGAGCAGATAATCGATTTGACCGCGGCACCTATCAAAGGGGCCCTAAACTTTAATCAGCTCTTGTCCGCATCAACAACCACGGTGAAGCTGCATAGCAATGCAAGGGCGGTCGTTTTCGGCGAGCTGCAGCCGCGGACGAAACTTCGCCGCTTTTATTGCGCCGCGTGCTTAGCCGCGGAGCGGTCTGCGGCGTCCCTCAAAGCTCGCCTCGAAAGAGCGCAATAAGTGGACTCGAGCACACGGCAACTTCGGAGTTGCGCCAAACAATCGGCGCCCTTTGTGGTAAAACACCGCCGGAATTATAAAGCGGCAGGTGATTCGGCTCTAATAAAGTTTACTCACCGAAAACGAGCAGCAAGGCCAAAAACGCCGGGATCTGCACTACGCCACACATTGTTGGAGCTTTTCCTGTCTTTCACATACTGTGCTGCATGCACACACTATAAAATTATCAGACTACCCGCTGAGTTTTAATAATCAAACTCTGAACACCTATTGCATCAGATCGATTTAATATTTTTTGGTATACACTTTAGTTGTTCGGATACAAATTATCCTTGTGGAAGGACACTAGAAAATTCTTCGGAGGACTTTATCCCAAAAATGTATTTTATTCCGAGCTGCTAGGGGGTTTATGCGCGTAAATGCACCACACACTGGATTTTTACATGCGCGCGGGACATACGAAATGGGTGCAACTGCGAAATCCGGAGACCGTCGAAGCACGTGCCGTATCGCGAACAACTCGCGGCATGCTCTGAGGACGGCGCCGTCGTCGTGACGCTCCGAAGGGCTACCGGCGCGGAACTGCACGTCCACGGAGGAAAAACGACCGGCGCGTCGTCCACGCCATTGATATGCGCGCTGCGCGGTTGTCAGCTTGGAAGTCTTATTTTCTGAAAGGCGCCCGAAGTGTGCAGCAAATTACCTTTTAATTAAAAAAAGGCAATTGAATTTCTTGCTCGTTTAAATTTGTCGAACGCGGCGGGCGCGCCGAATACCAAAGCCCGGAACTTTTTTTAATTACGCCGGGTAATTAATGCGCTGTTGAATGCAGAATCTATTGCCGCTGGGACGGCGATTTTTCGGCGAATTTGGCGGCCGCGCGACGCTCTTCCGGTATCATTTCAACTGAGATGAAGAAATTCGCGCACACGATCAGAACTTGACTGTTTTTCTCCAACTAATATATTTCAATTACTGATTAAAATCTAAATTTATTTACGCAAATTGTTTTAAATTTTGTCGAAAGTTTTGACGACAATATAACTCTTTCATATTTTATAGTCGCATTATACGGGGCTGAAACTTAAACGATCTCAAAGAGCAAAAAAATACTTGCATTCGGGTTAAAGGGCTACAAAACAATTTTAAAGGTAAAATGGGTTGTCAGAATATCAAACAATGAGATATTAGAAATAACGGAAGAAACTAGAAAACTAACGAAAGTTATAACGAAAAGAAGAGACATACAGATAAGACATATATTAAAGCATTCGGGTTTACTACAAGTAAAAATAGAAGATATGACGGATGGAAAAAACATGCAAGGCAGACCTAGATTACTATTTACACTCCAAATGACGAAAGACTTGCATTGCACCAGTTATTAAACTATAAAAGACTTGCCGAAGGCAAGAACAATAAAGAGAAATAGTACTGAAACAAATCAATCCAAAAGATTGACCACTTAGAAGATGTTTTAGATAATTTTTAAATTATTGCATGTTCTAATTACTAGCCGATCGAGCTTTTTTAAATTATTTTTACACCAGTAAAGTGTAGTTTGAAATGAAGTTACTTGAGAAATGTATTGACATAGTATGTGGTGAAAGGAGCTACCATTTTTATTCAAACAAGGGACATTATATTTTGAAAATACAGCTGTTGTTTATTTTCAAAGGGTCTGTGATTAATAATTTGTTGTGTTAACATTTATCTTCTACATATCTTAATAGAAAATAATCAAGCAGCATCAAATAGAGCGAGTCTATTAGCTAAAATTTTGGCTATGCTGATTTGTGGTGCGGAAGAAATCCAAGAGGTAAGATTTTAGACACTTTTTTAAAGAAACGCAAACATTCTCAATTACACGTAACTTCATTTGTCTGGATAAGCTAATTCTCAAAATTTCCATATGTGGACAAATGAAAATTTTTATGGAATACATAAACAAGAACTGCTTCGTGCTTGATGTAGAATGTTCCGAAAGCATATAATCGGTTCTATCTTCTTTATTGCAACCGTCTGTTCACTGAATATTTCTAACAGAATAAAAGTACATCTTACACACCGTATTCTGATACTATGGAAATTGAGTAATTTTTCAACAACCACCGCTCTCGCTTAGTCTAGTGCCGCTTATGTAGTTTCTATACGGATATCTGAATGGTAGAATTTATTATAACAAACCGCAAACCGTAGATACCTCAAAAGCAAACATTATAAGTGTTTGGTGCTCATGTCTAAACCCCCTTGTCCCGAATCCCATCTCTACCTGTAACCTTGATTGTACGTTAACCCGCCCTAGTCACAACTAAACGACATTTCCATTCGAACCATCGTGAGCGGCGGAGCCGCCAGCCAGCCGACCAGGATTTGTAGCATTGCTCTGCAATACTTTAATCAATAATCAATTTATTTTTAAATTCTCAAATTCACTTGCTTCAATTAATATTGATTAAATTTCTAAAGTACTCGTTTAAGCTGCACCTGAAAGATTGAACTCATCGTCAGTCTCATACGCGAGAAAAGGAAGAGGGTTGTGTTACTGAACCAGCTACCCAAAAATTTTTTAATATATCTACGGATCGTCAACCTACACTATTCCAGGATAATACAGCAGACAGTTCTGAATTTTGCACTGCTGAGGCAATCAACTTCAAGAATTCTGAAAGGGAGGGCAACAATATATAAGTAATATTATATCAGACAACCAAAAATCAGCTAACAGAGAATTTAGCGACGAAAAGAAACTATACCTAAAAAACTCAAATCTTTCAAACAGGAAAAGTTATCGCAGTGACCAAAAAATTAAAGTTAGATATTGTAATTTTCATCGACAGTGTAGCTGTAAATAGAATACTTAAGTACTAAAACGGCAACAGTGGAGTACTTATACCAATAAAAATATATAAAAGAAGCATTCCACCACATTGGGAAAGTATAATAGGCAAATCATTAAAATTGATATGGAGATTAATGCTTAAAATAAGAGAAACAATGCTGTTTTTAAATGACTGACAACTACAGTAGAAGGTATACCGAATCAAAAGGGAATAACCATAGTAGATGACCTAAATAGTACAGAGAATGGGTATTGACAAAATGTTTTTGGAGAAGATGCACTGAACTATAACAGAAATCGCCTCCTTAGTTTTTGAAGATTGCAGACATATATGGTTGCAAACATATTGTTCTAATTTAAAGACATCCGGTAAGTATATGTATACATAGACCTACGAAGTAATATAAAATTTGTTGTAGATCTGAAAATAATAAAAAATCATTGAAAGTAACATATAAATGCAAGATGTAATAATAACATGGTAGTATATAAAGAGAAATATTAAGAGAACACAATAAAAACCCAGCGAATTGAAAACCATTAAGGAAAATAACTTCAAAAGAAACATACTGAAACAGCACAGTATAGCGATGTATTAAAATAACAAAACAAATTAAATATCGATAAAGAACGGTCACCAAAAGAAATATATAAAATAATAAAAAACCCTTATTTGACACAGGGAGCGGGCTTTTAGCATCGAAATTAGAAAAGATAATTGGCTGGACTACTATTTGAAAGATCAAATAGGTGCACCGAAACTCAGTAAAATTAGATGAAAGGGAAGAATGAGAAAAAGGGTGCAGAAACAGAGACATCGATAACACTACTTCAATATCCGAAAAATTGTACAAACTATACCGCCAAAACCATGGATGGCTCATTTGGTAACCTCCTGCAAGAATATAGTAAATTATATGTTACAGAGATTGTAAAATAATAAAATTAATATCCCAAAAGCACCCCAGAAAGCAAAAAACAAAGCACTGGGACATTATGGAACTAATTAAATACGGTGGGACTAAAGTTTTAAAAATTTACTAGAAAATGTTCACGATAATAAAGAAAGGTCAAAATATTTCGAAAGAACAGAATAAAGCTTAATTTATCCAAAAGGAGATAAAATAACCTAGAATAACTATGCGAGAATAAGCCTTCATAAAATGTAAAATAAAAGACCACTGGTGTGGCGGCCTTTTCGCCCTTGAACCGCTTTTATATAGCGGCGGCATGCCGGGCGGCTTTGATATCTGCCGCTACGTTTTGCCATCGCACACAAAACGGCATATGGGCTTTTGCTCAGCCGACAAGCCTGCATACGCCGTCGGCGGCACCCTTTGATATGAAAGGTGCTGTCGAATGAAAATTTCCTGCAAAAGACCTACCGCTAAGCCACGCGCGAAGCACGGCAACATACGCATACCGCAGCGCGGCCAGTTCGGTCGTGTTTTTTAATACCCCGCAATAAGCACACCGCAGCGCGGCCGATTCGGTCGTGTCTTAACACCCCGCATACTCGATCCGCAGCGCGGCCAATTCGGTCGTGTCTTAACAACCCGCTTATACTCACACCGCATCGCGTCCAGTACGGCCGCATTTAACATCCCACAACATACACGAAGACAGCGCAGCAAGGTGGCCACCGTGGAACCATCGCCGACGAAGCCGAAGCCGATTCAGGTGAGCGATTTGGTTTTACTTTCGGTTGATATCGGTAGACGCCCCCATCCGCTTTCGCGCTGGCCGTTTAAGGGACGATTTGGGCCTTATCGGTTTACGTTTCAAAAAGGGCCGTACTTCGTTTCCCACACCGCACCACGAGGGCGGCTATTTACACACCTGCCTCTCCAACCACGTAAATCTAAGTGAAGAAGAAACTGACCTTTAAAAAAATCATTTTGTTAGAAAAGTAAAAGATATAAGAAGCATGTCAATTGGTACACCAAAAAGAAGACATATTTGTATCACATTGCGTTTATACAATATAATGTTCTAGTTCTATCACCAAAGAAAATGCGTCATGCGCTTTTGTAAGCAGTTTACGTTACCTTAGGTCCCAATATCATTATTTGCAATTGTTGCTGCTCTGTGCATTCAATGGTTGGCACTTTGGGCTCTATTTCTGAATATAATAGTATATTTGTGCATTATATTTTCGACAAGAAACTGATAGAACAATTTAACTTACAAAATTTGCCACTTCCACGATTTCTTGAAATTGCTTAAGGCGTAAATTCGCACTAGAACTTTTTTGACATAAACGAACTTGTTATTACTTAAATACGATTAAATTTTGTTTTAATTTTGATAACAGTTTGTAAATTAGTAATATTTTAAATCAGAAACGTACATTTTTTGACTTGTAGCACCTAGAAAACAAATTAGTTTCCAAATTTGCAGAATAACATTTTAAAAGGTTGTGAGAAATGTTAGTACTTAAATTTCTTTAATACTACTTCACCTACCTATACAAAGTGAAGTTCCTTAATATAAAATTTTTATTTTAATAACAAAATAATTATCATTAGAATTATTGCGCCATTGGGCAGTAAGGTAATGTGTGCATGCCAATATTATTATAAATAAGTTGTATATTGTCGGTCAAATTAAACCACATTTGTCCAAAACGTAATTAATTAATCATGACAAATACTTTTGGGACACAATGACAAGTAAAACATAACTGGACTGCAAGCTTAGGGTCAAAAAGCAGATATCATGGTTGGTAGAGGAAGATTACGTAAAAAATAGAGGCATCAAATAACAGAAATAATAAAAAAAAAAGATTACTAACTAATACTGGGTGTCCCATTTTAAAAGTCGCACGCAAATATCTCGTCAGGGGAGCAACCAATCGACAAGTGACCTTAATAAAAGTTGTTGGGTTTGAAGGGGGCCCTCTAATTATGTAGTCCGGCACCGGACCCGGCACTCTGGTAATATTCAGCTTTGTTTTTTTATGTAGAACTTTTATTTTTTATTGCAGAATCTGATTCTACGGGAAAAAATACGCCCGTACATGTTAAAAATTTTTCGGAATCCGGGCTTTATCTGGGCCCCATTTGAATATATTTTTTCCTAATATCTCGTTAGGGGGCAACCATTCGACAAGTTCTTTAGAAAATATGTCAGGTCGAAAAGTGTCATCTAATTATGAAGTCCGGCACCGGTTCGGGCACCCTGATAAGGCCATAAGACCTCCAACTCGATGCTATTGATCGAAAACCTTAATTATCAGTACATTGTCTGTTTCTACGAAGAAAAATACACCCTAATGTGATTTAAAAAAAATAATTTAAAGATCTTTTACAATGATCGTAGCATCTGTCAAGTTTTACTTTATTTTTAAGAATATACTACAATTATCTTGATTGAAATCGTCTTTATTTTGTTATAGAAAATTGTAGAATATTTTTAAAAATAAAAGAAAATGTTCTTGTATCTCACCTTACATCTCTATGCTATGAATGGAACACCAACAAAGCCCTTTAGCATCTATAAATTTTATTTACAACTTTTCATATGATGAAGGTCGAAAAAAGGCCAAAAAAGTGCATTTTAAACAATTTTTTTCTATACAAGAAAATCGATGACAATTCTATGACTAGTTATTTCTTTATGATTTTTTTTCGTAGAATGTAATGGCGCAATGAGACTTTGGAAGAAACAATAAAAAATTGCTTTTAATTAAAGGTAAAAACAAAATCCACGTGAACCTTATTTTTTAGCTAAGCTATGATTCCAATAGTTAGTTTGGCGCTATCTATGCTGGGTAACGGCATTTGATGGGTTAAAGCCAAAATGAACGTTTAACGCAATGTAATATACGTACATACGAAACTAATGCTTTCTACACCATTTTCACACGATCACATTGTACAAAGACTCAAATTTTTGTAATGAAAACAGGCTCAGGCGCATTCTTATGTTTTGTTTACTAACATAGCACCAGCCCTTGTTTGCTAGTGTAACGTAGCGGGTGCGACATTATTTTTAATGTGCAAATTTCTTCTACTACGAGCTGATACTGCGTTAGTAAACAAAACATGAGAACGTACCTGAGCCTGTTTTCATTATATTAAAAAACTTTGGGTTTTTTATTGCGAGGTTGTGTGAAAATATTCTATAAAGCACAGTGTCGTATGTAAACGTTCATTTTCCAAAACTAAATATTCCGGATTATACATGTATTGAGATTGTTGATATTCTCATGATTCCTAGGCAGAGATCAGCACCCAAGTAACAGAATCATTGCACGTATCGAAAGGGACGAGACAGCAACCTCATGTGCCAAGGCAACGTCGTCGTGTTATGGTGATTGACCGAGACAATCCACGAGTTCTTGCCATGTTGGCTATGGTTAATATCAATCCGCATATTTTGCTTCGAGAAATTGAGACTGAATTGGCCATACCAAAATCAACGACTCAAAGAATTTTAAAACTCCACAGATTCCACCCTTACCATCTTACTTTAACCCAAGCATTGACTGCTCGTGACTTCTAGAGATTAGAATTTTGTGCCTGACCTCAAGCACGTTACGTCGTGACCCATATTTCTTCAAGTACGTTATGTTTTCTAATGAACTCACCTTTCACAACACAGAACAGCTAAATCGACACAATTGTTATTATTGGTCTGCAAAAAATCTACGCTGGCCTCGTATGGCAGACAATCAAAATCAAGATCACTTGTCGACTGGTTGCCCCCTAACAAGATATTAGGAAAAGAAACATTCAAATGAGGCCCGCATAAGGCCCTGATTTCTAAAAAAAAAATAATTTAAAAACATGTTCGGCGTATTTTTTCCGTAGAATCAAATATGTAATAAAAAGTAGGGGTTCCTGTATAAAATAATAAAGCTGGATATTACAGAGTGCCGAACTACATAATCAGATGACCCTCTTCGAACCCAATAACTTTTATTAAAGTCATTTTTCGATTGGTGACTCCCCTGACGAGATATTTGAGTGCGACTTTTAAAATGGAATACCCAGTATATTACAATTGCACAAAATCAAAAGAAACTATTTTTGTACCACAAATGTTATAACATGTATGTTTCAGAATATTTACTACATCTTGATAATAATAGATGCATGTTTATAAATATTCAAATTGACGGCCACTCTTCTACACAGACGACAATGCGTAAGTAAGATCTACGGCACGCGCAACAAATATAATGCAAGTTACTAAGAAATAGGTATATGCGTCTTTTAAAGTAATTGACATTTTGCCATTCAATCAAGCCATTTTACTTAAAGGTAACCTTAAGGTTCAAGCAATTTTAAATAAAACTAAGATGCAATAAACAAATTACTAAACTATTATTTATAAGTCAATAAATTTTGCATTTCATATAATTCAAAAAGTGAGTACATTATTAGGATACCTTGTGAAAATACTTTATTGATCCTATATTGGCTACCATTTTTTACAATACAAACATAGTTTCTACAAGAATAGATAATAGAGGTGTAAAATTTAGTAATTCAGTAGAAACGCATGCATCTTTAAAGTAGCTATAGTACACAAGGATTCTTAAGACAAATCATATAAGTGCAAACGAGGTGATATTAATATAAATATTTTTCGTGGCTATTTGCTTAAATGCTTTAGGATAGATAATAAAACAAGTCAAGCGGCATAATCAAATCAGATAAAATTGCAAATATAAAATTTTTTCAGATGCTCAATAATTGTTACAGAAATAGATGCTGTCTCACATATTACGTCATTTTTGATCAGATACTATTGAGATTTATCGGGAAGTGTGGTTCACTTGTGTCACATATTCCTTAAAATTATTTTGTTGGTATCTTTACTACATTGACTTCTGACAAATTAGTCGAAAACATAAGAAATCGAATTTAGCTCTGCCAACGAATTTTACTCTCATGTCCTAGAAGACTTTCGTTGCGTAGCAGCTGAACTATACATAGCGTGCAGTGGGTGCGCGTTTTGTAGCAGACGAAAGAGCGCGAAGAGTCAGTTTTCAGCGCTCTATGACTAACTAGAACATATTAGCTGAAGGTAAAAAGCTCCGATAGAAATCTCCCCAGTCCTGCAAATTGAGGATAGTGACAATGAACCTGCTCTTAATTTCATGGAGAAACTTTTTAAAATCTAAAACCTTACAACTAGCTTCGAAAGTAAGAACAGATTAAATGGTAAGCTCATAGAAAACAGACGATGATTTTTAGAATTTTAGTTACGAAGTATCACAGAGGAAAATTAAATAAAATTATTTACAAATTAAATAAACCTAATTTCAAAATAGTTGCACTAACACAAATACAAAAGAAAGAAAATGGTGTTGAAACTATTGGTGACTACCTTTATATTTACAGTGATGTAATTAAACACTAACGTGCACAAAGAGGATATCCATATTGATAGATAAAAATTTAAAAAGAAATATAACAGATACAACACAAATTTTGCATATTTTTAAAATATACAGAATAACATATTACGCCAGTATTAACAAACAGGACCATTTCTTTGCAAAACTAAGCCAAGAAGCAACTAAAGTAGGAAGCAACCGAGATCTATATAGTAGAATGGAAAAAATAAGAAATAATAACGTAAAAGAATCATTTGAAGAAAACGTAGTAAACAAACATGGAAAAGACTTATAGATCTGTGTGAATAATAACATTTAAGAATCACTAATGCCTTTTAACCACAAATAAATACTTAGATACACTTAGGTATAATCTGGGAGAAATCTGAAATCAATAATAGATTACGAAATAGTTTATCAACACACTCCACTAACAGTCGAAGATATTAGAGTTAACAGGGAAATATGCAACGTATCTGAGCACTTTATATTGGAAATAAAAATAGTTTTCCCAATATGACATAAACACGATACGAATAAAACACACCACACAAAATATATAACTAAAAACATTTTAGAAAAAAACATATAACATAGATATTCTATAACATGATAGTACTAAATACTTACTGTATTCCCAAAAAGATTAGAAAGTTATTTACAAAAAACCAATAACCTAACAGCAGGTGATTGATATATATTAAAATGTTCTTTACATCATTAAAAAAGCTGCAAAGGAAGCCAGATACCAAAATGTCATAAATTTGGTAAAATGTTAAAACTGAAGGACTGGTTGGAGATAAGGGAACCACCCTAGAAATGGTTAATAGAAAGAAAACTGCAGTTTTTAAAGAGATGAAATGAAACGAAGACAAAAAATTATAGCGAGCACGATAGAAGCTTGGGATAAAAAGTGTACAAAGGTAGGTGCCTGTATCGGTAGCAAAAATGTAGCAAAACAGAAGAATGGACTGCATCGTATTTTTAATTTAAAAAAAATTTTAATCAAAAGACCTAAAGACTGGAAGAAACTCACCGTGGAAGCAGACGCTCTACTGCAGAAATTGGTCTACCTGGGACTTTCCTGATGTGGGTCCTTCAGTTAGTCGTGTCTGAGGTTTACAACAGGGTTTTTCTTCCTTCTTTCCTCGCCGGGTAAAAATACAAAAGAATACGGACCGAGTTTCTCCGATGGAAAATATCGGCTCCCGTACACGTAATCAGCCTACAACAACGATCTCCGGAATGTCGAAACTTCTACCACCAATCAAGACGCCGACGAACTCTCTGTCAAAACGGTTTCGTACACACAGAAAAATTAAAGCCGGTTGGACGTTTCCAAAACCATCATGACTACACCAACAACGGCCGTACCACCTGAGCTTTTATAGTGACGTCGCCGTGCAGGCCAACAAACCGCCGCGGCGAATTCTAATCCAACAAATAGATAGATAGGTAGGTAAAGCAACGATTAATAATTCAACAAAAAAATTTACAAATGAAAAATTCTCAGGACCAGGAAAAATTAATGCAGGCTTATTGAAAAATAGAACGCTAAAGTAGTATGGATTTATAGAATGCAGAAAGTATAAATTGTGTGAAACTACTGGAAAATTTAAAATAGCTTACATTTTATCGATACACAAAGAAATAAATAAGCTAAATTGTAATAATTTTAGAAATACATTTATTAAGGAGTACGATATGTAATATATATATATATATATATATATATATATATATATATATATATATATTCAAGGATACAAATGCTACAACGAAAAAAAAACAACGTAGTTTTTAAGTCAGTAGATCTTGTACGGATAGCGTGTTCATTTTAAAACAAATTATAAAAAAAGTTGCAAAAGAACAGCGGAACCTAGTAGCAAACTCATCTTATATTCCGGATTTTTCTGTAAAAGCAGTTTTTGCTACATTTTTATCTTGCGAATGTCTTTGAAGTTTGTAAAACCAGACGTACGCTTTTATATTTACTTAATTAACTTGTTTAAATACACATATTATAGTATTTTATTAACTAAGCTTTTTATAATATATAAGTTCTATAAAGTTTTATGTCAACTTAAAAAAATTATAATTAATTTTAGCTAATTCAATGTATATGAGCTAAAGAAAAAACTAAACAAAAATAAATTTAATAAATAGAATGAACTACCAAAATAATATTATGTCGCGTTGTTACTGATCGTAGCAACTGTATTTATTTATTATCATCAACCCTCATGGATTAGATCTTCTAGTCTATTCTGGTCCGTCAGTTTATCTTTTATTTGGTCGTCCTACATTTTTTCTGCCTACTAACTTAAATTTAAAAATTTCGTTCTGTCTCTTTCGATTTTGTTTACGGCAAAGATGTTAAGCTTTTTGATATTAAGTTTTTTACTGTTTTCAAAAATTACATTTTAGTGGCCATATCTTTGGTTTTTAGTGTCCATGTCTCACTGTCATATAGAAAAATTGGTATAACATTTGTCTTATAGAATATTTTTTTACATTGTTTTATTAGATTTTTTTAAGGGTTCTATAAATTCTTGAAAAACTGACTAGTTTCCTATATCTTTCTTGTAATCGTATGTGATATTACAGCCGAGGTACTTGAAATCCGTTATCTGTTCGAGTATTTTGTTGTTCGAGCACATATTTGATCTTCTAGTTTCTACGCCGTTGAATGCCATTATATTTTAGCTCTTATAGAAAATCTTATAATGGTATTCTTGTGATATGACATTTGATAAAATTCTTCTTCTACTCTTCAATCCTTAGATTAATCGGCACCTTTTTAAGCTGCTATAAGAGGATAATGTGGTGGCTTCTCTTTTTCTTCCACATCGCAGTTCAGTAGCCGGTATCTTCGCCTACTGATATTCAATCTGCAGCTATACCAATGTATCCATCTTCACGTGCAGTTGATACTGCAAAATCTACTGCCTTTTTGCAGTTACCACAAGAGCCATTAAATTGCCCTGGAAAATTGCATCTAGTAGCCCCTCGCTTAGTTTTGTCTGTGTGTCGACACAGTATGCCGCTATATTCTTGTGTGCTTAGCTTTTGGGAGCCATAAGTAAGAGTTGGGAGTCATTTGGGAACCAGTATCTCAGAACGACCCCACCGTTCCGAGTATAAAGGTGCTATCCATAAATGATTTCCCTACACTTATATTTTAATCGGCGGTTTTCCAATTTTTATTTCTAAGTTTAATATGTTTGGAGTTTGCACGCGTGTCAATCGCTCCGTAAACAAACTCAAAATTTGAGCCTTTACGAGTTGAATTTACACGTAAGTTGTTAACCATAAAGAGAATCAATAGCATGAGATTATATAAATAATATCTAAGAAGGAAAAATAGATGTTAAATGAGATAAGTAAGTACTAATTTGCAAATATTGAATATTAAATATACAAATAAATACACAACGTCGGGAGATAAGGGGTGATAACACTTCACGCTACATGACGTCTAAATAGGCAACCCAAATAACAAATCAAATATTTAAAAGGAAATATATTCAGGAATGCATAATAATTAAAAATTTAAAAGTTTAAAAGCCAGGTATACACTTTTGAACAGAGAAATAAATTAAGGTAAAATTCAATCAAAGTGATCAAACAAAACTAAGGATGAGTTAGTTCGACAAAATTAAGAAAATGTTTCAAATAATAGAGGGGAACATGAGCCAAATGAATGCAAAATTAGATACATTAGTAACAGAAATGAAACAAATAAAGGAAGAAAATGTAAAATTGAAAGCACAAATATTAGCGCAAGAAGGAAAAATAACCAATTTAGAAAGAGAAGTAAGAAAAAAGAATATTGTAATAAAAGGAGTAGCAGATGAAGAAAACGAAAATGAAAGCGAGTTAAGTGCCAAATTCCTAACAATTATTCAAAAAATTGGTATGAACTTAGACATAAAAGCCGAAATCGACCAAGTCAGAAGAATTGGGGGTTACAGTAAGGACAAGAAAAGACCAATACACGTTAAATTAATTAAAGATAGTACGAAACTAGCAATCCTTCAGAATGCGAAAAAACTTAAAGGATCCGATATATGGATCGACCAAGACTACACCAAGGAAATACAAGAAGAAAGAAAGACATTAATACCACATCTGAAAGAAGCGCGGAAAAAAGTATTTAAGGCACAGTTAAAATTCAATACGCTAATTGTGTAACGTAAAAAACGGACAAAGAAAGATAGTTCAGAATCAAATACCCTAAAGAGAACAGTAACGGAAAGGTCCCCGGAGGGAAGCACTCTGCATGATCAATTGAGGAAAGTAACCCGTACCGGGAGAAAAAACTGGTAGACAAAGATAGGATAGGGGGAAGTGATGACAAAAAAAACAATAAACAAGAAAATGCACAAATGGTAATACATCAAAACATAAAAATTGGAAAAGAAACAAACAATACAACAAAGAAGAACCGAACAAAATAAAACAACAAAGAGACTCGATAAAAATTGGCACCTAGAATGTGAAAAGTATCATAGGAAAAGAAGAAGAAATAATTGATGAGATGAAAATGCAAAATATCGACTATTTAGGCATAACGGAAACCAAAAAGAAAGGGAAAGAAGAAATGGAACTGAACGAAAGATACTGGCTATATTGGTCAGGAGTAGAGCAAAAAGAATGGGGAGCAAAAAGGGTAGGTTTAATAGTAAAATCCGATAAAGTAAATAATATTAGGGAAGAAATATATATTAATGAAAGATTGCTGGCACTAGACATTAAAATAGACAATGAGAAAATATGGACGATAATAGCAGCATATACGCCTAATGATAATGAGAGGAAGGGAATGAAAGAGCAGTTTTATGAATTACTACAAATGGAAATTGATAGAGGAGAAAGAAATGTAATTGTAATGGGAGACATGAATGGCAGAGTAGGCAATAACAATGAAGGCATAGAAAGACACACGGGGCAGCAGGGCGAAAACACTAAAAAAGACAACGGTTTAAGGCTAATAGATCTATGTATAGGAAATGATTTGGTGATTACAAACACGAAATTCATGCACAAGGATATAAACAAATACACCAGGGAAGCCCGCTCCAGGAACGAGAAGTCAAATATTGACTACTTTATTGTAAATACAGAAAATTGGAAGAGAGTGAAGGATGTGAGGGTGAAAAGAAATGCTGAAATAGGAAGCGACCATTATTTACTAAAAATGGAACTCTGGATAAACGTGAAAGATAAACAAGAAATAAAAAGGAAGATAATAGTAAAACAAAAAATCAAAAGTTATAGACTAAAGGAGAGTGAAATACAAAAAAAATTCCAAGAAATTCTAGATAAGAAAATTGCCCAAAATAAAATTGAGAGTAAAGATATAGAAAGGAAATGGACAAATTTTAAAGAAAATATTCTAGAAGCAGCTAGAACTAGCTGTGGAGTAAAGAAAATTGTGAATATATACAGGAAGGGAAGTAGATGGTGGTCAACCGAGATACAACAAAAAGTCTAAGAAAAGAAGGAAAAATGAAAAAGTATATAATAACTGGATCGAAATAAGACTATAATATATACAAAAAAGCAAGAACCGAAGCAAAGAAAAGTATAAAAGAAACGAAGAAAAAGGCATGGGAAGAGTGCGGAACTAGGATGAAAGAAAACTATTTAGAGAACCAAAAACTATTCTATAATACATTAAAGCATTTAAAACAAAAGAATCCACCCAAACTAAGAAATATAAAAGACAAAAACGGCAAAGTGATAATTGAAGAGGAGAAAATAATGCAAAGATGGAAGGAATACTTCGAAGAATTAACAGAAGCAGGAAATAGTGCAGAACAAAAGATAGAGAAAATAAGGGCAGGACACAGGGATACACAGAAGATACAAAGAATCTCAAAAGAAGAAATCATGGAAGCAGTCGGGAAACTCAAACTAGGGAAAGCACCAGAGGAAGATGAAATCACAGCTGAGATGTTGAGGTATATGTGAGAGATAGCTGTAGAGGAATTCCACAAGTTAATAAATGAAATAATAGTACAAAAATTAATACCCACAGACTGGAATATAGGAATAATACTACCCTTATACAAAAAATTATTATTACACTAACGAGTATACCCGGCAAAGTATAAAGTAGAATTTTAGAGAAGCGACTTAGAGAAGAAATTGAAAACTCGCTGGAGGAGTGACAACATGGGTTCCGTAGAGGTAGAAGCACACAGGACTTAATTTTTACAATCAGACAATTAGGGGAAAAATGATAAGGAAAAAGAAGGAAATTCATATTTGCTTTATTTACCTAAAAAAAGCCTTCGACAGGGTAAAGAGAAAGGATGTTTGGGAAAGTCTAGAAAGAAGAGGAGTAAGTAAAGACATGATAGATGTTATCAAAACACTATACAAAGACAATAGAAATAAAGTAAGGACACACAACAACGAGTCAGAACAATTCGATACAAAAATAGGATTGAAACAGGGATGCGTGCTTAGTCCACTCCTATTCTCAGTACTCATGGACGATGTAGTGAAGATCTGTAAAAAGGAATGCTATAATATGGAAGTGGGAAGTTGGAGATTAAAAAGAATAACAATACAGGAATTACTATTTGCTGATGATATGGTGCTACTAGCAGAATCAGCGGAAAAAACTTCAGGAAAATATCAATATCTATCATCGCGAGCTCAGAAAAATAAACATGGAAATAAATATAGAAAAAAATAAAACTATGATTATTGCCAAGACAGACCCTCAACACAATATCAATATAGAAAGGACAAACACTAGAACAAGTAACAAATTTCAAATATTTAGGTACAATAATAGATAACAAGGGAGAAATAGATATGAAATAATGGAAAGATTAGATAAGGTGGGCAAAATATTTAACACACTAAAAAACACGTTCCTCAGGAAAAAAGAAATTCCGGAACAAATAAAATCGGAAGTATACAAAAAAGTAATATATGGCAGCGAATCCTGGACGATCAACAGAAGAAACTAGAGTAAAATTAGAGCAATGGAGATGAGATATTTGAGGAAAATTAAAGGAATAACAAGACTGGACAGAGTGAGAAATGAAAATATAACGGAACAACTGAAAGTGAAACCTATATAGACCCTGGTAGAAGAGAGGCAATTAGGTTGGATGGGACATCTGCTCCGAATGGATGATAATAGGCTAGCGAAGAGAGTATACGAAGCAAGAACAGAGGGGAAGAACGCAGTAGGTAGACCAAGAAGGAAGTGGGAGGAACAGGTAAAAGTAGCAGCGGAAAATAGGAACATACAATGCAGAGAAGTAAGGAACCTGACAAGAGACAGATAGGCTTGCAATAATTAATTAAGAAATGTTAATTAAGTTTAATAAGTTTCATAAGTTATATTAGATATTATAAGTAGTGTAAACTGGGTTATAATCCGACACCTAACGGTATACGTATTTCTAGTTTAAATAAATAAAAAATAAATATGTTTGAAAGTCTAAAGACATGTTAAGGTCATTTATAAAAAGTCTTCCTGTTTTAATGTGATCGATCTCAAATACTTTTCGTCCCTAGTTATGAACTCATCAAAAAACCTTTGGATCTGCAAATACGTGACGACAAACTGATCCAGAAAAATCTTCTCGGCGCTTGATGAAAGTGGCAGAAAAGTTGAGTGCGTAGTCGAACTCGGTCTTGCCCAGGAAATTGATAAGGTTACGGCTTTCTATAAACGTATTTTCAAGGTTACTATAACGATTTGAGTATTCCCAATCAGTAAACTATTTATCTGGTGATTTTAATAGGATCCCTAATTTTTCAGTTTTTAGTTAACCGCCAAACTAACGGTACCACTATAGCACACCCTTTCATAAGTAACTGTAGAACAAAGGCCCCCACCTCCTAGATATGACATATATATTATACTTCTGTTATCTGGTCTCATGGATACCCGAATTCCTTTTCCACTTAAATCAAATGCACACTAACTTTAAATTTAACTTTCAACAATAACTTTAAACAATAATTTTCATTGCACTATCATTAGAAATTATATTCATACTAAGTGCCAAATCCCATTATCAGCTAGTCCAAATTTATTCGGATGGAAGATCTATTATACTTTTCGAATTGAAAAATAAACAAATAAAACTGAAAACTATTACAACCACTTTAATATAAATCTTTATTCCATGCAATTAAATATATTAATAAAAATACCAACTTAAAAATTAAAAATACCAATCTTAAGAGCCTCCGGACGAACAAAATTCGTTTTTGCTTTACTTCAGACATTGCTTATATATTAATAAGGCAAAATATGCACATTATTTATTATTAACAAAATAACTGAGTTTATGGAATAACTCGTGGATACTGCTAAAAGACCTACATAGATCAAACGAACCAGAAAATATGTAATAGAACATAAGGCAGTCTCTGATTGTACGGAAAGGAGATAATGGTTAGGCACCTCCCGAACAAAATAAAGAACAGGCCACACAAGCTTTTCCTATCAGCAGTATCATTTGTCAGGCACGTAAATTAGGAAAAATTCCTTCGATGCCTGAATCCAAGAGGCAATAGCCGAGGCTTATCTATCATACGGAAGTCTTTCATTACGCCCCTGGCGATTATACAACACTTCCAGATTGAAATATTTTTAACCAAATTTATCTAAAATTGTTTACCCATTTTGTTGCCATTATCGTTAACGCAATAACGATCTTTTCCGAGGCTACCTTTTGACTTGCGAGTAATTTTTGTTCAAGACTACTTAGTAGAGCTACCAACTTTGCGCCAGTTAAATTTTTGATCGACTTCATCTCGTCTGTGCCTTTAGTATTTGGCGAAACGAGTGTGCCTTAAATAGTATGCAGTTAGTCTTGGATAAAATAGAGCTGTAGAAAGTAGTAACCGGAAAGACTTAAAAAAGATTTTTATGCTTTAAAACTTTTGAAAACGCGCAATATATTAAACTTAATTTTAAAATGATTTTAACATTTCTCTTAGTTGTTTTTACACTTTCCTTTTGTCTTTATAGATACTTATTCGTTTACCCAAATGATAGACGTAAATCTCGTTAATTTTTAATACCCTAATTTCTCTATCATATTTTTGTAGCGAGATAAAATTTTTAAAAGCTGTTTGAATAACCCTTTATCTAGATTTGGGGGAAATATGCCTTACGAGCAACTTTAGAAATTTCAATAGGTGTTTGATTAGTGGCCGGGTAATATCATAGTTATCACCCACTTTCGTAAATATTTAGTCAATTATCACTTACCAAATGTTTTCAGTGAGGTGGCAGATCTTGTTGTTGCTAATGTAAGATCGACGCGTTTGGCAAACATATGCCATTTGAATATCTAATTTCTCAGTGACATGTTTATCTATTTCTATAAAAGGAAAAGTACTATATTTTAATACGTGACTACGTAACTACCCGACTGAAAAATAACTAAAATGCCAATTGTGAACTTTATCTGATTAAAGCTTACTTAACTTAATCCAAAACCTTTCTACCTTTCGGTGTAAGGCTATTGAGCTGAGTTGTGCTTTATGGATTCGGGCTTGTCTTGCACAGTTCACTCCACTTATTTCTATCCTTTGCTGTTGTGCGAATTTCTTCCCACTTTATGTTTCTTGATTCTGCTGCCTCTTTTAGTTCCTCCTTCCATGTTTTTCTCGGTCTTCCTATCCTATTTTTCCCTTTTGGTCTTGCTTCAAACATTTTTTTCACTGTTCTGTTTTTGTCCATTCTTATTATATGTCCCAACCACCCTAACTGTCTCTCTTGCACTGATACCGCTACCGCTTTAGTTTTTAAATTTTCTCTAAATGTTGTGCTCCTGATGTGGTCTCTCTTTGTTTTGGCCTCTATTTTACGCAGGAATCTCATCTCCGTACTTTCGACCCTGCTCCTATGTTTATTCACTGTTGTCCATGATTCACTGCCATAGATGAGTATTGGTGTTACAACTTTTTTGAATACTTCTACTTTTGCGTCATTTGGTACTCCCTTTTTTCCTAGAAAAGAGGACTTTATGGAGTTAAATAGTCGTCCTGTAATTCCTACTCTTTCATTTATCTCGTCATCGAGTTTTCCATTTGCCTGTATCCATACACCTAGGTATTTGAACTTCTCTACTTGTTCCAATTTTCTTCCCTCTATATATATACGATGTTTTCTCTTGTCTGGTGCTATTACCATTGTTTTGGTTTTACCTCCGTTTATCTTCATGTTTTTCTTTTTTGGTTCTAAGTTGTATACATTGATATTTTCTTGTAGGTCTTTCTCACTTTTTCCGAATATAACCATATCATCAGCAAAAGTAATTCTGATATGTAGATTTTTCCATATTCCAGCTTCCTACATGGTATCTTCTTGTTTTTTCTTGCATTCTTTTATTGCCTCATCTAATACTAAATTAAATAGCAGCGGGCTGAGTACAATCCCTGTCTTAGGCCTATATTGGCCTTAAATTCCTCCGACTGCTCGTGTCTCGTTCTTATTATGTTTCCGCTATTTTCGTATAGTGCTTTGATGGCTGCTACTTCTCTGTAATTTATGTTTGCTTTTCTAGACACTGCCATATTGTCTCTCTATTCTGTCGAAGGCCTTTTCCAGATCTATAAAACAGAGATGTATTTCTTCCCTTTCTATGACCTTTTCACTTAGCTGATTGCTGATTGTAAATATGTGGTCTTGTACCCCTGTCCTTCTCTAAACCCACTCTGGGTGTCTTCTATTGTCTTATCTAGTTTGTCTCTGAGTCTAGTTTCTAGAATCCTTGCGAATACCTTCCTGGGATGCTTAGTAAGGAAATTCCTCTGTAATTACAGCATTCTCTTCGGTCTCCTTCTTATATATGGGTATTATGATTCCTATTTTCCATTCCTCGGTACTTTTCCTGCTGCTAAGATGTCGTTGTATAGTTCTAGTAACCTTTCCTTGCCTGTTTCTCCCTATCTATTTTACCATCTCTGGGGTAATTTCATCTATGCCTGGGGCTTTTGCTAGTTTGAGTTTCCTTATTGCTGTATCCAATTCTTGTTTTGTTATTTTGCCTTCTGCGCTATCTTCCTCTGTTGAGTTCGTATCTTTTCAAAGTCAGTATTTTCCTCCTCTTCTTTTTCCAATCCTCTCTGTTCTTCCCCTGAACAACAAATCTTCGAAATATTGTTTCCATCTTTCCATAATATCGTTTTCATTTGTCAGTACATTTCCCTGTTTATGCTTGATATTTTTTGTGGGTGTAGTTTTCTTTTTTCTCAGTTGCTTCAAAGTTCCGTAAAATAGTTTCTGGTTATCGTCAAATTCTTTTTTAATTTTGTTTCCGAATTCTTCCCACGCTTTCTGTTTTGCTTCCTTCACCTTATTTTTTACCTGTGTTCTTTTCTCTTTGTATAGATTGTAGTCCTCTTCCAATTTTGTTTGTAGATATTTGCGCCAGCATTCTTTTTTCTTTTTACCAGTGTTTTTATGTTAGTTGTCCACCATGCCGTTCTCTTAAAGTCCGTGTTAGTTATCTTTGTTACTCCGCAACATTTGCGCGCTGCTTTTATCATGCATTGTTTTACCGTTTTCCATTTATCTTCTATATTTGGTCTGATATTTTTTGTCTCGAACTCCTTTTTTAGGATTTCTTGATATTTCTTCCTGATGTGTTCTTCTTGTAACATGTGGCTTTTAATTTTCTCCTTAGTTATTTTTCTATGTTTCTCTGTCGCTTGTTTTTGGCTCATCCTCATATCCATTTGGAGTAAGTAGTGGTCGCTGCCTATTTCCGGTCCTCTCTTCACCTTAACATTTTTGATTTTTCGCCAATTCTCCCCGTTCACTAGAAAATAGTCTATAATTGATTTCTCGTTTCTGCTGTGTTGCACCCTTGTGTATTTGTGTATGTCTTTATGTACGAACTTTGTGTTAGTTATTACTAAATCATTTGCCACGCAGAACTCTACAATTTTCGTACCGTTTCTATTTCTTTTGTGCTCTCCTTGTCTTCCTAAAATTCTCTCTATGCCTCTATTATCCTTTCCTACGCTTCCATTTAGGTCCCCCATAATTATAATATTGTTTCCTTTCGTATCTATTACTTTTTGTAGTTCCTCAAAGAACTGGTTTTTTATTTCCACTTTCTCGTCTTCATCAGGTCCGTACGCCACAATCATTTGCCATGTTTCTTCTTTTTCCCCTAGTTTGACTTCTACTGCCATTATTCTTTCATTTACATACCTTTCATTTATTATTGTTTCCATTTTGCTAGGGTGTACCACTAAACCCACTCCCGCTTGTGCCCTTTCAGATTTTTCTATTCCTGACCAAAGCATCCAATATCCTTTGTGTAGTCTCGTATGTCCTTGCCCTTTCTTCTTTGTCTCTGTTATTCCCATAAAATCCAGCTGTTGTTTCTCCATTTTTTCTGAGTTCCTCCTCCTTTCCGTTTATACTTCTGATGTTCCATGTTCCTATTTTTATATAGTCCTGCTTTCCTCTTTTTTGTTTCGTTTCTCTACTCGTGTCCGTGTCCTTTGCTCTGTTCGTCATCTTTTGTGTCTGTTTTTTTATTTTCTGGGTGCTTAGTTTTTTGAGAAGGGAGTCTCTTCTATGACTCTTTGTTCTCCTTCGCTCCACTTATAGCAGGTTCCGTCTATTATTATCTTCTGGTATCCAGTTTTTACCTCTTTTCCTTCTGCTGTTTTTGCTCTCGCTATTTTCCTGATTTCCGCTTGTATTCTTCTGTCGTCCTGTGTTTGATCGTTTTCAATGTATATTCTTGTTCCTTTCAAAGATTTCTTGTTTTGCATTACTTCCTGTTTTGCATTCCAAGAATCCATCTCCACAACTGTTAGTGCTGGCTTTATGGTATGTACATTTTTTACTTTGGCCTCCACTTGTAATTTTTCTTCGAGGATTAAAGCTATTTCACTGAATTAACTAGAAACGTTTAGGTCAGAAGATAACATTCATAAAAAGAAAAGTATCACAAGCCAAAACAATAATAAAATTTATCTAAAAAAAATACAATAAGCAAACCCCTTCCTTTTCCTTCTTTATTATAGAAGACTTCTGTTCTTCCCCATTATTATAATGACTTTCTCTTGCTAATCTTTCAAGTAATAGATTTTCTATCGGAAATTTATCTCTAGCTAATCGGGCTCCATTTGTTCTTTGAATTTGGTTGTTCCACTCTCTCCTTCTAACGGCAACCCTGGTTGTATGTTGAACTGGTTTCTTATGTCCTCGCTTCTCATTCTATTTGTTCGGGTCAATCATCAATTCATTTTATTTGAGTTTTAGAATAGGGTCGGCCGTCTTGTGGCCCCTCTGTAGGCGTTTGGTTCAATTAGAAACAGCCGCGGCGGTTGATTCGCCTGCGCCGCGACGTCGCTATAAAAGCGGAGCAACTACGGCCATTTGGGTGTAGCCATGATGGTTTTGAAACGTTCGACCGGTTTTAATTTTTCTGTGTGTACGAAACCGTTTTGACCGAGAGTTCGTCGGCATGTTTGATTGGTGGCAGGAGTTTCCACATCCCGAAGGTCGTTTGTTGTAAGCCGATTGCGTGTACGGGAGTAGATATTTGCCAACGGAGAAACTCGATCCGTTTTCTTTTGTATTTGACTCGGCAAGGAAAAATAGAAAAATCCTATTGTAAACCCCGGACACGACCAGCTGAAGGACCCACATCAGAAAAGATGCTTCTGATCGGCCCCGGAGCGAAGATTAGGGTAACTTGTTTTTTTTCGCCCACATCCTTTTCTTCTTTTCCTCGATTTCCCCTAATTATAGCCCTGGGGAGCCGATTCCTGCAGCAGAGCATCTGCTTCCACGGTGAGTGCCTTCCAACTTTTTAGTTTTTTGATTGAAATTCCTTTGTTTGAAATTAAAAATACGATCAGTCTGCTTAAACTTGAACACTATCTCTTTATATTTTTGCTACCGTTTTTCTTACAGCCTTCATCTCTACTGTTGTCATCGTCTGCCTAGTTTCTGTCCCCTTGTTTCTGTACCGTATATGAATATTGGTCGTATTGTAGACTTGTCAATCAGACTTTTGACCTTTGTACATATGTATTTATTATGCCATAAGTAATTAAAATAAGGTACTTGCCATAAATTTATAATTTAAATTTTATAGGTTCTTTGATAATCAACATACATTTAGTTTTTTGCGCTAATATCTTCATATACCTTTCACATACCTTCGTAGTGTATATTAGTAATTGTTGCATCTTGTATTCTTCTAACGCTTGCACCTCGTCCATCACTATGTTAAACAGTACCCTTGTACAATTCCAACTCTGGCTTCGATAGGTTCCAAAAACATTTCATTTTCCTTAATTGTTACTTTATTTTCAGTGTATATGTTTTCAACTAATTCTATAATTTTATATGCCACTTGTCTTTGTTTTAATATTTATAACACGTCCTTTAATAGTACATTGTGTCAAAAGCCTTCTACAGATCTATAATACACATAAGCGCTGGTATATTGACTCCAATAATTTTTATATTACTTGTATTATAAAGATGGCATCAGTACAGAATCTTTCTATTCTAAAAAATTGTTGTTCATTTGTGAGAGTTGTGGTGTTTTCTATTTCTCTTTTATAATTCTTGTTGTTAGCTTAAGTGAAGTGTCTAATTTCGCTGTAGTTACCTGTAATTCTGCCAATCGCCCCTTTGTGTCTTTGTATAATAATGTTGCTTTTCTATGTTTTAGATATCTTCTGTTCGTGAAATATCTTTTGTAGGAGTTGCAATAATTTATTTTCAAGCGCCTCACCTACATATTTTAGAAGTTTATTTTATATTTAATTATGGCCTGGGAATTTATTGTTTTTTAATTTTTTTATTTGTGATTTCGTTCTTTCTAAGCTTATATCTTGTATTCTTCATTTACATTTATTATCTCTTGTTTTTCGTTTTGTATGTCTATCATATCTGGTCTTTTATATAATTCCTCAAAGAAGTTCACTCAACATTCTGAACCAATATTATTTATCACAATATATTCGTTCATATTGACCTTATAACTCTCAAGATCTGATATAAAAATTACTTTTATATTTTGAAAAATTTTCCTAACAGTTTTCCTTAATTTTTCTATAGCGGTCTTGACTGTATTTCTTACCGCTATATATTTATTGTAATTTTCTGACGTTCTGTCCGTATTGTAGTATATAAGTGATTTTCTTTCTTTTTCATTTACTCTCTTAATTTCTCTTGTAAACAATGGTGTTTAACTATTTCTTTTTGTATTAAAGCTTTTTCTTTGTTCGCAGAATCTCTTTCCTACTCTTAAATATATTTGTTTCTAATTTATATTAAACCTCATCAGTATTGTCTGTTATTAATATATTACTGCTAATGTTGCTCGACAAACGATGTTGATACAGATTTAGAATTGTCTCGACTTGTAACAGCTCTATCTTTAGTTTTTCTTCGTTGTATTTCTGGTTCTCTGTTCTTAATTCGTTTTCTGGTATTTGCATCCTTAATTTTTCTAGCACTAATCTGTGTCCACTACTTATGTCCCCTGAGTTTAAGGTTTTATGCTCAATAATTGTTCTGGTTTTATTACTTTATTACATATTATGTATCTACCTATATACCATTTTGCGTCTTTAGTAAATCTTTATTTCATCTAATTTATCATTTGACTTTCAAATTGGACGTTCATATCTCTCAGTCAGATCATGTTTTCATTATCTGTTACATGTTACAAGCTTCTCTTTATATTTTAGGATTTACGTTCTCAGATGCATACGCTACGACTATAAATAGCTTTTCTCTTTCGATTTCTAGAGCAACTTTAGTACTCTTGATGATGACACATACTTAGTTTGTTTAATGTTGTTTAGATATTATTTATGTATCAACATCACAATTTCTTCTTTACCTCTTTTTCTTTATTAACACCACTGTATATCAAAATGTATGAATTGTATTGTCGTGTGCCTTGTCTGTTCTTTTTCATTTTTGTTAATGCCCTTGTGTCACTTTTATTTCTTTCAATATCCAACACAACTTCCTAATGTTTTGTATTCTATCAATTTATTTTTCAGATAGCTACTCCCGTATTATTTGATTTTTATTGTCTCTTTTTAATTTCCGTCTGAGTCGTTAACCTATTTAACTTTTTATTTATCTTTTGACTCTGTCCACTTTCTCCATTCGAGCAGTTTGGGTTCCGAGACCATTTTGTTTATTGGAAGTCATAATTAATGTTTATAGTCTTTATTCCAGTGAGTTTTTTTAGTACAATCGTTTTCTTATTTATAATTATTTTCTCGCCGGGGTTATTGAATTATGTGAGCATTGTTTATTTTATGATCGGAAGAGTTCTGGTGTTGTCCACCAACCCCCCTTCTTTTCCCGGGACTGGGACCGGCAACGGTTTCCAATGCACTACTTAATCTTTATTTACTGCAGGCGGAGTTCCATATACAAATTTAAAAAATAAGAAGGGACTGAAGAAGTATAGAATAATACAAAGGGAAAGCTACTTATTCACGTAGCTACTTGTGAAAAAGTTAATGAGAAGCTATGGACGTTAAATAATTATATTAAAACTGTACAGTATATATAAATGCATTATGTTCAACAAAGAAAATTAGGCCAACCCAATATGTTGAATAAGAAAAGCATCCCTAGTTAACTTGTACGATAACTTCTCTCGCAAAATGCTTTATTTATTGATATTTTCTTATTAAATTGTATAATTTTTTGACACTAAGTTTATTTGTTGATTTTAATTGTAATCAAATGATGTAAAAATATATTTTAAGACATTTTGGCGTTTGTAGTTTACACGTATAAGAAATACTATTGCTTCGTATCGCTTAAGAAGTTTTGCGTACCTTGCAAGTGTAAAGAATTCTCTGACATCTATAAGAGAATGTGTCAGCAAACTATATCTTGTGCAATAGAGCGCGAAATAATATTCAAACGAACTGGTTTAGATGGCACTACGCTGCCTGCTTACCAAATTATAACAGTTACTATCTTATCAAACAGACATTAAAATTTAATAAATGATTAATTTAGCAAATATAATCATAAAAACATAGGTCCGGCGAAGAGATTGCTCTGTAAGCAATCCCAGAACGAACTTAAAAATTTCGATTTCGATTTCGAATTTCGGGAAAATTCGAAATCGAATATCTGGAAAATTATTCGACATAGAATTTTTTCTTCATTTTCGAATTCAGCGTAAAATTTCCTATAAGAATCACATTTAAAATCGTAATGTCGATAAATTTGCCGAAATTCGAAGTCGAATATTTCGAAAACTATTCGACATGGAAACTTTTTGATTTCGATTTTGAAATCAGCGTAAAATTTCCTATAAGAATCCATTTTACAATTTTAAAAAATCCATAATTTTGTGACAGCGACAGACAGACAGACAGACCGACAGACATATAGAATTCAGTAACGAACTTTTTAAGTTCGTTGAATAAATTTAAACCACAACCAAAACCCTAAAATTTAAAAAATATACAAACTAGTATATAATATGATGTAATCAAAGAATGTCGTAATTCATTGAGGTTTTTATAGAAATTCTACATTTTCTAGCGCTGCTGTTTAATATATTATAACACATAAGATATAAACAATAATTTCAGGACACAGGAAACACAGGATTTTGTAATGTTATACTTAAAAAAAATATGGTTTACTTTGTTTGTTCAATTGTAACATGCAAGCAAAAGGTATTTCCGAAGTACCCTTTAAATATAGTCAACCTGGTTTTAAAAATATTCGAACCCTTTAGCTAAGTCCGCGCTTGACTTTCATACCGTAAAGACGTGTGCTGAGCGATAATAGTGGAAGTGTGTAACGCGGTTATCGCTGACCTTAGGTCAGCAATACGCTGGTTTAATCTGAGTGAAGTATAATAATTATAAACTCACATTTCGTAAAATAGTTATATGAAACCAATCCACATGCTACTAAAATGGCATGCAATAGCAACAATAATTTCTATATACCGTCAACGCAATTAACACAGCAGCTAGCATCTCAATCACATAATAGCTTCGCCCCGATGGATAGCCAGGTAAATCCCCAATTTCCTATTAACAATACTCCTTATTTACATAACAACTTGACATATGTGCCAAATGTGCAGATCCCAAATTTACAATCTCAAATGAATACACAAACTAATCATACTTTTACATCAATGCAACTAAATAACATAATGAAAAATAATTTATTAAACAGAATAAATACACCCGATAGTGATAGTGAAGTGGAATTGAATACAGTGCCCAATAAAGAATGGCAATGTGTACAAAATAGAAAAAGGAAAAGAATAACAAAACAATCAGCACAAAATAAAGCAATACATGTCACACAAAATAATAGATATTCTGCCCTTAATAACCTTAATGAGGATATTACAGACGTCGCTCCGGTTGTTCAACAAAATAAGATACCCAGACCACCTCCGATATTTGTACATGGAGTTACAGATTATAATAAAATGATAAATGCTCTAACAGCTGTTACTGAAATAGAACAATATAAAACAAAAACAATGGCTGACAATATAGTTAAGCTAAGTGCAAATACTCCAGACACATACCGTAAGTTAGTAACATTCATGAAGGAAACAAGTATAATTTACCACACATATCAGATGAGAGAAAATGAAGCTTATAGAGTTGTCATTCGTAACCTCCATCCTACTGTACCCTCTACCGAAATAGCAGAATCACTGGAAGAGAAAGGTTTCAAAGTAAGAGCTGTAACAAACATCAAACACAGAATTACAAAATTACCCTTACCAATGTTTTTTGTATACTTGCAACCTGCTGAAAACAATAAAGACATTTACAATCTTAAATTCTTAAATAATCACGTTATAAAAGTGGAACCGCCACGTAAAAATACATCAATTGTCCAGTGTACGAGGTGTCAACAATATAACCATACCAAAGCCTACTGTAACCGTCCCTACGCTTGCGTTAAATGTGGAGGACCGCATGACACTAAGACATGCAAGAAATCAAAAGATTTGCCGCCTAAATGTGCTTTATGTGGCGGTGATCATCTCTCCAACTATAGAGGCTGTACAGTACACAAAGAATTACAAAACAGACTGAAACCAGACACACAGACTCAAAACAGGTTTATCAATTCAAACCACTCACCACCCAGCAACAACAGACAACACTCAAAGTTCACACCCTCAACATACAGCCAAGTAGTACAAGGTGACACTGTACAAGCCAACAGTCAAGACACAATCTTACAAAAGTTCTTAGAAGAATTCAAAATGATGTTCACCCAGCTAATGCAACAAAACAACATGATAATAAACATGTTGTCTACTGTCATAAATAAACTTGTCGTTAATGTCTAAGTCCTTACGAATATGTTTATGGAATTCGAATGGCATTCAATCAAAAATTCAAGAAATCGAATTATTTTCAAAACTTCATAATATAGATATATTTCTTATATCAGAAACACATTTTACGGACAGATCTTATCTAAGAGTTCTGCACTGTACATGCTATCATACGGAACATCCGCCTACGGAGGAATAGCGCTACTCATAAAGAGCTCAATAGTTCATTATGAACTACAAAAATATGAGGATCCGTGCCTACAAGCAACAACAATACAAGTTTGTAAATTACCAAACCCAATTATCATATCTGCTGTCTATTGTCCACCAAGACACAATATTACCAAGGAGGACCTCAAGCCGTCTTTCCAATCACTTGGCAGTACATTTATATGCGGTGGAGACTTCAACTGTAAGCACACCTAATGGGGATCTAGGCTAATTACCACTAGGGGTAGGGCTCTATATAACCTCCTACGAGAAGAAAAATATGGATACCTATCAACCAGGGAGCCAACATACTGGCCCACGGACTATAATAAAACACCTGATTTGCTGGACTTTTTGTCACAAATGGAATTTCTTCTAACTATACGGATATTATCAACAATCTTGACTGATCTTCAGATCATACACCAGTTATCGCTACAATCAGTACAACGATAATTAAAAAATCACCAAGACCATCACTTTATAACAATAAAACAGATTGGGACTCATACAGAGCCATTCTTCAAGAAACCCTACAATCAGATATTAGTTTAAAAACTCCCCAGGAATTAGAACAAGCTACTGATCACTTTATCACTACTCTGCAAAATGCAGCATGGAAATCCACACCTACGATCACAAACAGCGTTCAAAGAGATATAAATATTCCTAATGACATACTTGAATTAGTTCGACAGAAGCGAAGAGTGAGAGCTAGATGGCAAAGAGCACAACATCCAGCTGACAAAACAGTGTATAATAGATTAGCAAATACCTTAAAGAACCAACTACACAAGATAAGGCAGGAAACTTTTAACCATTATCTAACTACATTATCAAGAACAGATAATAGCATTTGGAAAATCGCCAAAGCAAACAAACGGCCACAAAAAACAAATCCCCCACTAAGAAAAACAAATAACGAGTGGGTTAGAACAGATCAGGAAAAGGCAGACTTATTTCCACGACACTTTGCTAATGTTTTTACGCCCTACTCAGATGATCCTGATGATACAGTAAACAGCTTCTTGGACATACCATTGCAACTGTCGCTACCTATCAAGAGATTCACCTATGCAGAGCTGGAAGAAGAAATTCAACATCTTAACCATAAAAAAGCACAAGGGTGCGAACTAATATCCGGTAAAGTGCTTGCTGAATTACCTAGAGTCGGTCTGGTGTTTCTAAGGAACCTTTTCAATTCTATCTTAAGTCTCCATTATTGGCCGTTACCACTTAAATTCGCACAGATAATTCTCATACAAAAACCAGGTAAACCTGTTGAGGAAATTACATCTTACCGTCCAATAAGCTTACTGCTCCAAGTTTCTAAACTGTTAGAAAAACTTTTAGTCAGGAGAATACATGAAACAGATATATTGAAAACTGCATCCCGGACCACCAGTTTGGGCTCAGAAAGTATCACTCTACCATTCAGCAATGTCATCGCGTCGTAAATATGATTAACACAACACTGGACTCTAAATCTTACTGTCCAGCAGTATTTATTGATATACAACAGGCGTTCGATAAAATATGGCATAAGGGGCTCTTATACAAACTCAAATTACACCTTCCAAGTGAATATTATTTACTTATAAAATCCTATTTATCAAATCGACACTTCCAGATAAAGTATGGCCAAGAATATTTTGCCATTCATTCAATCAACTCCGGAGTACCACAAGGCAGCGTTCTTGGACCTCTTCTATATACATTGTACACGGCAAACATACCTACAACAGTAGCTACAACTATAATCACCTTCGCTGACGATACAGTCCTTCTCTCTCATCATACCAATCCTCAAATAGCCTCCTTAAACTTGCAACATCATCTGTCCCTCTTACAAAGCTGGCTAAACAAATGGAGAATCCAAGTGAACGAAGCCAAATGCACCCAGGTAAATTTTATCCTAAATCGCTTAGAATGCCCGCCGGTGCATCTAAATAATATAGCAATTCCTCAAGCAAATGAAGCCCGCTACCTGAGCCTTCATTTAGACAAAAGACTCACGTGGAAATCGCATATATTAAAGAAACGAAAGGAAGTTGATCTACGACTTAAAAAAATGTACTGGTCACTTGGTAGGAAATCGTGTCTATCTTTAGAAAATAAGATTCTACTTTATAAAATAATAATTAAACCTATCTGGACCTATGGCATCGAGCTGTGGGGATGCTCCTGCAAGTCAAACGTAAACATAATCCAACGCATGCAATCCAAAACACTGAGAATGTTAGCCAATGCTCCCTGGTATGTTAGCAACGACACCCTGCATACCGACCTGGAAATGCCAACAGTAGTAAAAGAACGCACTAAAAGAAGCAACAACCATTGCCTGCGACTTCAAGTTCATCCCAATGTCCTGACATCCAGCCTGCAACATGATCCACCTCCTAGACGACTACAAAAAACGTGGCCCATTGATCTAAGAAGAAACTAACTGGATAACATCGATGGATGGACTCCCCTCACGTCACTACCGTCAGCTCATTAACTCATAGGACCTTACTATATGTTTATTATGTAAAATGGTTCTGATTGTTAATCTGCAAATAAACTATATATAAAAAATAAACATTTAGCTTTTTGTTAGGAAGTGTCTTACAAATGGCGTTTTTGTGCGATTTTTTAAATTTAGTTTAACGGACTCACAAGAAAAATAGCATTTTGACTTTTCCTAAGAATTGTGTAATGTCTGCTAAGATTGTTGCTTTATAGTAGTATAAGGATCCAGCCAAGAATTATATCGCATAAAGTAATTTATTGTGGTAACTGGCATTTATTTTACTCACTAATGCCGTTAGTCCTAATATAAGCTCCTTATAACAATGAAATAAGATTTATTTTGTATTTTTGATTTATTTTACTAAAAATGTATGTGTATATATAATTATAATTTATAATTGCTATATAATATATAATTACTAATGACTGTTTTTAAATACCGAATAAAAAGCGCCAATTGAGATTGCAAAATTATAAAACCAACTGTAACTAACCCAAATTCGACCTGTGCTGCAATCACCGTTTATGCATTTATGAAGGGTTCGTTTCCATTACCGCCTTGTTAAGGCTGCAGACGTGAGACATGCGGTGCGCTCGCCGGTAATGCTTTTATGTTACCATATCAACGCCAATAATCAACCTGTTTGTTTCAGTGGTAATGTAACATCATTTGATTCAAATATCTGACAGTAACGATGGATAAAGCACCTAAATTATCTTACACAGTCAATCAAAATCAAATGAGTTAAAAGTTATATTTTAAATGTACTTTGACTTGTATATTTTAAGTCGAAATAAAAAAGGAGAAATGATTTAATACACAGGATGAATAAATTATTTATTTAGAAACATTTAAACATAATTTTAGAAAATGAAAAATAATAAAAAAACTCATAGTTACAATTAAAGTTGTGTCTTATTTATTTGTAATTGTCTGCGCATGTATTTCTATTTTATGGAATTTAATTTATAAATTAATTTAGTTTTGTATGATTCTTTGTGTATGAATTGCACTTATTCCCATATATTGCAAATGATACTTTTAACTATTAATGACATTTAATGCCTTCTATCTTGCTCGTCTCCTTCTGAGCCTTTGTTGCATGACTATCTTGTAAATTTGTTTGAGTTGTGTTAATCTTCTTGGGATTGTAATAAGCAGCCCAAAAATGAACATTCTATCGGAAGATGCTACCATTTTTGCAAATGACGTATCAGGTTATCCTAACTTTAACATTTATGAAGTAAACAGAACTATAATGCTTATAAAAAACCATTGTTAATGTTTTTGACAAATAATCAGTCGTGTGGCATCAACTGGACAAACACTGCGGCGTTTAGCCGATCGCGTCCAGCAGACTAGCTCAACATGGAACAGACGTGGCTGACCTCAGAGCAGCCGTTCGGTTGAGAATATCACTGCTGTGGCTGCAGATGTCTAAGATGATCCTCAAACATCAACCAGATGACGGGCCACGCGATTAAGCATCAATAAACGTTCTTTAAAGAAAATTTTGGTGAAAGACTTGAAGATGTTCCCGTACAAAATACAAAAAGCACCTCAGCTATTGTCTGCAGCATGTAAATTTCAGCCAAGCCCTCCTAAATTTCGACCACGATGAAGATGGTTGTCCATTGAAAATCATTATGAGCGATGAAGCGCATTTTCACCTATGTGAACACGTGAATAATCAAAATTATCTGAATTTGCTTCTTTTTGATTAGATTCAGGTCACTAATTGTAAGAACATGTGCTGCTCGCCTGTTATTAGCAGTAAGCTAGCAATCCATAAGTTTTAAGATTCTCACTATTTTACATTCCTCTCGAAAGTTATTGATTTGTGCCAGAAGTTCAATAGATAAAATGCTGACTAATATTTTTGAGCAATGGCATCGACAACGTCATTGTCAATGTGATCTTTGGAATGTAGCGCTACAGAACCATGATCAACAAGACTTTTGCATTACCAGATCAAGTTATTTAACAAATTCGAGTTTGAAGAACATTGTTACCAGCATGAGTGTTTGCTAAACTTCATTGCATCTGATGCCACATCTGGACACTTCTAAACAATGCATTTCCCGGCCGATTACATCTCTAATTGTTTTCGAGATTTGCTTTACTGCCTCTGCAATAATCGCCTTTCAAGTATTTGGTCATAATCGAGTACTTCTTTCTTTGAAGTTTTTAAAGTCACGTCATATACAAACTGATAGCACAGACTTTAGGACCCTAATAGGTAGAACACGACAAGAATTGGAAAATTTACAGCCAAAAGTTTTGAGATGAGTTATAAAAACTGCTGTGGAAAGAGCTCGAATGTGCAACTCGGGCGGTCACTTGATCAATAGTATCTTTGCGAATTAATGGGAAAAAATAAACGTTTAAATAAACATAATCAACAAACAGAACTAATTGATTTCATTTACAGATCAAGTTACTGCCTTAGAAAATCATGTAACAACTCGTACTCGCTTTCGGTCTTTTATTCGGGCTTGGCCTTTGGCTATGTTCTCGCAGGCGTCATTCCTTTTAAATTCAGTTTGTGATAGTTTAAATTTTCCGTAAGACGAGAGCATTTTTAATCGAGAGTTCGCCGGCAGGTTTAATTGGCAGCAGAAGTTTCATTTCTGTGAGGCTTTCGTTAAAAGCTACTTTTGTGACGAAATTCAATATTTTGCCAATCAGATTAACCTCTTCTCGGAGATCGTTTTGTTTCCCGATTGCGTTTCGAGATTGAAATTTTTGCCGGTAAAAACTCGGTCCATTTTCTTTGCTCTGACTCGGTAAGACGAAGGAACATTTGCACCAGGAAAGACGCTACCGTTCGGCTCCGCTGTGAAGATTGGGGTAACTTGTCCTATCTTTTTACCCACGCTTATATCCTTAGCCCCAGGACCAACAGCAGGGTACCGATAGCTGCGGGAAAGCGTCGTTTCCACAGGTTAGTGTTTTAGCTTTAGCTTTGTTTCAAGTTCCCTGTATTCAAAATTTAAAATTACCTATACAGTCCACTTTTTCCGGTCGCACCATTTGGTCCTAGCGAACTATTGTTGTTTGTTGCAGTAGAGTCGGGCGTGTACCGCGTTAGATTAGATATCGTTCTAAGCGTTGGAACGTTAGCTTCTAATCGCTTTATACCACGAAAGACGCTACCGTTCGACTTCGCTTTTCGACTTGCGTTTCGCCTTTTGGGTTGGCTTTTTGTTCGTGTTCGCCTTTTGTACGCGCTTTTGGCCTTTTGTTCGAGCTTGGCCTTTTGCTATCTTCTCGCAGGCGTCGTTCTTTTTGAATTTAGTTTTGTGATAGTTTAAATTTTCCATAAGACGAGGGCATTTTTAACCGAGAGTTTGCCGGCGGGTTTAATTGGCAGAAGTTTTCATTTCTGCGAGGCTTTTATTAAAAGCTAATTTTGTGGCGAAATTCGATATTTTGCTAACTAGATTAACCTCTTCCCGGAGATTCTTTTGTTTCCCGATGCATTTCGAGATTGACATTTTTTCCGGCAAAAACTCCCATTTTCTTTGCTCCGACTCGGCAAGGAACGGCGAAAGAACGTTTACACCAGGAAAACGCTACCGTTCGGCTCCGTTGTGAAGATTGGGTAATTTGTCCTATCTTTTACCTTCACTCTTTTTGGCGCACTTACAGGCACTGTAGCCTCAAGGGCATATTGTGCCCACTAACATGCACTTATTCTAGGACATTCACACACACCCATGGGTTGAGCGAGATTCGAACTCACGCGCGCCGGTTAAAGGACAGAGCCAACTGGTTGAACCATCTGAGCCACCACGTCACCACCCTGACCCTTATATCCTTTTCCTGGAACCCCCAGGACGAACAGCAGGAAACCGATTTCTGCGGGAAAGCGCGATTTCCACAGGTTAGTGTTTATTAGCTTTACCTTTGTTTGAAGTTTTCTTTGTTCAAAATTTAAAATTACCTATACAGTCTACTTTTCCGGCCGTACCAGACTTTTAAATTTATTTATATATTACAGTCTTTTAGGTTTTTGTTCATTTTTATAAGTGCGAAATTTAAAGCTTTCTAGTTTTTGGCTAGCACTGTGACATTATCATCATTTGCATATTTATTACTATGGCTACTCTGTTTCTAAATCGACTTATCGCGTCTTAAATAGCAGTAGTGATGGACCACACTTGCCAAACACATTTCGTAATTTTACTTATTTCTATCATTGTTTCTTGTAGAAATCTATTAGTGTTTTTGTCTTTCCCTCTTACCCCAACTTTTGAATATTACTTTAAATAATTTTTACCATCTGACTATACCAAAGCTTTTTTTTATATCTACGAGTGTTATATGTCTCGTTTCCTTTTTCAGTATTTTTTCTATTATTAAGTGTAGTATTGCTCTGTAAATTCCAAAGTTCTTTATAAATATAAATTCTATTTTTTTATAAAATATTTGTTCAAGTATTTTTCTGTATGCTACATTAGCTTGTTGTCTTATAGTCTTTATGTTTCTTGTCTTTATAATGATTTGTTTCTTCTCGTTTATTATCCAGTGTCTTCTCTGTTTAAGTTCTTTTTAAAATGCTTTTGTATATATGTAAAGAATACGATAATTTTCTTTGCCAATATTGGATTTTACATCTTTGCGTCTCTTTCTGCGTGCTTTTCTTTTAGTCTCATAGTTTCTCTGTTTACTCTATGGGGTATTTGTGTACTTGTTATCTTTATATCGTTTTTATTTTTACTTTTTTATTTGATATAGTTATCTACACTTTACTCAGTTTAGTCAGCTCTTGCACGACCAATTGTTTCATTTGCACTCTTTGGCATTTCTATTTTTTTTTTGGTATTTGTTGTTGGAGAAATTTTTCTGCAATTCCTGTTTTAATTTATATTTAATGGTTTTATCATGTAATTCCTCCAGTTACAATGTTTTTGTCTCTATAACTCTTTTCAAATATCCGGTTATGCTATTGGGTAGCTTCTATACTTTATCTTAGTACTTGAAGGAATATTAATAAAATATAATCTATCTGATATATTTGACTCCTCGTGCCTTCTGAGCGTACGTTCTTGATGATTTTTCGACTAAATTAAGAATCTATTTTATGATTTTCTAATTGATGTAAGTTATAACACTTCTTTTAATAACATGTAACAACCTGTTTTTATCAGATTTTTAGATTATTTAAAACCAAAAATGAAACAACGCATTTCATCAAATATTAAACAATATAAACCAACCGAAGTTGAAATACCAGGTTAGTACTAAAAAAGGGCAGTATCAAAATTGAAGTTCTAAAAAACAGAAAATATTCTTATTTATTTAACTTCAACTAAGGACCATAAGTCAAGTCCAGACACCAAAAAACAGCTTGATCGGAAAATCTCGAAATTGGTTTGACCGCAAGTGGCCGCAAAGTTTTTGGTTCCGATCGCTAAATTTTTGCCGCTGTTCAGTTTCATTTGAATATAGTTCACTATAGTTTAGTTTCATGCATAGAGTCCACTCTGCTTTACCTGTAAAGCAAGTTTTCGCTTGTTTTAGTTTCCTTTATAAATGATTTTTGTTAAATAGCTTTGAAGGTGAGTGAAGGTGCTGAAGATTAATGATACATTTTTAGGTATTTTTTTATTACATTACTGATAGGATGTCAAAAATTGAAATAATTCTGATTTATTTGTAAGCGTAAGAGAATGTGTAACAATGGATGATGTTTCGAAAGATTGTGCAAAAATAGGTAGTTGTATATATATGGAGAGGCAGGCGTGTAAATAGCCGCTCTCGTGGTGCGGTGTGGAAACGTAGTACGGCCCGTTTGGAACGTCAACCGAGAAGGCCCAAATCGTCCCTTAAACGGCCCCGTAAGCGGATGGGGGCGGCTACCGATATCAACCAACGAATATTGCCAAATCGCTCACCTGAATCGGCTTCGGCTTCGTCGGCGATTCCAAGGTGGCCACCTCTGCGATGCGGATCTGGTATCTGCGGGATGATAAGACGCGACCGAATTGGTGGCGCTGCGGGGTGCGAACTTTCTTGCGGGTGAAGACACGACCGGACTGGTCGCGCTGCGGGGTGCGAATGTTTGCGGGGCGGTTGAGACACGACCAAATTGGCCGAGCTGCGATGCGTGAATGTTGCCAGGTTTCGCGCCTGGCTTGGCGGTAGGTCTTTGCGGGCAATTTTCATTCGACAGCACCTTTAATATCAAAAGGTGCCGCCGACGGCGTATGCAGACTTGTCGGCTGAGCAAAAGCCCATATGCCGTTTTGTGTGCGATAATTAAAATACCCTTCTACAGATTTAATATTTAATATTATAATATAAATATAATAATATAATAATAATAAATATAATAATATTTAATATGACAATCTGGTCTCAGACCAATGAATAATTTTATTGTCTTAAATTAACTACAAAAAATCTTACACTAAGGTCTTACTCACTAGTGCACCTTAGCGTCTAGTAATTTAATTACAGTTTGGAATTAACGTGTACACTGTAGCACAATACTCCGCTTTTCACTAATATAATCACTAAATTAATTCAAATGGCTTAGTCCTCTTGAGTCTTCTTATTATGTTGGTGTTATCAAGGAGCTGGATCGCCTCAATGTTCACATGGTGAAGAAGCCGTTCGTGGTTTCGGAAAATTTAGGAATAGTCTGATCAACTATATCTATTCCAAGGTTTCGGTGATGGATACTGTTGCGGATGTACCAAGGTGCATCCAACAATGTTTCTTAGTACTTTATTTTGAAGTCGTTGAATGATCTGATTGTTGCTTGTATATCAAAACAGGTTTCAAAATTTGCTTGTAAAGAAGCAGTTTATTGTATGTAGATAACTTGGAGTTTCTTCCATGCAAACAGTACATTTTATTATATTTCTGTCTAAGCTCATCCCTTTTCTTTTTTACATGGACTTTCCAGCGTAGTTCTGCATAAAGATTCATGTCCAGATATTTTGCTGACTCTGCATGTGGAATGTGGGTATCGTTAATTCTGGTTGGCAGGTATTGTTTCTCTTTGTTAGTGAAATTTGTATGCACAGACTTACTTTTATTTAATTGGAAGCGACAAGTTTTAGACCAGTTATTAATTCTATCAATGGAGGTTTGAAGCTTCTCGGAAGCCTCTTCGTGTTTTTTTCCAACGACAATAACTGCTGTATAGTCAGCAAGCGTGGCTATTATTTTGTGTTTAATGTCAGGGATGCCACTAGTGTACAGTAAATAAAGCACCGGACCTAGAAACTACCTTGTGTCCTCCTGCCTTAATCTCTTTTATGTCAGAATGGTCCTCGTCCTGTTTAATTCTAAAGTATCTTTTTGACAAATAGAATTTTAAAAGTTGAGAATGTTGTTGTGACAGGAACTTGTTCAGTTTGTTAAACAAGCCTTTATACCAAACCTTGTCAAATGCCTGTGCAACGTCAAGGAAAATGGTAGAGCAAACTTTTTTTTCTAATAATTTTTTGATTATATCAGTAATTCTTGTTACCTGGTCGATTGTATAGTGATTTTCTCTAAAACCAAACTGATGGGAGGAAATAAACTCCTTTTTTTCTATTATCGGTTTTAGTTTTTTTTGGAACAATTTTTCTTGGAGTTTTGAGATAACAGGCAGTAAAGAAATAGGCCTGTATGAAGAAACTTTATGGGGAGACTTTCCAGGTTTAGGGATCGTCATGACTTCTGCTACTTTCCACATCTTAGGAACGTACCTCAACTTGAATGAAGCGTTGATAAGGTTGGTCAGTTTTAAATCTTTTCTTGGGAGTTGCTCCAAAACCTCTCCGGTAATCAGGTCATAACCAGGAATTTTCAAATTAACGTTATTTTTAATTTTATCAGAAACTTCTTTTGGAGAGGTAGGTCTGTTGACAATATCCCCTTGTCTTGGTTCAGCCCATTCCTGGAGATCATCTCCATCATTTGACTGAAAAGGCATTTCTAGATTTTGTGCAAATCTGGACGCTTTTTTAAGTTGCTGCGAGCCCAACTTCCATCAGCATTTCTGGAATGGCGGATTCTGAAGTATGAGCCTTTTTAATTTCTTGGTAGCTTTCCATAGAGCGTAAGTCAGTTTTGTTGTCATTAGTAAGTTCCTTGGGCATTCGTCAATCGTTTCATTTTTAATACGTTGTATTTTCCGTTTTAACTGCTGTCCTATAGACAGGTGCCCTGGACTGATGCCACCTTCTTCTAATTTTTATTTTTTCAGCAATAAATTTCCTGATCTCCTTCGGGTAGTTATTGCCCTTTGCTCTTGGTTTGATCTGAGGGGTGTTTTTCCACGCTGCTTGCTGAATATTTTCGACAAACAGTTCTAATTCATTATCTAGTTGTTCTTCGGTCCTTAGTGGAATCAATAGATCAATAGAGTTTTTAAGAGTGATATTAAAGCTTTGCCAATCAGTCAGTTTATTAACCAGTCTGCTAAGCGGTTCTTTCTGGACGATACTGTCACTTATGGTAAGAAGTATAGGGAAATGATTTGAATTCATATCCCATGCTTTTTATACATGTAAGTAATTCGCCGATATATTTCTTACTACAAGAAAGTCTATGAAGTCTGCGATTTTGTTCTAATCTGTGGGTCACTAAGTTAGCTTACCAGTTGTTAATGTTTCACACTTCGGTTGATTACATGCTACTAAACGTTCTTTACCTTTAGTTGTTATTTGAATTAATCTCCAATGTGTGCTTTGCATTAAAGTCACCTCCTACTATCAACCTATATCCTTGGCTGTCCAAAAAGTTATTGTTCTTTCTTTAGAGTGTATCTTGGTAGACAATATAATGCTGTAATAATAACTCTATAAGTTTTAGTTTTGATATTAACAGATGTGGCCTGTATTTCGTTAGTTTAGTAGCCCACTTCCTGGTGGTGTAAAATGGATTTCTTTATAATTACTGCACTTGTACCTTTTGCTGCTTTATCTGGATGGATAGTGTGGTAGATCCTATATCCTTTAAATCTAATGTGCGACTCTCTGGTTGAACTGAGTTTCAGCAATAAGGCACATCAATTTTTTTCTAAGTCTAAGATGTATAATAGTAATTCGAAAAAAGTCGTCGTCCCTAAATATGATATATGATTTGGTGTCCAATACTCTAAAACGCTTTTATTATATTTGTAGAAGTAATTACTTGCGAAATATGTTAAATAAAAGATGGTGTGTTATAAATCATCACTAATTTTCTAGTTATTTCTAAAGATTTGAAAAGTTAAAAATATATTTTGAAAGGGTCTTATATACTCATATCGAACAATTGGTGCCGATGGTAGCAAAAGTGATGGGTTTTATTGCCAAAAAACTCATAAATAAAGTTGCCTTTCTTGACGATATTCGAGTTTTCTGAGTCCAACTCCTAACTCCTCTTTTTGCCTTTTCTAGCCTACGATTGACCTCTCCCGTACCGACATACAGGGAAATCAAAATTTTTGAGTGTTTGCGGCATGTGGCTTGTCTATTTTGCAGTCGCAAAAGCCACGTATTATGAATTTGGTGTGGCCTTCAACGCTGTAGAACAGTTTTTGAATACTCTAAGACATAAAATCTTCGATAGTTGCCACATTTTCGTCCTGTTGAAGATTTGTGTTTTTAAAGAACCACGGAATACCGAAGGTAGTTCTAAAAATCCGATTTTGGATTTCGCGGGTTCTTGCACAGGACATTTAGACGGGGCAGGCATACATTACAATCGAGAGTCTCATAGAGTTGTAGATAGTCACCTTATTGCAAAGAGAGAGCCGGCTTCCGGGATATAGGATACAGTCAAGCGCCTAAAGGGGTGTCTTCGCCTTTGCAAGCGCCCAATCCACGTAAAACTTTTAAGTGAGCTTCTCATTAAGAGTTGCTCCAAGGGTACATGCCTCTTCTCTTGATAAATTATAATTATCAAATAGCAATAATACCAAAAATATGCGAAATAAATGTACATAAAAGACAAAATTATAATATAAAATGAATTAGATGTTACGTGCTCTGGTCCATTAGAAGCACCAATGTATTCTGAGGATCTACCTCTTTTAAAATAAATTTAAATTTTTTTCTCGATTAATTAAAACTTTTTAGGCTGTCGCTACAACAGTTTTATGTAGGTTCCAAATATAAGCTAAATTAAATTATTATTCGTCTTTTGAAAAATTACATTTAGTTTTTTTAAGTTTATGACTTCTTTGTAAACTGATGGCTTTAGAATAGAAAGGTCCTTATTAATTTCAAAAGTTTGTTCTTTTATCCTATACACTTGTTTTTGTCAAATATGTGGAATTTTAATATTAAATTTAAGAGAAAAGTCATAACCTCTGATAATCTTTAAAATAAATTTAAAATAAACTTGTTTAAAAGATTGTTTTTGGTTAAAAGCAGATTTGCTGTTATAACCAGCATTTTCTACCTCAATATTTCTTAAGTTGGCAATTTCTACGAGACGTAATCCGACATACAATAAGAACCTTAGCTACCAGCTTTCTGATTAGTTATTGTATAAAACACGAGTAACTGCTTCTTTCATATTATCTGTAGGTGCATTACCTCTGTAATTCTTTTATTGTAAAGTAAGAAGAACAAAAATAAATCTCTAAAATTTGCATAATAAATCATAAAACATTTTTTAAAAATATATACTCGTACTTGTAAATAGATGTGTTCTGCTATATAGAAGATACAAAACTTTATTATATTTTAAACGTTATTAAATCAAAAAAACAGAAACAAAAATGTATATAAGTTACGTGGCTGAAAAGTAATCATACCGATGTTATTCAAATACAACACAAAGAACTTTGGTTGATACATCGGACCAACTGTCACAAAACAAACTTTTCAAATGTTTTTCTAACTATTTAAGAAACAAACTAAAGCTGATAAAAAGTAATCTATTAATGTACGTGGCGGAACTTGATGGTAACCCCTCAAAAAACTCAGAATTTCTAATTATATCTTTCGTTCTTAAGACCGTTGCAAGACGTAACAAAAATAATTGTAAATCTTTTTGAGTCTTTTCAGTTTGCCAGACTTAGTTATGTCGTGGATATCCATCTCATGCTTCTTGAGTAAATTTTAAGTATTTTTATTATTCATTCTAAATGTAAACTTGAACAACTCTAATGTATACCTTCAGCTTTTGCTCCATAACTGACGTATTAACATATCTAGTTTGATCCCATGAATGACTAAAAGAAGTGAGATTTAATGTTTTAAATGTCGTTTGAAAATCTGTGCTCGACATTTACCTTATCTGAAAATTGTTACGTCAATATTTGCTTATTATACTCTTTGCCCAAACACTCTTAAAATATTTTTTGGCTAAAATAATTACGCATTGGGTAAAATTAAAAGATTTACAATTAGGGCTAGATCAACTTCCCTTAATATAGATAATAAACTTATACTTAGCGGTACACCAAAACGTCTTTTAGTCTTGCATTTAAGAATGGTATCTGCTATTATATCGTCAAGTATTAGCAAATGTTTTTGGTGATATTGTTGCTCCTAGAAATGAAGCTGCGGTTTATCCCTTTCCATTTGCGGCGTTTTATCTAGATTTCTATGCTTTCTTTTTATGCCTGGTCGCCAGGCCTAGATTACTATAGTAGTCGGTCAAAAAATGCTCAAGATTCTTGGGAGAAATTTATCTGCAAAGACTTACTTGCTATTTAGTAATTTCTTTTATTACAATTCAAAATTTACATCCATATAACAAGACAACCTTTTGCGTTATACAAAAGTAGTTTTGTGTTACTGAATGGTGAGATGTAGCCCAGATGTTATTTAGCAGACTAAATGCCTTTCTTGCTTTCTGAATTCTACTTTTCACGTGTGCTAGGTATTCTCTATTATTGGTTAATATGCTACCAGGCAAATAAAATTAGTAAGTTCTTCTATTTGTCTGACAAAGAAATATGTTATTTAATTGACTGTCAATGCATATTTCTTTAGTTTTTAGTACAATTTTATAATATTTGAAATTTGTTGTTTATATCATGCGAACCTAAAGACATATCATCTGAATAATTTAGATCCTCTAACCTTCGATAGAAATCCCACACCATACATGCTATGAATTATTGGTTTTCCATTTTGCTGAGTGACGCAAGCTGTCAAAGTTTGCTTAAAATCTATAACGATAAATCACAATATTCTAGAGATTATTATATTATAAACATAGGGTATGTATTTGCTCAATACAGGATTTATCTGGTCTAGAACATGTTCGTTTTTTTTTAACTTGGGCTTTAAGTCACTAGTTATTCTACTTAAAATAATTTGTGTAAAAAACTTAATAACTAAAAGTAAAAGTGTTATTTCTGTTCAATTCTGGCACACGATTTGTTTTTTCCTGGGTATTTTACTTATAAGTTCTTTGGCATGTTAAGGAATTATTTCTAAAATCTAGGCAATATAAGCGAATGAAGAATAATTGATATTAGTAAAGAACAAACTTTAAGTATGTCCACTGGTATGTTGTTAGGTCTAAGCGCCTCATTGCCGTTGTTATATTCGCGTCACCTATTAAGATGTTGATAGATGGAGCAGAGCTTATTTTCTTCTTTAGCTTTGCGCTTTTTTTAACTGCTGTGTTTAGTTGTTTATAGGTTCTTTGTAAAGCATCTTTAATATCGTCTCTGCGGGCGGTGTATATTAGACCTTTTATAAGACGTCTTTATTCAATCATGTCCTATGCAGCTTGCGATATTCATTTCTTTCTCTTTATACTCTCCTTTATTAATGTGTCTGTAATTGTTTATGTCATAATATCTCTAATTTGTCTCTATTTTCCTCAGAATGATTATCTTTTAACGGTTGTAACGAATCAACTCATTTTATTATATTATCTTGTAGGTTAGATAAAGTTTCTTAGTTTTGTAGACCATCTTGGTCTAATTTTGATCAGTATAATTTGTTATCCGTTCTGACAACAGCTTCTTTTAACTCGACAGTAGCAACTACTAAATGTTGGTCAATGACATCAGTACCTTAGTGACTGCAAACATCAAAGAGGAATCTCCTCAATTTTTTGCTAGGTGATTTAGTTATACGGAAAGACCCTAGTACAATAGTTTTTTAAGTGTGTGAAAACGCGTTGTGATAATTCTGCTACACTCTGGTTTTCATTTTATTAGACTTCTTCTTACAGATCTGCTTATCAATAGACCAGTCCCTCCTCGTGGTTTAAATAAAGTAAATTTCCTGAGATCAATAAAATTTTTCCGACATTGTAGTTATCTCACCGATGCCGTTATATTGTGTTCCACTCAGTCCAAGAATTTCTAGGTTCTAGTTTTCCTTTTCTTTTATAACTTGGGAAAGTCAATAAGTTACTGTTTTGGTTTTTATATTCCAAAATCCATTTTTTATCTGGTTTTCATGTCGTAAGTATTTAAAATACGTAAATAATTGGTCCACGGCACTCGAGCCTGATGGTGGGGCTGCCACCTTTAGCCTTCAGACCGGCGTCAGCTCTAAACTGGATGTGAATATGATATTTTCTTTATGTTGGTTTCCATGTTTACACCGCCCATGTTCGGTCATCAGGACCTTGCTGTTTATCTAACAGGGTGTACCACAAGTAAGTGAGGTTAGCATTTGAGTGGCTCTAGATGTTGACCTCATAACTTACGCCCCGTAATAAACTGTAGGTTGTCTAAAACGTGTTTACAAATACATAAAAAACTGTTCAATATAAATTAAGTTAACAGTCCAAAGAACTATATCGGTAAAAATCAAACATTAAGAGACTATAAAGATTATTTTACATTATGTCTCAAATATTCAAACATAATTTTTGAACTTAAGAAAAATACTTATCCTCATTTGCATAAAGGTTTTATATTGTCTAGTTTATTTCAAAAAATACCTACAAGGCGTGGGATTTATTAAAATTATTTGGCTATTGTCAAGTTTCTTATAATCCAACAACTTACTTTAACAAGAAAACTGAGATTCTCACTACTGACTCAAATCTCCGATAATCCGCTGATAAAAAAACACTTCTTATACTTTACGAAAAACCTTAAAATCAATTATAGGGTCGTTCAAAAATTTACTATAAAAATGCAGCTTATTGTCAGTGCTTTTAGTTGTTCAATACACAACTTGGCCGGAATCTTTTGCCTCCTACAAGACAAACTATATCATACATCCAAAAACCCCATCACTTCTTAGAACTATTCAAATCCTTTACTATACGTAAAGATGACATAAAGATAGATAATTAGTAAGTACAATTAAAAAAAAGATTACGTATTTTGGACATATCCCCAAAATAAGAAATAGATTAATTAAAGAAAAATTAGACGAAAAAAAGGGGTGGGAAAAACATTACCTTATCTTTTCAACTTTTCCGAGCTGCGAGTGACAGAGAACAATTTAACTAGGTGGTCGCTAATCTTTAAATAGAGACGGCATTACAGAAAAAGAAGTAGTTAAAACAACCCGAAAGTGGTCCACCAGAAGCCCTTGAAGAATAGTAGCGTTACAGATTGATGCGCAGCTAACGAATGGAAACGTTAGGTCTTAAATTTTTGAATGGGTAAACCAGGCAGCTGCCTTCAATTTTGAGCAGTATATGAGCATACCCCAAAATGTTTATCGCATCTGGAGAGGCAGGCGTGTAAACAGCCGCTCTCGTGATGCGGTGTGGAAACGTAGTACGGCCCGTATTGGAAGGTCAGCCGATAAGGCCAAAATCGTCCCTTAAACGGCCGTCGCGTTAGCGGATGGGGGCGGCTACCGATATCAACCAATGAATTGCCAAATCGCTCACCTGAATCGGCTTCGGCTTCGGCTTCGTCGGCGATTCCAAGGTGGCCACCTCTGCGTTGCGGATCTGGTATCTGCCGGATGTTGAGACACGACCAAATTGGCCGAGCTGCGATGCGTGAATTTATGCGGGTTAAGACACGACCGAGCTGGCCGCGCTGCGGGGCGTGAATGCTTGCGGGGTGTTGAATATGCGTGAACGTATGCGGGTTAAGACACGACCGTATTGGCCGCGCTGCGGGGCGTGAATGCCTCGGCTGAGCAAAAGCCCATGCCGTTGTGTGTGCGATGGCAAAACGTGTAGATATCAAAGGCCCGCATGCCGCCGCGATATAAAGCGGTTCAAGGGCGAAAAGGCCGCCACACCATACTCCCGCCTTGAAAGGTCCTGAGCTTTCAAAAATTACTACTTTATCAAGGAGCTATTAACAGCGGTTTGAAACAATATTGTCATTAAATTCCTGAAATTAACTATTATATTTCAGGTGCGTTAAATTGCGGTTAGATTTATATCGTAACAAACTATATATAAATGCCCTATTAATGCACTATCTATATATACATGAATCAGCTAAAATATTGTTTATTGGGTTGGCAAAGATATAGCTTGGTGACAGGACGTTTGTATGTACCTGACCCGGTTTTTACTGAAGCTACGCGGATTACACCATCCGATCCGGGAAAAGTCTCTGTTATAACGCCTAGTGGCCAAGTTAAAGGAGGTACATTATCTTGACCCAAGAGAACAACAGTACCGATCTCTATTGGGCGATCGGGTGATCCCCACTTCTGCCGAACTTGGAGCGTGTGCAAGTATTCAACTCGCCATTTTTTCCAATAAGACAATACAAGCTGATCTAAAAGCCTTTTGCGGTTTGTTAAGTTCAAGCTTTCTTCTGTCAATTCAGAAGAAGGTAAATACTTGAGGGACTGGACATTAAAAATGCGCCGGAGTGAGCACATCCGGATGCGGATCTGATGATAAAACCCTAAGTGGTCGAGAATTTACAATACCTTCCACTTGCACTAGCACGTTCAAAAGTTCCTCATAAGTGAGCAACTGCTTGCCCATGACTCGATACAAGTGTGTCTTAACAGTTTTAATGTTAGATTCCCAAATGCCTCCGAAGTGCGGGGCGCGAGGCGGAATCATTGTCCACTCAATGCGTGTTTTAAGAAGCTCCTTTGATATCAGATTGGACAGTGGAGTTTAACAAAAGAATAAATTTCGCCGAGCTGTGCCTTAGCTCCGACAAAATTGGTGCCATTGTCTGAGTATATAACAGACACTGGACCGCGGCGGGAAATAAACCTTTTGAAGGCGGAAAGAAACGCATCGGATGTAAGTTCCGATACAAATTCGATATGTATGGCTTTAGTAACCATACAGACAAACAAACATATGTAAACTTTCTGAGAACGTTGACCCCTACGGCGAGTAGGTATATAAGCGACAGGTAAATCAACGTGTATTTTAGCAATACGATTGCTGACAAAAATAGACCACCTATGTGGCGATGAGTGGATCCACGAAAGCGCTATTGTAGAATCCGAGAAGGCGTAAACACCTGTAATAGATACACGAGCGGAAAGTTTATCGCGGACCACGCGAACAAGCTTAGACAACAGCAAACCGGCGACAAGTTCTAATCGAGCTAGCGTTGTTATTTTAACTGGAGAAACCTTTGAATTTGCACATAAAAGCCGGACGGTGATATTACCTTCAGGATCAGTGATGTGTAAATAAACACAACAACCGTAACCACTGAAGCTCGCGTCACAAAAGGCTACGATGTTCCCACAATGCCAATATGGCGCGGAATTTTTAGAGAAGAGAGTGCGGAAAAATCGCGTGCAAAAGCTGAAAAGCGACTGATGATGGATTGCGGAGGAACCTCATCCCAGTCTATTTTAGCTAGCCATAGTTCCTTAATAAGAATTTTGGCGCACAGCACAACTGGAGCTACAACGCCAAGTACGTCGAATAAGCGGGCAACTAGCGATAGAATCGTGCGCTTTGTGCATTTACCTTCTACAGCGATTGTTGTTAAAGAAAAGTAATCGTCAGCAGGATCCCAGGTTAAACCAAGGATTTTAAAATTGTAAATATCGTTACCCATGCCAGAAAAATTTACTGGTGAGCGGTGAGACTCGGGAAGAACCTCCAATAAAGCGGGTGAATTAGTGGCCCATTTGACAAGGTCGAAAGAGCCTAATTTAAATAAATCGATTAATTCGCGAGACAATCGCATGGCAGTCTGTTCTTCGGTAACCGAATCGACATAATCATCCATGTAAAACTGAGTTTCTACCAGTTTAGAAGCCTCAGGAAGCGGTCACTATGCTCGCACGCTAAGTTGCGTAACGTACGCATAGCTAGGTAAGGGCTAGGCTTTAGCCCGAAGGGTACGCGGTCAAAATTGTAAGTGCGAATAGGTTCGTTCCTACTGAAACAAAATAAAATTCGTAAGTAATTACGATGGTGCTCGTTTACTCCGATGCGCAAAAACATTTGTTTTATATCAGCGGTCATTGCTATTGGGAATGTACGAAAGTCGAGTAACAACGAGAACAAGTCGGCCTGCAAATTAGGTCCGACATGCAAAATGTCATTAAGTGACAGCCCTGAGTGCGTTTTAGCACTAGCGTCTAAAACGATACGGATGCTGTCCTTATCTGGTCTGACAACGGCGTGATGCGGTATGTAGTAACCCTCCTCTGTCAATTCTGAGTCAGGCACCTGGAACAAATACCCCTGCGTTATATAATCGGCGATAGTTTTATTATAATTTTCTCGTAGGGTTGGCGCGCAATCGAATTTACGCTCGAGCGCAAGTAGACGACGGTGAGCCAGACCGCGTGAATTACCCAACTCCGAGGGGTTTCGAGAAAAGGGTAAATCAACAAAATATCTGCCGTCTTTAAATAAAATCGAAGAGTTAAAGTTATTTTCGCAATCTGGACTAATAAAACGTTGAGATGGAATTTCCTCTAACTCAAAGAACTTCCGTAAACTTGACTCAATGTCAACGTTAGCAAGCGCGGTAAACGAAGATGTAGTACTATGTAGGCAGGTTGCATCATAATGACATGCAATATCTCCCATAAGCACGTAACCAAAGCTGGTTAGTATAGCGGGTGGTGCGCGGTTACCAGAATCGATCCTATCTCCCAAATAAATATAAGGAAACAGTTGAGCACCAAGAACAACGTCAATTTCTCCCGGTACATTCAAGGATAAATCGGCAAGCGGTAAATTATTTAAATATGACATATCTTCATTTAATGTAATGAAATTTGCGGGAAGTTTGTCTGTAATACAGTCAACTACTAAAGCACGAATGTAATATTTGTTGTTAGGATTAATTCGTGATTCTATTGCGAAATTAATAAAACCGTGTACAGGTCGCGAGGTCATACCAACACCTTTTAAAGATGAATTGCATAATTTAATTATGGGAATGTTCAGGCGTTTACAACAATCCATAGTAATTAAGTTATTTTGCGACCCGTTGTCTATTAAACACCTGACGACGAGCGTATTTCCGTTTTTACCATGTGCATAGATCTGTGCGGTCGATAACAATATAGCTGAACTAGAAGAAACTGCTGAACTAAGCGATACGGTAGACGTGTTGTGAGATTGTGATACTGATTGCGTTGATATGGGCGCACGGTTACCTGCTTGCGGTCCACCCGCCACAGACGGCTTAATAGGTCGATCATCCTTTAAGTTCGAAAAATGCAGTAAAGAATGATGCGGTTTTTTACAAATTTTACAAACGTTCCGTGATTTACATTTAGTTGACGAGTGAGATAGACTTAAACAGTTTATACAGCCGCGTTTCGCTTTAATTAACTCGAAACGCGCTTGCGGTGATTTCATATTTTTAAATTCAATGCAGCGAAATAGCTGGTGTTCTCTGTCGCATAGCGGGCAACGCGTATTAAAAATCTGTTCACTCGACACAAACGACTTGCAGGCACCTTGTGCGCCACGGCCAAGGCTGTGATAAGGTAAACTGAAATTTGCGCGAGGCTTGGTCTGCGAATTATTAGCATGCGAGCGCTCGAGTACTTTGACATAATCTTGCGTAAATGAAATAAATTGTTTACAGGAGGGTAATTCTATTCCGCTCACCCTAGTTTCGAATTGTTGAAGCGTTTGGGGATCAAGTTTTCTTAAACTACAATGTAACAAGACAAAATCTAATAGGTCGGGAATGTCTAACTGTTTTAATGCGGCGATGGACGCGGAATATTTTTCTATATATGTATTCAAACTAACAGCATTACCGACGCATCCTTTGATGTCCAGAATGTTATTTAGATAATGACTGCCTAAACTACGTTTATCTTGATACTTTTTAACAAGACTATCCCATATAATATTATAAGTATCCCCTGTAGGAATAATACCTGCGGTTAATTTTAAAGCGTCATGAGTTAATTTACTAATCAAATACTGCACACGCTGCGCGTCAGTCAAATTTGTATTTAAATGCACATTGCTACGAAATATTTCGTAAAATATTGGCCAGCTCTCAGTCTTGCCATCGAGAGAAGGCAGTTCAATTGGCGGTAATTTTACGATACCTCTTTTTTGATCTAATGTAAATGTTTTGCTGTTTGACAATATAAGGTTGCGTTTATATTTAATACTCGAATATAAATCTTCAATAGAATTTAAACATGAGTAGTCTGGAGGAGTCTGATCAATTTCAAACTGCAAATTGTTAATTTCCTCAATTATTGTTTCAAACCTGCTGTATAATTCACTAATATATTCAGTTTGAGATAAAAACAGTTCGTTGGAGCGTAATTCATAATTTGAAATATTTTTTGATCTGTTATATAAACGATTAAATCGTTCGAAAATCGCCTCTTTTTTGGCATTTAACTGAACTAATTTTAATTCAAGCTTATCCGTTATAAGGGAACTTTACTTGAATAAAGCGTAATAAATTGTATCTGATACCGATCCGGCTCGTAAGGACCAAAAAATGTGGATAGGTATGGCGTTTAAATAGCCGCTCTCGTGATGCGGTGTGGAAACGTAGTACGGCCCGTATTGGAAGGTCAGCCGGTAAGGCCAAAATCGTCCCTTAAATGGCCGTCGCGTTAGCGGATGGGGGCGGCTACCGATATCAACCAATGAATTGCCAAATCGCTCACCTGAATCGGCTTCGGCTTCGGCTTCGTCGGCGATTCCAAGGTGGCCACCTCTGCGTTGCGGATCTGGTATCTTCGGGATGTTGAGACACGACCAAATTGGCCGAGCTGCGATGCGTGAATTTATGCGGGTTAAGACACGACCGAACTGGCCGCGCTGCGGGGCGTGAATGCTTGCGGGGTGTTGAATATGCGTGAATGTATGCGGGTTAAGACACGACCGTATTGGCCGCGCTGCGGGGCGTGAATGCCTCGGCTGAGCAAAAGCCCATGCCGTTGTGTGTGCGATGGCAAAACGTGCAGATATCAAAGGCCCGCATGCCGCCGCGATATAAAGCGGTTCAAGGGCGAAAAGGCCGCCGCACCAGCATCCTTTAAAAAACTTGGTTTTGAGAATATTTTGTTTCAACAGAACTGGGTCATCAAGCGTGAGCATCAATGAAAGTTTAGAGGAAAATTTTTCCTTGAGACACAATATTCTGTGGCCCGCGCACTAAACAGATTTAACATGTAACTTTTTTATGCCCAGCTTTACATACATTGTCAATGAAACTGAAAACGCTATAGAAACTCCAAAAATGCTCGAAAGAGTTATGCGAAACTTCGGTTTTATTTTCAAAATTACATGAGGTAAAAAGTCTTGTGTTGTAAGTTTCGGACGTAAAAATAAATCTCTAGTATATTTTGCCTAATTTATTTTCAAAACCAAGGGGGGGGGTTAAGAATACTTGGCAGAAAATTTGTGTTTAATTCACATTTTATGCGACCCTGCGCGGACGTTTCCATTTTTTCTGTTCATATCGGTTACTGGATTTCGTATCATATATTTTTTTATGGTTGCTAATAAGATCTAGACTTCTATTATTAGATGACTTATACAATAAATGGCGGTGTTTGTAGGAAAAGAGACAACTATTATATGGTATTAGATTCTTTAAATCTTTATATCTACTTTAACTTATTAGAAACAGTTCAAGCAAGTTACATTTTTATCTAATATTATTCAGCAAATTGAGGCTATCCCATTCGGTTGATCACTAGAACATTCCTGATATAAACGCATAAATCTTGTTAGCAGGAGGACTAATGAGGGACCTGACTCCGTTAGTACAGCGTTACAGCGGTAATAACATTGTTATGAGCAGTGGATTCGCATTACATATTCCATTTATTACTGCAGCTCCTCATAAATGTATCAGTCTCATCTTCTAAAAGCCGTACGCGAATAAATTGCCAATTTTCACACACATCGCGTGCAAGTAGCCAATAAAGCACTTCACAATTGGAGAAACATTTATAGCGGTATTCGCGCGATTTCAGTGAAAAGTGCTGCCGGGGATTTGAAATGCGCCATGATATGCATCTAAGAAATTATAATAAATCATTGATATTTAAAGAAATGTCTAGATCGTAAATAACCTTAATGATATATTGCAGCATACGCTGCACTGTGTTGATAAAATTTCTGTAAGTCTGCGATATTTGCATCAGAACTTACTTTTGTATTTAAATACTTTTAACTCAAAACAGCAAAGTTTTTTCATAATATTTATTATGAATAAACAAACAACTTACAACTTATGTTTAGACTATCATAATAATTAGCTTACTCAAAAATTGGGCATTAAAGAAAACAAATGCTTTATAAGAAAAAAACAAGTAAAACTCCTTTATTGAATGTTGAGAGTTGAATGAACTCAATCAAAAGCGGAGATTGCAAGCATCGCTAGTATATTAGTTAGTTTTTAGGAACCACAAATAGGACATTGGAAAGCAGGCAAAGGCAGTAGAACTTAAAACAAAATTGCTTGTGAAATAAAAAAATCAAAAATTATAAAACGCAAGACCGGTGTCGTATCAATAAACACTACAATATAAATGTTCCTGATAATAAGTGCCCACAACAATTTTAGGATTTACAAAAAAATTCTCTTAATAATCACCATGATTACCAGAAAAGGTCTGTTGTTAGCAAAAGCTTTAAAACTATACCTATTATGGCAGGCAAATGTCATGTTGCTGTTTATGAAATTTAAGCAACCCTTTAGATTGAATTTAAAATAATTCAAGCTGTTTTGCACAAACACTTTAATGTACGAAAGCATAGTGCACATTAAGTGCCTAATTTCACTTGTTTCTATACCACACTTTAGTATCATCTTACTCAAGTATTATTTCATTTGGGTATATCTGTATAATTCCAACTAAAGAGTAAGTTTCTTCGGCGTTTCCAAGTCAGGTGATTCCAACAAAAGTCATCCATAAAAAAAACCTGGGGATATTGTTTCTATTTACGTAACAATGTCTATGGGAATTCGCGCTCCCGGACTCCCAAAATGTCACCTTCGCTATTACAGAACCGCTGTGCAGTCTGAAACTCTATGCTAGATTGCAGATCTTAATTTGCCAAAATAAGGTCGGGGTTGTTGGGGATAGAAGACCATTTTGTTTATTTATTTTCTATATTGTTTTGTTAGTTCTACTAGGCTGAGACAAGGCAAGGCAGTTGCTCGTTGCTTTCTTAGCCTTTCTCAATCTTAAAGCTAACCTACGAGATGCCGCTCGTGGTCAGTGTGCACTTGGAAGGAAAAGTTGATCCTATCGATTGAGGGAAATCTCTAGTTGTGGCAAAGACACATTGGGTTTCGCTATTGGTTCAGGCATGAATGGACGCCTATACTTATACACTGGGTATAAAATCGGATTCATGAGAAACCGGATATGAATCATGAATAAGGGGTTCCTTCACAGTATCACTGGCGATTGCACCAGTTTGCGGCCTTAACGTCCCCTTATGGGTCTTCGCGGCGGGTGGTGAGATGTCAAGTATTTACACCATAATTATATATGAATATAAACAAATACCCTCTATATTCACAGAAGTAAAACGATCCTGGACCGACACTCCCAAGATTTGTTTTACGCAAAATACAATAAAACACACCGAAAAGTATATAATAGGCAAACAAAAGGACGACACGACTTTTGGACAAGTAGCACCACTTTTTATCAGCAAGATCATAGAAATGATCGGTGGTAACGTGAACAGTGCGAAAAAACTACGATATAGTACACTGTTGATTAAAACCTCCAGCGAACAGCAATTAAATAAATTTCTTAAAGTTACATAACTGGTGGATGTAGCAATCGAAGTAGAGTTTGAGAAAACATTCAACTCGTCCTAAGGTGTCGTGTTCTGCTTCGATTTGCTAAATTGTAAAATAGATTCTTCTTCTTCTTCTAATATAGGCTATAAGCCTGTTTCTAACTACACATTTCGTGTAGTACTATGAGCCATGTTTGGCGTACCCCGGGCAGGTGGCTAGTCTGACCCGTTAGAAGAAGGGGAATGTACTTTACGACCGCCAAAGGTGTTTGTATGATGGCCGGAGAGCGCTCGATGTTTGCCGTTATTTTGGCCTGGGAGTCGAACCCAGGGGCCGCCGCGCGTTAGTCTGGCAGGCCGAGGCTGTCGCGCTCTCTGTAAAATAGATGAAACGAGAAAATAATTAGCTCCATCAGAGTGTAATCGATATACAAAGGATCACTATAAATAAAAACAGAAATATTGAAAATATTTCTTCCCTTATACTAACATCTCGTACTGCTGATTGAGTTGTACCCTCTTAGTATACAGCCAGCAATGTACCCCCTTAAAGTAAGACCTTACATTTCTTATCCATTACGGAGCTTTAAATGCCAACGATTCGGCCATACATCTCAGAACTCTGGTGATCCACAAATTTGCGTCTCCGTGGTAACCAAACTTACAAGGGCATCGACTGCCAGCTTTCACTAAACTGTGGCAACTGTCAAAGAAAACACAATCCCAGGTCCGGAGAAGCCGAAATCCGAAAGCTCAAAATTTCGGAACAATGTTCGTTTAGCGAAGCTCCTAAGAATTATCAAATAATTGATCAGTAAGTATTTAATGTATCCTACACTACCAAAGTTCTGCCCCCCCCCCCCCCCAAGCAGATGTCCTCTGTTGCTATTTAACGCAACATTATTAACGTCAGTTGTCAAACGGATTTTACTCAAGAAAGTAGTACACCCACATCGATACTAAACAAAAACGCAAATAATCAAATGATGAATAAATCACCACCGCAAATCTCAACTAACCTTACGGTGACCCGATCACCAAGAAAAAACCAAAATGGTTTCATTAAAGAGACCCGCTGTTTCTCCCCCTGCAAAATCTAAACAAGCTTTATATGGTCGTCAAAATCAAATTTTTCTTGAAAGAGCAGAATTCCGAAGCCTTCAAAACCAATAAGTTACGAAGTCATGCTAGTACTGATATAGTGCTGGACGAAATGGTCGACGCAGAACCCGAAGAACTCCTTAGACTTTGAGTTAGCCAAACTCGCCATAATTGATAATTATAAATAATTTTCTCTAATAAAACTGCAAAGATTAATTTGCCCATATATATGAAATGCATTTTTCTATTAAAAAATATGAACCAACTATTATTGCTCTACAAGAAACCAATCTTTACGGAATTACTCGATATTTTGAAAAGATATCATAGGCGAGCGCGCAAAAGGTGGTATACCCATTCTTGTTAAGAGTACCGTGCTTTACTCTAATGTCTCCATTTAATTAAATCTGCAATGTAGAGATTAGAATTCACAATAGCCAACCAGTAACAGTATGTTTTATTTGTTTTACTCGAAGAATATTCCAATTTGAATGAATTGGAAAACATACTATCTGCATTTCTATGTCCTTTCATTATTGGCGGAGATTTTAACGGTCACAATATCCTTTGGGGTCCTATTAACACTGACCGTAGGAGTGAAGTAATTGAGAACCTTTTAGAAAGCAGCGATATATTTTTATTGAGTACAGGATCACCTACGTATTATTCACCTGCATAGATTTGACTTGGTGTTTTCCTCCGCTTTTATGACTCTTCGATGAACTGCATGACAATTTTTGCGATTCTAATCAATTTTCATTGGCGATTTCTGGTTTTCGCCACCAACCATTTGAACACTAGAATGTCACGTTGAAACCTTCATAGAGGCCAACTTGTCAGGTTTTTCTGGTGATGCTAATTTTGGAATAATGGTGTTCGATAATGTTGAACTCCCATATCAACACATAACATAGACAATTATCGAGACAATAAATTTTATCGTCCCTAAAACTTCTAACAATGCAGGTCATACACCTGTTGCTTGGTGGAATAAACAAGTAACAACTGCTATTCAAAAACGAAAGAGAGCTATTTATTATCTTAAACGTCATCCGACCCTAGAAAATCAAGAGTCTTTTCGTATAAAACGCACCGAGGTCAAGCGCCTTATAACAGAAAGCAAACGAAAATCTTCGATTGACTGTTTCTAACGTGAGCAACAATATATCAGCTAAGGATGTTTAGGAGAAAATCCGAACAATTGGTGGTAAAGAACTATAAACTTATAAGCAACACCGAACAGGTGGTTGAGTGTCTTGCAATTTATTTTCAAAATTATCAAGCTTAGAATATTACCGTGAATTGTTCATGAAGCACAAAAAAACAAACAGATATATAACCACTGTATTTTTATTTAGAAAATTCAAAATCATAGCCGAGTTTACGATAGAAGAATTGAGCTCTATATTAAAGGACTGGAACGACATATTACCTAAGCCGGATAACATCCAATGTCAGTTCCTGACGCATCTACCTCATCACGCACTCCAATATATGCTTCAAGTATACAATCTAATTTGGTGCAAAAGTCAGATTCCTGATCCGCCTTCTTCTTAAGCAGAGTAAATAGTGTTGAGGTCCATCTAGCTACCGACTTGTTTCACTTACAAGTTGTTTATGCAAACTTTTGGGACGTTTGATAAAGCGACAGCTTGTTTGGCATCTAGAAATCAAGTGTACTATATAATCAACAATGTGGGTTTCGTAAGAGTCGCCCAACCATCGACAATTTATCCCAACTACAAATAGCTGTATGTGATGCCTTTTTGAGAAAACAGCATTTTGTGGCGGTGCTGTTTGATGTCGAAAAAGCATACGATACCACCTGGAGATAATCAATTTTAAAGCAGTTATACGAATGGGATTTACGAAGACATGTGGCTTCTTTTTTAAAAAGCTTTTTGTCTAATCGTAAATTTCAAGTGAGAATTGTGGGTGTTACATCTGTGCCACAGTGGTCTTCGCAGTAGCCATCAACGAAACCGGTAGTTGTCTAAGTACGACAATAAGCAGCATGTTATACGTAGACGATCTAGCTATCTACTTTGCTGCATCGTCACATTATTTTTTCACTTGGCATATATCCAAATCCACGTACAGGTTCCCGTGCAACCGACGTGCCGATTTCTGGGCATAATCTTTGATAGGAAACTCTCTTGGATCTCTCACTAAAAAGACGTGAGAAAGCATTGCTTTGCAATTTTAAACATCTTAAATGTACTGTGCAACACTAAATAGGCAATTGATAGAGCAACACTGATTAGTATCTATCAAGCTCTTGTTCTATCGAAGTTGGAATATGGTAACATCGTATACGCATCGGCAACTTTTCCTAACTTACAATGTTTAGACACCATTTATCATACAGGAATCAAACTAGTCAGAGGAGCCTTTCGTATTAGTTCTGTAGACTGTTTTTTATTTAGAGTCTGCCATGTATAATCTTGAGACCAGGCTTTAGTTTCTTCCATAGCGAAACTCTGCATTGCTAAAACATTTTTAGCAACGCGCCTCCTTGGTTTACTTCTTGTATCAAAGTAAATACAACGCTTAGCTATTTTGTAAAGTATGAAACTCCACAAGTCATTATCAGGTCGGAATTATTTAAACTATTAGAGCGATATAGGAAATATGAAAGAATCTACACCCATGGTTCTAATAAAAATCTTCAACTTAGTGCTGCTTTCATTGGCAAGAGACTAGAAGAATTGTATAAACTTAATTTAATCAGCAGTATTTTTGTCGCTGAACTTCTTGCTAGCATGAAAGCTTTAACTTCATTTTATAAACACAAAGCTTAGTGCCTTGAAAGCAATGCAAGGTACGTTTCCATTTCACCCACTTGTCATAAAAATCCACCAAATAAAATATAATTTTATTGTCAAAAATTACAAGCCTGATTAGTTTAGGTTCCAAGTCACATAAGAATCAGAGGCAATGAGCAAGCAGATGGTGTATCAAAGCGTGCTGACGATATGAAATCCTACTTCAAAAACAGAATATACCATGCGGGGCGTTAAAGCCTTATCATTATTATTATAATCAAAATAGAATTTATTTTATTTATATTTTGTGACTTTAATTTATACAGTTTATCAATTTGCTAAAAATTTATATTTTACACGCTCCTACTATTAAAATCATGGTTTTATGTGATATAATATCATTTTGTCTGTGTGGCTTGCGTTTTCTGGAAATAAATTCAAGTTTAGTTTAACACATTTTGTTTCCCATTTTTCTGAGTTGTGGTTGCTTCAGTGAGGTGAAGCAACGCTGTAAAAAACTAAATAGTACGAGGGCTATTTTTTTTCAAGGTCCGATTGGTCGCTAAAGGAAAGCTACGGGGAAACCCGCTAGGTCTGTGCGCAGACGTCTTGCGCTGTGTCTGTAGTTAGCCCAGGGAACGCGTCGATTCGCGGTTGTCATTTCTGAGTACGTAGGGAGCACATAAACGTGCTTCGAAAAATAGGGTCTCCCGCCAAATGTGATTTGCGTTCAGTCATTCGATTTCTGCATGCTGAAGGAAGCAATGCAGCTGAAATTCATAGACGAATGAGTAAAGTGCACGAAGAAACGTTTATGAGTGACAGAAAAGCGCGGAAATGGTGCAGGAACTTTGATGCTGGACGCACAGATATTCATGATGCAGGCGGCCAGGAAAGGAAGCTAGTGTCAACCGATGATCTTGTTCAGCGCGTGGATCAAGCGATTCGCGGAAATCGTCGGTTCGCAATTTCTGGGTCGAGTGATTTGTTTCCGGAAATTTCACGGTCAGCTCTCTATACCATTGTGAGTGAAAGACTCGAGTACCGCAAACTCTGCGCGAGACGGGTTCCCAAGATGCTGTCTGACCATCACAAAACTCAGCGAATGGGCGCCATATTAACCTTCTTCCAGCGCTACCATTACGACATAGATGAGTTTTTGGCCAAAATTGTCACAGGAGATGAGACATGGGTCCATTATGAAACTGAAGAAACAAAAGAGCAATCCAAACAGTGGATGCATTCACACTCCCCGAGTCGTAAACCAGTGAAGTTCAAGCGCACGTTCTCCACCAAAAAGTGTATGGCTACAGTGTTTTCGGACCGTAAAGGTGTTCTCTTGGTGTAATTCATGCCACGTGGCACAACCATCCCTGCATTTTCGTACAGCAAGACTCTGCAACGTCTTCGAAGGGCAATTCAGAGCAAGAGAAGAGGGATGTTGCCGTCAGGCATTATCCTTCTTAATGACAATGTGCGACCGCACACTGCAGTTGCAACAACGATTCTCCTACAGCGTTTTGAATGGGAAGTTTTTGATCACCCACCATACAGTCCTGACTTGACTCCCTCAGATTTTCATCTCTTTGCCCACATGAAACGCTGGCTAGGAGGGCAAACTTTCGCCACAGACAACGAGCTGCAGACCAGCTTACAGAATTGGCTGAAAACACAGGCGGATGCTTTCTATGATGAAGGTATTGGAAAATTGGTACCACGCTACAACAAATGTATGAATCGGAACGGCGATTACGTCGAAAAATAGCTTAATATTGTATCACATTATTCCATATAAAATTTTCTTGATTCTGACAGTGATTTTCATTTAGCCACCAATCGGACCTTGAAAAAAAATAACCCTCGTAATACACCATAAGACACCATAAAATATAATAAATACGTTTACGTAATTTTAATTTATTAGCTGCTGGACTTTTTTATCATACGCTATACAAAAGACTTCACTATAAAAGTTATCAAACGAAATTTATGTTAAGAATTTATAATTAGATGATTATTTTGTAGAGCAGTTGCGATAAAACAGCGTGCTAACTCTTTTATCTACTTAAGCAGTGAAAAGGGGAAGGAAATTACTTTCCGCTGCCAGCGAAACTACTCAACTTCAGCTAAAAGCATACATAAAAAGGTTCGTTGGCTGTGCAGTGCAATCTGCTTCGACGTGAATTGCAATCAATTTATAATAGTTGCGTGTACACCTTTTTACACCAGCCAGAGGCCGCCGACCGCCCGAGAGCTCGCTCAGGAGATCGCGTTGTTTGTCGCACCGGAGTGCCATCCGCATGCTCCGGATTAATAATGATTAAGTCATAAAGCTATTTAATCCCTCGGGAATTCAGCCTGGCAATTTATCTGTACTGCGCGTACAGCCCACAGGTAAATTCGGCTCCAGCCTGCTACTAAGTGCGTGCATTTATAACTGCGTCACAAAACTATTCGCCTCCGCCCCTGATTGAGTGGTTGCTTAAATATTCCCTTAATCAAGCGCGATGGCTAATTTAACGCAACGTACAGTGTGGATCTAATTAAGTCTGTCCATACATTGTTCGCCCTTCTCTCTGTCCTTCTCCATCCCTCTTCTCTTGTCTCTTCTAATATCTCATTATGTCTGTACGTAATAAATTACTTTTTACTCTGTTACACTTTATTTAGAAAGCATCTAACCTAATGCTTTGTTAAAAAACATTAAAATTGGAAGACCAAATAAGGTAGTTATCAATAATGTATTTTAGGTATACAAATATGACTTCAAAATTACTGTTTAATTATAGTAAAAAAAAGGAACAAATTAAATATAACAATAGTAGAAATATTTTTCTTAAATTTACCATTATAAAGTTGATCCTCTACATAAAAAATATTAATTTTTTGAGAAAGTTATGATGGAAAAGTACTCTAATTAAATTAATAAATTTTATTAATATACTTGAAGCAAAACTCAATGTCTATTTATCATCATTTATATTTAATAAATAACAAGTTTACCATGAAAATTTTATTTTATTACCGTATACATATCTCCATTTACGAAGCCCTAAAATACTAATAATAAGCCATGCAAACTTGTAAAAGTACTTCTGCTTGTTTCAAATAAAATATTTTGTTACAAAACAGAGTTATTCAATTTAAATTACCAAAAAAAGCAGACTGATATTTTATAACTTTCTCTTAGTATAGCATATTCTATATAAAAAGAATTGCTTGTATACTACTCAAAACAACACATGTACAACGATGCTATACAAATATAAAGTTATGGTGTGCTGAAAATCATTAAATACAACGCCTATACGTAAAGTAGCGTCCGATTGGCCATACATACTTATGTATCAACAGTTTATTTTTCAGAAATTTATTTATTTATCAAATAAAAACAATTTTTCTACATAACTTGCACCACCAGTAGGCGTAGTATCGTTATGTGAGATACTGTTGGAAGAACGATTACTCTTCAAATCCGAATTACTGGGCGTACCGGTAAAACGAGAAACTTGAGAAAACGAGTTATTCGAACGAGTCTCTCAACAGCAAACCACCCCGTTTCTTTCTTCTAATTCATCTTCTTCAAGACAAAAGGAGAAGAATTGACAACCCCCTCCCATTTACCTTTCCACCTGAACTTCTTTGCATATCTTGCTGTTAGTAGTGTCAGAGAGTTCAGAGTAAAGGCAGGGTGAGAATGGAAAGGTGGATGGGTGAGTATTGCTAATTTTCTCTTTTCTTTCTCAAGGAAGTGAATTAGAAAAGGAGAGGGTGGATTGCTGTTAAAAGACCGACTGTTTGGTGACTTGTGCGCGGAAGTGCTTTAATCTCGGCTTAGCAGATGGTGTAGATGAATTTGTGGTGACTGAGACCGGAGGTGGGACGAGCATCAAGTCCTTCATTCTTGTGACTCTCTGAAAGAGAAGACGATTTGCCTTGTAAACGGAATTTTTTCATTATTATGTACACAAAATACTTAGAAACTTAGATTAACTCGTGTAGGCTAAAAAGCAAGCACTAGTGTGGGATCAAGTTCTCCACACTTTTTGAATAAAATAATTCTGCTCGTGGAAACAGCCAATGCTGCACAATTTCATAAAAAAAGTTTTTAAAATTTAGAAAAATTTATTCAATAGAGACAAAATTGTTTCGTAAACAAGTTGTATGAAACAGGCTGATCCATCTCTTTACTATTCTATCACTCATTGAATTTTCACGCTACATTTCACTATTATATTAATGAAAGTTTACCAGTTTAACATCTTGCGTTCAAGAAACAGATAACAGAGGGACTTGAACATTTTAACCTTATAACGAACATGGTATAAGTCAACTACTTTTAACAGAATGCGCGATCGGAAAACTGATGCGCTCTAGGGGTCTCTACGGAAACAGACCTTACTTTTGCAACACGTTGCATATTATATATTAAAAAAAACGCTACAAATGTTTAGAAAATAAATGGTAAACGAAAATCTACAGATTAACTGTAATATGCTAAAATAATCATTTAATTTTTTATTAAAGTTCTTCTGGACATTATACTTTTATGTATAAATATATATAGAACAAGTTTTTGCCTATAAAATCCTTTGCATTATATGTATTATATGTGTAAAGGGTATTAAAAATATAAAAACATTTTTCTCTAATATAAATCGTTGAGAGAGGGCCATCGCAACTGGTAATTTACTATTATATTGACTGTATGATTTATGACGTGCGGGTTTTCTTAAAGTAAGTCAATAGTTTGTATTCGTACCTCATATGTTGTCTTCCAAAAATAAAATTAACAATTTATAATACTCCTACTGGTCCTATTGATACTCAGAAAATTCAAAAAGTGTTACTGCGCATGGAGAAACAAACAAGATAATTTTAAGCAAAATAAAAATTGCAAAGAAACACTTTTCCTTATCGATCAAATAGCAAACTTACAATCTACTCCGGTATTATAAGAGTGTTAAGTAAGTATGTTGTCTGTTGAGGCATGTAAGGGTCTTTATCCAGCGATGATTCCCTTGGGGTTTACTGGGATGACTTGAATTGAATTCCTCATCAGTTCATCATTGTTTACCTAGCCTTCTTGTTGGTAGAAGGTCTATAAGTTGTAGGATGACGCAGTTTTCATGTTTGGCTAGTTTTGCAAAGTAGTCTGAAGCTGACTTTTCTATTACATCCGTCACGAACGGTATATTGAGGTCCTCGTGTAGGGTTCGGTTGCTTAAATACCAAGGTGCATTTACAAGGGCTTGAAGAATTTTGCTTTGCGCTTGTATAATATTTATATTTGTTGTCTTGGCGCACCCCTAGAATTGGATACCATATCTCCGGGTAGGCATAAGGATTGTTTTATATGGCAGGAGAGCTTAGATTTAGGTCCAAGCAGCCAATACATTTGCTTGAATTTCAGATCAATCTGCTTTATTTTTCCTCTGAGATATGGGAACTAGGTTAACAGTTTGTCTAGGTGAAGTACAACATACCTGACCTTAGTTCTAATCGGCAAGAATATGCCTTTAAAAGATATAGTAGGACATGTAATTTTTCTAGTTAGTTTTCTATGTTACTTGTAAAGATTTGTTTCCGTTTAACTCGACTCTCCAAACGTCAGTCCAACCACTGAGTCGTTTTAAGTATGTTTGCAGATGTAGTGTAGCTGCAGCTGCGTCTTGATGTGTGGAAAGTATCGCGGTATTGTCAGCGTATCTAGCGATAGAGGTATTTTTGCTTTCTGGAATATCATATGTGTAATGGAGGTACTGGAAGAGACCAAAGACTCTACCCTGTGGTACACCTATTTTATTGGATGATATGTAGAGAGTTGATTGTTGCGTTTTACACAGTGGTCGGCATAGTATTATTTTATTAAAAGGTAATCGTTGCTTTAATTTATATAATGCGCTGACATGCCATACCTTGTCGGAGCCTGTTTGGCGTCCAGGAAGGCTCCGGCGCAGAATTTTTTTCCTCGAGGCATGTAGCTATAAAATTAACGATTCATTAGGGTTGCTGAACTGTCAAGTAGTGTTTTCTAAATCCGAGTTAATAACTTGGTATAAGGGCGGTCATGTCTATATTGACGTGTAATTTACTTAGAAGAAGCTTTTGAAATAGTTGTCCAGGGAGGAACAACAGGCTGATCGGTTTATATGAGCTAGTTAAGTGTGTTGATTTACCCGACTTAAGTATCACTAAAGACCTGTGCCTATTTCCATTGTATGGGAAAGTAAGTCAGACTGGGCATCCGGTTGAAGATAGTAGTCAGAAGAACGACAGCATTATTTGGAAGATGCTTTAGGATTCGTGCTGTTATCAAATCATAACCTGGCGCTTCAAGGTTACCTAACTCTTTAATACGATCACTGACTTTATTAGGTGTAAACGGCTTGATTGATGGTGACAACTGAAAAGAATATCCAAGAAGTTTGCTATATTCTCAGAGTTTATAGTTAGCACTTTGTCGAATGGTGAAAAAGCTTTTGATATTGGATCTCGCCCAAGTGCCATCTTGTTATTGTATTGGTAATACGTTAATGTGAGGACGCTTAAACTTTTTTGTAACCCTCCAAATAGAGTAGTCATTAGCTTCGTAATGTAGTTTTCGAAGCTGCAATTTTGATGTTCTTTTAGTAGGTTACCGACTCTTCTGGTCAATCTGTTGTAAATTTGCAGGATTACGAGATCTGTTGTATCTTTCTCTAGTCTCTCTATTCTCAGCAATTAGTTTAAGCATTTGGAGAGGTCCTATGTTAGTTTTTGCTTGTATTACATTCGACAACCAAGATGCTTCCTAAATAAATTCAGTGAAGTATTGAACCGTATTATCTAAATCTTTAGATTTTTTATTCTTTGTTTTACGTTAATGTTATCTTAAATATAATTTTGGAATTGCTCTCACTCTGTTAGTTGAATGGACAAAATAGAATTTGTTGGTTTGAGTATTACTTTTGTGCCGAGGGTTATAATAACAGGAGAATAGTAGTATAAGCGAGCATAGTTATCTTCGACATAAAAGTAAAAAAAAACATTAGCAGATATTTTCTGCATATCAGAGGGTCAGTAGGTGGTTTTACCAGTTGAAAGATGTATGTAGTTGTTATCATTTATTACTTAAAACACGTTGCAGCTTCTAGTAGTGATCTCCAGTGCGTATGTTTTGCGTTCCAGTCACCCCCAACAATAAATTTTTGACCTAGTGTTTGGAAAAAAGTTTTGAATTGATTTGTAGATATTGTATGGTGAGAGGGGCAATAGATGGCTGTTGCAATGTAGTTCCAATGTGAGGTATTAATTTTTACACTAGTAGCTTGTATATGGGCTGCTTGGTATTTAGAAAGCTCGTAATGCGAGATGCTGTTGCGAATGGGTATTGCGGAACCGCCATGCGTACTGCGCATGTTGACATGTGCAGTTTAAAATCTGAATTTTAGTTCTGCCAGTAATGAGCCTCCGATATAAGCATAATATTTTTTGGGTTTGTAGAAATGACATTAATTCAAGTTTATAGTTAGCAAGACCATTTGCATTCCAGGTTACATTTCTTGTGTACGTAGCCATAGTTAATATTTGTTGACGAGACTTAGTAAATCTAGCATTACGCAGTTCTGCTGCATCATCTAGGCGAAGTTTGGTTTTAATTCTGATAAGAAGGAGATTAACTGATGAGTAATCATGGAAAATGAGTCATTTCTTGTACCGATTGCTGTTGTTCCAGAAGTTGTTTGCGCATAAGACATATTCTGAGTTTTCATGTAATTGTTGTTGTTACTTGTTTCAGGGGTATTAGAAATAAAACGAGTTTTAGGAAGGGTATTAGTGGAATGTGAGGCTTGATTTACTTTTTAAATACAAGAGATCTTGTTAAGCCTTGCAACTTTTATAGTTGGCCATGTGGTCGCCTTCGCAGGGTACACATTTTACTGGGGTATCTCTTTTCTTAGTATATGTAGAAGTGCTGTGCGGTCTCTCGCAATTCATGCAGTTGAATGGTTTAGTGCAATATGTCTTAGTGTGTCCGTAGTATTGGCATCTAGTGCATTGTATTATTTTACTATTCTTCCTAGGAGGTTCAACGGTATTATCGTACCACAGATGGCTTACAGTTCACAGATTTTATAATTATTTTCTATGGGTTTTGTACTGACATAAAACAATAAGCTTTATATTTAATATATTGCAGCCTTTGTAACTAGCCCCTTCCAGTTCCGCTTGTATATCATCAATTGGGATTAAATAATAAAGGTTCCTTATGACAATTCTGTATTATCTCTCTTGCCTTAGTTCATAAGAGTAGTGAATTATCTTTTCATTTTTTAGATGGGTGATTAGCTTTCTGTATGTATCAACTGTATTATATGATAGAGCCTTGCTATGGTACGTTTCATCATCCGTAACTTTCGCAAGATTATCTGTTATGCCTTTGAAATTAGTTACGTTGTGTATAAATATTGACGATGGTTTTAGTTCCTTTATTTGAATTTTAGTTACGGAAGTTGACTTATTTTCTTGCATATTAACGTCAGCATTAATGTCACTGTCGATAAATTCTGAAAATCTGTTGTCTGTATTTAGATAAGACTAATTTGAGTTCATCTGTAGATTTTTGTAGGATCGGGTTTTTCTTTTTTTGACTACTTGCCAGTCGTAAGTATTTTCCTGCATTACTTTTTAATTTTCGTTAGAAATTTGCTGTGTTAATTGAATTTTGAGCGGCGTAGCTACAGGTACAGCATATTGATTAAGTACAGGAGTAAAAGCTGTCTATTTGGGAAAGCAATTGATGATTGTAAGTTATCAGAGTTAAAGGTAAAAAATTTTGCTGGAGTGCACACGGGGTTGATAATATTAATTGTGTTTGCTGTTAAGAATTGGTGTATGATCAGGAGGGCATCAGAACGCTATATTCGTTGTGGGCTGCGTAAAATTTATCCGCGATAATAAAAATGGTTATCCACTTACCGGTGAAGTCACCTAGGCCAGATGGGTCTAAAGTGACCCGCCAACTTCTCACATCACTTAACTATTGCACCACTTGATCTTTTAACGGAGCAACGACATGTACGTTTTTACTCTTTCACAATCAAATGCATACACAGAGAAAGATGTACCAAAATTATAGAATTCCAAAATGATAATAATACAAGTGATGACACAGTATAGAATTACTGTAAACTACGCAATGGAAAAGCATAATTTAATATAAAATTTTCATACCCTTGTAAGTTGTTCACTCGTATTGGAAGACATAAGAAACCATAGAGCATATGAATGTTAAGTGAACGCGTAATACACAAGATTATATACGAATATTATCGGTAGAGAGCAGATTTTATGCAAAATGCATAATTTTGCAAATTTTGCGTACGCAACCAAATAATGTTTTGTTATTTCCTGCATAATTTAACACATTTTTGCATTCAACAATTTTATTTCGGATTTTTGTAAACTAAATAGTGTTATTGCGGTGTCCCTGAAGGCGAACAAAAGAAGAATTAAAACCCTTAATAATTATCTAGGTTGCTGTTATGTATATTGCTTTTAGTAGGAATAGTCGTGAAAGGTATTATAATATACCTGTAAATTTCCAAACCAAGTAGTTTCATTATGGTTTCTCAAACACTTGAGCACATTAAACAGAAGGATTTAAAAAGCTCCACTGATTATTTTTGGCACATTTGCTTTAGCAAGCAGATAAATAATTTGTTACGATACATTTGCGTGTGAAGAGAACGTGAATGTATCAAATTTTAAAAATGCCGAAAGTGGAAAATAACAACGTCCACTTGGATGAATAATTTGCCTGAATTTTCGTATGGATGGCGATGAAAGTGGTAGAATAGTTTGCAAAGTCTAGGGAAAATTATAAAAGTCTAACGTTTAATTATTTAGTTATGTCAAAAAAAAATACAGGTGTTGAATTGTTTTTTTTACTAATCGTAATTATAAAATTCGGCAAGCCTTGTTGAACAAATTTGCAACTCGTTAAAAAACTTTTTACAACTTGTGTAAATAACCATTAAAGTATGTATTTCAAATTATAGATTACATGTGAAAGAAAGTTTCACGTTACATAGTAATACGGCTGGACATAAAGGAAACATGGACATTTATCACTGCTCATAATTGTTTGTTTCCATGCATTAAGCTCACATTCAACCTGCAACGCAGCCGAAATTTCGAGAAGAGTACTAAACACTTTGGAACGCCCCAACATAATCACTTATCTGTATTTTCAATATTATTAAAAGAAAAAATAATAATATCACACGTAGATTAACTCTTCATTTACTTTCAAGTTCAAATATTATTATTAATAATATTTTGTGGCGCTAAATTGAACTTCTCTCAAGCAGGTTATTATATTTTGGCAGCATAATAGCACAAAAAACTGAACGCGACATGCATTCTTAGTGCTAAGGCCGTTTCCAGGAAAACCGCAGCTTAAACTTCAATTTTAAATCCGCGCGAAAGCAGAAAGCACGAGTGGGACATGCATAATCGCGGCGTAATTTGCCGTTCCGCTCCTAAGCAAAATTTCCGTAATGCGGATTATCCGGAGCGATAGCGCCCAGGACTTGCTGAAATCTAATAGCTTGCGGTGTCATAAGCTCTTGCAGATGCTGCACTTCAACCTCGACCTGAGACAAGATGCCGCAGATATTGCAGCAGTCTCGTTACGCCTTACGCGAGGCTTACAATTTGCAGCAACATTCAGGAAGCCGCGAATATATTGCCTGTCTGGCGGAAATGTCCGGCGCTTATGAAAACGAGAACCTGGGGAACTGCCGATAAATTTTTCAGTGTCGCTTATTAGGTTTGACTGCTATTTTTTGTGTAATTCTGGCGGATTATAGTTATGAAATTGTATCATATTGTTACTATTTAATTACTTTATGTTATTTTAAATTGAGATGCGACTTTTACATAAAAAATATGTATTATTCATAATGGGAAAGTAATAATGGAGTAGAGCTAGCAGAGCTCTCTATTACTTGATTCCTATGGGCAGTTTTATGGTCTTATTACTCCAAAACCATAATTTGAGCGAATATCAAATTTAGTTTTTAAGAAAATAAGATCAAAATCGATCAAGTTATTTTGTATAATAATCTTAAAATCTAGTATCTATATTATGTATATAAAATGTTTTAATTTTATCTCTACTTCCTAGTTACAAAAATGCAGTTTGCGTATCTTCTATGGAGGGGAAATAAAAGTGAATTATACAAAACTTTTTCAAGTGAATACATCAAGAAGCATTGAAAATTACCAAAATAGTCGTTTTAAATGTCATGAGTTGTCCGGAATAGTCCAAAATATTTTCTACAGGTCTACTAAACACTAAGCGAAAAGTACGATGGCAAATGACAGGTTGTTCAGCAGAAATTCAAAAAAGAGGCGACACATACGACGAGTAAAGTAGTTAAGAATGCAAGCATACGTAGAGTATTATCAAGTCTTTTGAAGCCATAAAATCAAACTCTTTAATTGAGGTGACAGAAACGGAAATACAAACCCGAACAAAAAGTGAAAAAGAAAACCTTTGTTGTACATAGTGCTGAATTTGAGTTGAAAATAAAACTACAAGTAAAATGAAAAATAAAAAATCGATAAAGCATATGGTATTACAAACTTAAACATTATTGACTGCGATTTTGTCAGCAGAATAACAAATTTTTGAAAAAAGCAAAAAATATTGTGGTTTTTAAATGATATATATAAGCATATAAGGGTCTTCGTCTAGCGATGATTCCCTTGGGGTTTAAGGCGTTTATTTCATTTGCATTCTTCACCAGTTCAGAATTATAGATTATTGTTTGCTCAGCCTTTTTGTTAGCAGAGTTAGTTGTAGGATAAGATGGTTTTCATGTCCGGGTAGCTTAAAGCTGACTTTTCTATTACATCCGTCATGAACGCTATATCGAGATCCTCGTGTAGAGTTCCGTTATTTACAAGCCTAGATGCATTTACAAGGACTCAAAAAAATTTGTTTTGTGTTCGTTGTATAATATTTATATTTGTTTTCTTAGAGCATCCCCAAAGTTGGGACGCGGTGGCTCAGATGGTTTAACGAGTTGGCTCTGTCCTCTAGCCGGCGCGCGCGAGTTCGAATCTCGCTCAACCCATGGGTGTGCGTGAATGTCCTAGAATAAGTGCATGTTAGTGGGCACAATAAGCCCTTGAGGCTGCAGTGGCTGTAAGTGCGCAAAAAAAAACAGAGTTGCATACCATATTTTCAGATAAGCATAAGTCTGTTTTGTACAGCAGGATTTTATTTTCGGTTGAGAGCTTGGATTTAGGTCCAAGCAGCCAATATGTAAGTCCAGTAAAAAAATCTATTATTTTTATAATAGATGGCTTTAAATAAATTGTATCTCGTGCTCTATAAGTCCGATAGGTTTAAACTAGATGGCGTAATTATATATTATTTGACAATTTGGTGAATGGTTGACTTAGTTTCGTTTGAGCTTACATCAAAGATGGACACCAGCTAAGCGAAAATACGCTATATTTTACAGTTGTTCTTCGATAAAGGTGAAAACACGCAGGCGACTGAAAATGTGAATAGTGTTCATGGTTTTGATACTGTAACAGCACATCAAGCGCAGTTTTGGTTTCGTCGATTCCGTTCCGGTAATTTCGATGTCAAAGATGCACCACGCTCTGAAGGCCAATTGTCCAAAATGCGAATAAAATCATAAATAGCCGAGTTCCACTGTTTTTATGGTCCAGAGCTAAACATTGCACAAAAAAACCGTTTTAAACCATTTGGAAAAGGCTGGATACAAAAAGCAGATGGATGTATGGGTGCCACACGAGTTAACGCAAAAAAACCTCATGGACCAAATCTCCATCTGTGAATCGCTGCTGAATCGCAACAAAGTCAACACATTCCTGAAGCGGATGGTGACTGGCGAAAAAGTGGATCACTTACGACAATGTCATACGACAACGGTCGTGGTCAAAGCGTGGTGAGCCGGCGCAAACGGTGGCCAAGCCAGGATTGACGGCCAAGAAGGTTTTGTTGTACGTTTGGTGGGATTTACAAGGAATCATTACTATGAGCTGCTCCCCTATGGTCACACTCTTAATTCGAACCTGAACTGCGAACAATTGGACCGTCTAAAAAAAGCAATCGCCCAGAAGCGGCCAACTTTGGCCACTAGGACAGAAATTGTGTTTCATCAAGACAACGCTAGGCCACACACATGGATACCGACTCTCCAGAGGCTCCGGGAGCTTGGTTGGGAGGTTCTTATGCATCCATCTTATAGTCCGGGCTTGGCACCAAGTGATTACCACTTATTCTTGCCATGGCAAACTATTTTACTGGTAAAAAATTCGCCTCAAGAGAGGCTTGTGGAAATCGACTGTCCCAGTTTTTTGCCAATAGGGACAAGAGCTTCTATGAAAGAGACATAATAGAATTACCTTAAAAATGGCAATAAGTTATCGAACAAAACCGCGTATATTTGACCTAAATCGGTTCATTCTAAGTATGTTAAATAAAAATTTTATTTCATGCACAAATAATGGATTTCTTTTTACTAGACATATTATTTACTTGAATTTTGCTCTAAGATATAGCGAACACGTTAACTATCTGTCTAGGTGAAGTCCAAAATACTATTGTAACTGGGAGGGGGATACCCTTAGATGTTATAGGAATACATGTAATTTTTCTAGTTGTAAATGCTACTTCTAAAGATTTGTTTTTATTTATATTGATTTTCCAAACGTTGGTCCAATCATTGAGTCGGTTTAAATGTGTATGTAGATGTAGTGTTGATGTGTGAAAAATTTTGCGATATTGTCAGCATATATAGCGATAGAGGTGTTTTCGGTTTCTGGGATATCAGATGTGTAAAGAAGGTACAGGAAAGGAAGAAGGACGCTGCCCTGTAATACACCTGATTTTATTTAGTGATGTATAGAGAGCTGATTGTCGTGTTTTACAGTATAGCAGCGGTCCGTAAGGTGTAATTTTATTAAAAAATAGTAGGTGCTCCGGAATCGTTACTTTAATTTATATAGGTAATAATTCGACATGCCACACTTTGTCTCCTTCGAGGCATATAGCTATTAAACTAACAATTCAGTGGGCTTGTTGAACTGTCGAGTGGTGTTCCCTAAATTCGAATTGATGACTTGTTATCAGGGCGGTCATGTCTAAATCGTCGTATAGTTTACTTAGGAAAAGCTTTTTAAATAGTTTTTCATGGGGCCGGGAGGGGGGATTGGTATCTGATCGGTCTATATGAGCTAGTTAAGTGTGTTGGTGTACCCGGTTTAAGTATCATTTAGACTTGTGCGTGTTTCCATCATATAGAAAAGTAAGTCAGACTGAGGATCCGGTTGAAGATAGTGGTCAGAAAAACGACATTTTTGTTGGAAAATATTTCAGGATTTGTGCTGGTGTTAAATTGTATTTTAACACTTTATTGTTACTTAATTTCTTAATATTATTACTGACTTCATTAGTGGACTTGATTGGTGGTGACAACTGACAAGAAATATCTAAGGAGTTATCAGTTTGCTCATAGTTTACAGTTGAATGGTCAAATGGTGAGAAAACTATTGAGAGAAATAGAATTCTTCGGTTTTTTTGATATCGGATCTCGCTCAAGTGCCATCTTGTTTTTGTATTGGTGGTACGTTAATTTTAGGACGCTTAAATATTTGGCTCTCCAAATAGAGTGGTTTACTTTGTTTAGCTTTGTAAAGTAGTGTTCAAAACTGGAATTTTGATGTTCTTTCACTAGATTACTGAGTCTTTTGGTCAATCTGTTGTAAATTCGTTTATTTGCAGGATTACGAAATCTGTTCCATCTTTCTCTGGCCTGCTTTTCTCAGAAAATAGTTTACGGATTTAGAGGGGTACTATTTTAGTTTTTGCTTGTATTACATTGATTTAGGTATGCACAACTGTGATGTTTTCTAAATAAATTTAGTGAAATATTGAACCATGCTGTCTAAATATTTAGTTTTTTTATTATTTGTTTAAGTTAATATTATCTTAAATATGGTTTTGGAATTGCTCCCAGTCTGTTAGTCAAGTGGACAGAGTAGGATTTATTGATTTGAGTATTACTTCTGTGCCAAGGGTTATAATGACAGGAGAGTGGTCGGATGAGAGGTCATAACTATCTTCGACATAAAAGTAGTTTCCAGAGATTCTTGCAGTTATAAGAAAGTCTAGCGGGTCAGGGGTTTTTCGCGTACCAGAGGGCTAGTAGGTGGACTTACCAGTTGAAAGATGTATGTAGTTGTTATCATTTATTGCTCAAAATAGGTTGCGGCCTTTCGCGATGGTTAGTCTAGATTCCCAGTGCGTATTTTTCTCATTCTAGTTCACCCCAACAATAAATTTTTGGCTTAAGATTTGGAACAGAGTTTTGATTTGATCTATCAATATTGTATTTGCGACATGAGATATAGATGGCTATAGCACTATAATTTCAATGTAAGGCATTAATTTTTACACAAGTAGCTTGTATATGTGCTGTTTGGTACTTAGGAAGCTCGTCATCAGGATGACAGGTGCTATACGCGGTACAGTTAGAAATCTAAATTTTAGTTCTGTCAGTAAAATGAGCCTCCAAAATAGGGATGATATTGATTTTTTGAGTTTTGTATAAATGCTATTAATTCAAGTTTATGGTTAACTAGGGTCGACTGACAAAAAAAAAATTATATAAGAAAGGTGTGTTTTTGGGAAGCTCCGGTATAAAAGCCAATTTAGGCCTTATCGAGTGCACTGAAACACTGAAATAATAGCTAAGGGTTAATTAGAATGGAGAATAATACGTGAAGCTAGAAATTTACGGAAGAAGATGGGTGGCATGATTACAAAACAGTTTTAAAATTATATTAGTTGAGGTTAAGAATAGTGTTAATAGGAATGAAAATTGCATGCATTGATAGATAAGATATTAGAGAAGCAGTAAACAAGGTGTGATACAGGGTTACGCTCAAAATTTATAGGATAGGCAACACATTGTGCATAGAAGAATTATAGTAGTTGGTTGTAGAACTATTACAATCCCAAGTTTTCGCACAAAGAAGAGTGTTTCCTTCGAGGTGTTCAACTGGGAGACGCCCTTAGCGTTGTGAGAAAATTTAGGAGAGATTACTAAAATGTTATCAATGCCAAGAGACCGCAATAGAGCCAATAGTCTGGGTTCAATAACAGAATATTTAAACAAAAATGAAAAGAATACAAAAAGAAACACATAACGAATCAGAAGTAGAGGTATTTCAAAGGAGTAAGAAAACAGTGAGATCACCTCAAAAAAAGGAAACGACTGCAGTAGTACAAGCTGAAGAGGAACAAATAGGCATTGAAAAGTTAGAGAGAGGCGGAGACCAGTAGTACAAATATGGCCATTGGTAATATCAACGAGCAGTTGAAAAACTACGGAGAGAAGAGTTTTAAAGGAGGAATCAATAAAAAAAGAGGTAGAATGGCAGAAGGAAAAAACCAAATTACGTAGTGAAATTGAAACAATGAAAAAAAGACTGGAGGACCAGGAGAGAAGAGAAAGGAAAAACAGTATAATTATTAAAGGAACGGACTTTAACAAAGAGCACACAAATGAGGAAGTGAAGAAATTTGGTTGAAGTTAGTGAAGCTTACAGGATGGGAAAGGAGGAAATGAAGATGACTGTAATAAAGTTACAATGTTTTGAGCAGAAAGTTGAAATATTAAAGCACAAAAATAAATTAGGACCACGGAAAATATACATAGAGAGTGATTTAACACAAGAAGAACGGAAAGTACAAGCAGTTATTAGGAAGATTGCAAGAGAAGAAAAGGACAAAGGGAAGAAAACAAGAGTGGGGTACAGGAAAATGGAAATAGATGGGATCAGTTACAAATAGAGCGATGAGGAAGGAGGAAGCTTAATAAGAATTGAAGATCCTCCATCAAAAAACTAAAAATAGTAAATAATGTAGTAAAATAATGGTAACCAAAACGGGCTTAAAAACGAAAATGATACTGGATATAAACTTACAATCAAATGTACATAAGCCTTATGAATTAATAATAAACAAATTACAAAACTTTAAAATTTATAAAGAGCATGGAAACACAAAAAAATATGCAATAACAAATAATAATAACAAAGTCAGGAAAACCAAATTTAAAATAGGACAGTGGAATGTGAGAACACTCTATCAAACAGGGAAATTAGCACAGTTAATAAAAGAGATGAAACGGTATAATATTGAAATACTTGGAGTAAGCGAGTGCAGGTGGACAGGTAGCGGAGAAGTAACAGCTGATGGATATAGCTTCCTATATTCGGGAACATAGCAAGATACAAATGAACACCAATATGGGATGGGCATAGCTATGAGTAATGAAATCAGAACATGTTTAATAGAATGGCACCCAATTTGTGAAAGCATTATTACTGCAAAATTTAATCTGGGGAAAAGAAAACTAAATGTAGTACAAGTGTATGCACCTACAGAATTGGCGGACCTAGAACAAAAGGAACTTGTTTACAGTACGCTAAATAAAACCATGGAGACAGTAAATAGGAATGATGTAATTGTTTTAATGGGTTATATCAATGCTAAGGTGGGAACAAATAATGAGGGGTTTGAAAATGTTATGGGTAAACACGGAACAGAAAAAATGAACGAAAATGGAGAAATGTTTGTCGAGTGGAATACAGGATCTCAAAATAGGTGGAACATTATTCATTCACAAAGACTGTCATAAAGTAACCTGGATCTCCCCAAATCGGAAAATACAGAATCAAATAGATCACATATGTATCAATAGGAGTATGGAAAATATGTTGAAGGAAGTGCGTAATAAAAGAGGAGCAGATGTGGACACGGATCACTACCTAGTAGTTGCAAAATTGAATATGGAATTGGAACAACCAAAAGTAAAGCGCACTCATTACAAAAGAATGCATTACGATATATGTAAAATACGAAACGACAAGTGTAAGGAAGCTTTCATACAAAGTATAAGAGAAAAAGCAAATAATATTGACTACAGTAAACCAATAGAAGAAATATGGAAACAGTGTAAGCAAGTATTGCTAACGATAGCAGTAGATAAATTTAAACTATCAAACCGAGCAAGGAAACAATGGATGAGGGAAAGAAGAGAGCTTAAAGAAGTGCAATAGAACAACAACATAAGCAATTGCTACAGGAAAGGTATAAACAAGAAAGCAGAGATGTAAAAAAAGCATGTAGAAGGGATAAACGAAATCATACTGATAACATAGCGAACGAAGCTGCTAATAAAGGAGATACAAGGGATCTTTTTAAAAATATAAGGAAATTAAGTGGAGGGCAAAAGTCATATAGAATGATAAAGAGCAAAGAAGGACAAATACTATGTAATTTGGAAGTTGTTCAGATGGGCTGAATATTTTGAAGGAATATTGAACAATGAAATGAACAACTTAGATAGCACAGAAGGAGTAAGGGATGAGAGTACCTCGGAAATGCAAATAAATATAGATCCACCATCAAAGGAGGAAATAACAGAGGCCACTAGGAAATGCAAAAAGGGGAAAGCGCCAGGGATAGACGAGATAACGGCTGACATTCTGCAAATCGATTCAGATGCTGCAGCAGATGTATTGTTACCGATCCTAGAGAAAATTTGGAGAGAGGAGAATTTGATTCTAAAACAGGGGTAAGGCAGGGTTGTATATTATCGCCATTACTCTTTCTGATGGTAATTGATGATGTACTAATAAATACAATGCAGAGAGGAAATAAAGGAATTTCTTGGAGCTTGAATGACACATTGGAAGACCTGGATTTTGCAGATGATGTATGTCCTTTGTCGCATAATGCTAAGCAAATGCAAGAAAAAGTAAGTTTACTGGAGGAAGAGGGAGAGAAAGTTGGATTAAAAATAAATATTGGAAAAGCTAAAATGATGTGTATAAACGTTGAAGAACCAAAGCAACTGAAGATAGCGAGTGAAGTAGTAGAAAAGGTGGAAGAATTTACTTACCTTGGTAGTGTAATGTCGGGTGAAGAGGGAGTGCTAAAGGATATTAAAATCAGAATTAATAAAGCTAGAAGTGTGTTTATTAACCTGCGGAATATTTGTAGTAGCAATTGCATTATTTTAAAAACAAAAGTGAAAGTGTTTGAAGCAATGGTAAAACCGGTGATGTATGGTTGAGAGACATGGTCGGTAACAAAGGTAATAAAGCACAAGTTACAAACTTTTATAAATAGGTGTTTGCGGACAATTTTAAGAATATGGTTGCATGAAATTACAACAAATAAATAATTATGGGAAAGAACGGACCAAAAGGATATAAATATAGAAATCAGAAGAAGAAAATATGGATAGCTGGGTCACGCCCTAAGGAAGGACAGCAAAGAAATTTGCAGAAGTGTGCTGCAATGGAATCCACAAGGGAGGAGGAAGGTTGGGCGTCCGAAAACAACATGGAGGAGAACTGTGGAGGAGGAGACAAGGAAGACTATAGCACAGCTTACACCAATAGCAGCTAACAAAAAAGAATGGAACAACTATATTAACGCCCTATGTCCCACTGGGGAATAATGGGATTTACTACTACTACTATGGTTAACAAGACCATGTACATTCTAGATTGCAATTCTTGTATACTTGGCCATTGCTAATGTTTGTTGACTAGTATTGTTAGTAAATTTAGCATCATGGTGTTCTGCTGCATTGTCTGGGCAAACATGGTTTCAAATTCTCATAAGGAGAAGGTCAAGTGCTGAGTAATTATGGAGAATGAGTCATTTCTTGTACCGACTTCCGTTGTTCTAAAAGTTGCCTGCGCATAAGACATATGGTGGAATGGTGGAGGTTCTTTCTGAAAATTCTGTAGGATCTCTGTTGCTTTAGTTGATAGGTGTGGTAAATTATCTTTTCATCTCTTAGGTGGGTGATTGGTTTTCTGCTGAGATCGTCAATTTTAACCGTATTATCTGCTAGGACCTTGTTATGGTATGTTTCATCATCGGTAACTGTCGCGAAATTGGCGGTAGTTTTAGCTCGTTTGTTAGAATTTTAGTTGCGGTAGTTGATTCATTGTTCTGTATATTAACGTCATTATTAACGCCATTGTCGATAAATGCTAAAAATCTGATGTGTGTATTTTGACTGATTTGAATTAATCTGTAGATTTTCGTAGAATCGTGTTTCTCTTTTTTGACTACTTGCCAGTTGTGAGTATTTTCCTACAATACTTCTTGATTTTTGTTACAAGTTTTCTGAGTTTATTGTATTTTGAGCGCTGTAGCTACAGGTGCGGCATATTAATTAAATGCAGGAGTAGATCTGGGAAAGCAAATGGTAATTGTAAATTGTTAGAGTTAAAGGTAAAAGAATTTTTCTGCAGTAAATAAGGACCTGCGTGAAATTTATTCCACACGCTAGTAGAAGTGGTTATCAAATTGCCGGTAAAGTCACCTAGGCCAGATAGGTATAAATTGACCTACCGACCTCTTACTATCATTTAACTGTTGCAGCATTTGATCTTTTAACGGAAGGATGACATGCACGTCTTTACTCTTTCAGAATCAAATTTATAATGTTCAGTGACAAATTATTAACGGTTACTCATTTCGTCTTAAATCAGTATTAGCAATCACTGATAAATTAATCACGATCTTTTTATAAACGTGTCCAGTCTACATATTTAGTAGAATATATGAGCACTCTCTGGTCGTACGGAAAGACGATATTGGTTTGGCACTTGCCAAACAATAAAGAAACAAGCCACTAAAGTAATTTTTTCCAGACAAATCCGTTACTCTTATTTTCCGCTTCACCAGTAGGATTGTATATGAGGCAGTTGAAATAGAAAAACGCCCACAATTCCCGAACACATGAGATGATAACCAACGCTTACCCGTTATATAAAATCTCTCATTACCCCGCATCAATACTCAATACCCTTTAACCAACAAATGTTTCCAATTTCAATGCACCTTACCCTAAAAAACATTTCCACGATACTTTCACTTCCAGCTCTATAAACGACAACGTTGGACACACAAATGGTCAGTTTTACTTAAAGGATCGTAACTTTTTTTGGGTAGTAGGCAGATTGAGAACCCAAATGAAGAGCTAAACTTTTTAAAGTGACATCAAAGTCGATACCGAAACGTCAAAATTTTTCTTAAATGCGACGCGGTTCAACCAGGATCTCCGATGCCTTCCTTGCTTTCTTTTCTGCACGGGATTCCATTTCGCGACTTTATTCATGTATGTGTTTTCTGATCTCTTCACGTGGCCATACCACAATAGTCTTTTATAATTACATTATTATCATTACATATATTTAAAACGACTGTTTGTATTCATATATATCTGTCACAATCGAAGCTCATTGATTTACAACGTTTTTAATTCGCATTTAAGATTTCATATATCAAGCGTTACGCAATGCATATGGATTTTTCCTAATCTTCTAGAAAATTCGTTACACCTGTTTCGACTTGTATATATTTTTAATCTTATCTCCTCATTTGTTATTCTATTCATCTTGGTCAGACCACAGCATCTTTAATATTTTATTTCAGTTGTCTTAATTTTTCCTTTATTTTCCCTGGTAATGATCAATATTTCTGCTGCACATGTTATAATGATTTTAATTGTGGTCTTATATATTATTTTTTTTGTTTTTATTCGGATGTTTCTGTTACATATTACCGAATATAGTTGCCTGATAACTGTTCTTGTTTAAGTCTATTTTTGTTCTCTTCTTCTGTTATGTTGTTTGATGTAGCGAATCCTAGATATTTGAATATATGTAGGTGTTATTTTATCTAAAGATTTTCTACGATTTCAAGGCCCTTTACTTCTGTTTCTTAAGTTGTTAAGTATTCTGTTTTCTTAAAATTGATCTTTATTCTAGCTCTTCAGTATTCTTTTTTTAGTTTCTTTACTATGCAGCTGGTCGTCCGCAAAACACAGAGTATATAAATATTCATTTTCTTGACATTTTTGTTTCCAAATTCTTAGAATACCTTCTAAAAATAGTTGAAACAGTGTTGGCGATGTTAGACAGCCTTAAAATAAGGCCTTTAGGATTTAAAGTTTGAGATGAGTCGATTCCCAACTTTTATATATACTTATTATATTTGGACAAGTTTTTCACAGTTCTTATCATCCTCGTTGGTAATCCCAACCTTGCATAGCTTTTCATAGTACGTTTTTAGGTTCCGCGTCATAAGATTTTTTGAGCTCAATGAAGGCTATATTTTTTCTGTGACGTACTTGACCAAATCTGGCGCGATAACTCCTTGTTCCCCAGATTTGTCATTTTCCATCGACAATATTAAATTGCAAGTTTCCTCTAGTATTATTTTTAATATTCTCCTTCTACACTTCCTATGAACTCTAGTCTTTGTTCTGTCAGTAAGTTTTTGTAGTGTTTGATTCGTTCTTTGCCATCTGTACATGATATATGCGCCTTTTCTCTCCTATTTGTCCTCCACGATTTTAATAGGAACTTCTTGTTTCTCAACGGTACTGGTCTACGTTTGTGCATTCGTGTTCCCATGTTTCATTCTTTTCTTTGAACATTAGTCTTCTAACCTCTTTACGTTTACTCTTATAATTTTGGAAGCCCCCTCGTCTTGAGTGTTTAGCTATTTATGATATAGGTATTTCTTATTATTCAATTCCTCCTAGTAATGTAAACTATAATTAGTAAATATTAAATAAGGCAGCTTAGGTTAATAATGTAAACTAAAAATAGTAAGAAAAAAACACAACGAACTATTTTTCATATGTCTCTGCATATACACACGTAATCAAAAACATATTGTACTATAAGTTGAGCCACTAAAAATATTATATAAAATATATGGTGATCAAATGGTTGGGGAGTTTGAGTTCTGGACTCACTAAAAATAATCGAGTACCTGCGTTCACCTTGAACAATGCGGTTATTTAAAGCCCAGTACTTGCACCATTGCTCATTATCGGAAATTGTGTATGAACAGTGAGGGTAAACATAGGGAGCCTTAACTTCTCAGTTTGTAAGCTATGCCCTCGCGCGGGGCATTACTATTTATATCGACTATTTCTTTATTATTTCGTATAACTATGAAATAAGATTATAGATATGATACCAATAAGAAAGTAGACAAAAAACACATAGCCTGGGTTTTGAACATAGTTTCATCTACTACACAACGAGAAGTAATGCAAATATTTTTTTCTAATTTTATACTACATTTTTATATCTTGTTGGTATTGAAAATATTATTTGCTATTTATAAATGTCTCACTATAAAATTATTTTTGGAGATGTTTTTTATTGTGTGTAAACAAGAATAATTATAAAATTAAATTCATTCTGTAGAGTTGTATCCAAGGTAATTTAGTATGTAGTTGGAAGAAATCAATTCTGTGTTTCTCTTATTTTAAATTGTTCTATCCAACAATAATAAAATCAAAGTAATGAGGGTATTATAATAAGAACAAGGAGGGCAGGGCACTTGCAAACAAATCTCTTCAAAAAGTTGCAGATAGAGATTGCGTCGCGATCCAGCAAATACAAAGTTGATATAATAAATTCTGCCATTACGCGGACGTGCCTGCAATGAGATATTGGATCGCCTTTCAAAGACTCGCTCCTTTGACACTCGAACTGCTCCCCGGTCTTTATGCTAGAACTTAAATAAAAGGTAACGAGCGGCAGAACACGGCAATGTTCTGCATATCAATGTCACGGGGTCTATTCAGGCACTTGAGCTCGGTGCACGAGCACGGAGAAATTGGTTCGAACTGTAAACATCTCTTGGCGGAAAAACTAGCGGGGCTTCGCGAGCATTGTTGGCGGAAATGTAATGGCTTCTGTATTAAACTTTCGTACGTGTCAATTTCGCCGGGAAGCAAGCGAGAATTTCCGCACAGGGCGGCGGGCCTTGACAAATTCAGCTTAAACCTTTCGTCTTTCAGGTCTTTCAAATTTAATGCGGGGATTTCGGGCGGGCGATTATTTTGTTGAAAGCAGAGTGCCATTCCGCCATCTGATTTCAGAAAAGCACCCGAATGTCTTACAGCACTTAATTATGCGGAACAAGCGATAAAGCAGCCTTTACTGCATAAAACAGGCTCACCTTCCAATTTCAAAGCGTGTCACAGGAAACGTCGGGTAAAATTCATGAAAAAGCGGAACCGCTCGAGTGACAGACAAACGCTGTCACTAGATCTGGGGTTTGTTAGTGCTTCCATGTAACAGGAAGGGAGAGGATCAATAGACCGCCAAAGTATATTAAGAATAACTGTGGGGGAAAACAGCAAGATAAATGAGATCGAAATCAGAGTGGCGCTGCGTCTTTTCGGGGATTAAAAGTTTAATTAATGACAATTTGGCGTGAAGGTAACTATGATTTATTGTTTTTGTATGGGTGTGTGATAGCAAAGCATTTCCAGCTTCTTGCGTATTTGATTGTCAGATAATGTGTTTTAATAAAAGTGAAGTTGATTTGTTATTATGCACCAGAAAATCCTTTTAAAATGCCATGCCACGAACAAATACTACGTCAAAAATTTGATTTGTACCCTCTAATAATATTATTTCTTTTGTATCTTTATACTTTTAAACCAAAAAAGCAGTTTTTTGTTAAAATTAAATAACAACTGTGTAAGAAAACTCCGTTTAACTATCAGATTCATAATTTTACTATACACATTAAAACATTCAACATAGTCGGCATGCAAATTGAGGCACTTGTCATAACTTCTTACAAGATTTGGAATTCATTCCACAAAAAACTCTCCCGTCTGAGAATGAAGGCGTCTTATACCAACATCTTGGTCCAGTGTTATTATCAAGGCAATATAACGCAAGCCACTGGTTAATCCAAATAACAGGTCTTTGTGTCAGATGATATCACTATTTGTCTCATCGTGCACGTTAGTGGGTCTATTGCAGCTGCTAAAAGTCATTTCGTTCATAGAAATTGTATTACTGATCGCATTTCACATTTGGTAAGACTTTCTAGAACAGCCATAACTTGAAATTGATCTAACGAACAAATAAATTGCAATACAACCTTCTTCTTCCACTGTGGACTGCATACTAAACTATTACATACAGCGCCATAGTGCAGATAAAAGTTTCTTTCTGAATTGCCCCTGTACAAGCAATTTAATAATTCAGCAACTTTACTTTAATTTTAATTTTATTTGTTTAAGGAATAAAGCCAATAGGTTTTTATATCGCAAATAGAACCTCCTAGTTACATAAAAGCGTTCTATTTATTTTTGATTAAGTTTTTGCTATAAAATGTAGGAGTAAATGTTAGTTTAACAGTAATTTAACATCATAATATCCTGAATGTATACCTAAAATTAACTGCATTGTCATTATAGATTAAAGGTGTATTTACAACAACGCTCTCAAAATTTGTTCGGCTAGCTATTCCTTTGTTCAACTCGGAAACTGCGAGGAAATTGAAGAGCTTTCCCGCTGTGTCAGTAATCGAATACCTATTTCAGAGTCTCAAAATTTCATCTCATCGAGCCTCTTAAGACTTATTAAGACGTTCTAACTCCCTAATTTGTCTTAAGCAATGGAGGCTAGAAGAAACTATTCAGAGATTAAAAACGTCAGTGGACCAAGAAAATCAATTTTTGCTGATTTTTTTTTATCAAAAGGAATAAGCTAAACGGTAAAACACTAAATAATCGAAGTTTTGTCGACGACGTGGCGTTGATAACAGACAGAATTGAGGAGCTGCCTAAACGGTGGAAAAATTAAACAAAGAGCCGAAAAAAACAAGATTAATATTGAATTTAAAAAACAAAATATATGTTAAGTATAATAAAAAAAATGAAGGAAGGACAACAATATACAACGAGGAAATAGTGTAGGTAGAAGAATACATCCGATTAGGTCAAAAAATAACCAAAGCAAAGCTAAAAAACGGCAATACTAAAAAGAAAAATAAAACTAGGATGGAGGGCTTTTGAGAAGTTAAGCTGTTTAGAGGCAAGTTTGAAAACTACTAAAAGCCCAAATAGATGCGAAGGCTTTTACGCCCGGTGTTATGGTGCATCGTGTGGTTGGTTCTCGGATTATAAGGCCGTGGTCGGAGTTCAGAAACTCATGACGTTTCGTCCACAACTGCGCAGACACCTTCAGAAGAAAATCTTCTAAAAATTAAGTGACTGTCCCGTGCGTTTTCGCTTTTATACTCGTGCGAGTATGGTAGGGATCGTGTTTGGGGGGGCGTGGTTGACGTTACCTTACATCAACAGGCTTACGGACCAGATAGGATAGATACAAGAAACCCACAGGATACACCAGGGCTATACTGCATACCTTGCTTATGTAAACAAGGCTACATTGGGACTACGGGCCGACCGATTACTACCAAGATCAAGGAACACAAACGTCATCTACGCCTCAATCAACCCGATAAATTAGCAGTTGCAGAACATGCTTTGGGAAATCCTAACCACGAAATAGAATTCGGGCAAACACAAGTTTTATCCAACTGCAGGAATTACTACCCAAGATTATACAGAGAGGCGGTGGAAATTTATAAATGTAAAAATAAGGTCTTGGTTTATCGCTCTCAAGGGGCAAAAAACAGACTGCGATACGGCGAAAAAGAGAGTGACGTCAGAAATATTACCTCCAACGTCCCAATTGACGACAGCAGCTATCCCGATCACGTCATCTACCATCTTGGTGACGTTAATCACGCCCCCCCCCCAATACCATCCCTGCCATACTCGCACGAGTATAAAAGCGAAAACGCACGGGACAGTCCCTTAATTTTTAGAAGATTCTCTTCTGAAGAAGTCTGCCGCAGTTATGGACGAGACGTCAAGAGTTTCTAATCTCCGACCACGGCCTTGTAACCCGAGAACCAACCACACGATACTAAAAGAACAAGTCTACAACCAGTACATTATAGCAGTAATTACGTATGGCACAGAGATGTGGCCATTAACAAGAGCAGTAGTAAACAAAATTAAAGTAGCTCAAAGAGGAATTGAGCGGGTAATGCTGAGTATATAGCTGCGCGACAAAAAAGGGAACACATGGAAGGCAGAGAACAAGTGTAGAAGATGTAGTAACTAAGATGGCAAGACTAGAATGGGTAAAGGAAAGTGGGCAAAAGAATCTGAAAGTGAAAGAGAAATAGAAGACGACCAAACATAAGATGAATTAAATACATCAAGAAAATTGCAGGTTAAAAATCAATAGATTTGGCACAGGATAAAGAGCGGTAGGAGGCAATGGGGGAGGCTTATATTCAAAGATGGACAACAGGGGCTGATTAAAGAAGAAGAAGAGTAATAAATATTTTTACAAATAAGATAAAGAAATCTCTAGTTTCTGACTTGCTAGCTGTCATTTGCAATTTAGGTGATTATCCTTATGTAGGTAAAGCAGAATGACATAAATATTTAAATTAACCTTTATATATTGTTTTAAAATTTCCTTTAGCCGTAATTGGCATCCATTTGTCGCTTTAAGATCAGATCTAACGTAGTTGCATAATCATATGGACAGTCCATTGCACACTTTGGACTACGCTTAATTAAAATAAGTCGAAATTGCTGCGATGGACTAGTTTTAAATTATATAACTGGTTTACAATTACAGTATTTAATAATAATTTACCTTACTTTAATGAAAAAATGTTTAGCGATATTCCCTCTTGCGTTCATTGTGTTTGTTTTGATGTAAAATTATGTGAACGGTATAGTTTTTGACATACATATGTTTTTTGTTATTAATATTTCGATAATAAAAAAAAAACAGTTATTAGAATTACAATAATTGTGAGAGCCTTAACTGAAGACAATAAGAAACTGTTGGATTAATAACTTACATTTTTGAAAGACAGATTGTATATATTTTGATTTGTTTAAAATAAACAGCTTCTAATAAGGAAGAGAATGATATATGTTCCACAATAATTAAGAGTGGCAGCAGCGTGTTAGAGACAAAAGAAAAAAAAATAAATGCTGTGAATCAAAAGAAATATCACAAGCTTACTGCTGGGGTCAAATTCACACTCACGAGGATTACACCACCTAGGGAAAGCAAGCTGGGGGCACTTACTTTGGCTGGCAATAAGTTGTGTAAACTAGTTAAGGACTTTCGCAATTGCCTAAACCTGTCACCTACGGCCAATACAGCACCGTTCACATAGTACAAATTAAAGTCGAGGCTTTCATAACATCGAATACTTTGTGAATTGTTTTCAGAGGCAAAAGCCCCTCAGCTATCTAGATTCAATGGCTTAAGAAGTGCTCTAGCTCATCCGAGCTCTGAAACTACGCAAGGCTGAACTGTATGTTGCTTGCTTTCCCAAAAAAGCGATCTGCGTCATCTCTGTTATCGAGTTTTCTGACCTTACAAAAAGTAGCAGCCGATGTGATGTTACTCAAGCTTGGGAATTACAGCACATTTTCCTGGATTACCAGATCATTGGTCTTCTGGCAAATATGCATTACGACATCTACGCTTGGGACATGGCAATAGCATTTTTTATTACATTAGGCTAGTACATAGACGATATGCGGTGCTGTCTAATTTGCTAAGACCAGATGGTTGCAACATAAACTAAAATTCTTGCAACTTTTTATTGTGAAAGCAGTTAACCAGGAAAAAGCTTAATGATTCCGTTCTCCATCCTTGGGTAACTTTAATATCGTTGGAAAAGAGATACCTGAAAGTAAAGACCCACCTACCTTATAGTGACCCTAAATCGAAAAATGACCTAAAGTGCTTACATCGATAGGGATATGCACAAGCCAAAGATAGCTAGATGAATAGTTGACTCCCTCCTCCATTCTAGACACTGGGTATCCACTAAGGACAAGCTCTTTTAGTACAAGCTTCATTATCTGGCAACAGTATTTTGTTGGTTGGTATGAAAATTGTTTACACGTGTACAATCTTGGAGACTATGCAAGATGACCCCTTTAGATGTTCCCTAACAGTAAGCGTAATCTGCGGTGGAACTCCACTTTGCATAAACCAAAGATTTGGTCTCTGATTTGAGGTTGCTAGTGTATATTGCCAATAAGCTGTTTTTATTACACATTCCCAAGTATTACATTATAAATTTAGATTTTTCTAAAGGTTTTTTTATTATTTCATTTTGTTCTGATAAATACTTTATAATTTCTATTAAATATTGTGATTATCGCTATAGGGTCCATCTTCATTGTATAAATTAAGGTTTTTGACTGTCGTCGATTTCAAAAACTAAAGTGTGTAAAATTTTAGCAAAAGGTTCTAGCAAAAACGTGTTGTGGCAAAATTCCTTTTACAGATACTGTTATCAGAGCAAAAGGAACACACTCGAGATTTTAATATAGGACTTTACAGCCTTTTGAGGAGTAGAAAAGACGCTGGTAGAAACACGTGATATATGTTACCTGGTGCTTACTTCAAAGGAAACAGCGGCTACGTATAATATTTTAAATACTTTACCATTTGTCTAGAATTTATTATAATTCATTAACCTCTGTACAAATCTTCTGCCATAAAGGTTTCTTATTATTTTATTATAAGTCGTGAATATTTGCATAAATTTGTTATTTTTCCACTTTTTGTCTGAAATGTGAGAGACGGTTTATCTTACACCCCTCCCCTCCCCCAAGAATCTAAATTTTTATAAGTAGTTTTGTTTGTTCATGTATTATTTACTTTTTTACATATTGCCAATGTGTTTTAGTTTCCATTTAAGTAACATTATTTTATTTATATGTTATTTAAACTTATTTTTCTTTTGTAATTGAAGAATTTCTACTGTAACTGGTTATATTCTACTTTCTGCTCGAATTCCGTAGTGAAAACAAGTGTCTTCAAGAGCTTTGTTGTCAAGTGCGCTGCGACAAACAAGTAACCGCTGCTATCAACAATACTCGCTAATCACACTACCGTTAAGATAAATACAACCAAATTGTATTAAAAATAACTGCAACAGAATTTTAGAAACTAAACATGCTACCGGCATGTAATGGTCTAGGTATTATTTACAGCCAGCCATACGTTTCAAATAATAATGATATACAGATTGTGTCGCTAAATCATCAACTACCGCAATCTTGCAACTATCAACAAGCGAATCAGCCAAGACCAAATGATACTAATTACTATTTATCGCAACAACTTGTAAATTCAGCTGCTCATTATACCCAACAATTGTCAAATAATATTTACTACTACTATTGTATGTCTTCTGCAAATTGTGATAAAACCCCTAAACGAGATGGAAACAAAAACCCATAGCAAAACGGGCAAAAAGAAGAAAATTAAATTCTTCGAACAGCCACAATATTACTTTGAATAATATATTTAGCTAATTAACAGAAGAAGGAGCCGAAATATCCAACGGCAAACAAGCCGAAAACAAAAATCCAAAACCTCCCCTAATCGTCTCCTCCAAGGACATCAGTCTAACGATTAGCGTGCGCAGCTTTCCATACTTGTTTCAAAGCCTTGTTTTTCATTTCTACGCAACTATCACTGCCCGAGTCTGCTAGTTGGTTAATATATTCTAGAAGTGGTGATCCTCTTGGTTTTTTCCGGATATTTTTCTTTTATTATCATTTTTAGCAGTCTTTCTCTTTTAATTATGTGGGCTATCGTTTGCACCCGTCGTTTCTTTATGTAATTTCCAATTTCTTTTTTTCAATTGTTTTCAACTGTTTTCCATAATATCTTTAGTATTCTTCCAAACCACCAAATTTTAAATAATTTTAGTTTCTTTTGGTCTGCTTTTCATAGATCCCATAATTCGCCTATGGGGAATTCAATTATCAAGAAATGGGCAACAAGCTTAGAGATATAGCAGAAATTAAGCAAAAGTTTTCAAAAACACTAGCTGACAATGGGATAATAATTAATTGTAATTTTCCAGACACACAGAAAATTAATATATTACATGCAAGAAGTAGAGTAACAAAGGAGCCACTGAACATGTTCTTTGTTGATCTGGAACCGGCAACCAGCAATAAATACATTTATATAGTAACTAAAATTCAAAACCAACTAAATGCAATAGAACCGCTTAAAAAGGTTAATGACATTGTGCAGTGTATGCGCTGCTAACAACATGGATACACAAAAACCTATTTCAATAAATCATTTGCTTGTCTAAGATGTAGAGAATCACATAGAATGTCTAATTGCAAAAAAAGCGAATATATGCCAATCGAATATAGATTATGTGGAGGTAAGCACACTACAAAGGATGCGAATTTTATCACAGATTGCTAAAAAAGTCTAACAACACGAATAACACACTATACATCCAGAAAAATACTCCAACACCCACCATACCGCTTCAAACATCATTTGTGTAGCAATATATTAGCTATGCGAATGCAGCAACAGGTATCAAAATAAATAAACTTAATTTAAACTAAAATGTACACAAATCAGGCAATGAATATGCCGATGATTATACTTATTTTACTATAAGCGAATTTCTAAAAAAGTTGAAGTCTATGTTCTAGCAATTAATGCAATAAAACAGCATGTTAATACCATAACGCTAGTTAATAAAATTTGCTAAATTTGTGAAGATCTATAGGAAGTTGAAATATCCCTTTATAACAACTTTAAGGATATATTTGCTAATAGGAAAGGCTCAATTTACAGACAAATCCCACTTTAACTTATCTAACTATTCAACTTACTGCACTAACCATCCGGATGATCCTGCCCATCCTGGCACAGTCATAATAATAAAGAAATTTATCTTTGCTCTACTTAAGTGCGAGACAGTCCACCTATAAGCCACGGTTATAAAAGTTAAAATGCTCTCTTCTGAATTAGCAGTTACATTCTTCTATGGCTCACCTTGCCACAACATCAAATAAGAACATTTTTAAAAACTCTTTTCGACATTAAGGACTAAATTCATTGTATGAGAAGAACACTCTTTAAGAATTTCCCATATTAACTACAAAAGACAGAGAACTGGTAAACCTACTGCGAAAGCAGAAATATTCCTCCCTCTCCACTGGGAATTCTACTTATTGGTTCACCCTATACGGATATCATCCCAAGTTATAAGATTTCCCCAATTATTCCAACCATCAGCATCTGCGTTATTTATTTAAAATAGAACATTATCCCAGGTAGCGGATAGACACTCTCTACGACCCCGGTAGAGATAGGTCTGTCTCAGGGAAGCGACCCTGCCTACGCGAGCCTTGGTTCTCCTTCAACTCCCAATACCGAGGGAAATCATGTTCTAACCTTGTAATCATAACCACACCACATTCGATCCTACCCATATCCTATCCAACTCGCCAAGACGCCTGGCAAGCGTGGCGTTTTACTGCCAATTACTCCCTAATGATAATGATAATGTCGAACTCCAGAACGAAATTACCCCAGGTTAGTAGAGCGAACAGCTCACAATCTAACCCTGATGCTCGTACACTCAGAACGGATGATATGATTATAGAGATCGAAGAGGAACTAACAAAAATCAATTGGGATATTGTTGGAATAAGTGAAATCCGAAGAAAAGGAGAAGAATGGATTAAGCTCAAGTCAGGAAACACGCTAATACACAAAGGCGGAATAGATGGAACCACGGCAGGAATCGGACTGTTCGTTAACAAAAATGGACACCATATATAAAAACCTTTAAATCAGTATCAGAAAGAGTTGCTTATATAATTCTAAAAATTACGGCAACAATAAAGATCAAAGTTATATAGGTATACGCCCCTACTTCCTCCCACACGGACGAAGAGATGGAATTGTTCTACGAACATCTAAAAATAGCTATGCAAACGGATCCCTCATGTTGGACCATCGTTATGGGGGACTTTAATGCCCAATTAGGCAAAAAACAAGAACCCGATGAAGAATACATGGGTAATTTTGGAATAGACCAAAGAAATGAAAGAGGAGACATGCTAATGAATTTCATGAACGAGCATAAACTACATGCTATGAATTCCTTCTTTAAAAAAAGACCCAGTCGAAAATGGACCTGGATATCACCATCCGGAAATACAAAAAACGAAATAGATTATATTTTGACAAACAAAAACAAAAAATAAATGACGTTACCGTACTAAACCTATTTAATACGGGGAGTGACCACAGACTGGTAAGAGCTGTACTGACTATTAATAAAAGAACAGAAAGAAAACAATTAATATGAAAAAAGTCAATTAAAGTGACAGCAGAATAAATAAAAAGAAAGGGAGAGGCGTATAGAGAAATAATAAACAAACAGTTAGCTAATGATGATATTGATGACAAAATACTCACAATAGATGAAGTAAATAATAAAATAACTACAATAATTAACACTTCGATAAAAGAACTACGGATAATTATACCACGCAAAAAGAACAGAGATATTATTAATGCAGATATCAAGAGTCTAATGGAAAAACGCAGACGACTAGCAAAGGAAAATAAAAGAATAACAGAAGAATTTAAGCAAGTGAACAAACAAATAAGAAAACAGATAAGAGTACATAGAAGACAAATACAAGAACAACAAATTAATGAAGTAATAAAGAAAAACCAAGGAATGAAAATACTTCAACAAAAAATGAGAAAGAAAGAAACGTATGCATTACCTAACAAAGATGGTATAATAATCCACGACAGAGATGAAATTCAAAAAATTATAGAAGAGTTTTACACCGAATTATATGAATCCAAAGTACATCAAGAAATAGAAGACAATGCCATTAGAACTAGAAAGATTCAAAACGTGGGATCCGAAGAACAACCCGATATAACCATAGAAGAAGTGAAGAGCACTATGAGAGAATTCAAATTTAATAAAGCTACAGGAGATGACGAAATATCAATAGACATGATCAGAGAGGCTGGGGATAATTTAATATCAAAAATAGCAAAACTATTAAACACATGCTTAAAAACAACTCAAATACCCAAAACCTGGAAAAACTGAAACGTCATATTATTATACAAAAAAGGAGAAAACACAAAACTTGAAAATTATAGACCCATCAGTTTATTGTCACATTTGTACAAACTGCTAACAAAGATTATTACCAACAGACTAGGAAGAAAGCTGGATGAGTATCAACCCTGGGAACAGGCGGGATTCAGGAAGGAGTACAGCACTAGAGACCACCTATTAACAATAAAAATAATAATCGAAAAATCAAACGAATATGGATTCCCCGTATGCATGGCCTTGTAGATTATGAAAAGGCGTTTGCTACCATTGAACACTGGGCAATATATAGAGCATTAGCAAACAGTCGAATAGATCAAAGATACATACAACTCATACAACAACTAAACGAGGGAGTCACAGCAACATATACATTACACGCGAAAACTAACCCAGTACCACTTGCAAGAGGAGTGCGACAGGGTGATTACTAACCTATGCTATGCTGATGATATCATACTACTCGCGGAAAATTTAGAAGACTTGAAAGAAATGATCATTGATCTAAATAGAGAGTCAAACAAAATAGGATTAAAAATGAATTTAAGAAAAACAAAAGTAATGCACCCTGGTCCAGATGTAGAAATTAGAATTGACGATTCCCAAATTGAACGAGTAGAAGAATATATATACCTAGGCCAAAGAATAGAACTAGGACGAAGCAGTGAAAAGAAGGAAATAAAAAGACGAATAAAAAGTGGATGGATCGCATTTGGAAGACTATCCTTCATTTTGAAAAACACAAAAATAGATCAACGCCTGAAAACAAAAGTATTCGAACAATGTATTTTACCGGCCATGAAATATGGAGTAGAGAATTGGGCAACAGCAAAAAGCAACATAGAATCAATGAGAATAGCACAAAGGGGAATGGAGAGAGCAATGTTAAATATAACAAGGAGAGATAAAGTTAGGAATGACAGAATAAGATCAATTACAAAAGTGACAGACATTGGTATTAAGATTGCCCAATTAAAATGGAGTTACGCAGGACACGTGGCGAGAAGTGAGAAAAATAGATGGAACCGTAAAATAATTGAATGGAGACCGTACGAGCATAAGAGAGGAACCTATGCGTTGGTATAATGATTTTAAACGTACAGCTGGACTAAATTGGATCCAAATCGCACAAAATCGTGATAGGTGGAAGGAGTTAGGGAAGGCCTACATCCAAAAATGGATTTAATTAATTACAAATTAATTGGGATTAGGAGAAGAGAGAGGAGAAGAGAAGGATATTAAATTACATAACAAAAGAGTTAACTGGGAAGTATACAGAAACCACATTAAAGAAAACATAAACCTGAAGGTTAGCCTCAAAGCAGCAGAAAAAATCAATGAAGCACTAACTACGTTGCTCTGTACTCTCAAAACAGTTGCCCAACAAACTACGCTTCAGTGAAATATCTAGAATTCAACATATAACGTCCAAGTGGAGATAAAAAACTCGTAGCTGTGACCAAGCATCTGCAGATAAAAATATTTTGAAGCGTCTAGGTAACCACCTGAAACACAATAGCAGTCGCTTGAACAAGTATGACAACTCAATTTGGAAGACGCTAGAAAACTTACGAAAAACTTAAAAATCATCCATAAAAACTAAAGCAAGTCTCAACCCACAATGAGTTAGAATTGAGGAGCTAAAAAAATAAATTATTTGTAGAGTACCTTACGGAAGGCTTTGCCTCCAACGACGATGTTCCTGATGACAGGAGAGAGAGAGAGAGAGAGAGAGAGAGAGAGAGAGAGAGAGAGAGAGAGAGTATTCCAATCAATGTTACTAAAATTTAAATTTTCCAGCAAAAAACGAAATTTTTAAAATTACACAAAGCTCTTGGTATAGATGGTGTGCCACCTAAACTCTTAAAGAAAATGCTTTAAAAAATATTAGCTTTACTTACATATATATTTAATGCCATTCTTAAAATGAATTATTGGCGTGAGAAACTAAAAATTGCCGAAATTATATTAATCCCAAAGTTTTCTAAATATTTGAATAGGGTATCATCTTATCATCCAATTAGCTTGTTGTCTATTATTTCAGAACTATTTAAAAGACTTCTACTCCAAAAAATATCTGCTGATCTTTTAACAGAAAAGCATGGATACCTCCGCATCAGTTTGGCTTCAGCCAAAATTATTCTACTATGTAAGAAACCCATAGAGCCTGTCCCGCGATTAATCAAGTATTAAAAGACAAACAACTTTGCACAATGGTCTTCTTTGAAGTAAGTTGAGCGTTTGACAAAGTCTGGCGCTCGGGATTATTATATATGATTAATACAATATTGCCCACAACGTACTACAATCTCAATTCCTACTTATATGACAGTAAATTTAAAACTATATGAAAAAGCATTTGACATGAAACCAATTAAGTCTGGAGTACCACAAAGAAGTGTTCTGGGTTATCATCATGTACACTGCAGATTTATCAGTAAACGAAAACACTACAATGGCTACATTTGCTGACGACAGTCATCCTCTTTACCAACAAAAACCCACAACTACCATCTATCACTTTACAAAATCATCTAAATGAAATACAAACGTGGACACACAAATGCAAAATTAAAATCAACGAAAAAAAATCCGTACAAGTTAACTTTACTCTTCATAGAGACCAGTGTACTCCCTTCTACCTAAATAACACACAAATACCTATATCAACTAGTATAAAATACGTAGAGATGCATTAAATAGCAGGCTAACATGTAACACGTAATAAAAAAACGTAAGCAGATAAATTTAAAAGTTAAATAAATACAATGACTAATTAGTAGAAGATCTAAATATCCACTTGAAAATAAATTATTAATACAAAAAATTGCCTTATAACATAGTTATATGGTATTGAGCTTTGGGGATGTACCAGCAAGTCAAATATGGCAATAATACAGAGATATCAATGACAAATATTACGTATAATTTTTATGCCCCATGGATATGCCTCTAATGGCACACTCTATAAAAACCTAAAAGTACCATACGTCACAAATGTTACAACAAAAAAATTATTAACCACCACAACAAAATAGGAAGCCACACCATCACTCTTAAACCCTTAAAAAATGCTTAGGAAACGATGGCCAAGTCATCTAACGAAAGATTAAGGAGGACTTGCCAATGGAAAAACCTCACCACGTCAATAAAGTACTACTCGGTTCTTATGCCAACACATTAACTTTTTTATTATTATTATTATTTGTTGCTTATTTACAATTTACTCTCACTCGAGTAATAAGTAAATTATTTATAATTTATAATTTTATAACATGTCATTGGGGGGATCCGGCCAGTGCCTTACTCCCCGTAGGCTAAACACTAAGTTATTCTAAGTAGTTACACTGGAAGATCTTGTGGCCAATTTCGTTTTAATCGTCTGGTGATGGTTGGCTGGTTCTATCAGGTGGTTTTTATGTCCTCTCAGGTGGTTCGTGTATGTTCGAGCAAGCTTCTGTATCTCTGCGGCTACGTATGGAATTCCTAGGTCTGTGTGAAGGGTTTCGTTAGAGATGTAAAATGGGGCGTTGGCTATTTTGCGAAGGATTTTTGATTGGCTTAGTTGCAGGATCTTTGTGTGGGAGACTTTAGCACATCCCCACAGCTGTATACCATATGTCCAGATGGGTTTTATGATGCTTTTATATAACAGTAGTTTGTTTGATAGTGAGAGTTGGGAGCGTCTGTCAAGGAGCCAGCGCATTTGTTTAATTTTAAGGTCTATTTGTTTTCGTTTGGCTTTGATGTGAGTGCTCCAGGTGAGCTTATGGTCTAGGTGTAGTCCAAAATATTTGATGTCCGTCTTTTGAGATATCGAAGTATTGTTGATGTTTAGTGGGTTTGGAATACGTCTATTTGTGAAAACGATTTGCGAGGATTTGTCGCTATTGACTGTAATTCTCCATTTGTTGAACCAGTTTTGCAAGATGTCTAAGTGTGTTTGTAGATGGGTTGCTGCAGTTATTGGGTTTTCGTCTATTGAGAGGATAGCTATATCATCGGCGAACATTGCAAGTACAGTATCGTCAGTTGAAGGCGTATCGGAAGTATATTGGAGATACAGCAGATACCTTGCGGTACTCCAGATGTAATTTCGTGGTATTCGGAAGTTGTGTTATTTACTTTAACTTGGAAAATCCTCTGGGTTAGATATGATTTTAGTATGTGGTACAGCTGATTTGGAAAATAGAGTTTTATTTTGTATAACAGGTCCGTGTGCCATACTTTGTCGAAAGCCTGTTATATGTCTAGGCATACAGTTATGCAGACGCGCTTGGTTTCTATAATGCTGTTAACTATTCGGTGTCCTTGGCGGATAGTAGAATGATGCTGCCGGAAGCCAAACTGGTAGTTTGGGAGAATTTGATGTAGGTCGACAGTTTCATGGATTCTCGTGAGGAGCAGTTTTTCGAATATTTTTGACATGAGTGGTAAAAGGCTGATGGGTCTGTAGGAGGAGGGTTGCGAAGGAGCTTATACTGTTATAATTCTCAATGTTAATAAACAACATATTAAAAAAATTATATTTTATTTATTTTAAAATTTGTCAATCAAATTGATATCAGTTTTGTATCATTAGTATTACATAAGTTAGATTCAATTTTTCTATTTTAGATTATTTTAGCATATGTATAAATCAAATAATTATTATGTTTGAAGATACATTGTTCTTTGTAAGAGAATTAACGAGCACCATGTACATCCCCGCATCGTTACAGCCTGCTACCAGCTATGTTCCAGACACAGAGCTGTTTACTCTCCAGAACTATCTCTAAGACGTCTATTATTTATAGCCCTGCACTGAAGCTTGAGCTGCTTAAGCAAATTTTGCTAAACTGCATCGCTGCTGCAAGTACAATTCCGGCAGGCGCCGTTATTTTTGCAAATCCGCCTTGGAGCCGGCAAATACCATAAATTTCCGGCAGTTCTGGAAACGCTGCAGGTTTGATTTAAACTTCAGTCTCTATTATTCTAGGAGAATTACCGTCAAAGTTGGAAGTTTATTAAATCTTCTTCCGCGCGGCTAAGTCAAAGTTGTGTAGGTTTCCTAATAAAAGAAACGCGCTCTTATTTTGCCGCGCTAACAAAGGCGCGACTGTTCTCATAAGCCGCTTGCGAGCGGCGGCTGCCCCTCAGAAAGCAAGCGGCCGCGCCGGAATGCTTTACAAGTCCTGCGTCTTATTTACTTATTGCTGCGAATGCCCGGCACAAAAGGCAATATGGGGGCAAGTCCATGTGCAATAAAATTGTATTATTTTGATTAAAATTATAGTGTCCTATTTACAAAGAGCAGCCGTTAAGGGTAATATCGCTGAACAAACAAAAATGGGATATTACAGGCATATCTTCTGCTAATCAGGTACAAAGCTTATTCTGTAAATATCATTATTTTGATAAAGCTGATACTGCTCCCCTAATGCGTTTTTAACGCAGTTTACAATAAATAATTTAAAACTGAGGTGACTAGTATATAATTTATTTAATATTAGCACGACCAATATTTTTTTTGTTATTATTAATTATGCTAGAATTGACAACTTGTTTAAGCAAACGCACATAAATGAAATGTCATTAAGATTACATAATAGTTATCTTTCTTATTTTTGTAGACAGGAATTTGAATTTTTAATAATAAATATAGTGATTTGGGAAATACATTAACATAATAAGTTTATTATATCATACTTAGTTTTGAAAACACTCACTGTGGATCGCTTCGTCCAATGATAACGATTTTTTTATTTCTAGGCGGGGCGACACAACAGTAAGTCGCTATTTGGCAAGTTTCCCGCCAACCGCAATAACCTCTAAATTTACAGATTTATTATCTTTATATTTTACAATATTGCAGTACTGTATTACTAATAACAACAAAAATCATAATTTCTGTATTGGCGTCCTGAGTCCCGGCTCCTAACCTTCAAGCTTACTCGGTGACCTGGTGTGGTGGTTTACCTATATCAACCCTAAATTACTAACATGAAATGAGGACTAACAAACCCTAACGTGGTTCTATACAAGCCCAGTTTATTGTAGAGCTATTTTTTAAACTACAAATTAGGATTAAAAATAACAACAACAATTTTTCAAATATCGTAACTATGGTTTTAGCAAACAGGCACTAAATACTTAACACATAGGTTTTGTTTTTTATTTGTTGATCAAACTAAACTTCTGACTCCTTTCTATGTTTTCCTATAATGGAAGATCGCAACTCCCTTGGTAATTGCTTGTCCAACGGACTTTCCATAAAAGGCCAATGCTAAGCAAGATCAAAAAACACTTTATTATAACTCATTCATACTTTAGCTTATCAAACAAAACCATTAGACTAATATGTACCTGATCAAGCATGCCATAAAGGAAACGCTATGGCCATCTACGTGTTTTACAATTACAAATAGCAACGAACCATTAATTTGAATTGAAATAAGACTGTAGGGAGTTAATTTATACTACATCAAAAACCAACAATGATAGAACAAGATTAAGCCTGTTTGCGGAAAAAGAACAAATGGTAATAAGCACTACAAAATTGCAACATAAAAGGATACACTTGAAAATATGAAAAATTCCGGAGACAAATGATAATCAAATTAACCACATATACATATCTGAAAAATGGAAAACCTTATTACAAGACTCAGACACTTGAGCACCAATTAATTTTGACCATTATCTTGTAAAATAAATGATAATATTCAGAATTACTACAGTAAAAAACCCATAACAACCAAAGCAGGGGGAAACGGAATACAGAGGCATTTGAAGAAAACAATTAAAAGGGCCAAATAGATTAACAAAATTGAAGAGAGACTAATAAAGCAAGAATGCTGTAAGGATACAATTCAAGAAAAATGGGACTCACTTTGCACAGCAAACAATAAAATACAAAAAGTGAGAAGAATGGTTCGACGAGAAATGCAACCAGAGAATAGAAATAAAGAACAAAGCAAGATTAAAATATTTACAAACTCGAGAACAAGAAGACAAAGTACAAAATTAAAACCAACAAAACATAAAGACAAAAACGGAAAGGGGCAATTAATAAGAAAAATGAAAAGCTAGAGGAAAACAGCAGATATAAAACAAAGAAGATCTATAAAGATGTGAACAAATTACCTAGAGAATTTGGTATAGGAACGAAAGAAATGCAAACAAAATAAAATAAGCATCAAAAGTATGAAAGAAATATTTAGAAGAATTATTAATAGAACCTAAAAAAACAAAAGTTAGTAAAAAAATAATTCAAACTGTATACACCAGAATCAGAAGACACAGTCCTAACAGAGACGGAAATTAATGTTGTAATAAGCAGTTAGAAAAAAGGTAGATCACCAGGCTCAAATAATATAATCATCGAATTAATAAAAAGAACTAGAGGAGAAAAGCTAGCAGGAAGGCTAGACAACTTAATAATAGAAGTATAGAATGAAGAAAAATGCTTGATAAGTGGCGAATGGAAATAACGTCAAATATATATGCGTCAATTATAGGGGCATAACTTTACTTAATACGTGTCATAAATATTAATCAGTCGGATTAACTAAAGATTTCAACTCCAATTGGAGAAACAGGTCTATAATTGATAATATTCACATAATTATACAAATTTTGGAAACTGGGGTGAATTTAACATAAAACTAAAAATGTTATTCATATATTTCCAAAGAGTGTTTGACTTGGTAAACTGGAATAAATTAATAGAAAACTTACTATTATCGGGAATACCATTAAAATTTATCAGATTGATAGAGATCACTATGAAACATTCAAAGCAATGATCGAAATCGAGACGTACAAAACAGAAATATTTTAATGCAGATGATATAACGAATACAACGAATTCAATTGTTAGAACATATAAGCAGAATGGAGAGACAACGCGGATTTAGATTAATAACGCAATGGAAAGTTACAGAAAGGAAAAAAATTAGGAAACCATATGTTACGGCCAAAAGTGGACCGTATCGTAATTTTAAATTTAAACAAAGGAACTTCAAACAAAAGCCAAAGTTGGAACACTAACCTTTTTTGGAAGCGTCGCTCCCCAACATAAATCGGTTCCAGGAAAAAGAAATACGGGTGTGGGTGAAAAGATAGGACAAGTTACCCCAATCTTCACAGCAGAGCCGATCGGTAGCATCTTTCCTGGTGCAAAGGTTCCTTTTTGATTTTTAGTCGGCTCAGATACAAAGGAAATCAAACCGAAAAAATTTTAACCCCCAAAATGCAATCGGAAAACAAAACGACCTCCGGGAATAGGTTAATCTGGTCGGCAAAATATCGAATTCCGCCACAAAATTAGCTTTCAACAAAACGCCCTCGCGGAAATGAAAGCTTCTGCCGCCAATCTGCCGGTGAACTTTCGGTCAAAACGCTCTCGGCCACGGAAAATTAAAAACCGGTCGCCCGCTTTCTAAACTATCACAATTCAAAATTCAAAACGAAGAGAGCGAAAGACAGTGTAGATTCAGGCGCGGCAGAAGGCCGCTGCTTTTATATATCCGCGACGCGGGCAAACTGGCCGCCGCTAAAATATACAGGAAGGAGCGAAATACGGCCGGCCCTAATTTAAAATTCAAATAAAAGTAATTGGAGATAGGCGCGAACACCATGAAAAGAACAAAAATAAAAACAAACGGTCAATGACCGAAAAATAGAAAAAAATCGTTGAAGAGGTCAACGCCCATCTAGGGTTGTACCACCCCAGAAAGTACGTAATTAAATAATAGACCATTTAATCAAAGGTATAAACAGCTTCTTTAATGGAGTTATAAACATGGGGCCGGAGAAGAGATTGCTCTGTAAGCAATCCCAGAACGAACTTAAAAAGACCTTTCGATTTCGATTTCGAATTTCGGGAAAATTCGAAATCGAATATCTCAAAATTATCCGAGATAGAAATGTTTTAATTTCGAATTCGAAATCAGCTAAAATTTCCTATAAGAACCCATTTTCAAATTTTAAAAAATCTCAAATTTTGACGGACCGACAGACAGACCGACCGACAGACAGACATATAGAATTCAGTAACGAACTTTTTAAGTTTGTTGAAAACTGATTATCTTTGGCTGTTGTCATCGTGCATACTCTCTAGTATGCACGATGACAAAAGCCAAAGAGTAACAGTACTGATTTACATTTTTTTGGTGTAAACGATACCAAAGTTTAAATACTAGGTGAAACTTCTCTTTTGTTTGAACATTTATAAACCTATAATCATTTAACATCAGGTCGGCTAGCGGAATGGAGGAAAACTAATGGTAGGGTTATATTTATAAACGTGCCGTAAATAGATTCTGATAGCATTGTGACATAATAAGTAGCTAATGCGTCTTGATTAGAGCAAACTACTTTTTCAATATAAGGAATAACACTAACCATGAAAAATGTACGAGCATCACACATTACCGCAAGTTTTAATGCTATATACACATGAAAGCCTGGCCATTGTTTATTTATGATATAATATTTGTGAGGATCATAGTACACTGTCGAATGTAAAATAAACGAAGTTTAAAGTTGCAGGATAGGATTAAACTTATCCAGAGTATATCTCGTTCTATTGTGGTCAAGCAGCAAACAAGTAATTAGAAATTCAAAACCGGTTTGTGCCGTTATACATTTATATATCTCTGATCCGTACATTGATATGGATAACACGTAATGTACAAAGTATGAATAATAAAACAATTGAAATAATTAACGGTTTAACAAGATTAATGATTGACAACACTTTACTATTTCAAACAAAAAAAGAAAGAACAGGGCAACGAAGACTTAGGAGAATACATGCATTTCTGGTCTAGCGTAGAGAAGTTTTGTTGAACTCGAGCAGAAGTTTCTATTTTAGTTAAGAAACAATTTAATCGATACATTAAAAACTACAAGTGCATTTCGGAACGGATTATATTACTTACTATGTTTATATGGTTGAATCGCAAATATTATTTGTGAACATGGGTCCATTGACAATCAATGATGCAGATCAAAGAATTATAGAACCTTCCTACCAACATTTACAGGAGACTATAGACAATGCTGGCACAAATAAAGAACTTATTATCGTCGAAGATCTTAATATTAGAGTAGGTGCCCGCCAAGATGATGAAGTAATAGGACACTTCGGCGAAGGAATGGTTAATAATTCTGAAAAACTACTTATTGACTTGTTTAAACAAAATTAATTGAAGATTTTAAATGGTTTTTTTAGTCACTAGAAAACACATAAATATACATGGGAAAGACTTTGACAATAAAAAATACAAGAATTAAACTTTGATAGTATAATTTATAATAAAAAAACTTCCATAAAGAAAACATAGTGATATAGTATATATAAAATACATTTTTTGCACTAATTCTCAAGTTTAAAAATAATTAGCAAAAACATTTTCTTTATTTTTATATATTTATAATGCTACAATCTAGTCTTAGACTAATAAGTAACTTATTTCTAATCCTACTTTACTAAATCTTAGTTACTAAGAGTCACCCGTTGCTGTCTTTTTAGCCAAGTCTAACTTCTAAAGCACTTTTTTCACGCGCTTAACACAATTCTCTGCTTTAACACTAACAATTTACTGCACTATACTAACTCATGGGTTTAGTCCTCTTGAGTCTTCTTAGCTGATTTGCATTATCCAGTAACTGGATGGCCTCGATGTTTCCATGTTGTAGAAGTCCTTCTTCATGGCTTCTTGCATATTTTTGGATCTCTTTTTCCACATATTCTACACCAAGGTCCCTATGAAGATCTTCATTCCTAATATACCAAGGCGCATTAACTACATTTTTTAAAACCTTGTTTTGGAACGTTTATATAGTCTTGATATTTATTTTTGCGGTACAACTCCAAAGATGTGATTCATATGTCAACACGGGTTTTAAGATTTGGTTATACAACAGTAGTTTATTGTGTATTGACAGAGTTGAGTTTCCTCCCAGAAGCCAGTACATTTTTTTATATTTGATGTTCAGCTCTTCTTTTTTTTTCTTCACATGCGCTTTCCAGCGAAGTTTCGTATCTAACGTCAAACCGAGGTACTTTGCTGTATTGGCATACAGAGCCGTTTGTCCATTTATATTTATTGGTACGTGTTCTATCCTTTTATTTATAAAATCTATGTGCATTGATTTACCTTAAGTTTGATTTTCCACTTCTTGGTCCATTTATAGAACTTATTGATGGCATTTTGAAGTTTGTTGGTTGTTTCTGCGTTATTTTCTCCCACTGTTAGTACGGCAGTATCATCCGCAAAAGTTGCCACAGTGTCATTTTCTGATTCCGGGATATCACTCGTGTATAGAAAGTAGAGTACCGGTCCCAGGACACTGCCTTACGGTACTCCAGATTTAATTTCTTTGAGTTCAGAATAGTCGTCTTCTTGTTGATTCTATAGAATCTATTTGTTAGATGGGATTTTAATATATCCGAATATTGTTTAGGTAGGATAGATTTTAATTTCCACTGCAAGCCTTCGTGCCACACCTTATCAAAGGCTTGCGCGACATCCAAGGAGACTGCAGAGCATACTTTTTTTTCTTCTAGTGCTTTTTCTATGATATTAGTAATTCTATGGACCTGGTCCACCGTTGAATGCTCACATTTGAATCCAAACTGGTGGTCTAAGATCAGTTTCCTTCTCTTTATAATCAGCTGCATTCTCTTGAGTAGCAATTTCTCGAATAATTTAGATATGACCGGTAATATATGTGGAGGCTTACCTGGTTTTGGTACCATAACTATTTCCGCTACCTTCCACAATGCGGGTACATATTTGAGTCTAATTGCTGCATTATTTAAATGGGTCAACTTTACGATGGCTTTCCTTGGTAATTTCCTCAGGATTTCGCCTGTGATTAAGTCGTATCCTGGGGCCTTGTTAGGTTTTATGTTGTTTTTAATTTGTTTAATAACTTCTCCTGTCGTCACCGTTGTTATATTTTCTTCGTTCAATAGGATGGTTTCTTCCATTAATTCTACTTCTTGCAGGTCGTAAAGGTGGAACATGCTGTCCAGATGAGCAGCAAAACTTTCCGCTTTTTGCTCGTTGCTCTTAGCTCAACCTACAACGTCTTTTTTGATGAGTGGTATCTGCGCAATAGGTGTCTTTGGCCTTTTTGTTGATTTCCATAAGGAATGATCATTGGTCAAGTTAGTCAAATAGTTAGCAATAGATTCCTCTTTTAGCTCTTTAATTTCTCTTGTCAGCTGTTGTGTTAGATTATTTAATATAGTTTTGTCTTGTCGGATTCTGGTTTGAAACCACTTTTGTCTTGCTTTTCTTTTTTCAGTTACTAGTTTCTTGATTTCTTCCGGGTAACAGCAGCCTCTTAGTCGTCTTTTAATATCTGGGGTGCACTTCCAAGCGCTTGTCTGGATATCTCTATTGAATTTTTCTAATTCATCATCCAATTCTTCTTCATTTCTAAGGGGCACGTCTAATTTTATTTGTTGTCAAGTATTTACTTAAAGCTTGTTCAATCTGTGTATTTATTAACTAATGTAGGATTATTTACTTTCTGTATTATAATTTACTTTCTGTATTATAAAAACATGAAACCGTTTTAAATACGATTCCATTTAATTGGTAAGCGTATATGATAGGTATATTTAAAAAACAATTCATTAATGTTTAACAAAGGAATTATCTGAATGGTTTTAAACAGGTGAAGAAGTAACAACGTCATTAAACAAACATTTTGAGGATGTTATAATCTTGAAGGGGTATTTTAGAAGTTTAAACTTAAGATAGATGAATAAAGAAAGAACTTTACTTAACATTTTATTTTTTGATTGCCATTTACTTTTATATGAGCTAACAAAATCAGTTTATTATAGCATAAGATTGATGACGTGTAGGTAGTGATAAAACTGCAGTGATAAAACACAAAAATTCATCTGTGCAAAAAATTAATATTAGATAGTATTTCTGACATTCGATACTGTTGTAAATAGCTATCTACTTCATTTACAAATAACAAGAATATAATAGCGAATAACTAACAACTAATCAGTTTTATATACAAAAATTACTATTATTCCGGAAGACAGATTTAACAGAGAGAAATAAGACAATGAATTCATGGAAAACTAAAATTATTAAAAACTAAATTGTTAGTAATTAATAAGCAGCCTATTTGATGTAATCTGACAATCGACAAAACAACTACAGAATAAACCATGCAAATGAAGTAGTTAGGGATCACATTATCAAGTTACATAAAGCTTGAGGTAGTAAGGTGGTTTGATGTTTGAACAACACAATTTGGAGAAACAAACGCATCAGAACGGAGACCAAATCAAGAATATGTAAATATCCCATAAGACCAATAGTAACCTACGCTACAAAGAAGAGACCTAATACGCCTCAGACGCAAAAACTATTGAAAATAGCAGAGATGAGAATATTAAGAACAATTACCGGAAATACTCTAACAGACTGAGTAAGGAGTAATGAAGTTAGAAGGAACTGCAACATCGAGAGAATAAACGAATGAACGCTGAACAGAAAAAAGGAATAAAACAATCACATAAATAGAACGGCAGAGAACAAGGTAGTCAAAACAGCTCGAGATGAATTACCATCGGGTAAGGGGAAGAAAATTATTATAATTAGAATACTACAACAAAACAAAAGTTAATGTACATAATTTTAAAAAGTATAAATTTGTTTAAATTTATTTATTACATTATGTGTTAAAGAACGCACATTTTACGTCTCTTATTAGAAAAACAAAGAAATAATGCATTTTCTTTAAATACCAATGATAGATGTATCATGTGCATATAGTAGTAACTTTTATTTTTATAGTATTATCTGTTTTATTAATATTACATAAAATCTGGTTTTATTGCCTCTTTCGTTTTCAATAACCTTCCAATAATGCACATTTTTTAAAAATTTTATTATAATGCACTATTCTATACTAGCCTTAGATTTACTCAATCTTTTTTACAATTGACTAACTACTCAGTGGCAAACAGTAACTCAGTGAATAACCTTAGGACAGTTCCTTAATACTCTGTATATTTGTCATTATTTTTAGTGTATAGATTTGCACTGTTTTATATTTGTTGTGGCCTCGTATAATTACAAATGTATATGTAGTATAAAGACTACTTATAGAAAATAATAATACAAATGTTAATAGCGAACATTTATTGTAATTATAAGACGTTATAGTCTTTACTTTTCGTTAAAATAAAAATTATTTAAAGAAAATAAAATAGTGTCCGCACATACAAATGTTACCCTAAAATGCACAGTTCGAAGTCTTGAGTTAAAATTGGAACATACTACAACAGTGTAAAACAAATACAAAGGTGTAGACACATATTATCGTCTGGGATATCCCTACTGCATTCAAATGAAGTTTTCTGCATTGGAGCTATAAAAGATTTAGACATTTCTTGGCACAAGAGTGCACACGTTTCCTGCAAAGGGCACAATATCTATGTGAGATTAAAGATGCAGCAGCTGCTATGCAAGATTTAGGGGGCTGGTATGCCAATGGTTTGATTTAGTAATTTATATGCGTTCACAAGGAACTAAAATACGTAATGCATAATGGAGTCTGCTTTATTTACTATAAGCCATGGCGTAATGCATTGCATTTTTTAAATTTTATGAACAACGTACAAACATAGTACTAGGTTAGTTCAATAGTTTTCTTCATTTTGTTGTTTATATCATACATCTTTTATAAAAATGTTTTTTAAACAAATAGTGGCGTTACCTCTTATACCTCAATTAGAAGACTAATATAAAGATTTTATAATGTACAATGAAAGTATGAGTATGAATTTCGCGTTTTTGTAATCTAACAAATGCGACAAGAGAAATATATAGTAAATTGATAAACTGTTAAATTTGATGACCGATTAGTCAAAATTGCAAAATATGTTAACAAGATTTAAAGTAGTAATACACTTCAATTCCCGGTGATTCAAATCAACTGAGCAAATTTACATGAATTTTCTAACAATAGAACTAGCAACATTTATTGTACAATACAGCGAATGAACCACTTACCATAATCCCTTTTATTTTTAACTTAAATAAATGATCAATTAAACAATGTCTAAAAATTACACTTACAGATGATCTGATCACTAGCAATATCGATTAGAAAATTACCAGGTATTGAATGGTAACGACATGAAATTGGAATTTATGCAAAATGCATGTATATTTTGGCAGTTTTTTTGTAAATGCATATGCAAATTATTATTTTGGATATTTAAGGGCATTTATTTTATTAATTTTAATTTTATTTACAAAAAAATAATTAAAATCCCTGTTCTGTGTTTTTAAGTTTCTAATATGCTTTAGTGAGTTTTATTTTTAGTAAATACCAACAGGGGGTAGTTGAAATACCTTTATAATAGCCTACATGAAGGTTAATTCGATATCTAGTTACACTTCGCTTTATTGTTTAGAGATTAGTAAAACCTTAAGGTAATCTCGGCTTACTTTTCGACAAGTACACGTTTTAAAATTCATTTACAAGATATCAACTTTTCAACTTATAGAAATACAGAAACTACAAGGTGGTTCAAATATGACCGAGACGGATTTGTATGAGAACAAGCCGCACTGCGCAGCAGTTTTGCGACCGTGAGAGAGTGGAGCCACAACATCCTCCCTCTCCCTACTTAGGTTCAAACTTATTCAGTCCTGTTTGAGAGTTGCTGGAGTAATAAGCGAAAGGAAAGTACCGCAAAGTGTGAAAGAACTCATTGTGATCAAATTCCTCGTTGCAGTAAACGTCCCGTCCGTTGAAATTTACCACAGACTTCAACAACAGTATGGGGAAGAACGTCTCGTATATTTGAGTAGTATAAGTGCTTCAGAGTGGGTAGAGAGAGCATGGAGAATAAACCGCATGATTGTCGGCCGCGAACATACGTCACCGAGCCAAACCTTAATCGTGCAGACGCGCTTATTCGTGAAAATAGACACGGCACTATTAAGAAACTGGAAGCAACGCTGTCCATATTAGTATTGTTAGTGTGGACAACATCGTGAAAAAACACCTATGCTATAGCAAGGTAAATGCACCGTGAGTACCACGCACTTTGACGGACGTGAACAAAATAGTGCGCATGCAAGCTACCAATCTTCTCCTACGGCAGTTTGAAGACGAAGCTGATGTATTTTTGAAGGCTATAGTAACCACCGAACACAAGTTTTATTCAATTGCAGAAATTATTACCCTAGATTATACAGAGAAGCGATGGAGATTTATACATATAAAAATAATTTTAACAGTGACGACAGATTGAATATTCCTAAATCTTGGTTAATCGCTATTAAAGGGCAAAAAACAGACCACGATACGTCAGCAACTAGCCCGATTACGTGACAAATTGTGCTAGTAAATTTGTAAATAACAGTTGATACTTTTCTCTCTTGTTAAACTGTGGGTCATTTTTTGCCCTCTTTCACGTTTTTAAAAGTTTCTAATATTTATCTATCGACTTTTGACCGAATCTGTTGGTAGGTTGAAATATTTTTATATTGTTGTAAGTAATCAAAGAAATCAGTGCTACACTATTGATAATTCTAATAAAACTAACTTCTCTACATCGATCGGTGACAGTGCACGACAAGCATGTACACTAGCACGCGTAACCGCAACTACTCACCGAGGCATGTAATCAACCTAATCAACAAGAAAAGCAAACTCAAGTGCGATTGGTAAAGAACTAGAAATCAATTAATCAAAAAACCGACTAAACAACCTTGTCAACACCTATAAACAGCACATAGCCAACTTCAACCCAGAAGATAGGGGCTTATGGAAAACTATTAAAAAGATCCGAAACCAAAGAGAAAAACTCCCTTCACTCACAACATAAATCGATAAAAACCACTACATTTTAGACGAAGAAAAAGCTTTGCGTTTACTTCATATCTTGAAATGACCTTTACTCCCATTACCACCTGTACTCCTATGCATTTTAACAACGTAAGAACTTATATCAAAACAAATATGCCTCACCTTGGTAGAATTAAACTCACCTCCCCCAAGGAATATATAGATACACTTTCATCACGAAAGTCTCCCGGTCATGATCTTATTAGAAAATCTAACCTCCAGCATCTTACTAAGAAAGCCCTAGTTAGTCTAAGTACTAACTTTAATGCCTGCCTAAAGCTAGATTACTTTCCTTAGGCATGTAAACACGCCCAAATTTGAATGTTCTCAAAACCAGACAAAAACAAAATTAAAATTAGCAACTGTAGACTAATAAGTCTGTTAATCACTCTATTCAAACAACGAGAAGAAATAATTTACGTTAGATTAAATACTGTAATTGAAAGTTTCAACACGATTCTCACCTTCCAGTTCGGATTTACAAAAGGACACTTTACATGTCACAATTACAGCGAATAAGTGAACATATTGAGCGCGGTTTCGAAAATAAACTTTACACCACGGCCTTATTTATTGATATCTCACAGATCTTTGACAAAGTTTGCTAGAAAGTTTGAAAAAGAAAATCCTAGTTGTTACCATATCACTCTAGCTAAAATCCATCTTGTTTTCATTTGCTGAAGATAGAACCTTTGCTGCCCACATGAACTCAACACTATCAGAAACCAAAAATATCCACGCTGGCGTCTCGCAAGGTAGCATTCTGGGTCGAACCCTACTCTGCATTTACACATCCGACCTGCCCGAAACCAAGGCAACTTTTGCGTAAGACACAGCCATGTTCGCCCAAGCAACGTTATTAAATGAAGCAGTGCTAGCACTCCAACAAACTACAAACTAACTTTCTCGGTAGTTCCAACAGTGGAAGTGTGCAGTGGTGCGTTTATTATGATCTTCTTCAAACAAAGATCTACACAAGACTCAAACGTCAACTACCTCAGGACATTATATTAGCTGATTACGAGAATCACTGAAACTGTTATTGAAAAGTTCACCGAGACAGCTGAAAGTCGCCTTATGCTATTTAGTCGCAGTGAAGCACATTATGTAACATCAATTTTATTTTTTTTTAATATAAATTTATTGCTTATTTATAATCTACAACTGTCAACATTGTAATAAGTAAATTTGATACAAGAATATATCATTTTTTTTTATTAATAGGGGTTACGCCAGATCAGCATTACATTTGCTATTACATGGCAAGGTTAAAAGATTTTTAACATTTATATCACTAAAATAGATAGTTCATTGTGATTTTGACAATTAAATTAGTTATTCTCACTATTTAGGACATCAATAGGTAACTTCCTTTTAAGTCTGGTGTAAGTTTTCGGTGCCCAAGTTGTAGTGAACCGCACCATTGCATTGATTTATGTTATCATAAAATTTTTGGGCTGTTTTCTTTATGAATTCTTCCACTGTCAGGATTCCTGTTTCTCGGTGGAGTTGCGAGTTTCTTGCGTACCACTGTGCATTTGTTATTATACAGATAATTTTATTTTGTAACACTTGGAGTTTGCGAAGATTAGTTTTTGATGTCGCACACCAGACTGCACCCGTATGTAAAAATTGGTCTAATGATGGTCGTGTAGATGAGAACCCCACATTTTATTTTCAATGTTGACTTCTTGTTGATGATGGGATAGAGCATGGCCAGTCTTGCGTATGATTCAGTCAGTTTTCTATTGGTGTGGAAACTCCATGTTAATCTACGGTCCAGAAAGATCCCTAGATATTTCACCGCGCTATCTTTCGGATTCCAAGGGATAGGTACATTATTGATAACGATGTTAGGTGGGTCTTGTGGGTGACGCGAGGTAAAGATTTTCGCATCACATTTGCTGGGATTAATTCGTATAAACCATTTGTTAAACCATGAGTTAAGATGATTCAGACTTTGTTGCAGATTGTTTGCGGCTAGGTTAATGTCGTAGTCTTGAGTTATGATTGCTGTATCGTCGGCATACATTGCGATGTCAAAGTTTGGTGTTGTAGGAGCATCGTGCATAAAAATATTGAATAACAAGGGACTCAGTACGGATCCCTGCGGTACTCCCGCATTAATTTTACGTACTGATGAGGTATATCCTTTTATTCTTGTCTGGAATGTTCTATCACTTAAAAACGATTTAACTATGTTTAATAGGTAAAGAGGGATTGCTAAATCTTTCATTTTGTATAATAATCCGTTTATCCATACACGATCAAAGGCTTGCGCCATATCTACAAGTGCCATTATCGTGTGCATTTTGTTTTCGTAACCCTTTTCAATTATCTCAGTGAGTCGTAAGATTTGATGACCAGTAGAGTGCGCGCTTCTAAAACCAAATTGGAATTTGGGCAGGACTGCATTATCTTCTAAAAACTGGTTTAATCGGCTTTGAATGGTTCGTTCAAAAACTTTAGAAATAGTGGACAGCAGGCTGATGGGTCGGTAGTTGTTAGGGTTGTCATGCGGTTTATTTGGTTTGGGAATCATTTGAATTAGTACTCGCTTCCATTCGGTATGGAAGTAACCCAATCTTAAGCAGGAATTAAATATGGCTGTTAGTAAACATATACTTTTTTGCGGTAGATTTTTCAGAATTATGTTGGGGATCATGGCTGGCGCAAAAGTTAAAGGTGTTGCGAGAATACTCTTGAGTTAAAATATCAATTTCTAAGAATTTAGCAAAATATAAATTAAAGTGCGGTGATAGCGAGTCACAGAACAAAAATCATATCTAAGTTAGCTACAAATAAATGTAGGATTAGTAATTAAAATAGAAAAAGCAGTAATCTGGAATTAACAAACACTGATAAGAGGCTGGTTTACGACGAGTCGATCGGGGCCAGCCGCTTTCCGCAGTACAATAAATAAAGGTAACAAAACAGCTGTCAACGCGCTCGGTGGTGAACAAGGTACAGGACCGTAATAGGAAATTTATCAGGCGAAAAATACGCAAATTTATACGAGCTTGTAAAGTTGGATTAGATTGGAATTTAACTACGGTGGCGAATAACAAAGAATTAACACTAAGCGATATCATGAGTAAACTGATACAGATGGAAGGGAAAATTGATGAAACCAATAAAAGTATGAGTCAACAAGCAAGAAAAATAGAAGATTTAGAAGAAACCGTTAAATACCAAGCAACAAGAATAGAACAGTTGGAGAATGAGGCAAAGAAAAGAAATCTAATCCTATTTGGAATTCCTGAAGATGCCTACGAAGACACATCGAGCTTGAAAGAGAAAATTATGAAATTAATCGTGGAAAAAATGGGGATCACATTGGCAGACAACGAAATAGACTTTGTTAATAGATTAGGAGAGCACAGAGAAAACAAAAATAGACCAATAAAACTGGGCCTCACTACAAAATTAAAGAAAATTGAAGTATTAAAAAATACCAGCAAGCTAAAAGGAACAGAAATAGGAGTTAGTGAGGACTTGGACAAGAAGACAAGAATATTGAAGAAAAAATTACTACCGCACATGAGAGAAGCCAGGAAAAGGGGGATGAGAGCAGTAATTAAAAGCGATGAGTGGAAGATTGAAGACATTGAAGAACAAGACAGAGAGCCGAATGCGACAGCAACGATAACGGAACGCGAAGAAGCAAAGAAGCGAGGTAGGTCGACAGATGATGAAGAGGCGGGAAATTCCCCTCGAGGAACAATACCAAAGAAAAAAAAACTGGGCACAAACAATGTTAGCCCCCCTTAGAAGTGAAAGACCAGATATACACGAGAACGAACTAAATAAAACACTTACGAACATTACGAGGACAACATGGCGTTGGCAAACTCCAAAAAACTAATAGAAATCGATAACACGACGGATCTAACAGGGACGAAAAGCAAAGAAAAAGGTTACGAGAAAGAAAAACTAATGTGTGAGAGCAATAGACCAGGAGCAAAGAAAGGGAAAACGACTCAGGATAAATTAATAAAAGCACATAAACGTAGATACAGAATAAAAATAGGAACGTGGAATATTAGAACCTTGCTAGTAGCAGGGAAATTAGAAGAAGTTGCCAGAGAAATGAGAGATTACAAGATAGAAATACTAGCACTGCAAGAAATGAGATGGAGTGGAGAAGGCAGAATTGATAAAACAAATTACACGCTATTTTATGGAGGAGAGAATAAACAAGGTAATAGAGGAACAGAATTTCTAGTAAGTAAAAGAATGAATGGAAGAGTAATAGAATTCAGGAGGGTAAATGGAAGAATCACCTATTTGAAGATAAGAAACGACATAGCCAATATTACGATGGTAAACGTGTATGCACCAACAGAGGATGCAGAAGAAACGGAGAAGGAGGACTTTTACGAAGAGTTAAGAAAGGTTTGTGAAAGAGTACCAAGGCATGAAACGGTTATTGTCCTTGGAGATCTAAACGCCAAAATAGGGAAGGAAGATTATATGGAGTTAATAGCAGGGAAAGAGACGATGCATAATATCACAAATAATAATGGGAGAAGAATGGGAAACCTGGCAACAGAGATGGACATGGTAATAGCCAGTACAAAATTTAAATACAAAACTGAACATAAAATCACCTGGATGATACCAGGAAGAAATACGGGAAACCAGATTGATCACGTAATGATATCTAGGAACAGACAAAAAATGATACAAGATGTGAGGTCACACCGGGGAGGAGAAGCCGGAACAGACCACCTCTTAGTGATAGCCAAGCTAAAGTTACGAATGGTGGATAGGAAGAAAGCTGGAAAAATAAGAAAAAGATGGAAAGTGGAAGAGATAAGAGAAAAAGCTAAACAGTACGGGAAGGAAGTAAAGAATCAACTGCTACAGCGCGCAAAAGGAGAAACTATAGAGGAGGAGTGGAATAAAATAAAAAGCAGCATTGAAGTAGCAAACGAAAAACTAATAAGCAGGAAAATAACAGGAAAAAGGAATAGCTGGTTTGATAAAGTCTGCGAGGATGCAATAAAGCACAAGAAGAAAGCAAGAACAATATGGCTAAGATCAGGAAGAGAAGAGGACTATAAAATCTACCAATCAATTAGGAAAGAAAGCACGAATATGATAAAAAGAAGAAAGGAAAAATGGATCGAAGAAATATTGGAAAAGATGGAAAAGGAGCATAGAAGCAATATAAAAATCTACAAGAACATTAAAGCACAAAGCAAAGTAGCAAAGATGGCAAATATAGATAAGGAAGACTGGCATAGATACTTTCAAGATTTATTGAGCACAGAACAGAGGGAAACAACCGAGTGGAACGGAGAGGCAGGCAATGATGAAGGAAGCCTAGATCAAATGCTGGCAACTAAGGATGAGTTTCAAAAAGTCATTGCAAATCTAAAATTAAACAAAGCAGGAGGAAGTGATAATATTATTAATGAAATGATCAAACATGGAGGAGGAAAGTTACAGGAAAGATTATATGAGCTAATAGTTCTGATATGACAGACTGAAATTATGCATGCGAATGGAAAAAGGGAGTGATATTGCCAATATTAAAGAAAGGTGATCCAAGGATATGTGCTAATTATAGAGGAATTAGTCTCCTAAACGTGGCATATAAAATCCTGACCAATTTAATAAACAAACTATTATTGGAGTACGCAGAAACTGTAATAGGGGATTATCAGAAAGGCTTCAGGAAAGGCAGATCTACAATAGATGCAATACATATCGTAAACCAAATAGTAGAGAAAGCGTATGAATACGATATGGGAATACAAATCCTGTACATTGACTTTAAGCAAGCATTTGACAGTCTAAAGCGTGAAGCACTGATAAAGGATATGAGAGCAATGGGAATACCGGAGAAAATAATAAGATTAACTGAAATGACAATGAAGCATTCAAGAGCAGCAGTGTGGACCGAATACGGATTGTCAGAAGAATTTGAAATCAACCTGGGAGTAAGGCAGGGTGATGGACTGTCAACCATCTTATTTATCATATCGTTACAAGCGATTATCAAAGAATGCAAAATCTTTGGCACAATCATTAACAAAGCGGAGCAATTAGTAGCATATGCTGACGACCTTGCGGTGATAACACGGAGCAGAAGACAGCTAGAGCAAGCAGTACAGAAAATTGAGCAGACAGCGCATAAAAGAGGCCTAAAAATTAATGAAGAGAAAACAAAATACATGGAGATAAAACAGGAAAGTAAGCAAGGTACGGGCAAGTACGTAAGGATAGGAAACTTTAATTTCGAGGAAGTGGAAAATTTCAAATACCTGGGTGTAATGATTAATAACAGAAACAATAGAGAGCAAGAGATTGAACAAAGAATACAGGCGGGATATAGAACGTTCCACAGGTATAAAAGCACCATGATTGACAAAAAAATAAGCAGGAGCACGAAAATGAAGGTTTACAAGGCAGCTATCAGGCCAGTAGTCATGTATGGAGCAGAAACAATGAACTTATCACAAGTAGAACAAGAAAAATTGAAAATTTTCGAAAGATTTGTCATAAGGAGAATCTTCGGCCCTAAGAAAATTGCTCAAGGGGAGCATCGGAAACTAATAAACATGGAAATAAAGGATATACTAGAAGGAAAGGACATCGTAAAATTAATAAAGGTTCAGAGAATGGGCTGGTATGGTCACATTAAAAGAATGGGAAATAATTCAGATGTGAAGAAAACAACAATTTGGAGACCAAATAATAACAGAAGAAGAGGAAGACCAAAGAGTAGATGGGAGGATCAGGTGATAAAGGATATAACTACCCTAAGTATTCAAAACTGGAGGAGGAAGGTGCAGGACCGGGACGTCTGGAAGAAAGTAACGGAAGAAACAAAGTCAAATAATAAATTAGATTAGAAGTGAAGTAACTCACCACGATAAATGAGTTTCTGAGCTCACTCTGAGCGGCTACTATTCCAGATGGAATGTATAGCCAGTTTTGTGTGTGTGTGTGTTGGGGATCATGTCGATTCCTGGTGCTTTTTTGTGCATTCTTTAATTTCTGTTGGGGAAATAGGGTTATCTATCATTTGTTCTTGGGGTGTAATATTTTGAGATTCCATTTCAATCTGTCTGATATGATTGGGATCATTGGTAAAATATGCGGTGGTAAATGTTGCTTCGAGATGTTGTGCGAATATTTCAGGTTTGTCCTTATCTTCCGATATTGTTTGGCTGAAATTTGTAAAGCCAGTTGTGACGCTAGTGTGTTCAGTTTTATTCCGTTTGCCCTGCATCCCTAGAGTGTGTTTTTGCAATTTAAATCTCCGGGCAGTATTGTGGGCTGCTGGTTGTCAAATATTTACCAGTTCTTCTAAGATGAGTCTATTTGTGGGTGGTTTGTAAGCCGAAATTATGTTAATTGAAGAGTTATTCTTAAAGGTTATTTTTGTGGCGGTAGCTTCAAGTTGATGAATGCCTGTTAGTTCAATAGGGGTGACTACGATGTTTTGCTTTATGATTATTGCAGAAACGACCCATCCTATTGCTGCCTCTCTGTCCTTCCGAATAATGCGATAGCCCGGAATTGTGAATTTCTCGTTTTGTATGAGGTGGGTTTCGATAATACACGCAATGTCTATGCCGTGTCTTGCGAGGAATGATATGAAGGTAGATCTCTGAGTCTTTATACCGTTAGCGTTCCAATTCATTAGGGTTAACTTTTGTAGAGTGGTTGATTTATTTGCCGCCATTTGTGAGCAGCATTGGGATAAGGAACAATAGGAAGTTTTTGATTTGGTCATAGTAGAGAGTGATTAATGTGAGAATGGACTGAAAGATTTCTGATAAAAGCGAATCAGTAGTATTTGCGTTGTTGTTAATGTTTGTGATGGGATGGGAGGGGTGTGAAGGTTAGTTTTTACTGCTTGGACATAGTTTGGGTTGGCAGTGATGTTCCCAGTTATGGTAGAGTTGGGGTTGATGGGCTGGATTGTGGGTGGAGGTGTTTTTTTGTTAAAGTTTCTTATGAGTGGACATCCTTTGTAGTTGGCGGTGTGCTCACCTCCACAGTTTACACAGTTAGGCTTAACTTCGTTAGTTTTATTGCATTTGGAAAAATGGTGTTGCTGAGGGCATTTCACGCATCGCGGTGGCATGTGGCAATACATATTGGTGTGACCTATCAGTTGGTAATTGGTACATTGTGGGATCTCATTTTTCTTACGTCTTGGCTCGACCGATATGACTGAATATAGGAGTCTGTTGAGGTTCAATATTTCTTTGGCTTTATCTGTGCTGCTCAATTCAGACGCTATAAGGGGCATTGGCATTTTTTGTTGTTGAGTAGACGGGTTACTTTAAAAATGGGATAATTTAGATTGTTTAGTTCAGTTTCTACTTCTTTTTCTGTAATTGATAATGGGACTTGGTTTTCTTCATAATATTTTGTGAGTTTTCTGAAGTCTTCAATGCTGTTTACATTGATTCGTAATTGATTGATTCGGTGCACAGTAGAAAAATTTTCTTTAACTATTTTTTTATGTCTGCGGTTACATTCTGGTAGTGACTAGCGTTTGGTAAATATATTGAGGGTATTTTAGGTTTTTATGGTGGTTCAGCGTTTGAATTCTTAGTATTTAGTGAATTATTGGGGTTATTTGTATTAAGTATTGTGGTGTCGTCCTGTTCAGATTCTAGGGTATAATATTTGTTTTGTGTAACCAGCGTCTGCGAGTTAAAAAGACAACGTTTATTTACGTCGTCGTCCGGTGACGATAAAGGTCTTTTATTGTTTGATGACGTTTTACTGGGTGAGTGTTGTTGATAATCCATTTCTGAATGCGTTCCAGTGTTCCAGTTCCTGGATCTTTTGTAGATTATGGTTGGAGATTTAAGGTGAAAGATATTCGGTTCGCTCATTTTGTTGTAAGCGCGGGCACCGTTACTGCTAATTTACGATAGAAGTATGCTAGGCTAGTTTAGTACTTACCACGCCGCAATCAGTAGATTGCGGCGGGGAACGGGACAGATGTGTACTGTTACCAGGCTGGGTCGAATAACAATGTTTATCATTATTAAAGAGCGATGCACCCGACCGCGGTCAGCTAGCGCACACAGTTCGTTTATCACAAGCCGACAGCAGCACGTCCGTGTTCAACGAACGTCAAACGAGCGCTCCAAGAATATATCATGAGTAGAGTAATCGTCCACTGACCATTCTCTAAAATACCTCGAAGAGGTTACGTTTGATTAATTTATATCGTGCATTTCTTGCCTCAGGTCTGTTGGCCATGTTCTTCTCAGCCTTCTCTCTATCGTTGGAGGATTTATTATTTCTACTATTAGGTAATTTTCGTGTCCTCTAGTTTTTTTCAAATTTATGGTCGAAAGCTGTCGATTTCCTCGGTGACAAATGCTATGTTCAAGTCATTGTGTAGGGTAAAGTTCTATACATACCATAGTGCATTGGTGATAGAACGTAGGATCTTAGACTGGATCCTTCAAATTATTTTTTGGTTTGAAGGTTTAGTGCATCCCCATAATTGGATCCGAGAAGTCCATATGGGTTTAAGGATAGATTTATATAATAATAATTTATTATTTAGCGATAGTTTGGACCTACTTCCCATTAACCATGACATTGTTTTAAATTTTAAGTGGATTTGTTGACGTTTTGTTTTGACATGTTTTTTTCCAATTAAGTTTTTGGTCTAGATATAACCCTAAGTATTTAATTTTGTTTGTTAAAGAACTTGAGTATTGTTTAGGAAAACTGGCGGGCATACCATTCGTCTTGTAGTAAATGTGACTTGCGCTGATTTTGTCCCATTTATCCTAACTTTCCATTTACAAATCCAGTTTTGCAATAGATCCAAGTGATTTTGAAGGTTCCGTGTTGTAACTGCTTCGTCCCTGTTAACTGACAGCAAGGTGGTATCATCCGCGAATGTAGTTATAATAGTGTTGGGTGTTGTTGGCAAGTCTGATGTATAGATCAAGAAAAGTAGTGGTCCCAACAATTTTATGTATAACAAAAATATTTGTTATTCTAGCAATAAATGTAATTACAAAAAATATTATATTTATTCTAAATTCTAGTAGATTTGACCTTTTGTTATAAAAATGTGTTTTGAGGCTATTTATGTTTTTTGTAAATTAAAAAAGAAGTTTTTTGATTAAGTTGTTCTACCGATTGTTTTCATGCTGCGTTTGAACAGCGTTCTGAGGTGATATTAGAGTACGGACCTCCTTTTAATATTCTAGACAAATAAATAAAAGACATATTGCATTTGGAATGCAGGTATGCCGTGATCAATTTTTCTTAGCATTTTATTAATTGATCTACTTTATAACCTATACACTATATCCTATTGTTTCACATAGATTTTAAAATTTTGAAATAACGTTTATGACAGATAAGGTGACATACAATTAATAATTTTTATTTAAAGATGCCTAATATAAGATAAAATTATTAAATCCAGGAAATTCATGAATATTATATCAGGAACGTCTTGAAGAAGCAGTATACGCGGAATTAGACGGTACATCCACGGAACTATACGTACATATAGTGCCATACAAAGCTTTAGGACAAAAGAGTAGTGTAAAAAGTTAAGAGGAAATTGGGAAGAAATCAGGAAACTCCGAAATTGAAACGTAAATTGGGTAACAAAAAACATCACACTGGAACAGAATATGTAAAATATTGACAGGTAGAAAAAGAACAATAAATAGTAGAATAATATTTACGTATATAGATAACACACTGAGGTACAGAAAATCTACAGAAACATGGCGAATAATTAACCATACATGTACAAGACAAAAAAACATACATGTAATATAAAGAACTCAAAGTTTTGTACATAATACACAAATACCACAGGAAAATAAGAAATAAACACAAGAGAAATTAAAACTGCCTATAAATAAATTAGGAAACAACAGACCACCAGGACCGGAAAGAATAAAAATGGAGCTATAATATATGGAGGAGAAAACTCAATACAAATACTGATAAAGACATTTCAGAAAATTTTAAAAGGAGAACAAGTGACAATGTAATATATATCATATATAACTAATATCTAAAAAGATGATAAAAAAATGTAGGATTATCGAAGACTAAGCGTTAATCCTTCTAAGCTAAGGACGGCAAACCCATAGAGGAAAAATTGAAACAGAAAGAATAACAGAGGAACTTGTTTTAGAGCAACTATAAAAAAAATAGTGAATTCGGTAGAAGAAAGTGGACGACTGCGACTCAGCGTATATCTTGTCATTACAATTTTGAACCTTCAACAAAAAAGAGCATTTGTGGTTAGTATTGTTGTTCGTGTAAATACAAACTAGGAGAAAAATTTGAGACGAATTTGAAAAAGTTTGGAGCGTAGCCCAATGAAGTAAACCCGTAGAGTGAGCAGAAAATTTGGACTGCCATAAATAACTATCTGGCGTATGTTGAAATGCCGTTTAATGTTTAAATTATACCTCCTGTAGCTAACACTCTTCACACAATCAACAGCCTGAAAAGCTACAGAATTTTTTAATTGTATGCTCGAAAATATGAAAAATAACACTCTTCTGTCCCATTTAATTTTCATTAGTGAGGCAACGTTTGAGGAAGTAAACTAATACAATACTCTGATATGGGGAATACAAAATTACCACACAACACTAGAAAATTAAAAAAATCCCCGAAAGCTAATGTGCCATATCGAAATCAGAGGTTTGTATACTTTTCGTTTTTTATGGTAACACAGTTATTGGGGTAATGTGTGGGTCCGCCAATTCAGGCGCAGGAAAATAAACAGACGTTGATACGATTGTCGAAATTTTCGATAACATTTTTGTATAGGGTCGTTTTAATGGCATTTATCTCAGCAATTGTTGTTTTTGATGTCTTGAATGGTGGCTAGTTTATTGGCGTAGACACAAAAGAAGTCTAAACGCGTCAAACTGCATTAACGAGCTGGCTAATTTCTCGAAATTAAGCGTTCACCGAACTTTGACTGCAATAACTCGATATTCGCACGTGTTGTGTGCCATTTTATATCGTTCTGTTAAAAAAAATATGTCAGTTTCATTAGGTTTCAAAAAGAAATAGTCATTAATCATTCCGCAGTATTTATCAAAATTCACAGTAATCGAATTTGCAGACTCATTTTCAAAAACAAAAATGGCCCAAGGCACCTTTTGACCACGGAACACACCAGTCACTTTTTGGGGGTGCATTGGCTATTCTTGATATTCTCTTTGATTTTGTTCTCCCAAATGTTCACCGTTTCATTCAAAATAAAATACGCCTCATCGCTGAAGATAATTTTCGATGAAAAATTCGGATCAATTGCACGATGAAGAAAGCAATCATAGAACACAAGTCGATTAAAATGGTTAATTGGATTGAGTTCTTAAGTAAATTGGATCTTGTAAGCGTGTAAATTCGAATCTTTATGCATAATACAGCGTAAACTCGTCTCCAAAATGCCCAATTATTGCGATCGACAAGTTATTGGGAGTTTTGGGTCTTTTTTCACACTCTCTTTCACCGCAACGATATTTTTTGATGCACGATTAATTTTGATTCGTCCACTTTTTGGCATGTCACAAAACCAATAGCTTCATATTTTCGTACCAAATGACCAATGGTAGTTCTATTTGATTGGTTATGACAACCGGAATAATCGCGGAGAGCTCAATAGGTGTTTTTTTATTTTTCATCATTTTTTTGGGGTTCTTTAATTACTTTAACGCGGTCTTCAATCGAATAGAACTTCATAGCAAAAAAATGGCTAACCTTAAACTAAAGAAATGGCACTGGGTTGACAAAAAACATGGCGTCTGTATCAAATTGACGTTTACTTTTCTGCGTCCCAATTGGCGGACTTTTTATATGTTGATGTTTCGAAATTGACTTCTTGCTCAAGTAAATGAAAATTAAATAAATTATTTTCCAACAAGACTCCACCTCATTACTACCGGGTTGTTCGGCGTGTTCTGAATAAATCTTTAGCTTAACGATGGGTAGGTCGCATGGGAAACGAAGGCTTGGAACGTATGTTTTGGCATCCGAGATCTCTTGGTCGCAGACCTTGCGACTTTTCCTTATGGAGGTTTATAAAAAAAGCAGTTTATATACGTGCTCTATCAACAACTTTAGACGACTTAAGAAATCGCATCACAGCTGCGATACTCTGATTGAAGCAAGACATTCTTCATCGTGTGCGTGCTACCGTCTAGATGTTGTCCATGCGGCTAAAGCAGGGAGGGGTGCATTGAACATTTATAAACTTAAATTTGAGTACAATCAAATGTAATTTGCATCATATTTGTCACTGATTCTAATTTTGAATTATAAACTCACTAATTTGAGTGTGCCATTTTGAATTACCCTGTATAATAAATTAAAACCAATAGTAAAACTGATTTTACCTTGTATCAAAAACTAATTTTCTTTACTATATTCCTGCATGTAACGTGCTATGACAATGTGTCCCCAATGGGTAGACTTATGAAACCGCTAAAAAATACAGATTTCTGTTTTAATTACATCGCACGGTGTTTCGATAAAAGAAAAACCACTCTGCATGTACAGCCGGATATTTAACCGGAAATGAAACATTTGAATGCTCCTGTCGTGTACGTAAACCGACTTGCGGCGCGGATGCGGATTTTTGTAAGGGCCCCTTTAAAAAACTTTTTAGGCGTGGGCAGCGTGAATGGCCTTGCATGTAAGATTTAAAAGTCGGCTGATACCTAAGTGCGATAGCCTTAATTAAGTTTATTAATTAGTTTCCTAAGACAAACAAGTTAATTATTGGAACAAATCAGCAGGCCGACGAGGTGCCTGCTGAAGACTGCTGGCTTTTAAACTAAATTGGTATTTAAAGCTTACTTCTTGATTAACGCTTTCTTGTTTTGTCTTTAATTGACGTGTGCCTTTGTTACTTAACTGGTTACGTAACAGCTTCATATTTTCAATTTGTAATAAAACACTAATTAAAAACTTACAATTTCAATTAAAAATAATGACAAAAATAATTGAAACATGTTTTTGTATTATTATTATTATTGAAGCACAGGAAAAGGCTTTATTAAAGGTAACGTCCGCTCATTATCCAAAATATACAGCTTGCACAAAATTGTGATTACTGAAAACATATTTTTTAATATTTGAATAGTAATTACTACTTGCTCTAACTCTTACACTTGTTTTACAGAGTCAACTGTTAAGTCTCTTAAAATTTCTGCATTCCTCACAAAGTAGGGGTTGGTTGGATATTAAAGCTAGTTGCAATATAGCACAGCTAGATACTACAGGTTCAATATGTGCCTGAAGTCTCTAGTATAGATAAGAAATTTATTAGATAAAGATAGCTGATATTTTCTACCAAGTAGACTAAACATTATTCCAAGGTGTTTTTATTTCTTTCAAATATAAGACTTTCATATTAGATGTTTGTCCTAATAATGAGTGTACAAATAAGTTTCCGCCGTTTATTTATAAACAATTAAGAATTTATTGTAAAAAAGGTACAAATAATGTCATTCAAAATATTGCCCATCGCTTTCTACTACTTTTGACCATCTTTCGGGCAGCAAGTGGATACCCCGTCTAAAAAATTGCTCGTCTTTTGAGGCGATCCACGAATCGACCCATTTCTTCAATTCCTCGTAAGAAGTGAAGTGCTGCTCAGCCAGACCATGAGTCATCGACCGGAATAGGTGGTAATCTGAAGGAGCAATGTCTGGTGAATACGGCGGGTGGGGTAGGACGTCCCAATTCAGTCCTTCCAACGTTTCTTTACGAATTTTGCAACGTGTGGCCGGGCGTTGTCATGCTGAAAAATGACTTTATCATGCCTTTTGGCATATTGTGGACGTTTAATTTTCAATGCTCGGCTCAATTACATCAGTTGTTGTTGGTAACGTACCCCGATGACGGTTTGATTAGGTTGGAGTAGTTCGTAATAGATTACTCCAAGCTGATCCCACCAAATGCACAGCATTAGCTTCTTGCCATGAATGTTTGGCTTGGCCATCGAAGTAGAGGCATGCCCGGGCTTACCCCATGACTTCCTACGCTTTGGGTTGTCGTAGTGGATCTATTTTTCGTCTCCCGTCACGATTCGATGCAGAAATCCTTTGCGATTTTGCCTTTTGAGCAATTGGTCGCAAGCGAATAAGCGACGGTCGACGTCTCTTGGCTTCAGTTCGTAAGGAACCCAATTTCCTTGCTTTTGAACCATATCCAGGGCCTTGAGACGTTGTGATATAGCTTGCTGAGTCACTCCTAACTCTTGTGCAAGTTCTTCTTGCGTTTGGAACGGATCTTCCTCCAGTAACGCTTCCAATTCTGTGTCATCATACACTTTGGGCCTTCCACTACGTGTTTTGTCCTCCACCTCAAAATCACCACTTTTAAATTTCTGGAACCACTCCCGACAACTTCTCTCATTCAAATTAACATTACCGTATTCTTCTACGAGTAGCTTATGCGCCTCAGCTGCAGATTTCTTTAAATTAAAGAAGTAAATTAGCAATTCCCGCAAAGGACGCTTATTTGGCTCAAAACTTGACATCTTAACACGATGAAAACTAAGTGATGCTAGCAAAAAGTCAGAGGTATTAAAAGGTTATACTGTTGCCAGATGTCAACATATACTATACGACTTTTTACAGCTGACAATTTCGATGTTATCTTATCGGTGGCGCCTTCTTTTGAAAACGGCGGAAACTTATTTGTACACCCATATATCTCAAGATTTGTCGGAGAAGTAATCCAGTTTTAAGACCGCATTGTGTAATATCTTTCGCATTATTAGGCTCTTGCACAGTAATTCTTTAGCTAAGTTTTCTATAACTGAATGACAGCCTTGAGCTCTGTCAATATTTAGGTTCCTTATAAACAAATTATTGATCTCTCTTTTAGAGAAATTTTAAATTTTACTTTCTCTTCGGAAATTATTTAAAGTGAGGTTGGTAGGAAAGCATTCACTAGATTCGGTTTTTTTTTTAAATATAATTAACCATTAGCCATTTGCTTTTTTAGAAGAAATATTTGTTGATTTTAAACATTTCTAGTTTCGTTACTTTCTATAGAAAATAATTTATATCAATAATTGAGCTCAATTTTTTAAAGTATCCCTGGAAACTTTTATTTTATTACAACTTTTGCAAGTGGTCTCAACAATGATGATATTTGATCCTATCATCTTCCACCTGCGGGTTAATGTGAATTTTGCCAAATTCTTTTTAGTCGTCCTTTTCCGTAATTTTATTTTTTACTGCAATAAGACAAGCTTATACACTACTGGAAGTAATTACAGAAATCACTCTCACTGTCTCAAGAATAATTTTGATAAAATTGTAGACTGCTAGTGTAAGTACTTTATTAGTTTGGAGCTAAAATTTTGAGCGCACTTGATTATTAATGATATCCATGAAGTAATGACAATCAGTACATTTGTGGAGCAGCTTCGTTTTCTTTTTCTGATTCATCACTTTAATGCTTACAGTTGCAATCAGCAGAGTGTACCGAGAGGATAACTTCAGACATGATTTCTTAAAGTTAAAGAAGTCTAACAACGCTGGTATTTTGTTTAGATTAAAAGACCAATAGGTAGATGGATATGCTGATAAATGACCTAGATGAATTTCTTGTACTTGATACAGTACTCTCCCTTGCCAGGCGAAAAAAATGCTTCAGCTTAATATTTATGATATAGAAGAGCGTTGGCATTCTACAGCACTTTTTTATACATTGGAGTCATTTTTATTACTTATTCCTTCTCTGAAAAGTCTAACTTACATTAATAATTCACTGACGCTTTATTGTTGTATTTGAATTTGCTGAAGGGAAATCATTGCTTGTTCATTAATTATATTGTTATAATAGGTCTAGTAAAAGGAAATCCATTATTTTTCCAATAGAAGACTTTAATAAATTGTACATCGCGCTCTAAAAGTCCGATCGGTTTACACTACAAGACGTTAGAAAGCTGACATTTAGTACCAAAAAAACTTATTTGACAGTTTTTTGAATGGTTAACTCAGTTTTGTTTGAGCTCACGTCAAAGATGGGCACCAGCAAAAGAAAATACGCCATATTTTACAGTTTTTCTTCGATAAAGGTGAAAACGCATGACAGGCGGCTGAAAATGTGAAGAGTGTTTATGTTTCTGAACAGCCAATCAAGCGCAGTTTTGGTTTAGTCTATTCCGTTCCGGTAATTTCAATGTCAAAGATGTACCACGCTCTGAAAGGCCGATTGTCAAAAATGTGGATAAAATCATGGAAATGGCCAAGTCCAACCGTCATATAAGCACTGTTTCTACTGCCTAGGAGCTAAACATTGCACATAAAAACATTTGGAACAATTTGGAAAAGGCTGGATAGAAAAAGAAACTGGATGTATTGATGCCACACGAGTTAACGCATAAATCCTCATGGATCGAGTCTTCATCTGTGAATCGCTGCTGAATCGCAACAAAGTCGACTCATTTTTAAAGCGGATGGTGACTGGCGATGAAAAGTGCATCACTTACGACAACGTCAAGCGAAAACTGTCGTGGTCGAAGCGCGGTGAGCCGGCGCAAACGGTGGCCAGGATTGACGGCCAGGAAGGTTTTGCTGTGCGTTTGGTGGAATTGGCAAGGAATCATATACTATGAGCTACTCTCCTACGGCCAAACTCTTAACTCAAGCCTGCACTAGGACAGAAGCTCCGGGAGCTTGGTTGAGAGTTCTTATGCATCCATCTATAAATCTGGACCTGGCACCAAGTGATTACCAACCGTTCCTGTCTATGGCTAAAAATTAGCCCCAAGAGAGGCTTGTGAAAATCGACTGTCCCAGTTTTTTGCCAATAGGGACAAGGGCTTCTATGAGAGAGCATAATGGAATCACCTTCAAAATGGCAACAATTTATTGAACAAAACAGTACATATTTGACCTAAATCGGTTTATTCTAAGTATTTTAAATAAAACCTTCAATTTCATGCAGAAATAATGGATTTTTTACTAGACATATTATAACTGTTGGTTGGTCCGATGGCAACTGTTGTTATTTGGTTTAAAGGCGTATAGTTAAATCAGAATTTGGTTGGATTTGAAATTTTCTGCTTATAATTCTCAGGTAAATCCCACAGCCTATAGTTAGAGAAGTGCCATGCTGTCGTGGTTTTTATAGTAATCGTATAGTTATGCGTATGATCACAACACTGGCAATTTTTGAGCTGCAATATTTATGTTTTCGTTTTGGTTTTTCAAACACAACTATTGCATCTTCTATGTTGTTTATATTAAATTATTCATTGTTATTCTCTTCGCCTGTAATGTCAATGAAAAACAGATTTTTTATTTACCCAGTTCTGTTAATGACACTTACGATATTAAGTGCTTTATGACCTTTGTTTGCAAATAAGCATTGACAGTATCTACCGCTATGTAGCGCTGTAAGTTAATCAAACTAATCTGAATGTCTCCTTTTCTGTGGACTAACAATGTTGGAATATAAAACATCTGATCTTTGGATAGTCTTCTGCATTGTTTACTGATTACTTTATCTTTTAAATAATGGTAATTTGCTTTAGAAATGGTCACTGCTACTAGTTTGATTAGTAGTTTTGACATAATGAGGTAAGAAAGAAGACAGTCCTTTTTAATGAAATGGTTGATGGGAAAGCATGTAGTGCCTTTTATAAGTTTTTTTTTATAAAAATCAATAATGAAGATAAGTTACATAAATATATTCAACCAGGCAGTAATGGCCAATACTTAATACAATCTACCAAGTGATCATTTAACACGTTATGTGATAACTTAACAAAAAATTGCGCTTACCTAAAGCTTTAACAATGTGACAATATCTGTATAAATTTTGTTTACTTGGTCTGTTTATTTAGGCACATTTTACACGTAAAAATTACTGATATTTTTAGTTTAAGAAGTTTTCTTAAGTTTATTAATATTTCCTATATCACTCTTCGGAGTGACCTTTCTATGGGAAGTGGATAAGTGTAATACAAAGTATTGTTTCTGTAAAACACATCTGTTAAACACTTATAAAGCCCATGCCATACTAACAATAGACATAACCGACTGTTTTAAAGAAATAGGATTAAATTCCTTGTATGGGTTGCTTTTAACTGATGGATTATCTGCATCTCGCAGTCCTTTGCTTTTACGTTACCAAAAGGTCGGTGACAGAAATAAGGCAGCGGAGCTACAAACTTTGCATGTTTGTTGAAACTATTTTTTGGTGCGGCTGACGTTTGAGTAATGAATGTCTACATCGCTGTTATTCTACATATTTATACACTTCAAAGAAAAATAACTTTTGATAATAGTCAAAATGGTTTTACTTTGGATACTAAGGCCTGCTAAACATTTCTTAGTGACATTATTTACACAGTACACAAACAACAACATTTATTTACAAATATAATCATTTGTTTATGTTGTTAACAATTTTGATTATACTCTAGTAGCGGTAAGATAACACTGTAAAATATAATACAACCGAAATGCTTTCGTTGTGCTACGATACAACATTATTGACAGAAACCACATTTCTTAGTGCATTTAGCATCACTAACACTTATACTTTTTTTAAAGAAAGTGTTCATGCCGTATAGATTTTTATATCGCAGATAGTTTACTAGCATTTCGCATTTTGAATTTCTGGTCCCTAAACCAAAAATTTTAATGTGTTCTGTGTTATCGTCTTGTTTCTTTTTGACCTTTGAATTTAGGTCTTCTACGATGATTGAAAAGTGTGCTTTTTCAAGTTGTTTGCTTTTGTGATGTTTTCATAGAATTTTTCTATATCTTCATCGCTAGTTGAGCTGACTTAGTTGTAAATTGAACCTTTCTGTTAGTTTTAGTACAATTAATATTATCTTATTTTATATTGAATACACCTTGTGATCGAGTGTTTCATATTTTTGTTAATGAGGAAACCTACACTTCCGTTTTGGAAGTTTGTTTCACTATTGTTTTGATACAGAACATGTCCTGATTTTTTCATGGTACATTTTTCTCCTGATTGCCTAGTTTTACAAATCCCAAGAATTTCCCAATTGTTTGTTTTTAAGTTCTCTTAAATGATCGTCCATTCTCATCATGCGTATGTTATATGTACAGATGAGAATTTTTTCTATAGTATTTGCCTTTAGTTTTGATCTTTAAGTTTTGATTTCCATCTTTTGGCGAATTTATGCCTCCCCCAGAATCCACGAGGTTTTCTGGCGAATCAGTGTGGGATTTTGAACTTTGAGTTCTGCCCACCTGGGGTACTTTTGTTTCTAAATTCGACATTTGACATAGAGTAGTTGAGAGAACAATGAGGATTTAAAACGATTTGCTTGCCAGTGCGCGTTGGCGAGTATTTGGTAGTCAGATTTCCTGACTGTGGTCATTGCCGCTAATCTTTTATTCTTCCGCAACCGATCCCAAGATATTTCCCCATTCCTAGAGGTATCCATCCTACTAAACCTTTCCTTCACAAATTGTGTAGAGGCCTTACCAAGATTGCTCACTAATTTAACCTCCGGGTTAACGCAGTATCCGAAATGTGACACGTGGAGCTATTAGTGACAGTCGAGGATCTTGCGTGGACCAGTTAGCAGGAACCATATTACCTTCTGTTTGATGTTACCGTTTAAATAGAAAGGTATTACCTCTGCAGAGTATCCCCAAACACCTCCTTTATTTAAAAAAGTAGCGCAAAAAATGGACATAAAAAAGTCCTGATAACAAAACCAAAAACGAAATCGATTATGTACTGACTAACAAACTAAAAATCATCACAGATGTTACACTTCTAAACAAATTCCACATCGGTAGCCATCACAGATTAATAAGTGTGAGCATTACGGATAATCTAAAGGCAAAAGGAAATAAACTAATTTCAAAGAGTAACAGCCACCAAATAACAGAGCATACAACGAAAAATAAAGAAATACCAGAAAAAAACTGCAAAATAAACTACAACCGTTATATCCTCTTAGAAATACAGAATTAAACCAAATATCGGAAACAATCAGTAAAGTTATTTAAATATCCACAAAAAAGATCTGTACTCAAAGTAAGAAACAAAGGATATGTAAGTTAAATGAAAATACAATTAATCTTATAGAAATGAAACAATGATTATCTAAAAAAAATTAGAAAAGGCATAAGATGCCACAATACAAAAACGTTAAAAGACACCATAGAAGACAATTACAACATGAAAGTCCTAAAGTCATAAAAACAAGTGGAAAAACGTACATCATCAAAATAAAAATTTTTTGAAGGAACCTTAATAATAAACAAAACAGAGATTGTTACCTTTATTGAAACATTCTGCAAGAACCTATGAGAAAGAAGAAAAAGAAAGAATTTAAAAGCAAACATCGATTTAATCATAGGATCAAAAGAAATACCTGAAATAGACTTCACAAAAAAAACTATAATAGATGAATAATCGAAAACCTTCAGAAAAGACCGTATTACCTGCGATATCTTAGAGATGGGAGGTAAAACAATATTAAAAGCTGTAAAAATTCTATTAAATAAATGTCTTAAAGAAGGAATAATACCAACAAACTGGCAAAATACCGAAGTAATTTTACTGTTCAAAAAAGAGATAAGGCAAATATAGAAAACTATCGACCAATAAGTGTGCTATCTCATTTATATAAAATATTAACTAAAGTAATAACTAACTACTTAAAAAACAAGTTCGATTTTTATCAACCTGTAGAACAAGTAGGTTCCCGATAAAATCATCTATAGTCACTCCGACCACTTATAGAAAAGTGCTCCATATATAACATCCCCCTTCACCTAGCATTTATCGACTACCACAAAGTATTTGACTCGATCCAAACATGGGCGATCTTACAAGCAATGTATGGAGCAATAATTGACTCACATTGTTTGATTCTCATCTCTAAACCTCCTTATCTCGAATCCCATCTCTACCTGCAACCTTAATTGTACGCTAACTCACCCTAATTGCAACTAAACGGGATTTTTACCGCCGCCCGGCATTACGATTTGAATCCTGGTGAGCAGCGAAGCCGCCGGCCAGCCGAACAGGTGATCTATTGAGCTGTACTTGCACACTGTCGCTTCCTTTTGTACGTTCTGCCCCGTCCATTGTACCCCAGTACATTTGACCAAGGAAAACCCACCCCAGCCAACGAAGAGCACGCCGAAATCCGCCGTCCAGGGTACCAGAGACCATTACTTGCGGTAAGTCTCGTTTTTGTTGCTCTGTCGTGCATTTGTTCCCAACAGCACTTTTTTCCCGCACAACTATCCTGCCGCCCACCGTATTTGAAGTTATTTAATCATAGTTGTATTGATTTTTTTTCCTCAATTTATTTATTTTGCTTAATTGTTACTTTGTGATTAATTTCTTTTTGCCCAATACATAGTTTACACAGCTCTGTTTTGTTTTATTTCCTATTTTACTGAGTTACTTTAACTGTGCTTAATTATCAAACACACATTATTCCAACCTTATAAATTACATATACAAAACCACTTCATTCCATATAAAGATAAACGAAGACATGGTAACAAATAAAATGTAAGTTGGAAAAGGCGTACGTTAAGGAGATACAATCTCACCAAAAACTGTTTACCTTAACAATAGAAGATGCATTTAAGAAGTTTTCATAGGCAACAAAGGGCATAACCATGGACGGTACCTACTTAAATCACTTACCCTTCATAGATGACGTAGTCGTCAAGAGCTAGACCTAAATAAACTGAAATTTATGTTACTAGACCTAAATGAAAAATTAAAAGCAACAGGATAAAGATTAACTCAAAAAAGACTAAAATAATAAGTCCAAACTTAGTTCACGTGGATATACTTTAGATAACCATACCATCGAAAATGTACTCGAATATATTTTATTAAATTGGGGAACAAACCAAACCGCAGATATAAACAGGAGAATATAAATGAGTTGGGCTGCTTTTGTAAAATTGGGACATATTGTTAAAAACCCAAATATTCTAATTGATCTAATACGAAAGGTTTATGAAACATGCATCCTACCCGTCACCACATATGGCTTAGAAACAATAACCCTCATGGTTTAAAAGTGCAAATAAGACTACACAAGAACAATGGAACGGACTATGTTTGGTATCAAGAAGAGAAGCGAAAAGAATAAAAACAATGACATACGCAGAAAAACAAAAGTCTCGGATATTATGCAACGCGTATCGCAATTGAAGTGGAACTGGGTGGACACGTCGCGCAACAAGATCCATCAAGATGGTCACACACGATCGCACACTGGCATACGAGAACATATAAAAGAAGTGTAGGAAGACCAAAGAAAAAGATGGATGAATGATATAAAGAAGACAGCAGGTAAAAATTGGCTACGAAAAGCAATGTACAAAGAGACATGGAAAGAAACTGAAAGATGGATACAGTAGATGAGTGTCAACAGGCTGAAGGAGAAGACATTTTGTACTCACAACCTTCCGTCACGAAGAAAACTTTTGCACTTTTGTAGACTTGCATCTCTGTATCACATGACCAGTTAATATATTTAACTGATTAAATGTCGAAATAGAAGGTGTAAACCAAATGGTCGAGGTTTGCTAATTATGATAACAAATTAACGCACTCAACAAGAAGTATAGAATATTACTGGTTGTATATCCCTTTGCCTTTGAGGTTGTAGTTGAAAATTTGCTTAAGTACTCTTTTTTTTACGATATTCATGTGTTAACTCTATTTTTCATTCTAATAGAATATTCTCTCTTTTACAGAGTAGATATTTGGTTCGCGACCCATATTTTTATTCTATATTATACCTTTTCTCGTGTAACTTTTTAATTTTCCTTAAAAATATCATTTTTACTGTTTGTATTTTTTTCGTTGTCTTTTTCCGTAACTTTTGCATTTATGTATTATTACTGGTGTAAACATTGTTTTATATAACTTGATCTGAGTACCTTTTGTTTTTTTGCAATGTTTTAGTTGTTGTACCACAGATAGCGCGACATTTGTGAATATTGTCATTTATGTCATTGTCGTAGTATAAATATTTTAAATGTGATACTTCTCTATTAGTTTACTATCAAATCTATATTTGATCAAACAGGGTGTTGTTTACCTCTGAAAGCCATAAATTTCTTCTTGTTCAAAGATGTCGATTTGGTTTAAGCGATAGATTGCCAAGTGGAGGGTCTTTGATATCTTGTATTATATCTTTATCATCGGCAAATAGTAACGTGTTCAGTTAAGTATATCTAGCTATACCTTTAGTTTACTGAGCTTAAGGATGTTATCAATTTTTGATTTAAACTTTTGTATCACAATACAAACTTTTAATTGTCTTTATGAGATGGGGTAGCTATTATCTGTCATTATCATTCAGGGCTTATTTTGGTCAACACAATCAATTTTTTTAAAACTCAATGAAAGTTATATGCCTTTCAATATTAAATAAACTGTATTCGTTTTTCTATTAGCTACTTTACTGCAAAATATTTTTGTTGTACCAATGCTCTTGTTAAACTCCCTTTTGCTCTCCCTGTAACAGTAGTTTTTACTTTCAGTTGAATTTTAAGAATTCTTCAGCATGCTCTGTATTTTTGACAACCACACCTGTTGTCTTTTTTTTCATTGTTCTCTATAAACTTTGTATCTCTACCAACGCACATTTATAAGGTAATAATTAGCCCCATATTTATTGTATCGAACCTTGCACATTTACCTTTTTTGTATACTGTAATGTCTTTTGTAATTCACCGATAGTAATCTCTTTGGTATTATGGAACATTAAGTACTTTATAGATTAATATGAACACACATATGACAGCTTGAATGCCCCGGCAGATGCTAACATCTTCGGCACTTCCAAGTTAGTGATATTAAAATAACTACAGATTGGATTTCTATGTATGCTCCTAAGCGATATTTTATTTTAATTTTCCACGCAGTTCTTGTACTTACTAATGATTTAATACGTATTTTGCAGACTCGCGGATCTTTAACGATTTTCGAGAAGCCAATGTGTTAGAAAATGTGTGCGGGTCTGTCAGGCATTAACTTCAGGTCGATTTACTCTCGGGGTACGCGCGTAAAAACTCTCCTTTATTTATCTTTTTAAAAGCTGCGTTTGCGTGGGTCCATTTGGATTGATCGGTCAGAGGCAGAACGCGACGTTTTTAGGCGCGCAGCAGCTCCATTTAAATTATTGTGCGTGCAAGGGAGTTATCCAATTTACATGATATTGTCGTATGACGTACTGGCGCTTGTGAAAAGTATAAACGAGCCCTTATCTGTTATCGCGCTCTGCGAGCACTTATTGTAATAAGGAAGCGTGTTGAAGTCTAGCAGCTGCTGGATTTAAGCCTGTTATTGCTTGTACCGCCGATAACAAAAGGAATTTTGTGAACGTCCCGGTATATATGAGGGGTAAACAAAACGTTTTCGTTCGAAGCCCATACCGTCCAGAATCGGTATGCCAATCAGACATATTCGCCGTGAGCATTGAGGCAATCATCCCATCGACGCATCAGATTGAAAATACACGTTTGGTAAACCACCGTGTGTTGCTGCACGAAGAAGTCCGTAACTGCCTGCTGCACATCCACATCCGACAGGAATCGTCGACCATTCAAGGCCTTTTTGAAGGATCCGAAGGCGTGATAATCGCATGAGAGAGATCAGGACTGTAAGGCGGGTGCTCGAGTGTCTCCCATTTGAATTGGCATACCTGCTGCGTTGCGATATTTTCGGTAAAGGGACGTGCGCTATCATGAAGAAGCTGGACCCCTTGTCGCAGTTTTCTCAGACGTTTCGCCTTAATTGCACACCGATTTTTTCAGCGTTTTGCTGTACCGTACCCCAGTGATGGAAACACCAGGAACCCTAAAATCAATAAGCAATAGGCCCCGGTAATCAAATAACAGGGTGAGCATCACCTTTTCAACAGTTAGCTGGCTCTTGAACTTCTTAGGACGAGGGGACGATGGATGACACTATTGCATCGTCGACGTTTTCGACTCCGGTCCCCAGTGGTGACACCGGCTTTTATCTGTAACAATACGCTCAAGGAGTGTGTTGCCTTTAACATTGAAACGCATCAGGTGCTTCAGACAAACAGCCACTCGGTTTGATTTTTGTTCGGCATTTAACGCACGGGGTATCCACTGGCTGCAGATCTCTAGCTAACTCCTAAGTGTCTACGATGTCGAGATCCTTTGCTCGCGCATAAATAGTTATGCGATGTTCCGTCCTAATTATGTTATCAACAGCCCGTTTCTTGTTGTCCGTAGTGGATGAGGTTAGCCTCCCACATCGACCAGCGTCTTGTGTCGAATCGCGACCAGCACGGAACTTTGAGCACCATCCCACAACGGTAGTTTTCCACAGACATGCTGCCTCATACACTCCGACGGATGTCTACCGGGGTTTGACCTTCGGCAGCCAAGAAAAGAATAACATTACGTTGAACCTGTTTAGACACATTTAGTAATAACGTCTGCCATATTTTCACGTTTCCGCATTTAACGCACGCACGTCGGAAAACACGAATGCGATACTAATCCCTTGCCTTGAGGTCGGTGCTTATATACTCGCATCGGAGTCGTGCCTACTTTCTATATACGCTGCAGCAACGCCCTCAAACGGAAACTTTTGATCGCGCCTTATAGTATGTGCCAGCTTTTTTTGGCAAATTAGCCATTTTGTTTGCGGTTTTGTCACATATATCTCCTTTGTTAGTAAAACTAGGTATTTTAAAACATTTTTTTGTGAGATAGATAATTCTTATATGTCAACAAAGTTATAGAATGTGTTTCAGCTGATAAAATAAATATAGTTAATTGGGTTAGCTTTCTTATTTTATAATATACTATATTTAAAAAGTTGACATGCAAATAAAATTGGTCAACGCACTAAAATTTTTCTCAACTTTTTAGTTCTAGTACCAACTTGGAGTTGATCTTGCCATCAGTATCTGATTCATTACCTAAATCTTCTTCTTTTTAATGGAAAAGTGTGAGTCATTATTAATCTCTTTTATATAGCAAACAGAACAAGCGGTTGTCTAAATAACACTATATGGAGAACAGTCACTTACCAACAGAAACCAAAACAAACAAAAATTTGCTTTACAGGTAAAGTAGAGCGGAGGGCATGAAACTAAGCTATCGGGTTTAACGAAATTTTATTTTAACAAATGACAGTGAATTAAATTCAAATTAAAGTGAAGAGCGGCAAAAATTTAGCTGCCGGAACCGAAAAATTTGCGGCCACTTCCGGTCAAACCGGTTTTGAGAAAAGTAAAGCTGGTCTCCAACTTGGAAGCTGGGTCCGCTAACGAGTATATATAAAAGTGTAATCAGACCAGTCGTGATATACACATGTGAAACAAGACTTGACACTAGCACAACAAAAATACTATTAGAGACGACAGAAATAAGAGTAGTTAGAAGAATCTAATCTATCTACATAACATCTTTAAAGCGCGCCGGTTTCCGGTCTTCGGTCCCCACGGCCGTGTGAGAAGCATTGGTTGCCATAGTAACGCATTCGGGGCCACGCGGAAATACACGAACGATCGTCGTATCTTTAAAGCACGCTGCAATTTTAAAAACTTAAATTAAAATTAAATTATTTAACCTACTGTTCTAGTTTTTCTGTTCTTTTTTTGCAACTAAGCATTTTTTGGTATAGAACTGGTACCAAAAGCTGAGCACCACATAAATTACATGAGAAATGAAGAGAAATGAAGACTGCGAATGAAAAGGCAGCAATAAATGAAGCAAAGCGAGTATATGTGCCAAAAGAACTTCGAACGATGTTGAAGTAGAAGGACGTTCTCAATGAACACCGTAAAAAATAGCTGCAGAGAACGAAGCAAGCCGACAGCAAAGTTTACCAAGAACCCCGGAAGAAATAGCAGCAAGAAACCAAGCAAGACGTTTGTGACGTTCTCAAAAAAACATCAGAAGAAATAGCTGCAGAATAATAACGATTGCTACAGAATGTTCGTAACAATTGCATTCTCTAAAGCAGTCAAGCGTAGCTGGTTGGATTTTCAAGTCATAAATAAAACGTTAAGAGATAAAGTAAGAGCCGAAGGTGTAAAACGTATATGTAGGATAGGCGGTGTTAATAATTTGTTAAATGAAAGAAAAACAACGGAACGAACATATAGAAAGAATGCCAAATAACAGAGCGATAAGAGTTTCAAGAGACAAGTCGCCACTCGGTAGAAGAAAGATATAACGCCCCAGAAACGATGGTGCTGTGATCTAAATGAGAGGATGACAGAAGAAGCAACAGGCAGTTCTGCTTATTCATGAAATAGAAGAAGAGAAAACAATTTTCTTACTTTAAATGCCTACATGTAAGCTCTTTTCTTCCGTCTGTTGAAAAATATTTGTATATATAAACAAATTACTAAAACTAGACTACAGGCCCCATATTCAGTGCATGGAGGATGCTAATATTTTGATTTTTTGCTATTTGCAAATACTTTTTGCATTCTCGAAGCGTGCTGTCCATACGGATGTACGTATATTAGAACTTTTTTTTAATAGTTTTAAGCTTTTGCTTTTAAAGTGGTAAATAAAACACTTACATTAGTTTATTCAAACAAATTAAACTATTTAGTAATGTTTTGCTGCATACATTATATTCCCAACTATTCTCCATGCAATGCTATACAATCAGCATGGATGTTTTGGTACTACCAGGTTTCAAAGGTTTTCGTTTAATAAATGACCTTATAGCTTCGTCACTACTTCCCACAAACCACGATAACTTTTTGATCACAAGATTAATAGAAATTTCTGTATCAGTGATTCAGCCTCTTTGTCTTCCTGGTGCTGTTTTCTTAATTTTTCCACTAAACTAAATTTCGCTCTAAATACATAAGCGATTCATCTGAATATTTTTAAATTACTGTCGCATAATTCTCTAAGTATAATTGTGGTGATAATTTGAATTCCACTTATCCAACCCATAACATCTTTGAACTCTGCTTCACACATGTTAGACATCAAATCAATTAACCGCGGCATTTATTCTTGATAACACGACATAGTTTATTGTAATGAACAATCTTAGGTTTCCCTCTTGATAACTGCCGGATTCTATACATAGCATCGTTTATTTTCTTCAGAACTTCATGAGAGTGTTGGAGTTTTTGGTTGTATAATCATCCTTCGTTGTTTTCTTTCTAACTCGCTCGCAATGTATTGATGTCATAACTATCGCTCGCAATGATGATATATTGTAAGTTGTCTCTTCTTTTTGCAACTCCTATATAGGCTCGCGCCTGTTCACTTTAATTTACAATGGCCTCCCTCTATCTCCCCATCGGTCTTCCCCTAGATTTTTTTCCTACTAATGGCTACCTCTAGCTTGGTGTACTAGACGGGTTTCTCCATCCTCGAAAAGTGATCGTTCCACTTTCACTTTCTAGTTTTAATACATTTGTTCATGCGGCCCATTCTTGTTTTATTAAATATATTTCTTAATGTTTGTACGTAATGTGTGTATCTTTGCAAATTTTGCTTCATATGTTAGTACTAGCCGCAACACATTTTTATATACCCTGTTTATAACTTCGGTGTTGATAAATTTGTTATGCTATATGATGCCATTTCATGCTCCTGATACCTTGTCGGCTTTCATTGCTTTATGTTTAGCTCATTCTTTTGGTATTCCCCATCTAGATATATTTATTTCTAGATCAATGAATGTGGTATATTGCTGGATTATGTCTTACTCTACTTGTAATTTAATCCATATGGATTCTGTACTGATTGTCACACATTTGGTTTTCTTCGTTGATATTTTCATATTGTGTCTTTTACAGGTTTTCATTATTTTCATTAGCATCTTTTGTAACTGGCCTGTATCCTATGGAAGTTAGTATTGCATCGTTAGGATAACATACTATTTTATGTATGTAACTTGCATTTTATAACCTTCTTGGGTCCTCACCTCTTCAATTACCTTATTATCCATCATAACATTAAACAGTAGTGGACTTAGATAAACTCCCTAATTTATTTCTACTGCCGTTTCTATGAGTCTTAGATAATGTTCATTTACATTGATGATTTTTTGATTATTTGTATACATATCTTTCACGAATTCAATAAGTTGTTGGCTAATTTCTTTTTATTTGTAATACTTGTATGATATCTTTTAGTGGTATTTGGTCAAAAGCTTTCTTTAAATCTACACGCAAAAGTTGGTTTATTAGATTCCTAGGTTTTCTTCACCACTTGCTGTATTATAAAAATAGCATCTACACAGGACCTTCCTTTCCTAAACCCCTATTCCTCCCCTGCTAGCAATATTGATTTATTAATTCTATTACTTAATATTTTTGTCGTTAGTTTTAAGGTAGTATCTAGTAGTGTTATTCCTCGGTAATTGTCAGATACTTTTTTACTACTCCTGTTTAGGGATTTTTTTGTTTATGAAATTTTTGGCAGTAATTCCGTTAATTCTTCTTGTAAAGCTTCACCGTAGTTTATTATATATATATTGTTATGTTCTGCAGATTTCCAATTTTTAATTTTCTAACTGCTTCTATTACTTTTTCTTTCAGGATTTCTTGTTCTTTCTCTATCATAATTTTATTTTCCAACTGTCTGTTGTCGTCTGGTGTGATATCGCCTATATACAACTTCTGAAAGAATTTATCCGTTCTTCTAAGTCAATATTGTTTATTTTTACCAGTTCCTTCATGTCCACTATAGAAGTTTCTTTTAATACTCTTTGAGAACTTTTGTCAGCAGCTTTCTTAATATTTTTTATTTTAAAGTTTGCCTCCTTCCTTATTATTAGATAAGTTGCGTAAGTATCTTGAATTCTATTTGTATTGTATTATGCAAACGCTCGTCTTTTCTCATTAGAGAGTTCTATTACTTCATTAGAAAACCATGGTGTATTTGTGTTTTTCCTAGGACCACTCTGTCACTTTCTAAGATATTTGTCTTTGTTTTTTTCCAAGCTTCGTTAATTTCATCTTGTAGAACCGGTTTTCCATCTATTTTACTAGCCAGTTTTTTGTGCATAGTTATCTATTAGTTTTATTTTCTATTTTAACCTATTCTTCTTTGTCTGTGCTTTCTTCTTATTTCTTTTTATCAGTGCATAATTGGATAATTTTTACTAATAGTAAGTTGTCATAAATCTCTATTACTTTTCTCTTCAGGTCGCTGACGTAGTCTTCTACGGCTATGTTTGTCTAGGTTGGTTTCCAAAAGCAGTTCACGTGGAAATGTTAGTTTATCAGCGAAGGACACATTGGCCGCTTCTTGGCTAGCAGACTCATGGACAGACGAACAGCACACCAACAGAAATAAATAGAGTACTGGTTCAATGTAGTTGATGGCTAAATATGAAAATAATTTCCCAATTCATTCAAGTCTAGAAGTAATTGTGTTGCTTCTGTTTTGTTAATTCACAGTGTTCTACATGTGTTTGTGAATAACCGCCAATTCAAAATTTTGTTCTGGTCTGAATGTAATCCTATTGGCGCACACCCCAAATAGGTTAATTGGCTCTTTTACCAATGCCTTAACGACAGTTGCGGCTTCTTGATTTGGCAATGCGCAGACTTCAACTCATTTGCTAAAATAATCCATAGCCCCTAGAATAATTTATTTCTATATTTGAAGGAAAGGAAGCAGTTCTCTCCAATGAATATTTTATTTTTTTGAGAACAATTACTCACTTGAACGTATCACATATTTATGGCACCAATTTTTAGCACATTTTTGTTACTTCACCGAATATAATCTCCCACAAACCTGTTTTAAACTCGTTGCAACTCCATGTAGCCACCAAACACACCATCAGGGAGTTGTTGCAATATTTCATAAAGTTTCTTTTTGAGACCAGTAACTGAAGCATTTTTCGAGTTCTTTTCCACGTGTGGAGAGAAATCGTTTTTTACTATGATGGAATTTCATTACGCTACTTCTGTCTAATCAGGTTTTCTTTAAAATTCATTGAAGTCTTCTTTCCGGTCACTTTCGAATTCGCTGGATTGCCACAAGTCATTAATCAAAGTAGTTCCCAATGTAGTTCTTGTCTTTCAAATTTTTAAAACTCAAGAGGTACGTTAGTACAACATGACTCGTCCCCAAAAATATTTTTTACTATACAAATATTATAACAGTGTTCTACAAATTTAATAAAAACAATTATATTTTTTTAGCTACGCCATAGTTACGTTTGAGCTTTATAATACTTTACTGATATCTTGGCCATCTTGTAACTGTTACAACACGCTTTCAGTTCCGACATTACTCGCATCTGTGTTCAAAATAAAGTTTCATTGTGGTTGTGGAAAGCTCAATATCCGTTCATTTATTAATTCACATTTTAGAATTTTGACCATTATTCTTTAGTCATTTCAAAATCCTGACAATGTTTGCATATACAAGTCTGTAATAAGTAGATAATCTTGTCTTTTATTACTGACCGTACTTTCGCGCTTCTAACTTTTCTAAATCAGCTGCTATATAACTTCGCCCCTAACTACATATCCTAATTCACTTTCTTCTTAAAAAAAATAGCACTCTTTTAAATTTAATTTTAAAATGGCACTTCTCAGTCGTTAGAATAGCTGTTTTAAATATTTCCAATGCGCTCAAAATAATTTTTTAATTACTTATCTCGATACACGAAACATGTTTTCTAGGATAACTCATTAACAACTGTATCCATTAATTTTTCAAATAAGAGCTGCAAAGTCTAAATGGCAAAATTTCTATAATTCAGATCCAATAGAAAAAGCCATGTCTTGTTTATCTTTAGACTCAATTTCAATTTGTTAACATCCGCTCTTTAAATCTAATGCCAAGAACCGTTTTGACCCGGCTAGGGTATCCAATGTGCCACCAATGAGTGGTAGTGGGTGACTATCTTTCTTCGTGATATCATTGAATCGATGGTAGTTAACGTAGAATCTGATAAACTCTCCCTTCTTCTTAACTAACATCACTGACAAAATCCCCGGACTCGTTAAAGGTTTGACCAACCAATTTTTTTTCCACATCTAAAATTATTTTTTTAGCTTCTTATCATGGCACTTTGTCGTATGGGAGTGGAATCGCCGCTGTTTATTTTGTGATAGGCAATATTTATTTTGCCTTTTCTCATAAACAAATACGTCACTGAATAACTGCATAACGCTACCATCACTCATTTGAGTTTATCAGTTTAATGATAAACAACTAAAGAAACCAAAGTACGATGGTCTTCTCTTAGTTTCAAAGAATATCCATTAATAAATACTTTTGTTTTTAGTTTAAATGTCTTTTACCAGCCAGTATCTTTTTCGACCTTTTATTTATCATTACTTGGTTTTATTAAAACAACTCTTTTTGATTGAAGCTCACAATTCAAAGCTACAACTACTAATGCAATGTGGGAAAGTGGCTACATACGCTACTCTCACCTTTGCAACAACCTTATCTTACTTATGGAAAACAATATCCTTTCTATTTATTTTTAATACCTCATGCAGGTTAACTTTAGATTCATAAATTTTGCCTTTACTAAAGCTCTATTTTGCCCAATGTTCTCAGTTAGTTGACAAAAAAGTCCAGAAGTTAACGTTAGGTCTTGTAAGAGTTTTCGTCACTAATGTACCCTTTTGGAAAGCTTGTAATTTTTTCTTACTATTGGAATAGTAGTTGAGAGTTGCACTCCGTACTTTTGTGGCAGGAGCTTAAATATTATTAATTGACAGTGGCTCCTTTCTTTCAACCTGTTTTAATTTTTCTAAAGAGGGAGTCTCAGAAGCACTTTGTGGTTTTTTGCACTGATAACATAGCCGATACGGCGTATATCACTATAATTCCAACAGCGTAATCGCCTTGACCTTTGAAGCCGTTTTTCTTTCAGTGATCGTCGTGTTTTCCGATCGTTAGTGTTGCTAATATATGTTCGTACTTCCAGGAAGTCATCTGATGTAAGTCTATATGCGAACCAGACGGATTACGTCTACATCAAATTTTTAAAGAGTTTTGCCAGTTATTTGGACTCGATTTTTAAGTTGTATGTAATACATGTCTCTACAGATGAGTATGTCTATAATGCATATCAAAGCACTTGAGAATTGTGCTATATCTGTCTTGTTCGCCAAATTTTCTCGCCTCAGTATGTTTAAAGCGTTGCAACACAAAGCAAAAATTAAAGTAGTCGCCTTTTCAATTTCTGACCACAAATTTACTCTAACAGGCGCCTCAAAGTGTATTTTGTAATTTGTTCATGAAAATGTGCCATCAAAAATTAGACTTTATTTTTTAGCATGTCGACACTTGCCTACTTTTCTAACTACCCTTATCAGACTCACTAGGCACGCTATTAGAAGCAATCTTAATCGTAGCATTGAGCCTATTTCCCAATTTATATTATTCTCTTTTTAAGGGCATAAATTTTCTCGTCTCGCACATTTATCATTAGCTTTACTTCATTAATTTTGTCTTTGATTCTTTCCAAATTTACATATTTATTGATTTCTGTTCCGACCTTATGCATTTTATCGTCATTTATTTGGAAAAAGTTTTCTTTTAGACCATCTATTTTATTATTTAGTTTGTCCATGTTAGATTTTAAATTTGCTTTTATGTTATTTATATTCGAGTTCAAAACTGCTTTCAACCCCTTTAGCGTAGCGCTCATATCGGAGAATTCGCCTGTAACGAAAAATGGAAGTTCCTGAATTTTCACCAGTGTTTAGTAAGGTTGCTTAAGTCGAAGCTGTAATGTAACCCTACTTTCAGAAGCTATCAGATCCTTATCTACAACTCACGTTTAAGTTCGGCCACTTTAAGGTAAAAAATCACTTACTTCTTTGTTACTTGCTGTAAATCCACCCTTAAATTGATTATATTTTGCAGTATTTTTTCTAATTTAGCTTTGAATTTTATATTGCAACAACAAATGTTTTGTTTTCTTGCTTAGTCTAAAAGAATCCCAGTTCATCTCACATTCCTTGCTAAATCGACTTTGGTATCTACCTATTTACATGTTTCTATTTATTTATAAGTGCGTTGCACTCTCTCAACTCACTTTTTAAAATATTACGTGTCGACCTGTTATTATTCCTACATAATTTGCATTTTATTTTAACCAATTCATGTTCCAGTAGATAAAAAGCTTAGCTTCGCTGTGGGGAAATCAGATTTGATAGTGAGCTCAAAAGGGATGGTGCGTCACTTATTTAGTCGCTACAAATAATTAAGCATCCCCGTTTAATTTGATTAAGAAACTGTTTATGATGCGTTGCTTGCCGCCGTATTAGAGATGGTGCGTGCCAGCCGTCGGTCAGGGCGAACATATGAAAGCCTTGAACTACCACTTCGCATGACATACTTCCATTATTATTGTTTAATTTTAACTGGGTTATAATGTTCGAAATTAAAATTGGGCTCTTAGCGATAACGTGTCCTGAGTCTCTAAAATTTCAACGGCAAAATTGATTTTTTAAAAATGCTATTAATAATACAACAGATATAATATAGAAAATAACACATTTATTATTTAATGCTACATAGATATAACTAAATAAACTCAATATAATCTAATTTACAAGTTTGTTTCTTTATTTTTCTTAACAAGTATTTATAATGTAAATACACTGTTAATTACTACAAGAAGTTAGCAGCTACTTAAATGGAATGCTAATACAATAATTAATAATTTATTTTAACTGCGCTATCTATTCTATGTTGTAATCGGATCATTACGCAAACTTTACATAACCGCAATTTCAAGTGTTTTTTGAACAATTTATTGAACATTATTTAATAGTTACATACGGCTAATCTTTGACGCTGGCGTCTACACAGCGAATGAATATTCTCTGAATATCTACGCGATGTCCTAATATTGCGGCTTAATTGTTACAAAGCGATAGTACATACACTTTCTCGATGCTTTTCAGTCTCAAATAAGTTTACAATGAGATATCTTTTTATAGGTGTATCAGTTAAAAAATCTTTTAGTAGTTGTCTTTTAAAAAACACTCAACAATGATTATTACAATAAAGACAAAGTTATGTTTAATAATATTAAAGTAAAGGTAAATCTTGTTATAAGCAGAAGATATAATACTGACCAAAAATATATCAATATTTAGTGTTTTTGCCATAACTTTCTTTTTTGGATTTTCCCTGAAATTTTTAGGAAATCTCTTTTGTGGTATGTCACATGACCCTTCAACAGATCTAAAAAAATTAAACACAACTCGACTAGAAAAATGTTTATTAACACAGCAACAAAACGAACATCAAATAAAAACAGCGGAGTAACTCTAAATCACTGGAGATCAACTAAAAGTGAATAAAAACAATTAGTAATATAACTCTTGGCAATAATGACAGCCTAGCAATGACAGCATGGAGCCCAGAAGAGTTTGGAGAAGAAAGAGGGAGATGTTTCCATTCATCCTCCAGTTGGACGTACTTCTCATTTGTGTTCTTGGCATTTCTGCCAACTAGACGACACTTTAGCTCTATCCAGGGGCCCTCGACCTTGGATATGCTTCGAACAAAGTTTGCGATTATTGGGCTGTTGTAAAATAAAGCCTTTGACAATATACATCGTGTTCTCAAAGATATCTTCATAGAGATAGCAATGCATAATGTCGTGGATTCTTTTCAAGGCATCCGTGTCAAAGCCTGAAATACAACGTCAGACAATAAAACTTCCACCTCCTTGCATTATCGTAGAAATCTAGTACTTGGAATCAAAATAAGTACATTTTTCCATCCTTTTCTTATTCAGTTCTTGTGTTCCTGCGCCCACTTCACGCGCGCCTTTTTGTTATTTTCAAAAATTATCGACTTCTTGACCAGTTGACGTCCATTGAGTCCAACTTGCTGCAAACAATGTCTGATAATACGAACAGATAGTTTCGAGTCTAGGGAGTCACATAGTTAGCGAGAAATATTGGCTGCTGTAAGGCGGGGATTACCGCAGGACCTGCGGATGACGTTCTTCTATAAGAGCTTTAAGATTGGTCTTCTTTTACAATACCACGATGGAACCTCCAGTGCTTCAGAAAATGGGAAATGGTGCTTTTGTGGAGGTTGAACTGTGCTGCAAACTCACGGACAGTTCAAGCTTAAACACGACCATTATTAATCGCCTTCTGGATACCTGGGGATATGTTGCGGGTGCCAGACTGCTTACCCATAACTTACAAAACCATTAATATTTAAGGAACGTAAAAATACAAAAAAAAACAATGAAAACGACGCGAACTATAAATTCTGCAAAACTCAATAAAATAGTGGTTTGCCATTTGAAAATTCAAAATTTTCATTTACATTATTGCGGAACCCATATAAAATTATTGTCCAAAATTTTGAAAAAATTTTTTATCGGTACATAAAGAAGTTATGGGAAAAATATTAAAAGGTGATATATTTTTGACAGGTACTGTAGCAGCATAGTAACGAGGTTATCTTAACAGATAACACATGTCACATTTCTTATGCTTTGTCTCCATTTTACTTATCAAATGTGCACTTAACACATTTTGGAGACTTATGGTGCTATACAGGGTTACTAAAAAAGAATTATCTGGTTTTAAAAAGATATATTTTACAAAATATGACAGAGATACTATTAAACTACACAAGAGAAGGAAAGGAACACGAATCAGCTTTTATTCATAAGAACACATTTGTTTGATGTGAGCTTCTCACGTCACACGACACAAGTCTAAATGATCGTCTAGTTTGGCCCACAGACGCTGTACTGTGTTCCCATTAGTTCTTCTCAGCAGTAATGCTCCAACGTTGCTGATATTATTAACACAAACCGTAAGATTGCGTAACCGTGGGGGGGGGGGGCAGCAACTTAACAACATCAGAATTTTTTTAGCACTTTGCTTATTCCAGTATTAGTAAAGTTTCTCATTTAGACAGTTACGTGCTTTTCGATACCAATAAAGTGGAGTTATATCATGTTGGAATGTGCAGTTATTGGAATCCTCTTTCCGTTGTGGAAACATCATAACTATTACATTACGGTTTGTGATCTCCATCTTTGAGAGTACACTAAAAATTTGATTTAAGTGCCACTGTTGCCAGCAACATTAAATAAACTTAGAACGCAATAACTACTGCTTAGAAAGTATGATTACGGCGTGTGTGGACCGAACTGGACTACCCTTTGAACGTGTGGTAATATAAATAAGGCATTGAACATTTCGGCTTTATTTTTTTGAGTTATTTAAAATTATTTCTGTAACACTTGGTGTAATACAACTTTTTAAAACTAGACAATTTTTTGGACTAACCTTACATTTTGATGTGCCCAAATACTTTACAATTAATACATTTAATTACTTTACGCTTAACACGTAAATTTTTATTTTATTAAAAACTATGTTATATCTTTTTACTATTATGTCTTTATTCCAGTTCTGCTAAGAAAATTTATAAGGGTGTCATATTGACCCTTCTTTTTAAATGTCGATTATATTTATTAGACTGTGTTTCTAGTTTTTATTTTATATTATTAACATTATTGTATATATATTATTTTACATAATACAACTCCAAATATCTTATATGGCCATAGTTATTCAAATTATTTTTAATGTTTTTGCTTGTTTGTATATGCGATGCAGGTTTTTTCTTATATACCATTTAATTTAGCTTTTCGGGTTCATAAATTACGGCAGCTAAAAATTTTCCATACAATGAGTAATTTGTGACTAAAACAAAGAAATTTGAGCCGGTGGCTGAGTTATTGGTATTGCACGAGTGTTCTTTGTTTCAGAAAATAGTACATAATGAGTCTTATTTGATTGTTCAAAGAATGCATACGTTTAGAATGCGCGCTGTATTATAACATTGTGAACGTTGAGCTGCGATTACAATTGGGAAGTTAAATAACCAGTGGGCCGTGCGGCTCGCCGGTCTTTACGGCGGAGCCATAGCAACAAATTTAAATCCAAATAATATAATATATGTAATCCAAATATTATGCCAAATTACCTACAGTAAATCATTACAGAAAATCATTATCAACAACAGCCGTTAATTCAAGCAACTAGTATCCAAATGTAACTAAACTACGTTCAAAATAATGGACAAACGTTATCAGGTCCCTCGACGTTGGTGCAAAACACGAACTCTCAGATTATAAATCCATATCCGATACAAACGGAGCATTTCTCAATACCCAGCAATAAACCTCCCGTACGTACAGAAATACAATCAGAAACAGATTCAGATTCATCAGCAAATGAAATCTTTTGACAAGAAGTAAAAAAAATAAGAAAAGATGGGTATTTTAAAGGAAACCATTCTAACAATTGTTAAAGTACACGATAGAAAAAAAGAAGCACCGCTAGCTACACAAAAAAAATGAATCAACTAATAATCAAAAATAAAGTATTACCTGCTTTTATCCATGGCATTAAAAACTTTCCCGGCATACTTAAAAACCTCGACATTCCAGAAAATGTATTTGATTGCAAAGCAATGGCAGATAATTCTGAAAAAGTTAAAGTATAAACTCATGATTTCTAGCGTACATTAATAAATTACCTACAGACAAAGGGTGTAGTGCACCACATTTATCAAATGAAGGTAAATCGAGCCTGTAGAGTGGCTATAGAAAACTTTCAGTACTCAGTTTCCATTGAGATACTTTAAAAGAAATTAATTGAAAACGGTTTTAAGGTTAGGAACATCTACAATATCAGAGGTATAATAACTAAAGATCCCTTGCTCCTACTTTTTGCAGAGTTAGAGCCTGTGGGAAATAATAAAGATATTTATAACCTTAAATTCCTACACCATACAAGTATTAGAGTAGAACCACAGAGGAGAAAAGCAGAATTAGTCTAGTGCACACATATTATAAACCCTACAATCCAGGCAAAATGTCTCTTATGTAAGGGTCCTTATACACCAAATTATAAAGACTGCGCACTCTACCGCGAACTTTGAAATAAATACCAGTCCATTAAATTCTGCTACAAAATGGAACTACCAGAAGAAATACAGTTTTACCTTTATATCATAGTCAATTTCCAACCCTATCAAACTCCGTTAGTCAATTAAATCTTAAACAAGCGGTATCGTCATGTAGTTAAATCCAATCCAAATCATACATAAACATCAAATGTTAATGTTCAGAAGTCTCTTCTTCTTCTCCTACTCTTATATAAGCTGTTATTCTGTTTCTGGCTATACACTTCTTGTAGTGCTGTGAGTCATGTTAAGCGTACTCCGGGCAGGTGGCTAGTCTAACCCTTTACGACCGCCAAAGATGTTTATGTAACGGCCGGAAAGCATTTGATGTTCGCATTGCTTTTGACCTGGGAGTTAAACCCAGGACTCGTCACGCGCTAATGTGGCAGGCCAAAGCTTTTCCTCGCGGCTGTCGTGCCGCAAAAAAGTCTCTTCTATCAGCTAATTCAGCAAAATATCCTAAATATACTTACCAACAGTCATAAGTAAAATGTCATCATAATGGCTAATTTTTTATGAATAGCTGTATAAAACTTAAATGAAATTCAGCAACACAGAGATGAAATTGAAATTTTCCTCAAAATAAATTGTATTGATATAATGCTTATTTCGGAATTTCATTACACTGCAAGAGCATATATTAAAATACCCAAATATTTAATTTACCACACAGAACATCCTGATGGGACGACCCAAGGTGGCACTGCTATCATAATAAAGGAAAGCGTAGTACATCAGAAACTGTCACTAAAACAGATCATATTCAGGCCACTACTATTCAAGTCAACAAGTTACCACGACTATTAGCGTTCAATACTTCAATTTCTATAAACACTTAGATCATCATTCATAGTGGGTAGCGATTTCAACTTTAAGCACACCCACCGGGACTCTCAATTAATTATTTTCAAAGGTAGACAGCTTTATAAATGCATAATAGATTACAACTTTGGTTTTCTTTCCCCAGGAAGACCTATCTACTGGCCATCAGCTTAATCTACTGTACTTCTGTATTACGAACGGCATTTCACCTAATTATATCAATGTAGAATACAATTATGTCTTTTCTTAAGATTAGCCCATTATTGTGAAAATGACTTCTTTAGTAATTATAAAGCAACGCAACAGTATGTTATATAATAAATATACAGATTGGGATAGTTTTTGCAACTATAATATGATTTATACATCAGTCTAAAGATTAGAATAAAAGAACTAGAAGAGTTAGATCAAGTTAAAAACTGCTTATTAATAATCATTCAGGAAGCACTTTACCTTCCAAACAGAACAATACCAAAATACTATCAACATTTCTTCTTAATTAAAAAAATAATAATAATAAAAGAAAAATAGCACAATCTATCTACTAAGAAACACACAACACGATGGATAGAAACAACTATAACAAATAAATTAACAAATTAAAACCAAAGTTAAAGGAATTCCGAAATAAAAAATTCAAGGCATGCGTCTCTGGTTTATCTAAAAATGACAACACAATTTGACGAGCAACTAAAAACTTCAAAACACCTCAAACTGCGATAGCACTGAAACTGAAACAAGAGAATGGACCAGATCTGACGAAGAGAAAGTAAATACTGTTGCACGTCATTTTACAAAAGTTTTTACTCCACATACTACAGTCACAGATAGGTAAATTGAAAGCTGCTTAGATTTAGCATTTTAGTTTAACTTTCCAATTTGGCCTATTTAGGGTTAGTTCTAATCTATACCATATTTAATGCGATATTCTCCCTATCCCATTGGCCCAAAACATTTAAAATGTCAGAAATTATATTTTTGCTGAAACCTGGAAAGCCACTGAATGAAGTTTTATCCTATCGACCAGTTTTATCAAAACTTCGGGAAAAAATGCTTCTCCAAATGATACGTTCAGATGATGAAAAAACAAATTGGATACCTAACCACTAATTTGGATCCCAACGTAAACATTCAACAGTTCAACAGTGTCACCGTATAGCAGACAAACTAATGTTAGGTCCAATTCTCTACATATTGTACATTGCAGACATACCAACGATGTATAAAAACACCAAACGGCACTTTTGCAGACTACAACTTGCTATACTAGCAACCGACGTCGACACTATGGTAGCCAGCCAACTTCTTCAGAGATATATTTACTTACTTGAAAATTGGTTTTAAAAATGGAGGGCTACAGTGAATGAGACAAAGTCAGTGAACATAGCATTTTCATTAAGACAACAACAATGCCCTCAGGACACAATTAACAATTTACTAGTACCACAGGTTAAAGAAGTCAGATATTTCGGAATGCACTTAGATTCCAGACTAACTTAAAAAACACACATATTAAAAAGAAAGGGAAGTAATGGACCTTAAAGTCATAAAAATATATTAGCTATTGAGCAGAAAACAAAGTCCTTATTTAGATTAAGTAATTATAAGACCAGTGTGTATATACGGCACTGGACTATGAGGATGTTCATATAAATCAAATATAAACATTATTTAACTTTTTCAAAAAATTGCACTACGTGCTATAGTCAACGCTTTCTAGTTCGTGCCAAATCAGACAATACGTATAGAGTTAAACATACTCTTCCTTAAAGAGGTCATTGAGCGAATGGCAGCCAAACACCAAAGTAAATTGGAACCACATCCAAATGGAATTGTCAAACTTTACCGAAAGCCAGGCCGCCAAAAGGTTAAAGAGGAATTAGCCACGTGATACAGCAGCTCCATTTCATTAGCTTCTGTAATTTATATTCATCATAAATAATTATTGTTTTACATTAATGCAAATGTTTTGTGTTTTGTCGTATAATATATTATAATATGAGGGCGTCACGCGTGTCACCCTTCACTGGTCAACACTAAGCTATGTGTAAACTGTTCTCATTAAAAAAAAACAATAAAACAGTACATAATCGCCCGCTTTGTACGTAATCATAAAGTTTCTTTAGAACACTATTTTTTAACTTACAATTCACACTTAACACTACACTTGCTTTAATTACAATGAGTGTCAGCCCGACACTTCAAGCATAGAGCGTTCCTACGCGAGGGGTTCTTAGTTTTTAATTTTAGAAGCTTCTTAAAAACGTATTTAGAAAAAATTCATTTATTTTCTAACGGCAGTGAATAATGCCTATCTACAAACCGGATATTTTCCTGATACACAGAAACAAGTCATAATAGTGATGATTCCTAAACCTAGCAAACAACGTGATGATCGAACCAACTACCGCCCAATTACTGTCCTCCCTCTCCAAACTTATTGAACCAGAAATGTTTTGAGTTATTCCAGTGCTTGTAAAATTGCTGTTGAGTGTTTAATGACTGTTAGTGTATGGAATTGGTCTTTTTTGGTTAATTATTATCTAAAGAAATTTGCGTCTACGAAATTCTTGAAATGATTTTTGAGATTTGACGTAATATTGATTGTTGTATTTAACTTGTACCCGGAGTTTTTCTCTCTTTCTCTTTTTCTTTCTATTTCTTTCTTTCTCTTACACACGCACTCACTCACTGCTTTTCTTCCCCCTCTCTTACTCCTCACCACCCCCTTCTCGGTGCTTTGGACAACCTTTATAATTTACTGTATGTTGTCCATTATGTAAGTTTTGTATTTTTCTTCTTAATGCATTAGCAGTTGAGTAATATTGGAAGGGTGTGAGCTAGATTCTGTCAACGGGCATAGTGAACTATCTCTTTTTTTGTGTAGATTCAAGCGTTACTTTGGAATCCATTAAGGCTGCCGCTGTAGCTCACTAGTCAAGATCTTTGTTCGTCTGTCCTCTAGTCGGCGCGTGCGAGTTCGAGTCTCGCTCAACCCATGGGTGTGTGTGAATGTCCTAGAATAAGTGCATGTTATAGTAGGCACAATAAGCCCTTGGGGCTGCAGTGCTAGTAAGTGTGCTCCAAAAAAAAGTTGCTTTCATAAATTTTTTATTTGGATTTGGATCTGAGTCTATATAAAACATTGATTTTTTTATATTATATAAGTTTTTGACTTTGTGACGTTACTGTCCATGCTGATTTTAATGTCTTTTTCTTCTGTAAGATAATGGAACCTTAATTTATTTTAATTGATGGATGTTAAAACATATTTTGCTAGTTTATAAGTATCTTACAGTTTTTCTGTTTGCTTTCTTAGTTTTACTAGGCAATTTTAAATCATTTTTGCGTACTATTTACATTTATAGTTATTTGTTGTTGCTCTATCATATCTGAAATTGGTTTGATAACTTGGTACTTCAATATTTGGAATGATTACTTGGGCTGTATTAGGTTCTACAGTTTTATTTGTACCTGGGTTGACTTTCTCTACACTTTTTCGAGATTCTTCGTATATAAGGGCTTAAAATAGATATTACATTCTACCTTTTTTTTTTGCTTGAAGTTGGGTGCTATTGGGGACCAAATTTTCCTTAATTTTATTGTGGTTCGTCTTGGTTCTAAACATTACTACCAATTGTAAGTGAACGGGACTGGTGTTGTGATAGAAATATTTGATATTTTATTGTTTATTTAAGATGGAAAATTATGATACGCTGGTATGTGTGGTGACGGCACGTACTGTTGCGAATAATATGTTTAGTTTGGGGCATTATTATCTAATGTTTGCATAGCATTCCGTTAGATTTAAACATTCTTTATCTTAAAATTATTGTGTCCGTGTGCTCTTATACAGAAGCGCACACGATAAATTATGCAAACATAGTTAGATTTGATCTGATGCGCATTAAAATATAAAATTAGAAGGCAAATACAACCGACTTCAAGCAAAGCTGCAATCGCTGCCTTGATAGTAACGCAGGCATTGGCTGGCTCGTAAATAAATATGAAATAAAAGAGTTTGTTGATAAAGTCCGATTTTTATTACGCCAAAATAAATTATGCAACAATTTATCCGCCGATTTATGTTCAGACGCAACAATTTCCAGCTTATAAAAATTGTAAAGCAGGGCATTACGAACCTCGCGCCTGCAAATCTAAACAAACGAAGAAAAATGACAGGCTCTGATGCAAAGAAAATTATGTTACTACAGTCGCTTATTGCCGTAATCTGCCATGGCTGCCATTTCTACCCTATTTTTATAGCTAAGCGGCGCGTGAATTCAAAATTACGTCCAGTGCGATAGGATGCAAAAAATGGCACCCAACCGGTTTTTGCATTTCTTTAGCCGGCAACAAGGGAAGGCAGCGGGCTTTAATGATTGACTCGTTTGCGTCATAATTGCGATCGCTATCGCGAGAAATGCTGCATACCCGCGGAGCGGCAATTTTCAGCTATTACTCAGATGAATAATGGCTGATAAAGGTGGGAACTTAATCACCGCAATTAGTTGGCATTATTAAGCTTCAAACGGAAGCTTTGTCACCGCAGCGCCAGAAAAACACACTCGTTGTGCAAACGCTCCGTGGAAAATTAATTTCCGCGCTGAATGCACCGTAAAGGCGGCGTTATGTATCCTGTTTACAAAGTGGCATGCTAAACACGCATGAAGTCTGCGGCCCCATTTTTATTGCTGCCATTTGCATTTCAGTGTCTAAACTACGAGTTCAGCTAAACGGTTACGAGATTCCTGCTGCACAAAGCCGGTAGCCCAATCGGACTTCCGTTGTAACTAAAGCAATCGATACTTGCTGGAAGCTTTTAGCCAAGCTGTGCATTAACCATTGCCTCTGGTTGTGCTATACCAAAGGCATATTATCGAATAGCAAGAAAGACTTCAGCTTTTGTATGTAAAAGCAAACTAATCGAGCTATTCGGCCCGACAAAAGTGCCACGCTGAAATGCTTTGTTCCATTCTAGTTTCCTAGGGCAAATTGGATTAACCTTTTGGTGCCAGCTAGAGCTGTCAAGCATTATAATGCAAAGTTACCTAAAAATAAACGCAATGTATGTGCTTTTGAAAAAGCTGTCATAAATTAATGCAAAAAATTAAAATAACCGAGCACAAAACGTTCTTGTGTAGGCATAATAGAAAATGGAATTTTTACTTGTAACTTGAAAAAAAAATGTTAATTATCCAAATATGCCAGCATTAATATTAAAAGTTATACTGTAAAATTGATAGTAGTGTTAGTAAACAGTACAATAAAACAATTCAAAACAATGGACTCGATTTTGTAAATCTACAATTCAATATTAAAACTCGTAACGAATATAACATAAATTATATTTGATTTTACTTTCAATAAAGTTTATAAATGTCTAATATATCTCCCTTCGGTTGCAGACAAAAGCAGAATTAATGTCATACACTCTTACGTAAGAACGTATACGTCTTCCAAAGCTGTTAGTAGAGGTGGCACATTTACTGACTTTTTTACGAAACCTTACAAGAAACAGTTGTAAGGTTGTAAGCCAGAATATATTCCAAGAAATTTTATTTATTTTAAAAAGAAGCACCATCTCGATATACGTTATACCAGAAACAGAGTTACCATAAAAATGGGTACCGAACACATTTTCTTTCGGGGAGTCCCTTTTATGTCTCAGTGTCGAACGAAAATTTTGTAGCCTCTATTTCAGAATATTTCTTGGTGTTGAAAGAGTTTATTTTTAATTTTCTTTCTTTTATTTATAGTTTGTTGTTTTTCTTTTTTCCCAGTATCCTGTTATTTGTAAGTTTATTGTTTTGCTATCCATGGTGTTTTTAGCAAGTTGCATGCTAATGCCTTTGATTCGTCGTTTGAATTCTCGGAACGCAAAAGGATTATTCTGATTAAATTTTTTTATTTAGTGTAGATTAGTTTGCTTTGTGAGCCCATATTTTGATTTGGATGTGGCTTATAAAAAATCGCTAGCAACATTATACAAAATAAACTCTTCTAGTACCAGGAAACACAGATATCAAATAACACGATAGCTTAATGAAACCAACAAGGAAATTAAGCGAGTAGAAAGAAGAGATAGAAAGCGATGGGTAGACATAATACCAAGGAAGCAGCACAGAAGCAAAATATGAGAGAAGTCTACAGAGTAACCCTAAGACTAGCAAACAAACACTCAAAGACGACAAAGGTAAAATAATTGCATCAAGGAACGACCAGCTGAAGATTTGGGAAAACAGAAGAAAGCAACAGAAATAAGTATAAAAATAAAACCACGCAGCCTTGGAGAAATAAAAACTGCTATACTGAAACTCAAAGACAGTAAAGCCAGCGGCCCGGACAAAATATCAGCAGAGCTTTTCAAAGTAGATGCCCACCAAATCGCCACACTGAATAATATATGGGGGCAGGAAGTAATACCAAATGCGTGGAAGGAAGGACTCATTATCAAACTCCCAAAAAAGGAGATTTCATGAAATGTTACAATTAGAGAGCATAACACTTCCGAACACGATAAACAAGATAATAGCAACTATCATCAATTCCAGACTAATGGAACAAAAAAGACGAAACTTTGCCCAGAGCAAGTTAGATTCAGACCAAAGAGGTCCCGAATTGACCAAATAAACTGCCCGAGAATAATAATAGCACAAAGCAATGAGCGGCGTAGTCTGTTAAACATTGTATTTGTAAAACTTTAAACGGATTTTTGTCTCACTTAATTGGAAGCAATCTGAAGACTCTAGACCTAATAGAAATTCCGTTAAAAATTCTAAACCCAATAAAAGCTATATATAAAGAGGTAACTGTAAGGTGAAAAAACCAACAATTACATCAAAATTACCAGTTTAGTTAAACAGGGATGTCTCTTAGCACCACTTTTTTTAAATCTGGTACTAGACTAGACAATGGAGAATGTTAACCGAACAAAGTAGAGGAATAACTTAGAAAATCTAAAGTCAACTTCAAGAGTTAGACTGCGCAGATAACATTTATCTTCTTACACGTACTTTCACGAACATAAAGAATAAAATAAACATTCTAAAATGTTACGCCAAATCAGCAGGAGTGTAAATAAGTACAGCAAAAACAAAATCTATGAGCACGGGCACAAATAATCAACGAAAGTTTCTTATAAATATCTAGACCATTAAAAAAAAGAAAACTTCAAAAATAGAAGTGCAAAATTATTCAAAAAGAAATAGAATCTATGGGTCACACGCAGCTGGAAGTCAACCGAATCAGAACATTGTGTCGGCTCACTTTTCCACTGAGGTAAGACGTTCTCTCGTTACTAAAAATTGAACGCACTAGAAAGATCTCATCGTTATCGTGAGAAAATTATAGACGCTATAGATTGCCGTTTGGACGACACTGTACCATACCCCAGACTATTTTTGGTGGAAATCAAAGTTTTCTGCTCACTGTACGAGTCTGCACTCAACACTCTCTCGTATTTTCCCCATTTACCTCTGACTTTTCTTGTATCATTACTCAAACAGCCAATTCGATAAAATTGATAATTCCAATGACAAATGCTCTTTCTCGTTGGTTGTTTAATGTCACGAATGCTTCGAAACTTTAGAATATCCTATTTTAAATGTTAAGCGGATTAGTCACATACAATGTATAGATTGGGAATATAATCGTATAAAATTGAGTCCATTATTTTAAATCACCCTGTACTGTAATGTAATGGTATTTCAAATTTTATCTCAATTGTTTTTATATTAATTAAATTCCCATATTTGTATAACTTAAATTTATATTTTAATGTTATCGGTGCGGTGGGTGCAATACGCAAAAGTTGAGATAAAATCATAGATGATGTCACACACAAAGCGAGTATAACTCATGATTTATTTAAAAGAATATAGAGATTATTCTTTTTTAAAAACAAGTTATTCGCCAATCTTGATCTAAATGCATTAAAGAAAAAGTAAAGAATAATTTTGGTTTATTTAAACAATCGTTCAGGAAATGCACTAAGATCGCATTTATTGAAACTTCTGTCAGGTTATTTTCTGAACTTGATGGTGGTTACTGTATATTTTGAAGAACGAAGAAAGATTTTTTAACAGTTAATCAGCTTAACACTATACAGTCTCATACGTGATTAGATTCTGATTGCATACGTATACGTCTTGTTTGGATTAAGCGACTTGGAGGTGCATTTACACCAGAGTTGCCTTATGCACACACTACTGGGTTATAATTTTGACACTTGCCAAGTTTATTGTTATTTTGTGAGGTAATTTTTTTATATTTATGTATATTACGTAATCAAAGAATATTTTGTGAATAGTTTGATAAAATATTGTACTCGGTCAATACTTGATTATATATCTGTTTGTTGCGGATAAACCAAGGAATCATTAGGAGTATTCTGAGAATTTCATTCTGAAAAACTTCAAGCTTTTTAATGTATGTTTTTGAAGTTATACTCCACACTGCAGAAGCGCAAGTGACAATTGGTTTCAGAAGTGTTTTTTAGATTAAGATTGTACGTTTGTTGGGAAGTAAAGTATTACGATTGATAAGAGAATAAAGTAATTTTAGTCTACTGTGCCCAAGATTTAGCTTATTGTTAACGTGTATGCTCCAGATTGATTTGATCTTGAGATGAACACGAATATATTTAATAGCTTATTTTCTGCGATTCCAGGAAGTAATTTTTCCATTTATGTGGATGCCGTGGTGGTAGCACTAGCACTAATCTCTCCTTTATTTTGAGGTGCTTGGGTTCTGACCCTTAACCTTCTCCTCGCTATCGGGAGACCTCTCGGAGGTTAATGAATGGGCCGCTTCCGTTTTGCTTACGGAAGAATCACCTGTTTTGGGCGCTTGTGACGACAACGCACTTCCGGATCGTAACTCCCTATTGTTCCGACCGCTAGGTTCGGATGGCCTCTAACGTTTTCATATAGTTTAGTCGCCGTTTGTTGGATGAATTCTTTTATTGTAGGAAGTTCGGCATCTTTATGTAGGATCGTGTTCCTGACGAACCACGGAGCGCCAAAGATGGATCTTAATACCCGGTTTGTATAATCTGTAATTTTTTATATGGCTTTTGGCAGCATATTCCCAGACCGATGCTGCGTATGTCATCATAGGTCTAATGACGGACTTATATAAACCCCTAATTTGTTCTCTGGGGATGGCTTGCTCTCCAGGTAATACAGCGAGCCCAGTGCCGCTCTCGCTGCTTTAGCTTTCTTGGCAACTTCTTCTAGGTTAGCTTGGCGTCCATGGTTACGCCGAGATATTTCACTTTCTTTTTCCAGGGAATGTCGCGCCCGAAAATGGTGAGTGACCTCAGGTTCTTTCGTCGCTTCCTTCTAGTGAAAAGTACTGCGGTGCTCTTCTCTGAATTAAATTGGATCCTCCAGCGATCAAACTAGTCCTTCAAATCGTCGACTTCTACCTGCAGTCTTTTTATTGCCAGGTGCGATTTGAGCGATGTTATACAGGGTTGGGGACAGCATGGATCCTTGAGGAACCCTTGCTCTTAGTTGTCTCTCGGTTAACCTCACGTTTCCAATTTTAATTCTAAACCGCCGGCCGGTCAGAAAGGATCGGATTAGTTGTGTAATCTGCAGCGGGATAGATGATGTGTTCATCTAGAATATTAACCCGTTGTGCCACATCTTGTCAAAAGCCTTAGTCACGTCGAGGAATACTGCACCGGTGACCTCTTTCTTGTTGTATGATACGTTTCAAGACTCGTAGAAGCTGGAGGGTCGTAGAGTGGTCTTGGCGAAAGCCGAACTGATCTTCTGGGAGCAATTCATGGTCTTCGACCGTTGTTTTCAGACGGTAGTGAATAATTCTCTCTACTACCTTACCCAGGGATGGCGTGCCCGTTTTCCCTGATTTGGGCAGCTTGATGATGTCCGTCAATTTCCACTGGCGGGGAAAATGCCGTAGTTTGAAGGCAGTGTTTATGATTGTGGCTATACGGGTGACGGCTTTTCTCAGTAGGGTTTTGATGCTTAGGTTCGGTATGCCATCTGGGCCTGGAGCTTTTCGTGGTTTTAGCGATTTAGTTACCTGGAGGACTTCATTGGGTGTCGTTAGTTCATTACTGTCCTCTGTTTGTTCTTCTATTAGTCGCCGGACTGCTCGATCGACGTACTCAAGACGGTCTAAATCTGCGTTCTGGTAATTAAGATCACATTGGCGCTCTAGGCTGTTCGCGAGCGCCTCCGCTTTCTCAATCACTGTGTAGGCGATGCCGTTCTCTCCGTGTATAAGGGGCATCGGAGAGTGTTTGTTCCGCAGTATTTTTATCATTTTCCACGAGTTGTCGGTGGTGTCAAGGGGTTCTAATTTTCTCTCTCATGCTGCGTGTCTGTACTCGGCGACGGCGGTTTTAACTTCTGCAGCAATATTTTGTAGACTCGTTCGTCTTCCGGGTCTCTAGATTGTTGCGTGCGTCTTCGTACCCGATTCTTTTCTTGGACCCGCTCTTTAAGGTCTTGGGGCAGAAAATCTCCACTGTCTTGCGTTCCCGTTTTATTTCTTAAAAAACGGATAGATTGTTGGATGGCAGCTTCAAGGTTCTGAACAGCTTCCCCCAAGTCTTCTTTGGAGCGGATGGTGGAGGCTGGCCCCATCGTCTGGGTCAGGTGGGCGGTGTAATCAAGCCGCGATGTTTTAAATGAGACGTCATCGGCTCCGTCTGGGGTTTCTAGCGTGAGCAGAACTGGATTGTTCGCTCAGGTTATCGAGTGCGTGTTACATCGGCACGTTTTTCATCATAATCAAGTCCAGTACATCGGGGCGGTCTGTGAGCCTGTAGTGGGTTAGTTTTTAAGGTGCATCTACTACCAGGTCGCGTGGTTCAGCATACTTGTGCAGGATCAGACCATTTGTGTTGACCTACTGTTTCATGCGGGGTGCTTTGCGTTGAGGTCCCTACCAGTAATGTCGCCTCGTTGTTATCGAAAATGGCGTCTAAGTCCTCGGGGAGCAGGTGTCTTGTATTCATTGGAGAGTTGTATGCCGCTACAACTCGAAGCACCCCGCAGTCCCTTGTTTGTATACATATTGTCGTAGATTTCAGGTATTCTGTGGCAGATGCGTAATGTTCCAAGTTCATTTTTATGTATACTACCGTGTTCCCTTTGGCCGCGAATTTCCTATCATTTCGGTAACAGATATAATTTGGAAGCCTGCACTCATTCCCGGTCTTTAAGTGCGTTTGATTTATCAGGATGGCATCCAAATTATACCCGTGCATAAATTCTTGTAGTTCCATCTTCTTCCTTTTTAGTCCGTCGGAGTTCCAGAACGCTATTCTGAGGTAGGCTGGTCTGATTGGTTTCCTATCCATGGCGGATTATAGAGGCAAAATCTTGGGCGTGCTGGAAGAGCCCCTAATAATCTCACCTGTGGAGGTGGCTCCACTGAGGGTCTTCAACACTTTGGGGATTAATTCTAGGAGCTTTTCCATGTCGATATTTTGGAGTAGCTGAAATTTTAACCCCATCCCTGTTTGCGGCTAGCTGCTCTGGTTTGTTGTTTGTTGTTTCTCTGTAGCTGGTGGTGCTGTTGCTCCTGCGGATGCTGCGGCGACTGTTGGCGCTGTTGGAGCTGCTGTGATTGGTTTTCGCTTGTTGGGTTGTACGGCAAATCTCTTGACCATCTGGGTGTAGCTGCTGCTCAACGGGGCGGGCGTGGGGGCGATGGTTTGTGCAGCTGTTCTTGCTCCTGGTTTAGGTTTCAGCGGCTTCGGGAATACCGGGCAGACTCTATAATTTGTCGGATGAGGGCATTGACAGTTTGCACACTGCCGGTGCGCTGCAGTCCATCGTACAGTCTCCCGAATGGTGGCCTTCACCGCACTTTACACATTTAGATGCAGCGTGGCAGTTTCTTTGTGCATGGCCGAACTTTTGGCAGCGATGGCACTGTCCTATCAGCTTCCTTCTTCGTGGCTTTTTGATTGATACCATCAGAAGTTTCTATTCCTGTCATTTCTAACATCTGTCACGATGTTTTTTGATATGTGACAGATAAGGACATAGCATTTTCAGTATTCAACTAAGAACCATAAGTCAAGTCCAGACACCAAAAATCAGCCTGATCGGAAAATCGCGAGACCGGTTTGACCGGAAGTGGCTGCAAATTTTTCAATGTCATTCGTTTCAAAATTTTGTTAATCCCTTTAGTTTAGTTTCATGCATAGGATCAGCTCTGCTTTACTCGTAAAGCAAATTTTCGCTTGTTAATTCTCTCTTGCTGTAATAATTGCAACTTAAACATGTTTGTTTCTTTTGTTATGTTTAGGTTTTGTTCTGGGTCTTCTGTTTTTTTAGGTAATACATTTTCATAAGACCATGTTTTTTAATTAAATTACACCTACCATAAGTCAGTATATATAATATTTCTCTTGATAAAGTTATGCGGTTTTAAACAGTAAATAATTATTATATGTTCTTGATTTTCATTTTTCATTTTCTTTTAAGAACTCCTATTTTTTTCTAAGTGATTTTATTCTAAATCACTTTATATTTTTGCATTTTACTATGATGTACACATTTTATATATACACAGATAAAGTAGGAGTGGCCACACTGCATTAAAAATATCAAAACACACTTCTAATTTCTTAATCTCGTAAGGACTTGCTGAAAATTATAATAACAAATTTAACCTTGGCAATTGATCCCACTCTAGAAGATAAGTTCTTAAATTGTTGAAATGTCTTTAAAGTATAGTATAAGTCCAAGACAAGTAGATTTCTCCGTTTAGAGTATTTTTCCGATCAAGGATTTTAAATTTTACTATTGAAGAATAATATTGACGTACTCCTTTCTTCTAGCTTTCAAAATTATTTAGTGTCCCTTAACATTCGCTGCATTGAGCTGAACAACTCCAACGTCTAAATAGGCAAGACTAAGTCAGTCATTCTTTTTTAAGTTTAAGCTAACGTTTACTTTGCAATGAGTTATTATGTCTCTTTCATAGGAGGGCTTTAAAATGGTAATAACAGTAATTTAAAGGTTATCCTACATATCTCTTTCTTTTTTTATTAAATTTTCCTAACGTACCTTGTATTCTGAAATTTTTGAATGAAACTCTTTAATATTTTTAAACAAAGAATTTTAATACTTCTTGTAACTCTATGCAAGAAACAAAAAATATATATACAATATTTTATGTAAATTTCCTTAATTTGATGTATCTACATGTACATTGAAATAAAATAAAAGGTTAAGGCTTTATATTGCACCAGGCAGTGTGCACTTAGGACAAGTACGCTCGTTACGTTTAGCATTGGTAACATTTATTCTTGGGCATCATGTACAATTTTCACTACCATCAATCTAATTTAAGAGATTATTCTTTTTAGCTCTAGTAAGTTGCATTTGCATAGCAGCTCATAACTTAAGATTACGAGCATGCAGTATGTATCTAGTAAAATGTTATGCATACATACGAACAACGAGTTAATAAAATTCAACGCAGTATTATCCGTCTTACAAACAGCTTCCGTTTAGATTAATAAATATCATGTATCGCCTCTGAAAATAAGCGGCGCAGCCGTTTGTTCTTTTATTATGTAATACAAAGGTATTAAATGTTGAATTTGTCTCGGGCGAGTAAATTATAGATGTTGCAGGAGGTTTTATCGCTCAAGTCGACGATGTAACATTTATGAAGTGAAAGGAAGTAGGTGTGCAGCTCGGCAAGGACAGAAGATGGGGGATGAGGAAGAAGATTAATTAGTCAGGGGATTTTTAAAGGCGACGGATTTGGAGGCTTCAATGGAGGTGCCCGTATCCCCGTCGATACAGCTCTTTTGCGAGCCCCTAAAAATTAATTTCGCTTCATTATCGCGCCGGGCTGCAACGCCTAAAATTTTTCGAGTTTTTCTCTTATTGCGTTCGCCAGCAGCCTCGCTCTAGCCTCATTTCAATAGGGCCGGCGCAGCGCGAGCAACCTGCGCCCAAAATTAATTAGCTAGTTGCGAACTATCAATATCTCATTATCTATACCGCCTGCCTATATTTCACCACTTCAGCGTTAATATCGCAGCGCGGGGGTTTTTGCAGGTGCGTCGGCGGTATCTAAACGCTGCAGCGAATTGCGCGACAAAGCCCGTTCATAAAAGGGTTGTCGCCCGGCATAAAGGCGAACTCCAGGTGATTTATGCCCCGTAATCTATTTACATGCGCTTTATTCTCGGTTCAAATCTTTCAGAAGAGCTGATATCGACACGGCAAGATTTCATCAGCGGCCCTAAATGATTTTATGAGAGAACTTTGTTGCCTGCGAGCGCGCGGGAGCGGATAACATAAAAGAATGATAGAAACTTCGCACTTCCATAATAAGATAAACAGAAATTGCTTTTGTTTGGGATGTGAATTATTAAGAGGCGAAAGCAAAGCGAAGTAATTTTGTCTCTGGATTTCAATTTTATTTTCCTTTGTCTGCAGTGATGCGAAACAAAACAAAGCACTGCGACAAAAAGGAGCTTACACACAGCACAACTGAAAATGAACTTAACATAATGAGTTATTTCAGTTAAAGTATAATTTAATAAAAGATACCTGGTTGTACAAAATCGTTAAGTAAAATATGACTAGTAATTTTCTTGTTAAAATATACAGCCTAGTACGATATTTTTTTATTATCATTATTATAAACTCATTTTATTAGCTATCAGAATAAATACAGTAATTCTATGAATTAATTTTATGTTATTAAACTGTTCAATAAAAGTCATGAGGAGAAAGCACCTCCTGGTGAATCTTCTACTTTAGTTCATTAAGTCTATTGGCCACTTTTTCTTTAATCTTCTGGTTTCGAGTTCCTGGACTAGGACGTTGACTGTTATGTTCGGGTGATTTTCAACAATGTAATGATGTTTTTCAGCTTTTGTTTTTATAACGACGGCTACTAATGGGATGTTAAAATCGTTGTGGATGGTTGCATTTGACACCATCAGGGAGCATTGGATATCATTCTCAGGGTCTTGGACTAAAAGCGTTGTATTATTTCTATTGTTGATTTGCTGCCGCATCCCCATAATTCACAGCCGTAGATCCAGATGGGAGGAATTATGCTTTTGTAGATTAACAATTTGTTATTTATTGCAAGCGCTGAGTTTCTCCCAAAGAGCCAATACAATTTTTTTAGATGTAGAATGATTTTTTTTTCGTTTTTTTTCTTATATGAGACCTCCACGTCAAGCGTTTATCGAAGTGCAGACCTAGATATATAACTTTGTCTGCATGAGGAATCGGTGTATTGTTTAGGTAGACTTGGCGGCACGTTGAGTGTTTCGTTTCATCTCCGTTTACCCTTACTTTCCACTTGTTTAGCCACTTTTCGTGCTGGTTTAAATGTTCTTGGAGTAGTTCGGTTGCTGTGTTCGGGTCTTTATTGCACGACAAGATGCTGTGCCAACAGCGAATGTCCCTGTACTTGTTTGCTCTGTGATAGGAAAGTCACTTGAATATAACAGGTACAATAGAGGCCCGAGCACACTGCCCTGAGGATCACCCGCATTAATTCTATATATCCATATGCCATTAGTTGATTAGTTTAGTATCATGCTGTTTTGCTGTATAGTTGATTGAAAAACAAAGATAATCTTCACGTTATAACGGTTGCACAAATTGGAAAATGTTTAGACAATTCTTAACTGATGATTAAGGTTTCGTTAAAAACTGAAATTAACACTGGAGTAAAAAATCACTCGTAACATACAACATGCATCCTCATTTGCAACTCTATCCAATCAATAAAAATATATTAAATAAGTTAACTAGAGAACTAAGCAATTTACTAAAAGATTGAAAAAATAAAACGTTCAACGAATATGTAATTAATGTGTCGCTGTCTCCATACAATGAATATACTTTGTGCAAAGCATCGAAAAAGCTAAAAAGCCCCAAAAAGTCTATTCCCTTAATTCTGAAAGTCGATGCAGATAAGCAAGAACAGAAAAAGGAAAGGCAGGGATTTTTGCTGAACACATCTCTAATATTTTCCAACTATATCTCCCAACAGCCACACATCAAAAAGAAAAAGAAGTGTTGGAATATCTAAATGTTCTATTTCAATTAAGTCCACCTCTACAACACTGTTCGCCTGAAGAAATAAATTTGAAAATTAATAATCTCAATAAGAAAAAGGCGTCGGGTTACTGCCAAACCATTGAAATGACTGCTTAAAAAGGCATTAATTGCAATTACACAAATATTTAATGCAGTAATAAAGTTACAGTACTTTTTGGCACAGTGGAAGTTTGGGTAAACAATAAACCAGTGTACACGCACTCGTAAGGAACGCGTAATAGACTCTGGTTGCAAAAGGATATAAAATGCGTTTATTAAAATAAAACAGACAGGAAGCAAACGAAATCACAACGACCACTTATATTTCTTGAAACTAGAGTGTACTATTCCTAATTCAATCTGAGTTACACTAACTTATCACTAGCTTAACGCTAATCGTAAGGTTTAGCCTAACGTCGTAGGCGGAGCGGAGAACTGGGCTGGTCCAGCAACGCTGGCGTCAGCGGCGGCGGCCAGGCAACGCTCACAGACGACTGGCGCTTGGCGCCTCTTGAAGATCACATCCCCACCATCGAACATGCGCAGTGCCAGCGCGCTCCGACGTACATTCACATCAAAGAAATTGTATTCGATACTTTTTATACAAACCTTGTATAACATGCCGCTTATTGCCGCACTTAGGCAACTACCAATTCTGTAGATGGCTACTGCAAAGAGTGTGCACACAGATCCTTGTGGGACACCGTTCTCCTGGCTACCCGCAACTCTCACTTGAAATTAATTAAGGTACCTCACCTATAAAACTGCTTTACAATTGCATATCTCGAAGAGGTATCGTACGCTTCTTCGACATTAAATGGTACCCTGCCGCAGTTAAAGGTTTTTTCAAATGGCAGGATCAACCTTTCTTTCCAAGTGCACACTGACCACGAGCGGCATCTTGTAGGTTTGGTTTGACAGTTATTGGAACATATAAGGAGCCAACGAGCAACTACCTCGTCTTGGCTCAATCTAGTAGAGCTAACAAAACAATATAGAAAATAAATAAACAAAATGGTCTCCTATGCCCCTAACAGTCTCGAACTTATCTTAGTAAACTAAGGTCTGCAGTGATAGTGTTTCATATTACAAAATAATTCTGTAACGGCGAAGATAACATTTGGGGACCTCGAGAGCACCAACTCCTGTAAACATTGTTACAAAAATAGAAACAGCGTTTTTCTTATTCCTCAAGCCAACAAGGTAAAAGATCTTGGTTTACGTCTTAACAGACGTCTAATCTGGAGGTAAAACGTAATGATGAAATGGAAAGAAATGGTTTTAAAAATTATAAGTGTAAACTGGCTAATTGAAAAGAAATTACGGCTTTTCTTAAACAAAAATGCTTTTGTATAAATCAATAATTCGTCATTTTTTGCTAAACTTAATTGTTGCACCAGTAACTCAACAGAAATAGTTTAATTTTTAATTTAAAACATTATGTGGCTTGACCAATGCTCCATGATTTTTTTTCAGAACGCGTTCTTTACGGCGACCTTAACGTACCATTTGTAGGAAACGCAAGTAAAGAAATAGGTATAAATCATTATAATGTATTAAAAAATTGCCCTTATGAAGCAATAGATCCATCGAAGAAGCAACTCAATCATCCACGATTGAAGAAGTGGTCTAGAAAGTTAACAAACTAACGAAGTGGTTACAACTTTGGGCGTTTCTTTATCATGTCAACATATTTTTTTTAATCTTTTTATTTTTTGTATATACGATTCTTAATTATTTGTGTATTTTCGTTTACTTTTACATTAGGGAATACAAATAAGTCTCCTCCGTTTTTTTTTATCAAAAATTGGGCATTTATTGTGAAAGAACGGAAACTTATGTTTCGTTCAAAGTATTGTCCATCGTTAGTCGATACTTTTTCCCATCTTTCTAGCATACGGATACTGCGTCGCAAGAACGCTTCACATTTTGAGACTATCCACGAATCGACCCAATCTTTGTTATCTTTATATGATGTGAAGTGCTGCACAGACAGGCCATGTGCCACCAATCGGAACAAGTGATAATCAGAATGGACACTGTCTGGTTAATACGGCGGGTAGGCTAGGACTTTCTAATTGAGTGTTTCCAAGTAGGTTTTGACCGGCGCCACAACATGTGGACGAGTATTATCATGCAGGAGAATAATTTTGTGGTGTATGGAGTACTAGTGGGCTTGTTTTTCCTTGAGTGCTTAGCTCAATTTTATTAATTGTGTTCGGTAGAAAGCCCCAGTAATGGTTTTGTTCGGTTTGAGTAACTCATAATACACGACACCAAGCTGATCCTACCAAATATACAACATGAGTTTTTTCCCATAAATATTCGGCTTGGTTGTTGATGATGAAGCATTGCCACGTTGTCCCCATGATTTCCTCTTCTTTGAGTTATCGTAGTGGATTTATTTTTTATCACCAGTGACTATACGATGTAAAAAAACCTTTTCGTTTATGCTTGGCCAGCATTTTACATGTGCAAAGTCGGCGTTCAACGTTTTTCAGCTTCAGTTCACGTGGAACTCAGTTTCCGTGCTTTTGAATCATTCCCAAGTATTTTAAACAATGTGAAGTTGCTTGTTGAGTCACTCCTAATGTAAGTGCAAGTTTTTCTTGTATTTGACAGGAATATTCCTCCAATAATGCTTCCAATTCCGCGTCTTTATACACTTTCGGCCTTTCGCACGTTTATTGTCTTAGACGTCAAACTCACCGTTCTTAAACTTATGAAACCACTTACGACAACTTCTCTCACTTAAAGCAGCTTCACCATATGCTTCTACAAGCAATCGATACACCTCAGCTGCAGATTTCTTCAAATTACACAGCCACACAAAACACAAAAAAATTAGCCTGGTCTGACTATGTTATTATATGTTTTTAGGGTCGCTAAATCCAAATTCGAGGTTGGTTTAACCCCAGCATGTCAGGGTTTGGCCATAACCTCAAAAAACGCTTCAAAATCTACTAAAACAGTTAAACGCGATAATCCCAAACGATTTTAAACTTAAAACCCGGTAACCCATCGACTGTTTAACTAAATTTAGAACCCCTTAATTCTATAAACCCCAAACCCTATAACTCCGTAATCAAAATACTGAAACTGTATCGCTCAATCTCTCACCGCGAAACTATTCGTGGCGTTGATTACACAAAATTAAAACAGAATATCCTTATAATTCCCAAGGTGATGAACTCTGTATAACCTTGTATAACATTTTATGACCGTCAGCATTAGCCTTACTTAATGTACACCGTGGGGAGGTTGCGTGAACGGATTTTGTACATTATATAGCCCTTATAAGGGTTGTTTTAAGACGTGTAAATACATAAATGAATATATATATATATATATGGAATTGAATCACAGAATATATTATAACATTTTGACTGCTAATAAAAGAAAAGAAATAAGTTATTATTTAGGTCGTGTGTTTAAAATAACTACCCATTAATTCACAAAATATGTTAAGCTGGGTGTAGTATATTGCAACTTATTCCAGCAAATATTTTTATAAAAAAAGCACTCGGTCGATTCAAAAGTAGTTGGGGGAATTAGGGATTTAATCTGAAGGATTGCCTCGCGAGAATTTAAAGAAATACATACTGAAATATTAAAAACAGAACCTTACGTAGGAAGCAATCAATCTTTGCCGTTAATAAATAATATCAAATAAATGCGGCCGAAGGAAATACTTCCGGGAGCGGGTGTCCTCGCCCCTTAATGTTGTTTTCAGCGTGCCTTTTCGGCGCTGCGCATTAAAAGACCTAAAAAATGTAATTCTGTGCATGGCGCCGCTCGATTCCATTCAGTAAATTGTGGCGACGTGTCAGCCTTTCAGTCAGCCCGATTGTGCTCCTCAAAGATCGAAAATACGGTGCCTCCGAGGAAATTGTGTCCACCTGCGGCTTCGCACTGGAGTCGCCTGCAGTCCCATCGCCGGGCATGGGAATCGCAAAATCGGAGATGCAAATCGAAAACAGGATTATTGGGGAAATGCGGAAAGTAAATTTTATTATAAGACAAATTGGTTGCTTGTGTGTCGCCGAATTCCCATTGACAGAGCGAAAATGCGGAGAACTCGGCCTGACTTATCGTCACGCGAAACGTGCTGTATGACGCCCGCTGCATATTAATCAGAATAAAAAATTACCGTGGAAGGGCAATCCCTTCTACAAGCTATTTGTGGCGGGTTATACATAAGATTTATTAACCCTCTCGGGGATGGAAAACGTCGAAACGGCTTGCTTTGGGAACGCGGGTAGATTAAAAGCCGGCCCTGCAAACCCTCAGTTAATTTTCATTTTCAGTATACCGAGCATTTTCCGATAAATATTGCAAGGACCTTAAAAATCTGAGTTACAATAACTTTAGCTTCATGCAAAATATAAAGTTAACCCATTGGTAGTACTGTATTTGAGAGAAAAGATAAAAACAATATCTGATTTATGCAGATTAACAATTGAGATCATCAACTTATATATAAAAAAATGTAGTCTAACATTAAAATTTGGCGTTCAGAAGTATTGTTTGTCATTAATTTGTAACTTAATCAATCTGTCTTGTAACGTGGGTTGCCCGTCATTCTTCTAATCATCGTCGCAGCCTAAAAACTGTTACATAAAAGTGTTTTTCTTTAGAACTTTAAAGCGACTGTTATAATCGTGTGACTTGGAACCCCTCGTGGAGGTAGCGCAGCTTTTTTATAAAGTCTTCTATATCCATTTTACCGGAGAGGATCAGCCCCCATCTTCGCTTATCCTACTTCTTTGCATACTTTGTGCCACCTCTTCCTGTTTCTTAATATTATCTCTCCATTAGTTACTCCTGCGTTGCCTAAATTGTTCTTGACAAGCGTAATCCATTTTAATTTTAGTCTTCTCTTTATTCTTATTGAAGCTGGCTGCCATACCGTTACGTGCATTACTTCTTTTGGATCTGCTCGCAGTATGTGCCAAAGCCGTTTGACCCTTCGCTGTTTTGACTATATCTTTCCCGCCTAGGACTTGTCATATTTATTGATTATTCCTCAATCTCTAATCGTTTACATTTGTTTTGGTTGGTCCCAGTATTCTTCTCAGTATTCTTCTCTCGGGTATTCTTAGTTAATTCTCATCTTTATCATTGAGATCGTTTGGTCTGGTTAGTGTTTTATAAATTCTTATTTTAGTCGTTATTGTGCACTTTGCTCTACTAACATCAAAGGCTCTATTTTCTGTCATGATTTTTTTGTTTATTGCTTTTGCTTTTTCCCTTTCTTAATTATTGTCACTCCTTGGCTTTTAAACTGGTCCAATTCCGATTTTCCCAACATTTCCTATTTCTTTTTAGATTTTCATTACTTTAGTTTTCTTCGTATTTACTTTAAATTGTATGTTTTCTCCTTTCCTTATTATTTCTAGTTTTATTTTTATTGTCTTCTTGTTCATTTTTCGTGTAATATATTTTACTGCTGAATTAAACAGCGTTATAAACAATGCATCACAATGTTAAACTTCTTTGTTTGTTACCAACTCATTTTGTTTTTTTATGTGTTTTGACAATAGCTCTGGTCAACCCCATATAGCACAAATAATCCTTTTTAGCTTTGCCGCTACACTTAATTCTTTTATGATTTGCACTAATATTCCTCTATTTAGCTAGTCGAAACTTCGTTCAAAATCAACAAATACCAGCTCGATATGTGTATTTTATGGGAGAGCGCATATGGTTGTCACATTTTTCTATTTCTAGTTTTTATTATTTTTTTGGAAAAATAAATTCCAAGGTTTCTTGGCCTTTTGGTGTAAATATTTGAGATTATACATATAAATGCTGGTTATCCTAAAACGAATAGAAGTATGTTTACTAAAGTAAAAGAAAATTATATACAACTGAGACAACCTGCCCCGTCACCGGGTTGGTTGTCACATTTACTTTAGATATACCAAACGGGAATAACAAACAACAGAAATACTCTTATTGATACATTTTTGTTTGATACAAGTCTCATCGGAATTGGACTTAAGGAATATAAGTATAGGTAGCTAACACAATGGTATTTTTTAATTATCAGAATTCGCTATTTTCTTCTATTTCTTTTTGTATATTCTTTGGTTGTTTGGGTTAAAATTTTATTTTCCTTAAAAGTACCTTTTAGCTTTTTTGTTTTCGATTTGTCTTCTGTTCCTTAACCAACATTTCTGGTGTGTCGGTAATAATGGCTGAATGTTATTTTCTTTCGGGCCTCCTTTGCATTTTTCTCTTTTTTTGCACCTGCTTGCGGAAACGGTCGAATTTGTGAAGGTAAAACTGTTTTACTAAAATTAGGTTTAGCCGCAAGAGAAGGAGTGCAAATTATGATACTAGGGCCGGGTATAGCCGCTGGAGGGAAAAATGTAACTATGCCACTAGGCCCTGTTGCAGGCGATGCAGAAATAGCTGCGGATTCGGTATTCTTACACGCATTTATTTCTTTAGATATTTCCAGATTCTTTTGCTCTGCGATTGAAGGCAGATTTTCCAAATCATCTAGATTTGGACGGTCTGTCACAAAACTGGGTAAAAAATCATGGTCGTCCAAAATGTCTTTGTTAAAAAAAAAGTTCCACACTCCTAAATCCTGAAACTATATTTGAAGGTGTGAACGCTAGAGGATACGCAGATTTAACTATTTCAGGTAAGTCGGATATGGCCATTGTAGAGACAGGATGATTTACCATCCAAGCATCACAAAAGAAATTAACCTATATCTTCAACGCACAATATACGGTTGTCCCACGACAATCTATTGGGCCATTTCAGGTGACATGTTCTTTAAAATAAATTTTGGGGAAAACGAAAAATGGTGGAATACAGTTTCCGCTAGCAGACATTACCATGGCCAGTGTAAGAAGGGTGACTTTCTCACCTAATATCGTGGATCCTACTTTGTTCGGTTTCTGAACGGTAGTGATCCCCGTTTCGTCCATATCCCAAATGTTTTTTCCATCTATTCTTGCCTTTTTCATATGCAGAATAAGTTGGTTCCTTTCCTCTAGTACTTTTTTGTGAAATTATTTACCCGTATATTATCTTTTTTAACGTTCTTAAATATTTTAATTGCTTCCCTTTTGTCACATTGTAAAACTTTAATAAGAATTGGCCTCTTTTTATCTGTCATGTATATTTTTATTTTTTAACCTCGCTCACTTCTGCATTCAAATTTATATTAATTCGGTTTGCTTTAAAATTTTACCTACTTTTATTTCAACTTACTCCAATTTTTTTCCTCATTATCATTTACTTTCTGAACTATTGCACTTTCCTTTTATTTTACGTTCTAATTCTTTAATTGTATCTTCTTGCGTTTCCTGTAATTTTCGTAAGTAGTTGTTTTCATCTCCCAATTCCTGCGTTGCTTTTCTGTCTTGTTATTAATAGACACTATTTTTTTTAAGAACGAAAACATTTTTCTATATCTTCCATTTTGAAGCAGTGTACTGACTCATAATTAGTGTCCCGTGAACGCTATTGTTAGAAAATACTTAATTCGCCAATTGATACGTACCCGAACTGACATTTCTTGCTGCTTTAACACTGTCTAATTTATACTCGTTCAGCTCTTGTATTACTTGCACCTCCGCGTCGCCGCGAATGGCGGTATCACTGATTTCTTATTGTTACTCCTTCAGGTTACTAATCTGTGTATATTTTAATTTAACTAGTTATTAAATGCAGTTCTGCCAGTAAAATTTTCAACGTATTTGTCTTACAATAATCTCACCTCCTATCACTTTGTCTTCAGGACAGGATTGTACGACAGCGGCTGTATTACAAATATAAAATTATTGATAGTGTGCACAAAAAAATTATTCTTAAGCTAATTTGACATTCACAGTAATGCCTTACAGAAATTTGATCAAAGATTAGTTAAAAATGGCTCACCTTGAATATAAATCTAGGTCATGGCATCAGTTGATCGTTGCGTTACCCGTTTGGCCTATTCCAGTAATTTATTAACTTGTACTTAGGTAGTAAGCCCCAAAAGTATTAGGTCCACTTATATTTTAAGGATGATAGAATCAAACAAAGGGGTTAATTTTATGTTATTTAGCAATTTTTTTTAAAATCAAAAAAAAGGTTTTAATATTTTTTTTCCATTGAGTCAATTTTAACCTTCTTAGGTTTTTAATTTAGTCTACGCCATTCCATTAACTCTACCTTGTAGTACAGGATTATAGATTCACTCCTTGTAACTACTGATTGAAGAACTTCTTCTTTGTTGCTGCATCAGAATTTTAGAAAATTGTTCGCAACAGGCCACATTTCGCATGAAGGTGCGTATAAAGAATGTGCTGTATAGAAAACCTCTAACATTGATGATAATTCTTTTACTTTTAAATTCCTATCTTGCAGCACCTCAAGCTTGACAAGGGTGTCGTTTTCCTCCAGAACCACTTCAATTGGCCGACCTGCAAGTTGTTAGCTTTCGATGCTTTCTCTGCCTAAGCAAATTTTTTTTGCTTATACGCTCATAGTAAAATATGAAGGCAAAAAGTCACCACATATGTTATCCAAACGCTGTTTAATATCACAGAAATTAAAACCTTTGGTGAGATATTTAATCACGGCTCGCTATTCAATTTTGTATTTTGTGCAAAGTAACGCGGCACTATCATCTCGAATGACTATTGATACGAAACAGACAAATACTGCTATTTTGTTTCTATGATTACTGGAATATAAACATTCCCGAAATTTTTGGCGTTTTCCTAATATATTGCTTATAGTTACACTTTTATCTCTCGTTCATAAGGCGTGCAACCATATATTAATCAACATAGCTTGAATAACAGATTTCAAATATATAAAATTATTCAAAACAACTTTACTTACTCGTAATAATTTCAAACACTATAATGCATCATGCTATTGGTTCACGGATTGTTGGACCGTGGACGGAATTTGTAAACTCTCGACGTTTCGCTTACAACTGCAGCAGATGTCTTCAAAAGAGTGGGCTCGTAATAAACAAATTCTTAATCAACCCTGTCAATGCCGGCCATTATGTTATTGTAGTCACATATCAATTGATGTTTTATCACTTCGTCACCTTTCTTATATTTTACTGTACATGATAATAGGTTGTAAATTCTGTACAATGCATAAATTGTTTTTTTTTTGTCCTTTTAATAAGCTCTGATTTCTCCTTCCGTGATAACTTGTCCGTTGACGAGACTAAGTTAACTTATTCATCTTGTTACGACAACCAACTATTTCTATGTAACGTATGAGAACGAAGTAAAAATGACTTCCTATCTTTCAAAATGGAAGAAAATAAATTCAGAAGAAAAAGTATCTTCCTGACACCTAAATATTCTAAAATTATATGCAACGAGAAATTAGGGTACCTTGCGAAATTGTACAGAGTAAATAAAACGCGATATTTATGTTGCCCGCGGCTGAAGGGCTAAGAAACTGCCGTAATGTCTGCTCGTCATGCTTTTGTGTCACAAATGTGATACTGCAATTCTAGAAGTACAGGTGTTGGAAAAATAAGATTTACAACATACTGTATACAAATACCCACACACACACGGACTGATAACTTTACAAGTAGTCGAATCACAATCCAAGTCAAGAAAAGAACGGTTGTGAATACAGTCGATTGGGCACCTCAAACATGTCAATATTAGTTCTTAGATAATAAACTAAAACATCTCAAACAAATCTTACAAGGGTATAGCTACTCAAGGAAGGAGATAAGAATAACAATGGAACATAACAGAAGTGCACGCAAAATACAACCGAAGTCTCATTACCTTATATCTATAAGGTTACAAACCTGATAGGATAAATTCTGTATTAACACAAGGTAGAAACCCTCTAAACTACCACTACCAAGATACGGAACATGCTTAGACCAGTCAAAGACACAAAAAACCCACAGGAAACACCAGGGGTGTACCTTGTTCATGTGAGATAGTTTACATTGCGATTATAGGACGTACGACAACCACCAAAATAATGAAGCACCAGCAGCACCTATACCTTAATTAGCCCAGAAAATCAGTTACTTCTGAAAATGCTTTGGTAAATTTCGACTACAAGATAAAGTTTGAGCAAATACAAGTTTTGTCTAATTGTAGGAAGTATTACCGACGGTTATACAGAAAAAGCTTTTTCATTTATTTCAAACACTATACATTAGTGAAACGAGCCAAATACTCTCTATACCTAAACATTTTATTCTTTGTAGAGAATTGTATGTCTGTAAACGTAACTTAACGGACAAATTTAAAATATATAAAAGTTTTCAGCATGTATGTACTGAAGGAGTAAAATAACTTATGAAAACTTTACATATTTAAACTTTATAAATTTAAACTTTACATACTTTGTTTATACGAAATTGGGTTGCATGTTAAATAATGTGGCTTAAAGACTGAATTTAAAATACACATGCATTCTTAAAATAAACTTTAATAAAAAAAACAAATCTCAATAAATGCAAAAATCTATACCTGAACTAGACTAGCTTTATGTATGTAGTTTAATATTTTATCTTTCGAAATAGTTTCAGAACCAGCATTGTGTAACTTATCTTGCTTGACATAAAAGCAGTATAAAATACCTTGTAGTGGTTTATTGAAAAGATAATTTTAAAAAAAAATGTTAATGTAACTAAAATTACAATTTCAAAATTATATTTTATTCAGTAGATATTCAATAATGCATTGTTGAGTTTTATAAAAGTAATATCGTATATCGGAAGACAAGTAGCAACACTGATATATATATATATATATATATATATATATATATATATATATATATATATATGAAATTAATAGTCATTAATGTAATTCTATCCAAATTGTTGTATTTCGAGAAAACGGTGTGCCATAAAAATTGAGTTAAAAAAAGTTTGGGTAAGTAACACCAAAGAGGATTTTAAGATGTCTATGATACCGACTATAGTAAAATTCACTTTTTTTAAATAATATATATTAGCTGGCTCTACAAACAAGATGCAATACACGGCTATGGTACATGAATAAACTTATGACTAGGAGTACATTAATTTTTGAGAGAGGATTAAGTGAGTGCATTCACACCTCTGACTTACATTTGAGTTCTACTATTACTTAAAGCTAGTTAATCTAGAGTAGGTCCTGTGGTAGTTTATGCTTGATCCTAGAGTGTATGTTCTTTTGACCGAGGTTTAATTTAGTTGCACTTGTACACATCACTAATTTTTTAAAGAAGTTACTAGTTAGCTTGTGAATGTAGTCTGAGATTAGTGGAACACTTAACTCTTGATGTATTTGGCTGTTGCGTATGAACCAAGGGCAGTTAATTGCAAGACGTAGCACTTTGTTCTGCATAGTTTGAAGTTTCTTCAATGAAGTTTTGGGTGCGTTACTCCAAACTGGGCATGCATAAGTTAATATAGGGCGGACGATCGCCTTATAGATCAATAATGAGCATTCAGATCTAAGATGGAATTTTCGGTTGATCAGCGGGTACAATAGAATGAGTCTTGTGTGGCACTCATTAATTTTTATTTATGTGATACCCCAGTTGAGTTTTGAATGTAAGTGGACTCCTAGGTACTTTACTGCAGCATCCTTTGGGTTCCATGGTATATCATCATTGTTTAGTCTGACTGTTGGGAGATGGGTGTAACGTTTGAGTGCAAACATCTTTGCTTGCGATTTGGTAGGATTGATTTTTATTTTCCACTTTTTAAACCAGTCACACGTTATGTTTACTGCATTTTGTAGTCGTTCTATTGTTGTTTCAATTGTAGCGCCCTGCGTTAGTATCGCCGTATCGTCGGCAAACATGGCTAGCGTTGAATTGTTTACCGTGGGCAAGTCATGTACATAAAGGTTGAATAAGGTTGGACCCAATAGGCTCCCCTGAGGTACTCCTGCCTTTGTTGTTTTGATGCTAGAAAGCGTTGCGTTGATTCTTACTCTGAAAGTTCTGTTGTTGAGAAAGGAATTTACAATTTTTATTATATAAGCCGGGATGTTTATCTTGATCATTTTATACAGGATTCCTTCAAGCCAAACCTTATCAAAGGCTCTTTCCAAATCTAGAAATATTGCTGCGGTATATTTTTTTCTTAAACCCTTTCTCAATGAGTTCTGTTAATCTAATAAGTTGGTGAGCTGTTGAGTGCGACCGTCTGAACCCAAACTGGTGAGGCGGAATGACTTCGTTTTCGAGTATAAAGTCTTGCAGACGAGTGAGTATCACCTTTTCCAGAAGTTTGGCTAGGGTAGATAGTAAGCTAATAGGTCGGTAGCTATCAGGATTGTGCTTGTATTTTCCAGTTTTGTAAATTGGTAGTATGTTCGCAGTTCGCCAAGGTAGTGGAAAGTAACCTAGCCTCATACAGCCATTACAAATTGACGTTAGGTAGGCTACTGCTTTTTTGGATAGGTGTTTTAATATTTCGTTGTTTATCAAGTCTGGTCCAGGGGACTTGCGCCTAGGAAGACGCTGTATGTATAGCCTCAGTTCTTGGGCAGTCACAGGGGTTATTTCAGTAGTCTCCCGTATATAAAAGTCAGCTAAAGTGTTTGCTATTTGGGTCGCAAGTATGGGGTCGTGTTCATCTGCATTTGGAGTAAAGACTTTCTCTACGTGTGTTTGGGTTGCAAATGACCAAGATACAGTGAAAATAAAAAATGGTTAATTAGGATTACTGTAAGGGTGAGATTTAGTAAGGGTTGAGTGAGCGCAGGTCCAATCAATAAAACACATAGGGTTACGCGAAAGTTACTACTTGCCTAGGCATAAAACCTCTCGCGATTAGAGAGGAAAGCCGGGGCAAGAGTCGGCTTTATTGGTAGTTGTAAACTTAAGCTAAATGCAATTCATACCAAAAACAATAGTAAACGACAATACAAATCATCGTGTCGCAACGTCGCTAGTGGCGCGAACGCAATTACGCAAGCCGCAAGGTACCTTTCCGCACGCAATGAGAGCTCTCTACCTGGGCGAGTGTATGCCGTCCCGTCCCGCCGTCCACGGACATCGCTCACTGAGGATGACCAGCTAGGCGAACGGGCCCAACCCCCCACGGGGCTCCATAGAAGGAACACGGACCTCCGAGCTTCCTTACCCAGGAACACACACCGCCCTTACAACACAATAGGACGCATACGCAACAAACGTACAGAGTCCTCACTGAGCTGTGTCCTTGTCACGCAGGCTCGAGCAACACGGGGTTGCCGCAAAGCACTACGCCGCAAAAGGGCCACGAACGCGCCGTGACTCCTTCCCCAAGGCGCACATACTGCCCTTACAACACAATAAGACGCATACGCAACAAGCGTGATCACGCAGGTTCCTCACGCAATGAGAGCTCTCTACCTGGGCGAGTGTATGCCGTCCCGTCCCGCCGTCCACGGACATCGCTCCACGAGGATGACCAGCTGGGCGAACGGCCCAACCCCCCACGGGGCTCCATAGAAGGAACACGGACCTCCGAGCTTCCTTACCCAGGAACACACACCGCCCTTACAACACAATAGGACGCATACGCGACAAACCTACAGATTCCTCACTGAGCTGTGTCCTTGTCACGCAGGCTCGAGCAACACAGGGGTGCCGCAAAGCACTACGCCGCAGAAGGGCCACGAACGCGCCGTGACTCCTTCCCCAAGGCACACACCGCCCTTACAACACAAGAGGACGCATACACATCAATCATCACGATTACACACTGACCTGTTTCCTGTCACGCAGTCCTCTATCCCTTGAAAGCAGCGTACTGGCGCTAACGTCTGGAAGGCTCAACGGGCTCGAGTCAAGTCTCTGCGCTGAATGTCGCGCGGCGCCACCCGCGAGCGCCTGCACCCTTCTCCTAAAGCCCAGTGGCGGCGCATCCGAGAGAGGGTCCAGCGTCTCCGATACAGCGGCGGCGCCAAGTTAAGTATCTTTTGTAAAGGCGCACGGGCGCCCGGTAGTAAAGCGAACATCCGCCCGCCTTCGTCCTACGGACGAACCAATACCTGATAGCGAATCTATTTTCCCTGCCATCTTTCTCTAGCAGCAACGGACACAAACGCGAAATGTGACGCCGAAGAGCTGTCGTGGCGGTTTTTACCGTGACCACTCGTACTAAATTGTCCGGTCCCGGGTGTACTTCGATAACTCTACCCAACGGCCACTTCGAGGGCGGATAGCGGTCATCCCTCACGAGCACCAGCCGGCCCACGCAAAAATTCTCGGTCGGTTCCCTCCATTTCTCCCTCTGTTGGAGATGGAGCAGATATTCAGATGACCAACGCTTCCAAAACAAATTCCTAATTCTCTGGAGCAACTGAAAACGATTCAATCTATTTTGCTGTACCTCCGGCAGGTCAGCATCAGGAAGCAATACGGACGCACAGCCGTGTAGAAAATGAGCGGGGGTGAGGACCTGCAGATCCTCCAGATCTGCGCTCAAAGCGGCCAGCGGGCGAGAATTGAGACACGCCTCGATCTCGACTAGGACAGTCGCTAATTCTTCGAAGGTGAGAATGTGATCACCCACAACTCTCTTCAGATGATGTTTTACCGATTTAACTCCCGCCTCCCACAACCCGCCGTAATGTGGGGCACTAGGCGGGATAAAGACCCAGTCAGTCCCATCATTCGCGAGGACCGGAGCGAGTTCCCGATAAAATTCGGACGCACGTTGGAACATCGAAGCTATCTCCATATCTGCCCCGCGGAAGTTCGTGGCGTTGTCGCTGTAGAGCTTCTTACTAATGCCGCGCCGGCCCACAAAACGCCGGTACGCACTAAGGAACGAGGCCGAGGTCAGGTCGCCGGCGACTTCGAGATGAATCGCTCGCGTGGAGAAACATACGAAGACGACTATATAGCCCTTGTACGCCTTGTGGCCGCGCCCCTTCGTACTACGCACCTGGATAGGTCCCGCGTAATCTAACCCTGTGACCGCGAACGGCCTACCAGCAGTTACGCGCTCAGCTGGAAGTACTCCCATCAATTGCTGGGCGGTTTGGGGCTTGACCCGTTGGCAGGTCACACATTTGCGAATCACCGACCTTGCCAATCGATTAGCTCCCACAATCCAAACTTGCTGCATCAGAATGCTAACAGTCAGAGTAGGCCCACCGTGTAAGCAACGGCAATGAGCAAAACGTACAAATAAGAGACTGAGGCTGGAGTCTCGCGACAGGATCGGGGGATGCTTACTCTCGAAAGAGAGCATGGAATTAGCGAGTCGTCCACCGACGCGCAAGATGCCTTCACTATCGACGAACGGATTGAGCTTGCTGAGCCGCCCGCGCTTTGACAAGCTCTTGCCCTCTCTCAGTAATTTCAACTCTTCGGAAAAGCAGTCAGCCTGCGCCAGTTTGACTACACTTTTACGCGCTTCAGCCAGCTCGGATGCTGTGAGGAAGGACGGAAGGGGCTGTTCCTTCCCTTTACGCCTCCGCAGATTGAGAATCGGGCGTCTGCAGAAGGCGACAACGCGAGTCAAGCGAGTCAAAGATGAGTAACGGATTAATAGGTCGTTTTCCGGGGGCAACGGACGGGCGTGTGCGACCTGACGTTTTTCCATCGGTGCCGGCCAATTTTCCCGCACCTCGGCGAGCCACGGAGGCCCCTGCCACCAAATCTTATTTTTCGACAGCTCTATGGCGCCAGCACCCCGCGTGGCCAGGTCTGCAGGATTTTCTTTAGTTGGCACGTGTGCCCAGGTCGCGGAGGGTAATTCCGTCTGAATGAACGAAACTCGATTAGCGACAAAGGTTTTCCAAGCACACGGATGTTTGCGCAGCCAAGTAAGCACAACTTGGCTATCTGACCACGCGAAAATAGGTGCTGTCTTAAGGAAATCTAACTTTCTCACGTGACAAATTAATTTAACGAGAAGCGCAGCTCCACATAGCTCTAAATTCGGTATGCTGACAGTTTTTACAGGAGCAACCTTTGTCTTCGCGGCCAGCAAGGAAACGCGAAATTTATTATCCCCCTTGTCGACACGCAAGTAAACAGCGGCCGCGAAGGCGCGAGACGACGCGTCAGCGAAACCGTGGATCTGCAGGGAGCAAGTAGCCGAGACGCCCAACCACCTATCAATAGACAACAGTGGCAAATCGGCCAACGATTTGCAGTACGCATACCATCGCTCGCGGACTTCGGCAGGCAATGGCGCATCCCAATCGCACTTCTGGATCCACAAGTCCTGCATTAAAATTTTCGCCGTAACCGACACCGGAGATAGCCAGCCAAGCGGGTCGAACAGGCGAGCGATGTTAGAGAGGACAGCGCGTTTTGTTGAGGCGGCCGAAAGCTCTGCAACATCTTTAACGCTGAATCGGAACTGGTCATGAACCGGGCTCCAGAGGACCCCGAGTGTTTTTACGGACGCCTCCTCGTCGATTTGCTTCACCGCGCTCTGTTGGATCGGAGGGGGGACTAGCTCAGGGTGATTCGCGGCCCATTTATCGAGCGATATTCCAGCCGAAGCCAATATCTGCCCGAGCTCAACCCTCTTTTTCACCGCGGTGCACAGCTCGTCTGCTCCAGCATACGTATCATCGACATACGTCTCGTAATTGAGACAGGCAGCCCCAAGCGGGAACCGAGCACCCTCATCCTCGACTAGCTGCAGCAGCGCGCGAATGGCGAGAAAAGGCGCGCAGGCCGTCCCGTAGGTGACGGTTGTCAAACGGTACTCCAGCGGCTCGGAGTCTGCAGTAGGCGCCCACACGATTCTCTGAAGCTCTTGGTCTTCCGGAGCCACGCGAATCTGCCGAAACATTTTAACGATGTCCGCGGTAAACACATACAAGTATCGGCGCCAATTTAATAAAATAAGCGATAGATCCCGTTGCAGAGGGGCACCCGGGAACAAAAAGCTATTGAGACAGAAACCATCCCGAGTCTTTCTAGATGCGTCGAAAACTACTCTGAGCTTCCATACAGACGGCGACGCCTGCACCACCGCGTGATGAGGTAAATACCACGCCCTGTCGTTTTGCGCTTCAGAGACAGGAACCCGCACCATATGCCCTAAGTGTTCGTATTCTTCCATAAAATCTTGGTAGGCCAGCGCCAACTTAGGATCGCGCGAGAACCGACGATGCATAGACGAAAGAGATCCGCGCGCCATTTGTTTCGTCTCGGCCGCGGCGCGAGGCAATTCAGCCTTAAGCGGCAGCCGGACTACAAAACGTCCTTCTGCATCACGCTCATGCGTCTCCTTAAACAATTTTTCGCAAGACTCCTCGTCGGGTTTTAAACCGATCGGCGGCAACGGCAGATCCTCGAGTTTCCAAAATCGCTCCAACGCGCGGTTCAACTCGTCCGACTCAGCACAGTGCAGAGCCTGTACCGCTACCCGCGATTCAGATCGCTCCGCCCGCCGTGAGGTCTCTCCCTGTAACGCACCCGAAAGGATCCAGCCGAACACCGTATTCTGCGCGACAATCCGCGAAGAAGGAAAACCCATCATACCAGGACGCAGCAACTGCCCATATACGTCAGCGCCCAAAACGAGGTCGATCTTCTTTGAGATGAAAAAGTCGGGATCCGCCAGCTGGATCCCAGCGAAGCGGTTTGTGTCTAAGTTAGGAATGCTGTTAGCCGGAAGCTGCGAAGTGAGACGCGGCAGGACGAGCACACTCGTATGAAGCTCGAAGTTCGGATCGGCCGAAGATTTCAAAATGAGTTGTGTACGCGCGCGTGCGGTGCCCGTCGAACTGGCGCCAAGACCGGTTAAAGTGACATATGCGCGCTCCTTCTGCAGGCCCAACAGCTGCACGATTGATTCGGTGACGAATGAGACCTCGGAGCCCTGATCTAAGAGCGCGCGGGCCACGGTGCTAGTCCCAGCCAGACTTACAATCTTAACACGGGCTGTAGCCAAAATGACTTCATGTCTTGGCAGCGGGGCCATGGCAGCGTGCATGACCACCGCCGGCGACAAAGCGCCCCGCCCGCCACGTCGAGAACCACCCGGCTTCTGCAGCGCGGAGCCCCGCTGCTCAGACCTGGCTGAGGCCTTAAGATGAAGCAGCGAATGGTGTTTCCCTTTGCACACAGGGCAGCGCCTCGAAGACGAGCACGCACTACCCATATGCGGCCCCAAGCAGTTAAAGCAAGCCCCCAAACGACGCACCGTTGAGCGTCGGTCCTGAGGGGCCTTCTCCATCAACTTGGTACACTTCCAAAGCGGGTGGGTAGCGGAGCACAATCTGCACTCGGAAGGCCCAGACTGCTGAGCGGCATTAGCGAGGAAGACTTTTCGAGCATGGGGCGATCCCGAGCCAGAAGCTGGCCTCTTTTCTGCGGCGCGAACTGCCGATACCATTCCAAGTGCTTGCGCTCTATTTTCCAAAAACCTGACAAGTTCGGAGTACTTCGGCTGGAAACCCGTCGCGTCAGACGCATCCTCCACATCAACCTCCGAGTCCCTGACACTGAGTTCGGCCTCCCACAACTTTCGCGACTCCGGGTCTAAGCGATCTGCCAACACGAAAACAAGCCAGACATCCCAATGCTCAACCGGCAACTTTAAATTTCCCAACGCCCGGACAATTCTTTGGGCTTCATCCACGAAGGCCCGCATCTCAAACGCTGACTCCCTTTTCATATACGGCAATTCTACCAACGATCGGAGCAGCTTGTTGATAATCAGTCGCGGATGGCTGTACCGTGCTTTCAACGCCTTCCAAGTGCTCGCGTAGTTCGCGTTGGTAATCGACACGTCTCGAACGAGCTCCGCGGCCCCATCGGTCAAACACAACTTCAAATACTGCAATTTAGTAGCATCAGATAGACCGTGGCTAGCGTGCACCAGAGAAGTGAAAAGGTCGCAGAAGCTCGCCCACTCCTCGTATCTCCCGGAGAAGGTAGGCAACGGCAGTCGAGGCAGCTTCGCGACCCGCGACTCGGAGCCGACCTCCGAAACACAACTATCGGTAATTGTCTTCTCGAAAGGAGTCAACAACATCAACATCTCGTCTAGCGCGCCCTCGTACACCTCCTGCATGCGATCAAACCGTTTCTCAGTAATATAGGCATCAGCCTCGACGTCGTCTCTGACGACAATATCCGCGTTTGTTTTACGCGCCTCCGACCAAATCTCTCTGATGGCGTCAAGCCGCGACTGCACGATATTACGCGTGAGAGACTCACGCGGTTTTGCGACCAAACGCTCGCGAATGCTCTTGATTTCGGCTTCGCGAGCCACCTGCATTGCCGTCAACTTTCGTAAAGCGATAGGTGCCATTGTCCACGTCACTTCTCACCTTCCAAATGATTCCCGAATCTACGTGTATTTTAGAACGGAGGAATCAACCAAGTCACTCGTATCTGCGAGAAAAGACGGTGGTAGACTGAAAGACGATACGCACACGCGCGGGGTGCGCTAACCTCCACGCTACCGTAATGCGGCCTTGAACGTGCTTCAACACGAAAGTTCGCCCGGCACCGAATCCCGTTACTAACCGACCCGGCTCAACCCATAAACCATAAATTTCCAGAACACAAAGGCCCCTGGAAGGTTCCAGAAGGGAAAAAATCCCGTTTACATGCTTGACTATCATCTGCAAGAAAATATGCATAACACACCAAATTTGAATTGAGAAGACCTTGCACTCACTCCTCACCCGGGGCACCATGTTTGGGTTGCAAATGACCAAGATACAGTGAAAATTAAAAATGGTTAATTAGGATTACTGTAAGGGTGAGATTTAGTAAGGGTTGAGTGAGCGCAGGTCCAATCAATAAAACACATAGGGTTACGCGAAAGTTACTACTTGCCTAGGCATAAAACCTCTCGCGATTAGAGAGGAAAGCCGGGGCAAGAGTCGGCTTTATTGGTAGTTGTAAACTTAAGCTAAATGCAATTCATACCAAAAACAATAGTAAACGACAATACAAATCATCGTGTCGCAACGTCGCTAGTGGCGCGAACGCAATTACGCAAGCCGCAAGGTACCTTTCCGCACGCAATGAGAGCTCTCTACCTGGGCGAGTGTATGCCGTCCCGTCCCGCCGTCCACGGACATCGCTCACTGAGGATGACCAGCTAGGCGAACGGGCCCAACCCCCCACGGGGCTCCATAGAAGGAACACGGACCTCCGAGCTTCCTTACCCAGGAACACACACCGCCCTTACAACACAATAGGACGCATACGCGACAAACCTACAGATTCCTCACTGAGCTGTGTCCTTGTCACGCAGGCTCGAGCAACACGGGGTCGCCGCAAAGCACTACGCCGCAGAAGGGCCACGAACGCGCCGTGACTCCTTCCCCAAGGCACACACCGCCCTTACAACACAAGAGGACGCATACACATCAATCATCACGATTACACACTGACCTGTTTCCCTGTCACGCAGTCCTCTATCCCTTGAAAGCAGCGTACTGGCGCTAACGTCTGGAAGGCTCAACGGGCTCGAGTCAAGTCTCTGCGCTGAATGTCGCGCGGCGCCACCCGCGAGCGCCTGCACCCTTTCTCCCTAAAGCCCAGTGGCGGCGCATCCGAGAGAGGGGTCCAGCGTCTCCGATACAGCGGCGGCGCCAAGTTAAGTATCTTTTGTAAAGGCGCACGGGCGCCCGGTAGTAAAGCCCGAACAACGTGCGCGGCCAATATTTCTGATTTTTCTTCTTCAGATGAGTGGGTCGTGTTGTTATCTACTAATGGATAAATAACATTTGGTTGTCTTAGCAATCTTTTAGTTGCCTTCCACATAGTGGAGTCACCGGGATGAATATCTTTAAGGTAACTATTGTATCTTATTATTGGAAGGTTATCTAGCTCTTGTTTTACTAAATGATTTAATTTGTGATACAACGTTTTATAGTATGGTAGTCGTGACCTTTGCCATTCTCTTCTGTATCTGTTTTTTGATCTTATAAGCTTTATTATATAATCAGGTGTTATGTTGTGCGAAGCAATATTTCTTCGTTTCCGTGGTGTTGTAGCTTCTTGTGGGCTTTCTTGTATTGCAGCCGTATATTGTGTTATTGCTTCATCGATACACATAGGAGATTGTAGCGGTCCCGTCCAGGTTAGTTTTGGTCTAGCTTTTTGAAAAGTTGTCCAGTCGGTTATTCCATCAACAAGTTTAGGAGTAGGTGGCTTTATTTGAGGTATGTCATAGAACGACAAGATTACGGGTAGATGGTCCGAGTCTAGTTCGTTTGTTACCGTTTGTTGGATTGGTTTTTGAAGATTCTTGTGTAGCACAACGTCTAAAATGTCAGGCTGATAGTCAGCCCTATACGGATAGTAGGTAAATTCATTAGGTGCTGATATAAGTATGCAATGGTTCGCCGTAATGTTGTGTAGCCTTATACCCTCAGGGTTGCTAGTTCGGCATCCCCAGGTGGTGTTTTTTGCATCGTAGGCTCCGTACTGTTGAATAAGTTACCTATATCGAGGTCTAATAGTCTTTTATTGGATTGTTTGTACGCAGAGATTAATTTTAGGGGCAGTTACTACCCATGTGTACTTGTATGGCTACAGCTTCTAAGTTTTCTATATCAACAAGATGAAGTAGGTGATGTTTTAATTTTTCTTTACTATGATCGCTACTCCCCGGAGGCCTTATCAAGCTACTCTATCTTTTCGGTGCACTAAATATCCTGGGATGCGGAATGCTTCAGTGTTAATAAAGTGCGTTTCTGTTACACAAGCGATATCTATGTCATAACGAGTCATAAAATCAATAAAAATGAGCGTTGCATTTTAGACCATTGGCATTCAATTAGTCAAGGTTAATTTAGTAACTATTTGCTGTTTATTTGGGTCCATTAGTTAGCAAGGTAGGAAGTATAGATGCTAATAATGGCGTTAGTTTTCTAGGTGTGGAATGAGTAATTCAACAAGTTTTGTTAATATAGTTGTGATAAAGTCAGTTGCGTTTTGAGATTCGCCCGCCTGGTTGGCATTAGCTTGGGGTGCACGTCCTTGGCGTTGACTAGGTGAGGGCGGCTGGTTTATGGCTCTCCTGCTTATTTAAGGTTGCTTGTGCAAATGTCTTATTCGGTGTTCTGTAGTTGCTATTTGTTGACTGCTTTATCTTAAGGAAGTAGCTGCATCCTCTATAGTTTGCGGGTGTTTTTCCAAACAGTTAATACACTGTGGTTCCTCATTTGGTTTTTGGGGCAGTTATCATATAGATGGTTACCTGTGCATTTCACACATCGTGGCAGAGATTGGCAGTAGTTGCGCGTGTGGCCATATAGTTGGCATTTTTACACTGCAGGATTTCTGAAGATTTTCTTCGTAGTTCAACGTCAATTACCCAATAATTAAGTCTTGTTAAGCTAAAGATTTTCCTACCTTCCTGTGTATTTTCAAGATCCACCGCACAAAGGAATTGGATATCTATTCTTGTTATACAAGCGCAATCTTTTAATGGGGTATTTTAAGGCTGTTAATTCGGTTTCTATTTCTTTTCCGTCAGTGATACAGGAATATTCCGGATAATTACCGAGAGATTATTTGTTTCTGGGTCCTTAAAAGTGTGATAACTTAATTTCATTTCACTATAGTGTTTTGTTATACATCGATAATCTTCTATGCTTGTTAGACTTAATCTTAGTTGATTGTTTTTGTGGACTGTTGTAAATTCAGTTGAGGTTTTATCTTTTAGTTCCTGTAGTATTTCCTGGTAATTGAGCTTATCCGCATTATGCAAATATAAAGGTGGGATTTTTATTTTCTTTTCAACGGGTACTGGTGTGACTTGCGTCTGCAGATTAGCTGTATCCATCGAGTTGATTGCCGCAGCGTGCTTGCCTTGATAGATAATTTTGCCAGCATTTTCGATTTGTTTTTCATTTAAATAGAATTTGTTTTTTGTAATTAAGTTTTCTGGCTCGAACAAATATTTTTTATTCGGTTCATATTCTGATGGCGATAAATCGCCACTGTTTCTTTTGTTATAGTTAGCGCTCATAATGCACAGGAACCCCTCCGCAGGGGTTCTATTATAGTGAATTTAGTACTTACTAATATTAATTGTTGTAGGAAATGCACTATCACTAGTAATAGCCACAGGCGGCGATAACACGCGATAGCCGTTGACACTTGTATTTTCGAGCGAGCGGAACGGGACACCGATCTTAACGCTAGGAAAGTCAAATCGCAACTCTCAAAATTTATTTAAAACACTGAGTAAACGTGAGCTTGTCTATAAATACAATTTTCAAATAATAGAAGACAAATTTAAAAGAATGTGCGTAAGAAGTTTATAATCTAAACGGATCTTACAAAATCTCACTGAAATACATAAAATACATATATCTATCACCCGTAACTATTAAATTAAACATTAATCATGAAGACTGAGTAGGTGCAGACATATAATCTAAACAAGGTCATGTTATACTCGAGGTAAGATGCCAATCCCTGGGAGACATTATGTAAAGACATCATGGCTATGAACATCAACGGTAATGCTTTTTGAGAGTTTTATGAAAATGACAAATTGTAACATCCGATATCTACCATTTCTTCTTCAAATGTGATATCTACAATTGAATGCGTTTACAGACATTAATAACGCCAACTATTTCAATATCAGACCGCTTGTAATTTACATTATAATAATAAAAATATATAAAATACACAACCATCTCGATACAAATATACTAAGTGAAGGGCATACAACTCCATATTTAATTAATCTGCAGCTAATCTCAGTCCTGGAAAATCAAATACATCTTCCCAGCGTATCATACAACACTCCATAAGGACAGCAGTCCAAAACCTAGATGTTGAACTAGTTCGGATTTCTCCCCTGTCACTTCATCACTGACCAGCTTCTCCAGGTTGTGCAAGAAATAAGAAGTAGTACACGACAACAGATTTTTGTGATATGGCTACCGATTTTGACAAAGTGAGGGGTAACGAACTGTTGTTTAAATTATATCCAGCTGCAAATTGCGCAACTTATACTTCAATTCTTGTCCTATCGAAAGTCGTCGAAAAAACATCTTCGAGCCAGTACATCCCAAAGCTTAGATGCAGTCGCTCGTACTCTTTAACACGTGCGTCAGCAACATTCCCAAGACAATGACCCACTTTTTACAGACGACGCTGTGATACAGTAAAAATTGCTACGATCCTCCCTTTTAATACAACTGGATCTGATCGAATGATAATGCGATAGGTAAATAATCAATATCAATGAGAATGACGTTGTAGTCTTGTTTTTTACTACCTTTAAGCAATAAAAAACTCACCTAGTGAGTTTACGGAAAGAACATAGTAAATTAGACAAATGTCAATGAGCAACAAGCTGATCACATAAAACAATGATAAATCCTATTATGATTTGTTCCTGCACTATTTGGGGATTTTCAGCAAAAATGTAGGATCAATCGGTGCTTCTAGCTAACGTATAAAATAAAAAACATCCCACAGAGCAATGGAAAAAATATGATAACCAATTTTAGAACACACAAAATAAGCTGAGAAGGAATAATATAAATCACTAAAGTAAATGGTGTCAAATAACAAATTTAAAATAGATTTATACGAAATATTTAAGCAGAAATAATACAAATAGAAAGAATAATAAGATCAAAGAATAGACACCATAAGAACTAAAAGAGAAAGCATTATACCATCTGGTACAATTAAATAAGAACACGTTGAATTAAGGTCAAGTTTATTTTATTTCGTTTTATTTATTTACAAAAGTTATATGCAATGCATATAAATTTATTAAAAACTTCTCACAGAAGAATTTGTAGTAAATTAGATAGTGTGTGAAAATATGTTTAGTATTAAAACTATTAATTTTAAAGTTGATTTTTATTAACATTAGTTAAGCTACATTAAAATTAAAAAATTGGCTATAAAGTAAGTTACACAACATGGTGCCAAATGCTTAGAAATGATAAACTACCGTATAGTTAGCATAAGTAGAAATACCTTAACATCAAAAATCTTTATTATTTATGTTCTCACAATATTAAAAACAACTTTTAAGCAAAAGAAACCAATAAATCTTAAGTCTATAAATATTATAAATATTTTTAAATATTCTGAAAGCACAAAATTGAGGAAATCTAAATTTAATATAAAAGTGCCTAAAAACAAATTAAAAATTTTGGCTTGATACTTAGACGTAACGAATGAGTTGTGACTGGCATAGCCCAATGCTCGTTGACTATTTTACCAGGAGGATCGTGCTTTTTTATTGAAAGAATTTTACCGAAACAGTGTTTGTGCAACTATCGTAGCGAAATTTCTCATAGATTATCATTTACATAACGTAAATGTAACACCGCCATAGCTTGTATTAACGTCAGATGAGAAAGCGGAAGTAGGTTATAATTGAAAATTTAAACTAAACAGATATCGAAGAATTAAAAATAAGTTTCTGTATAAGGCTGGCAAAATGATAATCACAGCGAGAATGAGAAAAAAGCAACTTTAAGAAAATAATAACATAGAGCAGCAACTTTGAATATAAAATCGAAGAGTTAGAAAACTCAAAAAATTATAGAAATTGAGAATAAGCCCATAGATATATGTGCATCAAGTGAAAGCAAGAAATAGAAAAAGAGTTTGGTGTAAAAGCATGTGTTCTGCTATAATGGCATTAAAACTAATGAAAGAGCAAAAGGAAAACTGCATGCTAATATAAAAGAATATTAATGACTGTAGAAAAGTTCATGTTATTTCATCAAGCATACTGTATACAACTATAATCATAAACAAGTAAAAATTGCATTTATTGTCGTTTTATAGTCCAAAAGAAGCAAAGTCAAAAAATTAAAAGAAAATGTCTTACAAACAGTTAAACGATGAAATAAATAATCTACCTGAAGATGAAATTATATTCGTAATGGGAGGCTTTAATGCCAGAGTATGCAGTACTTCTATTTTTGGTAGTATTTCCTGAATAAAAATGGTGTATTGTTGCTGCATTTTTGTGAAGCAAATAACTTAAATATATGCAGCAACACATTCTTTGATTTAAAGCATCAATACAAATATTCGTAGAAGAACAATACATAATAAAGATCTACAATAGATTAAATAGTTAAAACATATTGCCTTTTTAAATGTTGAAACATTAAGTTATGCAAACATTGAGGGTAAACCATTTTGCGCACTAAAAAACTTGATGTAAGCAAAGCAGAAGAGAATTTGCAAATAATGTAATTGGAATAAGAAAATGAGCGGCCACAGAGAGCGTCCTTCATGGTCGAAAGGTCCTGTGATATTGCCATTCGCGCAGTCTTGTGTCCGTCGGCCGGCATTCGTGGAATCCACATTGAAGAAACTTTCCGCATTTTTAGTTCATCATGCAAAATGGACTCCACAGATCCTAAGGAAATGTTAAGTTTAGAGGCGATATTTTCCATAACAACTTGCTCCACTCGCGCAATCACGGGTGGTTCGTGGGCGAGGCTGCTTCAGTTCATTGTCACACAACTCTCAAATTTTTTAAACTTTTGCACCCACAATTGCACAGTTTTAACATCCGTAACGCCTTCACCACATGTCTCACTCAATGTTGTACTTGAACACTATATGTCGGAATTTAAAATATGCAAAACAGCACTTACTGCAATAGCGGCAATTCGATCTGTGTACATTATATTGTGCTACCATATATACTGTTAATTCAAAAATGTTTTCTCAGTCTTTTAAAATTAACTGCAGCTTTCTACTTACTCATACTGCTGAAAAAAAAATTTGGAGACTTGAACGCACCTCGTATACTCATTAGTGCCAAAAAAACGTTGGGAACAAAAATGTTTTTTTTAGGTGCACTTACAGGCACTGCAGCCTCAAGGGCTTATTGTGTCCACTAACATGCACTTGTTCTAGGACATTCACACACACCCATGTGTTTAACGAGACTCGAACTCTGGTTGAACCATCTGAACCACCGCGTCCCCGAACAAAACTGGTTAGTAGGACTCAAACATATTTACACAAACCCTGGCTTACACATAACATTAAATAAAAAGGTACGGAAAAAAAGACAAGCGTTCTTGGTTTAAAAATTTACCTTAACTAACCGAATTATTAAGAAACAAAGCTTATAAGAAATATTAAAAAACATTACTGGAAAAAGCCAAAAAATATTTTTATGGTTTACAAAAATAAATATGGTAGGTAATACACAACAAAAAACAAGAAGATTTAAGAATACATAGAAATAGATAGGATACACAGAGGGATGGATTTGTTACTTTGGATATTTATTAAATTATATTTTGTAAACGCACAAAAAAATTTAAGAGTTTATTATCAATTAGAATATTATAATACGTACATACATATGCAGATATTCCACAAACTGATGTGATGGTTATATACATAGCATAGAAGGAATAACACCCAGCGGTATTATCTTACAACAATAAAATATATTTGTAACATTTACAGTATATTATAACTAAGTGGTCTAGGCTGCCACATCTGTTGGCCATAGCCTAAGGTAAAAAGTACCATAAATAAATTAAAAAGTGCAATAACAAATTGTAAATATAAGACTCACCTGGAAGAAATCAGATATATAATGAAATGTTGAAATACCAAAAGAATTAAAGAAAATTACAAAATATAAAATTTCAGGCAAATAGAGAAATGGTAGGATAATATTAATATTTATTAATAAGAATAAATGCAGAAACCTAACCTTCCAATTAACAGCCAAAATGTTAACAAATAAGCTTACCTTAATAATACCATTACGAGACAAAGAACAGGGACTTTGCACTTGGTGTTCTTGCGTTAGCGCTACTTTCGTAATTTTCTAAATCACAAAAAAGGATTTAGAATTTAATTTAACTACATAAATTTGCATTGAACTTAGCAAAGGCACGGAGTAGCAACCGAAGAGCTATTTAAACTCATACAAATATATGCACCAACAATAGAACTTATATCAACCTTTAGCTTTATTTTTGTTTTATTTAGTATTTTATATATCTTTACAGGTAAAACATAACAATGGGTAGCCGTCGACACTTGACACAAGAGGAAATAAATTGTATTCTTAACGAAGATGAAGTGGATTTTTTCGACAAAAGTGACATCGAGTTCGAGGTGAAAGAAGTGTGTATTGATCAAGAAGAGCGTGATTTTGATACTCAGCAGAGTAGAGAAGAATTATAAAATAAATCAGTGCCGCTAGTTTTAGAATACTATTTAGGCAAGGACAAGAAAACAAACTGGTCAAAAAATGCCACAAGCCAACGAATAAGACAAAGAGCTCACAATATTGTTTTACATTTATCTGGGCCAAAAGAAGAAGCTTGAAATGCTAAGATTAATAGTGATTGTTTTTAATTATTTTTTGGTAAAAATGTAATAGATTTCATTCTAAGATATACTTCTTTTTCATGTGCGTAATCCGTTCCGGGTGTTCACGATCAATATGGCAATCTTAACTTTGTTGACGGCTGTTCGAAAGAGGTCTGCCGTTGTCATTGAGAACCAAGATCTTAAATTCCTTAGCCAGGAGATGCGCCTGCGTCCGGGTTCTCTCTTTCCTAGCACTTTACCTTGTAGTATTCGTTGAAGTGTACCATAACGTTGTTCATTCCTCATAATATGTCCGAAATACTGTAACTTTCTGATTTTTATAGTATTTACGATTTCAGTTGTTTTGTTCATTCTTAGTAGTACTTCAACATTCGTCACATGGTCGACCCAAGATATTCTCAATATTTCCCTGTACGTCCACATCTCAAAGGCCTCAAGTTTCTTCATTAATGCTCCTGTCAGCGTCTAAGTCTCAGCTCCATACAACAGGACAGAGAACACATAACATTTTAATAGTCTAATTTTTGTATTCAAGTTTAGATCTCGAGACTTAAACACTTTCTGCATGTTTACAAATGTTGATCTGGCTTTCTCAATCCTGCACTTTATTTCTTTAGAGTGGTCCCATTGACTATTATTGACGTACCTAGGTAATTTCTTGATGTTACTTGGAGAGGCAGGCGTGTAAATAGCCGCTCTCGTGGTGCGGTGTGGGATAATTCCGTAGTACGGCCCGTATTGTAACGTCAACCGATAAGGCCCAAATCGTCCCTTAAACGGCCGTCGCGAAAGCGGATGGGGGCGGCTACCGATATCAACCAACGAGTATTGCCAAATCGCTCACCTGAATCGGCTTCGGCTTCGTCGGCGATTGTTCCACGGTGGCCACCTTGCTGCGCTGTCTTCTTGTATGTTGCGGGGTATTAAAAACACGACCGAACTGGCAGCGCTGCGGTGTGCGTAAGTTTCTTGCGGGTGTTAAAACACGACCGAATTGGCCGCGCTGCGGTGCTGGTATTTGCGGGCTGTTAAGACACGACCGAATTGGCCGCGCTGCGGTTTGCGTATTGCGGGTTGACAAGACACGACCGAATTGGCCGCACTGCGGTGCGTGTATTTGCGGGTGTTAAGACACGACCGAATTGGCCGCGCTGCGGAATGCTTATGTGCGGGGTGTTAAGACACGACCGAATTGGCCGCGCTGCGGATTGCGAATGTTGCCGGGCTTCGCGCCTGGCTTAGCGGTAGGTCTTTGCGGGAAAATTTTCATTCGACAGCACCTTTCATATCAAAAGGTGCCGCCGACGGCGTATGCAGACTTGTCGGCTGAGCAAAAGCCCATATGCCGTTTTGTGTGCGATGGCAAACGTAGCAGCAGATATCAAAGGCCCGCATGCCGCCGCGATATAAAGCGGTTCAAGGGTGAAAAGGCCGCCACACCATTACTCTTTCAATTGGTTGAGAGTTAACTATTAAGGGTTCGGGTGGAATTGTATTCTTACTGATAACCATGTATTTTGTTTTTTGTATATTCATAGTCCGTATCGTCGACTGACCATTTCAATGTTTGACATGAATTCTTTTAAACCTTCGAAGCTGTCCGCAAATATAATCGCATCGTCCGCATATCTAATGTTATTTATTCTAGTGCCGTTTAATAATATACCAGCATCTATACCTTGCAGAGTTTCGTTAAATATTTGCTCAGAATAAATGCTGAGTAACAGGGGCAACACATCCCTGTCGCACGCCTCTTCTTATCTCTACCTCGTCTGAATTATTTCCATCTATTGTAATGTATGCAGATTGATTCCAATAAAGGTTAGTTATGATTTAAAGATCTTTGTCATCTATGCCAATTTTTTCCAAAACAATAAGATATACAAACAAATATATTCAAACTATAGAGGCACGTTTCCAGAGAGAGCGTGATGCAAAGGAATTGGCCGATGAAGAATTACAAGCATTTTTTGGTTTACTAACAGTCTCCAGTGTCCTTAGATCTTTACATTTGAACTTTCTTGACCTATGGGCAACAAACAAAATTGGAATAGAATTTTCTTCCAATGTGATGTGTGCTCGCCGTTTTCTCTTTATTATTCGTGTCTGCGATTCGATGATGCACCGTCTAGAGAACATAGATTACAGCTTGATAAATTAGCACTTATTTGGGGATTTTGTAATCTGATTGGTGATTCCTTAAAAAAAACATTACACACTGTCAGAATATGTAACTATAGATGAACAGCTTCTAGCATTTAGAGGCAGATTATCTGGTTTAGTCTATATAACAAATAAATATGGGATTAAACTCCATGCTATGGTTAACGCCAAAACAACTTATCTACAAATATTTGAAATATACGTAGGTTCTCAACCAGATGGTCCATATAAAAAACCAAAAGACACAATAAGCATTGTGAAATGACTTGCCGATCCAATCAAAGGTACGGGACGTAATATTACGCTTGACAACTGGTACACAAATATTCCTCTAGCTGAACACTTGTTGAACCAAAAGTTTACTTCGGTCGGTTTTACTGCTCAGTTATTACCTCAAAGGACAGCTGAAGTAAATTCATCAAAATTTGGTTTTTGTACCAACTATTATTTCATATGTGCCAAAAAAATCTAAGACTGTTATTTTACTGTCTGCTATGCATATGTAAACATAATAAAAAAGCCAAAAGTAAAAAGAGTTTTATAATAGTACCAAAACCAACGACAAACTGTCTAAAACTTATAACGTTACTCGTCATACCAAGAGATGGCCTATGATAATTTTTTTTATCTTTTTAATGTGGCAACAATAAACACTTACGTCATTGATAACGCGAATAACAGTACAAAAATCACTTGAAGAGGATTCCTGAAAATACAGTCAACGGAACCTGTAGAAAGTTATAAAACCAAGAGAACTGAATTTCTCACATTTCTACGTTCTCTGAAACGACTTCCAGCCTTCGATTTCTGAAATTGAACCAAGTGCTTCCAAAGGCCGTTGTCACCTGTGTCTAAGATCTAAGGAAAGGAAAACCAAAAGCAAGTGCGGTAAATGCCACACATTTATGTGCAAGAGCACCATTTATGTGTCCGTTAATTACTAAGTATTTTTGAGAGACTGATTTAGAAGTTTATATTCAGTTATTTTCCAGAAGTTTTATGTTTTTGTTAAGTTGAAGTGCTGCACTTTAAGTTTCTAATAAATATAAATATTTGTCCTTATTACATCCGTTTTATTTTTGCCAATCAATATGGGGGCTTTGTGGACCTAATGTGTAACTAATGGTATAATTATTTTGATGCGACCAGCTAAAGGTTAAAATAAACAGGACATACGCAATACCTGTGCGAACAAATTGCGGAATATAACAAGGACACTGAGTCCTTTATAGCTTACCCTACTTGTAGATAAAATATATTGCTCCACAAGCAACATGAGAAGTTACGAAATGGAACAAAGTGAAATTAAAATAGTGTGTTATGTCAACGATGCCTTGCTGATAACATAAAGCAAATACCTTCAAAGTCTTCAAAGGCAAATACTTATAGTAGTCTAAGAAGATAGAAGGAAATAAAAAGAAAATAAGAAGATAATATGAAAATCAATTCATTAATATTAGACATTGAGCAAAACACGATGTTATATAGCAATACAAATCTTAAACGATAAAGTATCCTAACTATGTTTAAAAGTTTCCAATACTATATTATTCGTAAAAATATGTCTCTACCCCACAAAATATAGTTTCTGAAACACTTAAAAATTGCTGATCTTACTTTCAGGCTTTATTTCATCAATGAAATGTCTAAAATATTTGTTACTTTTGATAACACATTGTTCTTCGATGAAACCCATTTTCATCTAAATGATCATTATAACAATTAAATCTGCCGTTACTAGAGCGTTACGAGCATTAAAATTCCTTATGCTCTATGAGATCCTGATTTCGTACTTTTTAGTACAACCGTAAATTCGGAAGGACATGTGAAGTTAACTAAAAAACACTTTTAAAGGTGCTTTACAAAATTTTGGTAGTTATAACGGGCTACTATGGTTTTAGTAGTATATTTGTTAATTATCTGCACAATCTTGCTATATAAATTGATAACGAGGAGAGATGACATAAATTAATTTTCACCAAGCCTCATCTTAATAACCACGGATTTTTTCTCATGGGAGAGTTTGTAGAAGTAGAGTACATGGCGATAATTTTAGGTCTATAAAAAACATATATCGGCTATACGAGGGTGATCCCATAAGTACCCAGCCTGATCTAGAGATGGCGGTAGTGGTTTGAAAAATATCACTGTATTAGAAAGTACACAATCTATAAATCATATGTTTCAAGTTTGAAGGCGCCACGTTGTTTAGTATTTCGTTTGGCAGCCATCAACAGTGAACGTTGTCAGCGAATTTGTGAAAATGGGGAAAATTTGTCATCGTTATGTGATACAATACTTTTATTTGAAAGGCCACAGTCCAACCAATATAATAGTTGAATTTGATTCTACTCTGGGTGAGTCTGCTCCGTTTTCAACAGTAAAATATTGGGTAGCAGAGTTTAAACGAGGCCGTACGAGCTGCCAAGACGAGCATCGCAGTGGTCGACCAAATGAGCTGACGACTCCAGAAATGGTGAAGAAAATCCACAAAGCGGTACTAGATGATCGTCGAATGAAAGTGCGCGAGCTAGCAGATATAGTAGGCATTTCAAAAAGTGCGGTACATCGCATATTATCTGAAAATTTAGACATGAGAAAGCTGTGTACGAGATGGGTGACGCGTTTCCTCACACTCGAGCAAAAACAGTGTCGTGAAGATGTTTCAATGAGTGCTTAGCGAAGTTTCACAGCAACAAAGCAGAATTTTTGCGCCGTTTCATAACATAGGTCCATCACTTCACATCCGAGACAAAAGGACAATCAAAACAATGGACTCAAAAGGAAGAATCGGCTCCAAAGAAGGCGAGAACCGTTTCATCTACAGGCTAGGTCATGGCGTCGGTTTTTTAGGATGCACGTGGGATAATTTTCATCGACTATCTTGAAAAAGGAAAAACTATCAGCGGCGAGTATTATGGCAACTTATTGCAACGTTTGAGCGAAGAAATCAAGCAAAACGGCCGCATTTGGTTATGAAGAAAGTGTTGTTTCATCAAGACAACGCATCAGCTCACAAATCCGTTATTGCAATGGCCAAAATTAATGAATTAAAGTTTGAATTGCCACAATTCGCCAGATTTAGCCCCCTCGAATTATTTTCTGTTCCCAAACTTGAAAAATTGGCTCAGTGGTCAAAGATTTTCCAACTATGAAGAAGTGATGTCGGCAGTTAGTGGTTATTTTGAGGAGCAAGACAGTTCTTATTATAAAAAGGGTATTAAACTAATTGAACATTGCTGGGAAAAAAGTATAGAGCTGAAAGGAGATTATGTTGAAAAATAAATATATTTTTTTCCAAAATTTTTGTGTTTTCTTTGTTGGGTCGAGTACTTCTAGGATCACCCTCGTACAATTTCAGAGCTTGGTCAGTTGAGTATCAGGAACATAATAACTTACACTCAGATGACATTATTTGTAAAATGCAATCCCCTAAAAACTATTGTTTGGTTTATCAGGGATATTTGTTTTATATAGCAATAATATATTTATTTATCAAAATTTTAAAATTTGACTTCATTTATGGGACTTTGTTAAGGTTAAATTTTTGAGTAACGTAAGAAAATTTTAAATACTTCCTCTGTTTGTTCGACGCATTTAAATAAAAATATAAAAAATTACTCCAGAATTTTGAAAGTTAGACCTGTAATTTAATATTCGAAAGTGTGCAATTTATAAATCAATCGTGCGCAACGTAAAACCAGTTGTCTACCATTTTGATATTTTATGTAGCCCATATACAGGCCCGTAAGTGATGTCCCCACAAATATCCCACATAGAGACATCATCCTAAAATATGAAAGGAAGCGGGACACATATTCGCTTATATAGAGGCAGTAATCTAAGTAAAAGATAAATAAAACATGCCAGGTAGGCTTTCCCTTTCCGGTATGACACCGCGGAATGGGAACGTGAAGGAAACAAACGAGTGCATGTCATGGACGTGCCAAAATAAGAGTCCGGAAATAGAAAAAATGTAGTCAGGGCAAAGGATGATGAATGACGGGAAGCGCGAACTTCGGGTATCAGGTGAAGTATCGGCCGCAAAAAGCGCGCTGCAGCTTATCGCGGAGCTTTCGGAAAAATTTGCATCGATGGTTACGCGCATCGATTTTGTATCCCGACGCGTTTATTTAACGCACGCTCGTTTGCTAGGGAGCAAAGATTTATGCGAAGGGCTTTTATTTTTGTCGCGCGAATGCAGATGCCAATGAACAGCGGGTTTGTCACTCCTGGTGGCAGCATTACACATGTTTTGTGCTTTATCCGCGCCAGCGCTTTGCGGTTTTCAAGTTTTTAAATCTCGGGGCGCTGCACGAAGATAAACTGTAATACAAATTTGAGGGATCATCGTTGGTGCTTTGTGAATTGTGTGCCTGGTAGAAACTTTCTGGAATAACAAAAATAGTTTGGTACTAGATATTTATAATTCTTTTAAATAAATTTCAATTTACTGTATTAATTACAAACAAGGAGTATTTAGCAAATATGATATATCGTAGACGTGGAAAAGCTTACATCCAGTGATAAGATTATTTATAAGATTTATTAATAAAGTGCATCCATAGTTAGGTTAAGTCAAAGGACTGTCTCTTTAGTCGTCTCATTTGTAGTGGATCTGAAAATGTCAAAGGGGTATTTTTAATGTAAACTGTTACTTGTGTGGAGTTGCTAGCCGTCTATGCTTAAGGTGACGGATAGATGACCTAGATATAGTGACGGAAATACGAGGAACCAAAACTAACAACAGAGTCTCAGGCTGAAAAATAAAATAAGTGAAAATGAGAACAGGCTTTTACCTTTGGTATGCGGGCTAATGAAATTTCTATGAAAGAATACAGCGGCGGCAATCATAATCCCAGTTAAATGGATTACTAAACGCTCCCTAACCGGTCTTGCCAGAGTGAAGTTCTAAAGGCTATCAAACCCTTCATGATATGACAACATTAAATTACTATCCCTCAGTCTCCGGCAGCCAAAAAGTCGATGGATACATGCAACACCACTATGACAGCCATCCGTGGAATAGTAAAGTTAAGAATAGTTTAAACAATAGTGAGAGAGGCGTGTAAATAGCTCTGGTGCGGTGGATAACGTAGTACGGCGTATTAACGTCAACCGATACTCGTAAACGGCCGTCGCGAAAGGGCTACCGATATCAAAGTGGTAGAACGGCTAAGGCTTCGTCGGCGATGGTCCAACTTTGCGCTGTCTTATTGGAAAGAACGACCGAATGGCGCGCGCATGATCTTGATAAGACACGACCGAATTGCCGCGCTAAATGGATGTACTAAGACGCGACCTAATTGCCGCGTCTTGCCAGGATTGCGAAGTTGCTAAAGGCTATCAAACCCTTGCGTAGGTCTGACAACATTCGACAGCACCTTACATATCAATCCTCACGTCTTGCAGACTTGTGCAGCCAAAAGTCCGATATGCCGATATTGTGCATGGCAAACGTAGCACAGATATGAAGCCATGCCGTGGAATAGTAAAAGTCCGGTTCAAGAAACCCCAGTTTAAACAATAGTCATAGTAGTAAAACTATGAAATTATGGGTAGAAACTAAGAACTTAGAATACTAAGAACAGATGATCGAATATAAAAATTAGAAAATGAACTTAAAATTATAAATGGGGATATAAAAGAACTTACGAAATAACGTGAATAAGCGAAGGAATTATTACCTCAAATCAGAAAATGCACCATTACACAATGAAAATAAAAGTGAAAATCGGGATGGAGTGGATCTTACAGTACGGAAAAAGCACTCAGATCTTATAAAAAAATTACACTATCAATTACAATATCAGATCGAGTAGCATACTTGACCCTCAGGCCGAATAACACAAAACAATCAAAATAATACTAGTATATGCGTCGACAAAATTTCACAAGAGTCAGTTAATAGAAGAATTCTATTACCATGTTAAATAACCCAATTAAACAGAAAGTATCATACACGTTTGTTATAAAAGATTTTAACGCTAAACTCGGTGTTAATAACAACATAAATGACCATGAAGATCGTCATGAAAGACGTGAAACTCCGGTTCCACAGATATCCGGGGTTTCTATACATAAAAAAAATTTGCGGCCACTTCCGGTCAAACCGGTCTCGAGATTTTCCGATCAGGCTGATTTTTGGCGTCTGGTCTTGACTTATGATCCTTAGTTGAATAATAACGCCATTCTATATTTAGATTCAGTAGTTCTCGAGTTAAAAGTCGCGACTGACGCTCAGACAGACGTTTACACCGATTTTATTAAGCTTTCCTTTGAGGTATAAAAGTTTAAAACGAGAAATATGGACATTGGAATACGAGACCTAAGAGATAAAAAAAGAAGAATATAAAAACGGTAAAAAGTAAGTTAACAACACAATAGAAATCTCAAAAAAATTGTAGATGCTGTCTGACATGGAATTAAAATAATTAGGACAAACAGAAACTTACAAAAGATGATACCAAACAATAAAATTAACCAACTTCTAGCAAAAATGCAACTGAAAACAAAAAGAATACAGTGATATGACTTTTCAAGATAATCCAAAATGATAGAATCAAAAAACAAGAAGAAAGTATAACAAAGTGATTGAACAGAATGGCGCAATTAAAGCATTGTCTCAAAACTAGCAAAAAAACAAATTCGCGTTTTAAGAATTAACAATGGAGATATCATAAGTGACAAAAAGGAATTTTGGAAATAGTATATCAATTCTATAAAAAACTTTATAATTTAAAAACTTTGAAGAACAGAATGAATAACAAGAATTTACTGAAAAACAGAAAAAAATTTAAACGTAGGATGAAAAAACTACCAGAACTAGAAAAATACGAATTGCAGAATTCACTGAAATAAATAGAAAATAATAAAGTGCCTGGAAAGAACGGAATTGTGGATCAACTGATAAAATAGAACGAAAAACAACTGAGAGAAAAAATAATTCGTTTATTAAACAAGTGCCTGTTTGAAGCAACGATACTAGTAGACTGGGATGACTCAACAGTTATTCTATTATTTAAAAAGACAACTAACTCATGTCAAGTCAATAAGTTTACTATTAGTGCCATATAAATTAATGACAAAAATACTAAGCTATAGATTATCCAATAAACTAGACGAATGTCAATCAGAAGCTCAGGCAGGGTTTAGAAAGGGATATGGAACAAGAGATCATTTATTTACAATGAAACTTTTAATGGAAAAATTAAATAAATATAGCATTCCTATCCATTTAACTTTCACAGATTTTAAAAAAGTTTTTGAATCCATCAAGGCAACTGTCCATTACCAAATCTCTTTACTATTAGAAAACTTATTTAAAAATTTCAACTGAGAGAACGTAAAAATTAACATAAATTGTAAAAACTTGAATCACCTAAGATACGTGGACAACATCGTTCTTATGGCTAATACCTAAAATGATTTAGACAGCAAAAAATTGGTCTAGAAATTAATTTAGACAAGATTAAGACGTTGACACCAATAGGGCTAGAAGTAAAAGTTTGGCGGGATTTTTGTTTGGCTGAAGGTGCATTGGATTGAGGAAATTTGTTGATTTCAGGGTATTGCGTAATTGACGGTGCGAGGTGAAAAGGGATTTCCATATTACGTATAAACGTTGGCTATCATCTTTTGTGTTCAGTCATTGTGGGTGCTTTTCTATTTCAATTGCTTCCACCACTTGAACATTCAAGCGATCCAGCTTCTTGATAACACCAACCTAAGAAAAAGACTCAAGAGGACTAGGCTATTTGAGTTAGTTCAGTAATTATGTTAGTGAAGGGCAGAGTATTGGGCAACAATGTACACGTTAATTTCAAGGTGTAATTAGATTACCGGACGCTAAGATGCACTAGAGAGTAAGACCTTAGTTTGAGATTTTAGGTAGTTAATTTAAAACGGAATAAAATTGCTCATTGGTTTTAAACCAGATATTGGAAATATCCTTAGAGGGTTATTTTAATAAATACAAAAATGCCTGCTGGTCAGATAGTAAATGGAAACAATGATTTTAGCTTCCATAAAATTAATTTTGTGATCTGTTTCTATGTTATGTTTGGCAAGTGCCGAACCATATCGCCTTTCCATACTGCCAGAGAATGCTCATATATTCGGCTAGATATTTGTTGATTTGATTAACCTGTATAGGTCCTTTGGCAGTCTCCACAAGGTATTTCATAAGCTTCTTGGGATTCATTGGAGCAATGATCCTTTGCTAAGAAAATATACCCAGATATTTGGTTGTTGCTCATAAAGATCGTACGTTTGTTTTGCTTCATTAATATGTTGCTTATTTTACCGGAGGAATTTTGCAACCGAATGAATTTGGGCAGGGTGATGATGGGATTTGACATTTAGGTACCAATTAGTATGAGTGGTTTCTCTATAGACAGTGTAATAAAAGCTGTCATTAGAAGAATTTCTTGTTATAAGAGTACTTAGGGGGGTTCAAGTAGGGTAGTGCATGCGTACCGCACGGTGCCGCATCCAGTTAGCACCGCATAGCCTCTCCTACCCAACTTCCGACTCTCACCTCCAAGTTGGCGAACCCCTGGGAATCTGAGCAACCCCATAAGAGATCGGGTAACCAACCCCAGTGGCAGATGGGGTCAAGGCTGACGAGAGCGGGGGAAATTGTCCTGCAAAAAGGGGGTTGGACTAAGGTCTAACAACCCCTAACCGTAAAACGAACCACTAGGTACACCTGTTCTGAAACCTATGCAGAAGCCTCGGACGAACGGACTGATACATTGGAAACGACTCAGGCAACGGAATATGCACTTTGCATTGGGTACATGGAACGTAAGAACGCTCCTCAAACCGGGCGCCCAAATAAATCTACTTAATGAGATAAAAAGGTACAACATCAAAATCACAGCAGTACAGGAAACCAGATGGATCAACCAAGGGATCAAAGACACGAAAACACACACTATATTATATAGTGGCAAACCAAGAGGGGATAAAGAATTCGGAGTAGCTTTTATTGTCGACAAAGGGTTCAAACCCAACATACTAGATTTCACACCAGTTAATGAAAAGATCTGTAGACTCCGAATTATAACAAAATTCTTTAATGTATCACTCATAAATATACACTGCCCTACGGAAGAAAAAGACAGAGAAATCAAGGAAACCTTCTACCAAGAACTAGAACAGATGTGTGATAGTACCCCAAAAAATGATATAAAAATAACACTAGGTGACTAGAACGCCCAAATAGGCAAAGAAAATAAATATCTAGGTACAACAGGAAAACATAGTCTTCACACAAAATCAAATGAAAATGGAGAAATGCTGATAGACTTCGCGTGTAGTAGAAATATGATTATCAGTTCTACATGTTTCCCACATAAAGATATCCATAAGGGAACATGGGTCTCATCCGATGGAGCAACAACCAACCAAATAGACCACTTACTTATAGAAAAGAGAGGAGCAAGAAGTATCCTAGATGTCCGATCAAGAAGAGGAACATTATGCGGGTCGGACCACTTCCTAGTGGAAGCTAAATACAGATGCAAAATTAATAGACAAAGAGCACAAAAACTTGAACGTACAAAAAAAACTAGATATTAAAACTTAAAGACCCAGAAACAAGGAAGCAATACGAGGAAGAAGTAAACCAACAAATAGAAAACATCGATCAACAAGACAATGGAGAAGAAACGGAAATTAAAAAACAGTGGAATAGAATTAAGACAATAACTAAGAAAATAGCAAAGAAAACATTGGGGCATCAGAAACATCAACGAAAAGAGGCATGGTTCGATGCAGAATGCCAGGATCTTATAAGCAAAAGAAATGAATCACACAGGAAGTATGTGCAGCAAAGAACACGTGAAAGGAAAGAGGCATTCTCAGAGGCAAGGAAAAAGACAGATAAGACATGCAGAAAGAAAAAACGACAATGGATGAATAACCAAGTGATAGAAATGGAAATTTTTTTTAAAGATAACAACACCAGAAACGCATATGCATACGTAAAGAAGCTGATAGGAGGATTCAAACCACAAACTACACTAATAAGAGACAAGAATGGACATATAAACTCAGATATATCACACATCAAACAAACATGGCGAGGATACTTTCAGGAACTTCTTGAAGAACATGAGAACATAGAAACAACTCAAGAAGTACAACAAGACGACATCCCCTTGGATCCTCCCACATACGATGAAATCATACAAGCTATCCAATCACAAAAGAAAAGCTAACCAAGCAGCTCCATGAGCTGATAACAAAAGTTTGGAATGAAGAAGAAATGCCACAAGACTGGAAGAATAGTGTAATCATACCAATACACAAGAAAGGAGACAAACTAGTATGTAAAAACTACCGATGCATTTCACTGTTATGCACAGCGTATAAAATATTCACGCACATACTGAATAAGAGACTACTTAATTATACACAAGATATTATAGGGGAATACCAAGAAGGTTTCAGACAAGGTAGATCCAACATTGATCAATTGTTTAGTGTTAAAGAATCCCTGAGAAGAACCTGGGAATTTGACGTCGACGTCCACTAAATATTCGTTGATTTTCGTCAAGCCTACGATTCAATAAAAAGAGACAAATTATACGCCGTCATGAATTAATTTGGAATCCGAAGAAAACTGATCAGACTAATAAAAGCAACAATGACAGAGACGGCATACGTTAAAACACAAAATCAACTGACTGACCCGTTCGAAATAACCAAAGGATTAAAACAAGGCGATGGAATGGCCCCTACATTAATCAATATTGCCTTAGAATATGCCATACGGAAAATGTCAATTAACCCCCACAATATTCTGATCAACAAATCAACACAACTTGCAGCGTACGCCAATGATATTAACATAATGGGGAGATCAACGATGGAAACAAAAGAAATTTACATAGACCTAGAAAAACAAGCAACGGAAGTGGGGCTAAGAGTAAATATAGACAAAACTAAAACTCTAACACAAACACGCTCAAGAAGAATACTACAAAACGTTACAATAGGTGATGACAATATTGAAAGGTTCCAAGACTTTATATACCTAGGAGTAAACATAGCAAAAGATGGAAATAAAGAAACAGAAATTAGAAGAAGGGTCGGTCAAGCGAACAAAGCATACTATGCCATGCTGAACATATTTAAGTCCCACGATGTCCACAAAACAATAAGGTTAGAATTTATAAAAGCATAATAAGAACAGTAATAACTTACGGATGTGAAGTATGGGTAATGACACAAAAAATGGCAAACTACATCGATGCATTCGAAAGAAAGATACTAAGAAGAATTTTCGGGCCAAAAGAAGATAACGGAAACTGGAGGTGCAGATACAACCATGAAATATGCCAAGAGTACAGAGAATTACCCATATCCGATTTCGTAAAGATACAAAGACTAAAGTGGGCAGGACACGTCGTGAGGATGAATGAGGAAAGAGTACCACAAAGAGTACTGCTATCAAGGATGGAAGGACGAAGGCCAGTGGGAAGACCCCGGAAGAGGTGGCAGGAGGAGGTTGCCAGAGATGCAGACGACATACTGAAAGTTAAAAATTGGAAGAGAGCGGCAACAGACAGAGACGGATGGGGAAGATGCCTAAAGGAGGCCAAGGCCCGAATCGGGCTGTAGCTCCATTGGATGAATGGACGGATGAAGAATACTTAGGAAGGGAAGGAAATTATTATAATCGGTTTACGTGATAAATCTGATATTGGTATAAATTTGGTTTAGGTGGGAAAGGAATTCTGGAAGGGTATCATGTCTATGAGGCCAGACAACAAAAGTGTTATCGACATATCGTATCCAACGGCTAGGTTTAAGGTAAAACCCATTGGAGCACCATAGATTTGGCGGTAAATTTATTTCGAATGGTAAAGTATGTATTGGGAAGGCAATGATTAATTAAAGGGAAAATATTATTACTTACATTATCATTTGGTATCTATAATTGTAGGATATGAGGGATTGGAATATTAGTAAACAAAGAGACGATATCAAAGCTGACCATGATACAATCTTTGCGTGTAGAGAAAGTTTTGAGTATGTCTAGAAAATGACAGAATTTTTGGAGGTAAGATGATGCTTATATAGACGTTGAAGAGTTTTGGCAAGGTATTTAGGTAGGTTGTGTGTGAGAGAACCGAAAGCACTAACTATAGGGTGTAAAAGAATGTCCTCTTTATGAATTTTTGGGAGACCATACAATTCAGGAATTCTGAAGGATTTTTCTTGTGGTATGAGGAGTTTTTATTTGGTATCAGATGGTAGGTTTGAATTAGTAATGAGAGTTTTAGTTTTTGCTTTGAAGTAGGTGGTGGAATTATTAGGTACATGGCGATAATCAGAAGATTCGAGTAAATTTTGCATCTTACCGATGTAATCTGCTGTATTTAGGATCACTGTCGCGTTGCCCTTGTCTGCCTGTATAATTATAATGTTATTATTTTATTTTAGAGCTTATAAGGGGCGCAATTTAGAATTTTAAATTGAATGAGATCACTACTGGTTTTATTTTACATATTTTTATCTAAGTATGGGTATCTAGGATAATCCCTAAAAATGATAGAGTTGTTAGCAACGTAAAAATATCTAAGGATTTTTAGAAACGTCTTCAAAGGCACGAAATCTGCATTCCTATCAACTTTTATGTTGAGATTTGTCAATCTGTACAGACGAATGCTAGGCAACTTGTGAAACCCCATTATAATAATAATTCCAAAAACCGCCAGAAACTCTTCTTTCTAGATCTGATTTTTTCTGTTTTTATTTGTAATATTTATTTGATTCAGTAAGCATAAGAGTTAATAATTTGTCATAAAAATATAATAAGAAGGTAGTGAGGGCACTTTAAATATCCATAAGAGCTAAATTAGATGGACCCATAGGAAGACTTTGAAATTTAACTGTCGGAATTTTTTCAGTGTTGTACCTTTTTTCCCATCTATGATAAATGGATAAATTCGATTGGTCAACGTCACCAGATGGACCGGGGAGCAGAGTATTATTAGCAGCTCGAACTCTCTGTACATTAGTGGGTCAAACTTGGCATTCACTTTGATGGTTTCCTTTCTGGACCTTCGATTGAGTTGAGAACCGTCGACTTGATATAATCTTGTGGGTCAGAATTAGCTTCTGCTTCTGAGTTGACAGGAATTTCGTCCGTAATTAAAAATGTTCATGTTATCTCGGCGATATCGTCTTTGTTTTTAAAGTCAAAAATTTTGCTTATCCATCTAACGATACTAGAAAATAACTGTTATGTGAATAAGAAAATAATAATAAAAAGGAAAGAAAATAATTAGAAATAATTATTTCCAAGACGAGAAAAAATAGGTAGTAGCTGATGAATGTTTATAAGAAAATATTTCTATCATATAAAACATGAAAATGGCTTTTATAGGTCATTAACAAACATATATTAATTACTAATAGATTTACTTACACTAATCGCAAAGAAATAAAAAAAAAAGAAATCGTCTACTAGACGTAGAACACAACCACCAGTAAAAATCTAACATAAATATCATCTTATCGAGAATATTTAATTAAACTAACAATGCACGAATTAAATCACTAGACATTTTAGAGTACTTACAGTGAAAAAAGCACTAAATCACAATGTTATTCAAACGGGAGGTAGCATTTGAGTGAGCACTTGGGGCGAAAGGCCCACTGGTGGAGACAACTACTGCTAAGACATATTTTGAAATTCTTGCGCTATCCAGTAAGAATTATATGAACTTTTTTTATTTTTGTTCATTCTTCACTTAATGCGATATACTCAAACCAATGAAACCCTGAATTCCCACCCGATTCTTAATAGTAAAAATAATTACCAATAAACTATAAAGGGTTAAGTTGTTATTTAAGTCTCTGACGGGCGCAATTATATATGTTACGTCAATTAGGCTGTCAGGGTAGCGAATTAGTCTGCAAGTTCGTTGAACTAATGTACATGGTGGGTTATCAAGAAGGCGTCAGCAGTGGTCGGTTGATGGTTGGTCATTTTTTCTCTTCCTAATGTGCGTGATGTCCCTAGCTTTGTATTGTTTCAATAATTGATTTTCAGGAGGTGAGTCCACTTTGAATGGAACTGGAGCTGATTTAAAGCTTTGCTTTGTTAAATGGAATTTCTTTGCTTATAACATTCTTATTTGTTATTTTGATGTTATTCTTTAATCTTCTAACTTTTTTATATATTTTAGTCACTGTGTGCTGTTATAGAGTTAATCATCTTTGCGACTGGTGCATTTTAAATTTTCTCCAGTTTTCTTTCAGCATTCTTTCGTTCAGTGTTATCCGGCGCGGTTGATGAACCGCGTTTACAGTTTGTGGTAGCATGTGTCACATTTGACATATTTGTTGTTGTTTTTTTCCACTAAACTCTTATGTATTCCATTACTCTTGCACGTTTACGAATTACGTCTTTTGGTGTTATTATTAAATAGGTCTGTCTATAAGTGCTATGCATTCTAAAACACTTATTGGTAATACGAATACTTGCATTTTGCTGTCGCTCTCCGTGTAAGTGTAAAATTTTATTTTCCTTTTTGAAATGTGCTTCTGAAATTTCTTTTCTCGCCAACGTCCTCCATAGATATGTTGGAGTTTTCTTTAGAGTAGTTTATTTTGTATTTTTTACGATTTGCTTTATAAACTTGTTAAGTTGCTTAAAATTTTAGTTTTGACCGTAATAACGTGTTCGTGTTTTTGGCAGCTTCCATTTCAGGGTCTATAATTTCTCCTGCATCGCTTAACAAACTGTAGCTGTTTGTTAGCATGATTTTGTAATTTTGCGTTATTTTTGTAACTCCGGATATTCTCCGGTTTTCCTTTCGGCGTTTTTGTTTGTTACCTTAATCAACGCAGATAATTCCCTGTCTTCGGCAGTTTCCTTTAGGCTGACTTGGTGCAGTTTTTCGCATTCACTCATTTTGCTTTGTACTTCTGTAGACTGTGCATTACGTCTTGCCTATTCGCTTTGATTACTATTCTATGTAAAATTTGGAATAAAACTGTAACTTAAATGGTAGTACAGGGTGTCTGGTGGCAGATTTATATTTTTAAATACGATTATTTCAAAAAGTAATAAACGGTGCGGGGTGAGGGTGGCGCCGTTGGAATCACCGATCGTGCGGATTTGTCAGTCACGATGTCGCAGTGGTCGAGTGAGCATCGCGCGTTCGCTGTAGAGACATTTTTTAAGAGTAATGATTCTTACGTAATTGCCCGTCGACATTTTTGTTCAAAGTTCGGTATTCGGCGAATACGTGATGGACCGAGTGTAAATTTAATTCGTTCGTGGGTGCAGAGATTCCGCGCAACTGCCTCGGCTATGAATGCCCCACGGCCAGGACGCAGTCGATCTTCAAGGACTCCCGAAAACATTGAACTGGTTGAAAACAGTTTACGTGAAAATCCGCGACTTTCAATACGGAAAAGAGCAGCCTTACTGGGACTTCCAAGAGCGATTATTCATGAAATTTCAAGAAAGGATCTGAAGTTCCATCCTTTTAAAATTCAAATCGTTCAAGAACTGAAAGAAAGTGACTTTGATTTACGCAAAAACGAGGTTGGAGCGTTTTCGCACTGTAAATCCCATTTTTTGGAGGACGAGGCTCATTTTCACTTAAACGGCCACGTCAGCATGCAAAACTGCAGTTACTGGTCTCCAAGAACCCGCAACCCTCGATTGAAGCAACAAAAACCATTGAATTGCTCCTAGAGTAACTGTTTGGGGTGCCTTATCCACGCATGGGATAATTGGACCATTTTTTTTCCAAAATTCTCGAGGTCAGGCGACGATTGTCAATGGTGAAAATTATCGACGCATGATTACGGATTTCTTTTTGCCAAACCTGCGAGCTCATCCATAGTACTCTTCACACACGTGGTTTCAACAGGATGGGGCGACTGCACACACAGCCAGAGCTTCGATGAATTTGCTTCAGGAAAATTTCCCCCAAAAACTGATCAGTCGCTTTGGGGACATCCCATGGCCACCCGATCTAACTCCCATGGATTTTTTTTATGGGGCTACCTCAAAGAGAGGGTTTATAATGACAATCCCCAATCTTTTGTGGCTTTAAAGGAAAATATTCGTCCAGAAATCAGCTCAATTGAACCAAGTTTACTGCAGCGTGTGGCAGAACACAAGGCTTCGTTTTGAACAGTGTGTGCAACTCGACGGAAGACATTTGTATGACATACTCTTTAAAAAATGAAATCCGCATTTCTGTTCTATCGTTCAATGCTCTTAATAAAACTTTGTGTCAATTATTACGTTTTTTATTTAAGTTTGAAAATATAAATCTCCCACCAGACACCCTGTATTGTCCAATGGCCGTAAGGCCTGGGCCTTTTTTGTCGCCTCGGTGGTCAAGTAATTGTAGTGTTTAGTGCGCATTGGTATGCACACGTCTGTACACCACCACTGCTTCATGTTGAATGTAAGGATTAAGTCCTCAAACCGCTAGTCCACCACCATCTCATTGTTTGAAAGTATTGATATAATTATTTTGTAGGATACGTGCTATTTTTATTACCTATAAATTTTATAGAATTATTTCTTGAAAATTTCAATATTTTGTTCTAGCGTGCATTTTAATTAAGGAAAATCACGAAAACGAGAAAAAATGCAAATTATATATATTATAAGACAATTAAATGAACAAATGTGTAACATATTTGGCCAAGATTTATATTTATTCAATAATGTATAACCCCGCCTCAGCTTATTGTAACCGGTTCCATTCTTTTTAGCATCACGCCACACACTGAACGAATGGATTGTTGATATACTGCATTTTATTTATTATTGATATTCTCTCATATTATAGCCAGATTTTTAGAAATCGTGGCACCGTTGCACCCTTCGCGTGATGGTATTCCAAACATTTCCGATCAGCGAAAGGTTACGTGATTGGAATGACCGAGCATTTTCTTTCAACTTTTTTTGTTGAATGAAATTTAATGTCTTGCGTACTACACGTAGTTAAACGTTATCTTCTTGAAAAGTCGCTAGGGTACTCTCTGAAGGAAAGAAGCACTGTAGTTTGTAAAACCGTATTGACTAGAGGTTACCTGTTATTATAACTGATAGCTTCCTGTACTATAATATTCATATCTGCTGTTGTAGACCTCATACAAATGTACCCTTCTTGCTGTCCGCTTCTACGGCGCACTAATATTGGATTGTTTCGGTTTAAACAAAACTTAAATTCTTTAGAAAAGATATTTTGTTATTTATTATATTTTTTGTTGTTGGTGCAACAAGTCGGTGATAGTCGCAATATAAAACAAGAGAGGTAGATAATCGGTATTATGCAATAGTCCATCATTGTTGCGCTAGAGCATTTGAAGTCGCGCTAAGGTTTATAGACGTAAGCGTCTAACGATGAACACTCTCCTATTAGTTGTTCTGGGTACTGCTCCAGATTTTGGTATTCGCAAACGAGTAGCTTATTCGACCCACTTCTTCTTTTGTTGCAAAGAAAAACATCCTTTTTATGTAGACCAATAGTACATCCACTTTTAAGTTCACTAACTATGACGAGTTACACGTGCCAAATCTGAATGACTAAAAATACGTTTATGTCTATTTTGCACGTGATATCACTACTTCCTCTAGACCTCATATCTAAAAAACTATGTAACCAAATCTTGGACAGTTATGAACACATGGCGCTCAAGCTATAATCGTTTCGCAGTTATAGTGTGCTTAATTTAATATGAAAGTTTCGAAGAAACATAATTTGTTTTTAATGGTGCTGCAGTTTTAATAAACAATAGAGTACAATTTACGACAACAAAACAGATAAACAATAATTCTACGACATAAATGAATAATAGTGTATGAGAAATTTATCAAGGCTTATTTCCAAAGGATAAAAGGGAGCGTCTCTGTTCTGCTGCTGCTTAGTTCAGATAGCTGTAAACAGCATACTGTGTCATTCTTAGCGCAATAAACTTGTATTACCAAGTAAAGCACCGCCGAAAACAATCACTAACAGTCGTAAATGGACACCATTCCGTGAAGTAATAAGGTGAATAGGATGTCATCGTGGATTCCAGCATTCTTCGATAAATTTCAGCAAATATCGTTCTCGGTAATAGACGCACTATTTATAGCGCAGTATATCTATCAGACAAGTATCTATGTCCACCATATAAGATCTTGTGCAGCTAGCGAAATATCTCTAAGAAAATAAATGGGCCGCTTGCGACTTACCACAATTAGGAGATTGCAAAATACTTGCGACAGTACCACCATTTTAGTGTTTTATTCCGGCGCTATGTCTCATAATAATAATAATAACAAGAGAGCAGTGTTTACGCCGATTCGTTTACGACTGTGGAGACAACTTCGCACAAACCTGGTTAAGCCCGCGGCATGCTCGCGATGCAAATGAGGTGTTTGTCGCGAAATCGAATCCTGCTATCGCAGCATTGAAAACTGCAGCGTTATTATTAAGTGTCGCGCATTAAAGCGGCAAATTCCATTACAGTTTTTATTCTAACGTTATACGCTTCCATACATAAAATAACGATAAAACCGCCCCCCACCCCCGCGCGCATGTGTCAGTTCCACGGTGATTAATACATTTTTCCCTGTATCTATTAGCTTTCCATTTGACCGGCGACCGGTGTATTTTTCACGGACCTGCATATTTTGTATCCCCGCCATTTATCAAAGCGTACAAGGAAAAGGCGTTAAGGATTTACATATTCAAACAAAAGGATGTCTGCCTGCATAAAAATAGAGAAAAGGGTTCGGCCTCTTAAAATTGGCCGGGAGTACTCGGGTAACGCAGGTCGGATAGTGAAACTGAACTTCTGCATATTTATAGGCGAGCGCCGTCTCCTTGAAAACCATTAGGGCCGGTTTTTAATGGTCGACCTGCAAATGCGCGCATCCTTCGCTTAATTGCGCGATGAAATGGTAAATGGATATTCGGCCGCGATCGATTGCGGCCGATTTAATGAAAAACCGAACGGCTGCTGCGGAGTTCACAGCATTCCCGACAATCTCAAATAAGCGAGCTTCGTGCGGGAAATTGCCGCAGAAATAGTGTGTCACATTTCTGTATGATTGCCGATTATGTAAGACAATTTTCTCCTGAATTCCCCGATGCTCGCGATACGGCAGGCGTTGTGTCTGCCATTCTCCCGGCGTCGTCTATCGGATTTCATGTCTGGCAATCGTATAATGAAGCCGTTTAGTTATAAACCCAATGGTAAAGTTTACAGAGTATATATTTAATACTCCATAAATTTTTATCTACATCTATATAGATTTTTTATTGGCCCGCGGCACGCGAACGCGGGCCGACGCGCGGACGGGTGCCGTTAAATATTGCCGGCGCGGTGTAAAGCGCAATGATAAAATGCCAGGCGCAACCGCAGCTCTTAACTTAAGCCTGCACGATTTGTGTGCACAATACGTACAGCTGTTAATAATTTCAATTTAATGCGATATGATTTGTACTGACACAAAATAGAAAATGGTATATAATAATGTACAAAACTTTTAAAAAATGAACACCGGAACAGTAATAGACTCTGCTAAAAGACCTAAAAGCAAGTTTTTTCTTGATTAATTGTTAAATTTTCAAAATACCTTTTTGCTGATTAAAAAATAATGCTTAAAATTTGGGACTAGGTTTTGTCTACAATTTTTGATTAATAAATGCTATAGCCCAAACAAACAAATGTATTTTTGTGTATATCCTCATTTTTTTTGTTTATTTAGAAATTTACAATCTGCTCTATGAGAACATTTAGTAAATAGGATAATTAGTAGGTACAACATGAGGGGAGAGTGATCCAGCGACCACTCTCCGTATATGATTTATGTAAGACAAAGGTAATATTCAAGTAATTCAGTTTTGTAGATCAGTGGGGAGTTTCCTCTTCAGTCTTCTAGATGCGGCTAGATCATTCATTAGTTGGATAACCTCCTCATTGTGATGCCCTGGGAGATTTCGGAAATAAGTGATGCTAAATCTTTGGATTTCTTCATCAAATGAAGGAATGACTAAGTCATCGTGAATGGTTTTATTGCTTATATACTAAGGCGCATTTAGAATCATGCGTAGGATTTTGGACTGCAGTCGTATAAATTTGGAATTTGAGGCCTTCATGCAATCCCACAGCTGAATCCCATATGTCCAGATGGGTTTATAATACATTTATATAGAAGTATTTTATTTTCTATTTTCAATTGAGAATTACGACCGAGTAACCAATACATTTGTCGAATCTTGTTGTTTATGTGATTCTTTCTGGATATTAAGTGTGGCCGCCATGTGAGTTTAGAGTCTAGTGTTAGTTTTAGGTATATCACCTCGTTTTGGGTATTGTTAATGAAGGCATTTGGGCAGTCGATTTGTCTAGTCTTGAAATTTATCTGTGTTGACTTAGCGGCATTTACTTTGATACACCAGGAACTGAGCCATTCTTCAAGTCTGTCTATATGAGTTTCCACACAATTAGCAGCTAGTTGATAATCATTATCGACTGACAGATCCCACCCTGTGGTATTCCTGACTCGATTAAGTGGATTGGGGAAACATCATTATTAAATTTAGTTTGAAAAAGCGATCGCTGAGATAGGACCTTAGGATGAGATAATAGTAGGTAGGAAGAATTTGAGTTACCTTAAATAAAAGACCTTTATACCATACTCGGTCGAAAGCTTGAGCAACATCTAAAAATGCTGCGACGCAAACCTTTTTTTCTTCCAGAGTTCTTATGATCTCGTTAACGATTCTGTGGTGTCACAGAATTCACCAGAATTGTGGAGTGTCGTTTTCTGAATACGAATTAATGTTTAAGTAGTATCTCTTTCAGGTTAATATCAGTCTCCAGTCTCTTTAGTACTAATCTTTCAAATATTTGAAATAGCAGAGGAAGCAGATTTATAGGACGGTATGAAGAAGTTGAATTAGGTTACCAGGTTTAGGCACTAATATGATCTGGGCCAATTTTCAAGAAATGGGGAAGTAGGCGAGTCTTATCACACCAACGGTTTGATTGAGAGGGCCATTGGATATGGTACAGGAAATTGATATTCTCAATATTGATGTTAGGGTTAAGTTCTGGAAGACTAAAAGTTTGGGCTAAGGGCTAAGTGCTCTGCAAAAGTATTTGCTTTCCCTTGATCTGTTCTTGTCCAGGTTCCATCTTGCTTCCTTAATGGTGGTATGTAATTAGTAGGTCTTTTGAGTTTATTTGTAGCTTTCCACACTGAGTGGTCTTCTCTCGACAGAGACGTAATATATGTTTCAAATGTAGAATTTCTTAAATCTTGTAGGGTAATTTTAAGTAATCTTGTATACCTGTTATATGTATTTTTATCAACAGGATTGCGATTTCTTTGCCATGTGCGTCTTGCACGTCTTTTCTGTGCAATCTGCTCTCAAATCTCTAGCGGTATGTTAGTAACTTCTTGTTTGTTTGTGGTTGGTGTTGGTGTACTTATCCAGGCTGCTTCTTGTATTAGTAAAGTTTTGTACAGCAATATCAATATCTCACGGGTTTTTTAGTTTAATATTCAAGGTTAAATTATCTTCGATGTATTGTTGGAAGCCAGTCCAATCAGTTTTTAGTGAGACTAATTTGGGTGGATTTTATTTTATAATAATGTGGGTACTAAGGGTGAGGATAACGGGGGCATGGTCCGATGAAAGGTCCCAATTAGGTTCAATATGAAGGTAGTTAGTTGCAACATCGTTGACGACAAAGAAATCTAACAAATCAGGGAGTTTGTTTAGGTCAGTTGGCCAGTAAATTGGTTGACCAGTTAACAAATGCAAGTATTTTTTGTTTGTTATGACGCGTAGTAGATTTCGGCCTTTGGGCGTAATACATCTGGAACCCCAGTCAGAATGTTTGGCATTCTAATCCCCACCAACTATGAAGCGAGATCTCACAATGTTAAACATTGTTTCTTACTCGTCGGTATTGATTGCGTACCTAGGTGGACTGTAAATTGCTGCTATAGTAAAAGATCTCGGTTTAGCATTGACATGAATTACAGAAGCTTATATTTTGTTGGTTTAAAATGAAAGAAGTTTGTGATGTTCTATTCAGAGCGTATGAGTATTGCAGCCCCTCCATGTGCTGTTCCATCCGGATAAATGGTATGATAAGTCGTATAAGATGGTATTTTAAATACCGATCGGTCTGTAAAATGAGTTCTAATATGAGCATTATATCTATCTTATTAACTTGTAGGAAATAAGTTATTTCTGATTTATGATTTGTCAAACCATTGGCATTCTAGAGAGCTATACGTAAAGATGAGATGTTCATTAATATACTAGTTTATTGATGACAGTTGATAGTATATTTAGTATCATGCTGTTTTGGGTGATTAACTGATTGAACATTGCTTTGAATTCGGTAAGGTATTGGTTGAGTTGGCCACTGAAGTCATTGCCTTGATTTGCTGTATTTAGCCCTTGTGCGGCATTAGCATATGTTCGAAGGTTTGTTCTTGGTTGTTATTGTATTGGTAGGTTTGGTGTTTGGATATGTGGAATTTGGAGTTGATCACGATTTTGATTATTATTTCCTCTAGATTTGGTTCTTGAATATTGTAACAATTGATATATTTCACAACCTTTATAATTCGAACGATGATCTTTTCCACAGAGTGCACACTTTGCTGGAGTGCTTTTGGATTTTTGGCACAGTGTGGAGTTGTGGTCACCTCCACATTTAACACATTTGTATGGTCGTTTGCACCTTGTACATTGTATGATATTGCTATTTTTATGTGGCGGTTCAACAGTTATTCGCATATGTCCTATGAATTCTAAACTGTAAATATCTTTATTATTTTTTATAAGTTCTAAATCTTCATAAAATAGCATTAGTCGTTGCTTGCTAATTCGATGTCGTATGTTAATAATATTGCGAACGGTGTGATTTTTAATTTCTATATTTTTTTTATATCTTCGATGGGTATTGAGTAGTGGAGATTTTTAACAACCACCTTATAGGCCCTCTCCTGCTTCATTCGGTATGTGTAGTGTATACTTTTTTCCTCATGAAGCTGTCTGATAAGCTTACTACAGGTTTTGGACTTATTAGCTTTTATTTTTATTGTTTCGTTTGTGAGTGTTTATGAATAATAGGTTTTTTGCTCTTAGGGTATGTCTTCCTTAATGGATCCATATTCACTGCAATCTATAGCTTATTGTGATTACCCTAATAAATAAATAAATTTACGACCAATCTGTAATTGATGTCCCCTGACTCAGCAGATATAGATCTTTTACAGGGTTTGTCTGGAAATCTTCCGGTTTCAGGAATGTCTCCGAATGTATGCTGTCTTTTTCTACACAGCGCATCGGACTTGCATAGAATGTGTAAGGCTGTTTCTGGTTCCTTGCTACAAAGTCTGCATGTAAGGTCACCATTGAATTTACCAATTTTTCAGACGTGTTTTTTTACAGTCGCATGTCCTGTGAGAAACTCTATGGTTATATTTAGCTGTGGCCTACTTAGGTTAAGGAGTTCTGCGGCTCTCTTTTGGCAAGCTCCCTTATTAAATGTTTTGCTGAACTAATGTTCTGATCGGTTCTTCCAGTACATTCGATGATGAGTGCGTTTGCTCTCCTTAATAAAGCTTCGGACGGTACTTCGTGAAATTCTAAAGCAGGTTCTGGGCCTATATAATCCTCACTAAATTCCTGCCTGGCCAATTCATCGGCTTTCTCGTTGTCGTAGATACCGCAATGCCCAGGTGCCCATAACAATTTTACTGTGTTATGTTGTGCCAGTGCATTGAGTTCGTTGATGCATTCCCATACCAGTCTAGATGATCCTTTTGTGCTTGATAAAGCTTTTAAGGCTGCCTGGCTGTCTGATATAATACGGATCCGCTTGCTCCTGTAAGCCCTCTTAGCGTTTTCGCGCGCACACTGTAGTATGGCGTATATTTCTGTCTGAAATACAGAAGCAAACTGACCCAGAGAAAAGCTTAGTTCTACCCTGGGAGCCTCAGTATATATTCCAGCTCCGGTGCCCAACTCGGTTTTAGAACCATCTGTGTACCGGTCTAAAAGTCTCGCTCCTATTTCGATCCTGCATGATCACCTCGAATAGAGAGTCGTCACATGGTACTGAATAATACGTTTTTTGAAATTTCCGCCGATTACATTACTTTCCTTATTATAGGATAAAGAAAGTAAAAATTGTAGAGGGTTTAGGGTCTTTGAGATGATTATTTGGACTAGGAATGGTAATTTCTGATAATTCGTTTGTTAATGGATTGAATCAATTATTTGTGAGTACCACAAGTGTTGCTTCAATATTTTTATTAGCTATTGTATTGGAACGTTTTCTTTTTTTTTATTACTTGCCATGGATGGGAAGTTTCTGGAGGAACTTCATTATCACTCTCTTCTTCCATTAAGCAACTAGTAGTCGCATATAAATTGTATAAATCAGCTTCAATATTTGTCATACGATTTTGTGATGAAAGAGAGCTGGTTGTTGGTTGAAAGATGGGTATTTGCAGATTAAATGAACAAATTTGCCTGACCTTAAGCAAGGCTGCGGCTCCGCTGTTGCGTTAGCTCAGGTATGCATATCCTCATGAGGACGGCAATTGCTTAGTAGAAATTCTCTATAACTTCTAATACTAGTAAAGCCTGTTCTAATTCAACTTCCACCTTCTTCTAGAACACCCCACATCTCTTCTAATGGATCCTATTGTAGACCTGGTTTAGCCAACCGATTGTCGTTAATTCTAACCATAAATTATTTTAATTTTTTTCGTTAGATACTAATTTTGTCGTTAACTACGAATATACTCATTTCTTCCCTGATCATCATTTCTAAATCTGTCTGTTTTCGTGCACTCCTTTACTGACCCTAGAAAGTTCATTGCCTGCTCGTAGATAAAAAGTAAGATATTTACTATTTTAGTATGTTTTAAATTAACTCTTAGTGGTGTTTGTTTTTCATTTTTTAATAACAACACCTATGCTTAGGTCAAATTTTAGAGGAGACAAACAGCATCTTTGTCTTACATCCTAATTTATATTAATCAGCTGTGTATCTTCACCAAGATTATTTTCAATAACAAAAGGCGTGTTAGTTCTTTGAATAAACTCTTACATACTTCTATTAAGTGTCTTGGAAACCCTTTATTCTTTAATATTTTTCACATTTTATGTCTAGTGACTCTATCGAACGCTTTGGTATAAAGCTATAAAGACAAAATATGTGACTAAACCCATTTCTTTCTAATTTTCTATTATTTGTTTCAATACGTTTATAAATTAGCGTCTTTTAAGGAATCTGTTTGTTCTTCTCTAAGAACAGTCTCTGTAATTGCTTACATTATTGTAGTTATTATCTTCGTAGGTATTTTGTAGGCTAAGGTTTAGTGGTCGGATGCCCCTATAGTTATTGGTATTTATTTGGTTTCCTTTTTTAAAGAGAAATTTCACTTTTGCTTCTGTCTACTCTTTTGGGATTTGTTCTCCTTTTCAACATAGATTTAGCATATATAAAATTCTAAATTTAAGAAGTATTCCTTTACATTTAAGTAGCTTTACATTCGGACCACCTATTTCCGTAGCTCTTCTATTTACTTGTGAGTTTTTAAGCTCCATAGTTATGCACGCAACGTTATTGCTGTTGCTTGGTATATCCTCTTTGTTACATGTTTTTCTTTCTTTTGTTACTTTTTAAAGTGTTCAGTCCCCCTATAGTTATATATTATATTTATTTGTGGCAAGTCCTTTTTGTCTTTCTTTATGCGTTTTATAATTTTAAATCACTGTATACCCTGAACATCGACTTCTATATTACTTATACAATAAGACCTCCACATGTTGAACACTTTTTACCAAATATTTTGTATTTTATACGAAATACTAATGTTAAGTAAAGCATCTTTATATTTTGTAAGTTGAACGCTTAGACCTTGACTTTAACTTTAACAAAAAAAAGTTTAATGCAAATTCCATTCTCTAGCAGTGGCTGTTGTGTACTCGACCTGAAGAGGTCAACACATTTTTATTTAACCCAGGTTAACCCTACCTGCTATTTAGTGGAGTCTAATTAGATTTTCACTTCAGAAAATTCCTGTTTCGCTGATTTTTGCGGAAATCTATTCGTGAAGGTGTACAGAATAACATATCAAAATGTTGCCGCACTAAATCTTGTGCTAACTTTATTATTTAACAATTAAGTTGCAAAAATACGGTTTTCCGCAAATATCTTGTTCAATTCAATTTGTAGCAAAAAAATAATAGCGCCAATCGAAATAACGGGAAATTTTACGTCAGAAACATATATAACATTTGTTACAATGAGTAAAATTGAGCAAGCAGTAAATTGTTAACTAACGCACTAAGTGACTGTCTGTTAAGGCGAAGAGCAGGCCCGCCCGAGCGTGCGTGCTGTTCGTAACTCATTGTAACTTTTGATTGACAAAAGCAATAGACATAAAAATAATTGGACATTAAAAAGTAAGTATTCCTTGAAGTATTACGTATGTTTAAACCCTTTTTTAAGTTCTTTTAAGTCTTCATATTCAAGTTTGAAGTCGAGCGTTGCGCTAATTCTCGATAATTTCCTTAAATTTGTTATAAACTAAGTAAAATAAAGAAAAAAATAATTAATATGTGGATAATATACCTAAAGTAATTATTTAGAATACGCCATCGGTCAAAAAAATTAGAAAAATTTATTTTGCAAAATTCCGACATTTGAAGTACGCTACATATCAAAAATTACGTTTCTCCGCTTCGAGTTTCCGACTTTGATCATTAATGTCGAAGTCTTATAAAATGATATTTATGTTTTACAGACGATCAATTTGAAGCTTATGATCTGTACTTTACGTTGATATAGTTTAATTTATAATAATTATGGAAGATTGCTAATGTTGTCGTGCACGGAACACGGACGAATTTAATAGTGGCGATAAATAATCCGAATACGGGTCTTATCACACTGAAATTGAACGTAGTGAAGTGCAGAACACCGGTAAGCAGAAGTGACATAAGTGAAGTAAACAATAGTAAATAATAATTAAAACTGAAGTGCAATTTAAACTGAGTTATAACAAGCTAAAACCAAACTTTCCTTCAATAACGGTCGACTATATCAATCGAGAGAGCGCAACGGGGTATTAGAGGTCGACCTGAGCGAATGAACTGTGCGATAAGCCGACCCGCGATTATCGGAGTTTGAAACTAAAACTGTAAATATTTATTTAAAGTACTAGTGTAAATATTTATGTAAATTTCAAATGAGTAACAGCGTTAAAAGGAACATAGATTTAAATAGCAGTGAAGAGAAAGAAATAGAGATATTCAAGCCTAGCAAAAAGTAATTAGATCACCAACTGAAGAACACAAACAGAAGCCGACAATAACAAATATGGCAGATTTCCAAGAAATCAAGAATATGATGCTAACAATGACTGAAGAAATAAAGAAAACACCGAAGAAACACGTAAACTAAGAGAGGAAATGCAAAAAAAGAGGAAAGATGGCTAACGGAGAAGAAACAACTAAAAATAGGATCACCAAATTAGAAAACCAGATAGAAGGAATGGATAAGGAGAAAAGGAGAAACAACGTGGTGATAAAAGGAATAGGATTTGACCCACAACAGAAACAAAACGCGGCTAAACAATTCCTAAAGGACAGATTAATGGTAGAAGCAGAAGTTAACAAAGTAATAAGCATAAAACCAAGGAGGGACGATTAGTAAATATTATTGAAGTAAATGCATGGGAAACTAAACAGGAAATTATGAAGAACAAATACAAATTGAAAGGTAGTAAGATATATATTGAAAATGATCTAACACTAAAGGAAAGAGAAATACAGGCTGAGATAAGGAAAATTGCTAAGGAAGAAATTACCAAAGGACACAAAGTAAAAATAGGATACAGGAAAATAACCATTGATGGAGAAGCCTACATTTGGGATGATGATGAAAAGGGCGTAACCATAGCAAAAAATTGAACAAACCAAACAAAGGAATAACAGAGATGAGAAAATGGCAAAGAAAAAGGACAATGAAGCGGAATACAAATTATGGAAAATTGGAAAATGGAAAATAGGGACAAAAATGAGAAAGACGAAACACTAACAAAAGAAATAGAAAACAAAGAGAAATACAAATAAAAAGAAACTAAATACATGGAAACTAGGAGCTTGGAATATTAGAAGTATACAAGGAAAAGAAGTGGAAATAATAAACGAATTTGAAGCAGCAAATTTAGAAATATTAGTGATAAATGAAACAAAAAGAAAGGAAATGGAGAAATCAGTCTAACAAACGGGCACATATTAATATACAGTGGAGTACAGAACGATCAAAGAGCAGCAGGTGGAGTTGGCTGTATAATACACAAAAAATAACTGAACAAATCAGTACCTGGAAAGCAATATCGGAAAGAATACTATTAGTAGAATTAAGGAATAGACATGGAAAGATTATGACAATAATATCAATATACGGACCAGACGAAAATGAAAGAGTAGAAGAGAAAGAAAAATTCTGGGAAGAATTAACAAATACCACAGAAGAAGCAAAAGGAAGTATATACATAGCAGGCGACTTCAATAGTAGAGTAGGGAAGAAAGATGAAGAATATAAAGAAATAATAGGACAATATGGAGGAAGTGCGAAACAATAACGGGAAAAGACTTTTGGATTTCTGTCAATTGCAAAACATAATTATAACCAACACATTCTATCAACACAAGGAAATACACAAGTTCACTAGAGTACAAATAAATAGAGGGAGAAATCAATCATAGATTATATATTAGCACAAAAGAAGAGAAAAATATATTAGATGTAAGAGTGAAAAGAAGTGCAGAAATCTATAGCGACCGCCACTTACTTATAGGAAAAATAAGACAAAATGACACGGAAATAAAAAAACATTAAAAACAATAAAACGAAGCCATACAGCAATAAAAACATATAAACTTAGAAATATAGAAACTGCAAAATATATCAACAGAAAACAGAAAACAAACTAAAGAACAAAATGGACGTAATAAAACAGGCAGATGCACAAAAAGGATGGAAGCTATTTAAAGAAATCCTAATTAATACAGTGAAAGAGATATGTGGAACTTACAGGATGGAAAACGGGAAAAAACAAACAGCCTGGTGGACAAATGATATAAAAGAAGAAACCATGAAGAAGAAGAAAGAATGGACAAAATACTTAACAAGCAAAACAACAGAACAATACGAATTATATAAAAATCAAAGGAAAAAAGTAAAGGAATTAGTAGCAACAGCAAAAGAAAAATTATGGACAGATTTTGGAAACAAAATGGAAAAAGATAGCACAGGTAATCAGAAATTATTTTACAAAATCATAAAATCCTTTAGAACAGAAAAGCAGAGAAAAGAGATATACATAAAGAACAAAAACCAAGAAACAATAACAAATGACAGAAATAATGGAAAGATGGAGAGAATACTTTCAGGAGTTACTAGGACAACAGACACGTACAACAAGAATTATTACAAATGAAACGGGGAAAACAAACCAGATAGAAGAAGAGGAAATTGAAAAATAAAAATGGACGAGCTGAGGAATGTAGTAAGAAAACTAAAAATGGAAAAGCACCGGGAGATGATAAGTTACAGCAGAAATGATTAAACACTTGGGAGAGACAGGGATGGAATTACTACTAGAAATATTAAACAAAGCATGGCAAAGTGAAAAAATTCCAGAAGAATGGGAGTGGCACTAATAACGCCAATACACAAGAAGGAGACAGAAAACAGTGCTGTAACTATAGAGGAATAACGCTACTGAACATTATTATAAAATATATGAACAAATAATCAATAACAGATTAAAAATAATATTAGAACCCCAACTAGCAGAACCGCAAAGTGGATTTAGACCAGGGAGAAGTGCGCAAGACCACATCTTCACAATTAAACAACTAATAGAGAAAAGACAACCACAAAACAAAAATCTTTACCTAGCCTTTATAGATCTGCAGAAGGCATTTGACACAGTTCCTAGAGATAAAGTATGGAAAGGACTGAAAGAAAAGGAATAAATAACAAAATTATACGAGTGATTGAAGACCTATATGAAACCAACACAAATTACATAATAAGTAACAATAGGAAATCAGAAGGGTTCAAGACAGAGAAGGATTAAGACAGGGAGGAGGACTAAGCCCAACCTTATTTAATATACACATGGACAATATCATCAGAAAACTGAACAAAACATAAAGAAGTTGTTTGTAGGACATAGAAATTTAGAAAGAGTAGAAATAGCCGAGGGAGTTTTCGCAGACGACGTGGTGTTAATAGCAGGACAGGAAAAACTTTACAAGAAAATATAAATACATGGAAAGAAGTACTAGAAACAGAGGGCATGAAAATAAACATAGATAAAACTAAGATAGTGGTAATTGGAGAACAGGATATTAGAACAAATATCAGAATAGAAGACATCAAAATAGAACAAGTAAAGGAATATAAGTATTTGGGAATAACATTAGACAAAACAGGGAAACAAGTTGCAGAAATAAACGAGAGAATAATAAAACAATAAAACTGTACTATGCAATGAACAAAAATTCATAAACAAGAAAGAAATAAGTAATAAAACCAAGATAAAAGTCTTTAATACAATATACAGACCAGTACTAACCTACGGAAGTGAATCGTGGATACTCTCAAACAGACAAAAAACCAAATCAAGCTACAGAAATGAAATACCTTAGACGAATACTAGGAGTAACCAGAAAGGACAGGATTAGAAACACAGAAATAAGAAAAGAATTAGAGGTGAAACCAATCATACAATTTATAGAACAAAAGCAACTCAGTTGGTGGGGACATATACAGCGAATGAATAACAAAAGACAAGTAAAGGCAGTATACGAGGCCAAGACACAGACAAAAGGAAAAGGGAAGACCAAGGAAACAATGGAACCAAGTGATAGAAGAAATACTACAAAAAGAGGAAAATCATGGGAAGAGGCAAAAAGGGTAGCAAGAAATAGAAAAGATTGGAAGAAATTTATAGAAGAAAAATAAAAATAAAAATAAAATGTAATTATAGATATATAATGTAATAGGAATAAACAAGAATGTAAACCCGACACCGAAAGGTATAAGGGTAACGATTATAATAATAATAATAATATAATAATTATAATATTTCATGCCACTTTTTAAGAAAATAAATGAAAAAATAATTTTTGACCTCAAAATTTGAGAAATTTGACAATGAAAATATTGTAATAATTTTAATAAAAAAAAATTTAATTATTTTAAAACACATAAAGGTTGTATCTTATACATAAATTATCAAAATTATACTAAAGAATTCGAACAAACGTTAAAAATACCGCTTTTTGGAGATAAAAAAGGGTTTTAGGTAAAAAATTCATTACGAAATCGCTGTACACGTGACTCTATGATATATACATATTTTCAGGAGAACTCTAACGTGTATAGCAAGAGAAGCCCGCCTCTTAGATCTTTTTTATAGTGGTGAAAGGGTTAGTACGTTAGTTATTCTGCGCTTTGCTGCGTCGTACCACGTGAAATAAAGTGTAGTGAGATAGTACTATAATATTTTTATTATCAACAACAAGTGAAATATCAGTTTCTTTAAACAATTTGAAAAAACAACAGATTTACATGCAATGACACAAAAATTTTATAACAAAAATAGCTCTATTGATGAAATTTCCGAAGCTGGCATCAAGTGAACATTGGCTTTATATAATGCTTCCAAAGCTGAAAAAATTTGAATGAATACAGATATAAATGTTTTGTCAGATGTGTTTCAAAAAGAAAAAAAATGCCGCTTGCGTTTTTACCTCCGACCAATGACGCAGCTGTACAACATTCGAAAAGAGTATATTTACAGGTACAGCAGTGGCTGGGCGACGAACAACTTTTACCAAGTGACTGGGGATGGATAAAAAAGGGTTCTTTCGAACCTGTAAAAATGACTAATCCTGCAGCTCCTGCAAAGCTTTTACAGTTGTAATAGAGGCTGTGGAAATAATTGCGGCTGCAGAAAAGCTGGATTGTACTGCAGTACTGCGTGTATTAATTGCTGTGGAGTAAATTGTACCAGTACTTCACAAGTAATGGATGTGAATGGAAATTCTCTAAAAAATAGTTGAAAATATTCCGGAAAGTTTGGAAATCGAAGAAAATTTGGAGAACGATTGATATATCTTTACATATTTCTATCTTTGAACTTTTGTATTTAATACATTTGTATATATTTTTTAAATAGACACATTGTTTACCCAACAAATATTATTTCACTAAATAAATTCTTGAAGATAAAATTTTTACATTACTTTTTGCACCATTACTATGCTAACGATATTCATAATATGTTCAACCGTTGTGAATTCTGCAAATTTGACTTCAGATTCGTAATCAGCACCGAAACCGAAAACCCTTAGGAATAAATTTTCAAATTTTTTCATCGATTTATACTCCAGATACTTAATTTTACAAGTAATTTGTTGTTAATAAACAAATAAACAATTTGCACACTTTTTCGAGTGGAAACATTTTTTAACGGTATTTAGAAGCTAATGCAAAAGGTTTCATAAAAAAATATGGAAACCGTAATTATTCCGAATTTTAGGCCTCTTTTTGTCTAATTTGACTCCACTAATTGTTATTCACGTAAAAGCCATGTGTGGTTAATCTGTAAATGTAAACTTTGTGGCAGTCGACGACTTCGTGCGAAAAGTCCCATAGTTAATAAAATATTATGACTTAGGAAATGTTTTCGTTTAAGATGAAACTAAATTTTTCTATAAGCAAATGTCTCGGAAAACTCTTACAAGGAAAATAAGTTTTTTTTATTTAAGTCCTTTTATTATTTACAATCTGTTTTAATGTAGCTAGTTATTCAGTAAATTATATTTCAATTAGTAATAGTAACATGAATATTTAAAATAAAATATAACAAAAGTAAAGTCATAATTGTAATATAAAGCTAGGACTAATCTAAATAAATCTGTTTGGTAGGTCCATTAGTTTAAAGTTTGAGTCTGCGCATTTCTTCATTATTATGTAGAAGTTCCGTTGCTGCGGTATTGGGGTAAAAGGACAACCTATCGCGATATAGCATGCTGTGTTTGATAATGTCCTTTGCAATAGTAGGTACTAGAAAATTCAGCCTGCTACGCTTGGCTGCTATAGAGAATGCAATTGTTACGAACTTTCTGTAGCAATCGTTACTGCAGCTATTTCTTCCGATGTTCTTTGAGAACGTAGCAGTCGCCTTGCTTAGTTTCTTGTTGCTATTTCTTCCGAGGTTCTTCTTAAACTTGGCTGTCGCCTTGCTTCGTTCTCTGCAGCTATTTTTTCGGTGTTCTTGGATAACGTTGTTGTTGTCTTGCTTGATTTTCTATTTCAAACTCCTCCGGAGTTCTTTCGGCACATATACGTCGCCTCGCTTCATTTATTGCTGCCCTTTCATCCGCAGTCTGCTCACTTCTTCGTTTTCTCATCTAATTTCTGTGGTGCTCAGCTGTTTGTACCCATTGCATACCAAAGAATGCGTATTTGCAAAAAAGAACAGAAAAACTAAAACAATAGGATATATATTTTAATTTTAATTTATGTTTTTTATTGCAGTGTGCTTTAAAGATACGGCGATCGTTCGGGTATTTCCACATGGCCCCCAACGCGTTACTCTGGCAACTAATGCTTTTCACACGGTGGCGGCCGAGGGACCGGAAACCGGGGACCTCCACATCGCGTTTTAAAGATATTAGATGTGTAGATCTAGATGGATGAGTTCATTTAGCACATACCTTCTTCTTCTTCTTGTTCCACTCCTACCGGAGGTTTGCAATCATCATAGTTATGAATAGTTCACTTCAGCTGCAATTATACCACTCATGGAGGTTTCACAACCAAAACATTCTTCTTTTATCCAAGCGGCGTTTCCATCCAATTTTGCCTTGCATTATATTTCTCAGCAATGAGTATTTGTCCCCTCTCATAATGTGGCTCAAATATTTCAGTTTTCGTTTTTTGATTGTATTCATAACTTCTGTTTTTTTTCTTTATTTGATTTAGCACTTTGTTATTTGTTTTATGTTCGTCGATAGCACCATATTTCAAAGTCTTTTAAGTTGTGTATGTTGTTTTGTTTTAATGTCCAGGCTTCAACACCATAAAGTAATGTGAAAAAGATATAACAGCTGAGCATTCTAAGTCATAAATTAATAGTCCCGTGACGGTTGCAGAGATATTTTTTAATCTTGTTAAAAATTGTTTTTGCTATTTCAATAAGACAATTTATCTCTTTCGTTTGGTTGCTATCGTCTTTTAACCATGTTCTTAAATGTGTATACTCTGACACTGTCTCTATTTGTACATTGTCGAGAATAAGATTGCCTGTACCATTTTTATTTTTTGTCAATACTATAAATTTTGTTTTTTTAGATTTTTAGTCTGTAATTGTTAAAATGGTGGTTCATACTTTCTATTAGAACTGCATAACTGCATAACTGATATTGTTCACAATTTCAACATTGATTATTATGCCCTCTGGTGTTTTCCTTAGAGCTTCATCACAAATAGCTTCACTGAACAAATTAAAAAGCAAAGTTAAAGGTTGCATGCCTTGATCTGGTCTCATTTGCTCTGATGTGAGATTTTTTGAGCCAAATTTGAATTTGATTTAAGTGGTGTTGAAAATAACGTGATGCTATGTCTGGATTTTGGTGAGATGCCATAATAGCTGTATCATCAGCAAATGTAACTTACTTTCAGATTTGTGGTTGGAAGATCAGAAGTATATAACAGATAGAGCATTGGTCCTAACACGCTTTCTTTGAGATATATCTGAACTGATTGGATAAAGTGACGTGTATTCATCTTTTATGTTTACGAAAAAATAGATGTTTTATAGGTATAATTGTAAAATTGTGTAGTATGGATGAGATACATTAGTTTTTGTTTTGAACAGTAACCGCTCGTGCCATACCGTGTCTAATGCTTGCGTAATATCTAAAAAAAGCTGCAGAACAGTAACTTTTGTCTCCTTGATCTCGGAGAATTTGGTCAACTAATCAATGCATCTGCTTTGCAGTAGCGCGTTGCTCTCTAAGTTCAAATTGGTATTCTTGTATTATATTTTATAAGAGAGGTTTTAATCTTTTTATGAATATTTTCTCAAATACTTTAGTCATTACTGGAATAAGACTGATGGCCGGTAAGGAGCTGCTTTTTCAGGCAGTTTTCAGGTTTTAGAATTGGTACTATCTATGGCCAAGAAAAGTCCTGTTTTTAATATAGCATTAAAGATATATGCGATTAGTTTCTCGCAGGTTTCAGACATAGCTTTAAGGTTTATTCTGTTATTAGACCATATCTGGGCGACGTTTTGGTATTCAATTCAATGAGTATACTTTTTTTTACTTTATAGCTTGTATTTTTAACAGGTAGTGCGATCTGGTACGGGGTGCCGAGATATTCATAGATAAAATGATCTTATTCTGGAATAATTTCAACTGGATAGGGTGTGAATACTTCTTTTAGTTAATTGGCAAATATATTTGCCTTTTCTTGAATGCTTTTTCTCCAGATTTTATTTGATAATCTGAATAGAGGGATCTACTTTTTGTGATTGCTTAAGTATCCTGGTTGCTCTCCAGAGCGAATAATCTATTGCGTTTGTACGACACAATGTATTAAGATAGTGTTAGATTGCTTTCTGTTTTATATTGTTTAGTAGTGCCACCAGGTGCCTTTGAATTTTGCCATCTTCTTCTGAGTTTGTGCTTTTCGGCTACTTTTAGTTTCACCAATATAACCGTTGCTTGTCACACAACGTGTTGAATGGTGTTCAATTGATATCGAACTATTACTTTCAGTTTTAAAAGGCACTTTGAGTGTAATTTTTTTTAGTATTTTTCGGAATTCTTTCTAATTAGTCCTCCGTTTGCATAGCGTTGGAGGTTGCGGCGATTAAGTGCCTGAGTACTGATTGTAATTACGATGGGAAAGTGATTCGACAGTGGAACTAATTTTGATTCGTTTTTAAGTTAATTTTGAGATATGCCTTTTACTAGGTAGAAATAAAATAGTTGAAGTAGTTTATTGGTTTCTGTAGTCTAGTAGATTGGTTTACCAGTTGAGAAGGCATATAAATTGTTTACTTTTATTGTCTTTAGCCTAGATAGATGGCTTCCTGCTGTAATAAGTCGGCTCCCAAGAATATTGAAATTAAATTGATCTTAATTTATGAGATTTCGGGGTGAGAAATAAACTGTGTTAATTGTTAATGTTCTTAGTTAGTTTTCTTAATTAACATTTGTATATAATTTTATCTATATTTAGGTAGTTCCGAAAGTTTATTCTAGTTTCGTATTGTGATTGCAGCGACTGAATGAGCAGTGCCGCCACGGTGTTAAGTACTGTATACGGAATAATAATTATGTATTTTTAGGTAGAAACGGTCAGTGAAATCAGCTCCAGATATTAATACTATATCCTGATTATTATTTATTATAAATGTTTTTATTTTTTCTTCATGTTTACAAGGTTCATTGGCGTACTCCATTCGGTGATTCTTAACGTGTATTGAGCCATTATTTAACTTTTAAGATTACTGTGGTTACGAAATTTGAGATTTGATCCATAAGGCGTATTATGTTTTTTAATTCATTGAATTCATCTTTTCATTTGTAATACTATGCATACTGAGAATTTAGTTTCTTTTTAAATTAAAATTTATGTTATTCTTTGACCGGCACACCAATGTTGTTTTATGGTAAATATTAAAAATATAGATTTATGATCTGGGTGTTTGACCACGTTTATTATATATTTTTGGGGTTACTAAATCTGAATCCGAGGCTTATTTAGCCCCACCAGATCAGGATTTTTCCATAACCTCAAAAAAAACCATAATTTAAGATATTAAACGCACATAACTCTAAGACTGAAGTTTTTACTTTACTTACTTACTTAATCCTTATGCCCTTTTTACCGTTAGGTGTAAGGCAGATGGGAGAAGAGTTTGTTATGTTGCTGTATATTTTTCTTTCCATAGTTTTCTGTCCTGGGCTACTTGTTTTATACATTCCCAGTTTATTCCCTTGTTTGCTGCTGCCTCTCTTATTCCTTCTTCCCAAGTTTTCCTTGGCCTTCCTCTTTGATTTTTACCCGGAACTCGCGATTCATACACTCTTTTCACTAATCTGTTTTTTGGCATACGACACACATGACCAAACCACCTTAATTGTCCTTCTTCTATTTTTTTCCATTATAGGTTTTATCTTTAAATCTTGTTTGTACGTTTCATTTCGGATTTTATCTCTTTTCGTTTTATTTTTTATCCTTCTTAGGAACCTCATCTCCATTGCATTTAGTCTTATTTTATGTTTTTCTGTTAAAGACCACGATTCACTACTATACATTATTGACAGTCTCACCACTTTTTTCACTACTTCTGTTTTTATTTTCTTGGTACTTCTTTCTTTCCTAAAAAGTTCGTTTTCAGAGTATTGTAGATTCTCCCTGTTTTCTCCATTCTATCATTAATTTCTTTATCTATTTTGCCGTTGTTCTCGATTATTGATCCTAGATATCTAAAACTTTCTACCTGTTCAATTTGTTTTTCTTGTATTTTTATTTTGTGTGTTATATTCTCTCTGGCCACTACCATACTTTTAGTTTCCGCTATGTTTATTTTCATGTTTATTTTCCGTAGCTCTGTTTCTAACACCTCTAGATTGTATTGTAGATTCTCTTCTGTGTCGGCTATTATCGTCATATCGTCAGCGAACATGAGTTCGTTTATTTCTGTTTGTTCCATTTGCCAGTATCCCAACTTTATCTTCTTCATCTTTTCTTTGCATTTTCATCGTCTCGTCTAGCACTATTGAGAACAGCAAGGGGCTTAGCACGCATCCTTGCTTTACTCCTATTTCTGTTACGAACTCTCGTGACTCTTCATTGTTAGTCCTTACTACGTTTTTATTACTTCTGTACATTGCTTTTACTATTTCTATCGTTCTTTCCTCTATTCCTCTTTTTTCTAGTGCTTTCCATATTTGTTCTCTTTGTATTCTGTCAAAAGCTTTTTCTAAATCTATAAAGCACATATGTATTTCCCTTCCTTTTTTAATAAATTTTCGCTGATTTGTCTAATGATGAATATTAAATCTTGTGTGCTTCTCCCCTTCCTAAAACCACATTGAGTCTCTTCTATTGTATTTTCTATTCTGTCTCTTATTCTTTTCTCAATTATTCTGGCCAGTATTTTCGCGGGGACACTTATTAACGTAATTCCTCTATAATTACCACATTATCTTTTGTCACCTTTCTTATGTATGGGGAGTATGATTCCTATATTCCAATCCTTTGGTATTATCATTGTCTTCATTATTTCATTTAGCAATTCTGTATATTTAGTTATTCCTTCATTTCCCATAAACTTTATCATTTCCGGTGTTATTTTGTCTCTTCCTGCTGCTTTTCCTAACTTAATTTTCTTTATGGTCTCCCTAACTTCTTTCTCTTGTATTTCTTCGATTTCTGCTCTTTCGCCTAGGTCTTTCTTTTCATCTGTTGTACTGTTTTCTGCTTTTGTTAGTTCTTCGAAATGTTCTTTCCATCTTTCCATTATTTGATCTTCTTCTGTTATTATTTTTCCGTCCTTTCCCTTTATGTTCGTCATATTATATTCATTTTTCTTCGTAAGTTGTTTTAAGGTTCCGTAAAATAGTTTTTGGTTCTCCCGAAAGTTTTCTGTCATTTTTTCTCCAAATTTTATCCATGATTCTTCTTTTGCTTTTCTCACCGCCGCTTTCGTTTCTGTTCTTGTTTCTTTATATTTTCGTAGTCATCTGTTTTTTTGTATTTAAGTATCTCTTCCATGCCTGCTTTTCTCTTTGATCTTTGCTTTTATATCTTCGTTCCACCATGCTGTTTTCTTCATATTTTTATTAGCTATTTTCTTTGTCCCGCAACTCTCTCGCAGCATTTAGTATGGTATCTTTAAATCTTTCCCACTTTTCTTCTATTTTGTATTATCTTTGCTCTAAATTTTTGGTTATAATTTCTATATCTTTTTGGTTCTCTGTTTCTTTTAGTTTATATGTTTTATAGTTTCCACTGATTTCTTTCTCTCTTATCTTCTTTTCTTCTTTTTATTCTTTAGGTCCATTTTTACCAAGTAGTGGTCGCTTCCTATCTCTGCTTGTCTTGTTACTTTAACGTCTTGTACCTTTTTCCATTTTGGTTTACTTATTAAGAAATAGTCAATAATTGACTTCCCGTTCCTGCTTTCTACTACTCTTGTGAATTTGTGTATATCCTTATGTTTGAATTTTGTGTTTGCAATCACTAAATTGTTTTCTGTGCTGATTTCTATGATTCTGTCCCCGTTATTATTTCTGGTCGTATCTCCTTCTTTCCTAAGTATTTTTCTATACCTGTATTCTGTTTTCCTACTCGTCCATTTAAGTCTCCCTAACAATTACATTTTCTCCTCCATTATCTATTTCTCTTTGTACTTCCTCAAAGAACTTATCTTTATCTTCTTTTCTAGCATCTTCGTTTTCTCCGTATGCTATTATCACACTCCATATTTCTTCTCCTATTAGTTCCATTTCTAATCTTAAAATCCGTTCATTTATATATTCTTCCTTTATAATGTCTTTTAGCATGTCTGGATTTATTATTAATCCCACCCCACATCTTGCTCCTTCCGTTTCCTTCACTCCTGACCAAAATATCCAGTATCCTTTATGGATTCGTTTCATACCTTTTCCTTTCTTCTTGGTTTCTGTTACTCCTAGGATTTTCACTTGATGTTCTATCATTTCTTCTATTAAATCTTCTTCTTTGTCTTTAATGTCCCTCACATTCCATGTTCCTATTTTCAACTTTTCCTGTTGCATTTGCTTATTTTCCTCTTATCCTTTTCTTTCTCTTTACTTTTGTCTATTCCTACGCTCTTCATTTTGTTGTTCATCTTATATTGTTTATCGTCGTCCATGTCCATCGCATATTTCTTTATAAGTTCGGCCTGGTTCTTTTTGTTATCAGTTTTTGATTTCTCTATAACCCTTTTCCTCATCATCCCAGACGTATTCCACTCCTTCTATGATGATTTCCTTATAACCGATTTTCGTTCTTCTATCTTTACTTCTCTCTTCTTTTGCAATTTTTCTTATTTCGGCCTGTATTCCTCTCTCTTTTGGCGTCATATCATTGTCTATGTATACGGTGGATCCTCTCAGTTTATATTTATTTTTCATGACCTTCTGTTTATTATCCCAGTCTTTCATTTCAACCAGACTTGTAGTTGTACCTTTATTTCCTTGCAGTGTTACTACATTCTTTACTTCTACTTGTACTCCCAATTTTTCTGGGAGGAATTGTTTTGTTTCTTCTTCTTTTCGATTTTCTACTAATTTTACACCCTTGATTATCAACCTACACTTTCGTTTTCTCTTTTCTATTTTTCAAACTTATCTTCCAGTTGTTCGATTCTCTTTTGGAGTTGTTTTTCTCCGATTCCCATTTTATCTCACGTTTTGCCATTTCCTCTCGTAGTTTCTGATTTTCTTCTGTACTTTTCTTAATTTCATCTCTCATAATTTTAATCATGTCTTTAATTTCTTTTAGATCTCCCATTTTTCTTTCACTTACTTTTATTTTTCTGTTTTTAATGTTGGTGATCTAATTACTATTTTACTTTTCTTAAAGATCTCTTCTTTTCTTCGCTACTGTTTAGATCTCTATCTCTTTTGGATCCTGAACTCATTTATAATCCCCTTTTGTCAATATTTTATCTGAATTTAGATTTTGTACGTTTGGTAAATAAACTTTCCGTATCGTCCGGGTCGCGTTATCTCCGTCCGCCGGCCTCGCAAGGCAGGGAACGTTTGGCCTTCGGGTTAAAACTCTTTCGTTTGTATTCTTGATTGTTCCTATTTACACTGCCCTATAATACGCTCCTTATTTATAATTATCTACTCACTCTTATTAAATTGCTAATAATGTTCACTTTCAGATTCAGTTAGCTACACTTCACGAAAAAGTCGGTGTGACGAAGCCCGTATTCGAGTATTTTATCGCCACCAGCCAATTTCGCGTCTATCCGCTTTCGCTCCACAAACTCAACTCTAAGACTGAAGTTAAAATATGAAAATCTAAGCCACAGAACCCGATAACCCGCTTAACTACTGAACTCCATAAACCACCTAACCACCTAACTATTAAGGCTTTACAAAGTACCCCTGCTACTTATGTTTATGAGATAGTAGAGACAGACAGCAGCATTACAAGGTAAGAGATTGGCCAACTAGAACTTTCTTCACACTTGGCTCGCATAATGTCATGCATAAATCGTTCGCAGATCCATAGAAGAAACGGTTTGTCAAAGCTATTGATAAGATTAGTATTCCCTGAAACGTTTGATGCCAAAATTTAAAAAAAAGGTGTTGGATGGTCCGCAGGTTCAAAAAATGTTTAGAGACCAGTAAGGGTTTACCAGTAAGATTAATGATAGGGATAAAGCAGTTTGGCTGAGTTTTCGATAAGTTGCCCGAAACTTCCTAGTAAGCCGAAAAAGTCTACAATACAAAGAAATAGTTGCCAAGATGATAAAGGACTACGAAAAACTAGCATGTTTGATAAACTTAAAGATGCATTTTCTGCACTCTCATCTTGATGAATTCCCGGATAACCTGGGAGATTTTAGTGAAAAACAAGGTGAACGTTTTAATCAAGATATTAAAGTTGTTGAAATTCGCTATCAGAAACGGTGGGACGTTAATATTCCGGCAGACTTTTGCTGGATGCTCAAAAGCGAAACACTTGGACAAAACAAAAAGAAATCTTTTATATGGGCCATTTGAAGAGAAAATAACTCGATACGGCTCAAAGAGAGAGAACAATTAAAATAAAATATGCCTTATACAAGCAGTTCTAATAAGCCTTTTTAAGAACTACATAATGTAAAAACACGATCGTGCAACCTCCCTGCGGTATACGTCGGGTAACGCCAATGCCGACAGTACAACGATTTGTAAAACTAACATTAGTTGAATAAAACTGAAAATATAAACATTTAGGGTTAAGGTGTTTTTATGACACAACAGTACATTTAGGTGCTTAAGCCAAGACAGGAATTGTGCGATACAATGTACTATGAGCAGAGTTATGTGGTTATTAAAATAGTATAGATATCAAGTTAAATGTCAAACATACGTGGTTATTAGACTTGTGTATTGAGTAATACGGTTAGATGGGTTATGGGGTTCAGTGGTTCCTTCCTCCAGCGCTATCATCACGACCGAGATGAATTTTTGGACAAAATTGTCACAGGAGATAAGACATGGGTCCATTACGAAACTGAAGAAACGAAAGAGCAATCCAAACAGTGGATGCATTCACGCTCCCCGAGTCGTAAACCAGTAAAGTTCAAGCGCACGTTCTCCACTAAAAAGTGTATGGCTACAGTGTTTTGGAATCTTAAAGGTGTTCTCTTGGTGGAATTCATGCCACGTGGCACAACCATCACTGCAGCTTTGTACAGCAAGACCCTTCAACGTCTTCGAAGGGTAATTCAGAACAAGAGAAAAGGAATGTTGTCGTCGGCATTGTCCTTCTTCATAACAATGCGTGGCCGCACACTGCAGTTGCAACAACGATCTTCCTGCAGCGTTTTGGATGGGAACTTTTTGATCACCCACCATACAGTCCTGACTTGGCTCCCTCAGATTTTGATCTCTTTGCCCACATGAAACGTTGGCTAGGAGGGCAAACTTTCGCCACAGACAACGAGCTGCAGACCAGCGTACAGAATTGGCTGAAAACACAGGCGGCTGCTTTCTATGATGAAGGTATTGGAAAACTGGTACCACGCTACGACAAATGTATGAATCGAAAAGGCGATTACGTCGAAAACTAGCTTAATGTTGTATCACAATATTCCATATAAAATTTTCTTGATTCTGACTGTGATTTTCATTTGGCGACCAATCGGACCTTGAAAAAAGTAACCCTCGTTATAACGGAAGAAAGTCAACCTAAAAGAGTTTAGTAGCAAAAAAGTAAACAGATAAATACGGCACTTAGAAAAATCCAAGACTTATTGTTTAAGAATATGCAGGCCTATTAGCTTATTGCCTGTACATAAAAAGTATTCTAAACGCATATAGAGACAACTCTACTCCAACACAAATTTATGTTTCAAGAAAATTTATTTGCAATACAAGCTCATAGAATTATAAATTATAAATTCTCTGTTTACAGCAAATGTAATGTTCATCAAATTAACATACAGAATAAATAATCGCATTGTTTATCAGGTATTTAAAATGCAGCCACGTGCCATTATCAGTTATATTTTATTCACTTCAACGTAACAAATTCATTAAACAATTAATTGAAATTATCTAGCTCGTTATAAATTATTTACTAATCTGACAACCGTGCGTAGAAAAATTGTAAAACAATGTTACGAAGATAGATGGTATATTAACACAATGGAACCTATTTTAAACTGAAAATAAAATGTTACAATTAATAATACGATGATTATTCCTTTCCTTTAATGAAAGTTTTTATTTTTATTACATTATTTTTGCAAAATGTATGTTGTGAAGTAAATAATTTAAAAAATACTTTTGAAATATTCTTAAACTGAGGCTAAGGTATTATATGTATACACATGGCATATCTTATAAAATAAAAAGCAAACGTATTTTTTTATTGATATTAAAGGTAATTCCTATTTGGATATTATAAAAGGTCTTTCAGTATGAGTGATAGTTTTTCAAATAGAGATTTCTCGGTTTCTAATACATATTTTTTTGTTTATAAGTGTTACTATATTTAGTATAGTGTGCAGTTTTACGATGCAGCGTTTGGCTCCTTTCGATCGGTTGGAAGTAATAAAAAATATTACCAAAGTGGTAGCTCAGTTGTGGGTACTCAACGTTTATTCACTCAAGAATTGGATCGCCGTCATCGGTACTCTGTGCAGGTTATACGTCGCACTGTGGAAAAATTTGAACGTGAGTTAACTTTACAAGACAATAAGCCACCAAAAAGACAACGAAACGTTTCAAGTTCTGAGAACATTGCAGCTGCAGCGGCGAGTGTTGTCGGTGAACCAAATTTGTCGGTTTCACGACGATCTCAACTTGGAGAATAATACGTAAGGATCCGGGGTTGCATCCTTACAAAGTCGTATTGACTCAAGAACTAAAGCCAAATGATCACAGATTGCGTCGTGAATTTGCTGACTGGGCCCTTGAGCACTTGGAACAGAATCCTGACTTTGCTCAAAAAATCATCTTCTCAGACTAGTCACATTTTTGGTTGAATGGCTTTGTTAATAAGCAAAATTGCCGTTATTGGTGCGAGGACAATCCAGAAGTGTTACAGGAAGTTCCGTTGCATTCCTAAAAACTCACTGTCTGGTGCGGTTTATGGTATGGCGGCGTCATCGGACCTTATTTCTTTCGAAGTGATAATGGAACAGCCGTAACAGTGAAAAGTAATCGCTATAGACCATGTTACTCGAATTTCTATGGCTAGAACTTGAGAACATCAATATTGAAGAGATGTGGTTCCAACAAGGTGGCGCACGTGTCATACGGCTGATGCTACTCTCATTTTGCTGAGGAAAGGTTTGGCGATTGGATCATCTCACGATGAGGATTTGTGAATTGGCCTTCAGGGTCATGTGATTTGACACCCCTGAATTATTTTCTTTAAGTCTATGTGAAAGCACAAGTCTATGCCAATAAGCCACATACTTTGGATCACTTATAAAAGAATATTCGTCAAGTTATTGGCGAAATACAGCCGGAATTATTGCACAGAGTGATCAGAAATTGGAGTGATCGGGTGCGCCAGTGTCAATGAGCCCGTGGTGGACATTTGAACTGTATATTATTCCAAACATAACTGCATTGTCTAAGCTTCAAAATAAAGCAATAATTAAGTTGATGTGTCAAACTTTTGTTGTTTTATTCAAAATTAAAATCATATCATTCTTAATGAAAGACCCTTTAGTATAAAGTATATAAGTAATTGAGAATTTTCTTAAGTGTCAATATAGAATGTTACTCTCTGCGCATTTTATTTGTTAATTAATTCAATCTAGTTATTAAAAATATTACCACAGGTGCCAAACACAAAAAACAATTGTCAAAATTGAACATTATTTTATTACAAATGTGTATACATATAACAAATTCATTATTAAAACTTGCACATTTGGCATAATAGTAAAGTACCTTATTCTGACCACGGAACTTTCGTCCAACCTTTCTTTGTTAAACGTTGCAGTTTTTTCTTCTCCTAGATCCACGGCTTCTCTCTAGTTTTAGAGCCTTTTAGACTTGATTTTATGCGTTCTCGTGGTCCTAGGACTAAGGGGCCGACCGATTTCGTATATATCGTGGCAGCAAGCTCAAAAGAGAATTTTTCCGATTTTTAAACAACTCTCAATTCTATTTTCTGTCTTCACGTTTCGAAATTTTTTTCGACCTGCTTTATTTCGATTTATCTGTAATCTAGCGTTCTTGCTATATTTTATAGTACTTTAAACAGTCTAGCAAGAACATTTATCATAGGTCATGATTTCAACATAAAAAGTGAATCCGCAAACGTTCTCTTTTCTGTATAATAAACGACACTCGAGCTACGTATCGACTATAACAAAACATGCTTGCATTAAAGGTAATTATTGTTATTAAAAATATTTGTACACGAAACATATTTGAAGTTTCGCCAATCAGAAGTTTTATTGGCCTTATATTAAAGCATGCAACATTAATATTTTGGTTTATAGTTATTGGCGTGCAAAGTAACTACAACAGTACGTCTATGTTCTCTAATTGTTAACATAAAGTACAAATATGAGAGTGTCTCATACTTTTGGTCACGGCTATACTCTTCAAAATTACAATTTGTTAAATTAATGATTTTTCTGAGTTGGTCCACTTCTTTGAAGAAAACTTCTCGCAAAGATCAACTATATAGTGTTTCAAATTACGATCGGTAAAAAGACAAACACCTATTTTTAATTAAAATATTCTGTTCAAACTCTAATTGCTGTGTAAGTAAGAACCATCTACAAAAGTACTCATAGATGTTTGTTAGATTTCTTTGAGAGATGATATTTGTGAACTTCTAATTGCGCGTACATTAAAAGCAGCTTCGTCTGCTAATGATCCGTTCAAAGCAGTATCGGCCGTATTACTGTAAAAGTTGCGCTTTATTTTTGACAAGATTCTCGGACCGTCGTTATTAATTGCTGGCGCCCCAGGGAAAAACTTCTAGAGACATCAAAGCCCTCGGTTCGGTACTTAAAAAATTAATTTCGCTCCCAACTTTTTTTAATTAAACGCAGGCCGGAATTAATGATTGAGAGGGGCGTATTTGTTGGTAAACATATACTGTTTATTAACGGGTTATTAAACTCGCAATGAGGCAACCCGAGATCACGTTAAGAGTATCGTGTTTTTTAGAGCATAGATTGATATTTGTAATTAACAGAGCAGAAGACAGATACGACTTAAATTATGGACCCAACTGAGCTAAAAGTAAATTGATGTACGAAAGTTGTTTTGCAATTTGTGTGATTAATTATGCAAAAATACGAATAAATGTAATTTCAATTAAATGATACTTCTACTTATTAATTTGAAACTTTATTTACTGCAATTCATTAAAATAAATAAAGGAGAGTAAAATACTATTAAAAACTGAATTCAGTGCATTTCTGGATAATAACAACAAGCATAAAATTATTGCAAGTAATTGCATCTATCTAACCTTTATTACATATACAGTCATGCGTTTGCTTTTCCTTCCAAACCCTTTAATGTTGTTTTTTTTATCTGGAATTGTGATAGGTTTGTTGACAAGTAAGTTTGTTCAAGTAGCTTTAAAGAGAAAATTCCAATAGAGTTAGATTACAAAACTGCGGTGGCCATTCCATGTGACACCACCAGGGAATTTGAAGTAAAATGTGATATGTAGATCAATTTTGTTAAAACTGCATGTCGTTTAACTTTAAATAGTGAGTTTTATTAAAAAAGTTTATTTCGCTTCCTCCTCCCCCCCATCAGCGTTCCCAGCTTCCCAGCAATGTAATTATGTAGATGTTTTAGTTTTTTGTAAATAGTACTTAAATTACTACTATTCCAAATTTACAAATTCATTTCACTGCTATACTTTCTAGAATTCAATTCATAAAAGTTGACTAAAACTATAAACCACACAAAATTAACAGTTTATTAAAAACTACATTTTGCCAGTAAAATATATGTGTATTTTCTTGGTTATTTAATTATTTGACTAAATTTAAAAAAAGAATTAAGCTTTTCTACTTACATAACAAAAGGAATAGAGAATTTGAAATGTAAGGTGCTCTAAATTAAACTTTAGTATTTGAATTGCATGCGTTTATACTGTGCGAACTTTGGAAGTTTGAATTTGTACAGATTGTATCTAAACACATGGCAAATTCCACTGCAAACTACCAACAACACCGTGCATTTGTAAAGCACTTGCTTGCCCAAAACCAATAGTATCATAATAAGCATGCATAAACTTAAAAAGCATTTTTTTAATTCATTACTTCTGCAGTTCTTACTGAACCCTTATTAATATTCTCTCCATAAATAGAGTCTGAACCCAAAGCATGCTTGGTCATCCATATCCTTTATAAATAGTTAATATGTTGCTAAAAGAATTACAAAAAGTCCCAATTTATCGATTTTAAGACGTTCACAGTAAATGGGCGTCTCAAAAACTGGTCTATATCATATATTGCACAAAAATCTCAGACTAGAGACTAACACAATCTAGCCAAATAAAAACTTATACTATATAATCGATAATATTTGATAATTGGCTGGTGTAGATGTAAGAGACTGAATTTCATTTTTTCAAAAAAATTACTACCTCATTGGGCACATAAATAAGCAAAACTTTTGCATCCGGCAGTCTAACAATTCAAGAGAAATAGTCAAGGAACTTCTCCCTCCAAAGCGTTGCAGCTCGGTACGCTTTTTGGACTGGTGGCGTCACACGTTTGTATTTTGTCAAAAATGAGGCTGGTGAGACTATTTCGGCGAATGGTGTGCGTTATCACGAAGTGCTAAGTTTTTTTGGAAACGAGGGCAATATTCATTTCCAACAGTTTGCATTATTGCGCATCATATTTCCTGAACCAGTAATTTCTCGAAACGGAGACTTCAATTGGCCACGCAGATCATACGACCTGACACTATTACACTTTTTTTATTTGGGGCTACGTCAAAGACGCCGAAGCAAAGATTTTAGCACTCAAAGACAACATTAGAGCTGCAATTCTCGAATACAAGTTGCATTTGTACAAAAATTTTCTCAAACAAATGAGCGTTTGTAAGAAGAACCGAATTGGCCACTTGGAAGATATTGTGTCGCACAATTAAATTGCAGATTTTCAGCTCTCATTTAATTAAAAATATTTCTCTAATTTTTTCCGATAATAGCGTGTTTGCCCAAATTGTCATTTATTTACTAATTTCTAAACAAACGTTTAAAATAATTGCCAAATTTGAAATCAAAGTCTTACATATTTAGTTTTATAGTCTTAAATAAAACTACGGGTCGTTTGATCTGTTTACCGTTAATTTCACACCTTAGTTGTTTATGAAACATGGAAATGTTAAAAAAAATATTGGTGTGTGCATGGAAGGAGAAAAACTTTGAGAGGGTTATGCCATAAATTCATTTTAGGGTATAGCGCAGTGAAAATCTTGAATCACGTCAAAAATAAATGAAAATTGAGCATTTGTGCGTGCGCACATAATTAGGCACCATCAATTTTGCAAAAAATAGGACCGCAGAAATTTTGATTACAAAAAATATTTATATTTATATTTCATTTGCAAAGTTATATAGACAAAATAGTAGAATAAAAAAGAAATGGCCAAATTGTGTAATATATCACTTCAGTTTAAATTACTATCATTATATTATTAATATTTGACAATCAGTTTACATTTTTGTGGCATGGAATTTATCAGTTTAACTTCTATAACTAACTAGTTTTGCCTAATGGAAAAAAGTATTGTGTTTTGAAGGATAAAACCTTCATCTCGAAATAAGTCTTTTTCACTAGGCAGAATGTCATTCTACAATTCTTCAAAATGCATTGTAGAATTTATTGTATCCCAGGTAAGACATGTAGTCGACCAACTCAATGGGCAAACCTGCGTCTCGTACCATAGCAGTGGTCGGATTTGAATTGTAGGGGATGCAAATTTTGGTATATAGTCCTCTCTCACATACTATTTGTCACTAAATGGCACCTTTTATTATTGCATTGCAACATGGTTTGTGTACTCTTTGTACTGCTGCAGATAAAATCATTTTGCGTTTCAGAGACAAGTTTCTTATTCTGTATTTATATCTTCTTAATCCTTATACTAAATGCACAAACATTAAGATTGGTAGCATAAATAAATTCGGTAAATGTTTTTATTGACCAGAATGGCTATTTTTAGAGCACCATTGTCTCGAATTGAGAATTTGGTTGATCTCCCATTAAGCAGTTTGTTAGCAATTAGATATATTCCTATTATAACTAAAATAATTAAAAATATTTAGGAAAATGTGTAAAAAATTATGTGATAACTAAAATTTGATTGTGCAAGGGTGATGCACACTTCTGTAAATAAACACAAGCAAAGTTTTTTTTTAGCTCAAAACACACTTAAAAATTTAAATATGATTCTCCTATTTGAATTTTTAATGGGCACTTGTATTCAAACTTAACTAAAACTTAAAAAATATGCTTTCTATTTATATAGAAGTAACATATTAAAATTAAAATAGAAAAGATAACCGTACTGTAAGGTGGGAGGCAGAAATTCACTGCAAGATGGTCTCAGAGTCGACATCACATACCTTTATAAATGTGGATTGTGCTACAGGAAGACCGTTATTGTGCGCATGACATCAGAAGAGTCGAAATTAAATAAGGATGTATCCCACCAAATTTAGAAACTTATGCAAAAATTATTTTTATGCACAGGCATAGCAAAGAACGATACCAGACGAATAATTATTACTGATCTATAAAAAGCATCATAAAGATATTGCAGCAATCGATATGACTGTGACAATGGCGGTAAGAACCATCCCTGATAAAGCTTTCTGTTTGCTTACATGACCTCCAGAAACAGTGACAGCCTAACGCGCAACTTTGACAAAATCTAGAATCGTTACCTAATTATTGAGTTGAATAAATCACTTTTTGTGAGCTCGGTCCTGGAAGTTTTCTAGCAAACATTGCACTAATTTTGGAAGTCAATAACCAACCGTACCACGTTTAAGCCTCTAATAGTCATATTTGTATCATTTCCAATTATTTAGTAAATTCTAATGCTCAAATGATAGATTTTGGTTCTAAATAAACTGTCTGAAACGTGTGCTGTAGTTTTTTTATCGGGGTGTTTTGTATTACTTTAATTATATATTTAGATTATTAAATACCAAATTTTGCAAGCAATGTGTATGAATGCGCATTTGGTCGGTGCCAGTGATATATACCACCTCACACATTCCAGCAGGATGCTTTGCGTACAGCATTGAATCATTTTCAATCAGTTACATGGGGAATACCAATACTGCCTGGATGCAAATGACTACCCAGTGGGCAATTTGGAGATTTACTCTTTAGGCTACCTAGTCCAACAATGTTGTCAAAGCTTTCGGATGTGTGTTCTTTGTATATTCAACAAATATTTGGTTATTGAAGCTGGGTGCGAGTTAATAGGGAAAGTGGGGCAAAGTCGTGTATCACTTTAAGCTACATAAGTAAATAAAATTTTTCAAATAATATTTCGTCGATTATTCACGGGTTTCCTAAATTCGACTAAAATATGGCGAATGGCTTTCGGCAACACGGCATGACATACGTAAATTTTCACTTCTGATATAGGTAGGAATTGTTTTCTATGCCTCAATGAGAGCTGCAGTGAATTCAGCCACTGAAGTTCAGTGATTTGACCTGGCGTATAACTTGCGTTCTAATTTTTCCAAGAGTGTTTTGTAGGGTGAGTGCCAGTCTTATTTATCAAAACCGATCTCTTCAAATCACGGCAGAACAACCTTTGCACAATAGACAAAACAGTTATCTCGTTGGTACAGGAGATATTTTCTCGAACTATTTGCAAAAAGTTAGAAGCACAGATTTGTCAAGAATATCAAAATGTATTCAGTATTCTTCCTTTCGGCTACGGAAGCTAAGAGAACCAGGCCGAATTACGAAAAACAGACCCAAATCATGATGATTATGTTACGAAACTTGACTGTTTGACAGTACTTGATAGTACACTCGGATAAAAAGCGTTTCGGATGGCCAAGTTGTGTAGCGAAGTTTATTGCTCCACAGAACTTATTTTTCTTATTCAGAAATCTAACGACAATGAGCTTTATACTATTTCAAGCGATGTTTCGAATTAGCCGTGCTTGTGTTAGGCTTGTAGGGGGCCACGCGACCCTAAAACCCATGTTTTTTAAGCTCCGACGAACGTCAGAAGTACTTTGGAAATTTCGAATATTTGTTATAAGTGAGGACATCCGATTTTTTATCATTAACCTCTTCATCGTTTGAGAACTCTAATAATCCAATTTCGATCCACGGCTGTTTCACAACCCAGACTTTTTATTTTATATAGACATCATTCACAGTTGATTTAGAAATTTGTATTAAGATTGATATTTTACAAAGCTGTTTTTTGTAACGATGGCACCTAATGATTATGTTTATGATCACTCAATCTGTTTAACACACACGTACGATCTACATTTGATACTACCTGTACGTTTATCTCGTTCTGTAAGGCTCCAGTGCACGTAACAGCTACATATTTTTTCTCTATAAGGGTATTTGCATACTTTTGGTCACATAATGCACCAAATTTACAATCCCGGGTATTGCTTAAAACCACTGACAATACGTTTTACACGCTACATTGCATCTAAAAATTGGCCAACACTTTTCGAAATTTGAAAACAAAAGTTCTTGACGACCAATGCAGGTTAGTTTTTGTCCGCGCAAACAATTTTACCAAGTAATGTTTTGAAGAAACAAAGTGGGATGCTTTTATCTATCATAAAATTGCAATAAGTGAGACCCATTTCGCTGACAAAACATATTTTAAAATGCCATTATGTACTGCCTACTTCACAAATCATTCAGATGGAACTGAGCACGGGTGTATATCGGTGGTAATAAATTATTCAATTAAACGTTATAATATGCCAATGTGTGAACAGGACTGTAATCTGAGTTTGTGTATTGCCGTACAAACTAATCCTTGCTGCAGTTTACTGTCCTCCAAAAAGTAAAAAAAGATCAGTTTGAATCATTGTTTCTCACTCTGGGCCCAAAATTCATGACAGCAGAAAATTATAATAGTAAAAATATTGTTTGAGGTTTTCGCATACCTACCACTAAAGTTAGAGACCTATCAAAATTATTAGAAAAGACCAATTTCTTCTTGTGAACAGGCACCCCTACGTACTGGTCAACAGACATCTTTTTTATTTGTAGATGTAGCACCAACTTATAATCTGTTAGCACCTATTCTATCATTATGCAATCAACTCCTGAGCTCCATTATTCAAGAACTTACAACTAAGCCTAAAAAACACAAACAAAATTGAGGTAACCAATAATAATATAAGACAATTGTTACAAGATGCAGCGCGACAAACCACTTCAAAAATTCCATTAGAATATAAAAACTAGTAGCGGAAAAGGAAAAACCAAAAACAAAATGGCAAAGAAGTCATGCTTCATCCGACAAAATTAAATTTAATTGCTTAAGCAATAAACTCCAAGCAAAATTAAACACAATACCTTTATTTAGAAAACTATTAAATCCTCTCGTAAGCCAACAATACATCGACAAATAATAACACAAGGACAGTGGGCCAAAAGCGATCAAGAAAAGACTGAAGCCTTTGCGAATTACCTTGATGATGTTTTTCGTTTTTACACTAATGTACCAGACAGAAAAATTCTCAACTATCTACAGATACCAATACCAAAACCTAAACCAGTAGCATTTGTTACACTGAAGGAACTAAAAAAAAGATAAAATATCTAAACGCTAGAAAAGCATGAAGCTGCTGAAAGAGTTACCCAGAAAAGGTAGAATAATACTGATTACACACCCATTCAGTGCAACATTTAGAATACAGTATTGACTAGACGGGGTTTCAATGGGGTAGTGCATGCGTACCGCACAGTGATGATCCAGATCGCATAGCCTCTCCTACCCAATTCCGACTCTCACCTCCAAGTAGCCTTTATATTAAGATAAAGGTGGTGAACCCCGGGAACCTCAGTAACCTCGCCGGAGATCTGGTATCCAACCCAGGTGGATGGCGGGGTCAGGGCTGACGAGAGCGGGAGAAAATGGTCCTCCGAAAAGGGGGTCCAACGATCCTGCCCCGTAAAACAGCACTGTTAAAAACGCTACACAACAAAGATGGATGGATAATAGACGACAACAACAAAGGAAAAAGGACAAAGATTTGATTTTTGGGACATGGAACGTCCTAAGTCTGCATAGAGTCGGAGCTATGCAACAACTACAACGGGAAATCATCAGATATAGAGTAGATATTGCCGCCTTACAGGAGATAAGGTGGAAGGGTAAAGCTACAATGGACTTTAAAGACTTCACGCTGTTTAATAGTGGAAACGACACTTTTACCTTAGGCACGGGTTTCCTAGTCCACAGAAGCAAACGACATATGGTGAAAGAATTCAAACCGATTAATGAAAGGATCTGTACACTAAGGACAGAAGGAAGATGGTACAATATAACATTCGTAAACTGTCATGCACCAACGGATGTAGCAGACCAAGAGATTAAAGACCAATTCTACGAGGACCTAGAAAGGGTGGTCAGTACAATACCAAGAAGAGATGTGAAAATAGTGCTTGGAGATCTGAATGCCAAAGTGGGGAAGGAGATAGAATATAGAGAGGCAGTAGGACAATACAGTATTCACCAGGAGAGTGACGACAATGGTGTAAGGCTAATAGATTTTGCCTTGAGCAACGGAATTATCATTAAAAGCACCTGTTTCCCACATAAAAGAATACACAGGGAAACATGGCGGCACCCAGACGGAGTCACCAGGAACCAGATCGACTACGTACTGATAGAAAATAAACATTCACCAGACATCATAGACATAAGAAGTTGGTGTGGAGCAGAAGTCGCCTCTGACCATTTTCTGGTGAAGGGGGTATACAGACAAAAGTTTAAACAGATCTCCAGGAAACCAAAAGTTGAAAACAAAAGCAAGCAATATAATTTAGAGGTGTTGAAGCAAAAGGAGACCAGACTTAAATATGAAGGAAAATTAAGGAAACAGTGTCAAGAAGTAACAAGCAACAAACAACTATAGAGGAAAAATGGCAAGAAATAAAAATACAATCAACAGAACAGCCAAAGAAGTTTTGGGAGAAAAAAAAAGGACGAGGAATTCCTGGTATGACGAAGACTGTAAGCAAGCACACGAGAGGCAGAAAGAGGCAAGGCGAAGAATGCTACAAAGAGCTACAAGGCAAACAATAGAAAACTATCAAAATAGAAGAAGAGAAGCGAATAGAATATGCCGAAGAAAGAAGAGAAGGTGTGAATACGAGAAAATAGAAAAAATGGAGCAGCACTATCAACAAAGAAATGCGAAGAAATTTTATGAAGAACTTAAAAAGAGTAAGCAAGGATTTCAAGCCAAAACAATGTTCATAAAAAATAAGGAAGGGAAGCTGATTGGAGACGAGAAGGCAGTCATGGATAGATGGGCGGAATACTTTAAAGAAGAACTAAATGAAGACTATGAAAGAGATAACCAGAATTTAAACCAAGGACACGAACGGATGTACGGCCCCCACCTAAACATCGAAGCCCCAACACTGGATGAAACAAGAGAAATAATTAACGCTCTTAAAAACAACAAAGCCCCGGGCGAAGACAGCATAAATTCAGAATTAATAAAGAATGCAGGGGAAGAGATGATTAAAAAAATACAAGCCCTCGTGAAACAGATATGGGAATCGGAAGTGATGCCCGAAGAATGGAGTAAAGCCCTAATCTGCCCCATTTTCAAAAAAGGAGATAAACAGAGGTGTGATAACTACAGGAATCTCCTCCTTAATGTGATATATAAAGTATTCACCAAAAGTTTAGCGAACAGAATGGAAGTTTTCACTGAGCAGATAATAGGGGAATACCAGAGTGGTTTTAGAAGGGGCAGGTCCACAGTAGACCATATATTTACAATCAGGCAAACCCTAGAAAAATGCTATGAGTACAATATAGATGTTCATCAGGTTTTATAGACTTTACAATGGCCTACGATAGTGTGAAGAGAGAGTACCTGGAAACAGCGATGGGAGAATTAGGAGTCCCAAAGAAATTGAAAGGACTTATCATGATGACGCTGAAAAACACCAAAAGTAAGATTAAAATAGGTACGAATATGTCAGAGGAATTCGAGGTGACAACAGGTCTTAGACAGGGTGATCCATTATCTACGACCTTATTTAATTTAGTGTTGGAAAAATGCATAAGAGCCATACGAATCAACCCTGGAGGCTCGTTATACAACAGGTCAGTGCAATATCTAGCATATGCCGACGATGTGCTGATTATGGCAAGAACAAGTGAAGCACTTAAGACAGCCTATAGAGAATTAGAAAAGGAAGCACAATTAGCGGGCCTAAAAATAAGTGAACTTAAAACAAAGTACATGTTCCAGTCAAGACAGGAAAGAGGAGGTCAAGCCCAACGTCGAATGCAACTTTTTGGAAACAAACCGGTAGAAAGGGTACAGCAATTTAAGTATTTGGGAAGTATTTTAACCGAGACAAATGATACGAAGGCCGAAGTAAGAGCAAGGATAGCCTCCGGAAACAAATGCTATTATGCGTTACAAAACATTTTCAAGTCCCGCAACCTATCAAGATCGAGTAAATTAAAAATATACAAGACAATTGTTAGACCCACAGTAATGTATGCGTCCGAAACTTGGACATTAACATCAGACGATAAAAACAGACTCCAAATCTTTGAAAGGAAAGTACTAAGGAAGGTGTTTGGCCCAATACAAGAAAGAGGAGAATGGAGAATAAGAAGAAACGAGGAACTAAAGCAGCTTTATAATGAACCAGATATCATAGCAGTAATAAAGAGTAAGCGACTGGCTTGGTTAGGTCACGTGCACAGGATGCAACAAGAGAGAACGCCAAAATCAGCATACGAGAAAAAGCCAGAGGGAAGACGATTAAGAGGACGTCCCAGAAAAAGATGGGGAGACGATGTAGAGGAGGTTATAAAAGCCTTAGGAGTGCGGAGATGGAGAATGAAGGGGGAGGATAGAAAGCAGTGGAGAGATATTGTGGAGCGAGCCAACGCCCTTTAAAGGGCTGTAGCGATAATAATTAATTAATTAATAATTGACTAGACAGATTAACAATAGCAGAAATAATTTTAATTTACAAAACTCAAAAGGATTTTAAAAACATCACATATTACCGACCCATTTGTGTGCTTTCATCAGTTTTTAAACTTTTAGCGATTGGACTTTTCATTATCAATTTGGCTTTCAACGGGGTCATTTTACAACTTAGCAGTGCCATCATATTGCACATCTTATTAATAGAGCCTTGGAAAATAAATAATACTGCCCAGTAATATTCTTAAGCGTAAGCCAGGCCTTTGACAAGGGCTGACATCTTGGGTTATTATACAAATAATAAGATATTTACCTACCCAAATTCCAAACGAAGGCAATTATAATGTCTCAACTATTAATTCAGGAATCCCACAAGTCAGCGTTCTGGAAACTGTTATATTTGATGTTCACGTTTGATCTTTATACGAGCGATGGCATCGTTCTGGTAACGGTGACTTATTTCACAAAGAAATATTAACCAGGCCTTATTACTCATTCAACAATATTTAAACATGCCCCAAGTATGGCTTCAAGAATGGAGAATTAAAATAAATGTACAAAACCCGTCTCATATAGCTTTCACTCTACGCAAAGAACCATGCTCAATGGTTTATATAAACTACACAGAAATTTATCAGGCAGACTGGGTCCATATATTTGAGTCTGCACCTAAATAATAAACTAAATTGAAAACAGTACATTATGAAGTAAAAAGAAATATAATGGTGAATAAGACGGAAGTTCCATTTTTCATTAGAAAATAAACTTCTTTATAAAACCATAATTATTTTAATATGATCTTACAAAATTTAAATATGGGGTGTGCCAGTAAGTCCAATACTGCAATAATTCGAAGATGTCAGTCAAAAAGAGTCGTTGCTAATGCTTCCTGGTATGTCAAAATGAGCGGACTACAACAACTTAAAAATCTCCACTGTCACAGACATCACCCATGAGAGAAGCGTTAGTCACCACAAAAAGCTTTAAACTCATACAAATCCTCTGCTACAACCTCTGTTCAAAGATGACGTGATCCAAAGACTGAAACAGCAGACCTGTGATTTGGTTCTTTCTAGAGTCCTTTTCGCTGAAGAAGATCTCATCAAGCTATGCAACTACTATATCTTAAATCACCATATTATCTTATAGATTACAATGTACTCTGATTGCTGATTTATACTGAATAAAAAAATTAATAAAATTACCTTTGTAAACCTACCACCTACTTCTGACACTCTTTGTAATGATTAATAAAGTATGGTTTAGTTGCTAATTTTGTAAGTGAATTGATTTATTATAACCTTCAAACGCACAATTCTTGAAAAAACGTCATGTTATATACTGTTTAAATTAAGCCTGCCACCGATTTCTAAATTTCAGCCTTAATTAAACTGTGAAACAGTTCTACTAGAAGCGTAACCAATAATTTGAAGTTTTCTTAAAACCCAGTAAATCTTCTAGCGGTAACTATGTGACAAACTTGAAATTAATGGTGGTACCAATTTTCACAGTTTTGGAAAGTTATCGTTAAACTTCAGGACAACCCAATTTGATTCCTCAGAAACAAGGCACGAGAAACCATTATAATAATTATGTAAGGATTATAAGGCACTGGGTTATATCCCTTTTCAGCACCCTAGCCAGCAAATTTCTTAATTATTGAATATTTGACAGACTAAATTTGGAGTACTTGTTGCTTACAAAGATTTATAAAAAATAAACAACATTTTTAATCAGCCTAACAAAATTGTTGTGCTAATAAAAGAAACTGCTGTTTGCACCTTAATAAAAAAAATTATCACTCGAACTCGGAATCAAATGTAAAATGTTGCACTTGAGCTTAATTAACCGTTAGCTGTCACACTGGGGTGCGATACACCCAGACCCAAAAAAGGTATAATATCTGTATCTAAATCGAAAAACACATTCTGCTGACGACATCTGTTGATAGTCGAGGACTAACACTAACCCATACGGTTGTATCAGCTGTCTAGAAGCATCAGTCTCGTTCCAACAGCCACGCAAATTCGATCTGGGGTGCGATACACCACAGAGTGGCAGTTACTTAATATTTGCCAGTACATCATACATTTTTTTTATTTACTTTTGGCGTACAATTACAAGCTTGTTTAGTGAAGTGTAAGCGATTTTATTTTTTTGTGATACAATGTGTAAGATCTACAATTTGTAGTCCAAATCAATTCGTCAAGAATTGCTTGACAAAAATCGTGTTGCTGCATACGCTCATGATGAAGATGCCATGGAAGTCGATGATAATTTAGAAGAAGAAGAAGAAGAAGAAGGGACGAAGAAACAAAGAGGAGGAAGAAGAAGAAGGAGAAAATGAAAGTGATGGTAGTAATTATTCGGAAGAGGACAGTGAGATGAACGAATTGGACATGGAAAATGCAACTCTCAATAGCGAAGGGATCTGAGTCTTTAAATATCGCAGGCATTTTAAATATTGATTTTGTTGGAGAGCAGGCACCAAAATCTGTTGTATTTGACGGTTACAGAAGATGCCAATTATGTCCAAGAAGTAAAGACCGGAAAACTCGAAAAGGTTGTGCGAGCTGTAAACGCGTTGTATGTGAAAAGTCATGCGGTCTTTGTTTGTGGATAATAATAATAATAATGGTAAGGCTCTACGCCCCGCGTGGGAGCACGGCCTGCGAACTGAGAAGTTAAGGCTCTCATACGTTCGCTCTCTCCGTCGTTGCGTACCATCTCTGGTGCGGGGCGGTGTGGCAAGCACCGCGCCTAAGACGACCGCCATTATTACCCGTTGTTCGAGTCAATTCAGGTACTCAATTATTTTTAGTGACTGAGTAGACCACCCGGCAGGCATCAGAGAGCACCGGGAATTGAACCCGGGTTCGTCAGCATCGCAGCCCGTCCCTCAACCACGGGACCACGCTGGCTTTTTGTGAATAATAATAATTATATAGTACTCATTTTAATTATTAATACTTATATTAAGCACTTTTGTATAGATTTATCTAATAAAATATTGTAAAATGTTTATTTTTATAATAAATGATTGATCATTTCTGCAGAAATGAGATAATGTATTTTTTCCAAAAATTTCACCTTGGATTTGTCGAAATAAATACCATTTTTGGAAAAGTTCTGTATGGGACATTTTTTTCTGAAACTAGTATATATTTGGAGCACCCAATTAAATTTTGAGGTTTTTAATGAGAAATTGAGATGGCTAGAATTTTTTTTTGGTAAAACATCCCATTTTTCGCATTTTTTGAAATACTTATAATTTTTCTTATATTTAATTTATTAATTTATCTAATGTTTGGTTATTTCATTGTTAAACAACCTCAAAAGAAGTATAAAACCAATTTTCAAGTCAACATATTAAATTCATACTTTGTAATATCGATTTTTGTGGCTGGGGTGCGTACACCCAGTCTGGCCTCTAGATCACAGCAAGAAAGTGTGGCAGCTAACGGTTAAAACTTAAATTAAAAATTAAACTCTAGAAAGGTTTCCAAAGTCATTTGAGAAGCTAATATACATTGTCAGTACATTATTTGTACGCTTTATGGTATGGATGTTGAAAGTGGCTAACCCGCATGGGTGATTTGCTCTACTTTTGTGGAAAAATGTTAGACTTATTGTGGAAAATTTCCGTAATTGCTAAGCAAAAATTAGTACTTAACTACATAAACAGGTCAATTTTAATCACATTAAAATTAAAGTTAAATGGACTAGAACATTATTCCTTTGAAGATAAACAATTATCAAACGGAACAGCCAAAATGCTCAACATGCCCTCCAAATTCAGCAACTTATAGCTCGACACGTTTCACCAACTGTCTTTGCCAGTTAATATTTCCATGTTATCTCTTACTTCAACGAACGTTGCGTTAATTTCATCGATTAATTTCGTGTGCGAGTTAGCAAGTTTCAACCGCGATATCTCTAAAACGCATGAGAATTCCAAAAAATTTATAGAATATTTTTTGCCTAGAATTGGTTGTAAAACCTGTATACGAAGTTTCTCCTTCAACTTGTGGAACACCCTGTATAGATCCAGCAATATATTGTAAGGAACGAAGCTTAGCATTAATTTAAGAAACTAAAAATTGGCTAAGTAAAGTATTGGCACATTTATTTAAATTAGTTTTGTTCATAATTCAGTATTTTGTATTCATGCAATTTGCATTTACAAGTAATTTTGTAACAGTTGTCTTTAGCTGAGTTAAAACACTTTCGATTATTTAAATCCAGTATTTTCCATAAATCTCCTCTTAGATTAACAGTACCACCCTGGAATTAATATAGAATAACTTTTAGTATTATAAAGAGCATGCAGTTTTTAAAGCTTTTAGAAGTATGCTTACGGTTGTTACCCTGTTAAAAAATACATGTATTTCTAAATCACGTTTTCTGCACTTTCAAATAAATTATATTTTAAAATTTTCAGACACATTTTGCATCTCTAATACCATTAAGAAAATAAAAATTACCCACTCTAGTGCATGACATTAATACCAAATGGGTACATTGTCATCTCCGTAATTTATTGTGAGAACTGAATTTTTAGCGTCTAGCTCAATGTTGGACTTTCGCCATACCATGAGTCTAGCATCTGATGCAAATAAGTTGGATTTACTCTAAACAGCGAATATTACATTTGCAGAGATCAATGAACTTGTTTAAATAATGATTTGAGGTATGCTACGCATTGAATTCTATTTTATTTTTTGAGAAGATTTTTTGTGCGAGCAATTTTTTTACTGTCCTAATTATTTTTATTACTCTTACAGTTTCTACATGTACTGATTTTTTTATTCTTTAATACAGCATTTAAAATTTATGCATTAATTTTTCTTTTTCTTTAAAATTACGCGTTCCTAGATTTTCGAAACAGCAGAATTATTGATATTTGTCAACAGCACGTGCTTCGGCACTGAAATAATTTCTAATTACTTGTTCATTTTTACAAAAAGTTTACCTTTTTATATAATTAGTTCTTTGGAACAGATGCTATTCGCTTTTCTTCAAACCTGTAATAGTAATTACATAACAACAGCCGCTTCTATGATTATTATAAATTAAGCTTGAACTCTTTAAAATACTACTACTTACTCGTATGTCGCTCACGTATAATCATTTATTAGTTTCAACCTCCAGTAGCACATATGCAAGCAAATGTACACATTTATATATATTTATATATATTCCTATTCATAAATTATCTTCTTGATTGTAATCTCTATATTATGTATTTTATTGTGAAATAAGGTTAAGACTGCCATATATTTGTTTAAATATGGAATGTTACGGTTTAGATAATTTTTTATTGGGATATAAAAGTGAGCAAATCTGTTTTGCCCTTGAACCGCTTATATCGCGGCATGCTGGCGGCATGCTGGCGGCTGTGATGTCTGCTACGTTTGCCGTCGCACACAAAACGGCATATGGGCTTTTGCTCGGCCGACAAGTCGGCATACGCCGTCGGCGGCACCTTTGATTTGAAAGGTGCTGGCGAATAATTGCCGCAAAGACCTGCCGCCAAGCCAGGCGCGAAGCCCGCAACAGTCGCAATCCGCAACGTGCCAATTTGGTCGTGTCTCAACCCGCAAGAACATTCGCTACCCGCAAAAACCCGATCCGCAACGCAGAGGCTACCTGGGAATCGCCGACGAAGCCGAAGCCGAAGCCGATTCAGGTGAGCGATTTGGCAATATTCGTTGGTGGATATCGGTAGCCCATCCGCTTACGCGACGGCCGTTTAAGGACGATTTGGCCTTATCGGCTGACCTTCCAAACGGGCCGTACTACGTTTTCACACCGCATCACGAAGCGGCTATTTACACGCCTGCCTATTTGTTGGTCCTTACGAGGCGCATCGGTATCGTATCAACACCGCATCCACGAGAGCGGCTATTTACACGCCTGCCTCTCCAAAATCTATTATTTATGCACTCTAATTATAAATTTGTAGGAGGCGTATATGTGATATAAGATAATCTCTCACACCATAAAACTTCAAAATGGCCTTAACCATTACCTTTCATGGACTTAACGTTAAAATAAATCAAAAACTGATGATGTGTCAAACAGCTTACTACGTTTCGTAACCCTTTTGTTGTAATTATAATACTGGGTGTCCCAAAAGGAACTTTTGATTTGATGGGCTCACTGTGTAAATGCAACGAACCAAAAGAGTGCGGGATCATATCAATCGACAGTGCGGCTTTCGGGAATGTAGTCGCTACGGAGCATTCCTTGGAAGCTGAGAAAATTTCACAAAAATTATAATTTGGCGATTATTGTGCGGAGAAAGTTCTGTAATCATGATTTGTGTAACATAAACCAATTGTCAAGTTTTTTTCTCACCAAATAATGGCTGCGTAAGTTCGAAGAATCCGGTTAAACTACAGATAAACCTAAATCGTGACGACCAGTTATCAAGAATTGAGAAGACGTAGAGAGCATACAACAGTCCTACCTATTTGTAAACGGGCAACTATTTTGAATGTGCCCAGATCATCATTATACCGCATTCTGCACAAATATTTGTATCTGCACTCCTATAAAATTCAATTAATATAAGAATTAAAGCCCAACGATGTCAGTTAGAGGCATCAATTTGTGTAAGCATTTCAATTCAGTCGACAATATTTGTTTTTAGATGAGGCACATTTTCGATTCAATGACCACGTTAAGAAACAAAACTGCTGTTACTGGAGCGCTATAAACCCACAATCCAAGCATGAGAAACCCCTTTATTCACCAAAAGTGACTATATGGGCTGCAATGTCGGCGCGAGGTTTCTACTTACTTGAAGATAAAAGAGGTCGCCTGTTGACAGTAACTTCAGAGTGTTATGCGGAGCTGATGAACCATTTCCTGCTAGCTGAACTGGAAAATGTTGCTGGTTATAATCAAAGAACGAGAGCATGACAGTCGTGAGGTAAAGTTCTTAGCCTGCCACACCAGCGCGCCGCAAGTCTGGGTTCGACTTCAAAGTCAAAAGCAACGGCAAACTTCAAGTGCTCTCGGGCCGTCATAGAAATACCTTTGGCGGTCGTAAAATACATTCTCCTCCTACGCAGCTCTGTTTTGACTCTTATGAATTTTTTTGTCAAAATATCTTAAATCAAAAGTGTACAGCAGCTGTCCCGGCTTTCTGATAGAATTAAAAGAAAATATCTGTCAAGAAATGACAGCTAAAAGAATGTTGTGAGTATGCAGAGTCACATTTAGATATCATTATTTTTAAAAACATTTCCAGTTTGTATTGTAATACCAAATAAAGCTTTTTAATAGACATTTTTTTAATGATTACCTTAAAAATAAACTTTATTTTGGGACACTATGTATATAGTATATGTAAGCGCGTGAAGACGAAAACATCAAATTAAACCTAAAGTTTCATCCATTTTGAAGTAAAATAAATTTATTAATCTATCTGTTTGAATGCTTTTGAGGTCTTCAGGTTCGTTTAATGTTCGTTTCTTTAGTTTGAAACAATTTTAGTTTGAAAGATTGTACCTTGCTTAATGAATAAAGTATCTATCACGCATTAAAACGTCGAATTCAAAACTCGTTTAACGATATACATGGTTATTAGGTGAGAACAAAAGGACAAGAAAATCCAACACGTTAATTTCAGTAAGCTTCATTACATAAATTGGTTGGAAATAGTCTTATCAACACATAAAGATATCTAATCTTGCATGAGGAGCAGAATTAATCCATAATAAGTTTTAATGATTTAATCGTTATGCCAGGATATTTATTGATACATAGCATATCCCTATATAATGAACTGCGTACCAAATACATTTTATCAACAAATGTTTGTTCTCTAAGACTATATATTTCTTTGTATGGCAATATTAAAAAAAACAATATGAACATGCTAGAAGGCAGTAGTGCTAATTATTGCACTTTTTTATATTAATTCAAAAAGTAAATCTCAGTATTTCTACATTGTTACTTTTAGATAAGGTTTCAGAATAGTTTTACAGTGTGATGTAGACGATGGTTGCACTTTTTTTTAAACGTGGTAAAATAAGTTAAAATCTGCCCTTCGGTGAACTAACGGTATAAAAATTTTGCAATGTCAAAAATGGAATACCTAAGTATTCTACCCTAACCTATAAGAGGTTTAAATATTAATCAGTGGTTGAAGGAAATGCCTCCTACTTTGAAAGATGATTATTTTTATGGAGCAACCATATTTTGGGGGTTATTTAAATATTGGATACAATATTTTAGAGTACAAAATTTAAGGTCAAGACACCCATCTTTGTTTGTTATGGAGGAGAACATCGTTAAATAATTCAACACTGCAATTTGTAAATTCCTTCTTGTTTTAGCGTATTAACACTTTGCCAAATATTTTTTATTTAGAATACTTTCTTCTACTAATATTTCTACTTCTAATATATTTGTTGGTGTGGACTTACATTGACAAATAATTTGAAGAGAGGCCAATTTGGTAGGGTCGGAATACCTGGATGAATTTTGTTGGGTTGTTGCGCGAGTTGAAGCTTGGCAAACGATAACACATGTATGTACTTGAATGTACTTAATTTACAATAAGCAATATAGAAAAAAGAAACAATTTAGCTCAGTTAAGGCACTGTTTTATTACTGCTCGAGGTTCACTGTACGATAACAATAACTAGCTACGTGACCGACTTGTACATGCGCTCGGTTTGAGCGCTCTTACCTCAATCACTTTACGATTATTTTTCTTTAGTTTATTGAGAACTTTACAATCTGTCATCTTATGATATTTAGTAATTATTTTAATTTAAAATTAATATAATTAATATAAACTAGACATGCTGAAAATATTCCATTGAACATTCTCTTTTATAAACATTATAATTTAGATTTTGTATATAAACAAGAATAACATGAACACAAATTAACAAAATTTCATGTTTTAGTTGAAACGGGTTGAGCTTAGGTTCTTCTTCGCCGCTATCCATAAGGCACTCCACGAGTGTATTTGGGTGAACACTAAGCTTTTCGCGTTAACGAACAATGGATTTTTGTATTTCTTCGGTAATGGTTGTAATACCTAGGTCTTTACGTATTGTTACATTAGGAACATACCAAGGGGCGTTAACTAAACTTTTGGATGGAATAGTTTTATTATTTCGATGTTTAACTTGTTTACAGTATCCCATAACTGGATTCCATATGTCCAAATTGGCTTGATAATAGTTTTGTATAGTAATATTTTATTTTCTAGTGATAATTGCAAATAACACCTAATAGCCAATACATGTTTTGAAATTTTAAGCCCATTCCCTTTTTGTGAAGATATGTTTCTTCCACGTTAGTCTCCTGTCCAAATGTAACCCTACATATTTAACGCTGTCATCCTAAGCTGTTTGTTGGTTGTTCAGTGTACAGCTAGGCAAGTAGCTCTTCTTGTTTTGAAAGTTACTTAGAACGATTTGGTTTCGATAATATGTATACGCCACCTATTAAACCATAATTCTAGAGAATTTAAATATGCTTGGAGATAATTAAATGCTATAGTTAAATCCATATGTGAAGAGAGTATCGCTGTGTCATCAGCAAACGTCGATAGTGTAGTTCTTGGTGTAGTGGGTAGACCAGCAGTGACGATAAGATATAAAAACGGTTCCAGTACACTCCCTTGGGGAGCATCAGCTTTAATAGGAAATTAGGGGTTTGTGAATCACCACACCTGACAAAGAAGTGCCAGTCGGTTAAACATTACGATTTGATTTTAGAAAAATGCAGTTGACATTTTTTGTTATCTGAACAACTCATGTATATTTACTTCGCACTTATGTATGCACTTTTTAATACAAAGTATTGTTTTTTCCTCAGATGTTTTACTTATTTGCAGTTTATAATTTTACTATATTATAAATGGCTTGTTGTCTTTGTTTATTAATGAGATTTGTTTTCGATAAACATATGATAAATCTAAAATAATTTAAACAACGTAAATTTTTAATGTACTTAAATAATTTCATACACAATTACTATTACTAAAAAAACTAATCTCGTACTCATTTGTGTTATAAAAAATTAAAATTTACAAGTGGTTTGGCTACATTTAAAACAACAATATTAGCTATAAAAAATGTAAAAAAATATAAATAATATATAATTTGTATGATAAAATAGCTATATTTATTAACACCAGAGAAAATATATCCAAATTAAATTAAATTAATGTGCCAACTATGTGATTTTAACAGATGAGTGCCACTTATTTTAGGTTTTCGATTTAGTTTATTTTATCTATTTTTATTCTTCAACATAAATATGGGTTAAAACCATTAAATTAAAATATATCACTGACGTGCTTACAACAAATATTATCCAGCAACAAGAATCGTTCTAGAAACACTAATTTGTAATAAATACATCGCTTGAAATTTAAAGGTTTGTTAGTTTTGGTTTATATTTTTTATGGCCAAGCTATATATTGCTGTGTATTGTAAAATACTCAAATAATCAGCAGATAAAATACTACTAAGGTTGATTTATTACACTTATTTATAGACAATAAATCAATGATTTATGCGTCCGATTTCCATTGCCGCATTTCGGCGCTGATGTTTGCTTTATGGCTATGCTGCATTTTGAAGCACGGGTAGTAGCATCATGAGCTAGTGTAAAATCAGGCGCTGGTGGAGTAATCGATTTTAATGGGAGAGATTTTTTTAAATTTGACATTGAACATTATATAAGTTACAGAGAGGAATAAGTACTGGACCTTAGACCATGCCTCTAATTTAAGGACACATCAAAGGCTTTTTACCATATTTTAACATATTTTTAACCTGAACGTCATTGCCCTGAGTGACTTTAAGGCATTGATGTTGTCGTCATGTGTGTTTTTGAGAAAATAACTCCGAAATGATTACCATCTCTTTAGTACAATTGCAGGAAATTATTCTTCCATGCAATACAATAATAGCGGCAAAGAAGTCTTGATTAATTTATCAAACGTATGAAAATTGACGAAAACAGCTAGTATTAACCATTAAAAAAGGTATCATCTTCCATCACCAAACTGCATTTCATCCTCCTAATTTTGCGAAAACTGATCAGCCTATCTTTTAAATTTTGTTTTTTCAAATTTGTATCTAGTGGTCACCGGACTTTAGAAAATAAAGACTAGCAAACTGGGAAAACTGCGGACCCCGCACCATCAGAGGTAAATACTCAAAATTTCGAAAAAACTACATTTAGTTTTCTTAATATGCAAAACAAAGACAACAACAAAACCAATTCAGCAATTTACTATTCGCACCATTCTTAATTGCTACTCAAAATCAAATATTAACAACTGCCTCTTATCTAATTAATCCTTGCGTAACCCCATATCCTCCAGAGAAGCAATTAATTACAAATTAACAAATATCAAAAGCGGTAGATACTGACAAACATCTCTTGAGCGATGACGATATATAAGAAGACCAAATAAACAGCAAACATGAAGGGAAGACAATTAAGAAAACCGAGTAAAGTCCCAAGTCGATTTTAAACGGACAGGAGTTTGGGCAAACAATTTGGTAAACATGAAATAGTTCTCAAACAGAAACCAACAAAGGAAACCCTGAACATAGCAATAAACACTTTTAAACTACTAGACCTTCACTTGTGGCACCTATGGAGTTAATAGTTATAATCAAATGATTAACACTATTATCTTGGCCGTAGAGAAGAACAATATTAATCGGAACTTAGCACGCCTTAGAACAAAAATGCAATACATCATACGTACGTTCTCAAGAAAAAAGACCATATAGAGTAGCTATATGCAATATCCATTTAGCTTCCCTAGGACACAAACTACATATCATAAATGTACATCATAGAACTACAAAATAGATAAAAAACACCATATCGCATTGTCTATACCATGGCCATATCAAGATATGTTGCTCTTTTATATATAGTACAGTTCTACAAGCCTTATAGCCTCACGGCTTTAATTTTATTGATTAATATTTTTCATTGTTCTGTTTCTTACTTTAAGTTTCCAATCCTGGACCTTTACCTGCTTGATATCTTCTTCTACTGCTACTGGCTACTTTTTCTTTGAATGTCCTTTTAGTTTTCTTTCTTCCCCATCTAAAAGTGAAATTCTACTTGCTGGCATTTGATAGACATGCTCTACTACTTGTGAAGTTTTGGCATTTTTGAAGATATTCGTTACTTATTTATTTGCCCTTCCTTATTCTCCATTTGTACGTTTCTTAAAATTCTTCTCTCCCAGATGTCGATTTTAGTAGCATTTTTCTTATTTAGAGCCCCATGTCTTACAACCATATAATACCGATGTTTTTATTACAGTTAGATATATTCAGATTTTTGTTCTATTTATCACTTTAAATTTTTATATTTTTATTAAAATACATATCTTTTTTTGTCTATCTTCGTATCTTCCTCATTTTTATTCGTGATTACTACTCTTAAATATTCTAATTTCTAAGCATTTGGGTTTTCTTATTAATAACTAGTCCATATCCTTTTGCTTTTCCTTTTAGTTTTTCTAAATCATTTGTGTTCTTGTCGTTAGTCAAGTTGATGCCTATTGTGATAGATTAACCCTTTGGGTTATATACTAGCATCTCTGATAATATTTTCTAGGACTAAGATAAACAGTGAGGTGAATAAAACACCTGTTAACCTGGAATGCACTAAGAGCACCCTTTCTATGGTTATTTTATTTCTAATTCCTCTTAGTGTTATTCTTATTAAATTTATTGTTTTTGTGACAATCCTAACTACTGCATAGCTGCATTTTACTCCTATTTATTGAATAATACGCTTTTTGTAATCGATAATTGAGTTTCTAAATAACTACCATTTTCTTTAAAAAATTTAGCCTTAATCCCTTTTTATCCTATGCGCCTTTTTTTGATATTCTTATAACTTCTTTTATTTCAGGATCCATTGGCACTTTCACATTTTCAGAAGATTGTTCTCACTTTTGGGCTATAGCTTTCTGGCTAGTGTTGACGTTGTTTAGTAATTATCCTAAGTATTGAGCGAATCTATTTAACTTTTCAAATATATAACCAATAAGTAATCCTTCATTACCTTTACAATAAATTGCAATATTTCTTTCTGCTGTTTTATTACTTTGTACTTTTAATAAAAGTATCTAATATTATTATTAGTCAAATGATTTTCGTTGAACTTAATTGCTTTTCATTTTTTTGTTGGTTGTGGGTTATTATATTTTCTTCCAAAATATTTTTTGAATTTTCATGCTTGCTTTATTAGTATCTTCCAAGGCTTTCTCACAATTTTGATTAAACTATTCTTTACGTTCTGTTTTTGTTTTATGAAGTCTTTGCTCCGCTGTCTCTAGCACAGCGCTTTTAATATGTACCTGTTTTTATTCTGTGCTATTTGTTTTCGTAACTATTTAGTTTGGCTCTAAACATATTTTTTATTTTATAGTTTTGTAATTTTTTGAGTTATACCGTCTTAACTGATTATTTCTTTTTTATTTATCGGCCAAATCTTGTTTCAGTTTCATAATCAGGAAGAAATGGTCAAAATTAATATCTGCATCCCTACATCTTTTATCACTTTTTAATGATCTTGTGTGCTTCTTATTAAAACGTGGTCTATTTGATTCTTTGTTGGGCTATTTGGGGCAATTCATGTATATTTGTGTATATCTTTACGATCAAAATATGTGCTCATTATTCTCATATTACATTCACTAGCGAGTTCTATAACTTATTGTTTCTTCATTTCACTTAAAGGTTTGTTCACAAATAATTAATTTTATTTTTAATTTTTATTTCTTTTATAGTTTTATCATAATTAATATGATATCTGTTACTTTAATTTAAATTTTATAATTTAATTTTATTCTCCATAACTTTTAATTTTCTTTTTATTTTCCATGGAAACTAAACATGTTTTTCTATCTGATTTGATTGCCGATTTTATCGATACATCTACATTTAAATATTTTTTTAAGACGTTTTTATGAAGTGTATAAATAAGTTCTCAGCTTTAGATTTCACAGGACGCAAATCACCGTTTACATGTAACGTATTAGTCCGCCCTCTTGCGGTTTTAAAGCAATGACATTTGGTCTTTCGAAACACCATGCGATTTGGCGTTTGATGCACATAACCTTAATAGTCAGCTGTGTTTACGATGGCAATCACAAAAGACTATATTTTCTATCCACTTCGCGTTTCATCTTAAGGAAAACGCTGCTGAAGCCACCGAAATTATTTGTGCTGCATATGGTGAGAATGCTGTAAGTCATACACGTGCAAAAAGTGGTACCAAAGATTTCGCGGACGAGAGTTTAGTCTTGAAGATCAACCACGCGCTGGACGCCCTTAAACATTTGACACGGATGAGTTTCAGACGCGTTAGGCTGAGAACTTTTCCCACATGCGGCGTATAGTCCAGACATGGCCCCTTTCGATTATCGTTTATTCCGGTCGTTACAGCATCACTTGGCTGATACGCACTTCAAAACAGAAGAAGAAGTCCGAAAATGCATTGATAACTAATCGTCTCGAAGCCGGTAAGCTTCTATCACCAGGGAATTCTCAAACTACCCGAAAGATCGCAAAAGGTTATCGATGCCAATGGAGAATACTTTGATGCTTAAGCTTTTTTTGTTTGTTTTTTTAAATAAAAATTTTGTAGAAAAAAACTTAGAACTTATTTATACACCTAGTATTGCTGCTTTTAGTTTTTTTTTATTCGTGTGTATTTTCATACTACCTACTAAAAATGTTGGTTTGGCATTCCTTTTCTTTCTTGTTTACAGAATTTAAGTCTGTCTTATAGCACGCTTTATATTATAGTTATTTCCTCTCAATATTTGAATTTTAGTATTGTTCATTTATACATCTTTTCTGAATTATTGTATTTTAAACAGCATATTTGTCATCATTTCCAGAATTCTATTCAATTACTCATCACACTTTTGTGATTTAATATGTATTCTAGTTGTTTTCTTTTATTTCCAAAAGCCCTGTTTCTCTCCTTCTTTTCTTTCCCGCTCATTTTTATCTAACGAACTATTACTTTACATTTTATTTTTAGAATACGCTTTTGTTTTGTAATGTTGGTTGTCTAACTAAGAGCTAACCCAGACCCACTTCTCGAAGGTTATCTGCCCCATTGTTATTATTATTTTTTTCTATCTTGTGATTTTATAATATTACTTTGTAGCAGACCTTAAAGATAACCATTGAAAAATTAAAAGTAAAAAAATACTCTATACTTTTCAAAATTTTTTGGCACTGTTTATATTTTTGCTAGAATTGAACTTTATCTCTTAACCGACTTTAAATGTGGTAAAGAACAGCAGTACTGTACGTAAAAGTCACCAAACAAGTCAGCTAAATATTCCTTATGCCAAGGAAGTCATTATCTCTTCAGATACATAAAAATATATCATTTAGATCAGCAACAGGTAAAACTCACGTAAGACAGGACCTCCAAATCAAATACAGTAAATAAAAAATGCAGTTCATTTTAAAAGACGCGGTAAATATTTCTAAATTTTTGATATAAATGGCAGTAACATAAACAAGTGTTGCTTTGTATACTTCAGTTAGAGACGTTTAATGTTCAAGAATAACGCGTAATAATCTATTAATCATCAACGCCGATCGAAATTCATCACCAATCGATTGAGATATGCAGTGAAGGCGTTATGAATGTTAAAAATGTGCCTTCATGTGTACTAAAGTTTAAAGAAGGTCGAAGCAGCCTTGGCTACAAACCAGTCAACCAGACACCATGCTTGCGAGTGGAACAAATGATTAAAACCACATTTTGCAAAAGGAAAGCATCTGTAATAATTTTATTAATAATTTACTCCAGCGTGGTGAAGATCAAAGCTTTCAATAGATAACAAACTTCTTTTATATAGAGTAATACTTAAACCATATGGACTTATGGCAAACAGCTTTGGGGAAGAACTCCTATTTCAATATTAAAATTCTTGAACGCTTACTATTGAAAGTGCTGCGTACGGTAGTAAACGTGCCCTGGTTTGTGCCAAACTCACCATTTGTGAAGACTTTCAGAGGGCAACCATAAAGGTAAATATCAAGCCATTGAGCATATTCCTCACATTTATATTAGTCTCCAAAAATGTATGCCAAATGATTTTCCCAACAGATTTCTTTGTATAAATTATATTAAGTTTAGATTTGGTTTACAAATCTCTTCTTAAACTCATAAATCACAAAAGACTCGAGAGTCTAACTGTTACAGGAATATAATACTGAGTATCCTTTCACGTATCGAAGTAACATGTAACAACATCAAGGCATACGATGGAGCAACTCACTATAACTTTGGCAAGCGGAACATTCACTTCCAGCTAAAACAAAGACTCGCCCAAGACCAATTATTAAATAAATGTATTATTTTATAGTAATTAGTTGATTAATCTCACATTATATAAACATTTATCACAGATGTTAGAACTGACAGAAATAGAAGCTTGTCTGTAGCTTGGAAGCTATTTTGATCACGCCCGGTTGATTGACATATGGGTTATTAAGGTCGTACTTTCAGGTCAAGAGTTTTACCCCTAAAACAATATTGATTTTAGAATTTTTTATTTTTTAAAAACAGCTCGTGAATCCCCGTTGATTGATATATAATTTATTAACTTTACGCACACATCTTGGGACTCAAGAGTTATCACTGCAAAAGAACCCAATCTTCTAAAAGCAATGTTACAACATAACTGGTGTGGCGGCCTTTTCCCTTGAACCGTCTGTGTTCGTGGCGGTGTGCTGGTGGCTCGATATCTGTCGACAGCCGTTTTGCCATCGCACACAAAACGGCATTTGGGCTTTTTTACTTGGCCTGCGAGCCTGCATACGCCGTCTGCGAAACCTTTTGAAACGCAAAGTGCTGTCGAATCAAAATTTCCCGCAAATGATCTATCTCTAAGCAGGCGCCCGGCGATACTTTCGAAACGCAACCCGGCCAGTGCGGTCGTGTTTAATTTATCCGCATCTAACCCCCCGCAAGACACTTTCGAAACGCAACCCGGCCAGTGCGGACGTGTTTAATCTACCCGCAGTTAACTTTCCCGCAAAGCCAGACACAAAGACACAGCACAGCACAGTGGCCACCAGAAAATCAACGCCGCTGAAGCCGAAGCCGAAGCCGATTACAGGTGAGCGATTTGGCAATTACTCATCGGTTGATATCGGTAGCCGCCATCCGCTTTCGCGCCGGCCGTTTAAGGGACGATTTGGGCCTCAGCGTCTTACTTTCGGGACGGGCCGTACTTAGTTCCCCACACCGCTCTACGAGGGCACGGCTATTTACACGCCTGCCTCTCCAACAACTATAGCTATCTCTCAACCGGTGAGACAAATTATTGGCCTAGCGACCAAAATAACTTGCCTTTGTCAATGGCTTAGCGAATACTTATTATTAAGATAAATCAGATTTAAATCTATTCTTTATACTTTATTAATTATAACTATCAGCTCAACAGTTATCAAAAAGAACCTTCTTTAAAATTATGCATCAAATATACTTATAAGAACTACTTTCAAAGCTACCTATAAATCAAATTGTGTCGCAAAAATACAAAATGCTCAAAAACTTGATGAAGTAACACATCTAATTACAACTACACAAAGTGCTGCGTGACAAGCTAGTCCTAATGCGACACTCATTCCAGCTGCATTAAACAACTTTCCTCGCTATATAAAATCTTATTGCTGAAAGCAAGTCTTGTACATGTGTATATTTAAAAGTGAAAATTGTGTGATTTTACGAAATCTTTTGTATTTTCAGACGGAAGTTTTATTGAAGACGATGTTTTCTTATTGAACTTCTACATAAGATTTTTTGTTACTTCGTTTGGTAAATAGTCTGATTAAAAACTTGCAGTTAATTATTAGATGATAATTAAATAAGAGATAAATACATGATTAAAGGTCACTTGAAGTAAAAAAATTAATAAAATGCAATAAATTAATTATTGGAGTATTTAATTGTTTTCTCTTACAGTTTTCGAACAATGGATAAACCAAAAGCCAGTAGCATGACTGATAAGCATATCAGTATAATATGTGAACAATTGGGTCCTTCTTCCGAAACAAATTCAAATTTGGGTGAAATTATAAAAAAAAAAACTTATTTTCGAATGGTTACAATATTGTTGCCGACCGTGTGGCAAATTGGAACTTACATTTACATAGCATTGAGCTAATGATACCATTATTTCATGCATCAGGACATTTTTCCTATGCTAAGCCTTCACAAATTTATCTGCAAGATATGAAAGAATTACATTATAAAATAGATCATACGGGTTTAAAAAGTTAACGGAAGGATATTTCACATCTAGGCATTCAGATATTTTTTCCGGCATTGCAAGTGATCAGACTATTAAGCAAACCTTGATGAAAGGAATGAGCGTCGAAGGAGGTCCTTTTAAACAAGGTGCTACTGAAAGTGCAGTATATAAATGGATCAGAGGAGTTATTTATAGTTAAGATATTATTGAAGGAATAGAAAATTTTTAATATATCTTTCAATAAAAGTCATGAACACGTTGGTTCGACAGATGCTAGAATAGAAAGAGATGATATCGATGTGAAAATATTGGTGGACTCCTTCAAACACCACATCGCTTTTCCTGGTACAGATGCTATTATGTCATTGCTACCGGAATTGCTGGAAATAAAGATATAAATTGTTACGATGCTTTTGAAGAAGGTTTGAAGGTAATGAAGAAAACAGAGAGACAAAATTGAAATTATTAAGGAAAGATAAAATAAATCTATTGGCGAAAAATAACAAAATTAAAATTCATGACGATGTGATTGCTGTTGGTTCATTGCTACTGCTTGAACGTATTTGTGTTTAAAAATAAACCGACAAATAGCTTAAAAATGATATCAATTATGAACTGGCACAGTATCTGCTTGCTCTATTTGAAGATGACGAACTGCGAAAGACAAAAAAATTAACTTTTTAGGTTATTGATGAAAGCATGTTATTGAATCGTTGCAAACGGCAATTGAATGAAACCTTTACGAAAATGTGTGAGCATTATGTAAGATATTTAAAGAATAATTATAATAGTAACAGGTACGTGGTATTTGATGAGACAGTATTAAATCAGCCGAAAGAAATCGTCGCGCATTGAAAAATAAATGTGCAAATATTGAATTCGATGAAAATATACCTTTAAAATCGCTCAAGATAAATTTTTGTCGAATAACAAAAATAAAAGCCGCTTCATTTTTATTTTAGTAATTAATATAGTAACAAAAATGTTGTTATAGTTTTAGAAGATATTGATGTCTTGGTTATATTAACGGTATTAATGGATGAGGGTCGTAAAATATATTTTCTAAAATCATCCCGAGGCAAAGTCCAACATGATTTCACGGGTTGTGATACTACATCAAAACAGAGCTGTGTAAACTATATGTTGAAATTACTAACAAAGTAACAATTAAGCAAAACAAATAAATTGAGAAAAAACAAAAAACAACTATGATTAAATAACTTCAAATATAGTGGGCAGCAGGTCAGGTGTGCACTCTCCAGACTGCGGGAAAAAGGTGTTGTTGGGAACAAATGCACAAGGAACAACTAAAATGAGACTTACCGCAAGTAATGGTCTCTAGTAGCCTGAACGGCAGATGTCGGCGTGCTCTTCGTCGGCGGCTTCAACCCGGGAGTGGGTTTTCCTTGGCCAGATGTACTGGGGCACCACGGACGGGGCGGAACGTAGAAAAGGCAGCGACAGCGTGCAAGCACAGCGCAATAGAGCACCTGGTCGGTTGTCTGACGGCTCCGTCGCTCACGGAGGTTCGAATAGGAATGCCAGGTGGCGGTAAAAATCCAGTTTAGTTGTGGCTAGGGTGGGTAGCGGACGAAATCAAGGTTACAGATAGAGATGGGATTCGGGACACGGGGGTTTAGAGATGAGCACCAAATACTAGGAAATGACGTAGATATTGAAAATTGGGGATGGAAGTATTCCAATAACATGTTCATCTTAATAACAATTAATCAGTTACCAGCTCCAGATAATCTATTGCAAATGTTATATTGCATAAAGGGATGTGAAGCTGCTTGTGGATGTTGGAAGAGTGGCTCATACTGTAGTGTAGCATGTCTAAATAATAAATAAAGTCGAAGAAAATATTTGATATGGACAAAAATGCGAAATCTTTAAATAAACAAATATTTTATTAATAATTTTTTTTATTCAGTTTTCTTTAATTTACTTCTTTTTCTCGATTACTAACTCTATATAAATATACACATTAACTTAATTTTGATATACGAAAATATTCTATAGCCTAATATGTATTATACTATTTTAAATTATTGCAATTATCAATTTTTTTTCAAAATCAAGATCACAATTTTTAAATAGGTAAACTTTTGTATATATATTAGCTAAACATTTCATATATTTTTAAAATTTTATTCGCTGTAACTGTAATCCGAGGTTGTTATGTTTTTAATGCTTTAGGCGCTCCACTATTACTCATCAATTGCAAACACCAATCGAAACCCTAATGAAACCTTCAAACAATATATCACAAAACTCTCGCCTCAAGATAACTCTATATGGAAGGTAACAAAAAAGTTTAAGAGCCCTATTGTAATCACACAGAAAACTTAATCGTACCTATGCTAGATCTAACACAGGTGAAGCGAACATATTAGTCGAATGCTCAGCTGTCGTCTTTAAAATCCCCTTTAAAATCCCCTCTTTACGTTTAAAGTTAATTATTACCGCTCCTCAAATCCTTTACTCCATCAGTAGTCTCTCAGCAAATAATACTAGAAAATCCATGAAAAGCCCCCAGATATAATCTCATACTTGGTGAAATATTGCATAACCTTTCCAGGAAAGCCACTGTATTCATCTCTACAACATTCAGCAACATTCTACGGTTCTGATACTTTCCTGTTTTATGGAAACGGGTTTTATATTGTAATGAATTCTAACCCTAGAGAACTACTCATCCAACTACATTCTTACAAAACCAATAAGTGTCTGACCCTTACATTCACAAATTTTTGAGAAACTCCAAATTAAACTCTTTAAAAATCTATCCAATTGGACCAATTCGGATTTCATAAATGTCACTCGAGTGTTCACCAAGGTGTCATCACCCACAAAATGGGAAGCCTAGAAGACGACAGTGTTAGTTTAACAGTCTTCTTATACATGAAACAGGCTTTTAATAAGATATGACAAATAAAACCTATGAGGTTAAAATGAAAAACACAGCATCAAACTACTAGCAAATCACCCATTATCGACTCACTGTTATAACTACCCTACACTTTGGGTGTACCAACCTTAATACTGTGTTAGTCGCATGCGCAAATTAAATACCCTTTCTCTCAGTCAGTTACTTAAAATAGTGGTCAAAACATGCATGCGTCACAAATCATTAGAAGATTCCACAAATGGAGAACTACGGATAACACGAATAAATCTACATAACCAAATGCCTACGAATCAATATTAATAATGATGCAATTTCGATAAATACTGATGTAAAATACCTCGGAATGTATCTCATCTAAAATTAAAATAAAAAAAATAACTAGACTTAAAACTAAAAAATGATATCGTTACTTAGAATACGCTCACAATTATCCTATCGAACACAATTCTACTTTACAAAATGATCTTGAAACTAGTTCAGTTATACAAAATTTAACCATGGGGCTGTCCTACGTCGTTAAATACTAAAGTTCTCCAGAGACTCTAACCAAAGGCCCTGCGAATACTAAGCAAAGTCCTTTGTAATATAACCAACGACACCTTCCATTATATAAGGAGACTTTCGACAAGAAATAATCCTAACCAAAACATCGAATATCTCTCTAACCAACCTTTAATTTTACGGTCTGCACTATAATGTGGTTTTAGTCCATCTATTATTTTGTCTACGTGCCAAATGACCAGTCCATTGCCATTTTAGCTGTGCGGTTTTTCCATAATATCGTTAACTTTTGTTCGTTGGCGTATCCAAGTATTTTGTTTCTTATCTGTTAGTTTTATCCAAGCATTTGTTATTCACCCTGTATGTTCTCACCCACCACTCAGAGTTATTTTTGTTAGTCTTCAGGTTTCACAGCCATACGTGATTGCCGGGATGACACACTGGTTGTAAATCTTTGTGCCTAATTTGAAACTTCTTTGTCTTTTAGAATGTAGCTGAGCTTTCCAAATGTAGACCACCCTATTCGGATTCTTCTTCTTACTTCTTCGGATTTTTTTTATCTTTTGAGGTTTGTTGTCCTATGTATATATATTTATCAACAATCTTCAACGGTGTATCTTCTAAAATAATGTTTATATTTTCGCTTGCGTTTTGTCATTATCTTAATCATCGTTTTTTAATCCAACTTTTCTTGAGCGCTCGTTTAGTACGTTAATCATTTCCTGAAGTTCTCGGTAGTCTTTGCTAAGTATAACAATGTTGTCAGCGAACCTTAAGCGGCTCAAGTTCACTCCGTCAATATTTATACCTTTATTCGAGCAACTTATTTGACGAAAGACATCTTCTAGCATGCCGGTAAGTAGCTTTGGGGAGATCACATCTTCTTGCCTTACTATTCTCTGTATGAATATGTTATCTGTAGTTGTAGTTGAGTCTACTTTTATACACATACTCGCATTATTCTAGATGTTCTTTATTAATTTGTTGTGTCTGCGCTCTATTCCACAGTTGACCAACGAGTTGAGTATTGCTTATATTTCTACGAAATAAAATGTGTTATCGTAGTCTATAAAAGACTATCTATAGGTGAATGTTATGTTCTTTGCCTTTTTCTCACAAGTTTTGCATTGCTTGTAGGTGATCGCCTGTGTTGAATCTTGATCTAAATCCCGCTTGCTCTATGGCTGATTGGCATCACGTTTGGTGATTATTCTTATAAATAGCTTATAGAGTTGCGATAAAAGACTTATCAGTCTGTAGTTATTTAAGTCTGGAATATATTTTTTCTTATGGACGGTTATGACTTCCACCGTTTGCCATGATTTAAGGATTTTTAATTCCAGTCAATTATTAGATATTTTTACAAGCGGTTGGTATAGCCTCTCTCCCGCCTCTTTTAGTATTTTAACAATAATACCGTCTGGTTCTAGAAATTACTGCTTTCCATCTTTTTTAAAGCGTTTCTAATTTTTTTTGGTTGTTAAATTTAAGAGATTGCTTTTTGAGACGTTTTTGATTTGTAGAATTTAGGGTAATACCTCTCTATTTCGTTTTTTGTGGTAATTTTCTGTGTTAATGTTGAATTTTCTCTGTTTTTGAACTTTAGAATTTTTGTTTGGCCTATTCTGAGACGCTTTTTTAAAATATTAGTTTTTTCTTCCAATGTCTCTAATATAGTCTTTATTTTAAATTGTCTTATATATTTTTGTATTTCTTGTTTAATCAATTTATTCTATTTTGATAATCCTATCTTGTCCAAGTCATTTTCTATTTTGAAGCTTCTTAGTCTCTTTATAAGATTTTCGGTTTCTTGGTTAATTTTTGTGTTTTTGTTTTGGGCTTGGAGGCTGCTTTTTGTGCTGCTTCTATTATAGCCGACAAGATATGTTCGTTAAGTTTATTTATATCTTGTACATCTGGTTTCATCTAGTGTCAGCCTCTTTGTTACTTTTTCTGAAAAAGTAACTTATTTTTCGTCAATTTGTTAGTGTCAATTAGTTTCTTTCTATTTTTCAATTTCTTAGCTCTAAGTGATTGTATATTAATGTACAGCTTTGCTTGGACGTTACCAACTGTGCATTTACTTAGAAATGATACGTCTTATATTATATTTTCCTGGGTGGATATTATAAAGTCTGTTTAATTTTTACCGTATGATCAGGGCTTTACCATGTCCATTTGCCTTGTTTTCTTTTTTTAAAAACTTGTTTATTATGTAAAGGTTGTTTGACTCTGCATAATTTACTAACACATCTCTATGGTTTCTGTGGTCTATTCCATGTGGGCCCACATTGTTTTCAGTTTCTTCCAGCTTTTCGCTTACCTTTGCATTAAAGTCTTCAATTACTAGCGTATAAGTTGTTTGGTTCTGTTGCAGACATTCTGGTAGTTCTTCGTAAAAACCTTCTCTGTCTTTTTTTTCTGATTTGCTGGTAAATACGTCTACCTGTATAACTTTGAGTTTTATTTTTTATTTAAATTAATTAATATATGGGCAATTCTGTAGGATATGCCTTCTTAGGTTATAGCGTTCTTTGCCAAGTCCTTATGTACTAAAAATCCAACTTCGTTATTTTTAGTTTTGGCTTGTCCTTTAGTGTATAGTATGTGTTTTGAATATAAATTTGTTAGATGTTCTTCAGTACGTCTGCCTTCACCCAGACCTATTATTTCCCATGTTGAATTCTGTATTTCGTTTTGTAACTCTTAGTTTTTCTTCAGTAGATAATGTTCTCACGTTATATGGCTCTATTTACATGGTCCGTTTCTTTGCATTGTTTGCTTGTCCATGACCACCAGGTCCAACGCGGATATTCTTAGCACCCTTGCTTTTCTTCTTGTCGGACCGTCGTCGTAATCGGGTGATGTAAGACTTGCTTTCTGACTTCTTTCATTTTGGGGAGTTTTTAGTCGTAATGCACGACACTGACCATGTGTCTTAGCTTTAGAGAACGGAACGGATGGGGTGATTACTATAGGGCCATTTGGGTTCGGATATGGCTGTTCCTCAGTGTTAGTGAGAGTTTAAACTCGCGTATGCAGTGCCGCTTCTCTAAAGTAAACCTATCTCTGCCAGGATTACAAGAAAGTATTTACCCGCTACCATATTTTAAATTAACAGCTTAAATTAAAAAAATATTTTTATCTGCTTGTTCTTTTAGTATAGTTTGGTTTGTAATAAATTTTATTCCATGGAAACTCTTGAAAACAGGTTTACCTTAAGTTTGTAGTTCATTTAAATAACTAATTAACAAAATTTTTTCTTCAAAGTACAGGAATTTTTACAATGATTCAATACATCGTAAGCGTGGTTAGTTTACAAATGCACAGTACATTTTATTATTAAGTCACAAATGTTACATTCAGGTAATCACTTCATCTTAATTAGTAGGCACACGTTAAAGAAAAGTGGAAATCGTATTTTTATCCAATTGTTTTGCCTGAATTGAGCAGAATTATAAACACGCGTTCAGTTTCTGATTTTGAAGTAGAATGCCTTATTTGAACGCTACATATCGCGGTCAATACTAGTTTTGCATGTAAGTAAATCATTCGGTCGGCGTACCGTGCCACAACAGCGTTCCCATTGTTTTTTACTCACCCGCACTTTTTGTTCAGTTTCCTTCAATCCAGCCGTATTTCAAACGATTACTGAGCTTGGGCATGTGCCACACTTGCAGTTATTGCCTACTAGAAAGAAATCCGCTTTAAATTTCAATATCGCAACATGCAAATGTTATATTGTTTGACTATTCGCAAACTTGAAATCTATTTCGCAGCACGAAATCGGCGATAAGTTGAAAATTCCCGTTGGAGCATGATTTATTCTGATGTTGTCAGAACCTTAAAGCTTACGTGATAGACTTACAGAGTAATGATTTATGTAGTAAACCTAATTTGGCTATGATTGACAAATTATTTATGCAAATGAGCAAATACGGATTTTAATGCGAAGCGAAATGTGAATTCAAGGTGCACACAATGAAACGACTTTGAGCTCCTTTTCATGAAAGCAGTGCATTTGGAGAAGCAGCAAATTTACGTCACCTCCCTACATGTAAAGCTCCTTTGTTCCGTCGTTACTACAGACGAAGAAACGAGGCAAACCCCTCGCCAGGGAACATAAAGCAACTTACAGATCGTGATAAGTGTAGCATCGTCTCTAACTAAATCTTATTAACCTTAAGGGTTTTCTTTTCATCTACTAGACACGCCGGAGTGGGCGATAAGCATATTCTTCACTTATTTACGAATAGTCGCAACCAGCGAAGGGACAAATGTAACCGCTCTCAAACAAAGCAAATTTTGGGGTTTTAGGATTTGCCGCGAGTTAAACCTCTTATCAGCGGCAAATAAAAATTTGAATATTTTAGTATCTAATAGCATTCAAAATTTAAATCGAGCTTATTGCGCCTCGCGTTTATTGCCCAATAAAACTTTATGCCTTCGTAACGCCCCCGTGTCGAAGAGTTCGGGGCATTAACATGCCTTTGTTTCGCACTTCGTCGCAGGGGGCGGTCACACAACGTGATGTGTTAATCTAAAAGTTTTTGACACGTAATAACGGACGCCGGCGAAATAACTAATGGTTATAATAATAATCCTTGTTTGTAAAGACGTAATTTCAGTCGATCGCCGGGGCGGCCGGAGTTTGCAGTTGCATGCAGGCGCGGGCGCGTGAAGCACGCACGGTACGTCACCGTCTGTTCACGCCACGCTAAAAACCCGCTTATAAATTTTAAAATTATGTAAAACTCCGCTGCAGTTGCCCGAGGAACAGCGGGCAATGAAACTAATCCGCGCTTGTGCATTGTCTTGGTGAGGTGCACACATCCATTTGGAAGTTGATGCGCTGGCTTCGCTTCACACGCAACAATGCAGCTTTTAGTGTCAGCGATCTCAACGCCTATATGACTTTTTGTTCTCGTTTTTTCTTAACATAGGATCGTTGAGGTAAATCCCGAGTTCTTTTAGGTCATATTGTAGGCAAGTCGAAGGGCCGTTTTATGCACATGAGCAACCCCCTGTTGCGTAACACCACAAGTTAGTTTCACATAATCAGCAACCTAGGATTTTGGACAAAATGAGCTGAGAATACGACCACAGAACTTCACGCCAGGAAATCGCCGATAACAATTACTGCGTGGTTTGGCTGCAAAAAAAGAAAAAAGAAGAAATACAGGGAATCTAACTACCAGTAAAAGGTAACTGTTGAAAAGGGCAACTCATGGCCAGTGATATGATTGCAAGGGTAGTTATAAATTCGTCCGAGAATTGAAAGAGAAGAACGACCAAGGGTATAACTGACTTAGCAAAAATATGGGCGATGGTCGAGCAGCGCATCAAAACCTACACTACAAGTAGTTCGTCTTAAGAAACCGCTAACCACTGACAAAACAAGATGGATAGGAAGTTAAGACCCAAGCACGGCTAAACGACAATCACTGGATTTGTAAAAATGTTTTCGGCGAAAAAAACTTCATCCTGAATAGGAAGGTAAACTGTCAAAATTACCGTTGGGTCTGTCAAGTTGTTTTTAAAGTGCCTAGCCTCCTCCGTGATGGTGTTGGGCTTTATGAGCAGTAAAGGCCTGAAAGTGACCGCTCACATACTAGCAACATGTCGGAGAAAGTTGGATATGGCTGCTGCGTGAAAACACATGTTCTAATGATACTTTAGGCCCAAACATGGCTATATAATAATTTATGTTACTACTGATCCCACTTGTGACCCCCCTTTGGGCCCAAATGCAATTCTTAAGACTACTACGTATAGGGCTAAGTATAGGTCGAAGCGAATACATCAAGAACAGTTTGAAGCCCTTCATCATAGAGACAATTACAGATATGGACAGAAGAGAAGTTATGTTGGCTTGCTCGAGAAGGTCGTGTACATATATTTGATTTTTCTTGTATTTTAATGTTATTTTCATTATCTATTTATTTTTCGAATTTACCTGGACCACCCTGAATATACAAATCTTGTAAATTGTAAGATATCTTACTTTGAGAGTTATTATTAGCTACTATAAATAAATAATTGAAAATCCAGCAAATTTTATAACTAAATTTTAAATTATGCCTCCCATAGTACTTAATAATAATTACTCCATATTTTCTTAATTATAATTGTTTAATATCATTGTGTGCACACATAATATACATACGTACCTGTTTTAGCTAATTTGTAAAATTAACTATTTTACCTTTTTATTACTACTTTATTTAATAATTCATACGTGAGTTTTGAAACCCAAAACACACAAGATAATAACTGCAACTAAGGGGCTAAAGAAATTAGAACTGAGATTATTTGGTTGTAACTTGACATTATCATCATTAATGAAATTTTGGTAAATTGTTGTCTTAATGAAACTCCTGTAAACTATGCTTTTTGTTAGTTGAGTAAACAATACACATATTTAAAGTTTTGTTTATTGTTTGTTGCCATTTACTTGTGTAGAACTTATCTGTTTTAAATCTCGTTTCACACATCTATTGTCTTTCTAATAATTATTTGTTAGAAATGGTAATGCTATTGTATTAACGTAATTGTAGCTTTAACACTTTTGTATTAATACCTACCACAAAAAAATTATTTACTTTTTAATTTTAAAAATATAAATATATAAGATCCTCCAGTATTGCTAGAATGCTAAGAGGCCATTTTATGTATATGCGAAATCCTCTAGCAGGTCATACAAAAAGATAGCTGCACATAATTAACAATCTACGATTTTCAACAAAGTGTGTCGCGGATACGACTACAGAGCTGTTACACTTAAATCAGTTTGCAAGGTTTGGCTACAAAAGAACTCAATCTCACTAACTGGAGGAGTTAACTGCTGACAGGGAAATTCACATCAAGCAATTTGATTCCTATAGAAATAATGAATTTGTCCACAAATTAAAAAAAAGATCTATTAGGGTCCCAGGCGAAGCATGACTGACCTGGAAAAATGGACATAGCGACATAAACGGTTATTTTGTAAGTGCACCAGAACCTGCACTGCAAACCTTTTCTTTTGAGGAAACGCCAACTGTTAATTAAAAAACAAAATAGCCAGAATGTTAAAGGTTCAAACACTGCTGAATAACATGTAGCACGACCACGCTGGCTCTTGAGATTTTCTTCCAACTAAAAACAATTTTATCCAAAACAGAAAGTTAAATTACCAGAATGACCATTGCATGTGTCAATATGCCGCTGAAGTACTCATTGTCAGTTTAAAACTATTTTAGGAAATGCCATAATTCAACAGTGCAAGAACAAGTCATCATTCAAGACAAACGGAACTAACTGTTGCTGATCACACTCTCGAAAAAGTTGAATGTCTCTCAGTAAATATTTTGCAAGTTGTATAGTGCTGGCGATCAAATGAGGAATAGAGAAACGCAGAGTACCTGGGAGACCCACAATCACCACTAAAGCGATTATAATATTTCTTGAGAACTGAATCTCAAAGCGAACTCTCTCTTACTGATCCGTACTATTAGGAGACGCTTACAGTCTTCCGCTATATCTAAAGACAGGCCTTCTCCACGAATAAAGCAGCGAGAGTGAAGTGGTCAAAACATTATTTGAGAGGCATGTGCTCAGACTAGAAGTAGATCATCTGTATCCATGAACCAAAATTCTTTATATATGGAATAGATGGAGTGAAATATGTAAGGTTTCCCGAAGACACCAACCCTTCTAATGATTAAGCATAGAGAAAAGTTAGTGATTACGTGTCAAATAGGTATATGAAGCAACGTCCTACCGTGGACACGCCATATTTACGGTAGAGTCCTCACATACGAGGAAAATGCCACAAGAGTGTCATGGGCCAGTTTTACTGCTCCATTAGATGTTATAGAATGTAACATCATCGGGAATTTGTAGAATGATCTAGAGCAGTCTGGTGTGCTCCAATCTATTAAATACAGACGAAAAGTTTTAACTAGAAGAAAATGGCTTCCTGAAGGTATACAGCAGAATGCCAATTACATCTCAACTACTTAAACGTCATTTATAGATATTATCTAACAAAGATTGAATAGTTCGGTTTGGATGAACTTTTAGTTTGTGCATATAATGATTTTTAACCTTGTTGACATACAAATCTTTTGTCCTCAGCAGGGTGCCATTTCATACGTACAATAGAGTAGTATTTTTAAATAAAACTAATGTATTTTTTTAATTTAAAACCAACTTCCTTCTTTTCTTCCAATACGTATTTTACACGTTAGGTCCGCTGTTCGAGTGCATTTCTAGATATCCTATTTCCTTGAATTGTTGTACTTTTAGTATATGGATAGACATTGTTGTATTCGCAGGATAAACATAGCTTAGATAAATTCAGATTAATTTAATTTAACTGTATACGCCATATTTCTAACCAGTTACAAATTAAGTTGACGCAACCTTATACATAATGACTATCCGTTTAAAAATTTCCGTGTCAAGAGAATACGGCAGTATCATCCGACAAGGTTCCTGCCACACTGTTTTCTGATGCAGGCAAGTCATCAGTCCACACTAGAGGTTCGTGACCACTATCTTGTAGAACAACAGAGTTTATTTACTTAATTTTCCATGTTTTGCTACTAAACTTAACTTGATTTGAAAATAACAGTCTTCAAGGTAATAATTTGGAAAGCAGGAAACACGAGAAAATGATTTTAGTTTTGAGTAGTAGTCCTTGAAACCAAGCTTCATCAAAAGCTCAGCAGAATTTCTTATCCTCCATTAATTTATGTATTACATCTACTATCCAATAACATTAAGTGAGGTAGAATAGCCATGTTTGGAGCCAAGCTAGTGTTGTGGAATTCATTCTTTCAAAAACGCATCTGCATACATTTTTTCGATAATTATTTTTTTAATAATTTAGAAATTACTTAGGAGTAAGTCAAGGGGCTTATAAAAGGTCATTTTTTCGATGAAAGACCGTAATAATAGTTAAAGTATTTAGTAAAATAAAATAAGTTATATTTTCGCTCAGTAGTTCTTTCAGTGCCTTTCTGGTTATTAAATATGAATCGTCTTTAGTGTTTAGATCTTTAATTTGTTTCTTAAGGTAAAAAGGGTTGGATCGGTAGTGATAGTTAACTATTCTTTCACCTTTTCATTTGCTTTATTCGAACAGGAATTAAAAATATTTCTTAAATATTAGACAAAGATATTGAATTCTTCTAATTCCGATAGTGTCTATGCCCTCTCTCGTCCCTTATAGGTAAAATATCTATTTATCTTATTAGCGTGCTAAGATAAATATATGTCCTTTTTTTCTAAGGTATCGTGAGTGTGTTGCAATCTGTCTTATACTCTACGCTTCAAGACCAACAGCCTTTTAGTTTCTAACGAACCGTTCACTAGATTTTATTGCATATGTTTAGTAAATGAAATTGTGCTCCTTAGAACGTTTCATTAAAATGGTTCGTTGTCCTCTGTAGTTCTTCTGACATGTTTAGTCTAATATTTAATTTTAAATTTTGTCAAAACTTATCTTGATTTTTCTTAACATAATGATAGTACGAAAAGTAGCAGTTACTAGGAAGTAGTTTGATGATTAATCGTAACATGGCTCAACATTAACCTAGTTGCTTGAGATACTTTCAACAAGTTAGGGATTTTGTATGGATCTCTTGGCCGATACGTAAGAGTACCCGAAAACTTATAACATATAAGTAGCTTCTTTCATTAATAATATAACTTTCTGCCTCTTGTAGTTATTAACTTGAATCCCTAGTAATTATATTTTGTATTGAAGTCTCTTTTAATAAAAATATCTAGATTCTAGTGTATCAAAAAAGATAAGGGGTTTTCTTTTGTAAATTTATGTTTTGGAGAACACTAAACTGGTATTAATATAGCAGATAGTGTTTTTTGGCTTAGAAAATTTATCTTTATATTCAGACAATAATAAACGATAATCTTACTTAAAATAATAACCGACTAATTTACACTCTTGTAGTAAATGAGTTTTTGATATAAGCTTGATGTCAAGTGTATTCATGTTTAAAAAGATTATTTTTTATGTTTGTGTAAAATTAGGCCATTGGTGTTGCATAAGACTATTATTAAAGGTATTGCCACTATAATCTTATTAATAACAGTACTCAGTATGGATAAGGTCATACTATTTTGGTGTAGTATTCGGTTAAATAAATTTTTTGTGTTTTCTTACTAGTTAGAATGTCGTATGCTTCTCCACACTTCACACATGCAAACGCTTGATGACAATATACTTTTGTGACTACGTAACTCACGTAGCTTACTTTTCTAATTGAGAGTTCAATCTGAGTAGACAAAATTTTTAAGTATTTAAGTTTATAAATTTCATTATTATTTTATTGTGGTCCTATATCTATGAAGAATAATAGCAAGAGATCTTTAGTTAACATACTTTTAACATTGTGGATATCTCTAGTTGTAAAGCTGTGACTGTGTAATTCTTCTTTAATTTCTTTCTTTGGTAAGTTCCTGATAACTACACGATAAACTTTTTGTTGTTTGAATTGCTAGGTACGATGGTTAATATTATTATCTTTCAAATATTTATTAATTATGACTTTCAATTGAATTCTGTTCACTAAATTATACAATTTATACTTGTAACTGTATCAAGATAATTTATAATTTATAACTCTTTAGATAAATATTGGAGGTAGTTTTGAAATACTATGAGAGAAAGTTTCAGTTTTATCTGTCTTTTATTCTGTCGTTTGACTGAATAGATCAAAAAATCGCTTCATTAGAGCACGATGTTAGTTGACACATAACATAGTCTTAGCTTTTTTTATTGTGCTTATATTTATGCTTAATTCTACGTACTTCTTGCAAGCTCTTTTCTTTGCTTAATGTTTTAGCATCTCAATTGGTACATATTTTCCATGATTACATAATTCCAACTTTACAAATATGCTGAGGGCACCCGTAGATATTATTGTTAGTAATTAATCATTAACAAAGGTGGATTTGGAAATAATTAGAAATTGTTTGTGAGTTATAATTGTTAGGATTGGCTTGGTTCAGTTACATAAATTTGTTGTTGATAATAAACGCTGTTTGGATCATGACTGGGCATGGAATTAAAAAAATGTCGGCATTACGCTTTGATATACGCAGTCCTTGTGTTATTTCATCATCGAAATTCCATTTTAGGATTTTTGGTACTCATAATATCGAAATAAAGAATAAACTCTAGATATTATTTTGTATGCTAGCTAAGCGACCATCTAACGAAACTTATCGGTATTATACAAAAATGCAAAAAAACAAAACTTTACTCTCAAACAATTACTGATTATTGTAGTGTATATAAATTTTTTTAAAGAGCAGGGTAACTAGTTATTTACAGTAAAACTTAACTAACCTTTCTTAACTATTCTGTAAAGTTTTGTGTTATAATTTAACTTCCACTTAAGATAAATGCCCAAATATGCATTCTGCATTTGTTTCTCTGCCAATTATGCGATGAGTGAATTAGTCTACATTTTGCTCTATTATCTGTGTATAGGGCAATTGATCAGAAAGTGGGTTTTATTCTTAGTTTTGAATCATTTATTTTTACAAATTGTATATTAGTCTTCGGATCATAACATTATTAATTAATTTTGCTATTTGTGGCGCAGTATTTTATACTTTCTTAAGTTAAAATAACAAAATTTGTTTACGTTTTATTCTGCATTAAGTCAATTAGTAGATATTCGGTGTTTGAGATTTTCTCCAAGTTTGGGATTTCGGTATTTTCGAAAATAATTGTGTTCTCGACAATGTTTTGATTACAAAGGTCTGAATACGATCAGAGACAAAAAGTTTTTTTGTTGTTTTATTTAATTTATTATGATTTTTGTACAGGTTATTGTGGTGAAATACAATTTATGCAAGTGTTTGTCTTTATCGCCATCAAGTCTGTTCAGATATTTTCTGTAGTTGTTACCAATTTGCTATTTTTAAGTAATTTGTTAGATTTTTTATTATAGTTTGATTACTGTCATTAACTGCTGATTTCTCTTGTCAAAAATATATAATCGCCAAAAAATATCAAGAAAAGACAATTTTGTATGGTCTGGGATATGTTAACTAATTTAGAAGTTTATTTTTCAATGGTAGCTTTACTCTTCATAATTTGCTTTTTAACTAGCAGGATTTCGAGTATAATGTTCAAGTTAACTGTGTTTAGAAGAAATTTAAAAATCCTTCGGTCAAATTAGGCACTTTGTATAGATTATCTGATTGGTATTTTATGACACAGATGAAATAATAGTGCAATAGTTCTGCTTTCAATTACAAACAGGAATCACACATCTCAGTTTTTTGGTGCTCTGCCCGATTTTCTCCAAAAATCACATTTTTTATTTTTTATACGATACTAACTTTGCATTTAATTATTCTACTTTATTATTTACTGTTTTTAATAACCCCTGTATTAATATGAGGCACAAAGTTGTAAAACGTCTAATTGACCAGTCTTATAAAAGTAAGATAAAACGAAATGTTATGAAAGTTGTGCACCTACAGGGTATGTCTCAAAAATATCTTGCCAGTGTTAATATGAACAGTTTGTGTAGACTATATTCCATAAGAGTAACAAGGGAACAACTTTAAGGTCTCGCTCAGTTGAAAGTTAGCCGGTGATGAGCGAGGACGTCCAGTTTGTGATCTATATGTTTGCAGTGACTGAACAAGTTGAGCAGCGAATCTGCATTTGCAATCTTTATACTAAACAAAACCTTTGGTTTACAGGAATTATTTAAATAATTCAGAAAATTTACCAGGAATTAATAGTGACTCATGTTCTAAAAAACTAGCAATGAGCAAAACGCCCGAAAATGTTAAACCTATACGGACTACATTCAACATATGCCAAATCTTGACTTGAAAAATTTCGCAGCAAAATTCACTTAACTACTATTATTCTAGCAATTCCAACACAATACATTGCAAAATGTTTTAATCGGTGAAGACGACGTTGGTAGAAGGGTGTGAGGTTTAAAGATGCTCAATTTAAAGAGTAGGGGTTATAAAATTATTAAATATATAGATGTCTTGCAAGCATAACTGACTCATTTTTACGTCACATACACTTATATAATTACTATTAAAAAGTATAGTATTTTTTTGTGTTTTGTAAATAACAATCATAACTTTTAATTTATGAATATATTCAATTTATTTTCCAAAATATTTTATATAACATATACAACTTAGATTAAAGACAGAACAAATGGTTAAATCTCTTCAATTAGATACTTGAAATATATAAAATATTTATCTGTTTATCTACTTTGAGATTATGTATGTTCCAAAAAAAGACACTATAAATCATCCTTTAATTATATTTTAAAACCTGTTTGCTATAGTCTGCTTTTTATAAACATCTCTTTTGTATACTACATATATTAAACAACAAAACTCTTACAACATATTTAAAGTTTTGGTTTGAATTGTAGTATTATACATAGCAGCGAAAAAGTTTAAATTATTTTAATAAAAAAATACTTTAAAAATTTTTTTATATTTAACATAATATATTAGCTTTGTCCAATTTATCCTTAGTTCAGAAACAAAGAACGAATTATAACTTGTATTTCTATAGAAATTACTATGTAATGTTATTGATTCCTTTTTCCTTCTCCGCCTTATCAATGTTTCACCTTGGATTGCAAGAAATCTATCTATGATTGATGGCTTCAATAATACCAAAACTTGTGTGTGTAGTGTACCAATAATTCGATTAATATAATATGTATATAATGTTGATTTAGTAGCCATAAATTGTATTCTGCTTTTGACTTGTCGTAGTATTTTCAGTAATTATAGTAATAAAACTTTCTGTGGTTATTTAAAATTGTTGTATATTCTTTTGCTCCTTTTGCTTCAGTATAATTGTTTTGTAAGTGACTACTTCAGACATACATACCAAGGTAGTAACCATGGGTTGCTACGTAACACAGAATCACATAACTGTGCTTGCTGGTGTCTAACAAATGCGCATAAATCACATATTATCTAGGGCGTATCTGATTTGATAATAATAAACATTTTAAGCACTAACAGATATAATAGGCCTCTTTTCGAGTCATTTTGCATACCATTATCCATAAGAACTTAAGGATAACTAATATATTTGCTTAATTTTATTGCTTAGCAGAAATAAAAGCATGTTGAGTTATACCAACAATTTCTGTAGCTACGTAGCGTTGACACAGAGACGGTCTATGAATGTCTAGTCCCCAAAATGTTTTTTATGGCTGTATGTATTTATATAATATTATAGGTACTAGAAATTAAACCTTTTTTTTACATTTTCTACAACCTAACTAATAAATCAATTTAATTTGTTACTACTTAACATAATGTACTTAATATAATAAAAACAGTTTTTGCAAGCTATGTAACATGTTAGCCGGTGAGATTGGGCCATAACATACATGAGAACAGCTTAGAACAACGAATTTGCATCACATTTTATGGGAAAATAGAAAATTCGTTTTAAGAACAATTGAGTAATTAGTACAACACAAATAAAAGACGCTACAAACAATTCACAGATCCACGTTTTGAAAGACTAGTAAGAAGAACACAAAAATATGTTTAACGTGTATAGTAGTGTCCCTTATTTTGAAAATTCTAATTTTTTGACGCATACGTTTGTAATAATACAATATACCCAAGAAAAAAATATTAGTCCTTTTTATGAACGGTAACCAGTGCCAAATTGCATTTTAGTCAAGTTCATACAAGTTGCGCGAGTGCTGCATTGTGACCTAATACTACGTGTTTTATTTGTCATTGTGATATGGTTTGCCAGATTATTAATACGCTGCATTTTATTTCATAAATAATGTCTGTTGAACTACGGAGTGATAAAGAATTTTCCTTATCGGAGTGCCAAGCCATCAAATAAATGGTGCAAAATTATCTTCTAATCGACAAGTCCTGGCTGTTTTGTTTTACAATATTCGCGAACTCAAGCTCACTATCAGTGAAAGTGCAACTCTTGTGATTAGGAAATGTATTATATTTTGGGAAAAAGCAAAAGCAAAGGCATTTTCTAATTATGCGAAGAAACTTGTTCATTTATATCATGTTTGGAAAAAGCTACAAAATATTGTGAGAGAACTAAGGATGTGTATAAGAACCGTAAAAATAATTTTATTGCAAATGCAAATATAAGAAAATAAAACATTTTTAAAGAAACAGAGAGGGCCAGGTTGACCGGGTTGCTTAGCTAGTGTAGACAGAAAGATAGAAAGAACTACACAAAAAATATTAGATAAAGAGAAGAGAAAACTAAAACCAAAAGAGTTATTGGCTTAGAACGTCCGCAAGATTCAGACAAAGAATAAATTCTAAATTATGAATTTAGCTTCCAAGAGGTTCGGTGCGTTGCACTTTAATCTGACACAAGTTTGAAAAAAGGTAAAAAGAATCTGATAACACCTAAACTAGTCGCAGCTTTATACCGATGTTAGCAGGTATAAGAAACTCCGTATATATTCTTCAGGCAGTCGTAGAAGTACTAGGTCTGAGCTGCAATGAATTCTCCATTAACAAATCCTCAATCTAGCGAATTCGTACTCAAACAAGATAATCACAGTTCATTTGGATGGTAAACTATTACCAGGCTTGAATATGCAAATTTCAAAAGAAGAACGTTTGCCAAATATAATTTCATTTGATGACACAGTACAACTCCTTGCAGTACCAAAACTAAAGAGTTCATCTAGTAAACATCGAGCTAAAGCCGTTACAACTATCTTCTATGAATTGAACCTTTTTTACAAGTTGCAAATATGTGTTGTGATACATGATCGAACACTGGCCGCTTTAGTGGAGCTTGTGCTTTTTGGAAAAGAATTTAGAAAAAGAATTGTTACTTTTCGCTTCTCCTCATCACATTTATACATGGTTTTAAAAACTAAGGTTAAGCAAACTACTAACAGCTCAGGCACAGCACTCTTCAAAAAGTTTAGAGACAATTAAAAAACTTCGATTCAAAGAAGATTAAACTATACAACGGCTTCGTAACACAACATGTTTATGATACAAAAATGATATCTTTGTCAATGTGTTATAAAGCGGAGCCAGAAAAAACTTTTATAAGAGATGAATATCGCGATCTGATCGAACTATACGTAGTGTTTTTGGGTGGCGATCCAGAGAAGAAAATAAAATTCAAGCTCCTTAGAGCTATGCATCAGGCACAATGGATAACCAGAGCGATTTACTCTTTAAAAATATGTTTACTTCACTTTCAGTTTAGTATGACTACGAAAAACAAAAAGGCCCTGCAAGATGTTTGCTTATTTATTGTGCTTCTTGAAGGCATTAAAAAACTACCAAAAATTGACAACAGCTTCTAAAGCTCCTGTAAGCAAATTTAGCCAACAACTGTGGTATTCATGTGAAGAAGTAGTCGTCTTATTATTTTTTGACAATGAATAAATAAAAATGATTGTCATCTTAAATAGGAATAAAATCTCAGATTTTGGCAAACACTATATCCCATCGAAGGAAAAAATCTCCCAAACGTTGTTGGGTAAGTTGCATTTATTTTTTTGAACTTTTTATTTTTACTGTACTTTTGATTCTTGCTAGTGCTTTCAAGCAGACCGAACGTGCGAGCCGAGCTATACCTGAGTTATCACGACGGCGGAGCCGCAGCCGTAGCCTTGTTTAAGGTCAGGCAAATTTTTGTATTTATTAATTTAATTTCAACGTTTAACTCAGTAATAACAACTGTTTCACCTTTAAAAACCCAATGACATCAACAAATATTATGCAACACCAGCCAGCTACGAATACGCAAATGTCACAAACGTTCCTATCACAGCCTTATACATTCCCACCTAACCAACAGCAATTACTACAACCTTACATGCAAAATCTAAACCCTCAAGAATCTCAATATTTTCTACAATCACAGCACGCCCCACAACAATTCATTTATGATCACCCACAGCAAATTAACAACAAAAGAATGATATCAACCAGCGATGAAGAAATTGCAAATTCATCAAACGAAAATTCATGGCAAGTAATTAAAAGTGTCAAGAGAAGAAATACATTCACAAACAAAGGAACAACACCGACTAACATACAATTATCTAATAAATTTAGTGCCTTAAATCCTAACCCAGAAAGCACCGACAACCAAACCGCAGTTATCATCCCTAGACCTCCTCCCATTTTCGTATACGGAGTTGCCAACTTCCCAGAAATGAAAAAAAATTAAATGAAATAATTGAAGAGGATCAGTTCTCCTCTAGAAGTATGTCCAATGATACAGTAAAAATAAATTGTAACACCCCTGACACCTTCAGGAAACTATCTAAGTACATGAAAAAAAACAATATCATTCACCATACTTACCGACCTAAAGAGGAAACAGCTCTTCGAGTGGCAATAAAATACTTACATCATTCCATGGACACTCAAGTTATAATAGATGATCTCGAATCCCAGGGGCATAAGGTAAGGAATATCATCAATGTGCTAAGCAGAAAGAACAAAACACCGCTGAATATGTTCTTTGTGGACCTAGAACCAGCAGACAATAATAAAAGAGTCTACGATATCCGTACGTTATGTCATTGCGTTGTACAAGTCGAACCTCCAAGGAAACAAAACAACGTAATACAATGCACACGATGTCAATTATATGGACACTCCAAGAAATACTGTAACAGACCCTTTAAATGTGTAAAATGAGGCAATACGCACAGTACCGCCAGTTGCAAAAAACTAGGGACACCCCAGCTACATGCGCTTTATGTGGAGGTCCACACCTGCGAATTACAGAGGTTGTGAATATTACCATCGTTTATACAAAAGAAACCCTGTCTCAAACAACAATATTAATCCTCATATTACTCCAACATTATCAAATCTTAATCAACAAACACCTGCACCTATTGTTAACAACCCACTTCAAAACTACAACTACACTAAAACAGCCAACAATAATACTAATTACACACCACAATCACAGAATGTTAATACAGAAGATAACATCAGCGAACTGTTAAATAAGTTCTTAGAAGAATTCAAAACATGTTTAACCAGCTTTTACATCAGAATAGCATGGTACTAAACATGCTAACCATGTTAATTGGACAAAAGTAATGGCCAAGTTCCTTCGAATAGCACTTTGGAACGCCAATGGTATTTTACAACATAAAGAAGAAATAAAACCTTCCTTCACTACAACCTAATTGACATTCTTTTAATCAGCGAATCCCACCTTACCAACATGTCATACTTTAAGATTCCCGGATACAAATTCTACCACACTAACCACCCAGACAACACAGCCCACGCAGGATCTGCAATATTAATAAAATACACCATCGAACATTATGTACTACCTGAATATGCAAAAGATTACTTACAAGCCACTTCGATAAAAGTTAAAACTCTACCATTTGACATAACCATAAGTGCTATATATTGTCCCCCTCGCCACCAACTTAAAAAAGAACATTTTGAAGAATTCTTTAAAACGCTTGGCACTAAGTTTCTCGCTGGTGGCGACTACAACAGTAAAAATACCCTATGGGGATCACGAACTACTACCACGAAAGGAAGAGAATTAGCCAAGGTCCTACACGAAGCGAAATACAATTTCTTATCAACGGGCAGTCCAACTTACTGGCCAACTGATCCCGGGAAAATTCCAGACCTCCTGGACTTTTCGTCACTAATGGCATTTCAAACTCCTATTTGGACATTGTCCCCAACTTAGATTTATCTTCCGATCACTCACCAGTAATAGCAACAGTCAGCACAACTATAATAAATGTTAAAAAGCCACCTAAGATATATAATTCAAAAACTGATTGGGAAGACTACAGGAATAAAATCAACGAAAGCATCAATCTAAAAATAAGACTAAAAGAACCCAATGAAGTAGAGGATGCCTTAAATAACCTAACCACAATATTATTACAAGCCGCTCACCAGGCAACGCCGCCCTCGAAAATTCATGTTAGTAACATTAATATCCCTTTAGAAATTAAAAACTAATAGCAGAAAAAGAAAAGCCAAAGCAAAATGGCACCGTAGCCATTCCCCAACAGACAAAACAGCTTATAACCAAATAACAAGGAAACTCAAACGCCAAATAAAGGAATCTCAACATGTATCGTTTAGAAACTACATATTAAACTTGAATCGTTATGATAATTCCATCTGAGACCAGTTAAAGCAGCTCTCAAACCAGTTCACGCAAACCCCCAGTTCGCAAGCAAGATCCCACCTGGGGCCATGGGCAAGAAGCAACAAGGAAAAAGCCGACCTATTCGCCCAATATCTAGCAGAAGTATTTACTCCTCACGATAACACACCAAATCAAGTTTCCGATTTTCTGAACAACAATCCTTCTCCCGCAGAACCTATAAAACCAATCATTCCTAAAGAAATCATAGATGTAATAACTCAATTAAATATTAGAAAAGCTCCAGGTCCTGACCTGATTACACCAAAAATGTTGAAAGAACTCCCCAAGAAAGGTATTGTAATGCTCACATATATATTCAATGCGGTTTTAAGACTACAGTATTGGCACAAACAACTAAAAGTTGCTGAAATAATTATGATCCCCAAGCCTGACAAAAACCCAAATCATGTATCTTCCTACAGACCAATAAGCTTGTTATCAACTATCTCCAAACTACTGGAAAAACTAATCCGCAGCAGAATGAACTCATTTTTAGATGCTATCCCTGACCACCAATTCGGATTCCCGTTACAGCTCTCAACGATCCAGCAATGTCATCGAATAGTTCACAAAATTAACACATCCCTGGAAAATAAAGAATATTGTACATCGGCTTTTTTGGACATAGGCCAAGCCTTCGATAAAGTTTGGCATGATGGCCTTCTTTATAAAATCAAGCTCCTTCTTCCCTCTCTCTTCTACCTACTTAAATCCTATTTAAAAGACCGTCAATTTAGAGCTAAAGTAAATGGCGAATTCTCTGACTCATACGATATTAAAGCTGGAGTACCACAAGGCAGCGTTTTAGCCCCCCTGCTATACTCATCATATACAGCAGATCTCCCAACCACAACAAATACCTTAATCGGTACGTTTGCTGGTGACACAGCTATTCTGGCTAGTCACGAAAATCCCATAATCGCAGCTTCTTACCTGCAAGACCATCTAAACCTAATTGGAAACTGGGTCAACAAATGGAAAAAATCGATTCTAAACACATTTTCCCAATAACAATATAAGAAATTCCGTATATATTCTTCAGACGGTCGTAGAAGTACTGGGTCTGAGCTGCAATGAATTCTCCATAAAAAAAACCTCAATCTAGCGAATTCGTACTCAGACAAGATAATCCAGAGCAGAAGCAATAAAAACTGACTTTCAGAACAACGTATCTGACGTAGTCACAGTTCATTGGATGGTAAACTATGACCAGACTTGGATATGTAAAGTTCAAAAGAAGAACGTTTCCCAAATATAATTTCATTTGATGACATAGTACAACTCCTTGCAGTGCCAAAACTAAAGAGTTCTTCTAGTAAACATCAAGCTAAAGCTGTTACAACTGCCTTCTATGACTGGAACCTTTTTTACAAAGTGCAAATATGTGTTGTGACACATCATCGAACACTGGCCGCTTTAATGGGGCTTGTGCTTTTTGGAACAGAATTTAGAAAGAGAATTGTTACTTCTCGCTTCTCGTCATCATATTTATAAATGGTTTTAAAAACTCAGATTAAGCAAACTACTAGCAGCTCAGATACAGTACTCCTCAAAAAATTTAGAGGCAATTGAAAAAATATCGATTCAAAGAAGATTAAACTATGCAACGGTTTCGTAAAACAACATGTTTATGATACAAAAATGATACGTTTGTCAATGTATTATAAAGCGGAACTAGAAAAAACTTTTATAAGAGATGAATATCGCGATCACACTATGCGTAGTGTTTTGGGTGGCGATCCAGAGAAGAAAATAAAAATCAAACTCCTTAGAGCTATGCGTCAGGCACGATGGATCACCAGAGCGATTTACTCTTTAAAAATATGTTTACTTCAGTTTCAGTTTAGCATGACTACGAAAAACAAAAAGGTCCTGCAAGATGTTTTGCTTATTTATTGTTTCTTGAAGGCATTAAAAAACTACGAAAAATTGATAACAGTTTCTAAAGCTACTGTAAGCAAATTTAGCCAACAACTGTGGTATTCATGTGAAGAGGTAGTCGTTTTATCATTTCTTGACAATGAATAAATAAAAATGATTGTCAACTTAAATAGGGATAAAATCTCAGATTTTGGCAAACACTAGATCCTATCGAAGGAAAAAATCTCCCAAACGTTATTTGGTAAGTTGCATTTATTTTTTGAACTTTTTATTTTTTACTCTATTTTTATTAATTAATTTTTTTGTGTCAGATAAGTAAAGGATGCTTCGCGGCCTTGTTTAAGTTTATTTCTGTGCATGAGATGGTAAAGCTTTCAAATGGTGTGCGTTGAGGCGTTGAGGTATATAAACGTAAAAGGGACTATTTTTTGGGCCACTTTTACTGGTTTTCTTGAACTTCTGATAGCGGATTCGGATTCTACGTCAAATTTGGTTGTCCCTTCTGATTTTTACAGAAGAAACCGGCAGCTAGGGGATTTTATGTGCTATCCTCATTGTTTATAGAAAAAGCATAAACGATTTCGTATTAGAGAAGAGCAAATTATTCTTAACTCGACTGCAGACAGACGACAGTTTTCTTCAGATAAGTGTGTCGCCTTGGAATAATAATGCTGCTTTTCTGGAAACTAAAAGTATGTCACTTGAAGCTTGCGAATGAGACTGCTGAAAGAGCTGTCAGATTAATGCAAGATTTTCACGAACTCATCGCAGCTGAAAAAGAGCAAAAGCAATTCCTGTTGCATTGTGTTCAAGAACGTAGAAATTTGTATCCGGACTGTAAAAAACATACCTTAAAAAGGGGTTTTTGTAATAAAAATATTTTTCTGTTGTAATTTCATTTTGTGTTTTATTTACTGATTTATTGCATTTTTAATAATCTTATAGAGAAAAACACCAATTTTAAAATACGGGTTGCAATAGTGTTAAAAGATAAAATTTCATATTTAGGTATGATTTTGTACTTATATAAGATATAGAGGGTATGCGTTTTGAAATTTCAAAAAAAAAGAATATTTTGTTTTACAAGGAACACCCTAGTGTACAGGTTACAATCAACAAGCATTAGTGACTGACAGTCCGAGAACTGAAAGATGACACTAAAAATAAAGTGTGAAAATTTTATGGAAGACTTGGAATGAAACGTCGCAACAAACGTCGTTCCTCGGCTACTGTTACCAGAGCAGAAAAATTATTATGCTAATGGCTTGCTTCAAACTGCTACAAATTTACAAGATTTTTTCAAAAACATCGTAAACAGAGATGAAACATAGGTTTATGACTATAATCCGAAAGCAAAGTTGTTACGCAATGGAAGTCTCTTGGTTCACTACGTGAAAAAGTTTGTGGAATCCCAGTGTGTTTTACATTAAAGGATACCGGGATATATATATATATATACATTTTCTATTAGAGCAATTAATTTTGTATTATATAGCCCAACATCATCAGACCACATATTTTGCCTAATGTTACCAAACAGCTGTTTGAATTAGCATATAATCAAATTGTAAACTAATTGTACATTCCTTTAAATAAAAGTATTGTTAATATAAAAAATAATATGTTGGGCTTTGATCGGACGCCTAAAATTACGTTCCGGAAAATTCTACCCCCTTTCCTCATCTCTTTTGACCGACCTGGTGGTTGCACCAGTAAAATTATGGTTTTGGGTTGAGATGCCGGACAAAAATGTCAATCCATGCCGTGGAATATTGAAAGCCCTCGTATTGAGAAGTCACAGTTGGGATTTTCTATTATAAAACACATGTCTTTTGGACCAGGAAGATTCTGGTAATAGACCAGTTGCCTCCTTGTAAGAGCAGTTTGTTGCTTTATCATATTATTACAATGTGGCCACATAGCAGTGCTATACTGCAGGTTTTCGAATAAACTACACAGTCCCGTGCTCCATATTTTACGTAACTTGCACCAAGCGACTGCGCTTTGCTTGATGCAATGTGAAAAACAGTGTGCGGTAAGTTCTAAGGACGGTCTTTAGTCGCATGTTTACAAGTGGTGCTATTTTACACTCAGAGAATAGTTTATAGTAGCTTTACAGAAACTATTGGTTAATACCAAACGTGTACAGACATTGAATGGGAATATGCCTAATCAAAATATGTACTGGCTTCTTTTTAAAAGAAAAATTAACAAGGAGAAAATCAACTTAGTTGATTTACTTTCTATTTCTGCTCTATTTTGTTAATATATGTTTACATTATTCATTTTTTAAAATTTATTATTAGTTTGATGTATAATTATAATGCATTTTAAAGACACTTTTTTCTAATAAAAAAAACAAAACCTGTTACATTGATTATTCTGGCACATAATCACCATTGAGTTTAATTGTTGGTGTTCTTTTGCTTATCAGATGGTCGATTGCTTAGACAAAGAATTCATAGTTCTTCGATGTAATCTACCTCCTAATGTCCCGTTGTGAAACAAACGGTTGACGTGATAATTAGAGAGGGTTTGATAGTAAATGATTTTTATTTTACTAAATGAACACTTTTTTATGTTGAACTTTAAATTGAAACTATTTTTTTAAGTAATAGGCATTGATTGTATTGTAGACTGTTAGGTTGTAATTGTTACTAATTTTTCACCACAGCTGTCAATAAAGCTAATCATTATTGAAATCAGAAAAATAATCTTTGTAAGAGTAAGATTCAGAAAAGTCGACCTTGAAAAAATTATAAACTATTCAAATTTTGCGGTTTTCCAAACCATCATATGCTTAAAGATTTGTCTAAATTGGAATGCCGAAGTAGTTTGGTAAATGTAGGAACTAAAAGATTCTTTGTAGTTGCTAAAGTCGAAAAAATATTTAAAATAAAACGAATAAAGTCAGCCTAAGTTGTTTAAGATATAAAAAAAATAGTACTTATAAAAAGCAGAAAATGCAGAAGAGGAATAAAAGCAACAAATTCGGTTTAAGAAATGTTGTGTTAAGTTATAAGGCGATATAATTCAAAACCAAAGTCGTGCTTTATGAATGATGAAAAATACGTCAAAATGGATAGCAGAAGGTTACGGCGTTCTCAGTTTTTCAATGCCGTTGTGAGACAATATGTACCCAATAATGTAAGAAGAATTAAAATAGGTAAATTCAGTGAGACAACTCTTGTATGGCAAACTTTATGTTCTTGTGATCTTAGAAACTCCGAAATCTTTAGAACCACAACATACTTCAATTATTTTGGCCAGACTTATCATCTGCCTATTACTCTAGTGCGACGCTTCAGCTTTTTCATTCTAAAAATATTCATTTAGTGAAAAAAGAAGATAATCAGCCAAACTGCCCCAACTTTGCCCTGTTGAATATTACTGGACTATTGCAAGGAGACTCTTAACAAAAGATGGCCAAAAAGTTAAAAAAAATTCAGGAGTTTCAACACATGTGGAATGTAGCTAACCGAAAAATTTAAATGGACGATATACGGAGATTTATGGCGGGTCTTCGAGCAAAATAAAAATTTCAAAATAAAATACCCGCAATATTTTGAAAATACTATTATTTGTGACAATAATATTCTGCGTTTAGTAAAATGAACATTCCTTAGATTGGAGCTATTGAGACAGCATATTTCTTTGCAATCGATTTGATCATATATCTGTCGATACATGGATGAGTGTTTCCATGCGGACCACTTAACGCATTTTTTTTGTTTAAATAACACTATAAAAGCAATCAAACTGCACCAAATGAATTTCACTATTGACGTTGTACTGCCATTTGCTATTTTTGTCCGAGATTGTCTTAAAAATCTCGGAATAATTATGCATTAACTTAATATACAGTTTAGTGATTCATTTAATTTTTTATTAATTATGCAAATATGTTGTTTTATATTACAAAGAATTTTTGGTTCTTTCATTTATTTGTTTTATTTACTCCATAAACCTTATTAAAATTGCAAAATATGAAAGATCTGCTAACCCTAAACAAACAATACTAATTAGAGGCGTTTTCTGAAAGCTGTACCTTATCAATATGCTAGCTATAGCAATCGTTTCTTGGTTGATACAATGGTGCACATTTATATGTTGTAATACACAAATTCCATTAATTTTAGCAATCTATAGAGTTTAGTAATTTAATTTTTTAAAGGATATCATATATTTTAAAAGTGGTTTTTGGTTGCTAGCAGTCGATAGCGATGATATCACGCGACACAAAAACATCACTGTTACATAAAAAAATTTTGGTCATCTCTTTCTCCCCAGCGTATCCATTACGGTTTAATTTCCAATTTAAATATGGTGCTACAATCATGAAATTTAGCAGCATTTTCATTTAAGACGTTATAAACCAATACTAGTCTTGCAATAAGCACGTTTTCCAAATGTATGATGTGTACCCGTTACGACCTTTTTCTAAATTAATGTACAGCTACGTTTTAATTTTTTAATCAGCTGTACACAATTTTTATTGATTATGTATACTCTTCTTTATAAATCATTTTATATAGTAACTCAATAGTGATATGGCTATTAAAATTTATTTTACTGTTAAAAAACTGCATTGGAAATTTAGATTACGTACATTGTTATTGATGTTTTTATAAATTTATCAGCTGCACATTTGCGGCGTTTGGTTATGTTCCATTATAATTCTAATAATATGTTAACATTGGTTCAACATTCGTATTGATGCTGCTGTAAATTAAACAAACCACACCATTATACATAAAATAATACATGCAAATAGGTTTTATTATTGCAAAATTTAATTTATTGTAAACGTAAATGTAATAACAAATTATAATCCTCATAATAATTTTTAAAGCAGCTCTTTCGTAAGATCACGGCATTATAATTGGCCAGAGACAGAGCCTGGTTAAGGCGTTTGACGCTCAAAGCTGACAATTTTCTACCCGTTTTCCCCAAATTTTTACGCGTTTAGGACGTTGTTAAGAAATTGCAAAGAAGTTCATTATTTTCTCAAAACGATTATATGGTTTTTAATTTTTGTTAGATATATACACTTCAATATAATGTTTATATGCATTAACACATCAATGAGTCACATCAAAGCAAATATCCATTATATAAAATTTTTTATTTAAAAAGTATTTCTTTTTCTCACTTTTCAATTAACAAACTGGACTATATCCTCAAAAGAATGACTTTGTAGAAACTCATTCTCAATAAATAAAAGTGGGTTGGCATTCTTACCCTCTTTATCAACACTTCTACTAATTTTTAAAAATATTGCTACATGCACATATCTCTTATGGAATGTATTATCTAAATCAAAAGCATACTCTTCCAGTAACTGTTTCTTTCTGTCGTATTCTGTTATTTTTTATTTGAATGCTTTTCCATAGAAATCCGAAATCTTTATGTATTTCTGTACAGATTGTTCTTTTTCATATCAAGTTAAGCTTTAGAGAATCCCTATTACAAGAGTATGTTGTCCAAAAAACACGTTTCCATTTTTGTTCTAAGCAAAAAAACGTTTACCTTCTTTTTTACAGTGTCTCTTTTGTAAACGTCAGCTGTACACATTAATTTTGTTTATTTTCCAGCCTTAAAAACTCATCTTTTCAAAAAGTGTTTATAAAAGCTTCTAAAATACTGCATAAATGAGTATTAAGCCCAACACTCTTTAATATTGTGTTAGATGAAGTAATAAAAGAAGTTAAACATAAAGTTAAGAAACTGTTAATGGGCTATAGATATTTGGAACCGGTATATATAACAGAATGTGCATTCGCGGATGATCTGACGATCTGTGCAAAAAACCAGGAAGAATTGCAAAGGAACTTAGAACTGTGCACTACAAAAAACGAAAACTAATGATAAATACTAATAAGACCTAAGTGATGATAATAGGAAGGAACAATAGACAAATAAAAATACAACTTAATAATAAAGAGATTGAACAAGTAGACAGTTTTAAGTATCTGGGAATACCAATACAGAAAGATAGGAAAAACGAAACGGAAATAAGTAGCAGAATTGAAAGTGCTAATAAAGTGTATTACGCCCTAAACAATGCTTTAATTAGGAAAAAAGAGATAAGCAATAAAACAAAGCTAACAGTATACAACACGATATTCAAGCCGATATTGATGTTTGGTTGCGAAAGCTGGACGCTCACGAAAAGACAAGAAAGTAATATACAAGCATGTGAGATGAAATTCCTGAGAGGAATCATGGGTGTAACTAAAAGAGATAGACTAAGAAATGAAGAAATACGAACGGCGCTGAAAGTTGAACCAATAAAGAAGGACGTAGAAAGACAACAGATGAGATGGTTTGGAAACTTGATCATGATGGGGAATAACAGACAAACAAAAATAATTTGGCAAACCAAAACAATAAGAAAAAGAACAAGAGGAAGACCAAGAAGGAGATGGGATGAGACAATAGCGGGAGTCCTAAAGAGGAAGAATCGAAACTGGCAAGAGGCCAAAACATTGGCACAGAACAAAAAGGAATGGGCAACGTTCCTACGTACATAACAAATACACAATAAAAAGTGAGAATAATCAATGTAATGAAGTGTGTGAGTGAACTATAGATTGGTGCGGTTAAGAATGACTGAAGATCGTCATACGAAACATAGTGTAGTGTAATGCAAGTGAAGTAAATAGAATACCAGATAGACAAGAACAACTTGGATAGGAACTGTAAGATAAAATGTATTGTAAATCCAATTTAATTTAATTTAATTTGGTTTGTTTTAAATTAATTTAAAAAACGGTATTGACAATAATTATTAGAATGTAAATTGATTTCACGGAAATGTAAATGTATGTAAGCTTACAAAGACCCTACACCGTAAGGTAAGTGGGTTAAGATTATATATATATAATGACTTTTGATGTGTCGGTCTTTTCTCCTTGGAAATATTCACTTCATTCTTGAGACTTTACAAAAACGTTGGTTTAGAAACATACTCTTAATGCTATTTCAAGGCTTTTATGTTTTTATAATGTCACATTTGCTTTATACTGTGCGTTCTTAGTCCGATTGTTATCGTGATAATGTGTGTCGGAGCGTCAAGAATCTTTTGGTACAATTTGTATAATGCATGACTGATACAAGTATGGGCACATCATCGGGTTTTCGACAAAGGTTTTAAAAACAAAGAATACTTTTAAGGTGGGATTTTACGATATCCCATTTTTTGGTTGAATAAATAAAACAGTTATAAATTTGTTGTTCTAAAAAAACCAACAGAGTGACCCGCGCAAGGGATGTATTGGGGCAGAGGGCCTACCTTTATAGCACTTAGCTGGGATTGTCGTAGCCCTGTCCTTTACAATTATTTAGATCAAAACCTACACAAAGTTGACATCACAACATTCCGCCATTTTTTACCTTTATTGCCACAGTTCTGCTATTCTATAATATATTTTTTGTAAAATCCGTTTTATTATAAATTTTGAAATACACTTTCTATGTTAAAAGTTGTCATAATCGTTTATGCTATGGTTATTCTGCTAATTATGAAACATTTTAGTTGCTAAAAACGTCGTTTTTCCACAGTTTGCACGCCGTCATAATACTCGCCCGGATGATTTTGATAAACCAATCAATTTCGCTTGATGTGTTCTCCATTCATTAACTTTTTATAAAGCAACTGATTAGTACAAAATCCTTTTTGAATGGCATACTGTATCTCAGATTATTTGAAGTTAAGGTCGTCTTCTTAAATGCCATTTTATACTACTAACTCACGAAGCTCATCATTTATACAGCACAATGCCGGATCATCGAGTATATAATTGGGTCAACTTTTTTAAGAGTATTTTCAAAACTCTAAGCCTCTGCAGCTATACATTTGAAGCATTACAAGTTGAATTTGAAGTTACTGATGTCGATAGCAACTATTATAATTGCTATACACTGCACACTTTTTAAATTTTACTCTACTTCGTTTTTCTAACAAATAGCAATCACGTTTGCTACTCATTATTCAGTTTTTGGGAGTAAATAAAATGTGTCTTAATTTAGCCCCTAACCGTGTGAATTCATTGACTGTTGTACTTGATAGTATGAGGAAACACCTCTTCCTTTATTTCCAATTTTTTTTCATGTTCGGTCATAACACACTTTGACAATGAAAAAGTGGAGGTATTTTCTGAGTACTTGACAAAATATTTAAACCCTTTGAAGGAACACCCACTGTAAATACCGATAAAATAGAAAAATTCTTAAATATTCCATGTCACATGTCTCCGCCATTAAGCTGTTTACTCTTACCAAAGTGAGATCTGGTATAATAGCCCCAAAAACACATTAAGCATTAGGCTATGACCTGATAACAGACCAGATATTTAATGAAGTACCTAGAAAAGCGATTGCTTTATTAACTACTATATACAATAGAATGCTAAACCTATCATATTTTTCCATACAGTGAAAATATGCACGTGTTATCACGATACCAAAGCCAAATAAGCCACCGCATCTAGCAAGCTTTTATAGGCCGATTAGGCTACTGCCGCTGCTTGGCAAACTTTTTGAAAAACTCCTGAAAGCATATATCGACACTAATACACTGATACCTAACCACCAATTTGGTTTTTGTGAAAGGCACTCCTCGATTGAGCAAGAAAAAAGTTCCGCATTACAGCGTTCCTAGATGTAAAGTAGGCCTTCGATAAAGTCTAGCACATCGACCTGTTATACAAACCGAAGAATATACTACCGAATGCCTATTAATGGCTGATAAAGTGTTATTTAACTCATCGCTATTTTATTGTAAAACATAACGGGCACGTTTTAGTACTCTAATTAATAAGTGTTCTAGAACCTTTCCTCTCTCTCCTCTATACCAATGACATCCCTCAAACCGTGAACACGCCAACTGCTACATTCGCCGGTGATGCTGCGTTATTATCTATTCATAATGATGCTATTATCGCTTTGCAATACCTGCAGATATATTTAAACAAGCTAAGTGCATTGACTAATGTATGGCAAATTACTATAAACGAGAATAAATCAGTTCATTCACCACTAGAACCACTACGTACCCTCGAGTAACTATTAAAAGCATATATATCCCAGTTAATGAAGTAGCCAAGTATCTTAAATTTCACTTCAATCGACGACGCAAAGCATGCAGATCAAATTCAAGCTTAAACAAATGTATTCAATTCAAAATTCATATAGTAAAACAAAGTATTGCTGTACAACATAATCTTTAATCCTATCTTGCGGTGCTCAGCTGTAAGGCTGTGCCAAGAAAATAAGAATAGACATAATACAACGAGCCCAATTCAAAATCCTTACAGCTCTAACTAACGCACCCAGGTATGTTGGTAATCAGTCTATACATAAAAACCATAATGTTCTCTTTCTGAAAGAAGAAGTACATAGATTAGCCATCACCTACATTTAAAGAATAAGTAAACATGAAAATAATCTCATAGAGCAGTTGATTGAACCGCTACCGACAGGAAGGTCCAAAAAACAGTGGCCCACTGACTTGAGCTGAAGTGAACTTCAACTTCGCTAACACTAGGAGTATACTATAGAGTAGATTGTAAATTAACTATAATAAAAAAATGTTCGGCAATAAAAAGATCGAATTCTGAAATCAGTTCTACACAGCCAAGAAAATTAACATTTTTGTAAAGCCTAATATTTCACAAACTTTAACCACGAAGTCTGCACAATAATTGTAAATTATAATAATATTAACTTGACGGTCACGATTACTACAACAACAGTAATTTATTTGCACCAGTGTTGTTCGCTACATGACTTCTCCTATTCGACTGCCGTGAATGCTCATCTACTCTGCCTTATATTCAAACGCGTGATTATGGTTGAAATTGTCAGACGTAAAACGTCATAAGGTAAGGTTGGACATGTGGCAACACCATAATCTTAAAATATTAAGGATTTTGTATCAGCATCACGACATTTTCCGCGCGAAAATGTCGAGTTTTGAGTTAAATAAGCGTCATTTGCTCGAACTTTTCATTTACTTTTTTAATTTGAAGAAATCTGCAGCTGAAGCGCATAGATGGCTTGTAAAAGCACATGGTGAGGCTGCTTTAAGAAAGAGCAGTTGTTGTGCGTGGTGTCAGAAGTTTAAGAACGGTGAGTTTGACGTCCAAGATAAGAGGCGGAATCGGAAGCATTATTGGAGGAAGACTTCTGCCAAACACAAGAAGAGCTTGAACTTACATTACGTTAAACGCCGATTTTGCACATGTAAAATGCTGCTTGCCAAGCATAAACAAAAAATTTTTTTGTATCGTATAGTCACTGGTGATAAAAAATGGATCCACTATGATAACCCAAAGAAAAGCAAATCATGGAGACATGTGGCCGTGCTACAACATCGACAGCCAAGCCGAATATTCATATTTATTTGGTGGGATCATCTTGTGTATTACGAGTTGCTCAAACCGAACGAAACCATTAATGGGGCTTTCTACCGAATACAATTGATGAGATTGAGCCAAGCATCCGAGGAAAAATTATCCTCCTGTATTATAATGCTCGTTCGCATGTTGCGGCACCGGTTAAAACCTACTTGGAAACACTTAATTGGAAAGTCCTACCCCACCCGCCATATTTACCAGACATTGCCCTTCCATTATCACCTGTTCCGATCGGTGACACATGGCTTGTATAAGCAGCACTTCACATCATATAAAGAAACAAAAAATTGAGTCGATTCGTGGATAGCCTCAAAATATGAAGCGTTCTTCCGACGCGGTAACCGTATGCTGCCAGAAAGCTGGGAAAAAGTAGTGGCTAGCGATGTACAATACTTTGAATAAAACATAAGGTTCCGTTCTTTCACAATAAAAAAAAGACGAAACCTATTTGTACTCCTTTTACAATGTTTGTATAAATTGAAACAAATTAAGAAGGTACAATAACAACAACAAAGAGTAGCTATTTATTTTTGTATTTACAATTTTTCCAAGTTCTTATATAAAATTAAAAAACGTAAAGATGATTAGTGCATATTATAATTTTTTGATATTGGGATCGTAGTTCAATTTATCATTTGTTGCATCTACCAAAAGTAAACGCCCGTTAAATCGTTCACTGGACTGTTGTAATAACAAACCTTCGTTTCCAGCCCTGACTAGGATTATGTTATACTCTGCCAAACAGCAAAATATTTTGCGAGCAGACCTTTATAGCCCGAACAAATGTCAAAAGCAAGTTCCGATGATTTGCGAGTATAATCCGGCGACTGAAGATGGCAAGTCGATTCAAATCGAATAAGGGACACAGCGACCTTGGCCCATTCTCCCGAGGTTTCCCATACATTTACCTAATGCTGAACTTCTGCGAGCCCTTGAGAGACCGACAGTGGAGCTATTTATCCGTCCTAGTTTGAGTAATTAAATCGGCTTAATTGCATCAAAGGGCGACTCAAGCGCTTCTAATTTTAATTGCGTAGCGCCGTCAGACAAGCCGTCGAAGGAGGCGCGCTTACTACAGCGCTACTGGACACAGGGTGCCTCTATTAAACGAGAAGACTAATCCTTTGCGCTTTCTGTAAGGTAATCTTAGACAAATCTATACTAATTAAATTGGAATTTGTTAATATATTAAATTCCAATTAATACGTTCTAGACGCATATCTAAAATATTTCAAATCTTCAAATAAAGAGCATGTTAAAAACACCGATATTTTAGATTAACGAAGGTATAAAACTATTGTCATATACATATTTTTTAATTTAGAGGGTATTTTACCACATGTAACAGCTATAAAACTTATAAAAGAAAACCAAATAATATATTTTAAAAGTTACTGTACATATTACTTTAAACGCATGTTTTGTGTGCATATTCTTAAATTAAAAATTTGAGCAATGAGTTACGTTTTACATATTTTTTTGATTTGTTATACTCTAGCTGCTACGAAAAACCAATTATAGCACAATATTTTTTTAATTCAGCTACATAGCTATTTACAGTCTGTTACAGAGCAATAAGTAAATCTACTATAGACTTGCACAGAAAGTGAACAAAGACAGCTGATATGAAATATAGCGTAGCTGAACTCTGAGCGTACGATTGGTTGCCTATCTTCAGGATCGTCTTGCATATCTTACTTTCGTAAGGTCACTTATCCCACATTTATCATTTGTAAATAAATTCATGTTTCCACTTTTCAAAATTTTAAGGGTAGGCGGGTGAAAAATTGTTAGCTTAAGACGCTAAAAATATCTTTCTGTCAGCAACTCGTATTGTACATAAACCTGTGACAAATGCAGTGTGACGTTTAAAAATGTCACTTTTGTTGTAACTTATGTATACAATTAGTTAAGTAAGTGCGTACTTGTGAGAAAAAAATATTAAAAAACATTTTTAAATACGCCAGTCGGTAACAAATATTTCTTATAAATCTCAAGCATTTTCGGAGCGTTTAGGTTGTATGTAATCAGATGCAATGTTCCGAAACTCAATTTTGAGAAGCAGCCTCAAATATACACTTTTACTGGGTGTTTAACGGTCCTCTGTAGCAACCTGTTATTTGAGGTTAACCAGGTTTGTGGAACGATATCATATTCCCAAACAAAAACTTGGTATGTAAAAATTACATTGTTCCAATATCGGTCAATATTGCCCTTTGCCCAAGCGAGTCGTTTTACCATATGATTTTCACCTAACAAAGGTTTCTTTACTAAACTACGGCATTTGATATCATATGCACGGAGTTGGGTTAGGACGATATAGCATATATACACCTTTTTGTTTTAATTTTGCTGCTCCTTGACGGAATGTTAAGTCCGGGTTTTGCAAAAACAAGTACACGATCTGTTTTTTGACTTTGCCTATCGAGCTACGTTCCGGCAAGTCATCGACCGTTTTTGTCTCTTTATATCGCTGCACTCTCTTTCTAGCAAATATTTTTAACTTGTTCATGTGTTTAACAGCCGTTTGATGAGACATTTATGGACCTATCAGGTGGGTCTAGAGGAGCATAGCCTCGTAGTCCGATGCATATGCGGCACTCATGGTGCTTAAGGCATTTCTCTAGCAAGAATTCAATGCCAACTGAATATTTGGTGACAAATCGTCGAAGACAATTGTTTTCTCTATCGACTCAAGACAAAATTAAGGCGTCATCTTTTACCAACTGCTAATTATCCCGAAATACTGTATATACTAATTATGCAACTTAAAGAACTATTGGAAAACTAAAACCGGAAGTGTAAATCTGCGGTTACGTTGGCTGTCGTCTGGCTAACTAAAATGTTAAATTGTTGTGGTATAATTCCAGTTTATTGATGTACCTTTCACTATTGTTCACGATGTTATTTTTTACAGTACTATAGATCACTACAGATCACTATATTTTCTAGTTATAATTTAGATTATCGCAATGTTAGGAGATGACGTACCTCATAATTGGATGCCATACTTCTCTACTTCTCTTTAAAGATGACCTTGTATATAAGCAGTTTGTTGTTAAAGAAAGGTGAAAGGTTTTACTTAGCAGCCAGTAGTATTTACTGAATTTCAAGTTTAGTTGGATTCGTTTCTTTTCATATGCGTATTCTTCAATAGAGACTCTTATCGAGATGCATTCCTAAGTATTTATCAGAATAAAGTATTTGGTGTCCGTTGAGTGTTATTAATGGGCATAAACCATGTCGGTTAGTAAATATGATATGCAAAGACTTTGTTTTATTAATTTTTATGCACCACTTGTAGTTTTTCAAATGTTCTTACTAAATTATAGTCTACAACTAGTAGCATGGTATCGTTTGCGAACGTGGTAGTTGTAACTCCTTTACAAGTCTATAGATCAGTTGTATAAAGAAGTTATAAGAGAGTCTCCAAAACGCTACTTGTAGCATTTTAAAATATATCGGTAGAAGATTGTCAAATTCGTCTTCATACTTAGCTTGAAATAACCTGTCGTGCAGGTAAGATTTTGGTTTGACATAGTAATTACTTCTTTAGTTGGAATAACAGTCCCTTGTTTGAAACTTTATCGAATGCTTGGCTGACGTCAATACAAGCCGCACTACGGTACTGTTTTGCTTTAAAGGAAGCGTTTATAATTACCATGATGATTGATGGTCGAGTGTTGTGCTCTGAATAAAATTTATGGTCTGGTATTAGGTGTCTATCTTCTATAGTAGCGGTTGTCGTTTTGAGAAGCACACTTTCAAATAACTTAAAGATAACAGATAGTAAGCTTATAGGCCTATACCATTTTCTAGGTTTTGCGGTTTATCAGATCTTTGTATTACTAAGTTTTTAGCAATTTTCCATTACGTCATAAAGTGCCTAGTTTTTAGTATAATATTGAATATAAGTGTTATTATCGTAAGTTCTTTATTCGGTAACTTTTTTAGAATACGCATAATTTCGTATCCAAGAAATTTCTTTGCTGATACCTTGGTAATCGCCGTTTTTACTTGTTTAATTGATGGCAATAGTTGGAACGAAACCTTTAGGTAGTGTTTTAGATTCACTTAGTTTGTTTCAGGTACGAGTGCAAAGACTTTTTTGAGGTAGTCAACAATTGCTTTAGCTATATCAGCATCGCTTTTTACCCATAATTTGTCTGTTTCGGAAAGTAACGGTACTGGTTTCTGAAGCTGTTTTAGTCTTTTCGTGGCTTTCCATAATAAGTAATCATTTTCTTCTGTCGCGGTTAAATCTTCTAGGTACCCTTGAAAAAATGTGTTCCTGTTATATTGTAACAATTGTTGTACCTTTGCTTTCCTTCGGATTTGTTTTGCAATTATCTTTTCTGATTTCTTTTCTCCATTAACTTGTTTATAATTTCCGCACGATATCCTTGCTTAAAAATTTAACATGGATTGTAGATGTGAATTTCCAAGCAGCGTTCTGTGTTGTCGTCTGAAGATTTTCTACTGCTTGTTTTTTGTTCAGTGTCACTCTAAAGTAATACCAGCCTGTTCGATGATTGTGTAGATTCGGTGGTCTATTTTTAGCAATAATATCAGTAGTACTAGAAAATAGATAAATGAGAGACCATAAAGTTCTTCAACTCTTGTATATAAAAGGTGTTTTTTTAAGCCCGATAGAACTTACGAAAGGGTTAACTGTCAAACTAACAGTCATACTGCGCTCACTTTTTGACATTTATGATCAGTATACTCTGGCAAATCATCATGAATAGATTGACGCTTGAACAACGCTACCAAATTATCCAGATTTACTTTGAAAATCAGTCATCGATTAGCGCAACTTATAGACGACTTCGTGATTTTTAATGCGCAAATAATCGTCCATCTGAGCAAGCCATTTGTCGAACTGTGGATAGATTTCATACCACATACTCTCTAAATGATGCAATAACACCAACACGTCGAAGGAATGTGCGTACTGAAGAGAATATCGCCGCTGTAAACGAAAGTGTGGAAGAAGATCCAAATTTATCGATTCGTCGTCGGTCGCAGGAATTGGGGCTAGGTCCGTCCACTACGTGGAAAATTTTGCCCAAAGATCTTAGCCTACACCCGTATAAGATCCAGCTGGTGCAGCAATTAAAATCACGAGACCATCATATGCGTCGTTATTTCGCCGATTGGGCTCTAGAGCAGTTGAAAACTGATCAGATGTTTTATCGCAAAATTGTATTCAGCGATGAGGCTCATTTTTAGCTTAACGGGTTTGTTAATAAACAAAATCGCCGCATATGGAGTGAAACCCATACACAACAGACCCTACAGACTCCATTACATCCACAAAAATGGACCGTTTGGTGCGGTTTACACGCTGGTGACATCATCGGACCTTATTTCTTCAAAAATAAAGCCGGAACTCGCGTTGCGGTCAATGGAGATCGTTACCGCACCATGATCAATGATGTTTTGTTTGAAAATATGGACGACATTGATCCGGGCGAGATGTGGTTTTAACAGGATGGCGCTACGTGCCATACGGCGACCGCAACCATCGACTTATTGAAATCAAAATTTGGCGATAAGTTGATTTCGAGAAATGGACTTGTCTATTGACCTCCAAGGTCGTGCTATTTGACACCTCCCGATTACTTCCTGTGGGGCCACATAAGGTCACTGGTTTATGCTGATAAACCAGCAACAACTGACGCCTTGGAGGCCAACATTGTTCGTGTTATTCGTGACATACGGCCAGCAATGCTCGAAAAAGTGGCCCAAAATTGGACGTCCAGAATGCGCTTTGTCATGAACATTTTTTTGATTAAAGTTTAATTTTTTGTTATTTTTTACAATTTCAAGTTCTATGGGGCTTAAAAAGCACCCTTTATTTGACAAGTTTTCTTGGTGTTAAGATAAATGTAGGCAATCTAAGATTTTCGACATACCAGTTGACCACTAGGTTGGTCTTCCGGTGGATATGTAGTATAAGTAGTTTGCTTGAATACTGGCTTTTAGGGCTCTGTCTCTTGGCAAGTATAATCCCGATCCTTAGAATTTCTGGGATTGTAATCTCCACCTGATACATATATCTTGTACCTAGCATAACAAAAAAATACTCACCAAAGACTTTTTTGTTTGCTCTCTAACGTAGAGGATAATGCAACGCTGATATTGCGATTGACCCATTTCAGTCTTTCACCACTGTAATAGTAACTTGCATGTAACCTCTATCAAATTTGTCTAGTTTGTAGTGCTTTATTTGTTGCCTATTAATTGTGGAAATTTCTTTTCTGGTGTTTCCATGAGGATGCTTTGTGTTGTATGTCGTATAACCAAAAATTTTGAAGTAAATTTGCTCTGTAAACTGAGCCTCTGAGATAAGTAACATATCTATTTACTTTGTATTAATTAATGTTTCTACTTCTTGACGGTTTGCATTCCATGTAGCAATCTTAGGCCCTTTTTAAAACCGATTTACTGTCTACGTGTAGTTATTTCAATAGTGTGGCTCTATTTTTTGGGCATTTCTTTTGCTTCTCTCAGTAGGACCATAATTACATTATTTTAATTAGTGATTGTCGTTTACGTAAATTGCATTATTCGTCTTAAATGTCTACATATGTGATTATTGCTTCCCTGACTGTTAATTGTGTTAATTGTAAGCGGTTGCTAACTGCTTATTTGCCTCAGTGGTGGAAATTCTGCTGAAGGTAGCATAAAGTTAGGCAGTGCTTAAGATCGTTGTGCTTCAGGTATTGGTTTTGCAGTTGGGTAGCGCTTATTTAGTATTTCCAAATACATCTGATATTCTTTGAAGTTACCTGGAGGTTGCCTTATATTAAATTCTCTAGTATTGTGGTTAACCCCACAACTAAATAGATGTGTGATCATAACACTTGCATATTTTACACTGAACGGAAGTGTTTTCTTTTTGAATTTAGCAGGTATTGCATGTCAAATATTTCTTTGTTATTGTCTTTGAAAAATAGATATTTAATCTCGTGTTTTTTTTCTGCAAGTTGTAATGTTTTGTCGTATGTGATCTTTAGCTATAAGGAGTACTTTGAGTTCTTCAGTATCAGTTGTATGGCAAAGGTTTCTAATTACTTTTTTATAACTTTTTTCGTTTTTTAAACTAAAGGTATGCTGCGCTACTTTTGTTATGATAAAGTACTATTTTATTTTTTGGTAACCATTTTTAGTGATTGTGTTATCAACTGGTGTTAATAGAGAGGACACATTTACAGCACACTGCGGGCGGTGGTGTTTCAGGTCGTTTTTTCTAAACTTATATTTTTTCTCTATTTGAGTCACTTGTTACATTAGCATCATGTGTTAGTGCTCCTAATGTTGTGTCTTGTTGAATTAATTTAAGTTTAACTCGTCTTACAAAACTCGTTGTTGAGGATTGGGGATTGTAAAAGTGTGTTTGTGGATATAGCGTCGTCAGTGCTCTTTGTGAGCGATATGCATTTGTGTGTTATTAAACACACTTACCAGTTGTATGAACGTTAGTGCTAGATGAAACCGTACATCGACTGCGTTGGGGCCAATATTAGTCCATTCATGTATGCATAACGTATGTTTCTGTTGTGTTGATTGCTGATGGAGTTGTATGAGGTGTAGTTGCATGAGATTAGCTTCGTTTGAAGCATTTTTATATTGTTTGTCGTGCCGAGAACGTTATTTTGGCTATTTAAGGCATAACTATGATTAACTACTGATTTAGAGTGCTGCGGATATAAACCACCACTACTTTATTGCATTCTTCATTTTATTTTACGTTGTCTTGGGCTAATCATGTCGTTTATTTATTTATTACTGACCTCCTGGTAGTGCGCTAATCGCGTTGTATTTGCATTCTTGAGAACGCAGAACTGCTGACGCGTGTTTACGCTACAAGGTTCAAACGCGGAATCCATAGTACAACATAACGTGTATGTATGATTTATTGCAAACAAAAATATTTCAATAATATGTAACAAATATTCTGTAGTCTCTAAATTGATTTTAAAAACTTTATACTTGTATATTTGATGTACAATATTTTTACCTTAATTTGTTTTCAATTAGTTACAAATACCTATATAATGTATACTTACAAATCACACATTGAAAATGTACAACAATATTTTGCAAAATGTTGGGTAGATAGAGGTAAGAAATTTCTAAAGCAAGGTAACACTTCATATGAACAACGTAGTCGAACACTTTTTTTTGTAGTAGGATATGCTTTACACACATGAAATGCTAAGACTATTTTCTATTCTATTATTCTGTTGATGTAGAAACATAAACGAGCAAATAAAACTTAAAAGTAATAACTGTTACATATAGAGAAACCAGACAAACTAACTTTTTAAGAATATTTGTAAAACAGCTTCAAAAATGTGGATATTTTGTGACTTACGATCAGGAAGGTATTCAACTGGCATTCTATACAAAAATATACGAAAATGAATAATTTTATAACAACAAGTCGGTTCAAATCAAACATTTTTACATGTGATAAATTATGCATTGGTACAAATTATCAAATATCAATACAAAAATTAAAACAATCGCAGTTGTACTCGAACTACAATAAACAAAATGATAAATAAAGTATAATTTCTTACAAATTAATTAAATTGAGAAAATAACTTATATAGTTGAAGGAATCTTATACAGACTCCGGTAAATACTTCCCCCTTTTTAAAACAAAAATAGGATATGTTAGAAGTTCCATTATACTACATATTACTATACATTATTACATTTTATCACACAGAAAAATGCTTATTATTTAGTCATTGACCAACTTTAAAGATAATGTCCAAATGTTTGTCCACACGAGCAATACATTTTCTTAATAGTCGAGGACCTACGTTGAAAAACTTAAGATGTTCCCACCGAAAGAAACCGCAAAGGGTCAAGTCTGGCGATCTAGCCAGCCATGGTCACTTATAATAAGATGACGTAACATGAAAATATTTGTACCAGAACTTCTCAAAAAATTCTCGCCGTGTGTGGTAGCGCCATCTTGTTAGAATCACAGTGGTATACAAGGTGACATTATGAAAGTAATGCACATGGTTCTATAAAAACTGATTTATTAATCCTATCTGTACAAATCATCAACACTCTTCAAAATACGCTCCTCCTGCATAAATACACTTGTGTAGTCGCGATTTCCATGCCTGGAAGGCTGAGATGTCCTTTAGGACTCCTGTAACGTTAGCTTGAATGTTCTCCAAGAACCCCCAATACTTCCCTTTGAGCTATTTCTTCACGCGGGAAAATAAAAAAAAGTCACAGGGAGCCAGGTCGGCGCTGTATGGGGACTGGAGAACCACTAGGCTGTTGCTTCGGACCAGACAGTCGCCAACTATAAAGGCCGTGTGGCTGGTTGCATTGTTGTGGTGGACTTTCATTAAGTCTTTGATGTTCCTCTTGACGCGGGCGACCCTGCGTTTCAATCTCTTCAGCACTTCCACGTAAAATGCCCCGTTGACAGTCTATCCTTACGGTACAAACTCAAAATGCACGATTCTTTGAACGTCAAAGAAGACAATGAGCATTGTTTTGACCTTTGACTTGCTCATGCGCTCAGGCGTGGGGACGATGTGGCGTACCACTTGGAGCTCTGCCATTTCGTTTCTGGGTCGTATTCGAACATCTAGGATTCGTCTTCGGTTATCACCGAGTCAAAAAAATCCGGATCTTCTTTACCAATTCCAACAAGTCTTCACCGCGTAAAATTTGAAGTTTTTTTTTATTCGTCCATTAACACCTTTGGCACAAGCGGCACGCAAAATTGTATTGCGCATCTTTGTTCGAGTTAATCCTTCATCGCGCCGTGTTACAACTTAAAAAGCACGCTTTACGCGGAACGAGCTCCTGACGCTCCGGCTGTTCGGAGCAAATTGAACCGAGTCGCGTTTAGAAGGGCAGACCCCTCATTACTTTTTTTCCGAAAGCGAAGCGCGCTGCGATGTACAATCGCGTCGGACAAAAATCAGACGCATTACTTTCATAACGAACCTTGTATTTCTATGTTCTTTACGTCTGAGCTTTGGGAGATAGTGAGAAGATGTAGCAATGACCATGGGTCTTGTGTCCTTAAAATGCCCCTAAAATGCCACACCAAACAGTTACACACTGTGTCAAACATTCTGTTTATTGACTTTTTTGCCACTACTGACAATAAGAATGATAGCATCAAATGGAACATTTTTCAATATGTTCTCACAAGCAACCTGCCAACTAGTTACACTTTTTATGCTTCTGGACCACCATTAGTTTGTATGAATGGAAAACGAGATCGCAATGTAGAACTTTTTGTAAGTTTCCGTCGGATATTTGTAAGGTAAGAGCATTATTAGCGACGAAATATTTTGGCGATGTGACAACAGCTTGCCCTACTGCTGCGATATTCTCGGGTGTTCGAACGCTACGATGCATACCGAGTTATTTCCGTTTATTCACCCATAACATTATGTTTTTTTATCCGAAACTCTTTTGTAATAACCTACTCTGAAATGCCTACGAATAGCTGCTGCTTCACAATTAGATAATCACTATTTTTAAAATAAGTCTCCAAAACAAACCATGTCATAATGGACACTAAAACTTGTGTTGCCCAATTATGTACTAATACATTGAGCTAATACATTTAGACAACTGATAGTTTTAATGCAAACCGACAAGAAGGGGGAAGATATACAAAACCATTTTAATATGGAATATAGTTTACAAATTTTGGAATTTAATGTCATAAGCAGTTAATGTTTTACAAACTGTCCATTTAATTATTGGACGTTGACATTGACTTTGTTGGAGCCATTTGGACTTTCTAAGTCCACGCCATAACTCCCCTAGTGACCTAGAGTAAATGGTAGTTGGCCTCCAGTTCATAATCGTAGAGGCTACGGATGATAATATTGCTGTGGCTTTTAAAGCTGGATAAGAGTTGTTGAGCGCCCTGGGAGATATAATTGTAGATGAGTGGGATCGGAATTGCAGCGGAGGACGGTCTTTCTTACAAATTACGGAGATAATCCTGAGGGAGATCATGTGGGTATTGTTTACGTGCAGCACTCTCAGTCGGGCGGATGATAGTCTTATAGTTGTTTTTTGTTGCAAAGAAATAACCGGCTGCTAGGACAGAGAAAGGGGCACGAGGCTAGTGATCTGCATTTGCCTTCACAACCGCCTGATTCACTTAAGGTTTCCAGGTGTTTACTCTTATCAAGAGTTGCTCTGAGGCAATCTATCTTTTCTCTCTCAATGCTGTTTTCCTATTGAATTGTTAAAAAGTTCTACTGTTTGTACATGGTAGGACGGCTGAGCTTTTCTTTTTTTCCTTTTAAAATTGTTCACTGTTCACAATTAAATATATATCTATAATACCGTCAACATTTTGACAAACCAGATCGTACTTTTCGTACCAAAATGATCCTACTGAATACGTAATGGCAGATTTTATTCTCTAGAAATTTAATGTTCGGAACGATCACGATTGACAAGACAAACCCGTTGATGACAAACCTTGACTCGTCGACTTGTGCTTTAATCAATTCTTGGGTTTGTTTTGTCTTTCTATGCATAATGTCGAGTTGACGCAAATGATTTTAGGCAATCATAAAGATTTTGAGTTTAAAGAAGCTATAGTGTATTTTTCATCCAAAACAGATGGCTAGAATTTCATTGAACTTTAAGACTAAAGTCATCAAAAACGCACCGCTTGTATCGTAGTCGTATGGCTCATAATTCCATATCTTTCGGCATCAAAACCTCCTTTGTACTATCTCTTGTTGACAGTTCCTCTTTCCAATAGTAGCGAATCAAAACTCAAAGTTCAGTTTTGTTAATGGCTATCTGAAATCCAAACATAAAAATTACAGTTACACCATAAAACAAAAACAAAATAAGTTTACAAAAATCAAATATCCCCCAAGTGTTATAGTATTTTATTACACCCTGGTAACAAATGCACTGGCAATATTATTTAATAAAAAAATACTGGGTCTGTTATAAAGTTGGTAATTGTTCAATACCTTAACACTTTTGAAAGAGTTATTTTAAAAAATTGGTCGTAATATAAATACAAAAAGCTCACTTCATTTCCACCTCGTAACTTATCTGCAACTCTCTGAGCTTCGGCATTTTTGCTCTTAGCTAGCTTGCAAATTACTTTGCCTGAATTATTTTGAAGTACATTTTCTTTTTCTTCTAACAATCCTTTGTACATCCCCCCTGCGCTTTATGTTTCGCAATATATTACAGTGCAGCCAGCACTAAAGGACTGTAAAAGGAACTAGAAGAGTCGCAAAGGAGTGTTACAAGCAAATTGGGGCATATTGCATAAATATACACCAGAATCACTGCTATAAAATAAGTCGCGAGCGATACAAAAATATCTACCAAGTCGCACATCAAAGGGTTGTAACAAGAGATGCAGGAATTGCAAGCACGCTACTAGAGGTGGAACGAGTTCTTTAAGTGATAACAAACACTTTGATAACATTTTCTATAAAATAACTGCTTCAAAGCAGCGCAGCTAAGATATTGTTATAAAGTTTTATTTAAAAATATACTGAATTTGATAACCTCAAAAAGCAAAAGATTATTTGGAATTAGTAACTTCAAGCTTTATTAAAGTAATTTTATTTTTATTATTAAAATAGTTTTAAAAAGAGTCCAAGGTATAACAAAATTACAACCAATTAAATCACATGTTACTCCAAAAATTATCCGATAGACCTTACGTTTAAGTAATTTTTAAAATATATGTTTCTAAAAAAGTATGTAACGGTCTTCTGGAGAAGGTTGTAGGCAAGTGTGGCAAAAGAACAGCTGCCGAAAGGTTTGTGACGTTTTGCAGTCACGAAGGAAGGTTTTAATAATCCGTTCGGTGCTCCAATACGGAGTCGTAAGGCTTCTAAAATTAAATATTTAGGTATTTTAGTGTATGAGGAACAATAAAACAGCCGTTGCAGTAAACACAGCTTATTTGATTATTTAAGTGCATCGAAAAATATATTGTCCAGAGAAAATAATTGGTATCGGTGGGTTAGTTATTTACTGCTTAACACGCTGTAGAAATAAAGGGAACCCGGCTATTGTTAATAATAAAACTCATAAATTAACATTTTCACAATTATTGTTAGAAGTAAGATTTATTGCAGTTGGAAAGAAAATTAAACATATTATCATGCCGAAGCAAGTTTAATTTGTACATACTGAAAGTAGCGGTGCTACGTATGCATCTACAAAAAATGTAAAGAAGAATTTTATGATAGTATAATAGAGACAATAGATAAGATTCCTCAACATTATAAAATTATTTTGACAGAAGATTTGAATGCTAAAGTGGGTTCTAAATTAAATTACAATATAGTGGGACGATTCGGCGAAATATAAGAGAATAATTCTGGAGAACTGCTTATAGAATTTTGTAAACAGCAGTCATTGAAGATCTTTAATAGATTTTTTGAACATAAGATAATTTACAGGTGCACATGAAAAAACTTATCTTTAGCATAAATCTATCATAGACTACGTCATTACAAAATAGTCATCTAAAAGAAAGTGGTACGATTGCAGAGTAAAGAGAGGGCCTAATTGTGGATCAGACCAACTATATATTGACAACAAGAGCAATCCGTCCTTTTAGGACAAGGAAGCAAACAAGGAACAAAGGAGGGAGTGAACAACAAAATATCTTAAATGAACATAAATACAAATTATATCTACTAAAACAACTTGCATAAAAGGCTATTATATAAGACTAAATAATTAATTATAAAAGATAAAATATAGTGAAACCGTTCTGCAATCAGCAGCCCGACAAGCGCTGGGTTTTACGCCTGTCAGATAAAAAAACTAGAGTGGATAATGAAAGAAATACAAGAAACCAGGAAGGAAAAAGGTCAATTATATGATGAATGGCTAATACAAAAAATAATGAGAGACGATAGCAATAAAAAAACAAAAATAAAGAAGTAAAACGACAAATAAAAGAAAAAATCAATATTGGGAAAAAATGTGGTCAAATAGAAAGCTAAATTGGTGGAGTTAGATCAACTAAAATGTGGAAAACAATCAAATAAATGAAAAAAGATAAAAAACAAAGCACATAATCTGATAACAATAAAGGATTGGAAGAACCATTATGAAACTTACTAGCAAAGAATCTGGAAATTGAAAATTTGCGGAGTGAACAATCAACGAGGTACGTTTAACCATGTTGATGAGCAATTGTTGCACAAAGACAACACCAGAGGAGTGGAAACAGACCAATGTTGCATCCATCTTTAAGAAAAAAGACAGACAAAATTTAAATGGTTATAGAGGTTTGAGTATAACAAATAGTATTTGTCGTCTCTATGGGAAAATATTACACATAAAAATAAGAAATGCTTCTCAAGCCAATTAAGTGAAGGCCAATGTGGTTTTACAAATGGTCATTTATGTGTAGATAACCTTTTCATAATTCAACAACTAATAGAGAAAACAATATCAGTAGGAGTAGAACTTCATATGGTATTTGTTAATTTGGAAAAGGCCTATGACAAAGTGCTACGGGATAAATTAGAATAGTTAGTATAGGTCACATGCTTGCAATTGTATACACAAAATAAAGCTTATGTCAAAATGGGCAACTAATTATCGGAACCGATAACTGCAACAAATGGATTAAGTTATGGATTCAATTTATCCCCATTATTGTTTCATTTGTACGTCAAAGTAGTTTGGAGTGACTAAAAAAGACGCTGTCGAGGAACCGGTATACTAATTAATGACGACCGACTGTTCATAATGATTTTTGCCAATGATAAGGTAGTTTTGGCAGGACTCCTTCGATCTTAAGTTCATGCTTTAAAGATTGTATGTCGAATGCCATAAATGGGGATCGCAAGTGTGTTAGACCAAAATCGAATGTTTTGCCGTAAATAGCAACGCGATGTATAAGGTATTAATTAATTATAATTCAGGTGTCCAACAAGTTGAAGAGTTTAAATATTTAAACATAATAATTAACAAAGACGGAATGGAAAAAGCGAGATTAAACACTACATTCAAGAAGGAAGGGCAATGATCGGTTTCTTAACTCGTTATGGTGGGATAAAAATATCTCTAAACGAAACAAAAAACGTACCGGGTAAGTGATGGTAGAGTCAACATTGTGCTATGTGTCCAAAATCTGGTTTATTAACACGGAAATGAGACGACGACTAAATGCAGTTGAAACGGACTATCTACGGCAAAGTGCAAGAGTGCCAAGAATACAACTATATGAATGTTAGCAAAAGATACAATATTAGACAGAATAAAAAGCAGTGGTTTAGACATAATGAGAATGCCGAAATATTGACTACCCAAGAAGTGGACAACGACAGGGAAAAAAAGAGGTAGACCCCGAAGGTCATGGAAGGAGGGCATTAGGCAGGCAATGGGGAGAAGACTGAACAGGCAGCACTTAGCTGTAATTTGATAAATTGCTTACATTGTATTATTAATGTAACTTTGTAATGTATTATCAAATCCAGAATATATACAGAGATTGTCCGTACAGTAGTGCAATTAAATTCGTAAAAAATTATTCAAGATATCTTTACAAACGTTCAAAATTATTTAAAGTATTTTCTTTGGGTATCCACAAGCTTTTGTCAAAGAGTTTTCCATGCACGTTACGTATCCTGGAAGGTGTCGACGGAGACTTCGTTTAAAGCCTTTGTCACGGCGGTTTGAATCTTTTCAGTGGTTCAAAAACGGGTTCCTTTTGGGACAGACTTAATTTTCGGAAACAAAAAAAAGTCTGCCGGAGCCAGGTCAGGACTGTAGGGAGGCTGGGGCAGCGTTGCCAAAAACTCCTGGACGCACAGAACGGTGTGGCTAGGAGCGTTGTTTTTCGTGCACAGTGGTTTTTAAAATGCTGAGTTTTCATTATGGTTCGAACACTCATTTGACAATTGGTGTTTAAAAGATCACGAACACGAAACACGTTTTTGTCCCTTTTGCTGGTTGACGGCTGTCTAGAGCGGGAGTCATTCTCCACCGCGTTTCAACCATTTTTAAACAACTTCAACCACCTGTAAATTTGATAATACGAGAGACCAGAGCCCCTGTATGATGCCTAAGTTATTTGGAGGGTTCGGCAATGATTTTGTTCAGTTTAACACAGGACAGTTCTATAGTTTTCTTCATTGCACATGTACTATTAGCAGGTTCACGGAAACAACAACGCTGATGCTCCTAGAGCTCATAGGAGATCAACATTGGAACTGTTGTAAAGGTAAGTTTGAGAAACCCAAATTTATTCGTCTCTGCATTTCTTACTCTTTTCTTTTTTCAAAAGATATCTTTATTCCTTCCATCTTGTCGTATTCTAGGCGATACTTTTCTATGCGAGACCGGTGTGACGCTTTACGTCATCTAAACACATCATTTGTAGTCTTTTCTTTGCACTTTTGCCTGGCCATGGTCGGCAATTTAAAACTCGTGCGTTTCACCTGGTATCTGTTTGATACCAAACCCTATGTCCTGCTAATTGCCACTTGAATCTGGTTATTCTCTTTCTTACACCTATAATTTTTGTCTTCTCTCTTATCCATGTGTTGCATTTTTGTTTTTTGAGTTAATTGCAATATTTGGCGCTCCACGGCTTTTTGGGTTTTTATTAGCTTGTTTACATTTTTGTCCAAGTCTGAGTTTCATAATTCATAACAGGTAGTTTACAGCTAGCGAATACTTTTGACTTAAGATGTTAGGGCAACTTTCGGTTTTTAAATATACAACTTATTCTGCCAAAAGCAGTCCATCCCAGTTGGGTTTTTCTTACGATTTCTATTTCTTGGTTTTATTTGTTAAGTGTAAACTTTTGAACTAGATATATTCTTCTACTAGTTCTATATCGTTTTGTTCTATTTCTATATTCACATTCTTTGCGCATAAGTGTAAACAACGCGCAGACCAATATTCAGGTAAATTTGCGACTAGCGCGGGACGGTGTTAGCAAGACTAAAGAATTAACGAAGTAGACGGCAGGAAGCAGGCGACGACCTTCGCGGAGTTGATCCGGGTCGGCCCTTATCGTGCCGTTTAAATTATAGGCCTTGAAATACAGGTCCGGCTTAAAATTTACCTTCATAGATAATTTTTGCCGAGATCGTGATATCGGGATCTAAATAGAAAATGCAACTTAAAATATCAAAATATTACAGCAATGGCTAATGGAATGCAACCGACTACATTAAATGAAGCATTTTTAATGCAAAAAAATAATGAATTGTTTCAGGAAAACTTTAAACGTTCACAAAATGAACTATTATTATACACAGAGCGGCAGAAAACTAACAGTGTAAATATACAATTAAACAATATGGTAGCACAATTGTAGTCAAATATAAGTAAACTTGAATTACAAGTAATACAATTAAGCGGACAAGTGAGTACTAATACAAAAGTAGAATCAACTCCACTCAAGGAAGTACAGTACTACACCGACGAAGAAGAATTAGCTAAGGAAACTGAATGGATAAGGACTAAAACTAGACAAAATAAGAGGAAAAAAATGGATACCTCCTTTACACCGCCTACTTCTCAATGCTTTACAAATGAAGATAAAACTAAAGTAAAAAAGGTACAACTCCACCTCCAATAATCGTGGAAGAAGTTAAAGAATACAATAAGTTTCTAGAACTCTTTACGGAACAAATACAAAAAGACAAATATAATACAAAAATAGTTAATAAAGTAAATATTAAAATCAATACGATAAATGATAATACCTATCGTAATGTAACAAGAATATTAAAAGAAAAAACTACATATTCATGGCATACATATGAAGATAAAAGGAAAAGACCAATCAAGGTAATAGCCAAATATCTACCATGTTCCTGTCAAACATATAGTATAATTGAAGAATTAGAAAACAGAGGATTCAAAGCTTTAAATGATGTCAACAAAATAAAATGGAAAACAAAAAAATCTCTTGATATGTTTATACTGACCTTTGGTCATAACGAAGACATAAATAAGATTCAGGCTATTAAGCATATACAGCAATGTAAGGTGAAGATCCAACCCTATAAAACTTCTAAATTAATACCACAATGTACGAGTGTCAGGCTTATGGCGATACACAAAGATATTGTAATAAAGTAGCGAGATGCGTCAAAAGATTGCCCTAAACCGAAAACAGCTAAACCAAAATGTATACATTGTGGTGAAGAACACCCAGCAAATTATCGGGGGTGTAAAGTAGCCATTGAGTTACAAAAAATTAAAAATAAAGCTATGGAGAAAAAAACGCCTAATGCATTTAACAAAATAACAGAAGAAAAACGGATAAAAGATAATAAAGGAAATCTTTCCGTACCTAACAAAGTTAGTAAAGACGTAACGTATGCAAGTGTTACGGCAAAAAAAAACGAATTATGCAGACGAATCACCAGCAAAATAACAATATAGAGCAAACCCTCCAAACTATCTTAGCCAAATTAGATAAACAAGAAACTATTATTACCGCATTAGATGAACGACTGAAGAGACTTGAATTTATCGCCAAGGGAGCTATACCTAAAACTAATTCAAATGGCTAATTATATATATAAAAAAAATTATGAGTGCTGCTGCTGCTGCTGCTGCTGTCACACAGGTCAAGGTCAAATTCGTGCCTTTCCGTGCCGACCCGAGCGCCTCCGAAGGACAAATTTCCGCCCAGCGGCAGGCGCGACCGAGGTAATATATTTCCGGAACCGCAAGCGATGGAAAATTTTCGTTTGAGAGCGGTTAATAAAGCACTCGTTTTATTAAAATCCTTATTTGGAATAGTAATGGACTGCTTAAACACCTTCAGGAGCTCCAGTTAGTATTAGAGACAGAAAATATAGATATAGCACTCATCTCAGAGATCCATTTCACTAAATACTCTTTTGCTAAGCTTAATGACTATAGAATTTAACATGCAATACATCCTGATAATGATTCTAAAGGAGGAAGTGCAGTGAGCATTAAAAAAAGTATACAAAATTATGAAGAACCGAAATATGTCACAGAAAAAATGCAGGTGACTGCAGCTAAATGAAAACGAGCAGATATTCGTTAACAGTAGCAGAATTTATTGCCCACCTAGACATACCATACATAAAGATGAATACAATGACCTGTTTAACTACCTAGGTAGAAGATTTATTATAGGAGGAGACTACAATGCGAAACACACGCATTGGGGGTCCAGAACAATTACCACCAAGGGTGGTTGCTAAAAGCAACCAGCGAATATGGAGGCATATTTATATATACGGGAAAGCCGACATACTGGCCCTCGGGCCCTAACAAGGTACCTGACCTGATTGACTTTTTTATAGTCAAAAATATGTCACCCAACTACATGCAGATAGATGAATGTCACGACTTATTATCTGATCATTTAGCTATAACTTTAACTTTGAGTGAAAGTATAATATAGAAAGTAAATAATCCTACATTAGTTAATAAATACACAGATTGGACACGCTTTAAGCAAATACTTGACAACAAAATAAAATTAGACGTGTCCCTTAGAAATGAAAAAGAATTAGGTGATGAATTAGAAAAATTCAATAAAGATATCCAGACAAGCCCTTGGGAGTGCACCCCAGATATTAGAAGACGACTAAGAGGCTGCCGTTACCCGGAAGAAATCAAGAAACTAGTAACTGAAAAAGAAACGCAAGACGAAAGTGGTTTCAAACCAGAACCCGAGAAGACAAAACTATATTAATTAATCTAACACAACAGCTGACAAGAGAAATTAAAGAGCTAAAAGAAGAATCTATTGCTAACTATTTGACTAACTTGACCAATGATCGCAGTACAGATTATTCCTTATGGAAATCAACAAAAAGGCTAAAGAGACCTATTGCGCAGATACCACCCATCAAAAAAGAAGATGCAGGTTGGGCTAGGAGCAACGAGCAAAAAGCGGAATGTTTTGCGGCTCATCTGGAGAGAATTTTCCAACCTTATAACCTGCAAGAAGAAGAAGAAGTAATGGAAGAAACTATCCTATTGGACGAAGAAAATATAACACCGGTGACGACAGGAGAAGTTATTAAACAAATTAAAAACAACATAAACCCTAACAAGGCCCCATGATACGACTTAATCACAGGCGAAATCCTGAGGAAATTACCAAGGAAAGCGATCGTAAAGTTGACCCATCTAATTAATGCAGCAATTAGACTCAAATATGTACCCTCATTTTGGAAGGTAGCGGAAATAGTTATGGTACCAAAACCAGGTAAGCCTCCACATATAGCTTTCTCCTATAGACCGATATCATTATTACCGGTCATATCTAAATTATTCGAAAAATTGCTACTCAAGAGAATGCAGCTGATTATAAAGAGAAGGAAACTGATCCCAGACCACCAGTTTGGGTTCAGATGTGGGCATTCAACAGGTCCATAGAATTACTAATATCATAGATAAAGCACTAGAAGCAAAAAAAGTATGCTCTGCAGTCTTCTTGGATGTCGCGCAAGGCTTTGATAAGGTGTGGCACGAAGGCTTGCAGTGTAAATTAAAATCTATCCTACCTAAACAATACTCGGATATATTAAAATCCTATCTAACAAATAGATTCTATAGAATCAAGCAGGAGGACGACTATTCTGAACTCAAAGAAATTCAAGCTGAAGTACCGCAAGGCAGTGTCCTGGGCCCGGTACTGCGATACTGACACTGTGGCAACTTTTGGCGATGATACTGCCATACTAACAGTAGGAGAAAATAACACAGAAACAACCAACAAACTTCAAAATGCCATTAATAAGTTCCAGAAAAGGACCAAGAAGTGGAAAATCAAACTTAACGAAAATAAATCAGTGGTAACATCGAGGTCATCCAGTTACTGGATAATGCAAATCAGCTAAGAAGACTCAAGAGGACTAAACCCCATGAGTTAGTGTAGTGCAGTAAATTGTTAGCGTTAAAGCAGAGAATTGTGTTAAGCGCGTGAAAAAAGTACTTTAGAAGTTAGACTTGGCTAAGAAGATAGCAATGGGTGACTCTTACTAACTAAGATTTTTAGTAAAGTAGGATTAGAAATAAGTTACTTATTAGTCTAAGACTAGATTATAGCATTATGTATATAATAATAAAAAAAAACATTCTTTTTGGAGTGCGTCATAATTTATCTTGTTTAGGTGTTTTTTTTGCAACCCCAACTTTTTGAAAGCCTCGTTTAGTTCTTGTGGTATTGAGTCTAGTTGTTTTTCGTTTGTTGCAATAGTCATCTCTGTATTTTAGGTTATTAAACAATTTGCCATTTATATTTATACCTTTCTCCCCAATTCAGTCCTTTGAAAATATCTTCAAGACCTAGTGTGAATAGCTTAGCAGCTTTGAATCGGGATTGGATCACTTTCTTCTGAGTAGTTAACTATTATTATTGTATTTACGTAGATGTCTTTGATAAGCTTCATATATCTGTGGTTTATCCTTGTTTAGTAAGAAATAGTTATTAATTTATTATTAAGAATAATTGTAAGGATTATCTTATTTCAAGAATTAAGATTCTCTAGGCAAATTGAGTGACAGATTTATAAGTCTAAGTGATCAGTGGGTTCCCTTCAGGTAGATGACCGCTGTCGTCTCTTTTGTGTTAAATACAAGTTTTATGACCCTATTCAAAAATAAAATTATAAGTTTAAGACTTGTTAGGGGCTTTCTCGTCATTAAGCTAAACAATTGCAGACATCTGCCTTCTTGCAGGTAATTTATTGTCCCTGATTTCAAGAACCCACCCCTTGAATTTGATGTCACTCACTTGCCGACTAAGTTTTTGTAATAGTTAGAGTCGTTAACAAGCAACCTCATCGAAATCCGCTACTAATGCACTCGAGCACATTCGCAACTTTGTATTTTTGTTTAACTTCAACATTAAATTGTAGTTTCGAAATCGCATTGTTTGATTGAGGTAAACACAATCGCAAATAAGGGGATTTATTATTGCAATTTTTCTCCCTATTAATTATCGCGACAAACTAGCCGCGTACCAAACAATCCTGTTATTACATAGATTTTGTTGTATTGTCTACGTTTCAATGCTATTAAATATTTTCTCATAGTCACCAGTGCTATCTATAAAGGAAGATTGTATTCATTTACTTTTTCTATTGGTAGTTTATGAGTTAATAGGTGATCCACTGTATTGAACCCTTTACGAAAGGCGGCTTGTTTATGTTATAGATTTAGTTTTATTTAATTGTTTAGTCTTGGTTTCTTATTGAAAAATGAATTAATTGTAAATAAATTCTCATGTCCCAGAAAATTACATAATGATTCATTTCTTTTATTTCTTCTGCCATATCTGGAATTTCCCGTCCTTTTTTTCCCATCGTTTTTTCTTTTTCCCAATTTTACATTAAAGTCTTTTATAATTATTTTATATTCCGTTGAATCGTCTTTAAGTGCATTGGATAACATCTTCGAAGTAATTTTTTATTTCTTCCGCTTCGTATGATTGAGTTGGTGCGTATAATACCTGAACCATTGGGTTGTTGAAAAAGTAATGGCGATTTTGCAATAGATGACGTTACACGTATTTTTAGGTCAAAAGCTTCATCGCAATCGACACAAGTATTATATATTTTGGCAGATGACAGTTTAAACTTAATTTGAAACAAATAAGTATTTGATTTGGTTACCTCCTTCAGTTTTTACATTAAGTTGAAGATGGAAGACCAAACTGTGAATTTTCGGAATATTTTGCTTTTTTATTTTTACACAGAAAAGAACGCAAAACAGTTTGTAAAAAATTGCTTAAAATTTAAGGGTCCTACAAGTGCGTTAGTGTCAGAGATGGTCCGTTAAATTTCGCGCTGGTGATTTTGACGTCAACGATGGTTTTCGCAGCGGATGTTTTGAAAATTACCCAAAAATACGCCATGACTTTTCCGATAACCCATTATTTGTAGGGACATTTTATTATTTTGCTCTATTGTAAGATATCCACCCTTTTCTGATATTGATTTGTACGTTTTTGTTTTGTCCGCGTTGTTTTTGAATATGATAAACCCAACCCTCTTCTTCTGTTTTGTTCGCAATCTGTATGATATAACACGTTGCCTGAATTTAATTTTTTTTTCTTCTTTTTCCAGGTACTCTACGCTTTATTTTATTTTCGACAGTTTTCTTCTAGTTCAGATTTTCTATATATATATATATATATATATATATATATATATATATATATATATATATATATATATATTGATTTTAAAGTTTGTACATTATATGTCTTAAGTGCAATGTTATATGTCTTGTCTTTTTCTTATATTCTAAATAGTTCTCAAATTTCTACCCTCCAGAATCCATGAGACAGTCTACCGAGGCAGTGTGGGAGTCGGAAATTTTTGTTTCGCGGTACTTGATTCGTTCTCTTTAAATTTGACATTTGGAAGTATAAATGGTAAATTTTAAACATTAAACGCCACTCTGACCAGGCGTGTTGGAGAGTTCGGTTTTTGGCTAATCCTCTAGATGCAGCCGCTATTTGTAGCCACTCACTTTGGATTAAACGCTGCCATTAATTTTATATTATCCCTAAAATCACGAGTTGGTAGTTCCATTGTGCTCACCAAATTCTAAATTACTTTTCTCTGGTCTTCTCCATTGTTGTAGACTTCAGTCAGAGCAAGCTGAACCTAGGTTTTTAACGAGGTATTATTCCTAGATCTCTCCTCCTTCCCTCCGTTTGGAACGGTAAGGTCTCCGACTTGGGACGGGCTTAACAGAGCTCAAAGATATCAATAGGTCTAACTAGACAACTTCCTGCACATATTTAATTGTTTTATTACCGAAGGTTGTGATCTGCTTTTCTGTTGGTCATTAGGTGAGTATTTCAAAATTGATTTTTAACGGATCCAGTTTTACTTTTGTCTTGTCCGTTGTCTGTCACGCCTTATAATTTTTGATATGTGATAGACAGAGACATAACGTTTTCAATATTCAACTAAGGACCATAAGTCAAGTCTAGCCGCCAAAAATCAACCTGTTCGGAAAATCTCGATACCGGTTTGACCAGAAATGGTCGCAAATATTTCGGTTCCGGTCACTAAATATTTGCAGCTATTCGCAATTATTTGAATATAATTCACTGTCATCTGTTTCAATAAAATTTCGTTAAACCCTATAGTTTAGTTTTATGTGTAGGGTCCGCTGTGCTTTACCAGTAAAGCAAAATTTCGCTTGTTAATTCTAATTAGCTACTCTCCCTTTCCAGCTCTTAGCTTTTAGTAACTAAGAGATGTACTGTCAGGTTTTAAAAAAATGGCTTTATTATTTTTTATAAATTGTTTTTTTTCTACGTGTATATATTTTTCTGTATTAAAGTGTTTGAGATATATGTGGTGCAATGGCAATTGTTTTTAAAACTTTATTTTGAAATAGTTAGTTGCTACCTGAATATCATGGCTGAACATTATACATCAAAATACCTAGGTTATGTTATATGTTTAAAAGTGTTTTCTAATAATTAGCGGGGGGCTTCTGTAATTACATGATATAATTGTTAAAATTTAATTCTATTTGTAGCCTGTTTTTGAGGTATCTTATATTCTTAATGTTATCTTGTTGGAAAATTTGTATGCCGCACTGTTTTTTGTGAAATTATAAATATAAAATATTGTTACATTTTTTAAATTTGTTTTTAATTATTTTAATCTTTATTCAGTCTTTTAACTGATCTAAGTTTGTAATACATACGAAATGTTACTTTTGCATTATTAAACAGAACTAACAACGCAATTATAGATGCCATAAATTACTTAATGGAAAGTCTACAATGTTATATTGCATCAATTGTTAATAAGAACGCTTTAACTGCAACCTATCGCTCGAATTTGCCATTATATTTGAACTTATTATCAATGGTGTTTGGCTGCAACCAGTCGCTCCCATTTGGCACGCTTATCACGTAACTTATGCTCTTCAGTTTTAGTCATTTATTGCATCCATTGCGCTTCCGAATGCGCTAACGTATTGCGTGCGCATTATAATTTCACATCCGTTTTCTGTATCCGAATGTGTTCATATCACACCCGGATTCCCAATATAGAGTCCGTATCCGGCGCGATAACTGGTATAGGTGCCTCGTGGCTAGTGCAACCATTTTGCATCCTGCATAACTGTATACGTATGTGCCTCTAGTCTTTAATTATTTCAGTTAGATTCATTATTTAGGCCACCTGGCTGTACAAGTAATCGTTGAACGAGCCTGCTGATTGCTTAAACTCAATACATTTGATAATTGGCTTCGTGAAATATGTATTTGAAGAAGCCAATTATCAAATCATAACTTTTGCTCTTATTAAGACAGGTTTTTTGAAGCTGTTTATGTTGTATTAAAAATTACGAATAGTGTGCGCAGGCTACCTGAGGTGCAGCCCAGGGGGGCACACTATAAAAGGATCACCACAAGTTGACAAAAATTTTATTTTGAATAAACTGAAATAAAAAATGACGGTTTGAGGTTTAAAATTAGAATATGTTATGTTATATATTCCGTACCTCTAGAACCCCCCCCAACGGAATGGACCGGTTTAACCAGTTCAAGCTAGGGATCTGCAGATCCTGAAACCGGCCATGAACGTCTCTTACCATTTATTCGAAGAACTAAAAATTAATTTAAGATGCCAACTGAAAGCTGAATGGAAAATGATATTTTTATACACTATTATTTTAAATTATGTTTTTGTGAAAAAAGTCTTACATCTAGAACGATCTTGAACTGCGTTCTATAATTTTCCATTCCTCTCGTGTCTCTAGCACCTGTAACAAAGAAATATTTTATAAAATTTAATTTAGTGCTGTTAATAAATTTAATTTAGTTATAATAAATATAATTATTATTTTGCAGAATAACGGAGAACTACACGATAAGGAAAAGTCGCAAATCATCAAAAGGTATCTCAATAGGGAGAATCTCAAACCCAAGAGGACTCTCTACTGCAGGAGGAGCAAGACATGCAAAAGATATCAAGGCAAGAGAGAAAAAATAGTCTGTGTGAAAATTAATTGAACAAAGGTTGAAAACGAACAATATGATAAATTCAAACTTTTTGTCCTCAACGTAGCAGCCTAGCTAAAAAAATTCCTTTTGAAGATGCTGTGTTGGTACAGAGTGAAATATGGGCGCTATTAACGACATATAGCCTAAAAAGTATGAAACAACGTAACTTGATCACAGAAATTCCTTTGTTTAGCAGCAGCACGAATTCAACAGTTATTTTCTCCAAAATTCTCGTATGTTACCTCGTACGGCTATGAATCGCGATATGATATACAACCACAAGAAGTTTCACCAAAAAAAAACGGACCTTATAGCACAGGCTCTATTAGCAATTCATGATATGTGAAGCACAATAAGTTATCATTAAGTACACATTATATAATTATGTTACAATATCTACATTTCATGTTTTGTAAAGCAAAATTAATTATCATTACATACATATTATTATATATGACCAGTGCGGAGAAAAAAGGAGGTAAGCCATTTAAATTTTCATTTTAAAATTTCAAATTTGTAACTTTTACTAGACTGAACGATCAGTCCATTATTTGGAACATAAGAAATAGTAGATGGCTTACCTCCTCTTTTCCTTGCACTTCTCGTATGTTAATTTGAAAAACAAATAATTACCTTAATAAAATCTTTTAAGACATGGAAAATTTCATCGTAGACTTTTGATATAAATTTTAAAATAGCAGGTCTTGAAATACTGAACTGCTGGTAAAGATTTTGGAAGCTATTTAGAGTTGCAAGGTATGAGAGGGTTATTTCCAATTTTATTCGGCTGAGTATAGCTTCTCTCATTGTTGTATCAGTTCGTTGTATTTGTGGCGATATTTTCTCTAATAGCAATTAAAAAAAATCTGGAGACATTTGCATACTGTTTTTAACTATAAATAAGTTGTGAAGCATTAATGTGCATTTGTTTCCTAATTGTGTCGTCCTCCATCTCTATGTATTTAGTTTTCTCCTCGTTAATATGGAAGACATATTCTTTTGTTTTTCGTACAAGAGCCTTGAACATTCTGATGAGTTTGTTTTTTGATCTAACTACGAACACCACATCGTCTGCATAAGCGATTACTTGATGCTTCCTGTCATATATCATCCCCTAAGTTATTATTCTGCTTTCTCTAAATATCACTTCTAGTGCACAGTTAAATAACACCATTGACAGAGGTCTCCTTGTTTTAGCCTTTTTTTAACATTGAATTTTTCATATACCCTCCCTTCTACCGCAACGTTATTTTTTTGTTGTTCCAAGCGTCATTTCTACCAGATTAATTATCTTATTTGGTACTTGGATCATTCTGAGGGCAAGATGCAGCCGTCCTCTTATCACAGAGTCTGTTAGCCGGTCAGAAGTCTATAAATAGTATATGTAGTTTCAATTTTTGTTCAAAGGTACTGCTTTGAATCATTTTAAAACAATTATTTGATCTGTGGTAGATCTTCCTTCCTTAAAGCCTCCCTGGTATTCCCCTAGCTGTTCCAATACGTAATAATCCAGTCTGATTCTGATAATCCTTGCCATTACTTTATATACTACGTCTAGTAGTAGTGTAATACTTCTGTAGTTATCACATTGCATTTTGTATATGGAGTGAATTACTGTTTCTTTCCATCCTTCGCGAAGTTTCTCCTCTTTCCATACCTGCTTAACTAATGCACAAATTTGGTTTGTTAACATCTCACGTCCTTGCTTAATAATTTCAGCTGTTATCCCGTTTATTCCGTTTTTCTTATTCTATAGGTTGTTTATTGCTTTTTTTTATTTCTTAGTTGGGCGGTGGTTTTATCACCTATACTGTTATGTCCATTCCTTACTCAAACCAGTTGTGGTGTTCATTTTTCATTCGGTTTTTGTCTTCCGACGCTTCGTCGTTTGGAAAGTTGTCAAAGTACTTATTCCATTTATCTAATTTCTCCTCCTTGCCTCCTATTAAATGCCCTTCTTTACTTTTGTAAAACATTTGCTTTTCTGTGCGGGGTTCTTTCTTCCTTTTGGCTTCTAGATAGAAATTTTGCCTCTTTTGTTGTCTGCGTAACTTTTTTACTCTTATCCTCTTGTTCTTATATTTAGTTTTATATCTTTCGTCGGAGTGTTTATCATCTTGTTTTTGCCTCGTTCCTTATTTCAATGGTTTTCTTACAGCTGTTTTTAAACCAGCATTTCCCTCGCTCTTTAACAACTTTTTCCAGGCATTCCTGTGCTACTTCTCTTACTCCCTCTTCTATTTCCTTATATTCCATATTTATGGTACTACATCAAAATCAACATGCTTTGCCTAGTAGAAGTGACGCTCAGTAACAAAGAAACAGCCTTAGAAGCTTTCTTGGACATAGAAGGAGCCTTTGATAACACCCCCTCTAACTCAATAACCAATGCAACCCTAAGACATGGAGATGACCACGTCTGAAGTAGTTGGATAAACTCCACGTTGGAGGACCGTCAAGTGAAGCAAAATTGGGAGAGGAGTCTCTCAAGATTTATACCATAAGAAGCTGTCCGCAAGGGAAAGTGTTTTCCCCCTTATGTGGAATCTAGTGTTAAACAAGCTACTAGTATTACTCAAATAAATGATTCTATACCCAAGGTTATGCGGATGACATTGTCATACTGGTCAGGAGCAAGAATACAAATATCATTGAAAGTTAAAGCAAAAACACCTTAAGGTGAACCCTAAAAAGACCTCATTAACACATTTTATGAGAAAAAGCAAAGTAAGGCAATTTTATAACCTAACAATCTTCGGTGAAAGTATACAGGTAGTTCAGCAAGTCAAATATCTGGGCATTACCCTAGATACAAAACTAAACTGAAATGCTCATCTGGAAAAAGTAACCAGCAAAGCCAAACTAGCACTTGTTGCGGGCAGGCGAATGTTTGGAAGAAAATGGGAACTAAAACCAAAAATGGTAATGTGACTGTTCACCACAATTGTAAAACCCATGTTATTGTTTGGCACATTAGTATGGTGGCCAAAACTTAAACAAAAAACAGCAGTTATTAAGCTAACTAAAATACAAAGACTAGCATTCTTGTGTATCTGCGGAGTCATAAGCAGTACTCCTACAGCATCTATGGGAACACTACTAAATCTCATCCCCTTGGATATTTATCTAAAGAGAAAAGCTTGCATTGCAGCCCATAGAATGAAATCCACCGATACCTGGCATAAGCACAATGAAAAGTGTGGGCATAAACGGATACAGGAAGCAGTCAAAGGAAATACAATTCTAAACATGCTTACTAATGGCACCCTACCGGTTTACTCATTTAAAAAATCTTTTAATATGAGTTACTATCATGACCAGGCAAAAGACAACCCATCATAACTCAGAAGTAAGCTGGTCTGAAATATAGGCGAATCCCCCACTGCCCAAGGTACAGGGGCTGGTATGCATGGCATAAAACAAACGGTAAACCTCAGCTTATTCTTAGGCAGTACGCCACATTGAATACGACATATTGAATATGATGGAGGAAAGACGGAAAAATAAGAACAAAGACAATACCAGATACACACAAATCGACAAAGAAATAAAGAAACAGGTTAGAGACGCCAAAAACGCTTGGATGGAGGAAAAGTGCAAAGAGATTGAATCACTAGATGGTAAACATGACTCTTTCAATCTGCACAAAAAAAGTGAAAGAAGCAGCAGGATTACAACGACCAAAGAAAACCGGATGCTTACAAGATAATGAGGGCAATACAATATTAGATGTAAATGAAATAAAAACAGTTTGGAAAAACTATGTTGAGAAGACCTTCGAAGATAAGAGAAACAACGATACACTAAAAACAGGGGACTCCATAGGTAACACAGGACCGGAAATTACTCAAGAAGAAGTAATAGTCGCAATAAAAGGAATAAAGGACGGAAAGGCGACGGGCCAGACAACTTCCGCGCAGAAATTCTAAAAAACATGGAGAACGATGAAATTAAATGGCTCACGGCCATGTTTAATAACATATACGAAACAGGAGTAATCCCACTTGAATGGCTTAAATCCACATTTATAACCCTACCGAAAAAACCGAATGCGAAAAAATGTGAAGACTTTAGAATTATTAGTCTAATGAGCCACCTTTTTAAAATAATGCTAAAAATAATACATAGGAGGACATACAAAAAATGCGAAGCGCAACTAACTCGCACACAATTTGGCTTTCGAGACTCATTAGGTACAAGAGACGCTCTTTTCGCCATTCAAGTCCTCATACAAAGATGCAGAGACGTGAACTGTGACGTGTATATGTGTTTTGTAGACTATCAAAAGGCTTTCGATAGGGTCAAACACGACGAGTTAATATCAATCTTAAAAACAATTGGTCTAGATGATAAAGATCTACGTATCATTAACAACATTTACTATAACCAATCAGCGACTATCAAGATAGATAACCAAATGACTGAGGAGATCAAAATAGAAAGAGGTGTGAAACAAGGCTGTGTACTATCTCCGTTACTCTTTAACATCTACTCCGAACACATCATGAAAACAACCTTAGACGATATTGACGAGGGAATACTCATCAACAGAGAACGGCTGAACAACGTAAGATACGCAGACGATACAATTATACTGTCAGATAACCTAGAAGGCCTACAAGCCCTAATAACACGCGTAGCAGAATCAAGCCAAAAATATGGTCTAAACTTTAATATACAAAAAACTAAATACATGGTCATCAGCAAGAATCCAATACCACCGGGACGTCTAATAGTTAACCAACAACAGATAACACGAGTTGAGAAATACACATATCTAGGGACAAGTCTAAACGAACAATGGGATCACTCAACTGAAAGGCAGCGTTCATTAAAATGAACACAATATTCAAGAGCCACGACCTCTTAATAACAATAAAAATTCGTTTACTGAGATGCTACGTATTCGCAGTGCTCCTGTACGGGGTGGAATCTTGGACGCTGACCGAGGCTACTACCAAGAAGTTAGAGGCGTTCGAAATGTGGTGTTATAGACGCATCCTGAAAATCTCATGGGTCGACCGGATTACAAATAGAGAAGTACTGCGTAGAATGCAGAAAGACTGTGAAATAATCATCACTGTCAAAAAACGTAAAATGGAATACCTGGGGCACATAATTCGTAACGAACATCGATATGGCCTACTGCAACTCATCTTGCAGGGGAAAGTGTACGGAAAACGAGGCCCAGGACGTAGAAGAATATCATAGCTACAGAACCTAAAGAAATGGTTCTCTTTAACAACAACTCAACTTTTCCTTACAGCAGCCAATAAAGCTAGCATAGCCATGTTAATAGCCAACATCCGAAACGGATAGGCACTGCCAGAAGAAGAAGGTGCGCCACAGTGTTTCAAGATATAAAATCTGCGGTAATGCAATTATTGATAACATATATAAGAAATCCACGATGACAATAAAAATATATGAGACAACGAATAGAATAAACGTTAAAAGATGAGTTTGCCAAGGAGACGTAATTTCACGAAAATTATTCACTCTAGTACTCGAGAACATCTTTAAAAAGCTAAAATGAAAAAATAAAACATTAAAAATACTAGAAGAATACTCATAGAATTTGAGGTTTACTGATGATATTGTATTGTTTGCAAATGATAAACAGGAGTTAATAGACACTGATGAAGTAATTTTGATTTATGGACAAACAATAAAGAAGGCGGAATCATATATATTCTTCTTTATATATATATATATATATATATATATATATATATATATATATATATATACATCAATATATATATACCCCGAATTGAGAGCTACACTCTTGAAAATAGCGTCAAACTAAGCTATATCCAAAGCTTATAAGAGTAAGGCCAAACTTTTGTGTGACCTTGCATTCTTAAAATCCTGCAGAGACCAACAGGTGGTACCTGTTTCCTTAGAAACGCCATGTACGCTACTCGTAAAAACCTCGCCAATACCAATCTGGAACTTTATGGCTTTTCCATAAATTAAGTTCCTTCAAAATTCATGCTATTATCTGGGATGCTTTCTCTAGGATTATCCATGACAAAGCGTCGTGTATATCTGAAAAGAAAACCGACACCCAGAAACGTAAACTTTTCAAGTTGTGCCATAGTAAACTTTCCAATACCCAATCATCCCTGACCAATACGACGGTACATAACCTTTCTGACTACCCTGTAAGCAATTATATCCCAAATAGAATCCTCCATTTCCACCCTTCCCGAAAATGTGGCAAATGAAACCAGGCAAGATGTAGTCAAAGTGCTACGTACAGCCGAAGTACCAAAACCAAATATCAAAGCCTCCGAATTACGTGCCTTAAAAGCTCTAAAAGAAAATAATAATATTACAATTTTACAGGCTGATAAGGGCAACGCTACAGTGATCCTAAATATAGCAGACTACATCGGTAAGTTGCACAATTTACTTAAATCCGCTGATTATCGCCATGTACCCAATGACCCCACTACCTACCTCGAAAAGAAAACCAAACCCCATTACTAACTCCAACCTATCATCCGATACCAAGAAACTCCTCATACCCCGAGAAAAATCTTCCAGAATTCCCAAATTGTATGGTCTCCCAAAAATTCACAAAGAGAACATTCCTTTACGCCCTATAGTTGTCATTATCAGAAAATGGAGATAGGCGAATTAGACTAGAATTAGCAGCTTATAGAAAATTAAAGAACATACTGAACATAAATATACCAATGGCATTAAAAACAAAAGCTTACTCTCAGTTGTTACATACAGTTCTGAGAGCTGGGTCTTAACTAAAAAGATTAAGAACAAACTAAGGATTCTATAAATATCACTGAGATATCACAAAACAAACCAATGAATAAGAGAAAAACCCGAAGTTAAGGACATAAAACGAATTGGCTCTTTAAAATGACAATGGGCAGGGCATACAGCCAGACATGCAGAAAAATAGAGCGGCTCCATCACCAGATGGAGACTATGAGGAGAACTAAGAGTGCTGGAAGACATCAACAGTGCTGTCATTATATGATAAACAAAGTTGCGGTACTCAACTGGGATCAAGTTGAACAAAACAGAAACACGTGGACAAATATGAGAGAGGCCTATGTCCAATGGATAGAAAACGGCTGAAGAAAGAAATAAGTAGCCCTGATAGAGTATAATTTTACTTCGTTACATAAATGTAGTTTTATTAAGATTATTCAGCTATTCTTATCTTGCTTTAAATATATTGTTTTTCAATTTTAGCTTTTTAAATAATAATAATTATTTACAGTTAATTTGGAAATATTGTATACATTATCTAAAAAGGAAGAAAATAAGTGGTATCATAAGAAATATAGAGGTCCTTCTCATTAATTTCACAAACTTTGCTCATTTTTCTACATGATTATGGGAGGCCCATTCGGCCCCTCTAGTCAGCGCATCAGAGCATGTTCGAAGTTCCAATTAAAGTTTGCATTTCTTTGAAGTATGAGATTTCCACCGCACCCTCTCTGCGAGAATTAGAAACCGAGCATTGTTATGAGAAAGTGAAGCCAATATCCGGCACCGCAGCGAAAATTTAATTCAAAGGCATGAGCTCTTAAGGCACAAACAGAAACAAAGACTTTGTCGGCGCGTTCATTAAAGGTTGCGGCTTTGAGAGCTGTAATCGGTTAATCAACAATCACAACGCGATAAAACGAACTTTATTACCGCGAGCTCTTAGAGCCGCCCGTGGGGCCCGCCGATGCACCGCCTTTGTGAAATTAGGGAAATACGCGTGGCTTCGCATTCGGATCAGCCGATAATCGGCGTAACCGGGGCCCGCCTGCCGGCTCTCGGCGGCTGCAGCGCCGCTTTAAGGCATTAATATTTAAAGAACGCCGAACGAGTCTCCGACTTCTACTCAATTAGCAGCGAATTCGAATGCGAAACAGCATTAATTTCGCGGGGCGCAATTAAATAAATTTCGGGCTGATTTACTCTGACCAGCAAAAATGCGCCGCCCCGCCGCGCGACCAAATCGGCCAAATGCAAATGCGCGACGGCGCCGCTCCGCGAATGCACCGAAAATTGCCATTAGCATGCAAATGATAATCCATGAATCTCCGAAAGTATTTCGGCCCGCCGACTCGGCAGTCGCATTGTTCGGTGCAGTACATCCGAATGGCTCGTCCTTAAAATATGCAAGGAGTCGTCATGCAACCTGTCGCATATTAAGTCCGCAAAATTAAAAATTCCATTAAGATTTTATTACTTTAATCTCGCTTTATATGCGGAGTTCGCCTGACATATTAGACACCTAAGGAAAATCAGGAGATTAAATGGTAGCCTGGTTACTTCTTTTCTTCTCCGCTTCTACACTGAACTTCACCTTATTTAAGGATTCCTGGCGTTTCCTGCTCATGTCGTTAAGAAAATTAGTTTTTGTACGGTTTTTGAACAGTGTATCATTACTTCTTTATCTTGTAATATCTATTCTTGCTAAACTACAAAATGCAAATATCGAAAGATTTCTAATTACATAAAAAATGTTAGACTTGCAAGTTTAATGATAATATATAAATATTCAAATAGTACCACAACTAACTGGGCAATATATAAAATGTTTGTATATCAACAAAAATAAAATTAGAAAAATGCACAAATAAATTACATTTTGAAAATACAATAGCAAAAAAGCTAATAGCTCCCCCTGTTGCCAACAACGCTGCTACGATACCTCGGGACGCTCCTAAACTGATCATTTCCGTGTGCCCAACTGCCGGTGGGACCGAATACCCCTATGCTTCCATCCGATCTTTTGAACAAAGGGGTCGCATCTAAAAAAGACCAATGTATCTTTCAAATGACTTTTCTTCTTTTTTTATAAATTGAGTTCACTTAGTTTTTATTACATTCCTATGGGACAGTCTCTCTTTTCTCTATTTTATTATATATCTTTTATGTATATTTCGTAACTTAACCAGCAGTGCATTTAAGTATTTTCATCCTTAAGATTCCTGGTCTCTGTGGTTTTTATCCTTTTAAGGTATTTTTTTTAATTCTAAATACTGTACATTTACAATCTGTTGAACATCAATAATAATTAAATAGTTTGGCTAATAGGCATGCAATATTCTGTAGAATAAAATCCATTGACTTCATTCTTGCGGTGATGAAGAGGTCACATAATACACTGTTCAGTGAAATCGTGTCTCTAAGTCAAATGAATCGCATTTTTTTAAACGTTCAATACACTGTCTCTCAAGCATTAAGATTTGTTAGATATGTTGCATTAGTTCAGCCAATTTCCTCGTGTATGGTTTGGAGAGGATAATCCTGTTGAAGAACCCATAAAGTGGAGAGTTAGCTATCGTCTTTACGACTTTATTTTGAAAGCGTTAAAGGGTTTCCAAGTTGGAATTGCAGTTCTGCGTCAACGTTATTGAACCCAAACCTTAACCTCAACCGAAACGGAAAGAAGAACAAACGAGAGATCACAGTAGGAACATGGAACGTACAGGGATGGAACAATAAAGATCTGGAAGTCAAAGAAGACTTGAAGAAAATGAAAATAGATATACTAATTACCAGCGAAACAAAGAAGAAGGGAAACGGAACGGAAATTATCCAAGACGTTTTTCATTGCTGGAGTGGAGTCAACAAAGAAAAACGGGCTCAAGCTGGAGTAGGAATGATAATAAGAAAGAAACTGGCAAAGAGAATCAAATCCTGGGAACCAATAAGCGAGAGAATCATCAAAGTACAAATAGAAATATATGGAAAAGAGATAGCAATTCTCGGCGTATATGGACCAACTGACGATAGCACTCAAAATGAAAAAGAGGACTTTATGGAAACGCTAGGGGAGGAAATCCAGAAAATAAGAGACTCCCAAGAAATTATAGTAGCAGGTGACCTTAATGGTAGAACAGGCAAGGAAGCTAACAACAAGACAATAGGACCATTCGGAGGAAGTTACAAATGATAATGGAGAGAATTATAGAATTATGTGAAATAAATAACCTCCGAATAACGAATGGGTTTCATCATAATGATCACAAATATACTTGGGAACGGATGACAAGAAATCTGAAATCAATTATCGATTACATCATAGTAAGAATCAACACCAAAATAAAAATAAAAGATGTACGAGTTAAAAGAGGGCGGAATGTGGCACAGACCACAAATTATTAATCGCAAAGATGGAATTCCCTTGGTATAGGAAAACAACAATAACCTACAAACAAACACAGGAAAAATAGAGGATCAGCACTACCAAGTCGACCAGCTACAAGACGAAAAATAAGAGAACTCTACCAAAGAAAATTGGATCAGAAACTAAATGAATTCACATTTGATAATATAACAGACATGTACGAACATATAAAAACTAGTATAAAAGAAACAGCTCGGGAGGTACTGGGAGTCAGAATAAAAGAACAATAATCACAAGATAATCCTTGGTGAAAATACGCTAAAAAGTATCCAGGAAAAGAAAGAACAATAAAATAGGTGGCTAAGCACCAAAACGCAAGAAGATCAACAAAAGTACAAAGAGAAGAACAAAGAGGTAAAACGATTAGTAACAAGAGAAAAGAATGATCAGTGGAAAACCATGTGCACAAACATTGACCAATACATAGGGGAACAAAAGTTCAGAAGCATGGCGAATACTAAAAACGTTAAGAACAAATTCAAAGAAAAGGCATACATACAGTTCATACAACAAGAAAAATGGCAGCAACACTACCAGGACCTGCTAACAGAAAATAGAGAAGAGTTTAAAGGACAAGCAATAGAAAATAAACAAAATGACCAAATAGAACACGAAGAAGTAGAAATAACAATTGGAGAAGTCAAAAGGCACACAATCATTAAAAATAGAAAATCAGGAGAACCGGGAGGAATAGTACCCGAAATGGTAAAGTATGGAACCCCGAAATTACTACGCATGATGCAACATATGTTTCGTAAAGCACTAAATGGGGATGTACTACCGAATGAATGGACAAAAGCGTATATAACGTCGATATTTAAAAAAGGTAATCGCAGAATATGTGACAACTATAAAGGCATTAGTGTGATCTCTCTAATGGGAAGAATTTATGCAAAAATAGTAAAAAACAAAATAGAAGACAATATTCATGGAAAAATAGGAGAAGACCAAACAGGATTCACAGCCGGAAAATCCTGTATAGACAACATATATACTATCCAACAACTTATAGCGAAGAAAAGAGCGAAAAACAGGGACATTCACTTGGCCTTCATAGACCTCAGAAAAGCGTACGACTCGGTTCCCAAAAAAAACTGTGGGAAGCGATGAGTAATGTAGGGATCAACAAAAGTCTAATCAGGGCAATACAGCAACTTTATGGAAACAACCAAGTGGCAGTGAAAGTGGGGCAGACGATCAGTAATTACTTTAAGATAACAAAAGGGCTCCTACATGGATGCTACACATCTCCAACCCTATTCAAGATATTCTTAGAAGATACCTTAAAGAATTGGAAAAGGAAATGTGAGGAATGGGGATACCAGTGCGCAATGAACATCTTTATACACTAAGCTACGCAGATGATCAAGTGGTAATAGCCCAAGATGAAGAGGACCTGAGTTATATGCTACGAAAACTAAAGACGAGTACACTAAGGCCGGTATGGAAATAAACTTCGACAAGACAGAATATTTAGCGATTACAGAAGAAGAGGTAAAAACTTAGAAATAGACGACAATGTAGAAATAAGAGGAAAAATAAGTTCAAATACCTGGCTTTACTATATCAAAAATACATCTACAGAAGAAGAAATAAAGAACAGGTTAGGACAAACTAGAATAAGTATCAGACAACTACATCCCATTCTATGGAACACACACATTAAAAAAATACAAACACAGAATATATAACACAATTATCAAGTATTATGACATATGGGGCAGAAAACTGGATAATTAATAAGAAAAATAGAGGAAAAATAAGAGCCACAGAAATGGAATTTTGGAGAAGGTGCTGCCAGGTGACACGACTCGACAGAATTAGAAATACAGAAATAGAGAGGAGAATGAATGTAGAAAAAAGGACACACTGACTTACATCGAGGAAAAGAAATTAATATGGTACGGCCATGTTAGAAGGACGGACAATAATCGATGGATAAAGAAAATAACAGAGTGGAGTCCTCCAGGAAAACGAAAGAGAGGAAGACCCCGAAGATATTTCAGAGATGAGGTGGACGAAGCCATGGAAAGAAGAGGGCTAGTAGACGGAGATTGGGAAGACAAGAAGGAGTGGAAGAAACGGTTGAGTGAAGGAAGACAGCGTCAGCTGTGAAGATCCTTTTGTATATATATATAGTATTTGCGCAATTTTTTACTGTTCAAAGAATATTTTAAGTCGTAGAACTGTACGCAATATATGTAATTAATTTAAAGCCATTGTCTGGCAATTTTTTAATAGACCTCCTTGAATAAACCGTATCCTGGTGCTTTATGCGAATTAAGACTTTTGACAGCAGTTATTAATTATATGACTTTTACGGACTTTAGAGGAGGTTGTGCTTCAAGTGGTTCCGCTAATGTGTAATGAATTGTTTTTTCTTCTTCCACTGTGCAGGTTCTGAGTAATGGCTAGAACACTGTAGACATGTGATTTGCAAATGCTGTTGCTTTTTCTTCATCGCTTCAAGCCCAGTTACCGTCTGGAGTCTGATTGGAGATTTAAACGTAGTTGGTCTTTTTAATTTTTTTGTTGCTCTCCGGTAAGTCATCTGCGGCTTTGTAAGGTGTTAAACTTGATAGCTAATTTTGTAATTTCTGATTTTTGTGCTGTTTCAGCAGAGTTTTTAAATTTTGAGTAGCATGGTTAAAATTAGTTTTGTCTTGTGGGGATCTACCCTTTTGCCAAATACGTCGAAGTCTTTGCTTCTCAGCTATTTTCTGTTTAATAATCAGAGCGCAAGGGTCAAATGTGCCCTGTTTGTTAGGAGTTACTTCCCAGGCAGAATCCTGCAAGATTTGGTTGAGATGTTCCTCTGCATTGAATAGATCTATGTCCGTTTCCAAAGGAATATTTAATTTCACTTTTTCTTGGATATTTCAAAAATACTCCCAGTTTGTTCGTTTACTATACATAGTGGGAGAGATACTTCTTTAATACTTTTGCGCTGTATGTTACGATTACTTGGGAGTCATCAAAGGAAAGATCTAGATTGGATTCAGCGTTGGTGTATCTATCAGATATTCTTTTGATCACACAAAAATCCAGGAGATCAGGAATTTTTCATCGATCGGTAGGCCAGCAGCGACGCTGACCTGTTGATAGGCATTGAAGATTGTTATCTTGAATGGATTCAAAAAAAAGTAAAAAAATTTTATTTGTAACTTTTTGGGCTACGCTAGTAGCTTAACAATAATTTTATGGATTAATGCTTAAGAGAACATATCTTATTGTTTTCATGTTTCTTTAGTTTTATAAATCAGTTTTTGAGCAATATTTTAATTTTACATACCAAAGATTGATATTATTAAAAGAAACGTCAAAGTAGCAGAAATGGTAAGCACATTAAAAGCGAAAGTTTCTTAAATTTTAACAGGGAATTTAAATATGAAAATAATATTTATATAGTGGGCGCCGCATTTACTATGTATGAATAATAAATGTATTTGAAATCAATTGCTTTTGTTTTCCGTGTGTTTCATAACACAGTCCACTTTAATAAGAAAAAGTGTTTGAGATAATATACATCCTTGCCGAACTCCTATCTTTATACTGATTTTCTTTGACCGTCTGCTACTGTGTTCAATTAGTATACAGTAATTTGATTATTCTTATGAATTTATCCGGTAACCCGTAATATCTCAATAGCTTCCACATCATTTCTTTTCAAAGTTGATACTCATATGTTATATTCTGGTCGTTTACAATGTGTTCTAAAATGGTTCTCAGTGTACAGATGTGGTAGTATCTATAGCTGATTTCATACATTTAGATATCATCTTCGTCATTACTTTGCTTATTGTTAATAGTAGCATTATGGGTCTGAAGTTTCTCAGCGAGTGAGGTTACCCTTTTTTGATATTTTTATTAGCACTTCCTGCGCCCAGTCTTCTGGAATGTTTTCGTCGTCCCACACTTTGTTTATTTGAAAGTTTATTATCTGAATTGTATGCTCTTTGTCTGCCTTAATAATTCAGCAGGAATCTCGTTTATGCCTGGCACTTTTTCACTTTTCATTTCGTTCAGTGCTTTTTCAATTTCATTCTTATTGAACTTCTCTTCGCTTATATTTAGTTGTTGGGTTATCATACTGCTGCTCACTGTTTGTGTATTTTCCTTAGCTTTGTAGATCTCAGTAAAGTGTCTTGTCCATTTTTCCATTATTGCTTTGTCTGCTCTGTATATTTCCCGTTCACTCCTTTGAGTTTAGTTAATGGTTTATTTCGTCTTCAATGGATTTGCTTTGTTATATTGTATAGGGTTTTTATATATTTAGAGCTGCTATTTCGGCTCTTCCTGCTAAATTTTCTATGTATGTTTGTTTATTTTGTTTTTATTTTTTACTTCTTTGTTCTTGTCTCTGCATTTTCTTTTAAGTTCCTTCATTTTTTCTTTGTTTCTCATCTTTAATAGTTTCTCCTCTTTCTTCGATTGCGTTTATTGTGTTGGGACTTATCCAGGGTTTATTTATTCTCATTTTATATCCGAGAGACTCTAAGGCGGTCTTTTGGTTTGCTTTTTATAATGTGGCCATAGATTCTCAGCTGACAGGTTTCCTATATCGTCAATCCTTCTGTATTTTCTTACAGTTTTTTACAGAATTTCTCTGTCCTTTAGGATTTCTAGTTTCTCAAGGTTATATTTGAGTTTTGATGAAATGTGCGTATTGTTTTTTAAGATTATTTTTATCATTGCTTTGAAGAGGTAGTGGTGGGACGATATGTTAGCACCTTTCATCGTTCTTGTATCCCGTAGTGGGTTTTTCCACTTTTGTTTGACCATTATATGATCAATTTGGCTTTTATATTGTCCATATAGAGATACTCATGTTATCTTGTGGATATCCTTGTGTTTGAAAAAAGTGCCGCCAATTACTAATCCGTTTAATGAATTAATTATATATATATATATATAGGGTGTGTCCAAAAAATAATGCAATTTGAACGCGGTCTCAGCGTGGATTAGGAGGGAGGAACTCTTGCCTTTACAACGCTTCCAAACTCGATGCGTTATGAGCTCTAGGAGCATTTGGACCACTGTTTTCGTGAGCCTGCTGATAGTACCTGTGTCACGTGCAATGGAGAAAACAATGTTAAGCAATCGAGTTCTGTGCTAAACAGAATCCTCACCGAAGCCTACCAAATGATTCAGGAATCATACAGGAGCTCTGCTCTCGTATTCTTAAATTTACAAGTGGTTGAAATTGTTTGAAAATAGCCGGGACGAGGTGGAGAATGGTCCCCGTTCTGACAGTCGTCAATCTGCAAAAGGGACAAAAAGGTGTTTCGTGTTTGTGATCTTTTAAATACCGATCGGCAAATAAGTGTTCGAATAATACCAAAAACTCTCATTATTTCGAAAACCATTGTTCATAAAAACAACGCGCCCAGCCACACCGCTCTGCGCATCTAGGAGTTTCTCGCCAAGCGTAGCTTGGCAACGCTGACCTAGCTTTTTACAATCCTGACCTGGCTCCAACAAACTTCTTTTTGTCGCCGAGGACCAAGTCTTCCCTGAAATGAACCTGTTTTGAAGCCATTGAAAAGATCTAAACCGCTGTGACAAAGGCTATAAACGAAGACCCTGTCAACATTTTCCAAGATGCGTACCTTGCATGGAAAAGTCTTGGAAACGTATTTCGTCTATTATTCAGGAGAGACAAATTGGATTCGTCAAAGGCACGTACATGGCTTATGGGATATCCATCCTCATAGCCACGACTACTTATGCTTGTTCACGTGATACCTTGACGAGGCGCAGATCGAACATCACTACCATCTCCCCTAGAAGGACATATTTGTCCGAGCGGTCATACGCGCCGTACCGAAATACGTTCTCGAAAAGTATCCAAAGCAAGAGCTCCACAGTTGGAAGAATGAGAAAAAGTCCCAACCATTGTCCCACGACTCTCATGTTTCTGGAGCTTGAAAGAGAGCGGCACAGGAACGTAATCTTCAATGTACACGGAGTTTTTGATGTGGCCTTAACGGTAGAGCGGCCATACAAGAAGAAAACACATGTAAGCTCGTTCCATAAGTGATAATGTTTTAGCCACGTTCAGCGTTGATGATGCGTTAGTCCTAAGTGCTTACAGTGTGAACAGGACCACTGCCTCAGGTAGTGCAAAAAGCTTCGCAATAATGCTACTTTATGCGTGAACTGTTAGGACCCCGACCCGAATAGCTTTCGGGGATGCCTAAGTTTTCCGACGCCAGTTCCTAGCCCGAGTCCCACTATTACCAATCACAGTTACGCAGCGGCGGCTACGGGAAGGAGCTCCAGCAGCCCGACGAACAACGCGCATCCACTACCAAAGTGCCCCAACCAGTAAACCAAGGCTGGCCAATCACAGTGGCGCTCTTTGAAAACGTCGTCCCGACGACGTTTTTAGAGTCTATTTCGTCAAGGTGATAGCAGAGCTGATGTCCTTTCTAATCCGCCATCACTACTCACCTTGGTATGTTTGGAAAACGCTAAACGGGCTTGGTGCACTAAGCTTACAACAGCTAGGAAGCGCCTATATGGCAAATAACTTTCCAACTTTCTAGAGCAGAACGGTTAAGAGCTTAGACCTAGGTACCGTGTTTGCCATTCATATCAACGGTCAACGGTGTTGCTATTGTCATGCCCTAATAACATACAGGAATGCTCAAAAGCGATGTGTATGGTGCGATGCCCACAAAAACTAGACGTTTGGAGAACTAGCAATGTGTCGCTTGGTCGGTCGAGTTACCTTTTACCTTCCTCTCCACAACGGAACGTGTGTTAGTTTAGCGAACATCCTTTGAAGCATACGATATGGACTGTCTCTGTCCGATTATCAAACATGGTGGCGGATTTATTATGGTATTCAGCGGCCCTTCGTGTTACTTTATACTGCCAAGTCACAGCAGCAGTCTATACAGAATTTTTAGGTAATCATGTTCACCGAATTGTGCAAACTTTATTTCCAGACTGAAATGCCATATTCCAAGATAATGCCCCCATTCACACCACTGGCCCTGTTCAAGAGTGGTTTTAAGATCATTCTAATGAGGTTCAATATTTTTCCTGGGCCATCCAGTCTCCAGAATTAAATATTATTGAGCCTTTGTGGACGATTTTGAAAAACAGGATTTGGGGTCCAGAATTCAAGCTGCATTGCGTGCTAATGGTGGACCAACCCTGTATTAGTACAAGATATTTCAACTTCCATAAGTGTTTCTATTTTTATCCAATACATATAACTTCATAGCATATTTAACAAGGTTTTTTTGGAATAATTAAAATTGTAGGCGTGCACTAGTAGTAAGAATGATCCAAATCGGCCTTCAAAGTGTTTTTCCTGAATAAAACACAATACATTGGAACAGTCCAAACTCATAGCGTGTCTAGACCGATTGGATTGGTTAGGCGGGACTCTTAGCTTTACAACGCTTCTAAGCTCGATCTATTATGAGCTCTAGGAGCGCAATAGAAATAACTATCAAACAACGTTACGCAATCAAGTTCTGTGCTAAACTAAACAAAAACCTTGCAAAAATCTGCCAAACAATTAAGGAAGCCTACAGGGACTCTTTTGTAATCTTATATTTTCAGGTGGTTGAAGTTGTTTCAAAATGACCGTGACGAGGTGGAGGATGACCCCCGCTCTGCAAAAGTGACAAAAATGTGTCTCGTGTTTGTGATCTTTTAAATATCGGTCGTCGAATAAGTGTTTTAATGACAGCAAAGACTCTTAGTATTCCGAAAAACACTGTGCACAAAATTGCACGTATGGAAAGTGTGCGCCAAGTTAGCCCCCAAATTGTTGACAACCAGAAAAATACTAGTCAAAATCGCGAGTAAACATTTGGAACGTGCGTAAAAGAAACCTGATTTTTTGGACAATGCTATTACCGGAGACGAAACAAGGCCGCCCTGAAAGAAACCCATTTTGAACCATTGAAGCGATTCAAACCGCCCTGAAAAAGGATCTAGACAAGGTGCCGTGCATGAAAAAGTTGCTGGTAAAAGTCTCTGGATGTCAACGGGGAGTACTTTGAAGAATTTTAAAGGTTTTTAACGATACCACCTTGAATTATGTTTACGAACTTAGGAGGTTAGGCCACTATAGTGGCTAAAAATAAGCATATTTTGGGAATTTTTTAACGGGACAATAAAATAAATCAAAATTTCGAAAAAAGTGTATTATTGTACAAGTCATAAACTGTAAACATTAATTTTTTGAAAGTAATGTAAAAGAAAATGGCGGCTGCACAGCTATTTGTCCATGATGCCTTTTCTTTGAAGGGTGTACGGCCGGACCAACTGCAACTATTTTTTCACTCATTTTGCAAATGAAAATAAATACTAAATAATGATATTATACAACTACAAAATAGAAGGAAACACGTGACGTGATACATCGGATGAGAGGGTGCGCCAAATTAAAAAAAGTTTAACATTCTAAAAATCCTTTGATAATTGTTTATGAGGTATTAAGACATCTTTTAAAAAAAAATAATCATTTTGAAATTCCTGTGGTCTAACCCCAAAATTGCATTACTTTCGACATCCCCTGATTTGTTCGAGTTATGAGTCCATGACTACTTCGAACGTGTAGTTTTAGAAAAACGCTTTAAAGTTTTTAAATACGGCTTTATTTCTGCTTTACACGTCTGATATTCTTTTAACCCTGGACTCGCGGTAGGCTTGTTGTATAAACGCTTTTCTTTAAATATCTCTAGAAGAAAATTAAAAGGTTAGAGAAGACTAAGACATGAGATACCCTCTGCAAACAAACTCACAAAAGAAAATTCGTTGAAATAATGTAAGAATTTCACGTGTGTGACTCCACCTTGTGAAAATTCAAAATAATATATTAGACATATTTCCGATTAAAACTTTGAGTATTAGCATTCCTAGATAGCATCTTTAAAAAATAATCGATTTTTTGAAATTCCTACAGTGGTCTAACCCCAAAATTGCATTACTTTTCGGAAACCCTGCATGACGTCGCTCAAATATTCTGCATAACTCTGTCGACGTTCTTTTAACAAAGTTTTCTATAATTCTTTTTCATAAATAGGGCTTTATTTCTGCTATTACACGTCTGATATTCTTTTTTAACCCTGGAATCGCGGTAGGCTTGTTGATATAAACGGTTTCCTTTAAATAGCTCTAGAAGAAAAAGTATAATAAGGTTAGATGGCAAGACTACGGTAGCCAATCGAGGTCACCCCTCTGCAAGATAACACAACAAGAAAATTTCATTTGAAATAAAGTAAGAATTTCACGTGCTGTGTGACTCCACCTTGTTGAAACCATATGATATTTCAGTTTACATAATTTTATTGAAAAAAAGTTGTTTAGCATCCCCTCATAGCGTATACCATTATACATGCCAGCTTAATAATAATGACATAATGGTAAGGCACGCCCGCGTTGTCGGCACGGCCTGCGTAACTGCGAGCTGTCGGCCTATACGTATGTGCTCGCCTGGTCGTCGGACATCCTGACTGGGATGTGGCAAACACCGCACTTAGACGATCGCCATTATTACCCCTTATTCGAATGAACGCAGGTACTCAATTATTTTTAGTGGCTGAGTGGGCCACCCGCCAGTCATCAGAGAGCACCGGGAATTGAACCCGGGTCCGTCAGCATCGCAGCCCACCCCTCAACCACGGGACCACGCTTAGTCTTCAAAAATTACAAGCCAACAATGATCATGATTAATAGACCGTTTTCGTAATATTTTTGAATTATATTGATGCGTTGCTGCATAGAATACGATACTATGATGACTAACATGTGATTAGGTACCAACTCTAAAAATGCTAACTTCAATGTACGCAAACGGCCCTAAATTCAAAACCCTAAAATTCAATTTGGATCACCCTATACAAAATTAAAAATTCTATTGATTTATTTTAATAGTAATTTAATAAGTAATAAAGCTTTACATAAATGGCTATATAAATTACATACAGGAGAATATAAAAATATTTTTCCCAAAACGGTAGTTAAGAAATAGTTTTACAGGATTAGTTGTTTTAATATGTATATACATAATATGTACAAAATGCAGTCGTCTTGCTGCTAACCACTTTGTAGCTAATATAATTTAAATTGATACACAACTTTAGCTTTTAGCAGTATTAAGCAGCGGCTGCAGCGCGATAATTACATCTGTCGCGACTGCATTAAAGCCTCAAATAAACGTCAGCCAACACAAAGCACAGCAAACGCGGCCGGCAAGCTTCAGCGATGGTATTAAAATTAACGCTTTGCTTTTTAATTGGTGCCTCGCGATTATCCCGCAAGAGCCTGTAATTACCCGGCAAAAAATGCGCGCACTCCCCGAGCGTCATGTTCAGCTCTCCCTTTTGTGATTTTTCTCCAGCTACTTTATTACCGCTCTTTATGGCCGCTCTTTCCAAACGATGGCTTTTAATTAAAATATGCCTTTCAGCTGACAGTGCATGAAACAACTGCCACAACAGAAGCGGCTGCGCCCGAAAAACAGTTCCAGCTCGAGCTGCCGGTGTATGCGCCCGCAATTAAAATTAATAGGCGTCGCGCCGCCGTGCTGCCACGCATCCGGGAATGTGCCGCGGCAAGGCAAGCGAGTCGCATTTTCGGAAGTTCGACGTCATAGCGGGAGCAGATTACGCGCGTTTGATGCATTCCTACTTCCTGACGTTTCCAGATGGCGGAGCAACAGCTCGGGTAATAAAAACACGAGGGTTGAATTTTGTTGATACGTTCAGGAGCTCTCTCGGTAAATACTTTTTCTTCTCCCTTTTGACGGCTCCCTTCAATAGCTCGATCCTCTCGCACTGTTTCTTGCCAGCCCTTTTGCCAACAAAAAATGTAATAAAAGTGTATTCTGAGAATCGCTCCGAACACTTTCATCCGATATAATCATCTAATAACGCTCTCACAGCTCTATAATCAGGTTTTGCTTAACTCGACAGCGCCGACAATGCTTCAAAGTGTCAAAAATATCATATTAGGCTCTTCAGTAAAGAGGGAACCCTAACAAAAAATACATGTCTGTCCTTAAGTATCTTGATAGTATTTTTATCTTTAAAATAAATGGCCATAATCATACTAGCGACAAGTTATCGAAATTCCTATTAAAATAACACGATTTGCCATAAAGCTTATGCTAATTTGTTAAAATGCAGAATTAACGTCTCTTATTCTATGTTAAATTCATGAAATATCTGTAATTCCCGGAAAAATTACTCCAATTAAAGCAACTGAGTCAAACTTTTAAATTGTAGTTTTATTTTTATGTCCCTATTCACCACTAGAAAATATATGCATACAGAAAAAAAAGTTAAGACAATTTCCTTCCCATGACACGGTTAATCCGTTCTGTGTTGCCTCAAACCGTGATAAACTTTGAAACAATACACATCACGGAATGCGTTGCGTATTATATAGAAATCATATTATAAGCAAACCCAATCAAATGCGATTCTGCCTTATTTTTTCCTATGACTAATTTTTACTCTAAATTTGATATTTGGGCGTTTGGGTGGATAAGGGGGCCGTAAACTCCCATATATTAGTGCCGCAAGTGACATATTTTGACAATTTTTATAGTAAATTTGATAATAACCGCTCCAATATTTTGCTTGAAGAACAAAAAAAAACGCATTATTATTTGGGAGTCAATATCCCGTTTCATGTTTTCTTCGATTACGAATGTCATCTGCTTTCGCTTGAACAGCAACCCCTCGAAGTTGCTAACCTGTAATAGGCTACCGGGAAGTACAAGGTCACGTTCCTCTGAATTTTTGCAATTGGTCCTTCCCAACCTTTGTGAAAAATACACACAAGACTGTAAGTCCGTTAAGCTGGTTTGCGGTGTTAGTCTCTTTAATTTTAATAAAAATGCCGCAGTTATCGCTTCCTATAGGTTTACTTTTTAAGAAGTGGATAGTGGATGATCCGAACTTAAAGGTGGAGGCTGGAGAAATATTTTGCCAGCTCTGTCTGAAATCGGTAAGTGTATACGGTTTGTCCGGACAGTATGAGGAATAATTTTCCTAGGCAACCAAAAAAGCTACAGGAACGTGGTTTTCGACAGGATGGTGAGTGGTGGGGGGGGGGAGGCCCAGCTCAGTTGCTTCCGAGACTTGAGAGGGTGAGGATCGCGCTTCCGGCAAACTGTGTTTTGGTAACGTGTCACGAGCTCAATATGTAGCGTAAGTTAAAGCAACGTATATAGTGAAGTTTTGTGTCGAACTCAAAAATCCCAGCATCTAGACTTTGAATCTAATAAGGGAAGGAAGCCATGTCGAAAGCAAGAATTTTTTAATCACACAAAATGTAGGGTGAGGGAAAAGAAGCTGTGGAAAACGAAGAATGCAAAGGACGTCATTAAACCAGCCGTACTGATGGAAATTTGGTGAAAGTGAAACAAATTTTGGACTGTGATTTGCGTTTTAAGTGTTCGATTTGTAGCGCAGGAGTTGAATTTATGAAAAACCGTAGTCCATAAAGTTGTGTCAATATTTGCCAATAAAAATGGTGTTTTGTCTCAAGAATAAAAGAACTTGGGTGTGTTGATCTTCCGAGAACTATTGGAACTGTTGTACCCGACCCTGACTTTTTGAACACGGTGATAACCGGTGATAAAATATGGGTGTTTCGGTACGATTCCAAGGCCAGAAGACAAACATCTGAGTGGCATACAACCAAATCTCCTCCCCCGAAAAAAGTCTGCACGAACAAATCAGTGCTTATTATTTTCTTTGACATATAAGGTGTGGTATACAAAGATCTTATATCTGCCGGACAAATAGTAAACGCCTGTAAAAACGAGTCGTTTGCATCAAAAAGAAATCGCCAATACCTGATAAGGAAATTTTTGGCCTAACACAAAGTGGCAACGTCGCGCCAACCACTGTACAGCCTAAACTTGACTCGCTTGACTTCCTTCTGTTCCCAAAACTAAAATTTAGCCTTAAAGAAACCGTTTTGGATCGGTAAAAAGGGTTTAAACCGCTATAACCAAGGCTATAAGCAGCATTTTAGTTTTCGCATTCCAAGATGTGGCAGGCACGGAGAAAACCCTTTGTAGATGCAGGAGGAAACTAATTTTAAAAAATTTAAAGAAATAAACAATTTTTTTCTGATACTTTCCGGGCAAACCTTGTATAGCCCCGCATAATTTGTATTTTATACTGTACATTGTATATCTTTTATTTAAGCTATACAATATGCTTTGACTTAATTTCATATTTTAACAGGCTTAATAGGAAGGGTACTAGTGGGTTAGGCTATGATAGATAATTTCTGTATTTCTAGTGAGCGGTGAAAAATAAAATGATATTCGATCTCAATAGGAACAATTACTTCCGTCTACTCTAGTTAATTGCTAACCAATCACACCAATTTATTTTTAGCTGGAATTCAAAAGAAGTAGGAGATCGCGCAGCAAAAACAGAGTTTAGTACAAGAGTTACGATAACCATTGTTGCTCTCTGAAGTAACTGAAATACTATCAAAACAGAAAAATGTTGTAAAAACCTTGCTTTAGCCTTCCTACAGAATGAAATTCTGTTAGAGAAGCTAGATAAAGCCTCTCTTCTAAGTTATTTGGAAAAGTACACAAAGTATACAGTTGCAAGTGTCACACCGTTGCAGTGTGCCGTGCCTAAAGTCTACGAGGTAAGCAAAATATGGAAGTTCATAGTACCATCACTTCATTCATATCTATTCTAGTGTCGATAAATTACCAATTACATCACAAATCTAACAAAAACAAGATTCTTCGGGGCGCGAATAAAACTACTTGAGAGAAGCCATCGTCGTTAAATACGTGTGAAGTAGTGAGCAATGTTGTGTAGAGAAACTTAATGTTTACTTTTCAACGTCGTAAACTGGACTGTGGTCAGATCTCTCCACACTTCACACCACTTACAAAACAAGAAAAAACTTGTAGCACTTGATGAACAGCAGAGACAAAGGGAGCTTGTAATCGAACAGCATAGGATCCAGACAGAAGCAGAAAAAGGGCGGACTTAGCTCGTATTACTGAAGAGATCAATCTCATGGAATTCGGACAGAGTTTAAAAACGAAGAAGGATACGAAGACGATCGTTCCAACTCTCTCTCCACTACATCAGGAGACGTTAATGTAGCAACATGGGTCAATCGTCAAGCCGATCGGGTGGAAAAAACAAAGCTCCACATTTGCCGGCGTCACCAGCAGTTGTAAGTGTGACGAATGTGAAACCCAACCGATAAAAAGTGCATAGGAAAAGAAAACGTAGACATTGAAAGGCAGATAACGATTACATCAACCATAGAACATGTGATGCATATAAAAAAACCTACCAGTGACCTAAGGAACTTTCTAGCTCGACAGTCTTGAGCAAATGTTTTACCGGAATTCCATAGAAATCCTAACGAATGGCTAACTATCTATGAGCGTTTCAAGAAGTTGACTAAATCATGTGGGTTTTCAAATAAGAAAAACATCTTTCCGCTGCAGAAGTGTCTTAAGGAAAAAGCAAGTGAATCCGTGATGTCAATAATATGCAGACGACGGAGTACTGGTTGCCAACAATATCGAAGAATTACATTACAGATACGGACTAGACATAAACGCAAAGAAGACCATATTTATGATTGTCAGCAGGGAAAAGAAACCATACATCAAGGCGGCTAGCCAAATAGGAAATCAACAAATTAAAAAAATAACCCAATACAAATATCTGGCATTCCAGTTAAATGCAGACTGACCCCCCACCAAAAAAAAAATTAAAAACAATTGAAATAGCACGCCCGACGTTTATAAGGTATGAAAAAGTTTTGAGAAATAGGAATATCCGACTGTCACTTTGCATATATATATATATATATATATATATATATATATATATATATATATATATATATATATATATATATATATATATATATATATATATATAAATTTGGAATATGAAGAATAACATCGAAGCTTTCGAAATGTGGACTTACAGACGCCTGTTGAGAGTTTCTTGGACTGAAAATATAACCGAAAACTATTCATTATAGTTAAATAAAGAAAAACTACATATCGTTAGAAATAAAAAGTATAGGATACTGCAATTAATTTCAGAAGGAAAAATAGAGGAAAAGAAAAAAAGAGGAAGGAAACAACTGTCATGGGCAAGAAATATAAGATAATAAACCATAGAGGGACTAATCAACATGGCAAGAAATAAAGAAATATATAGAAACGTCCAATAAAGTGGATAGGCATTCGAAGAAGATTTCCCAATGTAGATAACACTTTCGGTGTTATGCTTACACGTATTTCTTACAGTTTACCCAATAGACATGTTCTCGGACATTTAATTTTAATTTGAGTCCTCCTGTTGTCCTCCTTATCGACTTTAAAATTTTTGTCAGAAAACCAGTTTTTAATTTCAATTAAATAAGTAATTAGCACTTTGTTCGGTGGGCTGATTTTTTTTATTGCGGCCTTTTCCTTTTAGCACTACTCTTAATTCCTAATTAAGTATTTATTCACAATATAGTTAGCGTTGCAACCACTAATCATTAATCACGATTTGCGCAATGTTATAGATTTTTAGTGATAATTTTTACCCCGATGTTCTTTGTCAAATACGTACTCTTGTTGCCACTCGATCTGTTATGTAACTTGACTTTCGAAATTCCAAAATAGCAGTAGAGGTTTGATTTTTATTAATAAAAATTTTCTGGTATTAAAATGCTTGCAATAATGAGTTACGGACTGTTACAATCTCTAACAACTCTCTTTGTGTCAGGCAACGCTTTTGTTTAGTTTTTAACCAAGCTTTGTTAATATAACCGATTACCTTCTTTTATTCATCCTACATCTAAAAGACCATATCTTTTCTAGCATTCTTGATGGCGTCTGTGATTGATAAATATTTTTGTCAATTTGGAATTAACCAAAAATAAATGATGTATCAAGGCTTCCCTTAATTAAGAGCTTTTTGGCAGACATCTTTTTAACCATAATCATGTCCCTTTTTAACTAAATTAGTAACTGAAATATTGGCAAATGCAACTGCTAAATACTTCTATTAAATTTTTTCGACCCTCAAAGATCTTACTACAATCACATCATCTAATATATACTAACCATGTCTACCGAGTGAATCTTCGTAATTTAATTTTTATAAGCTTTTACATAACGCAAATAGTATGACTGTAAACTACCATAGCCACGACACTACAAAACAGATCAAAGTTCTAACGTACTATTAATTTCTGACGAGGGGTACCTTATCTATATACACATAGAAAGAAAGAGAGAGAGAAAAAGAGAAAATCGCGAGCAAGCATTGGTGCGGTCAGATGCGCCCGTTGTATGTGCTGCCTATGCGTGAATGTTTAAGTCTTAGAAAATACAAAATGTTTAGCAACAGCGAAAATAATTTCCGCACACGATGCTCGGAATACCAAGGGTAAATTACAAAAATTTATGATATAAACCCATAGAAACAACACTGCTACACCGCCGATCTTGGTAAAATATATGGGAGCAGGTGTAATTCAGCCATTCCAAACGTACCTGCAGCTAACCATTCAGCCCATAAGTCGCCACCATCTCTCTTCCGGAAAATGATTAAGAACCCGAGAAGTCACTAGCTTACAATTAGGTCAGCCCCAACGAGCAAAAGGACTTTCGTCATCGTACGAAAATAATTACGCTGCTGCCTTCCCTCCTGACGACGATAGTAACCACTTCAAAATCTTTAACAATCGAAAAGAGGACGTGGATATGCCTGCTATTACTTGCCTCCGCCTGGACACACGCCTGTTTGATAAGCACTTCTGCACGAAAACATATTTCTCTCGTCATCCTGCCTCGTCATTGTTTGCCCTAAGAAAGGCAATTTACAAAGACGTCGCCGTGGATATACATATTTAGTATGTAACATTAACGGCGACTTGCATCCTGAATTTGATAATGGAACCTTTGTACTGACCCCACTTAGTTTTTCCAACAACTTTTCAAATTTAATTGGCTTTTTAAAAACTGCAACAAATAGTTTCATTTGCTGCAACTTCAATTATATAGCAACCGTTTATTTTATTTTAATTTTTGCATAATACCCGTTTTAAAATTACTTCAATTTCTTGTTTAGCACTTCTGTGTTCTTCTGCAACGGCTGTAATACGGTCATGCCCTTGCAAGGCTTGTTTTGCCAGTTCGAACTTTAATGAATTATCAAACTTTTAAAAACGACTAAACATAACGACTGTTGAGTATTGTTGTGCCTGAGTTAATTCACAAAGATTTATAGGTCTAGTTTCTTCGAGAATCGGTCAGTTGTATCAACCGTGCAGTGTTAGATTCGAATTCTTGTAGACAAAATTATTAACTTATGCGTGGTACACTTATTTAACATATGGTGCAACCTGTGGTTGGTTCTCGGGTTGTTAGGCCGTGGTTGGAGTTCGAAAATGTTTGACATTTTGTCCACAACTGCGGCGGGCATCTTATAAAAATCTTCTAAAATGGTCACTTCTTTATCAGCTTATTTGTTGTCTGCAATATGTCAGCTACATCAGCTTTCATCAAAAGCAGGAATTTTTTCTTTATTTTTATCGATATAAGTCAACCAATTTATTCTATAACACGGTTGTCCGTTGCTTTATTTTACTTAAATACTTCCACTTTTACTTAAATATTTTCACAATTTCTTTTATTGCGTGGTCCATGGTTTTTAAATTTCTTTTATTTTTTCGCCATTTTAGTTACTTTCTCTTCTAAACCTATATAACGTCCTAAAATGGTACTTTCTAAGGTTTAACAATTTACGGTTATTCTCTCTTCTACAGCTCCAAAATATTATTTAAACTTCTAAGCTTCTAGTCTGTTCTTACAAATGTAGCCTTAAATTTTGTAATGTCCCTCTTACATTTTTAGAATGTTCTTTTGCGGTTTGAATTTTCATTTTCAATTTCCCGTTTGTAGTACTGAATTGTTTCAGTGTTTTCAGAGTTCATTTGAAACCTTTTGAGTTCTAAAATTCTCTTGTAATTCTATTCTACAAGTTTAAATTATTGTATGTAAATACCTAGCTTGAGAAGTTAAATGTCTGGGTCCTCACTTTTGTCAGATTAGAGCTTATCGTAAGAACCTTTTTGTAAAATGATTTTCTATCTTGTTGTTTTCGAATCTCGCTTAGCTAATTCTCTCTTAAATCGGCTATTTTTAATTCATACAATTTGGTTTGTTTCAATATAAGAATATAATTAAGTAGCTCTTCAAATTACGAGGAATCTTACATCTGACACCAGTTGTAAAATTTAATCTGGGGATTTGATTATTTATTTATATTTAATAATTAATTATCAATACACGCCACTATTTGTTTCTAAAAAGAATTGATAACCAATTAACTAACGCACTGAGATTTTCACAGGGATATCACATACCTTTCCCTGTAGTATATTTTGGAGAAGCTGATATCTACTGGCGTTTCGGATAATATGGCCCATATATTGCAGTTTTCAGGCTTCTATTGTATTTAATATTTTTTACTTATTTTGCATTTTTTGGAGAATCTCAATGTTTATAGTATGTTTCGCCTATAAAACTCTCCAGATACTTCAATACAGCCACATCTCAAAGATTTCTAGTCTTTTACTTGTAGCTTTTGTTAGTCTATAATTTTTAAATATGGAGTGCTTACTATTAAATGTGGCGCTTGTTTTTTTAATAAAAATGCTTATTTCTTCTGATTTTTCATGACCATTAAGAGTCATACTAAAATAAAAATATTTATTGACTTTCTCAAGAGGTAAAAAAATTTGGAGGTGTTATAACTTGAATGCACCTCGTAATTATTAGTCATTGTTGGATTTTCTTGTTGCTTTTAATAATGACTATTAATTTTGTTTTATTGATATTAGTGTCCAGGACATACCGCTGGCTACTCTTCATTATTCTGTCCATGAGATATTGTAGTCGTGCTATATTGTACGCTAAAATGTATTGTCGGCATATCTAATATTGTTTACTCTTTTACTGTTCGCCAAAATTCTCTCATCCATTTCATGTAGTGCTTTTATAATATGTACTTTAAATATATGTTAAAAATCAGCGGTGACACAACACAACCCTGTCTTACCAGTTGTAGACTCTTGATATCGTCTGATCTTTCTCCTTCCAGTCTTAGAAATGCCGATTGGTTCCAATATAAGTTTACAACTGTTTTAAGATTTTTTTAATTCAAACCGATATTTTAGTTATTTTCTGATGCTGTACTTTATAAAAAGCATTACTAGAGTCAATAAGACAGATGTGCAACTTATGTAGCTGCATTTTTGGAAGTGTACTAGAACACTAAACAAGTCTTCTCGTGTACCAACAATATTTTTAAATCCAAATTGTGTAAGAGGCATTTGATCTTTACCAAGTTTATAGATTTATTTATGTGTAATTTTAAGAAATTCCTTAAGAAAGTAACTCGTGACGCTTATCGTGCGATAGACACTACAAGTTTTGGCTCCAGTTTTCTTAGGCAAAGTTATAAATCTTAATATTAGAAAATCCTTAGGAATATTCCCGGAGTTGTACACTGAACTATTTAAAGAAGTTAACCAGTCTATTTCTTATTTATCAGAAAATTTAAGAAATTCTACTTCAATGTCATCTACTTCTTAATTCATTATGTTTTGTCCGCTTTCATTATTTATCTGGGACGTTGTGGCCGATTGTCAAACAATTCCTTTATGTATGCTTTACATGTCTGCGTAATTTCGTTCTTATTACTTTTTTTTATTATTTGTTGCTTATTTACAATCTACTCTCACACGAGTAATAAGTAAATTATTTATAATTTATAATCTTATAACATGTCATTGGGGGGATCTTACTCCCCGTAAGCTAAACACTAAGTTATTTTGGGTAGTTACACTGGAAGGTCTTGTGGCCAATTTTGTTTTAATCGTCTGGTGATGGTTGGGTGGTTTTATTAGCTGGTTTTTATGTCCTGTCAGGTGGTTCGTGTATGTTCGAGCAAGCTTCTGTGTCTCTGCGGCTACGTATGGAATTCCTAGGTCTGTGTGAAGGGTTTCGTTAGAGATGTACCATGGGGCGTTGGCTATTTTGCGAAGGATTTTTGATTGGCTTCGTTGCAGGATCTTTGTGTCGGAGGCTTTAGCGCATCCCCACAACTGTATACCATATGTCCAGATGGGTTTTATGATGCTTTTATATAACAGTAGTTTGTTTGACAGTGAGAGTTGGGAGCGTTTGTCAAAGAGCCAGTGCATTTGTTTAATTTTAAGGTCTTTTTTGTTTTCGTTTGGCTTTGATGTGAGTGCTCCAGGTGAGCTTATGGTCTAGGTGTAGTCCAAGATATTTGATGTCCGTCTTCTGAGGTATCAGAGTATTGTTGATGTTGTTTAGTGAGCCTGCAATACGTCTATTTGTGAAAGTGATTTGCAAAGATTTGTCGCTATTGACTGTAATTCTCCATTTGTTGAACCAGTTTTGCAAGATGTCTAAGTGTGTTTGTAGATGGGCTGCTGCAGTTATTGGGTTTTCGTCTATTGAGAGGATAGCTGAATCATCGGCGAACATTGCAAGTACAGTATCGTCAGTTGAAGGCGTGTCGGAAGTATATAGGAGATACAGCAGCGGTCCCAGTACGCTACCTTACGGTACTCCAGATGTAATTTCGTGGTATTCGGAATTTGTGTTATTTACTTTAACTTGGAAAGTCCTCTGGGTTAGATGTGATTTTAGTATGAGGTACAGCTGATTTGGAAAATAGAGTTTTATTTTGTATAACAGATCCTTGTGCCATACTTTGTCGAATGCCTGTTTTTTGTCTAGGCATACAGTTATGCAGACGCGCTTTGTTTCTAGAGTCTCCATAATGCTGTTAACTATTCGGTGTCCTTGGTGGATAGTAGAATGATGCTGCCGGAAGCTAAACTGGTAGTTTGGGAGAATTTCATGTAGGTCGACAGTTTCATGGATTCTCGTGAGGAGCAGTTTTTCGAATATTTTTGGCATGAGTGGTAAAAGGCTGATGGGTCTGTAGGAGGAGGGTTGCGTAGGAGGTTTACCAGGTTTAATAAGGGTAATGATTATAGCATGTTTCCACTGAGTGGGGAAGTGGCAGAGTCGTAGAATGCTGTTGTAGATGGTTGTAAGTAACACTAGGGCTTTTCTGGGGAGGTTTTCCAATACATCTCCTACGATACTTCGGCTGGTGAGTATGGTCTCAGAGGTAAGGACATTTGGCAGGGCGCGTCAAGGAATGCGGAAATGTCGGTGTCATCGTTGTTTCCTACCGGTTGTGGCGATGAGAATACAGTAGCAAGATGGTCTGCGAATGAATCAGCTTTTCCCTTGCCTGATCTGGCCCATGTACCATAGGACTTTTTTATTGGAGGTATCTTATTAATAATAACTTTTTCGTCACTATTGATTAATTTGTTTATGTTTTATTTTTGTTTTTCATTTATTTGTTTGGCTGTTCCATGTATGTTGAAAGTATCATATTTTACTGCAAATCTTCTACATCTAGACATTTTCCTTTATTTTAGTTCCCTTTAGCTTTTTTGTCGTTGTTTTAATGATTTTTTAATACCTTTAAACTCTGCAGTTATTTTTCATTATTCCTCTTCTTTCCCTCAACTGGAAAATTTCTTTCGTCGTCTACGATTTATGCTTCCTGGCGCCTAGTCTTAAAATATCATTTTTGATTTGTTAGTTTTTTCGTTAACAATCTGGATATTCAGATTTTCCTCAATTATGTTCTCCAAACGTATTGCTGCTTGTTCTCTTATAAGGAAATCTTTTGTTTTTTTTAGATCATATTTCTGAGTTTCTTTCTTGCGTACTTTTTTTAATTTTACTCTAAATACTGCTACTAAGAGGTTACGATCTGACTGTATATTCGCTCCAGGATAAGTTTTTATTAAAATACAGTTATTTCTACATCTTATATTTATTGGTATATAATCAGTTTGATTTTCGATGGTTTTAGTAGTATTTATAGATCTCCACGTATATAATCATCTAGGAGCTAACGAATAAACGTGTTGGTTACCACAAAATCTTGTTCACCTGCAAAAGTGCTTAATGTATCTCCTCTTTTATTCTTTGCACCCAGTCCGTACGGGCAATTACTTTCTCTTGGCGACATTTTTCTATTTTGGCTTTAAAATTGTCAATTATCGTTGCCAGCTCAATTTTTTGACATTTTTTTACTATATCTATAATCTAGGAGTAGAACACCTATATTTATGATGTTAACTTGTGTTGGACTAGCGTTCATTTGCAGTGACACGATTCTTTTAGAGATGGTCTAAAATTTGTTATATATTTCATTAAGGATTTGCATATTACGATACTTACGCTGTGTTAACGTTCCACTTTGAAATTATCTGAATGGTACACTCTATTTTTGTCTATTTTACAGTAATTAACCCGCGGCCAACGCATTTCACTAATTCCCATAGTCTCAATTTTTATCCTCTCCATTTTCTGTACAGTGTTATTTATTTTTCCTAATTCATTCTTAAACGCCTCCCCCACAGATCCTACTGGGAGACCTGATACTCCTGAATATATTGTTTGAAATGCAAGCGTGGTGGTTTTACTAGAAAATATTTCTAACGATCTTTAATGCAGTGGGTCCTTAATGCCTTTCCGTATTCTTATGTCTTTGACTATCCTCAATAATTTATTCGCTTATATGGTCGCTTCTGCTACTGGGAAAAAGAGTGTGATATTGTTTTTATATAAAACCTAAAAGCAGATTTCTCACTTACGCCTTACTGTGCCCTACCGAAATCCGTCTTCTTCATCTTCGCTGCCGATGTGGTCTTTGTACTGTTGCTGCTGGTTTTGGTCTATCCCGAGTATATTATTTTCTTGGTATCATAACTGACGGGTGTTATTCTATTTGCCACCTGGGGAGGCGCCCAGACAGAGAACCAGGAACCCTATACGGAATGCACACTGATAATTATTATTTTAGGGTTTTAAATTTTTATATATACTGAATTTTTAGAAATAAAAACGCGTGTTGTACTATTTCTAAAGTTAAATTAAAAAAACACTAAATCAGTTACCTACAAGCCTGTGGTTAAAGAACAACTAAGAGTTTTGCCTAGTCGAAGGCATTAAATTTTGTTTGCAAAGTAATTGTTCGCTTTTTAATAAACACTTTACATGGTGCACCTTTGACTTTTAGCAAATGCTAAATAAACACGTCAGCTTAAGCTTTACAAAGACATAATGAGTCGCGTTAATGTATTGACGGCAGAACAAATGTTCAAATGCCCTGCAAAGCGGCAATATAGATATCCCGAAGTATAAGAGCCAGCAGACACGTATAACAGATTAGCATGTGCCGGGCCGCAAGATACTGTAAATTAATTCATGGAACTGTAATTTGTGCATATTGCTGCGGATAATTGTCGTGCAATGAAGCTTATCGCTCTTAAAAACACAATTATGCCATTAAATGGTACCTAGCCGGCCGCGGTTTCTACCACTCGAGAAAACCTGAGTCAATTGCCGTGCGCCATTTAATTACCCGTTGGCTGTTTAACGCTGCACGCCCGCGCAGCCTGAAAAGCTTTTAAAACTCGCGATTCTGCCTTGCAACTTAATCCTCCCCTTAGCCTTGCTTGACAAACTCAGCTTGTCACTCAGTTTCAGCGACATCAGGAAATAAACCGACTGGTGTATAATTTGGAACAACATAATAGGAAGTTTGGTAAACCAGAAGAAAATCAAGACACGTGGCTGTCGCTCACTTCATTACAAAGCAGTCAGGAAGTTTGAAGGCAAGCGCGCTGTTTCCTGCCGGCAACAATTTTTGCTTCTGGAGAAGTGGAATTTAAAGTTTGCTTGCAAATTCTACAAAACGAGTGCGTCTGTATTTTATAATTTGCATAACGATATTTGCACTTAGTGCGTTATGGCACTGAATGTAGCCTGTATCAGGCATTTATTTGTTTCAAACAGCTTCATGAGTTTGTTCTGACAAGCTTTATGCTGAATTGAGCAGCATGTGTGCAGATACATGTAATTACAGCACTTGCCACTACCAAAGTTCTAACAAAGGCCTGTTTGACGTAATTTGAATTGTTGCAAAGCATATTTGCTAAATACTTTGTTAAATTACATTTTAATTATATCCTGTGAAAGGATTAGTAATTCACATTGTTGCATAACTAAAATAAAGCTAATTTAGTTGCAAATAACTAATCTGCCGGTATGCAATTAGTGGGTTTAAAATAATTTAGTGTTTATATAACAAAATCATTGTAGATTATTTTTATACTTCAATAAGCTATTTACCCACAAACAATTATGATACTTTTAATAATTTTTTGGGATAATTTAATTTTCTAAAATTAGTTACAATTAAAAAAACCACGGAAAGCTCTAATTTCTACACTTTCTAGTTGGTGCCGAAACTAATTTTGAAACTGTATGACTAAAATCACATTATAAATATTTCATAATTATTTTAAATATTTAACGCTATCTGCTTTCCGTTGCCAGATACGTTTTCAAATGGTTTCGAATCAGCATCCTTACTGATAATATAGTTTGATACGCTATAGGGTGCCCCCACCTGCAAAACATATTTTTGTAATAACCAAATAGAGTGTAACTCAAATCGAATTTTAAGATTTCTAGGGTGGATTTTAGAGAACATACCAGTTGATACTAAGTGATAAAGTATATGTCACAGCGAAAGTGGACGAAGGAACTTCAAACAAAGACCAAAGTTTTTTGGAAACGGCTCTGTCTTGCATAAATCGGTTTCCTGTGCTTTAATCTTGGGGGATCTAGAAAGTTAAAATACGGGTGTGTGTGAAAAGACAAGTTACCCCAATTTTTACAGCAGAGCCAATCAAAAGCGTCTTTTCTGGTTCAACAAATTTCCTTATTGATTTCTCGTAGATACAAAGAAAATCGGACCGAGAACAAAAACTTAGCCTACAAGATATCTTAACGTAGAATTTGTCTATGTTTAACTGGAATCCGAAGTGTTTCTAATGATGATTTGTTTCCGTGTGTTAGTAGTGTTTTATCAGCTGAGAGAGTAAATAAATACTGCTTTTTGAATTTTCAGAGAGATACGTTGACAAACTGCTTGGGGGAAGCAGAAATAATAACAGAGGCCTATTTTACATTATTATCGGACAGTTTTAAAAAAGCCTTCAATAGAAAAAAACTAAATCTGATTTGTAAAAAAATGCGATTTTACCAAGAGATACAAGCATCCTATGATGAAATTAACAATTGATCAACCCCCTTACTTTATATTTATCTTTAAGTAAACTATATCTATTACCATAGCTAAAAACTATTTTGCAGTCTTTGCAAGGAAGATAATTTTCCAACAGCTTAAAGAAATTGAAAAATTGTTGCATGTAGTCCTCAGTGACTAATACTAAAATTAATATTTGTAATATGATGGTGTTCTACTTCCTTTTTATCTTAATTACCACACTATTAATTGTTTGCACGGCTATATCGACTATCTAAAACTTGAGATATATTTTTTAAATAATCAGAATTATGTCCTTGTTATAAATACGTAAAAAATACCATTTGTAGTTAAATTACAGTATTTATGTTACTAATGTAGCCGATAAAACTAATTATTTAGTACTATAATTTTATTGAAAAGTGTTTGAAGTATATACACACACTAACAATTTGTAATCCACCTTTTATTATAAAGGACAGCTATCTGACTAAATCATTTAATATCGCGTTACAATTTCGTGAAAAATACAATTTCACACAACAGTGAGTACAAAGGCACAGGGTTCGGCATGCTTGACACCGCAAAATGTGTGTGTATTCAATACGGCTCCCCACAAAGGATTAGCATTACTAAAGCATGTAAATTAGTTTTCTTTGTTGCTAGCGAAGATATTGCTTTTCACAATGTGCTATCATATACGGAAATTCCAGAGTGATTTATAATAAACTATAATACGTTTAAAAGGAACTGCAGAACTATTACGGTTATTGACTGTAGTTTTAAAAGGCTCTATGTACATTATCCACAATCAATATTTAAAAAAATAATTCTTGTAAGTTTCAAACTTCAAAATGTTTTTGTTTTTGTAGATTATTAAGAAATAAATTTATCGTAATATTTAAAATTTAAAAGATACGTTACAGGTGGTCGCATTTTATTTTCTTTATAGGTAAATATATCTGGTATTCCCATAAATACTGCTATAAAATCAAACCTATTCTTGCTTTACACAGCATAGAAATATAGCTGTAATAGCAATACATAAGTGTGTAACTGAAATACGTGTAATCTCTGAGACTGGAGGTGTCAAGAATGATACAAGATCTACAAAATCACGTTTAGGTCGGACTGTTCAGGTAGTCAAAGTTCCCCTCTCACCAAGGAGCTGTAAGACCTTGACGTGGTAGGAGGGCTAAGCGCCCTTTATAACTCCGAAAGCGATACTGGCGAAAAACTACAATCTACTGATCACCAATGACAATAAGGTCGAGGGCGAGAGGGGAAACAAAGGACAGCTCACCCTCAGGAGGTATCTAGTGGTACCACGGGAATTAGCGCACCCGAACTAGGGCGGCTAAACGTACGGTATCTCGGTAAATACCGTAACCGCAGCCCGTGGTCTACTAGTGGTACGCTGCAAGGTGACCTGCGACCGGGAGGCTTGTTTTAACCGACCGGGCTACAAAGACGACACCTTTATAAAACGGAGGAGAACACCTCTAAAACCTGTGGGAGACCAGGCGTACCCCATAGAATAAACGTCATTTCCCAGGAAAGGATGTCACCCTGGGGGCGATTGATCTTTCGTCTCAACTCGTGAGAACGATATGAAAACAATCCAGAATACGGCACGCGACAAGGAATAACAAATCTGCGGCAAAACAGAGGTGGGAAAAAACGAGAAAAAACGCTACGACCGCTTTTCCGGATGACACTGAAGAAAATGATAAAGCTGTGACACCTGAAATAGAAATAGAAGGAAACCACATCACCAAAAAGGAAATTCAAGAAATATTCTCACAACTACGAAAAAATACAGACACTACAGAGGTGTCTCACTAAGGACTGGCTAGAGGAGCATAAAAGAGAAAAATGAAAAAAACAGACCGAAAAAGCACAGAGTAATGCTCAAAACTAGAAAATGGACATTAATAAAAATATATAAAAATTATTTAAAAACAAATTTTTAGAACTTGAAGAGGTAGCAGAGAATTTTGAGGTATTGGAACATACCACCTGCTTTCGTTCAAATGACGCGATTGAACGTTTAAGACGAGTTATAATCAAGATAGGACACGGCACAAAAAATGAAGAAATGTGGCAAAACCTAAAAAAACTAAAAGATGAGACAAAAGATAAAGAATAAATCACACTACACCATATTAAAACAATAAATCTGGAAAAGATGAGGAAAATGGTGGAATTTTAAAACGATGGCTACAATACACACGGCGACAGCCACAAAAAAAGAAGACGCTACGGAGCACAGACTAAACCCAACAAAGAAAAGAAATACATATGCACTAGTCGTAGAGGACAAAGATGGTGATTATAGAAAAACCCTAAGCAAAGTGAAAGCAGCAATAAGTGACATACAAGCCAGCTGTTAATTACTGCTAAAAAAAACGATTGAGGAACTAAGAAGAGCTCTAGAAAAATTCCCGGATCAACTAACAACTAGAAAAGCAAGAGAACTGGGAAAAACAAAAAACTATTTATATAAGAGGAGTTGATGCAACAACTAGGAAAGAAGAGATACTAGCAGCCTTAGAAAAGAGAATCGGAGCCTAGAAAAAGGATATGCAATAAGAGAACGTGTAGGCCTACTCAACTGTACCATAGAAAGAAAAATAAAACTGAGAAAATGCAAGAAATGCAGGTTATACAAACATGCAATCTCAGAATGCAATGAGCCAGACAGAACACATGTGTTACAACTGTGAAAAAACAGGACACAGGGTTAAGGTCTACGAAGAGCAGAAAGTATGTTCGCTATGCGAAATGGTAGGTTACAAAGTGGGAAGTGGAGAATGCTCAGACCTTAAAGCGGCCTTGTTAAAAGCAAGAAAAACACAAAATAGTGACTCCCGGTGCGACAAGACCTGAAGACCAGGCAAACCAACAAAATCGCGGCAATGAATATTAAAATGCTACAGGGATACGCTGGCTGCTGCTGCAAAAAAAAAACGGAAACTCAAACAACATCCTGAGGAGAACAACTAAATATAAATCGCTGCAGAGGGGCACATGATCTAATAGCTAAAGTTATTAAAGAATAAGGCATAGATATACTGACAGGGCAAGAACCCAATCAAAAAAGGGCTGTAAAATACCTCTGTGGTGCTTTTATATACTTAAATAGGGGTGCATATATGATAAATTAATTTATCCAAAATGGATTCTTGTATGTTGAGTTAATAAATATTTTAGTTCACTCCTGCTACTTTTCGCTGAATAGACCGAAAAAGAAGTTTGAAAAATTCTTATGTAAACTGGGAAATAGCATCAGAAAACGAAAAAAGTTATCCTTGGAGGGGACTTAAATTCCAAAGCTTCGATCTTTGGATTAAATGTTACGAATGCCAAAGGCATAATTCTAGAAAACTGGATAGATGCAGAAAACCTGGTAGTCCTAAACAAGGGAAACAAACTTACCTTTTCATCTAGTAATGGCGAATTGGTGATTGACGTTACTATTTCTACTTCTGGGGTAAGCAAATACGTAAAAGCATGACAGGTTAAGGACGATGAAGGAAATTTAAGCTTCTGCTTAGACACAAGGACACCATCTACGACAAAAACTCCAGTACACATACGATGGCAAATAAACTCTCAGGGACTAAAAAAACTAGACAATTTTTGCAAAAATTTACCACCAATTTGACATACGGAAAAAACGCAGATCTTTCCAAAAAGAAGACTATTGCTACCTGGCCGGCCGACAGTATATTGATGGACACCAAAGATTGCAAACAAAAGGAGGGAGTGTATCGCAGCTAAAAGACAAGCACAAATCCCTTGATAGCGATCAGGAGCGCGTAACTACAGAAGCATACAAGATAGCTAAACAAAAATGATAAAAAGAAATAAGGCAGAAAGGAGCTGAACTGTGGAAACAACTCCGTGGTGACCTGCAAAAGGACATGTGGGGGAAAGCGTATCAGATTGTGACGGGCAAGATGCGCCTTTGATTAAAGACGGTACTGACAGAAAATGAATCAAAAAACAGAGAGAGGAACTATTCTTTCAGCATCCCCTCATTGCGCGAAAAAAGGCTAGCAACTTTTATATCCTGTAAGTTAAGCTAGCAGAAATAATTTGGACAATAAGACAGATTAAAGCAAAAAAAGTCCCAGGACCAGATGGCATACCTCCAACTATCATAAAAACTGTGGTTACAAAACGACCGGAACTAATTCTTGAAATCTTTAATAAATGATTTTTACAAATGATCTTCCAGAAATATGGAAGATATCCAGGTCAGTCTTAGTGGAAAAGCCTAGAGACGTTTCTGAAGCAACACAAAATTTTAAATCACTGCGTCACCCCGTAAGAACCGTAAACTCTGTGTTCTTGTCACACTGGACATCAAAAAGGCATTCAATTCAGCACCATGGACCGGCATCGTACGGGCACTAGAACGAGCCAGAATTAGTACGTACCGAATCGAAATAAAAAACGACTACCTGAGTCAACGCAGTATCCTCACTGAGCAAGGCAGCAAATTTAGTGTCTCATGCGGAGTCCGACAGGGATCTGTAATGGGATTGATACTGTGAAATATTTTCCACGTTCAGATTCTGAGACTTGTTAGGAGAACAAGTAGAGATGGTAGCTTACGCAAACGACTTTGCAGTTACCGTGCACACAAAAAGTGTAACCCTACTAGAGGACCTGAACGGCCACAGCAACCATATTGGAAAAGATCAAACAAATGGGCGTTTCTCTAGCGGTCCAAAAGACGAAGCTGCTTATCTTAGTCGGCAAACGCGTACGAAGCAGATGGAAATATAGGTAGAAAAAACCAGAATACAAAACCAAGCTGCCTTAAAGCATATGGGGGTTTACCTAAACGTAACAAAGGTTTCTAGCATGGCAGCCATCTTGGCTAGAATAATGCCCCATAGTGACGGACTAAAGAGCGGCAAACGCCAGGTCTTAGCAACAGTATTGTACGGCGCGCCTGCATGGCACAACGCTATGAAATATAGACACTATCGCAACCTAGAAAGCTTAAACAGAATAATGGCGATACGTGTAACATCGGCATACTGTACGGTGCCAACGGAAGTAGTATTAGTTATAGCGAGAATGATACCGATAGAAATCTTGACAGAACAACGACTAGAGATTCATAGGAGAAGCGTGGAGTATAGAACGCTCGTAAGGCAGGCATCCAGAGAAAAGTGGAAGATAAGATGGGAGCTATACAATGAATGGACAAAATCGTTTATACCAGACGTAGAAAACTGGTATTCCTGAAAGTGGAGAGACCTTTACCACTTCGTCTCACAGTCCTTGACAGAACATGAAGTATTTTCTGTGTACCTGTATAGAATCGGTAAACGAGACAAGGAAGAAGATTGCTGGCACTGTGGCGAAAGGGATACGGCAGATCATACTATCTTTTATTGCAATAGGTGGGAAAAGTGCGGCACAAGTCTGACGACCGAGAATATTTGTTCAATACCAAAGAGGACTGCGCGGCGGTGACAGAAACGCTTCAAAGCATAATGAAGACGAAAGCTTAAGAAGAGAACACGATGTAACCATACTGATGAAATGCTTTCTTGCGGTTCCGGGGGTGCCTTCACATACAAATAATCCAGGAGAGGTTTTAGCCGGTAAGAGTCCGGTAGTACCGCGGATTGATAAATTGTAAGACCCGCATCTCTATGATGGATTTTCTCTCCACCAAAAAAAAGTAGTCAATTTGCGAAAGCAGAGAGAAAAAGAAAGATGTTGTTGACTGAGTACGCCCATAATGACCACTGAAAAAATTTGTTTACGAATGAAGAAATGGTTACATTAAAGAAACATCAATTCAACAAACAAAATAAATCCATGATAGGTTGTTTAAAGGAGGATCTCAGCTAGTGTCAGGCGTTCGGAGAGGACATAATCCAGCAGCTGGCACGGTTTAGTAAAGAGTATGTTATGAAAGTGTATTTGACATTAACTTCGTGAAAAGAGAGTCAAACATTCAGCCGCTGTGTATTAACAGAATATTTTAAAAGGTGCAGTAAAATCTCTGAATCGCACGTTTTTTCAAGGTGAGTTTTGGATCTTTCAGCAAGACCCCATTCATGCCCACAAAGCACGGTCAACTCAAACTTGGTTGAGTAACAATGCGCCTCATTTTCTAACAGCAGAGGATTGGACTTCTGGCAGCCCAGATCTCAATCCAGTAGATTACAAATTATAAGCAATTTTAGAGGGCATGTCTGCTTAAAAGGATACCCTAATGCTGATCCTTTAAAGCGAGTCCTGATGGTTGCAGTCAATACTTTTACAATAGATGTAGCGCGTGTTGCCGTATACGAGTAACCTGAACGTCTTAAAGCTTGTGTAGAAGCTAAGGGTTGGTATTTTGAATAAGTGCGTTGAAAATATACTTACCAATAACAATTTAACAATTCCTGAAAATATTACGCAAAAACGTTTAATCGTTTTATTTTGTCGTTTTAATACTTGTAAAAGTATTTATGGGCATATTATGTACAATAAACAATCAATGATAAAACCACCAATATATATAATAAATACAACATAAGTAGGTAGAAGTATCAAATAGGTAAGGCTTTAACGTTCCCCATGGGAGCCTGCTTCGGCCTGTGAACTAAGAGGATAAGGCTATCATATTTTCGCCACTGTGTCCGGCCGTCGCACAGCATCTCTGATGCGGGACGGTGTGGCAAGCACCGCGCCTTAGATGACCGCCATTGTTGCTCTTGTTCATAGTGAACTCAGATACTCAATTACTTTTAGTGATTGAATAGGTCACCCGCTACGCATCAGAGACTTTGGGAATAAACCCGGGTCCGTCCGTGCCGCAACTCGTCCCTTAACCACGGGACCACACTAGCGTAAAAGTAACAAATGGTTCCAAAATAATATTTGTTTATAACAAATAATAAATTATTTTTCAAATTGTATGTTGTCTATTTTACCATTCTCAAGTAAAATTATTTATAAATTTCTGTTAAAATATATCAGGCTGATAAATACCAAAATGCTACTGTACTTAAAAGTGATCTAAAAAAAGGTTTAGAAATTTTGAGAAGGATTTATGGACGGATTAGGAAAACTGCCTTGCGACTTCATATCTTCAATATCCACATTAGTGTTTGTTATCGTGATAAAATAAGTAACTTCCGAAATCGTCGCCATTAAGTTACTTGTCACTATATACTCTCTCAGCGTCTTCCAAACAATTTATTTGTAAGGTGTATTCAAATCAATCAACTTTGTGTGTTTTGAAAAATAGATAGGAAGCTATTCTTTTTATATCGTCTCTCCATGTTGTCTATGGTTCGCTTCTGTTTCTTTAATTTTATCAAGGTTTTATTACTTTGTGAGTACATCTATTGTTCTTTATTCTTCCAGTGTGTCAGTTTAATTTCATCTTAAAGTGCATATTCGTTATGTCACGTCTAAAATTCTAGACTTTCTTCTAGTTTCCTTGCTGTATATTTGTTGTATTTAGCTCTTCATCTTTCTCTCAGTTTTTTTAATCTATCTAACATACACTTATTGAAAAACCGCGTCTGTCTTTTTTGTATGTGATTGTCTACCAAATGCTAACCAAGCTACTGCAATTCTTCTGCGCATATCTGCCATTGCGTTGTTCTTGCGGTACTTAGTTTTTATTTTAGATATATGCATGATTAAACTTTTTCAAACCTCCTCTTGTATATTCTTTGTTGGTTGTGATTCTGCTCTATTCGTTTGTTGGGTATTTTATTTTATTTAAGTTTATTCTGAGTCCTTAGATTTCAAATTTCATATATTGAGCACCTCCTACAGTTTTATCTCTGTTATTTATTATCACAATTACATCATTTATGGCAAAACCCTTTTTTTCTTACTATAGCTCTCTAAAAATGTTTTCCAATGCTATGATAAACAGATTTGAAGATATTCAACCTAGTTGATGAACTCTACATTATACTTTAATTTTGTTTTTTGTGTTTGTAATATTATTTTTGCTTGCATTGTAGCGTTTTTCTACATATATTGAATTAAATTTGTTTACGTATTATCTATCTGGATATTACTTAAAGAATTTAACACTGCCCATATATCTATGGAATCGAACGCTTTCTTGTAGTTAACTAGTACTATCCGAAAGGGTACATTATACTCGATTGTCTTCTCTATTAATATTTTTATTGCGTGTTAATGGTTTGAAGTACTGAAACCTTACCTGAATCCGTCATGTTTGGGAGAGTGATAGCTGGCATTTTTTAAAAAGATTCTTTATTTGTTTATGTTTAGTACTCGTGAAGACGTGTTGGATGCCGCTCTAGCAGTGATATCTAATACGAGATTGCGAGTACGTGTAAAACGCAAAGTGAAGTGTGATAAGGATCCTGCCGAGAAAGTGCAACTGCCTGAAAATGTGATTGTACTCTGCTCGGTAGGATAACAAGCTAATCATTTTGCAGCAGTGCAAATATGCACACAGCAACAGAATGAATAATTTCCCGCTAATACAACGACCTCCAACACCAGCCGAGGCTTTATTATCTCAGCAAAACCAGATTCTTGTACAATAGAATCAATTAAAACTCAAAATGAGCTTAATTTATGGAACGCTTGGCAACAATCCTCGCAACCATCGAAACTCTACAGGATAATATCAACCAACTAATGCAAAGGGTAAAAGCCTCGAGAACCCAGTGGCGGCACCCAAAGCAGAGCAAGTAACTGATGAAAAGTCGAATATCACACCGACGAAGAAGAATTAGCCAGAGAAACAAACTGGATAGTTCAGAAATCAAGACATAAAAACGGAAAGCAATTGCGTCCCCGGAGATCTCTCACAGCAGCAATCAACAAACGCTAAACAATCAGACAATAAGTCGAAAGAGAAAACACCCTACCTCCACCAATAAATCTGGTGAATATAAAAGAATACGAAACTGTACATGACATATTGCAAGCAGCAAAGGTTAGTTATAGAGTAACCGCTATGAATAATGATGTATTTAAGATCAACGTCTCAGATGAAACGCAATACCGTAGTCTGATCTCAACTCTACGCAATTACGATGTCGAATATTACACCTATGAAGACAAACAAAACCGACCCATAAAAGTTATGGCCAGAGGTATACACCCGACGTGTTCAATAAAAATGATCACAGAAGACTTAAAAGAAAGAGGATTTAAGATCGTAAATGTTACTAACATTATGAAAGAAACGAAAACAGAGAATGGCATCATCACTAAGCCACTGCCTCTATACATGTTAGATTTTGACAAATCAGAAGATATTAAAGATATTCACAAAACTAGTATGATTGCAGGATTGAGGGTAAAAGTTGAACCTCTACGTAAGAAAACAACCCTTATCCCGCAATGCAAAAAGTGCCAGGCGTATGGATACACCCAATCCTTCTGCCACAAAGAGGCAAGGTGCGTAAAGTGTGCATGACCTCACGCTACTAAGGACTGCAAGTTAACTAAACCTGCAAAAGCTAAATGCGTCAATTGTGGAGAAGCTCACCCGGCAAACTATCGCGGGTGCGTAGTCGCAAAGGAACTTCAAAACGTAGGGAAAAACCCTACAAGAAAACAAACGAAACAACCGAAGAACAACTAATGCCCAAGAAACGGCACTAATAAAGAAAACGCTGCAAAATTTTCCAACCTTACCTAAGGCTAGTACGGCTGTGCAAAATAGCTCAGCAGGTACCAGATACGCACGAATGGCAAAAGGTAAAACTCAACAAGGCAAGATCGAAGAAGCTAATATGGATGTAATCAACAAAACATTGCAAGCAATTCTTGGAAAACTCGAAAAGCAAGAAGATTCCATAAAGTCTATCTTAACTAGAGTGACGAAACTAGAAAATAGCAATAGGGTCGCGCCCATAACTAGGAAATAAAAATGGCTATGTCAATTAGAATAGCAGCATGGAATGCAAATGGGCTTCTCCAGCACGCCCATGAATTAGAACTATTCCTCTGGGATCAAAAATAGACATCTGCCTAATTTCTGAAACCCATTTTACTAAGGAAAACTACCTAAATATAAAAGGTACAAACTATACCACACCCCCATCCAGATAATACAGCAAGGGTGGATCGGCGTATTATTAAAAGATAACGTAAAACATTATGAAGAAGTAAACTACAACACTCGAAATACAAGCAACAGCGGTAAAATCCTCACAAAGTCCAAGGATTATACAGTTGCTGCAATATACTGTCCACCAAGGTACGCACTAGAAAAGATGACTTTATAAGGCTTTTCCAAGAGCTAGGAGATCACTTCCTATTAGGAGGTGACTTCAACGCCAAACATACCCACTGGGGATCCAGACTTGTCACTACTAAAGGAAAACAGCTATATGAAGCGATCAAGCAAGCTAAATGCGTATGTCATTCAACTGGCAAACCAACATACTGGCCGTCAGATAGCAACAAAATACCAGATCTGATAGACTTCTTCATACTGAAAAGCGTATCTTCCAACTACATTGGTATTGAAGATAACTACAACATGTCATCAGACCACTCCCCATTATCCTGACACTAAGCGAAACAATAATCAATAAATCATCTTCACCATCACTAACAAACAAATGGACTGACTGGGATGGATTTAGAGCAGAAATAGAACAGCGTATCAAACTAAATGTTCCACTAAGATCAATAGAGCAGCTAGATGAACAAGCAGAGCGGTTTGTAATCGACCTGCAGCAAGCCGCATGGAGCAATACCCTGAGCCAAAAAGAAAAACAATTAACGTGAACTACCCTAGGGAGATCAGAGGACTTGTCTCAGTGAAACGAAAAGCACCGAAGAAATGGCAACAAACCAGAGCTCCGGCAGACAAACAACTGCTAAACCGGCTAAGCCAACAACTCAAAGAAGAGATCCGTTCTGTTAAGAATGAAACGTTCACTGCATTCCTAAAGGGACTAACGGATGATAAAGATACCGAATACTCTCTCTGGAAAGCCACAAGGAGATTAAAGCGGCCTCATAATCATAATCCACCCATTCGTAAAATGATGGCGGATGGGCTAGAAAAGACGATGAAAAGCAGAAATATTTGCTCAACACTTAGCGAATACATTCCAACCACATCCAGCTGATGACAATAAGAACCTACCAAAGATAAACAACAGAGAGGACAGGGCCCTATTGCCAGTAACTCCAAAAGAAATTTACAATGAGATACAAAAGAATCTCAGTGCCAAAAAAGCCACCAGCTATGACTTAATAAGTGGACAACTGCTGAAGGAACTACCAGAAAAGGGTATAATGAAGCCTACGCATCTCTTCAATGCTGCGCTACGACTACAGTACGTACCGCTGCAGTGGAAAGTTGCGGAAGTTATTATGATCCCCAAACCAGGGAAGCCACCCAATGAGAAAGCATCTTACCGCCCGATTTCACTACTACCAAACATATCCAAACTGTTCGAAAAACTGCTTCTGAAACGCCTCAAGCCAATTATTGAAGAAAAGCAGCTCATTCCAACTCACCAGTTTGGATTTCGGAACAAACATTTGACCATTGATCAAGTGCACCGAATCACCGATGTAATTGAAAGAACCCTAGAAGAAAAAGAAATATGCGCAGCGATATTTCTTGACGTGGCCAAGCTTTTGACCAAGTAGGGCACGAGGGCCTCGAATACAAAATAACTAAAAATCTGCCTAGGCAGATGAGCCACATTCTGATATCATACATCTCTGGCCGACAGTTCAGAGTGAGATATGGCGAAGAATACTCCGAACTAAAAGCTATTGCCGCAGGTGTACCGCAAGGAAGCGTCCTTGGGCCAGTTCTATACTTGCTTTATACTAGTGACACCCCAATGAGTGATGGAGTGACGACAGCCACATTTGCTGACGACACTGCATTACTGGTCACAAGCAACAAAATAGAAGTAGCTACTAAAAAACTACAATTAGCCGTCAACAACGTCAGCAGGTGGACCAAGGAGTGGCGAATTAAACTAAACGAGGCGAAGTCCACCCATATAAACTTCACCAATCAAAGAATTGATTACTTGCCTGTAGTGATCAATCAGCAAACAATTCTTTACGCTAACACAGCTAAATACCTGGGTATGACACTAGATGCCAAGCTCAGGTGGAAAGCACATATAAAGAAAAACGCGAAGAACTTTGCATTAGATTCAGAAAAATGTGGTGGTTGCTTGGGCGACATTCCGAGCTGTCTCTGCATAACAAACTATTGTTGTATAAACAAATTCTAAAACCAATTTGGACTTACGGTGTGCAGCTGTGGGGATGCACAAAGAAATCTAATGTAAAATTATTCAAACCTTTCAAAACAAAGTACTGCGCAGCATCGTCAACGCTCCATGGTACATTAGAAATGAAGACATTCACAGGGACCTAAAAGTGCCTATGGTCAGCGAGGAAATTAAACGGTTTGCGAAAAAACACGAAACAAGACTACATGAACATGTGAATGTCGAAGTGCTACAGTTACTCGACAACAGTGGACTTATACGTAGGCTAAAAAGGCAAAAACCCTTTGAACTAGTGTAAGTTAAGTTAAGTGAATTATGAGCAATTAAAACATGTGAACTAAGTGTTTTTAATATATGTGGAGTGCGCCAATGGGAGTATATCCACCAACTGCTAAGACTTACCTAGATTTAAGACTTTAAACTTAAATTTAAGTGAGAATTTATTAAGAACAAATTGCTCCGTGTTTCCGCAAAACCTACTAATTCTATTTAATTTTTTTGAGTTCTTCTTCAAGTTCTACTAGCTTGCCCTTAGTGTTCTTATATTGAACGTCGATATGTACCATACAATCGTCTTACATTTTCCTTGGTGTTCTTATGACTGTATTATTTGCATTTGATTTGATTTTTTAATCGAATTTTTGTTACCCCTCCCTTCTCTTTTCCATAATCAATAGAGCTAACTAATTTTTCAATCCAAGATTTTGAAACTTTCTATCTGTTTACCTAAAGTGGTATACTCTTAGAACTCGATCTCGTTTTAGAAATTTTCGGTCTTTACTTACCACACTATCCAGACGTATTGGAAAGTTAAATAGGATATAGAAATGTACAGTAAGTGTGCCGTGGATAAAAATTTTGAGATATGCCACAAATATAGCAAATATTTAAAAAAAAATCAAAAACCATTTATTTATTTGGAAAAGTGCTGAAATTAGTATTTTGAAACGCAAAGGAATATTTAATAGTTGGTAATATTAAAAACTAATAAACAACTACTAGATAATATTATGCAACATTTTAAACACGCTAAAAGCAGTAATTTAGAATTAACCTTCTGGAATGGTCAAAAAATCTCGTTCCACTGCAAGCACGCATATTTAACTACAATGAAACTACAGATGAAACTCAGGATCATTTCGCACCCATGTTATTCGCTTTATTTAGCTGTCTTGAACTTTGTCCTACTTTTAATACTTAAAATAATAAAATAGTTAAAGTATTGAAACTTTAAAAAAATGAGGAGGTCAAAGTAACGTTGGGTTAAATACTTTGCAGTTTAAAAAAAATAATTTTGAAAAATAGAGCGAGACTTGGATATTATTATTTCGTTTTTATTACCATTTCAGAACCTGTTTCATTCATCTTCGTAATTCTTCAAGATTTTTCCCAATAATAACAGCACATAATATACAGTGCGTATCAGAAAAACTTACGATTTACAAATGGCTCTAGGAAGTGTTTTTTATGCTAGATTATTATAATTTTTGCAGCAAAATACTCTCTACAAATAAAAATTTAATATTTTGCTTTATAGATGGTACTTAAAAATCAATTGCTTCCAACAGCATAATGTTTGTGGGCTAAACAAAAATACTTTTACTCTAAGAAGGATGCTAGATTTATTGTTTTTTGTGTAAAAAAAGTTAAAATATTTATTAGATAACCAATGATTAATTAATGGGAAACATCTTTAAAAAAAAAATTGTGAGTGTCTGTAAGAACAAGAATTTGTGAATTTCTAAAGAATAATAAGAGTTTCAAAAGTATCAAAGTTTTTTCTGTAAAAGGCTGAAAAAGTTTAACAGGCAATTTTGAATGAGCCATTTTGACATTAGAGTTGACATTGGCTTCCTGGACATTCAAAGTTTCTGGAATAAGCTCTTATCCTTACTTCTCCTAGTGTTACCTAAGTGATGGAAAAGGTGTTCCGTTAAGTCACTCTCAGCATAGTAGAAGTTTATATATGTCCCAGGTGTTCAGTTCGGCCCTAACGTGCTAAGGATTACGTTAATGTTTTTGGAGCAGGTGATCAGGCCTGTTATAATTTTTAGGAAGTTTCCGAATAGCTACCGCAACCAGATTTTCAAGTTGCTACGAGCACCCAGAAACTCACCGATATCATTGACCAGGCTGCTGAGTGATTGCGGCAGAAGCTGAAGCTGCGAAGTAGGTGCGATATGATGCATTAGCATCTTGGCGAAGAGCCGGCTTGGGAAATGCAAGGCATCCTCGAAAGCTTGATGGCTAAGGTACCTGGTAGTTGGCGTAGATGTCTGATTTACTTAGGGGCTTTTTACATTCCCCAGAAAGTCACCGCATTTCACGGATCACAGACTGGCACGACAGCAGCGCTGTGCCTGTTTGAAGCGCCAATAGCGGTGGCATTGGCTAATGGCAATTTCTTTTAGTTGACTGTGTTATTGTCATAACCAAATTGAGAACATTGAAAGATTCTCTTCACTTTCGCTATCTAAGAATATAAGAGGTATCGATATGCATTTGGAGTCCTTAACCATTCACCTTACCGTAAGGGTCAGAGTGTCGTTGTCCAGGAGCTACTGTGTCAACTTCTCCTTCGGGACTTCGCTTCTGAAAAGCAAGTCTGCCGCCGGATGGGATGGAAGTATTATCATAACCTTAGCAGAACTGCGCATACAGGGGAGCTTGCGAGCTGGTTTGAAGTAACCTGTTTCTTCAAAGGGATAGTTGGTACTGAATTTGAGTAGCTGCTTAGCAGGGAAAGTGACCATAAAGCGCCGGTGTTGGTGGAACCACCTATAGTGGTGACTGTAGACGCGGCGAGAGAAGCTCTTATCAAGGATTTCAGTGAAAACAGAGATTGCAGCCTGCTGATCCTCCTCGCATAATTCAAAGAATTTGAGGAATTGTTACAGCAGATCTGGCCGTATTCACTATAACTGTATATTTATAGGAATAGGAAACACAATGTAACACATACTTCAAACGCGAGCCATTGTGTTGGCTATTATAGCTGAGATATCAAATATTATCCTTAAGATTTTGGATTAAACTTATAGAAATTTTGTGTTTCATCACTGCGCATCTCTAGATTTTTTACGTCAAAATGATTCTATTGTAAACCTGTAAATCAGAAGTTTATTTTCTGTTGTGAACTTTTACTTTTGTCTCAAAAACCAATGCATTTTCTTTGGTGATTGTATGGTCTCCGAGTTAGTTCTAAATATTTTACTTGGTTTGTAATTAGTAGTAAAGTTCCGTTTATCGATACAGATGGGAAATCCGGTTGTTATTTGTAAAGGTGACTTGGTTTGGTTGTCTTATACTCGCCAGTTATGAAATTAATCTTGGAGTTGCTCAAGGTGAATTTGTAGGTTTTTGGTGGTAATTTTTAATCTTTATTTGCAAAGGCTCTTATGTTGTAAACAAATATTGCAATTGTGCAGCTATTTGTGGTGGGACACTGGCTGTGAAGATGAGATAGAGAAGAAAGCCCAACACACTTCTTTGGGGAACACCTGACGGTATGCTAGAAAGATATATCAAAGTTTTTTGACTTGCAAATAACGATTACTAATATATAATGTAAATAAAATATAGTAAACGTTAAGAGAGTTAAGTCTAATTCTGTATAAGAGGTCGCCATGCCAAATTCGATTAAATCAGCTAATTTTTTTTCTAGGCTGTTAAGAAATGCCTTAACGGTTCTATGGCTTTGTTAAATTGTGGGATGACGTTTACAGAGTCCGAACTAGTGCTAGAGTTTTTCTAATATTTTAGATGTAACTGGAAGCAGGTTAATAGATAATCAAACATTTTTTAAGTTAGTGAGAAGTAAGCTAATATTAGCATACTTTATATATTGTAATTAGTATTACTGTAGCCTTCTTAGATAAATCGTTGAGCACCTTTTATCGCATCTTGTTATCTCTCTTTTTTTATTTGGGATTTGGTACTTTCGGTGGATATGCGCATTGGAATTACAATAAAATGAAAATCTGTCGTAAAATCTGCATGGTCGATTCAAATAAATAATAACAAAAATTTTTTTATACAGTAGGTAAAATAGCTAGGTAGTAGGTAATGTTCTAGCACAACTTATCATGTATTATCCTAGAGTTCAAATGAGAATAAATACAGGAAGGCAAAATTATATAAATTGGAATGCGTTAAATTTATAAACAGAGATAGCCTTACTTTTTAAGGATCTGGGAGTGGTAAAAAGTATTGATGTAGTTTTGGTGGAGAATTTATTAATAATCGATATTATTCCAAATATTTAATATGTGGCATACTTCAGGTTACGCCTGATATCTACACCAACTTTGTTATTTCAAACTGAACTCTATGTATATGCGGATTATTTAGTATTTGAATTAATAATTAAATGCGGCTTAAAGTGCCTGGTTTCCAATTTAACATTTTTTTAGAACGGTGCCGAAACAAAATGAAATTGAGTATGTTTTAATGGTTTGTGTTATATAACCTAATTGCATAATAAATATCTGTTTTTAAATAGCACAAAATTTAAATTACGACTTTTAAAAGACAAAAGCCCACAATTTTTTAAATGTAAAAGTATTTATATAGCTTTCAGGCTTTTTGTTTTTATGCTTAAAGTTTTTAATCGATAAATTTTTTCATTCAAAATTAAAATGATAGAACCTTTGTTGTAAAATTTTACAAATCATTTCATCGCTCCTTTAATTAACAATCTAAATGTCTAAAATTTGTTTGTTTCAAACATAACACTTTTTAAAAGTTATAATTAAATTTTCTTGATTTTGGGTATGATTCAAATGTGCCAACAATAAACTCATGCAGAGCACGCCGTCTTTGCCTTTCGGCGATTTTATTTATTTTCTGCTTCCCCAAGTTTAAACTTATTGCAATTGCAAATAACCTCGCTGCGAATATAAGGCCATTTATTAAAATTTTTCTATCAAGAGTTAATTTTTAACAAGAAAATACAATGCAAATCACATTTTTTACTATAGACCATAAATAATATATGAACTTTTTAGAAAGCTTTGTGTTTTTAGAACGAATTTTAACACCGATTGAAATTTTATGAGTTATTTGGCGGAAGGAGATAAGGCACGAACGTAAATTAACTTTTGTAAAGGTTGGACGCAATTATGCGGTACTAATATTGTAAGAGTATTTGTTCTATAAGATTATTTAAGCTTTTTGTGGTAGTTCAAAAATTTTTTTTTAAAACTAATTATTTTGAAGACGATGGATACTTATGCAGTAGTAAAATTGTAAAATAATGTGTAATATTTATTAGATATTGCGTAGTATAAAATTTAAAATTGCTACTGTGTTTCTCCTTATAAATATAAACCGCAAATATTAAGAAAAAAACAAATAAACGAGAGGAGATCCACCAATTAAAAAAAAATTAATAATTTACTTCCTACATAAAAGAATTTCCAAGATATGGGTCGCACTAAAAAATAACATACCCCGAGCGGACCATATCTAACTATTAAAGTTCTTTTAGAAATCATTCATAAAAGAATACATAAAAAATGCGATGAATGTCTTAGTTGTACATATTTGGGTTGTAGAGATTCCTTGGGGTCTAAGGGGGCGTTTTTACCAGAATCTTTGAATTATTCATAACATCTAATTTAATCAAATTGCTAATGTTAAAATGAGTCAGAAGTTAAATGGAGATTAATAAGAAAATTGTGAGGCAGACTTACGTATTACCTTAGTTGTTCTTTATTGTTTCCTTAAAGCAGATAATAAAAAATGAAAAGTGGTATACAATATGTGGGTGACACTATTAACTTTACAGATAGTGTTGACTATAGCGGAAGTCCGTCAACGCTACGTCCTAGAATTTAACATCGTGAAAACTAAATAAATGGCCATTAGCAAAGATTTGGCACCACTTGGACAATTGATGATTATTAACAAAGTTTAGTAAATATAGCTACTTGGACCAATATCAATAACCAACGGGGCACTCAGGTGAAATAAAAAAAAGGAATAGCGTCGTTTGCTAAGATGAATAAAGTTTTTAAAATCCGTAGTGAATTATCGCTTTACTTTTGAACAGCAAAAACGTGTAAGCTTCTATTGCGACTCGAAAGTGTGAGTGCAAATTATCAACGCCCGGGCACAATGGTAACCGCTAGCACAAATAACATTCATTTACATTTTATTTCTGGTAACAAGATTTCGTTTAAATTATTAAGTTTAAATAATTTTAAGCGTATCCTTTACCTCCTGACGAGGTAATTGTTTCAATTACCATGCCCGTTTTAAAAAGAAACTCAGACCACTTATCTCCACCAATCACTGATCTACAAAAACAAATATCTTTGGAAACCCGCATGTCTAGTCGAGAAAAACGTATTATCTTCCGAGACTGTAGATAAGGATAACACAACTAAGGAACTACCCAAAACTAAAATACCACTTATCTTCCTGCACGGTCCAATAATTCACAAAGAAGTAGTCAACGACATAAAAAATCTTGTTAAGGCTAAATTCTCAACAGCTCTAAATTTAAATAACTTAAATATTATTCTTACAACCCAGGAAAATTATAGAACTTTGGCTAAACATTATTTAGATAATAAAATAGAATTCTACAATTCAAGACCCCTTTTAGTAATTATAAAAACGTTCCACCTTGTTTAACAGAGGGAGATATTCTTGAAGAACTTGCAAAGTATAACCTACTAATTAAGCGGATCACTAGACTACTTAATAAAGACAAAACTACTTCGTACGGCAGACGAAAAAGCAAACGAAATATTTAGCATTATTAAAATTTTGTACTCAATAGTTAGCATAGAACCACAAAAAATAGTAATAAAATCCCTCAATGCCGTAGATGCCAGCGCATTGAACAGTCACTTATATAAAAATTGTAACAAACCGTCTTAAGAGCCCCCGACTTGTATCACGTGAATAATCACCCAATTAGCTTTAGAGTATGTAACTATTTCTCTAAATCAATAAATTACCAAGTCAAGACGTCATCGAAACGAATCTCACAAAACAACAAGAACGCAAAACACCTACGTACCCCCAAATAATATGAAATATTTCCCTCAACTCTCACGCACTATCTCACAAACCAACTCATCGTGGCAACCCGAAACAAACACCCTAATACCTGAAACCTCATCCTTAGTTAATACCTTAATATCATTTCTTATAAATCTAATCCAATCCTATATTGAACAAATCAAAAAATTTATTTTGTCCTATAATACCCTCTCTTTTTAATGGCCATCATTATTAAGCATAAAATCATACATCACAAATATCATCAATTAACACTGTTTATCTCCAAAAAGTTGGAATCAAAATTAAAGGACAAAACGGCACTACCGTGAACATTATATGTGTTTATAAGCAACCCATCAAAAGAATATTAGGACAAGACATTTCAGCAATCTTTATCACAAATGAATCTACTCTGATTATTAAAAACCAAAACTCCAAAAACACTATTTGGGTACGTAGAACAACAAACCCCACCGGTACCAAACTCTACGACCTACCATCAATCTATGCTTTTCAAATAGAAACCCCTGAAAAACCCACTTATTACCTGTACAGAAATAATCACCAACCCGACATCCTGGACATTCTTTTTTTGAAAATCAAGCCTTACAGTAAGTGCTCTCAGAACTAGACTTGGACCACCTGTCAGTTATCATTTTATTTCTAACAACACCTTAGATTAATTAATAGGATAATAAACTGGAAACTCTATGGCAAGTATCTTGATAAACAACTCCAGTATCCTAACAATCTCCAATCCCTAATCCATATAGACGAAACACTGATAGCGTCCTTAAAGTTACCAAAGAGAAAGTAAACAGAAAACGCACAAACTATAATTCATCACCTAAACATATACTTGCTTTAATTAAGCGAAAGAGAGAGAACCCAAAGTCTGGCAACAAAAAACGTTGTAAACAATTTATCTCATCGCATCAAACACCAACTATCGCAAACACATTAGTAACCAGGAGATCTGGGACTATGGAGAACAATCAAACGGATAATCTCACGAAATACTACCAATCAGTATGGGCGCTCAAATATTCAATTCTGACGCTGAAAAAAGCGAAGCCTTCGCTGATTATCTCGAGAAAACTTTTAATTCTCACAACCACATTAACCTGGTTTCCATTAACATATATTAAAACACACCAACCAATCCCGGAATTAAACTTTAAACCAACCTCATATTGAAAGAACCCACCAAAAAATCATACGCGTATTGACAACAATGTTTGACGCATGTCTACGATTAGGGTATTTCTCAAACTTATGGAAACGTGCAACTGTACTTATGTTTATTAAGTCGAGAAGGGATAAGAAAAATATTAAGAGCTACAGACCAATCAGATTATTAACAACTATTTTGAAACTGCTAAAAAGTATCCATTCTCGGATTAACAACAAAGTCCCAAGATTGAATATTCTATCAACATTTAAATTCGGTTTTGGAGAAGGCCACTCCACCTGCCATCAATGACAACGTGAAGAAAGAGGTTATGAATCCAAACAATACACAGTAACTGTTTATAAACATAGCTCTAGCCTTTAATCGTGTGTGGATCAACGACCTGAAATATAAAATCTCACTACTTCAAATATCCAACTACATCAAATCCATTTTTTTCTTCCTTAAAAATCTACCAAAAACATACATGCAGGGGTCTCTTGGGGCAGCATCCTAGGTCCAATCCTTTTCAATATTTACATGCAAAACTTTGCTACTATCAATGCTGATCTTGCATTGGACACAGTCGACACAACCATAATAACTAAAGACCAAGGCTTGGAAATGACTATCTTTGAACTACAAGATAGTAGCATTATTCTTAACAGATGGTTCAAGAAATGAACCTATCAATCAATTATGACAAATGTGTTACAAAAATCTTTACACTAAGACGAATTAATAATCCACTAGAAATCACAATTAACGGGTACTCTATTCAGTGAAACGCCAACGATGAGCCCGTTAAATACTTAGGTACTTATCTAGATACCAAGCTCACCTGGAAATACCATGTTCTCAGAAAACTAAACGAAGGACGCACAAAACTAATCCAACTCTACCCACTTCTAAACCGCAAGTCCACCTTGATCTCTCAATCTACTATTATCCTGTACAAATCACTGATACGCCTGTAATAACCATCAGGTGTGTTATATGGGGCAACACATCCAAAAGAAATCTCCGTTAATGTTCACATAATTCAAGAGTTTTTCTTCCTCAGTGTTTTAGAATTATACAACATACAGGGCCACAGCAATTCGCCTGTGGACTTTAAAACCACGAGTCTCACCAAAGCGCTCCAAGATTTTAAGTTCTTCGCAAGATGGTACAAAGGCGAGCTATACAGTCATCCACCATCGATACCGGGTTTCATCGAAAGGATTGAGGTTAAGGACTAGACCAGAAATTTAAAATCTCGCCAGTAAAATTAATAACAATCAAAATTAAGTTCTCAGCAGAAGAGTGATTTAATCTCAATGACAACATTTCTCGATTAGTCGTGATCTTATCTTTAACCAAATAAATTTCTCTTGCAACACTGGTTGGATTACAAACCTCTTTCTAATAATGTCGTATTGCGGTAGAAATTTCATATTTTTGTCAAAGATTATAAAACGATTACATCAATAAACTTCGTAGAAAAATAGCGAAACATAATTAACACGTTATATACTATTAACCAAGCTTTAATAAATTATTTGCATAGTTATAATATTTATCTTAAAGGCCAAATATGACATTAAATGACTTTTACCCATTTGAACCGCTACAAACTTTTTTTTGGTAGACAATGAGTTTAAAAAATAAAGGTGTTTAGTATAATATACAAGTAGCTGAGACAACAATTCAAAAAGTAGATTTTAAAACAATAACTACCCTATAAAATACAAGTGTATTAATGTTTTATATAAAAAAACAGACTTTCCTAACATTTTCATTGATTTTTTTATGTAGTGACAGTCTTTACCACATAAATTAATAAATTTAGTTTACAAATACAAACAAAATATGACAATCTGTGTAGTTTCAATTTCAGTGATAATATAGATACACTCGTATCTAATCCATAACGAATAAAATGCAGACAGCGGAATTCGTTGCGCTTCCCTGATGTCACCATTAATTTGCGCGCTCTTTTCCGCGTGACATACTCGATTACGCCTTTGAAAGGAACAAATTTCACCGTTACTCTCACGCGTCACCAGCGACAGCAGTGATATTATTGCAATTATCTGCAACGGCAGCAAATCTGCACCAATCTATCTTTCAGATGCATCAACAGTGTAACCTGTTGATCAAATGCAAGCTAATTACCGACGCTGCAGTCGCTCATTCGGATATCAAACAAAATGTCTCTGCGCGGCCTTTAATGGACAAACGTCGTAGCATCGATGCACATAAAAATTATTTTAATACGCTATAGTTATTGTTACTATTTTAGGTTAATGCGTAATTATACTACGTTTTTGAAAATAATTTTTATTGAAAAATAAAACGAGTGATCAGTCTGAGAAGTAATCATCATCAATTTTAATTACCACTGCTTATTTAATTAACAACTGCTTACTTCTATGGTCAAAGAAGCGTTGGCACTTCAAAGCAATTCACGTTTTAATGTCGGCTACCAGCTTATCCAAATCGTCATATACTCTACCCACTTACCAGTTTTTTAGTTTTTATCTCTTGTTTGCGATAGATTTGATCACATGGTATCCGATATGAAACCAACATGGTTATCGTAAAAACGGTTTCCATTAGATTGAATGGCAGTATAAAGGTAATTAAATTATGCCAAATAAAAATCACTGTAAATTTTTTTTGCCACTTTTGTCTAAATATTGTCTTTGCGAAATGCCATACAATTTTGCAGTAGCCTTACGTTATTAAAGAGTACTAACATAAGCAGTAATTCTTCGTGTTGTATGTGAATAATTAATTTTTAATCAAACATGTCACATCTATTATTTATTATCGAAATACTAATTACAATGGTCGCCGTAGCTGTATGACGCAACAAAACATGGTGCAATTGTTCAGTACGTGTAACACAGCATGTACTATTTTGTTAATTGAAACCTGCCAGGCTGTCAATAACATCGATTTATTTTAAGTTCCAAATTTTGCCAAATTTTGCGTACGGGTGATATAAGTGTAAAGAATATGATGCATCACACATTAAACATGAATAGATTAAGAAGATTTAATAAATTTTTTAGGGTAGTAATGGGGTGGTAAAGTGCAATACATAACACTTTTTACTAAAATGTAAATCTCAGCTTCTAGCGGTATACACTGTTTTTGCAAACGAGGCTCTGATGCTTGATGATGGACAGAATAATCTTACATCAAAGGCAAGTAAATATGTCTTCAGAATCTGGAAACGTCGACAGTAATAGAAACATACGACAAATCCTATATTTAAATTCCTCGGTCGGTCATACTGTTTATCATTATTAATATTTATTTGATTTTACTGTGTTAATAGAATGGGTCTAAACGAAATAAGCTGGCCAAAAATAGATCCTGTCATTATAATGGTACTGTGGTAAAAACGGTAACGACGCCAGAATTTTGATAACAGACACTCTAAAGTATTTTAAGAACGTACTTCTTCATTCAAACAAAATAGTTGTACTGCAACTTGCTGGAATGCCAATAAATCCAGAAAATTTAAAGAAGATTTGCAAAAAGTATTAAAATCACTAAAAGCACATGAAATAAAATTATAATCGGTGGCGGTAACGCCAAGGTCCAACGCACTAAGGTTGAAGGAGTAGTAAGAAAACTGAAAAGAAAGGAAAGATATACATATTCAGTTTCATTTAAAAGAAAATCTTGTCATTAAAAGTCCATTTTATAATTTACCCCCCAGAAAACTATATGTGTGGAAATCGCCACAAAACAGTGCACAAAATATAGTACAATATCGAACACATCATATGATAACAAATACAATATTTTAAAACAACATAACCAGAGTACCGGCATATCCAGGTGCCGATATTGATTTAGACGACAATCCATTAACAGCTAAATTAAAATACAAGGGAAAACTGATAACATGCAGAACCATAATTAAGAATACAGATGCACTCAAAGAAAAAAAAGAAGAATTGAGAATTAAAATAAACAGAAAATTAAAAAAGTAAGTCTTAAACACCCGTGTGGGGTTTCCAGTCCCCCATCGGGCGCCTCCCCAGGTGGCGGATAGGGGAATGCCCACTAGATATGGTGGGTACCAGGGAAATTAAATACCTGGGGTGGACCAAAACTGGCTGACAACAGGCAGCGGTGTTGTTAGTACCGAAAAAAGGCTACTGCAAGATTATCTTCTTTAAAGGCTTATTATCGGAAACCTGTAGGCGAAGCATTATGTAAATGCTATCCAGTGATAGCACCGCGGCGCAGAAAGCAAGGAGAAACTACTGCGCTACTTTCTCAAGTTCCAACAATCATGGCAACACAAAACCCGAATTTGGCCCCTAGTCCGTGGCAGGTTTTAAATAACCAAGGGGTGCTAAGAATCCCCACGTTAAAACAAGATAGGCACCACCCAAATGTGGATAAAAAACAGAAAAAAAACCCTAAAATTGAAACATAGAACGTAAGGAGCCTTTATATGGCTGGGAAGACACACAACGTAATTTAAGAAATGACTAGATTAAACAGAAATTCTAGGAATATCAGAAACAAGATCGCCGGGATGTAGAAAAAGTGAAATTGATGACCATGTCATATACTATGCAGGTAACAATGACACAAATCATCCGAATGGTGTTGCGATTATAGTCAACAAGGACATAAATAAATCTATAATCAACTGCATACCCTTTTCAGATCGTATAATATTACTACAACTAAAAGCGTCACCAAAAAATATTAAAATCTTCCAAATATATGCCCCGACAATGGGAAAATCAGATGCAGAAATAGAACAACTGTACGTACACATAAATGAACTAAGAAAAAACACTAAAACAGACGAAGTAACTATTATATGGGCGACTTCAATGCCACAGTGGGCCAAGGCAAAGTAGAAGACATTGTGGGAAATTTTGGCTTGGGCGAACAAAACGATAGAGGAGAACGACTAATACAATTTTGCCAAGAAGAAAACATGGTCGTCATGAACACGTGGTTCAAGTTACCACCTAGGCGCCTCTATACATGGACGTCTCCACAACACACCCCGGAACACATTATACGAAATCAAATAGATTATCTTCTAATTAACAAGAGATATAGAAGTAGACTAACAGGCGTTAAAACATATCCCGGAAATGTTGTGGGCTCAGACCATAATCCTGTTGTAGGATACATTAACATACGTCTCAAAAAACTACGAAAGCGATATAACAAGAAAATAGATTTACAGAAACTGAAAGAACCAGTCCACTGCATGCAATTGGCTCAGACTCTAAACGAAAATATAAAAGAAAGTGGAATACACGAGTTAATAAATAATGTAATTACTGATGTCGACGATACAGACCGCGCAGAGATTATCAAGTCTATCTGGAACAAAATAAAACTAGACATCACAAACACACAAAATACCATAACCGGACAAAATCGTAACAAAAATAAGAAGCCATGGATGACATCAGAAATATTAACGTTAATGGACACCAGAAGAACATACAAAAACAAAAATCAACAACAATATAAACAACTAAATAAACTAATACAAAAGAAGATAAGGCAAGCGAAGGAACTATGGCTAAATGAGAAATGCAATGAAATAGAAGAATTAGAAAAGAGACACGATACTTTTAACCTACACAAAAAGATCAAAGAAACTATAGGAGGGACTAAGAAATATAACTACAACAAAATGTTAAATAACGACAACCAACTAATCACGAACAAAGAAGATCTAAAACAAGTATGGGAAGAATATATAAAACAGACCTTTGAAGATGTAAGAACTGAACAACATATAACAACAACGGAGCATGCACCAAATATATTACAAAGTGAAACAACAAGCGTAATAAAAAATTCTAAAAACAGGAAAGCAGCGGGACCAGACCAGATTCATAACGAATTTTTGAAACTTCTAAATGAAGAAAACAACATTACTTACTAATCTTTTTAATGCAATCTATCAAACTGGGAAAATGCCTTCTGATTGGACGATATCGGAGTTTATCGTTATACCCAAAAAAACCAACGCAAATAAATGCGATGATTTTCGACTCATAAGCCGAAGTTATTTCTAAAAATTTTACACCGTAGGATATATCAGAAATGTGAAATAGATCAGAGCGACTCCCAATTTGGATTTAGAAAAGGGTTTGGTACCAGAGACGCGCTATTTAGCCTGTCAGTTCTTCTACAAAAATGCCGTGACCAACAAAAAAATATCTACGTGTGCTTCATCGACTATGAAAAAGCCTTCGACCGTGTAAAGCACGACGAACTATTGAGAGTATTGACTGAGAAAGGACTTGATCAAGAAGACATAATAGCTATTAGAAACGTATACTAGAACCAAAACGCCACAATGAGAACAGATAATGAAAATACGAAAGCTACTTCAATTAAAGAGGAGTGAGGCAAGGTTGCATCCTCTCACCACTATTATTTAATATTATTCAGAGACAGTTTTTGCCAAAGCTATAGAAAACTCCGAAGACGGAATAAAAATAAACGGTAAACTTTTTAATAATATAAGGTATGCTGACGACACCGCAATAATCTCGGATAGCCTAGAAGGACTACAACGGCTGATGGATGCAGTAAGCTGTGAAGGAGACGCAATAGGGTTAAAGATAAATACTAAAAAGGCAAAATACATGATTTTCAGCAAAACACCAATAGCACAAACACAACTTATAATATATAATCGACAAATAGAGAAAGTACAAAAATTCAAATAACTGGGAAGCTGGCTGACAGAAAATGACCCGGAAATGGAAATAAAAATAAGAATAGAAACAGCAAGATCAGCATTCCAAAAACTCAAGAAACTACTTACCAACCGCAGTCTTCGTCTTACAACCAGATACAGATTTGTACAGTGCTACATATACTTAATACTATTATATGGTGCTGAAACGTGGACCCTCAAGGCTAATACAGAAAAGAGAGTACTGGGTGTTTAGAAGAATGCTACGTATATCTTGGCCAGAGCATATCACAAACGAAGAGGTCCTGAGACGAATGAATAGAAGAAATGAACTCCTATTAACTATTAAAAAAAGAAAAACAGCTTATCTTGGACATTTATATCGGAATGACAAATACAATACATTGCAGCTCATTATGGAAGGAAAAATTGAAGGCAAAAGAGGGCGAGGTCGCAGGAGATGCTCCTGGCTTAAGAACATTAGAGATTGGATCCACATGAGTACACATGAGTTGATAAGAGCCACTAAAGGTAGACAAAATTTTGCCTCGATTGTTGCCAACATTCAATAATGAATAAGGCACTTTAAGAAGAAGAAGTCTTAGACAACAAAATGTAAAGAAACACTGGAACAACATATAAAAAACAAACAATAAGTTACAATAGAAGTAATAGATAATAAAAATAAACAAGTAAAAAAAGACCTGAACGATGAAAAAAATTAGCAAAACATAGAGAACTATATTGAAATTTACATGCAAAAATAAACAAATAGGAATAACTGTATAATAAAGCAATGTAAAGAAGACAAAAGAACAAATAGAAAATATGAATCAATTGTCATAGAAACCCAAAGAATTAATGAATACTTTCAGGAAAACAAACATTTGAAGAATTACCATCAATAATCAAGTTATAGAAAATGCGTACACACCTAAAAAACGTAAAAGATGGGAAGAGTACAAAAAAATCCTCTTCGAGGATAAACGACACTTGAACTTGAACATCAATTTAGAAGACTTACATGACCTTAAATATTTGTATCTAAAATAACGTATGCACTAAACATATCAACAACTAGAAATAGATCCTATATATATTCAGGAACAGACAAGTTTAAAGACCTAGGCGCTACATTAAATACAAAATGGAACTGGAAGAGATAAAAAAACATTTATCAAATTAAAAGTAGAAAAATGCTATATTTGGCCAATACTGTTATATGGAGCAAAATCATAGTTCCTAAATAAAGTAGAGACTTTCAAATCATGGCTACTTAAGAGGCATTTTAGAATCTTACGATTAGACCACATAACTAATGAAAAAGTACTAAGAAGGGTAGGTACCCACAAAGAACTGCTAAAGCTCGTTAAACAGACAAAAGCAAATTACTTGGGTTAAGAAACGACAAATATAAATGACTGAAAGAGATATTAATGGGTAAGATCGAAGAAAAAAAAGATCGAACTGAAAGCAACACTCATGACTAAGAGACACAAGGAATTGGTGCTACATACTTGATATAAGAACTATAGTCAGAAAAGCATAAGACGGTACTTAATATACTGCATAACCAGAATAGAACAAATGATTTGGCTGCACACTGCAAGCACATAGCGCCTTAAGAAGAATAAGAATATACCTGCCAGAGTATACTTAAATAATTTTTTTACTTTAAAAATGTAATTAAAGTAAACTTAAATATGAAACCAGGAACTTATTACTATTCTCACTTATCATACAATTGATTTGCTAGTTTGACAGTAGGTACTTTGCATGTAACAGATTTAGTAATTAAATATAAAGATTACAGCTACATGACATGCTGAAAATACCCCAGTAGCTATTCGCAAATAAGAGCTAATATAATTGCGAAGGTGAGACGCTTGGCTACGGTTCGGGCGAACCTGGGTGCATTCCTAAGACCCAGATGCCTAGCAGATGCCCTACTCAGTTACTAAAACTAATTGTATACTAGTGCGCGAGAACCAGGTAGTGAGGACGAACGTATGAAAGCTTCAACCTCTCAGTTTGCAAACCACTTTGTAATGTACCAGGCTATTTGCAAAATTTCAGTATAGAAACGATTTGGTTTTAACCTGACTTTATGAAAGAACAGTTTGCTTTTTAATGTTAGCTGAGGGTTCTTCGTATTAATATATACATTTTCCTAATTTTAACGTTAAAATCTATTGAGGTGGATAACGAAATATATTGTATCTTCTGCATGAGGCAATGGATGGACGTTTATCAACACTGGAGGGTAAATATATGTTTTTAAGGTGTATATACCACTTTTGTGTTATTAACTTTGATTCTCCATTTTCTGACCCAACACTCAAGATGATCTTTAAGTTTCTAGAGACGATATTTGGGTTGCTGTGTGATGATAGAATAACTGTGTCATCAACATATATTTAAACAGAAAGTAAACAAAGACAGCCTATACATTTGAAGAGAAAGTAAACAAAGACAGCTGATATGAAAAGTGGCGTGGCTGAGCTCATAGCAGACGTTTGATTGCCTATCTGTAGGGTCGTTTTGTTGAAATTTTCCATAACCATTTTGCATAAATGTGTGTGGTCGAGGAAGAGGAAAAAATTGTGTTGGCGAAAAAAGGGCAAGTTATCATAATCTTCGCTGCGGGGCCGATCGGAAGCGTCTTCCCTGATGTGGGTCCTTTACAATAGGATTTTTATTCCTTCCTCGCCGGGTCAAATACAAAAGAAACCGGGCCTACAAAAAACGACCTCCAGGATGTAGAAACTTCTGCCACCAATCAAACACGCCCGCGAACTCTCGGTCAAAAGGGTTTCGTACACACGGTAAAATTAAAGTCGGTCGAACGTTTCTAAAACCACTATAGACACACCAAAAACGGCCGTAGCAGCTGAGATTTTATAACAACGACGCTGCGCAGGCGAACAAAACTGCCGCGGCTATTTCTAAACAAACAAATAGCGTACAAAGGGTGCCACAAGACGGTCAATCCTATTTTAAAACCCAAATAAAAGAAATTGGCAATTGGGTCAAATACAGTAACTGAATTGTTTCATGGGCTGTATGGCATGTGGCACCATCTTGTTGAAACCACTTGTCGTCTACATCCATATCTTAAAATTTAGGTACAAAAAACCGGATTATTACGTCGCGATAGCGAGCACCATTAACTGTTATTACCTGATCAGCCGTACCAAACTGTGATATATTGTAGATAAATTTGTTGCTCAACAATCGCTCGTGGATTTTCTGAACCCCAAATGTCACAATTTTGACGATCAACGAAGTTCTCAAGATGAAAATGAGCCTAATCGCCGAAAATGATTTTGTCCGAAAAATCAGCGTCGTCTTGTTCCGTAATCCATTAAACGAAATCTTTTTACTGTGCGTGGTCATTTGAACTTTGTAAGCATGAAGATGCAAATCTTTCGTGAGAATACGCTGTAGAGAGCTTCTCGGAATGTCCAATTTTTGATCACGGTGCCGAATTGATGTTGCTGGACTCTCAGTAACACTCTATTGTCAATGATTGATTTAGTCTCGCTACATTTTTTAATTAATCTCTGCATGGTTGATAATTTCAAATTACTATTGCGACCATATTTTGTACGAAAATTGAAAACTGTAGCGGCCAAACTTTCATTATTTTTAAAATACTGCTTAATAATGAAAACGGCTTGTCCCTTCGTATAACGCTCCAATTTTAATAACCCTCAAACGTCAGCCGTCACTCTGTTTTTTATTCGTTGACAACACTTTGCAGCACCAATGGCGCGAAATTCAAATATTGCGTGAATTTTGGGACACCCAATACAAGCAAATAAATATATAATTATGAAATAATTGCATAATTTCGTCTTTGCACTTCTGTCGCCGATTTGGCAGTTTTCATAAAGCTACCTCAGAACATTATTTGGATTGGAACTCATATTACAAAAAATGTTTTCACCATTTACTGCTTCTGTTATTGTGTCAAACACTGCGCAATTGCTTGGCACATGATCTGGCAAATATGAGCGGTGAGGCATCAACAATGGTAAGTGAATGACATGACTCTATTTTTCTTGGTGGTATTCCCGAATATGGCATTATTCAGCAAAACAGAACCTGGAAGAACCTCTTGACCTCCGGGGCTTAAGCAATCTTAATCAACAGCTGAATATTAACTGAGAGTTCTAATAAACCCTATCCATTCTTCCTGCTAACTCAAATGCCAAACGATTTCTTTTTCTTCATTCTGTCTTAGATAACTCTCTTCTTGTTCACCTAAATACATTTTCAATTTCTCCCTTTTCAACTCCCACTATCTCTCCTTTTTGTCTTCAGATCTTTGTTTCTTCTTTTTTCTTCCCTTATTATCCTCTTCTCATTTTTGCCTTTTAATTCCTGTTTTCATCTCCCTTTCTTCTTACCTTCCTCTTTTCTTGTCACCGCTATGTGACAGGCTCCCTTTCTTGAAAAAATCGATCCTTTCACTTGCATTTGATATTGAATTGTAGACTGAATAGCAAAAATAAAAATGAATTTTAATTTTCAATTTAATAATATTTCCTAATATAAAGTTTTTATATCCTACACTCACTGGAACCACCCTAATAATCACCAAAGACAGAAATGCGTCAAGTGTTTAAAGATTTGGGTAATAATATCTCCCTTATATCAAAAAAATATGAGAATTAAGAAAAATAGTTCATTCAATATTTACCAAAAATTAAAATTCTAAACATTAACGTCCTATGTCTTGGATAAAAAATGTGAAATTTAACTCTTGTAATACTTTTTATAATTATTTTGCTTTCAAAAGTGGATATCAAAACACAGTAAAACAATAAGGAAGTTTTAAAAATCAGTTAAAAATTATTTATCCTTTGTCATTCTCTTATGGTGGAATTTAAAAAATATTCCACTTTAGTGATAATTTACTTTATATGGATAACACCCACACACAAATGTTAAAGTTTCCTCAGTTAATAGTTTTTTGTTGGGCAATATTGAGTCAGTCAAAACACTAAAATAAATTTAATAGATCATATCCGAGAGGACAAGAAACAAAATAATTTATTCGAAGAAATGTGTGAAAATGCAGAGTGAGATTGTAATACTGGATCATTTTGATTTGCTTATCCGTATATATAAATCATCTTTGCTTTTTCTATTTGTCACAACTTTATTTACTTTATTTACAAAATCTTTCAGTGGAAAGAAAGGTACAGACACACTCTAGCTGAAATAAGTGTTTTTATTCGATATAACAATTTGAGCTAAACAAAATCACCTTGAAGGAGTTTTCAGCAATTATAATTTTGTACGGATGGAATTTTAACTTACCGTGTAGAATAAGTTGCATGAAGCGACAAGACAGTCTACCTCCAAGAATTTTAAAGAACTGACTGTCTCACTCTTAAACATTTACTGGAGTCCGAGTCGTACAGTTACGGCCAGTTAATTTTCTTTTTAGTATCGTGATACGGTTAGGGATTGCCCAATCACAAGAAACTTTAAACTGCAAGGGGTAAAGAATTTAACCGCTATTTCTAAAAAACTGCTAGACGACAAAAACACGTTGTCCCACAGTCCACTATACAATAACTATTAAAACTGAACTACTCACAAGAGGTGGGGGTGGTCGCCAACCTTTCTTTTTCCGACTACTACTCACTTAAAAAATATGCATTATTTCCGAAATATTTAGAAGTACAATGTACTGATATTACGTGGGCAATCTGAAAAGTTTTGAATTTCAACATAAAAATGGTCCTATGTATCAAAACCATTCTGCTACTTTAATCGTGCATGCTTTGAAAGATAGCTGTTAAAAATCTCAGCTATTTTGGAAGTTTAGTTGTCGTTTGACAATCTTTTGTAACAGCTGTTGTCAGTGCTTTTGTAAAAACAGATAAATCTAACACCGTGTCGTAATTAAGTACTTGCATTTGACCGGCTGTACGTCTACGCAAATTAAAGCCAAGTTAGACGCCGTTCAGGGGACGGTCAAAAACTGTAACTTCCAAGGATAACATCGAAAAAGTTTACCGAATAGTACTGAACGACCGTCCAATCAAGATTAGAGAGATAGCAGATACTGTGGTAGTATTGAAATAACGCGTTTGTCATATATTTACTAAATAATTGGGCATGAGAAAGCTGTCCGCGTATTGGGCTCCACGCTTGCTCACTTTAACAAAAAAAAATTCAGTGGAATGAACATTTCCAAGGCCTTTCTTAAGCGGCTTCAGCAAAACGAGCCGGACTTTTTGAGTCGAATTAACACTTTCGATGAAACTCACGTTCACTATTACACTCTTCAGTCACCGGAACCGCCAAAATTTTGTTTAATGCCTAGTTAGAAAAGGGAATACAATAACGAGGTCGTAAACGGAGTAAAGTTGCATGAATGCGCTCGGTGTGATTACAAGCGATAAGTGAACGTGCGTACCGAAAGGCGATTAAAAATTAAACTGCTGATCTCGAACAATTAATTATTTAAAAACAGTAAATTAGTATGTTATCTAAATTAAATTATCAAAGAGAGAAATAGTTTAATTTAAACAAAAATAAAAATATTTCTGCAACCGCAAACAAATTATTGTGCAATGGACGCGGCCCACAACTTCAATGAAAAAGAACAAATAATAAAACAACCAACGTAGCAGGTACCAATGTTGCAACAACCAGTAATGCAACAGTCAACAATAAATCATAATCAGTAACCCTATTTCAATATGATGAATATACAACAACCCTATCGTAATGAAAACGCAACGAATTATCTACTTCTTCTTCTTAAAGTGCCTTATTCATTATTGAATGTTGGCAACAATCGAGGCAAAATTTTATCTATCTTTAGTGGCTCTTATCAACTCATGTGTACTCATATGGGTCCAATCTCTAATGTTCTTAAGCCAGGAGCATCTCCTGCGACCTCGCCCTCTTCTGCCTTCAACTTTTCCTTCCATAATGAGCTGCAATGTATTGTATTTGTCATTCCGATATAAATGTCCAAGATAAGCTGTTTTTCTTTTTTTAATAGTTAATAGTTCATTTCTTCTGTTCATTCGTCCCAGGACCTCTTCGTTTGTGATATGCTCCGTCCAAGATATACGTAGCATTCTTCTAAACACCCAGTACTCAAAAGCTTGTATTCTCTTTTCTGTATTAGCCTTGAGGGTCCACGCTTCGGCACTATATAATAGTATTGAGTATATGTAGCACTGCACAAATTTGTATCTGGTTGTAAGACGAAGACTGCGGTTGGTAAGTAGTTTCTTGAGTTTTTGGAATACTGGCCTTGCTGTTTTTATTATTATTTTTATTTCCGTTTCTGGGTCTCCATTTTCTGTCAGCCAGCTTCCCGGGTATTTGAATTTTTGTACTTTCTCTATTTGTCGATTACATATTATAAGTTGTGTTTGTGCTATTGGTGTTTTGCTGAAAATCATGTATTTTGTCTTTTTAGTATTTATCTTTAACCTTATTGCGTCTCCTTCACGGCTTACTGCATCCATCAGCGGTTGTAGTCCTTCTAAGCTATCCGAGATTATTGCGGTGTCGTCGGCGTACCTTATATTATTAAAAAGTTTACCGTTTATTTTTATTCCGTCTTCGGAGTTTTCTAGGGCTTTGACAAAAACTGTCTCTAAATAAATATTAAATAATAGTGGTGAGAGGATGCAACCTTGCCTCACTCCTCTTTTAATTGAGGTAGCTTCCGTATTTTCATTATCTATTCTCACTGTGGCGTTTTGGTTCTAGTATAGGCTTCTAATAGCTATTATGTTTCCTTGCTCAAGTCCTTTCTCAGACAATGCTCTCAATAGTTTGTGGTGTTTTACACGGTCGAAGGCTTTTTTATAGTCGATGAAGCACACGTAGACATGTTTTTGTTGGTCTGGTACCAAACCCTTTTCTAAATCCAAATTATCTACAAGCCTACCTAAAAATAACACAAACAACCAATAATTTAACAAGAAACGGAAAGCAAATAATTGTCAGAAATAAAGGAAACATATAAACACTAACCCATAATGCAACAGATTATGTTAATTTCCAAAACTATATCGAAAATCAGATTAACTTAAAACCGACGAACTAGATAAAACTACTAAGTACCTAACCACCTTAATCCAAGAGACTGCCTGGTACTCAACTGCGAAACATGCACAAGAAGCAAATATAATAATATACCTTCTACATTCGGGAATTGGTATGTGAAAAGCGAAGAGCAGAGATCGCAGAGATTCTGAAACAATGACAAAATAGTATTCAACAGATTAAAATGAAAGTTACACAAAACCCTTTATAAAACCAAAAAAAAACGCAAAATTTAAACATTGCATAAACTCACTTTCCAAAGATGATCATACAATATGGAAGACTAAAAAAATATCAAAAACCCGAAGATCGCAGTACCTCCTACCAGAAAACCGGACAGAAGCTGGACGAAAACGTGACGCAAAAAAAGACAGAAACATTCGCAACATATTTTACTCAAGTCTTTACACTACTCGGTTCCAATATTAACAACGTTGATAATGTTGTAGATTTTATAAACGTACCCTGCCAAATGTCACTTCCAATTAAAGTGATTTTTAACTCTAGAAACTCTTAAAAAAATAAAAAATAAATCTACATAAAGTACTCGGGCATAATATATTTACAGGTAAAGTTCTTAAACATCTGCCAAGAAAGACAGTAATACTGCTAACAATCCTTTATAATATTATGCTAAGACTATCATATTATTCTATAAGCTGGAAATTTGGCTAAAATATTATGGTAACCTAGCCAGGAGAACTGCTAACAGTACAGCAAACATACAGAATTGTAAGTAGTATTCTTAAAAGCCTTGGGGAAAATTGTGTACTGCTGTTTTTTTAGGTGTCGTCCAGACTTCTGAAAATGTCTGACACATCGGTTTTTTATATAAAATGGAAAGCGTTGTTTCTAATCCGTATTACCATCTGTTAAAGTCATAAATGTCAGAACAATACTTTAAAATAAAATAAAACTTTAAATACTCCAACTACTAACAAGTACAATCAGGAGTGCTTTAAGAGAGCGCGTTGGGACTGTTGCTCTTCTTAAAAATACTATTATAGCAACATTTGTGGACGATACTGCTTTGCTATCAATAAATATTAACTAACTGGCTGTGACACAGAACTTATAGAATAGACTAAATCTATTAAAAAACTGGATTGATAAATGGCAAATTAAGATAAACAAGACAAAATCAGTACAAGTTACTTACACTACAAAACGCGTAATGTATTCGCCAATTTTCTTAAAGCATACTCAAATGCAAGTAAGAAATGAAGTGAAGTATTAGACTGAAAAGTGACTTAGAAAAAACAAGTCAAAACGAAACGCCCACAAATTATGAGATGACATAGCTAATGGAACGAAGATCCAAGTTATTAGTAGAATAAACTATTGTTATACAATGTACCCTTAAACCGATATGTACTTATGGAATACAATTATAGAGCTGTATATTCAAACCAAAAAATAATTCAAAGGATTTATTTTAAAATCTTATGATCTATCACCAACGCACTATGGTACGTGTCGAACTTTACCATATACAATGATCTGAACATTCCATTTGTCACCAAGGAAACCTAGAAACTTCTACGGTATACTTCCAAGGAATTGAAGTACATGAAAATGGTCAGAAATAATCAATCCCCCAGAGGCAGAGATGGAGACTCGCACCTAAGGCAAGAGATACATGACGTGAATTAGTTAAACCTAACCTATTAGTGGTATCCTAGAGAATGGCCATCTCACGCTTATCCTATTTATGTTATATTCTTGTATATAATCTACTTATTACTCTGTACTTAAAAGTATATATGCATTTAAATAAAAAAAAATGACTCGGAGGACATATATTTTTATCAAACGAGGAGGTCATCGCAACCATAAACACCTACTTTGCAATGCAAGACTCCAACTACTATTTGGACGGGTTAAAGAGGTTGGAGCATCACTGGAAAAAGTGTATTGATTTAAAGGGAGACTTTGTTGAAAAATAAAATTGAATTTAACAGAAAAAATACTTGTTCCTATGTTAGACTCAAAACTTGTCAAACTGTCTACGTACAACTAACGTTCCTATACGACCGAATGTAATGTTAGTCGCTTGAAGGTAATCGTGGCAATATAATTCCAGTTTATAATATTCGATATTTAGATTGACTGCTGTTCCATCATGTGGGTTGTCAGAATATTTAGTACAGTAAATACCGTAATTAGGCGCGTATAACTTTTCTCGGTGAAATGAATTTCTGAGTTTAACTTACTGTCTATTTTGTTTACTTGCTCTTCTTCTTAATTTGCCTTCTCTTGTGGAAGGTTGGCAATCCATCTGGCAATCATCGTTCTAGACACCGCTGCTCTGAAAATTTCTGTTGAAGCACAGCCAAACGATTTTCGTAAATTTTTTAATCAAGAGTTTCGTTGTCTTCCAACTGATCTTCTGCCTTGTAATTTTCCTTCTATTATTTGTTTGAGTGACTCATACTTCTTCCCTTTTATTATATGTCCTATATATCTAGTTTTTCTTTCTTTAATCGTGATTAGGAGTTCAAGAGTTTTCCGCCTCATTTGTTATTCTTTGAACCCAGGATATTTTTAGTATGCGCCTGTATAGGTGCATCTCAAATACCTCCAGTTTTTTCTCGGTTATTGGATCCAGAGTCCACCGTTCACACCCATAGAGCAGAACAAAAAATATGTAGCACCTGATCATGCGCACTCTGAGCTCTAGGCTGAGTTCGCGCGTTGTAAAGAACTGGTTCATATTTATAAATGCTTTCCTTGCCTGCTCAATTCGGGATCTAAGTTGCACTGGCTATTAATACTTGTCCCCAGATATTTAATCGTTTTCACTTGTTCTATAGTATTGCCACTTATTGTTAGATTAGTATATATGTATTAGTATATGTATAATTCTTAGAAAAATCTAGAGGACCTGTGACATCAGTCTAATCGTTCGATATTGGTCGCAGGTTGACGCATTTGTCTTCTTCGGTGTAGTTACAAATGTTGATTTTAGCCAGTCGGGGGTATAATACTTGTTCCACAAATAGTATTAAATAACAAAGTTAGTATATCCAGCTCCTTGCCCTGCTTATCAGCTATTAATTTAATTACCTCAGCATGAATCTTATCCGGGCCAGTAGGGTTTTGTTCTTTTGTGCTTTGATCGTGCGAATTGCCTCACTTTAGTGATTTCTGGTGCTTTTTCATTTAGCTCACTATCTGTATCTGGCGGGTTCTCTGTTGTCACAGAAAAATTCTTCTATATATTGCTTCCATCTATTGAGTTTAACTGTTATGTCTATGATTATTTCATTATTAGCGTCTTTCAGGATTGTTACAGGAGGTTTCCGTCGTTAATTTGTGATTTTTTTGACTTTTTTGTGTACATTGAATAGATTGTGTTTTTGTTAAAGGTTTACTATTTCTTTACATTTCTCAGAAATGTGCTTTCCAACATTTTTTTTGCGAATGGTTCTATTTAGTTCTATATATTTCACGGGAACTGTTTTGTTCCTTCTTCTTTCATGCATGTCTTAGTATTTTTTTTCCTTTTATTGCTTTTTCCATATCCGATTTCTTATTTCTGTATTTCTGTGACTGCTGATTTAACGTCTGTCCAGGTTTGTTCTACTTGTACCGGATTCAAGGTGACCACGTCTTTTAGCTTGTTCTCCAGCTTGTTTTTTATACCTTTTCTTATCTTATTATTTTTGAGTTTATCTAGAACAATAATCTTTTAGGGTTTTGGTTTTTTTATATTTTTAAAACGTCTCACCACGACCGGGTTGTGGTCACTATTAATATCTGCGCCCGGGTAAGTCTTTACTGATTTTTTATATTTATAAAATTGTGGTGCGATCATGATAAAGTCGATTTGATTCCGAACAATTTTTTCCGGCGTGTGTTGGGGCGCAGTTCACGTGTACAGTCTTCTTGTTTGTAGTTTGAAGAATGTGTTGGTTATTAAAAAGTGGTTCTCTACACAAAATTAAGCTAATGTGTTACCTCGAGCATTTTTTGTTCCCAGGCTGAAAGGCTCCAATCAATTCTCCTGATCCTATTTTGGCATTTAAATCACCAAGTATCACATTTATTTCTTCTTTTTTCGTTAGGCGCAAGGCCTCATTTACATTATTATAAAATTCTTTCAGTTTTGTCTCTAATCTTTCATTTGTAGGTGCATATATTTAAATGATATTCATTATTGTATAGGTTGTTTTGAACTTATTTAGCATGGCACGATTATTCACGGGAATAAAATCTCTGACTGATTTTGTAATATCATTATTATATAATCCATGTTAATGATCATGTTCGGAACCTTCTGAATAGTATATGTACCGTTATTTGTGCAGTCTTGTGCCCTGTCATCTCGTTTCATTGATACCCAAGATATCAAAGTTTAGACTTTCATTTATTTAGCACCATTATTTATTTTGCCAAGAGAAACTAGGCTTTTACATTTCATGTTGCTATTCTTACTATTCGTTTATAGATTTTAACATCTTTAGTAATATCTTACGGGGGAACTCTTAGCACTCTCTTCTCACCTAAGAGTTGCCCAATGTCCCGTGCCGTTTTAGTCATGTTTCTGCCATTTGGATTATTTGGAAAAATAGTACAATAAGAGTTCCGTTTCTTTTGTACCGCAGAGAGACATTTTTGTTATTACAGTTCCGCTCTCTAGTATCCAGTATTTTGCTGTTTTGAAATCATTTTTCGCCCGCCCAAACCTGGTTATGATAAAACTGCTTCCTTTTACCATGCCTTGTCTGTAAGAGTCCCGCCCCTAACTTGGAGAACCGCCGTGTTCTGTGATAGTCTTGGTCTGCCCCGGGGGTACCCAAGGGTATTTTATTTTGCCAGTACCCACCATATCTATTGAGCTTTCCCCTATCTAGCAACCCTTCGCGGGACTTGTTTATTTGAAAAAAGCATTTAATTGTTTGTATATGCTAATACAATCCATTGGTATTTCATGTTAATATTTTTAATTTAGTGATTACAAAGTGAGTAGATCTAACATTCTAATTATTTTTTATTAATTTCTCTTATCACATTCATGTATTTGCTCAATTCATGTGTAATTTTAATTTTGTGCTTCCTGGGTTCTGCGTATTTTGTGCAATTTTTATTACATATTGAGAATATGTTTTGAGCTGTGCAATGTTAGTATAAATTTTATTGAAACATGAACCTAAAGCCGAGTAAATCTAACGTCCCCTATATTTGAGCGGGCTATTTCCATTATAATTTATACATCTTATTTTAAAGATTTTTCCTCTTTCAACAAACCTAATGTTGAATGATTTTTCGTTCATTCTGTTCAACTAGAGGGCTTAAAACAAACATTTTTGGTGTTACTAAATTTTTTATATTAAGGGAATTGTAAATTTTCTCTGGTAGTAATGGTTCAAATTGTATGGCAGTTTTGAAGTTGTTTGAAATTATAGGTTTTCTTGTTGTTTTCCTTATTTTGGGATCAAAAAAGAATATTGTCGTATAACTTTAAAAGTCAATTTTTTATATTCTATACATCACGTGGTCAAATATATGCAATTCATTTCTTATTTGCTCATTGTTTTAAGAAGGGATGAGAATTCTTAGAAATTATTGGAAAATTTGTTTCTTTATAGATTTGTTTGCAAATCTTCAATCATCTTCTGGTTATAGTTTTTAATGCTTAGAATTCATTGTTTTTAATACACAATTATATTATGCAGAGTTGTAGATATCTCAGTTAAGATCGGTAGAGGTTTTGATTTACTATTACGGTTTCTACTTGTTTGTACCATGCATTACTTCATCTTTTCTTAATTCTATATATGCTTTCAGTTAATGTAAGGTTATTTAGTCAGTAGCTTATTTTTATTTATTTAATATTAATATTTGACAGTACTTTAAGGTTTTTGATGATGTTATACAGATATTAGATATATGAACAAATAGAAAATCTCTTTTTCTCACAAAAATGCTACAAAAATAAATATATAATAATTTTCTACTAAAATATAGCAAATTTACTGTAAGCAGTTTTCATCGTAAATGAGTGGTTGTTTTATATTTTTCAGTTGTATATTTAATACCTGGCCTTAGTCGATTATGAAAACGTTTTTGACAAGACAGAGTTGTGGACCGTGGAATATGCTTTAAACAACAATAGAATTGATTCTCTTTATATAAATCTAATACATAATATCTATAAAGAGCCATGATAATAAAACTACAGGTTACCACAAAAGTCATACCAATTTATCGAAGTGCAAAACAGAGAGACATACTACTGCCAAAACTATTTACGCTGGCAATGGAAGATGTATTCAAACCTTTACTCTAGGAAGGAAACGACATAGAAATTAATGGAAAACGGGTAAATCATATTCGACTTGCTAACGACTTTATCCTAATTACTAACAACTTTAAAAACCTACAAACCAACTCTGAGAAAGTTCCATCAAGCATACATTTGACAAAAACGAAAAAGATGACGAATAATAACGACAAAATTAACATCTAAGTAAAACGTCGAATTATTGAGAATATGCTTGATGTGCACTTAGGACAAATAATAAAATCGAACAAAGAGAACCAGACTGCTGAAATTAAAAGAAGAACTGGACTCACTCCCAAACATGGATTCTCACCAAACTTATTAAGACGTACAGAGCAATGGAGAAAACTACGTTGGGTATCATTTTAAAAGACAGGAAGACTAATACCTAGATTCGGCAAAGAAGGAAAATAAAATTGTCTGATCAGGTAGCCAGACTAAAGTGGAGCTGCGCAAGTCACAACGCAAGCAATGTGGCGAAAGATGGAATGCTGTAATACAACGGAGGAGGCCATATATAGGCAAAAGAAGTAAAGGATAGACAACAAGTTCTTTATAGAAATGCTGCGGCCTAGCGACTTTCACCTGAAATTTTAATATCGATGCGTACAGTGCCTAGCAAAGTTTCGTTTTTCGAAAATCAAATTGACAAGGCTCAAAATAACTAGACAGCCAAATAATCTAACATTTCATGCTAATAATGAAAGCAATATGCTTTGAATACGTGATGTATGAATACCTGCATGACTAATTTTTTCTTTACAATAAAATTAATGAGCAAGGCTGAGTACGAAAAAAACTGATTAAAAATTTATTGTAAATAAATAATAAAATATGACTATAAATTAGAAACATGCAATTATTATATTATTCTAGTAAAGTATGAATAATAAATATAATAAAATGTACAACTAAATCACAATCCAGTATAATACTTTATATATTTAATATATTTATTTATAGTTTATGTGGTAAATTATCGGTAAACCATAATTTCTTCTCTCTTTGCCTGTTACTTATCAGTGCCATAAAGCGTTTATGTTTGTATGGTATATCAGAATATTTATCCTAATAAAATAGGTGTCGTTAAATTTCTTTTATTGCACTTGCATATTTTAAGATAATATAAGTTTTTTTGTGACCGCCGTGTATCGTGGCAAAGCATAATATATTTAGTTTTTATTCTAAAATTGTAATTGATTTACGCTAATTCAATTTTGTTTTAAATTTGCTGCATTATTGGCTGTAACAATTGTTTCTCTAACTATTACAATTAATAAAAAAGGCTTTTAAAAATAAACGTCTAAATATGTTTGTTGTTTTTCTTTTACATCAAATTATTTAAATGGTTTACTTGTAATATATGTGCTTATATTTTCATTAGGTTAAAAGGTTCAAAAAGAAAATAGTATTAAATTATGATTAAAAAAGTAATGTTGATAAAATAAATGTCTGATAATTAAGCGCACTTAAGTAGCTCGACAAGCAAAACAGGAAATAAAACAAAACAGAGCTGTGTAAAGTATATATTGGGAAAAACTAAATTAACCACAAAGTAACAATTAAGCAAACAAAAAAACTGAGGAAAAAACAGTACAACTATGCTTGAATAACTTCTAACATGGTAGGCGGCAAGTCAGTTGTGCACTCTCCAGACTGCGGGAAAAAAGTGCTGTTGGGAACAAATGCACGACGACAACTAAAACGAGACTTACCGCAAGTAATGGTCTCTGGTAACCTGGACGGCAGATTTCGGCGTGCTCTTCGTTGGCAGCTTCAATCCTGGGGCACCACGGAAGGAGCGAAACGTACAATAGGCAACGACAGCCTGCCAGCACAGCGCAATAGAGCACCTGGGTCGGTTGGCCGGCGGCTTCGTCGCTCACGGGGGTTCGAATAGGTTTGCCGGGCGGCGGTAAAAATCCCATTTTGTTGCGACTAGGATAGGTTGGCGGACAGTCAAGGTTACAGGTAGAGATGGGATTCGGGACAAGGGTTTAGAGATGAGCACCAAACTTATCTGTGAGGTAATTTTCTAAAAAGCAACAGAAAGTTAAATAAACTAAAAATAACTGAGGGAATTATATCTAAGATTTAATCAAGATTGCTGCGACGCCTATAAGTGACACAGTTTAACTAGGGGTCGCTTGACACACCCATTGGTCGTGCGCACAGTGGCAACACGAGCAATGTCGTCCCGACCAGGATGTAACTCGGAAATTCTTCATAAGCGCCATTTTAGGGGTAGACATAGCTCGTTCTTGATTAGTACGAAAGTACCTATGTCAATGGGGTTAAAGATCTTCGCCGTCGCCCATTTTCCGCGCTGAAAACACGTGTGAAGAAGTTCGTCTCTCCAATGTTTCCAGAAACCCTGCTGAAGTCTCTGAATGAGTTGCCATCGCGATAAGTGCGACAATTTTACTTCAGACAAATCGGGGTCAGGAGGGACTGTTAAAGGCTCTAACGTTAGAAAATGACCGGGCGTCAGAACCGACATATCTTGAGGATCCGAACTTATAGGGCATAAGGGTCGCAAATTGAGCATAGCTTCTATTTGTGTGGTAATGGTACAAAGTTCCTCATATGTTAAAATTTGAGTTCCCATGACACGTGAAATGTGTGACTTTGTCATGTGGGGCCGCAGGAGGATTGCAATGGCACATAGCTTCGGCCTCCACCGCCGAACGTATCATTTCTATCAACTCGCGGTTAGCACCGACAAAATTAGTTCCACAGTCACTGTAGATTTTAGAACAGCGATGTCGCCTGACAATGAAACGCCTTAAGGCGGCGAGAAAAGTTTCTGCGCTCGCATCAGAAGCTACCTCAACGTGCATCGCTTTGGTGCTAAAACATATGAACAGGCATATGTAGGCCTTCTGTGACCTGATTCCTCGTCGTTTGGACATGACCATGGGCAACGGTCCTCTATAATCAACGCCCAAGCAACTAAAGGGTTTCGCCTGTAAAACACGGATTGATGGCAAATTTCCCATTGGAGGTCGTACCGGATGGGGATTAACTTTAAAGCAACGAATGCATTTTGCCAAATAACTTCGAACAACTTGATGTATTTAGGGTACCCAAAACCTTTACCTTACTAAATAGCAGGTGGTATTCACACCAGAATGCAAGTTTTTATCATGGACATTTTTGACTATAAGCTCTGTTAGCTTATGTTTACGAGGGAGTAAAGCGGGATATTTTGTATCGTACGGCAGGTTGGCTTCCTGAAGTCGTCCGCCCATCCTTAACAAACCGTTTTGATCCACGAAAGGAGCTAATCTTTGTAAGGATTTGGCACGCGGAAAATTGTTGCGTAGTTTATCTAATTCTTGGCGATAGAACTTGGGTTGAACCATTTTTATTATTATCAATAAGGCATTGAATAATTCTAACTCACTCAAGGCGCCCGTTTAAGGAGGGTTCTTTTTACGACAGATATTGAAAAATCTAAAACAGAACGCTACGATACCCTGAATCTTTCGTAACGATGAGAATTGAGTCAACAAGTTGTCAATTAACGAAGTTTCGGAGCCGTCGCTCTAGGGATTTAAGACGTCTGTCCGCCATTTCAATGGTTTTTCCGAAGGTTGGGGGGTTATTTTCCTTAAAAGGTAACCGAACACCAAACCGGAAGGCAGGCGAAAATGCGTTTTGGAAAACCAATTTTCTATTAGCTCATCTTTTGGCGGTTTGACTGCAACATTGGGCACCTTTATTTCCCAAAAGCGTTTCAAAAGACTGTCACAATTTTCCATCAGCGCTAAAAAGGAGTGTTTGATTAGCTGATCTAGTGCTACTGAGGTTGAATCTATCAATAGCCAACCAAATGTAGTATTAATAGCCGCGGGAGATCCATTCACGGACGGAATGACACCATCTCTCAATATCGAGGCATAAACATCTGCACCCAGCAATAGGTCTATAGGCCCGGAAATAGCCCAATCTGGGTCAGCTAACTGTAGACCTCGCAGGTGAGGCCACTTAGAAGGGTTTATATTGTACGTGGGTAAGGGCGAGCAAATTTTAGGCAAAACGATAGCTTCTAGATCTAGGAGGCAGTTGGTACCGATTGATCTAATCATGCAGGAAGTAGAGCTGTGGGAGTTGCTGACAGGTACTTGATCTAAGCCACGCACGACTGTGGTAGAGGACAAGCGCGGGAGCTTCAAACTCGTAAAACAGTCTTTACTAATGAAACTAGATTGTGATCCAGTATCAACCAGTGCTCTTACCCTTTTGTAAGATCCTGAATGATCCCGAATTTCTACTATCGCGGTAGACAATAGTACGGTCGCAGATTGACCGTTAGTTGAATTACATGCTAGCGCAGGCATTGGTTGTATTGGGCAGTTGAGGGCGCCGTGGTTTGAGGAGGATTAAGCGGCTCACTGCGATTTATCGGCTTGAGATGAAGCAAGGTCTGCTGCTTTTGATTGCAATGATGGCTGACTTTCGATCCCGACGAGACCGGGCTTGGAGCAGGGAATATTTGTTCAAAAATGTATATAATATTAAAATATTGGTTATCTGTCTGTTTGCGTATTGTGTTCAAGTCAACAAACTCTTCTTCACTTGCTTGGCTCATGTTGCGTTGAATTTAGCATAAAAGCCGTCGAGCATCTTGAATTTCAATTTGAACAAAGTTTGCACTGATGCATCAATTGTGGCAGCTTACGCAAGCTCAGGCAGTTCGCTAATTCGGCTAACTATTATCGTTTTGACAGCAATTAGTTCACGTTTGTTGGACGGAGCCATTTTCAACAAAAATTGACAAAGAATTAATTCTAACAAAAGTGCTCGGGCAAAATATAAAACACAAAAGGGTCAAAACGCATGTAACGAATTAGGGTGCGAAGGATCGACCTTGGACACAAAACAGCAAGACTAACGCAATATTTCGGGCCACAGCAACACAGGCAAAACTAGCGAACGACATTTACACAGCCCGTTCTTAATTTTATTCATTTTTGTTTAATGCAAAATGCTCTGATTTTCCCGGAATAATTCGATCCGGCTCGAAGGACCACATGAATGTTTGATAATTAAGCGCAGTTAAGTAACTCGATAAGCAAAACAGGAAATAAAACAAAACAGAGCTGTGTAAAGTATATATTGGGCATAACTAAATTAACCACAAAGTAACAATTAAGCAAACAAAGAAACCGAGGAAAAAACAATACAACTATGCTTGAATAACTTCTACTCTAAAGACTGCGGGAAGAAAAGTGCTGTTGGGAACAAATGTACGACGGAACAACTAAAACGAGACTTACCGCAAGTAATGGTCTCTGGTAACCTGGACGGCAGATTTCGGCGTGCTCTTCGTTGGCGGCTTCAATCCTGGGGCACCACGGACGGGGCGAAACGTACAATAGGCAACGACAGCCTGCCAGCACAGCGCAATAGAGCAGCTGGGTCGGTTGGCCAGCGGCTTCGTCGCTCACGAGGATTCGAATAGGAATGCCGGGCGGCGGTAAAAATCCCGTTTTGTTGCGACTAGGGTAGGTTGACGAACAGTCAAGACCAGGTAGAGATGGGATTCAGGACAAGGGTTTAGAGATGAGCGCCAAACAATAAATGTGTACGACATTTGGCCTACTTAATTTTAACAGACATTAATATTCACCCACTTAAACTAAAACTTTTTCCTCTGCTATACTGAAATTGTTCTGTTCTTTAACACTTAAATATACCATTGTATAAGTTTGTAGCCTCTACTATTTCATATTATATTATTTTATTTTAAATTACAAATATTTACTATCAAAAATATACGTATTTGAATTAGAAAGTAAAGGAAGCTGCCATATAACTTTATTTCCATTAATGAAGAACAAATTTATATGTCACTTTGATATAGTCTCTCTGGTATTGTTTAATGACTTTTTTCGTTTTTGCGCAAAGAAGTTTTTTGTGTATCCCCTTTAATAGGCCAAAGATGTAGTAATTGGACAGCCTTAGAAATCAGTACATCTGCTCTCTATATGTGATGGCCCGTGCGTGATGGGCTAGGCAATTGGGTCGGCTTTCATCATCTGTCGTTAATACGTTGTGCATGTTCCATACGACAAAATATGACAATAAATTTTTAGAAATAAAACCACTATTATCTACATAAAACGCGTTTAAACACGTTGTTCCTTAATGGTGTAATAACTGAATGAACCATATATATTTCTATTCTGTTTGCTCCTTGCCATATAAATGAACGATAGAATAGTGGGCGCAGCTAGCTAATCGTCATCCCTTGTGCACATTTAGTGTTAGGCATTAAAACCACCTATTTTTACCCTTGCAATTCTAGATATGGCCAGGACTTGTCAATTGTAAAGGGTACACCAAATCTTAGGAATAGCGACTATTTATTTTTCAGGCTAAAGTAACAATTTCTAATGTCAACCAACATTTGAAGTGACATTTGTCGTTATAAGGTACAAGAATAGAATGTTACTGAAAAGCTAATAGAAATCTTCATGCGTGAATTAGAACGACTTTACCAACTGGGTTAATTGAAAGCAGGGGTGCTCGACTCATCAAATAATGTTACCGAGATAAGCCGGGCTAACATATTAATCTGGTCAAGCAGATGCAGATTAATCATAATTTTAAAAACAAGTATTATCTTAAAACTTACAAACAATATAGATTGGTGACATTCACATTTTTACAAAATTATTTCAGTAATGACACGTTCCACAATCAATACAACATTACCTACGATCGAATTTTGTGTGAAATATATTTGATACATCCTAAAGTTCACGTAAAGTGTGGCTTTAGTTTTACTGTCAAAATGGCAGATAAAAAACGAGTTGTAAAATGAATTTGAGTTGAGGGAAAAAGTACTTTTGCATTTTAGAATTTTACGTGAGTGGTTCAAAGTCAATTTCAGCACCATTTCATAAAAAACCAACAAAATTCTATTCGAAATTAGTATAAGTTTCAACAAACAAGCTGCGTTTGTAAGGGCAAATCATGTGGAAGACTTTTGACTTTAGAGGTCGATCTGGAAAAAATAGAGGGTTGTTTTTAAAGTTGCCCGCAAATGTTTATAGTGAGAGCGAGTCGGGTGCTTGCAATTTCCTAAACAAGTATATGGGGCGTACAGCGTTGAGTGTTTAAAAATTACTCCTTATAGACTGCACTTGCTTCATTGTCTAACCCCAAACAACTACAGATTTTGCATTGATTTTTGAGCATTATTTCAAGCCCTACTCCAAATTACAGTACAGTGATAAGACTGTATTTTACGTGAGTGGAAAAACAAATATGTTTTGTGATACCTCCATATTAAAAATATATGGTTTGTACTTTTTTCTTAAAAAACTATAAATGTTAAACTGTTCTTGAATTTGCTAAATATATATATATTATCATTCTGTATGAAACTTTCTCAATGTAAGACAGTCGCAGCGGCGATGAGGCGTGTAAGAAATAATGATCGACATCTTTTACGTCGGTCACCAAGCCCACGTGACTTTACTCCGTATGACTCCTTTTTACGGGGATATGTGAAAGGCCACATCTATAAACCAGTACTTTCCCAAAATGTTCATGAACTGCAAAATCACATTAGCGTGATAGTGCAAATCATTGATAAAAACATGCTAAAACGCTTCTGGCAAGAGTTAGATTACCGCATTGACATTTGCACATTAGTAAAGAGCTCTGACATTAAATATTTGTAAAATAACTTTCTGATAGCTCTTGCAAATTGAGCTTGGACAGCTACATGTATGAAATTACAATTTCACCATATAACGTATGGATAAAATATATTTGACAGGTGTAATTTTAAATAATGCAAAGCCGGTAGCTGAGTGTTAAGGGTTAGCACATATTCTTTGAGTTCCAAAAATGTTATTACTATAAGTATTACAAAATTACATAATTTCTCTTAAAACTCTTGATAAATTTTTAATAATATACAGTACACCTAATTCTACGATTAACAAACGTTTTTAGTTTGACCTAAGCTGCTACGTTACTTGAGTTTTGATTTTATAATCCGTCTATCCCATTTTTTTAAATGGCTACACTGTGCTGTGCTCTGTTTTACACTATTCATTACACTATTATAGTAACTTGGTCTTTTAGAGCCGTCGCATTAAATATTGAGTGTCATAAAGTTGCAATATTTCAACGTTTGATTGTTTATAGAGCTTTTCCGCATGACTCTTGGTAACCTTTATAATTTTTTTTGTCGTATACCAGAGTTTTTTGTGAATATTTTCATTTCTAACTTATCAAAGAGTATTTACAATATTATTAGCACCCAGTTTTAAAATACTTGGAGGCAACCATAACTGCTTTCTTTGGCCATGTTGATTTAAGGCCTTGCTGGTAGGCCAGTACTTTGTTCTTTGCAAAAGCTAATGCATGTTTTTATATTGAAGTATTTTTTAAGATATTGATCTAAAATAAACACTCTGTATATCTACGTACATTTAATTAAGCATTTGTTAAGTAAATTTGGGAATACTTGTGAATTATTAACGCCAAGGTAAGTTGCTGATTTTTGTTAAAATTTGAAAGTTAAGAACTGAATTAAAAGAAACCAAAGTAAAATGTTTGCTTTTTATTTGCTTTACAAAAAGATTGAATAAAATATAAATACATTTTTGTTTCTTTAACTTTATGTAAGAAATTTATAGTAAATATATAATTATTTAAAAAGCTCATAAAAAACAAGTAACTGTTCATTTTTATAAGTGGTGTACATGTTGCAAAAGAGGTGGTTATTTATATATTTTCTTCGTCCATCGTTGAAAGTTGGAGGATAATGAATGAGCACATGTAGTGTATGATTTGCAATAAACGAGCGAGTAAAGCAACGAATATGCATCAAATATAATGAGGAATAGTACATACAATACAGAAAGAAACGAAAATGTATTAAACGTAATCTACATTCTAGAAAACCAACAACTAGCGGAACATCAAAAGACCAAGAACAAGAAGCTTTTTGGCAATTGTAATTTTTTTATTGTATGGCTAATACTTTGTGGAAGACCAGGTATACAGGTTGTACAAGTTTTTATTATTTCAATAGAGAGGTAAATATAGAAATGGTTGATTCAGCAAACTGTTTTTTTTAACCATACCCCCACAGATAGATAGTTCGGGCAAAAATAAGAAGGAAAACCTCTATGAATGAAATCGCTACCCCCACTCTTTCGTAACCAAAGTGGCGACTAAAATTTTTTGGAATCTGGGAAATCGAGAAAGCTAGCGGAATCCAGTGTTTGCCGTTCGGTAGCCTGAAATCTTACTAGAAAAACAGCGTTAAGATTCCGACTGAAAAAAGTAAGGAGTGCGTTAGAAATAGATTCAAAAATAACTCGAAAATTTCTTTTTTAGGCTACCACCGTGGATATTAACAAAATAATAATATTAAAGAAATATCAGCGAATACTGAATTTGATTACTATTTCATAACAGTAGAACTCAAACAAGAAAAACCTAAGATGTACAAGCAAGAAGAGAAAGAAGAAATATATATAAAGTAAGTGCTGTATATTAAAAAAAATAAAAGAAAGTTTTATTTATATAATAAAAAAGATAATTACTGTGTAGATGGGATTAAATATAGATTTAAATTTACGGAAACAATTTATTTGGAAGTAGAAAAACTGTAGGGATGGAAAAGAAAAGAAGTCAAACTAAGTGATTTAACGAAAAATATAGTAAAGCACTGACAAGCAAAGCAAAAGCGAGGCTAGTTATGTTAAATTAAGGGGCTCGTAAAACTAAAGAAAAATATAAACAGCAAAGAGGAATATTATATACGGAATTTCTTTGAAAAAATATGAACTAAGAAAGACTACTACGCGAGTACCGCTTTTTTATAAATAACAGAGAAACCTAATTAGAGCCAAAAAAGAAATAGTAGAAGAATCTGAACAATAAATATTTTATAGAAGAGATGAATATCAAAGAAAACTATTTACAAGAGAAAGAAGTTGAATGGGCAGATGAGAAAATAAATCTATCATAATTAAAAGGAATTCCAGTAACTCTAAAGAAAAATGAATGCTCAGAAAACGATGAAATATCAGCAAATTTGGTCAAATTTGCTGAGACAATAGCTACATAAGAAAACATAATCACTGATAATGAAAATACAGTTAGAAGCAATAATTTGTCCTATCTTTAAAGATGAGTTAATATCATAAGAGTACCACTAGATACCGTCTATAGGATTCTGGTAAAAATGATTGCAAATTAAGTAAAGGTATAAGCAGAAGAAATCGAAAAAATAAATCAGTAACTGACTACATAATCGCACCAACACAAATACAAGAAAAATTATATGAATATCCATCCTTTTATCTTATTTATAAGTTTTAGAAAGCATGCGATAGTATACTATGAATAATCCAGCGCTGAAGACCTTAAAGGCTCATAGCTTCTATTTTCTTTATTATCTCTTTCCACTTCTTCTTGTTTCTGGTTACGTCCTGCCATTTTTTTATCTCCAGTGTTCTCAGGACTTCGTCGCATGCCTTTAGATATTTGCCCCGTGGCCGTCCTCTCCCCCATATTCTTTCTCTTTTGCTTAATACCTTTTTTGTCCATCTGTTATCCGCAATTCTGGAAACGTAGCCGAACCATAGTAATCTAGTTGCCCTGACTTTCTGGCTTATTGTTGGTTCCCGATGTAGTTGTTTAACTTTCAAATTTATTCTTCTTCTTCATATATTTTCTTGTTCTTTATTGCTCCGAAAGATTTTTCTTAACACCCGACAGTATACTAATAATAAGAAAACATTTATGTAAATAATGTTAAAACTAGACATATCAGCAAAACTGGTGAACTTTGTAAAATAATATAGAAAATACAAAAAATTATGTAAAAAACCATATATAGTCTTTCATCTATAGTATTGTTTAATGTCTTATTTAAAAAAATGATGAGAAAAGCATACATAAATAGAATAAAAATCATTTTTAACAATATACATCAACGTTTTCTTTGCGTAGACAATGTCATAATTAGGTAGTGGTAGAAAAGAATACTGTAAAACATCTATGGTGGAAAGAAAGTAGAAAAGGAGTGAAAATTAAAATAGGTGGGTCATTTATTATGCATGCAAGATCAAACTGTGCCACAAAATCCTACTGACAGATGGAAAACAGCAGAGAATATGGTAGGAGAAAGAGTAGGTGATTCAATAATATAAAAGGCAATACAAAAAGTCCAGTGGGAAGAACCTGGCGACACATGGCAATTAATAGAACGGAGTAAAAAAGGTCACCAAAAATGATCCGGGTTTTCATGACCTGTGGAATTCATCCGTGTGTTTGTATATGTTCACGAACGCGTGTATAAGCGTATATATACACACATGCATATGTGCGTGGTTGCTTGTGGACAGCAAAAAGAGCTACTGTTACCAGTTTATTACAGTTCTTCCACGGCTATAAGCCTGATGCGAACTTTTTCATTGTCCATGTGTAATACCGCATTGCACTGCTAAAAAACCTTTTTTTGCAATAAAAATTTTAGAGATAGAACCCACACAGTAATATAAAACTCTTTAAAAATTAAGACAATTTTAGACAGATGTAACCAACAGCAGCGGACATATCTTCCGATTATAATGACGAAAATCAAACTGAAGAAAGTTAAGTTTAGTCGTAAAGTAAAATATAGACCAAAAAAGGCTCAAAGAGGGCAAAATATGCACAGACACTAAAATAACAATAAATGAAAGTCCAAGAAAGGTTAGTAAAACATCACAGAAACAGTAAATATAAATATAAAATGGGAAGACATGCAGAAGAGTCTGGTCTCAGTTGGAAAAGAAAAACTACAACTACGTAGAGAAAAAAAAAGCCTTGGATTATACTAGAACTTCCGAACCTTATAAAAGAAAGAAGACAACATAAATTAAGAGAGGAATATAAGTATAGAGAAATCCACAAAAACACCAGAAAGAAAATTGGGGAAGCAAAAAAAGTTAAATTGTTGAGAGATGCAAGGAAATAGAAGACCTTCGGTACAGATAAAAATTAATAGAACTTACGGGAATTCAAAATAAAGCATTTTGGAGTATTCTCAAAAGTGACTAGGCAAATGTGATTAGCGAACAAAAAAAGTTGTTATAATAGACCAACTACATTTGAGAGTTATGTAATAATAAAAAAAGAGAACTAGTAAAAAAAACAAAGACACAGGTCCACCAATCTTATGGGAAAAAGTAAGTTATACCATAAAGAACATAAAAAATGATAAAGTAGCACCCATCGAATTAATATGTCTCATTAGTGAGGACTGAATCAGTCTTGGTTGAACTTTTCAATCAAATCAGACTGGTCTAATTTCCAAACAGTAGCTTTAATCATCCCTCGTAGTGATCTCCAAAATACCTTAATGGTAGGAGTTGCTAGAATTTCTATGTTGGGCGTTTTTATTGGTCTATATGGGTTTCAGTATGGTTTTGTAAAGAAATTATTTTCTAATGAAGGTTATGATTTGCACGTTGTTATCTTAAACATTTTTTTGTAATTTCACACCAGTTATTTGCTCTTTCCCCATATGTGTATCCTCCAAGATTATTTTTTATATAAATGTATGCAAAGGTACACTATCAGCTTGCAACTTTTTCAATGTTAATTGTTTAACATCAGTAGAGGGCAGGTGCCTCTTATTAAAGTGAATGCAACGTTTGCGATTTTACTTTTATTTATTTGAATGCACCAGTGCTGTATATTGTTGAAATTGATTTATAATTTGTTGGATACTTGAATTAAGTTAATGTGAGATGAAATATAACTGTGTTGTTAGCAAAAGTAGTGGCCATGTTGCCTATGGTTGTCGGAAGGTCTACCGTGTATATCAGATACAGAATTGTATTTAACACACTGCTTTGGGCAACGATTTGATGGGATAAGGAATTCTTAACTTGCTACCATATCTGACAATGAGGCTCCTATTAGCTGGGTGCGATTTTTAAGTAATCCGTATGTAGGGCTTTCTTAATTTTGTAAAGTAATCGCGTGCGCCAGACCTTGTCAAAAGCTTGTTTGGCGTCAAGGAATAGTGCAGCGCAGAACTTTTGCTCTTGAAAGTCAATGGTTTTGGTTATTACTTTGTGACTTTGTTCTGCTGCTGCCTAACTCTTTCAAAACCCAAATTAATGGTATAGTAAAATATAATTGTTCAATAGTGCTAGATGCTCCAGGAACATCTTAAACACTTTAAATAACCCCAACAGCTAAAAAATTTGTCTGAATAACGCAGGCTGTTTTTTGGGTTTACCTAGATTTGGAATTAGGATTGTCATAGCACTATGAAGCAATTCTCTGAAAATCTTGCCTGCTCTTTGACCTTATTGTAAGGCTTTGTGTGAGTTTGATTTTTGTGAATGGTGTTTTCTACTTGTACGGTTTTGCTTTTCTTATTTTGACGGACTCATTTAGTATGAGATTTCTAATAGACTATGGTTTTCTGTCTTTGTCATTTTTCTGCTGAAAATAGTGTTTTGAAAAGGTCACCGCGTTCTTTCTGTCACATTTTGCCCAAGACCTTGTTCAAAGTGCGAATTGGTGCTTCCTGGTTCTTCAAAGACAATCGTCATCTAATTCCTCAAGAAGTTATATACGTTCTAGTTTCTATGTTGGACAGACAATTTTTAGGCTCGGCGAAAGTCTGATTGTCATTTGGGAGCCTTGTTTTAAAAATTGGAGAACTTTAGTAATCTGTTTTTCTATTATTTAAAGCAATTTAAAATTTTATATAAGAATAACAAGCTTTTTTACAATATTCATGTCTTGAACAAAATTTTAAAATTTTGTTTCCATTTATAAATTGTTATAAGAAAGGTTCTGAAAATTTTTTCACAAAAAATTTAGCCTAAGTCTAAAAAAATATTAAAATATGCACATGATAAGCGGATGAATGTATAAGCCTAACGTTAGGGGCAATTTGTGCTCTGGACATTGGCAGCAATAGAAATCAAGTGGGTGGCGATACGACTCGCAAAGTACTTGCCTTGATTCAAATAGGGGTGTCAAATTTCAAAACAGTAATTAAATAATTAAATATGTTACAATAGCATATTAATTCCTATAAGTCATCAAAAAAGCAAATAACATCGGTAATTTATTATATAAGGCAACGCTGTAAAACTGTTTTTAGTGTAAATAATATCAACGACATAGAAATTTTTTTTGTGCCACAAGATAGATGATCCCAATCAGTTTTGATCCGACGCTTGTCATATATAGGACGTAACACGATTTGTCAAGTGCGAAATTTTATAGCTAGCTATTCTTTAAATACTATTGACAAAAGCTAGTCTAAATATTGTTTATTATTTATTTGTTCATTGTTTGTACGCACCATTACACTTTATTTTTAAATGGTTTTGATGATAAAACATAAAACACTTACAATATTTATATTTGGCATTTCTAATTTACGGTAAATCCAAAAAACCTGTTATATCTACTTATTTATTCTAATTTAACCATTTCAGACTAAAATCTTTTAAATGGCGGACTAAATTTTTCGCGTTGAACACCAAACTAAGAGTCATTTGTCTTTGTGAAAAATATTTCAATTCTTCCAAGAATATGACAAAAATTGAGACATATGTCAACGTTTGCTTGTGAGATATGATACATTCCGGTGGTTTCCCACATCAAAAAACATATAATGTAGTAATTATTTTATTTACTCCTATTTTGATTAATAACACATAATCATTAATATAGTGTTTTATTTAGAACTTATTAGATATCGGACCTTTAGTATAATAGTTCTAAAATTAACTTTTAATATTTACCTGTAACATTCAGACAAAAAAATCATTCTGTTTTTTAATATGTGATTTGAATAGCCACGGCCTTAGAAGTGTTTCCATATAAACCCACTTGGTGGTAAACTGAAAAATTTTGAAGAGAGTGTTAACATTCACTACTGAGTAAAGTTAATTATATTTCTGTTCGCATGCAACAGATTATCCATTTGTATCTGTGTTAAATTTTTATAACCAACTACTGTTTTTGTCCTCCCCTTTTTATTCCTTGTATTTTTAATTATTCTATTTATAACTGCGTTGCAAATTATAGGGTTACGGCTATCCCCTTGTTTGGTCCCTTTCTGTATTTCAAATTCCTCCGTTGTAACTCCGTTTATTTGTATGTACAGTGTGACTTTATTATAAAAACTTTTAATTATATACTTTAATGGTTCTGGTACTTTTAATTGTTTCAGACTTTCCTATATAATACTTCTATTAATGGAGTCAAAAACTGCTCTTTGGTCTATAAAACAAATCCTGTCTTTACTGTACCGTTGATTTGTTAACATCATGTTATTTGTGGTTTGTTTTCCTTTTCTAAAAGTAGCTTGCTTGTCTTCTATTTTTGGCTCTATTCATGTACTTAATCTAGCTTCTAATATTCTGATGTAGATCTTAAATGTCGGCCCTAGACAAATTGCCTTGTAATTATTATTATTTGTGTCGTTCTCTTTTTTATGTATTGATAGAATTGTATTTATTTCCCAACTCTGTGGGAAGTTCCTGTTTACGTTTCTTGTAGTATCTTCTTCTTCCATACCTAGCTACTTTATTATTTCTGGATCAATCTTATCATGCCCCCGTGATTTGCTTATTTTTATTTTATCTAAATGCTTCTTTTAGCTCCTCTATTTCTATATTGCGTTCGTCTCCTTGTTATCACCCAGTTCTTGCTTAGTTCCCTCTAATTGAAATTGTTTTTTGAAGTAATTTTTCCATATTTAAACTACATCGTCATTTTTCGTTTCTATTTGGTTATTTTTATCTCTTATTTATTTAGTTATTTTTCTTCTCTTTACGTTAAGGATGCCGACTTTATTCGAAAAAGCCGTTTTATTTTAACTTAATGTCTTTATTTAATTCATTACCAAAAGTCTTCCAGTTTTTTAGACTTTTCTTCTTTTACTATATTTCTCTTCCCTGTTGCTACATATTTTATACATATTATTGTTTTTAATTTTAGGACATTTCTAATTTTATCACTCTACTACTTTGTACTCTAAAGAGAAGTTAAAAATATATTTGCCTTTGCTTGTTCCACACATTTCTCTTGCTTTATTGCACATTACCTCTTTAAAGTCTTTCCGTAATTCATTTAGATTTCCGATCCTGTCATTTTTTTAAATTTCTTAAATATTATTTCAGTGTCAACCTAATATTTATATATAATAAGTTCCTAAAAATATAATAATATATTTATTATGCTTATAGAAGAATTGCATTTCACCGATAGAATATTTCTTCTGCCACAGGTATTACGTATATAATACTCCTCATCCTGATAATACTGATCGTGGAGGTTTATTTGTTATAATTAATTATACTTAAACATTAAACGGGCAAGATCTATGCTGCGAATGTCATTTTAAATTTATTATATTAATGAGAGTTCTCGAACAAGCTGTGCAATAAAATCGAAGGTTAATCTTTAACTAACCCTACTTCGGCCATTGCTAGCATAACTGTCACTGTTATTAACGAGGTTTGCCCTCACAGATTAATATACAAAAATGTGATTGAAAAGAATTACACAACTACTTAAAAATTAACGTAAACCTTCAATTTAGAATCAAGATCCTAAAGACCTAGACGAATCTGTAGAGCACTTCACAACAGCTTTACAAGAAGCTGCCTTGTATATCATCGCTGTAAACAAACAAAGTATAGCAAACATCAATAACATTTAACTCATATTAACGAATTTATCAACAAATAATGATGAGGTAGAAGAATGTGACAATCATTTCTTTAGAGAACTTAAAACAGTTTTATACAAAACCTAAAACAATTGGTTTGAACGCTATGCTTCCAGCTTATCTTCTGACGACCACACAAACTTAATGGCGAGTGGGCACGTATGGCTAAGGCAAGGCTGGTACTTTCACTACATACCTTGATGACGTCTTTATCCCTCACCAGGAAGCACCGGATCAAGAAGCAGAAGACTTTCTGGACACAGTATGCCAATTTTCTTCTTCCACAAAACCGATCTCTCCATCAGAGGTCAAGCACGAAATTAATAAATTAAATGTACTTAAAGCACTTACCTTGAAAAGCCATCGTTCTGGTTACACTCATCTGTAGCCGCATTCTCAATCTATCTTATCTTCCAATTGTATGGAAACATGCTGAAATAATAATGATTCCTAAACCCGGCAAACGCCCGCTTGAACCAATATCTTATAGGCCCATTTTAGCCATAACAAGCAAAGTAGTCGAACAAAATGTCTTAAAAAAGATCTATAAACAACGTGACGTTGTGATACTCTTACACAACTATCAGTTTAGATTTCGCGAACAGCACTCCACTATCCACCAACTATACAGAATAATTAATGAAATAGCTAAGTGTACAGAAGACAAAAAATGCTGCAGTGCAGTTTTTCTAGATATAATCTAGGTTTACTTTTTGAACTAAAACGTTTCCTATCCAATAACTTTTATATTTTTCTCAAATCTTACCTTGCCGAAACAACTTTCATCGTTCGATACATTGACTCACAATCTAACTGCTACCCCATCGCATCGAACGTTCCGTAAGGCAGCATACTTGGTCCACTCCTTTTCCCGTTATACATCGCCGATATCCCTAAAAAAATAGTACCACAAAATTGCCTTATTTGCTAATGATGTGGCTCTCCTAGCTATAAACAATAATCCAACGGTGGCATTAGAACATTTGCAAGCCTTCTTGGATATTCCTTCCGACTGGCACTATAAAGGGAGGATCGCAATAAATCCTGCAAAATCAGTTTATGCCATATTTAATACCTTGGACTCATCCTCAATCAGAAGCTCGCATGGAAGATATACATGTAAACAAAACGGGTGCAAATGTACTGGCTTATGGACTGTAACTCAAAACTTTTTATACTCAATAAGTTACTATTGTATTTTTTTTATTTACTGCATATTTACAATTAGTCTAACTAGACTAACAAGCAAATGAGTTAATGTACATAGCATGTGGGGAGGAACACCAAGAGTGACCTCCTGTCATTACAAGGTATACAAGTCTTATTACTAATTTGTTAGGTCACTAAACTTTGTCCGTTTCAGGCGTCTAACTGCGTTTGCATTATTTAATAAGTCTGTCACTAGAACACTAGGGTGATCACTAATACAATCGTTGTATCTGATGCAGCAAGCTTTGATGACATCTTTAATCCATGAGATCTTTAGATCGTTATGTAATGTGCGGTTGTTCACATACCATTCGGCGTTTGCTATTGCGCGAAGTGTTTTGCTTTGAAATCGCTGTAATATCTCAATGTTCGATGACTTAGCAGATCCCCAAAACTGGATCCCATACGTCCAAATCGGTACTAACATGGTTTTATATAACAACACCTTGTTTGTTAAACTGAGCTGGGATTTTCGTCCGAGGAGCCAGAACATCTTCTTCACGCGGACATCTAATTCTTTTCGCTTAGTCTGTATATGTTTTTCCAGTTTAGTTTGCTATCGAGATGGATACCGAGATATTTGATATCTTCTTTGTGTGGTATGTTAGTGCCGTTGAAGATTATAGGAGGTGGAACAACCTTGCGGAGGGTGAAGACCACTGAAGCCGATTTGTTTTCATTGATTTTGATGCGCCAGGTCTTTATCCAGTTTTCTAAAGCTTCCAGCGCATTTTGCAGGTATATTGATGCCTGAAGTGGATCTCTGTGTGAAGATAATACAGCCGTGTCGTCCGCAAACGTAGCAATTAAAACATTGTCGGTAACAGGAAGGTCTGCCGTAAACAACTGGTATAATGTCGGTCCCAGTACGCTACCTTGTGGTACACCTGCCTCGACTGAGTAGATTGGCGAGTGGCTGTCATTGATTTTGACCCGAAAGTATCTGTTTTCTAGATACGACTTGAAGAGCAGATAGTACTGTTGCGGTAGGGTTTGCTTGATCTTATATAGGAGGCCAGGGTGCCAAACTCGATCAAAAGCTTGGCCCACGTCTAAGAATGCTGCTAGGCATAACCGTTTTCCTCGAAGTCTTTTTCTACCTTATCCACTATCCTATGGACTTGTTCCAATGTTGAGTATTTTCTGCGGAAACCGAATTGATGTTCCGGAACTAAATGCAGTTTTCTATAATGGGTTCAAGTCTTCTTAGTAGAATTCGCTCAAAGAGCTTAGAGAGGAGTGGTAACAGCGAAATCGGTCTATAAGAAGCTGGTAATTGAGCTGGTTTTCCTGGCTTTTGTATGACAATTACTTCGGCAAATTTCCATTGGATTGGGAAGTACTGAGTTCTTAAGATGGCATTATATATACGTGTTATAGCTGCTATCCCTTTTTGGCAGTTGACGGAGTAATTCGGACGTAATTAGGTCATATCCCGGTGCTTTGCCAGTTTTAAACATTTAACTTCTGTTTGGACTTCGTTGGGTGTACAGTGTCGAATGGGTAAATGGAGTTGGAGTGGTGATTTGAGGAATTCGATAATTTCGTAATCATCTTGTGGAGTTCTGTCTGATTCGTGCGGTTGGAAGGTTGCAGCTAAGTGTTCGCCGAATACCACCGCTTTATCTTTGTTACATCGGGCCCAAGAGCCATCATTTTACGAATAGGAGGGATAGGGATAATAGGCTTTTCAAATTCCTAGTTGCGCGCCATAAGGAGTAGTCATGGTGTTGACTGGGGGATAAGTTTCGCACGTAATCATTGAACGTTTCGTTTTTCTGTTCCTTGATTAATCTTTTTAGTTGTGTGGTGAGAGTGTTTAGTTTATTTTTGTCTGTTGGGTGTCTTGTTTGTTGCCAGATCCGTCTTGCTTTTCGTTTGTCGCTGATCTTTTGTCTAATTTCTAAGGAGTAGTTGTTAGTGTTTTTGTTACATTTATGTTGTAATTTTATGGGCGTAGCTGTCCAAGAAGCATATTGTAAGGTTTGTGTTAGTCGTTCTATTGCCGTTTCAATTTCATTTGAAGTGTTAAGTACTGCTGGAATCGATAGATGTTCATCAATATATTGTCGAAAAATGTACCAATCCGTAAGACTGTTGTGTAGGCTGGGCCTTGCAGGCTTGTCGATTATGCAGCTACTCAACGTGCATATTATAGCAGAGTGATCCGAGTTTAGATCGTAGCAGTCAGCAACATCGATGTAGTTGGGCGAGAAATTTTTTGTAATAAGGAAATCTAATGCATCCGGCAGTTTATTTAGATCGGTTGGCCAATATGTGGGTTTACCTGTGGCTACTGCATTATAATGATTATTTAAGATGGTTTTATATAGTTGCCTTCCCTTTGGGTTAATTAATCTGGAACCCCATAAGGGTGTTTAGAGTTAAAATCACCACCTGCTATGAACCGGTCTCCTAGCGTCCTGAAGAAGTCTTCGAACTGGTTCTGCGTTATTGAATGCCGCGGAGGGCAATATACTGATGATACTGTTATGTCTCCAACGTGGTATTTAATTTTGACATTTGTGGCTTGTATATGATATGTTTCAAATTTCTCCATTTCGTAGTGTGATAATTTGCTGCTGATTATAATTGCCGTTCCAGCGTGAGCTGTGTTGTCGGATGACAGGTGTAATAAGTTCTGTAGTTGTGGATATTGAGGTAGTTGTAATTAGTAAAGTGTGCTTCAGATAACAAGAGCAGGTCGATTTTTTGGGTGTTTAGAAACGCTTCTACTTCTAAACGGCGTTGTAGAAGTCCGTTTGCGTTCCATACGGCTATTCTTAGGGTATCCATTATTGGGAGATTTTGGTTATCAGGCTAGTGAGTAGGTTGAGCATCATAGTATTTTGTTGCATTAACTGGCTAAACATGGTTGGGAGATGTCATTGCTGTTTTGATTTTGATTTTGAGTGTTGTATGAGTCTGACGTTGTTATGAAATTTTGTTGTCCAGCCACGGCTGCGGCATAGCTAGTTGGAAACCTGTTTGCCCTATATGTGTTTGCTTGAATTGTGGCCGCCTTTAGAGCTTGTGGTGATTGCATCCTAGGGTTGGCGGTGTTGTTTCCTCTTTTTAACTGAAGTTGTTGGTAGATAGAGCATCCTTTATAGTTTGCTGGGTGGGCTCCATTGCACAATGCACATGTAGCAGGAGTGTCTTTTGGCTTTGTAAACGTCAGGATATTGTGGTTACCACCACACTTTACGCACGCGAATGGTTTTCTGCAGTAAGTTTTGCTGTGCCGTATGCTTGACAACGAGTACACTGGATGATATTGGTTTTTTCCTTGGTGGCTCAACTGTAATTATCATATTTAATAGAGATCTAAGTTCGTATATCTCTTTGTTGTTACTGGCAGGCTCGAAGTCAACAAAGAATAAAGGAAGTGGTGTTTTGTCTACCCTGTGTCTTATATTCATTAAATTGCGTACAGTATGTCCTTTCTCTTTCAATTCTTCTTTTATCAACGCGGTATCGACTGTTGGGTGAAGGTTTCTGATTACAACTCTAAATGCCCTTTCTTCTTGAATCTGATAAGTATGAAAAATAATTTTCTCGTCATCAAGATGTCTCACAAGTTTTCGATATGTTTCAGGGTTATTAGTATTTATCTTGACGACGTTGTTTGCTAGTGTTTTTGAGTTGTATTGTTCAGTTTCTAATACTTTTGTCAGATTTGTAATCATTGCGTTATAATTTTCTACTCCGTGTATATATACTGGAGGGGGTTTCTTAACTGCAGCTTGTGGTTCGTCTCTAGTTGTTTCCATTACGTTATCTTTGTGCATGTCATTTAATAAATTAAATCTGTTGTTATCGATTATTTGGCTTTGTAATTCGAGGTTATTATCAGGGAGCGTGGGGATATTTTTCTCTTTTTCATTACTTGCCACTCATGAGAGCTCGTTTGGGGTTGGTCATCGTTTGTTGCGGTCGTTTCAGGTGCTGAATGCTGGTTATTAGGATTTTGTGGCGGACAGTGCATGGGTTGTGGAATATTAGTAGGATAAGATACATATGGAACATATGTTTGGCTTGATAATAATTGTTGCGTAGGAGGATTAGTGTAGGGCGTTAATGGCTGGTTTTGATATAATAAATGATGTTGAGAAATTGGAATTTGTTGTTGAGCAATAGGCATTTGTGGTTGAAACGGAAACATATTTAAAATAAATAAAATAAACTTACTGATTAATGCGGGTCACTGGCATTCGAGTGCATGCATAGATAACACGCGCGTCACAGACACATCCACTCATCTACGAGGCCAGCGGCCGAATCAGTTACTATTGTATGAAACAAAATTGATATGGGCATACGGGCCCTAATTATGAGGCTGCGCGAAGAAATTAAACCTGCAAACTACGCAGATGCTTCAAAATCCTAAGCGCACCAGATGATCCTTGGTACGTAAGTAATGAGACGTTTCATGCTAACCACTTAAACATCACTCGTTACCAACGTGATCCAGCGCATTTCCTCCAATTACGAAGATTGAACAACAATAACGATTTGGTAAATCAACTATACACTAATAGTCCCATAACCAAAAGACTGCAAAGAACCTTGTCCTATGACCTACTATAACATCGACGTAGTCTTCATTTAAAAGAAGTTTGAATGAGTGCATTACTTGCCACACCTATTACTTACATGATATTTACTTCATAACCTAAATGGAAATTTATTAATAAAAAAAATATTTTATTAATATAAATACTTCAAAATTCAGACGAAAATAAGTTTCTTACTGGTTGAAAGTATTCAGGATACCTTGTATAATGGTAAATTAAATAGCAAATGATAATTTTAAGTACAATAGAAAAAATGCCCATTAAATGACATTTGTAAGTATAAGTACAAACAGTAGTTACGACAAGGCAGAATACAGTAGTTAAAGTGCAAAATAACTACTCCTAACGACCTTTTTAATTTGAACTTTATGCTCCTTAATGTGCTGGAGACAAAATGCTCGGGCTTAAATGTTCCAGCTCTATATTTAGCCGGGCATCATAATGTACTGCTACCACCTCATGCATTCGTTTTGCATTTTACATTTTAAGTTGTACCGAATTAATCACCGCTTTTTAGACGATGCTAAGGCTAATTTACATTTCATCGCTGTTCCGTAAACTTATGCTCTAGGGCAGGTTTGAGCTCTAGCCGCCCCTATCTGTTGTTTTGCGTGTTAAGTGTGCCATTAAGGGGAAAATAAATAAGGCTGGTTTTGCGCAATGTTCGCTTCAGCTGAAGTGGCTGCCCGCGATTTATTTATTCGTTCATACTAGAAAAACTACTGTATTCCGCTTGCATAAACAGCCTGGCTTTGAATTTATAAGACTGTCAGCTATATGCTATAAAAAGTTCGAGATAATAAACAAACAATTCGGATAATTTTATTTATAAACTAATAGTAACTTTATAAAGACTTCTGAACAGCACCTTACAGCTTATTATGGTAATCTTTTGCAAGATATTAGTTGCTTGGTGCAGATCAGCACTATATGGCACAAACCCCTCTATGCTTTGTTGTTGAAATTTAATTTGAATTTTAAACTTTAGTCTCTACATAAACATTTTTGTTGTAATTAGACTAATCTTTGTTAGTGAACAGATAAATATTAAAGTAATATAACAGTGTAAAATTGTAAAGCAAACTTGTTTTTTAAATCAGCAGACTACAGACAATCTTTAAAATTTAAATTACTTAATTCTTCTTCTTTTCCTTCTCCCTTATGCCCTAAAGCGTCGGGTCCTCTAACCACTTCCGGAAGCTGTCCCGGTTGGCTGCCATTCTTTTTACTTCTCTTAAGTGTTTTCCTCTCTGTTCTACCCTCTTTTCTAAGCTTTGTTCCCATGTTTATCGTGGCCTTCCTCTGCTTCTTGTTCCCTCTGGCTTTGCTTCTAGAATTCTTCTGGGGTCTCTATTTCTCTCACTATGTGCCCATACCACTGTAATTGTCTCTTCTCTACCTCTTGTATTAGCGGTTGCTGACCTACTTCTTCTCTGGTTATTGTATTTCGTATGCGATCTCTTTTTGTTCTACCTACTAGTCTTCTTAGATATTTCATTTCACTCGCCGTAATTTTGCTTCTGGTTTTATCTTGTATTGTCCAGCTTTCCGCCCCATACGTTAATACTGGTGTGTATATGCTTTTGTATACCCTAAGCTTTGTTTGTATGCTTACTTCTTTTTTCGCTATTATTGATTTGTTCATCGCATAATATACTTTGCTTGCTTTATCTCTTCTATTCAGAATCTCCTGTTCTATCGTGCCAGTTTTATTTATTATCGTTCCTAAATATTCATAGTTATTGATCCATTCTAGTTCTTCTCCATTTCATATTATTCTTGTGTTTTCGTTTGTATCATTTTTCTCGATTTTCATAATTTTAGTCTTGTTTGTGTTTATTTTCATACCTCTTCTTTCTATCGCTCTATTCCATTTGTTTATTGCTAGTTGTAGTTTTCTAGTTGAGTCTGCTAGAAGCACGATGTCGTCTGCATATATGAGGAATTGTATATATATGGGCTCTAAATTCCAATTTCCTACCTTCACATTGAATCTTGGTTCTTTTGCTTCCTGAATAATCTGATTCATTACTATTAGGAACAGTAGGGGGGCTCAGTGAGTCTCCTTGTTTGATCCCCTTTTCCATTTCATTTTCCTTTTTCATTTCTGGAGTTATGCCATTTCTACCTCCTGCTTTTCCTTGTTTAATATGTTTTACGGCTTCTATCACCTCTTCTATTTCTATGTCTATTTCTTCTTCTTCTTCTTCCTGAACTGTTCCTCTTCTCTCTCTGCCCCGGATATTATCATCTTTTTTAAATATGTTGTTGTAATACTCTCTCCATGCCTCCAAGATTCTTCCTACTTCTGTTTCTACTATGCCTTTGTTGTTCCTTATACTCCATACTGGCTTTCCATATTTCCCTCTTATCCCTCTGATTACTTTCCAAAACTGCCTTCCGTTATCTTCGTTGAATTTCGTCTCTAGTTCTTTTCCGAATTCCTCCCAAGTTTCTTGTTTTGCTCTATGTACCGCTTCTTTGGCTTCATTTCTTTTATTTATATAGTGTTGTTTATCGCAATCTTTCTTACTTTGTATATACCTTTCCCAAGCTTTCTTTTTGATCTTTACTTTATCTTTTACTTCTTCGTTCCACCACCGGGTTCTTTTTTGATCTCCCTTTACTGTTACCTTTCCGCAGGTCTTTACTGCCTGTTCCACTATTTCTGTTTTTAGTATTGTCCACTTCTTTTCTATGAGCCATTGGTTTCCTTCTTCTGCTTCTTTCGCTTCCCATCCTTCTAAGGTGTCTTCTAATCTGTTTTTGAATTCTTTTGCTTTTTCTGGTTTTCTTAATACTGATATTTTTATTTTCTGATATTCTCTTTGTTTCCTGGGTTCCCTGCTATAAAATCTGGTGTCTGTTATTAGCAGTATGTGGTCTGTATGTAGTTCGCCCCTTATTACTTTTACATCTGTTATGGCATATTTCCTTCTCTGTTGTATGTTATATAGTCGTTAATGCTTTTCGCTTCTCTTCCTGCTGCCTCAAAAGTAATTTTGTGTATTATCTTATGGTTAAAGTGGCTGTTTCGATTAACATTTGATTGGTAACACAAAAGTCTATCATTCTTCTTCCGTTATTATTTATGGTAGATTGTCCTCCATATTTACCTATCGTGCCATATCCTATATCTTGTCTATTTCCTATTCTGGCATTCCAGTCTCCATTTATTAATATGTGTCTGTTTCTTTCTCTCCCTTTATCTATTTGTACTTGGAGTTCTTCGTAGAATGTCTCTTTCTTCTTCTGTGGAGTTTTCTGTGGGGCGTAGATCTGTATTATGGTTATTTCTTCTTGCAGTTTTAGGTCTACATATAATATCCTTGCATTTACCGCTTCCCATTGTTTTACTTGTTGGGCCATCTGTGTAGTTAGGATTATTCCTACGCCCTCTTTAGCTCGTCCTGCTGATCCTGAGTATATAAGCTGGTAACCTTGATCTAATAGTTGTCTTCCGTTTCCTTTCTTCTTTATTTCACTTATACCTAGCATCTCCATATTATATTTGGCCATTTCTTCTATTATTTCTACTTCCTTTCCGTTTATACCGTTTACATTCCATGTTCCAATTCTTATCCGTGATTCGCGCCGAGTCCGTTTCCCAGTTTTCCGTCCATTTCCGAGGCGATTGTTTGTTCTCTGAATCTGTTTACCTTGTGCGGGTGATTAGCCCAGCCACAAGGGCCCCGTTACCTCGGGACAACTGGTATCAGGTTATACCCCCCGATGCTGGGTCGCCAGAGCCTCGTCTGTTATCTAACAGGGGGTACCACGTGTAGGTGAGGTTGGCATTTGGGTGTCTAGATGTTGGCGCCACCCCTTACCCCCCAAAAATTACTTAATTAAAAATTAAAAAAATAACGAAAAACTATAGAACAAGTTAACAAATGCAGATATTTAAAATGTAAAATCGGCAGTAAGGGAAACATAGACGATGAGTTAAATGAAAGAATCCAGGCCGCTGACATGGTCTACTATGCGCTCAGAAAGAAATTCCTCGTACACAAATATCTAGAAAAACAAAAAATTAGCGGTCTACCATATAAGACAATGTACCTACCAGTACTCTTATACAAAGTCGAAATTTAAATATCAACAGAGAAACAAGAGCGAAGTTTGCAGGCAATAGAAATGAAAATCCACATAAGTGTACTAGAAATAAGAAGAATTAATAAGAGAAGAAACGAAAATATAAAAAAAGAATTAGCAGCAAAATCGACAAAGCAAGTACTGGAAGGAAGATACTAGGATGGTTCGGACATCTAGTAAGGATGAAAGAAAGAAGAGAATTAAAGAAAATCTGGGAATCGATGCTGATAGAGAAAAACAAGAGAGCGAGAGAGAGAGAGAGAGAGAGACTGAATCAGAAATGGAACAGCGACATTGAGAAGATACTAGTGAAAAAAGGAAATGATTGGAACACACCAAGGGAAATGACAACAAATAGAAATAAATGGAGAAAGTATTCAACCTCGGCACCTTAGGGTATTAAGAGGACAAAACTTTCAATATAACAAGCACTTCATCAAATTTATAAACGTTTGTTTACTAGTTTTTGAAAAGAAAAGCTTTCTGTCTGTTTCTGTGTCTTTTTTGTTCTTCTCTCTTTATGAGTTAGCTATAATTACCTTCACTCCACATTCTCTTCTTGTAGAACTTCTTTCACCATTATTTATTCTCCTTTTTTTCTAGGTAACCAATCCATAAATATCTTCGGTCATCTTTCACAATTCATGCTTAGAATACGGGTGTATCATTTCAATGTTTGTTTTCCAGTTTTCTTGTAATAGACATCTGCACTTTCACCCCAAACCACTTTTGTTTTTTCTTATTTTGTGTAAATTTTGTTTCGCATAGTCTAACCCTACAGTTCTTATTATACAAGGTTTGTATAAAAAGTATCGGAAACCATTTTTTCCTAGCGTGACTGTACTTCGAAGCGCACTCGCACCGCGCATGCTCGATGGTGGGGGATGTGACCTTCAAGACGCACTAAGCGCCTGCGAGCGTTCGTTCAGGCTAGATAGTGTTTTTAGTAGACTCCTATCGAGTGACTTGGTGCAAGCGCAAAACGCAGCGAACAATTGAACAGCGAACAGCGCTAAGTATTCAAGGATAATAGCATGATACAAATTGCAGTTTTTATGTGGCACAAGCTCTTCAAAATGGCCAATGGAGTGTGGAGGATGAACCCCTCGCTGAACGGCCGTCGACCTCAAGAACCGATGACAACGTGAAACCTGTGCGTGAGGTGCTGAATTCAGACCATCGATTAAGTGTGCGCATGGTCGCAGATAAATTGGTATTGATGAGATAGTGCACTGCATTATCACTGAAAATTTGGCAATTCGAAAGATCTGCATTAAACTCGTCCCGAAGGTCTTAACGGACGACCAAAAGCAGAGGCGTGTGTCTGCTTGCGATGACTTTTTACAACGCATTAAAGAAGACCCCGGCTTTTTGTACGATTTCCCAACCCTCTTACAGTCCCGACTTGGCACCAGCAGACTATTTCCTATTTCCAAAAGTAAAATACTGCCTTGAAGGATACCACCATGTAACCCTAAGTGCTGTCAAAGAAGCTTACACGCGTACCCTTAAGGACGCTCCGGAGTCGTGGAAAAGCCGCTGGTGAAAGTGTGTTGACGCTCAAGGAATGTATTTTGAAGGCTTTTGAGATATTGTAGCAATATCTCAAATAAATCTATTTTTTCGAATCTTTTTCCGATAGTTTTATACCAACACTGTATTCTTTATTTTGTTTGTTATAGATCACATTTCTTCTCCTTATATTGTAATTCTTTCTACGACTGTGCAAAATCTCTTACACTTGCCTCTACATTATTCATTAGTTATTATAGTCTAAATACTTGTACTGTGTACAAGGTACGTGCGACTCCAACACAAATATATTCAATTTTTTTAATTTGTTGAGCCCTACTTGTATTCCTATTTTAATTTTCAAACATATATTAGGCAGAATTAAGTGATCGTCAGCAAACACTAGTAAATGTAATATTTTGTCTCATCGATATTCCCGTTTTTTCACATTTCCTGTACTATTTTTTTTTGGATGTTCAGTACATATATTGAAAAGAAGGGGTTTCAACCAATTGGACACTTCTATTGGTTTTGTTAGTTTATTTCCCATTACAGTTTAGATTTCTTTGTTTTGATACAATGCTTCAGATATTTTAAACAATTTATTTTTTATTGTGTTTTCCATTGCGCCCAACAGTTTTTCTCTTGGAATATTAATATGCCTTTTCTAGGTCTACAAAAATTATATGAGTTTTAATATCTTTTATTCAGTTCTTCTCGATTACTTGTCTTACGCAGTCCATACGTGATTTTTCCTATCTAGATACAGTTGTTTTAGTAAATTTTTTCATACCTTTTTCCATCTTATTTTTATGTTTTCCTATTAACCTCACTATTGTTGGTATGCTTCCTTATCTACTTATTTATTCTATTGGCATATTGCTTCCTCTTTCTATTTTTTGTAACGTTTTAGTTATTTCTATTAGTCTACGTCCACGACATTTTACTAATTCTATTTCAGTGTTTTACGGCCTCAACTTATTATTTTTACTATTATTTCATGCCTTTGTCACACCTGGATCTGCTATTTTTGTTTAATCTGTAACTTCCCGATTTTTTCGATAATTTCTTGAATTGCTCATATACCATGTTATTTTCTCTTACAGTGGTGTTTCATAGTATTGTATCCATTTCCCAGACGTTCTTAGATTTAGCTTGGTGTTGTACTTTGTTTATTGTTTTAAGGTGCAATTTATCCCCAACGCTCTTTTGAATTTATTGAATCCTATTGTACTACTTATGTTTCTACATATGGTACATTGTCTAAGTGTTTATCATTCTCTTGTTTTACTTGTTTCACATGTTTGCTATATTCCTCATGCTCTTATATAAACTGAATTGTTTTTCCTTAATTACTACAAATAGTTTTTTTATTATTTTTGACTTACGTTTTTAATTTCTCACTGAATTTTTTGTTATTTTTCTTTACTTTTATTCTTAGAGCTTCGTATACTACATTGTTTCTATTGTGCTCATATATTTTATTTGTATTTCTCTCTATTGTTCTTTCATGTAAGTGTACTTTTTCAATTTATATTGGCAGTTTTTCTACACTATCTAATGCTTAACAGAACTATTTTATGCCTTGGGTTGTTTACTTCTTTACATAGCTCTATTCCACTTGCTTTATGATGTTTGGTCATCACTATTCCTTTGTAAAAACATCTTAATGCAAACTCTGGTTGACAATACGCTCTTATATTTTTAATGCCATTTTCCAGTGTCGGCTCGTTATTATTCATATAATCGAATAATAGATTTAAGGCTCCGTGTTGGATAAACCCAAGTATATCTGTGAATATTCTTAAGTTGAAAGAAAAAGGTGGTTATTATTATTCCATGTTTTTGCATTACATTTTTCTCCACATTTGCTTCCTTCCAAGTGTCTTATTATTTTCTTTTTTACAGCTTTTTTTTATTCTACCCGTGCAACATCATTTAGAGCGTATACTCCTATAACTGTCGTATTTTCTTCTATGTAATTTTATATTGATTTTACTATATTTTTATTTGCTTCATCTTTCGTTTCTAGCACGCATTTTTAATGACATATACCCTACTATTTCTTCTTTCACTCATAACACATATTTGCTGGCCTCTTTTTTTCTATATATCTATATTAAGATACATTTTTTCTATTTTTATTATTACTTATTCTCTTGATTTTGTTATTTGGTCGAGATTTAAAACTGGTATTAGAGAACTCTGCACACAATTGCCCCATCTTTCGTACCCGAAGGGGTTCTTTTAAGGTGTAGATTTCTACTTAAAGACGTATATTTTTAGAAATTTTATTCTGCTACATATTTTTTTCTCCTTTATTTTTTTTATGTTAGTTCCTAATGCCACTCAATTAGAAGACCTGTAAAATCAGCCGCCTACTATGGGTCAAATGGCTGGTAGTCATCCTTTTTGGATCAAACGCTGCCAAGTTTTGCCACTACTGGACATCCTCACTTATTTTAGCCTGCGAGTCAATGCAGTTGTTCGGAGTGTGGCACAACAAGCATAAGTGAAAGTTGGGTATCCTCTGAGGACTTGTTACTGAAAACATCCTCCTGTCTGTTTCGCAAAATTGTGTTCTATTTGCAGTATAACCCTTATTCTATAAACAAACTTATTTCAAGTATTCCAAGTCTGAAAACTTAAAATAAACAAAAAACTGTAAGCTGAGCACACAAAAAAATATAAAATATAAATAAGTTTCAAGTTATATATAATGTTTTATTCATATGAGAAATTGGTAAACGACCTCATATTATTTGTTGAATTATAAATGTTGCAAGTTAATTAAATTTATACAAATTACATCTCAAAAATAAGGAGTCAATGTTAATATGACAAAAACAATTTAAGTAGCCGCGACGTAACTTGTCAGCCAATATAAAGGGATTGTATTGCTTATACATGATACAAATTGGACATTAATACATTTTTAACTATTGTCAATATACTTAAAGACATTTTAGGTTCAATTATGGTTATTAGTATTGAGTAAAATTATTTTCGTAAACAACCTTTTATATGTTGAATGAATCCGTGGAAAGCAATTTATTTTCACTAAAAACATCTAGGCGTACGGTTTTTAAAGAAGTAATTTTATCAATAATTTATTTGGGAAGATCATAACTATATGTTAGCTGTAAATTTAGCGTCTTATATTAATTTGTCAAAATTGTTAACTAATGTCATAAAAACCAAATATAATGCAATCTCAATGTTGCTAAGTGTAGGTAATATTTGAAATTCTGTAAAATATTTGTATATTATTTAAAAGTAATTTTTGATTATCATGGGCCTTTCTATCTGCAAAAGGTTTTCTAAATTTTTTTATCAGATAAACGTGTGAAATGTTCAAGTTGACATTATCAACGAGAAATTTGCGCTCATTAAGATGTCGTCTCTAATATTTTAAACCGTACCAAAGTTAAAAAATCTTAATGGATGTAGAACATCATTTAAATTAGTTGTAGCGTCTGCAGTTAAATTTGAAAGTAAGATTTCTTCACACGCTGCGTTTAGTCCATTTAAATAAGTCGTAAACCGTTTTCTGACGTCTATTTTGTGTTATAAATGTGTGTTGAATAAGATGTTCAATGAAATCTAATGTTCTTTTGAATTACTAATTTTTGATGGTTTTAAGTAATTTTTGAACGGTGCCAAATTAATACGACTGTATTGATACAAGATTCCATAGTATGATTGACACAAATATTAACCAAGTCAAAAATACAAGTAACATATATTAAATAATTATTTTTTGGTGAAACGTTAAACACCTTTGTAGGATCCCTTTATATTAGCCCCGTTGTCGTACTCCTGGCCACGGCAATTGAGATTCGAGTACCTTTAAGAGTACTTAAATTAAAGTTGGCAATCGTTTCAACTGTTTTTACAAATTATCTATAAAAATGTTCAAAACCGACTTTTTGGAAGGCGTTTCCATGTCCTATCTGCTGTACCAAAACTGATATAAAAGAAATTATGTATATTCGATTATTCTTCAATTTCTGTCAACTATCCAGTTTATTAATAAAAATTATTAGAAACAATTACTTTTACCCAATTTTAGAACTCGTATAATAATATACCTGTTTATCAATACTAACCATCTCATTGGAAAGCTGCCCAATCTCCTAAAAACAATTGGAAATTCTACCCCTACCTATTCGTTTCTTTGAGGCTCTTAAAAGTATACATACTTGCGTCATTTCCTTCGATCAGAATTCATTATTAGAAAAATAAATAATATTCGAATTTACTTACTATGTCTAGAGCTATAAAGTGATTTCTAACTAATTAATTTCCAATTATTTTTAATAAATATCTGGCTCTGCAATCATAATGCAATACCCGGCTAGGGTATAGTGTACATACACTTATGACTAAAGAGTAGTATCTATTTAGAGAGTGGATTAAGTGAATACTTTTACATCTATGATTTACATGAAGTCTTGAGAAAGCTTACGCTTTAGTTTTGTGTGTAAGTTCTTTTGACCGAGATTCAGTTTTGTTGCACTTGTACACAGTACAAGTTTGATAAAGAAGTTAGCACTTAATTTTTGAATTATCTGTTCTGAGAGAAACACATAACTTTCGGGGTATTCATCTGTCTTGTATGAACCAGAGACTCTAAATTGCAACACGTAGTACTATGTTCTGCATGATTTGCATTTTCTTAAATGATGTTTTGGGCATGTTACTCTATACTGGGCATGCATAAGTTAGTATAAGTCGGAGAACCGCCTTGACAATTAACAATAAGCATTCGGATCTGATTTGGTTCTACGGTTGATCAATGGATACAAGTCTAGTATGGAATTCGTTAATTTTCCTGTTTAGATTATGTCTCCAGCTGAGTCTTGGATCTACCGAAACTCTCATTTGAAAAATCTCTGGGGTTCCATGGTAAGCTAATATTGTTTATTCTAATCGATGGAAAATAAGTACAAAAATCTTTGCTTGAGATTTAGTTACCTTTAGTTGCTTTTATATTTTTGGAACCAGTCACAAGTAAAGCTTATTGTATTTGAAAGATATTCTATTGCTGTCTCAATTGATAGAAGCGGGCAGATTAAACAAGGTTGGTCCCAGAATTTCCTTTTGAGAAACTTCCGCTTTTATTGCTTTCACACTAGAAAGAGTAATATTGATTTTTACTCTAGATGATCTGGTGCTTCAAAATGAGTCTATGATTAGATTACGTTTGACGGGATGTTTAACTCAATTATTTTATATAAGAGTCCTTTCAGCTACATCTTATCAAGGTCCTTTTTAAATCCAAAAGATATATATGCCATCTCAGTTAACGCCATTATTCTCAGAAATTGTTGGGTGGTTGAGTGTGGCTGTCTAAATCCAAATTAGTGTGAGAATAATAAACTAGTGGGTCTATAGCTATTGGCATTTTGCTTATATTTTCCTGTTTTGTAAACTGGGATTACGTTCTCAGTTTGCCAGGATAACGGAAAGTATCCAAGTTTTAAGCTGCCGTTGAAAATTGAAGATTAGAAGATTGAAGCGAGAATGGGATCGTGTTTTACTAGATTTGGTGTAAGAACCTGCTTTAGTGGATACAATTTCTGGGGTTTCCTCTTTGGGGGTGCAGATTTATTTGTTTAAAACTAATGAATAAAAGGTGTTAGGCTATCTTAGCAGTCTTAAAGTCACATAATGCAACCTCCGAGATGTTTTTATTTTTTTAATTTTATCTTGTTACTCTAAAGCTATCTAGCTCTTGTTTAGTTTAATGGTTTTGTATAATATTTTATGGTAAGGTAGTTGAATTCTTTGCCAGTCTCTTCTATATTTATTTTTGATTTGATTAGTTTTATTATATGACCAAGAGTTAAATTGTAGGAAGCAGTATATCTGTGTTTTCGTGGAATTGTAGCCCCTTATAGGTTTTATTCTATGGTCATCGTTTATTTTGTTATTGTTTTGTTGACGTTCATAGTGGATTGGAACGGGCTAGTTCATCTAAGTCTTTTGCTGAAGGTATTTTGAAAGGTTGTCCACTCAGTTAATGTATCAGCAAATTTGGGGATAGGTGGCTTTATCTGTGGCAATTCATAAAATGAGATAATTGCTAGAAAATAATCAGAGTCCAGTATATTGTTCTTATGTAGCACAATGCATAATGCGCCAGCTATTAATTCGTTCCATACAGATAATCGATAAATTGGTTTGGGGTTTAAGATAAATACTTGTGCAGTTTTAAACCCTCAGTTTTTTGCTCGACATCCCCAGATTTTAGTTTTTAGTAGCAACGTAGCTGCTATGATGTGGAATACTTTAGCTATGTCAATTTTAAACAATCTTTTATTGGGCTCTTTGTATGCACTGCTTAGTTTTAGGGCGATTATTTTCAGTATGTATATTTAGAGCAATGATAGTTATATGGGTACGTGGTCAAGGTTAATTTAGTTAATATTTGCTAGTTATTTGGATCCATTAGTTAGCAGAATAAAAAGTTTGTAAGTAGTAGGTAAGTTAATTTTTCTAAGTAGAGAACGAGTAATTTGACAATATTATTTAAAATAGTTGTGATGAAGTCAGTTAAGTTTTTGAGAATCGTTTGGAGAGTTAGCAATATTTTTGGGTGAGTGGCCTTAGCGTTGGTCAGGAGGTGGTGACTGATTTATAGAGGTATTATAGTTAGTTTTGACAGTTATTTTGGCTTAGAATTTTTTGACGTTTCGCAATTATTATCGGTCAACTGCTTTTTTTAGAGAAAGTATATCCTCTGTAATTTTCGGGGTGCTTTTCTAGATTATTTACTCACTGAAAGTCCTCATTTGGTTTTCAAATAGTTATTATACAGTTAGTTTCCTGTGTACCTTACACAGCGTAGTTCAACCATAGATTCGTTGTGCGTAAGTTTCGTTAAGCTACCTTTTTGTGTATTTTTAAAGTAAACTGCGGATAGAAGGATTGGATATATATTTGTTGTTATAAAGCTTAACAATCGTTCTAATTGAGTATTTTAGAGTTGTTTTAATTTGTTTTTCTATTAGTGATACTGGAATGTTTGGGCTTCAAGAGAGCTTATTAACTTCAGGTCCCTCAAAATGTGGTAGATTAATTTTATCTTCACTGTAGAGTTTTGTCGCGCAACAATTTCTATGTCTGTTAGGTTGATTCTTAGTTAATTGTTTATATTAACTGTTAAAAACTAATTTTTATTTTTTTTTTAGTTCCACAAATAACTCTTAGTAGTTTAAGTTATCCATGTTATGTAAATATATGGATAGAATTTTTATTTTCTTTTCTGAAGGTGCCGATGATGCTTTAGCTTGATAAAAGGGGCCCATTGCTAAGATTGCCTCGATAAATAATATTACCAGTATTTTCAATTTGCTTTTTATTTAGGTGGTAGTTGTCTACAGAAATTAAGTTTTATGGTTCAAGCAGGTACTTTTCATTCGGTTCCTAGTCTGGTGTCAAGATATCACCTTTGTTTGTTTTATTATTGTTGATGTTCATATTTTTAGGAACCTCTTCACACGGGCTCTATAAATTTAGAAAACTTACTTGTTGGTTTATAAGAAAAATATACAATTACTGGAAACCTCAAAGCAGCTTCGGTTAACACTCGCAATTTTGAAGCGAGCAGATCGAAGATAACCCATCTTTATGCTAGGAATCAAATCAAAACTTTAATTAGTTGTTGAATTATCTTTAAAAGTACCGTTTTATAGTTTAGATATAAATAATACAAAGGATTAATTTGTTATGCAAAATCAAACGCATAATTATAAGTTGAGAAACTGAATGCGTTATCCACTGTCATCTGCGATACTTCAAATACAAGGACGTTCAAATATGACCGGGACTGATTTGTGTGTAAACAAGCCCAAATTGCGCAGCAGCTGTACGACCCTAACAAAGCGAAGCCACAACTTCCATCTTCTTTGTGTTTGAGTAGTGTAAGTGCTTCGAAGAGGGCAGAGAGCTCTTGAAAAATTAACCGTATGATCGTCGGTTGCAAACATCCGTCACCGTGTCAAACACTGATCGTGCAGACGCACTTATTTGTGAAAATAGCTGCAGCACTACCAACAAAACTTGGATCAACGCTGTCCATCAGTGTTGGTAGTATAGAGGGCATTGTAAAAAATTACCTGCACTATCGCAAGATAAATGCACGAACTTTGACGAATGTAAACAAAATGGTGTGCATGCAAGCTACCAGGCGTATTATACAATAGTTTGACGACGAAGGTGTTGCATTTTGGAAGTTTGAAGTGATCCCCTATAAAAAATAAGTGCATTACTTCATTTCAGAGTCCGAGCAGTCATCACGCTTATGGTTCCCAAACCCAAGATCGGGTAGAAAATCCGTTCGGCAGCAAACGTGATGGCAATACTTTCCTGGGACTTAGGGGGAGCTATCCATGTAGACTTTTTGACGGATACTGGAACAGTCAATGTAACTTACTACTTAGACTGCCTGGCAACAGACATGGAGAAAAAGTTCCGATCCAAGCGGAAGACAGGTGGAAAGCGGGTAGCTTTTCTTTAAGATAATGCACGCCCAGATACGGCCAAAACAACAATAAAAACCCGCCTAAAATTAAAATGGAACCTTCTGCGACACTTTTCGTTTTTCGTTTAGTCCCGATTTGATCCTAAGTAATTTCTATCCGTTCCGAAGGCTCAAATAAGACTTGCAAGGCATGCGCCGCCAACCAAAAGCTCTTTTTGAAAATGGCTTCGGGATGCCTCCAGAGCGTTGGAAAAAAATATATTGACTCCAGAGGGAAGTACATTAAAAACTGACCTGTAAAAGTTAGTGTTTGGCAATTTGTTATTTTATAAATAAAATCAGTCCTGGTTATATTTGAACCACCTTGTAACAGCGCTTCTCAAGTAGCAATCTATGTGCTTAAAAAAATTTAACTGCTAACAATAGCAACATTTTTAAGGTCACTGAATTTAAAAGTAAAACTAAAAAAAGTGAGCAAAAACCCATTTCCAATTTATACAAGAACGCTTCCTTAGTTTCTTATACTTCAAAATCAATTTAGTACTGCCACATTAAATTACATTGAGTATTTTTAACAACTACCACATTTTAAAACTCATTGCACAAACATTGAAAATTGAAGCTTTTTAGTTTTGTCAACATTCTAATTTTTAATGGAACACCTGGGACAACTTCATGACTCGCTAGCAATCAATTTTGAGCATTTCTTTCGTTTTATGGGGACATAGGGATAATAAAGTGTATTTTATAAGTAACTTTATTGTGTTCCTATTGCCAAAGTCGAATACCTTTCGTAGACGTAGCTCTTCTTGGGCCTTCATTTCGGGAAGTCACTAAAACGGCTGTATTCGCAAGACGTATTTCGCTTTTCGGCCGCCCTTTTTATGAACAACAGTTCCAGTTTATGATTTCCATAAAGATATTGGAATTCCGTAGATATGAAAATAACCCTTCAGGGAATAGAAGTAGGTTAAAAATAAGATAAACAAGCCGTCCCCGAGTGCAATATTAAAAATCCAGGGGCGACGCGAGCGTCACCTGCCATTTACGTACGAACCCCTTGACATCTTAATCAAATTTCGTGTAGATACACACGGCATACAGAAAGGTTTCGGCGGTCGATACTGAATATGCATGACACGAAGTCCCATACATAATACGAATCCAATATTGGTACAGCCCACGAATAAGGCGGCGGTTTGCGGCAAATACGGCGCATTACGCCCCGAACTAGTTGCTCCGCGTGAGCTAAGGCCTCACTTAAAAGCCTTTGTTTGACGAAATTCTGCAATTATTGCTGCTCTCGCTTGCCAGTGCAGTAATTACAGGGCGACTGTTTGATACGGAATGCCAAACGCTCCGTTTGATTCGTAAAGCCCGTGCGTGTGGGCGCGTTCGCCTCTCCTAATTTATTTGAATACCTTCCACCGAGTGGGGTTTTACATCGTTTTAAATTTGTGTCTGATGCAAAGCAGGATATTGCATTTGTTGGAAATTACTGCAGGTGAATGCATGGGAGTACTTGCGGCTGTTTCACAGAAATTACTACTTGCTGGGAGCCTCAAGCAATTAAGTTATTATTACTTGATGGTTAGATTATAGTTTGTTGCAATATAAGCGGCTATGTATATCTAACTACTGGATGCCTTCTAAAATCAATGCAATCTGGAATCTGAAATAACGCGGTCTGAATATCAATACGATGATTAAAATATTAAGCCAATAGTTCAACCTGCATAGGAATCTTATTAATCTTTTCTACAGTGTCGGATCAAATAAAATGCATAAGAGTTGTGAAGAAATTAACAAATGCATATTTTATAGGTGCGATAAACATAATTTTTGGTTTACAACTAACTGTTATACATATTTTTTAAATTAAGTGTAACTGGTATAGAAGTATGTCCATAACTTTTCCTAAGCTCACAACTCCATTACTAATTTCAGCTATTTACTTAATGTTGCAGCCATTTTTTGACACACTAGGTCAAAAAATTTTAGCAGGTGGAGACTTTAACGCAAAGCATACCCATTCCCGATTAATAACAACAAAACGCAAAGCACTTCTTAAACTTACTACTGACAACAATTACAATTATCTATCCACCGGAAGCCTGACCTACTGGCCATCTGATCCAAGCAAAGTCCCAGATCTACTGAACGTCTTCATCACCAAAGGACTTTCCCGCAACTACATGGCCGTTACTTCAAATTACGATCTTACATCTAATCATTCTCCGTTTATAGTCACAAGTGCAATTTACAAAACACCCAGCTTCTCGATCAGTAATAGGAAGACAGATTGGAACACCTTCAAGGCTTACATTAAGCAACACTTCGACAGTAATTTAAGTCTGAAAACCACAAAGGTCTAGAGTATGCTGTAAACCATTTCATAACTACGATTCAGGATGCCGGCTGGACTGCTACACTCTAGACAACAAACATTAAAATTTATAGTCCCAACATTTCTAAGGAATTTATAAAACTAGTAAAGAAAAATCAAGGGCACAGTGAACACACACAGTGAAATCACGTTCTATCATCCTATTAGCCTCCTGTCACTAATATCAAAATTGTTTGAGAAACTAATTCTACGTTGTATTAATAAAAATTTTCTGCAAGACATCATCAATTTGGCTTCAGACATCAGCACTCAACAATTTAACAATGCCATAGACTAACTGACATAATTTAAACTGCATTTCAATCTAAAAAAAAATTTACTGCTATATTCTTAGATATATGACAATCTTTCGACAGAGTGTGGCATAAGCGATTACTTTTCAAACTCAAGAAAACGTTTCTCTACGAGCATCATCTACTGCTACGTTCATATCTTACTCAAAAAATAATTCAAGCTAAGCATGGTAAGAAGGTATCCCAAATTAAAAACATCAATGCAAATGTACCCCAGGAAAGCGTGCTAGGGTCCCTATTATACCTCCGATACACCCAGCGATACTTACATACAATGAAGACTCTGTAGCAGCATCAGCTTCTTTACAGATCCACTTAAATGAAATAGAACTGTGACTAAGTAGAGAATCGAACTGAATCAAAACAAATCAACACACATTGCCCACCCGTTACTTTCCGTAATATACTTAACCCCCAGTCCAATGATATCAAATATTTGAGACTTCACTTATACAATAGACGGGCTTGAAAACCCCATATTAGCAAAAAAAAGTAAAGAAATTGACTTAAAGTTGAAGAAGGTATAATGGCTTATCGGAGGAAAGTCGCCGTTACTACTAGCCAACAAAATACCGCTATACAAGTGCATAATTCGGCCCATATAGACCTACCGTTGTCAGTTATTGGGCTGTGCAAGTCGACCAAACACTGACATCATCCCGCGCTTCCAATCAAAAACCATCTGCACTATAACAGCCGCTCCTTGTTATGTATCTAACCAAACTCTCCATACAAACCTTGATATCTCTTACGTAACTGAGATAACCAATACGCTGGAAAGCATCAAACGACATTGAAACTTTACCTTAACGAACTTGTGAGACCTCTCATAGGAGACTCCCTTTAGGCGCCTTAAGAAGAAGTGGTCAAAGGATCTCCCAGGTTAATAGTGGACTGACTACATTTGGAGCTCCTCCACTCGCACCTGATATAACATACTATAAGCTCATAGAATGTATATTGTTCTGATTGCTTATTAAAATTAGTTAATAAAAAAAATACCTTTTCCTCTGTCTAAATTTAAAATAAATTTTCTGAATGTGAGCAATAGTAAATTCGTTTTCATATGTAAGCACTTTAACGGTCCTTTAACGAAGAGATATTTTTGTTGGTTATAGCTGCAAGCACTTCGTTCAAGCAAGGAAAATGATACAGGTGGTCCAAATGATTCGAAGTTCGCACGGAGTCTTGGGATGGGCTTTCAGTTCGGACAATTGGCAGCATGTAAACAACGGATCGCCTGGGCTTGGAAATTATTTTAGTGGCGTCCCGAGGTATAGAATTATTGGAAACAGGGAGTACTATTGGCTCCGACACGACAACACACCCGCGTAGACATAGTGTTACAATTTTCCTCAAAATCTTTTTCTTCGACTCTATCTTTTATATTATTTTAATTTATGTTTTATGTGCCGTTATCTAACATGTGTGTGTAGTATTTCGTGTTTTATATTAACATTGGCATTTATTTTAGGGAAATATTTATAGTCAAATTCTTGGTTGCTAGGTTATATTGATGTCAAATAAATACATGAATTACATTACAATTTGTCGTACAATTATCCAGTGCTCGCTTGTTAAATATGTGATTAGTCATGTTTATTTCTGTTCTTTTTCATCCTCCTTGATAAGTCCTTTTCTAAGAACTCCTAATATTTTTCATGTTGTGTCTATCCATGACTCAAATTATTTTTATTTATTTCTTTGTTGATCCCAGAGACTCAATTTAAGGACTTTGCTGTACTGTTCCTTTCCTTTATTTATAGAATATCTTGTCCACTTCTACTAATTGTAATTATTTTGCCTGATCCATTCACTAGCTTTGTGGTATATTTAAATTTCCATTGTTGATGTAAACATAATTTGTTTATGTTTTTTTACTAGTTGCAACACATGTGCAACTACACTCACAATAAGAGAGAGATGCATAATATACATGTACGTATATGTATACATACATACTTTTTATAATTATATTGTCTATTATTACATCTTTAAAATTCTTCTTATCATTAGTGCAAGATTAATTTGTAAACCTCTTTTTTCTACTTTTTCCCTTATGTTATTTAGTATTATTTTAAGCTGTTATTATTGTGTTGTCCACAAAGTCCATATAGCTTAAACTTTCTCTCTCTAATTTAATACACCTACTTTTCAGTCTTCTGATTTCTTTTTCTTCTTCGACACCCTTTCCACTCTATTAGATGTTGGCGACCACATTTCTAAGTTTTTCTTTATTTTTTGTCATAATGACTAGTTCCCTTATTGTTCTGAGTCCAGTCCACTGTCTTATATTTCTATCCCATGACAGTAATTTTCTTCCTATTTCTCTCTTTTTCTCTATTTTTTCTTCTAAGATTAATTTCAGTATCCCATACTTTTCATTTCTAACGATATGATCCAGGTTAGCAGTTTTCCTTTGTTTAATTGTGGCGAACAGTTCTCGGCCTTTTGCATTCTTTTTAGCTTCCAACTTCCTCGTTGGTCATTTTTGGTCCAGGACACTCTCAACAGGCGTCTGTAAGTCCACAACTCGAAAGCTTCGATTGTATTGATTGTACTTATTTTTATGGTCTACGACTCCATTCTATACGGCATTTTGTATAACGCATTAAAAGTGACAATCGGATATCCCTGTTTCTCAAAACTTTTTTTATACTTCATAAACGTTGCGCATGCTATTTCAATTTTGTTTTTAATTTCTTTTTCGAAGTTCCAGTCCCATTTATGGTAGCTGACATCCCAGATATTTGTAGTGCGTTACAATCAATTTGTTGATTTCCTATTTGAATATCCACGTTAGTGCATGGTTCCTTTCCTACTTACAATCATAAACTTGGTCTTTTTTGCATTATGTCTAGTCCGTATCTTTTACTGCCCTCATTCAATTGCCTACATATCTGCTGTAATTCTTCGATATTGTTGCAAATCAGTACTGTATCGTTTGCATATCTAAGGTGCGATATTGTACTCGATTCAGTTTTATACCCATCTGTTGTTCTTCAAAGGCTTCGTCAAACATGAGTAGAGATTAAATAACACACATTCCTGCCGTATGCCTCTCTGAATATGGATGTCATTTGTGTTACTATTTTGTGTTGTTATGTATGCTGTCTGGTGTCAGTATAAGTTTTCTTTACATCGAATGTCTTTTTTGTCTACGTCCGTGTTTCTTAAGATGTTCATGAGCTTCTTATTTTGAACGCAATAAAACGCTTTTTCGTAGTCTATAAAACAAAGAAACACGTCTTTGTTTATGTCTCAACAATTTTGTATCAACACTGGTGCCCCGAAGAGTGCTTCTTGAGTTTTCATCCTTGACCTAAAGAGGCTTACATTACGCTAGCATTTAAAATCAATATTGTTATGTAATATCTTTAAAAATATTTTGTAGGTATGGTTTATTAAGCTTATTAGACTACAGTCATTGCGCGCATTTCCGTGCATTTTTCTTTTTGGGCAGAGGAATAAATGTGGACCTTAGCCAGTTCTTTGGGAAGCATCTTATGTCGTATATGCTATTAATCATTATAGTTAGGATATAGATATTGTCTTTGTCAATCAGTTTTATAATCTGCTGGTAAACCTTCTGGTTCTACTGCCTTATTGTCTTTGGCTTTTTTTACAGCCTTTCTAATTTCTTTTACCGTTAATGGTAGTCCTGACAGTCCTAGTGTTGCAGGAGTTTCGTTAAGATCTCGTCGCAAATCGTCAGCAAATAACTCATTTACATAGTTTTTCCAGCGCTCTTTTTATCTTTATCTTCTATCATTATAACATTCCTGTCGTACAATAATATTAGCAATTATAGTGATTTATATACATCAGCTAACATACTTCTTTTAGGTTTTTATGTTCTCCTAGGATGTCGTGCATATGTTGTAATTTTTCAATTTTTTCTCATTTCTATCTACTTCTTTTTATTTTTCCTGATTTTATCCTTGATTTTTGAGTTTAATCTTTTATATTCATTGTTTTTTCTGTTCTTGTATTTCCGTCGTTACTCCATTAATTCTAGGATTTCCTCCGTTATACATCTTTTTTTATATATATTTTTTGTGGTATCCTGATTTTTCTGTTGCAAAGTTTTGTATTTTGCTTTCAATCCTCTTTCATATTACAATGGGTGTCATTTCTGAGCTGTTTTATTTTATTTCTGTCAATTTTTATTTATTTTTGATTTTAGTTTTCTTTTAATTTTTCCTTTTCTTAGTATATGGGTGTCCAGTTTTTGTGTTTTGGTGTGGTTAGTTTTTAGTTTTAAATCTGCTTATAGAAGAAAAATGTGCTTGTAATCAAAAGCCCTCGTATTTCAACGCGAATTTCGACATAGCTTAGATGATTCCTTCCTTAACTATTATTAACATAAAAATTATGCAAAATATAAAATAAAATAAAACAAGTTTTATATATACATATATGTATATATATATATATATATATATATATATATATATATATATATATATATATATATATATATATATATATATATATATATATATATATATATATATATATATATATATACACCTTCAATCTTATGATTGCCTCCAAAGACGATTTATCGACAACTGGCGGTTCCTGTTCATGAGCAAGGCCCTCAGTCACAATCAGGCTTTAGTTTTTCTAAGAACAATTGAGGATTTTTTTAGTGACCCCATTATAGATTTTATCGATGAAGTTGGCGCATTTTACGGTGGGTAAGGTTTGTTCTTTCGATCACCTCGAAGAATCACTGAAATAATACTTTTATGTGGAGCTTTTTAAAGTTGAAATTATCCTGTGGCTGGAGTAGTAGAGTGGTGTTGTAAAGAAAAAACTTGCCCTTAATAAACTCAAACCCAGAATAAGTCGTCTTCAAGGTATGGAGGATGAGCATGAAAATTATTTATAATTAACAAGAGCTTGAGTGGCAGACCCTTTTAATAGGTATTTCTTCACTGCAGATTCGCAGGCCCCAATGATCAACTTAGCAAAGATATGAGTGATCCGAGCCTTTCCGTTGAACCTCCCCATAACGTTTAAATGGTGTTTTTCACCTTGAAGACTCTCCTAAATTCTGAAATGATAGATAAACACGGACTTAACTTTAAAATCACAAAATGAAAAGACAAGACAGTTTTTTATGTGCTTGTAACCGCACTGTAGTTACCCTTTGGGATTTTTTTAAAAGCCCCCTCACATCGTAATTAAAAACTTACTTACTTACTTAGTTGCAAGCCTTTAGATCTTTAGGTGTAAAGTTGGCGAGGTTGAGCCCTGTATTGTGGCCTCCTGTGTTTTCTATTTTGTGTTTGGTTTCGTATACCCTCACATTTTATTCTTTTTTCTCTGATTCTTCTCTGAATTTGTTTAACCATTTTGTTTAATTTTGATTTTAGTTCTGTTTTAATTTTCAACGAACTTAAAAAGTTCGTTACTGAATTCTATATGTCTGTCTGTCGGTCTGTCGGTCCGTCACAAAATTTGAGATTTTTTAAATTTGAAAATGGATTCTTTTAGGAAATTTTACGCTGATTTCGAATTCGAAATTAAAAAATTTTTCCCGTAATTCGAAATCGAAAGGTCTTTTTAAGTTCGTTCTGGGATTGCTTACACAGCAATCTCTTCGCCGGCCCCATGTTTTTGTTCTTAAGTTTATCGGTGTCTAGTTTTTGTGTTTTGGTGTGGTTAGTTTTCAGTTTTAAACTTGCTTATAGAAGAACATGATTTCTAAAGTAATTGAAAATGTTTGTTATTACTTATTTTTTGTCTGTTTGATAATATTATTCTTTATGTATCTATAAAAGCTCGCTTACTGGACGATAATTTTTCTCTAAGTTTATGTCTCATTTTTTAGGTAATAGGGTTATGAAGGTATTTTTTCAATTGTTTGAGATATTTCCCTTTTGTATATGCTTATTGTATAATCTAACTAGCACTTCCTACGGACTACATTTCCGTTAGTATTTGATCACTTTTTGAAATTTTGTTATTTTTATTTTGCGACGTAGTATTTTCTCTTCATTACTTTTTGGAACTTCTTTAATGTCTAAGTTTCTTAGTTTATTGCTGCCTTTTCTTCCTTACGAGGCATACAAACACTGTTATGTCAATTTGAGAATGTCGCTTCTATTTATAATTATCTATAAACCTCTATATGCCTTTATTTTCTTTTATTTATATAATTTCATTTTATTTATATATTACAATGTCTTCTTAGCTATTCTACAAATTTTTTTATTCAACTTTACGTATTGTATTGGGTTTCCTTTATTTCCTCTTATTAAGTGCCCGCTTTGTCGTAATATTTCCTTTGTTTTAAATCTTAGTTATGTTAATTTTGCTTTGTATGTCTAGCTTATTAAACTGCAAAATCTATTATTGCTTGTACTATTTCTTTGTATTTATTTGTTTTCTTTATGTTTTTTTTTCTCTATTGTTTTCTTTTCAGTGGTATTTTGGAATTTATTTTAATTTAGTAAGGCTTAATAAGTATTGTTTTTGACAATTGAAGCCAACGCATCCTCATTCTCTGTGTTGACTTTTTTTAAATTTTTTGTCACACCGTTTTTTTAGTTTTTAAATTTGAAATGAAGTCGTCAAGTAACATAATCCAACGTGTTTTATTTTCTTCTATATTTTTGATCAGTGCTGATGGAATTGTAGTGCGAGCAACAGCAAGGGGTTAGTATCTCAGATTATCTCGTCTGACGAAAAAGGGGAGAAAATATTGGAGGAATCCTTCAGCTTAAATACAATTGGGGGAGATGCGTACAATGTTAAAAATAGTGCAAGTTTTGTAGAAAAAGCTATAGCGATTTGGGCGATGAATAAGTCTAAGGACAACACAATCTCACATTTCTGCCAGATTCTCAAATAAAGTCAAAAGCAAGTGTTATTGAATAAGTTTCTTGTTGAATCTACATACTAAAAAAAGCTTCCAATAAAACAACAAATAGCAGCGCGAGTAAACTTATTTTAATTTTGTTTTATATTTTGTGTTTTGGCATTGTTTTGTATAAATAAATAATGGCCGAATAAATCGTTTGAATTCCCATTATTTCTTATAGAAAAATTCACTTTGATATACGATTCCTTTGGATTACAAAACGAATTATAGTTACAAATCGAGGTTCTGCGGTATATTGAAAATCCTTCAAGGTCTTGCCCACAGTGTACGATAATAATACAACATAAAATACATAGTATAATTAACAGTATAACTAATTGATAAAATGTATTACGATTTAAACGAAATGAAACACTAAAAAGATACTTAGAAAAGTTTACAACAAATATAATAAACCAAGGCCATAGGTGATAAACAGTTCTTGCGTAAACATAACACAAATAGTGCAACCCTACAACGACATCAATCAAGCTTTTGGCTGCATTCTCAAGACAACGTAAATAAATTTTTGTAACATATAAACTATTTAAGATGTCAAACTGAAATTAGGAGTGAATGTCACTGCCAACACAAAAAAAATGTTTTTTGAACTACAACTTTCGCGGGAACTTCAAAGTAACTCACCTTATTTTTTAAACAGAGTAGTAAAGGTCTGATGGAAATATATATCCCAAGTTTAAAGTTTTAAATTTTTATAACTTTTAACAAAATCTTATCATTATTGTGTCTAATATTTTTTTATCTAAAAATTGCAATATCACACAAACTGGGACTTATTTAGAGAGTACCTAACGAACAATACAACAATTAAAGCTTCATTGAAAACAAGAGGAAATTGACAATGCAGTAGACCAGTTAACTAAAAACATTCAGAATGCAGCCTACTAGTCAACGCCGACTGTTCACAAAAATTCAGAAGTTATCGAAAATGATCCATTCTACATTAAAACTAAAATCGAGGATAAAAGAAGAGCCAAGAGAATCTGGCAGCAAACTAGGAATCCTGTAGACAAAAATAACCTAAATAAGCTAATAAGAGAGTTAGAAACAGACCTAAGGGAGTGAAAAAACGAAGGACTCCCACTGTTACGTTAATTCGGAAAAATAATACTAATATTTAAACCGGGCAAACGTGCACATGAGGTTACCCCATATAGGCCGATAACACTCCTACCAATACTATCAAAAATATTAGAGAGAATGGCAACCATAATTGAAGAAGAAGAAATTATCCTCCAACATTAATTTAGGTTTCACCAACAACACTCTGCATTAGAACAGATACACCAAGTTGTAGATGTTATCAAAAAGGACTTTGAAGAACTAAGACACTGTGTTGCGGTAGTCTTTGATGTCAGCCAGGCTTTTGACCGCGTCTGGCATCTCGGCCTAATATACAAAATTAAATAGTCGTTTCCATACTAATACTTTCTTCTCTTTAAATCATACTTAAGTGAGAGGTATTATCAAGTAAAGTACGGCGACAGTCACTCTGGACTCTACCCAATAATGGCAGGAGCTCCTCAGGGCAGTGTTCTGGGACCAACCCTATACCAGATCTTTACAGCTGATTACAGCTGATCTACCATGGAATGACAACACAATGATGGCCACATACGCGGATGATATGGCGTTGTTCGCTTCTCTCCAAAATCCAGTACAAGCTTCGACAATTCTACAAAGTAATCTCGACATAATACAAAAATGGTTGCACAGGGGGCGCATACAAATTATAAAACCAAATCTACAACTATTACGTTTACGACGAAACACAACCCTGCTCCTCCGGTTACACTAAATGGTATACAAATCCCCATCCAACAGGAAGTGAAATAAATATCTTGGTTTAACCCTCGACAGGTCATTAACATGGAAACCCCATATTACAAAAAAGAGAGGCAACTAGATGCTATGGTGAAAAATATGTATTAACTTCTAGGGAAAAAATCCAAGTTATCGCTAAAAAATAAAGTGTTAGTGTGCAAAAAGTTTTAGTTCCGGTGTGGGCGTACGACATATATCTATGGGGGCAGTGCTAAAACATCAAACATTTATATTCTGCAAAGATTCCAGACCAAAACTCTTCGTGTAATGACCAACGCTGAATGGTTTATTAGCAACAAAACACTTCACGATGATCTAAAAGTTCAATGGATCAGAGATGACGTTAAAAGATGAACAGTCACTTATGTCAATCGAATAAGAACTCACCCTGATGTGTTAGTGCTAAATTTACTATACAATAATAATACCACTCGTAGATTAAAAAGACTTAAAACGCTAGACCCTACTAACTAGTACTCGTTATATTAGTGTATTCAAGGACTCGCCAATGGGCGACACTCCCTCCACATGTCAGTATTTTAGTTTAGTTTAGTAATTAAGTATTACATCAAATTTGCTCGTTAGGCTAGTTGTAAATTAAGCATATAAAATAAACAACAAAATGCAATAAAAACCGTTTGCATCCTTTTTCAAATTAAATAAAAATTTACCTAGGAAGAGTTATGTGACCATTTAATAGGCTGGCCAAATTTTTGCTTCCAAGCTCATCGCAGAATAAGAAAAACGCATGCTGACACAACCACTGCGTGGATATTATGTATAAACATGCACGCACAATTTGTGATTGCAGCAATAAAAATGTCAGGGGCTCTAATAAAGACGACAAAGAAACTAATCGCTGCACTTTTATTCTCGACATAAACATAATAGTATTCGAAAGTCATAAATTAACAAGATTAAACAACAAACACGCCATTATACGCCTCTAAAAACACTCGCTAAATTGGTTTAGATAGAAATACACTAAATGACACATTTACATTGGAGCATAAGCAGGGGGATGCGATGGGATTACACGAGTGGAACGTGACATAACCAAACTGGCCGGAATTTAACAATGTGCGACAGAATAGCAGGTCGAATATGTAAACTTATGTGAAGCTGCATACTATATTTGATTTTGTCGCTCTCGCATTAGAGCGATTACTGGGGTTTCGGTGTTACTAGCTCAAAAACTAGCACGGGTTTAACTGCGTTAAATATATAATAAAAATTATTGTGTAGATCAACACCACCTATAATAGATAGATAGATGTAGAATGGTGTGGGGGCAATGACCTTCTGCATTACGATCATTAGGATCTCTGATGTGTTAGAGCTTTCTCTCTTGGTTTAGCCTTTTGACTAGCCCCCAAAGTCTTGAGAAAGACTCTTTTGCATAGCTCTCTGGTTTTAGCTTTTTTAAAATCTGCGCATCTTGCTATTTGTTACTCTTATAAGCTTTAAATGGTTTCTAAGGAGACAGTGTCCTGTCAGTAAGCCAAGTAAGACCCTAAGTTTGGGTCTGTTTAGTCGTAGAAAGCCTGCTGTATATTTGTGTGACGGTTACTGTAAGAGCTTCTGCGATTATCTTAAGTGGCTGGTATTATTCCACCTTTCCTTAGTTAGTTTTATTGAATATCCATTTAATAATGTATGAAAATACCACATTGGTGTTTGGATCAGATGGATTTTATTTCTGATCCTTCCTTTGCCAATAAGTCTGCCACCTCGCTACCCCTGAAGCTCTTACGTTGCTGTACCCAGGGAAAGATCTGTGCATTTCCATACAACTTTGACCTCACCACAAACGTTGCTAAAGCTTTAAACGCTACTTGATATTCCAAAAAAATATCTCTTCTCTTACCCCTTTTAATTAAGCCTTTTGATTTTTCTTGGCTTCCGCTTAAAGTCTGCGGTACATTTTCTAAGCGCTGTTGGAATATTAATTTTTTTGGGTTGTAGACTTCTGCTCCTGTGCCTGATGCACGCATGAATCCATCAGACCACAAGATAAAATCTGCTGAGACTACAATCCCTTTGTTCCAGTTTCTTCCGTCTGGTATTGTAATTTTAAAGCGTTTTTCAAATTTATAGTAATTGGGAACCAGGTCACCTGTGGGAATTTTCAATGTGTCTTTTGCGACCTATCATACATAATAGACAGCTAATTGAAATTTTGTAGCAAACCATTGATCACGAGATAATCTTCCATATTACAATAGGTGTCATTTTATTTTATTTCTGTCAGTTTTTTATTTTATTTTCTTTTTATTTAGTTTTATTTTAGTTTTTTGTGTTTTGGTGTTGTTAGTTTTTAGTTTTAAATCTGCTGATAGAAGAAAAATGTGCTTGTAATCAAAAGCCTTCGTATATCAAAGCGAATTTCGTCATACCTTAGACGATTCCTTCCTTAACTATTTATTAACATAAGAATTTAATTTAAGTTAACCCCCCTGCTACCTGTTGGTTCATTAGAATCTTTTCCTTTGCGTGCGACTTTAACGAGGAACCTTTCAATGAGACTTAATTTTGCCTTCTTTGGCAAAAATGTGCCATTATTTATTGTTTAACAAATTCATCGCTCGCATGCTACAGATTTATTCCGCAAAAGTTTGCACTGCCGTACACATCTCCCTAATCATATTTCAACTGATTTCCCCCGCTTTTTTCCGTTACTTCGTCACATGAGATACCTTCTATAATCTCTTGATGTTCTCAATGCAAATCCATCAGTTCATCGGTGATCGTTTCTTGTCATAATATTGCTCTACCAGTTCTTGAATATCTTCCTCATTTACCTCAATCCCTGGTTGCCTCTAAAGACGCTTTATTGACAACTGGCGGCTCCTGTTTATGAGTAAGCCCCTCAGTCAAGTTCAAAAACACAATCAGGTTTCAGTTTTTCCAAAAAGAATTGAAGATTTTATTAGTGACCCCATTCTAGATTTTATCGATGAAGTTAACGGATTTTACGGTGGTAAGGTTTGTTCCTTTGGCCACCTCGAAGGATCTCTGAAATAATACTTTTATGTGGACCTTTTTAAAGTTGGAATTATCCTCTGGCTGGAGTAGTAGAGTGGTGTTGTAAAGAAAAAACTTGCCCTTAATAAACTCAAACTTTTCTAGAGTAAGTCATCTTTAAGGTATGGAGGATGAGCATAAACATTATTTATAACTAACAGGACTTTGAGTGGTAGATTCTTTTTAATAGGTATTTTTTCACTGCAAGTCTAAAGGCCCCATTGATCCACTTAACAAAGATTCAAGCCTTTTCGTTGGACCTCCACGTAACGTTTAAATGGGTTTTTTACCTTGCTTTTCTTGAAAGCTCTTCTAAATTCTAGAATGATAGATAAACAGGAGATTAATTTTAAAATCACCGCTTGCATTAGCACAAAGTAAGAAGGCAAGACAGTTTTTTATGTGCTTGTAATTGGAGTGCAGGTACTCTGCAATTTTTTTTAAATGGCTTCCTGCCGTCGTAGTTAAAAACTTACTTACTTAGTTCCAAGCCTTTCTATCTTTAGGTGTAAAGTTAGTGAGGTTGAGTCCTGTATTGCTGCCTCCATTGTTTTCTATTTTGTGTTTGGTTTCGTATACCCTCCCATTTTATTTTTTTTTCTGATTCTTCTCTGAATTTGTCTAACAATTTTGTTTAATTTTGATTTTAGTTCTGTTTTAATTTTTTTTTCTTAAGTTTATCGGTGTCCAGTTTTTGTGTTTTGGTGTGGTTAGTTTTCAGTTTTAAACTTGCTTCATTTCTTTTATTCAACTTATTCTGTTGTCTTCTTTATTTCCTTCTATTAAGTTTCTGTTTTGTCGTAATGTATGTTTCGTTTTGTTTCTTATTTATACTAATTTTATTTTGTATTTCTAGCTTATTGGATTGAAAATCCATCATTGCTTGTGCTATTTCTTTGCATTTATATTTTTTACATTTTTTTCTCTACTGTTTGAGCTCAGTTTTCTTTTCAGCTATATTTCGGCTTTTACTTTTAATTTAGTAAAGCTTAATAAGTATTGTTTTGGTCCATTAAAGCTGACGCATGCCCACTGTCTGTTTTAACTTTTCTTAAAAAGTTTATACAGTGTAATCACAGTAGCTCTATAAAATTTATTAGAGTATTTCCACTGCCGTTATATGTAGTTTTTACAAATTTTCTGTCACATTTTCCTTAGTTTTTTTTAAAGTGAAGTCATCAAGCAATATAATCCAACGTGTTTTATTTTTTTATCTATTTTTAGTAGAGCTGATAGATTTGTTTCGCGAGTAACAGTAAGGGGTTATGGAGGGTATCTTGTCTGATGAAAGTTGTGTATAAAAATGCAAAATTTTGTAGAAAAGGCTATTGTAATGCGGGCGATAAATATGTCTAACGATAATACAATGTCACATTTTTGAGAAATGAAGGAAAAAACAAGTATTGTTGAATAGGTTCTTCATTAAATCTACACACAAAGAAAAATTCTCTAATAAACCAATAAGTAGCAGTGGGGCTTAACTTGTTTAATTTTATTTTATATTTTGTATATTTGCATTGTTTTTATGTGAAAAAATAGTTGCCGAATAAATCATTTGATTTTCCTATTATTTTTTATGGTAAAATTTACTTTGAAATAAAATTCCTTTGAATTACAAGCGCGTTTCCAGAACAAAATTCTACTTACAAGTCGAGGTTCTACTGTATGTTGAAAATCTCACCGTGCACAATAATAATACAACATAAACTGCATAGTATAATTAATTAATAATATGTATTTTGATTTAAATAAAATGAAACACTAAAAAGTCACTTTTTCAAGTTTTACAACTTATATAATAGACTAAGGACACAGGTGATGAACAATTTCTGCGCAAATATAACACAAATAGTGTAATCATGCATCGACATCATTGAAGCTTTTGGCTGCATTATCAAATAAATAAAAATTTTATTAAAATAAGAAGCAAACCACTGGAACTTGTTTAGGCTTTTGTGAAATAAGGTCTCAAAAAGTTTGCTTCCCCCTTTGTTGCGCTTGTATAAATGGCTAAGTTTTAAGCAACTCTCATAAAGCTAAAATAACTCAAGTCAAATGAATGTAATGTAATTGTAAATATAGTACAGTAGTACAGACTATTTCCAGAAAATACGGTTAAATGATAATTTTTTTATAATCTCTTAATGAAAGCTGCTAGAAGTTAATTTATCTACAGCAAACAGTGAAGAGAAAACAATATTTCCTGAATTCGTTATTGTATTAACAAAACAACCGATTGAATGTGGTAAATTATGCTTAGTTTTAAAGAGAATATTAACAAACGAAAGACTATGACATTCTTTTTTTTAACATAGGAGGTCATATCACAATTATTCAAAATCAGAGCAAGAGTTATGCAAGATAAACAAAAATGGCGTAGATAGAAAAAGTATTAGTACTTGTTTCACTTATAGAATAGTAAAGACTTTGTCTTTATAATTTTACTAGTTCTGAGAACTATTGGGGCATAAAATCTTAATATACTATTCTGTTCAAAAAATAAAATGACCGTTTGAATAAAGCACAAACTATTTATTTATTCATCAAAATTTTTGGTTTCCTTCAAAGTTGCATGGTAACATATTTAGGGAGTACGGTGGTTGTGCTACCACATTTGTTGAATTTTTGGCGAAAAACTCACGAATAATAATTGTTGAGTTTTGCTAGCAAACGTTCTAAGCCCAAAACGTCACTTAAAATGCATGCACTAAACTTATTGATATGCCAACATCTTCAGCAAGCTATTTCTAGTTTTTTAGATATTTTCTTCAGTTATTGATGTTGAAGGATGGCTGGAACAAGGTTCATCTTCTATTAATTCACAACTTTCAGTCAAATATAGCTTTTCTCGATAAAGATTGATCACTAAATGCTTTCTGCGCCATTTTAAGCATTTCGGAAGTATTAATTTCATTTTTAACATAAAATTTGATGCAAATTATCAGTATAACAATATAAGATATTTTAAAAATCTAAAAAAGCAATAAGTCGACGTAAATAAATTTCTGTAAATTATAAGCTATTTAAGATATCAAACTGAAATTAGGAGCAAATGTCACTACCAACACAAAAAATGTTTTTTTGAACTACAACTTTCGCGGGAACTTCAAACTAACTCACCTTATTTTTTAAACAGAGTAGTAAAGGCCGAATTGAAATATATATCCAAAGTTTAAATTTTTAAATTTTTATAAATTTTAACAAAATCACATCATTATTGTGTCTAATATTTTATTTTATCTAAAAACTGCAATATCACACAAACTGGGACCTATTCAGAGAGTACCTAACGAACAATACAACAATTAAAGCTTCATTGAAAACAAGAGGAAATTGACAATGCAGTAGACCAGCTAGCTAAAAACATTCAGAATGCAGCCTACTAGTCAACGCCGACTGTTCACAAAAATTCAGAAGTTATCGAAAATTATCCATTCTACATTAAAACTAAAATCGAGGATAAAAGAAGAGCCAGGAGAATCTGGCAGCAAACGAGGAATCCTATAGACAAAAATAACCTAAATAGGCTAATAAGAGAGTTAGAAACAGCCCTAAGGGAGTGAAAAAACGAATCATTTAACGAATACTTTAGCACTTTATCTCCTTCAGCAGATAGAAACTACACGCTTTGGAAGGCAACGAAGAATTTAAAAAATGTTCGTACTTCTATTCCACCAATAAGAAAGATAGATAGCTCTTGGGCAAGAACAGAAGCTGAGAAAGCAACACGTTTTGCAGAACACTTATCTACGATATTTCAACCGCATCCCATAGCTGCTACCCCAGAAGAGGAACAGGAGATTGAAGACTACCTGCAAGCTCCTTTACAATTGACAACCTATACAGTTTTACCTAAAAATTATAACTGAAATTCATTATCTAAACAGAGAAAGCGCCGGTATGACTCAGTTCTCTAAACTACTGAAAGAACTGCCACATAAAGCTATAATGTAATGCTACAAATATTCAAACAGTCTTGAGATTGCAGTCCTTCCCACTGTTACGGAAATTTCGCAAATAATACTAATATTGAAACAGGCAAACCTGCACATGAGGTTACCTCAATGGCCGATAACACTCCTACCAATACTGTCAAAATATTAGAGAGAATGACAACCATAATTGAAGAAGAAATGTAATCCTCCAACATTAATTTGATTTCACAAACACTCTGCAAATTATACACCGAGTCGTAGATGTAATCAAAAGGACTTTGAAGAACAAAGATACTGTGTTCGGTATCCTTGATAGCCAGGCTTTTACCGCGTGCATCTCGACTACTATACAAAATTAAACAGTCGTTTCCACACAATAACTTTTTTTCAAAATCATCTAGGAGGTATTATAAACAAGTACAGAGTGACAGCTACTGGACTCACCAATAATGGCAGGAGTTTCAGAGCAGTGTTCTGGGACCAACCCTATACAGATATTTACAGCTGATTTACCATGCAATGGCAATCACAATGGTTAAAACTGCGACTACGGCGTTATTAGTTTTCTCAGATCCAGTAATCCATTGACATACTAAGTTTAGTTCGACATAATACAAAATGGTTGTACAGGTGACGCATACAAATTAATAAAACCAAATCTACAAATTAGTTTACGACGAAACACAAAATCGTCTTTAATAAAAATGAAGTTATGTGCCATTTAAGAGGCTGTCCAAATTTTAGCTTCCAAGCTCATCCAGAATAAAGAAAACGCATGCTGACACAACCTAGCGTGGATATTATGTATAAACATGCACGCACAATTTGTGATTGCAGCAATAAAAATGTCAGGGGCCCTTTTTATTTGCGACATAAATATAATTGTATTCGAATGTCGTAAATTAACAAGATTAAACAACAAGCACGCCATTATACGCCTCTAAAAACACTCGCTAAATTGGTTTAGACAGAAATACACTAAATGACACATTTACATTGGGGCATAAGCAGGGGGATGCGATGGGATTACACGAGTAGGACGTGACGTAACCAAACTGGCCGGAATTTAACAATGTGTGACAGAATAGCAGGTCAAATATGTAAACTTATGTGAAGCTGCATACTATATTTGATTTTGTCGCTCTCGCATTAGAGCGATTACTGGGGTTTCGGTGGTACTAGCCCAAAAAATATCACGGGCTTAAGTGCGTTAAATATATAATAAAATTAATGTGTAACATAATTTCCACTCTAGTAAAATTGGAACAGATTATACGCGATTTATTTACAACTTTTTAATATTTTGTCGTGAAGGTGTCAGTTGTAACAAAACAATTTTGTCGCAGCATTATTTTAATTTGTTAATTTATTTTTGTATAAAACAAGAAAAATTAGAATAAGTCTCTGCAGAATCTAAATGTACTATTTTTAGAATTTCTTATGCGTAGATACTGGATGATTAATATTAGCTACCGGAAAGTGTTTCCCTATTAAAGATAACGAGTGAAAGTAGATCAACACCACCTATAATAGATAGATAGATGTAGAATGGTGTGGGGGCAATGACCTTCTTTTTAGAGTTTTCTCTCTTGGTTTAGACTTTTGACTAGCCCCAAAGCCTAGAGAAAATCTCTTTTGCATAGCTCTCTGGTTTTAGCTTTTTTAAAATCTGCACATGTTGCTATTTTTTACTCTTAGGAGATTTAAATGGTTCCTTATGAGATAGTGTCCTGTGAGTAAGTCAACTAAGACTCTAAGTTTGGGTCTGTTTAGTCGTAGAAGGCCTGCTGTATATTTGTGTGACGGTTACTGTAAGAGCTTCTGCGGTTATCTTAAGTGGCTGGTATTATTCTACCTTTCTTAAGTTTTATTGAATATCCATTTAATAATGTATGCTCTTTTGAGGCTATTTGAAATACCACATTGGGATTCGGGTCAGATAGATTTTATTTCTGATCCTTCCTTGGCCAATAAGTCTGCCACGTAGCTACCCCTGAAGCTCCTACGTTGCGGTACCCAGGGAAAGATCAGAAGCACCTGTGCATTTCCAAACAACTTTGACGTCACCATATATGTGGCTAAAGCTTTAAACGTTACTTGACAGTCAAAAATGGTCTTCTCTTACCCCTTTTAATTAAGCCTTTTGATTTTTCTTGATTTCCACTTAAAAGTCTGCGGTACATTTTCTAAGCGCTGTTGAAATATTAATTTTTTTTGCTATAGATTTCTGCTCCTGTGCCTAATGCACATGAATCCATCAGTCTATAAGATAAAGTCTGCGGAAACTGTAATCCCTTTGTTCCAGTTGCTTCCGTCTGGTATTATAATTTTAAAGCTTTTTTCAAGTTTATAATAATTGGGAACAAGGTCATCGGTGGGAATTATAAATGTGTCTTTCACTTCCAGCTCCTCCCTTAGAATTTGATGCTTTTGCTACCTATCATACATAATAGCTAGCTAATTGAAATTTTGTAGCAAACCATTGATCACGTGATAGTCTAACTGTAAACATGGAATTCTTAAACTTTGAGGAAAGGCTGTTTATTGTGCAGGAATTTTACGAATTTGGAAGGAGTCATGGTCCGACAGTCTTTAAGCGGTCTCTAAGCAAAGGTAAAAATTTTAAAAGGACGACAAGTAGGTGAAAAAGCATACATTTTTTTCGCTACTTTTAGGCTGCTTCGGAGATTAAAGACAACCAACAGTAGTCGGAAATCTTTTTGAAGATCAAACCGGTCAAAGCTGTAGGAGCGTCCAAACTATTCTGACAAAACATGAGAATTGTCCCGTACAAGATTCAGTCCATCAGCCACTGAAGGCACACGATATCAAGAAAAGATTCCATTTTCGCCAATTGATAATTGAAAAAGTAGAAGACGTTTCGAAAATTTAGTTTACTAATGAGGTTCATTTTTATTTGCAAGGTTTTGTCTTTATTCAGCAAAAGTGACCGCTTGGTGCAGTTTTAGGGAAACAGATTGTCATGCTATATTTCTTTGACGGCAATATAGACTCTCAAAATTACCGCCAGATGCTCGAAGAGGAGTTTCTAGGGGAGCAAAAAGAGTCAAAATCCCCAACGAAAGCTAGAATTCGATCATTCTGCAGATAATAGAATTAATTTGCCATTATATTTGCCTATCTTGTATATATGTGACTCTATTGAGTTAAGAGTATGTTAATGATCACAAATAAACCATAAAAAATGAAGTTTCGGCCATTAGAAGCGATCTTTCAGACAGCAAATAAGTCTTTTAAAAATAGACTGCGCCATTTTGTTGCTAGTCAAGATTTTTAAATTTATTCACATGTTATTGTCAATTCCCTAATAGTTTTGCCAAAATAATTGAACTATTTATTACATAAATTGATAAAAATTTACTTTCGCATGTTCATCCAAAAAGCATATTTGTTGCCGAATCCAAAAGCATCAAAGCCAACTTTAGCAATACAACCTTTAAAAAGTTATGCCCATTTAAAGATCTCATGTTAAGTATATGGAATATTTTATTAGTCCTTACAAAAGCTTTGTCAAATGTTAACCTAAGCAAACCCAATCTAATCTAACCAGTAACGATGAAAACAACAAAATTAAAACGAAAACAACTTTAATAATAAATAAATAATACTAATCGTTTTGTAACTATTTCAGTTTCCATAGAACACCTTGTAGAGGCGATCAACTTCACTCCCCTGTCCATTCAGTTCATCTTTATCAAAGACACGCTTTTAAAAATGTGATTTATTGTATTTTTCCTTAAAATTTGTATAGTTGGCAAACAGCATTAAACACAGCTTTGAATAGATCTAAGTTGTGCTTTTTAACGTGACATTTCCAGTCGTACTCTATCATGTAGTCAACCAAACGCTCTCTTGAAACATGATGTTCATGAAACCATCTTTGTTAATGGATAGCACGTTGGTCATTAGATTTACCGTTTTATTATCTATAATTTACAATCTTATCTACACTTGCAATCCATGCATGAATCTCAATTCCGGGAAAACATACTTCTTTATAATCTCGTTTAAAGTGTTGGTGTCTCAAGTATCGACTACCTCTAATACAAGACCGTTTTAATCATTTTTAATCAGCGTTGGTTTCTCTAGAAATCTTTTCTGATAAAAAAACAAAAAACTAGCACACAATAACACTTACAAAATTGGGCAAATTGAGTGCGTCCCATTTTGATGAAGTCTAAATGAAAAATGAGAAAAAGCAGTAAAAATATTTATTTGAGAAAAAGAACGTCATCTTAACGCAACTCAAGCTCACAAACGACTAAATAAAAATATTAGCTGTTCTGATTTTTATACTGAATTGTCACATAACACGAATTACTTACTCACTTACTCCTTGGACCTGATGGTCCTACTAGGACTATGGCCTCTCTTCCGAGCTTTTCAACTTTTGATACTTGGACAGGCTAGTTAGGCCTGCTCCTGGTCTCCCATTTTTTTATATTTTCTCTTATACTTCTCCATTTGGTCGTGTCTCTTGCCAGCGTTCTCCAGTTTTTGGCTCCTGCTTCCTTCAGATCTCCAGATGTCTAGCCATCTCACCCTTGGTCTTATCCTTAGTTGCTTCCCTCCCAGATTTTCCGTGAAAATTTTCCTAGCACTTCTTTCTTCTTCCATTCTCTGTAAGTGACCCAGCCACCCCAGCCTAATACTTTTAATTTCACTAACTATACTTAGCACGTTGTATCTGCCCCGTAACTCAAAATTATATCTTCTACGCTACTCCCAATTTTTCTCCACTGGCCCAAAAATATTCCTTAGCACTTTTCGTTCCCACCTATTCAAAGTTTCTATCTGTCTTTTATCCACTGTCCATGTCTTCGACCCAAACACTGCAATTGATCTTAATATAGTCTTATACACTGTTCACTTTCTGTCAATGGAGATGTCTTTATCTTTGAAAACATGTTTTAGTGTGTAATAGCATGTTTGCTGCCGCTAGCCTCGCTGCTGTCTTATGATATTTGATTCGTTTCAGTTATTACTGCCCCAAGGTACTTAAATTTCATCACCTGCTCGAAGTTGTTTTCATTTACCGTGAGCGGCTGCCATTGTACGAAGCCCTTGCTTGCTGTAATCATATATTTAAACCCTACATTGGCTGCGCTTTGTTCTAAGTGTCCATACATCTCCCTTAGCTCGTTAACCGATTTCGCTATTATAACTACGTTACCCTTGTAGGCGAGGATATAAAACATTCTATTTATGATTGTGCCTTCCGTATTAATCTGGACTCTCCTTAATATTCCTTCTAGGACCAAATCGAACAGTACGGCTCAGGCCTTCATTTACCCTGAAATCTTCTGATAACTGGTCGTGTACTCTCACTATTGTGTCGGCATCTTTAAGGCACATCTTTACGATGTTTATTATTTTATCTGGTACATTTAGCTTTTTTAGCACTATATATATTTCTTCTCTTAGAACAGTGTTATAAGCTCTGCTGAAGTCAATAAAAAGAAAATAAAGGGTGATATCTTGCTGATAACCTTCTTCTAATATCTGCCTCATCGTGAAGATATGCTCAAAAGTTGATCTGCCTCTTCTAAAGCCGCAGTGGTACTGGCCTACTTCTTTTTCCATTATTAATTCTAGCCGTTTCGCTATTGTTGCACTTAAAATCTTGTATCCTACGTTTAACAGTACTTTTGTCTATAATTTTTATTACATTTTTGTATCCTTTTTAATGCAAGGGCAAATTAATGCTATTCTCCAGCTGATTGGCCTATATTCTTTTTGCCACACCCTCATTACAAGCAGATACATTTTTTTCCAGACATTTTTTCTGTATTTTATTATTTCTCCTGTTATCTGATCTGTTCCTTGTGCTTTATTATTTTTTTGCTTATGAATTATTCTCACATCTCGTCTTCTGTTGACAACTCTATTTCTTTTTAGTTGACTTTTCCTGTTTATGTTCTCTTGCTACCGACTCTTCCTTCCGAGAAAGATTCAAAATATTCTTTCCATAGTTTCATATACTGCTGTTTACTTCCTACCAGCTTTCCTTCTGTATACATAATAATACATACTGGGTTGGTAACTTTTTTTGCGTTTTCATTGTTTTATAAAATTCTCTTTTATTCTTCTAATGCTCAGGGTTTCCCAACTGTAGGTGCGTTAATTTCTCATACTGCTTTTTTTCTTACAACAAATCTTTTTTATTTTTCTCTACTTTTTTTATATGCTTCTTTATTTTTTTCATTTGCTGGTTTATCATTTAAATCCGCACTTTACTTATTTTTAATTGCTTCTGCATTCTCAATCATACCATTTCTTCTTTTCTTTAGCTATTTTCTCTTTCCCTACTTATTATGCTGCTGTTTTAATTACTATGTTCCTTACTTATTCCCAATCTTTCTATACGCTCCTTTCTCCTTCATTCTCTTTTCTTTCGTTAATCCTTTCCAACTCGTTTGACATTTTCTGAGTATACCTTACTGCTACTGTTTTTTTTTCAGTTTGTCTGTATCATAATACTCCCTTACTTTCCCTCGCTGTTCTTTTCTAATTGCCACCTTTTATTTATTGTTATTTTAACGTATTTTATTTTTTCTTTGTATTTCTCTTCAACTCTTCTTGTAGGTAAATATTTTTTCATTTGTCTTTTTTGTTACTTTTATTTTTGTTTGTATTTGGTTTGTCCACCAATTGGTTTTTCTCATGTTATTATTAGATATTTTCGTTTTCCCACAGATTTCTTTCCCTGTAGCCAATATGCCGTTTTTAAGGTATTCCCATTTTTCCTCTGTCCTTGTCTGTTTTCCATTACTTTTTATTTTGGTAGCTAGTATCTCTTGGTATTCTTTTTGATACTTTTCCTCTTTTAGTTTGAAGCTTTGTATTTTTTCATTTATTTTCGTCTTTTTTGTCAATGTGCTTCCTCTATTATTCTCTTTAGTTTTATTGTAAAAGGATCACTTCCAATCCCTGCTTCTCTTTTGACTTTTACATCTTTTGCTTTTTTCTATACGTTCTTACTGACCAGAAAGTAGTCGATAATTGATTTCTTATTTTTGCTTTTAAATACTTTCTTATGTTTGTGTGTCTTTATGTTTCAATTTTGTATTTGCTATAATGAGATTGTTCTCAAAACAAACTTCTACTATTTTTCCCGTTACCGCATAATGTCTTTCCTCCGTTTTCTCCCCTATGTTCTTCTATTCCTTTATTCTTATTTCTAACTCGGCCATTTAAATAACTCATTATTATTACCTTTTTCGCTATCTATCTTTTGTTGTAGTTCATCTTAGAATTTTCTTTTTTGCATTCTTATTTTTCCAATATTCTGTAATTATTGTCTAAATTTCCTTATATATCACCTTCATTTTACCTGTTAACAGTTGCTCATTTACATAGTCTTTTTGTATTTCATCTTTCAGCCTATTTGGATCAATTAATCCAACTCCTTACTTTACTCTCTCCTAACATCTGGTATCTTTTATGTATCATTTCTGCTACTAGATCTTCTTCTGTACTGATTTGTACATTCAATGTTCTTATTTTGTTCTCCTTGATCTGTGTTCTTCTATTTTCTTCGGTTTTCATTTCTTTCCTAACTTTTTATATACTTTCTAATGTATGTATTTCATTTTTAACATTATTTTCGTCTCTATTCTTTTTTTTTCTTTTCGTTTATCGTCATCGTTTGATGCATCCCATTAATTTTTTCAAATATTATTGTAATAAATACTACTGTTCTGCCTCCCGATACTATCTTTCCATTTTTGTAGTCGTTTATCGGCGCTCTCTGACTTATTGTTCTACCTTTTTCCTAATTTATTCCTTCGTCATGTTTTTTAGTGTTTAATTTTCTGATTGTTGTCGATTTGGTTTTCTATTTAATCTATTATGTATCTTTAACCATTTATTGAGTTTGTTTTGGTCTAAGATTGTTTTGTGTCCTTTTTCTTTTTTTTTCATGTACGGTATTAGTAGTTTTCTTTGTTTTTGTACTTGTTTATTGTAATCTTCTGGTATCTAAATATTTTTATTTAACTTTTTTGTCGCTTATCATGTTACAATTTTCTTATTTCATAATAAACCAAATTCTATTAGGTTTTATCTTGATGTGGCTTTATTCTGCAATTTTTTCCTATTTTTCTTACTTTTCTCGTTTCAATTTTTATATTTACTTTAATATCTAATTTGTTGAGCATTTTCCCAATATTATTTCCGATTCTACGCCAGACTACTTTTCATACTGGTATAATTATAATTTCGAAAAAATCTTAAGCAATAACGATATTACTATTTTAAATATATGTGGAGCTATCTTTTTCTATATCTCTTTACTACACTTCCCTCTTTTACACTTTCTTACAAAAATTGAGCTTGATCATATGTATGTTGATACATCAACCATAAAAAGTTTTATTTCTCAAAGTATAACTAATTAAAAGACATATTATACAGTTATCCTTTACTTACTGGACTAAAACTCTAAACTATAAAGAGAATAGATTTGAGACTACATGTATTGTCCAGATAAAGGAGTTAACATTAGTACAGAAGTACGACTGCTACTGATGTACCCAACACCGATTAGTACAAATCCAAATATACTATAAGTAAAACGGACGTTTACTTTTAACAGTTTAAATTTTATTACATATTATTTGTGAAGTGGACCTAATTGATCATATAGTAGACGTAACAAATTGTAACGCCTGGTACTTTTGCAGTAGAAACAGATGAGTTTAGGTATACATAAGTATTTTAGATGAGGTCCAAAACAGTTAAAGCGGAAACAAGATCTATAATATTATAGTACTAATTTTTAATGGAAAAGTTTAAATTCGACAAAAAATGTAAAATCGATGTCTTCTTCTACTTCGTCATCAACCTGTATCCATCCACTCTTGGATCCACTCCTCTCCAGTTTCTTCCATGTCTCTTTGTCCGTTGCTTTTCAAAACCAGCCTTTATATTATCCAGTCATATTTTGTGTGCTCCTCTACATAAAATTCAGATAAATTCAAAAAATTAGTAAACACTAAAAGTTACGTTAAAAGATAAGGAACATTAAATTTATTTACATGAAACACAAGTAAATTAAATAGTATTAAAAATTATATTATTCAAGATAGACCCCACCAACAGCCACGACCTTCTCTAGCCGAGACCTAAACCTGCTGCAGGCCAACACAACTTCCTTCTTGTCTCTTTGTATGCGTCGTTAATCTTCATCTAGATTACGCCCCACACATAATAGCCAGGAGGGATTGCAGTCGGGGCTCAATGTAGCCACAAGTCGGAGGACCAGTGCTAATGTAACGTTGCATAGTCATACCTGGACCTGCCTTGACTTTTGGGCTAGAACGAAGTCTTTTTAGAGTACGTACTCCAGTCCAGAAGAGGTGGCCCTTCTACTCAGAGGTTAACAATTGTCTGCCGAACATTGATATAGCTGTCAGCGGTCACTTTCAGGTCTTTCTCAAAGAAGTAGAATTTTCCTTCGCTGCTCACATACTCCAGCACTATTATAGAAACGGGAAGCTTTGTATGCATGACGACAGGTGCTTCAGAGCCGAATCACGTAATAATATCTGTCGGCGAATGTGCAAAACTTGTGTTATTTAGATTGTTTATTAGGATATTTGTTCTACATAACTGAGTAACAAATTCTAATAAATAGGTAAAAGGAGATTACTAATTATATATATTTACAATTCTTTTATAATTGAGCCATTAGTTTTCCGTAAAAAAATATACAAATAAAATATGGGCAACTTGTCCGTAAAGAAAGAAATTTACGTGCAAATCACGGATTTTAAACATTTCTAGAGGATTTTCATAATTTTTGGTAAAAGACAAATGATATTTGACACAACATAAACAATTTTTAAATTCACCAATGCTTTAAAAAATCCAATATTTTATTCAGGCGTTATAAAAATGTTTTTATCTACCACAGACTTAAAAGAACGTTATCATTAAAGGCTACCCATTATTTAAAATTTTACTAATAAGTAAATTCAAAACTATGACGTTAAAGCTATTTGGGGGCGTCATAAATATCTCGCGCATTTCCGAACACTTCTCTCCATTCAACTATTTTAAATCTCCCGGAAATCTAATAATCTGTTTACCATTATAACACTACAAATATAAAGCAAAATACTTGTAAAAAGCTAATTTTTAACATCAGCAGGTATTAATTCTAATACCTGCAAAATAATCCACGCTAACGCTGTGACAACGCATACTTGCAAATAAATCAATTGGACTCTTAATATACCGGACCAAATTTTAATGATAAAAAGATTGAGCTTTACGGCAAATTTTTTATTAATATTGTTAATTAAATATAAATAACACACTACAGCCGAACGCACGATTTCTAAATAAAGTTGAGTTTAATGTTGCATCCGAGCATTGCAGAGAAATTTCGAATTCTTAACGTCAAAAAGTCACCTGATGCCGATATTATAAGAGAGTAATTTGCTTTCGTTCGTGTACAATCAACTAATTTGAAATTTAACAGGGTAGCAAGCGGGTTAATCTAATAAGTTCCGTGGTGCATCTGAATCTTGTATAACATTAGTGCTAAGCGAACTTGAGTCTAGACCACATAGTTTACTGTCCATTTTATTAATACAGGAGTGTATTAATGTGTTGCACGAGTTACTTCTTAATACATATATTTCTAGAATTAAATTTGCTTATCCCATAAATTGTGTTAGTGAGTAGCAATAAAATTTTTTTACATAACAGAGAGCAAACATTTTGCTTTAATGTAACAATACAAGGTCTGTCCGGAAAGTAATGCACCCTATTTTTTTTCTGCCGCCACTATCCGTCGCACAACGTTACCGCTTGCACGCAAGGGTAGGTGAGAGTCTTGGGAACACAGCGCCAGTCAGCTGCGAGCTCGTGGAACGTCACAGTGCCTGTTGCAGTGAACCCTCGTGTGAGTGCTCTGTCGAAATTAAGATGGAACAATCTCTGGAGCAGCGATACTCGATAAAGTTTTGTTTCAAACATGAGAAGACGTCGTCGGAGACTTTTGAGTTGTTTCAGAAAGCTTTTTATAAGGACTGCATGTCATATTCACAGAGCAAAAGGTGGCATAAAATGTTCAAGGAGGGTCGTGAGGAGGTCGCCGACGAACAACGATCAGATCGCCCCTCAACGTCGCGAGATGAAAATTCGGTTGACCAAGTGTGCGAATTGTTGAACTCTGATGGAAGAATGAGTGTCCGCCTAATGTCAGAAATACTTGACATTCCGAAAACCAATGTGCACGGGATTGTGACGAAAAAATTTTAAATGCGGAAGGTGTGCGCCAAACTTGTCCCGAGAGTGCTCACCGATAACCAAAAGAACAATCTCAACGTTTCTCCAGCTGCCCTACAGTCCTAATGTGGCCCCGGCCGACTTCTTTTTGTTCCCGAAGATTAAAAAATCCCTAAAAGGACAGCATTTGGAGACCCTGGAAAACATCAAGGCGGCTACGACGAGGTTACTAAAGGATATCCCAGTGAAAGATTTCCAGAACGCATATAAAGCATGGAAATCGCGTTGGAACAAGTGTGTTGAAGCAGGAGGGATGTATTTCGAAAAATATTAAGTAATTGTACGAATCGGTTTAATAAATTTCTTAAAACAAAAAGGGCGCATTACTTTCCGGACAGACCTTGTATAGCCACAGATTTTACTTATAGGTGCAAAATGACCAAATAGCAAAAGTTCAGCTTACTTTAAATTTCAAACGTGATAATGGAATAAATTTTTATAAAACGGTGGTAATGTTATTATCAATTTAACAATAAAAAACGTTAACACTTTACGATATTAATGATGTCGATACTGTAAAAGAAGATAAAGTTTTAGAATTTGATTTTTCAGTCTTACAATTTTAATGAAGGTTTAGTCTAAGTTTCAAATATCCTTGTGTTTTGAGGTAGTACTTACATTATGATAAGTTATTCTTACACTTTAAATTAAAATATACTAAATGAATTGCAAAGTTTAAAAAAGAACGCGGACTACAAAATTTTTCAAAAATAAAGAGTGAAACCATATAAAAGCAAAACAAAGTAAATATTTCCAATTAATGAAATCTTTATTGGCCATGAACTTTATCTTGTTGGGCGGTCTTGTGAAAATATCAGCGAACTCTTCCTCGCTCGCAACATGCTTGATGTCGATGTCGGCCCGCAAAGCCATTTCCGCTAAAATGACACAGTATTGACCAGCTTCATGGTGATACCAGAGGTTGATGATTAATTTTGCGGCCGCCGCGTTGTTTATGTACAACAACGTTGACCCGCGTTGTTCCCATCCAACATTAGACATAAGGCAACTAACTCAAATGATTTATTTAATGGTCATATACGCGACCACGTATTATCCTAGATTTCTTCTCAAGAAGATGACCACATGTAGGACCCGAGACCTTCATACAGCGCAAATGGCACTGAAAAACCAGTAATCAGTGATAAAATTAAACCGATATAAACAGGCATTAACGAAACCCCTGCCACCCAACGAAAAACAAGCCAGTGCATAAAGTCCAAATACGCAACCAATTTGAAGAAATAGCCCCAACCTAAGAAAAAAATCCGCATTATGGTCCGAGATTTCCATTGCTAGATGAAGATATTGAGAAGAACCTGACCAGCTAAGGTTGTTCCCAGTTAAGGATGCGAAGGGCGAGGGAAAAGTGCCAATGCCTATTGTTTTTATTAAATTTAACGGAGCGAGGCACGAAATATACATTAATAGGCAAATCGACTAAGTTCTGGTCTCTATGGAGTAACCTAGCAAAATGAAAATTGTTGGAAAGTGCCATCGCTGCCAAAATTTTGGGCATGCCCAACGGTGCTACTACATCGCCCCCAAAATATGCTGCTGAGCACTACACTGGGGACTATGTTAAAAGATCACAGCACTCCTGTTGTGTGAATCAACTATTGAAAAACAAATTTCCAAAGATTTCCCCGGAGCACAAACCTGAAGTTTCTTCAAAATCTAGACCAGCTCCCCGCTATATCCTAACTAGGCGTATCTACCCTTAAATAGTGCAATCATCTACGCAATCCAACCGGCCATCCAGCAGTCAGGCAGCCAGTAGCTAGCCAGCTCACACTTGAACCACAGTTTGTTAGGTCGTTTTCAGGAGCAAGAGCTTTGCAATTGCATGGAATCAGCAATCTATAAAAACGTCATTTAGCTAATCCGTGTTATCAATTCCCACAAAGTACCCGAAGGACTATATTAAGAAGCAAACTACGGATACATTCCTTCTAAACGTAATCAAATCCTCCGGTAAGTTGTGGCCTGCAATCCCGCTGCCGATGGTTTAACTTGTTTAGCTTCCTTTGCAGAACATAGTTTCGAAGTCAAATTCAGTGGCGTGAATTCATTAAAGAGGCTTTCTAATATCTACATCCGGAATATGCCGACGACGCACTTCACCACTCTGGCCCATACGATACAAAGATGCTGTTCAGATTGTTGAGCTGACTCCAGTCACTGGGCCGCAAAATTATACATAAATAAGGTCCAGGTTATACAGAAGCGGGTTCTATGTCCCATATTTGCTTTCCATGGTTTGTAAGAAACCACAACCTCTAGAGAGAAACGGACCCTCCAACAATTTATTAGTACATCTCTATATGCGAGCGTACAGGGCGACAGTAACTCTACCATCCGAGGCCTAAATCAGTATCAAGTTGATAGAGGTTTTTGTAAAATCAACGTTGACTACCAGACAGTAAGTGTGTTGGACATTTTCACAGCCTATATGCCGGTGACTTTTTCTTCCATTATTGACCACTGAATCACTCTGGCTATTACTGGTCGCTAGACAATCTTAAAACCTTGGCTGATTATTAGTTTCTTCGTTCCAGGTTGTCCCAGCCGGTACCCCTTTGATAGATATTCGTAACTCAGTAACACTATTTTCACGCCCTCTCGATACAATTTTCCAGGTCCGGCTTTACAAATAAACATAAACGTATCGGGCTTTTAACTAGTTGCATGTGCGAAGTACATTTTCTAATATGTGAGACCTTTTGGGTAATTTTAAATATATACCTGTGAATGGGTCCCTCTTAAATAATAATTTATGAAAATAAAAGATCCTGGCGTTGACGTTTACTTTCCTGGGTCCCTATGCCAATAGGAAAGTAAACGTCAATTTTGGCAAAGCATCATGTTTTCTTTTGTAAACCCAGCATCACTTTTTTAATTAAAGGTTTGCCATTTTTTGCTATAATCAGATTTGATTGAAGATCGTATTAAAACGATTAAAAAAATTGTAAAAAATAAAGAATATCTATCGAGCGCTCCCCGATTATTTCGGTTGTCATAATCGTCCAAATGAGGTTACCATCGGTCGTTTGGTGCAAAAATATGAGATTATTGGTTCTGTTGGTGGTATGCTAAAGAGTGAACGACCCAAAAGTGTTCACAGATCGGCAAACATCGCTGTAGTTAAGGAGAGTGTGAAAGAGGACCCGAACTCTCAATAACTCGTCGGTCTCAAGAATTGTACATTTGGGAGACCAGTTTACGCCGTGTTATGCACAAAAATTAGAATTTACACCTTACAAGATCTAATTGACTCATGAACTCAAACTAATTGACTCTTTTAACTGACATGTGTTCTTTGATTGGCTCTTCCAACATCGTGCAGTTGAACTGAATTTTTCATCGAACATCATCTTCAGCGGTGAAGCGCATTTCACATTGAATGGAACTATGAACAAGCAAAAATGTCACATTTGAACCAACGGGAGAATTCAAGAAAATATCAAGATCAACCCATGCACCCTCAAAAAGTAACTGGTGTGCTCTGTGGTTAAAAGATGTCATTGGATAATTTTTTTTTCGAAAATGATATTGGAAGTGCGATTATTGTGAATTCTGAGCGATATAATAGCCTGATTAATAACTTATTTCTTTCCGAAACTTCATCAAATTAACATAAATAATGTTATTTTCAACAGACGGCGCAACATGCCACATAACACGTGCGAATATCGAGCTATTGTAGTCGGTTTGCTCGTTCGTGCGATTTGACGCCTTTAGACTTTTTTGTGGGGATATCTGAAAAGTAAAGTCTACATCAATAAACTAGTCACCATTCAAGATGCGAGTTATTAATTCCCACGTGCTTTTAATTTAATGCCCCATTTGTTTGTATAATAGTATTAAAAAATAAGTAAGTGCAACTCATTATATTTGCTTTTATACGCGAAATGAAAATGAACCCCAAAGAAAAAATTGAAAAAGCTGATAAAAAGATGAATTAACATCTTTGGCAAAAAAATGCCTTCAACAGTCCCCAAATAAGTGTAAGTATTGCTTTGGCTTGGTTAGCGAAATTTAAGAAGTAGCAACAACTGTATTTTTTAAAGGGTACACGACACTCTAAACAAGTGGTTAATGATAAGCAATCAATTTCGATGCACATCCGCTTTATTTAGTGTCACTAGTGTGGCTCAGTGCGACTTAATTCGAGGTTTCACACACTCCGAGTACATCTATAATTCTGGTTCACTTACTGTTTTTTCAGTGTATCCATCCCTTTTTAACTATTTTTTCGTTTATCTACCCTTTTTTCTTATTATTGAAGCACGCATGTCGATGTCCACATAAGCAGTTTTTGTGTCGGTGAACGTGTCCGCTGCACAACAACCAAACGTACACCGGAGATTGGCCTAATATAGTGGCAGCTTAAAATATTTGGTAATATTGTTGTTCATCTTAGAGTACTCCACAATCGTATTTCACAATGTTATAGCATGATAATATTGCCTTTTTCAAAAACGTCTTGATGTTAATGCTATTGTGTGCTATGTGACCCCTTCAAAATTAGCATGGAATCAATGACATACCACAATATCTAAAGTACGAAAAAAAATATTAAAAACAATACAACAAAAGCGATAGTGAAATTATAGAAGACTGTGATAGTAAGGAGTGTCCCAAAAGAAAAGCAGTATTTAACTTTTTCGCGATTTTTTGCAAGGTATGCAGCTACTTAATAACAGTAAACACAGTGCAATTAATCATTACTTAGCGCTACCCAACAGAGGAGCTAGTGATGGTTGTTGAAATTTATTACAATAAACGGATTTTGACAAACGACCTACATCTGTATCCATTTCAGATTCAGCTAAAGCTAGACAATTTGAAATGCCGCGTAGTTGCCTGTTGTATGCTAGAGAATCGAGAGGTTGGCAGCACTTTTGCTAAGAAAATCATCGTTAAGCGCATTTCTACTTTGGTTGGTCAACAAGCAAAGTTGTCGCATTTGTGGCATAAAAATTCTTGGGCCATTCGCGAAATAACAGTTTTGTGTGGATTTTATGCTGGTGGGCCGATTGGGCCGTTCTATTTTAAAAATGAGTCTGACTATAAATCGTGAGATTGTAGTGGATTTTTGTGGCCTCATTTGGACGGCATTGATTCGGATGATTTGTGGTTCCAGCAGAACGGCGTCACCTGTCATACGGCGCTTGAAGCAATCCACTTGCTGGAGCAAAATTTTAATCGGCGACATCTCCCAAAACAGCAAAACGAATTGGACACTAAGATCTTGCAATTTCACATCGTGCGATTTTTCCTCTGAGAATTGGTGAAGACTAATGTATATGTTATGAAAATAAAAACGATTTCTGAACTACAAAAAAATTTAAAATTCACGTTTCGCTGCTTTGTTTTGATAGTAGCACAACTAAGAAAATGTCGTTTTTACCATTTATGTAAAAACAAATTCCCATTTACACGAATTTATCACGTAAACCGGCATAATTCTGTTGTCAGCAATTTTCTGCTAAAATGCTAAAATGTCCCTATCAAATTACCCGCAGTATATCGACAACAGCGGTATGTCTTGAGTTGTTCACCGGCTTTCAAAATATTTCTGCGGAGTTTTTTAGATAGTGGCACATTTCCTGTTTTAACAACTTATTAGTAATTTTATTTCTTTGAAAACGGCACGTTTTGTGTTGTGCCTATATTTATGGTAAGTAATATTATTATTATTATAATACAATATCTCTTCAGTGTTAATATTCTATATTAAAATGTGGCCCTGCAAGTGACTAAATGAGAGTTATGCTTTGATTATTTTTTGAGCGGCGCTTATATATAAGAAATAATTAGAACTTGTAGCGTTTATTATTTTACTACTTTTTATTTTTAGAATAATTATAAATTGGTATAGATAATACTAAAAGTTTGGAATATTTTTAAACAAGAACTCTATTAATATTAAAGCTACCAGCTAAGCTAATACATTAAAATGTACTTGTACGCCAAACGAATAGAAATGATTATGAAGGCTGAAAAAAAGTTTGTGAAAACTATTTTGCGGATAATTATAGTTTATCTAACAGTGCTTTGTTAGCATATTCAGTATTAAATTATTAATTTGTTTTTTAGAACGTTTAGGGAAAGTAATACACAAAACTAACCAACATCAACCTGGATAAATACTCGGAAAGGGAAGAACATCATGAATTAATGTTTCATTCAGATGGCACTGATGTAGATCCCAACTATTTAAGCCAAAATAGTAAGATAAAAGAAAAGGAATGTGGAAAATTAGGTAATTGTTTGCAATGAGAAGAAATACTGGTAAGCCATATATTTCATACCAAACAAAGAAAGAAGTAAAAGGACGGGAACTAAAAAGGATTGCCTCTAAGAAGTGTAAACCAAAATATTGAAAAAACTTACCGAAGATAAGAGAGGAATTATTTTTAATAATTACCAGCAGATGGGGGACTTAACATAGACAGCGAGACTTCGTTGCTGCAAATATGCTTGGAGAGGCAGGCGTGTAAAGAGCCGTGCCCTCGTGGTGCGGTGTGGGGAACTAAGTACGGCCCGTTTTGAAAAGTAAAATGCTGAAGCCCAAATCGTCTCTTAAGCGGCCAGCGCGAAAGCGGATGGGGGGCGGCTACCGATATCAACCGATAAGTAAAGCCAAATCGCTCACCTGTAATCGGCTTCGGCTTCGGCGGCAATGGTTTCACGGTGGCCACTTTGTTGCGCTTTCTTCGTGCCTGGAACACGACCGCACTGGCCGAGATGCGATGCGGATCGAGTATGTCTTGCGGGGTAGTTATCTGCGGGTTGGTTAAATGCGACCGAATTGGCCGCGTTGCGGATCGAGTATGTCTTGCGGGGTAGTTATCTGCGGGTTGGTTAAATGCGACCGAACAGGCCGCGTTGCGGGTCGAATAATCTTGCGTGTTGATTAAGCATAACCGCACTGGACGTGTTGCGGTGCGAGTATATATTGCGGGTTGGTTAAATGCGGCTGCACTGGACGCGATGCGGTGTAAGTATGTCGCGGGCTTCATGCCTGGCATAGCATTAGGTCTTTTTGCGGGAAATTTTAATTCGACAGCACTTTTCATCTCAAAAGGTGCCGCCGCCGGCGTATGCAGGCTCGCCGGCTGAGCAAAAGCCCATATGCCGTTTTGTATGCAATAGCAAAACATGGCGGCAGATATCAAAGCCACCAGCATGCCGCCGCGATATACAAGCGGTTCAAGGGCGAAAAGGCCGCCACACCAATGCTGAAAGTTGAACGTCCATATTGATACGTTAGAGCAGGAAGCAGTAGAAAAGACAACAATGATTTTTATTTTGAAAGGGAAGGGAAGTGTTTTATGATTTTAAGACATTTTTTATAAATACATTGGACGTAAATAATAGACTTATTCGAACCGTGACAGACAAGAAAATTAATTTTTCTATTAGTATCGTGTCAAAGGGCCTTAGTGGGAAACATAATAATTACAGAGCTAATTAAAAATGGTATCAAGCAGCATATAAATTCAACTTCGATTACGATTCGAGGATTGTCTTGGGCTGGTTGAGAACCCCTGCCGGTCGTTGGCAGACCTTTGTCACCAATCGGGTATCCGACATTCAGGAAAGCTTCCTGATTGATTTGTGGTTTCACATTTAAGGCGTCAAAATAAAATTGTAAAATAATAACACACTCTTTTTTGAAAAAAACTTTAGTGTAGTATTTGGCAAATGAGGTTTCTTCAAATTTTGCATATTGAATTATAAGATTGGTTTTTTTTAGGAATGTAAGTGTGTATATATTATATAATCAAGTTCTCTTATTGTCTATTTTTTGATTTTTATTTTAAAACCTTAATGTCGGGGTAGAAAATCCCGCGGACAGTCTTTCAAGAAAGGTCCATTTTCGCTGAGCACTCCCGTGGTCGATAAATCGAGTGGTGACCAGTTACGCCGAAACCGAACTTCCAGAAGCCCGAAAGATGGCGTTTTGTTTCCGAAGAAAACCCTACAGTAGCGTTAATTGGCCGTTGTTCATTTTATACGAGTTTGTTACGGGTGGTAGTACTGGTTTTGAGGTTTGTAAAAAGGCTGCCACCGAGGCGAGGGCCTGAATGAAGCAGAGCGATACTTATGCCTAGTCGTGCAACGATTACATTTCGGCAAATTGTTTTATGCATTGGAAACTGGGAAACTTTGCTCCGATCAATTACAATGACTTGCCCCTTTTCTAGAACACGGCGTAATCTGCGTCGGAAGGCGATTGAAAAGTTCGAAGTTCTCTTTTAACCACCGTAACCCTATCGTTATGCCGAACAAGGACGTATTTAATTGATCATTTCCACAGAGTCCATTGCCATGCAGGGCTCCACCTATTACTCTCATTTCTTAGAGAAAGATTCTGGATTCTTTCCGAGCGACAAATGGAACGAGCTTGTGTCCGTGTTTTAGAGTACATCTAAAAAATTGTCACCTTTGATGGGAAATTTGCGCCGAGGTTCGGGTAGTTCAAGTTTGAACCTCGGGAGGAGCCTCTGCTCTACCGACGGTGAAACTGTTCCCACTCCTTCCCAATAATGCAGTTATTTGTGGCTTGTCGACATTTGTCTATAGTTCGTATATAGTGTAGTTTGTATATAGTAATACAGGTTATTTGTTTGCTTCATTATAGAGAGGCGGTTGGTGCGTATAACCCTGTTGCGTTTGTTGTATTACAATTTTGTTGGGTTCGACGTCGGAGTTTGTCCGTCCCTCGCGGTAGTTGTTGGTGCTGAAGGCGGTGGCTTTAAAGGCGAGAGAATATTTACGCCAATTTACAATTACTTTTATTTGGATTTTAAATTAGAACCGGCGTCTTTTGGCTCCCTCCTGTATACGTGGTTTACTTTTGATTTGAGATAGCGGCGGCCAATTTGCCCGCTCGTGCGGTGCCCGACATATAAAAGCGGAGCGGCCTTTGGCTCTTCAGCTTTGTTTTGAATTCTAATTGTGATGGTTTAGAAAGCGTGAGACCGGTTTTAAATTTTCCGTGGCCAAGAGCGTTTTGACCGAGAGTTCGCCGGCGTGTTCGTTTGGCGGCAGAAGTTTCATTTCCGCATGGCCGTTTTGTTAAGGCTGATTTTGTTGTGGAATTCGATATTTTGCCGACCAGATTTTCCTCTTCCCGGAGGTCGTTTTGTTTTCGGATTGCATTTCGGGAGTTAAAATTTTTTCGGTGATAAAACTCGGTTCGATTTTCTTTGTATCTGACTCGGCGATGAACCAAAAAGGAACCTTGTTGCATCAGGAAAGACGTTTCCGATCGGCTCCGCTGTGAAGATTGGGGTAACTTGTCCTATATTTTCACTCACACCCTCACTTTCTCTTCCTGGATCCCCCAGTATTACAGCACAGAGAATCGATTTATACAGTAAAGCGCCGCTCCCAAAAGAGTGAGTGTTTCAGCTTTGGCTTTTGATTGAAATTCTTTTGTTTAAATTTAAAATTACCATATAGTTCACTTTTGGGCGTAATATAATTAAATTTATCATTTTAAAATGACTGTTCCCATGTAATGTCATAGAGTAGTCACTTAGTAGAAAAAGACTTAGTTCCAAAATGACCGAAGAAATTCAGTAACACCATAGGTAACGTGCTTTGACTTGAAGTCATTCAGTTGAAAGACATCTCAGTGTTTGATCAAAAAAATAGTTTTCAGTCTTTCGTTTTATGAGCTTAAAACTAATGGCGTTACCTACTTCGTTTGGCACGAGGCTGAACCATAGCGTAGTGTTAATGAAATAAAGATTTGTGTATCGCGAAAAAACTCTACTAAGGAGAAAATGAATTTTCTTTTTATACAGATAATTGCAAAAGTCGACAAAAATTAATGATTATTTTATATTAGTATGGTGTTTAAAAGTTCCTGAATATAAAAGTAATTACACAAATGCAAAACAAAAGCGATAGTGGTCATTTATGGTATACGCTGGATAATTACATATTCATAATTCATTGTGCTAAAAAGACTGTTCGACCATGTAATGTCATAGAGGTGGATTATAAAGGTTTTTTCAATATTAAAAGTCTTATTTAAAAATACCGATAAAAAATTGTTAAAAGTGACAAAGGAAAATCCTCTTTATTTTATTATAAGACTTCATTCATTGAAAATGAAGTAGGTTGACGCCTGAAGAAAAAAGTCATTTAAGAGGATCATCAAGTGACCATTCGATACTCCAACCTGCTTATTCCAACAAATGTACATTACATGAGAATGAGACCTAATTAGACATAACCGCATTCCAAAGTTTTATGCTTCCTTTATAACAATTTTTAACTAATTGAGTATATATAATATTATTAGATACTGTAGATTTTTGTTTGCTTAAACTTAAGAATCCTCTCTTTACCTGTATTAACTTATTTTCAGTATAATAACAGTTGTAATGTTTAAAATTCAAATTTATTTTTTATAAAACAACGGCACATAAACAAATAGTAATTGACCGTTATGCTTTTAAAAGTTTATCAAGGGAAATATTTTTTAGCATTGACAAAAGTTAAACAAATTTAACTAACCACAAAAAATATATAAAATTTACATTTTGTTGCATTTTTCAAATGCATCTCCTGTAAAATTATCATTCTTGTGCCAGTACGAAAGCGAAGCAGTGATGTATGCAGAAAAGTGATCGAGAAAGTTAAAAAATTCGAGTGTCAAATGAGCTCCGGGGTCAAATATCCTGTTCCACATTTAATGAGGATTCTTGCTAGTGCCTTCAAGCAGACCGAACGTGCGAGCCGAGCTATACCTGAGTTATCACAACGGCGGAGCCGCAGCCGTAGCCTTGCTTAAGGTCAGGCAAATTTTTGTATTTATTAATTTAATTTCAACGTTTAACTCAGTAATAACAACTGCTTCACTTTTAAAAACCCAATGACATCAACAAATATTATGCAACACCAGCCAGCTACGAATACGCAAATGTCACAAACGTTCCTAACACAGCCTTATACATTCCCACCTAACCAACAGCAATTACTACAACCTTACATGCAAAATCTAAACCCACAACAATTCATTTATGATCACCCACAGCAAATTAACAACAAAATAATGATATCAACCAGCGATGAAGAAATTGCAAATTCATCAAACGAAAATTCATGGCAAGTAATTAAAAGTGTCAAGAGAAGAAAAACATTCGCAAACAAAGGAATAACACCGACTAACATACAATTATCTAATAAATTTAGTGCCTTAAATCCTAACCCAGAAAGCACCGACAACCAAACTGCAGTTATCATCCCTAGACCTCCTCCCATTTTCGTATACGGAGTTGCCAACTTCCCAGAAATGATAAAAAATTTAAATGAAATAATTGAAGAGGAGCAGTTCTCCTCTAGAAGTATGTCCAATGATACAGTAAAAATAAATTGTAACACCCCTGACACCTTCAGGAAACTATCTAAGTACATGAAAGAAAACAATATCATTCACCATACTTACCAACCTAAAGAGGAAAGAGCTCTTCGAGTGGTAATAAAATACTTACATCATTCCATGGACACTCAAGATATAATAGATGATCTCGAATCCCAGGGGCATAAGGTAAGGAATATCATCAATGTGCTAAGCAGAAATTACAAAACACCGCTGAATATGTTCTTTGAGCAGCAGACAATAATAAAAGAGTCTACGATATCCGTACGTTATGTCATTGCGTTGTACAAGTGGAACCTCCAAGAAAACAAAACAACGTAATACAATGCACACGATGTCAATTATATGGACACTCCAAGAAATACTGTAACAGAACCTTTAAATGTGTAAAATGTGGCAATACGCACAGTACCGCCAGTTGCAAAAAAACTAGGGACACCCCAGCTACATGAGCTTTATGTGGAGGTCCACACCCTGCGAATTACAGAGGTTGTGAATATTACCATCGTTTATACAAAAGAAATCCTGTCTCAAACAACAATATTAATCCTCATATTACTCCAACATTATCAAATCTTAATCAACAAACACCTGCACCTGTTGTTAACAACGCACTTCAAAACTACAACTACACTAAAACAGCCAACAATAATACTAATTACACACCTCAGTCACAGAATGTTAATACAGAAGATAACATCAGCGAACTGTTAAATAAGTTCTTAGAAGAATTCAAAAACATGTTTAACCAGCTTTTACATCAGAATAGCATGGTACTAAACATGCTAACCATGTTAATTGGACAAAAGTAATGGCCAAGCTCCTTCGAATAGCACTTTGGAACGCCAATGGTATCTTACAACATAAAGAAGAAATAAAAACCTTTCTTCACTACAACCTAATTGACATTCTTTTAATCAGCGAATCCCACCTTACCAACATGTCATACTTTAAGATTCCCGGATACAAATTCTACCACACTAACCACCCAGACAACACAGCCCACCCAGGATCTGCAATATTAATAAAATACACCATCGAACATTATGTACTACCTGAATATGCAAATATTACTTACAAGCCACTTCGATAAAAGTTAAAACTCTACCATTTGACATAACCATAAGTGCTATATATTGTCCCCCTCGCCATCAACTTAAAAAAGAACATTTTGAAGAATTTTTTAAAACGCTTGGCACTAAGTTTATCGCTGGTGGCGACTACAACAGTAAAAATACCCTATGGGGATCACGAACTACTACCACGAAAGGAAGAGAATTAGCCAAGGTCCTACACGAAGCGAAATACAATTTCTTATCAACGGCCAGTTCAACTTACTGGCCAACTGATCCCGGGAAAATTCCAGACCTCCTGGACTTTTTGTCACTAATGGCATTTCAAACTCCTATTTGGACATTGTCCCCAACTTAGATTTATCTTCCGATCACTCACCAGTAATAGCAACAGTCAGCACAACTATAATAAATGTTAAAAAGCCACCTAAGATATATAATTCAAAAACTGATTGGGAAGACTACAGGAATAAAATCAACGAAATCATCAATCTAAAAATAAGACTAAAAGAACCCAATGAAGTAGAGGATGCCTTAAATAACCTAACCACAATATTATTACAAGCCTCTCACCAGGCAACGCGCCCTCGAAAATTCATGTTAGTAACATTAATATCCCTTTAGAAATTAAAAACTAATAGCAGAAAAAGAAAAGCCAAAGCAAAATGGCACCGTAGCCATTCCCCAACAGACAAAACAGCTTATAACCAAATAACAAGGAAACTCAAACGCCAAATAAAGGAATCTCAACATGTATCGTTTAGAAACTACATATTAAACTTGAATCGTTATGATAATTCCATCTGGAGACCCGTTAAAGCAGCTCTCAAACCAGTTCACGCAAACCCCAGTTCGCAAGCAAGATCCCACCCTGGGGCCATGGGCAAGAAGCAACAAAGAAAAAGCCTGACCTATTCGCCCAATATCTAGCAGAAGTATTTACTCCTCACGATAACACACCAAATCAAGAAGTTTCCGATTTTCTGAACAACAATCCTCCTCCGCAGAACCTATAAAACCAATCATTCCTAAAGAAATCATAGATGTAATAACTCAATCAAATATTAGAAAAGCTCCAGGTCCTGACCTGATTACACCAAAATGTTGAAAGAACTCCCCAAGAAAGGTATTGTAATGCTCACATATATATTCAATGCGGTTTTAAGACTACAGTATTGGCCCAAACAACTAAAAGTTGCTGAAATAATTATGATCCCCAAGCCTGGCAAAACCCAAATCATGTATCTTCCTACAGACCAATAAGCTTGTTATCAGCTATCTCCAAACTACTGGAAAAACTAATCCGCAGCAGAATGAACTCATTTTAGATGTTATCCCTGACCACCAATTCGGATTCCGGTTACAGCACTCAACGATCCAGCAATGTCATCGAGTAGTTCACAAAATTAACACATCCCTGGAAAATAAAGAATATTGTACATCGGCTTTTTGGACATAGGCCAGCCTTCGACAAAGTTTGGCACTTCTTTATAAAATCAAGCTCCTTCTTCCTCTCTCTTCTACCTACTTAAATCCTATTTAAAAGACCGTCAATTTAGAGCTAAAGTAAATGGTGAATTCTCTGACTCATACGATATTAAAGCTGGAGTACCACAAGGCAGCGTTTTAGCCCCTGCTATACTCATTATATACAGCAGATCTCCCAACCACAACAAATACCTTAATCGGTACGTTTGCTGATGACACAGCTATTCTGGCTAGTCGAAAATCCCATAATCTTACCTGCAAGACCATCTAAACCTAATTGGAAACTGGGTCAACAAATGGAAAATAAGAATTAATGCATCAAAATCAACCCAAGTAACCTTTACACTGAGAAAAGGTAGATGTCCTTCGGTCACCTTCAACAATGCTCCCATTACACAATCTTCTTCAGTGCGTTATCTAGGACTACATCTTGACGAAAAAATGAATTGGAAAGAACACATAACCAGAAAGAGGAAACAAATAGATCTGAGGTTCAAGGAGTTACACTGGCTGCTTGGAAGAAAATCGCATCTACCACTCGAGGAAAAAATTTTACTATATAAAGTAATATTACTACCCATATGGACATACGGCATTGAATTGTGGGGCTGTGCCAGCAAATCAAATATTTCCATTGCCCAAAGATCCCAATCCAAAATCCTGCGTGAACTCACTAACGCTCCATGGTATATGTCTAATAATACACTGCATAATGACCTCCGCATCCCATACATCACTGAAGTTATCCAGCAAAGAAACAACAACCATCATACCAGACTTACAACACACAGAAACCCTCTTATACGCCCACTTCTATATCCTCAAGACAACAGAAGGCTAAAACGTCTCTGGCCAAACGACATCCGATTTAAACGACGAGGACTCTTCGATGGTAGAGGCCTCATCATGACCGATAAGGATTTTCATATTTAAGATCCTATGTTAGCACATTAGCCTATAGATTACATATTCTGATTGCTAATTTATTGTACAATAAAAAAAACATTTAATGAGGATGTTTATCTTTTAAAATATCAAGATTTATAAATCAATAAATAAAAAAATGTTTTTCTCACAATCAAAATCTGCGTTTCTTTTTGGACACCCTTGAATTAAAGGTTAAATATTTAGAAATTAGAAGTATATATTGTTTTGTTTCTAGAAGTCTCAAAAATAACATAAACAGTGCAATACAGCTACTGTAGTCACGTTTTTGTTTGAGAATTGTTAATTCTTGTATCTACAGCTCTATACCCAGTATAAATTAATTCCATTGCTTCAGTGTGTGCCGAAGTTACATGAACTATAACAGGGTTGATCCTAGGTGTTATATCGCCTTCGGATCTAATCCGGAAATCTTCATGGGGATCAGCAGCCTCACGTGGGCGCCGGCGGTATATAAATATATGGATAATGCGAGCCCATTACAACCCAATTAACCATTTCACGTTGGAGCCGACTAATGAAAACATTTTATGGCCGCTGATTAATGGGGGGTCGGCACGTACTGCATCAATTACGCGGCCAGGAATCTCGGGGCCGCCGCACAAATCACTCTTATCGGCCGCGAAATAATATAAACATGTCGCGCATTTGAATATATGTAAACAAGCGGGTGATTACGCGCGTGCGGTTTTGCGGAAAATGCGACAGGGTCGGTCTCGGTTTGGTTGGCGCATTTACACGTCTGTCGCTTGCCTAACGGACGTAATATGAAGCCAAACATAATGCCGAGGCTGCAGCGCTGCATCGCGCCGTGCGTCATTTTCGGTTCATTCTAATAAGGCGCATTTGCACATCCCGCCCTTAATGCACTACTTCTGAAACGGGGAACTTGTATGTACTTCGCCTGATATGTTGCTCGGATATGCACCTGCTTAGTTGGAAACTAAGAATGTGGTGCACTCAAAGCAGATGGCTGCTCAAACACATTAAGCTTATCAATATTAAAGGCCCTTAAAAGTGTTTGCTTGCGTTTAGATCGCTTTAATTATAGATAATCCAGATTTCAGAATGCAAAATTGCAATTTAAAGTGCAACTAAAAATATAATCTGGAAATAGGTGCCAGCAAGGATAACCTTTTAAAGTAGGCTATTATTTCAAATCACACAAAAACTTTTTTAAATAAGGGGCCCCCCAAGAAGGGCGCAGGAAAGTAAACATCAATTTGGAGAGACGCCATGTTTTTTTCTGTCAACACAGCATCATTTTTTAGTTTAAGGTTTGCCATTTTTTCGATTGAAGACCGCGTTAAAGTGATTAAAAAACACAACAAAAATGTTGAAAAAAAAATAACACCTATCTAGCTCTTCGCGATTATTTTGCTGCAAAAATTCGAAAGCGCTGATTTTGTTGGTGATTGACCAATTGACCTCTGATTGTCCTCTGATAAGCTCCTATAACATTGTGCAATTGATTCGAAATTTTAATCGAAAATCATTTCCAGCGTTAAGGCACATTTTACATTGAATGGGACGGTGAACACGTAAAACGGCCGCCTTTGAGCCAACCAGAATCCAGTAAAATATTAAGAACAACCAATGCATCTTCCAAAAGTGACTGATGTGCTCTGTGGTCAAAAAGTGTCATTGGATAATATTTTTTTTAAATGAAGTGGCAAATGCGATTACCGTGAATTTTGAGCGATATCGTGACATGATTAATGACTATTTCTTCCCGAAACTTAATCAAACTGACAACAAAACAAAATGACGCAACTTGTCACACAACATTTGCGAATATCGAGTTATTGCAGTCGAAGTTCGGCGAAACTTTAATTTTGAGAAATGGAAATGTTAATCGGCTTGCTCGTTCGTGTCGTTTGACGCCTTTAGAGTTTTTTATGGGAATATCTAAAAATTAAAATCTACGTCAACAAACCAGCCACCATCCAATACCTCATAAACCACATAATTGCCGAAATAAATTGAAGCGACTCTATGTGAAAGTGTCATCGAAAATTTTATTTATTGTATCGGTGTATATGACATAAAACCAGTCATAGTGGACATTTGAGTGATATCAATTATACGTAAATGGCATACATGCCTATTTAAAATAACATAGCCTACTTGATTATACAATTATTACTGTAGTTTCACAAGATGCTCAAGAAGTTAGAAGACTAGGTAAACAGGAAAATTACACAATCAGACTTGTATTAGTGGAATTAGATACATGGGAGAAGAAAATGCAAATTAAGGAAGCAGCGAAAAACTTTAAAAATTCAAAAGACACAAAAGTGTGGATTACAGACGATTTCCCGATGAAGGTCCCTGAACAAAGGAAAAATTGGGAACACATATGAAAATGGCTAGAGAAAACGGACACTCAGCTTCTATGAATCATGATAAACTAATTATCGATGGTAAAAGTTTTACCCTCAAATAACTAGAAGAAAGCCAAATTGAAGAAGACGAAACACAACATGAGGAGATAAAACAGTATAAGAAAGAACTAAAAAAAAAGAATTGAAGAAATGATAGATACAAGAAAAGTAAAATATTTAGGTTGTTGGAATCTAGGAACTATGGTAGACAGGGAGAAAATAAATCAAATTATAAACCAAATGAAAAATATAGAATAATAATACTAGTACTAAGCGAAACAAGATGGCTGAGGAAAGGAAAATTAAATTTAGAACGAGGAAAAATGCTACTATATTCAGGAAAAAAAGAGAAAAATGCTACCCATGAACAAGGGGTTGCTTTTATAATATCATAGATTTGGAAGCGGTCTCCAAGAAAATAATTGTGGCCAGATTCAATGCAAAATTGTTTAACATCACAATAATTAATATTTATGCTTCAACAAATGTAAAAGTACAAACTAAAAAATATAATTATTATAAGGAATTAGAAAAAACATAGTAGAAACAAAGGGAAAAGCACAAATGATGTTTCTATTGAGAAATGAAGGCCGGGAAGGAATAATGGGAAAAGAAAGAAATGGGGAGAAAAATGATAATGTAGAAAGATTTCTGGATTTCTCTACAGTTAACATTTTATTGATAGAAGGCAGTGTCGTCCCACATAAACTGAAACATAAAATCATATGTATAGGACCAGGGGGATCACCCCGCAATCAAATTGATCATGTCACCATCGAGAGAAGACGTAGAAATTGTCTACCAGATGTGAGGATGATAAATGGAGCCGACGTAGGATCGGATTGTGCTTTAATAAGAGCAAAACGCAAAGTTAAACTAAAAACTAGATATAAGAAAATCAATATAAGAACAAAGTATAACACCCATAACTTAATGAATGCAAAGAAATGAACCTGATATGGAACCAAGTGAAAGAAGTAACTATAAACAAAAATATGGAAAGACAAAATATACGTAACCAACAAGAACAAAACGTACTCAACTCCCCAAATTAAAGTAAAGTGTTTAAAGTGTTCAAGTTAAATATTGAAAAGTGTAAATGAACAATTATAGCATAAGACCTTATGCTATGGAAAAAATGCTCAGTCAGAGAAACATCTTTGACGCCCTATATTTGTCAATGAAATGAAAGGACCGAAGAAGACAATTGTAATTTTAATAAGGGTTCACTTTCCTGTGCCTGAATGGGCGAACCCCATATATGTTCTCTACTTATTGTCTTCTTGGGCTGTTTGATAACGGACAAATCATAAATGTTTCGACTAAAAGATCTCTATGTAATTTCGGCTCAACGTAGAGTTTTATAATTAAACAGTGCTAAAACTGGAAGATAAATTTAAAATCACGACATTCTGTATATTTATCTAAGTTCAACGATGAGGCTTTGCGCGTTGGCGTTTTGCAAGAATGCTGCGTGCATTACCTAATGTAACACTCGTTAATCTATGAATATGAACATTGTATGGAAATTACAATTTTACCAAGCAATACTTCAATTTCTGACTAATAATTACATTCAAATATTTTTCTTCTTCTATGTATGATTCCTAAATTGTTATATACAGGACCATCGAGGTACATCCCGAAAATAAGTGACTAATGAAAACAACATTAAAAACAAGAAAAATTGAATATACAATATTTACACTACTTAATACAATTAAGTAAATAATATTGAGAATCACATTGAATGTAGCCATTATCGCCTACAACTTTCTCGAGCCGGGACCTAAAATTGCTGCAACACTATTTCTCTCTTGTCCGTATATCACACTTCTTGAAGAATAACGTTACAAATCAAAAATATGGTATCTTGAGTTAGACCTACCTAAGATCTCAGCGGATTTACAAGACGGTAGAAGAACGTCAGAAGAGTGTTTTCGAAAATGGCCCCTGGACGGCAAAAGTGACGTTGTACTTTTAATATGTCCTTTGATACGTGTATCAAAGGAACATTGTCACTTGTGATTTAACACAGAATTCTTTGCGACTTGAGCTAAACAACGAGGCAACTAAAAATTATTTGTAATTGTGACTGTCTTTACGAGAGCGTAAGTAAGACTAGGCTCTTGTGCAATAGTTCCTTTAGTAGTTTTCTGGTAATCAAGTCAAAGCATGGAGCTTTCTTAGGGTTTAAGTTATATCTGGCCATGTGTTTAACTTCCTTTACTGTAAAGCTATCTATAGATAAAGCTATCTTTTATCTTGTACTTCTGCTTCCTCTTCAACAGTAATTTATGATGGAACTGGTTAGAATAAATTCTCAAGGTATATGGAAAAAAGGTTTAATTTTCCTGAAAATAATATATAAGTAATAGAGGTATTTTATATATGCACAATTACTATTCGAGTAAGCCATTATGTAAAAATATTGATTTAAAAACGTGCTATTAGAAACTATTCCGAAAGAAAAAGACAGAGAAATTATGATTAATATTGTCCAAGAATTATTAAAAATTAAATAAGTGTCTATTATAATGATTATCACCATACATTTTTTTATTGATATCATACTAACACTAGTCGTAATCGACTAACCAATAGTTTAATTCTGACCTTATCACCCTAATTAATGATTTGCTATGAAGTCCCATCGGTCTTTAGTTAGGTTCTAATACCTTTACACTAGTTTCGCGTGTTTCCACAGCTCACTATACTCTGCTTTTCACTGTTCGGGTGTTTTCTACCGGGCGCTCGTGCGCCTTTACAAAAGATACTTGACTTAGCGCTGGTCCCCTCTCTCTGATGCGCCGCTGCTGGGCCTCAGAGAGAATTGGGAGCGCGCGCGGACGTTATTGCAAGTACGCTGCTTTCAAGGGAAAGAGGACTGCGTGACAAGGAAACAGGTCAGTGCGGATTCGTGACGATTGTCGTGTATACGTCTTCTTGTGTTGTAAGGGCGTAGTGTGTGTGCCTTGGGGAAGGAGTCTCGCTGGTCATCCCCCCTGGCGGTGCGGTGACCGTGCGGGATAGACGGTGCGGCGCACACACATACGTCCAAGTAAGAGAGCTCTCGTTGCGTGCGAATAGGTACCTCGCGGCTTAGCGTAATTGCGTTCGCGCCTCTGCGGCGTTGCGACACCTTTGGTTTGTATTGTCATTTACTATTGTTCCTTTAGTATAAGTTTTGTATTTAGTTTAAGTTCACAACTACCAATAAATCCTACTCTTGCCCCGGCTTTCCTCTCAAATCGCGAGAGGTTTTATGCCTAGGCAAGTAGTAACTTCGCGTAATCCTTTGTGTTTTATTGTTTGGACCTGCTCTCACTCAATCCTTAACTAAAGCTCACCCTTACAGTAATTTTAATTAACTTTAGCAGTATCTGGTTACTGGGTTGTATAGGGAATTGAACAGTATTTATTGCACTATTACTGTTTCACTGTTATTGTTTTACTGTTACGCGTTACACTATACTAGGTCAAAAGGCTTAACCCTTTTTAGTTTTCGTTTCAGTTGATGTTATCGAGAAGTTGTAGAACTTCAGTATTGATGTGACCACGAAGTCTCTCGTGTCGTGTTGCAAACGCCTTAATTTCCTCTATTAGTGTCGGGATCCTTAGATCTCTATGTATGTAATCATTCCGTACATACTATGGGGCAACCACGATATTTCGTAGAACCTTATTTTGGAATGTTTGAATTATATTTACATTGGTAGCACATCCCCATAGTTGAATCCCATATGTTCACTTTGGTTTTAATATTTGTTTGTAAACTACTATTTTGTTATGTATCGACAATTGGGATTTTCTCCTAATAAGCCAGTACATTTTCTTATATTTAATATCCAATTCCTTCCGATTCTTTTTTATATGCTCCTTCCATTTTAGTTTGGCGTCAAGATTCATCCCCAAGTACTTTGCCGTATTGCTGTACGGGATGTTGTTATTATTAATAGTTATTGCCTTGTACTCATGCTTATTGTCAGTGAAGTCGACATGAACCGATTTGCCCCCATTAATTCTAATTCTCCACCTTCTAGTCCATCCGTTTATGTTGTCACTTGCTATTTGTAGTTTTCTGGCTGCTTCCTCACCGCTGTCTTCAACTGCAAGGATTGCCGTATCATCCGCAAATGTTGCTAATACTGTCTCTTCAGTTCTTGGCATATCACTGGTGTATATGAGGTAGAGAATTGGTCCTAATATATTTCCCTGTGGTATGCCTGCTTTTATCTCTTTCATAACTGAAAATTCGTTTTCTTGTTTTACTATAAACATTCTTCCAGTTATGTAGGATTTTAATATATCTACAATTTCTTTTGGAAAGCCTTTCTCTAATTTATGTATTAGTCCCTCATGCCAAACTTTATCAAAAGCTTAGGCTACGTCTAAAAACAGTGTTGAGCAGATCTTTTTTTCCTCATATACCTTTTTTATGATTTACGTAATTCTGTGGATCTGATCTATCGTGGAGTGTTGCTCTCTGAATCCAAAATGATGGACAGGAAACAGGTTATTTCTATTTATTATGGGTTTTAATCTTTTCAGCAGCAGTTTTTTAAACACTTTTGCTATGATTAGCAACAATGATATAGGCCTATAAGAAGATACTTCATTTTCTGGTTTACCTGGTTTAAGGATCACAATTACTTGTGCCACTTTCCATGTCCGGGACATGTTTTAGTCTGAATGCTGCATTAATGAGGTTGGCAAGTTTTACGATTCCCTTCTTGGGTAATTGTTTAAGTACTGCTCCTGTTATTAAATCGTAGCCCGGGGCTTTGTTTAAGCTGATATTCTGCTTAATTTCTATGTTAACTTCTCTTGGATTTACTAGTGTGATTTCTTTTGATCCCATTGCTTCCCTATAGAGATCTATATTTTCCAGTGCTTCGTTTGGCTGAAAAGTTATCTTCAGATGTGTTGCAAAAGATTCAGATTTTTGATTATTGCTTTTGGCCCAACTACCATCTACAGCTTTTATTGGGGTAATATGCGCTATTAGCCTTTTCATTTCTTTTGTGACTTTCTACAAGGAATAATATGTTATTTTGTCATTTGTCAGCTATTTTAAATAATTACTGATAGAGTGATTCTTAAGTTGCTGTATTTATCTTCTTAATCTTGTGCAAGGTTATTTAGCCTGTTCTTATTTTGCGGAGATATAATTAAATGCTGAAAAGTTTGTCCAAGATATACGACAGGCTGCCTGGAAAAATACACTTGAAATTAAGAAGAAGACCACTGGTAACAACAATTCGAAAGAAATCAGAGATTTAGTCCCCTATACTTAGAAGAATACGGATCAATAACTTAACCAACCCAAAAGCAAACCAAATTGTAACTCGTTGCAAATGAAAAAATTTCTTGATTATTTCCTTTGGTTGTCAAACCCCCAGGCACGATAGTTTTGCTTATTTAAGTGCTCAGTGAGGTGGATATTAGCTTTAATCAGGATAATATTCTTCAAACATTGAGGTTTCTTGAATGTTAAACACCCAATTAACAATTAGTACAGCGTTGTTCATGATCTGCTGACGTAAGTTTTTATGTCATATAAACTTTGTAAGCCCAGTATACGCAATATACGGTGTGCATACTAGTTTTTTAGATTATCACAAACATCTTGCAATCGACAATCTTCAATAATACATTGAGCCATTGGGCAATATTTCCAATAGATCTGGCTGGATTGGATTCTTTATATTTGAAATATGACCAAAAAGCATGAATTTTTTAATTTAGTTCACAATGGCTGTATGGAAAGATACTTTATTTTGACCAAAAACGTACATTTTCCCCCCTTAAAAGTTAATGAGCATAATACGGTTTTACTTCTATCTATGTACTTTTTTTTAGTCTGTGTCCTCAGATAGTAGCTTTCAATTGGAGGTATTGAGTCGAAATAATTTTTTATTTTTAATTAACTCTTTAACGCGTTTGTAATTTCCATGACAACCTCAACGGTCTTTTTCACTAAAACCATGTACAGTTTTTGCAGCTATTGCCCCAATTTGTCTATCATTAATGGCCATGCATATATATATTTATATACACGTAGTGTGTCTAAAAAGTTTGTGTGAATGCTGTTACATATCAAGATGAACAGGCAAGACGTGTGCGCGCATTTTATTGCATTATTTACCTGTAGTAGAAGGTGCAACTGGCAGCCAATGTTGGCCTGATGTTGGCGGTCTAAGGTTGTCAGTATGAGTCGAATTGTTACAGTTCAAACGATTGTTAACATGAAGCTCTGCTATACATTGGGGAGAACAAAGAAGGAGACTCATAAAATGTTAGTGAAAGTGTAGGGGATAGAAGCTGCGAGTGGAAAATAAGTTTTCGAGCGGTTCAAACGTTTTTGCGACGTTAGGGTTGGCCGTCGGCAAGCAGAAGCTCAGACATGATTTATAGAGTGTGACATATGGTAGCACAAGATCGCTAATTGATAACTGATTGGAAAGCAATTGGGCATTAGCAAGGACACTATGCACACAATTGTCCAGGAAGGTTTGGGTAAGTATAAGATCTGTTTCCCGTTTGTAAAACAGAAGCTGATAGACGACCAGAAAGCAAAACAAGTGAAAACCTGTGGAAATTTTATTACTATGTATGACCAAGATTTAGCCTTTCTACAACCATTACAAATACTTGGTGTTACTAGTACGATCCATACACCAAGCGGCAATTAATGGAATGCTGTTTGAAGAATTTCCATGGCCCAAAAAGAGTGGATTTTAGCGGTCCAAAATTAAGACAATGTTAATCGCTTTCTTAGACAAAGATGGCATCATCCATCGTGAATTTATTGTTGAAGGTCAGACTGCAAACGCCGCATGCTACGTGGAAGATTCGGAATGGTTGCTCGCGTGCATCTAGCGTGTTCGGTCTGAGTTACACAAGACCAGACAGTGGAAGTTGCTGCACGAATATGCATCTCCACATTGTGCGATTTGAGTACGGTAATCCTTAGCTCATCATGGCGTATATGTTTTTGATTATCCGACGCACTCCCTTTCTGTTTCCACGTCTCAAGACGGTCATGTAAGGTGCGTGTTGGTCATTCGAGTATGTGTGACAGCGATCCTGCAATCCTGAATACAACTTTGTTGGCAGTTTCTAAAAACTTAGGAACATTGTCAAAAATGTGTTGAATTTTAAGACGATTATTGTAAAGGCCTATGAATGTAATTTGTTTATATTTTTTGTTTTCTTTGTTTTCTGACACCATATATATACAGATGTCCTCTTGCTCCCTAGGTAGAGCATAGGGCCTTAACAAACGATTTCCATCGGATCTTATTTTGAGCCATATTTTTCACTTCATTCATGTCCTGCTCGTTATTTGAATTTTTTGTTGTATTGTTCGTCGCCATGGCCTGTTCAGCTTTTTAATTTTTTGATGATTCCAGTCTAATGACTTACGTGCTATATTTGTTTTTTCTCGCCTTAACGAGTGTTTGATCCAATTCCAGTTGCATGATTTCTGTTTTAATTTTCTTGTCTAGTTCTTCGCCACAATTCTTCGTTAGCCATAAAACTTGTCCAGTGTATTCTTGTTATCCTACGTAGGCATTTGTTGATAAAGACTTTGAATCTTGTAGCTGATGATTTTCAAGTTTCGTAGCCATAGCGTAGAGTAGATTTTACATTAGTATCCTGAGTTTTGCTTTGGTTGTGAAATGATTACTGTTCCATATATTTAAATATTCGAAAGCTAGTCTTGCTTTGCTTACATTTCATCTGTTCCTCCTTTCGCTGTGAATGCTGCCTAGGTAGCAAAACTTCTGCACGTCTTCGATTGGTTTGTTGATATTGAATGGTTATTGCTTATTAGAATTTTCGCGCAATGTTTGAGTTTTGTTAGTATTGATTTCTAGACCAATATTTGCTGTGTTCGTTTCTATTCTTAGGATTGGCATCTGAGTTCTTTAGATACTTGTGTTTTCGGTTGGTCTGTTTAAAAAACTGATAGAATATTCTTTCTATATCTTTATCTGCTTATTATCTGATGTTATAAGCTTTTCTTCGTTATTTTTTGTCCATCAACATTTTGTAGTTTGTTCACAAGTTTTTTTGTGGTACTTCGATATAATTTTTTGTTTTTCTTTTGCTTGTTGGGTAGGTTGTCTGCCTATCTTCGTTTGTCTCTTATAGCTGCTCTTTTTATTTGTTTGTGTTTTTTTATAGTTATTTTGCTATATGTATAATTGTATTATTCAATCTACTTATAATTTGTTTTTTTTTATTTATTTAGTCCCATATTTTATTGGAGAAACTGAAAATTGGGCACGCAATTTTTTTTGCGTGCTGTTAAGATTATACCGCCTACGTTCGGCTACCAGAGCCCTGTTTGTTGTCTAGCAGAGGTATCACATACAGGTGGAGTGGAGGGTGGCTAAATGCCATTGCCATTTTCTGGTCATAAATCAAGGGGATGACTATTGTAAAAGCTCATCTAAAGGAAATTACAAAGAAACAGTGTAATGTTGCGATAATTGCTTATATAAAAAGACTATAATGATTAAGTGCAGAAGAGTGAAGAAGCGAGCCATACAACTTACCGTGACAAAGTAATTTTCAATGCAGCAACTACAGTAATGGGATGAAATAATTTTAAAGAGTGCACTATGGAAATACAAGGCACACGAAATATAAGAGTGCAGATTAGTAAAGTAGCTGTGGCAGAAACGTACCATAAAAACTAATAATGCTATACCCGATAGTAGTTTATCAAAAGCAGATTAAAATTTAGATTGTATATCTGGAATACGTTTGAGGTTGCGAAAGCAGCTAATGTCCCCAGGTAAATCAAAATTGCTGAACAGTAGTAATTTATTCCCGTGAGGAGTAACTAGTCCCCTATCGGGCGCCTCCCCAGGTGGCGGATAGGGGAATGCTCACCAGATATGGGGGGTACCGGGGAAATAAAATACCCGGGGTGGACCAAAACTAGTAAGTACTGGGAAGCAGCAAGTACCACAACTGGACTAAGGCGGACGAGATGGACTCTGGAACGGCTTACCCCCAGATAGTCATAGGCGACGGCCACATAAAGGCCCTACCGGTTATGATACTGCGATGAGGAAGGCAACGGAAAACCACCTCATTACTTATTTCCTAGTACAATCATCATGGCTGAGAACATACAAACTACGGCCCTCAGTCCTCGACAGACCTTCAATGGTCAGAGGGTGCGAAGAATCCCCGGGTCAGCTATGAAAATTGCAACATGGAATTTGCGAAGTATATTTGGAGCAGGAAGACTGCAAAATGTAAACAAAGAGATGAATCGACTACAGCTGGACATTTTCGGAATTAGTGAAGTACGGTGGTCAGGATCTGGTAAAATAAAAACAGATAATGGAGTAATGTACTACTCAGGCAGTAATGAAGCAAAACACCAACATGGAGTCGGAATAATAATCACCAAAGAAACTAACAAAAGCGTCACTAGTTTCACACCACTATCTGAAAGAGCAATGTTAATACAACTATGAGCCACACACAGTAGGTAAAATAAATATAATCCAAGTCTATGCACCTACCAATGAGAAAAATGCTGATGAAGTAGAAGAATTCTATGAACAAATAGACACCATTCTATCCCTAACCAAAAAGAGCGATGTGACATTAATAATAGGAGAATTTAATGCCAAAATTGGAAAAGGAAGAAGTGGAGAACATGTATAGCCAACACATTCTTTAAACTGCCAGATAGAAGATTATGGACTTGGAAATCACCACAAGACACACCACAGAATATTTACCGAAATCAAATTGACTATGTTTTAATTAGAAAACGATACAGAAATAGTATAAAGTCGGCAAAAACATATCCAGGGACAGATATAGCGTCTGATCACAATCCTGTTGTCATAAAAATGCATATAAAACTTAAGAAGATACAAATAACAATGAAGACAAGTAGAATAGAAGTGCAACACCTGAAGGAAGAAAACATAAGAACACAAGTTAAAAATGAAATAAATAACAATCTAAGCAACATGGGAAGACACTCCTTGGATAACAACGACAACATAGACTCAAGATGGCATACTATAAAAGAAGCGATAATGAAACCAGCGAAAGAAATAATCACCGAAAGAAAACCAACAAAGAAAAAAAGGTGGATGACACACGAAATCTTAGAGCTGATGGAAGAGAGAAGAAAAAGTAAGATAAAAGAGGACGGCAAATACAGTGAAATCCACAAATTGATAAGGAAAAAAATTAAAACGGAAAAAGAAAATTGGATGAAACAAGAATGTGAAGAAATAGAAAAGGCACAACAGAAACACGATATGTTTAACGTACACAGAAAGATCAAAGATGTCACAGGTACATACAAGAAGAGACAATCAAACATTTTAAAAGCCAAACAAGGAATAATTATACTAGATGTAAAACAAAAAATAGAAAGATGGAAGTAATATATTGAAGAACTATTCGCTGATGACAGAAAGGAAGACTATAAAACTATTGAAGGAGAACATGGCCCCAAAATAGCAAAAGAAGAAGTCATTAAAGCATTTGAAACATCAAAATGCGGTAAAGCAACTGGACCAGACGAAGTTCCAATTGAAATAATTAAACTAATAGACGACGACCAAGTAAATATTCTTGTAGATTTATACAACACCATATACTCAACTGGTATAATACCGAAAGAATGGCTGAATTCAACGTTTATTACAATACCAAAGAAAAACAACGAAAGGAATGTAGTGAACATAGAACGCTAAGCTTAATGAGCCACACGCTTAAAGCCTTTCTAAAGATCATACACGCAAGAATATATAAAAAACTAGAAGTAGATATTAGTGAGACACAGTTTGGCTTTAGAAATGGTTTTGGAACAAGAGAAGCATTGTTCACACTAAACATACTAATACAGAGATGCAGAGATATTAATAAAGAAGTATACGCATGCTTCATAGACTACGAAAAAGCGTTTGATAAAGTTAGACACGATAAACTAATGAAACTCCTAAAACAAAAGAACATAGACGTAGAAGACATGCGGATAATTGCAAACTTATATTGGCAACAAAAACAACAGTAAAAGTAGAAAATCAGCTGACAGAAGAAATAAAAATACAGAGAGGAGTTCGGCAAGGTTGTATTCTTTCGCCCATGCTGTTCAACCTATACTCGGAAGCAATATTTCAAGAAGCACTAATGGAAGAAAACGGTGGTATAGTAGTAAACGAAAAGATAATTAACAACATACGTTATGTTGATGATACTGTACTTTTAGCAGATAATATTCCAGATTTACAGAGACTTATTGAACGGACAAATGACATCAGCAGAAAATATGGTCTCCGAATGAATTTAAATAAAACTAAATACATGGCAACCACAAAAACACCTGTGAACATTCCTGACATTAGAATAGATAATGTGAGTATAGGGAGAGTAAACAAATATAAATACCTGAGAACATGGGTGAATGATAATTGGGAATACACAAATGAAATAAGGACACGTATTGAAATGGCTAGAGCCACGTTTGTAAAAATGAAACAAATTCTAACCAACAGGGATTTAAGCTTGGAAATACGGATGAGGACAACCAAATGGTATGTTTTCAGTGTTCTCTTATATGGAATGGAGGCATGGACCCTAAATAAAGAAATTAGCAGAAAAATAGAAGCATTCGAACTTTGGATATACCGGCGAATATTGAAAATATCATGGATGGATAGAGTGACAAACGAGGAGGTGCTACGACGAATGAACAAGAACAAAGAACTCCTGTATACAATAAAGAAAAGAAAGCTGAAATATTTAGGCCACGTAATGAGAGGGAACAAATACCAAATTCTACAACTGGTAATACAAGGAAAGATACATGGAAAACGAGGCGTGTGAAGAAGAAGAATATCCTGGCTTCAAAACCTACGCCAGTGGTACGACTGCACGTCAAGAGAATTGTTTAGAGCAGCAATGTCCAAAGTTAGAATAGCAATGATGATTGCCAACATCCGATAGGATACGGCACCTAAAGAAGAAGAAGTAATTTATTTTCTAAATCTTCACACAAAGACTTTGATTCGAATGATAGCGATATTGAACCGGATGTTCGATTTAAAACAAGTACAAAAGTTGTAAATATAAATTAGTGACAATAAAATTAGATCACAGTGAAGATTTGCATAAAGTTAAAAGACACAAACCGTTAGACCTTCCCCATAGATTCGATTAAGTAAAAACGCAACCCACTAGGTAAAAAAATGCAAGTTGTAAATCGTTGGATTTTCACGCTTACTCTTCAGTAACATACGTCTTACTTATTTTTGTATATTAGATTGCAAAAATAAATTAAAACAATAAATTAAAAAGTTATTTATTTGCAACATCTTCGAACTTACCACGCATTATTAACGCCATTAGGTTGTTGTACCCCCTATTACTATTAATAATGCTAGATGCACACCATTACAACTGGCATCCAAGCGAAGATAATACAATATCTATAGCAAATTTACTAAAATCCTCAAATACCTCAATACTTTCGATAACAACAAATTACGAGTTTTTTGAAGTTGTATCTTAATATGCGTTTCGTGTTTTTAATGTACGGGGATGGTTTGGATTTTGGAATACTTACAATAGAATAAACAAAGCTAATTATTAACAGTTACATTTTAGATACGTTTTTAGCAGATTTTGTCAAGTTTTCAAAACTAGTACTTCTAAAAATAATGCTCATATAAGCAACTGCACAAAATATACTACCAAATATTTTAACTGTCCAAAACCACAAATTTTAATATAACTGCAGTTTATGAAAACCGTAGTCTTATTTTCATATTCACGTGGAACAGCGCAATCCCACATTGAATGAAGTAATCAAACCTTAAATAAATTGCACAGCAGCTGGGAGATCGTTTTTAGATCATAACTAAAATTTTTTATCGAATTAGCACAGAAGACGAAACACGAGTTTCAGATTTTACTTCTGGCGTGTTGCTGTGAAGTTTCAAGAATTGGTTCCAGATGAAAAGTTGTGGATTGTGGATAGTCCGGATTTAACATCAAATGCTATTCATTCACTTACGACTCTTAAGCAATCTTTAAGTGGAAGGCGAATATTGGGCGAAAATGAGTGGTTGCAGAAACAGACGGGAAAATTCTGATATTATTGTAGAATCATTTAATATGTTTTTAGTGTTATGAAGTTGGTCGTTTTATCTTTGATTTGATGACAATATCACAGTAGTATTCAACTTTAAAATACTTTAGCATATCATAAAAAATATTATTACCGCACGATTTCTTTATCGTTTATCTTTTCTAATCACAGGGCGACCTTGGTAGCACATCGTTTAAATTTAAACTGATTAGATACATATATAGTGTATTTAGTGTTTATAAACGAAAACGTGACTATAGTAACATAAGTGCAATATCTAAATAATCAAAAGCACGTAACCATGTACACGTATATTTAACAACTACGGTTTTCAGAAACGTCTCATAGTCCTCTACATTTCCATGAAATGCTCAAACGAATAAATAAATTTCCGTTTTACTTTACAAAAAGCTATAAATAGTCTTATTATTCTAATTTTAGAACACTTGTAGCCTTGGTTATTAATATTAAATTTTTGGTAATAATTTGGTTATAAAAATATTTACCAATTAAAGAAAAAACATAAACCACCGTTGGGGCGCTTTGTTGAAAGGTATAATTATACTTTCAGATATGTTGTTCTTGCAAGTTGGAACAGTGTCGTAATTTCTTCTTCGAGTACATGGTGTGTATTCAAAAATTTTTTTCTTCTAGAGACTGGTAGACATCGTATATATATATATATATATATATATATATATATATATATATATAAAATTTTATATAATAATATTGGATACTATAAATTATTGACAACCTGGAGAACAATCGAAAAATCAGAAACAATACAAATACTGAGACTGCATACCTCTAAAACAATGGATGGATTATGTTACATTCCTGCAAAAACATATGCAGGAGAGGAAGAACTAATAGAAAATATAAGCACTAAGTTTAAAATAACAGAAGACGATATTTTGAAAGGATTTCAAAAGGCCAGAAACAACAAAGCATCAAGACAAGAAAATTTTAAAAATAAAATTATTTAAATACGGTAAGGATAAAGTTGCAAAATACATGCAGAAGACATTTAATAAAACAAAAAATGAAGAAGCATCCCGCATGAATAGAGTGAAGCCTATTTGAACTTAATATATAAAAAACGCTGCTCTAATTATAGCAAAATAACCGTTATTTGGTCTTTCAAGATTACTTTTTCGTGTCATAAAAGTAAGATGAAAGAAAAATATGCAAATCTAAGTAACGAAAAAAGTAGTTTAAAATAAGGAAGATTACATTTAGACAGTATACATTGCATTCGGCAGCTAATATAAAAAATAAAAACAAATATATAGTTACTGATATGATGATTAAAAATTTTAAATGGAAACCTGATAGTGTACTCAGATGTATATTATAGAAGGGTGTAATAATATTAATGGTAAGCTTTAGGCCCATCGGCCCGTAGCCGGCAAACTGAAAGGTTAAAGCTCTCATATGTAGTAGACTACCGCTGTTATTACCCCTTGCTCGAGTGAACGCACATACTCAATTATTTATAGTGTCTGAATAGGCTACCCTCCAGGCATCAGAGGGCACCGAGAATTAAACCCGGGTCCATCCCATAGAGATATAGAATAGAGTACTCGACTCGACATTTCGCGGTTTCCCTGTAAGGAAAAAAGTCGAGTTTTTGTCTCTTTCTAATTATTGGACTTTTCTGGGCGCGACGCCAGGTTCTGCCCTGTTTTGGAGGTTTTTCTGTGTATACGCTGCACTAGGCGTTGTCGTCGTCGTCGTCGTGAGTTTATAATTTATATACAATAACATTCCCGAACGATTATATAACCCGATTTTTGAAGACCGCGCATAGATTAGTGGGCGGAGCTTATAAAGAGAGAGGTACGATAATTAGGAAGAGACAGAAACTCGATTTTTTTTCTTACATGGAGACCGCCAAAAAAACTTTGCGCTTACTGGGAACGAGTACTCTATTCTATATCTCTATGGTCCATCCGCGCCTCAACCGCTTGGGCCATCTAGCGGTACATGGAAGGTTATGAGGAGAGTTAATATACCCATAACTGGAAACGTAATATTGTATAAAGGAAAATCGTAGTTATACACAAACATAAAAAATAAAATTAAATTAGCAGAATTAGATTTTATGAGGCGTCACTTCCAATTCACAAGTCAGGGCATACTCAAAACCAAGGAAATTTGGAGAAGAATGAATGTTACCTGTTCAACCAAGAAAATGTTAGAAAAATAGAGTTTATAGTGGTACGGATATGTGACACAAATATTAGATGACAGATAGACAAAAAATTGACCAAGTAGTCGTCAAGGGAGACAGGGCCAACTCTTTTTTGGGAAACCTCTGTAAAAAGTGCTACGCAGGAAAAGGTTTGTAGGACGCAGCCTGGAAGTATAAAGAGATATAGAAACAGAATATACCCTATATACCCTATGGGATAAAACCAAAACAGAAGAAGATATATCTCCAAAGAAATATTGCAAATAAAATTGCTTAAGTTTTACACCCTTAGCGAAAGTAATGTTTCCCATTGTATCTCTCCCCTTGGAATACTGCATTATTATTCCTTGTTTGAATTAAACTTAAGTACTCAATTATTTTTAGTGAGTAGCTCATCCGCCTGGCACCAGAGAGTTCCGTGAATGAAACCTGGGTTCTCCCATATCACATTTAACGGTTTCAACTTTTTGGTTACAGGCTCTTATATAAAACATAGTTACATAACTTTTTTATTATCAATTCGAAGAATGGATAACCAAATTGTGGAAAAATTTGTCCACAGCTTGATTATCTGACTCTATTTCTTGGTTTTGCTTTTACCTCAAATGATTGTTTTACCATTTTGTCGTTGTATACAATTTTTTTTCTAACCTCATTTCCATACTTGTCACCTTACTTGTGGTTTATCTGCAATCGCTCCACTTTCGTTTTCTTAATTTTTCTTTTTCTTTTATAAAAAAAGCTCTTCCTAGAATGGTCACATGTTTCTTTATTTCCTCTTTCCTCTGCCATTGACATGTTAGCATATATTTAAGTTGTTTTATTTTCTACTTTTTTTTATTGCCTTTTTTATCTACTGCTATAACTCTAGTCTTTGTCTTTCTATATTTGTTTCTACGATTTTTTCAATTCTCTAGAGCATATATTTAGATTATGCTTTGGTTTTATATATATATAATGTTATAAAATGTAATTCAGACACTCTCATTTCTATCTTCCATTTTTTCCTTACTACTTTGCTCATATATAGTGTGAACAATATCGAACTCAACACATATCGGTGTCTTATACCTTCTGTTATTTCGGGAATCTATTTTTTTTTCACGTTTTCATTACGTTTATTACTTTGTTATATTTAATCATTTTTTTTCAATTATTTCTTCTCCTAACTTTGTGAAAGATTTTTTACAGATTTATTTAGCACAAGTGAACTTCTGTTTCTTATTTTAAAACATGATGATACCTGTTTGGCTTTTCTTACCTCATCTTTAGTATCACTCATTTTACCATTTTATACTTCGCAATTTCTTTATTTTTGGTGTGTAAGTACATTTTTTATTTATTTTTGTTTTGTCCTACTTTTTGTTTTATTTTCACTGTGTACCAAGCAGTTTTATTTATATCCTTATTAGCTGCTTTCGTTATTGTACAAGTTTCTTCGGCTGTTTTTAGTGTACTTCTTTAGATTCGTTTTTATTCTACCCTTTTTCTTTTGTTTCATTTTAATTGTATTAGTTTCTTTTACTTTTTTATACCTCCCTTCCAGTTTGCAGCTTATGCTTTTCCTTATCAATTTTCCTTTTCTTTGACTGTCTTCTTTTCTTCTTTTATCAATATTTACCATAAACTTTCGATCCTTTTTTTTTCTTATGCGTCTTTTACCAGCACATATCTTCTTCACCTAGTAGGAAATAATCCATGATTGGTATCTCTTATATTGATTGAACTTCTCTTATGTATTTGGTAATTTTTTTTTGTTGTAATTTAGAATTTGTCATTACAAAATTATTTTCTACGCACAACTTTATCATTCTGTTAGTTTTGTTGTAACTTATTAATTCTCCTTGTGTTGCTAAATACCTTTCTATTCCTTTATTATCTTTTTTACGTTTTTGCATAAATCTCCCATTTAATTCGTTTTTATCCTTCTTGTTTGTAAAATATATCTTTTGTATCCCTTTATTGGGTTTTCGTTTGGTTCATATACTATTATCTAGGTTAGTGCTTCTATTTTTGCAACTGTTGTAAATAAACTTGACATTACAACATTTTTATTAACTACGCTTTCTATCTTTCTTTTGGTTCAATTGTCAACCGTACTATTTCATTCCTTTTGTCTGTTTGTTTGATTTTCTAGTAGAATAACTATCATTTATTTTTTATTCTTGTTATTTCCTGTCTATTTTGTTTGTTTTAGTTATAACTAAATATTTAAATTTATGCTTTTACATTTCTTCCACTATTTATATTCTTTTTCCTGATATGTCCTTGTTTCATGTGCCCATTTTAGAATAGTTTTCTTAATTTTTAAGCGGTTGCTTATGTGTTTTGCTCGATTTGTTTTACTATTCGTTTGTATTTTTTGTATATCAGTTTTTGTTTGTTTCCCCACTTCTCTACTAGTTTTGTCCTCCGATTATTAATTACTTTTCTATATTTCATTTTCTTGCCTTTACTTTTTCTTTCTTTGTTACCGATTTTTCATCTATATGTTTCTCTCCTGTCAAGTCATATCTTTTATTTTTCAATTTTACAATTTTTATCCTTAATACACATCAAGTAAATTTACGTTTACATTTATTTATAAAGTTAATAAAATGTGAGAATTAGCTCAACACGACTTATCTACGACCGCAAAGCCACGATGGCCTTTGCTTTCAGTTCTACAAACTCGCAAATAGTGCAACCATATGAACCTCAAATGTAAACAATTTTACGCAAGTCAGCAGACGATTAACTATACTGCACCAATTCAAGTTACCCAAACAGAACTTATGTTAATGTAGCAGTATCAAACAACTTATCTACTGATTTAATACACCACTAGCCACTTAAAATCAGTATGCAAATCTAAAAGACAAACAACGATCTCGAGGCGGACATAAACACCCCAAACAAGAACAAGAAAGAAGGAAAAGTTCCAAATACCTCCATTTATATTTGTAGCAGGGGCACAATATATTCTTATAAAATTATTAAACAAAATTGCTCAAGAAAATTATAAAATCAAAACACTTGCCAATAACCAAGTAAAAATGCAACCACAAATTTCGGAACTATTTAGAAGTTACAAAAGCTCTGGCTGTCAAAAACACATAATCCTATACATATCAAAATAAACATAAACGTAACTTTAGAACTGTATTGTGAAATATGCATCAAACCACAGATACCAATTAATTAAAGAGTAAAATAGAAAACTAGATCACATCGTCACTAACATCTGCAATATAAAACAGGGGTACTAAAAAGCCACTCCCTCTGTTCTATGTAAAATTAACAGCTCAAGACAATAATAAAGACATATATAACACCAAATGTATCATGCATTCTAGAGTAAAATTTAAGCTACCACACCAATACACTACATGTCAATAATACGGACGTACCAAAAGTTTCTGTCATCGAACCCTCGTTGTGTTAAATGCACAGACGACAATCTGGCTTCCCAATATTCAAGAAAAGAAGAAAGCAAACAAGTAAAATGCATGTTATGCAAAGGAACCACCCTACAAATTATAAAGGGTGCACTATTTACAAGGACCTACAAAAGAAAAAACCAATCAAACTACATGTGTGAGCTCAAGCAAATAATGCGGAAGCTGATAGAGCAGACGAGCAGCATGTTAAATTTATTAACAGCCTTGTCACCAAAAAAGGCATAATTTCCCAGCTATTTAAAATACCCCTCTGGAACGCTAATGGCTTGTCTCAATGTAGTCAGAAAGTTAAATCGTTTATAATAAACGAAAAAATTTATATTATATTAGTATCAAAAACATATTTTATCGTTAATAGCTGTATTCAACACCATAAACTAGATAAATACAACACAGAATATGAACAAGCTACTAGTATTAAGGTAGAAAACTGGCAAGGTCCAATAACTATTCCTGCGGTCTATTGGCCACCAAGACATGCAGTAACAAAAAATAATAATTTAAGCTATATTCCATAACCTTCGGAAACAAATTTATGGCGGATGGCGATTACAATGCCAATGGGAGGCAAGGTTCATCCCAACTAAACGAAGAGTGCTCTTAAAAACCATAAAAGTCAATAACTTTTATCACCTGTCTACAGGCTAGTCAACCTATCCACCAACAGATAGTAAACAAAATACTGGATTTAATAAATTTTTATGAATTAAAAATACCAACGAGAGTTACCATTAAGCTAGTTACAACTACAACGAAAGTGGTGACCACACAAAAGCTTCTGACAGTCAGCAGCAAAAAACAAATTGGGAAGCTTTCAGCAATATGATCACCATCACAATATTACCAACCATTTTTTTAAAAACTGAAAAAGACTTGACTGATGCGGTAAAACGCCCCAATAAAGTTATCCAGGAAGCCGCATAGCAGGCAACTTCAGGGCAAGATCCGTGCGAAGAACGTGAAAAATGCCCACCGGTCAAAATTTTCGGAAATTGCGGGTTTAGAAGAACATGGCAAAATACCAGAGCCTCAGTAGACAAACAAACATCAAAAGCAACCAGCAACCTCAAAAACTTTTAAAGAATTTGAAAAATTGGGCAACTGAAGATCACCTAAAAAACTTCTCACTCCTAGAAGCATCTGACTATTTTCCAAAAGTTTGAAACAACCTCAGCAAGCCAATCCAAACAGCAGAAATAATCAAAAGAAAACAATGACATTTACAAATAACTTGGCAAACGTATTTATACCTTTTCCAGTTGTGCTTTTAGCTGAAGAACAAAATGACATATATGAGTTACTAGAGTCGCCATTCCAAATGAGTCTACCAATAAAGAATTTCATGCAAATGAAGTAAGAAAAATAATTTAGTTTGACTTAAACCCCAAAAAGGCTTCTGATTGTGACCTAATCAGTGGTAGATTATTAAAAGAACTCACAAACAAAGGTATGAAATTTATTACTTTATTATTTAATCCTATACTTAGACTGGGGTACTGTCCTGGTCAATGGAAAGTCGCACAAATTATATTTATTCTAAAGACTAGGAATCTCCCCAAGGAAGTAACATTGTATCGGCCAACACTGTCAGTACTCTTAAAGGTTTTGGAGAAGCTGTTTCTTAAAAGAATGCGAGCACCTGTACTGGGTGACAATATAATCCCACATCATCAGTTCAGTTTCCAGCAACAACATGCAAGGATTGAAGAAGTACATAGACTAGTTTCTAAAATCAACAGAGACATCAAGGGCAAAATATGTTTCTTGGCAGCATTTTTTCGGCATATTGCAGATGTTCGACAAAGTATGCCACGCCGGCTTGCTATATAAAATTAAGAAGAGCGTAGTTAAACAGATTCCGTATCAAGGCTAATGAAACCAAATCTATCTACGCACATTTACAAAGCGCAAAGAAACTTGCTGATAATTTATGGTAAATAATCAGCAAATTCTAAAAATAGAAGAGGCGAAGTAAAATACTAACTCATTAGTAGAACATTACAACTATTTCTAAAGATCAAATTGCTGTTATGTTGGGTTATACTGGAGCCAATTTGCAGCTATGGAATCCAGTTGCAGGGATCAGCCTACAACTCCCAATATTGAGATCCTACAAACTTTTCAGATCAAGATACTGAAAATTATAGTAAACGCTTCGTGGTACAGCCAAAATCATCAGATTCATCATGATCTTGAGATTACTACATTTAAGAAAGGGTTTACAAAAAATGCAGTGTAAAATACCGTGATAGATTAAATGTCTATTCAAACAAGTAAGCGGTAAATTTATGACACAAGGAGAACAAAATCCGTGAGTAAAGAGATGTAAACCTCCGGATTTAATAAATAGTAGTTCTGTAAGTCTGTGTCAATTTGTACAGGTTTATGCCAATGTCTGTACAAGTTAATGTAATATATAAATTGCTAAATGTCTATTGCACAGATTGGAAATATACATAAAAGGCAATAAAAAAACTCTCCTTTAACTTGTTTTTGTTACCAATTACTTGTGGCTTCGTTGTCCACTTTTTCATTTCTAATATTCTTACTGGTACTTTGGTTTTTGCTTTTTTCTGTTTATTCCTACTTGCACTTCCAGTTTATTGTTTAAACATTGACATTCTTTATTATTGCAAGCTTGTTCTATAAATTTTGTATTCTACTTTTCGCTGTCCCAATCTTTTTTTTATGTTTCTATTTTCTTCTTTATTTATTTGGTTTTCTCAGCTTTCTTTTTTATTTCTTTCATATTTTATCTTATTTGTCTCTTTATTGGTGTTTGCCATTGTGTCTCTTTTATTTCATTGGATTTTTGATTATTTGAGTAGGTAATTGTTTTTTTAAATGTTTTTCTGAATATAGCATGCTTTTGCTGAATATGTGTTACTTTGTTTTGTATCGAATTTTAAATAATTTGTATATCTTATTTCGTTCATTTGAATACCTATGTTATTTCTAGTTCTTTTCTCTTTATGATAGAATAAATTTCTTTCTTTGTTTTCGGCCGGTGCTTTCTAAATGTGTACTACAGTTTTTATAGATATTGTTGTAAAAAGGTATTGGACGGCAAGTCTATCTCTCGTAGTATTTCTTAAGTCTAGAATATGTGCATGGATGTTATTTCTTTCCAATTTGCATGATAATTTTTTTCTTTTGTGAAATGTGTTGTTCCACCTGTTTTTGTGTAGAATTAATTTATTTTTTATTTTGTTAAATCTACATATCCTCAGCGAAGAGACAAAGATCCCATGTCATGAACTACATAACTTGTTCAAGCAAACAACTTTTCCTAATCTAATGCATCTTGGCGAATGGTGAACTAAGACATGCAAAATACAAATCTTCTACCATATGCTTTTTTTTGGGAGTAGGCAAATTGAAACCCCGAGTAATGAACTAACCCAAATTTCTTTCGATAATAATGCGAAAATAAATGGCAAAACAAAATGTACATATATTACAGTTGAAAGGATTACCATAAGAGCAAATCGCTACATGACGATACTTTGTGTTTTAACAGGAAAATTTAAGCGCATCGGTAAAATAGAAGGCATTGCGTAATTTTTTCCAGAAGAAAACCACAGAAAAGAGCGAGACAACCCTATATATTGAATATCGGAAATCTATTTGTGAATAAAGAATTATACTATATTCTTTTTTTTAACAACATTATTGTCACTTTCAACTACGATTTCGAGGCAAGTGGACGTGTGCCGTGCTTCGTATCAGTGGCAGGCGTGTCGCAGTATTATATCCGCAGATTAAGGTCAGGACTATATTATTATTTACTACTAATTATCAAGCGCCTAGTAAGCGCAAATTAGAAAGTTTATCTCCTTCAATTAATGAAAGTAGTGGTTTTGGTTTCAAAGCGTAAGGTTGTGCGTTCTTCTATAAAAGATTAACAGTATCAAGTGCAGTGATAAGCGTGACCGCGACATCGAAGTTTTCGAAGTGAGCGGCACGTCGCAAATCCGTGCTGCGCGTACGAACGATGGCCTACGTGCCGAGTGCCGATAGCGAGCAATACTTCCAGCATTTACAGCCATCAACAAATGCAACAAATTATGACCAAAATATGCTTTCAACACAATTAAAACAGGCGCCTTATTACATTGCTCCTGTAACGCAAAATATGTATTATCCTCAACAGCCCCAACAGTATTTACAAGGTTTGCCACTTCCACAGTATAATAGTCAACCAAATTCACAAATACAGCCAAGCAATACAAAACACTCAAAATTCCAACACAATAACAACAAAACCAGCATTCTACCCGAGCTTACAAATATTTCGGTCTCAAGTAGTAAACAATCAAAATAACACACCAACACCACAAAATAGTAAAAATACATGCGACGATTCAGAGGACGAACCTTTTGAACCAAACGATTTTCAAAAGATAGAATCTCGACGTACAAAACGCAAAAGGAATAAAGACAGTCCGCAAAATGAAACCCGCGGGGGTAAACAAAGAACAAATACAGGTAGCATACAAACAAAAAACTCATTCTAACCACTCAGCGATTTAACAGAAAAAGAAACAAATATACAAGGCAATAAAGTAAAATTCAAAAATACCACCATTTATTTAAATGGAGTAAACAAAAACGTTCAAAATTTGTTAGAAATAGTTAAAACGGCTACCACTAAGTTTTCATATCAACTTTTATCGGATGACAAAATGAAAATACAAACAGATACAATTGAAAACTACAAAAATCTCAAAACTGTGCTGGATGCCAACAACATAAGTAGACACACATATAAACTACCAGAGGAAAAGTGCTACAGAGTACTGTTAAGAAACCTACATCATACAACAGCACACGACGTAATCATAGAAACACTGAAAGAACAAGGACATACTGTCAAACAAATAATGACAATTTTAGACAGAGTAAAGAAAACACCAAGAAACTTATTTTTCATAGATATCGAGAAAAAAGTGGATAATGGTGAAATCTACAAAATAAAAACTCTATTAAATGCAGTTGTGCGTTTTGAAACCCCAAACAAAAAACAAACCATCGTTCAATGCAAAAGATGTCAGGCATATGGCCATACCAGAAATCAGTGTACCCAGCAATTTCGTTGCGTCAAATGTGCAGGACCACATGATTATCGGACATGCAACAAAAAGAAGGCAAATGGCAAATCTGCAAAATGCGCGCTTTGTAAAGGAGCACACCCGCAAATTTCAAAGGATGCGAAGTATATTTAGAAATAATAAACAAAAGATTTCCAACACGAAACGGAATAGCACTAAATCGAGCAAATGCACAAAGTGTGTTACCGCCACCACCACCACATTCAGAAATAATGGCTCCACAAAATATACAAACCCCACAAACCAAACCAAGTGTGCAGTATGCTGATCAAGCAGTTACAAAACAAAACCAATATCCGGAATTTTGCCAACAAAACCCGGATAATAATATTATAACCCTTTTACAACAACAAAATGCGTACCTACTGCAACAAAATATACATCTACAGAAGCAAATAGAAAAACAACAATCTTTACTACAACTAACACAAGAAATCAGACAGCTCCGAGAGGAGATGAAGCATGCTCCCAAATCCAAAAAATAATGGCTCAATTATTCAAAATTGCTCTGTGGAACGCTCATGGCATCACGAACCACAAACATGAAGTAGAATTATTCTTAACTTTCAATGAGATCGATATTTTGCTTATATCGGAATCACACATAACAACAAATACCAGTTTTAAAATTCCACACTATATAATATACAATGCAGCACACCCGGATACAGAACGACGAGCCAATGCGGGTGCAGCAATTATCATAAGAAACGGTATAAACACCATGTGTTAGACAAAATCGAAGAAGCGTGTCTCCAGGCAGCAAGCATTGTTTTAGAAGACTGGCTCGGTCCTATAACCGTATCTGGAGCCTATTGCCCTCCAAACTACCCTGCAGATAAACAAATCTTTATAAATTACTTCACTCAGCTCGGACATAGATTTCTAGCGGGTGGTGACTATAATGCGAAGCATGTCAGCTGGGGGTCCAGACTATCAGCCCCCGGGAGAGGTAAAATACTATACGTAGTAATTAACGAACTCCATCTGAACCATCTTTCCTCGTATAAACCAACATATTGGCCGACGGACCCCAACAAACTACCAGATTGCCTGGACATCTTTGTCACCAAAGGGTTTACTCCAGGATCCCTAGACATTAAACCAAGTGATGACTTAGCATCTGATCACTCTCCAGTGGTTGCAACCATCTATTCAGGTATAAAAGAAAAGAGCAGAAGATACAATTTTACAATCGTAAAACAGATTGGGGTTACTTTAAAGAACTAATAAACCACAAAATAAACCTAAGAGTCTCGCTCAAAACAACAGAAGTGTTGGAAACAGAAGTACAAAACTTTACCTCTCTACTACAAGAATCTACATGGGAAGCAACACCGGTGCAAAATAAATCTAAATCAAAAACAGTTGATTGTCCAATACACATCCGCCAAAAAAATACTAGAAAAAAGACGACTTCGACAGATTTGGCAATTATCAAGACACCCACAAGATAAAACAAATTTTAATCGTGCTGCAAGACAATTGAAAGAGTTGTTAAAAGAGCTCAGGAACAGATCATTCCAAGAATACTTGGAAAGGCTAACACCATCAGTTGACACTGAATATGCTCTGTGGAAAGCAACAAAAAAATTAAAACAACCAAGAGAACATATACCACCCATCAGAATACCAAACAACGGCTGGGCGAAAACAGACAAGAAAAAGGCTGAAACTTTTGCCGGGTATTTAGAAAACGTATTTAAACCATTACCAAAGATTGACGATGTCGATGATAACGAAATTCAAAAATTCCTAGAAGAGCCTGAACAACATAGCGAACCTGTACCTTTAGCAACACGAAAAGAAGTAAAGGATGTAATTCTGCACGATCTGAATCCTAAGAAGGCCCCCAGTTACGACTCGATAACGGGTAAATTAATTAAGGAACTTCCTCGCAAGGGTATAATTATGCTAACACAGCTCATAAACGCTGTTTTCAGACTACAACATTTCCCAGCCCAATGGAAGACAGCAGAAATAATATTAATTAAAAAACCCGGCAAACCACCACAGGAGCCTTCATCTTATAGGCCGATTAGTTTGTTGTCAGTCTTATCTAAAATTGTTGAAAACGTGTTAGCCAAAAGGTTAAATAAGATAGTCGCAGAGAGAAACCTGATACCTGATCACCAATTCGGGTTTAGACAGCAACATTCTACAATTGAACAGGTGCATCGTGTAGTCGATACCATTAATAAGAAGTTTGAAAATAAAAATTATTGCGCCGTAGTATTCTTGGACATTAGCCAGGCTTTCGATCGGGTATGGCACCAGGGACTTCTCTATAAGCTCAGAAAGATACTTCCAGAAAAATTCTACATCCTCCTTAAATCATATCTAACTGAGAGGTACTTCCGAGTGAGATATGAAAGTGAAATAACAACACTGCACCCAATAACGTCTGGCGTGCCACAAGGTAGTATACTGGGTCCTTTATTGTACCTCTTATACACTGCTGATCTTCGAACCAATAAAGAAGCGCTCACAACCACATTCGCAGACGATACTGCCATATTAGCTGTACATAAAAGTCCAATTGAAGCAAGCAACATACTACAAAACAGTATTAATGAAATCCATAAATGGACCCAGAAGTGGAGGATTAAAATAAACGAGGCTAAGTCCAACCACATTGTCTTCACTAAATGCCGAGGCGATTCACCACAAGTAATGATAGGAAATCAGTTTATACCTACCACAGACAGTGTAAAATACCTCGGTATACACTTAGACAAGGGATTGACCTGGCGTACACATATTTGGAAAAAACGCAAACAACTAGGTACTAAATTCCGAAACCATTATTGGCTGCTGGGACGACAGTCTCAACTTACACTTCAAAACAAATTACTTGCATACAATGTCATCTTCAGGCCAGTATGGACATATGGGCTACAGCTTTGGGAACAGCATCGAAATCGAACATCGCCATCATCGAGAGATTCCAGTCTAAAGTGTTGCATGCTCTTGTAGACGCCCCATGGTTTGTAACAAATAAAGACATCTACAATGATCTGCAAGTGCTGACAGTAAGTGAAACGATTGTGCAGTGCGGTGTTAAATACATTCAACGATTGGAAAATCATCCAAATGTACTGGCAGTAAATTTGCTTGATAACAGTGAACAGGCAAAGAGACTTAAGCGTAAAACGCCACTCGATTTAGTTCATGACCGATAAATATCCTATTTTAGAGTTTAGTTAAGTTTACAAACAAATTTAAATTAATTTTCATATAGAGATTATTGTTCATTGGAGCATATCTCTTTTCAAGTTAATGTTGTCAATCCACATAAATGCTTATTGTTAATTTTGTAACAGATTGCATAATAAACAAACAAAAAAAATGTCGGCTCAGCAGAGTGGTTTACGTAACAATTATTATAGTTTTTAGCGTTACGCACTAGGTACTAATTATGTTATATCACTATAAGTTCTAACATAATATGCGTGTATATTTAGTCAAGGTGTCAAACATGGAGAATTTAAGTTCGTACTAGATGTTACTGTCGCTAAAGATTCATTAGCAGTTTACGTTTAAGTCTAGTGTGAAGCGATCGTTTAGCAAGATTGTAGTACACGGAATTTTCACACTGATTAGTGTTAGTGTAAAATGATTTTGACACTGTTTTTAGGTACCAATCAATAGTAGGAACGTTTAGTTCTTTAAGTAACTGAAATTTTGTTACATACCATTCGGTGTTGATGATAATGCCTAGAACATTATTTTCAAAAACTTATAACTTGTTCCGGAAGTTGACCACAGATACTGCATCCATAAGTGAAGACAGTTGTATGTTGTTTTCTGATAAAAAGTTATTAAGACGGGTTAAGATTGCTTACTCAAAATGTTTGGATTTGTAGAACAGTAGACTAATTGGGTGGTAGTTGGCTAGACCATCATGTTGTTTGTTAGGTTACCATATATCAAAAAAATATTAGATTTGTAGGCAGACATTATACGCTGCCGTTAGAAAGTAGATAAAATTTTTTGGTAGGTTTTTAAAAGCAGATTTGGGATCATGTCCAGTCCGGGAGCTTTCTTATGTTTTAATTTATTTATATAATTTTTAATTTCAAGAAAATAAACTGGTTTTGAGAGTATAGATTTATCAGTCGTGTGGTTACTTGGTAAACTGACTGTTTGCTAAGAGCGCTTTGCATTGAATAGATTTCGAGGGGTGGAGAATGTTTGCTCAGAGAGTTCTACAAATAATTCACATTTGCCTTTATTCTGGGAGTAGATTTGACCCTGCACGAAGATTAAGAATGAGTTCTGGTTGTTTGAGTTTCATTTTAGTGGCTTCACATGATTAGGTCTTCGGGCGTCAGTGATTCTACGTAGCTGTTGAATGATGTAATTTGTAGTTGACCCAGATCTGTTTTCACTAATTTGATTATTGTTATTCAGACGAGCGAGTCTTGTTTTCCTCGTATAAGTTGGAATATGTGTGCGGGAGTGTTTTGGTTCGCAAGGTGTTGATTGGGGCGAGTGTTATTTGAGGCTTGTTGTATAGCTTGGGTCCCCGTAGTTATAAATATTTTCATTGCAGTGTTGATTTCGTTTGAAGCTGTTAAGTTACAAGGACATATTAGTTGTTTGTCCACCATAGTTCAAAATTTTTTGCTAATCTACTGGACCATTAATTAATCTTTGGCGGCGGGGCTAATAGTAAGGAGATCAGTTAAGCGGGAATGTAACAGGTAGATGATATAAATCAAGTTTGTTAAGTACTGATTAAATAAGATGTCTGGTAATTGATTGTGTCTATAGGGAAAGTATATGTGTTCAGATATCGCTGATATTTGTACTCCTAGTTAAGTGTATTGGAGTACATGTAAACAATTTTCTAGAGTGTATACTATGGTAGTTTGTTCAAAATAAAAATAATAACAATGTCTCTGTGATTTTTCTGTTACAATACCACTATATAAATAAATTAAAAGAGTTAGTTTACGAATAACTCCACGTTAGCTTTCCTATACAAAGTGTAGCAAGTCACCAGTGTAGCGTAAGATATTTTACTGAAAATTATCGAACTAAAAATATTTAAATACATGTAGTGGTATTTTATTCTTCGTCTTCTTCTGCACGATTCTTATGCCCTTTAGAGAGTGCCGGAACGGTTTTTTTTTTACTGTAAGTAAAAATCAGTAGAAATTTTCTTTTCTAGTAAATTACACGTGTAGTACCTTATTTCAACAAAATTAGTGCAATATCTCGTCAAATATTGCAAGTTTTCCTGAAATTATGATTTTCTCAGGAAGTTACAATGCTAGTTTTTCATTAAAATCTGCTTTTAGCACTAGTTTATGTTAAAGCTATGGTTCTGAAAGCGACTTATTAAAAAGCAAAACTAACTTGGTCGCAAATTGGAATTTTTAATCCGATCCAGGCACAACTCCGCCGCCTTCGCGTTTTTTGATCGCGCCTGAAATAATTGCATTATTTGTAGCACGTTGTGGCTGCCAGCCGTTTAATACAATTTTAAATTAAACTTCCCCTGCACACGTCGATCGCATTTCCATTATTGCAAAATTCATCGGAGGAAATGTTCTCCGCATGCAATTTTTAGAAGTCAGCGCGCGGCGCAGGCTGCAAATCCTCGATCGTCCATTTCCTGCGCGATGCAAAACGAAGAAGCACAAACTAAAATATTAAAGCGGATTAAATTGTATTCCTGCGGCAAAATAAAACGCCCGAGTTCGCGATGCCGTTAAAATATCTGCAATTCCATTGAAATGTCGTTATTCCGCGAAATCCACCACTTAAATTTAATGAGATGGCATTAAAAGTTTCTTCAAAGTGCACCGACGGAGAAAACTCATTACTAACTTCAGATGCGACTGCTTTTAGCGGTCATCAAGATAGCAGGTCGCCGGACGCTATAAAATGGCGCGGGCTCTAACGCGGCGTTTGGCGAAATTAGCGTAATGCTTTATCCGAATTAAAACTTATTTGCTTAATTTAGCTGGAAGCACTTTTCTAAACAATGTTTTTATAGTACATGTACCATTACTTTAGATATTTATTTAATTCTGTAGCGCAATTAGGAATTAGGAAGAAGTGACTGTAAGAAGTCTAAACAAAAACAAAGAGAGCTGGCAATTGAGAAGTGCAACAATGGACCCAAGAGAAGTCTTCCTAGTAAGTACTCAGCCTGGAAATTTAGTATGTTAGCTTCGTTTTGCGTAAGCAATATGGACCAAGTGCTCGAGGACGTAGATTAATTAATATGACACCAAAAATAGTTTACGGTGTTTGAAAGCAACTGATGAAAATATTCGTACAACAGTCGCACATTAGTGAAGCGATGTTATTATAGAAGTTTTATTGTCTATAATATGTACAGGGCGAAAAAGTACTCTAATTTATGACTAGAGTGGAGGGATTAGTCGCGCAAGAATTGTAAGTAGTAACCAAGGCTTGACTATTTGCCACCCGAGTACACGACTCTGTTATCAGCGTGTGAAGCTTAAAGAATATACTATGATAAAATTGTTTTGTAGAGTAACAAATCAGGAGTTCTTAATCAATGAAGAAGAGTTCTGCACGCGAAGAGAATAAAAAGTTTAACTATAAATTAAATGTTTTAATTAGGAAAAGTCGGAAAAAACAGTGTGTGTCAACAAGCGAAAAAATAAGGAAGAAACTTGCAAGTGCTAGAAGTGGATCAGAAGATGAAGAAAAAGGTAACGCATGCCTAACTACCAAGTCAACACTTGATCACTAATTAGCCGACAGGCAAAATTAATTTCTTCAAAACCTTCATACTTTTTGCTGCACGCACGAACCCCGCTAGGTTTGCTAATAAAGAAACATTAGGCGTGCATAGCAATGAAAAGATATAAACAGAGTTCAGACTACCGAACGTCGCTATAAAAATTACCCCAATGAACGTCCTTTATAAACCAAGAATAAACAAAATATGGCCTTACCGCCACCACAACGCAGAAGACAATTGACTAGCAACGCGATGGCCAACTGAGGATGGGCGCGATAAGGAGCAGAAACTTATATTATATGCAAATAAGAGCGATCCAAGGTTTTGCAAGCATCGCGCGCTGTGACAATGAGATGCTAGGTCACACTTTAACGAATAAAATGAAATCTGTCGCTGGCGCTGTCGATGGTTTACTCTAAGAACTGAATGTAGATGTTATCAAATGTGATGACTGTCCGCGCACGACAAACTTCAAGGGAGAAAAAGTAAATTAAACCCAAAACGTGTGCACTCGAACTTATATAGAACGATAAAGATGTCATCGTCAGCGGTATTACAACATTTCATCATATTTAATACAATTATAGTGAATTTTTTTGAAAACGAAGACTCAATAAAAGGTCACATTGTTACATTAGAAACTGAAACCTGTCAAATTTTTGCGTGCACAGAACTGACAAAGGATTTAAATATGTGAAGACGCGCGGGTTCTATATTGAACCGGTGTACATTGGTAGACATAGTAAAAATCTGACCCTTGGCATTTTAGAGGAGTTTTAGATCAACTGTGCAACCTATACGTTGAATAGGGTTTTGAAAGAAATTCTGGAATTAACCCCAAAGAGATGTAGAATGTTGTTAAACATACTATGAGACAATTTCGCATGTTTTGGTCGTTTTCGTTGGTGATGATACCGAAGCAAAAGACTTAAATGAGACGCAAAGATAGCCTTATATCTGTTTGTTGGCTATTCCGACAAACAAAAAGCATACCGATGTTGGAAGTCGCTCACAAAAGAGATTACTACTTCAAGGGGTGTAATGATTTATAAAAAGACTCAAGAAAGTAATCCTAATTAATCTCAGTTGAAAAAAGAAAACATTTAAGTAGCTACTCGAACTAAATCTAAAAGGAAAGCAGATGGTTCGCGAGCATCTTTTAACTCTTTAAGTATTCTTATATTTTAAGAATCACCACCAAGAAAGAAACATTTTTCTTGAGCTATAGTAGCTGATCTGGATGGACTACAGAGTTTGAAACAAGCGATAGATTTTTCAGAAGCAAAAGACTACCCCAAAGAGGTGAAAAAAGTGTTGAAATTCACCAAAGTCAGCAAAACATTGGAGTTAGTCGATTTACCTCCAGCAAAAAAAGAAATCAATTGATTTAAGACTTCAGCTAGTTTAGTGGCATGTGCGTGCATTCTAAGAAAAGAGTATTGATTTAACAAAACATTTTTACCAGTGGTCAAGTCCGAACACCGTTAGCGCTTGTGATGCAAATGGAGATGGTGTTGTATCCATGGAAATTGCCTTTCTTCACGGAAAACTTTAAAGATTCAGTAACGACGTACGCGGTTGCAAATTAAAGAAGTCGATTTATGACCTGAAGTAAACATCAAGACTAAGGCACTGAAATGACCAAACATATCGACATTCAACGCCATTTTGTTGGAGAGTCGCAGGTACAAGGTGACATCCAATACATTCCAACAAAGGGCCAGTTGGCCGACTTCCTGATCAAAGAATTGTCAAAAGACGAATTTCAACACATGGAACTTGGTATTGAATAATAGTTTAGACCACTCTCTGCGTGGAAGTGTCAACAATAGCCACATGGGATCTAACAGTTGCTGAGCGCTTGCGTTCGTTATGATATCAATTTTGTTTTCCGTTAGCCATCGTGTAAGTCAATCGCTAAGGTGTGACTCATACGAGGTGCGTTCTAGTTCTAAGATCTCTAAATTGTTTTCCAAAAAGTACTTCTCAAAGTAATCTCCTTCTAGGCGTATACATTTTTTACAACGTCGTCGTTATGATTCAATGGCTGCTGAGAACACTTCTTTATGGGTAAAATCGCTAATGCGACAGCGGCTCGATTGGAAAATTAACGGGCGCGGAGAGTATCTCTCATGGTCGGAAATTTATAGCGGCATCACGTGACAACATGTTCTGAGACATTGCTGCCAGCAGTCTTGTCTTCGTCGCTCAGCATTCGTGAAATTCTCCTTAAACAAACTTTCCTTATTTTTAGATCATTATCCAAGGGGACTCTACAAATCCTAAGGAAATGTTTAAAGGCAACATCGCAGACACCTAATTGATAGTCTTCTATAACAACTTGCTCCATTCGCGCAATCATGGTTTTGGTCCGGCTGGTTTGTGGTCAATGCTGCTTTGGTTTATTGTCACTCAACTCTCAATTTTCTTTAAATATTTGCGTCCAAGAACGGACATTTTAATATCCATATCGCCTTTACAGCATATTCCACTCAATTGGTTTTGAATTTTGATGAGCGTTTCACCACGCAAGAGAAGAAAACTGATGGTTACACATTACTACCTAATAAAGGTTGCCATTTTAGGTATACTACTCTACTTACTTTGACTCCCGAAAAAAAATGGAGTGATTTTTGAATGACTGCACTTTGCATATAATAGTAATTGTAATCATATTCTAATCGCCATTAATACACTGTGCTTACTATTAAACACCTTTACAACTGAGTTGGCGTTTAATCCACAATTACACATGTATTAAGAGTCCATGCAATATATACAGAGCCAGATACATCCACAAAAATGATCTCCGAGTTAATGTTAAAAAGCAATGGCAAAAAAACCCAGTCTTGTCGATATGTTTTTGGAGTAATATGCTTTTTGGCTTGTAATTAAAGTTTATAACAGATATTTGCTGCCAATGTTCGTTATTAATAGTACATTTTGTACGTCTTGTAAATTCCTATGTTATTAATATTTCAAGTGTGTTTATGCCTCATCTAGTCGAAGTCGATAAAACAGACATACTTGTTTGAACGTTACCTTTACATCCTTGCACCAAGACGTCCATCTCCTTAATACTAAACTTCTCACTAAAGTAATTTTACATTTATTATGAATATATTCTATTTCGCATAACTATAACAATTTTAGAAAATTACTTACCAAGATTTTTAGTCAATATTTCGCACACAAGCTAGAGTTGCAATTCTTTGGTAATAGAACTAGACGGACTCTAACCAATCTTTAGGTGTTCTCTTTGAGTCTCATAATCTATATAGAATTTGGTGCCGGCGACGTCCTCACAATGTTTGAGTTATCACCTATCTGTCAGTTCGCATTTGGCATTCGTAGCGCAAGGAAGTGCTACCCTCCGCGCGCGACGGGTCAAGTGATAACGCTTCCGTGATAAATTTAATTTTAATAATTTCATTTTATTGCAATTTTAAGCATATTTATTTATATTTATGCTTAATAATAGTCACGATTTGCAAACAATTTATATTAGTGATCAGAAGTGAGTCATTCAGTTTTAGTGTCAGCCGTCATGGCTGGCAATAATCAACCATAGTCCATGCCTTACGCACAGCCTCCAATGATGCAGTATCAAACACAGTATCCTCAGCTTCCGGGAAACACAAGTAACACAACCTCACTATATGCAACCTGCACTCAATCAACAGGTATCAATGTAGCATCCACACCGACCACTATGGCAACAACCCTATCATCAACCATCTACGTCACATCAGCAAAATTCAGAATGGACCACTGTTACCCAGAGGAAAAATAAACGTATCATGCAAGATGACGAAAATCGTATAATGAAGCAAAGGTCTCAGAAGACTCATCGCGGCTTAACTTAACAAATCAATTTCAAGCGCTCCTATCAGATAATACAATGGAAGCAGATACACCCGCAGTTTACAAAACAGTAAAGTCACTGGTGTGGCGGCCATTTTGCCCTGAACCGCTTTATATCGCAGACATGCCGGGCGGTTTTTGACATCTGCCGCCAGTTTCGTCGCACATACAGAACGGCATATAGTTTGCTCAGCCGACAAGTATCACGTGCAGCGCGGCAATTCGGTCGTGTTTTAACACCCGAAATTCACGCATCGCAGCTCGGCCAATTGGTCGTACAAACCGCATATATCGTTCCGCAGGGCGGCCAATTTGGTCGTGCAACAACCTGCTCATATTCACACCGCATCAGGTCCAGTACCGCACCATTTAACATCGCGCAACATACAAGAAGACAGCGCATCAAGGTGGCCACCTGAAACAATCGCCGAAGCCGAGGCCGATTCAGGTGAGCGATTTGGCTTTACTTTCGGGATATCGGTAGGCCCCATCGCTTTCGCGCTGAGCGATTAAGGGACGATTTGAGCCTTATCGGTTTACCTTCCAAAACAGGCCGTACTAGTATCACACACGCATCACGAGAGCGGCTATTTCGCCTGCCTCTCCATCTTTGGTCTAGAGCCTCCGTATCGTATCAACTGCACCACGAGCGGCTATTTACACGCCTGCCTCTCCAGTCACCACCAATATTTATTTCGGACGTGCTAAATATGAACCCACTGAGCGTAGAACTGAACACTACAACTGACAAAAAGTACACTTGAAAACTTATAGGAAGAAACCAAGTGAAAATAATGACGGATACCACAGATATTTACAGGAAATTAGTAGCTAGACTAATAGAACTAAAAGTACAGTTCCATACATATCAGATTAAAGAAGAGCGCAGCTTTCTCGTCGTAATCAAGAACATACACTACTCTATCGATATTAATGAATTAAAAGCTGAGATAGAAACTCAGGACATAAAGTTCTGAATATATACAATGTGAAGCACAGAACAACTAAACAGCCACTGTCAATGTTCTTTATCGATCTAGCTCCCAACGAATCTAACAAAAAGATATATGACATTAAATATTTATTACATACAAAAATTACAATAGAACTACCTCATCATAAAAGAGAAATCCCACAATGCGTCACTTGCCAAAGATATGGTCATACGAAGAGATTCTGCACGCACCAACCTAGGTGTGTAAAATGTGGCCCAAACCACCTAACCAGCACGTGTAGTAAATCAAAGAAAACACAGCCAAAGTGCGTTTTATATAACGGTTCACATCCTGCGAACTACAAAGGATGCTAAGTTTACCAGGAACTAAATCAGAGAAAATTTCAATCACCACGTCCTAGAGGGTTTGAACCGCAACCAACTACCGCACCCATACAAATGCCAAACAAAAATGAAGGGACATTCGCTCAAATGGACAACAATCCTCTCACCACTTAAACGTGCCACAAACGTCTCACATTGAGAAACTGGAAAAAATGATGATCCGAAATCCATTTTACAGACAGAAGTTACTTTACAATACCCAACTATATTATATATGACACATAACACCCTAGCGGAGCTGCACACGGAGGATCTGCAGTACTTATAAAAAGTTCGATCAAGCATTACCAAACAGATAAGTACATTCATGAGCACATTCAAGCTACCAGCGTGATCGTAGAAGATTGGACAGGACCAATTACAATTATCTCTATGTATAGTCCCCCGAGACATAACATAAAAGCAGAGCATTACACCCAATTCTTTAACACACTTGGTCCACGCTTCATTGCCGGCGGTGACTATAATGCTAAACACCAGGAATAGGGTGCTAGAGTAACCACCACTAAAGGCAGGGAATTGCTAAAATCGCTCGTCAACAATAATCTCAACTATCTCACCACCAGGCAACCCACATACTGGCCTACGGACAGGGCTAAAATCCCGGATCTACTTGACTTTTGGTTACCAAAACATAGCACAAAATTACCTAACAATCAAATCATGCCTTGATATGACATCAGATCATTCCCCAATCATAATCACATTAAGTACCAAATACTTCACAGGCCTAGACCAATTAGACTCACCAACAAGAATACCGACTGGGACTTCTTTAGAATGATAGTCAACGAAAAAATAGATCTAGGCACACCCCTCAAGACCACCGATGAGATCGATGATGCAGTAGAGCACCTGAACCGTACTATACAGGGTGCGGCATGGGATTCAACACCCTTTTCGGAAGTGAGCGATGCCCGCAATACTCTACCTATGGTAATAAAAAGAGCAATAGCCGAGAAAAGAAGGCTTCGCAGAATTTGGCAGAACACTAGGTCACCGAATGATAAAAACAGGCTCAACAATGCTACACGAAATTTGAAGGCAATGCTTCAAGATCAAAAAAATCAGGCTCTACAGTATTATCTATCAACCCTCTCTGCTACCGAAACAACAGATTATTCCTTATGGAAAGCCACGAAGAAACTAAAACAACCACAGCAAGCAATCCCTCCAATTCGGAAACCTGATGGAAGTTGGGCTAGGAGTGACCAAGAATACTTTTGCAGCACATCTAACACATGTTTTTCAGCCCTTTCCTTCTGCACTAACTCCAGAAGAAGAAGCCGAAATACAACAATATTTGGAGACACCACATCAACTAAGTCTGCAAATAAAAAAGATTACGGTAACAGAAGTAAGGTCGTTAATTACATGCGACCTAAACCCTAAGAAATCAGCAGGGTATGACCTGATTACAGGAGAAGTCCTGAAACAATTGCCGGAGAAAGGATACAGACAAATAACAGCCATTTATAATGCTATTCTAAGATTAAGCTATTTCCCAGCCCAATGGAAGGTGGCCCAAATAATACTTATACCTAAGCCAGGAAAGCCTCCTGAAGAACTGTCATCTCATCGTCCGATCAGTTTGCTACCTGTAATATCTAAAATCTTTGAAAAACTGTTACTCAGAAGACTCGAACCAATCCTAGAAAATCACGATCTAGTACCAGTACACCAATTCGGTTTTAGGAAAGACCACGCCACTATTGAGCAAATTCACAGGGTAGTAAACGAAATCAACCAGGCCTTCGAAAAGAAAAAATATTGCTCCACCGCTTTTCTCGATATAACTCAAGCGTTCGATAAGGTCTGGCATGCGGGACTTTTGTATAAGATCAAGAAAAACCTGCCACACACTTATTTTCAACTGACCAAATCCTATCTGAGCAATAGGTACTTCCAGGTAAAGTTTCAGGATAAACTAACAAAACTACATCCTATTAACTCCGGTGTACCGCAGGGAAGCGTACTAGGACCTGTGCTTTACCTACTATACACGGCAGATATACCTACCACCAATCTTACGACCACGGCTACATTTGCAGATGATACTGCAATTCTTGCAACTCACGAAGATCCTATTATAGCATCAAGAAACCTGCAAATCTCTTAACCAAGTGCAAAATTGGCTTGGCTCTGGTAAAAGCAAACGAAAACAAGTCACCCAAGTCACCTTTACACACAGGAGGAAAACATGTCCACAAGTTACCCTTAATAATACACCACTTCAGCAAGCCGAAGACGTCCGATACCTTGGTATGCACCTTGATCGCAGACTAACTTGGAAAAAACATATACTTACTAAACGAAAACAACTGGGCCTAAAGCTCTCCAAGTTATACTGGTTATTAGGTAGAAAATCCAAGTTAACTTTATACAAGGTACTACTCTATAAATGTATAATAAACCAATTTGGACATACGGGCTGCAACTATGGGGAACTACAAGCAACTCCAATTTGGAGATCTTGCAGAGATTCCAATCTAAAACCCTAAAGGTAATAGCAGATGCACCGTGGTACGTTATAAATGAAGTCATTCATCGGGACCTCTGAGTGAAACTAGTGAAAGACGAAGTGAAATGCGTGAGTGCAAAGTATATTTTACGACTAAAAAATCACACAAACTATATCTTGCTGTGAATTTGCTGGATAACAGCAATACAGTTTATAGGCTAAAAAGACTCACTCCCCTGGATCTTCCAGATCTACACTAGTTGTTTTGTGTGTTAAATATTATCCTGTATATAATAGTTCATAAGTAATTCTAAGGAGGAGCCTTCCACTGGGACGGCATCCAGCATGTACTCTTTCTGTAAATTCACCTGATTTGGTTATTGCTCATCAGAGCAGATCGTAAATATAAATAAAGTTAAAAAAACCTATCTGTCAGCTGTTAGGAGGAGCATGATATGATTTATGTGGCCTATATTTGGACGGGCCTTTTTACTAGTATTAAATAAATGTAATAACAGGTTTGTTTTAAGTTTTGAAGGCTCAGCATAAATCTCAACTGGTCCTAGCTTTTAACTAACGAAAATCAAATTTCAGTTCCGACTTGGTTATTCCAGGTCCTTCGTTGTTGCGTGCATGATATGAAGGTTCTTCATTTAAGTTATGAATTAATAGTTCTTTTAGTTTAGAAATCAACCTCCTTCTTTAGTGTCCTCTTCAGATGGTTGTTGCTTACGGCTCCTATCAAGTTTACCTTTTTCTTCACATTCATCAACTATCTAACTTTTTTCGCTAATTTAATGCTTTATAAGTTTGTTTAGTTTTTTATGTTTTTTTTATTAACTTTCGACAGCGGAACGCTGTAGGCAAAAGTTAATGATTTTAACATGGTGTCTGTCTGTCTGTCTGTCTGTCTGTCTGGAGACACGATAACTTCCGTTGACCTTAGGTCAAAACCTTCTTCGCTATTGAATTTCAGGCAAATCGGCCAAAAGTCAAGGGGTCAACGGTGAGGTCAAACTTTTTTCCATCACATAACATATGTCATGTGATACCTCATTCGAAAGCAGACGTCATAAGGAACATTAGTTTATTTCACCTCTCGCTAATTCGCCACACCGCTGTCGAAAGTTTCATTTATGGTTTTACACCTATTCTAGTTATAATTTTTATACATCTATTACATTTTTACTGTTGAGTGGTCTAGATGGTTTAGGTGTCTCGGCGGTCTAACGGAATCATGTGAGTTTTCGGTCTTGCTAGCGGTTGACCGCAAATCGGCAGCTGGAAATGGTTTTAAAAAGAATTATTGAGGTAGCATTATTTAAAACACATTCTCTGATCATTTCTGTTGTTGACGTGAAAATCTGCTTAATTTCTGTCCAGGTTTTGTGTACATTTTACTACGTGTCCTGTTCGTTTTTAATTTCTTTGAATTTACCATTAAGTTGTGCTTTTATTTCCATCTTTATGTTGAGTTGACCGGTTACTTATTTAAATAGTGATCATAGTAAGTAAACTATTTTCTGTATATTATTAAAACGTTATGATAAAAATTTAAAAATAAAAATTACAAAATAGACAAATCATAGTTTACTCATTACTTTACTACAAAACGTATATAAAAATTGTTACAAATTAAACATAATATTAACAATAATTAGCTCTTCAATCTTGTAGTTGGATAAAGGGCTTTCCCGTTGGCTCCCATTCGGCTTTGTTTGTTGTTGCTAGCCACCAATTTGATTTTGAGTGCTCTTCCAGTTCCTGATATCACATAGTCGTTCTCTTCGTTTTGCTTTCTTCTTGTCGTGCATTTTGTAACAGAATTTGTCTACCTACTCCCCAATAAACGCCTAATATCACCTAACAGTCCCATTTCTTTATTCTATATCTTTACACTAAATATTCTACTCTGATCCTTCTAATTTTACTTATTTTTGCTTTATCTTTTAGCCGAAAGTTTAATATTGCTGTTTTATTCATATTTGTTTGCATTACTATTAGTTTTTAAAAAGTTTTTTATTTGGTGACTACGTTTGTGCTCTGTAGTTGATAACTCGTATTATGCATGCATTAAACATTTTTTCTGTATAGTTAAAGGAACTTATTTTAAGTGTTTCTTCTAATGGACAGAAGCTTTCTACCCCAAATTAAACATAAAAATTAAAAATGCTGTTACTAAAGAATTCTGGACTACAAAATACACAAAAATGATATAAAAAATAATAATTTAAAAGAAAAGCTAAGAATGCAAGAATAAATAAAGTTTGTAATTGATTGTTATATATAGATGTAACAAAATAAATATGAAAGAGTAAATAAAACACGTAAAAGCATCAAAAAAAAAAGGTTGTAAAAAGAAAAATAAGGACCTCTTTTTAAAAATTCAATGAGAAAATGAAGGAAATTCGGACAACATGACTTTCAAAGATCTAATAAACAATAAAACAATATAGCTGTAATTATTAATATAAACCACTTCTATCAAACAATATAATCTTAAAACTTTGTACCTGATTAAATTTATATTTTGTTGGCCTATATTCAAAGTGAAAAAGTAATTCATTTTATTTATGACAAATAATAGCTTCAATTGTTCCTTTACAATTTGTTGGAAATTACAGTGGAAAAAATACAAATTTATAGCAAAAAAAACTTTAACTTTATTAAGATAAATGTTTTTCAAACTGAGGAACATTTTTATTAAAATAGTCAATCAGCAATGAAAATTACAAAGGATCCTATGAGCTCATTGTTCAAAATGTTAGTTGGCTTAATAAAGCGGGCACCCACTGATGCTTCCTCGTCGTTTCCATTGAGAATGATGGACTTATACTAAAGAATTCAGACTAGTTTGTAGATCCCAAGGCCATTTCCGCTTTCATCGCCGAAAATTCGGTTGTAACGTTGACGATGTCGTTTAGATAGTCTTTTATAGTGTCTGGTTGATCGTTTTGTAATTACATCACAACATATACGATGCTGCAGCCGGTATCTAGGGTAAGGTTCGTACCATGGAGTACTTATAAAAGTTCCTAGTGTCTCTGATTAAAATCTCTGGGTAGTGTCTGCATTACTCTCGTTTGCTAGAAGTCATTTCCGACCTATTAATCATACATTTTTTAACTTTCAGATCCATAGCCTTGCGATTCTTTTTTATATGTTGCTCCCAAGTTAACATTTTGTCTTAGTGTAATACCAGATACTTCACTTCTTCATATTGGGGTACAACCATGTTGTTTATGGTAACAGGAGGGTTTATTTTCCTTTCATTGTAAAATTAACATTCATTGATTTGGTTTCATTATCTTAATTTTACATTTTTTAGCCATTCTTCTAATAAAAGTATGTGTTTCTGTAGTAATCCTGTAGCGACTAGAGTCTTCGTTGCACACAAGGACGGTAGTATAATGTGCCAATGTTCCCATTTCCGTGCACTGCGTAGTTGGTATATTAGCAATAAAAAGCAAATATAAGACGATGCTTTGGCGAGCCCCTGCAGTGATTGTCTGCAGCACCGAGGTCTTGTCTTTGAAATTTACTAGGAAATGGCGGTTAGACAGGCAGGATTGAATTAGGAAATAACATCGGCGCGGAAATAATGTTTTTATTTTTGCCAATAACTCTTTGTGCCACACTTTATCGAACGCTTGTAACACATTCAACAATACTGCGGTGCACTACTGTTTCCTTTCAAAAGATTTCTGTATTACGTTAGACATACAGTGGCACTGTTGGATAGTGGAATGGTCCCGTCTGAATTCGAACTGGTGTTTTGAAATCCGATCCTCTAGATGTGTGACTTTATTTGAGCGGCTTAAAATTAGTTTTCTAGAAGTTTAGCTATTATTGATAACAGACTAATTGGGCTATAAGATTGTACTTAGTTTAACGGTTTCAGTATTACTATGATTTGCGCAATTTTAGTTTCGGTGGCCAAAAAGACAAGCGTATAATTGCGTTAAATAATGTTAATAACTGTCTTTTATCCTTTTCTGATAGCTTTTGATGATGGGACCAGTTATGAGGCTGTAGTCAGGTGTTTCTTTGTTGATCAGTAATTTTATCTCCTGACTTTATCACTGATTTTAAGATTTCGCGTTGGGGGTAAAAGCTGTTATGGTGCTTCAAAGAAGGTGTCTACTCCCATATTTATTGTTTACTACCCCATCGGGTGTGCTGATAAATACCGTCCCTAATGAGTCAAAAAATTGTTATATTATGAGCTTGGTTGTATTGTGCCGAGGTGGACAATATGATATCGCTATTGCAATTAAACTCAGCAGTTTATTTACTTCTATCATTTGTTTCTATCCTGTGCAACGTTCATCCATCCCCTTCGTGCCACTTTCCTGATGTCATCGTACCATCTTAGTATGGGCCTTCCTGGGTTTCGTTTTCTCCCCATGGTTTCCATTCAGTCGTTTCTTTCATTTCTTCTTCTCCATCCTCGCTATATGTCCTGCCCATCGTCCACTATTGCTTGTATTATTTTGTTTTGACATCTTCCATTTTGGTTCGTTCTCTAATCCATTTTATCGACTTTTGTCTATCAGTTTTATGTTGAGGATCGCTCTTTCCATGTGTCGTTGGGTAGTTTGCATCTTACTCATGGTCTTTTTATTGCCCATGTTTCAACTCCGTATAGCAAGACGGTATTAATTGGTTTAATAGTTTTATCTTCATGTGTATCTTAAATCTTTTTCTTTACTTCTAATATATGTTTCAATCTTCCGTAGCTGTCCATGCGAGTCTAATGCGTCTATTTACATCTGCCGTTTGCATTTTCCTGTCTATTCGCAGGTTTTGTCCCAGGTATATATATTGTTCTACTTCTTCTATAGTTTCCCATTTAGCGTAATGGGACCGTCATCTTGGTTAGAGGATCTCTTCATTATTTTTGTTTTGTCATATTCATAGTTAGTCCTATTTCTTTTGATTTTTCGTTCAGTTCTTCCATCATCTCCTGCAGTTCCAATCGATTTTCTGCAATAAGCACTACATCGTCTGCGTATCTTAGTGTATTTAATTTTCGCCCTTCTATATTAATACCATGGTTCTCCCAATTAAGGTTTTTGAATATGTCCTCCATTGCCAGTGTGAAGAGCTTCGGCGATATAGAGTCTCCTTGCCTTATTCCTCTTTGGATTTTTATTTTCTCTGTTTCTGAGTGTAATTTCACAGTGCTTGTTGCTTCCTTGTATATCTTTTCGATGAGTTCTATGTATCTGGAATCCACGCTGCAGTTTTGTAATGAGTTTATTTCTATCGAGTCAAATGCCTTATTATAATCTATAAAAGCTAGATATATGTCTTTGTTGTATTCTGTTGTTTTCTCGATGATATTTCGGAGTGACTGTATGTGATCCAAAGTATTGTACCCTTTTCTAAAACCTGCTTGTTCGGTGTTTTGATACTGTTCGAATTCGCTTGTTAATCTTGTTGTTATTATTTTCGTCAGCATCTTATATACTTGACATAAAAGACTTATTGGCCTATAGTTTCATAGATCTGACTTATCTCCTTTCTTATGTAACAGCACAATTACGGCGTTGTTCCAATTCTGTGGTATGTTCCGTTCTTCAAAGCATTTATTTAGTAGTATCTTTAGGTTTTTTATTAATTGTTCTCCTCCGTATTTAATAAGTTCCGGGATTATTCCGTCTTCTCCCGGAGCTCTGTTTAGTTTCATTTCCCTAATTGCGTTTTCTATTTCGTCTGCTTCTATTTCCGGTATTTCTTCCGATCCGACGTTAAGAATATGTCTTCTTTTATTTTATCTGGTTTTTTACCTTGGCGCTGTACAGCTTTTGATAAAAGTTTTTTGTTGTGTGAATGATTTCTTTTCTATCATACGTTATTGTGTCGTCTTCTTTTTTCAGATGGCTAATGATGTTGATATTTGTGTTTATTTTTCTTCTCAGCACTTTTAAGCTTTTGTTTTCTTCAATTGTTTTCTATTAAAACCTCTGTATTTCTTCTGATATCTTCTTTTATTTTCTTTCGTACAGTTTTGTTTAGTTCCGTGTATTCTACCGTACCTCGTTTACCTTGGCTTGCTAATTCTTGTCTTTTTCTAATAGTTGTTTTGTTTCGTTCCTGATATTTTTACATTTTTGTTTTTGTTGTTTAGCTGTTTTCTTTCCTGCTTGTAATATTGCATTCGTCATCTTTTATTTATTTGTTCTATTGTGTCTTGTTTTCTAATTCTGCTGTACCAGAGGTTTTTCTCAATTCTATTCTGTATTCGTTGGTTTTTCTTTAAGAAGTTCTCTATTTCTTGTTTATTTTCTTTATTAGTTTTATTCGTTCCTTTTGTGTATTTATCCTTATATTTCCTCTTACTAATCTGTGATCACTGCTTGTTGGGTATTTGTTAATTACCGTCACATCTGTAACTAGATGTTTATGGGATGATATAATAAAGTCGATCTCATTCTTTGTAGTTCCATTCAGGGTCTCCACGTCCACTTTCTTCCTTCCTTCTTTTGAAGAAGGTATTCATAATATATAGGTTTTGTCTTTCTGTGTATTGGACTAATGTTTGGCCTCTTTGGTTTCTCTGCCTTATTCCAAAGTATCCTACTGATTTCTCATTATCTTCTTTCTTTCCTACTATGGCATTAAAATCTCCAATTATGATATAGTGGTGTGTTTTGTTTAATGTTATTGGATGGTATCCTCCACAGTTTACGCATTTAGGAGGATCAAGCTTATTTTCTTTTCACATGCAATATATGGGTTCTCTAAATTACATTTAACTTGGTTTAGCAGCACAGTAGTTTTTTGTATGGCCAAATCTTTGGCATCTGTGACATTGTGGAATGTTGTTAGATTTTCTTCGAGCTTCCACTATTATGATCGAATGAAAAATTGTTTTTGTTTTAAAAATCTCTTTGGCGGCTTCGTTTGCAGTTAGGATAACTGCACAGATTGGTATTGCGTGTTTGTTTTTGTTGAGTAGTCGGATGACGCTGACTATTGGTAGTGTTTTAGCTAGGAGTTCCTCTTTGATTTCTGTCTCAGAAAGGACAAAAGCAAATATTTTATGACTACGGAGTGTGCTTTTTTGTAGGGAGCACGAAAATTGTAAAACTGAATTGAATTGTTGAGATAAAATTTGGTTAGTGCACAGAAGTCATTAGCTGATGTTAACTTAATCTTAAGGTGCTGAGTGCTATATGCAGTGCTGAACTCCTAGCCTCAGTGATATTTTTTATGTCCTTAATTATTTCTTGGTGGTTGTTAACGTTGTGTATGAATATTCGTGAAATTTTAATTAGTTCGTTTGCGTTTTGCGATGCCGTTGCGAGGCATTCTCTTACGTGGTGTCTTGCATTGATAACGGGTCATATGGATTGCTTCTGATTCTATCTTAGGAATTCCAGGAATAGCGCTTTATTACCTCATTAATAGGAGTGTGAGTTGATCTAATTTTTACTTTCATTAATACCCATAATGTATTAATTCTCTATAATGTTAATTACTCAACACCGAAGGGTTGAGAATTGTAGTTATATGAATAATCGTACAGTAATTTTCACTGTATAAATTGTGTTAAGTTAAAAGATTAACCACCAGAGATAACTTTTAAATTTAAATAAATTAGTTGAACCGACTGATTAATATTAATTAAATAAATACGCCTGACCTTAAGGCTGCGGCCCCGGTCGTGGCGATATTGCAGGTAATATTGGCTCGCACACGTCCACTATGCTTCGATGTACGAGCTGAATAGTGCGGCTTTGCGTGATTGTAGTTTTAGCATCTTGTATTTCTGTGAGGCGGTTCTATATAAATTTTTAAGTTTTGCAAGTAGTGTAATTTAAAAATGTCTTTTTTATTGGTGGCTGGCTCCAGATCTACAAAAAATAGTGGTAATGCTGACAACTTGAAAATATCAAAAGCCAGTGTATTCATTATTTTGCATGAGCATTTGTCCATGAAAAAGCTCTGTTCGAAGTGGGTATCACGTTTGCTTACAGTCGATCAAAAACAACAATCCGTCGACGATTTAGAGCGCTGTTTGAAGCTGTTTCAGAGCAATAAAAAAGATTTTTTATGCGGTATGTGACAGTGGATGAAACATGGATCTATCACTACACTCCAGAGTCAAATCGGTAATCAATTGAGTGGACAGCAAAGAGCGAAAGCCTCCCAAAGCGACCAAAAACGCAAATGTGAGCCTAGTAAGGTTTTGGCTTCCATATTTTGGGATGCGTACGGTATTTTATTCATCGATTACTATGTTTGATTATCCGATTGTAGTGAGATGTATTGTCCACGGTATATATAACTTCCTACTTGTTCTAAAGTTTTTCCGTCAATCTGTATATCAACTATCTCATCTACTAGATCGTTTATCATTGTTTTAGTTTTCCCTCTGTTCATTTTTAATCCTATGTCTTTGGCCTTTTCGTTTAGGTCTGTTATCATTTCTTCTAATTCTTCTACATTGTCCGATATGAGCACGACGTCATCAGCAAATCGTAGATGGTTCAATCTTTTCCCATCTACTCTTATTCCTTTATTTTCCCAAGCGCATTTTTTAAACACATCTTCTAAACATACGGTAAATAATTTTGGAGAGATAGTGTCTCCCTGTCTTACTCCTCGTTCTACATTTATCGGATTGGTATTTGCAATTTGATTGTACAGGTAGCGTTTGTATATATATATTTTATTAATTCCGTGTATCTGTAATCTACCGGCTGTTCTGTAGAGATTGTATTATGGCCCAGTGTTCAACTGAATCGAATGCCTTTCAAATCTATGAAGGCAAGACATAATAGTAAGTTATATTCTTTTGATTTTTCTATTAAATTTCGCATAACTTGTAGATGGTCTTGGGTACTATAGCTCTACGAAATCCTGCTTGTTCTGGTGGTTGGTAGTTGTCTAATTTGTTAACCAGTCTATTCGTAATGATCTTTGTCAGCAATTTATACATTGTGGTAATAGACTGATTGGTCTATAATTTTCTAATCTATGTTTTCGCCTTTTTTGAATAGTAATATTACAACTGCGTTATCCCATTCTTTAGGTATTTTCCTTCTTGCAGGCATTGGTTTAATAGTACTTTTAGTTCTTGTAATATCGGCTGTCCCTTCTTTAGCATTTCTGGAGTATCTCATCTTCGCCTGGTGCCTTATTTCTTTTTGTCTGTCTTAAAGCTTTTTCTATTTCGTATATTTCAATATCAGGAATGTCTTCTGAATTTACATTTGTATTTTCTTTCTATACCTTTTATATTTGTATCAGTTTTGTGCTATATAGACATTTGTAGAACTGTTCCGTTTTTTGCGTTATTTTATTTTGGTCTATAATTAAGGCTCCATTTGCGTCTCTTAGCGATGTCATGATTGTATCCCCCAGTCTTCTTTCTTTCTGCCATTGTTTTGTTTTTCCTCCATTAATCAGTGCTTCTTCAATTTTTAGTTCATGCCATGCTTTTAAATCTTTTTTCATCTCTCTTCTTATTTCTTTGCTTATTTCTTTTAGAGGCTCTATATTTTCTTCCCGGTTGATTGCCAATTTCCTTCTTTCTTCCATTGGCTTCTTTGTATTATCGCTTATTTTGCTGTCTCTTGGTTTTGATGTTTTATTCTAGACGAGGCTTCTTTAAGTGCCGTTGTTATTTTCTTATTTCTTTCTTCTAAGTTGTCTTCCGCTACTATATTTACTTCTTTTAATTTTTGTTTAATTCGTTTTCGTATATTTTTGTTTGCTACTATATGTTTTCCCTCCCAGTTTTTAGATTTCTGTATAGCTTTATATCTATCGTTTTTGTTATTGATAACAATCTTCTTATTAATCTATGATCACTTACGGTATTTATTTTTTCACTACCGATACGTCTTGCACTATGTTTTTGTGTGAGGATAAGATGAAATCTATTTCGTTCTTGGTTTGTCCATCCGAACTAATCCACGTCCATTTATTTTGTAATTTCTTCTTAAAGAAGGTACTCATTGCATAAATTTGCTGTTGTCCCATATAGTTTATTAACATATCCCCTTTCATTTCGTACTCCTATCCCGTAGTCTCCTATTTATTCTTCTCCTTCTTCTTGTTTTGGTCCTAACTTGGCGTTGAAATCCTATTATTAGTAAGTGTTTTGTATTTTCAGCAATACAGGTATTTATTTCATAAAGTTGTTCTACCTCTTCGTCCTCATGGTCGCTAGTGGGTGCGTATACTTGTATTATTTTAAGTTGCACTTCTGATATCTTTAGTATTATGTATATTATTCGAGGACTAATCGCCTTAAAATGTGTTACTATTCCTATTATTTTCTTGTTTACAAGGAACCCTACGCCTCCTTGACTTACGTCTTCGTGTCCTTTATAGAATAGTATGTGTCCCGATTTAAGTTTCAAACATTGTTCTCCTTTCCTTCTTATTTCACTTATTCCAACTATGTCCCATTTTATTTCTTTAACTGTTCTTCTAACTCTGTTAGTCTAACTTCCTAATAGTGATCTTGTATTATATGTGCATACAAATAAGGCTTTTTCTTTTCGTCTTGTGGCAGCCTATCCGAACCCAGGGATTCTTAGCGCCCTCTATCTCCTCCCTGCTCTGCCCGCTGCCTTGGGCAGGAGTTTGAGACGGCTGGGACTGAGGCCTTCTTTACGTCTTATTGTCATGATGTTGGAGGAATCTAGCCTAATGCTGGCCAGGCATCTTGGTGTATGCATTTTATACCTTCTGCCAGGATTATGTTCAGCCGCTCCTTTGGAGTACAGACGCTGTTTTGTAACCGCCTACTATAGGTCAGACATTACTCCTCGTTTGGTCCGCGGGTGCATTCTGCACCTACTCTACATATCTGTAGAGCCTTCCCCTATCCGCCACCCGGGGACGCGCCATATTGGAGTCGAGGTCCTCCATCCGGCTTCACACACACAGTATGTGTCAACCCCTACTCGATTCAGAGACGACCTGTATGTGATTTACACCAGACATAGAAATAACTACTACCTGTTTGCAAACCTAAAAAAATGCTGCAGGGAAAGAGACTTGTCTCCAATGAAGAAGTGATTGTCGAAACTAAGCCTGTTTTGAGGCCAAAGATAATTCGTTCTATAAAAATAGGCATCGAAATGTTAGAAGCGTTGGAATAAATGTATCACTCGAGAAGACCATCTTAATGAATAAAGTCGATTTTGCCTAACAGTTGTTGTTTTACTAGTCATCTTACGAACTTATTATATTATAATTTCTATTGGTTTTCGTAGTATGATTTGTTAGATCAATGATTGAACTTGAGGCAACATAACAGATTGGGACGTTGAATAGTCACCATATTGGTAGGGTTAAAATGTTTGGATTTGGGACGTCATTGTGTAGCTGTTGCGCATTTGCTGCAATTGTTCATATGTTATTTGTTGTGGGTGTTATTTGAAATAAATAGATATAGTTGGTAAAAGGATGTTTTGTTGCGTTATTGTTGGGTAGAATTGTTGCCTGGGGTTCAGCTCATTATTCAAATGGCAGCAGACCTATAATTAATTTTACTTACATACATGCATTTAATATGTAAATGAGCAATAGATAACGATAACATGCAGCGCGCACGACTTATGCACTGGTCTGGCTTGAACGCTCGAGCCACACTAGTACAAAATTGCAGACCCAAATTGTTCATAAAACAGAATTTGTTTATCAAATAAGATAAAACGAAGCACAAAACAGCAAATGTTATCGAGTAATTCCAAATTTAACACTTTTTTTATTGATTAAAAGGATACTCAAAAGACAAAATTATAACATTCGCTCTAATTTTTACATCCAATATTGCCTTTTTAGAAGAACTGACAAATACCAAAACCCTTTAAGTTTTGAAATATTTGTGGAAAAAGGCAATGGTGCTAAAAAAATAAATATACATAGATACCGTATTCATAAAGTCGATAGAAACACCTTTAACTACAACATGATTATTAGTCAACGTAGAGAAGACTTTTAATTTAAAATGGTCATATAAAATTATATGGGACACTATCATTTGATATTGATTTTAATAATAGAAACTTGTCGTGTCTAAACGATTTGCTAATTTTAAGTTTGTTTTCAGAGTAAAATAAAATTTTCGAAAAAGATGTAAACTATATGAAACAATGATTACTATGAATTATTCAAGCTAATTCCAATGTACTGGCATCACTAAGTTTTCAGAAACAAAACGTACAGATATACCACGCTCAACTAAACCGACAGCTCAGCGCACTGTAAGTGCCCAGGATTGGGAGCTTTGTAGCAACCTTCAATTAAGATTGTTCCAAAAAAAATTAAGATAACAATTTTATTGATTTTATCTTTAGCGAAGAGGCAACTGAAAAAATGTAGAATATAGGATAAATAAGAGAATGGTTTCTTATTCTAATTTTCTTTATGTATATTTGACCTAATAGCACTGTGATGAGCTGAAATAAGATAACGAAAAACAACAATCATATTTGGGAATTTTTTGTAATTATCGGTGCCTAACATTTTTCCGCGTTTATGGGGTTGTAAACCCAATGAGCACGACACGCCGTTTACAACTGCAGTTGCGCATTAAAATCGCGTTTCCGAAAATATGCTCTTAAGTAATTGCTGCTTTTATTGGTTTTATATCTTGGCAATGAACAAAGTAGCCGTTAAGGCTATAGGTTGTAAAAGCTTTAGCACGTACAGAACGGCGATATATAGACTATTAGAAAGACTGTTAAAAACACCTGTTACTCTCAAACTTTGCAGATGTTATTTTTCTATTTACGGCTTCCTGATGCACATGATGGAGCGCGTTTAGCCGGAAGATTTTATATTTGCAGGTCCTCCATGCTAAACGTAAATGAACCTGTTACATATAATTAAAAACTATAAAATCGTACAATGTGGGTAGCGTTTAAAATGTTTTTACAGATTATACAATATTTAAGTACTTTATTATAACTTGCCTTGTATTTTTTTTAACAGTTGGTATTTATTTGCACTCTGCTACATTAGCAATAAGCAAATCATAATACTATAATGGAAATACATAGCAGTGTAAATTACATGGGAGGTAACGCCCTTTGACGTTCCTCAAATGAAATTACTTTCAACAATTAATAACTAATAATAAGTAAGTAGTAGGGATATATCTGTCTAAAAACGATTAGGAAGATCTGACGGCTTGAAACGTTTGAGTCTGCGCACTTGTTCACTTTCATCAATTAGTTCTGTCACTAGTGGGTTATGATGAGATTCTAGTCGCAAGAGGTATTTTTCACTAAACTTGGTAATTTCTTCTTTCACTAACTTCATTTTTAGGTCTTTCCGTATTTCCGTGTTGGGTATGTAGCAGGGGGCGTTAGTGATGGTGCGTAAGGTCTTCGACTGAAAGCGTTCCAGAATTTCGATATTGGAATGTGAGGCGGTACCCCACAACTGGATACCGTAGCTCCAAATTGGTTTCAGTATACTTTTGTAGATTAATAATTTATTACCCAGAGAGAGTTTGGAGTTGCGACCTAAGAGCCAGTAGTAACTCTTGAGTTTAAGATTCAGGTGTTTTCTCTTAGTCCATATATGAGTTTTCCAGGTCAGGCCTTTGTCTAAACGCATCCCAAGATATTTCACACTGTCGGTACGGGGTAGAACTCGGCCGTCCATTATCACATCGTCCCTGATGTGATAATGGACGTTTAATGAACGTGATTTGAAGTGACTTTTGAGAGTTGATTTTAAATCGCCATTTTTGAAACCAGTCGGTTACTGCGTCTAAGTTTTGCTCTAGATTACTAGCGGCTGTAATAGGGTCGGTGTGAGAGGAGAGAAGCGCTGTATCATCAGCGTAGGTTGCGATCAAATTGTTAGCATTCTTAGAGAGGTCTGCAGTGTATAGAACGTATAAGACCGGACCTAGGACACTACCTTGCGGAACGCCTGATGTGATGGGATGGAGAATTGATACTGCTTCTCCGAATTTCACTTGGAAATTTCTATCTTCGAGGTATGATTTTATGATTTGGTAGTAAGTGTAGGGTAACATCAGCTACTTGCCTTGTATGTATTTAAATTAATTTTCTTAATCCGTATAAGTAATTTATTACGTTTTAATAAAAATTTCTTAATACTAAATTTTTACACGACTTTTATATATACATTAGTGCCATAAACAACTACTTTTCAAAATGCGAGGTGCGTTCAAGATTTCCGAATTTTTTTCTCAGCAGTGACATTAAGTAGAAAAATGCAGTTAATTTCAGAAGACGCAGTAAATATTTCTGAATTTGTGATATAAATGGCAGCATCATGCAATGCGCAAAGGTAAAATTACCGCAATTGCGGTAAGTGTTATCTTGTGTACTTAAAATAGTAACTTCCAGTGTTTAAGAACAACGTATAATCATCAGTTTTCTCCTCTTGCGTGGTGAAATGCTCATCAAAATTCATCACCAATTGATTGTAAGTGCAAAAGTTTAAAGAAGGTCGAGAGTTGTGTGACAATAAACCGAAGCAGCCTCGACCACGAACCAGCCGGATTGAAACCATGACTGAGCGAGTGGAGCCTCTAAACTTGACATTTCGTAGCATCTGTGGAGTCCATTTTGCATGATAAACTGAAAATGCTGAAAGTTTCTTCAAGGTGGATTTTACCAATACTGACCGACGAATACAAGTCTGCGAGGACCACAATGTCTCAGGATATAATGACCAATGAACTTTCGACCATGGACATTCCGTGGTCGCTTATTGTCAAATCGAGCCGTTGTTGCATCAGCAATTTTTGAGTGGGTAAGACACACCTCCTAAAGTGTTCTCAGCAAAACGGCTGAGCAGTAGTTTTTGTTTTCGAATGCTGCGTTAATAGTATCTACTATTCTATGTATCTGTTTAACTGTGGAGTGTCGACTTCTGAATCCAAACTGGTGATTAGAATTCAAGTTTTCGTTGTCAAGGATGGGATAAAGCCGTTACAGTAGAAGTTTTTCAAAAAGTTTGAAGAAGAGTAGTAATAAGCTGATAGGACGGTATGAGGCAGGCTCATTGGCCGGTTTTCCGGGTTTTGGGATAAGGACTACTGTGCGACTTTTCACTGCGTCGGAAAAACCCGTTCGTAATATGCATTTTTATAACGTTGGGTGTGGGGCAGTTCTGTCAGTATACGTCCAGTAACTAGGCATATCCAGGATTTTTACAGTGGGTGTTTCTAAGCATTATTGACTCAACTTTTGCAAAAGAGAAAGGTTTGATAGGTGAAAAGAGTTGGAAGGGAGCCGTCAGATAGTTTTCCACTTCATAATCGTCACGTTGTTTATCGTCAGGTGGTAATGATTGAAAAACTTCTTGGGGATGAGTTGCAAAAACTTCAGCTTTGTCCATATCAGTGCGTGTCCGTGGACCATTTTGTTGCAAATTGGAGGAACTTACTGTTGAGGTCGGTTGAAGCGATTGGTAGCTTTCCAAGGGTAGTATTCGGTATCTTTGGAAGCAGTCAACCCGCTCAAGTATCCCTCTATGCAGTTGTTTTTTGTTTCCTTAATCAATTCTTTCAGGTTTCTAGTGGCAGTGTTTAATCGACGTCTGTCCTCTGGTGTTCTACTTTGTTGCCATATTTTTTGGAGTCGCCGTTTTTCCAGCAATTTTTCTTTAATATCAACTGAGCAGTTGTAATGTGTTCGTGTTAGTGATAACTGCGGAGTATAAGTGTATAAACTGAATTAGATATTCCACTGGATTTTCTATATCGTTTGCACTTTTTAATGGGATATTATATAGTAGTTACCTGGTCTTCTAAAATGTCTCTGAAATAGTTACAGTTTGTTTTGTAATTAGTAAGAGACGGTGGTTTTGTTTTACTTAGTATTGAGGTACTTATCGTAGATATTATGGGGCTGTGGTCGGAGGATAAATCGGTTTGATGTTTAAGTAGCCATACGAAACTTCTTTTATGGCAAAAAAGTCTAGGAGATCAGGGAGTTTTTGGCCAATAGGTAGGCTGATGAGTTGACAGATAACTTAGTTGATGCTGTTGCATACTGGAGAAGAGAATGTTGCCTCTAAAAAAAAAGATGCGCAATCTCCAATGGGAGTGTTTACCGTTGAAGTCGGTTCCACCAAAGAAATCTGCTGCTCAGAGGAGAAGTAGCATGTATGAGTTAGATAAATATCTAGGAATTTCATGATGTTTTATGTGATGTTTGATTGTAATTGCGGCTCCTCGAGCTGTACCAGAGGGGTAAGTTGTGTTATAAGTATCGTATCCGGTTGTTTTGAAATTGGATGTTTTGGGAAAATGCGCTTCAGATATTAAAAATATATCAATGTTATTATTTAACAGATATGCTTCAACTTCCTGGCAATGATTAACCAGTCCATTACCGTTTTATTGTGAAATTTTAAGGAGTTGAGCTATTTATTCTGCTTATTGTTCACTAATTGCCGCACCAGATCTTGCAGGTTATTTATCTCTTCCATGAGGTTGTTAATCATGGCTCGTTATGAGTCTATTGTTTGTTGCGTGAAAAATACGATATCACTTGGGTATTGAGTGAAATTTTGAGTCTTGTTGAAGTGAGATTGTGTTGGTCACTTAGATGCGGGATACTTTAGTACGATCTGCATAGGTCATGATACCTAAACTGGTTCTGTTTTGGAAAGCACTATCTGCGGTTATAATTGATTATTGGACATGAGACATCTCTGTTGGGGGGAAATCTTCTGTTCTTAATCTGTTTGTAGATCATGCATCCTTTATAGTTGGCAAAGTGTTCGCCCAGATAGGGTACACATTTGGCTTTATTTCGTCATCTTTCTTTTTAGTGCATATTTAGTAATCATGGTTTCCGGAACACTTTACGCATGTAAATAGGCGAATGCAATAGTTTTGGGTGTGGCATCTCTTGCATTGGGCAATATCTCTTTTAGATGTAGAGGCTCGACCTTTACGATAGCATTTAATAGGGAGTTGATATTGTAAATGTCTTTGTTGTTTTTTTGCTATTAGATGTCTACAAAGAATTGATTTAATGGCGTCTTTTTAGAACAGGATTGATGCTATTGACCTGGTAACCAAGAGATTTTAGGTCTCCTATTATCTCTTCCTTATCGATGATATGGTGGAAATTTTGCGCTCCCTAGTGGCCGGATGTGTTCAACATTTATTATGCATTTAATTATCACCATACTCTATCAGATAAAACCGTTTTCTAATCTAAAATTAACAAAAAATGTCAAATGTTTAACCTTACCTCACCTCCTTGCTATCCTTAAAATTTTGCTCAAAAATATGGTTGGGGAGAGCGTTAACTACAGGCTCAAAATACATATTTTTACTGTAGGCGCTATATTAAGAAATTTGGATTTTTTCCCATTGTGAAAAATTGAACGCATCAAATTTCATAATAATCTATCACTAATAGAGAGTCATAAACGGCTACATTTGAGTCGAACACCAGGTCAATCGGAGTCACAATGTTAACTGCTCTCTTGTTGGGCTGTGTTCTTTGTCAACATTGTCACTTCTGTTTCTTCAAACATCTTTAATATTTTACTCTTTAATGCACTGGTTCCGGGAGCTTTATTACTCTTTGCTGTTCTTATTGGTTTTTCTACTTTGCTTTCTATAATCTCTTCCGTTCTTACACCCTTCACATTGTATTTTGTATTTATATGACCATTAAATAGTTCTAAAATGTATTTTTTTCCATGATTCTAATTTCTGATGTTCTTTTGTTATAATCGTTTCTTAATTTTCCACTCCTCTGTTGTATATCGTTATTTTTAGTCCCAAATCTCTTTTAGTCTCTTGTGAAGGTTAAATATATCATGTTTTTCTTATCATATTCTTATACTTCTGAATATTGTTTATTGTGCTATTCTTCTCTTGCGTGTCTTATTATTCTTTTAATTTTTTTGTAAATTCTATTATACATTATTTGATTTTAATTTTGCATTTTCTTCTCTCAACAATGATCTAAAATCTCTTCTGTTATCCATCTTTTTTTATGGTGTCTCTCTTCTTTAAATATTGTTTCTTATATGTTAAGGACTATATACTTATTTCACCTGTGTTTTTATGTCTCCTTCTTTGGCATTTTAATTGTTGAGAGTATCTTCTACTTGTTGTGTAGCGTTTTTGCAACTTCCAGATTTTTTAATTTTTTCTGTTCAATTTCTTGTCTATGCAGATTCATGAAAATAAGTCTACTTTTTCATTACGCATTTCAAAGTCATAATCATCTGTAATGCCTTCTTGTTTTCCTTGTTCAATATTAACATTTTTATTGCCCATTCATATATTTGTTTCTTTAGTTTTTGTTAACGTTATTACTTGTACATAGAATTGTTCGATAATGTTTTCTTCACTATTTTAGCGACTGATCGGGAGATTCTTAACACCCTTGCTTCATTTAAGGGCAGTCTGTATTTATCAACCATATTATGATTGTTTTAGAGATAACAGTGAGGTGGTTTCTAGTTGCCTTCCGCAGTGCGTAAACCTTTCATTCAGTTCTGTTTTTTGGTATTTAATGTTGTAGCTTTCCCAAGCCCTATTTCTCGACTACAATTTGATATTAGTAGATCTGCTGCCATTTAATAAGCTAGTTGTGGTTCGCTCGGGTATTTAATTTTCCCATATCTGGGAGGTCTTTTCCTATCTACCACCCAGGGAGGCGCCCGATGGGAAATCAGCAACCCCACATGGGCGTTATCATAAAACAGCATAACGTCTGGAATTCGACATTAACTTTTTGGACAATATACCGGTTTGTTTTGTTCAAAAGTTTACAAAAGCAATTTTATCAACCGCTGATCAGTGTTCGTCTTTGGGAAGGCGGCGAATAATGTTAATATTCTCCTCAATTATGCTAATTCTCACAAAACGTGGATACTCACTATTGTTCAATGATTGTTTTCTTTCTTAAAAATTATTCAAGTCACACAAATATTTTAATTTTTCTAAGAGTGTTTTAAACATATGCCTCCAGTTGATTTAAAATTTTTAGCTATTTTAAATTCTTTGGCGTCAAAAACTTTAGTAATTAGTTGCGCAACAGACGAGATTATCTATTGATCTGATATTTTGATACTGTCATAGTTCTAAATGTTTTACAGGAAATGTTCTTCATGTATTTTTATTTAAAACATTCAGAATATAGTCTCTTTAAAAGTTTGAATTTGTGGATCCGGTATATAACCCATGGCAAAATAAACATAGCACCATCTAATGTGTAGCAACAAACCAATATTATTTGAGTTTATCTTGAAAAGGGGTGATAAGTTACGATTACGTAAAGAAAACTTAGACTGTTGTTGTGCCAAGTGAGCGTAAAATTTATGATCTAGTGTAAAAGTTCGCAACAAAACCCGTGCTTATTGATAAAGTTAAGGTTTGCTATCAACACAACGATAGTTTAGGTAATAAACGTTTAAATCGTTCTGGAATAGCAAGATGCAACATTCCAAAATACATACAAAAAATTCATTATAGGTGATGCCAATCTTAAAATATGACGTCGATAAAAACGGCTTTTTGCAATAAGTCGTAAAGTTACTTTTAACTCTCACGACCTTCTGCTCTAAATAATGATCACAAAAGCTTAGATCATCTCGATAAGCATTTGCATAAGTTAGGCAAAGTCAATAGAAGATGCAAAAAATACGCGCGTTTTAGCGAAGGAGCCATTTAAACAACTGTTTAACGTGACATTTTTAAGGCCAAAGTAATGCGTCTGACATAATTACAAAGGTAATTTAAAATAAGCTGGTTTTTGAGGGTCGAACTATCACAGCACAGCTTTGTTTTCTATAGATTCATAAAGTACACTTATGCTCGGAACAACGATAGATGGGTAACATGAGACCTCATGTACCTCAAGGAACTTGATGGAACCGAATTCTTACCCCAATCTTTTTGTGCCGCCTTAATATGGGCGAAAAAATTAGTATACAAGTGCAGTATTTTTATAAAAATTTATTTTTGACAGACCCGGATTATTTACCCAAAAGTATTTCTTGTTTAACAGAAGTTATTTTAATTTGTTCTGTTGTTATAAGTAGCAAAGTATAAATATTAATTTTATATCAACTTCGGACATAATATCTGCTTTGAAAAACATTTAACAACAGTCTTATTAAAAAGGTAATTGGCGTAAATTAATTTTATACGGCAGTAAAAGTAAATAATTTATTTTGCTTCCCAACTTTTAAAGCTTGTTATTTAATTTTATTTTCATTAAATACAGAGGCAAAAATATTTAAATAGCATTATTCTTAATAACTTTTATAACAAGCTTGCTCAAATTAAAAAAGCTTAGAAGTGTAATGGTAAATTAGAAATATTTTTACTGAGCTGGCTACATTATTAACGTTAATATAATAACATTATATTACTTTATACTTCTTTTTGACAAAGTAATGTTTTTAATTTTTATATCAATTTTATTACGTTGTATAATAGAAACTGGCAAACTGGTATACATTCTGTTCATACTAGAATATTATATAGATATTACCATTTTATTGATATTTTGCTAGTAAAGGCAGAAACAACGAAGTTCGGAACTATTGATATGTACATATTTTCTGAAATTTATAAATATTGGAAATTTTGGACCTTTTTAAGCTTAAATAATGATCAACATTAAAAATGCCAAAGCATTATATGTGTTTTTTATAATAATTTGGTAAGTCGCGAATTATCAGACCTTACGGAGATGATAGACTGAACTTTTTCTCTTATAAATCATTTTATGTATGAAATTTACCGCCTTTGATTTAATAGAGCTGATCTGTTTGTAACACATCCAAACTCATTTATTCTTTTCTCTTGTAATTTGTCTTATACAAATCCATGCCAACACTTTAGTTTAAATGATTTTGTAATTAACTTATTAAACGGCTATGACGACTAAACGTCATCAGCATATGCATTACAGAATGTCTAAGTCGGGTAAGTTCACATAAAGTTAAATAGAGTATAACGCTATGTGAAAGTCAAATATATTTACTTGCATAGTAAGCATACGTTCTGTACACACGACTACTCGTTTGGTTGCCGCTTGTTTAACTTTTTCAATGTTTACTGCAGCTTATAAATAAAATCGTCGTTACACCGATCACAATTTTAACGACAATAAAAAAATATAAAGAATCAATAGAGCAACAAAATGAGCAATAACTAATTAATTAAGCAAAATAATTAAATAAGAACACTTTTGGCATTTATTATTTACGGAATGTGAGTGAAACCAGAATGTAAATTTTATTTTATAAAGATAAAAACGTTGAAACTTTTTTTCACGTATTAGTCGGAAACAATTGGGGCAAGTGAGTGCTGGGGGCGAGTAATTTAATATTTCCCATATAAAGCGATCATGTTTTTTGTTTAATTTTATTATTTAATAATTATATATATATTTTAATATTTTGTGTTGTTTCAGAAATCTCTCAGAATAGGGAAAATCTAGCAGATATATTGCTAAAGAGCCCTGGGACCCAGTCTAATAAAAATCGATGTACTAACCCAGCACATTTTGAACCATTTAAACATCGAATAAACACCTACATCAAAAGGGGATTTGCTTCAGGAATTTTTCAGCGATATAAAAAAGCGAGGAAAATTTATAACCAATTTTTAAATGATAACGAGGTATGACTCAACGAATTTTTTATGTTAGATTACCCTCACGCTTTTCGCGGTAGTGTTGAAGACCTTCAATGACTGTTGTGCAAAGCAGCACGTCATCAAAAGCTCTAACATCGGGTGGTGGTATAAAAACTGAAATAATGAAGCAGCGTATTACGAACCAAGAGCTGATCGCTGCTCAGATAAAATTAAGAGAATAAGGTCGGTTAGATGCGTCAAAATTGGTATCAGAAAGGGAAGAAAGTCCGACGAGAGCATTCAAAATTTGAAAAGTGCGAAATCCAGATTTACCAACTATTCAGCTTTACTGTGATGGCGAAGCTTTGACATATTTTGTCGTTAGGGACCTAACCAAAGATCAATATTTATTAACCAGAGGATATGCCAAGCCAAAAGTCACTGCTATTTGACTACGGTAACAGCAACCAAGTGACATTCTAGTCTCTGGCTGGTCATACATACGTGCGCCTTTTTGAGGTTCAAACATTAAATTACAACCAGCTACACCTTATCTGGAAATGGGGGTGTGACGAAAGTAGCGGACAGTCACTAACGGGTCCGCCATCTAACGTTTTTTTTTTTAACTAGCGGTTATTCGGTGAATGGCAACACTTAGCTCATGACATTTTTGACAGAAAATTAGTTTTATCCTTCCGCTGAAGGAAAATGGTTATGTGTGCGAAAATTACGTACGGAAATGGGAAGAAAAGAGGCACCGTCAGCTCCATATGTGCGTTATCTTGTTAAAAAAGTGAGAGAAACTGGCATGCTTATTGACAAACCAACGCGTGAAAAACCAAAAACAGTGCGTACACCCGAGAATATCGCTGCTGTTGCCGAGAGTGTGCGCGAATCGCCAGAAACATCAGTTCACCGTCGTTCTCAACAATTGGACATTTCGGAGACATCATTGAGACGAATTTTGCGCAAAGACCTTGGTATGACGCCGTACAAAGTCCACTTGGTTAAGCAATTGAAGCCAACTGACCATCCAATACGGTTTCGCTTCGCTTCATGGGCTTGGGATCGACTTGAAGAAAATGCCGATTTTGGGCGAAAAATCATCTTTTCAGATGAAGCTCATTTCCATCTCGGCGGGTATGTCAACAAGCAAAATTGTCGCATTTGGGGCACAGAAAATCCGTACGCAATCGAAGAAAAGCCGATGCACCCACAACGAGTCACTGTTTGGTGCGGATTTTGGTTCAGAGGCATTATTGGGCCATTTTTCTTCGAAAATGAGCAAAGGAGCGGCTGTTACAGTCAATGGTGAGCGTTATCGGACCATGATGAACGAATTTTTGTTCACAGAAATTGAAGAGGAAGATATTGGCGACATTTGGTTTCAACAGGACGGCGCCACACAGCCAACGTTACAATCGATCTTTTGTGCACTGTCTTCGAAAATCGCAATATCAGTCGAAATTCTGATGTTGTTTGGCCTCCTCGGAGCTGCGATTTGACACCGTTGGGCTATTATTTGTGGGGAGCCGTCAAAAATAAGTGTTACGCCGACAAACCAGAGACAATTGAGGCTTTGAAGGACAACATTCGTGCAGCCATAGCTGAAATAGAGCTGTATACAATCGAAAAATTGAACCGACCGTATAGGCTACTGCATGGCTAGCCAAGGCAGCCATATGAATGAAGTTATATTCCTTTATTAACCGGAAGGATTGTACTTTCAAATAAAAAAAAATTGGAAATATATTCAGTAGTTTTTTATTTATAGCATTTTTTAAAAAAAGAAGGCATATGACGGACCCGCTATATAAACAAAAATTTGATGATCACAACCTCAGCGATGCTAATATATTATTAATATTATATGTCGAGAAAGAAAAACTGTATTTATTTGGTAGAATAAAAATGTATTATTTACTCGACCATGTAGGTCGATAAATTTGATTTCGTTAAAGAAACTAAAGAAGTCACAGAAGAAGATGTTAAACGAGTGAAATTATTGTCGCCTACAACTATTAATTTAACCGACGAAGAATCATTTACCATAAGCCATAAATTTTGTCTCATAATGATTGTTGGCAAAAGATGTAAAATATCGGAGCCTCAAGGCTTAGATGTTATATTTACGAGGCCATTTCCAAATAAGTGAATTATTTGATAAAGGTTAAAAAAGAAATGCTGACCCCAAGCACGTTTTGGTTTGATTTAATCACGCTACATGCGTGGCTAAGATTCTTTAAATACTTGATTCATGTATTTTATTACCTAGACTTCAAATCATGGCAAGCCCGTGGAGAGGAAGATAAAGATAAATTGAAAAAGCAAAAAGAAAATATTCAAGGAAAATTCAAACAAAGATTTGTACTTTTGGTTGACGTGTGAAAGCCGGTGGAAGCGAGACTACAAAGTACAACAGGGCTAGTCGATTTTTTGATAAAGAAGAGAAATCCGCTGAAATTACAGGCACAGGTCGAAATTTGATCCATAGATTAGGAACTGTATTAAGGAACCTAACAGTCAATTACCAATAAACGTGGCCGCTTTTAAAAAATACGCGGAAGAGACCACTACTTTATACGAGCATCTGTATCAATGGTATTACATGCCGACTTCGGTGCAGGAGGCATTAAACGAAGGATCAGGTATCATCCAGAATGCATTACTGCACAATCGGGCAGATGTCGGAAGAGGCTGAGAAAGCGCAAACTTAAAGTCGCATAGGGTACACCATTCAAGACGATCTTCAAGAGAAAAGACGAACAAAGATATATTTTTGCGGCTTCTGGTAACTTCAGAACCGCTTTTGGGCTCTTTGCGAAAACCATCAAAAGAGAACAAAAAGCAACCGTCACAAGATGCGATTCAATTACTTCAACTTTTGGCCAGGCGGTAGAAGAGGCTGAAGAAGAGGACGAAGATGAATCTAAATAAGAAATGAAAAAATAAGCAAACAAAAAATCACTTCTTTTGAGAAAGCACATTCTTTTGTACATAATAAATAAGAATATTCTTGATTAATTGTTTATTTCACTTACATAAGTCCCAAAAATCTAGAAATAGAGTATTATATCGCTTTTTAGGTCAATTTTGAAAACAAAACCTTTGGGGAATCCTGCAACTCAAAAATTGAAAATGACCCCATATCAAAAAAAGGTATAATTCCAAATTTTCATTTTTTTGAATATAATATTAAAAGCTCTAGAAATTTTGATTGTATTTTTCGCAAATCGTTATTCGCAAATCGATATTCCTGATAAACTAATAAAAGAAAAATCTGACTACATTAAAACGATAAAAGTAAATAAATATGGAATCTCCTTTGAAATGAAATCTGAAAAATTAGGAAACGGAAATCATACACCAATTTATAGAAGGAAACAAATGGTGGAAAGACCGAAAGCAGTAATAGATAATAATTCATATATGGGATAATTATTTCCATTTTTACATATTAGCAATATGTCCACTCGCAAATATATTATATGAAAATAATTAGGCACTTTTTGGATTTCACTGCCTCAATGCATACATTTACGCAGAAAACTAGAAGGAAGAAAACGCCCTCTCAATTTTCTACTAGATTTTGGGGAACAAATGATGTTTGTGGAAGAAGATCGAAAATATCAAAGCCATTGCAATCGTTGTAACAAATTTCCCAACTACAATATCTCCACCAACTAAACAGAAGCTTATAAAATGTTGTGTAATATGCTATGAAAATGGAAAAGAGAAGTGTCGTTTGTTTCTAGAGCGATTTATTAAAAATAACTTGATTTAATTTCCAGTTGCACCTTAAACCTCACGTAACGCACGGAACAACCGCTTTAGCTACAATTAATATTAATGTTGTTTAAAACACATAGCTACTCTTCGTTTGATACAGATATATTTAAGACTAGGGTATTTATTGGCATTTAAAGCACCCTAAAGAGATATCGATGCAAAATTTGTTATTATAGAATAAGCAAAGTACTTCTAAGGTTTCTCATTGTCATCCAAAATTTCTTGGAATAAAAGGCCAGTATACAAAGGAAGGTTGCTGTAGCCACCCTCGGCCATTCAGCGAGTATAAGCAAAATTAAATTTGCCAGAAAACTTCGTTGGCGACCAAACCTGGCGAGATTGAGAATCTGCAACCGACAGATACTCTGGAGAGAAAAGGCACGTTACCTTGGAATGACTTTGAATGAGAAGTTTATCTTTGTCGTTTTGCTGTAAATTAACAGTTTACAAGATCTTCCATCTTACCATGCCGTACGCATATCCTGTTTGAGAATGCTGCACCAAGACACATCTGAAAAACTCCACGTGATGCGGAATCGGAACTTAAAGACCATCGTTCTCCCTCGCGATGCCAATCTGCAAACCATCCAAGATTTTATCTTTCAGTGTGCTCAAAAGCGCAAAAGTTTTTCGGCACAAAACCTTATCATCCGTTGTCTCTACAACGACGATCTAGATAGGGGGATCCCGTCGTAAGTGTCCGAAAATTCACCATTCACACCAGGTCAGCGAAGAGGAAAGGAGTTAGGTGTCAACCTCAACGTCAAACAAACGGTCCAATGACTCATAACTATTTTTTTAAAAAGTGTGAGGACTAATTTGAACTTGTTGAACTGTTGCGGTTGTAATCATTGTCCCATTTGCGTGATCTATAAATTCATAGTATTTTAATACTAAAAGCAATTTCCGAATTTAACTGATTTAATAACTGGGAAGAAATCATAATGTGCTAAGAGTAATGTAGTCTTGTAAAATACCTAAAATGCCTAAAGTAATTATTGGGGTTTTATTTAGGTCGCCATAGTCTTCCACTAACAAAAGTACTGCCAAAGAATTTTAATTTCTAAACCGGAGGCATAACAATTAGTATATATGGAATTTTTATTAAATAACGTTTGCAATATTTCTAAATTTTATAATATTAAATTTAATATACGGAGTGTCCTAAAACTTTACGATGTCTAACGCGATTAACTATGCATCACATTCTTTATTCAAAATTGGCTTTTCTTGGAAGGTTTAGAGCGCTCTAAATAAAAGACAACTATTGCCAATTTAGGTTTTTGTAACAATTTATTTTTATAAAATTTACTCCATAATTAATGTTGTCTTTTTGAGGTGTAATTAATGGGAGCTTTAAAATCACTAGCATTGTAGCAGTAGAAATTATCGTAGTATTGATAATTTCACTTATTAGACCAAAAGGTTTACTGTATCAGGTTAAAAACATATCTTCGTTAGTTGAAGCATCTAGAAAGTTGTGTCTTCTCAAAAATATAGATTATCATGCAAGAGCTTTTCTGGCAAATATAATCTATAACACGGTCTGCCAATCAGAATGTTATTTATTAACTTTTTAAATAAAGCCTTTGGCATCTGTTTCTTGTCTTAGTACTTCTTAGTACTTCTAATTGTTTTGTTGAGATCTACTTACTCATCCGTTGTTAATCATTACTTTTAAATTATTCAGCATTTTCTTCGCTGGAATAAGAGTAAATTATTATCAAAGATTATAATTTTTTACAGAGGTATCTAAACTAATTTAAAATTAATTTTATAATCAACCTGGACTTTTAAACCAATCTGGCAATGTGTTACTTCAACCATATCTTTACCTTAGCATTTCATACTTCTGTTTTCATGCAGACACACGTTTATAGAGCGAGTTTCCGCTAATAACGCATGCCTGCATGTGCATTAAACTGGAAAATTTTTCATATATTCCAGCTCCGACGCTGGTAGTTTTCCTGCCCTCGCAGTGTCTGAATATAAGCCTTTCATTTTGCTGCAGCTGGAATTTAGAGGGTTTGTTAAAATTCTGTTTAGTTTCTACTTTTTAAAACTGAGTTACAACAATTCTTGTTATTCTAGTATGACCAGGAGCTACACTAGTTTGTCGGTGTAATCAAATTTTTATAAAAATTAAAAATGTGACTTGTTTTTTAATTTTGTTATTAAAAAATTATAAAATACAATTAGAATTACGTTAAAATATATGGATTTATCACATTACATACATTTCTGTAAAAATACTTCGGATATCCAAAAATTTTGTTTTCCACGTGTTGTAAAATTGTTTTATTATTTTTTTTGTTGTTTGCCAAATGTTGTAATCACTTAAAATAATTACATTGGTAATTCAAAGTCGTTTTTGTGGTTTGATTTTAAGATGGTCCCAAGAAAGTTTTTGCTGACTTGTTTACAAAGAAAAACACCCAAGCATTGCACTGCCCCTTCAAAGCGATTAGGTTCATTAATACTACGTTTTTCTTTTCAGTGAGGAATGGAACGTTATTAGAAGTATGCAGGACGAAATAGATATATTGGATTACAAATTTTTGCACGTTTAAACTTATTTAGCGTAGCAAATTATTTTAGAAATGGTGTCAATTTTTAAATTGTTTAAAGATTAACTTTTGTCAAGATATATCTTCACCAGAAAAGAAATATTAATGATTAACTGAAGTATTAACCATAATAAGTCCTAATAATAAGGCTGCATTTCTAACTAAGTTTTCTTTTTGTACGATATTTATTAAAAATTCCATTGCATTATAGTTTATTTGGTTTTCTTTAAATTTTTCAAAAGCTTAATTGTTAAAATAATGTGCTATTAAAGAACAAACAAAGAAGGAAATATTTAGTATTCAATATAAAATTTTTTTTACCCAAGTATTTATATGAGAATTCTGTGAACAGAAATGAATATGGTTGTACTGTAATGCGACCACTTTAAATTATCATCATTGTACGCATCTGACATCTGACCTAATATAGATTACAGTTTGCCAAGTATCAGCATTAAATTTGTTAGTTAACTTTAAATTTTGTAGTCTTATGGGTTAGCTATCTATCAAGCGTGTGCTATATGTCGGTTAGGTAAATCCCAAGGCATCGAATTAGTATTCTTGTCACAGTTAACTATCCTAGAATAAATTGACATCAAGCTACCATTTGCAATGTCCCAGAAAGGCCTGAGCAATTTAAAACCTAAAAATGGAGAGCCTGTGCGGTTTAAAAGCCCCAACATGGTTTAGGTGAAAATCACTATGTGGACCAGCTAGGGATTTTAGAACAGCCTTGCACTATAGCCCTCCTAGGTCTAAAGCCAAGGAGAGAAGAGTCAATCTGTAAATTTTTGTTCTGGATCTAGACTGAAGAGTCAATAAATACTCTTCTTCACTTAGTCAACGCTGCTGAGAGAATTGCATACGAGAAAAGATGTGTGCCATTCAAGGTGTTATACGATCCGTGTTGAGAGATGAATGACACTAGAGCTATACAGCTAACGGAGGTTTTGGAATGCCAGGCGACTTTTCAGGGTCTTCTTTACACCATACTCGTGGGGATATTACGGATAAAGATATAGAATATACAGGTTGAATCATAATATCCGAGGAAGCATCTAACTCAAAAATAAAGCATTTTGTGACACCTAGAAGGCGTTTAAATTTAAACTTTTTAAGGTTATAAAGAGTTTTGGTGGAAAATATGGTGATCCGAGTGTTACGAGTGAACCTATAGTATAGTAAGATTTTTACTGTTTTTCATACAATGTTTGACGTGGTTCTCATTCAAGAACCTTGGGTAAAGAGGGGAAAATTAGAGGTCTAGCAAAATAGGAGAACTGATTAACAATCAATACTGAGAGATTCCTAGGATCTAAATTATAATTAAAATATTGTCTTTAAATTTTTGTGTTCTAAAGGCTTAACGATAGTTGTATTAAGGACTGGAAATAAGTGGGGCTGAGGGAGATAATGCTCGAATAGGCAGGCTGTACTGTGCTACATAACCTGGAAAACAATCTTAGAGGGGTGAATAAAACGATTAGAAATAGTTCAGAGCTTAATCTTAACGTATGAGGATAACTGTCCTCAAGCGAAAAAATATTCAAACAGAAATGTACCCAAGTGTAATGAAGGCCCTGTTCGAATGAGAAAAAGTGAGAAATCGATTCAACGCAACTAAGAACTCTGCAAAACAAGATGTTTATAAAAAAGTCCTAATTGAATATAACAAAGCTCTAAGAAAATTCAAGAGAAAACACTGTAAGGAAATAGAAACTATTTAAGAAAGTGGCAGACTCCAAAAATATTCTAAAAAAAAATCACAAAGCCCAATAACTACTTTGAAAACGGAGACACGAAATTAAATTAATTCTGCAAAGAAACGAATGAAAGCGCACTTAATAGTAATTGGCAAAACTAATAATTGAAACGCTCTAAGTAAGATCATCTAGAAAAAATTGGCAGGGAGCAAAAAGTGAAAGAAATTTCACACACTACTGTAAAGCGTCATTTATTAGAAGCAGATCTTCATAAGTCATAAAATAAGAAGGAGGATTGACACAAAGCCCTACTTACGCACAAATCAAAATAATCTTCTATAAACAGCGGAGCTTTGTTAGAAGATTTCTTGGTGAAAGAACAACTGAGAGATCTGTGATATCTACAGTCAAGCATTTTGGATGTTCTATCATGTTGTAGAGTTGCTTTGGTAGCGGATAATTTGCGATTTTGTGAAGATGAAGAGCAAGTTGAGGACGGAGGTTTACTTGGCAATATTAAAAGATCACGCCGTGCTATCGGCACTCCATCTTGTGGACACAAGTTTGTGAAGGTGAAGAGCAAGTTGAGGACGGAGGTTTACTTGACAACATTAAAAGATCACGCCGAGCCATCGGGACATCACCTTTGTAGACACAAGTTTGTATTGTGACAAGATAATGACTTAAAGCACCCCAAAGGTGTACAAGTGTACAGGGCTGTTGTAAGTTGAAAAATATGGTATGGCCACCACATATTCCCAAATATAACCCAATAAAATTACTCTGGCATGAATTAGATGGAAACATCTGTAAATGATGCTCGTCGTTATTGAAAGAATTCTGAAGAGCGGCACAAGATGCTGGAAAGCAAAAAAATGCCAGTACCCTCAAAAACTCACAGAAAAATGCCACGTGTATGTGCAGTAGTGATAGCAGCTAAGAGCGAGTATTTGGAAAAATCCAAAATTTAATGAAAAATGCAGTTTAATATGTTAATATTCATTTGTGTCTGATGTAGACATATTTAATATTCTTAGCCAAAATCAAGAAGGTTATGGCAAGTTTGCTGAGAAAATAATCTTTAGCAAAGAGAGCACTTAAATAAGCAAAATTGTCGCCTTTGGAACATAGAAAATCCTCGAGTTATTTAAGAACGGCCTATGCATCTCCATAGAGTAACAGTATGGTGCGGATTTTATACTATTGGAGTGACTGCGCCGGTTTTTTTGAAAATACGGCTGAAAACGCATTAACTATTAATCGTCAATGTTATCGTGAAAAGATAATAAATTTTTGTAGCTTTATTTGAATGGAATGGACTTAGATGGCTTGTGCTTCCAGCAGCACGATGTCACCTGTTACACGACGCGTAAAAGAATCTATTTGTTGTAGTCAAAATTTAATGGGCAGCTTATTTTCCAAAACAGCGAAATGAACTGCCTACCAAAACTTTGCGACCAAATACCATGGCATTCGCGAGGATCAAAGTTTATGCTACGAGAATAACAATTTTGTGAAAAAGTGATCGTCAATTTTTCCAAAAGCGTTAAATGAGTCGTGGACATTTGGCTAATATTTTATTTTACATTTAATAGCAATGACAATCATGGTAGTCACTTATCAGTAGTAATAAATAAATAGCGGTTTTTGTTTTTTTTTTAATATTTACAAACGTTCTGTTTTCAATAAAAAAGAAAATCTCGTTTCAGCGCATGTGAATTTCGGTTAAAAATGTTCGGTGAGGTATCGGATAATCGGAAAACCAGGATTCGTCAGTTTGCGATTCAGCACACAGTAGATATTTGCCGTAATGTAAAGAAAATATCATAAAAATGGTCATTTTCTGCACAATTTTCGAAATTTTGATAGCACTTTTTCTCAAGCCGAGCTGGTACCCCAAAATCGTCACGAATCCCAGGATTCTGCTCCGTCAAGTGCATCGGGCCACTTTTCAGCATCATATTCGTAATCAGCGACCACAACCCCCCCTTCGCCACGAGTAACGGAATTGCGCTTATTTTGGCCAATATTAAGCGAACAATAAAATATTCTTTAGAGTCTGCAAAAAATGCGTCATATAAATGCATTTTTGCATGCACAAATGCACTTTCTCATTATAACAAAAATGTGGTGTAACATTTCTTTCTGAGGCTTTTCAGAATCTAATGTGCCCTGGAACGTCTCGATAGGGTACCAGAAATAATTTAGAGATTATAGTGTTTTTTTTTTACTAATTTGTCTCAACTATTTTAATATATTTAAATAGTGAAAAATTCAAAAAATTCAAAGTAATTTTTAATGGACGTAACTATTGTTTATGTTTATATTTTTGTTGAAAGAAAATAACAAATGCTACTGTAAGAAACGTAGAAACTTAGATTACCTCCTTCCAATTCTCTTCAAACTCTTAAAATCGCTCAACCGTGGACCATGTCAAGTTAATCCAACATTTATTACATTTACGGTCAGATACAACCCTCAGACCGAATTAAGCCAGCTGCAAAGCAAGCAAACAAAAATAGTGCATCTTAGATAACGCCCTCAGGCAGCGGGAGCATCCGGGTCGAGCGCATCGAAAGAATTGCACCTTGTAATTTTAATGAGGCCTGCATTACGTGCTCGATAACACGCTGCTATAAAAGTAGAAAGTCGGCTTTAAGTAGTAAAACAATTAGTTATGTGGGCTTATCTGGCTGGGAACGAGGACGACGCGGGCTGCGCCGCGTCTCCGGGGACCGGAAATCGCAGTAACTCCGGGTGACGCCGCGTGTAGACTGCAATCACACGATCATAACGGCGCAACGGCGACAACCAGCCTTGGATCGGTTCGCACAAGAGAAATCGCCGAAGCAGTTGCGTAGGATCGTGCTCGACCGCAAGCTACATTTGGCTTCATTATTTGTGCGTAAATTATTATAATGTAATAGCTCTGAATGGATTGTTTAATCTAACTATGTCGTAGATCAACTCGTAAACGACAAATTGACAAACAAACTGATAATGTCGTTATCTGGTTGTAATCGCATTTGCAATGCTGCCCATAAATTTTCTAATGCAAGTGATTTTCCATGCATAATTCGGTATCGTGATGTTATAATTGGCATCAAATTTGATTTAACGCATACAAACCTGTTATCAGAATTGGCTCTAAGTTTACTAATTGTCATATAAAAACCAATACAACTTTAAGTCATTGTATATATTAAGATTCGTTCTTATAATGGCATCTCAAAGAAAACAATTATAACACTATACATTTAAAAAATTAAATGAGATATATTATGAGATGTATAATAATATATTATAATGCTTTCCTATAAATACGGGTTTCTTCGGCCCTGAAATCGTAGCAGGTTTCCCTTCAAATAGCCCCAGAAAAAAGTTTGCGATTTTACGAGGTGATATGACCAGGAGATTTGGTTTAAAATAAAGTGAGTGTTTCATGTGCAGTGTGACATCTTGCTAATACCACATGTCATTCAAGTTGCAGTTGTTAGTTTTCTTAAAAGAATGTGTTTAGCGACTTTTAATGACATACATAATTGATAGCAATGGCATTGCCAGTTTTGTTTTTAAAATAGGGCCAATAATTTGTCTAGTCTACAATGCTTATCAAACAGTTTTTGTGGATGCCCTGCGCGTAGATTTTTATTACCCCAGATGCGACAATTTTGACAATTGACGAAACCGTTTAAAGAAAAATGAGCTTTATTGCTCTATATGAGTTTATTGCAAAAAGCAGAACTGCTTTGTTACCTAAAATCTTTGGTGAACTATGCCATTATTTTAAAACTAACAAGTATGCAAGAAGAGTTTGACCTCCGAGAAGTCGATTTGGGCAAGGCTCTTACCCCGGTGCACACAGCTTACGTACGTGACCAAATATAAACAAGAAACAAGGCCGCATTAAGATTAATACATAATATAGGTAAATACTATTATAATGGGAAGTTTGGATAATGGAGATAGTTAATAAACCCACAGGGCACATAAAGCCTACTGGCAAGAGCAGAGTAATGAAGATAACACCTGCGAAAAAAGGCACCACAAAAAATTTATGTTACGAAGGAAAATACAACTATTGAAATTAAAGAAATTCGCAACAATCAAAAGAGTTGCAAAGATAAAATTCACAAATTAAAAAAGCAAAATTGAAATCTTAAACGTGAGAATGGGACAAGCGAAATTAAAGATATAAAGGACAGAGTAAAAATATTGGAAAATGAGAAGAGGCGAAATAATGTAGTAATTCAAGGATTAACCGTAGATACAAACAACCGAAATAAATTAATGGACGGTATCACAAACGTATTAACGGAAGACTTGAAGTTGGAGATACAAATTAAATCGGCAAGGAAGCTAACAGAGAAAACTTGCCTACTAGAACTAAAACATTTGTTCAATAGAAAAAATATTCGATGCATAAAACAAATTAAAGGATACCAAAAAAGAATATGTATATTAATGATGACCTATCTTAAAAGGATAGATAAATACAAAGTATAATCAAATAATCAAGAAGAGGGCCCATGAGGAAACAGATAAAGAGAAAAGAGTTAAAATAAGGTAAAGAAAATTATATTTAGAAGGGGTAGAGTAGAAACAGGAGGATGATAAAAAATAATTAAAAAGTAGGAAATTATACTAGCAACAATTTAAAAAAATGGTTCCAAAGAAGACCTGGTTAGGAACGAGCATTTGAATAGGCACAGTATTATAAATCTAGGAAAAACAACAATAAGAGGAACAACACTAAAAAAGGAAAAAATAAATATGAAACTTGGCAACTTAAAATGTCATCAGTGGAAAAGGAAAAGAGTTAATAAATGAAAGAAAAAAATAAAGGCCAATTGTAATAACTGAGATTTAGAAAAAAGATCAAGGTATCGTCTATTTGAATGATTAATGTGCAATGATTTATAGTGGAATAGCACCAATTTAGATAGCCAAAAAAGATGTAGCATGTATTATAAACAAAAATTGGACTAGAAAAATTTGTAAGTGTACGTGTTTAAACAAAATATTAATGTTTGTCAAACTAAAAGAAACTAATCACAATTACAATATATGGACCTAATGAAGAAAGTAATGGAATAATAATTATATTAGGAGATTTCAACGAAGAATAGTAGAAAAACGATCAGTCAACATCTGAGATCTTCTATAAATATGGAGAAGGAAAAATAGCTGTTTGTGGAGAAAATCAGCTTATAGTTACAAATTGCTTTTATGAGCATAAAGCAATACATTAATATGCTAGACAAGTAAAAGGTAGGGAAGAAAATCAAGAATAAACTAGATATTGATAGGAGAAAGAGACAGGACAATGATAAAAGATGTCACGGTAAGAAGAGGGTCTGAAATATATAGCGACTATTTCCTATTACTAGGAATATTATGTTACACCAAAAGCTTATAGAAAAAAAAAATAAAAATTAAAACCTACAAACTAGTGGGCACGGATTGCATAAAAAAACACTAAGAAACAGTTACAAAAGAGATTAAAAAAATTAATATATAGTTACTTCAAGAAGACGTAGAAAATATGTGACAACAATTTAAGAATATTTTAATAACAACCGCAAAGACTACGGAATTTCCAAAATAGATGATTTTAATAAACAAACAGATTGGTGAAACTAAAAAATTAAAAATAAAGTTAAAATAAAAAAAATAAGTGTACCTAAACAAGACAACAGAAGATGCACACAAAAAATTCAAGAAAAAAATAATGTAAAACTCCGCGAACTAAAGGCCATGGACTAGCTTTAGACGCAAATGTAAAGAAAATCGATAATTGTTTTACGAAGTATTTAGAAATTTTAGATGTGGAAAAAGTCCACATTAAATCAACTTAAAAGTAAAGATGATAAGCTTACAACTAATGAAATTGAAGTGCTAAAAAGATGAAAACAATATTTTCCAGAAATTCTCATAATGGAAAGGAAAATAATCCAATCAGAAGAAGAAGAAGAAAAATTGGAGAGAAGAATTAAAGAAATAACTAATGATAAATCAGCAATAGGGGAAATGTACAAAGCTATAAAAAAACGGAAAAGCACCAGAACAAAACGGTATAGAGGCAGAAATGATTACAAATATGAGAGAAGGCACAAGATAATTTCTTAAAATTTTCAAAAACGCCTGGCATACAGCAACGATACCTAAAAATGTGCTGGTAGAGATTATATCGCCCTTACATAAAATGGCAGACAAACCTATCTGTCAAAACTACCGCAAAATAACCGCTACTTAGAACCGCAAGTAAGGTTTATAAGAAGGGGACGGGGTGGCTCAGATGGTTCAACCAGTTGGCTATGTCCTCTAGCTGGCGCGCGCAAGTTCGAGTCTCGCTCAACCCATGGGTGTGTGTGAATTACCTAGAATAAGTAAGTGTATGTTAATGGGCACAATAAGCCCTTGAGGCTGCAGTGCCTGTAAGTGCCCCCCCCCACAAAAAAAGAGAGACTACTAGAAAAAATTTTAAAAAAAGGTGAAACTACAGCTATTAAACGCTCACAGCAGTTTTATAATAAAGGATTACAGTATACGAACCATATATTTAGTCTAATAGAAATAATTAATAATATATCATCCTAAATATATCTACATTCTGCAACATGAAAATTATACAAGTATACGCTCCAACTACAAAATATGATGACGAAGAGGTAGAATCGTTCTATGAAGAAATTTCAGTAGCAATAAAGAATAACTACTGCCAATATACACTCATAATAGGAGACGTTAATAGTAAGATAGGGGAAAAAATAGAACCAACCGAAGATAAGATCGGAATCCATGGGTTAGGGAAACGAAATGAACGCGGACAAATGCTCATGAATTTTGCAGAACAACAAAATGTATATGTAATGAATACTTTCTTTAAAAAGAAACCCAGTAGAAAGTGGACATGGGTCAGCCCTAACGGAGAATATAAAAACGAAATAGATTACATTTTATCATCAAATAAAGATATTGTTAAAGATGTAACACCACTAAACAATATTGGCACAGGAAGCGACCATAGGATACTGAGAACAAGAATAGAAATAAAAACGAGATTGGAAAGAAAGAAAAGAATTAGCACTCCAAAAACAATGATAGACACAAGGATTTAAAAAAAAACAAGCACAGTATGAATACGAATTAAACAAGAATTTAGAATCCTCTGAAATACAGGAAATGACAATGAACGACATGAATACTACCATAAACAAATGTATGTTAGACGCAGGCCTTAAAGTAGCCGCAGCTCGTAAGAAAAAAGAAAAAAGTTGGAGTGACAGAACAGAAGAACTATTCCGTATAAGACGAGAACTGTTGAAAAACGGAAAACGGAACACGATAGAATTTACAGAAACCAATAAGACACTGAAGAAATCGATAAGAGAAGATAAAAGGAAACAGTTAGAAGCACAAATTGAAAAATAATCCAAGAAAATAAAAATATGAAAAGCATAAGAAGATCATTAGGTAGAGCAAATATCACAGCATTTAAAGACAATGAGGAAAAGAAGTAAGAGATAAAACGAAATTTTAAGGACCATAGAACTATACTATGAAAAGCTATACAAACAAAAACGAAACGCCGAAAGATGTGGAACAGGAATTAAAAAAGAAAATAATAAATGTAAATTCAGAAGATATCCCAGAAATTACTAATGAGGAGATTAAATTCAACATAAAGTCCATCAAAAATCACAAGTGCCCTGGACAAGATGGCGTAATAGGCGAGTTAATAAAAGAAGGAGGAGATACGATAATTCAAGCATTACAAATATTCTTTAATAAATGTCTGGAGGAAGGAAGGATTCCTGATGATTGGAGCAACGCACTAATTATCCTCATATACAAAAAGGGAGACAAAACAATACTTGATAATTATAGGCCAATATCTCTATTGCCCCAAATATACAAACTCTTCACAAAAATCATAGTAAACAGATTAGATGCAAAACTAGAATTCTACCAGACGATCGAACAGGCTGGATTTAGGAAAAATTTCATCACAAACGACCACATCCTCACAATAAGAACATTAATAGGAAAAGCCATGGAATACAATTTACCTTTATATATGCCGCTGGTGGATTTTGAAAAAGCTTTCGACTCGATTGAATTGTGGGCGATAGAAAAAGCCCTGAAAAACAGTAGAATAGACTATAGATACACTAAAATGATCCACTCCATCTATGAAAAATCAACAATGACAGTGAGGTTACACGAAAATACTAATAAAATCCCGGTCGGTAGAGGAGTAAGGCAAGGAGACTCGATGAGTCCTAAGTTGTTTATAACAGCACTAGAAGATGTGATAAAGTCACTTAACTGGGAAAATAAAGGAGTGAATATAAACGGCAAAATGCTCAATCACCTGGCCTATGCAGATGACCTAATCATCATATCAAACTCAGCAGTGGACTTACAAAACATGCTCGAAGAACTCAAGAACAAATCAGCAAAAGTTGGACTAAAAATAAATAAACAAAAAACAAAAATAATGACACCAACAAGACAACATAAACATAAAATTGACAACCAAACTGTAGAGACAGTACAAGAATATGTTTATTTAGGTCAATTGATAACATGCAAAAATTTAACCAAAATCTGAAATTGATAGACGCATACGCCAAGCATGGTCGGCCTTTGGGAAACAAAATAAAATACTAAAACCAAACAATCCCCTTAAAACTGAGAAAAGCTGTATGACCAATGCGTACTCCCAGTACTTACTTACGCGGCACAAACATGGACATTAAACAAAACATTAATGGGAAAACTTGCCAAAGCCCAGCGAGCAATGGAAAGGCAAATGCTAAATATAAAGTTGAAAGATAGAATAAGAAATGAGAGTATAAGGGAAAAACAAAAGTAACAGACGTCAAGAGACATGTAGCATCATTGAAATGGAGATGAGCAGGCCACACCATGAGGCAAAAAGATGAACGATGGAACAAGGAAATACAGGAATGGAGACCATGGACGGGCAGAAAGAGTGTGGGCCGCCCACAAAAGATGGAAAGATGACATAAAATTAATAGCAGGATTAACATGGATAAAGACAGCTCAAGACAGAGACAAATGGAGATTTAAAGGGGAGGCCTATGTCCAACATTGGATAGATACAGGCTGATAAAGAAGAAGAAGAATGGAAATAAAGCAAATTCCAAGGCAAAGCAAAGAAGCCTATTTAACATTTTTGATTGGGGTACCTATCTAGAAAGAGTATCTGAATAATTTGTTTACGATCAGTAGGAAAACAACTAATTAAAGTAATAAAAATATATATAGACCTAGCAGAAATTATGTCAGAACAAAACATGCACAATCTAAAAAATTTACTATAGGTAAAGGCTTACGACAGTCCCTCACTATTCATTATACTTAAGAAAGACATTATAAATATTTGTGAAGCTAAAGTGACTAAATTATATACAGGAGATAGAAATTTAAAAAGAATCAACATTTCTGAATGAGCATTTGTAGATGATATAATATTTGCACCAAAGGAAAAGTAACTTCAGAGGAATCTAGAAATTTGGAAAGAAACATTAACAAGATATAAGATAAATAACACAAAAACTAAAGTTATGTCAATATCTAAAAGAGGTACGGATGAATGTAAAATTAGATACTAGAACTTAAAACAAGTTAAACAATTTGTTTATCTAGAAGTTACCATAGACAGCAAGGGGGGACATGACGCAGAGATTAATAGAATCGAGTGTAGCGAAGTCTTACTACTCAATGTCAAATATATTGCTGAAGATGAAAAAAATCAAGAGTAAAATAAAAACTACGGTAAATAAGAGACAGTGTACCAACCAATTTTGATCTTTGTACGAGAATCTGTAATGTTAATAAAGAGCAGAATAAATTACAAACAATAGAAATCTAAGAAGAATGGTAGGAGTTACCAGAAGAGAAAAGATGAGAAACCAAATAATTCGAGAAAAATTAGAAGTAGAAACACTGGTAAAGAAAATTTTTGGGACATTTAATAGGGATGGACAAAGATAGACAGTTTAATAAAATGTGGAAATCCAAACTAGGTACAAATAAAACAAAAAGACAATCACGGAAGACATGGACCAAAGCTGTGGAGAAATTAGTGCAGCAAAGAGGCAGAACGTGGTAAAAAGCGAAGATATTAGCGCGAAACAAACAAAAATAATAATAAATAAACAATATTTAAGTTTTATATGTACGTTAAGTCTTGTAAATATGTCCATTTGGACAAAAAAGATTTTTGATAAAATACCTTTTTTGTGCCCGAATATATAAATAATATATAAATAATAAACACGAATGTGGTTTATGTCGTATCGTATTTGTTTAACAACTTTCCATGAATCAATAGCCCAATTGTTTTTGCATTATGCATTTTTATACTAAGAGGTCAGTTAAAAAGATTATTTGTATAATTTCTATTAGGAGCTGTTGATACATAGAAAATTAAAAAGTATTGCATTAAGATGCAAGCGATGGTCATGCATCGTGTTGAATACTTGAATTGTAGCCAGCAGGTTAATCTCTGCATTTCAGTTTGTCCTAAAGAGTAGCATCCTTCTACGCGCGGTATATCAGACAATTTTGTACTACAAATTTGCACAGAGTTTAAGTGTTGATCAATATTTGGAAGCAATAGCTTATTAACTAAGAGTTGATCATCTTCTTTCCAGAAAGGAATTGTAAGTCCAATTTCATAACTCTCATCATTGTTAGTCACGAGGAAGACATCTTTACTGCCAAGGTGTTCGAATCCGATAGGTACCTGACAGGAAAGTGTTTAGACATCCTTACACCCGTAATTTATATCAGTCTGCACAGCCACTTTTAAGTGAGATACTCAAAAAATTTGAATATCGCAAGATCAGTAGCATTATAACAAAACTTTTATAATGTAATTAACCATAAGGTACAAAGAAAGACAATGTTCTAACGACCAGAATTTTTTAATTGCCCGAGATGAGTGCGCTCATATAACTGGGAATACGTAAAAGAGTCGGTTACACGATTAGTTTCACAAAATGCAGAATGGATAGCGTGCGGTGGAGAGTATTTTGAGAGATTATAAAAATTAGTGGTTTATTCCAAACCTACCAAATTAAATCAAATACAAGCTAAAATTTCTTTTCTACTCGCAGTGAGGTGAACGAAGAGAAACACGGCTTCCGAGAGCTGTAGGGAAGGGCGCCTGAAAAGAATTCCTCCCTAGGGTACCTTGCACTGGCATTTCCTTAATTAGTATCGCGGTGTGTTGTGTTGCAGTTTAAGTGCAGAAAATGTTTAAGAAGAAACACTATAAACTGGGGCTCCAGCTGACTCCTGTTCTAGTTCAAGGCAGGACGAGTATAGAGGATGCGGGTCATCCACTGGAATGGGATGGAATCTCGTTTACCGCCGCAGAAGAAGCAATACACCAACTGACGCGTCACATAGATAGGTCCAGACCGTCGTACAAAAGAGTAGAAGCTGCGTTCTTGGTCTACCAAGATCACGAAGTAATCCACTACCAGGAAATAAAATTAGCAGATTGAAGCACAACGTTTCAATGCGACCTGGTAGTCACCGGGGAATATGCGATACTTGATAAATTATCCGCACGTTATTACAAGATGTTTGATAGTTTCGACAGCCAGTCGGCGCTAGATGAAGACACATTCCGAGCTCCAGTTGAAGATGTGGGGTTTTGCGAAGAAATTCTCAAGAGAAACAGATGTATCGCTTTAGCTGTCAAAGAAGCAAGTTGGCACGGCAGTAAAAGAACACGCTCACGAATTGACTAAGAGAACGGAGCTTAAAGACGGGCCAGAGCAGTTTTCAATTATTAAAACGGTTTTGAGAAAACAGATGAGAAAGCAGTGGGTGAACAGATTACAGATGTCAACAATGGGAGCACGCAAGGGCGATTTTGCCTACCCTGAAGACAGTCAACATTGCGTGTGTATATTTAAACTTCTATATTGTACAGCTCGTCACAAGTCATGGCAACTTTTGCGCCTACCTGACGAGATTCGTGAAGCTGCAGTTGGGGCAGATTTGTAGATAATGTTTTGCAAGTTTTAGCAGTACGTTCCCTTCAGAACGAAGCCAAAGCAACAGCAGAAGAAAAATCGATTCGAGGAGGACTCCGATGTCTGCAAACGTCCGAAGATATCGTGATGCTTGTCACCAAATCCTGCTCGTGCTCTAGACTCTGGACTACGGTGAATAGTAAAAGTGATTAAGTTAATGAAGTGCCTATGCATAAGAGCGAGGACTCAGAATTGGGGCTAGAAAGATCAAAATTTTCAAAAGCATAAAAGTCTGAACTAATAATTGCGATTTACTTAAGATTGCATAAGAGATAAAGACTAATAAGCGCGAATTCGCAAGTAAATGTGAAGGTTAAGTCTGAAGCTCTTTGGGAACTGCCAATAAAAATGATTTCAAAATTTGGACTCACCAGCGCGTTACAGAATAAATATATAGATAAAATATATTAGAATTGTTAAAAGACTAATACCAGACCACAGTAAAGAGAAAATCAAAAAATATTTGTAAAGTAGGAATGTAAAGTAATCGGGAAAACTTTGTATGTTGGTATTTTTATGATATTCCCTTGAATTAAAAAAATATTTGAGTTTACATTTATTATATGCTATTATGTATAATTCGAAGAGTTGCTCGCAAAAAGGTATCTTTGGCATCGTAGACTAATAATTTTTCATCCGCTTTCCCTCAACAATTTGTTTACAAATGATAACAGTGGGATAAGTCGGTGCGGTAACCTTACGAAAGATATGCAAAACTAATCTAAAGATAGGCAAATATACGTACGCTCTGAGCTCAGGCACGCCACATTTCATATCAGATGTTTTTGTTTACTTTCTGTTCAAATGTATAGATAGGTGTTATTTTTGCTTTGCTGTTCTAAACCGGTAGTCCCACTATCTATTTTCTTCACGAGTAAAATAACGATATGGCTTATTTAAATTTTAAATCGTTTGACCGGTGCAACTGTGACAGAGACAAATATGTAGTTATATTACCAGGCCACTAAAATTAACTGTTGTATTTTAGCCAGCTTATGTTACTTCCAGATTTTATTAGTTTACTGATTCTGATAGAAGATCGTACCCAGGGCACCTCTTAGAAAACAGCGTTATCAGTCTTTAAACTGCTGTCTACGAGCATAACAGACAAGTGAAGAAATTAATTAAAAAAATATCTTTGAAAACTCTTTTACCAATGCACAATATGCAGTTTTTCGTTTGTTTTGTTTTCTTTGAAAGTATTTGCTATAATAACTAACTCCTAGGTGGAGCATAGGCCCTCAATAAATTTCAGTGCAGTATTACATTTTTAAAATTCAAGCAGGTTGTAAAAGTGTATAAAACCAGAACACAACCAGTGAGTGTGCCAAACAACTTTTGTGGGAAAAATTCCAAAATTACTAATATGTCTAATCGCAATATACTAAAGAAGAAACTGAAAAGCTTTATTAGTTTTTCAGTTAAAGAAATGAGATATAAGAACAAATTAAATCAAAAAACAAGTAAAATATTATAATAATCAAAATTGCTTTGAAAATTATTTATTTAAAATTAGATATTCTAAGGTTTATGTCTTCATTGCATATTCTCATATTCTTTTAACGTATAATAAATAAACCGGCAACTCTTTCGGCAGGAATTCCGAAATTAGACGCATTTATTATTATAGGCCTTGTTAATCCAAAGTCATTTACTGTTGCCTGCTAATCCCGAAGATAATATTGCAACGCTATAAATATTTAAGAGTGCCTTTATAATTCCATAGAATAAAATGGAATTACACGGAGTATTTCCTGAAATGATATTTAATTTCTTGAGAGACAGCGGGAGGCGAAACAAAAACGGATTTCAATTAAAGTTAGGAAAAGCAATTATTCATTTTACGATGAAATAACTCCCATCTTAAGCCTGCGCTCTTATTAAGATAAGATTTATCTTTTCTTTTTTTAATTATCTTAATGAAATAAAGAAAGCGAATTATGATTAATTCTATCCGTTGTTTCGATAGCTGGCTGCGTGAACGACGCCGGCTGCTTTTTCATTTGCCCTCCGAGTGGCCCGCCGAATATTGTATATCTTAGGAGATTGCCGAAAACATTTCTAATTAATATCCCTGTCTCTCTATCTGGGCTTTTTTCGTTGGAGATGGCAGTCTCGGGGGAACCTGACTGGAGCAACTTAATTGGGTTCAATAAATTGGAAGTTGTTTCTTATTTCTTATTTACTCTTGAGAAACAATTTACCTATTGTATGATTAATTACTTCTAAACGTTAATATAAAAAATTAATAAATTATATTACAAATTCCATTGGTAGGAAAATTTTAAGTAATATTATAAGCGTTTCTATCAGAAGTTCATATTATAATAGGTTTTACAATACCAAATAAAATTTGAAAACAACAGTAAGCATTTTTAATTTTGACTTACTTATTTAGATACCACTAAAGTAATTAAATATGGGGTATGTTAAGCATTAATTAAGTATACTTCTGGTATGTGTTCATATAGAATATTTAAAAATAATTTGCTTATAGTTAGAGAACCATATGAGGACATATTTATAAGTACAGCCTTTTGAGGATATAAAAGGTATTACTGAAATTAAATTAAAATAGTGGAACATTATTAAGACAACAAGTAGCACAACCATCGCAGGTGAAATTCCTTTGAATGTATATACCATTAATATTTCATAATATCTCGTTAAACAAAGTCTCTCACATTGAAAGTGAAATAAAATTTAATGCATTAGATAGTCTTATTTGAAATGTCGATTATTTTATCAATTGTGTTTAAGACGTTGCTGCAAAAAGACCTACTTATCTAAGCGGAGTTTTAGTGTTCAGCATATTTTTTAATCTACAGTTACCTGCAGTGCTTATAAGTTATTATTTTTCTTCTTTCAGAAATACTATTTACAAGAAGTATTTAAGTATTTTTACTTTTTTAATTTAGAAAATTATTGAACCCAACGGAGAATGGAAAGAGAAAATAATTAAATGTTGTACAATACTAGTAGTAAATTAGTAGAGAATTAAACCTTGAGTTATAAAATAAAAAGTGACTTGAAACATTGGCAGACTACGGATATAAGGTCCATGGAATGCCTTGAGTACTGTACAATGAAACTAAGTGAACTGCAACGTACCCAAAGAGACCATATAACACAAAAGGAACTGAAATGTTTAATAAATTGGTTTCTTACAAATGGAAAGATCGCAACAGAATGCATAGTTTATATGTGACTTTTTTTAACAAGCATAATCATAAAGCTTTTTTGAACAGTATTGTGACTTGCAACGAAAAATAGATTATGTACGATAGTCATCAAACAATTGCACGATAATGAGACTGCTAAAAAGCTCTCGTGGAAATCTTACTAACTCTAGAATAGGCTAACAAAGGCACCATCCATCATTTCTCAATACAACTTTGTAGAATATTTAAAACAGAACCTTACTGCAGGTAGTTGAACATTGTACTTTAAAAACTGCATTTAGAATACGACACAAATTAGTAATTTTGTACTAGCACGAGACTTCACGTAGCATCCACCTGGAGGCCACTATAATCTATCTCTAAAAGAGGAATCAGGAAGTTATACGGCTTATCTCTGCCTATAACTCCACACTGTACCATCGAGCCTTTCTGCTGAAAGATGCGGACGCCATCTTTTAGGAAAACTTTGTCACGATTCTGTAGGAGACCTCAACGTCAAGTATTCCTTGTGAAACAGTCGGATGACAAACAATAACGACAGAACGCTGCATAGCTTCGTTAGGCGACCTAGTGGCTCTTCTGAACCCACTTACTTTAGCCTCACTAGTAGTTCTGATATTCTTGACATTAACATGTTTAAAAACATTTTCAATCAGCACACCATATAGAACCTCAGAGTTTCCATGTGAAATCTATAAGAGAGGGAGCAGATTTCATCAAATTTGCCAACCCCGTCCGTATCAAAAACAGATGCAATCTTCTGCCTCCGGAGTTGAAAGAAAACTCATCACCATAATAGTCTTCTTGAATATGTCCAAAGCCTTCAACAAGGTTTGGTACAACGGCCTCATCTCTAAGTTGGCTTCAGCATACATTCTACTGCCAAGGCCACGGCTGATTCAATTTTTCTTTCTATCCAGAAATTTCGGATTAACTTTGGCGGCGTAAGCCATCAAAGAGGCGTCCCTTAGTCCAATCTGTCGGAATATTTTGATGACGCTCTTTAAGACAATGGCAGGCAACAGAGCGATGTTGCGGTAGTCATATCTAGCGATCCACTCCAGGAAAATTGGTCTTATTCGAAGAATAGTGCAGCACGCGGAAAATAGGAGTCAACACTGTGAAGAATGCAGCCGTATTATTTTCTACAAAGACCCACTTTGTTGGAGATCCGACCTGACAACACTCAAAGTCTTTGATCAAAAGGTATCATGAAGTGCAGAAGTACGACATCTTAAAGTTACCCTTGATGAAAAGCTCATCTGGATGTTTCATGTGGGTCAGATGGTACAAAAGCGAAGGCAGCCCGTCAAATCCATGACTCCTTCTTATATTCTGAGAACTGGTTATTTTTTTGCAAGAACATAGCCATTTACAAATACAAAACCATCATTTGGCTGATCATACTGTATACTTGCCTAGTCTAGGAGTACTTTACTATATATTGACAGATTAAATACACCAGTCGATGCTCTGCATTTTTTGCATTCTCTATAATTTAAGTTTACATTTTTTTTACAATCTTCGATATATTCTTTAAAGTATTTTCTACCGTGGTTAGTGCATTCACCTTAGTGCAAGACTCGAGAAAATCATGGGTAATCCGAGTCAAGGCAGGTGATCGTAAACTTCTGGAGATACTGTAACAACACGCACTTTAGCAAGCTTCACGTGATTTAGAATCGGTCCTCAGAATTATGGAGTCTTATAGTTTATCAGAAACACTCACCTCCATTACGATACGCGGACGACACAGGACTACTAACAAAAGAAAAGAAATATTCTACGTACCAATGTAGGAACTACTGTATTTAGTTATTCAAAAAAAGTAAAAGGGGTCCAAATGGGGTAGTGCATGCGCACCACACGGCGCGGTATCCAGCTAGCGTCGCATAACCTCTCCTACCCAATCCCGACTCTCACCTCCAAGTAGCCCCTATATGAAGATAGGGGTGGCGGACCCCGGGAACCTGAGCAACCCCATCGGAGATCGGGTAATCAATCCCCGGTGGAAGATGGGGTCAGGGCTGACGAGAGCGGGAGAAATGGTCCTCCGAAAAGGGGGTTAGAAACGAATCACAACAGAACAAAAGGACTGGAAAGAGGAAATGACGTAAGATTTGGGAAGAGGCTAATGATTTAACCTTTGCAACGTGGAATGTAAGGAGCTTGCATAGGGTCGGAGCTATGCGACAACTACAGAATGAATTAATTAAATATAAAACCGATATCACCGCGCTGCAAGAAGTGAGGTGGAAAGGGAAAGAAATAATGGACCTAATGAAATGCACCCTTTTTAACAGTGGAAAAACTGACAACATATTAGGCACATGATTTCTGGTAAACAAAAAGGCGAAACAAAGATTTCAAGGCATTAAATGAAAGAATGTGTACTTTGAGAATGAGGAACAATCGTGCCAATATAACATTTATCAACTGCCATGCCCCAACTGCCGAATCAGAACAACAAATTGAAGATGTCTTCTACGCGCAGTTAGAAAGAACACTATAGTCAGCACCTAAACAAGATGTGAAAATCATACTAGGGGATTTAAACGCAAAGGTGGTTAAAGAGCAAGAATAACAACAAGTAACAGGAAAACACAGTAAACACGATATAAGTAATGACGACGGTATAAAATTAATAGACATTGCAATGGGGAATAGAATGATAATCAAAACTACAAGCATACCACACAAAAATATTCACAAAGGGATTTGGATATCCCCGGATGGAAAAAGACGTAATCATATAGATCACGTGCTAATAAGAAAGGAACAGGCATCATCCATACTAGATGTAAGAAGCTGGCGAGGTGCTGATGTAGACTCAGACCATTTCTTGGTGAAAGGAGTGTACAAACAAAGAGGGAAGAAGCCTAGAAACAATACAAATAGACAATAGCAAAAATACAACATAGGGCTATTAGCAGTAGAAGAAACAAGAGAAAACTACCAACAAAGAATAACCCACGAAGTCACAAACTATAATCAGGAAATAACAACAGTGGAAAGAAAACAGGAGGAAATTACGGTAATAATAAATAACGCTGCGCAAGAAGCACTGGGGAAAGGGGGGAACAGAACAAGAAACAAATGGTATGATGAAGACTGTAGACGGGCGCACCAAAGAAGAAATGAAGCAAGAAAAAGAAATATACAAAGAACAATAAGAGGAACAGAACAAGGATATCAAGATAGGAAAAAGAAGGACATTATATATGTAGACAGAAGAAAAATATATATGAAAACGTCAAAATCTTAAATATGGAAAGAGAACACCAGAATAAAATTAGTAGAAAGTTTTATAAAGAACTGAAGAAAAGTAATAAACAGTTTCAAGCTAGTACAACATGTGTAAGAAACAAAGGAGAGCTAGTGCGAGAAGAATGTGAAAAACTACAATGATGGGCGGAAGAGGAATTAGACAACAGAGAAAACGAAGAAGTAGAAGTCACAATAGATGCACAGCCCATTGGCCCACAGCTAAATATAGAACCCCCAACTCTGGAAGATGTTAGAAGTAGATTACAAGGGTTTAGGAATCATAAAGCCCCAGGCGAACATGGGATAAACAGGGAGCTGATAAAATACGCAAGCAAAGAATTAATATTAAAACTATATGAGCCGATAAATGTGATATGGACCACGGAAGAGGTGCCAAAAGAATGCAGTAGCGCATTAATATGTCCAATTTATAAGAAGGGGGATAGGCTGGACTGTGAGAATTATAGAGGTATATCACTACTTAGCAGGGTACAAGATAATGACAGCCATCATGGCAAACAGAATCGAACAATATGTGGACTCAAACATAGGAGATTATCAGACGGGCTTAAGAAAGAGCAGATCCACCATAGATCATATTTTCACTATTAGACAGATCTTGGAAAAAACCTATGAATATAATATTGACGTTCACCAACTTTATATAGACTACCGCAAAGCTATGACAGTATAAATCGAAGCTATTTAGAAGCAGCAATGTATGAAATAGGGATACCAGAAAAACTAGTTAAGCTTACTCTAATGACACTAAAGAATACCAGTAGTAAGGTGAAAACCACAGTGGTAATATCGCAGAGCTTTGATTTCAGGAGAGCTTTGAGACAGGGAGACCCAATCTCGACCCTCCTTTTTAATATCGTACTGGAGAAATGCAAAAAGCGATTAATTGGAACCCGGGGGGTAGTCTATACAATAGATCAATTCAATATCTGGCTTACGCGGATGATGTAGTGATCCTTGCAAGAACATCAGATGCACTAAAAGTTGCCTTTCAGGAACTAAAAAAGGAGTCGAGGTTAGCAGGCTTAGAGATAAATGTTGGAAAAACGAAATATATGCTACAAACAAGAGAGGTAAGAAGAAGGCAACAACAACAACAAATTTTACAAATAGGTGACATAACTCGAGAAGAGGTGCAGCATTTTAAATATTTAGGGAGCATATTAACAAAAACTAATGATAAAATACAGAAATAGAAAACAGAATTTGTGCAGGAAGCAAATGCTATTTCCCACTACAACACGTCTTTAAATCACGTAACCTGTCACACAAGGCAAAATTAAGAATATATAAGGCAATTATAAGACCAACAGATCCTTATGCATCAAAAACCTGGGTATTAACAACTACCACTCAGAACAGATTAAGAACTTTTGAGAGGAAAATCTTGAGAAGAATTTTCGGTCCAATAAACGATAGAGGCGAGTGGAGAATAAGAACAAACCACGAAATCAAAGAGATGTATGACAAACCCGATATAGTAGCCACTACCAAAAGTCAACGACTTGCATGGCTGGGACATGTGCAGAGAATGGAGAAGGAAAGGACTCCCAAAAGGGCTTTTGACAACAAGCCACAGGAAATTAGATTAAGGGGAAAACCTAGGTGCAACGACGTCGAAGAAGATATTAGAGCCTTGAAGATCAAAAGGTGGCGGCTGATTGCACAGAATAGGCAGGTATGACGAACTGTTGTGGAACGGGCTGTCGTGTCAAAGAAGAAGAAGAAGAAAAAAGTAAAAAGTATGGCTTGTCTATAAACATCAACAAAGCTAAAACTGTGTTATTATAAAACAAGTGAACAATCCTCAGATGGCAAAAAAAACAAAGTATTAGAGAATACAAAGTCAACTAATTAATTAGGCCGCACATTAGATGGTCATCGCGTGTATATAACAGAACTAAAAAGTGAAATTGAACAACCAAAGCAGGTATTTATAAAATGAACCAAGTTTTACATAATAAAAACCTGGATTTACGATTTTGACTTGTACGACGCTACATATGTTCTATCTTCTTATATGGTGTAGAGTATTAAACAGTTAATAAAGCTAAAACTAAATGCCTTCAGAATGTAATTTTAAGTAGAGTCTTAAAAACACTATTAGCTCACAGAGAGTAAAATGCAAAAGTCTTGCGAAGATTAAACAAGGATAAGGAAATAGAACTTACCATCAGAAGAAAAAAATTAGAATACTTTTATATTTGACACGAACGACACAAAATTTTGAAAGAAATTGTCCTTGGCCTAATAGAAAAAGAGGAACTTTATGACTGAAGAGTGTAGATACTAGTGGGAAAGAAGTTAACAACGTTATTGATCGCCAACCACCGATAGGAGAAGCATTACAAGAAAAAGAAGTCCTCCATCGCGACCCTGGCGTACCAATAATTTAGGAGTGCATCGTGTATTGCGCCCAGCAATTCTCCATCACTGTTTAAAACCATGGAAACCCGAGGCTTCTGTGACTATGGGCTTAATAAGGGCCCCCACCAAAAGCGCTTGAAATACTGATTTTCTCGTAAAATCATGCAAAAGGGTAGCCTACTACAGGTCAACCACCATCCACGTCAGATCACTGAAGGAAAATTTCCATCTAAGTCAATGTCAGTATGATATTGGTCGACTGATGCTGCAAAAATTAATAAAGTTATGATGTGGGGTTTTATCTTGTTTTAAAATTATTAAGCTAATGCTTCACCAACAGATTTTTATTTTTCGGAGCCTAGAGAAGTATATACGCAAAACTAGCACTATGCTAATCAAAAGAAAGTCATTTCTTCAACAATACAAATTTGGACATTATAAAAATATTTTTTCCACTACTGAAAGACTAGCAACAAATTATTGATGTGATTATTTTATATAATAGATGTTTTTAAATTAAAAATTTTAGACTTATATGTATTCCGTAAAATTTTAAATTTCCAGTAAAAATACTTTTTGTGGGACATATTTTCGTTTTATTTAGAGATCTAGTAATATAATTTTCTATTTCTGTATGTACCATTTAGTAAAGGAATTTTTGATTTTACAAATTTGAAAATCTAACCAACTAATAAAATTGGTTCCAAATTTTTATTAAGAAACCATGGCCAATTTTATTATACATGGTAAGGTTTTAAGGTTCCGCGTGGGAGCACGACTTGCAAATTAAAAGGTTAAGGTTTTCATATGCTCGTTCTCTCTTTTTCTGCCCGGTTGTCGCGCACCATTTGTGATGCGGGGCGATGTGCAAGCACCGCGCCTTAGACGACTACCATTATTAAGTAGCGAAGCGAAACGGAGTCACTTACTAACTTCATGTTGTCAGTCCGTCCGTCCGTTTGTCCGAGCAATAACTCGAGAACGGCTGGTAATTTCCAAGTTCTGTTTTCACCAATCGACAGGTGACCAAAAAGGCTAGTTTGCTAGTGATTTTAAAACTTAAAGGTTAAAGGTCAACTAGAGGGTTCTCAAATTTGGGAGACTGCTTCGCCACTTCGCTATGCTTTGCAAGCTTTGCAGGTTTATTACTCGTTGTTTGAGTAAATGTAAGTACTCAATTGTTTCAGTGATTGAGTAGGCCACCCGCCTGGCATTAGAAAGCATCGGGAATGAACCCGGGTCCGTCCGGACCACGAGACCACTCTGGCTTGATTTCATAATACATGCTTATATTAATAGTTATAATTACGGGTAAAAATTCAACAAGCATAAAATTTTACTTAAAAAGTTGTCTATTTTACTATTCATATGAGAAAAACTATTTTGTTGCTCTCTTTGCTATTGATAGTATGTATCCACATTTTTCAAACTGCCACTATGACTCAATAGTAATGTATCCAAATTTTAATTGGCGTATTATGCAAACATGGACATCATTATAGTAGCCCATTTATATTTATCTTTTTGAGGTACTTTAACAGCTATCTTAATTATATATTTCAAATAATACTTTATATATAAAGTATATAAAAAATTGTAGATTACTTTTTCTATTAAACTGTTTTTTGACAGTAATGGACAGCCGACTTTATTAGTTTCTTATCTATTTTTGACCATTAGCACCCATAACACATTCTCTGCAGACTTTACAAAATTACCAATGGATATTTATTAAGCTTATCATCTCTGAAAATCTCCTTATCAAGCAAAAACTATTACAGATACATGGCTAAGCATTACTTGACAAACAAAATCGAATTCTACACAAACCAACACCCTAACAATAAATTTCTTTTAGTGGTTGTTAAGAACGCTCCTTGACTTAAAAAGGTATACACAAAGAACTTGCAGCTTACAACCTTCCTATAACGTGATTTACGAGGCTTTTAAATAAACACAGAATACCTGTACTCGTTTATGCAATATTTCTTACAACAAATGAAAAATAAAATGAAATTTTTAATTTCAAAAGATATTCCACTCAATAGCTACTGTAGAGTCACGTAAAATTAATTATAAAACTACAATATCACAAATGTCAATACATCGGGCATTCAAGACACTACTGTAGACTAGCACCAAGAGTCGTAAGATGCTAAGAAAATCATTTGTATACTCACTACTAACTACGATAAACCAGAAACAATTGTGGTGAAAACTACTTCATTAACTTTAGGGGATGCAAATATTTCTTCGCATCAAGAAATTCTCAAGGTTGACACAAAATCGAATCACAAGCTTACACCTTTAACAATATGATGCACTTCCTTCTCTTATAAATAATGCAAACAATACTTCCTTACCCAATTCATCTTGGTTTTCGAAAACTAATTCTGCATCACCCGAAACTTTACCTATACTCAACACTATCCTATGGTCTCTCTTTCACCTCATAAAGTCCTACTTAAAACAAATCAAGCAATTCATATTAGCAAATTTCCTTCTTTCCCCTTTTTAATGGACTACAGAATTAAAACCTTAATTCAATTAAAACTTTTTAATTGGAATAAACACGCCATTAAAACACAATTCATTTTGTTTAAATGACTTTTTATGAAACATTCCACTAACACATCATGCGTCCCTGGAACTTATCTAACCAATTTGGACAAACTTAAAATTGCCTCGTTCCAATTGTACGGGCATACCCTTAACTACTATCAAACGCAAGAGCGGTATGTAAAGTGCACTGGCTACCATTTATACACTCAATGCCCTAAATGTCCAGGTAATGATCCGCAGTGCATTAAATGTCTTGAAAAACATTCGGCCAACTACAAAGGCTGTAATTACCATCTGAAGATAAGCAAAAATCCTACATTTAACACCAGTATTGAACGCGAGATAAACTTTACTCTGAAGTAACAAAACACAGACAAGGAATCGTAAAACTCTTCAACAGTAACGAACCTACTCTTCTACTGGGGGATATTAACTTAATAATAAATCACTTAAAAACATTCCAATCGACACTTGATCAAAATTTAAGACAGATGAATTTCATTGAAACATCCAGGAATTTAGATTATTCTGTCCAGCACTATACTTCTGAAATCCAAAATAGCATTAAAAAAGCATCTACACTCCCAAAATACACAAAAGTTACTGACCACGCCGGAACTCTTGGTTTTATACTCAAACTGATTAAATTGAAGAATAGATACAAAAGAAACCGGCTGAGATCTCGCCACCAAACTTTATAACTTTATATAACCGACTCTGCCAATTAGTTAAGCAAGAACTTGACAACCTATAATTCTGCAGATGTAGTTCTTATCTTAAAGAAATGCAATTCCGCAACTCCACAATGTGATTGGCAACCGAAAGATTATTACGGCAAGAGAATGTCATCTATCCTCTGACAGGTAATAATATTACTTATTCTACTGACATTGACAAAGCAAACCTAATGACAACACATCTTGAGTGGGTGTTTATACCTAATATAGGGGAGTATGCTGAACATCTTGATCACCAAGTCACAAATGCAATGGAAGACTTACGCCTAGAATAAATTGCAAAAGTAGACCCTGCCACGACTTAAGAAATTAAATCATACATTGAACGTTTACCCAACCGTAAGGCACCTGGGCTAGACCTGAAACCAATTAAATGCCAAAAACAACTAACCAAGAAGCCTATCGCATATTTAACCACAATTTGTAATGCTTCTCTCCAACTGGGATACTATTCGACCCAAGAGAAAAGTGCTATTATACTCCCTATTTACAAAACTGCCAAACCTAAAAACAATCCAGATAGTTACAGACCTATAAGCCTTCTATCATTACTGGCCAAATTTTTTGAAGAAGTAATACTTTCAAGAATTTAAGAAATAATGCTGGAAAAGGACATACTTCCCCCAATTCAACTTGAGTTTCGTCCATCTCACTCGACCACCCACCAGCTGATTAAGATAAGCAAAATAACTGAAAAAGGATTCGAAGATAAAAAGTACACTGCCAATATTCTCTTGGATCTAGAAAAAGCGTTAGACAGTTTGGCACGAGGGATTAATTTATAAAATGAAAGTGTTAAATATACCTATCTACCTAATAAAGGTCACCCTCTCATTTTTTCCCAACAGAACATACAGAGTTAGGATTAATACAACAATCTCCAGTTGCAAATTTATAAAAGTCGGGGTACCTCAAAGAAGCCAATTGAGTCAAATATTATTTAACCTGTACGTACACGACTTGCCTGAGTTAATAACTCAACACTTGCCATGTACGCCGGTAATACGGCAATTATAATTTAGGACTTCAGTGCCGAAACCGCAATTACACACCTACAACACGCTAACCTAACGCTTTAATGGTTCAGCAAGTAGAAAACAAAAATTAATCCTGTAAAATCCAAAGCACAGTTGTTTACTTTCAAACGATACATGCAACTTTCAACAACCAAAATAGACAATAACGAGATCAAATGAAACACTAAGGATTCAGCATGTAGAAGTCTACTTGGACCCTAGACTAAACTGGGGTTTTACATTACCTACAAACTCAACGAATGTCACACCCGATTGGGTATGTTATACCATTTAATGAACGTAACTTCCATCTCAGAAACCGAATGTTCATTTCTGATTTACAAAACAATTTTCCGGCCAATATTCACCTACGCTTGCCTTACTTGGTGGCAATACGTCGAAGGCAACAATGATTAACTGTAAAATATTTAAAATAAAGTGTTTCGAATCGCAATAACGTGCTCGTGGTTTGTGCGTAATACAAAAATTCCCAAGAAACTGGTTGTGTACTATTAATAACAGATTTAATCAATAAAATACCTCAGAAGTTCTCCAAAACCTAGTATTATGTGCAGGTGCTAACTAGACTAAAAAGAGATCTACACACGCCTTAAACGAGAAATGAAACAGGATTAATTTAATTAATTAAAAATGTAACTTACTCTTCACTAGATTATAAGTTATTTGTAGTTAGATATATTATGTATAACAAAGCTGTGTGTTACATACTGTCTTCCAGATCCAGCTATAACAAATAACAAAAAATAACTACTCCACAAACCGAGAAACTAGATTTGAATAAGGAGGTGTAGCCATATCATTCGTCATAAATGTTAAAAACCTAACACTATCAACTTCAAGTCTGCTTAACCAAAATCAAACTAAGTAATGGTAGTACGTGTTTATAAGTAACCCAAGGAACAACTCGATAAAGACATCTTCACATGCTTTCTATAGGAGACATAAATTCCAAAAATATGATAAGGGATGTTGAGCAACCAACCCGGCCAAAAACGAACTTTATGTCTTAACATTTACGCACGCTTTTTAAATAGAAGCTTCTAATAAACCCACATATTACCCATATATAAACAACCACGAACGAGGTGTACTCGACATAGTTTCCCACAAGAATTTCAACAAATCTTTCAACAAGTGTTCACTAAACTCATTTTAGACGGTTACGTGTTTTAATCTCGTTTACGCTAACAGCAGCAAAACAAATTCCTGAGCCGAGGTTAATCAGTGGACTAGTCAAGTGGGACATCTTCAAACATCAAACCAATTAAATCAAACAATTTCATACATAACCAAAATCATATCTGACAGTGTTGACATATCCACGACGACCACGCATAGATGGAAAATAAGCATCGATAATTATTCACCCAAACATAAAGTGAACTTAATTAGGCAAAAATACACATTAAGGGAAGGAACGGAGAGAACTAGAAACCCTTCAATAAACATTTCGTGAATAATTTGTTAAAACAGAAACTTGCGCCTATCGATTAGAGACATGCCAAAAAATATTAGTAAACTGGGACTAGATGACCCGAACCATTTCAAACTAATGTTTACTTCTGACAACCACGCAGTTCAATATTTAGAAATATATTTACACATTACATAGAAACACGCCAACCAATCACAAAAGCAATCTTTAAACTAATATCATACTAAAAAACGTTACAAAAAACCATTAACATATTTAGCATCAACTTTAAGAACTGGTTATTTTGTGAATGTTTGGAAACATGCATTATTCTAATGTTTTCCAAAACAAACAAAGATAAGAAAAATGTCTCCAGCTATTTCCCTATTAATTTACGAACAACTATTACAAATATTTTTGAAAAAGTTAGTTATCTCCAGCTTAATGAAGAAGTTACAAAACTGAGTATTCTCCCAAGTTTTTAATTTGGGTTTAAAGAAGGCTGCTCCACCTACCACCAACTACAGACCGAGACCATCGAACGATGTTTTTAAAGTAACGGATACGTAACAGAATTATTTTTAAACATGCGTTAAGCCTTCGATTGCGTATAGACAGATGACTTAAAATATAAAATTGCACTTTTTCAATTACCCAAGTACATTAAATCCTTATTATTCTAGTTCACCATCAATGTAAATACAAGTTTATCTATTATTATTATTATTAAATCTATACACGTACTGGGCCCTTCCTATTCAACATTTTTATGTTTGACTTCCCTGTTTCTAACGCAGACTTTGAGATGTTTGCAAATGACATGGTCGTGCTAACCAGTTATAAACATCTAGAACAAGCAATCGTTAAACTTCAAGTTTCCGCCGATATTCTAAGCAGATGATTCAAATAGTGAAACTTATCAATTAATCATTACAAATTTCAGGAAAATATTTACACTTAGAAACATAAAAAGTCCATAATTTATTATAAACATGGACTATATTATTCAGTAGAAGGTTTGTGATAAGCCCGTAAATAAATACTGGGCTTACACAGAAATACCACATACTAAAAATACTGAATGATGGTCATACCCGATTAATCCCAATTTATCCAATCATATACAGGAAGTGTTTTATAAAAGTCGAATGTGTGATTCTACTATACGAATCACATCGTACGTTCTTTGCATCTTTACGGGTGATATGGATGCATACTTCAAAACTAATCTAAACCGAATTCAAATCCTACAAAATACAATCTTTCGAATAAGTCAAAGTTTCTTAGTTCATCACTAATCAACAGCTCCATTACGAACTAGTTATACCTACAATTTAAGAACACATTGCAAAAATGACTAAAATCTTCACGAAAATCTAACAACTGCATCGCTGCTACCTTTTACGAATTAGGTCGCAGAAGTATCCATACCCGCTTAAAACGCAAGCTACCCCAAGACGTATAATTAAGTGATAGTGGTGATAACTAAGTACCAAATTAACTTTAAAATAATTTTAGTGATCAAACGGCATATCTAACTGATTACGTTTATAAACTTTAGTTCTATTTCAAGGATGCTTAGTTTATAAAGACCTACAAAGATGTCGAAGTTTTTCATTTAAAGGTCCGCTAACTAAAATTCACCAGCTATTACAAAGGATTCCAAATGCAACTTCATTCTGCTCAGAACTCAATCGAACTCTATAAATAATTCCGTCTCTGTCTTTCCACTTAAAAATTCACTATCCTATTCTCAAGTAACCTCCGGCAATACCAATCTAGCTTCCACCAATAATCAACAAGAATTGAACATTAACGAACAGTTGTCCAATTTCCTAATAGAATTTAAATCAATGTTTTTCCAGCTTATGAATCAGAACGACATGATTTGAAATGCTCCACATAGTCATCAATAAATTAGCATAATGGGTTCACCAATTTATATTGCTCTTTGAAACGCTAACGGTATCACATTCTATTCATTTCTACAAATCCATAAAATTAACATAATGCTAGTTTCATAAACTCATGCTACTTCGAGAACAGTAATAAAGATACCAAACTACACCACATACCTAGCTAACCATCGGGATGGGACAGCCGATAGAGGTGCAGCGGTTATAATAAAAAAATCAATAGTACACCACCAATCTTATACAACAGCAAAAATTCAAGCCTCAAGCGTAAAAGTAAAAACTCGTGACTTTCGACTAGTGGTAGCATCAATCTATTGCTCCCCGCGGCATTCTATCTCCGTTGAAGTATATCAGAACTTCTTCCAATTTCTAGGCAACAAGTTCATTGTTGGAGGGAACTGGAACGCCAAAAATACAATATGGAGATCTAGGCTAATTAACTCTCTTACGTATAGTTCGCCATCTCAACCTCAATTTCTTTAGTACCGGAAAGCTTACATTGGACTAGTGACACAAATAAGTTAAATGATCTACTTGATTTTGCAATAGTCAGAGGTATAGCAAACACATATCTCAAAGCAGAGTCCAACTTTAATTTGTCCACAGATCATTCGCTAGTATTGGTAACTCTCAGTACAACAGTAATCACAAAAGAACCTCCTGTAAGATTATGCTTCAAAAACACAGAATGAGACCTTTTCAGAACACTACTTGACCAACAACTTAATTTTGAAGTCAGAATTAAAACTTCACATGACTTAGAAGAGGCCACACATTACATTACAACCCTAATACAAAATGGTAAACCCAGAAATATACTAGAAATTAACAACATTACTCGCCATCTACGAAATCTGATTGTGGAAAAGCGCAGGGCTAGAAAACAGTGTTAACCAACTAGGAACAGGACGGACAAAATTATCTACAACATACTTATGCATGAATTGCATGAGGCTTTAGAAGATGTACGCAACAAATCCTTTAAACAATATATTACACAGCTTTCCCAGCTGATCCCTCTATATGGAAAGCCACCAAAAAATTCAAACGGCCTACTATAGCAATCCCACCAATTAAAAAAATGGACAATAGCTGGGTTAGGTTACAGCAGGAGAAAGCTAATACATTTGCCGAACATGTAGCAAACGTTTTAGTTACACCTGCAGCTCCAGTAAATGGCCACGCTACGCAAATTGAAGCATTCCTTGATGCACCTTATTAATTATCACCCCTACTTAAAGCCTTCTCGCCGACAGAAGCCTGAAAACAAATCCAGACTTACCAAAAGTTGAAAAATCTCTTTATACGACTTTATAGTAGAAGAAATACTACTAGAAAAGGACTAGTTTTTCTTACTACCATCGGCATTATGAGATTGTGCCATTTTTCTATCCAATGGAAGCATGCGCAAATAATCATGAACTTACAGAGCCTTTATCTTACAGACCTATAAGTCTCCTGCCTTTAATGTCAAATATCTTCGAAAAACTACTCCTTAAAGAATTAAAGACACCCTAGACCTAGATGTACTAATTCTACATAAATTTGGATTTCGAGAACACTACTCGACAGTGCATCATGGTTACAGAATTGTTAACATGATAATGGGGATCTTAGAAAGCAGGAAAGTCTGTACAGGCATATTTTTAGATATCAAGCAGGCATTTGACAAAGTCTGGCATAAGGGAATGCTCTATAAATTGAAAATACTTCTTCCGAGTTAGCTACAACTTGTATTCAAATCCTATCTGAGCGAAAGAACATTTCAAGTAAAAATTAATGATGCAGTATCCAATCACCATAATACCACTGCCGGAGTACCACAGAATCGCGTACTGGGTCTACTTCTTTATTTAATTTATACCTCCTACATACCTACCACCCAGCACACTGTCATTGCAACATTCACAGACGATACAGCACTATTATCCATAAGTGACTTAGCAGGAACAACAGCAGAATATTTACAAAACCACCACAATTTATTAGAAGATTGGTTCAAACCCTGGAGGATTACAGTCAATAGTGACAAATCTGTCCAAATAACTTTCACCAATAAACGTGCTCAGTGTCCACAATTAGAAATTTATGATACCCCAATACCAATTAAATCTGACATGAAATACCTTGGTTTACACCTGGATGAAAACTCACCTGGCGTAAACATATATAGACCAAAATACTAATTAAACTTCCAACTGAGACAAATAACTGGCTCCTGGGCGGCGATCCCAACTCTCCCTATCCAATAAGGTTCTACTATACAAGGTCATCTTGAAACAAGTCTGGACATACGGCATCCAGTTATGGGGGTATGCAAAAGCTTCACATACTAAAATATTGCAACAATTTCAATCGAAAACTTTACGTATCCTAGCTAACCCCTCTTGGTATGTCAGAAATGATACTCTGCACGCTGACCTACAAATTCTTTATATAGCTGATGATGCGCAAGCACCTACCATAATAGGCTCCAAGGACATCCCAACCAATTAATATAACAACTCACCACGCAACTAAAAGTCAGAAGGTTAAAACGACAGTGGCCGCATGATATTTCAAGTGGTTATTAATTACTATTCAAGTTATTTCATTTTGTCATGCACTAATTGTTTAAAATATCTTGTATAACAATTTATATTGTTTAGCAGGCACAAGCTCTATTAAAAAACAAGATCTAATATAGAAATTTATTTGCGAATATTGCATCGAATAGTGAAAACGTGCTAATTAAAAATTGTGAATATCAATAATACTGATGCACTGGAAGGATGTTAAGTATTAATAAATATTTTTAAAGTAAAATACAACTATTGACAATTATTGTTATTACAAAATAACAACTAAAGCTAAAGTGACATTGCCATGCCCTACATATAAATTGTGCAGCTAAAAATTAATTAGTTTATTAAATATTGTTGATTGTTTCATACACAATTAATTTCAATTACTGTATAATATTAATGAAAAATTAATCATTGCTCATAATTAGCTTATAAATTATTCACAGGGGGTTCACATGTTTTATCACGCGCCTCCTTTCTAAAGGGATTAATATTGCAGGGTTAGGCTGCATGGTGGTGAATGCGAGCTGCTGTCACTCATATTGGTTTTGGTAATTTTCCGATTTACTCGCGTGATGTAGCTAAATTAATCCGGGAAAATTGAATATCGAAAAAACATCGGTTCGTGATGTCTCGCTGTCTGAGTCATTTCCAAGTCGGTGTGATACTGCGAGAGGGAACTCTTAAATTAAAAATGCGCTGGTATTCGTTGTTTTCTCCATATTGATCATTCCTCTGGAGCCTGCTTCCACCACCCTATTACAATCATTTTTAATGTTACCCGCGCATAATTACTCCCGTCTAATATTTTGTAACCCACAGCTAGCGACACGTTGTTCTTAATTAGTTGCACCTCCCATTAATTCAGATCGAATTACTGCCTAATGACCCACGTGGGAGCGGTGCAGAATTTCAGATGGTTTTGAGCAGCGGCGTAAAATTTAATTATGAATTAGAGAGCGGCTCCGAGCAAGTGCACCCCAAACAATGCGTATTTATCGAGCAGCGCTGCCGAACGGCGGGCTGCGCTTTGCGAAGTTCAGCAGCGCGGAAGGCTCGCCGATTTTTAAAGCGGCGGCTGGCGAGCTGCAACTCGCAAAGTTCAGCCGAGTTTGCTCCAAAGGCATTAGAATTGCTCGTGACGGGAGCACGGAACTACCCGAGCAAACTAAATGATTTCAATTCCCTCATAAGTTACACAGCAAGAGGTTTGTGCCAGCCGACACCTGGTTCATTAGATGTCCAATGAATAATTCCTGGAGACAGAGACTGCATTACGAGCTGGTGCCGTCTAATTCGGTGCCAACTTACATAATCCTGTTTTCATGCACGCCATGCCCTGAAGTCCTTTGATTGCAGAGAAAATTGAAAATTAGGTGGTAATTCAAGTAGCTCAAAACTTGCATGGGCGTAATAGTTAATGAAAGGTAACGGAGACTAACAAAAATACGATGAGGGCGTATCTTAAAATAATAAATTTAATAACTAGTTAAAAATGTGCTTAATGGCTAAGCTTCTAGTTATGTAGCATACAATGCATCATTTTTTATTTTTTAGGCGTTTTTGAACTTTAGGATGCTTTTCCTGAATAAGCCATAAGATATTGGAACAATCCGAATTTTATTACTATCAGTGTAAAGTATAGATTTAGTAGTTAAATATAAAATATGATTTCGGCCAAACGACTTCCACAGCTTCACGGACTGACTTTTCCATAATGTTATTCCATATGCGCCTCTATATCAGATATTAAAAGTTTCTGTTAGCCCTGGAATCATAACAGGATTGTTAACATAAGTATTTTCTTTCAAAATCTTAGAGGAATAAATCTAATAGGGATAAATTGCAAGATTCCCGACGCCAACAAATGTCAAACTCTTCCAAAATTTGTAGAAAAAATTTCGAGCAATTCACAATACTTTTATAAAGCAAAAACCAAAAAAATGTTAAACGAAAAAGAAGTACATTTGGAACACATGTATGAGGGGCGTACAAGTTCTAAGGTCTCCAATTTTTTTTCACCGGTGAGAATAAGTAGAAAGATGGGATTATTTTAAAAGACGTGGACAAGATTTCTGTATTTGCAATATAGATAATAGCACCATGCAGTGTACACATGTCGAGTTACCGCCATTCTAGTCAGTGTTGTTTTGCATACTTTAAATTTTGTGTACAAAAAAACTTGTAATTATCCATTTTCTTTCCTTACGTCGTTTAAAATTTATCGCCAATTTTGCGAGATATGCGGCGAAGGCATTATCAATGTCAAAAACGTGCGTTAATGAATGCAAAACTTTAAAGACAGCCAAGAGTTGTGTGACAATGAACCAGCCAAACCGAAACCGTGATTGCGCGAGTAAAGCAAGTTGTTATAGAAGACCGTCGATTAGGTGTGAGTGATATCGCTTCTTAACTTAGCATTTCCGTAGGATCTGCGGAGTTTATTTTGTGTGATGACCTAAAAATGCGAAAAGTTTTTTCAGCGTGGGTCCCACGAATGCTGACCGACGAATGCAAGGCTGCGCGGATGACAATGTCTCAAGACATGTTGACACGTGGTGCCGCCATGAATTTGCAACCATGAAGGGCTCTCTTTGTGGCCGCCCGTTTTTCATTGAAACTGCTGATGCATCAGCGATTTTCCAGTGACCAGAAGACACCTCTAAAGAAGTGTTCTCAGCAGCTATGTAATCACGGCGACAACGTTGATAAATATGTGCGTCTAGACGGAGGTTAAGTTGAGCAGTAAGAGAAGTTTCAACTTTCTTGGACAAGTACTTGTTTAGAAACAAATTAGGAAACTTTAGACTCGAGCGCACCTCGTACAAGGTCCATCCCAAAAGAAATGAGCCTTATTTTTTTTCGGACGCGAGTGTACATTCCGGCGTGCTCTGACGCTTGGGGCAGGTGGTGGGGGGTCTTAGCTTCCATACGCGGTCGGTGCAAGTCGGCTCTGAGCTCTCGGAGCGGCAGGACGGGTGTTTCCGTGAATGTCTATTTTCAATTTTCGACACGGCGCGATGGATTCAAAAATCGATCAACGCTACGCAATTAAATTCTGCTTCAAACTCGGCAAGAATGCTACCGAAACGTTTGGAATGCTTCAGGAGGCCTTCAAGGATGATTGTTTATCGTACTCGCAAGTTAAAAGTGGCACAAAGCATTTAAGGAGGGCCGCGAAGAGGTGGCCGACGAACCTCGGTCTGGACGACCGTCAACCTCCCGAACCGACGAGAACGTGCAGCGAGTGCGCGATTTTTGAACGCCGATCGTCGGTTCAGTGTTTATCAAGTAGCAGATGCCCTAAACATTCCGAAATCGACAGTACATCGAGTCATTTCCGAGGATTTATCGATGCGGAAGGTGTGCGCCAAACTTGTGCCGCGGGTGTTGACTGACGAACAAAAACAGCTCCGGGTGGTTCGGTGTGAAGAACTCTTGCAAATGTGCGAAGATGACCCGGAGTTTTTAAACAAAGTGGTAACAGGAGACGAAACATGGTGTTTCCAGTACGATCTGGAGACAAAAAGGCAGAGCGCTGAGTGGCACACCACCGCGTCACCCCGGCCGAAGAAAGCTCGGATGAGCAAATCCAGGACCAAGACAATGCTCGTCGCCTTCTTCGACGCCAGGGGGATTGTGCACTACGAGTTCGTACAACCCGGACGCACAGTGAATGCCGCCTTCTACCTGGAAGTCCTCAAAAGACTCAAAAGAAAGGTCACAAGTAAGCGGAGCGCGATCAAAAACGACTGGAGTTTGCACCACGACAACGCGCCGAGCCACACCGCGTTCATCGTGACCAAGTACCTGGCCCGGATTCAACTCGGCGTGGTTCCCCAGCCTCCCTACAGCCCGGACTTGTCTCCCCCGGACTTCTTTTTGTTTCCGCGGTTGAAAAGAGTGCTAAAGGGCAAGCACTGGGACTCGGTTGAGGACATCCAAGAGAATGTCACAGCAGCCCTCAAGGACATCCCTAAGGAGGCCTACCAGGAAGCCTTCCGGACTTGGAAGACCCGTCTCCAAAAGTGCATTGATGCAGGAGGATCCTATTTTGAAGAATTTTGAGGTGTTGTAGCGATCTGCTCAATAAAACTATTTTTTTTTGAAAAAGGCTCATTTCTTTTGGGATGGACCCTGTATGTTACTATTACAAAATTTTATAGGTTAGATAGTAGAATAGAACAACAATAGAAAAATTACATAATTATTTTAATTAACTCTAAATTAATACCAATACTTGATTAGTTAGCTCGTGTTACTGATAATTATTACCTTTTAGGTATAAAATACATTACTTTCTATAACTGTTTCTTTTTTGGAAATATAATTATACTAAGCTTAAATTGGACATTCGACTAATTTCATTGTCATTGTGGGTTTCTTCTTTGATACGATGTTTATTAAATTTTGAAATGTTTGAGATGTTTACATTTCGTGGTACAATTCAACCTTCTAATTTTGTTGATGACGAACAAGGATTGAATTAAATCCTTAATAATATATTTATATTTGTACAAGTGTATGTTTAAAGAAACACCATATTATTCTCATATAATTTAAGATTCTTTATAATACGAAATTAAAAATATTGTTAAATTAAGCATCCACCATAAAAGCAGTTGGAAAGTGTAAAAAGTATACATTTTGGTAAATATTTTCCTCTAAAACTTCTTAACACGCTATTTGGCAGTGTTCTGTGGTTAAATTCCTATGTCATATGGTCTACCGCAACGGAAAATCTCCTAGCTTTTCAAATACAAGTAAGTACTTGTTTGAATCTAGAAGCGTAAACATCGCAGATACACGCGATAAAAGTTTAAATCCAAGTGCACTGTTCGATAAAACGGCTGCGGCCTCCTTATCTCGTATCGCGAACCCGAGTTTGCTTAAGTTATTTTAATCAAGAAAGAAACATAGTTAACAACAGGTAATTTTGATTTAACAAATACGACAATGTTATAATCAGGACATGAAACTGGATTTAACTACAATTTAAGCCAGCCCCTACCTCATCGTTCGCCAAATGTACACTTCACACAATTTCCAACTACCTACCAAAATCAACCTATGATAAACACTCAACTATCATTACCCTACATTGCACCAACTAGTCAACCTTCACAAGGACCAAGTAATGCCTTTCCCCCTAACCAGGAACAATACTTAGCAATGCAATCTTCAGGACTCTATCAGCCTTGAAATTCCCGGCAACTGTACAGGTTAACCTCAACGTCTGACGACGAAATGGGAGACGATCCCCACTCAAAAGAGAACATCGCATCTAAAGAAAACCCCTGACAAATATTTAAGACTACTAAACGAAAGAAAGTTAGAAAATCACATGATACGGTATCCTCAAACACTTTACCCCTTTCCAACAGTTTTTCTGCACTAGCTAATTCCCAAAATCCAACCCCCATAGACAATTCAACAAATAAAAACAATACTCCCAAATATAAAACCATAGAATCTGATGAAATCGCCAAACCCCCGTCTATATTTGTTTATGGAGTCCTAGATCTACCAAATGAAAGCTACACTAGCAGATGTAGCAGAAGAAGAGCAATATGTCACTAAAAGCCTGGCAAATAACACAATTAAAATCTCATAAAATATTCCTGATATATTCCGTAAACTAGTTAAATACATGCGCGAAAATAAAATTATACATCACACCTACCAACTGAAAGACGAACGAGCGTTTAGAGTAGTCATCAAAAATCTTTATCACTCGATTCCACTTGAAGACATAAAAACAGAAATCACTAGACAAGGACACCAAATTAGAAACATCATGAATGCTAAACATAGAACCACAAAGGAGCCAATGAATCTATTTTTCATGGACTTATAACCATCTAACAATAATAAAGAGATATATTCCATTCAATCTTTACTACACAATCGCATAACAATTGAACCGCCAAGAACAAACCGAAATGCTGTCCAGTGAATGCGATGCCAAATGTCCGGTCATACAGAAGCACATTGCTCCCTTTGTGTGCGTCAACTGCAGCGGTAATCACAGCACAGCCAGCTGCAAGAAGAGCAAGGACACGCCAGCAACGTGTGCACTGTGCGGAGGAAACTTCTACAAAAGTAGAAATACCAATTCCAAACCGCCAACAACCCAATCCCCAATCATAAATAGACAAAGTTATATATCGAACTTCCCGCATTCGCCTATATACGCTAATATTACCAGTCACCAAGAACCCCAACAACAAATCCCTTCTGACCAGTCTCTTAACCTTACCTTAAACAAATTCCTAGAAGAATTCAAATCCATGTTCTTCCAACTCATTCAGCAGAACAGCATGGTCCTTAACATGCTGACAATGTTAATAAGCAAAACAAATAATGGAAAAATTCCTCCTCATTGCACAATGGAACGCCAACGGCCTCTTAAATCACAGAGACGAAGTAATACTATTCCTAAAACATAACTACATCGACATAATGCTAATTAGTGAAACGCATTTCACGGAAAAATCGTACATCAAAATTCCTAACTACCATTTATATTACACTAACCATCCAGACAAAACAGGACATACTGGAACCGCTATATTAATCAAACAAAATTTAAAACATTACTCTCTCCCCAACTACGAGAAGGAATCTCTCCAGGCTACTTCCATCAAGGTGCTCACCCTCCCCTATGAAATAACCATTGCGGCTGTCTACTGCCCCCCAAAACACAATGTGACTTCGACCAGCTCTTCCATACCCTGGGTCCCAAATTCGTATCAGGCGGCGACTACAACAGTAAACATACTGCGTAGAGCTCCCGCCTAGTTACTACAAAAGTCAGATAGCTATATAAAACTATACAAGACAATAAATACGTCTACCTTTCAACAGGGACCCCGACATACTGACCATCCGATCAGATCAAAATCCCCGATCTCCTCAATTTCTTCGTCATTAATGGAATATCACCAAACTACATGGGCATCTCCCCAAACTACGACCTTTCCTCGGACCACTCCACGATCATAGGAACTATAAGCGCAAGTGTCCTAATCAAAAATCTCTCCGCACGGATCCATAACGCTTCAACTGACTGGGATTTATATCGGCACATTCTTCACGATGGCATTGACTTGAAAGTCAGTTTAAAAACCCCTCTCAAAATCGGTACAGCAGTTACCAAATTAAATTCTCTGCTAACAACTACAGCACAGCAAGCTACCCCGCCTAAGGTGCAGAGAAAAGTCAATTCATACACACATGTTCCTCTAGAAGTTAAACTTATAGTTGCCCAAAAGAGGAAAGTCAGAACCAAATGGCAAAAGAGCCATCATTCAGCAGATAAAACAAACCTCAATAACCTTGGAAATCAGCTTAAGGCAAAACTCAAATCCCTGAGGGAAGACTCGTTGAATGCCTACCTCTCAACCATAAACCGAGACCAGTCAAATCATCTTTAAAACCTCAAACCACATCCCCACCAATACAAAAACTTCCTCCAGCTCTAGGATGGGCCAAGAGTGACAAAAAAGGCGGATTTGTTCGCTATTCACCTATTTGGAGTATTCCAAACACATGATGAACCATCCAACGTTAACCTCCCAGACCAACCAGCACCTGAACCGAATACATCTCCCATACTACTAATAACACCGAAGATTATAAAATCTGAAATTCAGAGCTTAAATCTCAAGAAAGCACCGGGACCGGACAAAATTACACCGAAAATGCTCCGTGAGCTTCCACGAAAAGGAATAGTTCTGCTGACGTACATATTTAATGGTATACTCCGACTTCAATATTGACCGAAATAATTTAAGATCGCAGAGATAATACTCATCCCTAAACCAGGTAAAGATTCCAGCAATGCGTTATCAAAGCGCCCCATAAACCTGTTACCAGTTTGCTCCAAACTCCTTGAAAAGTATGTCTCACAAACCTTAGACCCAGAATTCACGGCAACTAACTGAATCCCTGATTATCAATTTGGCTTTCGCCGAAACCATTCTACCATATAACAATGCCATCGCATCACGCAAGAAATTAACACAGCATTCGAACAGTCAGCCTACTGTATAACTGTTCTTTTGGACATTCGCCAGGCGTTTGATAAAGTCTGGCACAAAGGGCTCAAACTCAAAATACATTAAATCTTACCTCCTCAATTTCATAAACTTTTGGACTCCTATCTAACAGACAGAAAATTTCGAACACGCGTTAACGACGAAGTCTCTCCAGTGTACCCAATCCAATCTGGGGTCCCACAGGGTAGCGTTCTGGGTCCCTTTTTTTATACGTTATATACCTCAGACTTTCCAACCTCCCCAACCACTACTATAGGAGCATATGCCGATGACACAATTATACTTGCGAGACACACGGACTTAAACCTCGCTGTGGAATATGTCCAAACTCACCTCAGCTTACTTGAAGACTGGCTCTAGCGCTGGAACATTAAGGTAAATGAGTCCAAATCTACTCATGTGACCTTCACTTTTCGCAAAGGGATGTGTATTCCACTACATCTTAATAACATCGAGATACCACAATCTCCATTAATGAAATACTTGGGACTACACCTGGACAGCAAGCTCATATGGAAGGAGCACATTACTAAGAAAAAAAAACATATAGAGCTCAGATTTAAAACCATTTACTGACTACTAGGCCGACACTCCCCATTATCCCTCTCTAACAAAATCCTTATCTACAAAACCATCGTTATACCAATCTGGTCCTATGGAATAGAACTTTGGGGCTGTGCTTGCAAAACTAACCTCGCAATCATGCAACGAAGTCAATTTAAAATCTTAAGATATCTCGATGATGCTCCCTGGTACATCACCAATCAGATGATACACGACGACCTCGGCATCCCGATGCTCAATACGGTAATACAGGTCAGAACCAGGAAACATATTGAAATACTTACCACCCATGACAACCTTCTTCTCCAAGAACTTCCACACCATTAAGTCATTAGACACCTCAAGCGCCGCTGGCCTACAGACCTCCACTGAAGAGGACCACACATGGGCCCAACACCTTAGCACTATTTTCTAGGACAGGACCAGTCACTGGACGGGCCCTCATCATGTCAATTTATAAACCAAAATATTAGTTTAAAGAAATACAATGCATTCTGATTGCTAATGTAAAAAATAAATTTAAAAAAATAATAAAATAAATACAAGTAGCTTCTAGTTATATTACCACTGTACATGTATTACAGTTTTTTTATGAACCACATACACACAAGTTTTTAATTAAAAAAAGTGCTAATTTTTTGTTGTGCGACCATGAGAAAATACAGCCTCAACCTCCACCTTCCCTGTTGCTCAGGTTAGAACCTCTTTAGTCCTGTTTAGGAGTTGTTAAAGTGATGAGCGAACAGAAGGTACCGCGCAGTGTGGAACAACACATTGTGATTAAATTCCTCGTTGAAGAATATGTCCCGTCCGTTGAAATTTATCGCAGACTCTAACAACAGTATGGAGAAGAGTATCCTCTTACGAACCTGTGTGATTAGGTAGTGTAAATGCTTTAGAGAAGGTAGAGAAAGAGAATGACCCCATGATCGTCGGATGAGAACATCTGTCATCGAATCAAATATTGTTCGCGCAGCGCACTTATTTGTGAGATTATGCGCAGCACTATCAAGGAACTTGGAGCAATGCTATCCATCAATGTTGGTAACGTAGAGACCTAGTGAAAAACCATTTGCACTGTCGCAAGGACGTGAACAAAATGGTGCGCATGCAAGCTGCTAGTCGTTTTCTACAACAGTTTGAGACGAAGGTGATGCATTTTCGAAGTCTATAGTGACCATGGTTGAAACATGGTGCACTACTTTATCTCCAAGAGAGCCTAAAGAAGCTCTTTAGCAGAAAAGTGATAGCAACGTTTTTCTGGTTCTAGCTGGGGGTTATTAAAAAATGTAAACTTTCTGCCTATTTCCACAACAGTACAATGCAGCTTATTACTTCTGGCAACAGACGTGAAGAAAAAGATCCGATTTAAGTGGAAAATAGGTTTGAAAGCGGGCAGTCTTAAGACAGTGCACGCCCCTATTAGGAGAACAACATAATAATGGAAACTCTTTGGAAATTGAATTGGAACCCTAGTGATTTCTACGTGTTCGAAGGCTCAAATTAAGCTTGTAAGGTATGCAGCTTTACGGATAACGACACAGTTATCCAGAGTGTTAGAGAGTGAATACACCGCCAACCAAAAGCCTTTTTTGAAAAGGGCATCAGGATGCTTTCTAAACGTTAGAAAAAATGTGTTGACTCTAGATGGGAGTACGTTAAAAACTGAAATGTGCAGGTAAATGTTTAACAATATGTTTTTTGTAAAAAATTAGTCCCAGTCATATTTATACCACCTTGTATACTAGTGCAGAAGTTAAAAGACAAACAAATTAAGAAATGGAAGCAGATTTATATAAGAGTACAAGATAAATAAAGGAGCAAATTCGCAAAATAAGTACCAAATGTGATAGATCATTACCTTCTTGAAAGATTACTTAAGGCATTCGCTGAAGGAAAGAAAATACCAAGCAGGTCACTTTATCGACCTGCTTGGTATTATAGAGTAAGTTAAGTAAGAGCGCGTGCGGTTAATGTAGAGAAAAAATTATTTAAAACATTTTTAAATACATGGGTACGTTGTACTCATCAGAACATTTTGTATCAATGTGTCCAGTCACAACTGACCTCGATAATTTTTTGGCATTTTTGACGCATGGTTTTGACCAAATTGATGGTGCATTCATTCGGCAAAGACCTCAAAATGCAACGAATTTTTCATGTTAACCGCTTTGAAGTGAACACTATTTCCATGAAACTTGGGTTTATGTATGCCCACACATTCTCAATCGGATTTGCATCGGACGACTGCCACGGCTAATCAAGTGCAACGATGCTAGGCTGCTCTTTGTTTGGGGTTGTTGTCCTCCTATAGGATCCAGTTCTTGTTTTTCATGATGTACCAACATTCGGTAGTCGGTAATATTTTTTTTAAATCTCGAAAATTTTTGGAGCACTTCGGTTGTACGTAAGCAGATGCAACGTCCCGAAACCGACTTTTAAGAAGCAGCCCCAAAGATACACTTTTACTTTAACAGTCCGCTAAAACAACCTGTTAGTTGAGGTTGACGAGACTTGTTGGACAACAACATTTCTCCAAGCAAAAGCTTCGTCCGTAAAAATTACTTTGCTTCAATTTTGCCCAAGCAAGTCGTTTTGTCACATGATTTTCCCCTAACAAAGATTTCTTCACTGAACTACATTTGATATTATACGGAGATTGGTTCGAATAGCTATGTACCATACGTCTACATTTTTGTGTTTTAATTTTGTTGTTTCTAGACGCAATTTTAATCCCAGGTTCCGCAAAAACGAGTTCAAGATCTGTTTTTTTAACTTTAGGGGACACTTTGCCTGTCGAACTATGTTTCAGCAAGTCATCAACTGTTTTTCTTTTCTTACATCGCCCACTTTCTGACGAATATTTTCGACTTAACAGCCGTTGCATGAGCCGTTTTCGGACAATTCGGGTGAGTACAGAGAAATACAGCTCGTAGCGCGACGCGTTTGCGTCACTCCCGGTGGTTTACGCAAGAATTTAATGAAAATTAAATTTTTTGTACAAATCATTGAGGGCAAAGGTACGTCTCATGGAAGAATTAGGAAGGTACCTTTTACCACCTGCTAATTATGCCGAACACGCTCTTACGTAACTGACTGTATGCTCTGTACAAATGCAGACTTCTGGCCCTCTTTCTCGGCATCTACAACGTATTAATATCTGACCATCGCTTCAGTATAAACAAAATTAGGATTTAATGAAAAAAAACGTTTCTGTGCCACTTGTGCTTACAAAGGCTTCTCCGTTGTCCGTTTTAGTCTTCATTGCTGGTGAAAAAAAATCAGTGGTTGTTGCAAGGTAGGACGTTGTGTTGTTAATTTCATTATAAATAATTGATATTAAACAATAGACAATTAGTGCCGTGTAACAGTGCACCATTGTTTTGCTAGGACACTTAAATGGTATACAATTGCAACTTTGTAAAGTTGACGATCTTTCGGTTCAGCGTACTACTTCAAACCTCAATCTTCGCGAATGAGTAAATTCTTCAACCCACTGTTTTTATATTGGCAACACTGCACTATTATGTCAGCCAAATGATTGACTTAATTCTCGTATACCAACATCCCCTTTATGGAGTTTAACGATACGCCCTCGCTAACTTGTTGGTAATGTAAGGGCTACATTATCAAGTCAGGAACGAGGCATTTCTACGCCGTGTAAGTTGCACGTGTCAAATCTGAATGGCCTACAATAACTTTATGTATATTTTAGAAGTCATGTTGCTATTTTACCATAATTTATATAATAACACCTCACTAGCCATAAACACAATATCTGACAATTACCACTAGTTAATTTAAAATATTAAATTTTCTTCCTGAAGGCACTTCCTGAATATTTTAAATGCAAAAGTTACTTTATTTTTAATAATTGTTAAAAAAATTTGACATTGTTTCTTGTGGATTTATTCGCTGTAACCTCTTACATTTGCTACAAGAGTTAAGTATTTGATACAACAAATACCAAAAACCCACAAAAATTTCTTCAAAATAAAATATACATATAAAAAATTAGGTTCACTTGAAAAATCGCGTCAATTTTTGGAGAACGCGACATTTCAGCATCTACTTTAATGACAATATCAAGAAATGGGAGTTAGTTATTTTCTCGTGGTCTTAATTTACTTACTCTCTAAGGAAAACTATAAATCATAGCCCACTTCGCTATTTATTGAATCCAAAGTGAATGTTTGGTGCTTGACAAATGCGAAAGAACTATCGCCTATATGTACAGCCAAAAAATGTATGGGGTTTAATATTTGTCTGTCTATGTAGTTCTGTCATAGTCGTCACCTGGTATTTTGTAAACTCCTTGGTATTAGTGGAGATAATGGTTACTAGCTGAGCGGATAATGTCAACTATTTTATTGCTAGTTGTAAAAAGAGTTTGCGTTTGTTCTTTTTGGAAGGCAAAAACTCTTTTACTTGGTCAGAAAAATCATGAGTTTTGCAATTTTTGTCTTTTTAATATTTTTAATATGTCATTTTTTGGCGCATCGGTTTTGTATTAAGTTTTACAAACGCTCTTAATTTTAGTATATTGGAAAGATTAAAGGACCTGATAAGAGAAGATTTGAAACTAAGCGCGTTGTACAAGGTGATGATGAGATATGATGAAGAAAATTGTTTTGATTATTTTTTAAAGTAAATTTGTAATTTGGTGTAGGAGGGAAAGAATTCCGGAAGCGTATCTTGTCTATGTGGGCAGATAGCGAAGGTCTAATTGACACATCATATTCAGTAGGTAGATTTTAGTTCAACAGAACACAAAATCTTTGTTTCAAAAGCGGCGACAAAAAGATTTGCTATAATTAGTACAAATGAGGAAACCAAAAGGACATCGTTATTCTGGTTATAATATTTATTTTAAAAGTTAAGTAAAAAGAGAATAACGTCTATAAGCGTAAGGTATCGGGTATTGGAATATTGGTAAATAAGGAGACAACACCAAATTAATTTTGGTATCATCTTTGCGTATAGCAAAGGTTTTGAGTGAGTGGAAGAACAAACTTTCTAGCTATGAATCGTAAAACCATTTTTTTTATAAATCTGATGGTAAATTTTGGAATTCTAACGGATATCGGGTGGTAGGTTTGAGTTTAACATAAATGGTGAGATTGTTAGATATGTGATGATAATCGCATTATTTTAGTAAGTTTTCTATATTACTGCTATAATCTGATGTATTTAGTCAGCAAATAGATACACAATTACCTATGTTATTAAGTTTTTCTTGTAGAAGTTTGTCTTGGTACATAAATTTTGTAATATTATTTGGCATACTAATTTTGTAAACAGTTATTTAAAACGTTCTAATTCAGTCCCAAATGTTTTTGAATTTTTTACAACTTTCACAGATTGTGCTACATTTAGATCAAGTTTGCAATATACACCCCTAAGCGTAGTTAAAATACGGAAACTATTGGAAGATGAAAGGAGAGATTATGAAATATATATTAAATTCTGGTTTGATTGATATTAAAACGAAATCTATTTGCCTCATGATTTCTTGTCGCAAGGAAATTCCTTAATGTAGTCTGATCTTATTAAATAACAAAGCGCAAAACTTATATCATCTACATATGTAATTTTATTTTTGTAAAGACACTCATATTTCAACTGCAACCCCCATGAACTGAATATTAGACAAAATTTAGACAAGTAATTTTTATTTAGCCGTTTTAGTATGTCTGGATTCAGTATACGACGTTGTTAATTATGATTACCTAGTATCGTATAATTTGAATCTTTGAAAGTTCACAGATAGTATGTTTTCGTCTAAATTGATTTCGTCGTTATCTCTTTATAATCAAAGTATAATCCTTCGTTACACTTGCGCAATAATATCTTTAGTTCTAATACATTTTTGCAGATTTTTTTAATTATCTTAATTTGTTGTTATTATATCTCTGTTTATTATGTAACTAAATTGTTAACAAACTGTGTGGTAGACGGTCAAAAAATTTAGTTTGAGAACAAAGTTTAATACCACTAAAATGACCAAACTGTAGTGCAACGCGACTAACATCAATTAAATGGCAAATATTGCTTTTTTGTAAATTAAGAGGGTTTTCATTGCGGAAGTAGTCGCTTGTCGGTGAGAATAAAATATATCTTTGTGTAGAATAGGTTAAGGAACATGAAAACAGAACCTTAGAGTAGTGTCAGATAATGGTATTCAGTCAGGAGTAATATTTTAAAAGTTTTTTTAGGCTAAATGTGTACTGTGTACATTTAAATATCCAACTGCTATTATGATATCGAAATGCACGTCTGGGTAAAGAGTTCTCACATTGTATCTGGGATTATAAATGCTACAAGGTACCTTGAAATATTGCAAATGAACATGTTGCCTAGCGGAAAATATTGGTTTTGAAATAAAGATCTCATTTTCCATAAGAATAATATACATTGTTGTAGGGCTTAACATACTTAAGAGATTCAATTTTCATCGCAATTTTTCTTTTTCTTTTTCTTACTATTCTGGTCCAATTGTTTATCGGTAAAATTTGGCACTAGTTTTGCCAAATACATTTTGTTTTGCCACATATTCTTCGTAACATCTTTATTTTTTGTTTCCAACATTTGCCTCGTATTTTAAAGAGCGTTTTCGTTGCCTTTTTCAATATTTCAGTAGTTATTTTTTCTTATTAGACCACATAGGACTCAAAAAACTCGGTTACTTGAGCTTGTACTTAATCTTTTGGTAGACTATAACTTTCAAAATCTATATCAAGATATTATTAGCTAAATTTTGTTGTATTATGTCATCGTTTAGTTCTAATTTACATCGCATGGCTTTTTTACTAATAGACAAAAATTTAGATTTCTTAATGGATATTTTCCAATTATATTTTTTATATACTTTCATTATTTTCATAGGTAATCTCTATAACTGATCTATTTCTGCAATTAATATATAGCTGCGTCAGCGAAACAGTGTCCATTTCACTTTTAAGTTTCCACTAATTTTATCCATTGTGATATTAATAGTAGGCGGTGAAAGGAGCTGTTTTCCCCAACTCTTCGTTTATATGGGCAATGTGTGTGCAGCGCGCGCACACGTCAGTGCTTGTGTGCATATTTGTGTGACTATGTGTCAAAAGGGCGTATTTTTCTTATGCGTTTTTGGAAAACCATGTAATTTTGGTGTTCTTGATGGTTTGTTAAGGGTATAAGGAGTTTTAAGGTATATTCTTGTGTTGTTGTGTACTTGACTCTAGGAATCGATATTAGTAATTTATTCATTTTGGCAATATCCTTTGAGTTGCTGAGAATAACTATAGTATGACCCCAATTGTAGCAAACCTGTTTATGACCGATTTTACAATAAAACCGCCGCTTCTTTTCCATTGAGACCTCTTTGTTGGTCAAAGTACAATGACGGTAGTTTCGTCATCTAGCCTAATTAATAAGACAGGCTCTCTCTATTTTTCCCATCTAAATAAATTTTGTACCAACATCAAGTTCATCTCTTCGCTGGACACCCTTATATTAAAAAATTCTTTTAGCGACAGTATTTATTATACTACCTACAAAAAACCTACCTATGCTAATTTTTAACTAAATGTTAAAACTTATCATCACTCTGGTCTCAAACTTTCCTACACTAAGGACTAACAAAACTGAAATTAATGCCGTAACCAAAACTCTAGTTACATAACAACAAAGGCACAAAAAATAGTACAATCACGAGCTTCTTAACCTTCTAAAGTATTCTTGCTTTACATTAGTGTTACTGTCAAAGTAGACGGCATACAGAACAAACAAAATGTATAAACAGTTTTTATGTCTAACAACCAAATAGCTAACTTTATCTGAGAGGCTAAGAACCTTTACTCTCATAAATCCCAAAAGTCTATGAAATACCTTAACTCATAGAACCTGCGTAGATCGAACAGACAGATAAATATCAAGACACATATATATATAACCATTTTTTGCTGTACGAAAAATATAACTGGACATAAAATTAATTTTTAGGTTCTAAAACAGTTGGTCCGATCTCCCATTCCACCAGCGGAATCATTTCTGAGGCTATTGAAATAAAAAAAACACTCCCCATACCTGAATACTCACAACAATGGTCAATGTGTATATGCTGTTTGAAAACTACTAATTTATTTACGTAACCAGTTATGCACCTCGTTTAAACACAATTTTTCAACCCTGTGCGTTCCTCGAAAAAGTGAAGAGAAGGACACAATCTTCTTATGTGACTAACAGTTCTCTTTGGGGAGTAGGCAGACTGAGATCTCCACTAAACAACTAACTCGAATCTCTTGATAATAGCACCAAAGTGGACGCCAAACTTCCTAAACAACGACGCGGTTTAACCCGTATACCTAATTGTTGTTACTTAAAAACACACATCGCTTTGTGCACAGAAAATGTTACCTATATTCTTTATTGACTTCAAACCAACTGTCACTAATGAGAGGCGCAAGATATAAAATAATTAAACTGTTTATAAATATTCATAGAAACACCTAAAAACTGCACACAAAGGCTATTAACTTAATATGAAGACGTCACAAACCCAGATGACATTTTTTCCCAAATTTTATCAATTTATTTTTAGCATATACGATCGTAAATTAAACAAATCTATTTTTGTTTTATATGAATCATTACTCAATTTGGAAAAAATACAAAACATTCTTAAGTAAACGGGTCTTTTCTTAGGCGAACTAATAAAATTAGAGAAAAATTCAAAATTTGTAAAGTGAGAATATTCTGAAGTAGTAGATTTAATTTTCTAACACAAAATCGTTCAAAGGGATGTAACAGAGACGGTGAAATTGAATTTTTTAAGTTTTTCGGTTTACTCAAGAATGTACAGAGGGTTAAAGATAGGATAAGTGGACGAATTGACATTTTAGTTATTTATGTATAAATGGTTATCTCACCAAAAAAGACATCATACTGTCCAAAACAATGCCCTCTTTGATTATTAATTGAAATTTGTTCAAATGAAGAACAATGGAACGCCATAAAGCTGATCCCGGACTTGAGGTCGAAGTGTGGTTCTGTATGGTCTTTACAAGATTCTGAACAACCAAAAGTAGAAGAAAGTCATAACAACAAGTCAGGTGTGATTTCGCTTGACTAAAGATTAAAGAAGAATATATTACGTCAAGAGAAGCGAAAAGAATTCGAAATGTACAGAGCTCTGCCGAAAACAATCGTTTGCAAAAGGATTCAAATTGTGGGCGGGGTGTCTTACAACGGTAGAAATGATTTTCATTTTATTTAACCGAATTTTAAAGTCAATAGTAAATACTATTGTGACCTAATTTTAAAGAAGATTTTGACCAGAGATGCTTGGCGATTCTATCCAAATGATTACTTTCATCAGGATTCGGCTTCGAGTCTTACATCCAAATGAACAATAGAATGGATGAGGCCTCAAATGAAGTTTATCACAATTGATATGTAGATGCTCAAGAGTCCGGATGCTGCTCCAATGGCTTATTTTGTTTGGGAGTATTTTAAAAAACGTCTTTGAAATGCCAAAACTTAAGACTCTGATAGATTTAAAAACAAAGAATTTTAGAAATCTTATAACGATTAGTTTTTGTAAATTTTTTTTTTATATAACACGCACTAAGCGTATACATTGCAACTAGTAAATACTATCTAGCAATTTGTTCTTAATAAATTCTCACTTAAATTCAAGTTTAAAGTCTTAAATCTAGGTAAGTCTTAGCAGTTGGTGGATATACTCCCATTGGCGCACTCCACATATGTTAAAAACACTTCGTTCACATGTTTTAATTGCTCATAATTCACTTAACTTAACTTACACTAGTTCAAAAGGTTTTGCCTTTTAGCCTACGTATAAGTCCACTGTTGTCGAGTAATTGTAGCACTTCGACATTCACATGTTCATGTAGTCTTGTTTCGTGTTTTTCGCAAACCGTTTAATTTCCTCACTGACCATAGGCACTTTTAGGTCCCTGTGGATGTCTTCATTTCTAATGTACCATGGAGCGTTGACGATGCTGCGCAGTACTTTGTTTTGAAAGGTTTGAATAATTTTTACATTAGATTTCTTTGTGCATCCCCACAGCTGCACACCGTAAGTCCAAATTGGTTTTAGAATTTGTTTATACAACAATAGTTTGTTATGCAGAGACAGCTCGGAATGTCGTCCAAGCAACCACCACATTTTTCTGAATCTAATGCAAAGTTCTTCGCGTTTTTTCTTTATATGTGCTTTCCACCTGAGCTTGGCATCTAGTGTCATACCCAGGTATTTAGCTGTGTTAGCGTAAGGAATTGTTTGCTGATTGATCACTACAGGCAAGTAATCAATTCTTTTATTGGTGAAGTTTATATGGGTAGACTTCGCCTCGTTTAGTTTAATTCGCCACTTCTTGGTCCACCTGGTGACGTTGTTGACGGCTAATTGTAGTTTATTAGTAGCTACTTCTATTTCGTTGCTTGTGGCCAGTAATGCAGTGTCGTCAGCAAATGTGGCTGTCGTCACTCCATCACTCATGGGGATGTCACTAGTATAAAGCAAGTATAGAACTGGCCCAAGGACGCTTCCTTGCGGTACACCTGCGGCAATAGCTTTTAGTTCGGAGTATTCTTCGCCATATCTCACTCTGAACTGTCGGCCAGAGATGTATGATATCAGAATGTGGCTCATCTGCCTAGGCAGATTTTTAGTTATTTTGTATTCGAGGCCCTCGTGCCATACTTTGTCAAAAGCTTGGGCCACGTCAAGAAATATCGCTGCGCATATTTCTTTTTCTTCTAGGGTTCTTTCAATTACATCAGTGAATCGGGGCACTTGATCAATGGTCGAATGTTTGTTCCGAAATCCAAACTGGTGAGTTGGAATGAGCTGCTTTTCTTCAATAATTGGCTTGAGGCGTTTCAGAAGCAGTTTTTCGAACAGTTTGGATATGTTTGGTAGTAGTGAAATCGGGCGGCAAGATGCTTTCTCATTGGGTGGCTTCCCTGGTTTGGGGATCATAATAACTTCCGCAACTTTCCACTGAAGCGGTACGTACTGTAGTCGTAGCGTAGTATTGAATAGATGCGTAAGCTTCATTATACCCTTTTCTGGTATTACATTTATTAAGTCATAGCCGGGGGCTTTTTTGGCACTGAGATTCGTTTGTATCTCATTGTAAATTTCTTTTGGAGTTACTGGCAATATGGCCCTGTCCTCCCTGTTGTTTATCTCTGGTGGGTTCTCATTGTCATCAGCTGGATGTGGTTGGAATGTATTCGCTAAGTGTTCAGTAAATATTTCTGCTTTTTCCTCGTCTTTTCTAGCCCATCCGCCATCATTTTTACAAATGGGTGGATTATGATTATGAGGCCGCTTTAATCTCCTTGTGGCTTTCCAGAGATAGTATTCGGTATCTTTATCGTCTGTTAGTCCCTTTAGGAATTCAGTGAACGTTTCATTCTTAACAAAACGGATCTCTTCTTTGCGTTGTTGGCTTAGCCGGTTTAGCAGTTGTTTGTCTGCCGGAGCTCTAGTTTGTTGCCATTTCTTCCGTGCTTTTGGTTTCGCTGAGACAAGTTCTCTGATCTCGCTAGGGTAGTTCAGGCCAATTGTTTTTCTTTTTGGCTCAGGGGTATTGCTCCATGCGGCTTGCTGCAGGTCGATTACAAAGCGCTCTGCTTGTTCATCTAGCTGCTCAATTGATCTTAGTGGAACATTTAGTTTGATACGCTGTTCTACTTCTGCTCTAAATCGATCCCAGTGAGTCCATTTGTTTGTTAGTAATGGTGAAGATGATTTATTGATTATTGTTTCGCTTAGTGTCAGGATAATGGGGGAGTGGTCCAATGACATGTTGTAGTTATCTTCAATACCAATGTAGTTGGAAGATACGCTTTTCAGTATGAAGAAGTCTATCAGATCTGGTATTTTGTTGCTATCTGACGGCCAGTATGTTGGTTTGCCAGTTGAATGACATACGCATTTAGCTTGCTTGATCGCTTCATATAGCTGTTTTCCTTTAGTAGTGACAAGTCTGGATCTCCAGTGGGTATGTTTGGCGTTGAAGTCACCTCCTAATAGGAAGTGATCTCATAGCTCTTGGAAAGGCCTTATAAAGTCATCTTTTTCTAGTGCGTACCTTGGTGGACAGTATATTGCAGCAACTGTATAATCCTTGGACTTTGTGAGGATTTTTACCGCTGTTGCTTGTATTTTGCGAGTTTTGTAGTTTACTTCTTCATAATGTTTTACGTTATTTTTTAATAATACCGCCGATCCACCCCTTGCTGTATTATCTGGATGGGGGGGTGTGGTATAGTTTGTACCCTTTTATGTTTAGGTAGTTTTCCTTAGTAAAATGGGTTTCAGAAATTAGGCAGATGTCTATTTTTTGATCCCAGAGGAATAGTTCTAATTCATGGGCGTGCTGGAGAAGCCCATTTGCGTTCCATGCTGCTATTCTAATTGACATGGCCGTTTTTATTTTCTAGTTATGGGCGCGACCCTATTGCTATTTTCTAGTTTCGCCACTCTAGTTAAGATAGACTTTATGGAATCTTCTTGCTTTTCGAGTTTTCCAAGAATTGCTTGCAATGTTTTGTTGGTTACATCCATATTAGCTTCTTCGATCTTGCCTTGTTGAGTTTTACCTTTTGCCATTTGTGCGTATCTGGTACCTGCTGAGCTATTTTGCACAGCCGTACTAGCCTAGTAAGGTTGGAAAATTTTGCAGCGTTTTCTTTATTGGTGTCGTTTCTTGGGCATTAGTTGTTCTTCGGTTGTTTCGTTTGTTTTCTTGTAGGGTTTTTCCCTACGTTTTGAAGTTCCTTTGCGACTACGCACCCGCGATAGTTTGCCGGGTGAGCTTCTCCACAATTGACGCATTTAGCTTTTGCAGGTTTAGTTAACTTGCAGTCCTTAGTAGCGTGAGGTCCTGCACACTTTACGCACCTTGCCTCTTTGTGGCAGAAGGATTGGGTGTGTCCATACGCCTGGCACTTTTGCATTGCGGGATAAGGGTTGTTTTCTTACGTAGAGGTTCAATTTTACCCTCAATCCTGCAATCATACTAATTTTGTGAATATCTTTAATATCTTCTGATTTGTCAAAATCTAACATGTATAGAGGCAGTGGCTTAGTGATGATGCCATTCTCTGTTTTCGTTTTTTCATAATGTTAGTAACATTTACGATTTTAAATCCTCTTTCTTTTAAGTCTTCTGTGATCATTTTATTGAACACGTCAGGTGTATACCTCTGGCCATAACTTTTATGGGTCGGTTTTGTTTGTCTTCATAGGTGTAATATTCGACATCGTAATTGCGTAGAGTTGAGATCAGACTACGGTATTGCGTTTCATCTGAGACGTTGATCTTAAATACATCATTATTCATAGCGGTTACTCTATAACTAACCTTTGCTGCTTGCAATATGTCATGTACAGTTTCGTATTCTTTTATATTCACCAGATTTATTGGTGGAGGTAGGGTGTTTTCTTCTCTTTCGACTTATTGTCTGATTGTTTAGCGGTTGTTGATTGCTGCTGTGGAGAGATCTCCGGGGACGCAATTGCTTTCCGTTTTTATGTCTTGATTTCTGAACTATCCAGTTTGTTTCTCTGGCTAATTCTTCTTCGTCGGTGTGATATTCGACTTTTCATCAGTTACTTGCTATGCTTTGGGTGCCGCCACTGGGTTCTCGAGGCTTCTTACCCTTTGCATTAGCTGGTTGATATTATCCTGTAAAGTTTCGATGGTTGCGAGGGATTGTTGCCAAGCGTTCCATAAATTAAGCTCATTTTGAGTTTTTAATTGATTCTCTTGTACAAGAATCTGGTTTTGCTGAGATAATAAAGCCTCAGCTGGTGTTGGAGGTCGTTATATTAGCGGGAGATTATTCATACTGTTGCTGTGTGCATATTTGCACTGCTGAAAAATGATTAGCTTGTTATCTTACCGAGCAGAGTACAATTACATTTTCAGGCAGTTGTACTTTCTCGGCAGGATCCTTATCACACTTCACTTCGCGTTTTACACGTACTCGCAATCTCGTATTAGATATCACTGCTAGAGCGGCATCCAACACGTCTTCACTCTTCAAAAGTAAAACGAGTACTTTTTTGTAAATGATTATTAAAATTATAAGTTATTAAATTTTGAGTTCGCCCAAATCTTTTATTTATAGCTCTCTGTATATTGTTTTTTTTTAACTTTGTTTGGAACCATGTCAATTAGTTTATGAATAATCTTATACAAAAATAAGAAAAACGCAGGTTTGAAATGACAAAGTAAAGGAAAAATTTAATTTTGTTTTTCATGCAAACTTACAATTTGTTATCACTCAATCTACTCAGGACCATATAAGACGTTTTCGGCTTCTTGAAAAACTTTACTTTCCCTTAATTCAAAACTCTTTGGTATTATCCAGTCCTCGACGCCTCTGCGTCTTTGTACGATCGTCGTCTACTTGTTCGGCATAAAATGGACAATCCCAACAATGATGTTCATTGTATGCACAAGCGTAAAATAGTCGAATATCCTTCCCTGAACACTCCTGTCACTGTTTCCTACCGGAGTCAATGTATTTTGGAGCCAAATCTAATTGCGCTATTGGAGTTTCCATTAATATTTTGAGTGCGCCCATCTGACCATTAGGCCGGATAAATATAGTTTTATTTCTATCTTTGAGTTAGAATTTCGAAAGAATGAACTTAAAAACTGAATTCTACATATCAAAGGGTGTTTTAAGCAAAACAAATACCAGTTTCAATGTGAACTTAATGGATTTAATTTTGGACATTGACATCTCTCATAAGTTTCAAAACAAGACAATAATCAAAGCGGAATGAAATGTCAGAAACAAAATTCTATCAAAAAATTTGAAAGTTTCATGAATAAAAAAAGGAAATAAATACAAAAACTATACTAACAGGTTACACGAGAACTCAATGTGTTAGAACTCAACTTATTAAATAATGGAAACATCAGTAGACTTAAAACGTTAGACCCACTACTTACTATTAGCATTAGCAGTTTTGCGAACCACCACTGGATGACTTCGTTTGTGTTGACAAACATAAAAATACATTTACCGGTAAGGTTTGTGTTTTACTGTTTATATAGCTAGTTGTAAATATTGTAGTAAATATATAAAATAAAATTGTCTATCGTTTTTATGTTTATATTTTAAGTGCTTGCGAAATTGATAATGTTTGTCTATAAGTACGTGCTCTTTGGTTTATAACAGTGTTAAGTAGCTATAAAATCTTCATTCAACACGAACTTGATAAAGGATTATCGTTGTTATTATTCGAATCTTTATTTTAAGTGGGAGACAGCGATTGCATATCATATATAAATAAATTTAACAGCTTCACTCGAACACGTAAAAATCACAAATTTTATGTGGCAATGGATTTTACAAAATTAATAAGTTACTAATAATTTTTGTTGCTTTAATGAAAGCTGATGCCCAACTGTTGCCGAATTTAGAATTAGACTTGGAGGACGCCAAGGTTGTATATTCGCATAAATTAATTTACAGACTTGCTAACTGATTTTGATGCTGGTATTTTTAGAGAACTTTCGAATTACTGTTTCCAAACCTGACAGATCCAGCGAAGTACAATATTTTCCAGGAGAAATACCGCTCAGTAAAAGAGTTCAACGAAAAAAATAATGAATGGTTTATAAAAGGACTCAACTCTTTGAGCATCTATACCCTTGAAGAATTGCGTGACCAACTGTTTTATTCTATGGACTGGGAGCGCTCAAAAGGATCAAAAACGCACGTTCCCTCGAACACGTCCAACATTCCAGATTCTTGGGACTGGAGGGAAAGGGGTTCCAAACTCCCGTTAAGAACCAGCGTGACTGCGGCTCGTGTTGGAGTTTTAGCGCTGTAAGTTCGTCGGTTGTTTCATAAACAGCGGTGAAAAATTGTTGTTCCAGGCCGGAACGTTAGAGGGGCAGCTGTATATTAAAAAAGGGTGGCTACTATCTTTGAGCGAGCAAAATTTGGTGGACTGTTCAAAAAGTAATAATGGTTGCAACGGGGGGCTGCCTTGGGACGCTTTATCAGATATAAACGATCTAGGAGGCATCAACCAGGAATGCATTTACAAGTACGAAGCCAAACAAGGGAGCTGTCGTTATGATCCAAGGCGTTCCGTAGGAAAGTCTACGGGGTATGTCATGGTTAATCCAACAGAACATGATCTTAAAGTAGCTGTTGCTGAAGTTGGGCCGGTAGCAGTAGGACTCAATGGTCTATGTTTAGTGGATTACAAAGAGGGTATTTTCTATGACGAGAAATGTAACAAAACTGACATAAACCATGCCGTTGTTCTTGTTGGCTACGGAGCTAACCAGAAGGGCCAAGAATATTGGATAGCAAAAAATTCATGGGGGGAGGAGTACGGGGAAAAAGGATATGTTCGAATAGCACGCAACAAAGGAAATCAATGTGGCATTGCCACTTGTCCCTGTTATGCTACACTTTAATTACCATAGAATAAAGAAATAACATTTAACCATCACTTCCAGAAAAAATTAATTTAAAATATTTATAATATATCAATTAAAATGGAAAATTGTATTAAATTATATTAAAACCTTTATTACAGATTGCAATGATAATTTGTTATGCATTACTATTTATTGAAATTTCATTACATAGAAAAGATGAAAATTAGCAGCTGAGTCTGCAGATTTATTTAATAATACAGAAAAACATTTATTTATAAGCGTTTACATTTATTCAATAAAACCTATCTCGGACTTTTGTGGCTGTCTCCGTCCTTCTTTGCATAAAGTAAACGAATTGTGGCTTAATAGTTGCATTCTATTTATTATTGACAAGCTTATCGATCAGAAAATGTGTAGGTGGTTGGGCTGGCTATGAGAAAGTTTTTACACTAGTCAATTAACGACAGTTTTATGTATCATCTGTCACATATGATCAAGTGTTATCTTTAAAAATTGCTAGAGGGACTCTCTAAAGGAAAGAAAGTTCTATGGGCTGTAAAACCGTGTCGATATACGAGGGTGGTCCCAGAAGTACTCGACCCAACAAATAAAACACAAAAATTTTGGAAAAAAATATATTTATTTTTCAACATAATCTCCTTTCAGCTCTATACATTTTTCCCAGCGATGTTCAATAAGTTCGATACCCTTTTATAATAAGAACTGTCTTGCTCCTCAAAATAGCCATTAACTGCCGACATCACTTCTTCATAGTTGGAAAATCTTTGACCACTGAGCCATTTTTTCAAGTTTGGGAACAGAAAATAATCCGAGGGGGCTAAATCTGGCGAATAGGGTGCATGAGGTAGCAATTCAAACTTTAATTCATTAATTTTGGCCATTGCAATAACGGATTTGTGAGCTGGTGGATTGTCTTGATGAAACAACACTTTCTTCTTAGCCAAATGCGGCCGTTTTTGCTTGATTTCTTCGCTCAAACGTTGCAATAAGTTCGCATAATACTCGCCGTTGATAGTTTTTCTTTTTTGAAGATAGTGAAAATTATCCCAAAGAACCGACGCCATGACCTTGCCTGCAGATGAAACTGTCTTCGCCTTTTTTGGAGCCGGTTCTCTCTTTTGAGTCCATTGTTTTGATTGTTTTTTTGTCTCGGGTGTGAAGTGATGGACCCATGTTTCATCCATGGTTATGAAACGGCCCAAAATTTCTGCTTTGTTGCTGTGAAACTTCGCTAAACACTCAATTGAAACATCTTCACGACACTGTTTTTGCTCGAGTGTGAGCAAACCCAACACCCATCTTGCACACAGCTCTCTCATGTCCAAATTTTCAGATAATATGCGATGTATCGCACTTTTTGAAATGGCTGCTATGTCTGCTGGCTCGCGCACTTTCAGTCGACGATCATCCAGTACCGCTTTATGGATTTTCTTCACCATTTCTGGAGTTGTCACCTCATTTGGTCGACCACTGCGATGCTTGTCTTGGCAGCTCGTTGGCCTCCTTTAAATTCTGCTACCCAATATTTTAGTGTTGTAAACGAAGGAGCAGACTCACCCAAAGTAGAATCCAGTTTAGCTTTTATATTGGTTGGGCTGAGGCCTTTCAAATAAAAGTATTGTATTACATAACGATGACCAATTTTCTGCATTTTCACAAATTCACTGACAACGTTTACTATTGATAGCTGCCAAACAAATACTAAACAACGTGGCGCCTTCAAACTTGAAACATATGCTTTATAGGTTGTGTACTTTCTAATACAGTAATATTTTTCAAACAACTACCGCCATCTCTAGGTCAGGCCGGGTACTTATGGGACCACCCTCGTAGGTCTGGCTGATAATGTTACCTCTATGCGTGAGATGAGTCTTAGTTGCTTTATACGAATGTTGTTTTTTGGTTTTCCTTTTCTGTTTTAGTTTAAAGAAAATCTGGACCCACCAAAAAGACGATTCTACAGCATTCTGACTTTTATTGCTGGTTCAGAGAAGTCATTGGTGGTTGCAAGAAGGAACGTGCTGTTAGCCTCACAGCGAGTAATCGATGTCCAATGGAGGGGCTAGACAATCGGTATTATGTAATGGTTTACCATTGTTGCACTACGGTCTGTAGTTGCAAGCATCTAAAGATGACGATGATTCCTATTAGTTGTCTTACGTACTGCTGCAGACCCCGGTCCTCGCAAATGAGTACCTTTTTAAACCTACTGATTTCATATTTGCACCAAGGTATTACTATGACGATGCATATGTTGTAGTGAAACAGCCTCTTTATGTAGGCCAACCATATGTCCACTTTGAAATTTAAATTTAAGTTGATAATGTATCTTTTGTCGATAACGAGGCGTTCTCATAACGTCTAAGTTACACGTGCTGAATCATATTGGCTGCAAACAATTTTATATTTATTTTATACATGATACCACTACTTTATCAAGGCCTCACGTTTAATAACAATATCACCAAGTCTCAGGCGGATATAAACATATGGTTCTCAAACGTTAATCGTTTTCTGATTGTAGTATGAATAGATTAATATAAATTACTATAAAATATAATTTGTTTGTTGTGGTTCTGCAATTTTAATAAACAGTAATGTACAAAAATTATTTATGTTTAGATTTGCACCCAATTACCACAAAAATAGTTATTTTTGTGTTCATAATTTATAAAACTACATTATTTTTTCTAAGGAAATAATAAAATTAAATTAAAAAAACTAATTTTATCAATTAGCTTTTTTAAGTTACGGTATTAAAGAATAATGTTATTTCTTATTAAAAATTATATAATACAATGTACAATAAATTAAATTTTTTATTAAATAAATAAATGAAATATTGTATTTCGACAATAATGACTTCTACTTTTATTTGATGTGTGTCTAGCCAGGTACTTGATTAAAATAAATATGTAAAACGTACATAAAACAATAATTAACAGTTTTTGACTACATAAACTTTTAATTTTTTGGTACAAAGATTGAAATTTTATACCTACTTAATTGTTCTTTGCTTTCTTGTCTTTTTAACTTGTAAAAACTTTAACTGTTTTCTCGAAGAAGAAAATAGTCCAGGTGGTCTGGCGGCCTAACAGAATCATGTGGCCCTTTGGTCTCGGAGGCAGTTATTCGGACGCGGGCGATGGACTGTCTCGGCTTGGGAACAGCTTTTAGTGAAATTCCGAGGTATAGAGGTAGCGTTATTCAGAATAGCGAACAGTCTTAGGTTTTAAGATAACAGTGTTTACATGGACTGAGAGTCTGCGCCCGCGTAAAGATAGTTGCAAAGTAATAAAGTAGTACACATTTTCTTATTTTTATTCAAATGCAAATTTACAAAATTATTTACATTTTATTATTTATTTAATTTATATATTTGTAAAGTGACTTAATCTCAAACATTAAAGTATAATACATAATTAGTAGTAAAGTTAAAATTATGCTCCAAAAAAAGATTACATTTTTATACTCGACATATAAACAACTTCCGCCAAGTGCATCGGGGCATTTTCTAATATGTGTGATCAGCGACCCAAAGACCATTGTATACAGTTTAAACTCAAGAAACAAACAAATTGTAGGTAATTCCCCAAAATCGCCCCCATTTCTAGGATTATAATCTCAAACCCTCCACCCCCCCAAAAGCATTGGGACACTTTTGATATATCATATTTGTTATAAAGCGACCCCAAAAACCATTATTCGGAAAGTTTAATCTTGAAAAACAAACTTTGAGTTGGTTTCCCAAAATCGCCCGCAGCTCCAGGATTCTGCCCCGCCAAGTAAAACGGGGCGCTTTTTAAGCATCATTTTTGTGATCAGAGACCCTAAAAACCCTTGTATAGACAGTTTAAATTCAAAAAACAAACAAATTTGAGGTTACTTTCCAAAATCGCCCTTATCCCCAGAATTATGTTTCCCTCCAAGTGAATTGAGGCACTTTTTCAACATAATATTCGTTATAAGTGTCCCCAAAGACCCTTATTCAGACAGTTTAAACTCGGAAAACAAACAAATTTTAGGTAATTCCCTAAAATCACCTTCATCCTTAGAATTATGCTTACCTCACCCCTCACCCCCCAAAAAAGTAGCATATTTGTAATCAGCAACCCCAAAAATCTCCGAGTCAGGAGAATAAACTTATTTTGGACAATATTAAGCAAGAAATGAAATATACTTTAGGTCTGCAAAAAATGCGTCAAAGAAATGCAATTTTTGCTTGCACAAATGCACTCTCGCATTATAACAAAAAATAGCTGGTAACATTTTTTCTGATGCTTTTCTGAATCGAATGCGCCCAGGGTCGTCTCGATACGTGTATCCACAAAAAATTTCAAGCTTCTTTACTAATTTTCCTCAACTAAATTCCCTTGCCGGTCGTTATAGAATGTTGTGCTGTGCGAAGATTACACCAGTTATCAGCAGTACAAGCATTCGATCTCTGAACCGAAGCATATACGACGATTTGTAAGACAAAAGTATTTATGAGTTGTCATTCTACTTTCGATGCGTAAAGACGTACTAGTCTCGCTGAACGTAAAAAAGTGTGTGAATAGTCGCTTATCACGCGCGATAATGCAAGGCCGCCGTCTTGAGTTTTTATTGAGCGATTGTTAAAAAGGCAAGTACATTCAACTTACTTAAGTGTTAGCCTTAATAATAATATGTTTACCAACCAACAACAAATGCCATTAGCATAATCAATTAATGTGCATCCTATAAATAAAGCACAACCGGCTACACAAATTCCATGTTATAATCGTTCTGTACAACAAGTACCTATGGACGCTCACGATGTATGAAGAAAACTCGGACCTAACCAATGGCAGGTAGAAGAAAAAAATCATCGTTCGATTTAGAGTATTAACGAAAGCCTATGTCCTCTAACTAACAATTATTAGAGCGTGCTGACCAATGAAGATACAAGTAACTAAACTCTGATATTAACAAATAAACAGCCTAAATTTTTATACGCATGGTGTAATTGACTATAACAAAATAATTGAAATCTTAAATCAAGAATTAGAAATTGAGCAACTTATCTCTAAAACCTTTCAGAAAGTTACATCCAACCATAAGTTTTGATCTCATCAAAAGTGAACTAAACAACATAAGACACACCGTACGCAACGTTATGAACATTCGCCAAACAACAAGGAAATATATAACTTAAAATTTCTACTCAAGTGTCAGTAGAATCTTCAAGGAAACAAATTACTATATCCAATGCCCCCGATATCAAACATATGGACATAGCAAAACTTATTCTTTGAAGCCCTAGCAATGTGACAAATACGGAAGTGGCATAACACCACTACATGCAAAAAAAATTACTACAAAATAAATATTCAACATACATCACGGAATGCAATATCCCCAGAATCACAGAAACTAAATACGCCTTGTAACAACAATTATTTTTGAACATTAAGTCAAAATATCTAAAAAAAGAAAAGCCAGAAGACACTGATAGGTCACTAGACATTCCATTAATAAACACAAGTAAAATACCATAGCAAAAAAACTGACCAGGCTAATAATAATTGGAAAATACAAACTTCAAAACATATGTGCCATGAAGACTATGCTCTGTGGAAGGCAACCAGGAAACTGAACCGTCCTAAAACTTCCATTACCCCTATCCGCAAAATTGATGGTACCTAGACTTGCAGCGACGAAGAAAAAACAGAACGATTCAGTAAACACCTTTCTAATTTTATCCAGCTGCACAACACGCAAGGAATACCAAATTATGATAGAAAAGATCATGTATTTTTTGGACTATTCACTACAACTGCTCTTACCTCTAAAGCCTAGCTCTCCCGAAGAAATTCAAACTGAATTAAATACCGCAACAGCAATAAACCTGCTGACTACAATGTAATTACAGCTAAATTATTCCAAGAACTTTCCAGAAAAGGAATCACTGCTCTAACACAAATTTTCAACTCCATTCTTAGAACCCAGTATTACACATTCAGTGGAAACTCGCGCAAGCCATTTTAATTCAAAAACCAGAAAAACTAGTCTACGAAACAACATCTCCAACCAATCTCCTTGTTACCAGTAATTTCAAAACTAATGGTAAAAATAATATTGAAACGATTAAAACCCATTCTGAATCAAAAAAGGACAATTCTGCAACGCCAATTTGGCTTTCATGAGAGGTATTCAACTCTTGAACAGATTCATAGAGTTGTCGATTGATTATATTGAGAAGCGTTTTGAAGACAACATAGTGTACTCTGCAGTTTTCCTCTATATCGATGAAGCATTCGACCGAGACTGGCATCTTGGCTTCTTTTATCCAATCAAGGCAAATCTTACGCACTAATATTTTTTATTCTTTAAATTGTTCCTGGAGAAAAAATATTTCCACACAAAAACTGAAGATAGTCTATCGGCAATCTATAGAATCAAAACGGGTATACCTCAGGGGAGTGTTCTAGAGCCTATGCTATATTAGATCTATACATTAGATTTTCCGTGTCAAGCAAACACTTTGAAAAATACCTTTGTCAATGACACGGCCATTTTGTGCTCCTACATTGACCCAGATCAGGCTACGATAAACTTACAAAACTCTCTAGATGCGATTCATGGAATGTAGCTAAACAAAAAGTTACTTGGAAAAAGCACATTACAACAAATAGAAAAGAACTTGACATAAGAGTTAAAAAATCACGGTTATCTCTAAGCAATAAAGTGCTACTATATAAATCTACATTAGTTTCTATTTAGACCTACAGATCTAGCTGTGAGGCTGCGCTAAAATTTCATATATCAAAACTCTCCAACGGTTCAAATGCAAAACCTTCGGGCAATTGCTAATGCTGAATGATACATTAAGAATTGTACCTTACACAACCTTAAAACTCCCTGCTTTAAGGATGTAATCAAAACCCATGCTATCAGATATATAGATAGAATAATCGAGCATCCTAGTGTGTTAGTAACCAACCTCCCCAGCATTGAGGACCTCAGTAGATGGCTAAATAAAACGAAGGTTTTGAATTACTTAATTAATTTTTTTAATAAGAAATAGATAATTGCAAAGAATGGAAGGGTAATATCACATTTATCAAGATTGTATTGGGATTATAGAATAATAAATATTATTTGTTTATGATTTCTATCGGTAGTCAAAATAACTACAAAATTCAAAATGAAAAAATAATACATTTTTTTTTCAAAGTGCAAAGACACTTATTTTATTACAATCTGATCTTAATAGATCAATGAGTAATTCAATTCTAACTTAAAATAACTAAAAGGAAACTTAAAACTAAGGTCTTACTCATCAGTGTCCTTAGAGTTCTGATAATACTAAATAGGTATATTATCCCTAACGTACGCACTTAGACACACACTATGCTCTGCTTTAGAGAAATCACTGAACTAACTCAAAGGGCTTGGTCCTCTTTAGTCTTCGCACTAGCTGTGAATTATCGAGGAGCTGGATGGCCTCTATGTTCACATGTTGAAGAAGCCGTTGTTCGTGACTTCTGGCAAACATAAGAATGACTTGCTCTACAGTCTTCACCTCGAGGTCCCGATGGATATCACTGTTGCGGCAGTACCAGGGTGCATCTACAATGTTCCTTAATACTTTGTTTTGAAATCTCTGAATGATAAGAATATTACTCTTGCTGGCACAACTCCAGAGTTGGATGCCATATGCCCACACGGGCCCTAATATTTGCTTATATAGTAGTAACTTATTATGTGTGGACAAATTGGAGTATCGTCCTATTAACCAATACATTTTTTTGTACCTTAAACCGAGTTCTTCTCTTTTCTTTTTAATGTGGGCCTTCCAGCGTAACCTTGCATCGAGTGTCATACCCAGGTATTTAGCCGTATTAGCGTATGGGATCTGGGTTTCATTAATTTTAACGGGTATGTGTTGTTTCCGTTTATTGGTGAAATTGATATGTGCAGATTTACTTTCATTCAACTTTATCCGCCACCTACTAGTCCAGGCGTTGATCTTGTTAATAGACGTTTGGAGCTTCCTCGTGGCTTCTTCGTGATCACTTCCAACTGCAAGAATTGCGGTATCATCGGCAAAGGTGGCGATAGTTTCGTGTTCGAGTTCAGGAATATCACTGGTATAAAGTAAGTATAGTACTGGACCTAGTACACTACCTTGTGGTACTCCTGCATTAATTTCTTTCAATTCAGAATAGGTGTCTCCTTGTCTTATTCTGAAGTACCTTTCTGACAAGTAAGATTTTAAAATTTGCGTATATTGCCGAGGTAACAATATATCTAACTTGTGGGACAAGCCCTTGTGCCATACTTTGTCAAAAGCCTGTGCCACATCTAAGAAGACTTTCTTTTCTTCAAGTGATTTTTCAATTATATCTGTGATCCTGTGCACTTGGTCTATGGTTGAATGTCTTTCTCTAAAATCAAATTGGTGATGAGGAATTAGAGCCTTCTCTTCCATTATCGGTTTCAGCCTTTTAAGGAGTAATTTTTCATACAATTTTGATATAACAGGCAAAAGTGAGATAGGCCTGTATGAAGAAACTTCTTGTGGCGATTTTGCTGGCTTAGGGATCATTATGACCTCTGCTACTTTCCACAACTTAGGAACATACCTAAGTCTGAATGAGGCGTCGATGAGATTGGTCAATTTTACTGTGGCTTTTCTGGGAGTTGCTTCAAAATTTCACCTGTAATAAGATCGAAGCCAGGAGCTTTTTCTGATTAATGTTGTTCTTGATATCTTTAGAGACTTCTTTAGGTGTAACTGGTCTAATGACTGTATCTTCCTGTATTGGTTCTGTCCAGTCTTGTGAATCGTCTCCTTCATTTGGTTGGAAAGTCATTTCTAGGTGCTCTGCAAATCTACAAGCTTTTTCCTGATTACTACGTGCCCAGGTACCATCTGCATTTTTGATCGGTGGATTTTGTAAAATAGGCCGTTTTAGATTTTTTGTGGCTTTCCAAAGGGAATAGTCCGTTTTGCTGTCGTTGCTCAATTCACTTAAAAGTTGCTCATAGATTCATTTTAATTCGTAGGATCTCCGCTTTATCTGTTGAGGGCATTATTGAGGGCAGTTTTATCCGTAGGTGCTCTGGTTTGATGCCATCTTTTTCTTAGTTTTCTCTTTTTTGTAACTAGGTCCATAATCTCTTTCGGATAATTATTTCCCTTTACCTTTCGTTTAATTTCTGGAGTATTATCCCAGGCTGCTTGCTGAATGTTCCTAATAAGCAGTTCGATTTCTTCATCAAGTTGTTTTTCATTCTTAAGTGGAGCTGACAGATTAATGGAATTTTCAAGTTGTATTCTAAAGCTATTCCAATTTGTCAGTTTGTTTACAAGCCTCGGCGGGTTTTCTTTATTAATTATCTTGTCACTTAGTGTGAGTAGTATGGGAGAATGGTCAGAATTCATATCCCATGCTTCCTCAACATATAAGTAATTGGGGGATATATTCCTTACTATAAAGAAGTCTATTAGATCAGGAATCTTACTGCTATCGGTTGGCCAATAGGTAGGCTTCCCAGTTGATATTGTATCACAGTTAAGCTGGTTGCATGCTGATAGAAGTTCTCTACCTTTGGTAGTCGTTAGCCTCAATCCCCAATGGGTGTGCTTCGCATTGAAATCACCTCCAATAATGAATCTACATCCCTGGGTTTCGAGGAAGTCTAAGTATTGATTTTTCTTAATCGCGTATCTAGGTGGGCAATATAATGATGTGTTAACAACTTCGTAGGTTTTTGTTTTAACTTTAACAACTGTAACTTGAATTTCCTCTGTTTGATATTGAATTTTTAGATAATGTGTAATGGATTCTCTTATTATTATTGCACTACCGCCTCTAGCGGTGTCTTTTGGATGGATAGTGTGATATACCCTGTATCCCTTGAATTTTTATGCGATTCCTTGGTAAAATGGTTTTCAGCAATAAAACACACATCGATTTTTTCTATGTCCAGGACTGCTTGTAACTCATGATGATGTTGAAGTAGTCCATTGGCGTTCCATTGCATTATTCTGATATTATTATTAGCCATTTTTAGATTTAGGTATCGCTCCTTGAGCGCGATATTCCAGCTTTGAAATACGGTCGTCCATTTTACTTAATTTTTCCAAAATCAATTGGAGCGTGTGTTCAACTGACGAGTTTTGTTGACTTGGTGTTTTCTCAATCTGTTTCTGCGGCTTTTCAGATGCCACCTGGCTGTAAGTCCTTGGTTTAGGAGCATTATCTTGTTTTGATGGAATGGGGTTTATTTTCTGTTGGTCGAATCTGTTTGGCTGTTTGGGTAGACTCGGTTTCTTCATTTGTTTATTCTTTAACATCTGCATTTCTTTTGCTACCATGCATCCACGGTAGTTAGCTGGATGTGCTTCCCACAATGTACACATTTTGGAGGAGTTTCCTTTGTTTCTTACACTCTGCAGTAAAGTGTTTACCCGTGCATTTTACGCATCTGGGTTCTTTAGCGCAGTATTTCTGTGTGTGCCCATATGCTTGACACCGCTTACATTGTGGCACTAATTTATTTTTTAATGGGTTGAATTTCTACTCGAATGCCCATGATATCTTTTATTTCGAAAATTTTGTTAGTGTCTTCATCATGTCTAAACGACAACATGAACATGTTTAGAGGATGTTTTGTTTTGTATTGTAATTTTTTTGTTGCTTCAAGTATTTTATATCCTCTTTTCGTAGTTCGCTAACTATCTCTTCCGAATTACATGAGTGATGAAGCCTAGTAGCCATCACCTTAATAGGTCTATTTTGTTTATTTTCAAAAGAGTGCCACGAGTACTCATTGTCAAGCAGAGCTTTCGTGAGGGCTTGATAGCTTTCCCCATCTGAGACGTTAATTTTAATGTTTTGGTTATTTATTATCTTAATTTGAAAACCACGAATCGAGTTACTTATGAGTTTATGGATGTCATTAAAGTTATTAATTCCGTCCACAATTATAGGCGGTGGTTGTGGATCTATCTTTGGTTGTATTGTTTTGTTTTCTAAGACCTTTTGCCTGTCTTGTGGGGGTAAGCGATGTATTCATTTCTTTTTAATTCTTTACTCTTACCCACTCGGTCTCTTTTGCTAGCTCTTCCTCATCCGTGAAGTACTGTTAGTTCTTCCTCCTTCTGTAATGTTGGAGGAATTTTGGGTTGCACTATTTTATTCACATTGCTAATATAACACGTAAATCCGCATTAACCTATGTAAATTTTCTAATTGCTTCAAAGAGCATTTAATCTATGACTAATGCTGGCTTTGAACTTCAGATTTTTGAGGTAGCAAAAGCATTTGTTCATTATGTGACCTTGCACTATCTACTGGAAAAGTGCATTATTTGTTATTAATATCGGGTCATTCGGCGACTGTGTTGGCGATTTGATAAAACATTTGTACTACGATAGCTGAACGACCGTGACGGGCCGCCGGATATCACCGTTTGTTTTATAGCCGATTCACAATATTTATAGGCGACACTTGCGACACGATTTACAGTATTGAAAGTCAACCGGATACTAAAATAATACATTGAGTTAATCAAATATTTCTACAATAGAATAATAATTTCCAAAGAGTTGTATTCAATTGGATCAAAGGAGGTTTGAACTAGGGTTATATCGAATAAAATGAGATTCACACTTAGTTTAGGATATTTCAAAGTATGTTCAAAGTATTTAGTCGTTAACGTTGCATTATCATATTGTAATAAATTTCTATACAATCCTCGTAGAGATAGAGTACCAGAGTGGTATTTTGGAGAACGTAGTCAGTCTCAAGGTTCAAATAAATGTTTTCCAGAAATTCAGCCGCCACTTGGAACTCAAACAAAGCGAACTTAATGTTCCATATAACATTACACTACCAGCAACATTATATATTATAATACTGAGATAGAAAGGACTAGCAAATACACGTATCTGGGAACCAATATAAACGAACAATGGGACCACTGACAGAAATAAGAACAAGAATAGAAAATGCAAGAGCCGCATTCATTCAAATGAAAAAGTTTTGATCGGTAGAGACCTAAGCCTGCAAACCAAGATTAGAATCCTGAGATGCTATATTTTCTCGACGCTACTATACGGAGCTGAGTCATGGACTTTAACAAAAGCATCAGAGAAGAAACTGGAATCATTTGAAATGTGGACCTACCGACGTATCTTGAGAATACCATGGACAGAGCATATCACTAACAAAGAAGTTATGGAACGAATTGATAAAAAAACAGAAATCCTAATAACAATAAAATCTCGCAAGCTAGAATATCTAGGACACATAATGAGAAACACAAAGAGATATAGAATCTTGCAACTCATTTTAGAAGGAAAAGTGATGGGAAGAAGAGGCCCAGGAAGGAGGAGAATATCTTGGCTAAAGAACTTGCGGCAATGGTTCGATATGTCCACGGTACAATTATTCCGGAAAGCAGTAGACAAAGTACAAATTACATTGATGATAGCTAACATCCGGAACGGATAAAGCACGGGAAGAAGAAGAAGTTCAAAATTTTAAATATCCGAAAGTTCTTCACCGATTGCCTGGAATTTTGACACAACGTTGCATTCGAATATGCGCGTATTTTTATATACCTATATTAAATCTTTATGTCTGCACAGATAATGGAACATTAAAAATATTGTATATCTACAAGCATTGGGAAATTAAACATATTAGAAACGTGTGATTTCTCTTTTCTTTTTTTTTCCCTTTAACCAGACTGAGCCACAGCAACACGTGACCGGGTACAGTTAGTTAAGTAATAAAATGTATGGCCTAAAAGATGAATTTGCTAGAACATTGAACAATTAATTGATTGAAGTTAGATCAGAAACAAATGAAGTCTGAGAAGAAATTAATGAAGTAAAGATGGAACAGGACAAAAAAATTGATGCCCTTTAAGAGAAAATAAAATAAATTGAAGGCAAGCTCACTGTTTTGATTAAGATCACTTCTAGTAGCGTTCCTGTCGAACCTAACGAGAACGGTTAAGAATTATGGCAGATGTGAAACCCATTGAGAGAGACTGAAATCCAGCCTCCAATGTTTGACGGTAAATCTTTTAAATAAATTATCAAAGGTAGTTTAAGGCGGCTTCTGGAGAGCATGAATGGTTAGAAATCGAAAATGCAACTCTTTTAGTTGCTGCTCGGCGTGGCGATGCTTTCGCTATACTACAAAATGTGCCGACTAACAGGCAAGAGAGTTATAGGTAGATTGTAAAATGCCTTAAAATGCTCTTCTGAAGAAGGTGTACCATACACAGATTGAAAGTCGAGCACACAAATCTGGCGAAAGTCTTCAAGAATTTGAAACATGCATAGCCCGTGTTATTTGAATTTTAAACACAACAGGCCCAGATAACTTCTTAGTATTAGCGGTGCAAATATTTATTAACGGCATTAACAATCGGGAAACAATAAAGTTGGCTAGACTAAAACATTGATTCAGCGCTCATACATGCACTGGAATTTGAAGCTGCCAAACAATCATTCAAGAAGCATGGTAATGTAAGAGAATTGGCTGGAAATACTGAGAAACAGAATAAGGCGCCCATGCAGAACTTGGCAGAAAATATTGCAAATATATTGAGAAAAAGAAAAGGGCGTTCGTACTGCCGAAATTGTAACAAGATAGTCCATGTCAGAAGTCGTGTAAGATGCGCAGAAAAACAAAAAACGGGTTGATGAGAAAGGTCACTGTTGACTACTAATTGTGCAGCGCGGGCCACGAAAACACGAACTGCGATTCGAATAGTTTTTGTGTGGATGGCTGAATAAATGAAAAATTGCATATTTTCCTATTGTATACGGAAACGACAAAAACTATTGCGAGACCCAATGTTGCCAAAATTTTTGGACGTTTTCTACCAACCAACTGGAAACTTCTAATAGCAACTGGGGTTCCAACTGAAGTCTATGGAGAGATAAAATCCCAAATAACTATCGACAACGCTACCTTAAACATCGTATACTGGTAGCTAATATTGAAAATGACGTATCCTCGGAATAAACATTTTAAAAACTTGTGGATGTAAAATAGACTTACAACATGAGGTACTGAAGATAAAAGAGAAAAAGTTGTTTTCCATAATAGAGTTGGAGTTGTAAAATTGGTGATAGAAGCAGTTCTGGATTGCAGTCTTCCAACGAAAATAGTCATGCCGATAGAAGCAAGTAATGATAAGAAGATCGGAAGAAGATTGGCTCAAAAAACGCTGGTCCAAATTGGCAGCGTGGCATCAGTCCGCGTGTTAAATATTAATGGGTATCCTTATATGCTGAAAGAAGACACAATATTTGGCCGATACTATGAGGCATTAAGAAAACTAAAGCAACGCTGTTACATCCCCAGATAGGTTGAATGGTTGAGCGCATAAATAGAACAATGAAGAAATATCTGCCAAAAGTTGTCTCAGAGCATCAATGAGATCGGGGCCAATATATGCACTTTTCGGAAATAAACCTGAACAAAACATACATAGCTGGAGAATACTACATTAGCAATTTGAGTAGAAAAATAATAAAGATCCACAACAACGTGCGATCCAATATCAACATTGCTGGTGACTGGATGAAGGATTGCTATAACGTCAACACATTGAGAGCGAGTTATAAAAATATGACTGAGTTGTCTTCCAAACTCCAACGCTCATACGAACCTTCATATGTGTACTGAAGAAAATAAACGATATTATGTAGTGAATCGGGAAACTACCAAATGATAAGCCTAGGATCGTTTATTTCACTTGGCTATGTCCTGTTGTTGGAAATGGAATGCCACGGTCAGGGAACCTGATGTCTTTGAAATGTATCAGGATTTGAAGACTATGGGTTCAGTGAGTGGAACTCGGGAAGTATGTACCAGCAACATATACGTGTTTTGAAGGAGTCCAAAGAAGCCGCTAATGTATTTTTAGTAAAATTTGATTTAGTAGAAGAATTAAGAAAACATTGTCTAGAAGTCGCGAAGACTAACACCGTGGGAAACACTAACGAAGCTACGCAATTATCTGTTGAATGAAGATATTTGCAATCAGGCAATATCAAAACTTGCGTGCGGGTTGGACAGCATTAACGGTCTTGGCATCGACGTTTTAGTTTGCAGCTATCATCCGCATAAGCCGGTAGTCCTACAGAAGACCGTGGACAGTTACTTCTATCTGACGTCTCGATACAAGAAAAAGTAAGTCTGCAAATACCTCCATAGTCCATTCAAACGTCAGAAAAGAATGATCCAAAACGGCTCGTTCTTAAGGAGGGGGCAGTGTAACGAATTTCTGCACACTTTTTGTAGATATTGTCATGCTCAAGCGACCGACATAATGCCTTCGAAGAATTCAGCTGCTTCTTGGAAACGTGTGCGGATTCAAACAAGACGAACCTTCTAGATAGTTCCAGCCTGGTGCTTCCACCCTTTCTGATAGATCCTAAATAGACATAAATATTGCGCAGCGAATTCAAGTGTTGGAAACTATGCGCGTCGACACATATAATGTAATTTTACGTTATCTATTGTATGTGTTGTATACATAAACAGTGTTAATTGATTCTGATTGCCCGTAAGTAAAATAAAAATATTACGATATTTAGATATACTCAATAGAGGATGTATCCTGTAATCTTGCGATTAATATAGGTATCGGTGTATTCTACTTTTTAAAACTTTTTTCGAAATCAGAATTCGTTTCTATCCTGATTATTTTGGAAATACGTAGTTTTAAAGAATCTAGGCATAAGTTATGGTGTCTCGTACAATGACTCTGCAAGCAGATGTCGCGTGCCACTTCTGTATGATAATCATTTGATGGCGTTTTTCCAGATGATCGATGCATATGAATGCAGCCCTTACACCAATACAAAATATAAATATCACTTTATGCCGGTGTTATCACTAAAATAACTAGCTTGATTGTGTTGGAGGCGTAAGAGTAAGTGACATAACATATAGCATGTGTTGGCAAATGAGAACGCAACCACATTTATAATAAGTTGGCAACACCTATATAAAATAAGGCTCTCTGTCTCTATCAATGATCGACTTGTACGCTTTTAACCTATAAGTTAGTAATACTTTCTAATAAATCGTTTATTTATTTCCACATAAATATCAACATGGTAGCAGAGCGTAGTTGATTGCTACTTGTGGAAACAGAAGAAAAAGTAAACGCAGTAAAAACTAAGAAAATCGGCCGGCGTGTTTTTTGTCCGATATACATTTTGAGGTTAACCGAGGCGGCGTGCTCGGTCAGAAATCACGTGTAAATAATAATTACGCAAATATGTCGAATTCAGGTTACAATCCATTTCATATCGACAGACTAGTTGGAAGAGATAACTATGCCAGTTGGAAGTTTGCAGTCCAGGCATATTTCGAACTCGACGATTTATGGAGTTGTGTCACCGGTACCAATACAAACCAAAGTAAAGAGACCAAGGCGTAATCTAAGTTGATTTTATTACTGGGATCCTATCATTTACGTACGTGTTCAGAATGCAACTACTTGTAAAGAAGTCTGGGAGAGTTTGGAACAGGTTTTTGATGACAGCGGGTTGTACAGGAGAGTAGCCTTGTTGAGGGACCTGATAACAACTACATTGGATTCTTCTCGAAGCGTAGATGATTATGTGAATAAAATAATGTCGAGCGCCCACAAGCTCAGGAATATTAAGTTTGACATTGATGATGAATGGCTCGGTACACTGATGTTAGCCGGCCTTCCTGAAGCTTATAAGCCCATGATCATGGGACTGGAGAGCTCTGGCATCAAGATAAGTGCTGATTCTATTAAATCTAAACTCCTGCAGAAAGTTCAATGCTCTGATAATTTAGCATTCTTCACAAGGAAAAAGGTCATTCAAAGAAAACAACATGATTCAACAAAGGCCTACAAAGGACAGCGATGTTATAATTGTAACAAGCATGGACACTTTGCTAAGAATTGTCGTGCTCGAAAAGAAAATGTAGAAAATACAGAAGGAAATAAAGGTTTTGTTGCAGCTTTTTCAGCATATCCTCAGACAATGAATCCGGACCTGTGGTATGTGGACTCGGGTGCCTCCATGCACATGACATATAGACGTGACTGGGTGTTTGATGTTACAAGTCCACCGATACTCACCATAACTGTTGCCAGTAAGACACCGCTACCTGTGGAAAGTATGGGAAAGGTCAATTTATTGCTAAATGGTAATAAAGAAAGCAAAATTCAAGTAAGACAAGTTTTATACATACCTAAACTTGCTGAAAACCTCCTGTCAGTCAGTGCTATGGTGAAAAATGGCTGTAATGTAAATTTTAGAGATGAAGGTTGTGATATCTATGATAAAAATGGAAAGCTCCTGTGTTCGGCCACACTAGTAAACGATTTATATTTGTTAAACACACACAGAGAGGTATTTTCTAACCTGTCTTGTTCAGATAACTTAAATGGTTTGGTTCTGTGTCATAGACGCATGGGACACCTGAATTTTTCAGATGTTAACAAGCTGCCGGAGTGTGCTGAAGGAGTTCAGCCATTCTCATACAAAAATAAAGTTTCTATTACTTGTACTACCTGTCTCTCGGGGAAACAAACCAGATTGCTCTTTAACAACATTTGGTTCAAAATCTTCACAACCCTTGCAGCTGGTTCACACTGATTTATGTGGACCAATGGAGCAAGAATCTTTGGGAGGTATGAAATATTTTATTACTTCTATCCATGATTACACAAGACGAGTTCATGTCTATTTTTTGAAAAATAAATTGAATATTGCGGAAGTTTTCAAAGATTACAAAACCGAAGTAGAGAATGAACATGAGAGAAAAATAAAGGTAATTCGTTCTGATAATGGAAAAGAATACTGCAATAGAGAATTTGAAAATTTCTTGAACAAACATGGGATTGAACATCAAACAAGTGCTCCGTACTCACCCCAGCAGAATGGTCTTGCTGAACGGATGAACAGGACTCTGGTGAAAAGAGCAAAATGTATGTTGTTTGATGCTCAGCTTGCAAAACAGTTCTGGGCAGAGGCCCTTGCAACGGCAGCATATATAATTAACAGATCACCTACAAAATCAATTAATGGTAAAACTCTTATGGAGATGTGGACTGGTAAGAAACCCAACTTGTCTAATTTAAAAGTATTTGGCTGTGAAGTAATGACACAAGTTCCAAAAGAAAAACGCCAAAAATGGGACTCCAAATCCAGAAAGTTACTGTTTGTTGGTTATTGTGAATCTACCAAAGGCTACCGAATACTTGATCCAGATATCAATAAAATCATAAAAAGTAGAGATGTAGTATTTCTAGAAAACATGGAAAAATATGATAATAATATATACTTACCTTGTACATCCAACAGCAGCAGTCCAGTGACACAGCCACTCGAAGGAACATGTAAGGAAGAATTAGAGGACAGCACAGACCATTTTACTGGTGAGTCAAGCGAGGACTACCAGTCTGGCGGGAATGACAATTCATCTTACATACCAGAGCAATCGATTGATCTCGAGTCACCAATAACAAACATAAATTTACGTCCACGGAGAACTGTTCAGTATGCAGAAACAGATGACCATGATGTAAGTTACTTCTGTCCAATACTTAATTTAAATAATCCACATGCAGCAAACGAAGCATTATCATCATCTCATGCTGACCAATGGAAAAGGCTATGCAAGAAGAGTATGACTTCTGATCAAAACAAAACTTGGTCACTGGTTGATGCACCATCTGGGAAAAGAGTCTTACCATGTAAATGGTCTATAAAACTAGAACAAATAAAAAAGGTGAGATTATCCGATTTAAAGCAAGATTGGTCATCAAAGGGTGTACTCAGAGAAAAGGAAGTGACTATGATGAGACATATGCTCCTGTTGTAAAATATACATCTGTTCGATTCTTACTTTCACTGGCTGCGAAGTATGATTTAGAAATGTTTCAGATGGATGCCATAAGTGCTTTTCTCCAGGGTGACATACATACTGAGATATACATGTCACAATCAGAATACTACAAAGAAAATGATCAAGTATGTATTTTACATAAATCAATTTATGGACTCAAACAGGCTAACCGGCAGTGGAATCTTAAATTGAACAATGTTTTATTAAAAATTGGCTTACAGAGATCACATGTGGATCCCTGTATTTATTATTTAGTAAATGAGTCTGCAACTACATCCATTGCAGTGTGGGTGGATGATCTTTTGATATTCAGTATGAAAGACCTAGGTGAAATGAAGAATTGTATCGGCATAAACATAAATAGGAACCGAGAGGCAAGTATGATTATGTTAGATCAAGAAAAATACATAAACCTAGTATTGGACCGCTTTAATATGTCTGAATGCAAACCAGTTTGTACCCCGATAGAGGTGAATGCAAAATTTGAGAAAAATCCTGAAGATGGGAACAAAAAGGTCCCATACAGGGAAGCGGTGGGATGTCTGATATATCTGGCACATGTCACGAGACCTGATATCACCTATGCAGTTAACAAGTTGAGTCAGTACTGTAATAGTCCAGGAAATCAACACGGGCCTGGAATAAAAAGGATTATGAGGTATCTTCAAGGAACCACGAACCTAAAGCTATGCTATGTCAAAGATGACTCAAGGGAAATAACTGGATATTGTGATGCTGACTGGGCGAGCGACCCAGTGGATAGACTATCGTGCACGGGTTATACTTTTCTGTTTCAGAATGCTTGTTTATCTTAGAATTCGTGTAAACAGCAAACCGTGGCACTCTCTACAGCGGAGGCCGAATACATGGCGAAGGCGGCGGCAACCCAGGAGGCCCTGTGGCTGCGGCAGCTGATGGCCGAGCTCGGTCAAGGTGGAGACGGCGCCCTACTCATCCACTGTGACAATCAAAGTGCAATAAGACTGGCATCAACAGACTGTTATAAACCAAAAACTAAACATATAAATATTCGTTTACATTTTCTTAGGGAAAACATTGTTAATTCTAAAGTTAAATTTAAATTTGAAAATGGTTGCAACATGGTAGCTGATAACTTGACTAAAGGTACTACCTTTGAAAAACATTTGTTCTGTATCAGTAAAATGGGTCTGCGTTCTGTGGGGAGTGTTGGCAAATGAGAACGCAACCACATTTATAATAAGTTGGCAACACCTATATAAAATAAGGCTCTCTGTCTCTATCAATGATGGACATGTACGCTTTTAACCTATAAGTTAGAAATACACGTTCGTTGCATCTTTCAGATAAATCGTTTATTTATTTCCACATAAATATCAACAGCATGCACCAACAAACTGCAAATAATCTTCGTGGGGGCTGTTTATTGCTACCTACCGGCATTTATAAAACAGCTAGTTTTAAAGGGCTGAGTATAACATTGTTGATCTATTCCATATTAATGAAACTTTACGTCCGTCTTACATAAGGTTTCAAGTCAACCCTGTTCCAACTCAGTCTTGCTCTTATATAACCGGTCCGTATCTACAAGGCAATGTAATGTCTTTCTACTTCGCTTTCATGCAATTGATAAGGCTGAAACTTTTTGAACTTTACAATTCAAGTAAATATTTATTTAATATTGTAATTTTTAGAATTAATTATTTTAGTATCTTCCAGATCAACACATATTTATCTGAAACACAACATTTTAATTACTGACTATGCTAACTTATAAGGTATCTTGGTTTCAAATTCAGGACCTAAAGATTGGAAAAAGGTTCTAAACTTAACAAATGATATAAATTGGCTTGCAAGAAAATATATCGCAGATATAGTAAAGGACCAAAAGAAGGATTTAATTTGGATGATTAACGCTTGAACCCTGTTGATTAAGTGGTGAGGTAATTCATAATTCTGATATTTTGGCAGAATTAATAACTTGGTATGGTGTGGTAATGAGTTTTAGCGGTAGAGACTACAACTATCTCATTTATTTCTAAGAAATTATTAATTCTGCTTCATGAGTGGAAACTGCACTTTGATATTTGTATATTGTCGTGCATTTCTGTCAATATCTTATTATGTATTGTCAGTAACTGCGTATATAATTTATTTACGACTGTTGCTTCGTTACAGTATTTATATGTCTTCTTTAGTTGTGTCTTTGCAAATAGTTTAATCTGTTACATTTTCTCGCTTGTCAGGTGTGCTCATTTTTGGTACGGGTTTCTTTCCTTTAACTGCGTGCTGGCATTGGTTACAGCAAATCATTATAACTTAAAGCATTTAAGTTACGGTTTAGTTGTGAAATGAGCATATATCAATTTATTAAATGTGATGGCACTTACCACATGTGATTACATGTGAAAAACGTGAGATCCTAGTTGATGTATTGTTTGGGCTACATACTGCTATTTGTATTGACTGTAGTTACAATTGAAGCCATTTGCTATTACTGCTTTAGATTTTCTTGGTATTTCTATTTCTATTTTGAAATTTCATAAATACAAATGTCTTTAAAACATTGCCTTATTAGCACAAATACTTAAATGTACCGTCGCTCACAATATACATAAAGCACTAAGATAGTGTCATCAATAAATAAACTTAAAATGTATGTATATTTATGAAATAATTAAAATGTGGGGGTAAGTAATGTATTTTTAAAGTTTATTATATAATATTTTTTAAAATTTTTAGCTGTACATATCTCGCATATTATTTACTAGTCAAAATGTGTGTTGCTATTATAAGTTGTTTATTGTCCTATCACTGATTATACGTTAGGGTAACTGCCACAGCTATTAATTCCGCATTGATTGTTTTTGTTGCGAGCCATGCGAATATAACCATCTTCTCCATACACCCCTCCCCAAGAATTTTTCACTATCCAATAGTCTTTGCCGTTTTTCGATCCATAACCAACAACAAGTACAGCGTGATTTAAAGTACTTCCGTCACAACTAGGATCATCAAAAATGCCACCCGAATAGTGCTGGATGCACTTTCCGTTAATCCCTACTGATATCGGCCCGATTTGAGCAACGGCAGCCTTTAAATTGTCTTCAGTTGAATTATTAACCATAGTAAATCCTGTATCAGTTCCAGCGGAATTTTTTGGGTCATAACTACATTTCTGATCCATTCCTTTATATGGATAAGAATCCTCGGTGTCAATGCCTCCATTATCACGTACATCTGCAAAAGCTGTCCAAGGAAGTCCACCGTTACAGCCATGGTTATTTTTTGAACAGTCTACTAAGTCTTGTTCACTCAAAGATACCAGTTTACCCGATTTCTGAAAGAGTTGACCTTCGAGTGCCCCAGTCTGTAACGACAACTAATAATCAGATGCTACAGACTGAAATGACCACGTACACTGCTAAATGCCCAACATGATCCGCAACCGCCCTGGTTTTTAACGGGAGTTACAGCACCCTTTTCTCGCCAGTCAAAAGAATCGGGTGCCACAAAATCGCTAGAAGGTGTGTAAATTTGTGGATTTTCGGGCATCTTGCTAAGATCAAGTTCAATAAAATAGGTGTTGGTGAGTTCTTCCTCAGTCTGGTCACTAAAGTGATTAATTCCTATCGTGTATGAAACTAAGTCGGCCTCGAATTTCTTATTATGCTCGTTTACGTGGAGCAGATTACTCAAGAAGATTTCCAGACGCCTCTGTTCTTCTGCCTCATATTCGTATTGCCTGTTATAGGTTTTCTAGTAGTACATAGGGATTATTATTTGGTATCAATTGGTTTGCAAAGAATACAACCTTAAAATCTTCCCATTGCTGTTGCTCCATTTCAGAAATTGGTAGCGCGGCAGATATTGCCATTAAGATGAACAGAAGTAATATTTTTTCCATTTTTTATCTAACACAAAAAAAATATTTTGCAAAACGTTTGAACACCTTAATATTAGAAAAAACTAATAAACTATTCATTACCTGCAAATATAAGGCGGCTGGATCTGCTAACCGTCAAAACAACATATTGATTCAGTATATATAGTAAGAAAGTCGTGCACAAAATAGTAGTAATATTTATAGGGTTCCATAAAATAAAAATTATTATTTTTAAAAATTTTGTAATTAAAATAGATGACTAACATAAAATTTTATGCTCACAGCAAATTGCTTTGTATTTTCATAACTTAATCGTGAAGAATTCTAGTCGTTAAAGAATTCTGCATTTTAAAAACTGCTTTCATAAGACTCCTAGTTGTGCAACAATTTTTAAGAAAATCAAAATAAGAGCATGGAGGAGCCATTATGAGGAAGTGGAAACCACCAGATTCCACAAAATAATCTTAAAGAATTCTTAGAGCTCAATAACTACTCTAAAAACTAAAACTAAAGCAATTAGAAAATTACACGTTACTAGCATATCATCCAGTGACTGGCACTAGAAAATGGAATTCTCAAAGTGGGCACCTAGGGTAAATTAAAAATTAAAAAATTAAAATTCCGGAACTTGATGGAATTTGAGCTATTTTGTTCTAGAAGCGAAGTGACTTTCTATACCACAGGATGTGCGATATACTTAGAGCAAGTCTTACTCTGAGCTGTATACTGAGATTCTGGAGATTAATTAGATCTACGTTTATTTCAAAATTTAGGAAAATAAAATAGAATGAGGCTAAGTATCTGAGACAAATTGGTTTGACATCTTTTGTGCTAAACACTCTAAAAAACTTTTAAGATGCATATCAGGAATAGTGTTTTAGTCGCTCGACCTCTACGTAGAGATTAGTATGCATACAAGCCAGGAGTATTTTCAGAAACAGAATTGGATCTACTTGTTACCAAAATGGAGTATTAAAAATAAAAATTAAGTTTAGCTTCATCAGTTAAGTGTCTTGTAATTTGACAGATTTTTCTTAATATCGTGTAGTCGTATTTTCTATTCGACTGTTTATTTCCAAGTTTTCTTTTCCATGTTCGTATATGTTTACTTTAAAATACTCAAATGTCTTTATTTGTTCTATGTTTTTCCTTTATTTTAATTTTTATTTTATTTTTTCCTATTTCCATTACTTTTACCTTGTCAATGTTTATTTTCAAATTTCTCTACTGGGACTTTATATTTTATATGCTATTTCCGCCATTTTTATTGTCCTATATCACAAATGCAGTTTCTTTCTTAATTCTTTAATTTCTTGTAAGACATCGTCGGGTATTATATTGAAAAATATTGTTCTGAGTACTCCTCCTTGACTTACATTTCTTTGATAAGAAATTCGTTTTAATATTTTCTGTTCTCACGTAGTTTCCAGTTTTCTGATATGTAGCTGTTCTGTACTCCACACTTCTGGTCTTGGAATACTATCGAAGGCTTTTTCTAAATCTATAAAAGTTACATACATATTATCGTTCTTGTTTTTTCTATTAATTGCTTCGTTATAAATATATGATCTTTTTTTTATTTACGCACTTCGCGCATATATTGTAACTAGTTAATAACTATCTAGCAATTCTTACTTAAATCTAGGTTACCTTACATCTAAGCAAGTCTTAGCGTTTGATGGATGTGTTCCCACTGGCGCACTCCACATATGGTTTAAAACACTTATTTCACCTGTTTTAATTGCCCTTATTTCACTTAACTGCACTTACACTAGATCGAAAGGTTTTAGCCTTTTTAGCCTACGAGTAAGTCCACTGTTGTGGAGTAATTGTAACACTTCGACATTCACATGTTCATGTAATCTGGTTTCGTGCTTCTTCGCGAACCGTTTAATTTCCTCATTGACCATTGGCACTTTTAGGTCCTTATGGATGTCGTCATTTCTGATGTACCAGGGGGCGTTGACGATGCTCCTAAGTACTTTGTTTTGAAAGGTTTGTATAATTTTCACATTAGATTTCTTCGTGCATCCCCAAAGTTGCACGCCGTAAACCCAAACTGGTTTTAGAATCTGTTTATACAACAGTATCTTATTATGCATCTGAGTGTCTTCCAAGTAACCACCACATCTTCTTAAATCTAATGCAAAGTTCTTCGCGTTTTTTCTTGACGTGTTCTTTCCACCTGAGCTTGGTGTCGAGTGTCATGCCCAGGTATTTCGCTGTGTTAGCATGTGGAATTGTCTGCTGATTGATCACTATGGGTAAGTAATCAACTCTTTTGTTGGTGAAGTTTATGTGAGTAGACTTCGCCTCATTTAGTTTAATCCGCCATTTCTTAGTCCAACTAGTGACGTTGTTGACGGCTGTTTGCAGTTTATTTGTCGCTGCTTCTATCTCGTTTCTTGTAGCCAGCAATGCAGTGTCGTCAGCAAATGTAGCTGTCTTCACTCCATCGCTCATAGGGATATCGCTGGTGTAGAGCAAGTACAAGGTTGGCCCAAGGACACTTCCTTGCGGTACTCGTGCACCGATGTCTTTAATTCCGAGTATTCTTCGCCGTATCTTACCCTGAAGTGACGGTCGGAGATGTATGATTTGAGAATCTGACTCATTTGCATGGGTAGATTATTTTCCATCTTATATTGTAGACCCTCGTGCCACACTTTATCAAAAGCTTGGGCTACATCTAGAAATATTGATGAACAAATTTCTTTTTCTTCTAGGGATTTTTCAATTACATCAGTGATGCGATGCACTTGGTCGATTGTCGAATGTTTGTTTCGAAATCCAAATTGATGGTTCGGGATAAGTTGCTTCTCCTCAATAATTGGTTTGAGACGTTTTAAGAGCAGCTTCTCGAACAATTTGGATACGATTGGTAATAGCGAGATTGGACGGTATGATGTTTTCTCGTTGGGTGGTTTCCCTGGTTTCGGGATCATAATAACTTCCGCTACCTTCGACTGCATCGGTACATATTGTAATCGCAGAGCAGCGTTGAAAAGGTGAGTAAGTTTCATTATGCCCTTTCTTGGTAGTTCTTTAAGCACTTGCGCACTAATTAGATCATAGCCAGGTGCTTTTTTGGCGCTGAGGTTCTTTCGAATCTCCGTGGCAATTTCATTCAGGGTTATTGGATCAATAACCCTATTTTCCCAGGTGTCTATCGCGGGTAGCGGTTCGTTGTCATTAGCAGAGTGGGGTTGGAAGGTATCTGCTAAGTGCTCAGCAAATAATTCCGCCTTTTCATTGTCTTTCCTTACCCATTCACCGTTTTCTTTGCGAATAGGTGGATTTTGGTTTTGTGGTCGGTTTAACCTCTTAGTCGCCTTCCATAGAGAGTACTCAGTATCTTTGTCGTCTGATAAACCTCTTAGGAATTCAGAAAATGTTTCATTTTTAACGGTACGGATTTCCTGTTTGAGTTGCTGGCTTAGTCGATTTAGCATTGTTTTATCTGCAGGTGCTCTGCTTTGTTGCCATTTTTCCGTGCTTTACGTTTCGCTGATACGAGATCTCTAATTTGTTTTGGGTAGTTTAGCCCAGTTGTTTTCTTTTTGGCGTCGGAGTATTGTTCCATGCTGCTTGTTGTAGATTAGCAAAGAGCAGTTCTGCTTCCGCGTTTAATTGATCGGTTGTTTTTAGTGGGACATTTAGTTGGACACGTTCTTCTACTTCTGTTCTGAATACGTCCCAGTCTGTCCTTTTGTTTGTTAATGATGGTGGATGTGACTTATTGATGATCGTCTCACTTAACGTCAAGATAATCGGAGAGTGGTCTGATGACAGGTCGTAATTGTCTTCAATACTGATGTAATTAGATATGTTTTTCAGTATAAAGAAGTCAATTAGATCTGGTATTTTGTTGCCGTCTGATGGCCAATAAGTTGGCTTACCAGTAGACTGACATTTACATTTAGCTTGCTTAATTGCATCGTACAATTGATTACCTTTGGTGGTGATGAGTCTCGAACCCCAGAAGGTATGTTTAGCATTAAAATCTCCTCCAATTATGAAGTGATCTCCTAATGTTCTGAAGAGTCTGAAGTAATCTTCTTTTTTTAACGCGTACCTAGGTGGACAGTATATTGCAACAACAGTAGTCTTTGGATTTTGTAAAGACTTTTACAGCTGTTGCTTGTATCTCACAAGTTTCGTAACTAGAATCTTCATAGTGTTTGATATTCTCCTTTATTATTACCGCTGATTCTCCTCTAGCTGTGTTGTTTGGATGGATGGTGTGGTATAATTTGTAACCTTTTATTTTTAGGTAGTTCTCTTTAGTAAAGTGTGTTTCTGATATTAAACAGATATCTATTTTTTGGTCCCAGAGGAATAGTTCTAGTTCATGGGCGTGCTGAAGAAGCCCATTTGCATTCCAGGCTACTATTCTAATTGACGCCATTTTTATTTCTTGCTTTTGGCAGCTGCCTTATTGCTGGTTTCAAGCTTTTGGACTCTGCTTAAAATTGCTTTGATTGCTTCATCTTGCTTATCAATTTTCCTAGAATTGTTTGCAAAGTGTTGTTTATTGCATCTAGTTTTGTTTCCTCAGCAGTGTTTTGTTGTGACTTGCCTTCAACCATTTGTGCGTAATTACCCCCTGTTGGGTTGCGTTGTTTTACTGGAACAGTGTTTGATAAAGTAGGAAAATTCTGTTGGATTTTTTCTACTGCTCTTGCTACTTGTTCGTTATCTGTTCTTGTAGTTCTTTTTTTCTGTTTTAGAGTTTTTCTCTTCGCTTTTGTAGCTCTTTTGCAATTACACAGTCGCGGTAGTTAACTGGGTGAGCTTCTCCGCAGTTGATACACTTGGCTTTTGTAAGTCTAGCTGACCTACAATCTTTAGTTAAATGGCGTCCTGCACACTTGACACATCTAGCTTCTTTATTGCAAAAGGACTGGGTGTGTCCGAATGCTTGGCACTTTTTGCATTGTGGAATAAGGGCTGTATTTTTGCGTAAAGGTTCTATTTTTACTTTTAATCCCGCGATTAAATCAATCGCGAAGATATCTTTAATGTCTACTGATTTGTTAAAGGATAACATATGTAGCGGTAGAGGCTTCATAGTAGTGACATTATCCTTTTTTAATTTCTTCATGATGTTGGTAACGTTTTCAATTTTAAAACCTTTTGCTAGTAGGTCTTCTGTAATCAATTTTATTGAGCACGTTGGGTGTATGCCCCTGGCCATAACCTTTATGGGTCTATTTTGCTTATCTTCGTAAGTATAGTATTCAATTTCCGGTATTGTATTTCGTCCGGAACGTTGATCTTAAACACATCATTATTCATAGCAGTTACTTTATATGCTATTTTTGCTGATTCCAATATTTCATGCACAGTTTGGTATTCTTTTACGTTCACCAAATTTACCGGCGGCGGTAAGGGTATTTTCTTTTCTTTAACCCTGTTGTCTGTTTGTTTAGAGGTCGACGCTTGTGGAGAGGTTTCAGGTGTTCCAGACGCTTTACGTTTTTTAGATTTGTTTTTCTTTGATCGCTGATTTTTTTTCTCTATTTACCTTTGAATTCTTTCTCCAGACTAATTCTTTTCTGTTATTCTTTTTTTTCTCTTCTTCTGGGTCAGACTACCTGGGTACGCCACTGGTTTCTCAGGCTATTACCCTTTGAATTAGTTGGTTGATATTTCCTTTTAGATTTTCAATGGTTGCGAGGGATTGTTGCCAGGCATTCCATAAATTAATCCCATTTTGAGTTTTTAATTGATTCTGTTGTACGAGAATCTGGTTTTGCTGGGATAATTCAAACTCAACTGGTGTTGGAGGTCGTTGAATTAACATTTGCTGATTCATTATGCTGTTACGCGCATAGAGTTTATTCCTAGCTCTATTTAATCGCAGGTATGTGGCGGGGCCGATAGCGCGGCGCGGTCACCGACACCGCGCGAGAAAAACGCAGAAAGCACTGAATTCGCACGTCTGCTCTGCTTGACCTTCAAAACTCGAATGTATGATCTTAAACTTCTCTTTTTTTTCTAAATCCGCTATGTGGATTTTCTAGTTGTTGAATTTTTATTATTAGCCTTTTTTCCAGAATTCTGTAATATATTTTTAACATAATACTGAGCAGGGCAAACCCCTATAGTTCTTACTTTCTCTGCCGCCTCCTATTTTATATATGGGTAATAGTATTCTCACCTCCCAATCCTTTGGTATTTTTTTTCCATTCCAGATCTTACTAAATAATTTCTCTAAAATTTCTGTCCCGGTTTTATATATGTTTTATTTATGATTTTCGATGTTACGCCATCGTATTCTAGCTTCTATTATTTTATCTTTCTAAATCTCTTCATTTTCTACACTTTATGTGTTTTCTACAGTTTTTTCAATTTCTTCTGTTGCTTCCGTCGTGCTTAGTTGCTTTGTGTTTGGCATTTCTTCAAAATACCTTTTCCATCTCTTTATTATATCTATCTTTTCTTCTAACACTTTTCCATTTAATAATTTTATGTATCTATTTCTGTTTTTCCTGCTTTTTCTAGCGTTTTTAATATTCTATAGAATAACTTTTGGTTGCCTTTCCTAGCTCGTTCTATTTTTTCTTCAAACTTTTCCTAGACTTGTTGTTTCACTTATTTCACTAGCTCTTTGACTTTTAAACTTTGTTCATTGTATTTGTTATAATTTTTGTTGTTTTTTTTTTACTAAGATATTTTTGCCAATTTTTTCTTTTTTTTAATTCTCATTCTAACGTCATGTTTGTTTTTTGGTTTTGTAATATATAACGTAATCTATTATTGATCTTTATTTTCTACTTTTTACTTCTTTGGTATATTTATGTACGTCTTGAGTTTGTAGAAGGTGTTTGTTACTATTAAAATGTTCAATATACAAAATTCTATTACATTTCGGCCATTACTGTTTCTGGCTTTTGCTCCATATATCTTTTCTGTTGCCTCCTCCGTTTACATCTTCAATATTAACAATCTTCCTTTACCTTCTTCTGTCACTGCTGTTAGTTGTTCTCAAAACTCATCCTTTATGTTGACTTTTCATCGTCATTTAGTCCATATACTATTTTTATTGTTATTTTTACTTTGTAATCTCTTTCCATTTCTATTTTCAAGATCCTTTTGATACTACGGTCTATTTTTGTACCTATTTTATATTATATTTCTTAATGTGGCATCCCACCCCTTCACTGGCTATATTTCCGTTTTTATTATGTAGAAGCAGATGTCCTTCCTTTAATATTTTTTCTTCTTTACCTTTCTTTTTCGAATCGGTTATGCCAACAATATCTGCATTTACTTTTTCCAATTCTTCTGTTAGTTTCTCTTCCTTACTTGTTAAGCTTCTGACATTCCATGTTCATATTTTCCATAGCTTTCCGTTCTCTTTTAATTTGCTTTTTTCTAATATATATTTTCCTTTATTCCTTATTAAAGTATTGACATTCAAGTATTCGATTCCGCATTGACTTGTCTCATCCGCTCTGTACGGGATCCACCAGCCCGTTGTAAAAGCGCATTTTAGTTTAACCCGCTTAAGCCTTGGTTGTGCATTTAACAAAGCCGTCCGCCTCTCTACTGTCTCTGAACCTAGAACTAACGTTACAACCAAGAAAGAACGATTTCCACGAGTCGCTATCAGGTCTTCCCACTGACGGGCACAGAACACAAGCAACAGGTGTGTATCCTACGTTTTCTCTATTAGCGGGTCCGTTGGTGGAAAACTGGGGGGGGGGTACCATTAATGAAAACTTGTGCGCGGAGGCGAGGAAGATCGAGGAAAGTGTTGGTTCCCTGCCGCTGGCTTCGTGGCCAAGCCGTCTACGCTGTCGGACCATTAATATTGTTGCGCGGCCTCTCGTCCAGCCTTTTGCACCAGGTCTCGCCATCGCCTCTGACGCCAGCGATGCTCGGCTGCGCAACTCGGCTGCCCGCTGCGCTTTTTTAATCTTACTACCTTTGTCTAATTTTTAACTTTTTCTTTAACGGTATTTCTATCCATAGTTCCATAGTTCTATCCATTTCAAAGCTAATGTAGCTTTCCGTTTTTTCATCCTGTTTAGTCTTTCCTAATTTTTCTATTCTCTCTATTCTTCTATTACATCTCCTTTCTTCTCCATTTGCCATCAAGTTGTTGTAACAAATTTTTGTTATCTTTTTTTTCTTTTTCTGTTTTGACAAATGCTCTCAATTAAGCTTGTTTCTCTATTTTTTTGTTTGCTATAATATCATTGGTAAATATAAGCCTCCTCCTTATTTTTCAATTTTGATTTGTTTTTAATGATTTTGTTCTTTTCCATTTCGCTGCTCAATTCATACCTTCTTTACTACTTTTGGGCTAATATCTATTTCCAGCTGGTTGTTTAAGAAATTTTAATTTCTTTTTTTAGTTCTAAGGTATCGTTTGTATCTATAACTAAGCCATATATTACGACATTATTTTTCTGTTACTCTCACCGTATTTTTACATTTTGTAATTTGTCTCTTTTTTTCTTATCTCCTAGTTTTTTTTTTGAAGCAATTGTCTTCCAGTTTTAGGTGTTTATCATTAAATTCTCTTTGTTTCATTTTCATTTCTTTAACTTTTTGAATTTTTTTTGCCCTACCTTTATATCATTTTGGTCTTCGCATATTTCCTTCATCATCTATAATATATTGTAAATAATATAACAAATAATAGAGTTTAAAAAATTAAAATTTGGAAAAACTTTGAATATGCTTTTTTTTATTAACAAATAGTAACTTTTTTGATTTTCGATATTTTTTGATGAAAATTTATATGGATATTCCTCAGATGTATCTATTTTAGAAACAAAACATAGTGAAATAGTGCAACTTCGAAAAAAGATATTTGTTTTGAGGTTTAAAGTGCAAAAATTGTAAAAATAAGAGACAGGTTTTTTGAAAAAAAAATTATTATAAAAAAGAATTAATAAAATTTATAAATCTTCTTGGAAAAATGTCCTCTTGTCCTTCACATTCGTGGCTCAAAAACACGCGATGATTATAGCACATAGAACGGTGGCAAGACGGACACACAGCTTTTGTTTTTATATCTGTTTTTCTTGGACACAATTGATAACGTTTTCTCTTTTCTGAAATAATACGCACTTCCTATAAATTCCCTTCCTCATTATCTTTCTTCATAATGGATTCAATGCTCTTTTAATGGCAATAAGCAGTGTTATTGCAAAGTCGGTATAATGAGATAATCAACAAGTGATTAAAAACATTGTCGTGCTGTGACTTTTTCATTATTTCCAACAGAGACATTTTTGCATTTAAGCAAAATTCTTTCACAGCAGCTTGATCAAACATGACAAAGAAATGGGCCACCTACGAGTTCCTCTAGAGACGGTGTACGTATGATTTAACTGATCGAAGGAGTCAGTTCGGTGTTTTGTTAAATTGGAATGTAATACGATATTAGGCTTGCCATCAGTTACCTCCGTTGTTTTTAGATAGGACAATACGATGAGAACAATCTTATGTTTCTTTAGAGTGTGCGACAAAAGTGTTATATCACGCGTAAAGCAAAACTGCAGCCGGTAATTCTCTTTTGTTTTTACGAATCGTGCTAGTAATCATCATATTATATGGTGGCTTTAGCATATTTTCTAATAACGGAAAGGAGATGAACCAATTGTCACACGTAATAGTTCGATCAGTTCCATGAATCGGGATAGTAACATCACGGAAAAAGAACTCTGGTTTTGGCTTTGCATTGCTTTCGGAAAGCAATGCTTCTCGAATGCTATGTGGTCGTAAATTGTACGACATTTTTAATAATAATGCTATTATATCTTTTGAACTTGTTAAAAAAAAAATTGTTTGAGGAAATATATACATACCTTTTAGTACACAATTTAAATCAATAATACGCAAAAAAATAAAGGAAAACCTTTTCAAACTAACGACTTGATCATATGGGGTCAAAATGACCCCAGAAAAATTAGTATTCACTTCACTCATATGCTGCGAGAAGACTGAGGAAGCTGAATTTATTTTCGCTGTTCTATCCTACAAAGGGCATTGTCAAATATATGTATACGGCAGGCTGGCGCAAATTCAACTATGTAATTGTTTATATTGAGCATTAAAAATTTTTTGTAGTTGAATTGACCCCAGGTGACAACCGAGGGTTAAAGGCAATTTTATCTGTCTATTTTTTATCGTACAGCGTAAGAAGTCACGGCCAGTCAAATTACTTAACTTTTCCTTGTCTTTTCACACTTTTTAAATATTTACTTTCTCGTTGATTATATCAGCCTGCTTTTATAAATTACTCTACTTTGAGTTGTCTAGTGTGTTATCTATCCCTAAACGGTAAATGTGCCGTACGCTTGGCCGATTTTTACTTATAGGTCTTATCAAGTTAGATTTCATGCAATTGTCATCCTCTTTTTAACAATTTATAACTTATTATTTTACTAATTTTATACCCCTCTCATTAACGCACAATTTTCCATCGCTTGGGGTTCCGGAAATATATTCCTCGTCGCCTGCCGGACAAATTTGTCCTTCAGGTGGTCGGCACGGAAAGGCACGAACGATTTGACCTGTGTGCACAGCAGCAGCATCATATTTTTATATATTAATTTATGACGATCATTGTTTATTGCACCAATTCCCGTTCTATTTTTTACCTGGTAAATTATTCTACTTTCGTTCATATACTTTCTTCATGTATTAATTCACTTGACACGGTTCAAAAAAGCTTTTCTTATCGGAGTTTTCAAATACTGATTCGTATAATTTGCAGATCACAGCTCTTTCATCAGGAATTATAATTATCTAACCAAAATTCTACCTTAATAAATAATATGCTATTCTAAAAATATTATTAATATTGGTCTTTTAATTTCTTTATTATTATTATTATTATTATCATTATTATTATTTGAATTTAAGTCAAAAGATGTGAAAAGTATTAAAAGATGCTCGGTGGTACTGGTATTTGCGGTCTGTTAAGGTTTTTCTTTTGTTGTTCTCCGGATGTATTTCTAGGGAATAATAGTGTAGTACACAAATAATGCAAAACGCGATTTTTTAAATTTTTTCTACCTCCGTCCCAATCCATATGAAATAAATTTATCATTGGTGTTACATATTTTTTGTCATCGGTTTTTGTTCTGCATTTATTCCTTGCCGATGCTTGTATATGAAATTTTGATTTGCTATGTAGGCACTAAAGTTTCTTTTCAGTTTGTCTTGTTATTGTAACCGTAGGAGTTATGGTTTACTTATTACGTAAGTGCTTAGAGCTGAAATAACTGCTTTATAATTCTATGACAATTCGTAGTTAGATCCTATTTTTGTGTAGTTTGGGGTTATACTGCCAAGTACAATGAAACCCAAAACATTTAAGTTGGGAAGTGTCTGTAATCGTTGCTAGTCGTGGCATCTAATAGGGTCTGTCCTATTGTATTTTTAAAATTCCAATACTTTCTCGCCATAAGTTTAGAGCTTAGCGATTGAAAAAAGTTTTTAAAATTTGCAAGTGTTGTAAATTGCCTTGCAAGAAAATATATTGCAGATACAGTAAAGGGCTAAAGGAAGAATTTAATTTGGATGTTTGTCGTTTGAACTTTGTGGACCTGGGGGTGAGGTAATTCATAATTCTGGACAAAGATTTATGAAAGAATTAAACTGCGAAGGTAAGTAATTTCTTTTAATTTTTATTATACAATGCTTAATTTTTACATTTTTAGCTGTATGTATCTCGCATGTTATTTTAGTCAAAATGTGTGCCGGTATTATAAGTTGTTTATTTTCTTTTTGTTAATTATACGTTAGGGTAACTACCGCAGCTATTAATTCCGCATTGATTATTTTTATTGCGAGACATATATATGTAACCACCTTCTCCATACCCCGATCCCCAAGAATTTTTCACTATCCAATAGTCTTTGTCGTTTTTCGATCCATAACCAACAACAAGTACAGCGTGATTTAAAGCACTTCCGTCACAACTGGGATCATCAAAAATGCCACCCGAATAGTGTTGGATGCACTTTCCATTAATCGCTACTGATATCGGTCCGATTTGAGCAACGGCAGCCTTTAAATAGTTTTCATCTGAATTGTTGACCATAGTAGCGCCTGTATCGGTTCCAGCAGAATTATTTGGGTCATAACTGCATTTCTGTTGAATTGCTTTATATGGATACGAGTCCTCGGTGTCAATGCCTCCATTATCACGTACATCTGTAAAAGCTGTCCAAGGAAGTCCACCGTTACAGCCATGATTATTTTGTGAACAGTCTACTAAATCTTGCTCACTCAAAGATACCAGTTTACCCGATTTCTGAAAGAATTGACCTTCGAGCGCCCCAGTCTGTAACAACAACTAATAATCAGACGCTACAAACTGTAATGACTACATACACTGCTAAATGACCAGCATGATCCACAGTGACCCTGGTTTTTAACGGGAGTTACAGCGCCCTTTTCTCGCCAGTCAAAGGAATCGGGCGCCACAAAATCGCTAGAAGGCGTGTAAATTTGTGGATTTTCGGGCATCTTGCTAAGATCAAGTTCAATAAAATAGGTGTTGGTGAGTTCTTCCTCAGTCTGGTCACTAAAGTGATTAATTCCTATCGTGTATGAAACTAAGCCGGCTTCGAACTTCTTATTATGCTCGTTTACGTGGAGGAGATTACTTAAGAAGATTTCTAGACGCCTCTGTTCTTCTGCCTCATTTTCGTATTGCCTGTTATGGGTTTTCTAGTAGTATATAGCGAATATTATTTAGTGCCATTTAGTTTACAAAGAATACAACCTTAAAATCTTCCCATTTCTGTTGTTCCATTTCAGTAATTGGTAGTGCGGCAGATATTGCCAATAAAGTGAAAAGAAGTAGTATTTTCTCCATTTTTTACCTAACACAAAAATTTATTCTGTAATATATTTGGATACCTTAATATTAGGTTACACTCTTAAACTATTCCTTACCTGCAAATATAATTCGGCTGGACCTACAAAGTGCCGAAGCAACATATTGGTTTACTATATATAGCAAGGAAGTCGTGCCAAAAATAGTAGTAATATTTATAAGTTTCCATAAAATAAAATTTATCATTTTTTACAATTTTGCAATTAAAATTTAATGCTCATGCTAAACGTGTTTTACAAAAGAATGTTTTACGTATTCGTTATTAATATAAATTTAACTACCGTTACCAAAATTTTCATGTATTATTTTTATGTTTTGTTTAACTATTGCATTTATGAGAATTTTGTTTAATCGTCTTCGTGAATTGAACATTATCTTAATCCGGTATAGTGCTCGTAACGTCAAATTGTATCTGTATTCATTTTATTCTTATATTTTATTTTTCCTCTTCTATCAAAATTTGCTGACAATATGGCTATTTGATCGACAATGCTGATCGAAATAGAAATATCGATTCTTTATACTAAAGTTCGATCGTGTACTTTGTTTTACTAATTTTATGAATAATTTGAAGTAAAAATGAACAAAAAATATTTAGTATTCTGTAAATAATATCACATTGTTAATGATACTTAAGTAATTTTGCTTCAATTTGCTCTTTAGAGATCGACTATCTAGTACTTTATGCTGCATTTATTATTAGTTTTTCTAGCAAGTTTTTTAAATATAGTAAATAACAATTTAACACACTGCTTATAACACCTTGTATTTTTTGTAAGATTTTTTGTAGCTAATCCATTTTGAAGGTCTTAAAAATAAAAAATATAATACATTGCATCATAACATTTTATCAAGATCGTGGTTCATTTAGTATTTTCCCTACTCACTGGTCGCCGTCCGGATCTTCTCTGTAATTTTTAAATCTGCATTCGTTATCATTCATTTGTGGTAAAAAATGTAAACTTTTCGGTTAAAGTGTTCATGAGTTTACAAGAAAATGTGTTGTTAATTCTTTACGTTATGCGTTTGACATAACCACTTAAACAAAAGTGGTGTTATTTGGTCATTATAATACAAATGGTATTGATTTTGTTATATATTATACTGTCAGAGTATTACTGTTTAAAATCTGCTCGTAGCACACTAAGTAACTTTCTTTACAGTACTTTGAAGTAATTGTAGATATGTAGTATGGTGCGTTAAGTATGATCCGAAGCGTTGTAGACTGAAATCTATCTATTACGGCTATATTAGTGGATAACCCCAGAAAGTGGCTTCGCAAGGCCATAATGTTTTTTTTATAAATTTATTGCTTATTTATAATCTACAACTGCCAACATTGTAATAAGTAAATTTGATACAAGAATATATCGTGAGTAGAGTAATCGTCCACTGGCCATTCTCTAAAATACCTCGAATAGGTTAGGTTTGACTAATTTACGTCGTGCATTTCTTGTCTTAGGTCTGTTGACCATGTTCCTTTGAGCCTTCCCTCCATTGTTGGAGGATTTATTATTTCTGCTACTAAGTCATTTTCGAGTCCTTCAGTTCTTTCAAAGTCTAAAGTCTCTCGATTTCCTCGCTGTCAAATCGTATGTTCAGGTCATTGTGTAGGGTAAAGTTCGAAACGTACCATGGTGCATTGGCGATAGAACGTAGAGACTGAATCTTTTGAATTGTTTTTTGGTTCGAAGGTTTAGTGCATCCCCATAATCGGATATCATAAGTCCACATGGGTTTAAGGATACATATATATATAATAATTTGTTATTTAGTGTTAGTCCGTTGACCGGTTTTCATCCTGTAACTCTAGGAAGAGGCCCTTACTAGGTGCTATCAGCCGGAGCCAGCTGAACCCAGGTTTTTTAACGGTCAACGGACTCATAATATACGAGTGAGGAAGAACCATCTGCGGGAAGATTGCTCTCGTGAATCCCGTAGAAGATAGCCAATCTAAGGGAAGAAAACCCTGAGAATAAATTACCTGGTCCTCCAGGTTGGGGGTTGGGGCAATGGGCCAGCACGCCATTACTTGTAAAAATCTTAAAACAAAGTAGAATGAAAAATTCGTTTAAAACAAACAATCTCCGGGTGGGAATCCACACTTCCGATTACGGAAGGAGCCCCGTAGGATACGGAGGGGGCAATTCTACGTTTGTGAAAAGTAATGCCAAAAAGTTCAATATTAAGAAAGAATTGGACAATGAATATAGGAACTTGGAATATACAAGGACTAGCAACAAAGACACAAGAAGTATTTGCCGAGATAGAAGAAATGGGAATGGACGTAATTTCTCTGACAGAAACAAAAAAGAAAGGAACGGAAATAGAGGAAATAGGACAATACTTACACATGTGGAGTGGAGTCCCAAAAAACGAAAGAGGAAAAAAGTGAGTTTCTATGGCTATTAAGAAGAAATATGGAAAATAAATAAAAAGTTGGGAAGCAGTAGACGAGAGGATTATCAAAGTTAACCTCGAGAGTTTTAGATATAGAATGACAATTTTAGGAATATATTCACCTAATGAAGACGATAGCCCCACGAACAAAGACCAATTCTATAGTAAGTTAGACGATATAATACATGAATGTGGTACGCGACGAGAAGTTCTGTTACTGGGCGATTTCAACGCGTGGGTAGGATGCAAGACGAACGATAAAGTCGTAGGACAATTTGGTGATGCCAGAAGAAACAGTAATGGAGAAAGGCTTATTGGTCTATGTGAAAGTAACAACCTAAAAATCCAAAATGGTTTTTATAAACACAAGAAAATTCATACATATACTTTTGAGGAACATGCACGACAACGAAGAACAATCATTGACTATGTTATAACTCGACAGTATTCTACCGGTAGAATCCAAGATGTTAGAGCTTACAGAGGCCCGACATGCGGAACGAATCACTATTTGGTGAAAGCCAAAATAGTGTTTTTACCCAAAGGGCAAAACAAGGTAGTAATATCAAAACAGACAGAGTAAATACAACAAGTCAGATACAACATACAAAGTCTACAACAGTAGCATACAATACATATATCAAAATAGGTTGGATCAAAAACTTAACGAACATCTACAAGGATCAAACACAGAGATGTATGAACATTTAAGAGCAGGCCTACAGCAAGCCGCAAAAGAAGCCTTAGGAGAAGAGGTTAGAGAAAAACCAAGAAATTATTGGATAAACGAAGACCTAATGGAGGAAATACGCTATAAAAAAGAACTATATACAAAGTGGCTAAATACTAAAGAAGATGAAGATAGAGATGCCTATAAAATCCAACAAACTAGAGTAAGACAATTGATAAAAACTACAAAACAACAAACGTGGGAAAAAAAGTGTAGCGAGATAGAAAGGTACATAGGAGGAAGAAGGACGACAGAGGTATGGAAATTCATAAGGAATGTAAAAGCTCCACATCGAGAAAAAACAATAATACAAAATATTCCTGTCGAAGAATGGAAAAAATACTATTTAGAGCTACTCACCGAGAAAAGACCTATATTCCAAGAAACTACGATGACAGGAGGAAGAACGATAGATATTAACTACATAGAAATACAAGAAGAACAAGTAATTAAAGCAATTAAAGAAATGAGAAATGGAAAGGCTCCCGGTCCAGGAGGAATCCCCGTTGAGTTGGTAAAAAATGGAACACCGAAATTGTATAGGATGATAACAAAACTTATGAATAAATGCATAAATGAGGGAAATATACCAAATGAAGCGAGAATATTCCGAAGAGATAGAGTCAGAAATACAAGAATACGTGAAATAATGGATACAGAAAGGGACATCTTGAAATAAATTGAAAAAAGGCAACTCTTGTGGTACGGACATGTCGAAAGAATGGGTAACAACAGGCTCCCGAAAAAAGCAATGCAGTGCCAACCAAGAGAAAGAAGAAAGAGGGGACAGCCAAGAAGAGGTTGGAATGAGGTAGTAGGAAGCCTGAAGCAAAAGTGGGATATCCAGCAAGGCGCTTGGATGAACAGAAAGGAATGGAAAAAATATTGAACTCCGGAAGACCCAGATAGAGGTTAAAATACGGAAGGAAGAAGATTTAGTGTTAGTCTCGACCTACTTCCCATTAACCACGACATCGTTTCAAATTTTAGATGAATTCATGGACGTTTAGTTTTGACATGTTTTTTCCAATTAAGTTTTTGGTCTAGATATAGCCCTAAGTATTTAACTTTATTTGTTACAGGAATTTGAGTATTGTTTAGGAAAACTGGCGGGCATACCATTCGTCTTGTAGTAAATATGATTGCGCTGATGTTGTCCCATTTATCCTAATTTTCCATTTATCATTCCAGTTTTGTAATAGATCCAAGTGATTTTGAAGGTTCCGTGTTGCAACTGCTTCGTCCCTTTTAACTGACAACAAGGCGGTATCATCCGCGAATGTAGCTATAATAGTGTTGGGTGTTGTTGGTAAGTCTAAAGTATAAATCAAGAAAAGAAGCTGTCTCAACACAACCTTGAGGCACCCCGATTAAACTTGCTGATAGCTGGAGTAACTGGAGTTTCTTTTATTTGAAAGTATCTTTCTGATATGTAGGATTTTAACAGATGGTGATACGGGGTAGGGAATACTCTTTTGATTTTACGTAAGAGGCCGATGTGCCAGACTTTGTCAAAAGCCTGGGCAACATCTAGAAAAACAGCAGTGCATAATATCTTTTCCCCGAGGCTTTCGATTATATAGCGGTTGAGTGACTTTCGCGTAAGCCAAAATGGTAGTCTGGAATAATTGTTGATAGGTCTAAATCAGATTTAATTCTTTTTATCAGCAGTTTTTCAAAAATCTTAGATAGACTAGGGAGTAGGCTAATTGGCCGATATAAGCTGGTTTCATTAGCAGGCTTTCCTGGTGTGTGCACCATTACGATTTGTTAAAACTTCCAGCTTTTGGGATAATATGATAATCTTTCATTCTATTGTATATTGTTAGTAGTACTACCACCTTTCTTGATAGCTGTTTAATAATTTTACCCATGATGATATCGTGCCCGGATGCTTTATGTGCATTAATTTTTTTGATTTCTTCAAGTGTTTTCTCGGTATGAAAAAGCTTTAATTGGGAGTGACATTTGGCAAGGTATGTTGAGGAACTCTTCAATATCATTATCATCGTTGTTAATATCGGCTGTGTAAACACTTGGGCGAGATGTGTTGCAAACGTTTCCGACTTTTCTGCGTCGCTTTTGGCGGTTTGGTTTTCTGATTTGGGGTACTGCGATCTTAGGTCTCTTGAAGTATTTTGTTGCTTTCCATATCGTATGATCATCTTTGGAGAGAGAGTTTAAATAGTGTTCAAATGTTGCATCTTTGGCTTTATAAAGAGTTTCATGTAATTTTCGTTTTAGTCTGTTGTATATTGTTTTGTCTTCATTGCTTCGCAATCTCTGCCATCTGCTTCTTGCTCACGCTTTTCACACACCAATTCCCGAATATAGAGAGGTACCTTATTATATTTCGTTGCTTTATGCGATTGCTTCGGAGTTGCATGTCGGCAGCCTCTTGTATTAATGTGGTCAGATAATTGACAGCCTCATCCAGTTCGTCGGTCAATTTAATTCTAAGTTTTAAATTAATATGATTTTCGATATAGGTTTGAAACTTAATCCAGTCCGTTGCCGTATTAGATAAAGTTGGTGTATGTTCTTTATTTATAATATACGTACTTATTGTTGCAAGTACAGAAGTATGATCTGAAGATATTTCATAATTAGATCCGACATGTAGATAGTTTGTTGAAATACCTTTATGTATGAAGAAGTCCAAGAGATTGGGTTTTTTAGTGGGATCTGTCGGCCAATAAGCTGGTTCACCTGTTGATAACTAATTATAGTTAGTTTAACTTATAGCTTGTAGTAGGTTTCTGCCTTTGTTTGTTACTAATCTATCTCCTCAAATTGTATTTTTGGCATTCCAATCTCCTCCTATAAGAAATCTAGGCCCCAACGATTTAAGAACCTCGACATATTCTTCTTTAGAAATGGCATGTCTAGATAGATGAGATTGTTAAGGGTCCTGATTTGGTATCTGCCTTAACGTTAGCTGATTGTATTTTATTGGTCTGTTGATGAATTAACTCATAATGAGATATTGAGTTGCGAATAATAACCGCTGCACCTCCGTGCGCCGTATCATCAGCATGGGTTACGTGGTACACCTTATAATGTGGTATTTTGAGTATTGTTCTAGAGGTAAAATGTGTTTCTGAGATTAGTGCGATATATATTTTGTGTAACTGGGAAAAGTTTTCTTATTCTAGTTTATGGTTTAATAAGCCATTACTGTTCCATGAAACTATTCTAAGTGAGTGCGCCATTAGTGTGCCAATTTAGTTATTACCGTACTGAGCATGTTTAATATTGTGCCATTTTGGTTAATCAGTTGATTGAACATTGCTTTGAATTTGTTTAAGAATACTGTGAATTGCTCCATAATATTTGGTGGATTCTGATTTTGGATATTTACTGGAGGATATTTTGGCCATCCATTAGTTACTACCCTATATGCTCTTTCTTGTCGGACTTGATAAGTGCGGTGGGTTATCTTGTCTTCTTGCAATTGCTTGATAAGTTTTCGACAGAAATCAGGCATGTTAACATTGATTTTAATTGTATTATTTGATTGGATTTTGCTTGTGTATTGTTCTTGTTTTAGTATGTTATTGAGGTAGTCAATCATTTGTCTATAGTTGTTTACGTCGTAAACAAATATTGGTCGGGGTTTTATTTCCTTTATGTTTGTATTTTTGGATTATGCTGCCTTAAGATTGTCTTCATTAGTATTCATATCTTCTTCGTTATCGGTAAATTTTGTTAGTATGTCGTACATGTTTTGGGTAACAAGAGAGGGAGGTTTCTTCCCGTTTTTTATCTCAGGGGATAGTTTAGATAACTTTATTTTTTTTTTGTTTGCCACGTAAATTTACTTGTTAATTCCGATTCTTCTTCGGCTTTGTCTATGTAATTTCTATCTTGTATTGGGTTATTTGTTGTTTGGGTACGTTTTAAGTGGGGTTGCTGATAATTAATTGAATTTACGTTATGATAGGGTTGTTGCATATGTACCATATTAGTATAGGGTTGTTGATTTGGAATTATTGTTTGTTGCGTCATCATTGGTTGTTGCATCATTGGCATCTGCCACGTTGGTTGTTGAGTTATTTGATTTTTGATCCGTTGAAGTTGTGGGCCATGGCCACTACAACGTAATTTAATGGCGGTTGTAAAAACACGCTCTTTTTTTTTACAAAAATAAACTATTTGTTTCTTTGATAATTTAGTTGTGATAACATACCGTTTAGATGTTTTCAAATATTCAATCGCTCGAGGTTAATAGTTAGATTTATAATTCGCCTTTCAGCGCGCTCGTTCACTTATCACTTGTAATCGCACAGAACACACTCATGCGACCTTATTCCGTGAAATTCAATTGCGTACTGCCATACTGGTTTGAATATTTCTTTATAAATCAAAAACTTGTTTTGGGGAAAATTGAAAATTGTAGTCCAGCGTCCAGTAATGTTTGTTAAATTTTAGGTTAAATTGTTTACTTTTGGTCTATCTACTATGGTTCCCAGATGGGTTTGTTTGAGATAGATATATTGCATTGTTAGATTATGGTGCTAATCCTATTTAGAGTGATTGGTGGAAAAGTATCTGTTCGTTTGGTACAAGTGGCTTTAATGGTTCACTTTTTAAACTAAATTTAAGTGACAATAAGGTGGGTTTGTAATTTTGTGAAGACTCTTATCGGTTTTCCATCTGAAAAGATTGCAATTGAAACTTATTTAAGAGTTGGAAAATCTGCTGTGCACAGCAGTTATAATAGTGATCCTAAAACACTGTTGGAGTAGTTTAGGGCCTATGAAGAACAGGTTGATAAGTTATTCTCTATGTTTGGTTTGAAACAATCTGTCAGGTACATAAGATCATAATATGAGTTAAATGTTGTCAGACACTTACTCTTTTAACTTATACAAAAGACTTATGCGCCAAACTTTATCAAATGCCTAAATAACGTCTAAAAAGACACTACACTATAGGAATTGATGGAGTCAGAGATGGTGTTAACGATTTTTAATACTCTACGAACTTTTTCAATTGTGTAATGCTGTCTTCTAAAATCAAATGAATGAAGTATTGTTCCTATAGGATAAGTATTACTCTCTTTATTAAAAGTTTTCAAACTACTTTGAGGTTGAGGATAATAAACCTACGAATCTGTACAACCCTAAGTAGCTTAGAAAACTTTAAATTAGAATAATTTTTGCAACTTCTCATTCTGTTGCGATGTGAACAGTTATTAAGATCGCATTAAAATAAATCTCAGGGTATGAATCCTATTATTATGTCATACGGGGTAATTTTTTTGTAAGGCGCTTTTCTTGTATCTATAGATATTAGAATATCTCTACACTATGGTTCTGAAATGTTTAGCAAATATCACAGATCTTTGGTATCGAGTTTTTTTAAGAATTGACTAAACGAGTGATTGTTTTAACTATTTAGTGGCTTTAACTAATAGTAGTCACTCGTTTCTGTACCGATAAGCCTTCGACAAATTCGTTAAAAGTTTTGTCTCTGTATTTTCACAAAATTTCTTTTGGTTCTCTTACTGCATAATTGAAACTGTTACTTTTCTTTTACGTAACGTATAATTCCTTTCGTAATTTTTCCTTGCTTAGTATTTTATTGGCGATTTCCGCTGAATAGCTTTTGTTATTGGGTTTGTTTGATAGTGTGCAGTGTTGCTTTTTAGGCAGCATTCTGCACTGCCGTCGGAAGATCTACTATAGTTTCTATGTTGTCAGCTGTTTTTAGTTTTATATTTAAAGAAGTGTTTTTTTTTTGTTACTTTCCGAATGTAGTGTCAACAAATTAAACTATTGTGTAGGTGCAGTGGCATAGTTTTATAAATTATAAATGTAGTTATAGACGGTATCACAAAAATATGTTTCGAACAGAGGTTATACCTTTCTTAAACATTTATAGTGATGAAGTCTAGATAGTCTGGAATGTTTATCAGATTAGTGGATCAATAGGTACTTTTACTTGTAAAAGCATAGTCTATATGCTTTCTTTGCATTACTGATTGTAGAGATATCAGTTTAGATTTCCCATGTGGGTGTTTCGCGTTGTATATAGTCTAGAGATTTGTAGTATTTCTTCAATCCTTCCTTATTCTTACCAAGAAGACGGTACACTGTTGATATTGCTGGAGAATCTTTTAGTAATCTATTTTTAAAGTGTTGTGTCTTTCAGAAAATCTATCAAACTTCTCCAATTCATAATGCTTCACATTTTATCTAATAGTAACTGTAGTTCCATTTCTGGCATTATTATTTTAGTGCTGTGTGTTGTAAATTGTATAGTCTGGTATTTTAAAGTAAGTGCACCCCGGAAATTACTAAAACATCTATATTGTTACTTCCTGTTGGGGTTGCATCAGACCATTGTGATGATCTTATATTTGGGTTATTTTTGTTGACGATTTATTGTCTAAATACAGTAAGTTTGTTACAGATGATTTCTATTTTTTTCCTATTTCTACGGCTTCTTGTAATAGATTCGTTACTAAGATAATTAGATTTGTAATAACTTCCTGCATAAATTTAATAGTGAACATTCTTGATCCACGGTTTTGATTGCTTGTATACATAGCCCTAGCAGTAGCGTTTTTACACTGTGAGCGCCGACGTCATCTACTGTTACCAATTGTTGATTACTAGTCTGTCTTAGTGTTGGAAGGGTACTAAAGCCAACCATGATATCACTTATGGTTGTTAGGTTTCTGGTTTCAATTTTGCCTCTAAGTTACTCTAATTAGCAGAGTGACCACCTTCGCATAGTGCTAATTTAGTCTCTGAAGTGTTTTCTGTGGCATAATTTTTAATACCATAGTTAGCTCCAAATTTAGCACACCTCAAGGGTCGTGCAGAAAAGTTTCGACCGAGTCGGTAGCATAGACATCTCTAGCATTATGTGAATGTATTTTTCTTGCAAAACGATTTTACTTGTATTCGGGTATTTTAGGGGTATTCTTCTTAAGCTCAAGTTTAACGAAATTTTCAAATTTTTGTATTTAATTAATTTTTTTAGCCATTCAGTTCATCAATGTTAGTTGTATAATGCAGCTTTAGAACTGTTACTCTTTAGCTAAGTTCTTTTAGGATAAATTTTATTATAATCACGAATATGTAGTTTTCCATCTTGTTTTCTGTATAATTATTTTTACTGAATGTACTTCCAAATAATCATATGATCAGGCCTATATTAATTACATGATAAACGATAAACGGCAGCATTATAGAGCGCATGATTTGTCCATACATCCGTTGCATTTTTATTTTTTGCAGGTTAAATATTACGCGTAAAATGGACGTTTACAACACCCCCACAGCACAAAGGAAATGACAGCAATTTAAACTTACATTTATGAAAGAATTAAATTGTGGAAGTAGGTAATTGATTTTTAATTTTTATTATGAAATATTTATTTTTTTACGTTTTTAGCTATACATATCTTGCATATTATTTACAAGTCAAAATGTGAGTGGCTATTATAAGTTGTTTATTTTACTATTACTGATTATACGTTAGGGTAACTGCCACAGGTATTAATTCCGCATTGATTGTTCTTGTTGCGAGCCATGCGAATATAACCTTTTCTCCATACGCCGATCCCCAAGAATTTTTCACTATCCAGTAGTCTTTGCCGTTTTCCGATCCATAACCAACAACAAGTACAGCATGATTTAAAGTACTTCCGTCACAACTAGGATCATCAAAAATGCCACCCGAATATTGTTGGATGCACTTTCCGTTAATTCCTACTGATATCGGTCCAATTTGAGCAACGGCGGCCTTTAAATTGTCTTCATTTGAATTATTCACCATAGTAAATCCCGTATCGGTTCCAGCGGAATGTTTTGGGTCATATTTGCATTTCTGTTGAGTTCCTTTATATGGATAAGAGTCCTCTGTGTCAATGCCTCCATTAGCATGTACATCTGCAAAAGCTATCCAAGGAAGTCCACCTCCACAGCCATAGTTCTTTTTTGAACAGTCTACTAAATCTTGCTCGCTCAAAGATACCAGTTTACCCGATTTCTGAAAGAATCGACCTTCGAGCGCCCCGGTCTGTAACAACATCCAATAATCAGACGCTACAAACTAAAATGACTACGTACACTGCTAAATGCCCAACACGATCCACAGTGACCCTGGTTTTTAACGGGAGTTACAGCGCCCTTTTCTCGCCAGTCAAAAGAATCGGGAGCCACAAAATCGCTAGAAGGTGTGTAAATTTGTGGATTTTCCGGTATCTTGCTAAGATCAAGTTCAATAAAATAGGTGTTGGTGAGTTCTTCCTCAGTCTGGTCACTAAAGTGGTTAATTCCTATCGTGTATGAAACTAAGCCGGCTTCGAACTTCTTATTATGCTCGTTTACGTGGAGGAGATTACTTAAGAAGATTTCCAGACGCCTCTGTTCTTCTGCCTCATTTTCGTATTGCCTGTTATAGGTTTTCTAGTAGTACATAGGGAATATTATTTAGTACCATTTAGTTTACAAAGAATACAACCTTAAAATCTTCCCACTGCTGTTGTTCCATTTCAGAAATTGGTAGTGCGGCAGATATTGCCAATACAGTGAAAAGAAGTAGTATTTTCTCCATTTTTTTACCTAACACAAAAATTATTCTGTAAAACGTTTGGACATCTAGGAAAAATCTTAAACTATTACTTACCTGCAAATATAACTCGTCTGAATCTATTAACTGCAAGCAACGTATTGGTTTAGCATATATACAAAAAGTGTCGTGCCGGAAATAATAGTAAAATTTGTCGTGTTCCATAAAATAAAGTTTATTATTCCTTACAGTTTTTGCAATAAAATAGATACACGTTTGACATAAAATATTGTACTTTCGGATAATGCCTGTAATAAAAGGAATTTTTACGTAATGTTACTAAAATTCTTTTCTTCCATAAATTTTAACCGATGTTTTTAATGCTACTTTTAACAATGGTATTTTTAGGAATTGTTGTTATTCGTCTTTTTGATTTTACAATTATTTTATTCTTGTCTTCTCCTTCTCCTTCTCCTAAGCCCAATTAATTATGTAATTAATTAAATCCATTTTTGGATGTAGGCCTTCCCTAACTCCTTCCACCTATCACGATTTTGTGCGATTTGGATCCAATTTAGTCCAGCTGTACGTTTAAAATCATCATACCAACGCATAGGTGGTCGTCCTCTTCCTCTCTTATGCTCGTACGGTCTCCATTCAATTATTTTACGGTTCCATCTATTTTTGTCACTTCTCGCCACGAGTTCTGCGTAACTCCATTTTAATTGGGCAATCTTAATACCAATGTCTGTCACTTTTGTAATTGATCTTATTCTGTCATTCCTAACTTTATCTCTCCTTGTTATATTTAACATTGCTCTCCATTCCCTTTGTGCTATTCTCATTGATTCTATGTTGCTTTTGTTGTTGCCCAATTCTCTACTCCATATGTCATGACCGGTATAATACATTGTTTGAATACTTTTGTTTTCAGGCGTTGATCTATTTTTGTGTTTTTCAAAATACGGGATAGTCTTCCAAATGCGACCCATCCACTTTTTATTCGTCTTTTTATTTCCTTCTTTTCACTGCTTCGTCCTAGTTCTATTCTTTGGCCTAGGTATATATATATATTCTTCTACTCGTTCAATTTGAGAATCGTCAATTCTAATTTCTACATATGGACCAGGGTGCATTACTTTTGTTTTCTTAAATTCATTTTTAATCCTATTTTGTTTGACTCTATTTAGATCAATGATCATTTCTTTCAAGTCTTCTAAATTTTCCGCGAGTAGTATGATATCATCAGCATAGCGTAGGTTAGTAAGCCGCTCTCGTTTACATTTATTCCTTTATCTGGCCATTCTATCTTCTTGAACACGTCCTCCAGTGTTAGGGTAAGAGTTTCGGCGACAGTGTATCACCCTGTCGCACTCCTCTTGCAAGTGGTACTGGGTTAGTTTTCGCGTGTAATGTATATGTTGCTGTGACTCCCTCGTTTAGTTGTTGTATGAGTTGTATGTATCTTTGATCTATTCGACTGTTTGCTAATGCTCTATATATTGCCCAGTGTTCAATGGTATCAAACGCCTTTTCATAATCTACAAAGGCCATGCATACGGGGAATCCATATTCGTTTGATTTTTCGATGATTATTTTTATTGTTAATAGGTGGTCTCTAGTGCTGTACTCCTTCCTGAATCCCGCCTGTTCCCGGGGTTGATACTCATCCAGCTTTCTTCCTAGTCTGTTGGTAATAATCTTTGTTAGCAATTTGTACAAATGTGACAATAAACTGATGGGTCTATAATTTTCAAGTTTTGTTTTCTCCTTTTTTGTATAATAATATGACGTTTGAGTTTTTCCAGGTTTTGGGTATTTGAGTTGTTTTTAAGCATGTGTTTAATAGTTTTGCTATTTTTGATATTAAATTATCTCCAGCCTCTCTGATCATATCTATTGATATTTCGTCATCTCCTGTAGCTTTATTAAATTTGAATTCTCTCATAGTGCTCTTCACTTCTTCTATGGTTATATCGGGTTGTTCTTCGGATCCCACGTTTTGAATCTTTCTAGTTCTAATGGCATTGTCTTCTATTTCTTGATGTACTTTGGATTCATATAATTCGGTGTAAAACTCTTCTATAATTTTTGAATTTCATCTCTGTCGTGGATTATTATACCATCTTTGTTACGTAATGCGTACGTTTCTTTCTTTCTCATTTTTGTTGAAGTATTTTCATTCCTTGGTTTTTCTTTATTACTTCATTAATTTGTTGTTCTTGTATTTGTCTTCTATGTACTCTTATCTGTTTTCTTATTTGTTTATTCACTTGCTTAAATTCTTCTGTTATTCTTTTATTTTCCTTTGCTAGTCGTCTGCGTTTTTCCATTAGACTCTTGATATCTGCATTAATAATATCTCTGTTCTTTTGCGTGGTATAATTCTCCGTAGTTCTTTTATCGAAGTGTTAATTATTGTAGTTATTTTATTATTTACTTCATCTATTGTGAGTATTTTGTCATCAATATCATCATTAGCTAACTGTTTGTTTATTATTTCTCTATACACCTCTCCCTTTCTTTTTATTTCTTCTGCTGTCAGTTTAATTGAATTTTTCCCGATTAATTGTTTTCTTTCTGTTCTTTTATTAATAGTCAGTACAGCTCTTACCAGTCTGTGGTCACTCCCCGTATTAAATAGGTTTAGTACGGTAAAGTTATTTATTTTTTGTTTTTTGTTTGTCAAAATATAATCTATTTCGTTTTTTTATTCCGGATGGTGATATCCAGGTCCATTTTCGACTGGGTCTTTTTTTAAAGAAGGAATTCATAGCATATAGTTTATGCTCGTTCATGAAATTCATTAGCATGTCTCCTCTTTCATTTCTTTGGTCTATTCCAAAATTACCCATGTATTCTTCATCGGGTTCTTGGTTTTTGCCTAATTTGGCATTAAAGTCCCCCATAACGATGGTCCAAGATGAGGGATCCGTTTGTATAGCTATTTTTAGATGTTCGTAGAACAATGCCATCTCTTCGTCCGTGTGGGAGGAAGTAGGGGCGTATACCTGTATAACTTTGATCTTTATTGTTGCCGTAATTTTTAGAATTATATAAGCAACTCTTTCTGATACTGATTTAAAGGTTTTTATATATGGTGTCCATTTTTTGTTAACGAACAGTCCGATTCCTGCCGTGGTTCCATCTATTCCGCCTTTGTGTATTAGCGTGTTTCCTGACTTGAGCTTAATCCATTCTTCTCCTTTTCTTCGGATTTCACTTATTCCAACAATATCCCAATTGATTTTTGTTAGTTCCTCTTCCATCTCTATAATCATATCATCCGTTCTGAGTGTACGAGCATTGTACGTTGCAATCCATAGTTTGCTTATCTGTATTGATTTATGGTTACATTTCAAAGTCGAAATCTTGCCCCCAGAATCCGTGGGGCAGCCTGACGCATCAGGGTTAGATTGTGAGCTGTTCGCTCTACTAACCTGGGGTAATTTCGTTCTGGAGTTGGACATTATCATTATCATTAGGGAGTAATTGGCAGTAAAACGCCACGCTTGCCAGGCGTCTTGGCGAGTTGGGTACGATATGGGTAGGATTGAATGTGGTGTGGTTATGATTACAAGGTTAGGACATGATTTCCCTCGGTATTGGGAGTTGAGGGAGAACCAAGGCTCGCGTAGGCAGGGTCGCTTCCCTGAGACAGACCTATCTCTACCGGTGTCGTAGAGAGTGTCTATCCGCTACCTATAGCTATAGTCTCTTCAACAAAAGTTTGTTATTAATAAAGCTATTTGATATATGGGATATATTCTGAACAACAGCCAGAATAGAGATGTTTAAATGTATAAATTTTATCGTGTACATGTGTTCAGCGAGTGTTTATGTTCATGAAAAATTTCAATTAAAACAATCAAGAAAGACTGCCAATCTTCGGCGACTCCCGTTGCATTGATATGCGTCGGTCCAGTTGTTTGTGTACCCACAAGACATCGTCTGTGATCGTTACTAGCCGTCTGCACGTCAATATGACAGTTTTGATCATCACCACTATCAATCTGAAAGTCACTTGTCGTCGTTGGTCTTTTTGAAGGAGCCTTTTGTTTCTTGGCGTCGCGACAGTTCAAATAGCAGGTGTTGCACAGTTTAGTTTTATACTCAGGTTTCGATATCAACTCTCGCATGCGAGCAACGATCCCTCCGATCCATGCATTAGTCACTGATTTGAGTCTTGATCCCGGAGACTTTGCTTCTTCACTCCCAGCTGCTCCACTACACGAGAATCGAGGTTTTTTAGAATATAAAACAACTGTACCATAAAAAGGCTTGAAAATTCGACTTATGACCAAAAATCGGTCACTTTCAGTCATTTTGTTTATTGCAAATCTGCTTAACCGTGTAATCCCAAAACATACTATACCCTTTCAAGGAAGCCTCTTCCTGGTGATAACATTGGTCAAAAGTGACTTAAAACACAAAATAGTTTGAAATACACTTTCGTATATTTCGATATGCTCCGACGAGACGATTTTTCTGAAACTTTTCTCACATGTAGTCTACCTTTCTTTACGTGTATGCCGTGTTTAAGGTCTCTAAATTGGCCTTTTGGACCCAAAACAAATTGACCATTTCCAAAAAAACGGTCAAGAAGCGATTCAGCACAAATCTGTACGCATCATTCGAAAGTACTTTCCAAGGTCCACCAAACACCGTGTAAACGTTGGCGCCATCTGTCACCGTTTTTAAGAAATTGAGTTCCACAAAGTCAAAAGCCTTTGAAAAACTTCTTCAGTCAAAACACTTTAATTGGGCCACATTAAAGAGTCCATATAAAATATTAATTCTAGACTAACTGGCCGGTCCTCGTAGCACTCCTGCTGGTACTTTTTATAATAATTTGTACTTCTTCTCACATTTTTAATGATTTTCTACTTCAATTTGCTCTTTAGAGATCTGTAACTTGCAAAATGATATTTCTTCTACAAAATGTTTTTGCTGCAGTTATTATCAATTTTTCTAATAATTTTTCAAGTAAAGCAATACTTGATCACGTTACTTATAACACTCAAAGGAACACAAATTTATTTAAATATTTTTTTTTTTACATGCTTTGTTGCTAACCTATTTTTACAGTCTTAAAAATAAAAAGAGATGTACAATTGCATGGAAGCTTTTGTTATTTTAATTCCGACACATTCATAAAGCAACAGAAGTTTATCAAACCATTTCGGGCCTTCTCTGTTAATTTGAACCTTCAATTCGATTCCTATATTTGTCATTATGTGCATCAACATCTCTTCAATTACAAGTGCACAATCTAATTTGACAAGTCTAAATTGTAAAATTTAAAGGAAAATTGTTATGTCGTTTATTATATCTACGGTTATGTGTGCAGTTAGTTAAAGTGCTTAAGCGAAATTCTAACTTGGCAACGTAATTTTTACTAAATTTAACTTCTTCTTTCTCAGTACGTACTTTAATTTCATTATAATTACTTACGTAGCCTGGTCTATTAAGGATACCCTAAAAAAGTTTACATTATGGTGGATTAGTAGATGATGTAATCCTCTAAAGCTGGACTCCCTGAAGATTACTTAATAGATTAGAACCTTGCTACAGAAAAAAAGTTGAGAATATCTTTGCAACTTTCAGAAATATGTCGCTAAATTTTACGTTAAGTTGTTTGCGTATGATTCATATATGTGCTCTTCAGGTTAGACCTCGATCAAAGTGGATACCGAGGTATCTTGCATTATCAGATTGTGATATTGGTGTCATGTATTTATTCTTTTAGTAAAGGTGACATGTACGAAACTTTATTTCGATAATTTTAATTGTTCACTTTTTAAACTAGTGTTGCGCGACATTAAGGTCCTTTTGTAATTTTGTGAGGGCTCTTTTTAAAACTTCATCTGCAAAATCTGCTATTGAAATTTCTTCCCAGGTTGGTAATTTATTTTTTAAATTTGTCCTGGAAGAATTTAACATCTAGGCAGGAATGTAATATGAGATAGATGTTACCAGACCGCTACCATGTATTTTAACGTATGCGATAAACCTTTGTCTCAAATTTTTTGGCTTCAAAATTGGCATTAATGATTTCTACTACTTTATGAACTTGCTCAATACTGTCTTCTAAAACTGAACAGATTTAGTATAAGGTGTTGTTCTTTTATAACAGGTATGTCTTTTTGAGTTTATGAATCTGTATAGCTCTACTGAGGTAAATGGCTTGTCAGACTTTCGGATTAGGATAATTTTTGCAACTTTTTATTGTGCTGGGAAGTGATCGGTTTTTAAGATCACATTAAATATAAATGTCAGCATTGTAAGTACCATGGGTGTGAGTTTAGAATTTGGTCTGTTATTAAATCACACCGGTAGGTTTATGTAGGCAGCTTCTTGTTGTACTTTTTACCATTTTTATTTTAATGGCTCAGATTTTTTAATAATTCTCTTAGCATATCATCTTCCCTTGTAGAGGTCAATAATTTAACCTATGGCATTGTAAACTGCCTCAAAAGAGTCTTGCGGAGGACGGTTCCAGTCAACCCCCTCCACTTACGTAACTAAACAAAATAAATAAGGAAATTTGACATGTTAGTGAAGTATACAGGTTAATCAAAAACAAGCTACGAGGTCAGAAGGTTTATATCTTTTCAGTTTCTAGGTTTTTTATCTTCGTGTAATAAAGTATAGACAAGTTCATTTGGGTAAACATTCAGTCTGTCTTTGTACTTTTTGGCAAAGTTTTGTATTGTGTTATTCATTGGCGAAACACAAGTTACTCAATATAACTCTATTGGGCATGTACCACGGAGCGTTAACGATAGTACGAAGCACTTTTTTGAAATCGTTCCAAGATCTCCACGTTGGACTTGTTTGCTGTTCTCTATAGTGATATTCCATAAGTTCAGATGGGTTTAGTAGCAACTTTATAAACTAGCAGTTTATTATTTAACGATAATTTAAAGCTTCTTTTAATTAACGAATAGATTTTACTAAATTTAATTCTCTACTGCTCACGTTTGATAAAAATATATGTTCTCCAATTCAGTTTCCTGTCAAGGTAAAGTCTAAAGTACTTAACAGATTTGGTATGTTTTAGTTGCTAGCCATTAAGAGTCACTGGTGGGCAGTTACTCCTTTTCAAAGTAAAAGTAAGACTTCAATTTATTAACTTAGATTCTCAAGAGTCTAAGCTATTGATGAATTTGTTTAGGTGTACCTGCAAGTATTTAGATGCAGCTTGACGTTGTAAATGAGACGCTAGCGCTCCTATGTCACCAGTGAAAGTTGCTGTTTTAGTTCTCCGCGATGTTGGAAAATCAGCTGCATACAGCAAATAAAGTAGAGGTCCCAAGACGTTGCCTTGAAGGACTCCAGCATATATCGGGTGCAGGTCGGCAATTTCGTCTTTGCATTTAATGTAAAAATGTCTATCAGTTGGGTAGGACTTGTTGATAACATATATTTTATGTAAAAAACTTTTTCAATTTGCGACATAATCCTTGGTGCTATACCTTATTAAATGCTAGGGAGGAACGCAGCGAGCATAATCTGATTTCCTCAAAATTGCAGGATATTTTGCTAACCAGACGGTTTATTTGTCCAATTGTTCCATGTTGATTACAGAAACCAAAGTAACAATTTGGTACAATCTCTTGCTTTTCTAATAAAGGTTGTATTCTTAGTAGGATGGGTTTTTCGAATATTTTTGACAGTATAAAAGAAGAATACTAGGTCTATACGATGTTACTTATCCTAGGGCTTTACCTGGTAACTATTTTCCACAGGCTTGGATAGCGTCCTATTCTTACTATAGCATTGTAGATTAGTGTAAGACTGCGAATCGCTTTCTCGGATAATTATTTGATGGGTTGTCCAGTTATTATATTGTATCCTAGAGCTTTTTTGGTATTTATTTATTGCATATTACTTCTAGGATTTCTTCTACTGTAAACAGTTTCAGCAGTAAACACATTTGGAAGAAAAATTCAAGAAAGTCGAGAATTTCTTATCTTTTTTCAGGATATCTAGAAGGATAAAGTGGAATGTAAAGGGTGAAGGCACCAACCTCACATATAGGTGGTGCGCCCTGCTGGAAACTGACGAGACTCTGACAACCCACTGCTGGTGAATATAAACCGGCCCCTCGTTCCTAGAGGTTAAATGGGCCTCGTCGTTGGGCTAACCACCATATGAGTATGATGGTTCAAAGTAACTTAGAAAGCCTCGGACCAGAACGGAACACTGGACGACAACCGGTGAGAAATAGGTATATGAAACTGGAAACCGAATGGCAAGAGAAAGAGGAATGGAGAAAGGAGAAATTAATAAGCTGGCTCAAGATCGAAAAGATTGAAAGGAGTGAAAGGAGTGGATTGAGGTAACCGGTCCGGCGCTTTAGGGCACAAGGGCATATGATAAAAAAGAAGAAGAAGAGAAGGATAAGGTCTGAAGACGCTTCGACACTTCGAGCCCATGTTCCGTCTGCATTTTTGATGGGTGAAACGTGATGGGCACAGTCTTTTGAGTTTACGCACCGCTTTCCATAGCGAATAATCGGCGTGTTCTGTAGCAGAAAGGGTTACTAAATAATCCTGAATGCTGAAATTTTTATGTTGCAGTTATGGTTTCTTAAGCTGTTTCGTAGCTCTATTTAGTTCTCTCTTATCGGCATCGGATCTAGTGAGTTGCCAGCAGGTTCTTATAAGCCTTTTTTTATTTATTTTTTTTATATTAATAGGATATTTTCTGCTAGTAAAGCGGTTTCATAGTTCATAGCCTCCCATGCTACTTGCCGAATATGTTCTGTGAAATTTAACACATCACGTTCAATGTCTTTTCATTTTTCAGAGATTTTAGAAGTTTTATTAGGTCTGCTTCTAAAGAAGCCCCAGTTTAGGTGTAATGAAGGTTGTTTGTGAATATTAATTATACCCGAGCATACGGTTATTAAAATGGCTGAATAGTCTGCAACTCGTCGGAAGCAAAACTTAAATTGACATTGCCGAGCAGCGACACCCCTTGTGATAGCGAAGTCGATTAGCTTTAGAAATCTCCTTTGATCAGTTGGCTAGCGAGTTGACTCTCCAGCAGATAAATGGTATAATTATTTTCCTATATGCCAGCTAGTGGACATCTCTCGTCGGGTTTTGCAATGCGTGAGCCCTAGTGCTTATGATTGGCATTGAAATCGCCAACTAGAAGAAATCTGTCTCTATGGTCTTAAAAAAATGTGTGTAATCTTCTTAAATAATTATGTTTGTGCGGGCTGTATATTACTAAACTGAGAAAGGAACAGACTTATTTTCACCTAATACAGTAGTGGCCTGAATGTGGTTTTGCTGATGTTTTATATTACTAGGTTTAATTACTGCTGTTCTGCCGTATGCAGTGCCACTCGGGTGATTTATGTAGTATATATTATATTTATGAAACTTGAGGTAACTTTTGTTAGTGAAATGCGTTTTGAAGATTAGTATGTCAATATTGTTACTTTCGAGAAATAGTTTGACTTCGTGAGCATGTAGGGTTAAACCATTGGCATTCTATGCAGCTGGTCTATTATGAAAATTTAGTAATCAAAGTGGGAGCATATTCATGATTATTTCCATCTGGGTAACGAGAGTTTTCATCATGTTGCTTAATGCTGCTATGTCTTGCGTTTGTTGACGTGATTGTAATGTTTGGCTTTGGTTTTTGGTGGTCTCCACTGTATTGTGAGCAGTAGTTACTGGTTGTACATTGACTTTTCAGCAAAAAATGATCCCGGGTGGGGTGTTTCGAGGTCCTCAGTCTCGGGTAGAGTATTTTCTGTAGCTGTTTCTGGATGATGCAGTCTTTATAGTACGCGGGACGGTTATCGCTGCAGTTGACATAAGCTACTTTATTATCTTTAATTTTAGTCAGGCAATTGATTACTTTGTCGTATTTTGTACATTGTATGCATTTTGAGGTGTGCTGACAATAGCTTAGTGTTGTAAATTCCTTTGTTATTATCGTTTTGTTTGAATTCAACGATCAACAATGTTAGAGGGTTCTTAGAGATTTTGTACTTCATATTCCAGGCGTTCGTTACTTTATGCCTCATCTTTTCAAGACTTTGTTTAATTTCGTTAGTGTAGTAGGTTTTTGATTACTACTTTGAAGTTCTTTTTCTGCTTAAGTTAAGGGTTGTGAAACCGAGTTTTTTTGTTAGTTAGTTCTTTAATGATTATAGGATAAATTTTGCTGGTTGCACTGTGTATTAACTTGCTCGTTTTCTAAGACTGTCAGAGTAAACTTATTCTTCGCTTTATAATTTAGCAGTGGGAATTAATATTTTAACTTTTGCTACAAATATAGGCTAGAGTTGAAGTCTTGTGGAGGTAGATTTGTTTTGGCCATCTTTTGTTTGAACGCCATCTATCTTAGTCGAAAGCAAATTCACTTGACCACTTACAAGTTTTGCATAGCTTTCATAAACTATAAAAAATTATTTGGCTTGTGGAGATTTGGGGAGTCCTAAATGCACTGAGTAACTGTAGAATAGATCATAAATATACTAATATAAAGCATATATACGAAAATGCCACATTTCAAGTGTACTTGGAGGAAAGAACTAACAAATTCAAAATGAACATAGGAGTGAGACAAGGTTGACGTAATATCACAGAAATACCAGGTGTACCGGAAAGTCTTTACCGGTTGTTTCCCAATAGGTGTCGCTACGCTTAATATACAATATTATGATTTGACACGTGTTTATTTTATTCTACAGACATCAAGCTTCAACGTCGTAGGCTATATTTTGTGAAAGTATCACCGTCGTATATTTATACCTCTTCAAAAATATCAAGTTATGTGCCTGAAAACATGCATTTACGGCATGCATTACTTTTTTTATTTAATCAAAAGAAAAAAGCCGCTGAAAGTCATCCAACCATAAAAACATGTGAGACGTGTTTTGACAATTCAAAAGTGGTGTTTTCGATGTGCAAGGCAAAGAACCTTCTGGCAGACCGAAAAAGCTTGAAGATGCGAAACTGCTGGAGTAATTGGATGAAGACCCAACACAAACTTATAGGACAATTGGCAGAAGCGTTAAATATGGCCCAAGAAACTATTAGCGATCGATTACGATCGGTGGGAAAAATACAAAAGATGGGAAGATGATTTTACAACACGATAATGCGCCGCTTCTTACAGCAAAACCGCTTAAGAAAGCATTGAAAGCGCTTGGGTGCTCGAATCAATGAGATCTGCATTAGCAGAGCAGCACATCGCCAATTTCGAAGAAGTTAAAAAATGGATCGATGAATGGTTTCGGTCAAAGAAAAAACAATTTTTTTGGAATGGGATTCATAAATTGCCTGAAAGATGGGCAAGATGTGCAGAATTAAATGGTCAATATTTTCAATAAATAAATTTTTCCTATATCGAAAATTATGCATTATTTTTCCAAAAAAACTGGTAAAGACCGGTAAAGACCTGGTACACTGGCACTGGTTCAGACAGCTTAACTGGTATAACAAAGGTATATCTATAGACGGCGAAATGTTAAACCATTTAAGCTTTGCTAACGATATTGTGATATTCAATGAAAGTAAAAAAGAACTACAAACAATGATCGAGACGAGAACCCTACAACAAACGAAGAAACAGCAGAAGGAAGCTGTACGAAAGGGCTGCAAATGAAGCAATAAAAAAGGGAAACCGCGTAGTTTTGTAAAGAAGTGAAACAGAAATATCAAGAAAAGAAAAGAGCTTATCTCAAATATAAATCTATAAACACCAGAAGCGTACGAAGAATACAAAATACAGAATACCATAATTACTCGTAAGTAAACGAAAGAATGAACATTGAAAAGCTTTACCAAAAACATAGAGAGCGAAGTAGAAGGTGAAATAAACATCCGTTGCTTAGACACCCAGACAACGTAAAAGCCGAACGTCGCCAAGTCCGGACCAAATACCAAATGAACTACTCAAGAGGCGACAGGTTAACAAAAGAAATAACAATACTGATCAAAAAGATAATTTTAACACATAGAATGCCCAACAGCTGGAGAACTGGAACCATAATTTTATTATTCAAGAAAGGCAACAAGATGAACCCACCGAACTATAGAGGCATTAACCTGCTTAACACAATGCTCAAACTAATCACAAAAGTATTAACAACCACATTAATTCACGTATTACTCTCTCAAAAGAACAACAAGAGTTTAGAACTGGAAGATCGTATATAATAGACAAGCATACATGTGTTTTATAGATCTGCAAAAAGCATTTGGTCGTATGTAACTCAGAGACGTTATACACTTACTTTACAATCGAGGAATCCCCCTTAACATCATAAAAACCATCGAGAATCTTTCATTTTTAGTTCATTACTTTTTAACATTGTATTGGACAAACTAATAAAAAAATTAACAAAAGAAAGGGATATAAACTTAAAGATTCTGAGATTATCATATAATGCTATGCTGATGATGCAATCTTGGTCGCAGAAAGTGTAAATGGCTTACAAAGGCTACTAAACATCTTTAATACTGCTGACAAACAGTTTAACATAATAATATCTTTAGAAAGAACAAAATGTATGACCACCTCGAAAGAACCTATCGGCTGTAGGTTAGAAGTAGATGGAAAAGTTGTCCAATAAGAAGCAAAACTTATGTACCTCTGAATAGAACTATTGGCAAATGAAAAAGTGAAACGGCAAATAATTAAAGCCAACAAAATAGCAGGAAGATTAAATGTTACAATTTACACAGACGAAAGCAAGGATATATATATCCACAGTGAGACCAATTATGACCTACATGGCAGAAACGCAACCCACCACAATAAACACATGCCGTTTACTGGAAACAGCAAAAATGAAAACCCTGAGAAAGATTGCTGGTAAAACACTAGCGGATAGAGAGATAACCCATGGAAGAAAGAAATAATGGAATGACCACATTAAGCGAATGACCGACAACAGAATCGTTAAGATTGCCAGAGATAAGTTACCGAAGACGAAGTGTGGAAAGACCTAGGAAGAGATGGTGTGACAACCTCAACGAAGAATAACAGAAAAGTCCAATCGAAGAAGGAAGAGGAATTAGCCTATGATAGAAGAATGAAGAAGAAAAAGAAGAAGTTTGCGAAGTTTATAAAATTAATTAAGCTCACTTGTCCTAATTTTGGACAATTTTGTACGCACTAGTCGTGATAAATAAAGAACAATTATAAGCTTAAGTTCTTTTAGTACAGCGACTACATAAAAATGTCTTGCTGCAAAGGTAGTGCTAGTTTATCAGTTTCACTGCGTAAAACTTGTAGTTTGCTCAAAGGTATAATGAATTACATATTATATTTTGTTCTTTATTAGTAGCAGTCTACAATTAAATAGTGCGGTCATTAAGTGTCATTAATGTAACGCTAGCAAAATAAATAATATTGATTTACGGGTAATTTTAGTCAATTTGTTTTGCTGTGCATCAAAAATTTCCCATGATTACATTTGCTCATTATCTTGCAAGCAAGTTCTTAAAAAATGAATCTGATGATATCAGATACACGCTACCAAACAAAAAAACATACAAACAAAATAGTGTTTGAAGTTGTATTATAAATATATTTCAGAATAATTTATACTAGATACAACTTTGAATTTATCATTTACAACACAGGGTAGTTAGGACAAGAGTTGATTCCGCATTGATTGTTTTTGTTGCGAGACATGCGAATGTAGCCACCTTCTCCGTAGTACTTGCTCCAACAATTTTTCACTATCCAGTAATCTTTGCCGTTTTCAGTTGTTCCGTAGCCAACAACAAGGACGTCATGATTTAAGCGGGTTCCATTACAATGGGGGTCATCAAAAACGCCTCCTTGGTAATCAAATATGCAGTTCGCATTAATGCTTACTGATATCGGCCCAACTTCAGCAACTGCAGCTTTTAAATAATCTTCAGATCTATTATTGACCATAACAAATCCAGAATCAGTTCCGGCAGAATTCTTCGGATCGTAACGGCATTTCTGTTGAGTTCCTATATATGGATAAGAGTCCTCGGTGTCAATGCCTCCCTTATCATGTACATCTGAGAAAGCTCTCCAAGTAAGTCCTCCGTCACAGCCCTGATTACTTTTTGAACAATCTACCAAATCTTGTTCACTTAAAGATACCAGTTTTCCGGTTTTCCTAAAGAACTGACCTTCCAATGCCCCGGTCTACAATATTAACTAGTAATTAATTGCACTAAAATTAATTAATTTGTTCTTAATATAATTTTGCTTACACTGCTAAAAGACCAACACGATCCGCATCTACCTTGATCTTTAACTGGAGTCACGGCTCCCCTTTCTCTCCAATCTATAGAATCAGGTACAACAAAGTCTGCAGGAAGGACATGCATCTGCGGATTTTGGGGCAGTTGGCTAAGATCATGTTCACGAAAATATTTTGGTGTTTCCTGCTTAGCTCTTTGCTCATGGGTGCTCGATCAGCTTGAACTGAGTTTAAACTAAAATACTTTTAGCTTGTAGGTAAAACCTAAAGTTGGCTTCACCTTTTGTTGTGCTCCATTTATGTGGCGCAATTTGAATAATAGAAGTCGCATTTCTAGTGCATAAGTTGCTCATTCTTAAACAGTTTTAATTATTTAACAGTATTGTATTGTAAGTTCTCTGATGACAGTGATTTTGTACCTTGTTAGTTTAAACTAAAATAATTCTGTTTAGCTTGCAGTATATAGAAACAGAAAGTTTTCCCAAAATATGTTGTTGTTCCATAGTCATGCAATAAATGAATATGATATATGTTCGTTATAAGTAGGGCAAATAAGCGCTCCATTCTTAAACAGAAATATTTAATTATTTAACAGTTTGTATTTTCTAATTATCGTTTCCAACGTGAGGCATAAAATTCATTCGTACCTCCAGCAATGTGGATTTATGAAATTAACTACTGTTGTATATACTTCTACGTGTATATATAAAAGCATAATAAGTTGATTGTTTTTTTTGTTGCATTTTATCGATTAGTACATTTTGTGGTTATATATGCCAATAATGAATATTGATATATTTTTTCATTCACTGCTTTCTAAGTAGTAAATAAAATATAAAGGACGATTAATTTTAGTGTATTTTATGATTATCGTATTCCAACGTGAGTAAAATGTCACATAATCGTAATACAGATGTAATTGTGCTTAAACCACTTATTTCTGTATGAATGTTAACTAGCTTTTTAATTCTTCTAGCTGTATTTAATTCTAATAGCAACTAATAAGTTAGATTGTTTTTCTGTTGCATTTTATTCTTGCTAATAATAGTACATATTTGTGTTGGGTATTGCCATAGCAAACTCATTGTTTATTTAATTATCATTACTACATGCTAAGTTATTTAAGTTCCTTTAAAATCTTAATTTACAATTAAAGGACGATTACATTCTATAGCGTATTAGCTAAAAATGTATTATAGTATTAATAAATTACATAATAAGGTTGGCATTTATAGATTCATGCTATAAGTAATTTCTTTAAGTCTTAAACCACTCATACTTTCTGTTATGTTAATCTGTAAATTGCTTTTTAATTTGTTTGTCACAAAATAGCTCCCAAATGTAACTATCGGTCATTCCACTGTCTTATACATGCGTATTTTCAAATTTTTACACATATTTTTACTTTTAAAAAACGTTACTAAGAAAGTGAATGTATTTATTTCCATTCATAAGTCTTATCGAATTTCTTTAGTAGATCCTGGATTTGTAGACATTGTTACTCCAAAATATTTAAAATACTCTACTTCTTCAAAGAAGCTGCCACTTGGCTTTCAAAAAGTAAACACACGCTCGACGATCTCTACTTTCTTTGAAAGCACAGTTATTATATAAGCGAAGTCAGAGATCATAAGTAGGTACAAATAAATTTATTTATTTATCAAATGTAAATACTGTTCGTATTATGTTTTCACTCGGAAACGGCGGTAGTTTTGTCCCGCCAAGAATTTTAATATCAAATAATCCACCTGCGTCGAAAAATTACGGGTTTACGTTTAATATCCCGAATATTCAAGGATACCATCATACTCAGCAAATAACCCGGCCTAACATGCAATTTCCGTATGTAACCCATAACCAATCAGTAGCCCCGCCAATATATGTATTAAATCCACATTCAACCCCACCCTCACAGGCAATGCAATTCAAGTGAAATCAACAAACAAACAGAGATACTAGCAACAACAATGGGCAAGATGCTAACATATATGAAACTACAGCAACAAACGAAGATTATGAAATAGATACAGAAGACATAAATAAAGAAGAAAATGATAAAACCACCCTAACGAACTCAAAACACAATTGGCAAACAGTCAAAAAAAGGAAAAATATACACCTCAACGTGATATCGAATCATCAATTCATGACTAAATAAATGCTCCCAACAGATATAAAACTCTATCACAAGTAAGGGAGGATAATGATAAGTACTACTAATCAAACCCATGGCGGTCAACAATCTCCAATTCATATCAACGGAGTAACTAATTATGATAATATTGTCGAAAACATCACTAAAGTACTTGAGAAACAACAATACATTATAACAGTAACAAACAATGTCACAATTAAAATCAACCCCCTAACATCGGACTCTTACAGAAAACTAAAAAAAAAACACTTAAATAGTGAGAACATAATTCACCACACTTTTCAGCTCAAGGAAGAGAGAGCATATAAAGCATTTATTGGAAATCTACATTTTTCAGTTCCAATGGACTTAATTAAACAAGAGCTAGCTGAACATAGCCACATAGTACGCAACATAATAAACGTACGGCATAAAGTAACCAAACAACCACTCTCTCTTTTTAATTAACCTTGAACCAAGTGAAACCAATAAGAAAATATTCGATACAAAACATATAAGCAATATGATTGTCCACATTGAACCTCTCAGAAAAAAAAAGTAATTCCACAATGTACCAGATGCCAGGACTATGACCACACTAAAACGTGCTGTAACAAACCATTCTCCTGGTAAAATGCGGTAGAGAACATAATACTTCCACATGTAAGAAAACATCAAATTCACCTGCCAAATATGCCTTATGTGGAAAAAACCACCCGGCTAACCACAAGGGCTGCATAGTCTACCAAGACATACTGAAAGCTACAAACGCATCATTCAGAAGAATATTAAATAGAACTCGCTTACCACAAGCGCCCCCAAATTTAAATAAGTTTCCTTCCCTCAGAAATCCAAACAATAGTGCTAACAATGAAAGACAAGTCCCGCCACAAAATCCAAAAATTACCTACAAGCATTCGTAAGAAGAAACAACCTACCAGTACAAGAACAACAGATTTATATAAACGAGATGCTTTAAAGTTTCCTAACAGAGTTCAAAACTATGTTCTCGCAATTAATCAGTCAAAATAATATGATACTGAACATGCTCTCTACCTTAATAATCAAAATAGCTTAAAAATGGTGAACTCACTACGCATAGCACTATGGGACGCCGGTGGGATGTCAAACCACATTCCAGAAATAATAACCTTCTTACAACTACAGCAAATTGATATTTTATTAATATGAGAAACTCATGCAACGCACAGAACAGCAATAAAAATACCACGTTATAATATATACAACCACCCGATGGGACAGCTCACGCCGGACCAGCGGTGATCGTTAAAAACTGTATCACTCACCATGAATTAGAATCGTATCAAACTGAAAAAATCCAAAGTGCAAGCATACAAACACAAGCTCTTTTTTACCCCCCAACAATTGCGGCAGTGTATAGTCCGTCCAAGCATGCCATACCAACGGAAGAGTACCAAGAATACTTACTCCCTAGGAAATAAATTTATAGCAAGAGGAGACTGGAACGCAAAACATACAGCCTAGAGTTTAAGGCTAATTAGACCAAAAAGACGCAACTTATTTAGGGCAATCCCAAGTAATAACCAAAACTGCTTATCAACTCTTGAAGATAATGCAAAACCGAATATATAGAAAATGTGAAGAAGTAGTGAGTGACAACCAATTCGGCTTCAGAAATGGAATGGGAACGCGTGAAGCTCTCTTCTGTATACAAGTAATGATGCAGAAATGTAGAGATCAGAAAAAAGATGTCTATCTGTGCTTTCTCGATTATGAGAAAGCATTTGATAAAGTAAGACACATCAAACTCATAGAATGTTTGGAAAACATTGGCTTAGACGAAAGAGACATAAAACTAATAAAAAATCTTTATTGGAACCAACGTGCTAAAGTAATGGTAGAACAAACTGAAACAAACAAAGTAGAAATTAAACGCGGGGTACGTCAAGGCTGTATACTGCCCCCAATGTTATTTAATCTCTATTCAGAAGTAGTTTTTCAGAACGCCTTACACAACTGCAATTTAGGAATAAAAATAAACGGGGAAACGATAAATAACTTAAGATACGCGGATGACAGCGTACTAATTGCAGACAACCCTAGAGCATTACAACAGCTAATTAACAAAGTATACGAAGCAAGTTTACAAATGGGCCTAACAATCAATACTAAGAAAACAAAAGTTATGCAAGTGAGTAAAACTGAGGGTATAAATTTTACAATTGATGGCAACGCTTTAGAAGAGTTGGAAAATTCAAATATTTAGGTTGCTGGTTAAACTCAGATCTAAACTCAAATATAGAAATAAGGAGTAGAATAGAAATAGCTAGACAAGGATTTATAAAAATGAAAACACTCCTGACAAATAAAAATCTAAATTTACAAATCAGATGGAGAATGGTAAAGAGTTATATATGGTTAATATTGTTATATGGAACGGAAGTCTGGACACTAAATAAACACGAGATAGACAAACTGCAAGCCTTTGAAATGTGGTTGATGAGACGAATACTTAAAATCCCATGGACAGCCAGGATTACAAACCAAGAGGTACTACAAAGAATGAACTGTAATAGAGAAATTATAACTACCATAAAAAGAAGAAAACCGCTACTTGGGACACCTAATAAGAAATAAAAATATAACCTACCCCAACTTATCATACAGGGTAAGGTTGAAGGCAAAGGCGGAAGGGTAGAAGGAAAACTTCTTGGCTTAAGAATATAAGGCAGTGGACAGACATGAATGTTCAACAAATATTTAGAGCAGCTGCAGAAAGAGAAACATTTGCCAATGTAATCGCCAACCTCTATTAAGAGAAGGCACGACAAGAAGAAGAAGACTTATCAACTGGTAAACCTATCCATTCACCTAGTGACTTAAGAAAAAAACCAGCGGCTTAGCTAACACATATACAAAAGCACAATCTAACCATGACCCATCCAAAAATTATACCTCATTTATGATCACCATCAGCAGAACAATAATCACAAACCTCTTATAACAGACTTACTCACCATCTACATAAAACATTACTGGAGGCACGTAACGAATCCTTCAAAGAATATATTTCACAACTCTCTCTTGATGCCCGTAATATATATAAAGCAACAAAAAAATTTAAAAGACCAGTACTAGCAATCTCATCAATTAGAGATACTAACAAAAGCTAGACTAGAACAGACAAAAGCAAAGCAGCCACTTTTGTCAAACACCTTGCCAAGGTTTTCACAACTCCACTTCCCCAAGAAAATAGACGACCATGAAATTGAATCTCTTCTGGCCCAATTATACCAGTTACATCATTCTCACCAGCTGAAGTCCGACAGCAAATCACAAATACAAATACAAATATCCGAAAAGCCCTAGCTATGATCTTATAGTAGGAGAGATTCTACAAAACCTGTCAAGAAAGGCGCTAGTTCGTCTTACCACTATATACAAATAGCATTCTGAAGAATGACATATTTTCCGATACAATAAAAGTATGCATAGATCATAATGATTGCCAGGCCAGAAAAACCATCCAACCAACCTTCTTCCTATAGAGCCATAACCTTCCTACCCCTAATATCAAAGGTATTTAAAAAATTCTTACCAAAAAGAATTAAAGAAGGTAGTCTTAGACCATATTATCCCGTCGTACCAGTTCAGATTCCGAGAATTACACTTGACAACACACCAATGCCACCGGATCGTCACCCAAATATTGGAGAGCCTTGAGACAAAAAGATATGCGCGGCTGCATTCCTAGACATAAAACAAGCCTTTGATAAAGTTTGCCATAAAGGCCTGTTATATAACATCAAAAAGCACTTTCCAAGCCAGCTCTATCTAGTGCTAAAATCGTACCTCGACAAAATATTCTTCCAAGTCGGGATAAGAAATGAAATATCAGACTACCACCAAATCACTTCCTTCAAGGAAGTGTATTGGGATTGCTTTACCTGATATACGCCTCGGGCGCACTAATTACAGAAAATACTGTAATAGCTACCTTTTAGGACGATACTGCCATTTTGGCAGTCAGCGAAATACCACAAATAGCAGCAGAACACCTACAACAACACTTTGATATAATCCAAGAATGGACAAACAAATGGAGAATAATGGTATGTGCTTTGATTTATTTCCCTGAATTTCTCATCCTACATTTTGGAATGATTTCAAAAATTTGATGATTCCTGACACATTGAAATTAGGCTTATTAGCTATAATTTTTATTCTGTTAATCTATGGTTCCAATAAAATTAAAGAAACACCACGTATCTTAAGTGTACCAGTTGTAAAGCAGAAAGCACTATAGCGTAAATTACAAAACAGATTAAACGAGTTTACAACGAAATGGTCAAATTACGAACCAACAAGGTTAAAAAATTTATACTTTTTCCAACTAATGACTCATTTCCTATTATATTTTGTATATTTTTTTTATGTATTAACTTTATTAATTTAGTATACTTTATCCTTACAATTATTTTTATGGAAACCATATTTTGCAAGAGCAACTGTTGAGGTAGCCACTAGTTTCTTGTACACAAGAAAACTAACCAATCTGGAACCAATCGAAAGTTTCAAGAAGCCTAAGATAAAACTGACATCAAAAAGAAACAAAGTTAAACTTTCTACAAAAAGTAATAAATAAAAAGCTAACCCACTTTCTAAAAGCCTGATTACCATTTTTTAACTAACAAACGCCGAAAAAATTAAGAAATATAAGAAAACCTAGAATTAACCGCTGAAATAAAATTACTTTTTTCTCTTCTTCTCTATCATGCTTTGGATACAATCCGTTGCGACACTACGATTCTGTATTTTTATACTTGCTTCTTCCATCTTTTTTCGGTATTTCCAAGCTTCGTATTCTTTTTGCTCCATATCTATAGTATATATATGAGTTCCATTGAGTGACCACGGGAAATGGACGTGAAAGTGTTTAGTGGCGATAAATTTACTCGTTTTACGGGCTCTATCCCACTTATAAATATTTTTCACGAAGCAGTGACAAGTGCAAGCAGTGTAATTACTAGTAGAAAAATAGGGAACAAAAGTGCGTGGATATCTAAGGCAAAAACTAAAAACAATATAGTAATTTCCTGAGTATACTAGGTGTTAACAAATTGAGCGGCGTGAAACGATCCATCGCGCGGCTAATCGCGGGTAAGCGGTCGAGGTCAGGCGCCGCGGCTGAACTCCGTGATAAACTGGTGAACGATAAGAACTGTATACACAACAAATAAAAATAAACAAAAGACTAGAAGGTCATTACAGTGTGTGGGACGCGCTACCGTAAAGAAGGGCGTGTCGTACAGAGAGTATCGCGGCCAGTATAAAGTAATTACGGCGGTGTGTAGGATCAGAGAGTGTAGAAAAGGCAAATACATGAATAATAAGAAAGAAGTTAGAAGGCAGGAAAGAGTAAGGGTGCAAACACAAATTTAGAGTGTAATAACCGGGAAAGTAGTCTGGAAGATCCGGAGGAGTTCGATAAGTGGGAAGCAGATCAGATAGCATTCCAAAAGAGTGTAAAAATACAAAGATCGCCAAAAAGAAGACACAATACAGAAGAGGTATCATAAAGAAGAAAAACTTACAACAGAAATACAAGTTACAGATATGGAGGTAATAATACAGAAGTTAGATGAATTAAAGACCGAGATAAAAGCAGAATTCAATGAGAAACACAGTGAATTGAAGGCGGAGCTTACGAAAATAAACAAAGAGTTCAATAAGGTCAAAATGGAATGGGAGAAGAAAGCTGAAGAGTGGAAAGCAGAAAAAGAAGATTTTGGAAATAGAATTAAGAAATTAGAAGCAACGATTGAGAAACAGGAGAGAGAAAAGAAGGAATAATGTGGTCATAAAAGGTGTGACAGTAGATAATAACTTGATTAAAGAGGAAGTAGAAAATTTAATACAGAACAAGCTAAACATTGAACTCAAAGTCAAGAAAGGATATAATATTGCAGTAGGAGAAAATAAAAAAATAGTGATTGTGGAATTGAACTCGTGGGAGGACAAAAGAGAACTCATGTCAAAAAAGAAGATGCTGAAGGGAACAAGTATTTACATCGAAAACGACCTAACATATGAAGAGAGAAAATGCAGGCCCAAATAAGTAAAATTATGAGAGAAGAAAGAGAAAAAGGAAAAGAAGTTAAATGGGATACGGAAAAATAACTATAGATGGAGAAAGATATAACTGGAGTTCCAACACACAAAATTGTATAAAAACGTATCGAAAAATACAACAAGCAGGACAACAGAAGATATAGAAAGTTCACAAAAGGGATGGGATACAGAAGGGGAGTACTGAAGAAAGGGAGAACTCTAAGTCAAAGATCACCGGAAAACAATTCGGATGAACTGCTAAGAGAAAAGATGCTGAAGATAACTAAAACTGCAAGGAATACAAAAACTAATAGTACTTAATAAAGGACGGATAAAGGAAACAACTCAAGCTATGGATAAGGAAAATGAACATAATGGAAAAGCAAAATATATAATATAAAAGAGGCAAAGGTACAACAAAAGAAAGGTATAATAAATTTTGGTACATGGAATGTGAGGAGTATGACAGGAAAGGAAGACGAAATAATTGAAGAAATGAAAATGCAAATGTGGACTATCTAGGAGTAACAGAGACAAAAAGAAAAGGACGAGGAATGAAAGAATTGAGAGAAGGATACTGGCTGTTTTGGTCAGGAGTAGAACAAAGGAAAGAGGAGCGGAAGGAGGGGATTGGTAGTCAAACCAGACAAAGTGAAAACGATTATTGAGGAAAGATTTATAAACGAAAGATTAATGGCCGTAAAAATAAAGATGGATGGAAGTAATACATGGTCAATACTAGTGGCATATGCGCCAAATGAAAATGCAAGAAAAGAAGAAAAGATACGTTCTACGAAACATTGCAGTCCGAAATTGATAAAGAGGAAAGAAATATAATAATAATGGGCGACATAAATGGGAGTAGGAAGAGACAATAGGGAATTGAAAGATATATGGGGAAAAACGGCGAGGTAACAAGAAATGACAACGGAAATAGATTAATAGGACTGTGTATAGAAAATGACTTTGTTATAACAAACACAAAGTTTACACACAAAGAGATACATAAGTATACCAGAGAAATAAAATCCAGAAATGAAAGATCGATCATTGATTACTTTATAGTAAATACTGAAAATTTGGAAAAGGTGAAAGATGTCAAAGTAAAAAGACATGCAGAAATAGGCAGCGACCATTACCTACTGAAAATGGAACTTAAGATAAATATAACAAGTAACCAAGCAGAAAAAAGGCAAAAGATAACAAAAGAAAAAATTAAATGCTATAGGTTGAAAGAAATAGACATTAGGCAAAAGTACCAAGAAAGTGTGGACAAAAAACTTACGCAAATTCTAACTACTACCGGCATAGAACGTAAATGGAAAATATTCAAGGAGACCTTACTGGACGCATCAAAAACTAGCTGTGGCGTAACCAAGTGTACAAATACATCTATTAAAAAAGCAGGTGGTGGACAACAAATATTCAACAAAAGTAAAGGATAAAAAGAGAAATGGAAGAAATTCATGCAAAGTGGATCAGAAGAAGATCATAACATATACAAGGTAGCAAGAATAGAAGTAAATAAACTGGTCAAAGATGCAAAAAGAGGCATGGGAAGAATTCGGACATAAAATGAATGAAAATTATACAGAAAACCAGAAACTCTTCTATAGTACGTTAAAGTATCTGAGAAAACAAAAACTACAAGGCTAAAGAATATAAAAGACAAAACGGAAATGTATTGACGGAAGCAAAAGAAATATTACAAAGATGGAAAGAGTATTTTGAACAGCTGATGGAGATAAAAGAAGAAGAAGAAGGAATAGTGGAAACAGAAGAGGACATAATAATAGAAGAAGAGGAAGAAAATAAGGAGCAACCAGTTACAAAGAGGAAATCGCTGAAGCTATAAAGAAATTAAAAAATGGCAAAGCACCGGGTCAGGACCAAATTACATCAGAAATGCTAAAGCATATGGGAGAGAGAGCAAAAGAAGAGTTCCGTAACCTGCTAAATGAAATCATGAAGAAAAAGGAAATGCCAAAGGACTGGAATATGAGTGTAATTCTACCATTGTACAAGAAAGGTGAGATGAAAGAATGCTCAAACTATAGAGGTATTTCATTGACAAGCACACCTGCGAAAGTATTTACAAGAATACTAGAGAGAAGACTGAGAGAAACGCTAGAACCAACATTAGAAGATCAACAACATGGTTTCAGAAAAGGAAGGAGCACTCAAGACTTAATATTTGTTGTTAGACAATTGGGAGAAAAATTACTAAAAAGAACCAGGAAGTGCATATCTGTTTCATAGACCTTCAAAAGCTTTTGACAGAGTGAGACGAAAAATATATGGAAAAGTTTAAAAGAGCGAGGGTAAGCAGTGATATGATTGAGGTGCTAAAAATGTTATATAGTAACAGTATAAATATAGTTAGGACACACAATGATGAATCAACTGAGTTCGAAACAAAAATCGGTCTAAAACAAGGATGTGTTCTCAGCCCCTATTGTTTTCTATACTAGTTGATGATGTGGTAAAATATGTAAACAAAATGTGTAAAGATGAAAATAGGAAACTGGAAAATGAAACAAGTAACTCTCCAAGAATTACTATTTGCTGATGACATGATACTGTTGGCAGACTCAGAGAAAACCTACAAAAGAACCTGAACTGTTATCAAGAAGAACTTAAGAAGATAAATATGAAAATAAACATAAACAAAACAAAAACCATGGTAATATCGACACATGAAATAAAACACAGAATAAATCTAGAAGGGAAGAGCTAGAACAAGTTAGTAGCTACAACTATTTAGGTACAACAATAGAGGACAGAGGTAAAATAGATAAAGAGATAACGGAGAGGTTAGGAAAGGTTGGAAGATCTTATAATATGCTCAAAAACTCATTCTTTGGTAAAAGGAGATTTCAAAACAGTAAAACTGAAATATATAAAAAGTAATAAGACCGTCATTGATTTATGGCAGCGAATCCTGGACAATATCAAGTAGTAATAGAAGTAGGATTACGGCAATGGAAATGAGATTCCTCAGGAAAATTGAAGGAATTACTAGAATAGACAGAGTCAGAAATGAAAAATATTAGAACAAAGGAATATAAAATCAATAGGAACTATTATAGAAGAAAGACAACTGAGATGGTTAGGACATCTGCTCCGAATGGATGAAAACAGAATATCAAGACAAGTCTACGAAGCTAGAACCCAGGGGAAAAACAAAGTAGGAAGACCTAGGATTAGATGGGAAGAACAAGTAAGACAAGCAGCGGTTAAACGGGGAATCCAGTGGTGTGACATTCATGGAATAGCCCAAGACAGGAGGATATGGAAAGATAAAATTCATGAAAATGTAAAATGAAATGTATATATATATTTACAATCCGACACCTAACGGTACAAGGATTTTAGTTTAAATAAATAAATAAATCTATAGTATATTTTGGATAGTGTCGTTTTTCATTCGTTCTTAATGTACTTGCCATGGCTGTCTGTAGTCTTTTATTTGTTGAATATTTTTAGTTCTTTTCTAATTTCTTGTTTGTTTATATCTCTAAGATTGTGTCTTGTGGTTGGTCGTGGGAATTGCATTTCTGATTATACAGTGTGTCTAGAAAGGGTAGGGGGTATTTGTACCTGCGCCACTCATGTAACGGCGCGGTTTATAGGGGCGTATTCTGCCCCGCACAGCGTGAAAAATGATATCGATCGAAGTAGCTTCGAAAAAAGGGCTGGCGATTTACGCCGGTGTTCATTCTACCTCAAGAAAAACAGCTCGACGAGCATATATTGTTAATGGAGCAAAGACTGTTTGGTCTCATCCTGTAGGATTTGCGGCCGCTTTTATTCGATCTTGCTGAGAAAAACGGCCTGATCAGCAATTTCAACAAGGTTAAAAAGCAGCCGGCAAAGATTGGCTCTACGGTTTTCTGGATAAGCATCCCCAAATACAGCTTCGAGTCCCTGAAAAAACATCACTGGCCCCAGCCACTTTAACAAAGTTTTTGTCGAAAGTTTTATGATTTACTTGAAGGAATATACAAAGAACATAATATTTCACCAAATGATATTTATAATGTTGATGAAACTGGTATTTTGACGGTTCCTAATAAACCATCAAAAGTTCTTCGCACTTTTTGGAAAAAAACAAGTAGGATGCTTGTCTTCCTCAGAGCGTGTTCTGGTCACTATTGAAATGTGTATGAGTGCGGCTGGAAACTTTATACCGCCTATGTTCATCTTTTCACGAAAAAGAGAAAACAAAATGTTCTTAGATGAGGCACCTCCCGGAGCATTTGCTTGCTACTACGAGACAGTATGGATTAATAAATAATTCTTTGTGTAGTGGTTCAGACGATTCATACAATTTTCGAATCCTTATGCAACCAAAAAGGTTTTATTGATATTAGATAAACACGAATTCCACACTAAGAGTCTAGATCTTATTCAGTTAGCTCGTGACAACAATGTCATACTTTTGTGCTTTCTGCCACACACTATACATCGCCTTCAACCATTAGACGTTTCGTTCATATGCTCTCTGAGCACGTTTTATGAGCAAGAAGTGAGACAGTGGCTAATAAAACACCAGTACGAGAAGTTACCATTTATCAATTTGGTAAACTCTTAAATGGAGTTTTTACTAGAGCAGCAGTGATGCAAACTGCCATCAAAGAATTTCAAAAGACTGGAATTTATCCCTTGATAGGGATGCTATTCCAGAGCACATGTACGTTCCATCAAAAACAACAGAAGACAATTACCCACAGAAGTCAAGCAGCGAGCATCCCTCACCAAGAGTAAGCAGCCATCAGATCTCTCCAGGAAACTGTTTCCATTTTAAAATTTCCCCTAAAATGTTAATGCCTACGTCACAAATTACTGAACACTCTAAAAAGAAGAAATGCGGAAACAAGCAAGGAAAAACAGCTGTTCCAACTTCATCACCATACAAGCGAAAGTTAGAAAATGAGGAAAAGTTTAAGAAACAATTAAGACAACAAAAAAAAGTTAAAACAGAAAGCGAGAGAAGAAAAACGTAAAAAAATTTATTGAAGGAAAATAAGCTGCTAAGAGAAAGTCATTTGATAAAACAATGAAACAAAATAAGAAGTTCAAACTAACAGAAGATCGTAAAAAAATCTCTCTGAACTACGCTATCGATGACACCAGCGATGAAGAAACTTTATGCTAATTTTAAGAATAGAGAAGATTGGATTCAGTGTGCAAAATGCCGTGGATGGGCATATGAAGCTTGCACGAATTGTGAAGAAGACGATGATTCGTTTATTTGCGATTTTTGTTCTCTTAAATAGTGTTAGTGTACCTTGTGTTATTACCTTGAAGTTGCTAGTAAATTTTGTTTAATTTTGTTCTCTGGAGTGCTTTAATTTACAGATGAAAATAACTGCTTATCTAATAATTAAATTCTCGTACGAGTTTTTAAAATTATACTATCTAGCTTTAAGTAACATAATATACCTCAAAATTAATTTTTCTATGTTTTAAAATACAACAAAAAAACACCTTTGCATTTAATTTACATACGGGTCGGTCTTACCCCATCCATGGGGCAAAGCCGATTTTTTACATGTTAACATAAAAAGAATCATAATAGTAAAAATATGTCAGATAACGCTTTCTAGCTGTGTATTTAGCTACTTAAAGCTAAAATAAAGCCTTTTATGCGTCAGTTCTTAGGAAAAATTAACAAATGAATTTTTACGATAAATTAAAAGCGAATGTGGTCGGTTTTGCCCTACTTGCCTCTATCGCAATGGTGATTTGATAGTCACAGCTCAACGTTTATATCGTGCAGAATTTAACGCACGGAATGCACCGAAGGACGATACCATCAGAAAAGGGGTTCGAATGTTTGAAAATACCGGTTCGACTGTAAAAATTCTCAATCAAAGTCGCCCGCGCTCTGTTCGAAGTCAATAAATGATTGAAGAAGTGAGAGTTTCAGTGCGTGAAAATCCGTCTCAATCAGTTCGTAAACGCAGTCAAGAACTTAACATTAAAAAATCGTCGTTGCACAAGATTCTGAAGCAAGATTTACAACTTACAGCCTACCAAATTCATTTTGTTCAAAACCTAAACATTACCGACTATCCTCTCCGGCTGAATTTTGCAAATAATTCCCAACCAAATTCGAAAACATTCTGTTTAATGACAAAGCGAACTTTCACTTAAATGGTCACATATACAAACACAACTACCATTACTGGGCCAACGAAAATCTAAGACAGATACATGAACGGCCATTACATAGTCCAAAAGTTATTCTGCGGGCTGCCATGTCTGGAGAAGTCACCATTGAGCCTTATTTTTTTTAAGACCGCGAGGGTATGCACTTACGATATTGCGACATGTTAAGAAACTTTTTGGTTCTACAACTGCAGGAGTTTGAAGGTTTTAATGTGAAAACATGGTTTCAGTAAGATGGAGCCACTGATGACACCTTAAGCCAATCACTTGCGGTTGTCAATAAACTTGTCCCGGAAAAAGTGATCTCTCGTCGAGGCACTATCAACTGGCTTCCGAGAAGTCCGACCTTACACCCCTTGATTATATCTTTTTGGAATACCTTAAAGAGAAAGCGTATGCAAACAAACCACAAACTCTACTGCAATTGAAGCACAGTAACCGCACTAAAATGACCGCCGTTTCCAAAGATGTGTAGACGCGTGGCGGCTAATTTTCGTGTTCGGTTAGAAGACTGCCAGCAGCGCGAGGGTCAACATTTAGACAACATAATTTTGGCACTTAATTTTCCAAAACTTTGTCTAAAGATTAGAAATAAAAAAAATATTTTTCTGACTTGTAGGGTTTTTTTTATTAAATTTACAAATACCCCCTACCCTTTCTGGACACCCTGGATTCACTACCGTATGTTTGTCTTGAGACGACTGCTACTTTATAGAAATTTATTATTGTTTTCTTCTGTACTTTGTTCTTGGGTGTTCTTTTTATGGTGCCATTGCAGCAGTTAAATTTTTCGATTTTTTTTTTATGTCGTTCTCTCCCATAAAAGAATAGCCCAGAAATTTGAAACAGTTTTCCTGTTCTATTATTTTTTCATCTAGTACTAATAGTTTAGCAGCTAATTGTCTGCGGCTCTATTATAACTTTTTAAGTTTTGCGTCAAAATGTTGCAATTTTAGTATTATTCAATAGCCCGCGTCTCCAGAAACAACTTTTATGCACAGCTCATTATACCTTTTTTACGCTGCTGACTAGAGAATAAATATGTTTACTGCTGCATTTTCAATACAGTTTTTAATCCCGAAGATGAGTGTTGCGGAGGCCGGAAAGAATATCTGCAAAGTCCACGGAGACGGAATAATTGCTGAACACACTGCAGAGAACTGGTTCAAAAAGGGATGGGAGAACACAATCCGCCAACAAGGAGCAGGCCGTCCACTTGAGACCAACAGCCAGGCTCACTAGTTTCTTCCGCTACAAATCCACCGGATTCTACCAGCTCCCCTACAAACGGCGGAAGATTATAGATTCAAAAGGAAACTACTTAGACTACTAATTTGTCTTTTGTTCGAAATTAATTGATGCATAGATAATTAGTTGCCAACCTATTATCTTTGATCGGACTGGTTCATAGCCTCAAAAAGCTATTACTTTCGTTTTATTGATGGATATTTTTAAGTTATATGTTTACATTATTTGTTGCAGTTTATAAGCGGCTAGTTAAAGTGAATTTTGTAAATCTGAAAATAGAAATGTGGCAACATATTTTGTTTTATTTAGATTATGCGTATAGGCTTTATATTATCAATCTACTGCTTCGAAATTGGGAAAAGGATACATCCCTGTCTTAGTCCAAGATTTGTGTTTTCGGAATTGCTTCTATTGTTATGTATTATTATTTCTGTATGCGATATATGTTTTTAATGACTTTAATTAGATGTATGAGTATACCTTGTCTGTTAATTATTTCCCAAAGTTTTGCGGTAGATTTTGTCGAAAGCTTTAATGTAGTCTATAAACAACATGTGTCTTTCTTTTTTGCATTTTCCATGTTTTTCTATTATTTGTTTTGTTGTGAGTGTATTATCAGTACAGGATCTGCCTTTTCTCAATCCAATCTGCTCTTGTAACATTACTGTGTTACATTTTGCAGTCGTTTGGTCAGTATTTTTGTATATATTTTATATAAAGTGTTTAATAGGTTTATTCCTTGGTAATTGTTGCATTTCGATCAGGCTTCCTTATTTAAAAATAAGTTCGCTATTAACTTCATCCAATCCGCAGGTATTTGTATTCTTAGTGCATCGCAGCGCATCACTTAGTTCTTCAGTTTCTATGGGATCTACTTCTATCTTTTTGTTTTCTTTTCTCATAACACAAATAAATAAAATTGCTAAATCGCAAAAGGGTTTTCGTTATTAATCTTATAGTAACTAAAATAACGGACAAACTTTCAAAGCGTTTAATATTATGGGTATGTATCTATGTGTGTATGCAATACGGCCAAAATGTCTGAAAATCGCACAAGTCTTAACTATTTTTAGGCTAGGAAAGCAATCAACAAATGATGCATTTTTAAAATGAAACATACATTTTCCCTGTTTTATTTTAATAGACTAGAATCGTGCTTTAGTGAGAAAACGCTCAAAACCAAGGTAAATGAAGAACATCAGATTACTTTGCAATCAATTTAGGAGTGTTCCAAGGTAGTATTCTTTACCTACTATATACGTTATACCTGCCACAGAAAACACACCAAAAGCACTTGCAGACAGCATTGATATTAAATCTGCTTTTCTTCAATTTATTAGTTAAACATAGAGCAGTGGTTAAATAAATATATAATTAAAATTAATGCGAAATAATCAGTACATTTAACATTTACCTCCCGGAAACAATCCTGTCGGCCAGTTCCAATAAATAATGTGCAAAACAATTCAGATTACATCTGGATAATAAACTGACATGAAAAAGACATATTGTAACGAGAAAAAGCAGATAGACATAAAGATAAAACGAATTAATTGTCTAATAGTAAAGAATAAAAGTAAATATAGCAATAATTTAAAAGACCAATTAAAAATACTCTATTAGATTGAAAGTTCTCTTTGATACATGTTCCAACAAACCAAGGAGTAGTAGAGAACAAAACCACCAAGTATTATGAAACATTAGAAACCCACCCAAACTTCTTATTAGAATGGTTACTGAAATCAACAATTAACAGAAAACTTAAAAAAGTGTGGCTGACGGGTATAGTGTGAGTATATATGCGTTTTCAAGTTCTTTTGACAACTACAACCTAGAAGACTTTGGTCGATACCTTGAACCGACAAATGCTAACCTTCCCATGCAATTTGCTTGCTAGTACACCTAGAAATTGTTAGCCAGTTAGCTTATAGAATGTAGATATTACTTTGATTGCTAAAGAGTAAAGAGATTGATAAAGAGTTGTAAAGGAACTATAGAGAAATATGATAGTTTACTTAATTACTAAAAGAACAGTGCAAGAGTTTGTTGAACCGCTTTATAGAATGTTGGGCTTTGATATACTGAGGAAATTATTGCCATGCACAAGAACGGCATGAAACTTTTGCTCACAATACAGCAGCAAGATCTATTTTAACATCTGCAATTATACGCACAGCTAATTTCGCGTTCTATCATCCGGTGATTTCAGATACGAACAAACCTGAACAAGCTATTAAAGAAGCCATCAGGTAGCGATTTGAATACCGTTGGTTGATATCGGTTAGACAATAGCTTTCGACGACGGCTGTTTAAGAAATTATTTTAGCTTATCGGCTGACGTTTCAATACGTCACAGTTCAACTGCACCACGAGAGCGGCTATTTACACCTGATCGCCCTACTAATTATAAGTGACAGTTTAATTGACATACCATATTTTTATTACTGAGGGAAATTATTAGCACAAAAGATGAAACCAGTCACAAAGAGCAAGATCTTTTTGTAAATTGGTTATTGCAAGCTCGGTTCATATTCGGTGAAGTTTCATATGACAATACGCAAATCACAAAATGCTATTAAAGAAGCCAAAATTTGAAACACGGGGTTCGTTAACATAATAGATAGCATGAGGAGTTTAAGTGAAATCATTTTAGCTTTGTTGTTTCATTCACAGTAGAGCAAAAAGGAAAATATCGCCCTCGTATTTGTGGACAGTTTAATTCATATTTTTAAAATAGCGTTAAAGTTAATCGCCTTTTTGTAAATTGGTTATAAAGCCGTGGGTAAAAAAGTACATAATAAGTTTGATATGACAATACGCACGTCACAAAATGCGCTAACCGATAAAATGGGACTAAAAACAGGCCAATTTGTGTTTGCTTAGTGAGAGATAACAGCTTTTTTTGCCCACTTACTGGCATTGTGCCTACTAATATGCACTTAGGGGACGCGGTAGATGGTTCAACTAGTTAGCTCTGTCCTCTAGCCGGCGCGCGCGAGTTCGAGTCTCGCTCAACCCATGGGTGTGTGAATATCCTAGCATTTAAGTGCATGTTAGTGGCACAATAAGCCCTTGAGACTGCAGTGCCTATAAGTGTGCCAAAAAAAACATGCACTTAATAATAGGACAATCACATACACCCATGGGTTTATGTTATATAAAAAAAACAGATAACAGCTAGAAAAATATAAAAGTAGTTGCTTTATGCATAATAACCGCCACAATTGCATTCGTATTACGAATGCATTTTTATGCCTCACGTTGGAAACGATAAAGTAAACACTCAAATATTTTATATTTCATTTACTACCCGCAACTTAAGAAAGTACATTATATTTATTAGTATTATTATCACGACTTTTGCAGGTCTCTATATATACCGTAAGCATGCTAATAGCCATCCAATTTCAAAAATCCCATATTGTTATAAGTAAAATATCATTAAGCAATTAGAAAATACAAATTATTTAATAATTAAATATTTTTGTCTTAGAATGGTGCGTTTATTCGTCCTGCTTACAGTTGCGATATCCATTACTGCATTCTCGGTTTCTGACTTGGAACAACAGCAATGGGAAGACTTTAAGGTTGTATATCTGCAAGCTAAACAGCATTATTTTAGTTAAAACAAACAAGCACCAATCTGCCATTAGAGAACCTTCAATAGAGAATATGAAGATGAAGCAGAAGAGCAACAGCGACTAGAAATATTTTTGCAAAAATTGCGCCACATAAATGAGCACAACAAGAAGTACGAAGCCAACCTAGTTTCCTACAAGAAAGGAATTAACCAGTTCAGCGATCGCACCCACAAAGAGCTAGCTAACACCTATTTTCGTGAATATGATGTCAAACAATTGCCCCAAAATCCGCAGATGCATGTCCTTCCTGCCGACTTCGTTGTACCTGATTCTATAGATTGGAGGGAAAGGGGAGCCGTGACTCCAGTTAAGGATCAAGGTAGTTGCGGATCGTGTTGGGCTTTTAGCAGTGTAAGCAAAGTCATATAAAATAACAAATTAATAAATTTTAGTGCAGTTAGTTACGGGCTAATATTGTAGACCGGGGCACTGGAAGGTCAGTTCTTTAGGAAAACTGGAAAACTGGTATCTTTAAGTGAACAAGATTTGGTAGACTGTTCAAAAAATAACCATGGCTGTGACGGGGGACTTTTTTGGACAGCTTTCTCAGATGTACATGATATGGGCGGCATTGACACCGAGGACTCTTATCCATATATAGCAACTCAACAGGAATGCCGCTACAATCCAAATAATCCGCCGGAACCGATTCCGGATTTGCTATGGTCAATAATAAATCTGAAGATTATTTAAAAGCTGCAGTTGCTGAAGTTGGACCGATATCAGTGGCTATTAATGCGTACTGCGTAGTGGATTACGAAGAAGGCGTTCTTGATGATCCTCAATGCAATGGAACCCGCTTAACTCATGGCGTCCTTGTGGTTGGCTACGGAACAACTGAAGACGGCAAAGATTACTGGATAGTGAAGAACTGTTGGAGTAGGTTCTACGGAGAAGATGGTTACATTCGCATGTCTCGCAACAAAAACAATCAGTGCGGTATTAACACTTGGGGTACCTACCCTCTGTTGTAAATGAAAATAAGGTTTAAAGTTGTATCTGATGTAAATCGCTATAATATCTATAATACAATTTCAAATACTAGTTTGTTTTTGTTATCGTGTTTCTGATATTATTAAATTTATTTTTTGTTAACATGCGTGCTAGATAATGGGCAAATGTAATCATAGGAAATGCTTAATGCACAGCAAGACAAAATTAAAATAAGTGGTACTACCCATAAACCAGTATTATTCAGTTTACCAGCGTTAGCTTTAATAGCACGTTATTTACCGCACTATTTAATTATAGATTTCTACTGATAAAGAACAAAATATGACGTTAATGTTGACACCTCTACTATTTAAATCACCTCAGTCTAAGTCCCTAAAAAAACTCTTCTCTTGGAAGCCTTGACACTCGAAATCAAAATACCAGTCATGATGGTAGAAACTTAACTGTCCCAGGTATTCAGTGCTTCCCGAAATTCCCAAGAAAGGCTAACAAGGCCTGGTTAAAAATATTGCTAAAATAAATTGCAATATGACAGACACATACATAAATTAAGTAAGATACTTTAAACAGAATAACATAATATATAACAATTTTCAATTAAAAAAAGATTGAGCTAAAAAATTGTTATTAAACACATAAATAAGGTCATATATATAAATAAACCATTATATATGTTCTTTATATATTTAGAACTAGTAAGTGTGCAAAATAGATCACTAGACTACGAAACCAAGAGTTGCGGGTTCGAATCCCGCTCTCGCCAATTCGATCACTGGCATTTTTACGGGCCAGCTCGACTCAGGCTGCAATAAAATGAGTACCTGGAGATCAAACTCTGGGGTAATAATAGTCGGTCGGTACGTAGCGCTAGCCACGTTACTACCCTTGGGCTCTAGATTGTAGCAGATCTATCCTGTTACGACCCCCATAGGCCTTCGGGCCTGCTACGGGGAACTATTAAGTGTGCAAAATGAGAAGGCTTCAACGCAATGTGGTAAAAATAAAACCTCTAAATAAAAATAAAAACATCATTCAATGCATGAGATGCCAGATGTATGGCCTTTAAGAATGGTACAAAATTTAAAGACATTTGGTGCTGATGCGCACCTGCCTTGCTTTAAAAATTGGTTTATTTTATGAAATATACAATTTGGAAAAATAATTTATTAGCGCTCTGTTTCGTTTTATATCTTAACAAAATTTATAATTAGTTACATTGTTAGTTGAGGATCAAAAAATTGCATATTTGTATGTTTACATTGCATTAGATATGATCGACGGGATCTTGGAAGATTTTACATAAGTATAACCCTCAATAGTAATATGCAATTATTTATTTTTAAGACGTTACGTGTCAAATGGTGTTACAAATACCACAAAATTTGCAATCGCTGGTTTTTGTATAATAATAAAAATATGAAGTGTTCGGTCTACTTCAATTATTCGTTTTTTGCTATTTATAATAAGCAAGTATATGACGTATAATATTTCCTGTCTACTATATCCGCTTAACACTACCAAGCTCCGGTCTGCAACTGTTTGCGGTATTACTTCGTCACTTACAGAAAATGCGCCGCATTAAAGTTTCTTCATAATCGGTTTGATGTCCCATTGTATTCCATTTTGGATGCACATATTTGAAGAATTCCTGCGCTAGGTCACGTACTCTCGAAATATTAGATGCATATAACACAACATACATATACCAGAAATTACTATAAGTGGTCAACGAATAGATTGTTTATCTCGGGTTAGGTAGTGAATTAATAAGTAATCTTAGACATGGTAGCACAATTTGAGGACAATATATTTAAATTAAACACTCGGGTGCCTAGGTATTTTAGTTGTATAATGAGTTAGTTCAATGCTTTCCTTCCCTCAATTTATGGCATTTTTAATATGCTTTTACAGTGTAGTTGAATTATGAGCAATGTATTGTTAGCTACCTTTTCAAAATTATTTTATAGAAATTACATTTTTAAAATTGACTACTACCACAAATCAAGAGCGCCAAAACGCAAAAAAGAGTTTTTGAAGGAGCAATAGAGAAAAAATATTTAAGGAATTGAAAAATTTATAATCTATAGGCAATGTTAGTGCAACCACATCAGTTGTAAAGATTTAGATTCAATAAATAAAGACATACCACATACTGTACTACTCATGCAGATAGAATAGCAGGGGCAGCAATATTAATATGCACTACAATATCGAACTATAAATTTTCTTCATTTGAAACAAACAAAATTTAAGTTTCCATAATCCACGTTAACGCTGAATCTGTATCTCTTCTAAAATGAATACTGACGAACACGAAACTTGTTCAACTCATTTGGGGGAGACTGGCCACGATGCATTTATAAGAAATAACAAATTAATTGTAACGGATTGGAATACACACTACAACAACTACAATTAACAGAAAGAAGGGATGAAGACACAAAAATAAAACAACAGAATCAAGAGCCTGTAACACAGATGCAACCGCAAAGTTCTCCCATTACTATACAAAAAGAGTTGGAGCAACAAATAAAAAAAGGAATACAACTAGCCAGAAATGGCCAGGAGATGATGAAGAAGCCAAGTCAAGGGAAAAACTACTAACAGTTACCATCACAAACACGACAAAAACTAACGACGCCAAGTAAAGGACTGCATTCGGTGACAACAAAGACAATGATTGAGGCAAACAGGAATATAAACATGACAAATAAAATAAATACAAGAAATAATCATAAATGATGAATATGATCAGAAAATAAAAAAAACGCAATTAAAATTAGCATATAGAAGATAATAACAATGCTGGAATCCGGCAAAAGGGAGGCAATTGAGATGGAACTGGAAAGATATAGAATAAATATAGCTACGTTACAAAAGCTTAGATGGGAAGGACATAGTAGGATAGACAAACGAATACATACACTATTGTACTCAGAAAGTGACAAACAAGAATTATATGGAGTACGGTTTATAATAATTGAAACACTAAAACACCACGTGATTGACTTTAAATTAATAAATGAGAGAATGGCTTACCCGAGAATAGAAGCGAAATCTTTTAACGTGCCACTTTTAAACGTGTACGCATTAGCCAAAGTAGCAGACGACGAAGAAAAAGAAATACTGTGCAAGAAAATAGAGAAAGAAATAGTATCAGGTAATTTCAATGCACAAATAAGTAAATAGGAATGTAACAAGCAAGTAGCAGGTAAACACACTTCCGGTCAAAATACCAACAATAGACAAAGATTTTGCATTCTAGCAACAACGACAAATATATGCAGTATTGAACACAAACACTTAGACAGACTCAAAATAACATGGGAAATGCTGAATTAGAAAACGTACGCACAAGTAAATCATATACTAAATTAACAAAAGAAAACAATCAACAGTAAAATATGTGCGTATATGTAAAGGAGTAGTACGGCCCGTGCATTGAAACAGAGTGGACGTGTGCGAGTCAAATTTTTATCTGCGATATCGCCGCGCCCGAGTCGCAGCCTTAAGGTCAAGCGTACTTATTTATTTAATAATTTAATACCCATGTAATCAACTTTAATATTAATGTTTCCCACTGGCAATGGGAATAATCCGCTATCACAAAATAACTCCAATATGTATCAACAATATGGTTGCCCACCCTCCTATCAACAGCAACAGTATACTGTAAGTAACAATATACATTGAACACCACCACTCTTCGAACAAACACCATTAAAGCAGTATGCAGTGCCATCAATCCCACCGGTTCAACCCTCTCCGTATTATACAATGCCCGTAATGCAATATCCATGGTTGTCTCAAGTGCAATTACCTTAGACGAAACCATGGCTGATAATAATAACACTTGGCAAGTGGTTCCTGGCAATAAAAGGAAAAGACGGAAATATAACCCACAATTAACTCAAACATTCAACTTAACACAAACAAACCAATACTCTACGTTAACAGACGAAACAGATATACCAGGGGCTAGCAGCAACACTAATACTACGGGTCAAACTGTTCAATTGCCAAAACCACCGCCAATCTTTGTTCAAGGTGTCGAAAACTATCAATAAATGGTAGCTAGCATCACGCACATAGTCGAAAATGAACAATATACCTCTAAATGTATGGCCAATAATGTCGTTAAAATCAATGTTCACACGCCTGACTCATACAGGAAATTGACCGCCCATTTTTTAGATACCAACGTTATATTTCACACATATCAAAACAAGCAGGAGAGGGCGTATAGAGTAGTTGTACGGCATCTACACCCCACAATCCCGATAAATGTAATAATAGCAGAATTGGCAGCAAAAAATCATAAAGTTCGAAATATTAGCAACATCAAACACAAACAAACTAAAGAAGCCCTGCCGTTATTCTTCGTGGACTTGGAACCGGCCGATAACAACAAAGATATTTATAAATTGCAGTATCTGCAGAACCTAAAGATAACGGTTGAACCACCTAAGCAAAATAAAAATATAGTACAATGTACAAGATGCCAAAACTTTAACCACACGAAATCATACTGCAATCGCCCATATGCGTGTGTCAAATGCAGCGGTAACCATGATACAAGAACGTGCACCAAAAATAGGGATACGCCGGCAACGTGTATCTTATGCAATGGACCACATCCTGCCAACTACAAAGGATGTATGGTCTATAGAGAATTACAAAACAAGACCTACCCAAATACACAGCAACCAAAGAAACAACCTGCACAGTATAAGCCAGATATAAGAAATTTTCCTCCTCTGCCAAAACCTAATGTTTACGCTGATATGCCGATGCATACCTATAGCCACGTTACAGCAAATAAACCAGACTCATCTAATGACCTCACCCTCGCACAATTCCTTGCCGAGTTTAAGGGAATGTTCAATCAACTGCTACAACAAAATAGCATGATCCTCAACATGCTCACAACAGTAATTGCCAAATTAGTTAAATAATGTCTAAATTCATACGTATTGCATTATGGAATGCCAACGGCCTCAATCTAAAAATTGGAGGTAGAAGTCTTCCTTCAAATGAACAAAATTGATGTACTACTCATAAGTGAAACACACTTTACAACAAGAACGTTTATAAAAATACCTCAGTACAGCATCTACCACACTGTACACCCAGATAATACAGCCCATGGTGGCGCAGCTATTATTATTCGAAACTCGATAGTTCATCATGAATTACCAAAATACGAAGAACCGTTCCTGCAAGCTGCCGTTATCGAAATCAGTAAACTTCCTAGCCCAATCACACTAGCCGCTGTATATTGCCCTCCAAGACATAGACTAACCACGAACATACTACAACCATTCTTCAACACCCTTGGAGGGAGATTTATAGTAGGTGGCGACTTTAATTGTAAACATACAAGGTGGGGGTCTCGATTAATAACTACAAGGGGTAGAGAACTTGAAAAAATTCTTACTAACAACAATTACATGCATTTATCAACCGGTACTCCAACATACTGGCCGACTGACGTGAACAAGATTCCAGATTTATTAGATTTTTATATAGCCTCGGGCATTTCAAGAAATTATGTGGACGTCACTCCTAGTTTCGACCTATCTTCGGACCACAGCCCTGTGTTAGCTGTCATTAGCGCTATAGTTATCCAAAAGCAGCCTAAGCCAGTACTTTGCAATAGCCTAACTGACTGGGACAAATTTAAAGTAAACGTCCACCGACATATAAATATTAATATAAGCTTAAAAACACCGAAAGAAATAGAGGTCGCAGTTAATCACTTTATAACAACAGTCCAAGGGGCAGCCTGGAATACTACACCAATGAATATCCAGAAAATCGAGTCATTTAATGTTTCTAGAGATATAAGTGAATTAATAAAAGAAAAAAGGAGAGCAAGGTCAATCTGGCAATGTACACACAACGTTAATGATAAAACCACATACAATCGACTTACTAATAAACTTAGGAAGAAGATATTAGAGGCGCGTAATGAAACATTTCATAACTACATAACCAACTTATCCAAAGAAGATCACAGTATATGGAAAGCCACTAAAGGATTTAAGAGACCCTAACAACAAGTCCCGCCGTTACGCAAAAACGATGGCTCCTGCGCAAGATCAGACAAAGAAAAAGTTGAACTTTTTGCCCAACATCTGGCAGACGTATTCACACCTCACTCTAATGAAATTGATGAAGATGTTAACAACTTTCTCGAAGCACCACTACAACTATCACCTCCTATAAAAAAATTCACAATTTGTGAATTACAAAATGAAATAAAATGGTTAAATAATAAGAAAGCGCCGGGCTATGATCTCGTTACAGGCCTTGTACTTAAGCAATTACCACGACAAAGAGAACAATTCTTATTGGCACTCTTTAATGCAATCCTACGCTTAACATACTGGCCCTTACAATTAAAGTTTGTACAGGTCATCCTAATATTAAAACCTGGCAAACCACCAAATGAAGCTCAGTCTTATCGCCCAATTAGTCTACTGCCTGTCGTGTCAAAACTCCTAGAAAAATTAATATTAAAGCGAATAAACGAAAATAGTCTACTTGAAGAATGGATTCCAAATCACCAGTTTGGATTTCGCAAAGGACACTCGACCATAGAGCAATGCCACCGAATAACCAATATTATTCAGCAATCATTTCATAGTAAGAAATATTGCTCTGCTGTATTTTTAGATGTGCGGCAAGCGTTTGACCGTGTTTGGCACAATGGGCTACTATTTAAAATTAAACACATCTTTCCACATCAATACTATCTCCTGCTTAAATCTTATCTAACTAATCGACACTTTCAAACCAAAGTTGGTATGGAATATTCACAACTGTATCCAATCACGGCTGGTGTTCCCCAAGGAAGTGTGTTGGGGCCACTCTTATATCTGATTTTACTGCAGATATACCGTCGACACCAACCATAACATTGGGGCATTTGCAGATGACACTGCAATCCTGGCATGTCATGAAGATCCACAAATCACAACTAATATCTTGCAAGAGGCACTAAGTACAATAGAGGGTTGGCTGGAAAAATGGAGAATTAAGGTCAATGAGACGAAGTCCAATCATATAACATTTACCACAAGACGATCACAATGCCCACCTGTAACCTTGAATAACGTACCCATCCCGCAAGCAAATGCAATTAGATACTTAGGTCTCCATATGGACACAAGATTAACGTGGAAACCACATATAATAAAAGAACGCAAAGAAATGGACATCAAAATTAAAAAAATGTATTGGCTCATAGGAAGAAACTCTCAACAGAAAACAAATTACTGGTGTACAAATCTATCATACGACCAATATGGACATAAGGCTGTGAACTCTCGGGTTGCGTCAGCTACTCAAATATTGACATAATACAACGTTTCCAGTCTAAGACATTAAGAAGTATATTCAATGCTTCCTGGTATGTTTCAAACCGTATCCCCCACTTTGACTCCAACGTACAATATGTGCGGGACATAATCAGACAATGGGCTACAAGCCACCATGCTCGGATAGTGGGACACACTAATAACGAGATTACACCGCTAACACAGCAGCCAGTAATGAGACGACTTAAACGGAAGTGGCCATGGGACTTGACAGAATAAAGAAATCATACACCATTCCCTAAGCCTTCAAATGGAGGTAATGAGACTGCACCACTGGGTGCACCTCTCTTCAAATCTATTCCAAACTTCACGCAATTAGCTCATAGAATTTATTGTAATTAATTCTGATTGCTAATGTACACGAATTCAATTAAAAAAAATGTAAAGGAGTAGTGTGTATACACTGACCACTTTATGGCAACAGCAACATTGAAACAAATATTGAACAAACAGAAAAAAAAACAAAAAAAATGAAAAGTAAGTGGGATATAGAAAAACTAAATAATGAAAATACCAGAAAGAAATATCTTTAAAAAACCAGGAAAAGAACTAAAAGCATATAACATAAATGAAATAGAAGAACAGTGATCAGCAATAAACAGTCTAGCGAAAGTTCAAATAGGAAATACTGTAAGCAGACAAGATTCAGTATACTATAATGACAAATGTAAAGGAATAGTTAAAAATAAAATGAAAGCAAGATTAAAATGGATTAAATCAAACAGAGAAGAAGATAAAGCTCAGTGTGCAAGGTTATGAAAGGATCAAAGAAAATCAATCGGAAAACAAAAAGAGAGTGGATGGAAAACAGAATAAAATTGAAGATAATAAACGCTCCACATAATAAAGAGAGACCAAGAACAACACGAATACAAGAGATAACAGAAGACTTAAGAAAAATTGGGGTTAAAGGTTGGAAGAGCAAAGCAAAAAACAAGGGACAGTAGAAAGTTATTTGTAAGGAAATAGAATAGTTAATGGGTACTCTATTCCAATATTTAGGTAATTTTTCTTTTTACCATACTTTTTGAAAATGTTGGTTAGTTTGGCAATTGAGGTTTCACTTAAAAATTGTAATATTTCTGGGTACATTTTATCATCTTCTGGTGCTTTTTATAATTTCAGTTCTGTTGGGGCCGTTTTTACTTTACTTTTTCATTTGTTATATATTTTTGTCTGCATTTTTGTTTTCTTCTTTTTCTCTGAACTCTTCCGAATCAATATTTTGTTGTTCTATTTTTCTTTACATCCAATAATTCTTCAAAGCGTTCTTTCCAACATTTAATAATTTCTTTTTTATCTATTAATATTTTCTCGGATTTGCTTTTCATTTGTTTTAGTAAGGTATTTTGTACTTTTGATATTTAATCATTTTATAAAACATCTTAACATTTTCTTTACTATTAGATTTCCAAATTTACTTTTCGCTTCTATTACTATTTCTTGGGCTTTGTTCCTTTGTGCTCTATACAACTGTTTATTTTCTGGAGTCATTTTAATAAAAATTAATTTTTTTATAGGATCTTTTTCTTTTCAATTTCTTCTTCAACGTTTTGCTTTTGCCATTGTGTCTGTCTTTTACTCTTATTTTGTTTTGTGATTTCACATATTTTTTCAGCTGTTTTCATTACTATATTTTTAAGGCGCTTCAATATTTCTCTATTTTTCATAATTAGGTTAAACGTAAATTTTGTTCTATTTGGGTTTGTGTTTTTTTTTTGAGATTCACCTTGTCTCAGTTTATGCATTCTTATTTTTTTGTAAAATGATTTGTGGTTTCGTACTCTTCCACAACATTTGTTTTTATTATTTAACGTTATCTCTAATAAAAATGATCATTATCTATTTCGGCCCTTTGTTTCACTTTTATGTTTGTTATTTTCTTTTTTGGTGTACTTATTGCTACAACATAGACGACAATTAATTTTTCTTTTTAACTTAGAACTTCTCTGATTATTTTATGTTTGAAGCACGTAATGCCCAAGTTATTATCGCTACAAAATAACCTTTCCTTAATTGTATTTATATTATCTTCTCTTTTATTGCCTATAATTCCTTTCAATTTTCTTATTTTGTTTCCTATTCTGGCATTTCGATCTTTTATAATCAACATCTTTTTCTTTACTTTAATCTAATTGTAATTTTTCCCAAAAAATATTTTTTACTACAACCCTTTTGCCTTCATTAAATCTATAAGATATAATTAGATCTATTTGCTCCGTTTTGTTTTTTTCTAGTTCTATTCCTGCTATTCGTTTAGAAATACACACCCAGTTTTTTAAGTATTGGCACTTTGTTTTAATAGCACACATCCTACTCTTGCTTGTTGCTCTTTGTTGTTGTGTTATTCCACTGTTTTTAATATATTTTGTTTCCCTATTATTCTATAGTAATTTGCTTCTACCCTTGTTTCTGTTAGTCCTGAAATTTTTATTTTAGTTTTTTCAATCTCATTTAAAATTGCTTCTTCTTTGTCTCCTAATCCTCTAACATTCCATGTTTACAAATACCTATCTTTTTTGTTTTTATAGTTTCTCTCTTACTCTTACTCATATCCACTTTTGTCGCTAATGTCATTATTTTTTCCTACGTCCTGATTTCTCACAGTTTTTTTTTTGTTTTTCCCAGTTGAAACCTTTTGCTCCTTTATTAATTCGTCTTCTTTGTCGCACCAAATCATTTTTCGATGTTTATAAAGAGCTTTCGATATTCTATCGTCTTTTTTCTCTTTTTTGCTAGTTTCTTTACTAAGTCTCTTATGCATTTTGTTTTTTTGTTCATTTTTTATAAAACAATTCAATTTCTTTTATTTGTTTTTATTTTGCACAATTTTTGCTTATTCATATATGTTCTTTATTTTAACTTGTAGGTAGTTTTATTTATTGTGTCTCTATCTCGCGATTTATTTCTGTTTTCGTTTGTAGTTTTTTCTATTTCTTTCTTTATTTCTAATGGATTTTTTTTTATCGTCAAGCCTGAGATTATAATACTGTTTCGTTTATCTTTTCCTCCAAGTACTCTTTCGGCTTTTATTTTCTTTTTCCGATCTCCTTATTTTTTAAGTTATACTTTTTGATCTTTCCTTATTTTTTACTTTCCTTATCCTATATATATAAGGAAAGTAATGTAATTGGCGGAAATTTGACCTACCCAGTTTTTCACATTTCTGGACGAAATATAGCCTCAGGACACCAAAAAAGTTGTTTTTAGCCATTGGTTCGTGTGTGTGTGTGTGTGTCTGTCAGTAAACAAGATATCTCGAGAACCGTAAGAGCTAGAGACTTGAAATTTGGTATGCAAGTTACTTGTAGGTAGGGGACGCAGTGCGAAGCTTTTGGTAAAAATCGGCGGTGCCGTTTGGTCACAAGGTCGCAAAATCGGTCTCAAAGCGGTCGCGTATATAAACGGTTGAAGATACAAAAAATTTATGAGAATAAAAATGATTTATTATCATGAGATAAACATGAATTTAAAATAAAAGTTGGTAAAATAGGAACTCGGAAAAAAATTGAAAATCAGGATTTTTAACATACCGGGTATTCATAAAATATTTCGGGAAATTTATATTACTGGATAGATCAAACCGAGACGAACAAAAAATTAAAATGAAATTTTTTGATCCGAGGTCAAATAAATAATACGGTGCCGACTTCGGGAGGACGGGGGGGGGGGGGCGCTTGGCCGCTAAGAGGGAGCACGCAGGCTGTGCGACCGAGCTCGCACGGTTACCTTCAGTGACGTAGCAAAATTTTAAGTACGAGTCAATTATTGTCTTGTACTGTTTATTTTAATCAGCTTTCGCGTGTTGGACTCGCGCCTAGTCCTTTTTTAAAATAACAAGTTCTGGGACGAGAGCAGCGTAGGGCCGATATATATATAATAGGATAAGGAAAGCCGTGTGATGTTCACACCAGATTTTTTTAGATCATTATTTATTTTCCCTTTCGATTATTTAATAAATTTAGTCAACTCTTTATAATTCTTCATTTTCCCCACCTTCGTGTTTTTTGCATACAATCCAGTAACGTTGCTTAAATTTGGCGCGTGGCCTTTTTGGTCTTCCGTCGTTGTTTACCGCTGCTTGATGAGTTTCTATTTAAGTACTTTTTCTTTATTTATTGATTGAACCAATCGTTTTCCTTTACACAAAGTAAGATGTGTTTATTTTATAACCTTGCGGGATAAACAGTACGAATTACTTCCCGTTACAGCTGCTGCATTTCGGGTTTACGATAGCCAGAAAATAAAACACTGTTTATACCTTTCAATTTCGCGTGAGAACCTTTATATCTTATTACAACCTCATTTTAAAATCTTATCTTAGAGCTCTTTTCTTTAAATGTAATAATGATGCCTCCACAATACGTGCAATTAAATTAGGTGTACTAGAGGGTAGTGTCTTACAACGGTTTCTATACGTTATGTTTACCACGAACGACAACGCAATTTTCTTTACAGATTCTGCCCCTAGGCAGACAATGAATAGTTTAATTCTTTGTGTATAAAACTAAATCCATCCAAATCAGCTCAAATAAGCTTTATAACTAAAAAAGCTCAAATGTTCAAATCTCTAAACTAGAAATAAAAACAATGTACTCTGTACAAATGTATTTTTAAGCCCGTTTGAACGTATGGGATACAAATATGGAATTAAACAATTATACGACTTCAATCTAAAATTTTCTATATAATTTTAAACTCAGCTTGGTTTATGAACAATAAAATTTCCTACGACCACTTAGTAATTTCTACAGTTGAAGAACAAACCCGAAAATTTAGCACTACATATTTCAAAAACCTCCCACGGTACCCTAATGAGGAAGTAAGCCATCTGCTGAATGAATTTACAGTACACCATAACCCAAAGAGGAAACGGCCAACAGACTTATAATATAATTCTGCTATATTATTTACCGCGTTCTTTTATCAATAAATTAAATTGTGAGTGTGGTCATTAAACAAATTTTCTTTTCAAGTAAAACTATTACATTTTCTGAATGTTCTAAGAGGGCAGATGGTAAATTTTTAAATATATCAAAATTAAACAAAAATTGTAATGTAACATTGTAACGTATATGAATTACATAAGCAATATTTGCAAATGGACTTGAATTTGTGAACATATCTTGTAGAAAACAGCAATTTCAGAACAAAAATGCACTGAAAATTTAAAAAATAAATAACAAATTGTAAAAAGGGTAATAAAATATTTTAAATATGCACAAACTACTTATATGAATTTCAAAAATTTTTGTGACAGCTTGCCAAATATTTTACGACATAAAGACGCTAAAATAACGCTGAAAATGAAATAATTTGACCTCAAGGCCGTCCTAAGCTTCATAGTGCTGTGTTAGCTAACAATTAGGGGCTATTTCGCGAACAGGCTCATGCTTCAGAAATAATTGTCACGTGATATCTGGCACAGGCGCTCGTTAATGTATTTTGAAATGACCGTTTTGTTTGCAATTGCCCAAATTACGGGCCGCTTCATATTCACCGTACTAATCTTCGACCGAATCCCTTACTAAGGCCTGTCAGCGATGGAGTAGGGCTCTTTGCTGAGTATCTGTAGTCATAGTTTTCTGGGTATACATTTCCACATTTTCTACTTCAAGTTGTAGTAATTAAAGTACAAAAGGTTAAAAACAAACGATTTTTACTCATTTTAGTAAAATAATTTACTCTTTAGTATTTACTGCGTAGCTGTCTTTTAATATATTAATGGAGCAGCAGTAAATGTACTTTATTATTAAAATTACTCAATAAAAAATTAATTTAGGACTGAATATAGGCAAGTAAAATATATATTTGTTCAGACAAGTAAGCATAGCACTAATATATAGGTTTATCAAATATAGGCAGACTCCTAATTTTATATAGGTTAATTCTAAATTTTGAAGGCCAACAGATTTAATTATGTAATAATTTACATTCTCCAATATATTTTAAAAAAATCATCTCGTTAATGTGTTTTTTGTATATTTTTGGAAGCTTTAATGATAAAAATCTTTCTCCAGAATATAATCCTTATTAGTAAATGAAGATTCACTACTATCTTCTTCAATTTTTTTAAATTTAGACTACACATGCGTGGAAAATATGTTATCAATAATAATACAAAAAGAATAAATTTAAGCTTTGTGAAAGAAAAAACATTTTGAGTACATTAAACGATCATATCTTCCTATGGAGCAGTTTGTGAATAAGCGAATAAAGTCTGGCATCAAAAGGGTACTACATATTGGGTGTGCGAAAGCAAATGTCATTCTAGAAATCATCGCCAAAGTCTGCGACACGGTTTTGGTCTTGTAGGTATTAGGGTGGTGCTAACTGCTGACTGCAATTTCTCTATTTCTGTCGCTCTTAAATAGATTTGAGGTAAGAATTGATAAACCTTGGTGAATGTAAAGGAGGAAAAATATTTCCTATAATATAGTCAAGTAAAAGAAATCAAACACTCAGATATTTTGGTCTGTGCGGACCGGCCCTAAAGCAATTAAGAATAACCGTCAACAGATAGGACTACAAACTACATGTCGAAAGTATGTAAGATCACCGACTAACAAATGTAGCACACAAATATCCTCCTCGTGGAAAAACGACTTGTTAAACCAATAAAAATATGACAGTAGATGCCCGGAAAAGGTCTTGTAATCTAAACTTTGGGCGGAACGCGTAGAAGAAGATCGTTGTAAGATCAAAAAAATATTCTATGCCCAAAAATTGCGTACACTTTAGACCCATTTATAAACTAACCCACCACAACTAGAAGAATTTTTTTGATGTCGTCCATCTAAATGAATAGGCTGGAAATGTCTTTATTTTTTTAGTTTCTAAATTTTGTTACTTTCTAGATACTTTATGTTTTACAAGAAGCGTATATCCCGATGAATACAATTCGCAGATCTGATACAAGTTTTTTACATCTTTTTTACAGTTTACTCAATACAAATGCTCCCGAAGAAGTTGTTTCCTAATGTCTCATTATATGAGTGACATAGGACTTTGGAAGCTAGTCTTTAGAGCTAGAAACGCCCTTTAAAATTATTTTTTGATCCATTTTGTAACTTTAAAAAATCCTATTGTATCTGTAGGTTTAGTGTGCTACTTTTACCTCATTGTAGTTTGTTTCCATCCTTTCCTCTTTTAGTTTTAAATCAAGCTCCCGCCCTCTCCGTAGCATCATTAGCAACCATCGATTGCTAAAGGAGGCGGTTTTCTTTCTCTGGTTACTACTTAGTGATTGTATAATTTTATAAACGAAGCAGTCGCTTCTATCTCTATATTTTCTAATTTTCCTTTCAAGCTTTTCGAAAGTTCTTGTGTTTTTCGTAAATTTCTTTCTAAAGCATTCGATATGTTTTCTTTGTTTACTTTCAGCTTGTTTCTAAAAATGTTTAAATGTGTCTGCGTTTGATCTTAAATTGTTTCTAAATTTTTGTAAAGTTTGTTTCTGCTTATTTAAATGTGTGTTATTATTTATTAGAATTTTTTCCCAACATCTATATTGTAACTTTTGGTCTTTCTACGGCTCTTACAACATTTTTTTTAATTATGTGACAAAACTTATCAAATATATTTCTGTTCTTGTCTGTAATTCTCTTGCGTGACTAAACTGTTCGTTTGTACTTGTGTATTGAGAAATTTTGGATATTTATCTAATTATTTTTTAGTGTTTTTGAGGTATTTATTAACGCAGTAAAGTTTGTGATTTTAAATAAATAAACATTTCAATTTTTTAATATTGCCCATTCTTTTGTAATTTGTTTCAATACTCTTAATTTGTGCTATTTATAGGCTTTGGTACGACAAATAATAAATAGTTATTTGAGTTGCAAAGAATATTATTTTTGACATCAGCTGTAACAAACTCACTTTATGAGCTTAATAATAATTTAACAATATACAAGCCCTATATACTTTTTCTATACCTATTTACTCCCAGTGTATTTACATCACTACGCGACCAGTGCCTTACCGAAACCTAATTCCTTATTAACTATTTCTGGTATTGTACTTAATCTAACAATTTCGAGAATGTTGCGTCAAATAATTATTTCGTAACTATGAATAATCAACTTTTATTTATGTAGCTACAGCCTTACACCTAAAGGTAGAAAGGCCTAGGACTAAGCTATAAGGTTATGGTCGCCAAACTTTTCAATGTGTTGAGCTACTTTGATAATTTTAGAATAAACAGTGAGCTACCTAGTCGTAAATGACGTAAGCCAACCTAAATTAAATTATGCACAGTTGTATTTGACACAATTAACTATTACATACTAATAATAAAACAATAACAGAATAACTAATATTACTAATACATACTACATAACTACATCCATACCTACCAATCGTAGGTGTTTGAAAATATACAGAATTTTTATGCAGTTACAATGGAATGTCACATACGATTTAATAAAAGTAAATAAAAATAATAAAAAAGTAATGCATTACATTAAACAAAAACATATGCAGTTAAAAAATGCATGTTCAATACATGTGATACATCCATTATCCAATACAATTATCCAAATGTTCATCTGTAAGACGATTACGGTACTTGTTCTTAATAAACTTCATATTACAGAAAGCAGATTCACGCAAATGGGTTGAACTAAATAACGCTTTTACTTTCAAGGCAACACGTCATAGAACTGAATATTTTTCTTTGCTTACTATAGGCCAGATACATTTCGTACTTTCGAGTAACGATTTTGAGACTAAATAATTTTTAAACACAATCACTTCTATTTCTGTTGCAGCACTGTCTTCGTCAAAGTTCTGTATAACACAAGTTGCGAACTGTTGGATATCAATTTCCATGAAAGGTGAAACAACAAATTGCGTCACTAAAGCCATTTCGTTGAAATCCTTAAAACGATTTTTAAAGTTGTCTTTCAAGTTAGAAACTGTTTTTACAAGATTACTGTCCTAGGATTACAATGGAAAATTTCCACATAATGTCTGCTGATGAATAATGCAGTGGTAACAGAGAAATTGCGGAAAACTTTTATCTTTACGACATAACGCCACCAAACCCTTATCACAACCCACTATAGCTGGAACGCTATCGGTTGTCAAGTCTACCATTTTTGATATTGGAATTTTCTCAGAGGAAATAATATTTTTGATATGAGAAAACAATTTCTGCCCAGTAGTACTTTCTTTCAGTGGAATAAACTACATCTTTTTTTATCGTAAAATCACTAAAAACTATCCTGACAAACACGACCATCTGGGAGATGTCAACACATCTGTTGATTCATCCAGTTGCAGTAAAAAATAATTACAGTTATCTAAGTCCGTTCTTAACTGTAAAAAACTATAATTGCTCATTACTTCTACTCGTCTCATCACTGTGTTAGCAGAAAGTTGCATAGATTTTATAGCTGAAACTATCTCGTCTTTATTTCTAAAGTTGGCAAAAAACGAATCTGCAGCTTCTAAAAACACCTCTTTTATCATTTCCCAGTCTTCATAAGGTTTCTTCTTTTGTTCAATTATCTGGGACACACGGTATGATGCCTCATTTGTAGCCTTATTTTGTCAACTGTTTTTAAAAATATTTACCGGTGTCCAATTAATTGTTTTTTTAATTTCTTCTTTCTAATGGCAGAATGTAAAGGAAATGATTTTTAAAATTCAAATGTACAATTTTATGATGCCTCTCAATATTTCCTTTTTTAGCAATGGAGAAAGAAGTATTACATAGCACACATACATTTTTACCTTTAACTTCTGTAAGGTATTGTACTTCCCAATCCAAATGGAAATAGTATGTTTTCACCTTCTTACTCTACTTCTCTAGTAACCCAACTGCTGGACGTTGATTATACGTCGTTTAGTTTTAAACTGGGTTCAAAGCAACTCAGATCGTTCTCGAATACCAGAGCGCTGGTCGGTTCTAGCCGATCCTAGCATGGTGAGGTTGGCTACAGATTGCTCACCTAAGTGTTGCAGCTGCTTGTGTTTATTATGAGAAATTGCGAATCTTACAGAAGCTTCTATGATTTTTACACCTTTGTATTTTTAAAATTTAAAATATGTTGTGAGTTACCAGAATTGCATTTGCGAGCTACCGGGAGCTAGCGATCGAGGGGTTGGCGACCACTGATGTAGAGAGTCTTCGAGTTAAATTTGAAATTTTTTAGGTTGTATGGTGGAAAAATCAAAAAACGCTCTTATGCACATGCAAAATCCTGTTACTTAAGACAAGTTAATAGGAGTATAAATAAGTTCTCAGCTTTAGATTTCACAGGACACAAATCACCGTTTACATGTAACGTATTAGTCCGCCCTCTTGCGGTTTTAAAGCAATGGCATTTGGTCTTTCGAAACATCATGCGATTTGGCGTTTGATGCACATAACTTCAATAATCAGCTGTGTTCACAATGCCAATCACAAAAGAGCATATTCGATTTTCTATCTACTTCGCGTTTCATCTTAAGAAAAACGTTGCTGAAGCTACCGAAATGATTTGTGCGCATATGGTGAGAATGCTGTAAGTCATGCAACGTTGCAAAAGTGATACCAAAGATTTCGCGGAGGAGAGTTTAGTCTTGAAGATCGAACCACGCGCTGGACGCCCTCAAACATTTGACACGGATGAGCTGCAGACGCGTTAGGCTGGGAACTTCCCCCACATGCGGCGTATAGTCCAGACATGGCCCCTTCCTATTATGATTTATTCCGGTCGTTACAGCATCATTTGGCTGATATGCACTTCAAAACAGAAGAAGAAGTCCGAAAATGCATCGATAACTTTATCGTCTCGAAGCCGGCGAGCTTCTATCACCAGGGAATTCGCAAGCTACCCAAAAGATGGCAAAATGTCATCGATGCCAACGGAGAATACTTTGACACTTTTTTTGTTTGTTTTTAAATATAACTTTAATTTTGCAGAAAAAAGCTGAGAACTTATTTATACACCTGTTAGTTTCGCATAATGAACAACATATTGTCAACTAAATGAGCCTAGAATACAAGCTACTATACTCAAAAGTATTGCGTGGTTTGGCTACAAAAGATTTAGCCAAGAAGTACAAAGAATTTGACTACCAGAAGGAGATAACTACTGACGAGGCAACTCATAATACGCGATCGGCAGCAAGAGAAGTGATAAGTTTGTCCGGAAACTGACTTGACAAAATAAATAGGCGTGGCGAAGTCGATGGTCAGTCTAGTAATCAGGACTTGCACTGCTGTCATTCTCAGAAACTGCTGACTGAGAAAAGTAAAATAGATAAGTAATTAAAGACTCTGCTGAACGATATCAAACACGATAAGGTTAGCTTTCTGATATTCCTTTCGGATGAAATCAACTTCGTTCAGGACAAAGGTTAATCGCTAAAATGACCGTTTGGTCTGTTAGCACTCCTTCAAGTTCTTTATCGTTATGTATACAAAAATATTCCGTCTCTGCGATAATGCTAGAGCTTGTGAGCAGCGAACCTGAAACAACTGTCATACCTGGATTGAGGAGGTGGCTGGGTGGGAGTATCTGTTAAAACAAGGCTCCGCTCCAGGAACAAAAGGCAAGAAAGATTTAGGAATGGCTATACAACATTTTATATTAGCACTAGTCCCCCTACTTACGACCACCTTCCAACCCCGACTGCAATCTCTCAACTACCACACGTAGGGCGTGGTCGACGTGAAAGTCAATGACAAGAAGCATAAGACCAAAGACAGTTTAAGGACTTCTATCAAGAAGCGCATGGACAAGGAGGAAGTTGTGTTGACCTGCAGCAGATTTAGGTCCCGAGTCGAGAAGGTTATGGACACTGATGGAAACTATATATATTTACTTTAATTGTGCTAAGTTTCATATCCGTAAACTTAAATTTTCTCGTATTTTAAAGTTATTGTTATTGTTTATTTATTTTCCAAATTTACCTCAAAATCGTACAGAATTTTTATATATTTTTTTAAATGTGGTTAAACCAAATCCCTTACAAAAACTACTTTTCTTTAATTTTGTTCAAATGTTACCTTTTGAAATTTTCTTTTTAAATTATTAAAACATTTAGACTTTTATTGCAGTTTAATATTATAGCGGGTTTGTGTATTTCTCTGTGTACAGATACAGCAATATTATTTTGGGTAGGTACGTAGTCGAAGTTACCTTTTTAGTAAAACAAAATGTAGTTATACCAGTTCTTTTATTTTTGTTGGGACAAAATTGTTTAAAAATATCTGTTTTGTACTCGTAAATTATGAACTAAATTTAACACTTCTTTATTACCCATTTAGGTAGTCAATTTTAAATATAAAAACGTGTTCCTTTTCATGTGCGTCGCATCGAGCTGCTTACTTATGTGACCACTTGTTCTGTATCCAAGAGTTTCCGTTACTTTTGCTAAATATTGAACAAATAAAAATATCTCTAAATAAATCCATTAAATTTTGCACGTACTACTAAATTGAGAACACATTGGCTTGCACTTGGATGCATTATATCTACGTATATTTAATGACGGTAGTTTCTACTTTTACTTTACATACGTTATCATATCTAACATGATTGTATCCTTATATTTTTGTGCCAAGCCTTTTAACGCAATCATCTGTATTTATAAATAATAAATGTTTTTTATTTGTTTCCTTTATAAACCATTTGCAGTTCTTTTAATATATTTGTCAATTTACAATCCACTCTAGTATGGAGTAATACGTATGTAATATATCGCCAACGTGGTCCAATGGTTAAGGAGCGGGCTGCAGCATAGATGGATCAGGGTTTCATTTCAGAGCTCTCTTATGCCTGGTGGGTGGTGTACTCAGTCACTAAAAATAATTGAGTATCTGCATTCGCTTCGAATAAGGGATACTAATAACGGTCGTCTAAGGCGCGGTGCTTGTCACATAGCCCCGTATTAGAGATAGTGCACGACGACCGGGCAGAGAGCAAACATATAAGAGTCTTAAACTCTCGGTTTGCAGGTCGTGCTCTCAAACTAGGGAGCACTAAGGGTGCTAGAGTCTTATTATTATTAATATCATTATTATTAAGTAAGTAATATGACATGGTTCTTGTGTGACACGAGCAGGGCAACTTGATTGAGTTTCCAAAATTTATAATGCGCTTTTTGCTTTCGGTCACATAATTCTAGATGACTTTATTGACAAAACAAGCTTAAAGAATTTGATTGACGTATCAAGATGCATTAGTTAGAATGATCAACTTCTTTGATTAGAAATACTGCAAAATACTGGTATTAGATGGTATCCCAATAGTTCAATACCATAGAACCATACACGTGTTAAAATAATTTTGTGTAGCAACAGCATACTTTTAGAATCAGTCGAGATGTACGCCAAATTAGTACATACTTTTTGTTTTTAGATTGAGCTGCTGCCTCTTGGTTTTTTTATAGGTTTTTCAAGATAGTCCTTGGTCGAGATAAAACCTAAGTTCCTTATCAAAGTTTTTGGGAATGGATAGATTATAAATGATAACCTAAGTGTTTACTTAACATACTATCTATGGTTGGAGATGCTTTCAGTATAGAGGAGATAAAGACAAGACTGAAGACACTTCTTTGCAAAACACCGGAGTTAATTTTATAGTAGTTTAGTATTATATCCTCAAATTGGACTTGAAAATACTATTGAGTTAGGTATGATTTTAGAGGAAAGATGAATTGGTGAGATAGCTTTCTTTTAATTTTATATAATAACCCGTAACCTTGTCAAGAACTTATTGAGTATGCAAAAATACTGAGGTATATATATTTTTTGCCTTCAATGTTTTTCTCGATGTATTTGACCATTTTATGACATTGCTGAGATATCGTATGTTCTGTGAGCAAACCAAATTGGTGAATAAAAATTAGCCTTGTTGCAAGTGTTCTTTTCTTGATTTCATGCGGTAGTAAGCCTATTAGATTTATTGTTCGATTAAAGGCAGTTTCTTGTGAAGGTTTTTCGGACTTATTTAGGCAAATTTCCATTAAACAGGAAAGTAAAAAAGGTAAGAATACGGTTATATATTGACTTGATGAACATTATTGCTTTTTTCAGAAGATGTTTTAGCACATTTTTCTCTATAAGATATCAACCAGAAGCTTTAAATAAACTTGTTAGTTTTATTTCTTTGAATAATTTTGCAAATAAAATTAGGATAAAGATAGTTACTTAGGCAAGTTGAAATATTTCTCTATCACTGTGTCAAAATTAGTATTTTTAAATATTTCTGTGAAACTTTCTCCGAAGATACTTGATTTTTCTTTATTTGATCAAGCTTAGCTGATTTAAGTAACAGGATTTTGAATCTTTCTAGTTGCTTCTTAAATTGTATGGTACTCTGGTGATGGACAGCAATAAAAATAAATGTTTCATTTCTATTTATAGATTATTTACTGTATAGTCTTGTCTTGAGGATTTCTGAATTTTTAGCATTTGGTACGGGGTCCGTAATTTATTGTCACAAGGTGTCTGATATGTAGTGGTATATTATGGATTTTATGTATATTTGTTTGGTTAATTGGAGTAGCTTGCAGTTTCGTCAATTTTGCTAATGTTTGCGTTTTATTGTTAATAATGTATAAATGGAATTACACCCAGTTTATTTTAGTAGTACTATGTTTTGGTGATGTGCTTTTTCATATAAAGGGTTTTCTAACAAGAATAAAATGATTTTGTAATGAAATGTCAACCACTATGGCTAAATACATACTTCAGGAACCATTGGTTGTTGTCTAAAAATTTTATGAACATAGACATTCTCTTAACACTCAACGTGATCTTCGCGAAACCTATGGTTCACATAATAGCCCATAATAGCTTGCGATTGAAAAATTTGAAAGGAATTTTACTATTCGCGATGCGAAAATAGCAACAAGATGTGCAAAAAATGTAGAGAACATTACTGCTGTAAGCAATACCATTGCAGACCCCAAAATTATCGATTTCTCGTCGTGCTCAAGAATTAGGGCTTAGAAGAACAACTTGTGTTCACCTAAGAACTAAAGCTACTGGACTGTCGTAAGCTCCATGACTTTGTTACTTGGCCTTTAGAGCGACTTGAAACGGACCATAATTTTGGAAAAAAATTATTTTCTCAAATGAAGCTGATTTATAGTTAAGTGGATATGTTATCAAAAAAAGTTAACGTTTTTGGTGTAAAAACAATCCACAAGAGATTCGCGGAGAACCCTTGCATCTGCGAAAGGTTATTGTATGGTGTAGTTTATGGCATGGTGGTGTCATCGGACCATTTTTTTTTCAAAACGAGATGCAGTTACAGTGACTGGTAAGTGGTACAGATTGATGTTAACAAATTTTTTATGGCTAAATTGAAATGAAATGGATCTGGAAGACATGTCATTTCAATAAGACGGTACCGCATGTCACTATTGACGTATTGTAAAAAAGTTTGGTAAAAAAATAATTTCAAGAAATGCAACTGTTAGTTGTCCTCCAAGAAGTTGTCATTTAACTCCTTTAGAATACATTTTGTGGAGTTATTTAAAGTCTATGCAAACAAACTACAAACCCTTGATGCATTAAGATTAAACATCAAACGCTGCATTCATAATATTAGACCCAAGTTATTGCACAAAGTCATTGAAAATTGGCTTTATAGAATTTGTTAGTGTGCACGAAGTGAAGGTGAATACTTAAATGATGCGTTATTCAAAACATAAGTTAATAAAAAATAATATAAAAAGTTTGGTTGTATCGGAAATAATTTTTATTTTAACATCACATCGTTCTTATTGCAAAACCTGTTATATTTGTACTCAAATTTATTGTTATTGGAAAGATGTCTGAACCTAGGTTTTCGGTATGGCGATATATATATATATATATATATATATATATATATATATATATATATATATATATATATCAAAAATACCTTTTGTTATGTAAATTTTAGCAGATCAGAGATTTTGGTAGCTCCGTCGGCCATCAGGTTGGCCCGCTAGTGGACATGCAACTTGGGTTATGCTTCTGTATAGTATAGAAAAATGCTTGCTCTTTGTGTAGAATTAGTCTGAAACCTTAGGTAATAGACTTCTAGGTAATAGGTAATAGGTTCTAATCTCTAGAGAGCAAAGTGGAAATGGGAGTAGAAATTTCTAACATCTATTGGCTATAATTTTACACTTAGGTGGACAGTAGACGGCTATATCAATTAGCTGCCAGAGAAATAATTTAATTTTACTATAGCACGGTTTAGGCTACATCCGTTGCATAAGATAATAATTAGTAATGGTCTATTGCAAATCTGATTATTATCGAGCTCGCATATGCAGTTCCGTTCGGATAACGTGCATAGTATAGTGTGGTACTTTTATTACTGTATAAAATATAGAGACACTTTCGGAAATAAGTAGTATATCAATTTTGTTATAGGTTAAAAATAGAGTTAATTTATAAATATGGTTTTCGTTTTAAGTCACTAATCCTATTGAGTTAGCCATAGTTGTGCTAATTTATTCATAGCTACAGTCAGATAATTAATATAAACGCTGTTTTGATTTAGAAATTGAGAGAATATATTTTTAAATGTGTCTGTAATGTCAACATTGTTGGTAGTTTTTAAGTAGTTAATAGAGTTTTGAAAAAAATCATACAAGGATTGATGATCATTTGTTATAAAAGTTGATGAGTTTGCTTTGATAGATATTTTGATAGTTAACTATTTCGGCATATTTGTAGCTTTTAAATATCTGAATATAGTACAGCCTTTGTAATTCGCCGTTGCATAGGGCAAATGTGATATGAGCATTTCTAGTTTTTTTGCAAATTTTACTGCTATAAGACTGGGCAAAGTGAACATTGTGATTATGTTCTTCTAGATTTGAGCTTCTTTAATTCTGACTTTTGCATTTTGTAGAAATTACATGTTATAGTTATTTATTGTTCGGTTGGGACTCTTAACTCTTAGCTTACTCTATGTCAGAGGTTTATTAAGCATTTTATAGTGTGTCCTAAACTATGTAGCTCATCCTTGATGTCTTAGGAAAGATTGAGTACTGTAGGTCTAGCACAATGATTCTGTAACCTCTTTTTTGTTTGTTGTATCTGCAGATATAAAGTAACATTTTTTATATTCGACAATTTGGTTTAAATTGCAAGGCAAAACTGTAAAGTCTGTAATTCTGAATATATATACACATAGAAGGCTAATGTCTAAAGCCCATGTTTCGAGTTAGTTGCATTTGAATTATTTACAGTTCGACGTTTGCGCTCAATTTCAGTAAGTACCTGCTATCTGTTTTGCCTGTGCTAATTGAAGACATGTTTTCAAGAAATTATGATTGCACCATACGTTTTCTTTTTTAATGACAGCTTGCTAAGAGTGTTTCGCGCATCTATTTTAATTTTTTTGTCTGCTTCCGAATTCTTACTAGAGAGAACCAGAAGTTTTCATGCCCTAGTCGATGTGCTGGTTAAAGTAGTCCACAGTCTGTCGCGCTACGTGAACCATGGGGATGAAAATTTAATCTACTTATCATCTCTGCTCCTATCTTGCTCTCTTTTTAGCACATAGTCGGTTCTTTACGAGCCCCATTGGCACCGTCTCAAATATCGGCGGTCTTTTTTTAATCAGTTTATCGGCACGCTCATTATCCGGGGCTGAGGCTTACGTCTTGGTCCAATGAAATTGGACTGCGATCTCTGCAGACAGCGTATTTGCAAGGCTCCAAGCCTCAACTTGCAAGATATGTCAGCGCCTTCATGTTTTTGAAAGCGAGCGGCACTGACTTGCTGTTAAATAGTTCAGTGCATATTGGAATAATTGCAATATGCCTTTGGTTGTATCTGATCCAATCTCGAGAGGTTATCAGCTCGTATTAAAAAATGGAGTTCTAGTTTGCGAGCTTGACTCGTCCTGGTAGGATCACAAATAGAACTCCCCTCGTTACCACGTCGTCTGCCTAAGATTCATCAGCGTAGCAACCCAACGCCTGACCGCAGTCTCATATTTTCTCAAAGTTGGTATTTAAGCCGCCTCCAGTCAATACTAACGCTGTTTTGGTGCCTACAGTTTTAAAGCATCTGCCGCCTTAGCCGCAAATATCTTCTTTAAGCAAAGGCCTATTCTCTTTAACTTTCTACCCTTTCGTTCATATCTCGGTGTCCACCACAGCACCTTTCATTTTCTAAGGGGTGGTTGTATCAGAAAAGTTTACGTTTTACTTACTGTGTTAGTATCCCACATTTACTATAAAGTGTAATTAATGTACATATTTTTGTATTACACTGACCCCTAGTTTTTTTTCAACGCCTTACCGTACATTTTATAGCTTTAAATGTACCTAGACATGTGCATATATCGCTAAGCATTTTCTTTTTGAATTGATAAGGACAGCTACTTTTTTTAGCATCGTTGAATTGACACAACATTCATTTGAAAGAAAATTTCTATTTTATTATTAGAATTACATTTTTCTATATCATAATTGTTAAAACATTTATATAAATGATATATACATATAAAACACATATATTATCATACACATGCATATAAGGAGTGGGTAATGAGATCTCTCAGTTTTTAAACAGAAGTAACGTTTTTTATTTTACAAAAAAATTATTGATATTGATTAGCACAAGAGATTAAGTGATAATGCAAATTAAGAACGTCTTACAAATGGCGATCACATTTATGATCAGCATGTTTCTCTTATACTCTGCTATATAAAATAAGTAAGTTTAGATATGAATTAATCAAAGATGTTAACTAGAACAACGTGGCTTCTTTAGATGAGATGATTGATGCATCCGTCGACCTTTCCCATTTCCAATTATTTTATAAAGGATTATCTTTTAAGAAGAGAACAAGCAGAAGATGTTGCTATTTAGATAGCTGCAGATATTTGAAAAAAATATTTTTATGCCTAAATTAGTTTCCGCACAAGACTGTCACACCAATGGTGCAAATTTTTTTATGTCCTATTGGCAATGATATTTTCGTAGAACAAAAAATAACAGGGTTATTTCGGTCTAAAATAATACGAAATCTCTTACTGGGATTTGCAATTGCTCTAACCGATAGGATAATGGGCGTATGTAGCGACACCGCACTGGTTGTTTTTGTTGCGAGACAAATAAATGTAACCTTTTTCTCCAAACCAATCCCCCCAAGAGTTCTTGGCAATCCAGTAGTCTTGACCTGCATCATTGGTTCCATATCCCACAACTAGAAGTGCGTGATCTAAATGATCTATATCATTTTTGCAATTAGGGTTGTCGTAAATGTCACCCGTGTAGTCTTCCATTCCTGTAGAATCTACGGCAATGACAACCGGGCCTTGTGTGGCAACAGCCATTTGGAGGTCACCTTCGTTACCTTCCGGAACTGCAACAACGTCCGAAACACTTCCAAAGACATTATTCGGATCAAATTTACAAGATCCGTCTCTGCCTGTGAAAGGATACGATCGTTCTGGGTTAACGCCTCCGTTGTACATTACGTAATCAAAGACAGCTGGAGCTCCCCCGCCAGAACAACCCCCATTCCCGAATTTGGTGCTGCAATCCAGAATATTTTGAATGCTAACCTCTTCAAGTCTTCCTGTCTGTTTGAAGAACAGAGCTTCCATTGCACCGGCCTAAATGGTTTTGTCTCATATTATTATAGAACTTGAAAATGGTGCAGTTTGTAAACTTACAGAACTGAAAGCGTAACACGCTCCGCACCCCCCTTGATACTTGACTTTTGTTACTGCTCCCAGTTGTCGCCAGTCAATTGATCTTGGGAGTTTCATGCGTTTTTTCATTTTAAATTGTTTGCGACTTTTATCCGTTTTATTCACATTGTAACAGCCGTTAGATTTTTTTACTTCTCTGCGTGTCATGTCGCTGAAGACGTTGAGTCCTTTAGTCCACGACACAAGCCCGAATCTGTATTTTACGTTATGCTCCTCGATTTCCTTCATCTTCTTAATAAACAGCTTCATTCGCCTTGCTTCTTCTACATTGCTGTACTTCTTATTAAACTCTTTCTGCGATTACACCAATTAAATTATTATTTAATTTTTTAAAGATTGCTATAACAAAGTAGAATATAAAGAGAGTTATGTCACCTTATACTTTTCCCACTCTTTGTGGTAACCCTTTGATTTTGGCAAGTTTGAAATAAAAAAAACTGCAGCAAAGATTATCAGTAAGCATCTCATGTTGTTTTAAATTTTCGACGAAAAGCTGAAACGTTATAAGAGAGTAATAAAGGACCATTATCGTTGGATGTTTATTGAGCATTTTTATGATAAAATTCTCTAATAATCACATAATTACTGTTTGGAATTAATTAGGATGTATTGTAGCATTTTATAGAGTTTTAACTATCAGGCTACTTAACCGTAGTTTATTACAGTGAAACACTGCGGTAGTAAGCAAAAATCATAAAATTTTATTTTGCATTGTTCGCCAACATACATTGAAAACAAATTAAATTTTGGAATAAAAATCAATGTTTTGTCATTCAGTCTGCAAACCCTGTAGGATCTTAATGTGTAGTCACTATCTCTGTATGCACAAATCTATTTTAATCTCGATAACGTCAAGCTAATGTCTGGTTAATCTTTAAAAACTTTTAATGTAATTAAAATTTACAGCTTTATTGTGTACGTGCATTAGCACAATGGAGTGAATATTGCAGGTGTTTGTAAAAATAAGCTATAAACGCCAATATATAATGAACCCCACGGTGACATATACTACTGTGTACAAATATAACCCGGAATTTTTAATTTAATCTGCGCCGGCATTTTGTTGGCCACAAACCTTTTTAGTTTTAAGTTGGTAGGACTGCTACTGACGTCTGTGTCAAATTTTAGGTTAATATCTTAATTAGTTGAAGAATGACGCTCGTTTTCGTAAAGAACCAAAATCAACTTTGATTTTTACCACGTCAGAAAATATTCAACAAAGAAGTTCGATTAAATTTTGTGTTATAAATGATATTGCTGCTGCGGAAACGCTCAGAATGTTACAAAAATCCTTCGGTAAACAGGCTATGTCTAAAACACAAGTATACGAATGGCATAAAATGTTCAGAGGGTCGTGAAAGCGTTGAAGACGAACCACATCAAAGACGCCCAAGAACATCAACTGACGAACGGCACGTCGCGTAAATTAAGGAATTGGTGCTCCAAAATCGTCGATTGACAACAAGAGAGCTTGCTGACATGGTTGGCATTTCAAATGGATCAGTCAACACCATTTTGAAGGAAGTTTTGTGCCTCAAAAAAGTCAAATCTCGTTTGGTTCCAAAAACCCTCAATTTATTCGTGACCATTTCGCTAAAAATTCCACCCATATCATTCCGCAACCGCCGTATTCGCCTGATTTAGCTCCATATGACTTCTGGCTATTCAGCAAAATGAAAAGACCGCTCCGGGGACACCGTTTTGACACGATAGAAGAGATTCAAGCCGAATCGAACAAGGTGCTGAAGGCCATACCGAAACAAGACTTTTCAAAGTGTTTTGATGAGTGAAAAATTCGTTGGCATAAGTGCATTGCACCCGAGGGGGATTACTTCGAAGGCAATAAAATAGATTTTTAAGAATAAATAAGGATTTCAACAGTTATAACAAAATTCCGGGTTATATTTGTACACAGTAGTATATGTTAAAGTTGTCAAGATTCCATTATTGTCTAATATGTTCATGTTTTGCCAATTTTGTGGCATGTTTGATGTTCATTTTTATACTTAAATTTTTTTTTTATTCACTCATTTGCTAATTTACAATCTACTCCTATAACTAACAGAGTAATGAGTAAATATGAGGCAAGGTTCATGGCAAGCGTTGGGTACCGTCCCTTGACGGTTCTCCACTTTCTCCTAGTTAAGTAGGTCTTCTGGCCATTGTCTTTTAAGTCTTCTTTCAATTTGTGGTTGGGTGTATAGTTCACTTATGAGTTGGTTGCTGTGGTTGGTGCTGCGTTGTTTGGATTTGTTGGCGTGGTGGTTGATCACTTCTTTTATAAAGGATATTCTAAAATCGTTGTGGAGGGTTTGATTGGACACGTATCAGGGAGCGTCGGCCATCATGCGAAGTGTCTTCGACTGAAAGGTTTGTAGGATTTTTGTGTTGGAGGGCTTACTGCATCCCCACAGTTTGATACCGTAGGTCCAGACTGGTGTTAGAATTATTTTGTAGATGATCAGTTTGTTCTCCAGAGATAGTTGAGATTTCCTGCCTAGTAGCCAGTTCATTTTCTTCACTTTTAGGTCCAATTGTGTCCTTTTGCCTTAATTGCTCTTTCCATGTGAGTCTCTGGTCTAAATGTAGGCCCAAATATTTGACTGTGGCTTTCTGTGGGATCAGAGTGTTATTTATGTTAACTTGTGGACAGTTGCTTCGTTTTGTGGTGAACGTGATCTGGGCGGACTTTTCAGTGTTGACCTGGATCTTCCATCGTTTTAGCCAGTCTTGTAGTTCGTTTAGGTGATCTTGCAGTTTATTAGAAGCTCTTGCTGGATCGATATGGGACGACAAGATTGCTGTGTCGTCAGCAAATGTGGCCATCATAGTGCTCTGTGACGGGAATGTCAGCAGTGTATATTAAGTAGAGTAGTGGCCCAAGGACGCTGCCTTGCGGCACTCCAGCTTTAATTGGGTGGTAGTCGGAGAGTGAGTTGTTTACTTTTACTTGGTAGGATCTTTCATTAAGGTAAGATTTTAGGAGTAGGTATATGGGACTGGGAAAATGTCTTTTTAATTTATATAATAATCCGTTGGTCCAAACCTTATCAAAGGCCTGCTGTACGTCAAGGAACACCGCAGCACACATCTTCTTCTCTTCAAGACTTTGTTTGATTTTGTTCACAATTCGGTGGCATTGCTGTGTTGTGGAATACTTTTGTCTGAATCCAAATTGGTGTTGAGGGGTTATGTCGTCTGTGAGTGTTGATTGGATTATTCTGTCGAGAAGAAGTTTTTCAAATATTTTTAGTTCGGTAGGTGGTTTACCTGGTTTTCCAATCATAATTATTTGCGCGTGTTTCCACTGAACTGGGAAATAGCATAATCGAAGGATGTTGTTGAATATAGTAGTTAATAGCACGATTGCCTTTCTTGGTAGATGTTTTAAGATCTCCCCGACTATGAGGTCATACCTAGGGGTCTTGTACGAATTTGTATTGTTGATTTGTTTTCGAATTTCTGCTGGTGTAAAAGGCTTAACGGGCAGTGATAGTTGACAGGGGGCGTTAATATAGTCTTCAATTTCTTCATCTTGGTTGTCATTGTCTGAGACTGAGAGAACACTTTTGAAAGATGATCGGCGAATACATTGCTCTTTTCTATGTCTGACTGCGCCCAGTTTCGATCAGGTTTTCTTATGGGTGGGGTTTGTATTACTGGCCTCTTAAATCTTTTTGTTGCTTTCCACAACGAATGGTCTTCGGGGATAGATTCGTGATGTAGTGTTTGAAGGTGTCGTTGCGGGCTTGGTTTAAAACAGAGTGGAGTTGGTGTGTTATCCTGTTAAGGTCAGTTTTGTCCTGAGGGTTTCTTGACCTTTGCCATTTCCACGTGCTCTTCTTCTTTTGTGATCAATTTTTAATATGCAGAGGAATATTATCATTTCCCTGGTTTGCTTTGTTCCTTAGGAGTGGCTTTCCATGCTGCGGTTTGTATTGTATTCGTTAGATGCTGTACCACCTCTTCGATTTCGAATTGCTCTTTGATACGATGATCCAGTCTGATTTCTTCATTTATTAAGTTTTGGAACATTTGCCAATTGGTATCTTTTGTGCACAAGGTAGGCATTGGCTCTCTGTAGATAACATTGGTACTGAGGGTTAATATTATGGCGCTATGGTCATGGCATAGATCTAAACTAGACTTAATATCAATGTAAGTATTTGATATGCCTTTTGATATAGCGAAATCAAGTAGGTCCGAATTTTATTCCTGTCCGTGGCCAGTAGGTTGGCTCTCCCGTAGAAATATAAGTTAGGTTGTTTAGTTGTATTGAACGGAACAGATTGCGACCTTTAGGTGTGATTAATCTGGACCCCATGTTGTATGTTTGGAGTTCCAGTCTCCGATTGCTATAAATTGTGTTCCAAGATAGTTGAAAAGTCATTATATTCTTCTGTCGTGATATTGTGTCGTGGCGGGAGTAAACAGCCGCAATAGTAGTTGGTCTAGGAAGTGATTCTAGTTTTAATAACGTCGCTTGGATTTTGGCTGTTTTAAAGGGTTGGGGACATGGTGGTTAATAGTCGATCTAATTATGATGGCTGAGCCTGCATGCGCCGTACCGTCAGGGTGATGAGTATAGTAAATGGTGTAGTATGGGATTCTGATAAACGTTCTTTCAGTTGAGTGGCTTTCAGAGATTAGGAGAATATCAATTTTATTGTAGTTTAAATATAGGGTGATTTCTGGAACGTGATTTGATAGCCCGTTTGCATTCCAGGCAGCTATTCGAATTGAGGAGGTCATTGTTTGGTCAAATTGCTTATGACCGTGGTAAGCATGGTGAGAATCATGCTGTTTTGGTTTAGTAGCTGGTTGAATAGGTTTTAAATTCGTATAAAAGTTTTGCATTGTATTAGTAAGGTTGTCATTATTATTATTATTATTTTTATTTTGATTACTTGTTGCTCCTGCGGCTACATGGGCATAACTACCTCTAGTTTGAGGAGGCTGTTGTGTTATCTGTTGAAAAGCTGGATTTGTACTTGAATGTAATTCGAGGATTGGTTTATTTGTGAGGTTTGGATTGTGTTTATTTCTGGACTTTAATAGATCTCTGTAAGTTGTGCAGCCCTTGTAGTTGGCAGGGTGCCCTCCGCCACATAGTGCACAGGTAGCCGGGGTGTCTTTGGTTTTATTACAGCTTTTGAATCGTGTGGTTTGCCGCATTTAACGCAGTTGTATGCTTTCATACAATACGATTTGGAGTGTCCATAGGCCTGGCATCGGGTGCATTGTATTATAGTGTTTTTATGTTTTGGTGGTTCAACTCTTATTTTGTATTTTGAAGGAATTCTATGTTATAAATTTCTTTATTATTACTTTGCGGACTTATATCGACGAAAAATAGTGGTAGCGGATTTTTGTAACTCTGTGCCGTGCGTTGATGATATTTCTGACTTTATGTCCTTTTCAGCTAGTTCTGTTGTTATATCTTCTAACGAGATTGAATGATGAAGACCGCGTATGACAACTCTATAGGCCCTGTCTTGTTTTAGTTGGTAAGTATGATATACTATTTTTCGTCCTTCATGTGCTGGATTAATTTTCTGTAGGTGTCGGATGTCCGAGCATTTATTTTTACTGTATTATCTGGGAAGGTTTTAGTGTAGTAAGTTTCGTCATCTGAGACAAGGGATAGATTATCGGTCATAGCTTTGTAGTTGGTAACTCCAAAAACGTAAATTGGGGTGGTTTCGGGTCTTGCGGCTGAGTATTGTTCTTCATATTGTTCGAATTGTTTGTATGAGTTTGTATGGTACTAGTATCTGCTTCGGCGAGTGATTGAAATCTGTTTGTTGTTATAATTTGAGGGGGATTTACGGAGTCTGTTTGGATCTTAAACCTTTTTCTCTTGTTTGTGACGCTTTGCCAGGGATGAGAGTTTGTAATTTCAGAGTCATTCTCCATTTGTTCGTCTTCGCTGGTCGTGCAATCGAAAGTTTCTTGCGTTGATTTTGTGTCGTTGTAGTTATTATTTGGCGGCATTAAAGGCTGTGTGTTATTTAAAGGAGCGAGGTTTAATAGGAAGTGGTGGAATTGTTCTGTTGTTACTTGATTTTGGTAAAATTGTGGAAGTTGCATATTTATAGCTGCTGGATTTAATTGGTAATTGTGTGCCTGCGGCATTTGTGCTGGTATTTGATTTTGAAGTAATGTAGGTGGTTGCATAAGGGTGTAATTATACATATTGGTGTTTAAACCGGGCCCATTCCCGGTTGGGAACATCTTTGCGAGGTATAATGTGTTTTAAAATTATAAATTCTTACGGTTTTTAAAAGTGAAACAGTTGTTTATCACTTGAGTTAAACGTTGAAATTAAATTAATAAATATATAAATTTGCCTGACCTTAAGCAAGGCTACGGCTGCGGCTCCGCCGTTGTGATAACTCAGGTATAGCTCGGCACGCACGTTCGGTCTGCTTGAAGGCACTAGCAAGAATGTTATACTTAAATGAGTCTTTATTGAAGAAACCAAATGTTAGAAACAAATAATTAGTTAGGGAGAATCAAACTTTTTTCTTTTTTGGTTTGAATAGCTCTAAAAATGTAAGTCTTATTTGTTTTCTTTTCCTCTCTCTTTTTATTTACTTCTTTTAATATCACACTTTAGTCCTCAAAAAACAGATTTGAATGTGTGTTAATTTGTTTTCAATAAATTAATATACGGAAGTGTTAAATAGATCTATAAAAGCTCCGTGGCGATTTACTAAACCGTAATATGATGCTGTTATTCCTCAAAATATTTTCAAACCATGAATTAATAAAGATCCGATAGGCTACGAGACGTAATTAAAAGAAAAAGATAGTTTGGTAGTTGACACACTGAATAACGACCTGTATTTGCACCCGTCTAAAACTACAATAATGCACCACTTCCGAAAAAGAAATTACAACAGTTATTGTGAGTTTTGTCAATAAATCAAAAGTTTTGGTACTTTCAATAGAAAGGATATTTAGATTTTTTTTACTCATCGACTATTTTAGATATTGTCCATAAGGACGTTAAGTAAAATATAAAAGTACAAAGATAATATGAAACAGTACGGTTTTGTTCGTGTTAAACATCACGTCATTTAATGAAATAATACAAAATTTGTTTGAAAGCGTTGTTAAGTTAGTATAGGTGTGTTTGGGTTTGGTATGTAAATAAATTCTAAGAACAAGTTTTATAATTAAAACTAAAACTTTGAAAGTATAAATTAATGAAAGTTCTAAATAAAAGAAGTAACATGTAAAAAACAGTCAAATTAACTAAAAATCATTATAATCGAATTCTAAAATCAATTAAAATAAAACAATTCCAAGTCAGCAATTTCAAATTCATATATATATATTAACCAGACAAACATCAAATTACCGGCTATGAAAAACCTAAAACGAAGAAAATATTGAAATAACAATTAAAAGAAAAATATGAGAATGGGTTGGACATACAATAAGGAAGACATACAATAACATCTCGAAACAAGCACTAGACTTCCATTAGCATAAAAAAAAACTTTAAGAAAGATTTAGAGCTACAAAATTTAACATGGGGGCAAGCCATAAATATAACACAGGATAAAATAAAATGGAGAAAAGTAGCTAAAGACATAGCAACAGCAACAGACCTAACGCACAATGCCAAGGACTAGCAATCTGACCATCTACTAGTGTTTCTGAAATTCCTGCAGGGCGCCTTTTTCTCTCTTAAAGTTCAGATCCAGAAGATCGCGTCTTTTCAATCTTCTTTTTGGATTGTTGAGAATTCAACTGTTAAAAGACTGAAGACTCTATTTCGTTGGTTAGGAGGCATACTTCTCTTCGAGTTGTACACCTTACCTGAATAGATGCGCTATATTTTAAACCAAAACTCCAAGTAGGTAATTAAGGGGAGGTTCTCATCAAGCGACTGAAAAATAAAGTGATTTTCTGAATTTTTTTTTAAGATCATGGTAAATTAACAACTCCAGTTTTTTTACATATTTATTAGGTCTTTTTTTAAATTAAAAATAGTGTTGTATAAATTATTTATACGGGCCGCAACATGGGTGTCTAAAAAAAGGTGCCTCATCGACCTCCATCGCAGGGTTTCAAAAATTATCTGAAACCAAAAAACATATAAAATTTATTAATTATATAATATTTGCTGGAAATTTAAACCTATAATATCAATAAAAAGTCAAAAATTAAAAAAATGGCGGGAGTTTGAATTTTCGGTATCGTTTTCTTAGCTTTTTTTCATTCTTCAAAGTGCAGTAAAAAAACTAGAAACAAAAAATATCACCTGCATTTTGGTTCAAGTTCCCGGAAATTAAATCTACTTTAAAATTAAAAAAAAGATCCATTAAGTATTTTTTGAGATATCGTGGCCGATGCAAAAAACATGACTTTTCAGGAAACGCGTTTAAAGATTTTGTAAGATATACGCTAGCGTGAAAATTCAATTTTTACAAAAAAAGGTCGGACGCCGTTTTATGCTATAACTTTTTTATAAAAATTTTTCGGTTGAATAATTTTTGGAACATGTTCTACACATAATAAGCTAAAAAATCGATTTTTTGACTCTCTTGATGAGAACCTCCTCTTAATACCAAGTCGTTGGCAAAAGCAGCAAGTACCATAATTCTAGTAGTAGATTAGTGGTATACATGAGATAATAAAATAAAACAGGACACAATTATTTAAACGACTCCAGATAGACAATAAGGAAGTCGTAATTTCTTCTATTTTAACATTTGTATTAATAAGATAAGAATTAAATCTAAAAATGCACCTGCGCGCAAGTAAAATTTTGCCAGCGAAAACAGAATTGACTTCTTAGGAGAAACAAGATTCTCTCAGCAGAGATTGTCTAAATACCGTTGATTTTATTGTCATTAGAGTACTTCGTTGAACAGTTTTGCTTATTGTCAGTATTAGAATTATACTTTTACTAAACGGCAAAGTATCTAAATTTTAAGACCAAGATCATCCTAATTCTTCATTTAAAAGTTTTTGGGATTTTTTGGCAATCAGATCAAATTCTGCAAATGTCTTTAAAAATAGAGTTTGTATTAATTTCGAGATTTATTTTCTTTTGAAACGGCGTGATGCTAACGGGTTGATCTAAAATGGAATATCAAAAATTGTGACTCGGGCTGGAAGAAAAAGTATAAAAAGGTAGCCAGGTGTTGTGAGAACGTTCTCACTTTTTTATTGTCGCCTCTTGCCCATTTGCTAACTTTAATTTCAATAGAGATAATATGCATTTGTGGCCGATTACTTTTTTCTGTAGCCTACCATACACAATATTTAGTAGCTTTCGCGTTGGATAAGTTGTTTTAATATTTTAGAGTTCTTTTTTATTTTTATGACTCTTAATTACAGAAAGCGTGCAACGCTTAAAAGATAGTTAATTATATTACAATTCCGTCTGTGTGTGTGTGTGTGCTGTCATCAAAATAACTCAAAAACTATCCCTCTGATTGACACCAAATTTGGTACACAAGTACTTCAGATCAGGTGATGTATATCGAATATAGTATAGTTGTAAATTTGAAAATAAGTTTTGGATAAAAGTAGCTATCACAAATACACACCATGTCAATGTTATGATTTATGAGATGGTATTCAAGTTCCTAAGTGTTGTAAAGGTATTTATTAGTACTTTTTCCTCCTCCAAAATTGTAACTATCATGTTTTCCAAGCTATTGTTTGTTGGATATTATTGAAAATATAAGGAAATATGAGGGTTGCAGTGACTATGAAACAGGTGATAGCCGCAATATTTTATTACTTACTTATGAGTATATTTATCTTTGCTGATGATGTGAGTCTTTTCTATTGTCGTTTAGCCTATTTTCCATTATATATTTTCTTCTTCGTAACCAATAAATATTCTGCTATAATTTTTACAATTGCGTAGCTTATATTTGTAATGTATGAGAATGATTATCATTATATGATATGCATTTAACATCTTTTTTGCGTTCTTTCCTTTGGTAGGCTTTGAGTATGTCCGTACTACTGACACTTTTAGGTACAAACTTAACATATGATTAGATAGAAAATATTGGAAGGAATTTTAGGAAATATTTTTGAAAATATTTTTATATCTAATTCCTTCTTTAATAATGTTAAGTTTGTCAATGGTTTTCTCAAAATTACTCTGAAGGACCTTTCCGCTTTAGCTTGATAGAGTTAAGATGCGTATGTGTTTTTGGTTGAGTTTTAACAGTATATGCTGTTATGAGTTGTAAAATGACTTGTTTGGTATGTAGGGTTATGTTTAATAATTTTTTTAGCATTTTGTTTGAAGATTTAATAAGTTGTACATTATTTACAAGTATAAGTCTTTCTTAATTTTTATCTACTCAACTGACTTTATTTTTGTCCTATTTATTTTCGTTCGATAACGCTTTCTTTTATTGATAGTGTTAGTTTGCATTTGACTTTTAAAGAATAAGGATGTGCGCATCAGTGCTCGGCTATCTTAAAGTGTCAAGTGCCAGCCTTGTGATAAGCGTACCTAAGGTTAGCGAATAAACATTCATTCAACGCTTTAAAAACTGTACTTATAAATTGTTTTCCCAGCTTATCAATCAGAACGGCATGATTTGAAATATGCTCCCCATAGTCATCAATAAATTAGCATAATAGGCTCACCAATTTATATTGCTCTTTGGAATGCTAACGGTATCACAAACGACATTCCAGAAGTAATATCATTTCTACAAATCCATGAAATTAACATAATGCTTGTTTCAGAAAATCATGCTACTGAGAACATATAAATAAAAATCATGTGAACATCGATGGACCGACGTTTAAAACCATTATCCATTCACTTATATAAATTATACCGAGTAAAGTCCATCGTACTCGGCCCTATGCGGTCTCTGTCCCGGAACTATGTTTGAATTTTGAAAAGGACATATGGGGCAGTCCAAACACTAGCTGATTAGGCAAATATAACAGTACTAAGAAAGATAATTGGCTTACGTAGCTTCAAAATTTTCTGTCACTGACAGATAACCTACAAACTCTGCCTATAACAATGCCTATCTACTCATTATCGACTAGTCATATAGCATAACACTCTTTTGCGTCCACTTTGATTTATCCACACTGCCAGTCATTAACCTCAGTACGAAGAACACAAGAAGAACTCTTGAGAAATGCTTGACATAGTTATTCTAATTCCAGTTATAATTAATTTTAATCGGCTCAAATTACTTAATTTGACGCTCTTGGATCAAGAAACTAGTTCATTGCAATTAACATAATGTTCGCCTCAGGTAACTGATTGTGATCGCAGGGTAGATAATAAATTTTCACAGTAAACATTTTATGAATACGATCAACTGTATAAGCTTTATAAATCACTGAAGAATCTTCAATTTTTCGAGCTTCTCTATTATATGTAGCAACTTTTATTTTAAAAAATGGATCGATTGTGGCTATCTCATGATAAAGTAATCATTTGTAACTTCTCATAAGATTTTTGTAACTCTCTTAACAGCTTTAGAAATTCGCTACCACTTTGCGACTGATTTTTCAACTTTGCGACCAAACGGCTCGGTCGATTTTTACCAAAAGTCTCTAGCTCTTACGGTTCTCGGGATATCCTGTTTAGTGACAGACAGACAGACAGAGAGACACACACACTGGGTAGGTCAAATTTACGCCGATTACATTACTTTCCTTATTATAGGGTAAGGAAAATAAAAATACCAAACTACACCACATGCCTTGCTAACCATCCGGATGGGACAGCCCATGGAGGTGCAGCGGTTATAATAAGAACATCAATAGTACACCACCACTCCAACCTTATACAACAGCAAAAATTCAAGCCTGAAGCATAAAAGTAGATACTCGTGACTTTAGACTATTGGTAGCATCAATCTATTGCCCCCCGCGGCATTCTAGCTCCGTTGAAGAATATCAGAACTTCTTGACAACAAGTTCATTGTTGGAGGGAACTGGAACGCCAAAAATAGAATATGGGATCTAGGCTAATTAACTCTAAAGAAAGAAATTTCTTACGGGTAGCTCAATTTTCTCAGTACAGGACAGCCTACAAATTGGCCTAGTGATACAAATGTTACCTGATCTACTCAATTTCGCAGTAGTCAGAGGTATAGCAAACACATATTTTAAAGCAGAGTCCAACTTTGATTTATCCACAGACCAATTGCCAGTATTGGTAACTTTCAGTAAAACAGTAATCACAAAAGAACCCTTGTAGGTTTATGCTCCAAAAACACACACTGGGATCTCTTCAGAACAACTACTTGACATAGAACTTAATTCTAAACTCAGACTTAAAACTCCACATGACTTAGAAGAGGCCACACATTACTTTACAACCCTAATATAGAATGCTGCTTGGCAAGCAACACCTAGTAAACCTAGAAATACATTAGAAATTAACAACATTCTTCGCCGTCTACGAAACCTGATTGTGAAAAAGCGCAGGGCTAGAAAACTATGGCAATGAACTAGGAACAGGACAATCAAAATTATCTATAACAGTTACGCATCAACTGTATAAAGCTTTAGAAAATGCACGCAAAAATCCTTCAAACAATATATTACTCAGCTTTCCCCAGCCGATCACTATATATGGAAAGCCATAAAAAAATCAAACTGCCTACTATAGCAATCCCAATTAAAAAATGGACGATGGCTGGGCTAGGTCAGACCAGAAAAAAGCTAATACATTTGCCGAACGTTTAGCAAACATTTTCGTTACACCTCCAGCTCTAGTACATGGCGACGCTACGCAAATTGAAGCATTTCATGATGCACCTTGTCAATTATCGCCTCCACTTAAAGCCTTCTCGCCGACAGAAGTCCGAAAACAAATCCAGACTATCAAAACTCGAAAATTCCTGTATACATCTTAATAGTAGGAGAAATACTACAAAACTTATTTAGAAAATGGCTAGTTTTCCTTACTACCATCTACAATAGCGTTCTGAGATTGTCAGTTTCCTATCCAATAAAAGCATGCGCAAATAATCATGATTGCTAAGCTCAGAAAACAACCCACAGAGCTTCTGTCCTATAGACCTATAAATCTCCTGCCTTTAATGTCAAAAATCTACTCCTTAAAAGAGTTAAAGACACCCTAGACCTAGATTTATTAATTCCACATCAATTTAAATTTGGAAAACACCACCCGACAGTGCATCAAGGCCATAGAATTGTTAACATGATCATGGAGACTTTAGAAACCAGGAAAGTCTGTGCAGGCTTATTTTTTTATATCAAGCAGGCATTTGACAAAGTTGGGCATAAGGGCTTGCTCTATAATTGAAATATGCTCTTTGCGAGTCAGCTATAACTTGTATTCAAATCCTATCTGAGCAAAAGAACATTCCAGGTAAAAATTAATGATGCAGTATCCAATCACCATAATATCACTGCCGGAGTACCACAGGGCAGCGTAGTGGACCCACTTCTTTACTTAATTTATACCTTCGACATACCTACCACCCAGTACACCGTCATTGCACTATTATTCATATGTTATTCAGCAGGAACAATAGTAGAAAATTTACGAAACCACCTCAATTTATTAGAAGATCGTTTCGAAAGCTGGAGGATTACAGTTAATAGTGACAAGTCTGCCCAAAGAACTTTCATCAACAAACGTGTTCAGTGTCCACAATTAAGGATTTATAATACCCCAATACCAATTAAATTTGACGTGAAGTACCTGAGTTTACACCTGGACCAAAAACTCACCTGAAGTAAACGTATAAAGACTAAAAGAGACCAATTAAACTCCAAACTCCGACAAATGGACTGGTTCCTTGAGCCGCAATCCCAACTCTCCCTATCCAATAAGGTTTTACTATACAGATCATCTTGAAACCAGTCTGGACATACGGCATCCAGTTATGGGGGTGTGAAAAAGTATCACATACTGTAACACGGCAACCATTGCGTCAACGTGCTCCCCGCCAAACAATCGTACAGAAACCTGTAACTCGACTATCACTGCGCCAACGCGTATACGCCGAGTAAACCGCACAGAGGCCGCCCCTCTCGCAACATGCATCCGCGATGTATCCGCGCCGGCTACAAAAGGGTACGCCCCGTCACGTACTGAAAGCTTGTCCACAGCATGCTTCGACTGTGGATGCTATTGCATCGGCTTAGGTTGGTGTTGGGCTGCAGATCGTACCTTGCTTGGACACAGCTTGTGAGTGCTGCGCTTTCTATATTTGCCCCGGCATCCATGTCCATGGTCCCGAATGGTTTTGTGTATTGGTCCTCAGTGCCTAATGTTTATGCACTACTTGCTCGCCACATCCCGGCATCCGTTTCCACGGTCCGGGTGATTTGTACAATGGTCTCCTTGCGTGCGTCATCCTCTATAATTCGCTTCATCCCGGCATCCGTTTTCACGGTCCCGATGGCTTGTATAGAAGCGATCTCAGTGCGTCCATACGTCGCCCTTTGTTTTCACTGTATCTATTGTTCTTGTAAATATATATATATCTCTATAGTTGGGTCGATACTTTCATTCATCGCCCCATTAAAACTCACCTTACAAGCTGACGGCCCTTTCTAACGAACCCTCTTAACTAGCTCCCAACGTGGGCTGGGCCCATTCTAAAAGTACTCCTTATAACTGCGTCCGACGACGGACCATCTTAACAAGTGTGGCTTCTAACTCTGACGCCTAACGGCGTCCCACCCTAGCAGCTCTTTCTAATTGGCGCCCAGAGTCTGGCCTTTTCACGCCCAGGTTATATTTCGCTATAACTGGCACCCGACGTGGGGCCATTTTAAAAGAGCTGTGTTACAATTGGCGCCCAACTTTGCGGCCGTTTTCCTACGCTCCTTATCTTGTTTCGTGCAATTGATTCTGTTTTGCAAGGACTATCAGCACTATGGGATCGTAGTTTATCATCCTGTTACCGTCGCACGACGTTATCAGAGAAGCTCCAACTCCATTCGTACTTTTAAAGGCTTTCTACGCCCACATTATGTTTTTTTACCTTTCGAACTGGGTTTTGCTCAGTTTCACTTACTTTATCACTTGGATTTTGAGCCCTATTGATAAAATTAATTCTTTTAACTTCTTGCCTAGGCGTAGTCCTAGAAACAAAACAATGGCTAACGTCAGCTTTACGGACGAGCAGTTCCATGATTTAATAGAAATTCTTTCCAAAGATATTTCCAATCCTCCGAAATGAGGAAGTTTTGCATCCTGCACTGCCGTTTCCACGGATCGCCCGATACAACGGCAGTCGAGTCATTCCCATCAACAATAACTACTTACAAGAAAATAGAAGCGATAGATGATGAAAACGCCATAGAGGCCTTACGCTGCTGTTAACCAGCAAAGCGGCAATTTGGTGGCTTAGAGTCAAGTACAGCGTGATGACCTGGAACGAAGCCCTGGCATTGATACGCTCTACCTTTGCACCCAAGAGACCAGCGTACAAAGTGTACGACGAAATTGTATGCAATAAACAGCAAAGCTCTGCAAACACAGAAATATTTGTGGCTAACAAGCGAGCATTAATGGCAGAACTGCCCAAACCTTCATTGCCCCAGTCGCAATGTTTGGACTTGCTGTACTCCTCGCTGCATTTTCATATCAGGGACAAGATCCCTCGTGATTCAATAAACTGCTTTGATGAGTTCCTCACGAAGGTGCGTCAAATGGAAATCGCGACTCTGATGATTCCATCGGCAAAGAAGATCCGATGTAATTTCTGTCGCGCTCTTGGACATGCTGAAGATGTTTGTCGAAAGAAAACTAGAATCCCAGCACCAGGCGCCGTATCAGAGCAACGAGAGCAGAAAACTTCGAGGCCACCTCCAACAATAAAGTGCTGCGGCTGTGGTGAACCCGGCGTAGTCAGGAGTAAGTGCCCCAAGTGTAGTAAAACTAAAAGTGAAACAGCCGAAGTCGGATTTTATTCATTAAGCCCAAGCCTCGCATCGTTATCACGAAGGAGGCCCACTGTTAAAATCTGCATCAAAGGCACCATGGGTAGAGCCCACATTGACTCAGGAGCCAAACTGAGTGTAGCTTCAACGGTTTTATTTAGAACCCTGCAGAGAAAAGGAGTCAGATTCACTCCAGAAAACGCGATTATAACTCTTGCAGATGGCTTGAAACGCAAGCAAAGAATTCAACGTGCCCGAGTATCAGTGACTTTTTGTGGTCGGACGATCCCTACGAATTTTATTGTACTGCCGAAATTACGTGATAATCGCACCCTATTGGGGGTTGATTTCATACAAGATGCAAATCTAGTGCTGAACCTGCCGCAGTTGTCCTTCCATTTTTTTGGACGACCCTGCCAGGAGATATGATCTCCTAAGCGAAGAAGACGAAGTGTCCGTGTCCACGGCACAGGCCTTAGTGCACGAAGATGACAAGGCTCCGTCAGTATTTTCACCTAACATCGCTCGAACCGATGGTGAGTTTTTTGCCAGCGAGCCCGTCCATCGCAGACACGCCAGATGATGGTTCATACGGCCCGCTCCCGCTAATCGACCTAGATGTCCCTCCAAGTCCGCCGAGACGAGACCACCGTACTCTGAGTGGGTACTTACCCAGATTTGTAGATTCTCTGTTTCGGAATGCGCAACAGTATGTTAATAACGCCGAGATGGTCCTATCGCCAAGGAGTGGGGCGCTATTTAACTTTAGCCTCGATATAGCGATGATAGCAGCGAAAGATGCGCATGATGACCCGGATGATGAAGCCCACAGACTCACTGAAGTGCTGGAGAAAGATTCGCATGTCTTCATTTCTAACGGTGAACCATCTAGCCGATCGCTATGCCACCGTACAGATTATCGCCACAGAATAAAGAAATTTTATGCAAAGAAATCGAGCAGATGCTTGAAGAAGGCATTATAGTCCATTCGAAGTCTCCATGGGCATCACCAGTTGTTATGGTCCCCAAGAAGAATGGCGAAATGAGAGTTTGCATAGATTACCGCCAGCTGAATAATGTAACCATAGCCGATGCCTATCCGCTGCCCAGAATTGACGACCTGCTGCATGAAGCCAAGCCGACCTCGTTCATGACGTCCTTAGACCTAAGAGCAGGTTACTGGCAGATTAAGGTACGTGATGAAGATCAGCAGAAAACTGCTTTCTTCACTCCATTCGGGCTATATCATTTCAAAAGAATGCCGTTTGGTTTACGCAACGCGCCAGCCACCTTTCAAAGATTTATTGATAGGCTGCGATTGCAATTAGAAGGAGTAGAATTACTGGCCTATCTTGATGACTTGAGCCTGCTGTCGCCTACTTACACGCAGCATTTGGAAGATCTGAATAGACTTTTTCAACTCCTACAAGAAAACAATATAGTTGTGAACAGACAAAAATGTCGATTTTGTCAGGAAGAATTCTCCTACCTGGGACATATTATCACAAAGGCAGGTTTATGTCCAGACCCAGCTAAATTGTCGGCCATAATGGATATACTTGCTCCGCGAAATGTTCGCCAAGTACAATACTTTCTACAAACCTGTTCCTGGTATTCGCCACTTCGTACCCAATTTCAGTGCCCGAAAAGCGATAATATTGCTTATTCGCGTATCCGAATAAGTGGAAATACTCCTCGTCGCTTATGATAATTTTCAATGAAAAAACATCCTCATAGCGTTCGAGGTATAGGAAGGCTTGGCTGAAATTAAGCAATACGCTGATGTACTGTTTGTACTTTGCACGGTACCATCTTCCAGTCTTTCACCAAAATTGGCTGTTAAGACCATTTATTGACGCCCAATTGCGTAGCCCGTCGTCTGCTTGATGTTTGAGGGTCATCTTGGACATCTGCAGCCACAACAGCGATATTCTCAACCGAAGGCTGCTTCGAGACCGGCCACGTTTCCTCAAGGAGAATGGTTAAACACCGCAGTGTTTGTTCAGTTGTTTCCGACCAGGGAATCAACGATGAAATTCACGTTGAGCTAAAACCAGCGACCGATTATTTGTCAAAAGCATTGACACAATTGTTCCCCGTTCTTGAGTAGTATAATGATGCATGGTTTGTCTACATGTATTTTGCTTTCACCTCACAAATGTCAAAGTCGCGATAACATAAGACGCCATTTGCAAAAATGAGAGAAACTTCCGATAGGGTGATGACTTTTGCACCACCTATTACAATATTTGGTTTCTCTCTGTGACTTGAATGACCATTTTCTGTAATTTTTTTATCTTTTTATTTTCGGTAACTGGAAAATTATATTTTCTTAATGCAAGCAGTTGAGATTATTTGAATTTTGCTGACCATTAGTCTTATTCATCGTTGTTCGGGCGCTTTACTACCGGGCGCCCGTGCGCCTTTACAAAAGATACTTAACTTAGCGCCACCACTGAATTAGAAGCGCTGGTCCTCTCTCTCGGATGCGCCGCCGCTGGGCCTTAGCGAGAATTGGGTGCACGCGTTCGCGTTATTCGTAAACTATTCCTTTTTGTATTTCATAAACTTGTTGAATGATTTGCCAGGACGCTGTTTTCCGTTTAAAAATTCAATATATTTATAATTTATAAGAGTATTTCTTACTGATTTAATTAGATAAAATGGATCATAAAACACATAAATTTTTCTTGGACCAGATTGATATACAAATTCAAAATAAGGACTGTCAGTGGTTACGCCTAAAGAATTAACAGTTTCTAAAAAATTGAATTTTTGATGACTAATGATGGTTTAAACTTAAAGATAAATTAAAAATCGTGTCAAATATTCCTCTAATAGTGGTTTGGTATTTGTACTAGAAGAATGACAGAAGAAAAAAGCCAGAGGGTATTTTCAATCAGGTAATAACCCTCTGAGCATTATAACTAAAACTTTTTGTGCTGGATCATATGTTCTTTTTTGTATATTGCCCACAAAACCAATGATTTTATCACGGGAATAATTGTAAAATAAATATGTTTTTATATTTATTTTATCCCAGCTTAACGTACAATATTTTTCTCCGCAGTCATATGCTAAACTTTTAACTTTATTGCCTCAAATACTTGATCTAAGTAGCCAGGTATAAAGTCCATGTTATGAGTTAACTATTGCAACGTTCTTATTGTGGGCAACATAAAAGTTTTTCGTACATAGCTATGACCTTTTGGACTTATAAAATAGAGCTAAATGGCAGCATGTTTAAATTCATTAGAATACCGTTTGGATATTTAAGGCAACCTGGTTTTTAACAAACTTTGTAGTGCGGGGTGGCAGGAACTTTTCGAAAAGCTGTTTAAAATATTTTACTAAAATACTGTCCAATTCACTTTCTAATAAAAGCTTCAGCTGCTCGTTTTCTTTCTTTGAGAGCTCACAACAAAGTTTTTTCTTCTTTGGGGTGTTGCTGTCAACTTTATAGCTGTTTGTGTAGATGTTGATGCTACACAAACTATATTATTTCTCTTCATAGTCTGAAATAGAGTTGATGGTGTACATGGATTTACTGAAATTTGTAAAGAAATTAAATAATGCATGCCTATATAAATATTCTAATGTCACTTATATTGAAGTATGAGAAGTATTTGAACGTAAAGATCCTTCATGTGTAGCTTCAAACAAGTTGATGGTGTACACGAATTCACTAACCTATGAACAAATTAAGTATTACATGCTTATACGAGTATTTAACGATTTTATATCACTTACACTGAAGTATTTTAAGATAAAATTCTTTATTTAATTTTCGTACCAAAAGAATTGAACAGCATGAGGTTGTAAACAATTTTTCAAATCAATTTAAAAACGTGTGTAAAAATGCTTCCCACGCACTCTCGTTTTGTTAAGGAATTTTTTCTCTTTCTGATTTAATTCTGATCGATTACAAACATTTATACACTCTTGTCGTCTGTAACATAATACGTTTCAGTATTTATCAAATAAATAATAAAATTGGTTTTTTATTTACCTGTCTGAATCCTTTTGAAAGTAGAAAAAGCTATTTGTACAATTAGGTTTAGAGGTACAAACTTGCACAGCACAATAAAATCCACGTTTGTTCCGAATCATTGTCAAACACTTTCGATCCCAATGACAGTATTAACATGAGTTTTTAACTTTTTAATCGAGAAATAAGTACGTATAAGAAGTATTTATTTACAGCTCAGCCATTTCAAAAATAGACCTGCGCGCTGCAACCTTTGTTTCACAATCGCATCTATTTGAATGAAATTCATTAATAATCTTTGACAAAACTATAGTCAATTACTTGTTGTGGAATTGACAAATTGGGTTTGGAGAACATATAGTTCTAGCAGGACTGTGCAACCGCACACACTGTACGAGCGACAGTGAACATTCTAAATCAATCGTTTCCCGGAGGCTTAATCTGCGCTGACCCGCAAGGATCGCTTGATTTGACCGTTCCAGACTTCTTTGTTTGGAGGTTTTTGAACTCGCGGGTCTATACTAACAATCGACAGTCATTGGGGCCCTACAGAAATTACAAGATTATCAAAATAAATACGGAAATTGAATAAACAGTGACAATAACATTAAAATACAAGAAAAATCATATTGATTTATATAAAACTTAGCACAATTATGTTAAATTGAATAGTATTAAGAATCTTATTATTTAATATAGTTCCCGTCAGCGGCCACGGCTTTCTTAAGTCAGGAACTAAACACCACAACTTCCTCCTTACTCATATGCGTTATTACCTCTATGATGAAGACCCTTAACCTGTCCTTGGTTATGATGCTCTAAGTCTCGACCGTGCCGCACACGTAGTAGTCACAGAGATTACAGTCACGACTAGTGGACAGCCACTAGTCAAAGGACCAGTGATAATACAAAATGTTAAATAGCCATGTCTGGGTCTTCTTTGCCATGTACGCTGGAATAAAGTTTTACTGGAACACGTACTCCTGCCCAGGGGTCACTTTCTTTATCCAGGGCTTGACAACTTTCGTCAGCACGTTGATATAGTGACACCTTTAGCCTTTCCACACGAAAGTAAGCATCATAACCCGCTTTGCTGCTCACAAGCCTCATCAGATCCAATGGTTATTCGATTCAGCTTCCCACCCTAAAATGTTCTTAGAACACAAAACTTATAGTATGGATTCTGGTGCACTGCCATACTAGCCGTTAACCTCGCCACGCCCATTTTCATGCCAGGTTACTCATGCTTCGATCTTGATCGATCGTCTCTTTTAACTTACTGCGAGTTGCTCTGTCATCAGTTGCCTCTTCTTCAGTGGCTATATTTCCCTACTTTTTGGCTACGTCATAACCTTGTTTCTTTTTGCAACTAAACCACGCAATAAATTTAATACAGCAGTTCTGCGGTTGTCTTCTGGGCTCGTTTTGTTAACAGTCGTAGGTTGTTGATTACACGAAGCTAACTTGTCAGATTACTTAACAGAAGATTGCGCACGCATATAAGACAGATCTTTTAATTTTTGCAGTAAAAAATTTAGGGCTTGCTGTATGCATGTGGGGGTCATCGTAAATCAGAAACATGCGTTAAAAAACAATTAGTAAATATGTCCCATGTCCTAGACTACCCCAGTCAAATAGTTTTGTATACTGTGAACAAAACAAAAAATACAACAGAAAGCCCAATCACATAAAATTGTGCTTTCCATTACCACCAAAAACTAAGTCCACCAAAGCAATAAAAAAAAATAACTATATCCAAACTCAACAGACGAAGGAGATATCGGTCAGGCAATTGCTTTTCGAATTCAAAAACACGTTCATCGAGAATAGAATAAATCTCAATACGCTTACAAAAACGGCCACAGAAAACTATTTAAATAATAGTTAATTTTATATGTAGTGTATTATGACAAATAATGTAGCGGAAACCATTTTTAACCACAACAAAAATTAATATTTTAGTTGTCTTAAATACGCATTTTGCAGCTTTCTCAGGCAACCCTACACATGGCGGTACAACTGTCACCTATTCAATGAATAATATTATACAATAAATTGCTCGAATTTTAAAAAATTTTATGCAAGTAGTCGTAAATTAATAAACTAACAAACTTGGTTACAGCGGCTGTAGTTGATTTATTGTCCTTCGAGATACAACAAAACTCAGATAGTATTACAGCCATTTTTTAATTAGATTAAGTTAAGGATTATTGTGGGCAATGGCATTAGCGTAAAACAAACTAGTTGGGAATTAACACCCATAACTACAAGAGAAATCAACAAATTGTTAATAAACATTAACTGCATTTTTATCTACTGGTGCGCAACACCATTAGTCTAGCGACCCCAACAAAGTAGCAGGCCTGCTAGGCTAACATATCGAATTGCCGAGGCCTGACTTCTAACTGTAATTTGTCATTACTTATAGCGACTACTGGTACTATCATCATTAAGAAAGAAGCACTAATAGCACCATGCAAGATATTAGAATATCAATATCCATATGAGTTTTTGACAACTATGGGGAAAGCATGTTAGAATGTTCTCAATTCCCGAGAGTTCCTAATTATTAGAATATTCTGAGAGATACAATACAATTATTAGAAGAAAAACAAAGACAGTATAGCACCGCGCCCAAAGTACTCGTTATAGAAACACATACAATCAGCGCACTAATGTGCTAAAAAACGTATTAAGAAATTGGAAAAATAAAATATTTCAAACTTATCAAAAGATAATAACATAATATAAAAAACAACTAAACAATTTAAGAGGCTAAAGATGTATATACCACTTCTATATGCCGTAGATGGTGCATGGGCTAGACCTGATCAAGAAAAGATCAATATATTTACAAGACAAAACTGTAGTTTTTAAATCCGATTCTACCAACATAGACAAAGATGTAGGAATATTCATCCAAATCTTAATTTCAATATTACCACTGATACTCAAACTAAAAGTCAATGCATTAAGCAAAAAATAAAAAAAATTAAAAAATTTAGAGCGTCTGGTTATGATTTTATAAATGAGATAATTTTAAACTGAAAGAGTTGAAGAACTTCTGCTGACATTATTTAATCCAATAATGCAAATGACATGCTGGTGATAGTAAATAAATGTTGCTCAAACTGTACCCTTGCCATAGTGATCGATACAACATCCACTCCTACAGATCAATCAGTCTATTGCCATCCTACTTAAACTGAAAGAAAAACAATACTCAATCAAATAAACACATTATCAATTTGGCTTTATAATGTCCTACTTTACCATGCAGTAATACCATAAAATAATTAACTCAGTCCAAAAAGCCATAGAAAGCAGGGAGTACTATTTAGCAGTGCTCTTCGATATCTTACAAAGATTTAACAAAGTATGTCACCAAAAGCTGTTCAAGAATGTTCTTATGCATTTCTATGGTCTCTTATTCTGTTTTTTTAAGCAAAATGAATAAGTGGCTACTCCAAACATGATCCAATTACAGCAGATGCATCGCAGAGACGCGTTTTGGAGTCACTATTATATCTTGTTTTCAATGCTGATTTACCACAAACATCAGATACAACAATTAAAACATTCACCGCTGAAACATCTGTTTTTGGATGTGTTTAAATTTCCAAAATGTCTTAAACCTTTTACAGAAGAAGTCTCAATAGAATACAAACGTAGGTCTAAAACTAAAAAATAAGAGCTAATGAAGTCAAGTGTACCTTTGTGACCTTTACCACAAGCTTTAACACTATCCACTTGTTATGATAAACAATGCAAACATACTTTTAAAAAAAGAGATAAAGTTAAAAATTAAAAATGTAAAACAGTTACCAGATTAAGAATTAAAAATTATCGTAGAAACAAGTTACTGCTGTATAAAGACATTTCAAGGATAATTTGGTCATACATTTGTAAATTATAGGAATGCTCTGCTTGTTTTAACACAGATATCATCCTGAGGTTCTAGTCAGAGGCTTTATAAACCTTATTGTTCTACTAGAGCGATTTACAAGGCTTGTTTGTTGGTTTGACGCATGGTTTAAGGAATTTTAAGCATCGACGTTGAATCACATCTCGAATGCCTCGATATTGTTCATTGCTTGATATTTTGAGGGTTTATGATAATACTGACCAAATATAACATTTTGGCACGCATTGTCTACGATTGATATTGAGATTATCGTTGCAGAAAAAGGACTTCATCTGAGAAAATGTTGCTCGGGCCAATGTAACTTATCCCTTTACTTCTATGTGTGGATCGAGTTGATCATTTATCATACTTCCCAAATATGTAATGTTTTGAATTCGTTGAACTAGTTGATTGTTAAGCTATAATTAAACTCCATGATGTTCATCTCTAATAAAAACAACGAGATCAGTTTTTCCTACGTTTATTATACCTATGTTCGAGCTTGCTTTGCTTACTTTAGTAAACAGTTCTTGTCGGCCTTCTCTGATGTCGATTCGAAGGATTGTATCGTCAGCATACCTAATAACGTTTAAAAGTTTACCATTTATTCTTATATCATGCGATATGTTTATAGACACTTAATATTCTTTATAACATCTACGGAAAAACAGCTGATAGACACTGCGCTTTGACTCGTGACGCAACGCTCAAGCACTAACCACAAATTGTTTGTCAACTGCCCCGTCAACCGAACATAACTTTATATATTTTATCTCTTCTTTAAATAAAAATATTTCGATAAAATAATGAAATACGTTTTGTTAATAGATATATTGCAACACATGTTACATCTGCAAACGTTCTCTATACAGTAGGGTAGTAAGGATATGATGCAATACCGCACTGGTTGTTTTTGTTGCGAGACATGCGTATGTATCCACCTTCACCCCAATGAGGTCCCCAAGAATTTTTCACCAGCCAATAATCTTGTCCATTCTCAGTAGTACCATAGCCCACTAAAAGTACGGCATGATCAAAATCCTCTAATTCTGTTTTACAGTTAGGATTGTCCACAACGCCACTTTCGTATGCATTAAAATTTTCGGCGTTTATGATTACTGAAATAGGGCCCACAGTCGCCACAGCGGTTTTAAGTACTTCTTCGTCTCCATTTGTAACGGAAATTGAACCAGTATCTGTTCCTGCAGAGTATTTTGGATTATAACGACATGTACCATGGACATGCTCGTAGGGGTAGAATTCTTCAGTGTCTATTCCATTGTTGTCTCGTATATAATCGAATGCGAATGCGGGGAAACCTCCGTTGCACCCACTAGTATTTGTGCTGCAGTCTACCAGGTTTTGCTCACTTAAACTGACCAATTTTCCTGTTTTTTGAAATAACTGTCCCTCGAGTGCCCCCGTCTGTAAAATGTAATCTACTTTATCTGCAATAAACTCACTGAGATGCATGATGCAAACAAGTCTAAGTTAAAGTAACATAATGGAAGAGATATGAACTGATTTAGATATATACTTACAACACTGAATGCCCAGCAAGCTCCGCAATCTTGTTGATGTTTCACTTCAGTCACAGCTCCTTGCGTTCTCCAATCAAAAGATGGGGGAACTGTTACATTAGGTGGCGGTACAAACATTTTCCGGTTGGAAATTGTTGCACTTAAACTAACACAACCGATTTGTTTGCGAAACTCTTCCTTGGTTACATCAGTAAATTGGTTAATGCCTTTTTTGTATGTAACTAATCCGGCGTCGTACTTTGCGTTGTGCTCTTCTATTTCCTTAAGATTGTCAAGAAATATTTTCATTCTCTGGTGGTCGTCAGCAAATTTATCGTATTGTTTGCCAAACTGAACCTGCAGACAAATATGTTAATTTTTATTTTATTTCCACTTAATCGAATTGTCAACCTTGTAGTCTTGCCAGAGCTCTATTTTTTTGGGCTGTGGTATTGCTGTGATCGCTGATACAGCAATGACTAACAAAATGCATGCCTTCATTGTTACCTAGATATTACAGTGAACAATATTTGAAGATTTTTATTACATTTTTTAAAGGTTTGCTTACCTATTCCAAAGGTGAGAATAAGCTGAACTGGTGTCACTGCTGAGTTTGGTGGTTTTTATACGTGATTCTTTAATGTTCTTTGCACGAATTTGTTTTTTTTTATATTGTAATAAAGCTTCAATGTTAAACCTTGTCACGACACTCACTTTTATGGGCTTGTCAAATAAGAAACAATTATTTTTTGTTCTTTGTTCCAAGTAAATCCAAACCTATAATAAATAAGGTGATAGTCAAATACAAATATAATCTTGTAGTATCTTCATAATAATTACAATATTTTAAAGATTAATTTGTCCTTTAATCAAATATTCAAATAAATGTTTCAAACATATGGGTATAAAAATCGAGCTTTTTATACGCCATTTGAAATAATTCTATCTTTATAAATAAAGTGTATTTTACCATATAGGTTTCAGTATGTCTTTGCATAATAACATTTTATTGATTTTTGATAACTTGCATATCGATATAAGCAGCCAGTATATTAAAGTTAAGAATTTGTTGCGTGTATTTTGCTTGTACGTGTGTATCTTAGGTGATTCTTTAGTTTAAATGAATATATAGCTATGTGACATTAACACTATTAGGCACTGATAAGTCATTGGCGTGTGTTTAGGTTTTTGGATGCAACCCATAGCTTCGTTTTACCTGACGTGGTAGGCCATACAGGACTCCTCCGTGCTATATTGTGGAAGAATCAAAATCACCTCTGTCTACCTCGCAGTTGCAGAGTCCACAGACACTGAGATTTCTATAGTCCCGTTTGCTTTGATAGATTTATGGTTCGTAAAAGTGTTAGTATTGCAATAAAGGTTGTGGTTACTTACAAAGCACGAGAGAGTGAAAGATTGATGTTAATGCCTAATTCTAGATTACATATGTGTTGTGATAGGTCAAATAATTATTTTGTATCCAACTTGATTTGGCTATATATTCCGCTTTGAGAATGAAGGAAAAAGCCGAATGTTGATCTTATCACCTTTGTATTGGTGACACTCTTATCGATGTGTGCTCCCAGATCAGCTTTTTTCTAGAATCACCCTGAAGTAGTTAATTCCTTCCTTTCAGAGTGTATCTTTCTTTTGAAAATTTTGAGATTTAGCAAACCATTTTGAAAATAAAGTACTTTTTGAGAGAGAACAGGATCGTTGAGGTCTTCTCTGTGTTCATGCCCATTTCCCATTTTTTGAACCAATTTTTGAAATAGTCCAGAACTTTTTTTAGCAAGATGGATAGCATTGCAGTGTCACCTGCGTACGAGAGCAGTGTAGTGATGGGTGTCGTTCTACACGTAGATGTTGTAAAGTGTTTGGTTAATAAAAATGCCGCGTTTAAGTCCTTATTTAAAAAAAGAAGCGCCAATGTTGCAATTAGTGTATTATCCAGCTTGTACATGTTTATAGTATATAATATGAGTAAAGCTTCATATATTGTCTTGAGATTTACCCAGCTATAAAACGTTAGTCAGAGAAATCATGTTTATTGTCCAATATAAATATTTCTTCTTTTCTAAATTCAAATTAATATCATTTATGATTCTGATATTGTTGTTTAATCGATAATTTATTTATAATACAAATTGGTCTTAAGACAGTTTAGTTGTCAATTGCCTTCTTCAATTTTTTAGACTAATCATTTTTTGAATACTTTTCTAGTTATAGATGGTACGCAAATGTTGCGGAAGATTTTCATTTTTTAAAGTTAGTATGAGATGGCTTTTAACATATAGCATTTTCGGGAGTACTTGTCTATTTATTACATCATAACCCGGAATCTAACATATCTGTTGTTTACTTATAGCTACTTTTACTTTTTTAACCCTGCGCCTGGTGCAATATTGGATGCGACGGGTTCGGGCGCAATACGTCTAAAAATAATCACTGACTTCCGTGAGGATGTTTAGACAAAATAAAACACAAAACTCGTTGCAAAAAAGAACAAATTTATTGTTGAGAAAGCATTAAAAGAAAATTTACGATCCACCACTTAATTGACTTAAATTGTCAGAGTAACAAATTAAATTAACTTGATAAAAAATGTCTCATTGTAGTGTAGAGTTCTGAAGGCGAGATTCACTTGGAGTCGGAGTCATTCACCTGAAGTTCAGCAGAAGAGAGGCACTTGCACAGAGCGTGCTATGCAGATCGTATTTGTATGAGCCAGGAAGATTGCGATATGACATTTTTTGCATTTATAATTTGTCCTCCTTTTGAAACCCGTTTCCGAGGTGCAGGCTGAGGTTGCGTGGTAGAGGAGTTAAATTTTATGGAACACCTTTGATGGTAGAATATCTTTTCAGTCCTATTTGGAGGCTGTTGAGAATTCCAACTGTTTTCGCACTTTTTCGATTTAGCTCTACAAGCACCAGTTCGTGGGTTAGCGTTTTTAGGACACATTTCTTACTACATGGTTCCAGTTGATTGCCGAGGTAAATCACTTAAGACTTGATATCACTCACATTCACATTGTGAAAAATATGACTATTAGCCAGCGCTTCATGTTTCGGATCACGCTGTAAATAGCGCACATTTGTCTGCAGTATTAACACCGCTTTTGGTAGAATTATAGAATGCGATCATTTCTGGCTTTTTTGCTTTCTAGATTGAGGGTCGATGGCATTGTCATCATGAAGGAAATACACCAGAATCATTGTTTGCTTTCGAGTCACCAAAATCTTCCCATTACTAAAGCTAAACATGCTGGTGTATTGTATTTTCCTTTAGTCGAAAGAAATTGCTAGGGCACTTGTTTTTTATTTTTTTGCACAATTCCAACATAGGACTGCTTCTTCTCTTTTAGATAATCGAGAAATTCCATATCAATGAACCAATTATCTGCAGTGATATTTCGAGCAGATTTAAATAAGGTCTTAATCATTCTTTTTACTGATTCACTTGGCTTGTTGCTGACACAGAAAGGACCTTTAGGCTGTTTTACAGCATAAATTTCCATGTTCAGTATATAAAACGTATTTGCCTCAACATGGATAACACATTTTATGCCGCACTTGCTCAGTTTCGACGGTATGTACTGCCAAAATAAACACCTTTCTTGGAAACCTAGAAGCCTTTCGTTGATTGTAACGTCCCCCCCTACGTTAAGGATCTTCTGACAGTTTTCCACAAATTATTCGAACACATCACAAATCTGAGCAAGACGATAAAATTATTTTCGTTTTACCCTGGTAGTACGGTCGTCAAATCAAAGACAACGTATCATGGTCTTTGATGTTCATTGGGAGGCCAAATTTTTCAACGTCGTCACTGTCTTTTCCCCAAAGTTTAACGATTGCCTCTGGGAGGTCCTGCTAGGTACAACAAGCTAATGAAAGTTTTTATTTCAATGACATTTGTAGGTGCGACGTTTCTCTCTATCTTTAGAAAATTTGTACTTTATAGATTCTATATACTAGTTTGTGTATTTAACGATCGTGTCCAAGATGTTGTCAATGAGTAAATTATTCCAACAATTGGTTGCAGTTTGGGCGTTTGTAGCATTTCTTATGACTTCAGAAAGATGAGTTATAACATTGCGAGCTTACTTACAAACAAACACTTCTCGTGGGCGGATTTTCGGTTCACTTGGTCGTTTTATCTTTTCCCAAAAAAAGTTGGATCTTGGATCTGGTTCGTATTCATCTTCGGTCTCTTCATTGTCTTGCTCCGTTTCTAAATTGCCTTTACGTTATTTCACCTCAACTTGAGAATCAATGTCACTCTCTTCCCCCAAATCCTCGTTCACTGCGGGTCCGTCCTCGTCATCCTCTTCCAACAAACGCATTACTTTTCCACAATCACTCGGTTTAGACAAACCGAAGAATTTTCGGGCCATTTTAGCGAAAAACCTAAGAACATATGAAAGAAAACATTATCATAATTACATGTTTGGGCGCAATGAGCCTGGTTGGACGTGCTGAAACATTCACATATTTCCAAAAAATAATGAGAAATTTTGCATGCTACAGTTATGATATAAGTAAAATAAACACTGGTGTTAAAAACAGATATTACAAACCTTTATATGTGTGACAAATTTGGATGCAATGTACCTGTGAGATCAGAATGACGAAATAACTGCCCTACACGAAGCGTTGGAATCAACTGAGTAGATTTCCTTCAAACATCCCATAAAGATAGGAGACTACTAGGAGGTATAGATTTTTAACTCTCTTACGGCTTGTCAAGCCGGTTGCACCCGACGGAACGTTAGGGAAAGAAATTATAAGGCCTCAGATATTTTATACTGCTATTCATATCAACTTAGTGAAATATTGTACTACATTATCTATCTCTTCGTTTGTTTATATCTATGTTTTTTTAGATTAAGTATATTACGTGCGAACTAGTTTACGAAGAAGGTGTTCATTTTCTTAAACGAACATTTTTAATTTTACGCTGAACTTTAAATTGCAACTATATATAAGTAATAAGCATTGATCGCATCGGCTGAGTGTTGAGTACGTAACCAGAGCCTCAGCCGTTGTGGAGCAATATGTAACTGATAATGTGAGAATTAAAATAGATAAGTTTGCTACGAAAACTCTTGTATAGTAGGCCATACGTTCTTGTGGTCTTAGAAACTCCGCATTTTTTATCTGGTGCAAATGGAGGCAAAGTGTACAGAAAAAAATGCATACAAAAATCATTAGTACCACTATATCGTAAGCACAATAGTCCCCATTATTTTATTATTATTATATTTTTATTATTATAATTAAGCAGGAAACGACACTGTGTTTTTGCAAAACAATTTAATTGAAGTCTTCAGTTTACATTTATTAGGCAGTAGAGGGACAGGCGTGTAAATAGCCGTGCCCTCGTGGTGCGGTGTGGGGAACTAAGTACGGCCCGTCTTGAAAAGTACGCTGAGGCCCAAATCGTCCCTTAAACGGCCGGTGAGAAAGCGGATGGGGGCGACTACCGATATCAATCGACGAGTAATTGCTAAATCGCTCACCTGTAATCGGCTTCGGCTGCAGCGGCGTTGATTTCACGGTGGCCATCGTGCTGCGATGTATTCGTGCCTGGCTTAGCGGTAGAGTTAAATGCGGGTAAATTCAATACGACCGCACTGGCCGGGATGCGATGTGAAAAATGTCTTGTGGGGGAGTTATCTGCGGGAAAATTGAACACGACCGCACTGGCCGGGTTGCGATTTGAGAGTGTCTTGCGGGGTGATTAAATGCGGGAAAATTAAACACGACCGCACTGGCAGCGTTGCGGTTCGAGTATCTTGTGGCCGCGTTCCTTTAAAGGAAGCAATCGCCCAGAAGCGGCCAACTTTGGCCACTAGGACAGGAATTGTGTTTCATCAAGACAACGCCAGGCCACGCACATCGCCAGAAGCTCCGAGAGCTTTGTTGGGAGGTCCTTATGCATCACCTTTAGTCCGGACTTGGCACCAAGTGATTATTACCTGTTCCTGTCCATGGCGAACTATTTTGCTGGTAAAAAATTCGCCTCAAGAGAGGCTTGTTAAAATCGACTGTCCCAGTTTTTTGCCAATAGGATGAGGGCTTCTATGAGAGAGGCATAATGAAATTACCTTGAAAATCGGTTTATGTTATGTTAAATAAAACCTTCAATTTGCACAAATAATGGATTTCTTTTTACTTGACCTATTATAAAATGTCCATCTTTGTTTAAGAAATAAAAGTTGGAAGATGCAGGCTGGCACGTTCTTGAGCATCCACCATATAGTTCGGACTTTGCTCCCAGCGACTATTACTTATTGCAATCAATGGAGCATAGATTGCGTAGCAAATAGTTTGGTGATCGCTTTGCGTTGAAAAATTCACTCATCAACTTCTTCAACTCTAAAAACTTGGACTTCTACGACGCGGAATCGATCTGTTGTCCGAGAAGTGGCAGGAAATTATTGATGTTGAATGAGAGTACCTTGACTATTAGTTTTACTTTTCTTCGAACTTAAACGCCTACTGGAGATCTAGACTAACAACCACCAAGGAAACAGAATTCATAGAAGCAGTAAAACAATTAAAATGTAAAACACTGTCAACTGGGAAACCGACATACTGGTCTACAGATCCAAGGGACATTCCAGACCTAATTGATTTCTTCGTAATTCAAAATGTTTCCGTAAACTACATGTATGTGGAAGAAGCCTGGGATATGAACTCTGACCACATTCCCATTTTTCTCATGCTCAACGATAGCATTATTCAAAAGGAATTACCTCCTAGATTAGTCAATAAACAGACTGATTTGTGCAGCTTTAAATTATAACTTGAAGAAAATATCAATTTGTCAGTTCCTCTGCGAAATGAACAACGATCAGATAGCATATCCTCTTATTATTACAAAAACCAAAGAAAATAACTACCCAAGAGAAATAAAAGAACTTATCTATGAAAAGAGAAGACGCAGAAGAATCTGGAATCAATCTAGAGCTCCAGCTGACAAAACTGTACTGAACAACGCTACACAGCAATTAAAAGGAGAAATTAAAAGATTCAAAAACCAATCGGTTAGTAACTATTTAAGTAAATTATCAAACGATAGTGAAACTGCTTATTTGCTATGAGGAGCAACTAAAAAACTAAAAAACCGATTCTACAGAATCCACCGATAAAAGTGCAGATGGGAGCTGGGCAAAAAGCAATGCCCAGAAGTTTAGTAGATTTGCGGAACATCTAGAAAAAACGTTTTAACCGAATAAAGATACTAGACTGAAAAAACTTTAACCAAGAAGAAATTAAAATCAGACTAGCCACCCAACAAAAATTGCAACAGAAATAAAAAAAAATTGACACAAAGAAGGCTCCAGGATTTGGGGGAAATTTTAAAACTATGTAGGGAAGCCATAGTCAAACTTACTTATCTTATCAATGCCTTATTTTGGCTGAGATATATACTCAAGTTATGAAAACTAGCTAACCTGGAAAACCGCCCAACCAAATTTTATCCTATAAACCGACTTTCTTTCTTCTAGTAATTTCGAAATTATTCAAAAAATTATTTCTTAAGAAATTGAAACCCATCATAGAGGACAGGAACCTAATTCTATCATATCAGTTTGTCTTCAGGGAATGTCACTCACCATAGATCAAGTCCAACAGATAACAAATATATTACAGAGATCGGTAGAGCAAAGAAAAGTTTGTCCTGCTATCATCCTTAATGTGGCACACGAAAACATCTGTTCAGACAATATACGCCTTTATTGGAATCATATATTACAGACAAAGCTTTTAGAATTAAGCAAGAAGATACTTACTCTAAAATAAAAGAAATTGGAGCAGGAGTACCACAGGGCAGTGTATTGGGACATTTACTTTATTATACACCAGTGACATACCTGAGTTAATGAATAACACGATGGCTACCTTTGCAGGCGACACAGCCATATTATCGGTAGGCAAAGATTACAAAGAATCAGCAAGAAACCTGCAAACATCTTCTAATCAAATTAATGAGCTGAACGCTGGGTTATTAAATTGAACAAAACTTAATCCGTTCATATCAATTTCACAAAGAAACATGATCAATATATCCCCATTAACATAAATAATACACGGATACCATATGCTAATACACAAAATATGTGGGTATTACCCTGGATGTTAGGCTACGCTGAAAGGCCCATGTTAAAAAGAAACGAGAAGAATTTGGCTTTAAGTATAAAAAAATATATTGGCTCTTGAGTAGACACTCTACCTTGACAATATAGAACGAAATGCTATTGTATAAATAGATTTTTAAACACGTATTTTTTAAGGCGTCCAGCTGTAGGGTTGCGCCAGAAAAACCAATATAGGCATCATTCAGAGTTTTCAGAATAAAATTCTGAGGAATATTTCAGGTACTTCAGGGATCTTCATAGAGATTTGGAAATAGAAATTGTTAGTCAAGCAATTGAAAAGTTTGGCAGAAGTCACGAACAGCGATTCGTTAAACACGTCAACGTTGAGACCATCCACCTCCTCGACAACACGATGGTAGTCAGAAGACTCACGAGAATCAAACCCTTTGAGTTGGTATAAGTATCAATGAGAAAGCAGAGTAAAGTGCTATTAGTGTACCCATTAACTAAGTGTAGTTAAATAATTAGAGTCTAGGATCTGCTAACGAGTAAGACTTTAGATTAAGTTTTGTAGTAATAATTTAAGTCTGCACAAAGTTTCTGTGCCACAGATTTTAAACCAGTACAGTACTAAGACTCAGTACTTCAACCACCAACAAAGAACTTTGACAATGACAAATGTAGTAAAGAATTTTAAAAAACCAGCTGCTAAGAGAATGCTAGGTTTTTTTACACTTTGGTGTTGGTGCTTCATCCACTGCACATTTAAATAAATAAACTACATAAGAAAATACTGACTTAACATCGTTACTGCGCATTAACTTAAGCTTACTTAGGTCTAACACACAATGAGCAAGAATAAAATGGGCCATTGTTGACAATATGATCTAATATTAGTATATATTTTCTAATTTATGTAAGATAACTTGACTGAAAAATATTTAAAAAATATTATATGGTGTTGCGTAAATAAGTACAATTGCAACAATAGATGTGCTTACGCTTAGTTGTTTTCTACTTCCAATGAATACTGGCTTTAGTTATTCAGCAACTACACTCGTATTAAAATGAATATCACCTATCTCTTTCCATGTTTTGCTAATCAGGAATTCTTTTAAATAATAGCACAGCTGCTGAATTTTTATGATTTTTATCATCGCTATAAAGATTCCTTAAATTGCCACTTTTAAGATCTTTAACTTACATTATTTTAAAACGGCTAATTATTTAAACAAAATTAAACTCTTATTTTTTTTGTTACACAGATTTAATATCAGTTAACTTTAGATCGTTTAAAATAATTACCCTTACTTTGCAGACATGTGTACTGATCCAGTTATAGCCTCGCACAGCGAGTGTAAGTCCGTCCATCCTCAGAGTAACCTGTCCTCTAGTATAGAGAAAGAGATTAAATTAAGCATCTTAGAATATACCTTGACGTGCAACTTATTTAGTGCACGCACATTTTCACCAAACAAAAATCGCTAGCATTCAATTTTTCAACAATGTGCTGGTTATTGAGACGCATATCTAAACTTTCAGAGGAGAATAAGCTCCTGTTGTATAAGATAATACTCAAACTAATATGGAGTTAACGTAGGCAGCTTTAGTGGACACCAGCCAATTCCAATATCAAAATTTTTAACGCTTCTAATTGATAGTAAACGACCTCTGGCTCATGCCAAATTTGGTTATTTGTAAGAACGTCTAGATGCCAATGGCGAAGGAAGCTCAAAATCTAGTAACCGACGTAGATCATATCCCAACAACTTAGCATAATCTCCTATGATCCTCCCCACAGATTGATTTGCCTAACAAATTCCTTATAAAAATTATATCAAAGTTTAGATTTAGCGTCTATTTTAAGATAGAGTTTGTAAGATTTTCTATGTAGGTACTACACAAAAAACTCAAGACTTAAAATGTTACAGCAGTATGTTTCTGACTATATTCCTACATGTCAAAGTAACTTGTTAAAACTTTTTTCCAAATGCACATAGTAAATAAATTTGTTTGTTAAACAAGAATTGATTGTTCCTTTATGACTTAACAAAAATGTTAATGGTCTTACTACCAGAAAGCGTAACCCCATATTTATGTGAGAAAGCAATAATTTTTTAACAAAATATGCAATAAAAAATTGGCAAAATAAAGTGATTTGTAATAAATTACAGTAAACTATTCGGTCGTAACAATAACAACATAACATTTATTAGGTGTCCTCTTAATTTTAAAAATATTAATTAAGATAGCATCGTTATTTACAAGTTATCGAAACATAAAATGTTACAAATCCTATATTGTACAGCTGCTGCTTTTTGTTTATGGCATTTTTTGCTTACGCAACCGACTAAAACGTAACAGTGCGTTTAAAGCTGTTTCATGTCGATATCTATTATGTCTGAAGTAAAAACGGCGCACGTGATATATTTGCGTGCCAACCATTAATCATATAGGTGACAAACCGATAGTTGAGCATTTAAAATTGACGCGTTTTCTTTTATTATTGTGTTTTGTGTCATTTGGGCCATAGGCGTATTGGGAGGCGCAATAAATCATTGGATACAGGCAGAAATTGCGCCCTTATTGATTGAACTAAATTCACGTGCCTTTGCAAACAGTGGCCATAAAAAGTGACATTACGTTTATGTTTATAAAAGCGATATAGGCGTTCATGTTTTTAGTGTACAGCAGTTAAGGAAGCGATAAAATCGTTTATTGTTGTAATTTACCAATTTGAAGTTCCGCCATAATATTTGCCGTTAAAATTTAACGAAACGCACAACTTTGTGATGTACTTTGTGAATATAAAAAATTTGCTGCCGCTCAGTAAAGAAGCAGGTAGCGGCAATGCCTTTGTTTAGTTGAAGAAACTTTAAAAACTTTATTACATATTGCTTTAAGGGTGTAATCATTTTATTCTATTTTTTACTGCCACAACTGTCACGTTTGTTAGAGTTGCTCTCAGAACGTTTTGTATCTTTTAAAAAAGAAACACACTATATCTGCTTTTTCTCTAGTCTATCTATACATTTGATCATAAAGTAAACAAAGACGGCTAAAATAAAATTTGGCGTGCCGTGCTCTGAGCGCTTAATTTATTCGAGGAGATAGGTGCGTTCATGCACGCACTTCGGGGTCGCTCTCGCTCCTTGCTGAATGGCCGGGCGGCTGAGGCTGTCATCGGGCCGCTGAATTTCCGAGCGCAAAAAGCGCGTCTTCCATGGCCATTTCATTTGCTTCTGTCGAGCGGAGGTTCGTGAAGGTAAGTGCCCGTTCATATTGGAAATAAGCATAAGCCACCCATAAAAAATACTTGTAAATACTTGTTGTGCGCATGGCCAAACACAGTAGAGGCAGCAATATTCGTCCAGGAATTTTGCATAATTATGTTACCTTTTAGCTGTTGTAGCTGTTATTCTTTTTATGGTGTAGAAACAGATGTATATTTACTAAATTAATTATTAGTTTCCTATCCGTTGTAATAACGATGCCAAAATGTCGAGAATAGTAAAGTTAGTTGATGCAATTTCAGATTCAAAACAAAAATTTTGTTCTTGCTGCCCACATTAATCTAGGAAAAAATTAAAAGTGACTTCAAATGAATGTGGGAAATACGTAAAGTTGAACGGATTTCTTCCGTATTAACGTAAAACGTAAAAATTACGGGAGTGCATTATAAACGAGCGCATAAGCTTTGCATTGATTCAACTTTACGTATTTCTAATACGCGGCTTCTGCTTCCGTTTATTATGAATGGGCACTCAGTTAAATTGTTCCACGTTCTCAATCCAGGGACAAAGCCGATCCAGTTAAAAACATATACGTTCCCACCTTATAAAAATTTGAGAAAAGGTGGATAAATAGTTGTCAGCCTAGGACACCAAAAATATGTTTTAGCGGGCAACCCCTAGTTTAATATACAATCCTTAATTTTAGCAAGGTTAAGTGTATGTTACGATTATGTTTAACTTAAAACTAAATTTAAATAGATTATAAATCCCATTAAATAGCCTCTAGTCTAGAATAACTTAATACTGTATTATTTACCAAAATTTAGTGAGCAGAAATAAAGGTTTGAACCATACATATAATTAATAGGTTTTTCTGAGTCTGCAATTCAGTTTTGTTTTAATATTTAAAATAGTCACTGATCTACTTTAGAAAAACGTTTTTGTCTACGTTATTTGCTATTCCACCTCGTACGATATGTGATAGCCAGGTCCCAAAGCCTATTATCATAAAGGCAAACCCTATTAAAATGAGATCAAATAAAAATATCTTACCTCAGACGAGTAGAAAGAAAGTTTCAGAATTTCGTAGTAAAAAATCGGCCAACCTCACGGATTCCGGAGAGGACAAAAATTTAATTAAGAAACTAAAGCAACAATTGACGTTTAATATGAGAACACTATTTATAAAGAAAGGTTAGTAGAATAAATTAAAAAAAAATTAAATAGGCAATGGGCAGTCTTGCAGGCACGCGGAGGATAGGAGAGAATATAAAACATTTAAAAATTGACATACACTATCTTATAATGACAAAAATAAAGTGTGATAGGGGTACCCACTATATATAATACAAAACTGTAAGCAACATAAAGCGATATCGGAGACAGTAGCCTAGATAGACACAAGCATCATTAAAAGTTTTGATACAAAATAGTGCAAGTATTATCTTCAACATCCAAATATAAACAGTTTTATGATGAATTAAGCAATGAAAACTAGCAAATATAATATATATTATTAATAAATAACATTAATAGCAAAATAGACAGAAACGAGATTAGACCCTACGAATCAGGAAAACGAAAGCCAGTTAATAAACTACGCAAAAAAAACAACTTGTATATAATAACTTCCTTTAAGAAGCTCAAATGGAAGTAGTAGTCTAGGTAGAAAAATAAAAATGAAATGAATATCACAAGCAGTAAAAGCATAGTAAAAAGTACTTTTGCATTAAATCTAATGTTGAAAGCGACCATCGAATGCCATCGACAAAAATAATTACAAACGCAGCAGACTAAAGAAAATAAATGATAAATAACAAAACATGTGCAGATAGATCTCAAATAATCTAAGATAAAAGAAGACCAGCTAATAATATCAAAAGAAGAGATACCATTAATACAAAAACTGTAGATAAATAAGTTAAGGTGTTTAAGAAAGCTATTATAAATAAGAAAGGCAAAAGAGATGGTTAAAGAAAACTATTATACACAATAAAAAAGAAATTACAATCACAAGACTCTGAAGTAAATAACAGAAGAGGAGTAGTAGAACTAAATAACGAAATTCAGAAGAACTGAAGGTCATATTTAAGAAAATACAAAAATTCAAAAATTAAAGAAACTAAAGAAGGGAAGACCTTAGTATCAATAAAATTAATAAAGGTATACATCAAATAGTAAATCCAATATATGAAATTGTCGAAACTATAAAAAAATACTAAGAAACATTAATTGTATGAGGCATAAGTACAAACATTATTAGGAAAAATGAAAGACTAAAAAATAGTAGTAAAAACGTTGAGTCAGAAAATGTGAAGAAATAGAATCTACTATTAAAAACATGGGGGCGGCGAAGATATTGCTCTGTAAGCAATCCCAGAACGAACTTAAATAAACCTTTCGATTTCGATTTCGAATTTCGGGAAAATTCGAAATCAAATATCTGGAAAATTATTCGACATAGAATTTTTTCGATTTCATTTTCGAATTCAGCGTAAAATGTTCTATAAGAATCACATTTAAAATCGTAATGTCGAAAATTTTCCCGAAATTCGAAGTCGAATATCTTGAAAACTGTTCGACATAGAATTTTTTCGATGTCATTATTGAAATCAGCGTAAAATTTTCTTTAAGAATTACTCATAAAATCGCAATGTCGAAATTTTCCCGAAATTAGAAGTCGAATATCTCCAAAACTATTCGAGATAGAAACTTTTTTGATTTCGATTTTGAAATTAGCGTAAAATTTCCTATAAGAATCCATTTTAAAATTTTAAAAAATCCATAATTTTGTGACAGCAACAGACAGACCGACAGACCGACAGACATATAGAATTCAGTAACGAATTTTTTAAGTTCGTTGAACATATCTAGTAAAAAAGTTTTAGGACGGCAATATCCTAGTGAGGAAGATATAATTTATATTTCAACAACTAAAAAAGTTTAGAACAAACTTAACAGCTATCGGCATCCCAAAAACTGGATCTAGAGACAATTTTCTTAGTTTGGAGACTCTACAAGTAATAACAATAGTAATAGAGAAGGCAAGTATTATGTGCCTTTATAAAGGGTGTCTCAAAATTCATGCAAGAAGTAATTTTGATAGAAATCATGGGTTTTTAATTAAAAATTGTAATTTTTTATTGATTTATAAAGTATACAATATACGGTTACGTATGGAATAGAATACCGGGTAAGTGGCCTCCACGGCTTCTCTGGTACGTGCGCACTGTTGTTAAATTTTTTCATAAACGTTTTGCATAAATCTGGTAAATACACCGTTTAATTTTCTGCTTTAATGCGTGGATCGTCGTAGGTTTATTGCATAAACCATAAACATCCAAAAAATACAAAAGAAAAAGAAGTCCAACTGCGTTAAATCGCACGATTTGGGCGGTCAATTCTGATCACCAAAACGAGAAATTATACGACCAGGAATTGAACGTGGCACTGTTTTGTTGAAACCACATGTTGTCTACATTCATATCTTTCAATTTAGGCACAAAAAACTGGATTATCATGTCGCGATAGCGAGCGCCATTAACTGTTACTGCCTGACCAGCCGCATTTTTAAAGAAGAATGGTCCGATGATACCTCCAGTTTAAAATCCGCTCCAAAAATTGACACGTTGTGGATGCATTTGTTGCTCAACTATCACTCATGAATTTTCTGAACCCAAAATGCAAGAATTTTAATTATTAATGAAGCCTCAAAATAAAAATGAGCCTCTTCGTTGATAATGATTTTTTCCGAAAAATCAGCGTCCACTTGTTGTTGTTCTATAATCCATTCAACGAAGTCTTTTCGCTGCGTGGTCAGTAGGCTTCGGTTCTTGAGTCAATTAAACTTTGTAAGCATGAAGATGCAAAATTTTTCTTGTGAATACGCTGTAGAGAGCTTCTCTAAATTCTTGACCACGGTGCCGAATTGATGATTCTGAACTCTCGGCAACACTCTTACGAACTGCTTTAATGTTTTGTGTTGAACAACTTGTTGAGTGTGTTACAGTGTCTATTGTTAATGATTGATCTAGTCCTACTTAATTTTTTAATTAATCTCTGCACAGTTGATGAATTTAAATCACCATTTCAACCATATTTTGTACGGAAATTGCAAACCGTAGCTGCAAAACTTTAATTATTCTTCAAATATTGCTCACCAGTGAAAAGGCTTTATTTTTAATAAATCTCAATTTTCAGCTGTCACGCTGTCTTTTTTATTGGAAACACTTTACCGCACCAATAGCGCGAAATTCAAATCTTGCGTGAATTTTGGGACACCCAATAGATAGTAGTTGTTGACTAGGAGAAAGAATTCTACTCCAAGAAGGTATGGGCAGTATTAAATGCCTTAAACAAAAACCAGGTAGAAGAAGTTGCATATGGGACAACACTTGTGAAGTAGGCCACTCAAAAATCAATGGTTAAAATAACTTGAAATAATTCACATATCTTGTTAGTACTTTAAAAAACAAGACACGGATTTTTCTGTTTTTTTGAAATTTTGATTTTCTTAAAAGTTATTAAAAATAACATTTATTCACGACATTTCATAAAAAATTGTTTTCTTTTGGTTGGTTCAACGAATCTTTATGATTTTTTGTAAGTACTTCGACAAATTATAGTACTTTGTAAATATAGTTTCAGAATTGATTTAAGTTGTAATTTAAATTTAATTTAAAATATAAAAAAGAAAAAGTTGGGAACTTCCATTTGGTGAAGAACTATATAATGTTGTTTTGTTTACATCGTTCTTTGACGCACAGCAGCGTAACTTATGCACGGCGCGTCCGAACTTGCACAGGACCGGCATACTCTCATATGTAGATATTAGTATTTTATCAGTAATGTTTAGTGGATTCTTATGTTAAAATACCAAGAGTAAATTCTTCGTGCAATTGGTTAAAGAAGGGCACAAGTGTGTTTATAAAAATGTCGTTCGAATCGGCGAAAATATATTTGTCAGTCTTGCAAAAGTCAAGTAAACAGGCAAACCAATATTATTTACCAGTCTCTAGCAACAGTATAGTAAAAAAAAAACTATAATTCATTGAGACAGATACACAGTAACCTAAATGATGACATTAATAAAAATCCCGATTTTAACGACAAGGTAATTATAACGTTACATAGTTTTTATTTTATTGTTTGTAAGGGTATAATTCGTTACAGTTCATTAAACTTAGATCAGCTAAGATATAGGCAACGCAATCATTATGCAAATTATTATAAAGTGTCATAAAAATGCGAACAGTAAATTGATTATTCAGGATCTTGGAGTACCACCCGCCAAAAAGTCACGATACGACTCATCAGCTGACAAAGAGAAGTCCAGCACGCACATTTGAAGGATTGAAAAAACAATTGATTCAAAAAGGTTCAAATTTTAACTTTACGTATAGAGATGCACTAAAAGATATTCTCTGTGAAAATCCAATACCAGACTGTTATTTCAACGATTGCGAGAAATGCCCTAGTACGAGTACAATTGCTGATAACTTGCAGATTTTGTTGAAACACTCTGAAATTTCGAAAATAAAATTTAATCAGTGGACAAGTGCAGATAGATGCGAGCTGTTATCAATGTCACAATCTACAGAAGAATTCTTAATAAATTTAAAAAAATGATTTACCTGATTTGGCAAGGCATGATTTTTTTAGAAACGGCTTAAGCAGCTTTCTTTCGAAAGAAAATTCAATAAAAGAAGGGGAATTGGTCGTAGCACTGGGCTAATGTTTAAACGACCTTGCATCCTCATGTAGTTTATTTTAGAAACGACAACGTCATTAAACACGAAAATTATGTAATAATTTCAGAATATCTCCACCATGATGCTAATTCAGTATTTTTATTCAACCCTAAGTTCCGAAAATACACGATAATTTTTTTATTTTTCTGACGGTGCTGGATCCCAGTATAAAAATAAATTTAATTTCATAAATTTAATAACACACGTAAACGATTTTGGCATAACGTCTCAGTGGAATTTTTTCGCTACTTTTCACTGAAAAGAAGTTTCCGATGGAATCGGAGGGACGGTTAAAAGACACGCATATCGAGTTAGTTTACGGTATATTAATGATAAACACATCAATACGTCAAAACTTCTTTACGAGTGAGCAAAAATATTTTCAAAAATATTAATTTTGATGTTTGTTCGGAAGAAGAGCATAAAGTGAACGAAGAATTTAAAGCCTCCATATGTTATGGCCAAAACATTAAAATACACTCGCCAATACCATTGCTTTACGCCAATCAGCGAATCAGCTATTATGTAAAAAAATTTCAGAATCTGAAAAATCTGTCACTGAAAGTGTTATTAAAACTAGGATAGCATGTAAGGCTTAATATAGATGATTAACTTTATAACTTTATTTAAAAAATGTACTTTATAATGTTCTATTTTAATAAATTTTAATATGCGAACAAATGTAATTTATTTATTAGAATAAGCTAATTATCATTCTACTGACCTGTTAACAACTTTGATATATAATTTACTTTACTAACAGCCCAATGTGTGTAAGTCGCGCTGCTGTGCATCAAAGAACGATGTAAACAAAACAAAATATTTCTTCACCAAATGCAAGTTCCCAACTTTTTCTTTTTTGTATTTTAAATTAAGCAAATAATCAAAATTTGTGACACTGATTGTTATAACTTATTGAGATGTACTAATAATTCTTATTTGTTTATAAGAATTATCGATTTGTTTAAACAAATTACAACTTAGATCAATTCTGAAACTATATTTACAAAGTACTACATAATATTGATGTACTTACCAAAAATCATAAAGATTCGTTGAACAAACCAAAAGAAAACAATTTTTTGTGAAATGTCGTGAAAAAATAACTTTTAAGAAAATCAAAATTTCAAAAAACAGAAAAATACGTATCTCAGTTTTTAAAGTACTAACAAGATATGTGAATTATTTCAAGTTATTCCAACCATTGATTTTTGAGTGGTCCACTTCACGAATTTTGTCCCATATATAAAACACATCTGCAAAGAACTTCACTAGCCTGGCCAGCATTTAGTAGACTACTCACAATATTGAGGTCTAATATAGGAAATACAATAAAAGCAAGAACCTTTGATTGACTGATATATGGCACAAAAACCTGATTATTTATTAAGAGCATTGTAGGTTGTGAGCAATGCAAAAAAGAATGCCAAATATAAAGCTACGGAATTACATGCCCAACATACAAATTAAAAGAGAGTAAAGTTACAGATGTCATACAACTAATATAGACTCTAATAAATAGACTCATAAAAGAAAAGGCAGACAGCAGACAAAATAAACAGACGATACAAAAGGAATAGATAATTATGACTGGCTATAGAAAACAAATGATAAGGACAAATAGAAAATATTTAGAAAGACTTATATCTGACAATGAATGACGTGAGCTACTGATGATGGTAATAATTGTGATTTCGCTATTATCAGTCAATATATTTGCCTATATTTTTTTGCTTCTAAAATATAGATCTACCAAGTCAACCTTTTTGTTTAAAGATAAGCCTTCAATTTTGGGGCTTTTTTTTCTTGTTTGAGGTAACTGAAATGCGACTATTATGCTTCATGGTGAATATGATATGCTTGGATCTACTTTCACTAACTTTTGTTCGATATTTCAATAACCACTCTTCAAATTTCTTCAAGCGATCTTGTCGGGCAACAGAAGCGGTGATGGAATTGTAGTGTGACTATAAAATTGCTGTACTATCCTCAAATATTTTAGAATCGGGAACACCGGATATGGTGATATTAGTCTTAATTAATAACAATCCTGCACGCCAGATTTTATCCAAGTTTTGGTTGATACCGATAAAGACAGCAGTGTATTAACATTTGCGTTCTAGATTATTATTTATTTTGTTGATCATTCAAGATTTGGCTTATTACCAGATATCATTTTTGTAAGCATTCTTTATAATAGTTAACATTATAGAGTCGTGACTTTTCTACAGCTAGTTCCTTTAAATATCCTTCATATAGCCTTACTAATGAGGAAAATGTTTAAAACCTCAAGAAAATTGTTCTGTAGAGTTGCTTTTCAATGATTACTTGCCGTCCATTTATCATCGTCAGTGTTACTATTATTTAACTCAAATTTTCATTAAATATATAAAAATTGATTACCTTTCCTCAAAATATTCTACAAATTGTTTTTTTACTATTAAATGATGGCCCTTTGAACACTCAAAGGCTTAGAGTTACTATTGTTAAAGTATGGTTTTAGGTAAGATCTTCTTCTTCCCCAGCCTAGGTCGTCCACTGCTGGACATAGGCCTCCCTCAAACCCTTCCATTTGTTTCTGTCCTGTGCGATCTGGATCCAATTTCCTGCAACTCTTTTTACATCATCGGCCCATCTTGTTGGTGGTCTACCTCTGCTTCTGAATGCGTCTTGTCTGGGTCTCCATTCAATCATTCGTCTTGTCCATCTCTCATCTTTCAGTCTTGCCACGTGTCCCGCCCAGTTCCACTTCAGTTCAGCTATCCTCAACACAGCATCCTTCACCTTTGTTCGCTGCCTAATTCTGGTGTTTGGTATTTTGTCCCTAAGTGTTATTCCTAGCATTGACCTTTCCATTGCCGTCTGTGTTACTCTTATTTTCTTTACGGTTTTCTTGGTCAATGTTAGTGTTTCAGCCCAATAAGTGAGAACAGGGAGTATGCACTGATCGAACGTTTTCCTCTTCAGGCATATTGGGATATCTGATTTAAAGATGTTGCTGAGCTTACCGTAGACTGCCCATGTTAAATTGATCCTCCTCTCCCGTTCGTGGGTTTGATTATCTCTCCCAATGGTTAACTCGTGTCCCAGGTATTTGTATGAGTATACTTGTTCGATTTTTATATCATCTGCCGAAATGTTATCGCTCAGGACCAGGTTTTTCATATATTTTGTCTTTGTATAGTTTATGTTAAGCCCGACTTCCTTTGAGGCAGCTTTGAGTTCTTGTAGCATTTTATTTGCTTAGTCTATCTTATCTGTGATTAGAACTAGATCATCGGCAAATCTTAGAAGGTTTAGTAGTTCACCATTGATGTTAATTCCACACTGTTCCCAATCTAGGTTTTTGTACATGTATTCTAAGAGTGTCGTGAATAATTTAGGGGATATGACATCTCCCTGTCTTACCCCTTTTTCTATTTGAAATGTGTTGGTGTCTTCGTGTAATCTTACTGATGCGGTTGCGTGGTCAACGTTTTTTATAATTTGCCGTTTATTTGAAATTATAAAGTCTACTTCATTCTTGGTGATGCCATCTGGACTCTTCCAAGTCCATTTTCTGTTTTCGTTCTTTTTAAAGAAACTGTTCATTATAAAAATGTTGTTTTGCAGACAGAATCCTAATAGAGTTCTACCTCTCTCGTTCCGTTCTCCTACTCCATATTGCCCCATTGATGTTTCTATTTCGTCCTCCTTTTGTCCTATCTTTGCGTTGAAGTCTCCTATGAAGAGTGTATAGTGTGTTGGGGTATTTTCGTTTGCCTTTGTGACATCATCATAGAAAGTGTCTACTTCTTCGTCAGATCCTTGCGATGTAGGTGCATAGGCTTGTATTATTTTGATGTTGCATCTGTTGTTCAGTTTTAAAATTAAATATATAAGTCTTGAGCTTATACTTAATATATCTATTATGTTATTTGCATGCCTTTTGTGTATTATAAACCCAACTCCTCTTAATAGGGCTTCCTCTTCTCCTTTTTAGTAAAGTATGTTCCCTAATGTCAGGTTTATTTGGCATTCATGTTTCCTTCTTAATTCACTCATTCCTACTACGTCCCATTTTATGTGTTCTAGTTCTTCTTCTAAGTGTGCTAGTTTTTCTTCGGATGAGAGTGTTTGTGTATTGTAGGTAGCAATGTTTAAACGTCGTGTTTTTGGTCCAGATCTGTTTGTTGAGTATATTTGCGAATTTTTGCCTCCCCCAGAATCCATGAGGCTGACCCTCGCTGTGAGGGTATGGGATTTTGGTTTATCCATGCCCACCTGGGGTATATTTCCGTATGTTTTGTAATTCGCCATTTGGGTGTGGGGTATAGGATTTAAAACGCCGCGCTATCCTACTGTGTGTTGGCGAGTATGTAATCAGCCGCCCCTCACATGGGGAACATACGCTGTTTGCAGCCGCCCAATCTGGGTCAGACGCTGCTTTTACCTGTTCGTCCGCGGGAGATATTTGATTTCCCTCCTACCTGGTATATCTACCGGGCATTCCCCTATCCACCACCTGGGGACGCGCCCTCTAGGGGTTACAGGTTCCCCCGAGGTAAGATCTAAGAAAGATTAAATTAATAGTTTTTAGCCTTGGAACCTTTAATGATGAAGACATTTACTACATCTAATATTTTATTTTTATTTGATAACTAAGGAGTTGAATATTCTGTTTCTATTAAAGCTGGATTACTGTTTGCACAGTTTTTCCAATTATTTGCTTTGTATAGTGGTTAACTAAAATCATCACGGTAAGATCTTTACACTAAAGTCTTCCTCTATTAAACATATTCTGTCGAAGGCATTGGAAAAGTATTCAAAATTTCCACATTTGTTATTATACTTAGTTGGGCAACATATTTGTTCTTCTTCCGGCAAGTTTTTTCTTTAATTATTAGCCATGGTAGTTTGTATTTATAATTTCAGAAGATATGCCCAAAGTACGCAGTTTTTCTTTTTTTAATTGCACTTACTAATTTTCTAACTTTCTTTACTCTTGTTAATACTTTAGTTCAAAATATTTTTAATATTCTTCTTATTGTCCACATTTCGAAGACTTTCTTTGTATTAGCCTAGAGAGCAGCCCTATCTCGTTCAAGAAACTCCAGGAACTCGAGGCCATACCTTCAGTTCTTCTATCCATAATGATTATTCTTGGGATGATAGTGTAGTAATCTCTCCTTGCTTTCTACACCGCATTACTATAGCCTTTTTGCTAATTTATCTCGGCCTGGAAAAATCTGCCAACGAGCCGTACCGATGTCCTTATTTCCGCCGTCATTGGCGGAGATGAACATTGGTAACTACTGCTACTTTATCAATAGCCACTAGTTATGAGACAGACGCTATTGCTATAAGTTTCTATGAGAGCCATTAAATTCATTATTTGAAGGTTGCCTTCCATTGCTTCCCATTTAGTTTAGGCTGTGTGTCGACACAGTTTCTGAGATGTGGCTGCTTATAAAGCTTCTAGAAACTGTAAATAAGAGTTATAGTTCGGCCGAAACCAATAACACAAGGGTCTGGCAATCCTGAGGTACTACCCTGCATAGAAAATTTTTATTGTTTGTTTTAATTCTGTTATATTATTAGCGAGTAAAGCTAATGTAGGACTGGGAACTATGCTGTTATTTCTAGTAGTGGGATCTTCTTGCCTAGTTATTTGGGTATAATTTATTCCTTGTTTGCTTGGTCTCGTTGTTGTTTACCTTTTGCATTACATTTTTTGTTTCATTGAATTTAATTATGAAATATGTATCCTTTATAGTCGGCTGGACGATGTACTTTACAATTTAAACAACTACTTCGTCTTCCTTCTGGCGGTACATTGTACACTTCTGACAATATTATTGCATTAATTTTTATGTGTCCAAATAACTATCACATTTTCTCTTTTAAAGTGCAGTGGTTCGAATTATACACACATATTCAATAATAATGTTATTTTATATATGTCTATTTAGCCATTTAAAATTTATTAAAAAAACAAAAGACGTATACTAGTTTTTATATCTCGCATATTTGTTATTTGTCGATTAGGCTTTTGCTTGATTTAAATGATGTCTGCTGAAAAATGATTTTTTTTGAAGTTGTCTAAAAGTTTGTGCTCAAGATCAAGAAGTCCAGTTTGTATAGTTTCTTGTTTATGTTTTATGTTATTTTGTACCAGAAATTGCGACCAACGTATTCTAATTACTTTTTAGAATGACTGCCACTAGTTATGAGATTACAAAGAGTTTTGTTGCGGCATTATTAGAGAAGTGACCTGACCACAAAAGATACTACCAAGGAAGTTTGTGAAGTTGAAGGTAAAGGAACAGTTGCTCAACGAACAGTGGCCAAATGGCTCAAACGCTTCGCCAAAGAATATTTTGATTTTAAAGACAAGGCTCGTTTTAGTTAGCTTTCAAAGTTGAACAAACGAAAATTTGTTAATAATGTTAAAAAAGAGCTTTCATCAAGCAGTTATTATCTGGCTTTTTGATTCCGATAGTATCAACACGAACTCACCGAAGCCCAGACCAACAAATAAGTCGAGATGAGTCTTCAATTGCTCAAAGAAAAAGAGGTTCAAGGAGCTGAAGGGCAACGAGGTTCTTCCGCATCCATTCTATAGTCTAGACGTTGCTTCACCCTGTTACGGTTTCTTGTCAGAATTGATTGATTCGAAAGTGCCAGGATGATACTTTAATCAGATTCGACAACTTGCAGAACGGGTTGAATGAATTTATGCGCCAAAACGTAATTTTTGATGTTGAGCTCAAATTTTTTAGCCAATCTTATAATACGACTCGGAAGCATCTTTCTTATCGCAGTTTATTAGCATAAAATTTTATTTTTTCCACTAATGTTTTAAAAACGGTATGTTCCACAGTTTTTGGTAGTTTAATTCTGATTTAATTTACTCAACAGTTGGATAATATATTTTTTTAGTAAATTATTTAATCACTTTATTAATAGTGTTATATTCTTAACACTTCGTATAAGAAAAGGTAGTGGCTGCAAGCCTTTTGATGCTATATTTTCCTTGACCATATTTTTGTCTACTAATTTTTAATACCTATTATTAGGCATGGTTACAAGGTATCGCCTAACCAATAATTAAGTTGTTTTTTGTTATATTTCACTTCTTGGTATTTTGCATTAGGAATGTTGTTGACAATAAAAGATAATTAATGATAAGTAATGAATTGTTCAATTGTGTAGTATTTTTGGGTTAGCTATAATACGTTACAAAGTGATGAGGTAATGTAAGTTGCGTTAATGTTATAAGGTGATTATGCATGTTCGGGGCGCGAATAAAGGCACTTGAGAGAAGCCATCATCGTTAAATACGTGTGAAGCAGTTAACAATGTTGTGTTGTCATTGTTATGTTTTTAAGGAGACTCATTTTTTAATTTTTCAGCTGTCAACTGGGCTGTGGTATAACAATGTATAATAAGAAACGCAATTGACAGACGACGAATTTTATAGTTGTAATTTTGTCCGGTACAGAGTTCGGTCGGTTCAGTTCAGTTCATTAAATTGTAACAATCAGAGTCCTGCGTTCTTGTCCATCTCTCGTTTTCAAGTACTAACATTAGTTTAAAACAAGTGGTCCTTCGAAGTAAAAGAGAATCGGCTCTGTGTTATCAGTTTCGGTTTGTGAAGTTGTAATGCCAGTATTTATAAGAAGCATGGCCGCCAGTGCTGCTGCTGCTGCTGCTGCTGCTGCTGCTGCTGCTGCTCGAGGTTCCGAAGTTGCTGACAAGGTTCGGGTGGAAGATCCCGCTCCAGTACCCCCAATCCAATAGGATTTTTGACAGAATGCTAGGGATGGGAAAAACAACGGTGACCAGGAGTCACGCACTACGCACTATTCCAGGAGAGTTAGATCTCGCCACACTTCACACCATTCCGTCCCTCATTCTGAACTTAGGAAACAAGAAAGACCTACAGCACTTCGTAAACAGTAGAGACAAACAAAATTCGCAATCCAACTTCACACAAAGGTTGAAAACGAAGAAACATACGAAGACGGTCTTTCCTATGTTTTCTACACTTTACCAGAAAGCGTTGATGTGGGAACATGGGTCAATCAGCAAGCCGATTAAGTGGAAAAATAGAGCTCCACATTTCTCGGGGTCACCAGCAGTTGTGAGTGTGATGAATGTGAAAGACTCAGACTCGAAAAAACCAGCAGATGAGAAGTGCACCGGAAAACAAGACGTAGGCATTGGAAGAAAAATAGACATAACTTTAGCCATGCAACATAAAAGAACCCAGCAATGGCGAAGAACTTTATAGTTTGGCAGTCTGAAGCAAAGGACTTACCGAACTTTTATAGAAGTTCTAGCGTATAGCTAACCTTCTATGACCATTTTAAAGAGTCGACTAAATCATTTGGGTTTTCAGATAAGGAAAACATCTTTCAGCTACAAAAGTGTGGAGGAAAGGAAAGGAATCCGTGATGTCAATACTATTCTTTAATAGCAACGTAAAGAAATTATTGCTGTTTTGCAAAAATCATTTTGAAGAAAGAAACAAATAATCAAGATAATTTTGGAACGGGAAAAGTCAACACAGTTACTGACGAAATGGGATTTCTAATCACTTGTGGATTTCTCGGTTGTCATCAAGATTTTGTGCGCCACGGTGAAATCACTAGATTTACTTATGTACCTGAAGTACCCCCAGATATGATGCTGATATTCAAGAGTTGTTATTTTTGACAAGGTATTATCTGCGGCAATTCTCGTGTGTGACTCAGTCGTCTAACAGAACCACAAAAAGTCGAAGAATCAAGTTATGGTTGTGACTGATTGTCGTTGTCCACTCGGTACCCACAATCTAGAGAAGTGCAACAAGTTTAAGAAGATGAAGGTCTGGGACAGATGGGACACTGTCAAAAATATCAAGCCTTTTTTTTATGCCTGGTGATGGGTTATCTAAAGACAAAGTGTTGTAAAGCTCAGAAACACAATTGTTCCGAATAGTTGAAGTTCGAGAACTCTTTAACCAAATGGTAGCCAACCTCTAAAATAAACAGAGATGATCTACAAGAAGAAGAAGAAGAAGAAGGTTCAACGCGAAGATCATGCTTTTTAATTGCTCGATTTATTATGCGCTAGTTATATGTAATTTCTGTTAGATGTAGAAACATATAACTATAAAAATTTATTAACCTTTACTTATTTAGTCAGCAATATTTTATTATACTGACTAGTTAATTGTAGTAGCTATTCTTTAACGTTTTGCTTTTACTTACTTATTGATTAATTTAAATGTTTTGTTAATCTTGCTAAAAAGTTCTGGGTGCCCAATATTACGGCTACACTTTTTTTAAGTGGAATAGCTAGGTAATTTAAATAACAACTTAATTTTTTTCGCATAGTTAAGGACGCGATGCGTTTGCGGCTCCGAAATTTATCACTTACGAATACAAATGAAAGCCTCGATCCCTCATGCAACATTTATAAGGTGCCGGCTTGCGTTTGATCGGGCGATAAAGACTAATGCTATCGCAATAAGATCTAATAGACGAGCGTTCAGACCGAGTTGTGACAGGTGACAACTTTTTGCCGGCCGCGACCAGTACAGCGCCATTTCGTATCAGATGCTCTGGCCTGTGTGGAAAACGGGGGAAAATAACCCCGGTGCGTGCCCTGCAGTTCTCAGTTGCGTTTGTGTTGTCGCATGTGCGTAATTATGTGGACTTAACTGATGTAGCATGAGGGAAAATAGATGTCATTACCACCAGCCGCTTGTATTTACTTATAGATTACAATTTTGTGGGTAAGTATATGTTCGCGTTACCTCTAGTGCAGGTCTAAGCAAAAAATACAGTCAAGGTGCTTTATTATACTTATATCTAATTTATACCATATACCTTCATAAGTATATAGCCTAATTGCATTTCTATAGTGTGTTTCTAAAAAGATAACATTTTTATAATTGCGTAGTTGATCATGCCTTGCAAGCTTTATTGTTTGTAGATTTAAATATTTACAAGCACGAAAAAATGTTTTACCAGATCCGACCTCAGCTTCAATCTACGCTTACGAATAATACGCTGTTACATATACCCAATCCTTCTGTATGAATGCGAATGTAAGACTTCGGATCCCACCACAGAAAGAAAAATAGGAGCCTTCAAAATGTACATCTACCGACGTGTTCTACGTATACCCTGAACAAAAATAATAACAAATGTCGAAGTAATCCAACGAACGAATTCTGATAAAGAGCTTCTATTAATTTTAAAGCAAAGAAAAATACTTTTGGCATGTCGCGGGGGGTAGTAAATATGAAATACCTCGCTTAGTTATTGAAGGAAAAATCCAGGGGAAAAAGTCAGTAGAAAAACCAAAAAACTCTTGGTTAAAAGATATCCGCCACTGGCTTGACTGCAAATCAATTGACATATTAAGAGCAGCAGTTTCTAGAACAAAATTAGCCATATAGAAAGAAGAAGAATATTTACATAGTGACTAGTTCATTAATAAAAAAGTTCGAATAAAAAATATTATTAAAAATCCCATTAGCATTTCGCTTTTCCCTATGTGAAGACTACTGCCTTTCACTAATATTACTTCTACTTGTGAGAGTTTTCTAAAAGGGTTTTTTATTTACGCAAGTACGTATTTACAATCTACTTAATAAAAGAAAGAAGGTTAGTCCTGGTCAGCTTGGAGTATTGCCTTTTGGCCACGTTCGGTTTAATCTTTTGGGAATGATGGCATTATCGTATGAAACTTCTATCAAAATGTCATGGTTCATGAGTGAAGTGACAGATAGTTGCTAGGCGATCCGTTATATAAGAAATTTACAGATCTGTATGGAGTGTCTATTTTATATATATATATAGCGCATTAATAGTTTAACGGAATATTTTGAGCTGAAATTGTTACAGAATTTTGGTATTGGTGGTTTGCTAGAGCTCTATATTTGGGATACGTGCATTAGCCCAAAATTCATCAACCCGAATTTATTAGCCCGAAAATAGTTAGCCCGAAAAAATTTAACAATGACACGAAAGTGGGATCATTCTAACCAAATTTTAATTCAGAAACTACCTCAATTAATGTCAATTTATTCAAATTTAAATATCAAGTTTATAAGCTAGAGCTTTCAAATATTGGTCGACATCGCGTTCAGATCGTAAATTTATAATGTTTTGAAGTATTTTTTCCTTGAGAATGTCACGATGTCTTCGATAATGTCATCAAACATTATTAGAGTGCGATTACTTTAACCAAAGTTTTACTTTGATTTCGGAATTCAGTAATTTTGAGTTCGGTTGTTTTTCTAGATGATCCTTTTAATGATTTTCCATAAACCAACGTTAGCGTTGCCGACAAGGTTGTTCCATCGGCGGTCCCGTGCTACAAGTTTATTTGAAGTTTGGGAAAAACCTTGAAGGTTGTCCAAAAACACAAACCAAACGTCAGGAAGGAATAAAGTTTTAGTGGTCTTCTTCTGAGTTGTCGCCTATTAACGTAAGTTTTATCGAACCAATGGAAAATAGCTTCTGCTGTAATTTCTGTCTTAGCTGAAATGGAATTTTAAAACTAGGATATGATCACTCTAACCAATTTTCTAACTCACTGCTGCAATAGCATCTTTTATTTTATCAACAGATAGGAAGCCAAGGCTGTCAATTTACGTACATTGAACCTAAATTTTTTTTCGTCTGTATATCGAGTTATTAAGTGATTCTCCTGTATCTTAGGTAATATTGATTGACACAGATGAAAATGACACCCTCTTGCTTGGGCTCCATTATATTCTACTCTTGCAGCACTCATAGGAGATTGTTCAAAATCTGATATAATCACTTCAAGTTTGAGTTTCTTATCAATAATGTCTGCTTTAGCAATGAGTTCTTGGAATAAAATGCAATAAAAGTCTTCTGTTTTCCTTGTCAACAGGGCATAAGCTAAAGGATAGATTAGATCTACTTTATTTGTTCCTATTCGTTGGTGAATAGTATACATCTGGTGTAAAAGACTAAAAATTTGGTGAGTTATCCAATTCTAGTAAATTTTCCTCACCTTGGAACTATTTTGAATGTGCCTTCCGTTATCCAATACCGCAATGCACTTAAAAATGTAATGTTTTCGTTTGTTATGAATAGTAAAATACAGCCATCATCTATGTCTATTCGAGTGAAGAAATCATCGCCTTTTATTGTTTTCTTGAATTGTTGAGGAATGTCTAAATCAACTAAAAATGTAGACACCGGAGAAAGTCTTTCATTTCTTCGCTTTCTTCTCACCTTAAATAATCACAACTAGAATGCGATCACTCTAACCAATTATATATTACCTTCAATTCAAGTGCTGATTCAGTTGGTAAATATAACTGTACGTTTGCATCGATTATATCTAGTCTACGCTGAACAATTCTTAAAGAATTGTCTTCTGATAACAAAAAAATTTCCTTCATTTTACTCATTGCTTGAACTAGATAAGTGGTCATGTTTTTCAACAAACTCAATTAAAACTAACTGACCATGTTTTAGCTCTTGCAGGACATTTTTGTCTCCTGAACTCATACATTTTCAGTAAATAGTACACTGGTTATTGACAGTGTCTTTTTGAGTCTTTACTCAATAAAAACTAAAATTAAACTGAAAATTTGCTTAGAGTGATCCCACTCTTGTTTCATTGTTAAGTATTCTCGGGCTAACGACTTTTGGGTTGATGAATTTTGGGTTAAAGCACATGAACGCTGTAGTTGAATATACTATGTGTAAATTGATCTAAGTATGACTTTATAAGAAAGCACATTGTTGTCTAATTAAAGCTAAGGTCTGCAGCCTATCAGCCAATACATTGGTTTGAGTTTCAGGTCGAAATGTTTGCGCTTAGCTAATTAAGTTTAATCTTTGACTTTACTGAGATAGTAGTGTTGTTAATCATAAAAGATGGGTAGACACTGAGTTTATTTGTAAATGTGATCTGTGCATTTTCAAGAAGGTTAAGATTTTGGATACTAATTTTGGATTACTACAGACAACACAGTCCTATAATCATATAATATTGGTTTTATATGCTGTTGGGGTACCTGCCGTATAAATCAACTGCAGGAGAGATCCGATGATGCTGTCTTACTATACTTCGGTCATAAGGAGGTGATAATTGGAAGTTACATTATTGATCTTAACCTGTACAACTCTATTACATAAATATAATTTTATTATTATATATATTTATATTAAACAACATGCTTTGTATCGGCAGTATTTCTGTGTTTCTAAGGCCCTTAATATTTTAGTGGCAATTCTATGTCCCTATTATGATTTTTGGAGAACTTACATTGATGTAACAGGATTATATGGTGTAAGTCGACCGAGTCTGTTCAGGAAAAATCTTTGGACAAATTTGTCAAACGAATTGTTGGTCTATAGGTGGTTTTTCAAATTTGGGTATTATTATAATTTGGACAAATTTTTAATGAATATATACAGTTACAAATGGTAGTGAGAAGCAGCACATTTTTTGTTGCTATGTAAATTAAGAACTTCCCAATTATGAAGTCGTAACCTGGAACCTTGTGGGGTTTTATGTGTAGTACGTCTTTTTAGTGGTAGGGAAAGTTAGAAGGGTGCATTTAGGAAATCTGTTACATTGTCGTCATTTGTGTTACCATGTGATTGAGGCGAGATAGAAATACTGCCACAATGTTTAGCAAAAATATTTGCTCCATTAGTATTTGTCTTAGCCTTTGATGTTGCACCGTTTTTTTTAAATTTGAGATTAAGCTGATTTGGTCGTTTGAGTGATTCGTCGATAAGTTTGCGTCTCATATGGTTGAGAATAATTGATGAGTGAATCTGTTGTAGCACATCCCATCCTATTTATTGAGCTCTCTGCCCTTCTATTAAAAAGTGTGGTTTCCTAAACTGCATTCTGTAAAAGTTGTGTGAGGCGTTTAGTTGCCGCATCAATTTTCTGAGATTTTTTTATTCGAATTTTTATATTGATACGCTCATCTAAGTTGGCTAAATAGTTCCCAATTTATATGTTGTGAGCAGTTTTGGCGTATTATCTTTAATTATTGCTAGCTCTTCACTTAATTTAATACTGAAGTAGATAGTACATATTCCTCTAGTCATTGCAAAATCGAGCAAACCGGGAATTTTATTGGGGTTGTTAGGTCAGTATGTAAGCGAACTTTACAACATAACTAAGATTTAGGTTCTAAGTAACTCGTAAGAGATTACGCGCTTGGTAGTTACAAGTTGTATGCTTAGCATTTCAGTCTCAAATGACAAATTTTTGACCAAGATACTGAAACAATTTTGTGTATTCTCTAGTACTCATAGAATGTTCTTGAGTGATGTGCATCTCTGTGCTGTTTGGATTATTTGCAACATGAAACGTGTAATGCAAAATTTCAGTTACGGTTCTGCTATGAGCTTCTGAGATTAGTAGCCAAAAACTCGCGCTGGAAGTTAAAAATTAATTATAAAGAACTGTGACATTTTAAAAATGTTATTTTTCAATATTTATAATGATAATATATTAGTAGATAATAAACAAAATTTTCAGTGTTCGCTTTTACTTGCATTCACATATTCAAGGCGATTTCAAAGAGCCATAATTGCCTTGTGCCAAATGTCTCGATTGATGCCTAATTTGCGATCATATTTTTTTTGAAGATCTGTGTGAAATTTCTGCAAAACTTCCCCCTGTAGACTTTTCATCCCTATATTTTGTAAAAAACAATAGCTCAATAATACCATTATAGGCGATTGAGCACCAGATACTGACTTTTTGTGGATGAAGACGACAAACTTCTGTGGATATGGATATTCATTGTCCTGTAACAGATAATTTTGGTTGCTTACATAACCTTCTTCTTCTTCTTTAACCCTTATTGCGCCGAGTATTGGGCATAGGTCTCCCTCAAATTCTTCCGTGTAGCGCGATTCTGTGCGACTCTCATCCATGGCAGTCCTGCTACTCTCTTAATGTCGTCTTGCCATCTCATTATTGGCCTGCCACGCTGTCTCTTGCCTGTCCATGGTCTCCATTGGAGGATTTTAACGTTCCACCTACTGTCTTTGAACCAAGGCGTATGTCCTGCATATTCCCATTTCAATTTCGTCACTCTTTTCACTACATCCGCGACCCTAGTTCTATCGCTTATCCATTTATTTCTTTTTTTGTCTCGTATTTAATTCCAATCATTGCTCTCTCCATTGCTCGCTGAGTGACTTCCAGTTTTGTTTTTACTTGTTTCGTTAATGTCCATGTTTGAGCGCCGTATGTCATTATGGGAAGTATACATTGGTCATATACCTTAGTTCGCAAGCGTTGGGGTATTTTGTTGTTTTTTAAAATATAAGCTAGCTTTCCGAAGGCTGCCCACGCCAGACGTCTTCTTCTATCTATCTCGTGTTCTCTGTTTTCCTTCCTTAATGTTACAGTTTGTCCTAGATATATATGCTCGTTGACATTTTCTAGGATAGTTCCATTTATGTTTATTTGTGGGTTCTCAAGACACATTGTCTTCGTCTTATTCAAATTTACTTTTAGACCTATTTTCTTAGATGTTTTTTCTAATGCGTTTATCATAATTTGTAGGTCGTCTTTGTTGTCTGCAAATAGAACTACGTCGTCGGCAAATCGTAAATGATTCATTTTTTCCCCATTTACATTTATACCCCTATTTGACCAGTTCAGATTTTTAAATATTCCTTCAAATGCCAAATTAAATAATTTTGGAGACATTGTGTCTCCTAGTCTAATACCTCTATCAATTGAGAATTTATTACTATATGCATGTTATATAATATATAATATAATATAATAATAATAATAATAGTTCCCCGTAATAGGCCTCGAAGGACCTTTGGGTCGTAACAGGATAGATCTGTTACAGTCTCTAGAGCCTACGGTACACAAGGGTAGTAACGTGGCCAGCGCTACGTATCGACCGCCTATTATTACCCCAGAGTTTGACCTCCAGGTACTCATTTATTGCAGCCTGAGTCGAGCTGGGCCGTAAAAATGCCAGGTATCGAATTGGGGAGAGCGGGATTCGAACCCGCAACTCTTGGTTTCGTAGTCTAGCGATCTATCCACTAAGCTACCACGGCACTTTAATATAATATATATAATTATATAATATATAATATACATAACCATTCAATTGAAAATAGCATTTATAGCTAAAATAAATGCATTTCAAATCTGATATACTCCAACACTTAGTTTGAAAAATCAAATCTTCTCTCGGAATTACTCTGGGTTAGCGGTGGTTGTAATTATATCTTGTAAGGAAACAGATGCAGATCTGGTTTGATGATGACTTAAAGATCGCGACATATCCAATTGGGCTGAGTCTCTTTGTGTTAAAGATGTGAGCGTTTCTTTTACAGCTTCCACATTCTCAGGAGTGGTCAATGAGATCGGTCGTCCCGTCATCTACTCCAACAATTTTGAAATAGCCAAGCGGAGGTTAGTTTCAGCTTCAACTATGTTAAATTAAATTCTTTAAATATGTACAAAAAATATGATAAAGTATTTAAGGCCTGGGAAGTTAAATGTGTTATTTCAACATCTGACGGGAGCAAAATTGAAAGTATCTGTCATTATTTACCACTTCGGGCATTAATTAAAATTGACTGTAAAACAACTCTCGTTCGACCAGTTTTTGATGCATCCTGTAAGGTTGGACGTGCCCATTATTAAATCAATGTTTAGAGAACGGTTCCAATTTATTAAAGTTTATCCCTTCTATTTTGTTTCGCTTCAGTATGAATAATATTGGAGTAGTGTCGGATAGAGAGCATTTCTTATGTTTAAAATCAACAAATCTGATTGAGATTACCTGCGGTTTCTACGATGGGAGGATTTATAATCTAAAACATTGAAAGTTTACCGACACAATCGTGTATTTCTGGAATGAGCTGCAGCCTTTTCCTTTTGGGTGCTGTAATTATTCACCATTTAATTTCCGTGGTTGGAAACAAGAAAGTTGTAGCCAAAAAACCACAAAACTCATTATATGCGGACAATTGTGTTCTTTCTGACCGTGTTCGGTCGCCAAAACTATTTGCGAAACTCAAATGGAACTCCAATAATAGAAATTTACCAGTGATGGGCCGGGACATATGATCATAAGTGTGCTCGGACTTAAATAAAATAGAATGAAGGATACATTATTACTTGTAGGGCTCCAAGAGCTTGAAAAGAAGACAAAAGTTAGGACAATCCTGTCAGTAAAGATATCCAAAAAGAATTTTAGAGTTAGTGGTTGAAAATTTTCGAGTAATTGGAGTCTCAAAATTTCTAGAAATTGTACGGGCAGAGTAGTAGTTCCAAATATCAGTTACATTCTTTTTGTGATGCTAGTAAATCAGCCTATGTAACAATAGTTTATCTTCGTTGGGAAGATGCAAGTTCAGTATCTATTCAATTACTTAAAGCAAAGACTCGTGTTTTCCCAGTGAACCCTGCAACTATTCCCTATTTGAAACTCTTGTCATGTACCGTGGCAGCTCTACTAACTACATTATTTAAGAAAGCCCTAAATATGAAAACTGCACGCTCATTTTATTGGTCTGACACCATTACAACATTATCTTACATTAAACGGAGTGCCGATTCGGATACATTCGTGGGCAACAGAGTAAAAAGATTTGTACACTTACCCGTTCAGAAGATTAGAGACATGTCATGGAGTGCTTAACCTAGCAGATTTGCTTTCCTGAGGAATTAGTCCCACTAAGTTCCTAGAATATAATTGGTGGGAGGAATCCCAGTGGCTAAATTAAAGTCTAGTTCGTGGTATAACCAGAAATTTTCAATTAATGAAGAGGAAATTATTTGTGAGAAGAGAAAGGCGGCCAAATTCAATGGTTTCAAAGTCGGAATTGGTGGTCCTACAACTGAGGAAAGTGATGCAACAAAATTTCAGTTAGTAGAATTAGTACAAAATGACTGTTTTCCTGAAAATGCAACCGTGATTTTTAGACTGAAAGTTGTTCGTGATTATGGTGCGTTAGTTTGTGTCAAAAACAACTTGACAAATCGTAAAGACACATAGTTATTTAAATCCCCAACTCTCCTTCCTAATAGTCATCTTTTGGCCTATAGGAATTTTAATTGTGGTGATCAATATTTACATTCAAAAATCTGTGAAAATTTTTAGATCATCCATGGTAGTAGAGCCATTAGGAAAATTTTTATTTATGTATCACCTGCAAGATTTACTTAAAGAGTTTGAGTGTTCCTGTAGCTGCACTTCCTGGGAACTTAGTAAAAGGTGCTTAAGTATATGATATAACAGGAGTTAACTTAGCTGGAACACTGACTCTACGAGATGGTACCAAATGTTATATCGTACTATTCACACGTGCAGTGTATCGTTGTGTAAAGATAAAACTAGTTACCAATTTAGCCACCGAAGACTTTTATGTCATTCTTCTGATTTTATTTTCGGATAATACGTCTAACTACTATCTGTTCAAATAATAAAAATAATTTTTTTGGATCGTATAATTTGTTCCGGAAAATCAACTCGAGTAAAGTGCACCAGAAGACTCAGCATCGAAGGGTTCAATAGAAATTTAACCTTCCTTCACCGTGGTGGGGTGGCCGGTGGAAATGATTGATTAAAGCTGTAAAGGATCTCCTGCAATGGATGCTGGGATTTAAGAAGTTGTCATATGTGGAATCAGAAACCAGTGTCTGTGAGGTGGAAAATGTTATTAACTTATGTATCAGAAGACCAGAATTATTTAATCCCATTCAAGTCAGCAATGTTTATATATGGTTATCCAATGCATTGCTGTTCCAAATCTTCAATAGTCGAGGTTAATTTTAAAAGCCAAAGGAAAACTCTTTAACAACTTTTAGTAAAACCCAAAAAAAGATTCAGAAAGGAGTATTTGTCTCAGTTGACCCAACGAGGAGAAGACCAGAAGTGCTATGAATTTAAGATTGGAGATGTCATCTTGGTGAAAGTTGATAAAAAGAAAAAGAAAATAATCTTGTGGCCTATGGTAAAGATTTTGGAGCTTATCCCTGGGAAAGATGATACTGTTCGTGTAGTTTGAGTGAAGTCTAAATTTGGTAAACTAATTCAACCTCTATAACGTCTGTTTCTTTTATAAATTTCTTACAAAGATGATTTTACACCAATGCTTAATTCTGATAAGAAAGTAAAAGTTCCAGTAGCTATTGCTCCAGAAGTGACAGAAATTCAAACAAAGTTAAGACGTCTAATCAATTTTTTTCTTGTTTCAGGAATAATTAATTTAGTGATATAATTTTATGATTTATTTTTAGTTGATGCTTACTATTTATTGATTGTTTGGTTTAAGAATACTTCTAATTTTTAGTTAGTACTTCCAATTTCACTAATATTAAAGTGTAAGCTAAGCTACCTATTATTTCCTATTTTTCTTCTCCGACAAAAGAAAGGTGGAAGTAAATGTTAGATACAGATAGAATTTGTTACTTCAAGTTATGAATAGTGTATTTCCCAAATTGGAACTTATGAATCTTCTCCGTTGTCGTTTTTATTGCAACTTTCATTTTTATATTTTGCATTACAATTCTAGTTCTCGACAAGAGAAGTCTTAGTTACTTTAGACTCTTGAAATACCAATTAATTATTGTTGTACTGATTTTGAATTTCTTAATTTTTAGTTAAAAACTAGTACACAAGTTGCCGGGTATTCGTCTTAAATCATTTGCCAATTAACTAGTTCAACCATTCAGGAAAAATAATTGATCTCCGTTTAGTTAAATAGTCAGGCAGTTAGAAATTCACATCTAAGGCTTGCATCTTCTGGGGTAAAACTTTTGCTAAGTACGGAAAAATACGCTCCTTAACATTGAGACTTACCCGTAGTTAAAGTAAAACGGCTAGTTGATTTAGTTAGGATTTAAAAGGGTTACAAATTATTTATGATTAATATTAAAGCACTTCTATATTTTTACAGATCTATCTAATATTTTATAACTGGCGAAAACCATCACCAACCTTCACCTGATTGGTATTTCCTTTTCTAGAAATTGGTATTAAAAATAATTTAGTTAATTCTTACTCTGGGTCAAACAAAATGAACTTACTTATGTATTAAAACCCATTATAATCCAGAAACAAATTATGTTTACATGTATAAAACTAATGTAAATGACACATGACCTTTATTTGTGTTTTGCCGTTCTTTCCTATATCTTACTTTAATCAACTCTTTGATATGCTTAGTTAGTTCCTTAATATTAAAATTTTAAATACTAAATTTAAATATATCCACACTTCTGTACTTTCAAAGAACAGTACAACAAGCAATTCTTTAATATCTTTAAAGTAATCTTTAGCTCCTCGGTGTGTGGCATCTTTGACAATTTTTGAGATTTTTGAATATTGAAACACCAGTAAGTTTTCTTCCACTGACACTTCTTCAGTAAAGGAAAAGTAGGAATTAGTTTAATGGACCTCACTAAAATGTTAACATTAATAAATAATATACATCTAAACCATTCCTTAATAATGAGACATTTATAGAGTTACAAAAACTCACTTGTAAATCCCTTTTCTCCTAATATATATTTTTTTAAATAATTTATGAAGGTGCTACCCTTGTGCAGCTTTAGACCTTAAAGATTACTAGCAAAAAATTCTACGGCGGAAGTAGATTCCACACTTTACCCCTTGGCTTATCGAGCAAGTGTCACTACATTTCCCGAATATAAATTTCTCTCTTAAACACTTAACATATCGCCGGACTTCGCCGTTTTTGCGCTACATGCATTTGACGAATTTGACTGGCAAATTCCGCTTTACACCTATATGTTTGAAAGAAGTGGCTACCAGGCAAATGCCCGCCGTAAGTGTACCCCATTTCTTTGCTGGGATAATGAATAAAGCATTTTTTAATGGGCCGCCTCATGCATACGGCATGAAAATTGGGCTGGCCGGAGCTCTATGCTGCCAACTGTGCGGTCGTCAGCGACTTGCAGATTAATATTTGCGTAGGAATCTGAAGGCACTGTGTAACTTGAACACAATTTCACCCTGTGTTTTCTGCAGCTCTGTGCAAATATTTGCCTTTTACCTGCATGAAGAAGTTTATAAATGTTTGAGCGTAGCAGAGGACAATAAACTTTGAAGTGCTTCTTTATAAATGCTCAGCTTCAAGATATCCGCGGAAACAAATTTCTAATAAACTCTGCCCTTAAAATATAAAAATCCAATTTTTGTAAACATGGTTTCACCATTTTTTATATCACATACAACTTAAAACATACCAATAGACCATTGAGTTTAACCCCTAACTTTTTTACTTTCCTTATCCTATAATAAGGAAACTAATGTAATCGGCGAAAATTTGACCTACCCAGTTTTTCACATTTCTGGACCAATTATAGCCCCAGGACACCAAAAAATTGGTTTGGGCCATTAGTTCGTGTGCGCGCGCGCGTGTGTGTGTGCGTGTCTGTCTGTCTGACTGACTGACTGTCGGTCTGTTAGTAAACAGGATATCCCGAGAACGTTAAGAGCTAGAGGCTTGAAAATTGGTGTGCAAGTTACTTGTAGGTAGGGGACACAGTGAAAAACTTTTGGTAAAAATCGGCACAGCCGTTTGGTCGCAAAGTCGCAAAATCGGTCGCAAAGCGGTCGCCAATCTAAACGGTTGAAGATACAAAAAATCCATGAGAATAAAAATGATTTGTTATCACAAGATAAACATGAATTTAAAGTAAAATTCGGTAAAATAGGAACACGAAGAAAAAAATTAAAGTCCAGGATTTTTGCCAGAATTGCCCAATTGATAGGATAAGGAAAGTTGTGTTGTTCACACCAGATTTTTTTCGGTATTCTAACACGGACGGTGTATGGCCTTTTGCTTGGTCTTTCCCTTGTCACCCTACCGGTTATCAGAATATTTGGACAATTTTGGCGGGTACCCTGTTGAGCTCGTAGTCATAGAGGCTACGGATGATGGGGTGTCTATAACCTTTAACGCTAAAAAACAGGTTTTGATCGCACTGGGTGGCATTTCTTGGTAGTTGGCTTGTTAGCGTTGCGGTAGAGAACGTGTTCTTAAAAAAACATAAAACCATATATAATAAACCAATAGGTTTGTATTAAGTAACATCTGCTGTTGGTTTTCAGGCTTTGGTATTAGTCTAATTATGGTAATTACCAATAGAGCCGCAAAACAACTGAAAACGCCGAATTGGAAACATCTAAAAGTTCGCCTTGTTTGAATCTCCGCACATGTGGGAACTGGATACAAGTTCAAAAATTCGTTTCACTGCACCGTCCTTAAGAATAAGTCGTCCCCAATATACTCTTTTTACGTTTGGCTAGGTCATGGAGTCATTTGCAGTCTTGTTGATGCTGTGATTAAACATCTAAATTATAGCGACCAATTCATCCTTTGATATTAGGAATAACCTCAACAAAAAGACGGACTCTCAATCGACGTAAACGCTCTCGTATCAAAGCTAAGAATGTTCACCTGTTCGAAACAACGTTGTCTCGATAGTTCGACATTATTAAAAGCTGTTTTCAAGTAACCAACCATATTAAACGGATCTTAGGTGTAGACGATCCGTCGTCTACGTGCGGCTAACTGCTTGCATAACCTAAGATCTTTATAATTTTCTTCAGCCGCCGGACTATCTGAACCACCTAAACTATTTTCATGGCTCGAACATGGAGCTTGCAGCTACAATCAACAAAATGTGTTCCAAATGTCAACTCCTTCAAGCGAACAGATAAAAATTCTTACAATTAAGTAATAAACTTATCAATTGACGTTCTGAAAAAGCTCCCATTTATTTGTATATTACAAAAGCCAGGGGGATTTGCTTTACTTACTTACTTCATCGGTTCCCTCTTTTACCCGGTGGGTGTCAAGGATTGGGTTGGTCTTACTTGCAAAACTTCTTCCAACTCTTCCTCTTTTTTTCTGATGCCAGAGCGTATCTCCAGTCACTTCCTTTTTTCTGCTATCACTCCGTTCCATGTTTTCTTTGGTCTTCCTCTTGTTTGCTTTTTATCCGATCTCATTCCCAGAGTTTCTTTACTTTCCTAGCTGTTGCCATTTTTACAAGGTATTCGATTTTTGTTTGTGTCTGTTCTACCTTTAAGCTGTTTCTTATCTCGTCGTTTCGAATTTTGTCTAATATCTTGACTCCAGCTAATTTTCTTAGGTATTGCATTTCGCAGGCTCTTTTGTCGGTTAGTTAGAACCCAGAATTCACAGCCGTAAATTAGTATAGGTACTAACACTCTATTAAACACTTTAATTTTAGTTTTCTTGGATACTTCCTTCCTTATTATGAACGGACAGGTTAGGGCCCCAATAAGTTTAGTTGCCGCATTTATTCTATTATTCACTTCTATTATTGGTCCCAGGTATTTTAGTTAATTTGTTTGTTTTAGTCTTTTATTTTCAATCTGTATCGTTATCTCCTCTGATTTTCTCGCTGTCACTATTACTTCCGTTTTGCTGGTATTTATTGCCATTTTCAATTTTTCAGTAGCGTCCTTCCAAGCTATGATGCTTTCCTGAAGGTCTGTTTTATTATTTGCGAACATATTAAGTTGTCTGCGTACATTAATTCCTTGACTTTTACTGATTTTAGGTTTCTCATTCTCACTGTCGCTCCTTTTACCTTATCATCCACTTGTTTGGAAATTTCGTCCATTATACTAATAAACACTAGTGGACTGAGTATACTTCCCTGTTTAACTCCTCTGTCGGTTATGAATTCCTCTTACTAATACGAGATACGTTGTTTCATCGTAAATGCTTTTTATCGCTTCTAAAATGTTGGGGTCAGTTCCACGTTTTCTGAGCGTTTTCCATATTTTCTCTCTCTCTCTCTCTCTCTCTCTCCCCTCTCTCTCTCTCCCCTCTCTCTCTCTCTCTACGCTATCAAACGCCTTTGCTAAGTCTTCTATGTTTGTTCCGAGTCGCTTCTCGAGTATCCGTTCACATATTTTTTCGACTACGCTCAGTAAGGATATTTATATATTGGAACAATGACGACCAGTTTCTAGTCTTTAGGTACTATCTTTATTTTCCATGTTCCGTTGATTACTTTATGCAGCAGTGAAAGGCCCTTTTCCCCATGTGTTTTATTATTTCCGGTTTTATCCCGTCTTTTCCGATTTTAAGTTTTTGTATTGCCTCTTTTATTTCTGTTGTCTGTACCTCTTCTGTTCCCTCGTACTCTGATTTCTCATTTTCTTGTTGACCCCTACTTTCTTCGTGTGGCCTCGCGACTTGGAAAGCTTGTGCTTTCAGGAACTCGGTGAAATATTATTGCCATCTTTTCCTTATCTCTTTTTTTTTGCTATTACAAATTTTTGTGTTTTGTCCCCCTAAATTTTTTTTTGTTTTCCGTAACCTTTTGAGGACTTGGTAGAGCATTTTAGCATTTCCTGCGCTATTTCTTCCATTTTATTACCGAAATCGTCCCACGCTTTGGCTTTTGCTTGCTTAACCATCGTTTTAACCTTGTCTCTTTGGTCTTTATAAAGCCCATAACTTTTAAGCTCATATAGTTCCGCCAGAGTTGTTTCTTCATCTTGACTTCTTTCTTGATATCGTCGTTTCACCAGGCTGTTGTTTTTCTTTTGTTAGTGAATTTGGACACTCCGCAGCTCTGTCTCGCTGCATTCTTTATTATTCCTTTGAAAGCGGTCCATAATATTTCCACATTTTTTGAGATCAGTATATCTTGTACTCTTAGTATTGCTTTGTTTATCGCTGTTATGTATTTTCTCCTGGTTTCTTTTAGCTGCAGTTTGTAGTTCCTAATGATTTCAAATATCTTACTTCTCTTTTACTTACCTCTTTGCTTGGTTTTTATTGTCCTAGTTTCACTTTAGTTTCTACAAGAAAATGGTCAGAACCAGTTCCTGCACCTCTTTTAACTCTTACGTCAGTTATTGTCTTCTTATTCTCTTTTTCTGTCATAACCAGATCAATGGTTAATTTTTCACCTCTACTCTTAACTTCTTGTGTAAACTTGTGTCTGTCTTTGTGTTCAAACTACGTGTTCGCTACCATTAGCCCATTAAGGATGCAGGAATCTATGATTCTTTTTCTCTGTTCAGTTTGTATTCCCCGAATTTACCTATTACGTTTACTGATTCCTCAGTGTTGTTACCGACTCGCCCGTTTAAATCTCCCACCACTATTACTTGTCTCTTTTATTATTTATTTCTACTTGTACTGTATCCCAGAAGTGTCCCTTGATTTGTTTGGAATCATTTTCGTTTGGGCCATACGCTATTATAACTGTATATTCTGCTTTTTCCTCGATATTTATTTCTAGTCGCAGCAGTCTTTCTGAAATATATTTGCAGTCTGATGTCTATCCATTTTTTTATAGATGCTTGTTACCCCTGGTCTTGCCCAATCATGTTTTTCTACACCGTTGCAATACAGTGCATGCTCCCCTTCCATTTCAACATACCCTTTTCTTTTCTTTTTCGTTTCTGTTAGTGCTAACAGTGACAGTTGTGCTTTATTAAATTCGTCAATCAATTCCAGTTCCTTACCGCAAATTCCTCTAACATTCCATGTACCTAATTTCTATTCCCTGTTTCTTTGCTTTGATCGCGTGTTGCAAATTCATTTCATATCAATATTCTTACTCTGTTCCGTTACCATTTTTTCTTCGGCTTTAGTCCTTACTAGTTTTTTGGAGCCCGAAATTCTTTTTTATCAGGTTTCCTCCATATTTTTCGGAACCATTCGTATGTAGTATTGTTAATTTCTATTTTTCTGTACACCACTTTAGTCTTCTTTTCTTGATCCTCCTCGTCTCTAGCAACCTATCTTATAGCTGCCTAGATCTTGAGTTAGGTCACAATTTATGTAAATTTCTTGTTGTCCAAGTCTTCTTTTTTGTTTAAGTACCTCAATTTTTTGTTCGAAATTCTCCAGTTTTACTACCGTCATCTTCTTTTCTCGGTTTCCTAGCGTATGTGCTTCCACTACGTCAGTGCATACTCTAGTTTATAAATTCCTTATAAATTCCTTACTTTTTGTTTGGTGTTTAGTTTGCTAAAATCTGCACCCTGATATTGATATTATTCGTTCTTCCGCTTCTTTCTTGGTTTCTATCTTCTTCTTCAATTTTCCAATTTTGCTTTTGAGTTCTGATTTTTCTTTCTCCCATTCGACTTCTTCCTTCAGGGCTTATAGCTTATAGCCTTATAGCTCTTATTACTTCTCCGATTTTTCCAGCTTGCAATTGATTTTTTATGGCCTTATTTGTGCTACTGATGTCTGTTTCTATTTCCTGGATTTGGGAATATAGCCCAATTATTAGTTTTTCCAGTTTGTCCATGATTGGCTTCTCTTCCTTTTCTTTCTCTCCAGAGGGTGTGATTTTTATTTTTGGTAAACTCGGTATTTTTCTACTCCTCTTAAATGAGTCGGCTTCCTCTTCAGGCTAATTTTTTCCTTTTTTTTTCTTTTATAAAGTCCGCTATTTCACCGACACTGTTGGTTCTGTTACGCCCCTTTGAGATTTATTTAATTATTTTCTTCTGTTTACGTTGTTTTGTTATTTTGAGCTTATTAATACTAAAAGTATCTAAATTGTGATAACCGCCGTTAATGTGGGCGGCCTAGGGCTTCTCGGCGCTCTTGACCGCTTGCTTTAAACAGCTTTTAAAATACCCGGGAATTATAATTGACTAGTGATCTATTAAAAAGTAAAAACAGATGATTGCTGTAAAATAATTTGAGTTAACGCCAATTACTATGCGGAAATTTAGAATATTTAGTATTTTGCCATATCTAATGGCTAATTTGTTCACCTCTAGTGATGTAGTGTAAACCATTATTAAGGTATATACTTTTAGTTTCTTTTATATTCCAAGTGGTGCAAAGTTTGGCACCCCATTTTTACCTGTGGGCGGAGCTAACACTAAAAATCGGAGAAAAAATAAAAAATGTAATTTACACCTATGATTAGCAGCTTAGAGCCATGGAACTTATGTTATGTGTTTTCCTTTTAATGATGCAACAATGACAAATGTGTACCCCCTCCGGAAATTTCCCTAAAAAGGGATCAAAATGGGCTACTTTGAAAAAATTCAATATAATAAACTAGCGGCTCGCGATGGTGTTTTCCGTTGACTAAGCTTATCTACGATAAATTTTAAGACTTTTTCCTCTGGTCAATTTCGATGTACTTTTGAGATAATCAAGGTTAATATTGAAGAAAACAGCTGGCCTTTAAAAACCAGTTTACCGTTCTGCTGGTTGGCTATTGGTTTTAGTAGTTCTCTATCTATACTGGTGATAAGTAATAATCCCCCGTGCACATATTCCGGATTAGAGTAGCTGCCAGAGATGAACCTATTACCTACCACTGTTCATAATATTCTAATTTTTATTGTGCTTTTGAGGGCACAATACTTTGCAGATATCACTAATTACCCATTTTAAATAACGATTGCAATTTGTAGTAATTCGAAGGCGCCCAGATAGTTACTTTGAAAATATAATGGCCAGTAAACTTATCAGATTCCCAATTTAAGCTACTAATCCTTTTAGTATAAGTTCAGACAACTTATTAGTTTTGTTTGGTAATGTTTGTAAGACTTGCATTGCATCAGAATTAAGTACCTTGAATGTAATTGGTGTTTGGTTAAATTAAGTATTGACGAGTTGGCACAAATTGTTTTCTTCTTAGGGAAAAGATTTTTTAATTCTCTACAAACAAAACATTCTTTATAATTTAAGATCGGAGGTTAGTTTTTGGTGAGATTCGGTAGGTAAATGAATACATTTCACACAGCGTGGACTTCTAATACAAAAGCTTTTCACATAACCAAGTCTTTGACAAGGCTCAAACTTTACTAATGATTGGACCAGTTTTTTTATGTTAGATGCATCTGTATGGTTTTTAGGCGGCTTCAATTTTGCAAAGAACAGCGGTAAATCTACTTTTGGGCTTCTTAATTTAATATTGATCATAGTGCTAACTGCATGTTCGTGTGTTTGTAATTCTTCTTTTGATTCATCTATTTCATTCCATACTTGTATATTATTTAGGGCTACTCTAAAGCTGCGTTCGTGTTTAAGATTATATATGTAAAAATCTCTATTTGTTTTAGCCAAAGCTTTAATTATAATTGTATGCTTTTCACGGGTTTTTGGCAATACCCTAATCATCTAATTATTTAATATTTGTAAGATATATTTATTTTGCTATAAATTGTAGCAGTTATATGTATTTTAATTCGATAATTAATTCCAATACTATTCCGTTCTCTCCTAATAGTTTATTAGCTTTCACTATAGATTTTGGTTCGTCTAGGTTGATCTCTCAGATGTACTGTAATGTTAATTTGGTTATTTCTTTTTTTTTGTGTTTCTATGTTAATTTGGTTTTTATTAACTTTAGACTTGAATAAGTATACAAAACATTTTCAATGGTTTCTATTATTTCTTTATGGCCTGATGTTACTTGTTTGTTTTGCTCTAAAGTTGATATATGATTTTTATGTTGTTATTCAGTTGTCCCTTAATTATATTCGTTTATGTTATATCTTATTCTTTTTGTAGATAGCTTTATTTAGTTCTATGTCTTTTTTAGAAGTTCTGCTTCTTACTTTACAAATTTTTGCAATTGGCTACTTTGAAGGATACGTATATTAAGGTTATAACTATTATTTGGTTAATTTTTTTCGCCACTTCGATCACTGGCATTTTTACTGCCTAACTCAACTCACGCTGCAATAAATGACTACCTGGATGTCAACCTCTGGGGTAATAATAGGGGTCGGAACGTAGCTAGCCACGTTACTACCCTTGTGTACCGTAGGCTCTAGATTGTAATAGTCCTAACCTGTTACAACCCTAAAGGGTCTTCGTGGCCTATTACAGGAAACTATTATTATATATTCTCTATTCTGTTCTGTAGCATTAGTTTATTTTGTATGTATCTTTTCGTTCTTTTGGCGGTTTAGTGTTAATTTTTATCTTTTGTTTATTGCGTATTGCTGAGAATTTATTACTACTTGTACGTCGATGATTAGGCGTATGTGCAAGGATAATATAAAGTCCACTTTATTCTTGGTATCTATATCCAGTTCTTAGTTTCGTTTTTTTCCCCCCAAAAAAACTAGTTTATTATGTATTGGTGTTGTGACTTTGCGTAAGTTACCAGTAAGTTATCTCTGCTGTTTTTTCTCTACAGCTAAAGTTACGGAATGAATCTTTGTCTTTCTTTAATTATACTTTTAATCTCTTTGTGATATTTTATAATAGAAATATTGTTGTTAATTTATGTATTTGCAAACTTATCATTATATGCTTCTCATTTCAAAAGCATCTTTATTTACTTTTTTTGTTATAAAGCCCACTCTTTTAATATTATGCTTAGATATAGCAGCCGATTGAAAATATCTCTACTATATTTTTTCCTATCATACTAAGTTCTATAACATCTAATTTTTCTTTTCGAATTTTCTCTTCAACTTGATCAATCTTTGGCTTATTTTTAATGCATTTGGAATATATATTGCTATTCTTAAGACGAAAACTTTGAGAACCCACTATTTTTTATTTTACATAAAGGATGCTTAGTTTTAACGCACAAGTATGTGTTGATGGATAGATATGGGAGAACAAATAACAAATATAGTATAAGTAAGAAATAAAAATCGGGATCTAATACTTTAGAAATTTTAAAAGTTGGGAGAGAACCGAAAACATAAAGTACGTTTACCTACTACCCTTCAGTGTATTCTATTCAATAGACAATATCGAGATGCACGGCAGTGCACCAGGCCAAGTTCAGGACTAACGCATGTAGTGCGTATATTGCACGAACCTATTTGCCCCAATTTCAATCTTCTCATAACTTTGCTTTCCTCTATGGTAAAATTATGAGTTAGAACATAGCTTGAAGATTATTATGCAATATTACATGCGTAATTTCAAAGTTCTGTAATAAACGGCAATAAAGATACAGGATGTTAAAAATTACAAATTTTACTACTCATTCACTCACCCACTCATCAAAATTATGAAGTAGTTCCCGTCGAAGAAGCTTAAAATTTGGCATGGTGATAAGTCTTAGTATACAAGTAAAAGAAAAATAGGAGCCCATCGTTAAGTTTTTACCTTAAAGGCTTAAATCAGGCCCGTTTTAATGCTATAACGGTGACCAAGTCAAAAAACTAATTATAAGCAGAAACTCTAGCATTTAGTTTTTATAATAATAGTTCCCCGTAATAGGCCTCGAAGGCCCTTTGGGGTCGTAGCAGGATAGATCTGCTACAAATCTAGAGCCTACGGTACACAAAGGCAGTAACGTGGCCAGCGCTACGTACCGACCGCCTAATTATTACCCCAGAGTTTGACCTCCAGGTACTCATTTATTGCAGCCTGAGTCGAGCTGGGCCGTAAAAATGCCAGCGATCGAATTGGCGAGAGCGGGATTCGAACCCGCAACTCTTGGTTTCGTAGTCTAGCGATCTATCCACTAAGCTACCACGGCACTGCATTTAATTTTTAATTATTTTTAAATGAACTTCAGCAAACATTCTACTTAATTAAACTGTTGTCTCGGCTTACATAGTTGATTTTTTCTTACGTCGAATTAAAAATATTGCTAATTTGTTATTTATTCTTATTACATTTAAATCTCTATGATTTATTCTTATTAGGTTTATATCTTTTTATACACACTTTTTTAACTTTTTTAACCTGTATGCATTTTAGTTGAATGGCACAAAATCCGATACCTACATAAAAAAATTCACACTCCGAGAATATATTTTGTCCGTCACTTCCAGTTATAACTTTAAGTCCTAACTTTCTAATTACATATGAATGCATGGTTTGGATTATGGGAAATGATTAAATAAAAGTAAAACTATGAAAAAAGGAGGGAGATCTTTTAACATAAATATTAAAAATAACGCAAGTTTCTATCCAAAAACTTTCAGCCCATAAAAGTTATGACATCTAAGCCAATTAAGGCCAAATCATTTGATACGAAGATCAGATATAGAGTCCAACTGAACGCCATAAGGGCTTCCCCTTGTAAACCTAACCCAGCTCTATAATTTTGTTTTCTTTTTGGTTTATGTAACTATGTTTCTATCAAAAGCAATCAGTGTATTCAGTTTTTATTTTTTGGTAGTTGTTATTTCTTTTTAATTGTGCATGTTTATAGTGTCGTATTTTTATTCAAGGCCTATTTCAATATTTATTACCAATTAATCTTCCTTTGATTTCCTTATTTTCTGTTTAATTTTATTATTAATTTTTTATTTAGTCCTCTTTCATTCATTAACTGAATAATTTTTCTTGTAATCTAGTCTAAGTTTTTCGTATCCCTTGTATAAATTTTTCTTGCATATGTTGTTTGAACGAGTTGAGTAAATTCATCTTATCCAATTTCAAGGTGTTGCTTTTAGTTGCAAATGTTCTGTTGCGTATCTACTTATTGTTGTGCTTATTGTTCGTTTTGTTTAGTCATCTTTAAGTTTATCTGTGTCGCTTCTCGTTTTTGCTTTTATTTTACGCTGTTATTTTAATTGTACTTATACTTTAGTGGTAATTATTACATGATTCAATAAAATATCTGCACTGGGGTAACATTTGATTGCTGTAATTTCATTACGGTAGCGTTTGTTTACAGTCATAACATATATTTCTCACCACATCCTCTGTTCAACCCATGGAAAATATCTAAGTATATATCCATCTGGGGGGTAATTTAAAGGATGTATTTGTTATTACAAAATTTTTATCTTTACATAATTGAACAAAATAGTTTTCTCTTTCTTTTCTTTCCCACAATTCCAAATCTCCGACTATATCCTAGTCTCTACCTCTTCCAATTTTGGTACTAAAATCTTCCATGGTGATAGTTACGACGTTTTCCTTAAATTATTTCGTTATTGTATTTCGTTGCGCATAAAATTCTTTGAACACCTTCCTTTCTTGTAGTCGCATATGCTTGGACAATTTTAGGTTAAAAGGTTTTGCATTGATTTCTATCAGTGCTGTTCTATCTGAAAAAGGTGCAAGGTTTTTTACAGGAGGTTTGAAGTGATTTTTTGTAATAAACCTGTCGCCATTCTAGTGATTAGGTATTGTCTGAATGGTATACAATGTGTTTTTGCATTAAGTAGATATCTAAGTTGGGCAATTGTGGTTTAATAAATCCTGATACATCAACTTTTAAGTAATTTATTTCTTGGATTACACACCTCCACCAAAAAATCTAAAAATTACCCTTGGGTCCGGCTATGTCTACTAAATGTTGTTGGAGTCGATAAATCCGAATCCGTGGTTTATTTAACTCTATCATGTCAAAATTTTTCATTACCTCAAAAAGTAGGCCAAAACCCAATACTTTATCTATTGACCACTAAACCCCTATGACCCCATAACCCCATAACCCTTTAACACCTTAACCCCATAACCTCGAAATCCCATAACCGCAAAACCCATAACTCAGCAAAAAAAAAAGACTTATGCGCCATTTAAACCCTGAAACACAGTATGTTCGATCCATACGTGATTCTTGAGCCTTAAATCCATAGTTTCCAGTAACCCCAAAACTCCATAGCTCTATAACCCCATAAACCCGAAACTCTATAACCCAGTAAGAACGAGACTTTCGTTGGGGCAGCCTACGTTTTTTCAACCCAGGAATATCTACGAGAACGTAGTAGGTTACTGTTCCCTTTAGAGTGCTTTATTAGAGTATGTTCCTCGTGCCTCACATTATATAAATTATATAAATGTAAAAGATTGATTAAATTAGAACAAAAAAAACTCAATAAAAGACTACGTTTATTCATCTTCTTTAAACCTTTTATAGTAACGCATTTGTTTACTTTCAAAAGATCTATGAAGTGAATGCCGTTTATAATTTTTGTCTGTATCTCTTTTCAAATTCCAGCAGCAATTATAATCTCACCACATGTTCCTTGATAACGCTTCTCTCATATCTTTCATCACTTGATGACACCTTTCTCCATGTTCTTTGCTGTAATCGTAGAGTTTTCCTGAAAAGTAATCAATGTGTGAGTCTAAGAAATATAGTTTTATACTCACACTGCAGCTCAAATGCGATAGTTTTTCACCGTAGCACTTACCAATTCTTTATATTTTGGGCTCTTCATATTGCCCAAAAATGTTGAGCTACCTAGCGAAAATTGATCCACACAGCTTTCTATATCATGTAAGTTGTGAAATTAGCATAATTGAAGAAGACTCGGATCTGTAGACCATCGAAAATTCCTGCTTCTAACTTAGCTTTACTTAGTTTTGGCATTTTACTCGCTACTTATTTAAAACACTGACTGTTGTCCAGAGCCTTCACAAGTTTCATCAAACCAAGTTTTAGATGAAGTGGAGGTAACAATATCTTCGTTTCATTTACGAGTGGTGATCTAATGACGTTTGAAGACCCAGGTTGTAATGGCACTCGTTTAGGTCATTCCTTATTAGAATAGTGATTTTTACGATTCCTACTATCAAAGAGACAAATAAACAAAGGAAATTTAATGTTTCAACTCTGCATTTCCGGAATAATACCTATGATTATCTAATGATTTTGAAATTTCCACATATTCGTCACTGGTGTTTAGAAGAGTTTATTTTATTAAAAATAATCTTTAGTGTCATATATTTCTTTGACAACTAGTTAATGTGCAATTGAGATGGGGGCTAATACCTTAGTGTTATGCAAAAGTATCGCTTTAAGACTGTTTATAAAAGAGTCTACAAACAGGCGCCACTTTTTTGCCTTGTAAACACAATCTTTTATACCGTTGCATATCAATGGCATTGTCGTGAGTAAAAAAAGGTGTGAATTCTTTCTTCCTATTCCTATATATGGTTATTTTTGCAGATTTATCAAGGAAATTTTTTTCTTTCAATCTAGAGGCCAGAAGTTCACGAGCCTCTTTTGATAATCCCAACTCCCTCCCTAAGTCACTTAATTCTTCTTAAGTGAAGAGTTGTGTCATCGAATTTTTTGATCCCCGACCCCCTTCGGTTGCACTCGATCTGTCAGATTCCATCTTAGTATCACTCTCAGTGAGCACTCCGTCACTTGTATCCATTTCTACTATATCTTTTTCATCCATTCTTTTGGCATCTCTCTCAACATGCTCTTTTCTTGAGACGACCAATCTTGGTTGAAGTTAAAACTGCGGGGATAACTTTGCTTGTTTGAAAATTCTTGATTTTGAAACGATTTTTAGCATTGTAACCCCCAATGTTCGTCATGCAGAAGAAATAGTTTTCTTTAGATTCAGACATGTCTCATGCAGCAGGTGTAATGTATTTCAACTGTGCTAAGTTTTTAGTATTGTGGCAGTTTAGTCAAAATTCTATAACTGGTTCTACAAGTAGCATGGGGAACACAATTTTGGCCCAGATTTTAAATTTCCAACTCAAAACAATATTTATACGTTTTAATAACAGCGTCACTAATTTTTTTCTGGGAGTTAGGTGGTTGATAAATACCACAAACATAACAGAATGTGTTTGATTTACTAGAATCATCCCATATATGTGGATTATAACATCTCATAGATGTATCATGTCTTCTATCTTTATACTTATAGAAGCCAAATAATCCATCTCTACGAAGCTACGGTCTCGTGATAACGATGCCTGCGGGCCCGCTTTGTCACCCTGACCAGCCACCAATACTGAGGCCCCGTCCCCTGAATCGTAAACTTTTTTCGTGTGTTTGCTATGACGGCATGAACGCCGTTATCCAGAGTCTTTGCCGGATCACGAAATAACTCCGTTGTCCACCGTCAACCGCGTGGAGGTGCCCTGGATTGCAAACACGAATAAGTAGTACAACAATGATGCACGAAGTTTCAAATCATTAGAGTTCTTACATAAGTCTATTCTTTACTGGGTTTTGAGGTTATAGGCCTATGGGCCTATAGAGTTGTTGAAGAATATGGGTTTAAAGCTCAAGAAGCACCTATGGATCGAACATACTGCGTTTCAGGATATAAATGCTCATAAATCTCTTTCTTATCGGGTTAAGGTGTTAAGAGTTTAAGGGGTTAAGAAGTTATAGGGTTAAAGGCTCAATAGAAAAAGGATTTATTGGGATTTTGGTCTACTTTTTGAGGTTATGAAAATTATGACATGATGGGGTTAAATAAACCCCGGATTCGGATTCAACAACCCCGAAAACATATAGTAGACATAGTCAGACTCCAGGGGTAACTGCTTTTATTTTTTGTGGAGCTGTGTTATATTAGCACCCTTTGACTATCCGCCGCAGATTAGAGACCACAATTAATTTCTTGCGATATCAGTGTATATCTTTAAACTGGTTCGCGTGCTTCTTCACATCCTTACGTCGTTGACTATCTTAGCAGTTGCTTCGCCTTCCGGTTCAATTTCTTGTCCTTATCTCATTTTGTTAGTCTACCTATAGCTGCTGACAATTAAAGGAATATCACTTACACCGGCATCAACTAATGTCAAAATATGTTTCAAGAGTGATACAAGAAGATTTTTGTTTAGTTTGCAATAATAAAAATAAATGTTCGTGCCTTGTAATGAGTGATACGAGTTAAACTTTAGGACGTTTCTTCTGAATAAAACATTAAATATTATAGCAATAAGCCTTTTTCTCTGAACAGCTCTAGATAAAAAAGTTTAATGGGGTTAGATCACAAGACCACGGTGGCCAATCGATGCAACTTTGCGAGATAACACAATTAGTAAAGTTTAAAGTAAAGTGTTCAAACGACATGTCATTCAAGTTTAAATTGTTGGTTTCAGACATAAAAAGTAATTTAACATAGCCCGATAGTGTACGTCATTAACAGTAACAGTAAATCCTCCAGCCAACAATGAACACCAAACAGTGCATTTTTGTAGATAAATTTGTTTTGTGAATAACACGTAGGTTTTTACTACCTCTAAATTTTACTTAATTAGCACATTACGGCGTCAAAAAGTGGTTGAAGTTTCTTTTGCGTAATTGTAACTGATCGTCTGTTTTCATAATCAACTCGAATAATATCGAAATATTAACGCTGTGATGTTTTTGCTATGTGGTTAGATATCAATTGTATAAATACAAGCTTCCAACTTTCACAGAATTTCTAAAATAATTTCAATTCGCTTCGCTTTTGGTTTGACAACACGATAACAGAAAGATGCTGTTACGTGTTAGCCCATGTATTCGATTTTATGTATTTATACATTACATGTGCGTTAATAATCAAGATTTACATGTACATATATGTATTATAATAACCTTAAAGTATTTTAAAACATTTTTTTTTTAGTATTTAAACCAATATACACATGCTTGTAATATAATCTGCTTTAATTTAATAAATTTATATGAAGTACGTTTTGAAGTCTCCATTTTTTTTCTCAACAGAAAGAATAAGTAGAATAGTAAAGAACTTGAGAAATATTTTTGAATTTTAATATAAATTGCAGCATCATACAATGTATACAAGTGGAATTTCCGCCATTTCAGTGAGTGTTGTTCTGTATACTTTAAATGGCGACGTTTAGTGTTTAAGAATAATGTGTAATCATCCGTTTTCTTTTCTTGCGTGGTGACACCCCCATGAAATTCATTTCCAATTGAATGATATATGCGGTAAAGACGTTATGGTTGTTAAAAATTTGTGTGTTTGCGGATGAAAAAGTATTAAAGAGAGTTGTGTGACAATAAACCAAAGTAATCTCGGACACGAAGCAGCCGGACCGAAACCATGCTTGCGAGAGAGAAGCAAGATGTTATAGAAGACTGTTGATTAGGTGATCTTTAAACTTGACATTTTGTAAGATTTGTGAAATTCATTATGTATGATGACTTAAAAATGCGGAAAGTCTTGACGAACACAAGGCAATGTCTCAGGAAATTTTGACACGTAATGCCGCCATGAATTTCTGACTATGAAATACACTCCCCATGACGGCTCATTTTCCAATCGAACCGCTGTTATGTCAGCGATTTTGTAGTAGGCAAAATACACCCCTAAAGAAGTGTTTTCAAGAGCGATAGAATCACGACAACGACATTATGGAAAATATGTACGTCTAGATAGATATTACGTTAAGAAGCAACAGAAGTTGCAACTTTTTTGAATAGGAAAAAGATTGGAAACCTTAGAAATTGAACGCAAATCGTATTTAAGCTGTCCCAAGCCTTGTAGGTAACTTGGTTTTAAAACACTCGACAGGCAAAGTATCGATAAAACATTTAAATTCTTCCACTTAATATTTATCTCTAAATCTATGTAAGGTAGATAAATATTGTTAAATGCACTTTATTGATATATCACCAAAACACTTAATTGAAAATCTGTCATAAATCAACTACCATTTTAAATTATTGTGATAAGACAGGCCGCCAAGGAAGCCATTTTCAGTATACATTCTAAACCCGCGCGCCGGAACTTTTCAATACAAGAAAAATTTACGTGTTTCAGAAAATTAAGTTACATCCCAAAGAAAGAACAAAAAGTTTTCAATTCCAAACTTGTACGCTCTATCTTCATATAGGCGGAATATATGGCGTTCGCATCAAATTGTAATTCCTTGGAATTGAGCCGACAAGTCAGGCTTAGTATTTTCGATTTCCGTTCTCGCGGAGCGCCCGCATGGGGAAAGACCTAGAAAATAGTGTTTGCTCACCTATATTTACGTAGCCTAGACGCGCATATAGAACGGGGAAAAGCCGTTTAGATCGAAGTCATTTGCCTGACAAACAGGTGTCTCCAAATGGAAACAACACGTATTGAGCTGCCTCCTCGGCCGAACGAATGTGCAGCTCACGCATAAATTTCAATTATACGCTTGTTAGCAAGTTTGGAACTTGCCGCGTATAATGTATTAATTTAGCGAGTCCCTTTTAATTAGTATAATTATAAAATAATGTCGCCAAGGTCTAATTAGTGCAGACGTACATGACTCTGTTACTTAAACAGTTGTATAAACCGTTATTTAGTTGCGGGGTTATTAGAACTGCGTGAAGACGGTAACATTTGGAGTCCGGGCGGGAGCGGCGGCGGCGGCGACAGACGGGGATGTTTACGTCGCGATATTGTCGGCTCCAGGACGCGTGCTAAGGAGAAGAGGGAATTATTAAATGTCACCTCAGTGATCCGTACATTACCGAAGCATCCAAGCGGAAGTAATAACAAATAGATTGAAAACACGCCTCTAATAATCCCGAATAAACCTCGGAAGCCCTTCTTCTCGAGCTGCACTTCCAGCAGCCGCGTCGCTAACCGGAACTCATCGAGCCGTCTGCCACCACCTCTCTGCCCTAACAAATTCCGCGGTTTAGACACGCGGGCGGCGACCCCCATAAAGAACACCTAGATAACACCGTATTAAGGTTGTTCGCCCCTTCCGCAGCCCTTTGCATACCTATCACAAGGTGTTGCATTTAAATTTCAAATGCACATCGATTCGGCGGGAATCGGCGCGGCAGTGGCGGGCGCGCTCCTCTTCGCTCGCCCGCGTCCTGCTCGGCCGGAGAGGGACGGCGCGCGCCCAGATTTTATTCAATAAAGAATATGATGGATAAAGTTGCGTGCGTATGACAATTTATCAAGAGCCTGTCAAACAGCCTCATTGTTCGACTTCCGCTGCCGCTGGAGCGTGGCCGCTTAACTTTTTTGAGTCGGGCAAAATCGCGGCAAGATCGTTCCGAGGCGCCCGGATTATAATAAAGGGCAGTATTATTTAACGGCTCTTCGGGCCAGGCACCCAACCCTTTGTGCCTGGGCCGGCTAAACGAACAAAGCTTAGGTAATAAAAATCTCACGCTCCGATGCCATAGGCACGATTCTGATAGGTTCTGGCGTTAATCTTGACCCCAGTCCCACAAATCAACCTGTTTTATGCACCTCTGGCTCCTTAAAGTACACAATGACTTACAAATACATTGTCCTGTAAAATGTTGTCACTCTACTGTACAAAATATGGTTAAATAACCTGCCTTAATAAACTTAAATACATTGGCAAGTTACAGGACTGAACACAGTACTGGCAAGTCATTGACCTAAATCAAGACTGAGTTATTGTTACAAATAATTAAATGGTATTTATACTTATTGGGAAAATTAAAAGGAAAAGTTTTTACATTCTAATAAGTTCTTAATGATAATGGCAGGTAGTTACATAGTTATCAGTTATATAACTCTTCTTCTCTTAAGTTTGAACGTCCTCGTTCAACGATGGGTATAGTTTAGCCCCACCTTTCGAAACTCGTTCCTATCGATTTTTATAATTTTAGATTTTTTACAAAATAGTTTATAGAGTCTATGTCTGAATACAATTGTAAATGAAAAGACAATTAACATTATTACTGTTAAAAATAATGTTAATATATAAGGTACATAGTTTGTGGCGGAGCTGAGTGATGATGGTTTGTCCAATACTTTAGCTTTTGTTTGTAGACTTTGGATATCCTAGAGATGTTCCGATTTATGTTTTACGTAGAATGAACTTTGTAGGTCCACTCTTTAAATTTGTTGGCTAGGTATGTTGTATTTGTATAGTTTTTTGCTGATGATTTGATCTTCGATTATGATGCTGCACTTGGGATGGAGAATGTAGTTGCCTCGAATGGTGTATTGGTGTACATCGTGCTGACAGGTTTCGACAACGCGTTCTGGCTTACTAAATCTGGTGATGATTCCTTCATCCAGAACTAAATGAGCTTGATGTCACCTCGTAATCATACATGTACTTAAGTGCCTCAATTCGCAATCCGAGTGAATGTGATTATAGCAGACTATGTGAATCATGGTGTTACCGCACAGGTTCATCCAGCGTTCCTTGGAATTCAGTTGTAGGTGGTAATTGGTCAGAGGCATTAAAATTTTACTAAGAATTAGAGAAGGCATCGATTTCAAATACTTTTTATCTTATAGGATTGAGGATTAGAACTTTTAAAATCATTACCAATGTGTTATTAGTAAACATCATCGTAAATTTGGAAAGTTCTAGTATTTCAAACATGCATATCGTCAAGTGGTAATAAATCTCCTTTGCCATAAATTTCTAAAAGATGCTTAAAGATTTTGTCTAATCCTTCCAAGGTAATGATTTCTACATTAGGCATTCCCAAATGTGCTAGATTTAAAATTCGTTCTAAAATTTGAATGTGTAAATGTTCTAGAGTTAACAATTGAGTCACATGTGTTGTATTAGTTATAGACTTAATTACATTAATAGTTGTATTTTGATAATTAGTTGAAAATTGTGACTATAACTATTTGTAATATGTTGAACAAAAAAAATGATATCTGCTATTTTAGTAATTTGTTTTTTCTGATTTTCAAAAAGCAATTATAAATTAGTGTTAATGTTTTGCAAATCGTTTTCGTCCAAATTTTCTGTCTTAAATTTGATTCTAGTTCCTAGAAAGTTTAATAGAATTCTTTTCCTTTTTATTGCATTGAATTGTGTCATTAAATTATTTTCGTTACACTTATGTCCTAGAATTGCGCTATTTGCCAACGGCTGTCTAATATTTATTTGTAGTTGCGTAATATTGTAATAGAAATAAAACTTATGATAGTGACTATGTATTTGGGCAGTACCTAGCTCTTCGGGTAGTATCCGTTTATTTCAATTAGATAGAGTTAAAGTTAATTAGGAATTGGTAATTTTATTTTTTGGTGAGACACCAATGACATTTGTGTCATCTATGTGAGTGATCTGTAATTTTTCGTACAGTGGATCCGTTTTACCAGGTTTATATTTCGTAATAAATACGTGTTCTGCATCAGTATCAGTTAATTATTGATTTTGTTTAGGCACCTTTAGGGTTCTTTTTGGTATATTTTGTCTATAAACGGTAGCAATTCATTGCCTCGTTTGTTATTATAATTTTCGTAGATTGTTTCGTTTAAGACGACTTCTATATCATATGGACCATAAAGAATAAAAAATTTTTTTTTATCATAGGTCCTTTAGTAAAAATTTAATACATATAGTTGGGTCTCAATATTTCTCGACACATCTGTTTCAGGTCATGGTCTATTGCAACTTCTCTTATGAATATTGCGTAATTTAATTGTTAAATTGTTGTTTTAGTTGGACTTCGTAGTTTTTCCGAAAATAAGAATTATTCTGTTAGAAAAATTGTTAACCGGATATTCAAATATGGGGATCACCTTTCCATCGTCGTTGTTGCAGCGCCAGTTAAATAGCTTGCATTACTACACTTAAAAATAAATTTATTGGCAAGTTAAAGGATTTAACGCAGTACTGACAAGTCTGTGATCTAAATCAAGACTAAGTTATTGTTATAAATAATTAAATGGTATTTATATCTATTAAGAAGGTTAAAAAGGAAAGTGCTTACATTATAAGTAATTAGTAAGTTGTTGTGTTTATATTATAATAAGTTCTTAATGATAATGGCAGGTACTTACATAGTTATCTTATGTCATCCTTATTACAAGGCTTAAAAATTGAAAAACTTAAATGTCATGGAGAGTGATGTTCTAATGAAGATTATTTAAAAAACTATATTTACATATACGCAAAATATAACTTAATTACTATATAGTATGTTTGGTGCTCATCTCTAAACCCGTGTCCCATCTCTACGGTAACCTTTGCTGTCCGCCGGCCGACCCTCGTCGCAACACGAGTTTTACCGCCGCCCTGCATTCCGATTTGAGCCCTCGTGAGCGAAGGAGCAAGCCAGCCGACCAGGTGCTTGCTTCACGCTGTCGCTTTATATTGTACGTTCCTCCCCGTCCGTGGTGCCCCAAGATTGAACAGTTCGAGTTGAACCATCGTGAGCGACGGAGCAGAGCCAGCCCCAAGATTGAAGCCGCCAGCCAGTCGACCTAGGTGCTTTATTGCGCTGTTCTGGTACGCTGTCGTTGCCTACTGTACGTTCCACCCCGTCCGTGGTGCCTCAGGATTGAAGCCGCCAACGAAGAGCACGACGAAATCTGCCATCCATGTTACCAGAGACCATCACTTGCGTCAGGAGAGCGCACAACTGACCTGCCGCCCACCATATTTGCAGATATTCAAGTATAGTTGTATTGTTCGTTTATTTTTCTCAGTTTCATTGTTCGATTAATTGTTACTTTAGGATTAATTTTAATCTTGTCCAATATATAGTTTACACAGCTCCGCTATGTTTTATTTCCTGTTTTGCTTATCGAGTCACCTTATTGAGCTTAATTATCAAACATTTTTTATTATTTAAAAAACTATATTTACATATACGCAAGATATAACTTAATTACTATATAGTATGTCTCAATGTTTATGTAAAGTGAATCATTAGGTGGACTGATTTAAATCTTTTTAGTCTTCTAGCCTAGCCTTCGTAATAGAACAATGTGGATACCAGTTCATTCGGGTGTATCGTTAATCTGTCCTTGTATTTGAGGCTGATGTTTGTAATTTCTCTCCATATTGTGAGTATGCCTAGATCAATACAAGGTGCGTTATGAAAGTAATGCGCATGGTTCTATAAAAACTGATTTATCGATCCGATCTGAACAAATCATCAGAACTCTTCAAAATAAGCTCTCCACGTTCTCCACGGATTTCTTTGAGCTCTTTCTTCAAACCAGATTGGGACTGTATGGGGAACCACTGGGGTGTTGCTCCGGGCCAGAAAGTCGCCAGCGAAAAGGCCATGTGGCTGGGTGCATTACCATGGTAGATTTTGATCAAGTCTTTGATGTCCCTCCTGGCGCGGGCGACTCTGCGTTTCAATCTCTTCAGCACTCTCACGTAAAACACCGCGTTGACAGTTTTGTCCTGGCGGTACAAACTCGAAATGGGCGTCCGGAACCTTAAACGACTTGTACCATCTTCCGACTTGCGATCTTGATAAGCAGTCGTCTTTGAAAGCCTCTTGAAGCATCTGGTACGTTTATGTAGCATTTTTCCCAAGCCGTACGCAAAATTTTTTCGCGTATCTTTGTTCGGGTGAATCCTTTATCACGCCGTGTTACAACTTGCAAAACAAGCTTCACGCGGAACGAGCTTTTGACGCTCCGGCTACTCGGAGCAAGCTGAGCCGGGTCGCGTTTTGGAAAGGCAGACCCTTCACTACTTTATGTACAGCCGCGTAGGACAAAAATCATGCGCATTACTTTTATAACAAACCTTGTATGTATTAATGTTTCGTACATACCATGATGTTTTGACTATCGCGCAGAGTAGTTTATTTTACAGTATCTACAATATTTATATATTGGATGTTGTTTCGTGCACATCTATAAACCATCTTCAGCCATAATCTCATATCTACCCGCAACCTTCATTTGTCGGCTTGCCCACCTTTATTTACAACTAAAAGATATTTTACCACCGACCCAGCATTCAAAGTTCAACCTTTCTGAGAGACAGAGCGTAGCTAGCCGCCAGCCGAGGCTGACCAGGTTTTGTACAAACCCGATAGCGTGCTTTGATAGCGCATTGTCGGTTGCCTTTTTTGTGTATTCTGCACCCGTCGATGGTGCTCCAAGAAGTATACATATAGCAAAGTAAGAACCCACCCCCGGGTTTGACGCCGCCAAGCCAAAGCACTCTGATATTTACCGCCAAGCTATAAGAGAACGTTACGTGTGGTAAGTCTCTTTTAGTTGTTCCGTCGTGAATTTGAACCCAACAGCACTTTTTTCCCGTAGTCTGGAGAGTTCGCACCTGATCTGCCGCCCACCTTATTTTAATCTTATTTAATTTCCTTTCATTAATTTTTTTGTTTGCTTCATTCATCTTTCATGTTATTTTGTTATCAATATTTATTTGTGCTAAATATATAGTTTAAATAACTGTTTTGTTTTTTTGAGTTAATTCTAATTGTGCTTAATATCAAACAGATGTACCTGCAGAGCCTTGTACTTGGTATGCTATAAGTTCAAACAGGTTTTAGGTTGTCTTATTGTTATTTTCAGTAGATGGCTATGCCTTTCTGCCACTCATCCAATGGATTTGGCTACATTTTATTACCAATTGTTTTCTTTTGGCAAAAATATATGTGCACCATGTTGGTCGCCTATCTGGATAAAGCCTTAAGAATTTCACTGTTTTACTTTTCGTTATCTAAGTTTCAATTAATAGTGAAGGGAGGGGGCAGCTTCAATGGTTTAAACCTGATGTGTTGTATGAATTTAATTTTGTTTCGCCCTTTGTACGTTAAATTTTAGCCATTATTCGAACAGGTGTGGCTGGTTTGCAATGTTTGGGAGGATTTAATATGGTTTTCATAAGATGCTAAACTTTTTAAGTCATTAGCGTAGGTAGCAATCGTTGTTTGTCTAATCTCTGGTCATATATAGAGTATAACGTGGGCTCAAGGACACTTCCTTGTAGGACTTAAGATAAGACAGTGTAGACTTTTTCATATCTAACTAATGTTACTGTAAGATAGAACTTTAATAAAATGCACTTAAATTTGTAGGGTAAGCCTGTCTACTAAACTTTATCAAACATTTGACTTACGTCTACTCATAGAGCTGTTTATTTGATTTACTAGTCGATGTACTTATTTCATAGTTCCACAACCCTTTCTAAAACTAACTTGGTGTGTAGATGTGAGCTGAAGTAGGTCAATTATTAGTGACAATCGTTTAAGTAATATTTTTTTAGAACTTTAAAAAAACTGATAGTTTTGTATGAAGGTTTTAGTATTATGACTAATTGCACAATTTTCTATTAGCAGGGATATATGTTATTACTTTGAAATCCTTTTAGTATTTTGCCGGTAAGCAAATTATATTCCAGTGCTCTTTTAGAATCGATGCCATGGAATATAATATTTTCTATTTCTCTTTATTTACCTTACTTAGACAAAAGGCCATCTGGTATAAAATTTCTAGCTGTTTCTTAATTTCTCCTTTAAGTGTTGATAGCTGAAGTAGATTAGATTGGTTTCAATCTAGAAACATCTCTTCTTATTATGTTTCTATTTTCCAGTCAAGGCGGTCCATCCGGAAACAAGTTTTGGTATTGTCAGGGTCAGATATTTTTATTCAAAGGATAACCTTGTAGTTTCGTCAGTACTTTCCACAACTCGCGATAGGTCATTTTGTCCTGTGAAGAATCCTTGGTCACAAGATAGTAGATATTTCTGCCACCGTGATGCTTGCGCAGTATCTTTCCGACTTCTAAACGCTGTTTCTTTAATTCTTTTAGTGAAACAAATTTCGAAATACACAGAGGAATTTAGACCACGTGCCACACAATGAGTCAGTGTGTACTTTTCTGATACCTTGAATAGATTCTTTTACACTTCTCTGGTGATATCACAACGTACTCGCGGGATTCGACTCACTGAACCCTTACACTTCAAAGACATTAGATTCCTTAAACGTAGCATTCCATGTCTAACCTTCTATCTGACTGTGGATGTAACGGAGTTGTTCTGGTTTTCTTAATGACCAGCAGTTTGCAAAATTTTGTAAACACTTCTCATTTAAAATTTCGACTCTGATGTGAATGCAGTACTAGTGGCACTCCAAATCTGTTAATCAGTTCTTTTACCAACACCTTAGCTATGGTTGTGGCTTATTGATTTCGTAATCCATAGGCTCTCACCCATTTGCTAAAATAGTCCATCGCCACTAAAAGAAATTTATTTTCAGTTAGTTCTAGGGAACAGATGAGCTATGTATGTTAATAGCAATTCTCTTGAAAAGATTTCTGATGTTATACTGTCTTATCGATGTTTTCTTTAATACCTTTTTACAGTTCATCTAACAAAATCTCTTTCAAAATTTCACCAAAATTAAAATGTCGACGGATTTAGCAATAAGTAGTGTTGAGGCTTTGATTATACTTTACTAATCTAGACTTTTTGTAGCTTTCTTATAACTGTGACAACATGTTCATTGTACTGCCTTTCAAAATAACTTCTTATGTAGGTAGCTAGTATTGCATTAAGCACGTTTTAGGTCAAGCTTCTTGACTTTCACTCCATTAATGCCCTTTATCGTCAGAAGCTTGAGTGGGCAAATCTAGCCTGCATCTCACTTTTCACTTTCTCTGATCAGCTACTGTACTCTCGTCGCTGATCGTCCAGGATCACTGTTTTCCTTACACAAAAACACATTTTTGGATTTTTAACTTCATATTAGTGATCAATTGTTGGAATAGGTGCTTTAGGTTCCTTAGATACTCTTTGAGCATTTTTCCAGTTTATATTATATCATCTAAATAGAGCAAATCGGTTTTCCAGAACAGCCCATTAAGCAACATCTCCATTGATCTTTTAAAGGTCAAAGGAAGATTACAAAGTCCAAATGGCATTAGTGAATGCTACTCATGAAAGCTGTATTGGATTTCTACTTACTAAATCTAAGGTTCAGAACCATTAGGACACGTCGTTCACTCCATTATGAAACTCCTATTGCCCTCTTTTCTATCTAGTCGTGATCAGTACCGGTGTCTATTTTGTGGCGCACAATATTTGTCATACCTTTTAAACTCTTGTCGTGTTGGAATATTTCTTGATTCCGGTGCAACAGATCTTTAACTTTAATCTTGGATTAGCTACTGTAAATCATCTGACAGGATGTCGGCAGTATCACTGTTTTCAATTAATCAGGATACATTTTGGACTTTTAACGTTGCCTGGATTAGTGATCGATCGTTGATGAATAATCAGGATGGCTCTTCTAGTTGAAAGATCGCAATCCAGAACTGCATTTACCACCGATTCATTTGCAATTCTATATGGTATCATGCTACTCTAAATTTGCTTCGAATCGGTTTTCATTACTTGAACAGCCCATTTTATCTTACAATATCTCCATGTTATCTTTTAAAGGTCCAAAGGTAAAATGTCTACAAATTAAGTCAGTTTTAATGGCATCACCGTGAATTGAATGTGGACTATCCGATTGAAATGCAGCGCATCGCAAGGCATCCCCATGGATGGGCTTACGCTAAAATATAAAACCTTATAACTCCGGGCAATCGAGTTGGAAGCGTACGGTGAATAAGCCGGCAGGTTCTTCATCTGATGGAATGTTTGTGTCTCTATTGATACCAGGCATGCGTCGTGTAATTCGCTCTAAAACCAGAAGGAGCAACAGTTGCCGCGTCTGTGGGACAGCTATTAGGTCATAATCATCTCTATTCATTCGCCAAGGAGTCTGGCCACTAGAATTTGCCGATTTAAAAAATTTAGAGGCCGGCCGATTGGTCGTAAGCAACACGTAGAGAAAAGTGTAGACGATAAATAATTCTCCTCACCATTTGTAAAAGCAACGCATAGTTGTCTGACACCTTCGATGATTAGATTGAAAGTTACAAGATGAATTGAAAAGCTGAACTCATCATTTTTATACAATTTTTCATAATGCTTCTGACTGAAGAAGCAGAATCATATAGCAAATGTGGCTAGCATGGAACATGCAGCCATTATTCGCAATATAAATGAAGAGTGTGGCGAATATTTACTGATGATGGAAAAACTTTTTCCAAAATTATTGTAATTTTGTACAGATGCTTGTAAAGTAGTGTCAGTATTCCATTATCTAAAAACAATTTCTGATGGATAATATAATTTCACTGCTAACTGGTCTCTATGATTCACAAGTCAAAGCATTTAGACATTAGGTAGTATAAAACTAATTACAGCTTTCGTTGATGTAGCTCTTATTGTAAATCTGGACAATACTCAGCAACAGTATGAAGTTGAGGGACAAAAAATTTGCGAGAAGCGATCGACTGTATTCGCTGTTAGGCAAGCGCCAGGAGCTTGAAGAAAACATGAATTAAATCAAGAATATACTGACATACATGTTCAAGTCTGTATTTGTTCACCGCTACCGTGACACACTGCATAAAATACGAGCTATTGCTATGACTGAAATTGGAGTTTTGTGCCAACTTTTTTAATTACAATAAAGTGGATATTTTTAATTAAACAGATTCCTGTAACCTTCCCGAGGAAATATTTAATAGTCCCAGCTGTTCTGTTTTAATTTAAAAATAAAAATATTAATCAAACTTTTTGTTCTATTTAATTTTCAAATTCGGAAACTGCCATAATAGGGCAGATGATATCTTGTATATGATCAAATTGTTTCGACTAGATATTAGGCTCTAAGAATGAACAAGAAGCTAAGTGCTGATATTATTGCCTTTGCTTTATTAATCTTCCTATTGTTGCATGTTTTCCAGATCATTTTTTTTGTCCAGAACCTTCCCAAGGCAGTTGGTTTCCTCCTTTCAAGGTATCTCCATACCAATGATCTTAAGGTTCATTAAGTGATCTCATCAGTAAAGTTATTTTTTGGCTAACGACAACCACCGAGCGTTTTTGTTTTGGTTGATGTTCAGTCTCCATTTTTGCGCCAATTTCCTAGGAGGTTTGATTTCTCTTGTGAGCATCATTTTGGTCACAAAGAATAAACTCAACTGTGTTGTCTGCACACTGAGCCAGTATAGTAGATGGCGTCGTTGGCATACCAAGGACAGGACAAAGCCTTAGAGCACGTCGACTCAGAGTCGCTTCTCCGATGACCTTACGTCACTAAAGCTTAAAGCGAACCAGTTAAACTATCAGCAGCAGAATTTTGATAGAGAGGGTTTTATACACTAACCCGTTGAGTCGAATGTCTTGGTCATGTTGAGAAATATAGTAATTCTGTTGTTTTTTTTATATAGTCCTCGGTGATGCGTTTCAGTACCATCAAAATCTGAAGGGTATTAGAATAGCCGGAACAAAATTTTGACTGACTCTCTAGAATTAGTATTTGATTTCTGTCTTCAAATGTCTGTGGATTACTTGCTCTAAAATCTGTTCTATGATCAATAGTAGTCTTATTGTTGGACAGTCCTGGTAAAATTCCTTTGAGTTTTCAAGCTTGAGGAGCATAATAATATTTGCTACCTTCTAAAGACTAAGCGTTGGGGATTGTGCGTGGTTTGGGATACCATCCTTTACCTCTATATGCGCCTAACCAAAAGATCAATGCGATTGATTTGGTTTTATCTGAAGCAATGTAAACGACACCAAATTTTTTAAGGATGGATGGTAAGGTACAAGGCCGGCTGCGTAGGGCCTTAACTAATATCCAGAGGCTGCTGTACGAGTACCTTCAGATTGTACTTTCAAGCAGCGTTGCGGTGCTTTGCAATAACGGATGGATTCCTGGATGGACGCGGTGAAATATAATAATATATAGCACCCTCCAAGTATTTTCATAATATATTATGGAAATTGGTAACATGGTCTACCTTAAGTAGATGATGAATGCCAATCATGAAATTTGAAAGCGAAATAAGACCTAGTCGGTTCCATCTGGTCTTTAAAAGATGATCGTGTTGAAAACGTTTATGCGACCAGTTAGGCCGTAGTAGGTAGAATCTAAGCATCCTACTACCACGAGAATTTAAGGTTGGTTTAATTTACAAAAATTTCTACTATCGGTGTTGGCCAAGCGTTATTTCATAAAGAACGTACAGAATTTAAGTTTCATTGTAATACCGTTGCGATGTCCTCTTTAAAGGTAGCGCTCGGGTCTTTATAGAAGAAGAGACGCTCGTTGTAGACGGAGGCTAGCTTAACAGCTCCGTGATCCTTTGTGTGGGATGCTCCAAGTTTTTTATACCCAGAGCTAAGCTTGGTAGTGCTTCAGGTAGAACTTGATAGAAATTTAAGATTTTTGATTTTGAGATGAGCCTTTTGGAGCAAGACGACATCCAGGTCATATCTGCAAGTAAACTTTAGAATCTAATGCTTTTTTGTCTTTGAGGACATTTGTATTTCAGAAGGCAAGTCTAATTTCTGGTAAAGCTCGCAAACCCTAAGAAGACTCTATAGCAAGTAAAGTTATAACGAGGGTGCTGTCCTTTTTAACGCAGTCACCCGAGTGATCTTTGCTATAAATTTCACATAACGGGAGTCGACGTTATATTTTTTGGCATCTATGCCACTACTCTATGGTCTTCTTATTCATAAACTGCTTTTTCGGAGACCACTACGTCTTATACGTTATGTTGATTGTAAATGGCGCAAGCAACTTGTACCACTTCAATAAACATTAAGAGCGTTGGGTAGTTGTGGTGTAAGCGCCGTATCCTACAGATAGATAGCACCTGGCGCCCCAGTTCGAAGAGATCTTTTTTGACATTCATCTTAGAATGTCGCTGAAAGTCCACGGAGAGTTGTTCTGAGTGGCTTCTCCGAAGGGAGTAGATTAGTGTATCTGCGTAGCTTCTAACACGTATATGATGTGTTTATAGTCTTTCTCCGTATAAGAGATAATGTGAATGGATTGTCTCATGTATTTGACTTTTGTAAAATTAAGATTTCTTCTATTATCTGTTTCTGCAGTTTTATTTTGCTCATTGCAGATCTCCAACAGAGTTCTAGCACAGTTCTGCATTGTTGCTGCGCTCGCTATATACGCACTATTGACACAGGTTTTTGTAGAATTTGCACTATAATGATTAATAACAGACAACTTTATATACTGCAAAACTAACCGATACAAACACTGCCCAGAAATATAACAACTAACGCTCACTTACGCAGCGCACCTGACTAAATGAATCCATCCACATGCACTGTTTGCACGCGATTTATGTAAGATTGTATCAGGTTTAAGAATCATTGCATATTTATAATTGGAAATATTACATATTGATATTCAACAAATGCTACAATAAGCTCATAAGGACAGGCTATTAGTCTTAACCAACAAGTCCATTTGAGCATGAAGTGAGAGACAACGAATTGCCAGTGCCATAAAAATAAAACCATGCAACGAAGAGAGACAAGCTTAACATAAATTAAGGCAAATCAAGCTGCCTCAAGATGGCAATCTTTTCACTTGAACTATCGAAATAAAGAAAAATGCTCTGTGCTAAAATTTTCACAAAACAAAGCCCGATGGTTCTACAAGAGGACAAACAATGGAACTATTCTAAGAATATGGCAAAAATGAAAATTTACTATCTTTATTACAATAAAATAAAGTACTCGGAGCAAATACGAATACAAATTACTATGTGAAACGATTCTTGGCACTCGCGCATTTCCTATTTCAGTGAAATGCCTAATTAAATAATGAATATGAATATTTAGCTTGTAAAAAGCTGTTACGACTAACTTCTAAATGAGGCCTTCCTTCCTAATTATCTGCTTCCAACAAAATAACCGAGTTTTATGCTCAGAGAACTGCGCCGTCGGAAGATCGAGTGCTCCAAGGGGAACCATAAGTGACATAAGTGCAGCGCGCGGCGCCAAAACTTCCACTAGCCGACAATAGTTAAATAACATAAAACAGGGCGTTTTCAGCGATTTCGTGTAACTACTTTAGATGTCAATCTGGCACCGGTATTGAATCAGTAAATTACTTCGCCTGCTTAGGCGAGATAGAGATGTAGAGCAACCTTCCTGAGATTAGACTATTACGTGACAGCTTCCAGTTTATTACAATACTGCCGTATCCACTTACACTATATCACCTGAGTTACAGCCTGCCGCGAGGAAGCAGGTATTTGCTGAACTCTCAATACGTGAGCGGGCCTGTTTAAAAAGTTAATAAAGTCACGATATGCAACAATCTCAACGCAGAATTGACATTACTGCATTAGAGCATGAAACCTGAGGTTCTGTGAAGAGGAAAAGGATAGTGGGCAATAATATATTAATTTAGAAGGTTTTACTTTTAAAATAGAACGGTAATTTAAATTGCGCTAGTTTGCGTCTTAAAAACTCTAAGCACTTTCAAAAATAACTAAATACAAGTTTAACATTAATGCAAGAGAGAGTATAGGAGATAAAATTAACAATATTTAAATATGAGCTTTTGGGAAAAGAGATTTATGCTAGCACACCTGTTGCTTAACTTGCAGTTTGTGAAGCTTTGGTTGGTAGCACTTGGTGGTGACTTAAACGTAGAGTTATTTTTCAAAATAAAATAAGTTTAGGGTTACACTCAGCGTGCACGTTATCACTATTTCAACATTAATTAATTATAGCGGTTCTTGGTCGTTTTCATTAGGGGGTGATAAACAATTTATATCCCAAAGAAAAAATTCTCAAAAAATTATAAAAAGTAATGTAAAAATTCCTGAAAACCTAAGAATGTTCAAGCAGTACATGCATATTTGCGTTTCCACACTTGCAAAACGATTACACGTTGAGAATTAAATGACTTAGAGACATGAGAAAGCCTCAGTTATAAAAAAAAATTTTAAAAAAAAATTACAATAAGTTCTTCTAAAATATTGCAGAACGTCCTGTTCAGTATTAGGAAAGTTTTTAGGGGAGAAATAAAACAATGTGTTGACAATGTGAAAACAGTGAAGGTTGCATTTTTGCTAGACGTGATAATTGTCACACATTGGCACACAGTCTTTTTCTAAAATCTTTATTAATTTCTTTGTTATAGTTCTTTGGGCTGTTAAAGCGTACATAACATTTTTACTGTAACTTTTAATCGAAAATATAATAAAGTTTATACAACCTTGTTCTTATACGGTAAGAGTAAATAATACAACAAATTGATATATTTCAAGAATCATTATTAAATGTATATATACTCACCTTGTCTTCATTAGGAAAGGTTGTACTTGTCTAATTTATAAAGTGAACAAATTAAAATTAATATACTGCCATAAGACCAAGTGTTTAAGTGATGCATATACAGTGGACGGGACCTGTTGGCTCTTCATTGTCGTAGCTAACAACCAAACCCTACGCTCCTAATATTCGTGAGTCAAAGATAACAAGAACCATTTTCGAGCACAATAACTGCAACACAAATATTCCTCAACAGTTTTCGTCAATTTAACCCGCAAAAGAAAATTCTAATTACCAATATAAGCTGTAGTATCCGTGTTCAGGATACGCTGCGTAAGGCTGGCCATTTGGTAGATGAAGAATTTAGCTTAGTTGAGTATTGGACATGTTTTTACAATGTACATAGAATTGTAATTTAGTAGTTCTAAATAAATGCAAATTAGCGTATGTTGTTATAAATACAGTTTGCGTTGGACTCTAATTCATGGGATACAGTACACAATTTTGGCGACGAGGATAGAATTCGAAAAATGACTGGATGGGCTGTGCTCGCAGAGAATTTCGAAAGAACGATGGCGATTCCTACCAAACTTTAAATTGAAAGATAAGTTTTAGATCAGAGTATGATCGACTAACAGTTTTTTTACTGTCAGTTTGCAGTAATCTAAAATGCCAGTTATTGGAGCATTAAGGAGCTTCAAAACAGCGTCTAATGATTTTAAAACTTGGGTCGAGGTATTCGACAGTTTTCTAGATGCCAATGTGATTGACAAGAAAACAGAAGCAGACCGGTGTCGGGCTATCTTGCTCTCCAGTATCGGGACAGTTTCCTTTTCCACGTTGTCTAACCTGATAGCACCAGATGACCCAGTCATCTAGGTCAATCAATGCCCGCGTACTTGGCGGAGCTTCAAAAACTGACCACTACATGCAAGCTCACGGACCTCAACGAGCGAGTACGTGACCATTTTATCTACGATTTGTCTAGTATAGCAGCACAGAAAGCTTGTTTTGGAAAAGACGATAATGCTAACCTGGAGGAAAATGTGGAAGTTGAATTTGACATGAGTTTTCAGAGTTTGGTATTTGTAATAGCCAATACAAAGCCCCACACAGGAAGAGACAGTCCAGAAGACTACCTTCAAGTGCAGAAAAAGTTCCAAATCGGAAAAAAGCCCCTCCAAGTCTTTCAACAACAGTTTTACGTTAGAAAGTCAAACACCATCCTTACCCAAGCACCAGTTTAAGACTTGTTCAAACTGTGGATCAACATCACGCACCACAGTAAAGGAATGTTTACACAACAATGCAATCTGCTATTTTTGAGTTTAAAAAGTTCTGTCGTTCCAAACAGCATCAACAAGTTGGGAATAACCATCATGTCTACCAAGTACATTGTGCTGAATATTAAAGTCAACAGTAATCTTCATCGAATAGAACACGACAGCGGCTGGGGAAAGGGAATACTCAATAAAGGTTTTGAAAAAAAATTGGTTTTTTAGAATTGTACTCGTCCAAGTACGCCTTTCGTACTTACTTGGGGAAACTTTAGACGCCACAAGAGATCTCTTGTGCAAGTTGAAATACAAATGAGTGGAAATCACAGGCCGTACTTCAGTAGTAAAACACTAGTCTTTATTCGGTCATGATGTGATGCGGATATTTAAACTTTCTCCCTACGATATTAAGAAGACTAGAAAACCTAGCAGCCTCACACTGGAGTCTCTCTTAAAGGAGTACAATAACCTGTTTTCATCACCCACTAGCAGAATTGTACAACGCAAAGCTAATTTTTTTGAAGGCTTGTCCTCTCCTTTTGCATTACGTGCAAAAGTCGACCAGAAGCTTGTAGAAATGAAGCAATATAAAGTCATCAAGCCTATCGAAACCAGTGAGTGGCCATCACCAATCGTCGCGGTCATCAACAGTGAATAGTCAATTTTACGTCACCCCATACCCATTGGTAACAGTCGAGGAGTCTTGCTAAAGAGAAATATTTTTCCGAGTTTGATCGAGTCAACTCTTATCATCAATTGGAAGTGGAAAAAACCCGTAAGAAATTTCTCATTAACGCTCTTCTAGGTCTCTACGGGTAAAAAATCTTACCACGGGACATCGCTTCCTCTCCAGTCATACTACAGGAATAGAGTAAAAAAGTGGATTAAGAAGCACCTATGTGCTCGGAAGTTTTTTTCTTGGTAGACCCTGAGTGATCCAAGCGGTTGAGACGCAGCCTGTGATGCGGACGGTTCTAGGTTCTACTATTTCCGGAGCTCTCTTATATCTGATGGGTGGCCTATTCAGTCACCAAAAATAATTGAATACCTGCGTTTACTCGAACAAGACGCAACAATGATAGGGCAGAGAAGGCAAACATATGAGAGCCTTAACTTCGTAGTTCGTAAGCCGTACTCCTACATGGAGAGTTAGAGTGGAAAAAAAAAAAAGTTTATCCTGGTTACGGATTACCGTTTCCTCCTAGCTATTTTCGGTAATACCTGCAACTGTATGTTGCTACTGGCTTACAGCATTGGTCCTTGTATTTGTCGCAATTCTATTGCAATATCGAGTACAGTAAGACCAAGGATCATAAAAATGCAAATGCGTTGTCTTATCATCCAGCCTCGTCGTTCGACCTGAAACTTTCAGAAGAAACTAAATGCAAAGTGAACCTAATTGTAGCAGGTTTTTCTGATAAACACTAAGGACATTGTCACTGAAACGTCAAAGGATAAGAAGCTGTCAACCGTCTACACCCCCCCATCCAGCCTGCTTAGCCAGAGTTTATTTCCAAAACTGACAAACTGTACCCATTCTACATGCGTTAAAAAAATTATACATTTTACAAAGGATAATAATGTGTGGTATAAGAACCGTAATTCCTAGTAGACTTTATCAAAAGTTGCTATCAAAATTTGACTCTAGGCATAGTATTGTCTAAATAAATCCTCTCTTTCGTTAGCACATTTGGTTGCTACAAATCAGCAGTGATATAGAAAACGTGAGTGAAACGTGTCAGCAGTGCTGCGAAAATCGAAACAATCCCGCTTCTGCTCCTCTTCATCCGTGGGAGTTGTTTGGCAAACGCTGACAGTCCATACTAATTTTGCAGGTCCTGTGCATGAAAAAATGTAGATTATCATTATGGATGCTCATTCCAAGTGGCTTGAAGTGTTAAAAATGAACACCAACAGCACAGCAGCAGCAGTCGTCCATTCCTTCTACGAAGTCTTGGGTTGTTTTGGAATTACGGATCATATTGTCATAGAAAATAGAAAACAGTTTGTTTTCAGAGAATTTCAAATATTTTACAGGAACAATGGTATTTGCCGTAGTTCCGCGTACCATCTCCAGTCCAATCATAAAGCTGAAAGGTTTGTCCAAACCTCCAAGGACGCTATGAACCACGTTACCGGAGATGAGAAATTCAAGTTTCTATTTTCCTACCACGTCACGCCTCATTCTACAACAGAAGTTTCACTAGTTGAATTTCTGCAAGGGGGGAAGTTAAGAACGCTGATGGATTGCATTTGGTCAAATGTTCAGTCCCACGTCAGCAAAACTCAACAGTAGCAGATCAAGGATTATAACAAACGTGTGAAGTCTAGGACTCTAGACGTTAATAAGAAAGTTTTTTTAGGCACCATCCTCAGTAGTCATTTGGAAAAAAGCTCTTAATTCTGTTATTTACCTTGTAACATGCAAAGGCTTTAAGTACAAGCGCCACATCGACCAAATCTCTAAAGGTCACTTGTTGTTACGCTCAAACGCACCGAAAATTGAAGCTCCAGATGCACAGTTTTAACTAGAACCAAGAATCCCTATACCGTCACTTTTGTTCAGGCCACACCCTTAACGAAGTCACCGCAAACCGTGTCGTTTTCCTAATTGAATTTTGTTTTGTTCTGTATAGTTAAGAATAGTTTTGAAATCAGGGAAAGTAAATGTAGCATCTGTGTCCAGGACATACTGCATAAAGCTGAGCCGTGTCAGAGCCCGCGGCGTAGAATTGGGACATCTGGTAGATGGGGAATTTAGTTGTTCTAAATAAAAGTAAATTGGCGTATGGTGTTACAAATACAGTCTGCGTTGGACTCTAATTCACGGGATACAGTACACAATTTTGGCGACGAAGATGGGATTTGAAAAATGATAGAATGGGCTGTGCTCGCATGGACATTTGGAAAATCTTTAGGCATTCTTACCACCGTTTGAATTAAAAGATAAGTTCTAGATTAGAGTACGAGCAACTTTGGTTCACGGCATACACTATATAAACAGTTCCCATTTGGCTTCGTAGCATAAAAATGTTCAGGCCACCACTCTGATTGCTCACAAAGTCCAAGTGCTATCATTATCGTGTGTAGATATATGCGAAGTTGTTTAATCAATGCTTTCATTCATTTATTTACTTATTTCTTTAACAAAATATTTAATATATTATAACGTAGGAGCCGTAGTGGTCTAGTGGATAGGTCGCTAGACTACGAAACTTAGAAATGCGGGTTCGAATCCCCCTTTTACCAATTCGATCACTGGCATTTTAAGGCCCAGTTCGACTTAGGCTGCAATAAATGAGCACCTGGATGTTAAAATCTGGGGCAATAATAGGCGAAATAATGATACAAAATGCTGTATATACCATACAATCCCAACAAATAGGCTATAATGGTATCGTATCCCTCCAATCAGCATACGAAATGGATTTTTAAGCACATATGCAGCAAACACAGTCTTAATTATTGCTTTCTATGTTCACCAGTCCACCATAGCTGAAACATCAGCCTCATCAAATTATAAGAACGTCATGGACAGTAAAGATAAACTAGATGATATACAAGAGACTAACAATTTTTCATGGCAACAAGGAAACGTACAAAACAAAATAAAACCACAGGATATGCAAATAATCATAAAACCAATAAAATAAAAAGTTTAGCACACTATCAGTTGAAAGACACAAGTGTCAAGACACAATTTTAAAAATCAACAAACCTTCCCCTATATACATATACGGAGTAACGCACTCTCCAAAAATGCTAATGTAACTAAAAACCACGAAGAGTTTAGCTAATAACCTTATTAAAAATACTTGCAACAAAAATACTGATAATTAATTAGATATTTAAAGGAAGAAAATATTCATTACAATTACCAACTAAAAGAGGATCGAGCTTACAGGGTAGTTATCAGGCATCTAAATAGCTCTATTCCAATTGCAAATATACCAGCTGAATTGTCAAATTTAGGGCACAAGGTGCGAAACATCAGCTTTGCTAGACACAGAACTACAAACGAACCATTAAATATCTTGTTCGTTGATCTTGAGCCAGCAAACAATAAGAAGTATATATACAACATAGAAAGACTACATGATTGAACTTCCTCGTAAACCAAAAACGATATTGTGCAGTGTATAAAATGTCAACTCCTATTATATCAAGTTTATTGTAACAGATAATACGTGTGCGTAAAATGTGGAGGGTTGCACGTCTAAATAATGTTAATACATAAGAGCCATTGAACAATATATTGCCTTGATTTCTTAATAAATTTAAAGCCTTTTTCAATCAATTAGTTCAACAAAATAACATGGTACTTAACGTGCTGCCAACGACAATTAGCAAATTACTTTATTTATGGTTAAGTTTCAAAAAGTATCATTATGAAATGCCAATGGTTTTGGTTGACACAAAGAAGAAGTAAAATATTTTTAATGAACAATAAAATATATGCCTTATTAGTCGGTGAAACACGTTTTACTGGCAGGTCATATTTTAAAATATCAAACTATGTTACATATAATACAAAGCGTCCTGATGGTACTGTGTATGGCGGTACAACAGTTTTTAGTACAATCTACTGCTATGAATTACCGAAATATCGAAAAACCTCTTACAAACCACTGCAATAAAAGTAACAATTTTACCGTATAAAATGACAATTGCAGCCGCCTATTATCCAACTCGTCACACTATGTTAAGAAACATTAGAAAATAAATTTCTAGCTGGTAGTAATTACCATAGTATTTACACCAGGTGGGGCTCACGCCTAGGAACAATCAAAGATAGAGAACTGTTAAAGACAATACATGTTTATTTTCATCAACAGGCATACTATACACATAAACTGGCCGATTGCTCCAAGAGAAGTTTTTGGTATATTAGATTTTATAGCAACAGTTGGAGTATCTGTAATATACTAGAAAGCCACACCTAGACTACATAATACTCGAAGAAATTGGTATACTTTTCGTAGTACATTAGATAACAACATAGACCTAAAAATTCAACTCAATGAGACAGAAGAAACTGGAATAGTTCTTCTTCTTAAAGTTCCGATCCGTTTCGGATGTTGGAAACCATGATGGCAATACGGACTTTATCAACAGCGGCACGAAACAGTCCAGTTGTTGTTGTATTGAACCATACTCGCAGGTTTTTCAGCCACGATATGCGTCTTCTGCCGATGCTTCTTTTTCCTTCGATCTTACCCTGGAGGACCAATTGTAGGAGCCCATATCTCTGATTGTTGCGCATGATGTGCCCTAGATACTCCAGCTTACGAACTTTTATTGTTGTGAGGAGTTCTGTTTCTTGTTTCCCATTTTCCTCAGCACGGTGTGGTTGGTTACATGCTCTGTCCAAGATATACGGAGGATTCTGCGGTACAACCACATCTCGAAGGCCTCTATTTTCGTCTTGATGCCTCTGTCAGTGTCCACGTCTCTGCTCCATACAGCAATACGCTGAAGACATAACATCTCAGTAGTCTTAATTTAATGGGTAAAGATAATTCATGGCACTTGAATAGTTTGGCCATTTTTACGAACGCTGCTCTCGCCTTTTCAATTCTACACTTTATTTCCAGTGAGTGGTCCCAGTTTTCATCGATTGTTGTCCCAAGGTAAGTATATTTTCGCACACGTTCGATCCTGTTGTTGTCAATCGTTAATCCGGTGTCAACAATGTGATTTTTTGTAATTATCATATATTTGGTCTTTTTGGTATTTAGGGTCAGTCCGAACCGCTTGCTAACTTCTGTAATTCTGTTCATAATTCGTTGGAGACTGGTGATGTCGTTTGTAAAAACTATCGTGTCATCCGCATATCTAAAATTATTTAATATTTCTCCGTTGACTCTGATTCCATCATCTATGCTGCCCAGAGCTTGCTGAAAGATGTGTTCCGAATACACGTTGAACAGAAGAGGAGAAAGTACTCATCCTTGCCTGAGACCGCGTTTTATCTTGATGTCTTCTGTTATCATATTGCCAGTTTGCACTGCTGCTTTTTGATTCCAATAAAGGTTGCTTATTATTCTTATGTCTCGATTATCAAGGCCTATTTCTTGAAGTATGTCTATTAGTTTATTATGTTGGACTTTATCGAAGGCTTTTTGATAATCGATGAAGCAAGCATATATGTCATGATTTACATCTCTGGCTCTTTGAAGAGAACTTGTAGGCTAAAAATAACTTTGCTAGTTCCCAAGGCATTGCGGAATCCGAACTGTTCTCTACTTATTTGTGCTTCACACGTTGTAAAAATTCTGCGGTGTATAATTTTTAGAAATAATTTTAGGAGGTGACTCATAAGGCTGATGGTGCAGTAATCTTCGCAATATTTAGCATTTGGTTTTTTGGGGATTGTCACAAATGTTGATCTTAACCACGGTTCAGGGATTTTTCCGGTGGTATAGATAATGTTAAAAATTTTGCTAGCCATTCTACACTCGCTTCGTCCATCATTTTAAAAATTCGGTATGTATATGATCAGGACCTGGAGCCTTTCCGATTTTTAACTGTTTTATGCATTTTTCCACTTCGTCGGTGGTGATGGGTAAGGGCTCTACTTCTGGATATTCTTGAGGTTCATCTGATCTATCAACGTCTTCGAAAAGGTCTTCAACATATTTCTGTCAGGCAGAAATTTTTGCGTCTGGTTCTATAATTATTTTTCCGTCCTTGTTGAGTAGCCTTGTTGTATTGTTTACTTTGTAGATTCCTGCAGCTTCTTTTACTTTTTATACATGTTAAATGCATCCTGTTTTGTTCTAATTGTTCAATTTCTTTGCATTGTGTTGTTAGCCATGTTTCTTTAGCCATCCTTATTTTGTATTTTATTAATTTCTGGATTTCTTTGTATCTGGTGTCGTTATTTTTGCTTTTCTTCTTTCATCCATTAATTGTAGGATTTCGTCAGTCATCCACTTTTTTTCTTTCGGTTTTGTACTGTCAGATACTTATCTCCGATTTTGTCAAAGGATGTTGTCATGTCTCGAAGTGCTTCTTCTACCGTTTGGTTTTGTTTATACTCTGTTCACATGCTACACGTAGTTCTTGTGTCATATTACCACGCGGGCTATCACTTATTTTCCTAAGGTCCCATTTCTTTTTTACAATTTTTCTCAAGCATTTCTTTAGTTTTAATCTCAATTTTCCTACTAATAAGCAATAGTCTGATGCAATGTCCGCTCCAGGGTATGTTTTGGCGGCTAAACAGCTATTGCGATAACGTTTGTTTATTAGAAGATAGTCGATTTGGTTTCGTACTATCTTCTCTTTGGGTTCGTCGGGGTTGGTGGGGACGGTCCATGTGTAGAGTCTTCTTGGTGGTAGCTTATATAATGTATTAAGGATAACAAAGTCTTCTTCTTCTACGAACATTTTAAGTCGCTCTCCCCGCTCATTTCGTACTCCCAGTCCGTATTCACCGATATGCTCTCCGCTTCTACCTTGGCCTATTTTAGCGTTTAAATCTCCCATAATAAGAGTTAGTTCTTGCTTTTTTAGTTGGTTCAATGTATTTTTGAGAGATTCGTAGAACTCTTCTATTTTGTCTTCCTCCGCTTCGGCTGTTGGGGCATAGACCTGTATTATATTTATGTTTATGGGATTTCCACATAGTTGGATAAGTATTAGTCTCTCTGATACAGTTATGAAGTTAGTAACATATTTTTGAAGTTTGCTTGATAGTATCAATCCGACACCATTTATAAATTGACCTTTTTCGTTTCCTGAATAGTATACTTGGTGTTCGTCTATTAAGTATTGGCCATTGTTTGGCCATCTCATCTCGCTTACCCCCATTATGTCCAGTTGAAGTCTTTTGATTTCAGCTACTGCGTTATTAATTTTTCCTTGTTGGGCCGTCGTACGGACATTCCAAGTTCCAATTTTGATTGAACTCTTTGACAATTTTAGCCTTTGTTGGTCTTGTGATTTGCAAGGGTTTCGCTGGATGACGACCTGAGAAGCCTTGCTGGTGTTTCTTCTCCTGCCGAATCTTGGGTTCCGATTACCATGATTAGTATTCATTGTATTATTGCAACTGTTTGCCATCTTGATTTTTTCTTGGAAATGCACTTTGTGCCTCTAATCAGGTGATTTTCCGTTGCCTTCCTGATCCCAATGCCGTTGATCTTCTTATCGATTCCTCCGCCTTCGCGGGCTATTTCTCACCCTCAGGACAATAGGGTGCCCATCCTGACCCGGGAGTCAGGTTTGTTTGCTTATACCGACGCATATTCGGTCTCCAGAGCTACGTTTGCCACCAATCCTTAGGTGTTCCCATCCTTTACCACGGGGAGGTGTAGTTGGAGTTTCTCTATCATCGAGCTTAAGACCTTACGGCATTTCTTAAACTCTCCAGATCTTATAAAGGACGGGAATAGTTACAAAGGTATTTGTAAGCAAAAACATTAAGTTGCATAACATTTTTTACCAACATTTTATCAAAAAAAAAAAATCCCGTTATAAATTGAAAAAGACGTGGTAGATCAAAATAGTAACGTACTCACACATCTGACAGATAGGTTTATAATCAAATGAGACAAAGATTAAAAGATAAGCTCAAAGAAGTACGAAATGAAGAATTTGAGTAATAAATAACAAAATCAACTAGCACCAGATAACTCCTGCACCACCAATAAGAAAAAAAATTAATGAACCAAGGGCAAAAAGGAACCCTATTCCACTAGACACTAAAGCAGATAAAGAAATACCACAAAGTCTATCTATTCTACCTGTAATACACATTTCTATCAAATCCCTATTACCTAAAGGAATTTCGGAAGAATTAAGTTTCTATATTAAAAAGTTCTTGGAAATAGTTTTGTAATTATCTATAAAATCGATGATGATGCTAACCTACATCTATAACACTATATTACGACTATATTCACCCTCCGGAAAGAAACATGTCCCTCTGTTACAATAAACAACGTATAGATAGCATAAACGCAAACTGTAAAATATTTAGGTCTACCCTTAGACACTAGACTGACTTGAAAATAATACGTTTCAAAAAATAAAACAATTCAAATTCAAGTTAAGGGAACTACAGTAGCTGAAAAGAATCAAAGGTATCTATGAAAACATTATCCTAATTTATGAATCAGTCATGCAGCCAATTTGGGCATATGGACTAGAACTATGAGGACGTGCTTATAAATCAAAATCGAAACTATTCAAAGATTTCAATCCAAGAAACTCATTCAAGTGGTAGATGCTCACTGGTATGTAACAAACCATTCAAAAGCGAATAAACACGGACGCATTCTGAAAATAAAAAGATTTTTCCGTGAACTGTATTTAACCTCTAAAATAAATGAGGGGTGGGTCTATCGTTGCATTGTTAAACCTATAAAAAAATTTAAAAACGGAGTAAAGTGATGATACTTTTATGTGTGACTGTATTTTGTAGAAACTAGATCTAATTTTCATTTTTTAGCTAATTCATGTTGAACATAAACTATATATTTTGTGTTTAAATATATAGTTTTAATAAAACTTTTTACTTTTGTGAATGAAATAATGCAAATTTTGAATTTATTAAGTAGGGGTACCCCATTTTACCCTACCTGTAGTATAAATTAGGTATTGAGACTTATTTTTGACTAAAGGGCTTTAATAATCTGATCCTTAAACATGTACTGAATCCAAACATCACACTTGCATAGAAATTATTTTTCCGATAAGTTAAATGCTTACGCTAATACATTTAGTACCCAGTTCTATCCCGCTTTATCCTGTTTTTGCGGTATCTTTCAATCTATTGTAACACTACGTGTAACCTGTTAAAAAATTCTTCTTAAGTGGCTTTTATATAATACTCCATTAAGTAAAAAAATTTTATCATAACAGAATTAATGATGCTATTGGCTAAAAATATTATTTTAAATGTTGCGACAAACGAAAAAATTAAACTAACAGTTTATTTTTAGACAAAATTTATTGCTTCAAACTGTTAAAACAAAAATTGTTTGTGAAGTTATTGGCTGATTTAAACAATAAACTATAAACTTAAGTGCTTGTAAAAATATAACGGTATCTAATTTAATTACAGCGTCGGAAAACCACTCAAAGTAGAAATAAAATTTGCTTACAGCTAGTTGCGAGAAAACTATTACACGTTGCGCTTAGAATGAAGTACTTGGCTTGGTATATCATCTGTTGGTTGTATTTAACCGTGCAAGGGGTAATATGTGATGCATTTTACTACAATAATAATCTAAAGTTTTGCTTATAAAACTTTCTTTTCAGCAATGGATTAACGACACTAAAAGAAAGCGCATTAACGCAGAGCTTTATCTCACACGTGGGGGTCTATTGACCTACCATTAGACCACTTTAATGTTTTAGATACTAGGACATATAAAGCAGTAAGACAATAATTATAATTTCTCCGATTAACTCAACATTTTAAATTGGTTTAAAATCTAAATTCAAGTTTTAATCAATTTACTTTTAGAGATATATGACAAACGACCAATTCTATAAAGAAGGTGGACCCGTTGTCGTTTACGTCGGCGGTGAATGGGAAATAGAAGACTACGGCGTATTGGGTGGAGTAGCCTTTCAGCTGGCAAAGCGATTTAATGGTTTCTTGTTTTATCCTGAACATCGCTACTTTGGCAAAAGCCTTCCTTTTTCACGGTAAGTTTATAAAAGCAACTTGAAAATTACGCCCGCCTCATTATCTGTTTCAGACCATTTACTACCGAAAAGCTACAATATCTAACACCAGATCATTCCATAGCTGACTTAGTGTATTCTCTTAGTCATATTAAAAGTACTGTTAAAGGTCTCGAAAACAGCCAGGTGGGGTTATTGTTTTTATATTTAGCATCGCAACATAAACTGCAATTTGGTTTACCAGACGATTTTAACCGGTGGCTCATATGCTGGAACGTTAGCAACGTGGGCACGTCTTAAGTATCCTCATATAATATCAATGTCGTACGTATGTGGAGAACTCGTTGATGTTTCTTTAGAAAATACAGGTAAACTAACATTTTAATATAAGAAATGAGTTTTAAAACTAAAATACATAGGTGAATATTTCATAATCCTTATATACTTATGTATTTTATTTTGAATTTTTTGTTGTCGTTTCCTTCGGTTATTTATTGTTATGCTACCATTTCAGTGGTGTCAACTAACGTATTTACAAAATGCACACAATGATAGTTTTTCTTTTTCAGAATACTTAGACGTAAATTATATGCAGTATAAGAAAATAAGTCCACCGTGCTTGGATATCATAGTTGCAGCTGCGCATAAAGCCAGGGAAATTAGACAAGATAAGGGTGGCTCCGATCAGCTAATGCAGATGTTTCCGTACGATACGATGTTAGAAGCAACGTCCCAAGTTAACCAAAAATTTCTGCTATTGTAGATTTATATGCACCGACGCAGACCAACGGTTTCTACCTGAAGAGCAAATACTTAACACATTTAATCCTCAAGTTTGGCCTGTCTATAAATCCAAACAGATATGTCATTACATACTACAAAATACTTCAGGATCACCACTTGAAAGATTGTCGCAAGTCATTAATGTTGTTTTGAGTTCCGAAAATCCTCCCGATTGTGGAGACGATAGTAAGTAACAATCATTAAGTGGAAAAAGTCACTATTCCTCCATGTCGCAGTAATGAGGCAATGGGACTTCTTGGTGTGTACATTTCTGGGAAACATGCTGGTTGGCGCTGAAAGTAATTACAAAGGGTTCTTCAATGTAGATTATCAAGCAAATAAAGTTTGCCCTCAGTAAGCATTTGTTACATCGGAATGTTAGCTACCTTTAAACGTTTTGTAGATTTACAAAATCATTTATTGAAAAACACATGGACAGGACAACAAAAATGTTCGGTAGTAAATACACGGACGTGAGAAGAGTGCTATCCGTACAAGGAACGTACGATCCGTGGGGTCCTCGATCTATTACAGATGAATTGAACGACGAAACGCCTGTCGTATACATTCAAGGTAGAGCGGCAATAAACGCATAAGATAGCTTGGCATTAACTTTTTCATTTAGGGCCACGCATTGCGCGGAATTGGGAGAAGAACAAGATGACGAAACCCCGCAAGTGGCCAAGCCAAAATTGAAATTCTAGAACAACTTTCTCAGTGGATTTTATAATCTAATCGACAAGCAGCTTATCTTCTAAAAACAATAGTTTCATTTTTTGTCTGAATTAAAAGTAAAAAGTTTTTTGTAGGCATTATATCCATGTGATTAGTGTATATTATCATAGTATATATTACACTACAACACTAATGCATATCTATATATTAAAGAATTATGAAAAGATTTTCAATATATTATTAAGTATAAATTAAAGGTACGAATAATTTAGAAAGTAACATATTACTAATAAATTGAGAATTAAAATCATTGAAACATTTTTTACTATAAATTTCTTAACAATAAAAGATCTTGTATTCTATGAGTTACTAGGTTGCCTTAAAAACTGTAACAGTCTTGTAATAACGGGGCAAAGTCCGTTTTCAGTCTACTACCTCTCATGTATACAGTATTTCTTTAATCTTCTTTACAAAATTTCTTCTAGTAGTGCTTGTAATAATATTTATATGAATTTTTATTTTATCATAATGTTTTAATGCTTCTAGCTTGGAAAACGTCCTTGACAAAGGGCACCGATTTTGTATTAACTTCTTTGTATATTGGCTACGCTGGATTTACTAGCACGTCCTCATAATTTTATACCAAACCACCCGATTAAGGCCTTGGCTTTCTTGTACAATAAAGTTTATTTTCTATAGACATGTTAGGCGTGTTATCAATAACAAGCAATATATTTTTAAATTTTTAAGTCAAGCTTTTCCACGTACGTTAGTTTTGTTTACATCTTTAGCAAATTATTTTCATGTTCCAATGTCATAGTCAGTTTGTACCTAATTCAGCTGAATTTGAAAGATATGTGAAGTTTTTACTGGATATTTACACGTGTTGATGTGTCAGCTGATAAAGCACATATCGCATTATCTTTTAAAGCACCTTGTAGAACTTCAGATTTGAGCGGGAAGTGTTTAAGCACCTCTCGACTTATTTTGCTTGTAAATCCGAAATCACTGGTATGATTCTTAAAGACACAGTTGTAAGGTAATGCTAGAAATTCTTTGATTTTGTATAGAAATCTGACAAAAACAAAGAAGAGAGTTTTCTTTGACTTTTAGTTCTCCTTCGGGAGTAGGCAGATTGAGAGCTCGAGCAAACAACAACTTCTTGAAAATGGCATCAAAGTGGATGCCGAAACGTAAATCTAATTGTTTACACACATATTTACACATACCTACACATCCACACGCATGCACGCACGCACACACATGCACACGCATACACACACAGAACCAACAGAACAAAAAAGAAAATAAGATATACTATGCGCTGATGAAAACAATATTTGGAAAGAAAGAAATCAGTAGGGAAACAAAAATACACGTCTATAAAGCAATTGTAGTTCCGACCTTAACATACTCTAGCAAAGCATGGACGAGAATCAAAAATTAACAGCACAATCATAGTAATGGAAATGAAAATATCGGGAGTAACAAAATTAGATAGGACAAAAAAATACGGAAATAAGGAAAAGTTTACAAATTGAAGCACTAGTTAATATAATAGACAAGAATCAATTCAATTGGTTTGATCATGTCTGAAAATAAAAGAAGAAAGATGAAGATAAGGAATATAGTCAAAAAGAAAAAGAAAAAGGGAAAACCAAAGAAATAATAGATTTAGCAGATAGTGGAAAAACAAGGGGTAAACTTTGACAGAAATGAAGCAAATAACCCAGGACCGTACAGCATGGAAGAAGTGTACGAATAGTTAAACAACAGTTTTTTTCGACGCCTGTAGAGGGCATAACGAGTATGAGGAAGAAAGAAAAAGAAATTAGTATTTGAATTAATTTTTTTTACCAAATCTGTAAATTAAATTAGTTGTTTCTGTTTATAAAAAGTGAATATTGGTAATTTTTATAGTAAGATTATAACAACACATTATATTTTAATATCCCATTTTATTTTTAATCTGTACAAGCACATTAAGCAAATTGTGTGGTGGTAATTTAACTGTAGAAGAAAGCTCAACAGGAAACTTCTATAACAATTAAGTTATTAGGATGCTCGTGCCTTAGAGATAAAGATTTAGAAACTAAAACTTACATCTGGAACTTAAGCTAAACTACATAAACATTCAAATCTGGTTATTAAATGAATATCTACTTAGCAGCCTATTGTTAATAGACTGGTTCCTTAGGTTCACTGCTAGTTCATTAGGGTAAGCACTAAGTCGAGCGCTATATTTTAAACTACATTGGTAAATTATTTTCTGACGGTTGGTATTTGGAGATCCTTTCTGGTAGCAGTGTTAGACACAAACCATGCGCGTTTATTATCAAGCATAGAATACTTGACTGGAAACGCTCCACTACTTTAATGTTTGAATTGAAAGCTGTGTCCGTAGCTGTATTCCATACGGACAGATTTGTTTTAATATTGATTTATATACTAACAGCTTATTATCCAGATTGAGTTTAAATTGTCTTCTTATCAACCAGTAAATTTTAGAGAGAATGATACCTAGAAGTTTTTGCTTAGCAAAAATGTGCTTACGCCAAGGAATTCTTCTGTTAAAAAAATCTAAAAGTACTTTACCTCTTGCTGTAATAACTAACTGTTGTTTATGTGGTTTTTGCAGATGGTATGTGGGCAAACTTGGTTAGTGTTTATTTTCCATTTCTTTAGCCAATTTGTGATAGAGGTGAGATTTGTCTGCGGTTTCTGCGAGGTAATAGTGAGATCGATGTCCGAAGGTAGTATTGCAGTGTCGGGTTGCTGCTAGGACTCCAGGTGTAGTAAGCAGGTCTGCAGTATATCTCAAGTACAACAGCAGGCTAACAAGAATCTATATATTTTTGTGTCTGAAATCGAGCAAATTGATTTAAAACCTTAATAGAAAACCAAGTAGGTGCAAAAGTTTTCAAAACACCGAACATTACTGATTCCTCTCTGCGACTCGCAAACCACACAAAACCTCTTTACCCTCATTCCACACATTTTATTCTGCACTCAACTCCACCCGTTAGTGAATCGCGTGGTGTAATGGTAAGGTGCAAAACTAACAATATTTTGATACTGGTTCGAGCTCTTTTGGGTACAAAAATCTTACCTCATTTTAGAGGAGTGAATTTACATGTTTGAACAGGAAAGGCCTTTTCTGTAGGCACAACATTGGCTGCCACATTTTTCAAAATATGGTTGATTGATTGATTTTTCGTTTTTATTACGATTGTTGCCTTGCATGTAATAGATATTGCAAAATGCGGCTGACGATAAAAGCCGTCGCAGCCGCATTTGTGCAGAAGTACACAAATAAACTCAATTCTTCTAACGCCACTGACAATGAACTAAACCGTAACAAGAGCAAACTGCTACATCGATTAGTGTGCCACGTCGAAGGTACTGATCAGGTGAAGGGATAGAATGAGAGGGAAAACTGCACAGAACAATTACTAGAACATGAGGTCGTAAACATCGACGTTTTTGAAAACTTTTACAGAAACAGAAAACGGAATATAGTCCGTTGTGGTGCTGACAAGAAAGTCCTCAACACCTTTCTCAATAAATTTACGGAAAAATTGATATTTTTCCTTTAAGTACAGTGTCTTTGGTACTTCCGCTTTCAATGAAAAGAGTTCAATGGTATGCATATTCAACTTTTACCAAGAACATAGTGTAGTGGAAGGAGAGAACACTTTTTCGAATGTTTTTGTATTGATTTTTACTATCGCTTCTATGGTATTGTTGTACTGTAAAGTGCATTTGTCTGACTCAAAACTGAAGTTTGGGTATTGTTTCGAAAATTAAGAGGAAACCTCCTAAGAATAATTTTTTCGAACACCTTGAAAATAATGACTAAGGGGCTTATTAGCCTATATGATTTTAGTACTCCAAATGGTTTTTCTGGTTAAAGAATTAAGATGATTTATACCACTTTTCACTGCGCTGGAAAATATCTAATGTGGAATACTGCGTTAAACAGTGTGCAAGTTATTTTATTGCATGATGAGGTAATTTTTGTAGAATTTTAGCTATAATTAAGTTATGGTCTATGGCTTCTTGCAATTTAGAGAATTTCCGACATATTAAATTTTGCAGTATTTAAAGTGCTCATTTTCTGCAAGTGTCTGTTCTCATCTGTTCTTATTTAAAACTTGATAATTTTAAATGCCCCGCAGCGGCGGCCTATTGCGGATTATAATACAAATGGAATGATGCACATAAGAGGAATAAAGGAAGTGGGCAACCTTAGAAGTACTTTTTACCAACAATAGAAGGTCCAAACTCATCATACTCCTGCTTGGAGATCCACATCTGTGGAAAGTTGGACAGCGATGTCAGGACGGAGCCAGCGATTTATATCAGATGGTAATGATCGAGGGCCATCGAGCAACCCGTAGCTCTTCTCGAGCGAGCTGCAGCTGGCGGCAGTGGCCATTTCCTGCTCGAAGTCAAGAGCTACGAAGCAGAGCTTCCCCTTGATGACGCGGATAATTTCTCGCCCAGATGCGGTACTAAATATGTAGCCTCGCTCTGTGAGGATTTTTATGAGGTAGTCCGTCAAGTCGCAACCAACTAAGTCCACATGAAGGTTGACGTGCGGTAGAGCGTAGCCTTTGTAGATAGGTACATATACTATTTATTGAAAACATAATATTTTACAAGCAACCGATCCTTTTGCGTTACAATTCTTCTTTACTTTAACACTCTCGCTTGTTTTTTGACCGTAATCATGCCCCGGCATTCTCCTTAGTGCAAGGCTCCAGAAAAACACGAATAAACGCAAGTTAGGGCAGGTGGCTTTAAGAAGCAAGCTGCTCTCAATTCTTACTTTTTACAAGTCTAACTTTTATCTAAATATTGCTGCCTTAAACTAACGTACGCTTGGAGTCCGCAAATATCTCTATCTTTTATACAGTTTCAACAAGCCGCATACTTAATTGTACCGCAATTATTGGCTGCCGCAATTAAAAGTCTCAGCTGTTATGCTGCACTTCCACAATTTTTAGTCCAGGTTTTTATGCATGCCGGCCGCAATTTTGAGTTCTGGGTCTTATTCGTTTAACTTCTCTACCCTCACTCGCGGTCATATTTACCACTTGGGAGCAAAACCGGTCTATAGGCTTCCACCAGGTAGCCTCCGTTGCGTTCGTGGCCATCGAAAACTTTCTCGCACCAGACTTCTCTTTGCGTTAGCCCTCGCTTTGTCTTGGCTCGGACAGCTTAGTAGCACATGTAAAGCGTTGTCCTCAGCTCCACATTTACATCTGTCTTGGCCCGACAGTAGTTTCCACATCTGACCAGGTAGGATCTAAAGTTTCCACGCCCCGTGACAATCTACACCATGTGTCGATTAAACATGCAGCTGCGATTCCTTGCTGCTTCCATAATTGGTAGGGAAGTCCTAGCGTGTTTCTTATGGTCTCTATTAGCTATCTATGTTCCCACTATTCTGCTGTTTGTTCCTGCAGGCGTGCCTTAACTAAGCTTTGTGAGATGGTTGTAAAGTAAATAAGTCCGTGTCTTGCTGCCGCTTCCCTGGCTAACTCATCAGCGCGCGCATTCCCGACTATTCCAACGTGAGCCTTAGACCAGTATAAGATTAGTTCTCTTTCCGCTGCAAGCTCTTCTCCTAATCTCCATACTTTCTCAACACCTTTAGTGTCGATCGGCTGTCTGAGAATAACGAGCACTCCTTTATGACTTGCCGATGTTGCAGGAGATACTGCAGACATTCTTTGATAGCGACAAGTTGACATTGAAGCACTGTGCTTCAATCTGCCAGCTTAATCTACTCATGGTATATTTCCTCTTTCCTTAGTAAGACTTGGGCCCATCTGTATAGTATCGCAGGTCATGAGCCCCTTCCCCCATCACGGTCAACAAAATACCTCCCTATTCCGCTGGATGTTTTGCCTTCTCCATGTTTCTTTTCCGTTCGACTGAAGCTCGGTGAACTCTCGGTTCCTCTCGTAGCCACTGGTCCTCAGTTTCATTGCTCCAGTAGACAAAGAAGATCTTCGAATTATCAAAAATCTATATCGGGAACAAAAGGCATCAATACGACTAGAAGAAGTTTTGACAAACAAAGTGCAAGTTGGTAGAGGAGTGCGGCAGAGCTGCATCCTTTCTCCCTTGCTATTCAATTTATATTTTGATACTGTATTTAAGGCAGCATTAGTTTTAATATTATTTTTAATGTTTTTATATTTTTTATTTTTGAAGATAACCTTTATGTACAAAGCATGCTACCTCGACTTATGCTATTTTACATTTCCTTATATTAATAGATTTCTTTACCATAACAGCTTGATTGGACTTTATTTTAGTTACTGTTACTCTTTCCAATTTTATTCTTTTCTTTTCTATTTCTTCCGCCAATTTCTTATTTCTCTCCATTTATAGCTCTTATATCCAAGTTCCAATTTTTCAAATTTTATATTCAATTTCATTATCCTTAATCGTTGCAGTATTTGTCATGTCTGACTTTGCTTTTAGACTATTATTTATTTTCTGACTATAAGACCTTCTTCTAGTATAGATGTAGGGTTAGCTTTTAATAATTATTTTTTTATATCGCATTTTATTTTTGTAGGGTTTGTTAATTTTTTCTTGTAGAATGTTTGTAATTTTAACTTGTATTGCTCCGTTTTTTAGCTTATATCTATTTTTAAATATTTTTTGCTTTGTTTTCCAAACTAGGCCCTGGCCTAGAGTGAAACAACAAATATGCTTATAAATGCAAAAAAACGTCCAATATAATAAAAAGTACGGCGGGAAAACAAATAGAAGGATAATTAATCACCATAATACTAATAATAAATACAAGCATACCTTATTCATTATGATAAGAGGTAACCCGGTCGTGGTCAGCTGTATATGCAGCAATAAGATAATTGAAATATTCAAATAACAAGCAGAGTCGTAATAGAGTAAAATTTTAAAATAATATCAATCTTAATTATCCTTTACTAAAAATATTATCACTATTCACTTGAAAACAAACCATTCCATAAAGGATAGAACACAAACCAAGATACAAATCGACAGTGAACGAAAAGTAAATATACAGTCAAGCCGACACTAGAAGGGTCGAACCTCCTAGGGGTTGAACCGAATGCAAGGCATTAACTCTCCGATTAGTGAGTCCCCCGTTAGCCTTAAAATAGTTAAAAGGTCCGTAGGGACCTATAACAAATTGTATGGTATTTTGCTTGATGGGGTGTGTTTTGATGGTTTTGATTGTCAATTTTAGATTATATAAAGTAATGAAAAGGCACAAGAAATGCTTTTTTGACAATTTCGGTTTTATTTAATACTAAAATACGTGAGAAAATGAAATAAATCACTGTTGTGATGCTTCTTGCTGATTCTCCACTTCGAGTGTGCAGGTATTGCAACGATGCAGCAATGTTGAATGCTCAGCACAAACTGCTTTGTTGCAAGTAAAGCAATACGCTCTGGTTTTACGCTGGCGTCCGTACTCCACGCAACATAACTGGCATGACGGCCGATTTGATCGAGGCGCAAAAGAAGGTGCAGCTCCTGCTCTCGGTCTTGCTACTACCTACAAGGACAAAAAATATTTAGTTTTTCCGCTTTTGTGTGTTTCAAAATTATTTTATTTTACCTTTAAGCCTGGGATAGCTCGTTATACGTCCATTGGTGGCTCGTTCTTCAATATTAGACAGTGCTAATTGTGTCGCGAGCAATTGCAAAAATGAACGTCGCTTATCGTTTCTTTACTGACTTAATTTCATTATATATGATAAATGCAGCTAATGCAGCAATATCTACCATATTGTAGAATATTACAAGTGGCCAGCATTTGTTGATCGTTTGCAAGAATATGTGCCAAGCATCTGATCCATTGTATCCACGCCGGATTTATTAGCATTGTAATCCAGAATAACCATGGGCTTCCTTTCTTCAGTTGTGTCTACTTCGCAAGTATAGTGCATTGTAGACAGCAAAATTACCGCTTTATTCTTCTTCGGAACATATGAGTACAATGATACATCGACGTCGTAGAAGCCAAACAATGAGCTGCAAACTAGACGCGCAGGACTCTTCAGAAACTCACGTGGAACAAATGTTTTATTTGAGCGTACTGTTCCAACAAATGCAGTTTTCTGCTTCATCAATGTACGCGCCACATCCAACGTGGAGAAAAAATTGTCAGCATAAATTGTACTGACTGCATTCACATATCTTTCCACTAATTGATACACAACATTCTGCCCTTGATTTACCTCACGCTCTTGACCAGGCAACTTCCCAGAGTAAATCATTCCTCAGAGGGGATAACATGATTTCTAATCTTACAGCCACCATACCTTTATTGCGTACTTGGTTGGCTTAGACGGAATGTATTGTGTAAACCGTGTGCGGCCTCTATATGGGAATAATTGCTCGTCCACGGTCAGCGAATCGTGCGGGATGTAAGCTGCCGCCAAATTGGCCTGCAACATTTGCCAAACATCGTCAATAACAGCAGTTTTACTGTTGATTAATCGCTCCCGTCGCGTATTTGCGTTATCAAAGCGAATACATTTTTTGGATGAGCATAAATCGATTGTATGATAATGCGGATTTGTATATTGGAGCATGGGTTGAGCCCCACAGTTCCTTAGCAGGCTCATTATTCGATTTAGACAGCCCAGCATACAAAACGATAGCCAAAAATGCATCGAACTCTTTTAGAGTGATTGTTTTCCATTCCTAATTCTTCGAATTCCATACAGTTGTTATTTCCCTGGCTTTTCGATTGGTTTCCCGTATGATAATATACGCCATATCATACGTGTCTTTCACTGGGCCCGGTTTCCTTCTTATATAGTCGACCACGTTATGAGCACGAATGCGGGTATTCGGTGGTGCAACTTTGCTCTATTTCGTGCCATTTTTAGATGTAAAATAACTGTCAGAAGTTTCTAGTTCATCTTCGTCGTCTTCATCTAGCTCCTCATTAATTTCTACATGCGGTTCAGTTTCGGCATCCGACTCGTCAACGTCAAGGTTTGGCTGATATGTTAGGTCGTCATTATCTTCAACCTCGACGTCAAATGCAACATCATCATCATCATTGTCACTCTCCTCGTCATTCCTAAATTCTGCAAATCTATCATCGACAACACGTCTCTCCTCCTCAGTCATTTGGTGGTAGCGTGTACTGTGACGTATCATCATTTCCGCAATATCCAAATTTCAATCTGCCATTTTTATACACAAATTTAAAAATTCCGCACTCGATGTTCACTGTTCAATATATAAACGTTATATGGTTTGGTTTATGAAACTTATGGACCTTTTATACTGTTCCGTGTGATTGTTGTATTACAATTTGTAAAAACAACATAAATCCCAACAAACATTGTTTGTATGAGACGAGCTGTGGTATGCTAATTGTTCAAAATTACATTGATATGCACAATTTGTTGCTTTTCAAATATTGTTGATTTTATGACATGGGTTACCAAATACAGACAGTTCATACGCATGAAGTAGACAAAATTCTTTAGAAATGTACACCGGTTTTCTTGCTCGTATACCTGTTCGAATAAATTTTGAGGGTAGGCAATCTTGTTTTGGCATACAAATCGCTGTTGTAAGCATTCAACTGAAAAAAGAAATACAGGTAACAGAAAAAAAAAACACAATTCAACAAAATTCATTAGCGATTTCTTCTAATAGTACAAGGTCCGTAGGGACCTTTTCACTAATCCACGTTCTAAACGTCATTAATCCTCAATAAAATGTAAACTATTGCTCGTATCGCTTCAAAACCAGCTTTAATCGATTCAGCACACATTTTTCTTGGAATACATGTACGGTTCTCGTATTCAACCCATACAATATTAAGGAGTTGTGAGAGTTTGAAAATCAAAAAGGTCCCCAGGGACCTTCCCACAAACAGAAGAGTTAAAAAAAGACTATAGAAATATTGGAAAAAACTTTAAAACGGATTAACAGAAATTGATAACAAACTAGGAGAATAACAAAAATTACTATAACAAAACAACTAAAGAAGAAAGAAAGAAAGAAGAAAAACGGATCAAACGAAAACTATGCTATTAGCTACATGAAACGTAACGTTACTAACAGGAAAACAATGAAAACAATTAGAATTAACCGAAAAACTGGAAAACGAAAAAATAAACTGAATGGGAATAAGTGAAATAAAGAAACAGGCAAGGAACCTACCCAAATAAACGAAAAATATTGTCTATTGTACTAAAGGGTAACATATGGACATAAAGTAAAGGAGGAAGTGTGAGTAATATTAAATAAGAAACTAAAAAGTAGGATAACTAAATACAAACCAATATGCTCCTGAAACATAATAATATATTCAGAATAAAAAAGGATAGTAATAATACAAATATATAACCCAAAAGAAGATATAGAAGAAGAGAAATTAGTAGTATTCTACATAGAACTACAGAATGCAATAGGCAAAATAAAATAACAATACACGGAAATCATTAGTAGGCCGCCACACCAGATTACATAAAATACATAAAAATTTTGAAAAAAAACATTAAAATATAACAACAGAAAAATTACTGGAACTATCGGCCCCACACAGGATGGTTGCGGAAACATTCAAAGGCAATATCATAAGTAACAGAGAAAAGGCAAAAGTACTATAAAATGAATATAAATAAATTCAAAAAGAAAAATATTCAAATAAAATTTAGGAGAGAAACCGACGAAGAACTAAAAAGATTAGAGAAGCTGAAACGTATCTCGAGACTAAGAACGAATAGGATACAAAGGAATACTATGAAATAAGAAAACAAGTCGAGGCAATCATCAAAGGAAAAAAAAGAAAAAGTTATTAAAAGTTTGGAAATGAGATGCAGGAACACTATGCAAGAGCAATGAAGGGAGATAAAAAAATATATGCGAGTGAAAGACAAAAAAAATAAATTATAGACAAATATATATAAGTAAAATTAAGACGAAGAATTAGCAGAAATAGAAAGCATCAGAAAGGGCAAAGTACAAAAGCGACAAGAAACATAAAAATAGGAAAAGCGGGAGGAAAAGACGAAATAGATCCGGAATTGGTTAGATATTTAGACGGAGGCATAGACTGGTTTTGGAAAATTTGTAGGAGGGCATGGGAAACAACAGAAATACCATCAGGCTGGGAAAAGAATTTACTGACACCAATTCACAAGCAAGAAGAGCAAGTAACGTGTGGCAATTACAGATTCATGTGCCTAGCAACTGCAGGTTTCAAGATCTACACAAAAATAATAGAGAAAAGATTAAGACAATTAGTAAACAAAGAGATTGAAAAAGAACATCCCGGGAATTCAGACGAATTAAAATATCTGTATAATAAGGGTCTAATAGACAGAATTCTAGAGAGCAGAGAAGAGATTATCCTAGCGTTTACCGGCCTAAGAGCGACCGAGAGAGAGAGAAAGAGAGAGAGAGATGATATAGAATTTCTTAAAATAAATCAAGATTCAAAACTTATTTATTCAAATTGTGCATAGCACTTACAAGATAGTTAAAGAAAAAGTGCAAATAAAACGGGGAAATCAGCTAGATTATACTATCCACTAAAGAGAATATTAGAAAAAAGAAATTGATTCACGTAATCAAATTGAGAATCTGTAATGCCATAATTTTACTAACACTAATATACGCATGTGAAAATTGTACTATACAAAATAAACACATTGAAAAAATGTAATGATAATAAAACATTAAAGAAAACCTCCCGGTAAGATGAAATGGGATAGAGTCACAAACAACTAACAAGGGAAACGATTAAACAAAAATCAATAACAAATAAAATAAAAGGGAAACAACTAAATTGATACAGTCACATGGTAAGGATGAACTCTAGTAAGTTAGCGAAAAGAATATGGAGAGCAAAAATCATAAAGAAGAAGAAGAAGAGAAAGACCAAGGTAAAAATGGATACAGCAAATAACAGACGCGGGAAAAGTTAAGCGCAAAATACTAGAAGAGTTGAAAATAAGGGCAGCATCCTGAAGGAAGTAGAAGGGATGGTTGAATAAAGGGAAAGACAATTAACCCAAATCCGACACCCTCTTTGCTGCTATTTTAATCTCTGTCCGTTTCACTGTGATTGATTTTCATAAATATCCGAAGAGGTGTTTTCAATTTTAAAGTAAATAATTTTAATGTAAATAATTCCTATCGTCAGCAGGTTTACCGCTTATAGCGATTTCCCCTCGCTCGTGACCATAATCACGCCGTTCAAACTTGGGGTGTCATAATTTATATTTTGTATGTTTACTTCCGTTTAATTAGCGCTCTAGTTTTAGGTTCTGTAATCTGATTTTACACCTTCAGCTTTGAACTTTATCATTACACTTTATTTTGTATAATTTAAGTGATATTTCCAGTAAACAGATTATTATCGCCACTGCAAAATTCCACATTAGCACTTTGCGAAGACCGCTTAACGATCGTGATAAGTAAAACATCTACGCTGAAAATATTTGTGATTGTGAGATTACATCCAGTTATAATGGTAAATTTGAATAAAGCGCAGTAATTACGTAAATATTTTTTTTGGTAAAACCAATTATAAAAGTTCTCAAATTTTAAGGGACGATAATTAGAAACGTTACAGTTAGTCTAGTTTATTTGGGTATGTTACGAATCCATGACAATCTTTTCCTACAGGTCGTTTTCCTTGGATTTTTCCTTTTATTATTATTTAGAGTAACTTATATTTGTCATCTCTTAAAATGTGTCCAAAATAAGCTGTTTTTCTTTTTTGTATAACCTTTACCAACTCTTGCTCTTTATATATTTCTATTAATATTCCTTTATTTGTAATTGACGCAGTCCATTTTCTTTGTGGTGGTGTCCTTTAATGTACAAACAATTTAATAATCTCATCCGGTATTTCGTCAGGTCCAACCGCCTTTCTTGGTTTTGCTGCTGGTATTACACATTCACCTTCTTCTTAGGGTGCCTTCTCTCTACGGAGGTTGGTAATCATCAAGGCTATACGGATCTTAGATGTCGCTTTGAATAGATCTCCTAAAGTGCATTTGAACCACTGCCGGAGATTTCTCAGCCAAGAGGTACGTTTTCTGCTTATTGATCTTTTTCCACTTATTTTCCCCTGTATAATTAGCCTCAATATCTTACACTTAGAAGCTTTCATGATGTGTCCTAAGTATTCCAGTTTTGTTTTTTGTATGGTAAATGTGAGTTCTGTTTATTTTTCAATTCGTTGCAGTACTTCACGGTTAGTAACCTTGTCGGTCCATGGTATCTTTAAAATCTTTCGATATACCCATAGCTCAAACGACTCGATCTTCTTTAGGTTTTGATTTTTCAGTGTCCATGTCTCACTCCCGTACAGCAACAGTGGAAAAACATAGCATTGTAATGTACGTACTTCCAGCTCTATAATAAAGTTTGTATTTGATAATAATGGTCTTATTTTTATAAAAGCAGCTTTTGCAATCTCTATTCGTCTGTTATCTTTATTATCGTAACCAAATACTGATAGTTCTTCACACGTTCAATCACACTATTGTTAATTATTAGTTGTTGTTAAGAATTAGTTTTTTGTTTATAACCATATAATTTGTTTTCTTGAGATTTATGTTGATTCCCAATTCATTACTGTAAGCATTAATGCTTTCCGTAAGCTCTTGTAGGTCTTTCTTACTAGTTGTGATAATTACGGATCATCTGCATACCTGATATTACGTACACTTTCTCCGTTGATTACTACTCCGGCTGAAGTAGTGGCAAATGCTCCACAAAATATTTTTTGCCTAACTCCTCTATAGACATTTATTTCGTTTGACAGTTCTCCTTCTACTCTGCTTGTTGCTTTTTGATTCCATTGTAATGCTTGAATGAGATTTATTATTTTCTCTTTAAGTTTGTGTATTAGTTTATGACGACGTACCCTGTTGAAAGCCTTTTCGTAATCAATGAAGCATAAATGTAGTCCAACGTTTACATTTAGGCCTCTTTGTACTGATATATTCACAGCTGAAGCGCTTTTCTGGTTCCTATTTCATTTCTGAACCCAAAGTGGGGTTCTCTATCGTTTTCTCAAGCTTTTTATATTTTCTGTGTGTTACTTTCAAGGATAACTTTAATGTGTAACTCATAAGGGTCAATGTTCGGTGTTCTGAACATTTCTTTGCGTTTTCTTTTTTGGGATTGCTACAAACGTTTAACGGAGTCATTCATCTGGTGTGACACCCGTGTCGTATATAGTCTTATATAGGTCCTCCAGTATGTTCAAATTCTTTTTTTCTATTAATTTTAACAATTCCACCCGTATTTCTCGTTAAACTCCCATAAGACAATCGTAGTGTCTCTACTTATTGTAGCTTTCAGCATTTCTTCTAATTTGTGGTGGAATGCATTAATTTCTTCGTTGTCCTTGTCAGCTGTTGGAGCATAAACCTGGATCATATTGATGTCGTGCGTGTGGTCTTCGAGGTTTAGCATAATAACTCTTTCTGAAAATTAGATAATGTTCAGAATTGATTTTTTGATATTGCTTCGTACTATAATCGCCATACTATATCTATGAGATGAATCATTACCACTAGAATAATACATGTTGGTAACTGCCATTTCTCCGGCACCTGTCTACTGAACATCACTCATGCACAAGCTATCTATATTTAATTTTAATTTCTTTTATTGCGTTGTGCATCTTTTCCGCTTGGTATAAACTTTCGACGTTTCATATTGTAATTTTTGCTTCTGTTAAGTGACGTGTTGTTTTATTCTGCTCGTGGTTTATTTTTAAAGGGTTTCGCTTGATGACGACCAAGAAGGCCTTGTATTTTTGTGGTCGTCCTCCTCTGCCGGATCTTGGCATCCAAGCTCCATGATCAGTTGGATTTAAAATTTGGTTTTTGCTAGTCATGATGATTTAAACCAGAGGTGCTTTAAGGAGCCTTTAATGCAATGGTTTTCCGTTGCCTCTTGCATATTCATGCTGTTGATCTGTTGATTTATCCGCCTCTTAGACCAATTTTTTAATTTAAGACCGAAAGTTGTCCTAACTTCCATCAGCTTATCCCGAGGCTGTTGGCTCACAGAAGAGGGATTGCTTATACCGGCAATCATTTGGTTTGCTGCTTGGTCGGAGACTGCTTATTCGTCTAGATCTAGGTGTTCTAGCTTATACCGCAGCTAAGCTTTATATCTAAAGATTATTCACTATTTGCCTTAGCAATTTGTTATTAATATGTTGTAATGATGTCCATGTATATAACCTTCGATTTGGTAGTTTATATCACGTATTGATTATAACCATTTGGTATTCTTTACAAAACCAAATTAGACAGTCGCTCCTATCCTTTTTAGTTACCAAACCATGCTCTGCGACTATATCCAATATTTGACCTTTGAGGACTTTTGCGTTAAGTCTCTCATAATTATGATTGTCTCTTTATGAATTTTAGAACAACATTTCGGTTTTTATAAAATTTTTAATTTATTTTTTAATTTTTTCAGTAGTAAGAGCGTAAACGTTTTTACTAATTTTGAATTTCTTAGCACTTCCGCCCCACTTAAGTGACGCCGGGTACTCGGGTCCGAGTCACTGGTTTCCATATTGGTTATTCTTAAGAAAAAGTGAAGTAGTTTCTCTTTGCTTTCTTCACAGCAGTACTCCAGCCCTATGACTGATTTTTAATCACGCTTGAACATAGTACTTGCACTTCGGCCCTAGTTTAGTTAATGCTACCCTCTGTCAGGATGTTTAAGAGCCATTAAATGCATTATCTAAGTTGCCTCCTTGCTAGTTTTGGTATTTTATTTCCTTGGTACCGGCTATTTTTAGCGGGCAATTCTCTATGCACCACCTGGGGAGACGTCCAGTTGAAGACTAGCAACCCTGCTGAATATGAATACATATGAATATCTTTTTGTTGAAGAAATTAGTGAAAATGTGTCATCTTCCTACTTATATTTGTCTAATATGTATCAACCCTGTACAGTTAGTATTAAACTAGCATAAAACAACATATCGGTCACAAAAATTTAAAAAATAATAATTTTTTTTCTTAATATCCCAGTTTTGTTTAAATTTGTACAGCCACATTTAGTAAATTGTGTGGCGGTATTGATTGACATGTAGAAAAATGCTCATTAGCAAAATCTATAATTCTTAGTACGCCATCTTAGATAAAAATAATAATTTTTTATGCTAACTGTTTTAGAGAAATTATAAATATGCATCTCTTTTTTAAAAACGTTTCTCATACTAAATATTTAATTTTTAAAATATTTAAAATCGAAACTAACCAACCGTGTAATAAGTCAAATGTAAAAAAATACAGCCTTTCAGATATAAGAAGAACGTTGTGTGACAGCTTAGTTAATATCACCGCAAAGTTTAGATTCGACCAACGAAATTTAAAGTAACAGCGCTTTGCTCTTTCGTAGACGCTGAAAAAGTTATCCGTACTTTTACATCGGATCACTTTTTTGCACGTTATAATACGCAAAAAATATAATCAGGTGGTTTCTAAGGGAGATGCCCAGTAAAACTTCAATAGGACGCTCTGTCCGTTAAGCTATCCCGCGTAATACTCTCTTTAACTTGTCACATATATAGTATTTCTAAAATGGCCCATTTCTTGCGCTAAAATCCCTTATGATACTCTTTTCGTACATATTGTGCATTTTAAAACAGCCCAAAAAAATTGGACATTACTTGTGGAGTATAACTTATAAACAATACTCCCTAGCCTTTTGTTAGATTAATTTTTAACTTTTAAGCTCTTATTTAATTCCAGGTCTTTAGTTATTTGCACAGTATTGACGTATTTGCTTGTTTATAACAAATATTTAGGTTAATGTAAATAAAAGATTTTAAAATATGGTAAAGATGAAGACTTAGAAAATGCTGTAGTCGATTGAGTTTATCTGTTTTAAAACACACCTATACTTGTAAATCATTCTATTGAAAATTGAAAGGGTGAAAAATTATTCTACTTGTGTTTATTGGTTAAGCAAATCTAACTAAAGCTGAAAATATTTACCATCAAACTTCTGGGGAGATACTGAAACTACTTATAAACAAACTACTAGGTCCCTAACCACTATTGTTATTCAATTGAATTACATTGCAATTATTGCTGATAATCTAAATTGCTTGCATCTCTATAGGAACTTTGGTAGCAACTGCTTATATTGAAAGAAACTAAATATTTTTGGCCGAATGCAATCATTTCCTGTAAAAGTAGCACGGTTTAATTAACCAGCTAACGCATATTCTTACAAAATCTGAAGTTAAACATGTTTATGTCACTACAGTACCCATTTTTAACAGTGATAATGTTCGACTAATGCTGGTGTCTGTTTCTGCGACTTTTATTCGCTAGATTACTTTATGCGATCCTTTATATAGTGATTTATTCTAAGCACTCATTCTATTGTAAACTTTAAACCACCAATTCTAAAACCCAAAGTATCGCAATGTGCCAGATGTTAATAACATGGCCACAGTAAGAATTTCTGTAGCAAAAAATTCACGATGCGTGAAATGCGCTGATAACCATCCAACTTCCCAATATTTACGAAAAGTAAAAGACAGCAACGTTAAATGCGTTAATTGTAGCGGAAACCATCCTGACCAGTCTCAAAAGACGCCAAATTTACAAAGAAATTCAGCACAAACAACTACCAAATTTGAAACAACACGCAGAACATCACCAATAAAACCCTTTTTTATGCTCAAGTAGTAAGAAATACCAACAATGAGACTGGTAGTAATATGACTCAATAGTAACAATCTACTGAATCTACTAGATTTTTTAATTATTGTCGGCACGACAATTAAACCATGTCCCTGCAGCTTAAGATTGGAATACCAATAGCCTGTCAAATCATAAAGATAAGCTAACATCAATCCTTGCAAACCAATTCATCAACATCATATTAATATCGGAATCTTACTATACAAACAGGAGTTACGTAAAGATGCCAGCCTACACTATTTATGCCACACAACATCCAGATGGTATCGCACATGCTGGATCAGAAATTATAATTAAAAAACATCAAATATCGCGAGCTACAACCCTCACCATCTACAATCAACTATAATTAAATATTGGAAAGACTCATTAAATATTGTCTTCCAAATTATAAAATTAAGGAATAATTTGAAGGATACTTCAAAATATTAACTAACATATTTATCTCTGTCGGAGACTACAATGCCAAACACAAAAAATATTGGAGATCAAGAATGACCACGAAAAACAGGAAATTGTGGAAGGCAATAATCAACAAAGGACTACAATATCTAATCACAGTGAACCAAAAATATCTGAGCTACTACGGTTTTGTATTATAAAAAGCATAAATCTAAACTGCTGCAAAGTTGAGTCCTGTCTTCTAATTACTCACCAATAATTGTGACATTGTGTACTCAGGTATTATAGATGGAAAATCCTGTTACTCTCAGCAGCAAATTTACTAACTGGGATCACTACAAGAAAATAGTAAATGAAACAATAACACTCAATACATTTTCGAAAAACGATAAAAATTTAATAGCAGCAGTCGAACACTTCAACAGAGTAATCCAACAAGCAACCTAGAAAATAACACCAAAAAAAAAGCTAAATAATATACACCCAATATACCCCCTTGAAGTTAAAAAAATAGCTAAAAAGTGCAAACAAGGAAGAGAGTTGCAAACAACAAAACATCTTGAAGACAAAAGGAAGCTCAATCGACTAGCAGTAGATCTCAAAAATTTGTTTTCCGATATACGGAATCGTTTGGTCTAAAACAACCTAAAGCGTCTTTTACCTACCGAGGCAACAAAAAAATTAAAACAACCCCAACAACATAGGTATATTGCCGATGCGGCTAGTTGGGCTAGAAGTAACTTTGACAAAGCTGCCGCCTTTGCAAACCACTTGACAAATATGTTTAACCAATTTGAATCGCAATGAACGACAACTGAAGAAGACGATATTCGCTAATATTTCGATGCGTCCTTTCAATTGTGCTTACAAATTAAACATTTCACAGTAAATGACATTAAGGCTAGAATTATATTAGATTTAAATTCACATAAAGCGCCTGGTCACGATATAATCACAGGAAAATTTCTTATAGAGCTACCAAAGAAAGACTTAAAATACATTATTTATTTATCGTCGTGATAACATTAAAATTTTTACCAAGCAGTAGGAGGTTGCAACAATTATTCCAATACTGAAACCGGGCAAATCAAGCCATAAGCTATCTTCTTTTAGACCACATCAGCTTAAGTTTTTGAAAAACTTATTTTTGCAAAAACTACTGCTTTTAAATCTGGGGAATAACATCATTCCCAACCATCATTTTGACTTCCGCAAGCAACAAGCCAGAATTATACAAATCTATAGAGTTGCAGATACGATATTAAAAGATTTTGAAAATAAAAGATATTTCTTAGCCGTATTCCTCAATGTCGTGCATGTCTGGCAGACAGGCCTGTTATTCAAAATTAACATCTATTACGACCAGACAACTATGCAGTACTTAAATCTTAACTAACCAATAGACACTTTCTCATTAAATAAAGATTCTTTTATCTCTTTATTCCTAATCAAAGCTGTTGTCCCCCAAGGAAGCATGTTGAGCCTGCTCTTATGTCTACTGTATACTATTGAGCTCATCAGAAACTATAGTTGTTACTTTTGCTGATGATACAGCAATTCTTTTATCGCATTCTTATCAGAATATGGCATCTGGTTATTTACATACGACAAGAAGCACCTGCCCAACCATTATATTAAATAGACTAGAATAATATTATATTAAATAGACAAATACCGCAACATGGCAGTTTTAAACACTTGCATTTAGATAGGCGACTTACGTGGAAAAAACATATTTTCACTAAACGAAAGTTGTTAAGTTTAAATATTCAGCATATGTACGTCCTAATTGGTCGCAAATCACAGCTGTGTTTGGAGAGTAAAATATGACTTTATAAAATATTTATACGTCCTATTTGGTCCTATAGCTATAGAAAACTGTAAACAGAGCAAATATCGACGTTATTAAAAAATTCTAATCAAAAGCGCTGCGCTTTTTAGTAGACGCCCTATGGTTTGTTCCGAACGAAGTTATACGTCAAGATCTAGGTATTACAACAGTAAACTAGAAATACATAAGTGAGTATTCACTACCTTTAGAGAATAAGTGCTCATCTTAATTCGCTGGTTGAAGATCTATTAAATACTGACGACGAAGAATCCATACTTAAGAAATTTAAGCCAACGAACCTACCAAACCGTTTTGTATAAGGCGTACTGTAGTTTTTAAGTTCTTCGTTTATTGTGCACCCTTTTGTATTAATATAGGAAATTTTTCTATGTCTTATATAAAATGTCAACCAGTTGCTGCATGTCACTAAGTGACATATTGAAAAACATATAAATAAAATAAACAAGTTCTTTCAGTAATCATAATTGTCCGTTTCGTGACACTTAATTTCAGTTTTTAATTTTGATGTAAGTAGCCTGACCATTTCACAAGGATGCCTAGTATGTAGCTGGTTTTTTTATCGTGTGTATATACTGAATGCTTAATAAGCGACACAACTTTAAAAACTCAAGTTATCACCTTTGATCGGACGTTATGGGCAGAGTCAAGTTAAAATGGAAATTTATGTAGATATAGCGCCAAAAGTATCGTAAAAGTTTTCACATTAAGTATAGGAATGAGTGAATTGAACGATACAAGTTAAGTAAACCAATAACTAATATTACGTTAATGTGTTTCAAGTCACCAGATCAATTTTTGTTACTGTGTAACGTGTTTTGTAATGTTGCGTCACTAACAATGATGCATGGTTGAGTCCGATTGATTAACGAATGATTACAAGGTGTGTTTAATAACTAACGTTCTACGGAATATAGCAGACCCTACAGAAAAATTGTGTGTTTTTGGGAAGCTCCGGTATAAAAGCTAATTTAGACCGTATCGAGTGTACTGAAACACTGAAATAATAACTAAGGGTTAATTAGAAAGGAGAATAATACGCGAAGCTAGAAATTTACGCAAGAAGATGGGTGGTATAATTACAAAACAGTTTTAAAATTATATTAGTTGAGGTTAAGAATAGTGTTAATAGGAATGAAAATTGCATGCATTGATAGATAAGATATTAGAGAAGCAGTAAACAAGGTGTGATACAGGGTTACGCTCAAAATTTATAGAATAGGCAACACATTGTGCATAGAAGAATTATAGTAGTTGGTTGCAGAACTATTACAAGCCCAAGTTTTCGCACAAAGAAGGGTGTTTCCTTCGAGGTGTTGAACTGGGAGACGCCCTTAGCGTTGTGAGAAAATTTAAGAGAGATTATTAAAACGTTATCAATGCCAAGAGACCGCAATAGAGCCAATAATCTGGGTTCAATAACAGAATATTTAAACAAAAGGAAAAGAATACAAAAAGAAACGCAGGACGAATCAGAAGTAGAGGAATTTCAAAGGAGTAAGAAAATAGTGAGATCACCTCAAAAAAAGGAAACAACTGCAGTAGTACAAGCTGAAGAGGAACAAATAGACATGGAAAAGTTAGAGAGGATAATATTGGGACTATCTGAGCAATAAGAGAAATAAAGGCGGATACCAGTAGTACAAATATGGCCATTGGTAGTATCAACGAACAGTTGAAAAACTACGGAGAGGAGATAAGAATTTTAAAGGAGGAATCAATAAAAAAAGAGGTAGAATGGCAGAAGGAAAAAACCAAATTACGCAGTGAAATTGAAACAATGAAGAAAAGACTGGAAGACCATGAGAGAAGATAAAGGAAAAACAGTATAATTATTAAAGGAAATGAATTTAACAAAGCGCACAAAGGAGGAAGTGAAGAAATTTATGAGGGATGAAGTAGGAGTAATGGTTGAGGTTAGTGAAGCTTACAGGGTGGTAAATGAGGAAATGAAGATGACTGTAATAAAGTTACAATGTTTTGAGCAGAAAGTTGAAATATTAAAGCACAAAAATAAATTAGGACCACGGAAAATATACATAGTGATTTAACACAAGAAGAACGGAAAGTACAAGCAGTTATTAGGAAGTTTGCAAGAGAAGAAAAGGACAAAGGGAAGAAAACAAGAGTGGGGTACAGGAAAATGGAAATAGATAGGATCAGTTACAAATGAAGCGATGAGGAAGGAGGAAGCTTAATAGGAATTGAAGATCCTCCATCAAAAAACTAAAAATAGTAAATGATGGCATAATGGTAACGAAAACGGGCATGAAAACGGAAATGATACTGGATATAAACTTACAGTCAAATGTACACAAGCCTTCTGAATTAATGATAAACAAATTACAAAACTTGAAAATTTATAAAGAACTTGGAAACAAAAAAATATGCAATAACAAATAATAATAAGAAAGTCAGGAAAACCAAATTTAAAATAGGACAGTGGAATGTGAGAACACTCTATCAAACAGGGAAATTAGCACAGTTAATAAAAGAGATGAAACGGTATAGTATTGGAATACTTGGAGTAAGCAAGTGCAGGTGGACAGATAGCGGAGAAGTAACAGCTGATGAATATAGCTTCATATACTCGGGAACAGAGCAAGATATAAATGAACACCAATATGGGGTGGGCATAGCTATGAGTAATAGAATGAGAACATGTTTAATAGAATGGCACACAATATGTGAAAGGCTTATTACTGCAAAATTTAACCTGGGGAAAAGAAAACTAAACGTAGTACAAGTGTATGCACCTACAGAATTGACGGACCTAGAACAAAAAGAACTTGTTTACAATACGCTAAATAAAACTATGGAGACAGTAAATAGGAATGATGTAATTGTTTTAATGGGTGATATGAATGCTAAGGTGGGAACAAATAATGAGGGGTTTGAAAATGTTATGGGTAAAAACGGAATAGGTGAAATGAACGAAAATGGAGAAAATGGAGTTTTGTGGAATACAGAATCTCAAAATAGGTGGAACATGATTCATGCACAAAGACTGTCATAAAGTAACCTGGATCTCCCGAAATCGGAAAGTACAGAATCAAATAGATCACATATGTATCAATAGGAGTATAGAAATTTATTGAAAGACGTGCGTAATAAAAGGGGAGCGGATGTGGACACGGATCACTACCCAGTAGTTGCAAAATGGAATATGTAATGGGAACAACCAAAACTAAAGCATATTCATTACAAAAAAAAATGCAGTACGATATACGTGAAATAGGAAACGACAAGTGTAAGGAAGCTTTTATAAAAAGTATAAGTGAAAAAGCAAATAATATTGACTACAGTAAATCAATAGAAGAAATATGGAAACAGTGTAAGCAAGTATATCTAACGACAGCAGTAGATAAATTTAAACTATCAAACAGAGCAAGGAAACAATGGATGAGGGAAAGAAGAGAGCTTAAAGAAAAATGTCTAAGTGCAATAGAACAACAACATAAGCAATTGCTACAGGAAAGGTAGAAATAAAAAAGCAGAGATGTAAAAAAGCATGTAGAAGAGATAAACGAAATCATATTGATAGCATAACGAACGAAGCTGCTAATAAAGGAGATACAAGGGACCTTTTTAAAAATATAAGTAAATTAAGTGGAGGGCAAAAGTCATATAGAACGATGAAGAGCAAAGAAGGACAAATACTATGTAATTTGGAACAGCAGTTGTTCAGATAGGCTGAATATTTTGAAGGAATATTGAACAACGAAATGAGCAACTCAGATAGCACAGAAGGAGTAAGGGATAAGAGTATCTCGGAAATGCAGATCCACCATCAAAGGAGAAAGGAGAAAGCGCCAGGGATAGACCAGATAACGGCTAACGTTCTGTAAATCGATCCAGATGTTGCAGCATATGTATTGTTACCGATCCTAGAGAAAATTTGAAGAGAGGAGAAATTTTCTGAAGACTAGAAAGAGGGGTTGATCGTTAAGATACCGAAAGGAGGGGATCTGAAAATTTTCAAAAATTGGAGAGGAATTACCCTGTTCAGTATCGCCAACAAAATATTTTATAAAATTATACTGAACAGAATGATACTAGAATTGAATAAAAATCTACGAAAAGAACAATGTGGTTTTAGATCTGGAAGATCGTGTAATCGACCAGATTAATACTTTAAGAATAATAATAGAGCAAGCAGGAAAGTACCAAACGCCTCTATACATGTTATTTGTAGATTTTACAAGAGCCTCTAGCTCCTTGAATAGAAACTATATATGGACAACACTCCCAATAAAATTAATTAACTTAATAAAGGAGGGATACAATGCGTATAGATGTAGAGTAATACACGAAGAAAAGTTATCTCCTACATTTGAATCTAGAACTGGTGTAAGGCACGGTTGTATATTATCGCCATTACTCTTTCTGATAGTAATTGATGATGTACTAGTAAATACAATGAAGAGAGGAAATAAAGGAATTTCTTGGAGCTTGAATGACACATTGGAAGACCTGGATTTTGCAGATGATGTATGTCTCTTGTCGCATAATGCTAAGCAAATGCAAGAAAAAGTAAGTTTACTGTAGGAAGAGGGAGAGAAAGTTGGATTAAAAATAAATATTGGGAAAACTAAAATGAAGTGTATAAACGTTGAAGAACCAAACCAACTGAAGATAGCGAGTGAAGTAGTAGAAAAGGTGGAAGAATTTACTTACCTTGGTAGTGTAGCGTCGGGTGAAGAGGGAGTGCTAAAGGATGTTAAAGTCAGAATTAATAAAGCTAGAAGTGTGTTTATTAAACTGCGGAATATTTGGAGTAACAATTGCATTATGTTAAAAAGTGAAAGTGTTTGAAGCAATGGTAAAACCGGTGATGTTGTATGGTTCAGAGACATCGTCGGTAACAAAGGTAATAAAGAACAAGTTACAAATAAGTTTATAAATAAGGGTTTGCGGACAATTTTAAGAATATGGTAGCCTGAAATTATAACAAATAAAGAATTATGGGAAAGAACGGGCCAAAAGAATGTAAATATAGAAATCAGAAGAAGAAAATATGGATGGCTGGGTCACAGCCTAAAGAAGGACAGCAAAGAAATTTGCAGAAGTGTGCTGCAATGGAATCCACAAGGGAGGAGGAAGGTTGGGTTTCCGAAAACAACATGGAGGAGAACTGTGGAGGAGGAGACAAGGAAGACTATAGCACAGCTTACACCAATAGCAGTGAACAGAAAAGAATGGAACAAATATATTAACACCCTATGTCCCACTGGGGAATAATGGAATTTACTACTACTACTACTACAGAAACTTAATTTTTTATATTATGTCATAACTATGCTGTGGTAGAAATTAACAATGAAGTAGTAGAGTAAAATTTGTCTTTACCTTTTTTTGTGCTTTTAAGTGACCTATTACTAAGATATTGCATAAACTCCAACTAGCTAACCGCTACCGTATTGTTGTCCTTTTTTGCATAACTAATGTCAAACATTTGCCTAGGTTTTGTTAAAACACAAAAACCAAAGGTTTGTGTAAATAACCAAAAGTTTGCGATCATATGAACTATATTTTTGTTCTGCGGAAGTTAGCGCCCTTGACGAAAAACTCAGCGGTCTCCACTCGTTTTCAGTTTCTGCTAAACGACTTTCATCGCAAAATACAGTTCATCGAAGGTAATATTAATTAGGGCGCCCAAAGTTGTGTGGGTTAACGTTGTCGAATTGCGATTGTTTGCTTCGATGCGGCAAAACAGTTTTGATTCATGCTGCAGACGCGTTTCCCGTTTTGCGTCTTTAAAAAAATTATCGATAAGTGCCCATATGAAATCTAAACCTCCTGTTAAATCAACAAATTTTTGACACCCGGAAGAACTTGTTAAAGTACTGCTTTGGAGGGACTTAGACGCGAAGAGCACCTGATGGTATGCTCACACCAAATCAATATTTAAAAATGTCTATTATGTAAGGGTTGTGTAAAATCTTTATGTGTAAGCGAGTATTTGTTGTAATTTAAACAATTTAATATACACGGTTAGTTAAAAGTATGGAGACGGCAATTAATTGTTGTTAACATTTTTTTTCTATCTGTGAACCAATAGGTCGGGTCACCACTAGTGTGGCAAAATATTATCGTACATTAGAAAGCGCGTTTAAGTTTTCAAATTTTTTTTATAAAAAAGTACTTACCCCAGAAAGTTGAAACTTCAGTTACTTGTCAACGTAATCACCCTCTAAATTTACACACTTGTCACAATCGTAGTTATGATTTCATGGCTGCTGAGAACACTTCTTTAGGGTATGTTCTGCCCACTGAAAAATTGCTGATGCAACAGCGGTTCGATTGGAAAATGAGAGGCCATGGAGAGTGTCATGTCCGGAAATTCATGGCGGTCTTACGTGTCAACAACTCACGCAATCATGGTTTCGGTGTGGCTGGTTTGTGGTCGAAGATGCTGCGGTTCATTATCACACAGCTGTCGACCTTCTTTAAACATTTTAACATCCATAATGCCTTCACTGCATGTCACATGGCAAGAGATTGTTCTCAAAATAACCTAATCTAGTGCAGTAGAGATACTTTAGTAGTCTACAGCTTGTATTTTATAAAGCAACAAAAACAAATCTGTTTTCAAAATATTATGTAATTGTCAACGTGATGTTTAATTTTATATTGTATATATACAGGTTTATTCCTTTTGTTAGTTTTTAAAGTGTCAGTTTTTATTTTCACTTTTAACGCTTGCTGTGTTCGCCGATATTTCTTTTAATCATTTGTACTTAACTTAGAACTTGCCTAATCTTCGTAATCAAATGAATTCAGAAAGCAAAATTTATAATTTTATAATCGTTTGAACACATATGCGTACCCTCGCATTCGAGAGTGTACACGCGTATGTGAGCATGCGCAGGCGCACACACAGGCACATATTTTATTAGAAAATTAAGATGCTTATGTAGCTCTTGTGGTAAATGACAACCCACTCCTTGGGCAGCGAGCAAGAAATCAAAAAGACGGACATATCATATCCAAGAAAGAGGAAAGGAAAAGACTCTTCGTTTTTGACAAGGGCTCAGTTACAGTACATAGATATTCTGTTTGGTTGTAATAATAAAAATTATATATCGTTAAAAATTAAACAACATGAGCCAAAATACTTATTTAATAAATAATTTCGTAAAATAAAATTGCATACAGATTTTAAAATTATTCGACTTAAGTAGTTGCTATCTACTAATAATATATTTGTAACAAAAGCTAAGCAGCATATTATTAACATTAGGTTACATACAACACTTTCCCGAAATAAGTCGAAAATACACAAATACTTTGAGGGATTAGGTTTGCCATTAAGCCCACCATTATAAACCACTCGAATAATTCCCCCAGCGTAATGCGTTACCTTTACTGACGTTTAAACCTTAATTGCTGCCATTTCTAAAAACAAATCAAGTTTCTGCGCTGACCGCGCAAAGGACGTTTAAATAAGTCCTGCCTGTTAATTTCTAATTACTTACCTGCGGCCGCGGTTCTACAGGTGGTGCTGGGATTTTAATGCCGTTCCATTAAGAGTAGGCGTTTGAGCAAATGCTGCTTTTAAAGGGCTGTAATCCAGCGCCATTTTTAGTTTATAATAAAGCGCGGAATGAGTGTACGGCGAGTTTACTCTGCGACGATTAAAATCCTTTTAATGATGCACGTAAATTTCAAGTCCTCGGTGCTCTCGCCTTACTTTGCGTTAATCTCGCCTTTAAAGGGTATTGCACAAAAATTTCTTTTTACTTGCTGAACACGGCACTTAGGCGCCCCCTGCTATCGCAGCTTAATTAGCGGGGAATATTTTTTATTACCAAATAATTGAGGCACTTTGCTTTTAACGCCCTACTTATCTGGCAAGCCTTATCTTTCGGTTTGAAGAAGCTTTTTAATAACTTATTCATGAAATGACGCTTAAGATGGGTGTTATTTCTTGTTTAACATTTTACACGTGTAATTAAACACATTAATTATTAATAAATAGATATAAAGTGATAACTATAAATGCATTATGTTATATAAAGAAATTAATTAATAATTAATTAGGACATACGTAATTACTAAGCTTTTTACTACAATTTGATTCGTTCGTACTTTCTAATACTTGAAAAATTATGTTCCAACACCTTAATTTTTTATACTACCCTCAAACACTTACCAACACGCTAGATAAGGCATTGTAATTTACTAAATACCTGTTAAAATTTCGAAAATTATTTACTCCAGTTAAATAATAAATCTCACGTTGCTAATATGGCGATCTGTTCAATTTTAGATGGACGGGAGGGGCTTAAGTATGACAACAAACATAAACACAGACAAGACAAGAAAGGCACTGTTTATATCGCAACATATAACATAATAACACTAAATACGAAAAACACCAAGAATAACTGGAAGAAGAACTGAACCACATTAAATGAGATGTTGTGGGTTTATGCAAAATCAATTTAGATGATGAAAACGCAATTATAAAATGACTTCTGTACGGATGTATCCGTTTTGAGCGGATTCAACACCGAGAGTGACCACAGATAGGTTAAAGCAACACTCAAATTCAATCACAGAATCTTCTTCTTCTTCTCGTGCTATCCGTTTCGGATGTTTGCGATCAATGTGGTGATTTTTATTTTATTAACAGCTGCTCGAAAAAGTCCAGTGGTCGTCATCGAAAACCAAGATCTTAAGTTTTTGAGCCATGAAATGCGTGGTCTTCCAGGTCCCCGCTTTCCTTCTACTTTGCCTTGAAGTATTTGTTGAAGTAAGCCGTAACGTTCTTCATTTCTGCTAATGTGTCCAAGATATTGTAATTTCCTGATTTTAACTGTATTTATTACTTCAGTTGTTTTGTTAACTCTGCGTAAAACTTCCACATTTGTCACATGATCAACCCATGGTATTCTCAATAAACGTCTATATAGCCACATTTCGAATGCCTCTAACTTTTCATTGTAGCTGCAGTCAACGTCCAGGACTCTACTGTATAACAAGACTGAGAATACGTAACACCTTAACAGTCTTATTTTTAACTCGATATTTAAATCTCGGTTTTGAATAGTTTTGCATTCTAATATATGAGCTTCTGGCTTTTCTATTCTACACTTGATCTCTACTGAATGATCCCACTGATCATTGACTGAAGTGCCTAGATAGATAATTGATTTTACTCTTTCAATCTTTTCGCCGTTTATTATTAAGGGTTCAGGTGGAATATTGTTTTTACTTATAACCATATATTTGGTTTTCTTTGCATTTAACTTTAACCCGTACTGTTGACTGATAGTCATGATGTTAGTCATAATATCTTGCAAGCCTTTTAAATTGTCCGCGAATATGACTGTGTCGTCCGCGTACCTTATGTTATTCAACTTTACTCCGTTTACTGAAATGCCTTCTGTCGCATCTTGCAGAGCTTCGTTAAATATTTGTTCCGAGTAGACGTTGAACAACAAAGGCGATAGAAACGCAACCTTGTCTCACTCCGCGTCTTATTTCTACATCATCTGACAGCTCTCCTTCAATTTTGATGTTTGCAGATTGATTCCAATACAAATTAATTATAATTCGAAGATCTTTGTCGTCAATACCAGTGTTTTTCAGTATTTGTATGAGTTTATCATGTTTAACGCTGTCAAATGCTTTATGATAATCTATAAAGCATGTATAGATATCAATGTTAACATCTCTGCAACGTTGAAATAATACTTGTAGAGCAAATAGCGCTTCTCTTGTGCCTAGGGCATTACGAAATCCAAATTGGGTTTGGCTCAATTGTTCTTCACAAAGTCTGAAGATGCGTTTATGTATTATTTTCAAAAACATTTTTAGTAGGTGGCTCATGAGACTAATCAATCGGTAGTCGCTACAACATTTGGCACTAGATTTTTTTGGTATAGCAATAAAAGTGGATTTAAGCCACTCTTTATATATACTAGTTAACCAGTTTATTGCATAGTCATCTAATAATTTACAAAATTCTGAATGAATTCCGTCCGGGCCTGCTGTTTTACCTACTTTCATTTGTTTTATCACTGCCCGCACTTCATCTTTCATAATGTCCGGGCCCGTGGTGCATGGCTCTGATTTTATGACTTTTCGCTGTTTATCCTCAAAAAGTTCTTTAACGTATTTCTTCCATACTTCTAGTCTTGTTATTTTGTCTACAATGACATTTCCTGCATCATCTCTCATGCAACCTGTTGTTTTGGACTTAAAAAGTCCTGCGGCATCTTTAACTTTTTTGTACATGTTAAAATTGTCATGTTTTCTTTCTAGTGACTCAATTTCAGCACATTGTTCTTTTAAATAAGTTTCTTTAGCAGCCCTTATAGCTTTATTAATGTTGTTGTGAATGGTATTATAAGTTTTTATATCTCCATTCTTATTTCTTCTTCTTTCTTCCATCATTTCTAAAATCTCGTCCGTCATCCATGCCTGTTTTTTTGATTTAGTTGGTTTTAGATACTCATTACTTACTTCTTCTAGTTTTGTCTTGAATTTTGTTAATTCCGCGTCAACGTTGTCTGTTGCAGAGTATTTTAGAAAACCTTTTAATTGTTGTTCCACTTGTAATTTGATGTTTTGGTTCTTTAGCTGATTTAAGTCATATTTTTTTGTCGTTTTACTTTTTATAACTTTCTTCAGTTTTATGCACATTTTAGCTAATAATGGGACGTGATCAGACCTTATGTCCGCACTAGGGTATGTTTTAACTGATTTTATAGAGTTCCTAAATCTTTGACTTACTAGCATGTAATCTATCTGATTTCTTACTATATGGTCGGGTTTATCTAATGGAGATATCCAAGTATATAACCTTCTGGGCGGCAGTTTAAAGAAGGTGTTTGTAATTACTAATTGATGCTCTTGTGCGAAGATGTTGAGTCTATCACCTCTCTCGTTTTGTTCGCCTAGACCGTACGCTCCAACAAACTCGCCGCATTTCCCTTTACCTATTTTGGCGTTAAAATCGCCCATCACGATAGTCAGATCTTTCTTTTGGAGTTTACTAATAATTTTGTTTAGTTCATTATAGAACAATTCTATTTCCTCTTCAGATTTATCAGCTGTTGGAGCATATATCTGCAAGATGTTGCATTTGATTGGTGTTGTGCTTAATGTGATTAAGATTAACCTTTCCGAAATAGGGATAAAATTTTCGATACATGGGCTCATATCCTTTGAGACTATAATTCCGACGCCGTTATGGTATTGACCGTTATCGTTGCCTGAATAGTATATAGTATGTTCTGCAACTTTAATTTGTCCTGATCCAGGCCAACGCATTTCACTGATGCCTAAAATATCGACTGATAATCGATTCATTTCCTGTATGGCGTTATGTACTTTTCCAGCTTCATGTAATGTTTTTACATTCCATGTACAAATATTAATTTTCCGCCCGGGGATTCTTAGCAGCCTCTGCCCATCGAAGGGCTGCCGGGAACTAAGGCCCATTCTCTTTGAAACTTTCGCCATAATTGATTTTACTAGGAACATTGACAGTGTCAATGCAATTAATGAGGTGGTTTCCGTTGCCTTCCTCATCGCAGTAACAGAACCGGTCAAATTTAATATGTAATTTTCGCCTCTGTCTATCTAATATTAGGCTGCACCGAAGATCTTCTTCTCCACCCTAAGTAAGTACTGACACTACTGCTGCCTCATGTCAGCTAGTTTTGGTCCGCCCGGTATTTGATTTCCCGGTACCCACCATATCTGATGAGCTTTCCCCTATCCGCCACCTGGGGAGGCGCCCGATGGGGGACTAGCAACCCCACACGGGAATCACAGAATCAAAAGATACAAATTAATTTAAAGATTTAAGTGTGCAACGGCCGAAATACTAACACAAAAGAGAATAATATGAATAAAAATTATAAAAACAGCAAGCTAAGTCTAAAAACGAGAAGTCTATTAAATGATAGAAATAACATTGACAATAACTGATATAGTTACAAAAAATTAACAAACAAGTGATTACCGCGTAACAATCCTGCTATCTTACGTTTATAAATTACTAACAGGAGTAATGTGTAACCAATGAATATCTAAGTTAGATAACTATCGGTCAGTTGAATAAACTGGCTTCCAAAATGCATATATCACTTTAGATAATTTTTAAACTATAAAACTCTTCATAGACAACCAATGAACATAACATCGACATTAATTTGGCCTATGTTGATTTTCAAAAGGTCTTTGATTCAGGCGAAATGTGGGTATTTCTTAAAGCTTTTAATAATTGGAGAATCGGTCGGAAATAATCAGTCATCATCAAATTGATGAAAATCTCAATACTGATAAAATTCCAATAAGTAAAATTCTGTGGCTGTAGGAAAAAATCTGTGTGAACATCACACGACTTCCTTATCCTATTATTATATATTATACCTGGTTCATCGTCTCGGCCCTGCGCTGCTCTCGTCCCGGAACTGTTTATTTTAAAAAAGGACGAGGCCCGAGTCCAACACTAGAAAGCTGATTAAAATAAACAGTATAAGGCAATAATTGACTCGTACTTAAAATTTTGCTGCGTCACTGAAGGTAACCGTGCGAGCTCGATCGCGCAGCCTTCCATTATCGCCTGCGTGCTCCCTCTTAGCGCCCAAGCGCTCCCCCCCCGTCCTCCCACAGTCGGCCCGGAAGCTCTCCGAGCGCGCTGTGATTGGCCCGTTTAATTAATTTTTAATCGGCTATAACTTATTTATTTGACTTCGGATCAAAAAGAATGATATCGAGAGGTTAAGATTAACACGGAGAGCAAGATTGAGTGTAAAATATTAGGAAAAGTTTGAGAGAAAAGATAAAGAAATAAAAATATCCGAAAAGGAACTAAGATAACAGACATTATTGAAAGAGTGACGTAGTTGAAGCAAAAATAGGTAGAATATGTTACCAAACAGGATCCCCAGTTATGGTTAATAAAATTAGTACTGGAAACAGTGAAACTGTGAGCAAGCCATAACGACGATGGTTGGCTGATGTAAAGAAGTACATAGAAAAGCAACGGTTTTAAGTTGCACGGAAAATCATAACTATCATCATAATAATGATGATAGTTTAAACAAAATAATAGATAAATGTAACTATCTATGCATATATAACAACAAAATTTGGTTCGTTACCGTAAATATGTTTAATTCATTATTTTTTTACGTACTTCTGTTATTAAGTAAAATTCTCACACATTTGGTTTCCTATTCCTATTGTTTTAGGTCTGCTGATTCTATTCTTTTTCATCCAGCCACAACCATTCTTTGTTCACTTGACGCATTTTTGTTTCTACTAATTTCTGGTACCTGTTAATTGTCACTACAGACCAGCTTTAAAATTCCCAATTTTCTTTTTTATTAGATATATTTATTTTATTAGAGTGAATACGCATTAGCGAAATCGGAGTTATGTAGATAAAAGTTATTTCATATCAAATCTAAACAAATCCAACATTCCATCTATATATCAAATAATAGTACATACTTGTAACTATACATTAGTGTAATGGTACGGCTTTAACTCTCCGCTCTCTCTGACCGGTCGCTGCGCAGTAACTCTAGTGCGGGGCTATATGAGAAGCACCACGTCTCAGACGACCGCTATTGTTACCTCTTGTTTGAGTGAACACAACATGCTTTATTATTAATAGGCCCCACCCGCCAGGCATCAGAAAGCACGGGGGAATAAACCCGGATCCGTCAGCATCTCAGTCTGCTCCTCAACCACGGGACCACGCTGGCTATACTTTATTATACCAAATTTGATATATCATATCACTGACTGTCGCTTATAAATGTTAACAAATGTCATGAATTACCATTGAATCTGGACACACTGATGATTGCACAATGGACAAATAATAAGACTCTCTTCTAGTTTGTCCATGACTTTTCTAAAGCTATATTTTGATGACAAGCTAGAAAGATGTGTGGTGTGTACTATGATGGTTATAGCGTTATAACAATATTCATAGCGGATGAGACGTTTTTAAGTTAGAGGAAATATTTAAAACTAAAATATATTATTAAAAAATTTATAAGAGCGTAAATATAGTTAAACGCCATATTTTTTCAAGTTGCTTATACCAAAATGGAATAAAAATAAAAAAATGTTTGGATCTCTTTGTTTTAACACAATAAAGTTTTTGGAAAGACGTCAAAAGTGATATACATTTAAAATGATGTAGCAAGTTATTTGCAAAATTTCTATGTATTAATGAAAAGCTAAATAATGATTTCGTCAGCATAAATAAGGGTTCTCAATCTCTTTTTTCTATGGTGACGTTACTTAAACTTTAGGTATCTAACGTAAGTCATATTGTATCTTCTCACAGAAGAATTAGAATTCTCTTAGTTGTACAGGTTACGAAAGGTAGATATGCCCACACAACATAAACATATAGATGATAATGGTGGTATACATTATTATTTCATTTTGTAAAAATGTCCGTCCAAAATGTAGCAAAAGCCATTAGTTTATCTAGGTGCCCTTCTGTTATTTATGAATTGTCTTTTATGTGAGGCTTCTAAACAAGCTTTTTGCAGTTTCAGTTTGAAGAAATATAATTCTTCTGTACAAAGTATCTCCTGGTCAAAGATTCTGAGGTTTAAAACAAACCTTTATTAAGACTAATAGATGACTTTTACGAACCAAACATAATCTAGATTACTTGTGCCATAAACATTGAACATCTCTCCAAGTCTTAAAATCATTAAGAAAATTATCTGCTTTTTAATCCGGCTTTACGTAATTTTTTCATCGCTCGGGGGAGTTGACAGAACCAAAACCCAAACTGATTTGAAATTAGCCGGAGATCTTCAACCGTAGTATTTAAGCGATGGTAAATTACCTGCTCCACTAGCTTTTTTACGATTGACACGAGACTAATTGGGAAAACGTGCCAAATTTCTTGGTTATGGAAAAAATTGATACAGCTACTTTCAGAAGTTAGAAAAGTATATGACCCAAAAAGGCAGCGTCAATTACAGCAAACTGCTTTTCTTGAAAGAGCCTACAGCGCAATTTGGGATGTTGTTAAGTCTCACTGCGTCTGTACTTTCGCTGCCAGAACCACCCGCTACAGGCTCTTCCAAGAAAGACAGCCGTCTGCAAACAACAATCGCCAACACTGTCCGCACTTTTGTCATTTTCTAAGGCCTAGAAAGTAGTAGACATCGTGATGCAGAAGTTTAGCACGTTTCCCCAAGACTAGCACTCCATTAGCCTCATATCAACCTTCGCGAAATTGTGGAACAAGTGATCTACAGCTATTTCCGCAAAACAGTCATTAATCAGATTGAATTTTACCCCGGTCATTACACCTTACCAACTCCTTTGTGCAATGAAAAAGATGCCATAAAACTTTACAAAAACAGACTACGCCTTAGTTTTTTTAATGTGGGCTTTCGGCAAAGTTTGGTACAATGCCCTTTACTTCAAAATCGATTCAGTTCCTATTCTGCTGTCAATGTTTTAACTGATTCAATTCAATTTATTACGATAAAAATTCTGAATCAAACTTTTTATAAAACAAGTTATAAGATGTCTTTTAAGGTTCTGTGCATTAGAGACATCCTAACGACGCTCTCTACGACAATGGTTTAGTAGGTAGGCTCAGTGGTGACGTCAAGTACGTAACAGTCGTACCTAGCGATTTAGTTAATTTAGGTAGAGCTATGCTAACGTTGATCCATAAAATGAGAATAATATATTTACTTTAGTGGTTGATACCTGGCTAACAGGCAATGGTGGTATAATTGCAGTGTTATAAAGCCATAGGTTTAATTTCAACCTTGACGACAAACATTAAAGACGACTTAAACAACAAAAATTCTTTTCTATCCATAGTTGTAAATACCAAAGAAATAGTAGAAAAAGATAAGGTCTTATAACTTCAGTAATATTTGGTAAAAAAGTTAAGACTCAATCATTGCTATTCGTGATTCTCAATTATAATATTTGTGATGCCAAACTTAAACACAGTTGATGTAGATGTAAGAGTGATATATCAATAATAATGTATTGAATCTTTCTTCCTCTTAAATTAACTAGTTGCCAACTATTGGCAAGTACAAAAAAGCAGAAAGTAACTGAAGTTAGTTTTGTCGGTAGGGTGAGTTGTATTAAAGGTAAAAAAATTGTACTGGTAGGTTTTATGATCCTTAAATATTTACTAACTTTAAAAAGTATTTAGAGAACTGACTAAATATTTGTTCTACCACTTTTACAGTTTTAAGACTCCCCTTTAAAGCAAATGACAATTGTTTTTGAAATTTTTATTTCATTGTTGGGTTTATATAAAAAAATTTAATATAAGAACCAAATATTTGGAGTACTTTTTTGCTACCAGGTCTCCCATCAAAGAAACGCAAAAAGGCAAAATAAAATATTTTAAAACATAAAACTTTCCGCAAGTCTGCAAATTTCATACCAGTAGATATTGATTTTTACATCAAATCCTATTACTAAGGTTCTACACAAAGATAAAGTAAAGAATGAAAAACTTTCGTACTTTGCTACAAAGTCCTTAGTGGTACCTATAGTGGTAACTAGTATCATATATATTTTAAATAAAACTGACTCAATATCCAAACAGTTTTAACCTCCCGATCGCCTGAAATTTTCCTTTGCTTGCGATTATTGTGATGTTATGTGTTTAGTGTACTTATATACAGGTATTGGACAAACTAATGGAAACACTTGTAAAAAGTAGGACATTTCTACTGTACGTGGTAAGACGTGGTCGGACGAGTCACCCTTTACCCTTTTTCCCACTAATAGACGCTTGTTTGTCTGGCGAACACTCTCTGAATCATAAGATAAGAACTGTCTTCGGTCGGTTGTCAAACATGGTGGCTGCAGTATTATGGTGTGGGGTGCTACTATGGTATTTGGCAACCCCTTTTGTTACGTTACACGGTCGGGCCACAGCAGAAGTGTATAGAGAACATTTGGACATTCCGGTCCACCCAATATTGCAAACTTTATTTCCAGACAAGAACATCATATTTCAGAATAATAATGCCTCCATTCACACCGCTAACCCTACTTGAGAATGGTTTCAAGAGGATGCTGATGAGGTTCAACATCTTTCCGACCCGCCCACTCCCCGATCTTTATGGGGAGTTTTAGAAAACAGAGTTCGGCGTTGATTCCACTTCCTTTGTTTTCACATGAGCAAGTAGACTCTGCTGCATGAAGAATAGCTTAAAATTCTACTCACCATTATTCAAAATCTGCGTCGGTCTATTATCTAAAGGTGAACCAACACCTTATTAGTACAAGAACATTCTGAGTTCCGCAAGTGTTTTTATTATTTTTGTCAAACAGCTGTACAGTACCGAGAATTGAACGCTTACTAAGGTAATATTAAAATGTTGGAAGAGTTTGAGATACGGAGTTAACAAAAGATACTTGAAAATACTATAAGTAGCCAGAACAACTCACAAAGAAGTATTACACTGCCTAGCCAAACGAACGGAAATTCTGAATGCTATTAAGCGACATTAAGTGGAATATTTTGGACATGATATGAAAAAGAGCAAATTTGTGTTATTACATCTACTAATTTAGAGATAAATAAAAACAATTGACGAGGTCGTCATAAAACATCGTAGATAAAGAATGTCAATAGTCTGAATATAGCCTAACATTGCTTTTTAAAAAAACATGTAATTAAAATACAGATCATGCTATTGACCTCTAGTTATTCTTTCGGGCATTATATTCTAGAAGTGATGTTGTTTTTAAGTAGTAAATATATTAAGCAATATTCAGAATGTATTATGTAACCATCTGCATAAAAAATACACGTAATACAGTGTAGTCTCGGAAAATATTGACAGTAATGCTTCCAGCAAAAAGTATATTTTTTATTTTTGAACTTTTAGATTTGTTAGCCTTTGGGAAATTGGAGGACATCAAATAGTATGTAAATTATAATAACAAAAAGCAATAATTATTACTAAATACTAGACTAAATATTAAAGCTAAGGTAAAAGTCAAAAAGGTATAGCGCATTTCATTTAAGAGAACAATAAAATATTACAATAAAGAAATAAGTGGGCGTTTCCATAGACAATTTTCCAATAGAGGAGAGACTAAGGTGGGCTAAGGTGCTTTCACAAGTTTGCGAATCTTTTGTTAACAATAAAGTATTATCAATGAGTTTTTACAGCCCAGGGCAAAACCGAACCTGCATATATCATGATAGGGTGAATAATGGTTCTATACATGGTCAGCTTATTGGAATTGATAGCTAACTCCTTTAATGAAAGTGGAAACCAGGAACCGTTCTTGTTGTTTACCACTTTATCAATGTGAGCTTTCCAAATTCGTTTCCGATCTAAGGTCATTGTGTAGCTTTTATATTTCAAGGTAGCTTTCTTTCGAAGATCTTAAGTGTAGGTATGTATTGTATTTTGGTAAACTACAGGATCGTCCAGATTTTCTCTAGGTTAATTTTCATTTTCAAACTTCTGCACTAGTCTTTCAGCAGATACCATTCCTCCTGCAATCGGCAGGTTAAAAGAGATGACCTTAGCGAGCCGTGTTTTAGGTCCGTAAACCAGAAGATTTTCGGACACAGATATTGAAAAGCGTGGGGGCAGAACTGATTCTTAGGAAATGCTGACTTGAAGTCGCCTCTTACATGACCTCACGCCATCTAACTCCATGCAAAACTTTCTGTTGGAAAGAAATTACCAAGCAATTTAAACAATTAACAAAAAGTTTTCAGAGGAGGCCATCTTGTACACCAGACCGTTGCGCCAAACTTTGACAAAGGCGTTGGTCATGTTGAAGAAGACCACTTGTAGTTTGCTTTATGGCTTAACCCACTGATTTATTCTACTATATAAAAATTAGAGGGTAATAGGGTAGCCAGGGCAAAATTAAAATTTGATTTTTGGAATCAGTTGGAGATTTTCTCCAGGCACTTAAATTACTTGCTTCTCAAGCAAATGATTTTCCAGGCTTGGAAAACAATAATATCTGCCACCTTCAAAGTGCTTGGAAAGTCGCAGAAGCAGAAGACAGCGTATGTAATGACGCTGACACAGACGATCGCCCTCTTTGGAACAGTGCGGTTCTGAATGCCATCCGATCCGAGTATCTTTCGTGGTTTGAAAGCTCGGATATTCTTAGTATTCAAGATGTCTTAATCTAAACTCCTAACCTTCCTTCTCTAGGAAGCCTTTGAATTTGAAGTTGATAGCCCTTTAAATGTTTCCATAATGACGGAAGCTGAATGGTTGCGCAGTTTTTTAGTGTTTCCTGAACGTAACAAGAATGGCTTTGATGTATTTTCTGCAGATCTAGAAGACATTACTGACATTTTTTGTTGTCACCGCAATATCTTGCAAGGTTTCTAGAAACGTGGAGGGATTCATAGCGACGGTACCCTAGACCTGGTGCTGCGGCTGACGCCGAGGAGCTAGTTAAAGTCGTTGGTCGTTTTGCTGTGTGGCGGACGCTGGTTTATCCCCTTTGTTGCTGCAGCGTAACTACGACCTGGTTCAGGCATCGTCTGACGGAGTTCCGGCTTCGGAAAACATCTTCGGATGCTGACTGGATGTAGGCCCTAACAATTAATGCAAGTGGCGGGTTTGGCTGTTCGTGCCCGAAGCGCTAGCAACGATGGTACAGGCTAATGATTTTCTCTTTTCTTGGCAGGTCCATGGTCATAGCCTAGTCAAGTATGCATTGGAGGCTAAAGATTGGCTTTTTCTTGCTAGTTTGTCTCTAGGAGCTTCTTCTTTGTCTCCTCTTTTGGGATGTTCTTGGAAACATCGCTCATGATGGGGCGGAGAAGTTTGTCTACCTTTAATAGGTGGAAGTGGTGTTGGAGTCAAGCACGGTAGCCATCGGATTTAGCGGTCTGGATAAAGATTTCATTCACATTTTTGGTCTATCTGATAGAAGAACATACCTCTTTTTGTCACTTGATAAAGGGTGAGTTTTTTCTTTAGGGGGGAGGGAGAGGATACCGAGAGGTACCGAGTACCCTTATTGCCGAGTCTCCAAACACGAACCGGGAGGTTCTACCCTCCTTACAGTACGACCAAATTAATATCCGCACATCAATAAACCCGGACAAACGTGCAAGTCGAGGCTGGGAAGCTCAGATACCGAACTATGCTCCTATTTTACAAGGTCAGAGTGCCGGAGGTGTTACGGTTCCGCCCGCCAGACCGAAAATTATGGTCGGTATAATTGACGGGCGGTATGGCAGGCCGAAGCCTCCCCCGCTTAAGAGCATGCTCGCACGAAGGCCAACAAGTCCCACCTGTCCCTAAAGCGGTGCCACCACTCCTAAGAGTCCAACACCATCGAGGGGGAACCGGGAAGCCGCCCCGTTTGGATACCCCCCTCCCCTTAGTCCTCGTGTCGGTAAGGTTCCTCTTACCACGTTTGACTAGTACCCGTCGAGGTCACTCTCGTGATACCTCTACCCCTCTGTTACTGACTAGCGGCATCCGTTGCCCACAATTGTGGGATTGGGTAGCTCCACTAGCAGTTTACGGGTATCACGCGCCACGGGGTAAGGCGCACTACCCACTCGTGTCGGTAAAGTTTCCTTTACCACGTTGGACGAGCGGCCGTCGAGGTCACTTGCGTGAGCCTCTACTCTACATCTGTTGATACTTGTTGCGCCCGTTACCCACACTATTGTGGGATAGGGTGGCTTGAAGCATCTTTACGAGTGCATCGTAGAGTGAATCGCAGCCCCACTCGTGTCGGTAGAGTTTCCTCTACCACATTGGACGAACAACCGTCGAGGTCGCTTGGGCAAACCTTTACCACATATCGCTACTGCTACCGGCGTCCTTTGCCCACAAGTGTGGGATCGGATGGCCCGAATAACAGTTTTAACGGGATAACGTCATGTGGTCTAACGTCTCCGTAGGCCTTGGGCCTAATCGTGTTGGCAGGATTTATCCTGCCTCGTTTGACGAGTTGCCGTCGAGGTCACTTGCGTGAACCTCTACCCCACGTCATTACTACAGGCGGCATCTGTTACCCACAGATGTGGGATAGGGTAGCTCCACCCGCAGTTTTATGGGTAAACGATGTGGGGTCTCCCATTTACCCGCTGAAAATGATAAGCACTTTGGCATATACTTCTTCGCGGTCGCTTAAAATCGCCAAGGCGTTAGTAGTGGCAGTCAGGGCGGCTACGCTAGCTGAATCGGCTGGGAAGGTTGTAGCAGCTGAGGCAGCTTGAGCAACTGGGGGTGGCTGGCTCGCGTACTTCCCTGTAAACGACGCTCCAAGAAGTCCTCGAGGAGCATTTATATACCCCCGGACCCTCGCTGTTGAAGTGCCTGTTATAGACAGGTTCTGGTTTGGCTACAAATCGGACTGAACTAATTACCGTCAGGCGGTACAAGTACTACTCGCTCGCGATTTTTTTTGAGTTCAGGTAAGCTGGTATGGTGCTTATAGCATTAACGTTGAATTCGTTGACATAATTTAAGGTTCCTGGAACGATCTCTTAACCTTTGTCCTTCTTGATGGCCTCATAAGGAAAGTGGTTGGCTTTATTGGGTGGCTCCATTTTTTCTGCCATTGACCGTTTATTTCCACTTTTACTTGTTCATAATTTCTTTAACTGCTTAATTTCATAACTGCATCAATCCTCATTATCACAATATCATTCGCCTATGAGATTATCTCAATACTTTTATTACGTATAGTAGGTGGGGCAAAAGTCATCATCCTATCAGAAGATGTTCGCATTTTTGCAACTAGCGTCTTATGTCATCACAATTGTGACATTTGTGAAGTAAACAGAAGCACAATACACCTGGGCAAACCATGAATCACCATACTCTTCAAGAACGCGGAAGAATTGTGTCAATGCTTTTGACAAATATTATGTCGCTGGTTTTGCCTCAACTTAAATTTCATCGTCGCTTTCTTATTCGTGTGACACCAACTGGACAAATACTGCGACGTTTACCTGTTCGTCTCGAGGAGACTGACTCAACATGGGATAGTACCAGACGTGGCCTGCCTTAAAGTAGCCGTTCGGTAGATAATATTGCTGTTGTGGCTACAGATGTTCAAGAGCACCCTCAAATATCTACCAGACGACGGATCACGCAATTGGGCTATACGAACAAGTCAGAGACCTAGGCGACCCTAAAGAAAAACATCCGACAACAAGTGGAGAATTTATGGTTTGAAGTTTTGAGAAAAGTCATGGAAACTGCTGTGACACGAGCCTGAAAGTGCATCAACTCTGGCGGCGGCCACTTCACTGATATTATCTTCGCGAATAAATGGAAAAAATTTAAAAGTTTAAATAAACATAATCAACAGATCCAATTATTTTTATTTACAAACAAAGTTACTGTCTTAGGAAGTCGAGTGAAAACTTTTGCTCCACCTTGTATTTCCTGTTTCGTTTATTTTGATAATTATTGCCTTTCAGCACAGAATGAGTAGAGCTTCCAGTAAGCTATCCCCTTTTGCTTTTGAATGTTTCATAGTCATCTATCTCTGTCAGCCTAGTTAATTTTAATAGTATCTTCAATAGTAGTAAGCCTTCTATTAATTTATTCCTGTTTACCGAGTCAAAGGCTCTTTGGAAATGTATGAATAACGTTACTAGTTTCATGTAAAACTCCTGCATGATTTCAAAATTTGTCTGATTTTGTGGATGCTGCAATATTTGGTTTATCAGACTTATTAATATTTTATAACACATATTAAGCAAAGATATACCTTCAATGGAGTTTAAAAATTTTCCCACCTAAATTTTTTGGGAAATTTTTGGAAAAGCTGGGCGGAGAAGTTGTCTGCTTTAATGGTGGAGTGTGTGGATAGCATGGATCGATTAAAGGTTATAAAATTTAATCACATTTTTTATTGTAAAACATACCTTTTAGTCATTGATAGTGATTTTCTTTAGGGGAGGGAGAGGTACCGAGAGTACCAGTACCCTTATTGCCGAGTCTCCAAAGACGAACCGGGAGGTTCTACCCTCCTTACAGTACGAACAAATTTAGATCCGCACACCAACAAGCATGCGCCCGGAAAACGTGCAAGTCGAGGCTGGGAAGCTCAGATACCGAACTATGCTCCTATTTCACCAGGTCAGAGTACCGGAGGTGTTACGGTTCCGCCCGTCAGACCGACAATTATGGCCGGTATAATTGACGGGCGGCACTTTGGCATATACTTCTTCGCGGTCGCTTAAAATAGCCAAGGCGTTAGTAGTGGCAGTCAGGGCGGCTATGCTAGCTGAATCGGCTGGGAAGGTTGTATCAGCTGAGGCTTGAGCAACTGGGTGGCCTTAACTTCTAAAACCCAGAACTCGAGGAGCATTTATATCCCGGATCCTCGTTAAATGCTTTATAGATGGCATCTGGTTTCAATCGCACTAAACTAATACCGTCAGGCGGTACAAGTACTTCCTCGCATTATTTGTGTGGAAGCTGGTTGGTTAACTTAGGATTTGGCAATTTAAGGTTCCTGGAACGAGCCTTAACTTTGTCCTTTATCCCATAAGGAAAGGTTGTTTATTGGGTCCATTTTATGCCTTTGACCGTTTATTTCCATTTACTTGTTAATTTAGATCTTTTACGATCTGTTCATTTTGGTTTATCAATTTATATCTTCGTTGATCTCCATTCCAATTATTGTAGTCCGGTTGTTTTCATTCTGTTATATGTCCTAACCATTAATTCTTTAGATTTTTAATCGTGCTGTATTTTCATCGCGTTAACGATCTAGTTCATATTTGTTTTAATAGCACGGTTTTGGTTGTATAATTTGTATATTTTAGCAACTTTCGTTAAAAATCTTTATACCGTTAATGTTATGTTGGACCAGTTTCACAACCATAATCCAGCCTGATTAATTTAATATTTTGGAAAGGTTTTACTAACTAATTTAGATTTTACTAGTTTATGATTAGCCAAGCATCTGTTACCTTATTGTATTCTAGTTTCGATTTCTTCTGATGTTTCATTTGTGTTATTACTACAGAGATACTTATATTTTTAACTGATTTGTATTTATTTTTATTAATATTTTTGCCTTTTTCTAATGCTATTCTTTTCTTAGATTTTCATAGATTTTGTTCTTATCTTATTCTTGCTTTCTTAGTCTCTGAGATTTTATTAATGTATATAGCCTTTTTACTATTTTCTTCAAATGCTTCTATATTTAATTTCCTCATGCGTTGCTTTCCTTTTTCTTTACTGTAGTAATTCTGAATAGGCACTATGCCGTTATCGGTGCATTTTCAAAAAAATTTTGTTGAAAATAATTTATTATCGACAAATTAACAACAAATATTGCAGTTGAGACACAGGAGACCACAAATCTTTAATTGTTTCCAACATTGACTCAAAGACATCCTCTGATCAACTGATGGTACATAAATTCATCCGAGTACGACTCTAAGTGACGACGCGCGGCGCTCGGTTCTGTTTGTTGCGATATTCAGCTGATCCCAACATTATTTCGACCGTTTGAGTGTGAACAGTAGTGTCTGAATCCGCAAAATTGTAGCGGTAGTTGACCTCAAAGTGTTCAGAGCCAGCAGCCTTTTCAATATCTTTCGTTTTGTAACTTTTTCAAGAATTCGAGTAGATCGTCGAACCTTCGGCAGCGTTGTCTTCGATAGCAGCCAGCAAAGTTGATGCATTGCGATCCAGAACCTCCAATAAAAACATTGGCGTGTTTTACGACAAAGTCCTCTGAAGATCCATTTTTGGGGGAACACACGACCAGCATTGTTCTTTCTCTTCGACTTGTCTATTTCAATAATCTTGTCATTGCCACTAATCTTTCCACCACGGTGTCAAATCAAGTCCTTGACAACGGCCTCACGTATATATTTGTTCCAATACACGGTTATGTTATAGATTCATGCCGAGTTCTTTTTCGCACCAATCAATCGATGTCAACTTTTTGGCTCAACAATAAAAGAAACGAACAGTAGTTACAAAGGGCAAACAGGTGCACTCAAACTAACTTCCAATTCTAATGCTTTGTATTCTGTTTTTTTTATTTTATCTCTGACTTTCTGTATCTTTTCCTCATTCATAATATTTCCTTCTACTATTATTTTATCTTGCTTTATAATTACATGCTTTTTTCTGAGTTTTTGCACTACTGGGATCTTTGTTTTCTCACTTTAAGTGTCTCCTTTAAATATTCTTCATTAAAAAATACCTCTGTGCCTTTAACTTCTTCCTCTCTACTAATATTTGCATTTTTATTTTATACGAAATTAACCCAACAATGATTGGACTGTTTTTACTACCCGGGGTAATTTTTTTTAAATTTTTTCAGTGTAATCCACTTTCAAATTATACTTAATTAGATTAAACATCTCAGGTTTTAAATAAAATTATCTTGAACTTTTGGATTGTGGCCCATAAATTACAATATTTTTGTTCTTTGATTGTTTTCACGTTTTATATCCTTTTTTCTTGCTGTTTTAGATTGCTTTGAATTTTACTTTTGTTATTAACTGTTCTATCTGACTTTCTATTGAAATTTAACTTTATTTTATTTATGACCTCTATTAATCCTTTTTATTAAGATTTTGAGAGCTTGCACACATAAATTTTATTGTTTAATTATTTATTTCTAATTTTTTGAATTTCCCTTTTAAGTTGTGATGTAAGCGCATTCAACGAATGCTTATTTTCTCTTGTTCTCGATCTCTGCCACGTCTTTCTGGCTCTTCTCTTTTCTTTTATTAAATCTATGATTTCTTTTGGGTAATTATTCCTTGTCGGCTTTCTATTTATTTCTGGTGTATTATTCCATGCTGCGCTTTGAATATCCATCATAAATTTCTCTGCTTCATATTCAAGTTGCTCTTTTGTTGAAATTGGTACGTTTAGTAAAATCTTTTCGCTGAGCTCTGTTTGAAAGCCTTCCCAGTCGGTAAACCTATTAGTTAGTGTCGGGTTTAATTCCCTAGTCGCTATTTTTTCCTGTAACGTCAGCAAGATAGGGGAATGGTCAGACATTAAGTCATCACAATCTTAGATCTGTATAAAATTTGTTGATATTTTTCTTGAAATATAGAAATCCAGTAGATCTGGGATTTTTGCAGTATCCGTCGGCCAAGTTGAATGCCAACTACCTTTAAGTTCCAAGATTGCCTGATAAAGGTTTTTACCCTTAGCTGTCGTCAATCTCGCCCCCCAATGTGTATTTTTAGCATTGAAGTCTGCTCCTAAGATAAATCTTTCACCTAGAGTTTGAAAGAAGTTTATATAATCTTCTTTTTGCAGATTATGTCGAGGTGGTCGAGCTGCTACAGTAATCAAATACTTTTGTGTTTTGATACATATACTAGCAGCTTGTATTGCCTCTGTCTCATACTTTTCTTTCTCATAATGAGTTATACTGTTTTTAATTACAATAGCTGCTCCTCCTCTAGCTGTGTTCTGTGGATGTAGGGTGTGATACACTTGGTAGCATTTCAGTTTAATATATGTTTCGTTCGTGAAGTGTGACTCTGAGATTAGACGTATATCAATATTTTGAGTTTCTAGTATGATTAGTAACTCTTGTTGGTGTTGCAAGAGTCCGTTACCATTCCATTGGAGTATTCTAAGATCATTAGCCATAACTAATGTTTAGTCATGATGTTGATAGCCTTTTCTAATTTAGTTAATCTTTCTAAGATCATTTGATTAAATATTTTTTGTTTTCTTTCCCGCTCTTCCATCATACTCTTAATTTGCTGGAGCATTAGAGATGGAGTGTCAGTGCCAGACTCATCTCGTTGTGTTTCGTTCTTTGTCGTTTGGACGTAAGTTATATTCGGCTCTACTCTCCTCTGTTGCGTAGGTCTATTTTCTTCTCTATTCGTGTTAACTTCTTGTCTTTCTGGAATTTTCTTATTAAGTTTTTTGTTTCTTAAGTTTTGGAGAGCTATCGCTGTGCTGCAGCCTCTATAATTAGCTGGGTGTTCCCCTCCACAGTGAATACACTTGGGTTTCGTGTCTTTCTGCTTTTGGCAGTTTTTTGTATGGTGCTTTCCTGCACATTTGACGCACCTGGCTTCTCTGCCCCAGTAATTTTGTGTGTGTCCATATTCTTGACATTTTTTGCATTGTGGAAGTAATGTAGGCTTTTTAAATGCTTCAATCTCCACTTTCATATACAATATTTCATTAATATTATATATTTTTTTAATATCTTCGTCTTTCAAAAAAGATAACACGAAGAGAGGTAATGGCGTCTTATCTTTCCATTTGAGTAGCTGTCTCACTTCTAAAATTTTGAAGCCTTTAGTTTTTATATCCTCGAAGATATGTTCAATTTTACATGTCTGATGTAGTTTTCTCACGACGACTTTGATCGGTCTCGTTTGTTTATTTTCAAATGAGTACCATTCAAGTTCAGTATTGTTAAGAAATTGTGTTAGATTTCTATAACCAATTTTATTTTCCACATTGAGTTTTACATTACCTCCCGAACGCAAAGCTGCCTTATAGCTTATTTCATTTTCCTTGAGAATTTCGACTAAACTGTTATAGTTTTTTAAATTATTAATTATGACAGGTGGTGGTGGCTTCTGTTTTGGTTGAGTAGCTGCTTTCCTTCCTTTAGGTCGTTCAACTTCCTGCGGGGAGGAGCTTGCCATTCGCTTTTTTCTGCCTTTAACTCTAATCCATTCCGTTTCTCTACTTAATTCTTCTTCGTCCGTGTAATACTCGCTTTGAGTTTTTTGTTGTTTATTTTCTGCTGTTATTTTTTCATCGGCCTTTTCTTATATCTTGTTTTGCAATTCTTTTAATTGGTTTTGCATTTGTGACATACTATATTCCAGTTTTTCTCTAGCTTGCTTTTCATATCACCAAGCATTATATAATGCCTGTTCATTTTGACTTCTTGTTTGGTTTTCATTAAATAATGCTTGATTTTGTTGCGCTAATACAGCCTCAGTAGGCGTTTGTGGACAGTTGTAGGGATTCATAAAATTGTTTAGATTAGTAAATATTTATATTTACCGCATTGCAGCCGCTGATATCAGCGACCGAGGAGGCCTCTGACCTTTGCACATTCTATCGCACGTTATTTATGAAGATAAATTTTAAGCCGGACCTGTATTTCAAGGCCTATAATTTAAACGACACGATAAGGGGCCGACCCGGATCAACTCCGCGAAGGTCATCACCCGCTTCTTGCCGTCTACTTCGTTAATTCTTTAGTCTTGCTAACACCGTCCCGCGCTAGTCGCAAATTTACCTGAATACTGGTCTGCGCGTTGTTTACACTTATGCGCGGTCGGCTGTTACTTATTGGGCGCTCGTCTTGCGTTTGACCTTGTTTCCTGATTACGGTCGTATTCTTGTCAGCGGCTCTAGGTCTGAATTCGCTCTAAATTTACTTAAATCTAGACCTACCTTGTTTTCAGGTATTGCCAGATGCTTCGTTATTGTTTGTTTTACCCGCTTAGCACACTTTAGCACTTTTGATTAACTTCACTTCACCAATATTGTTGTTAATTTGTGCTCTCCACACCATGCGTCTGCTACAACGCTCGGCCAGGACCGGAGTAAGCACTGAATACCTACCTTAAAGAAATCATGGCAGATCAAAGTACTGAACACGGATTATGGAAAGCTACTTCTATAATTTCGACGTTTGCTAAGTAAGGTATGCCCCTCTAAATTTGATTTTCTTTTGGAAAAATGAGTCTTACATATCGTATTAGCCACGTGGATTGCAATATTTGCTTATATATGGCATTTCTCCTAGTAATAACCTAATTTAATTTTTCACAAGAGAAGTTTGATGTTAAATATTTAATTTACAATTATAAATAATATACTAGAAACCATTATTGCGATTTAGTTATATTTTATTGCTGATCTAAGTACGACTTTGTAAAACAAGGTATGCTCTTCCACTAGCGTGCTTCTTTATTCGCAGGTTCAGTTTCCCCAATCAAAATGCGCTCCGTCATGCAAACAAAAAAATGCAATATACTTTTGTACTTTCGCCGTTTGGAAACAAAGCTTTGACCGGCGAATTCGCGAAATCGCGGCGTAATTGCAAATTTCTACGCGCGTCGCCACTGAGCCGTGGACAGCTTTAAAATGCACCTTTTATTGAATCGATCTTTTGACAGCGATGATTAAACGGCTGGTTAACAGGGGAATAACGTTATCAAAGCATGCGAGCCCCGCTGCCATAAATACGAGGTCTTTTCATACGTGAAGCATGAATGGAATTCGTGCTCATGAAGGCCAGCGTAATAAAATCAACGTTTGCGCCATCGCTGCACGCGTGCTCCGCTTTCGCAGACAAAAATTGTGTGCCTTCGAGCAACGACGCACACTTGCTCCAGGGAAATTATTTTAATGCTGCCGCAGCACCGAGCTGAATTCCGGCGTACGCGCGCTGGCGCCATTTTGCAATTAATAGCTCAGTTTCACTTAGCAGCTTGCAAAAACTTCTCAGTTGCGCCGAACGCCTTCAAATATCGAGCTGGCCGAATGGGCGGCCAAGGAACTATTCTCCGCGGAGAGTCCCCCAACAGGCAATTTTATTTGCGGACGAAATTATTTTAGTAATCTGGAAATGTGATTTCAGCTTCCGTCAGAATTCCCTCCTTTGTTATCTGATGCCTCTATATTTGGTCGCCCGGTTTTCTCAAAAGAATTGTTGATGCTAACATTTTATATCGTAATCTCCCGGAAGAAGCAGGAGTCCCCCGGAGCCGAATATGAGGAGCGCGGCGAGTGGCATGGCGGCTTTCACTGTCAAACGCTCAGGGCTGGGAGGCGCAGCGGAGCGTTGTGGTGATGCGGATCCACTTTGATTCTTTGTCAGCGTACAATTTCAAACCTCGTTATTTCCGTATAAAACTTGAAAACCACTTAGTTTGAACTCAAATTTTTATCAAGTCGGTTTTGTCTTACGGTAGGGCCAGGTTTCCCTTTAGAATAAAGCCCACTATTTTGCAGAGAGCTTTGTAGATTCCTTAGTTCTTATAGCATTTTTTACATCTATGTAATTTTCTGCAGAAGTATTGGCATAGTAGTTTTTCAGATATCTTAAATAAATCGTGTTGAATATATTCACGTTATATAGAGTACTAGGCGCGATTTAACTTTCGTCGTGTAAACATCGGTGCTTGTCCCGGCGAAAGTGAAGTGCGATCAAGTGCGGCCGCAAGGTCGACCCACACACAGCGATAGCGCTGCGGTAAGAGAAATCGGTCTATATTATTTAAACAATACAGACTAAAATAATTCAATCAAATATGTTGCGCACGTTGCACCGCACGATACCAAAATGAATTTCCAGTATAATTCAAATACTCTAATGACAAACCAATATGATCAAAATCAACCGCAGCAAATATTACAACAATTTCAACATCCAGCATTATACTCACAGACGCCACATCAGCCATTTCCAACATCCACCCAACCACCAATATTGCAACAACCTCCTGTTGATACCCACATATTTATTACATACATATTACAGTAATGCATTTCCTCCCTTACTTAATTCCTCAACCGTCGCGCAGTCAACAGAATACGTCGCAATGGACAACGAATCTCAAACCCCCACTCATGACTGGCAAGTGCTTAAAAAACGAAAAAGAACTCTGAAAGATAGAACCAATAACTCCCCTGGACCATCTCAAGTAATTACGTCAAACAAATTTGCACCGCTTACGAACGAAGATATCGAAGAATATCACAATAACGTTAAAGAGCAAACTAATCACAAACCGCCACCGATATTTGTTTACGGTGTCGTTGACATTCTTAAAATGAACAAAAGCTTACTTAATATAACAGAAGAAGAAACGTTCCAATGCAAAGCACTACAAAACGACACAGTTAAAATCAACACGCAAAACCCCGACACTTACAGAAAAATTATCAAATATCTTAACGACGTAAAAATCATTTACCACACTTACCAACCAAAAGGAAATAAAGCCTACAGAATTGTAATCCGTAACCTACACTACTCGATCCCAACTGCAGGTATAAAGCAGGAATTAGAAAAAAAGGATCATGCTGTCCGAAATATTATGAATATTAGACATAGAGTGCACAAGCACTCTTTAATGATGTTCTTTGTTGATCTTGAACCAGCGCCAAACAACAAAGAGGTCTACAAACTTGAATATCTAGACAATATAAAAATAACGATTGAACCTCCGTATAAAAAAACCGTAAACCAATGCCTCCGCTGCCAACTTTATGGACATTCTAAATCTTATTGTACGAGACCATATAAATGCGTAAAATGCGGCGGAGGCCATAAATCAACAGACAATACACCAGCCAAGTGCGCGCTCTGCGGGGACGATCATACGGCAAAATATAAAGACTGCACTGTTTACAAAAACTTATTGAGTATTAAAGAAGAACAAAATAACACACGTATACCAACTTCAGTCAACGAACGAACCCAAATTCCTAGATTCAACACGCAACAAGGTGCAATCAACACTGCAACATACGCTAACGTCACTGCTAACCAGCATACAATAAATCCCCCTACAGACCTCACCTCTCAATTAACCTCCTTCCCAACTGCATTCAAAGCCTTGTTCACGCAACTTATTAACCAAAACAGCATGATACTTAATATGCTAAATACTGTCCTAACCACTAAACTTAATAATGGACATTACACTCAATCGTATTGCAGAATGGAATTCAATTGGTCTTAAAAACGGTAAGGCAGAGTTAATTAACTTCTTAAATAATTAAAAAATAGACATTATGCTTGTTTCTGAGACACACTTTACTGAGCGAACATTCCTTCGAAACCCACACTATTCTATCTACAATACTAACCACCCCGATGGTACCGCCCACGGCGGTTCTGCGATTATCATCTGTAACTCCCTTCCCCATCACTAACAACCACACTATCAAACTCATAAAATACAAGCCATAACAATTCACCTGAACGCACAGCCATGGTCTGTTGACAAATAAATATGACACATTCTTTCAACAATTAGGTGCCAAATTATTACCAGGCGGAGACTGGAACGTCAAGCATACCAACTGACAATCGAGGCTAACCACCACGAAAGGCAGAAACTTACTATAAACCATCGTAAACCACAACTATTCTTATCTATTTACCGGCCAACCAACATACTGGCTCACAGATGCATATAAGCTACCTCACTTACTCGACTTCTTCATTCCAAAGAACATAGCGACTAATTACACTACCATCAAAGTTAATTGGGATCTCTCATCCGATCATATGTCCATGATAGTAACTCTCAATATATATGTATCTAGTCTAAACAAACCCCCCACTCTGACTTTGCCAAGGACCGATTAGAACCTGTTTTGTAAGTTCATTACGGATCATATTAACCTTGCTATTAAACTCCAAGATCCAGATGACATTGACGCTGTAGTCGATTACTTTACTAGAGTCCTTCACGAGGCCGGTTGGAACTCCACACCACCTCAGCCCACTGCACCGACATTTTACAATTACTCTTTGCCGTTAATCAGAGAACACATTGCTGATAAACCGATAGCCAGATGCAAATGGCAAAGGAGTCGAAACCGCATTGATAAAATGGAGTATAATAGGCTTACAAGACAGTTAAAAGTAGCTTTGGAAAACATACGCAACACTGAGTTTGAGACCTACATAACAAGCCTATCCAAGGAGAACTATTCAATTTGGAAGGCAACTAAGAAGTTCAAGCGACCAACTGTTCACATCCCCCCAATACGAAAGGTGGATAATAGATGGGCGAAAACGGATACTGAGAAAGCCAACACTTTTGCTACACATCTTGCCAAAGTTTTCAGCGCACCACAACCACGAGTTAACAACCCCCATGACGCTATGACAATGAGATATCTAGACAGTCCCTGTCCAATGACACTACCCATTTGTGACTTTTCTCCATCAGAAGTTAAACGAGAAATCTCAAGAAGCAATAACTACAAGGCGCCCGGTTTTGATTTGATTACTGGTCGAGTACTCAAAGAGCTGCCTAGGAAAGGTCTTGTTCTGTTAACAACAATCTACAATAGTATGTTACGATTGGCCTATCTACTAACTTGAAAATTTGCCCAAATCATCTTAATCCCTAAGCTAGGCAAACCCCTAAATAACGTTACGTCTTATCGATCTCTTACCAATCGCGTCCAAAATATTTGAACATATTCTATTGAAAAGACATTTAAATGTCAACTTTCGCACAAATTTGATTTTTGCAAGTACTATTCCACCATTCAACAGTCATAGACTAGTAAACATCATCTATTTAAGTTTAGAAGAAAATCAACTCTGTACAGGTGTCTTCCTGGATATACAGCATGCGTTCGACTTAGTTAGGCATGGCGGTCTCCTGTATTAACTCAAACTCAACCTTCCTACCCCGTATTATCTGTTACTCAAATCATACCTGAATAATCGATGATTCCAAACTAAATATAACACCGCAACATCTTTCTATCATCCAATCACCTCAGGCGTACCTCAAAGAAACGTCCTAGGACCTCTCCTATATTTCTTCTTTACCGCAGATATCCCATTCATACCCAGCACCTCCCTCGCCACATTTGCCAACGCCACAGCAATCATCGCTGTCAATACCAACCCTCAACTTGCCACCGAGAAACTACAAACACACTTTACTCTCCTTCAAGATTGATTCCAGACCTGTCGCGTGCAAGTAAATCAAACCAAGTCAGCTCAAATCACTTTTACAAACAAACGCATAAACTGTCCACCCGTTTTACTTAATGAGACTAAATTACCGATTGTCGGTCAAGTTAAATACTTGGGACTCATACTGGATAAAAAATTTACGTGCAAACTACATATAACAACAAAGAAGAGTCAGATCAACCTAAAACTTAAATAGATGCATTGGCTTCTTGCACGCAAGTCAACGCTCAGAACAGCAAATAAAATCTTGCTCTATAAATGTATTCTAAAGCCAATCTGGACGTATGGCGTTGAGCTTTAGGGATGTGCAAAGCCTTCAAACACCAAGATCCCCCAAAGAATTCAGTCAAAGGTCCTCAGGATGATATTCAACGCCCCATGGTATGTCAGCAACAAAACTCTACTTGTCGACTCAGGCATCCCACTCGTAGCAGACGGAATTTCCAGACTAACCACCAAATACCTAGACAGCCTTGCTGGCCATCTCAATCATTTAGGCCATCAACTGAGGGATCCACCCGAGGTCAGAAAACGGTTGAAACGACAATGGCCAACAGACAATAATTAAAACATATGAAATGATCATCCTTATCTTTTGTACTCACTAGAGTGCTATCATTGGACACCTTCTTCTCTCATAGTTTAGCTTTCATCCCTTTTACTTATAGCTCCCACAGAGCAGCTTGTAGATTTGCACTGTATGTAATAAATATATATATACATACTATATATATATATATATATATATATATATATATATATATATATATATATATATATATATATATAAATATGCAAATATATAATATATATAAACACAATGCAGACTGTAGGTACGCATTTAATAACTAACTAAATTAGAATATACAGATTACTAACCTGAAGTAGTAACCATAAGAGGTCATTGCTACCGGCAGTCCTCAGAGACGCGGCATTGCAAGTAGTGCAAGACCAGAGCAAATACAAATTGGACAATGTTAAAGCAGCAGAAAAGGTCCGCTCGGGTACGTGTTAGTTGCTGAATTAAGCAGTTCTCTGACAGTAGCGCTCACAGGACACTGACGCAGCACACTGTTTCAAAATGAAACATGGGGCCGGCGAAGAGATTACTCTGTAAGCAATCCCAGAACGAACTTAAAAAGACCTTTCGATTTTACTTTCGAATTTTCCCGAAATTCGAAATCGAATATCTCGAAAATTATTCGACATAGAATTTTTTCGACTTCATTTTCGAATTCAGCGTAAAATTTCCTATAAGAATCACATTTAAAATCGTAATGTCAAAAATTTTCCCGAAATTCGAAGTTCTATCTCGAAAATTATTCGAGATAGAAATTTTTTAATTTCGAATTCGAAATCAGCGTAAAATTTCCTAGAAAAATCCATTTTCAAATTTTAAAAAATCTCAAATTTTGTGACGGACCGACAGACCGACAGACAGACCGACCGACAGACCGACCGACAAACAGACATATAGAATTCAGTAACGAACTTTTTAAGTTCGTTGAAAATATGGAAGGACTAAAAAGAATTTTTTTATTCTTAAAGGAAAAAATAGTGTCCTTTCAAAATAAGATTAATGGAAACAGGATAGAAACGCAGAAATTGAGAAACAAAAATCACTGAAAGCGCAAGAAGATAGAATTTAAGGATTATAACGTGAAATGAAAAATAATATAATAATGCAGGTTGTAGACGATAAAAGAGAATTTGGAGTAAGATAAAATAAAGGCAGGTAAAATATTAAAGACAACCGAAATAAACATAAATTTTAATGCAGAAGTAAGCGAAGAAAAAAGATAGAGATTCAAGGCAAATAAAAGAGGACAATTCTTATCAAATTTTTGCAACGAGGGAAACAGAAGGAAGTATTTAAAATGGCTAAAAACATGAACAGAAATCATTTATTGATCAATAATGATTTCACAAAAAAAGCTACTAGACGACGGGAAGCAACTTATTCCGCATAAGAAAAAGGTAAGACTAGATAGAATAAATGCATTGCTTAGGTATGATAAACTAATAGTGGATGGATACGTTTATGGTCGCTGTACTTCGGAAGGAGCGAAAGGTAAAACGGAAGAATATGAAGGGAAAATAATAAGAACTGGGAGGTTCCCAGAGACAAGTGACGAAAATACCAAAAAACGACAAAAAAACAATTAAAGGCAGCTAAAACTGGATTACAAAACGATGACCAAAATTACAATAGAAAGGCTATGAACAATAGTAAAAGTAATGGCAGTAAAAGGGGCATGACAACGAGGAAAGCAGTAAAAAATAATCCAAAACAAATAAGACCTTGTAAGAAGAAAGAAGAACAGTAAAGGCTTCAAAGTGTGAGAAAGAGCAAAAATAGCAAAAGTTAGAATAAAAACCGGCACATATAATGTGAGAACATGGAGGGAAATAGGAAAAATTAAAGTAAAAGTATGTAAAAATGGAACTGAAAATATATAGGACAAATATTGCGACTTTACTAGAGGTCAGATGGCAAAACAAAAAAAAATAGATAAAAAGATTTTACAATCTTATATTCAGGAAAATCTAATGGCGGCCAGCCTAGAGTAGTCTTCATGATATTATGAAAAACCAAAGACAAAATAATAAAAACTAAACAAATAAATGAAAAAATGATTTACATAAGAATAGAATCAAAACCCACAGAGAAAGCACAGAAAGAAGAGAAAGATAATTTTTACTAATCGGTGGAGGAATAAATAGCGAAAATGCACAAAGAATTTATGATAGTAGTGCTGGGTGATTTCAACGCACAAATTAAGAAAAAACATGTAGCATGGAAACAAACAATTCATGATCATACTACCAATAATGGACAACAGTTTTGCAATTTCGCGGCAACAACAAATTTGGTTATCATAAGCTCAAATGTTAAACACCTTGAAAGGCATAAAGTGACTTGGATATTGCAGGATCAGAGAAATCAAACACAAATAGACTACATTTTGGTCAATCAGAGACAGAGACAGACTTTGATAAAGGACGTACGTACATATGTAGAGTATGCGCGTATTCCGACCATTTTATGGTACTGAGGAAAATTAGATTAGAAATTAAAAAACCAGTGAAAAAGAAAAATAATCTATAGAAATAGAATATCAAAAAATTAAATAATGCTCACATAAAGGCGAAAGAATAAGCAGACAAGAAAGATAAATTGTTAGAAAATCAGATAAGAGGAGTAAAGAAATATATAACAATATTAAAAAAGTAATTCAACAAGCAGCCGAACAAGTAATAAAAGTGGCAGCAGTAAAAATACCAAAACAATAGTTTAATGAAACATCCAAAAAGTTTAGTGAATGTAAAAGAAAAGCAAGGCTAGACTGGATAAAAACAAAAACCAATAAAGACAAGACAAGAATAGTACAAAAGAAAAGGAACAAGAAAATGGTGAGAAAATGTAAGAGGAATTGAAGGGAAAAACTAAAGTAAAACAGTGCGATCCATTATCTACAACGTAGTAAAATCACCATGAAAACGATAAGAACAAAAAGAGAGTAAATGATCCCCTGTGCAGACGACCTGGCTATAATTAGAAAAAGGTAAAATATAGTATCACAAAAGTTACGAGAAATATTTTGGAAAGGAAAAAACATAGATTATAAATACAGAAGCAATGAGAATCGGAAAATAATAGGGAATAAAATGGCAAAAGTGGGAAAATTGGAATTAGAAGAAGTGGGTTAGTTTAAATATCTAGAAGTCACAATAACTAACAAAGGAGGGAGAACAGAAGAGATAGACCAAAAAATTATGGCGGGAGACTGAGCCTTTTATATTAACAGAGGGATTTTAAAATGCAACGCGGTCACTATATTGACTAAAATGGGAATTTGTAAGACACCAATTGGACTAGTACTAATGTATGTGTCGGAAACAATTTCAATGAAAAAGAAAGATAAGCATAAGCTAAGAATAGCCTAGAGGAGAATACTGGGATCAACCTAAATAAAAGTAAACGAATACAGATTGAAGCATAATCAAGAAATATTGCAAACCATAGACTGGGAAGATACATTAAGAAAATTAAATAGGAAAGGGTTAAATGGCTAGGGCACATCTGGCGAGTAAATCTAGAAGAAATAAGACATATAATAACGACATGGGATGCCAGAGTGATCCAAGCGGTTGAGGCGCGAACTACAATGCGAACTAACCCAGGTTCCATTCCCCAAAGCTCTTTGATGCCTAACGGGTGTCCCACTCAGTCACTAAAAATAATTGAGTACCTGCGTTCGCTTCAAACAATAATGGCAGTCGTCTAAGGCGCGGTGCTTGCCACATTACCCCGCACCAAAATTGGTGCGCGACGACCGGGCAGAGAAACCGAATATATAAGAGCCTTAACCTTTTAGTTTACAGGTTGTACTCCCACACGGATTGTTACAGCCGTGGATAAAAATAGCAACGTGAGAACCAGTATTAAGAAGAAGAAAGACCAAAATTAAAATAGATTGTAGTAGTGAAGAACGATTTAGGCACGGTAGGAGAGATAATACCAAGAAACAAAAAGGGTGGCACAAAGTATGCAAAGAAGTAGGATAGACAAAGGTAGGGGCTAATCCTTCACGGTAAAATGGTTGTAGAAAACCTTAAAAAAAGGCGGCGCTACCTCCACAAGAGATACCAAGCTACATGATAATAATAAATGACCTGTCCGTGTAATTTTAGAACCACTGCAAATATTTTATACAATTATTTTGAACGTATTGCTTATTTAAAAGATTATCAAATTATATATTGAAATTTGTGTAAAATTAGTAACAAATTATAGAATTAAAAATACTATTTCCACAAACTAATAGGTATACATATTATACACATTCAAAACATCAGTTTTTGTGTCAGTGTACTCCCTTCGAGAATCTCGAGGGCCAGTTTAATGAAATAAGTGTTACAGAAATACTATTGACCTTCAGTCATACTTAAATACGCGATTAATTTCCAGCTTAAAATCCTCTGACATGTGTTTAAAAAAAAGGAGGAAATTTTAAGCAAAACCCGTGATTACTTTTACATCAATATATCGTAACAAATGAATATTCAGAACTTTAGTCAAGGAAACTCTTTGGAAAACTAGTTGAGCAATTGTAAAATAAAATTTTAATATTTTGCAAGTTTGATAAAAAAAATGGTGAAGATTAAACCCAGAGCATAATATATTTTTGCTGAAGCAATCAGTAAGTTTTACTAAATAAAATAAAATCAAGATATGATTATGGTCATGTTTTTTAAACTGTCGAGAATGTTACATAAAACACTAAAAGATGATTTGCAAAGATATCGTAAGATCCAAACTTGGAATCAACTAGGACGGTAGAATGACTATATTTGCTCGACAAGTCGTTTTAGTGATTTACAGTACAGTTTACTGACAATGCTATTATGAAGGATAATTAATATATTAGCATAATTTCTCTTTGCTCCTAAAAGGCAATCGACATTAGTTTTAAAATAAACCATTCCGTCCGTGGCTTCTTTGACCGAAAGCTTTTAATATGTTGTTATTTTATAAATAAGCTTTCTTCATCATCTTCTAAAGCCTTAGTACGTCTACTATGACTAAATGCTCAAACAACGTCTACAAATCTGCGCTGTACTGTTATAGGCGTACCTTTATTCACTTCTGTTTCTGATGAATGGTAAAAATACGGGGAAGAGACCTATCTTACCTCTAAGTGCTCCTAGATGATGGTATATAAAATTTCGCGAGGCAGACATGTCGCATCCCCCAATGCATGGATTATAAAGTCGGTCATACGTTGTACAATGTGTAGCTTGCGCACATTTTAGATAGGTCAGCTACTTTTACCTTTCTTATTGCAGTTCTTGCTATCTTTGAACTCCAATATTCAGCGAAACACAATTTTGCAACTCGGTGCTGTATTGCCATACAGTTCTATTTACTGAATTCCTTACAAGTTTAGTTAACATTTATTTCCTCGTTTTATATCATTTCTAGCGTAATTCGTGTAGAAACCTACCCCCACAGTCTCCTTAGTACAGGACTGAGGGAAAACCACGAAAAAACTGCATGAGAGCAGGTAAATTTAAACAGCAGGCTGCTCTTGGTCTCCTAACCTTACAATCCCATCTTAATGCTATCTATGCCACCTCAACTCTAGGGTGCACTTGGAGTCCTCAATTTTGAGTAATATGCTTTTTTGCAGCCTCTACAAGCAGCACTACGCTTGCGAGTTTGCACTGTCTATTACGCAATCTTGAGCAAACTCACTATTCGCTCGCTATGGCTCGCTAGTCTTTGCATATTATGCTTGCTCTTATACTTGTGCTCAATTTTCTCACTTGCGCCAGCTGTCTCTTTTTGCCAAATCAGATATATTTGTGGGTGTCCGTCACCATTGCAACCCCCCTCTGGTCAAGATAGTTTCTAATCTTTCCTGTGTTTCCTTCTCAATTGGACAGCGCTGTTCTGATCTCCGTACTCGCAAAGTTTTTCTCCTGTTGAAAGTTCGCATGTCCGGTGACGATTTGTGCGATTTGGCAATTTAGGTGTTGTTGTTGCCACCTGCCATCTTTCTTCTGATTTGTCTCGTACTTCTTCTCGGATTTTTGTTTTGATATCGGTATGGTGTCAAACTGCAGTTGCCGCCCCTTTTGTGAAATCGTCCACGTACTCATTGCCCCTGGTACCCACGTGAACCTTTATCTCATGGACTCTTACATCTATGGTTTCAGAAGTTTTCTTCACTAGTTGCCAAACCTCTTTCTGCAAATTGTTGGATGCCGCTGACCGGCTATATGAAGTTACAGTGTATCTCAGTCTACGTTGTTCTCTCTATGTACCTAATGTATTTACGAATCCTGGTAGACCACGAACACCGATCCAGCTTTGTCTCCATACGGGGCCACGAACCTAGCATGGATGTCCAAAAAGGCCATTTTATTCTTTTTAGTAAAATTTACTTCCGTTGTGTTAATTCTGGTAGGATATACAAAATAAACAATAGGCCCACTTACTATACATGTGAGCGATTAAATTTGTTTTAATAAGTAATATCACCGTGTTACCAAATAAAATGTGCTAAATAGGTGCTGAATATTCGTACAATAATTAGTTAAATTTATACACTTGCATTAACTACCATTATTTCTGTGACAAAACAAGTTGCACCAAATGCAAAACGAGTTCATCTACAGTGTAGAATAACCCTAAGCATAAGCAACTTCGTTCAAATGCATTGTGTCAGCCAAGTTAACCTCATACCATCTAACAAACTAATCTGGCTTTATCCAGATTACATACACGAGTTAGTTACACCGCAAATTTCACTAGGTTAACTTGCTCGTTGTTTTATTAAATTGTCGAATTAATTAGTTCAAGACAACAGCTGCTTCTTTCATGTGCGACAAAGTTCAATGCCGGTGCTTTTGACAAAATTGGTTTTAGATTGAGCTATGTACATCTTAGAGGTCTTAAGTAGACATGAGCGCATTAGCTAACATTCCTTTTAAATGACAAAAAAGTTCAACTTTTATGTTGTCAGGACTTAAAAATTTGTTAATTTGTTTCGAAGTTTCAATGAAAATTATTTTAAATTTTTAGTCTTTTTTACCACCGTATTTCTGATATTCAGTTACAATATATGCCACTATTTTCTCGCAGAATTTGACTCCTACGACGCAAACATCAACAAAAAAAAAAATGTTTTAGAAAATCATAGCATTAAAGCAATTCTTATTGAAAAAATTAAGGTTCGTTTTTGGTTCGGATATCAAAAATAGTTTTTTTTTAAGTCGAAGATTGTGTCATACTGCAAGCAAGCGGCGTACACTTCTCAAAAGTTCTCCATTAGTAGATAGATAACTGTCCTCAAGTGAAAAGGGATTACAACAGAAATGTGTCTTCGTAAAATTAAGATATTGCTGTAATGAGAAAACAGGTAAAAAATGCTAAGATATCGTCAAGTAACTGACAAAATTTTGAACTGAAACCCCAAAGACAGTTACAGATTTAGGCAAGATAGTGGATAATTAACTCATTTCTACCTTATAAATTGCCGAAATGTGACAGCATGTATCCTATTCTATTACAGAAGGAACGTGACGTGTTATACCACAGGATATGCGATACACTTCAAGCAAATTTTACTTTGGGGTATACACAGAGATCTTGGAGACTAATTAAAGTTAACTTTATAACAAAACTTAAATAAAAAAATAGGAGAAAATAAGCCTAAGGATGTAAGATTAATTAGTTTATTGTCTTTTGCGCTAAAAACTCTAGAAACACTGGGATATTGTATTATTCACTAGACCCCTACATCAAGACCAGTATGCATATAAAACAGAAGTATCCACAGAAGTAGCATTGAATCGACTTGTTACTAAAATGGAGAACGCTCTAGAATACAAAAGATACCCTTAGCTGCCTCTTTGGATATTGGGGAATAATAATCCATATCTATAGATTCAGTAATTACATTGTTGACTAAAAAACACTACAAAATAAACTCAACGTGGATAGACTGCACTCTCAAAGAAAAGGCTAGTATATGTATATGGGTTCAACAACGACGATAATGGTTACCATATGTTTGCAGTGGAACCTTGTAATGGACAAGCTGTTAAAAACACTTTAAAGGAAGGGATATAGGGCACTGAAATATGTAGATGACTTAGTCATACTATTCTAGAAAATATTGAAAAATAGGGTTAATGAGTGCACGAAAAAGCCGTAAATATGGTTACGAATTGGGCGGATTCATAGTAATTGTATATAACTCTCTCAAAATCTACCATGGTAGCTTTTAATAAAAAAAGAAACTTATAAAAACTGGAATTTCTTAATTTCCGCGGTGTAGAAATTAAGTTATCAAATGTTGGACTAAAAATTCCCCTGCAATCAACATATTAAAATACACTAGCATTGGCCAGAGAAACTCATAAATACACACGGGGTTTAAAAAGTGGTGTATTAGATATACTCCATGGTAGTTAAACCCGTAATATGATGTGAAACAAATCATTATGTTTATAGACAGTCAGACATCCCTGAAGACATTAAAAGACCCGAAGATAATATTCGGTTTGGTATGGGAACGCAGCGAAAAACTCAGGGCTCTGGCAGACCACAACAAGTTAATTCTGTTGTAGGTACCAGGGCACTATGTAATTGCAGACAACGAAAAGTCTGATCAGCTAGCACAAGAAGGATCATAAACTCTATATATGGGCCCCGAACTAGTCCTGGAAGTATACAAAGATACAATACAGAGCCGAGTAAGAAAATTGGTCAGAAAGCAACATAAAAAATTCTGGGAAAACTTACCAAGAAATAGAAAAACTTTATAAAATTATATCATAGCATAAACAAACTAAAGAACTGTTAGTAGGAAGCAGTAATCAGTTTCTTTACAGATCATTGTATTCTGAGACAATACCTCAACAAAATAGGGCTGTACAATGGAAACCTAAGCTGCAGGTAATGCGACAGGAAGTTAGGGATAGCCATCTGTACATTTTTATAGAAAGCTAATAATGGATCAAAAAGAATTCACCAACTATTTAATAAAGGACTTGTGCAGACTAATACAAAAAACGAGAATACTGAAAAAAGTGCTGTAAAGAAAATGAAAGACCACAATAAGTAGACGACGCTACTGAACGCATAGATCAAACAGCTCTTGACAAACAAAGAAGTCATATTAACGTCAAGAGGTAGTTTAAGTATCTTTGCCATCAGTAATATAAGAAAATTATTAGACGCATTGTTAAAAACTGCAGTTTTATTACCATAGTTTAGAAGAGCGTTTACAAATAGACAAAGACACAAATAATCTTAAACAATAAAAACTAGAAATGAATTTAGTAAAGCAATTCATTGCTACGTTTGCTACTAACAAGTAAGGTAATACTATAAATCATTTCATTTTAAGAGTATCTGCATTATCAAGAACCACGTAACTTATATCCGATTAGACTTCCAGAAGCTTTGCAAAATAGCAAGTGGGAGGGAACTTTATACACAGCTGGTTATTAGAGTACAAGTAAAAGCAAGCAGTAAAACGGTTCCCACTGTTCTATTCTTTAATAAGAACATCAGGCAGAGGGTTATTTTTGCCAATTTGCAATAAACCTGGCTATTGCAGGAACCACTTTATGGTTAAAATAGAAAGAATCTATTACATACTATTTATTGATTAAAATTGCTGTGTCTACTGGTACCTCGCCTTACGGTAATACAGTGACATTTTCCTTAATTGAATGGCAATTGTCAAAGAGTTAGTTAGTCATGGCATATGCTAAACTAGCCGTAGATGACTGCCCCGCCTTAACATTCGCTCTTGTTCAGGACTCGGAAAAACCAAGAAAACCCGAGTCAGGGCGGGTTACCTACAGCAACAGATTTACAATATTAAACTGCCTTATCTAACTTAGATCTAATTCAATCTATGCTTATTCGTGCCATTATATATATTTTCGCAACCCTAACTAAGGTACATGTTATCATACATACTAAAAGCTTCTGATAACTATTTAGCCTAAGTGCCATTTTTGTACTTTTAGCACGCCTAACTACCGTTAAGCTATCTTATCTTATTATTAACACATGCCATCTAAATTTAAGTTTGCACCGTGCTATATAATCAATTTTAATCGTTTAATTACCGTTGTATACTCGGTGAACGCCCGTTGCCAAGTTCTTTGCCCTGGCAAGTCTGCAACTTCTTGTAGGTATCGTGGCTAATTAAGTCCTTTCTTGATGCATTACCTTTTGTCTTGTGCTCAATTTTGTTCTGACAAGCCAGCAGGATGTGTTGCACCGCACTCTTAGTCTTGTAATTTATCTATCTTAGATAAATTCTAAAGTTGTCGGGTTTTGTCATCAATTGTTTAGTGTTCATTTTTATGAATTCGTCCACCAATATGTTGTGTTTAATCAGCGACCTTGTTATGGTGTCGAACTCAGAAAATTTATCGAATTCCGTAGTTTCTTTTGCCAGTTGATCAGCTCTCTCGTTGCCCTATGTGCCTACAAACGCCTTTGTACAGTAGAATGGTAGCCTTATAGTACCTAAAACTTCTTTGACAAGCAACAAAACTTCTAGCTGCAAGAGAGTCGGTGGTCGCATGCTAGTTACGGCGTACAGTGCCGACCTATGCTTAAGATAAGCACAAGTTTGCGCTGAAACACTCGAGGTCTTGATACGATGGTAGTGGATATTATCCTTGTTGTGCTACATGACGAAAGCTCTCAAAAAGTTCCGCCGTTGAATTTCGATCCGCCGCTAGAGTTCCTTGTACAGAAATTGAAAAAAAAATATGTATAAAATATGTGCACTACTATGACTTTTTCGGTTTTTTTATTACGTGCTAACACTTGCTGTCTGCCAATTTAAATTCTTCTTGTTTACTAACTTGCCAATTACCTTTCAGTTGCTTCTGTTTCTTTTGTCTATTGTCTTTGCTTCTCATATTCTTCTTAGCTAACTATTCTTTGGTATTCTTTATAAAAAGAAAACAAAAAAAACATGATTAACCTGAATTTCTATTAAACCTTTTTACACTGAAAAATTAATAATTAATGAACACGAGTGCCCTGAAATATGCAAAATCATATTTTGCATATGCATTCATATAAAAACTATAGTACTCGTTTGAATCTCGAAGCGTAAACATCGCAAATACGAGCCCTAAGAGTTCAAGTTCAAGTGTATTGTTCGATAAAGCGGCTGCGGCGCCTTATCTCGTATCGCGAACCCGAGTTTGCTTAAGTTACTTTAATCAAGAAAGAAACATAGTCAACAACAGGCAATTTTTATTTAACAAATACGACAATGTTATCATCAGGACACGAAACATCCTTCGCCAAATGTACACTTCACACAATTTCCAAATACCTAACAAAATCAACCTATGATAAACACTCAACTATCATTACCCTACATTGCACCAACTAGTCAACCTTCACAAGGACCAAGTAATCCCTCTCCCCCTAACCAGGAACAATACTTAGCAATCCAATCTTCAGGACTCTATCAGCCTTGAAATTCCAAGCAAATATACAGGTTAACCTCAACGTCTGACGACGAAATGGGAGCCGATCCCTCCTCAAAAGAGAACATCGCATCTAAACAAAACCCCTGGCAAGTATTTAAGACTACTAAACGAAAGAAAGTTAGAAAATCACATCACACGGTATCCTCAAACACTTTACCCCTTTCCAACAGTTTTTCTGCAATAGCTAATTCCAAAAATCCAATCCCCATCGACATTTCAACAAATAAAAACAATACTCCGAAATATAAAACAATAGAATCTGATAAAATCCCCAAACCCCGCCTATATTTGTTTATGGAGTCCTAGATCTACCAAAAATGAAAGCTACACTAGCAGATGTAGCAGAAGAAGAGCAATATGTCACTAAAAGCCTGGCAAATAACACAATTAAATTCTCACGGAATACTCCTGATATATTCCGTAAACTAGTTAAGCACATGCGCGAAAATAAAATTATACATCACACCTACCAATTAAAAGACGAACTAGCGTTTAGAGTAGTCATCAAAAATCTTCATCACTCGATTCAAATCGAAGACATAAAAACAGAAATCACTAGACAAGGACACCAAATTAGAAACATCATGAATGCTAAACATAGAACCACAAAGGAGCCAATGAATCTATTTTTCATGGACTTATAACCATCTAACAATAATAAAGAGATATATTCCATTCAATCTTTACTACACAATCGCATAACAATTGAACCGCCAAGAATAAACCGAAATGCTGTCCAGTGCATGCGATGCTAAATGTATGGTCATATTAAAGCATATTGCTCCCGTCCCTTTGTGTGCGTCAAATGCAGCGGTAATCACAGAACAGCCAGCTGCAAGAAGAGCAAGCAACGTGTGCACTGTGCGGAGGAAATCACCCGGCTAACTATCGAGGATGTACTCATTACCACAACTTCTACAAAAGTAAAAATAGCAATTCCAAACCGCCCACAACCCAATCCCCAATCATAAATAGACAAAGTTATATATCCAACCTCCCGCATTCACCTACATACGCTAGTATTACCAGTCACCAAGAACCCCAACAACAAATCCCTTCTGACCAGTCTCTTAACCTTACCTTAAACAAATTCCTAGAAGATTTCAAATCCATGTTCTCCCAACTCATTCAGCAGAACAGCATGATCCTTAACATGCTGGCAATGTTAATAAGCAAAACAAATAATGGATAAATTCCTCCGCATTGCACAATGGAACGCCAACGACCTCTTAAATCACAGAGACGAAGTAATACTATTTCTAAAACATAACTACATCTACATAATGCTAATTAGTGAAACGCATTTCACGGAAAAATCTTACATCAAAATCCCTAACTACCATTTATATTGCACTAACCATCCAGACCAAACAGGAACCGCTATATTAATCAAACAAAATTTAAAACATTACGCTCTCCCCAACTACGAGAAGGAATCTCTCCAGGCTACTTCCATCAAGGTGCTCACCCTCTCCTATGAAATAACCATTGCGGCTGTCTACTGCCCCCCAAAACACAATATCAAACAAATTGACTTCGACCAGTTCTTTCATACCCTGGGTCCCAAATTCGTATCAGGCGGCGACTACAACAGTAAACATACTGCGTGGGGCTCCCGCCTAGTTAGTACAAAAGGCAGAAAGCTATATAAAACTATACAAGACAATAAATACGTCTACCTTTCAACAGGGACCCCGACATACTGGCCATCAGATCAGAACAAAATCCCCGATCTCCTCGATTTCTTTGTCATTAATGGAATATCACCAAACTACATGGGCAAACTACAAAACAACCCTCAATAATATTGGAAATCAGCTTAAGGCGAAACTCAAATCCCTGAGGGAAGACTCGTGGAATACCTACCTCTCAACCATAAACCGATATGATAACTCAATATGGAGACTAGTCAAATCATCTTTAAAACCTCAAACCACATCCCCACCAATACGAAAACTACCTCCAGTTCTAGGATGGGCCAAGAGTGACAAAGAAAAGGCGGATTTGTTCGCTATTCACCTATCTGGAGTATTCCAAACACATGATGAACCACCCAACATTAACCTCCCAGACCAACCAGCACCTGAACCGAATACACCTTCCATACCACTAATAACACCGAAGATTGTAAAATCTGAAACTCAGAGATTAAATCTTAAGAAAGCACCGGGACCATACAAAATTACACCGAAAGTGGTCCGTGAGCTTCCACGAAAAGGAATAGTTCTGCTGACGTACATATTTAATGTTATACTCCGACTTCAATATTGGCCGAAAGAATTTAAGATCGCAGAGATAATACTCATCCCTAAACCAAGTAAAGATCTCAGCTATGCGTCATCAAAGCGCCCCATAAGCCTGTTACCAGTTTGCTCCAAACTCCTTGAAAAGTGTGTCTTACAAACCTTAGACCCAGAATTCACGGCAACTAACTGGATCCCTGATTATCAATTTGGCTTTCGCCGACACCATTCTACCATACAACAGTGCCATCGCGTCACGCAAGAAATTAACACAGCATTCGAACAGTCGGCCTACTGTATAGCTGTTCTTTTGAACATTCGCGTTTGATAAAGTCTGGCATAAAGGACTCAAACTCAAAATACATCAAATCTTACCTCCTCAATTTCATAAACTTTTGGACTCCTATCTAACAGACAGAAAATTTAGAACACGCGTTAATGACGAAGTCTCTCCAGTGTACCCAATCCAATCTGGGGTCCCATAGGGTAGCGTTCTGGGCCCCTTTCTATATACGTTGTATACCTCAGACCTTCCAACCTCCCCAACCACTACTATAGGAGCATATGCCGATGACACAATTATACTTGCGAGACACACGGACATAAACCTCGCTGTGGAATATGTCCAAACTCACTTCAGCTTACTTGAAGACTGGCTCCAGCGCTGGAACGTTAAGGTAAATGAGTCCAAATCTACTCATGTGACCTTCACTCTTCGCAAAGGGATATGTCCTCCACTACATCTTAATAACATCGAGATACCACAATCCCCATCAATGAAATACTTGAGACTACACCTGGACAGCAAACTCACCTGGAAGGAGCACATTACTAAGAAAAAAAAAACATATAGAGCTCAGATTTAAAACCCTTTACTGGCTACTAGGCCGACACTCCCCATTGTCCCTCTCTAACAAAATCCTTATCTACAAAACCATCGTTATACCAATCTGGTTCTATAAAATAGAACTTTGGGGCTGTGCTAGCAAGACTAACCTCGCAATCATGCAACGAAGTCAATCTAAAATCTTAAGATCTCTCGTTGATGCTCCCTGGTACATCATCAATCAGATGATACACCACGACCTCGGCATCCCGATGCTCAATACGGTAATACAGGTCAGAACTAGGAAACATCTTGAAAAACTTACCACTCATGACAACCTTCTTCTCCAAGAACTTCCACACCATCAAGTCATTAGACGCCTCAAGCGCCGCTGACCTACAGACCTCCACTGAAGAGGACCCCACATGGGCCCAACACCTTAGCACTATTTTCTAGGACGAGGACCAGTTACTGGACGGGCCCTCATCATGTCAATTCATAAACCAAAATATTACCTTAAAGAAATACAATGTATTCTGATTGCTAACTTACAAATAAATTTAAAAAAATATAAAAACTGCCAAAATAAGCATGTATACAAAAATATGCATTTTGCATATGTTCCACACTCTATCCATTAGGTTCAAATCCAGTGAGAAAGCTCTTGTTTGTCAAAGACTGTTGAGTGCTGCGGCTTTTGTGAATTGAGGTGTTGTCTTGTTGGAACTGGTAGCTCTTTTGGCGGCGTGTATTTTGGAATGGTTTCAAAAACATTTCTAACATCTTCTGAAGGTCTTTGCCGTTTATCTTATTGGAAACGTCTTGTCTTCACATAAGACTTCCAGAACGTCACCGGACTTCTATCAAAACCGCGTCTCTTAAAATAATTTAATTTGCTGCGCAAATCTTTCCGGCAACATTCGTAGCTATCTCAACCATTTAAATTAAACTTCTTTTTATTACTAAATAAAATCTGCAATGAAAATATGCAATAACGCAACATGAGACAAAGTTGACTTATATATTTCCAATTCCAGCCTTTTCGCTTGGCCTTATAGTTATTGGTCAGTTATGATGCCTTCGTCAGCATCTGGCTTTTAATGTTTAGCTTTTCGAGCACAATGTACTGTAGACTTGCTTACGGGGTGGAGATATTCAAGCACACAAACTCTTAGCATCTGGTATTTGTGTATGCAAAAGAAGCTTTGCACTTCGATCTGTCAACTTATTTGGGCGTTCTAATTTTGGTAGCGTCGCGTAACTTGTTAAATTTTGAAGGAACTTTCTAATAATACTATAAGATCTGTCAAGCTTTTGTTTCATCTCCAGAATTGTCATTAAATTGAATGATAGTGAATAATCTAATTATATATTAGGCTAGGCCGAAGTAGAAGTGTGCTTAAAACACGCAAACCTTAAGCACCTGGCGCACCCTTAACATTGGGACGGAGAAGCCATTGGGTACAAAGGACTATACCGGCGGATCACAATCCAATGGCGGAACTTTTTGAAAGCTTTCGTTATATAAGACAACAAGGCCAAGATTCACCATTATTGTATCAAGACCACGAATGAGTGTTCAGTGTGTCAGTGCAAACTTTTGCTTATCTTAAAAATAGGTTGGTATTGTAGGCCATAACTGGCGTGCGACCACCGACTCGCTTGCAGCTAGAGGTTTGGTTTCTTGCCAAAAAAGTTTCAGGTACTATAAGGCATATCAGATGGCATCGACAGGGGCCTTAGCTAGAGAGTTCACTCCCTCTGCAGAATTGAGTATGTTTGCGGACGAATTTATAAATATTAACACTGGGCAATTGTTAACAAGACCCTACAACTTTAGAACTTATCTCATGAGGATAGATAAATTACAAGACTAAGAGGTCTTATATCAATGCGGTGCAACAAATACTGCTAGCTTGTCCGTTAGAAGAAAAATATTGAGCACAAGCCAAAAAGGAATGCATCAAGGAAAAACTTAAGTAAACACAATACTTACAGGAAGTTGCAGACATGGCAGAGCAAAGGACTTGACGGAGGACGTTCAGCGAGTTTACAGCGGATGTCAAATGATTAAAACTTACAGACACTTAAAACTGATACAACAAAAACAAAAGGCGTGTTTCTAAGGCGTGTGCCTAAAATATAAAAGCGGCACTTAAGCTAAATAGTTATCAGGAGCTTTTAGCATGTAAGATAAGATGTACCTTTGTTAGGGTTGCCAAAATATATATAATAGCACGAATAAGCACAGATTAAAATAGATCTAAGTTAGATAAGGCAGTTTAATATTGTAAATCTGTGGCTATAGGTAACCTGCCTTGGACTCGGGTTTTCATGGTTTTCCCGAGTCCTACACAAGGGCGAATGTCGGGACAAGGCGGTCATCCACGGCTAGGTCAGCGTGTAACCTGGACTGACTAACTCTTTGTCAAATGCCACACGATTATTAAAAAACGGAACAGTTTGCTCTTGAGTTATCCTTAGTGCTTAATATTGCAATTCTTAAATTTATAAAACTCTGTCGTTACAAGAAATTAAGTACTAAATTTTGTGATGCCAGTGAGCAGCGTTTTACTGCTTGTTTTACTTGTACTCAAATAACCAGCTGTACATAAAGTTTCCTCCTACTGTTTTTTTGTAAAGCTTCTGGAAATCTCACCGGATGTAAGTTTCGTGCTTCTTAATAATGCAGATATTTCTAAAATAAAACGAAATATTACCTTACTTGTTAGTAGCAAACGTAGAAGTGCACTGGTTTACCAAATTTATTTCTAGTGTTTATTGTTTAAGTTCATTTATGTCTTTGTCTATGTTTGGCTGTTTATTATTAAGTTATTAATTAAATTCTCTCCAGTATTAGTATTGTTTAAACCTTTTTAAAAACATAATATTCTTAAATAATTTGTAAACGCTTTTCTACACTATGAGAATAAATCTGTAATTTTTAACGATAGATCTAATAATTCTCTAATATAGCTGATGGCAAAGATACTTAAACTACGTTAATACGTTAATAGGACTTCTTTGTTTGTTAAGAGCCGTTTGATCTATGCGTTCAGTAGCGTCATGTACTTATTGTGCTTTTACCATTTCCCTTACAGCACTCTTTTCAGTTTCCTTGTTTCTTACATCAGTCTGTATAAGTCTCTTACTAAATAGTTGGTGAATTCTTTTGGGTGCATTATTAGTTTCATATAAAAATATATAAATGGCTATTCCTGGTTCCCTGTCGCACTATCTGCAGCTATTTTGTTGAGGTGTTCTCTAAGAACACAATGTACTGTAAAGAAATTTTTGATAGTTTATAACTGATTCTTGGTATGTACTAACAGTTCTTTTATTTATTTATGATATGATCTTTTTATAAATTGTTTCCATGTCTTTGTTTCGGTACATTTTCCCTGAACTTTTTATGTTGTTTTCTAGTCTATTCTCTCACCTGCCTCTGTATTGTATCCTTGGGTAATCCCGGGGGCGTTAGAGTTTATGATCCTTCTTGGCCAGCTGATCAAACTTCTCGTGGCCTGCAATTACACATTGCCTTGCTACCTACAATAGAATTAACTTGTGGTCTGTAAAACCGCTGTTTTCTGCGGCATTCCTATACCAGACTGGATATTATCTTCGGGTCTTTTAATGTCTTCAGAGATGCTTAATTGTCTGAAAATATCATGATTTGCTTTACTTGTTCTTAGAGGTTTAACCACCGTGGGGTATATCTAACACATTACTTTTGGTTCTAAACCCTGTGTGCATCTATGAGTTCGTCTAGCTAATGCTAATGTATTATAATTTGTTGATTGCAGTCGAATTTTTAGTCAAACATTTGATAACTTGATATCTACACTTCGGATCTAAGAAGTCCCAGTTTATCTGAGTTTATTTTTTTATTAAAAGCTACCATGGCAGATTTTGAGGGAATTATATTTAGTTCCTCTGCATCCGTTCAATACATAACCAGATTTAGGGCTTTTGCGTGCGTTCTCTTACTATATTTTTCAGTATTTTCTAGAACAGTATAACCAAGTCATCTACATATTCTAATGCTCTATATCTCTTTCTTTCGAGTGTTTTTAACAGCTTGTTTATTACAAGATTCTACAGATACCTCTCTGTGAACATCTTGTAGGCCGTATCGTCGTTGTTTGAACCATTAAGAAAATATAGACTAGCCTTTCTTTGAGCATGCAGTCTATCCACCTGTAGTTTATTTTATAAAGGTTGTTACTCCTCAACGATGTAATTATTGAATCTAGAGATTTATTATTATACGCTCCCCCAATAGCTAAAGGGGCAACTAAGAGTACCTTTTGTTTTATAGAGCGTTTCCCATTTTCGTAACAAGTCAATTCAATGCTATTGCTGTGGATAGTTCTGGTTAATACGCATACCGGTCTTGATGTAAGGGTCTGGTGACTAATACACCATCTTATTTTTTTAAGTTTTTAGCACAAAAAACATCAAGCTAATTAGTCCTACAACTTTACACTTATTCTGTACTACTTTTCTAGGTTTTGTTATAAAATTAACTTTAATTAGTCTCTAAGATCTCGGTGTATACCCCAGAGTGACTTGCTTTAAGTGTATCGCACATCTTGTGGTATAGGACGTCACATTCTTTCTGTAATAGAATAGGATTGATGCTGTCAGATTTCGACAATTTATAAAGTAAGAATGAGTTAATTGTCCACCTTATTTTGTCTAAATATATAGCTTTCTTTGCGTTCTGCTAATTTTTCCTAACTGTAACTTTGGGGGTTTCAGTTCCGAATTTTGTCAGGCACTCGATGATATATTGGCATGTCGGGTCGCTTTCTTTCGAGCAGTTTTGATTCCACTAAGGCACATTTATACACTGCATTCACAACATCCTGCCATTGTCTTATTACCATATCAAACACCTTATTATTCCTTATCTTTCTACTCACCCCTCTGAGATTGTGTTTTATGTCTGCTTAATACACTTTACAGTATGTCTTTCGAAGGTTCCGATTGGTATGTTGTATAGGGCTGATGCACTTCATTTTAAAGTAGGTATGCCTGTGGTCAGAACAACTTACCTCTTTAGACGCACCCTAACTTTTAATAAAGCTACTATCAAACATTTTTTTTAGTCATTATTGTTGCATCCCATCACCATTTCTGGTTGACGGAAAAATAAAATTTTCCGTTTCATTCAACTATTGTCTTATTAAATTATTAAATTAATTAGTTGAAGACAAACGAAAGCAAAGAAAGCACCGCTCTTCGACATATGCAAACATAGAATTGCAACTTAACGCAGAAGCCCCATGCATAAAAATTGTTCTGAGATAAGATATATCCAATTAATCAATATTAATAAAACACTTGTTGCACAGTATATTCTTTTAAATAAGTATCTAAAGAAACGACCTAAGGGGTCACTAACTGGTTTTTCGTGTTTTGTATTTTAGTTTGTTATTTGAAGGTTCAAATAATATTTGGTACTGTAAAATGTTTTTAGTTACCCTTTCCATTAATCTTGCAATAAGCTACAATACTAAACAAACTAAAACAAAGTCACTGTTAAATAAACTTTCTGTTTTAAATTTATTGTTCACGAGCTAAAGATAAAGTTAGTTCACTTTTTGCTTAACTAAAAAAGAAAATATAAACTTCTATTATGTCTGTAAGTCTAATATTCTAACCCAACAACATTTAGTAAATTACTACGTTATATTTAAATAAACTACTACCTCCTACGACATAAAAGCATTTAAATCCTTAGTTCGTCAGACAATAGGAAAACAAATATTGTTTTTAATCACAATTAAATATGTGCTTTGAAAGCACCTTGTAAGCAAATATCATGCTACCTGGAAAATAATACTTCTACCAGTTTTCATATTGTTTAACTTATTTGACCTGTTCATATTTTATACCATTTTAAAGCAAACTTTCTGCTTTGTATTTCTGTGATATTACTTTTAGTACGATGCAACGTTTGTTCCAAACATTTACAGATGGAGATGAACTGCTTGAAGATGAAGAAGGTTGTGGACGTCCGTCTGTGATTGGCAATGTGAAAATGAAAGATATAGTAGAGGCAGATTCACGCACAATTGTTCGAAAGCTTGCAGAAAAATTTGGCATAAAAAAGATAACCGTCGTTGATCCCACCAATCAAAACACTTAGTCAACCAGGCGCCTCACAAGCTCAATGAAAATAAAAAAATCGTCGTAACAAAGTCTGCTCCGAATTTCCTTTATACAACAAAAATGACGAAGCTCCTTAAGGCTCCTCAAAGCCAACACATTAAAATCAGGTTACGGTTACCGTTTAGGGCCGGTCTGATACATAACAGCTTCTTGAATTCTGGGATAACCATTGCGAAAGCGTCCAGCAAATCGAAGAAATTTTAACTACTTTGCCCAGCATTAGTAAGAAAAAGCTCAATACTGACAACTTGCTCCAGAAGAAGCGCTTTCATAAACTACCTTCGGCGATTTTGTCACCTCCAGATTTTATCTAATAGTTTTTGTTTAAATAAAAAAAGTTATCTTTAAGCTGGGATATTTGCGACAACCTAATAATTACGTTGCATTATTATAATAACCCTTTTGATCATCTAGTTTTACTACTTTTTATTTCAATTGAAAAATAAAAATAGTTTCGTACTGTTTGCGTTTTAAAACGTTAATTTGAATACATAAATTACAAGTAACCCATATACATATACAGTTTTACAAATAGTTCGTGATAGTAGCTTTTTAAAGATAATTGTTAAGTAAGCGCTAAAAAGTTGTAATCAACAAACGCTTGATAAACAGTGTTAAGACAGCTTCTTAAAACTGCAATGGTTACCTCGTTTTAATTCACGATTTCTTTTTAAATGCAGTTGTCAATTTAAAAAACGTCCCCTAATTAGCCAGTAACTTTCTGTTATAATTAGCACCTCCTTAAACTTCCAGAGCTTTTAGCGGTAATCCGGCATAACAAATGGACTTTTGTTTTTGCCAAGTTGCTCAATTTGTATTAAAAATTAAAACTTTTAAGCTTGAAATACGCACAGGGTCGTATAAATACGTAATAAAGCTCCTTATGGAAGTCGGAACTTTCCCAAACTCGAAACGCAACTGTTTTAAACTTTAAAAATCTTAGAGCGTGGAACAAAAGCATTGCAAATCAGCTTTCTGCTTGTTAGCGGATGTATTGTTTAAAAGCTATAAGTCGCTTTTAATAAGGGTGTATTTAATCGCCCTCTATAATAAAGAAACGTTAAACGCTTAAATGATACAGAATTATACATCTTCAAACAGTAGATATTAAACATAAAAATATAAAATAAGCCTCTTAAATGTGTTTATATTTCTGTAAGTTGTTTTAGTTCAAATAATATTAACTCCCACCTTGGAAGTTACCAACACTTAGTAGATACTTAGTTCACCTACGCAGACTTTTTTACAACACGACTGAATCTTTGAAGTATGAGAATTAGACAATTTAATATTATAATACGTAATACAGATGTTATCATCAGTAATACTTTATTAAAAATTGTTATCTGTTTTATTATTAAGTACTAAAATATATAAAAACACTTTTTGTAATATTACGTATTCTCCATTAAGGAAGATTGAAGTTTTTTATTTAGGGTGTCAATCTGCCTATTTTCTGACGAAAACTATGAGTCACAGAAGGAGCCCGGGCTTTTGCGGTTTCTCTTTTACTACTTACTGAATCTAAAATGAAAGTTTGTCGAGAACGTGACGTATTTTGACGATAGAAAGTTTGTTTGTTTAGGCGAGTTGTTTAACTTATGACGTGAAATAATTAAGGTTTTACTAATAATGGATAAAGGTTAATCATCGTCTCAAAGATTAAAACACTAATGGTATTCTTTTATTTCAATCGGTTCACGTATGATTCTTCTATTGAAATGGGAAATAAAAGCAACTGTTGTGGATTTGAAAAAAATAATTTTATGGACGATATCTTTATTAATGGCAAACACAAAAAATTATTTCTTTTCCATATAGACAAAGAATGTTTGTATATGTGGCTTAATATATAATAAAGTAATATAGTAATTAAATATCTGACGACAACACCCTCTACAATATGTAGAGAAAAAGGTGTAAAAACGGGCACAGGTGTTAATATGGACACTCCTCACCAAGAGACTATGAGAGGACTGGTGGCCAGGACTGTAGACGACGCAACTTGTTAATATAAGATAGCAGTAAGCAGTTGGAACCTTTCTTTCACGTAGTATGGATGCAGTGTTAGTTATTGTGCGAATTGGAGTTTGTTCTGGACTGCAAACCTTCGACAGGTATGTGAAATTGTTTTCTTTTCACGTCCTTATGGTTAGTTTAAAATAATTTCAGTGATATCCGGAAAGCAGAGATCTTAAGCTACTTTTAGAAGCACGCTTTTACTCATGCACACCTTTAGTTTACATGTGATAGTGGTCATCTTGCTTAGGTGGGGTTGGTGTAAATATGGGCCCCCATTTGAAAGAGAGCCCATAATTACACCATCTTTTTTCTTAAACAACATAAATCATTTCAATGTCTTTTTTACGGGAAAACAGCAATTCGAATTTTGATACGCACAACCGACATAGCAACAAAAGTATTTAATTTTTTTACCCGATCCCCCTCCCCCTTGAGGCTAAAAGAGAGTAAAAAAAACTTTGCAACGTCCTTACATTGAGGTTTACTTATTTATTTATTTTTTTATTTTTTTTTTCGAAAACATTAACTTATTACACCATGCACATTACGCAATATATTAAACTATTGTAACAACCGTTCTTTAATAATGGCCCCACGTCGGGTGCCAGTTATAATGAGATATAACTTTGGCGTGAAAAAGCCACACGCTGGGCGCCAATTATATAAAGAGGTGTTAGTGGGGACGCCGTTAGGCGTCAGAGTTAAAGCCACTCTTGTGGTCCGTCGTCGGGTGCCAGTTGTAAAGGAGAACTTTTACAATGGGGCCACGTTGGGAGCTAAGAGGGTTCTAGTAGAAATGGCCGTCAGCTTATAGATGTATATATATTTACAAGAACAATAGATACAATGAAAACATGGGGCGACGTACGGGCGCACTGAGACCGCTATTATACTTATACGAGCCACCGGGACCGTGGAAACCGATGCCGGGTGTGGCGAAGTATAAAGGGATGATGTGCGCGGGGCGACGTGTGGGTACACTGAGACCGTTACTATAAGAGCCACCGGGACCGTGGAAACGGATGCCGGGATGTGGCGAGCAATAGGTAATTGCAGATCGCTACTATACAAGCCACCGGGACCATGGACATGGATGCCGGATGAAGCGAAGTATAGTGGATGGCGCACATGCAAGGCGACGACGGTATTGGTAAACACCGACCGCTAACTATAGTATACTATATACTATCTATACTATACAAGCCACCGGGACCGTGGAAACGGATGCCGGATGAAGCGAAGTATAGTGGATGGCGCGCATGCAAGGCGACGGTATTGGTAAACACCGACCGCTACTATACTATAAATATTATACTATACAAGCCACCGGGACCGTGGAAACGGATTCCGGATGAAGCGAAGTATAGACGACTACTATACAAGCCACCGGGACCATGGACATGGATGCCGGATGAAGCGAAGTATAGAGTATGGCGCACACGCAAGGCGACGGTATTGGTAAACACCGACCGCTACTATACATGCCACCGGGACCGTGGAAACGGATGCCGGATGAAGCGAAGTATAGTGGATGGCGCACATGCAAGGCGACGGTATTGGTAAACACCGACCGCTACTATACTATAAATATTATACTATACAAGCCACCGGGACCGTGGAAACGGATGCCGGATGAAGCGAAGTATAGTGGATGGCGCACATGCAAGGCGACGACGGTATTGGTAAACACCGACCGCTAACTATAGTATACTATATACTATCTATACTATACAAGCCACCGGGACCATGGACATGGATGCCGGATGAAGCGAAGTATAGAGTATGGCGCACACGCAAGGCGACGGTATTGGTAAACACCGACCGCTACTATACAAGCCACCGGGACCGTGGAAACGGATGCCGGATGAAGCGAAGTATAGTGGATGGCGCAAGCAAAGGCAACCAATGTACAAGCCGCCGGGACCGTGAAAACGGATGCCGGTATGTGGCAAGCAAATGGTGCCGTTCAATGACGGGATCGACTACTGTACAAGCCACCGGGACCGTGGAAACGGATGCCGGGATGTGGCCGCAAGTAGTGCGTAAACATTAGGCGTTGCGATCCAATACACATAACCAACGGGACCATGGACATGGATGCCGGGGCTACATATTGTGGAAGCGCAAACGCTTAGAAGCTATGCCCAGCAAGGTACGATCTATGGTCCGAGACCAGCCTAAGCCGATGCAATGGAAGCCATAACCGAAGCATGCCGAGGACAAGCTTGCAGTGCGTAACGGGGCGTACCCTTTCGTAGCCGGCGCGGATACATCGTGGATGCATGTTGCGAGAGGGGCGGCCTCTGCGCGGTTACTCGGCGTGCACGCGTTGGCGCAGTGATAGCCGAGTTACAGGTCTCTGTACGGTTATTCGGCGTGGCGCACGTTGACGCAAAAATTGCCGTGTTACAGTCTCCCCCTCTGGTCCCGAAGACGTCCCGACGAGGAGACCAGTAGTTGTTGATTGTTGCTTTCTTGGTCTGCCACGTCTGCGCAAAGGTCGTTCAGGACCGGGTGGGTTGACGACTGAACCTTGGTATGGGCTCAGCGCGGAGGTGTGGTAGGTACCCAATGGTCTGCTACGTTCAGCAGGATGAGCTACTTCGTAGGAGCAAGGTCCATGTTGTCGCAAGATGATGTAGGGCCCGTCGCGACGTGGAGCTAGCTTCGCTGATTGATAGCGAGCTGCGTTGCTCTGGACGTGAGCTGCAACCATCACCAAGTCACCAGGCTGGTAGATAGGGGCAGGCCGTCGTCGCGGATCAGCCAACTTCTTCCTTGCTTCTTCCTTTTCTTCCTGCACCTCTTTCGCTCGTCGATGGGTGTCTGCCAATAAAACAAGTTTAGGAGTAATTTCAGGAATGAAATTTTCGGATAGGGCTATTTGGCGGAGGTCATGGTTGACATCATCATAGGTTCTCAACTCTCTGCCAAATGTAAAGAATGCGGGAGTGCATCCAGTACTCAAGCAGCTTGATTTCTGCATTATTGAGCTAACAAACTGCGTGCCGTTAACACTCATTATTCTTCTGGGGATTCCATACCTCAGGAATTTTGACACAGCCCATATAATGGCTAGTGCTTCGCGTTCCGTAGCGGAATAATTTCGTTCTGCTCTAGTTAGCAAACGACTGGCGTATTCCACTGGGTGCTCATCAGCGCGCTCCCCCTGGACCAAAACAGCACCGATAGCGTAGTCGCTGGTATCGGTTTTAATGGTGTATGGGTTACCATTGTCTGCTTGGCGTAATATTGGGGCGCTGGTCAGGAGGCGTTTCAGCTCCTGGAAGGCATCTTCTTGGCTCCCTTCCCAGATCCAGGTAGCATTTTTCTTCGTCAATCTCGTAAGAGGCTCGGAAATCTTCGCGAAATTGGGTACGAAGCGGCGATACCAGGAACAGGTTTGTAGAAAGGATTGTACTTGGCGAACATTTCGCGGAGCAGGTATATCCATTATGGCCGACACCTTGGCTGGGTCATCATGAATATCTGCCGCTGCTATCATCGCTATATCGAAGTTAAACAGCGCCTCACTCCTTGGCGATAGGACCATCTCGGCATTATTGACATCCTGTTGTGCATTCTGAAACAGGGAATCTACAAATCTGGGTGAGTACCCACTTAGAGCTCGGTGGTCTCGCCTCGGCGAACTTGGAGGGACATCTAAGTCGATTAGCGGGAGCGGGCCGTATGAACCATCATCGGGCGTGTCCGCGATGGACGGGCTCGCTGGCAACAAACTCACCATCGGTTCAAGCGATGTTAGGTGAGCTAATTTAGAAAATACTGACGGAGCCTTATCGTCTTTGTGCACTAAGGCCTGTGCCGTGGACACGGACACTTCGTCTTCTTCTTCACTTAGAAGATCATATCTCCTGGCAGGGTCGTCCAAAAAATGGAAGGACAACTGCGGCAGGTTCAGTACTAGGTTTGCATCTTGTATGAAATCGACCCCCAATAGGGTGCGATTGTCACGTGATTCCGGCAGTACAATGAAATTCGTGGGGATCGTCCGACCACAAAGAGTCACTGGTACTCGGGCACGTTGAATTTTTTGCTTGCGTTTCAAGCCATCTGCAAGAGTTATAATCGCATTTTCTGGAGTGAATCTGACTCCTTTTCTCTGCAGGGTTCTAAATAAAACCGTTGAAGCTACACTCAGTTTGGCTCCTGAGTCAATGTGGGCTCTACCCATGATGCCTTTGATGCGGATTTTAACAGTGGGCCTCCTTCGTGATAACGATGCGAGGCTTGGACTTAGTGAATAAAATCCGACTTCGGCTGCTTCACTTTTAGTTTTACTACACTTGGGGCACTTACTCCTAACTACGCCGGGTTCACCACAGCCGTAGCACTTTATTGTTGGAGGTGGCCTCAAAGTTTTCTCCTCTCGTTGCTCTGGTACGGCGCCTGGTGCTGGGACTTTAGTTTTCTTTCTACAAACATCTTCAGCATGTCCAACAGCGCCGCAGAAATTACATCGGATCTTCTTTGCCGATGGAGTCATCAGAGTCGAGGGTTTCGTAGATCGCTCAGGTGTCGCGATTTCCATTTGACGCACCTTCGCGAGAAACTCATCAAAAGAGTTTATTGAATCACGAGGGATCTTGTCCCTGACGTGAAAATGCAGCGAGGAGTACAGCAAGTCCAAACATTGCGACTGGGGCAATGAAGGTTTGGGCAGTTCTGCCATTAATGTTCTCTTCTTAGCCACAAACAGTTCTGTGTTTGCAGAGCTTTGATGTTTATCGCATACAATTTCGTCGTACACTTTGTACGCCGGTCTCTTGGGTGCAAAGGTTGAGCGTATCAATGCCAGGGCTTCGTTCCAGGTCATCACGCTGTCCTTGACTCCAAGCCACCAAATCGCCGCTTTGCAGGTTAACAGCAGCGTAAGGCCCTCTATGGCGTTTTCATCATCTATCGCTTCTATTTTCTTGTAAGTAGTTATTGTCGATAGGAATGCCTCGATTGCCGTTGTATCCGGCGATCCGTGGAAACGGGCAGTACAGGATGCAAAACTTCCTGATTTCGGAGGATCGGACCTATCTTTGGAAAGAATTTCTATTAAATCACGGAACTGTTCGTTCGTAAAGCTGACGTTAGCCATTGTTTTGTTTCTAGGACTACGCCTAGGCAAGAAGTGAAAAGAATTAATTTTAACAATAGGGCTCAAAATCCAAGTGAAACTGAGCAAAGGGTATTTGAAAAGTATGGGCGTGGAAACAGCCACAAATTTAGGTGTGGGATCAGCCACAGAATTGGATTCCAATTGTAACACCAAACTAATATGGGCGTGGGAACAGCCACACAGTTCGAGTCAGTTGTATAAAACAAGCTAAGCGGCGTAGGAAACAGCCACAAAGTTGGGTGTGGGGGATCGGCCACGAAGTTGGGTCTGTGGGGGATCGGCCACGAAGTTGGGTCTGTGGGGGATCGGCCACGAAGTTGGGCGTGTGTGGGATCGGCCACGAAGTTGGGTGTGTGTGGGATCGGCCACGAAGTTGGGCGCCAGTTGTAACAACCGTTCTTTAATAATGGCCCCACGTCGGGTGCCAGTTATAATGAGATATAACTTTGGCGTGAAAAAGCCACACGCTGGGCGCCAATTATATAAAGAGGTGTTAGGGTGGGGACGCCGTTAGGCGTCAGAGTTAGAAGCCACTCTTGTGGTCCGTCGTCGGGTGCCAGTTGTAAAGGAGAACTTTTACAATGGGGCCACGTTGGGAGCTAAGAGGGTTCTAGTAGAAATGGCCGTCAGCTTATAGATGTATATATATATTTACAAGAACAATAGATACAATGAAAACATGGGGCGACGTACGGGCGCACTGAGACCGCTATTATACTTATACGAGCCACCGGGACCGTGGAAACGGATGCCGGGTGTGGCGAAGTATAAAGGGACGATGCGCGCGGGGCGACGTGTGGGTACACTGAGACCGTCACTATAAGAGCCACCGGGACCGTGGAAACGGATGCCGGGATGTGGCGAGCAATAAGTAATTGCAGATCGCTACTATACAAGCCACCGGGACCATGGACATGGATGCCGGATGAAGCGAAGTATAGTGGATGGCGCACATGCAAGGCGACGACGGTATTGGTAAACACCGACCGCTAACTATAGTATACTATATACTATCTATACTATACAAGCCACCGGGACCGTGGAAACGGATGCCGGATGAAGCGAAGTATAGACGACTACTATACAAGCCACCGGGACCATGGACATGGATGCCGGATGAAGCGAAGTATAGTGGATGGCGCAAGCAAAGGCAACCAATGTACAAGCCGCCGGGACCGTGAAAACGGATGCCGGTATGTGGCAAGCAAATGGTGCCGTTCAATGACGGGATCGACTACTGTACAAGCCACCGGGACCGTGGAAACGGATGCCGGGATGTGGCAGCAAGTAGTGCGTAAACATTAGGCGTTGCGATCCAATACACATAACCAACGGGACCATGGACATGGATGCCGGGGCCACATATTGTGGAAGCGCAAACGCTTAGAAGCTATACCCAGCAAGGTACGATCTATGGTTCAAGACCAGCCTAAGCCGATGCAATGAAAGCCATAACCGAAGCATGCCGAGAACAAGCTTGCAGTGCGTAACGGGGCGTACCCTTTCGTAGCCGGCGGGGATACATCGTGGATGCATGTTGCGAGAGGGGCGGCCTCTGCGCGGTTACTCGGCGTACACGCGTTGGCGCAGTGATAGCCGAGTTACAGGTCTCTGTACGGTTATTTGGCGTGGCGAAATTTGACGCAAAAATTGCCGTGTTACACTATAAAATAAAATTAACAAATACTTTGTGGTAAGAGAATTCTAATTTCCTTTTATGTAATAACAACTTCATCGCTAATTATAAGGACATTTTAAAGTTCTCTCACCTCAAAGTATTTGTTAGTTTTATTTTATAATATATTGGGTAATGTGCATAATGTAATATTCTATACATCCAATTGTTCACTTAGTAAGAGCTAAAAATAAACCCCCGAGTAACGACATCGCAGCGTTTTTTTTTTATTTATTGTATTTTTTCCTCCCAACGAGTGCTATAAATGCAAGAACCAGAGGAATCAGATGGTACGTTCCATCGCAGCTGTGAAAGCAAGGGAGTATACCATGAAAGGTGCTGCAAGAAAGTTTGGGGTACTCTGCAAAGATTTCTTAAACTTGATAAAACCCCTGAGCAAGCGGTTCAAAAAGCAAGGCTTGAAAAGGAATCGCTCTCAAATGCAGAGCTCGAAAAGCAGTTAGTTTCTTACCTACTCGTGATGGAGCAAAAATTCTTTGGCTGCATTTTTGCAGACCTGAGAAGAATGGCATATTTGATTGCCCAGAGAAATAGCTTGATGACCTCTTTCAAAAACAGAGAAGGGTTGACTTTTTTCTTGAGAGACACAAGGATCAACTGTCAATTCGCAATCCTTGTGGAACATTATATGCCAAAGATTTTGGTTTCAATAAAGAGAATGTGACAGCTTTCTTTTATCTACTGGCAGACGTTTTCAACAAATACTCGTATTCAGTAGACTGAGTGTATAATGTGGACGAGATTGTCCGTTGTCTCCCAAAGTGATAGGAATGAAAAAAACAAGCAAATCGCAGCTTTAATGTCCACAGAAAGAGGGGCTACAATCACAATTATCGCAAGAATAAGCGCTTCGAGTCATTATGTCCCGCCAATGATAATTTTCCCTATAACAAATACGACCGAAGCTCTAATGAGAGGATACCTTGCTGGTGCAATGGGTAGAGCCCATCCTTTAGGATGGGTTCGAAACAATTGGTTCACCGGATGGTTCGTTCACTTCATTGAGAAAACATGTGCTACTGAACAAAAGCCTGTTCTACTCATCTTGGATGGTCATTATAGCCATGTTTAAAATTCAGATGTGATTGACTTGACCAGAAAGAACCATGTGACTACCATCTCACTTTTTCCTCATTCCACCTACAAATTGGAGCCCTTAGATAAAACTTTTATGGGGCCTCTGAAAACGTACTACAGCGAAGAAATGAGGGTATAGTTGCAACAGAATGAACGTCCCCCACCCTATGATCTTATGGCAGTGTTTGGCCAAACCTACATTCGTACCAAAGCGGCTGAGATAGCAATAAACGGGTTTAAAATAACTGAGTTATACCCTATGAACCGCTACATATTCGTTGATTTTATAGCTGCTGAATTGGTTGCAGAAAAACTTGCTCCATAGTGGCAAATAAAGGTTCAGAATTACTTGCTCCTCCACTTGATTTCTCTAAACTAGCGACATCATCTGCCTCTCTTTAGAGTTATCCTAATACACAAACACACCAGACTGTAGCAATGCCAATGTTCCCCGGGAACATCAAAATCAGTTTCTCCGTTCGCCATATTTCTTGACCCCAACAATAAGAAGAGAACAACTATTCGGGGTCGTAAAGTAGCAAAAGCCAGCTTCATTACTGGAACGTCATACAAGGATCAGTTGACCAAGTCGCTTGACAAAAGTGCTCTTTAACCCACGAAACGGTGCGAATCCTTATCGGACTCATCAGCCTCTTACGACCCTCCCCTTATGAACAGCGATGATGACTTAGATATCAACGATGGGGATAAACCAGACTCGAGCGATGCAACATGCATCTTTTGTGATGAAAAGTTCTTTCAAGATACTCGCGGGAAGTGTGGATTAAATGTGTTACGTGACAAATGTGGACACACTTAGATTGTGCCGGAGCTGAAAGAGCCATTTATGTTTGCGATTTCTGTAAATAATTTTTGGCTTGTTCATTTAAAATTCTCAGATGTACAACTTGTTCTTTGTATCGTTTTTTATTGTTTTACCCTATTTTAAAACATTTTGAACTATTTTTGTCACTTTTTTTGAGGGCCCATATTTACACCCCATTTTTTCTTGTACTTTTTAAAAACATTTTTTAAATCTTCGTTTTCGAACTGAAATAATTGATATTAATCATTGCTTTGCCTCCTCTCACTTAGTAAACTTGTTATAGTTGTTAATAAAAGTCAAAAACCTAGAAGTTGTCCAAATGAAAGTAACTTTAAGTCAGAAACAAAATAGGGTGCCCATATTTACACCCTCTTCTTTACTATACTTGTGGTGTTGTAACTTCCGTAAGATATGAGTGAACCAACTTACAAGAAGGTTAATGTTGTAATTTATAAGAAATATTTTAAAAATAAATGTTTTTTTTTAATTCTAATCCATTTAACGGGAACATTTTTAGACGAATATATATTTCAGTTAATAGACGCCTTTTTGTCTTGATATTCATGTAATTAAAATAGAGATACAAATACCGTACCCCTACATGTTTGCATATACAGGATTTTAAAAACACACGATTATACAAATATCTGTACTTCGTAATTTTTATTTGCGCACCTCTATATTTGCAATTATTTGAAAATTCAAATTTCTAAAAATGCTTCTCTTAAAGGTATTGAGGTTTGAAGACTTATTTCTTTTAGAATTCCACGTACACAACAGATAAATATATTTCTAACAAATAATATATACTTGCTACGATAAGGCAAAGTATACCGTTTTTTATTTTTTATGAATCACTGTAATTGTTCGTCAGATTGCAAGAAAAAATTGTGAATAATGCCTTTCTACACTACCACACATCCACTATTGCTTTCATGGAGTGAAGGCTTGCTCTTGCAAATTGCCTAAAAGTTTCTTAGTAGTCCAGCCATCATTCACTACATTTGAAATAATAAATCCAGTTGCAGGAAATAGTAAAAAGATTTTTTTTTATTATTCTTAAGCTGCTAGAACGGGGACAACTCTAGCTTGGACATCTTTTTGTGCAAAATTTCTTAATTTTTACAACATCAAGAAAATAACAGCTTATAGTTGCTTTAAATACGTTGATACCTCATTGGCACTAAATAGTAATCAATAATTTTTTTTTAGCTTTTGGCAACAACTTTTCATCAATGCTAAAGTATGATAGACCATAGATTGTATTTTCTAACTCAATATATTGTTCCCTAAAATTTAAATATTAATCTTACCGATTATTATCCTTGTATAATTTTGTTTAACACGACTGTCTATAAAGTCAATATTCTTCTGAAATAAAAAATAAAAACTACATCTCCTTTCATCCTTCCAACGTTCTTGGAAGAGAAGAAGAGGTACTGCAGATAACCAAAAAAAAAATATTAATTACTTACCAGGCTATAATATAAAGCAAAAGTTTTTATACAAATAAAGACGTCTTTTAAAATATCACAAATGCGACTGAATATATATCCAACATCTCATGTGATACTACATGATACTATAAGAACAAAAAGACAGTGAGGTACACACAACAAAAAAAAATCGCAGCAAGACAAACTTAGTAAGCGTGGGAGCCAAGAACATTCGAGATTACATGTTGGGGAAATATTTGTCTAACTGCCATCAAAGCTCTTGCCTTATGAGCTATAACTCCATTTTGTTGAAACCGCATATTCCATGTTGACTCATAAACGTTGAAGTTATGGTCGAAAAATTTCCTAACATGATGACATAGTATTTTAAAGCCACTAAAAATATTTAAAAAAAATAATAAAATAAAACAATTCTTGCTTTCGAAACACTACACCAAACTGTAACCTTAGCGCTGCGGAGGGGTTTCGGTGTAATTCTTGTAGGTTCTTTGTTTGAAAGGGGCAGTTCTGTTTATCGGTATAACTTTCCCAATGGAAATAACTCATTGGCGTATTTACACCATCAAAATAATTTCAATAATTTCACACTAATCTTCACAAAACTGTTTGCGTTGGATAAAATCACCTTAAAGCAGCTGTTGGGCAATCATGATTTTGTGTAGAGCGAATTTTAATTCGTCGTACAGAGGCGGCCATCTAATGTTTCTAATTAATTTAGTTATGCGAAACGATTCAACCATTTGAATATTGTATTGCGATCAAGGATTGCCCTATCACGCGCAGCATTAAATTGTTGACAAAAAATACATTGAACGATAACAATAGAATCATTATTTCTAAAAAAAAACTGATTTACTGAATAAGCTGAACCCCCTGAACTGCTCACTGGCTGTATGTTGCGATTTACGGCTTTTTCCTTCCAAACTATTTGGTGTGGCGGCCTTTTCGCCCTTGAACCGCTTTATATCGCGGCGGTATGCGGACCTTTGATATCAGGTACGTTTTGCCGTCGCACACAAACGGCATGGGCTTTTGCTCAGCCGAGGCATTCATGCCCCGCAGCGCGGCCAGTTCGGTCGTGTCTTAACCCGCATAAATTCAAGCACCGCAGCTCGGCCAGTACGGTCGTGTCTTCACCCGCAAGAAACATTTCGCATCCCCGCAAGCATTCAAGCACCGCAGCTCGGCCAATACGGTCGTGTCTTAACCCGCATACATTCACGCATATTCAACACCCCGCAAATATTCACGCATCGCAGCTCGGCCAATTTGGTCGTGTCTCAACATCCCGCAGATACCAGATCCGCATCGCAGAGGTGGCCACCTTGGAACCGCCGACGGAGCCGAGGCCGAAGCCGATTCAGGTGAGCGATTTGGCAATTCATTGGTTGATATCGATAGCCGCCCCCATCCGCTAACGCGACGGCCGTTTAAGGGACGATTTTGGCCTTATCGGCTGACCTTCCACTACGGGCCGTACTACGTTTCCACACCGCACCACGAGAGCGGCTATTTACACGCCTGCCTCTCCATTTTTTGGTCCGTACGAGCCGGATCGGTATCGTATCCCACACCGCACCACGAGAGCGGCTATTTACACGCCTGCCTCTCCACTACTACTTATTTCAAAAATATGGGCATCACTTTGATTGAGGTGATGTCGAAGTAACCTTAACTTGTTTCTGTGCAACGTTTTTGCATTTTATAGGATAAAAATAATTACAAAAGCACATTTTTGTTGCAGAGATTAAGTATAAAAATTATATTCTAGGCTCTGAATATATACTCAGTTTTTAAACTTTCTGAAAAAGGACGAGAACAATTCTAGAAGCGTTTATTTTTGCAAATATTATAGACCTCAGTTGGCACTGTGAAATACCAGACGCTACAATATGTAAACTCTTTTAATGTACAAGAATAGGGTATGTGGTCGTATCTGTTGTTAGTTCAAAAAAAGCTTTTCTACCTAAAGCACCAGCCTTAATTTCAAAAGACCCCGGTGTGACAACTGAGATGGTTCTAATTTTCTTTATGTTTGTCAATTATTTCTAATTCTATCTCTTTTTGTTATACTTTTTACTTTTCTTAAATATTTTATTTCTACTGTCTTAATCTTGTTTATACCTCGTAGGTAGAAATTGGTCTGTATATTACCTTGTACACCTTGAACTTTGTATCTCTTAGTATTTCTTTTTTGTCGATAAGGTCTTTACTCAGTTCATAATATACTTTATTAGCTGACTGTATTCTTTTGTTCATCTCTATATTTTGGTCTTCTGTTCATCTCTATACTTTGGTCTCCTGTTTCCTTTATAGTTACTTAATTGAAACCTTTACTATTTTTTCATTTGTTATTACTATTATTTTTTATTTGGACTTGTTTATTCTCAATCCATTTTGGGTTGCGACTTCGTTCCACACCTGTAAATTCTTATTTTCAGCTAATGTCGCTACATCGTCTACAAAATCGCATTCAGAAATGACAACTTTCTCCATTTTTCTGCATCTCATAGTCAAAGGTTTTGTTTTTTAATATCAGCTTGTATTAAATAGTCCATGAAGATAATGGACAGCAGTGAGCTAAGACAGCCTCCTTGTTTAACTCCTTCGTTTGGGTGAAATATCTGAGACTCTGCATTTTCGATTATTATTTTATTTCTTGTCTCTTGGTACAGGCATTTCCTGGCTCTGATTATTTTCTCGTTTATATTGTTCTCCCTTAAGTATTTCCATATTTTAGCTCTCGGCACTCGGTCAAACGCTTTCTCCATATCCATAAAAGCTACATAGATTGTTTTCGATCTTGCCAGAATTCTATTTATAATCTTTTTATTGTGAACACGTGATCCTGTGTGCTTTTCTCTTTTTTTAATCCAGTTTGCACTTGTAATAGCGTTGGTTCCACTTCTTTCCTCAGTCGCATCTCTATTTTTTTCAACAATCTTTATTAGGGTGCTTAGGGTAAGGTTATACCTCTGTAGTTTTAGCATTTCATTGTATCTTTCTTTTTAGGCTTTTATACCTGAAAGGAAAGCCTAATGAAATCGGTGCGAACGTCAGTCGCGACTTTCAACTCGAAACCTACTGAACCTAAAGACATAAGGGTGGTATCATTCGAAGTCCTATGGCCTACCGGGTTCACATCCGCGAGTTGGCACGGGTGGAATGTCCTACAACAATGAAATAAGAGTTTTTAGCCGACCCAGCTTCCAATATATCATTTCTTATAACTTTTGATTAAGGCAGTTTCCAAGCTGGGAACCAGCTTCTGTCATTTCTGACATCTGTCACGCCTTACAATTTTTGATCTGCGATAGATAGAGACATAACGTTTTCAGTATTCAACTAAGGACCATAAGTCAAGTACAGGCGCTAAAAATTAGCCTGATTGGAAAATCTCGAAATCGTTTTGACCGGAAACGGCAGCAAATTTTTGTTTATGTATAGAAGCCCCGGACATTGGTGAAAAAGGAGTTCCACGTCCGTAATTGTTTATAGATCGATAGTATTAATCAAAATTCCCATTATTTAATTATTTTTTTCTTTATAGATTTTATTAAAAATTTCCAGCAATATTTGTAGTCCACTTTATCCCATGTTCTTGAATCACTTCTATTGTGATTCTTTCATTTCCTGGTTCCTTTTCATTTTTTATTTCTTTTATCGCTGCTACTAGTTTATCTTTAATAATTTAGTTATCTTACTTTCTTGTTCGTTGTTCGGTTGCTTTTGTTGTTTCATTTCCATTTTCAGTTTTTTCTGTCTTATCTCTTTCGTGATCTGTTTCTATTTCATGTATTTCGTGGAAGTATTCTTTCCAACGTTGCGTAACTTCTGTCTCTCCCCTTTTATTAACTTTCGACAGCGGAACGCTATAGGCGAAAGTGAATGATTTTAACATGGTGTCTGTCTGTCTGTGTGTCTGCCTGGAGACACGATAACTTCCGTTATAATCATCGGATTCACTTCAAACTTGGCATACATATATCGTAGGTCAATACCTTCGTCGCTATTGAATTTCAGGCAAATCGACCAAAGGTCAAGGGGTCAACGGTGAGGTCAAACTTTTTTCCATCACATAACATATGTCATGTGATACCTCATTCGAAAGCAGACATCATAAGGAACATTAGTTTATTTCACCTCTCGCTAATTAGCCACACCGCTGTCGAAAGTTTCATTCATAGTTTTACACCATTCTCGTTTTTCATTGCAACAATATCTGTATTTTTGTTCTTCTTAGATGTTTTAGAACTTTGAAGAATAGTTTTTGGTGTTCTTTGCTGTCTTTTTCTAGTTTCACTTTCCATGCCTGTTGTTTGGATGCTCTTATTGAATTTTTGACTTTAGTTTTTTGTTCTTTATATTCTTTATAATTAGTTTCTGTTTTACTGTTTAGATAGATATTGCACTTTATTTTTTTTAATTTTCACTTATTTTCTAATTATCTCTGTCCACCATATTGATTTTTTTTCTTATTTTCTTTATATGTTTTACATACTTTTTAGCATTCTACACAACTATGTTTTTAAATATTTCTCATAATTCTTCTATGTCCTTATCATATATTCAACGAACTTAAAAAGTTCGTTACTGAATTCTATATATCTGTCTGTCAGTCTGTCGGCCCGTCACAAAATTTGAGATTTTTTAAAATTTGAAAATGGATTCTTATAGGACATTTTACGCTAATTTCGAATTCGAAATTAAAAAATTTCTATCTTTAATAATTTTCGCGGCATTCGACTTCGAATTTCGGGAAAATTTTCGACATTACGATTTTAAATGTGATTCTTATAGGAAATTTTACGCTGAATTCGAAAATGAAGTCGAAAAAATTCTATTCTAATTTTCGAGATATTCGATTTCGAATTTTCCCGAAATTCGAAATATAAGGATTGTTTACAGAGCAATATCTTCACCATGTTTTATCTTTGATCTTCTCTATTTTTCTTTCAATGTACTTTTCATATTCTTTTACTGTTACTTCATTCAACTTATAAGTTCTAAATGTTTCTCTACTTTTCTTAGTTCCTTTCTTATCTTCTTGTAAGTACATCTTTCTGTACTTTTTTCTTATTTTGGCCACTACCAAGTAATGGTCATTGCTTAGTTTTATTGAGAATTCTCCTCTGCTAGGTAGTGCTCTCGTATATTTGTGCATGTCTTTATATTCAAATACGGTGTTTGTAATTATTAATTTGTGTACCTCGCAAAAATCTAGCAGTTTTCTTCCATTGTTATTTTGTACTTTTTCTCCAAAGTTGCCTGTCACATTGTATACGTCATCTCTTTTTCTAACTCTGGAATTTAGGTCTTCAGCTATTACAATCATTCCCTTTACTGTTTCTACCGTTAAATTTAATTTCCCCCAGAATTTACCTTTATATTGTACTCTGTCGTCTTCACTCGGTAGTATACTGCTATTATAGTTTTTTTGCGTTGGATTTTTTAATTTAATTGTTAATATTCTGTCACAGACAGCTTCCCATTTATTTACCTTATTTCTAATGGCTTTGTGCAGGGTGCAGCCGATTACTAATTGTGCTCTATCTTTCATATCTACTCTACTACATATTAGTAGATGTGCCTTGTCCAATTTGGCCATTTCACTCCCTTTTTTAGTCCCTGATACTATTATAATTTGAATCCCGATTCTTTCAAACTCATTAATTTTTTATAGTCTTGTACATTGCCTCTATCGTTCCCTTGTTCTTATTTTGCGTAACTGTGCTACCACAGGGTCTTCTTTTGGCGTTTCTCTCATTTTATTTCTCTATTTCTTTTAAAAGTTGTTTTGTACGTTCTTTGCCTTCTTTTCCACATACTTCGTTATTTATTATTAATTCATTATATTTTATTTGCGCCTTTTGTTCTTTTTGTTTTGTTTTTTAATCAGTAGAATTAATTGTTTTTGTTTCTCTTGTACTTCTTTGGGATAGTCTTTATTTAACCATATATTCACGCCCTTTAAATTCTTTGTCTCCTTAATTACTTCAATTTTTTTTATTAAATTTCTCAAGTTTAATTAAAATTGGTTTTGTTTCTATTTCTTTGTGTTCCTATTCTTTGATAGTTTTTTATATCTTTCTTTTTGCCAAGTCCGACCCCTATTTATTCAAAACCGTTGCTATTTTTTCCAATGTAACATACTCTAATTTCTCTTTTTCGTCTACCACTCCAATTAGCAGTAAGTTTTTCTTTATAGCAATTAGTTCTCTTTGTTTTATTCTAAAAATGACAACAGCTACTTGCTCCAGATTTATATCGATTTTATCTAGGCTGTTCTTAATTTGCTTACATAATTCTTCAAAATTATCCATATTGCTTTATTGTCTGTGGATATGTCAATATGTACTCTCCTGCGTTGAATGTATTGCCTGTCCTTTAAAAAAATATGCGTAGTTTGAGTTAGCGTTTTGAATATTTCCTTATATATTTCCTGCATGCAACTCTCAGCCTTATTACAATCGCTTCTAACCTCAAATACGACTATTGTATTTCTAAATTTACTCATCGTACTTGTGAAAAATGCTATAAACGTGTTTGGTCTTGGTGTCAAAAATTTCTGATTTCATTATTCTGTTAGGCGTTTGCGTTTTAATTGGCTCGATGCGGTCCAAATTAAACTTTTACATCGAAACTCACAAACACATATACATTTATTTAATATGACAACCATCAAAAATAACCCATATTTTATGATATAATTTATTTATTTTTTTAAAGGCAGATATAAATATTTCGATATTATGATATAGCGTGTCATTTACGTTATTGATTTATAGGGTTTAAGCTGATTAAAAAAAATCGTAAAAAACGACAAAAGTCTCTTCGATAGAAGCGCCAAGAGCCATTTGGTGCATTAAGAAAACGATTCTGAATACTCGAAACGTCGAGAAAATGTGAAATGGGCGTAATTTAGAGAATACAACGTTAGAGTAGCGTCTTTTGGAGTCACAAGCTTGTGGTCGGCCTACAACCAAGCTGTGGAGCAAAATAGATTGGTTTGATTTACAAGAGTACCGAAGCGCACTTCAGGTAAAAGCAGATGTTCTGGCGCCCTAATAGAGGGAAGAAAAGAGAACGCTGCACGCCTTGATTGATAGCATTGTACACGTTGAATTCCGCTCTTTCTCTGGTTAGATCTGTCACTTATAACTTTAGTACACATTAAAATTTGTGGATTTTGTTTTGAAAACCCTGTTTTTTCTATAACATACATTGACGAAGTGCTGGTCGCTAATTAATTTTCGAATTATCAGATAAGGCACCTAATGTCCAAATGTCTAAAAAGTTTTGAAGACTTTTTTCATACAAAAGATAATTAGAACTGTCGTAAAGGATACAAACAATAAAAGCAAAGATGTTTGCCCTTATCTAGATAGACCTTAACGAAATTAAAGCTTCTATATTAATCTGATTTTTTTTAAGTTATCTATCATCGACGATAACAGATCACGAGAGAAAGTAAATGAGATAATGTTTTATAGATGTTTTTTTATAAGCACAGATTTTCACTTTTAGCATCATACCTACTTGTTGATGACAACAATACGAGAGACAAAGATAGATTTGCATTTACTCGAAAAATTTAGGATATTTTTACTAAAAACTGTTGTAATTATCATACACTAAATTAAAAATATATTGTAGATGAACAACTGCTACCATACAAATTTCGTATGAATATCGAAAATAAGCTAGATAAATGTGGATTGAAATTATTAAAATAAATAATATAAAAAACTCGTATTTGGTAAATCATTTTCGTATTTTTACATTTCTCATGACACTTTAACTTATAAAAAATTATTTTTATTTTCTATATATATGTAATATTTTATTTGGGTAAAAATACTGTCCAATTGAGGGACTAATTAATTACAGAATATTTTTTTCGGAAGGTCATCTCTCTGATTTACGAATTCAATCGCATAGATTCGTGAGCTCATTGATAAACATATGTTTTTGGATCGATTACATACGACTATTATTAGAACAATAAAAAACGAAGCAGAATGTTTCCGCTCAACTGAAAATCGCTGTCGAAAAAACACTGAATGGAAAGTTCTGTCATGTGGTCGATTTAACGCTATTTTTTTATATAACGAAAAAAACTGGTGTGATCATCACACGACTTTCCTTATTCTATTATTTGGGCAATTCTGGCAAAAATCCTGGCCTTTAATTTTTTTTCGAGTTCCTATTTTATCAACTTTTACTTTAAATTCATGTTTATCTCGTGATAACAAATCATTTTTCAACCGTTTAGATTCGCGACCGCTTTGCGATCGATTTTGCTACCTTGCGACCAAACGGCTAGGCCGATTTTTACCACTGTGTCCCCTACCTACAAGTAACTTGTACACCAAATTTCAAGTCTAGCTCTTACGGTTCTCGAGATATCCTGTTTACTGACAGACCGACAGTCAGACAGACACATACACACACACGCGCACACGAACCAATAGCCCAAACCAACTTTTTTGGTGTCCTGAGGCTATAATTCGTCCAGAAATGCTAAAAACTGGGTAGATCAAATTTCCGCCGATTACATTACTTTCTTTATTATAAAAAAAGTGAGACAGAACTCTTGGCTTTTTTATCTACGCATACTATAGTAACAACTAATAAAAAGTCCAATATTGTTTTTTATTGTAATGATACGAAAAGGGGCACAGACTGCTACAATCAGGTCTGTCATACGGTTACAAGAAGAACTAACAGATGACCGACGCGAATTTTCTATGAAATGCTGAATCGGTAAAATTTTTTTAAAGCGCCTGCTAATATCAGCCAACCGTAAGGAGAAAAGCTAAGAAATTATGTGCCTCAAAAAAGTTTATGTGCATTTGCTTACTTTTGACAGAGCGTTACGCGACGTTGACCTTGTGCAGACACTAGAGGTGTGCTATCCCTGGCATTCTGAAAAATGATGTTTATTTTAATGGACCTGCTGTGAGAATACAGCTGTTATCTTAACAATGGTAAGCAGTTTGCACACAAAGAAAATGACAAAAAACAAAGAAGCGCGTTCGTCCTGCGAATGATTGATTTGCGATGAGTATAGTATCTACCTTGTAGTAAATGTGTCGGCGATTTAATAATAAATCCATAATGTATAAACATATATATCTATAATTTTAATTTTATACGTATTTTTATGTGAAAATACACTTATTTTTAACATTAGTTAATTAAAGTTTACTTGTAATTAACAAGCAAAAGTCATTTTTTGACAAAATTCGCCTCTTCATTCTTTAAGATAATTTTTTTTAAGAAAACCATTATTAAACTATTTTTTTTAAATGGTATATATTAAAATCATCTTTATTCAGATTATTCAACGTGTTTTATTTTACTATTTAATGATCCGGTTTTTTTTTAATTCTTTGGCAGTTTTGCTAATGTAGACTTGTAAATCCTGTATATCTGTCATAATTGCGCAAAACTTAATATTATAAATCTACTGAATTTGATTACCAAAGAATACAATACCCCTAAAAGCTAAAAATTCTAACTTTTTACTTTATTTTAAAACTATAAATGGATTTTCAAAATCATAATCGAACATATGTTATTCCCTCGATTTATTATATACTATATATAATTATAATCATATATAATTTACTTTATTTATCAACTTGTATAAATGACAGTCTTATCATTTTATCAAATGTCAAGCCATATTTGAGTAAAAATTAAGTAAAAATCTAATCACTAATTTTAGTACTTTTATACAACAAAATCTGTCAATTTTGTTCAATAAATTTTCAAGCTACTGCTACTATTACATCGCTAGTTTATACGTTCTTGATACAGCCATCCTTGGAGACGTGCTCCTATGTAAGCTGGATAGCTAACATTACACATTACAGCTCGTTTCGTTCTGATCACTCTTGGCGGTATCTAACTGAAGTAAGGACTTGGCGATCAAAACGTCCTTCCGCATCTCGGCCTCATGGACATAATTCTATCTGAGGAACAATATGGGACTCACTCTCATCATTCGCTCCAGCAAAGACTTGGAGGAATCCGCATAACACCTTACACACCATTACAGCAATCTCGTCCGCATCGCAAGCGCTACGGCGGTTTTTAGACCCTGAAGACTAACGGGAGTATAGAAGACTTACTGTCGAGGTAAAGATCGCCATTTCCGAGTATAACGCCTATGAGAAAGGCTGAAGGCTCTCAATTTAGCCGACAATTCTTGAAAGTTGTTTAGGTCCTGCGGATCTACCCAGCTTGCACCGCTATTGACAAAGTTGAAGCCTTCACTGACTAGACGTCAGTGCAACATGACTACCCAAATGGCGACTATGATCACATGACCATTGTCGACCGAGTTGTTGGATGCCAACAGATTTGGACTGTGTAAATAAACTAATAATGAGATAATGTAGATTGTTATCAGTTAGGTGTACTAAAAGTATAAAAAGGTACTTAGATGAAGTAGATATAAACGTTAAACTAATTAAATAGCGTGCATCAAAAGGTATATGAATAATAGCAGAAAATCCAACCACCTACGCTTGACTACTATAGAGAATGCAAGTTTTACGAACTTTCTGTAGCAATCCTTACTATTGCTGCCCTACAACGATTGTGCTAGTCACGAATTCCGTCTCGCTCTGGTGCATCGCCGTAATGAGCGTTGACGTTATGTTGACATTACAAAATATATAGCAACGATCGTTCGTGTATTTCCGCGTGGCCCCGAACGCGTTACTCTAGTAACCAATGCTTCTCACACGGCCGAGAACCGGGGACCTCCGCATTGTGCTTTAAAAATATATGATAATGAAAACGTCACTTAAACTGAGTAGCAATAAAAAGCGTTTATTATGTAAAATAGTGTGTATTTCTGCTAAAGGTTTTATTATAAAAATGACAGTCATAGTTCTGACTCGAGCTTTTTGTAATTTTCCTGAATTCTGCACAAAGGTAAATGCCGGTGCAAGCCGGCCATCCATGGCTATGTGAGTGTGTAACGAAGACTAGTTAGTCTCTTGGCGGAGTAAATATTAGTATAGTGCAGCAAGGTGGAGTACAAACAGGTAACAGTTTTAATGAAATTATATGTTGGACGCTTACAGTGGTAGGACCACCTGCAACCCGCATCATATAATATAGTCCTCCAGCTAATCTATGCGTTGCTCAAGATTATCTTGTTGATATTAGTCGTTTGCCTCACCGTCATAATTAATGACTTTTGATGTTTCCAAGATTTTGGAAGGTGGTACAAGCTGGGAAGTCCGGTACTTTTTCCCAGGAGTATCGGTAAATTAGTCTCCTGCTGACCATAGAAAAGTTTGCAGAGCAAATTATTCACTAATGCTCAAGGACACTCGTGGAAGACCTGTTCGACTTTCGCCCTGGCCACTTTACCATCGGTCAGCTTCTACCGCGTAGCCTTCTTTGACGTGGTCAAAGCTTCCAGCAAGGTGTAGCACAATTAAGATGGCTTCAGCTGACAGCGATTCCTGTTCGACCCTAGGTTTCGCATTAAGTTTGGTGATATGAAGCCATCCGAGAGGCGTCTTCGAGCCGGCGCCCTCAAGGCTCAATCAACACGTCAGTGCTGGCCAACTCATTGCGTCCCTGTGTGGTAGTACGGCGATTCTAGGTACCTAGATCTAGAGTACCTAAAATACCTGGAAAAATTGTGTATTCGGAGGAGTACAGGATTTAATACCGAGAACGGCGCAGTAATACCATTATTCAATAGGATGAAACTTCGTTAACGCGACGACCTAACAACACACTTCAGAAACTTTAACCGGAGAAAGAGAGGCAAAGTACTTCAAAGTGACCTTACACCAAGCTTACTTGGAAAGTCCACAAGAAAAGAGCCGAAGCAAAGTGAAGGCATATCAATAAGCTCTAAGCTCCATGTTCCATTAGCGATGCTGTTTGTTCTTCCAAAATAAGATGGAAATTTATAAAAACACTTTGCGACGCATTATAATGTACTCGGAGATCGTGAGAATACGCTGCATACGATCACTTCCAGTTTCTCCAGGAATGGTCAATTGGAGCCATTTTTGGCAATTCATAGTACGTACATAAAACTACCTTGCATTGAGATGCAAATATACTAATTATGCATAAATTTATCTTCCAGAGAGATAAGCAACTTTGTCACATTGTTCAAGACCACATTCACCCGAAGCTTGTACAACTATAAAGTTGACAGAGGCGTCCGTCGTAAATGTCCTAAGCTCTCGATTTCTACATAAGGCGGTATAAGGATGGTTCATTGCAGGCCAATCCCTATTTATGTGTCAGGTCACTGTTGAGAGGTTAAGAGATAAACCTAGAAATTTCTAATCGCGGTTTAACATTTGTGGTTAAGTTTATAAATCTTCACTTCTTAACTTTATAAATCTTCAGTCGATTTTGAATAACTATAACATTAGCAAGACCACTTACAAAATTCATGCACTTGAAAAAAAACCTAACAGGTAGCCGTAGAACTGTCAAAAATGTTTCCATATGTACAGTTTCTTATGTATTGTATTTATTTTATAGCACTGAAGGCTTTAGAGACTTAATACTTCACTCGTTTGTTTCCATTTTCCTCTGTTCTGAGGCAGCGTTTTCCACTCTCTAATTCTGCACTTCTGTAGATTCACTTTTATTAACTCCACCCACTTTCCTTTTGATTATGATTTTTTTGTTTTGTGCCAGCTTCATGTTCCAACATGAACTTTCTTACACTTCCTGTTACTAAATAAACCTGCAAAGCTTGCAACGATAGCGGAGTGGCAAAGCAGTCTCCCAAATTTGAGAACCCTCTAGTCGTAGTCTATGTTTAAATTAATCAGTGTTCAAAGACGAGTTGAGCCATATCTAGTTTCAAAATTTGAAATCGTAAAGGTGACTAACGCTGACCTTTGACCAATTAGTTTCAAAATCACTAACAAACAAGCCTTTTTGGGCACTTGTCGATTGGTAAAAACAGAATTTGTAAATTCCCAGCCGTTCTCGAGTTATTGCTCGGACGGACGGACGGACGGACAGACAGGCGGACAACATGAAGTTAGTAAGTGACTCCGCTTCGCTTTGCCACTTAATAAGTTGTTTGTGTTTTTTCCATAGTTCTACAGGTTTATCAAGTCTTCCAACTAAATTTCCATTTTCATCCTTCCAATAACCTGTCACCTTTTTATATAAACTTCATTGATTGCTAAATTTCTTGATAAAAATTCTTAATTCTTTTATTAACATATTACTCCTCCATTTCTCTTAGTTTCTCCATGTATAGTCTCGTCTTTTTTCTGAATACATTTTTCACTTCTCTTCTGTCTAGTTTATATAGTACTGTTTTTTCTAAACTTTCGTCTATCATTTTATTTATTCTGGCTATAGTACACTTCTTTACTGCTGTCTTGCATTTATTACAGAGCCATAATAATATTTACTTTAAAGTAGTTTCTCAAAATAACTAAATTGTATAGGCTGACGCAATACCTAAGATTACCTCTCATTTATACAATTTTATGAGTCATCCAGTTTTTAGCTAAATTACACAATTATTTACGGAAACCTAAAAACTTAGCAAGTTGAGGAAGTATGGAAAAATCTAATCCATACATAGAGAGCACTTAACAGTGTTCAGAATAATATAACAATTATTTACATATAAATATTGATCAAACATTAAAAAGTTTTTTTTTTAAATTAAAGCTACATTTTTATTAAGTTCTTCTAACCTTTCAAAAGTTTGAAACGAAGAAATATTTTCGAAACTCTTTAGTGGGACCAGGTTGGCAAAAGAAACATGAATCAGTACTTAAAATAAAGTTCATATAGTGCAAGAAAAAATTTCTAAATGTACTCAAATATATTAAAATTTAAACTTAAAAAACTGAAAAAGTTTATATTGTGCTACTTCTAGTTTTAAATTGACAACTACTTGCAAGTATTAAAACAGCACCATTTAATTTACCAAATGTTCTAATTGAAATGTGCAGAGAAAGTGGTAAAATAAATATACCCGCTTAAAAAAATGTACAAAAATAATATAAATACCTGTGTATCTTCAAAAAGACAGGCATTATACTTACAAAAAGGGTAAAGTGATGTATCAGCCAGTAGGTATTGTGATAGCTTGCTGTAGTTGCTGTAGTCTTAAATGGTAGTGTAGAAATCCCGACCACTTTTTGAAGCAATCCTCTAGATATGACCATCTTTACGAAGGTCACAAACTCTTACAAAACAGGGTGATTATTGACGTATGTTTTGCGACACAACCACACACTGGAACCGCATGTACTATAATAGGGCAGATGCTACTCTTGTATAAGACCCACTTATTCCTGACGTATAGCCAAAGGGTGAAGAGAAAGTCAAATATTAATTTTCTCCTCTTCACTTTTTTGATGTGGGCTCTTTAGGTCAATTTTTTATCCATGGTTATTCTGAAGTATTTGTTTTCGTTTTTAGGGTACGTTTGTTCCAAAAATTTTGATATTTGATAATAAAATAAACTTCTGACAGAAAACAGCTGGAGTCCTTTTTAGATTGACATTTGTCTTTCACCAGTTACACCACTTTTCAAGAATCTAGATTTTCTGGTAGCCTTGTAATATTATAGATCTACACAGCAAGCTTTTTCACAATCGATAAAAGAGATCGGTTGGTAACCCCGAGGGAAAATTTTATATTTCCTAGATTTAGGAAGCATGATAACATTTATCACTTGCCAAGACATCTCTGATGTTTTGATCAGGCGGTCTTGAAAAGAGTGTGCAGTGCGTGATTGTAAATACTGCCTGGTCCGAAAATTTTTCACTGATTGAGGGCCAGAGTTTATTTTTTATTTATTTTTATGGGTTAGGGGGCTGCCTTAAAAAACGATCGACGCGAACGAAATGATCAAAGTCGGTATTGTTATAACTGAGTTTGTACTGCCTTTTCATGTTGTTTCTGAGGTCGCAAGTTAGTAACTTTAATACTTAGTAGGAAAGGAAAACTTTCGCGGAAATAGATCCAAAAAACGTTAATTTGTCATAGTACAAAATTATTTTAAACACTTTACTAATTTTCCAAAACTAATGCCAACGCTTTACTCCGCTTCTATAACTTTCCAAGTTTCTGAAAAGTGGCGAATGTTGTAGTCCTTTCCAAGTCTAAAAAATCTTAACTATTTCCCCAAAACTGATGGCTCAGCAACCTTCTGCTTACGGTGGGGAAACTGGTGGAGCATATAATCCACTGCTAAAGTCAGCTGTTAAAAATGTCCAATTCCTTGGGTGATAGAAAAAAATTACTGAAAGACATACCACTGTTACAGAATCTTCAAAAAGACAGCTGCACCGTCCAATTCGTTGCTCCAATTTATTTTATCCTTATTTTTCCGGTTCAACGATGATTTTTGAGTCGCTAGTTATGAAGGCTTCATGTTGTCTCCGATATTGTTCAACCCGTATGTGTAGAAGATTACAGGGTGGTATCCAAAAGTAGTGGGACTGATTTTTTTTTAAACTTATTGAACATTTTGGTACATCGACTTAATACTCTTCAAAATAGACCCCTTGGGCATCCACACACTTCTGGTAGCGAGCCTTCCAGGTCGCAAAGGCCTTCTGGAAGTTGTCCTCCGGAATGCTGTTCAGTGCCCTCGTCGTTACCGCTTGGACTGCTTCCACCGAGTCGAAACGATGCCCCTTGAGCTGCCTCTTGATCCGGGGGAACAGGAAGAAGCCCGGCGGTGCCACATCAGGGCTGTAGGGGGGTTAGGCAACGTGGAAACGTCGAATTTGGCCAGGAGATCCCTCACAATCCACGCGCCGTGGCATGGTAGGGCTTCCACTTCCCCACCAGGTCTGGTCGCACGCGTGTGATCCGATTTCGCAGCCGTGTGAGCACTTCCACGTAAAATCTTGCATTTACAGTCTGTCCAGGAGGTACAAACTCCTTATGGACAATGCCACGACGGTCAAAAATGCAATCAACATCGATTTCACTTTCGATTTCGACATTCTGGCCTTCTTTTTACGGGGTGATTGTGCGGTGTGCCACTCTTCTCTCTGGCGTTTTGTTTCCGGGTCGTATTTGTAGCAAAACTTGATGGCGTACCGCTGCTCCAAATTTCGCTCCATCGCAACTAACGACGAGGCGTCACTACAGGAGGTCACTAAAACAGTGGTCCACACTCAACTAACGCACGCAGGTGACTGGCGCAGGTCGAAACTTGTTCCAAAGGCTCCCCTCCATAACATCCGGCCTTGCAGACCCCCCTCCATCGCTCCGCGCACGTGGAAAAAGAATAGTCCTACTACTTCTGGATACAACCCTGTACGAGGACACTTCATGACGATAGTCCAATATATAGGTAATATGTACTTTCAAGCTTGCTACGGCCCTCCTTGGTAATATGGCGTGCCTAAAAAATTAGATAACCTTGAAAGGCGGTGAAGCATGTCCCGATTAGGAGTCAACCCTAAGAAAAGTGATACCGTTCTATTTTCTACGAGGAACCGACTTCGTTGACGATGAAGCTTAACAGATTGCAAACCTTTTATAAAGAAATGTTCTGAAAAAAAGAGACACCTATTAACTAGCAGTTGGGAAACCGCTTCATCGTTCTTTCAAAAAACAATTTTGCGCTAGAACACCAATGTACCAACCATTTAGCAGCTGTTCTCCAGCTTTAGACACTATGGCAGTCCCATCACCCGAGGGTCATACATCTACGAGCTAGATAGAAAAAGCCGCAAACGCTTAAAAATTCTGATCTCCCCCTAAAAAACTTTCAACATCGCTAACTAAATTAACATGAGTCACGCGCCTTTTATAAAATTACTGTTAATTGTGGTCAGATAGTTAATTTAATATCCATTTCTCAAAATAGTATTATATTATTTGGTTATTGCGTAAAATGCCTGTTTAAACTTCTGGCTGCAACATATATGTAAATTAATTAAATATTTGTATTACATGGATTTCTTATATCATATAGTGAGTCATCAGTTATATCAACATTAAAATGTTATATACATAAATATAACTGTGTTTGAAATTTGTATAGTTTTAAAACATTAAAAATCAATACAGTATTATATAAATAATATTATTGTGGACTAACTAAAATGATTTTGTGTGTCACAACACAAGTAATCGTATTGCAGATGCAATTGTTCTAATATTTTTGTCATTCTCTTGTATGCGTTGAATTGAGCGCTTTGTATTGCTTGCATTTAAAACCCCTTGCGCCACCTTACGCTGACTAGCCAGCTTACAATCGAGACCGGTACATAAACCTAGAATTTACTTATAGAGCATTGAACAATCTAATAAATATTTCTAGATGTCACTAAATATACTAATCATAATTATTATTTTTAGGGTTATTGCAAGCTTTAATCGCCTTTTCTCCGGAAAAGATTTTACGCATTTCAATTGCTAATGGGAAAGTGTGAATTTTCAAGCGAATTATAAAATAGCAAATACCTAACTTCAGATTTTTAATATCCTACATTCTGGTTAATGTAATATTTGCTCGAATATACATAAAAAATTCTGACAATGAGTCGAATTATTACTAGTAAATATGAATATACATAACCTGTAAATTTTTTGCTAAAAATTTAATTTTATTTATTACAAAATTATATTTTGCAGAAATAATTGTGCAATATTTTTATATGATTATATAACCTAATTAAGGCAATACGAATATTTTTAGTAATCGTTTTTCATAATGCAAGCATTGATTTTTAAATAAAGTGTTTAGTGCAGCAATAAATATTTGTGTTTTAAAGTATAAATTAGCTTATATATTACTGCTAATAAATTATTGAATGTGGAAGAAGACGAACTTGTAAGAATAGCAATAGATGGGAAGCCCCTAACGCGCAGACGACCTAGCAAACCACCGAAATGATAGCTAGAAGTCGTGGAACCTCCTCTTCCCAAGAAATTAAATACGGGGACGTAATTGGGTAAATAAACAAGCTGCAGACTTACTCGAAGAAGAAGAAGAAGATATTATTGAATACATTGGTCTAAAAACACAAGACAAATATTTGTAAAATTTTAAAGAAAACGTGCGTACACATCAGACAAGCAAAGAAGGTCCATGAAATACACGAATCTTAAAACGGAGAAAATAAAAGAGAAATGTTAAAAAATCCAAATACATAAAAGGAAAAAGTAAATAATATTTATACTTCTTTCGATTACTCATTTGACATAGATCTGTCTTTAGTGTCAAACTTAACAATTATAATAACAAAAATTTATAAAATGTTAAAATGGCTCAAGACGTAAGAAAGGTCTTTTAAGCCTCGGTCCCTTTTAAAGTAAGCAGCTCTAAATCTCACACACTCGACCATTTTATCAGTTTCTTCGAACATGGAGAGCCAGGCGACGTTCACTTGGATGACAGACCTTTTTAAAGAAATGTACTTTACTGATGGCTGCCTGAGACTCATTAGTAACTTTCCTAGTAACGGTGACAAAACAAATCTTGCAAATTCTTCCGACAAAATTGAGCACATTTAAATTTTGAAAATTTCAGCTCGTCTTCTAGTCATCGGACTCTTAGTCACTGATTATTGTCGAATGAAATTCATATTCTTTGGCATTCTGCTCATTGCTGATCTTCTAGAACTTGGATCACTTTCAACAGTCTTCTAGACATTTAAATCGTTTGCGCAATGTCTTTATTCGTGCTGTACCCCACAGATCGTTTATAAAAGCTTTCCGAATTAACTAAATAATTCTTGTAGTCTAATGTTTCAGCTTCGCGCAAAATGTAATGCAGACTTGTTTATTCTGTATCTTGTAAATAGTTATTACAAAATTAGTCTTCCAAGTGCTTAAAAAGGTACCTAAATTATGTGAAGAATTAAATAATATATGAAGTAGCTATACGAGTCTAAAACTGGTATACTTTCAGAACCGTAGAACTTATTCAATAATAATTGTGCTTTGTGTATACTGAGCTAAAAAAGTTTGCGAAAAATTTCGCAACAATTAAACATTGACAACCACCGCGTTTCGCAATTTAAAAAAGCTTGGCTATATCTTTAAACTTGATACCTGGGTACCGCACTGTTTAACGAAAGGAAGAAATTGGACCGGATGAACGTGGCTCTTTCACCTCAGGCACGGAACGAAAATGAGCCGTTTTTGGATCGACTGGTAACAGGCGATAAAAACTGGGTCCTTTACAACAATGTGCAACGAAAACGCGCATGGAAACAAACCGGCGAAGGTGCAGATCTTGTCGCAAAAGCTGGGCTGTATCCAATGAAGGTTTTGCTGTGTGTTTGGTGGCACTGCAGGGAGATCTTTTATTTTGAGCTTTTGAGGCGCGGGGAAACAATAAGAGCAGACATCTACTGTCAACAATTAGCCAGACTTGGTGCTGCTACTCGTGAAAAACGTCCTGTTTTGGCCAACAGAAAGGGTGTCATCTTTCACCATGACAATGCTAGGCCTCATGTGGCTCAACAGACGCTGCAAAAATTGCAGGAGTTGAAATGGGAAGTCCTGCAGCATCCTCCATACTCGCCTGATATTGCACCTTCAGGCTTTCATTTGTTCCGCTCCTTACAAGACTGTTTAAATGGAAAACGACTTAGTTCTGTACAAGCTGTCGAAAACCACCTTACAGACTTTTTTGACAACAAACCGACCTCGTTCTATAAGAATGGCATAGAAAAACTTGTAAATCGTTGGAAAACCATCGTGAAAAAGAATGGCGATTATATAATTAATTGATAAAACCATTTTATTTAAAATAAAAAGTATTGTAATAATTTATAAAATCGGGTACAAACTTTTCAAATCATCCTATATTTTGAAAATTATTTTTGATAAAATTTGCTAATGGTTTTTGTTGTAAAATTAGGTCTCTAGATATTCTTTATAGTGTGACCTAAGTGTTTGTTTATTTAATGTAATTTGTATAATAAAGCGCATTAGGTAATTTACTTTGTTTTACAGCGTATTTATTAATTTTTGTTATTGCTTTTAAACTTTTGGACGGTAAAATGTAAGATATATTATAATGTGTGCACCACGAAAATTTCTTATTTTTACTTTTAGTTTAAGTATGCCTTCGTATTATCTTGCAGTTTGCTAAAGAAGAGTTACTTAAAATAATTAAAATGTCTGCAAAAGATGATAAGTTCCTATATAATTACCAAATTTGATAGTTTTATTAGAAAATGTATATCTGCATAACTACAAAAATTATTGAACTTTTAAGTCATGGTTTAACTATTACAATATGTCTAATACATTGAGACAGCTCAAAGCCGATCACGTAGAAGCCAATATAACTAACAATGTTATCGTATATTGTAATATTTGTAATAAACTAAACTGCTCTGCAATTTTCCGAAAATATATAAAAACCTGTTATATATCTATTAAACTCAATAAAAAATATAATTCTTGTAATGTACTTTACTTTGAATAATATATTTTGCAAGCATATAATAAATTTTGCAATTTTGAACACATTCCGTCATATAGAGAAAATGTTGGAAGAAAAATAGCCCCTAAGCTCTAAGAAAGATTCACCTTCTTATACAACTAAGTTAAAAACTAAAATCAAAAAGCAAGCTCATGGAGTCGCTAATATTGGTAACGTAAAAAACTAAACCCGTGTGGGGTTGCTGGTCCCCCATCGGGCGCCTCCCCAGGTGGCGGATAGGGGGATGCCCGTTAGATATGACGGGTACCGGGGAAATAAAATACCCGGGGTGGACCAAAACCAGCAACAACCGAATGACTGCCGGTATAAGTAGTTCCCTCCTTACTGGTCAACAGCTTCGGGTGGAGGAACCATGGGAGTAGGACACCCTTTTGTCCTGAGGTCGAGAAATTGGCCTTGAAGGCAGATGAACTAGACATGGTCAATGGCATAAGGATGCAAAGGCAAGGAAACCATTGCATTATAGATCCCTAGGATTCCCAAGAAAACCACCATGGAGAATCAGCATGAAGTAATGGCTGAGTGCCCGGCGTCCCTTGATGGGACAGGGTGCGAAGAATCCCAGGCGGACCCAAAAGTGACAATTCAAAAGAATAGGGACATGGAATGTCCGAACTATGTACGAGGCAGGAAATTAAGGAATATAAGTAACGAAATGAAGAGAAATAAAATTGATATACTAGGCATTAGCGAAGCTAGATGGACAGGAAGCGGAAGGTTACAATCAAACGAAACCGTTATATATTACTCTGGCAGAAATGATAATGTTCATCAAAAGGGTGCTATATTAATTGATAGAAAAATCAGTGATGCAGTCATAAATTTTGTTCCTTACTCTTATCGTGTGATAATGATACAAATGAGAGGCGAACCAATAAATATAAATCTTATACAAGTATACGCGCCTACAGCGGATGCAAATGATGAGGAAGTTGAAGAATTTTATACACAGATAAAAGACTTGACACGATATCTCAAGAAACACGAAGTTAATGTTTTTATGGGCGATTATAACGCCAAGATAGGTAAAGGTAGAATAAACGATATAGTAGGAGAATATGGACTGGGTCAGAGAAACGAACGAGGTGAAAGGCTAATTCAATTTTGTGAAGAGGAAAACATGATCGTCACAAATACCTGGTTCCAGTTACCACCAAGAAGGCTCTATACATGGAGATCGCCTCAATACAATAACGAAAAGATAGTGAGAAATCAAATAGATTTTATTCTAATTAATAAACGTTTTAGAAATAGCGTTAAAAGTGCAAAGACATACCCTGGAGCTGATGCTGACTCCGACCATAATCTCTTAATAGCAAATATAAGAATAAAACTAAGAGCGCTACGAAAATCTACCCATACTACCAACATTAATATAAATGACATCAAAAACTCTGAAGTGAAAGAAAAACTACAGTGTAAATTAAATAAGGAGCTAAAGAAAATAAACATGAATGAAGACACGGCAGAGGAAAACTGGGGTAAAATAAGAAAACTATAGATCAAATCTCTAAGGAAGTCTTAGTACCACATCGAAAAGAAGCGAAAAAGAATGGATGACAAAATAATAGATTTATTAGAAGAGCGGCGACGGCTTAAAAATACGGACGAAATGAGATACCAAGAGATAAAGCTAAAATTACGAAGGAAAATTAAGGAAGCTAAGGAGAACTGGATGCAGGACAGATGTAAAGAAATAGAAGAATTACAAACCAAACATGATGAATTTAATTTACATAAAAGATTGAAGGAAGTAACTGGTAATGTAAAACGTAAGATACCCTGCATACTTAAAACCGCAGATAATAAATTGGTATTAGATCCGGCAGACAGAGTAAAAATGTGGGAAACCTATATTAAAACCTTATTTGATGATAATAGGGCCGATATAGATATAGGAAAAGATACAGAAGCAAATATGGAAGGCCCAGAAATATCACAGTCAGAGGTCGACTATGTTTTGCGAATGGCTAAAACTAATAAAGCTGCTGGTCCAGATGAAATCCCGTCAGAAATCCTCAAGTTATTTGATGAAGAAAATTCACGTATGCTAACGAAGATGTTTAATCAAATATATAACACTGGAAATATACCCGCAGATTGGCTCAAATCTACATTTATTCCGATCCGAAGAAAAATAACCCAACATCATGTAACGATTTCAGACTAATTATCCTAATGAGTCACGCACTAAAGCTATTACTAAGAATCATACAAAATAGAATATACAGAAAATGTGACATGATGGTGGCCAATTCTCAGTTTGGATTTAGAAGCGGTCTAGGGACTCGAGAAGCACTATTCAGTATGAACACCTTACTGCAGAAGTGCAGAGAATACCAAAAACAACCTTCGTCTGCTTTATAGATTTTGAGAAGGCCTTTGACCGAGTTCAGCACAATAAACTTATACAATCGTTGGCTAAAATAGGACTTGACGACAAAGACGTAAGATTAATTAAAACTTATACTGGAATCAGACCGCGGTAGTACGAACAGAAGATGGCGAAACGAATGAGATTAAAATTAAACGCGGAGTGAGACAAGGGTGTGTTCTATCGCCACTCCTGTTTAATGTATACTCAGAACAAATTTTTCAAAATGCAGTTTGGGAAGCAACAGAAGGAATAAAAATAAATGGTGAGATCATCAACAACATCCGATACGCTGATGATACTGCGGTGTTGGCTGAAAATATGGAAGATCTACAAAATCTCTTGACAAGAATAAATGAGGAATGTGAGGAAGCAGGACTGAGTATGAATATTAAGAAAACCAAGTTTATGGTCATTAGCAAAGAGCCTGTTGGTCGAGTTCGACTTACAGTAAATAATAGGTCAATTGAAAGAGTCTTCAAATACAAATATCTAGGCTGTTGGATAAATACAGAATTAGATCCGGATGATGAAATAAAAGTAAGAATCGAAATTGCAAGAAACGCATTTATAAAATTCAGAAGTGTGCTGTGTAATAAAGGCCTAAATCTATCAATCCGTATAAAATTTGTAAAGTGTTATGTGTGGTCTATTTTATTGTATGGCGTTGAAGTATGGACCCTAAAGAAAGCTATAATGAAGAAAATCGAAGCATTTGAGATATGGATATTCAGAAGAATGCTGAAGATACCGTGGGTAGAAAGAGTAAGCAATATCGAAGTATTACGCAGAATTGGTAGAGAAAGAGAATTACTGTCTACAATTAAAATGAGAAAAACGTCATATTTTGGGCATATTCTAAGAAATAATAAATACAATATACCGCAGCTTATAATCAAAGGAAAAATTGAGGGAAAGAAAGGTGTCGGTCGAAAACGATTATCGTGGATGAGAAACATCAGAGCGTGGACTAACATGAGCGTTGAGCAACTATTCCGAGCTGCCATGGATCGTCAACAATTTCACCAGGTGGTCGCCAACCTCTAATTAGAGAAGGCATTAAAGAAGAAGAAGAAAAAACTAAAGCAAGTAATAAAGCAATAAAGGAAATGTGTATCATGCTTGCGACATCCACAGTGACTTAAGTGGAAAGACGCGGGAAGGTATACTAAATTTGCTGGTAATCATATAATTATTCAATTTTTGCTCTACAAAAGAGCAAAAATAAATAAATTGTAAAAGTAACTAGTCGACTAACTATAGAGGATGTGTAAATTATAAGAAATTCCAAAAATTTCACTTCTAAGGAGTTTCTAGAAACCTGTAAGACTTAGGCTATTAATACAACTCGGTAAAACCAATAATAAAATAGTTAAGAAAAATTTCAAATTATTATGACTAATGTCATCTAATGTATAGAATGGATACTATTCTAAACTTTCTTACTACAATGATTTCTAAGATGCCTTATTGGTAAATATATTTTGTCGTATTATTTAAGACGCCAACTAAACAATAGAATAAGTCAAATCATTTTTAATACATAATAATATGGGTATGTATAACGATATTATAAGAAAATCATTATACATCCAAGAGTTATTTTAATATTTTAAAATACTTGGTGTATAACACCCAACATTCAGATGGAACTGCAAATGGTAGATTGGTCAGTATAACCAAAAATATCACGAAACTATTAGTATTACGAAGGGTAAGTAGCTGTATGTTGCAGTAATATATTGCCCTCTAAGTCAGCAATTAGTAAACAGTTTTAAATTTTTAACGAAGCACTTGGTTGTATAAGAGAAGGAAATTATAACGTAGACATAGTGAGGATCTAGACTGGTCACACCGAAAGAGCGACAATTGCATAAGTTATGAGTTACGTTTGTCTCAGTAGTGAAAGTAAGTAGAAAGGTGTGGGTAAAAGATGTGTGAAATATTTATGAATTTATAATATAGATAACAGCACCATACATGTTGAATTACCTTCATTGCAGTGAGTGTTGCCTTGTATACTTAAAATAGCGACGTTTAGTGTTCAACAACAACGTGTAATCATCTGTTTTCTTCTTTTGTGTGGTGGAACACCTATCGAAATTTATCGCCAACTGAGTGACATGCGATGAAGACGTTATAAATGTTAAAAATGTGAGTCCGCACCGAAACCATAATTACGCGAGTGGAGCAAGTTGTTGTGGAAAACCATCAATTAGGTATGCGTGACATCACCTCTAAACTTGGCATTTCCGTAGAATGTGTGGAGTCTATTTTGCATAATGATCTAGAAATATAAAAAGCTTCTTCAAGGCGGACCACGCAAATGCTGACCGACGAATATAACACTGCGCTGGTGGCAATGTCTAAGGATATGTTGACACGTGATGTCGCCATGAATTTTCGCTCATACAGATAGACACTCTCCGTGTCCATTTATTTCCTAATCGAGCCGCTATTGCATCGGCGATTTTCTAGTGGGCAAAACACACCTCTAAAATGTTCTCAGCAGCTATAAATTTATGGCTATGACGTTGTGGATAGTGTTTACATCTAGATGAAGATTATGTTAAAAAGGAACAGAAGTTTTAACTTTTTTAGGCAAGTAATTTTTATAAAACAAATTGGAGATCGTAGACCTTCAACGCGCCTCGTAATGTGAGATATTATTTTTCCATGCATGTGTAGTGGTGAGGTATTAGCCCACAAATAGAAAAAAGGTTTACTACATGACTATATGGCTATAGAAACTAAATTATTACTATCTTGGGATCACACAACAATAATTATCACGATACATACATATATTAAGTTACTGTTATAAAAATACTACATACTTTCTGCAACAAAAAACGGAACGAAAATTATTCAGGAATCTCCCAAGAATGTCCCAAAATAAACACAAAATTTAATAAAAAACATTTTTTTATTTATTCCAAAAATTTATTAGAAGAAAAAATCTGATCGCTAAGCATCAATTTGGATTCGTGGAAAATCATGCCACCACGGAAGGGTTGTTAAAAAGATTTTTTGGCGCACTTACTGGCACTGCAGCCTCAAGGACATATTGTGCTTACTAACATGCACTTAATAATAGGACAATCACATACACTTATGAGTTTCCAACAAGACTCGAACTCGCCTGCGCCGGCTCAGGATAGGGGAACAATAATCTTGACCAATGAGCTAACGGCGGGAGCCCTGTTGAGAGGATTAGTTAAGATATAGTATAATAGATGTATAAATAAGTTCTCAGCTTTTTTCTGCAAAATTAAACTTTTATTTAAAAACAAACAGAATAAACTTAAGTATCAAAGTGTTCTCCGTTGGCATCGATGACCTTTTGCCATCTTTCGGGTAGCTTGCGAATTCCCTGGTGATAGAAGCTCACCGGCTTCGAGACGATAAAGTTATAGATGCATTTTCGGACTTCTTCTTCTGTTTTGAAGTGCGTATCAGCCAAGTGATATTGTAACAACCAGAATAAATGATAATCGGAAGGGGCCGTGTCTGGGCTATACGCCGCATGTGGGAGAAGTTCCCAGCCTAACGCGTCTGCAGCTCATCATCAAATGTTTGAGGGCGTCCAGCGCGTGATTGATCTTCAAGACTAAACTCTCCTCCGCGAAATGTTTGGTACCACTTTTTGCACGTTGCATGACTTACAGCATTCTCACCATATGCAGCACAAATCATTTCGGTGGCGTCAGCAGCGTTTTTCTTAGGATGAAACGCGAAGTGGATAGAAAATCGAATATGCTCTTTTGTGATTGCCATCGTGAACAAAGCTGATTATTGAGCTTATATGCATCAAACGCCAAATCGCATGATGTTTCGAAAGACCAAAAGTCATTGCTTTAAAACCGCAAGAGGGCGGACTAATACGTTACATGTAAACGGTGATTTGCGTCCTGCGAAATCTAAAGCTGAGAACTTATTTATACACCTATTAAATGTAGATAGCTATTGCTTAGATACACTTTTAGATATTTCCAAACCTTCAACACAGTTTGATATAATTGTTTGCTGTAGAAGGTTAAACTAAAATTGACGCTTAACGATTATCAAATCGTGCAATTGTATTTAACAAATAAGTTATTTTAAGAAAAATCCCATAATATCGAAACAAAAATGATTTTCAGTCTGTACCTTTTGTACACGACCGATTTACCAATCGCAATTTTTGCATTTAGCAAAGGTTCAACAGCAAAGCATACAAATTACAACCACATGTCTAGAATATATATTAAATAATAAATAAATGTATACGTATAATATTCACATTAAATAAACGTACAAAGAACAACACGCTTCTTCAACAAGATGTAGTAAAATACCTGGGTTTACATTTGGGTAACAAATTGACTTAATATACACATATTATGACCAAATGCACGTGGCACTTGAAAATAAAACTTTGCTTTATAAATCTCTTGTTAAACTTATTAGGACTCATAAAATGCCACTAGGCAATTCTCGGTTCGTATTAAACGAAGAAATTTGACATGACCAACAGATAAATACTCTAGAAAACTAAATTAAAGCTACAGTATAAATATACTCTGCACCCCTAAACTCATCCTAACACACTTGCCATTCATTTTCTTGGCCTACCTACTATAAAAGATCCTAAAATGCATCACCCATTAGATTTTAATTGTACTTCTTATCATTTCTGTTTCCATTTACAAGAACAAGATGAATAATTTTTGACATCAAAATCAAAGTTAAATCGAGAGCCTTGGTGAGTAAGCAAAGAATTTGAAATGTTTACTGTCAATTTCCAAAATATCTCTCTGCACTGATGAACATATCACTATAAACGATGTGCTTTTAAACAATATTGTAACAAATTTTTAAATACCGTCATAAAAGTACTGCCATTTTGAGAAGTTAGAAGCTGCCGTTGTTGATGATCCAGCGGCGAACGTAATGCACGCTTTTGATGTGCAAGTCGCTGCCGTTGAGATCCCCGAATTGCTCGTAAGCTTGCGCGGAAATACTTCAGAAGGAAACGAGAACGGCTAAAAGTAAATTTCGGAACAGATGCTGGATGTTTAAATAGCACACAGCGGAACAGCAACAGAAAAGTCAAGTTACCGAGAGCGAAATGAACTGTTCTAGTGCAAAATAAATTATGACGTATGCAAACAGAGTTATAGAGTGTGATTATATATTAGTAAATAAATGTGTATAGAAATATTACTAAATAATTCAATTTCTTATAAGTAAAGTAAATAAATTTAAGCGTTTTATTCGCCACTATAAAAGCAAAAACGTTACAACAAATTCCGTGTAAACCAGTGAAACATAAAATAAAAGTAATAGCTTTGGTTGACGTCAAAATGTTGCATATACAATTTCGAAACCGCAATGTCATAGCTGACAATTAATTTGCTAGTATACCACCTGCAACAAAACTGCTACAGCAACATAAACTAATGTTTTTGACATCCTACAAAACCACAATACCGAATTACTTTTAGAGATTTTATCTACGAAGATGAAATATTTGGTCTTCAAGACACTTACACACAAGTTTCCCATTACCATAAAAAATAAATAAAAGTGTACTTTTAGTTTCACCGGTGCATCAATCAAAGAGAAACAGAAAATGATAATTTGTTGTAATAAAACTAAGATTGGTAACAGCTTTGCTGAAGGAATTATGTAAAAAATTGTTAAAGACACATGTGGTTGAGCAACTATCATGTTTTTCTACTTTTTAAATATTTCTGCAATAAATTCCATTTGCTTTGTGAAGCAAATCACCCAGAAGTAATTTGATTAAAAAGCTCTCATGGGAATGCGTGAAGCCAAAAATAGAATTAAGATTAACTATGAATTTTCTTTGGAACTAAAAAAGTTTTAGCTCCTTTTCCCCCAAAAATAAATCTGAAAGTTATATCGGACATTGTTGTATACATCCTATAAGGCTTAACAAATTAAATGCAGTCACTATAAGTGACCAGACCAACTGAAAGATGTTTGTACTACATACTTTGCTGCATAAAATATCCTTATTTGGATCATAACTCTCTTGCTCGTCTTTTCAATAGTTCTTTTTAGGTTTGCTTTTATTTAATTTATGTAGGTATTTGATTAACTAGTAGACTAATTTTTCCTTTTTTTAGAACTGATTTATATTTATATAATAATCAATAACAACTTGATGTTGTAGTAAGAGTCCTTAGAAACCCAATTAAAACATTTTAAATCTATTTAGTCGATTTTATATGAAGCCAAAAAAAGATATTTCTAAATTTATTTAGGAAACGCCTAGCGTTAACATTGGCCTACACGTGTAGATCGCGCGACTAAACTCGTTACAGATGTTGGCGCGATTAAAATAAGAGTAAAATCTGTAGCAGCCGTTAAAATATTGTTTAACACATTTATTGACATGTAAAATCAGAATATTTTATCATAAAATTTACTATTGTTCTAGAATACATTTTACTTTTGATGATAAACCAGCTAGGCAGCGCGAGATGGCGCAAGCTATTTCAATTTCAGCATACAGAAAGGAGCAAAACGGTACATTCATAGACCTATTAAGATGGAAGAGTTTTAGCAATCTAATTAGGTTGTTTTTTTGTCGTGTTTGATTTTTAATTAAATATTTAATCAACAACACAAAGTCGAGATAACAATTTTGAACTAAAAAATAGTTAAAATAGGTGCTGAAAAAGACAACAAAAATACTTAACCGTAAGGCCTCGAAGAGTTCGAAAAAGAGGTTTATTAATAAAATTAACATACATCAAAAAGCCTATATTTAAAGTAAAATATTAACGGTTCTAAAAATTATAACAATATGCAAAGACAAAGAGAAAAATAAATTTACAATTGAATTAATCAAAAATTAATAAAACCAAATATTTAGAGAATATGTGTGTGTATTATTTACATTTTATTATATTTTTAGATGTTTTTATAGGCTTTATATAACGTAAGAAATATTTCAGCAGTTAAAAGAAATTGTAGAAACATAATAAACAACCCTCCAACCCAATTTCACTTTTCTATGATATTCCGTTCACCTAACTTACTTCCGAGTACATGTTTCAGAATCAAAATATGACGAGAACCCAAGGTGGTATCAAGAATGTACCAAGACGGAGAGTTGCGTAGTCTTAAAACCAACTTTAACATGCCACGTTTAAAGTGAAAATGGAATGAGTGTGCGTCTATACAATATGGGATTTTGAAACGAACTCTGAGAAATCATTTGAAAACAGGTTCTGACGTAAGAAAACTGGGCCATGGGACCTCCCCACCAAAGATCAAAAAGCAGGTTGAACGCTCGTATCAGTCAACTGAGCAAGCTGGGAATGCCTGTTACTCAAAAATTCATCCGACACAGTTTTCATTTACTGTGAATGATATTCCCAATTCATCTTCATTTAAAAAGTTTTAGCTGATCGAACGTGATTCCATGATTTTTAGTACATATTGCAACGGTCACAAAGAAAATTATAAAATCTAAAGCCGGCTAGAGATATAAAGCTGAATCGGTGTATAGTAAGCAATCATTTCACTAAACTTCACAAGGTTATGATGGATGGCAATGTTATGGATAAGCCAGTATGAATGAAAAAGGTTGCCGATTTGCTCTTCACCATCGGTAAAGTTTCCCTGGAACATGCGGCAATTCCATCGAATAGACTGTTCCTCCTGGAATCATTTTTAGGGAAAAGTAACTTAACCGAGATTGGCTGACAAATTTACCTTCTAAAAGGTCTACCAACACCACGTATATGCTTCAACCCATGGACAAATCTATTTTTAAATCCTTTGAGTCCTTATGGGATGACCAGATTTTTAAGTATTGGGATACATATAAAGATCATCGCATTACTAAGGGTATGATCAGTGACCCCTTCAAATGTAATGTGTAGGTTTCGTGCCACCAGAATATACTCATTTGATGTTATTCCTGACAGAGCTTTTCACCCAGTGACAACAAATTTCTCCATTGTGGTTTGAACCCACTGCTCCTGGCAAAACTGAATCCACTGCTTATGGCTTCAGTTCAGCAGAAGATGCTGACATGTTTTCGGATGAAGATTCAAACGGGTTTTTTAACCTATCATGGCAATGGAAACCTGAATTCAGATGAAACCGAACTGCTACTCAACTCAGATCTACAACTGCAGTCAACCAAATTAAATAAGCCAGCCATTTCCAAATAAACAGCTAGCAGTGATTCAAATAGTCTGACCACTCAATTGAGTGATTTATCATCATCCAAATTTGCCACACCAAAGTTAGGCAAACTGCGAAACACAATCAGAAAAAAGCATCAATTATAAGGGAAACAAAGTCGCCAAGAGCTTATTAGTTGGATAGATAAAACCAAAGACGAATTTTTAACGAAAAAAAAACCCTAAAGAGCAACCAAAGAGCCCTTTTAAAGAAGCGCGCAAAGCCGCCTCAACCGGGAACCAGCCGTTCTCGGCGTGGTGTTGAACACCTTACGTTCACGAGTTGTGTATTTGGGTGTTAAATAAAAAAAATAACAAATTATTCTTGTCCCCAATATGAAAGAGATTAAATTTTTTGGGTTTTTCGTCATATTTGGCTTATGTTTTTAATTTATCAGATTTCCAATTATCTGTTTAAGTTAAAATGAAATAATTTATTCTGACAGTTACTTGTTTTTCTAATTAAACCCACTCATTTGTCAAACTCTACTGCCTTATGATGTGTCATTTTAGAATGATTTTATTGGGGACATCCCGAGCCTAATAAGGTTAGTTGGACATTCCTCAAAAATGTCAATTTTAGACAACTAAAATCATTCGATCAGACAGACTTTGATAATTTTTATGTACGAGTAATTAACATAGTTGTACACCAAATGTGGTAAAGATATCTCCGAAGATTCCGCAGATATTACTTTAGGAAGGAGGGGGGTACCTTTTAATTCATTAGTTATTATTTTGCACAGCTAAGAAAACTCAAATTCAGGTCTAACGATACAATGTGACATGAGCTTATTGTTATAAATTTTTCTGAAATGTTCTAATTAAATTCCGCTCTTGTTTTTCTTAATGGGGGACATGTGCCGTCCTACGATTTATCAAGGTTCAAAACGACCAAAATTTTACCTATTGAAAAGTGCCAGGATGTGTCTGAGGGCATCTGGTGTTGAGCAACAAAGTAAAGTGCGTTCTGTCGGCCAAGAAGAAATATATTAACTAATAAAGTACGGAATGTAATTTCAAATCAGAAGTATTGTCCGATACAATATTTTCTAGAGATACCAATATTTTCAGCAAAAACCTGTTAACAATAATTCGTACCCACATTGTTTGTAAATAATAACATGTAATCTTTAAACAATACATCAAAGGTATACTTGTTTTGTCAAAATAATGAGGAGCGTAAGTAACTACAGTTACCAGTTTCCTCAATTCATGATGTTGCATGGCAACTAGTGAGAAACAGAAAACATCAGTAAAAACTCTCTATAAAAAACAAACAAAAACTTCAACTTTCTGGTTAAATTTTACCAATTGTTATGGGTTATCAGGTATCACTGATACAGATAAAGACGAATCCCAAAATATACACCCGTTGAAAACCGATCCCAAACTCCCACCAATCTTTGTAGCAGGTCTCAAAATGGTTAAGCTCTTAATTCAACTATTATAAAAAATAGTCAATATGGGATATAAAATAAAAGTACTTCATAATGGTGATATTAAAATTCTACCAAAATATCAGAGAAATATACTGTAATTAAAGCATTAGAAAATAAGTATACACAAAGTTTTACAATTATCAGGAAAACAAAAGTGTACTTTTACAGTAGACATTATAAATTTACACCTTTACCATAGAACGAATTAAAGAAAAATTAAAAATACACGGACACCAATCTACTAATATCTGAAACGGTAAACATAGAGTCACAAAAAAAGACTTACTATATATAATATTAACAAACTAGCTTAGTGAGTAGTGAAAGTTAAACACCCCCCGTTTAATAACAATTCGCTTCGGTCATACAAAAAGCTTTTGTGATAGAACTCTGAGATGTATTAAATGCCACTGAAAATCACACAAGATATCAGTGACAGCGTCAATAATGATGTGTCAACTGCAACAGATATCACACAAAGAATTAAAGGACCTGTGCTGTATGCAAGGATTAAACAAAGGAAATACCCGACATTACGAAAAGGAGGTTTGAGAACCTAGCACTAGAAATCTAACAAAATCTCTCACATGATCAGAGAGGTATCCCATCCGCAAATTTTAATCATAAATTTTAAGTATAAAAACTGTAACAAATGGCTAATCGAAGTATCAAGATTATGAAATAATTAACGTAGCAACTGCTAACGATGATAATTAATGGTGCATCGTATTAGATAGACCGAATAGAGCGCCATTTGGTTAATACAACATAGAAATGAAATATTATCGTTCTTACAAACTAAATGCTGCACTTCACAGATAGAATTTGTTTGACAATTTTAGGATATACAGTTTATGCAATTTAACACCCTGATAGCGGAGCACATGCAGATGCAGCAGTGGTAGTTGAAAATTCAGTGAAGCACTATAAACTTCCGGAATACAAACAATCGTATCTCCAATCAACAATGATTGTGATTGAACTGTACTAATAATAGTTTCACCGGGTTACTGCTCTGCGCGACATAGTAAAAAACAACAATACGAGCATTATTTAAATTCTCTGGGAGCTAGATTTATAGCAGAAGGCGACTTTAATTCTAAATATTTTATAATAGAGAACTAATAAAATTGTTGCAAAATACTAATTAACAGTACCTTTTTAGTGGAAGAGCTTACATGTTGGCCCACTAATCCAACAAAATAGCCCGATTTACTCGATATTTGTATCGTAAGAAGAAACGATCATAATTATCTAAAAATCGAATCCTGTCTAAATATGTCTCCTGAACACTTACTTAAATGAAATACCTCAGAAGAGTTTTGGGAAAGACTGGAAGGACAGGATAAGAAACAACAGCATAAGGGAGGAACTGAACCAATACCCAATTGTCAACGAAATTGAGAACAAACAATTACAGTGGTACGGACACGTGCACCGCATGGATATCGAAAGATACCCGAAACTGATAATGGAGACAAGAATGGAGGAAAGAAGAACTAAAGGCAGACCCCGAATCCAATGGGAAGACAATGTAAGGCTATCGGCTAGGAAAAGAAGAAAAAATGTGGAAGAGATAAAAAGAATGGCAAGAGAGAGGAAACCCTATAGGGAACGTATAAGACTTACCGATAACAGTAACTCTTAGAACATCGCTACATATAAATGTTAAAAGCTACTTTTTAATCGGAAGAACTATTTCAGCAGTAAATATTTCAATAACAATCCTGATAGGCAATTTCACAAAACGTACAATATGCTACTAGTGCAGGGTGTTCTATAATAACAAAGAAGAAAACTTCAGAAAAGCGTACGCTCCAGAAAAGATAGCAAACATGACATCTAGCGGATAAGCAACGATTAAATCAAATATCTTTGTGCTTAAAAAGCTCGTTTGATATTAATTACTTCCTAAAAAATTACTTAAAACTTTTATTGTCAACGGAAGCTACTGAATACTTGCTTCGGAATCAGTAAAAAAGTTGAGCAGACCGTAACAACATAAGTCACTTGTTTGTACTGGGAATGTAAGTTAAGTCCAAGGTGATTAAGAAAAACATTAGCCTTCGCAAACCATTTAACTAAAATATTTTTACCTGAAACCTCGATTAGAGAAGAAAGCGAAATAAAATTACTTTTTGTAGAGCCATTCAAAATGAGTCTACCAATTAAGCGGTTTAGAAAAATGAGACATAAACAAAAATTCGTAGAAATACGAATTCAAAAAAGCGCTTCGACATTGTAAAAATTTTTCGAACGCTCTCTGTAGCGCAGACGCTAGCACGTGCTCGTTGAAATATTCTAGAAGGTTCGAGTGTCACACCTTTGGATTGTTCGCGACTTTTCGTGAATATCGCCTAACAGGCATAAATACCGACCGGTGGGATGGGTGCAACATTTTAAATTCAAGTGACGACAGCAAGCAAAACCAAGTGCGGAAGCGTGTTGACATAAGCAGTAGATAGTTTAATATTATCTAGTGTGCTTATAAATAGTGTTGTAAATTGTATAATCTGTAGTAGAATAAATAAGTGGTGTTAGTAAATTTACACGTCTTATTTACCACTGCCAACAGCGGAAACGTTACATTGGTATTAAATATAACGTATTTTCGCATTTGTAACGTGAGTGGCAAATAAATTAAAATAAATACAAGGAAGCACCTCAAAGCGACCGACTTCAAAAAAAAGCGAGATTTAAAAATTTCTGGGAAGTCGCATTACAGTTCCGACTTGAGCAAGCCTTAGTTGATGTCGGTGAGGATTCAGAAAGTTGTTATTTTGCAAAGTCTTCTTGGGCGAATTATTAAAAACAGTTTGAGTCGGTTGTTAGAATGATGTTAGAGATGGTTCAAAATCAAAAAGACAACTATTTAATTGTTGTTTTGCATGGCAATGCCCTTGATGTATTACAGACTGTGCTCACTAATAAGCAATAAAGTTAGAGCCAGATTGTTATACACTTTAAAATGCGTTATGGCTGTGTTCATCTGGAGAAGGTTTACTCCACAGCTTTAGAATTGAGCCAAAAAATTGGGCGAAACTCTCTAAAAATGTGAGCAGACATAGCCCATCTTGTTTGTATTTTATGCCCAACAGCACTAGATGACTCCTTAGAGGTACTAGTTGTTCGAATGTATATTGACGGAACTAACGATAGGAGACTCAACAAACAATGAGGTTTATCAAATCAAAAACATTTATTGGTGCGCTAATGTAGGCGTTGAAATTTGAAGTTGTTAAACAAACGTCTAAGAGACGTGCCAATATAAGAAAACTGGCAGCAGACGGTAATGAACTGAATAAGGCACCTGTAGAGAACTTAGCAGAAAAAGTTGCTAAGCTATTGGGGAAAGATCGAGACCATGTTAAAAGTTGGTACAAGAGACCAGAAAGGGTTTCTGGGATCTTTAACAGGAAAGAAGGAACTAAAACGTATTGATGAGAAACGGCGACTATCAATCCATAGCAGCAAAGTCTTAGCCACAAAAATGCATATTGAAACTTTCAAAGATAATTCCAATAGTGTCTATATCGATCGTCTAGTAAATAAAAAGCTGCACGATTTTCTACGGACACAAACACGGCGAAAATGATTGCAAGACCCGTTATATCGAAAGATTCTGCTAAGCAATTAAAAAATTTGGACGGCAACTGGGTGCTTTAACAAAGGTTTATGAAGAGATAGAGGTCCAAATAACCATCGGAAACGCTATATTTAATTACTATTTACCGCTATCTTAGAATAGACATTTTAAGAACTTATGGGTTTAAAGTGGACTTGGAGCATGAGGTACTAAAGACAAAAATAAGACGAAGTCGTAGCACTAGTGAAAGTAACTCAAGACACCATCCTCCCAGAACGCAGTAAACTAGTTATACAGTTTTACAATGCGATCTTTTAGCAAAAAGAGTTACCTATGTTCAACCAAGTAATGATAAAAAGAAGACCGAAAAGAGGATATTAGTTAGAAAGACGCTGATACAAACTGACGGCATGGTACCAGTCCGCACAATGAATGTTAATAAATATCATTAGATGTTGAAGGCAAGCACAATTTTTAGCCGTTGTATTTCGGTCTCTCTGGTGGTTTGTTAAGTCGCTAGCAGTGATTGCCACATTCTGCAGTAGTTTGAGTTCTATCCAATAGACACAAGTGAGAGAACCGCTGCACCGGAAGCAAGACGTGTTCCTATACATTAAGAGTTCAAAAAGCAGGACAAATATTGTGCGTCACACCAGCGATGCTACTTCTCATACGACAAAGTGCTAGATAATTGACACTAGCCAAAAGAAAGAATCTGAAAAGATAATTTTGGATATGGAAAAAATATCGTGATTGAGCTTTCGACAAGCTCGTGGACATTGTCCGTGGTGCTAGTTAAAAAGAAAGACGGGTCCTTTGCGTTAACTACCGTCGGTTCAACGATGTCACAAGGAGGGATAGTTACACACTACCACGCATTGATGACACGATAGACACCATGGTTGGATATAAATAGTTTTCAACCTTATAGCTAAACAGCTATTATTGACAAGTTGAAATGGATTCCAAAGACAAAAAAATGTAGCTTTTTCTATTGGATCTAGATTATGACAATTTACGGTGATGCCGTTTGGACTTTGCAACGCCTCTTAGAAGATATTACAGTGACTGTAAAAATTTTAGAAAGGCATTTAAAATCTTAGAGCACCTATTACAACAACTGAGAAGCGCCAATCTGAAATAATTCCAAAACATAGCAGTTGTTCAGAAAAAAAGTAAACCATCTTAGACATGTAGTGAGTGACGAGAGTGTAACTGCTAATTCAGAAAAAGTTTCCCCCGCAGCCAGAAATAAGGTTATTTTGGATACAGATGTGAGTAATGTGGAAATCGGAAGTGTGTTGTTAGAGTTACAAAATGGTTAAGAAACAATCATCAGTTATTTCAGAAACACACGGACATTAACCTCGCTGCGGAATATGTCCAAACTCACCTCAGCTTACTTGAAGACTGGCTCCAGCGCTGGAACATTAAGGTAAATGAGTCCAAATCTACTCATGTGACCTTCACTCTTCGCAAAGGGATATGTCCTCCACTACATCTTAATAACATCGAGATATCACTATCCCCATCAATGAAATACTTGGGTCTACACCTGGACAACAAGCTCAACTGAAAGGAGCACATTACTAAGAAAAAATATATATAGAGCTCAGATTTAAAACCCTTTACTGGCTACTAGGCCGACACTCCCCAATATCCCTCTCTAACAAGATCCTTATCTACAAAACCATCATTATACCAATCTGGTCCTATGGAATAGAACTTTGAGGCGGTGCTAGCAAGACTAACCTCGCAATCATGCAACGAAGTCAATCTAAATTCTTAAGATCTCTCGTTGATGCTCCCTGGTACATCACCAATCAGATGATACACGACGACCTCGGCATCCAGATGCTCAATACGGTAATACAGGTCAGAACCAGGAAACATCTTGAAAAATTTACCACCCATGACAACCTTCTTCTCCACGAACTTCCATACCATCAAGTCATCAGACGCCTCAAGCGCCGCTGGCCTACAGACCTCCACTGAAGAGGACCCCACATGGGCCCAACACCTTAGCACTATTTTCTAGGACGAAGACCTGTCACTGGACGGGCCCTCATCATGTCAATTTATAAACCAAAATATTAGCTTATAGAAATACAATGTATTCTGATTGCTAAAGTAAAATTAAAAAAAAAGTTATTTCAGTAAACGTTCCAAATCCCGAACGCAACTATTATGTTACAAGGAAAAAACTTCTTACTGTTATCAAAACTGTGGAACACTTTTATAACTATTTGTGTAACTATAAGTTCTTCCTGAAGGAGCTCTTAAACTTTAAAAATCTGAAAGGCTAAGTAGCATGTAGGTGGATTAAAATACTTCAGCAATACAACTTTGAGACGTAGCATAGAACTAGAAATAATCATCCCAACACCGACATCTTGCCAAGAAGACCGTATTGAGAAGACCACAACTACCTTAGTCATGCAAAGATGACAATGACCCCCACACTGTGAACAACTGTGACTAATGACTTGTAGTAATCTAGCATAACTAAAAAGAAGACCCGACTTTGAAGTATGCTTGGAAATGGAAGAGTAAAATCGTATTAGGATTTCATCAGCGTAGAAGACAATGTTTTATAGAGCGTGCTGGAGAGCAATGATAAATCTTAGAGAAAACACCAGGAGACGATTCACGAAAGGTTTTACTGGGTGAATTGTAAAGAATATGTTAAAAATTTGGTGCCGAAATGTATGGAACAAACCGCATAAAAGCCGAAGGCACCAATGAGACAGTATGACTTGGGAGTCCTTTTGAGAGAATTGCCATTGACATAGCTGGACCAAGATCGGAATTTCGAATAACGGTGTTTACGAAAACTATGCGAAGTAGTGAGCATTAGAAAACCAAAACAATTCAGCCATACACCCAGTCAGATGAAATGGTCGAGCACCTAAACAAGACAATGGAAAATGTCCTGTAAAAGTCGTCTCTGACCATCAACGAGACTGCGACCAACACCTCCCTGTGTTCCTGTTGGCGTACCGTTCAGTGAGTGGAACTGGACGAGTAGGTTATAGTGTTACCAGAAACTACAACAAAACCTATTCTATATATTGGCGAAATATGCACAGGCGTATTATGTGGCATTTAATTTCAAAATGTCCAGAGGAATCGCCAATCTATTGCGAGAAAAGTTTGTTTAGTGGTAGAATTAAAGAAACAACACCAGAACTAGTAAAGACGGTGCGCATGCATCACGGTGGCAAAAATATCTACTACCTCGTGACCTAAGAATCTTTACAGGACGAACCAACTTATCGAGCATTTAGGGAAACACTGACAAAGTTACATAATCATAGGTTGGCAATACCAAAACTTGCATCTAGATTGAAGCGCTTCAATCGGATAATAGTTAGAAACTTGACAATAGAGCTATTTCAAGGTTCTGACATCTATGTCCAAGTTCGCAGCTATTATTTGCAGAAGCTGGTAATTTCGCACAAGACCGTGAATTTTACTTCTACACGATGTCTTAATGCAACAAAAGTCAGGACCGCAAGTACCTCCATGATCCATCCAAACGTTAGGAAAGAATGATCCGGCATGGATCATCCTTAAAAAGGGGGCAGTGTAATTTCCAAACGCTCTGCGTAGCGCGCTGGCTAGGCACTCCTAGAAATCAAGCTGGAGCGCATGTGTTTTGTGAAAGTATTCTAGAAGGTTGAGTGCGGAGCTTCTGGATGGTTTGCGACTTTTCCGGAATATCGCCGACAAGCAAAAAAATTTCCCGGGCGAGACAGCCGCGACCGCGGCATTCCGAATTCAAGTGACATCTCTTTTGCTTTTAGGCAGATCTCATCTGTCGCATTTCTTCTTTTGCAGTTGGGTTAGGTCTAGGACTAATTTTTAAAGAATTATTGTTTCTGCATGTTCGAAATGGATCTTGAGCATTATTCCTCTTCAATTATTACTAGATCCTCTTTATTTTATGCATTTTTAAGGAATGTGTCATGGTTCACATTGTCATTGGTTACAAAAACTCTTTCAGAAAACACATTTTTATCGATGTGCCAGATTCCCGTAGCCCTGAACCCATTTGCTGCATTATTTCACCTTTGCTGTAAGTTTCAGTAAGCAATTGAGTTGAGTGACTTTCTTCTTAGGATGATTCCAAAGCCACTTGAAAATTGTTGCATTGTAGAAAGTTTAAATGGTTTGAAGACGGCTACGTCTAGATTAACAAATCGTTTTCCCGAGCTAACTTAATGGTTTCCAACTTCTTCGAATGTGTTGAATGTCCTTCCAAAAGAAGCAATATTTTTTGTTCTTTTGAATGTTTCACATTTGAATAAAATTCTTTAAACACTTTACAAACAGTTTACTGTTTATGTAGCCTGACTCTGAGGGTTATATTAAAAATCCAGGCAGGGTACCAGTCTCAAGAGTGGGGTGCATCCTTTGACGTTTGAAAATGATCATATGCTTGCTACATTTGTGCAGCAAACAAAGATTGTGTTGATTTCTTTTTCGCTACTTAAAAGTGCCTCAAACTGAGGTTTTCCACGAAGAGCTAGTATTTTCGGTAATTTATTCTGCACAGTGCCGATGCAAGATTGGTCGACATTGTATATAAGCTAAGCATCTATTTGATTTTTATTTACAATTTTCACAAGAAAATAAAAAAATCCAAATACATTGTCTTAGTTGAAGCCTCAGGCCTGGGCTACAGACATACTCTCACAATTTTTTCCCATAAATTTCTTTTTCTTTGTTAAATGAATTTTTAAATGTGGATTTACCTCCAAAAAATCGTATGTCAGTTTCGGTACATCGTCTATTTTCCGGCCAAACAAAATTGTTCTAGAAATAAAATTTTTTGAACGAGTTTATTTCCAGCTTTCCATGGTAACGCAGTGTGTCTGTCATTTAGAGGACGTTGCCCACTTTAACTTTATCTCTAAGGAGTCGCAGAAAAAGTTTTTTTTAATGTTATATTTCCAGTAGCATTCATTGAGTTTCACATTTTCCTTTCGAAACTCCTCGAATGCTTTAGACACATCTTGTGGATCTCATTTTCCATACATCTGTTCAGCCATTTTCGTGTGTTAACTGAAATCATGAGATAATAATAATAAGCAATTACAATCAGAATTGGTAATACAGGTGGCTTTCTAAAAAAATGTTACATCCGCTCAAATTTGAATTAGCATCAAGGCCTTGCCATTGCTTTTCTTCCCGCTTCTGTTGTACTTTTAAGAAAACACCTTTATTTTAATTAAATGTCTGAGTAGAATGAGTGCTTAAGGCGCACTGGTGCGATGTAAGCAATCGAAGTGTGGTGCGATTTGCGAAAATCTCTGATTTTTCTCTTTCGTTTTTTTCTGCCCTATAAACACACGACCACGTGACTCGTCCTAAATATTTATTAAACAGCTATACAAAGTATTTTAATTTAATTTTAATAACTATGCATATTTAATTGTTAATTGATTACAAAAGATGAACTAAAACTATATCCACTGGATTTAATTTTTAATCTATTCGATTAAATATTCCACCGTTCTTAACATCAGAAACTAACAAATAACAACCAACATTGAGGAAGCACGCATCATAGTTTATGGTAACACCATTAGATCTCACGCCAAAACATAATTTCATTTTAAACTGATGGTGGTGCGATGTTGGCTACTAGGAATATAGAGAAGACACAGTATGGCATTGGCACGATGAAGTTATTGCTTCAGTATTAGTGGTTCTTGTAACAGATTTTTTTTGTCCCGAATCAGTAAGCAACAAGTTACTTCCCAGTAACTTGTAAACAAAGAATGATTTACGTCTATGAGTAGTTCTTTGGTAGGAAAAATATAGTAAAATTGGTCCATCTTAATAATGTAGTTGAAAAAGTTGTAACGGAAAAAAAAATTATTTATTACTAATAATACATTTGGTATTCTTGTCAGTTATATGTAGGTATGTATTTGCGTTTTTCACTAGGAACAGATAACATAATCTTGTAATTTACTTGGAAACATGTTTTTGCAAAAATATGAGTTAAGTCTGCCAATTTATTACGTTGCATTTTTATGCTAATTTATAATGTTACATAAGTATTTAAATGCATAATTCTTTTATTTATAATAACCAACCCATTAAAATACCAAAAAAATTGTTAAATTACAAAATAATGCCCTATAATTAATTAAACTAATTCAAAAGTTTAATTAGCACACAGTGTGTTACACTAAGCTGGTTGTATATATATGAACTTGTAATTCCTGCTGAAATCACATTCCGTCTTTATATATTAGATTACAATAATCTTAGCGTGACCATATACGTTTAAAGTTCAAACTTTATTGCATACTAAAAGCGGATTCCACGTCCTTTAAGTTTTATTGGTTATCGTAAATCAATAATTTTACAATTGCCGCGGTATACCTTTTATGTTGTGCCTGGCGTAATATTTTTTATTGCAGTTAGAGACGTAGATACTAAAATAAAGATGCGACCTGCATAGCTTTTTTAAGATACCACGTAATTATTTATTATAAAATAATATTTTACATTGATGCCAATACGGTATATTTATTCAGTAGGCCGTAACCTAGAGTATACATCACAATAAAAAATAGCAAATCAAACTTAGCATATACATTTCAAACATCAGCTGGATTATTGTAGTTGTTATTAAGATAACTAATGACCACTTCAAAAATGTTTCAAATGTTTCTTAGTGGTAACATAATTTGTGTTTTCTCACTTGTCATATTACAGTTAAGGCAAAGTAGTAGCTCACTTTAATTTTAATAATCTTATCAATAAGTTTTTATAAAATGTATTCTTAAGTTATCAAGTGGTTTTAATATAAATAGTGATCTTGCACCATAGACACTGTTTTGCTATGTCAGCTGTTTATATAAACATAGGGAAAAAAGTTGGTATTTAGAGAAATATTATATCATACAACTTGTATTAAAAGTAGTAACTGAAAATGTTGCTGTCTACCACAAAAGAGCTATTGAGGTAATCTACGTATTAAGTAAAAAAGATCCATGCTATGATACATTTGTCACAACATAAGTCGAGTTACAGTTTAGTGTGCTTCTATTATTAAAAGTAACAATTTAATTCAATAATGGTATTAAATGATTTTGAGCATATTAGGATGAGATGGGAAATTGATATAAACATTGAAACATTTAAGAAGAACAATATTATGATGTAGAACAAAACTTGAAACATTTAGAGCTCGAAGAGTGCATATAAATAATAAATTTGTAGAAAAATGATAAAACAATGACAGATTAAAATGTAAATGAACATAAATAAAAAGCTACAAATATAAGCGGCTTAATGAAATAAAAGGTAAGATAGGAGAACGAAAGTAATAAAAATGTAAAAACTATGTTAAAAAATTGCAGCCACACATTTGCAAAGAACATTAAAAAGCATTAATAATAAGAAAACTAAAATAACAAAGAAATCCTAACAAACCACACAAAGAGACAAAGAATAAAGAAATGAAATTGAAAAGAACAGCAATTAAGGCAAATATAAAAATCAAATAAGAATAAAACAGAATGCCAAAAAAGCAGAACAGTACAGTGACTAACAAAAAATTATTGTATAAGATATTATAATCTTTTATCTTTATAATCAAAATTTAAAAATATTTAATAGAAAACGACAACAAAATAGTAAGCTAAAAGAAATATTTTTAGAAATTGTGAAACATAGATCAATTAAACATATGTGTTAGAAGATGAAGAAAAGAAAACATAGAACGTAAAGAATTTGGTGAACAAGGCGAAATACAATTCGACAAACAAAACAGTAAAATAGAGAATGATATGTTATTTCGCCTTATATGATCAAGAGTTTAAAAAGTAGTTATCCAAAAGTGATAACAATTTTGTATAATAAAACATCAAAAATGCTATCCAAAGGTCGGGTAGGAATAGTATTACCTGTACGCAAAAATATTATATCAATCACTAAAAATATTGCCTTATTAACTGTAAAATTAAAACCACAAGAAAAACTATTTAAAAAAATGATTAAAATTTGCAATTAAAATTTAACTGGAAAAAATTTAGGAAATGAAATTTATAACCAAGAAAACACTGAGTTAAGGGGAAGGACCAATCCTGACTTTATTGAAATGATATGATATAATAAAAGATTAAATTAAAATTAAGCTACAAGTGAACTACAGCAACATAGAAATGGTGTCAGCCACATAGTGCTCGTTCAATCATAATTTATTGGCCTGTATAAAGAACAAACAGAAATTACAACATGGAAATGCAAAATAACACCATAAAAGAAAGAAAGCTAAAAATAAACATAAATAAAACAAAGCAATAATAGATCGCCGTGAAGATACTTATAAAAAAACTAGATGTTGTAAGTTAAACCAAGTAGAGATATTTAAGTACTTGGACGTAAAAATACACAAGTTTGGTAAAATGGAGTTAGTAGAATTAATAGTAAAATACACAAAATATATATTACAAACGACAAAAATGACAATACATAACACCATTTTAAATCAATTTTGACATAACAAAATAAAAGCTGCATCTACTTTTTTTTGAATAAAACAGTAGACTTCAAAATACAGACTATAAATTTTTTAAAGGTAAATATTTACAACCAAAATGTGCTTAAAGTGTAATACAGGAGGGGAGATGGTATCCAGCGATAATACTCCCGATAAATTAACTATTGATTATTGTTGATTTAATATGTTTGTAGGCCACTGCTTTTTAAGTTTTCTGATTTTAGGTTGAATGTATAGTTGCCTGGCTTCTTCATTGAGGTGTTCAGGGAGCCGTTCGAGGTAGTTTCTTGTTAATCAGATAATTCCTTCTTGTACAAATGGTATTCTAGATTATTCCTGTAAGGTTTTATTACTAACTTACCATGATGCGTTGAAGATCATTCGAAGTATCTTAGATTGGGCTCTCTGCATAATTTTAGTATTAGACGGCTTAACACACCTCCAAATCTAGACACCGTATATCCAGATAGGGTATATGATAAACTCGTAGAGGAGTAATTTATTTTCTGTTGACAGTTGCGATTTGCGACCTAGGAGCCAGCTCATTTGACAAATTTTTAGGTTTATGTTGTTTTTTTTTTAGCAGAAATGTGTGTCTTCCATGTAAGCCTATGGTCAAGTGTTAATCCCAAGTATTTTATTTGAGTAGATACAGGTAACGGCTCGTCGTTTATTAAGACTGCAGGTCAGATGGTGGTCTTGTTTATGAATGTGACTTGTGTGGACTTTGTACGGTTTACTTTGACTTTCCATCGTTTCAACCAAACATGCAATTGATTAAGATGCGTTTGCAGATTTTCAGGTGCAATTTGTGGATCTTCCCGTATGGATAATAGAGCGGTGTCGTGAATATCAAATAAAGAAGTGGACCAAGAACACTACCTTGAGGGACCCTTGAACTTATGGACTAATTGTTTGAGGTTGCTGTATTAATTCATACTTGAAAGTTTCTGTCTGTGAGGTAAGATTTGAAGATAAGATAATAAGGCGTGGTAAGAAAGGATTTAAGTTTGTATAGGAGTTCGCCATGCCATACATAGTCGAAGGCTTGTTCGATATCTAAGAATGTGGCTGTACATAGTTTTTTCTGTTCAAGGCTTGTGAGAATAGTTTTGACAATTTGATGGCATTGTTGTATTGTCGAATGACTTTCTCGAAAGTCAAATTGATGAGGTGGTTTTAATGTGTGTATTTCAGTATCTTCAAGAATTCGTTTTAAGTAGGAGGCTTTCAATGATTTTGGACATGATCGTGAGCAAACTTATTAGCCGATACAAAGTAACTCTATTTGGAGGTTTATTTGGTTTGTTGATCATAATCATTTGTGCAAATTTCCAGGTAATCGGAAAATATGCTAGTCTGAGGATACTATTATAAATTATGTTAATCAGATCAAAGCCAGGTGCCTTGTGATTGTTGCATCTTGAAATAATTCCTTTAGCTTCTTTTGGAGTGAAGGATTTAATCGGCAACATCATCGGGCAAGGATCGTCCAAGGAGTTCTAACAAGGTTCATCATATTATCATGATGCTAGACTTGTGAAAGATCTGTCTGATAACCTTGTGATGTACGATTCAGATGTGGCATTCTTGTGGATGCTATCGGTCTCTTAGAACTGATTTTTCGAGTGTGGTCGTGTTGATATCTAGTGATGATTTGTGGCATTTCTGGTTTCTGCAGAACTATTTAGGTTGCGGTTAATCTATTATTTTCATTTTTGTCTCTAAGGTTGGGGATTTTTTGCCATATACGTCGTACTCTTCTTTTCTGGGCGACAAGGTGTTTTATATACACAGGTATGGTATTCTCTGGTTTCTGTCCCAGTTTTTCAAGAGGCGTGGCTATACGTGCTGCTGTCTGTATGGTTTGTGTGAGGTGATGTACTGCGTTATCAATATCTTCCGGTTGTTGTAAGCGAATATTCAGATTTAGGTTGCTATGTACATAGTTTTTAAATATATGCCAGTTGGTTTTTGATGATGTTAACTTTGAAACTTTAGGACGGTTTATTATGTGAGTACTAAGTGTGGTGATTATTAGTGAATGATCAGTGGAAAGGTCCCAGGATGCTTCTATGGTGATATAATTAGGTGCTATACCTCGAAGGACAAAAAAAAGTCAAGCAGATTTGGAATTTTATTTGCGTCTGTTGGCCAATAGCTGGGTTGCCCTGTAGATAGATACAGTTTGTTATAGCAAGTTTATTCCATTTGTCGTACATAATCTTGAACCCCAATGTGTATCCTTATCATTCCAGTCTCCTCTAATGATAAATTTACCTGTTAATTGCCTAAAAATTCTTCATATTCAAGAGTGCTTATTCCGTACTTTGGTGGACTGTACATTGCAGCAATGTTAAAGTACTATGGTTGAGCAGTAATATGGATTACTGTAGCTTGTATCTTGTCAGTTTGAAGGTTTGTTTCTCGTGGTGTGCTATAGTATTACGAATTATTATGGCCCAGCCACCATGAGGTGGTTGGTGCAATATAAGGAATAATGTGGAATATTGAACATTGATCTGTAGGTGAAGTGGGTTTCTGATATCAGAAGTACATCTATTTTGTTTTGTTGCAGAAAAGTTATTAATTCTGCTTTATGGTTGGCTAAACCATTTACGTTCCACTCGGCAATTCGAATTGATTTAACGTTCATTACTGAATTTATTTAGTACAGTGAAGAGTATGCTTAAGATCATGTTGTTCTGATTTATGAGCTGTGAGAACATTGATTTGAATTCATTCAGGGAAACATTCAGTTAAGCTCCTAAATCTGTAGTTTGATTGTTTGGATTTGCACCACTTACTTTGTGAGCGTAGGACATATGATTTAATGTTTCTGCATGCGGCTTATTGTTTGATGTATTTTGTTGTTGCAATGGTTGCGAGTTATTTGGAGTATGCAGTGTCTGCCCTCTTGCTTTGTTTTTTGCATTGAGTAAGTCCCTGTAGACCGTACATCCTTTATAATTAGCGTATGGTCTCCATCACAGACTGCACTTAGCAGCTGTGTCTTTAGGTCTTTTGTAATCGGGTGTTCTATGATTTCCTCCTCATTTAACGCATTGATATGGCCTGGTGCAATATGTCTTAGAGTGGCCATATAATTGACACCTAGTACACTGAATTATATTCTTTTTATGTGGTGGTTCTATAATTATTTTCATGTTATTTAAAAGCTGGATTTGTTATTTTGCTTTGGTTCGAGGTCTACATAGAACATTATTAGAGTTTGTTTAGTTACTCTGTGTCTAATGTTTATTATGTTACGCATCGTGTGGCCGTGCATTTGTAGTTCTTGTATAATTTTTTGGGTTGGGACTGACTAGTGTATATTACGTATCACCACTTTGGATGTCTTTTCCGTTTTTTGAGTGGTCTGATAGTTTGCCAATCATGAACTTCTGATGCTTGTGTGTCGCCATTTTCGTTGCAGACTCATCATTCAGCGACAGTAAGGTGACTGAATGTGGGGATTCGTTTTGCAGGTGAGGTTGTGGAGGATTTATATTAATATTGTGTTGAGTGTTTGGAAATGTTTGTATAGTTGGCTGATATTGATTAGGAGGCAAGTTATTTCATTTAAACATTTTGGTTGAAATATGCGTTGAGATTGAGCTGTATTGTTGTTTTTGGTAAGAATATTGGTTTATAGGGATAAAGAGTGACCATTGCAACTATTAATTCCGGTGCTAAAATTATGGGATTGTGAGTTATTTACTTCGAGCGCTGAAATAGATTATTTAACACACAGCTGAACTGTTAAAAATGTTTCTATTAAATGTACACACACAGCATCGCAGGAGCGATAAGAGTCTGGCCTTGCGGCCGAAATACTCACCACTTTACTTCAGCCAGGACCGATACGATGTTTACAGGCCGAAAATCAAATGACAACTGAGAGTATACAAATAAAAATCAAGACTATTACAAGAAGAAACAAAATTAAAAATTAATTAGTAAGAGAACAATTGAAAATTAGAACTAATATTCAAATATACGGAAAGACAACATTTAAAATGATTTGGGCTCTAATAAGAATGGGCAAAATAAGATAATAAAAAATACAAAAAGAAGAACAAAACGAGATGAAAGCAAAAGAAAAAGATGTAATGGCCAAACATCTAAAATAACTAAAATATAAAAAGAATATAAATATTTATTTATACATAAATTGTTAGTCTAAACATCTAAAATTCCAATTAATATTACAGATCATTTATATTTTCTATATATTTCACCAACTATGATGTTTCTCTCAACGTATTTTGAAGTAAACATAAAAGAGAACATGACTTGAATATGTAATATGAGAAAATTGTAATTACAATACAAAACTTAAAATACAGCAAAAAAACAATACTATGATTCAAATGCCTGGCGAAATCTGAAGATAATCTTAAATTCTAGGAGCTAAACAACAGCCAAAATTTAAAAGGAATATGGTAGCCATTTGTGTTTTAAGCAAAACAACATAATCTTTTTAGATTAACTCTATTTGCACATTTTCGAGAGGAGCCACGTTAAGTCAAACAATTTGGATCAAAGTGGGGGCAATCAATTGCTGCGACTATCTAAGTCAAGTTAATCGTTAGCAACCCAAAAATGACTTACTCTAATGGAAAGATGCACTACCAAGCTTATATACGCAATATCAATGTTTGACAGTTGCTGATAATTCATCAACGGCTTGACCGCTGGTGGGTCATTTGTTCTAAAAGAGTTTTAACGGGGGAGACAAACGGACTCTTAAAAAGTTGCTGTGACCAAGTAAAGCGAATTTGTCAACGAAGCGACAAGAAACTATATATAAACGAGAACATATATGCCTGGGTTTGTCTGTTTAGTCCCAACAGTTTTGAAGAAAAATATGTATAATGCGATAATTGCTTCATTGGGTTCGTAGTCCTTATTAGTAACTTCTAACCATCAATATGTTATTTTGCATAACACTTACGAAGCATAGTAAAGCGTAAACTCATATTTTCACAAGCTTACTTGACACATTGAAGAAATTGTAGTGGTTATATGTAAATATTTGGACGTTTAGTTTATCGACATCACTTTCGAACTTCGAGAAGTAGGTAGAGTAACACGTTTTGTTCTTATTGCTTTCTTGAAAATATATCAGTAGTTCTAAATTTGAATTTCACTGATTTTTTGAATTAAGTCTTAGAAGACTTGAAATACAAAGTCAAATAAAAGTTGTCTTCTTGGAAAAAGGTCATTATAAATTATCTACTTGTTGAGTACCGCTATCATAGTTAAACTCTAAGTTTGCCGACATTCTGTGTAGATTATAAAAACCACATTGGAGAGGCAGGCGTGTAAATAGCCGCTCTCGTGGATGCGGTGTTGGATACGATACCGATGCGGCTCGTAAGGACCAAAAAATGGAGAGGCAGGCGTGTAAATAGCCGCTCTCGTGATGCGGTGTGAAAACGTAGTACGGCTCGTTTGGAACGTCAACCGAGAAGGCCCAAATCGTCCCTTAAACGGCCGTCGCATAAGCGGTTGGGGGCGGCTACCGATATCCACCAACAAATATTGCCAAATCGCTCACCTGAATCGGCTTCGGCTTCGGCTTCGGCTTCGTCGGCGATTCCCAAGTGGCCGCCTCTGCGTTGCGGATCGGGTTTCTGCGGGTAGCGAATGTTCTTGCGGGGTGAAGACACGACCGAATTGGTCGCGCTGCGGATGGCGAGTTTCTTGCGGGTTGAGACACGACCAAGTTGGCCGAGCTGCGATGCGTGAATGTGCGGTATTAAAACACGACCAAATTGGCCGCGTTGCGGAATGCGAATGTATGCGATGTTAAACACGACCAAATTGGCCGCGTTACGGATTGCGACTGTATGCGGTGTTAAACACGACCAAATTGGCCGCGTTACGGATTGCGACTGTTGCCGGGCTTCGCGCCTGGCTTGGCGGTAGGTCTTTGCGGGCAATTTTCATTCGACAGCACCTTTCATATCAACAGGTGCCGCCGACGGCGTATGCAGACTTGTCGGCCGAGCAAAAGCCCATATGCCGTTTTGTCTGCGATGGCAAAACGTGCAGATATCAAAGGCTCGCATGCCGCCGCGATATAAGCGGTTCAAGGGCGAAAAGGCCGCCACACCACACATATTTGGTTAACCGAATACTCTATCTGTTATTTCATTATAAAATGATATTGAATCTGGGCAAAATATTTGTGCTAGTTTTCCGTCCGTCTTTTCTACTATCAAATAACATTTCAGAACTATGACAAAAACTACTTGCTTATTATCTTGTCATTACTTTACTATAATACCAAATTTATTTGCTAGAAATATAATATTTAGTATTTTGCATTTGCATTTTAGATTTATCTGTTTTAAATGCGTTGGGCATACATTTTGTGTAGATATAGTATTAAAGCAATTCTTGAAAACTAAAAAACTAAACCATGCAATACTAAATTTTAACCCTTTCTGCTAGCAAAGCAAAAAACTACCCATTAGAAAGCCATGTACTACTTGAACCGTAGCAAACAATTCCTCCAATATAAAAATCCAATCGAATTGGCTGAGAAACGAGTAAGAAGAATCCAATATATTGTAGCACATTTAACAAATATTCGTCAGAAAGTTCCTTTAAAGTATCTCTAAAAAGAAAAGAAATACTTAGAAACGCCAAACCACTTAATTGTGTCAGAAAATTCCTAACGAACTAAACTACAAATAATATTGGCCCACGACCTGACAAGTGATTGATACCTTCAAAGAACTGTAAAAAAAATATTTAAAATAATAACCGTAATATCTAATGCTATTCTAATATCGAATCATTTTCCAGTTTACTAGACTGACTCAAATAGTCTCATATTTAAACCAAAAAAACTTTAAGAGGAACCATTTGATAACTACCAATACCGTCCAAATATTTTATAAAAATTTTACATAAAAGAATCAAACTAATCTTTGAAGAACTTGGTCTTATATCAAAACATTAATTTGAATTTAGAGAGAAGCATACTACTATCAAACAATTTAATAAGATCGTAAGTAAAATCAACTAGACTTATGGAGAGAAATACTGCTCTGCTGCATTCTTAGACATAACCCAGATCTTCGATAAAGTCTGACATGTTGGATTATTATTCAAGATTAAAAAATTAACACACCCATTATCAACTAATAAAATCGTATCTAACAAACATTTTCAGGTAATGTTTTAAGGCAAAATCATAAAATTACACCCTATAAACTCCAGTACAACACAGAAAAGCGCCTGGGGATTAGTAGAAAAGTATCTACCAAGGACCATATAATCATATCCACGTTCCCAAACAATACCGCCATTTTTGTAATCCGTCAAATCCCTGCTGTTATATCCCAAAATTCGCATATTTTTCTTAAAAAATACACGACTGGCTACGAATTTGGCCAATAAAAACAAATAAAATCAGGTCTACATAAACGTATACACATATATCTAGCAAAAGTAATCAACTAAACATAAAGTTTACAAAATTAGATTAAGGCGTAACTAAATTAGGACGTAAAGTCTTGCAAAAGATATTAATCTAAAACTCTAAGAACAATAGCGGGTATACCGTAGTATGTAATAAACAAAATTATCCAACGCGACCTTTCTGTTAAATTAGTAAAAGAAAAAGTAAAGTGCGTAAGTACAAACTATGTTTTAGTCTTTGAAGATTAGTTTGATAAATGGCGAATAACCGTAAAGAGCGATAAATCAATACAACTCACGTTCACCAATGAACGCATCGCATGTTCACACATCATCTTTAACAACGCGTTCTACCCCAAAAGTCTGAAATAAAATATCTTGGATTACATCTAGATCGAAAGTTAACCGAAAACACCTACATTAAGGCAAAGAGAAAACTAATTAATATAAAAGTTAAAATAAGCTTGCCCATTGGGAGACGAACTCAATATTGCTTATCAAACAAATTAATCTTACATAAAGTAATGTTAAAACTTATATGGACCTATGGAATCCAGCTATGTGTCTGCAAGGGCATCACATACCAAAATCTTACAGAGACATTCAATCAAAAATTTCTAAAATTATAACGGATGTTCTATGGTATGTCACACACCACACTCTCCATAACAACCTAGGGATACCATATGTAGTAAACAAGATCAGGAAGCTTCCAAGTACGTACACCAGTACTTTGACAGAGGGTGAAAATTCACTCTTAGAGCAGTTCTGCAACTAACCAACCGTCACTAGAGGTTTAAAAAGCCAATGACCACAAGACCTACTTTTGCAACCTAATTAATGTTAATGCGAAATTTTACGGGCAGTACGGAATTAACCGTTACACAAACTATATCACATTTACTTATTATTGGTTTAGAGAGTAGCGTGTAAATACGGAGGTGTTAAATAAAAAACTTATCACCTGCATATAGTAGGTTATTTTTAAGTCAGAATTCTACTAAAAAAAATATTTCTCATAAAGACTATTATAAATTTATCAGATTTACTATTGTTCACTAGAATAAATTAAAAAAAAATTAATAAAATTAAAAAACCACAACGTTTATAAAGTACCATCTCTCCTTCTCTTCTTTTCCTTCTCCCTTATGCCCTAAAGCGTCGGGTTGTAAAGTACCATAAAGGTAGTATATATAGAAACTTAAAATTAATCATAAAACACAATTATGTAAAATAAAAACGCAAAATAGTGCCCATTTCGCCCTAAAACAAGAAGGTAGCAAATTAAACTGTGGGAGTTGTATTGCACAGCTTTTTGCTTTGTAAAATTTTAAAATACAGTTTGTATCTGAACACACGGCAAAGTCCACCAAAGACCACCAGAAACACCATACATTTGTAAACTGGGTTATAGAGGACATAGCAATTAATGTCAATTTTTAAAAAAAAAACTCATATTTATCAACAAAGCCCATTTTTTAAGTGGCTTTGTAACCGTCGAAATCTGTGTGCTATTTACGAAAACTCAATGCATCCACATAAATCTACTGTTTGGTGTGGACTGTAAACTAAAAGAATAAATGACTCCTTTTTTTGTAGAATGAAGCTGGCAACGCTATTACTGTCAATGGCGTATGTTATCAGAAAATGCTAAACAATTGTTTTCAATCAAACCAAGGATTTAAAATTGAATGACATATGGCTTTAGCAAGATGTAGCCACATGTCACATAGCACGTTAAACGCTCACTTTACTTCAAATAAAATTTTCTGGACGTGTTATCTCACACAGGGGCACTATCGATGGGCCAGTGCGGTCTTGAGATTTAACCCCATTAGACCTTTTCTCTGGGGTTGTTTGAAAAAAGATGTTTTATGTCAACAAACCTGCTACGATTCTGGGGAGGACATCAGACTGTAATCACTGAAATATAATCTAATTCATAGGAAAACTTTACTAAAACAGTGGTTGCATGTCAGCGGAGCCACGGAGGCTATTTAATATTCTTACTAATACTTAATTTCAATAATTCTATATATGTCCGGGTTAAATTCAAAAATGAGTAAGTGATTTTAAAAAAACATCAAAAACTATATAAAAATGAAAAGTAAAAAATGCTTAATTTGACAGACAATAAAGGCAATCCGCCCTTGCAGTATTGTTGGATACACTGTAAGTGAAAAATTATAAATATGACATTGCTTATTGAAATATGAAAAAGCCCATTAAATGTAGGAATTAATACATAATTTGTGTGATTCACGAGGCGCTTATATATTTATTTATATTTTGCAAATAATCAATCCGAACTATATGTAACAGTGTTAATATGGACAAAATGCATATACAAAGTAAAAAAAATACAACACGATTAGGTTTAATTTCATAGATGACTAAAATCGTACAACTAAAAGCGAAGTTAGAAACTAATTAAAAAATTAATTAATAATCAAATTTAAAGAAGTAGATTACGTTTTCATATAGCAACGGCAAAAATCACTACAAATGGCCAAATCCCGCGATGGCCCTGGAATTTTAAGCAGGTGGGCAGAATTCTATTTAGTTTTATTTAAATTTTAAATTTTGGCTTCGCCGTTTTGCGTCAGATGCGTGTCCTAAATATTAAACTCTTAAAATGTCAACGCGTTCAGTTATGTTATTTTACTCGGGACGGAGTGACGGAGATGCCTTGGTTGAACGAAACGTCTAATACAGAATCGAGAACTGATTTTGACATTTTATAAACTGTACAGCTTTATTGAAAAAAACTTGAATAAACCTATAAAACTTTTTAGCTTGCAACTAAAATGTGGGCAACTTTTTTCTTTTATAAACTTTATTTTTGCAGTTTTTATAATAATAATTTACTAAATAAAACTAAGTTTGAAAAAAACAATATACATGTGCTGCTGCTCTTCAAAATTTCTATTAAATGTTTTGACTTTCACATTTAACAAATTTATTTAAAAAGAGCTTAAAGTTACAACGTTTTTGTAAATATCTTTAATGCATGCTAAAATCCACCAACTTGTGTCTTGCTTGCCACTATGGTATAAAAATAAAAATTGTTTTTAGTATATTTTTTAAAGGTTTATTAATTTTAAGCTGGTTGTTCTTTGTTTAATGCAGATAACTCTGTTTTTGAAAAAATAACTACTAAATCGTTTTTTATTATTTGATAAAATTAAAACTTAATTTTTTGCTTAATCAATATTAAAAATAATCATTAGCCTGTAACAGTTTTCCCTAGATTTAAATTAATTTGTTTCTTTTTCTCTTTCTTCTTCTTTCTATCCTTTTCTTATCATTTCTTATTGCATTTATTTTTGATTATACAATTTAGATTCCTTAGGGATGTCATTTGAGTAGTTCTATAGTTTAGGTTGCTGCTCGTCAAGAACTTGAGCGATGTATTGTTTTTATATTTTATTAGGGTTGTATATCATCCTTGTTGTCTCTTAGAGTATATGTACTTTGTGATTACAATTTTTTTATTTAAATTTTATATGTACCGCCAGAGTGGTCCAGTGATTGAGGCGCAGACCTCGATGCGGAATTACCCGGATTTTATTCTCGAAGCTCTCTAATGCCTGGCGGGTGGCCTAGTCAATTACTAAAAAGAATCGAGTACCTGAGTTCACTCGAACAAGGGCTAATAATGGCAGATCATCTAAGGAAAGAGACTGTGTGACGACCGGAGAGTGAGAGAGAACATGAAAGTATTAACCTCTCAGTTTGTGAGCCGTACTTCCACGCGGGGCGTTAGAGATTTACCATTACTAATTTTATGTATATACTGACTTTTTTATTTTTATACCGTAATTCTTTAATTTCTGCACATAGTTTTGGTGACTAATTTTCTTTTACTTGTCCTGTCTTCATTTTTTTTTGTTATTAATTTGCCAATATTCGTCAATATATCTATTCTGCTATATTTTCTGTTTATCTTCAATTAGCTTACGTCCTTGTACTTTTATCCAGCATTTCTAAAACATCTATTTATTAGTATATAATGATCAAAATTAAGCTTTAGAACATTATTTATGAATAAAACACAAAATATTGAAACACTCCCAATTTTGCTACTATCAATGTAAGGTATAAACGTAGTTGTAAAAAACTTACATACTTAATAGTATGTTGGCAAATTCTTTCTACGGCCCTAATAACATGCAATCATTCCTTTAACAAAGTTTCTCATAATGCAACTTTTGTTTGTTTGTTTCTTTGTTGACATAAAGCCTTTGGTTTAAATAACTCCAGAGCTAAACTCTAATGAGCTTAGATCGTCAGCCTGCGGTGACTAATTGATGTTACTCTTCTGCAAGAGAACACGACCAGAAAATTTGGTTTGAACTAAAATGACTGTTTTGTCTGCTGTGTGACATGTGGCTCCTTCTCGTTAAAACCACGTGCCATTTAGGTTCAATCATTTTTTTAACTGAAAAAAGTTGTTTGGCATTTCTCGATAGACAATGGTCATAAAAGTACGGTCCTTGATTCTGGCAGCTCACAATACACACAAAATAATCTATTTTTATTGATGAATTGTTGTTTTCCTAAATAATAAATACATTTTTACTATCCCACATGTGTCAATCTTGATGATTTACAAAGCCATTTTAAGAAAAATAAGCTGCATCGATTATTATAATTTTTTTGCAAAAATTAGCATCAACTACCGCATTCTTTAAAACTCAATCCATAAATATATAACATTTCTGTCGCCTATTTACACAATAAACATAAATAATATTAATGCGTTGCTGCACAATACACACTGCACACAATGCACATCACAATGATTTTGCCATGTATTTCGATACCAACTGTATCAAATAAAAATTTACAATGTTTACATTGAAGTTCTAAATTTTAATTAGAATCACTCGTACATGCCTATGTCTCTATATGCTTGATTTGTGGCGTATACTGCAGATACGTCCATGTGTATAGTCTTGACACAAGCAGCAGAATTATATTAGACGCTCGACTTTGTTATTCCCTTCTCAACTCCATATTAACACTCCCTATCCAAGCTTTACCCCTTGCTAAACTAAATTACCCATTATTGTAATAATCTTATACTTCTTCATTGCTTTTAACACGATTTGTATCAGCTTGTAGCATTTTATTATGCTATAGGTTTATAAATTTGGAGAATACTAATATATGTTTGGTTTCCTTTAGTTGTAACAATGCCAGTCTTCTAAGTAGTAGTGAATTTTATTTGAATTTTTATTGTTGCAATAACGTGTTGATTATAGAAGCAACTCCTTCTTGCAGCTCGTTGTTATTTTTCCCAAAATACCATCAGATTTGCATATTCCAATTCTATTCCCCAACGTAGGTCACTCATTTCTAGTAATGATTTTGTCTTTTTAGATTTGCATTAGATAGTTTTTCTGTTCAAAATAGCTTTTCTATCTTCCATATATCCATTTTTAAGAAATGCCATTTTTATTTGTAGTTTTCGGGAATTTTAGCACCCATGTAATATTTGAATGATTTCTCAGGGCCGCATCTATTTCTGTGTCATAGTAGTTCTACTTGCAAAAATTATTAAGTGGTTTCCCATTGCCTTTGTGACAGCAGTGCTATGTCCTGTTATGTTGCTACAACTGTGGCCATAGCTATATAAAACTGAACATTAACGAGTTAAGAACAAATTTATTCAAATAAGTACTTTTAGAAACCTGAAATTTAATTATTACTAATAATTTTTGCCATATATATGGTATTTAAACTTTATTTTCATATAGGAATAAAAAAAACATTAATTTAAATAAATTTTACTCTGCCAATAAATTTGTGCATTTCGAGTATGAAGGAGTAAAGAGTTTTATAGCAATCCAATTTAGGCTTTAAGGCCTAAAAATAATATTGTGATTATGTTGCTTTCATCAACGTACAGAGCATTAATCCGCGATTACTCACGATAGGAAAAATCCCTTCAGTTGTTTATTTACTCCAATCTTACAACTAGGTAATTTTAGTTAGAATAATTTGATTTTGTTCGCCTTCAATTGATCAGATTTCTCGGGTATATTTATGGCTGTTTTATTCTTCAAACGCCTGGCTAACTCTTCCATATATACGTAATTGGGTTGAAGTCGGTCAACTGACTTGATCACTACAATAAATTTAAGATGGATATTTTAATATATAAGAACTTTTTAGAGAATGCACCATCCATATGAAAGCATAGTGCTATTTGTTTTGACCCATCATTCTTTGAACTCGAATAAGAGGTTAACGCTACTTTTACTAAAAGATTCTTACCGACTCACCTACGAGTTTCGTAATCGGTAATTGATACTTACATAGGACGTCTAACATACTATACATTTTAAAGACTTTAACTTGTCTAACTGGAACACTAAACACTACAATGCAGATGGGTGCGAACAACCGTCCATCTTAATTATGAAACGTCTATCATTTAGACTACGCTATTCCATTGGATGAATAATATTCTATTCTAAAAATATGTTAATATTGGCTGTGATCAACTTAGCGACAGTATCCCGCACTGCGCGTGAGTGCCATTGTGCTTGCGGTATCTATTAACTAAAATCATATTGATTTTCATTCTTCACATGTTTCTTTTAGTGCTTTTATCTATAATTCAAAGAGCCGAAGTGGTCTAGTGGATAGATCGCTAAATTACGAAATCTAGAGATCGACTCAGGCTGCAATAAATAAGTACCTGGAGGTCAAACTCTGGGGTAGTAATAGGTGGTCGGTATATAGCGCCAGCCACGTTGCCACCCTTGTGTACCGTAGACTCAAAGGGGGCTTTCGTGGCCTATTACGGGGAACTATTATTATTATTATCTGTAGTTCAGTTCGCATGCCCTCATTTCCTATTCTGCCCACTCCTTTTCCACCTAGTATTTTTGTTAGAAACACCACTTCTATTGCCTGCAGACTCTGCTTTTATTTATAAATCAATATACGTACATGTTCGCAAGGTTTCCTTGGTTAAAGATAATGAAAAACTAAGTACACGGGTTGAATCACGTTGGTTAGGGCATTCATTCTAATACCGTTTTCAAGTAATTGGAGTGAGTTGTTTACTCAGAATTTTAATCCTTCTACTTAATAAGACCTAAGAGTTAAAGAAGAATACTGCCTTCTTCTTTGACTTGGAAATATTTGTTTTGTATACTGAAAATATCTTTATCTTCTATTAATATCTGCCTTAGTCATTTTTCAGTAACTACAATTTTGTGTCTTATTTCTAAATAATTTTAATACCTTATAGACACATTTCTTATTCTCCCTACAGTACTTTGGCAAATTCGCCTTATTTTGAGCCTAACTAACTGTTCCTTTTATCTTTCTCTTTGCCATTTTTTAGTTTTGTTCCTATTTTATAAATCCTTTTGTCATTTACCATATGGTGTGTTTCTTATTTTTATTTATTTTGTTGATTAGTGATAGAAGAGAAAAATATTTTTAAATTTGCCTATAGCTGTATATTAACTTTGGAACTGTTTCTTTACTTGATACTTATATTCTTATGGTATCTATTTATTGGTTATCATTTATGTATTGGTAATAAATAATCTAATCACACTAAGGTCTACGCAGTAGGGTATGACAAATTTGAAAGGTAAAGGTGTACAAGAATTTTATAAAACCTGAACGGGGACAGCTAACTAAATGGATACTTATACAAGTTTCTATTAATAGGTATAAACTATAAACATCCCTAAATTATAACAATGTGGTATTAATAAACAGATTACGTTACAAGCCGAATGAAACCGTAATCAGCGATATGCCTAGTAAACGAAACAAAAATTTGTTTAATAGCGATAATAATTTAAAAGATGATCAAAGATAATGAATACTGCAACGATTAAGGATAATAAAATTAGATATAAAATTTAAAAATTAAAATCTGCAATGTATAAGCCATAAATGGGAAAATGAAGAGGAACTAGCAAAAAAATAAAAGAGCCAAAATAACATTTGTTAAAAGACATTTTCAATCTATAGAGGGGTTCATGGAACTAAAAGAGCACAGGATACAGTAGCATGCCTTATATATGCTTTATAGATTGCGTAAAATAGAAAATATACATTAAAAATAATATTTAAAAAAAATAATAAGAATATCCAAAAACAGATTTGTTACATTTATGATAGTTTGTAGCCATACTGAAAATAAGAGAGTAGAAAAGAAAAATAAGTTTTAGGAGATAGTCTTAAATACGATAGAAACTTATAAAAGTAATCTAATACTAATAGAAGACTTTAATTCGAGGTTAATAAAAACGAGTAATTGAAACATTTGTAGAAGTAGCTGTTAATAATATTAAAATTTTGCACTGATAATCTCTTAATTGCAAACTACTTCAAACACAAATCAATTCGCAAAAGCACTTGAGAACTATCAAGTAGAGGTGCAAATAGAGAGCGGATTATGCGATAACTCAGAAGAATTATATAAAAAAAATAAATGATGTAAGATGTAGAGGACGACCAAATAGAGAGTAATCACTTTTTAGTAAAAGCCACCATCAAAGTAAAGCAACATTATAAAACGTCATTTTGCCTTTGTTCTACTCTGTTCTATTCAAGTTAATGATCACAAAATTTGCTAGCAAGATTTTAATGAGAAGCTTTATAGGAGGTAAAATTGTTAATTAGCAAATGTACAATGATAAAAAGTTAAAACATTTTCTAGTGTATTTTCAACACTAAGACTTGCTAGTTATAGTTGGCTTGCGCCCTAGACGCAAACAAATAGCGTCATTCGGATAATTAATGTGTCATTTAAATAAAATATGCAAGTGGATTAAAGTATCGGTGTCTCGTTAAAGTAAAATGTAAATGCAATCGATTGAACACAACACGTTTAGCAATGCTAGCGGAAAGGTTTACAGAACTATAAAACTCTTTTAGTAGCTAGCGAAGCAATCGATGCAAGCCAGCTTGAAGAATCGTTCGGCACAATTGCTTTAATGTTGCACCTAGATATAACTCAGTATAGAATATGCACAACATGCTGCAATTTATTTGATAAAATAAAACATCTAGACAGCCTTACGATAAAGTACTGCTTGCAAAATATAAGAATAATAAATTACTACAATTGGCTTTACTTATCCTTTGCAAAGAACTGCAGATATTTTATAGTGTTGTACATTCCATACATTTTTCGCCTTTTGATGCACAGTGCTCAAATAAAACTGTAAAAAGATTCCCCGAGGTCGATTTGAAGTTTCTTGCCTAAAAACATTTATTTTTGTTCAACTTTTAAAAAACCTTTATTATCAAAAAAGCAGGTAGAATAATGACTGGCATGGGCACAGGAAAATTTGGATCGAGATTGGGACAATATTATCGTCACAAACAAGTCGTTCTTCCGCGTATTGGTCTTTCTTATCGATCGTGGTTAGCGAAGACTAATAATATTCTTCAGCGCACAGTAAAACAACCCTGTAAAAATGCATGTTTAGGGGTGCCCCTGTAAACGTGATGTTGGTTATTTATTTCTATTTAAAAACAATTTAAATACGAATAATATGTGTACTAACTAACAGAAATTCTTGCTGAAGTCTGCTGAAAGGTTTATTGGTTCTGACGGAACATGTAGGTAGCCGTAAGACAGTAATGACTAACACCACAGCAAACTGTAAAGTTCATAGAAACGATAATGTAACGTTACTGCGATAGAATGGTCGGCGATGTCTCCAGATCTCAATTTAATTGAAAATGTGTGATCTTACATAAAGTAAAACTCAAAGAAAAGCCAATATACACGGCGAAGAAAGCTGTCATTTGAAATTAAGACTAAACTCACATCTCTGACAAATTGTTATGCAGAAAACTTCATCGCAAGCATCGAAAAAGTTGTAAAGCTATAATCAATAGAGATGATTAGATTAGATATTAGGTGTTTACGTTTAGGTCATAATGTATACTTCAATAAATAAAAATTTACATTTTTATTTTTCGCGACAACAACGGTCAATTTATTTGGGAACTATCGCTAAAAGCATTTGTATGATACCTGTAGACCATTTGGTGATTGTCATTGCTTTTGAGTCGAGAATCAAACCTAGGATTGCCGCAGGACAGTATGGAAAGTCGGAGCCTTTAACTTACGGCTATTTCATATATGTACAGGGTTCAAATTTCAAATTAATTTATTACCGATGTATTAAAAATGAGAGATATTTATTTAACAATAAAACATTCAAGCAACTCTTGAAATGATCTTCATTTTGTTGAATGCAGCATTTAGCACGACAAAGTATATGCTTCTTTGGTAAGTTTTATAGCATCAGGACGACCTTAATAGTTGCTGTAGCTTTCACAATGAGATTCCTAGCTTTTCTCGCGCAACAATAAACGTAGAATAACCCATAGCTCATCTAACCCCATAAAAATAATCTAACGGCGTTAGATCAAACGATTGTGATAGCCATTTAACAGGTTCGTTTCAACCAATTCAGCGGTTACCATATGTCGCGTTTAAATTAATAGTGACAATATGAGAAAAGTGAACAGAAGCACTGTCATGCATAAAACACATCCCCTACCTATTGGCAATTCGAATGTCTCTAGAAATCCAAACAGATTATTTTGCAAAATTTAAATGAGATATTCCCGAAAGATTTGTTGATAAAAAGAAGGATTCGATGAGATTGTCACCAAGAAGAATACACCAGACATTTAATGGAAATGTATGTTGATAATGCGTAGTAGCAGTTGTATGAAGGTTTCCTTCGTTTCAAGATTGGGTGTTTTAAAAATTGGTAATCTTATTTTTGGCAAAGCAAGATCCATTGGTAACTAGCATGCAGCTTAGGAATTTAGGATTTTGTGTGTATTGTCGAATTAACTACTAGCAGAAAATCTGCGCTTGTTATAATCTTGTGTTAACTTAAATCTTCTAGTGCTAGTAAGCATGTTTAAAATGTAAAGAAAGAAATCTTTAACACTTTATAACTGTAAAACAGTGACATATGTATGAGTTTATTACTTTTCCGCCAAATTATTAGTTACAAATGTAAAAGGTAGTTCAGTTGCTAAGTACACATAGTTTAAATTATTGAAAAATATTCATTTATTCATTAACGTACTTTCTTACATACATTGTAACAGTTAGTAAGCACAAATGCGTTTTGTATTTACAGCGACTTGTCGTTTTATGCAAAAATCGATAGCGCTATGTTTATTCGCTTTAGTACACATCCTACTAGTAATTTTATTTAACAGCTGTTCTTTATTTTTTGCTGCGTCGACAAACATCGCTGCTGGTCATTATGTTGCCAGTTTTATAGCCTATTTTACAGATAATGTGCAATAGAACGTTTTTTTAACGCTGTATTTACTGAATACTGAAATGTAATTCAAGTATTTGTAAAGTCAGCGCTTTGTAGCACCAGAAATGAATGGAGAAAAGGTGCGTGTCTTTTGCTACCATTAATTTTGATACTGCGATTTAAATTTGGCTTTTCTTGAAACTACGCGTGAAACTAAAATATATTCTTACACCGTAACTGTCCATTCTTTGTTTACTAGTCGCAGTGCCTCACCCCTGTTTGTTTCCGCAAACATTTTGTAAGGCAAGGCTTAAAATAAAATTGATTAATTCTTATAGCTTAGAAATAATTTAAAAAAAGGGTTTTATAGAAGACAACATTAAAAAACGTAATCTATTACCTAAAAGTAAATTATTCCTATGAACCGCAACGACATGGTCAAAAAAAATTAAAAATATTGAGTGTTCTACAAAAAGCAATAATCAAAGTAAAACAATCGGTTAATGAGTCTGATGCGACAGCGGGTTTAACATTTAAAAGTCAAGAAGCTAAATCAATGTTACATATAGTTTTGTCGTTTACAGACAAGCAAATTTTAAATAAAATAGATAAAAAAGAAAGTTACGAAGGAATTACTCCAGAAGCATGTATTTATATAAAAATATCGACAAAATATAATTGCAAACTTTTAAAGGTATCCTAATAGACTTTCAGAATTTAAGTAAGATATCAAAGATTCAAATTCAGCGTTTAATTGCAAAATCTACACTGGAACTGCAAATAGAAACAAAGCCGTGGTTCTGCTAAGATTTCTGTTAAGCTTTCTTGCGATAACCTTAAAGCACCAAGTCGGCATAGTAACAAAATTGCTGCAAGCAGAGAAATAAATAACTTCTAACGTAAAGAGCAAAAATTAATTCTGGGGCTGCTTAAAAACCGGAAAAAGCCTCTTTTAAGCTCACTGCTACGATGTTTATGGAAATTAATCGTCTCCTTAGTTTTGGGACCGTAAAGAAAAGGCTCTGAAAAGCAGACGTAAAATATTGCAAGGCCAGGAAGAACTCATTTCTTTGGAAAAGAATAAAAAGCTTATTAACAGTAAGCTCTATAGCACCAACAATGGGACACTTTACCATTTCATCAATGTTTAAAACATATCGATAGATATCTTACATGTAACAAAAATTATGTTCAATTTATATAACTGTTCAAATGTTCGGGATTCCTGCCGTGGCTTACGTAAAGAGTGAATTAAGAATATTTTCTTAAATGTGTGGGAGGATAGCGTAAAGATCTGGTGTTATTTGTGAAAGAGACAAATCATGAACGATATATTGCCCATATCCCATAAAAATATAGGGAACATCAAATTTTACCAAAAAATGCGGCCTTTCAAAAATTTGCAAACAGCACGAAGTAGTTTCAAAACAATCAATATAGACGTTAAACCGACTTAAGGAAACGTATTGTGACATTAGGAAATGTCCCAAAAAATTTTACGGAAAAAATTAAATGCTATTTCTTCTGAAAAGTGTCGAAAGTTAGTTAGGGATCTGCCAAAATAAATAATTGCTGTTATTAAATCTAAAGGTGGACCAACAAGGACCAGTGAATACCTATCAATAACTAATAAATAATACAACAAACCAGAGGTATCTTTTTCGATAAGCTCAAATAAATTCTAGACAGTAATTTGTATTACAGAGTGGGTTATACTTTTGAGTACAATTGTACCTGGGAAAATTAGGCAATGTGCTAGAAACTATTTAAGAACCCGTGTAGTCAGAGCTATAACCAAATTCTGGAAAAGTTGGGACGTAATAATACATCTGACAATGTTTTGACAGCTACTAAAGTAACATAAATTTAGTGAAAGCAATAAGGAAAATAACAAATACCCTGTTAGAATACTGGCAAAATACAAATACCAGGTGCTTATATTAATCGAAATTTACAAAAACTTAACCTTAGTATTATATACAACCAAGCCGTAAAAAATATTGTTCTTCTTTCTTCAAGGTATCACAAAATTACAAAAGTGTTCGCACCAATCTGCAGTTACTTTTATTTCAATTTTAAATTAAGGCCGGCCGTATTTTGGTTTCCTCCTGTATATTTTGGATTTGATATATCGGTGGAGAATTTGCATGACCACGCGGAGCGCTGATATAATAGGCCGCGGTTTAGGCCGAGGACCGCGTTTGCCTTTGCCTTTTCTCTCAGCCCGCCTGGCCTTTCTGGCTCAGGCTCTTTTCGCTCGCTTCGTTTCAAATTTAGTTTGTGATAGTTTAGAAAGCGGGCGACCGGCTTTAAATTTTCCGTAAGCCGAGAGCGTTTTGACCGAGAGTTCGCCGGCATGTTTTATTGGCGAAAAAAGTTTTTATTTCTGCGAGGCCGTTATGTTGAAAGCTAATTTTGTGGCGAAATTCGATATTTTGCCGACCAGATTCGTCCCTTCCCGAAAGTTGTTTTGTTTCCCGATTACATTTCGGGGTTGAAATTTTACCGGTGAGAAAACTCGGTCCATTTTCCTTTGCTTCTGACTCGACAAGGAACGAAGAAAAATCCTTAGCTACCGTTCGGCTCCGCTATGAAGATTGAGGTAATTGTCCTATCTTTTCACCCACACCCTTATTTCCTCTACCTGTATCCACCAGGACCATCAGCACAGGGAACCGATTTCTGCGGAAAAGCGCCGTTTTCACGGGTTAGTGTTTTACTTTTAGCTTTTGTTTGAAGTTCCCTTGTTTAAATTTAAAATTACTATACAGTCCACTTTTCGGCCGTAATAGAAAGTAAGTATAAACTTGCATAAAACTTATGAAAAGTAGTGTAGATTGTCTAGATAAACTGGTACTAGAATATAAATAACACGGAAAAAAATAAATAAGATGCACATAGATTTTCTGTCTGTAGAAATTTATGTCAGCGCGTTTAAGTGGTTTAAATTATTTTTAATTTTAGTTTAAGTTTACAAAAATGCTACTTATCTGATATACGTGGGAAGTAAACTGCTTTAAAAAATAAAAATTGTAACGTAATTTCAGTTATTTGATATCTACCAGTATTTTTAGTGTGAAAGGGTTAAACATATTTTCCTCACATATTACCGAGTGATTTTATGTTACATGTTAACAATTGTTCCTATAAAGTATAAAAATGTACATTACACTTAATAAAATAATAACGAAGTTGCGACTGGGTCAGCGTACGGCGACGGTTGTGGGTTTAAAGTGAGCATCGCGGCGAGTGCGGAACAGAGCCGCCGCGCTTTCGGAGGGCGAGTGACTGAAAGTGCGAAAAAAAAATGCGAAAAAACACGTTTTGCCCGTTGGCAAACCCGCGGTTTGCGGCGGATCGCCAAGAAAAAACTCAGCTATATGCACGGCGGCAGGGGCTATCGAACGGTGTGCCGCATATCTGGGTGCGGCTCGCTGTTTCGGGAAAACAACCTCCTGAACGATTTCCGCATTCAGCCACCTGGGCCTTTGTTTGCCGTCCTCATTCCTCACTACCGGCGAGTATGGCTCTAGCGAGGGTCTCCTTCTACAGCTTCGATAAGGGCATCGACGGTTTCGCGGTAACTCATGTTCGGCAACAGTCCGAGAACAACAACGATCAGGAAGACGACCAGAGAGAAGAAGGTGCGAATGCCCGCAATGAAGAAGACGAACGCCTACGAGGCATGAGCGAAGTATTGGGCGAAGACTTCTTCAACTCGCTCACTCCAAATGGGATGCCACCTCACAAGCTCATTTTGAAGGTCGGCACTGTCTGTATCATCTGCCGAAATCTCAATTCTGCTATCGGCCTGAACAACGGAACTCGAATTGTTATTCGACAAATGCACCCCGACTTCGTTATGGTCCAAGTTCTGACAGGACCGCTGGCGAATAGCGATCAACTCGTAGCCATCCCCTCGCAGAGGGACCAACGAAGAGGACTGCTGCGTTCCTTTTGTGAGAAGGCAACTTCTCTCATCAGATTGACCCCCATCGGATGACCGGCGAGCACTACGTTGTTCCTGCGGACAAGACGATTGAAACCGTAAACGAGGTGTACCGCGCACTTCTCATCAACCCAAACGAGCCTCTCCGTCCCGCCGCTAACCCTGCGATTCAGCGATCCATTCCCGAGGATCCGGTAGCGCTGGATAATTCTGATATCGATACCGACCTGGATGATTCAACGGATAAGGATTGAAACTGCTCTATCGAACCATATGCGACCCGACACCAGCAAACCGTGGCTAAGAAAATGTTCATTATCTTGTTTATTTATAAATATAATCGTATCATCAGTGCTATAATAAATGTTTGATATTTATTAGTTAAAGCCGTTGTTTTTAATGGAAGTCAATGGTGAGGCTATGGGGAATCGATGGAGAAGCAATGGGATTCAATGGGGAGGAGTCAGGAGTCGATGGAAGAGTTATGAGACGAGAGTTCTGGGTTCCATTCCCGGTGCAGACTTAGGTGTCATGTAATATAATGCGTCAAAAAATATGGGTCATAAACACTAACTGTAGTGGGTTAATCGCCCCTTCGGCAGGAGCTAGCGTCGGCGGAGCGCAGCGTATTTAAAGAAACAGTATTTAAAGAAAGCTGTAAAAAATCCTCCAGAGATATGGAGATCTGCTAATGTAGATATTGGGCGTAAATCTAATTGGCATTTAATGTGAATTAAAAAAAATCAAAAATATCTATAATTATATTTGCCCACTCACTTAGCTGGCTCCTTTTATATTCGGACTGTACCTAATTGGTGTGGCGGCCTTTCGCTCTTAAACCGTCTGTGTTTTTCTGTGATGTGGGTGGCCTATGATATCTGTCGGCGGACGTTTTGCTATTGCAAACCAAAACGGCAGATGGGCCTTTTTCGCTCGAGGTGCGAGCCTGCATGCGCCATCGACCGCACTTTAAAAATACATTCCCACAATTGCTGTTGTGAACTGGAACGCATCATAATTTTCACGCATATAATTTCCCGCAAAGCCAGGTGTGAAGCGAATTGGACATAGGCGGCCACCAGGAAGACTACCCGAAGCCAATACAGATAAACTATTTAGTTATTTACCCGTTGGTTTTGATGTCGGACGCCGCCCCATTCGCTTTCGCGCGGGCTGTTTAGGGACGATTTGGGCCCCAGCGTTTTCCCCGCTACGGACCGTAATTTGGTTCCCATTACCGCAACGAGAGCACGGCTATTTACACGCCTGCTACTCCACTAATTATATACCCAAAAAACACATTTGCCATATTTGGTATAACTCTGGAAGTGACATTATAAGATTAGTTTTTCCCACCCCTTTGGCCGCTTTATCCGTTAACCGACTTTTGCGAGAAATTGACCTTTTAAATATCTGTGCCAAATTCTATTCGAATCCATTAACGATTACAGCAATTATCGTATCCATAAAGTACGTTATATGCCATAACTAAATTTTTGAAAATTACAGGTTGTAATGTAACAACTGATAACGTTTATACAGACAGAATGGCTCCTAAAATCTAGTGCTATGAGGTGTTACTTTAAATTATAGAAAATACAATTTTTGAGAATTATTGGGATACTTTTATTTATATGCAGACCACAAAATCTATCACTAATTAGGAATACTTCAAGTCTTTCTTGCAGACAACCATTCGTTTGAGGACATTTTTAATAATGTGTGCCCTTAAACGCGGTTTGATTTCGATGTTTTTGAATGCATGGATCGTTCTTAGGTCATGTCTCAGACGTAGACCTAATAAAAAAAGTTTAATGATGTTAGATTGCAGTTAATTGAAGTCTTCATTTTGAAAAATTACTTGCCCAGGTAATTTCTGACGCAATAAAGCAATAGTTTCGCGACTTGTTTGACATGTAAGAACGCCGTCTTAGTTTTTGTCATCTATTTCAGGACAAAAAAGTTGTCTTTTAATTTTTGATAATGAATCAAATTTGTTTAAACGGTCACACAATCTTCATTCTCAAAAATATACGGCCTAATAACACCACCAAATCAAAAGATAACTCGTTGGAGATATAGAAATTTTCTAACTATTTGTAGGCCTCTAGATACGACAGTTTTATTTATTACGTACAGTGAGAAGGAAATAGGTTTTATCTGTCGAAATAATTTCCTGGACAAGATCTAGGACAGTCTTGTGCATCTCCTAACTAATGAATATATGGCGTTGTTTATGATCTAATGACATAAGTTCTCGTGTCCGCTGGGCTATATGTCTTTAGTAACACATCGTTGTGCAATATACGTTAAAGGTTTGAAATCAATAAATTCGGATCTGCTCTATCACTTCCTGTTACAGTGGTAATATTTCCAACATTTCGCTGTCGAAGCAGGGTTTGGACTTTTTACATCCAAAACATTGACCGGAAAGCTTCAATTTTTCAAATAGTTTCACATTACTATGCGACAAGTTACGTTATGTCAAACCAAAACGTGGATATGTAAAACGTACCTTGAATAAGGGCTGAATTCGGTTTATGGGGAGGCATAAAACAAAAAACTGCAGTCAAATTGTTTGAAAACATGAGATAATGTAGAAACGTATGTATAGTAGCAAATGTATTTTACTTTTTAGTTATCATAGTTGCTAATAATAGAAACTTAAAGATAATCAGTTAACAAAAGGTCTTTGATATTTGGGATCTTTGAATATTTTAGGTAAACTCAAAAATTATTTTGGGAAAATAATTTTAAGATAAAATTAAACTACTTTCAATGTACTCTGCCTACAACCCGTTTAAAATCATCATAGTCCTCTTTTTTCACCCTTCGAAGCCGCACATTTTGTAACACCAAAGAACTGCAAAAGAAGCTGTAAAGGCTGTAAATTAATATTAACAACAAATTAGGTCGAATTGCATAAATTTACTCTAAAATAATCGCTTTAAAATAATTTAAGGGGGTACAGAAAAATTCGAACATAGAAAGGTTGTAACAAGGGATGTGAGGGTTGGAGACGAAATACAAGTGCTTTCCTTGAGAAACAACACACATTTTTATATTTAAGGTATTTTTATAAAATGACGGCTTCGAGTGAGTCAAACTGCAAAAAAAGATTACAAAATATTATATTCAATATTCAATAATAATTTCCAAAATTGAATCGTATCGATGGTACTTTCAGAGTAAGAAATAAATCTAGCCTCTGCTCTCATCGCATTTGTTCGTGAAAGTTTGCGTTGGTGATATGAAATAGGGTGTAGTGGCACAAATTTAGACGTATTTATTATTCTTTTGGGTTTTGTATATACGTGTTGGACTATTTGTTTATAATATTCTAAATATCTAGAATAAAAATTACAATGAAAAAAGATTTAAAATCGCAAAAAAATAAGCGGTTCTTGCTTATGTAAACTACAATAATTTACAAGAATATTTGGTGTTATAATATTATTTTGTGTGTGCTACTGATGTGAAGTACATAATGGTAATTTATCTCCTCTAAGTGGATAATAATTTGCATTATAAGGGATGGTAATAAAAGTGCCGCTTGTTATGTTTACGATCAACAGGTTATATGGAAGCGTGCTTTGACGTAAATCCTACTATATCTCTATGTGGAAATATACATACAGTACCGGTCAAAAATATATCAACTTTTGGTATTACTCCCATTACTTTTTTATGTACTGATAAATTATTTTTAAATTTTTGGACAATGCTTCGACACGTCTCCCGCAATTATGCAGATAAAAATTTTAACCTTTTTAAACGCCTGCTGATTCTTCTTTTTCGAGTGCCTATCCACTCTATTGGACGTTGGTAACCACATTTCTGAACTTCCTTTATCTCTTGACATGTTGACTAGTTCTCTTATTGTCTTATATTTTTTGCCTGGCAGTTGTTCCCTTCCTATTTCCCTCTTTGCCTCTATTTTTCGTTCTAAGATTAATTGTAGTATATTCCATACTTTTTATTTCTAATGAATATGCTTCAGATAAGAAATTTTTCTTTGTTTAATTGTGGTGAACAGTTCTCCGTCTTTGAGCATTCTTTTTAGCACTTTCTCGTTGGTCATTTTTTAGTCCAGTACACTTACAACAGACGTCTGTAAGTTCACAACTCAAAAGTTTCGATTTTATTGATTCTACTTATTTTCATATAGCATTCCATATAGCATACAAAGTGGCAGACGGATATTCCTGTTTCTCAAAACTTCTTCGTGCTTCACAAACGTGGAGCGTGCTATTTCAATTCTGTGTCTAATTTCTTTTTTGGAGTTTTTGAAGTTTCAGTTGCAGTCCACTTTTATCTGGCATGCCAGATATTTGTATTGGGTTACTCTTTCAATTTGTTGATTTTCTATTTGGTTGGCCGGGTTATAATAATAAATTGATAATCATAAACTTGGACTTTTTTGCATCTGTGTCTAGTTGTATCTCTTACTGCTCTCATTCAATTGTGTACGTATCTGCTGTAATGCTTTGTTATCGTTGGCAATAGGTACTGTAACGTCTGCATATCTAAGGCTCGACATTAGCACCCATCCACTTTTATACCCATTTGTTGTTTTTTAAGGGCTTTGTCAAATATGGTTTCCGAGTAGAGATGAAATAATAGTGGGGACAGCAATATCCCTGTCGTACGCCTCTCTGAATATGGATGTCATCTGTATTAATATTTTGTGTTGCTATGGATGCTGTCTAGTGTCAATATAAATTTTCTATACATCGAATGTCTTTTTCATCTACGTTCGTGTTTCTCATGATGTTTATGAGCTCTTATGTTAAATGCGATCAAACGCTTTTTTGTAGTCTATAAAAAAAGAAACACGTCTTTGTTTAAGTCTTGTGTCTTATGTACTAACACCTATATCCCGAAAAGCGCTTTTCAAGTTCCGATCCCTGACTTAAAGCTTTTATATTTATTGTTATTTCCGTTTTTGTTTCTGTCGTAGCTCCATTAATTCTATGATTTTCCCAATAAAACATCTTTGTTTATATTGTTTTTTTGCTGTATCCTAATTATTCTGTTGCAATGTTTCGTATTTTGTCTTCAGTCTTCTTTCATAATTCCTTGGGCGTCATTAACATATTTTTTCTTATTTGTGTCCGGTTTTTATTTAATTTTGATTTTAATTCTTTTCTCGTTTCTTTGTTTTTTGTTTATCGATGTCCAATTTTTGTGTTTTGGTGTGGTTAGCTTTTGTTACTGCAAATTTTCAGTTTTTTCTTGCTTGTAGAAGAACGTTATCTGACGGAACCTCAGTATCCGGGTATGTGAAAGCTTTTATTAGTTATGTATTACATCTTTAGTTTATGAAAATAAAGTCGATTTTGTTTCGTACGACGTTTTCAACTTGTACTTTTTTGTCTGGTTTGTCAGAGGTTGTGGCAATGTCTGGATTATATTTATATTAATTGGTTTTGCTTGGACTCTATTAGAACAAAGTGTAAATTCTGTGACATTTTTATCGATATGCTTTTTAACGACAATCTCAACTTCGTGTCTGTGATGTTATTTATCATTTCCAGAATAATACACGGTTGCATCGTTAATAGTGTTACATTTGCCCGCGGCGAGTCAGCCTGGTTTACATACTCCTGAGATTTTAAACTGCCGCATCTCCTTAACAGTATTGGCTAATTTTCCAACTTCAAATAGGCTGTAGACGTTCTTTGTACCAATATTTATATGGTTTTTGGCGAGTATTCGTTCTTGTCTTCTTGACTTTATTCAAGATCTTTCCCTTCCGAGAACCGATCGGGAAACTATATTTGCCTTTGAAACATTTTAAATTGAATGTAGTCATCAGATGGTTCTCTTGAAAAAATAATGGAGATGGTTTTCCGTTGCTTTTTTCATGGTGTAGAATAGAGAAAGCATATAGGAGAGGAAATATAGGAATAAAAAAAGAAAGCGAGTTAAAACTTATTTCTCCTAGAAAATGAGGGATAAGAGAAAAACTAGTAGCTGTCGTAAGGGGAGGATTTGCCAAATCCTGTAGTAGCCTTTTCTCCATCGAAATCGCAATGCTACCCGCAAATCACTGTAACTGTAAAGGGAAAATTACCATTTTATTGACTTTTGCAGAAATCGTATTTTGCGTCATTTTCTTCGTTTTTTCTTGCTCTAACAACACATCACCAGATGTGCCAAAGCTCAAACTGTCCGTGAGCTTGCAGCACAGTTCAACATCCACACAAGAGCACTATTTTTTATTTCCTAAATTGCTAGAGGATTTAAGGTGGTGTCCAAAGCCGGTCGTACCAAAGCTACTTCAAAACTCTTCGACAGGAATGTCATTCGCATGTCTTACAACTCCCGCCTCAAGGCAGCCGATATTACTATCATACGTCATCTGCAGCAAGCTGGACCTAACAGACGTCATCTATTTCTAAAGCCGATAATTTCGAAAAAGAAAAGAAAGGCGTGCATAGAGTGAGCGTAGGTATACAAAAATTTGACGAGAAAAGAATAGGAAAATGTGTTGTAGAGTGACGAAGGTAAGTACATGTTGTTCGGAACGGACGGGATTCAATGGATTCGTCGTTGCCAAAACTATCGTTTCAAATCCAATTATCAGATTTTCACGTTGAAACACGAAGGCAGAAATGTCACGGTCTGAGTCTCCGGCCTTGGCACGGTCTTCTTAGGAGAATTCACGGTATTATGACTCGCTGTCTGTATGAAGGCATTGTCGAGAACACGCTGCGCCTATATACCATGCAGAACTTGGGAGAGGTGTTATTGTCGAACAGGACAATGATCCCAATCATCGTTCGAAGCATGTCCAGAACTGGTTTTCTTGCCGTCGTGTGACCCTCCTCTAATGACCCAGCCAATCCCCCGACCAAAATATCATCTGGTGCCTCTGGGTGGAGCTGGAGAGTCGTCTGTTTGGCAGAAATGCCAAGAATTCAGATGAGGAGTATGCCCAACTTAAGGAGGAATGAAAAAACGGTCCCCTCCCCTTCAACCATACTTTTCTTGACTCTATATCTTGCAGGTAATAGACCGTCATTGATATCAAGGATTACACTACTAAGTATTGGACTGTTTTTATTCACTTCTAGTTAATTCGAATTAATGTTTCGTTGCTGTATTTTGATTATATTTTTTTGTACTAATACAATTTTTTAGTTAAGCTGTGCTTTTTTGTAATTCGATGAGGAGCTGTGTGAGAAACCTAGAAAAAGTTCTTTGAAAATTTTGGGGGAAGATACGAAGAAACTTTATTTTTTATACAGCTATATGTATTTCTTCACATAATTTTACAATTTTTTATATCAAAAGTATTACACCGTTGCGGAATTGTTAGTTTTGATGACACAACCCCAAATCCGTTTTTGCTTCTAGTGCATCCTATCAATCGAAATAAAATTTTTTAAATTTTGGTGACGATCTTTCTTTGACGTAGAAGTTGAAACTTGGATTGTATTGTTTTTGACTATAAGAACAATTGCTTAACATTGCACGGTACTGATGTTTACGCATTTCTTTGCAAAAACATTTTTTATTTTTCTATGAATGTGTTTTTAAAAAATAAAAATTTTACCATGATAGAAGTATGACCTGGAATTAATTTATTTAAAGCTTTTATACAAATAAAGATATTTTTCTAAATTATCTCTTGATTTAGAATACTTTTAACAAAAGGGTAGTTTTCTAATCCCGCTATCACAAAATAAACCGTGCGCGAACACAATATTGTCATCAAGTATCTGTCCTTAAAGTGCTCATTTCAGTAGTCTAAACAAATAACTGACTACAATGAGGTAATTAGAAGTACTATAAAACAAATCCCACCTTTTACAGAGTTTGAGCGGGTGCATGGAGCCGAGTGTGGCGCGAAGCAGAAAAATGAACTTTAAAACTCGGTAAACAATTCCAATATTACGCCGACCCTTAGGGAACGCCTGTAACCTTTATTGTCAACTTTGTCTTAGCTTTTAAAAATTATTTGTGCCACATGTACCTCTAATATTTATCAAGAGTGTTGTTTCCAATCTATGTCTAAAGTCTTCTCAAAATTTTGGAATTTTTTTTCTCTATCGTAGGAAACATAATGATAATCTGTTGAGCATGGAGAGAGAGAGAGTACGTTTCCCTCTAACTAAAGAAAATGCGAGTTACCCTATAAAGAAAGCTTCCTTCAGATACCCCTATCTAGTCACTTCACAGAGCGTAAGATAGGGTTTATATTTTATTCACCCTTAGAGATTTTAATGTAAAGTTAATCATAGCGCAATAAATTAATTAGATACACCATAAGTCTAATAAATGACTACGAGATTTAACTTCCTGTTTGACCTCAAAGACTAATTTGTTAAAATTATTTAGTCCATTAGCAATAGTTGTGATAACTGATGTTGTTGAATAAAAGTAGTACCTTTAGCTTATTGTAGAGTATTTAATACATTGTATATAATAAACACTTAATTGTTGCCATTGTTATTACAACGATTTTATCATCTAAATAGTTAATGACTTTGTGACTAAGATTTAGTCTCAAATATCTTCATTTTGTAAGCAAAAACGTTGGTATAAAAAGTTTGATACGACAGTGGACTTTTGCATTATTAATCTTTAACAATTACTAATTTGCTAATGTTGATATTTACAATATTTGTTCTTTATAGTTCGCTTGTTCCTTTGAGATGCATGCAATACTAGTATATAATCTTTTTAAAAATGTTTGCAGCTGTTTAGAAATCTAGGATTTTTAAGGATAGAATAATTGTTGATGATTTGCTTTTTAATTTATTTTATATAGATAGTTGCTAAAATGGCAATATGCAAATTTTTACATTTCTTGGATTTGTGTGTAATATATCTGAGCGACAATATGAGAAACAATTGAGGCGCTGGACTGCGGCGTGTACAACTCTCACTGCAGAAGGTCATGGTCCCACGCAGGGTTAACGATTTACCATTATTAAGTGGCGAAGCTGGTTTGTAGTAAATTATAGATTTTTTTCACATTCTTTTTCATTTACTGCATGTTTACAACTAGTTAGAAAAACTAACAAGCAAATGAGTTGAGATATAGGATGTTCCATAAAGTGCACCAAATTTGAATCGGATGGCATTCCTTTGTTTGCAATAAGTGATTTTTTGTAGGGTGACCACGCACTATTCTCAAAATGAAGGCGGAAATTATACCCATAATCTACGAGAGAGTGATTGGGAATCTTGAGGAACGTATAAATGGATACAAACTGTGTATTACGTAAATAGAAGATTTTATCAACTACAAGTATGTTAAGTACAACCGCTTTCATGAAAATTTTACTGATTTATTGAATTTTTAAATTCAGCGCCATTTGTGGAACACCCTTTAAATAACCTGTGGGGAGCCACATTGTAGAGTGGTCCCGAATTATTAAATCTATAGTTAGATTACTAAACTTTGTTCGTTTTAAACCTAGTGGTACATTTGCTCTATTTATCAAGTTTGTCACTAATAGTCTGAAGTGATCCGGGCCCTGTACCTGCCAAAGTTTCAAATTACGCCCTTAATCTGAGGAATCTTCAATCCATTGTGTTTAGTGTTTTAGTTTATAATTGTACAAGCATTTCTTCTTTCAGTGATTTAGTACATTACTGCAACTCAATCCCACATCTCTGTATCCGAAATATCATGGTCTTATATAACAACATATTGCTTATTAGACTAAGTTAAGATTTTCATCCGTGGAGCTAGGTCGTCTTCTTTATAGGAATGTCTAATTATTTATTTCAGTTTTTATATCTGTCTTACAAATAAATTTGTTTTCCAAATGTATTTCTAGGTTTTTGATACCTTTTTCGTAGGGTATACAATTTACATTAGATTTTATTTTGGTTATGAGTTGCTAAATTATTACCCAGTTTTTAAAAGTTTCTAGTGTACTTTAAAAATTTGTCGTTGCTTGGCGCAAATGATTACGGGGGGACGGTATGGCTATGTCATCTGTAAAGATGGCAATTGTATAGTTATTAGTGACAGTGACAGGTAAATACAGAGTACAAGCCTAGGGCGCTATCTTAATTTCACAAAATTTTAGAGTGATAGTTAATTTCATTTGTAGATATGCTTAACTTAAGCATATATGTTTTCCTTTAAAATTTTCCTCGATACTATCCACTGTTTCATGTATTTGTTTCAAAGTTGAGTACTTGCAGTGAAAACCAAAATTATGTTGAGAGATTCATTACTGCATTCTGTTTTGACTAAGCTATCTTAATAGTATTTGTTCAAATAGCTTAGATGGTATCGGTAGCGACGGAGCTGGTTTGCCTAATTTTTGTATGAGAACGACTTTCCTAAATTTCTGTCAAATGAAGAATAGTCGAATTTTTATTATAACATTAGATGTTTGCGTTATCGCTACTAAAACGCTTTCTTTAGCAGCTGGCGAAACAATTCGGATGTGATGTAATCATAGCCTAATGTTTTTCTGATTTTGAGGTATCCAGTTTTATTATGTATCTTATTGGGTACACAATACTTGGCAGTAAATCTAGTTGAATTGGTGCTTTAAAAAATGTAAGAGCTTTACAATCACTAAGAAGTGTTCTTATTATCACATGTGGCTAGAAAGTAGTAGCCGAGTGTTCACCAAATATGTCTGCTTTTGCTAATGTAGTCCCTGGATATTTTTTTGCTTTTTTCTTAGTCTTTTTAGTTACGTTGTTAGAATACTAAATTTATTTTTATCAGTAGGGTGTTGTGTTTGTTTTTATGCTTATCTTTCTACTCTCTTCTCTGCCATCATTTTTCTAAGATTTAACAGGTGGTTCTGGTAGCGCTATCGCAATTTTGGTGTTATTTTATAGGCTAAAGATACATTCTGTAAAATATATTTTAGTTTAACTCCGATTCCCAATTTATGTTGCATGTTAAATACATTACCAATTTTATACAACTGAGTAAGCGCGGTAATATAGAGAAATAATATTAGCTTAAAGACTAACAATTAGTTATGTCTATAGAGTTTGATGAGTATTTTTTTTTTGTAATAAAGAAATCTAAAGCGTCTAGTAATTTATTATAATAGATGGGATTACCTACAACTATTGTATTAAAGTGATTGTTGATGACGTAGCTGCCGTTCATGGATTAATTAGTTAAGAACACTATAAAACGTGTTTAGAATTTTAATCACCATCTAATATTAATCTGCTTCTCAATGTTTTAAAGAAAGTCTATAAAATTATGTTGTATTTAGTGTATGCGTGAGTGGACGATATACTGCTGATACTACCATCTTTCCAACGCGATTCTTAATTATCATATTTTTGGCTTATATATGATTGTTCCGTACCATTCATACCATTTCATAATGTGATATTTTATTTATAATTACTAGTGCGTTCCGGTGTGAGCTGTATTATTGATAAGCCACTGTAGTTTGTGAAGTGTAACTTCGGATATTAGAGTATATAAAGTTTTGCGTTTGGAGAAAAGCTTTAATTTCCAGGCGTTATTATAAAACTGCTTGCGTTTCATGTAGCTACTCTAATTATAAAGCTTTATTTATTAATCTTGCAAGTATGTCAAGCATTATAGAGCTTTGTTGTATTAACTGGTAAACATAGGTTCAAATTTTGATAAGAATTGGGACAGTGGTATACCATTGTTGTTATGTGATTTTTAGTTTGAATGTTATTGTACGAACCTGGTATTATCATAGACTGTTTTTGTCCTGGAGTAGCTTAATGGAAATATGCTCATTCTATAGGGTAATTTAAAATAAAATTTAGGATTTAAATTACTCTCCGTTTGCGTTCTGTGAACGTTGAAAGTGTGGATTTATACAGTTTGCTATCTAAACACAGAGAAAAGTCTACAAAAAACCACCAAAAGCACCGCATATTTGTGATCTAGATTTTAAAGAACACAAAAGTTAATGCTAATTTTTAAAAAAACTTGTGTTGAGCTATAAATCTCATTTTAACGGTTTTGTGAACGTCAAAGTTGTCGTAGTTTGGAGTAGTAAAAATCTATGTGCATTTTGGGCTGGAGGAATTGTTGGCTCGTACTTTTTTAAAAGGAATCTGGCATCACTAGGACATGCTAAACAATATTTTTTCATTAACACGATTTGTACTTTAATGCTATGTGGTTTCAATAAAAAGGAGCCAAAAGTCACACAGTATGTGAAACACCCACTTTACTTCAAATTTTTTAGTCGTGTGAATATCGATTGACTACCAAGTCTGAACTTGATATACATATATTTGTTTTTCAAATTAACTTCAAATTAATCTTGCAGACAGTTTCAGTACGCTACGTAGTTTATAGTTTTTATATTCTCATCTTTTTGTGTGTTTTTTTAGAAAGTTAAAGCTATTGTAATCATTGGTTTCGCTTTGCACATTTCTGCTAGCAGATTGAAAAGATCTCTTTCTTTTACCACTTCCTATTCGTATAAACTTATTTAAGGTTCGTATCATTTATTTCTTGCATTTCAATTTTCAGTTATTAATTATTGGAATTCCACGGCATTAGATGCATTGGTTGTGAGGTGTTTTTTTCATAAAATGCATGCGACAAATAAAATTAAAAATTACACTGTTGGAAGTTAATCATTAATTTCGCAAACGAGGTCAACCAGTTCTTAAAAATAAACATTAAGGCAGGTTGCAAGTACACATTAATAACTAATCAAACTAGAATATACATGGATTACTAACCAAAAGTGGTAATAAGATACCGGAAGTCCACGGCAATGCGGAGCCGCATGTAATACAAGACCGGAGCAAGTATAAATTAGACAGTGTTAAAGCATCAGGAAAGGTCAGTTTGGGTACCTGTAAATTAACGAATTAAGAAATTCTCTGACAATAGCATTCACGGGATACTAATCCTGACACAGCACACTATTTCAAAATGGAATAAATAAAAGGTATGTTTTTATTCTGAAAGGAAGAAATTGTGTCAGTTAAAAATAAAATTGATAAAAACAAGGAAAAACGCAAAAATTGAAAGATGAATACAACTTACAAAAATTACTGAAAGGGCAAAACGATAGAATTGAAGGATTAGAACGTGAAATAAAAAGTAATAATATAATAATACATAATAATAAATAATAAGAATGATAAGAACAAACTATTAGAAAAAGATAAAACTAAATTAGAAAACAATAACAAAAATGGTTTTGGAAAGGCGATGGACAACTGTGAAAGTAAAGACAGTAAAAGAAGTATGAAAGCGGGGAAAGTAATAAAAAAATCTAATAAATAAAACCTTATAAGAAAAAACTTGAAAATGTAAGGAAAAATAAAAAACCAGTTAGAATTAAATATCTGCACATGGAATGTAACAAATTTGAAGAAAATAGGAAAAATAAAGAAAGTAAAAGTGGAACTAAAATAATATAAGATAAATATTGCATCTCTACAAGAAGTTAGATGGAAAAATAGAGGAAGAATAAATAAAAAGATTTTTCAATCATATATTTAAGAAAATCTAAGGGTGGTCCGATTGGAGTAGCCTTCATGATGCTAGAAAAATCAAAAACAAAATGGCAGAAATTAAACAAATTAATTAAAGAATTATTTACATAAAAATGCATAGAAACGAAACCTTACAAGCGATGTTACAAATTTATGTACCTACGGAGACAAAATAGAAAGAAGCGAAAGATAATTTTTACGAATTAATGAAACACGAAATAGCAAAAATACACGTGATAGTGGTGGCGGGTGATTTTAACGCACAAATTAGAAAAGAAGGCCACAATGAAAACAAACACGCCATGATTATACCAACAAAAATAAAGAACGGTTTTGAAATTTGGCGGCAATAGCAAATTTGGTTATCAGGAGCCTAACTCAAACAACAATAAACCACATATTGGCCGATCAAAAAAGAATCGGAGCCAAATAAGTAATAGGAAAGGCAGCAGAAAAGACACCAAAGGAATTGTTTAATGAAACATGCAAAACAGCTGGATAAGTTAAAAGGAAAGGAAGAGTAGATTAAATAAAATCAAAGAACAATGAAGACAAGATGTGAATACAAAAGAAAAAGTGTAGAAAACAGGAGGAAAAGTAAACAAGATTAGACAGTAGCAAAACTATAGTAACTAAAAACCCAAAGTAAATGCAATAACCTTAAGAAATTTTATAAAAGCTAAATTCATAACGGCAAAAATGGAGCAATAAAAATTAATGAAGAGCAGGTAATAGAGGCAAAACTACAATATAATGTAGTGTGAAAAGAACATTCAAGTAATTATTATTGAAAGTCAAGCATAGAAAGATTTAATATAGTAGATGATACTGATAGAATGGATATCGAAGATCCAACTTATTAAATAAAAGAAATTATAGTAAATAGCCGCAACGCATAAGCATCTGGAAAGTGACATATATCCGTTTATATTAAAGATATTGTGGTGATGGTAAGAAACTCTGCGAATTAAGAGGTTAATGCTCTTATATATTTGCTCTTTCTGCCGGGTCGTCGCGCACCATCTGGTGCGGGGAGCTGTGGCAAGCACGGAGCCATAGACGCCCGCCATTATTACGCCTTGTTCGAGTGAACGCAGGTACTCAATTATTTTCAGTGACTGAGTAGGCCCAGCTATAAGAAAACCCCAGGAATAGAACCCGACCGTTCGTATTGCAGTCCACGCCTTAACCGCTTGAAACACTCTAGCAACTATATTAAAGATATGAAAAGAGGAAAAGCTACCCAGTACGTAACAAATGGACCAAATAATAACCATACACAAGAAGGGGAATCAAAAAGGATGAAAAATTAGATGGGAATTACACTATTAAGCATACTCTATAAAATATTGTCAGCGATAATCCGAAAACTACTGTGAAAAAGTATAAATACGCTGATAAGAAAATACCAATTTAGTTAAAGGAATAGAAACGCAACAATAGATGCGATATATATAGTAGAAAAAGCGCAGGGGTGCAATATAAACATCAAACTCTTATTTATTGATTTTTTACAAGTATTGGATTCGCTGAACACAGGAATAATAATGTAGATCGTGAGAAAACTGGGTGAGTGACAAAACTAAGAAAAAATAATTATATTACTTTGAGGATGGATAGGGCTAGTATCAAAACACATAAAGGAAAAACAAAGGAATTCGTATAAAAAAAAGAGTTAAACTGGATGGTCTAATGTCTATAATGCTGTTTAATTTAGCGGTAGACTACATTCAGCGAAATATAAATAAGAAAATGATAAAAACAAACAATCGCTTGTCATAATCATAAACAACTAAAATATTTTGTCACAAATGTTAGGAGAAATAAATAGGGAAGGAGAACACAGGATTAAAAGTAAATATAAAGAAAACAAAAGTAATAGAAACCGGAAAATAATAGGAAATAAAATGGTAAAAATGGAGAAATTAGAATTCGAAGAAGTGAGTCAGTTTAAATATCCAGGGTGGCAACAACTTGCAAAAGAGGGAAAGTAGAAGACAGGGCCTTCTATGTTAATAAAGCGATTCACAATATCGATCAAAGTTTTTTTTATTACAACCATGATCTAATTACAATCTGTCTATATAGACAATAAGTAAGAGTGTTGACAGTGAGTAGTTTTTAGTAGGAGTTTTATGACCACTTATATTTTATTAAATTAGATTAATTTACTTAATGATAATAATAATAATGATAATAATAATAATAATAATAATAATGATGATGGTGATCAAAATGAGAATATGCAAAACACTAATTGGACCAGTAGTAATATATGTGTCGGAAACAATCTCAACGAAAAAGAAAGATCAGTATAAGCTAAGAATAACAGAAAAGAGAATACTGAGAAAAATATTGAGACCAACCTACAGCACCGGCCAAAATTATATAATATTTTGGTTTTCCTGCTTTTCTCAGGAACGGCGAAATAACTTGAAATGTGGCACGTGGTGTGCTCGAGAGTGCGAGTCAAGTATGGTATAATTTGAAAAATCACAGAAAATTTCTGGATTTATCGAATTTTCTCTATTTCTAACATATTAGTTTTTAATTTACACTTTTTCGAATTTTCGTTATTTTTCTATCGTTGTTTTTTCTATACACTACGTTGTTTTAGGTAATGGGAAAACGCTGAGGTTTTGGAAACTTGTCAATCCGTTCAAAGATGCAATCTTGAACAGCCGGTAGCAAGGACGAACACAAGTTGAATTTCTGCGACGATTCAGAGTGACCCAGGCAGCAGTGAGTATCTTACTGAATCATTGAAGAGTGCAGGGAGAAGTGAGGTAGAATAATATAGCCGGAAGGCTCTGCGAGACCACGCGCACAACTGATTGGAATATCGTCTGCGTGGCAAGGAACAACCCTCAAATCGCTACAACTGAGATTTCCGCCTCACCAATACATTTGCAGACCCAATCCCCTTGGCATGAACGGTCAGACATTGGTCTACAGCATGGACCTGCAAAGGAAGCAATGATTAGCTAGAAGAATCGTAAACTGCGACTTCAATGGGCAAAGGACCATCTGCATTGAAAACGGCGAGAATAAGCCGAAGTCGTCTGGAGTGACAAATCTAAGTTCAACTATTTTTTGCATTATCGGAATTCTAGACCGATTCAGATACGAGGACATCCTGGTGAACATAATGCAACCCCAAGCTTTTCGTTCCATCTTTAAGTGATGGCAAAGTGATAGTGGTGAAAAAAAAAGACAAAAGCTATAAGTAAATATTTTTTTTATTAATTTATTAACTATTTGCAATCTATAAAGACTTACAATAAGCAAATTTAATGTGTGAATTGTGGGTTGAGTAGTATGCATGTGAGTTAGGGTCCAGTGACCTTAACTCAGTGTTATCTTAAAATATAGTTGTTGCTTATATTTATAATAATAAAAACATTAACTACAACTAAAGTCTATTTGGCAGGTCAAGGGGCTTTAATCTGTTTAGTCTTGGATGTTGTCACTATTGTCCAAAAGGTTGATCACTAAGACGTTGCTATGATGTTCTAGTTTATTTAGATATTTTGCACTAAACTTTCTAATAGTTTCCTTAACTGTGTCCACTTTCACATCACTCATTATGTCAGCATTCCTCACAAAATACGGAGCATCGCACATAGCACGTAGGACTTTTGACTGATATCTTTCGATAATTTGGATGTTAGTGTTGGCTGCAGTTCCCCATAGTTGGACACCATAAGTCCAAATTGGTTTGAAAGCGACGTTGTAAAATAACAATTTATTCCTGAGAGACAATTTGGATTTTCTGCCCAGTAGCCAGTAGTGTTTGCTAAATTTGGTGCCAAGTTGTTTTCTTTTATTCCAAATAAGTGGCTTCCATGTCAACCCCTTATCAAGGTGCATTCCTAGATATTTGACCTCTGTTACTTGAGGTAATGGATTGTTATTAATGAAAACTTGTGGTGAGTTGCCTCTACACTTTGTGAACGTAATGTGATATGATTTAGACTCATTTATTTTAACTCTCCACTTCTTGGTCCAATTTACGACATCATTTAAGTGATTTTGTAGCGTTCTTGCAGCTATGACTGGGTCTTTATGTTTCACCAAGATTGCTTTATCATCCGTAAAAGTAGCTGTGAGCGACTGATCATTGGTAGGCATGTCAGCCGTAAAAAGGATATACAAAAGGGGTCCGAGGACGCTCCCCTGTGGTACTCCTGATCTAATTGGATGTATTTTAGTGAGCGTTTGATCATATTTTATCTGGAAGTATCTTTCTTCTAAGTATGATTGAATTATAATATAATATGAATGTGGTAGCGATCTTTTCAATTTATACAGCAGGCCATCGTGCCACACCTTATCGAATGCTTAGCTGTCGTCGAGGAAGACTGCTGTGCAGTAACTTTTTTCTTCAAAAGATTGATTTATTAAGTTGACTACACGATGGACCTGCTGTATTATATGCTCCCTCTAAATCCAAACTGATGCGCTGGAATCAAATTCATCTCTTCGATGACTGGCGTAAGTCTTTTGGCTAGCAATTTTTTTAATAGTTTACCAAGTATGGATAGTAAACTAATTGGCCTATATGAAGCAGTCTCGTTGGGTTTAATATAAGAATCACTTGAGCCACCTTCCAGAGTAACGGAAAGTACCCTAAACGCAGGACTGAATTGAATAAGATTGTAATCATAACAAAGCCTTTGCGATGGGGTTCCTTGATTAACTTTCCTGTTATTTGATCAGTACCGGGGGCCTTTTTTGAATGTAGATCATTTTTAACCATATCTTTAACTTCCTTAACTGAGAAAAGCTTTGGCAGTGGGGCCAATTGATATGGTGTGTGGAGATAATTCTTTATTTCAGCATCCTCTTCTGGTGTTAAAGAAGAGGACAAAGGTTGAAAAACGTTACTAAGATACTAAGCAAAAACATCTGCCTTATCCGAATCAGTGCGTGCCCAACTGTTGTCTTCTTTGCGTATTGGGGGAATTTGTTGATGCTGGTATTTAATCCTTTTGGTTGCTCTCCACAAAGCGTAGTTTGTATCAATGGTAGGGCTTAAATTTTCCAAGTACTCTTGAAAGCTTTTATTTTTTAAGTCTTTGATTAAACTCTTGAGTTTGGCAGATGCTTTATTATAGCGTGCTTTATCAGAACCAGTGTTCTGCCGGATTCTCCTTAGCCTTCTTTTTTCAGCAATTTTCTTTTTGATGACCATTGGACAGCATTCCTGTTTCCTTGTAATTGGGATATCTGGTGTCGCTTCCCTAGCCTACTCTTGTAATACTTGGGTAAAGTTCCATACCGCAGCCTCAACGTCATCAGTGGTTTTGAGCGGTATTCTCATATTCAGTTTATTATCCACTAAAGATCTAAAGTGGTACCAATCTGTTTTGTTATTAAAAAGTTTTGATAGCTTTTCTTTTTCAATAATTGTTGCACTTATTGTAGCTATAACGGGAGTGTGATCGGAGTTAAGATCCAAGCATGATGAGATGTCCAGGTACCCAGGACCTATACCTTTGGTAACGAAGAAATCCAGCAAGTCCGGAATTTTGTTAACATCTGTGGACCAGTACATTGGTTCATATGTTGATAAATAATTTAGCTGTAGTTCTTGGACAACTTTATATAGTGCTCTTCCCCGTCCTGGTGGAGATATACGGAGCCCGAGAGTATTTTTCGCATTATAGTCTCCGCCTGCTAGGAACCTATTACCCAGGGAGCGAAAATAGTTAATAAAACCTTCTTTATTAGTAGGGCGATTTGGCGGGCAGTACGCTGCTGAGAGTGTGAGAGGACCGTGCCAGTCTTCTATTCGAACACTAGTTGCTTGTAGGAAGTCCTCCTTGAATTTTGATAACTCATAATGTTTAATACTATTCTTGATTAGTATGGCTGTACCTCCCATAGCATGTCTCTCTGCTTCTGGATGTTCTGTGGAATATATGTTGTAGTTTTGTATTTAGAGGTAACTTGAGCTTGTGAAATGAGTCTCTGAAACGAGTAAAATATCTACATTATGTAACTTAAGAAGCATTTCTACTTCTTGCTTGTGTTTTGAAAGCCCATTGGCATTCCATAAGGCGATTTTATAAATTGGAGCCATTTTTATTATTTGACAATTCTTCTCTTAGGAGCCTGATCTGTGTTGATAATTCATTTATTGTTTGCTGTTACTCCAATACAGTTTGTTGTATTGATATAATGATTGAGGTTAAGTCCCCTGTTTGCTGACCTGATTGTTGACGATTTATTTGATTATATTGACGGCTTGGTGTAACATGAAAATTGGCATGACGTTTTTCCAACATATCTGTATTAAGGGAAGTGATGGTTTTATGTTGCATACTGGTCATCGTTAGGTTCTGAGGTTGATTTTGTTGTTCTTGATTAGCCCTGTACTTGTGTCATTTGCTGTTGCGTTGTTGGTTGAATTGACCGCTGTTGATTACCGGAGGTAAGTATTTTACAAGCTAGACCCGGGTTTCTTCTGTTTAGGATGTCGATATAAACTTTACAGACTTTGTAATTAGCTAGGTGCGCACCGTCGTATAGTACGCATTTGGCAGGTTTACCATCATTACGATTTTTTGCACACGTGCGATAGTCGTGCAGCCCTGCACATGTGACGCATCGGGCTGGCCTAGTGCACTGAGGTATCTGCGTTTTCCTTATGGGTTCTTCAAATTGCACAATTGCATTTTCAATATTTTTAATATTAAATATGTCCTTGTTATTTGCGTTACGCTTGATATCAATGAAGAAGAGATTTTTTTCCTTCTTAGTTTCTCGGTTGATAACATTCATAATATTTACAACTTTGTGCCCTGCTTTCAATAGTACTTCTTTGATTAGGGCAGTTTCTGTTGAATGATGAATATTCTTTAACATGACTCTGTATGTCTTCTCCTCTTCAAGGCTATACGTGTGCCTTGCTACTTTATTTTTATCAAGACCATCCCTTAATACATTATAGTCTTCTACTTTTTTTACTTGTAATTTGACTTTGTTACCTTGCAATAATTGATAATTGTAAGCTGTTTTATCTATGTGGTTATTAACTAAATGTAGCAGGGGGTTTATTGCTGGTACATAGTGAATTATGAAAGGAGGAACTTGAATCTCTTTTATCGATCTAGTGGATTGCTCTCCTGCATCATTTGCGACTGATGCTAGAGCATCGTACCTGTTGGAGGTGGATGTTCCTGTGTTAGGCTGCTTCCTTAACTGTGAAGAAAGATCACCGCTTCTCCTTCTTTTATGTCGTCTTACTTCTTGAAACTCATTTAATGTTATAACTTCTGATTTACCACTGGCGACTGACATAATATCATCGTTGTTAGAAGGATTTGTCAACTGGTACGGTATTGTATTCGTAACATGATGTGATGGCGCCCCATGTTGCAGCGCTTGCGAATATAAATAACCAGAGTTTATCAGTGCTGTACTATTTGGAATACTTTGTTGTGAGGGGTACGATTCCCGCATAGGTAAATAATTATGTGTTTGTTGTATGAAAGTATTCGTCCGTGTTTTATTGGCCTGGGTATATTCCACTGTGGTATAAAAGTTTGTTGAGATTGCTGTAACTGCATTGTTTGTGGTTGCTGTGCTTGCACCCGCCACTGCATTTGAGGTTGCGAATTATACATGAAAGAAATGTTGTTATTTGTTGATTGTTGTGAATAATAGGTGTTTGAATTAGCCGTAAAACCGGCGTTATTGTTGTACATAATGTTACGTTCTGCCAAGGATTAGAAATTTGATTAAGATTACCAGAATAACAGCTAGACCCAGGAGATAAGTGGCACGGGTTCCGATACCGCGCCTGACCTCTGTCTGGATATCACACACGAACCACACCACGTCTGTTCGGCTCTGCTATTCAATATATATTATAAGTAAATATAGTATTGATTTAAAATATTCCGCAAACGAACGTTTGTTGAAAACTTTAACTGAGGTAACTGTTTATAATGCATGTCAAAAGAGCAATAACCCTAAACTGATTGCTGCCGCTCTTCGTCGTAGTCATGAAGATGAGGGTTTGCAGCAAGAAACTGTGCAAACTCGATCTAATGTAAAACAATTTAACTTTAAGGGTAATTGTGCGTTGTGTGAAGAGGAAATGATTGATGCATTCCCGAAAATTCAAAAGAAAAAAACACCAGAATAAAATAATGTGCACAAGATTGAAACACGAGAGGACGAATGTTTACAAAAAACGCCATCAAAGAATACTTTTGTCAATGGAAACTATATTAGCAACCTGAGACAGGAGCTAAAAGGATATATCGCCCAGCAAGAACCGTTGACGAAGTCATGGAAAATATTCCTACCTAGAGGAAAAATCTGAGAAGTGCCAGTTCTCTTTGGAAGAACCACTGAATAAAATTTAAGGAGACTTTCACTCCGACATTCAAACTGTCAAGATTCGACTTTTTATAAGATATACTGAAATTATTGCTGAAACATTCGACCACCAATGCACTGTCTGTTTCAGAAAGTTGTGGTAAAAGATTCTCACAAATTTGTGGTATGAGAATCAAAAATAAAATCCACAAGAAGAAAAAGTACGTGTAGTGAAAGCTTGCCTCTGACATTATACTGGGTGATATATGCTGATATATGATATATGATGTACAATACATCTGAGTACACACCACTTAACAATTTGTGGTCAACCTGTTATCTGTAATCCCAAAATCTTTGCTCGTTTTTTTAAACAATCATTCTCTAGACAAGTGCCATTCTCCCCAATGTGCATTTATTAGTACAGTGCGATCGCGTTCTTTCATATCATCTTTTAAGAATGCCGTCAGCGTGTATTTGTTTTAGAATTTTGAGTTAAAACAGCTGATAAAACAACAATTCTACAACTTGAATAAGTAGCGGTTAATCGGAGTGTTTTCTTCAATTCATCTCTGATAATGCGAAAGATATGGAAAATTTAGGACTTGAGCTGGATAAAGAGGACAAGGAGCAGCAGACAGCTTAAAGAGATCCACCTTGGATAGTTAAAAAGGCAAAAACTGTGAGTAACATCTTATGATTTAGTGTAACTACTTATATCAAAGTCATAAATTTTGTCTAAAAACTTGGTGCTTAATTTTTTAAAACTTTCTTTATGTATTCTTTTATGGTGAATTTGAATTTAGAGTGATAATGAATATAATGGATAATAAGTGAAACGTCCGAAAACTGCGTTTGCGTAGATAATTTTTTAAACCCCTTCTTTATCTTGAAAAAACTGTATATATCGAATTATCAGTCGAAAAGACATTTTGTTGTACTTGATTTAGTCACCTTTAAAATTGGTAAGTATGACTTTTGCCGTAAGCACTTTAGCCTGCTAGTTACTATTTGAGCTACGAAGCTGATTTTAGTTTTAACTGTAACAAATTTACTTTAGTTTAAATTTCAAACTAATAGTTTTTTTATGATACCAACCATTTAAGTGAAATTTTAAAAACAAAGAAAATTTGATAATGTTTATGTTTTTTCGATACAGGTCAAAAACTTAGATCATACAGTAAAGATCCAACACTAACAAATTATCCAAAAATCAAAGCTACCCGATCTTTTGCATACCATACATTATTTTACTGGACTAACAAGCCGCAGTTTTAAAAAAGTTTTGAATTGTTCTATCGAAACTTGTAGAATAATTTTATAAATAAATAGAATATATGAAATAAAATTCCAAATATAATAATATATGAATTATCAAAAGTTTATCAGTAATTGATCAATTATTAGATATTTCAGTAACATCCAGGCACCGCTCGCATAGCTTCCCCTCATTTTCCGAATAATTTACAAATTTCCCTTATCGTTGCGGTGCTTCGCACCCATTATTTTCTATGCGCTGCGCACTTTCGGTCATCGACAATTACGCTCCGGGCACGAGCGGCCGGCTCTGCAAATTAACCCCGATTAATCACCGCGAACGGCGATCTGCACCTGCACGGAAAATTGCAGTTGGAGTGCCGAAGGAGCTGCTGCCTGCCCGCCCCTAAAGAAACGTCTCACTCTGAAAACAAGCACATAAATATCGGGAAGTTCGCGCCGCCTTTTCCAACGAATAAATCCGGAGCTACGGCGAAACACAAAGTAAAATAATGTTAAGTGAATTGCGGTCCGTGCCTGCGGAATTATTGATGGGGCGGGTATGCATTCTTTGAAGGCGGAAGGGAGAACGCCCAAGATTTCCTTAGCCTGGGGGCGAGTTGCAAGAACTTACGTCGGCTAGACGTTGTTTGGAAGTTATCCTTTTGAATATTGTTGCTTTTAGGAAAACTAAGTTATTTGTAGATAGCGCAAGAAAGAACTTTTTTGAGTAATTTATTAAAAATACTTGCAATAATTAAAAAAAGTTTGAGTAACAAAGAAAAGCAATTATATTAAATCTGTTTTAATAAAAACTAAAAATAAATAGTATTAATAAAATAAATATGATTTTAATTATTTTAATAAGAACTAATGTTTTTAGAGCAACTGGGACTTCTTAAGCTCCGAAGTATAGAAGTAGTTATCAGGCGAAGTAAAATTTCTTGTAGCGATTATAAACTCAAATCTCACATGGAATCAACATATTCAAAAAATCTAAAGACGAGCTTTATGGAAAAGCATAAGGTTTACAATCGAAAGTGGATGAACACCATGGTAGTCGAACTTATGATATCATATACAACTTTCGTATGGTAAACTAAAATCATATAAAGGATTGCTATAAATGTACTAAGATATTGTGGCAGGCAACGGAACCTGATCGCGCATCAGGGGCATCGGGGTGGTACGGCGGAGCCAGGTGCTGTCTAGACGGCAGCTAACGACTTCTGCCAACGAGTTTTGCCCTATCCATACCTTTGGGCAAGGCGAACGAAAACCTTAGGACTACACCTTAAAACTGGACTGCGTTTCTGGATCTTGTGAAATGCGCCGTAAATGTATCTTGAAATAAAGAATTCACCCAAAATTCCGTCTTGTTCATCACACATCAGTAACTCTCCTCATTATAAAGACTTGCTTGTCTGGAAGTAACGAGTGCTATAAAAAAACAACACAAGAACGGAAATGGAGACCCTATTAGACCTCACTCTTATTTATCCTAAAAAAATGGAAGGCAAGAGTGACTCTTTAGAGCGCTACGCACCCATTCTCAGAAACATTATAGGAGTGGAACATCTAATATGTGGACATATGGGTGGAGGCTAAATGGGTATGACAATAGATCATATGACGCCAAACTTCACTTTTAACATAAATGTACAAAGCAAATAAGCAACAGGAAAAGGCAGAAAGCATATGTTGTGGAAAAGAAAACTCAGTTCTGCTTCACACTTAGAAAATTACATCTCTTTTGGAGGGGGTATTCATTATGCTGCAGTAGGCTAGTCGGCAGAGAATTTTGAGTGGACTTGTCGGAAACAGGATATTTTATTGTTGGAATCTCTTTGTTTTATGGTGTAGTTGAACACCTTAAGTTTGCTAAGAGATTGGCTGTACGCTTCATTTTATATTTAACAATTAGTGGGAAAAACGCCTTTTTTACATTTTCGCTTATAACTCTGTTTCTTGCCGTTATTACTATAGCACATGTAATTAGAAAGTCGTTCGTTATTGAATTTCCTGAATTTTAAGCTCAACCGCGTATCGCTATGTTTTATTGTTAACTTGCAAATAGCGTCCGAAGTTGAAAAATACAGTTTTTTCCATATTTTGTTTCTTAAAAATAAAACGTGTAAAAAATGTGGTCGCGTAGAAAACCCTATAAAATCGGCAAATATCAATGTTTTTTAAAATCTCAAAAAGCCTTGTAATCTTGAACAGATTTTTGATTTTTCTAGCCCTATCCGGCCAATTTTAATGTACTCTGAAATAAATGGCGCTCTTGTTAATTAAGGGTCGCGAAAAAATTCAATCGTCAATATCTCAAAAACTAAACGACCGATTGCCCTGAAAATAGCATATGTTTAAATAACCAGGGGCATCTTCTTCAAGAATTTTCAGTCCCCTAAGCGTTTTAATTTTCAAGAAACAAAATATCGAAGAAACGGCATTTTTCTACTTCGGACGCTATTTGCAAGTTAACAATAAAACATAGCGATATGTGGTTAAGCTTAAAATTTACAAAATTTAATAAGGAACAACTTTCTAATTACATGTACTATAGTAAAAGTGCCTTATTGATATAGGGGAACTAATATGTTTATGAACAATCAGGAATTTCTGAAGACATGAATGATAACATTCAGGCTGGTACGGAAGTACCGCGAAGAACTCAGGGCTTTGGCAGACCACAAGTTATTATAACTCTGTTGTAGATACTAGAGCACTGCAAAATTCCAGACAATAAGGAAACCGATGAGCTACTACAATAAAACCATCAACTCCATATGTAGGCCCCGAATAGGTTATAAAAGTATCTAATCAATATGAGAACACTGGGAAAAAACATGGAAAACCCTTCATAAGAAAACCGATATTCTAACTAAATAACTGTTAGTATAAAGCCGGCATCAGTAACGAATTATTATAAGTTTCATTGCAGGGTGTTGTTTTCTCAAAGGACACCTTAAAACATATTGTTGTATAATGGCGATGTCAAGTGTGGAAATATGGCAGAGAACCACATCTTGTGCGAGTTTAAACTTTAGCTCGCGGGAGGCAAGTTATTAATGAAAAACCAATAATGAATCTCATGAGGTACAGAAATTATTCAATAAGAGACTTGTACAATAAAAAAGGATACTAGAAAAAGTGCTGTAAAGAAAATGAGAAAAGTATAATAATATCTTGCGGCTGCAGTAACACCGAAGACAAACGTCAAATGGCTCTCACTAAGAAGAGAGCTAAATTGTAGGGTTTTGTACAATAAATGTGTAGTAATCCAACTTCAGAGTGCTTTTGTCGCAATTTAGGAATTATATTGGCATCGGGTATTAGGCGGCGACGGGTAACCGAACACATCGGCTCCGTCACGCTATATAAATTTATTACTGTTAACACGGCGAAAGTGGATAAAAATTTATAAAAAATTGCATGTGAGTAGAGTAGATACCAGTGAACAAAAGTACAGCAGACACTGGTAAGAAACTGATTATTTTTATTGTTACGAATGTTATAACTTCAACAACGCAGAAAGAGGCGTTTGTATAAAACTCGCACGTGTACCCTATATCGGCTGATGCGAGGTCGAGCCGGACTGTTAAGCCAACAATAAAAATTCGTGGGGCGATAATAGTATCATAAAATTATACACGGGCATAAATATTAAATACGAATAATTACAGTGATACAAAACTTACGAACGGAATAAAAATAGTTAAAAACTGTAAAAATAAAAATGGATATGGAAAGAATTGAAACAATGTTTGCCACTATAAATGAAAACACGAGCCAAACGAATAAGTTAGATAAGATAATTCAAGAATTAAATCAAGTTAAAGAGGAAAACACGAAACTAATTAAACAAGTAGCAGAACAAAACACCAGAATAGAAATGCTAGAAAGAGAAGTAAGAGGAAAAAATCTGGTAATGAAGGGTATTAAAGGAGAAACAAACGAGGACGAAGAAATAACTAGAAGAAAAGCATGTGCAGTAATAGATAAAATAGGAGTAACCCTAGACGGAAAAGTCGATATAGATGAGATAAAAAGATTAGGAAAACCCATGGACGGAAAAACAATGCCAATATTAGAAAATTAACAAAGACAAGTAATAAGTAAGAGGACCAGACATCTGGATAGATGAAGATTATACGAAAAAGGTCCAAGAAGAAAGAAGAAGACTAATAGCTTTGTTAAAAGAAGCCATAGAAAAAGGACAAACAGCATACTTAAGTTACGATAAAATAAAGATATACAACAAAATGGTTACGCATAAAGAAATACAACAAGAAAGTCTAGTAGAAACCGCAGAGAGACAAAATACTAACTACAAGAGAACAGTAACTGAGAGATCCCCTGATGGACAAAATTTTACGGAATAAATGAGAAAAATAACACGCACAACCTGGAGAAAAACTAAAAGCGGAAGATAAGAACATGGGATCGATCTATGGGATAACAAACAAGGCAATGAAACGGACTGAGAGATGGAAAATAGGAACATGGAACATAAGAAGTATAGCAGGAAAGGAACATGAATTAGATGAAGAATTTAACAAAGCAAGACTACACATTTTAGGAATAACTGAAACTAAGAGAAAGGGAGTGGAGAGATAATTCTGCCAAGTGGAAACCTACTAATATATTCAGTAGTCGAATGAAATCAGAGAGCAAGAGAGGGAGTAGGCTGTATAGTTGAAAAGAAAATAACTAAATATATTACGAAATCGGTAGCAATTACGGAACGATTACTTATGATAGAGATACAAACGGGTATCACAGCTAAAAGCAAGATGATAATTGCATATGGACCAGGGAAAATGACAAGGCACAAATAAAAGAACAGTTTTGGGAGCAACTAGCAGAAACAATAGAAAGCCTAAGTGGAAGAATAATTATAATTGGAGATCTAAATGGAAGAGTAGGGAAAAAAGATGCGGAATCAGGGGAGACATTAGGGGCATATGAAGAAGAAACAAGAAATACAAATGGGAAAAGATTAATAGATTTCTGTATATTGAATAACCTAGTTCTAACAAACTCTTTCTTCGAACATAAAGATATATACAAGTATACGAGAGAAATAGTAAGTAGAAATGAGAAGTCAATCATTGACTACGTAATAATAAATAAGCAATATAGAAGAGACATACAAGATACAAGAGTAAAAAGAGGAGAATTATACACGGATCACTGCTTGGTAGTACCAGAAATGAAAATGGAGTTAGTAAGGGAAACTAAGGGAAACAAAAAGGATAAAATGATTAACACACAAGAGAATATAAAAATAAGATCACACAAATTAAGGGAAGAAGAAATAGCAAATAAACATACTGAAGGTACGGAAAAAGAAATGGGAACTCTAAAAGCAAGTATTATGAATTATAACATAGAAAAGCTTTGGATAAAATTCAATAAAACTGTAATAAACACAGCCAAAGCAATATGCGGACAGACGAGTGATAACAAATATAGAAAGAAATCGAGTTGGTGGAACGAAGAGATAAAGGAAGAAACAAAGCTAAAGAAATGACATGGAAAACATATCTAAGAAACAAAAATAACCAAAACCATACAAAATACAAATAACAGAGACCAAAGGTCAAAGAGATGGTGAAAAGAGCAAAAATACACACATGGGAACAATTCGGCGAAAAGATGGAGAAGGACAGAATAGGTAACCAGAAACTGTTTTATAAAGTACTGAAAACATTAAGGAAAGGAAAAGAAACAAAATGTCAATATATTAACTCAAAGAAAGGGGAAATATTAACGGAAAACAACGATATAATGCTACGATGGAAAGAATACTTCGAAGAGTTGCTAAACGCAAACACATCAAGTACATGGGATATCGAAGAAGAAAATAAGGAAGAAGAAGACGACGTGGAACGAGGGAGAGCATTTAGTCTGAAAGAAGTAGAAGAAGCTATAAAGAAGCTTAAGACAGGCAAAGCACCAGGCCATGATAATATAACAACAGAAATGTTAAAGCTACTAGGGCCCAACGGTCTAGAAGTATTGACAACACTGTTTAATAAAATTGCAGAAGAAAACAAAATACCGATGGAATGGGAAATTGATTATTACCACTATACAAGTCCAGAAATAAGAGAGACTGCAACAACTATAGAGGGATAACACTACTCAACAATGCATATAAAGTGTACGAGAGACTACTAGACGACAAATTGAAAGCCAAAACAGAAGACCAAATGGAAGAATTGCAAAGTGGTTTTAGAAGAGGGAGAGGAATACAGGACCACATATTCACAATAAAACAGTTGATAGAGAAATTCCACAGCAATGACATATATGTGACGTTTATCGATATTAAAAAAGCCTTCGATAGCATACCAAGAAGAGTTATATGGAATAGCCTTAAGAAAAGAGTAATTGGAAACAGACTGAGAAGCAATATAGCTAGTTTATACAATAAAACTCGAAATCAGGTCAGTACAAATAATATGGAGTCAGACGAATTTGTAATAAAAGAAGGCGTGAGTCAAGGGGGAGTAGTAAGCCCAACGCTCTTTAATATCGTATTAGATGAAGTAATAAAAGAAGTTAAACATAAAGTTAAGAAACTGTTAGTGGGCTATAGATATTTGGAACCGGTATATATAACAGAATGTGCATTCGCGGATATCTGATGATCTGTGCAAAAAACCCGGAAGAATTGCAAAGAAACTTAGAACTGTGGAACACAGCACTACAAAAACGAAAACTAATGATAAATACTAATAAGACCAAAGTGATGATATTAGCAAGAAACAATAGACAAATAAGAATACAACTTAATAATAAAGAGATCGAACAAGTAGACAGTTTTATGTATCTGGGAATACCAGTACAGAAAGATGGGAAAAACGAGACGGAAACAAATAGCAGAATTGAAAGTGCTAATAAAGTGTATTACGCCCTAAACAATGCTTTAATTAGGAAAAAAGAGATAAGCAATAAAACAAAGCTAACAGTATACAACACGATATTCAAGCCGATATTGATGTTTGGTTGCGAAAGCTGGACGCTCACGAAAAGACAAGAACATAAGATACAAGCATGTGAGATGAAATTCCTGAGAGGAATCATGGGTGTAACTAAAAGAGGTAGACTAAGAAATGAAAAAATACGAACGGCGCTAAAAGTTGAACCAATAAAGAAAGACAGAAAGACAACAGATGAGATGGTTTGGACACTTGATCAGAATGGGGAATAACAGACAAACAAAAATAATTTGGCAAACCAAAACAATAAGAAAGTGAACAAGAGGAAGGCCAAGAAGGAGATGGGATGAGACAATAGCGGAAGTCCTAAAGAGGAAGAATCGAAACTGGCAAGAGGCCAAAACATTGGCACAGAACAAAAAGGAATGGGCAAGGTTCGTACGTACATAACAAATACGCAATAAAAAGAGAGAGTAATCAATGTAGTGAAGGGTGTGAGTGAACTATAGATTGGTACGGTTAAGAATGACTGAAGATCGTCATACGAAACATAGTGTAGTGTAATACAAGTGAAGTAAATAGAATATCAGATAGACAACAACAACTTGCATAGGAACTGTAAGATAAAATGTATTGTAAACCCAATTTAATTTAATTTGATTTAATTAATTTAATTTGGTTTTTTTTTAAATTAATTTAAAGGACGGTATTGACAATAATTATTAAAATGTAAATTGATTTCACGGAAATGTAAATGTATGTAAGCTTACAAATACCCTACACCAGGTAAATGGGTTAAGATTATATATATATATATATATATATATATATATATATATATATATATATATATATATATATATATAATGGCAATTTCCTGGGATGAAAATACTTATAAATAATTTTATGTAGTCTTAAGTAAGATTTTTTATTTTCGAGCTAAGCTTTTTATTAGGATATCAAAGGTGGTCTATTAATTTGATATTAATCAACAGTTTTTTTAAAAAATAATAGTTTTTATCTAATATTATACTAAAGAGAGGGAGAAGCTCATAAATTTAAAGAATTATAAAATTGGACCACAGGATTTTTACATTATGTCTTTATAACTTACTTTATTGGTGAATACTGTGTTCAAATAGATTGTTAAGTATAGACACAAAAGCGTGAAATTTGTATTGCTACATTTAATCTAAATCTAAATTTTGTGGGAGTTTATAAAGCGATATACAATTTTAGTTGCCTTTCACCAAACATTTTAACCCTACGTTAGGCGCGTGGGTTACATTTGTAGTCCAGATCTCTTTGTTTCACTGTAACTTAGACATAAATGCTTCGCGACATGTAGTTTTAGGTAGCTGCTAAAAATATATTATTGCTCAATAGTAATCTACAACCACTAGTGAAAAGACTTGCACGTATGAGTTATTAGTATCTAAATTGATCTGGACTATGATCGTAACCCATGCACCTAAATACGTAAGCTTTTATGTCTATTTATTTGTGAAATTTGCACTACATTTTGACTTAAATCTCACAGAAAATTACTATAAAATGCCCGAAGAGAAGAGATGACAAAATTAAACATCAAATGATCCAAATATTTAACTGCAATAGTACAATAAATTGTCAGGCGGAGAAAGTGATGCTGAGGATAAAAGTGAAGGTGAAATTAATGACAACAAAAAAGATAATGTGAGTGAAAGTGAACGTGAGTCCTTTTTAAAACAAGAAGCTAGTGAAAGCGGCGATGAAAACACTGATTATGTCGATGATTCACAATAAGCAAACAAAAATTATTATATAGAAAAAGATAAAATAACAAAATACACGAAAAAACAACCAATTTACTTACCCAGAATATCATCATTCATTTATCTGGACGAACATGAATTGATATAAATGCCAAATCAGGGATTGAGTGACTGAATCTCTTTTTGGACGAAACTATCACACAAACTATCACTTCTTCACAGCGATTTGAACGGGAGCGAAATGCATGAGAAACAGATAAAAGAAAGATAGAAACATCTATTGGAATTCTGTATCTAATTGGTTCATTGAGATCTTCTTGCAAAAACCTACACAAAATATAGGGTAATTCAAAAAGCAGTGGCGTTACCTGGCAATGAGTGAGAAACGTTTTTGGGTTTCTTTTGAGATGGGTACGTTTCGACGATATTAGAGACAGGCCCCAAAGAAGGAAACTTGATAAATGGCCTCTAAGAAAGTTGTGTGTGCAAACTTTCAAAAACAATTTATAATGAACAAATATTTGACAATTTATGAGCAACTTCTTGCGCTTTACGGACGTTGCTCATTCAAACAATATATTCAAAGCAAGCCAGCTCTAGCATATGTAAAATTTGAATATATAATTAACCTGGAAACTTATATAGATACTCAAGATAAAGAGCTATTTAAATTCAATAATTCTAGGAAAACATTGGTCTTATTGTTAGACTAGTAGAACTAGTAGCAAATACTAATCAAAATATCGCCGGTGATAACTGGTTTACTAGTTAAAAAGTTGCTTAAAGAAACTAAAATACGTCGAAACCGTTCGAAAAAACAAAAAAGAGATAGCGAATAAAAATAAAGAAGTTTATTTGACATTATTAAAAATGAAAACTTGCTTATAATGTAGAATCTAATAAAATTCTATACAGGTTTAAAAATGAATGAGCTGGAAAAGAAATATTAAAACTGTTTTCTAGCTCGTCATAAAGAATTACTAATTTCATAGAAAATAATAATAATTCAATAGAAATAAGTTAATACAAGGCGGTATTAACAGGAATCCTACTAAAACTAACTCGGCCAAAAGAAGTGACAATGCAACAGTCAAATGACACAGTAAAAATCTAAACACATAAAACAAAGATACTTAAAATTAACAAGGGGGTTAGGCATGGGGAAAGTTTACCAGCATCACTATTTATCATATGCCTAGAAGCAATAGTTTCAAAAATAGAAATTACAGGGACATTAAAAATAAAAGTAGCCAGGCAAGTTCCTATGCAGATGACATGGTGGCAATTTCAAGAAACAAGGCAAAATTAAATGTGAAAATGAAAATATTAGAGGATGAGGCAAAAAAGAGAGTATTAGAGATGAATAAGAAATCAGTAATAACAGATCAAAAATAATTAATAATTTTATTATGTAATAAATACGTTTTTGATGGCTAGGATCTATAGTAACAGCAAAGAATAAAGTGACGGAGAAAAATAAAAACAGAATCTTGGTAGCAGACTAGACTAGCTCAAGCTATAAATTAATAACTAAAAGAACTAAATTAAAAACATATAAAACCTTAATTGGGCCAATTAGAACTTACGGGCGTGAAATGTGGTGCTTAACAGTGAAAAGCAATAATGAGTTTAAATTTAAAAAAAGTGCTTTGTAAAGTGTAAGGACCAAGCCGTAATACAAACAGTACATAGCATATAAAGACGTTGAATTAGAAAAGTTGATTGAAAAAACAGAAATAATAAAGTGCATAAAATCAAGAAATTTGTAGTGGGAATACATTAGTAGAACAAAGAAATCACGAAGTCCAAAAATAGCAATTAAGTCGAAACCAATAGAAGGGAAGATGATGTTGTTAAAGACCTAATGATAATGAAAACAATAAGCTTGAAATAAACGATGAAAGGTAAAAAGAGTTGGAGAAAAGTTCTTAAAGAGGCCTAAGCTTATCTGGCGCTATAACACCGCGAGAAGTTAACATAACATTTTCACCTTTTGCCATGTCTTTTTCTACGTCATATGGTCTATGGTCAAATCAAAACTCCACTTACAATTTTATAACCTGTGCCAAATAACACATTAGTAAAGTTGGAATATAAAAATAAGTTTTTTAATTTATGTACAGTAGCACACATTGTCTATGTCCGTAGGAAATATTTAGTCATTTACGTATGAGTCGATTTACTATACGGCCTTGCTCGTACACTCTATTTTAGCTTTATTACCAACTAACATTTCGTGCGATAAGAAAAAATATTCAAAATTATTTAACCATTTTCGTTAAAAAATCAAATTGCAGAATGCGTCCATTTATGATGGACGCACCTAGTCGATATCGGTAGCTGGTAAATTTTTTGCTAAGGAGGAAAATCAAATTTTTTCCTTATGGTCGTAGGTAGTGCAAAGCGGTTCTCACATCTGGGTCGTTGTCTCCGTTATTTCATATACGATGACTGTTTTAAGCGTGTACTCGATCATATAACGCGCAATGTTCTTTTTGTTTGCTGTTTGGTCTGAACAATATTGTTACTTGCTTCATCATTTGTTCCGCCTTCAACCACTTCCAACAAATCATGACTGCCAGCATTGATAAACTTAAAAATCCCAAGGATTTGTTCTGCGAGTCAAATGGCGAAGCTGGTCGGAAACTTCTTCTGTCCATCACTAAACTTTTAAATCTGATGTTTTCTGGAAAAGTCTGCATGGATATATGCAAAATTCTATATAGAGCTTCTCTTTGCGCATTATCTAAGAAGGATGGTGTAATTCGACACATTGCAGTTGGCTGCACCCTCCGACGGCTAGCCGCAAAAGAATATTGCAAAGTTGTAAGTCTGTTGGACCTACCTTAGGCCACACCAGGTCGGCGTAAATACTAGGGTAGGTATATAAAAACATTCGTGGAGTCCCATAAATATACTAATTGTGTTCTGCTAAAAATTGATTGTCGAAATGCCTTCAATTCGGTGGAGAGAGACCGGTTGCTAATGGGTGTCAAGGAAGTTATCCCAGCTTAATATTGTTACTTATAACAATGTTATTCAACTCAATTGTTTCTATTTTTTGAGAACACACAATTTTGTCCGAAGTTGGGGGTCAACATGGAGATCCATGCGGCTCACTTATTTTCAATTTAGCAATCCATCCTATTATCTTTGCTCTCATAACATACTTAAATATTTGGTTCCTATACGATGAACGCTTGGTCAGCCCACCTGAAACGGTACTAGAAGATTTAGGACGTTAATTTGTAGGTTTAAGAAGATTAGGTTAGAGTTTAATACTCAAAAATGTGAAATTTTTTCTGTCTGATGTGGATGAAACCGTGTTGTCAAGTTTTGATGCCCTTTCTTTAGAATACTGATTAGTTACTACTGACTTGGAATTTCTAAACTCACCTCTTATCCCTACTGCTTTTAGCAAAAGGTTCAAAAAAGGTAGGTGAACTGAAACTTCTTTTTTTCTTCAGATTAAAGGACCTACACCACTACATCGCTTATTACCTACTTCGTCATTGCCTGTCCATCCTGAAACTGACATATTTTCTCCGTACTACCCATTATGGAAATATTAATGAAATTACCGATTTAAATAAGGTTATCAAATCGACGCTAGACAGCCATTTAGATAAAAGCTAATAGACTATTGCATCATTTCAATTAAATTTGGTGGTTTAGGAATACGAAAAATTGAAGATATTGCTTTTAAGGTTTTTCTTATCTCTGTTTACGCTTCTTTAACTCTCGTCAATCATATATTAAAAATTAATTCAGACGAAATAGCAACCGCAGACGTTTCAGAAGATTTAGATGCATGGAACAACATCAATGTAATTCTCCCAGCCATTACAAACTCTTAAAAAATTGGGACGAAGCCAACATCTCCCAATTCTTAATGTTTCTCTTCTCATCAACTATGTCAGCAAAGCATGGCTTCTCGCTTCACAGAAACCTGAATCGAACGGCTAGTTCAATGTTCTTCCTTCAAGATGTTTGGAAACCTTACTAAAAAGTAATATATTTTGGATTTCCATTGGAATTCGCCTTGGTTTGAACATCCGTAAGCCTCATACTTGTACCTGTGGAGCAAACATAGAAGGAATTCACGGATTATGCTTTATCAAAAGTACTGGTAGACACTCCCGCCAAGTTAAATAATATTATTTGTCGTGATTTGAGAGCTGCAAAATTCTTCCAGTTTTGGAGCTAATGAGGGTGAAAAACGAGTTGATGGGAAGACATTAGTCCGTTGGTCAAGAAGTAGGATACTTATCTGGGATGCCACGTGCGTAGACACATTAGTGAGCTCTTATCTGGATGGTACTTTACTAGAAGGAGGCTTTGGTTGCACAAAAGCTGTCGTTAACAAACGCAATAAATATAAGGAAGTTGAAAATCAAAATTATATATTCATTCCATTTTCAGTGGAGACATTAGGCTCTTGGTGTCAAGACGCAATCAACTTTATAGATACTTTACGAGATACTCTAAATCTTATTACTAGTGAATGTAAATCTAAATTATATTTAAAACAGAGAATTAGCATAGCTGTACAGAGAGGGAACGCAATTTGTGTGATAGAAACCTTTAATTTCCATTCCATAGAAAAAATTTTCTTTATATATTGTAGCTATTTAATTGTTATATTAATATTTAAAAATAAATAAATCTACAAATTCTAAAAAGAAAAAAACTTTATAATTGCAGTCTTATTCATTTTTGTATTATTTAAATTTTTAGTCACAAAATCCGACATTGTTTACTGACCAACACAAAATCACAATTAAGTAAAAGCCATTCAGGTTAAAAGAAGAACTGAAGGTTAAAACTTTATGTAAAACTCAAAACAACTTAACCGGATAAATGTTAAATCTGAAATTCTGTAAAAACCCAACACTGATAAAAACATCAGGTGTACATCAATGCTAAAAATAACTGCAACGGTTATTGTTTGTCAGTGCCACGTTGTTCGTACTCAGGATACTGTCGCCAAGTTGTTCCAAAACAAATATCCACAATCAGTACATATTTATCGTATGCTGACAAAAATAACACAAAAATTGTAAAATATTTATAAATATTCACTTGTAAGAAACAATACGTGGGCTGCTCGATATCCATTGCGAATTGGTAACTATACGTGTTCTAGATGCGATATGATGTTTGCATCTTGCAGTTTGACTTTTTTATGGTATATGGTACTTCGAACGTTTTGTTATATAAATGTCAATAAATTTAATCGTAGTCGTAGATCGCTGGCAGATAATTTTTTTTTATTACGCATTTGGTGCATACATTGCAACTAGTTAATAACTATCTAGCAATTTTATTTTAACAATTGCTTACTTAAATCTAAGTTACCTTACATCTAAGCAAGTCTTAGCGTTTGATGGATGTGTTCCCACTGGCGCACCCCACATATGGTTTAAAACACTATTTTCACATGTTTTAGATTGCCCTTAATTCACTTCACTTCACTTACACTAGCTCGAAGTGTTTTAGGCTTTTTAGTCTACGAGTAAGCTGATTGTTGTCGAGTAGTTGTAGCACTTCGACGTTTTCGTGTTCATGGAGTCTTGCTTCGTGTTTTTTCGCGAACCTTTTTATTTCCGCACTGACCGTTGGCACTTGTAGGTCCTTGTGGATGTCATCATTTCTCATGTACCAAGGAGCATTAACAATGTTACGAAGTACTTTGTTTTGGAAGGTTTGTATAATTTTGACATTAGATTTCTTCGTGCATCCCCAAAGTTGCACGCCGTAGACCCAAACGGGTTTTAGAATCTGTTTATACAACAGTAATTTATTATGCAGGGATAGTTCGGGTGTCTTCCAAGTAACCACCACATCTTTTTAAATCTAATGCAAAGTTCTTTGCGTTTTTTCTTGACGTGTTCTTTCCACCTGAGCTTGGTGTCGAGTGTTATGCTCAGGTATTTCGCTGTGTTAGCGTATGGAGTTGTCTACCGATTGATCACTATGGGTAAGTAATCAACTCTTTTGTTGGTGAAGTTTATGTGAGTAGACTTCGCCTCATTTAATTTAATCCGCCATTTCTTGATCCAACTAGTGACGTTGTTGACGACTGTTTGCAGTTTGTTTGTCGCTGCTTCTATCTCGTTGCTTGTAGCCAGTAATGCAGTGTCGTCAGCAAATGTAGCTGTCTTCAACCCATCGCTCATAGGGATGTCGCTGGTGTAGAGCAAGTACAAGATTGGTCCAAGGGCACTTCCTTGCAGTACTCCTGCATCGATGTCTTTTAATTCTGAATATTCTTCGCCGTATCTTACCCTGAAGTGACGGTCGGAGATGTATGATTTGAGAATCTGACTCATTTTCTTGGGTAGATTCTTTTCCAACTTATATTATAGACCCTCGTGCTACACTTTATCAAAAGCTTGGGCTACGTCAAGAAACATTGCTGAACAAACCTCTTTTCCTTCTAGGGATTTTTCAATTACATCAGTGATGCGATGCACTTGGTCGATTGTCGAATGCTTGTTTCGAAATCCAAATTGATGGTTCGGGATATGTTGCTTCTCCTCAATAATTGATTTGAGACGTTTTAAGAGCAGCTTCTAGAACAATTTGGATAAGATTGGTAATAGCGAGATTGGACGGTATGATGTTTTCTCATTGGGTGGGTTCCCTGGTTTCGGGATCACAATAACCTCCGCTATCTTCCACTGCATCGGTACGTATTGTAATCGCAAAGCAGCGTTGAATAGGTGCGTAAGTTTCATTATGCCCTTTCTTGGTAGTTCTTTAAGCACATGCGTACTAATTAAATCATAGCCAGGAGCTCTTTGGCGCTGAGATTCTTTGGAATCTCCGTGGAAATTTCATTCGGGGTTATTGGATCAATGACCCTATTTTCCCAGGTGTCAATCGCGGGTAGCGGTTCGTTGTCATTAGCAGGGTGAGGTTGAAAAGCATTTGCTAAATGTTCAGCAAATACTTCCGCATTTTCATTACCTTTCCTTGCTCATTCACCGTTTTCCTTGCGAATAGGTGGGTTTTGGTTTTGTGGTCGGTTTAACCTCTTAGTCGCCTTCCACAGAGTACTCAGTATCTTTATCGTCTGAATAATCTCTCAGGAATTCAGAGAATGTTTCGTTTTTAACTGTACTGATTTCCTGTTGAAGTTGTTGGCTTAGTCGATTTAGCACTGTTTTATCTGCAGGTGCTCTGCTTTGTTGCCATTTTTTTCGTGCTTTGCGTTTCGCTGATACGAGATCTCTAATTTCTTTTGAGTAGTTTAGTACAGTTGTTTTCTGTTTTGGCGCCGGAGTACTGTTCCATGCTGCTTGTTGTAGATTAGCAATGAACAATTCTGCTTCCGCATCTAATTGACCGGTTGTTTTTAGTGGGACATTTAACTGGATAGGTTCTTCTACTTCTGTTCTGAATACGTCCCAGTCTTTTCCTTTGTTTGTTAGTGATGATGGGCGTGATTTATTGATGATCGTCTCACTTAACGTCAAAATAATCGGAGAGTGGTCTTCAATACTGGTGTAATTAGATATGTTTTTCACTATAAAGAAGTCAATTAGATCTGGTATTTTGTTGCCATCTGTTGGCCATTACCAGTGGAGTGACGGATAAATTTAAAGCAGCAAACATTGGGGACGTGTACTAACTGATACAGGAAAATTATCATATAAATTATCGTAAAATTCAAGCATTTTTAGGCACTTTTATGACTAGCATACACTAGACATTGCATGAACATTTAACCGTGAAAAAGCTGTATGCGTGTTAGGTCCCACATAAGCTAACGATCGCTCAAAAACAGGGTCGTGTCGATTAGTCAAAACAAATGCTCAAAAAATACCATCGGAAGCAAACTGTAGTCGACTGTATGGGTCTTCCAAAATGAACCAAATCATCAAAAAGCCGTTCGCCCTCGAAGCACTTTGAAACAAATAGTCGTCTGTTGTTTTTTTTCTCGAAAAATAAATATGTCGCAACTCTGGTTTTAAGGGACAGCAAAATTGTCAATTCTGAATGGTATACAACTGATTGTTTGCCAGAAGTCTTTGGAGAAATAAGAAAACTTAGCACGCGACGTCAGATCAATTCTCATCCATGGTACTAGGAGCTCATATAGATCGACACAAACAACTGGCTTTTTAAACACTCAAAATGTCAAATTGATAGGCCAGCCGCCGTACATTTTAGATTTGGTCCTTAACAACTTTTTTTGTTTCCAGGCGTGAAGAACAAGCTGCGTGGACAACAATTTTCGACGCCGAAAGAGGCAGTTGATGCGTCCATACCTATGTTTCGGAGATATTTGATTGGCTATGGAAAAAATGCTATAAAAATTGATTCTAGCGTATGCAACAATGTGTTGACTGTCAGACAGAATATTTAAAAATTTAAAAAAGTTTCCATCATTAAACATTTGTTGTTTTTTTTGCAATAGATATCGAGCAGCCCACGTATATCAGACAACCCAAAATTAACAAACACAGAATATGATGATATAGAACCTATAGAAACTTGAAACGTACAAAGTATGCGCAGTAAATAAAAAGAAGTCATTGTAGAGATCGACAAATTAAAGCTGTACGTAATAATCTTCAACGAGACCCAAAAAATTACTTTTTTAAATTTTATGGTCAAAATTTTTTATTATTTTATTTAATTCTTTTGTCTAAATTATAAAATTGCTTTAATTTTTTTGAAATTACTACGAAATGAAATACATTATTGTTTAACAGTCGATATATTTTTAATTTATACTTTGACTCCAACCGTAAATCACACAGATCTCATGAAAGATGTATAGCGCATCTGTCGCAATTCGCTCCTCTATTCTGCAATTTGTAGACGCCGGCAAGGTTTAATAAGCAAGGCGCCTGTAATTGCATATGCAATTTAAATTCGTAATTTTCTGTTCGAGCACACGCGCGATCAAAGGGCGCGCTTTCCAGATTTACAGCGCCGATTCGATTGATTTCGGCGTCTTTGATCCCCCGCTACGTGCTCGTGATTCATGCGCCCGAGGCGGTGCATTCGCTGGCTCGTGCGTGTGAAATGCAATTTGCAGGCTGTTTCCTCAGGTTCGTGGGTTCCGGAGACAATTGCATGCGCCGCAGGACACAGGGGATGGACGCTGTTAAGCCATTGTTTGTTTATTGGTTAAGAAAGCCGCACGAAAGCTCGGCGGTTCGGGATTTTGCAAGGGTCGAGTTGGAAGCTCCTGACACGAGCGGACCACAAAGCGGTGAGCATTCTTTAAATTTTTAGTCGACGTAATGCGATCGGACGCTTTTACGGCTTCTCATTAAAATTTGAGGCCGCCGGTTTTATCTGCTCGGCATTAACATTTATACGCAAAAAGGTTCCCTAAACGATTACATCTTTTCGTATGAGCTTCAATAATGCAAGGTCAAGTCAAGCGGCGAACAGCGGCAAATTTTAGAATCTCGCAACCGAAACTGAATAATTTAGTGACAAGGAATTATTTGATTGAACAACTTATAAATAAATTGTTGAAAATATTTAATTGTGCTTAATTGAAAGATTTTCATATTAAATGTGGTCAAAGTACTATACTTGTGATACAATGCAAAATGCTTAGATTTTAGCCTTTCATCGATGTGTAGTCTTTTTAAGGCTTCTCGTGTTCATTAAACTAACACCTAAGTTTATAAACTACTTTACACTAGGAAAGCACAACGCTCATGGAATTAGCAAGGGCAAAACTCCCCAGTTAAGTCAAGGACACATCCATTTGCTCTACCAAGTCAATTTAAAGTTATTTTTAATTGTTAATCTTATATATGTACAATCTACTCAGATGTGGATAATAAGTAAATCTGATATACAAGTATTAAACAAAATAATGGAAATACTTGCCAAAAGTGGCAATACTGGACACTAAGTCAGTCAAACGTCTCTTGTTTGTGGCATGTAGTATGGACTATGGTTGTGGACATTGTGCAGGTATTATAGGTGACCAGTATGTCCGACCTGATGGAGTTTCAAAGAGGCCTAATTGTTAGTGCCCGTCTAGATGGAACATCTGTGGGCAAAACAGCGTCGTTATGCGGTGTAACACAAGACACGATCTTGAAGGTCATGTTCATATACACAGTGTAGGTAAAACAGAGTAGGAAAAGTACAATAGTGGTGAAAAGATAAAGCTGTAGAATAGGGACTACCGAGCTTTGAAACGTATTGTGACGTCTCAGAGGAAAACAACCACCGCGAAAGTGACAACAGAACCTACAGCACCTAAATACCTCAGTGTCACCCAAACCAGTGAAGCGGAAACCGTATCTAATGGGTATTCACTGGCGTGTCCATCACAGCACAGCCAAGCGCCTTAACCACTCATCCATTAACCTACTGCATAATCGGTATGCTGGAATTTTTTTTTACTAATTGAATTGCCTGTTTACTATTATGAATCATATTGTTCAGTCTTCTGAATGGTTCATTTTTCTTCGTAAAAAGATTATATGCCTTTTCTCATAATTCTAAGTATTTATTTGTTGACTTTTAGGGTGTAAGTTATAGTTCGGAGTTTGGTTGCTCTGTTAACTGTTTGATATTCTGCTGGCTTAATATATGTTATGCGTTAGCTAGTAGAGAATCTAAGTCTAACTCAGGTATTAATTTTTGTTGAATAGATAGGTGGAAGTTTTTAGTGGTTAGAAAATCTAGAATATGTGGTTTGTGATCCTGTCGGTAAGGATAAGTAATTTGAATGTGTTACCAAAATTTTATATATAATTCAACGCCATTGGAATTTGTTGCATAATGCAATTAGTTATTAGACTAGTCTCTGGCCATAACTCTCTGTCATACAAATGTCTTTTTTTTTCAAAAACCTGCACTTTATATGCTATGGACAAGCAAGTGTACTGCAGAATTGCTGCACAGAGCAACGCAAAGCCACCTACCTAAGCAAGCTGAAGGCACCCAACGTGGCGGAAAACAGCTTCTAGGGGATGGCCAGGGTTTTTAGCAATTATCCTATTATGCCGCTGCCCATCCACAAGGAGCGAGGCATCATCTCATATCCAATTAGCAAACGGCAGCTGGCCCGCATAGCATCCCAAACTGCACGCTGCAGGTTGTCCAAAAAAAAGCGGCTGTTTGCGTTATTAATCTCACCAACACTATTCCTCCCCTCTGCTACTTTCCAAACCCTTTGAACATGGCAAACGTTGTCATGTTACTCAGACCTCGAAGTTTATTACCTTCCCTCTAGAGCACCGGCTACTAAGTCTTCTATTAATGAAGAGAAACTTGTCAAGCATAATACACAAGCACTTGGGTACAGCCGTCGAAGATCTCCAACTGATTCTGGAGAGTCAGTTTGGATTTCGCTCTAGATATTCTACTATCCGTCAACTTCTTAAGATAATGGAATGCATCACCAAGGGCTACATCAAGAAACTAGGTGTAGTCTTACCCGACGTGGGAAAGGTTTACGATAAGATGTGGCACAATGGGTTAGTGTACTTCAACCGCAATCTCGCTACCAATGGTTCAACTTGTCCAACTCCGTCTCGCCCCGACATTATATAACCTTTACAACCAAGATATGCCAACAACGTCCCTTATCTCATTGGCCCAGTACGCAGACAACACAGATGTGCTGTATAGATCGCTTAGTACCTGTTTTGTGACCCGGAGATTGCAGAAAGACCTGAACTTTCTGAAACATCGGTGCGACATGTAGACAATGTGATTAAACCCAAAGGAGACTTCGTTGATTCTGTTCTCTACCAAGAGATTATCTCTATTGCAAAATAACTTGCCAAAGCTCAAGATTTGCAGAAGGTAAATACTCTGAAAAGAAGGGGCTAATTACCTTGAGGCGATTCTGGACTGCAAGTTAATCTGGAGGTCGTACACATAGATAGGGCTGTTGTCAAAGCGAAGGCTCCAAGATTGTGGGGTCGAAATAATCTAATCTTATATAAAACAATTATCCATTCTATAATGACGTAGGTGGCTGCAGTTCAAAGTCGGACCGCTAAAACCTACATCAGCAAACCGGATGTCGAGAAGTAGGTTTTAAGGTCCATCTTTAACGTTCAGTGCTTTGTTAGAAACCAAAACCTCCGTAAAAACGCAGAAGTACCTATAATTGAGAAGTTTATTTAGTACTTAAGAGCTTTAATAAAGCAATACAGGCCCATCTAAATTCTAAAGTCTGTGACCCCACGCCACAAGCGTCTAAAGATTCTGATTTCTTTATGAGGAAATACTGAAGCGGTAAAGAAGCAGCAATCATCCTTCATCCACGCTAAAGTTATTTTTGAATCTAAGAACTCCAAATTAATAACAGCACACTACACCTAATTCTCAACACTTCCAGTCTTTCAATATCGATACGATCCTACGTTTTGCTAAAGTATTAATTATCTGATTCTTTCCACAAATTCAATCGCTCATAATTACACAACTATTTTTTAATATTCTAAATGGATCATCATTTAGTCATATAAAAATTTACTTAATATTTTTAAGCGCACAACCGTTAATTTTTTTTCTTTCATTACGATGTGGAAGTATACCAATTATTGTTTCAATATATAAAGGATAACCCGTGCCTCATCGATCAAAATTAAGCATTTGAAAATGGATTTATTTATATATATATATATATATATATATATATATATATATATATATATATATATATATATATATATATATATATATATATATATATATATATATGATTTTGTTCTAAAATTGTAAAATGACATCTTTAACAGGACATACGAAAAACAAAAGTCCAGATGCCATTTTCTGTCGTCTCCAACACATAGGAAAAGATAATGCTTTTGGTCTTCATGCACAGTTAAAAGCCTATTAAATGTTTCAGTTTTACCCCTCTTGCGGCTGTATCATTAACAACACTAAGATTATGGAATGTTTCTTGTAGTTGTAAATAAGAATCGTCCCTATCCCTAAGACTGGACTGAGATTCAGCAAGCTTGTTTGGTGCTCATCTCTAAACCCCCTTGTCCCGAATCCCATCTCCACCTGTAACCTTGATTCCGTCCGCTACCCACCCTAGCCACAACTAAACGGGATTTTTACGACCCGCTCGGCATTCCGATTCGAACCCTCGTGAGCGACGGAGCAGAGCCAGCCGACCAGGTGCTGTATTGCTTTTGCTTGCGCACTGTCGATTGCCTGTTGTACGTCCCGCCTCGTCCGTGGTGCTCGATTACAACTGGCAAAGGAAAACCCATCCCCGGGTTGAAGCCGCCAAGGAAGAGCATGCCGACATCCTTCGTCCAGGCTGCCAGAGACCGTAACGAGCGGTAAGTCTCGTTTTAGTTGTTCCGTCGTGCATTTGTTTCCAACAGCTTTCCCGCAGTCTGAAGAGTGCACAACTAATCTACCGCCCACCCTATCTGGAGTTGAATCATAGTTTTGTTTTTTCTTAATTTATTTGCTTTGCATAATTTATTGTTACTTTGTTATTAATTTCTTTGTGTCCAATATATAGTTTACACAGCTCAGTTTTGTTTTATTTTCTGTTTTGTTCATTGAATTGCTTTTAATTGTACTTAATTATCAAACATTCTTTTGGTCTTTCGAGCCTGATCGAATTAGTTCGGGAAATCCAGATCATTTTGCATTAAACAAAAAGGAATAGAATTAAGAACGAGCTGTGTAAATTTTGTTCGCTAGTTTTGCCTGCGTTGTTGCGGCCCGAAATATTGCGTTAGCGTTGCTGTTTTGTGTCCAAGGTCGACCCTTGGCACCCTAATTTTACCTGCCTCTCGACCTCTCGTGTTTTATATTGTGCCCGAACTTTAACTGTGGAAATCCGCATTTGTTAGAATTAATTTTTTGTCAATTTTTGTTCAAAATGGCCCCGTTTAACAAACGCGAATTAATCGCCACCAAAACGCTAATAGCTAGTCGAATTAGCGAATTTTCCGAGTTTGCAGAAGCTGCCACAATTGATATATCGGTGCAAATGTTAAAATTGAAATCCAAGATGCCCGACGGCTTATATGCCAAATTCAATGCAACACTCGTGAAATTAATGAGCCAAGTAAGTGAAAAAGGGCTTGTTGACTTGGACACAATACGCAAACAGACAGATAACTAATATTTTAATATCATCGACATTTTTGAGCAAATATTCCCTGTCCCAAGTCCGGTTTTGTCGGGATCGAAAGTTAGCCAGCAAAATGCCAAAAGTGAATGTAAAATTACCCAAAATAGAGATTCCCAAATTTGCTGGTGACCTCAAATGTTGGCAAACCTTTATAGATTTGTTCGATAGCCTCGTACATAACCACGAGGAATTATCTTTCATCGAAAAATTTAATTATTTAATTACCTCGTTGACTGGCGAAGCCTTATCTTTAGCAAAAGCGATACCCCTAACATCAGGCAATTATAAGGTCGCCTATGACAGCCTTTATGAACGTATCTCTAAAAAGCGTCGATTAGTGAGCACGCACTGGCAGTTGATAAGAGAGTATCCCCTCTTGCAAAGCGAGAATCCCAGAGAATTGCGTAAGCTGTTAAACATCTTTAATGAAAATTTATCCATATTAAAACTTTTAAATTTTGATGTAGACGCTTGGGAAATCCCAAGCGTTCTAATAATAGCTCCACTAAAATAAAATTATTTTAGTGGAGCTATTATTAGAAAAATGAGATAAATCCACTCGAAAACGTTTTGAGCTTCAGGTAAACGATTACGAAATTCCAAGCTATTGTGATCCTAAAGCTTTCCTGCTTAAACAATGTGCAGTCTTAGACACAATCCACAGCTCGAACGAAGGATTAAATTCCCCTAATGTCAGTAGTGCCGGCAGAGCAAATAAAGAGAATTTTGAATCACGAAACCGTTCGATGCGACAAACTAGAAACTTTGTCACCCAATCCGTTGCCACCACCTCTCCTTTCGACTCCGATTCATGTTGCAGATTTTGTAAAGCTTAACACACCATTTACCGGTGCAACTCGTTTCTAGCACTCGGTCCACAAGAGCGTTTTGCTGTGACCAAGCGTCTTCGTTTGTGTTTTAACTGTCTACAAAGCACGCATAGCGTGCCACAGTGTAGATCGAAATATTCCTGCTAGCATTGCATTCGAAAACATCATACCTTGCTCCATCTCAAGCCGATAAATCGCAGTGAACCGCTTAATGCCCCTCAAATCACGGAGCCCCCAACTGCCACTGTCACCAATGCCTGCGCTAGCATCAATTCAATTAACGGTCAATCCGCGACCGTACTATTATCTACCGCGATGGTAGAAATTCGGGATCATTCAGGCTCTTACAAAAGGGTAAGAGCGCTGGTTGATACTTAATCACAATCCAGTTTCATCAGTAAAGACTGTTTTACGCATTTGAACCTTCCGCGATTGTCCTCTACCACAGTCGTGCGTGGTTTATGTCAAGCACCTGTCAGACATTCCCACGGCTCTACCTCCTGCATAATTAGACCAATCGATACCAACTGCTTTCTGGATCTAGATGTTATGGTTTTGCCTAAAATTTGCTCGCCCTTACCCACGTATAATGTAAACCCTTGTGAGTGGCCTCACCTGCGGGGTCTACAGTTGGCCGACCCAAATTGGGCTATTTCCGGGCCCATAGGCTTACTGCTGTGCGCAGATGTTTTTGCTTCGATATTGAGAGATGGTGTCATTCCATCATTCTCAGCGGGGTTGCTAGATCCCCACCTGAGCGCCTCCCCAGGTGGCGGATAGGGGAACGCCTGCTAGATATAGCGGCTACCGGGGAAATAAAATACTCGGGTCGGACCAAAACTAGCAACAACAATGGCACCGATAATGCCGGTATAAGCGGTATGCCTCAGCAGCCAACGGTCTGACAAAAGCGGATGAGTAACTGAGGTCAGGGCACTCTCTTGTCCCAGGGGAGAGAAATCGCCCCTAAAGGCAGAAGAACCAAACAGGTCAATGGCAGGGGAATGCAGAAGGCAAGGGGAAATCACTGCATTAAAGATCCACAAGGATTTCCCTTGGTACAATCATCATGGCAAAGTTCAAATCGAAATTTTCCGGAGTTAATATTCTCCCAATCGGATCTCCGGGGGAGACAGTTTTGAATGAAGCTAACTAACAAGTCAAACAACATAAACAAGAAAAAAAAAGAACAACCTTAAAATCGGAACGTGGAATGTAACCAGTATGTACGAACCAGGTAAAGCCCACAATGTAGCGCAAGAGATGAACAGAATGGATATAGATGTTCTGGGGATCAGTGAAACAAGATGGACAAAGGAAGGAAGATGTGAAATTGGTAGCAAACATATAATTTACTACTCAGGTAGTAAGGACAATCAGCACAGACACGGAGTGGCAATCATGCTACGGAAACACTTGTCCAACTCAGTCATTAACTTTATTCCGTTCTCTGAACGTGTGATGCTATTACAGATAAAATTAGAACACAGGAAACTAAATTTAATACAGGTTTATGCACCCACGGCGCACAAAGAGGACGAACAAATAGAAATATTCTATGAAGAAATCAACGATGCCATTAAGCAGACAAAAAATTGAGATATTACAGTTCTATTAGGCGACTTTAACGCCAAGGTTGGGACAGGCAGGGTGCAAAACGTTGTTGGAGATTATGCCTTAGGGGAACGAAATGAAAGAGGCCACCGACTTATCCAGTTCTGTCAAGAGCATGAAATGGTGATTACCAATACTTTATACAAATTACCGCCAAGAAGATTGTATACTTGGGTATCACCTCAAGACAATAAGGAAAAAAATTGTCCATAACCAGATAGATTATCTACTAATTGACAACAGATACAAAAATAGTATAAAATCAATAAAGGCATACCCAGGCGCAGACGTGAACTCAAATCATAATCCTATAATTGCAAAAATGGAAGTTCGGCTTAAAAAAATTGCCAGTAACATCAGTTCATACTCGTATTGACTATAAGTGCCTAGAAAATGAGGCGTACAAGGAAAAAGTGAAAAAGGATATCGATAGGAATCTGAAAAGCAGAAAAACTTCTCCAGATGATATCAACCTAAATTGGCTGTCATTCAAATCTTCTTTAGTAACATCAACAGAAAAACATTTACAGAAAAAGAAAAGAAATAAAAATAAGGGATGGATGACAGAAGAAATCTTGGCACTTATGGACAAACAAAGACATAACAAAAACAATAAGAACGAATACAAAAAACACACAAAAAGAAATTCGCTATAAAATTCGACAGGCCAAGGAAGCTTGGTTTACAAAAAAATGCGAAGAGATCGAAAAACTAGAAAAAGATCACGACGCACATAATCTTCATAAAAAGATAAGGGAAGCAACAAGACTTACAAGAAAACAGGAAACTATGTATTTATTACACGAAAATGGGAAAATAATAGCAGATGTTGAGAGAAAAATAAAATTGTGGAAGGTGTATATAGAAAAACTATTTCAAGACAATCGGGTGAAAGACGAAGGGAAGGTAGAAGAAAGTGGCTGGAGAGGCAGGCGTGTAAATAGCCGCTCGCGTGGATGCGGTGTGGGATACGATACCGATGCGGCTCGTAAGGACCAAAAAATGGAGAGGCAGGCGTGTAAATAGCCGCTCTCGTGGTGCGGTGTGGAAACGTAGTACGGCTCGTGGTGGAAGGTCAGCCGATAAGGCCAAAATCGTCCCTTAAACGGCCGTCGCGTTAGCGGATGGGGGCGGCTACCGATATCAACCAATGAATTGCCAAATCGCTCACCTGAATCGGCTTCGGCTTCGGCTTCGTCGGCGATTCCAAGGTGGCCACCTCTGCGATGCGGATCTGGTATCTTCGGGATGTTGAGACACGACCAAATTGGCCGAGCTGCGATGCGTGAATATTTGCAGGGTGTTGAATATGCGTGAATGTATGCGGGGATGCGAAATGTTTCTGATGTATGCGGGTTAAGACACGGCGGTAGTGGCCGCGCTGCGGGGCTTGAAAATGCGAATTTATGCGGACTAAGACACGACCGAACTGGCCGCGCTGCGGGGCATGAATGTCGGCTGAGCAAAGCCCATGCCGTTTGTGTGCGACGGCAAAACGTAGCTGATATCAAAGGCTCGCATGCCGCCGCGATATAAAGCGGTTCAAGGGCGAAAAGGCCGCCACACCAGTGGCCCTGATATAACTGTAGAAGAAATAAAATATGCCATAAAAAATACGAAAACCGGAAAAGCACCTGGACCAGACAATCTCCCAAGTGAAATTCTTAAGCTGCTAGAAGAAGAACATATTAATACGCTACAAGAATTATTCAACAGTATATACACAACTGGCATTATTCCGGAAGAATGGTTGATCTCCACATTTGTAGCCATTCCAAAAAAGAATAACGCCCGACACTGCAACGAGTATAGGACAATTAGCCTTATGTGTCACACACTAAAAGTATTTCTTAAAATTATCCACCACAGATTATATAGAAAACTAGAGGAGCACATAGGGAACACACAATTCGGGTTTAGGAAGGGACTGGGAACGAGAGAAGCACTTATGACATACAATATATTAATCCAGCGGTGTCTTGACATGAACCAAGACGTCTTTGTTTGCTTTATAGATTACAATAAAGCATTTGACAAAGTAAAACATAACATCCTAATGAAATTGCTGAAAAATAAGAATATAGATACAAGAGACCTCAGAATTATTGCCAATCTTTACTACAATCAAAAAGCGACAATACGTATAGAAAACCGAACATCAGAAGAAATCGAGATCAAACGAGGAGAACAAGCAAGAAATGTATTCTTAAATATGAGAAATGTCCTATGCAGCAAAGACCCCTCCCATGGACATTGAACAAACATCTTATGAAAAATTTAGAAGCATTAGAGATGTGGACATATAGGAGAATTCTGAGAATCTCATGGGTCGAAAAAATCAGGAATACGGATGTCTTAAACAGAGTGAATAAACAGGAAACGCAAATATTGGATGAAATTAAACGGCGCAAACTTCAATATTTGGGACACGTGATGCGGGGGGAACATTATTATCTGTTGCAACTTATCATGCAGGGAAAAATCAAGGGCAAACGTAGTGTGGGAAGAAGAAGGATGTCGTGGCTGCGCAATCTTAGAGAATGGTATAACTGTAGCTCCAATCAACTCTTTAGAACAGCAGTTTCAAAAGTGCAAATTGCTAGGATGATTTCCAAACTCCGTAGCGGAGATGGAACATAAAGAAGAAGAAGTCATTCCATTGGTGAATGGATCTCCCGCGGCCATTAATACTAACTTCGGTTGGCTATTGACAGGTTCAACGTCATTAGCGCAAAACCAGCCAATAAAACACTCCTTTCCAGCGCTCCTGGAAACTTGTGACAGTCTTTTGAAACGCTTTTGGGAAATAGAGAAGGTGCCCAATGTTGCACACAAATCCACAGAAGATGAGCTAATGGAAAATTGGTTTTCTAAAACTCATTTTCGCCTGCCTTCTAGTCGTTTTGGTGTTTTTTCCTTTTAAGGAAAATAATCACCCAACGTTTGGAAAAACCATTAAAATGCCGAGAACCAGTTCTTCCCACAATGTATAATTCATTTATTGCCGAATACATCTTTTCTGGGCATATGTCCCTTGTTAGAAAAGTCCCGCCATTTTTTTCTGATTGTTTCCGCATACTACACCATTGCATTCTAAAAGAACAATCCGACGGCCCTAAGATCAGAGTCGTCTTTGACGTATCTGCGAAAGACCCTACCAGGATGTCATTGAACGATACCATTTTCGTCGGTCCAAAGCTGCAGAACGATATTTCCGTCATTCTTTTTCGATTTCGAACTCGTCTCTTTGTTTTTACCTGTGACATCCGTCAAATTTATAGACAGATAACAATGCACGAGGAAGATCGCCGATTTCAATTGATTCGCTGGAGATTTTCGGATTCAGAACAAATCAGCAGTTATGAACTCAATCATTCCTGGCAATTAGAAGTGTTCTTCAATTAGCCGATGAAGAACACGATCAGTTCCCTCTTGCCTCATAATGTTTGCGTACTTATTTGTACATAGACGACATCGCGACTGGCGCGGATACTTTAGGTGAAGTCGAGACGTTGAAACAACAATTAACCTATTTATTAAAAAAAGATAGTTTTGAGCTCCGTAAATGGTCAAGTAGTTATCCCCCCTACTGAGTGATTTGCCTCCCGAACATTGCCTCGCTAGTTCCATCGCCTTTGGTTTGGACCCTGTTTCTATAAAGGTCTTAGGTTTGCAGTGGCTGTCCTCATCAGATGTATTTTCATTTTCAGTCACGCCGCTTAACAAGTCCTGTTGTAAACGAACAATTTTGTCCGAACTAGCAAGAATCTGTGAGCCACTTGGCTTCCTAGCTCCTGTGACGTTTTTTGCCAAACGATTAATGCAGTATTTGTGGACCTTGGGTCTTGGTTGGGATGACCAGGTACCTGCAGACGTCGTTACGAAATGGGAAAATTTTAAAGCATCCGTGCCGTTATTAAGCAATATGTCAATTCCTCGTTGCTGTAAAGGGTCTGCCACATCAACGTATCATTTACATGCATTTTGTGATACTTCCGAAGCGGGGTACGCAAGTGTAATTTACGTTCATCGATGAAGAGCAGACAGTAAAGACATTTCTAATCATGGCAAAATCGAAAGTGGTCCCCTTAAAACGATTGTCAGTCCCAACGTTGGAATTGTGTGCCGCCGTGTTACTTTCCAATCTGGTGGCATTCGTAATAGAAACCTCTAAGTCATGTATTATATTCGATGAAGTCATTGCTTGGAGTGATTCTACCGATGCCCTTTCGTGGATCTGTTCTTCTCCTCACCAGTGGAAGTCTTTTGTGTCTAATAGAGTCACACATATACAAGAAAGAGTACCACCCAATTCGTGGAAACACGTTCGCTCCGATGACAACCCTGCTGACCCCCCATCCCGGGGTTTATTGCCTCAAGATCTCGCATCCTGTTCCTTATGGTGGGCGGGTCCCTCATGGTTAAAGGATCATCCCGATTCATGGTCACTACGAAATACCTTATCGACGTGCCTAGATGATTTAGCATCTGAAAAACGAATCGTGTCATTCGTTGCCCAAACCAAAACTTCGGTAACTGACAATTTGCTGACTCAGTTCTCATCATTACGAAAAATTCAGGGGATCGTAGCGTTCTGTTTTAGATCTTTCAATATCTGTCGTAAAAGGAACCCTCCACAAACGGGCGCCTTGAGTGAGTTAAAATTATTCAATGCCTTATTGATGATAATAAAAATGGTTCAAGCCAAGTTCTATCGCCAAGAATTAGATAAACTACACAACAATTTGCCGTATGCCAAATCTTTACAAAGATTAACTTCTTTCGTGGGCCAAAACGGTATACTGGGGGAGGGCGGGCGTCTTCAGGAAGCCAACCTGCCGTACAACACAAAATATCCCGCTCAACTCCCCCGTAAACATAAGATAACGAAGCTTATAATCAAAAATATCCACGAGACAAACTTGCATTCTGGTGTGAGTGGGTTTCCTGTAGACAGTGTAATAAAAGCTGTCATTAGAAGGATTTCTTGTTATGAGAGTATCTAGGAAGGGAAGGAAATAGTTATGTTTAATTTCCATGGTAAATTTGATATTGGTGCGGATTTGGTTGAGGTGGGAAAGGAATTCTGGAAGAGTATCGTGTCCATGAGGCCAGATAACAAAAGTGTTATCGACATATCGTCTCCAGCAGGTAGATTTAAGGTGAAAAGAGGCGAGGGCTTTTGTTTCAAAATCGGTCATAGAAAGGTTTGCAATGACAGGTGAAAGTTGGGAACCCATAGGAGTACCATTAGTTTGGCAGTAAAAATTATTTTGGAGGGTAAAGTAAGTATTGGATAGGCAATGGTTTATTAGGGAGAGGATATTGTTATTTATATTATGCGTTGACTTTAATAACTGTAGGGTATCAGGAATTGGAACGTTTGTAAACAAAGAAACTACATCAAAGCTGACCATGATGTCACCTTTGCGTATAGGGAAGGTTTTCATTATTTCTAGGAAATGATAGGAGTTTCGAACGTAGGATGATGCCTGCTCTGTGAGAGGTTGGAGAGTCTTGGCAAGGTATTTGGCTAGGTTGTGGGTGGGAACGCACTAACTATAGGGCGTAAAGGAATGTTTTCTTTGTGAATTTTTGGGAGACCATACAATTTTGGAAGTCTGGAAGATTTTTCTCGGGGTATGAGGAGTTTCTTGGTATCGGATGATAGGTTGTAGTTAGTAATAAGGGTTTTGGTTTTCTTTTAGAGGTAGGTAGTGGGATTAGTAGGTACATGGAGATAATCAGAGGATTTAAGTAAATTGTGCATCTTACCGATGTAGTTCGCAGTATTTAGGATCACTGTAGCGTTGCCCTTATCTGCCTGTAAAATAGTAATAATATTTTTTTTACTATTTTACGCAGTGGCGAAGCAATCTCCCAAATTTGAGGACCCTCTATTTGACCTTTGACCAATCAGTTTCAAAATCACTAGTAAACAAGCCTTTTTGGTCACCTGTCGATTGATGAAAACAGAATTTGGAAATTCCCAGCCGTTCTCGAGTTTTTGTTCGGCCGGTCGGACGGACAGACGGACAGACGGACAACACGAAGTTAGTAAGTGACTCCGTTTCGCTTTGTCACTTAATAATGGTAAGGCTCTAACGCCCCGCATGGGAGCTCGGCCTGCGAACTGAGAAGTTCTCATATGTCCAACTTTCCTGTCTAATTGTCGCTTACCATCTCTGATATAGGGTGATGTGGTAAGCACCGCGCCTTAGATAACCGCCATTATTATCCCTTGCTTGAACGAAATTACTCTATTATTTTCAGTGAGTGAATAGGTCAACCGCCAGGCATCAGATAGATACAGAATTATGGCAGAGGACCAGAAAACATTTATTTACAGTTTAATAATCTGAGCCATAAAATTAAACATAAACTAGACACTTACGGAACATACACATACAGAAACAGAATCGACGCTGTTTCAAATATCGCAAACTTGTAAAAAGTTATCTGATATATTATTATAAAAAAATATTGCTTATTATCAAAACACCAAATAATATTTGGAGAGGCAGGCGTGTAAATAGCCGCTCTCGTGGATGCGGTGTTGGATACGATACCGATGCGGCTCGTAAGGACCCAAAAATGGAGAGGCAGGCGTGTAAATAGCCGCTCTCGTGATGCGGTGTGAAAACGTAGTACGGCCCGTTTGGAACGGCAACCGAGAAGGCCCAAATCGTCCCTTAAACGGCCGTCGCGTAAGCGGATGGGGGCGGCTACCGATATCCACCAACGAATATTGCCAAATCGCTCACCTGAATCGGCTTCGGCTTCGGCTTCGTCGGCGATTCCCAGGTGGCCGCCTCTGCGTTGCGGATCGGGTTTCTGCGGGTAGCGAATGTTCTTGCGGGTGAAGACACGACCAATTGGTCGCGCTGCGGATGGCGAGTTTCTTGCGGGTTGAGACACGACCAAGTTGGCCGAGCTGCGATGCGTGAATGTGCGGTGTTAAAACACGACCAAATTGGCCGCGTTGCGGATTGCGAATGTATGCGGTGTTAAACACGACCAAATTGGCCGCGTTGCGGATTGCGACTGTTTCCGGGCTTCGCGCCTGGCTTGGCGGTAGGTCTTTTCGGGCAATTTGCATTCGCCAGCACCTTTCATATCAAAAGGTGCCGCCGACGGCGTATGCAGACTTGTCGGCTGAGCAAAAGCCCATATGCCGTTTTGTGTGCGATGGCAAAACGTGCAGATATCAAAGGCTCGCATGCCGCCATATAAGCGGTTCAAGGGCGAAAAGGCCGCCACACCATACTCCCCGCCTTGAAAGGTCCTGAGCTTTCAAAAAATTATTACCTTATCAAGGAGCCATTAACAGAGGTTTGAAACAATATTGTCATTAAATTCCTGAAATTAACTATTATATTTCAGGTGCGTTAAGTTGCGGTTAGATTTATATCGTAACAAACTATATATAAATGCCCTATTAATACACTATCTATATATACATGAGTCAGCTAAAATATTGTTTATTGGGTTGTCAAAGGATATAGCTTGGTGACAGGACGTTTGTAGGTACCTGACCCGGTTTTTACTGAATTTAATTCGTTAGAAAAGTGAATACTCTGAATTATTCGAATAACAAAATTTTCAGCGATTTGAATATCTTTAACAGATTGATCACCATTACGTTTTTTGCTCGCAAATTTGAGAATGTACATGAATATGCGCAACAGTTTATTCCACGAACAAACACGGGTGACTATAGAGTCAAAAACACGTGGTTCGACATTCGCGGCTTTAACAACAAACGCTCTCGATTTGAACTCCGGCAGAGTTTCACACTCAGTTGGAATGAATTTTAAAGGCCATTCGCTATTTGACTGATGAAGCCAAGCAGGGCCATTCCACCACAGCGAGTGTTTAATTAAATCAGAAGGCAGCATGCCGCGTGAAAGGCAATCGCTAGGATTCTCTTTCCCGGACACATGATTAAAGCAAGCGGCAGATAAATTATCGTGTATTTTAGCAATACGATTGCTGACAAAAATAGACCACCTATGTGGCGATGAGTGGATCCATGAAACCGCTATTGTAGAATCCGAGAAGGCGTAAACACCTGTAATAGGTACAAGAGCGGAAAGTTTATCGCGGACCACGCGAACAAGCTTGGACAGCAGCAAAGCGGCGACAAGTTCTAATCGAGCTAGCGTTGTTATTTTAACTGGAGAAACCTTTGACTTTGCACATAAAAGACGGACGGTGATATTACCTCCAGGATCAGTGATGTGTAAATAAACACAACAACCGTAACCACTGAAGCTCGCGTCACAAAAGGCTACGATGTTCACTACAGCTTTTCCCACAATGCCAATATGGCGCGGAATTTTTAGAGAAGAGAGTGCGGAAAAATCGCGTGCAAAAGCTGAAAAGCGACTGATGATGGATTCCGGAGGAACCTCATCCCAGTCTATTTTAGCTAACCATAGTTCCTTAATAAGAATTTTGGCGTACAGCACAACTGGAGCTACAACGCCAAGTACGTCGAATAAGCGGGCAACTAGCGATAGAATCGTGCGCTTTGTGCATTTATCTTCTACAGCGACTGTTGTTAAAGAAAAGTAATCGTCAGCAGGATCCCAGGTTAAACCAAGGATTTTAAAATTGTAAATATAGTTACCCATGCCAGAAAAATTTACTGGTAAGCGGTGAGACTCGGGAAGAACCTCCAATAAAGCGGGTGAATTAGTGGCCCATTTGACAAGGTCGAAAGAGCTTAATTTAAATAAATCGATTAATTCGCGAGACAATCGCATGGCAGTCTGTTCATCGGGAACCGAATCGACATAATCATCCATGTAAAACTGAGTTTCTACCAGTTTAGAAGCCTCAGTTGCGTAACGTACGCATAGCTAGGTAAGGGCTAGGCTTTAGCCCGAAGGGTACGCGGTCAAAATTGTAAGTGCGAATAGGTTCGTTCCTACTGAAACGAAATAAAATTCGTAAGTATTTACGATGGTGCTCGTTTACTCCGATGCGCAAAAACATTTGTTTTATATCAGCGGTCATTGCTATTGGGAATGTACGAAAGTCGAGTAACAACGAGAACAAGTCGGCCTGCAAATTAGGTCCGACATGCAAAATGTCATTAAGTGACAGCCCTGAGTGCGTTTTAGCACTAGCGTCTAAAACGATACGGATGCTGTCCTTATCTGGTCTGACAACGGCGTGATGCGGTATGTAGTAACCCTCCTCTGTCAATTCAGAGTCAGGCACCTGGGACAAATACCCTGCGTTATATAATCGGCGATAGTTTTATTATAATTTTCGCGTAGGGTTGGCACGCAATCGAATTTACGCTCGAGCGCAAGTAGACGACGGTGAGCCAGAGCGCGTGAATTACCCAGCTCCGAGGGGTTTCGATAAAAGGGTAAATCAACAAAATATCTGCCGTCTTTAAATAAAATCGAAGAGTTAAAGTTATTTTCGCAATCTAATTCATCTGGACTAATAAAACGTTGAGATGGAATTTCCTCTAACTCAAAGAACTTCCGTAAACTTGACTCAATGTCAACGTTAGCAAGCGCGGTAAACGAAGATGTAGTACTATGTAGGCAGGTTGCATCATAATGACATGCAATATCTCCCATAAGTACGTAACCAAAGCTGGTTAATATAGCGGGTGGTGCGCGATTACCAGAATCGACCCTATCTCCCAAATAAATATAAGGAAACAGTTGAGCACTAAGAACAACGTCAATTTCTCCCGGTACATTCCAGGATAAATCGGCAAGCGGTAAATTATTTAAATATGACATATCTTCATTTAATGTAATGAAATTTGCGGAAGTTTGTCTGTAATACAGTCAACTACTAAAGCACGAATGTAATATTTGTTGTTAGGATTAATTCGCGATTCTATTGCGAAATTAATAAAACCGTGTACAGGTCGCGAGGTCATACCAACATCTTGTAAAGATGAATTGCGTAATTTAATTATGGGAATGTTCAAGCGTTTACAACAATCCATAGTAATTAAGTTATTTTGCGACCCGTTGTCTATTAAACACCTGACGACGAGCGTATTTCCGTTTTTTCCATGTGCATAGATCTGTGCGGTCGATAACAATATAGCCGAACTCGAAGCCGCCGCACTAAGTGATACAGAAGACGTGTAAGGTTGCGTTGCTGAATGCGCTGACTCAGCTATTATGGGCGCACGGTTACCTGCTTGCGGTCCAGCCGCCACAGACGGCTTTATTCGGCGCTCATTCTTTAAGTTGGAAAAATGCAGTAAAGAATGATGCGGTTTTTTACAAATTTTACAAACGTTGCGTGATTTACATTTAGTTAACGAGTGAGATAGACTTAAACAGTTTATACAGCCGCGTTTCGCTTTAATTAACTCGAAACGCGCTTGCGGTGATTTCATATTTTTAAATTCAAGGCAGCGAAACAGCTGGTGTTCTCTGTCGCATAGCGGACAACGCGTATTAAAAATCTGTTCACTCGACACAAACGACTTGCAGGCACCTTGTGCGCCACGGCCAAGGCTGTGATAAGGTAAACTGGAATTTGCGCGCGGCTTGGTCTGCGAATTATTAACATGCGAGCGCTCGAGTACTTTGACATAATCTTGCGTAAATGAAATAAATTGTTTACAGGAGGGTAATTCTATTCCGCTCACACTATTTTCGAATTGTTGAAGCGTTTGGGGATCAAGTTTTCTTAAACCACAATGTAACAAGACAAAATCTAATAGGTCGGGAATGTTTAACTGTTTTAATGCGGCGATGGACGCGGAATATTTTCTATATATGTATTCAAACTAACAGCATTACCGACGCATCCTTTGATGTCCAGAATGTTATTTAGATAATGACTGCCTAAACTACGTTTATCTTGATACTTTTAACAAGACTATCCCATATAATATTATAAGTATCCCTGTAGGAATAATACCTGCGGTTAATTTTAAAGCGCCATGAATTAATTTACTAATCAAATACTGCATACGCTGCGCGTCAGTCAAATTTGTATTTAAATGCACATTGCTACGAAATATTTCGTAAAATATTGGCCAGCTCTCAGTCTTGCCATCGAAAGAAGGCAGTTCAATTGGCGGTAATTTTACGATACCTCTTTTTTGATCTAATGTAAATGTTTTGCTGTTTGACAATATAAGGTTGCGTTTATATTTAATACTCGAATATAAATCTTCAATAGAATTTAAACATGAGTAGTCTGGAGGAGTCTGATCAATTTCAAACTGCAAATTGTTAATTTCTTCAATTATTGTTTCAAACCTGCTGTATAATTCACTAATAGCTTCAGTTTGAGATAAAAATAATTCGTTTGAGCGTAATTCATAATTTGAAATATTAGTTGACGTATTGTATAAACGATTAAATCGTTCGAAAATCGCCTCTTTTTTGGCAGTTAACTGAACTAATTTTAATTCAAGCTTATCCATTATAAGGGAACTTTACTTGAATAAAGCGTAATAAATTGTATCTGCTACCGATCCGGCTCGTAAGGACCAAAAATGGAGAGGCAGGCGTGTAAATAGCCGCTCTCGTGGATGCGGTGTTGGATACGATACCGATGCGGCTCGTAAGGACCAAAAAATGGAGAGGCAGGCGTGTAAATAGCCGCTCTCGTGATGCGGTGTGAAAACGTAGTACGTTTGGAACGGCAACCGAGAAGGCCCAAATCGTCCCTTAAACGGCCGTCGCGTAAGCGGATGGGGGCGGCTACCGATATCCACCAACGAATATTGCCAAATCGCTCACCTGAATCGGCTTCGGCTTCGGCTTCGTCGGCGATTCCCAGGTGGCCGCCTCTGCGTTGCGGATCGGGTTTCTGCGGGTAGCGAATGTTCTTGCGGGTGAAGACACGACCGTGGTCGCGCTGCGGATGGCGAGTTTTTTGCGGGTTGAGACACGACCAAGTTGGCCGAGCTGCGATGCGTGAATGTGCGGTGTTAAAACACGACCAAATTGGCCGCGTTGCGGATTGCGAATGTATGCGGTGTTAAACACGACCAAATTGGCCGCGTTGCGGATTGCGACTGTTTCCGGACTTCGCGCCTGGCTTGGCGGTAGGTCTTTTCGGGCAATTTGCATTCGCCAGCACCTTTCATATCAAAAGGTGCCGCCGACGGCGTATGCAGACTTGTCGGCTGAGCAAAAGCCCATATGCCGTTTTGTGTGCGATGGCAAAACGTGCAGATATCAAAGGCTCGCATGCCCCCGCGATATAAGCGGTTCAAGGGCGAAAAGGCCGCCACACCAATATTTATTTAGCAAATGAGATAAAAGCAACATATTCCCAGAATAACTTAAAATTGCATTGGGACTTAAAATTTTATAAATAAAGAGTTTATATACCAATAGAATGACTTCACGCATAAGAGCACATTTACCAATCACACCTGACTTCACCTCACTTGTTCAAATCAATAATTACGACATAAGCTTCAGAAGTTTCCAGTTAGATTAGGTTCCAGTAATAACAGAAATAAAATAGTGTCAATAACACTATCTTTGGTTAAAGATCTCGTCACTAAAGAAGGTCTTAGTCCACGTGACATCAAACAACGATTAATAGTGTCACTGGATAAAAAAATAACAACAAAAGCAAAGGGAGCTTACTTGAAGAAGAAGATCATAGCAACGATTTTTGAAATCCAAGAGAATTTTACCAATGAGCAATAGTTTCTTGTATTTCTTAGTCGATTGTCTGTCATTACTGTGCCCTGCGAGAACTCGGTGTTAGCGGAAATGCTTGGGCCTGCTTGAACAATTTTAAGAATTCTTACTGATGAGCTCGGAGGAGAAGCAATTAATCATCGCTTACTCTTACGAGTTTAGGGAAAGTCGTTCCAGGACACATTTTCTAACCGTTTCTGCAGCAATCACTGAAGCTACTCCAAAATCTGGCAATTAGTTGTTTCCATCTTTCCTCTCGAAGAGCAGTTTAGAGCTCAGGTCAGCTCTAGCAGACATCGCCGCATCCGCTGTCATGCTAAAATCAGAATGGTGCCTCCGTCACCTCCAGCTCCGACTGCTAACTTCTTTGAGATCTTTAGGAACCGAAAGACGATATTAAAATTTTCACCGTTTTCAGCTTTCGCCTGGACACGCCAACTCGTCCGGTAAGCATTTTCCCATGAAAACGGATTTCTTCTCTGCTTGGCCTTCTATGGAGAAGGCAATTTATAACAACAAGATTAATTTCTTTAAAGTTGTAAATGTCACGGATGGAATCTTCATTTATACTGCTATATTTGGAGCTCACCGATGGCTGACCGTCTTCCCGAGCTAGTATTATTTCCACCTGCTTAATGCAGATAAGCCTTTGCGTGCCGTTATGCACAGCGCACCGAAATATGTTCTAATGGAGGAGTTGAGGTAGGAGCTCCTGGACAGTGACAATCCCATCCTTAACCTAAAGTATTTATATGTAATATGAGAAAGGGCTCTAACCATAAACCAACGCCACTCTATTGGAAAAGTCAAAGAGGATACATCACCTACGAGCCGCCATGAATTTTACTGCGGTCGTAGAACAGCTAAATAAAACGAAAGTTGTGGGCAACTTGCCAGCGCGGTAACGACCAACACTTTGGAGAGTGTAGGAAGCCTCTGAGTGAGTCCACCAACCTCTTGGGATGTCCAATATTTCATAAGTTGGCGCCTCGTCAGCCGGCGACTACACCAGATCACACGCTGTAATGCTTCGAGGGGGTCGGCATTAGCAGTTGGTTTCAAAACATGGAATCATTCATATTTTTGGTAGCCCTTTAAAATATCACGATCCAAAACCCTTGAAGATATCAGTACTCTCTTAGCCATGTTTGGGAAACATTGAACATTTAGAATACATCTAAGCATCTGCTAACGCGGAAGTGCTTAAAAGTTACACTACCTTCTAACTCTAGGGCTTCAAAGATGAAAAAAGAATGAAAGATTTATTTTTGAAAATGAGTCCACTGTTTATTTTTTCTAGTAGTATAGAATTCTTGAGTTCTGGAAGCAACAAAGTCATTGAAGACAGTTTCAGTATCCACATAATTATTAAAGCACTTCTCTTGCAGGAAGTTGTCTAGATGCTGGAAGATAGGTAAGTGATCTAGCGAGTAAGGCAGATTTTTTCAACTCAGTTCGTTTAACTTTTATAGCGTCCGTTCTACAACATGACGAAGAATCGGACTTTTTCTTTTGACCAATGACGGATGCATATTTGTGATATGCTAGACTTTACTGTCGTGTCGTGTTACCCGGATTCAAGAAGCTGCAATGGATTTGGCCGGCTGCAAACTACCAAAGAGCCACTATGACATACTTTTGGTGCAATATTAGCTTTGGAAAGTGTCTTCATGAGTGGCTTCATCGTGAGCCAACGACTGAGCTAAAAGTTGCCCGTTGTCGTAGAGAATCTCCTTTTTATCGCACGTTAAAATACGATCTAGAATCTAGTAGTTTTGATGCCCAAAAGAATCCCAGAGTAAACTTTGTAAAGGCATTTTTTATTTTCATTATGGTCGTGCGGCAGAAATTTATCTAACTTTTTTAACTTGTCAGTTTGATTTAGGGGGTCATTGGTGGTCGTTGTTCTTACACTAAGTTTTTCTGTAGGCTTTTGACTTTTTTTATCTTTAAGCGTCTCATCTCCGGCTCAATATTTTTAGAACTAACGTTGGCCAAATGCGCTGCTCATGTTACGATACCTATCTGCTGCTTCATGGCTTAGCCTAAATTAGTATAAGAATATGGCATACAATTATTTCTTTTCATGATTTATCTTACAGATAAAAAGAAAGAAATAAAATTAGTAACAGAAAAATGCAAAGCGGAATTTACGCTTCAAAGTGATATATATAATATGAACATATCAAGCAAACGGTGTACTCAAAAATAACAGAGCAAATTTAAATATGAAAACAAACATTATTTTCGGGGCAATCTGGTAATTATAAATACTTACCTTTTGCTGTACATCATATTTTTTAATTATTAAGTCAGTAAATATCTTGTTTGTCAATTTATTTAAGCAAAAATATATGTGGCAAATTAAAATTATAAAGCTGCAGTTTTTAATTATATTAACAAATTTAATTCTAAACAGAATTGTATGCTTTTATCTCTGTTATCAACTTCAAAAGTTTTGTGTTAACTTTTTTAAAAACTATATGTAAAGAAATCTGATAAAGCTGGTTTCAGTTATAGAAGCTGCGCATTATTTTTACGATGGTACAGATTTTTATTTTTTAATGCGGCCGTAAAACAGAAAGGCTTGCAGGAACTTTATGAGAGCCAAACATAAATATTACATTTGCATGCAGGCGAATTAATATTTCAGCAGGATCAAATGCGGTATGAAAGTTGCATCTCTGCAAAAACCTTCAGCTAAATATTTATGATTATTGGAGTTTCCGATTTTTATTTTAATATTTTAACATGGCTGTGGCTACGAGAAAATGCTCGGTTCCCTTTAAAGCCCATATATATCATATTTATTATTTAAAGGGGTATATATAGCATATCTCGGGGGTGAAAAGTTAAATAAATAAAAGCATACGAAAATGCGCGGCAACTATCGCGTTGAAAACAAAGCAAATTATTTGAGTTTTTTGTATTTTCTCGTAAATATTGTAAAGCTCTATAATAACAGAAAATAAATGTATATTTTGATTTTAATCTTTAATATAAAAGTCAACAACATTATCCTCGTGAATATGTGTTTTATTTTGTAGGTGAGGCTTATAATTAATTAGTTGTTTATAATTAATATTAAGTAACAAAATTCACAATCCATACAACAATAAATAATTTGTTTGGTTAAATTCGATTCAAAAGCGACCATTAGGGGTTACCAAAAAAGAATTAATTTTTAAATTAGATATATTTTATGGACTCGTTGTCTCGGTTTTATCGCTGGGAGAGATTTAAAATAATCATTTTTATGTTTAAATATCCAGGAGGGTTATTTATAATTTGTGGAATAAAAACGTGTTGAATACTATTGAGAATTAAAATTTAAGTGATTTTTGTTATTTTTAAAGTTAGCTTACACCAGTATCGTACACTTACGGACTGATCAAAGATTACTAGCAACTATAAACGAAAAGAAATATTGCAAAAGATACGAACAGATTACTTCCTTAGTAGCCATATACATATGTGATCACGTATTCCACGTAACGGAACGAGTCAACCACGATGCTTACTTTCGGCTGAACCAGACTACTGGCTGGATCGTTGATCATTAAGACCACTCTGCTGATTGAGCGCCGGTCTTCGTTTTTTGTACAATCGGCATGCGAGTAAGCAGCCAATTATAGGCAATAGTAACATCTAAACTTTCTGTTAAGTATTGGAAGTCGCACTTAACGGCATTCCAATGTGTGACTGATGCTCACTTCAAAAACTGGATCAATTGGTTAACCGAATAAGTCAGCGAGGTGATCGCCTGACGGTAAAACATGTTGGATACTTCTTCGGACTGGCTATTTATATGTTATTTATGTTGGTAGGCAAAGCGACGTTATTACAATCGCTCATGCCACATTTTTCAAGATATTTTGCATGTAGGCCATCTGGTGAATTTGAAATTTACTTTGACTACGGTTGAGATCAATATCTAGGTCAAAATAACAGGTGGTCAAACCGCTGGTGACGTAAATTTACTTTTTATTCTTTTATTTAATTTTAATACCCACGCTGAATCATGTGCAAGGTCGTCATCCAGACACAAGGCCAAATAAAATTATTTGTCTTCGATGGCGTATAGAAACGGATCAACTCATGATGACTTTATCCTGACTTTATTTAACACACCATTGATCTAATTATGTGTGGCGCTTGCTTGAGGCCATATAAACTTTTTTAAAGTTTTGTCTAATTTCTCTGGTTGTTCCATATAGTTTTCTTTTTTAAGACATCTTATCCTAGCTGATATATTCCCTAGGCGTTGGTCGCACCTGTGGTTAACAAAATAGTCACTTTCAGGATCAGACAGGCTTTATATCTGCCACGTCGCTGTTAGAATTTGTCTTGGTAACGAATATCCACGAGTACTTTCTTTTCCGACCAACTGGCAGATGTCACAAAATCTTTTTTTATCATTAATTATACATACTCTTCCCATTCAGGAGAAATTTAACTTCGACCAATATTGTTAGTGTAATATCGGCTACAAAGTCCAACGTTGTAGCAATTAACGCACACACTACCTAATGCTATTTTGATTTTGCACGCATTATTTTGTACTGGTCCGGTACAATTTCAATAATGTTCTTGGTCTCATAGTTTCTGACCTTTTTATTGACCTGGCGGCTTATGGTCTCGTCGCTCGTGACCACTTTCTGGTCGCTTTGCTTTTAAAATTTCCCCGTTTGACCTTGCAAAACAACACATAAACGTTGCTGCCAATTTTGCGTAGACAACCAATATTGACCTTTTGGCCAGTCCAAACTGTATAATGTACGGCCACCAAGTCATTCGCGCGCCAAGTAATTTCTGATAAGTACGATTTTGGCCCGCATGTCGCACAGTAATTTTACCATTGCCATCATCCATTTACATTTTTATTGTGTAGTCCGAGCGCATGCGCTGTACCCTATGATTGCAAACTTTGGTCACGTCTAAAATATCGGTATCACATCAACCACTTTAACTTTTGTTTGCAACCACACCGAAAACAACATATCATTGATATCGTTGGACACAACCGTACAAGTCATCCATCAAACGGTTGATCAAACATTTTGTGGGTCTAATAATGTCAAACTCACTAATGATTCTTAAGATGAGGCGTTTACATGACAGCCACAATCTCAATGTTTACTTAAGTTTTTCGTCGCGTCCGAATCACTGCTTGGAACTTTTTATGCATATTTATGACATTTATCTTTAGACATCTCTTTTACGTCACAAGGTATGTAGCCAAGTCTAAGATTCGGCTTATCATTACATTAGTTTTCGTATGTTATTAAGGATAAGTACGTTATCATGCTCAACTATTGATGTCCAATTTTTCCATTTTGTTGATCAGCTCTTCTTTCAACTGCATTAGTAGTAGTACTTCTTTAACTCGTCCATGCCGTCGAAAGTTGTTCTGATGTTCTTATAGATAGTCGAAGACAACTTATCGGTATCTGCTATTTCTCGTAAAGACGATAATTTACTTCTTGTTCCTTGATTCTTAAATAGCAGACAGCCGTTTCCACATCTAGGCCACTGCCTTTGTATTAATCACTTAACGTTCGATGACCGCTAAAGCGTGTATCCGATTATAAAACTTGCAGTGTTGTCTACTTTGTCCTAGGCTTTCTATATGGCCGGAACGGTATCATCGCTGGCGTTATCACTTGGCTGTTTATCTCCGCCTTTAAGCACTTTCAGCAAATCTTGATCTGGAATTTCCAGATTGTAAAATCCACACCGTTAGACTTAGACATCGCAGTTTTGCTTATTTGGTTGTGTTAGACTTTTAACCGCAGATATTATTTACTGGTCAACAGAAAATCAAAAGCAAATAGCAACCACTAATAGTCACTTTAACGGTTGAATTAACTTAATTAAACACGCACTGGACTTACCACCTGCTGAGTTACATGATAATAATGAAAGGTGGCCACTAACAATTAAAACATTATCGAGAACTAACAGAAATTTAACACGACGAATAACAACATGCGAGCGACTAATAATATAAAATAAACGTTTGATCAATGCGTAGACGTGCATCTGCACGTTCGACCAATATAAATGCCACAGTTACACTGAACAGGAAATAACTGTAAAGATTATTGATCATCAATGTCACTTTACTTACTGCGGGACACTGTCGCCAAGTTTATCAAAATAAATACTAACATATTTTCAACAACTAATATGCGACCTCCATCAGATGACTGTTTAAAATAACTTTCGCCAAGTTTTGAACAAAAATATTAGTATGACCTTAAAACTATCAATGTCTAAATTAATTAATTATACATGTAAGCTGCTATTAGAAGATAGCGCCTCAAAACATTATAGTAAACTTTGTTAGAAGAAGCTCGGTAGGGTTGTCTGAATCTATTGGCAACCATACAGTTCTAATGCAAACCACATGAAAAACGTCTTAGTTTACATAAACTATCGAAACAATTACAACCACTAAAATAGAAGATACTAATTTAAAACATATCCAATTTATCTAAACAACTTTCTAAAAATTTTCCTCGAAGATATCGCGTTATTTTGTACAATAAGAATAACTGAAAATGTATGGTCCGTAATAATAGGTTTTTGTTTTATTTATTTTAAAACTTATAAATAATACATTCTGCATAAAATTAAAAACAACTATTGTCAAAAAAATTATATGTACATTTTGGTTTTCGAATTTTGATTACAACAATGAATATGCCCTTATTATTAGTAAAGGCTAACTTACTTACCAAGTGGTTTGATCATTTTATGAAACATGTGAGTCCTAATAAACATATTTTGATTTTATTTATTTTAAACAGCTATAATAGTTATTCCTGCACTAGTAATGTATTAAAATAACAAAAGTAAATTATCTAACTCAATGTATAAATGCCAACTTTGATATATTTAGGCTCATAAATAATTGCACTAAGATAAATAAATTTACAAAAATATGGCATATTTGATATTTTACGTTTTGAATCTTATGTCGAAAAATTTTATAAGGTGGTAAACAGTCACTTTCATGAACAAAATTCTCTTAACTTTGAGTTAATATGCCAAATTGTTTTTAGGCTCATAATGAATGTGACTTTTTTAAATGAATTGTGACAAAATATTTTTACATGTTTACCATTCGTTGTACTTACGATATTTAAAGCAATAGAATAATCTTTAAATTTTATTTTAATCGCCAATATTTTGTTTTTTGTATAATAGAATTTGAAATAACAAGTTGTAGCGGGGTGAATGCAAAAAAATATTTTTAATGGCTTTAGTGTCGGTTGGTACTGACCGAAATTAGCCCCTGCCAAATGAATTGGGCATTTGATTTCTTTTGGCTGCCAAAATTATAGAAAATATTTTCCTTTATTGTCCTTAAGATAAAGTTTCAATCACTTGACGGTTCACGAACGCAACATAAAATTAGCTTCTATGAACTGTTTAGCTATTTTGACAATTCACCACGCCTACATTAACTATAAACGTTTTATCCCTTAAACTGCTAATAAATTTTAACGGTTTTATAACGTCTATCCCAAAGTTTCAATTTAATTCAAATTTAGAATTCAATTTGAAAAAGTTTGCCTATGGGTGGAGTCTAAAGGTCACACGATTGTTTGCTAGGCGCATTTATCACAATGCGAGGTCACTTCCCGTCGGTAATAAATTTTCGGTAACTAAAATAAGTTTGTACAGATAGACCTAGTTCACTTTTACGATAGCTAGTCAGTAACAGCTGCAAGGGACAAAAATATATCTTTTTACCAAAAATATCCAATAAACTCGTCAATGAACACTTCCTCAGTCAATTCTTTGGACATTATACTACAAAATCATGAAGTCCTAAATCTGGCGATTTATCGCCAACTTCCATTTTATAATACATTATTACTTAGTACTATCCATTACTACACTCCCAGCATCAACTAACGTCAAAAACATTTTTAACTTTTTTATCGCTGTCACTACAATATTCGCACCAAACAAAAAATCAAGAAGAGTTAAGTCAGCTTATCAATAGAAACAAGGATGATAAGAGCCTTGAAAATGACAACTTCAACAATTGGTAACTGTTCAAAGAATATAAATGTAAAAAAATAAGATAATTAACACCACCATCTTTAACAACCAAACAACGTCCAAATTTACGAACAAATAATATTTAAAAAACCTATAGATAGTTTAACAAATGTCAGTTTTATTAACAAACGAGCTGCTACTTATTTTTGTGCAAAGCGTAACTATGATTAAATGATAAAAAAACTTAACGCAATACCAGAAATTGAACAGTACATAACAAAGTGTCTAGCTGAAACCGTCGTTAAAATTTTCTTAAAACTACGTACTATTATAATCAAGGAAATAGAGAATAAAATTAAATTGTTAAAAAATAAAAAAGCATCAGGTCAGGACTTAAAAAAAGCAATTATACTTAAATAATTATATGGCAAAAGAATAAAATTCTTATAACATTTATTTAATGGAATCCTAAGGCATATTGGTCACTACAAGTAACATTTGCACAAATAATTCTTATTTCCAAACCTAGAACCCTCTCTCAATTAAGTTAACTTTTATAGTCCTATTAGACTACTCCCTATAGTATCCAATTTGCTTAAGAAGCTAATCATTAGGCGCGTTAATAATAACACCGTACAAAAAGCATGGCCTAACCATTAGTTAGGAAACATAAACCAAACTACTCTATACTTAAAGCAAAAAAATTTGACTGCTGCTATACTCGTTAGACACGTACTCGACTGAGTGTGCAGATTGGAGTGCAATATAAAATAATGTTCGATAATTATTTTTAATGACAGTCGTATCTTACAAACAAAATCTTCCAAACGAGTATTAACTAATATGTCTCCCAAATTAAAAAATAAGAACAGGGGTACATTTACAAATCCATTTAGACAAAATTGAATATTTAAGTTTTTTTTATAGTTTAATTGCAAATTGACAATCAGAACCATTTTACATAATAAACATATAATAAGGTACTATGAGCTAATGAGAAGACGGTACTGACGTGAGGGGAGTCCATCCATCGATGTTATCCCGTTAGTTTCTTCTTAGATCAATGGGCCACGTTTTTTGTAGTCGTCTAGGAGGTGGATCATGTTGCAGGCTGGATGCCAGGACATTGGGATGAACTTGAAGTCTCAGGAAATGGTTGTTGCTTCTTTTAGTACGTTCTTCTACTACTGTTGGCATTTCCAGGTCGGTATACAGGGTGTCGTTGTTAACATACCAGGGAGCATTGGCTAACATTCTCAGTGTTTTGGATTGCATACGTTGGATTATGTTTACGTTTGACTTGCAGGAGCATCCCACAGCTCGATGCCATAGGTCCAGATAGGTTTAATTATTATTTTATAAAGTAGAATCTTATTTTCTAAAGATAGACACGATTTCCTACCAAGTGACCAGTACATTTTTTAAGTCGTAGATCAACTTCCTTTCGTTTCTTTAATATATGCAGTTTCCACGTGAGTCTTTTGTCTAAATGAAGGCCCAGGTAGCGGGCTTCATTTGCTTGAGGAATTGCTATATTATTTAGATGCACCGGCGGGCATTCCAAGCATTTAGGTAAAATTTACCTGGGTGCATTTGGCTTCGTTCACTTGGATTCTCCATTTGTTTAGCCAGGTTTGTAAGAGGGACAGATGATGTTGCAAGTTTAAGGAGGCTGTTTGAGGATTGGTATGATGAGAGAAGGACTGTATCGTCAGCGAAGGTGCTTATAGTTGTAGCTACTGTTGTAGGTATGTCTGCCGTGTACAATGTATATAGAAGAGGTCCAAGAACGCTGCCTTGTGGTACTCGGAGTTGATTGAATGAATGGCAGAATATTCTTGGCCATACTTTATCTGGAAGTGTCGATTTGATAAATAGGATTTTATAAGTAAATAATATTCACTTGGAAGGTGTAATTTGAGTTTATATAAGAGCCCTTATGCCATACTTTATCGAACGCCTGTTGTATATCAATAAATACTGCTGGACAGTAAGATTTAGAGTCCAGTGCTGTGTTAATCATATTTACGACGCGATGACATTGCTGAATGGTAGAGTGATACTTTCTGAACCCAAACTGGTGGCCCGGGATGCAGTTTTCCAATATATCTGTTTCATGTATTCTCCTGACTAAAAGTTTTTCTAACAGTTTAGAAACTTGGGGCAGTAACCTTATTGGACGGTAAGATGTAATTTCCTCAACAGGTTTACCTGGTTTTGGTATAAGAATTATCTGTGCGAATTTAAGTGGTAACTGCCAATAATGGAGACGTAAGATAGAATTGAAAAGGTTCCTTAGAAACACCAGACCGACTCTAGGTAATTCAGCAAGCACTTTACCGGATATTAGTTCGTACTCTGGTGCTTTTTTATGGTTAAGATGTTGAATTTCTTCTTCCAGCTCTGCACAGTTGAATCTCTTGATAGGTAGCGACAGTTGCAATGGTATGTCCAAGAAGCTGTTTATTGTATCGTCAGGATCATCTGAGTAGGGCGTAAAAACATTAGAAAAGTGTTGTGCAAATAAGTATGCCTTTTCCTGATCTATTCTAGCCCACTCGTTATTTGTTTTTCTTAGTGGGGGATTTGTTTTTTGTGGCCGTTTGTTTGCTTTGGCGATTTTCCAAATACTATTATCTGTTATTGATAAGGTAGTTAGATAGTGGTTAAAAGTTTCCTGCCTTATCATGTGTAGTCGGTTCTTTAAGGTATTTGCTAATCTATTGTACACTGTTTTGTCAGCTGGATGTTGTGCTCTATGCCAACTAGCTCTCACTCTTCGCTTCTGTCGAACTAATTCAAGTATGTCATTAGGAATATTTATATCTCTTTGAACGCTGTTTGTGATCGTAGGTGTGGATTTCCATGCTGCATTTTGCAGAGTAGTGATAAAGTGATCAGTAGCTTGCTCTAATTCCTGGGGAGTTTTTAAACTAATATTTGATTGTAGGGTTTCTTGAAGAATGGCTCTGTACGAGTCCCAATCTGTTTTATTGTTATAAAGTGATGGTCTTTGTGATTTTTAATTATAGTTGTACTGATTGTAGCTATAACTGGTGTATGATCTGAAGATAAGTCAAGATTGCTGATAATATCCGTATAGTTAGAAGAAATTCCATTTGTGACAAAAAAGTCCAGCAAATCAGGTGTTTTATTATGGTCCGTGGGCCAGTATGTTGGCTCCCCAGTTGATAAGTATCCATATTTTTCTTCTCGTAGGAGGTTATATAGAGCCCTATCCCTAGTGGTAATTAGCCTAGATCCCCAGTAGGTGTGCTTACAGTTGAAGTCTCCACCGCATATGAATGTACTGCCAAGTGATTGGAAAAACGGCTTGAGGTCCTCCTTGGTAATATTATGTCTTGGTGGACAATAGACAGCAGATATGATAATTGGGTTTGGTAATTTACAAACTTGTATTGTTGTTGCTTGTAGACACGGATCCTCATTTTTGTAGTTCATAATGAACTATTGAGCTCTTTATGAGTAGCGCTGTTCCTCCGTCGGCGGTACCATCCGGATGTTCCGTATGATAGCATGTATAGTGCGGAAGTCTTAGATAAGATCCGTCCGTAAAATGTGTTTCTGATATAAGAAATATATCTATATTATGAAGTTTTTAAAATAATTCGATTTCTTGAATTTTTGGTTGGATGCCATTCGCATTCCATAAACATATTCGTAAGGACTTAGACATTAACGACAAGTTTATTTATGACAGTAGACAACATGTTTATTATCATGTTGTTTTGTTGCATTAGCTGGGTGAATTTTTTGAATTCTTCTAAGAACTTTTGTAAGATTGTGTCTTGACTGTTGGCTTGTACAGTGTCACCTTGTACTACTTGGCTGTATGTTGAGGGTGTGAACTTTGAGTGTTGCTGGGTGGTGAGTGGTTTGAATTGATAAACCTGTTTTGAGTCTGTGTGTCTGGTTTTAGTCTGTTTTGTAACTCTTTGTGTACTGTACAGCCTCTATAGTTGGAGGGATGATCACCGCCACATAAAGCACATTTAGCCGGCAAATCTTTTGATTTCTTGCACGTCTTAGTGTCATGCGGTCCTCCACATTTAACGCAAGCGCAGGGACGGTTACAGTAGGCTTTGGTATGGTTATATTGTTGACACTTCGTACACTGGACAATTGATGTATTTTTACGTATTTAAGAATTTAAGATTGTAAATGTCTTTATTGTTTTCAGCAGGTTCCAAGTCTACAAAAAATATTGGTAAGGATAATTTTGTAATTCTGTGTTTGAGTTTGTTACAGCTCTTACTTTGAAACCTTTCTCTTCCAGTGATTCTGCTATTTCGGTAGAGGGTACAGTAGGATGGAGGTTACGAATGACAACTCTATAAGATTTATTTTCTCTCATCTGATATGTGTGGTAAATTATACTTGTTTCCTTCATGAATGTTACTAACTTACGGTATGTGTCTGGAGTATTTGCACTTAGCTTAACTATATTGTCAGCCATTGTTTTTGTTTTATATTGTTCTATTTCAGTAACAGCTATTAGAGCATTTATCATTTTATTATAATATGTAACTCCATGTACAAATATCGGAGGTGGTCTGGGTATCTTATTTTGTTGAATAACCGTTGCGACTTCAGTAATATCCTCATGAAGGCTATTAAGGGCAGAATATCTATTATTTTGTGTGACATGTATTGCTTTATTTTGTGCTGATTGTTTTGTTATTCTTTTCCTTTTTCTGTTTTGTACACATTGCCATTCTTTATTGGGCATTGTATTCAATTCCACTTCACTATCACTATCGGGTGTATTTATTCTGTTTGATAAATTATTTGTCGGTATGTTATTTAGTTGCATTGATGTAAAAGTATGATTAGTTTGTGTATTCATTTGAGATTGTAAATTTGGGATCTGCACATTTGGCACATATGTCAATTTGTTATGTAAATAAGGAGTATTGATAATAGGAAATTGGGGATTTACCTGGCTAGCTGCTGTGTTAATTGCGTTGACGGAATATAGAAATTATTATTGCTGTTGCATGCCATTTTAGTAGCATGTGGATTGGTTTCATATAACTATTTTACGAAATGTGAGTTTATAATTATTATACTTCACTCAAATTAAACTAGCGTATTGCTGACCTAATGTCAGCGCTAACCGCGTTACACACTTTCACTATTATCGCTCAGCATACGTCTTTACGAAAGTCAAACGCGGACTGACTATTTAAGTGAAGAATGAAAGACAACGAGACTAAAATTCCACATGTTACATTTACAACAAACCGTCAGTTTTTCTTATTGGTACTTTTTCAGTCCACTGAAACCAAATACTTGGTATTATGTATCAAGAAAGGATTAACAAATAAACACATACTAACAAGAAACGAAAGCAAATGGATTTAAAACTGAAGGAAATATAATGGATCATTGAGAAAAGCTTCTTAATATCCTTGATATTGTTAAAAAGTATTTTCCAATAGGGGACTTCCAACTTCGACATTTTATAGCGGCCATGTTGGTAAAGCTACACCTGTTAATGAAACAATACCCGTATTTGTCGAAACGTGAGGTCACTAGAAAATATTGCTGCAGTAAATGAGAGTATGCAGAATAACCCGAAACAATCAATTTCTCGTCGCGCCCAAGAACTTGACTTTTCGCGATGTACACCTATACACAATTTAATTAACCCAGGAACCGAAAATAAACAACCATAGACAGTGTCGAGTATTTATTGACTGGACTCTAGAGCAGTGGGAAGTAAACACCGATTTCGGACGGAAAATTATCTTCAGCGACGAGGCCCATTTTTACATAAATGGTTATGTCAACAAGCAAAATTGTCGCATTTGGGGAGATAAAAATCCACATGAGACCCATTCATTACAAATGCATCCAGAAAAGTCACTGTTTGGTATGGATTTTTAGCTATCAGCGCCGTAACTGTCGCTAGCGAGAGGTACAGGTCGATGATTTTTTGACTTAAAATGGAAGATATGAACGTGGTTCTAACGTACCACACAACACATGCAATAATGAATCTTCTGCACGAAAAATTCAAGGGCATGGTTATAGTGCGTTTTGGCGACCTAAAGTGGCCACCGGGATTGATGCCTTAAAATACTACATAATTAATGACATCAATAATACCGAACCCGATTTATGCGGTCAGTAATCGAAAATTGAACTTCTCGGATACGCGCCACCCAGCGAAGCTTCGGCGGCCATTTGGTCAATATTGTATCCCATACATAACGTAATCGAATGATCTTTCAAGTAAAAAATAGTATCTCACACACAATTTGTTTTATTTAAATTTAAAGTTTGAGCACCCTTAATGGAAAACCCTATACAAGGCTATTGTTAAACCAATTTGGACTTACAGTTGTCAGCTGCTGGGTCACGCAAATCAGTCTGGTGCCAAAGTCATCCAATGTTTTTATTTTAAAAACCCTCTGTGGTATAGCAGCCGTACCTTGGTATGAGGAGACAAATCAAATCTCTCATGCAAATTTCATTATTTGTCTTCATCTACACTTATCTATAAGCTTTAGTCTGTTTCAAACCACACATTTTGTGCAGTTCTGTAAGCCATGTTGGGCGTACCCCCGGCGAGTGGCTAACCTAATCCGTTATTGTAGAAGAAGGAAGAATGTACTTCTCGGCGTAAAAGGCGTTTATATGACAGCCGGAGAGTATTTGAATTTATGCTGTTGCTTTTTACCCCTATGTGGAAAGACCTAATCAAACAGTTTCTTATTAACCACTAAACAATACCGGAACCCAAATGAAGCTCTCATACTGCGGACAGAAGATCCACAACTCAAGGGCCTTCAGAAGAAAAGGTCAAAAAATTTAATATTTTAGGAAGGGGTGACACCCACTGGGAGTCTACCAACCAAACCTAGCTGACACATAATTATTAGCTCATAAAATGTATTAATATTGAAATTGCTAATTAAATAAATAAAATTAAAAATATATAAATAATTATATGATAAATATTAAAAATATTTTGATTTTTATCACACCATTAAATGTTATATAAAGGCATTTGAAAAAAATGTATACATGCTTTAGGATTACACAAACCATTAAGAAGTAAAGAGTATATGTGTAAATATAACTCAACTGTCGTAAGACCCAAAAATAAAACAAAAAAAATATTTATTGTGTTTTTGAACACAGGTAAAAGCTCGATTGCAACATAAAAAACAATAACAACATGCTAGTATCCAACGGTTTCTTTTTCCAAAATATTATAATAATTTACCATGCAACTAATAATACAACATCACAATAAGGCATCTTGCTATTTTGTACAATCGTTAAAAAAACTTAAGAGAAAACTAAATTAAAGTTATTCATCAGATTCAAATAACTATGTGTAGCGGTACGGTTGAGGCATGTGGCTACGGTGCGACAGACCCGGGTTCGATTACGGGGCTTTCTGATGCCTGAGAGTAGCCTCCCTAGTCACCAAAAATAATTAAGTATCTGTGTTCATGTAGGACAAAGGGTAATAATGGCGGCGATCGGGCAGCTAAACAAACATATCAGAGCCTTCTTTTAAACAAAAATTACTTATATCGCAGTTGTTTTACTTTATAGGAAGAAGTTAAAGTAGAAGTCATGTTATACATAAAAATAGAAATCTAAATTTTTATTGCTGCTCGCCTGTATCTCACAACATATAGAGCGATCCTCGTAAAATTGAAACGGGGCAATTTTGTAAAGCACAGCACAGTTTTTTCTGTTCAGTTGTAATTTTCAGGGGCAATAATAAATCGGCCTTGTTGTTTTACGATTTAAACAAAAGCTTTAGCGTTTGTTTGTGAGGCGCCAATTTTATTCTAACACAAAGAGCGCCTCTCTTTATACTGACTCTTAAGCTCGGTAGGGTTTAAAGACCGATAGCTGTTTCTTTTGTTGAAAAAGTATTTTATGGTGGTGATTAAGGAAAATTGCGTATTTTATTGCCAGCTAGACACGCTTTATACACTTGACTATAAATTAAGCGCAATTTTTACAGCTTTATGTCTGCGTAGTTTACTGCTCCCTAGTTTTATGCCCGCAATAAGCTAATGATTATGTTACTACCAGTCTAGTATCCAACTATTAATTCTCAACTTAATATGAATACCTCTCTTATAAACTTTATTTTAATATAGTACTATTTAACAAAGTGGTTCTATAACTTATACAAAGTAGTAGTGACAGTGTGCCTGTTTCTCGTGATTTGTAGAAGCTGAACTACAAAATTGTTCTTACTTTTATTACTTCGTTCACAAAAGCCCCCAGAACTGTTTCCAATTTTGGTTATCATTTTAAAAAACCCTAAAATTAAACTTTTTTTCTACTTCAGAATGTTACAGTCACAAATGAAAAGCAACATATTGTTCCTTGAATAAAACATTTTTTAAAATATATTTTCTGTTTTTAAAAACCAGATGAGAACGTTTTCCTTTTATACAAGGTTTCTTCTGAAAATATTGAGCTAGTTTTAATGCAATAAAAACGGATTCTGGAACCACAGTGTTATTTGGTAGTCAGCGAAATTGGACTATAATGCGCAAGCATGAATAAAAATGACTGTACTGGCTAAGTCCGAAATTAGATGATAGTGAGCTTATCCATTTACTACGTGGTTGTCGCATTTATAATGAGTGAGAGAGTAAAACGTCTATTTTCTACTAAAATGTAACAGCTGTCTTCAGGAGCCATTAGAATAAATCAAAAGGCTTTTAAAACAGATGTAATGAATGCAGCACAAATAAGGGCCTGGGTGCAAATTATTTGGAAGTGTCCGGGATTTGTTTAAAATAATCTACGTTTTGGAAAACCAACAACTAAAGATCGGCCTCTGAAAATCCAAGAGCTAGAAGATAAGCTGGATATTTGCAAAAGTAAGCTGTGTGAAATTTGAAAGGAAGATGTTCGCATGAAATTTGTTGCAGCATAATTCGTTTATCAGAGCAGGGGCAACATAGTACTGCAATGTGCCAATGATTTGCTTCAGACTTGCTCCCTTCATTAAGTTAAAGTCATAAAAAAAGATTAATTATGGATCTAGGCTACGATTTGCTAACAAAATCTTACTCATCCTAATAAAACTTCCGGTTTGCTACGTCAGGAGAGCATAAAAGTCGAAGCAAGGTCAAGACTACGCTAACACTATTTTTTTATTAGGAAGGTACTTTAGGTAACGGGTAGTCGCTTTTATGATCCCGATAGAAATAGGTCTACTCTAGGTAAGCTTACGCAAACCATATTTTTTTAAATCTCAAACATAAAAGAGAATTATGTCCTAACCCTAAAATCCGGCCTTGTTTTAAACCTAATTAAACCCAAATTTCTTACCCACCTGGTTAGCGAGCCAGGTTATGGATAAAAAACGCTTAATAGAAATGACATGTTAAACTTACAAAATATATTACCTTAAGCGAGTAAAGCAAGCCCAGAATCTCGCACTGATACTTCAGTTAGTCCCATTTGGATTTTGGATGGGAGAGCCGGGTATAAATTCGATAGAACCCACCAATCGAAAGAACCCAAAACAACAAAAGTCAAAACTAATAGAGTAGAACATTTAACATACTAACATTATGAGATAAAGAATTAATCGAGTTAAAAGCGGATATAAAAAAAAATAAGGTCAACACTAACAGAAATAGCTAAAGTCCAGAAAAAAAGAGAAAAGTGGGTAAACTAAAAGCAGACATATACTGTGCATAAAAAACACAAAAACAAGAAGAAAGGCGGAGTAAGTCTTTTAATAAACAAACAATAGTAGACAAGATTAGCCAATATAAGATTATGTCAGACAGGCCAATTAAAATAGTTATTGACATAAATAAGAAGTACAAATGTAAAATTGTTTAAAATATTCACTCACATATGACCACGAAGACGACGTAGAAATAGAGAAAGTCTATGAAAAAGTCACCAAAGTGATAGAAGCCAACAAAATAAGATATACAATTATAATGGGTGACTAATGCAAAAGTGCGGAAAAATCCGAATTGACAAGGAATAGATCCATTTGGTTTAGAAAAAAGAAATACCTGAGAAGAAGTACCGATCAACTATATTCAGAAAAATAAACTACACTTGATGAATACGTACTTTAAAAAACAAAAAGAAAGAGCATGAACCTGGAGAGGCCCAAATGGAAACATAAAATGAAATCTACTATTTCATATGTAGTGACAAAAATACCATTATATAAACGACTGTATTTAATACAATTAAGATAGGAAGTGACCATCGGATGGTAAAAGCAAAAGTGCGCTTTAACAGCCAGAAAAAAAAAAAATTGGTGTCAAAAACGATGATAAAAATAAAAATAAAAAAAGATAAACCACAAAATACAAAGTACAAAAATTAATTAAAAAAAGAAGCCAACTGTCAAAAGATAGAAGACCCAACATAATCGAACAATCGAAAATTAAACTATTAGAAAAAAAGTATGAGACGATAAGAAAATATTTAAGAATATGAAAAGAAAACTCTGGAGAAACGGAAAAGTTAAAAAGACCTACGATCAAAAATGAGTGAAAAAACATCAAGAGGAGATCAGGATAAAAAGAAAAACAATATATTTGTATATCTAGGACAAAAATACAATTTTCAAAGAACAATCTGACAGCAGACCTGCATTGACCTAGTCAGAGTTCGGAAAACTACAAGACGTATTCAATCGTAAATACCAAATACACTGCAAGCAAAGATTTGTTGTTGGTTCTAACGTATGGCACAGAGACAATAAAAGTATCGTGCAAAAGCTCCAAGTAACACAACGGTCTATAGAGAGAAACATTGAACGTTAAGCTAGGTAATAGAAAAACAATGTATTCTAAGATAGAACTGATCTGGACATTTAGGAAAAATGAAAGATAACAGATGGATGCGTAAGATTATAGAATGGAGACCTCGAGAAAGTAAAAGTCGTAGAGCAAGACAACAGACCAGGTGGACAGTGGTAGGGTATGATTGGACGAGGAAAACACACAATTGAAAAGAAACGATAGACTAAATAAGCTGCTGATGATGATGACCCTAAGTACGTTTTTGTATGCCAAACAATTTTCAAAGAGCTTCGACATTTGTGCGATCCAATACGATAATAATTGCTGCAGCTCTAGCCAACGGATGATCACCATCATGAAGATATGCCTCCCTCCATTTATCAAATCTTGTTCAGAATTGCCTTTTAGAACTTCAAATCGCACAATTTACGTTTGAATTTCATGTAGTACCGAACTATTAGTGAAAGTGTGTGTGACGTGACTATCGCCGACCGAGAGGTCATAAGAGATATTGACCAAATAAAACAGGACTTGTTAGCTACTATGCTCCTCTATACAAAGCGTTTAGACTAACTGTATCTAATAAAATTAGGAAGTAGTTTTGTTCCTCCCTGCATTTTAACATGAATTTTTGTTACTGATAGATAAGTGGTGTAAAGTTTGCTAATTTTTTAATGTTATGGATTACGTGATACTTTTGTTATTCCATTAATTTTGATTTTGTGTTGATGGATTATATAGAGTTTTAGGGACATTTTCTCACGCAATCCTTTTCTCCTTTATTTAACTTTTTAGTTTCTTATTTAAACACAAAAATCTATCAAATAAAATAAATTTTGCTTGTAATTCGACAAGTTTCTTTATTTTTTATAACTATCTTGATATATAGTTTTATATCCTTGTATTCTCTGTCTTATATGTATTATTTTATTTGTTCTATGTAACAGCAATTTAAAGTAGTTAAACATCTGCATTTCTTTCAAATTGTAGTCGTAATTGTGTTTTTGCTTCTGCTGCAGCGCAGGAATTATTAATTCATAATCCTTTATCCTAGATCTTTTCTACTACGGTGATCAGTGTTACATGGTACATGATACATGGGCCGATTTTTTATTAATTGTTCTTACAGGTTTTAGTTATTTTATGATATTTCCCAAGTATGTTACAATATGCCGATAATGCATTTCCTTGCTTTACTCCTTTTTGGTTTGTTATTTCTTTGAGTGGTTTTGGTTTATTAATTTTGAGGCTTTAGACATTTTCATGATTATTTTATATAATTGTATCAGTTTTTGATGCAATTTTATGCTTTTTAGATCTTCTAAAATCTCCCCCCTTTTAAGCTCATTGAATGTATTTCTAAAATCGATAAATAGCATATAAATCTTATTATCACATTTATAGCGTTTTTTCGGCTGTTGGTTCTATCATGTGGATTGTTTCTATAGTCGATTTATCTTTCCTATATCCCAGTTGATTGTCTTCTATTGTTGCCTATGCATGTTTTGCTAACATACGTGTTAAAATAGATGTTAGTATCTTAAAGTCAATGTTTAAAGTTTTTATGCATTCCGACAGGTCTCTATTTTGAGGTATGAGAACAATTAGGCGTTTTTCTACTCATCTGGCATTCTTCTTGACTTCCTTGTGTTTGTGATTAACTCGTGTATTCTTAACTGTAACTATTCCTTAATTAATTTTGCATTTATACTATCACGACCGGGTACTTTTTTGTTTTTTAATCTATTTACGTATTCTTTTACTTTATTTACATCTGGTACTACTTTAAATTTTTTTTCCTATCTGTTGTCTCTTTTATTTTTGCACTTTTTACATCTGTATCTTCAACAAGTTTGGAGAAATTGTTTATCCACTCCCTGTCTCTATCATAATTATTGAGTGTTATTTCTTCTGTTTTTATTTTCAGATTCTTCCATTACCTTTTTATTTTCGTTTCTTGCTTTTCAAAATGAAAAATGCTAATAGACAAAAATATAAAATTGATAATCTACAAAATAACCATAAGCAACATACAGCAGAGGGAGTCAGTTTAACCAGTAAATAACAGCTTAAAGTGTTTGAAAGTAAAGTAGTAAAGATGATTAAGGCGCCCAAAAATGTAATCAAAATAAAACAAGAGAGCTAGTAAACTATGAAATAGAGGTATTAAAAAGTAAAAGTATATAAATCAATGATAATGAGGTGGTATACACATAAAGAATGTTAACTAAATGGCAACACCTAAATTATAGATCAAAAAGAAAACCGAAACTGAAATGGAGAGTAGAAAGTGACTTAAAAATAATAAAAGTAGCAAACTGGAAACAGAAAATAGCAAATACGAAACGGTGTAGAAAAGTAGTCAATGAAGCAAACCCCCTCCAGGAGCTGTAAAACATAGAAAAGAAGAAGTGGACTGGAGAGGCAGACGTGTAAATAGGCATATCCTCGTAGAGCGGTGTGGGGAACAAAGTACGGCCCGTCCCGAAAGTAAGACGCTGAGGCCCAAATCGTCCCTTAAACAGCCGGCGCAAAAGCGGATGGGGGCGGCTGCCGATATCAACCGACTAGTAAATTTGCCAAATCGCCCCCTGTAATCGGCTTCGGCTTCAGCGGCGTTGATTTCTTGGTGGCCACCGTGCTATGATGTCTTTGTGCCTGGCTTAGCGGGGGAGTTAGCTGCAGGTAGATTATAACGCAACCACACTTGCCGGGTTGCGTTTCGAAAGTGTCGCCGGGTTTCGCGCCAGGCTTAGCGGTAGATTATTAAGTGGAAAGAGAAGCGGAGTAATTTACTAACTTCATGTTGTCAGTCCGTCCGTCTGTCCGGGCAAAAACTCGAGAACGGCTGGGAATTTCCAAATTCTGTTTTCACCAATCGACAGGTGACCAAAAAGGCTTGTTTCCTAGTGATTTTGAAACTGATTGGTCAAAGGTCAGCGTTAGCGACCTTTAGTGCATCGCCACTTTGCTATGCGTTGCAAGCTTTGCAGGTTTATTTTGCGGGGAATTTTGATTCGACATGTCGGCACGCTTTTCAAAAGGTGCCATCGACGGCGTATGCAGGCTCGCAGGCCGAGCGAAAAAAAGCCCATCTGCCTTTTTTGTCGCACACAGGCGAAATAGCTTTTGTGATATTCTGTGCTGCTGGAGCTGCTGTTGACAAATTTTTGACATTTATTTCTAACTAGCCGTAAAAGTAAAAATGTAGAAAATATTGTCTTGTTGACAATAGATGTTGTAGAGCTACGACAATACCAATAATAAGTCTGGATGTTACAAAGATCTACAAGCTAAAATAGAGAAATTAAATTCTCTGGCCACATACATTCCTTGCTCGTGTCAATATTTAGAACTACTTTGTTGAACTATTTTCTTCCGAACAACAAATCTATAACTTTTTTAGTTTTTTAACCAAAGCATGAGATATGTTGCAGTCTTACTTTAAAAATGATACTTTAGTTTTAAAAACCTTGTTGACAAACCCATTGAATTCGAATACTGATACCAGTCACGCATTATGCAAATCATACTAGGACGTTCTTGATGCCCATGATAGTGATCAGACTAAGGACGTACAGCATAAAGCAAATGTATTATTGGAAAAACTTAAATTATGTTTCTGAAACAAATTTCTTGTAAAGTCTTGAGGAATAAGTATAGACACAACAAAGATCATTACTCTAAATAGTACTTTAGAAGTATTTAGAAATGCTTTTCAAAACGAAGACAAGTTTTTAAGGCCAAAAAGCAAAGCAAAATTGATTTGTGAAACTGACACCTACAAAAGAAAAAGCCAAAAGTTCCTTTTGATAGGAACAAAGATGGAAATTGCGAGTTTTCTGTACGACGGTCTTTCGAGATAGAAACATATGTTGCAACTGATTCTTAGAAGCTCTACCTACGAAAAAAAAACAATCTATACAGATGTACACAAGGATTTTTGATTTCTACAAGAAATCACTTTCTATCGCAAAATGACATAATACGCTAGCTGACAAATCAGCTGCTGTTTTTGCTGTTTTTGATTTATATAAAATATTACCTGGGAAATGTATGCATGTAGCAGCATTTTTAAAATTAGTAAAAGTGTTGACAACGGCGATAACTATACTCAACCAAAAACACAATTAGAACAGTAAGGCTCTTAGCATTATTAAAATGATTGGACGTAGAGTGTCTTTTTCCTAATGCTATCATTGTACTAAGAAACTTTTTACGTACGACAGTTACTAACTGTATTAAAAAACAATCATTTCAACTCTTAAGAGAGTAAAAAAACTTTTTTAAATTAACGTTAAACTAGAAAAAATAACGGTTCTTGCACTTTTATTTATTGAGAGTGAGACTCTATGACATAATTGAGAAGCTTACTAATAGTTCGAGCGGCAGGTAATAAATGAAGGGGGCACCTGGAAAGTATCCAGAAGTTTTATCTCCGGTGATGACATTATCAAGAAAATGTTCGTCTTCTTCCAAACAGTTCAGTATTTCTTGGGAAATCTCAACGCGCAGTTCTTTTTGCTCGTCACTCAACACTTTCGACACCTTTTTCGCGCACACTTTTCTCATCGACAAATCCTCTGTGATGATGCGTTGGACTGTCCCGTACGAAAGATTCAGCTCATCACTAATTAATTTAATGCCTAATCGTCGGTCAGAGTTCAAAAGTTGCTTAACTTCCAGGACATTGTCGTCCGTTCGCGAGGTTGACGGATGCCCGGCGCGTTGGTCATCCTCGCCGAGCTCCCTCCCCTCCCGAAACAACTTGTGCCACTCAAATATTGAGTAACGGTTCATGGTATCCTTCTTGTAGGCCTGCGTAAGCATGTCCTTGGTTTCGGTCGCTGATTTTCCAAGTTTGCAGCAAAACTTGATGGCGTACCGCTGCTCCAAATTTCGCTCCATCGCAACTGACGACGAGGCGTCACCACAGGAGGTCACTAAAACAATGGTCCACTCTCAACTAACGCACGAAGGCGACTGCCGCAGGTCGAAACCTGTTCCCAAGGCTCCCCTCCATAACATCCGGCCTTGCAGACCCCCTGTAAATCAAGCCATTCTCTTAGACAGTTGCTTGATGAGGTACTTGAAATTCTTGTCCACTTGTTAAAACTGTGAAAAGTCGTTTACAGAAGAAGTATAAAGGTGACATAATCATCTTTGATTCACCCAACAGAGGAAATGTAGTACATTTCAAGAATACTGGCTACCAAATTTTGTCTGACAACTGGTACTTTTTTTGATCCGAGGTTAAATAAATAAATTATGGCCGATTAAAAGTTAATTAAACGGACCAATTACAGCGCGCTCAGAGAGCTTTTCGGCCGACTGCGGGAGGACGGAGTGGGAGCGCTTGGCCGCTAGGAGGGAGCACGCAGGCGATAATGGGGAAGGCCGTGCGACCGAGCTCGCACAGTTACCTTCAGTGACGTAGCAAAATTTTAAGTACGAGTCAATTATTGTCTTGTACTGTTTATTTTAATCAACTTTTGAGTGTTCGACTCGCGCCTCGTCTTTTTTTAAAATAACAAGTTCCGGGACGAGAGCAGCGCAGGGCCGAGACGATAGACCCGGTGTAATATATAATAATACGATAAGAAAAGTCGTGTGATGTTCACACCAGATTTTTATGTATTAGTACAATTTGTGCGTTGTGCCATATTTCAGGTATCTTCTCTTTCATAAAGCACCGGTTCAGAAGCTTTTTTATACTTTTTAAAAGTTGAGGTCTCCCTTTTTTGATCAGGTCTACAGTTATACTGTCTTCTCCTGGGGTTCGTTTATCTTTCATTTTTGACAGCGCCATTTCTATTTCGTCAGTTTCTATTTGGGGGATGTCTTCTGAGTTAACGTTCTGAATTATCCTTTGTAATTGAGGTATATCTTCGAGTAATCTGTCATCTTCGGTTTTGTAGAGAGCTTTATAGAATTCCTCTGTTCTTTTTTTAAGGTCTTCTCTTCTAGTAAGTAGTTGGTCATTCTTGTTTCTTAGTTGGTATATTTTGATCTTGCCTTTAGATCTTTTTTTTAGCACCTCCATGTTTATATTGTCTTCTATTGTCTGTTGTATTAACCCCGAGTTATATTTTCGTATGTCTCACCTCTTTTTTGACTCTTTTGTTTAATTTGTTATATTTTACCGTACCTCTTAACAAATTTCTCCTTTTTGTTATTAATTTTTCAGTTTCTTTGCTTATTTTTTTAAGTTTTACTCGTAGAAATTATTTTTAAAGATCTTTTTATTGCTTCTGTTATCTTTTCTGCTTGTTGATCTAAACTTAGATGTTCTTGGTCATCCAGGTCTCTTAGTTTCTTAGCTATTTCTAGTTGGTATCTTATTTTATTTTGTTTTGTACACTCTTCGCTATATATTTTCTGTCTCCTTTATATCAGGTTGTGTTTTTCCCACTTTATATTAACTTCTAGTCTAGCTCGCACTAGCCTATGATCACTCCCTGAATTAAATTTATTTAACACTGATACATCTTTTATGTTTTGTTTTTGTCTGTTATTATGTAATCCATTTGATTTTTAGTTACTCCATTTGGACTTATCCATGTCCATTTCCTTTGTTGTGGTTTTTCGAAAAAAAGTATTCATGCCATATAACTGCTTTTCGTGAAGAAAGTGTACTAATTTGTTTCCTCTGTCGTTTCAATCTCCTAGTCCAAATTTTAAGATAAATATATTGTCGCCTTTCTTCTTCCCTCCAATTTTTGCATTCCAATCACCTATTATTATTGTGCACTGTGATTTTGATTCTTTTAGTGCCAATGTTATGTCGTCATAGAACATGTCAATTTCTTCCTCCGGATGGTTTTTGGTAGGGGCATATATCTGTATGATCTTTAGTTTATATTTGTTACTTAATTTCAATGTAACATACACAACTCTTTCTGATATTGCTTTTAATTCATCGATCTTGTTAGCATATTGTTATTCGTTTTTGTGAAATAGTATATGTCCTGATTTCAGAGTATTGCAGTTTTCTCCTTTTAAACGTGTTTCGCTTAGTCCCAAAATATTTCAATTTATACCTTCTACTTCTTTTTATAATTCCGTCATTCTCTCTTCGTTGCTCAGAGTTCTTATATTATAAGTAGCGATATACATTTCTATTTGTTTCGTATTGATTCTTGTGGGTTGGGTTTCTTTAGTCGAAATTTTGCCTCCCCCAGAATCCTCGAGGCTGACTGCTGCTATAGCAGTGTGGGATTTCGGTACTTCTTCCCTACCCACCTGGGGTAATTTCGTTTCTAAATTCGACATATTTACATAGATCATCATAAGGGGTATTTGGCCATTTAACACACCGTGCTAACCCTGCATATTGGTGTGTAGGTGGTAATCCTGCTAACTAGGACTGCGTATGCCATGTTGCCTTGATAAGTCAACCTTTGCCATACTATCTACGCGCTCCCACCTTGACCACGTAGGGGGAGATTAGCCCTCATCGGTTGGATCAACCAATTAATACCTTAAAGTCCCCTTGGTTCTTCCGTCTCTTATTCCGTTGGGGTATCATACCATCGTCCGCAATTTGAGCTGTTGACTGGTTTTCACTCGTGACCCTGAGATGTGCTATCAGCAGGGCCAGCTGAACCCCGGTTCTTTAGAGTGGTATTACTACTCTATCACTCGCCCTTTGTCCTGACTTGTGACAGGCAAAGCCTAAATCAATTCTTGGATGCAAGTTGGTGGGCGCGGAGGCGACATAATATATAAAAACGTTCAATGCCGTCATGACAATTAAAAGGGGTAAACCTCAACCCCCACGGAACACCTTGGTGTAAATTTAACAATAATAGTAATAATAATATTATATGCTGGCTCGGGGCGCGGTAAAAAATTCCATAACAAGAAATACAATTTTATAATAAAATAAAATGTATAAATAAAAGCCCCAACCAAACTACATGCATTTTAATGTGATGAGGAGCGCAATATAATTAAAAAACGTCCAAATCTCTTACTGTTATCTGATAAGTTTATATGCCACCTCCGTAATACGCGTAATAAAAATGAAGGTTTAAAAACTGTAAAATTGTTTGACATAAATATCAGCCTCTGATATTGTCTGGCTTTATAGGAAGAACATGCATTCATCATCAGTACCCGGTTGGAATAGAATAATGGAACTGAGGACAAAAGGAGAAAAATATAAATGCTCCAAGATTGTATGTCTCCCTTTCAACAATGCACCTCCAAGTGATTATAGTATATACATCCATCGTCACCACAATTAAAGAATGTAAGCGAATTAACCAAAAATGTGTTGTCACTTTTGATCAGCCAGGCTCGTAGGGTGGTTGCTTCTATTTCAGATTTCAGTAACGTCTTTGTGAGGCTAGGAGGTTTCCACCTTTTAATGTCATTCATGGGTGCCATAGGGACACTAATGATAATTTGAGAAAATTGTTGCATCTTCAAACCACTGTATCTCGCTAATTATTGCGTCAAAAAATACTTTTGACTATTGAAATTTAAAGGAATGTTAATGCTTGCCAACTTTGTAAAAAAGAACATTTTGTTAAAAACTCATGGTTTTCAAAGATATGAGTGAAAAAATGAAGAAAGACGAAAATTTGGAGGTTTGTCGGCTCCTTCCAAGTTGCTAACTTGGAAGAAGCCGAAAAGACCCTCGAGGTCAAAAACTTAGATTCTACTCCACAGACTACACAAACGACATGCCAATATATCTTTAACTTCCGAATGCTTTCCGGGTAGAAAGTACGTGCTTGCTAGACTACAATACTAAAGCCAGGAAAAGAAATATTTTTGAAATAAAAATTTCTATATGAAATAGGCATGTTTTTATTTTTCTTTATTAATTTGTAAAAGTATATTAATGTTGTATCAAAGTGTGTATGTTTGTAAGGAAAATTAAGAAAATCAAAGAAATGTTTTATCTAAAACAATAAACTTTTTTGTTGTCTTTCGATGAAGTCCCAAAAGTGCAAAAATTGAGAAAATGTGGGTGCACATTGTTAGCCTAGGGTGCTAAAAAGTCATATTCAGACCCTGTTTGTAGTAATGGTCTTTATTTCTTATAAATTGATAATGGTTCTTTATGTGCCCAGCTAACTAACATATTGTTGAAATATGCACAAATTATTTAGTTACTGTCATTTGCATTAATTGCTGCATTTAGATATTGATATAAAGAGTTGTGTTGATGTAACAGATTAACTACATATATGTATATGACTTTTTGAAGATCAGCCATGTATGTACCGTATTGAGCCTTACTGCAACATTTCAGATAAATAAGTTTGAGTATTTGATATGAGTAATATATTTTTTTTATTTGTCTTTTACTATTATTAAATAATTTTTTATTTCTCAAATGATTTTAATAAACAAAATAAATATTTTGTTGTAGAAATTCGAGTGCAAGGTATAGTAAATGTAAACAAATATAATTAAGAATTACTAAATACAAAGAGAAAGCTATATAATTTATGCTGCACTTACATCAATTTTGTCGCCAAGACAGGAACTCTAAACATTCTTGCAGTTTAGAAGGAAAACCTGGTTAACCTAGATGCTAGCTAGAAACTACCAATTTTATTTAAATATTAAAGCAGCTGAGAAGTGAAATCTAAATATTTAAAGAAAATCCTGCAGGGAAAATGAACACACCTGCAAGGAGTTGGTCGAAAAATTATCTGTTGCATTTTATTTCCGCGACACTTGCTCATATTACTGTCTCGAAAAAGGAGATTGCGTTCTATACATTTGTCTAGTTCTGTAAATGCGGCGCCGAATTTTCATCGCCCAGTTGTTCTACCGACTCCATATCCAGCGCTAGCTTTCCTTCCTCGGCCGGCTCTTTGTCGCTCGCGCTTTATTGCCGCGCTTCTTATTTCCGCCCCGTTAATTTACTTTCTCGGCTAGCGAGGTCGGATTAATTTTGACAAGGGGCAGAAGCACCGCGCCCGCTCAGCCGGGCTATTTGTTTTTTGCCCCCCGCTCGCCGGCCATAATTAGCATATCGGAGTCGAGAGAGCGTGTTGATGACTAATACTTAACACCCTCGCGCAATATGCACCCTTGCCGCAGTTCTCGAGAATTTATCGACTGCACTGCATTAAAGATTAAATAACTGTGATCTGGAGCGGACTCGCTCTAAGCCATTCCTCTAAAAGGGAGTGTTTTGTAAATTATTGCGGCGCGGATGCATTAAAAATGCCTCCATAACTTCGGAGTATTGCGCAAGTTTAATGCTGAAATTGCGGGGGTTATACAAACGCCACCATAACTTTATTTTTCCTAACTATTTGGGGCTGCATGGAAATTCCTATGATTTAGCTCGGAGCGTACGCAGTTAGTGTTGGAGGAGATGGGTATTTTATTACTAGGAGATTTATACGGAGCTAAAACCATCGCAATCTTTCGTAATATAGACACGGTTTTTACTTTTTTGCAGAAAGGTTGTTTTGGCATTGCTTTTTAAATTATATTGTTAAGCGACAATTTATAGCACGCTTTTACCATTAAATAAAAAAGATTGACGAAATATCAGTAATAAAAGGAACAGATCAATGTCGATTTCTTGTATTTTTAACTTAAAAAATTAATATTTTATACATTACGTTCCGTAATAACATAGTAAAACTTCAATACATTTGTTATTTTGTTTTGTAAAAAATTATGTCAATTAAAATTTTCCTTCTTTAAAGTTGTTAGTTGAACAGGAAAGTTTTTTGATTATTGATTTTAGAAATGTTGATAAACAAGTATCTAACGCTTTTATTTCTGCAAACACTGTTATGTAGAAATTATATCTGATTAATGTATTTTCAATAAATTTAGACTCAAACATTTTAATTCACCATGCCCCTAACTACTCCCCTGGGAATTGTTCGATTTTTATAACATACGATAGTTGGCGCTTCTGGGGTTTTAAAATGTCATCTTTGCCATTATAGAAGCACTTTTAAATCTGAAACTCTATGACAGACTGCAGACCTTAGTCTACCAAGATAGGGACGAAACTATTAGGGGCATAGGAGACCATTTTGTTTATTTATTTTCAACATTATTTTGTTAGTTTTATTATATTGAGACTAGGCAAAGTAGTTGCTCGTTGTCTTCTTACAGGTCATCAGTCTCAAAGCAATTCTGTGATATGCCACTTGTGAGCAGTGCACATTAGAATGTAAAGTTGATTCTACAAATTGAGAAAACCTTTAGCTATGGCAGAAGTGGACCAAAACATTGGATTTGGTTATTGATTTGGCCATGGATGCACGTGGTAAACTTATGCATCAGGTATAGAGTCGGATTTATGGCGTATTTTGGAAAATCGGGTATGAATCATTGATAAGGGTTTTCTGCAATGTTCACGTCTCCTTATAGAACTCCGTGATGGATGGTAAGCTAGCAGGTCTTTATATTAAAATTATATATGGATAGAAACAATTTTTCCTATAATTTCACAAAAGTTAAACGGTTCCAGAACGACACTCCCATAAAGAGCGTTGAAAAATATATAATAGTCAGATAAAGGGACGGCACGATATTCAAATAAGTATCACCGTTCTGTATCAGTAAGGGTATAGAAATCATTGGTTGTATCGTAAATACTACGAAACAACTACGAAATGGTATATTGTTATCTAAATCCTCCAGAGAATATCAATTTATTTAAAGCTACGCAACTGGTAGATTTAGCAGTTAAAGAAATATAAGACACTTAACTCGTCTAGAGGTGTGGTGTCCTGCTTCTATTTGCTAAACTGCGAGATAGATAGGATCAGAAAAGAATTAACTTCATGGTTGTAATTGATGTATGTAGGATCACTAGAAAGAGAAACAGGAATATTAAAATATTCCTGTCTTTATACTAACTTTCGATATTCCCGTTGTAACTTTTAGTATACACGTAACAATGTACCCCTTTAAACTATGACCTTACATTCCTAGTCCATTATGGTGCTTCAAATGTCAACGTTTCGGCCATAGGTCTTAGAACTGTGGTAATCCACAAATTTGCGCTTCTTCTGGTAGCGAAACTCACCAAACCAGTTTCCACCGAACTGTGTCAATTGGTGAAGAGAACACAGTCTCAAATCCAAAGATTGTCCCACGTTTATGATGGAAATTGAAATCTAAAAGCTTAAAATCTTGGAACAACTTTTGTATAGCAAAGCTCGTAAGAAATATCAAACACTTGCCCGATCAGCATATAGTATATCCTACGCTGAAAAAGTTGTGTCTTCAAAGGAGATATTTTCTGTTGCTATTCAATGCAATATAAATTACGCCAATCGCTAAACAGATTATGCACAAGAAATCACTACGCCAACATCAATACTATATAAAAACGCAAATAATAAGGTGATAAAGAAATAATCACCGCAACTAAAAATCTTAATTAATCTCATGATAGCCCAATCACCAATAGAAACCAAAAAAGTCTCATTGAACAGACCCGTTGTTTCTTCCTCTACAGAATCTGAACTAATGCAAAAGAGACCTGATAGAGCTCGTCCAAATCAAGCTCTTCCCAGAAAAGCAGAGTTCTGAAAGCTCTAAGGTAGTCACAAAGCCATATTGGTTGACATGGTGCTGGACGAAATAGTTGACGCAGAACCCGAAGAACTCCTTAGTCTTAAGGTTAGCAAAACTACCTAATCGATAATTATAAATAATTTTCTCCACTTAAACGGTTACTTTGCTTATATATCTGAAATGCCCCTTCTAATTAAAAAATATGAACCAACTATTATTGCTCTACAAGAAATCAATTTTAAGAATACTCAGATACCATGTTTACGGAATCACTTTATACTCCGGAAAAACATGACGAAAAAGCGTGGAAAAGATGGTATAGTCATTCTTGTTAAAAACACCGTGCTTCACTCTAATGTCCCTGTTTAATCAAATCTGAAATGTATAATGATTATAATTGACGCTAGCCAACCAGTAACGGTCTGTTATATTTATGTTTCACTAGGAGAATATATCAATTTCAATAAATTGAAGAATATAATATCGGCTCTTCCACATCCTTTTATTATTGACAGATATTTGAACAGCTATAATATTTTTTGGCGTCCGCAGGGGTCAAGTAACTTGAACATTTTTTAGGGAGCAGTGACATACCTTTATTGAGTACAGGCCTACCCACATATTATTCAACTGCATATGGAACGTTCTCTTGCACAGATTTGACTTTGTATCCCTCTTTGATTTTGCCAACTTTGCAGTGGACTGAGCATGACGACTTATGTGATTCTGATTACTTTTCATTGGTTAGTTCTGATTTTTGCCACCCACTGTCTAAAACTATAATGCCACGTTAGATTCTCCATAAGGCCAACTGATCAGGTTTTTCTAGCGATGTTAATTTCGGAATAATGGCATTCGATGATGTTGAACTCGCAGTTCAAAACCTAACACCAACAATTATCTAGACAGAACACTTTCGTCCCTAAAACTTCTAGCAATGCAAGTCACACACATGTTCCTTGGTGAAATGAACAGGTAGAAATTGCTATTTGAGAACGAAAGAAGATCAGACAACCAAGAGTAATGTTTAGTATAAAGCGCACGGAAGTCAAGCGCCTTATAAGAGAAAGCAAACAAAAATCTTGAATGACTATGTTTTTACAACTAAAAACGTTTGGGAGAAAATCTGAAAAATTAGTGATAAAGGAGAGTATGTCCCAATACCTGCTTTGATTTTAGAGAGTAAACATACGCCAAAACAGGTTGTTGAATGTCTTGTAAACCATTTTTCAAAATTATCAGGCTCTGAACAGTACCCTGAATTGTTCATGAAACACAAAGAACAACCAGAGCTACAACCACTGAATTTTCATTGAGATAACTTAGAATCGTGTAATGTCGAGTTTATGATGAAATAATTGACTTCTATATTGAAGAACGACCATAATATCTTCAAATATAAACCTAATTTTGCGCAAAAATCAGATTCTTAATCCCCGGCATCTCTCTATAATTGTAACTCTTCTTAAGCAAAGTAAATAGCACTCAGATCTGCCTAGTAATTAGCCTATTTTGCTTACATTATGTTTATGTAAACTTTTAGAACGTTTGATAAATCGACGGCTCGTTTGGTTTCTAAAAATCAACAATCTGATATATAACCAAGTTAAGAGTCGCTTAACCATCGACAACACAGCCACACAATTTTTTTTGTTTTGAGATTGGGGGTCAGACCATGTTTACTACATGTTTTTGGGGTCGCTGAATCTGAATCTAAGGTTTAAATAAACCCAGCACGTCAGGTTTTCGGCATAACTTAAAAAAACCATAATATAAGCTATTTAGCACTATAAAGTTTTGACTCAAGCCGCAAACTAAAAATAAACAATCAGTTAAACCCATACTTCTTAACCCCATAAATTTTTAACCCATAATCCCGTAACCCCGTAACCCTATAAACCTGATAACCCCATTAACCCTATAAAACAAAGGCGAGACCGTCGGCATCGGCGTTACCCGATGTACACCGCGAGGAGGTTACACGATTGGATTTTGTCCTTACAAGAGCTTTTAGCAAAAATTTAAATATGTGAAATATTTACCAATAATAAATAAATGATGGGATAAATGAATTATATATACATAAAAAATGATGGCCAGAATTCTTAACAACTAGAATAAATGACTAGAATTGAAATTGAATGACTAGAGTAAAAAACTGAAAAATTAAACGAAAAATCAGACTACAAATCAATGTTAGACCTTTTTGCGACTATAGCGGTTTTTCTCATCAAAACCTCTATGCAATGATTTATGCTTTCTGTCTTTTTTCGGTGCATTTCGCTTTAGCGTCCAACAGAAATCTGCCATCATATTTTCATCCCACTTTCCTTAGTAACAAGTTCTTATGACTTTTATATCTTGGAAAAAGCGTTCACCCTGCTCTTCACTAAAATCTCCAAGATTTTTTGGTAATTTGTCTAGAAGTGCATGCAAAAAATGTAATTTCAAATTCATATTGCATCTTAGCTTTATAAAATCTTCAAACATTTTGGCAACAATCTTTTTATACTCTAGACTTTTCTTATTACCTAAAAAGTTTTTTGACACATCTTTAAAACTAAGCCAGCTGCTTTCTAAAAGCGATCTATTTTACCAATAAAATTTGTATCTTTCAACATAAAGCGAATGTGTGGTCCACCGAATACCCCTTCTTTCAACTTGACCTCAGAAAGTTTCGGAAATTTAGATTAGAGATATTAAAAACACACCCCTAACTTATCAAGGGCTTTGACGAATTGTTTCATGAGGCCCAGCTTTATTTGCAACGGAGGAATAAGAATTTTCGATGGATCCACAAGAGACTCATTGATAATGTTATAAGAACTTGGAGTTAGAGCAATGATCCTACTGGCCATTGTTTTGTTTTGTTATAATTATTTAAAAAAAAACATGTATGATCAAGAATAAAATTTGGGATTTCGATACCCTGTTTCTGAAACACAACTACAAATGGCGGGTGAATAGAGCGAGAAAGCGAACTCACAAAAGCCTTACTTGCAGGATCATGGGGTAATAGGGTTATGGGGTTATAAGGTTATTAGGTTTAATAAAATGGGTTTAAGGAATTGAAAGTCCCTATGACATATTGCGATAATACAATTTCCCTTCCACCATGACAACTAGGTGATCGGTATAACCTACAGAAGAGAATCCTCCATCTTTTAAGTTTTTAAAAGTCCATCCATTACCAGGTTCCATAGCAAGGGGGAGAGAACTCCACCCTGAGGACCGCTCTCCCGCTACCTGGACCATTATACAGGGTGGTATCCAAAAGTAGTAGAACTGATTTGTTTAAAAAAAAAATATTGAACATTTTGGTACATCGACTTAATATTCTCCAAAATAGGCCCCTTGGGCATCCACACACTTCTGGTAGCGAGCCTTCCAGGTCGCGAAGGCCTTCTGGAAGTCGTCGTCCGGGATGCTGTTCAGCGCCCTCGTCGTTGCCGCTTGGAATGCTTCCACCGAGTCGAAACGATGCCCCTTGAGCTGCCTCTTGATCTGGGGGAACAGGAACAAGTCCGGCGGTGCCACATCAGGGCTGTATGGAGGGTGAAGCAGTGTGGAAACGCCGAATTTGGCCAGGAGATCCCTCACAATCCACAAACCGTGGAACGGCGCGTTGTCATGGTGGAGCTTCCACTTCCCCACCAGGTCTAGTCGCACGCGTGTGATCCGATTTCGCAGCCGTGTGAGCACTTCCACGTAAAATCTTGCATTTTCAGTCTGTCCAGGAGGTACAAACTCCTTATTGACAATGCCACGACGGTCAAAAAATGCAATCAACATCGATTTCACTTTCGATTTCGACATTCTGGCCTTATTTTTAGGGGTGATTGTGCGGTGTGCCACCCTTCGCTCTGACGTTTTGTTTCCGGGTCGTATTGGAAGACCCATCTCCAAATTTCGCTCCATCGCAACTGACGACGAGGCGTCGCAACAGGAGGTCACTAAAACAGTGGTCCACACTCAACTAACGCACGCAGGCGACTGCCGCAGGTCGAAACCTGTTCCCAAGGCTGCCCTCCATAGCATCCGGCCTTGCAGACCCCCTCCATCGCTCCGCGCGTGCGGAAAAAAACAGTCCTACTACTTCTGGATACAACCCTGTAGTTTGTCATACACAGACGAATAAATCATCCTTCCTTAGAGCAGTCTATCCACCTGCAGCAGGTCTCCCCCAGGCCACGCTCCCTCAGGGCCGAGGTTATGGAGTTAAAAGATGTATTATCAAAGGTCCCTTCTATGTCCAAAAGGCACATAGAAAAATCTCTTTGTTGTCCATCGATTTCTCTACTCTCCAGGTGAGGTAGTGAAGTGCTGTTTCAGTTGAAAAACCAGCTTGATAGTCAAATTGGCTCTCATATAGTGGTTGGTACCAGTATACCTCCTTTAATGTGCTTATCAAGCAGTTTTTCCAACGTCTTAAGCAAAAAAGACATAAGACTAATTGGTCTGTAGCTCTTTACCTGCAAATAGTGGGCCCGACCAGGCTTTGGTATAAATACCGCTCTGGTAAGTCTCCATTTAAAAGTACTATGTAACACCAAATAGTTAGCTAATAAAACAACAGTGCTTTCTGTCCATTAAGCTCTTGTTGTGTTGAAGTTAAAATACGGTAACGTCATATACGCATCGGTAACTTTTTCTATCTTACGCTGTTTAGACACAATTTATTATAAGTGAATCAGACAGCCACAGGATCGTTTTGTACTAGCCCCGTACACAGTTTGTATTTAAAGTCTGGCATCTATAGTGTATAGAACAGGCGTCAATGTGCTTTAGTTTTTTATATAGCAAAACTCTCTGCATTACTCAAACATTTATGCTTTCGCATATGCTGCTGGCCGCCATACGTAGCACCATACCGGGTACACACACAAACGCGACACTCTATCGGTTATCTGGTTCATGAAATTTATGAATGATTTAAATATATCGTTGCCTCGGTTGTATATTGCAGTTATTAACACTGTGCCTCCTTGATTTACTCGTCGTATCAAAGTAAATACAAAGCTCACCTATTTTGCCAAACATGGAATTCCATCAGCCATTATCAGACCGGAACTCTTTTGGAGCAACATCGGAAATATGAATATAGTCTACATTGATGGTTTTAAAAAAGATGTGTACGTTGATGCTGCTTTTATTGGCGAGAGACTAGTAAAATTGTAGAAACTTAAGTCAATTAGCAATATTTTTGCTGTTACGAACGCTCTGACTTCATTTTTATAGACGCCAAATGTCATGACAGCTGACCATATGAAATCCTACCCCAAAAGCAGAATATTGGAAAAATAGGTTAATTATTGGAGACACCTCCAAAACAACAAGCTTAGAGCTATCAAAGAAAATATCGTAGCAGTGTTACAGTTCTTCTAGACGTGAATCTCTCAGACAGAAGGTCATTTCAACCCAGATTCGCATTGGTCATTGCCAAATGAAATATAGATATCTACTTTTTGGAGAGGACTAATAGTTTTGCGATACTTACAATACGCCACTGCTAGTGGTACATTTAGTTTTGGAATGTGTGCAATTTAAGGAGAAACGCCGTAAAGATGACTTGGCTTAGAATATCTTATCGATTTTGAGAGATAACTCAAATAGAACTGAAAATTTATATTGCTTTATCTAGACATAATTTTATATATTCGTTGAGAATGTGTTTCTGTTCTTATCCATTTATTTAATAATTCTATTTATATTTATTTAATAGTTTATGTGTACTGTTTATAGATTTAAAAAGCCCGCACTTAAGGTATTATTTTTATTTTCCTGACGCTAATAGCACTGATGATGAAAGTGCCATTAAATAAATCTAACTCTCTCTCCTCTCTCCACTCACTTTCTCCTCTCACTTCTCTCTCTCTCTCTCTCTCTCTCTCTCTCTCTCTCTCTCTCTGTGCTCTATCCATTATGCAAAAATAGAAATTGATAATTATGGGAAACTAATTGTTGTAAGAAGTAATCATCAAATATATACGATGTTAAGCGATGTAGCTGCTAGAGTAAACAATTCAAAGTTAAAAATACCAATACACTTTAAAATTAACTTCTGTGACAATAAGAAATGCCCCTTGGTATCTTTTCAACATTGACTTCAAGATGTCTTCAGTTGAAGAAGAAGTCGAATGTTTAATTTATTGCAAAAATTGTTTGAAAACACTTAATAAGCAAATTTAATTAAAATTAGTAAAATAACACACAAAACATGATAAACACAATTTTTAAAATATATGTTGGAGTAGTTTGCTACGGAAATTATTTACATATCAGAAATATAGATGCAATCACATTATTTGCTAACTGTGGAAACCAGATAGATTACAGTAAACTAGTTAATAAAACAAAGGTTTATTTTACAAAAATAATCATATTGTAACACGTTGTAGATTACTATGATGCGTTATTGTAAGTGTTCTTAAAAACAGATCAATTACATTTATTTACAAATTACGCAAAAGACTAGACAAGTTGTATAACGTTAGTATCTATGACAAGAAATAAAAAAGTGAAGAACCATAGCTTTCATAATATACAAATATACTTTGAACTATTTTAAGAATTAAAATATTCAATTATATTCTTATTATCTGAGTATATAAAAAATTAAAGAGATGTAGAAAGTTAGATTGTTAAAGAAGTTCTAGATGCTCAAAACTACATTTCTGCATTTAAAAACTGCAATATATTTGTCAGAGGTGCAACTACTATATAAATTTTACGAAATATTTTTTTCTATAAAGGTTTGGCAATATATTACTTACGAACGCTACTACCAGCTCAATTTGTGCGTGTAATGTGACACAAAACAACATTTACGTCAGTTCCTTTGAAGTATTACATTGCAAGATATATTTTGCAATGACTGAACTAGAACATTTATGCCATAGATTGAAGCTTTATTTATTGATTATTTTTGAAGAATTGCCAAGACTAAAGAGCGACGTTTTGAGAATATTTTTATTTAGTTGTATATTTTTTTCAATATTTATTGTAGTTTATTTTTAATATTTTTCTCTATGACAGACTTCTAAAATATGCTGTATTTTGTTGATTTTCAAGTTTTATGGTCAAGTAAGTCAACGATGAATAAATTAAAATAGTAATGAGTCTCCTTAAAACTAGTGATCTATACACTACAGAATAATAACAGGAATATAATTTTATTTTTCTTTGACGTCCATACTGTGATTTTAATTTGTAGCTTAATTTCTAACTAAAAATGAGGAACATTTCATTATTAGTTTTGTGGGGGAAGAGAGACAAGGATGCGTACCTATGTGCCTATGTGCCTATGTGCCTGTGTCCGTGCGCGCGTGTGTGTATGTGTGTAAGTGGCCACGTTTGTATGAATTACCATTTCATCATTTTATAGCAACTACGTGCAGTAAGATATATTTTTATAAAACAAACATTCAGAACCTTTAACTATTAGAAAAACTAGCGTTTCTGTAGCTTAAACCATTTTTTAAAAACTGATAAAACGTCAAATAAAAAACTTTAGAAGCACTTCAACCTTTTTAACAAATTAGACTTTTACGGCGTTATTATGGTGTTGTAGCAGATTTGGGATGCTCTCCCAAATTAGATATCTAATTGTTTGCAGGTACTTTGCAGGGCACTGAACTGCCAAACAGATGGAATGACCCGGAAGTTAAATTCCCTTTGGTTACATTCCCGCAGGTCATTTTCACGCAACGTAGTTCGCGGCCACCCATTTTGATGCGTGAAATGCTAATGGCTCGTGGTTAATTGGATATTAATAGAACGTGATATTTTTAAAGCGCCTTAGAAGGGAAGCGTTGCTTCTACTTCTAATTAGAAAAAACATTTCAGCATTGGTGAATAAATATTACAATTGGTAGTGTTGACGAAGTAAAAGTAGTAGTAACATAAATTTTACACTTGTATGCTATGTTAGCATATTTAAAGGCAATTAATACTATTTAGAGATAAAACAAAACGGTGGAAAAATGTTACAACGATGATATTCAGAATTGTTGTAAAAGGTATTTTTCATATCCCATGAACTTTGCTTTTTATGTTATTTGGAATTTTCAGTTAGGAAATTTATATATCAGGTACTATTTATTTTTATTGTAAAAAACCGCACAGTCACACGACATTAAACACTAATCTTCTTCTCTGAAAATCTCGTGAGGGCTTGTGAAGGAGTCACCTGCTTCGGCTAATTTTGGCAACTGCAGGTTTCCTATTTATAGTTTTTCAGCGTTTTAACCGTTGGCGTGGCCTCTAGTGTTTTCGTACAGCTTCATCGCCTGTTCTCTTACCAATTTTGATTTTTGGAAGTTCTGTACTTCGTAAAAGTTTATATTTCTAACATATTACAAAGTGCTAAAGGTTGGATTATTTGGAGCTTCAACATGTACATTTTAGCACCTAAATAGGTACTGCACATACCATCATGGGGCCTTTTTACTTGTTTTTGCACACGGTTATATACTTACATACTGGATTCTAAAATGCTTGTGTCTTTGAGTCAGAGTGCTGAGCAAATAGCTGACACTTTCTTTATAATCGCGGGTAAAGCATACTATCAGAAAGCTGTCCTAATATATTTGAGAGAAGTACTGCTCACCTCTTACTATAAGCTTAGCAGCTAGTATACCATCAAACTGTGGCTATGTGACATTTTACTAAGTTAGGGTTTTGTAAGTACTTTCTGAATTGTAATTGGTTTTATTTTTCAAATAAAAATATTTTTTTAAATCTATCGACAGTTCTTGTGCAACTAACTGTATATTGTTAAATTTATTCCAAAGATTGTATTTGATTATGATTCTTTTTCTAAACTATATTGTTTATTATTATATGACGATTAAGATATATAAAAGCTAAGACATTTATTTAAAAGTTAATATTTAATTAAATACCTGATAATACATGATGCTTATAATAAAAATTATGATAGCAGAGACGTATACGTTGCGCTAGAATAATCTTTTAGCAATAGTCTGCTTTTCAGTTAATCAAAACGAAATCCTGTTATTGTTTACCCCCGTTAATATAAAAACATTTAACAATATAAGAATAACATTTCTGCACTGTTTCTTTTTATTCTTGGTCTGGCACATTTTTGGACGACGCTTTTAATTACTGTAATAGGAATTTCATAATATAGCAGCTTCAGTTCAAGGATTTTAAATCGGTAGCTAATGCGACAAAAAATAAATCTACAAGCGTTTTATGTCTGTTTGGATTTCAGTTACGAGTCCTATAGTTATGAATAATGCCATATATAAAATGGAGGAAAAGTTAGATGTACCTGTTTACTCAAAGTACTGAAGTAGTACAATCAAAGATTTTCCAATATTTCAGCATAATTCAAATTACTTAAAAATAACTAAAATTATTAATGATGAAAATTTTTATTTCAAATTGTATTAAACAGTCAATACCTTTTGAACAAACAGTCAATATATTTTATTATCATCAACAATGCAAATGCATTTGGCAGCTTAAACATAGTATTCATTACTGGTAATTCTCCGCCTTGACAAAATTCTATGATTCGATTATTTCTCTTTTGCAACTCATGTTCTCTAGTACATCCTTTAGTTTTAGTGTGTTTTTTAGTTAATTTTAAGGCAGATTGTAATTATTCATAGAATTTTCTATCTATTCATCTTTTTGTCCGCCATTGGTGCATATAATTGGATTATGTGTTTTTTCCTTTATTTGTTATTATTACTGCTGCATAAAACCTCTTTACATTCCAAGTTTCAATTTTAATTAGTTTTATAAAATACTTTCTCACAATATTGTTTACAACCGATTCTCCGAAAATCCAACTGGAAGACTTGAAGCTTCGGAATATTTTGTTATGTTGTTTATACTAGAAATAGTCATGTGGATCTTCACTGCAATGGTTTCTCGGTATCTTCTGCATTCTCATGCCTCCGATTTCTATAGAAGTTCATTCGACTTTTTCAATCCCAGGGCAAGGAAGTGTTCTTTCATTTGTCAACTTGTCCACCCAAAGCTGTTGGTTTGGAGTTTTGACTAATTATACCGGCAGTCTTTCAGTAAGATGTAGTTACTATATGAGCCATTAAATTCATCATTTGAAGGTTGCCTTCTGTAGCTTTTCATTTAGTGTGGACTGTGTGCCGACACAATTTACCAAGATGTGGCCGCTTATAAGCTTTTAGGAGCCATAAATGAGAGTGAGAGTTTATCTGAAGACCAATATCCCAGAATGACCCGTAGGTCCGACAATCCTGGGTATAGAGGTGCTACACCTAGACAAAACTCCTTGTATCCCAGTTGCCTTTATTTTTTTTTCAATTTTATCCTACCTTGGAACTGATAATTACATATTTATTTAGTTTACTAAAACTTCTATCTACTATTGTCTTAGAGTTTTTTGTACAGTACCGTATAACTGGAAAATAATATTTGAAATATTTATGTTAAACACGTATCAACTCTGAAACTGCCAAACAGTTCGTTTATCAGAAAGAATTGACTTTAAAAAATCTAATACAATGTACGGTAATAAATGTGCATATAAGTTACTAGTTATTAATTTACTCTTGAATAAAACTTCATAAAGTCTTTTACAGAGACAAAAACAAAATACTTTAACTGATTTACTACAAATTATTTCTAAAGTGTATGTTAGTTATAAGCGGGGTTGTTGCACAGTCATTTTTTTAGTAAAACCAAGTTTTTGTGGTAAAAATTAATTCTTAACAGATTTTCTTGCATATTCTGGCGTGTTTTTGAATTGATATACCCTAATAACTTCAAGTTATATAATTTCGTAGATCCTAAAAGTTACTAAAGGCTTATTGCTTTATTTTATAAATCTTTTACAATTTGAAAACTAGCTTGGATAAGTTTCTTGGCAATAGTGGAATGTTTGCTAAACGGATTGGAAGTTTACTGCATGATATGGACCTTGAAAGTAGTTCTAGTCGTTTTCTTAGCACTTGCGGAAAATCTTGTGGAATGATTGAAAATATTAAAAAATACAACCCATTGTTATGTGTTCTGCAACTTGTCGAATCCGTCCACGGAACCAATTTGCCGATTTGAAAATTAAAAAGCAAAATTTGCTTTACAGGTAAAGCAGAGTGGACCTTATGCATGAAACTAAACTATAGGTTTATCAAAATTTTATTGAAACGAAGTGACAGTGAATTATATTCAAATGTAAGTGAATAACGACAAAAATTTAGAGGCCGGAACCGAAAACTTTCCGGCCACTGTCGTTCAAACCGGTCTTGAGATTTTCCGATTCATTTTTGGCATCTGAACTTTATATTCCTTAGTTAAATACTGAAACTGTTATGTCTCTATTTATCACAGATTAAAAATTATAAAGCGTGACAGATGTCAGAAATAGAAGCTGGTCTCCAGCTTGGAATCTGCCTTGATCAAAAGCTCTAAGGCGTGATGACGACGGACATGACAAAAGTAAAGCTGGTCTCCAGTATCAAGCTGGGTCCGCTAAAAAGTTGACATATTTCTTAAACTTGGTTAAACTGCTTAACCCTCCGAGATCACACCTATTTTTTCGATCAAGGAGGTCACTCTGGGCCAAATTGACCCGAGGCAAAATTTAATCGTTTACCAGTTGATTATTTACTGATTAAAAATTGTGAAAAATTTTGAAATATACTTGTTATTACTAGGTAATGAAATCATATAGAGAAACCTATGATGTTACTCATTTCTAGTATGCTAAAAAAATTTGCCAAAAAATTTTGTTTTGTTTTAACAGATTTTACAAAAAAATTTGCCTTTGTCCCAATTTTTGAAATTTTTTAATGAAAATTTAAAATTATATTCTTGAAAGTATGCTGAATGAAGGAAAAATATTTGTTTTATCGTACAATTGAAAAAGTATATTTATTTCGCTAGGTGATGTAGGTCGTTTTTTCAAGTTAGGAAAAATAACAAATTTAGCCGAAAAATCCCAAAAAAAATTTATTTTCCTTGCTTAAATCGAAAAAAAGTAGAAATTATTGAAGTACAAGTTTGTTCATTCCTCTCCAGCACAATCGGTGGACATATAGGCGCGATAATCGTCACACATAGGACGCAAGCAGCTGGGACACTGCATTTTTGTTCTTTTTTGTCTTTTTGGCTAGGGCAGATTGTCCATCTGAATGTTTTGTCGAATTGCGGCCTATTTTCTTCTGGTTCTGCTGCATTTTCATTGAGAATAAATTGAATATTCCGCCTGATTTGTTCTCATAGACATACGTTTTATCAACTTTTCTCGCAAAAACGGAGTAATCAAGTGCAATGAAAGTTGCTTTAGAGCAGAAGATGCAGATCACTTTTTTTCTCGATTTTCGGCATGCTTGCAAGTATATAAAATTCTTGCATTAACCTGAGCTTGATCAAGTATACTGAAAAAAAACCGCATCGACCAACGATTTGTTGCCCTAGCAGTCGTGTAAGCATGGCATAGCTTGTCAAATACATCTGTGCCTCCTTTTGTTTTATTGTAAAATAAAACCATCTCTGGCTTACCATTCGCACCAACATTGGTATTGGTAATTTTTGTACTAACAAGCAGTACAATTTTATGTTTTTTTGGAGTATAACTTGCCAAAGTGATGTCTCCACTGTGACAAAACTTCGAGTCGGGCACTGTTTTACTAGCCAATTTCATTTCATTGGGTATGTCTGGTTTATTTTTACGAATTGTCCCAGTTACTTTCAATACATACGGCGCTTCTAACATCATTTTTAGCAAGGGACCGGTCGTGAACCAATTATCGTAACAGAACGATTTGTGCCGTGTATGGGTGTTGTCACCTTTTTGAAAAAAAATTCGTCTGAAGACTCTTCACGTGGATGGCCAGTTTTTCCCAGATATGGAATACCGTGGATCTAAAATTTATTTTATTTTTCGTTACACTTTTTATAACTTTTGACGTATGAAATATACGTAAAAATAGTAGCTTACCAAATAAAAGTTTCGGCGTCATTCAAAGTAATGATTTTCAAGCCGTATCTGTCTCGTTTTGATTTTATGTATACACGAAACTTGCAGCGCCCACGGAAAGATAATAATTGTTCATCGACGGTACAATTATTGCTTGTATTGTAATAATGCTTGCAATTTCTAAAAAATTTTTCCCATAATTCTCTTATCGGCGCAAGACTATCATCTGGCGATCCTTTCTCACGTTCATCAAAACGTAAACAAAGAAGATAAAAACATAAATCGTATTCTCGACATAACACAGCGATACATGTTATATCCATTGGTATTATCCCACAGTTCATTTGTGTCCACGTGATTAGATTTCCACAAGCCTAAGTAATACAACAGCCCAAGAAAAGCGTTCATTTCCAACAAATCAGTGGTGTGATGATACGTTTGCATTACTTTTTCTTCTGCCATCATATGGGCGCAAAAATCTTCAATTTGCTTATTCGTACATTCTTCTATTGTATTTACCATCTCTGCATCAAAAAGAAGATTCCAAAATTCAGTTACTTCTTGGCAATTTTCTGCACCATTTCTTGGCCCTGGCTTTGATTCACATTCATTTATCCGATTTGAAAAACACAGAGTAAATTATCGTATTATTATAACGTCATCGATGTGGTGCTGTATTAGAAAGGAAAAGAAAGAACGAGAGAATAAGAAAGTAGAAAGTAAACAGCAGTTACGACGACACAAAGCCAAGCAAGCAACAGCTTTGAAAAAATTATGGGGGGAGAGATCTGTATATATATATATCCCTCGAGTTCGGTTATGCTGTTCCAACATCCGTTGGTTCAGAGGCGTATCTTCAGCATCCTCAACTTCACTGTAATCTGATCTCAAAGAATTTGTATCCGAATGCTCAGATACGTGATCGTCATCCGAGGAAGCGTCGGTGTCAAAATTCTCTTGCTCTTCATGCATGAGGACGCGGTGAACACGTGTTCTTAAATTATACGCCATTTCTTAAGTTTAAGCACCTCAAAACAATAAAAATAGGCGAACTATTAAATCGAAAAGTTTTTTTTGTTTCAATTTTTTTTAGTAGAATCGACGCGGAGGTCACCATATGGATCAAAATGATCGGGCACTGATTTCTATCGATGATCAACTGCTACTGAACGTCGTGTAGTATACGGGAAACTTCTTATGTTATAGTTGAGAGCGCAAATTTTTAAAATGCCTCTATGGTATAGATAAGCAAGTTTAGGCTCCGGTCAAATTGACCCAGTGTGACCTCGTAGGGTTAAAGTGGTGACTATAAAAAAATATTCCATAGATTAAAACAGGCCGTAATCAGAAAATGTGAGATTGGAATTGCAAGCTGGTAGCGGCAAGACCTCAATTCCACTCAGTTCAGTAATTTTTTCTGTAATCTTTGTGGGAAAAGTCAAAATACATAATAATGGCAATATTTTATCAAATTGTGATTGTGACTTTCTTGTTAAAACCTTGCTGTCGGGCATCTGGTGGCAGATTACGATTAATAAAGTAAATCCATTTTTTATCATCAGTGACAATGCACTTTCAAAACCAGTCATCTAGCAGGTTTTTTCAAACAATCGACGACAAACTCCAACTTGCTTAGCGTTTTGTCCTTTAATCAGTTTGCGAGGATCTTGTCTTGTCATCTTATGTACAAAGATAAGTTAACGAAAATAAATCCAGTCGTGTAAAAAACGCTAAATTAAAACGACAAATTGTAAGTGTTTGGTAAAGGTTTGACATCTAAAGCAGCTTCTAAGTCTTCGTTTAAAATAGATGGTCAGCTATTTTATGAATTATTATTTGGAATCCAAAAGCATCATGATTGAAGGCTTTCAAACCAACAAAAAAATCTATAATTTTCTACATACTGGAATTGAAAAATTATTTAATTGGACAATACTATTTAATATCTTGTTAGTGCTTAAATCAAAGGAAAATATATTGATTTGTTAAATTTTTTAGTTTATTTCGTCGTAGTTTGGTAAAAGTTCAAGGTTATCGACTTGTTTTTGAAGATCCATGTACTACGAAAACCAAATAAAAGGTGGCATATAGTACAAAAAATAGCAATGTAAGCAGAGCATAATAAACTTTGATATTTGCTAATATAGTTATTACGAATAAAGTAATTCCCTCTCTTTATTAATTTTTAAAAACATTCTTTTAACTGATTATTTATGATTTTCATAACGGTAGTTATGCTATAATGTAAAGTGCAGCAATTTCTTATTTTGTGGTGCGAATACATAGTAGTTATACCTATCTGATTCACTGCAGTTTCAAAATAATAACTACAGTTATTATTAGAAAATTAAAATGTTCTTATACTTTATACAAGAGACCTGAATATCTGTATTAACTGCAAATAATAACAAAAGATTTCTAACACGAAATGGAATAGCACTAAATCGAGCAAATACACAAAGTGTGTTACCGCCACCACCACCATATTCAGAAATAATGGCTCCACAAAATATACAAACCCCACAAACCAAACCAAGTGTGCAGTATGCTGATCAAGCAGTTACAAAACAAAACCAATATCCGGAATTTTGCCAACAAAACCCGGATAATAATATTATAACCCTTTTACAACAACAAAATGCTTACCTACTGCAACAAAATATACATATACAGCAGCAAATAGAAAACAACAACAATCTTTACTACAACTAACACAAGAAATCAGACAGCTCGAGAGGAGATGAAGCATGCTCCCAAATCCAAAAATAATGGCTCAATTATTCAAAATTGCTCTGTGGAACGCTAATGGCATCACGAACCACAAACATGAAGTAGAATTATTCTTAACTTTCAATAAGATCGATATTTTGCTTATATCGGAATCACACTTAACAACCAATACCAGTTTTAAAATTCCACACTATATAATATACAATGCAGCACACCCGGATACAGAACGACGAGCCAGTGCGGGTGCAGCAATTATCATAAGAAACGGTATAAAACACCATGTGTTAGACAAAATCGAAGAAGCGTCTCCAGGCAGCAAGCATTGTTTTAGAAGACTGGCACGGTCCTATAACCGTATCTGCAGCCTATTGCCCTCCAAACTACCCTGCAGATAAACAAATCTTTATAAATTACTTCACTCAGCTCGGACATAGATTTCTAGCGGGTGGTGACTATAATGCGAAGCATGTCAGCTGGGGATCCAGACTATCAGGACCCCGGGAGAGGTAAAATACTACACGCAGTAATTAACGAACTCCATCTGAACCATCTTTCCTCGTATAAACCAACATATTGGCCGACGGACCCCAACAAACTACCAGATTGCCTGGACTTCTTTGTCACTAAAGGGTTTACTCCAGGATTCCTAGACATTGAACCAAGTGATGACTTAGTATCTGATCACTCTCCAGTGGTTGCAGCCATCTACTCACAACTTAAAACCGTAAAACAGATTGGGGTTACTTTAAAGAACTAATTAACCACAAAACAACCTAAGAGTCTCGCTCAAAACAACAGAAGTGTTGGAAACAGAAGTACAAAACTTTACCTCTCTACTACAAGAATCTACATGGGAAGCAACACCGGTGCAAAATAAATCTAAATCAAAAACAGTTGATTGTCCAATACACATCCGCCAAAAAATACTAGAAAAAAAGACGACTTCGACAGATTTGGCAATTATCAAGACACCCACAAGATAAAACAAATTTTAATCGTGCTGCAAGACAATTGAAGGAGTTGTTAAAAGAACTCAGGAACAGATCATTCCAAGAATACTTGGAAAGGCTAACACCATCAGTTGACACTGAATATGCTCTGTGGAAAGCAACAAAAAAATTAAAATAACCAAGAGAACATATACCACCCATCAGAATACCAAACAACGGCTGGGCGAAAACAGACAAGAAAAAGGCTGAAACTTTTGCCGGGTATCTAGAAAACGTATTTAAACCATTACCAAAGATTGACGATGTCGATGATAACGAAATTCAAAGATTCCTAGAAGAACCTGAACAACATAGCGAACCTGTACCTTTAGCAACACGAAAAGAAGTAAAGGATGTAATTCTGCACGATCTGAATCCTAAGAAGGCCCTCGGTTACGACTCGATAACGGGTAAATTAATTAAGGAACTTCCTCGCAAGGGTATAATTATGCTAACACAGCTCATAAACGCTGTTTTCAGACTACAACATTTCCCAGCCCAACGGAAGACAGCAGAAATAATATTAATTAAAAAACCCGGCAAACCACCACAGGAGCCTTCATCTTATAGGCCGATTAGTTTGTTGCCAGTCTTATCTAAAATTGTTGAAAAGCTGTTAGCCAAAAGGTTAAATAAGATAGTGGCAGAGAGAAACTTGATACCTGATCACCAATTCGGGTTTAGACAGCAATATTCTACAATTGAACAGATGCATCGTGTAGTCGATACCATTAATAAGACGTTTGAAAATAAAAATTATTGCGCCGCAGTATTCTTGGACATTAGCCAGGCTTTCGATCGGGTATGGCACCAGGGACTTCTCTATAAGCTCAGAAAGATACTTCCAGAAAAATTCTACATCCTCCTTAAATCATATCTAACTGAGAGGTACTTCCGAGTGAGATATGAAAGTGAAATAACAACACTGCACCCAATAACGTGTGGCGTACCACAAGGTAGTATACTGGGTCCTTTATTGTACCTCTTAATCACTGCTGATCTTCCAACCAATAACGAAGCGCTCACAATCACATTCGCAGACGATACTGCCATATTAGCTGTACATAAAAGTCCAATTGAAGCAAGCAACATACTACAAAACAGTATTAATGAAATCCATAAATGGACCCAGAAGTGGAGGATTAAAATAAACGAGGCTAAGTCCAACCACATTGTCTTCACTAAATGCCGAGGCGATTCAACACAAGTAATGATAGGAAATCAGTTTATACCTACCACAGACAGTGTAAAATACCTCTTTATACACTTAGACAAGGGATTGACCTGGCGTACACATATTTGGAAAAAACGCAAACAACTAGGTACTAAATTCCGAAACCATTATTGGCTGCTGGGACGACAGTCTCAACTTACACTTCAAAACAAATTACTTGCATACAATGTCATCTTTAGGCCAGTATGGACATATGGGCTACAGCTTTGGGGAACAGCATCGAAATCGAACATCGCCATCATCGAGAGATTCCAGTCTAAAGTGCTGCATGCTCTTGTAGATGTCCCATGGTTTGTAACAAATAAAGACATCTACAATGATCTGCAAGTGCTGACAGTAAGTGAAACGATTGTGCAGTGCAGTGTTAAATACATTCAACGATTGGAAAATCATCCAAATGTACTGGCAGTAAATTTGCTTGATAACAGTGAACAGACAAAGAGACTTAAGCGTAAAACGCCACTCGATTTAGTTCATGACCGATAAATATGCTATTTTAGAGTTTAGTTAAGTTTACAAACAAATTTAAATTAATTTGCATATAGAGATTATTGTTCATTGGAGCATATCTCTTTTCAAGTTAATGTTGTCAATCCACATAAATGCTTATTGTTAATTTTGTAACAGATTGCATAATAAACACAAATACAAAAAAAAATTAACTGCAATTTTAATGCCCTAATAAGCAGTAATAAAAGCATTATAAAAATGTTTAAAAATTAAATTAAATTTTGATTATAAAATAACGCATAATAAAATTGGTTTTAATACACTCGACGTATAGCGAGTTTGAATGTAAACTTATAGTAAGATAATTCTGAACACATCAAAACAAAAATTTATCACCTCTAAAAGCTTTTGTACAAATGCTAATTATTTTAGATTATCTGTATACTTGTTTTAGAATAGACCCATTCAGTTATATTAAAAATTTTTAACTTATGCATTACTAGTTACGTTTCTAGTACCTGTTTATTTTAACACACACATTGCACTTGTTGCTACTCCATTATTTGGTTCTTGCGCGTATTTTATATGCATACTAACTTTCTGTCCACTTAAAATAATATTTTTTTAAATTAAACGTTTGTTTTCTCAAATAAGTTTTTAACTTCAGATATATTTTTGTTTTTGTTAGCATGTGGAAAAGTGCAAAGTTAGATATAGTAAAACTATAAACTATTAATTCTGTGTTATAATTTAGTATAAGTGTTGTGCAAACAAATAAAATATTTTTTATAAGATTTATCAAACCAACATTTTATTATAAATACTTATACCTAAAGCATATTTTAAAAATTACATCTCATACCTGAAAACCGCAGTGAATATCTACTACCACTACATATTACAAGTTGACCCTCATAAATTCGCCCACAATGCTATTATAACCAACTAGACTAATGCTTGATTGCACGCAATTCTATAACATTCAATTACAACAAATGTTAGGTAATTTCCCTTTGCAGTTTCAACAACCACCTCATTTCAAACCTTGTCAGCAAACTTAGTACCATAAGAAATCGGTGCTTATTTATCTTAAATGGGCAGTAACTGAGCCCAAAAAAGCAAAAGTAAACCCAAAATTATATTAATGACCACACATTTTAGAAATCAACGAAAAAAAAATTATACCTAAAACACAGGTTCAGAAAATTTTAGCCTTTCTCCACACTTTTATAAATGGCGTTAAAAATATTCTACTCTTTGTGCAATTATTGAATTAAATTGATCATATTTAGTATGAGCTTAAACGAAGAGTCCCGGCCAAAAATCTTGTAACAGAGAGCATGACAAAACTGAGAGTAGCAGAGTCCCACTGAAGAGTGGGAAGTAATCCCTCAAGACAACATATTCATGCGTAATCGTTTGAAAAGTGCAATTAGGAGTAGAGGTAGAAACACCATTTATTGAAAAAATGAATTAACTTTAACTGAGGATTTTATTTTTTTCTGCTTCTATAATCACCCTTTCCCTTTTACCTCTTCCTCTAACTTTGTCAGTGTTACGCACAATAAATTTCAAAAACGCAGTGTATACTGTTTTAATCGGTCATGAATTAAAGCACCTTATGGTAAAAATGAATAGGAATATCATCAAAGTTCACTCACATTATGTGATTGCAAGATAAATTAGTATATGGCAAAGTTTACTGCCATATGGTAACATAAGTGAAAAACATATCATTAATTTGTAGATCTTAGAATATTATTAGCATTTTTTTTATTTTTAATCAGCTTTTTTAAATCATGTAGGCCAATACTGAAAGCTCAGGATAGCATTAAAGGTGTAGCACGATGTTTTCTTTTAGGAGCTTACGCAGAATTCTAGTTGCAATTTGATTTAGTTCTGATGATTTCTGAAGATTTAGTCGCTGAATCTCAAATTTGATGTCTTTTGAAGTAACCGACGCTATTGTAGTTTACGGTGTTTCAAATTTTGCTACAATTTTTGGAATTTGATTGTTGATTATGTTTTCGCATGGTTGGAGTACTGCAGAGAAAATCTCAGCAAACATGTCTGCTTTTTGTTTGTCACTTTTAGACCACTCTAGTATTAGAAGTAGTTCTCATAAAAGTGAAGAATATGAGGTTTTAAGTAGGTTTTAATGTGTCTCTATATTGAGTTACCATATCTATTTAAGTCTGATAAATATCTTTTGAATGAGTCGTCTCTTAAATTCTTGAATTTTGCTCTTGGTTGGTTACTTAGGTTGTTAAGTCTCGTTTTATTCGATGGGTACTGAGTACTTTTCAAATAAGCTTTGTTTTTACGTCTTTAGGCCACTAATTGTTTAACTTTTAGATTGATACTATTGTTAGTTTTTTTGCGATCAATGGGACAGGAGGTTCATTTGCATGCAGTTTTGAGCAGCGTGTTTAGTTAGTTGATGGCATCATTCGTTTTTTTTTTTAGAATCTTTAATAGAAATTTTAATATATGTTTTCAGCCAGAATATAGCGATAAAGTTCCTAATCTGTTTTACAGTTGTAAATTCTTTTGGGAGGTTCTTTATGTATAACGCATACGGTGATGTTGTAATCTGCTAGTATCTGTGCGTATAATTGGTCAATATTTCATTGATGATAAAAATGTCAAGCAGATCAGGTGTTTTGTTGAAGTAGGCCAGCACATTGGGGTTTCCGTTAATAAGTAGTCGTATTTAATATGTTGTACAATTTTGTGCAGCTCTATATCTTTGTTTATTACTAGTCGAGATCCCCAGGTGTTGTTCTTCCTGTTAAAGTCTCCTCCAGAAATAAATCTGTGTCCCAGAATGCGGAAAAAATGTTTGAAGTCTTCTTTTTTAATTTTGAATCTAGGAGTACAACAGACCCTAGGGACACACGGTAAAGTAAACATTTTAATGGAGGTAGGCTAAAACATATATTTTTTATATATAGGGAAAACAGAGTGTTTGATGCTTTATTTTATTAGAATGGCAGTTCCAGCGTGTTCAGTTTTATCAGAATGGTTGAGTAGTAAGCTGGATAGTTTGTAATTTATTTATTGTTTTGTTTACTAACTAGAATTTTTATCATGTGCTGTTTTGGTAAATTATTTTGAAAAACATGGGTATAAATTCATTTAGAAATTTACTTAGAATGAAACTGACTGATTGGCAGTAATTGCAATCTGAAGTTCTGCATTTCTGACAATATTAACGTAATTAATAGGACGATAAAAATTTGAAGTCTGATTTGGAAGTGGGGCTTAAAAATTTTTAAATCTGCGGTTGTTGGTTTTGAATTTGAAAAAATAATGGCAGTATTCCCATTATTGGTAGTTATCTGAATAATTTTCTCCACATAAGGTGGAGGTCGCTAGCGTGGCTTTACTCCTCTTGCAGCTTGATGTACTGTAATTACCGCCACACTTGATACACGTATATAGTTGGGAGCAGTATGATTTGGTGTGGCCATTGTATTTATTGTGATATAGTTTTACTTGTTCTCAATGGTTTTATTAGGATACAGTTGTATTTTGTAGGTGTCTTTATTGTATTCGGATGATGGCAGATTATTTTTTGTTTTACAGCCTTAACAACTTGCTAAGGGCTTTATTTAGATTGTATAATGTTTTCTGTTCTGTTACCGCTAGTTGAAATTGTTCTAAAGAATTTTTGGGGATTATGAGTTGGATAGGGCCTTGTAGGTTGCTGTGCCATAAATTGTTTTTGCTTTTGAGGGAAACAATTGGTGGATCCTGGTATTACTTGACTCATTTGTGTATTGTGGAGTATTGTAGTGTTTGATTATTTGTTTAATATTATCCCTGTAAGACATTTGGAATGATTTAAAATTAAAACACTTGTTGGAGGTTGACCCTGTATGTTTTGTGATAATGGCTGGTTAATTATGTAATTGAAGCCTAGTCTATTTTCTGCTGGTAACATTGTGGAAATTTGAAAAGAAATTAGCTCTTCTTGTGATTCTATCATTGGAGCTATATAGTTAAAAAACGCATTAAAGGCTGTTACAGATAAGGCTGTCGTGGCCGCATTATCAGGCAAAGCACTTGAACTTTAGCCCACAGCATGTTTATCTTCGATGTTTACGTTTAAATAGCAGGTAAAATTCTGAGCATCTGCCATCTCCACCGCGCCATCCGCGCCGCGCCATCGGCCCAGCCACATACCTGTGATTAAACAGCGCTAGCAAACAACAAAAATGGAAATGGATCAACAAACAAGCATCGCCTACGGACGACCTAATAATTTGAACGTCAACTACGCACAGGGTGCTCCAATGCAACTTCCACTTCCCACCAACCTTCAATTCGTAAGCCAACCACTATCAACAGGTAACAATTTTAACTTACCTCAAAATCAGTATCCTCCCACCAATCTCAACAACAATCTGATGGCAACTACCTCACAATCTTTAACCAACAACGACAGAATTCTCTATCAAATGACGTCTATTAGTGACGAAGAAATTCAAGAAGTCGCAAACGATAATTCCACCAACACTAACAAATGGCAAACTGTTAAACGTCTTAAACGTAGAAAACTATCCCAAACTATCAAAGAAACTACGCAAATACCTTTAACAAACAGATATAACCAGCTAAATGAAGAAGAAGAGGGAAGTACTCTTACCAGACAAGTAAACAATACAACTATAAAACCTCCTCCGACAACCACAACCACCCGGACAACACTGCACATGCAGGTACTGCAATTTTAATAAAAAAATACTATAAGTCACTATATATTACCAAAGTATGAAACAAATCACTTGCAAGCTACTTCACTCAAGTCAAAACGTCCTCCTACGATATAACAGTTTCTGCAGTATATTACCCTCCTAGGCACTACTTGAAAATCAACCACTTCAGGGACTTCTTCAACACACTCGGCTCCAAATTTATTGCTGGAGGTGATTTCAAGAGCAAACATACTCTCTGGGGCTCTCGGCTAACAACTACCAAAGGTCGTGAGCTAGCTAATCTATTCCAGGAAAAAAACTACTTATTTCTGTCCACCGGTAAACCAACATACTGGCCCAGTGATCCAAATAAAACTCCCGATCTGTTGGACTTCTTCATCACCAACGAAATCTCCTCACCATACATGGAAGTATTTCCTAGTTATGATTTGTCATCTGACCATTCCCCGATAATTGCAACTATTAGTACTTTCGCAATCATTAAGAATTTTACACCTAAACTTCATAACGACAAAACCAACTGGGATAAATACAAAAATGAAGTGGAACAACGGATTAATCTAAAAACAAGCCTCAAAACCCATAACGAAGTCGAAGACGCTTTGGATGCCCTCACAAGTACCCTTAAACATTCAGTTATGGAAAGTACTCCATCTCTGCCAATAGCTAATATCATAAAATCAATGCCACTTGAAATAAAACATTTAATTGGTAAAAAACGGAAGGCACAGTCTAGGTGCCACACAACCCAGGCACCCGTGGATAAAAATATACTGAATTGCATTAGCAATCAATTAAAAGCGCAACTTAGAGAACTTCGTGAACAATCCTTCACTGACTACGTGACAAGACTAAATAGATTCGACAACTCTATTTGGAGACCAATTAAATCCAAGAAAAAACCAAAAAAACACAATGCTCCAATAAAAAATCTTACTGATCACAACGCTAAATGGGCGAGAAGCGACCAAGAAAAGGCTGATCTTTTTGCAAATCATCTCGCATCTGTCTTTAAGCCCAACAATCAAGATATAATTAATGACATCGTAACAAGTTTATCCAACATTCCACAATCCCAATTTCTAATTAAATCCTTCACTCCACACGAAGTTCAGAACGAACTTAACCATCTTAACATGCGAAAAGCACCAGGTACAGACGGTGTGACGCCAAAAGTGCTCAGAGAATTGCCGAAAAAAGGGATACTCTTTACTACCTACATTTTGAATGCCATTTTAAGACTGCAGCACTGGCCTCCAATGCTAAAAACGGCAGAAATAATCTTAATAAATAAGCCAGGAAAGAACCCAAATGACGTAACCTCATACCGTCCAAATAGTTTGTTCCCTACAATTTCCAAGGTATTAGAACGCTTATTGCTGCAGAGACTAAATGCCGATAGTTCACTAGATACCTGGCTTCCTCCCCATCAATTTGGTTTCCGAGCAGGACATTCTACAGTTCAGCAAACACATAATTTAATCCAAGTTATTAACCACGCTTTTGAACAAAAACAATATTGTACTTCAGTTCTACTGGACGTTATCCAGGCCTTTGATAAGGTCTGGCATACAGGTCTCTTATATAAAATCAAGGAAACCCTCCCACTAAAGTATTTCGACATCTTGAAATCCTACCTTTCAGACCGCAAATTTAGAACCAAAGTAGGAGATGCCAAATCAGATTATCATTCTATAGAAGCAGGTGTACCACAGGGAAGCGTCTTGGGATCGACACTCTACAAAATATATACATCCGATATCCCAACAACCACTGAAACTACTATCTGTACTTTTGCTGATGACACTGCCATACTAGCAGCTCATGAAGACCCAGCAATAGCATCTAACCTAGTGCAAATCCACTTCAATGTACTCCAGGCTTGGTTGCATCTCTGGAAAATTAAAATAAACGAAAACAAATCACCGCACATAGACTTCACTCTAAGACAAGAACGTTGTCCTCCACTTTTTCTCAATAATATGAACTCCCTCGAGCTACATCTATCAAATGTCTTGGATTCCACCTGGACACTAGGTTAACATGGAAAGATCACATTACCAAAAGACGGAAGCAGATTGTCTTGAAGATCAAAGAACTCTATTGGCTGTTAGGGAAAAACTCAAAACTTTCCCTAGAAAACAAAATACTGCTATATAAAATCTATATATAGAAATCTGGGGTTTCGCAAGCAAATCAATATAGCGTTGCTCCAAAGAAGCACCGTGGTACATTTCAAACCAAACGCTACACGACGACCTGAGGATTCCCTATGTCAAAAATGTCATCAAGCTACGAAGTAGAGCCCACCACGATAGATTGGCAGCCCATTCAAATAACCTGCTTCAACCATTACTGGAAAGAGAACACCCACGACGACTACATAGACTTTGGCCAGCAGACCTTCTTGTGGATTAAGAGAGTCCTTCACTGGAAGAGCTCTCGTCACGTCATTTCAAGCTGAAATTCTGATATACAATTAGCCCATAGAATGTAGTAGTTCTGATTGCTAATAAATATAATCTGTAAAAAAAAATATTTCGTAGCGCAAGCACACGTCAATTAGCTTCGAAACACAAACGAGGTATGTCATCTGGAGTAAGATCTGTACTCCTTGGAGGTCATTTATGAAGTCCGTATTGTCGTAGCGCACCATCTCACATAAAAATAAAATTACCAATGTTATACGTAGGCTATATATAATTTTTAGGCACTGAATGTAGCGGTCTGCATTTATGATGTCTTGTACAAGATCTTATTTACGTCATGAAAAGTATGTAGTACTATTTACTGTTGACTGTTTTAATCATGACTCCAGTGATACTAGAAGTTTTAATACCTACTTACTTTACACGTATTCTGTATAATAAATTGCATTGTTTGATTGGGAACTGTAAACTAATATTAACTGTACTTACCTTCTAGTAGTTCTGTTCTACAATATTAATTAAAAGTGCTTGGATATCTTTTGTGTTCTGCAGGCTAGCAGTAATTAGAATCTGATGATGCAATAACCGTTAATACCAATCACCCCGTGAACCATGAAAAAGGGTGCATATCCATTAGAAGCAATAAAACAAAGTAGAGCGGAGCTGTTCAAGTGCCTTTGAATCGTTTGATTTATTTATCGTTTAGACCATTACAGCGGAGGCCATACAAACTCCATAAAACATTCACCGATTCGGAGTGTTTACTTTAGACTTGCTGATATCGAGAAGAGTGAGTTAAAGTTGCGAACTCTTCGCCATGAGCAGTTTATTTATGCGCTCGCGCCTCCGCTCACAATGGCTTTAAAACAATCGTTGGCGAAGCGTTCCCCAGCGACGCCGGCGGAGTGCGAGCAACTATTGTATAGCTAATCTGGCGATCAAACAAGTTATAAAAGTGATTGTTCCCAGTTAATTATATTACTTTCGCGACACGATGTAAATTAGGGCGCACTTAGGGCAGCAAATGAAAGCCCGCCGCCTTGTAGGAGATAATTTGCTGGAATTGCCTCGCTGCAGCGCAGATTATCGCCCGCCGATAAGCAAACGAAAAAGCTCGGCGGGATAAGCTTAATGCAAACCAATTTGCGCGGTCCGCCCGCTCCTGCCGCGCGGCGAAAGCTCTCGATTTTATTAAAATTAATAACTTCGGTACGGCAGCGACAGTTGCATCTTGAGCTTCGGCTCCATTCACGTGCGATTTCATTAACAAGAAACTGTAAATACGCGGCAAGCCACTTCTGCTTGTGTTGACTCTGCTAATTGCTTTATATGGAGAACTCCGCTGAACAAAGGGTCCGAAACGTGACGGCATTTTGCTATGTGCCACTTACTACGGCGGAAATGCATGGCATTGTTTTCTTGATTGAATCGCGACAACATATACCTACATAAAGCTACATATATCAAAAGTTGTTTAGCTACAGAAAAAGCTCCCTTAGAAATGTTATGCTAATAAAACTAACCAGTTTTTCTTTCTAATTGTTCACACTTTTCTGCTCCACAACGAAGGCGTGTAATGACGAGGAAAGCGAAATTTTCGCAGATTGTAATATGTGGTAAATATTAAGGACAGAGAGAAATTTCCCAGGAGAACACTAGATTTCCACAAACATGGGTTTCTGCCGACCAGGCCAAACGTTTCCACATATCTTACGACATAAATCTAAATTTTAGATTTTGCTTGAAAAATTAGTGTCCCGAAATGTTGGCGATTCAATCCTAAAGTTTTTCTTAGTTTTTATGCAAGCTAGTGGGATGTGCTGTTATAAATATGGTAATAGTAATAAGCGGGTCATTTTAAAAAGGGCTTTGTAATGTTGCGTTCTTGGAAATAACAATTTTGCTGCCAGACTGTCAGGTATGATAACAGCATTTATCTGTAAATTCCCTTTGAATACGCAATGCTGTGTGAATGGATAAATTGGGTATGCGTGACTATGCACGCTCTGCAGTTATATGCACCGTAAGTAGATAGAATAATATAATATTATTAACGTTACATTTGCTGTTTGCTTGATGTATGCTCATGGAAAATATAATTGCTTTTTAACAATATTTGCGCTGTTTGTTTGCTGCATACACACAAAGCATATCAAACATTTTAAAATAGTGCAGTTCTACATAAAAATATAATTGAATTTTATTTTTATTGATAATCTTTGTTAACCTTTTTAATATTCAAATTGTACGGATAGTGTAGTGCATATATGTTAGTCAATTATTTTACTTATATAGCGTAACCAAATCAAATGGACTATATAAATAAAACAATACACAAATACCTATAAACGGCTATATGCATTTAACGTCAACGATGCTACTCCGTGGGATAATAGAAGCTATTGTTTAATGTTTATACTTTATTATAAATTATACCTCGTTTGTTTTAATCCATACAATACAAAAAAACAATTGTAGTAAACAAATTTCTGGTGCAGAAAAACTTTGAAATGAAGTGGAATGTTTTAAATTCAGTTATACTTTCATGAGTTAAGCATAGAGATAAATAAATCATAGTCATACTTTCCCACCCATTTACTCGATTTCCTCTATTTTGTAATGTATTTAAGTATACACAGAGAGAACATAAGCAAAAATTTTGATTTAGTGTTGTCTAGAACTGCGAAAGTTGGAAAAACTTGAAATAATTTAAAAGTTTGTTTCTCTCTAATCCTTTTTATGTATAAAATAGTATTTGACTTAAATAAGAATTATGGTTTTAACTTTGTTGTTACCCTAAGTTGTATTCCCAACAAACACATCATTTCTACCTTCCCAAAAGTGTGGCAGATGAAACCAGGTAAGATGTAGCTAAAGTGTTAAACATCAAAATGACATTATAATTTTACAGGCAGACAAGAGGACTCTTCTACCTTTTGCAGAGCAGGCATCATTCTACATGTAAAATCCTTCCTAAAAATACGCAACGACGAGTTCATGGTCAACTTTAATGTTGTCTCTTTGTTTACCAATTACTGTCCTTGGTAACCTACAGTTATTAAAGTCAATTTGTAATATAAATAACAAGATTGTCTCCTCAATTAGATTGATTAAATATTATTAATATTAATATTATTAAACAAATTAAAGAAAATTAAAATAACTAAAAACCTACTGTACCTTTCAAAATAATTTTTACTGTCCAACTAACGGTGTTCTTAAGAGTTTCCCACTTGCACCTGTCATAGCTAACATTTTTATAACCGATTTTATAACAAAGGGTCTTACCTTTCACCTGCTGATATGTCAAACGTGCTTTTGGTATCTAGCCACACGAACAATATATGCTTCCCTAATTTTCTTCCCACCCAAACGAAATTCCACATGAAAACCGAAAAAAATAATTCTCTTTACTTTCTAGATACCCTTGTAACAAAGAATTCTTTAAATGGGAGCTTTTGTTACGCTGTCTATAAAAAACGCATTTATATTAACCGCTACCTAAATGCCAAATCTCATCACCTTGCCGAAATCCATTTGGTCGCAAAATTCCAAATCACTAGATCCATCAGACTTTTTGACATGAAAAACCTCCAAATAGAACTCAAAACTATTACCACCACCCTACTACAAAATGTGTATTCCAATAAATCTTTATTTTATATAATTAGAAATCTAAATAAATATATCATCTTCCTATTCTAAAAGCTTCATGACCAACAAAAGGTACTTTTACCTTACATCAGGGGTATTTTTGATTAAACAAGAACGGTGTAATACCCTAAAGGAAACTTTCTACACCGGTGCGAAATCGTAACGGTCACTTCCGGTTGCCGTTAACCGATTCGGCTGAAAATCAATCTGACCTAAGATGTGTGTATGCCAAGTTTGAAGTCAATCCGTTGAATAGAGCGGAAGTTATAGTGTCTCCAGACACACAGACAGACAGACAGGATGATAATCTCGTTAACTTCTTACTATAAGGTCCGCTGTAGAAATTTAATAAGCAGTATATTAATGAAACAAAATATACGTATAGACTTCGCGGGTAATAAACGGATACCTAACTTTATTTGCTCAACAAAATACCACTGCCCCAATAAATCCCATGGATATAAATATATATATGAATATAAAATACTTTGTGGAGTTTCCACATTGTTCCACACTTTGTTGGGTTGTTCCTTCACAGTTTGTAAAGGAACAACCCAACAAACTTTTCCTAACCCAATACATCTCCCAAAAAACTACATTCTTGTCAAACTTTCACTTTCAGACCTATAAATGGAAAAGCAGGACACACAAAATTTCAGTTTTATTTAAAGACTCGTACTTATATATTCTTCTTTTTCTACTCTTACATACACTATTAGGCTGTTTCTGACCACACATTTCGTTCAGTACTATGAGTCACATTGGGCGTATCACAGGCAGGTGGCTAGTCTAACCCATTAGAAGAAGGAAATTTACTTTACGACAGCCAAAGATATTTGTATGACGACCGAAGAGCAGTTGATGTTTTATTGACCTGGGAGTCGAACCTATGCTCTCTTGCGCTAGTGTAGCAGCCTGAAGCTTTTCCCTTGGAGTTGTCGTGCTTTTAAAGTTAACTTACAGTACAAAAAAAGATGCTTCTCTTTTTAATTAATCATTATCAATCCAATACTTACTTTACCTTTCAAAGTAAATTTTATTATCAAGATAACGATCCTTCTGTGTATTCCTTACTTTCACCCATCATAGCAAACCATTTTATGAATTGTTCTTACCTCTTTTTACCTTAAACAATTCGATATGTCAATGATACATTTTTCTACCCTCAATAACAAGATTCCTTTTTCATCTAAACCAAGTCCTCTCTAACATCAAATTTACTATGGAAATTTAAAAAAAAATCATTTTCTTCGATTTCTGGATACCCTTATAACAAAAAATCCTTTTAACAATAGCTTTTATCACACGCTAATCTCAACCGTTTTTACGAATTCCTCATCACTAACTCCATCAGACTATTTGATATTAAAAAGCGAAAAATAAAACTATTACTACCATCCTATTACAAAACGGATATTTCAACAAACTCCCCGCATCATCAGTTATATAACACCTCCATACCAATAAAAATTGTAAACTCTAAACAAAAAACAAATAACGAAGAATTTCATTGCTAGGTTAAACTCATCCCCCAATACCAATAAAAAAAACCTTATAATCCGAGATAAAATCCTCAAGATTTTTTAAATTATACGGTCCCCAAAAATTTACAAGCAAAATACTCCCTTGCAACCTATTGTAATTTATCCAACTGACTTTACCATAATCCTTAGTCTTCTAGAGAACAAGATGCCTCATTTGTCCAAAACTTTTACCACTCTTTACAAATTTTAAAATTTTTTCGCGTACGTAAATACAATATTGTAGTCAATTTTGGTGCTGTTTTCATTTTTACCAATATTCCCAACATTGAGACTGCAATTTCTATAATTTGTTCACAATCTAGGACACAATATCCTCAAATTAATTATTCAGTTCCTATTTTTATCTTATCTTTAAAAACAAATTTTGCCTTTTTATGGTAAATTTTGAAATGAGTACTCTCGTTTCTTTTTCCTTTAAATTTATGTGTTAGACAAAATCGTTATAAAGACATGCTTTTCCAATTGCTTTCTTACTTACTTAAAACTAAATAATTTTATCTCTTTCCTGGACACACTCATAACAAAAATTCTTTTAACGATAGCTTCTAACACTCCTTCTAGAAGAAGTTTATCTAGAAAAACTTCTAACTTACACTTTACGTTATGAATTTTGTTGGAGCTTAAAACTCAGATTTATAATTAATGACTACTTTGGAAAAATAAATCTAAAATGATCTTGATCTAAGAAATCATTGTAAGCGATTATATATTATAGATAGAAAGGTTTTCGTTTAACTGTTTAATATCTCCAGGTAGTTCTAATAAAGTACTGGGCCAATAGAATTACTTATAATCATTAAAACACAGTATTTCGGAATGTGTAAACACAATCCATATAGAAATACTACCTGTAATAATTCTTACAAAACTTATTTTGAATCATAAATGTAACGACAAATTAACCAGCTGAAACGTTGGTAGAAAACCAGCTAAGTGTATCATGGCCAATGAACTATTACAATAGTTGTCAAAGCATTTTGACAAATACAGAAGTGCAGGAAAATGCCCTTTGATATTTCACAAAACAAATTGTTGTCTGGACCTGTTTATTGTTCATTCTGCTGGTTCACTTGACATCTCTTGTTATTCACGACGAAACTGTCATTTAAACATCACAGAAATACTGAGATTTTGTTATTTTTGGACCAGAATTTAGACAAAAAGCTCACTAAAACACAATTCAATGTTTATGTTTAGAATGCTTACAAGTGACTTACAAGTAACATTAAGACAAATGGCCTGTTTCATTTAAGTTATCGCGGAAACAGCTTTTGCTTCACCTATTTTGACTAGCTATTTTGGTACGACTCTATCACTTTAAAAGACTTTAAGTCTGTGCAACAGAACAACTATTAAGAGAAGTTTAATTCTGACAGGATCAACATCATCAGCAAACATGTTAGCCAAAAAAATAATTACTGCAGGTTTTATTTTTCTTATTCTGATGATGATGATATAGTGCTCTTCTCACAGCCGATACAAAAAACTCTTTTCCTGCAACTTATGCTAACATTAATAAATGTAAGAAAAAATTTATAATTCAAAAAAATGTAATTGCAAAGACATGCTAGTTACAAGAGAACTTTATCACAATGATTAAAAGCAAAAAAATTAGAATACATAACTTTAGAGGAAGCAAAACGATTTCAAATCAAACGCATATTTTGAGTGTTTACTAAAATTATCCGATTTTCAATTTTAAATAATAAATAGAGCATTTAATATAATTTCTGTAACTTTTAGCATTATTAGCCCATCGAACTAAAATAAGACCAATTTGTAGTATTTTTAAAAATAATTAATTTTATTTTTGTTTGAAGTAAGATTTGCCATTTATGTTATATTTCGTTCCAAACATACCTTTAAATTTATTAACAATGAAAACATAAATACTATTTATATTTGTTAAGAATAATGCAAGGCATAAGAACCATTGCGCGCAGTCCCAGTCTCCTTCAAAGCAAGTTCGTAGGCTTCACACACTTCTTTTAAAGTAATTTTTACTGGTTGAAATATTCTGTCAAGTTCTGCAATTGATTTGGGAATAAATGTTCTATTGTGTTGGCTTACGAGTCGACTGTTTGAAATCTCTTTTTTTATGAAAGATTTAAGTTTTGGGAACGATGTTTCTTCAATTCTGGTAATAGTAAGGACCGAACATATTTTGCCGAGACATTTTATTATTCTTATTAATTTGGTATGGTTCAGTTTAAAAAATCCTCTAGCTCATCTTCTAGTTCTCAGATTGTTAGAACTGATTTTGTGAACGTCTAATATTTTTCCTCATTCACGCATGAGAATTACAGTCCATTCTCATCTATTTTCATTACAAATGGTTTTCCAATAAGAACAATATGATTTTAAAATAAAGTAAAATAAAAATATTTTAGATGCAATCAAGTTTTTTATATCATTTTGAAGCAGAGTCTATTAAATTATATTTTGAGAAACATATCATTTAAGTGTCCATTTCGACTTCGTGTACACGAACAAGTTTCATAAACCCAATTTTTGATGAATTTGTGCAATAACTCGGATCTAATGTCACCAATGCAACGTTTGATGTTTAATCTTAACAAATCATGGACTTATAGTGTGTTTACATAGACTACAGATTTCAAATAACCCCACAAAAAGTAGTTAAATCACAACTCTTTGGAGGCCAACTAACAGTTGCATTTTTTAAAATTGTTCTTTCACCATGCTTTTGTTGCAATAGATCATAGTGGCATTAGCAGTGTGACATGTCGCACAGTTTTGTAGAGTCACATATCCTACAATTACATCTAAACTTGTCCACAAAAAATCTGTCAACATCAATCGGTAACGGTCACCAGTCCTACCTTGTTTTGGAAAAAGAATTGTCCGATGATGCCACTATGTCACAAACCACACCATGCAGTGATCTTTTGTGGATGCAAGGACTACTCGTTAATCTCTTGTGCATTGTTTTCACAATAATTTCGTTTGTTAGCATATCTACTTAACCATACATAAATAAGCTTCATCCGAGAAAATAATTTTTTGCTCTAAATTATTATCCGTTTCAAGTTGCTCTAAAGCACAACCAGCAAAATCATGGCGTTTGCGAAAGTACAGTGGTTTTAGTTTTGGGAATGGAACGTTTCTACGCCGCCGGTTCTTCGCCGCCAGTTCATCGCCGCCGCTTCTACGCTGGTACGGTTCTACACTGGCCGTTTCTACGCCGGCCGTTTCTATGCCGGCCGTGTCTACACCATAAATTTCCGAAAAGAAACTGATAATCTGAAACAACCTGGAATACAAAGGAGATAATCAGAAATTTTAATCCGCTCATAGAAAGTTTGCAATCTCCGGGATTATCTTAAGAATGTTATGGTTATTCGCACAGGCCCATTAACACACATTACAATTCTAAGAATTTATTAATAGTATTTGGTATAAATATGGGGTAGAAGCCGTTAATACATCATTTTAAGTGTATTCGCCAGAAAATAATTATTACGTGAATCAGTTAACCAGTGATCTTAATAACCAGGAGTTCTCAGCAAGAGAGGAAAGAAGAAGTATTCCTATAACGGATATTTGTACGTTTTCGACAAAGTTAGTAAAAGAGACGCTAGTTTACTATTTTGGCAGTGCAAGGAAGTGGATCGCTGTAAAGGCAGAATTTACACGAAGGCTGGAGAAGTGGTCAACGAAATCAACAATCATTTTCACCCTTCCTCGGCAGCAGCTATAGAAGTAGCAACTGTTGTCATCCAAATCAAACGTCGTACAGAAGAAACCATAGAGGGCACAAGTGTAGATAAATCAGTGTGTAATCGACGTGCCTCAAGTTGTTTTACCGGCGATTCCAAATAATACCGCCCTAAGAAAAGTAATCAGGCGAAAACGGAATCACATTAATGATCTGCTGTTGCCAAATACATATAAGGCATCTGTGTCTCAACCAGGATTAGAAGAAAATTTTTTGCTATGCGACGATGTAGAGGAAGCAAATAGAATTTTAATTTTTGAAGAGAGAGCTGGTTGCAGCATTTACATAATGCCAATACATGGTACGCTAATGGTACCTTCGCAATAGCACCGAGGCTCTTTTCCCAAATTTATATTGTTATGGCAACAATATATGGAGGAGTGCATCCTATATTGTATGTTTTGTTACCTAACAAGCAGCGTATTACATACACACGTATGTTCGGACTAATTAAAACACTAGTGCCGAATTTAAGTCCAGCATCTATTATTTGTGATTATAAATATGCAAATAAGCAACCCAATATTTAACTACAATGATACAAAATGCGGCATGGCAAGCAACACCCAGTGAAACAAACACCTGCTCAGCAGATATTAATATCCCTTGTCATATAAGGCACCTCGTCCAAAAAAAAAAAACGCAAGCCACGAAAAAAATAGCAACAAACTGAACAAAGGCCAGACAAGACCATATATAATAGACTTACTCATCAACTCCACACTGAACTACTAAAAGCCCGGAGTGACACCTTTCAGCATTACATCACGAATCTTCACCTATTGATCATACGATATGGAAGACAACAAAAAAATTTAAAAGGCCAGTAGCACTGATACCTCCAATCAAAAAGTCCAATAATACATGGGCCAGATCAGACAAGGAAAAAACTGATTCATTCGCAGACCATCTTGCTACTGTATTCTCATCACCACAACCAGTAGGAAACAACGATGACACCGACATTTCCGCATTCCTTGACGCGCCCTGCCAAATGTCCTTACCTCTGAGACTATTCTCACCAGCCGAAGTAAGACAGCAAATTAAATTAGTAAACCCAAGTAAAGCACCTGGTTACGACCTAATCGTAGGAGATGCATTGCAAAATCTCCCCAGGAAAGCCCTAGTGTTACTTACAACCATCTGCAACAGCATTCTACGACTCTGCCACTTCCCTACTAAACGTGCTATAATCATTACCCTTATTAAACCTGGCAAACCTCCTACGCAACCCTCCTCCTACAGACCCATCAGCCTTTTACCACTCATGTCAAAAATATTCGAAAAACTGCTCCTCACGAGAATCCATGAAACTGTCGACCTACATAAAATTCTCCCAAACTACCAGTTTGGCTTCCGGCAGCATCATTCTACTATCCACCAAGGGCACCGAATAGTTAAAAGCATTATGGAGACTCTAGAAACCAAGCGCGTCTGCATAACTGTATGCCTAGACATAAAACAGGCTTTCGACAAATTATGGCACACGGGTCTGTTATACAAAATAAAACTCTATTTTCCAAATCAGCTGTACCTCATACTAAAATCATATCTAATAAAGAGGATTTTCCAAGTTAAAGTAAATAACAAAACTTCCGAATATCACGAAACTACATCTGCAGTACCGCAAGGTAACGTACTGGGACCGCTGCTGTATCTCCTATATACTTCCGACACGCCTTCAACTGACGATACTGTACTTGCAATGTTCGCCGATGATATAGCTATCCTCTCAATAGACGAAAACCCAATAACTGCAGCAACCCATCTACAAACACACTTAGACATCTTGCAAAACTGGTTCAACAAATGGAGAATTACAGTCAATAGCGACAAATCCTCGCAAATCGCTTTCACAAATAGACGTATTGCAAACCCACTAAACATCAACAATACTCCGATATCTCAAAAGACGGACATCAAATATCTTGGACTACACCTAGATCATAAGCTCACCTGGAGCACTCACATCAAAGCCAAACGAAAACAAATAGACCTTAAAATTAAACAAATGCACTGGCTCCTTGACAGACGCTCTCAACTCTCACTCTCAAACAAACTACTGTTATATAAAAGCATCATAAAACCCATCTGGACATATGGTATACAGTTGTGGGGATGCGCTAAAGCCTCCCACACAAAGATCCTGCAACGAAGCCAAATTAAAAATCCTTCACAAAATAGCCAACGCCCCATGGTACATCTCTAACGAAACCCTTCACACAGACCTAGGAATTCCATACGTAACCGCAGAGATACAGAAGCTTGCTCGAACATACACGAACCACCTGACAGGACATAAAAACCAACTAATAGAACAGCTCTCTAATCAGCCAACCATCACCAGACGATTAAACGAAATTGGCCACAAGACCTTTCAGTGTAACTACCCAGAATAACTTAGTGTTTAGCCTACGGGGAGTAAGGCGCTGGCCGGATCCCCCAATGACATGTTATAAAATTATAAATTATAAATAATTTACTTATTACTCGTGTGAGAATAGATTGTGAATAAGCAACAAATTAAAAAAAATGCAGCTTTTTGTGCCATGAAAAATTACTTTCCAGAAGTAAATATAAAAGGTTGCTCCTTCCTTTGATCATAAAATATGAGGCAGCATTTAGCTCAGATTGGTGTTGTTCGTCAATACGACAATGAAGCTGAATTTGCATTACGAACTAATGTTTCCTCCAACAATGTGAAATTTATACCAGAGAACAATAGATAGAGAAGATCGCACAAATAATCATGCAGAGACAGCCAGTTGTCGATTGCGTTGTGAATTATGTATGCATCACCCAACGATTTAGAAATTTATAGATGGATTGCGAAAAGTACAGAAAGGACGAGACGCTTATTTTGAGCAACTTATCGTCGGACATTTATCACTGATGAAGCTGAAAAAATACCGTGACGCTAATGAACGTATTCAAAGTATTGTCTTAGATTATGGAAACAGGGATCCTCTAAATTATTTACGTGGCCTAGCACACAATTACCAAATGACTCAATAATCTTATTTTTTCTATTTCCCTTCGTATGTATATTATGTAATCCTTTAATTTAAAATTGTAATAGTAAATTTCTTTGTTTGATTTGCGTTGCAAGTTTTATTTATTATTTCTTATTCTTGTTTTACAAATTAAACTATAGTAACATTAATGTGAAAAATAAATTAAAATCAGCCGGCTGGCGTCGAACCGTCTCGGCGTAGAAACGGCGGCGATGAACTGGCGGCGAAGAATCGGCGGCGTAGAAACGTCCTAGACCCTTAGTTTTTGAGTCAACACAATCTTATACGGGTGTAAATTCAAACCGTTTGCCAAAATATGCCAAGTTGTCGTTCTTCTATTTGTAAGCCCTAATTCTTGAACAGGTCGAGAAACCGATAATTTGGTATCTCTGCAACGCGGCAATGTTTTCTACTTTTCTTGTATTTTGACATCTTGTTGGTATTTTCGCATTGTAAAGAGTACGCTCATTTTAAAGTTTTAGACGATTTCACGAGTAGCATGCAAAAAGAGCGATTCTGTAAACCATACGTTTTGCGAAGAGTACGTTGAGTGTTTACAAAAAAATCTCTATTTTTTTTAATATTTGTACATATTCTAATTGCTCCCCTATAATAGTAAAGTTAAGTACCAAGGCTTTGTTCTACTAAAACGAACTAGAAGCACTTTCAACAATATATCAATAACAACATACAATTGTGACATAAAATGCACACATCTAGCGAAACTGACAAAACTGTTGAGTATCTTACACAGGTCATCCAAAAGCTACCCGGGACGCTAAACCACTGCACCAGAAATTAATAAAATACTCCTACATATAAAGCAATTGGTAACAGAAAAACACAGAGCCCGTGTTAAATGGCAAAGAACCAGCAATCTTCAACACAAGGCTATACTAAACATTCTAATCCGCAGACTTTATGATGCTACCTAAGAAAACAGAAATGCAACATTTAATTACTATATTTCCACACCATCACCACAAGATCACACTCTCTGGAAAGCGATAAAAAAGCTTAAAAGTCTTATTCCCCCTTATACTATTTTTAAGAAAACCTAATGAAAGCTGAGCTTAAATTAAGATAAAGCAAATACCTTCGGAAAACATCTGGCTCAAATTTTGACCCCAGTTAAAACTAATAATACCAATTGTAATACAGAAATTAAGGAACATTTCAACTCACCTGAGAAATTATCGCTACCCTTGAAGCCATTTGCAACAAGTGAAGTACACAGAGAGATAAAATTAAACAGTTCATTCAAAGCCCCCCACTATGGTCTCATGATAGAAAATATATTAAAACACCTTCTTGAAAAAGCGGTAGTCATAAGAATATACAACCACTTCCCTACTTAATGTAAATTTGCCGTAATTACTATGATTAGTAGAGTTAATTCCCACTCATAAAAGATACCTTCGAAGGAAAAAAATTGTGCACATCAGTATTCTTCGATATCCGACAGGCCTTTCACAAAGTAAAGCACTGCGGGTTGTTATATAAAATTAAAATAAAATTACCTCGCCAAATTTTCTTCCTCCTAAAATCTTATATAACACAAAGACACTTCCAAGTCCAATTCGAAGGCATACTTTCAACCTAGGAAACCATCAACTCCGGTATCCCATAAGGAAACGTTGTTAGTCCCATCCTATACCTTCTCTATACAGAAGATATCCCCACCACAGAGAGCACCTTTATTTCCACCCTCGCAGATGATACTGCAATAATATCATCTGATACCGATCCGGATCAAGCATCTGAAAGGCTCTAGTTACACTTAAACCTTCCTAAAAGTTGGGCTCTATTACATTAAAGTTAACAGCAGCAAATCAGCAAAAATTACTTTTACCAATAAACACCCTACATGCACTCCAGTCACCATATACAGTCAACTCATTCCAGTGAAAATTGAGACGAAGTACCTAAGAGTTTACCTTGACCAAAGGCTGACCTGGAAAACCTACATAAAAGCCAAAAAACAGTTCAACCTAAAGACAAAATGTATGCACTGGCTGATTGGACAAATGCAGCTGACCCTAGAAAGTAAACTATGACTTTACAAAACTATTATAAGACCTGTATAGTCCTACGGAATCGAGTTATGAGGAAGCAGTAAGCAATCAAAAACTAAGATACTACAATCGTTCCAATTAAAGGCATTGCGTACGCCAGGTAACGCATCCTGATACATCAATAACCAAACCCTTTATCACGTTCTCAACATTCCGTTCATCACAGAAGTCATCAGGAATCTGTCCTCAAAGGACGTCATTTTAGGACTTTAGAAAACATCCAAATAAGTGTAACGGACATGCTGAAAACCATACCGGTTGAACACTTCCAGTGCTGCTACCAACAGTGGGAACAACGTCTCGATCGGTGTGTAGCTGCCCAAGGGAACTACTTTGATGTTTGAAAAAATAAAAACTTTGGTACTTTTGGTACTTCTTTCTGTTATATGTCAGAATGTTAAAATAATAGTAATATTATTTGAAATATTTTATCTGTGATTACATGAAGAATATATATAGATTTACAATCAACATAAATTTTTTTTTAACAAAACAAATGGAATTTGAATTCGAGGAAATACATCAAATTAGTGGTTTAATTTAAAATTTTTTTTAAATCTGGCTTGAGTAGTATTAACAATAACGCAGGGTATAAAAAAGCTATTGTAAAATTCATATTTTACTGACAAATTAATTCTTCATTATTAATGTTTGTTTTTTGAAAAGGCATCCTTTTTTCGTAATTTCTTTTAACGGAATACCAAACCAAACCGTTAAATAAAATAAATTTATCAGAAATATTATTAATGACGCATATACCATCCTTTTACCTAAGATTTATAAAACTTATAAAATAATAAATAGGTAAAAGTAGTACGTAGCATTAAACGTAATATAATATAAACTTTTGTGTTGCTATTTATTTACTTTTGAAATACTGTACTTAAAACAATTATGAGAGTCCGGTCCGTACATTGAAGCAGAGTGGACGTGTGCGGGCCTATTTTACCTGCGATATCGCCGCGCCGAGCCGGAGTCTTTAAGCTCAGGCGTATTTATTTATTTAACAATTTAATACCTTTAACGCATAAATCTACTATTCAATAAAACAAAGACTTTACCATTAAGAGCACCTGCGGAGGGCTTCTTTATTCAAGATGAGCAATCTTAATCTTAAACGAACCAGCTCTAACTTATCGCCACCTGTATCCGAACCGAATAGAAAATATTTATTTATACCCGAAAATCTAATAACCAAAAATAAATTTTACGTTACGGAGAATCAAATCGAGAATGCCGGCAAAACCATTTATCAAGGTAAACTCGCTGCAGCTATAAAAGACATGGGTACCTCTGTTACCGCTCCGTCCCAATCTGTTAATACTAAGGAGAAGAAAATACAGATCCCGCCAATTTATCTGCAAAATGCAGACAAATTAAAATTTCAAGAAATAATTACTGATCTTAAGGAAAAAGCTACGAGTGAATTTACCACTGTAGTTAGAAACAAACAATTAAGAATAAATCTCACCAGTATAGACGATTACCGAGTAATGACTAAGCATTACAGCGAGAATAATCTACCCTACCACACATTTAAAAACCCAGAAGTTTGCAACTTATCTGTAATAACCCGAAACGTCCCTATCTCCCTTACGGAAGATGAAATCAAAAACGAATTAACAACTCTAAAATATCCTGTACAGAAAGTAGCCAGATTATACAACAAAGACAGATATCTGATCCCGCTATGCGCGGTGGATCTCGATTGCACCCAAGAAGGCAAGGAAATTTTCAAACTAACAAAACTAAACCACAGCATAGTAGAAGTAGAGATACGAAGAAAGTCGAAGGAAATTCCTCAGTGCAAAAAATGCCAACTGTACGGCCACACACTTATTTACCGAATGCCCTAAACGACCTGGAGATGATCCTCAGTGCGTAAACTGCTTGGAAAAGCACCCAGCGAACTACAAAGCTTGTAGTTATTATGCTAAGGTAACCCTGAACCAAACAAGAAATTCTAGCTTTAGAACTCAAAACAGGTCATACGCCCAAGCAGTGATAGACAAACAAAATACTACGACTAATGAGTCATCCCCCCCAAGACGTTTTGTATCCAAACCCAACGTTTCCACTCCCGACGAACAGCAACCATCAACCGACCTTATCTCCACAGTACTTAAAAAATTAATAGAACTGCTAATCCCCCATTTAGACAAAATAATGCCATTCCTAACAACGTTATTAACAACATTGCTAGTCAATGGATCAAATTAATCCTCAGTTAATAAACAATATAACAGTGACAAATTGGAATACGAATGGTCTTAAATCTCAACGTTCAAAGAAATTCAGCCACCACCTCCTCCATATGGGTGTTCTTCAAAACATAGAAGCCATTTCTATCAAAATACACATGAAAACTAGTGGCTCTTTAACCCTTACATCTGCATACAAACCCCCAAATAAACGGCTTGTTGAAGACGAAATCGGTGAATTGTTCAGCAGTAACGAGCCCAGGATACTTAAATGCAAAAAATACCATATGGGGATGCCGTGCTAGTAATCAGACGGGATGAAGTTGCATAACATTATGGCCAAACACAGTATATTAATATCAGCCCCTGACGACTAACACTTACCATCCATACGGAACAGACCATCAACCTGACATCTTAGATGTTATACTGCATAAAAATGTCACTTATCCAGTGTATCAAACAGTGGCATCTGAACTGGTCTCTGATCATCTTCCTGTCATCATCAGCCTCCACAACACCTCTCAAATAATACCTCCACCGCCTAGCTTAGCGCATGGTAAAACTGATTGGGACAATTTTCAGTCGACCCTTGATCAAACTCCGTTGGGTGGGACCACCTAACTTCCCGGATATAGACAATGCCGTCCTACAATACATCAGCCTTACAGAAGTATACAAGAATAACCACTCCATGGAAGCAAAGGAAAGTTGCCGACAATATTAAAACTCCCAACTACATACTTGATCTAATTAAGCGAAAGAATAGATATAGAAGGGATTGGCAAAGACACCGGTTACCATATCTTAAAACACTGTACAACCAACTATGTCACTTAGTAAAGAATGAACTTGACAGTCTAAGAATCCAAAGATACAATTCTTACCTTGAAGACACTAAACCCGGTGACCCATCTATGTGGTTAGCTACCAAACGATTATTAAGACAACCGAGTATAATCTATCTTATGATATCAAATAACGCCAGATACTCCTCCGATGATGAAAAAGCCAACTTATTAGCAACTCATCTTGAACAGGCATTTACGCCCAATTTTGAAGAACAAGACGAACACTTCGAAACGCAGGTAACAAGCGCAATCGCAAATATGCAGTTACAGGATAACCACGAAATAGCTCCTACATCTGGCCAAGAAATTAAATCTTATATAACAACATTACCTAAGCGTAAGACCCCTGGGCCCGACCTTATAACAAATGAAATGCTAAAGCACCTATCAAAAAAGGCTCTGGCTTACTTAACCTCAATATACAACGCCTGTCTCAGACTAGGATAATTTCCGACAGCATGAAAAACTGCAAATGTGTTCCCCATCTATAAAGTAGGTAAACCGAAGGAAAACCCTGACAACTACCTGTCAACCCCGGGCCAAGCTCTTAGAAGAAGTGATACTTTTCAGATTACAGGATTACCTCCACCAAAATGATACTATTCCTCCTCTTCAATTTGGGTTCCGAACCCATCACTCGACCTCTCACCAGCTTCTCAGAATAAGTGAATCAATTGAAAGAGGGTTTGAAAAGAAAGAATACACTGCGGTTTATAGACTTGGAAAGAGCTTTCGACAAGGTCTGGCATGATGAACTTCTATATAAAATGGGGCTTTTAAACATTCCAAATTACCTAACCAAAATCATTCACTCATTTCTCACTAACAGAGCTTTTAGAGTCCGGATCAGCTCAACCTTATCTAGTTCTAAACCTATTCGGGCCGAAGTACCCCAGGGCAGTATTCTGGGACCCACCTTATTCAACCTGTTCGTTCACGACGTACCTACAGATCTCAACTCAACGCTGGCCATGTATGCTGACGATACTGCAATTATGACACAGAGCCTCAGTCTTGACACAGCAATTGTACTCCTACAAAACTCGTTATGTGCATGGTTTCAGAAATGGAAAATTAAAATAAATTCTGGTAAATGTCAAACAAAAATTTTTACCCTCAAGAGATATGAGCAAATTACAAAAATAAAAATAAACAATAACGAAATAGATTGGAATCCAAAGGACTTAGCTGTTAAATATTTAGGCGTACACTTAGACGCGAAACTGAACTGGGGGATTCATATCAATAAAAAACTCAACGAGTGCCACAACAGACTGGGTGCATTATATCCCTTATAAACCGCAAATCTCACCTTAGACCTGAGTGTGCTGTACTTATCTACAAAGGAATCCTCAGATGAATTCTTACGTATGCATGTCCAATATGATGCAACACATCAAAGACAAACATGAAGAAACTCCAAACAATTCAGAACAAAGTGTTCAGAATCACCATCAACTGCCCTTGGTTTGTGCGTAATAATCAAGTTCACTGTGAATTAAATGTTCCATTAATTACAGAGTTCGTTAATAAATCCACTGTAAAGTTTTTCCAAAATCTAACCTTGTGTTCAAGTGCTATCAAATTAAATCTAGGCCAAAAAAAGATTCACAGGCGTCTTAAACGTAAACTACCACAGGACTTAATTTAAATGCGGTATATAAACCCAACTCAATGTCAAATTAAGATAGAAATGTAATTTATCAGTTAATCCCCACTGTATTAAACCTCAATGTATGTAGTTTAATTCTTATTCAATTGTACTATAACAACCAAGCCGTGTATTGCATTGTATATTGCAGAGCCAGCTATAATAAAAAAAAACAATTATCAAGAGTAAACGGTTTCATTGGTTACTAATATCTCTTAAAATATTTCCTTACGTTTTGCAAATCATGCATCATTCTAATAACAAACAATTTTGCTTATAATAAGTTATTTTTTGAACAGGCATTAACAATGTTGAAAATAATCCTGTAGATAACGATAAAAGCATATTCTAATAATATAAATAAACAAAATATAAAATATTTTTTAGTAATTATTTTGAAAATGTTGAAAATTTAAAAAACAATTAAAATATTTATAGTTTGTATTTAGAATAATTACTAATGTCACTCTTTACTTATTATTAACAACATCACTTTTATACATCTATGAACGAATTTTTAAATTATTGACTTTGTAGAAAGCGTAAAGTAATTGTTGGGATATAATATTAACATTTTTTTAATTGGCTCTTACATGAAATTATGTCGCACATTTTTTTAAGTAAAATAAACTGTAAGTATGTTACGTCAAAAAAATACTTTACTGGACCAGTGTGATAGTAATAATGGTCAGAATTACCATGGGAAAACTGCTATGTTAATAAAACAAAGAAAATGCTCAAGGAATTCCTTCTATGTTCAATTATATCTGACAATAGAAATATAGATATGAGATCTTTGAAGATAAACTACTGGCCTACAGTTTATCGAAGCTAAGATTCCATAACAGAATAGTTGTATTATCAAAATTAACATCTCATTTGTGTGTGGGTTATGAGGTATGCGATAGAGTATCTATCTGCCATACTTATGAATTAATTTAAATAGAAATGTAGTTGGAAGAATTAAATTATGTACTGGTTGCATTATTTACTTAAACATTATTAGAAATATTGTTAATAAAAAGCCACTTTTATATTTCCATAAAACACAACGATTGGTAAATAATTATGTTCAGGTTTGCTTTCATGAAATAGAATAAGTAATTTTATTTATCCTGTAGAAATAAATTATACGAACTGTACCATGAAATAAATACAATAATTTAAAAAAGTTAACAGCTATTTTATAACTTTGAAAATATAAAAAAATAGTCCAGTGCAGGTGATAATAAGTTGTCTTAATAAACCTGGGTTTTATACTTTTAGTAAACAGCTTAATTGACTTGTTTACATTACATACAATTTTAAAATTTAAATTCCGCTTTGTATTTGTTGCTATTAGTTGTAATTTTAATTTTAATTTTTGTTTTGCAATTGCGTACAATATTCTTATACGAGATTAAGTTAGGCCATAAAGCAACAGAGACGACTCGTAATATTAATAGCACATTTAGTCAAGAAGTGACACAACATGAGATACTTTGAAGAAGAAAAAGATCGTAAACCGTTCATCGGCAGTTGACAATGGCAAATTAAAAGCTTTGGTGGAAGTACATCTACGCATAACGATTCGAGAGTTTGCAAAACAACTTAATGTAAAGGGAACAGCTATGGCATTGACCACCTGCATTATATTGGCAGGTCGCTCAAGATTAACTGAAATTAAAAATAAAAAACGCTGGTGCTAAGTCTGCTCCCGAGTTTTTTCGCGCAATAAAAACGGCCGTTTCTCGATTCGGAATGTAACATGCGAGAAAAGGTGGTTGGACCACCATAAAGCTCTCGTCACTTCTCAAAATTGAAATTGTACCAAAAGAAGTTTATGGTAAGCGGTTTGATCTGCCATAACTTCTTCAATTCAGTTCAAGTCTACTGAAAACTTAATTGCTTGCGCCCGGTATTAGTTAACAGAAAATGCTCGATTTTCTTCATAACAATTTTCAACTACATATTGCAGAACCGATGCTGTATAAGTTGAACAAATTGGGTTTACGAAACCCTACCTTGCCCGCATACTCGCCAGAACTTTCACTTACTAACTACCACTTTTTCAAGCATTGTGCAACTTCTATAAAAAATTACTTTAATAATTGTGGTGATGTCAAAACTGCCTTCTACGGCTTCATCGCTTCTACAAAACTAGAATTTTATGCTCCCAAAATAAATAAATTTTTTTTGTTGTAAAAATGTGCATGTTTTAATGTTTTTGTTTTGATTAATAAATGTGTCTCTAAGTTGAGATATGTCTGTTTAAATTTAGAGGTTATAAAACCACATTTTCCTAGTGCATACTAGTAGTATAAAGTAAAATAAGTGTAACACCTCATAATGGGCAGCTAAATAAAATAGAACATAGATTAGTCTAATTGAAGTGTAAATACTTATCTTATCTACAAAAAATAATCATTTTTCTATTTTTTTATGGTGTACCATACTATAAATATAAATGAAAATAAAATAATTCTCTTTATAATATTATAAACGAAGCCTCTGCGTAGGCAGCCTAAACAGTTTTAAATCTCAACATGAAGGTGTCCCTACTCTTCAAAACCATTTTGCTACTACAATCTCTACCCTCAAAAAGTTCTGCCATTTTGGAAGCTTAGCTGTTATTTGAGACTCGATGTAAGTGCTTTTGTAAATTGGAAAAAATGGAATACCGTGCCGTAAGTACTATACCCCAAAAAGGTGGTCGGGTAAAAACATGCTCGTACCAGCTTGGTAGATAATGAGCGTTCGAGACGGGCAAAAACTGCGAACTCCACCGTTAACATTGAAAAAGTTTACCAAATGGTATTAGATAACCGTCGAATGAAGGTTAGAGAGATAGCAGAGGCTGTGAGCATATCCAAAGAACGTGTTGTCACATACTGACTGACAAATTGAGCATTAAAAAATTGTTCTCACGTTGGGTCTCGCACTTGCTTGTTTTGAACCAAACATTTATTCGAATGAACATTTACAAGGACCTACTTAAGCGATTCAAGCAAAACGAATCTGACTTTTTTGTCCATTTATCACTGTAGATGAAACTTGGGTTCACTCTTACACTCCTGAGACGAAGAAATAGTGAAAACAGTGGACTGCAAAGGGTAAACCTGTTTCAAGAAAGATCAAGATTTTTATCGACCCGGAAGGTGATGGCGACAGTTCTTTAGGATAGTCAAGGAATTTTGTTCGAGTACTTATAAAAAATGAAAACAATAACGAGGTCGTACTACACATCGTTATTGGACTAGTTTAAGGCAGCAATTGCCGAAAAACGGAACTATTTGGAAAGAAAGAAAGTGCTCTTCCATCAAGACAACGCACCGGTTCAGACTCCGATAGTCGCCATGGCCAAAATTTACAAATTTCAGTTTGAATTAATTGACCACCCAGAATAATTAAGAGGTACAGCTCCCAGCGACTATTTTTTATTTCCTAAGCTCATAGTTTACCTCGGAGGACAAATATTTTTATCAAACGAGGTCACCGCAACTGTAGACGTCAGTTTTGTAGAGTAAGACACCAAATACTATTTGGACTAGTAAAACAGGTTGGAACATAACTGGAAAAATGTTTAAAAATAAAATTGAGTTTGACAAAAAAAATATTTGTTTCTATGTTAGGCTCAAAACTTTTTGAACTGGCCACGTATACGCTGGAAAAATGTGGGTATTTCTGTATAGTTTGATTCAAAACAAATTAGTGGTTAGTATTATTTTTTTAATGATATATGAGAACATTTTTATCCTATTTGAAATGACAAAAATTATAGAAAGCAATATTTTTGGAAAATACGCCATGATTAGCAATGTTTTATGTTGTATTACTTTTTACATATTTTTCTTAGCTATCTTTAGTTATTTATCGGTTACTTATATTAAATGATTTAAAAAAAAATTATTGTCAAACCGTAACCAACAATAACTTCAGTTCAAGATGATGGGGTACCATAAGAAGAATAAATGTCAGAATAAAAGTTTGAAATCTGTTAATATTAAGGCATATACATTCATTGTAAGGCTTACTTGTGGTGTAAACCATAAAAAAATTGAATCATAGAACAGTAGCAATAGTAGGCGCTATTTAGTGACGAATTAACTTTTAATATCGTTAATGATGGCTAAAATATGTTAAACCATTTAATAGGAAATAATATTCACCAAAAAGTGAATAATATATTATTGATACTGTAAAACAAAGAGGTACATTTCTAAAATTGTTACATACTACACAAAAATAAAAAAATCTCTGCTACAAATTGCAAAGCATGGTAAAAGAGAACGATAAAATTTATTACGACTAGTTAATAAAGACCTGTTTAAGTAAATTGGCACAGTACATTATCACATTTGCCTGCATTCAAAAAATGTACACACTTGTTATCTGGCGTAAATTGCCCAGGTGTTAAATTAATTATTTTATGTGTTTATTTTGCTGGCCAATAATTTTTAAACTGTACTTTTTATATGCGTTTACAGTTTTTATACTACTATCAATTAAAAGAATAGTAAAGCAACAGTTTCAGATTTATGTGCATCAGACCAAAGGGAGAGCATTATTTTTGACACTCATTTAGAAAACATATGAAAATGTTAAATAATTTGCACAAAATAACAGGAATCACTTTACCTGGTGAAATGTATTTCTTTACTAATAAGCTATAACTTAAAAAAATAACTATATATATATATATATGTGTATATATATATATATATATATATATATATATATATATATATATATATATATATAATGTTTAGTGTTTGGCAAAATATTTACCTATTTAAATATTAACCTTATATTTATATTATATATTCTTTGCAAGAACGGAACTGTAACAACTGAAAAGTGGTAAAATACCCATGCGCAGTGAATTAAGTGAAAGACACAATGTTTTTGTTGGCTTTAAGTATGTAAGATTTTTATAAATCTAAGGGCAAAAAGAAAACACCTCATGTAAAAACACCACTTGCAAGAAAAAAATAGCAATTACACCAAATTAAAAATCTGCCTGTAAAACAGCATTCCGTTTGAATCTCCTCTTAAAAACAACTATATATATATATATTAGTGTAAAGAAAAAATAAAAATATTGTACTCATAATAATGTGAAAGGTAACAACTTTTCTTAAATAGAAAAATCTATAGTTACAGTTAGACGACTGTTGAAGTCTTAACTATAGAAAATAATATATATATATATATATATATATATATATATATATATATATATATATATATATATATATATATATATATATATATATATATATATATATATATATATATATATATATATATATATATATATATATATATATATATATATATATATATATATATATATATATATATATATATAAAGAAAATGCACCTATTAAAACTGTATTAAATAAAAATTTAGTAAAAGTAATGGAATACCTCCACCACAATGAGAAATTTTGGTAATCATATTAAAAACAAAACAGAGTACTAATAACGGTATAAAATCTGACTTTAAGCTAGGAAAAGAACAAAATGTATAAACAAAATTATAATATTTCAGAAAGAGATAATATGATTACATTTGGTAACTAAGATGCGATGATAGATAACATACAAGAAGATAATATTAAATACATATGCACAAATAAAGAAAAATAAGACATACGTTTTGTTATTAGAGTTGAGCATAACAGCTTAGCAAAATTATGGACTGAACAACCATAACAACAAATAAATGGAAACAAATGTTGAAGAGCATAACAGAGATCGATAATAAAAAATTAAGAAGACAACAGTAACATAATCAAAAATTGTAAACCACGAAAACTAATAGAAGCAATTTAAAAAACTATTTACAAATATGTGCGTAAGGTAAAACAATAATAAAATTATAGAAAATTAGGAAACAAAAGAAACGAAGAAGTATAAAGATAAAGTCTACATTGCAGAAAAATGTAAAAAATAAATAGAGATCTGAAAACCGAATAACGGAGGGAAAGTACAATAAAGTAAAACATTCTAATAAAGATTCGAATAAAGAAAAAATACAATGTTGAATAAAAATAAAGACACTAATAAAAAAAAGAACATACAACAAATAAATAAAAATGGCAAAAATTGTATGAACATACAATTAATGAACAGTTCAGATCAAGACAAAAAATATTGAAAGCAAAAGCCGAAAAAGTTGTTCATGACAAAGAGAAATGAAATACCAACCCAGGACTCCTGCCGTTTTTGCAGCCATTTTAGCCAATATTTACTGTCAGTGGTTTTTCACACCACCCCCCCCCCCTTTCTTTTTGTCAAAAAGTGACTTTGAAAGTAATAAATTTTTAATATGCTGCAGCTTCAGCAAGCAGAGGTAATTAAAATTTGCCTGTAAGAGTTGTTGCGTCCACAGTCACGCAAAGGTGACAATAATCGTATCTTCAACTTTGACATCATTTATAAATGTTTTTAACGCCCTCAAAGATAGCATAAAAAATGTGAAAGAGTCTAACATGAAAATTTCTAACTTGTCCGGCAAGTCTCGGTCAGAAAAAAAAACTTCTCGTTATCCTCCTGGAGAAAGAAGTTTAGCTTGCTGTTAAAAAGCTGCTCCACGCAACACAAGACTGTTTTTTAAGGTATATCCATTCGTCTTTCTGCGTCTGAGGACTACCGATAGCTGACTCGCTTTTGAACTAAGGCGAAGATTTAGCACCACTTTCATCTGCTGAAGGCGAACAAGTTGCTTCGTCAGTCATCCGTAAAATGCTGAAATATGTTTCAAAAAAGCAATTTTAATCTGAACTCCTAAAACACTGTCAGGAGACTAAGAAAAGATCCACACTGACGACGTATGCTGTTTTGGTGGAAAATCCAAGAAAGAGAAAGGTTGTCAGTTAATTCTGCTATTACTAGTGCTACTTCAGATTCACCCTCAACTGTATTAAAAATAGGACCGATCACCATTCCGAGACCTCTAAGAAAGAACAGTGCTAGTCTGTTACCTGCATAAACTGCCGGTTTTGGGCTTTACTCTGTGTTCTTCAGCTCGTCACTTTACCAATACGCAACTGCCCTAGGTTCACTTAAGTTGCATTTTATACACCCACCCAGAAGACATTCGAGTTTTGCTCCCTCGCAACTCGACAATCAAGTTTAGGCAACTATTGCAGATTTTCTGCAGAAAGCGAATACTTCTACATTCTTGCTAGCCTTACACAATATCGTGGCAGTACATAGTGCAAGCTATGATCGCATGGTGTAACATTTTATATTAAGGCGTGTTTATATAAAGGGACGCGCAATGTCGTCTTGGAGAAAAACAGAATATACACGATTTGTCCGGAAAGTATCGGAAATAATTTTTCTAGCCAGTGAGGACTATAGGACGTGGTTTTCGGTGGGATAGAAGCTGCGGTGGTCTTAGGTTTAGGATGTGGCCCAACTGAGTTACCTCCGAGTCTAGAGAAAGTGAGGAGATTGTGCTTCTCGTAAACAGCGCCACATGCTCGACATGCAGCGTACGTTAAACTTTGCATCTAATAAGGGAAGCCTACGGGGACTAAGCCATATCAAAGAACGTCTGTCAACGAGCCGTAGTGATAAAAATTTGGTGAAATTTAAACGATATTTGGACTCTGATCGGAGTATAAGTGTTCGATGGATAGCACAGTTGAATTTGACAAAGAGCGTAGTGCAAGAAAGTGCCTGAAGAATTGTTAGCTAAGGACAACCTGGAAACGTTGCTCCAAGCATCGTACACCCCGGAGTTGGTCCCACCAAACTTCTTTTTGTTTCCAAAACTCAAGTTCACCCTAACATTAATCCGTTTTGGGTCAGTGGAGGGTCTAAGTTGTTGTGACCAAGGCCATAAGCAGCATTTCAGTTTTCGCATTCGAGGAAGCCTTCAAAGCGCGACAGCCACGCTAAAAACTCTGTATAGATGCATGAGAAAACAGTTTTGAAGATTTAAAAAAAAATAATTACCTGCAATATTTTTGTTTTTATTGAATCATTACTGATACTTCCCGAACAATTTTATGCTACAATTTTAAACGCGTCTTGGGTAATGATTAGTATTGGAAAAATATGGCTCTATCTTCTTCTTAAGTGCCGTCTCCTCTTAGAAGATTGGCTATCATTATGGCTGTTTGTATTCTCGACGTTGTTGCTCTGAACAATTCAATAGAACTGCAATTGTACCATTGTCTCAGGTTACTCAACCAGGAGATGCGTCTTCTTCCTCTATTCCTATTACCCTGTATCTTCCCTTGCATGATATTTTGTAGGATTTCATATCTTTCTCCCCGCATCACATGCCCCAGATACTGTAATTTCCGTATCTTAACTGTATTCAATACTTTTTTCCTTCCCATTCTTCTGAGTACCTCACCATTCGTCACTCTGTCCACCCAGCTGATTTTCAACATTCTTCGATAGGTCCACATCTCGAATGCTTCCAGTCGATCACTGATGTTTTTCTTCATCGTCCAAGCCTCCATTCCATAAAATGCTACTGAAAAACGTAGCATTTCAACATTCTGATTCTTAGCTGTAGACATAAGTCTCTGTTGCATAGTATATTTCTCATTTTATTAAATATGGTCCTGGCCTGGCCAATTATTGCTCTAATTTCCTCTGTGTATTCATTGTTCTCGTTGACAATAGTTCCCAGGTATTTGTATTTTTGTACCTTCTCCTCTAATCCATATATTTTCTTGTCGTTGTTGTGATTTTGTGATTGTCATAAATTTAGTCTTTCTGATATTTAGTGACAGACCCTTTTCTTCACTACTTTCGACTACTAGATCTAATATCCTTTGTAAATCTTCTAATGACTCTGCCATGAGTAAAGTTCATCTGCATATCTAATATTGTTTATATATTTCCCGTTAACTTTAATCCCAATTGATAATTCTTCCAGTGCGTTCTTGATTATTTCCTCAGAATATACGTTGAAGAGTAAAGGCGAAAGCACACATCCCTGCCTTACTCCTCTTTGTATCTGTGCTTCTTCAGTTAACTCATTGTCCACTTTTACATTAGCAATCTGGTTGAAATATAACTGAGTTATTATTCTAATATCTTTCATATCTATATTTTTATCTTTAAGTAGTCGAATGAGGTAGTTATGGCGGACTTTGTCAAATGCTTTGTTGTAATCGAGGAAGCAGACATATATTGGTTGATTGATATCCATACATCTCTGAGTTAACATATTCACTGCGAACAGGGCTTCTCTTGTGCCCATTGCTTTCCTGAAACCAAATTGGGTTTCACTAAAGTCTTGTTCTAGCTTTCTGAAAATTCTTTTATGCAATATTTTCAGAAATATTTTAAGAGTGTGACTTATTAAACTAATTGTCCTATGATCATTACATTCTCTTGCGTTGGCTTTTTTGGGTAAAGCGATGAATGTCGATCTGAGCCATTCTGTAGGGATTATTCCTGTATTATATACTGTATTATATAAATCCACCAACACGCCTATTTGTTCTTCCGTGATTAATTTTATTATTTCAGCTGGAATTTCATCAGACCCGGAGCTTTATTGCATTTTGCCAACTTTATTGCATGTATTACTTCTTCTTCTGTTATATATGGTCCACTGTCTCGTTCTGTATTTTCTTCTATTGTTTCTTGTTGTCTTTCATCTTCGAATAATTCCTGGATATACTCTTTCCATCTTTCTAATTTACCTTTGATGTCGGGTATTATTTTACCATTTCTGTCCAAGAGGATATTATTTTATTTGATTTTCTTATTCCCGCCATTTCCTTTATTTTCTTGTGCAAGTTGAAATCATCATGTCTTGCTTGCAATTCTTCTATTCTGCACATTTATTTGTGTACCATTTCTCCTTAGCTTCTCTAATCTTCCTTCTTATTTCTTTATGTAAGGTTTTATACATTTCATTGTCTCTATTCTTATGTTGTCTTCTGTTTTCCATCAGTTCCAGTATCTCATCCGTCATCCATATTTTATTTGTGTTATTTACCTTTGATTCTCCTAATATTTCTCTACTTGGGGTCATTATTGCTTTTTAAATGCTTCCCATTTGTTATTTGGGTCTCCTTCAAGTTTCTATTATTTTTCTTCTAGTTCTTTATTAATTTTACCGCTAATTGATCTTTTGTTGCTTGGTCTTTTAATTGTGATATCTGTAGTTGTTTTTGTTCTGTTGTGATGTAAGTTTTTAATCGTGTTTCGATTTTTATTATCACCGGATTGTGGTCAATTGCTGCATCTGCGCCTGGATATGTTTTGGCCGACTTGATGGAATTGCGATATCGTTTATTTATCAATACATAGTCTATTTGGTTTCGGACTATGTTGTTGTTATTATCTGCTGTGCTCTCCACGTATATAGCCTTCTTTCTGGCAATTTAAAGAACGTATTTGAGATTATCATTTCCTGTTCTTGGCAGAACTGTTCCAGTCTATCTCCCTCTCATTTCTTAGTCCCAGTCCGTAATTACCTATGATATCCTCCACTTCTCCTTTTCCTATTTTTGAGTTGAAATCCCCATGACAATCGTGATTTCTCTGTTTTTGTGATATTTATAGCTTGCTGAACGTCGTTATAAAATTGTTCTACTTCTTCCTCATCCTTATCTGCCGTAGGGGCATATACCTGTATTATATTCATTATTCCTTGGAGTGTTTGAGTTCTTAACATGATTACCCTATCTGAGACAGGCATGAAGCTAATTACTGATTTACACAGGATTTGTCTACTACTATTGCTACTCCATTCCAATGGTATGGGTCGTTGTTACCTGAGTAGTATATCTTTGCTTTGTTAATTTGCATTTCCTGAATTTGGCCACCTGGTTTCACTCAGTCCCATTATGTTAACCTTAAGACGTTCCATTTCTTGAAGCACGTTGTGAATTTTTCCTGCTTCATATATAGATTGAATATTCCATGTAGCTATCTTCATCTCTTTCTCTTTCTTGAGCTTTATTCAAAACCGTTCCCCGGAGATCCGAACGGGGAACTAGAGACTCGGAACATTTTGCTCTGAATTCAGCCATATTGATTTTACTAGGGATGCCCAAATGGGCCTTTAATACAGTGGTTTCTCGTTGCTTTCTGTATCCTTATGCCCTTGACCACCCTCGTAGTTCTTCCGCCTTTAGGACCGTTCTCGATCCCAGGGCAAAAGAGTGCCCTATTTGTAGCCGCTCAATCTGAGTCAGACGCTACTGCTAGTTTTGGTCCGCCCCGGGTATTTTATTTCCTCGGTACCCGCCATATCTGACGGGCGTTCCCCTATCCGCCACCTGGGGAGGCGCCCAGTTGGGGATCTAGCAACCCCGCTGGGATGGCTCTATACTTGTAGATAATTACATAGCCAATATATTTGAGTGGTGTTGGGAGTATCTAAGAGGACATTTTAATGTGAAAGACATTGTAAAATTCAAACTTTTATTCTAGTCTGTCATGGAGCAGGCGAGATGCTAAAGTCAACAGAGTATTTTACATCTCTGCATCGGAAAACCACATAATTTTACATGACCACCTTTAAGTGAAAAAGTTTATTCTTTCTAACAGATGACAAGATTCTCAATAGGTAATCGACTATATTCAGGTAACATTGAAAGTTTAAAGTAGAATTTTTTCTGCCGCGAAAGAAAACATTACTGATGCCAGGAAGGTATTCAAATCTAGCAGTAATGTGATCTGTTGGCAGATAGAAGATTATTTGGATACTTTTGCACTACTAATTAGTACATTCAAGTAAAACAAGTTTTTCCATGCCTTGGCCGACGGATTAATGGCATGACGACATTTTGGTGCCATAATATGCTAAAGAAGTTGGGAAATGGAATTTCTAGTTATGTTTGCAGATAAGAAAATCTAACTTTATTTTTATGACATGTTCACTAAAGCCTAGAGCTAATTTTCTAACAATGCTTTTTAGTAATGTGAAATGACGAGTTTGCTCAAATTTCTTAAAAAACGTCGAAATCCAATATTTTAAAGTTTCTTAATTTATTCTGTATTTTTTAATTTTATGTCTTTTCGGTTTAATCAAACTAGCCACATTACTTTATTCTGTAGCCATTTTAATATATAATTTCATTTATGTAATTTAATATAAACTTTTGGTTAAATAAGTTAATATTTTACTACTTATTAACTTTAACAATAAATATGTACGTCTATTTATTACACTTTTAGAGGATTATAGACTAACAACAAATTATTGTATTATTATAAAAAGTTTTCTAAAAAAAAAGCTGTAGTAATGTTCTCTATTCAAACTTTACAATCGTTCTCATAACGTTGGACTGTACACAGCGTAAGTATAAATTTGTTTGAGGAAAATATAAAGCAGGAATTAATTTATTTCTAACACAAAAGGTTTCCTACTAATATTATAGGCCCTAGAAAAGCGGGTGCTTTGAATTTTTACTGCCGATCGGGGTGTGCTTTTCTCACCCAAATGAACAGTACGGGTGAGAGAACATGTGCACGCCATTAAAGTGAGCCGAGTGGAATCTGTTAACAAGCGACATCTTTTGCTTTCTTTGTAACAACGTCGGACTGCGGATATATTTACATACCTGGAAGTTCGTGCTAAGGTTGGCGGCCGCGTTGTGGTATTGCCTTAAGTTATTGAGCGCCTGTGTCAACCTTAACGACATTACCTTGCTCACCGATTTCTATCTAAATGTTTGTCAAATGAATATGTAAATTTTGATATACTACATATTTCTTTAAAAGTAAGTAGAATTTTAAATTTACTATACATTAGAATATAAAAAGTAGATTTAATGAATTGTTTATAATATATAACTCATACTTCACATCTTAGTCCTATTTATATTTGTCGATATTTTACTAACATAAAAAAAATCCACCAAGTCGTATGATTACTACAAGTGGGAGAATTTTTAAGTTTTTGTAACACAAATGGCAATCGTCTAAATAATTGTGATTCAATTGAGCTTTGACTTTGTATCTTACTTTACTGTTTTAATTGGGTTGCCTCATTTATCTTTTGTGCAGATTTGAACTTGTTTACCAAAGTGTTAGTAGTTTCATCTATTTATTGGAGTATTGACACATTATAGATCCAGTACAAATAGAGTTTTCTTATTCTATGAATTTTATTTCTAATACATTGCTTTACCTAACTGATCGTTGATTTTGTTGTCTTGCTCTAGAACGACTGAAAATGTTCTATTCACATAAAACTTACTAGCATCAACCGCTACTTATAAGTTCTCTTATTACCAGTGCTCTGAAATATAGCAGCCTCATGCATAGAGTCTGGTAATAATGCTTCTATTATAAACTAAATATCAGCGTGAAGTTTATTTAAGTGAAAAAAAATAGGAAACTTATGGACATGCAGTTAGATAATAAATTGTCAATTTAACTTATCCTACACGTAGCTTTGCCTGCCGAAACTAGTAAACCAACGTTAATTTGTCGGTAAATTTTGTTCTAAAAGGTAACATAGGTATTACATAGAGAGTAGTTAATTAATTTCAGAGTATCGTCTTTAAGATTGTGAGTGAATTTTAATATAATGATATAATCTGATGTGCTATAAATTAATGTAACATTATTACCAAGAGCTGTAACGGCTCAGTGGTCAAGATCATCTTTTCTCTGTCCTGAGCCGGCGCAGACGAGTTAGTCTCGCTCAACCCATGGGTGTATGTGATGTCTTAGCTTTAAGTGCATGGTAGTAGACACAATAACCTATTATGACTGCAGTGACGGTAAGTGCCCATAATAATTAAAAACAACATTACTCCCATCTGCCGATAAGATTATAAGAAAAACCGACAAACTGAATTAAAACCTGTTACTGAAACCCTAATATAAAACACTTAGCTGCGGTACGAACGTATCTGGTTTTATTACTGGCGGATATCTCAATCACTAATTTTTTGTTAGGTATTTCATTTTTTTGCAAACTGTGTAAATACATTCAGCAAATGATGTAATAATTGGTCCTAGGTCCAGTTTGACTATTAGGGAAATAACTCAAATACTAAATATTAAGAAAATAAACGAATCTACTTAAGATGACTAAAATCTGTTAATCAGATAGGTGGCCACATGTCTTTGTAACCTCCTGTTAGAGAGAGGTTTGGTAAGGTTTAACACTAAATTGTTTGGGTGCGCACTTATTAGGCCACTGTGCTTGGCACTATAACGTTGGATTTCTTGTTTTACTGTTGTCATTTTGAGGTATTTCAGGATGGCTGCGTTCGGCACGAACCAGAGAGCCTTCACGATCTTCCGCAGTACTTTCGATTGAAATTGTTCTAATGTTGCTATGTTAGATTTAGAACCGGTGCTCCAGAGTTGGATATCGTATATCTATACCGGTTTGACTATGGATTTATATAGTAGAAGTTTATTGTTTAAAGTGAGTTTAGATTTGCGGTCAACATTCAATACATTTTGGTGAAGGTGATTCCTAATTGTTTTCTCTTTGTGAATATATGCTTGTGCCAAGCAAATCTTTTGTCGAGATGCAGTCCGAGATATTTGACTTCATTTTATTAAGGTGGTTGATTATTCTTTAAACAGGTCGGGGGATATCTCGACGGGTGATGTGGACAGACGTAGACGTAGACAGTCACTTTCATTTGCCATTCGTTTAACCATTGTTGGAGTGCTGTTAGGTTTGCTTGTAATATCTGGGAGATAATAGCAGGATCACTGTCACCGGTTAGAATTGCAGTATCATCGGTAAATGTTTGGTGTTAGAGCTTCTGTGGTAGTTGGCAGATGTGCAATGTACAGCAGATACAGAAAGGCCTTAAGAACACTGTCTTGAGGTACTCTAGCTTGCTTACTCACTAAAAATAATTGAGTACTTGTGTTAGCATCAAATAAAGGGTTGTCTAAGGCGCGGTGCTTGCCACATCGTCCCGTATCAGAGATAAGGTGCAACTACCCGCCAGGTAGGGGAAACATATGAGATTCTTTACCCCTCAGTTTAAAGACCATGCTCTTGTGTAAATATTTGTGCGTCACCATTATCGTTATTAAATTATTAAACGGATATTTTAATAAATCCTCAACCTATATCATTAAGAATACTTTCAAAACAAAGCTTTTAAACCAATTAATTAAAAGTATTGTTGTCTTACATTAAAAGTATTATTAACAGAAAATATAAAAACGGTTATTACGGCCGACGACAAAACAACTAATTTTATCCGATCAGTTACGAATCACTTTCCACACGAATCACAAAGAGTATATAATTACCCTGTGAAAAATAAAAGGTGGCCTGTATAGGACAGGCAAGCAAACAGATATTACACTGCATATACAAATATTCTTTACTCATACAAACAGTTGATGTGTAAATAAATCTTCTCCAATTTCTTCAACTGAGTAAGATTTCTGTCAAAACTTCATATTACCCAAGTAGTTAAATAGTTAAAGTGCACGAAAGTCCAGTCTTTTTCTGGGGAGTAGGCAGATCAAGGCCCTAAATAAAAAACTAAATCTAACCTTTTTCTTGATAATGGCATCAAAGTGGATGCCGAAACGATAAGAATTCTTTAATAATTGACACGGTTTAATCTGTTGTTTACATCTTTTATTTATTGTCGACGCAAAAATATTTCCAAACTTTACACCAGAGTATTTTGACAATTCTTGTCTTCTTTACGATTACTGTATTAATAGAAAATAAATAACCTATATATATATATATATATATATATATATATATATATATATATATATATATATATATATATATATATATATTGTGTTATTCCTTTTCATTTTGCATAAACCGATTAAGCGCTTTGTAGAAATAGATATCTTCCTACTTTCACTTTATGCATTTTTTGTTTATCTCCCATAACATTCTATTTTAATAACAATATTTGCCTAAATAGGATAAGCAATTTATAAAGCTTTGGAGAAATCAATTTTAAATGTTTCTAGAAAATTGTTTTCTTTCAATATTATAAACTTGGTTCGCTTCGAAGTTATCTATAGCTACAAGAATTTACCAAAACTTTAATTATAATTTTATCTCAAACGTTGAAATTTTAACTAGTTTACAAAGAAAGATAAATCATCATCTCAGAAATAGTTCATTAAATTTTATTACACACTTTTTATTATGAAAATTTTGTAATTTATTTTGTAGTTTATTAGAACCAGTTCGTCATATTATTGGGTAAATCGATCTTGCTTGTATTTATAATTACTTAACAATTAAATTACTAAACTATATTTTAATACATAAAATAAAACTAGAGATACTTTCTGTAGTTGAAGCGTGGGCTGCGATGCTGACAGACCCGGGTTCAATTCCCGGTGCTTTCTGATACCTGTCGAGTAGCCTAGCCAGGCTATAATTAATTGAGTACTTACGTTCACTCGAACACGGGGTAATAATAGCGGTCGTCTAAGGCGCAGCCCTTGCCACATCGCCCGCATCAGTAAGAGCTTTAACCTTTCAATTTGCAGACCGTTCTCCCACGCGGGACGTTAGAGCTTCTGTAAACGTACAAAAAGCTTAGTAAATCTGAAGGTATTAAATAATTTTTTTCTGTGTCACTTAGCCTATGTTAATAATTTGGTTTTTTAAATAAAACAAAGTTTTAAACCTGCATAGAATATTTACAAATTAGGAAAGCTATTTTTCAATACGTTAGTGAAACTTTAATAATGCTCATACAATTGAACCATATTAAAACAGATCCGTTATTTGAGCGACACCGCCTCTGGAAATGCTAATAGTTCATCTAAACCGATGCGCTTCCACCGGCAAGTTTGATTTCACTACACTCCTATGTATTACAATAACCCCAAACGTGATTATATAAACTAATGTATATATAATGGACCAGTGTATATTCATTATTTTCATTGTGTATATACAAATTAGTATTCAAAAGGTATGAAAATTTTAAATACTTATAAAGAACTGCAATAAAAAAGAAAGGTATAAAACTGCAATTGTTGCAAAACAGTTAAACAATAAAATTGTTCTAATTACAGTATTATAAAATTAAAACCTGATTTAAAGAAGTTTATAGTCAGTTTCAAGTAAACTACCGCAAACTTTGCAAGGTTGAAACGCAGACCTCTAGTTCTACAAAACTTAATGGGTTTTTTGAGAGTTTCGTAGCTCTTTTAGTGCTGCGGTTGACTAAAATCAAATCATCAGTATATACCAGAATACAGGTATGTCAAAGGAAGAGTCTATGTCGAACAATACGTCTAGGACTAAGTCAAAAAGTAGAGTTTTCTTGATTGGCACCCCGTGGTAGTAACGGATGGTACTCTGTAAATAATAAAAATATGGCCTTCGTATAAATTTTGAATGCATTGCATCAGTTTGGAGTAAACTCCCATACGGAAAAGAGCTCGGAGAATAGTAGACTGGGAAAGGGCATAAATAGACTTTTAAATGTTCAAGGAGGAGACATAGACGGGTTTAATTTTCTCACGTGTCGACTTAATCTAGTAATGTACGATAACAGTATTATCTAGACATCCGTCGCCATCCAAGAACCCCATCTAGGTTGAATAGAAGGGAAATGGGAAAATTTTGCCGCAAATATTCTGTGAAGGATTTACACGACCAGAAAATAAACCCAATAAACCGCCAGAAATTCACCAGCCGGACTCTGAGTTTGCCTTGGGGATAAGGATCTTCTGGTTCACTCTAAAAGCTAATAATGAAACTTGAGTATAGCGTGTAATTAAATAACAATACTAATACCTAGGCGTCAAACTTTGGGATAACTTTTAGGTTGTTGCTATCCGGTTCCTTGGAGATGGAATGGTAAGACAGGATAGTAGACTATTTTTCGTCCCGAGTTACCAGAGAGTAAAGGAAGACAATATGTGAGACCTATTTGTAGGAAAAAAGTTAACAATCGAAATCTGTGGGAGAGGAAGTGATAAAAGAATAGAATCTTGGACTCGAGTGAAACTGCTGAGCTACTTTGTATTATCATGCTATGCAACAGACAAGTGGCATTAAGTAGGATAAGTTAATTTATTGACAAAGGTAAGGGGAAGAAAGGGAGTATAGGAAAAGGAAAATAGTAGATAAAATCTAGTCAAGTTAATTGAGGAAAACTATACTTTGTTGTGTTATAAATAACAGCAAGTTATAGAGTGTTACATAAGTGAGATATATGACTACAAAATTTGAGTCATATGGAGGCTGAGCATTAAACGAATGAACTTCGACTTCAAGACTTCATATAGCATTAATATTTAAGAGAGGAGGGAATGGGTCTAAAGAAGTAACTAAGGAGGATTTCACGAAAGAAATGATTAGGAAATAAGGTAAATTGATAGAATGATGAATAAATAGAGTTCAGTGCATTATGCTTTCAAAATGAATGCCTTCACTAGAGATAGTAATTTCAACCCTTTTCCGAAACTCTCAATTGCAGCTTTTCTGATGTCCGCGGAAATAACCAGAACCTCTTCTGTGATACGAATCTTGAGTTCGCTGATAGACTCGGATTTATTTCGATAAACCCTATCTTTAGTCATAACCCCATAAGAATAAATTGCATAGGTTTGATTTAAGAGAATATTGGGGCAGTTTTAAGCCACTTTATATATTACGGGAAACGTCCAGTTTTATGATCCCTCTTCCAAAGACTTCTGTAGGGATATCAAAGATGTCCTAACCCTATTTTGCTGAAGCTAGTATTTGTTGGCCTACCTTTTGTCTCTCACAATTAAAATGAATTTCTCGAAAACTTCTGTACGAAAACCTTCTTTATTCACATATTTTGTATGAAACAGTAGGCCGACAATTCCATAGTGGGAAATTGTGCACTATACATTAACTTTTTATTGGTGAAATTAACGAGCTTCGTCCAAATCTGGGTTTTTGGTATTCCAATGTCGGTAATTTGTTTGGCATAGCCATATAACTGAAAATAGGCTTTGTTCGTAAAATGAGCGTACTTTTTGCCTAATTTTTTGGTCCGAACCAACTCTATGATTACTGTTGCAAAAATGAATCTTTTGCCAATATGGACCTTGGTTAGAGGCGTTTAAAATTGAATTTATACGGAAATATATTCAATCTCTTGACGAGGATGGTGTGTACATAGAGCCCATACTCAGTTGATCTGCGCGTTTAGAGGCCGGAGTTGTGGGCTTCCATTTATAAAGCTCCCGAGCTTGTTCTACGACCTCTAGAGTGGTCCCAGGCACAGGTCTGCCCGTTCTTGACAAATTGTCATCCAAGATACTTCCCGTTTTCTCAAACTTTTCAATCAGCCAATTATAACATGATAAAATAAAAAAATTAATTATAAATCAAAATTTCTCATGGTATTTTAACTTTGTTATTGTACAGACAGAGAAGGTAAGTGTGTTTGTCAAACTTGGCGTTGAAGGCAGTTAATACTTGAAGACCCTTTATTGGGTTCAATAGCTATATAGCTGCTTCAAACTAATTACAAACTTAGTAATTAATTATCCAAATTAAAACTAATGAACATCTCAAAATAAATTTACCTAAAAATAATTTAGCCTAAAATTATAAAATATTTTTTCATTTTGATTGACAATATTTTTTCAACCTAAAAGTAGTTGATACTTAAATTTTAATTGAGGCGAAGTGTACAATCTTTCCTATTACTGCATAGCTTGTTGCTGATTGTTTGCGTTTGGGGAACTTCTCATACTTTTCAACAAAACACCTCAACCATTGCAAACGCTGATGTTGTTTCCTAATCACTGATCCAACATCTTTTTACATGGGGAGGCTATGAAATACAAGAGAAGGAAGAATTTTTACAAGTGTCCTCGCAAAGATTACTGCTGATCGCGAGGAGACATTGATCCTTCTTTTCAAGATCCTATTTTATCTTCTAATCTCAACTCTTTCTCCTTTTTAACATCATTTTCTATCAATTTACCTTATTTTCTAATCATTTCTTTCGTGAAATCCTCCTTAATTACTTTTTAGACCCATTCCCTCCTCTCTTAAATATTAATGCTATATGAAGTCTTGAAGTCGAAGTTCATTCGTCTAATGCTCAGCCTCCATATGACTCAAATTTTGTAGTCATATATCTCACTTATGTAACACACACAACAAAGTATAGTTTTCCTCAATTAACTTGACTAGATTTTATCTACTGTTTTCCTTTTCCTATTCTCCCTTTCTTCCCCTTACCTTTGTCAATGAATTAACTTATCCTACCTAATGCCACTTGTCTGTTGCATAGCATGATAATACAAAGTAGCTCATCAGTTTCACGCTAGTCTAAGATGCTATACTTTTATCTCTTCCTCCCACAGATTTCGATTGTTAACTTTTTCCTACAAAGAGGTCTCACATATTGTCTTCCTTTACTCTCTGGTAACTCGAGACGAACAATAGTCTACTATCCTGTCTTACCATTCCATCTCCAAGGAACCGGATAGCAACAACCTAAAAGTTATCCCAAAGTTTGACGCCTAGGTATTAGTATTGTTATTTAATTACACGCTATACTCAAGTTCCTTTTAGAGTGATCCAGGAGATCCTTATCCCCAAAGCAAACTCAGGCTCCGGCTGGTGAATTTCTGGCGGTTTATTGGGTTTTTTTTCTGGTCGTGTAAATCCTTCACAGAATATTTGCGGCAAAATTTTCCCATTTCCCTTCTATTCAACCTAGATGGGTTTCTTGGATGGCGACGGATGTCTAGATAATACTGTTATCGTATATTACTAGATTAAGTCGCCACGTGAGAAAATTAAACCCGTCTATGTCTCTTCCTTGAACATTTAAAAGTCTATTTATCCCAGTCTGCTATTCTCCGAGCTTGTTTCCGTATGGGAGTTTACCGCAAACTGATACAATGCATTCAAAATTCATACAAAGGTCATATTTTTATTATTTACAGCGAACCATCCGTTACTACCACGGGGTGTCAAACAAGAAAACTCTACTTTTTGACTTAGTCCTAGACGTTCGACATAAACTCTTCCTTTGACATACATGTATTCTGGTATATACTGATTATTTGATTCTAGTCAACCGCAACAATAAAAGAGCTACGAAACTCTCAAAAGTTTTGTAGAACTAGAGCTCTGCGTATCAACCTTGCAAAGTGTGCGGTAGTTTCATTGAAACTGACTATAAACTTCTTTAAATCAGGTTTTCATTTTATAAGACTGTAAGTTAGAACAATTTTATTGTTTAACTATTTTGACAACAATTGTAGTTTTATACCTTATCTTTTTTATTGCAGTTATTTATAAGTATTTAAAATTTTCATATCTTTTGAATACTAATCTGTGTATACACAAGGAAAATAATGAATATACGCTGGTCCCATTATATATACATTAGTTTACATAATCACGTTTGGGCTTATTGTAATACATAGGAGTGTAGTGAAATCAAACTTGCCGGTGGAGGCGCATCGGTTTAGATGAACTATTAGCATTTCCAGAGCCGGTGTCGCTCAAATAACGGATCTGTTTTAATAGGGTTCAATCGTATGAGCATTATTAAAGTTTCACTAACTAATTTTTAAATAGTCTATGCAGGTTTGTTTGAAAATATTAAAACTTTGTCTTTATTTAAAAATACCAAATTATTAACATAGGCTAAGTGACACAGAAAAAAATATTTAGTACCTTCAGATTTACTAAGCTTTTTATACGTTTATAGAGGCTCTAACGTCCCGCGTAGGAGAACGGTCTGCAAATTGAAAGGTTAAAGCTATCACTGATGCGGAGCGGTGTGGCAAGCACTGCGCCTTAGACGACCGCTATTATTACCCCGTGTTCGAGTGAACACAAGTACTCAATTATTTATAGTCTGGGTAGGCTATTCGACAGGTATCAGAAAGCACCGGGAATTGAACCCGGGTCTGTTAGCATCGCAGCCTACGCTTCAACTACAGAAAGTAGCTCTACTTTTATTTTATGTATTAAAATCCAGTTTAGTAATTTAATTATTAAGTAATTGTAAATACAAGCAAGATAGATTTACCCAATAATATGACGAACTGGTTCTAATAAACTAGAAAACAATTTACAAAATCTGTCATAACAAAGAGTGTGTAATAAAATTTAATGAATTATTTCTGAGATGATGATTTATCTTTTTTTGTAAACTAGTTAATATTTCAACGTTTGAGATAACATTATAATTAAAGTTTTGGTAAATTATTGTAGTCATAGATAACTTCGATGCGAACCAAGTTTATAATATTGAAAGAAAGCAATTTTCTAGAAACATTTAAAATTGATTTTTCCAAAGCTTTATAAATTGCCTATCCTATCTAGGCAAATATTGTTATTATAATAGAATGTTATGGGAGATAAACAAAAAATGCAAAAAGTGAAACTTCCGAGAGGAAGATATCTATTTCTTCAAAGCGCTTAATCGGTTTATGCAAAATATTGTTCAAATTAAATTTTATATCGATACTGGGTAAAGACTTTTAACGATAAGATGATTAATGAATTATTTATGCAACTTGTCATTTAAAAGTGATAACTTTTCTGCTTCAATTTTGATTAATTTATTTTAAATGAGGCTTAGGCATAAAAAATTAAGAAAACCAGTTGATGTGCCTGTAAACAAAATAAAAATTAACCAACAAAAGGGTGGCAAGGTAATAAAAGACTTGAAAAGCAGTACTTAAGTCGTAAGTGAAATTAATTAAGTAGAAGTATAGAAAAAATAATTTAAAAGTTATACTAAACAGATATTTATCGAACAAATTAATGCTCAACGCAACTAAGCAATGTTCAATCCCGAAAACTGTATAATGATGTTTTGAGAGACAACTTAAATTGTATTGTTATGGATGGATAAAACCTAAGTAAAAATAGAATTTTTTGCTTTTTCTCAGCCACTGTTATTCCCGATGCACTAGCAAATGAGGCTGAAGAAACAATTTCAGAGAAATTTGATCAGAAAGTTTTAGAGTGGCAAGCAATTTGTCGGTTGAACTTTTTAATAAACCATTTTCTCCAAAGAGGCAGCAACAACACAAGTATTTATATAGACAAATGTTTAAAGCATTGCGATTTTACGCTATTTGTATACAAATATTGCTATATAAAAGTAGAGCAAGTTGAACCTGTTAATAAATTAAATGTATGCTAAACAAAGATTACAAATAGCAGGATGTTTTTAAAAACGTTAACTATTTTAGACAAAAACGCTGATATTTCCTTTATTTTGACAGATTTGGCAATTACTTTATAATTTTAAAATATCTATTTAGTTATTTCTTTATTTCTAAATGCACAGCTATTTACTAAAGTAAACTTAAAGAGTTGTTAACTTATGTCTAATGACCAATATGTATTTTACCAATTTAAACAATTTGAATCAGGCGATATTAAGAAACACGAGTTTTAAATATAAATAATAGTTACTAGTAATGTAAATTATTCCAAAGTGAATATATTGCGCAAGACTAACTTATTTTTAAGAGAGAATAGAAGCAAGCGATGATTAATGCGCGTGTGGGGTGGCCAGTCCTCCATCGGGCGTCTCCCCAGGTGGTGGATCAAGTAATGCTTCCCAGGTATGGCAGGGCAATGAATACCCGGAGTGGACCAAAACTAGCATGGCATAAGGCAGCAGCTGTGGCATTATCAATCCGAGATCACTTAAGAATGACTTCCTTAAGGAACCGATTGAGAAGCTGCGGTGCGGAAAGCAATGGAAAACTACCGCACTAGGTATATATCTTTCCCAATATCATCATGCTGATCAGCAACCTTCGAGGAAGAAGCTAATATCAAGAAGAAGAAGCATGATTAGTGTGCAATATTTCGCCTTGTTAATTTATAAATCGTGACATTAATTAAGAAGATGCTGCAGCAATACTACATAATTATCTGTACGTTGAAATACAGTAAGCTTCAAATTAGTAAATGGTAAAATGAGAGTATAAAACACAACTAAAATAAAAACATAAAAAATTGTAAGATTATAAGTATTGGTATTGTTTATTGACAATCACAACTGTTTTTTATATCAAGAAACATTTCAAGTTGGCTTAAAAATTTATAATAGCTGTCACATTATTCTTAAAATATCAAAATGATTTTTAATGAAGTGTTGTTTTAATTAATGTCTTAGAACAAAACCAAAAAATAAAGCTGTTATTTACGTTTTGGGTATAGCATAAGAAATTTTTCAGGATATACATTTAGTTTAGACCAAAATTTACACAACATAAGATGGATAATATCACAAACTGTATCATACAAAGCAATTTACAACAGATTAACTTGGAAACTTAGAGTAACTATACAAGAACATAAAAAAGATACGTTTCACAACCACATTGCCAACCTAACTAAGGAAGATTATTTTATCTGGAAAGCAACTAAAAAGAGCTGAGATACATATTACACCAGTTATGAGCAAAAGTAATGTAGGCTAGAACAAATACAGAAAGATTGATACATTAGCAAAATGTTTATCAAATATTTTTAAATTTTTTGATCCATCACCAAACCACGACAATCAAGAAACTGAAGCTAAAATAGAAATAGCATGTCAGATGTCCCTGGCTATAACATCTTTTTCTTTATTTTAAATAAAATAACGAGGAAAATATGGAAGATAACATCTAAAAAAGCTATTGTACACTATTAAATAGCGTACTGAACATTGGTTAGTACTCCATATTTTGGAAATATGCTCACATCCTGATGGTAATAAGCATTCAACCATTTGTCAAACAAATATAATTGTTAATGATATAGCTAAAAGTTTAGAAAAGAAGAAATACTACTTCTAAGGTATAGTACCTAGTACAAGCTAAAAAACCTACTCTCTAGCAGATTGGAGTATTATTTAGTCCTACAATCCTATCTTTCTGATCCTTATTCTTTAGTGAAGTACATGAACATGCTGTCTTTCAATGCAATATGTTTGAACCCATAGTTTATCTCATGTTTTTGTCTAACGTACCAGAGACAGCAAAACCTAATTGTCATTCTTGCTAACGAAAGTGTCATTTTATCGGTTTGTAATTATCCAAACATAACCAAAAAACGCTTCATAATACACTTACGTCTTGTCACGAAACGGCTAAATCGATAGCAAATTAACGCTAACAAAACCAAATCTAGTTCCTCATGAAAATCACTAAGTTAAGACTGATAGCAGTTCCATACCTATGAAGAATAAAGTAAAATATTTACAACTTTATCTGGATCATTATTTAACATGGAAAAGTACATAAAAGTGAATAGGTAGTAGTTAAACATAAAATTAAAGCAATGTATTGATAGGTTGGTACAAGATTATCGTTATCAACTGGTAACAAACTTTTTTTATACAAAATAATATTAAAGCCGATAGAATTATCCAGTGTGAGAATGTGTCAAGAAATCTAACAACCGCATTATACAGAAGTATCAATTTAAGATTGTACTTTCAGTAATTAACGCACCCTGTTATATTACTAATCAGAACATCTACCAAAATCTGGGAGTACCCTTTGTACAAACTGAGATTCACCGATTTATTATATACAAACTCATAGACACCAGAATCAGTTAGTGGAGTAACTTTCAAAGTAAAAATATTTTAAGGAGACTGAAACGAATATACTTAACTAATTTATTTTTATTATGCTAAATTATGTATATATTTATTTTTAGTTTCTTATACTCTAATAATATATTTGTTTAATGCTCCTCCAGAGTAGATGCCAATTTTAATTGATATTATCGATTAAATATAACGCACAAATCTCTAGTTAAAAACACAACTTAATAAGAATAAAAAAGATGTTTACAACTGTAAATCTAGCAAAATTGCAAAAGTAAGCTAAAATGTGAGAGCAAAATGTGCTAATGGTACGAGGATATTCATCTGTAATTTTTGCTCTTTCTGGGTGACTCCTTCTTCTGAAAAAATAATCTAAGAAGATCCATTGCAAACCTCCTTTCTTTTTCAAAATTAGGATGACGATCCATAAAAATAATAGGTTAATGGTGTTGGTCTGGCCCGTTATTCTTATACTATAATCTAGTCACGTAAGAAGCAGAAGAATTTATATCCTTAAGAAATTCAACCAGCACACCACTCTAAATAATATTCTTTATTTAAGATATTTACTTCCAAAATCCAATACTTAATAATTTGTCGATTCAGTGGGTCAGAGGTGTAAAATGGCTAAAAAGCTTCTTCAAATATTAACCTCACTTTCCGCGTTGCACCCGATTTTTATAGACGAGGGTATCTTCTTCTTCAGCCTTCTACCATCCACTCCTGAATGTAAGCCTCACCCATTTCTCTCCATCTGTGTCGGTCACTGGTTTGTTTTGTCCAGTTCCTACCAGCTATCTTCCGAATGTCATCCACCCATCGTTTCTGAGGTCGACCTTTTTTTCGCTTAGTTTCACGGGGGCGCCATAATAGTAATTTCGTTGTCCATCTCTCATCCACCTGTCTCGCGATATGTCCGGCCCATCTCCATTTGAGGCTTGCTATGCGTTCTATGACGTCAGTTATTTTGGTTCTTCGTCGGATTTCTTCATTTCGGATTTTATCTCTTAATGATATCCCCAGGATAGCACGCTCCATAGCTCTCTGCAGCACTCTCAATACATTTGCATTCCGTTTTGTAAGAGCCATCATTTCCATACCGTATGTAGTCACTGGTAGGATACAAGTATCATGAACTTTACGTTTGAGGTTGATCGGTACATCTGGATTCCTTAGGATATATGACAATTTGCCAAAGGCGGCCCATGTCAGAGATATTCGTCTTGTAATTTCAGTACCTTGGTTTTCTTTTCCTAATTTGATGATGTGTCCTAAGTATATATATTCTGACACGTTCTCCAGCGTTTGGCCGTCTACTGTAATTTGCATATTGCATTGGCTCATGATTTTAGTCTTAGCAGGATTTATCTTCAGGCCTGATTTTCTGCTGCTTGTTTGAGTTCTTGCATCGTGGTTTTTAGTTCCTCTGGGTCTTCAGACATAATCACCACATCATCAGCAAAGTGTAGGTGACTGAGGAAGCAACCGTCAATTTTTAAACCCTTCTCTTGCCATTGAAGTATCTAAAAAACATCTTCTAAAACTAGCGTGAAAAGTTTTGGGGAGATAACGTCCCCCTGTCGTACGCCTCCCCTGATGTATATTTTGTCCGTTTTAAGGTCTTGATCTATTTTCACGTGGATTGTTGCCTTTTCGTAGATTTGTCTTTTGTTGTAGTAGTATATCTACTGTCGATTCTTGCGTTATTCATTGATTCTAATATATGAGCCGTACTTATAGAATCGAATGCCTTGTAGAAATCTATGAAGGCTAGATGTATGGACACATTTTACTCGGTCGTCTTCTCTATCATAGAGATGAGGATATGATAACCGATAATTGACAGTATATCCGTAATACAAACTATAACCTGAAGTAGGAAATGGTTTTAGAAATGGGTTGCTTGACAACCACCGCAGATCATCACTTGATAGAAAACTGAAAAACGCCATGATAATGCAATAAATAGCATTAGATAATTAACCCAAGAAATACAAATAATCTTCAGTTTGGCATTAAAGAAGTGATTTTGAAAATTAAAATATCCAGAAACAAAACAGCCCCGCTTTTCTGATTTCCGGGAATAGAAAATTAACAAAGATAAAATAGAAATAGGCTAATGCTCAGAAACTTTGGCACACAAAATGTTGGAACATTATAAAACAATAGAAAACTAGAGAGCTTAAAGAAGGAATAATAAATCGATTTGTTATACTAGCCCTTTGTGAAATGAAGTAGCCACAAAAAGTAGATCTATTTAGTAAAAAAGTAGAGAATAATTAACTTGTCGTGAGACACAGAAATTATAGAGTGGAAATTGTAATGAGGACAGAGGTCAGCGAAAAAGTAAAAGACTATACCCTACACAGCAAAGAAATTATCATAATGAAGATAGCTAAAACCCCGAAAAACAGAATGTTTATATTTTAGATATGCCAACAAAATAAAATAAAGAGCAATAAACAGAAAAGGTGTACAACGAGAGAGAAGAGTGGATTAAATAAAAAAAGTTATACGAAAAAGATATACTCAAAAGGTACAAGAGACGAAATAAAATATTAGATAGATTGTATCTTAATAAAATACCGTTTCATGAACAAAGTTATAAATAGCAAAAGCTATCCAGAGAGCAGAATAGAGTGACGTGTAAACTGAGAGTTCCATGAAGCGTTTTGTATTAACGTGGTTAGATACTGGACAGCTTCATCTATGTCCTCTTTATCTTTTAAGCGGATATTTAGTGAAATATTATCGTTGATATGTTGCCGGAATAGGTTCCAGTCCGTCTTTTTGGAATAAAGTCTAGGTTGGGGTTTTTTCCATATCATACTGGTGCTTAGAGTTATTATTATAGGACTGTGATCAGAGTGTAGATCTAAATTTTATTTGATGGCACTATATATTTCTGAAATTCTCTTAGTTATGGCAAAGTCCAACACGTCTGGGATTTTGTTTCGATCACTCGGCCAATAAGTTGGCTCTCCAGTCGACAAAAAGTTTAAATTATTAAGTTGTAAGACTTTCAATAATGTTCTGCCTTTAGGAGTAATCAGCCTAGATCCTCAAGCTATATGTTTAGCGTTCCAGTTTCCAGCGATTAGAAAGTGCGAACCAAGTTGTTGGAAAAACTCAAGGTATTCATCATAGGTTGTAGACAATATATTGAAGCAATTGTAATAGGAAGGGAGAAGGTATGTATTTTTATGATTGTTGTGTATGGTTGGAGTACGTGATGAAGATCTTATTATGATTTCAGACCCTGAGTAAGCAGAGTGGTTGACATAATAAATGGAATAGTATGGTATTTTAAGAGCTGTCCTTTGTGTTGACTAGATGTGTTATGTGGTTCTCCGCATTTAACACACTTAAATGGTTTCCTACAATATGTTTTCGTGTGTCCATAGTCTTGGCATCTTATGCATTGTACAATCCACCTTTATTTCTTGGCGTTTCTACTCGAATTTTATAATGATACAGAAATTCTAATTTAAAGGTGTCTTTATTATTGTTTTTTTGGCCCGAGATCTACAAGGAATAGAAGTAATGGCTCTTTAGTAACCCAATGCCTAACGTTTATAATGTTACAAATTTTGTGTTCTTTTTTCTCGAGTTCTTGTTTAATTTCTGATAGGGTAATAGAATGGTGTATGTCTCCTATGACTACACGGTATGCTCTATCTTGTAAGTTTCTTCCTCAACTACTTGTGCTAAGTTCTCGACCACGTCTTTGTAATTTGAGACCCCGTATATAAAAATCGGTGGAGGTTTGCGTTCTCTTTTTGTAGGATTTGGAGTATTAGACGTATTACAACTGATTTCAGAGAGAGGTGTAAACTGATTGGAAGTTTCTACTTGGAAATCAATTTCGGAGGAATTTTGGCGTTTTGCTTTTTTTTGGTTACTACTTGTCAGGCGTGTTTGGTTTAATTTTCTGTTTCGTTGTTGCTCATTGTTGCATCGTCACATACTAAGCTATCTTCTGTGGTTTTGTAGTTTATATTACTGTTGATATTATTATCATAATTTGCACTAACCTGCTGTGCTGGTATTACAGGTGGAGACTGATTAAAAGTTGCTGTGAGTAGGTGGTATTTGTCTTAGTTGTTGACTGAATCTTAAGAATTGGCATTTGATTCATATATTGTCCGAAACCATTACTGGCCCGACTGTTAAATTGTGGGGTCCCAGGTCCTACGTTGCTCGTGGAAGGGAACATGTTCCCAATCCCGAGTGCTTAACATACAGATGCAGTATAATAGAATTTTTAACAAATCGCAAAGCACTTAAACTGGAACTCTTATCAGGTACGGAGCACGCTTTTACTTCCTTATTTCACGAGTGTCAAATGTCGAATCCATGACAACTGAAGAAATTACGAGAAAAACCATTAAACATAATTAAAAACAAAGTTTTGAGAAAAATTGTCTCACCAATATATTATACAAAAAGAAAGAAAACTATAACAAATTTTAAATTGTGCTGTGTAACAATCATAAGAACTACAAAACTGAATGAAAATGACACCAAGCCACCGATAACTGCAGAAATTTTAAATTTAACAAGAGGAAGAAGGCAATCTAGAAAAAACAAAGATGTAAAGATAACAAACGTGCAAAGAAATAATATAGTAAAGGTTAGTATACAAAATTACAACCGCATTTTACAGAAAATTTAAACAGGAATAATAATCAATAATAAATGAGAAGAATAAAATAATTATGAAACCTCAAGAAAAATCAGAACTTATAAAAAAGAAATATATAAAGAGGAAATGAAGAATAGGGCTATAACAATAATAAACCAGTAATAATAAGAAAGTTATAAACATTTTATAATGAGAATATAAAATAGAACTTACTAAAAATTGAAAAAGAAAACATCAGTTTGGCGATCGTTACTATTGTTTGTGGCAGTACGAGACTGAGCAACCATCGCATAGGTAGGAATACATTCTTGAAATTTATTTGGCCGGATTGAGGTAGTTTTGGCGGTTGGATAATATTTTGGGTCTTAGATGTTTTGCTTCTTGCATTTATTATATCTTGGTAAACAGAACATCTATTGTAATATTTAATTAATTGTTCAGTTTTGGCAACCGTAGAAAAATGTTTTTTTTATATTTACGCACTTGGCGCATACATTGCAACTAGTTAATAACTATCTAGCAATTTAATTCGAACAATTCTTACTTAAATCTAGGTTACCTTACATCTAAGCGTTTGATGGATGTGTTCCCACTGGCGCACTCCACATATGGTTTAAAACACTTATTTCACCTGTTGTAATTGCCCTTATTTCACTTAACTGCACTTACACTAGATCGAAAGGTTTTAGCCTTTTTAGCCTACGAGTAAGTCCACTGTTGTCGAATAATTGTAACACTTCGACATTCACATGTTCATGTAATCTAGTTTCGTGCTTCTTCGCGAACCGTTTAATTTCCTCATTGACCATTGGCACTTTTAGGTCCTTATGGATGTCGTCATTTCTGATGTACCAGGGGGAGTTGACGATGCTCCTAAGTACTTTGTTTTGAAAGGTTTGTATAATTTTGACATTAGATTTCTTCGTGCATCCCCAAAGTTGCACGCCGTAGACGCAAACGGGTTTTAGAATCTGTTTATACAACAGTAACTTATTATGCAGGGATAGCTCGGAGTGTCTTCCAAGTAACCACCACATCTTTTAAATCTAATGCAAAGTTCTTCGCGTTTTTCTTGACGTGTTCTTTCCACCTGAGCTTGGTGTCGAGTGTCATGCCCAGGTATTTTGCTGTGTTAGCGTGTGGAATTGTCTGCTGATTGATCACTATGGGTAAGTAATCAACTCTTTTGTTGGTGAAGTTTATGTGAGTAGACTTCGCCTCATTTAGTTTAATCCGCCATTTCTTAGTCCAACTAGTGACGTTGTTGACGGCTGTTTGCAGTTTGTTTGTCGCTGCTTCTATCTCGTTGCTTGTAGCCAGTAATGCAGTGTCGTCAGCACATGTAGCTGTCTTCACTCCATCGCTCATAGGGATATCGCTGGTGTAGAGCAAGTACAAGATTGGTCCAAGGACTTCCTTGCGGTACTCCTGCACCGATGTCTTTTAATTCCGAGTATTCTTCGCCGTATCTTACCCTGAAGTGACGGTCGGAGATGTATGATTTGAGAATCTGACTCATTTGCATGGGTAGATTCTTTTCCATCTTATATTGTAGACCCTCGTGCCACACTTTATCAAAAGCTTGGGCTACGTCTAGAAATATTGCTGAACAAATTTCTTTTTCTTCTAGGGATTTTTCAATTACATCAGTGATGCGATGCACTTGGTCGATTGTCGAATGCTTGTTTCGAAATCCAAATTGATGGTTCGGGATAAGTTGCTTCTCCTCAATAGTTGGTTTGAGGCTTTTTAAGAGCAGCTTCTCGAACAATTTGGATACGATTGGTAATAGCGAGATTGGACGGTATGATGTTTTCTCGTTAGGTGGTTTCCCTGGTTTCGGGATCATAATAACTTCCGCTACCTTCCACTGCATCGGTACATATTATAATGGCAGAGCAGCGTTGAAAAGGTGAGTAAGTTTCATTATGCCCTTTCTTGGTAGTTCTTTAAGCACTTGCGCACTAATTAGATCATAGCCAGGTGCTTTTTTGGCGCTGAGGTTCTTTCGAATCTCCGTGGCAATTTCATTCGGGGTTATTGCATCAATGACCCTATTTTCCCAGGTGTCTATCGCAGGTAGCGGTTCGTTGTCATTAGCAGAGTGGGGTTGGAAGGTATTTGCTAAGTGCTCAGCAAATAATTCCGCCTTTTCATTATCTTTCCTTACCCATTCACCGTTTTCTTTGCGAATAGGTGGATTTTGGTTTTGTGGTCGGTTTAACCTCTTAGTCGCCTTCCACAGAAAGTACTCAGTATCTTTATCGTCTGATAAATCTCTTAGGAATTCAGAGAATGTTTCGTTTTTAACTGTACGGATTTCCTGTTTAAGTTGTTGGCTTAGTCGATTTAGCATTGTTTTATCTGCAGGTGCTCTGCTTTGTTGCCATTTTTTCCGTGCTTTACGTTTCGCTGATACGAGGTCTCTAATTTGTTTTGGGTAGTTTAGCCCAGTTGTTTTCTGTTTTGGCGTCGGAGTATTGTTCCATGGTGCTTGTTGTAGATTAGCAATGAGCAGTTCTGCTTCCGCGTCTAATTGATCGGTTGTTTTAAGTAGGTATTTAGTTGGACACGTTCTTCTACTTCTGTTCTGAATACGTCCCAGTCTATCCTTTTGTTTGTTAATGATGGTGGATCTGACTTATTGATAATCGCCTCACTTAACGTCAAGATAATTGGAGAATGGTCTGATGACAGGTCGTAATTGTCTTCAATACTGATGTAATTAGATGATATGTTTTTCAGTATAAAGAAGTTAATTAGATCTGGTATTTTGTTGCCATCTGATGGCCAATAAGTTGGCTTACCAGTAGACTGACATTTACATTTAGCTTGCTTAATTGCATTGTACAATTGATTACCTTTGATAGTGATGAGTCTCAAACACCAGAAGGTATGTTTAGCATTAAAATCTCCTCCAATTATGAAGTGATCTCCTAATGTTCGGAAGAGTCTGAAGTAATCTTCTTTTTCTAACGCGCACCTAGGTGGACAGTATATTGCAACAACAGTATAGTCTTTGGATTTTGTAAAGACTTTTACAGCTGTTGCTTGTATCTCACAAGTTTGGTAATTAGAATCTTCATAGTGTTTGATATTCTCCTTTATTATTACCGCTGATCCTCCTCTAGCTGTGTTGTTTGGATGGATGGTGTGGTATAATTTGTAACCTTTTATTTTTAGGTAGTTCTCTTTAGTAAAGTGTGTTTCTGATATGTAGAAAAATGTGATAGCATTTGATTATGACAGCACAATATTTTTAATAAATTTGTTGATTCTTTCTCTTTTTTTCCAACTTGCTAGGAACGAGTATTATCTGATACTTTGTTGGTTGCGTTTACGTTAATGGGAACTTGGTTATTTGTTAGCATAGATGGATCACATTTGGATCGTAACTGAAAAAGTAGCGTTTGCGGATAGATTAGGTGAAGGGTTTTGATAAGCAAAATGAGGTGGAAAGCGTTGGTGACTAACTTGAGGTAATTGATAAAGCTGATACTGGTTAGTGGTTGGTTTCGGGGTAAATGAGTAACATTGTGTTTCATCGGGTATTTATAAAACTTATTAAAAAAAACTTGCGCTATATAATTAAGCGCGAAATGCACTATTATTGCTATCGTATGCCCTTGACCACTCGGGGTCAGCGCGTATTCAAATAATTTGAAATATCGAAGAATAGGACGTCTTTATTCTCCGACAATCAAACCAGCACTCCTTTATAAAAATAGAATTTATAAATTACCATCTTGCTGGAAAAGTTTTTTCAGTGATAAATAAAATTATTTTATGTAAAAACATTTTCAAAAACGACACGCCTTTCTAATATCAAAGTAAATGTTCTGTTTTGTACTTCCGTTGTTAAAAAATGTTTTATTTGCATTATAAACTATGTTATTTGATTTCTCGGAATTTGTCCGAAAGGAAAATTATAAAATATCAGCACCTCTAACGGATGCCTTGGTCGAGGCGCGGCGTGCACGGCCGCGCCGGGGAGTATTATAAAATTTTAATTTATACAGGGCGTTGGAGGCGAACGTCTAAAGATAAAGTCGGGCAATACGTTATTCTTATCACACGTCCCAATGTGGCACGACATTTCCCTTTATAAATACGCCACAATATGCAGCACTTGTCCGTCCTTTAACCGCTATCAAATGCACATATTGGGAGGGCGGCGTACTTTATTCTTATTTTAAACGTGCGCGCCCCGAATATTTACATAACAAATAGGAAGCCGGCCCGGCTTGTACAACAAGCGAAGCAACGTAGTGCCTGGAAAGTGCGCGTATGCAAAGCCCGCATTAAAATTGGGGATTACGAAGTGTGCGTACCCGTTCGGGGCGAAATTGGAAGCGCCTATTTTACTCAGCCCTACTGGCACCGAAGTTTTTGGGAGTATTAGCCTAAATATTTTATATGGCTACTCCCAAGGAGCTAGGAGGTTTCAGTAACGTGTCGAATGTGCGTGAGCAGACAAGACGTCCTGATCTGATTTCGTGCAAGATTGATCGCCATATCTACGTTTGAGGAGGGTTAACACTTTCCCTTAGGAGATGTTTCGAATTACAGTAGTTGCAAATTTTGTCTGGAATGACAGACACTGAGGTATACATAGGCGAAGTGGGTGCGTTATAACCTAGAGATTTGTAAGATGTCATAATAGCACGCAAGATTTGCATATCGTAAGCGGGTCAAGGGTAAATAGTACATTTTAGTAAAAAAACTTGAAGGCAATTAAGTTTATGGAATTATAATAATTTACATCTGGTAAGAACAAACAAATATTTTGTTTGTAATTATTAAAAAACTTCATTAATCTACTGTTAAGCGAATAATAATTTTTTTTTTGATTACCAGAGCCTAAAGGGAACAGTGGCAATCCAATAGATAGTATGGTTTACCTGTTCGAAAATTTAGATAATCAAGAACAACTCTGGGTCAGCTTTGTCCCATTGTCACTAAAAAATTGACTGTTAGAATCATTGCACTTACATTACATATGAATTGAGGTCCTAGACCACTGAGTCCAATACTTTCACTTCGTTAAATACCCGAGAACCAGACCTGAGTGGATAATGAATGTCATATACAGTCAGCTAAGTATAAGTCAGTATAATTAGCTATTGGCAAAATGTATCATCCTAATTCTTTCGAGAGTCAGTAGAGAGAACCTTTGTCCTCAAAACTGTTACAAAAAATTTGGTTGGTATTGAATTTTTGCTAGACAAAAGCTTAAAGCGTTATGAGTGCTGCGTACGCGTCGCGCTGCAAGGCTGTATTTCTCACCCGAAAGGTCCAAAAATGTCAATGGCTGCTAGTTCATGAACAAGTCGAAAATATTCGTCGGCAAGTGAATGCAGCAATATAAGAAGACAAAAATAGTCGACAACTTGCCAAAACGTGGCTCGATATGCAAAGTGCCCCTTAACTTGTTTTCATGAACAACGAGCTGGGTCCAGGAGTAGCAAAAATAAAACAGAAAGGTATAGATATATCGTACGTAGTTATTCAAATCCATCTCCGTGCGCATGATATCAAATGCCGTAGTTCAGTAAAGAAACCTTTGTTAGGTAAAAATTATGTGACGAAGTGACTCGTTTGGGCAAAGACAATGTCGACCTAGATTGCAGCAATGTAATTTTTCTATACAAAGTTTCTATTTGGGAATTTATTATAGTCTCACAAGCCTAGCTAACCTTAACTAGCAGGTTGGTGTAGGGGATATAGTAAAAGTGTATATTTGGGGCTACCTTTCAATGATGCATTTGTTAACGTACAACCTAAGTGCTTCGAAAATGCTCGATCCTTATAGGAAATATTTGTTACCGATTGCCGAATGTTGGTTCATCAAGAAAAAAAGATTGGATCCTGCAGGAGACAACAACCTCGAACACTATAGTGGAAAGAGCAGTCTGGCATTGTTACACTTAATTGACAGTCGTAGTTGCCCGATGCAAATTCGATTGAGAATGTGTGAGGATACATCAAACATAAGCTAAATGAAAAAAAAATTCACTTTTAAACAGTTAACACGATAAATTCGTCACATTTGGAGGACCTTGCCGGATAAATATGCCATCAATTTGGTCGAAAGCATGCCTCAAACATTTCAGAAAATTATCTACGCCGGTGGTGACTAGACACATTATTGATACAATAGCAACTTTGTTCTGATAGAGTACAACGCAACCAAGTATTTGAAAATATTTATAAACAATTTTTTCTCTACGCTAACCCGAATACACTCTTACTTAACTGACTGCATGTTGGATATCTTGATGTGCTCTATTTGTCCACCAGTTTTGATGGCAATCGCAGAGGCGCCGTGGCAGGATTCTCTTTTTAGGGCCCTATTTTAATACAATGCAGTGCTCTAATATGTGAAACAAACATCTTTGTGTAATGTTTTTAATTCCCACTTAAACTTATAGATTACTGCATTGTTGCAAGTAAAGATTCGTCAACGGTATTATTTCAACAATTATTTTAATTGAATAAAACATAGTTTAAACTAGAACTATTTAGGCATCGCACACGAACTTTTATCTGTGAGCGTTAGTTCAAAATTTTAACTCGACAAACAACACAGCGGCGTTAACAATAGCAAATGCTATTCGTGTACATAAAAATAAGAAATGTTTTTAACTTTAAATTAAACAAACAACTAAGCGACCTTTGTTTTGTCTTATGGTTACAGCGGCTCCTACATATTGTCTTATTTCTTGTGGATGTTTAGCATAAAGACACGGTAGCACGACATCAAATCAGTAAATTGTAGCAAACTTAAAAAGAAAGGCTTTTTGGCAATGTGCCTCTATTGACTCCCAGCCCTAGTACTTCTATCTCAATGTTTCTACCTGCAAGTGAACTAAACGCTAAACGTTGATATAACAATTATAGATTTTCTCAGCTAAAAATTAACAGAAAATTAATAAAATATGAACACATAAGCACTATGTCAGGTATATCTCTACCCGCACTAAGTCAACATGCATCTATGCGTTTCTAAAAATTACTGATAATTCTTTCGCAAATGTCTGGCCCGATCCCTTCAATCACGCGTGTACCTGCGGTTCTCAGAATTGTGGTTTGTTAGCAAACACATCTATGATTTCACAAACTCCCTTGGAAAAAAATCACATATTGTAAGATCGCAGAAACTTGTCTGGTATTCATGGTCAGCAAGGTCAGCATCTAAAAAAAATACTTGTTGCAGAAATTTTTCATGGGGTAAGGTGTCTTACGCGACTGTAACAGATTGCTTCATTCTGTTGAAATTAGAGATCGTCAATCTCCTTATATTCAAAGACAGGGCACAACCGATTGGATATCATGTTATAGTGTCCTCCATTGACAGCAACTGCTAACGAGTCTATCACTCTACCTGCCCTAAAATCTTATTACACATTCGTTATTAGTGGATGCATTGGATTATTCGAGGTTTTTCTTTCCTCATATCCAATAGTTTTGGTTGTTGATAAACCCACTTAAGTGAAAATGGGTTTCGTGACTAAAAATTATTTTTTTACAAAATTATCATCGGCTACCAGTCTCTCACAACCCATTCAACAAATTGCCTCTGTTACTAATGATCATTAGACTTAAGTTGTTGCGTCAGGAGGATTTCACGCGTGGATATGGAAATATTTATGCAAAATTCGATCGGAATGGTCAACCGTTAGGAATGTGGCAAATCGATTTTCAATGACTCACACTAAGCACTGTCTAGTACAATAGCGATTTGTTGCTCTTTGTCCGACGAGACCGATTTTACCAAGACGATTTCACCGTTTCCACAGAACTAGTTGTCTAAAATTTTCTCATTAGTCTTCGAAATGTAGATTCGTTGGGTGCTTTGCTTTTCTAAAGGATTTCACAAAGTTTCTGTACTGTCTGCGTGCCACTTTTAGGACTTTAGAATTTAATTAAAATAAATAATCAAAACAAATTAACGTATTGAAAAAACAATCAGTGTTAAATTAGTCACGGTAATAGTAATCATCATAAAGGATGATGGCAACTAACCAGGTCGGAACAAGACTAACGAGAATATAATAGGACCAGCAAACATCTAAAAAATCTTCTTAACCAACATAAAAATCATGAAATACAGAGATACCTCGAAAACCTCAGCGCTAATGAGCAAAATAACTACTCGCTCTGGAAAGCGACGCGGAAAACTAAAAGACCAACTCCACACGTAGCCCCTATTCTGCTGGAAGACGGTAGCTGGGCGCGCAGCAATAAGATCAAGGCAGAGGCCTTTGAGGAATATCTAACTAAAGTATTCACACCCTTCCTTTGTCAACTCCAAGACGAAGAGGCCAAAATTGTGGAATTACTAGAGTCACCGTATCAAATGAGTCTACCGATAAAACCCTTCTCCATTAACGAGATAAAAGAAAAAATCAAGAAGATTAACACAAAAAAATCTCCAGGGTACGACCTGATCACTGCCACAATCATCAAGGAACTACCTATTAAAGTTATATATGTCATTACCTACTTGTATAACTCTATTCTCAGAATCAGATACTTCCCTAGTCAATGGAAAACAGCACAAATAATAATGATTTTGAAACCCGGTGAACCACCAACAAAAATTACGTCATACAGACCCATAAGTCTTCTCCCCCTTCTGGCAAAAATCCTTGAAAAGCTGATTCTGAACAGATTAATGCCAATTTTAGACAACCAAGAACTAATTCCTAAACATCAATTTGGTTTTCGCAAACAACATGACACTGTGGAGCAGGTGCACAGAATAACTGACAAGATATACAGAGACCTGGAGGCAAAAAGGTATTGTTCTGCAGCTTTCCTAAACGTCAAACAAGCTTTTGACCGAGTCTGGCATCTAGGTTTATGCTACAAACTCAAAAAACAATTACCCTACCAAATGTTTGAACTCCTAAGATCCTACTTAACAAATAGGCACTTTTTAATAAAATATAAAGACGAAACTACAAACATCCACCCCATTTCTTCTGGCGTCCCTCAGGGCAGTGCTTTGGGTCCAATATTGTATCTGATCTACACAGCAGACCTACTTACATCTCGTCTAACGACATCTGCGACCTATGCAGACGATATGGCTATTCAAGCCTCTCATATCAACTCACAAGCTGCTTTAAGATACCTTCAGGCTCACCTTAACAAAATTCAATTGTGGGCTAGTAAATGGCGAATCAAAGTGAATGAATCTAAGTCACGACACATCACATTCACTATGAGAAAAGATAACTGTTCTCCAGTAACTTTCAATGGTCATCAACCACCACATACAGAGACAGTTAAATATCTGGGGCTGCATTTAGATAGGAGACTGACCTAGAGAAATCATATATTCACCAAACGCAAGCAACTCGGACTTCAACTCCAAAAGTTATACTGGCTTATCGGCAGAAAATCCAAGTTATCATTAGAAAATAAACTATTAATTTACAAAATAGTTCTCAAACCCATTTGGACCTATGGGATCTCCTTGTGGGGTACTGCAGCTACCTCCAACTTAGCTATGCTTGATCGCTTCCAAAGCAAGGTACTCAGAATGATCGTTGACGCGCCATGGTACGTCCCCAATAATGTGATTTTAAGTGACCTACAAATTCCCACAGTAAAAAGTGAAATTAAAAAGCTCAGTGAGAGATATAAAGACAGACTGTTCGATCATCCCAACCCTTCTGTGCAGCACCTTATGGAATATAACAACGAACCCAAAAGACTCAAGCGTTTTAAGCCATCTGATCTACCTACTAGATTCTAACTGTCATTGTATATTAATCTTTCACAACATTGTACTCCTCATTCTCATGAATATTATATTAAAACATTGTAAGGGGAGTTTTCGCTGGAATTCTACCCCTCATGTCTTATTGTACTCATTTACCTATATTTAGTCCTATAGAATACTTATAGACTAATATTAGTTGGCAGATTGTATAAATATTGGAGTTATATAAAAAAAAGTTAATAGTAGGCAATCAAAATGATAAGAAGAGGCCTCCAAAACAAAAAATCCTCTCTGATTTAAATTGGACATTATTTATGGGACACACTTTACGTCTTTCCTTTTAGATGTTTTTAATTTTGTAATTGCATAACTTATATTATTTTGTAAACCGTTTTTTGAAGTTTTTAACCAAAACAGACAACACAGTTAAACACTTTATTTTATTCTAATTTTTTTATTAGTGCTATGTTGGATGTTACATATATTACGATCTAAATATTGTAAAGTTCTTTATATTACATATGGAAAAAATTCAAAGACAAGACGGGTTCAAACCTACGCTGCAGCTAGCAGGACAAACTACAATTTTCAATTATTCCTAGATAGTTATTTTAAAAATAAATTACAATATTACCTGTCAGGAACAAAATACCGAAAAAATTTGCATACAACATTACATGCAGTTTGTGTAGATCAGTAGATCTTGTATAATAAATAATACTCGAAAATTCCGAGGGGAAATTTTAGTATAGAAAACGTTATGTGTTTAAGACAAGACGCCTAACTAAATTTAAAAATGGAACATGTCCTCATGTCAATAGTATCGTGACAGGTAAAGAACTCTACATTAAGAATGAGCTATAAGGAAAACGGTCTTCCAATAACAAAAATCTTCTAATTGAGATATCACTAAAGAACATTGAAGAATTGGTTTATCAGCTAATTTAAAAGAATATAAAGGTTATATGAATTTGAAGTATATTAAAAAGTCTTTCTATTGCGCTATATATTTCATTAACAAGCCGTATTTAATATTGTAGAAGAACAGAATACATAAAAAACTAATACCACGATTATATAAAAATACAATCTATGTATTATGCGAATTACAAAATTGATCAATAATGTCTAAATATTTATAACATAAAATTTTCTATAAGATGTAAAATTATTTTTAATTTGTAGTTGATACAAATATAATTGTTAGTTGCCCATTTGTTCTTATAAATTATCTATCATTATTATTGTATTATTGGCGTATCTAACTAATCTCTAAGTCTAACTCCTAACTCTTATTTTTCAGTGAGCTGACGTGGATGCTAGTTGTGGTAGACTACTTTATGGGAATTAGGACCTTCAGTAGGAGCTGTTATACAACTCATAGTCGTAAAGTCCACAGATGATGGGCCTAAACGCTAGAAAAGCGTTCTTGGGCGCATTCCTAGCGGTAGAGAAAGGTGTTTCTTAAGCACAGTGTGCCAAAAACGGTCCTAAAGATTTAATTTTGGATTACCTAAAACTTGTTGATTTGCGTTTTTGCGTAATAACTTTAGACGGGACATTCGTACATTATGTTTGGACAAATGCTAGTTTTATAGATGATAATATTGTTGCAAACAAACAGCTCAGGAATATAAGACGGAACCAATTGCTTGACAAGCTGGTTTGTTTCGCAACTACCCAACCGATCTGAGGCTTCAAGGTGAGCTCCTCGTCAAAAAACGACCGCACTGTTCCCCGCATTAGCTTCTATTCTTCATATTTCACAATATTTATTGAGAAAATACAACTCTTGCTCGACTCTTTAAGTTATGATGGATGGCTGCCGCTGTGCTACCTGTATACCACGACTTTGCTGTATAGGGCATCGTTAGGATGTCCTTATTGTAAATATTGAACAATGTCAGAGGCAGCGCCAAGCCTTGCTGGGTGCTGGCTGACGTCTTTCTGATGACTTTACTCCATCTAGTTTGGAATCAGAACTTTCAAACAAAGTAAAAGAACTGAATCAGCTGAAGTATCAACAGCCAAGTAAACACTAAAACCATCTAAAATGGAGGCTGCTTTGCCAAAACTTATCGAAGGCTTTGGTCACATTCAGGAAGGCTACTGGGTTAATAAGTATCTTATAGAAGCCTTTCGAGTTTTTTCAACTACCCGGAGGATCTGTAGGGTAGTAGATTGGCCAGAGCGGCATCCAAACTGATTCTCTAAAACCGATTGGAGGTCTTCAAGGACTGTTTTACCTGGTTGCAGATTATCTCTTTTACCAGTTTTCTCAGAGTTTGTAGTGGATTGGTTGAACGGTAGGTCTGAGAAAACGTGACGATCTTTTTAGGCTTGGAAAGCATCACGAAGTCCACAACTTTCCAAGAACTTGGTTAGGAATGTTATGACATCAGGATATCTTGAGCAGTTTCAAGGCCCATATTGTCGTAAAGTTCTTATCTCATCAAGCGTTTAGTGACGCGGTTGACGGTAGCCACATGGATAAAGTCAGTTAGTGTAATAGATGTGCAATAGTGCTCCAGACTGTCAGAAAACGCTTTTCGTCGGTGACAGTGTAGGTGATACTTGTATCATTCTAGATTACAGGTATTGGAAGACGCTTGTTGCTCAGGACCTTGACAATCTTCTATGAGTTTTTGTTGGCCACTTTAGGAGCCCCCAGTTTAATCTCCCATTCGGTATTACGATCTTCTTAGGTGCTATAGTCAGTGTCTGGTATTTTTTGCTGGTTATGGGGGCGGAGAGATCGCCGCGCACGCTAACGAGCCAGGTTTGTTTCTTGAACCAAAGTCACCAATACACTCCACATTCTTCCACCATAACAATTTGGATTTAGAAAAGCACACTCGGTCTGTCACCAAGTACAAGAAATGAATGAACTTATTGAAAAAGAATTTGAACGCAAATGCCACACCACCACAGTTTTTTTAATGTCGCCTAAGCCTTCGATAAGGTTTAGGTGGAAGGTCTCAAAAAAAAAACTTGTAGAAAATACTTGGAAAATACCACGTTACCTCCATTTAGGAAAATAAAATCTTTTCCGACAAAATTAATGCAACAATATCCGAAACAAAAGACTTAGGAGCGGAAGTTCCCCAAGCCAGCATCCTAGGTTCACTTCTTTTTAATAGATACACCTTCGACATTCCAAAAATCCTCGCGACAATACCAACGTTTACCAACGACACAACTGTTATATATATAAAACAAAACACAAACCTGAAAATAGGTATTCATCAATTGAAAGACGTAACGGAAAAAGTTCAGCAAATGGTTCAAAGACCAAAATACTCAAATCAACTTGCCAATGCAAAATCTTTACTCTGTGGAGAATTGCCAACCCGCCCTCTTTTAACATCGATAGAACCGTGATATCCTAAAGCTCCAGAGGCTGCAATCAAATATCTTAAAGTGCACCTAAACACAAGGCTGAGTTGGAGTTACCATATTAACACAATGCTACAATAGACTACGACAGCACTGTTCTATTACCAATCGCAAAACTGTGCTTCGACCTGATTGCACCGTTCTCCTATATAAATCTTTACTACGAACCTGGTGCTTTACGCTTTCCCTTCTGAAGCAACACAACCAAAACAAATATCATAAAACTCTAAAAAATTTTAAAACAAGGTCTTACGAATTGCTGTGAATGCTCCATTATTCAGCCACAACGCACAGCTGCACCATGAGCTGGGTGTTTTACCAATCCAAAACAATATTAACATGAGCGCCAGGAACTTCTTTCTAAATATTGACAAATGCGAAGGTGTGATGCACTACAATCTTAACCAGCTTTTCAAATATATTATTTGAGACGAAGAAAATTAACCAAGATCACTAATTTAGACCTTTACAGGCCGCTATAGTTAGCTTCTACAAGACAAACGAAGTTAATTGTTAACTTTAGTTTATAGCCAAGATAATATATGTGTAATATAGCCATAGTTAACTTATTTTAAAAATATCATGTACAGTACCTGTAAGAATTAATTTTTGTCATGAAAAACATACTACAAAATTTGCAAAACAATAATAAAAAAGAAAGAGGTATCTACAAAAACAAATCGATCTTTCAACAAATTCTGTTATTCGGTTGTGAAACGTGGGTATTATCTAAAAGTATAAAGAGTAGAATGCAGGTGGTGAAATGCTGCATCTACGTGCATTCAAATGAATAACTAGAAAAGACAGAATAGGCAATCAGGAGTTGAGAGAAGAACTGGAAGTTAAGGCTGTGGTGGAGACAATTAAAAGCAGATAGTCGGGATGGTGGGTACATTTAAAAAGGCTACTAAGCAATAGTCAGGTGAAAATAACATGAAAAACGAAGATAATAAACAAAAGAGTAGAGGCAAACCACATGAAAGGTGGGACAATGCAATAAACAATGTTTTATTATGTAAGAATAGTTTTGTGCACTTAGAATAATTTTATTTTATTGTTTTTAAAATAAAATCCGACTACATAACTCATTTTGAATATTTATAATTGCACACGTGAGTACATGACGCCTCTTAAAAATTATTTTTCCCATAGTTGGGAATTTGGAATTTTCTAACAAAAATTTTACAAATTTGCTAATATTACTAGCATATACCTGATTTTGAATTACGCTTATAGAGTCAATTTGAAATGCATTTAGTCGATACAGGACATAAACGTCAAAATTAATGCAATATCGCCTCGAAGAGACTTATGGCCTCTAGATTAGCACTAGTTACCAGTGGTTAATGTATATTTATTACAATACGCGCCATGTTTATCGTACTAAGGAAGAAATATTAGCAGCATAATGCCTTTCGGAGGAGGAGGGGGGATAAACACGCGCTGCAAAAATAGGGACATAAACATACGCTGCGACCGAGATAGCGTAATCAAAGTTGCACCTCGGATGTTTTATGGATGCAATATCTGCGGAAACAATTTGCATTTGCACTTACACCTCCCGTCCTCGTTACTCTTGTCCCGCAACTCCTTTGTGGGGGTGTAAACATTTTTTGTTGTCAGCGTGCATTAGTATAGATTACGTGGATATGCTGGCAGAAATTTATACTTGCTTTTTAATTTAAAGATAACAAGACTTCGCATAATCTAATTTTAACGAAGAATTTATGTGCTTTACAAGTTAAGTTGTAATGCAGTTAAAATTTTAATTACTTTTTTTAAGGTTCTGGCTTTTGAAAGTAGCACGAAATTATAATCTTCATAAATAGTGCGATATAAAATATATCATACTTATATTTCAACGCAGTTTACTGATATAAAATTGTTAATATTTGCATGTAAAATGTTAAGCTCACTGTTAGGTTTTATACAATAATTTTATTATTAATGCAACGTACAATTTAGTTACATCTAATTAACTGATAATTACACATTTTTTATAAATGAGTACTAGTAACTTTATATTCTTTAAATCTCGTCTCCTATTACATTTATGAATCAGTTGAATTGCGATTTATTGGTAATTACAGTGGGTAACGATTAATAAACTATAAACAAATATGAAAATGAACACTTGCGAGAACGATTTTTATGTTCGGACAACAAAGGCAAGTTCGGATAACGAACAACTTACAGTACATTAGTAGAATTGTATTTTACTGTTATCTATGACCGGTTCCGGAATGAATTTTGACATTTGTATAGATAATTTTTGTGTTAATATAGTTGATTTATGTTGTTTAAATCTTTGTAAAAGTTTTCTAAACTGAAGATATTATGGACCTAAGAAGAATAGATTGTCAAGAACTGTACTTACCACAGAAACCAAGCATGTGGTAGTAGTAAAAGTAACGAACTTGGCAGAAAATGTCTGCTGCTGCTAGGAAAGAAACTCAACAAGATGTGTTTTTTGAAATAGAATAAGACGAATGAAAACCAATGCTGATACCTATTATTAAAGATCTTTTGAAGTGGTAAGATGTCAGAATGGTACTCAAAGCAGGTTGATCTATGCTAGCAATCACTTTCGAAAAATCTTAAAGAAAAGAGAAAAGTAGTCGACACTGGACACAAACTTTTTTTTTATTAACATTATTGCCGATTTACAACTAGCCTAGGAGCTAACAAGCAAATGTGATCTAAGACTATATATGACATGTAGGGGGAAACCGCCCAGCGGCGGGCCCCGCATGCCGCTTAATGCTAGTTATCTTAGTCTATTTAATCTTCTAATTACTATTGTGTTATCTAATAGGTTGAGTGCTAGCACATTTGGGTGAGAGTGAATTCTGGTAACATAGTTTTATATCTATCGATTACATCTCTAATCCATGCTATCTTTAGGTCGTTGTGCAGAGAAAGGTTTGAGATGAACCATTCCGCATTGGCTATAGTGCGAGGAGTTTTATTATGAAATCTCTCTAACATTGCAATATTTGAGGGTTTTGAGCATCCCCACAGTTAAATCCCGTAAGCCCACACTGGAATTATCACTGTTTTATACACTAACACTTTGTTGTTTATTGATAATTTATGTTCGTCCTAGGAGCCAGTTCATTTTTTTAATTTTGAGATCTAATTCTTTTCTCTTCTTAATGATGTGAACTTTCCATGTGAGCCGCTTATCCAAATGTATGCCAAGATATCTTACTTCGTCCTTGGTTGGTATTTGAGTACCTTTCAGGTAGAGCGGAGGCGTGATACCGTGCTTGGTCGTAAATGTTATGGCTGTCGATTTTGTTGCATTTATTTTTATGCGCCATTTGTTTAGCCGTTCTTGCAAATTGTTGAGGTAGCTTTGAAGTATAGACGATGCTTGCATAGGATCGGTGTCAGATACTAATAGAGTAGTATCATACGCATGCGTGGCAGTAACAACTTGTTTTTTTTTTGAGGAAGGTCAGCTGTGAAGATTAGATATAGCACAGGTCCCATGACGCTGCCCTGGGGGACACCAGCTTCAATAATGTGGAAGTTAGGCAGGCTTTCTGCGTTTTTGACCTGATAGTATCTTTCACTTAAGTAGGATTTAATGAGATGGTAATATTGGTGAGGCAGAGATTGTTTAATTTTGTAGAGTAGACCGGGATGCCAAACTCTATCAAATGCTTGACTACATCTAGAAAACGCTACACAGTACCTTTTTCTTCGAAATCCTGTTCTACAATGTCAACCATCCTATGTACCTGTTCTATGGTGGAATGTTGTTGTCGGAACCCGAACAGATGTTGGGGAATTAGTCCTTGTTTTCAATTATAGGTAGCATTCTTTTCAGTATTAGTTTCTAGTACTTTAGATAGAATAGGTAATAAAGTATTGGTCTGTATTATGTGGTTTCATGTGCAGGTTTGCCCGGTTTAGGAAAGGAATTATTTGACCAAACTTCCATTGTATAGGAAAATATTGAAGCCTTATGACTGCATTACATATTTGAGTGAGAGCCATTATAGCCTTGTGGTAGTTCTTTCACGACTTTAGCGGTAATGAGATCATATCCGGGTGTTTGCCATTTTTAGATTTTTGATCAATTTTTTTTCTAAGAGCGAGAATGGTTTAATAGGTGAGCTTAGTTGATAATTTCATAAGATTTGCACGAGTGTTTTGAAATGAAGGAATAGGATTGTTTGGGCGTTTGAATCTGCTAGTGGTCTCCACAAGTGACTCACCATGTGAGTATGGAGAAAGTTTCGACATAATCATCGAATGTTCATTTTTCCAATCTGTAGTGCTTGTTTTAGTTCCGTGTTAACCTATTTAATCTGTTTTTGTCTGCTGAGATGTTTAGTTCGTTGACAAGTATTCTGGCTCTTCTTTTTCCGCAAGCTTATTTTGATGTAGTGGATAGTTATCGAGTGACGGAGTTATCACCACTAGATGGTGTAGAGTAATAGGCTGCGTGGTGTATGTTTCGTTAATCTTTAAACCGCCGTGTCTATTTGTGCTGGATGTTCATAGTCGTTGCAAGTATTCTGGCTCTCTCCAAGCTGTTTTTGATGTATAGGCAAACATCGAGTTATCACCACTATGGTCGTAAGTAATTCTTCTAAGGTCAGACTAGCTGTATGATGTGTTAATCATTTAGAAACGCTAATGCCTATATTTAGAAGAAGAACAATTCTGTTCATCGTTCAAATCAACTAACTCTATTGCAAAAGCTCAGCTGAAAAGTAAATGAGTTGACTTAAGTCTACACATTTAAAGGGCCAGACCAAAATAAACGCTTGAATTCCGATCTTTTAAAGACAATTAAATTATGTTAAATTACAAGGTAATGGGAAAGTCAAAATAACCTCAAATTTTAGTTCACATATCTCAGTTTACATATAACAGCAAAGTAGCAGTACATACGTATTAATTACAAATCTTTCCAGAATATCGAACACTTTGGCATGCGATTTTCAAACTAATGGTCTAGGCAAAATTACTTCTTACAAAGTGCGGCAAAGTGGTAACTCATTAAAATACTCTTCATATATTTTTTATATATCCGGAAATTACATGAAAATACAACCAAAATTGTGACATCATTTGTGCCCGAGATTTGGTAATTGGTCATTGTCAAGAAAACGAAGGATACAATGCAATATTGTTAATTTAAAGTAGTGGACAAAATCAAATCGCTGATTTTGGATAAATTTGAGGTGATTAATAATTTTATCAAGGTTTTTAAAAATAAATCACTGCAGCCGCTCGCGTTGCTAGAAAAAAGAAAACTTGTAAATTACTTAAACATCCATAAATTTCAGTTTTTGATCAATGCAACCAATTATTTTTATAAGGATTAAATATTTTCTATCAAGGGTGCTATTACGTTTCTACAAAATAGTAAGCTCTGCCCACACACAAATTCTGAACAAATTAGGAAACAATCAGGCGTCTGCTCATTTAAGGGACATCCCAACAGTTTTAGCAATATCTTTCTGTGTCATGGAGAAATTAGAGCAAATCAGTTCACCTGCATTTACACGCATTTGATGTTGTTCATCTGCGACTGTCAAAGAAAAACCACATCCATTTTGATTACATTGACTTGTGTCGCTGAACTTTGTTTTTCACACTTCTTGCCTACCATTTAGTAATACTGATAACTACACAGAAATTATTATAGACATTACTTATTAATCGATTAATGTCAATGAGCCCACAACCCTCAATGCGTTACTTTAATGAACCAACTAATACTTTAGAAATACGCTAGTAGATCTTTTAATAATCAACGAGTTAGAGAATCTTTTGATGGCTATTCCATGTGCCTCAACATATTACCAAATTTACCAAAGGGCAAGAATTTCAACACACCCTCATATTATAAGTATCATTTTTTAGTAATTCATAAAAATAGTATAAAAAGCGCCAGCTTGTTAAATATAGCTTTAATTTTCGTTTCCAAAGTAAAGGAAAATTAATTATGAAAACAGCAAGGTAAGAAAAGCGAATATAGTTTACTAAACAATGCTTACATATATTATACAAAAGGTTTTTATACAAATGTTTTATACTACAACAATAATAACACTACGTTTAAAGCAAATTAGAAGTTTATATTATTATAACAAAAAAATATTAATTTTAGCGTTGTAGCAAAAATTTTGTAGGCATCCGAACATTCTTGAAGAGGCAGAACTCATTAACAAAATGGAAGTAAACTAAAAGGAGCAATTTCCCAAACTATCTCCGGCGATGATAGCAAAAAACATAATTACACAATGTGAAAGCAGACAAGTGGCCCAATATAAAGTTTTATTAGATTTTTTATATTGCTATTTTCCACCATTCCTTAAATTAATGTAGTTTAGTATAATGTTTTATTTTAGTATAATAATTTTTTAATGTTGTAATTACGGTAAAAACAATTTCTAATTTAAAAATAAAATTTTATTACATAGTGAAATTTTGTTTTACAAACAATATTTAATAAGGTATTAGATATTAAAACTATTCATAGAGAACCGTAATAAATAAAATACAACTAATACATTTAAAATATAAAAAAATGTAAAGTTTAAGATTACTATAAAAAATTAACAATGAAATATTTTTCAAAATATACGTACAAGGAATTATAGATGCTATAGTATAATTTTTTTTCTTTTAGTCTTCTTATTAACAGGCTGATTGTTTCTGTTTTTAATCAGATGTTAGATTAAACGCTGTCTTCCATCTTTTCCTACGGACACTTCCCTTGCCGTGCGACTATTTACCATGCACTTCTTTTACAAATTGTTTTCATTCATCCTTGTGTAATAATTGTTTGTAGATGATTAGCCCTTACGGTGTTTTATTTCTCATTAGGTATGAAAGTAACTATTTACATACATTCAAATGTGAAACTACTAGATTGGTGGACTTATGTACAATACAATCATAAAATTGACTAATATATAGAAAGTCAAATATTTAGTAATATTGCCATACTTGAAAGGGCTAAAAGATTGATCATGTGATAAGCGTTGTTACAGCCTTGGTTAAAACCTAAAATAGGCAAACTGTAAGAACTTTCCAACACTTAATATATAAAAGAACTTCTTTTTAAAAATTATATTAAGGCTCTTTCAGGCGGTTACGCTGATGGCCGTCAATCGAGCTGCTGCTGGCGAGTTAATGGTGTGAAAAGTTAGTGGTGGTTGCCGCCGATTACAAAAGACAACAACTCGCAAATAAGTATACCATTGTGTATCAGAGGTAAATGACCCACCATTGCAAGGTGCTCCAAGTCACAAGTAAAGCCTCAGATAAATTCTTCTACGCTATACTACTTACTGAAAGTTGCTTGTATCCAGCTGTCTGCAATCGTTAGCGACTGCGAAGCACTGCATCTTGGAAGCGAATTGTTCTTTGAAGTAGACTACTAGTTTCTCACCTAAATGCTAGTATATAGTACTACACCGTTATTTGACGAAGCGCTAACAATTCAGTCTTTAGCGGTCAAGTTACTAACAAATCGTCATTTTTTGGGAGAGAGAATTCAAGAGTGTAGAAACTGCATAAAGAGCTAATAAACTGGACAGAGGAGACGTAGAAACATGTTTTGCTTTATTATTTTATTATCTAACTGATGTTAAGAATAACGAAAATACAGTCCCAACTGTAACTATTTTACAGTAATCCACCACATAGAAATCCGTTCATTATATCCGATTTAAGTACTCAATAAAATATTATTAAATTATGTGTGCCTGTGTATGCATTTTGATCAAATCTACAAGAATAATTCGGAGAGAAACCTTCGTTTGGTTATAAACGACCAACACAGAATAAATAAATTAAAAAAAGTTCATAAATGTTAAAAATAAAACCAAGTTCCTATCAAAAAACTTTGTTTGGTGCACATCTTTAAACTCCCTTGTTCCTCATCCCACCTCTACCTTAATTTGTTCGCTAACCCACCCTAGTCACAACTAAACTGGATTTTTACCGGCATTCCCATTCGAACCCCCGTGAGCGACGGAGCGGAGCTAGCCGCCAGCCGAAGCCGACCAGGTGCTGTACTATCAGATAGCGCGCTTTGCTTGCACGCTGTTGATTGCCTTTTGTACTTTTCGTACCCATCCGTGGTGCCCCAGTACATCTGGCCAAGGAAAACCCATCCCCGGGTTAAAGACGCAAAGCCAAAGCACGCCGACATCCGTCGCCCATGCTGCCAGAGACCGTTACGTGCGGTAAGTCTCGTTTTAGTTGTTCCGTCGTGCATTTGTTCCCAACAGCACTTTTTTCCCGCAGTCTGGAGAGTGCACAGCTGACCTGCCGCCCACCGTTATTGGAGTTATTTAGTCATGATTGTATTGTTTTTTTCTCAATTTGTTTGTTTTGCTTAATTCATTGCTACTTTGTTATTAATTTTTTGTGCCCTCTATATATAGTTTACACAGCTCTGTTTTTTTTTGTTTTGTTTGTTGCGTTACTTTTAAGTGTGCTTAATTATCAAATAATTTTGATTCGCCATTTGTACCATTCATTGAGCAGATTTAGGTGGTTTTATGTGTTTTAGAGGATGTTAGAGAATCATTATATGTGGATGGAAAAATAACGTCATCCGCAAATGTAGCGACCATGATGCTTTCTCTTTCGGGTAAGTTAGAAATATATATAAGACAGAGAAGAAGGTCGAGTACGCTGCCTTGCGGGACACCAGATTGTAAAAAATAGTATAGAGAAAGTACGTCGTTATATTTTACGGAAAAATTCCTATCAGAAAGACAAAATTTCAGGAGGAGGGTAGTAGTTGTTATTAACCATATTTTTAAGTTTGTAAAGTAAGCCCGTGTCCCACACTTTGTCAAACGCCTGAGATACATCTAAAAATACTTCGTCGTAATATTTCATTTCCTCGGTGCTCTTAGGTATGTTGAATAACTATTCTATAAGCTTGGTGTACAATAGACATATTTTAACAAAAGTCCAAACTGGTAATTATGGAGCAAATTTGTTAGTTGATAGTCTTCCTAGATTCTTTTGAGTAACAGCCTTTCAAATATTTTAGAATGAATGGGGAGTAGGCTTATAGGTCTGTATGATGAGGTGTTATGAGAGCTTGCCATTTTGGTGTATTATTATAATTTCTGGTTATTTTGATATAATACAAAAGTAACAGAGATTCGGTGGTAAATTGTTGTGAGGCGGGCGAGTGCCTTGTGGGGTAGCATTTTTAAAATTTGTTCGGTTATTAGATAATATCCGAGGGCTTTGTGTTGGTTTAACTTAGCTATTTTAGCTTTTGGATTTTATTGGTAGCGACATTTGACAAAGTATGTCAAGAAAGTCTTCAATGTCACCGTTTGGAATGCCGGATATTGGTTCTGCTGCCAAAAGGACATAGGATAAGTGTTGTTAAGTTTTCTTATCGGAAACTTTGGTGGTGTGAACATTTTAAATTTTTTGTAGCTTACTATAGACTGTGCTCGTAAGGGGATAAGTTCTAAATGTAGGTTTCAAATGTTGAGTGTTGCGCTTCTTTGAGTGCTGCAGTAAGTTGTCTGGACAGTCTTCTATAGTAGTGTAAATGTTCCAGGTTACGCGATCCTTGGCATCATCTTCGGGCTCGTCTTTTTCTATTGACTTTTGTCGTAACGAAATACAGATGCCACGCAGCTTTTTGTAGTAGGCTAATAAAATAATGGGCAGCCAAATTTAATTCTGCTGAATTTTTGATCATCAATTTTGATGCGTAGGTTTATTTAAGGCTGCGGTAGTTATACTTAAAATAACAAGAGTGTGGTCTGACGACAAGTCGTGATTTGACTCCACTAAACAGTTTTAGATGGATATGCCGCTAGTTATAAAGAAATCCAGTAGATTCAGCAGTTTTCCCGCACCTTTCGGCCAGTAGGTAGGTTCTCAGCTAGATAGATAGATAGATAGCGTTAACGAGTTCTAAGCCCCAATAGGAATGCTTGGAGTTTAAAAAACGTTTTTATATTTATCAGTAGGAATTGTATAACGTGGTGGAGAGTAGATGGAAGTTACAGTCAGGTTTCACTTTTAGGTGTTTACCTGTACGTTTTTAGCTTGGATTTTATTGGTTTGATACTTAGCTAATTTATGATGATTGCTAATCTGCCATGTGCTGTGCCGTCAGGATGGATACAGTTGTATGTGGAATAATTTGGTATGAAGAGTGGGGTCAGATCGATAGAGTGGGTTTTACATACTAGGAGAATGTCTATTTTATGGAGATGTAGAAATGCTAATACCTCTTTTTGATTGTGAAGCTCAGGCATTTTACATTGCAATTCTGAGTGTTTTAGCCATTATTGACTTAGTTTGCAGATGACAGTGGTATTAAAGTTTAGAATCGTGCTATTTTAATAATTGGGCGAACATGTTTTTGAATCGTCTAGGAATCATTTTAGTTGCTCTCCTCCTATGCCTTATGTAGGTTTGACAGGTTATTTCTGTAATTTATTACAGCTTGAGCGAAGGTTGGATTGTGGTTTTGGGGCATATGAGTGTTGAATGGGTTGAAGTTAGCTCACTGTGACAGCGAAGCGTGCCCAATTGTTTATGTATGGTTAGTGGAAAAGCGTCTGGCGCTGTGTCTTTGTGTAATTAAGTCTTTTTAGATGTTGCAATTCTTGTAGTTTGACGGATGATTATTTTTACATAAGGCGCATATGGCGGATGAATCTCTAATTTTTCGGCATATTTTTGAACCGCGTTGATCTCCGCATTTTATGCAGTTGCATAATTTATTGCAGTATGATTTAGAGTGGCCGTACTTTTTATGTCGGATACATTGGACTATACCACATCTCCTTTTTATACCAAATGCTGCTTTATTATTAGTTTGAGGTTCAAAGTCAATAAATAACAAAGAAAGTGGTTGTTTAGTTATCCTGTGTTTAACATTCATTACGTTTCGCACTTGATGTCCTACTTTTGCGAGCTCATTTTTGTCTTCGTTTACTGGTTCAGAGTAATGTAAGTTTCTAATCACTACTGCACTAATGGATAATGTCTGTACCTCTTAAATGCTTTAGTAGTTTTCTGTATTTTTGAGGTTTGTTATAGGCAGCATAGTTTTTTAGTGCTTTTTAGGAATGTTTGTTAATTTTCATTGTGCTATCATTCATTTCGTTCCCCTCTTCTACGTTTGTGATGTCATCATTTGAAGGTATAGAAATATTTTGGGAATTAGTTGGCGTATTTTGTACATGAGAATTTAAGTTAGTATTATATACATTGCTGTGTATTGAATTAGTTGGGAATTTGGCTTTGAATAGCTGCATTTGCTGGCTGGTGTTGCGGATAGTCGTAAGGTACACATGATTGTTGAAAACATATTTAAATTTTAAATGTTAGGTAATTCAAGCGCAAAGCCAGTAAATTTAAATTGGGTGAAACTGGGAAGATACATGCTTACCTCATTAATGAATACTTTTACTTCTACTTAAGTTAATTAAGTAACTTTGTTTTTTATTTTTAAGAATAGGTACGGGGGCAGCGGCCTCGTATTTATCGCGCGCGATGAGCGGCCACACATGCACCTAGGTACTTGGGCTCAGGGTGGCGGTTCCTACACGATTGTCTGCGGCCGAGGGAGTACAAGGCAGCTCGTGAGCGGCAGTCGGGGAAGTGTACACAGCAGGGCGAGTACCAGACGTTCACCTTGAATACGCGAGCATTAGAGCTCAGGCTGCACACGTCCTCAACCGGAGGAAAGCTCTTTCGAACTCCTTAAAGAATTTAAATTAATTTAATAAATTTATGTTAAACCTAAAAAGCAATTGTTAAAGTAATATCTCATATTTATAGATTTAAAAGATCTGAACTTCTTTCTGTCGATGTCTTGATTACAATTTTAAATCAAAATACCAACCAACCGAGTCAAATATCAACGAAGTAGCATTTTCTTTTTATTTGTTTTCTTTAAAATAAACGGTAAGTGAGCATTTCTTATCATTCTGAGATTATATACGTTAGAGCATGCCATGAAAATTGCAGAAAACGAAACAAGATTCTATGTGCGCAACTTTGTTTACTCAACAGTTCTTAGTAACAATCAACATGTTTCTTGTACTTTTTCCTATCTATATGTGTAGATTCGCTTTATGGTATGTAACAGAAAATATTAAAATAATTTAAGGTACTGTGGGGTATTTCAGCAATAAAAGTTATAAGTGCAGAAACTCAAATAAATGCTATCAATACAATAAAAGTAGTCCTAAAAAGGTTGTGTTCTTTGCCACTTTCCTCTGATTCTCCTTTTTTATGCAATCAAATCTTTAACTATTCGAGGTACACAAGCAGTAGGTTTCTCATGATTTATTTCGGTAGGGGTTGATTCCCGGGCGTCCTTTTGGATTATGTTAGTAAAACGATAAGTCGCTGCTTCTAAATCACCGGGGTTCTTTATTTGTAGTTTAAGATTCGTGTTATTATACAGGTATTGTTAAATAAGTTCCCAGCTTGTTTGTGTCGTCACTAGTTTGGGATTGAGTTCTTTTTGATAGTAGAGGTACTTAAGTTTATTACGACTGGCAAGTGGTCTGACGACAGGCCATTGTTTGCTTCTATCATTATACAACTGGTAGCCATACCGTGGAAGATTAAAATCCAGTAAATCGGGAAGTTTATTTGGGTCCGACGGCCAATAAGTGGACTATCCAGAGGAGTGGAGTGTGGTACTTTTTCACTTCATAATGTGATATGGAATTTTTCACGATAACCGCGGATGCCGCATAGGCAGTGCCATCTGGATGCGTTGTATTGTAGATAGAATAATTTGGTGTTCGAAACATAATTCTTGCAGTAAAATTGGTTTCACTCACTAGCATAATGTCGATTTTATTCAGATGTAAGAAAGCAATTAATTCCTGTTTATGATTTATTAACCCATTCGCGCTCCATGTCCTGATTTGTAGTATATTGACCATTATGGAGTTAATTTGGTTATGACAGTTGTTAACAAGTTGAGCATACTGTTGTTTTGAGTCATTAGTGGAGCAAACATATTTTTAAATTCGACTAGAAAAGTGGCTAGTTGTTCTACTAAGTTGGCTTGCTCGTTGGGACTTTCTTTGACAATTTGAGTGTAAGTTTGCATGTGGATTATGTTTGGCATAAGGTTGGGTTGCGGCGGAATGGTTACAACAGGATTAGATAATGGTGACGATATGAATCTTCTATTTCATATTGTGATTATTTGCTTTGTTACGCATATTTATTAAGTTTTTGTATGTTAAACACCCTTTACAATTAGCAGGGTGGGTGCCATCACATATAGCGCATTTGGCTGGCGAGTTTTAGGCTTTGTACATGTTTTAGTGTCGTGGTCACCTCCACATTTGACACACTTAAACTGTTTCAAGCAGTAAGCCTTTTGACATCTTGTGCATTGAATAATATCTCTTAAAGATCAAGAGAGCAGATCAAAATATCTCTTTTGATATATCGCAATAAAAAATTCTTTGAGAAAAAATTATATTTACTTTTTAACAAAGACATCCTTAAGCTTTCAATTAAGTTGAACTAATAGTCACTTTACACCTTTTTAGAAAAAAAAACTTATTGTCATAAACTGTTTACATGAACAGCAAGATCATGCTTATATTGTATGGATTGCTATCTTGCTTTTAAATCTAACTGTTATACTCATGTTTTGTTTTACACAACTTACATATAAAAAAGCATTTTCTTGCAAACCAAGATAATTATAGCACTAAACACATTTCTTAGACAAGGCCGCAAAATGGGATCATAGACATAGATAATATTTAATGCAAAATTATAATTCAATATCCTATTTGTTTACTGTTGTATACAATAATGTATCGTCTTTTAAGATCGTCTACATTTTTGATAGACGTATTTTCCTATGACGTCCTCTTGGGCTCTAATTTTAACCAACCAAAGTTGCTGTATTGCGTGTCTAACGCTATTACCATTGGCTAAGTATTAGCAGACTGAAGTTTAGCAGATATGATAAACAACGTCTCTTCCATCTGCAAAGTAAAAACATTACTCTAGATCCAGTAGCCGCTATTTTAAAATAAACTTAAAAAACAATATAAATTTTATGGCATCGATATTAAAGTAGATGACTTATCTTTAAAAGATAATATTTTTGAAACGCCAGATGCAGCCCTTATACGGTGAGCGCGACGTGACAAGTGACAGACATAACGAGAAGAGTTTGACTGTCGTCTGGCTAAAAATGGGAATGAGACGGGCTCGTCTGGCCGTTTATCATTTCCGATTATCAGTCTGTCTCCAGCGTCTCGCGGCTTGCTTCCGGTCCGATCCGCGCCCGTCCCCTCCCCAGAGGCTATCGCGCCCCTCTGACAGATGACTGTTGACTAAGGAGATAATCGAGCCCACCCCTTCGCAACACATCATTTATTAATATTTGAGTGCAAGCCCGTGATAAATGACGGAGGGCTTTTTCCTGTGTTTTGGGGTTTTTGGGCAATCTCGCATGCTTAACGAAATTAAAGTTTCAACTAGGCGCTCCGTCCGCAGGTTGCGTTTTAAAGAGCGGGGTGCGGCGTTTAGCCGACTCGAGGCAGGTGGGATGGAGAAAATAAATGCGGGTTGCGTATTTTATTTGCAGGCTAAAATTTTAGTGCTGCTCGTTGCGTTATTTTTATGATGCAATAAAGGGAAGGGCGGCTAATAGTTTCTACTCCCGATTAGTCTGCTATATGATAAAGTGGTTTACTTGATTTTCAATAAAAGTTTATATGCGTATAAGGTGTACTAGTTAAGTAAGCTAACAATAGGAAATAACCAAATAAAAATCACATCTTGTAATATTCACATTGCCTATAGATTTTTATCTTTTAGTTTTTGATCTTCTCCTAGTTTTACTCTTCTTTTTGTTACAATGTCATTGTACATCAATTAATAACCCCTTTCCTTAATATTTTCTTTGTTTAATCATTTTGTTGGGAAAAAAACAATGTAAACGCTTGTAAAATGGTTCTTTATAAGCTATTGTTTGAACAGCAGAAGTTAACTTTTGTTGCACCCTTCTTCAATCGAGCCAAGATGGCACAGTGATAAGGTGCATGGTTTGAGCCTCGGTTTGGTACTTTTGCTTTTGTTTTGTTTATTTATAAAATTTATTTGTGCAACTAATCATGTTTTGATAGTTGGTGTATCATATTGAGCAAGTTTTTGGTGAGAATCGCTCACCTTTGTGCAGTTTTTTGAATCTTTGTACTTTTGTTGTGTGTGCTTTCTTCTCTTTGGTAAATTTAGTTTTTGATAGAACCCTCAAGGCGTGACACAGCACATTAAGGTTTCCCTCTCTGGCCGCTGGTATATCTACTTATAAGACCAAAAGGCAGCACAAGTTAAAGCATGCCAAAGATAAATAGGCTTTCCTGTGTCTGTTGACCAAGATTCGTGGTTTAAAATTCGATTTTGTATGTTTGTTGACAGACATTGCACACGCGATACTTGTGAGAGGACACGAGACTCATAGAACGATAGGTATTAAGGTAGCCGTTGGCATTATTGGGTTACATTGTTTGGTCAGATTAAGTTAGGGTTGATTAGGTTAAGTTCGACATGTACGCTAGCGTAATCGTATTTTTTTTTAGAACTTAAAGATGTTTACCCAAAAAAAACCAAAATATGTCAACGATTCAGACAGCAATGAGGAACTAAGGAACATGGAAACAAGTGGACATAGACATGAGTTTTTCTTAGAGCAAAAGCAAAAGGTAGTAAAGTTTTGAACATTTGAGAATGGAAAAATAACCAAAGATTAAAAAATACAATGTGAATTTAAAGCTTCTCGCAAGTGGCTGCATCGTTTTAAGAAATATCAGAAAATCACGTCGTCAAAGGTAACGAAAGCAGTGGTGGCACACCATAACATTGACTATGAGAAGGTAGCGAAATCCGCCAGTGACTTTGGGATTAACGCTTGCGCAATTATACCCGAGTACGATGATGGCTATGAAATTAATACGGATTAGTCAGGATTCAATTGTAAGTTTTATTCCCAGGCAGCTTCCGGCCAATAAGCTTGCTCCCGGTGATCGGTAAGGCGTTAGACCGGATAATTAGAACGCGAGTAGAATACTTGGTAAATAAAAACGGCGGTTTTCACGAGCTACAATACGGTTTTCGTGCGGGTAAATCAACGACGGACGCGATTGCGTACGCGGTCTCCGATGTCAAGGACGCTAGGAACGCGAAGGATTATTGCGCTTTAATCGCCTTAGATATCGCGGGGGCGTTCGACAACGCGTGGTGGCCTGGAATTATCCGGAAAATAGCTGGGAGGGAGTGTCCACAAAATCTCCTCTCGCTAGTAAAACACTACTTTAGCGAACGAGTATCGCAAGTAGAAACGGGCGACGGCATCGCCCACAGGGTTCGTGCTCTGGACCGGCATACTGGAAGCTGATATACCAAAGTATATTTAGAGTCCAGTTGCCGCAAGGATGCCGGATCGTGGGATTCGTGGACGACACCCTACTAATAGTTCGGGCGGCGCAATTCAAAACATTAAAGGCGCGCGGGAACGAAGCGCTCGGAGCGCTTAAAACGTGGGCAGACGGCGCTAAATTACGTCTATTGCAAGGACCACATCCGGTACCTTGGAGTAGAAATAGACAATAGGCTATTGTGGAAAAGCCATACACGGGCGGTTTGCGACAAGGGACAACAAATTTCCCATCGTGGGGTTTTCGCGGTAAATCGGCGGCGCGAATATTCGAGGGGGCAGTACAGCCGGCTATGTTGTACGCTGCTGATATATGGGCAGAATGATGTAAAGTTAAAGAGTGTAGGAACTTGCTGAGCGTTCAACGAATACTCGCAGTCAAGGCGGCAAGTACTTATCGCACTGTAGCCACCGAGACTGTCTTAGTATTGAGCCAGTTACCGCCTTTGCATTTTGTTTTGCAGGAGGCGGCAGACCGCAGGAGGCTGACGACCGGGCCGGAGCAACCGAGAGGAGTTGGGGCTGCGGCAGGGCGTCATTAATCGGAGGCAGTCCATGGAGGAGACGGGGCACCCGGCCGAGCGCGACGGCATCCCATTCATCGTGGCGGAGTCGGAGGAGCGACAACTGTGCTGCTACGCGGACGGATCATGGGCGGACGACGGGAGAGCAGGGGCTGCGTTCGTGGTCATGCGAGGGGCGGAAGAAATATATTGTGGTCGAGCAAATCTCGCAGACTGGAGCATCCATCTTCCAGTGCGAGTTAGTAGCCATCTGAGAGTGCCTGACGTATATCCATAGGCACAGAGCAGTAATCCCTAGATGCGCGGTGATATCTGACAGCAAGTCAGCGCTACTTGCTCTCAAGTGTATGAGGGCGCCGACGGATTTGCAAGTTGAGGTTTGGAGCCTTGCAAAGACGCTGTCGGCCGAGGTCGATGTCCGATTCCATTGGACCAAGGCGCATGTCGGGACTCTAGGCAACGAGCGTGCAGACCAGTTGGCCAAAGAGGCAGCGGCAGGAGATGGACCGCTTATATTCGAGACGGTACTAATGGGGCTCGTAAAGAAACGACTACGAGCTAGACGAGAGCAAGATGAGAGCAGAGATGGCAAGCAGCGGAGACGGAGCGACATGCGCGGATATTCATCCGCACGGTCGACACGGCGCGACAGGCTGCAGAGTGCTTTAACCGGCACACCGTCCAGCTTATCACTGGGCATGGCAACTTTCGGTCCTACCTAATTCAAATCCGGTAGCTGGCGGAGAACCAAAACAGATGCGCGTGTGGGGAGGTCGATAACGCCATGCGCGTCCTGCTGACCTGCAACGCGGAGGAGGAGACCAGGGCCAGGGCGGAGAGAACCCTGATTATCAGCGGCCGAGGAGCTCGAGGGACTTTCAAACGTGCGTGAATGGTGGACGGCTCTCGCGGTTTTTGCGGAACGGTGCGCGAGATTACGTGTTGTGATTGGCGCGCGGGGGTTGGAAAAAATAAGTGCTGGTGCGAGATGCGAAATCTGGAACGATGAATAACAGACACCAAGCGCGGCGTAGGTTAAGGTAGTTGTTTAGTCTGTTTTTGCGTAGTATTGTAAAAGCTAGGAGGACTCGGAGCCATCAGCGGGTTCGAGTCGCCTGCCCTGACCCTGACCTGGGGTTTTCCGGGTCCTGCACTAAGGAGAATGCCGGGGCAGGTAAATTTGCGGCCACAATAGTAATAACAAATTTGGAGCATTGTTAAATACAGGTATGCGGAAAATTGTTAATACGGTTGCGGTAGTGCTGGTGTAGTTACGTAAGGTGGAGCACCAGTCTTTGGTTATAAACATTTTCCTGTAATGCTACTGTATATTAATTCATTAATAAATTGTAAGTGTAAGTTTTATCGCAAACGCACTTTAAAAAGATGTGTCACGAAAGAAGTTTTACTTGGCGAAGCAGTTCCATATTAAATGTGCGAAGCCAGTAGTGGGCAAAAAGCCTTTCGTATTTATGCAAGTCTCACAGACTGGCAAAATAGACCAAACCTTGTTAGACAACAAGACTAGTGCAACCAATGGATGTATACTTCTTCAGAAAATATAATATTATAGTTAAAGCGATGTTTGTTCATGTGATGCTTATCAATCTAGCTGATGTAAACCCATACAGAAACCTAAATATACTTAAATGCTTTATTTCGTATACAAGCTACAGTCACTCAGGTTTAAAGCGATACTGAAGTATCCTTGGGTCAAAATTGAGTATCAAGTTGAAGTAAAACAAAAATTTCAAAACGTGAATGAGGTCTGCTTTCGGGATGCCAATAGAAAGTGTGATCATGACGACTGCAAAAGCTACTGTTTCATAAATTTGCTTATTGTCGTATGTTTCTGTGTTTCAATTATGTATTAAATGAAAATAAACCGCAACCATATTTTAAATAAAGCCTTGTTTCGACTGAAAATTGCATCAAATCTACATAAAATCAGAAAATTCAAATCGCTTACTTCCAACTTTCGAATCCTGCACTCTACGCCGCCTTGATTCGTTTAGAGTAGCAGTGTAACAAACGCTACCTCATTCTTACTTTGAAGGTACGAGAAAAAGTGGCCTTAGCATGAACTATCTGAAGAAACAGACTGCACATACAAAATACGTATATATTCTGAGTACAAAAAACTTTTCATTTCAATCCAGGATTCGCATCTGGAAACCTCTCTTATTAGATTATCTTGACTTGCTAACTTATAGAGTGTAATATGGAGTAACCATATAATCTTACAATTCCTAAGAATTTGTATTAAAAATAATGTAATATAAGTGCAAGCATCCTCCAGTTTCTGTAATATACTTGATTCTTATGTTTTTTACACTATATTTTATCAATTAATAAACATTTTTAATAACACCAAATAATTAGATTTATATTTGTAATAATTAATTTACAATAGTAGTTTCGAAAAAATCTCCATTTCGGCACGCTTGCGAAATAATCATATAGCGATATCCATCCTGTAGCACTGTACTCAGTAATTCAGTACGCAATGCAGAGTGGGAGAAGGAGGTTGTGTTGTGGTGTACTAGTTCGCTAAACCAATTAACAAATGCTGTTTTAGTCTCGTTAATGTAAAATTCGAGCAGTAATTTGATATTTCTATGCGAAAAAACTTTCGGCAGCTGCGATTCATGGTAAACTATGTAATGTTTGCGGATCAAGTGAAGTTGTGAATTTCGGTGATGTCACATTTTTAAAAATGGACGCACTGACGTGCACGACGAGGCATGAAACAGTGCCTCAATTTGCATGGGATTATGTCGAAAGATAATGTACTGTTGTACATTTCTAATGTGTATAACAAAGGTATCTGTATCTGCATGTGTCTGTCATTGATAACCAAAAGGAGGTTTCTTTCCAAATTGCCCTCATAGTAAACTTTTATTTTTGCGTAATATTTGTTTGTCATTAGTCCTTGACATTTTCCTTAATTTATTTTACTTTTCATTTTAAAGAAAGGGAACTATTATCCACAAATACTCGAATACTGTAACAATAACAATCACTTAAATTTAAAAAATTTGAACACCTTGAATCGTCCGTCACGCCGTTTACCAATATTAAAATTTTTGTCAGTAGCTTGTTGGGCCTCAATTATTTTTTAGTTTCTGTTATTTCATCAAATCTTTAAAACCTTTATAATCCTTTATTCTTCTATCAGTAAGCGAAAATGAAGAAAAAGGCAAGAATATAGAAAATATTAAAATACATTTCAGCTAATTAAATATGTAAATAATATATATTTAAAAATATAATAAAATCAAATAATTACACAAATATATGTAAAAATATCAATATTTAAAATTCTTTATTTACAGAACTGAAAAATTTTATTAGTTATAATTCAAACATAGGTAATTTATGTTCAATGTAAATCAGTTGAAACATTTATTGTTTTATATTTATATATTCAGAGATTATTAGTCACTAGCAAGATTTAATCAGCTTCTTTTGTATTTGGCCCAATCACGACAAATGCAGCACACAATTTATTGTTTATTTAATTTTGAGCTTAAATAAAATTATCTGCCAAATATATAATATTAAGAATTGTTCTCCTTTTTGGAATATGATTATGTAGCAGCAACAGCAGTCTTATTTTGAATTTCAAAATTTGATTTTTTCGCTCTTGTCTTTTGCTGTTTTTTTCATTGTTAACAAATTTCAAAGTGCTTTATCCTGTTTCTCTTTTATAAATTTTAATTTTTATAAACAAGTAATTAGAACTGCTGTTGTTATCTTCTTGCGGATTGTATTTGACTTATTGAAAAAATTAAAAACATGTGATGTAGAAGAATCGGATTATTTTATCAAGAGTTTCTGTTTCAACCTCCAAAAAGGTGTACCAGAAAACCGTTATTTATTGGATATTTTAGGCATGTAGTCAGAAATAGATCTCAATTAGCTGGATATATTCCACTACTAAGATAACATTTAATATCTATCTATCCATCTAGTTTTAGCAAGTGCTTCATTTGAAAGTTTTGACACTTGATAAATAATTGTAAGTCGGTCAGAATAAGCAACAACCTATTTTCAAGCTTCTTACTTATAATACGTGCTTAAAATTCAAAGGCTGAAGACAATGTATGGTATACGAGATTAAATAGAATTTTTTCTCATCTACGATTGATGAGTTTTATGTATTTTAGGTGCAATAAGAAATCTTCTAGAACAAACAAAAACTGGTTTGTCATGAAATATGTTGGTGTGTTCAATAAATTTCCTAAACCTAAATAGAAATGAGTCTAAATTGTTCCCCACAGTTTTGTGGAAATAAGCAAAAAAACTTAAAGAGCAATAGGTATCAGTACTATTTGTTCTATTTCTTTGTCTGGAATAAGAAACCTTAGCGTTATAAAATTTGCTGCTCCTACGTGAGCCAGATATCAAAAAAAAAAAAAAAACTAAAAAATGATATTCAAACAATTTGCATTTTCTTGTAAATACTTTAATCGAAGGAAATTCGGAAAAAACCTCCATTTTGATTATGAATTATAAACACGCATAAATTAACCAACTTATCTTTATTATATACACCAGAAGTCTACAACAGTAGATTACTTTCCTAAATAATCACCATGAAAATTGAGGCACTGTTCACATAGCGTCTTATAAAATTTGAGTTTACTTATACAAAAAACTCTCCCGCCTGGAAACACAACCACCTTGGAACAACTTTTTATACGACACCTAGGTCTCATCGTTGATCAACATTCTGTTCAGAAATTAGCATTTTCCAGCACATATTTATCGATGACTACAGACAGCAGCCACTTTGTGCCTCATCATCGTAAGTATTACACAATTTGCGATAAATGGCAACTGCCAAGGTGACACAAAATTACTGCATGCACTTCACTTGGAATTTCTATAGCAGTGTTCATTTTTAATCTGGCAGACAAATAATCCGAAACACCGAATTGCCTTCATAAACTCTTATAAAGCAATATAGCATATACAAAACTTTTTAATTTCAAAAAACACAAATATATTTTAGTTAACCCACTCATCTGATCCTAGCCCACATTTTGTTATAATTGTTAAAAAGCTTTTAAAAAGTCTTAATTTTAATATAAAAATTATTTTTGTATTTTATATTAACTAATGTTGCGTAGAAGTTATACCAAAATGTTTTCTCTACTTGGTCAAAAACTTTTAAGGTGACCAAATGTTGCTGGATAATACGCTTCATTTACTGACACTTGCCGAAAAAGCATGTCAATGAATGATTAGTTGCGTATTCCAAGATTTTCTTGCATGATTGCTTACAAAAGCATTCTAAAATATTTTTTACCAAAAATTGTCGTTACAGATAGATTCTCCAAAACATAGTTTGTCTGCTAAGATCTCGGCATTAATTAAATTTTGTAAGCTAAACAGATAACTCTTTTGTTAGGATATATTGCAAAGAGCTTCTAGAGGTGTTGATTTGCTTTTGCGATATATTCTAAAGACACTTTTATTAATTACAGTGATGGTTTGTTGACCTAAAAGGGTAATTCAGCAAATACTTGCTTATAACTAATAATTTTTCTTTAAAATTTGTCTCAATAGTGAAAATTCGGTCACATTTGTTTATAAAAAATTATAAGAATTTTTAAAACAGTTTTTTTTAACTTTTATTATATTTACAAAACGTTTTAGCAGTAGTAATGCAGTGTTTGTACACTTCATGCTATTAAAACCAGTAAAAATAATCCATAAATGTCTTAGTATATGTTAAACTTACAAGTAAAAAATGGCGAGAAAACAGATTGTGGGTTCTTCATAGAACACAGTTTAATATGTTGAAGTACTAATCTTATCTTTTTATAGTAAAAGTCAAAATTATTAAAAACTATATAAAATATTAGTAAAACGGCCCGTCAGCCACATAAATCAGAGTTGTGCCGCATGCGTCTGCTAACGACAAGAATTGGCTACGTATTGCATAAAACACGGATAGGTAGCGCAAACTGTTTAATTACTTTATTTTAATTTATGTTTCGACCTACAACAGGTCAACCGTAACCTAAATCAAAAATCTAAAACCTTTATCCGAAGTTTAGCAACAAACTGGTTCGAATAAGGAAATGACCTTTGCAATCGGTTTATAACTGTAGAAAGAGTTGCAATGTTAGTTACAAACGCATATATAGTTACATTTTTGCAGGTTTATAGAGTAGATAATTTATTTATTATTTATTATTTAAACTAAAATCCTTGTACCGTTAGGTGTCGGATTGTAAATATATATATATACATTTCATTTTACATTTTCATGAATTTTATCTTTCCATATCCTCCTGTCTTGGGCTATTCCATGAATGTCACACCACTGGATTCCCCGTTTAACCGCTGCTTGTCTTACTTGTTCTTCCCATCTAATCCTAGGTCTTCCTACTTTGTTTTTCCCCTGGGTTCTAGCTTCGTAGACTTGTCTTGATATTCTGTTTTCATCCATTCGGAGCAGGTGTCCTAACCATCTCAGTTGTCTTTCTTCTATAATAGTTCCTATTGATTTTATATTCCTTTGTTCTAATATTTTTTCATTTCTGACTCTGTCTATTCTAGTAATTCCTTCAATTTTCCTGAGGAATCTCATTTCCATTGCCGTAATCCTACTTCTATTACTACTTGATATTGTCCAGGATTCGCTGCCATAAATCAATGACGGTCTTATTACTTTTTTATATATTTCAGTTTTACTCGTTTTGAAATCTCCTTTTACCAAAGAATGAGTTTTTGAGCATATTATAAGATCTTCCAACCTTTCCTAACCTCTCCGTTATCTCTTTATCTATTTTACCTCTGTCCTCTATTGTTGTACCTAAATAGTTGTAGCTACTAACTTGTTCTAGCTCTTCCCCTTCTAGATTTATTCTGTGTTTTATTTCATGTGTCGATATTACCATGGTTTTTGTTTTGTTTATGTTTATTTTCATATTTATCTTCTTAAGTTCTTCTTGATAACAGTTCAGGTTCTTTTGTAGGTTTTTCTCTGAGTCTGCCAACAGTATCATGTCATCAGCAAATAGTAATTCTTGGAGAGTTACTTGTTTCATTTTCCAGTTTCCTATTTTCATCTTTACACATTTTTGTTTACATATTTTTACCACATCATCAACTAGTATAGAAAACAATAGGGGGCTGAGAACACATCCTTGTTTTAGACCGATTTTTGTTTCGAACTCAGTTGATTCATCATTGTGTGTCCTAACTATATTTATACTGTTACTATATAACATTTTTAGCACCTCAATCATATCACTGCTTACCCTCGCTCTTTTAAACTTTTCCATATATCTTTTCGTCTCACTCTGTCAAAAGCTTTTTGAAGGTCTATGAAACAGATATGCACTTCCTGGTTCTTTTTAGTAATTTTTCTCCCAATTGTCTAACAACAAATATTAAGTCTTGAGTGCTCCTTCCTTTCTGAAACCATGTTGTTGATCTTCTAATGTTGGTTCTAGCGTTTCTCTCAGTCTTCTCTCTAGTATTCTTGTAAATACTTTCGCAGGTGTGCTTGTCAATGAAATACCTCTATAGTTTGAGCATTCTTTCATCTCACCTTTCTTGTACAATGGTAGAATTACACTCATATTCCAGTCCTTTGGCATTTCCTTTTCTTCATAATTTCATTTAGCAGGTTACGGAACTCTTCTTTTGCTCTCTCTCCCATATGCTTTAGCATTTCTGATGTAATTTGGTCCTGACCCGGTGCTTTGCCATTTTTAATTTCTTTATAGCTTCAGCGATTTCCTCTTTGTAACTGGTTGCTCCTTATTTTCTTCCTCTTCTTCTATTATTATGTCCTCTTCTGTTTCCACTATTCCTTCTTCTTCTTCTTTATCTCCATCAGCTGTTCAAAATACTCTTTCCATCTTTGTAATATTTCTTTGCTTCCGTCAATACATTTCCGTTTTTGTCTTTTATATTCTTTAGCCTTGAAGTTTTTGTTTTCTCAGATGCTTTAACGTACTATAGAAGAGTTTCTGGTTTTCTGTATAATTTTCATTCATTTTATGTCCGAATTCTTCCCATGCCTAATTTTTGCATCTTTGACCAGTTTATTTACTTCTATTCTTGCTACCTTGTATATGTTATGATCTTCTTCTGATCCACTTTGCATGAATTTCTTCCATTTTCTTTTTATCCTTTACTTTTGTTGAATATTTGTTGTCCACCACCTGCTTTTTTTAATAGATGTATTTGTACACTTGGTTACACCACAGCTAGTTTTTGATGCATCCAGTAAGGTCTCCTTGAATATTTTCCATTTACGTTCTATGCCGGTAGTAGTTAAAGTTTGCGCAAGTTTTTTGTCCACACTTTCTTGGTACTTTTGCCTAATGTCTATTTCTTTCAACCTATAGCATTTAATTTTCTCTTTTGTTATGTTTTGTCTTTTTTCTGCTTGGTTACTTGTTATATTTATCTTAAGTTCCATTTTCAGTAGGTAATGGTCGCTGCCTATTTCTGCATGTCTTTTTACTTTGACATCTTTCATCTTTTCCAAATTTTCAGTATTTACTATAAAGTAATCAATGATCGATCTTTCATTTCTGGATTTTATTTCTCTGGTATACTTATGTATCTCTTTGTGTGTAAACTTTGTGTTTGTTATAACAAAGTCATTTTCTATACACAGTCCTATTAATCTATTTCCGTTGTCATTTCTTGTTACCTCGCCGTTTTTCCCATATATCTTTCAATTCCCCTATTGTCTTTTCCTACTCTCCCATTTATGTCGCCCATTATTATTATATTTCTTTCCTCTTTATCAATTTCGGACTGCAATGTTTCGTAGAACGTATCTTTTTCTTCTTTTCTTGCATTTTCATTTGGCGCATATGCCACTAGTATTGACCATGTATTACTTCCATCCATCTTTATTTTTACGGCCATTAATCTTTCGTTTATAAATCTTTCCTCAATAATCGTTTTCACTTTGTCTGGTTTGACTACCAATCCCACTCCTTCCGCTCCTCTTTCCTTTTGTTCTACTCCTGACCAAAACAGCCAGTATCCTTCTCTCAATTCTTTCATTCCTCGTCCTTTTCTTTTTGTCTCTGTTACTTCTAGATAGTCCACATTTTGCATTTTAATTTCTTAAATTAACCCTTTCCTTTTTTATACTCCCAAATTCCAACGTAAATTTTAAATTAATACCTTTTTTGGGTTGTACTGCCTCTTTTAAAATTTAATTTTTTTTCCAAAAATTTTCCCACCTGAAATTTCCTTTCCCCTTCTTAAGACATTAGGTTATCCTTGATTTAAATTTTTCAGAAATTAGCATTTTCCGAATTTTTCCGGTGACTTTGGCCAAGATTTTCCTTTCTTCATATCCTTCGTACACTCCCTTTTTAACTTTAATTTCTTTTTGCGTAAATTTTCAATACTTTAACAAAATTTTTGGTTGACTCCATTAATTTTCTATAATAAGTTTTTTTCTGACCCAAATTTTAAACCCTTTTCCTTTTTTCTCTTATAAATATGGCAAATTTTTTTCAAAAAAATTTTTTAGTTAAAACTTTCCCTTCCGGCTTCCTTTTTGAATAAGTTCTTTTAATCCCAATTTTAATAAAAATTATTTTTTATTTTTTTAACTAATTTTCTTTTTATTTAGAATGTTTTTCCTTGGTGGTAAAAATTTTTACCTTTCTTAATAAGTTATTTACTACACTTGCCAAAATTCCTTTTTTTTCGTTTCCAAATTTTCTTCTAATTTCTTAACATTCCAAAATTTTTTTCCTTTCTTTCAGTTTCTCCAAACCATTTTGCCTTAAGAACTCCTTTTTTAATTTTGTAAGCCCCCAAAATAACTTTTTTTGGAATTTTAAAGGCTTTAAATTTTAATTGTTTTGCATATTAAACTTTTTTTTAAGTTTTTTTGACCTAAGGTATTCGAATTCTTTTCAATTTTTTTTTAAAATTTTTAATTTTAAATTGGTCCCATTTTTTAATTTATTTTAAAACATTTTTTCCCTTTTATTAATTTAAAAAGTTTTAACTATTTTGTTTTAACTTCTTTTATTAAAAGTAAATTCCATAATTCTTGATTTTAAACCCCGGTTAAAGGCGGAAAACGATTTTCTTCTAGAACCCCTTTTTAGGTTGGGTCCCAACACTTTTAATATAAAGTCTTTTATTTTATTTTTTTATAAAATTTTACTTAAACCAAGTTTCCGGATTCGCCGCCGCCTAATTCGAGCTTAAACCCGATAGGGCGCAACTCTTTAACTTTAATTTTTATGTTCGACCTAAACAGGTAACCTAATTAAATAAAATTTTCCTTTATCCGAATTTGGCCCAAATTTTTCAATAAAAACGCCTTTAAATGGTTCAAAATTTTAAAGGTTGAAGGTTAAAACAAATTTATGTTAAAATTTTTCAGTTTTTGGAGATAATGAAAAAAATAAATAAATAAAAAAATTTTGGGAATACACAACCCCTTTCCTTTATTTCCTTTAATTCTGGAAAATTCCTGGGCCAAAATTTCCTTTTCAATTTCTTTTCCAAATTTTATTTTAAACCATTTTATCTTTAAATTCAAATTATTTTTATTCAAATAATTTTTTTCTTCAAATTTTTGACTTCAACTTTGACCGTTTGCGACCTTCGACCAAACCAGTTTCCTACTGTACAGTCCCCTACAAGTAACTTGCATACCAAATTTCAAGTCTCTAGCTCTTACGGTTCTCGAGATATCCTTTTTTAAAACCAACTAACAGACACACACACACAACCAACCAAACCAACTTTTTTTTGGGCTAAATTTCCAAAATTGAAAATGGGAGGTCAAATTTTGATTACATTACTTTCCTTATTATAGGATAAGGAAAGTAAAAATGAATGTCATCTATTTGACTTTTCTAAATATTACACGATGTGTTTGTTTTAAGCCCCTAAACTAAATGTATTTAACTGTTGCCTTCTTTCCTTCCCTAATTATGTTAACATAAAATTGTCTAAATTATTGTTTTTATTTTGTATTGCAGTTGTAATGGACTGGAAATGTCACTGTGGCTCAGTTTAAGTTGCTCTATTTTTAGTTTAAAACATGTTAATAAATACAATATATAAAAAGTACTGTTAAGAATCCGAAAATGCTAACCTCAAAATTAGATTTCCTATAGTCTGGCGAAAAGTCGGCCGAATAATAACACGTCAGATAAACTCAAAATACACAGAATTTAATGGCTTTAAGGCACTTTTATTTGAGCATTAACAGGGTCTATTTAATTAAAAAACGCAAATTAATTTTTTTCCAAAATTATCAATGCAAGCAACAGGTGTGTATCCTACATTTTGTCTCTATCAGCTAGCCCGTTTGTGGGAAAAGGAGGTACTATTAAGAAAACCTGTATCCAGAGACAATAAACACTGAGAGAAGTGTTGCTTTTCTGCCCTGTCGCTAACTTCGTCGTCCGGTATCTACGCTGCCGGACCACCAGCATTATCACACGAACTGTTGCCTCTGACGCCAGCGCTGCTAGTTTGCTTAACCCGGCTGCCCGCTCTAACTAAGTTAGAGGAAGTTAGATTAAGTTAGGAATAGTATGCTCTAGTTTTATATAAGTGGCCAGTGCGATTCCGTTTGCTAATTCTCTATTTTTTTTAACGCATTTTATTTCTTTTGTAACCCGCACCTACTACGCATTCCTTACGTGATTTAATACGTACGAATGAATTGTATTCACTTCAAATACTAACATACTAACTTTCATATTTTCCAGTCTACAAACTCATCTTTAAACATTAGTGTATGTTGATGAAACTTGATTTGGGGAGAACAAACTCCAGTGAGAACATTTGCCAATTTAGGCAGTTTTATTTTAAGCACCAAAAATCCATAGCTATTATTAAGTTTATCAAAGTATGTAATATATGGGTTTGTATCAGTTGATCGACAATCAGTTAATCGACAGCCGTTTGATCGACAAGGCCAGTTGATCGACGTCATTTGATTAACAAATAATTCTCAAAACGCTATAGTGATATCACCGATAACAGATCCCATAGAAAATACATTAGACCATTCGATTCCATTGTTGGACATTTAAACTTAATTAAATAGCTAATTAAGTTATATAAAATACTAATTGTATAATTTAAAATCTAATTTATTGTGTGTTATAAAATAATCATAAGAAAGATATTTAATAAAAGAACTTTAAATAAATACAATCTAATAAACAATTAGAATTTTACGTGATAGGCGATTCCTCCGAGAAAATCAGCAATTGAAGTATTATTTTTTAGTCTATTTTGTATCACTGTCTTGAGTCTTTTTTCTATTTAAGTCATTCTTTTTTAATGTAGGTACTGGTATTCCACAGGTGTTCTTCTCAATCTCTGCTTCAATGTTGTGCTGCTCCTTTCTTATTTCTATCGCAATATTGAAGATACCAGCACGAGCATTACCTACAAGAAATAGAATCTTAAGTGCCAAGACTCGAAATATTTGTAAAAATACTTAATCAAATTATAGAGTTCTTGGAAAGCCTAGTTCATTGTTTTCAAAACAGACTACATTATTGGCTTAAATAGTGGTTGTTGTTTCCTATTGTTTCAAAGTCTTCCATGCATATAAAATTCCTCAAACTCCGTCAGTTGCTTTTGTTCATTTTCATCGTTTGAAAATTCAGTCTTCAATACGTCGAAAACAGTGTGTATTTTAAAATGGAGCAAAAAAGAAAGAGCCGAAGTCTTGCGAATCAGAAAACAAAAATCAACAGGTGTCATATTTCTTTTTAAGGCCAAGTCCTAGAATCTTACAACAAGTAAAAGAGACAACCTTTATTTTGTGAAGTAAAAGCGATTTCGAAGTTGGTTATAATGATATCGGGCTCAAGAACAAAATCAATTCCATTAGCCATTTGATCGATGGTTTCAAACAACTCTTGAAGTTTTGATGTTATTAGTGCGTACACCAATGGAAAGATGTGCTTGTTATCGTCTGCTCCCGTTTGGCCACGGATAGTGTATATTTGGTGAAATAGTCTTAGATTTGTCTTTCAAGTCCGTCCATTAATCATATCTTGACTTTACTTAATAATTTTACGATTTGAGATGATGTAAATAGTAAAATTGTATCATCCCTTTTATCAAGACGAGTGACATCCCCAAATTTGGGACCATTACTTGTCGTTTTGAATTTGTTAGGTAATTGAAAATCCGTTAAGTTTTCTGATTTATTCTCACGTCAAATGCGTTTGCAGGTTTTCCTGATAGCATCAGTGGAAGGAAGAAGCAGAAATGTTAGTGGAGAATTGAGACTTAATATTTTGTCCAATTTATGAGGTTTGTCATTGCAAATAGCGGCGAGTTCTTCAATTTTATTCATTGTTTTTGCGACTTCGATTTTGTGACATCAACTGCGTGATTGTACTCTTTGGGGTGTCGAACTGTATATTGACCATTATCCATCTCGATCGTTGTGTTGTACGTGTCAGCAGTGCCTTTGCAATTCAACTTCTTCTTTTCCGGACAGTGCCAATAACAATTAAAAGAGCTTGGATTGCCAGAATCTTCACGCATGCGATTTCGCACTATTACATTTATTGCGCTTTGAAGCAACAACTTTCAATTGATTTGCTATTTTTAAATGGAACTGAGAAATTTGGCAAAAATGTAAAGGAGTTGAAATTCGATCTCTTCGCAAAAAGCGAACAAGAAGGTGTAGTAACAGCAACAACAGTAAACCTACCTTAAGATCCTCTCTTTGTTGATCAAACGGCTGTCGATCAACTGTTCGTAGATCAAATAGACATGTCGACAAAACGGTTGTCGACAAACCTTCCCAAACCGTTAATAATATTTATTTCATTCAGTTACTGCAAATGCTAATTTATGATGGACAGTACGAGTAGTTATTTAAATTTAATTGTTGATATTGTAATAATATGTAAAAAATTAATTTAGTTTTTGTATGCTTAGAATACAATTAATTACACGGGTTGTTCCGCTCGTCTTGACTTCTTCTTTATAGCAACAGACGGGTAAGAGTTGCACTGGTTATCATTAGCATTACGACATAGTGCACGTGCCTCTTTGTGTTAAAACAGATATTCTGTAATACATTACAGTCTTAATTTCTCGGCGAATTTTTTTTTTTTATTTTAAACTAACTCTTTTGCGCAAATATGTGATATTAGCATTAAAGATCTGGTAGATATTATCCTTGTCAAATAATGAATTCAAAAACTTATAATACTTGGGTTTATGCAGATTACTACATTTATCGTTGTATGCAAGAAGGCGGGATTAACAAAGTAATGTCGTGGTAAATTACACTACACCAAGTCTAAAAAAGCTGTGTTATACTTGGCATTCGAATTCTTACTAGCCAAAACACGAAAGACAAGAATTTGATGTTACGACGTAAGACTCGTTTACAAAATTGTTGTGTTTCGGTACACTTACATGTTTTTATTTTCATACCATCTGTACAGATAAGACAAACTGACTTTGAAAGCAAAATGACGGTTAGTTATTTTAGTTACTTTAGTATTTTAATAAACTTACACATCCGGATTTATAGATAATATTTATAATCTACAGGACATAATTTTGTAGAAACAAGCAAAATTTTTATGGTGCGAACATTTGTTTGGAAATATCTAGAAATAATTTGCTATTACTTCCCTTGCTGTTTTCCAAATTTTAAATATTTTTGTAGATATGCTGCAATATTTTTACAAATTTCAGGAGTAGTTTCCGATAGCTTATAGATATATGTGTCCGAAAAGACATGATCAATGACCATACTATTTATAAACAGTCATCTCAATTACACATTCTCATTTACATATTAACTTCTAAGTAGACGTGTCTTGTGGAGTCCATTAAAGAAGCCAGATATTTATATCATAACCAAGCAGAGATGATTTATACGAACATAGAATGGATATGATCTAGAAAAATAATTCACTATGCATTTCCATGCATACGTTAACAGTTAACATTCACTTTTATATAACTTTTGTCAGACAAAGTACAGGACTGATTATTTTATTCCTAACCTTCAAACATAGGGATATGTGTTCTAAATAGAAATGATCTTGGAAGTATTTCCATGTAATCTCACTAAGTGGCTGTGCTTAGTAACTCACTGCTCGGCTTCTAGTAAAAAGCAAAATGCGGTACAGTAAGCATAAGATGACAAGATATTGTCACTGATTTCAAGTCCTTGAATAGCGCAAAAAGTTTTGGGGAGGCTGATTATGGATATCTGGCCGACAAAAAATAAACCAAAACTTTTACGTCAAGCAATTCGGTGGCCCCGTTTTAATTTGTGGACAACTTGCTTTCATACCACTGTAACAGTCCAAGAATATCTGGTCAAACATCATATCCCTATTCTATCATTTCCCCCACGTTCACCCGACCCGTTGCTATGTATTTTTTTTGTGACTATGCTTGCTTCATGACCTGCAGAAGCGATGGAAGTTGTACATAGATAGCTGGGAAACTACTTTAACAAGACTTAGAACCATTAGTTGGCGAGTTAAATAAATTATTTTTTTAGGTGAGTATGCGCGCTTGTGTTTGTATATATTTCCAATAAGTACTAAACCCTAAAACTAAGCAATAATTTATTTTGGCCCTGCGTTATCCAGACAGATTTCCATTACATACTGACACGGTGTTTAATTAATTATATACCAATAAATGTTTTCCCCAGGTATTATATTACTCAGAACATAAAGACACAATGAGTGGATAATTTCTCTATGATTGCTCCGCATAAATACGAGGTCTAGAGAGTAACACAACAACTCGTTTCCCTTCGTAACCTTATTTCTCATGTAAAAAGGAATGTTTGTATAATTTCTCTAAGCTACGTCCATTACATTGAAACTTTTATTTAGTTTAGAAGTTCTCCCCCAGTTCGACGTACTTATATATATATATAGGAAAGTACTGAAAGTTTCACTAACAAAGTTTGCACAACATATGTGTTAGTAATTGAATAATTAAAAAGTTTATTCCACGAACGTTATAGGTCATAAGGGTAAATAATTGACTACCCTTAGTAGAATATTAAAATTCCTTTCCGTTTTTTTTCAAAATAATAAAAAAAATTTCATCTGCATAATTTCGTTTTACGTTCGTACATATCGATATAAAGATAATTCAAGTCAAGAAGTTGGCCTTGCTTTTATTTTAAAGGCTGAAATACGATATTTACCCCAAACAACGAACACAACAACACAATTCAAAAACTGATGTTCCGAGCTCCTTCAGCTTTCCTTCCTTCGCGTAAAACAAATTAAAAACAGCAGCCGAGCTTTATCTAGCATGTTTCAAAGCAGCGGCTGTGCGATGAATTAGTAAAAGGTTGGCTTTGACGAATCCTGACAACGTTAGGCCGTTCTTTGAATGCTGCCCTGAAAAGCCATTATTTATTCATGTACGATTCCACCGCGAAGATTACCCTTATCTCACGGAAAATGAAAGGGTCTGCCAAAGGGTGGTGCTGAATTACAAACTTAGCGGGGTTTGTGTGACAAACATTTTTGTTGCTGCGGGAGATCACGGCGTATGTGTATGCAGAAATGCGATTTACATTTTAATGCGGCACATTGAAAGGGCTCGCATGTGACAAACATGCGGTGTTTCGCGTTATGACGAATAACTGTCATTTAAAAAATGCTTGTTACTTACATTACGTATTTCCTTTGGTTTTGGTTTTGTTAGTGAAATTGAGCAAAACATTTTAATTATATATATAAAAAAAATTATGAGTGCTGCTGCTGCTGCTGCTGCTGTCACACAGGTCAAAGGTCAAATCGTTCGTGCCTTTCCGTGCCGACCCGAGCGCCTCCGAAGGACAAATTTCGGCCCGGCGACAGGCGCGACCGAGGTAATATATTTCCGGAACTGCAAGCGATGCAAAATATATATAAAAAGAATTATGAGTGCTGTCACACAGGTCAAAGGTCAAAGGTCAAAGGTCAAAGTTCAACTCATGGCAACGGCGTACGCCAATTATGTCAAACAAAGCTTTTTAATCGTGTTTTATTTTAAAAACTACTATGCGAAGGGGCTCAAGCATGTCGGAGTTGGACAAGCTCTCCGGGAGGGGGGGGGGCTGCCAGACCTCGTATAAAATTAAATATATAGAGAGATAATCAGTAACACTCTTGAGGATGTCGAGGTAATAATACCTTTAACATATCCGGTTTATGAATTCTTTTGCTTGTACAAATTATTCATTATTTCCTGTTTACAATCCCTTGAATTCTAGTATATATTTCTTTGTTTTTGGATAGTTTAGCTATCCTTATGTTCCAAGATTTCTTTCATCTTTCCTTGTGGTTTTTCTCTTCTTTTCTTGCCTTCCAGGCTATTTTCACTTATCTTTTATTGTCTACCCTTACCATGTGCTCTGTCCAATATAACTTTCTATCCACTGTTCTTTTAATGCAACCGTCATTAATTCCTTCTTGATGTTTTTATTTCGTCCTTTTTCCTTACATTAGCCCCTATAACTATTAAGTGTTTTATTTTAGTAGATTGTTGTCGACTTAAAAATCATTTAATATTTAGTTTTTTAGCCCGAAGGTGAGGGTAGGTACATATATTTTTTGGTACACTGTCATTTTGATCTTATTTGTTATCTCCTTCTTTTTGAAGAAACTTTTTCTAACAGAACTGTAATTCTATTCCCTTTTCGCTCTGGTGTATTCCTTTACTATTATTATCGTGCCCGGACGTTTTTGTATGTTTTAACTTGCTTCATAATTTTTTCTTCAATTCCTAGCTTGCAGTTGAAGTTTTTGTTTGAAATTGCCATTATTTCTGATTTTCGATATTCACTGTTAGATTTTATTTCTTTAGAGTTTCTATCCAAACAATTAAATTTTTCAAGTACTTAAACGTTTTACCGACAATAACTATAGCGCCTGAAAAATGTAATCTTCAATTTCCATCGCATTTAAATTCTTATGATATTGTTAGACTCAGATGTGTTTAAGGTTTTATTTTAGGTCACTACCAGGTTAGTCGTGGCATTATATAAGTTTTAACTGATTCTAGAAAATTATTGTCTACCCCTTTAGTCTTTAGGCTTTTCCATATTTCTTTTCTGCTACCTTCATCTACTTTGCGCATCTGCTAGGTGTAGTTCTGACTCTAAGTTTCTTTTTTATTATTATTTCGTGTACTTTTAGTGCTGTGCACAGCAAGGTATTCCTCTGCAGTTACTGCAATCTCCTGTGTTGCCACCCATACGTATAAGTAGTATTATGGCAGCATTCCACTTCTTCGACATACTTTTATTTTTCAGCAACGCTTGTCCTAAAAATATAAACAATTCTGCTGCTATATTGTCATGATCAGATGCTTTTTCATTTTTTTGTCTTACGTAGCGCTTCTTCTAAATATTTCATGCTTATCTTCCCTTCTCTCACTTCGGTCTTGTTTGCGCTCTTACTTTTCGATCTGCTTTCGTTTACACAAGGGTAACATATCACAGTTTGTAACTGCAACATTTATAATAGAAACGTCTTTTGAATATATCTGTTATTGTAGTAGTTAAATACATGCGCCTAACACTTGCATTTTGTTTATTTATAACAAATTATTTTCTTTTTGATCTAAAATTTAATTTATATAATGGTCTAAATTTCAATTGCATTATTTTTGAACAATTTTTGTTTATTGGTTTTTTAAAAGGCTGAACTAATGTCATCATTGTTGGAACTATTAAATTTTCTGAGAGCTTACAAGAAACCTTTTACTGTGGGTTTAGACTTGTATAAGTTTATATTTATATGTTCTTTCGTTTTATTTAACGTTTCTCTAAAAATCTTTCATTTCCTTTTTTTAAATTTGATTTTTGACATTTTATATTTTTGTTGAAATTTATTTTTATAAGGTGCTCTAATTAGTTATTCGTCGCAAGCTTTTCTGTTATAATTTATTTCATTGGTCTCTTATTATTGTTATTTCTCTCTAATAGTGTTTTTAATTGTTTAAAAATTGCTTTGATTGATTTCCATTTATTATTGTCATAATAGTACACTATGTGCAACATTTTTAAATTTAAATTAATAATAAAATCAAAAATTAAAATATATACCCTTTTAAAAATATTGTTTTTGTGTCTTTTACATAAGTTATTTGGTTGATGTTTTTTACTTTTATGTTTCTTTTCAAAAATTTATTTATACGCTATAAGATAATATTATTCTATGATAAAAGTTAGTCACCTAATAATTTTCTGTACCAGGTGGGTTTTATCACTTATCAGTAACATTTCTTATTTAGAGTAAGTCGGCGGTTAACTCTCACATAGGATAGACGTAATCTAGATCTCTGTGAATTTGTAAACGTGATAAGTGCGAGGTCTCAAAACCAGGCCAATATTGGCCGTCACTTTAATAGACATTCTCAAAGTTGTATTTTTGATTCTCAGGTTGTTAGGCCGTGAATGGAGTTTGGAATCTCTTGACGTCTCCGGAAAATTTTTTCTTAATGTGTCCCTCGCAGTTGTGGAGGAAGCGTCAAGAGTTTTCGAAATCTGACCATAGCCTAACAACCCGAGAACCAACCACTTGATACACCATAACACCGGTCGTGAAACACTTCGCATCTATTTAACTTTCTAAAGTATCTGTTATTTTTAAACTAAGTTAAAACAAACTTGCTGTAATGTACAATAAGACAGCACTACAGGCAAATTCAAATGATTATTCTATTTAAAATAGGCTTTCAATATGTGGTCGAATAATAACACTTTAACATTTACACAACTACAACCCCAGATGTAGTGGTTTGTCCAATCGCAATCGCAAATTGTACCTCAATCGTCATTAAACGTACATTGGCAGCAACCGCATCAATCATTTTTCTCGTACCCTCAAAATTACCAACAATCAATTCTATTTACATAAACAACTACTTCTGAATACTCGTCAATAATGGATTTGATTAGATGCGAACAAATGCTAGAAGGGGCTACTCTAACACCAAGCATTCCCGTTTATAATTTAGGAACTGTAATTCTCGCGAGCGAGAAATCAATAGTTAAACCAAATAAATTTCAGGAACTCGAAACAGAAAAATAAAAAAATGGGATTTCTGTTGTACAACTCAATACTCAAACAACCTTTAAGTTGTTCTTCTAAGCAACAGATTCCAACCTTTAACAAATTCAGGAGAGCTCACGGCACCGACATAGTCGCAAAACAAAACAAATGGAAAAAGATACACAGACTATATTTATTAACAATGTAACGAACATAACTTCATTGTTAAATATTGTCAAGTTTTATTTGAATAAAAATAAATATCAATATCGGGGCATGTCAAAAGGCATCATAAAACTATTACTTAAAACAGTCGATAAATACAAGGTGATGAAAGATACTAGATGATCATAAAATCATACGACAAACCTTTATACTTCCCGAAAATAGGCCATTTAAAGTAGTAATAAGAATTTTATATCCCATCATTAACAAAGAAGGATTAATAGAAGCCTTAGCGCCATATGTATATCAGATAAAAGACGTTATACTCATCGTATTCCGTACTAAAAAGACTTCAAAAAATTTATTTTTTACAGACCTTAAACAGCATGGTAACAATAAAAGTATATAAAATCAATATCTCCTAAACGCCATTGTGAAAATAGAACCTCCTTATTAAAAGAGACAAATGGTCCAGTACAAGAGATGTCAGTGCTATGATCATACACAGAACTACTGCATTTGCTCATATTGTTGTGTAAAATGTACAGTCATGATTACAGAACATCCTCTTTGAAAAAAGAAAAAGGCAACAAAGCTAAATGCGTACTTCGTTTGAAAATATAAACATATCAAAAATAGAAGATTCCCTCCGCACAGAGAAAGACCTACTACTTCCAGTCAAGTTCAACAGCAAGCATCAAATGTAGGTATTATACCCAAACCTTGTAACAAACGCAAATCAAAAATAATGGTCCAATTAGCAAGAAGTTGAAGGATTTGTATTACGTAATAACATCTTATTGATCTCTAAAACTCACTTTAGCGACAATTTTTACTTTAAACATCGTGAATACATCTACAACATCAACTACCCAAATAATACAGTTAGAGGAGGTTCAGCGGTAATAAGACATCGTATCAAACGTCAAAAAATTCAAAAATACTGCTGAGAATACATCCAGGGAACAAGTATAATTGTAAAAGACTTGGTAGAATCTGTGACAATATTTGCAGTGTATTGTCTATCTGGACATCGTCTCAATTCAGAAAGTATAAATAAATACTTTCACTCACTTGTTAGTAGATGACATCAACGACAAAATATCTCACTTTACCCCCATACGAAGAGCACTTATTCTACTTTTTGTCATTCAAAGCCATGATCAAACTCATCTATATACCAATCTGCTCACCTATTGGCCAACAAATAAAGACAAAATCAATACTACTTGGCTACTTCAAAATTGCACCTTATCCTTGGACACCTGATAATTGCAACTATAAGCACTTTATTAATTCAAATAACTAAACCACCAACCGTGGTCAATAGTAAAACAAATTGAGACTACTTCAAAGTTATATTAGAAGAACAACTACCAATATTGCATTAAAAATATCTGACATGTGTGCATACCAGAGTTACACCACAAATAGCAGAAAAAACAATTTAACCTTGTTAATAGCAAGGTTGAATTGTTTTTCCTCTGTAGATATTAAGTTAAAAATTGTTGAAAAACGACATCTCCAAAGAACATAGCAGATGAGTAGATCACCTAGTGACAAACGAAGGTTCAACACAGCAACATTAAAACTAAAAGAAATGGTCGAAGGATCGAAAAACAAATACATTAACGAATATCTTGAAAGATTGACTGCTACAGGAAATAGTAAAAAGTTTTTCTGCAAGGCCACTCGTCGTCTCAATAAGCCTAAACAACATGTACCCCCAATCAGAATCAGAGATGGATCATGGACAACTACTGATATAAGCAAAGCTACTGATCTTCAGGGAGTCTTCCAGCCACTACCATCTGAAGACGAAGACAGTATTAAATCTTTCTTTTTTATTTAAGCGGAAACAATGATCGCTACAAGAGTAAACTGCAAACAATCTCTAGGTTATGACCTAATCACTGATAAATACTGATGGAGTTGTCTTCCAAAGTAAGTTAATTATAATAATCTTTAACTGGATTCTACGGGCATGAATTTTTTTAGTCTAGTAAAAATTAAGCCAAATGATTCTTATCCAGATCAATGACACTCATACCCGATCATCAATGTGACTTTTTGAGTGCACACTGCACAATTGAGCAAATTCTTAGAATAGTAGACCACATCAACATCGTCTTCGAAAACAAGAAATACTGCTTTGCAGTCTTTTTCGACTTCAGCCAGGACTTTGGTAAGATCTGGCACACCCTTCCTATACGATCATCAAATCTTGCTTTGAAGAAAAATTCTTCCGTGTAAAGTTTGGAGAAGCAGTCTCGAAACTATATACTATTAAATTCGGTGTCTCCCAGGAAAGTGTTTTGATACCAGTTTTATGCGTTGTATACACCGCCGATATACTCACCAGCCCCAATGCAATAATTGCAACTTATACTGACAGTACGATAATCCTCTCTAGACATCACGATTCTAGTACAGCCGCCCGAACTCTACAGCAGAACCTGCATCATATCTGCGGCTTGTTTAGAATAAACAGCTAGAAGTCGGTGCAAATTACTTTCATATCGTTTTTGAAGTGGTCATAAATGATAAAGCTTTACCTTACGCAAACTGCGTGAAGTATTTAGGCTTCCACATTAATAAAAGCTTAACATATTTGGACAAAGAGAAAACAACGCAATCTAAAATTAAAAAATAATTATTGGTTATTAGCTAGTAACTTTAACTTGTCACTCTTCAATAAACTGCTGGTTTATAAAACTGTCTTAAAACTAATATGGAGTTATGAAATCTAGCTTTGGGACACTGTGTCAAAGTCCAACATCAAAATACTTGAACGATTAGTAAGGCTGCCCATTATATTCCAAATGAAGAAATACGAGAAGATTTAAATGTGCAAACAGTTAAAAAAGAAGTAGTAAAGTGTAGTGTCAAATATCTTCAGCGATTGGAAATGCATTTCAATCTTCTAGCATTGACTCTGCTCGACCAAGAGCCTACACTTAAACGTTTCAAGCTATTGGATCTTCTTTGCCGCTTTTATCATTGGTACTAGTAATGAATATACAAATATAATTGTAAGAATACTCACAAGGAGGGTGTTGCCGCTACAATGTCTTAAATTTTATTTTCTTCTTACTATTGCAACAAATTGCAAATCAATATTTTGTTAGAAAAATTACAGTAATTTTACCCTTTTTCTCGCCGAGGCGCACTTACTGACACTGCAAATACAAGGACTTATTGTGCCTACTAATATGCTCTTAACTTAATACTACACGTCACATACATCGATGAGTTGAAAAAGATTTGACTTATCTGCGCCGGTTCGCGGACAGAGGAATGATTTTAACAGTTGAGCTATAACAGCAGCCAAATTTAAGTCTTAATGCGTAAATCTTTCATCAAATACTGCAGTGATGATCGTGGCGAACGGGCGAGTGACATTTGTTTTTATTCTCAGCACGTAAAGAGCATGATCAGATAATCAGCTTGTCCCGGAACATTAATAAATGTTTTTTATATTTTAACAAAGATTTACTGTCTGCTTTACATAGCAATAAATAAATTAGCTTAACAAGTTACAATGAAGGGAGAAGTAATCCAGTGATTACACTCCGAATTAATTACTACTTATGTAATTTGTTTTACATATAATAATTAATAAGTACTGCTATGGATCCACATTTGTAGGCCATCTTCTTTTTAGTTGTCTTTGTACTGGTGGAGCAACGTTTAAAGTGCTAGCTTCTTTATTTGGATGTCCAGGGAGGTTATTTAAGTAGGTGCTTGTTAGGTCTCGGATTACCTCTTCTACAAGGGGTATGCCTGAGTCATCATGAAAGGTTTTGTTCCTGACATACCAAGGCACATCGAATATAATCCTTAGTATTTTGGATTGTAGCCTTTAGATAATTTTGAATTTTGAAGGTTTATAACAACCCCAAAGTTGAACTCCGTATGTCCAAATAGGTCGGATTATACATTTGTACAGGAGTTTGTTTTCAGTTCTTAGTTTCGATTTTCGGCCGATTAACCAATTTATTTGTCGTAGGTTGAGGTTGACTTGTGTGGTCTTGTTCATGATATGTGCTTTCCATGTTAGTCTGCGATCCAATGTTAATCCTATATATTTTATTTCATTTTTCACAGGAAGTCGGATACCGCTTATTGTTACTTCAGTGCATTTAATATGTCTATTTGTAAATGTGACAAGTGCTTGGTTCACTGTTACTGGCCACCTGTCAAGCCAGTCTTCGAGAAGGTTAGCTGACGCCATTTGTGAGTTTTCGTTTGTAGCGATTAAGGCAGTATCGTCCGCAAAAGTAGCAATTTTTGTGCTGGCTGTAATTGGAATGTCGACAGTAAAAAGTAAGTAAAGGAAAGGTCCCAGCATACTACCTTGTGGCACTACTGACTTGACGGAATGGTATGTGAATATTTCCAGATTGAATTTTCTTTGGTAATAGCGGTCGGATAGATAAAATTTGAGTAATAGATAATAGAGTGTAGATAGTAAGCTTTAATTTGTATAATAGTCCAGTATGCCACACGCGGTAGAAAACTTGCTTTGTGTCTCTGAAACCGAACTGGTGTGATGGTACTATTTTATGCAGACCAACTGCCGGTGTAAGCTTTTTCAACAAGAATCTTTTAAATATTTTGGACGTAGTTGGAAGTAAGCTAATGGGTCGGTGTGATTCAGCATATTGTGGTAATTTAGCGGGTTTTTAGATCATAATTATTTGTGCAAACTTCCAAGTTACTGGGTAATAAGCTAACCTCATCATGCTATTTTAGATGGTGGTCAGTAACACTGTTGCTTTCCTGGATAGTTGTTTAAGTATTAGAGGCGAAATTAAGTCAAACCCAGGAGCTTTATAGTTTTTCCCTTTAAATATTTCGTGTTTCACTTCGGCCGGGGAAAAAGGATTAATAGGCAATGTCATTGGGCAAGGACTGTCCAAGAAGTTCTCGATTTCTTGATCGTTACGGTTGTTTGCCTGAGGTGTACTAAATACTGTTGATAAATGCTCCGCCAAGATGGGTACCTTTTCTTTTTCAGTTTTCTCTCAACTATCATTGTTTTTTTAAAGGATGGACATGGGCGACTGGTCTTTTGAATTTTTTTGTCGCTTTCCAGGTGGAATAATCCTCTTTTGATAATGCAGTGATATAGTTTTCAAACGTAGCATTTCGGATTTCTTGCAATGCTGACTTTAGTTGTTTTGTAAGTCTATTGTATGCGTTTCTATCAATTGGATTTTGACTCCTTTGCCATCTGCTTCTGGCTCTCCTTTTTTTGCAACAAGTGCAAATATGTATGGGTGTGTTATTTGTGGTATGTGTATCTCGCTTTATCACTGGGGTAGATTTCCAAGATGCTTCTTGTATTACACAAGATGTTCGTCGACATAGGCTCTAAAAGCATCCCAATCTGTTTTAGCTGAAACGAGCTTAGGAGCGTCGGGCAGACAAATGATATGCGTACTTAGCGTAGCAATTATGGGAGTGTGATCAGAAGAGAGATCTCAGTTTGATGTTATATTAAGGTAGTTTGGTGAGAAACCTTTAAGCACGAAAAAGTCGATTAAATCCGGCAGCTTATTTTGGTCTGTCGGCCAATAGGTTGTTTCTCTAGTAAAAAGGTAAGATCAATTCTTGTTATTGATGGCCCGCAAGAGATTTCTACCCTTGGTGGTAGTAAGTCTTGACCCCAGTCTGTGTGCTTGGCATTCCAATCGCCTCCTATTATAAATCTGTTTCCCAGCTGCTGAAAAAGTGCTTCATATTCTTCATTTGAAATTGTATGTCTGGGTGTACTATATATAGCAGCTGTATCAAAAGACCACGACTGTCCACTGACATGGATTTTATTTGTTTGATTTGTAGGTATGTCATGGTGCTTGATGGTGTTCCGAATAATAATTGCAGCGCCACCATGGGCCGTTCCATCAGGATGATTATTGTGGTAAATTATGTATTGTGGTATTTGTAATACTGTCTTTTTGGTAAAATATGTTTTCAAAACCAATAGCACATTGATTTTATTGTATTGAAGAAAGTTAATTAATTCAGTTTTATGGTTGATTAAACCATTTGCGTTCCATGAGCAAATACGAATTGAAGAAAGGTCCATTAATTAGCAATTTTGTTTATGACGGTAGACAGCATGTTTAATATCATACCGTTCTGATTGGTAAGTTGAGTGAACATTGACTTGAATTTATTGAGAAAAGTGTTCAGTTGAGTTTTGTTGGTTTTGAAAAGTAGTTCCTTGTAGTGCTTCAGAGTATGACTGATTAGTTCTTGTACACTGCTGTATATTCCCTGTAAGTTGTGATGTGGGACGATTTAAAATTTAATGGTTTATATTTGTAGGCCTGCCTCTTGCCTTTTGAAAATTACTGTAGACTGTGCATCCTTTATAATTGGTTATATGACTGCCTTCACAGAGTGCGCATCTAGCTGGCGCATTTTTAGATTTTTGGCATAATGTAGAATTATGGTTTTCCCCGCATTTCACACATTTGTAGGGTCTTGTACAGTACGATTTTGAATGGCCGTACATTTGGCATCTTGTGCATTGTATGATGCTTTTCTTTTTATGTGGCAGTTCTACTTGGATTCGCATGCTATTTAGGAATTTAAGATCGTATATATCTTTGTTATTTGGTTGTGGTTCGAAGTCAACGTAATTAAATAAAAATAAAATTAAAAGTAATTAGCTGATTCGGTGTTTTATGTTTATAATATTGCGGATCTAATGACCTTTTGTTATCTGGTCTTCCTTGATTTCTGATACAGGAATCGAGTTATAAAGATTACGAATTACTACTCTGTAAACTCTATCATTTTTCATTTCGTAGGTATGATGAACGATTTTTTCATCATTTAAGTGTGTTATAAAATTCCTGTATCTGGAGGTTTAGCATTAACTTTAATAGTATCGTTAGCTAGAGCTTTACTTTGATAAGTTTCTTCTTGTGTCACTTTGGATACTACTCCATAGATGAATATCGGTGGAGGTTTTGATATTTTCGGAGATTTTCCATTTTTGTTCATAGGTGTTTCAACAGTTTCGTTTGTTAGAGAGATAAACCTGTTTGATGTTATAACATTAGATGGTCCAGCTGGATTTATTATTTTTTGAACATTACTTTGCTTTATTTTTTTATAACTTACCATTCATGTTTATTCACAAAGGTTTCATCATCGTTAGTAACTTGTATTGCAAATTCATTATTATTACTGGAAGTTTCGTCTGCGGGGACTGCACTTATTATATTTTGTCGCTGATTAGTCGGTTGAGAATAATAATTGTGTTGGGTGTTGAAAGGACATTGACTGTTTGATAGCTGATAATTCATTTGTATTTGTGGAAAGGATAGCGGTGGAGCTGATTACAACTGGAATTTTTGTTGATAAAAGGAGAACTGAGCGCTCTCTGATTGCTGCGTTTGGCCGCACTGATTAGCATGAAGCGGATTGAAGCCGTAAGGATGGCTTATTTTGTTTGATAGGTGCTCATGTGTAAATATTCACAGTTGTTATTATTGTTTCTTCTATCACTTACTTGACAATTATAATCACTCGGCCTTACGACCACACCTGCCGTATATGTTGCGCACTTTCAATCTCAGCGAAACGGGACCTCCTTACTCTTTGAAACTTAAGAGGCAACTTTTCAATAAATATGTAGTGACGAAAAAAGTGTGTGGTACAAAGTGATAAATTAGCAAAACACATGGACAATAAATTTAAATGTGAATATGTCGCTTACCTGTAACCGCTCAGGATTTATTCAGCCAGCAAACTGTACCACCCATCAATGCTGTATAGAGCGCACCTTGAGTACTACACAAATACCGCAAGTACTTAATTTTAATTAGTTAGGCAACCCATGAGTGACATATTCGGTTATCTCAAAAACAATATGTAAATCCAGCATCCATAGTTGATCATAAGATGTTAAACAACGGTAATGTAAGTATTATAATAGTATGTTATAGTGACAACGATCAAGCTGAACAAGAAGCGAATTAGGAGAAAGATAAATCCTAAGATAATCAAACATTACTTTTAACCAACAGATACGTCAAATTACTTGTAGGTAGCGAAAAAACTAGTACATATGAACAACATGAAAGCAAAATTCTAATATTCGTTTTTGTAGTAATTAATGAATTACCACGAAATAAATGACAAACTCAGAAAAATAGTAAAATAGTAAAACATGAGCAGCACAATATGAAAAGTTGATTAAAAACACAAAAAGTCAATTGCAAAAATTAGTAACCTTTGTGAAAAAAATAAAATCATCTATTGTGCTTATTAACCAAAGTAAGAGTAAGCACATCGAGTGGTAATTAAACTGCATTACACAACTGATGTATAAAACTGAAAAAAACTAATTCAGAAAGGGCAAAACGTAGCCCAATAAATCTTAGATGTGTGCAAAATGAGATGTGATACAAGACACGCCTAGTTGTACGGAGAGCAAAGGTAGCAGAACCTACAAACATAACAAAAAAGGTAATCTATGCTTTTAGGTCAATAACTAATATTTAAGGCAAAGCGCTAACTACTCTAACAAAATAGCATGACCCTAAATAAGAGACACCACAATTAGAAGCGCAAAAGAATCCAATTAGGTACTGGCAGAAATTAAAAAGCTTATTGAAAAAATTGTACTCAAACCTTTTTAGATAAAACTCCACTGAAATACAAAAAGTTAGAAACTTACCTGAAAACCCCATTTATAATTTTGTTGTAACTTTGATTAGGTTCGACAATATGATAACTCCTAATCTAGAACAAACCCAAATCTCCTATTTCTCTTTTACACCCATCGACAAAGAAAAGGACTAGGAGATAAATATACAAAATTACAATATTTAACAGAACTTATCTCTAATTAAAGATTTTATTCTAAACTAAATTAATAAAAAAATAGTTTTAAAGTAGCAGAAATAACTTCAAAGCCAGGAAAGGATCCACATGGTTATATTTTCTAATTGCTAGAACAATGAAAAATGTTTCAAGATTATTCTTTCCCAATTTAAAATAATATTTTTCTAATTATTCCATACTTTTAATTTGTAACTATAAAGTGAATGCATAAGGCTTGTAGCATATACTATATATAATATACAGTCACCACATGGGCAGAATCCCCAAGTTTTTTAAAATTTTCCTAAATTCTCAAACAATTAAAAGTATATTCAGTCATGACAGAAAAACAAAATTGTTATTATTGGGAAATAAACTGCTTCCCGATTAGATTACAAAATCCACTGAGAAAGTTGATCTAGGATTTCAATTTTAGCTTGCGCAACTTGTGGGGTTTCGTCAACTTGTTCTTCTCCCAATTCCGCGCAATGTGTGGCACCTAAATCAAAAAAGTTAATACTAAACTATCGTATGTTTTTATTGCCGCCTCACCACGAATGTATACGACAGGCGTTTCGTCGTTTAGGTCATCCATAATAGACTGAGAACGCCACGGATCGTACGTTCCTTGTATAGACAACACTCTTCGCACGTCTGTGTATTTACCACCGAAAAATTTTGTTGTCCTGTATATGTGTTTTTCAATAAATGACCTTGTAAACCTACAAAACGTTTAAAAGGAATTTAACATCCCGGTGTAAGAAATGCTTACTGAGGGCACATTTTATTCAACTGATAATTTAAATTAAACATTCCCTTAAAATTACTTTCACCACCAACCGGCACGTTTCCCATAAATGTACACACCATGAAGTTCCACTGCTCCATAACTGCAACGTACCCGAATAGTATTTTTTCCAATTAATCATTGCTACTTACTTTCGTCTTCACAGTTTCCAAGGTTATCGGGACCCATAGTGACGTTAATGACTTGTGACAATCTTTCAAGTGGTGATCCTGAAGTGTTTTGTAGCATGTAATGACATATCTGTTTGAGTTTGTACACAGCCCATACTTGAGGTTTAAATGCGTTAAATATTTGCTCCTCAAATAGGAACCGGTGGTCTGGGGCGGTGCATAGAAATCTACAATTGCGGCAAGTCTTTATTACATTGGAACATTACTACTAACTTCTTGTCGTACGGAAACATCTGCATTAGCTTATCAAAACCACCTTTACTCTCTCTAATTTCCCTAGCTTCATGCGTAGCTGCAACTATGATGTCCAAGCACGATGGGCTTAGTTTCTTATACTGCATGTAAACCACATCTAAGTATTCTAAAAAAAATATCGTTTATGTCCATTATGTATGTGCGTTAGTTAACACCATGGAATTGGTGATAAAACAATAAATAACTAAAGGAAATAATAGTACTAATATATAATTAGAAAAACTAAAGTCGGCTAAATATTACTCAGCAAAAATAAGACGTAATTATGTAAGAATTAGAAAATATCCTTCTAGGTCGATTAATTTTAAAATTTGTTTTCTGTGCCATGATGTTTAGTTTACCTGTATCTTCTAAAGATACTTCAATGACTTCCCCACAAACGTACGACATTGATATTATATGAGGATACTTAAGACGTGCCCACGTTGCAATTGTTCCTGCATATGAACCACCGACTAATATTGTCTAGTAAATCAAATTGTAGTTTAAGTTGCAATGCGGAATATGAAAGCAACAATCCCACCTGGCTGTTCTCGAGCCCTTTAACGGTACCTTTAATATGACTAATAGAATAGACCAAGTCAGCTATGGAATTATCTGGTGTTAGATATTGCAGCTTTTCGTCAGTAAATGGTCTAAAACAGGCAGTATATTGGATATAATTTGCAAATTAATTTTGTAAACTGACTGGGGAAAGGGAAGGCTTTTGCCAAAGTAGCGATGTTCAGGATAAAATAAGTAACCATTAAATCGCTTTGCTAGCTGAAAAGCTACTCCACCCTTTACGCCATAGTCTTCTATTTCCCATTCACCACCAACGTAAATGATAACAGGTCCACCTTCTTTATAGAATTGATCATTTGTCATATATCTCTAAAAGTATGAATGAATAAAACTTGAATTTGTACGTCAAACCAATTTAAAATATTGAATCGTGGCAAACATATTTATGGTTCTTTTTGTATGATCGTCTTACTGCTTTATATGTCCTATTATCCAAAACATTAAAGTGGTCTAATGGTAACTCAATGGACCCCCACGTGTGAGATAAAGCCTCTTCGTTGATGCGTTTCCGTTTAGTGTCATTAACCCATTGCTTAAAAGAAAATTTACATAAGCAACAAGTCAGATTATTATTATATTTATTATATATTTAGAGCATTAATTACAAAAAGATTTACGTATTACCCCTTGCACGGTTAAATACAACCAGCAGGTTATATACCAAAACAAGTGCTTCATTCTTAGCGCAACGTGTAATTGTTTTCTCGCAACTAGCTGCAAACAAATTTTGTATATACATTTTACTTCCTCTTTGTGTTGCTTTCCGACGTTGTAATTAAATTAGATACGCGGTATTGATAAAAATATTGCAATTTATATTTCATTGTTTAAATCAGCCAATAATTTCACAAACAATTTTGAATTTAACAGTTTGAAACAATAAACTTTGTTTAAAAATTACAAACTGTTAATACAATGGAACCTATTTGTGTAGTTTTACATTTCTGTTTGTAGCAACATTTTTAAAAATAATTTAAGCCAGTAATATAAGTATAACTCTGTCATGATAATTTTTTAGCTGAATTTGTTGATAATAAAAAATTAGTTAAAAAGTATTTTTGTTCAGCTCTGCTTTTGGATGGTTTTTTAACAGCCTACACGTGGTGTTACAGTAGACTGAAGAAAACGGCTAAAAAAAGTTGGATAACTCTTTCAGTTTAATAAATGTATATTCATCAGATTATTACAGCTGTTTAGTCAAAAAAAATCTCTAAAACTTGGTTTGGCTCCATAAATTGGGTAAAATGATGTACTCGTACTAATATATGTAATAAAGTAAAAATTTGCATTGCTTCACTTACAAAAGTAAAATACTTCACAGATTTATTACAATTTTTTTATATTAAACCTAGAAAATATTATTATTCAATATACCGCGACCTTCTAGAGACGAATCCTAAAGCTTCTGTAGACCAACACAACTTTTCCATGATAAGCCCTTTAGCAGTCCTTGGTGTTTTGATACTTTTTTTTGAACTTCTCCTGGAGCACGTCTCACAAATGGTAGTTGGAAGGATTATAGTCGTAACTGTAGGGTGGCTACAAACAGAAAAACATTATATAGCCGTGCTTGCAACATCGCAAGACGAAAAACTTTCTCCGCACGACAGTAGGCATTTCAGGGACATTTTGGCATATACAACGATAATTTCAGCAATCTCCCATCCTGTTATGGTTAAAGCTTTTTGTCCGAAGAAAATCTCAAGACGACGCTGCTTCAGTTTTTAGATTGTTCTTCTCAGTCAAAAAATGGCAGTCCCTTAGGACGAAAGATTTTAAGAGGCCAGTCGTACTTTGCCCATGCCAGTAATAGAAATTCTCCTTAAATTTGTGGACAAATTTATCATTTACCTGCTGTAAGTTGAGGTGTGAGCAGATACGTCTTTCTGATAGTCAGGTTCCCTGTATTTTTTTGGCTACATTGTATTGAGTCCTTTGGTACAGCAGATGTGTGGTCGCATCCTCGGCTCATTTTATTGACTATTGTAGGCTGTTGATTATGTAAAGCTAACTTCTTCTGTTACCTGATAGTGGACTAGACGACCCTGTGTATATTGCGAAAACATGTTCTAGTATTTTCAAGACCTTTAAAGATTGTTTAACAAATGCGTAATTGGAAAGTTTTCCTAAATTGAGCCCGTCTTGTCTGTAATATTCGTTTACTTAACATACAAAGGTCATATCTAAAGAATAGCGACTAATTAATAAATTAGTTAGAATAAAAATAGAACAAGCAAAGAAAAAATGGTCACAAAATAGTGAGACATGCTAAAAAATGAGAATGGGGACATTATAGTTGTCATCAAGGAGAAAATGAAAAATGGGCCAAATACACAAAAAATCCTAAGAAAACAAAGAAAATACTTGGCAAATAAATTATGAAAAAATAAGACTTGATGATGGTCCGCTAATAATTAAAATAAAAAAAATGGAAAAGCCAGTGGCCCCAATAAAATTCCAGTAAAACTATTAAACTTAATAGACGAACAGGCCCTTTTCAACAACATTTATATAACTGGTGAAATACATAACGTTTAATCTTCATCTATATAAACATACCTAAGAAACCAAATAGAGCAATAGCGCTATTGAGCCACGCACTTAAGATCTTTTTCAGAATAATACATAATCGTGTATATAAAAACTAGAATCAGAAATAAGTGACACTCAAATAAGTTTCAGAAAAGGTTTAGATAGAAGGGAAGCTTTGTTACGGCTAAACGCAAGATGCTTAGATATGAACCAGCTGTTTCTTCAATTTCGATAAAGTTAGACATGAACAATTAAGAAAAATACTTATTAATAAAAATTTAGACAACAGACATTAAAATTGTTTTAACACTCCATTGGAACCAAAAATCTAGGGTAAAAGTTGAAGACAAATTGACGATAAAACAGAAATACGTCGTGGTGTACGTCAAAATTGTAGGGTTGATTTTCGGTAGATTTGTTTACTATACAAATTCAATAGCAAAGGAGACTGTATCATGTCCTCAATTTGTTTAGTGAATAAATCTACTGAAAAGTACTACAAGGAAAACAAAGAGGTGTTGTAATTAAGGGATAAATAGTGAACAAATTGAGAGCATCAAACATTACGCTCTCCCAATTATGAAGAAGCTACACTTTAGGTCACACCCATTAAAGTGCTCACTTTACCTTTTGAACTAATGGTAGCGGCAATCTATTCAACACATCAAAAAAGAAGACTTCGAAAAATTTTTTTTACACTTTCACATCTTATACTATACAATTATACATTATACCACTACCAAAAATTGAGATCTGCTCAAGGTTTTACAACAAAACAATTACGACTACAATTATCAACAAAAACGCCATCATACTGGTCTACGCACCTTAAAAAGATAAACAACCTACTCTATATTTTAATTATCAATGATCACACACCCATGGTAACTATAATTACTCCATCTATTATTCACAAAGAGCCTTTCAAAAGCATCTACACCTCCAAAACAGATTAAGATCATTATTGCTATATCCTACATAAAAACATATACCTGAAACTAAACCTCAAAACCCCAAAGGAAGTTAATCAACTAAATACGTTACTAACAACAGCAGCTCAACTATCCACACATCAATCACAAAAAAATTAACAATAATATCTCCCTTGAACTAAACAGTTAGTTGCTAAAGAACGAGAAATGGCAAAATTTTGCAATGGCAAAAACTCATCATCTATCTATCAGATAAAACGAAACTCAATAATCAAAGTAATCATCTAAAGGCAAAATTCAATAACCTATGAGAAAACTATTAAAACCTACGTATCAAATCTTAACATGTGCGACAATCCAATCTGTATCCCCCTTAAAACCTCAAACAACTTCTTCATCTATAAGACAACTATTATCAGAACTAGGATGGGCTAAGATCGCGAAGGAAAGGGCGCACTTATTTGCTTACCAGCTGAAACTTCTCCTACTTCCATTCCTCTAGTTACACCTAAACATATCAAATCCGAGTTACAACGATTAAATCCCTAGGAAACACCAGAGATAGATCAAATTACACTCAGAATGTTACAACTTACTTAAAAAAAATCATACTCCTGACCTACATCTTCGACGCTATTCTGAGACTTCAGTACTGACCCACAGAATTCAAAAAAGTGAAATAACCCTCATCCCCAAGCCAGGTAAAGATTTGAACTTTGTAACATTTTATCGTCTAATAAGCCTGATATCTGTGATCTTCAAACTCCTCGAAGAGCTAGTACTACAAATTCTTGACCCTAAATTTACACTAACAAACTAGATACCAGACTATAGATTTTTTTTGAGTATTTTTCTTTGGTTGCTCCACTATCACAGTCAAATCGAGGATGTCGCGCAGATGTAATATCCTCTTTGTCTTCTCGGAATCTAAAGTTAAAAAGCATTGATCTACAATAGTACCCTTCATCAAACGTCTCACGGTATATGGAAAGTCATTGTCCAGGGGCTCCTATTTCGATTCCTTTGTTGGGACATATTTTGGTACACCGTACATGATAATGTACAAAGGCTTATTTGTCTTAAACAGACGAATACGATGCTAAATCTTCACTTTTATTAGGCAGTGAGTCAGCCACCAGTAATTTCCAGAGGCAGCGATATAAATGGAGATTTAATTCGATACTTTTTTGGCTATTTGAAGCCAGTTTTCTTGTCATAAATTGCGTTCAACACGCAAGGCCAAACCTCTTTTCAGAATGACAGAAGAAGTCCGTTTCCATGGAAGAGTGCTTACCAAACGGGCATTTTGATGTCGTCTTCGCGGTCACAAAGAATTTCCAAGGCGTTAGCAGTCGGTTTGCAGGTGGTGTTGGCACCTTGGCGCATTTAAGCAGGGGCAGTTGGGGAGACCTCTGAGCGGTGACGAGCTTTTTCAGAGTTACAGCTTAAGAATAACTCATAGAAACATTTCAGGAGTTTTGGACGTATATTAACTCTTGTACTGTATATTAACTCTTTTTACTGCTTTTAACCTTTTTTTGTATTTCGTTTTAGGGTATTTATACCTGCTTCTTTACATAATTTCATATGTAAACTAAGAATTTTGCGACTTCTTTGCTTATTTCTTAAGCAAATTTAACCACGCAATAATATATTTTCTTGTTAGTTATTCGTCGTAATGCTTTCTTCTGTAATTAATCTAATGACCCTTTCGTTGTTGCTATGTTCTCTTAATTTATAAGTATATCTATTTAAATAAATATAAATTATTCAGTCTTTGTATATTTAAATATAGGAATACTGCTATTGAAGTTTTATTCTTTAACGTATTGCTTAGTTTTGTTAATTTATTTAAAATTGCTTTACTTTCATATACGTAATTTTGTATTTATACATTATTTTCAAATTTTTTTAATACAAATTTTCTCCTAATTCTGCGCAATGTGTGGCTCCTAAATGAAAGAAGTTAATAATAAACTATCCTGCGCTTTTATTGCCGCCCCACCATGAATGTATATAACAGGTGTTTCATTGTTCAAGTCATCCGTAATAGACTGAGTACGCTACGGATCGTGCGTTCCTTGTACAGACAACACTCTCTCACGTCTATGTGTTGGCTACTGAACATTTTTATTGTTTTGTCCATGTGTTTCTCAATAAATGACTTTGTAAACCTAGAAAACATTTGAAAGTTGTCTAATATGCCGGTGTAAGAAATGCTTTCTGAGGGCACATTTTATTTATCTGACGATTTAAATTAAACATCCCCTTATAATTACTTTCACCACCAACCTGCACGTTTCCCAAAAATGTACACACCATAAAGTACTATAGTACCATATCTGCAACATAATAAAATATTGATCTTACAAAATCAATTATTGCTATTTACTTTCCTCTCTACAACCTGGAAATTCTTCAAGACTTATGGTGACGTTAATGACCTGCTGATCCTGAAGTGTTTTGAAGCACGTAATGACATATCTGTTTAATTCTATACACAGGTCAAATATAAGGATTAAATGTGTTAACTAGTTGCTCCTCAAGTAGATACTTTACCGGTGCAAAGAAATCTACAGTGGCAGCAATTTTTGATTAATTTGGAACATACTACAACGATATATCGTACGGAAATATTTGCTTTAATTTATCGGAACCACCTTTATCTTGTCTAATTTCCCTGGCTTCATGCATAGCCGCAACTATGATGTCCAAGCAAGATTTATTTTCTTATACTGCATATACAACACATCTAAGTATGCTGAGAAAGAAAAATTATCATTTGTGTACATTGAAATGATATTAAAACAAAAACTAACTAAAACAAAAATTTATCCTAACTTACAATTAGAAAAACTAATGTGAGCTAAATCTCAGTAAGCCAAAATAAGGTACATAGTTACTTAAGGATTATGAAATATCCATTTAGGTATACCAGCTTTAAAATTTATTTCCTGTATCACAATTTCTTATTTATCTGTATTTTCTAAAGAAATATTGACGACTTCTCCACATACGTACGACATTGATATTATTAAGACGTGCCCACGTTGAGATCGTTCCAGCATATGAACCACCAGCTAATATCGTCTGGTAAATCAAATTGCATTGAAGTTATGATGTAGAATATAGCAATAGTAATCCCACCTGGCTGTTTTTGAGCCCTTTAACAGTACTTTTAATATGACCAAGAAAATAAACCAAGTCAGCTATGGACTGATCTGGTGTTAGCTATTGTAGCTTTTCGGTAGTAAATGGTCTAAAATAGACAATAAGGCGGATTTATTTTTAAACGGCTTTTGTAATCTGACCGTGGAAAGGAAAGTCTTTTGTCAAAGTAGCGATGTTCGGGATAAAACAAGTAACCATTAAATCGCTTTGCCAGTTGAAAGGCTACTCTACCCAAACGCCATAGTCTTGTATTTCCCATTTACCACTTACGTAAACTACAATGGGCCCACCTTCTTTATAGAATTGGTCATTTGTAATAAATCTCTAAAAGTACAATAGGATAAAAATTAGTATCAAACCAATTTAGAATATTTCATTGTTTAGATAAACCAAATTTAATGTTTTTTTTAAATAAGAACGTCTTACTGTTTTGTATGTTCTGTTATCTAAAACATTAAAATGGTCTAATGGTAACTTAACGGACCCCCACGTATGAGATAAAGCTTCTTCGTTGTGGCGTTTTCTTGTAGTGTCATTAATCCATTGCTTAAAAGAAAATTTACATAAGTAACACATTAGATTATTAATATATTTAATATATAGTTAAGGCGTTAGTAACAATAGGCTTACGTATTACCCCTTTCATTGTTAAATACAACCAGCAGGTAATATAGGTAGTCAAGTACTTCATCCTAAGCAGTAATAGTTTGCTCGCAATTAGCTAAAAGCGAATGTTAGAAATATGTTTTATTTTCTATTTGTGTTACTTTCCGACGCTTCATCTAAATTAGACACGCCCTATTCTTAAATATTTTGCAATTTATATTTTATTGTTTAAATCAGCTAATAATTTCACATTCAATTTTGTTTAAAAATAAACAATTGTTGACTACAATAGAATTTTTTGTGTGACTTATATTTCTGCTTGCAGCAACATATTTAAAAAAATATTTTAAGTAAAAAATATCATAAATTATGCTATGTTAAAAGCACAGCTTAAGTAAGTACCCTTTGTCGGTGTTCTTCGTCGATATTCAGTTAATACAAAATAACAGACATTAGGTTTATATTTTCTCATTACAGGAAACTAAAATATCAAGTACATCGATTAGAATTTTAGGATAATAACAAACAAATGTTCAGCAAAATAATCCACAACACTTACAAAGCTTTGTGCCAACACTACATTTAATTTATACTCATCACCAGTAGTAATACCAAACCAAATCACAGACTGCATAACCTTAATAAAACTGATGAAACTGTAAAATATATTATTATATCAATACAAGAAGTTTCCTCTCAGGCCACACCAAACCAGAATTCCTCAATATACCATTACATATAACACACGAAACTACCAGAGGTCTAAAAATCCTTGACCGAGACCACCCTAAACAGCTTTTTTCACATCACAAACCTATCGCTAATAATTTCAAGATGCGAAAAATCCATATAAATTACATTTACTACCAGAATAAATAGCTAGACTCAAGTTGTCTTCATTAATGTGATCATAACAATCAAAACCGAAGTAAAACTTCTCGAACACCACTTAGATCGAAACTAAAATAGAAAGCTCACATCTGTTAGTCAACAAATAAATCTAAAATAAAAATTATGTACTGGTTAATCGAGTGAAAATCCACTAATTAAAGCCATCTTAAAACCGTCCATATAGAAATTTGAAGTTGAGCTATAAAGTTGCAGTAAATCTTCAAATACCAAAATTCTAAAAAAATTTCATTAGAAAACGCTGCGATCAATAACTATTTTACCACGATAACTTTGAAATCCCATATATCAAGGAGGTAATCGAAACCTTAGCAAAAAATTGTCGTGATCGTATCTTAAATTACAACAATCAGTTAATAGCTAAGCTCTACAACCTACAGTTAATAAAAAGAAGGCCATAAAAGTCAGGGTTCAAAGATATCATTGAGTAAATTCTGGTAATTGATCAATGTGATAACTGCAGATAATATTGTGGTATTAACTTATTACTTTGTAGTGTAACAGTAGATTGTAAATTTGCAACAAAACCAGTAATTAAATAAATTAAAAATTATAATATTACCCAAGAATATTCAGAAATAATGAACTTAAAACTGAGCGTAAAACAAAGCGATAGTCTGAGTGCCCTACTCTTTAATATACTGATAAACAGCGCTATAAAGAGATTTGAACAACATACAAGAAATACTATAGTTGGGTACAGAAATCGAACACACACACACACACACACATACATACATTGATAAACAGAAATAAAATTTTCAAGAAAAATAATCAACAAAACAAGAAGAAATTGAGTAAGAAACCAGAATCAAAGAGCAAGTGGAGCAAATACCCTGAATGGAACAAAAGAGAACAGGCAGTTGGGTTGGTACGAACATGTGCTTAGAATGGATGCAGAGAGAATTTCCAAACAAGTACTAGAAGCAAGACAGGGGGAACAAGAGGGCGAGGCTAGCCCAGAATAAAGTATATAGAAGAAATAAACAGAGTGGCAAGAGAAAGAGGAATGGAGAAAGGAGAAATGAATAGGCTGACTGGAAGAAGTAGATCGAAGCAACCGGCTCGACGCATAGGGGCGTATGATAAAGAAAAAGAAGAAGATATAAAATGTTACAACAATAAGGTGGGTGCATTTAACATAGAATACCCTTAGCAGTGACATTTAAATTTAAATTTACATAATAAATGATAGTTATTTATTCATAAAAAAACTATTCCATTTAAAAAATTTTTATTTGTTATAGCTGGATCTGCAGGACAATATGAAATACACAGCTTTGTTATACATAATATATCTAACTACAACTAACCTATAATCTAGTGAGGAGTAAGTTACATGTTACACCTTTTTCTTTAAATAATATTCAAAGGTTTTAAATTTTTAATAAATTAAACTAAATCCTGTAGCATTTTTGGTTTAAAGCATGTGTGGATCTTTTTTTGGCAGCACTTGCATATAATACTAGGTTTTGGAAGAACTTTTGAGATATTTTATTGATAAAATCGGTTATTAATGGTACACCGAGTTTCTTGTGAAATTGGATATTACGCATAAATCACAAGCACTTTATTGCGATTCGAAGCACTTTATATGCATATTTTGCAGTTTAGCCATTGTCTTCGATGTATTGCACCAAATAGGGAAGGCGTAAGTGAGTATTGGCCGAAGGATTGATTTATAAATCAGAACTGAACATTCGGTTCTAAGATGAGAATTACGATTCATTAAAGGGTATAACATACCCAATCGGGTGTGGCATTCGTCGAGTTTGTGGGTAATGTGAAACCCCCAGTTTAGCCTAGCGTCCAAGTAGGCACCTAAATACTCCACAGCTGAGTTCTTAGGGTTCCATTTTATCTCATTATTGTTTATTTTGATTGTTGGGAGTTGCGTGTATCGTTTGGGAGTAAACAACTTTGCTTAGGATTTTTACAGAATTTATTTTTATTTTCCACTTGCTAAACCATTCAATCATTAGGTTAAGAGCCTGTTGTAGGTGTGTTGCGGTTTTGGTACTGAAGTCCTGAGTTATGATCACTGTGTTATCGACATACATGGCAAGTGTTAAGTTATTACTTTACAAGTTAAATAATATTGGACCAAATAATTTGCAACTGGAGATTGTTGTATTAATAGTAACTCTGTATGTTATGTTGGACAAAAATGAGAGAGTAATCTTTATTATGTAGATCGGTATATTTAACACGTTTATTTTATAAATAAGTCCTTCTTGCCAGACCCTGTTTAACGCCTTCTCTAGGTCCAAGAAGATACTGGCATCTTACCTTCGTATCCTTTCTCAATTATTTCGCTTATCCTAAGCAGCTGGTGAGTGGTCGAGTGAGATGAACGAAACCTAAATTGATGTGGGAAAGTATGTCCTTTTTCAGTATTATTTCTTTAATTCTGGAAAGTATTACTTTTTCAAGAAGTTTGATCATGGATGATAAAATGCTTCTGGGTCTGTAACTGTATGAACTGCTCTTTGGTTTGGTAGGTTTGTAGATAGAGAGTATAATAGCACTTTTTAATTAGGTGAGATAGTATCCTAGTCGTAAAGAAGCATTACAAGTTGTGGCTAACTAGGCGATATTTTTTTTTGGTTAGTTATTTTAGCATTTCATTTGTTATCAGATCTGGCCCAGGTGGCTTACGGTTGGGCAAGCGTTCAATGTATGCTTTAAGTTCTTGAGTCATGACAGGGCCTATTGTTGCATTTATGACTTGGTAGTCAAGATCTTCATCATACTCCCCTATGTTAGGTGTAAACACCCGCTCAAGATGTGTTGTTATTAGGTTTGCTTTGTCAATGTCAGAAAAGTAAGTAGTAGTATTACCTGTCAGAGGATAGATTTAATTTTGTTTCCGTAATAATCTTTTGATTGTCAAACACATGGTGGAGTTGCGGGGTTACATTTCTTCAAGATAGAAACTATATTTGCGGATTTTTAGGTAGTCAAGTTCTTGCTTGTCTGGATGGCAGAGCCGGTTATATAAAGTTTTAAAGTATGGTAAGCAAGATCTCTGCCAGTCTCTTCTGTATCTATTCTTTAATTTTCTCAGCTCAGGTATAAAGGCAGACGTTCTGGCGTGGCAGAAAGTTTTCTAAATTTCGGGGGTGTAGTTGCTTCTTTAATGTTATCTTGGATTGCAGACGTATAGTTTCGATAGGATTCATCCGTTTTAACTTTTGATTAGGTGTCAATTGGAATGTTTTTCCAACTGATTTTCTTGTAAGCAAGTTTGATTAGAAGAGAAGTTATTTCAGAAGTATTGTACATGAAGATAATTATGGGGAGGTTATCGGAGTCTAGTTCTGGGGTTACTTTTTGGAATATTGGATTATAAAGGTTTTTATATAAGATTATATCTGAAATATTTGGTTGGTGATCAGCTCTATATGGATGATAAGTAAAATCTGTTGGGACTGAGAGCAGTATACTGTGGTGGGTCAGTATGTTATTTAATTTGATTTGTGTCTTGGTAATACACGCTTTATCTATGTTATATCGTGACAGAAATTCTATAAAGATTAAACGTCGTTTTTTTGGCCAGTGGCGTTCGAATTGGCTACTGTTAAATTACTAATTAATGTGTCACTCTTTTGATCCACTAATAAGTTTGTCTAAGTGTGGTATGAGCAGCTCTACTATTTTCTTACTTATGATAGAGATGTAGTCGGTTGGTTCTTGCTTCTTATAGGAAGAGTTTATTGTGAGTTTTAGTCCCTGTTGATTGTGTCCTCAGGGTGGCTCGTTTGACGTGTTTTGTTACTTTAGAGTAAAGTTTTTTTTCTTGGTCGGACAGTTAACGCACTACGGATCATCACCTGGACGTTTAGAGCATTGAGTGTATAAATGGTGGCCAGTGCACTTTACATACCGCTCTTGTGATTGATAGTAGTTACGGGTATGCCCGTACAGTTGACATTTTTTGAACTGGGGTATTTCTTTGGATTTTATTCTTAATTCTACTTCTATCACGCTATATTCTAGTTTTATTAATGCAAATATTTTCTTACCTTTAGGGGTATTGTCAAGATCTACATCACAGAGTAGGATAGGGTATCTACTTTTGTTGTAAATTCGGGCAACTTTCAGTAAGGAAAATTTTTGAGCGATTAATTTATTTTTAATTTCAGCTTCGGTTAGTGGAACAGGAATATTTTGAATTACCACTGAGAGGTTGTTGACTTCCGGTCTTTGAAAGTATCATAACCTAGTTTTGTCTCATTGTAGTGTTTAGTCATTGTCCTGTAATCTTCTGAGGTTGTTAAGTTAATATGCAATTAGGTGTTTCTAATTACTGCTGAAAATTTGCCCTTGGTCTTTTTCTTGAGGTCGGTGATTGGATCTTGGTAGTTTAATTTATCTGCGTCATTCAAATAAATTAATGGGATTTTTGTTTTTGTTACTGTACTGTTATGTGCTTGTTGCGGCCTCGAAGGTGTCCATGGCGCTGATAACCGCAGCGTGTTTGCCTTGATATAATAATTTCCCTGCATTTTCTAGTTGCTCGGTTAACACAAAATATTTATTTTTTAAAAGTAATGTTTTCAACTCAAATAGGTACTTTTTACTGGGTACCGTTGTGGGTGGTGAGAGATCGGAAGAATCTCGCTTAAGGTTTTTGTTACTCATATTGAAGAACCCCTCCGTGAGATTTCAAAAACGGAAATTGACTTCCAGTTGTAATTGTGATTGAATATTAAATTGTTGAATAAATAAATACGCTTGACCTTAAGGCTATTGCTCGGGTACGGCGATGGCGCAAGCAAAATTGGCTCGCACATGTTCATTATGTTTTAATGCATGGGCCGAATTCTCCATGTAAGCTAAAAGTAACGAAAAGTCTAAAGCTTTCATTACTAGATAAAATTAATTTTTTATGGTTAATTTTAAAATATTACAACCAATAATAAGCATTAAAAATTAAAATGTACCATCAAAACTACAATTTAATAATTGTACTACAAAGGGCTTATTTTTACCAATAGATTATAAGTAATTTTTTTATAAATTCAGTAATAAAATGATTATACGGAACATGACAGAGTTTTGCAAACACTCAGACAGTCTATTAGAGTCAAAGTCCTATTCAAAGAAGTAAGGAAGGAATTTGGAAAAAACCCGACTATATAAACTCAGAAATTAGAGTTTTGAGCACAATTTATATAAATTTAACTTGTTTTATATATAAACTTGTTTTCAAAAAGCTAAAGCCCTCAAATTGTAACTTACAATCAGCTTTTAAAAATGATTATATAGAAATTTTACATTAATAATATTTACGGGAGGTAATGTAAAATGCATACTTATTTAATTTACGACTACCATCAAGACTGCAGAATGTGCAACTGACTAAAACTCATGTTAGAGATTCTAACCTGACAAGAATGTAGAAGTAAAAGATAGTGTTTACGTTGCTTGTCTTATTACCGTTCTATTGGATTGTTGCAAACATTTAGAGTAAGTGTAACAAGTTACTCCATATAAATTAATATAAACTAATAAAAACTTTTATTACAGAATAATGAAAAAGCAAATTTTTAATTTTTGACAAACGGGCTTCAAGTTATAGACTAACCAACTTGGTTTCCTACGTCTAATACTGGCGAAGACAACATCGTATCTTTACTTTCTACCAAACTATTTCTTTTTGATATTTAATCCTCTATTTTCTGAATTTCCTTTTCATATTATCTATAGCATTTTATAATTTATATTTGTATGAATTTTTACCCACATACAAATTTTTGTAAATATGTTGATCTTATTCTATAACAGATCAGTTTCATGCACAATATGACTTATTTGCCCCACGTAGATTTTATTACTTATCAATATTATTTCTTACATAGAGCGCTTTTACACTTATTTGTTGAAATATAAAATTGTTTATTTGTTTTTGATCCACCAGTTTAGAGTTTTGATTTTCAACTTCATAACACTGCAGATCGTCCTTTAAAGATCATTTTATACTTAATCTATGTAGGTGTACACAAGTGTTAATTACATGGGCAGGTTGTCTAGCAATTAATTTCTCACGTTCTTTGAAGTTACTCTTATACGATTAAAGATAAATTCTTTCATCACAGTACATCAAGAACTATATATAATAATAATTAATTAAAAATATGCTGTTCATACACTAAATTATAAAATCCACTTAGAAAGTTGTTCTAGAATTTCAATTTTAGCTTGTACCACTTGCGGGGTTTCGTCATCTTGTTCTTCTCCCAATTCCGCACAGTGTGTGGCTCCTAAAGGAGAAAAGTTAATATTAAACAATCGTATGTTTTTATTGCCGCCCCACCATTAATGAACACGACAGGTGTTTCGTCGTTCAGATCATCCATAACAGAATCAGTACGCCACGGATCGTGCGTTCCTTGTACAGACAACACCCTTCTCACGTCTGTGTATTTACCACCGAACATTTTTGTTGTCCGATCAATGTGTTTTTTAACAAATGACTTCGTAAACCTACAAAACGTTTAAAAGATAACTAAAAACCCATGTATAAAATGCTTACTGAGGACATATTTTATTTAATTGATAATTCAAATTAAATATCTCCTTATAATTACTTTCTCCAGCAACCGGTACGTTTCCCAAAAATGTACACACCATGAAGTACCATTGAACCATATCTACAACATAGTGCAATAGCCATTTTACCCATTTTAATCATTGTTATTTACCATCGCCTCTACAACTTGAACTTTCTTCGAGGCTCATAGTGACGTTAATGACTTGTGACAATCTTTCAAGTGGTGATCCTGAAGTATTTTGTAGCATGTAATGACATATCTGTTTGACTTTATAGACAGGCCAAACTTGAGGATTAAATGTGTTAAGTATTTGCTCTTCAGGTAGAAACCGTTGGTTTGTACCGGCGCATAAAAATCTACAAAAGCAGCAATTTTTGGTTAACTAAGAACGTTACTTCCAAGATCATATCGTACGGGAACATTTGCTTTAGCTTATCGACACCACTTTTATCTTTTCTAAGTTCTCTAGTTTCATGAATAGCTGCCACTATGATGTCCAAGCAAGATGGGCTTATTTTCTTATATTGGTTATAAATTACGTCTAAGTATCCTGAGAAAGCATTCATTTTGTAAATGCGTTAGTTGGCATCATGAAAATAGTAGCAAAACAAAAATTTACTAAAAGGAACAATAATCTGTACATGTAGCTGAAAAACTATGTGGATTAAATATTATAAAGTTGAAACAGGATACGTAACTATAAAAAGACTTTCAATCGTCCTGATTGTTTTTTGTGTGTTAATGATTCTTTTACCTTTATCTTCTAACGAAACTTCAGCGACTTTGCAGCATATGTACGACATTATCATTATGTACGTACGATAGTTGACACCATTAAAATAGTAGTAAAACAATAAATAGGTAAAGGAAACAATAGTCCTGACATATAACTAGAAAAATTAATGTAGGACAAATATTACTAACAATAAGCCAAAGTGGTAATTATATAAAAATTATAAATTATAATAATAAGCATATTAGTTTTAAAAAATTTTTTCTTGTGTCACGATGTTTAGTTTACCTTTATCTTCTAAGGAAACTTCAATGACTTCGCCACATACGTACGACATTGATATTATGTGAGGATACTTAAGACGTGCCCACGTTGCCATCGTTCCAGCATATGAACCGCCAGCTAATATCGTCTGGTAAATCAAATTGCAGTGCAAGTTGCGATGCAAAATATAAAAATTATAATCTCACCTGACCATTTTCGAGTCCTTTAACAGTCCTTTTAATATGACTAAGAGAATATACTAAGTCAGCCATGGAATGATCGGGTGTTGCATATTGTAGAGTTTCTATAGTATATGGCCTGAAACGAATAGTAAATCGCGTGTAATTTGCAAATTAATTTTATAAACTGACGGTGCAAAAGGGAGACTTTCGCCAAAGTAGCGATGCTCGGGATAAAACAAGTAACCGTTAAATCGTTTTGCCAGCTGAAAGGCTACTCCACCCTTTACGCCATAGTCTTCTATTTCCCATTCACCACCGACGTAAACAACAATTGGCCCACCTTCTTTATAGAATTGGTCATTGGATATATATCTCTAAAAGTTCAGTTGAATAAAATGTGACATTTGAATATCAAACCAATTTTAAATACTGAATTAATTGAAGTAAATATGTTTTAATTTGGTTGTCTTACTGCTTTGTATGTTCTGTTATCTAAAACATTAAAATGGTCTAATGGTAACTCAATGAAACCCCACGTGTGAGATAGAGCCTCTTCATTTATGCGTTTCCGCTTAGTGTCATTAACCCATTGCTTAAAAAATTGAGGACAGTAGCATGGCAGATTATTATTATGCTTATTAGATAATTAAGAAGTTAGTAATAAAACACATCATATATTACCCCTTGCACTGTTAAATATAAGCAATAGCTAATACAGCAAACCAAGTACTTCATTCTAACGACCATTTGTAATAGTTTGTTTGGAATTATTTGTAAGCAAATTTTATAGATATATTTTATTTCCTCTTTGTGTTAGTTTCCAACGCGCTAACTAAATTATATGCGCTTTTCTTAAAGATTTTGCATTTTATAGTTCATTGTTTTAGTCAACCGATAACAACAGAAACAAATTTTAATTTAACAGTTTGAGTCAGAATAAAAAATGTTTAAAAATAACTAAAACTTGTTGTATATTTACTATATTAAATGTTATTTAATGCATTTTTGTAAGCAGGTTTAAAAAATATTTTTAATTCAATAATATCAACAATTTTGTTATTATAATAAAAGACTAATTAATATATTAACAAATTGATAATAAGAACGTAATCCTAAAAATTTATTCACCTCTGATAGTTGTAGATGTTTCGACAGCCTCAACGAAGTGGTCAAAAATAGAAAAATTTGAAAAACAATTGGATACCAAAAAATTGAACGTACCCATTTATCTCATTTAATATGAAAATACAACTGTGGAAAGGTATCATTTTTCTAATTTTTAACACATTTCTATGAGCTCTACAGCGCAAGTATAAATCGATTCATTTTAGACATTTAATATAATTCATCTGTTCGTTTTTGATTGCCTCCCTTCTTTATTTTTCTTCTTGTTGTTTTCTACTTTTGTGTTGCTACTAATCTTTCGTTTTTAAACTTTCTCAACTGTTTTTTTATAATTTTAGTTTAAAATTCTAGTTAAGATTTCTGTGTTCTATTTTTTATTTATGTTAGAAGAAATTAATTCGTTAAAATAAATAAACAATTAAAATAAAATTAAGATACAAAAATTAAATTTATTTACTTAAAATTTAGTACAACTAATGTAAATGGTATTAAGAATCGTATTATTCAATGTAGTCCTCATCAGCGGCCACGACCTTCTCAAGTCAGGACCTAAACCCGCTGCGGGCCAACAACTTCCTCCCTGTCCATGTAAGTCATTAACTCTATCATGAGAGCCGTTAAGCTGTTCTTGGTTTTATAATGCTTCTTGTGACATTTTTCTCAACGAGGCTTCATGTGTAGTAATCAAAAGAATTACAGTCGATGGCCACAAAGTGGAATAATTGTATAGCTGTGCTTGTGGTTTTCAGTGTCTTGTGAGTTGGAATACATATTTTATATTACATATACCGTCTCTATCCGTGGCTTAAAACTGTCTCTAGCACTTTGATATAGCTGTTGGCAGTACCTCTCGGTCTTCCGCAAAGAAGTAGGGCTCCGTGACATAACCTTCGATGTTCATAGGACTCGGCAGTATCACAAAATAGGGAAACTTTCTATGTATAACGGTAGGCAACTCAGATGTAATACTTAACGGTTCATTACTGCCTAAGTCATTAACTTCTTGTTTGGCTTGTTTCTCTGTCAACAGTTGGCGATTTCTTAGAACGAAAGGCTGGTAGGGTAGGTTTTGCTATAATCCTAGAATGACCTTTGTTCTTACCACGTCCATTTTTTATTAGGTTAGCCACGCTCCGTTCAAAATACTGATTAATATTCTGATTTAATTTGCAGACGAATATATCAATTTTCTTGTGATCTCTTGCCGTGTGTTGCCCTGTCAGTAGCTACTCCGTTTTCGTGGTCAGGTATCCTGTACTTCTTGCTTACGTCGTAAATTTGGCTTTCTTTGTAGATACAACACGCAGTAGTGCCTATCTGCTGCGAAATAATTTGATAGCAGATCTCTAGTCGTATTTTCGGCCAATTTTCGCCATGCGGATTTCTGCTTTTTCCCAATATAACATTTTTTTAACCCCTTTATTTACAATCTGTAATCTAATTATACTATGGACAATAAGTAGTTGGTGTGTATATATTATAAGCAATGAGCAAAAACATGCTAATGAACATGCAGGGTCAGGCTCCAGTAAGCCCCCCTATAATTAATACACTATACTGCTAGCGAATGATTTGAATTGAAGGTACTTTAAGTAATTAAGTAATTTATAAACTAATAGAATGGCACTGGAATAGCTTAATGTTCAAGAACAGCATTGAAACGCGTTGCTAGTTCGTTTGGTTTAAAACGCTTTAGGAGTTTTGGGCGATCTGGTTCGTTCATTAGAGAATGTACAAGGTCGTTAGTGTGTGCTGTTAATCGGTCTTTGTATTGTTGGGCAATTTTCCCTATTTCTTCTTTAATGGTTGGGACACTTAAGTCACTTAAAATCACTTTGTTCGGCACATACCTACAGCCCGAAGCACTTTATTCTGGAACCTCTCGATGATGGCCAGGTTGGTGTTGCTAGCAATTCCCCAAAGTGAGAGACTGTAGGTCCATATTGGTTTCAGAATCACCTTATAGAGCAATAGCTTATTTTCTAGCGAGAGTACAGTTTCTTACAATCATCCAGTATAGTTTCCTGTATTGTATCTCTCGCTGTTTGCGTTTATTAAATATGTGGGTTCTCCAGGTCAAGCGTCGGTCTAGATGGAGTCCTAAATATTTTGCGGAGTCTGTGTGTTTTATTTGTTGTCCATTAAGTGAGGTCGGTGTACAGATATCACGGTTCATGGTGAACGTTACATGTTGGGATTTGGTTTCGTTTACTGAGATTCTCTATACCTTGAGCCATTGCTGCAATTTATTCATAGCGGTTTGCAGGTTGGAAGTTGCAGTATTAGGATTTATGTGCGAAGCTAGAATTGCCGTATCGTCAGCAAAAGTGGCGGTTGTAGTTAGGCTTGTAGTTGGTAAGTCACCCGTGAAGAGTAAGTAGAGGATAGGTCCTAGCACACTGTATTGGGGGACTCTCGAGAGTATTGGGTGGAGGTTCGTGTGTTCATCTTGATAATTAACGAAGTAATGTCAATCCGTTAAGTAAGACTTTAGTATTTCATGGTATTCGTATGGTAGATATTTTTTTAATTTATAGAAGAGGCCCAAGTGCTATACTTTATCGAACGCTTGTGAAATATCTAGAAACGCAGCGGAGCAATATCGATATTCATCTAGGTCGGTATGAATTTGATCTACAAGTCGATGTATTTGTTCAATAGTTGCATGTGAGTGTCGAAAACCGAACAGGTGCTTGGGTATCAATTCTAAATCATCTAGGATTGGTTGAAGGCGTTTTAAGAACAATTTTTGAAAGACTTTTGATAGGATAGGTAAGAGGCTGATAGGACGATAGGAAGCAGGATCAGTGGGTGGCTTTCCAGGTTTCTGAATCATTGTGACCTGTGCTACTTTCCAAGCCCTTGGATAGTATCTGTTGGAGAGGGTAGCATTGAATAGTTGAGTAATTGCTCGTAGTGCGGTTTCAGGTAGCTGCTGGAGAATTTTTCAAGTGATAAGTTCAAAGCCTGGTGCTTTCTTGATGTTGATTTCTTTTATAATTACTTCTTGTACTTCCTAGCGCTTGAATGGTTTAATCGGTAGGCTCATTTGGAATGGAGATTCTAGAAAGTTGTTTATTTTAGTATCTTCCTCCGGACATTGGCTAGGGTATGGTTGGAATGCGTTGACTAGGTGGTCAGCAAACGTTTCAGCTTTATCCTTACTAGTACGAGCTAATTGGCCGTTTGATTTGGTGATAGGGGGTATGTGAGGTATTGGCCTTTTAAGTTTTCTAACTGCTTTCCACAGAGAATAGTCGGTGGTTTCAGGGGCTGTAAGGTTCGCAAGGTAATGTTGTATGCCTTCGTTTTTAAGTTGTTGTTGAAGTTTCTTTAGTTTTTTTGTTGTCCGGTTTAGTGCTTGTTTGTCTGCTTCTAGATGGGTAATTTGCCAACGTTTTTTGAAACGTCTTTTTTCCATTATCTTGTCTTTTAATAGTGTTGGGTAGTTGATGGTATAAGTAATTTTCATCACAGGGGTGGCTTTCCATGCTACTTGTTGGATTGTACTAGTTAATTGTAGTACAGCTTCTTCAATATCATATTTGGTTTTCAACGGAACTCCCAGGTTCAAGTGTTCAGTTATTATTGTTTGGAATAGGTCCCAGTCCGTTTTAGTGTTCTGAAGGACTGGTCGTGTTTGTATTTGTGTTAGTTCTGAGTGGAGTGTAATTAGAATGGAGAAGTGATCAGCTGCAAGTTTAAAGCAAGATTTGATTGTAAATTGTCTTGTATTTAGCCCTTTAGTTATACAGAAGTCAATTAAGTCTGGAATCTTTCGGCGATCTGTTGGCCAATAGGTTGGTTCGCCAGTTGATAGGTATTGTAGATTGTTTGCATTTATAGCTGCCAGTAGCTCGCGTCCGAAAGTTCTTGTAATACGAGATCCCCAGTCTTGATGTTTTGCATTAAAGTCGCCGGCTGCGAAGAATCTGTTTCCAAGACTTTGGAAGAAATGTGAGTAAGCGTCTTTTTTTGTCGAGTGTTTGTGGGGTCTATAGACGGCAGAAATTTTTAGGATTGCTGTTTTGTCTTCTACTTGGATGGTAGTAGCCTGGAGTTGTTCTGTTTCATATTTAGCCAATTCATGATCTTTTTTGTTAGACTTTATGATAACTGCCGTTATATTATGTCATTTTACTAATGAGCGTGGTTAGGAGATTCATAATAGTCCCCATTTGTGTAATTAAGTTCTTCATCATGGATTTTAGTTCTTCCATGTCGTTTGACGGTTGATTTAAGGCCATTGCTTGTGTTTGTGGGGTTGCATTAGAAGCCAAGTTTTGTGGAGGTTGAGTATTTTGTCTTGCTTGTTCAGCGTATGTGACCCCAGGGATTCTATAATTTTGGGTAGGCGTGCGGGGGTGTGTAACAGCGCTTCTTAATCTTGGGAAGAGTTTTTCTTGGAGCTGTTTATATACTATGCATCCACGATAGTTAGCAGGATGACCCTCGCCACAGTTTACACATTTAACTTGATCATCTTTAGTTACTCTCGGACATTCTTTGGTAGGATGACTTCCTATACATTTGACACAACGAGATGTTTGTTGGTAATAGTTCTTGGTATGTCCGAACCTTTGGCATTTGGCACATTGTGGCAGTGTTCTTTTAGCATGTGGCGGATCAACAGTGATTCTTGTGGTCATGAATAGCGTGGTTTTATAAATTTCTTTGTTGTTTTCTTTTTGTTTCATTTCAACAATAAACATGGGGAGAGAGGTTTTGTTTAATTATTGTTTAATATTCCAAATAGTAACTATTTCGTAACCAAGATTTTCTAGATTCTGTTTTATTTCTGCAATGTCTGTTGAGTGATGGATATTTTTGGATTACTACTCTGAATGTTCGTTGTTGCTTTGGTTTATAAGTATGAAATTTTGTGCTTTTATGTAAAAGGTGTTTAATAATAGTTGTATAGATTTTACTTGTGTTGCTTTGGATTTTGACTTGTTCGTTGGCAAGTGCTTTTAATGTGTAATTGTTTTTGGTGATTTCATTCAGTAGTGTCGTTAGAGGATTAATGTTTTTGACATCGGATACGTAGATATGTGGAGGTTTGGGGTCCTTCTGAACGATTGTTGTCTGTGTGGTTGTCATCTATTTCAATATTTAGTGGGTCATATCTATTAGAAGTTTCAACTGGGTTGTCTAACCAATATTGTTTTTTTTCTCTTGCCTTTGATTATTTGTAGTGTCTTCAGGGCTCCAGGGTCTTTTTTTGTAATTTATAGTGTGTCATTCGTTGCCTGCCACATTACTAGCTAAAGGCTCGTAGAGGGTTGATGCTGATTTATCGGGTACATATTTGTCATAGGTCCATGGTAAGGATTTGGTTGGTACATGGGAGGTTGGGATTGTATAGGAAAAGTTTGTTGTTGTGATGCATTTTAGGTTTGATATTGAAATTGCTGTTGTAGGTTGGTTTAGTTTGGATATGAATTATAGTTAGGTTGTGAATAGGACATATTTCATAATTTAAATATTTGCGAGATTATTTGCGTTCAATTTAAATTAATTTGTTTATAAAACAACAAATAGTGAATGATACCTGTGGTATCAGTGACCTTACGGTCAATGATAACGGTTAACACTCGTATTACAGCCGACACTTATCGCTGACGTTCTTTACGCTTCGAAAGCCAAGCGCGAACAAATTAGGATTTGTAATTTGGAATACGTATAAAATGACTCGTAATTCTAATTATAATAGAAATTGTAGGCCTGACCTTAGCAGCAGGTAGAGAGTTTTGGGGGACTTATTATCGGAGCGTGGCACTCGACCGTCCGCTCCGAAGCACAAGCGTGGAATAATACAACATTAAAAATTCGTATTTACGTCGAGTGTCTTGTATATATTATTTAGACATTCTAGAACCCCCAAAAACTTTAAGGACTGTATAACAAATTTCTTGTTGCAAAAACTACAGATACAACTAAATCTGTTGTGTTTTATGTGTAGAAAATAAAAGTAAACAGCGATAAATCAATATAAGTAACGTTTACTACCAGACTACGCCATCAAAAATATTATCATACCCATTAAAATCGAAGTAGAACAGTTCGGATACGACCTAGACTAAAAGTTAACATAGAAAGCTTTCATAACAGTTATATGTCAACCAATAAACCAAAAATTAAAAAATATATTGGTTAATCGAGTGAAAATCCAAGAGTCTGCCTCATAAGCTACCAAAAATTAAAACCATCTTAAAACGGTACGTATAGAAAATTAGGGTTGAGCTATGGGGTTGCAGAAAATTTTCAAATACCAGTATTCTGAAAACAATTCATTCGAAGATGCTGTAGTCAATAACTAATATACAGTAATACATCAGTAATCATACTTTCCGCAATGACTTTGAAATCCCATACAACAAGGAAGTAATCAAAACCTTAGCTAAAATTGTCATTAGCTAACCTTTACAATCAATAGTTAATAAACAGAAGACTATAAAAGCAATGGTCCGAAGATCTTATTGAGCAAATGCTAATGACCCATCAATGTGCTAACTGTATTTAATATCATGGCAGTTACTTATTACTCTGTTGTATAATAATAGATTGTAAATTTTCAATACAAAAAACTAATAAAAAAATTAAAAATATTGTTAAAAATTTTATAAAAATAAAGTGGATGTATTTAAGAAGGAAGACTTGTAGCCGTTATATATAAATTTAAATTTTCAGCGTATTGGTTGATTATCTCAGTTAAGTAAGGGATATTAAGGTCCCTATGCAGAGTTTGGTTGGATATATACTAAGGAGCGGCTGCCATAGTGCGGATGGTTTTTTATTGGAAGCCCTGGATAATATCAGTGTTTGATAAAGTAGCACAGTCCCATAGCTGGCAACCGTAGGTCCATATGGGCCGAATTATACACTTGTATAGCAGTACTTTGTTGGCTAGAGTAACGGCGAGTTTCTTCCAATGAGCCATTATAGCTTCTTCTTTGCTAATATGTGTTTTCCGCGTAAGTCTATTGTCCAAGTGGACCCCAAATATTTGACATCATTGGACTGGGGGATGGGTATATTACGGAAACTAACGGGTGGGCAGGTTTGGTGTCTGGTCATAAATGTAATGTGGGTTGCTATATTTTCATTGACTTCGATTTTTTACTTAGTTAGCCACTGTTCTATTTTATTTAAGTCGTCCTGTAAAGAAACTGATGCTGCTACCGCGTCTTCATTGCATGTAAGTATCGCTGTGTTGTCAGTGAATGTACCAATTTTTATTTTTTCTGTAGTAGGTAGGTTATGGGTGTATAGGAAGCATAGTAGAAGCCCTAGCACGCTTTACCGGGGTACACTTGTAATGATGCCTTTAATTTGAAATACTTCCTTACTATACTTGAATTCCCGTGAGGGGTTGCTAGTCCCCCATCGGGCGCCTCCTCAGGTGGCGGATAGAGGAATGCCTCCCAGATATGGGTGGTACCGGGGAAATAAAATACCCGGGGCGGACCAAAACTAGCAAAGGACACGACGGTTCTCCAGTAGGAGCGGTACTCCGACAGCGACTGTACCCCATGTTAGGGGCGGCTGAATTACTATCTCCCAACCCGTCTGGCCAGCATGGGAAGATTAGACCAACCACCCCCTTTATTTAGCAACAATGTCAAATTACAAAACAAAAAGATTTATACCCCAGGTGAGTAGGGCTACTAGTCCAGAATCTCACACTGATGATTACACATCAGTCTGTCTCAAGGATTCTGGGGAGACACAAATTTGACAACTGCAAAAACATTAAGCACACACAGAAATAAGACTAAACTAATGATTGCTACATACAACATACGTTCACTAAACAAAGATGAAAAATTATACGAACTCGAAGAAGAACTTAAAAACATTAGATGGGACATAATAGGCTTAGCTGAAATTAAAAGAAAAGGCGAGCACTGCCTAACGCTAACATCAGGACACATACTATATTACAGAGGTGCAGAAACTGAGGAGTAGGTTTTATAATAAATAAGAAATTAAAAAATCACATAAAGAGCTACAATTCCATATCGAAAAGAGTAGCCTATATCATCCTAAATATATCTACATTCTGCAACATGAAAATTATTCAAGTATACGCTCCAACTACAAAATATGATGACGAAGAGGTAGAATCGTTCTATGAAGAAATTTCAGTAGCAATAAAGAATAACCACTGCCAATATACACTCATAATAAAAATAGAACCAAGCGAAGATAAGATCGGAATCCATGGGCTAGGGAAACGAAATGAACGTGGACAAATGCTCATGAATTTTGCAGAACAACAAAATGTATATGTAATGAATACTTTCTTTAAAAAGAAACCCAGTAGAAAGTGGACATGGGTCAGCCCTAACGGAGAATATAAAAACGAAATAGATTACATTTTATCATCAAATAAAGATATTGTTAAAGATGTAACACAACTAAACAATATTGGCATAGGAAGCGACCATAGGATACTGAGAACAAGAATAGAAATAAAAACGAGATTGGAAAGAAAGAAAAGAATTAGTACTCCAAAACAACGATAGACACAAGGATTTTAAAAGAAAAGCAAGCACAGTACGAATACGAATTAAACAAGAATTTAGAATCCTCTGAAATACAGGAAATGACAATGAACGACATGAATACTACCATAAACAAATGTATGTTAGACGCAGGCCTTAAGTAGCCGCAGCTCGTAAGAAAAAAGAAAAAAGTTGGAGTGACAGAACAGAAGAACTATTCCGTATAAGACGAGAACTGTTGAAAAACGGAAAACGGAACACGATAGAATTTACAGAAACCAATAAGACACTGAAGAAATCAATAAGAGAAGATAAAAGGAAACAGTTAGAAGCACAAATTGAAAAAATAATCCAAGAAAATAAAAATATGAAAAGCATAAGAAGATCATTAGGTAGAGCAAATATCACAGCATTTAAAGACAATGAGGGAAAAGAAGTAAGAGATAAAAACGAAATTTTAAGGACCATAGAACTATACTATGAAAAGCTATACAAACAAAAAAACGAAACGCCGAAAGATGTGAAACAGGAATTAAAAAAGAAAATAATAAATGTAAATTCAGAGGATATCCCAGAAATTACTAATGAGGAGATGAAATTCAACATAAAGTCCATCAAAATCACAAGTGCCCGGACAAGATGGCGTAATAGGCGAGTTAATAAAGAAGGAGGAGATACGATAATTCAAGCATTACAAATATTCTTTAATAAATGTCTGGAGGAAGGAAGGATTCCTGATGATTGGAGCAACGCACTAATTATCCTCATATACAAAAGGAGACAAAACAATACTTGATAATTATAGGCCAATATCTCTATTGCCCCAAATATACAAACTCTTCACAAAAATCATAGTAAACAGATTAGATGCAAAACTAGAATTCTACCAAACGATCGAACAGGCTGGATTTAGGAAAAATTTCAGCACAAACGACCACATCCTCACAATAAGAACATTAATAGAAAAAGCCATCGAATACAATTTACCTTTATATATGGCGCTGGTCGATTTTGAAAATCTTTCGACTCGATTGAATTGTGGGCGATAGAAAAAGCCCTGCAAAACAGTAAAATAGACTATAGATACACTAAAATGATCCACTCCATCTATGAAAAATCAACAATGACAGTGAGGTTACACGAAAACACTAATAAAATCCCGGTCGGTAGAGGAGTACGGCAAGGAGACTCGATGAGTCCTAAGTTGTTTATAACAGCACTAGAAGATGTGATAAAGTCACTTAACTGGGAAAACAAAGGAGTGAATATAAATGGCAAAATGCTCAATCACCTGGCCTATGCAGATGACCTAATCATCATATCAAACTCAGCAGTGGATCTACAAAACGTGCTCGAAGAACTCAAGAAGAAATCAGCAAAAGTTGGGCTAAAAATAAATAAACAAAAAACAAAAATAATGACTAACCAACAAGACAACATAAACATAAAAATTGACAACCAAACTGTAGAGACAGTACAAGAATATGTTTATTTAGGTCAATTGATAACATGCAAAAAATTTAACCAAAATCTGGAAATTGATAGACGCATACGCCAAGCATGGTCGGCCTTTGGGAAACAAAATAAAATACTAAAAAACCAAACAATCCCCTTAAAACTGAGAAAAGCTGTGTATGACCAATGCGTACTCCCAGTACTTACTTACGCGGCACAAACATGGACATTAAACAAAACATTAATGGGAAAACTTGCCAAAGCCCAGCGAGCAATGGAAAGGCAAATGCTAAATATAAAGTTGAAAGATAGAATAAGAAATGAGAGTATAAGGGAAAAAACAAAAGTAATAGACGTCAAGAGATATGTAGCATCATTGAAATGGAGATGGGCAGGCCACACCATGAGGCAAAAAGATGAACGATGGAACAAGGAAATACAGGAATGGAGACCATGGACGGGCAGAAGGAGTGTGGGCCGCCCACAAACCAGATGGAAAGATGACATAAAATTAATAGCAAGATTAACATGGATAAAGACAGCTCAAGACAGAGACAAATGGAGATTTAAAGTGGAGGCGTATGTCCAACATTGGATAGATACAGGCTGATAAAGAAGAAGAAGAAGATACTTGAATTAAAATGTTTTTGAGTAAGATATGAAAGTAATAGTAAATATTACTCACAGGGCAACGTTTTCTTGAGTTTATAAAGTAATCCTCTATGCTACACTCTGTCGAAAGCTACAGAATTTTTTATATTGAAATGCAGTTTAAATGATGTTTGTTAGTCTATGGCATTGTTGAATCGTTGAGTGCTGATGTCCGAAGCTAAGTTGATGATTAAGTATCCATACGTCTTGCAGCAAATTTTCATTAATACGACGTAGAATTAGATTCTCAAGCAACTTTAACACCAGTGGCAGGAGGCTAATTGAACGATAGGAAGTGATTTCATTGGAAGGTTTACCAGATTTAGGGATATGAATTATCTGTGCAAATTTCAATTGTAGCGGCCAGTAGGTAAGACTAAGGATTCTGTTAAGAGGATTTGTAGAAAACGAATTTCGTGGTCAGGTAACTGTTTGAATACTATTGCCATTATGAGGTCGTGACCCAAAGCTTTTTTATCTTTTAGTCATTTTAATTTTTGATTAATTTTTTGCGATCGTATTTTGCGTATTAGTGATTGATAGTTGGAGTGGAGTTTTTAGTTGTTTTTCCACCTCTTCATTAATTTAATCAGAATTCGGTTGGAAGACGCCTTCCAAGTATTGTGCAAATGCGTCCGATTTTTCAGTCAGATCGTAGCCATAAAGTTCCTTGATCACGTATTGGAGGAATATGGGTTTTTGGTTTTTTAATGACCTTGGTGGTTTTCTATATTGAATTATCGGTGATTGTTAGTGATTTCAAATACGTTTTGTACAGCTTGTAATTTGTTTTGAATTTTATTATTGAGTAGATTGAACCTTATTTTATCTTCGACACTGTGTGTGCGGTGCCATTGTGCCCTTGTTTTTCTTGTTTTATTTACGATTTCTATAATTTTGTTAGGAATGTTGGGACTATGGATTTCAATGTTTGTTGACTGGGATATGGCAGTCCAGCCCGCATTCTGTATTGTAGTTATGAAATGGTTTGTAGCACACTTTAGATCTTTTGTGGTGTTCAGACTTATGTTACTATCGAGGTGTTGCTCAATGTAAGCCTTGAAGGTGTCCCAATCTGTCTTCTATTACTGATCGAAGGACCGAGTGTTTTGTAAATTACACTTGTGTTAATTGTGGCTATAATCGGAGAATAATTAGACGTAAGATCGTAACTTAAAGTAACGTCCATGTAGTTGTAGGAAAGTCCTTTGGTGATAAAGAAGTCCAAGATATCTGGGAATTTGCCTGGGTCAGATGGCTAGTAGGTAGGGCTTCCAGTGGATAGATAATTGTAATTGTTGTCAGTAATAAGTTTAAGGTGTGCTCTGCCTTTTGTTGTTATTAGTCGGAATCCCCAGTGAATATGCTTTGCGTTAAAGTCTCCAACTCCTAAATTTTTGGCCTAGTATGTCAAAAAATGACTGCAACATTTGGTAACTTACATTGTGCCTCGGGGGGCTGAAAATAGTAATGGAGTTGTGAGCCTTTCAACCTGGATTATCGTGGCTTGTAAGAATTCTGTTTTGTATTCTGGTAGTTCCGAGTGAGTAATAGAATTGCAAATAATTATCACTGTATCACCGTGCGCAGTATTATATAAGTGCTCGGTGTGATACACTAAGTAGTAACGTATTTGTATGTACGATCTGTTTGTAAAATGACTCTCTGAACCGAGAAGAGTCTATATTGTTAATATGCAGGAAATTTTCAATTTTAAGGTTTTTATATTGCAGTCCATTGGCGTTCCATAATGCTATACAGAGAAAGTTAGGCAATAGTGAGTTAATTTGGTTATGAAGGTATTTAACATGTTTAGGATTATACTATTTTGTTAAAGGAGCTGATTGAATAGGTTTTTAAATTCGTTAAGAAATTTTTGGAGTGTTAAGTTTTAATTTAGATGGTGGTGGTTTGAAGCTATTTGGGAGCAGGTTGGATTAGATGAGGTTGGTTAGGGAGTTGTTGAACAGGTTCTTATCTGTTCAGATATGAAAAATTTCGTTTTGTTGGTTGAAAATGAAAGGGTTTTCTAACTGTCACTTTGTTATTTAGTTGGTATTTCTTTTGAAGTTCTTGATTACAAGATCTTTGTGTTGCGGGATAATCATAACCATAGTATGTGTGCTAGTGTAGATGTTTTTTAAAGTCTTGGTATCAAGTTCACACTGCATGTGGTCACTTTATGTTCAGATGTCCATAATTTGGCATTATGCATTGTACTTTTTGTATTTCAATAAGGATAAATATGACAACTAGATTTTAATCGTATTGAGCAACTCATTAAGTTGTGAATATCAAGATCACGTAAAATATTGTAAGTAGTTATCTGAGATGCATTTGTTTTACGTTGATAACATATGACGTACTATAGTGTCGTACAGCTCATGTTGAGAAGCTGTTAACATCAAATTACTTGAAGTGGAATATCAATAGATTTTAACACTACCTTGTTTCATTATATTTGTTCATGTCTCAGGAGTTCTTGCGTTTATCTTTACTATATTATCAGTTAGGCTGATACCTTCAACTAAATTATGGTCGCTGCAGTTCAATCAGTGCTCCGCCCACAAGGCTTTACAAATAGTTATGAGGTTTGTCATGACATATAGACTATGGATATATATACGATATATATATATATATATATATATATATATATAATTAGACGTGCGTTAATCTTTAAAGCTATCATAAGTAACTGTGGTCTTACGGACCAGGGGTTTCAAGACTTCCTTGCGGCCTTGAATTTCATAAAAACCAGTTACTACTAAAAATACTTTTTAATTAGAAGAAAATTTGTACCTACAATTTTGTCATAATGAAGTGAATGAGCACAGAATTAATTTAGAAAGTTATTACAAGATCCTTTTTTACTCATTATCATAACAAAATGGTGCAATTTAGATGTTATATTATTTGCAAGACACTGATATCCTTTCTATTAGTATATATTTCTACTTTTGATAGGATAAATATAAAAGTTTAATCATTGAGCAAAAAGTTGTGAATACCAAATCACTAACAATATCTAATTTAAAGTTATTAGATGCATTTATTTTAGGAAAAGATATGACAATATAGGTAGAAAGCTCGTAATTTGGAAAGGTAACATCAAATTACTTGCAAAATCAATAGATTTTTATGTTTGATCATTTTTATTCACAATTTCGAACCCAACTGGTACGTCACTGGTTTTCACGTTACAACACTGCTCGTTCTAACTAAATTAATGGTCGCGCAGTTTAACTCAGCCGTAGCTCCGCCCACAAGGCTTTTACAAATAGATATGTCATATATATATATATATATATATATATATATATATATATATATATATATATATATATATATTATATATATATATATATATATATATATATATATATATATATATATATGATTTATAATTAGACTCTTAATGTTTAACATAACAAAAAATATATCTATGGGTAACATTTTGGAAGGCTATCAATAATGCGGCACCTTTGTGAGTCGCTATAGTTACCACCTAGCAGAATGTTCTATTGAAAAATGCGGGGACACCCGGAAATAGTCTTGGTAAAGGCTCTGCTACCTGTACTTTCCGGAGTGGTGATAATCACCAAACCCTACGCACTTCGGGTTGGCGCTCTACAGTGGCACTATGCATACTTGAAGCGCTGGTAGCGGTGGTACTGGCTCACGACTTTCCCTTTGTTTGATTGCTCACCATCATAGTCAAATCGAGGACGCCACGCAGATGAAAGGTCCTCTTTGTCTTTTCGGACTGGTGGTAATAAAGAGTACGGGCAGTATGGGTCTGTGGTTGAATTCCTTCCTCATACGTCTCACTATGGACGGAAAGTAATTGCCCAGGAGTTCTTGTTTTAACATCTTCTCTGCAAATCAAAGCGAGGAATCGAGTAAGCCACCGGTAATCTCTAGATGTAGCAGTAGGCATGGAGATGTCATCCACTACATTTTTAAAAAGCCACTTTTCTTCTCATTGCCTTCTGCTTGAAAGGCCGAATCTGTTTACACAATGACAGGAGAAGTCCGCTCCGATAGAGAAGCATTTAATTCGACAAGTTGAATATCCAAAAGGGGGCTGGTAACGACGCAATTGCAATGTCGTCTTGGCAAGTACTGCAGCTTGCAGGCAGGTTTAAAGCCCTCCTGATCTCTGGAACTGGATAGAGCAGATGAGACGTGTTCGAGATCGAGATCATCGTGAATGCTGACGATGGTTAGAGTAACTTTAGTCTATCGACGTTGGTTTTGGAGGCGTTCTCACTGAGGTCATTGAAAATTGTTTCAATTGACTTGGAACGCCTCTCAAGCGTTTGCGCTAACTACGGATTTCCACTGTAAAATTCAGACATCTAACAATGTACCGGCTAGAAGACACAGGGGACTCGCTCAAACTCACGCGCAGGGTCTGCACTACCCGCTTGCGTATGACTGTAATTTTTTATTTTTGTACTGCATGTTAATTATTTTGATAGCTTCCGGTATTCCTCTTGTACTTTGTTTTAAAGAAGTATATATCTGCTCCTTCACGTAATTTCATATTTATTGGAAATATTTTTTTTGTAACTTACCTGTATCTTCTTTTTGAAGAAATTTACTTAGATGTTTTCTTGTAAGATATTTATCGTAATATTTTAGCTTTTATTTTTATTTTTATACATATTTAACTTCTACTAAATTATTTCTATCGTGTACTAATATTTGATATCTTCTCTTCTAATTATTTCTTTGATATTGCCTTTTGAATTTTATAATTTGTATTTGCTTCTTATCTTTATTTATGTACATGCCAATTTATTCTTTCATATTCTTATGATTGATTAGTTTTACAATGTCATTTTCATGTATTTTTAATTTTTACTTTGTCATGTAAAATATTGTCTCATGCGTAACATATTTTAATTATATTAGGGTAAACTATACAGTTATTGGCTACTTAAGAGTAAACTGACTTTTAAATTTCTGTACTTTCTTCGATTTCACAAACTCTCAAATAATAAAACCTTCATCAGCTCCGGATTTTATCATCAGAATTAGATTATCAATATGTTTTTGAAATACAGTGTTGGCCATGGTGGCCATTGCCATGCAAGATTGAACGGTTATCTGACAGTCGACTTAGTTTGTGATTATATTGCAATCTAGTGACAAAGACAGTAATTAACGTCGAAACAAGAGACTGAAGAAGGTATGGTCAAAAATACTCTTAATATGAGAGTATATATAGATATTGGCCAACTGTTCGCTGGCTAATAACTATACCGTTTACGTAGATTTTCTTATTTACCATTAACAATCCTTACTTATAGTGCTTTCAGTCATAGTTATTTTTGTTATTATGATTCTTTATTGGCAATCAGAATGAAATACAATCTATCAGCCAATTAGATGGCTAGTACATTGGTATAAATAATGTCCAATAATAATGACTTGGAGAAGCTAACATCCAGTGACGTTGCTTCAGTTTTCATTAATGTATATTGGCCAACATTTTCTGAGTCTTCTATTTTCTGGAAGATAAATCAGGGGTTGTAGCAGTGGATTTTGGTAGAATTCAAGTTTGGTGTGATGTTTGGTGGCTGTTTCTCTAATTACTCCACTGACATGGAATTTTGAGATCTGTATGTAAGGTATGGTTCGAGACATACCACGGCGCATCTGTGGAGTATTTTAGATTGAGCTCTCTGGATTACTGCTGTGTTGGACTTGCTGGTGCATCCTCAGAGTCCGATTTCGCCGAGGCCGATGTTACTCTGACCTTGTGTAACACCACCGCCCTTCTTTTGAATTTATAATCCTAAAAGCAATGTTACCTGAGTCCGAATTTTGTGGAGGCGTGTGCAACACCCGGGTTCCGAATCAGCCCGAACGCCACCGACCATAGCCGCTACGGCATTTACCAACCAGAGCAGGCTCATTTTTTAATCAGCGCAAAGACTCCCCCGGCGTTCCCAATCCTGGACAAGCCCCTCATTCCCCAGCGGGCTCAGCAAGCTTCCACCCTGAAACTCTGCACCTCGCCAGCAGAGTGGGGCACGAGCTGAGCCCTTAAAACTTGAGCCACCGCAGAATTCGGTCTCAGTCGCCAGCCCCTTAAGAAGAAATCATCAAGAGTTATCAGGTGAGTCCTTTTGGTTTCTTTTGCTGCTCGCTGCCCGGACCTGCTGCTCGCTTTCCGGCCCGCTGCACGGACCTGCTGCTCGCTTTTCGGCCGCGCTGTCTGGCCCTGCTGCACCCTGCCCAGCTGTGCTATTGCCCCTGCTGATCACTGCCTGGCTCCGCCACCGGCCCCACTGTTTGCTCTGCTGCCCCTAGTTCGCTGTTCATTTTAGCGCGTAGATTAAGTCGTAGGTTAAGTTAGCTAGGGTTGATAGGTTGGCGTAAGGTAGGTTAAGTTCTGTAAGATTGTAAATATAATTCTAATTCGTAAGTTGGAGCCGACGCTTCGTTTTTTTAGCCTTCCGTACCCCACGTGTTGCCGGTCGTAGCGTCCCGACGCCCGAACTACCACCGCCCGGGGCTCGACCTGGTAACACCAGGAGAGTTCTTTAGCTTTTAAATCCAGTTGGGTTTTTTTCTTTTTAATGTGTTGTTTCCAATTTAATTTACTGTCGAAGGTTAGGCCTTAGTATATTAAATTGTTGCTTTGTGGTAGTATTACTTGATTGAGGTTTATAGGTCGGCATGTACCTTTTCTGAGGGTGAAGATTATCTGTGTCGATTTGGATTCATTAGCTTTGATTTTTTATTTTTCCAGCCATGTGTTTATTAAATTTAAATGGTGTTGTAGATTTTTGGAGGCTACTACTGGATCTTCGTGCGCTGAGAATATGGCGTTGTCGCCCGCGAAGGTGCCTGTTGTTGTTAGTGTTGCTGTGAATAAGTCGTGTGTGTATAGGACATATAGTAGTGATTCTAGGATGCTACCTTGCGGTACTCCTAATAGGACTGGTTGTCGGTTTGATGTAGCTTCGTTTAACCTCACTTCAAATTGGCGTTCTTGTAGTTATGACTTTATCAGTTTAAAATAGTAGGATGGAAAGATTCTTTTTATTTTTGATAGTTCATATATCTTTAATTTTAAAAGTGTTAATTTTTTTTTAAATTTCTCTACATTTAATAACATTCCGAATATATTTTCAATCTTTCTAAAATTTAGTGACGGAATATTTAAATTAACAAAAAAATATCTCTTTTTAGAAATTACTAAATAATTTATTTATATAGACGTGCATTAGGGTTGCAGTACATTCTATAAATAATATATATTAAAAACGTTAGCAGATTGTCCACCAAAATATATTTTTAAATTTTTTTAAAATTTACTATTACACGATTAAAGATAAATTCAATCATCACAGGCTACCAAAAATAGTTGTTAATTATACATAGGTGCATGGAAATTTGTAATTATTAGGATACGCTAATCATACATTAAATTATAAAATCCACTGAGAAAGTTGTTCTAGAATTTCAATCTTAGCTTGCACCACCTGCGGCGCTTCGTCATCTTGTTCTTCTCCTAATTCCGAGCAATGTGTGGCTCCTAAATGAAAAATGTTAATATTAAACTACCATATGCTTTCATTGCTGCCCCACCATGAATGAATACGACAGGTGTTTCGTCGTTCAAGTCATCCGTAATAGACTGAAAACGCCACGGATCGTGTGTTCCTTGTACAGACAACACTCTTCTCACGTCTGTGTATTTACCACCGAACATTTTTGTTGTCCGATCCATATGTTTCTCAACAAATGACTTTGTAAACCTACAAAACCTTGAAATGTTACCAAATATTCCATTGGAAAAAATGCTTACTGAGGACATAATTTCTTTAGTTCGTGATTTAAATTAAACATTCCCTTATAATTACTGTCACTGCCAACCGGCACATTTCCCAAAAATGTACAAACCATGAAATACCATTGCGCCCTAGCTGCAACATAGAGGAATAGTGACTTTTTTAATTTAATAATTGTTACTTACTATCATCTCCACAAGTTGAAAGATATTCGAGACTTATAGTGGCGTGAATGACTTGCGACAATCTTTCAAGTGGTGATCCTGAAGTGTTTCGTAGCATGTAATGACATATCTGTTTGACTTTATTCACAGGCCAATTATGAGGATCGAATGTGTCAATTACTTGCTCATCAAGTAGAAGTACTTGCTCTGTGCTGGTGCAAAGAAATCTATAATTGCAGAAACATTTGGTCAACTTAGAACATTACTACTAAGGTCATATCTTACGGAAACATTTGCTTTAGTTTTTTTAAACCACTTTTGTCTTGTATAATTTTCCTAGCTTCATGCGTGGCTGCAACTATGATATCTAAGCAAGGTGGGCTTATTTTCTTATATTGCATATAAATTACGTCGAAGTATCCTGAAAAAACAAAATTGTTGTTTAAGTCTAATTTGTTAGCGTTAGTTGACATCATTTAAGTGGTAACAAAACAACAACTACCTAACGAAAATGATAATTTTGAAGAGGTCAATATATTAAAAGGGTCCAAAAAATCGATTTTTTTTTAAAGTTAGGAAATTTTTCGTAGAATCCACTCGTAAAAGTTCCAAGAAGAAATTCGATCTCTTTCTAATGTTTTTCGAAAGCGCCTCTCGCTGCGCGCTTGCCTATAGAGCGCGCGCACACGCGATACCAAAATTCATGTGTAAAGGCGGCTTTACACGACGCTAGTAACTCGTACGAGTCACTGAGGTGAGTACTAGAGGCGAGTGTTTCACCAGGATAGTGGCGTCTACACGCTAAAATTGGTGTTTAACGTGTAGACGCCACTCGGTTTAGCGGAAATTTCTAGTAGTCGAGTTTTTGTTTTGTTTTCTTGCAAAGATGAGCATTATATGCAGAAAGTCTTTGATCAAGAAGTGTTTAAAGACGTGTATTAAAGTATTGTGCGAAGAATTGATGGAAATAATCGAATCGGAAGAAAACGTGCCAACAAGAATATGGGTACGAAATTGGCTGGCTAGAAGATCCGCGCGTGGGGCCTCAAGTACGCTTCTGAAGGAGTTGGCTTTAGAGGACATTCCTGAATACCGAAATTGTATGCGAATGTCTCCAGATTCTCTTAATTTATTGTTGGAGAAAATATCGCCACTAATACAACGAACCGATACAACAATGAGAGCAGCTATATCCAGCCGAATAAAGTTGGAAATAACCCTCTCATACCTTGCAACTGGAAAAAGCTTCCGAAATCTTCAACAATAGTTCCGTGTTTCAAGACCTGCTATTTCAAAATTTATACCAGAAGTCTGCGATGCAATTTTCGATGTCTTAAAAGAATTTATTAAGGTAAGTATTTGTTTTTCGAATTAGCATACGAGGAGTACAAGGGAAAAAAAGAAGTAAGCCATCTACTATTTCTTATGTTCCCAAAAATGGACTGATCGTTCTGTGTAGTAAAAAATTGCAAATTTTAAATGATAAAATGTAACTTTAGATGGCTTACCTTCTTTTTTCCCCGCACCGTTCATATATAATAATATGTACGTAATGACAATTTATTTTGATTTATAAAACATGAAATGTTTATATTATAACATAAGTATATAATGTATACCTAATGACAATTTATTGTGCTTCACAAATCATGAATTTCTGATAGAGCCTGTGCTATAAAGTCCGTTTCTTTTGAGGCATTATGATCAACCATTGGTGAAGCTTCTTGTGGTTGTATATCATATGACGATTCATACCCGTATGAGGTAACAGATTGTGGAGAAAATATTGATGAATTCGTGCTGCTGCTCGACAAAGGAATTTCTGTGCGCAAGTTACTTTGTTTCATACTTTTTAGTCTGTATCTTGTTAATAGCGCCTGTATTTTACTCTGCGCCAATACAGCATCTTCAAGGGGAATTTTTTTTAGTTGGGCTGCAACGCTGAGACCAAAAAGTTGGAATTCATCATATTGTTCGTCTTCAACATTCAAAAGAGACCCGGCCAAGTTCTTAAGATCACTGACACATGAAGCAACTTCTTTCACTCTGGTATTTGATAACTTTCTACGCTTTGGTGCAGATCCGGGACTTGTGACATGAGTCTGTTTGTTCAATTGATTTTCCCACAGACTATTTTTTCTCCCTTGCCTTGCTTTCTCTTGCATGTCTTGCTCCTCTTGGACTAGAGAGTCCTCTTGGGGTTGAGATTCTTTCCATTGAGATACCTCTTGATGCTTTTGCGATTTTTCCTCATCGTCATTCTGCAAAATAATAATTATATTTATTACAACAAAACTAAACTTATTAATAGTATTAAATTTAATTTAATGTGACATTTCTTTGTTTCACAGGTGCCAGAGACTCGAGAGGAATGGAAAACATAGAACGCGATTTCAATACTCGTTGGAATTTTCCAGGGTGCTACGGAGCAATCGACGGGAAACATATCAACATTCGTGCTCCTCCCCATTGCGGTACCCAATATTTTAACTATAAAAAGCAAAACGCCATCATTTTACTGGCTATTGTTGATGGGAATTACTGTTTTCGATTCATTGACGTAGGATGTAATGGAAAGGCATCGGATGGAGGGGTTTTTGCTCAAAGTCCTATTTCTACAGCTTTGGAGAACAACATTTTGCCGAATGGAGGATTTATTGTTGGAGACGATGCTTTCCCACTAAAATCCTATTTACTCAAACCATTTTCGCGCATTCAGTTGTCAATTGAACAAAAAATATTTAACTATAGATTATCCCGAGCTAGAAGGATAGTTGAAAACGCCTTTGGGATATTAGCCAGCAGATTTAGAGTCTTTGAGAAACCAATAGGTTGTACACTTGCAACTGTTGACAAGATAGTTCGTACTTGCTGCGTTTTACACAATTGGTTAAGATGGACGACCGCAAATGTTTATTTACCTAGAGGATCAGTAGATGAAGAATATATTGAGCATGGTTCAATTATTCCGAGAGCATGGAGGGAGGAAATAAATAGTTTGCAGTCGATTGAACGCATGGGAAGTAATCACTCATCTCAAATCGCAAGACAATTAAGAGACAAACATATGCAGTACTTCATGAATGAAGGATCAGTTTCTTGGCAAAATCGAATGACTTATTAAAAAATTATGTTAATTGTGAGCCGAATTATAAGGTAAAATTTAAAAAATAAATATATTACTTACCATGTTATTGTAGCTTTCACGTTTTTTGTCAACGATTTTCATAAATGAGTGCATAACCTCAAACCACGTAATTTTTGGCTTGTAAAGTTCTTGGGTGCCCATTCCAGAGTGTTCGGATTTCTTAATTTTAACAAGCTCTTGATTATATGTTGATCTTAAATTATTAATTTTATTTTTAGCCTCAGCAACACCAAAAAATCATATATATTCATTTCTTTTACAATTCTTAATAAAGCTGATTCACGGGCCGATTTCTTCTTATAATTATTCAGGCTCGTATTCCATAAACATTCTTCGTCTCTATAAATTTCCACAAATGTTAAAGTGGTTTCTTCACCCCACTTAGCCATTTTAAAAAGCTACACGCTACGATAAACTATTACAAAACACGTGGTACGCACTATCAACCACTTCAGTAGCACTAAACTAACCACTCGTACGAGTTACTCGAATCGTGTAATCGGTCTCCAACGGTGCTAGTGCGTCATACAGTCGAGTATTGGTGGGGGAATCAACTCGTTCCAGTAAATAGGAGTACTGGAATACAGAACACCAATTTACACAAGGAGAGTACTAAAAGCGAGTACTCGGTTTTAGTGACTCGTACGAGTTACTAGCGTCGTGTAAAGCCGCCTTAACAGTGTAGTTATCCCGCTCGACAAGACAACGTGTATAAAAATCCAATTAAAATGTTTTACCCGAAAGGGGATCATAGTCCAAATTCTGGTGCATATCGTAAAAAGGGAAGAAAGTTTCAAGGTAATCAGCGTAGCGCTGGCCAGAAGAAGATTAGCTACGACTTAGATCCATTGAGTTCGAATGCTAGTGCAAAAAAAGAAACTTTTAAATGCTGACGATGAAGATCAGTTCTTTGCTAACATACCGTATTATAGAGTTTTTTACAATATTTAATGCCCTGTCTGATATTTTGATTTGTCAAAGATGGAAGCAAAATATACGGTTCGAAGAATCTACACCGCGAGGCTTGGGCTTTAAGCTTGTGGTTGTTTGTCGGTGTGCCAGACGTTATTTAAACTCTGAATCTCTTATAAAGTACAGGTTATAAAATATATCGACGTGTAGTTCTAGTGATGCGTTTGCTTGTATTGGGAAGGTACTGTGTCAATTTGTTTTTTTATTTTTATGGACATGTGCAAGGATCTCTTTCAATCATCATACGATCGTATTATTAAATGTTTGTACACAGCTAGCTCTTCTGTGTTTGATTATTGTTGCAAAAAATCCCTAAAAGAAGAAAAAATAAAAAATGAAAAACGAGAACTACATATTTTACAACTTAAAGTGTCCGGTGACGAAAGCTGGAGAAAAAGAGGTTTTCAATCTCTGTTGGGCGTGACCACCTTAATTGGATATTTTACTGGCAAAATTGTGGATTGTAGGTTAAAAGCAGTTCATGTATACAATATCCTCGTAAAAAAATGAATTAAACACCGAAGAATTTCTCACTTGGTACGAAGATCACGAAGAAGTTGGCTCCAAAAATCATGGTTGGATCTGCAGGCAAAATGTTTGAGCGACCCGAGAAAAAATTTGGAGTAAAATATTTTAAATGTATAGGAGACGGTACTAGAAAACTTTTTAAGACTTCACTTGATGCTGCGCCGTATGGAGAAGATTTAGTCACGATAAAAAGCGAATGCATCGGGCACGTGCAGAAAAGGATGGGAAACCGACTCCGAAACTTAAAAAAATCGCAAAAACTTGGTGGAAAAGAAAAACTTACTGACTAATAAAAAAACTTACTCTCTACTATGACCTGGTCATCCGGCACAACATTAACAGTGTCGATGGAATGAAAAGAGCGATCCTTGCTAGCTACTATCACTTGTGCTCGACCGACAAAGACCCAAAGCACTCGTATTGCCCGGATCGGAGCGAATAGCTGGTGCGAGCGGAAGAAAGCGAAAGCCAGGAGAGAAGATATTAAGCTTATAATGCATCCCGAGCCACTACACCCAGATGTACAAGAACATTTACTTCCAATTTACGAGGACGACATGCTGCATCGCTGTTTGGGTGGCCACACGAAAAATGCAAACGAAAGTTATAACAGCCTTATATGGCGTTTGGCTCCAAAACACCTGCATTCTGGGGTGAAAATTCTCGAAATTCTAGCTTACATCGCTGCTGGCGCATTTAGCAAAGGTCTCTTCAGTTTTTAAAGTCATGAATGGAAATAACCGTTGGCAGGCAGAGCCTCGAGTATTCTCAATTTAAGAATACAGAGCGGATCGAAAGACAAGACACCCGGACCTCTCAAACCAGCAAGGAAGCTCGTAGAGCTCGAAAGGAGCTTTAGCATGTAAACCATAGCATGTTCGAAGAAGTTAAAGGCCTTTTGTATGCTCCTGGAATCGTTGATTGAGTCATAAGTGTTATTTTTCGGAAGTCGAAACTTTAAACGCGTTTTTCTCAAAACAACATTTTTGAAATGTGCGACCACGATTACTCAAAAACTAATCGGTTGAGTTTGCTCAAACTTTGGGAATTTTTTTTATATCATTAGTTTGCCTGTAAACCTAAATATTTTACTTCGTTGCAAAATGTATTTATCAATGCAAAAATGTTCGAAGAATTACTGAAAAGTCACAATTTAGTAAAAACTTTTCTCAGTAATCGATTTTTTTTACTTTTTTGTAGGTTACCGACAAATTATAACTATTTTTTAATTAATTTATTTTTATGGGCTCTTACAAATCAAAATTACGATCTCCAGAGTTTATTTTATGGGTCTACTTTGCGCCATTGTATAGTCGCCATTTTGTTTCGAAAATTTTTTTATATACTTTAGTATTGTGATAACAAACCCACAAAGTTTTATTGTGTTTAAATAAAAAGTTTAGGTCAAAAAAATTGATAAATGTGAAATTTTGACCTAATTGTATTGACCCACTAAACGAACAGTTAGAAAAAGTAATGTGTGCTAAATATTAAAAAGCCAAAATAAGATACACAAATGTAAAAGTAATTTTTGTTTTTTGTGTAATAATGATTCTTTTACCTTTATCTTCTAAAGTAGTTTCAATGACTTCTCCACATACGTACGACATTGATATTATATGAGGATACTTAAGACGTGCCCACGTTGCCATTGTTCCAGCATATGAACCGCCAGCTAATATCGTCTGGTAAATCAAATTGCAGTTTAAGTTGCGATACAGAGTATAAAAATTATAATCTCACCTGGCTATTTTCGAGTCCTTTAACAGTACTTTTAATATGACTAAGAGAATACACTAAGTCGGCAATGGAATGATCTGGTGTTAAATATTGTAGATTTTCCAGAGTATACGGCCTGAAACGAATAGTAAATCGCGTGTAATTTGCAAATTAATTTTATAAACTGACGGTGCAAAAGGGAGGCTTTGGCCAAAGTAGCGATGTTCCGGATAAAATAAGAAACCATTAAATCGCTTTGCCAGCTGAAAGGCCATTCCACCTAATACACCAAAGTCCGCTATTTCCCATTCACCACCGACGTAAACGACAACGGGTCCACCTTCTTTATAGAATTGGTCATTTGTCATATATTTCTAAAAGTACAATTGAATAAAACTTTGGATATCAAACCAATTTGTAATACTGAATTAATTGAAGCAAACATGTTTTAATATGACCGTCTTACTGCTTTGTATGTTCTGTTATCTAAAACATTAAAATGGTCTAATGGTAACTCAATGGACCCCCACGTGTGAGATAAAGCCTCTTCATTGATGCGTTTCCGTTTAGTGGCATTAAGCCATTGCTTAAAAGGAAATTTACGAAAGTAACATGACAATTTATTTGATAATTAAAACGTTAGTAATAAAATATATCACATATTACCCCTTGTACCGCTAAATATAACCAACAGCTAATACAGCAAGCCAAGTACTTCATTCTAACGACTACGTGCAATATTTTGTTCGGAATTATTTGTAAGCACATTTTATAGAAACTTTTTATTTTTTCTTTGTGTTGGTTTTCGACGCTGTAAATAAATTAGAGACGCACTTTTGTTATGATTTTGCAATTTATAGTTCACTGTTTAAATAAACTAGTAAGTACACAAACAAATTTTAATTCAAATGTTTAAATCAGAATAAACCTTGCTAAAAATAACAAAAGGTTGATTTTATATTTATTAGTTTGAATTTTTGCAAGTGGGCAATAAGTTTAAAAAATATTTTTAGTTAATCTAATTAACAACTTTGTTATTATAACGAAAGACCTTAATTAAGATATTAATAAATTAATAATAAGAAAGTAATCCTAAAAGTTTATTCTCACATGTAATTTAGAGATTTTTTGGTAGCATCAACGTAGTGGTCAAAAGCGGAAAAAAAATGAAATGCAACTGGGTACCGAATACTCGGACATCTCTTCGTTTGATAAGAATTGGTCTTGGGGGAGTCTTCGTTTTATTCGGGAGTGGATGTTCCGCTTTCCAAGGTTATAGTGAGATGCTCCATCGCATGACTTGTTGTTAAGAAATTTTTTGGTGCTTGTTCTTATGTACTCTTCTATTGTTGGAACTCCTAGTTTGTAATGTAACTGAGTATTTCTGATGAACCACGGCGCGTCTATTGCAATTCTTAAAACTTTGTTCTATAGCCTTTGTATTATGTTTGTTTTTGATATGGTACTCCAGATTGGTACTGCATAAAGTGCTAATGGTCTTATGAGGGAAGTGAGTTTTAGTTTTGATTGACGATTTAATAATTGGTATAGCTGTACTAGTCTTGCATAACTCTGAATTTATGGTTGATACGCTGGTTCCAAGAGAGTTTTGTGTCTAAAGGTACTCCTACATATTTTACTGTTTTATCAGGGGTATTCCATTCGATCATTTGGTTGTTGACATACATGTTAGGTGGGTTGTAAATTCTCTCTTCTTATCTGGCATTTGCTTGAGTTAATTTGTATATTCTAGTCACTAAACCACTTGCATAATTTATTTATAGCGGCCTATAATAGTTGTGCTGCATTTGTTAGATCGCTGCTTAGTGTAATTATCGCTGTATCGTCAGCAAATGTTGCTAATGTGGCTTCTACATTTAGCATGTCTGACGTTAAATAAAACTGGTCCCAGTATACTGCCCTGAGAGACTCCAGCTCGTATACTTTTGGTATCTGAGACTTCGGCATTTATTTTCACTGCAACGTTTCTGTTCTCGAGAAAAGAGAATAGTATTGCCTTTAGGTAGTTGGGTAATCTTAGTTTCAACAGTTTTCTTTTCAGTCCATCTAGCCAGACCTTATCAAAGGCCTGTGCTACATCAAGAAAAACAGCTGTTGCGTACTGTTTGTTTTCATATCCAGTTTCGGTTGTTTCAACTATTCTCTGGAGTTAGTGTGTGGTTGAGTAGGTTCTTCTAAAGCCGAACTGATGTGGGGGGAGTATGTTAAGTGAGGTTATTTCTTTATTGAGGCGAGTGTAGATAACTTTTTCTAACAGTTTGGATAGAGATGTTAAGACTTATAGGTCTGTAGTTTTCTAAGCGTTTTTTGTCCTTTCCTGATTAAGGGAATAGCAGCATTATGGCGTGTTTCCATTCTTTTGGGAAGTGGCTCATACCCAGGAAAGCATTAAATATTGATGTTAGGTAAGCTATGGATTTCATAGTTAAATGTGTTAACACGATATTTGGTATGAGGTCGTAACCAGGGCTTTTCCTTTTGGGGAGTCTGGCGATTCAAGCTTGTAGTTTGTGATGCGAAGTTAGTTCTATATGTTTAGTGATGACAGGTAGGTTTTTGGTGTGAAAGCACTTTTCAGATGGTTGGTGAATGCCGCGGCTTTTTCTGCATCAGTATAGTAGTTGCTGATACCATCTGTGATTGTTGGAATTTTGTTGTGCTGTTTTAGAATTCTCTTTGTTGATTTCCATATCCCAGAGTCGTTCGGTTCAAGCTCTTCAACGTATTTTTGGAACGCGGTTATTCTTATTTCGTCTAACTCTTTTTATAGCTGGTATGTTAGGTAGTTGAGCGATCGCTTATGAGATGGGTGTCGTTTCGTTGCTATTGGCGTTTTGCTTGGCTCTTTTTTTAATAAGTTCGGTTATGTAATTTGAGTGGTAGTAGTGTCTGGATTTATGATACAATTTTTTCTTCGATGTTGTCTTGAGTACACTATTTACAATGGAAGTTGTAAAGTTTGATAATGCGACGTCGATTCCTTCTGGTGCTTTCAGTTCAGGTGAATATTATAAATCATCATTTAGAGCTATTTGAAATTTTTTCAGTTTATTGCTCCGTTTATTAGGTGAAGAGTCTGTGTGTTTATGTGTGAGTATCTGTGAGTGTTATGAGTACTGGAAGGTGATCCGAATCGACTCGTTGATGACAGTTTGATGAATTTTAGTTGGAAAGTTTTTTAGAAAGACCATATCTAGGATGGACTGGTGATCTCTACGATTTGGGTAATAAGTATAGTCAGGTGGGGTTAGAATTAGAAATTCAATCTCTGTAGAAATTTGCTCAAGTTTAATGTCTTCCGGGTTTGTCCCATAGAGTGTTCTTACAGTTCTTACAGGGCGCCTATTGCAAGAGTAGGTTCGGGCGAGTTAAATATTGCAAGCAGCTCTGCTGAGTTTAGTTTCTTTTTTGGTTGTTTATACATACTAATTAATGTGTGGCTTTGGTTTTTTAGTATTATTTATATATACAACAGTTTCAATGTTTGGTGTAGCTAGATCGGATATGATGTTGTGTTTGATCTGCTTTTTGACTAATATGGCTACTCCTCTTGCTGCTTTTTCTGACATTTGATCTTTTCTGGCACCTGGTAGCCTGGTACTTTGTTTGAGGTTATCTTCTGATGAGAGGTGGATTTCTGTAACACATGCTATGTCCACATTGTACCTTGCCATGGAGAAAATTAATAGTGATCGTTAGGCTTTTATACCATTGGAGTTCCAATTAACGATTGTTAGCTTTTCTGTTATCTTTTGTTCGTTATGGTCCCTTGAAAAGGAGAGAGAGGTGTGTGTTTGTAATAAATGCTTTAAATTGGGGGATAAAGGGGGTTAGAAGTCAAATGGGATTTTGATTAAGTTGTTTGGCTCTGTGATGTTGATTTGTTTTTGTGCTTTAGGGTAGGTATATTGGATGTATTGTGGCTTATGTTTAGGGGATTATTATATTGCTTTTGGGTTTTTGATAGGTTTAGGGGTGTTCCATGCGTTTTCTGTGTGTAGGCGTCTATTAAGACTTGGTCGGTTTGCCGTTCGTTTTTGGAGTAAGTCTAGATGATGTTTGCATCCGCGGTAGCTCGTTGCGTGATTTTGCCCACAGTTTGTGCACGTGGGTGGATCTTGTGTTTTTTTGGGATACTGATTGTAAAGATGTTTTCCTGCACACTTCACGCACCGTGTTTTAAGGGTGCAATCGTTTTTAGTGTGAAAATATTGTTGGCAACGGTGGTATTGAGGAATACTTGTTGGTTTATTTTTTATCTCAACATTAAAAAAAAAGTAAAATGGTGTAATGATTTTAGTTTCAATATTTTTTTGCGTCTTCGTTAGTTAACTCTACTGCGATACGGCAATGGTTGCTTATCCTTGGTAAGTAGCGTTGTTTTAATTATTGGTAGCTTTAAGGTTGGTTCGAGTTCCTGAATTGTGGCAAATTGGGACGTTTTAATTACAACAATTTGGCTTGCTGTTTGGGTTTTGAAAAGTATGGAACTTGATTTGATTTTCTTTTAGGTGGTCGGATATTTCTGTAATCTTCCTGGTTTATTAAATTTTTCTTATTGAATTAGCTTGCAAAATGTTGTGAACTCGCCTGTTGTATCTGTTTGAGGTCGGATTTAGCTCTTTTGGTTGATATCGCTTTGCAAATAGATGGGCGATTTATTGTTGATGGTGCGTTTCTGGTTTATTTGTAAGTAGTTTTGCGGTTTGATTTTTCGTTAATTTATTTTCGATATGATTGGCAAATAAATTTGTTTTGTGATAATGTATGGTGTCCAATGTACCGTTTCTGAATTTCTTTATCGGTGGTGATAAGGCATCCGATTTGCGTGTTTAACCTTGTATCAGCTTGTTGGTATTGCCGATTGTTATTCACTTATTTTAATATTATAAGTAACTTACTGTTAATTGCAGAAAGCCGGGCATAAGATAGCTTTTCAGTTAGCTGTTAAACAGATAGCGAGGTAGTTGTTTGCACGTTTTATACTCACGCGATAAATTTTATGAAAACTATTTTCGTCTAATTATTTATAAAAATAAATCTCAATAAGTGGATTGGGTATACGAATATATGTAAAAAGTCGAATTTAAGTACTTCACTTAGAAAAGCGAGAAATCTATATTTTTATCAAAATAAGTAATTTAAAAATATTGCTTTTAAATAAAAAAAAAATTAAATACACAAGTGTATATTTTCTAACATAAATTAATTAACTAAAATTGCTAAAAACAATAGAACGAAAAAATGAAATTCAAAGAGCTCAGCAACCTCATTCACTTTAGACATTAAATATAATTTATTCCAAAATTATTGTCTTCAGCGGTTTTGCTGTTTCTGTTGGTTCTGTCTTTCTTCTTTATTTTCTTCCTTGCTATTTTCTACTTTTGTCGTGCTATTAAGCCTTTGTTTTAAACTTTCGTAACTCCTCTTTCTATATTTTTAGTTTGAGTTTTTAGTTAAAATTTCTGTTGTTTCTGTGTTCACTTCTTTATCTTAAAAGGGATAATTCGGTAAAATGAATAAACAATAAATATAGAATTAATATCCAAAAGAATTAAATTTATTTCTAAAAAATTTACCACAATTAAGGTAAATGTTATTATTTAATGTAGTCCTCATGAGCGGTTACGACCTAAATCCGCTGCGAGCCAACACAACTTTGTCTCTGTCTATATTTGTCAGTAACTCTAAGATGAGAGCTGTTAAGCTGTCCTTGGTTTTATAATGCTTCTCGTGATATTTAGCCTCAACGACGCTTTGTACGTAGTATTCAAAGGGATTACAGTCGATGGCCACAAGTTTGAAAAATTGTTATATAGGTGTGCTTGTAGTTTCAGTGCCTTGTGGGTTGGAGTGGAGTCATGCTGGAATACATATTCCATCTTACATACACCTCTATCTTTGGTTTAAAAACAGTGTTTAGCGCGCTGATGTAGCACTTTTCGGCCTTCTGCAAAGAAGTTCTATGTTCATATCGCAAAAGAGTGGGCAATTCAAAGGCTTGCTGTAATATTCACCGGTTCATTAGTGCTTGAGCTAGAACAAAAGGCTTGCAGTGAAGATTTTGGTGCAACGCTAGAATAACCTTCGTTCTCACCACGCCCATTTTTGCCAGGTTAGTCACACACCGTGCAAGATCCTCATTAATTTTCTGTTTAAAATTTCAGACGAATTTATCACTTCTCTTGGAATTATATTCCTTACCTACAACATACTAAGTTCTCTATTTACTTAATAAAGCATTACTTAATTTGCCATTTTTACATTTAACGTCGCTCGGGTTAATTAATTTATACGCTTCACAAACTACATTATTATTTCTGTGAATATAATAAACGTAATTTCCCACATAATTAAGATCAATTTCTTATCTCAAATTCATATGTAATACTTTATACTTCCATCTACGTACTTTAATAATTATGAGAAATATACAAAAACCAATTTCTTATGCTTCCACGATTATGTATCAATAACAACCTTCCTAAATCACAGTCTTAATTTTTCATAATAACATATTATCCAACAGCTCCACAACTATTTTACTAACAAATCACAACAATGGCAGAAAAAAACTGTAAATTACTCTGATGATAAAATGGAAACTCAAAAAATAATAATAACGACAACTAATACCCTTGCTAAAGGTGTCACAAAAAAATCGATAGTATAAAGCAATATTTGAGAACAAATCACAAATTAAATCACAGATTTAAAGCGCTTTCTGAAGCAGGACTGCCAGTATATATTTATAGAGTCAAAGACAGTCCTAATAAAACTGTAGAAGCAAGCAGCTAATCTTAGAAGCAGCCCACACTAATAAGACAAAATACAACAAAAGCGCCACTGACGTAAAAATAAAAAAACAAATCTACTCGCTCGCCCAGTTATCCCTATCTCTAATATTATTAATTTAAGTCGAGATCTACAAATAGCTATTCAACAAACTCCTATCAATCCCCAAGGTAGGATATTGTAATCAGAAAAATATTCAAACAGCTTTCAAAGAAGCAGTAACTTTTATCACAACAATATTCAATCGTATGCAAACTATTTCTCATTTGCCCGTGCAGAAAAATAGGCACATATCATTATGATACCAAAATTTGGAAAACATCCACAAGAGACTAGTTTATAAAGGCCAATCTGTCTATTGCTACTACTTTCTAAAATATTCAAATGACTCTTATTACACAAAATCGAGGAAATAACACCATTACATCAGTTCAGCTTACGAGCAAGCCATTTCACTGTACAACAAAAATAATTGTAAACTACATTAGAAATCGCAACGAGAAAAAGCAAATGTGTGCTTTGGTATTCTTGGACAACCAGCAGGCATTTGATAAAGTATGGCTCTGCGAATTACTGTATAAGATAAAAAGAAGCTATTCCACCAAATCGAACCTAAATGAAAGATAATAATAATAATAATGGTAAGGCTGTACGCCCCGTGTGGGAGCGCGGCCTGCGAACTGAGAGGTTCTCTCTGCCCGGTCGTTGCACACCATCTCTGGTGCGGGGCGCCATTATTACCCCTTGTTCGAGTGAACGCAGGTACTCAATTATTTTTAGTGACTGAGTAGGCCACCCGCCAGGCATCAGAGAGCACCGGGAATTGAACCCGGGTCCGTCAGCATCGCAGCCCGCCCCTCAACCACGGGATCACGCTGGCTTCTAAATGAAAGATACTTTCATTATTATTTTTTATTATTATTATAATCATATACCCTTATACCTAACGGTGTCCGGTTTACAATTTTTCGTGGTATATATTTACATTTTATTTTATTTCATATCTATGAACCTCTTCCATTGTTTTCTGTTTTTTGCTAATGTTGTTGTTTCTCCCTATGTTTTATCTCTTCCTTTTAATATTGTACCTATTACTTGGTTCCGTGTGTTTCTTGGTCTTCCTCTTTTCTTTTTTGTCTGTGTCCTCGCTTCATGCACTAATGCTACTCGTCTTTTAATATTCATTCGTTGTATATGGCCCCACCAACTGAGTTGTCGTTGTTCAATGTAGCGCATTATCGGTTGTACTCCTAGTTCTTGTTTTATTTGTGTGCTTTTGATTCTGTCTTTTCTAGTCACTCCTAGTATTCATCTCAAGTATTTCATCTCTGCGGCTTGTATCTTGTTTTTTGCCTTTCTGATAGTACCCAGGTTTCACATCCGTAGATTAGTACTGGTCTATTTATGGTATTGAAACTTTTATTTTTGTTTGTTTAGGGATTTCTCTTTTGTTTATAAATTTTTGATTCATTGCGTAGTACAGCTTTATTGTTTTAACAGTTTTTTCATTTACTTCTCCTTCTTGTTTCCCTGTTTTCTCTAACGTTACTCCCAGATATTTATATTCTTCTACTTGTTCTAATTTTACATTATCTATTTCAATATTTATTTTAGCATCCTATTCTCCAATTATCAAAACTTTTGTTTTATTTATATTTATTTCTATACCTTCTTCTTCCATTGTATCTTTCCATATCTTTAAGTTTTCTTGTAGTTTCTTTTCACTTCCTGTTGTTATCACCACGTCATTCCCGAAAAATCCTGCTGCTATCTCTACTCTTTCTAGATTTTTATATCCAATAAATAGTTTATTTACTTTTTGTTCGCTTTCCTTGATGATCTTATCCATGTGTACATTGAATAATGTTGGACTTAGTATTCCTCCTTGGCTTAATCCCACCTCTGTTTTAAAGCCTGCCGATTTCATGTAGTTCCTTATTACATAGTTTGTGTTGTTTTTATATAAGTCTTGAATCTCTTTTATTATTTTATTGTGGATTTCTATTTCTTTAAATCCTTCCCATACTTTTATTTCAGGTACGACGTCAAAGGCTTTCTTTAGGTCTTTATTTTGTGGTGGTCTTTTCTCTATTATTTGTTCTATTGTGCAGAAGTGATCTTGTGTGTTTCTTCCCGGTCTAAATCGCTTTGTGGTTCTGCTAGTTGTGATTCTAATATTGTTTTTAACTTGTTGTTGATAATTTGTTCATATATCTTCATTATAGTGTTCAATAATGTTATTCCTCTATAGTTATTACATTTTGTCTCCATTTTTATGTATTGGTATCATTAGGGCTGCTCCACACTCCTCTGGAATTTCTTCACTTCTCCAAGTTTTATTTAGTAATTCTAAAAGAATTTTCATCCCCACCTTTCCCATATTCTTTATCATTTCTATAGTAATTTTGTGGTTTCCGGTGTTTTGCCGGTTTTTAATTTTTTTATTACGTTTATCAGCTCATCCCCCCCTGGTTTTCATTTTTGTGTTCGGTGACCATGTTTTCGTTCCGTTGAGTTTGTTCTCCCAATAGTTCTTGAAAATATTTCCTCCATGTCTCCATTATATCTGTTTTGATTGTTAGTAATTTTTGATTTTTGTTTTTTATGTATTTTTCTTTATTGTTTTTTCTGTTCCTAAAGTTTTTAGTACTTTATAGAATAATTTCTGATTCCGTGTTAATACTTTCCTTCTTATTTCCAAAATCTATCCATGATTTTTCTTTGGCTGCTGCTACTAGTTCTTTTACTTTTGTTCTTTGGTTTTTTTATATTTCATACTGTTGCGGGGTTTTGTTTGTTAGATATTTTTTCATTCTTTCTTTTTTTTTGACTTCCTCTTTTATTTCACAGGTCCACCAGGCTGTTATAGATACTTTAAAATTATACTTAAAGATTATTTATCAAACTACTAACTCTTGTGTTTTATAGAGTAGCGTTTTTAGACCTTTCCTGTACCTTCTCTATACTACAATTGTGTCAACCACTCACACCACCTTAATTGTCACTTTCCTTGTTGACACAACTTCGTCGTCAAATAATAATCCCATCAGAGTTTCAGAAAAATTCCAGATACATATAAATCTGTTGTAAAGTTCGATAAAACACTGGAGAATAAAAGTAGATAAAAGTAAATCTAAACAAGTAACAGATGCTACTAGACGAAGCAATTATCCTCAAGTTATCATGAATAATATGCCCATAGCAATCAAAACCGTAGTAAAATATTTTGGACTTTATTTAGATTAAAAATTGATATAAAAAGACCTTATAAAAATGTCAACTGAACCTAAAAGTAGAAAGATATACTCTCAAATGGGTTGAAAATGTAACCGACTATAAATAAACTACTACTATATACAACCATTTTAAAACCTTCTGTCAAAACTACAAAAAGCTGTTTTATGTTACTACAATATGTGATTTATTCTTAGTCTTTCATATTCCGCCAATCTATTAGAAGCAAAATCCTAATCGAAGACATAAAGAAGGGATTTCCAAACAGCCCGGCAATATAAACTTGGTAATTGAAGGTTTTAGCAAACTCTGAAGTCCATTTAAATTGTTTCTGTCTAAAATAGAATGTATTAAAATTTAGAGCCCTCAAATGGTAACATTTAGCCAATTTCTAAGAATCTGCAGGAAAAGATTTCAAATTACTATTTGGTAGCGAAAATGTTAAAATACATGTTTCTTTAAAGAAAGTCAACCATTACAACTGCATAATGTAGACTTCGGAAAATTTAAGAAAAAATTAGGTTTAGGTGTTATAAGTATGTAAAAAAGTAGTCAAAATTTTTTCGAAGATCACGCGTAAAATATTGTCAATATTATAATAATTATCATTGATTATTATTTAGTTTAAAATAAAAATTTCTTACTCTCAACAGTTAGAGATTAACATGACGTAGTTCTAACAAAATTCAGTAACTTACTCTGAATTATGCATTTTGAGAAAAGAATATTTTTATTCGGTCACGACAAGCTGATCTCATGTTTTCCGTATCTGTTTATTTAACTAAAGTTTCTTATTATTTTCTTTAGTTTCTTTAGTTACTTCTTCTTTCTCTTCTTCCTCTATCATTACTTGTCTATTTTGTCCTTGTTGTTTGTTTGCTTAAAATATTTTTTGGGTGTTTTGCGGAAGCCTATGCTTTCTGTTTGTTGTCTCTTGGCCAACCGCTTTAAGCTCTTATTGGCGGAATTTGAGTTGTAAGTTATTTAATTTTTTAGCAATTTCCAAAAAGAATAATGGACATCATTGTCGTTTGACGGGTTTCTTCAAAATCGCTTTTTATTTCTTATATTGCTCTTCTTAGTTGTTGCGTAAGTCGGTTTAGTCTTTTCTCATCTATTGAAGTTTTCGTCCGGTGCCTCTCTCTATTTTTGGCAGTCAGCTCCCTGATTTCTTTGAGATAATTATTGACTGTTGTGTTTCTTTTAAGTTCTAGCGTGTTTTTATGCAGCCTTCTGTATGTCTGTTATAAACTTTTCACTGTTATGATCAATTTGTTCTTTTTTAGTGGTTCGTTGAGCTGAATTCTGCTATTCAGTTTTCTTTAAAGAATTCCCTATTTGTGTACTTATTGGTCAATGGTGGATTTTTGGAACACTTTTTCGTTTAAAGTTAATATTATTGGACAGCAATTGGAGTCCGAATCAAAATTTTCTTATAATTGATGCAGTTTAGGTGATATTTTTCTAGAAATGAAAAATCTGTCAGATCCATATTAGATTAAAGTCTTCTTCAATTTTAAATCTTTTTCCTAAACTTTGAAACATAAACAATGGATTGCTGCGAAATATTCTGTAATATTCTGCCTTCTTCTTTTGATGTTTTTATCTATACCTTAAATTTGCTTTATTTATAGGGGCTTATGTTTTCTTTTGCTATAGTTGCACTTCCTCCTCTAGCACAGTTTTCTTGTAGGTGTGGTAGGTTTTATATTATTTAAACTTTAAATATTATTGTTTTGTAAAACGTATTTCTTATACATATCTAAAAATACTTTCAGTTTGTTTTTATTATTGTTGAATGTCTACAAATCCAATATTTTTTCTTAAAGCTACAGCTCTTGTTGCTGTTTTTTTTTTTCTAGTTTTATTAAACTCTGTGATTTTTTAAGCATCTTAGGCCCTATCCGCTTTGTGGTTTGTTTTTTGTTTTTATAGCTTTATTATGTTATTAACTTTCTACAGCGAAGCTTATAGTAGAAAGTTAATGAGATTATCATCATGTCTGTCTGTCTGTCTGTGTGACTGGACACAAGATAACTTCCGATCGATCCGACGGATTCACTTCAAACTTGGGATGCGCACATCTTAGGTCAGTATCTTTCATAGGATTGATTTTCAGCCAAATCGGTTAACGGTAACCGGAAATGACCGTTATGATTTCGTACCGCTTGTTGTTTTTTATTTATTATAATTTTTTAGCTCACACCCTCTGAAGCTAGCCGAAGTGCTCCTTAGCAGTTGATCCATTTCCTGTTCAACATTCAGAACGTTTCCATAACTTTGGCATATTTTGCATTATGGTTAGTTTAGATTTTCTTAATAGACCTTGCAAGTTAGCAAGAATAACAGAAGTGGTGTTTTACCTTCTCTTTTTTTAAATATTTTATAATTTTGACGATATAAATAATTTATAATACTCTCCAGAGTACACGTTGAATGTTATTTCTTTGCCATTATTTTGATGCCAGGAAAAGTTTTCCAAATTGGGGTACTATGTTGGTGTCCTGTGTTCTTCTTCACATTTAATTTCATTTGCTCGTTACTCATCATCAGAGCTTTTATTTCAAACTAGCTTGGCCTTAATTGACACTGTATGCTCTGTACTCTTTGATTTGGTTCAGCACAACTTGTCGATGGTTTTTGTGCCTTAAACTACTCCTATTTTGGGACTTCTGGTTTTGCTGCTGGCGGTGAGGTGACATTTTCTTCTTTTTTTACCTTGGTCACCTATTCTGTTTCTTCAACGAGTTTTTCCTCATCTTTAAGATGTTATTTTTTGGGGGTTTGGCTTTTTGAACATTATCTTGGGAATTATTTCAATTTTAATGTTTTTCTAATTATTCCACTTACTGTAATGGCATTTTCTTTTTGTTGTTGTAATTTGAATCAATTTGTTGTGGTTCTACTCAAGAATTAGTCTGGTTTACACATAAATTATACAATCATAGTTCGTTCTGGGTTTTAGCTTGATGTTCTTGAAAGATGACTTGATTTTTCGGGTTAATCCATCTGCAGCTGACGTCACAGATGAATTTTGAATCTGAAATACTAAACGCTTGATATGTAGACTTTACTTACATCTTTGTTACGTCGCTGCGGTGATAAACCGGGGACTTCCATACAATCTCTTCCGGTATCACTTACGGGTTGGGTTGTATTCGCAAGAAACATTTATCTGAACATTCAGTTGCACATGCTTACTCCGTAAAATTAAAACGAACACTGAAGTATGACATATGATGTAGGGCAAATTCTCCCAACGACTTCGTTGACATACGACCATTCTTTTAGCGAAACATTCCATAATGTTTTCTCATAAAAGCGCATCTTTTGTAAACGTAGCAAGTTTGTTAACATAAACCCTTTCCTTTAAATAGCCCTTTTCTCCCTTTCTGCCTTTAAATGGGCTACTAGTCTGTTTTTAATCCCTTAGTCGGGCGTATCTACAGCAGATGGCTAGCCTAACCCGTTAATATAGAAGAAGGAGAATATAATTTACGACCGCTAAAGGGGAATTATGTTTTATTGCCGAACGAACTTAATAAAAAATTAACTTTATTACTTAAAATATTTATTATTACAATTTTAAGTCTAGTATTACACTCATTTCTTAGCCTGATCGTTTAGTATTTATACATTTCATATATCGTTCGGAATAATTTCAATAAACAGATTAGAGTAAACAAATAAATACAAATATCATTAATTTGTTAGTATACAAATATGTTGTCTTAACAATAGAAAGTGTTTTTAATATATTAACTAACATCACTCCTCCCCCGTTAGAGTGGAAAATAGGGAAGAGCTATTTTCTACAGTTTTCGGTCGGTTTTCCTTGGGTTTTCCTTCTATAGAGGTAACCTGTTAATCCAAAGATGACGATGATTAATATGATGATGATCCTCGCGTACCAATGATTTTGGATGGTCCTCGTAGTAGTTACGTGAATTTTAGCTTGATTTATTAATTATGTTGATTATGTAGCTGGTGCAGGTTTCCTTGGTCTTTATTGCCATTCTTGGAATGACTAAAACGTACTCGCTAGTTACTGATTTGATGATATCTTCCTCTAGGTGGATTTTGGTGAGAGAGCACGAATTTCCTGATGCCTTTTAATTGCAGACGGTATGCAGATGTCGAGGTTGAATAACTGTTTCGAGGTACAGATGTGCGTATCTTCGACCTTGGGACAGACTTCGTCCTCATACTGGATCTTTTCGTGGTTTGTGCCAAGAAATAGGTATGGTTTCAAAGATATGGTTGTCATTGACTTTTGAGGAATAGTGAATAGGTGGTAGAATTCGTATGTATATTTAGTAAATAGGGGGATAAGGATAGTGAATATAATAATCTTTGAATGATATTTTGGTGCTAGCGTTTTTATAGTATGAAAAAACGTTACTGAAATTTGGAATTCTTTCTTTCCCGTACAAGTTACGAATAATTTTGAGTATAATCTGTAGATCGGTGATGGGAACTACAGTGTTGTGTAGTAGTCCCAGTTTGGCAAATACAATAGAGTTTTCTATATTATCAATAAACGTTATAAAATTTTGACATGTAGTTTTATTTGCTCTAGTGCATCTTGGATGTTGATGTAGGTAGAAAATTGATCGTAATGCTGGTGCACAACATTCTGTATGTGATTGAGTTTTGTTAAAATAAGAACTTGGTTTTGTTTTATAGAATATTCTTGGGTTTTTTATAGTTGATTTATGATACGTGTCACGTTCAGTTATAATTTTATTATCATTTTCTTTTACTATTTTAATGGGAGTAAACTTTGGTGCTGATTTGTTTCTCTTTTTTGTTATTACATAGGCAATGTATGCGTTATCGAATGACACTGAATTTTCCCTGTTTTTATTTAAATTGTTGATAGTGGTTTCTTTATTATTCTGGATATTTTCTTGAATTTGTTTATATAAGGCAGTTTTTTCTCTGTGGTTTTGGATATAATTGGAAACTATTTTTTCATCTGTATCGAGATGATTTGCTATTATTTGATATGGTGTATGTTTGGTGACTGAATGTACGTGTGTATCCGATGTACTAAATCATTAAATCGTTTATACTTCTTCGGTTCTAATTTATAAATCTTTCGATAGTTACTGAATTAAATTGGCTGTTATGTGTAGTTCGATTTTATGCAGTTTTCAAAAATCTTCTAACAAGTTGTTTTTAAATTCTGTTCCTCTAGCCACAGTAATTTTTAATGGTATTCCGTGATGTTAAATGAATAGTAACAGCTTGTTTAAGATGTTAGTGCTATGTAGCGTTTGGATAGGGTACGCTTGAGAATATTTGGAAAATGAATGTTAAGAATGTTTGATTTGATATTTGGAATGTATCTAAGTGTATATGTTCAAAAGGTTTAGAAGCTGTAGGGGTAAGATTAAAAAAAAAGAACAGGTAGGTGCCCTTCGTACTTGGCACTCTGGCATACGTGACAGTTGTTTACATAATATATTATGTCTTTTATTATGTCTGGCCAGTAGTGGTTTTTCGATAGCTACATCTTCATTTCGTTTATACCTTTGTGGCATGTTCTTTCTTTGTGGTAGTATTTTAATTTCAATTTCTGTTCTTCCAGATGCACTATGTCATTTAAAAATACTGTGCTTTGTAGGATTTTGTAAGATGCATTTTTAAAATAATATTGTAACGTGATAGTAAATAGATTACTTAATACTTTTGACTTTATGTAAATAGTTTGAAGTTGATCCATAAAATATTCTTTTACGAGTTCTATTATGTGAGTTTGTAAATCGTGAAGTGGTAAGACAGCAACTACGCGAGTTTTGTTGAAAAGGTTCAATATTTTGATTTTTGGTTTCATTATCTGGTTATTGTAATCTAAAATTATTTGGCGTTTGTATTGGTTAATCGCCTTATCTGTGACAGGTATTTCCAGGATAGGGTTCTCAGTCACTGTGTGGACCCTGTCGTCATCGTTGTCGTCTAGATCAGTTTGTCTTGGGGTTTCTGATTTTTTATTGTTAGTTGTGTCAGTGGTATTCTTTAAAAGGTCTGTTAATTCTAGGGCATCGGCTGATACGGGTATTTCATTACGGGTTTGCAAATAATCAATCGTTTCAAAGGCATCTCCAATGCTAGCTACAATTGATCTATTATCGTCGTCTTCTAGTGTATTAATCTCAACTCGGGAAAGGGCATCCGCATTTAAATTCTGTTCTCCTTTTTTGTATTTGATTTCGTAGTCATACTCCTCGAGCTTTAGCCTCCATCTTACCAGTCTTGAATTAGGTTCTTTAAGGTTCATCAGCCACTGAAGGGGTTTATGATCTGTAATGATCGTAAATTTTATTCCATAAATGTAGGCTCGGAAATATTTAGTAGCCCATACTATAGCAAGAAGTTCCTTTTCAATAGTGCTATAATGCATATGATACAGGTAGTTCGTTACCTTTGTGGTTTTGGCTTAGTATAGCTCCAATGGCTGTTTGATGCGTCCGTTGTTATGACAAATGGTTTTTAAGGTCTGGGTATTGTAATATTGGGTCGTTACATAATATATTTTTGCAACTTTCAAATTGTTTGGCCCTTTTTTAAACAATTAGTAAGTGGTTTTGTTAGTTTATCAAAATTATTTATAAATCGTCAATAATACCCTAACAATCCTAAAAATGATTTGATCTCTTTGGTCGTTTTTGGCATAGGAAGTTTTTTATGGCGTGTATCTTTCGTGGATTGCGTTTAATTCCAAATCGCGTGATTACATGTCCTAAAAATTCAACTTATTTTCTAAGGAATTCGGATTTGTCTAGTTGTATTTTGAAATTTGGTTCTTCTAATTTTTTGAAAATAAGTTTTAAATTAGAGATGTGTTCTTGAAGGGATGTAGAAAATATAATTATGTCGTCCATATAAACGATGCATGCTTTATTCTGTAGTTCTTTGAGGACATTATCTATAACTCTTTGAAACGTTGTTGGTAATTTTTTGTCCAAATGGCATTCTAACGAATTCATAGTGTCCATTCTTTACACTGAATGCGGTTTTTGGTATGGATTCTAGTTCCATTTCGATTTGATAGAATCTTGAGGCCAAATCTAATGTGCTGAAATATTGGCATCTGTCGAGTTTATCCAGTATATCTGTAATATTAGGTATGGGATATCTGTCGTCAATTGTTTTCTCGTATAATTTCCTACAATCAATCACTATACGCCATTTTTGTTTGCCACTAGCATCTAATTTATTTGTCACTATCCAAATTGGTGAACTCCAAAGACTTTGAGATGGTCTAATAATTCCGTCGTTGATCATGTTTGTTATTTGTTTTTGCACTTCTTCTTTGTGAATAAAAGGGTATCTGTACGATTTTGTGTGAATTGGAATTTCATCGTGTGTTTTCATATTATGTTTAATTTTGTTTGTAAATGTTATTTCTTGGTTTTTTTTGTGAAAAATATCCGCATATTCACGACATAATTGTATTATTAGTTTTTTGTTTTTTTTCCTCTTCATTTAAGTGGTCTGTACAAATCAGTTTATCAATATTTTCTAAATCAGTTTTATTTGTTTTGTAAATAAATGAGTCAATTTGGTGAAATTCGTATTGTCGTAGTTGTGTCGATTCAAAATTAATGATTGATAAGGATCGGTGAATAGTAATGGTTACTCTTTTATCACTATAATTGTGAATCACTTGCTGGCCGAGCGTTGTAGCAGACGCATGGTGTGGAGAGCGCAAATTAACAAGAATATTGGTGAAGTGAAGTTAATCAAAAGTGCTAAAGTGTGCTAAGCGGGTAAAACAAACAATAACGAAGCATCTGGCAATAACTGAAAACAAGGTAGGGCTAGATTTAAGTAAATTTAGAGCGAATTCAGACCTAGAGCCGCTGACAAGAATACGACCGTAATCAGGCAACGAGGTCAAGCGCAAGACGAGCGCCCAATAAGTAACAGTTGACCGCGCATAAGTGTAAACAACGTGCAGACCAGTATTTAGGTAAATTTGCGACTAGCGCGGGACGGTGTTAGCAAGACTAAAGAATTAACGAAGTAAACGGCAAGAAGCGGGCGACGACCTTCGCGGAGTTGATCCGGGTGGGCCCCTTATCGTGTCGTTTAAATTATAGGCCTTGAAATACAGGTCCGGTTAAAAATTTATCTTTATAAATAACGTGCGATAGAGTATGCAAAGGTCAGAGGCCTCCTAGGTCGCTGATATCAGCGGCTGCAATGCGGTAAATATAAATATTTACTAATCTAAACGATTTTATGAATCCCTACAACTGTCCACAAACGCCTACTGAGGCGGTATTAGCGCAACAAAATCAAGCATTATTTAATGAAAATCAAACAAGAAGTCAAAATGAACAGGCATTATATAATGCTTGGTTATATGAAAAGCAAGCCAGAGAAAAACTGGAATATAGTATGTCACAAATGCAAAACCAATTAAAAGAATTGCAAAACAAGATACAAAAAAAGGCTGATGAAAGAATAACAGCAGAAAATAAACAACAAAAAACTCAAAGCGAGTATTACACGGACGAAGAAGAATTGAGTAGAGAAACGGAATGGATTAGAGTTAAATACAGAAAAAAGCGAATGGTAAGCTCTTCCCCGCAGGAAGTTGAACGACCTAAAGGAAGGAAAGCAGCTACTCAACCAAAACAGAAACCACCACCACCTGTCATAATTAATAAGTTAAAAAACTATAACAGTTTAGTCGAAATTCTCAAGGAAAATGAAATAAGCTATAAGGCAGCTTTGCTTTCGGGAGGCAATGTAAAACTCAAAGTGGAAAATGAAACTGGTTATAGGAATCTAGCACGATTTCTTAACAATACTGAACTTGAATGGTACTCATTTGAAAATAAACAAACGAGACCGATCAAAGTCGTAAATACATCAGACATGTAGACATATCTTCGAGGATATAAAACTAAAGGCTTCAAAATTTTAGAAGTGAGACAGCTACTCAAATGGAAAGATAAGACGCCATTACCTCTCTTCTGTTATCTTTTAGAAAAGACGAAGATATTAAAAAAATGTATAATATTAATGAAATATTGTATATGAAAGTGGAGATTGAAGCATTTAAAAAGCCTACATTACCTCCACAATGCAAAAAATGTCAAGAATGTGGACACACACAAAATTACTGCGGCAGAGAAGCCAGTTGCGCCAAATGTGCAGGAAAGCACCATACAAAAAACTGCCAAAAGCAGAAAGACACAAAACCCAAGTGTATTCACTGTGGAGGGGAACATCCAGCTAATTATAGAGGCTGCAGCACAACGATAGCTCTCCAAAACTTAATAAACAAAGAACTTAATAAGAAAATTCCAGAAAGACAAGAAGTTAACACGAATAGAGAAGAAAATAGATCTACGCAACAGAGGAGAGTAGAGCCGAATATAACTTACGCCCAAACGACAAAGAACGAAACACAACGAGATGAGTCTGGCACTGACACTTCAACTCTAATGCTCCAGTAGATTAAGAGTATGATGGAAGAGCGTGAAAGAAAACAAGAAATATTTAATCAAATGATCTTAGAAAGATTAACTAAATTAGAAAACGCTATCAACATCAAAACTAAACATTAGTTATGGCTAATGATCTTAGAATACTCCAATGGAATGCTAACGGACTCTTGCAACACCAATAAGAGTTACTAATTATACTAGAAACTCAAAATATTGATATATGTCTAATCTCAGAGTCACACTTCACGAACGAAACATATATTAAACTGAAAGGTTACCAAGTGTATCACGCCCTACATCCACAGAACACAACTAGAGGAGGAGCAGCTATTGTAATTAAAAACAGTATAACTCATTATGAGAAAGAAAAGTATGAGACAGAGGCAATACAAACTGCTAGTATATGTATCAAAACACAAAAGTATTCGATTACTGTAGCAGCGGCATACCTCCCACCTGGACACAATCTGCAAAAAGAAGATTATATAAACTTCTTTCAAACTCTAGGTGAAAGATTTATCTTAGGAGCAGACTAAATGCTAAAAATACATATTGAGGGGCGAGATTGACGACAGCTAAGGGTAAAAACCTTTATCAGCCAATCTTGGAACTTAAAGGTAGTTGGCATTCAACTGGTAGACCCACGTATTGGCCGACAGATACTGCAAAATCCCAGATCTACTGGATTTCTATATTTAAAGAAAATATCCAACAAATTTTATACAGATCCAAGATTGTGATGACTTAATGTCTGACCATTCCCTATCTTGCTGACGTTACAGGAAAAAATAGCGACTAGGGAATTAAACCCGACACTAACAATAGGTTTACCGACTGGGAAGGCTTTAAAACAGAGCTCAGCGAAAAGATTTTACTAAACGTACCAATTTCAACAAAAGAGCAACTTGAATATGAAGCAGAGAAATTTATGATGGATATTCAAAGCGCAGCATGGAATAATACACCAGAAATAAATAGAAAGCCGACAAGGAATAATTACCCAAAAGAAATCATAGATTTAATAAAAAAAAAGAGAAGAGCCAGAAAGACGTGGCAGAGATCGAGAACAAGAGAAAATAAGCATACGTTGAATGCTCTTACATCACAACTCAAAAGGGAAATTCAAAAAATTAGGAATGAAGCACTGAATACCTACCTTAAAGAAATCACGGCAGATCAAAGTACTGAACGCGGATTATGGAAAGCTACTAAGGGAATTAACAGACCGATAAAACATATTCCACCGATACGTAAAGAAGATGGGTTTTGGGCAAAGTCTGACAAACAAAAAGCAGACACATTCGCAGTTTATCTAGAAGACATTATCCAACCAAACGCAGAACAAATTCAAATGCAAGCTCAGACAAAACCAACTGCAAGAATGGTAGATATCTCATTAACCACTCCCAAAGAAGTGTCTAGAGAAATAAAAAAAAATATTAACCCAAAAAAGGCTCCGGGATTCGATTTAATCAGTGGGAAGATATTTAAACAGTTACCAAGGAAAGGCATTATGAAACTTACACACTTGATAAATGCAACATTTAGGTTACAACATGTCTCAGTTTTGTGGAAAACAGCTGAAGTTATCATGATACCCAAACCGGGAAAGCCTGTTAACGATGTAAGCTCATATAGACCAATATCATTGTTACCTATAATAGCAAAGCTGTTTGAAAAGTTATTTTTAAAAAGAATGAAGACGATAATTGACCTTCAACATCTCATTCCCCCACATCAATTTGGGTTCCGTAATGAACACTCTACGGTAGACCAAGTACATCGTATTACAGATGTGATAGAAAAAGCACTCGAGGAAAAGAAAATATGATCAGCGATATTTTTAGACATTACCAAAGCATTTGATAAAGTCTGGCATGAGGGTTTACTAATGAAACTAAAAAGATACTTCCCTAAGCAATATGTCCAGCTCTTGGACTCGTACCTAACAGACCGAACCTTTAAAATTAAGCAGGAAAGCGTACCTTCTGAACTCAAAATAATAAAAGTAGGTGTCCCACAGGGAAGTGTTCTTGGGCCAGTACTATATCTGTTGTATACATGTGACATTCCTGAAAAAGAAAATGTTAAACTAGCTACATTCGTGGATGACACCGCAGTATTAGCTACAGGAGATAATATAGATGAAACAACGGCCAAGCTCCAAGGCGCAATTGATGAAATAAATACGTGGATGAAAAGGTGGCGTATAAAGGCTAATGAAGAAAAATCTGCTCATGTAAACTTCATGAATAGAAAAATAAACCACCTTTCAGTAAATCTGAACAACAAAATAATTCCACATCAAGGAACAGCCAAATACCTAGGCCTAAATCTAGATGCAAAATTGAAGTGGAAAGAGCATGTCAAAAAGAAAGCAACCGGAGTAAAATTGAGATATAACAGCATGTACTGGCTTATGGGAGGAAATTCACAACTATCCACCCGAAATAAAGTACTAGTTTATAAACAGGTAACAAGACCAGTATGGATTTATGGCATCCAACTGTGGGGCTGTATAAAAAGGAGTAATTATTCTTCTATCCAGAAATTCCAGAATCGAGTTCTACGAAATATCTGCATCGGGAACTCCAGGTGGAGATGGTCGAGGACGTAATCAGGAAGTTTGCCAGAAGCCACGAGGAGAGGCTTCATAGACATCCAAATCAAGAAGCCCTACAACTTCTAGTCAATCAAGATCTTCTCAGTAGGCTCAAAAGAACGAAACCATTTGAGCTAGTGTAGTGTAAACTGTAGTGAAAAGCAGAGTATAGTGCAAGTGTAGCCATGCCAAAGATGTGTGCAAAATGTTTCAGTAGCTAGGATGGGTCAATGGAAACACCTGGACTAACAAATACTTTAGTAACTTAGGACATAAATAAAATGTTAGTTAATCTTAAAGATTAGGTGCATTAAAAAAATAATTGTGAGTTTCCGTTAGGGACATATAATTTTTGGCATTCTGGAATATATAATTTGTTTAAGTATTGTTGTGGAACTATGACGTCACCTTTGGGCATATCTACCGGTATTTTACATTGAATCATCTCGTGTGCATTTATGCTAATAGTTTTGAATCTATTATTTTTATACCTTTAATATACTGGTATACTAATGTTCTTATTCGTTAGAATGTTATTTTCTAAATCTATTATAAAGTTCATATTTTTTAGCTCATTTAATCCTATTATACCGTCGAAATATTCGTGAAAGTTGTATAATTCGTAATCTATGGGTTTTGTGTGCCCAGTTCTTCAAATGCTGCTATCTTAGCCTTTTGAAAAATCGTTTGTCACCCATGGCGCTTTTTTAATATCGCCGTTTCTTGATAAATAGTTTCGAGAGAATATTGCTGTGCTATAGAGGGTCTAAAAATGGATATGAATGATCCGGTATCGATTAGTAATTTTATTGGTGGGTTGTTAATTTTTATATATGGTAACGGGTTAGAACAAATTGTATTGATCTCTGTTACTCTGGGTTGTTCGAGGCACTTGCATGAAAATTTACTGACGTATTGCATTCTGGCCTGGAGCTAGTTGATTCGTGATGCAAGTAATTTTCTGCAGGTGGATTGTGATCGTTTCTTTTTAAATTATGTAATTCCTCTGAAATAAAATTTTTAGGACAGGTTTCTTGAAATAAGTTTCGAGGTTTATAAGTACGTCTTAGACATTGGCTCTGGTTTATTAGCAGGTGTGCGACCTGTTGGTTCGAATACGTTCCGTTTGAACGGTTGGGGGTTTGAATATTTGTCATAAAATTGTGGAATTGATTGGGGAAAGCTGTTTTGCAGGATGAATTTACGAAATTAATTTGGTTGTTGGAAAGGCAATGTTTTTTGGGGAAATCGTTGAAATATCGAAAAGGTTGAAATTGACGTGGAGCAAAATTATTATTTTGTGTGGTAAGCGATAAGTTTTGCTTGCATCTAAAATTTTCCTCCTCGTTTACAAATGACAATGCTTGTTCTAATGAGTTTGGATTTCTTAGTCTAATCATGTCTTGCATATGTCCAGTTAACCCTTGTATAAAAGTTTTTAGAGATAAATTGTCGTACTGCCTTAAATACATTTCTTTTGTTACAGCGTTCATTTCCGGTGAACTGGAAATTTTCATTGTTAATTCATTGTATTTGTGTTCCGAAATCAATTGGTTTTTTGTTTCAAAAAGGGGTTAATGTAATAAGATCTAAACAATCCAAGTTCCTATCATCACCGAAGCTCCATCTCAACACATTTTTTATTTGTTCCCAGATGGTTAGTTCCGTCCTGGCTGCGATTAGTAATTGTGCCTTACCCATTAACTTGCCAATTACTAGTCGCATGCAGAGATGAACATCTCTAAGGTGTTCACATCACCATCATATGTGGGTATGGTATCCACATATAATTTTAATAATTGCAAATCGGGTTGCACGTTTGCTTGATTCATGTTTATATTTAGGTTTTCAAGTGATTTGGTTAATAATTCGAGCTCAATTCTCATTCAAAGATTACTTATTCTAAAAGGAGTTTTAAGAAAAAGGATTCTTAGTTTACCCCGCTTGTCTTGTATGACTGGTAACTGATGGCTCGGTGCAGCTTCCCCGTGGGTGTGATTCTCCGCCCAAGGAATTGAAATTCCACGTTGCGAAAACTTTTGCTGGATGCACTATTTTTTTCACGACCGCGAAATCCTACCGACTGGGCCAATTATGTTTTATTGGCAAACGAACTAAATAAAAAATTAACTTTATTGCTTAAAATATTTGTTATTACAATTTGACGTCTAGTATTACACTGATTTCTAAGCCTGATCGTTTAGTATTTATACATTTCATATATCGCTCGGAATAATTCCAATAAACAGATTGAGTAAACAAGTAAATACAAAGAGAAACTATCATTAATTTGTTAGTATACAAATATGTTGTCTTAACAATAGAAAGTGTTTAGTTAATATGATGATTAATATATTGACTAACATAACTGCGTTTGAATGACCGCCGGAGAACATTTGATGTCTGACAATGTTATTGGCACGGAAGTCGAACCCCAGACCACTGCGCGCCACGTCAAGGCATTTACCTCGTGTCTATTACCCTCTTCTTTAAATAATCCTAGAGAAAAAGTCTAATAGGGTTAGATTATAAGATCACGGTGACCAATGGAAATCACGATGGCTTTTGTGAAATAAGACCGGAAAATTTGGTTTGAATTTTCAGGTACTCCTTAACATGTCAATGAACATACCATTTGTTTCAAACTTTTACACTAGATCACGAATTGGATACTTTCTTGGCACTTAGTGCGTCAAACGACGGTCGAAGTTTCTTTTGGATTACCGTAACTAATCGCTTATTTCCATAAAACAACTTACAGTATACTGGTGCCTTGCTGCACAAGATACACAATGACTTTACCATGTGTTTATATACCAATTTTGCGAATGAAATGTTCCATTGGATCACCCTATAGTACTAAAATTTATATACTGATACTTTAAAAACATAACGTAGATGTTTTGCAATTATAATAAAATTAGATTAAATATTTTTAAATTTCTAATAATTGTTTCTTACATATACAACATAAAACAAGATACTCGAACATGCTAAACAGCCTACATATGTATATGCTTTTTGAGAAAAAACGATAAAAAGCATTGTAATTGATTTTGTCAACATGTAGTGCAAAATCTGCACAGGCTAATTTGTTATGCCACGCTAAATAGAAATTAGAGATTAGATAGCGTTTTAAAGCAAATACGTCTGTTAGCGCTTTCGTAGCTTTCATAAAATAATGAATTATTCAGGAAAAGGCTATGGAACATTATCCGCAGTTTTGACGTTTCTATGATTTATACGAGCAGATAAAATATAATATTTAAACGAGGTAGTTTGTTATGCGTGCATATTTGAGTAATCACGTGCCGCTTAGCGCTCAACTTTGTCTTTGAAAAAACACTAGAAAAGCACTTCAAAGAATCCAGCTGTGGATTTAAGTTTTTTGCTAGCAGTTACAAGTATTTCTTATTGCGGTATCTTTCATTTTTTGATAATTTACATTTTAAATCTGCTTAGAGCGATTTAATAAATATTGTGACTATATTTGTATATGTAAACGAGCCGGATGTAAAATCCGGAAAGGTAACTTTCGAAAACGAAGCAAGTCATGCATGTGACATTGTAATTCCCATATCTCGGGCTGAATGAGACCTATAGATCTTAAATTTAATACCTTGAAAGTTACCGGTCTAGGCTATCTGCTGAGTAAATATGAACGGAATCTGTTAAGTAGTTCCGAAGATATTGTACCGACAGACATAAACACAGACAGGATCGTGATTGCATTAACATTCTTCTACGCCTTACACGCTTTCTTTCAAAAGCTAATAACAATACGTATATGTGATACGTAAGGATTATTTCTCTAATGTAACCTCGTGCTAACGTGTAAAATCACTAAATTTAAAAATCTTGGTGTGTTGTCATTACTTAAAAGATTTATCACTAGATAGATGATTAGGAATTTAATTCTTGTATCTGTTGGCAAGATCTTTGACGACATCTTTCACCCACGGAATTCGTAGATCATTGTGGATTATTATGTTGTTTATGTACTGATTTGCTATCATATGGATAGTTTTGCTTTAAAAGTGTTGTAAAATTTCAAAGTTGGATGATTTTGGACAGCCCTAGATTTAGATACCATATGACCAAACTGGCAGCATCATCGTTTTATATGGCAAGACTATTGTCAAGAATAAATCTTAATTTTCGCCCTAATGACCAGTTACTTACTTACATATCGAGCTGCTTTCGTTTGATTTGGTTGTGTTTTCTCTACGTTAGTTTGTACCTTATGCCCTCTTTAGGGGGGATAACCGCTCCGTTTAGAGTTACTTGGGGAAGATCTATCTTCTGGTTTGTAACAGTAATTGATGATGACTTATTTTCATTGATTTTAATTCGCCAGGCTACTGTCCATTTCTAAAGGGCTTCTCCTAAGGCTCGGGCTTTATTGGAAGGCAGTATGGCCGCGTCGTCAGCAAATGTAGTAGTAATCGTGTTTTCGTTACAAGATGTATCAGCCGTAAATAGTTGGTAGAGTGCAGTGCCCAATACGCTGCTTTGTGGTATACCTGCTAGAGCGAGGTGAACCAAAAGGTAGCTGTGATTTAATTTGATTTGAAAGAATTTGTCTTCTAAATAAGATTTAAACAGTTAGTAATATCGGCGAAACAGTTGCTTTTTAATTTTATATAATAAGTTGGGATACCAAATTCTAGAGTTTTTTGGTTGTCGAATGTTTTTATCAAAAACCAAATTGATGCTGAGAAAGTGTGAGAAGTGTTTTTCTTCAACAATGGTCATAAATATTTTTAATATTATTTGTTGAAGCAATTAGTTTACATAAAGATAGAAGGTGTACTGATTTCTTTGATTTTGTATGAAAATTACTTGAGCGAATATTAATTGTATTGGAAAGTGTTTTTAAGGCTGCGTTAAAAGTTTTTGTTGTTAGTGATACATCTTCCTTTGAAGTTCTCGAAGTAATTCTATTATAATTTAATCATAACATGGCGCTTTGTGGAGCTTGGAGCACTTAATTGCATTTACTACTTTGTCGTATGTACAGGGAGTTATTGTTAGGTACAGTTGAAGTGGAGATTCTATGTATTTAAGTAGATCTTCGTCTGCTAGCAGTGCTGTAGTTGGTTTGTGTGGTCAAAAATATTAGCTAAGTGTTTCCCAAACGTTTCTGATTTTTCTTCATCACTACGTGCTCACAATACAAATGTATCTGACAGGAACTGCGGATATTTTCATTTTTCTGGTTTCCCGACATTGTTTATCGTATTGGCAAGGTAATAAATTTTGTAGATAGTTTTGAGATGTTTCATTTTGCACTTTTGGATTAAAAGCTCGATTTAACCTGTTTTATCAGCAAAGCTTTTTGAAATCTACTATTTACGCCTTGCTTTCATTTTTCCGGTTATCTTTAGTTTGATACTTATAATATAGTTAATGGTGTAGCTAGCATATGTGTTTTGTATTTTGAATGGAGTGGCAGAATAAGCTGTGTAGGTACGCTTTTTTTTAGCATTTCTATTGCTTCCTTGATCTCTGTTGATATATTTAATGGCTCTTTAACTGCCAGGTAATTATTTATATATTTTCTAAAGATATTCCACAGGCTTTGTGATTATTGAATTACTAATTGTGCATATTATAGGAGTATGGTCGGAGCTTAGATCGTAGAAATCATCAGTGTCAACGTAGTTTGGTGAGATGTTCTTAACTATAAAGAAATCAGTGGTGTTTGGTGCTCATTTCTAAACCCCCTTGTCCCGAATCCCATCTCTACCTGTAACCTTGATTGTTCGCTAACCCACCCTAGTCACAACTAAACGGCATTTTTACCGCCGCTCGGCATTCCGATTTAAACCATCGTGAGCGACGGAGTTACCAGCCAGCTGATCAGGTGCTCTATTGCGCTGTGCTTGCACGCTGTCGCTGCCTTTTGTACGTTCCGCCCCCTCCGTAGTGCGCTAGTACAATTGGCCAAGGAAAACCCATCCCCGGGTTGAAGCCGCCAAGGAAGAGCACGCCGAATCCGTCGTCCAGGCTGCCAGAAACCATTACTTGCGGTAAGTCTCGTTTTAGTTGTTCCGTCGTGCATTTGTTCCCAGAGCACTTTTTTCCCACAGTTTGGAGAGTGCACAACCGACCTGACGTCCACCATATTTGAAGTTATTTAAGCATAGTTGTTTGTTGTTTTTTCTCAATTTCTTTGTTTGCTTAATTGTTACTTCGTGATTAATTTTTTTTGCCCAATACATAGTTTACACAGCTCTGTTTTGTTTGATTTCCTGTTTTGCTTATCGAGTTACTTCTAACTGTGCTTAATTATCAAACATTCTTTTGGTCCTTCGAGCCGGATCGAATTAGTCCGGGAAAATCAGATCATTTGCATTAAACAAAAAGGAATAAAATTAAGAACGAGCTGTGTAAATTTTGTTCGCTAGTTTTGCCTGCGTTGCTGCGGCCCGAAATATTGCGTTAGTCTTGCTGTTTTGTGTCCAAGGTCGACCCTTCGCACCCTAATTTGTTACTTGCGTTTTATATTGTGCCCGAGCTTTACCTGTGGAAATCCGCTTTTGCTAGAATTAATTCTTTGTCAATTTATGTTTAAAATGGCTGTGTCTAACAAACGCTAATTAATTACTACCAAAACGCTAATAGTTAGCGGAATTAGCGAATTGTCTGAGCTTGCGTAAGCTGCCACAATTGACAAACAGACAGATAACCAATATTTATATATTATCCACATTTTTGAGCAAATATGCCCTGCTCCAAGTCCGGTCTCGCCGGGATCGAAAGTCAGGCAGCAAAATAACAAATCAAATGTAAAATTACCCAAAATAGAGATTCCCAAATTTGCTGGTGACTTCAAGTCTTGGCAAACCTTTATAGATTTGTTCGATAGCCTCGTACATAACCACACGGACTTATCTCCCATTGAAAAATTCAATTACTTAATTACCTCGATGACTGACGAAGCCTTATCGTTAGTAAAAGCGATACCCCTAACGTCAGACAATTATAAAGTCGCCTACGACAGCATTTTGGAACACTTCTCCAACAAGCGTCGTTTGGCCAGCATGCACTGGCAGTTGATAAGAAAGTATCCCCTGTTGCAAAGCGAGAATCCCCGAGAATTGTGTACGCTGTCTTTAACGAAAATTTATCCATATTAAAACTTTTAAATTTTGATGTAGACGTTTGGGATTTTATTTTAGTCGAGCTATTATTAGAAAAAATAGATAAATCCATTCGAAAACGTTTTGAGCTTCAGGTAAACGATTCCGAAATTCCAAGCTATTGTGATCTTAAAGCTTTTCTGCTTAAACAATGTGCAGCCTTAGACACAATTCACAGCTCCAACGAAGTCTTAAACCCCCCTAATGCCAATAGTGCCGGCGGAGCAAATAAATCGAATTTTGAATCACGAAACCGTTCGATCCGACAAACTAGAAACTTTATCACCCAAACCATTGCCACTACCTCTCCTGTCGATTCTGATTCATGTTTTGGATTTTGTAAAGATTCACATAGCATTTACCGGTGCAATTCGTTTCTTGCACTCGGTCCACAAGAGCGATTTGCTGCCGCTAAGCGTCTTCGTTTGTGTTTTAACTGTCTACGAAGCACCCATAGCGTGCCACAGTGTAGATCCAAATATTCCTGCCAGTATTGCAATCAAAAACATCATACCTTGTTCCATCTCGAGCCGCTTAATCCCCCTCAAACGACGGTGCCTTCAACTGCCACTGTTACCAATACAACCAATGCCTGCGCTAGCATTAATTCAACTAACGGTCAATCCGCGACCGTACTATTGTCTACCGCGATGGTAGAAATTCGAGATCATTCAGGCTCTTGCAAAAGGGTAAGAGCGCTGGTTGATACTGGATCACAATCTAGTTTCACCAGCAAAGACTGTTTTTCGCGTTTGAAGCTCCCGCGCTTGTCCTCTACCATAGTTGTGCGTGGTTTAGGTCAAGTACCTGCATAATTAGACCAATCGATATTTTATCAGCAAAACTTTATCAAATCTGCTATTTACGCCGTGCTTTCATTTTTCCAGTTATCTTTAGTTTGATACTTATAATATAGTTAATAGTGTAGTCAGCATATGTGTTTTGTATTTTGAAGGGAGTGGCAGACCAAGCTGTGTAGGTACGCTTTTTTTTAGCTTTTCTATTGCTTCCTTGATCTCTGTTGATATCTTTAATGGCGCTTTAACTGCCAGGTAATTATTTATATATTTTCTAAAGATATTCCACAGGCTTTTTGATTATTGAATTACTAATTGTGCATATTATAGGAGTATGGTCGGAGCTTAGATCGTAGAAATCATCAGTGTCAACATAGTTTGGTGAGATGTTCTTAACTATAAAGAAATCAGTGGTGGTTGGTGCTCATCTCTAAACCCCCTTGTCCCGAATCCCATCTCTACCTGTAACCTTGATTGTTCGCTAACCCACCCTAGTCACAACTAAACGGGATTTTTACCGCCGCTCGGCATTCCGATTTGAACCTTCGTGAGCGATGGAGTTGCCAGCCAGCTGATCAGGTGCTCTTTTGCGCTGTGCTTGCACGCTGTCGCTGCCTTTTGTACGTTCCGCCCCGTCCATGGTGCCCTAATACAACTGGCCAAGGAAAACCCATCCCCGGGTTGAAGCCGCCAAGGAAGAGCACGCCGAATCCGCCGTCCAGGCTGCCAGAAACCATTACTTGCGGTAAGTCTCGTTTTAGTTGTTCCGTCGTGCATTTATTTCCAACAGCACTTTTTTTCCCGCAGTTTGGAGAGTGCACAACCGACCTGCTGTCCCCCATATTTGAAGTTATTTAAGCACAGTTGTTTTTTGTTTTTTCTCAATTTCTTTGTTTGCTTAATTGTTACTTTGTGATTAATTTCTTTTTGCCTAATACATAATTTACACATCTCTGTTTTGTTTTATTTCCTGTTTTGCTTATCTAATTACTTTTAACTGTGCTTAATTATCAATCAAGTGCAGTCTGGTAGCTTTTTCGAGTCACTTGACCAGTATGCAAGTCTGTCTATAGCTAATGAGTTATCCAGGCTTTTAAAAAATTTTAAATTAATTTTTCTGTATTATATGGCGAGGAGGTCTGCATATATACTGCTGATACGATTATGTTTTAAATACTTCCATTTCATAGTATGGAATTTTGCTTATTGGTGATAACTGCCGTGCCAGTATGAGCAGTGTTATCGGAATGACAAGTAAAATAGATTTTGTATTTACATATGTTGGGATAACTGTGGTATGTGAAGTGTGCTTTGAATATTAGAAATATGTTTATTTTATGTGATAAATAAACGCTTTGATTTCCGTTAGTGATGCAAACTTTTATTTATTAAACTTGAGAGTAGTTTGATTATTATGGTGTCTGTTACATTAGCCGACTGAAGAGGGCTTTGAACTTAACAAAAAATTGTCATGTCATTGTTGTTTTAGTTCGAACATCGGTTGAGGTCTTGTTGCTGTTGTGATCATACTACTGCAGCGTAGTTTGTTGGAGGTATTTTGTGTGACTAAGGTTTATCCTAGGTTTTTCTAGGTGTATATTCTAATTATAGTTGGATGTCCTCGTTTGACAAGAAATTGTTGATACGTTCAGCATCCTTTATAATTTGTAGGATGATCTCCTCTGTAGTGCACATAGAAGGCTGCACTGTTTTGAGCTTCATTGTATGTCGCTGTATTATGGTAGTTACCGCATTTGATGCATACTAACGGCTTTCTACAGTACGCTTTACTACGTCCATATGACTGACACTGGGTAAATTGTATTAATACATTTTTTCTGGGTGGCTCAACAGTGATTTGCATTCCTAAAAAATATGGTAAATCCTAATTTTTTTTAATATTACTTGCAAGTTCCAAATTTACAAAGAAAAGGAGGGAAGGTGTTTTTTCTATCCTATGCTTGATGTTCATTACAGTTTGTGTTCTAATGCCTTGTTTTTCTAGTTTAATTTTTATTTGTTCAGAGCTAACAGTTTCGTAGTACGACTAGTGCTTGCTTCTGTTGATTTGGTAGATATGATGGATTATTTTTCTTCGTTTAGATGCCTAACAAGTTTCCAAGATGCATCTTATGTGCTGGTATTTATTTTTACTACATTATCTGCTAACCTTTTAGTAATGCATTTTTCAGGTTCTCTTATTAAATTACATATTCTGACACCAAAATTATTACCGCCGTGTATAAAAATTGGTAGGTGTTTACCTATTTTGTTGACGATTTTCTACGGTGGAATGCAAATTTTCATCCGTTAGATGCAATTTATCATAATCACTTGTCTGTTGTTTATGTGAATTTATCGAAAAGGACAAAATCTCCTGTTAGAGGACCTTTTTGTCTGTTAATTGTTACGTAAATTATAATCCATTGTCAGCTGCGATGGTGTAAACGCACCTGTGTTCAACATTTGTGGACAATGAGCCCGGTCCGTTCTGTTTAAGTCTTGTTGTAATATTTTTTGCTGCCAACCGAAATCAATCTGTTGAGACGGAAAGATGTGAACGTAATTAATGCCTACCTACAGAATATGATTTTTAGTTCAACTTGTACTAGGAAGGACTCCGTTACCTAAATGGATGTCCGTGGGTAACACAATTAAACCCATAAGACTATAGTGACTCTTATACAGGTTTTCCCACGAAAATGTTTCAAGACTTCATGTATAGATTTTGGAAATATTTGAAGAAAAAAAGTTGAATTCAACGGCCATTTTCGAGATGTTGATGAAGCAAATTTGGAGTCTTTGGGGATGCTCTAGGTCTTTTTTTATTGGATTTCTTCTTTTGGGTCATGTGAAGTCATTTGTGTATGTTGGAAGAAAACCCAATTCTAAGAAAATATTTATTGCAAAAATTCGGAAAGCTTTCGATACGATTCGTGAAAACATCAACTGGCGAGGGGATCTACTCGCATTGCTTTATGTTTAGAAATTAGAGGATATTTGAAACAGCTTTAGTTTATTTTAATTTTAATTTATCCCCAGTAACAATTCTTAAATTGTGTTAAATAACTGAATCGTATGTTCAACAAATGCAAATTTTTGTCATTAATTTATTATTTGAAATCGGTAACAGCAACGTTACTAAGAACTCATCTTTTAAGTACACATCAACCTTGTCGACACCAGGTTTCCTTGGCAACGAAAGTTACAATGATAATACTTGAAGAATTTAGTTCATAGGTAATAGCTTTTCTAAGGTTTAGGTTTTTCAAGATTGTAATAAATTTTTCAGATGACACAGATTTTGAAAAGAAATCTCAGGATGATGGTTTACTTTGTTTGGTTTTTTAAGATTATTTTAGGTTTAACGGTGTAAAACCTGTGATTAAAGTATTGCAAAATCTATTGCTTCCTCATCATCACTTCTAGCTTATTTACTGCCTTCGTTATGTATTGCTGGAATATGTTGTTGAGGCTGCTCAAATTTTTGGTTGTTTTCTAGTCCAAACGTGCCAAATTAAAGTTGGCTTCAGTTATTTAAGGTAATTTTGCATTGTACAATTTTTCTCTCCAATAGTAGGTTTTTAAGTTCGACTGGGTTAAATTGCCAGGCAATCTTGTTATTTGTCGTCTGTTTCCTGTATTTCTCTTCTGGATCATTTTTTTTTCATTCTACAGGAAATTCTGAGCTGGATACATATTATGTCCGTTCTAGAAGAGTCTTCCAAGGAACTTTTTGTATTACTTCGTTTATAAGTTCTACTATTTTATTTAATTCTGTTTGTTCTGTCTAGTTCATATTTTTATTACTCAAGCTTCTTGGCTTACTCTAAAATAATGTTAGTACCTACTCTGATTACCACGAGTAAATGATCCGATGATAAATCAAGAGATAATTTAGGTTAACAACTTTTACTAGGCAAAAACCGAGTAAGTCAAGGATTTTTGTCTAAATCTGTTGACTACTATGTAAGCTCATTAATTGACAAAACATTTAAACGATTTTTATTTATTACTGTAGTAGCAGTTAATGTGTAACCCCATGTTTTGTTACTAAAATTATAATTATCATTTGATCAATCAGCTTCCAAATATTTGGAGATGCTTTTTAAAGTTGTATTATTTATTATTGTGTCTCGAAGGACAATGGATCGCCGAAACGGTTAATAGTACACTCTATTCTTCCACTACTACAATTACTTTTCTGGTCATATTTTGGAGGCTCACAATATTTAAGAAAACTTTAAGAATGATTGTTGTGTTTATATGAGCGCCTCCATCTAAATGCTGTATGGAATATACATATGGAATTGTTCAACAAAATGCGTTCAGGTTGATAAACATGTTCCTTAAATTTTCCATATTGTTTCGATCATAGGTGATGTCTAATTGCTGTATTACAATCATATTATTGTGTTAATTCTGACTTTTAAGTGCATATACATATGAGCTTATTGTATGATGTTTAATGTGGTGGTTGTGCTAGTAATTGATGAGCATTTTTTAATTTTTTCTTCCTTAGTGTGTGAAACATTATTTGCCTCATTCGTTGACATTGAGATATAGGATGGTTGTTGTGCATTTTATACATCCTGTCTTTTGGTGAAACAGTTTTTTACGTAGCCAAAACGTTGGTACTCAACACATTATGGAAGTTGGCATTTTTCGTGTAAAAATTCAAATTTGATGACTGAGTTAAATAATTTATCAGTTTTGTACACTTCCTTATTATTATCCGCTACCTGGGGTTCAACAAGAAATAGTAAAAGATCTATCTCTGCATTTCTTTGCTTTATGTGTGAAATATTGAGTTTTCTCCTTCTTGTGCCATCTTCTATCGAAGGTCGGCGATCATGAAGGCGACTTGAACCTTCGACACAGCAGCTCGGAACTATAATCGGTTACTTTTGTTGTACCATTGGCGTAAGTTGTTGAACCACGATGTTCTTCTCCTACCAACACTGTGTTTGCTTTGTATATTTCCTTGGATTACTAATTGTAACAACTCGTACTTGGGATTTCAAATTATATACCCGAAATACTCAAACTCTCTAGTTTTCACTGTCTGCAGTACTTCTAGATTCTTGCGGACCCTTTGCAGTACTAATTCGTTTCTTATTTTGCCTCTTTAAGATATTCTTAACATATTAGTAAGTGCGTCCATATTTTCGTTTAAGACCAATAATAGATGTAAATTCCTGAGAACTATTTTGAAGCTGCGTGTTTGCTTTAATTTATACGTATGGAATTCGGTGAATTGTTAAATATTTAATTATGATTATGCAGTTATCCGATATATATATATATATATATATATATATATATATATATATATATATATATATTATAACTGTCTGTAGATTGTGCACTCAATAATGTTATTAGCGGTTCAATTAATTTATCCCCTTGTTTACTCTTAGGACCATTATTGTTTTTTCCGATTCCGTAGTTTGCTGTTAAGTTTCTAAAAGTTGACAATTGAAATTAATTTGTAATAAATTTGAATTTGTATTTGGCAGATGTAAAATAAACGTAATTAATGTTATGTAATGAATAAATCATAGGAGTTTGCTGTGCATTGTTAACCTGAGTAATTTATAAAAGTTAAATTTAAAAATAATTTCCGTTATATATCAAATTAAATAACTTTGACCTTCGGGCCCCCAGCTATAACACAAATAACGCGTTAGCTCCGCTTGAATTTTAAACTTTTCCATTTCCATGGGTAGAAATGCACAGATACATTTAAAAACACCAACAAAAACACAGAAATAACTGTAGTTAAAATGTATTTTATTTTTTAAAAAGGCCTTGAAAGACTTTTATTTTTTGTCCGGCTTCTCCTTTTTTTTGTAACTGAAAATTCTTAAAATGGCTTTCTACAGAAAACTGCAATTTCTTAAAGCAAAATTTTATTCCGACCATAAATGTTTTGAAACAATAAAATCAGACGAACATAAATGAGGTGTGCAAAATAGAGTGGTCCACAGGAATTTGACGATTTTGATATGAAAGTCACACTTCAAATATAATAAGTACAAGTGTTCAGTACAATAAAATTCCATTTATTATAACGATGCCGTATTTTTTGTCAGTTTCTTACTTTGTAAATAAATATTTTAGCAACAGAAAATAGAAGAATGGTATCGTTGGCAATACTGCCGCTGCTTAGACTACATGTTGCTGTAAACTACGGTGAGTTTTTGAATGGTATAACCGTATTTTCAGAAAGAAAATTTATAGTCGGATACGGTAGTATCTGTTCGGTACATAAGAACGTTATAAATTGTCCCAAAACAACATTTTTGTTCAACTAAATGAGCAACATCAATTCTAGGGGAAGCGTTTCTTGCCACTATTACACTACTGTATCTGAGTGTACTTAAGTCTTAAGTATACTCGTATATTAATAATTCCAGGAATATTTAACAAATTTCAGATTGAGTTACGGAAAACAATTACAAATAAATTAATAAACATGGTTCAAAGAGTAAGACATGATTGAATATTGCACAACAAGCGCAGAACATATGCAAAGTGTGTTATTCAAAAATTAAGAGGCTGCTAAGAAATAAGGTGTTTTATAATAAATTTTATGATTGTATGATTAATTTTAATCTCACAATGGGCACAATTTGGCGAAAACAAGAGCGTTCTGAAAATTAATTCAATTTTTCTACAAATCAAATTGTTGACTTGCTTTATTTATAGTGTTTAGTAACTTTTTATAAAAAAATCAATTAGTAAAATTTCTGTGGGGTCTTAAAAGGCTGATATAAGCTTTGTGTTCTGAATGAATATTTTTTTATCAGTTACGTTGTTTTAATTATCGATTTTGGCTCAAAAATTCATTGTGCTTAAAATCGATAAACTATTTATTTTATAATAATGTATACACCCAATAAAACTAAAATACCTGTCTACAGCCTTCTCAATTTTGGATGTCCTTTATATATTTCTCCGATGCAGTGTAAGCCCTCATCCAGAACGCTGGAGAAAGAAAGGCAAAATTTACGCTTAGGGTATGTTTTCCTTAATGGATCCATGTTCACTGTAGTTGATGGCTCAATGTAAATAAAGTAAATATACAACCAATCTGTAATTGATGTCCCCTAAATCAGCAGATACAGGTCGTTTACAAGGTATGTCTGGAAATCTTCCGGTTCCAGGACTGGTTTCCCGAATTTATGTTGACTTTTCCAGTACAGCGCATCGCACTTGCATAGGATGTGTGTGTTTATGGTTTCTTGCTACAGAGTCTCCATGCAAGGTCATCATTAATTTACTAATTTTCCAGAGGTGTTCTTTTACAGTCGCATGTCCTGTAAAAATCCTATGGTTATCTTTAGCTGTAGCCTACTTAGATTAAGGAGTTTTGAAGCTCTGTTTTGGCAAGGTCTCTTATTGAAGGTTTTGCTGAAATTATGTCCTGGTCGGTTTTTCCAGTACATTCGATGGTGAGTGTCCTCTCCTTAATAAAGTTTCGGGCAGCACTTCGTGAAATTCGTAAAGCAGGTTCTAGGCCTATATTAGCCTCACTAGATCCCTGCCTAGCCAATTCATCGGCTTTCTCATTACCGTAGATACTGCAATGCCCAGGTGCCCATAACAGTTTCACCGTGTTGTGTTCTGCTAGTGCATTGAGTTCTTTGATGCATTTCCATACCAGTCTAGATAATGCTTTTGTGCTTGATAAAGCCTTTAAAGCTGCCTGGCTGTCTGATAAAATATAGATCCGCCTGTTCCTGTAAGCCCTCTTACCGTTTTCTCGCACACACCGTAGTATGGCGCATATTTCTGTTTGAAAGATAGAAGCGTACTGACCCAGGAGAAAGCATAGCTTTATCCTGGTAGCCTCAGCATATATTCCAGCTCCGGTACCCAACTTAGTTTTAGAACCATCTGTGTACCAGATAAGGCTACTAGGTGCAATTTCCTATCTAAAAGTCTCGCTCCTGTTTCGATCCTGCATGATCACCCCGAATAGAGAGTTGTCACATATTTGTAAGGTCATGTGCTCTGTCCTCATTTCAAGAAGTGGGGTCCTCAGATTATCAATTATTCTTGTATGACCTGTATCCGTGTGTGTCTTGTACAGTGAATTTAGCAGCCTGCAGTGACCCAACCTTGCCTACTTTTGAATTACTATGTGTAAAAGTGGGAGCTCTAGAAGAGTCTCCACTGCTGCAGTGGGCGTGATTCTCATCGCTTCTGAGAATACTAACGTACAGTAATAGAATCCCAAGGCCTGCAGTGTAGTCAAAAAAGTTTTAAAATGCTGTTGTTAAATTCTTTGTGTTTTAATATTAAAGGCAATTAGATTAAGAACAAAGCACGAAGATGGGTTGAGAAAGCTAATGCACGGATCGCCATATCTTACCTTGCAAAGATAATGGCTCGCATAGTTGCTGTATCTGCTAGCAGCTTTATTAGAAAGTGGCATGTGTCTGAAGAGGTAAGTTGTTCTGACCACAGTTACATATACTTTGAAATAGGGGTGTCAGCCCAATACAAAAAAAAAACAACTAATGGTTTGCAACCCATAATTATTTGTGAAGCAAAGTCACATCACATAACCTTAGGAAGCACTAACACCAATGAACGAGGTGAGTTTTTAGTGCAATTTTTAAGGTAAACAATTTAGATGGACTAAGTATAATCAATCGAGCTATCTGATATTAATACAGGAAGAAAGGACATATCGTAACTCTCGAAAGATAAATTTGGATGTCAACCATCCAGACAAGTGTCCCCTGGTAAAACAAAGACTTTAATGGGATAAAAAAGTGAGAAAGCAATTTAATGCATCAGCGAATTCGGAAGAACGGGACAATTATGTTAAAGCTCTAAGTAACACAACAAAACTCTAATAAATTTTAATAGAGATAAGTAAAGAAGGCGCTGTAAAGAGATAGAAACCACTCAAAAAGGTGCCTAACTGCACAAAATAGCCCAATAATTAGTTTGAAAACGGAGGCAGAGAAGTGTATCACCAACTGACTGATTAAATTTGAAAATGGAACCTCTAAAGTGGGTATTTAGGAGAATTGGTAAGACGTAAAAATAGGAATAGATGTGTACAAAATAAAATGGAAAATAACGGAATTTATTCTATTTTGTTACAGAAAGGATCTTTTATAATTCAGGCTGTGAGATATATTCAGGGAAAATGTTGATCTTGAGATCCTGAAGACTAATTAGTTGTGTTTATACTAAAACCCGTAGAAATAGGACAGAATGAGACTAAAGCTATAAGATGTATTAGTTTTGCTTATGTACGACGTGCATTCGAGTTATAAGGTCTCCAATTTTTTTCTCAGCAGTGATAATAAGTAGAAAAATATCAATTTTTCAATTTGTAATATAGACGGCAGCAACAAACAGTGTACGCAGGCCGAATTACCATATTTGCAGTGAGTGTAGTTTTGTATACTTAAAATGGCGATATTTAGTGTTTAAGAACAACATAATCATCCATTTTCTCCTCTTGCTTGGTAAAATGCCCATCGAAATTCATCGCCAATTGAGTGAGACATGCAACAAAGGTGTTATATATGTTAAAAATGTGCGTTAGTAAAATCGACAATTTAAAGAAGTTTGGGAGTTCTGTGACAATGAACCGAAGCAGCCTCGACCACGAACTAGCCGAACCGAGTGAAGCAAGTTGTTATGGAATACTGTCGATTAGGTATGCGTGATATCGCCTCTAAACTTGAGTCCATGATGACCAGGATGACCTAAAAATGCGGAAAGTTTCTTCAAGGTGGATCCCACCAATGCTGACCGATCAACACAAGGCTTCGCGGGTAGCAATGCCTTAGGATATGTTGACACGTAATACAGCCATAAAAACACTCTCTGTGGCCGCTACTTTTCCAACCGAGCCGTTATTGCATCAGCGATTTTCCAGTGGGTAAAACACACCCTTAAAGAAATGTTCTCAGCAACTATGGAATCATGTAAATGGCATTGTAAAACATGTGTACGTCTAAACGGAGGTTACGTTGAGAATAATAGAAATTTCAACTTCCTTGGGTAAGTACTTTTCAGAAAAAAATTTGAGACCTTATAACTTGAGCTGTTGTGCTGCTCTCAAAAAATGACTTACAAATTATACGTATCAACAAATATTAGATGAATATAAATACGCTTAAAAGAAAAATAGTAAAAGCAACTAAGAAATTAAAGTTGCCAATTATATATTTGCACGAACCAATTTGGAGCCACATCATAAAAACGATTTCCAGTCAGCAGCGCGAAGCGTAAAACAAACGCGGCTGCACATACCCGTAATTGAATACTTTATCATAGAGCAGATGCAATCTCGCCGCTTCAGCGAAAAAACGGTGTAGCTGCCGAATTGAGGACACAATCTGTGCATAATCTGATTGTATTATAAGCGCCCCGCACCAGACGTTTTATCGGATAAGTAATCGCATTTCTGGTTTTTACATTATCTGCGAAGGTTTCGTTGCGTGTGTGGGTTGAGAGATTTTGATATGACAAAGCTGGCAGTTTGGGTAATTCGTTTTTTCTCGCGTTGAATGCTTTCACGTTTCGTCACGTAATTGTTATATAAAATTTACCTACTGTTCTTAGAAGTCTCATTATAAAATTAGGTTATATGTCGAAAATCAGAAGAAATGTAAATTAACCTAAACTATAAGCTTGAGATATATATCAGATCTTTTGTGTAGTTATTCAATTTAAGTACATCGCATAAAAATACAGGAAATATTATAAGGTTAAATGACGTTTATTACAACTTGTAACGATAGTATTTAGAAAAATTATAATAAAGGGTTTGTTTTCTCTTCAAATTTATTTTACTAATAAACCTACCCTCTTTATCTTGCAAAAAGTAGTTAACATATTTAGAGGAGGTTACATCAGAAATATTCTTAGCGTAAACTTCAAAATATTCCACATTTAAATTTTTTTTTAATTTTAAATAGTGCCACAATTTAGTCTTAGACCAATAAGTAAAGTTTTAGTAACTAAATAGCCCGTTGATGTCTTCATAGCTAAGTCGAATCTCTAAAGCACTGATTTCATGCACTTTACACAGTTTTCTCTTCTTTAACACTAACTATTGAGTGTACTAATTCGTGGAGTTTGATGCTCTTGTAATAATGCTAAATTTCTAATGCTCCGCATGGGAGCATGGCCTACAAACTGAGAGGTTAAGGCTCTCATTCATATGTTGGCCCTGTCTGCCCGGTCTCGCGCACCATATCTGATGCGGGGCGATGTGCCAAGCATCGCGCCTTAGACGACCGCTATTATTACCTCTTGCTCCAGCGAGCCCAGGTACTCAATTATTTTTAGTAACTGAGGCCACCCGCCAGGCATAAGAGAGCACCGGGAGTGTAAATCGGATCCGTCTGCACCGCAGTCCGCGCACCAACCACTGAACTCCTCTGACGGTTTGATGATCTTAAGTCTTCTTAATTGATTTTTATTGTCGAGTAGCTGAATGGCCTCAACTTTTTATGTTCTAGAAGTAGTGCTTTGTGGCTTCTTACATATTTATGAATTTTTTTCGATATATTCCACTCTGAGGTCCCTATGGAAATCTTCGTTTGTAATAGACCAAGGCGCGTTTAATATGTTTCTTAATACCTTATTTTGAATCTTCTGTATAATTTTGATGTTAGTTTTGCATTACAACCCCAACCCATATGTCTATGCAAATTTTAAAATTTGCTTGTACAGAAGAAGCTTGTTATATATTGACAAAGCTGAGTTTCTTCCCAGGAGCCAGTAGAATTTTTTGTTTGATGCCTAATTCTTCCTTTTTTTTCTTCACATGAGCTAGCCAGCGAAGTTTCCTATCTAGCTTGAAGCTAAAGTACTTTGCTGCTTTGGCATATGGGACCATTTATATTTATTGGTACGTATTCGATCTGTTCGTATAGCAGTATCATCTACAAAAGTAGTCACAGTGTTTTTTCTGATTTTGGAAAATCGCTAGTATAGAGGAGGTAGACAGTACCTTGAGGTACTCCAGCTTTAATTTCTATAATAGCAAAATCTGTTTGATAGCATCACACCTTGTCGAAAACATGTACTTCATCAAAAAAAAAAAAACAAACTGTAGAGCACATTTTTCTTCTAATTTTTTTTATGGTACGGCAAATTTTATACATCTGATTTATCGTTAAATGTTCACATCTAAAGCCAAATTGGTGGCCTGGGATTAAATTACATATATTATTTAACATGATGCATTATTAGAATATAAAATATCTAATATCTTAAACAATTTATGGTTAGTTGTACTGGTGTTAACATTAGAACTTGGTATAACTTTAATGAAACAAAAAATAATTATACTTATAAAACAACTGTCCATAAACGTTTACATTTATTCAATAATGTATGGGTCCACCTCGGGTTTTTATGGCTGCCTCCATTGTTTTTGGTATTGAGGCAAACGACGCTTTAATATGCTACAATCGATTAATTATTGACAAATTCCCATACTTGAAATGGATTTTCTGGAAACCGTTGTAGACTTTACGTAATGATATTCTAGACATTTTCAATTGGTGAAAAGTCGGGTAATTGAACCGATCATGGAAGAGTTCCAACTTTGTTCTATTGAAGGAAATTTAGTGTGTTACGTCGTTGAGCATTATGGTGTTGAAAGATACTTGAGGCAGATTTTAAAGGAAATACCACGAGCTGTAAGAAACCGTCAATGTAAATGTGACTGATGCCTCTAACTCTGACTATCTTTACTGATAGCTATCCATACCGCAGTAACCATAGTTAGTATTGTACGTAATCTTGTAGTATTCTTGTTCCCTTTCTCTGCGTTTACAACGTGTTGATATCTATCCATTGTTTTTACTTTTTCTTATTTTAAAAATTAAGCTTACTATATTTCAGATTGTCTGTTTGTCTCTTTAGATTTCTTAAGTTCCGTTTTCTTTATATATGTTGTAAATGATTATCCTTACTTGCCTAGATTCACTCATCCTCGGATGTATTAAATTTTTCCTAAAAATTTTAATTTTTGGTTTTTTGAATTTGATATTGCTTTTTTTGTCATCATTTCGAATGTCGCGTCAATTTTGTTTCTACAATATTCTCTCATATCTACCATTTCAAGTACTTGTTGGATCTTTAATTCGCCCGCCTCTGATGAGTATGTAAGTATAGGTTGCAGCACTATTTTATAAATTTGTACCTTTAGTTCTGTTCGGTTAATACACGAGGTTTGTACAATATCTATTGCAAATTGGCAACCCTGCATGTGCTAGGTGCGATCTAACGTTTGCATTATACAGATTCACATTTTTGACGGTATACGTTCTCAGAAAGTGATATTATATTAGCGCCGGTTATTTTGTTTTAACAAAGTAATGAAATTAACTAATAAACGTTTTTGTGCAATAGTTTTTTACGACTTTCGACCTAGATTATCTAAACACTTAGACTTTTGGCAATAAAACCTTACACAGAGTCACTGTAAATAAATTTAATCGTAGTCGTAGTTTGTTGGTGAATAAGTTTAAAGAAAATTGTGCAAACTCGGTTGTAGTGCCAGCAAACATCTATGTAATACGCGAATTGACAAAACAAAATTGTTATGTGATTTATTGTGAAATTCAGGCGTCCTTAGGCATTAGTATAACTAGCATACATTTGATAGTTAATAAAAATTTAACCGTAAAAAACTGGATGTACTTAAAAAAGGCGCTCATTGATTAGCCGCAAAAAGTGCTCAAAAAATACGATCGCGGTATTTCAAGTACCGTTTACAACTACGTCACAGGTGACGAATTTTGGATTTACGTGTATGAGCTCGAAAGTAAATAGCAGTCAACTGTATGGGTTTTCTAAGATGAGTCAAACCCTACAAAATCCGTTCACACTTGCAGTATTTCGAAGCAAATGGTTGCCTGTTTTTATAGAAAAGCTGGACATGTTGCAACCATGGCTTTAAAAAATTGTAAAATGGTCAATTTTGAATGGTACACAATCATATGCTTGCCAGAAGTCTTCGCAGAAATAAGAAAAACCAACGCGTGACGCCGGGTTATGCTCCGCTGTGACAATGCCAGCTCACACACATCGGCTCAAACAACTGGTCTTTTAAACACTCAAAACGTCGAATTGATGGGTCATCTGCCCTACAGTCTTGATTTGACCCTAACGTTTTCTTTTTGTTCCCACACGTGAATGCGGTGAATGCGTGAATGAAGACTGCTGGGTCAACGATGTTCGACGCCAGAAGAGGCGATTAAAGCTTTCAAAACGCATTTTTTAGAAATACTTGTTTGCTATAAAAAAATGATATGAAAATTGGTTGCAGCTTATGCAACAATATATTAACCGTCAGCAAGAATATTTTAAAAAACAATGTAAAAGTTTCCAACATGAAACATTTGATTTTGCTAGTTTTTTGCATTGGATAGCGTGTGTGCTACGTATCACTTACTTTCAATTTACCATAGTTGTTTCTATATAAGTCTTCCATTAAAACAACAAATTACTCAAAATATTAATTTTTTCTATTATTTGTGTTGCCTGATATCGTTTTATATTGTTAAATGTTTGTTTTGTTTCAACTGAAGAGATATAGAATGCTACAATTAGATTCCAACGTCTTTTCTGCCATTTGTCTTCCAGTAAATAAATGTAGCACGTTACACGACCGTTCTGTCCTAAATCCACATAATTTATCTCGATATTGCAACTTCTGTTTCTTTTTCTATTCTTTTCTATAATAACATAATTTTGTTATGAGATTCAATGAAATGTTAAACATGTTAATACCCAGATAGTTACTGGGCTCTTTTTCTTTAATTTTTAAAATATTGATATAACTATGTCCACTTGTGGTATTTTAAATGTTTGATATATGTACCTTATTAATTTTCTCATTTTTACAGTTAGGTTATTTTCTCCACATTTTAATATTTTTTGGGTTTTCTATTTGTAAGTTTTTTACGTTCTCTGATCTACTTTCAACTTGGTTCGTATTTCTTCTGATTTATAAATGCTTTGATTTTTCTTGTTGATACCCTGAATATAAATTTCTTAAATGATTTACTCAGATTTCTTATTTTATTTTATTGTTATATATAAATTCTTTTACTGCTCTTCTTTGATCTTCTATCATTCTCTAAATTTAAAAATTAACCGTTGATTGTTAAGGTAGTTCGTCCAGTAACTATTTTGTGTTTATAATTTTCGCATTTACTCAATATTTAATTTTTACACATTTTATGGTTTTTAATAACGTATGCTTATTTACAATTCATATATACTATTTCTTTCTCTTAAGCCAATTATTGTATTTTTGTAAAAATGGTGTTTTATTTATTATATTCTTGCTAATGTTTACGTTTGTTCGATTTTATGTAATTGATAGCAAATTAAATACCTCAACTATTACTCCATGTGCATTTGTACTATACATTTTAATTAATATAAGTGTTTTATATTTTAAATCATCGCCTGCAATAAAAAATGGAAGAAAAACTAGGGAAGTGCTAGTAAGTAAGCTAGAAGATGAACAAGTGGCGTTTATAGCAAATAGACAGACCAGTGATAACATACACAATGATAAATTTGACATAAAGAAAAATGAAAGAACTATTATTAACATTTATAGATTTAAGGGCAGCATTTGACCCAGTCAACGGAAAAAATATGAAAGTCTTTAAAGAAGCTAAATGTAACAACGGAACTAATAGACATCACTAGAAATACATAAAACACTAAAGGGGATAATACAAATCGCCGGATAAAGATCAAAAAAATTTAATATGGAGAGAGGCATAAAGCAAGAAGATAGTTTACGTCCATTACACTTTATAGTAGTTATGGATAGGATAATGAAAAATATAAAAGAAAAAATGTTTAGTATCATTGTTTTCTTACAGCACCCAATTTGTTCTATTAGAGCCAAAAAACTATTTAGCGGACTTCAGCAAGCATATATGGTGGCGCACCTTCTCGGCTTTTAAATTGACCATAAACAGAAAAAGACAACTTGTTAAGTTAATAAAAATGCTAACCGCAAAAATCGCCTTTCTATGTTCTGGTGAAAGTCTGGAGAAATGCCGATGAATATATCAAATAAGCTCAAAATGCACAGATGCTTTTAAAGCACTATACTAATTATGCTTAATAACGAAAGAGAAGTGAAAGTGGCCAACGAGTATATCTACCTAGGCCAAAAATAGCCTTAAAAGAAATAATCAGGAACTAAAAATAAAAATAAGAATACAATTGGGATGGGGGCATATGGAAAATTTAGTAGTGCCTTTAAATCCAACTTTCCACAACACCTTGCAGTATTTAACCAGTGCGTCTTACCAACTATAACTTATGCAACAGACACGTAGAGCTTAAATAAAGAACTGATAGAGAAATTAAGGTTTTAAAGATCAATGCTGAATAGAAGATTACAAGACAGAAAAAGAAATGAATGGATTAGAAGAAAAACAAGAGTGATGAACGTGGCAGAATATGTGGCAAGACAGAAGTGACGATAAACTGGACCTTTGATAAGGAAAGGGAAGATGGAGCAAAAAGTGACAGAGTGGTGACCACGGACAACCAAGAGGAACCCAGGAAAACGAGACACATAGAAGGATGATGTTCAGAATTTAGCGGGAGTGCAATGGATTTCAAAAACGAGCAATAGACAAGAGTGACAAAATATTGGAGAGGAGTATATCTAAAGATAGGGTAAAACACGCTAAAAATGATAAATGGTACTTTTAGTAGTAATACTACTTAAATGAAATACATTAATCTGATAGAAACTATTTTAAATACTTACAAATAGCCTTATCTAGAAAAACTTAAATTAAAAAATAGATTATGAGGACTAAAAAATATTCTTACATTGCCTGAATGATATCTATCACAAAATACTAACAAAAACAAATTTTTAATGTTGAAACTTTTTATTGTTTTTCAAAATATTCTCCCTGTTGGTCTATATACTGTCGCATACGCTGGTACCAATTTTTATAGAATTCTTTCAGTAGCGAATTAGGTTTTTCCGAAATATTTGTTTTGAACCTTGTTTTCGCCTTGACATGGTAGAGATTGATCCGACGTCGCGCGTTGTTTTTTTTTATTTCTCCTAAGACTTCTTACAAACAAAGGGTAGCGTGTCGTTTAGAGTTTTACAATCTAAGAAGAGTCGGTTAGAACACTGACAAAGAATGTGACAACGTAGAAGAAAAACGGCCAAACGTAAAAAATTAAACTGAAGAAGCGGAATACAAAATATAATAAAAAAATATACCTTAATCAGAAGAACAATAAAAGACAGTTGAAAATAAAAACAAAGTTTACCACCTATGGCTACAAAATAAAACAGAAAAAAAACAGAATATAACAAAATGACGCAAATTGTAAAAACCTAAACCGCCAAACACAACAAAATAAATAAAAACCTTTATATCAAGAATAGTGGAGAGGCAGGCGTGTAAATAGCCGTGCCCTCGTGGTGCGGTGTGGGAAACTAAGTACGGCCCGTTTTGAAACGTAAAACGATAAGGCCCAAATCGCCCCTTAAACGGCCAGCGCTAAAGCGGATGGGGGCGACTACCGATATCAACCGAAAGTAAAGCCAAATCGCTCACCTGAATCGGCTTCGGCTTCGGCGGCGATGGTTTCACGGTGGCTACCTTGTTGCGATATCTTCGTGTATGTTGCGGGATGTTAAAACACGACCGAATTGACCGCGATGCGGTGTGCGTATTGCGGGTTGTTAAAACACGACCGAATTGGCCGCGTTGCGGAGTGCGTATATTGCCAGGCTTCGCGCCTGGTTTAGCGGTAGGTCTTTTTGCGGGAAATTTTAATTCGACAGCACCTTTCATATCAAAGGGTGCCGCCGACGGCGTATGCAGGCTTGCCGGCTGAGCAAAAGCCCATATGCCGTTTTGTGTGCGATGGCAAAACGTAGCGGCAGATATCAAAGCCCCCAGCATGCCGCCGCGATATACAAGCGGTTCAAGGGCGAAAAGGCCGCCGCACCAAATAGAGAGCGATATATATATGGCCGATAATAGACGGCGTATAAAATTATGAGACACCTCAACAGTGAAAAAGAAACACATGAACACATGATGACAGAAGCAATTACAAAAACACAAATCTTTGACTAAGATAGGGATGCAGCCTGTCCCAAATTCTATTCAATCTCTATATTGATGATGCTGTGAAGCAATAGAGTGATAATATAAAAATGTATACGCATAATCTAAATAAAACAAAATATGTTGTCATATTTCTATTCGTAGATGATAAAGTTATAGTTGCAGATTCAAAAAACATATAACTTAAAAATATTCACCAATAAAACAAAATAATGGTTTTTGCAGCAATGAACCGGTCCGATCGAAGATGGTGAATTGTTTTAAATTTCTGGGCTGTTCAATATGTTTCATGGGAAAGGTCAACGTCCAAAAAAAAAAATCGAAAAATTTAACTATTACAATGACAATAAGAAAAACACTCAATAGCAAAGTACAGAAAGAAACAATAATGAAGTTCTGTAAAGTAGCAGCTGTGTCAAGTCCAACATACGATGATGAATGCTAAAACATTACCAATAACAACGAAGGCAGAGTAACTACATCAGCAATGCGATTCCTGTGACTAACCGCCGGACACAATATCTGAGATAAAAAAAGAAATTAGAGAATAATTAAAAATATTCAATATTATTAATAAAATAAAAGAATAGAGACACCAATGGAAAAAACATTTAGAACGAATGAAAACGACAAACTACCTAAAGTATACTTAAATATAGAGCAAAATAAAGGCGAAGTATAAAAATATAGAATTGTAGTATCGCAACGGATTATATCCAAAGCATGATGGATAAGAAGAAGAAAAAGACAATTTTCTAACTTGTTGGGTTTGGCTTGAAGACCCAAGCAGTCGACTGCTGTTTACTTCGGGCTCATATGCATAAATCCAAGATTCGTCACCTGTGACGATGCTGTAAACGTATTCTTTGAGGATTTCTTTCTACCAATAGACACGAGCCTGTTTTTGAACGATTGTTAACTTATGGGAGATCCAACGCGAACATAGCTTTTTACGGTTAAATATTTATGTAATATCGAATGTATGCCGGTTATATTAATGCCTAACAATGGCTGTAATTCACGGTACGTCATATGACTAGCTTACTTTATTAGTTTACGCATTCACGTTTACTGGCACCACAGCCGATTGAATCAACAATATACAGTGGCTCTGTGTGGGGCTTCATCAACAACAGTCTGAGTTGATTAACGCACTGTTAAGATAATCCACGTTGAAAGTGGTAAAAATCATAGCACAAAAATGTTTATTAGTTAATTTAATTTTTTGACAGAGAGAAAATTTTCAACTTAATAAAAACAAAACAAATAGCGTCCGTATAACAAAACGTTCTAAGTACGTATGCCGTCAAAAATGTCAAAATGTATTATCCAAACGTCAGAACGCACCTAGCACAAGCAGGGTTATCTTTTTACTATAGATTTCAGTAAGTACGAGTGCGTGTCAAGTGCTCCATAAATAAACTCGAATTTCGGGCCTTGCGAGCGGAATAAATAAATATAAAAAGATAAATTAGATAGGGCTATAGATAAATTAAAAAATTGAATCAAGACACATACAGTGATTAAGCTAAACTAACTACTAAGTACATTAAAAGTAACCAAATACGTGAACTGACAGAAAGCCTGCAGATAAGCTTATCACCTCCGAAAGGTCGACTTGGGAGATAACGCTTAACGTTGTGTCAGACGCTAGGCCAGACACCCAAACAGCAAAGAACTGTATTCAAGGAAGAAAGTCATTATAACCAACGAGACTTACGGCGATCGCGGACAACCATAAATAAGCCAAGAAAATTAAGATGCCGCTATCACGGACACTAAAAAGGTACGTAAGCGAAGAATCTTCCACGGAAGACAGCAAAAGAAAAAGATGAAAAGATGAAAGAGACGAAGAAGTCTCAAATAGAAGTAAAAAAACAGGAAGAACACCAGTGAAAGACAAGGGAGAAACCACCATGGAGAAAATGATGAAGGATATGATGGCAGACATTAAGGCAATAAGGAAAGATCAAAAATAGTACCACGAGGAAATAGCCAAATTGAGAGAAGAGAATGTAGAGATTAAGAGAAAAATAAAGACCTAGAGAGAAAAATAGAGAACATGAATAACCAGCAGAAGACCACGTGCTGATAGAGTCTAGACATGCAAAGTCCAACCAAGATACTAGAAGCTACCGCGGAGCAGACACAGACACGAACCATGTCATAGTACTAATAAAATTAAGAGAATAACTGCCAAGAGAAGCTAAAGAAGAGAATAGCGTAAAAAGAACTAACGTAACACAACTTGAGAATTTGAAGGAGAGGAAAAGTTTATAAGCAGAAATTACAGGAAATCTCGAGGAAGAATCAACACTACAAGGAATAGAAAAAATATGGAAAGTAGTGGAAAAAACTTTAACAGAGATAGCGCAGCGACTATTGAAGAAACCCAAAAGAACAAGCAGAGAAGATTGGTATGACACTGACTGCAAAAAAAGTTGTGAAGAGAGAGGCAAAGCTAGGATAAATATAATGAAAAAAAGGAACGGAAGAAAGTAAGAGAATGTACAAAGAAAAAGGAACTGGAGGCACTGGATAAAAAGCTGAAGGAGGCGGAGGAACATTACAGAAACAATGAAATAAAAAGTTTTTATCAAGAAACCAAAAGAAATAGACGAAAAAAGGTGGAAACCCTAGAATACTGTAGAAACGAGCAAGGTGAGCTAGTAGGAGATACGAAAGAAAAAGCGGAGGTGTGGGCACAGTACTTTGAAAAGTTATTAGGAGAAAATGAAGAAGAAGTAGAGACTAACCTTACAAACTTAGAATGTACAATAACAGAAGAACAAGAATTAAGAAAACCAACACAACAAGAAATAGAAGAAATAATAGCAAAATTAGCAAAAAAAAAGCCCAGGAGAAAATACTATACCAGCGGAATACCTGAAAGCAGGAGGTCCACTGTTGTGGACATGTATAACAGACATAATAAAGAAGTGCGGGAGGAAGAGAGAATGCCAGACAGATGGAGTAACGCAGTTATCTTCCTATACATAAAAAGTCTGTAGATGTTACGGTTCTTGAGATATCCTATTTGCTGATAGACCGACAGACAGACAGACAGACACACACACACGAACTAATGGCCCAAACCAACTTTTTTGGTGTCCTGAGACTATATTTTTTCCAGAAATTTGAAAAACTGGGTAGGTCAAATTTTCGCCGATTACATTACTTTCCTTATTATAGGATAAGGAAAGTAAAAAGGGAATACCAACATATGTAGTAATTTTAGAGGGATTGCGTTACTTGATATAACATACAAGATTTTGGCTAGGACTATAAGAAACAGAATAGAAATATATACAAAAGAAATCATTGGAGAGTATCAAGGAGGATTTAGAGAAGGGAAATCCACAACAGACCAAATTTACGTACTAAAACAAATACAAGCGACAAGTTATGAACAAGGCTTGCCATTGCACATTCTGTTCATTGATTTACGACAAGCGTACTACAGGATCATAAGACAAAAATATATGACGCAATGAAAAGATTCAATATTACTAAGAAAATAATTCTACTAGTCCGTATAACGCTGAATAACTCGAAAAGCAGAGTAACGGTGGAAGGTAAACTATCGAGAAAGTTTGGAGTGGAGATAGACCTGAGACAAGTGGACCCACTTTCGACAACACTCTTCAATATAGTACTCGAAGCCATAATAAGGGAAAGTAAAATTAAATTATATATTAAAATAAGCACCGATGTATTGCATTTTCTGACGACGTTGCGCTAATCACTAGATCGCCAGAGGAACTAAAAGCAATATTTAACAATTTCAAAAGAAAATCAGGAGAATATGGGTTACAGGTGAAACCGACAAAACGAAGTACATGAAAATGGCAGATGGTTGGGAAGTAAGAGAAGGACGACATTTAGAAGTTACTACGGCAGAAGGAAAAACGTATTACTTTGAAGAAGTTAAGCAATTTGAATATTTAGGAGTGACAATAACCAACAAAGGTGTTGAAAAAACAGAAATAGAGAAGAGATTAGGAAAAGGAACTAAAGTACCTGGAGCACTGAGAAAACCGCTGAGATTCAAATACGTCTTCTTGGCAGCTAAGATACGGCTTGTATAGAACGGTAGTGTGCCCTGCAGTCCTGTGCGGCTCGAACTCTGGGTAATGAACAAACAAGAGGTAAAGTAATTGGAAGCTTGGGAGAGAAAGATGTTATGGGGTATTTACGGAAGAATCAAGGATAACGAAAGAAACTGAAGAAGACAAACAAATAAAGAAATTATAGAAGTCTATGGAAAATCCACAATAGTACAAAGAATTAGGGCCCAAAGGGTTAGGTGATTAGGACACATGGAAAGAATGCAGCCCAATAGAATTCCCAAAAGAATTCTACTAGCGAAAGGGGGGAAGAGAAAGAGAGGTAGACCCAAGAAGAAGTGGTTAGAAGCGGTAGAAGAAGTTTTAAGAGAGGCCGGAGTGAAGAGTTGGAAACAAAAATAGGTCAGGAATGTATGGAAGAAGATAGTGCTACAGATAGAAAATACCAGCCCTTAAGGGCAAAGAAGCCATGGGCCTAGAAGGCCTGAAGCGATAATATATTTATATACTATATATAGATTTCGTGCAGTTTACGTAATTATTTTTTGAAGTTTTTCGCTTGTGCACAATATTCCTTGCCTTAAATTTGCGAATTAAAGCAGATCGTTATTCTCCGACGTTATGATAACGACGCGCTCTACCTCATGCTGTATACAAAGGGATGAAAATGTATCACGGCGGGATAAGATAAAACGTCAGGCAGCGAACGCTTTATCTCTAACCGAAATCCCCATCTTTGCCATTTTTAAAGGCAGTAAATTCAAATTACGAGCCCGCGTGAGAAAGCAGCGACATGACGTTTGCGGGCGCGATCTATGCACAATCCGATTCGTATTATAAATGTTGCCGCGGCGCGCGGTCCACATGTTATCGGATACGGGACAATCATATTTCTCGCTGCTTTATCACCGTGTAAATTATATGCGCGCGACTGTTTGCTGCCGTGGCGCGCGGCCTAAATTAACTCGCCTGATTTACGATAATTCGCAATTTTCGCTAATTTATGCTTGAGCAGCGCAGCGAAATGTGCGCAAGCCTTTGCCGCTTGTTATATATAAACTGCTGCGTAATTGAATTGCGATGCTGGACAAAATGGTTTCCTCATAACGATAAACAGCGATTTGAAAGCATTATTGGCAAATATAGCGGAGGGTGTTGGTGATTTATTCCTGAAAGATTGGCAGTTATGGTTCCCAAAGCGCTAATATATCTCCAAACCTCCAGGTTCCACTAGTAGCCGCAGTTATTCAAAGTTATTCTCTGTTTAGCTGATTTTTATTTACAGTTGAGGTGGGTCTTATGATTGCTAAAGAACCACCCTATTGCAAACAATATTTTAAAAGTATCTAGATAAAATTTTATTTGTGGAAAATTAGAAGATAATGTAGGTTAAAATACTTGTACCCAAAAATTCATATTTAATTATTTTCTAATAACCCAGTTTTATTCTCATAATAATCTACTATATTTATTAGATTATAAGACACTTATTGAAACAGAGAGAGAGGTTGTTTAAGTAAAATTCCAGTAGGTGACACTTTATGTTTTGCAAGTGAATTCTGTGTACCGAGTTGTGTATGGAAAATGAGCCCAACTCATATTGTAGAATTGCATATGTAAATTTCCAGAAGAATAGATACTGATCGACCAAAAATCTTAATTTAGTGCGCAGATAATTAAAAAATGGGTGTATGTAATTATATAAAAGGTAGTTCAAATATGACCGGGATTAATTTGAGAGAGTGTAGTGACAACCTCCACCTTTATTCCTGCTTGGGTTAGAACCTGTTCAGTCCTCTTTGGGAGTTGCTAGAGTGATGAGCAAACAGAAGGTACCTCGAAGCGTAGAACAACTCTTTGTGTTCAAATTCCTCGTTAGAGAAAACGTTCCGTCCACTAAAATCCACCACAGACTCCAGCAACAGTATGGAGAAGAACATCGTGAAAAAGCACGTGCATTATCGCAAGATGAATGCGCGGTGGGTACGGGCTTGAACAAAGTTGTGCGCATGCAAACCGCCAGTCGTCTCCTACAATAGTTTGAAGACAAATGTGATGCATTTTTTAAGTCTATAGTAATCACCGATGGAACGTGGGTGCACTGTTTCATTCCAGAGTTCCAACAGCCATCACACGAATGGCGGCATACCAGCCCTTCCAAACCCAAGAGAGCGCGGAGGTGCCGTTCATTAGAAGACATAGAAACACTTTCTTCTGGGACTGGCAGCGGGTTATCTATGTAGACTTTCTGGCGGATGGCAAAAAAGTCAATGGACCTTATTACTCAGACCTCTTGGCAACATACGTGAGGGAAAAGATCCGATCAAAAGCGGATAGCCTTCCTACAAGACAATGCACGCCCCCATACGACCAAAACAACAATAGAAACTATCCGAAAATTGAAATAGAAATTCACCACATTTAACATATAGTCTCGATTTGGCCCCAAGTGATTTCCACTTGCTTGAAAAGCTCAAATCAGACTTGCAAGGCATGCGATTTCCCCGCAACGACGCCGTTATCCAGACTGTTCGGGAGTGGATGCACTTTCAACCAAATGCCTTTTTAGAAAACGACATCAGGGTGCTTCCAGAACGTTGGAAAAATATATTTACTCCGAAGGGGAGTACACTGAAGACTAAAATGTGCAAATAAGTGTTTGGCAATTTGTTTTTTTGTAAAAAATCAACCCCGGTCATATTTGAACCATCTTGTAGTTATTATTCTTCGGTATAGTCAACCTTGATGTTTCCTAGGTCTCGTTGGAAAAGTTTTATTTACAACACACAGAAAAAAACTTTTCTTATTAACAGTTCATCAGCTCAACACCGTACAGTGTCATACATAATTAGACGGTGAACATGTTGTATATGAAGATGTTAAATAAGGTGGGATAAGGATACTACATTGAGGTACTCCCGCGCGTACTTACTTTGGAGGCGGTGTTAATGTATTATCCAGAAATAAGAATATTATACCAATCAGGTTATAAAGAAGTAGCAAATAAAATAATTCAAATATAAGTCGAGCCAAAGCTTATTGAAGGCCTGGATAATCTTCTTGATCATATTCTCAATGCACCCTTAAGAATAAATTACTTCTCTAACAAAAGAAAGCATGTCCACATATTTATGTTTGCTAAACCTGGAAAAATCAAAACCGACTGCGGTGCCTACCGACCTGTAAGGCTTTTCCCAATCCCATCCAAGCTACCTGAACGAGTCTTAACTAAACACTTAATGAATATCACATTCTACTGTCCACTTGGTTTAGGTTTCTATGTTTATAGTACAACATATACAAACAATTATAGAAATCGTAAAGAGAGGGTAGAAAACTAAGTCCTACACAATAATAGCCTTCTCAGTCATAATTGCTAATTTTGGAAGTTGACATTGGGTATTCAATTCGGACCTGGAGCTTTCTTTAGTGATAGCAATTTGATATATTCCTTCAGTTTTTATGACGCCGGGGGTTGATCAAAATCATCTGGTCTTTTACATACATAATTATTCTGTGTGTGGGGTTGTTTTTTATCGGTGACGATCGACGTGAAGATGTGTTTGAGATAGGTAGCAAATAAAATGCATTTACCTTCATCAGTACTGTAGGTGAGCCCGTCCAATAATTTTCGAAGATTCGATGCGCGCGAGGGTATCCGATTTCGTTCACATTTTAGGATCTAAAAGTAAGTAGTGAAAATATAAAATCCTCCAATTTTTAGCCCTCCATCCCCTCCGGATCCAGAGATATGAATTTATGAAAATTGAAAATTACCCTTATTTTGCTGTTCTTAAAAAATCCATATCTCGGGAAGTTTGGCTCTAATCGGGCTCAAATAGGACGCATTTATTTTGTCTGTGAGTCTACTTTCATAACATCTGGGTCCGGTCTATTTGTACGTGCCTCTCTTTTCTTAGCAGCTTGAAATTCGAGAATATAAAAACAGCAAATTCTTTCATCTTGAAATTGGACCCAGATTACAGCAACAGCGCGAAAACATTTTAGACGTAATAGGCATGACAGTAGGCTCATAGACGAAAAAAATGCGTCCTAGTTGAGCCCGATTGACCCAAACTTCCTCAGATACGAATTTTTAAATAATGACATTTCCGCGAAATTCCAGTTTTTTCCGGTTTTCTAAGTGTCACAAATCGCGCCTGACCGATTCAAATACTTTGAAAAGTGAGGGAATTGTTGGTTTACTAGAATACAATGATTTTTTTAATGGTTTGTCCTTGGCCCGAATTTGTAGCACGCGCGATCGCCACTTCGCAGATTGTTCTTTTCTAAGGGAAAATAGACGGAAATTGTGGGAATTTCTGAATTATATGGCGATTCAGGGGCTCAAGAAGGGTTGAAAAGGTTGAAGTAAGTGCAAAATACTCTTTGGGCAGATTAAACGCTGATAGAACCTGATTTTAATAATCTTTCGACACCTTAAACCATTGTTTACTGTAGTCATTATTTAAAACAATTACGCTCTGCTAGTTGCACATATTACTCCCGCTAACAGCCAGTGTAAGTCCGTCTGCTAAGTTGGGTGAAATTCGAAATCTGAAGTTTTTCAATTATCACGTCGGCTCAGTGTTGCGAGTTCATTCAAACAGTTTCAGAATACTACGATGTTCGTATTTCAAATCTAGAATAAGTCTTCTATGGGGAGTGGATAGCCATTCCTCAGTTTTCAGTTTCTCAGTTTCTTGTGTTATCGCCATACAAAGCTAAACACTTGTGAGGTTATGCTGTATAAGTGTAACGTGTCTTAGTGGAAAAGTAAGTGGACAATGGCTGTACTGGAAATGATGTGTGCTATTGGCAAATTCCCGAACAACAGTTGTTCTGAACCTTATAATTTTGGTTATTTAAGTGAATTCGGTACCGAACAATTAGATATCCTCAACTTGAGATTAAACAGTAATTTGAGTGCTTATGAAAGTGAGTACATATGTAAAAGGCACAAGAACAAGTTTGTCGATAATTATACGGCTTAAAGGAGAAAATGTTGCGATCCATACGGAATTCATAAAAAACCTGTTTGGGCTGATCTGCACATTATTACCTTAGAATTGAGTCAAAAATGTTGTAAGGCAACGGAAAGGAGATTTATTTCAGGGAATAAAATATGTAAACGGTGTGAGCAGAAAGTTACTGAAAGTGTCGCGGAGGGCCACAATAACAATGTTGTGAGAACGGATGGTCTAAGGCCAAGAAGGACTGTTGCGAGTGGAGTAGATACTCTAATTAAAGGAATAAGCGATCTTGAGGCTTATTCTTCTAATTCATTGCAAAGTTTAGGTGGTACTGAATTTCTGACTTGTAGCCAGGGACGATCGACTCTCAGAAACGTTTGTCGAGAACTTGGAATGCCTGATCTTGAATTATCACATGTTTCTTTGCCCAGAAAAGGAAAAACATTCTAAAATTTGTTAAGCAATGGAAAAAATTATAGATAGTTATATTCTGGATCTCAAAAATTCATACATATGTCCAGGGAAGAAACAGAATTTGATAAGGAAGGCTCGAGATGAAACGGGTCGATGGTCGAAATACTAAAACAAAAGCGTCTGCTCCTCTACACACTACGAGATTTACACTCTAACTTTCTGCAAGATTATAAAGGGGATGAAAACGTACCAAAATTTTCTCACTTTGCGAATTTGGTACCTGAAGAATGAATTTATGCTGGAGATCCAGGCTCCCACAACATTTGTGTCTGTGTCGAACACGAAAACATTAAGCTCAAGCTTCTTGCTCTGAATAAAAGGATCAATTATCGTGATTTGATAGCAGCTGCAACTTTCGATTCAGATAACATGGACTGTATGCTCCATCGATGCGGTGAATGTCCAGGGATTCTTGGAATTACGCAAATGCTGGATGATTTTGAGATTTCCTGGGGCAGAACAGAGATCAAGTACAAATTCTGGGATACCAAACAAGATACACGAGCTTCTCTCATTACAATGTGCGAGAAAACAGCCAAATTCAAGACAAATGTGCTAGAGGATTAGTGGAATATAACCAGTCACCATTTTATTGCCCAGACCCAAAAAAATTATCTCCTTGCCAGCAGGAATGAGTTACAATGGGATACCTGTATAGTTCTTATGGATTTCTCCGAAAATTATTCTTTTGTGATTCAGAATTCTATCCAGTCATTCTACTATAATAATAATCAAGCGACAATTCATCCCTTTGTAATGTATTTTAAAAATAAAGATGATAATCAATTGCAAAAAAAGAGCTTTTGTATTATCAGCAACAGCAAGGATCATTGAGCTTATGCAGTGCATGCATTCCAAGATGAGTTTTAAAATTATCAGAGTTGAATACCCATGGATACAGAAGATAAGATACTTTTCAGATGGCGCTCCTACACAGTACAAAAATAAGTAAGATTCTTCTTATATCAATATATTGTATTTGAAAATTCTTGCTAATCGATTTCTCTGTTCCAAGAACAACTTTGCCAATATATGCCTGCACGAGAATGATTTCGGAATCAAAACAGAATCCTACAATGTTTTCGCAACCAGCCATGGAAAAAGCCCATGTGATGCTGTAGGGGTGTGGTTAAGAGGACAATTATGCGCCATTGTCTGAGATCTGGAGCTGAGCATCAAAAAGTAAATGCTGAAGAAATGTATAAATTTGTAGAACAAAATATAAAAAGCATAAGGTTAGTAGTAAAGATATTAAATGGATGTAACAATAATTAAAATTATAATCATTATTTACACAGATGTCTATGGGTCCCAGATGTGAAGGTTCAACAACATAAAAAATTAAATCTAAGATTTAATAGCGCAAGGGCAGTTGAGGGTACAAGAGGTCTTCACTGCATCATCCCAGTCGATGGTGAAAGTATACGTTTAAAACAAACGTCTTTTGATGAGAAAGAAAAAATTGTTAAGATTTTGGATAAGATAAATAAAAAAAGAAAACGAGATGAATAATGGACTTATTTTGTTGACATTTGTACGATATTTCAAGATAATGTTAATCAAAATTCTGAGAACCTTCATATGTATGTAATAAAATGTAGGTAAATTTAGGGCAGGAATTTAATAATCTACAGTGTATTTATAGAACAAAAATAATAAAAAACACGGTTTTATCTTGGAAGACACAACATCGACTGGTTTTTTTTTACTTTGACCATTTTCCCACCCTTTCTTGATCCCCTGACTCGCCGTATAATTCAGAAATTCCCACAATTTCCGTCTATTTTCCCTTCGAAAAGAACAATCTGCGAAGTGGCGATCGTGCATGCTACAAGTTCGGGCCGAGGACAAACCATTCAAAAATCATTGTATTCTAGTAAAACAACAATTCTCCCACTTTTCAAAGTATTTGAATCGGTCAGGCGCGATTTGTGACATTTAGAAAACCGGAAAAAACTCGAATTTCGCGAAAATGCCATTTTTTAAAAATTCGTTTCTGAGAAAGTTTGGGTCCAATTGGGCTCAACTAGGACGCATTTTTTTCGTCTATGAGCCTACTTTCATGCCTATTGCGTCTAAAATGTTTTCGCGCTGTTGCTGTAATCTGGGTCCAATTTCAAGATGAAAGAATTTTCTGTTTTTATGTTCTCGAATTTCAAGCTGCCAAGAAAAGAAAGGCACGTACAAATAGACCGGACCCAGATGGCATGAAAGTAGACTCACAGACAAAATAAATGCGTCCTATTTGAGCCCGATTAGATCCAAACTTCCCGAGATATGGATTTTTTAAGAAGAGCAAAATAAGGGTAATTTTCAATTTTCAAAAATTCATATCTCTGGGTCCGGAGGGGGTAGAGGGCTAAAAATTGGAGGATTTTATTTTTTCACTACCTACTTTTAGCTCCTAAAATTTGAACAAAATCGGATACCCTCGCGCGCATCGTATCTTCGAAAATTATTGGACGGGCTCACCTACAGTACTGATGAAGATAAATGCATTTTATTTGCTACCTATCTCGAACACATCTTCACGTCGATCGTCACCGATAAAAAACAACTCCACATATGGTACAATTGGGCTTTGTTAGAGCCGAAACAGTTTCTGTTTTTTGGGTTGTTTTTGTAACTTGTAGGTTCAATATTGTCTAGGTTTTTTTCCTAAATATAAATTCGGTATTTGTCAATTTTGCGTCGTATTTGGTGGTTTACGTTATTTAATTGATTTTTGGCTACGGTCTCTGCTTCTTTGCCATTATATCGTGATTTGGCTTCTGTGTTTAATTAAATTCATTTTTCTCTAGGGTTTAGTTGCTGCCTCTATAGAGTTTTCTATTGCCTTTGAAAATGTCTCTTTATGTTGATCAATATATTGAGTGCTTGCGATCTGAGTAATTATATTCACCCCAATGATGTACTCGACATTAATCCAGTACATCGTTGGTCTTCTAAATCGTTGAGTTTTTTTCCATTAGGGTTGCTTATATAGGATCTCCTCAAAGCATTTTTATTATTTAAGTTTACTATAAATAGATTTGATTCCCCTACGTTACATAGGTTAAGTATATTATGTTTTATTAGTTTCTTATTGGGTTGTTTGTAAACTGTTAATATTCTGATGGTGATTATATTAACTGTATTAATAACGATGGATATTGCTTCTATGTTGATGACGAACACATTTACTTTATCGTTTGACAACAGTGGTCGCCCCTCTTAATGCAGATTAAGCTGGTCTGTCTTAGCTACAGATATAGCCGTTTCCTCTAAATATTTCGTCTTCTGATAAGTGAACCTCCGTGACATTCGCAACATCTAGCTTGTCAAGAAGGAAAGGAAAATTGGGGTTTGGGATTTTATGGCATTGGCGTTCCAATTTAGAATTGCGGATTCAGGAATATTTTGGGCTTAGTTATGTAGTGAGATGGTTTGAAAAAATTTTGAGAGAATGAAAATATAAAGGATTTAATGAAGGGTACCAAAAGAGTTATTAATTCAGTGAATAGCTATATGATTCCATCATTAAAAGTTGGGGGTTGTGGAGTTGATTCATTATTTTGGTTATTTAGGTTTGCTTTAGATTGTGTGGCTTGAGAGTTTGAAAGAGTGGGAAATGTGAACACTTGTCGATAAATGTTTCTTGGTTTTTTTGTTGCATTCCACTCTATCTGAGATTATGTATTATAAGGGCGTTCTCTGTAGCTGGCAGAGTGCTCTCAATCATAGTTTACACATTTTAAGACGTCATTGGAAATTTTATTACATTGATTAGGTCGATGGACAATTTTTCTTTAACTTCTCTGATAATAAAATGAGTACTTTTTTGATAACTACCGTGGATGCTGTTTTAAGATTTCATTTTTCGTTGAAGTTATTTGTTCAATTTTGCGTTTTGCCTTGTTGTTAGCAGAATTAGTTGTTTGCGTGCTCAACCCCAATGGGATGGGAATTTTGGTTATTAATTGAATACTTCTATAAAGAATGTAAATTTGCTTACTTGATGTAAAAATTGGTTGAATATATATAACTGGTTAACAATAAAAGTAAAGCTAACGGTTAACTATAATAAATCGAACTCACTACACTACTTGCATTTAACCCCAGGGGAGAAACTTAACTAGCGTTTATACGAGGTCTCCAAATTTTTGTCTGAAAAAGTACTTACTCAAGAAAGTTGAAACTTTTGTTACTCCTAAATGTAATCACAATGGGGTCGTCATGATTTCTTGGCTACTGAGAACACTTCTTTAGAGATGTATTTTGCCTACCGAAAAAGCGCTCATGCAACAGCAGTTCGATTGGAAAATGAGTTGCCACGGAGAGTATTCTTTATGATCGGATAATCATAGCGGTACCATGTTTCAACATGTTCAGAGACACCAGTCGGCATTAGTGGAACCCACCTTGAAAAAACATTCCACATTTTTAGGTCATCTTGCAAAATAAACACGCACACGCACACATACACACACACACACATACAGGATCGTGATTGTAATAACTTTTGTCTTACAGGCTTTCTTTCGAAAGCTAATAATTCATTATGGTATAAAAATTAAAGTGTCTGTTGTATATAATAAAAAAAGTATTTTTGTAAATATAAATAAAAACTCATTGCATTATGTCTTTAACATAAAAAATTGCTTTTTTAAAAACATAGAGCGAGGGGGGGGGAGAATGGGGTGGGGAGAGAGGAAGGGAAGGAGATAAGGAGATATACGGAAAGAGAGAGAGACGAAAAAGAAAAATGGAAAAGAGACAGGGGGAGGGAGATGGCGAGGGGCAGAGAGAAGAAGTGGGAGAGAAGAGAAAAGAGAGAGAAAAAGAGAAGCAGCAGAATTTAGCAATAACAGTGGCTGCATGTGCAAACTTCAAAAAATTCCCAAATTATAATTATACTACAATAGAGAGGAGGTTATAAAAATAGTCTTTGACTCCTCAAAGTAAATAGATTCTAAGAAGAACAAGTGAGTTTAAAAGAAATGCTTCATTAAAGATGGGTGGCCACTGGTTGAAAAACTAACGATTATATAGCATCGTAATAATATTCTGGTATACAACTATAGAGTTAACAAAATGAATTTTAAAGTGTTAGCTAAATGCATTACAAACTTCAAAAGTATATAAAAGGAAAACAAATGCAAAATTTGTTTCAAATGAATTAAATCTTTGTTGGCTTCATCTTGTTTTGATGTCCCCAGCCTAAAAGCAATTCTTGGTAAAATGACACTTGATATCGATGTAGCTGGTAGTACGCTAGTACTACATATGATTGGTGGTCAATTCTTTGAATTCCGCGGTGTCCTGCGTTGTTGACATCTAACATCCGAGATCAGGCCACGCACCCAGATGGCTTCCTTAGTGGCCATATACGTGACCACGTATTCCGCGTAACACGACGAGTTTAGCACGATCGTCTGAATACGGCTGAACAAGACCCCTGGCTCATCGTTGATCATTAAGACCACTCCGCTGATTAAGCGCTGATCTTTGTTTTTCAGAGTAAGTAGCCAATTGATTGATTGGTTAGCTAATGCCGCTGCAAGTGATACTGATGTCAAACCTTCTTTTTGGTAGCTGTGCTTAACATAGTTCCAATGTACTGACGATGGCCTCTCAAAAATTGTGATTGGCCGGCACTACGACGTTATTGCAGTCGCCCGTACCAAAATTTGTCAAGACATTCAGAGTATAAGTCGTTTGGTAAATGATTAATTTATATTTTAGCGGTTTAATCCATTTTTATATGCCCCCGTTGAATTGTAGTTAAGTACAAGATTATCATCTACATACAAGGGTCGATACAGTTTTTTTGTTTTCGCTGACATACATGTATAGAACAATGCCTTAATCTTTTTGTAGAACATGGATGATGTTTGTTGAGACCGTACAAAGTTTACTGGAGTTCTCAGACGCAATCCTATGCCGTAGTTAAATTCCTCTGGCTGTTCCATGTGAATTTCTTTCTCTTAGTCACTGTGAAAGAAGACCTTATTTCCGTCCAGCTCTTCTAATCGTTGGCCGGGTCGATGGCCAACAACGAGCACAGAAAATCACTCAACTGGCAAAAAATATTCTTTGTAGTGAATTTACGCTTTTTGTGAGTAGATTTTGTAAAACGATCTTTATTTCTTGACACTTTGCCATCAGGATTTGTCTTGGTAACAAAGGTCAGCATGCATTTTATTGATTTTCTGCCAACTGGCAGATGATTCAAAATTAAGGTAATGCCTCGATTTGTTCTGTCGCCCTCTTCTATTATTTCCAAATATGGAGTGATTTGGCATGTACCACTGTCGTTGACGCGCGCACTGTCTAATATTCTCTTTATATTTTGCATGTGCATTGCCTCTAGATTTTTTGTTAGTTTTGACGCTTGTGGTTTTGTCAGTAGTGGTCTCATTTTAGTCCACCTCGACGGTGAGTTTATTTTTCATAATTGGTCATAGCCAAAACATCGCGTCAAGTCTTGGCCTTTATTTTTCTTGGTTAGCATGATGTCAAAGTGACTTAATTCATTTGACTCTTCAGTCTGAGACTCTGATTCTTGAAATTACGCCCACACATGTCGACCAAAGTAAAAATTTATAAAATTTTTTTGGACTTCCAGACACTGTTCTGGATTTCTTACGCAGATATTCATAACACATTTACCTTTAATTATCTCTTTTACAGTATAATACAGTAGGAGGTCATTTCTCTCTTGCCAAGCAACTAAACAAATTACTGGTGATTACGAACGCTTTTGGCCTTTCGCGCATACGTAAATAGAGGTTAAAAATGCCACCCCCATTCTTGTGGTCTATTATTGTAATCATTATTTCTCGTCAGTAATGTACATCAAAGTTTATGAATTTTGTAATCATTTTTATCCATTACCATACTAAATGAGAATAAGTTTTGCTTATTTACGGACAGTACTGCACTTTGTTCATAGATCATTTGCATACAAGTTCATGTAAATTTTAACTTTACTGATAATTCATATTTTACCGGGTAATTTAAACTTTTAAAAAATTTCACCATTTACGTTAAATAGTAAATAGGACTAGTACTAAATAAACGCCGTCCATTTGATCTAAGTTGAGTTATGTTGTCATTATTGTTCTTCTCATTGATGACTACCTTTTCTATTTTACCCATCTTCTTTTTAGAGCACCCATCGTCTTCTTCGAGTCGTCCTACAGTATTTTAGATACTCAAAGGTAATGTGTAAAGCACCCTATAAATGACTTGATTTTCTGAGCGGTCGACAGAAGTCGACTAATTGTTTTTTGATATCTTCCACCGCCGCTACATACTCTACGATATTCGATGTCTGACTGATATTGAGAGATAGTGAAAAAAAAAGAAAAATCAACGTCTTATTTTTGTGTTTTTAAACACTGCGATTCTTACATTATTCCGGCTATTTTAATGTTAATCAATTGACGTATGATGGCCTTCGAGCGTACACCCTACCATAAAACACGCACTGTTATCTTTTTTTTCCAGGTTTGCTATTTGGCTGGAACATTGTTACCTGTGTTGCTTGGGCGTTTTCCTTAACCTGCAACTACGTCCAGCAAACCAAATTGTGGTCTTAACCACTTTAGTTGGGTATAAACTTTTTTATGTTTTACTGAACGATGTTTTCATGTAAAAAATAAACAGCTGATGTGCACTAGAACTTTTATACCTAATATACACATCCGATAGCCCAGTTACAGAAAATACTACTATCGTTACCTTTGCTACATTTGGACAAAAAATCACCTGGAGTTTACATATTAAAGCCGAAAGAAAGAATCGAAACTTAAAGTTAAATAAGTATATTTGCTGCTTGAACGTTGCTCGCAGCTTTTCCTTACAAACAACATTTCGATACATAAAAGCATACTAAAATCTGTACCGTCTTATAGAGTACAACTTTGGGGCTGTGCAAAGCCATTAAACATTAAAATATAACAAGAGTATGATCAAAAACTCTTCGAATAATGGCTGACGTACCACAGTGTGTCAATAATAAAACCCTGGACAGAAATTTGTGAATAGAATACACAGACAATGCCATTCGAAAAGTCGCAACCACATACCACAACAATCTCTTTGAGACATTTAAATCAACTAGTAGAACAGCTTCGAAACCAGCCATCAGATTGATCACAAGACTTATAACACAATACAGTACAAGACTAGCTTCTATGTTTTATTTGGAAAAATAGTAATGGCTACATCCTCCTCGTGTTATATGCGATATTATCAAATTTAGTTATTGCTTTTGCGAAAGTATGCAGCTAAACTGCAGACCAACCAAAATAAAACTCTGACCAAACTTGACAAACGCACAAAACTGCCACCAATAGGCACTGGCACAATTAAATTTATTAAATTAAATTAATTGAACACGCACATTGGACCCATAACCTATTGAGTTTCGCGATAATAGTTAAAGATAGCCATTGCTTAAAGAAGCTAAAAGCTAAAACTTTTTTGATGACTAAAAGCAATTTATCTTAACATATGAGAAACCTATGAGAGGTGTTGCATGAACAAAAATAAGTGCTTGGTCATTGCATAGATGCTATCAAACATTCAGCTAGTAAAAAAAGCTTCAGGCAAGCTGACATGGAACATAAACGGAAAAATGTCGCCTTGTGCGCAATAGAGGATCAAATTGGTTAAAGCAAATACGAGCATATTTTTAACAATAATCATCTAAAGATAATCAATATCTTTGCTAAGCAACATTTTTTAATTATTTATTCTGCATTTAATATATTTATTTCTATTAAAATATAAAAGATTAAATATATTTTTTATATAAATTGGTTTTGTGAGCTGACATGTGTATATTTGTTTTTTATATAATAACAACATTTTTAAAAGCTTCTTTATTTACTCTTTACTTACATCATTCTAAGAATTTACTTATAAGTAGCAAAATATATTGTATTTAGTAAAGTGGTTTACAAGTATAGTTCTCTCGTTTTTATTATCAGTACTATATCAGGGCCATTGGCCAAGATGGTCTGGTTTGTGACTATTGGGACATCCTACATGATGATGTTGTCCTTGATATTCACGACTTTTTTTGCTGGTGTTTGTAGTATCTGTTTGACATTTGTATTCCTAGATCTTTGCACATATTCCAATGTACATAGGCGTAATAAAGTAACGCCTCTGAATGTATTCAGTTGATGTAAGTGCAGTACAGCTTGTAACAACATGACTAATATATTTTTCGCCTTATTGCAGAGTTTACATTTAATATCTACTAGCCGTTTTAAGATATTTTTCTGGTAACACTAATACCTCCAAATACTTATAAGTCTCATCAGTGTTTAGGTCTCGGGTAACTGGTTATTTATGTAACTATTTAAGGCCTTTAAATAACGTACTTGTTTAAAATTATATATAATACACTTATCCAAACCAAATTCCATTTTGTTGTAGTCACTGAATATTTTGACAATGGTAAATTTTGTGTTTTATTTTTAGCAAACAAGTTTAAATCGACTATGTAGAATAGGTGTCTGAATTTATTATAATGTCAACCTCAAATTCTAAACCTTGTCTATTGAGCATATTGATTAAACATTAAAATATTCCTCCCTTAATATAGATATGTGAAGAGATATGTTTTTATCTGACTATCGGCGTAGTAAAATCATATGTCAGTCTTATCTTATGTCATCGATGCTTCTGCAAATAGAATTGTGGTTGCCGAAATTTGCAACTATTTCGGTATGAGATAAACTACCAAATACCATTTTGTAATCTATCCATGCCATACCAATTTTTTTAGTCATTTTTTAAAAGACAGATACAATCACTTTACTAATCATTAGTTGATCTTTACATACTCTAGATGCTCGTGGACATCGTTCGTGTCCAATAGAATAACATTGTCAAGCATATAATTGAATATTTTGTCATTGCGGCTGTTAAGATTTTGTGTTAAGAAATAGGACGGTAGTTTCTCAAATTTTTAGTACTTTTGCCTTCTGAAAGTAAAAAAGTTGTTCTAGATATTAGCTGCGGAGGATCTTTTGGGCCATTATGATGTAATATAAAGCTCTTGTTAGGTCTGCATAAAGACATATGAGTTGTTTAAACCATAACTGTTGTAAGTTATCTGGCCTGGCGCTTACAACTATGGGTTTTTTTGATAACTCTAGCTATCTCAGTAACTGCATAGTCTTTCCATCTTCCTAGTCTTGTATGTTCATAATTCGTTCAATTCAAGTCGCTTTAATACTGAGGATAACACAGAACTTGGTGTTAGAAATGTGGTTCAGTAATAACATATTATTTAATTAAAGACGTTATTATATTGGTGAGAGTAGCTACTTATTTTTCTGTAACTTTTTAGTCGTCCTAGTTTTTACCGAAATTTTCATCTTTATGTTTTGTTCCAGTCGTCGGTGTTTTTCTCTACCTTGATAGAAACTTGATAGCTTGTGACGTCTTTCGTGTATTTGTTGATTATGTCAAGATCTTTTTGTAGAGTTTTTGGTTATACATATAAATTTTTTGCCTCCACGATAGTGTCTTCTATCTCTCTTTGGGGCGGTTCTCTCATCAACATCACCGAATATGAGTACAGCAGCAATATACATAAGCTTGTTGACTACAGTAAATTTTAAGAATTTGTCACGTGCTATTTTGATATGGCGACAATTTGATATTTTATTGCTTCAGTCAGTTTTACTTAATGTATTTTTGGATTTTTAATGTCGGAGAGTCTAGTGAATCTGGTAATCATGCAATCAAATGGATATGGGTAAAATAATGTTGGGATTTGCCATTCAGATAGCAGTTAATAGGGATTGATTTTCTAAAAACAGTGCGATAAAAATTGTTGTTCAAAGAATTTCTTGTTATAAAAATATTTAAGGAACGAATTTTCGTGGCAAATTTGATGTAGATGTAAATTATTTTAGAGAATAAGGGAGTTTGGGAAGTGTATTTTGTTCAAGAAATCAGATAACCAAAACAACATCAACATATTCAATGGGTAGATTTTAGTTAAAAGAATATAGAAACTTTGTTTCAAAATCAATCATGAAAAGGTTGACTATGACATATGAAAACAGGAAACTCATGGACTAACGTTAGTTTGGCGGTAACATTTATTTTGTAAGGTACAACAGGTATTGCATATAGGTAATGGTTAATTAAGGAGAGACTATTTTTTTATATAGTAAATTGGTTTAATAACTCTAAAGTCCTACGAATTCTGATATTTCTAAACAAGAGGCAGCATCAAAGTTAACCATAATATCTATATATGTAGAAAAAACTTCTATAAAATGGAAAGGAATAACAGATTGTGACGCTGAGTAAAAAATTCTCTTCTGAAAGGTTTTCGCGTTCAAAAATAAATGAAGAAGCTTCCATTTTGTAGAGTTTCTCGATATTTCGGCATACAATTTGAAGCCATTTCAAATAGAACAATAAGTCAAAGAAAGCTGGCCTTTTGTGTGCTCTACTTCACTATTTATAAAACAGAATTAAGAGTTTGACGGGAGCATATTTGTGCTGGAAATGTACTGAGTTGGGGAAAGTTTGTTTGTTGTATCGGGCTATGTAAGTGATGATGTGCGGTAACTAACAGTTTCCAAATAGCAGACTTCAATGGATAGACCCCTCTTAAGTCATAAACTATCATATGATTTACTTATTACTCACTTATGTAATATAAAAGTAGATTATAATTATGCACATAAAAAAATGGCAGGTAAGTGTTGACCATCGTCTCGAGTACTAAGGCATCGAGAGTATTCTTATATTTCAATAGCCTCACCTATAATACTACTGGTAGGATGTGAGATGGAAGCGAGTCCTTTGGAATTTGAAACATTAATTATACGTCCGATTTCTTTGTTATGTTTGGCCAAAGCAAAAGAAGTATCGACCTTTTGTACAGCTAAAGAATGTTCGTATATATAACTAGATACTTGCTTGTTTGTTTAGACTATGTAGGTTCTGTCACAGCCATCACAAGTTATTTCTTTGCAATCTGTGTTAATAGTAGTCCTTAGGTGAGCGGATGAAGTCAGCTATTTTATTGTTGGTCGTGAAAACAGTTTGTATATCTTGTTTATTAAGTATGCGGTTTAATTTGATGAGAAAGGTCGTGAGTTTTGAAAGTAGTATTTTTGTTAATATTGTTTATGATGTAGGTTAGATATTTTTGAAAATATCTGTCTTTTGTTACAGTTTTGGTAATGGTATTAATTTAATTTCATCCGTTTTTACTGTCGTAAAATTTAAAAGATCTGGTAATTAAAAATATTACAACTGAGTGGATCTGAGCAGAGTAATAGTAGAATTTTGCGTTTAGATGATTATATGTATGTTGTTACCAGGTCGGGTCCGAGCGGTGATATATCGGGCGTCGGGACGCCACGACCGTAACGCGTGGGGCACGGAAGGCTAAAAAAACGAAGCGTCGGCTTCAACTTACAATTGGAATTATATTTACAACCTTACAAACCTAACTTTTTTTTGAAATCCTCATGAATACCGTCAGGCCCGTGCCTGCCGGAATGCCCGACTTCGTTGGGAATAGCGCCCAGTGACCTACGGACTAAAACCTCCCCCCATTTCACCGGATATCTCTCCGGAACCGCTTATGTATTTCATCGGGGAGATGGCTGCTTCTTACGCTTCCTTTTCTTTTTCCTTTTGCCTCTCTGTTTCGTCATGTTCCCTTCTCTTCATTATTTTCCTTATTGCTCCGGCATGTTCGTTCCACTGTTTTTTATTTCTGAGCATCCTACTTGTCTTGTTTCTGTCCGCATCCAGTTTTTCCCATTCTTGTTTGGCCATTTCACATTCGAAGATTACATGTTCCGGGGTGTCGAGTACTCCCCAGTACACACAGTTTTCCTCGAGTGCTTTGCCTATGGCGTGCAGATACGTATTATAGACCCCATGCCCACTCAAAGCCTGTGTTAACCATCGATCCACTTAGCCATGTTTCCGTTGTATCCATTATTTGATATTTGGGATTAGTTTCCTCTTCCAAGGTCCCTTCCCTGGCTTTTCCCATTCGATTTGCCATTCTTTGATGTTAACAAGTCTTTCCTCTTCGGGTGTTTTAGGGTCCTCTTTTCTATGCGTCCTCAGCCGTTCTTTGGCTAGTCTTTCTATCGGTACCAGGCCCGCTATCACTTGTACCGCTTTCAGTGAGATGGTTCTATATGCACCGCATATACGCATTGCCGTCTGCCTCTGGAGTTTTGTTAGCATCTGTTTGTATTTCGCCACTTTTAGGGAATGTTCCCATATTGGCGCGGCGTATAGCATGATTGAACGTGCTACGGCTGCTAGCAGTTTTCTTTTGCTTGCTCTGGATCCTCTTGCTATTGGCATGATTTGGCTTAGTGCTGTGATTGTGCGTTCCCTTTTTCCGGACACTTCTTGTAAATGTTTGTCGAATCGCAGACTTCTATCCAGCCAGACTCCGAGGTATTTTAGTTTGTCGCTCGGCTCGATCGTGACGCCTTCCATGATGAAAGAAATTGGTGCATGTTTTTTCCTGCCGCTTAGCATGATGGCTTCTCTTTTTTATGGAGCCAGTTGGAGTCGCTTGGTCTTCATCCACTCGCTTATTTGCCGGAGGGCTTGGTTGGCGTTATGCATCAGATTGGCTTCCCTTCGCGCTGTCACCACTAAGGCGATGTCGTCCGCAAATCCTACTAGTTGGACTTTGCTTCCTAGGTCTAGTTTGAAGATGTCGTAAACTATGTTCCATAGAGTAGGGTCTAATATGGAGCCCTGCGGTACTCCACTGCTGACTTCGATATTTTCTGTATTCCCTTCGGCGTCTGTTGCGATGATATGCCTGTGTTTCAAGTAACTATTCAAAATGTTCTGCATATAGTGAGGAAATCCTCTTATTTTGAACTCTTCAAGTATAACTTGCCATGGTGCTGAATTGAAGGCATTTCTGACATCGAGGGCGATTAAAGCGCAGATATTTCTTGTGCGATGTGTGCCTTGTTTTGTAGTTTCAGCTGTCTTTACTTCTTTTTCTATCGCCCCAATAGTCGACCTGCCTTTTCTGAATCCGAATTATGCATCTGCTAGTCCCCCGTGGTGTGGTAGCAGCCCCTCAATTCGATTCAGAATTATTGACTCCAACAGTTTGCCGTAGCAGTCTAGCAGGCATAAAGGTCTGTATCCTGTGGGATCTTCCGGTGGTTTGTTTGCCTTGCGTAGCAGAACAGACCGGGTGCCTTTTTGAGTTTGATGCGGCTACCCACTGCTTTTAATTCATCTATTGTGACCTCTGGTACTTCCGCTTCTATGGTTGGTGGTCTGTTAACTTTTTCGTGTGCTGGAAAGAGCGAACCTACTATTTCCTTCATTTTTTGTATGTTTATTTTTAAGGGTGGGTTACATTTTATTTTTTTTATGGCTATTTTGTAGCCACGTCCCCATATATCCTCGTCGAATTCTTTACAGACGTTGTCCCAACACTTTGCCTTTGATTTAGCGATTAAGATTTGTAGGTTGTGTTTAGCTTTTTTGTATTGCTCTTTAAGTATTTCCGTTTTGCCATCTTTCGGGTCTTTCTTTTTTTTGCATTACTTCTGGATTCTAGGCAGCATTGTCTAGCATCAGCAATTTCATTACTCCACCGGTACACTTCCTTCCTCTTTCTTGTCTTCTTCATTGGCATTGCTGCGTTACATGCTTTGATTGTAGCGGTCACCAGTTCTTGTGGTGTTTCTAACGGCTCTTGCTCGAGTGTATCTACCAACTTTTTTGGATCTAATTTTTTTAGATTCCACCTGGCAGGGGTTGTGTATGGTTGTGGTTTTTTGTCTTCCACTTCGAACGCTATGTATTTGTGTCCGCTCATTGTTTCTTCGTCCAAGACCCGCCAGTTCCTGATTTTACCTGCTAGGTTTGGAGATGCTACTGTTATGTCTGGTCTAGATGTCCTATCTCCGCGCTCGAAGGTTGGGGTCTCGCCTTTGTTTAGCACCACCATGTCTAGGTCTGCTAGCATTTCGAGTAGATATTGACCCTTGCCCTTTTTTTACTTCCCCATGCTTTAGACGCAGCATTTAAGTCGCCACCTACCAAGATACTTCCTTTTGTTGGCGTAATGTATTCCAAAGCTCGTCGATATCATTTTAAAGTCTTCAAAGTCACAATTCGGAAATGTAACAACTGAATACCGTAAGTGGTCAGTCTAAGCCCTATGAAACCGTTGCCTCTAATAATGCCTCCGCATGTTAAGGAGTTGTTATGAATTACTAGCGCCACGTCTCCTCGGTGCTCTCTTTCCCAGTATAGTTTTACAGCTGTTTTGCGATTTGGCACGGCGAGTATAATAATGTCGATGTTGAGCCTACTTATTATGTCTGGCAGTAGTTCGTGAGCTGCCCGTATACGGTCTGTATTGATTTGTAGTATTTTTAGGTCAATTTTTATTGTATGGTCTTAGTGTCTGTGTCTTTTTACTAAAGGCTCTTCGAAACGCTGGACAGCCTGTTGTTGCAGCTCTACGTGCAGGTGTTTTGCATATTGGACAGTAGGGTTCATTCTCACAGTCTATAGCTTTGTGTCCTTTTTTCCCGCATACGCGACAGTCCTGGGATTTATCTACTCCCTGACATTTGTTTGAGTTATGGCCGGTGCCCCAGCATCGGAAGCATTTCTCTATTGTCACTTTTTTCCTCATTCTGCAGACATTCCAGCCGATGTAGATGTCTATCTGGGGTGGGAGCTTAAGGGCATGGGTATTGTTAATTGCAATTGTAGCCGTCTTATGGATTTTATCCTAATTGGAGTTTTGATCTTGGCTTCCACAGTCTCCTGTATCTCTTTTTCTTCAGTATCTCCTTGCATTCCGGTTATATGATATATTGTTTCGCCTCCGACGTTAACCTCTGCCTTTTCTAAGACGTTTTTTATTTTGTCTCTGAATGCCTCTGTTTGGTTGGCATCGCCCACGACTTTGACTACCATTTTTCCTTCTCTTGTTTTGTAGACGTTCTTCACAGTAACTCCTAATTGTTTTATATCTGTCGAGGTAACCCCTGTTTTCATCGTTTTGAGCATATCGGCATAACTGGACTCGCCTTTTATTGTTAGAATTTCTGTGGTGCGTTTAGGTTTCTCTTCCTTATCAGGGATAGGAGATATATCTTTATTTTCTAGTAAAATTTTTAGCTCCCACTCACCTGTGAATACCATTTCCATAAGTTTTCTCATGATATTTTTGTTGATTCCTCTTTCTATTAAGATCGCCATTCTCTTCTTACAGTGCAGCTCTTCGCATACGTTCTTTAGAGTTTGCATTTGTTTGTATATATTTTCCACCTCTTGTTTTTCTCTTCCAAAGAGTTTACTGGGAAGCACGTAGCAATGCCTCTCTCTTTCTTCTCCCGCGGTTTTTGATGTTTGGATCCTGGACTAGCATCCTCTAGCAGTTCACCTACCTCTGGAAAGCTTTGTTCCATAGATTTTATTAGTCTGGCCGCTTTCTTTTGCTGTCCTTCAATTGGTGTTGCAACTATAGCTAGATTCCAGCTTTTATCTGCACTGCGTGGGTTGCCTTTCTCTACCTTTACTGTAGTATAAGTGTCAGTCGGCCACTCTGTATTGACGACCTCCATTAGGGTATCGATATCATCAGTGTCCTTGAAGCGCTCTCTCAATTGTTGCACCGTGTTTGTACTCGCTTCATTTTCAGTTGTCTGGGTGGCAGCATTGCAGCATGGTTTGATAGCATTTCTTGCTTCTGCGCTATTTTTATCCTGCTTTATTTCATTGCAATTTCCCACTTTCTCATAGGTTCTGCGTAGCTTGGCTATATCTTCCTTCATTCTCTGCAGCTTGCCTTCTTGGGCTGTTTTATATTCCTCGGATTCTGCTTCAAGTTCGAAGAGCCTCTTGTTATCGTCCTTGTATTGGGTTATTACTTGTTTTGCCAGCCCTGATAGTTGTGATGCTAGGCTTTTGACTTCTTTATGCACGTTCTTATTTATTTTTGTAAACTTTTCCAGTTCTTCGGCTTTTTCCTGTAGTCTTTCTAGGTGGTAGAGTCTCTTTGTGTTATCTTGTATTGAGTCTCTGCTCTTAGATGGAACGCATTTCCTACTGTCTACGTTGTGTTCCTTATATAGGTTCTCCTGCGGCGATACTTCGCTTTTACTTTTGATATTGTCGGCACTATTTTTGCCCCCAGAATCCGTGGGCTGCCCGAGCCGTCCGTCGACGGGTCGAGGGAGGATTCTCCGTCGGTTGTCCGATGGTACCGTCCCTGGGGTAATTTGTTTTCAAATTTTGCCTCCATTATCTGCTCCTTCTCCTTCCTACATCTTGGTTTGCAGAACGCCTGCCGGAGTAGGTGTAAGTACAACCCTTGTCCGCCAGCCGCTGCCTAGTACAGAGTCCTTTTGATATCCTTCACATCCACCTTATCGGTGCCTGCCCAGTACTGAGTGCGCTGCGCACATACCACACTCAGGCTAGTTTTGGTTCGCGCCGGGTATTTCATTTCCCCGATACCACTCATATCTGAGAGGTTTTCCCCTATCCACCACCCGGGGACGCGCCCGATGGGAGACTAGCAACTCCACACGGGTACAAACCTAACCTACCTTACGCTAACTTAACCTACTTAGCTAATTTACAAGAACTTAACCTACGACTTAATGTATGCGCTGAAACGGGCAGCGAGCTAGGTGCAGCAGCGGTGGTGCCGGAAAGCGAGCAGTAGATCCGGGCGGCGGAGCCGGAAAGCGATCAGCCGGTCCGGAAAACGAGTAGCAGATCCGGGTGGCAAGCAGCAAAAGAAGCCAAAGGGGACTCACCTGATTACATTTGATGGTTTCTTCTCGAGGAGCTGACGACTGACTGCGAATTCTTCGGTTGCTCAAGTTTTAAGGGCTCGGCCGTGACCCACTCTGCTAGTGGGGTGCAGAGTTCAGCCGGCGTCCTTGCACTGGGTGGTAATTGCCGTGGTGGCTATGATCGGTGGTGTTCGGGTTGACTCGGGATCGTTTGGCATGACGCGGCACGGTAGGTCAAGAAACCCCGGTGTTGTACACGGAGCCACAAAGTCGACCTCAGGTAACATTCGTGCACACGGTGCCACAAGGTCGGCCTCAGGTAGCATTCCTTTGTGATTACAAATTCCAAAGGAGGGCTTTGTGTTGCAGGAAAAATTCCGGGCCAGGTAATATCAATGTACAGGTTTTTTGTATATTGTTTAAAAGAGGGGAGGGAATTATGTTGGAATTTCATTTTATACTTGTTATTAGTATAAAGTTTATTTATCTGGGAAAAGAAATCGTAAAGTAAATCATGTCCATGGAGCCAAACAATAAACATGTTTTAAGGAGAAATAAATAGGTTATAAACAAGTTAGTTAGGTAGGCGAACCTATGGGAGCACCACTGGTATGGTAGAATTTGTTTTGGAAATTAAAATGGGTATTGGATAGGTAATGGTTCATTTACTTGAGGGTTTTGTTTTTTTAGAATTTTTAAAAGCTGCACACTCCCAGTAATGGGTATACTATTAAAGAGGAAGACAACATAAAAACTGACCATTATATCATCTTTTCATGTAGAAAAAGATTAAAAAACTTTTAAAAAATGGCACAAGCTTAGGACATATGATGAGGCTTGCTTTTGTAAGAGGCTGGCCAGGTGTTTGGTTAAGTTATGGGTAAGTGAAGCAGGAGCACTAATAGGTCGTAAGCGACTATTTTTCTTCTGGATTTTTGGAAAGTTGTATAAATTGGATATTCTTGAGGATTTCTCTTGAAATATAAATAGTTTTTAAGTATTAAGAGATAGGTTTGAGTTGGTAATAAGAGTTTTGGCTTTCATTTCAAGACATATCGTTGGATTGTTAGGTACTTGGCGATAGTTTAATGGTTTTTAGTAAGTAGTCAATTTTAGCAATGTAATCTGTATTTTGAGAACAGTAGCATTACCTTTGTCTGTCGGTAAAATAATCACGTTTTGTTGTAAGGTTTTGGGGCCTTGTAGTTCGAAAGGTTTGATATTTTGTTTAGGTAACAAGAAATACTTTGTGGACAAATTAAACAAATACGTAAATATCCAATTGTATATGAGCATTCTCTAGCTATATGGAAATTGCCAAATACAAAGAGAAACAGACTACAGAACAGACCTTTTTTTTGAGTTAAAATAATTGATCTATTTCACATTTCACCAATAGAATAATTTATAACATAATTTAGGTAGAATAACATTTAAACGTTAGCCAACCGTTAATTTTAATTTGAAAATTAAGTTTATAAATAATAAAGTAAGGTATACAAAAAATAGTTTTCTTTTAGAGGTCATAGCTCTCGTTGGGCGTAAAAAGGAAAACCTGGGGTACATTTATAACTGAGATTTATATTTATTCTTGTTGCGAAATGAATAACAAAATTTTGGCATTTTCCAATTTTATTAAAATATTCTTTATTCTATTTTTTAATAAATTACTGAATCTTCTCTTTACAATAAATACACTGTTTATATTTAATCAGAAAAAGTGTGGTGAATTAGCGCGCAATACTTCAATGAACAACTCTCACGTAAATCCAATGTATTGAATCCTCGTTTGATGTATTACAGATGCAATTGGAATTGGTTAGACTTGTTTGTCGGGTAGAGAGCAGTGCATATCTTTGATTAGTTCGTCTGTAGAAATGAGCTTCCTCGGCATTTTTGAGTAGCAAGCAGTCCCGGCTATGCCTGCCGGCTGCTACATAATACATGAAAAGTGGATAAATGAGCGAGTTGCAAAAACAGCAACCAGAAGGCGGCGTGGGGCTGTTGATTGGAAAAACAAACACATAAATATCAGGAAGTTCACGCCGGCTCTGCTAACGAATAAATCCAGCGCCGCGGGCGAAACACAAAGTAAAATAATGTAAGTGGATTGCGGTCCTGCTGGCGGAATTATTGATGGGGCGGGAAGACATCCACCATATCTGGATCGAGGCGCGCTACGGGACCCCATCGCGCCCGTAATGATCGTCTATGGTTACGCGTGTTTTCTTTATTCTGGGCCGCGGCCCCGCCGGAAATTAAGGGGCGTATCGAGCACTCCCGGCATATCGGTTGCCCATTATCTTCGCCTTTTTCAGGCCCGCAGCCGCCCTAAGTTCCGCCGTCGCGCCGCCAAGATTTAATAACTCGCCGCGCGCAACAATTAGGCCCGAGCGCCCGGATGGATGCATAACTTTCCCGCGGGGACGGCTGAGGATCAAAGAAGTTGGAACCGAGGCGCTTGCTGTGATTGACACGTCGTGCGTCTTTTATCTCTTGCGGCGAGTATGGTGCATGCGGTGACACGTCCGCCTCAGGCAGAGCCTATTTAGGCGCGCCCCCGCCGCCTGCGGACACCATTTAGGGGTGAAATCCTTATTGCGGTTAAGTATAAATTTTACACCAGAATAGTTACGTATAGTGCGCATCACATGTCACTATTGTATAGAAACCGCCATTAATTTCTGTACGAACAGCTGTAAGTTACCCCACGTGCTTTCATTTATCATACGGTGTTTCACTACATGTAGCATTGTATTTAAACCATACAATTCTTTCTCTTTTAACTTAATTAAGTTGGGGTTAAACTAACCTTCACTTGGGGATATTAGCATTAAATGAGTAAACATGAATCGATTTTAGTTGGAAACATTCTTCATGCGAATAAAACGGATAATTATGCATTTAGTAATTTGAAAATGCAGGGTGACTCAAAATCATGGACGTTTGTAAATCTACAATTGAAAATTAGGACTAGTGACAAATATTATGTATATTACATTTAAATGTACTGACATTCAAGTTTATAACTGTTTAATGTGTCTTCCTCTGGCTACATGGTTAGCATCTGGTCGCTACCAGAACTCATGTCACACACGATAAAGAATCTATCATTGAGTTTACCGCAGTTGTGATACATTGCCTAGGTCGTCCAAAGTTGTTGGTAGAGGTGATGCATAAACTAATTTTTTACGAACCCCCGTAAGATAATGTTGTAACGTATGAGGTTAAGAGAAAGAGACCAAATTTCATTCCTCATGCGATCTATCTATCATGGAAGTAGAAACTAATTCAGAAAACGTTGATTACCCGGATCCAATAATATGGAGCTCCACCCTGTAGAAAAATAAAATTTTATTGATCTTCATTTGTTTAAGGAAGAAACCAGTTTTCTAATATCGTGAAATATGTTATCCCAGTAACCAACTGAGCATCAAAAGGAAAGAACCATATACCTTTGTTTAGAGAGAGGGACAGAACACATTAACTTTCGGGGACTCTTTCTCACGTTTTAGTATAAAACGGAATTTTATAGCCCCCATATCCGAATATTGTGTCGATTCACTTTTCCACGTTGCTTCATCACTAAAAATTGAATACGTTAAACAAGTATCATCTTCCAAGTTTTCGAGCATATAATTAGAATTTTCTAGACTGTTTAGCTTGTCCAAGAACCTTTACTAGTCGTAGATAGTATGGTTTGGCCATTAAGCGGAGTCTCAAGACACGCCAGTCCAAGTTCTCTGCTCACAGATTGACTTTATTGGGCTACGCTCTAAACTTTCTTGAATTTCCTCACATTATCCTCCGATACATTGTAGTTTGATTTGCCGGTGTTTTTATCTTTACAGAAACAGTCAATTTGATCAAATTGATGATTCCAACGACAAATCCTCTTTCTGGTTGGAGGTTCAATGTTGTACTAATGACAAAATTCAGTTTGCACCACAGTCGCCGTATTTGTCTTACTAAACTCACAGATGCAAAACTTTGTGCTACACTGTAGTAATTTCGCTTCCCAATTAATGCTGCTGCGTGACTGCGCACCAAGCCTAAGGGATCTAACGGTAATATTCATAACTATGGAGTGTCTTCTTTAACATTTTATATGAGTAATTCACATGCAATAGTTAGTTTAGAAAATATAGCCGTATAAATGTGAGTCCATCATTTTGAATCGTCATGTATGTACCCTCATAAATTAGTCATTTGTATTAGCATTTTAGTATTTAGCGTTATGTAATTATGTAATACAATTATTTAGATTTTATATAAGACAACAGTAATTTTATTCTACTTGTCCTTGGAGATTATATTGCCGTTTAATTTATGTTTTTATTCTAACAAATATTTAATGAACAATTTGAGCAAGGTTAATATAGACTTATATTAATGTTGTAAGCTCTAAATGAGAGAATGAGTACTTCTTCCGTATCAGCTTTCTTGTCTATGAGTTTCCTTACTATAAATACATTATCTGTTGTTTGTCTTTTTCTCTAAATGCTACTTGCTCATCTTATAGCTTATTTTCTGTTTATTTTTAGTTTGTTTTGTATTATCATTGTGTAAATTTTGTGGGCTACCGGTGATCGTCATATTAGTCTTAAATATAGGCTTTATCAAGTTGTTTTCATTCCTGAGGTGTATTATTTTTTTCCCATGCTTCGCACGTTATTTTGTGTAGCCATACTTTTCCTTTCTTTCCCATACATTTTACCATTTCTGGTTCTACCTCGTCTTCACCACTTGTTTGTCTATTTTAATGCTATTAATTGTCGCTTCCAGTTCTTTTACACCAATTCTATTTTGGTGGGTTTCGTTTTTTTTTGTTGTCTGCGTATGTTTACTTCTATTGGCTGCATTTTATCATCTTCATCTTGTTCAAATTTTTGTTGATAGTGGCATTTCTCAGCTTGCATTTTTTCATAGGCATTTCTTGTAATTTTGATGTTTTTATTTGTTATACCTGAGTCTATTTTCTTTTTTCGCCTTTAATTTCATTTCAAAATTTCGATAGTCGTTTTTGTATCTATCATTTAATTAATATCCGAAATCTTCCCATGTTTTTTGTTTGGATTATTTTACCAATTTTTTTTAATTCTCTTTCGTTTTTGTCATAGATTTCCTTTTGTAGCTGTTTAATGTGTGTATATATTTTCCATGTTTGTTTTTTGTCCTTGTGTCTTTAACTTTCTTTGTCCACATTCTTGTTCTTTTACTTTCGTTATTTATTGTTCTGTATCCACATACTTATTTTGTGTTAATTAATATTTCTTTTACTGCTATCTACCATTTAATGTCTATCTACTATTTGTTTTTCCCACTTGTTTATTTTTATTTCTATTATCTTTATATACTTGTGTTCGTTTTTACTTTTGGTTAATTTATTTATATTTTTTGCCTTCTCTATGTTTGGTTTGTGGTTTTTCAATATTTCTATTACAAGGAATATTGTGTACCGATTTTTGTTTGTGGTTCCACTTTTATTTCTTTTACCACTTCGTCCATTTCCGCTGTGTATACTATGTAGTGTAAATGCTTTGCTTACCGTTCTTGTGCTGCGAAAGTATATCTGTACTCTTGTTTTTGTTTCCAGACGGAATTTCCATTTTCAGTTCATTTGCTATACAGAATTATTACCGTTTTGTTTATTTTGTTTTCCTGTATGGTCTTCTGCATCCTAGTCCTTTATGTATATCTTTACTCATTCTACTATTCCAGTCGCCCATTGTAATACGTTTGTTTTGTTATTTCATTGCGCTTTCATCTGTTCCTGCTACTGGGCTGTATACCTTTACTATACTTATTTCTTCTCTCACGTTCATTGTTATAATTATAATTTATTGGTATTGGATCATAGCTAACAATTCTTTTATTTATCTTTTCTTTCTAATAGACCTACCTCTTCTTTGGTTTCGCTCCTGGTTCTACTCCTTAGTAGTATAAGCTACATTATAGTTCTTTTTTTTATTTTCTATATTTTGCTTAAACCTAGTATATGTATATCATATGTCTCCATTTCTTGTATAATATCTTGTTGTTTGTTGTGTATTGAGGTTATATTCCAAATTACTATCTTCGTCATTTACTAGTAGGATACCACTAGCATTAACCGCCAGAATGGTCCAAGCGGTTAGTGCGCGAAAGGGATGCGAAAGAAATTGGGTTCCATTCCCGGAACTTACGATGCCTTCCGGGTGACCTACTCAATCACTGAAAATAATTGATTATCAGCGTTCACTTCGAACGAGGGGTAACAATAGTTGTCGTCTTAGGTGCGGTGCTTGCCACATCGCCTATCATCAGAGATAGTGTGCGACGATCGGGCAGATAGAGCAAACATATGAGAGACTTAACCTCTTAGTTTGCAGGACGTGGTCCCACGCGATGCGTTAAAGCTTTACCATTATTATTATTAGTTTATTTTAAATTTATTTTTTATTTTGATTATTTAATGAAATATTACTATGAATTATACCAAATTAAAGATCTTATTCCAATCTACTTATCTGTATAAAATTCTTCGATAAACTTCAGTTTTATACTACCACTTTTCACACTTTAGTCGCTAGCCTTATTGTGACTTTTCACTTTGTCTGACAGTGATGGATTCCAATTCTGATTTCAAAACCTCTTATTTAAATATTAACTGTCTTGGATTTTTTAAATAAAAGCCCTAAACTATTTACGAAAGTTTGAAAACTTATCAAAAAACAAATATAGATAGTCTTCTAGCTTTAGATTGTTTACCAGCTAAGTAGTAATAAAAATTTTTGTTTGCGCCAATCTCAAATTACCTTTAATTTAATTTTTAAATTAGGGTTGGCTGTATTTTGATTCCCCCCTGTATATACATATGTAGTTTTAATCGGCCGCGAATTTGCACGAGCACGCGGAGCGCTGATATATAGGCCGCAGTTTGGGTCGTAGTTTGGGCCGCGGGCCGGGCTTTTTGGATTTTTGGTCTTTTGTTGGAGCTTGGCCTTTTGTTACGTTCGAGTTGGTCTTTGCTATGCTTTCGGCCCACCTGGTTTGTTTTTGAATATAGTTTTGTGATAGTTTAAATTTTTCGTAAGCCAAGAGCATTTTTGCCCGAGAGTTCGCCGGCGTGTTTGATTCGCAGCAAAGTTTTCATTTCTGCGAGGTTTTTGCTAAAGGCTAATTTTGTAGCAAAATTCGATATTTTTTCGACCAGATTAACCTCTTCCCAGAGATCCTTTTATTTTCCGATTGCATTTCGGGGTTGAAATTTTTGCTGGTAAAACTCCATTTTTCCTTTGCTCTGACTCGGCAAGGAACGACGAAGGAACCTTTGCACCAGGAAGACGCTCCCGTCGAGCCCACTGTAAAGATTAGGGTAACGTCCTATCTTTTTCCCCGCACCCCAACATCCTTTTCCTGGAACCCCCAGGAGCAACAGCACTGGAACCGATATCTGCGGGAAAGCCCCGTTTTCACAGACTTTTTTAGCTTTAGCTTTGTTTGAAATTTCTTTGGTTCAAATTTAAAATTATTATACAGACGAACTGTTGAAATTTGATTTAATTTTACAAACCAAAAGGTAAAAAATATTACAAATACTTTTTTAAATATAAATATATGATCTAAATGTGTCTAATAAACTCCATGCGTAACTATTTGTAATTTAATCGAATGTAACTACTTAGAAGACGTTTTCGTGTGAAAAATTTTAGTTCAACATACAAAGATTGACTTAGGATGTTTAATCTTTATTTATTTGTATGTTTTTTGCTTTGTATGATAAATTTTTCGAAATAATGTTTTTGTAGTACTGATTTAATGAGCACAATAGGTAATTTATTTGTAACTAATTTTTATTATTCTTTCTAAACGATTAAAATGTTGTTATGTTATATTTTCACATTTTACTTTAACTTTTATTTGATATCTGATGTTTTAATTCTTTACATTGTACCATTGGGTAAGCATTTCTTTATTCCAACATCTTTTTTACCTAAATATTTAAATGGTAAATTGCTAATTTGTGTAATTAATTTTTTCCATAAAATTTAAAATATTTACTTATGGTAAATATAGAATTATCCAAAATGAGCTTTGGGATTTCTTAATAAACCAAAATATTGAAGCAATTCGAGTTTCGTTTCCATCAGTGTAAAGTAACTTAGCAAGTACGTATGAAATATGATGTCGACCATATGCTACCGTGACACTGCCGACATGTAACCATTCTTTCGGCGAAATTTTAAATGTTAGTTTGCAAGAGTTACATGTCCAATATTTTTTGGGTTTGAAATCGTGGTAAAGTTTGTTGGCATTGGTTTTTCCTAAGTAGCACTTGAATTTTTTCTACCCCAGCTGCGACAATTTTAACGATTCACGAAGTCATTTAAAGAAAAATGAACTTTATCGCTCAGTATCAGGTTTTTGCAAATATCAGCGTCAACTGCTGTGTTCTCTAAATCCTAATTCACAAATGTACGGCGTTAGTGACAATCTTTAGTGAATTTTGCCATCTGTTTAGATAGCAACTTTACAAAGTCAAACTTTCAAAGTGCACAGAATGTAAACTGTACACAATTATGTAAAATCCTAAAGTTCAATTTAGATCATAATATATTTGCCATAGTTGTTATGTTTGATGATTTTAATGGTGTTTCATCTAAAACTAAACATAATGTAATTCTTCTGTTTACAAAAAATAAGCATACAAATCATATCGGCTGTTTTTTTACTTAAAAGTCAATGCTAGTGCAATAATTACAGTCTTACTTTAACACTACATCTGTTACTGGTTATAACAATTACGATACTACTTTTGAACTTGCTGATAGTTATAGACGACTTCTTTTAACAAACCTCCTGAATACAATAAATCCAATAAATAATTAATTAATTAAAAAAACCTAAAATGTTTAAATAATATTAAATAAATGTGCCCTTAGACTTGTTTTTATGGTTATTTAATTGATATATAGTTAATCGTTTCTGGTTCGTTTAAAAAAATGCTGCTATCCTAATGTAAAATGTGCTACATTATAAATTTTATTAGATATTTTTTAATTCTTCTACGGAGAACTAATACTTTACCAGTTTTAGGTAAAGTCGTCTTTAAGTCTTCCGGAAGCTGGTTGGTATCTGTAGTTTCTGGAATTAATTTAACACGTAAAGGCATACAGTCAGTACTTTAGTACTGATACTGCAAATAAGGTCTTTTAATTATTAGTTTTCTCTTTTTTTTTGTTTCTTAAGACTTTAATTTGATAAATACGCTTTCTTACCTGCAAACGCATCGGTTGCGTTTCTAACAGCATTATCGTTAAATCATAGGGGAGTTAATAATATAAGAATATATAATACAAAATAAAATTTTAAACTTTTCAAAAGGTAATTATATTTACCTAATAGTTATGATTTTCTTGTAAAATGGGCCTAAATTAATTGTAACCATAAGTAAAATAAAGGAAAAACACAAATTTTAGCATATATTTAAATATATCAGATAAATCCATATTTAGACTGAATGCGTAATGATTAAAGTGTAAACTTTAGTTACGTCGACATCTCAAATGGATTTCATTAATGCAAACAATATCCTTCTATTATAAATCTTAACAATATTTCTAGGATCACAGAATGTATGAGATCATTATTGACTAGTAAGAATAATGTCAACTTTTAATAGCTTAGCACAGGTTTTTGAACTATCCTGTTATATTATTTCATCTCATTCTGCATTTACTTACGTATACGATTATAGCCCAAATTAAAAAATTACAGTTTCTGCATACTTTAAAGTTGTTCGGGCCAATCACCAATTCCTTTTATTTGGGTTTTCAAATAATCAGTTTATAGAGTCGGCCGTCTTGTGGCACCCTCTGTACGCGTTTCGTTTGATTAGAAATAGCCTGCGCGGCGACGTCGCTGAAAAGCTCAGCAGCTACTGCTGTTTTTGGTGGAGTCATGATGATTTTGGAAAGGTTCGACCGAATTTAATTGGTGGCAGGAGTTTCCACATCCCGGAGGTCGATTAGTGTAGGCCGATTGTGTGTACGGAAGTAGATATCTGGCGACGAAGATACTCGGCCCGTTTTCTTTTGTATTTTGACCCGACGACGAAGGAAGGAAGTAAACCCTGTTGTAAACCTTTGACACGACCAGCTAAAGGACCAACATCAGGAAAGACGCTTCCGATCGGCCCCTCAGCGAAGATTGGGGTAACTTGTCCTTTTTCCGCCTACACCCTTCTTTCCTCTTCCTCGATCCCCTCTAATTAGAGCCCCGGTTGAGCCAATTCCTGCAACAGAGCGTCTACTTCCATGGTGAGTGTCTTCCAGTCTTTTGAATAAAATTCTTTTTTTTTTGAAATAACAAATAAGATACAATCCGCTTAGACCTGACCAATAGTGAATATATTTTTTATGATTGACATAAAACTTGAGACAATACTTTGAGGTGTGTATCATTTTAGGTTACTTAATGCTATGGAGAAATATTAACTTTTTCTTCTTCTTTCTAGTTTGTTAATTTTTTTAACAAAATTGTTCTAATTTTTTATTTTGTAAGTAATAGTAAGCTTGTCTTATTCACCTCGTCTGTGATGTATATCCAAATGCACTATTTGTGTGTTTCTGTATTCCGCGACTGTCTTTATATTACAATATCCCTGCACAGAAGGTATATTTATCTATTTTTGTTCAGATTTTTACATATTTTTATATTTTTGGCAAATATATTGCCATGGTATTTATTAATACTATTTATTTCTTGTTTGATGGAAAAGATAACATTATTTAACAACAAATGTTTTACTTTCCTTATCCTTTAATAAGGAAAGTAATGTAATCGGCGGAAATTTGACCTACCCAGTTTTTCACATTTCTGGACGAAATATAGCCTCGGGACACTAAAAAAGTTGGTTTGAGCCATTGGTTCGTATGTGTGTGTGTGTGTGTGTGTGTCTGTTTATCTGTCTGTCTGCCAGTCTGTTTATCAGTAAACAGGATATCTCGAGAACCGTAAGAGCTAGAGACTTGAAATTTGATATGCAAGTTACATGTAGGTAGGGGGCGCAGTGCGAAACTTTTGGTAAAAATTGGCACAGCCGTTTGGTCGCAAGGTCGCAAAATCGGTCGCAACGCGGTCGTGAATCTAAACGGTTGAAGATGCAAAAAATTCATGAGAATAAAAATGATTTGCTATCACGAGATAAATATGAATGTAAAGTAAAAGTTGGTAAAATAGGAACTCGAAAAAAAATTGAAGCCCAGGATTTTTGCCAGAATTACCCAAATAATAGGATAAGGAAAGTCGTGTGATGTTCACACCAGATTTTTTCTACTTATAGACAAATGTAATGTTCTACTTGGTTGATAGTTTCGTTGTCTATCTATATATTCACTTTCTGATTTATTAGGTTTTTCTCATTTATATTAAAACCTTTGTTTTCTCATTTACAATTCTTAAATACATCTTCCAGGCATAATGTAAACAGATTAGGGAAAATTGTATATTTCTGCTTCACTTCGTTTTCCAGTTTATTTACATTTGTTGTATCGCATAACATAATTTTGCAGTTAGTTTTTTAATAAATGTCTTATATTAGTTTAATATGTCTAGAATTTACTCCACTGCTTTGTAAAGATTTTATGATAGCCCAGTGATCAACTGAGTCAAAAGCCTTCTTATAATCTATAAGGGCAAAGCACAAAGGCAAATGATATTCTCTGGATTTCTGGATTAAGCTTCGTACAACTTGTAAATGATTTTATGTGCTGTAACCAATACGGATACTCGCTTGTGGTGGCTGTTATCCGTCTAATTTCCTAGTGAGCCTGTTAGTTATAGTTTTTGTTAGTAATTTATATAGTGAAGATATAAGACTTATAGATCGGTAGTTCTCTAAAACACTTTTATGACCTTTTTTTAGAAAACAATATAATAATAGCATTGTCCCAATTTCTTGATATTTGTTCCGTTTTCAGACATTGATTGAGTAATATTTTGAGCTCATTCAGCAATGATTGTTTATCTTGCTTGTCATTAATTAGTTAGTTATAATTGAATTATGTTTTTATACATACTTACAAAATCTAAGAATTTTATTTCTAATTTTGTTGTTTACGCAGGACTACCATTATGAGAGGTGAAGATCACTCAGCAAACAAGACAGGCGTTTACTTTTTAAATAGTTGTTAGATCCAAATATTTATTGAATAGATAATTTATATTTGAAACTTAAGAATAACTTGCAAACTGTTGCAAAATATTGCTAATGGCAGTTCACAAAAGTGCGAGAAAACATATGTTAGGTATATTCCTACAGAATATCATAACAGTTACTTAGTTCATTTACGAGATTCTTAGCTTATTCTCTCATGTGGATTCGTATTGTATCTTTCGATACTCCCAGAGCCGGTTCGAAGTCTATCTATGGAGTTGATAATCTTTCCTGTCCTAGCTCATCATCTTCCCGTTGGCTGCAATTTTACAGTGCTTTAGTACCCACAACAAAAGTAATTTTAATCAGGCAAAGACCTGAATTCCTTGCAGCATTTCCATATCAACCTGTATGTTATCTTTAAGTTCTTTATCGTTTTCGGGAATGCTTCGCTTTTTGAGAATATATTAATTTGTCTGATTTGATAAGCTTCCCAAATAATTATATTATTATATAGTTACAAAACTAACAAAAGAGAGCACGAAAAAAATCTAAATTTGTTGCACGATACAATAAATATGTTAGCATAGGCATGTAAATAATTTTAAACCAAAGAGAAACTTTTTTATTCGTATGACAAACATAATCGGGTTAACTTTGATTAAAAATATGTTACCTACTAAATATAACTAACATCTAAGAAAAACGGTTGAGTGTACACACCTTCCAAAAAAATACCCCAAAATATCTGCAGGCAGGTTAATAAAATGCAAGAACTGCTGACACAAGGAAAAATAGAAATAAAGAGAAAAAGAAGTTAAAGATCTTTTGTCTATTATTTAGATATCTACCTTCAAAAACATTATTTAATACTTGTATTAATTTACTTAGCTTAAATAATAAATATTTGCATTACAATTTAAAAATATGAGTTTGAAGCGAGGTAAACGCAAAATTTATTGTGTAGGTTTCCAAAGAATATTTTTGGAGAAGCAAATGTAGGAAAAATTTAAAGCAGTGCATTATGTTATTTTAAAGCTTAATAAGTAAAATAAATTTTATAAAAAATAGTGTCATATATAATCCAGTACGGCTCTGCCTTTACCTGTGCCAGCACATGGTAAATCACGGTGCTAATAAAAGTTTAATTAAACGCGATTAAACTACTCTTTAAATACGTGCAAGTTTGTGCAAACAACATAGGACACGGGGGTTTCATTCCCTGTACAAATCAAAAGTAATTTACAAGTTTGTTTTCGGAATACCGAACGCATAGTGCGGCCGCAGCGCAGCGCGGCCGTGCGGCAAGGCCGCTGATAGCAGCTCCTAGTTCAGGCTCGGACTAAAATAAAGTTAAATCTTTAGACAATCGTACTAGTGCACCGAGCAAGCAGACGGAACGCGTGATATCGTTGGCCTACGGTCAATGCATGATAGTGCAAACAGTGATAAACAATCTATTTTAAAAAGGGATAATAAAAATGTTTCTTTCGGGGAACGTTGTCGGACAAGTAAACAATGTGCAACCATCAAACTTTATACAGGGTGATTTGTCACAAAATATGCAACAATTTTCACAAATGCCAGTATATCAACCACAAATGTCTCAGTACAAACGACTCCTATCCCGCCGTCACAAATGCAAATCCATCCATCAATGCATCAGTCGCAGCAATACCCAGGTCAGTCAACAAATAATCATTACACATTTGCATTTCCTCAAATCAAGAAGCTCACGTCAAATCTTACGTATGGTTTCAACAAGTGATGAAGAAACGGAGAATATTACGTGTAATAAAGAGAATCCATGGCAAGTGGTTAAAAGTGTAAAAAAAGAAAATTTATATTGACAAAAACGCAACAGAAGGAATTAATTTAGATAACAGATAGAGTTCTTTCAACAACACTGGCCGAGATGAGACAATGGACACTAATAAAGAAAATAACGCTAATGGGAAAACTTCTAAACCCCACCAATATTTCTATGGAGTAATTAATTTTCCGGGTTTGATAAAGAAACTAAGAGATATAATAGAAGATAAACAATACGTCACAAAATGCATGGCCAACAATACTGTAAAAATCAATGCAATCAATCCAAACACGTATAGAAAACACATAATATGTATACCACACATATCAACCAAAAGAAGAAAGAGAGTACAGAGTAATCTTAAAACACATACATCATACCGTAAATACAGAAGAAATTAAGGAAGAACTGAATAATAAAGGACATAAAGTAAGAAATATTATGAATGTCAAACACAGACAAACTAAGGAACCCCTAAACATGTTTTTCATAGATTTGGAACCGGCTGGAAATAATAAGAAAGTTTATGAAATATAAAATCTACAAAATCATATGGTGCTAATTGAACCACCAAGAAAAGGTAAGAACATTCCTCAATGTACGACATACTGCAACAGACCGTATGATGCGTAAAATGTGGAGGTCCTCATAATACTACAAGTTGTAGTAAAACCAAAAATACTCCAGCAAAATGTGCCGTGTGCGGTGGGTCACACCCAGCAAATTATAGAGGTTGTAAATATTACCATAACCTATACAAAACTAGCAACTATCAAACAAAGCAGGCTTTCCCCCAGTCATCGGCACAAAAACAATTACATGTCCAACCCCATTTTTTTGGCCAGAGACCGACATACGCACAAGTCACAAATAGTCGAGACGCTTTATTATCAGAAATTGAAAGTCCCAATACCGTCCTAAATAAATTCTTAGAAGAATTTAAAAGCCTGTTTAGTCAATTAATACAACAAAACAGCATGGTAATGAACATGCTTACAATGCTAATTAATAAGATTAAGTAATGGCTAAATTTCTTAGAATTGCTTTGTGGAACGCCAATCGGCTAGCTCAACGCAAAGAAGAATTAGAAATATTCCTCCAACAATATCTAATAAATGTACTACTTATCAGTGAAACACACTTCACCACTAGAACATATTTTAAAATACCCCACTACCATCTCTACCATACGATACATTCTGATAACTCTGCCCATGCTCGAACGGCAATTCTAATGAAATCATCAATTAGCCATTATGAACTCTAAAAATTTGAAAAATCCTAATTACAATCAACTAGCATTAAAATACAATTACTTCCATACTATCTAACACTCACCGCAGTATACTGTCCTCCTCGCCATAACCTGAAAGAAGAACACTTCCAAGAGTTTTGGTACACTAGGTCATACATTCATAGCAGAAGAACACTTTAATAGCAAAAACACCTTATGGGGTTCCAGAACTACTACAACTAAAGGAAGAGAACTATTAAAGGTACTGAATAACAAGAACTATTCATTTTTATCAACCGGAACCCCCACACATTGGCCTACTGATCCGAATAAAGTTCCAGATCTCCTCGACTTTTTTTGTGACTAGCGGTATTTCGACACTTTACACACAAGTAGTATCCAATTACGACTTATCTTCTGACCACACATCTATCATAGCGACGGTTAGTTCAATGGTTATAAATATAAAACGTGTACCAAAATTGTACACAGCAAAAACAAACTGGGATATATATAGGAACGAGATATCAGAAAAAATTAATTTGAACACAATATTAAAAACATCTGCTGAACTAGAACAAGCTGCCAAACAAGCTACACCAAATTTATACTCACAAAGAACCGTTGCTAATATACCGCTTGAAATTAAAAAACTTATCTCCTTGAAAAGAAACCACTAACCTTAGTAGACATGACAATAGTATTTGGAAACCAATTAAAACATCAAGAAAACCGATTACAGCAATACCACCAATACGTTTTGAATCCCAATTTGTCGGGCCATGGGTCAAATCCAATCAAGAAAAAGCAGACCTATTTGCAGAACACTTGGCAATACTATTTACTCCAAATAACGATACACCAGACAGAGAGGTTCTAAATTTCCTAAACGACAGCTCCCTAGATCCATCTGCGCACAGTATACACCTCTTCGGCCCTAAAGAAGTACAGAAAGAAATATCTTTCTTAAACAATAAAAAAGCTCCAGGAATAGACCAAGTTACTTGCTCAAAGAACTTCCCAAGAAAGGACTAGTTATGTTAACATATGTATTTAATACTGCACTCAGACTTCACTACCGGCCCCAAGGACTGAAATTATCAGAGATAATTTTAATACCAAAACCCGGAAAACCCCAAACAATGTAACTTCGTATAGACCGATAAGTTTGCTATCAACCATATCAAAACTACTAGAGCGACTGCTACTACATCATATTACATCTCTGCAAGATGTAATCCGAGACCATCAATTTGGGTTTAGAGCAGAGCACTCTACTACACAACAGTGTCACCGGATAGCTAACACTATTCAAGAATCTCTGGACAATAAAAAATACTGTACAACAGCATTCCTTGATGTTAGTCAGGCCTTTGACAAGGTCTGGCATGCAGGTCTGTTAAACAAAATCAAACGCATCCTACCAGAGCCTTACTATATATTGATAAAATCATACCTTAGAACAAGGCTAAATGGAGAAAATTCCATCTTCCACCCAATTAAAGCAGGTGTTTCCCAAGATAGTGTCCTTGGACCCTTCCTGTATCTGATATACACATTCGATCTTCCCACAATCACAGGAACATTTGCTGACTACACAGTTATTATGGTTGTAAATGACAATCCTTCACGCCTACAAGTCCACCTTAACCTACTTCAACAATGGCTAGATAAATGGAAGGTTAAAATTAACGAAACAAAGTCTCTGCAAGTAACTTTCACCTTACGGAAACAACAATGTCCACGAGTCACCATCAACAATATACAGCTCCCGGTATCAACAAGTGTAAAATACCTAGGAATTCACCTAGATTCAAAATTTACATGGAAGGAACACATACAGAAGAAAAGAAAACAAATGCACTTACGTTTTAGAGAATTATATTGGCTTTTTGGAAGAAGATCTAAGCTGTCACTAGAGAATAAAATTCTATTATATAAAGTTGTGATCAAGCCGATATGGACATTTGGCATCGAACTATGGGGATGTGCCAGCAAATCAAACACTGCTATAATCCAAAGACCGCAATCCAAAATCATTAGAGCGATGGTTGATGCACCATGGTATGTGAGTAATCAAACGCTCCATCAAGACTTAAGAATACCATTTATCACGGACGTCATTCAAGAGAGAAGCAATAAACATCACAGCAGACTAGCAACTCACACAAACTCCCTCATACAACCACTATTGCTACAGCGGAGCAACAGACGATTAAAACGACACTGGCCAATAGACTTGAAGTAAGGTAGCAGGGGTCTGATTACTAAAGAAGACCTCATCAGGACACTAGTGAAATCAATTTCATAATAGAATTCTAAGTTAGCCAAATAGCTCATAGAAAATGTAATTTCTGATTGCTATTTTTAATAATAATAATAATAATAATAATAATAATATATATATGTATATATAATCCACTCGATATTAGTGACAGCCAACGTATTAATTTAATACAACCTTAAACCCAATAACACTTTTATTAACTAAAAAATTAAAATAAATTTATCAAAAAAAAATTTCTCCTTTTGTATAAGGTTTTGGCCTTACTAATAAATAGACAAACAAAAAAGTGGTATTTTAGTTTTTTATTGCATAGATGTCTAACAAAACTGTGGAATGTTTATAAAAAATATTATAACTGCTAAGTTACTTTTGCAACCTTTTGCATAATACTATAGAAGCACATTGCTAGAAAGGTATTTCAACACAAATGATTATCTAAATTTTTTGTTTTGGATATTAATACTTCTATAACAGAATGATAAATTGTCTTACAAACCACATTTGGTATCACTTCCAAGTCAAAAATTGAACAAAACTGTGATTTTCTTCTTTAAAAATGTAATACTTATGCTCAACGATATCGTTAGATAACAAATTGGAATTATAGGAAATTTCTGAAATTAACATTAATATCAGTTAATGCTCCTTTAAGTGAAAAATAAACCCTGAAAGAGCAAAAGCTTTTTTATATGTACTAATAAGATTTCCAGAAAGAAAAAATATATTAATGAAACCATTTTCAAGAGCATAGTATCAATTTCACAGTGTATTTTATAACAAAACTGCGTTTAATGGTATCTTCGCGCATAAAAGTCCGGCGCCTAGCAATGACTGTAAGTGGAAAAGACTGCATGTAACGATTAGCTCTAAAAGCAATCACTGTAGGTGTCCGATAAGTAATTTTGTTTAAGTGGGGGTGTTTGCTGCAGGGGCGAATCCTGGTAATTAAATTGAGCTCTCTTTGAATATGAAACTTAAATCTAATGAGCTTAAGGACGTGCATTGTTTAAGCCTCTTTATTAATTAAATGCCGTTTTAAGGCTAACCGAGGCATTGTAAAATAATTTTAGAATTTAATTGCAAGTGGATGAATATCCTAACAATTCAATTAAAACAGAGTGAAACATATAAGAAGCCGTAAGTTGCCAACATGGTGGACAAACAGTTTATTATTGTATCTTAGCATAAACAATGTATAACTAATATTGGACTAGAAAGCTTTTAGAATTTCTGTTTAAAAATATGAATTTATGAGAGTACTATCGCCACTAATAACGCACAGCTGCTAACACTTGTCCATCAATAGTTTATTATATTTTTTCAGGTTTTTCTTCAGTTTTATAAAAACAATGACAAGAGGAAAGATCCAGGCTGTATGACAGATGCTAAATTTCAAACGCTTGGAAAATTGTCTACTAAGATAGGTCAAACATTGTCTTACTCGTTGCAATCGAGCTCAGCATTTTTTTCAAATTGTTCACATATTGGTTAGAGTTGATAGTGCTGCCTTAAATCAAAAATTTAATGTTCTCCATGCCGTTCAGCTCCTAAAGACATTCATCAGCACTTTTCCTGTTGATATAAAAGCTTTAAATATTTTGAGGTTAGAAAAGCCATTGTTCTTGTAGTCCATTGATTGTCGCTTGAACTGTGAGCAATCAATATATCGTCTTCTTATTAAGTTACCTTTCGATTGTAGATTTTTATTTTAAGAGTTAACAAGAGTAGGATTTATCTTGCGCATACTTTCCCGTAGTTAAGCAAAGTATAAATAATGTGATGGACACGTTTAAAAGAAATAAATAAATCATTTTGTCGACATGCGCTTGATGCTATTCATCTGTGGCTGTCAAAAGTTGAACACGTTAAGCCTGATCATGCAGATTTGTTGCATGATTCCAACTCTTCTAATATCTACACAAGAGTTTCTATAAACAGTATTCATTGGTTAATTAATACCATTGGGCGCGATGCTCTCAGTCGTTTAGAAACTAAATAACAGCGCGTTGCTTTAACTCATATATCATTTAATGTCAGTGTCGCTAGTCATTTTGATAACTAAAATAGAGAAATGACAGGGAGAACTACAAATTGTGTTAGTAGTTAATGAGTTTGAAAATATTATAGATATTTTATATGTCCCTCATTAACATCGCCAGACCAATATGCTAGAAACCAACAGTTGTCAAAATATTGTTTGAGGTACATCCGGAAAATGAGCAAACAACGAAAACAACATTAAAATACAAGAAAAATTAAATTTATTTACTTGAAATTTAGCACAATTAAAGCGAAGGCTATTTAGAATCATACTATTTAATGTAGCTCCCTCCCCCACTAGCAGCCAAGAGCTTCTGAAGCTTGAACTTGAACCTGTTGTATGCCAACACAACTTTCTCCTTCTCTCTATATATATCATTACCTCCATGACAAAAGCACTATCTTTGTTGTTATGGTGCCTCTCATTAACCTTTGCTTTGTAATAATAAAAGAAATTGCAATTTGGAGCTGGAGAACACGGACAAGTCGAAGGGATTATTGATAATAAAAATTGTTGTATAGCTATGTCTGAGCCTTTTTTGCCTTGTGGTCTGTAGCGGAATTTTACATAGTTCTGCCCAGCGCCCTAATCTTCTACCAAAAACTTGACAACTATCTCCAGCACATTGATATAGTTGTCGGTGGTCACCATCAGACTTTCTTCAAAGAAGTGGGGCACCATGATATTTCCTTCGCTGTCCACAGAGGCGGAAACTTGGTATGCATGGCGGCAGTTACTTTAGAGACACCTTGGCAGATCCAAAGAATATTTTGCGATTTACCTTCCTTTCTTGAATGAAGTTCGTTTTGTCCGAAGAAACTCTCAGGAAGTCCGCGTTGTTTTGCTTGGTATTCGTTCAGCAGTGCTTGAGCCTTAAGTTCCAGTCTATTTTGCTTTTCTCGTTCAATAGTTGACGGTTTCTCAAGACTAAAACTTGTAGTGCAAATTCCGATGCACCCATAGATTGACTGTCGAGCTCACAATACTCGTTTCTTTTGCTAAGTCAGCTATGCATAGCTCAGGATACTGATCAAACTTTTTTTTATTTATCGAAATAATTTATTACATTTCTTGCATTCATATCGCTTGCTGTGGGTGGATTTATTAGTAGTTATCTTCTCCAGGTGCTTAGATATCCTATACTTCTTTATTAGATTGTTTCCCTTTGTAGTCAAAAAATTCTGTAGACGATGTTGTGGTGCCAAGGAATACAAGTGTAGTAGTTTTGCGGTTGAATTTTCAGCTTACTTTTGCATCTATCGTAAATTGTTGACTTGTACTGCTTAATAAGAGAATGCGCATGTGTATAAAACGGCCTTTAAACTTTTCTATAGTACGACCTAGAACAATTCATAATTTATTTTGACGACCCTGTAGTACATTTTCTTTACTGTCCATGTCTTTTCAATAAGTTACGTTGTGTTCAATACTATGTATGTTTTGTTTGTATTAAAGCATGCACTATTGTCTTCTTTAATTTCTGTAATATAAAAAAGTAACTAATAATAAATAAACTTTGCAAACAGTGCAAATACAAAAGGAAATCGGATAAATTTCCAACAAAAACCAAAACAAATAGGTCACAGTGTCGTATCAAAAATTAATTCTAGATGACGTTACATGGACTTAGAACCAGGAGATTGGCAAAGTGCAGAACAATAAAAGCCGATCAGAAAAAATAGACAAGAGGGATATAAATGAAAAACCACAAAAAAAATGGTAAAGACGGTAATTGTAAGAAACTAATGTTAGCAACTTTAACGTTAAGAAATTTTATTATAAAGGAGCACTTAGCAACCTAGCAATAGAGGTAAGAAGTTATCGAATAGACATTTTAACCCTACGAGAGACAAAACAAAAGTAAAATAGACGATCATCTTATGTTCCATAATAGCAGGGATAACATTAATTTATTATTATTAATAACAAGATTTTTAATAAATAAAAAAAAACAGATTAATGAAACTTTAAGCAATATCTAAAAGCACGTGTTACCTCAGATTTAAAAGGAAAGGTCAATATATTTGGAGAGGCAGGCGTGTAAATAGCCGTGCCCTCGTGGTGCGGTGTGGGAAACTAAGTACGGCCCGTTTTGAAACGTAAAACAATAAGGCCCAAATCGTCCCTTAAACGGCCAGCGCGAAAGCGGATTGGGGCGGCTACCGATATCAACCGAAAGTAAAGCCAAATCGCTCACCTGAATCGGCTTCGGCATCGGCTTCGTCGGCGATGGTTCACGGTGGCCTCCTTGATGCGCTGTCTTCGTGTATGTTGCGGGATGTTAAATGCGGCCGTACTGGACGCGATGCGGTGTGAGTATAAGCGGGTTGCTAGCGACCATGTCCGCGTTGAGTATTGCGCGTGTTAAAACACGAATTGGCCGCGCTGCGGTGTGCGTATTATGGTCGACCGATTGGCCGCGCTGCTGGTATGTCACCGGCTTGCGGTAGGTCTTTTGCGGTAAATTTTCATTCGAAAGCACCTTTCATATCAAAGGGTGCCGCCGACGGCGTATGCAGACTTGTCGGCTGAGCAAAAGCCCATATGCCGTTTTGTGTGCGACGGCAAAACGTAGCGGCAAATGTCAAAGCCGCCCAGCTTGCCTCCGCGATATAAAAGCGGTTCAAGGGCGAAAAGGCCGCCACACCAATATTATTATAGTGAATATACATGCATAAACGAAACACAAAGAGAATATAGATATATTTAAAAAAAACTGTATGACAGCTTACCAAATCAAGATAATAAAATAATCGTAGGTGATTGCAATGCCATGATTGGAAAGGAAAAAATATACTTTCCAAATATCGGCACCCCAATAAACATTAGACGACTAACGATAATGATACGACAATAGTCAGTTTTTCAACAACTAAAAAATTATAAATTATGAGTACATAATTTTAAAGAAAAGAAATACATAAAAGTACATAACTTTCGTCCAATAGAAAACTATAAATCAGATAGATCACGTTTTAATCGAAGATCGAAGTGCTTAAGCTGACTAGAAATATGACAACGAAGAGGGATGCTGAAGCATATTTGAACCATTTAGGGGACGAATTAAAATGAAAATTAAAATAATTAGCTCTAAAGTAAAGAATAGGCATAGAAGAAATAAATACCAAGTAGTTGCACTAACGAATGTACAAAGTAATTTCCAAATAAATTTTAGCAAAAAGCACTGTAGCTCAATGAGGAGATGAAGGTGACAGAATATAGTGAAAATTAAAAAATGCTATAACACAAGCAGCAGAGAAGTCGCATCCAAAAAACTAACCGAGAAAAAGAATATAAGAGAAAGAGACAGGCCAGAATCAATGTTTTATGGGATAGAAGGAATATAGGATGACGAAAAGAATAACTAAATATATACTTAGGCAAACCAAGAGACAATCTATGGAAAAATAAATTTCAAAAATAGAAGAGAAATATATAAGCAAAAGATTAGAAAAGTCAAAAAAAAAAAGATGCAGTGCCAAAACAACGTATTGTAAAGACAAAAATAAAAATTTAGTAGATAGTAAACTAATGACACAAAAATGAAACTTTAAATAAGTCTTAAATGACAAAGATCCAGGAATGGAAGACGAAATAATAGAGAACAACAACTTTGTGCAGCTCACAGAAGAAGTGGAAATACATACAAAAGAAAGAAATTTAAAATAATACAAAAACAAAAGAACAGAAAAACACCAAGTGAAAATCGTGGTATGGAGAGGAAAGGATACAACAAAACATTTTGGGTATTACTAGAATAATATAGTAAATCGAAAAGATGCCCAAAGAATAAAAAAATGCTGTTCTCGTACATACGTATAAGAAAAGAAATAAAGTTTGTAATTATAGAAGGATTGCTCTATTAAATAACATATACAAAATATTGGCGTCTATAATAAATAAGCTACAAACTTAGACAGATATCATTTTAGGGCAATACCAAAGCGGCTTCAGAAGAAGAAGATCTATTGTGGGCTACATTTTTAATTAAAAAATAATTATAAGTAGTTATGACTACTATGCAATCATTTACAAACTGCTGGTATGATTTTAAGTAGGAATAAAACAAAGTAAGCAGAAGAAGATTGTTTAATAATATGGAAAATCTGAATATACTAGAAAAGCTGATACGCCTGTTAAAAATGACACTAGGGGCATACAAAAACAAAGTAAGAAATAATGAAAAAATATCAGACAGTTTCATGATCAGAAAAGAAGTTAGGCAAAACGATTCACCATCAATAGTGTTATTTAACCGGATGCTAGAAACAATAGTAAGAAACTGCAGTATTACAACTAGTGGAATTGTAGTTAACAAAAGCCTAACTGATGACATCAGAGCTGAAAGAGATGGCAAGGCAGAGAGAGGATTGTAACTTAACACAGAAAAAACCACTTATATCTATCTATTCATTTGAATAGAGAGTAAACAAAAAAAATATGGCCAGGCCTCGGCTCTTGATTTACACGAGGACATCCGTGCGTAGTAAACAAAAACAGGCTATTCAATTGAATAGAAAGTAAACAAAGACGGTTGATATGAAATTTGGCGTGCCGCGCTCTGAACGGTCGCGGCTGTTTGGTTTGCTTTCACCTAGCGGAGCTTCGAATGTAAGTTAAATTGTTTCAGGTTTCTGATAAAGGGAAAAAGCCGCTTCAGTTAAATTTTATACATTTCTACCTTATTATTCAAACCACCAGTTCGGGTTTCGTCATTCTCATTCCACAATCCAGCAGTGCCATCGGGTTATACAAACAATATTGCTCATCCCTATTTCCTGATATAAGGATGGCTTTTGATAAGCTATGGCATAATGGTCTACTTTACAAAATTAAGCAAGCCATTCCATCTTATTATGAACTCCTTAAATCCTACTTAACTGATCATCAATTCCGAACTAAAGTAAATGGAGAATTCTCAAACAATTTTCCAATCAAGGCTGGGGTTGCACAGGGTAGTGTGTTGGGTCCCGTGCTTTATTTTCTGTACACATCAGATATACCTACTACATCTAATACTACAATCGCAACCTTCGCGGACGATACAATCATCCTTGCAAGCCATGAAGATCCAATAACTGCATCCTCATATGCACACTCACACCTAAATCTTGTACAAGATTAGATAAACAGATGACACATAAAAAATCAATGAGAGTAAATCAACTCAAGTAACATTTAGGCTAAAAAGAATTGTCCATCAGTTAGCATCAATAACATGCCTATACCTGCATCACCTTCAATACGTTATTTAGGAACACACCTCAATCAAAAACTTACTTGGAAGGAGCACATCCTAAAGAAGAAGAAACAAACTGACTTACGATTTAAGGACCTAAATTGGCTGATTGCAAGAAAATCCCGTTTGTCACTAGAAAATAAAAACTTGATTTATAAGGTAATAAGCAGACCTATCTGGACTTACGGCATTGAATTATGGGGATGCGCCAGTAAGTCAAACACAGATATTATCCAACGCTCACAATCCAAGATCCTTAGGGCGATGACTGACGCACCAACAAAACGTTACACGATGACTTCAATATTCCGTTCGTCCAAACTCTTATACAAGAGCGTAGCGCAAATTATCATATCCGACTAGGATCTCACGTCAATCAACTCATCCAACCACTCCTACTACAACACGATGCCAGAAGATTAAAAGATGTTGGCCTACTGATCTCAAATGAGAAGTAGGTGAACTCTTCTCTGGAAGAGTTTCCATCCCGCCATGGATTGTTTAATTTTAAGATCCTATGTTATCACATTAGTCCATAGAATGTTAATTTCTGATTGCTAATAAATAAAATATATAAAAATTCTACCTTACAAAAATTTGAGGAAAGGCTGGTAAAAAATTGTCAACCTAGGATGCCAAAGGTACCTTTTGGCAGGCAACCCCTAGTGATAATATAAAAGAAAGACAGTACAGCAGCAAAAAATCGATAAATTTAGAAGACGGGGGCGAAATAGAAATAGAGAAAGTAATAAGATTTATATTCTTAGGAACGCTTATAACAGAACAAGAAGATGAAAATTCAGAGATAAAAGGCCGGTTAATTAAAAGAAAATAATGTTCGAGCGCTTTATACAGTGCCATAAAATCAGAAATAGTGTTTCGTAATGCTAAGGTGAAAATATATAAATCAATTATAAGATCCACCATAATAAAAGGATTGAGGCAGGAGAAAGAAGAATGTTAAGAATATTCAGCGGGAAGAAAATGGCTAATTAGTGAGAAGGAAAACTAACGATAAAGTGATGCGTCTATATATTATAATTAAAATATTATTAGGTTCTATTAGCTGAGTTAACATTATTTTGAAATAATTTTCAACTTGTAAGATATCTACTTGACTAAATTTAAGAGGTGTATACGGTGTTATACTATTTTACTGAGATAAAATTTTACGACATTTTGTTTTGCTCTAAGTGCCAGTTTTTAAAGTATAAACCTGCCTTCAACTTATTTTAAAGTTTTTTGTTGGCACCACATGAAGCACATTGTAGAATATTAATTCCTGCAAAGTTCATTTACAAGTAGGTCGCTACTTTATACAATTGTAAAATCTTTTACAAAATACTTTAGTGTAATTGTATTGTTGACATTGCACACACTATACAATTGATGCATTCTTGTGTTTATATTTATTTTTATTAGTTTTAAATTCACAGATTGTAAGCATTCTAATTGTTTACTCGAGCGAGGAGACATATTGTAATCTCGAATTACTTTTATTTTGATTTTAAATTAGGGCCGGTCGTCTTCTGTCTCCCCCTGTATATGCGCTTTAGTTTTGATTTAAGATAGCGGTGGTCAATTCGTGGGATTGCGCGGTGCGCCGATATATAAAGCAGAGCGGCTTCGGCCGCGGTCTCTTCACTCTTTCACTCGCTTTGTTTTTGGATTTTAGTTGCGATGGTTTAGAAAGCGGGCGACCGGCTTTAAATTTTCCGTGTCCGAGGACGTTTTGACGGAGAGTTCGCCGGCATGTTTTCTTTGGCGGCAAGGGTTTCCACATGCAGGTGGTTGTTTATTGAGGACTAATTTTATCGGGATTCGATATTTTGCGGACCAGATATTTCTCTTCCCGGAGGTCGATTTGTTGGCCGATTGCATTTCGGGAATTGAAATTTTGCCGGCGGAAGGACTCGGTTCGGTTTCCTTGTATCTGACCCGGCGAGGAACCAAGGAAAACATAGTCGCAAACTTCGGACACACGAACTGAAGGATTCACAACAGGAATGAAGTTTCTGATAGGTTTCGCTGTAAAGATTAAGGTAACTTCTCTCTTTTTCACCCACACCCTTTTTTCCTCTTTCTTGATTCCCCTGGGTACAGCACGGGTAGCCGATTTCTGCAGTAGAGCATCTGTTTCTAAAAGTGAGTTTTTCAGCTTTGGCATTTTGATTACGATTCCTTTTGTTTAAATTTAAAATTACAATACAGTCCAGTTGTGGCCAAAATTTTGTTTGTTGCAGCTGCGATCTCCTCGTTTGAAAATGGCTCAGGTGGTTTAGGTAGTACAGTGGTCGAATGAAAATGTGTGGCATCTTTCTACTTACCGGTGGTTAACCATAAATTGACTAATTGTAACGGCATCTCGAGGTATCGAGCCAGCGTTATTCAAAACATAGAGCACTCTTAGATCTAACGCGACAGCGTTAACTTTGACTGAGAGCTCTTATCTACGTAGTCATAAGTAATAAAGTGTTACAAAAACAACGTTCAAATCTTTTATTTTTATTCGACTCCATCTTTACAAAATAATATTGAGGGAAATTATTTAGTAAGTGAATTATATTTGTTATGGTTCTAATTTTGAAATTTTTCTCTTCTAGCGATGATGCGATTTGAACAGTATGTATAGTTTATTTTGCGTGTGTTTTTATTGTACAGGGTATTTCAAAACGAATCATCCGATTTAAAAAAAATCAGTTAGAAAGAATAAATTAACGAGTTTCACTCGTCGATAGGTAGCACCAGCACGCTTCGTTTTTCTGCCACTTTAGTGTTTGTCAGGATGGCGACTGGACAATAGAAATCATTTTTTGTTTTACGCTTCGCGAAGTGTGAGTCTGTAACATTTGTTCAGTTTGATTTTCGACAACAATATGGTGTTGAACCTTCTACCGTTGTATAGACAATTCTAAGAAAAGAAAAATCCAGTGGTCGTCTCTGTGTGTCAGACGGATGTGAGGCGCATTCGGCTCAAAAATCCATTCACAATGCCGGTAGAGAATTAAATATTTATTCAACGTCTGTCTAGTGTGCTTTTGGCGACGTTTGATTATGAAATAGTACAAGATTCAACTAATGCAATTCTTTATACAAGTGACAAACAACGACGCATTTTCTGTTAAGGTAACTTTCCATTTAAGTGGCAATCTATAATATTAGAGTTTGGGATACCAACCAGCCACATTAAATTGTACAGCATGAGAGAGACTATCCTAAGCTTAATGTTTTTGTACAATTTCTTGGGAAAATTTTTAGGAACTCTTTGACTTTATTTTCCAGCAGCATGGGGCACCAACACACTGAAGCCCGAAAGTTTTTTGACGAATCGGATTCCACAAAGATGGAATGGCTGTATGGGACCTAACGATTTAGGTCGTCTTCAAGTTCGCTAAACCTCAATGTGTGCGACGTTTTTTCGTGGGGGTTTATTTTTTTTTATTTTTTTATTATTTCAATTAGGAACATACAGTCATATAAACAGATATTGCTACATAAATTTAGAGTGATTTAAGACCTAGAGTTCCCTAGTAATAGTACAGTTATATTATATCAATTTATGCATCTGTTCGTGGTTACAATATTTATTTAAGCTATAATTACTAAAATACATAAAGTTGAATGTTTAAATTTAAACTTCTAAAAGTAATTTATTTATTAAAGTTTTAAATTTTGCTAAAGAGCTATTAAAGAAATCAATATTATTTAACTTATCATTGTAAAGTTTAGATGCACGTCTAATGAAACTGTTTTTAGCATAACATGTTTTACTGCTAGCAATAGAAAAAAGATTCTTTTTACAGCAATTCCTTTCCTGTTTATGGGGTATGCGAAACAAGATGTTTTGTAATAAGGCGGGTACATCAACAAAGTTATTTATTATTTTATAAAGAAACACAGCGTCAGCACATTCACGTCTACATTTCAGTGAGGGTAGTCTATGCGTTTTAAGAGAGGTTTCGTAATCCAAATAGTAATTTCCTGTTCTATATTCTAAAGCTTTTATAAATTTCTTTTGCAATCTCTCAATTCTATTAGAATGAATTTCATACAGTGGATGCCAAACCAAACAAGCAAATTCCAATCTACTACGAACATAACTATTGTATAAAAGTATATATGTAAAAGAGCTCTTAAAAGACTTACCCACTCTTAATATAAAACCCAATTGTTTATAGGCTTTGCATAAAATATTGTCAATATGAGGCACAAAAGATAACTTAGCGTCCATTAAAACACCTAAATCACGAAATTCTGTCACTTTATTAAGATCCTTATTGTAAAGTTTGTACGAATACTGAAAGGTTGCTTTTTCGGGTGAAAGTAATAAAACAGCACTTATCTAGATTCAGAAAAAGGTTATTATTCGTGCAGAAAGATTCTAAGCTAAGTAAATCCTGCTGTAATAGACAACAATCATCGACATTACGAATAAGCCTGAAGATTTTAGTGTCGTCCGCATAAAGTAATACATTAGAATGCGCTCTGCTTTTCGTGATGTCGTTGATGTAAAGTGTAAATAATAGAGGACCTAAATGGGACCCTTGAGGTATTCCAGAACTAATATCTTTATATTGTGACGAAAATCCTCCCAGTACTACAGCCTGACATCTGTTTTCGATGTATGATTTTATCCATCTTAATAAGTCACCGTGTATACCGGCCCCCAAAGCTTCAACAATAATGTGTTGTGACAAATTTTATGGAAAGCCTTGGCAAAATCAGTATACGCGACGTCCACCTGACAGCCGTTATCCATGGCATTAAGAATGAACTCAGTAAAACTCAGAAGGTTAGTTTCAACACTACGACCATTAAAAAAGCCATGTTGGTGTGATGTAATAAAACAACGAAGGGCACTGAATAATTGACTGGTAACTATCTTTTCTAATATTTTACCAAACTGGCATAACTTGGAAATAGGACGGTACTTCTCTATGTTTTGCGTAATAGACCCTTTAGGTATCGGAGTAATCCAAGCTCTCTTCCAAGTTTTTGGTACACATCCTTCAGAAATTCACTTTTTATAAAGCAATGTTAGGGGCAACGCCCAAGTAGAATAACATTTACTAATTAGTACTGGATGCACACCGTCAGGCCCTGCACCCTTGTTAATGTCAATATGCTTAAAGAACTTTTTGACAATTTCTTCTGTTATATCTATGCTGCTAATGTCTGTTACGCAATTTAGAGGAGATTCCAGCTCTTTAATATTTATAACTGTTGGATCGGCTTCCTCAAACACAGAATAAAAATGAACATTGAAAAATTCGCAAATTTGCTGTCCGTCAGTAGCGCACGCACCTTTGTAGTACATAGTTTGCGGCAGACCATCGTTAGAGAAGACCGACTTCACAAAAGTCCAGAAAAACTTGGGATGTCTTAATTTTTTCTTCTGAATATTTAATAAATGTTTGATAACATTGCCTTGTATTTTATTTGCCCTTTTTCTGAGAATCTTGAAACTATTGTAATCGATGGGATTTCCGAATATTTTCCAAAGACGATGGTATTTTCGTTTTTCTTTTAATATTTTTATAAGCGGTCTGCTATACCACCGCGGTAAACTATTATTATTAGGGTACACTTTACGACGGGGAACAAAACGCGAAATTAAATCATCAAGTATGCTATAAAATTTTGATATGCATTGCTCAACATCCAAATTCTTAAAAATTGATTGCCAATTAGTTTGTTTTAATTCATTATTTATTTTCTCAAAATTTGCTCCATGAAAATTATAAATATATGAAATACAGGGCTTCAGAGGCGGCGTATAATTTAACATAAGGTCTATTAAAAGTGATTTATGATAAGGGTCTTCGGGCGTGAGCGGATAATCACAACTAGTAATGCAACAGTCCGTAGACTCGTTGCATATGATTAAATCTAGAATATGGTCACTAGTGTTTTTAATATTATTTGTCTGTATAAAATTTGTAAACGCCAGAAACTCATTAAAGTGATTAACTGCTAAGTTTCCGCTCGGAAGAATTGAGGAATGGAGACAACCGCGTGATGAAATAGAATCCGTCCAATTTGCTTCATGTAAATTAAAATCGCCCGTTAACAAAAAAACATCATTAGGTTTATCAATTATAATGTGACTGGCGATATCGAAAAAAGAAATCAACGCATCACGGTAGCCAGGTCCTCGCGGAAAGTAAACGCATGCAATGTTTAGGTATGAACGGGCAGGACCACCGCAACTGTCATTGCCATCGGCTCCAACATTCAACGGCACGGAAACCCATACGCACTCTGCTGCGGAGGCGGGGGGACACGGCCAGTCCTGGCGCAATGGCAGCAGGCTACGGCGCACCGCTACAAGTACCCCACCATCCCGCGTCAAACCTCTGTCCGCCATCGATCGATCGGCTCGATACACTAAATACCTACCATCAAAATATTCTCTGTCGTAAAAATCAGCTGTCAATCAACTCTCACTAATGCTAATAAAATCAAAATCAGACTGTGCGACCTGTGAATAAAACTCTTGCGATTTTGTACGTAACCCTCGTACATTTTGGTAATAACCTTTAAAATTCATATTAGCAATTTTCAAATGCAACAATTAATAGTAATAAATCACTGCTAATCTTATTTCGTATTCGCACACAACAAAGGAGCGGTTGCTGTGACTGTAACGTTATAACGCCATAATATGAGGCTATTAACATGTTAAAAATTATGCTTGCGATATAATCAAACCACTTCAAAACTGTACGGATTTCGTACAGCTTGTACACGTGTAGTACTAATGGTATAGCAATAAGAACTACCTGGCAGTAAATACATTCACTAATTATTGATAGGGTGCGAAGTAGATCACAATGATAAGTTGTTACGTTGCATGCACTTATGTTGCTTATTAAATTTAACAAATGAAAAATTGTAACACAGTAAATTAATAACAAAAAACAGGATTTCATGCTAAAAAGTCACTTCATTTTTAACAGATCGTTTTCATTGTTTATATGGATAACTTTAGAAGTGTCACTCTTCCTCACAAAGATCTTACAATCCCTGACCCATACGTATGCGTAATTGAGCTCTTTTTTTAGAAGTCTAGCACGTTTTAAAAGAAGTTTATGGGTAGGAGTCAGATGGTCCGATATGTATAAAGTTTCAGCTGGACCAGCGAGGCCGATGTCCGCAGTGGTAAGACTGCGTCGCACGCGCACTGCCGCCAGCATACGATCCTTGCAAATACGCCTGGTTAGCTTTACAATGATAGCTGGAGCACGAGTGTTGGAGCTGCTGTTCATCCACATCTTCAGTATCAGCAGTAACTACTCCTCCAAATCTTCGTACCCGATATATAGAATCGACGTCGGATTCCGTTAAGGTGAAGCCAACCTTAGCACAAATAGTAGATAATATTGCCAGAAGGTTTTCGGCTTTTTTCAGTGGTACCCCAGATACTTCGAGGTTGTTCATACGTGAAAATTGATCCCGTATTAGGCTGTCCCTTTGCAAATCGGCAATTGTCTTCTCAGCTATGCTCAACTGCTTCTGTACACTTGTAACAGCTGTATATTGCTTTTCTACCGATGACAAGCGGCTGTCCATCTCTTCAAAACGTAAAGCTAAAGAGCCTAACTTGGAATCGAAGTCCTTAACAGCCCTGGTGTTGTCAGCCAAGTCCTCTTTAATAACACACAAGTCAATTTTAATTGCTTTAACTTCTGCTAGTAAAAGAAGCATGCTATCGCTCCCAGAAAGGGACAATGATGCGCCGGTACACGCTCCACATCGCCAACCTGCCTTTTTTTCGAGTTTCATTCTCCTATGTCCTGATTCTGTAAGTCCGGCACAGGCAAAATGTAAAAGACCTTTACAAGAGCTACAGGTCGCTCCATCCGTAACGGTCTCATTGCATTTTGGACAATCCATTTTTCAATATTTTAGTTTTGGTAGCGTATTTGTAGGTATCTATACTACTGCGTGCAGGTATTAGGAGGTAGAAACAATAACGCGCAACGATGTAGCGAAGGCTCACGTATGCGACGACCAGTTTAGCTAAGCGCACAGATTTACCTTAAGCAAGGCTGCGGCTCCGCTGCTGCGATAAAACAGGTATAGCTCGGCACGCACGTCTGCTCTGCTTGAAGGCACTGGGTCAATCGCGTTTCACTCTACGACGCAGACTCGTAAAGGTGCTTCGAGCCACCCTATCCCACAATAGTGTGGGTAACGGGCGCAACAAGTATTAACAGATGTAGAGTAGAGGCTCACGCAAGTGACCGCGACGGCCGCTCGTCCAACGTGGTAAAGGAAACTTTACCGACACGAGTGGGTAGTGCGTCTTACCCCGGGGCGCGAGATACCCGTAAAACTGCTAGTGGAGCTACCCAATACCACAATTGTGGGCAACGGATGCCGCTAGTCAGTAACAGAGGGGTAGAGGTATCGCGAGAGTGACCTCGCCGGCAACTCGTCAAACGAGGCAGGAGAAATCCTGCCAACACGAGTACTATCGACGGAGTATTTGCTACATCGATTAGGCCCCAGGCCTACGGAGACGTTAGACCACATGACGTTATCCCGTTAAAACTGTTATGCCGGCCATCCGATCCCACACTTGTGGGCAAAGGACGCCGGTAGCAGTAGCGATATGTGGTAGAGGTTCGCCCAAGCGACCTCGACGGCTGCTCGTCCAACGTGGTAGAGGAAACTCTACCGACACGAGTGGGGCTGCGTTTCACTCTACGACGCAGACTCGTAAAGGTGCTTCGAGCCACCCTATCCCACAATAGTGTGGGTAACGGGCGCAACAAGTATCAACTGATGTAGAGTAGAGGCTCACGCAAGTGACCTCGACGGCCGCTCGTCCAACGTGGTAAAGGAAACTTTACCGACACGAGTGGGTAGTGCGTCTTACCCGTGGCGCGAGATACCCGTAAAACTGCTAGTGGAGCTACCCAATCCCACAATTGTGGGCAACGGATGCCGCTAGTCAGTAACAGAGGGGTAGAGGTATCACGAGAGTGACCTCGACGGGTACTCGTCAAACGTGGTAAGGGGAACCTTACTGACACGAGGACTAAGGGGAGGGGGGTAGCCAACTGGGGCGGCTTCCCAGTTCCCCCTCATTGGTGTTGGACTCTTAGGGGTGGTGGCACCGCTTTAGGAACAGGTGGGACTTGTTGACCTTTGTGTGAGCATGCCCTTATGCGGGGGAGGCTTCGGCCTGCCCCCACCGCCCGTCAACTATACCGGCCCAATGTCGGTCTGGCGGGCGGAACCGTAACACCTCCGGTACTCTGATCTGGTGAAATAAAGAGCATGGTTCAGTATCTGAGCTTCCCAGCCTCGACTTGCACGTTTGTCCGGGTGCATGTTTTGGTGTGCGGACCTTAATTTGGTCATACTGTAAGGAGGGTAGAACCTCCCGGTTCGTGTTTGGAGACTCGGCAATAAGGGTACTTGGTACTGCATCCGGCACCAGCAGGATATGGGTGTACTGGGGGGGCTCAACAGCCCCCCCAGACCCCCCTGTTGCGGTCGTAACTATGACTCTCTTAAGGTTTATAAAATACTGCGTTTATGTGCCTTCCCTTTCAATTATAGTGATCAAATTGCGAAACGTCATAACAACAACCGTAGCAGCAGTAGATTTAGATATTTTTGCAAAAGTATGGGACGAATTTGGTTACCTTAAGGAGAGTTTATTGAGCACCTATGATTTGGTATATAAAAAAACTTCAATATTAGCCCTGTAATATAAATTAAATCTTAAGTTTACTATTTTTTATAATACAAACATTTTAAATAGGATGATATTCGTTTTGATATACCTTGTATTTTGTATGACAAAGAATGTTTCATAGATATTACTACCTTTTGAAATATGTTTGGAGTATTGGTATGTACATTAACTACATTGTCAGTCACTGTTTTTGTTTCATACTTTTCTACTTTTGCAACTGATAATGTAGCAATAATTATTTTAATATAATCCATAACTCTTTAGACATCTATTAGTGGAGGTTTATGTACCCTACTTTATTACATGTTAAAGATGGCGTCCAGTATATCATTTTATATTGCCTAATTTAGTGCTTTTTTTGTTATTAACGCCTTATAATTTATTACTTTTTGTTATGTACAATATTATTTCTATAAGCACTGGCGGGCGCACTTACTTATAATAATTAATAAATTATTCGTTGGAATATTATTTATTTGCGCTGGTGTTTGCACACGAATTTGAGGTTGCATCTTCGGAATCTCTGCACTTGTTGTACGCGGCAAGTTGTTAGCTGGATAAGAAGTCTTGGTAATAAGCGACTGAGACGATTCGAAGTGATTTTATAGATGTGACACAAGATACGTTGATAGTTGCATTAATGGAAAGTAAATTATATCCACTAGTTACAGCTGTTTAAAACCACCCACCGCGTGGGTGGCGCTTATTATTATCGTAAGTAATATAACAAAATTTAGTTGTGCAGAAACAATTAATTCGTTTCGATGCGGTGTTGCTCACCACACGTTCAAAGTTAAATGTCATTTATAATTTATTTATGTATTTTAAAAATTAAACAAAGGTATTTATAGCATAAGTTGTTTTGCTTTGGTATTTATTGTTTTATTGCCTGTAACGACAGGTAAGTAAAGATAATTAAATACTTTAGAAGTAATTAAATTACTTAATAATTTAATTAAAGAAACATAACAACAAATATATATTATATTTAATATTACTCATTTTAATGTAGAATACATTGAAATTTCTTAGCAAAATTTAGACTTCCTTGGATGTTCATATGCAAAATAAACACTATAGTGAATCGAGAGAATATTCATCGCAATAACATTTCTAATTTCGCAAAAATTGGCTTTGTTAATATAATGCAATTAAAAGTGTACAAATTAATAAACTAAATTTTATATAAATGATGAGCTGCGCAGTATGGTACGAATAGTCTATTTTAAGCAACATAAGTTACTTCATTAAAGCTGTAACTAAATACTATGTATTAATTATAATCAAACACAATATTAACTAGTTAAATATAGTTTGTTTGCTAATTTCTCTGAGCTGAAAGCAGCAGTGGTAAACAAAATTGAACAAACAAAACTGGCGCTGGAACTGTAAATGGCGTGCGGCCTTCTAGAGATAACTACATAAAAACAATAGTATGCTGCCAACTAAAAAGGCCCCGGAATTCATTACAGGAGATAAGCCGAAATAATTGCTGAAATTAATGAGCGGCGCGTCTAATCCTCTTAAGAAAAATTATGTCAGGCGATCCTTTGTACGGCTCGAAGAAGTTTGAAGTGCGACACAGAAATATCTCCAGCTCTACAATAAACGACTACAATAGTTCGCCTCATAGAATTTAGGAGCAAAAACCTGAAAATGAAAGCGAAGAAGTTTGTTTCAATTTGCCCTGCAATTTCGCAAAAACGAGCCGCAAAAATTTGTTGTCTGTTAAAATGAGGCAAATTCGGTTCTTTTTTAACTTTCGCCGTAAGTATGAATATTTAAAAAAATTGAGTACGTTTTATAAGAAGGTGTTCATTATATTATATAACAAAATACAGCTTTGGAATAGCATCAGCGTCCTAATTGTTTTAGACTAAGTAAATAAAATTATTTTTTATTTAATAGAAATTTTACAATTTGTCTTTGACATTTAGTAAGTAATATAAAATTTCACACAGTTTGAGTATGGCTTTGTATAATTTTATTTTGCTCTCCAGCCACAGTTGAAATTTTCGCCCTAAGAGCCAATACATTTTTTGATGTATTTTTTTTAGATGTTGGCGTTTCATTCGCATGTGTTTCTTCCATGTTAGTCTTTTGCCTAGGTAGATTCTTAAGTATTTGGCGTTTCAGCTTGTGGGACTTGCTGGTTATTTAGCGTAATCGGTGGGAAGGTGCCTCTTCATGATGCAAATATTACTTGTAATAATTTTGTTTTATTAATTTTGAAGCGCCACTTTCTGAACCATAGTTGTAGTAGAGTTAGGTGACATTGGAGGTAGTAGGAGGCTATATTCATGTCCGAATGCTAGTACTGCTGTATCATCGGAAAATCTTGCAGTCGCTGTTGGTGAGGTGTGTAGATCTGCTGTATACAGGAGGTATAGCATTGATACTAGTACACTGCTTAGGGGCGCCTGAATTGATGGGGAATTTGATTAGAAAATGTTTGTCGGCTAGATGTGATTTGTTGAGCTGATAACTGTCTGGAGATTTGTTCTTAATTTTGGAAAGTACGCCATCATGCCAAACTTTGTCAAAAGCTTGCTACACATCTATAAATACAGCTGCACAGTATTTTTTGGTTCAAAGTCTTTTATTATTATGTATTTGTTCGATGGTAACATGTTTCCTCAATCCAAATTGGTAGTCCGGAATTAGGTGGTTGTCCATTAACATAGTTATAATTCTATTTGATAACATTTTCTTTGGGTTTCCCAGATTGAGGATTAAAATAATTGTGGCAACTTTTTACTGTGGGGAGATAAAATATAATCGTAATACTTCATTGAATAGATATGTAAGAAATTTAATGACTTTATCCGAAAGTCCTTTCAGGACTTTTCCTGTGATCAGATTGTATCCTATCGCTTTCCGTGGGTTCAGTTTGTAAATTGCTCTCGTTGGTTCACTTATAGTAATACTTTTCAAAACGTAGCATATTTGGAAAAGAGGATGTCTACATGCAACTGCATTTCTAGTCCATTAATCTTTGTAAATATCTTTGTTGTTTGCTGGTATTACTTAGACAAAGAATAGTGGCAGTTCTTTCTTAGTAATTCTCTGCTTGATATTTCATACATTAGTAGTATGGTGCCACGTGCCATTAATTTTTTTATTTTGTCTGTGTTAGTAATTGTCCTGTAAGTTTTTAACGAATACTCTGAAAGTAGGCTCTTTTAACTTTGATAAGTATAAAACTCTGTATTTTTCTCTGCTAGTGCTTTAGTTATAATCGTAAATTTCTCAGACGTTTTAGGCTGTATTTCAACCTGATCATTGTGGAGTAGCTTGAATTTTTGTCAATTGTTTCTGGCAGTTTAATTACATATTCAATCGTTATGATCCCTGATACAAAAAACGGTTAGGATCCGCCTTTGCAGGTGCCGAGTTTTGAGTTTCGCCTTTATCTGCATTAATGCTATTTAACGGAGCATAGCGATTAATAGAATTTAACCAACGGTTTTTGTTTGCTTGGTCTGGGAAAGCATTTTATTGCTGGCTTCTTTACGATTGCGTTTTATACTATCTACTACTTGCCATTTATGGTCTTGAGTTGGAGAGAGTGGTGGTTGAAACTTCTGGTAGATTGAACTATGTTGACCAAATAAATTTAAAATAAAATTGTTTGGTAATACCCGGTCCCTAGCCGTGTGAGAAACATGGGTTGTCAGAGTAACGCGTTTGGGGCTACACGGAAATACACGAACGATTGTTGCTATATAATTTGTAATGTCAACGTCTATTATGGCGATGCATTAGAGTGAGACGGAATTCGTGACTGGCACAATTGTTCATCATCATCATCATCATTATTCAGCGTAAATTATTCCATTTTTGGTCTGTTGCCATTTTATTTTATTGAATGTAAGTCCCGTCCACTGTTTCCCTGCTGTTCTCTCGATATCGTTCCTCCACATTGCACCTGGTCTACTTCGAGATCTTCTACCAGTCCTCGGTCTCCATTCTGTGATCTTCCTACTCTATTTATTGTCTTTTTTTCTCATTAGGTGTTCAGCCCATTGCCACTTTCATTTGGCGATACGGGTTACCACGTCTTCTACTTTTGTTTTATTTCTAAGCCAGATATTTGCTATCCTGTCTCTTAGTCTAACTCCCAACATTGATCTTTCCATGTGCCTCTGCGTTACTTTTAGGTTTTCCAGGTGAAACTCCAGGTTTCGGATGCGTAGGTAAGTATGGGAAGTACGCATTGATTAAATAACTTTGTTTTTAAATGTTGGGGTATGATATCTTAAATACGTCTCCTAGTTTTCCGTACGCTAAGCGAGTCTTATTCTTCATTTATATATATATATATATATATATATATATATATATATATATATATATATATATATATATATATAAATCTAAATCTTGTAACTCGGCCATGTTATTTGATAATAGTATTATGTCGTCAGCGAATCTCAATTGTGATAAATATGCACCATTTTTGTTTAAACCTTTTGCTTTCCAATCTAGGGTTTTAAGAACATCCTCTAGTAAGTTTGTAAACAATTTTGGGGGTTGGTTTTATCAAACGTGTGTATTGTTATAGTAGAGTTTTCGTAAAATTCTTTAATTAGTACCTATGATCAATTCTACATCGCTTCAATGCATTTACCAGAGCCCATATTTCTATTGTATCAAATGCCTTCTCGAAATCTACGAAAGCCATATAGGGAGGCATGTTATACTCGTATGATTTTTCCAACACTTGTTTTATAGTATGGATGTGATCTATGGTGCTATATCCCTAGCGGAATCCTGCTTGCTCCGGTGGTTGGAAAGCATCCAGTTTTTTTTGTAATTCTGTTCGTTATTATTCTTGTCATAAGCTTATATATGTGTGGCAATAACGAAATAGGACGGTAGTTTTTAAATCGTGTTTATTGCCTTTTTTATATATTAGGATTACCTTCGCGGTCTTCCATTGTACTGGTGTTTTTCCTGTGTCTAAACAATGATTGAACAGTTTCTCTAGGCAGTTTAAGATTGGTGTTCCTGCGTCTTTAATCATTTCGATTAGTATGTTGTCGGGTCCTGCAGCTTTATTATTTTTCATCTGTTTTAGCGCAGTCTTTATTTCGTATTTTGATATTTTTGGAATATCTTCTGTGTAGTAATGAGTGAGAGCGGCCCGTCTATCTCTAGGACTAACAATTGGTTGTTGTATTTTGGAAGAGTACAAGTCCGAATAAAATGTTTCTATGTATCCAAGATTTCTTCTCTATTTGTTATTGTTTTCCCTGTTTCGTCCTCTAGGTAAATAATATCAGTGTTTCCTATTTTGATTTTATTTTTGAAGACTTTTGGGCCCTTATTTGCTTCTATTGTGTCCTTGATAATTTTTTTGTTGTGTGCTGCTATATCCGCTCTTACTTTCTTTCTTATTTCTTTGTTCGTTTTTTTAAGTTCTTCAGTTGTTATATCACGCCTTGCCTTGTTTCTGTTTGCTGTTAAATCTTTTGTATTTTCCGTTAATTTACTGGAGTTCTTTCTTATGGGCATATTTTCAAGAGTACTTTTTGCCGTTTATATTGTTATATCAGTGATGTATTTAGTCAGTTCATCCACGTTAGCATTTTCATTCATAGGGTTGTTCACAATTGCCTTGTCTAATTTAGTTCTGTAGGTTTCTTTCTTTGAAGGCAGCAATTCGATACGTATAGTTTTAAATTTTGGGGAAATCAACTTCTTTCTTTCTAGTTTCGTATTTATCCTAATTTGTGCTCGTACCAATCTATGGTCACTAATCTGTATTTTATTGAGTACCGTTACGTCCGTTACGTCCGTTACTGTATTTCTTTTATCTGTAATAATAAAATCTATTTCGTTTTTGGTAATCCCATCGGGACAATCCCACGTCCATTTTCTATGTTGGTTTTTGGCAAAGAAGGAATTCATGGCTTTTAGACTGTGTTGTTCTAAGAAATTGATAAGTTGGAGAGCAGCAATAGTAACAATTGCTGCAAAAGGTTAGTAACACTTGCATTCTCTATAGTAGCCAAGCGTAGCTAGCTGGATTTTCTAGTATCATTTATAGAGAATTGCATATATGAAAAATTTCCAACAGGCTGCTAGTGGGGGCCCTGATATTTTTGTAAAATATATGGTGGTTGAAAATTGGGTCAACTTGTCTAAGGCAAAATTGCTGGTTTGGATTTACTGCCGTGGAGAGTGAATAACATAGTGACTTTTAGTTGAAATTATAAACTTGTTCGTGCAGATTATTAAGGCTCTTGTCTTGAGGGTTGCACTTTATCTTATTGCTTGACGCCAGATACGCTTAGACTCATCTGTATGCAGGTACACGGCAAGGACCGATAACGTGCGATGAAAACCAAAACACTCTCATATCGCACATCCGCACTAGTTGAACCGCAAAACTCAAATGATTTAATGCCATAGTGCAATATTAATTTAAGAAAAACGTACCTTCAAAAAAACTTTACCAGTTGTATAAAGCATATTTTATGTACTTTAACATATTTAGTTTAATATATTTTGGCCAGTCTGCTGGCAATAATTTCATGTCTGCTTTCTTTGAGTTTTTTGCTTAAATCTCTAAATAAACCTTTTGTATCAGTCTTAACTGATGTTTTAACTATTTTAAAGCAAATACATATTTTTGTCAACCCTTATAGTAATTCACACATTTTCAATATAGTTAATTATTTTTATGTAGAGAGTATCTATTAACTGGGGCGAAAACAATTTTTGTGCAAAAATACCAAAAATAATTTCTTACATTTAATTAGGTAGGGTGTATTTTACTTATATTGACTATGCATGTATTTGGAAAAGTCTCTAAAATAATGATTTGTCGATAATAGTTTTATATCACGTATAATGGCTCCAGAGATAATTTAAGCAAAGTATATTGTAGGCTATAAGTTTCGCTAAGCGCAAGTAACTTCTTTCATCAACAACTAAATGTCGTTAACTAAGAGTTTTGATAACCCAAATGCATCGTTCCTGTAAACTTGAAATTCAACACGGTTTATTATTTTTTATTTTACCTTGGTTAACTGCATTTCTATCCTTCTAAATAACTTTTTTAACCCTTCTTTTTTCCTTTATTTTATTTTTCCCACCTCTTAATTTGTTTTTTCTTTTTTTTTGTCATTCTTTCCTACCTCTTTTTTACTTACTTTTGTTTCACATACTCTTCATTCGACTTTGCAGAGTTAAATCTTTTGTTCTTCCGCTCGACATCCGCAGGTTTTCTTTCATATAATCATATGAAAATAGGAAACTTTCTTACCCACTTTTATATTATATACTTATTATTTATATTTGCAAGAGTTAGTTCTCTTTTTTGCCATTTGACATTCCCGACCTATCTTGTAACTAATTAGCGTATGAAAAAAGAAAACTTTTATTTTGCTTTCTGGCAAATAGGAATAAGGAGGTCTCAAATCCTAAGATAAAATGAAAAATTTGTTTTGTATATTTAGCGAAACGTATAACTTTAAATGTTGTCATTTTTTAAACCGACCAGGAATGTACTCAGTTTGACCCAACTAATAAACGGAAATTAATAACTAATAAGTAAATAGGACTCATATCTTGATGACTTTATTTTGTCTACTTCTGTCGATGATTGGAGTTGAATCTACAAAAAAATTATAGAAAAGAAAAGAAAAAATAAGTCAAGATAGATTTCCATTTGCTTTCATGTTTCATATTGGAAGTCATCGAGATATGTTTGTTTCTGCGTCTCCAAATCTCGGTTTTCTCTTGAACCCAGTTTTGAACAAAGAAAAATTGCGAAGCTGTCGAAGGACAACGATCGATAAAGTAAACTAAACAAAAAAGGGGACCACCAGCATCAAACTTTTGTAACAAGTAATGAATCAGCAACCTCGAACCAACAAATAATTTCCCAACCAGATTATAGACACCTGAAGCGTTTATTTTAGCAACTTCTGAACGTTGATAACTACCTGAAGTGATGCGAACATGATCATTCTTAAAAAAAACGTTATCCTAGTGTCTTTGCAAAATAAAAAAATTCTTAGTTCTTAAAAATAGCGTTTTGTGCCTTTTTAAAAGTATTTTAGCACTTTCTCATTTTACTCTCCTTGCATTAAAATATATTTATTTTTATTTTACAACAAAAAAAATAAAGAAACTTACACTTACTGAACTTGACCAAGAAAAACCAAGAAAACACTTACTTTGATTTAAAGCAACCATCAGTGTTTTCAATACCAGAAATGTTGTCCGATTGCCGAACTGATATGATTTTTAGTCGTCAAAGCCTCAACTCTATTAGTGTCTCTTGTATATTAAGGATTTTATAAAAAAAAGCAAAAGATTCATCTGTTACTAGACTATAAACCACAAAGTCATTTTCGTCCACTTAGGCCTGTTATAGCTTACACTTTCCTATAAAAAAGTTACGTTTATCTGTAGTAAGTCTTGTCGGTAAATCAAAATCAGTTAATAGAAAGACAAGTTTCACCTTTTATTCATGTCTAGATTCGACAGTGTCGTGCGAGGTTGAAGCGTTTATAGTCAATAAAACGATTCGTAGCTGAGAGATAGTAGACGGGGACATTGATGGAGTCATTGAAGCTAAACTTTTCCATATTTATTGTGGAGCTAAGGTCACTGAGTCGCATCAACATCCTATTGTTATTTATAGTTCGTTTGGGATTTAGTGTTGTTTGATAATAAGACAAGCATTTCTATTAGTTGTAGAAGCTTATTTGCCACTGCTCTGTATTGAAAAATTGTTATGATAAGCAATTAAAAATTTTATTTTGACAAAGGCCTGTATCGAAAATTATAAATTTAAACCTCATATTTGGTTTTAAACTTTCCATTATCGTGTTCACAAATTCCAAAGTTTGTTCACCACTCTGCATGTAGTTTTTAATGCCAGTGTTAGAACAAGTTTGTGTAAGTTATTAAACGTTATCTTGTATGCAAGCCAAAACTACACACTAATGTTTTTTTCGTTATAGGTGAATTTTTGTGGATGTCTGGTAGCTGCGGACAAAGAGCAAATATACTGCCAATATTTTCCGTATTTTACTTTTCAAACAATTTGTTAGTTGGTAGTAGAAGGAAATGATTTGTTTGGTCAGCTGGAAAATATGTCCCTGGGAACATGCATATGGATGACTTAGTAACATTTGTGATTTTAATATTGGAACTTCTGAACTTAAACTGGTGTTTGAGAAGGAAAGTTTTTCTTTCGTAAAATGTTCTTCTGATACAGCAGCCAAATCTTAAATTTTTCGATATGAGAAAATAAACTAAAGATTTTGATAGTAATTGGTCGTTTTCTGTTCTCATTTTGGAATTATATCGTAATTTCAGTAGTGTTAGATTTAAAATTGCCTTGGAAGAACGAAAAGGAACAGAATATGTTGTCAACTATAATGAAGATTTTTAATTCCTTTGGTTTTTATACCTTTGATAATTTTTGTAAAATGTTTGACAAAATAGTTGTAGCGGAAGGATTGCGACTGGAATGAACCTTCTTAATTATTTTGAAAGTTTATTAATACAAGGTTCAGAGTAAACTTAAAAATACCGAAACATATAGGTATAATTCAAAATTAGAGAGTGAGGCAGTTAACTATTTGAAGGTTGGATATTCTGAGGGTGATAAAAAAATTAATCCAATTGTTATATGATATACATAATCAAAGGTAGAGCGGTAAGAGATATAGATAATTTTTGCTACATGCTGGCCTTTTAGATTCTGAAGTCGTTTTACATTAGTTGAGTTCTTCTACGTCCAGATGACAAATATTCGCCGCTGATGGTGTAGCTTGTATTCAAGGATTGGGTGCTTACGAGTTTAGAAAATACAACCGATTCTGAGAAATTCGTGTTTTCAGTGCTGTGGTGACAAGGGTCAATTTGGTTATTTTCTGGCCTGTGCAGCGTTTGGTACACCGGGAGAACAATTTTCCCAAACAGCAACAAGTAGACGTTTCACTGTTGAGCCAAACTCAATTTACAAGCTTATCGAAAAATGTCTAATTAAAGGCGTTTGTTGTGGATAATAATAATAGCTCTTCGTTTTTAAAGATACCAACTAGACAAACCGTAATCCCTGGAGATGATCTTGATCGAGCGAAGATCGCACCGTACCGCGAAGCACAAAAGTTTCATTTCCCCCATGATTTTAAAAGGTTAGAATGTTCTTAGCGACGACTTTACATTAGGGAGTGATCAAAATCAGTAGTTTATTAAGGTAGTACGCCATCGGTTATGAAAGAAAATATCTTGTGCTGCTAAAGTATGACCTCTTTGTAGTCTGTCTGGTTGGTGTCAGATCCAATTTGCATAACGGGCTTTATCCATTATTGTAGCTTTTATATCAAAAGTTTTGGATTTTGTCAGCAAAATAGATTATATATAAACAGTTTTTCCCAACGTGACAGACTTGCCGCCTTGTAGGGTGAACAAATCCAAGGAATTCGAGTACACCGGTATAGATTATGCCGGACCCATGAATTTCAGAATTATTGTTTTTAACTGCGTTTAAGTTTTTTTATTTATCGCAGAGGGAAAACATCAAAAAATGTATTCTTTATAGGGACCTGAACATAGACAATATATACTCTTTGTTTAAGTCTAAAGTTTATCAATGTCTATTCAAACAGGAATTGTCAAAGTAAAGGATTAATTGTGAGTTCATTTCTTTAAATTCACCTCATTTTCGGCGTGATTTGGAAGGTCAATGTACCTTTAAGAAAAATACACATCTTATAGTAGGGACCTAGTTGTTAACGTATGAGTAGAAAAATGCAGTGCTGTTACAGATTACTCAATTCCCAATCCTTTTGGTCTATTAAGTGTGCTCATTTCCTTACACTTGCTCCGTTCAAGTCGTTTTTCCGCTCTTGATATCTGCAGGCCGATTGTCTCGTCCAAATAGTTCAGTTTTTCTGGGAGCGTTGGAGAGAATAATACACAAATTGCAAATACGTTATAACTAGTCGTTTCTTTGACTGTAGTGAAAGTGAACAAGTCCAATGCTCCCTTTTTGCATTGATTGATAGGAGTGACTGATAAAGTTTTTCTTAGGAAAACTCAATTTGTTTTCGTCAATCGGATTCGCACTACTTAGGGTAATTAAGCATCCAGTAGTTGATGAAGTCAATCCTCCAGGCTCGAGTTTGTAAACGCGCGTGCCACAATTTATCTGGAAAAATCACCTGTCGATTCGAAGCTGTTTCGTTCATTGTTTATACAGAGATAGCCTTAATTATCGCTGGATAGTTTGAACGGGTTGTAGCTTGTTTTTATTGAAACCAAGTTTGTAATACCCCTGGAACATCTTGTTACTGCAAATGGAAATTATAAAAAACAGAAATAAACATATCTTGACGACTCCCAGTACGGAATCTTAAAGTAGAAAAAATTAATTAGTGCCAGGTTTTCCTTTTTCTTTCTTTCCTCGCTTCATTTCCCATTATCGACGGAAGAAGACGAAAGGTGAGTCCCACATGCTTATTAATTATTAACTTCCATTCATGAGTAGATTCCTCTTCAAGAATGCAAAATTTGAATTTCTACAGACCGGCAAATTCACAAGATATATTTCAATATAAAAAATTTAAAAATGTTTGCATATTACACATAAATTGATTATTTTCACTCTAATTTAATTTAGTAAGGTTAGGAATTCTTAAGGAAATATTAAAACTAATTGACGAAGACGATATTGACCCAGTAGTGAAATTATTTAACAAAATATATGACACAGGTATACTCCCTGATGATTGGCTCTACTCCACTTTTATCCCTATGCCAAGAAAATGCAGAGATTATAGACTCATAAGCATTATGAGCCATTTGTTAAAAACGTTTTTAAGAATAATACACGCACGCATTAAAAACAAATGTGAACAAGATATGGAATTCTCCCAATTCGGTTTCCGGTGTGGCTTAGGTACTAGGGAAGCTTTTTGCGATTAACGTATTATTACAAAAATGTAGAGACCAAAGGAAAGATGTTTTCCTCTGCTTTCTAGACTACGAGAAAGCATTCGATAGAGTTCGCCACGAGAAACTGATTAATCTTCTACAGACAGCGGGGATCGACTATAAAGGTATTCGAATAATAAAGAATTTATACTGGAACCAGAAGGCCAACATTCTAATAGGAGAAACAATAACAAAGAACGTCAGCATTCTAAGAGGAGTACGACAGGGGAGCAGTAAATATTTGCAAATTTTTACTTTATGGCCCAAGTACTCAAGCTTTCTCTTTTTTATTATATTATGATTTCACATTCTTTTCTATTAGTTATCCTTTCGATCCAAATAAGACGTTACATTCTACTGTAATATCACATTTCAAATGCTGATAACTTATCCAAACAATTTTTCTTGAGCGTCCAAGCCTCTACCCCATAAAGCAAGACGGTAAACACACAACAGCAAATCATTTGTATCTGCAGCCTAATGTTGATGTTCTGAATGCAAAAAAAAATTCTTTTATTTTGTAAAACAAAATCTAGCTATTTCTATTTGTATCCTTATCTCCAGTGCTTGATAAATTGTGTTTATGTCTGCACCCGTTCTATTAAGATATTTAGAACTTTAAATTTGTTTATTCTGTGGAGAGATCGTAATTACCAGCCATTTAGCCTTGCTGAAGTTTATTTTTAATTCGCAATTGTTGCAACGAGCATTTACTTTTTCTAGCAAATATTGTAATCAGTAAAGTGACTTGCTAACAGGAGTGTATCACCTGCTTATTTTAAATTATTTACTGTTTTATCATTTATAGTAATTTCCGTAGTTTATTTATCTAAAGTTTCCTTGAAGATGACTTCGCCGTAGATGTTAAACAGAAGCGGAGATAAGATACAACTCTGTCTCATTTCATAACATATCTTAATTTTATCGGTTTACTTGTTCCCTACTTTTATACTGGCACTCTGCCCCCAATGTAACTTACTAATATTTCACATTTTTCTAATCTATATCCTTAATAAGGAGAAGTTCTAGTTAACCATGTTTCACCTTTCGGACGCCTTCTCAAAATCGATGAAAATGTTATACATTTCTTGGTTTATACTCAATGTTGTGAATAAACTTTTTTAACCTTGGAAATCAAACTGGGTATTACTTGCGCCGTTTTCTAGTTTTTTTATAAATCCTCTTATAAATAATTATTAAGAACAATTTTAAAGTGTGGCTCATGAATGCAATTATTCGGTTGTCTGAGCAATCTTCTATGTTAAATCTCTTGGGAACAAAACAAGCAGACAACAATAATTACTTAGGAACTAAACCTGTGCTATAAGTGGTGTTAAAGAGTCTAAAAGAACATCTAATACTTTATTATCAAAAAATTTGACTAGTTCTATATGTTCTTGTATCTTTTTCTATCGTATTTTCTGTCTACAAGGTGTCCTAAAACTTTGTGTACAAACATGGAGGGGAGGTAGAGAACACAGTTGTGAACCATAATTACATAGGAAAGCATGGGCGGAAGTAGATAGGTGGCGCTGTACCCGAACTTCCAAGGTCGGCACGTAGACGCCGACTGAGTGAGATCAACATTAATCGCTTCACATACGGCGAGTTGACGGACATCCACTTCATCTACGACCTAGCCGATGAAAATAGACGCGCTGCTGATTGATTGTATCAGGAAAGATATCCAACGAGGCGCCAACCAAATAATCAAAGGTTCGCTCATCAGAACCTTACGGAACGTGGATCCTTCACAGCCATGATGCAGGATACTAAGCGGCAGCAAACAGCACGAACACCCATATTCGAAGAGGGTCTGCTGAATGTGGACTAAAATCATGGTACCAGTATACGGGTACTTGCCGCTCGACCATATTCATCGCGTACTGCAGGGCAAGGCCTTACATCTCTTTTTTGATTTTTCGTTTTTAGGCTTAGGTTTAGTGCATTTCATTTGCAGCCGGATGATCACTTACGAAGTGTTGTCAGCGTGTTGCACAGTGACCGTATTGCCACGGCGTTGAGTGGAGTTGTAAGGGACGGTTTAGCCGGGCCATACATCTTACCACCTCGACTAAACGGTCGCAAGTATCTCGTCTTTCTTCAAGAGGTACTTCCGGAAATGCTTAACGATGTCTCCGCACATGTTCCGCGCAGAATGTGGTTTCAACATGATGAGGCGCCATGTCATTATGCAACGTGTGTACGTGAACATTTGGACCGGATATTTGGAAACAATTGGATTAGGCGTGACGGTTTCGTCGCTTGGTCTCCCAGATCAACTGATTTATCTCTTCTTGATTATTTTTTTTTGAGTGCCATGAAGAACATTGTGTGCGATACGGCCGTAAATTTTAAAATAGACCTGGTGACACGAATTTCCATCGCTGCTGCTACAATCAGCGAAACGCCAGGCATCTTTAAATTTATGTCGCATAGGTGTCGTGCGTCCAACAACACCAATGGGGGAAATTTCGAACACCTCCTGTAATGCTTGAAGTACATTGTACTCTTTTGTTGTGTAATAAAGCGTTGTACACTATATTCTATGTTGCGGCCTTACTGTGTTTTTGTGTCTCACGTAAGGGTGACGTTTCCGTCCATGCTTTCCTAACGATATTTTCTACCTCCCATCCAAGTTTGTACATGAAGTTTTAGAACATCCTGTATATTGACTTCGTCTTTTTGTAACTTAACGTCTTTTATTTCTTTTGTTGTTGTTTATTGAATTATATCGTGTATTAGAGGTTGTTTTAAACGTTTAGTATCTATTGTTACCACATCGGGCCCGGGCGGTGATAAACCGGGCGTCAGGACGCGACGACCGGCAACGCGTGGGGAGCGGAAGGCTAAAAAAACGAAGCGTCGGCTCCAACTTACGAATTAGAAATATATTTACAACCTTACAAAACTTAACCTACCTTACGCTAACATATTAACCCTAGCTAACTTAATCTGCTTAGTTAATATATAAGAACTTAACCTACGACTTAATGTACGCGCTGAAACAGGCAGCGAGCTGGCGCGCAGCGGGGCCGGTGGGGAACCAGGCAGCGAGCAGCAGGGGCGATAGCGCAGCTGCGCAGCGTGCAGCAGGGCCAAGCAGCGGTGCCGATGGCAAGCCGGAAAGCGAGCAGCAGGTTTGGGCAGCGAGCAGCAAAAGAAACCAAAAGTGACTCACCTGATGACTCTTGATAATTTCTTCTTAAGGGGCTGGAGACCGAGCACGAATTCTTTGGTGGCTCAGGTTTTAAGGGCTTATCTCTTGCCCCACTCTGCTGGTGGGGTGCAGAGTTCAGGGTGGAAGCACGCTGAGCCTGCTGGGACTGCAGGGCTTTTCCAGGATTGGTGGACGCCGGGGGCGCTTTTGCGCTGATTGGAAAATGCGCCTGCGCCCTTGTCGAGGTTGGTAAATGCCGTGGCGGCTATGGTCGGTGGCGTTCGGGCCGACTCGGAACCGCTTGGCACGACGCGGCGTGGTAGGTCAAGAAACCCCGGCACCGCGCTATAAGGTCGGCCTGAGGTAACATTCCTTTAGGATTTTAAATTCCAAAAAAGGGCCTTTGTCTTGCACTGGTCCGAAAAATTCCGTGCTAGGTAACAAATTCCCCGGCGAAATCGGTGCCAGGTAACACTATATGGTTGTAACTTTTGTTATTACGGGGTTGTACCTGTAATCACTATGAATTTTAGCACCAGAACATGTTCTCATGGATTTAATAGCATTTTGTAGCGGTTATTAAACAGTATACAATCGATTTGATTTTTAACTGTTTTTTCTGATTTATCAGCTGGCAACTTCCATGTATACAGTCTACGAACCAGTAGTTTAAAGAGCGTATTTGCAGCAACATGATCTTTGTCTTGTCAAAACTGTATTGAACGATCTTACCTATCGTTGCGATCTCCTAAACCAAATCATTCGGCACATTTTTCAACTTTGAAATTTCCAACTTTCGCATTAAAATCTCTCGTCTCAATCGCAATATCTTTTTGTTTAATAATTCTGAAGATTTCACACAACTATGCATAAAATTCTTTTTCATTTACTTATCAGCAATTGGCGCATAGATTTTTGTGACATTTATTTTGGTGTTGTTTGTTTTCAGTTGTAACATCATCGCTCTTTTTGAGAACGATATGAAGCTTGTAACTGCTGCCGCTGTTTTCTTGTTCAGAATCACTCCTACTTCTTATCTGAGCTTTGGAATCGTCGTTACCTGAATAATACATTATACCATTGCTTGTGGCACAGTTATCATTCCCTGCCTATCTGACACCACTTAGGCTAAAACATCTACACTTAGTCTTTCCGTTTCTAGCGTTGTGTAGTTTACTTGGTGAAAATAAACCGTTTGCGTGTAATGTTTCAATTATTACATTATTTGTTCATAATTTCATAACTCTGCTCACAACGGTCTCCCCCGGAGATCCGGAAAACTTCAAACACCAAAAAATTTAGATCATGAAGTGATTATGATAATACATAGTATTACTAAAGATATCCACATAGATCTTTAATGCAGTCGTTTCCACTAGTCTTCTGCCTCCTTACGCTGGTAACCATTATATCTGGTTCATCCGTCTTAAAAGCTGATTTCTCAACCTTAGGGTAAAAGAGTGTCCTATCTTTGCTAGTTTTTTCAAAACTGCCTATAATTGGTAATTTAATTTGGGCTACCAAAGGCATATTCTACACTACTGGAAAATGAGGTACATTGTTGCTCAGCCAAGTTTGAGTTGCTGAAAGATCCAAACTCATCCAGAAAAATCGTGTGATTTAAAGGTTTTACTACATTTTTTAAAACATTCTGTTGACATACAGCAAAAAACAATATGTATCACAAATAATGTATGGTAGCCTCTATAAACATTTGGCACTATCACAGATGCTTCTTTAAACGTCCTAGCATATACCCTATAATTTTGTTTGTTGAAAGAATAATTAGGTAATGTTAAGAATAAGCTTGAAATAGTAATTATTGCGTTATTTAGCATTATAACCTAGTAGTGTCGACATTATTTCGAACTAAATGCCCGTTCCGTGTTTTACTATTTCGCCTATAGCATGCTAAATTCCTGTTACAGCATAAGGGTACACATGTAACATTACATGGTTGCTTGTTCAAACGCTTGTTATGTACCCCTGACTTTTTATTGCCAAAATAAAAGTATTAGTTATGATTACGACTGTTATGTTTCTTAAAAATCGTATGAATATAACAACAGTTTAAATATAACTTTTTGCTATTTCCATATATTTAAGCCAGAGATGTTTGAGATTAAGTTTTCACTTTAGACATATAACTTTCGTAGTCCCATTTACATGACATGAACATATATCTCTGCACTAGATAGCAGTCTACAAACAAAGGTTGCAGTTCTTGGATGCATTTAACTACAATGCGCTTAGTTCTCTCTGCGGAGCCAGCTGAAGTACTTAATGGCTAATTATTTAGGGAAGAGCGCAGGAGTAATTAATTCTAGCACGAACCGCCCTAGATATCTAAATTACCTCGTGCCATAAGGGTTTCGCTGTTTTATATTTTCTTAGAGTGAACAGGACATCAAGCAATTTACAACGAGGTCGATGTTTATCTTAACGGTAACCCACTTCCTTGGGCCGCATTCAAGCTCGAATGCGCGACCTGCTGAACACTGGACTTGCAGGAACTTTTAAATCTTCGAGCGCGCAAACTGAGGCAATAACTCATCCGCCAGCACCAAGAGTTGCGCGATATGCCAGACAACAGCTCCTTAGCCATCCATTGTGCTCTTGATGGGGTGATAATGTGAGAATGGACGGCATTGTAACCCTCTCATCTCAGACGGCTTAGACCGGCAACGCACCGGATTACCAATGTTATGTGTGTTTATGTGTTCTTATCCCCATTTTGCTAGTTTATTCTCGGGCACGATGAAAGGCGTCCGACTGTCTAAATCAAGTGCGAGCTTGCGCGGCCGCGCATCCTCTGGTTTTCTTTTATTCAAGTTGCATTCATCATGCCGCATAGTCAGCTTGACTTACAGTAAATATTTTATTCGGGGAAAAAGACTAAAGCGGAAGGAGAAACGATGCCGCGCTTCCATAAGTCCCCTTCATCCTAGCAGGTACTTATATACACCTTTATGCGAGCTGGCATTTTTTATTCTGCTCTCTGCGACATTTACATGAACGAGCGCCGCCCGGGAAATTTTTTGGTTTATTTTATTACCCCGGCAAAGCCGGGCGATCTTGCGGCCGCATAAACACGTTTGGATGGGCCGCATTCAAATTATCCGCCCATGTGCAAAGTTCTAAAATAAACAGCGTTATTGGCCATAATATGATAAATGAGATTGTACTAATGTAGTTTGTATTATTATTGTGCAATTCAGTGCGAAATTGAGCACGTACATGCTCGTCGCTCCGCACTGCAAATGTATTTAGCTGGCCATGCTGGGCATGTCTACTATGTTATACTGCATTATACTGCCGGCTGGTAATAAATGAACCCGTTTTATCGGTGCATTTAATCAAACAGCGAATTCACTCCATTATGCGATTGTTCATAAATAAACCTAACTAATTGGGCGATTTATAGTATACTCTTTCAAGCGGCGCTTGCAATTAAAACGTAACTATGCGTTTGAAGATCTATAGGCTTTTGTATGTCCAACATTATCATCAGCAACGGGGACTAACAGTTATGAATGCTATGTTAATTATGAATTTAACAACCCTAGAAGTATGCAAATTTTAAATAATGTTTTTGTGAAAGATGAGATTGGATTGTTCTAATTTTAACTCATTTTATTACACGAGGTTACAATAAATATTATTATTTCATAAAATAATTTCTATTAGAGGTCTCAAAGTTGCACCAATAGCTTTCTGTTTATTTTTAAATTTTTCTGCCTATCATTATAACCATAAAACATAGGCAGATAATACTTGGCACATTAAGATCTCTAACCCAAGTAATACCAAAACTGAAATATTAGGTTTAGAAACAGTAATTTAATTCCAACTACGTCAAAGATTTTCCCAGTACCTGTTAAATGAGCAGGTAATCATTTAACTAAAAACTCTAAATTATAAACCAGAAGTAAGGACGTAAAATGCGAGAATTCTTAATTGACCAAGACAGAGGTTGCTTTGTAGCTAAGAAGACACAAAGAAAATATTCACCTCTTAACTTCCAACTTATCCACTCAGAAACATCATACACCAAGAAAGCAGTTCAACGTAGTCTAGAACAGAATGCAGCAGACAGTCAAGAACAAATAGCCCAAAATTTACATCGACAACAAACGGACGACAACCTAGAAATAATAATGGCAAAACTAATAAAAAGAATAGATACAATCTAGTTACTCCCATCCGAAAACACCTCTCATTGTAAAAAGCAAGATCAAACACTACAAACTATAAATATTTTAAGCAGATTATCTACCGGCTGCTACTATTGTAGTTGCAAAAAAAAAACAGAAAAATTACATTTTCGGGTTTCTTCTTCCTCCCAAAGCATATCATTTGAAAATACCAATTTATTGCTTACTTCAGCATTCTGACGTTTTCAGTCAAAAGTATTAAAATCTATGCTAAATGCTCCTTAGTTTGTTCCAAATAATGTTATCCATAAAAGTGTGGGCACCCAATTTACAATCTTGGTGCTCACATAAACGTTATTGTATCGTAAGCTGTAAACGTGGTCAGACGCCGCGCGGACTACGCGCAGACCGAAATCGCGATTCCGACACGTAGTCACGCGGTCCTCTGTAAGCCTTGTACAAGTTGTGATATCAAATATATTAAGTTTCAACCGAGGAGCTCATTTAATTCCGCATTAAACAACCAGCATTCGCTAAACTGGTGACCCCGACGTTGAACACGCCGAGCCCGGAGGCACACCGAGTGTGGAATTTCGGTCTTCCCTTGCCATTTTAGCCGTGTACCCAGACGACGCCATAATCACACCTGCATTTTACACGTACACTGTTAGCGATCAACATGCTTGTTCTACCTATTGCTGGCCAGGGGACCATCACGGCATCCGATATTTTTAAGGTTGGTGTACGATTACCTCCATTTTGGCCAGAGGAACCAGACACAAACCCTCCGGCGCAAAACAAACCTCTCCGGTTCCTGCGACTTCTGAAGAGCCTGGCTGGACCGGATGATCCGAACGAGTTCCTGCAAACGATTTGGACGCTTGCAGACCTCGCTGACCGTATCTGGGATATCGCAACCCCATCGTCAGTCGAGGCTTCGACATCGAAGGCTCGATCAGCTCCAATACTACCAGGGTTAGAGGTGTGGACGCAGGAACCACAGCAACAACAGCAGCAACCACGGCAACAACAACAGCAACAACCACGGCAACTACAGCAATAATCACAGCGACAACAGCAAAAAACACAGTGACAGCAGAAGCACCAACAACAGCAACCATGGCAACAACAGCAGCAACCACGGCGACAACAGCAGCCGCAACCACAGAAACAGCAGCAACACTGTCAACAGCAACCATATCAACAGCAGCAACCACAATGGCAACAGCAACAGCAGCGCACAAAGTGCTATCACAGCTCTATGCACCACATATGCACAGAACCCATTAAATATTTTTGTTACACGTTAGAGGCGAGACACTACAGACTACACTGACCATAAACCACGCATTTTCGCTTTCCATGAAAGGAGAAGTAATTGTTTACCAGTATAGACATCTGGACGTCATTTCGCAGTTCACAACCGACACAAGGTATACTTCCCGCCAAATTGTAGCGGTATCAATAGACCTTGACTTCTTCTTAATCCACTGGCAGGTGACACAAAGTCCAGGTTTCAAATTTAATTTGAGAGCAACAATCTTAACTTTTTCTAATATGACCTTCTCCCACTCTCTCCAAGTCGACGTAATTTTGGATGTAAAGACAAACGCATTATCAATAAAAGATAACATTTCCTGATACTTTTTTCTTTATTTTGCATATTTTGAGTTGAATCGTCCAATATAATTTTACTAATTTATTTGACTTTATAGCCTCTGGCTTTTTTGCTTTGCCACTTATAGCCTTGCCAGCCGGGACCATTTTCTTAGTCTCTTCAAGGATAATTATCTTATAAAATTATTATTTCATGACTGGCCGCTTGAATACCTTAGCTACTGCTGGTCACTTGACGATCTCGATATCTTGTATCTTATTAGTACCTTATTGGAGTCAGGTTGCCACAACCGGCACGAATTTGATGAATATTCCTAACTAACTGACACGCTCTTTAAATCAAATTTTTCAAGTTCCGTTTGGTTTGTGGTACGTACAGCACTATTACCTCTCATTAATATATTTACTGCGCCGAACCATACGTTTGTATACTTTGGTTACGATCAAAATATTCACTACGTCGTCAACTATTTTAGCCTTTGTCTACAACTGCAAAGAAAACAGTATAGCACTATATCGACAGTAAACACAATCGTGCACGATGCATCGCCAAATGGTTGTCCGAACACATCGTCATGAAGTCAAAGTGAATTAAGTCGCCTGGCTCTTTCGCCTGTAACTCTAATTCATAAATGCTGAGCAGCACGCACATCGTGCTTTCAAGTCATTCATGCTGTTAAAAGTTTATTTGACGTTCTTGTGGATAGCCGGTGGCAACATAAAGAGCATCTTATGGATAACTTGATCTTGATCGGCTTTATCGGTGCTGTTGTAGGCGAGATCCTTTTCCCCGTGAATGGGAAAACTGGAAAAGGATAGATTTGCAGAAACCAATTTCCAGAAAGAATTGTTGACTACATTAAAGGCCCCTTGCTTGCTCTCCCGAGTGTCACAACGGTGTTCTAGGTCGGCTGTCTTTATTTCTGGAACGAGTCTTTTATGCTCCCGTTGGCCTTTGAGGTTCAAATGCGGATTGTTGGCAAACCTAATAGAGTTCTGAATGAAGATTGCAAAATAACAAACGGCTTTCTTCAGATCTTTAGTGGATGGTAAGGTTGAATTCCATAATGTTCCTCAAATAAAGGTGGGGAAGATACGTCTTCCGTACACTCATGTATCCTCAGTGTTAGTAGAACCGGGTTGTGATCGCTGTTCAGTTTATTCACGTTTTTATCGTGTATTAGATATAAACGTCCTTGAGGATGTCAATATCAAGGACGTTTGGGTGACCAGTGAAACCGTAATGGGCGGATTCTGGTAAGCTCTCATTATGATTTTGTGAGTATAAATGCAGATAAAAGCAACGTGCACGCCAGAATAGTTTTCACACATTGCCGGGTGCTCCAATTATCGTCACAGTCACTGGAGTGATGGCGGTGGCATACTTTACACAAAGTGGTACAGCGTGGTAGTATCAACGAGTGTGCGATTGTTCGACACGTTTTTTCGGCACGCTATCCTCTCTGGTGACACGGTTTTATGTACTCCGCAAAGCATTGAGCGTAACAGTTTTTATCTCAACAGAGCGCAAATGTAATAAGGGACATTGCTTCTCCCATCAGGGGTAATGCTCCGGTAATTTTTTAAAATTGATTACGACATGTTTTTGCCTTATCTAATTTGAGCTGGGCTGTTTGAACTAAACCTGCTAAAGCATCTACCTAGTTTTGTTCCGCACTAAGACTAAGAGAAGAGGTTGTGGTCTCCATTTTTGCATTCGTCCGCTTTCATTGTGGAGAAACGGTTCTGTAAGTAAACTTTTGCAGCTGGTTTCTCCCTGACTGACTTGTGAAGTCCACTTTTCCAATCGATCACGACAGTGAAGTAATTATCTGAGTTAGAGGAGGTGTTATCTAGGAGCCTCTATAGGGACTCCAAATAGAGGGGGGGGGTGAGCACTCATAGTGGCAATAGTTAATATACAGGAAGTGATTGTACATAGAACAAATATCGCATGGCAGCAAAGTCCTTTAATACGTCAACTAACACGTAGCGGCTAGAAATCAACAACTATTACGCAACTTTAAGATGTACCTGGCTAAATACACCCGACCGTATGCATTGCTCTCTTGGATATATTCTTCTGCTTCAGGATAGAATTTGAAGGAAGTTTTTATGGTCAGTTTATTATTATACAGTCTATATTTTTACATATACTACATCTGTATTAGGTACGTTTCCTAATGATTAGCAATAATCGATTATCGTTAAGATCTAGCTAGTGGAGGTCTATCATTTGGTAACAAAGTTATGTTATACAAAATACTTCCCAACTCACTTAAATACTTGGCGTTAAAGTTTAAGCATGTACAAGTAAGCCAGACTTGATTATTCTTCAAAGATTTAAATCTAAAATTCTCTGACAAATGCTATCGAATGAAGTAATGGCGGAAGAGTGATAAAATATTACGTTAAAGACTTGAAGGTCACTTCAATGATTTCTCTAAACATGTAAATGTTTAATAAATTTATTTTGTTAATGCAATAGTATCATTGGATACTAAATTCATAAAGTTATAGATTAGTAAACACATTAGTTTATAATGTGTTGTTTTAATTGTTATTATAATGAATTTAAAAATTTAGGAAATAATCTGTGGATAATACTGGAACAGAAGGCTAATTTTTTTTATTTGGGACGAAAGTTAATAAAACTACTTGTTCAACTTGTTTTCAAACAGATTTTTGAGATCGCTTGGTTAGTTATAAAATATTTTCTGCATGTTTTATAGAAATATTGTATTTTATTTATAAAAAGACATCAAAACGAACAGTCGTAAGAAAATTTCGTAAAAAATGGTACTCTAGCACAACCCAAAAAAAGTAAATAATTAATCATAATAATTTTGCTAAATTATTCTTATCAGATTAGCATTGAAACTTGGAATTTTTAATTTCAAGTTCTTTTGTTTGTGCTGCACGTACTCTATGTTTAATTTATTTTATTCGAAATGTTATGTTATTTTTAGTTATAACTTACATTTTATTTATTTTAGATAAGTTATTAAAACCCCAGCCCTCACATTTTCAGGCATTCGAATGCATTACGCTAGTTTTTATTTCATTGCGTTACTTGAAGTATCATAACAACAATAATATTTTTTGCCTTTTTTGTTATTACATAATGAAAAACTTCCTGAATAATTCATTTTCCCTATTATTGTTATTGCTACTTTCTATGTTACTTTTATTATTGTTATTACTTTTTCCGTTTAGTGTCGTTATGATCTTAATCACGGTTTGATAGCATGTTCGACAACTTTATCCTACCTAATCTTGTTACTAAGATTTTCTATAGCATATTTCTGACAATATCAATAAAGGATAATAATCATTTTCTAACTATTTTTACGGTACAAGAAACCAAATAAGTAAAACTTTGTAGTTGTACATCAATAAAACTTTTATATTTATAAAATATGTTATACAAGGTGACCGACGGGAATCCGACTTGTTTACTGCAAGGTAAGTGGGGGTAAGGTAAAGACGAGTTAAGTGCCTTTCCCCTCCATTAAAATATCAGTTCTGTCGCAACGGAGCAGTGAACGTTACAATATCGTTTTTTTTTCTTGCGATTTTTGACACAACAGATATTTTGCCGAGATTTTAATGTTGGTCGACACGGGGCCGCTTTCAGTAGCAACATGACCTTTAGGTGAGCTAAAGATTTCAGAAGAACTGCAAACATTATGATTTAGATATCATCAGACCGGGAAATAATACAAGGTTGAGAGCTAGTATCTCTTTTAAGAGCCTGGGATATTCTAATCAAAAACATGTAAGTGACATCCGGTTGGCTTTTATTATACATTTATAAAATATACAGTTTTTTTAATAACTCAATGCGAGAGATTACGAGTAAGAAATGTAAATGACTTTGGAAGAAAATGGAAATGCAATAATCGTGTTGAGCGGCGAAGCTCATTTTTATTCGAATGGAACATTAAATGTGCAGAACGTTTGGGCTCATTAAAATTCTAGGAATATCAATAATTCTAAGCTTGTTACAATGTGGTGTACATTTGTCTCTTTTCTGCGTTATCGATTCGTATTTTTTGAGAAAATCGGCGAGATAGTAATTGTTAATCCTGAACATTATATTCGCATGCTAAACAACTTTTTAGAACCAAAACTGCAGAAATGACAAATAAATGTATGAAATGATCAAGTGAAGTACTGAAAACTGCATCCAAGATGATGGTCATCATATAAATAATATTATTTTTCATAACAGAATAAGTAAATCAAATAGTAAGTATTGATTTTTGTTACTGTAAAAAATTAATGAATTTTGAATTGAAAATTTATCGATTTCAATCGGTTTTTTATTGTGTATATAGAATCGAAATTTAACTAAGCAAATTAAGTCACTTATAAAAAACTAGAGAACGAAAAGTAAAAACCAATAGTTGAATCAAACGGTTTAAAAAATGGCGATATTTACATTCACATTTGCACTAATACTTATTAAATGATAACAATAATAATATTAGAAATTTACAATATTTATATATAAATCGTAATAATCCACAGCATATGCTTTATTCTAAAAGATGCAGTAAACTAAGCTAAACTATAACTAATGTTAACCATATATAATTAATAATATTAGAGGTCAATTCGGAAAGATACATCCATTTGATTAGCAACGACAAACACTCCTAGATATGGAACCTTTATCATACTCTCTCATCTCATCTTTCCCATCTGGGAATAAAGCAAATGAATCTTGAAACGCAGCATTACCGCCAAAATAGCACGAAGCAAGACACTATTTTTTGTACATGACAAACCTTTTTAGGCTTCTATACATTAAAATGAAAAACCTTATGTAGAGAGTAATGTCGTCTGTCTGTCCGTCTTTTTATTTTTCAACTTTTGATAAAAGGCAGCTTCCAAGATGGAGACAAGTTTTTATTTCTGTTATTTCTGACATCTGTCACGCCGTATAATTTTTGATCTGCGATAGATAGAGAAATATCGTTTTCAGTATTCAACTAAAGATCATAAGTCAAGCCAGACACCAAAAATCAGGCTGTTACGGCCAAAAGTATACTGTATCGTAATTTTAAATTTAAACAAAGGAACTTCAAACAAACACCAAAGCTGAAACACTCACCTTCTTTGCAAGCGACGCAGTCCTGCACAAATCGGTTCCCTGTGCTGTAATCTTGGGGAATCCAAAAAAGAGTAAATCTTCACAGCGGAGCCGGTTGGAAGTGTCCTTCCTAGTGCAACAAAGTTCTTTCTTGATTCCTCGCCGGGATAGATACAAAGGAAACGGGACAGAGCTTTTCTCACCGGCAAAATTTCAACACCCGAAATGAAATTGGAAAACAAAACGACCTCCCGGGAGAGGTTAATCTGGTCGGAAAAATATCGAATTTTGCCACAAAATCAGCCTTAACAAAACGGCCACGCGGAAATGGAAACTTTTGCCGCCAATCAAACACGCCGGCGAAATCTCGGTCAAAACGCTCTCGTCCACAGAAAATTTAAACCCGGTCGCCCGCTTTCTAAACCATCACAACTCAAAATTCAAAGCGAAGTGAGCGAAAGAGCGAAGAGCCAGGCAAGGAAGGCCGCGGTCGAGTCGCTGCACTTTTATATATCCGCGCACGCGGGCACATTGGCCGCCGCTATCGCAAATCAAAAGTAAAGCTCGTGTACAGGAGGGAGCCAAGAAACGGCCGCCCCTAATTTAAAACCCAAATAAAGTAATTGGAGATTGGCGCAACACAGCTTGATCGGAAAATCTCGAGATCGATTTGATCGGAAGTAGCCGCAAATGTTTGTTTATATATAGAAGCCTTGAACATCTGTGGAACCGGAGTCCCACGTCCATACTTGTTTATTTTGTTATATATTAAGGTCGTTGAATAAAATTTGGAGAATTCCTTATTTACTTCACTACAAAATATTTTGGATAGAATTGTTACCGGGTCTAACGATTTAAAATTAAATCTTAAGAAGTCTTTCATGTTGTGAAGTTATTAATAGGCCTGCCATTGTTAAAGATTTGTGTATATTGCTTGATCGTAAATTATCGTATATTTATTATACTATAAGTGGAGACTGTCAAATGCTGGATTTACCTCTATAAATACTTGTGTATTCAATAGTATTCATACTTTAAAAGTTCTGCACCCTTTGTTCGCGCGATCCGTACTAACGTAATATATTTTTACAGTATATGTGTACTAATGTTTGGTATGTACTATTAGCTTGTTTGTTGGTGGCTACAGCAGGAGCGCTTTCGTCGCGATCCCTGTCAGCTAGGTTATCCAAGTTGCGAATCTTGCTACGAACCTATCAAACACCAAAAATTAAACTGATTTAAACCACAATATGTCAGCTAACAATAGACCTGGCAATCATATTCCTAAACATAGAAGGACTATCTCACCAAAACAATATTTGATAGCACAGATTTGCAAAAACAAAAATGCGATATCCTATGTCCCCAAGAGACGCACAGGGCAATAAACCAAAATAATTCTAAAATCCCAAATATGATACTAGTTAAAGGACATCCACATGAACATTATGGCTGTGCGGTTTTTGAAAATTTACAGAAAGCAGTTGATGGAGTAAAAGCAGTCCTAATTGACGTCAACATAGAATCATGCCTCGACCGGAAGTATACAAAAAACAAACAAAAGCTGCAGATATTAATTGGAGACTTTAACAGCTATAGTATAAATTGGGAATATAAAGAAACAAACTACTAGAAGAATGGGCAACATAATAGCTCTAGTACATGACCCTAAACAACAGCCTCCTTCAACAGTAGGCACTGGCACAAAGAATACAATCTGGATTTAATCTTTGTCAGCAACACCTTAGAAAACATGTGTAACAAGACCGTACTTGACCCGATACCGCACACTTAACACAGACCCTTAATGATGCAACTCGAACCTGCTTTTTGTCCAAACAAAATCCCATGAAGAAGACGGTTTAGCTTTAAAAGGGCCAACGGGAGTAAGTTTGCTCAAAAATTAGACAAAGAAATTTTACAGATACAGCCACAATCCAAAGCTACAAAACATCTGCACTTTTAATAAAAACAGTGGCTAGAAATGATATTCCACAAAATTATAAAACTAGGAACATAACTGGTAACGTTTTTAGTATTCAAGTAAGGACCATGATTCAAGTCCAGACGCCAAAAATTAGCCTGATCGGAAAATCTCGAGATCGGTTTGACCGGAAGTGGCCGCAAACTTTTTTTATGTTAATAAGCTCCGGACATCTATGAAACCGGAGTTTCACGTCTGTATTTGTTTCAATTTTGTACAGAGTACATCAGTGACTAAAGATAGGCAGCCACTACTTGCCTCATCATGTGAGTCAGTACGTCTATCGTTTAATGTGACTATTGATATACGACACCTTTACTTATTAAAATTGGTCTGTAAACATGACACAGTTCACGGTAAATCAAACATATAATTCGTATTACTGCACGCACTTCACATTTGGTGGAATTTTTTATGTGAGATGATCTGGGGAATGAATAGATTTCAAGAGAACTTACTGTATCTACTCCGCATTTTAGTTTTTAAAAACTCTTTTGCAACTTCTGTTATTTGCTTTTCAAAATGTCACTGATACACTTTGAACAAATATAGTTAACGTTTTAACAAAAATAATTTTTGCTGCACACTTTATTACTTATTTATAAAATTCTTCCAAAATAGTCTTTATCGGTCAATGTATTCACCCCATTCGCAGTGTTTAGAGCAATCAACGCCTTGTATGTGTGGTTTGCATCAGTACAAATTTTAAAATATCTATGAGATAATCTGTTGCAAAAATTTGCAACACCCTTATTACGCAGAGGTGCGAATTTATGTTATACAATAAATAATATAAAAAAATATGCGTTTACTGAGTCAAGAGGAAAATTTAATGGACTTGAATTTAAAAGAAATGTGCAACTATTATACACCAGAAATAAAACAGCAAACGAAGATTGGATTATACAAAATAGATTTCCTCAGAAGAAGAGTAAAAGGTATCTATTTCTTAAAGTGCAAAAGATATTTTTATAATTCAGTACTCTGAGAAGGAGAAAACCAATAATACTGGTAAATACAAAGCGGCATCTTTTAAGAAAATGAAAAAAGTAACTGCCGAAAAACGTCTTGGAAGGATCAAACACTCAAGCTGTGTTGTTGGACAAAAATTGATTAAACTAAGGTTTTAGGAGCCCTGGTAAGCTAACATACATAACCATATTAAATGTTTTTTTTATTTTTTATTAATTAGTCTACATTTTTATTACTTTTAATATAAAGAGACCGAAATTACACTTTTAGGTTTAAATTGCACTTTGTTTGCGTTCTATAAACGTTGGATGTGTCCATTTTTACAGTTGGTATTTAACACATTGCAGTCATGGCACGGTATACTATGCAGTAATGCATCTATATAACGCATTAAAAATTATAAAAACAGATGTCAACAAGATTGAGTCATATGTTTCGTAGTACTTGAAATACTCACTTTACTGCAAACCAAATTTTTTGCTTGTGTTATTTAGCTAAGAGGTGACATTTATTGACCACCGGAGACATTACTTCCTCTAGGGCTATTTGAAGAAAAGGGTTTATGTGAACCTGCTACGATTGCAGAATTAAGTGAACATCAGACGTGAAGTTGCTGGAATAGAGCTGCAATTATAAAAAATTATAAAAAAAACTTCAAAACGATGGTTGTACCTCAACAGAGTTGTAGAGGACATTTGGTCTACATCATATTGCACACGCAACTGTTGTGTGTACTTTACAATAATGGCAGTGAAATTCGGATTGTTTTAGTATTTTATGTTTTATTTGAGGAAAAGTTCAATTAGAATTAGACTTTACTTTTTCTTTCGCAAAAACTTTTGTGGCATCTAGAATTTTTATGCGGATTTACATGTTAAATTTGCAATGTTAGAAAATAGTTCAACCCAAAATCCTCCAACATTACAGAAGGAGGAAGAACTAACGGAGTACTTCACGGATGAGGAAGAGCTAGCAAAAGAGACCGAGTGGGTAAGAGTAAAGCGTAAAAAGAGAAAAATGAATACATCGCTTACCCCCACAAGACAGGCAAAACGTCTTAGAAAACAAAACAATACAACCAAAGAAAGATCCACAACCACCGCCTATAATTGTGGACGGAATTAATAACTTTAATGACATCCATAAACTCATAAGTAACTCGACTCGTGGTTTTCAAATTAAGATAATAAATAACCAAAACATTAAAATTAACGTCTCAGATGGGGAAAGCTATCAAGCCCTCACGAAAGCTCTGCTTGACAATGAGTACTCGTGGCACTCTTTTGAAAATAAACAAAATAGACTTATTAAGGTGATGGCTACAAGGCTTAATCACTCACGTAATTCGGAAGAGATAGTTAGCGAAATAATTATCCGAAAGAGATTATGGACCTAGTTACAAAAAAGAGAAAACTAAGAAAAAGATGGCATCAAACCAGAGCACCTACGGATAAAACTGCCTTCAATAATGGCACTCAACAGATACAGCGGGAGATCCTACGAATTAAAAATGAATCTATGAGCAACTTTTTAAGTGAATTGAGCAACGACAGCAAAACGGACTATTCCTTTTGGAAAGCCACAAAAAATCTAAAACGGCCTATTTTACAAAATCCACCGATCAAAAATGCAGATGGTACCTGGGCACGTAGTAATCAGGAAAAAGCTTGTAGATTTGCAGAGCACCTAGAAATGACTTTCCAACCAAATGAAGGAGACGATTCACAAGACTGGACAGAACCAATACAGGAAGATACAGTCATTAGACCAGTTACACCTAAAGAAGTCTCTAAAGAAATCAAGAATAACATTAATCAGAAAAAAGCTCCTGGCTTCGATCTTATTACAGGTGAAATTTTGAAGAAACTCCCAAGAAAAGCCACAGTAAAATTGACCAATCTCATCAACGCCTCATTCAGACTTAGGTATGTTCCTAAGTTGTGGAAAGTAGCAGATGTCATAATGATCCCTAAGCCAGCAAAACCGCCACAAGAAGTTTCTTCATACAGGCCTATCTCACTTTTGCCTGTTATATCAAAATTGTATGAACAATTATTCTTTAAAAGGCTGAAACCGATAATCGAAGAGAAGGCTCTAATTCCTCATCACCAATTTGGTTTTAGAGAAAGACATTCAACCATAGACCAAGTGCACAGGATCACAGATATAATTGAAAAATCACTTGAAGAAAAGAAAGTCTGCGCTACTGTCTTTTGACAAAGTATGGCACAAGGGCTTTTTCCACAAATTAGATATATTGTTACCTCGGCAGTATACGCAAATTTTAAAATCTTACTTGTCAGAAAGGTACTTCAGAATAAGACAAGGAGACACCTATTCTGACTTGAAAGAAATTAATGCAGGAGTACCACAAGGTAGTGTACTAGGTCCAGTACTACACTTACTTTATACCAGTGATATTCCTGAACTCGAACACGAAACTATCGCCACCTTTGCCGATGATACCGCAGTTCTTGCAGTTGGAAGTGATCACGAAGAAGCCACGAGGAACCTCCAAACGTCTATTAACAAGATCAACGCCTGGACTAGTAGGTGGCGGATAAAGTTGAATGAAAGTAAATCTGTACATATCAATTTCACCAATAAACGGAAACAACACATACCCGTTAAAATTAATGAAGCCCAGATCCCATACGCTAATACGGCTAAATACACTCGATGCGAGGTTACGCTGGAAGGCCCACATTAAAAAGAAAAGAGAAGGACTCGGTTTAAGGTATAAAAAAATGTATTGGTTAATAGGACGAAACTCCAATTTGTCCACACATAATAAGTTACCACTATATAAGCAAATATTAGGGCCCTTGTGGGCATATGGCATCCAACTCTGGGGTTGTGCCAGCAAGAGTAATATTCTTATCATTTAGAGATTTCAAAACAAAGTATTAAGGAACATTGTAGATGCACCCTGGTACTGCCGCGACAGTGATATCCATCGGGACCTCGAGGTGAAGACTGTAGAGCAAGTCATTCTTACGTTTGCCAGAAGTCACGAACAACGGCTTCTTCAACATGTGAACATAGAGGCCATCCAGCTCCTCGATAATTCACAGCTAGTGCGAAGACTCAAGAGGACCAAGCCCTTTGAGTTAGTTCAGTGATTTCTCCAAAGCAGAGCATAGTGTGTGTCTAAGTGCGTATGTTAGGGATAATATACCTACTTAGTATTATCAGAACTCTAAGGACACTGATGAGTAAGACCTTAGTTTTAAGTTTTTTTTTAGTTATTTTAAGTTAGAATTGAATTACTCATTGATCTATTAAGATCAGATTGCAATAAAATAAGTGTCTTTGCACTTACAAATAAAAAAAATATCTAGAATTTAAGTACTTCTTTTGCTTAAACAGTGATTAGGGTTCATGTAGAACATCCTTTACTATAAAAGAAATAAAATAGTTTTATATTTTTATATTTAGAATTGATGTTTCAAACATATTTTTACTCAATTTGTGTAATAAATAACACTATTTCTTTTATTCTTTCAACATTGGCTAAGATACTGGGTGCGTTCAAGTTCTGAAGTTTAAATCTTTTTTCCTAAACAGTGAGAGTAAATAGAAAGATGCGGTTAATTATAAAAGGCACAGGAAATATTTTTGATTTTATAATACAAATGGCAGCATACAGATCGAATTACTGTCATTGCAGTGAGTATTGCTTCATATACTTTAAATAGTAACGTTTAGTGTTTAAGAACAACGTGTAATCATCCGTTTCCTCCTCTGGCGTGGTGGAACGATTATCGAAATTAATCGCTAATTGAGTGAGGCATACCGTGAAGGAGTTATGAATTTTAAAAGTGCGTTTATAGGCGTAAAAGTTTAAAGAAGGTCAAGGGTTGTGTGACAATAAACCTCGTCCATGAACTAGCTGGACCAAAACCATAATTGCTCAAGTGGAATAAGTTGTTATGAAAGATCGTTGAATAGTTGTGCGTGATGTTGTCTCCCAACTTGGCATTTCCATAGGATCTGTGGAGTTCACTTTGCAAGATGACCTAAAAATGCAATAAGTTTCTTCAAAGTGGTCTCTACGAATGTTAACCAACAACTATAAGACTGCGCGAGTCTGGACATGTTTTTTTGACCATAAAAAACATTCTCCGTGGTCACTCATTTTCCATTCGAGCCGCTGTTGCATCAGTGATTTTCATTGGGCAAAACATACCTAAAGAAGTATTCTCAAAAGTCATGAAATCATGACGACGACGTTAGACAGTGGATCCAAATGCCGAAAACGTGGCCAAAAATCCCTAAAGAAAGTTTAAATTTGAAGTTTTAAGTCTCTAAATAATTAAGTTAGAAGCCGTAGTCTTAGAAACGTGCGTTTAGAACGCCTGTTAAACCCATCTGATTACCATAACTAATCGTAAAGTGTCGAATGGAGCACGGTTGACTGGCACACAGTGACAGTCTGCATTTATCTTTACGTCCGAATGCGTAGAATGTGTGTTTATATTAGTGCGAGTGTTGTTTTTACGGAAGAAGCTATCGACAGTGAGTATATTCGTAAATTGCAAATGTAATATCAATAAATATAATAATTATTAAATTACTTAAACAATTAAAATAACTTGTAAATTGTCGATTATAAAAGATTCATAATGCATAAGTTAAAAGTCTCAGGAAATCTCGCCTTAAAATTAATTTCCGCTGCTTCTATAATCACTTATTAATAAAGTAAAAAAAGAAAACAATGTGTTGTTTGAAGTGATCGAAAATCATCTGTCGAAGATTAACAAACAATCTTATAGTTTGTCCTGTGAATCTAAGATTTGTTGAGGAAATTATTCAACAAATCTGTCTTGAGCCATCTGCAAGTGCACAAATTACAGGACGTCCATGTACAAGTTTCCAAGATTCAAGCAATCGAACAAAGCGTAGACGAATCCAAAGTATTCGAAAGCAGTACAGTGTCGAAGAATTATGTTACGCTACGCAGATAAGTTTACGGGTTTCTGGGCAATTGGATGCAGCAAAAGTTGTTCAGGACACTAAGCTAGGGGGGCCAACAAAAGCTATAAGTTACAGAGCATCACTGAACGATGGACGCGAAAAGAAAATGTCCATACATGAGGCTTTGTCACTTGTAAAAGAAAATAAACTGTCAAAAAATATGTATAACAACATAAGAGCCGCTAGTCTTCGTAACAATTCTAAGTTATACTCCGCGTACAAAGAAGTGTTAGTTGCTGTAATCCTCCCGCTACAGAATTAACATTTTCGGGAAGTTTCGCTGAAGTGAAGCTACAAGCATTGTTAGATCATACGGTTCAGCGAATACTTATCACTCAACAACATGTGATTAGGAATCTCACTTTAGAAAGTGTTCGTAAAGTAAATTTAATCTGTAAACGGGGATGTGACGGTGCTTTTGGTCAAAGCATTTTTAAGCAAAAATTCGATGATGATAATGATGGCAAAAAAATGATATAAACATTTTTTTACTTCGGTTGTTTCACTTCAAATTATATTCCTCGATGAATCGACAAAAAAGAAAATTATCATTTGGAAAAATCCTCGGTCTTCTACTCGATTTTGTCGACCAATCAAAATCGAATTTTTGCAGGTAAGTACTGACTCTACTACGTTTGAATTGTAAAAAATTTAAGAGCAAAAGCGAAATTTAATTCCATTTCAATTTATTGTTGACGGAAAAGAAATCAATGTTTCATTCACATTAGCATTGAAAATGATGGAAAAGTATGCAATTTATTAACTACCACAACATCTAGACAAAGATGTTATCTTTTCCGATGCACTATAAAACAATTTAATGATTCAGATCTAATTTTTATAACAGAAATCAATGAAGATCATTTGCAGTTCGGTATTTCAAGTTTACATGCATGGATTCGTTTTCTCGGGTGTTTTTGCACGTTTCTTATAAATTAGATGTAAAAAATGGCAAAATTGCAAAACAGAAGCAAAGCATCGACACTCAAAGAAAATATCTAGTAAGATTTTCGATAACATTTAGGACTTTTGTTTGATCAACCAAAACAAGGATATGGAAGTACGAATGACGGAAACTCTGCGCTGTTTTTCTGCGTTAACAACAAGAGTCGACAAAACGTCGATAAAACGATTTCATGTTATTTTGCAAGTGGTAAGTTGTGGATTTGAAATCGATGTTCTTCAGTATGAAAAATATTGTTTAAAAAATCTCGTTTATTGGTATAACTATATCCCTGGTATTACATGCTAACTACGGTACAGAAATTGTTAATGCACAGTGCAAAGATTATTGAGGCATCTGTTTTGTCTATCGGACAAATGTCTGAAGAAAAAAGTATCGACAGGACTTTGCTTAAAAAACTAGGCGCGTCAAAAATATGGAAGATGTTTTTTCAAGGCTCTTGGTTTCTTCAGATCCGGTGCCAACAAAACATCTGAAAGCACTGATATCTGAGAAACTTAAATTACCAACAACGTCTACTGCGAATATCGCAGTACTTCAAGTTCTCAGCTTATAGTAGCTCAGATAAATGAATTCACTCTTCCGATGAAAAATATTGACGTATGTGTAATAGTAAAGTAAAGTCACTGTAATATATGCAATAAACATTAATTTTAAAGAAATTTGAATTAAAAAAATATTTAATTCGAAATCAGTTGCCGCTTGAGTTTCTATGAGTAAGGACGTCCCGTTTTCGCTGAGATTGAAAGTGGGCAACATATACGGCAGGTGTGGCCGTAAGGTGGAGTGGTTATAATTGTCAAGTAAGTGATCGAGAAAACAATAATAACTACTTGGAATATTAACACACCAGAGCTTATCAAACAAGATGAGCTATCCTTACGGCTTTAATCCGCTTCATGCTAATCAGTTCGGCCAAACGCAGCAATCAGCGACCGCCCAATTCCCCTTTTATCAACAAAAATTCCAGCCACAATCAGCTCCAACGCTATTCTTTTCACAAATGCAAATAAACTATCAGCTATCAAACAGTCAATATCCTTTTAACACCCAACAAATCAATAATCCACAACATAATTATTATTCTCCGTCGACTAATCCGCAACAAAATACAATAGGTGCAGTCCCCGCAGACGAAACTTCCAGTAATAGTAATGAATTAGCAATGAAAGTTATTAACGATGATAAAAACTCTGTGAATAAACATAAATGGCAAGTTATTACAAAAAGAAAGCGAAGTAATGTTCAAAAAATAATAAACGCAGCTGGACCATCTAATATTAACACATCAAACAGGTTTAAGTCTCTAACAAACGAAACTGTTGAAACACCTATGAACAAAAATGAAAAATCTCCGAAAATATCAAAACCTCCACCAATATTCATCTATGGAGTAGTAGATTTTAAAAAAATGACTGAAAGCCTATCCAAAGTGACACAAGAAGAAACTTATCAAAGTAAAGCTCTAGCTAACGATACTATTAAAGTTAATGCTAACCCTCCAGATACATACAGGAATCTTATAACACACTTAAATGATAAAAAAATCGTTCATCATACCTACTAAATGAAAAATGATAGAGCTTACAGATTAATCATTCGTAATTACTCGATTCCTATATCGGAAATCAAAGAAGACCTGATAACAAAATGTCATAAAGTCCGCAAGATTATAAACATAAGACACCGAGTCAGCAAATTACCTTTAATGTTATTCTACGTTGACCTCGAACCACAACCAAATAGCAAAGATATATACGGTCTTAAATTCCTAAATAACATGCGAATCCATAATTCTACATTATGCCAAAAATCTAGAGATACGCCAGCAAAATGCGCACTCTGTGAAGGAAATGATACAGCCAACTATAAAGGATGAACCATCAAACTCTAAACCCTCCCACATCACAAGTTACAGGGAATATGCAGCAGGGTATAAGAATCAATCAGTCATATTCTGAAGAACTACAAGGAACTACTTTGCAAAACCAACAAAACTTAGAAAATCAACTGAACAATTTTCTCAATGAATTCAAGTCAATCTCCACTCAACTTATCAATCAGAACGGTATGGTATTAAACATGCACTCTACCGTCATATTAAAATTGATAATTAATGGACCTTTCTTCAATTCGTATTTGCTCATGGAACGCAAATGGTTTAATCAATCATAAAACTGAATTAATTAACTTTCTTCAATACAATAAAATCGATGTGCTATTGGTTTGGAAAACACATTTTACCAAAAGGACTGTATTACAAATACCACAATACACAATTTATCACAATAATCATCTTGACGTAACGGCCCATAGTGGCGCTGCAATTATGATTCGGAACACCATCAAGGACCATGACATACCTACAAATCAAACAAATAAAATCCAAGCAATAATTATACACATTAGTGGACAGCCGTGGTCATTTGATACAGCTGCTATATATAGTTCACCCAGACATATGATTTCAACTGAAAAATATGAAGCACTTTTTCAGCAGCTGGGAAACAGATTTTTAATAGGAGGTGATTGGAATACCAAGCACACAGACTTGGGGGGTTAAGACTTACTACCACCAAGGGTAGAAATCTCTTACGGTCTATCAATAACAAGAATTGTTCGTATCTTTCTACTAGAGAACTAACCTATTGGCCGACAGACCAAAACGAGCTGCCGGATTTAATCGACTTTTTCGCGCTTAAAGGTATCTCACCAATCTACCTTAATATAACATCAAACTGGGATCTCTCTTCTGATCATACTCCCATAATTGCTACGCTAAGTAAACATATCATTTGTCTACCCGACGCTCCTAAGCTCGTTTCAGCTAAAACATATTGGGATGCTTTTAGAGCTTATATCGACGAACATCTCAGTACCAAACTCAACCTGAAGCATCCTGACGATCTTGATGATGTGGCAAACCACATCACTTGCGTAATGCAAAAAGCATCTTGAAAATTTACCCCAGTGATAAGTCGAGATGCACATACCACAAACAATACACCCTTACCTAATCGCAAAACTTGTTGCAGAAAAAAGGAAAGCCAGAAACAAATGACAAACAATTCAAAATCCTATTGATAGAAACATATACAATAGACTTACAAGACAACTAAAGTTAGCATGACAAGAAATCCGAAATACTACGTTTGAAAACTATATTAGTGTGTTATCAAAAGAGGACCATTCCATCTGTAAAGCGACGAAAAAATTCAAAGACCAGTCGCCCATATTCCTCTTTTAAGGAAACAAGTCGGTAGTTTGGGGGAAAACTGTACAGGAAAAGGCAACCATGTTTGCGAAGCATTTATCAACTGTATTTAGTCCACTTCAGGCAAACAACAACAATAACGATCAATAAATCAAGAACTTTTTGGACAGTATTTGCCCAATGACATTGCTTATTAAACCTTTTTCCCCGGCCGAAGTGAAACACGAAATATTTAAAGAAAAAAATTATAAAGCTCCTGGGATTGACTTAATCGCGCCTATAATACTTAAACAACTATCCGGGAAAGCAATAGTGTTACTGACCACCATCTATAATGGCACGATAAGGTTAGATTACTACCTAGTAACTTGGAAGTTCGCGCAAATAGTTATGATCTACAAACCCGGTAAACCACCACAAGATGCTGAATCACACCGACCCATTAGCTTACTTCCAACTATGTCCAAAATATTTGAAAGACCCTTGTTGAAAAGTCTTCCACAGGCAGTTGATCTGAATGAAACACTACCATCACACCAGTTCCGTTTCAGAAAGCATCACTCAATAATCCAACGAACGCACAGAATAGTTAATGAAATACTTAAAGATCTTGAGGAGAAAAACTTATGCACTGAAGCCTTCCTGGACATAAAAAGCACGCGTGTAGCATACCGGACTATTATACAAATTAAAGCTTACTCTACCCACACCATATCATCTATTACTTAAATCCTATCTATCCGACCGCTATTTCCAAACAAAATTTAATCTGGAAACATCCACATATCATCCTATCAAGTCAGAAGTACCCCAAGGTAGTGGTACTGGAGCCCTTCCTTTACCTACTTTTTACTGCCGACATTCCAACAACAGCCAGCACAAAAATTGCTACTTTTGCGGACGATACTACCGTAATCGCTACAAACGAAAACCCACAAGTGGCGTCAGCTAACCTTCAGCACCATCTTAACCTCCTCAAAGGCTGGCTCGACAGGTGGCGAGTAACAGTAAACCAACTGAAATCAGCACAGGTCACATTTGCAAATAGACATATTGAATGCCCTGAAGTAACAATAAGCGGTATCCAACTTCCTGTGAAAAATGAGATAAAATATCTAGGATTAATATTAGATCGCAGACTAACAGGGAAAGCACATATCATAAACAAGAGAACACAAATCAACCTCAAGTTACGACAGATAAATTACTAAACTAACAACTGACAACAAAATTCTACTGTACAAATGTATAATCCGACCTATTTGGACATACGGAGTTAAACTTTGGGATTGTGCTAAACCTTCAAATACCACAATCATTCAAATGCTACAAACCAAAATACTAAGGATTATATTCGATGCCCCTTAATATGTTAGGAACAAAACCGTACATGATCACTCAGACATACCCGTTGTAGAAGAGGTAATTCGCAACCTAACGAGTACCTACTTAAATAACCTACCTGGACATCCAAACGAAAAAAAAGCTAGTACTTTAAACGTTCCCCCAACAGTACGAAGACGACTAAACAGAAGATGGCCTACAAATGTGGATCCATAGCAGTACTTATTAATTATTATATGTAAAACAAATTACATAAGTAGTAATTAGTTCGGAGTGTAATTACTGGATTACTTCTCTCTTGTAACTTGATAAGCTAATTTACTTATTGCTATGTAAATCAGATGGTAAATCTTCATTAAAATAAAAAAAATCGAAATCAGTAACCATTAAAAACATTTATATATCCTTTTTTTAAAATCACATATTTTTTTATATTAAGTCTGCCATATTAGATCCACCATATTTATTTTAGATCCGCCAAGGTGCAATTTTTTAAATAAGGGCATTACATTCAAAATCAGCTACCTCGAAAACCTCTATATATCAATTTTCATGACATACATTATTTTTTATTTTACGTCCGCCCTCTTGTTTTTTTAACAAATAATTTTAGATTTGAATCCAGCAACCTCAAAAACCCTTATATATAATTATTTTTGAAAAATAAATCATGTTTTGGGTAAAATGTTTAGCCACGTTTTCGGTATTTGGAACTACTGTGCGTTGTGAGAAATGTATACGTCTAGACGGAGATTACCTTGAGAGATAACAGAAGTTTCAACTTTTTGGAGTACTTTTTCAGAAAAAAATTGGAGACTTTATAATTTAATTGAAAAATTGCTTATTACAGATCTATTTCAACTACAAAATTATCACTCTAAGAATTCCATTATTCAAATATTGGAGTCAGGGAGCTGTCTACATACCCTAGCAGAAATTTAGGTATCGCAACTCGAAGCTTGCTTTAGGATCCTCATTTAAAACTAATCTCCGAGTTCAACGGCTTAATGTATCTTGCACAATGGCGGGAGCGGAGAGCGTCCCGCCCTTGAGTCGGCAACATCCCCGTTCCCAGGACTGCGTCCCGGCGCGGGCCACGTGTTTATGGCATCGCGAGTCCCGTAAACGTTGTTTATCGATGCCCTAATTACCAGGCTTCATTATTTGTTAATGAACAAGTGCGCTTAATTGCTCGGTTAATAGGAATCGTATCGCTCGCGAACGGAAACAAGCCCGTTAAAGAAATACGCCGGCTTTAATTGCTGTAATGCCTTTTTGAAATATTTATGCCATAATTTCGGCCGAACGTGGCTGCTAAACAGTCCCAGCAATTAATTTTGGTGGCCGCCGGAATTAAGATTAGGAAACAGTTCGTTTGTAAGGAAAACCTAACGGTAAAGTACATTTTTAAAGGTGCTCTTTCTCTTTAAATATTGATTAACGCTGAAGACTGTTCCAAATTGTTTATTCAATCTATTGTCTTCTAACATATAAAATTATAAAAATCAGGTATATAACGCCCTGTTCTGGATAAGATATTTAATATTCTTTAATACCAAAAAGTACAAATATGATTATTGTAGTACTATCATCAACGAAGATAATGATTTAAGAACTTGTAGTACAAAAAGAAGTTTTGCGAAAGTATAAATACCCAAATTTTGAATTTTGTTGCTAACAAAATGAGAATATTTTATAAATATAAGACGGTTTTCGCACAAAAGCACACAGATAGACCAAAGGATGATTACGACGAGAAATTAGAAAAACCGTCAACGTGGGTCAGATATGTTGTTAGAAATACAACACCTTCGCTCCTTTTATATAAAAAACAAAAAAAAGAATAATTTGTACTGCACAGAATAATGTTCTAAAAAAAGATAAAATCAAATAAACTATTAGTAACTGAATGGCAAAATATAAAATATGTAGCTAAAAATTGTTTTTCTAACGGTATTAGATTTTGAATACGACATTTAGAAAATTTGGAACAGCACCCCTATTTTAAAGAATGTTGAATAGAAAAAAGGATAGTGCCCTATCCAACAAATGTAAAAAATTCTGACTTCACATTTTCTCGTTTTAGTTTTATGTGTATGAGGCCAAAACGTGGACTATTGGATTGACATGCAAAAAGTGCCTAGAAGCGTACGACCAATGGTGTTATAGAAGAGCTTTAAAGATCAGTTATCCCAATAGAATAACAAACGAGGAAGTACTAAGTAGGATCGAACAAGAGAAGTGTTTGTGCGAAAATATAAAAAAAAAACGAGGGATTACATTAATGGGACACATAAGAAAGGAAGGACTATTAAACACAATTATTGAAAAGCGTATAGAAGGAAAGAATGCTCGTGGCAAACCACGGATGGAATATACTAAACAAATAATTGGAGACACAGTATTTGCTATGAAAAATAAATCTATGAATAGGAAGAAATGGAGAGCTGCGACAAAAAATTTGAAGATAGAGAGAGAGAGATGGGAGGGGACAGAGAGGGAGAGAGAGAAAAAGTACTATAAGCTATTAATTTTTTATTTCATTAAAAGTACCTTTTAATGTTGTATACATAATTTTATTATTACTTTAGTTTTATTTAAATTTGCCTCTTTTCCCCACTATAACATAACAAAGTAATACATTGCCTATTTGCCCTTTCGGGTGCAAACCTATTATAATAGAAGTTTGCTTCTCTGTCTTGACTAGTGACTTTTATACTTCTTTCTAAGTGTTTTTATTTTGTGTTGCTTCCTTATTTGTTCCGAGGAAATGTCTCTTTTTATCATTGCACGTCTAAAATTTTTAGTCTAAATTGTTTCTGACCTTTCTCTTGGCCTCTTTTTGATAGTTTTTGCTCTATGCAGCACCATGTCTAATTAGTTTATTATCTGTCAGAAGTAAAAGGGCCTATCCTACATAGATCAAAATTGTGCCGCATGCGCCTCCTAATAGTTGACAACTGTCAAATTACTTTATGTTTTGACCTATAACAGGTCAACTGTAACCTAAATCGAAAACTAAAACTTTTGTGAGAGATCTGGCAATAAACCTGTTCGAATGAGGTATTGACATTTGAAATCTGTTCATAATTATAGGAGTAGTTGCAATATTAGTTATATTTTTGCAGTTTTATAGAGCAGATTCTTTTAAATACCCATATCATCTTAATTAATATTCTTTTATGCTTTCTTCTATTGGCTCTACTTTTAGCTTCTCGTTCTACGTTACAATTCTGATTTTATAAATTTTGGTTTTATTTTCAATTTTTTATAAGCATCTCATTTTTAAAATCATTTCGCGCTTATATTTTGAAGGCGGTGGACGTGTGTTTTGTGCGCTCTGAAATATTGGTGCTCAAAGCGTTCGACACTGCCCGTGCCATTTGAGATAAAAGTCTGTCCGCGAGCTCGGTTATCGCCAGCTAAGTGATACCTATTCAACTTCTTATCAGTCTAGTACTAATAATAAAATGTTACCAACGGGAAACGGCCTTGGTTTTGTAAACAATAATTATCGAACTGTGCCGCCACCAAATTTTACACAGTGTTCTCCAATAGTAAATTCAGCAATACCACAATTATATTTACAACAATCAGCGAATAACTCAATGCCTATAAATACTACATACTATTCACAGAATTCAGGAACAATTTCAAATACATATACAAACCCAAAACTCACAACAATAACAGCAACAAATGCAACAAGCTTCAAACCAACAATCGCATTCGTTTAAAATTATCCTCCGCTTAAAAGAATGCTATCTACCAGTGATGAGGAGACTGTAATTCCAACTGCTGAAAACCCATGGCAGGTAGTAAAAGGCGTTAAACGAAAAAGAAAAATTTCCCAACCAAGCAACCTGTAATGGAAGAAACTAACTTTAATAATAAATATGACATTCTAAATACAGACAATAACGAACCCTTAAACACAAACAACACTCAAGAGGATATTCCAAAACCTTCCCCTAGTTTTGTTTACGGGGTGGCTAATTTTTCGAAGATGAAGAAGAACTTAACTGATATTGTAGAAGAAGAAGGGTATACCACTAGAAGCTTAGCCAATGACACTGTTAAAATTAACTGTAATAGTCCGGATACGTACAGAAAAATGGTAAAGTTTATGTACTTATCAACCTAAGGAAGACAGAGCTTATAGAATTGTGGTAAGATATTTACATCACTCTATAGACATCCAAAAAATTAAAAATGTAATCACAAATCTATGCCACAAAATCAGAAATATCGTTAATGTTAAACAAAGGCAAACTAAAGCTCCTCTAAATATGTTTTTTGTTGACTTTGAACCAGCGAGCAACAATAGAGACATTTACAAAATACGCCACTTGCTAAACAGCGTAGTAGAAATCAAACCACCCAGAAGAAATTACAATATTATTCAGTGCACGAGGTGCCAGTTGTATGGCCAATCCAAAACTTATTGTAACCGTCCATTCATCTGCATCAAATGTGGTGGTCCTCACAGCACTATAAATTGCAAAATCAAGGACACTCCAGCTACGTGCTCTATGGCCACATCCGCAAATTATAAAGGGTTGAATACGTCCATCGTCTCTATAAAACACTTGAGTCCTAACAATGCTGTTAACACTTACCAACTCCAGAGAATGTAACTTTTGACCATCTTCTAATCCAACACGTTCCAATGCTGCAATGATACCGCAAATATCAACTCAGTATGAAATTACTAGATGAATTTAAAACACTTCCAACAACTATAACAAATAGCATGGTTTTGAACACTGTACAATGCTGATAGGAAGGAAATAATGGCTAAACACTTAGAATAGCCTATAGAACTCAAACGTTTAATGCAACATAAGAGAAGTCAAAACTCTATCACTATACACCAAATAGACATACTTTTAATTAGTGAAACCCACCTACTGATATTTAGAATACAAATTATAATATACCAACTAATCATCCTGACAACACAGCATGCTCACTGCAATATATAAACCTGCAAAGCTTGAAGCATAGCGAAATGGCAAACAGTCTGACCATGCTTTGACTCAAACGTTTCAAAATCATAGCAAAGCTATCTTTGGTCACCTGTCGATTGGTGAAATAGACATATTTTAATTAGTGAAACGGACCAACAGACGGACAACATGATAGAGCTCTTCGACTTAATAAAGGAATCAATTAAATATTACCTACTAGGTCATGAAGACTACCTAGCACATCAATCAAGGTCACGCACTATATACAACCTAAATCTGCAGTTTACTACAGACTATGCAAACTTGCCGCAAATTTATATCCAGTATTCAAAATCACAGAACACTTTGGTCACCTGTCGATTGGTGAAAACAAACAAAACCATACAAGAGAAAAAGTATACATTCCTATCCACGGGCACCCCAACCTATTGGCCGACTGATTTAAACAAAACACCAGATTTGCTGGATTTATTTGTAAAAAATGGAATTGCTCGCTCCTATATGGATATAGAACCGAACTATGACCTGTCTTCGGATCATACGCCTATAATTGCAACGATTGGCACATCAGTATTAAATGTTAAAAATATACCCAGATTACACATCTAAAAGACTGGCTGGGGAGTCTATAAAGACATACTCAATGAAACTATAGATCTAAAAGTATCCCTTAAGAATATTGTTGAATTAGAGGAAGCCATAAATACACTAATTTCACTCCTACAACAAGCAGCAAGTCGTGCAACACCGAAATTGAAAGCCCAAGATCAACATCTCATTTGAAATTAAAAAACTGATCAAAGAGGAAAAAAAAAGCCAGAGCAAAATGGTATCGGTTCATTCACCAGATGACAAAACTATTTACAATCAACTAAGCAACAAACTCAAAACTAAGATTAAAGAAACGCAAGACAAGTCATTTCAGGATTACGTTACTAACTCAATCGTTATGACAATTCTATTTGGCAACCAATAAAGGCTTCTGGCAAACCAACGCAAGCTAATCTCCCAATTCGCACCTGGGAATTGGCCTAGAAGCAAAAAGTAAAAGGCCGACATATTTGCTGTACACCTAGCTGGAGTATTTAGCCTTCAAAATGCTGTATCATCACAAGATATGTTAGCAGATATGCAAAATCATGTGAAAAGTACTGGGCATTTAAAACTAATTACCTCAAAAGAAATTTAAAAAAATCACTTGTTTAAAAACCAAAAAATCGCTTGGACCTGATCAAATGACTCCAAAAATGCTAAAAGAACTCCCCAGAAAAGCTATTGTAATCCTTACTTACATATTTAATGGAATACTTCGTCTACACTACTGGCCTACTCAGCTAACCGTGACCTAAGTAATATTAATATCCAAACCTGGTAAAAATTTACACAATGTTTCTTTATACAGACCTATAAGTCTCCTATCTACTATTTCCAAACTTCTACTCCCCAGAATCAATCCCCTCCTGGATGTTATTCCAAACCACCAGTTCGGGTTTCGTCATTCCCATTCCACAATCCAATAGTGCCATCGAGTTGTACAAACAACATTGCACATCCGTACTTCTTGATATAAGCATGGCTTTTGATAAGCTATGGCATGATGGTCTACTTTACAAAATTAAGCAAGCCATTCTATCTTATCATGAAATCCTTAAATCTTACTTAAATGATCGTCAATTCCGAACTAAAGTAAATGGAGAATTCTCAAACAATTTTCCAATCAAGGCTGGGGTTCCACAAGGCAGTGTGTTGGGTCCCGTGCTTTACCTTCTGTACACATCAGATATACCTGTTACACCTAATACTATAATCGCAACCTTCGCGGGCGATACAACCATCCTTGAAGCCATGAAGACCCAATAACTGCATCCTCATATGCACAATCAGACCGAAATCTTGTAAAATATTGGATAAACAGATGGTACATAAAAAATCAATGAGAGTAAATCAACTCAAGTAACATTTACGCTAAAAAAAGGCCATTGTCCACCAGTTAGCACCAATAACATGCCTATGCCTGCATCACCTTCAATACGTTATTTAGGAATATACCTCGATCAAAAACTTACTTGAAAGGAGCATATCCTAAAGAAGAAGAAACAAATTGACTTACGATTTAAGGAACTAAATTGGCTGATTGGAAGAAAATCCCGTTTGTCACTAGAAAATAAAATCTTGATTTATAAGGTAGTAATCAGACCTATCTGGACTTACGGCATTGAGTTATGGGGATGCGACAGTATGGCAAACACCGATATTATCCAAAGGTTCACAATCCAAGATCCTTAGGGCGATGACTGACACACCATGGTTTTTGTTTTATTTGCTCACCTATTCTTCTATCGTCTGTAGTTATTGACCCTAAATATTTAAATTTTTGTTATTGGTTTAGTTTTTTACCTTCTATTGTTTAAATGCATTTTTGTAGTTTTTCTCATATTATCACAGACTACCTTTTTTATTTATTTGCAAATTGAAATTTTTGTAATTCTCTTTTGCATATTTCGAGGTTATTGTTGGTATTTTTTTTATTCTTTTCAATTGTATAAAGCAGTTTACTTATTTAAATTTATAAATCACTTCATAAGGCTTAATTTTTTGTTTTGCTGATTTCAGTGACTCTTCTAGGACTAATAAATTAATAATGGGATTAGTATTCATCCTTGTCTTACACCTGATGTTGTTTTAAATAGATTATATTTGTGTTACCTTATTCTGATGCAAATATGTGTATTTAAATATAGATTTTGTATGATTCTAAATAATGTATGTGGTACTATTTCTTTACGTAGTGTCGCCTAGATGTTTTCCATTTCAATTTGCGTTGACCTTTTCTATATCTATGAAGCACATATGTAATTTTCTACTTTTTTGGTTGCGTTTTCTTCTATTTGCCTCTTTATGAATTTTCCATTATTTACCTAACTCCAAATTGCATTTCTTTGAGCATCTAAATCTATTGTTCTAGCATATATTTTAGTTATAGTACTTACAAGGTTTTTTCTCTATAGTGCCGTTGGTTTCTGTCGCCTCTTTTAAATATTGGGATTATAATACCCATTCTCCATTCCCTGGGTATAACTTCTTTTAGTTCTTGATTTATTATTTGTCTTAGTGCAGTTTCCCTTAATGCTTTTAACATATCTGTAGTTGTCATGCGGTGGGTTTTTATGATTATTTTTTCAATTTTTTCATGTTTATTTCTTTTAAATGATATTTTCATTCCTATTTAACAGCTCCATGAAATAATATTTTAATCTTTCCATTATTTTGTCTTCGTCTTTTATGATGTTTAATATATTTCATTATTCAGGTCTTTTCTAACTAATTCGTCCTGACATGCCAAAGAAGGGTTTTTAAATTTTAATTTTATTTTTTTAAACTGTCTCTCTAAAATCCGTCTCTTATTTTCCTATTCCCTTTTTTAATATCTTTTTAACTTGACTTCTTTAGTTCCTGTATGCTTTACAGTTCTCTGAACTTTTGTTTTAAAATACTTTCTCTATTTTTGCTTCTTTTCCTGTACTGCTTACTTTATTTTTTTCGTTTATCAGTCTGTTCTACTAGAAATTCTATTAATTATCTTAATTAAAGCACAACTGACCTCAGCTGCTTCTAAAATCGTATTAAATAATTATCTATACTTTTTGAAATAAAAATAAATAGTTATTTGTTACTATCTTCCTCAATCTATCTAAAAATTATTTTTTAATTTCTTTGTTTCTTAGCTTACAATACTTAATTATTTTTCTTTTCGTTTATTTTTTTATTTCTTTTCCTGCTTATTTACATTTATTTTCAACAAAAAGTGATTGTTTTCTAGTCGGTGCCCCTTTCTTAGTCTTTAATTTTTAATTATGTTCTATGTGCTTTTATTTATAAGGAAATAATCAATTATTAATTTACAATTTGTGTTTTCTTGTTATTTTGTGGATGTTTTTTACAAAGTATGTTTTCAACTTTGTGGAATCGATAAATTTGGAGCCTCTACAAGGATATCTCGTACAGCACCAATGTTCTATACATTTCTTGCATTACGACGTCTTGGTATTTACACATTGTAAAGACTAAAACTCCTTTCAAATTTTTTGACGAATAGCAAGCGCAGAAGGGCAATTATGTGGATCATAGGTTTGTTGAATGTTCACAAAAAAATGTCTATTTTCATAAAACTATTTCAATAACCAACCGCTCTTAGAGCATATATTTAACTATAACAAATTGTCAGAGTATACTAAACATAAATAACAACTAGTGACAGTTATAACCATGGTTGACATTTTATTTTAAATTTATGTTATTTTTATTATAAATCATTTACAATGCTAAGAAATGAGAATTCTCAAATTATTAAAGCTCGTATAAAATGAATAATAATAATATAATAATAATAATAATAATAATAATAATAATAATAATAATAATAATAGCTCCCCGTAATAGGCCACGAAAGCCGCCTTTGGGGTCGTAACAGGATAGGTCTGCTACAAACTAGAGCCTACGGTACGCAAGGGTAGTAACATGGCTAGCGCTACGTACCGACCGCCTATTATTACCCAAGAGTTTGACCTCCAGGTACTAATTTATTGCAGCCAGAGTCGAGCTGGGCCGTAAAAATTTGAACCCGCATCTCTAGGTTTCGTAATCTAGTGACCTATCCACTAGATCACTACGGCTCTCGTATAAAAATAGTTACACGAGTAAAAGTACAAAACTACAACATATGGAGATATAAGAAAGTAGAATTGGAGAAGGAAAAAATCTATTTTTCAAAGAAGTGCAATACAACATTTACAAAAATAGTGATAAATTGATAGTTCCAGAAGTCCTCAACAGAACAGTCTAGAATAGAAACCAGGGAATCGAGTGGTACATAGGAAAAAGGACAGAAATTGAAAAAATAGTAGAAACAGAATTATAGAGGTGTACTTGAAAAACAAACATGTACTTAAGAATTAGAGCTTAGAAAAACGACAACTTGGCGTATTTTGCAAAAAGATTTGGGTCTTCACCCATATGAAATTGTGTTAACTCAAAAACTGAAGCCACTGGACTATCATAAGCGCCGCGAATTTGCTACTTGGACTTTAGACTAACTTGAAACAGAGTTATCTTCTCAGATGATCTTCATATGTTGACAAAGAAAATTTTCATTTGTTATGTGAAAACAATCCACAATGATTTAAGAGAAGCCCTTTCATTCACCAAAGATTACTGTATGGTGTGGACTATAATGTGGTCGCATCATTAAACTATTCTGTTCCAAAACGAGGAAGGAGATGCAGTTGCAGTGACTGGTGAGCGGTACTGATTGATGTTAACAGATTTTTTGTGGCCAAATTTAATAAAATTTATTTGGAGAACATGTGGTTCCAACAAGACGGTGGGTGTGTGCGTGAAGTCGAGGTGGACACTTAAATGATGTATTATTCATAACATAATAAACTACCCTTCAAAATATTATAAAAGGTTTGGTTGTATCTGAAACAGTTTTTATTTTATTTTATCTTAAAGTCACATCGTTCTTATTGGAAAACTTTACATATGCTTCATATGTCTTTTTCTAGTTTATTTTTATTTTTGTACTTCTTTGTTTGTATAAATAATTTATAATGTAATTTTTTCCAAAATTTTTATTTATTTAATGTGACACCAACTAAGGTGAAATTGGCTTGAATTATTGCCAAAAGCATATTAACACTCAAAATTTTATATTTGAGACTTTAATATGTCTAACCGCTAAACTTTAATTCTATTATGTCTTGGCATCTAAAGAGCTACACTTAACTACGATATCTCTATACTTCTTACTCATTCATAACACAATAGCATGGTAATAGAAAACTTATTTTTGAGTGCTAAACTGCACTAAGGCAACTATATTTTCTAATGAATGATTTAAAAGTTTTTCTAATGCAGTGTACACTGTTAAAAGAATATATCAGTGACCGAATTCAGGACTATAAAATGAGTACGCCATGCCTACGGTAGTCTAAAGTCTATATGTGTCATATAAGTAATAGGTAATCAGCACTGGACTAATAAAGTAAAGTTTTTATAGATAGACGTCAGCTCTACATTAATAAATTTAACAGAATGCAATCAATGAGAATTTGACAAAAATTGACGTGGACAAAGATAGGATATTCAAGTTTATTCAGTTTTGTGTAGCTCAAGTCAAATACACAGACACAGAACAAGTAGGTATAAACAATTAAAATATAATCTACTATGACAAAATTATTTATAATCTGTAGTAATCTTTTGTAAATGGATAATAGCACATCACCTTTTGCATAAGGAATAACTATGGCAAGGGTACGATATGCATCTGAAGGCATTGGTACTAGATCTTATGTGTAATAAAATAACAATTTTTCAGCAGAAATCTTCAAGATGTCTATAACAAATTGACTTTTCCTTACCAGATTAAAAAGGTAACATTTCCCTGTTAGTTTAGAATTATTTGCAAAGAACGGATAGAGTTTTTATAAAGAAGAAGATTGCGAAAAAGGGAAGAAGGTTGATGTAAGCGTCTTTGTTTACAGAAATAGGCTCGCTAAAAAACAAAAATTAATGTTTGTGATTTGCTGGTAAACAATATATATTTAAACTCGTGTTATATTTTTCAAAGATAAATATGCATGCATCTTCTACACAGAAGGATACATGGACATCAAACAGATTTTTTTACAATATTATCAACAATAACAGCTGAGAAGGTATCAGAAAAAACTGAATCTTGAGGGATACCGTTTTCTTGAATTCGTTAATTTGTTGCATTTGACATCACTAGCTCTAGTTCCATAGATAAACCGCTCAATTTGGATACACAAAACTCTTTCTTTCTTTGCTGTCATTAAAATAAATTGTACTTACTTTTTGCTTCAGATATTGTATAAAGACTATTATTTCAAGTGGATGTTAGTTAAGTAGTACGTAAAGCAACGATGCGGTTATTAAAAAAATAAGTATAAAATTAATAAATAATAATGCCACATAATACCATCATTAACACATTTAAAGTGCCTAAAATTATAGAAAGTAATAATATAAAAAATTTCTCCCACATTATGTAATTTATAATTTTTAATGGGAAAAATAAAATAATAATTTCGTATTTAATAAAAATAAATTTTTTTCTGAATTTTGCGAAGTATTCTAACAGGCACTTCGATGTTTCCACGTTATTTTGTCAAGCCTCTATATACGACATCGCCGCTGTATTTTAGGAAATCCCACTAGCCAACAGCGATAGTTTAAATGAACTAAAAACCTTTGTGATTCAGCTACAGATCATGTAAATGAATCCAGAAACCACAATGACTCACAATACCGCATAGCGTGCCACTAACACCTAAAGCGTACGCGTAATATGATACTTCGCAATAATTTTGAGCCCGTTGCGTGTTGATTTTAGGTGGTTTCGAACAATATTGCTAACGAGGTAATAATTAGCTAACATTTCAGATTATAAACCATGTTCATCTAGCACATAATGTAGTTTAGATATGTTTATGTTTGATTCATGAAATTATAGTCGACACAAATCAGGAATTATCTATTTTGTAAAATTAATTTTTGGTACACACAAAACATGTCTGTTAGGAAATGCTTGTTTCATTTTAGACGATTTTTTTAGCTACACCTACTGCTTGCTCCCATGATAACCAATCTGCAGCTTTTATTCTCACTTATTTATCAAGTGAATTTTAGTTTTAAAAATTTTTGATTATTTATTTTAAGCATATGCAAATTAATTAATATTTAGTTATATATCAATTAATAAATGTAGTCGCATGGGTTAATTTTTAACTTTATAAGTTTATATAGTTACACAAGTTGTATTAATTGTGTCTTCTTTAAGTTCAATAAAACGTTTTGCGTAATTTTTTTATTACTATAACGTCAATAATTTTGCAATGTTTTATTCGTAAGAGAAGTGGCGTTTAGGCTATTGTAATTTAATGGAAAGTTTGTGTATTTTGGTAAAAGAAAACATATGTTAGTTTGTTTAAATTATGTATTTGTTGTTAAAGGACAAGTTGCTTTAATCTTTCAAAAACAAATGATATATTAATGAGTTGGAGGGGTGTAATGCAGATATTAACATTTTCAAATAGTCAAAGAACGCCAGCGTATTCCACGCCAAGCGTTAGAACTTTACCATTACCAAATAGTCAAAAAGATATGCAATGTAGAGTCACTAGCTATAACTTAATAAACCATAGTTCTAAATGCTTTTTGTCCATTAGGGTCATCGAGGCAAATTTAATTTTTTTTTAGGTTGCATTGCCGGTAAGCCAAAAGGGGTAACTTACATGCATGTCCAATCTCCGATTAGGTAACATAAAAGGCAGTTTCACATAATCAATAACCTACGATGATTCATAAAATTAACCGAATCTTACAAAGCTAGTATGCCATCCTTTTGTGTTGGAAAATCGCCTATGTGGTGTGGGTACAAAAGAAACCAAATTTACGGCATACACAAGACATACAGATAATTTAACCATCAGATAACTGCTAACAGGGCAACTCACAGAAAGAAAAGATCTATTAAAATTCTAGGCAAAGTATGACCTTGAAAAAGAAATGAGTGTGGCGAGGTGAGCGGTTAGTCTAGAAATGCACCAGGACTGCTAACTGTTGACTGAGGAAAACAAAATTACAAGAAGTTAAATACCCAAGCACTACTGAACGACATTAAGCACGGCAGCGCTAGCTTTTTGAGGGGTTGTGAACGTCAACCTCATCTGCACACGGTACACCCTGCTACATAACGAGGCTCTGGAAACCAAGCACAGGCGATTTAACCTGAAAAGAGAGGCGTGTATGAGGAAATGCAAACATTTGTACTTGATAGAATAAAAGTAAGACCGACGAAGAGGAAAACAGGAAACCCCTTTAAAGAAAAGCAGTGTTATAATAATGTCTTCGAAAGTTAAACACATAGCCAGAAGTAGAATAGTCCCCCATTCAAATTTCCGGAAGGGGCAACCAAAGAAGGCAAAATAAGGAATAGAAACAGACATTGCTTGCTGGAACCTAAGAATGTTTCTTTAGTGTGGAAAATTTAAAAATCTCAAATATAAAATGCAAATAAAACAAGATGGGTGTAAGTGAAATGAAGTAGTCCCAGCAAGGTGACATGTGGTTCGATGAATACAGAATAATATACACCGAATCAACAAGAGACGGCAGTGGAGGGGTTAGATTAGTTTTAAACAAAAACTTAGGACAGAGAGTAGTAGAATATACATAATATAACAAAAGACTATTAAAGGTTAGATTAAAAACAAAGTCCAAAGACACGGAAATAATACTACATGTTAACAAGCCATGAACATGAATAAATTGAAAGCATGTATGAAAATATAGACATGCGAAAGGAGATGAAAATCTTTTACTGGAATTAAACAGTAGAAGAAAGAGAAGAAGACAATATAGTAAGCTAGGAAAAGGAAACTCAAGGAGAGAAAGGTTTTTAGAGTTTTGTGTTAAACATCAACTATCATCAATACAATATTCCAACAACATCCGAGAGAACATACACTTGAAAGACGACAGGAGACGTAAAAGTATCAGATTAAATACATAACATTATTTAAAAGATTCAGAACCAAGCTAAAGACTCCAGAAGCTACTCGGAGCCAAATATCGACAGCAACCATTAATTATGTAGTCATAATTAAATATAGGCTAAACTTAAAGTAGATAAAGAAAAAAGAAATAACAAAATAAAATCTCAAAAATCTAAAAGATAAAGAAAAAGTAATGTTCCTACAAAAAGCAATAAAACAAGAAATAAACAAAAACGTGCAGCAAAACGACAATATTGTTAAAAGCTAAAAACAAGTAAAGCTATGAATATTGGAAGAAACAAAAATTATTGGCAAAAGTGTTGAACTTTAGCAATATGCTCTTGAAACCACTCTTGAACAAGGTCAATGTTGTAAATAAATTATCATCCTCGAATATGCTATTTTCACATAAAAATGAGTGGTTGTAGTTACCCAAGAGTTCTTTATGCACTGGTGCTGCGACCCAACTTTGTAATGTGAGACAGAGGGGGGCTGCCAAATACCATGGTGTAGCGCCCCCGACCATAACAGTGCTGTCATCATGTTTGACAGTCGGGTGGAGAGTTTATTCCGTATACTCCAGAGAGTGTTTTTCAGACAAACTTGCGTCCAGTGGTAAGAAAGAAGGTAAACAGCAACTGGTTCGATCAAACGAGTTCTAAAACATCCAGTTTTTGTGGCATTACACCATGCAAGTTCTTGAATATGCAGTTCCTCCCTCACTGTTTTAGATCACATCGGGGTGTTTAGTAGCTGATTAAGTTCTGCAGTTACTTTGTCGGCCGCTTCAAACTCCAGAAGTCCCTATCCTGCAGCTTTGCCTATCGACCACTATTATGCTTTGCTGATCCTGTTTTATCATGCACTGTGTATGCCGTCATGACTTTCGACAACAGCATAGTGCGTTTTAAGTACTACGACCCATACTCGCAATATGCTCGCACATGCACATGCTCGTGTATGTCTATAATTCAATGTTATATAAATAAAAAATTTATAAAAATCATTTGTACAATCAAAAAAAAACATTTATAATAGAAATACTTTAGAAAACGCTAGTACTTAGTGTTGAGATTTTTAAATGTAAAAAGGAAAGAAAAAGGAAGACATATTTTAAAGAGACAAAAATGATCAGAAAATAAGTGATTATGCAAGAAATATGGCGTAATAAAAGTAACTGGTTAAAATATTGCAAAGTTAGAAGACAACAATGTACGACAAAAATTAGAAGTAGTGAAAAAATAAATTATATAAAAATAAACAGCAAGAGAAAATAGTAGATACAAAGAACAGCTTAAAACAAGCTGAGATACAAGCTGAAATGCAGTTTATAGATCCACAAACAAAACAAAATAAAAAATACAGATTACAAAGTAAATAATAGAAAACCATCAAAAACATACAAACGCACATAAAGATAAAAACGAGAAAAATACAGAATATCGGGAAATAAAATGAACTAAGAAGTAAAAAAAGATAAAAACAGTTTATTGGAAATAAGTACAAAGTAATAGATAAAAACGTAAATGATCATAATATAATGGCATATAAAATATTCTTAGAAAACGTAAGAGAAAGAACTTTGCAACAAAGAACTATTCTTATAGAGCAGCAAAATATTTGTTAAATGAAAAAGAAAACCTTGTTATACAAAAAGAAGAAAATGGAGAAAATTTAATTTGATAAAACAGTGACAGACTTCAGAAATAACCAGGTGTTTATGAATGAACATAATAATGTGAAAATCGCCAAACTGCCCAATATCATATATTAAATATACTCATACACAGTCGAATAGAAAATAAAATAAAAAAGAATTTGAAAGGCGATCAGTGTGGTGTAAGGGATCTACAGTATCGCTAACGTTACTTAATACATACATAGGAAATGTACTGACCGAAGTGAAAAATGATACTAATTGAGGAGAGATAATATATATGAAGAACTAGAAGAAACATTGAACGAAGTGCCGCGTATGCTAAAACAAACATAACAAAAATAATGATTTCGTGAACATAGACATATATTACAGCACAACAATCTGTTAGAAATTATATTAAAGGGAAGAATAACAAGTAAAATGCAAGGACGAAATCAAAAATGGGGTACATACAGCAAATCATAAAAGATGCCAGGTGCAACAGATACACAGGATTAAAAAGTTTAACCAAGGACTGTCAATAATGAAATCTATAACAAACCAATCAATTGATTTATATTGAGAACGAAGGAAGAAACTTATATAAAAAACAAATTTCTTTTAAAATTTTTTATGTAAAATATTTGCTAATAATTTTTTATTATTTAATAAATATTTTATAGTTTTTAATTTTTAAATAGCATCATCAAGGGAATCGAAAGTGGGCCACTGGTTAAATGTATCAATGTTGAGAATTAAACCAAAAACTCTTATATACATAAAAATATAGCAAATAATAGAGTGCCTCAAACGAATTATACTGGAACCTAGAACACAAATTTAAAAAGAAATAAACAAGTTAAAGATAACATAAAGCTGAAAGCTATATAACAAAATAGCAGATAATGATAATTAATATAGTGAGAAAATATCCCCAATATTTAAACTTTACACGGGCGAAAGGCCAAATACTAACATAAAGATAAATAACCGCAAAATACAAAACTCCCCAATGATAAAGAACCACGAAAGTTACTAAAGAAAACGACTGCATTAAACATGGATGAGAATAAAGAACCTACATTAACGGACACAATTAACAAATTAATTTCAATGGGCAAAAATGGACTACACGAACACCACCATATGATATGATAAATAAATTGGAAGAAACTATAAAACATCAAGAAATAAAAATATCAATGCTGGAAAATAAAAAAATAAAACACAAAAAAAAACAAAAAATTTCTTTATGAAAAAATAGGCAGGAAATCAAAGTCAACATATTAAATGACGAAATAAATTTTATAAGCAAAACAAGAATACGGAAGGATTACAGAAAAAGAGCGATCAGTAGGATTAACAACAAAAATCAAGAAATTCTAAAGAATTTACATTACCTGAAGAACAAAGTAATTTGGATAAATGAAGACATGGACAAAAAACAAGAGACACTAGAAAGAAACTAATACCTCGCATAATAAAGGCAAGAAAAAAAACTATTATTCAAGATGAACTAATAATAAATTGAGAGGAACAAGAAATAGATAAACTGTAAAAATATAAAAATAAAATGAATAAATATGCAGCAAATAGAGAAGAAACTAAAGATGGTAAAAGAAAAAAAATGAAAACTTCTCTAAAGAGATACTACACAAAGAAAAAAATCTGAAATGGAATCAATATTGCGCTCAGACTGTTAGTATCTTATAAGAAAATAGAAGAGGAATAGAAGAAGAAGAGACTAAAAGATAAAACAACATATATGGTGGTAGTAGAAAAGGATATACTATATAAGATCCGTGCATTTATTACAAATACAAGACTATATCGGAAAAATCTAAAAAACCAACAGAAGTTTATAGTCGTGTTAAAAATAGAATAGCGAAACGCAAAGAAATGGGACAAAAAGCGGTTAAATAGGAAATACAATACACAAAAAGTTTTTTATATGGAAAAATAGAATATAAAAAAGAAGAAAACGATAAGTAGAATCAAGTTCAAAGATAAAAAAATACATAATATTATGTAGAGATGGTCAGGGAAAAATAAAATCAACCATATATTAATACAAAAACAAGGTAATCTTAAGTAAAGAATCTAAAATCATAAAGGGATACTAATGCTGACTACGACCATTACTTAGTCATAAGAAAACTGAAGCAAATTACAATCAATTAATAAAAAACATCCGAAAAAGTACAATAATAAATTTTATGTAGAGAAACTTAGCTAAGAGAATTACATCAAACGATATAAATATTTTACAATAAAAATTTAAAAAAAAAGAAAAAATATAATAGTAATGAAGAATGGGATAACATAAAACAAGTCACCCAGACTAATAATAAGATATAAACCAAAAAAATAAATGGTTTGATCATAAATGTATAGAGAAAAATAAATTTAAAAAACGCAAAATAAAAATGGGTGTAGACAAAAAGAAAAGAACATGAAGAACGGCATAAAAAGTTAAAAAAGCGTGTAATTTTTATAAACAATAAAAGAATGCCTGGATCAAAGATAAGATGGAAAAACATCAATTTAACTGAGCAAACAACACAAAATCTTCTACAAGGAAATAAAAGAAGAAAAACCGAAGTAGCACATTAAGGCAAGAGGAATGAAGAACGGAAAGGTAGAATTGAGCAAGAACCACATGCCGTTAAAAAATATGGGCGAACTGCTTTCACCAAATACTTAATAGCAAGAAAAAAAATTCAAAAAAATTAAGAATGAATAAATACAAAAATCAATGTATGAAGAATTTATGCAAATAGATAAACAGCATTACAAGTGGAAAAATACCAGGAAAAAACTCAATACATAGAGAACTTATAAAAAAGGAAGGTCAAAATTACATAACCGAGTATACGTAATAATAACGAATGTATGAAGAGTGAACAGAGACCTAATAAATGAAAAAATAATGAATAATTGTAACTATTAAAAAGAAGGAAGACTAAAATACCAGAATTAGTGAGGCATTACTCTATTTAATACTATTTACAAAGTTTTACATCAATGATAAGCAAACAATTACTTACATACACAAATAACATAATAGGGAATTGCCATTGTGGATTTATCTTTGGAAAATCAACAGTAGATGCACTACACGTAATTAAACAAATAATCTAATGAAAACTTATACAGGCTTTTGACAGAGTATATAAAAAGAGTTGATCAAAACAATGAAGACTATGACAATTAATAAGACTAATAGAAAATTCTACTAACCATTAAAAGCCATACAAATAAATTTGAGGAAAAAAATGAAATAAAACAAGGTAACATATTATCTACAACATTATTTAACATTGGATTAGGAAAGTCTTAAAATATATAGATCGTAAAGGAAGTATAATAAATAAACTAATACAAATACTTGCATATGCGAACGATTTTAGAACAATAAAAACGGAAACACTAAAGATAGGTTTGAAAATAACTGAAGCTAAAACAAAATACACAAAATGCTAGAGAAGTACACAAATCACAAAGAGCCATTTACAAATTGACCACTAGAAATTTGAAGAAGTGTGTAATTTCACATACGTTGGAATACGTCAAATAACGACTAAAACAAAAACAAAAATATAGAAAGGTACAATAAAGCCAGTAATTACATATGATGATGAAGTGGTGACTGTCACAAAGAGAGAAGAACTGCAAATTTTTGAACGTAAAATCCTATGTGCTGTACTAGAACCTACAAAGATTAATTACGACAAAAAAGTAAGACCGACGATGAATCAAGAAATACTAAAAGAGATAAGAAAGGAAGATATAGTTAAATTTATAAAAGCCCTGAAAATCCGATGGCTAGTGTCACGTTATGTGAAGCGGAAGCAATAGAAAAGAGAAGACCAAAAAGTAGACGGCTTGATAAAGTAATAAGAGATCTACGAACAATGGAACTTACACAATGAAAAACGATTACAAAAGATAGAAAAAAACGAGGACAAATGTTGGACAAAGCAAAAACACACTGTAACATAAATTATAATAGTGAAATGATTTATGTGCTATATGGGGACTGACCTTCCCATTAAATAGATTTAAACACTTTCAATGAACCAGCTTTATTCCTTACAGGAATTTTATGTTAATAATAATATCGTCATTTGCTGGTATAAAAATTCTCGTAAATATTCCATCGTCCATTTCTATACACATTAGTATTGGTAATGCAAGTGTTATTCTGTTTATTAAGGTATTTTACACTAGAATTGTAATTTTTTTCCTTAAGTAAAGCTAAAGTTTGCTTTTAGTTATATTTGAATTGGTGTTCGTTAGTTAACAGCTCTTTAAACAATATTATATTGCACGTGCACTTAATCTTAGTTATAAGAGAAAAATACGTAATATTATCTTTGGTCAACTAATATTTTGCAGACTTATTTTGAAGTTACAAACTTCTTTGACCTAATCTCAAATGGCATCAAGCCCATACATCGAAGTAATTTTCAGAATTTTTCCGAGCTCGAGCATTGGACGGAGCCACCGGAATTTGGCGCACCTCCTGCACTGCCGAACCATAAAACGAGAGTAATGCTTGCAGGTCAGTTTTCCGTCTTGCTGCAAATAACACTGGAAAGTTTTGCGGAACTAAGAGCATAGAAAAATGGGTTTCTATTTTATCAAAGTTGGAGATGTTATCTATAGTTGCTAGACGACGGTTTAAAAGTGCCCATGCTCTTACAGTTGGCTGCGAGCGGAACGAGATATCGCGTAACGAATCTCCTCGGCAATTTCTTTTATCTCGGTCTTTCTGTTTTTCAATTTTATTGTAGTGGGATATTTTTAATTTCGCTGGCGGTGCGAGCGTGCTGGTGACTGGTTGCGAGATTAATATAAAGTAAATACAAGAAAACTGCTTGTTTTCATGTCGATAAGATCTGCTGTTACCATGTTTTTAAACCTGTCTTTTTTAACTTTTAACTCTATATGTAATGGTGATCATTTGTCTGCTTATTTCTTATAATTTAAAAAAATTAAAATACAAAAGCAGTTTATTAAGTTGTACTAATGAATAAACTAAAATACTCTCAAATATATCTATATAAAATTATTTTCATAACTAACACCTCAAATGGTGTCTAATATTGTTCTTTCTTTTAAAGTGTCGTTTCATCACCGAACTTTGACGAGCAACATAAGAGTCACATTTTAGCGATATCAATCATATTATAGTACTAACCTTGCCTAACAGTTCAGTTTGTTGTCTTCCCTGAAATCCATATAGATCGTTTCGTAATAGTTTTCCACAACTTTCTGTAAAAGATCCGAAAAGTGTTTATGCTTTTAGTGAAACTCGAATCTCAACACTGAGAATAGTATAGGGCAACATAATGCTTTGGAAAGCTATGCTTTACTTACTTAATATGATCTTGAGTATTATTAACAATTTTTGTTAATTTACAGATATAGTTCTAATTTTACAGTCAAAATATTTGCGGTCATTTATGTTCTGAAAACTTTTCCATTTTTCATTATATCTTGTTCCACATCAATCATAAAAATTAAAATTTTATACATTTTTGTCTAAAAATGAGACAACCAATACCCCGTCCTATACAATGAACTCCCACACATCCGTGCAACTACAGCCAAATAATGCTAATCTATACCAACATGTCCCTAATTTTGTTACTCGCACTAAATCCAACGACCCAACCTCAAACAAAAATCCATCGGAAAGTGATGAATCTAATTCTGTAATCATGGACGAAGAAAACATAGAATCAAGCTCACAAAAACCCAAACATGCGTGACAAACAGTCAAAAAACGAAAAAGAAACTCGCAACCACATTCAACAAATAAACAAACTACTCCTATAACTACTTCCAATGGATTCGAGGTACTCTCACAAATTTCAAGCAACAGTGCAAACCTGAACCAAACATCCAGTACTCAGCAACCTAAAATCTCAAAACCACCACCTTTTTATATAAATAACTACAACGAAATGATCACAAATATAAATGCAGTACTAGAAAAAGAACAATATTACACAACACTGTTATTGAATAACACGATCAAAATCAATACCAACACGTCAGATTCCTACAGAAAACTCAAAACGCATCTTAACGGAAACATAATACAACACACCTACCAACTTAAGGAGGAAAGGTCATATAGAGTGGCTATACGAAATCTTCATCTTACGATTTCAACGAAAGTCATTAAAAAAGAACTAGGTAAATTAGGACATGAAGTTTGCAATATCATTAACATTCGTCACAGACTAACTAAGCAACAACTACCATTATTTATGGTAGACTTGAAACCTAAAGATAACAGTAAAACTATATTCGACGTAAAACATATCGATAATATCAAAGTCATAATCGAGCCGCCTAGAAAGAAGAATACGATACCGCAGTGCCTTTGTTGCCAGGATTACGGCCATACAAAGAGTTATTAGAACAAACCCTTTGCATGTGTTAAATGTGGTGGCGACCACGAAACTTCCACCTCTAAGAAACCTCAAAATACTCCAGCCAAATGTGCTCTTTGTAACGGAAATCACTCAGCTAACTATAAGGGATGCTCAGTGTACCAAGACTTACAGAGAGCCAGGAATGCCCCATTCAGAGGAACTTCGAATATAACGCGTCCACAACAGATACCGAATGAAAGCGAATTCCTCCCACTTCAAAACCATATTCACAACATAAACAACGACACTACAAATTCCTTCCAAAATAAACTATCCTACTCACTAATAACAGCAGGAAGAACTGACAACCTTCAAAATAACGATCAAGCATCTTCTATAAAACATATCCTGGCTAACTTTCTTAATGAATTTAAATCAATGTTCTCTCAACTAATTAGTCAGAACAGCATGGTCTTAAATATGCTCTCAACATTTATTAATAAACTAACATAAAAATGGCGACTTCGTTGCGCATCGCTGTCTGGAATGCTAATGGCATTTCTAACCTCATCCCAGAATTAATCTCATTCTTGCAATTACAAAATATTGATATATTATTAACTTCAGAAACCCACGCAACAACAGGAACAGTCATAAAAAGCCCGTTCTATACCACATACCTTACTAACCACTCCGATGATGCGGCGCACGGTGGGACAGCAGTTGTAATCAAAAATACATCACGAATGGGTGTCTTATTAGACCAATAAAATTCAAAGTACAAGCATAAAGGTGCATGTTCTCCCTGCTCCACTGATAATAGCAGCAGTTGACAGTCCTCCAAGACACTCTATCTCTACCAAAGAGTACGAGGAGTTTCTGCAAGCATTCGATACAAAATTCATCATAGGAGGCGACTAGAATGCTAAAAAATGTAGTAACACGTGGTATAACGAATACGTTCACACAAATAGAAGCAAATTTTGATCTCTCATCCGACCACTCCCCGGTCATAATTACCCTAAGCACTACAATTATCTACAAAGAGTCTACTCCAAAACTATCTACAAAACTCACCAACTGGGCCTACTTTAGGAATTTGTTAGAAGAAAACCTCAATCTTGCTCTAGAATTAAAAGCACTGAAGACCTTGACGAAGCGACAGAATAGCGACCCCCAACCCAATGGTTCATCAACAAATACACAACATTCCTCGCCACATTCGAGACCTTGTCTCCCAGAAACGGAAAGCACGAAAAAAGTGGCAAAGAACCAGAGATAGGTACGACAAAACCTTATTCAACCTATTTACACATCAACTACACAACGTGTTAATAGAATCAAAGAACAATACCTTTCAACATTATATTACTAATCTTTCACCTGACGATCGCACGTTGTGGAAAGCAACCAAAACAATCAAGCGACCAATTCCCACCATACCTCCCATCAAGAAACCGGACGACACTTGGGCCAGATCAGAAGAAGACAAGGCCGAAACAGTTGCTGAACATTTCGCTAACATTTTCACGACACCACAATTCCAACCGAATACCGACGATTCTGAAATTAATTCATTTCTGGAGGCTCCATGCCAATTGTCGTTACCAATCAATCCATTCTCACCAAGAGAAGTACGACAATAAATATTAGCCATCAATACCCGCAAAGCTCCAGGATACGATCTGATAGTGGGAGAAGTCCTTCAAAATCTTCCTAGAAAAGCCATAGTACTCCTCACCACAATCTTTAACAGCATCCTCAAGCTATGCCATTTCCCAACTCAGTGGAAGTTTGCCCAATTATTGCAATCGAGAAACCTGGAAAACCTCATTCACAACCTTCTTCTCGCTGTCTAATCAGTCTTTTACCCCTGACATCTAAGGTTTTTGAACGGTTACTCCCCAAGAGAATCCATAGTGAGATAGATCTAGAGCACATAATACCAAATTACCAATTCGGATTCCGCCAAGAACACTCGACGATTCATCAAACTTACAGAATCGTTATTAAAATAATAGAGAACCTCAAAACAAAACGAATTTGCTCAGCTTTTTGGATATTCAGCAGGAATTTGACAGGGTATGGCATGCAAGTCTACTATATAAAATTAAGCTCCACTTCCCGAGTCAATTATACTTGTCATTAAAGTCATACCTTTGCGACAGAACTTTTCAAATCAAGATCAATAGCACTGTGTCTACTTATCACAAGATTACTTCTGGAGTCCCGCAAGGCAGCGTTTGGGACCTCTTCTGTACTTACTGTGTACCTCTGATAGTCCTCTAACAAATAACACATTAATTGCAACGTTTGCCGACGATACGGCTATTCTCTCAAGCAGCGAAAATCCGGAAACAGCTATAGCATATCTACAAAATCACCTCAACACTCTTCAAGATTGGTTCGACAAATGGAGAATTACAGCGAACAGCGATAAATCTACTCATGTTACGTTTACCAATAGACGCATCGTGTGCCTACCCGTATTATTCAAAATAAATAAAATATTTTGGCTTACATCTAGACCAGAAATTACTTTGGAACACGCATATTAAGAAAAAAGAAAATAAATAGACTTAAAAATAAAACAGATGAACTGGCTGACGGGGAGACAATCTCAGCTCACATTACAAAATAAAATACTGCTGTATAAAATAATTTTAAAACCCATAGCCGATGCACCGTGGTATATCTCAAATGAAACTCTCCACAATGACCTTGGAATTCCTTATGTAGCGGAAGACATCAAAAGACTGGCTAAATCGTAAACCAAAAAATTGGCAGAGCATGCTAATCAACTCGTGGAACATCTGTCCAACCTACCGTCACCAGGAGGCTAAAAAGAAAATGGCTGCAGGACCTACCTCCTCACGATAATTAATTAATAATAGTTGAAATAAATATGGGGCTAAGGCACTGGCCGAATCCCCCTCATGTCATGTAATTAAAATCATAACATTTACTTATTACCTCTATAAGGAGTAGTTTGTAAATATTCAAAGTTGATAATAAAAAAATATAATTCTTTATGATTTTAGCTAATAATTTCGAATATACTTCCGATAAACATTGGTACTAATTAAATAATTTTTCTTATTCGGTACAAACTTTTACAATTAATACATTACTAGTTAATACTCATTTGACTCTTGTTGAGTAATGTTGTGCTTGCCCAATGTATAAAGTTAACGAACTAAAATTAAAATATGGCCCTAAGGCCATGAGTTTAAATAATACGTAATATAACGGGGCCTGTCGGCTACCAATTATGGTAGACAATAAATCATATGCAAGAGCTAAAGTTAGCACTCCAAATATCTGTGAATTAAAGGCTACAACAGATAATTGTCCATTAAAATAACTGTAACGACATTTTTTATTATTTAATCAATTTAACCCGCAAAATAAAAGTTTGAAAACAAAGAAAGAATGAATTCTCTGTCTTGGCAAGAAGCTTATTATAATAAAATAAAACATACGTATTTACCTTGAATAACTGTTGCTACAGTTAATCTGACAATTTTTTAACAAAACAATGGCTCGCAAAATCAAATAAAACCTGGACCCCGGCGTCGTTTAAGCTACCTATAATTTTTGGTCATGAAGCAATTAATTATCAGATGGCTGTGGGGAAGATGATCTTATCACTAAATTTCTACCAAACAATGTTGTTAAAAGTAAATAAAAAACAACTAATTTATTCAGAAAAAACATTTAGGAAAAAGATTAAACTATCGTACATATCAATCGAAATCAAAAAATCGTCTACAGTTGTGTTTAAGAATTTACATTCTGCAACTCTAGAGCAAGACATAAAATAAGATTTACAGATGGAGTTTACTATCAAAAATTAATATCAACCAACGTAGCACAAAAATTCCACTTTCTGCGGTCATTGTAAACTTACAACCTGTAAAAAATAACAAAGAATAACTTAAATCGCTCCAAAACAAAATAACAGTAGTAGAATCACAAGATGTATATATAGTATAATCATACTAAATGCTGCTATAATAGACCATATACGTACTTTAAGTGTGGTGGTGCACATGACACAAAAATCCGCGAGAAACATAGAAATACCCCAGCTAAATGAATCTTGAATAATGGTGCACATCCAGTCAACTAAAAAGAGTGTGGAATATACCACAAGCTTCAAAAATAATGCCGTATAGGATGTCTGAAAATACTAAAACTCATAAGTTTAGATTTATATATGCGCAATATATCAAAACAAAATAAAGGAAACTCTTTCACAATTTTTAAACAAACTTAAGAAAATATTTAACCAATTAATAAATCAAATTTGATAATCCATTGTTAGTACAAACATAGTACATAATGTCTAATTTCTTAATATTAACAATGTAAAATGCCAATGACTTTCAGACAAAAACAAAATAAAATTATTCTTATTTATACAACATAAACATACTCCATTAGATCATAAGGGAAAATACTTAACAAGAGAATGTAACACACAAAGCATCCTGATGTAATTATAATTATTGTGAGACCATTATCCATCACATATTACCCAAATATAAATTAGACGTCCTTCAGGCAACAACAATTTAAGCCAACATGTAAAATAATCTAACAAAAATATTTGGCATCTACTGTTTCCCAGACAATTATTACTAACGATCAACTTTAAACGTTTTTTGAATAATTGGATAAAAAAGTTTTATCATTGGCAGTAGTTTTAATGTAAAACACATTAAATTTGGATCACAGGTGTCAAACAACAAGACGTAGAGATTTTTATAAACTTATTGATAAAGAAGGGTGCCGCACAATATGCACGGATGAACTAACTTATTGGCCGTCCAACACGAAGAAATCGCCTAATCTATTGGATACTTTTGGTATTTTACATTAAAGTTTGATTTTAAAATCAAACCCCAATCATTGCTACCATCAGTACAACAATAATAAAAAAGCAAGTACTATACAATAAAGACATTGACTGGGAATTATTAAAGCAACCGATAAATCAGAAAATATCTCTAGATAATGTATGCAAAATATAACAAAGGGAATGTAATGGCTTTTCTCATCACTACCATCCAAGAAGTTGCCTGGAATGCAACTTCTGTATGTAAAATATAAAAACATGAAACGCAAAACATTACCCCAAAAATAATGGAATTGGCAACAGAAAAAAGAACAGTGCGAAGAAAATGGCAAACGAATCGGTGCCTTGTAGACAAAATCATCTATAACAAACTTACTAACAGACCAAAATCTAAAATATACGAGATATTGAATGAAATATTTACTACATATATAAAAATTATATCGTAGTAAAGGTTAATTAATCTGAAAAGCCACTTAAAGGTTTCACACGACACACTCTCATTTTCCAATTTATAAATTTGATAGCAATGAGGTAAGATCTAGTAGTCGCTAAACTGAGAAATTTTCACAATAACCCTCAAAAGCTTCGGAGTCATAGGTTGATTAACTTTATACAGAAATATAAGCCTCCAAAAGTCTCCGCCTATTTCAAATTTAAAATTGTGAAAAAGAGAAAATGGAATAAAATATCTAAATAAGCATAAATCACCAAGATTTGATTTAATAATTGAAAAAGCTTTAGCTGAGCTGTTTAGGTTTGGATTATTATTTATAAAAAATCTGTTTAATTATAATACTGAAACTGTAGAAACCGATTCAAGGACATGCATGGTAAATAGCAAACGAAAATCATTTTTTATGTATTATTAAATAACTCTTTTATATCAGCGACGTTGAAAGTTTTAAAAAATAAAGATCCTTTGCTAACAGAATGCATACCAAATTATCAATTTGAGTTCAGACGTTGTCATTATATAATTCAAGTGTTCTCTTTATATATAGTACTATTAAGAAACTTGTTCGGTAGCCTTCTAAAATGTCCGACTGGGGGTTGACAAAGTATAGCACAACGGTGTTTCATTTATATTTAAGCAATATATGCAGTTACTAACAACTGATGGTATCGTTTTTGCCACACTACTTATCAAGTCACACATGGAGAGAATCTATTACGAATACACTTTATCAACTCATGCGTCCCTCGAGATAGTATATTAAATCTAATTATGTATCTAATCTACACAATTAAGTTGCTCACAATTGCGTATGTTTATATTGAAATAACTAGACACTTGAAAGGTTGGCTAAGTCGGCCGAAAATTAACGTTAATCAAAATAAGTCTACTTATGCGATTTTACGTTAAGAAGGCAACAGTGTTTTCCTGTTTTTATAAATAACGTAGAAATACTGGAGGTAAGTAAAAACTGGTATTTGACGACATTTTTTTTTTTAATAGGGGTTATACCAGATCAGCATTACATTTGCTATTACATGGCAAGGTTAAAAGATTTTTAACATTTATATCACTAAAATAGATAGTTCATTGTGATTTTGACAATTAAATTAGTTATTCTCACTATTTAGGACATCAATAGGTAACTTCCTTTTAAGTCTGATGTGTAAGTTTTCAGTGACCAAGTTGTAGTTAACCGCACCACTGCATTGATTTATGTTATCATAAAATTTTTGGGCTGTTTTCTTTATGAATTCTTCCACTGTCAGGATTCCTGTTTCTCGGTGGAGCTGCGAGCTTCTTGCGTACCACTGTGCATTTGTTATTATACGGATAATTTTATTTTGTAACACTTGGAGTTTGCTAAGATTAGTTTTTGATGTCGCGCACCAGACACTGCACCCGTATGTAAAAATTGGTCGAACGATGGTCGTGTAGATGAAAACCCCACATTTTATTTTCAATGTTGACTTCTTGTTGATGATGGAATAGAGCATGGCCAGTCTTGCGTATGATTCAGTCAGCTTTTTATTGGTATAGAAACTCCATGGTAATCTACGGTCGAGAAAGACCCCTAGATATTTCACCGCGCTATTTTTCGGATTCCAAGGGATAGGTACATTATTGATAACGATGTTAGATGGGTCTTGGGGGTGACGCAAGGTAAAGATTTTGGCATCACATTTGCTGGGATTAATTCGTATAAACCATTTGTTAAACCATGAATTAAGATGATTCAGACTTTGTTGCAGATTGTTTGCGGCTAGGTTAATGTCGTAGTCTTGAGTTATGATTGCTGTATCGTCGGCATACATTGCGATGTCAGAGTTTGGTGTTGTAGGAGCATCGTGCATGAAAATATTGAATAACAAGGGACTCAGTACGAGTCCCTGCGGTACTCCCGCATTGATTTTACGTACTGATGAGGTATATCCTTTTATTCTTGTCTGGAACGTTCTGTCAGTTAAAAATGATTTAACTATGTTTAATAGGTAAACAGGAATTGCCAAATTTTTCATTTTGTATAATAAGCCGTTTATCCATACACGATGAAAGGCTTGCGCCATATCTACAAGTGCCATTATTGTGTGCATTTTGTTTTCTTAACCCTTTTCAATTATCTCAGTGAGTCGTAAGATTTGATGACTAGTAGAGTGCGCGCTTCTAAAACCAAATTGAAATTTGGGCAGGACTGCATTATCTTCTAAAAACTGGTTTAATCGGCTTTGAATGGTTCGTTCAAAAACTTTAGAAATTGTGGACAGCAGGCTGATGGGTCGGTAGTTGTTAGGGTTGTCATGCGGTTTATTTGGTTTGGGAATCATTTGAATTAGCGCTCGCTTCCATTCGGTAGGGAAGTAACCCAATCTTAAGCAGGAATTAAATATGGCTGTTAGTAAACATATACTTTTTTGCGGTAGATTTTTCAGAATTATGTTGGGGATCATGTCGATTCTTGGTGCTTTTTTGGTTTTAAGTTTTTTTATGCATTCTTTAATTTCTGATGGGGAGATAGGGTTATCTAGCATTTGTTCTTGGGGTGTAATATTTTGAGATTCCATTTCAACCTGTCTGGTATGATTGGGATCATTGTTAAAATATGCGGTGGTAAATGTTGCTTCGAGATGTTGTGCGAATATTTCAGGTTTGTCTTTGACGACATTAAAAAGTGTATTCAATAATAGGAGGTAAATTTCTACATTAATTTGACAAATAGGGGTCCCATTTATTAAATAATGATCAAGCCAATATGGGCATATGGTCTGAAACTATTAGCATATCTAACCTACACTTTAGTCTAATGACTTTAGACATATGATACATGCACCCAAGTATTTTAGCAATGTAACTACACGCAGATCTTAAAATAAAAACCGTTAAAGAAAAGGACAAGAAGTTTAAAAAAAATAGCTTCAAAAACAATTAATAGTTTTAGAGTAACGCTAATAGATTGACTTCTTTAAGTTCACTTCTTATCAAAACAGCTTATAGAACTTCCCTTTTTAAAGAACGAATTGCAGAAACTGTTAAATTTCATTCCTAAAAGGTGTAAATTGGTTTCTAAAAAGAAAGTAAGAGTAACCAATAAAATATCAGTAATTACATTCAGATAATCCATTGTATGATATTATAGTATTGTTTTTTTATTACTATGTGTAATTGTCTTCTTTTTCTTGTTCTACTCCTACCGGAGATTGGCATTCATCATGGCTATTTTGACTTTATCTACTTTTCCGAATAGTTGACTTGAGCTGCAAATATACCACTCAGGCAGGTTCCGCAACCAAGACATTTTCTTCTACCCACGCTACGGTTCCCTCTAATCTTGCCTTGTATTATATTTCTCAGTAATGAGTATTTATCTCCTCTCATAATGGCCGAAATATTCCAGTTTTAATTTTCTCACTGTATTTATAACTGCTGTTTTTTTCTTTTTTTTGTAATTATGTAACTACAAATAAATTTAATTTTGTATTATATATCTTTTTTGTTATACTATTTGCTGTACTTCTTTATATACATGTATTGAGACTCTTTACCTTTATGATATAGAAAGCGGAAGACTGATGCATTTGACATTAGTGCATTAATATCAATTTTCTTTGATTTTAAGAAGCATGCAAGATACCTTTAGTATATGGGCATTGGGTGGTTGTTTTGCAGAGGGTAATAAAGAAATGGTATGTTCCATTCCTAAAATGAATTATAAAGAGTAGTAGATAGAAAAAGAAACGATAAAAATTTACAATAATAAGAGAAGGAAATGAAAAATAGGTAATAATCACTAAATTGGATAAAGGTTTAAAGGACATATAGGGAGAAGAACATAAAGGGAAATGATCGAAGAATAATTAATTTTTGCTAGAAAAATAATTCATTTATATACCTTCTGAGAGCAAGAAATATAAGAAATGTATATACATCATAAAAATTAAAATGAAAAAATCTGGTGTGAACATCACACGACTTTCCTTATCCTATTATTATATATTATACCGGGTCCATCGTCTCGGCCCTGCGCTGCTCTCGTCACGGAACTAGTTATTTTAAAAAAGGACGAGGCACGAGTTCATCGTCTCGGCCCTGCGCTGCTCTCGTCTAAAAATTTGTTAATTTAAAAAAGGACGAGGCGCGAGTCCAACACTCGAAAGCTGATTAAAATAAACAGTACAAGACAATGATTGTCTCGTACTTAAAATTTTGCTACGTCACTGAAGGTAACCGTGCGAGCTCGCCCGCACGGCCTTCCCCATTATGCCTGATCCGTTTAATTAATTTTTAATCGGCTATAACTTACTTTATTTGACCTCGGATCAAAAAATTTCATTTTAATTTTTTGTTCGTCTGGGTCTGATCTATCTGGTAGTATAAATTTCCCGAAACATTTTATAAACACCCGGTATATTAAAAATTCTGAGCTTCAATTTTTTTCGAGTTCCTATTTTACCAACTATTATTTTAAATTCATGTTTATCTCGTGATAACAAATCATTTTTATTCTCATGAATGTTTTGTATCTTCAACCGTTTAGATGCGCGACCGCGTTGCGACAGATTTTGCGACCTTGCGACCAAGCTACTCAGCCGATTTTTACCAAAAGCTTCGCACTGCGTCTCCTACCTACAATGAACTTCCATACCAAATTTCAAGTCACTAGCTCTTACGGTTCTCGAGATATCCTGTTTACTGACCGACCGACCGACCGACACACACACACACACACACACACGAACCAATGGCTAAAACCAACTTTTTTGGTGTCCTGGGCTATATTTCGGCCAGAAATGTGAAAAACTGGGTAGGTCAAGTTTCCGCCAATTACATTACTTTCCTTATTCTATAATAAGGAAAGTAATGTAATTGGCGGAAATACAACAATACACAAAATACAAAATACACAATAGATTATATAGTATATTCATAAGAAATACAATATTTAATAAAATAGATAAAAACGAAAATGAGCCCTTGGCATTTATTAGTTGTAGCAATCACGAAGACCATTAAGATTGTGGTAGAAGAAAAGAAGGAAGAAAGATTGTTTGGTGCTCATCTCTAAACCCCCTTGTCCCGAATCCCATCTCTAGCTGTAACCTTGATCGTACGCTACCCACCCTAGCCACAATTAAACGGGATTTTTACCCGCCGCCCGGCATTCCGATTCGTGAGCGACGAAGTAGAGTCAGCCGACCCAGGTGCTCTCTTGCGCTGTGCTTGCACGCTGCCGCTGCCTTTTGTACGTTCCGCCCCGTCCATGGTGCCCCAGTACAACTGGCCAAGGAAAATCCATCCCCGGGTTAAAGAGCATGTCGACATCAGCCGCCCAGGCTGCCGGAGAACGTTACGTGCGGTAAGTCTCGTTTTAGTTGTTCCGTCGTGCGTTTGTTCCCAACAGCACTTATTTCCCGCAGTCTGGAGAGTGGACAACTGACCTGCCGCCCACCATATTTGAAGTTATTTAATCATAGCTATATTTTTTTTGTTTTTTCTCAATTTATTGGTTTTGCTTAATTGTTACTTTGTGGTTAATTTCTTTTTGCCCACTACATAGGTTGCACAACTCTGTTTTGTTTTATTTCCTGTTTTGTATATCGAGTTATTTTAACTGTGCTTAATTATCAAACAAATATGAAATAAGTTTTAAAACTTTAAGAGTAGTAAATATATTTAAAAATCGAAATGAAGAAGTTAAAACAAGCTGTTAATAAAAAAACAAACTAGTATTAAAGAACCAAAGCATAAGAGTTGAAGTGAGTTTGCCGAAAAACTGTATTGTCATTAAAAAGAAAGATAATTTTGAATCCGAATAAAAGCAATAAAAGGCTAGAAAAAAATATGCGTCAAGGAATAAAAGATAGAAACAACAAAATGAAAACATTACGCAAAAGTGTAGACATAGAGAAAATATTTTAAAATTAAATTTGGTGTGGAAAAATGCATATGAAATAAAACACAGAAAATAGAAGTGAGCATTTCGACGACTTCAAACTAAGAAAAAAGAAAGTAGAAGAAGCAATTGTAAAAATTAAAGTAGGAAACGTAGGTGGAGACTACACAGACCCTAAAGTGATAAAATTAATGAAAAAAGAGGAAAAACATGGTTTTGAAAAACGAGCAATAAAAATAATCTAATAGTAGCTATAATTATAAAAATAGATAAAATTTACTACGGAAATTGTCGAGCAAGATGGTTGTCCTCAACATGTTTTAAAGTGTATACAAAAATTATTGAAGAAATAGTACAACGAAAATAGATAAACTAGCCAAGAATAACATATTCTATGGAAAAATTAATACATAAAGGAAAAGAGCTATACTTATCCTACATAGATTTACAATCTGAGTTTGATACGGTACAAAGTTATAGGATAATGTTTAGAACTACAAATAGCACTTAGTAAATTAATATACGTAGTAAAAGGTATATACAAAAATGTGATAGGCAAAATACAAATAAATAGAAAAAGATCTGACAAATTTTAAATAAAAAAGGGGTTTGACAAGGCAATAAATAACAATTATAAACCATTAATAGGATATCTTAATTTAATAGCTATAAAAATAGAAAGTTTATTGTGTGCAGTTGACATTGTGTTGAAAGCAGATCCTCCAACAAAAATAGAAACAATATTTTATATATGAAACTACAAAACTGGAAAACTAAAACTAAAAATAAATATAAAAGGGAAACTAATGACAGTGAACATAAAGGAAAGAAGTAATATAATTAATATAAAAATAACTTGTAAAGGTCAACTTAGAGAAATACATGAAAGTAAAATAAATGCTATAGAAATAAAATATATCAAAAAGGTGTGGAAACACCAACTGGAAGAAGAAATAAAATACAATAAAGTTCAGTAATAAAGACCATAGAAAAAATCATTAAAATGGTTAGGACATGCAATTAGGACAAAGAGAAGCAAAATTTTAAAAGGGCAATGAAAGCTAACAAAAGAAAAATATAAGACAATGGAAATCAAGACAAAAATGATGGAAAAGATAGCAAGAGTGGGAAGGAAAAGAGAAAAAGTCATAGGACAAATGAGGAAACTAGCTACTAACAGATTGGAGTGGAATAAATGGATGTCGAAATAAGAGGTGAATGAAACAAATTAATAATATACATATATCCAACTATCTATAATGGAAATAGGAATAGGGAAAACATAAAGAAAATATTAGAAAACTCAGTATGAAATAGAATCTTTTTAGTATTTTGTTAATTGGTTTGGGTCACATTCACAAGACAACACGTTTTATGCTGTTGTAATTTAAAAATAATTTAATTGAGGACAATATTACTTTCAAAGTTTTTTAATTTTTTGTATTCTTTTCTACGTTCACCGTTATTCACGTGCTACAAGCACTCTAACACTTTAACATAGTATTTAGAAGGTTCTAAGACAATCCTTTAATTACTGACAATGACTTACTTAAAATCTCGTGCTTTATAACTTTTATCCCATCTTTACTTTTATTTCAAGATTTATGAATCATAAAGCACCTGTTTAAATGATTTGAAGTTAAAACAAATTCAATGTTAAAATTAGAAGTAAAATATAATGTACCAAACAGAAGCGCACTAAAATTATAAAAACAAATATAAGGATTTATTTAAAAAGAGCACTGCTGATAAAGAGTCGCAAAGATTATTAATTATTCATTATCTTAAAATTTTGTGGCATTATACGTTGATGCTAATATCAAACTACATAGTTGGTAAATAATGATTAAGCTTATGTTTAGATATTAAGTAGTGGCTTGATATTAATATTATTTATTACCGTAATACACTTATGAAGTATAAAGTCGTGCAGACTGTGAAAATCCACCAAACCTAAAAATAGCCGCGTATCGGGAACGTTATCCAAGACCCGGCGGCCATATTTCAGCCGGCAAATCTGTATATGTACGCTAGGAATTAAACAGCACTCGCGGCAATAAAGTTGAATTATTTATCAGAGACTATGTACCGCATTAATACGCGGAAGGATAAACAAAACCCCGGTTAAGACTCTAAGCCTCGGCACTATTACATTTTATGGTCTTATATTCAACTAATTATGAACGTCCCCTTTTATCCTCGCTTAATTACTGCCCGTTTCGGGCGTTAGCTTCGCGGGGCCGACGCGCCCTGCGAGCGGCCGGAGGACAGGAGGCCGTTGCGTTCGTACCGCGGGGCGCGACTCCAAGGCTACCTGCGATACGGCGCAGTCATGCAACCCCATTCATCACGGCGGGGCGCCGCGTATAATACACTCGGTACAGAATAGCGAGTCTATAACTCTGTGTAATGTAGCTACCCCGAGCTTATCGGATTACGGATATTCCGCTACTATGAAACCTTTCATACCTCTCCTATCACCGAGCTTAAGCCCGAGCGGTATTACGGACCAGCGCTCCGCACGCTTAGCATCAAAATTTTATTTTTTTGCAAGTGTTGGCATCTTTTATATGCTGTTGAAAGCTAACAGGCTCCCTATGTAACAGACTGCTTTGGACTGTTGAGAAATAAATCAGTTTCCCTTTCTCACAAGTTTTGACATGTTAATAACTCTCAAATTAATTCTTTAACTATTTTAACGACTATCATCGATCTTTAAATTTTCAAAGTAAAATTAAGCAATTCTAAATACTGCTAAAATAATTTTTAATAAGCTTTCGGTTACCTACCATTTAACAAAAAAAAATATTTGTAAATTAAAACTATACTGGCATCTAAGAATATATAAAATAGCGCTATATTGATTAAAAGTGTGTAAAAAATTCAAGATTTGTTAAACATATGTTACAATTATTTAAATTGTTTTACGTTCATTGAAGGCCTACTTAGTGTAATTAAATGTTTACCCTTTTATTTATATCTTATTGCATAATTACTTAAATATAACTGTTATACAGACTTTCGTAAGTATTTATTTACAATTTCTCTCCATTCCTTTCTATTTGTCGCTCTAATCCTACAGTTTCCAGCTCCAATAACTTTTAAATCCTGTTGTACTGCCCCAGAGATCTTTTTTGTGGTTTTTCTTTTCTTCGTTTATATACTGGTTTATACAGATGTTTCTTTGGCATTCTTTGCCCTGGTAATCTTTTTACAAGACCTAGCCACCTAATTCTTTGTGATTGGCGGTATATAGATAGGAATGTATCCTTATATGATTCTGCTATTTCTTTGTTCAGTTCCGATTTGAAATTCAAAGAGGAAAGACATTCCGTGCGCGGCTGTGTTATCAGTGCACCGGCCTCGGCTTATCGCGAGTGTTTATTGCAATAGTTTATTTTGGTATTTATAAACTGCAAACAGGATTACCCCAATAAATCATATGTGTAGGAGGATATGGCATTCCTCCCGCCGCCCGGGGGGATTCCATCCTCACAAGTAGCAGCAGGCCCAGGGGCGCTACATACACCAATGATAACGTCTGATCAAACCCAGATGTACACCACACAGTTCCAACAAACGCAAATGCCAGGTAATTCATTTATCCAGCCTCAACAAACTATGTTTTATTTCCAACCCTATCAACAACCCCAATACCATCCTCAAACCCCTACATTCTTATCGCAACTAGTAGGAAATAATCCTTGGAACAAAGTTGTATACAAAAGAAGTAGAAATCCTGTGGATGATTTAGAACTAAAAGCCAAACATTCGAAAGACAATGAGTATTGGTTAAATCCACCTTCCACCTCTAATCGTTACTCGTCTCTAGCAGAAAAGAACAGGATACTCAATCAATTAAAAGTTCTGAAAATTCCCTAAACCTCCTCCAATTTTTATAAATGGTGTTATAAGTATTGCTCCGCTTATTAAACTCCTAGACCAAATCGCAAAACAGCAATATGAAATTAAAGCTCTCTGAAAATCAAGTAAAAGTTCAACCTAAAACGGCTGAATATTATGGTGTCATAATAAAAGCCTTAAATGAAAAGCAGACTGAATTTCACACCTATAAATTAAAGAGGAACGAACTTACAAGGTAGTATTAAAATATATGCACTACTCCATCAGCACCCAAGAAATCAAAGCTGAAATAGAGAAATTAGGGCACACGGTCACGAATATTTGGAACGTCAAACAGTACAGAACAAAATTACCACTTCCAATGTTCTTTATTGAATTAAAATCAGCAACCAATAATAAAGATATATACAATGTTGAGTATATACAACAGTGCAAAATCAAATTTGAACCTCCGAAACAGAAAAGACAAATCGCTCAGTGCGCGAGATGTCAAAGATACGGGCACACTAAAAATTTCTGCCATTTAAAACCCAGAAGCGTAAAATGTACAGGCGATCACCCTACTGCGCAGTGTCAACGCAAAGAAAAATCCAAAGATGTGAGATGTGTCCTGTGCGGAGGTAATCACCCTGCCAATTATAAGGGATGTATAATCTATAAAGAACTTCAAAAGAAAAAATTTCCACCGCTTAGACCAAAACAGTATACTCCCCCTGCATCAGTCATACGTCATCAACAATTTCAACCAGGACTGTCATACGCTCATGCAGTAAATGAAGCCCAGCAACCTTCTCACGCCCCCGCCAACATAATGCATCTTCCAAACACTAATCAACCTAATCACCAATCCAATGAATTTCAAGATCTAAAAAACATGATGAAAAACATGTTCGACCAAATAGGAACCCTACTAAACCTCCTGACAACCGTGCTCTCCAAACTCACATAATGGCTAAAAACTTACAACTCGCCTTATGGAACGCCAATGGCCTATTCAACCACATTGAAGAACTAAAAACATTTATACTAATTCACAATATTGACGTCATGCTAATTTCTGAAACCCACTTTACAGAAAGAAATTATTTAAAAATTCCCAACTACAGTGTCTATAATACTAATCACCCAGCAGGAACTGCCCGAGGTGGATCCGCCATAATTATCAAAAACGCAATAAAACACCACCAACTAAGCAGTTACAGCAATCCTTTTCTCCAAGCAACCAGTGTGTCCGTAGAAGATTCAGCCAGTTCGTTAACAATTTCAGCAGTATATTTCCCCCCTAACCATACAGTAAAACAGGAGCATTTCGAGGATTTCTATAATACCTTAGGACGACGGTTTGTTACAGGAGGCGATTACAACGCCAAACACACCGATTGGGGATGTCGAATTATAACACCCAAAGGACGCGAGCTACTTAAAACTGTAGAAAGCAATAATTTGAAACATGTCTCTACTGGTGAACCCACTTACTGGCCATCTGACAGGAATAAACAACCAGACCTTGTAGACTTCTGTGTTACAAAAGGTATCCCCCAGGACCTCATTATCGCTCGATCTTGTTTCGACCTATCTTCGGATCATTCCCCAGTCTTAGTTTCACTTTCAACAAAAGTAATAAGTAGAGAAAACAACCGTGTCTATGTACTAAATACACAAATTGGGACTACTTCAGAATCCTAGTTAATCAAAAACTAACATTAAACGTATCTATTAAGACCGAAACAGACATAGAACATGCTGTTAGGCATTTCAATGATACGATACAATGGGCAGCCTGGAATTCAACGCCTGAGCAATCAGCGATTACCACAACTTATGACTGTCCTATATTAATCAAGCAAAAAATTCTTGAAAAGAGAAGAATCCGCAAGAAATGGCAAAGACTGAGAACACCTGAAAGCAAACGTTTACTCAATGCAGTCACACAAGAACTAAAAGAAATACTAAACAAAAACAAAAATGAATGCATCCAGACTTTCTTAGAAGAACTTACAGCTACTAAAGCTACCGACTACTCTCTGTGGAAGACAACTAGAAAATTAAAACAGATAAAAAAACATTCCCCGCCCATCAGGACACCTCAGTGGGCCAGAACAAATTCTGGAAAAGCACGTGTTTTTGCCAACCATTTAACAAAAGTCTTCCAACTACACCAATCAGATAATAGGCCCGAAGAAGAAGCAGAAATTATTCAACAATTAGAGTCCCCATATCAACTAGAATTACCAATCCAGCGACTCAAAACTGCTGACGTCGATGAAATCATTGGCACTCTTCACCCTAAGAAAGCTCCAGGATATGACCTAATTACTGGTAAAATTCTTAAAGAACTACCTACCATCGGAACTAAATATCTTACCCAGCTGTTCAACGCAGTCCTTCGCACAGGGTATTTCCCAGACCAATGGAAAGTGGCACAGGTCATTCTAATATTAAAACCAGGAAACCTCCCAGCGAACCTACATCTTATCGGCCAATAAGTCTCCTGCCAATTGTTTCAAAAGTGTTTGAAAAGCTCTTACTAATAAGGCTCTTACCAATCCTGGAAAACAATGATATAATCCCCAATCACCAATTTGGCTTCAGGAGGATGCACTCCACGATAGAACAAATACATCGAGTTGTCCAAAGGATTAATGATACCTTTGAAAATAAAGAGTACTGTTCTGCTGCATTTTTAGACATCACTCAGGCGTTCGATAAAGACTGGCACGTTGGACTTCTCTACAAGTTGCGAATACTTCTCCCTCTAAACCACTTGCTTATCCTTAAATCTTACCTAAATAATAGATCCTTCCTGGTAAAGTTTGAAACCGAATATACGGAACTTTTCCAATAAACGCTGGTGTGCCACAGGAAGTGTTCTCGGACCACTATTATATGTGTTATATACTGCAGACTTACCAACTACGCCAGAAACTTTGATAGCAACCTTTGCCGACGACACTGCAGTCTTAGCATCTGATAGAGATCCCAACATTGCCTCGCAGAAACTACAAACTAACCTCACTGCAGTCCAAAACTGGTTGAAAAAGTGGAGAATTAAAGCCAATGACACCAAATCCGTTCACATAACCTTCACCACTCGCAGAAACACGTGCCCACCTGTTTATCTAAACAATAGCCAACTTCCACAACAAGATGATGTGAAATACCTCGGACTACACCTCGACAGAAGGCTTAATTGGCGCAAACATATATTCACAAAACGGAAGCAACTAGGATTAACCCTTACTAAGATGTACTGGTTAATTGGGCATAAATCTAAACTCTCGCTAGACAACAAACTTCTGGTTTACAAAACAATAATCAAGCCAATCTGGACGTATGGCGTCCACTTCAAATATCGAAATTCTAGAGCGTTTCCAAAGAAAAGTGCTGCGCATGATAACAAACGCACCTTGGTTTGTACCAAACACGGTTATCATAAAGGATCTTCGTATCCCCACAGTCAAGGACGAAATTAGGCGTTACAGCTCCCAATACAGTACTCGACTTAGCGCCCATCCCAACATCCTCGCAATAGATCTTATGGATCCGCCCAGCGACAACAGGCGTTTACATCGACATGTGCCAAACGATCTGCCAACCAGATTTTGAATTCTTAGTTTACTTTAAGGCTAGTTATAAGTTGTAGTTTGTAAGATTTTTCCCGTTTGTCACACAAAGCCTATAAGCTTATCTGTTATAGAAGTATTCTGCTGAGCATGCGTCTACATGTCTATTAAATTATCAAATGACTTTGCTAAATGTACTTGTACAGTTGCAAATAAATGGGATGTTATAAAAAAAAAATTTCTTTGTTCGTTTTTCTTTTACAACCTTCTTCTGTTCTTGTCTTTTCTCAATATCTTTTTGTCCAATTAAATTCCATTTGTTTTATTTTCTACGCCTTACAAGAATAAGTAACTGCCGGTCTCAGGATTGTCCTGATATATTTATTTTCTATTTCTGAGAAATCCTTTTCATTTTATTACTGGTCTAAAGACTGCATATTTTTGATTTCCTTTCATAATTCTTGTTTGCATTTTTCTTCAATCTGTATTCGTAGATATACAAATTTATTTACCCTTTCAAAAGTATAAAGTCGCCTCCAATGCTAATTATCTTAAACTCGCTCTTTATTGAATTGTCTTTCCCATTACCATATATTTTGTCTTTCCTTAATTTTTTAGACTTACTTTTTGCTTTTTTCTACCTTTTTAAATACCCTTATTAGCCCTGTTCCTGATTTAGCCATTAAGGTAACATTATTTGCAAAGGACATGAATTGGTATTCATTACTGAAGACCATTCCTTCCTTTTTGATCCGGCCTTCTTTGTCAATTTCTTCAAGCGATAAGTTAAATAAACGGTAGATACTAGCTTCCCTTTGCCGTAGTCCTGTCTTTATCTCATAATCTTCTGATTTATATCCCTCCCACACCACTGCACTACTCGATTTTTCTATCGTCATCCTTATTAGTTTTATTAACTTATTTGGTATTTCAAACTTTCATCTTTTAATCCTGTCGTATATCTGTTTAAAATCAGTAAATAGTACATACAAAACTATTTTGTATTCACGACAGGTAGTTCGTATTTCCTTTAGAGCCAAAATCTGGTATATTACTGATCTAACGCATTCAAACACAGTCTGGTACACCCCTTTGAATTTGTATACTTTATGTTCTAATACTTCTCTTACCCTTTTCAACATTTTTGCTGTTATATCACGTTCTCCTGTACTTATGTTGTTTCATGGTCTTTTTATTATTTCCCCTATTTCTTCTTCTATTGGTTGCACTATTTCCGTTCGATCCTACATTTGTATAATCATCTTTTCTACATATTTTGCATTTTTACCAGTTTAGTACTATCTGTTTTATCGATTTGTAGAATTTTAATTTCAAGGACATTTAATTATTATGTATTTTTTCCATTAGTATTATTCTCAATTTTAATTTTTAATTTTAATTAATGATTATGTTTAAGTACATTTATTATATCGTGACATTAGAAAATTTTCGACGTTTTAGCATCGATCTTAATATTATTTATTAAAAGAGATGGAAGTTAGTGTTTCACATAGAACATTATTCAGATTAATTCCAAAAGAGAGCTGAGAATTATATATGGTCTAAGTCAAATTTTTATTCGATTGAAAGGCTTTTTTAATCTCTCGGATTTTAAATCGAGGACATTGGAGCGCGAAATATAAAATTACATGAAGGAGCAATATTAACTATTATAAAAGCAAAATTTAAAGCTTTTAACCATTAATACAATATATACATATGGATATATGTCATGTACACAAACATAGTGGTTTAAAACGTTCTTAGCCTTGCGGCCTTTATTTGTTTATTAATTTTTATTTTTTTGTTTAATTCAGTTACAAGTTGTTTGCTGTTTGTTCATTAGTCGGGAAGCCTCACAATAATGTTTCGATAGATAATTACATAGTGTAAAGTCCTTCTCAAAAGTAATGTACATTAATGTGTAATTTAAAAGCCATTATTTATCTACAATACGCCGAACTTTGTGAAATCAAGAAGGGTACGTGGAAGGTTACAATTAATAAGACAACAACCCCCTGAGTTTCCCGCTACTTAACAACTATCCAATAAATTTGTCATAATGTAGAAATTCTTTCTTATAAAATTATTTTAAAGTGTAATATATTTATTAAGTTCTCAGTTTTAACATTAATGTGTTAAGTGATGTCGATATTTCGTAGTTTTCCTTACTTAATCTTATATTTCATAAGTATTGTTTAATGAAGCCTTCCGCTGGGAAGGTATCCAACATGTAATCTGTAACATTCATAACAATTACTTATTGCTCTTTTTGAGCATATTGTAAACAAATTTCCTGTTAAAATAAATAAAAATTTTAACTTAAATATCTTTGCGATAGTTAACTTATTTCCCAAACTTTAGTTACGCTGCATTAGTTTCTCCTTAAGATAAAGTGAGAAAATGCTTTATCCTAAAAGGGTAAAGAAAAACTTTGTTTCGATGGTTACATGTATCGATCCAATCGAAACAGTGGCTGTAAAACAAAAATTTTAGAGATGCTTAATCAAATCTTGCAAAGTACGATTGCACACCACCGTTGAAAAAATTTTTGCAAGTAAACCAACACACGACAGTTGTGCCGCTGAAATTACAGTTAGTGTGGTAGTAAGTAAGGTCAAAAATCGAGTTGTAGAAACTATAGAGACAACTTCGCAATTTATCAGTCACTGTATCAGTCAAAATGATGGTATGGTAGCCAGTGTTCAAATGACGTTGCCAAGTAATAATTGCCACAAGAAAATGGCAAGCAGAAAGAGAAACCTCTTGCAGCGCCTCAAGGATTGGATAATATAATAATTTCGAAGTCTTACTAGGTGCACGTTTATTCAAAGTATCGTCTCTCGCTAGCTACACATTTTTTTTTACTTTTGAAACAAAAAGTTACAAATAAATATGATAATTAAGTTAATCTAAATAAACCTGGAGTTTCTAGAATGCTACATGAAGATACACATAAAACAAAAATAAGCTATTTTTAGTACAAAAAGAAAAGTGATTGAACTTGAATTAACTAAGCCTTGCACAACCTGTCTGTGACTCCTTTTTTTGTACTGAAACAGTGATGAAGAGAAAATATCAATGTTATTCAGTATTGTATTGTATGTTTGTATAGATCTTATGTTAAAAGTATTTTTTGCGTACCGCGTAAAACTTAATTTTTTCTACAAGAGCGGGTAAGTCAATATAACGATTATTTTGTACAAAAACATTGAATTTAATAGTGTTCTTATCTTTTTTAAGGACAATACTTTGTGTCGTTCCGCAGATATAGTATAGTTATAAAAATCGTGTACATTATGGTAATCAAGAGATTTTAAGAATTTATTTTGTACTTTTCCTAAGCGAGATGCATACTACACTAGCGAATTCAAGGTGGTTGCGAACAAAAGAGTAAAAAAGAATTTTTAGAGTTTTTGCGCGTTTAAAGGGTTTAGATAATCTAAGTATAAGACCCAACAGCAATATTCTAATGCGTGTTAAAATGTAGTTTTTGGTCCAGTATATCACCTAAATCTCTTACTTCATTAATACGCCTCAAGACTTTACCATAGAAAGAATGACTAAATTGAATTGAGTTCTGTTTTCGAGAAAAAGTAATGACATGACACTTTTCTCGTTAACGACAAGTTGATTTGCTTGCGAGTAGTCAAAAATCTGTCTAAGCCGGTTTGTAAAATTTTACAATCTGTGTTTGAGGACCTTATATTAGAGATTTTGGTGTCATCAGCATAAAGTAAGTAATTTGAATTAATTAAAGAAACACCAATGATCGTAGGTGGGAACCTTGAGGCACACTGGATGAAATAGGAAGAAATTTAGAAATAATTTTTTCAGACTTGACTTCTATTACTAATATATGATTTTAGGCATCTAAAGAGATCCCCTTGTATACCAACCTTGACTAATTTAGATAATAGTGCAGTGTGATTTATCTTATTGGAAGCTTTACAAAAGTCGGTATACACGGCGTTTACTTGGTAGCCAGCATCAAGTGAATTAAGAAAAAAACCAGTGTATGTTACTAGATTGGTATCAATACTGCGACCACTAAAGAAATCATGTTGCTCTGTAATAATATGACGAGATAATGAACAATTTAAGTGAGAGGTAATAATTTTTTCAAGTTCCAAGGAGGTGGAATGCGCAAAATAAGGGAGTAGTCAAGATACACCCTATTAGTCTCTACATCTTAACCCCACTCTCACCTACTCGTGGTGGAACTGGTTACGTCGAACAATCTGTAACGGAGTACGTGGTAAAAATCCCGTAGGACGACCAGTCTAACGAGAGCCGGGGGGTATGTTGGGGCGAATGCTTCGGCCCAGTATACTGGATGCTACCAAGGAAGGGTAGTAACCTAAGGATGACAGCGGAGGAGCCTAATAGTAATAGGCCAACGGTGCCACCAACAGTCCCAGTTAGGAGGATTACTTTCTACATGCCAACACGTTCGGCAAGCGTGGCATGTTCAATGCCAAAACCCCCTTAAGAAAAATGACATGATATGAAAGAAAATAGATGTGAAAAAATAGTACCCCAGGTGAGTAGAGGCCGTACAAGACCCGAATCTCACACTGACCCAAAGTCAGTCTGCCCCACGCATTCTGGGGGGCAACAGATCGATTAACAAAAATACGAAACATCAAAACAACAATATAAAACTGTACATAGCGACATATAATGTAAGATCGTTGGCGTTTTATGGAACTGGAAGAGGAACTTACAAAAATAAAATGGCATATAGTAGGTATATCTGAAGTCCGACGAACAGGTGAAGATTGCTTGGAGCTTAAAAGTGGGCATATACTATACTACAACTGTAATGAAGAAACATCATTAGGTGGTATCGGCTTCCTCATAAATAGAAACATTAAAAACAACGTGATAAGCATTGAAAGAGTATCGACACTTGTAATATATTTAATTTTACATATAAATAAAAAATATAAACTAAAAATAATACAAGCCTGTGCAGCAACAACTTCAGCAACTGAAGAAGAAATCGAAATATTATATGAAGACCTAACCGTAGCTCTAGAGCAAGCCAAGACATATTATACCATCCTGGCAGGAGACTGGAATGCAAAAATTGGACCAAAAGAAGCACCAGACGAAAGATGTATAGGCCAATATAGAATAGGAAAAAGAAATGAGAGAGGTGAAATACTTATAGACTTCATGTTACAACGCAATCTTTTTGCTATGAATACATTTTTTAAGAAAAAACATCAAAATAAATGGACATGGAGAAATCCGGACTGAAATGGAATGGAATGGAAAATTAAGATAGCTGCAAAAAACGACATACAAAAATATAAAGATAAACAAATAGACAAAATTATAGAAGAAAATGGAAGTATGAAAGTGTTGCGTAAAACCCTTGCAGTAGGAAACAAGAAAATAATACGAATGAAAAGACAGGATGGTAAAATAATAACAAATAAGAAAGAAATATTAAATGAAATAGAGTTCTATAGAAACTTATATACAACACAACTACCACCTAATCGAGAAAAACACAAAAGCAAAGAAAAATTTTTAATGCAGGCTCTGAAGAAATTCCAGACATAACTATACGGGAAATAAAGAAAGCTTTGAATCAAATGGAAAATCGTAAAGCTCCTGGCGAAGACAAAATAATGACAGAATATATCAAGAATGGAGGAAGACGACTAATGTGCAAGATACACCAATTATTTAATAATTGCTTAATAACTAGTAATATACCAAAGGAGTGGGCTAATGCAGAAGCGATATTACTATATAAAAAATCTAGTGTGAACATCACACGACTTTCCTTAACCTATTATTATATATTATATTTACCGGGTCCATTGTCTCGGCCCTGCGCTGCTCTCGTCCCGGAACTTGTTATTTTAAAAAAGGACAAGGCGCGAGTGAAACACTCGAAAGCTAATAAAAATAAACAGTACAAGACAACAATTGACTCGTACTTGAAATTTTGCTACGTCACTGAAGGTTACCGTGCGAGCTCGGCCGCACGGCCTTCCCTATTATCGCCTGCGTGCTATTCCTCCTAGCGGCCAAGCTCTCCCACCCCGTCCTCCCGCAGTCGGCCCGGTAGCTCTCCAAGCGCGCTGTGATTAGTCCGTTTAATTAATATTTAATCGGCTATAACTTGTTTATTTGACCTCGAATCAAAAAATTTCATTGTAATTTTTTGTTCGTCTCGGTCTGATCTATCCGGTAATATAAATTTCCCGAAACATTTTATGAACACCCGGTATATTAAAAATCCTGAGCTTCAATTTTTTTTCGAGTTCCTATTTTACCAACTTTTATTTTAAATTCATGTTTATCTCGTGATAACAAATCATTTTTATTCTCATGAATTTTTTGTATCTTCAACCGTTTAGATGCGCAACCGCTTTGCGACCGATTTTGCGACCTTGCGATCAAACCACTCTGCCGATTTTTACCAAAAGCTTCGCACTGCGTCCCCTACCTACAAGTAACTTGCATACCAAATTTGAAGTCTCTAGCTTTTACGGTTCTCGAGATATCCTGTTTACTGACACACACACACACACACACACACACACACACACACACACACACACACACACACACACACACACACACACACACACACACACACACACACACACACACACACACACACACACACACACACGAACCAATGGCTAAAACCAACTTTTTTGGTGTCCTGAGGCTATATTTCGTCAAGAAATGTAAAAACCGGGGTAGGTCAAATTTCCGCCGATTACATTTACTTTCCTTATTATAGGATAAGGAAAGTAAAAAGGAGATAAGGAGGAACTGAAGAATTATAGACCGATTGGTCTCCTGTCACACATGTATAAATTATTTATCAAAATAATTGCCAAAAGGCTCACTCGTAAACTGGACAATTATCAACCTATGGAGCAAGCTGGATTTTGGAAGGGATACGGCACTAACGAGCATTTACAGAGTATCAAGCTGCTAATTAAAAAATGCACTGAGTATAACATCCCATTAGTACTAGCCTTTGTGGACTATGAAAAGGCTTGTGATACTATCGAACTAAAATTTATTTTTGAAGCTTTAGGCGACTGTCGCATTTTCTCCCGTTATTCGCAATTAATCAAGACTATATATGACAAAGCCAACACGCACATTAAAATGGACGACGTAACAAATAAAATTAAACTAGAAAGAGGCGTACGGCAAGGGGATACCCTTTCTCCGAATCTGTTTACTTTAGCATTGGAAAATGCTTTTAAGAAAATTAATTAGGCGAATGAAGGAATCAACATGGTCGGAGAAAATATAACAAATGTAAGATATGCGGACGACGTAGTATTAATAGCCAAAAACATCGAAGAAATACAAAAGACCATAGAGATACTCAACAGGGAATCAAAAAAGGCAGGCTTAAAAATGAATAAACAGAAAACTCCTTGCGATACCGAAGTTGAATTAGATGGAGAAAAGCTGGAAAATGTAGAATCATACATATACCTCGGGCATACGTTAAAAATGGGAAAATAAAACAAAGAGATTGAGATTAAAAGACGTATTAAATTAGCCTGGTCAGCATTTGGAAAACATGCATCTATACTAAAGTCGTCAAAATACAACCTCAAATCCAAAGCTAAAGTTTATAACACCTGTGTACTTTCGGTATTAACATATGGCATTGAAACGATGGTTTCCACAAAAATAAATATTCGAAAACTACAAATAGCACAGAGAAGTATGGAAAGGAGGCATCACATTGGAAGACAAGATAAGAAACACAGAAATCAGAAAAAGAACAGGACTGGAAGATGTGGCTGAAAGAGCAGCAAAATTAAAATGGAGCTGGACCGGACATGTGGTACGACAGGGAAGATAGAAATGGTCCAGAAAACTACTCGACTGGCGACCAAGAATGCACAAGCGTAGTATCGGCCGACCACTTGCTAGGTGGAGCGACGACATAGCACGAGTAGCAGGAAAACTATGGAGACGTACAGCAAGAGAAAGAGAAAATTAAAGGGGAGGACTATATCCACAAGTGGATCTGAAAGTCTGAAGAAGAAGAAGAAGAATTTTTTCTAGTAATTTAACGAAAATACGAAGTTTTGATATAGGCCGGTACTTCTTAACATCATTTCTATCTCCTTTTAGGATTGGGGTTATTAAAGCTTTTTTTCCAGACAGATTTGGAAAGCAGCTGTCTGTAATTGAAGTCTCATTTTTAATAAACAACGGATACATTTTGTTATGACCTGCGCCTTTATTAACATTTACGCTTTCTAACAATTTAAGTACTTCTGATTCAGTTATGCGGATAGAAGAGAAATTAATAGGAGTTTCTGACATGACTTAATTATTTTTATTGATTGCCGAATGGTCAGTGACAAAGACAAAGTTAATATTTTTATTAAATACATTGCAGATAGTATTACAGTTCGAAGATGACCTATCATCGAAGCTCATTTGATTGGGAATAGTATTTACTTTAAATTTGGACTTGATAAAACTCCAAAAATATTTAGGAGCTTGGGAAATATTATCTTTAGAGTGAGCTATATAACTTTTATAGCAGTTCTTCTCGTTTTTCACGATCTCTCAAGAGTTTAAAAGCTTGAAAATCAAAGTAATTGCCATATATTTTCCATAAGTTACGGACTTTGCGCTTTTCCTTTATAATTTTAATTACAGTTTGTGAGTATTGCCACCTTCGTGGCAATACATGAATACCGCGACGATAAAACGACGCATCTTTGGACAGAAACCATTCATGCAACCAATTATGTACTTCAAAATTGACCAAGTGTAGCCCAGCCAAGCTATGCGCCATTGACTGAAACAATTGATAATATAAACACCCCAGGTCTGGCGAATACGGCGGGTGCTGCGGCAGATCTCATTTCAGCGTTTTGATGGTGTTCTTGTTGATGGAAGTGCGATGGTACGGAGCGTTGTCGTGCTGCAATATCACTCGTTTGTGTTTCGTGTCCCATTCTGGTCGTTTTTCGAACAATGCATGGTTCAAATTTATCAATTGTTGTCGGAAGCGATGCCCATTGACAGTTTCGCTCAGTTGCAGCAGCTCATAGTTCACGTTTCTGGTTCTACCAAACACAGAGCAATGTCTTTTTCAAAGCGATTTGGCCGTGTCGTCGATGTTGATGCTTCGTCAGGTGAAAGCTACAATTTTTTGCGTTTGCGATTCTTGAAATATATCCACTTCTCATCGCCAGCAACAATTCGATGCAGGAAATTCTTCTTTTCATTCCAGAAAATCAAAATTTCGGAAATTACTCTTCGATTGTCTATCTGTCTCTTAGTCAACTTATACGGCACCTATTTTCCTTCCTTTTGAAGTTTTTTCATGGCATGTAAATATTTGGAAATACCTTGGCAAATCATGTTTGATGCCTCCGCAAGTTGATCTTGTGTTTGCATATCATCTTTATCCGATAACGCTTGCAGATCGGCATTCTCAATTGTTTTTGGTCTTCCCGAGCGCTCCTTGTCCGCAGTGTTGAAATCGCCCCTTCTGAAGCGTTTAAACCAACCTTCACAGATAGTTTTCGATGGTGCATATTTCTGTACCCCTCCTCAAGCAAACAACGTACTTTAACTCTATTTTTTTCAAGTTAAAACAGAAAAGCAGAGCTTCCTGTAAATGCTGTTTATTTGGCACAGAACTGACAATTTCGATGTTATAAAATATTTTTGCGTTGCGATATGTGCTGGTATTACGACTGGTTATTGGTAATAAATGTCTAAGCTATAAAAAAAACACAGCTTTGAACATATATGTCGACTACATGTGTCGTTAGCGCCATCCACATGGAAACACAGAAACTTAGTTGAGCACCTAGTACAAGATGTACAAATAACTTGACGGACAAATAGACAAATTTTTACAGGCTGACATTGACATACCAAGCCAAATATTAATATTTGGGCGGAAAAATAATTTAAAGATATGTGGTACCTAATATTTTTATGTTTAAATTTGTATCTATTACTTGTACTCTATGTATAATGTTCTGAATAATCGCGTTTTTTTTTAAATCCTGAGTGAATCTGAGCATTGGTTTATTGTCGGAATTTTCAAAACAATACCCAAACATATACAAGCAACATATAAATCAACGATCGTCATGATAAAAGATTTAGGCCTTAGACTGCAGCCAAATAGGGTATCGGTGGTTGATGAGTTGGCGACAATAAACTCATTTAAAAGACTTTCTCATGTGCCAAATTATTGGGATGCTTCTTCCATTTAACAAAAAATATAAAAAAACAACAGAAATTACCATATGTTGGGAAGTTATAACAACGATACAGAATTTGCCGTGAATGTCAAGATGGTATAGGCATAGGGTTTTGTACGCATCGTTAATTTGGATGAAGCTGTTGACGAACCTTCGGCGGCGGCCCCAAGCGAATTTTAACGTCCTCATAAACTTAAAAATTATGTTCAAGCAGATATTAAGATTAAAACATTGTGACTGAATATAGCACCATCCATATTTTTGTAAAATAGTTAAAGGCAATTGCTCACACGTACAAAATAGTAGCATAACTAAAAAATGTTTTGTGTACCTACATGCAAAGTTGAAAATCAACAAGTAACTAGAAGCATTTTATTTTTGATCGCACGTTTTAATGCTAAAATGCTAAAAGCTCTAAATTTTGTGTTATCATGCTTAATATTGCTCCTTCATGTAATTCTATATTTTGCGCGTTAATATCCTCGCGCTCTAACGGTCGTGCTCTAGTAGCCGCACTCCAATGTCCGATCACGCGGATTTTAAAATGATCAAAGCTCCCATTGCTTAAAAATCTATCCACTCGACCTGAAGAAACCTGCAGAAACCATGACAAAATCAGTTTGTATTCATCACTGGAGTTATATAGGATATTGCATTATAAAAGAAAACGCACAATTTTAAAATTACGTCCAAGAACCAATTAACCGTTACCCAATCATCGTTACCTAATATTCCAATACATAACTTTATGTCAAGCGGCTATCTAAGCCCTTGCAGAGTTTAACTTTTCTGTCGCCCTAAATCGTGTCCCCATCACTTTCAGATAGAATCATCCATGAGTTATCTCTCTGAAAACGTAATCAATAAAACCAGCTAAGATGTAACCAAAGCGTAGAAGCAGCCGTGTTACCTAAACCCAATATTAAAAATCCGAATACAACATCGTAAAAATATATATATATAATAAATACGTTACAGTCTTATTGGCAGATAAGTTAGCACATCACATTCTATCGGTAAGATAAACGATTTACTAAAATCTTCCGATTATCGTCAAATGCCCAACAACCTACCTTGAAAGAACAATGAAAACTTTTATAACAAATTTCATTCTATTTTCCACTATCGAAACACTTCTTATATCTTGAAGGAAATCTCCAAAGATCTCACAACTAACAGTCTTTTAAAATTTACAAAGAAAATTGATCTGCTATCAACGTTTGCACATTTCAGTGCACAACATGGCTGAATACTTATCTAAAACCCTCTACTCTTTTATAATACAACTTTATCGTACACCCTAAATTTGCTTCATTTCATAAAAATTGTCAAATTCTTTTCCGTAGATAAATACGACAAACAAGTCAAATTTGATGTAGTCTTCACATTTAACAACATTTTCATTTCATATTTTACAATGCTTAGAATTTACTTAAGTACACCTTTGTATAAATAAATTATTTTATTGTTTAAAACAAATTTAACAATATATTCCAACTACTGTTAAAACTCCTATATGATTTTTTATAGTGATAATTGTGGTTTGAAGATAATCATCTTGATATTTTTCTAATTTGTGATGATTAATATGTTGTCCTATTATAATAGCTGTACCTCTGTGTGGTCTTTCAGTAGGGAATGTAGCGTAATAGAGCCCGTTGACATTCTAAATAACTAATTTGAACATTTCAGCCATTATGCTAGTTTGTAAATTTAAGATTTATCTGATCCATAAGTTTCTTTATCATACTTTTGGGTTTATTTATATCATGAATTTGTTGTGAAGCAGCAACTAAAATTGTTTAAATACTATTTTTCTTTGGCCTGTTGTAAACATAATCCTCTAGGTTGAAATATTTGCGTACGGATTTTATTAATTTTTGTGTCTTAATACCAGGTAAAACGTCTGTTGAAGCTTTTTATGGACTCAACATTCTCTGTAATTTGTCAGATGATTTTCGTCGCAGTTTGAACATCTAAATTTGTTCCTTTTTTAGTTTCCTTCACATTCTCTCATTAGGTGATGTTCTCAACATTTTACGCAACTAGGCAATTAATAATAATAATTTTTTGTATGTCCGTAATTTTGGTAGTTAGCACATTGTGGGATTTGTCTCTTTACATGAGGAGCTTCAAACTGTACAACGCAGTTTTGTAATAGGTTAACATTATATATGTTTTTGTTATTTTCTTTTCTGAGAAGATCAATAAAATACATTTAAGACTGATGGTGGTTGCGTTTTATGATTGCTGTTGCTCTTGTTGTCCATTTCCACTTCCTTCAGATTGTTAAATATGTTGCTAGTTGTAGTAGTAATTTGCTTTTGGTTGTTTAGGAAAACTTATTCTTGAATTATTTTTAGTCCCCGCATAAAAAGAAAAAAAATGTACATGTGTGTAACACGCACTTGAGCTGCTACTTTAGCTGATATGAGCACTGCTCCTCTGTTCGAATCGGAACAGATGAGTTCGAGTCTCACTCAACCTTTGAGTGTACGCGACTTCCCAGTATTAAGTTAGAGTTAAGTGCATGTATGCACAATAAGATCTTGAGGTTGTGGTCCTTACAAATGCACAATAACGGGAAAAAATAACGTCTTTATCGTGTCGTTTTATTATATACGTTTTTAAAAATAGAAATATTGGCTCTTTGACATTTTGTACATAAATAATAGACGGTACATAGCACGTAAGTAAACTAAATGTAAAAAAAGAGGCTACCAATATGGCAATACTGTGACTAGGTGGCGCATGTATGTGGATTAGTTTAATATTAGTGGTCATCTTTCTAGGTCGTTTTGTTAGTAGCAGTCAGGATAACTATAGCCATGTATGTCGTTACACAACGCATAAAATCTACAGTTATTTACGTATAGCTGGTTTGTCTAAAAGTTATCTAGCTAATGATAATATAAAATAATAAAATAGTCCCGCTTTCAGCCGGCTTTGACACATCAATCAAAGGTCCAAGTCTTTGTTTGAATTTTTCTTGGATTTCTTCTTATCTCTTTTTCAATTTTTCTTTATCTCCTTCTTCATGTGCTTGCCATGATTTAAGGCGATAAGACACATAAATCAAGCATTCAAAGAAATTTGTCCACATATTTAGCGTGCTCAAACCGAACTAAAATGTGCATAGATCAGTATTTTTTCCTACCCTCTATCAAATCATCTATTTCTTTGAAAGTAGCCCCGCAAATGTAACATCCAAGCCCGGAGGTTTTAGTTAGCGTATTACATATTTCACCATTAATAATTGTGAAATAAAATTTATGGCTTATGGTAAATGCTTGTCCTTCGGTTAAATTAATAGTTGTTGGCGGTAATATTTTTATTTCCTCTTTCACTTGCTTAATTTTTCTTCGGTGACCTTTAGTTTTCATAACAAAATCAGATTTTATCGGCCTACAAAATCGAGTCGATGATGCAATTTTTCTCTCAAACGGCTACGGCTTTCCATTAGTCGACATATGATTGTTTAAACAAAATAGCGAATGTTAAAAATATGTTAAAATCGCTGAAATTGTGATCGTTAATTCTTTGTTTATTTCTATTTCCAATTGTAGCCGGTTGTGATTCAATATTTGTACAACGTATCTTTAAAAGTTAAAAAGGCGCCTGCAGATATGATCAACAAGATACTTGCTCTTACCGTAGTCGGATAGCAGTGACTTCTTGCATATTCTCTGATATAATTCACCTTTTTCTTTCCCATCCAATCTGGTTAATAATATATATGCCAAAGCTTCGCTATCACTGTAAACCTGGATAGTTAGTGAATCTTACTTCCACGCTTTTCGAATATGAAATTGTCTCGTTGGGCTCTCTTCTATTTCTGATACCAATTTTGACGCATCTAACCGCCCTTCTTTCCTTATTTTTATCTGACCAGCAAAGGTCAGTTCTTGGGCGTAGTACGCTGCTTTAGTTCTTTAATTTGTTTACGCTTCGTTTTACGCTATCTTCCGCAAAAGTCACAGCCGTTGTTGAAGGCTTTATTGACGTGCTACTTTGGGCAACAATCATAGAAGGTCTTCGAACACTAAAGCCAAAAGGGTGGGAATAGTCAAAAGTGAAAAATTCGTTGAGCCATATTTTATGGTTATTTAAAAATCGTTCATAAATTTTTCTTGCTGTTCCATATCGCTGAAAAACTCCTGAAGCAAAACTTGTGCCAATCTTTAGCCTGTCCTCTTTTAGTACAAATGTTTTTTCGGTGTTTAAACGGTTCAAAATGTACTGGGTTAAAATATCGATTGTGTCAGTCCTAGGGCTGTTTAGCAATATCTCTGCTAAATTGCGACGATTGTCCCTATACTAAAGTATTTTTAAAACAATACACAAGAAACAATATAGAATAGGTAATATCAAACAAATTCAAAAAAAATCAAATTATTACTTTACATGAAAAATAGTAAATTAAAAGTAAAAAATAAAAGTCAACATACTAATTTATTCACTCTTTTCACTTTGCAGGGCATATTACTGAACGAAGGTGAGAAACACCCTTCTCACAATTGAATAGCATTCTTTGTTTATTAAACATACATCCGCAACTTTTTGTGAAGAAAAGTTCAGTATTTTGAAAAATATATTTTGAATGTGTTTGTAGCAATCCGCTCCAGAGTGCGGTGTGAATTAAAGCATTATCATCCTGGAATATAACATATTCGTCTGGAAATAAAGTTTGCACCAATGCGTGGATTTGGTTACCCAAGATGCACTTCTGCTGTGACCCGACCGTGTAACGTGACAAGGGAGACTGCCGAATACCGTGACATAGTGCTCCAGATTATAATAAAACCGCCACCATGTTTGACATGGACATAAATACGTATCAAGTGGCAGGGAAGAAGATAAAGGGTAACTCGTCGGACCCAAAGACACGTTCTTAGTTCTTCAACGTCTAGTTTTCGTGGGCATTGCACCATGCACGACGCACTTGAACATTCGTGTCTGTTATTAGGGACTTGGCAATTTTATGTAGTTTGCGTCTCATTTTTTTAGATAACACTAAGATACTTAGATGATGATTATGTTTTATAGTCACTTTATCAGTTGTTATTTTTTTCTGCGGTGTCAAAATACATTCCAAGGCTCAGCTTCGCTGACCCTGTTTTACTGTGTACTGTATATGCAGTCATGACTTTCGAGATTAAATAGACACAACTCACTTCCATTTATATCTTATAAGCAAACTTTTTGTGCACTAGTAGCATCGTTATGAACTAACTCATTTCGTTCTATGTTTAGTTTTAATTAATAATGTTTAATGTACTAGGAAAGTTATTTCCAAGTTATAACCAGCTAAAGATGTCAGAATAATATACTTAACTTTAAATGATAAACTACAGTCAATCTAGTGGTTAATTAAATATTTAACCTCCAAGCTAGTTTAAGATATCTAAATACACCGTATTTGACCACTGAACTAATATGTGCTAAATTCTTTTCCTATCTTGTTCTAGAAAATTATTTCAAAGTTTCTTTCTTATTAGCAAATAATATGGACAATGTTTTATGTTTTAGGTGATATTAATTTTTATTAAACTTTTGACTATAATAGTATACTTTCACTTTATTTATGAAACTAAATGTACATTAAAAAAGAATAATTTTAAGAGAAATATTTGGTGATTATGAAAAACGATGGGGATCATTCCAATCAAGCGCTAATAATTTGTTTTTAATGGTAAAAATAATCTGGTCTAGAATTATCAGTCTGTACAACACTATCGGTTCCTTGATCCTGACTGTACTGTGTTGATGTTTTCTTTAATTTGTCTAATTGGAGATAGCATTTCGTTGCATTAATTGTTTTACCTTGTAAAACAGTTTATAATACATAAAATTTTTCCGACGCAACCAAAGAGACTATAATTTTTTTGGCGAATTTATTTATCTTCATATAAGATGAAACGTACTCGCTTCGGCGGTACCTATACTAAAATTGGAACGATACTGAGAAGATTAGCATCGCCCCTGCGCAAGGATGACACGCAAAATCGTGAAGCGTTCCACATTTTTAGACCCCAATAAGATCCCAGATCTTTTGGACTTTTATGTAACCAATAGGATCTCGCAAGGGTATATGAACGTAACACCATGCTACGATCTCTCCTCTGATCACTCGCCGGTAATTGCAACAATCAGTCAATATGCTATTCATACAAAACCAACGCCCAGACTTCATAACAAAAATACAAATTGGGAGCATTACAGGAACAAGATACAAGAAGACATAAAATTGAGAGTAAGTCTGAAAACTCCAGAGGAAATTGACACCGTCCTAACCACCCTAGTAAACATCCTCAAACAGGCCGCTCAACATGCCACTCCACACACAGAATTCCAAAATCACAGGTATATAATACCTACGGTCATTAAGAGGCTTATAGCAGAAAAAAGAAGAGCCAGGGCAAAGTGGCACTGTACCCATGCATCAGCAAATAAAACTGTACTAAACAGATTAAATAACCAACTGCAGCGTCAACTAAAAGAAATGAAAGAAAAGTCATTCCATGATTATGTTACCAATATCAACAGATACGACAATTCCATATGGAAACCTATAAAACATAAAAAAAAAACCTAAGGCGCCAATACCTCCCCTCCGTAACCCTGCAATAGCATATCAACAGTGGGCTAGAAGTGATAAGGAAAAGGCCGTTCTATTTTCAGACTACTTTGCCGAAGTATTTACGCCTAATGATGACCTTACAGACAATGCTATAGACATTTATCTGAGATCCCTATCAACATACCAAAGATCAAATCCTTTACTCCGAAAGAGATTAAAAAGGAAATTAGCTTATTAAATCTTCGAAAAGCTCCAGGAATAGATAAAGTGACTACAAAAATGTTAAAGGAGATGCCAAGGAAAGGGTTAGTTTTACTTACCTACAATTTCAATGCTATCGCAAGACTAAACTACTGGCCAAAACAATTAAAAATTGCCGAAATAATACTAATCCTCAAACCAGATAAAGAAAACCCAACGACGTATCATCGTACCGTCCTATAAGTCTGTTACCAATTATCTCAAAATTACTCGAACGACTCCTTCTGCAAAGAATAAACTCTGACCCAATGACAGCAAGTGCATCGAATCAGTCACCAAATAAGTCAAGCATTAGACCAAAAGAAATACTGTCTATCAGTTTTTCTAGATGTCAGTAAAGCCTTTGATAAGGTATGGCATACTAGATTACTATATAAGATCAAAGAACTTCTACCCATCACCTACTTCAAACTGATAAAATCTTACCTAAGTAGTAGAGAATTTTGCATCAAAGTCAATGACGAGGTGTCGGTCCAACGTCCAATTAAATCTGGAGTGCCCCAAGGCAGCGTCTTGGGACCCCTGCTCTACGTGATCTATACAGCCGATCTTCTCACCAATGAAAACACAACAATGGGTGCGTTTGCCGATGACACTGTCATTCTCTCAACTGCCATTGACCCACTCATAGCATCGACCACTCTACAAAACCACCTAGACCAAATACAGACATGGACTCGTAAATGGAAAATCAAAATTAATGAGTCAAAATCTGCGCAAGTAAATTTTACACTACAAAAAGGGTTATGCCCACCATTATATTTTAACAATATACCAATACCGCAATCTACAAGTGCAAGATATTTAGGAATACACCTGGACAACATATTGACGTGGAAAGAACATGTAGATAAGAAAACGTAAACAGATTGACTTGAGGATGAAAGAATTCCAATGGCTAATTGGACGAAAATCTAAGCTCACGCTTGAAAACAAACTGTTACTCTACAACACCGTAGTTAAACCAATCTGGATGTATGGAGCAGAACTATGGGGATGTGCGAGTAAATCTAACTTAAACAAAATTCAAAGGTGCCAATCAAAAATACTTCGTATGATCACGAACGCACCATGGTACGTCTCCAATCTGACGATTCACAATGATTTGAAAGTTCCTTACGTGAGGGACGCCATAAAAGAAAAAAGTACAAGACATCACAACAAACTGTAAACCCACGTCAACCCCCTGTTGCACCCACTGCTTGATGCGCAAAATGGTAGAAGACTAAAACGAAACTGGCCAGCAGATCTGAAGCAGGATTAGCGACGGCAACTCACTGGAGAATTCCTCTTCCCACCAACCACGACTACCCTAGTAGTTAAAAAACAGCATATTAGCCTATAGAATGACTTGTAATTCTGATTGCTAATTAAATGATATATTAATATATATATATATAAGATGAAACAGTACATCTTTTCACAAATAAGAAATCTCATAAATAAGTTTTTCTATTTATTTTACTGAAAAAGAAATAATATAAGGCTACTATTTGTCAGCTGATTGAAATCTATACTTCGAAGCGATAGACGTAGCTACACTCTATGAGATAATCTTATTTCAGGCATCTGTAAACTATCTCAACACTTGTAGCAACATGTCTATATACAGTGTAAATCTCATTTGTAGTATCATTAGCACTGCTGTTGTTTAAATAATGAGATATCAAAAATATTTTTTTAATTAGTACAAAATTTTAAGTATGGTAGTAAGACAATAGCTGAAGAGAATGATATTAAGGTCTAAGGAATAATGTTAGACGTTCATGTAAATACAGTTGGATAAAGCAGTACGCATCTGTATGGATAAAAAAACTTTTGAGGCAGTCTGCTATGTATTTCAGAAGTTTAAATTCGGTCTGCATTCCTTTAAGTGTTTGGTGTTTTTAAAATTAAAATTATTTAGTTGTTATTTTTTTAAGTTTTTAATTTCTGTCTGTAACAGTTGCTAATTTTAATAAAATGTCAACAAGTTTACTTAAACTTTTACATACCTAATTGATCAATGACATAAAAAGGACTGTTGGTAGTTAAAACATTAAATTTAATGATAATTGTTCCCCGTCATATGCTACAAAGGCCCTTTGGGGTCGTAACAGGATAGGTCTGCTATAATATAGAGCCTACGGTACACAACGGTAGCAACGTGGCTATTATTATCCCAGAATTCGACCTCCAAGTACTTATTTATTGCAGCCTGAGTCGAGCCGGGACGTAAAAATGCCAGTGATCGAATTGGCGAGAGCGATTCGAACCCGCAATCTTTAGGTTTCGTAGTCTAGCGACCTACCGACTAGACCACTACGGCTAAATTTAATTATAATTCTGAAATAGTCCATTTAATGTAAATAATTACTATTAAAAATAAACTCATTTTTACAAAAAAATTGTAATATTAAGTAAACATTGTCTAGTCATATATCAATGCGCTAGACTTCTATCACATGTATTATAAAACTAAAATCGGGATCACTACAAAAGAATCATCGAATTTCAAAAAGATGTTTCACAAATAATTAGAGATATAATATTAAATGACGTAAAAAGGAAGAGGTAACGCCCAGTTAACAAAAAGGCGAATATGTAGCAGAAATCGTTCTGTGGTCTTGAGTATGAAAGGTGTGCATCATTATTGCGGTGCAACGTACATTTAGAAGTCAGTGCGAAATAAAACCACTTGGCCATTATAATATTCTGCGATGCTATCGTCAGTTTCAGGATGCAGGTTCCGTAAATAAACGCAGAAGCACAGAAAGACCAGAGGGTTCTGATAGCTCCATAGAACAAATTAGAGAGAGATTTGTGCTTAGCTCACAACAGTTCACTATAAGAGCAAGTCGTAAAATTAGTATTCCGCAGTAAACTGTATAGAAGATATTACGACAGATTGGGTTTTACACTGTATCGTTTACAAATATTGTAAAGTTTAGAGCCCAACCAATCTATTTTTGTATGGTAATGCAGTAAGTGATGGAGGACGACAAATTTGGTAATGGTCTGAAGTTCAGCAACGAGGCAACATTTCATGTAATTGGAAAAGCAAACCGTCAGAACCTTCGAATAAGAGGCACGAAAAATCCCCGTACCATTGTGAAGCACAAAAGGAATTCGCCAAAATTTAATGTTTTTTATGCAATTTAAAATATAAAAGTGTATTGATTTGACAGGTACAAAATACTTAGATATATTTCCGCGTATCACTGCTTCTGTGAGGAATATCAATACGGACACACTATAGCGTGTCTGAACGCAACTGTTTTACCATTTAAATGTGTATCCTGTAACGTGAGTAGCTCACCTCGAACATTTGTGATGATAGGAATAAAAACTTGGGCGTCTTCTCTTTCGTTTCATGTACTATTTAATATTATACCTATATTATTTTGAAAACCCAATGATTCTTTTGTAATACAGTCTGTTCAATAATTAACTGGTCACTGTAAAAATTAAAAATGTATATATATATATATATATATATATATATATATATATATATATATATATATATATAACAGGTCGGCTGAAAAGTTCGTAGGCTGACACATAGATGGTGTTATTAGAATTAAATCCATATGATTTTTAGTTAGTTCTAACCTTCAAACGATACGTGTATTCATTTGACAGCTGTCGGACAATTGGTTCGTGAGATACAGCATTGTGAGTGAAGCAACTTTTGTTATTGTAAAAAAGATAGATAAAAAAGAATTTCGTGTGATAATGAAACATTGCTTTACCATGAAAAAAATACTGTTAAAGCCAAAGCTTGGCTTAAGAAACGTTATTTGGACTCTGCACCAGGAAAATCAACCGTTGAGAAGTGGTTTGCTAAATTTAAACGGGACGAAATGAGCACCGAAGACGATACACGCAGTGGAAGCCCGAAAGAGGCTGTAACGGACGAAAACATAAAAAAAGTTAACAAAATAATTATGAATGACTGTAAATTGAAGTTAATCGAGATAGCTGAGACTCTGAATATATTAAAAGAGCGTGTTGGACATATCGTGCATGAATATTTGGACATGCGAAAGCTGCGTCCAAAGTGAGTGCCGCGCGAGCTCACAATCGAGCAAAAGTTTCAACGTGTCGTTGACTCAGAGCAATGTTTAGCAGTATTCAACCGTAATAATAACAAATTTTTACGTCGATATGTGACAATGAATGAAGCATGGCTTCATCACTACTCTCCAGAGTCCAATTGACAGTCAGTCGAGTGGACTGCAGGCGATGAACCGAATCCAAAGCGTGGAAAGACGCAACAATCGGCTGGCGAGGTTATGGCATCAGTATTCTGGGATGCGCAAAGTATAATATTCATTGATTACCTTGAAAAGGGCCAGACCATCAACAGCGATTATTACATAGCGTTGTTGGAGCGTTTGAAGGATGAAATCACGAAAAAGGACCCCATTTGAAGAAGTAAAAAGTGCTGTTTCATCAAGACGATGCACAATGTCACAAGTCAATGATAACGATGGCAAAATTACATGAATTAGGCTACGAATTGCTTCCCCATCCACCGTATTCTCAAGATCTGGCCACCGGTGACTTTTTCCTGTTTGCAGACCTCAAAAGAATGCTCGCTGGAAAGAAATTCAGCACTAATGAAGAAGTAACCGCTGAGACTGAGGCCTATTTTGAGGCTAAAGAGAAATCGTATTATAAAAATGGCATCGAAAAATTCCATGACCGCTATAATCGTTGTATCGTCCTCGAAGGCAACTAAGTTGAATAATAAAATCGAATTTTACCAAAAAAATGTGTTTTACTATGTTAGCCTACGAACTTTTCAGCCCAACTGTTATATATATATATATATATATATATATATATATATATATATATATATATATATATATATATAGGGCGTTTTACTATGCGCTGAAAAATTCTATTACCTCTAGCTGACTACGCTTTCAATAAGCAAAACCATGCCTCGTTAAGATAACATTGTCGCAATAACGATTCAATTTTTTTTGTCTACGTCTTCTTTTTTTATGAGCTTATCTGCAAACAAAGGTTTCTTCAAAGGAGGATGGACAGATTGAGTCCCAAATCGAAAATCCAGGTACCCAGACGCAAGCTATGGCAATCGAAAACCCTAAGAGTTCTGAGCAATATTGTCTAAAAAACCAACCTGGTATGATCTCTCTGAACAAAGATATAGGCCTTAGAACTTAGAAAAAATACTGGAGGCTCATATCGTGCTTAAGCAAAATACATTACAACACGCATCACGTGTGAGCAGCATCCAACTGCACGTGCTCTATTATTGCAGGTGCAGAAATACTCTGTTATGAAGTCTACACCTGTCTTTGTTTGGTCAAACAATACATACACAAAGTACTTTGTTCTGTCCATGTGGCGAGAGTGTATCTTGGCGCGTAAAAAACCGTCCCGCTACATGTTATTCCGTGCTGGCCAAAACTTATAGTAAGATTCTCTGTAGCAAGCTGAATCTCATAACTACCCTCAAACAATTGCTCTACCACCACACAATGTTTTGAAATTATATTAGAACTTTTCCGTTTAATAATGTTCTAAGTGACGCCAAGTCAGGCCTCAGTGGTTGTAGACCCTCAATGTGACTTGAATAATTTCTCGTTGTCACAGAGCTTTTTATTCCACTTGGTTCTCTCGTCTATATACCAGTTAGAACTTCTTATAGTATCTACATAGGGTTTTGCCCATCCTCCTTTAATAGACTAGAAACGTTTTCTTTTCGTGCTGGCGATTTCAAATCGTATTTAGAAAAGCCTAAATTTCATTTTTACGGAGTTTCATTTGAACACAGCGCTCTGTGCTTCTTTATTGTTGTGACTTGGGCTATTCCACTCTCCAGCAGATCGTCTGCATCCCACTTCTTGTCGAATATTTTGTACCTGCTTTATATCTCAGTTTCAGTTTCACTAGAACCACTGCCTCATAGCGCTTAAAGAATTTTGCAATTATTGAAAAAACGAATTCAATGACATCAACAACACAATGTGCTAGCAAACTATATACCGCGCAAAATAGAAATAAAGATTTAAATGAATTAACTTAAAAGGCTCTGCGGTGCCTCCTTACCAAAAAACGATGGTCATTTTCTTGTAATACAGACTGCAGTCCTGTATAATTGATTAATTTTATAATATTCTGCATTGTTTTTAAAAAAGCTATGGTTCTTAAACGGTAAAAATAATTATATTACTATATTATGTAATGTTAAATTACACGTAACAGAATTTTGAATAAGAAACTTTTAGTAAAATATTTACGTTATTGTTGGGATCATTCTATAATGACTGGTAGAACTACTTATTTTTCATTTACGCTCATTTTAGTAAAACAAAATATATTGTAAAGTTGAAGAATAATAAAAGGGACTAAAAATAACAAATATACATACTTCAAAGTTCAGTCTTAATATAATTGAGGGTAGCATAGAGTATTCTTCAGATATCCTATATGTGATCGTCGATATTTCAATTATAACTTTAGCAATTATGTGTTCATTAAAGTAATTGAGGGTGAAACTTGTGTCCACGAATTGTCAAATTCCGTGCTTTCAAGTAAGACTGCTAGTACTATCTAACGATTTTGAGTACTTTACATGCACTGAATGTGTAATTTAGTAAGCCTGCCAGCTGCTGGGCACAATGTCACGTAATAACCTGTCTACTACACGATTTTCTGCTTAATGAAAGCGCTGCTCTGGCGCAAAGTGCGAAGCTCTTAAGATTCACACTTTAATAAATGGGTAAGGCAGTAAAGTAAAATGAAAAATAGCCATTGTTGGTTGCCTAATGCGCGCTGCGCCTTGGGGACACCACGGAGGAGGGTAGCTGACAAACAGCCATCGGTTATTAGGTTTTAATTTGTTTGCTGTGAACGCAATAATGCGGTTAATAATGCTCAAGGCTGTCCCCAACGCCGGAGAGTTTTATTGCGGAGGGACGGATATGCATAGTGTGATTTATATCCGGAATAAGTCCAACAGAACTCCGCATGATGGGTGGCTCCAACTTTAGCGACACTCGAAGGCAATTAGAGAGTTCTTGCGAATAGCAATGTTTTGTGGTTTCATGGCGATTAATTTAAGTTTTATTTATCTTTATAGTAATTTCTTAATTTTGGTTATTTATAAATCAAGAAAGATATCTTATTAGCAACTTTCAATTTATTATAAGTTGCGACTGTTGATCATCATCAAATTAAAAATTACCATTAGCTTGTTTTGTCAATTTATTCTGTTCTCTTTAAATTAATTAGGTAATATAACTTTTGATGCTATTTTTTTTATTAATTTCAAATTTATTTTTATGTAAGTACATATGCCGAACTGAACTTTAATTACTTAGAAAAAAGAAAAATTTTAATTTATGATTAACTCAATTTTTTTAAATCCGAGACTTAAAATGATTTAACAATCATAAATAAATTGAAATAAGTAAATAGATCACCTTCCATATAAGAGAGTAATATATTACAGTTTTGGAATTAGAAATATATGAATCTAGAATTAAGAAAAAAAGACTTATGTATTTTAGCCATTTCTTTTACTTACTTTCCTTTTACCTTGCTGATAAAGTTACAAGGAATAGTCAAACCACAATGAATGATCAATATACTTAAAAATAAATTGATAAATTCTTTTTAACCTTAAATGCCACAATATTTGTGGTGATGGTTATAATTTTACAAATCATTAAGTAAAGCACACAAGAGACCAACTTCGTCTATGATGCCCCTAGGAAGGCAGACTGACTTAGACCACCAATAAGTAAATGCTCTAATTTCTCTTAATAAAGGCATTAAAATTGATGCCAAAATGTCGAAAATTTTTCAGAAATTAACTAATTTAACTTATAAACCAAATTATTCAAATATATTTAACCGCAAGAACCTCTTCAAACATTTTAAACGATACTTTACGAAAGAGTAAACTTTTGTATAACCTTGCATTTGGAGAATCTTGCAGACAAGTTATGAATATAGGATTACGATTAAAATACCTACAAGAACCAAAACTGTCTCTGCTCATTTGAGTATATTGAATAATATATTCTTTAATATAACTCGAATGATGAAATCAATTCTAAACTGTATGACATTATCTGTAATCTAAATTCCTCTTATGTTCATCTTATCATTTGATATTTCTTTACCAGGATAATATATGATAAACTATCATATAAGCACATTTAAAAATAGAACCAAGAATATAAATTTTCCAAACTGTGCCAAGACCATTTCCATCACTACTCAATGTTACTGTGCATAACTTCTTCGAATAACTTTTAAATAAACGGGCTCTTCAAGCTCAGATAAAATTATTTACTATTAATTTCTTTGGAAACCAAAGTCAACCAAACCAGACAATATATAGCCAAAGTACTATGCACAGTTGTATTACATAAATCTAATTTTAAACCTTCCGAACTACAAGCTCTAAATACTCTAAGACAAAACAAAAGCGTTATAATTTTGCTGCCAGATAAGAATAACACTACAACTCAGATTATATAGCTAAGATAGTCGATCTACTAAAATTCTCGGACTATCATCGAGCCATCGACAAACCAACAGCCTATTTTAAAAAGGAAAAACCAAGACTTTTAATACCAACCTAAACCTATCTCTTCGATACCACAAAACTCACAAAGAAAGTACCCCCTTAGGACAACTAAGCAAAATAACTGGGTAAAATATGCCAACCGTTTATAGAACAAGCATCATCATATGTCCAAAGCGTCTTTACCACTTCTTAGAAATTTTCAAATACTTTGCTATACGCAAAAATAACACAATAGTCGAATTTGATATTATTTCCTTGTTTATTAGTATTTCCATATCTAAGACTCTACAACTATTAAAATCTACCCACAATCTAAAAGACGACACCCTTAAAGTAATTAACTATTGCCTATCTATTACCTGTTTTACTTTCAAAAACAAATTTCACCGCTAAACCAGTAGCACTCCTACAAATTTCCCATATTCGCATGCCATAGCAAAACTTTTTATGATCTACTTTGAAATAAAAACCTTTACTTTCTTTTAGTTTCAATCTATCTTTTAATTAAGCCAAAAAAGGCTCTAGGCTTTCATCTTATTACAGGGAAAGTCATCAGAGAGGTCTCCGAAAAATGCATAAAAGCTATCACCTATATCTTTAATGCAATTCTAAAATTGCAACATTTTCCAAATCAATGGAAGGTAGCTCAAATAATAATGCTACCTAAACCGAGGAAAAATTCAACGCAACTGAAACCATATAGGCCGATAAGTCTGTTACCCCTTCTATCTACAGTTTTTAAGAAACTCTTGAAGAAACGACTTCAACCAATTATAGACGATAAAAACCTAATAGCTAACCATCAGTTCGGATTCCGTAAAATGCACAAAACAACCGAGCAAGTGCACCGAATCAGTAAACAAATAGTGCAAGGTTTGGAAACCAAACAATACTGCTCGGCAGTGCTTCTCGACGTACAGCAAGCTTTTGACAAGGTGTGGCACAAAGGACTATGTTATAAAATGAAATTACTACTACCATATCAATACTATATTATTCTAAAATCTTTCCTAACTGATAGACAGTACTACAGAAAATATCAGAATGCATTCTCAAACTCGTCCCAATATCATCTGGTGTCTCATAAGGTAGTGTGTTAGGACCAACACTCTATCAGAGTTACACCGCAGATCTATCAATTTCCGAGACAACATTCACTGCCACATTTGCAGATGATACTGCTGTTTTGGCATCACATACAAATCCTACCTCTGCTACACAAAATCTGCAAGCCCATCTAAATGACATCGAAATTTGGTTAAAAAAAAGGAAAATTATAGTAAACACCGGAAAATCAGTTCATGTCACATTTACTTTGAGAAGAGGAAACTGTTGTCCTGTGACGATCAATGGTCAACAAATACCCCAAGCAGATGAGGCAAAATACCTTGGTCTTCACCTGGATAGGAAACACATATTTAGTAAACGCAAATTTATGACAATGTACTGGATGTTGGGTAAGCAATCACGGATGTTACTAGAAAGTAAACTTCTGCTATACAAAGCCATGTTGAAACCGATCTGGATGTACGGGATATAGTTATGGGGTACAGCTAGCAATTCCAACTTAGAAATCATCCAAAGATTCCAGAATAAGATGCTTCGCATTATAGTTAATGCACCATAGTACGTGCCAAACGTTCTAATTCCTAGTAATCTAAAAGAGCCATTATTACGACAAAATTAAAAAATTTAGTGTAAATCACAGTGCCAAAGTTCAGGTGCATCCTAATAATCTGGCAGCCACATTGTTAGACGACGAAGCTGAAACCAGACACTCAAAAAGGTTCAAACCGTCGGACCTTCAAACGAGATTTGATTCAACTGTATCAATGTAAAATAATTTAAATGTTATAGAATATCATTACTTAAGTTTACTTAATTAACCCTATAATCTATATGAGTTTAAGTTATTGTTAATTAGTTAATAACCTACTACGGAGAATCTTCATTGAAAGGCTCTCTATTCGTCATTAGATTGCTGTTATTACTAGAAAAATTAATTATATTATATATCCATTATCCGCAAGGATAAATTATATAAATATTTTGAGTCTTAATAAAAAATAATCTACCTTTTCAATAAGGACGTACCTTAGCAATACCTTTATCTCAACTCATAAATAAAATACGCGTTGCCAAATTTTTTACACAATATAAAAACGGAAGTCGAGCAGAACACACCCATTTTTTATATACCCTTATAACAAAATATCTTTCAAATGATAGTGTGATAGTTTGTTGAGTGAACTGCTAGCACTGTAGCCTCAAGGACTTATTGTGCTAATAATATATATTATGTATATCGTAAATTTTATGGTATTACATACATCCATAAGTTTTCTAGACAGCGAATCATTAGTTTGTGCTTTCTCGGCCACAGCAGCAATACAAATTTGCTTATACCACATGCTAAATACCACGGTCACTCTGCTCAAATTCACTCTACTGTAAAATCCCTTATTACTAAGTTTCCCAAATTTTTGACATTAGGACCGGGAAATTAGAGTTACAGTCGTTACCAAAACCTTCATAAGAAACGGATATTCTAAAAAATACTTAGTCTATATTAATAAGAATATTAACAAAAACATATTTTGACCACATACAAAAGTTCTTATCTCATTAGAGACGTTAATGACAGAATGGAGTGCATACTAAACAAACAAAATACAGGTATATAAAGTCATGGTCCTTCACAACAATATGAGAAATTCCGGCTTTATGGACAGAGGCGTTATCGTAGAGAAGGCCGACAGTTTCACCCAGCATACATAATAATGTCCCGAAAATTATACAGTAAAATATATTGCTTTTCTTAAAATTAATTGGTAAATCGTTTTTTGACCTTATTTGCCAATCACACCTTTGTCTAGCTTGGCCGTTTATCGTTCGTTTGGGCTATTCTACTGGCTTATTTTATTATAGGATTGTGGTATATGACTATAGTTTTATTCCTCACAGCAATGGATTGAAAAACATTTTTTTATAGTCTTTTATGTTTATAATAGGTCAAACTTTTTGAAGCGTTATGAAAAGTTGAGGTACCTATCTGGAACTAACCTTATTTATATAAAAGTACTCATGGAGAGCGCTTTAACCTATTGATAATTCTTTTAATCTTACAGTACTTTACGCTTAAGATGAAGGTGACGTTTTCAATTTGTCGACCTACACTTGGTTGTATGCTTTGTTAAAATGAGTGGGACTAATACCTCATTATAATCACGGCCGGATGTTCGATTTTGAAAATTGTGCAAAATAACTAAAACTCAAGTGCGTGTGGCTACGCAACTAAGACGAATTGCCTGCTGAAACTTTTACGAATGTTTAAGTAGGAAGTGGTACTCTTTAATAATATCACTATTTGTTTGTATTAGTACTAAAGCATAGGCCAGAACTGTTGGTGCGTACTTCAGATTTATACTCTTCGCTGTAAATATTTTTAGATTTACTAAGCAACGCCAACGAAAATAAACAAAATATTATAATTAGAAATAATTAAATAATGACCTTTTTAACCCTCCTTGTCGTACCGTAGCTAAAAAGAATTTATTAAGCTAAAAATGCAAAGAATATATATATTGGATATATCCAATAAGTAGTGGAATACCCACAACATTACAATGTGCATTCACTCACAGCCGTTGAGCAAATTTTTCAGTTAGCTTTCTGCTAACATGATCTCCTAAAGAAATTTAAACCCTTTAATCTTATTTATTATCTCTTCATTGCAAGAGAAGAAAAGGACAAAGGGAAGAAAATAAGAGTGGGGTACAGGAAAATGGAAATAGATGGGATCAGTTACAAATGGAGCGATAAGGAAGGAGGAAGCTTAATAAAAATTAAAGATCCTCCACCAAACAACTAAAAATAATAAACGATGGTATAATGGTAAGGAAAACGGGCATGAAAACGGAAACGATACTGGATATAAACTTACAGGCAAATGTACATAAGCCTTCTGAATTAATAATAAACAAATTACAAAACTTGAAAATTTATAAAGAACATGGAAACACAAAAAAATATGCAATAACAAATAATAATAAGAAAGTCAGGAAAACCAAATTTAAAATAGGACAGTGGAATGTGAGAACACTCTATTAAACAGGGAAATTAGCACAGTTAATAAAAGAGATGAAACGGTATAATATTGAAATACTTGGAGTGTAGGTGGACAGGTAGCGGAGAAGTAACAGCTGATGGATATAGCTTCATATACTCGGGAACAGAGCAAAGATATAATTGAACACCAATATGGGGTGGGCATAGCTATGAGTAATAGAATGAGAACATGTTTAATAGAATGGCACACAATATGTGAAAGGCTTATTATTGCAAAATTTAACCTGGGAAAAGCTAAACGTAGTACAAGTGTATGCACCTACAGAATTGGCGGACCTAGAACAAAAGGAACTTGTTTACAGTACGCTAAATAAAACCATGGAGACAGTAAATATGAATGATGTAATTGTTTTAATGGGTGATATCAATGCTAAGGTGGGAACAAATAATGAGGGATTTGAAAATGTTCTCGGTAAACACGGAACAGGTGAAATGAACGAAAATGGAGAAATGTTTGTCGAGTTTTGTGGAATACGGAATCTCAAAATAGTTGGAACATTATTCATGCACAAAGACTGTCATAAAGTAACCTGGATCTCCCCAAATCGGAAAGTACAGAACCAAATAGATCACATATGTATCAATAGGAGTATCGAAAATATGTTGAAAGACGTGCGTAATAGAAGGGGAGCGGATGTGGACACGGATCACTACCTAGTACTTGCAAAATTGAACATGGAATGGGAACAACCAAAGTAAAGCACAATGCAGTACGATATACGTGAAATAGGAAACGGCAAGTGTAAGGAAGCTTTTATACAAAGTATAAGAGAAAAAGCAAATAATATTGACTACAGTAAATTAATAGAAGAAATATGGAAACAGTGTAAGCAAGTATTTCTAACGACAGCAGTAGACAAATTTAAACTATCAAACAAAGCAAGGAAACAATGGGTGAGTTGCGCTACATGGGAATTGATAAGGGAAAGAAGAGAGCTTAAAGAAAAATGTCTAAGTGCAATAGAACAACAACATAAGCAATTGCTACAGAAAAGGTATAAACAAAAAAGCAGAGATGTAAAAAAACCTGTAGACGGGATAAACGAAATCATATTGATAGCATAGTGAATGAAGCACAAGAAGCTGCTATTAAAGGAGATACAAGGGATCTTTTTAAAAATATAAGGAAATTAAGTGGAGGGCAAAAGTTATATAGAATGATAAAGAGCAAAGAAGGACAAATACTATGTAATTTGGAACAGCAGTTGTTCAGATAGGCTGAATATTTTGAAGAAATATTGAACAATGAAATGAGCAACAGGAGTATGGGATGAGAGTATCTCGGAAATGCAAATAAATATAGATCCACCATCAAAGGAGGAAATAATAGAGGCCATTAAGAAATGCAAAAAGGGGTAAGCGCCAGGGATAGACCAGATAACGGCTGACATTCTGCAAATCGATCCAGATGTTGCAGCAGATGTATTGTTACCGATCCTAGAGAAAATTTGGAGAGAGGAGAAATTTCCTGAAAACTGGAAAGAGGGGTTGATCGTTAAGATACCGAAAGAAGGGGATCTGAGAATTTGCAAAAATTGGAGAGGAATTACTCTGTTAAGTATTGCCAACAAAATATTTTAGAAAATTATACTGAACAGAATGATACTAGAAATGCATATTTAGAACAAAATACATAAGCAGCGAAATGAAACAATCAGTACCAGTAAAACATGGAAGAAATATATTACTATAATCGAACTGTACTATCAACGAATCATTAGAGTTAATGTGGAGATTAATGAACAGCCAACAACCACTATAGAAATATACGTATGCAATGAGTGATAATGCGAAAAACAAAAACAAAGGTGCTTTCTTTCAAAAATTAGCATACATTGTAAAAAATATACCAAACCATAAAAGTAATCATAATAAGTGACCTAAATAGCAGAGTAAAGTGAAAGAATAGCGATATGTTGGCATGTTTTGAAAAAGAGACGACAAAGATAATGAAAATTTCCTTGTTAATTTTTGTAGAGAACATAAATACATTGTTCAGGAAAAGATTAATTCATCACAAAGACATCTGTAAGTATATATAAATAGACCCATTAAGGAATTTAAAATCTATCATAATAATAAAAAAACGAAAAGAATAAACACAAAACTTAAGAATTTCTTTACGACCAGAATGTCTAAGCAATTATCATATGGTAGTAGAACAGGGTATTGGAATCTATAGCAAATAAATAACTTCAAAACAGACTTACTAAACCTTATACTACCATAAGTTTATACTGAAATAGAATACAAAACAAGTTATATATAGTTAAAGAACATAGTTAAATTGACGCAGCAAGTGATGTTCTTGATGTTAAAACTAGAGAAATAAATATGCTAAATATAGGAGTAAACTCTCAAAAAGTCTAAAGAATATGGTGAAGGAAGAAGCGTAACATCAAAAGACACTAGAAATTAGAGAACAATATGTACAACTACAAAAGTTAGAAAAAGTAAAAATAAGAGAAGAAAACATTGAATATAGGAACAGGTTACGCATAAATATTAACACTATTAAATACAATAGATCAAGAACAATCTGGACAGCAGTACATAAATCAAAAACAATACTAATAGCTGATAAATTATATGTCATACCCCTAAAATAATAAATGGCTTATTATGTTACTTTCTTGAAAAAATATAGAAAATTTTCTGCAAAAAATACTAATAGGGAATGTAAACTAAATATAAAATAATAAAATAAAAATAATAACCGAGTGCAGGAAATTTAAAAATTAAACTACTTTATTATCTCTGTATAGACTTTAAAGATATTAAACCAGTTAAATTGATAAATTTGACTAAAAAAAGAAACTTTAATTGGGACATTGTTACAGTAAGAACACAAAACGGGTCATCATGTGAAGAGTTTTTAAGAATAGGACTGTGACAAAAAAACGTGCTTTTTCCGCTGTTATTTAACATCCAATATTTAAACTTGACCGCCAGAGCGGTCCAAACGGTTGAAGCTGCGATGCGTATGGACCCGGGTGTCATTCCCGGAGCTTTCTGATGCCTGGCGTTGGCCTCCTTAGTCACTATAAATAATTGAGTACCTGCTTTTACTTGAACAAGGGGTGATAATGGTGATCGTCTAAGGCGCGGCTTGCCACATGGCCCCGTATCAGAAATAATACGCGACGACCGGGCAAAAGAAAGCGGACATATGAGAGCCTTAATCTCTCAGTTTGCAGTCTATGGTCCGATGAACCTACTGCTTACCATTATTATTATTATATTTAAACTAGACGTAATCACTTAACAGGTGAGAATATGACGAATATGACAAATTTTTAGTCTGACAGTTTCTATAATAATACAGAGTGGTCCAATTTAAACACTAGTTTGCGTTCTGCTAACGTTGGAAAGTTTACATTTATACAGTTAGTATCTAAACCAATAGTAAAGCCATCAGGTATCGTATATTGTGCAGCAATGTATCAAGCATCAGTAACCATTCGGGTTTATCAAAAACTTCGACTATTCTTTAGATGCAATAAGGTGCCAAGCAAGCGTGCAATTTGTGATCTAGTACAAAAATCTTAAACAAATGAAGCGATTTTTGACAAAGCAAGTGATAGTGTACATGAAGAATCGTTAGTTCGTCGAGATTCAATAACTGCATTTTTCATATATTACTATCGCATCATTATAACAAAAAAAACTACATTTACAGGCGTATAAAATTCAAATGACTTAAGAACTTACAGAAATTAGCTACCATAAAGATCGTAGATTTGTAAACTAAGTTTTAGAAGACACAGCATGAGCATCAACTCATGTTTTGCAAAAAAAAACACGTATTGAGTGTCTTTGTAATTTGTTAAAATTATGGTATTTGGGGTAGTACAAATCTACAAGATATTGACAAAAATCAGTGCATTTGCAAGAATGCACTGATTGGTATGCTTTGTGGGCTCGAGTAGTCATTAGTCCGTATTTTTTTAGGACGAAGATGCCAACACTGTTATTGCCAATTGTGAACACAATGGGAAAATGCAAATCAACTTTTTAACAATAAAACCAACGATTTCAAATTGAATGACAATACGTTATTCAAGTCTTCTAAAAACCACATGATTTCTACAAGACGAAATCACTTTTGATACATAATATGGAACATTCATTTTACTTCACACCAAATTTTCTGGTCGTGTTACCTTCCAGAGAAGTGGCGCCAATTGGCCACAGTAACCTAAAAATCTAACACATCTCTAAATCTTTTTCTTCTTTTTCATTTGAATTAAAAAATTTATGTTAACGATTCCAGGACTACCGAAGAACACCAAACATGTAACTGCTAAAATAAAGTCGCATTTTTTAAATTTATTATTTAAATTGTATGTCACTTACTTTACACTGATGGAAATAAAATTTAGAATGTTCCAGTATTTTATGATTTATTTAATTTAATATCTTGACATAGGTTAAAGAAACATTGAATATAATGTGCAGAAAATACCAAAAAGGAATTACAGTAGATAACTCAGCCTTACATCCATTATTATTCGCAGATAATTAGATCGTGATAAGATAAGGAAGTTGTGGAATAGATGCTAAAAATTGAATAAAAAATTAATTAATTATTCTTTTAACCTGTACAACAGTTACATATTTGGGCTCACTTTTAGGTTCATCGAAATCAACAAAAGCATTACTCAAAGTAATATAGAAATATTTGAATATTAGTCAAGATATGAAAAAGATATAGTATTTTATGCAGGAGAAATGTAATTACTTAAAAATAACATAAGAAATTCTATGAGAAGATGCTTACAAGACAGGACAGATTTATAATAAGGAAAGTTTGAAGAAGAACAAACACAAACACCTTAAAAAATCGAACTCTCCAATAGTACTGTGATACGGTTGCCAAGTGACATTAGCGCAGTAGAGAAAAGAGATTTGTAGGAAGCAGATTAGGGGAACAGACAGACATGGAAAGAAAACGGCAAACCCTGTGGGGTAGAAATCGCATTTTACTTGTCTATATTTTCTAACATATTTTATTTCTATCGTCCAGTCTTTTGTATCAATTATCAAGTTTATAGTTGATTTAAATTTTTGTTGTAGATGTGTCTATGGATATCTTTATCTTCGTCAAACTATGCTCCCCGCATAGTTGCGTAATCTTCTTCCTTTAGTATTCACCGTCTTTTACACAACTCTTCTTATTGTGACCTAGTATAATGTGTTGACTCTGCTTTTGTTTTTATTTATTTGTTTGTCATATATTTTGCATGTAGTTGCATTATAATATTCATTAAACGCTCTGTAATTTTTTTTTGGCATTTATACTCTCTTGATCCAATTTCTTTTTAATTAATATCAACTCCCCCACTTTACACTATTTTACTCTATTTTACACCACCTCATAAATAGACATAATTACTATACGCTTTTTGGTTTTTTGTTTTGTCTTTATTTTAGTTAATATTATCATGACTGGATTCATCCGTTCGATTTCGTTATTATTTTTCTCTTCTTGTAGCTGGTCCTTCCTACAGTTGAAATTTAAAACTGAGTTTCGAAAATTTTGCGTAGAATTAGGTCCCTTTCTCCTTTTCGTATTCAATGGGGCTATTTTTTGCAATGTAGATTTCTACCCGCTTGTTTTTCGTTCCTTTTTATAAAAGATCTTCTAATGCAACCATCCGTTATCGATCCACGTTGAACCAAATGCTGCTGGTTTTGGTCAGCCCCTGGTATTTTATTTCTTGGTTATAATTGGTGACAATTTTCTTATCTGCCATCCAGAGTGGTATTCGATAGAAAACTAGCAAATTCATACGGCAATATACATACAATCCTCTGTATTAAATAAACAAGCCATGTAATGGAGACGACCTTCATTACTAACAAAGGTAAATTTTAAACTGATACTTTTGATAAAAACTAGCATGCACTATGTTTTAAAAAAAGAGCTATGCTCCGTAGACATCTTAACACAAATTCCACATTTAACATAAGAATATTAATAAATTGGGTAGTTCGATTTAAAATAATCAATAGGTATACGGGTTTTGTTTTTTTTACGTTAATTATCGCCGTTACTATACTACTAACATACAATGCAAAATGATTCCCCCATAATCTATACCTTATACCAAACAATTTTTAGTTTTTCCCCTCTAATCGAGCAAGTTGTTACCCTTGATTTGCAGGAACGTAACAGCTGGTGCCTCAGTAGAATAAATATCACAACAACGGCTGAAACTATGCGAAATAATTGTGCAAGCTGCGAGTTCAGACAGCATTAAAATGTGTTGCAAGTATACTCCTATTCTTCATATAGCTCATTAAAATTTGTTGTATGGGTAATCTTTGTGTATCATATATGTATAGGGGTAGAAAATATTACTACTATTAAAATAATTTACATAATTGGTGTTTAGTGTTTAACGTCTCTGAATTTTTAGTAAAATTTCTTTCAACAGATAAAGCAATGGTCAATCAACTAACGAACAGAATTAAAACAAAACAGACTTTTTGTGACTATATATCCAATCTCATTAGATTTAATAATTCTATCTGGCAACCAGTAAAAACAACTGCTAAGCCATTACAACTAGACATCACCCGAAATAAACATCTACGCTAACAATAAGACTAAATAAAAGGTAATGAAGAAACAGGCAGCTTATTCGCTGAACACTTCTCCGAATTTTTTATGCTAAATAATTATGCAGTTGTTTAGAATATTAGGAACTTCTTAGACAGAGAATTATCACCATAGTCCGGCAAACGACATGTTGATAAAAATATTTTATTTGAATATATTTTACCCAAATTCAGAACAAAAGATATATTTCAAAAAAGATATGCAACGGATCCTTTTTCTTCATCATGTTAAGTTCTTATCATATTTTTAAAAGTAATGAGACAAGTAAACGGTAAAACAATAGGTTTATGTGACTCATTTCATATGAACCTTCGACAGCAGGTCTGTAAGGTCCATCGACTTGGGGTAGTAGGGCAAGTTGAGCCTTCGACTAACCGTACCTCATGCCCAGTGTTTTTGGGAATACGAAATTTTATGACCCTGGACGTCCCTTGAGCGCATGTTTGGTCTTACACTCAAACTCTGGCATCACTGGTCTCAGTTCCTGAACATTTACATATTTATTAATTTAGATTTTAACATTTGGGAAACAATAAATTAAGCACAGTGGGAAACTATTGACGTATAATTATTTGTATTAATTTACCAGATTATTCATTCATTGTTATATTTTTCATATTGCGTTACAATAATATTGAATGAATCAAATGTAAAAATTTTATATTGACAATAATTTATACAGAATAAAGATTTCCCTGTAATTCATACCTATTGGCATTTTACTTTTTAATTTTTAATAATTGAGAATCGTGGCGTCAGCGTTTGAGTGAAAGAAGAAACCTGCCCACAAGGGGCGTCCAGGGTCTCTAAAATTTCGCACGCCTGGAAACACTGCTCATGCTTGTCCGTCATTTAAGTGGTGAATGTAAACATGTTGACAATTCTAAAGGTTCCAGTTAGTAAAAGAGACCTGTACAAGAAGTGGGCAGCAGATGTCGATTTCCAAGCATATGAAAATAGAATCACTTTCAGAGGGTGTGTTAAGTCTGTAAGTATGTCATCTACTTATATGCTTTAATATTCACAGTATTAGATAGATTTCAAAGAACCTGCACGAGAATGTTTTTTTTTGGTACGATTTCGGTGAAGTTTGGTGCATGGTTGCTTTAGGCACTGCGGAAAACCAAATTTCTTTTTGAAAATATAACGAAAACGACTGTTATTGAATTTGACTCTTTACTATTTAATCAAATTGAACAAAAAAATACTTTTTATGAGCCTACTGCACTGAAAAATTACTATAATCAGAAATTAGATTTTAAACTGGGAATTGAACTTGGAGAAAGCCTTTAATTTTACGCTGTAGGGGGACAACAAATTTACTTAATTGTTTTCATTTCAGTATGACTTGAAATGTGAACTACTGCAGCGTAAGCACTCCACCACGTACCAACATCTTACACTTCTTTAAAGAAGCAAAAGTTATTGACCGACTTAGAGGTTTCTGTAACAATTAGTGACTTTGACCAGGAACTAGTCGCAATTTTTGTGGAAGAAGGAGTTTCTCTAAATAAGATGAAGAAAGGTCCGCTTTTTAGAGATGTTCTGTAATCAAAAAGTCCTTAGTGGAAAGCACAATGCGGGGAGTTGTGCCCTCAATCCACAAGCAGGTGTTAAATGAAATAGGACATGATATCAAGGACTCCGGGATCTGGATTAGCGTCGACGGGCGAGAGACACCCAGGCGTTGGCTACCTTACTTATGTGACTCCGTTGGAGAAAACCAACGCCTTCACCATTGTGCAAGTTGTTCAAGAAACCTCGCGAATTTTGAGGCTAGGAGCACCAATACCACCGAAAGAATTTTGCTCATGGTTATGAACAGTGTGGCGTATATAATTAAGTCAAGACAGACTCTACAACACCTTTATCCAGAGTTGCCACACACCACCCGCCCAGACTACGGACTTCACAGAGTGGCAGAGGCTGTAAGAGAGGCCTACCCGGTCGCGAACAAACTTATTTTGTCAGAGAAAATTTTTTTGAAAGCCTGCAGCTGAGTTGGGACTTTTAGAAGTTCTTCTGGAACCAGTGATCACAAAATGTGATACTTGGCTATCTGCTGCTCTCTACTATCAACTAGAAAACAAAGTTGAGTGTGTGAGGAAGGCGGAATAGGTGGAAAAACCTAAGAAAGTTAATTAACTGTGATAGCTACAAATTATGAGTTTATCCCAGCAAGTATAGAAAAGATGCAGACAACGAACTTATTACTCACCGGCTCGGTGTTAAAGATAATGAAAGCAGTGGAAGAGTTGGAAAACTGAATTAGGCGAGGTGAGGTCAAAAATTATGGACAATATAAGGAGAGGAATGGTAGATGGGGGGGGGGGGCAATAAAACAAATTATTAATACATTGGCAGAAAAGGAAGGAGACAGAGACTTCCTGTAGGACTCCCACGTTATGGTAGCAGTTAAATACGTTATAGCTGCATCATCTGATGTTAAAAAGTTGTATTCGCAATTAAAATATTTATTAAGTGACCACCGACTGTCATTTAGAAAATTTAGTTAGCCATGTAGTTGTATTTTGCAATAAGAATCATAAAAAATAACAAATATTTTTCTTTCCACTTTTCACCGAAAGAATACCTACTTTAAAAATTACAGCCTTTAGGGGCAGTTGAGAATTTTCTTAAGATATATAAGAAACATAAAAAAATATTTTTAGTTGTTCTTTGAGATATAAAAATATATATCATACTAAAAGAAATTAGAGAAGAATTATGTTTATTTAACAAAATAAATCGTTTGAATTTGATCAAATAACTGCGAAAATTCTAAACAAACTTCAAAGAAAGTATTGTCGGGCTAAAGTATATCTTCACTGATGTTATGAGACTTTATTATTGGCCAAAGCATTTCAAAATCCTTGAAATTATCTTAGTGTTCAAACCAGGTAGAAATCCCAATTATACAATTTCTTATAGATCAATTAGTTACCTGTATACTATTTTAAAGCTTGAAAATTTATGTAACAAATCAATCGCTAAAAGACAAGAAATGTTGTTCCTCAGTATTCCTCGATATAAGTCAAGTCTGCGACAACACTTTAACCACCAATTTAGAACCACAATTAATGGTGAAACTTCAACTTTCTTTCCAATCAAATCAGTCCTCCAGGGCAGTGTATTAAGCCGAATACTTTATCTTCTTTATACATCAGACTTTCCAAAAACTACTAATACAGTAATTGCTACTTTTTCCAACACTACAATTATAATTAAAAGCTACAAAAACACAGATATTGCATCCAATGACCTAAAGCATCACCTGGACCAACTACAGGATTAGACAAAAATGTGCTAGATAAAAATTAACGAATCAAAGTCTACACAAATAAATTTGACCTTAAAAAAGGTTTCTCTCTAATTTCCATCAGTAACATAATAATACTAGAATTTACACAATTAGATATATGGTACTACACTTAGCTAACAAACCCGAAAACATTATATAATAAAAAAGGGAAAACAAATCTGGGATTTAAAGAATTACACTGGCTTTTTGAAAGAAACTTCTTATATTCCTAGAAAAAGCTGTTAGTGTACAAAACTGCATTACAATCGAATATGGACTTACTGATTTGAATATTGGAGATGCATCAGTAAGTCAAATGTTGCAATCTTCCAAAGAGCTAACTCAAAAATCCAAAGGGCAGTCACAAGCGCACCTGTCGTATGTCAAACGACACACTTCACAATGATCTTAGTGTGTAATTTCTTCAAGATGTAATTAAAAACACTATAATTTCCGCATCAACTAAACAGTAGAAAACTAAAAAGAAAATTACTAATCGACTTCAGATGGACTTCAGTGAAAGAGTCTTCATCGCGTTATTTTCTGGTTTTGAATACTATTGTTACTGTGGTCTATTACTAGAAAGTTATCTTATAAAACTTATTACAATTTCTGATATAAATGTAAATTATAAAAATCTTTTTACTAATTTACTAACTTTAAAACTACAAAAATGAGATTAAATGAAGTTAAAAGTACCAAGCTAATGGAATACTACAAAAGTCGCTATCTTGTTTATTAAAGCGCCTTTGCGTTTCGTAGGGAATGCTGCGCTGAAGAAAACAAATCAAATTATTAATTCGTTAGGGGATTAGTGGCACATTTGCAGGGACCTCCGTGCCTCTGTCAGAGCCGGCGCGATCCCCCAGGATAGTGTTAGACGATCGCGCGCCTCTTCCCGAGGGACGTTTCGAGATTCGAGAAGGGAGTGTTCAGTGCCGTGTAACGAGTTCACACGCTCTCCCCCCCATTACTTCCTTGATTTATTCGCTCTAATTTCATCTAATGTCGCTTACATTAGACCCGGCTTTATTAAAACCATGACGATTCTAACTAATGAACGTTTTATGAGACGGCTGCGGAGATATTGGCTCGGGAGTTATACGAACTGCAAGAGAGTCGCAAGGAACTTGTCGCTCGCCATCATAAGTGAGCGGGTATAATTAAGCGCGGGCCGCGGGAGTTACTGTGCGAGCAGATGAAATATTTATCTCGGTTCACAGTTGAGTCGCTCGCTGTATAGTTGCAAACTTAAATTAGTTTCTTACCTGAGCAGCTTTAGTTCGTTATGACTTACTCGAGCTCACAATCCTTTTCTGATTGATTCTGCAACGTACAAATCTAGGGATAACTCCGTGCGCCGCCATTACGCTTAAATTTTTATTAGTTGCCGCGGCCCCGGCGCGAACTCTTCTAGCGCGCAAACTTGAACGTAAAAGCCAACTCGGCAAATTTTACGGACTCCATTTCGGCGGCAAACAAAAGGGTCGTAACCTTGAATAGTTGGCAATTGGCGCCGTAAAATTAAAAGGGGAACTTTTAAAATACGGCATAACGACCCAACTTCCAACAAACGCAATCCAACCTCCGCTTATGAGCAACAGAAGATTAAAGTGTTTGCGGAAAAGATTTCGGAGCTCCACGTTCCGCCATCAAATGGCCCAAATCTGCTTATAAATTTTTTGAATGGCCTCGGCGGGCGGTGAGAACTTGTGTCAACACAAATGCGCCTATGGCGCTTTTCTCTGGGAATAATCGTTTTACATCGATTTGATGCACAGCTGACTGATATTGAATGAGAATCGAGTATACCTTATCCATTTAAAATGGAATTTCCGTTAGCGTACAATACGGTTGTTGAAAAATGCACTAATAAAACAATATTAATGAGTGGGGCTTAAAATATATGCACGAAAAAAGTATAAAACATGCATGCAAATATGCATTATAAAACAGTTAAAATATGCACTAAAATATGCAAAATAATAATGCGTGCTCTAAATAATTACTTATATTTTACAATATCAACACCTATACTGCACGTGTACTTATACAAAAAGGATATAAACACATTTTTAAGGGAAAAAACCAGTATAAGAATATTTTTGCTAAACATAAAAAGATGATTAACCTAAATTTTTATTCTACGTTTTTACACTGGAACTTACTGTTTTTCTAAATGTTTATCTTAAAAATGTGCGTTTAACTTCCCAAGAAGTAACAGGTGCCTACTTAAATGTACATACTGTAATTGGATTCAATTTTAATACATTGCTAATTTTTTAAACATGATGTAGTCTTCAGATTTTGTCAGAACAGTGTTTAGCTTGTTTCGACTTTTTTTTTTAATTCTACCACCACTTGCAGCAATTGTGCTTTTTAATCTTTCAGTAATGCTAAACGTTTTTTATAGTGAAAGTTCTCGTTTCTCTAATTTTTCAATGGCAATTAGAATTATTTTTAATTAAATTTAACGTAAAGCTAACTGCTGTTTAATTGATGGATCTTTAAAATGCTTAATACAATTTACAACTGCAGCTGAGCTTTGAAAATCCAACTGGCATACGACATTTTTGATTTTATTGTAATTTATTGCAAGAAAATTAACACAAAATTTAGCCAGTTACCCCATCTTGTTAAAATCGACTCTTGTGGTAAAATGAGTTCATAGTACTTTTCTTTACACACTTGAACTCTAAAATTCTTCTAAAGTAAACTATGTTCTAATTATATTCTAATAATTTCAGCAACGTGATTTGAACCGTGGGCTAAACAATTAATTAAATTAGTGAAAAGCTTTTAAATTTGCAGCATCTATAACCATTAACATTATCTTATACATTGGCATTTGGTTCGGCAAATAAAATCACATAACGATTCATTATCAAATCTATCTGTCGTTATATTACTGGTTTCTTTCTAGAGCATCTACACCGACCAAATAACTTCTTCCAAGGTCATTGTCATTCAACGTTTCCAACATAAGATTGACTATATACCGACCCTTAACATTATTTGTTTTAACTAGTAAAAACATACAAATCCACGTCCAATAAGCTTCTTAATTTTAGCTATTATGTCCTGATGACTAATAGCGACATATTTTTTCTGAACATTAAAGAACTAGGAACTATGCTTAGAAGTTGATTATTTTTATGAAAATTTTGAAATAAAGGTTGATCTAGTATATAAAGTAGAATATCGCAACCTACAAATAAACTGCGCAACCCTTTGGAAAATTTCGTCTGTTTTTTCTGTACGGAATTGTTGACATTTGGTGTTAACAGTGCTGTACCGCATTTCTCAAAGAATTAGCCTTTTTTGTATATTTAGAATTATTCCTAGATGTTGCTCTATTTGAAATTTTTTATCGGACGTTATTTATAACAAAAATAAATTATAAAATCAATTTTTTTTCATTCTAAAACTCCTTGTTAAATTAAAAAGACTATAAAAAAGTATATAGTTTCAGTACAGTTGGAAAGTTGAGCTCCGTAAATACTTTTAAATGCATTTTAAAATGTATACTTTTCAACAAGTAATCCGGGATTACCTTAAAGTATCGCTTAACAATAGAGCCAAGTGTAAACAGATATCGAATGAACCTTTTTGGAAGCTATTATAAAGGTATTTCAACTATCTCCTATAGATATTGTTTGTATACTGTTAGAAATAAGTAAGTACAAATTTTCTGAGAGTTTGAATACTACCGAAACGCATAGCGTTGAATTAGTGCGTCCTGCGATTCTCTACATGGTCCTTCGATCCGGATTTTCCGCAAAAAAACTAAGGTAATCAAGAATACTTAACAAACCCAACGAAGCAACGATTAATCACCAGCGAAGAAAGCCATCAGCGGTTCTTCGATTATCCACAAACCAAGAGGCGAAGTTAGAAAGATAGTGAATCAACAATAATCGGGTGAGTCACCTATTTACCCAACCTGAAATCTTGCATAATTTAGCTTCTGTGTGAATAACTTCCGAAAGATGTAAGGGCGTTAATTTCGAAACGAGCGTCGATTAAGACCAAACTAACAAAACTAACAAGACTTTTTCTCAATACCAGACCATGATATTAATGAACTGAAAGTGCGCTTGGCAAGGTTTTTCTCATGAGGAGATAGAGACCGAACTTGAAATCTTAGATGCACCTCAAAATGACGTTGACGCTGCAACTGAGTTGAAAATTACTATTATAAACGTATTACTGCCGTTGAACAAATTCTGTTCGTAACAATTCAAATAATATCTCAAATGCTAGGACTGAATTAGATAATCATGTAAAAACATGAAATTTACATTACCAACATTAAATCTACCACAATTTTCTGAAAATTATTCAAAATGGACTTGTTTTTACAGCAGTTACAAATCCCCCATTCTCGAAAATAATTCTTTGTCAGAAATACGTAAATTTTATTATTTAAGACCATGCTTAAGGGGCAATGCCTTAAACACCATAGGGACATTGGAGGTATGTACAGAAAAATACGATAAGGCATGGCAGCTTCTTATCGATACATACGAGGTAACAAAAAATTGCTCAAGAACATTTTAAAGGTATCTTTGCGTTAAATAATATACATAAGAAAAACCATATCGCTCTTCAACACCCACTTAAAAATTTATTAGTACACGTTAAGACTCTGGAAATATTAAAGCACAAAACATTTGATAGCTTAATAATTTATTTTATTATTTGCAACTTGACCCTATAACTAAAAGAGGTTGGGAAAAACATAGCGAAAGCATAACTACTCCTACATTTGAACAATTTATGTCATTTGTAAGATCCAAATGTAAACTACTAAATAGTCTCAAACTAATAAGGTTTCAATTAATAACACCTTCCAATAAAAGAACAATCATATCTCAAGTAACTACCAAGCCCAATCAACCAATGAAATGCATACTCTGTAACAAAGCTCATTTAATGTATTACTGTAACGAATTTAAAAATTTAATACCTGCAAAGCGTCTATCGTTAGCAAAATCTAAGAACTTATGCATAAATTGTTTGCGACAAAATCATAAACAAGTGCCTGTAAGTCATTTAATACTTGCAATGTTTGCAAAAAGCAGCATCAGAGCTTATTGCACTTACAAAGGGCAACTCGCAGCTCAATTGAAGACACTAACGGGATCGCGTCATCAAGCGAAAATTCTGTAGCTGGATTTTTAACTAATCATTCCTGTAATAACTTTGCAGATATCCTTCTATCAACAGCAGTAATCCTAATTTCGTATAAAACTGGCAAACTTCAAACTGTTAGAGCTCTACTTGATTCCGGGAACTTGATTTTGTGAAAATTGTATAAAGAGGACTTCACAAACAAATAACAAATATTTCAGTTAGCGGTATTAGTCAAAAATCTTCTGCGATAACAGACTCTGCCTAAGTTACAAATAAAAGTATAATTAATAATTATACCTGTGAGATTAACTGTCTAATTTTACCTGAAATTACTAAAGATCTACCTACTAATACAACACAATAACAATTTGTTAATGTACCGTCCAATGTAAAGTTAGCAGACCCTAATTTTTTCATCCAAGTAAAATCGATATTTTAATTGGAGCAGAATAATTTTTTAAACTTATATGCATAGGCCAGATTCATAAATCGGAAAATCAATCAATACTTCAAAAACCCCAATTAGGTTGGATTTTATCAGGTCCAATATATCACGCTAAAGGGAAATCTGTTAGTAATGCAATTGCCACTAATATTAGTTTAATCGAATTAAATGATAGTTTAACGAAATTTTGGAGTTATAGTCAATTAGCCAAGATATACTCTATTTATTTCCCAATGATCAATATTGTAAAACACATTTTGTTAAAACACACAAAAGAGCTCCGAACGTAAGATTTATCGTATCTTTATCAATTAAACCTAATCCTCCACCTCTAGGAGATTCATTCAAAATAGCTAAAAACGATTATTATCTTTAGAACGGAGGTTTACCAAAGATCCCCAACTAAAAATAGAATATATAAACTTTCTAGCGAAATATTTATCGTTAGGCCATATGCGGTGGGTCAATATAGAAATTTTTAATGAAACTACATTTTATCTTCCACACCATGGCAGAATAGTGTTTAACGGTTCCGCTAAAACAAATTCTGTCCCAGCCTTAAATGATACTTTTTTTGCTGGGCCGACAATAAAACCAGGTTTATTTTCCACAATTATACGATTTGAAACGTACAAAATTGCTATAACGGCAAATATAGAGAAAATGATAGGCAGGTACAGGTGGATTCTTCGCAAACAAAATTACAAAGAATTTTGTGGCGGGAGGACACATTGAAAAAATATAGTTATTAACGGTAACGTATCAGGTTATCGATGTCTAAAACAACTCGCCGTAGAAAAAGCGGACAAATAAACCCTTCATAATTAAAATTTTACTTTGCGCTTTTTACGTCGGTGATTTTATTGGAAGTGCAGAAACGGTAAATAAGGCAATTTTTATAAAGAATTAACGTCGTTGTTAGCAAAAGGGAAATTTAACTTATGTAAATGAAAACTGGTGTGGCGGACTTTCGCCCTTGAACCGTCTATGTTCGTGGCGGTGCTGGTGACTTTGATATCTGCCGGCGCGTTTTGCTATCGCACACAAAAAATGGCAGATGGGCTTTTTTTCGCTCGGCTTGCGAGCCTGCATACGCCGTCGGCGGCGCCTTTTGAAACGCAAAGCGCTGTCGAATCAAAATTTCCGCAAGATAATCTACCGCTAAGCCAGGCGCGAAGCCCGACGAAACTTTCGTGTTTAATCTACTCGCAGCTAAGTCCCCCGCTAAGCCAGGCACGAAGACATAGCACGGTGGCCACCAGGAAACCAACGCCGCTGAAGCCGAAGCCGAATACAGGTGAGTGATTTGGCAATACTCGTTGGTTGGTATTGGTAGCCGCCCCCATCCGCTTTCGCGCCGGTCGTTTAAGGGACGATTTGGGCCTCAGCGTCTTACTTTCGGGACGGGTCGTACTTAGTTTCCCACACGCTCTACGAGGGCACGGCTATTTACACGCCTCTCTCTAAAAACATTTGCAAGTGAGCATCAAAATGTAAAGATATTCGATAAAAATTTAAGCATCAAAACGTTACGAATCCATTGGAATCTTGATCTAGATGTACTTTCTTTCTACATTAATATAAAAAATATAAAAAAATTACAAAACGCGCCATTTTCCCGAACGGACAAAAATTATACTACAGTTGTGAGCTTTAAAATTACCTTGGGACGACTCAGTACTCCAAACTTTTTTACTACTTGGGAAAAATACATAGATGAGCTTTCTTTAATTAACGAAATCAAAGTACCACGTAACGTAATATTAAGCACAGGTAATCTAGAAATAAAAATGCATGGGTTTTTTGATGCTAATATAAAAGCATATGGGGCGTTCATTATGCGCAAAATCCAGAGCAGCTCCAATAAAAGCTATTTCCCTACCTCGATTAGAGTTATGCGGTGCATTATTATTAGCTCAGTTGGGCGAAACTATTCATAATAATATAAGAATACTAAATAACGCTATTTATTATTGGACAAACTCCCAAATATGCTTAGCTTAGCTAAAACCTAGTAGCAAAACGTGGAAAACCTTTGTATCTCATCGCGTAGAAGAAATTCAACAAATTACTAACATTACTAATTAGAATTATGTTAAATCTGTAAACTTAATACCGAGGGACTAAACCCTAGAGGTTTAATGAATAATTATATGTGGTTGCAACAAGCAAAAGATAATTGGGGTATCCAACAAATAGCTGGAATAATACCAACAACTCAATTGTCTGAATTTAAAGGTGAAATAATCGCTTCCAATGTTGCTGTTCCCGAAACATCTTTTACTAATTCGTTAATATGAAAATTATTAAACTTCCCAAAAATTGTCCGATTGTGTTTGTTTCGTAAATAACTTAAAGGTCAAGAAGTTATAACTCATTGTAGGCTTTTTGCAAACTAAAGGAATTGCGTTGGCTATGCAATTATTGATAAAGGCGATTCAATTTGAGTTTTTTCCTTCAGATATCTATAATTTAGTTAATGCAAAAAAAACTAAATACAAAATTAAAATTATTAAGTTTAGCTCCATTTCTGATGAAAATAAATTATTAAGAGTAGGTGGTATACTTCAAAACGCTGACATATCATATGACAAAAGGCACCCATATGTACTTCCGGGCAGTCATAGAATAACAAAATTACTAATTAAACATGAACACTAAAACATTTACACCCAGGTATTTCTGGAACTATCAGCATAATACAAAATAAATATTGATTATTAATGCTCGTAATGTCGTCAAACAAGTTATTCATAATTGTTTAATTTGTTTTAAACTGAATCCATTAAGTCTTCAGGCACAAATGGGCAATTTACTTTCAAATCGCGTCAAACAAAATCAACTTTTCAATATTTGTGAGATTGACTTTGGGGGACCATTTCTTATAAAGGGAAGATGGAAACAATCAAAGAAATTTATAAAGGCTTACATTGCCGCATTTGTATGTTTTGCCATTAAGGCATTACTTGGCGGAGAAAAATGTCCCATTTATATTCAGATAATGCCATAAACTTTAAGAGCACTGATAATAAACTAAAAATCCTGTACCACCATTTTCAAAATTAAAATGCAGCGGCAACCTTTTTAGCATAAAAAAATATAACTTGGTATTTCATTCTGGCTCGGTCTCCTCATATTGGAGGCCTTTGGGAGGCTGCAATAAAATCAGTAAAAAATCCTATTTTAAAAATCATGCAAAACGCAAAACGTTTATAGAATTAAATACGTTAGTTATTCAAATAGAGGCTATTTGAAACTCCTATCCTCTAATTTCTCTATTCAATGACCTTAACGATCACCTTTTCTATCTCTGGCTTACTATTTTATTGGCAATTCACTTCTGATTAATGGAGAGCCTAACATTCAACATTTGAAGGTTAACACGTTATCAAGATGGCAATTTGTTGAACAATTGCGACAACACTTCTGGTCCAGATGGTATACATTACACCAAAGAGTTAAGTTACAGCAACCCGATGCGCGTAACTTAATGGTTAGTGACTTGGTATTACTGCGATAGGACACCCTGCCTTCATTATAGTGGTCAAATCGAGAAAATTTATCCCGAACAAGATGGTACCGTACGAGAAGCTACGTTTCGTACACCTACCGGAACATACAGACGTGCTGTTAAGCAGTTAAGTCTTCTTTCCTTAGAAGACGAACAATATCATTGAATCCAGCTGAGGTGGCTTCAAGGGCGGCGGCATGTTCACAAGTGGAAAAGTACTAAAGTATTGTTAAAAATCATGTTTATTGTTTTGGATTTAATGTATATAGATTACCGTTGTCGTTAAGTCATTCATAAGCTCCTTAAGAGATACTTTATTACCTTTTAAAAACTTTTCTACTGTAAAGATATTTAACGGAGCAATTAGGGTTTTCCCGATGTACCCACAGTACCTACAGCGCAGATACCAACCCCTCTATTACCGAATAGTCTTTACTTTAAAATGTATTCGTTTATTATACTTCATACTGTGTCGTTTATTAGTTTGTCCTTTAATATCGTTAATATAAACTGTGTGCTATGATAAGTCCAGAAGTCTAATCTTTCCTTGGCTGGTAAGTTTGTTGCTCCTCATGTACCTAATCGTTTTTTTCATAAGTTTTTGGAGTATTGTTCAATTTCTGTAATGTTTCGTATTTCTTTGTTATATTATTATAATAGTAAAGATTCCCAAATTAAAAATTTCAAAATAAAACGAGGAAAGGCCAAACTATTTTCTAAGTGCGATAAAACCGTAAAATAAATAAAGAAACAGAAAGAAAATAATTATAAGTTTATATAACGATTAGATTCTAAAGAATCCACTGGTTCTAATCTTATTATTCGATTAACCTATTAGTTAAGATAATTATTTTTGATTCCTCCCTAACATCTGAAGTATTTTCCTAAGAAATAAACATCGGCTTTTGGATTATCTATCTATAAATACTTATCCGCTTCTTCTTCTGCTCTACTTGTTGAAGTACTTATCTATAAATAAGAAGTAAAGTTCAATATAAAAAATTATTGATCTATAAAGGGGTGCAGTAGAAGACAGTTTTCTCGGGAGTTCCACGGGGCTTCCATTTAGCACTATTCTTATTTTGTTGCACATTAAGGAGGTTGCATAAAATTTGGAGAATTTCTAATTTATTGCATTACAAAATATTTTGGATATAATTGTTACTTAGTCTAACGCTTTAAAATTAAATTTTAAGAAGTCTTTCATATTGCCATTTTATAGGATTCAACACTCTCACTACTTTTTATAGTTAATAAATGGTGAAGTTATTAATAGGCCTGTTATTGTTAAAAATTTGTCGTGTATTCATCATATTTATTATATTATTAGTAGAGACTATTAAATGCTAGATTTGTTTCTGTAAATACTTGTATATTCAATAGTATTCATACTTTAAAACTTCTGCACTTTTCGATCGTGCGATCTGTACTAACGAAATGTATCTTTTTTACAGTATATTTATACTAATATTTGATATGTACTATTAGCTTATTTGTTGGAAACCACAGCAGGAGCGTTCTTTCGCTGTCAGCTTAATTCTCCATGTTGCGAATCCTGCCATTAGCCTACCGAACACAAAGATCAAACCGATTTAAATCAAAGAATGTCAGCAGAAAATAAACCATCCCTGATGGTCATATCTAATTGGACTATCTGCAGCAAAACAAAATTTAAAAGCACAGATGTGAACAAGATATCTTTTACCTCTAAGAAACGCACAGAGAAATAAACCAAAATAGACCCAAATAGAACCAAAGGAATGAGATACGCACTACAGGACGTAAAAGTAATAAGAGGAGCAGAACTATCTACGAATCACAGACTCATAGTAGCAGACACCCTAATCACAAAACCTACAAGAGTAATCGAGAAAAGTTATATAATCATAAAAATAACAGTTGGAAAACTCCAAGACGAAAGAAAGATACGAGCAAACATTAACGAGGAAATTAAACGCACTAGAACTAGACGAGAACCAACAAGAACAATGGAGCAAAGAGAAAAGATGGAACCTATTTAAGAGAACCCTACTCCAAACGGCCCAAGAAATATGCTGAATAAAGATCAAGCACAACAAACAAAAGAAGACTAAGTGGTGGAACCAAGACGTAAAACAAAAGATTAAAGAGAAAAAAGAAGCATGGAAGAACTTCAAAAGAACTAACACAGAAAAAAGCAAAATACATTACTATCAGAAACGAAATGAAGCCAAAGAAGCAGGAAAATTAGCAAAAAGAACTACATGGGAGGAGTTTGGAAGAAAAATAGAAGAAAACTATTTAGAGAACCAAAAACAATTCTGGAGCGTAATAAAAAGGCTAAAAGGAAACCAAGCAAAACCAACACGAAATATAACAAACCAAAAAGGAGATATAGCAACAACAACCAAAGAAGTCCTAGAAGTCTGGCAAAGACATTACGAAAACAAATTCCACAATAACCTGGAAGCCAATGATCAAGAAGCAGATAGAAAAATACAAGAAGAACAGCAAACAACGCTAGAACAGGAAGATCAGGAAGAAGAAGAAGAAAATATAAGAGAGGGAGAAATCAGGATGACGGTAAAACCAATGAGAAACGGTAAAGCAGCAGGGGAAGATGATATCGCCCCAGAATTAATAAAAAAGGGAGGAGATATAGTAATGAAGTGGCTGAAAACAATCCTTCAACAAGCATGGGAAACGGAAACGATCCCATCGGATTGGCAAAAAAATATAATAATACCCATACATAAGAAAGGAGCCACCACAAACTGTGAAAACTACCTGGCTATATACCTGTCATCAGTGAGTTTAAAGATATACTCCAAAATAATAGAAAAGAGACTGAGAGCCGAAATAGAAGAAAAACTAGGAGACGAACAAGCCGCTTTTTGCCTAGGGAAACAGACGCAAGATCACATACACACTATTAGGCTAATCATCAACAAAATGATAGACAAGAACAGAGACCTGTTTTTAGCATTTCTGGATCTAAAAGCCGCTTTCGACCTGGTGCAGAGAGAACTAATATGGAAAGCCCTGGAAGAATTACAAGCAAGCCCCAAATTGACAAGAATAATAAAGAGCATGAATAAAAGAACAATAGGAATAGTCAGAATAAATGGGAAAAGGTCAGAATAACAGAAAGGTATAAAACAAGATAGTTTAGCTTTACTGTTCATAGTATACATGAACAGTATAATAAGGAAAACAAAAATGAAAATAGAAAATCAAGATTAGGGTATTACAATATGAATCCTACAAACACACAAGATCTAATTTATGAGGACGACATCCTGATAATGGCAACAAACACAAGACAGCTACAACACAACATAAATATATGGAAACGAAACCTTGAGGAAATGGAATGGAAATAAACACACAAAAAAATACTACATATCAACAAAACAACAGAGAAGAAATAGAAGAACCCATTTTCTGGATGGAACTCAGTTACAATATGTTGAAAAATATGAATATTTAGGCGCATATATAAAAAATGATGGAAGAATAGATGACGAAATAAACAATAGAATAAACAAAGCAAATAACATTTATTATCAGATAAACAACACCATCATAGGAAAGGAAGAAATAAGCACCAAGACAAAAATGCACCTATTTAAAACAATATTCATCCCGACTCTGACATACGGAGCAGAAACATGGGCAATAATCGATAAACATAGGTCAAATATAACTGCATCAGAGATGAAATACCTCAGAAGAGTTCTGGGAAAGACTAGAAGGGACAGGATAGTAACAACAGCATAAGGGAGGAACTGAACCAATACCCAATTGTCCACGAAATTGAAAACAAACAATTACAGTGGTGCGGACACGTGCACCGCATGGACATCGAAAGATACCCGAAACTGATAATGGAGACAAGAATGGAGGGAAGAAGAACTAAAGGCAGACCCCGAATACAATTGGAAGACAATATAAGGCTATCGGCTAGGAAAAGAGGAAAAATATGGAGGAGGTAAAAAGAATGGCAAGAGAGAGGAACCCTTATAGGGGATGGATAAGGGGCCCAACGCCGTGAGGCATAAATGGGAAATGAGAAACAAGAAGAAGACCCAAAATCTTAAATATCATGCTAGTCAAAAACATCCACATGAAGATTAAGGACGTGCAATTTTGTAAATCCACAGAGAGCAGTCAATGGAGTCAAAGCAGTTGTGACGACACCATAAAACTTATTGGGGTAGACCTGGGTAAAAACATTATATTTGCTTTTTACAAGTTAAATAACACATAATTTAAATACCACCACAGAAACTACACAAAAAACAAACAAAAATTAAAATATCAATTAAAAACTTTAACAGCCACGGTATAAACTGGGGATATAAAAAACAAATCAGGACGGCAAACTACTAGAACAATGGGCGAAAAGCAACATAATGATTCTAGTACATGACCTTAAACAACCAGCCTTCTTCAGTAGTAGGCGCTAGCACATAGGATACAATCCGGATTTAATCTTTGTCAGCAACACCTTAGAAAACATGTGTAACAAGATCGTACTCGACGCGATACCACACACTTAACACAAACCCTTAATGATGCAAATAGGGCCTGCTTTATGTCTCAACGAAATCCCGTTCAGAAGGCGGTTTAACTTTAACAGCCAACAGGGGTAAGTTTGTTCAAGAATTAGACAAAGAAATTTTACAGATACAATTACAATCCAAAAACTACGAAACATCTGCACTTCTAATAAAAATAGTGACTAGAAATGATATCCCACGAGGCTATAGACGTACGTATATAACTGGTTTTGCAAATGAACACAAAACTAAATATAAAAATTACTGTACCCCGAAACTGATCCGTTCTCATACGAGACATTAGATGCAGGAAACAGACTAACCTTAAAAATAGCATTAAGAAAGCGAGAAATGTGGGTAAAGACTATATAATAACTAAATATGACACACAGTAGCAGGAAAGCCTGGAGGTTATTAAAGAAAGTAAGAAGATAAAACACTACCCAGAGACCTTTCTCCAGTAACAAACAACGGTATAGCACATCAGTTGTTAAATGGACAAGCAGATTCAACTAGTAAAATCTCAAAAATCCACCTTAAACCCGATGTTTTCTCTGAAAATAACATTTACAACTAAAGAATTAGACGTAGCAATTTATTGTCTAAAAAAGGAAAGGCAGTTGGACCTGTTGATGGTAGGAACGAATTGTTAATTAATACTAGTCTAAAAACACACAACTGGCTAATAGATCTACACAATAACTGCTGGATGTTATGCACCATTTCCAAAATATGGTGCTAAGCTAAAAGTGTAGTAATACTTAAACCCGGAAAACCAAAAAAAAAAGTAACAAGTTATAGACCAATCTCTGTCGCCTTAAAACTGCATGAAAAATTGATCCAAAATAGAATTACTCTTGAAATCAATCAAACACTGAAAAAGGTGTTTGAGACCTGAAAAGTTGTGCACGCACAAATCCTAAACTTGACCCAGCATATAGAAGATGGTTTTTAAAGAAGAGAAGCAACAGGGGTGGTTTTCATTGATCAGCAACGTATGACACTGTAAATCAGAAACAATTGCTTAACAATATGTATAAGCACACTGCAGATTTCCATCTGATAGAAGTAATACAGTGCCTTCTCTAAAATCGATGATACTGAGTTAAATTCCACAGTAAAGCATGTCGATTGGGGCATCAGAAAAATGGTCTACTACAGAAAGGCATCTTACCACCCTTATTATTTAATATTTTCACAAACGACCAACCAATCGGCCCCAATACACAAAGTTTTGTGTATGCTGATGACGTAAAAATTGCCAGTCAGATGAAGAATATTGAACAAATTGAACCTAAACCAAACAAGCTCCCCAAAAGCTTACTGTTTATTATCGCAAAAACCAACTTAAACCAAACTCTACTAAAACGTATCTTAAGAATAAACAAGCTAACAGAATGTCACACCCAGTTTTCCTAGGAGGAACTTTTAGATCTCACTTTAATATTATCATTTTATTTTAACCATGTCGTAACATGTATTAAGGCTTGATATGCTTTAATTTGCACCAAACAACGTTAACGCTTAAAATGGCAGAAAATAGTAATTACTTAATATAAAACGGAGTAAAGCATTTCTATTAAATTTTGTCAAACATAATAATAAATATATTTGACTTAACATTTTATTCAAAGAACATACGCAAAGGAATCTCTATGAGAAACATAAACCGCTAAAATATGGACGACAAGACAATAAAACTGCTGGTCTTGGCTTGGAATCTAATTTCCGCTTATTTTCCTGCTGCTGTACATGCACCCGCGTTGTATTCTTCTTATAAAGTCATAAGCGCAGTGCCTTCTAGAATGCAGAAGTTTGTATGTTCACACAACGAGCAATTTCAACCAAATGAGACAAAAGATTGCAAATCTGAGTAGCTAAGTAGAAACTACAAGACAATTGCTTACAGACGTGATTTCAGAAAACAGATGTAGTGAAATATTTTATTTTGCTCTGACGTAACGACCTTTTTATTACATGAATATTAATTAAATATTTTTCTTGGTAGAAGATCTTTTAAAAGCAAGCTTTTTAATAAAAAAATATTTATAATTTATTATTTAATGGAAATAGTAAGACGGCTTTAGAATTAATATTATCCTATATTTCAAAAACCTTATTAAAAGATTTCTAATGCTTCCGCTTGGGTTGCAACAATTTTTCGTGCAAGGCTATGTTAAATTTGCAAACACTAAATAATAAACTAAGTTATATTGGAACTAAACAATATTTTTATTATTTTAATCTTAATATACAAGACACTGTATAAAACGTATATTGCATTTCTATATAAGAATTACAAACAGATTCATATAGCTGGATAACTACAGCGAAATTAAAAATATATTGTATATAATAATTAAAAGCAAGATTAGTTACATACTAAATTTCAAAATGCTATAAATATTTATAAGATTTAGAATTGCCGGTAAAGGCTGAAGGTCTGGCGGGTTCATTGGCCTGTGGCCTTTTGCGCGATGAAGTTAAATGTAAATAAACTGGAAATAAACGTTAGCTACTTTGTTTATGTTTATAAAAACAGGGCTGTATTTAATTACTAAAATTATTCAATTAAATTAGATCAGAATATATCATAAACGATACGTCAGGGAAAATTTTAAGATAATTTACGGTGTGTCTTGTTAAAAAATTAACTTCTTATTGAATCAAGAAATTAATATAAGAAATTTGCGTTAATTATGGAACACCTGTTTAAAAATATAAACACAAAATTAACAGATTTAGTGATTTAAAATACAAGAATAAAAATTATATTGTATATATATAACTGGAATTAAATACCGTTAAAAAGAAAATTCAATTTTAAAAAGGCTAGAGCAAGCAAGGTAAGCCAACAAATAAATGTGTCATAAAATGAAATAAGAAAATAAAAGATATTAAGATGGAAGCTAGAATGGGCAAGTTTAAAAAATCTGGTGTGAACATCACACGACTTTCCTTATCTTATTATTATATATTATGCAGGGTCCATCGTCTCGGCACTGCGCTGCTCTCGTCCCGGAACTTGTTATTTTAAAAAAGGACGAGGCGCGAGTCCAACACTCGAAAGCCGATTAAAATAAACAGTACAAAACAATAATTGACTCGTACTTAATATTTTGCTAGTCACTGAAAGTAACCGTGCGAGCTCGGCCGCACAGCCTTCGCCATTATCGCCTGCGTGCTCCCTCCTAGCGCCCAAGCGCTCCCACCCGTCCTCCCGCAGTCGGTACGGTAGCTCTCCGAGCGCGCTGTGATTGGTCCGTTTAATTAATTTTCATCTGCTATAACAAATTTATTTGATCTCGGATCAAAAAATTTCATTGTAATTTTTTGTTCGTCTCGATTTGGTCTATCCGGTAATATAAATTTCCTGAAACATTTTAGGAACACCCGGTATATTAAAAATCCTAAACTTCAATTTTTTTTCGAGTTCCTATTTTACCAACTTTTATTTTAAATTCATGTTTATTTCATGATAAGAAATCATTTTTATTCTCATAAATTTTTTGTATCTTCAACCGTTTAGATTCGCAACCGATTTGCGACCGATTTTGCGACCTTGCGACCAAACGGCTATGCCGATGTCTACCAAAAGTTTCGCACTGCGTCCCCTACCTACAAGTAACTTGCATACCAAATTTCAAGTCTCTAGCTCTTACGGTTCTCAAGATATCCTGTTTAGCGGCAGACCGACACAAACACACACACACACGAACCAATGGCTAAAACCAACTTTTTTGCTGTCGTGAGGCTATATTTCGTCCAGAAATGTGAAAAACTGGGTAGGTCAAATTTCCGCCGTTTACATTACTTTCTTTATTATAGGATAAGGAAAGTAAAAATATTTAGATACAAATAAATATACAAATACAAAAACTATTTAAAAAAGCGCAAAAATATATGTTACAGATAATCTCCGAAAAAATGATGAAATTTTTAAGAAAATATGTAAGACAAATTATGCAATTGACATATTGTATGCAATAAATTAGTTATAAGCTGTAAAATATTTATAGTGTAGTAGTGTTAATGGATTTGGAAAAATCAGGTATATGAGAAGTAAAATAAGACGGTAAAAAACAAAGAGTTGGTAAAAAGAACAGTGAAAACATAAGAGCAGTCAGTAAAATATTACTTGAAAAGTGGGATAAAAACAGATAAAAGAGAAGAAAAAATAGAAAAACAACAAAACTATTATGCCGATTGCTGAACTGAGAAAAAGATATGGGATAAATAAAAATAGAAGAAATTATAAAAAAATAAAATAAAATTTGCCACTTAAATTATTGTAAATATGTTAAAAATAGATAAAGTACAAAAAATAATGAATAAATTTAAAAACATTACTTTGACGTAATGACCCGACAAGAGATGGAAAGAATATGACAGAATCAACACAAAACAAGTCTCTCATATATATAGTAGTGGTACTAAGCAAGACGAGAAGAAAGTTTTACAATACATAGAATAATTAAACACAACCTATTTTCATTTCCACGTATTTATAATAAATTATACATGACGTGTTTAAAGAAAAAGTTTGGCAATGTGAAAGCTGTTAGAGAGTAGACAAACAATACTGAATATAATAAATTTTGTACAGAATGATTAAATATTAGTGAGTACGCCCTTAAACATAATGTAAGAATTATATTGGGCGATTTAAATTTGCTACCCCAGACAACTTAAAACAGGTAATAAAAAAGGTTGCTATTTATTGATTTTCTAATGAAATGACATTATTTGTAAAGTTTGGCTAAGAAATGGTAAAATACAGAGAATGTTCACAATGGCGACGATGGTCGATCCAGAAAATCCACGTCTTTGAGTGAAAAGGAAATTAAGGAAAGTTTCTAATTCGCCACACAAATGATCTAATCAAAAGAACTTGTCTATCGGAAGGTTCGGTTCTCTGATGAGTGCCACTACAAATTGTAAGGGTTTGTAAACACCCAAAACTACCGCATAAGGCGGTCCCAAAAGCCACAAATCCCCACAGTGTGCCCTCTGCATTCAAAGAGGATAACTGTTTGGTGTGCCATCAGTTATTATGGCATAGTGGGCTCTTACTTTTTAACCTAAAACATCACTTGTCAAATATATAAGGTGCAAGTTTTGGACATATTTTTTGAATTCAATAGAAAGTGGATTCTGGTTTATGCAAAATGGCGCCACATTACATCGTACGCGAGAAAATATTGACGCCATCCCAAGTATCTTCGCTCCAAATATCATCGCTTTAGACTCAAGGACAAAGACAAGAGAAGGTATCGTTTGGCCCCCATATTCTCCTGATTTAAACCCCTGTGATTACTTCTTATAAAGTTTTACTAAAGATATTGTTTACCAACCGAGTAATGGTTAGGTCGAAAACCTCAAAGTCTCGAAAGAAAGCATTGCAGAGACCATTGAAAGAAAATTATTGATCATTTTGAAACGTCTAGTTGCGGTCTCCAAGAGCAAAAGCAGTCACAAAAAATTATTATCGTTTAGTATCTCTTAAATAAAATACAATTTACACGGTTTGAGTATCTTTTGCAGTTTCTCTTTGTCATGATTTTTCCCGTGATACATAGATTTTTTGGACTCGTTGTAGTGATTTGGGGCAGTAAAAGAAAAGGCTAAAACGAAGAAGCTATTCCAGTAGTTTTTTAAATTGATAATCTAAAAATAAGTTTGAGAAAGTACATATAGCCGGACGTAATTCGCTCCCTCCTATATATTTTAGCGGCGGCCAATTTGCCCGTGTGCGCGGATAGCTAAAGCGACTGCGACAACGGCCTTGCTGGCTCTTCGTCTTTTTCGCTCGCTTCGTTTTGAATTTGTGACAGTTTAGAAAGCGGACGACCGGCTTAAAATTTTCCGTAAGCCGAGAGATTTTTTGACCGAGAGTTTGCCGGCGTGTTTTATTGGAGGCAGAAGTTTCCATTTCCACGAGGCCGTTTTGTTGAAGGAAAGACTTTTAAATTACAAAATTTAAAAACGATAAAAAGAGCATAGGCTATTTTAGAACATTTTGCAGATAAAACTTAATAATACTTTCCCAAGGGTATTAAAATTTTAGGTTCAAGATTTAGTAAATGTGTTAAAATATATAGATGTTATATTAAATAATAACCCTATTGTTTTATTCCTATCATCTCCAGAACATAGTTCGGTCGAAAACTTATGGCGCTTACCTCGTATTAAGAATGGTTAAATGCAGATTGGTGATTATATATACAGACTATGAAATGCTAACATGTTGAGTAACGTTAGATCTAATAAGGTGTTCGAGAAAAAGAGAGAGAGAGAACATAACTAAAAATTTGCTCTGAATACTCAACATATAAAATTATCTAAAAATACAGGTTGGAAATTGCATTCATATAAATATATTTTAACAAGTCACTTGTGTATAGAGCCTACAGTATAAACTTTGACACAAGTAAAAATGTTAAGAAAATTTGAATAAAAGACATCAAGAAAGCTACTAGGCCGTTGCAAAAGAATAATGCAGAAAAGAATAAATTTTGAGCTGCTGGAGCAAATAAATAGTAAACAAAGGCTTCGCCAGCATGCAAACTTTGTATCATTAATACATTGCTTCTCTTGGTACATCCCCATGGTTGTAACCCGTACATCCAAAATGGTTTTAGTATTTGTTTGTACAGTAATAGTTTGTTGTGTATCGGCAACTCAGAGTGGCACCTGTGTTTTTGGTCTCTTTAAGTTTTTTGTGGCTCTACATAGTAAATAGTCTATGTCTTTGTCATTATACAGTTCTCTTGAGGAGTCATTAAATGTTTCGTTCTTGTTATCCCAAATTTCTCTTTTAAGTTGTTGATGCATTTAGTCGCGTTTTGTCTTGTAAAGCTCTTAATTGTTGCCATCATTTTTGGCTCTTCTTTTCTCTGCTCCCATTTCGCTTGTCGGGCAGTTTATTGTGTTTGCCTTTTTCTTCAGTACGGGAGGGTTGTTTCATGCTGCTTGTTGCAGATCCACGACTAGTTGTTCTACCTCGTTGTCCAATTGGTCTCTTGCTTTTACAGGGGTATTTAGCTTGATGCTTTGTTCAAGTTCTACTCTAAATTCCTCCCAATCTGTCCTTTTGTTAGTAAGGGCAGGCGGTTGTTCTTTAACAATAATAGTTTCGCTTACTGTCAAGATGATAGGCAAGTCGTCTAACAATAAGTTATAGTTATCTTCTATACTGATGTAGTTGGAAAATATGCCTTTCAATGTAAAGAAGTCGATCAGATCTGGTGTTTTATTAGTATCTGATGGCAGTATGTTGCTTTACCATCAGAATGACATGCGCATTTGACTTACTTGACTACTTCTTATATTTCTTTACCTTTGGTAGTGATGAGTCTCGACATCCAAAAGATTATGTTTAGCATTAAAATCGCTTGCACTTATAAAGTGATCTCCTATTGTTTAGAAGAGTCTGAGGTAATCCTCTTTTTCTAATGCACATCTAGGTGCAATAAATTGCAACCTGTATAATCTTCAGATTTTGTACGAATTTTTATAGCTGTCGCTTCTATCTTGCATGTTTTATAATTAATATCTTTATAGTGTTTAATGTTATCTTTTATTATTACGGCCGATCCACCCCCTAGTTGTTTGGTTAGGGTAGATGGTGTGGTATAACTTGTACCCTTTTATGTTCAGGTAGTTTTCTCTAGTAAAGTGTTTTTGCGAAATTAGACAGATGTCTATTTTTTTATTCCGGAGGAATAGTTCTAATTTATGGACACGTTGAAGAGCTCATTTGCATTCCAGGCAGCTATTCTAACAATCGCCATTGGGAACGGGGTAGCTCATATGGTTTAACCAGTTGGCTCTGTCCTCTATCCGGCGCACACGAGTTGGAGTCTTACTCTACCTATGGGTGTGTGTGAATGTCCTAGCATTAAGTGCATGTTAGTGAGCACAATAAGCCCTAGAGGCTGCAGTGCCTGTAAGTGCGCCAAAAAAGAAAACACTCTCCATCTTTATTTTTTACTTTTGGCATCTGCCTTATTGCTGGTTTCCAATTGTTGAACTTTGTTTAAAATTGTTTTGATGAACTCGTTTTGTTTATCAAGTTTACCTATAATTGTTTAATTACATTTTGTTTATTGCACCTAAATATGTTTCTTGTGTTGTGCTTGGTTGCGGCTTGCCTTTTACCGCTGGTAGATAGCTGTTTCCCGCTACGTTGCATTATTTTGCTAAAGCAGTCTTTGGTAGAGTAGGAAAATTATGTTGAGTTTTTTGTTATTACTCTTACTTCTTGTACAGTAGTTGTTCTTGAATTGTTTCTATTCTTTCTTTTGGTTTTTTTGCGTTTTTAAGTTCTTTTGCAATCCACACGGGCTCGGTAATTGGCTGGGTGAGCTTCTACACACATAATGCACTTAGCCTTTATAACTCTAACTATCTTGCATTATTTAGTAGAATGACGTCCTGCACACTTAACACATACAGCTTCTTTATTACAGAAGGATTGAGTGTGCCCAAACACTTGACACTTTTTGCATTGCGGGATGAAGCCTGTTCTTGTGCACAACGGTTTAATTTTTATATTCAATCCTGCAATTATGCTAATTGTAAAAATGTCTTTAATATTATCTGATTTTTCAAACGCTAGCATGAGTAGCGCCAATGGCTTCATGATAGTGTCATAATTTTATTTTTTTTTTGTTTTAGATTTTAAATCCTCTTTCTTCCAGGTTTTCTGTAATCATATTTATTGAACACGTTGGGTATATGCCTCTGACCTTAACTTTTATGGGTCGGTTTTGTTTGTCTTCATAGGTGTAATATTTAACGCTGTAACTGCGTAAGGTGTTTATCAGACTTCGGTATTGCACTTCGTCTGGTAAGTTGATCTTAAATACATCCTTATTTATAACGGTTACTTTATATGTAACTTGTAGTTTTCGACATCGAGGACTCTTTGCTAACTTGGGGGGAGCCAAAAAACCTCGTAATTTTTGGAATTGTTCCAGTATTTTACTTATAACTTCTACATCATGTGTTTTTAGCGGAATATACTTATATAAATAGTTAAAGAGCACTAAATTTTCTTTTAATATTGTTGGCCAAAAAGTATTTTTTCACCCAATAGTTACCGATATACAGTGGTTCAAAGATACAGAAATTTCTCACATTATCAAAAATAGCAGAAAAATGTTTAGACGCTATATTATCAACACTGTTGGCTGCAAAAATTTCGCATAACAGCACTTTCAGACCACTCCTAGCCATAATCGCTCCATGAATAATATTAAAAGGTGGAAATCTGCTAGCCTCACAACGACGTTGCTGAACTCCAGAATGGAGGCAACCACATCACGAATCTTCCAAAACAATGCCTGGTCAAAAGTAACAACACAAGTTTTTTGGTTAATATGCTTAAATTCATCAAATTTAATGTGAATGGATGTATATACGGTAATCACTTGGAGGTGCATTGATGAAAGGGAGGCACACATTCTTGGAGCATTCATGTTTCTTTCCTTGTGTCCTCATTTCTATGAATCAATTCCAACCGGGTACTGATAATGAGTGAGTGTTCTTCCGATACAGCCAAGAAATATCAAAGGCAGATGGCACAATGACCTGTACAGGGCTGTTATTTTATGTAATACAATTTTACAGTTTTCAATCCTCCATTGGGTGGTTGGTGATACTGCTTAACTTCAACAGTGCCAGATTTGACAATTAAGTAGGATTCTGAAAGTTGATTTTTATTCGAACTACATCTGTTTCATGGGTCACAGCATCTTTGGGGGTGACAGCCATTATTCCTTCCATGGCGTGGAATTCGCCTTTTCCATCCAGCGTGAAGTCAGCATTGTCGAAGATACACTGGCTGAATGGATTAGCTGACTCATTAACAATATTTTTCTTTGCCTGCAGCACATACGATTCTTCAAGCCTAGAAACTTCATCATAGGTAGCTGAAAATCCTAACGTCGCTAGAATGTTTAGAAAATGTTTGGATCCAAAATTTTTGTAAACATACGTTTGAACCCCCATGATAATGGGAAACAAGAATGAATTTGATCGCACGGCTAACATAATGGCATGTGCCAGTGCAAGACACTTCTTCTTCCACAATTTCAGTAAACCCCGTTTACTTGTCAAAATGATAGTATCCAGGGGGAGAAGCAGGATAACATGATGGAAACTACTATCAGAACATTTTAGAGCGGATATCTTCTAAAATAATTTTGCTTGCAGTTTTAAAATTCCTTTTCTTTCGTTCAAGTACCAATTGTCAGACAAAATTTTGTTGCCAGTGTTCTTGAAACATACGACTCTTCCTCTGTTGGGTGAACCAGAGATGATTATATCAATTTTATACTTTTCGGGTTGGGTTGGAGGGCAGTTATAGGGGTGTCACGTCCACGACGTAAAGAGTCCAAAATCAATTTATTGTTGTTGTAATATGTTTACAACCCGTAAAAAGTGTAATTTCTTCCACTCTTTCGAGTAATCGTTGATGTTCAGATTTTTTGCGTTTGATACTGGGGGTAAGAACCGTAGCACTTCACGTTCTGCCAAACTTTCTTCGCTTATAAAACATCGTTCTAAGACTATTGAAGATACCATATTAACTTAGCACTACCATAATATATAATACAATATATAAAATAATTTGAATTACAGCAATTCCAAGAAAAATGCGTTGTAATATCACTCAAATAAGAAGTACCAACAAACATTCATTTCGAACAACTACAACAAAACTGAACTAAAAGGAACTTTTACTTTAGGAACATAAAAGAAGGATTGTTAAGAGAAAATTTATGAGCAAAAGGAGAGATCACGAGGGATCTGTCTCTTACTCTCCCCTAACACCTGTACCTGATTACGCGAGGTCATTCCATTATAATGACTTCCCTAACAATACCCTTACCTAAAGAGTGTTTAATGTTTTGCACTTAACACAATTTACATAGAAATGTTAAAAAATTAAAGTTATAAGGCAAAAACCTGCATTTTCTGTTATTTTTGATAGTTTGAGAAATTTGTTGTATCTTTGAACCACTGTATCTCGGTAACCATTGCATCAAAAAGTACTTTTAACTAGTAGTTTGAAGTAAATTTAATGCCCTTCAACTTTATAAATAAATGTGTTTTATTGAAAACGCACGGTTTAGAAGTTATAAGCGAAAAAATGAAAAAGTCCGAAAATTTCGAGGTTTTTCGGCTCCCTCCAAGTTAGCCTAGGGTCCTCGAGAGCGAAAATTCAGATTCTACTCTACAGACTGTGGAGAGGCAGGCGTGTAAATAGCCGCTCTCGTGGGTGCGGTGTTGGATACGATACCGATGCGGCTCGTAAGGACCAAAAAATGGAGAGGCAGGCGTGTAAATAGCCGCTCTCGTCGTGCGGTGTGGAAACGTAGTACGGCCCGTAATGGAAGGTCAGCCGATAAGGCCAAATCGTCCCTTAAACGGCCGTCGCGTTAGCGGATGGGGGCGGCTACCGATATCAACCAATGAATTGCCAAGTCGCTCACCTGAATCGGCTTCGGCTTCGGCTTCGGCTTCGTCGGCAATTCCAAGGTGGCCACCTCTGCGTTGCGGATCTGGTATCTGCGGGATGTTGAGACACGACCAAATTGGCCGAGCTGCGATGCGTGAATATTTGCGGGAATGCGAAATGCGAATTTATGCGGACTGAGACACGACCGTAGTGGCCGCGCTGCGGGGCATGAATGCCTGCGGGGCAAAAGCCCATGCCGTATGTGTGCGACGGCAAAACGTAGCTGATATCAAAGGCTCGCATGCCGCCGCGATATAAAGCGGTTCAAGGGCGAAAAGGCCGCCACACCAGACTGCATACAAGCGACATGCCAAAATAGCATTAACTTCGGAATACTTTCCAGGTAGAAAGTACCTGCCTGCTGGACTATTCAGCTAGTTGAAGGGTAGAAAACCATTTTTTATCATATTATAATCTCAACGTATTATTGTCACCTAAGGATAATACTGCCACAGTTACTATATTCAATTTGAGTATCACCCTTTTTAGAAGTTAAGCTATTTTTATCAAGTTCTGATAAATAATCATAATCATTGGCTTTCTACTTTCAATATCGATTTATTTCGTATAGACTCTTAGAGCTTGTCAGTGGTTGATGTTGCAAATTTATTTTTATTTATATATACATACAGAATCCTCACCCTTTCTACGATATGGTGCAAAGCTTGGAGGCGGTAGGCTCTCATCTTTTATTGGGTTGCTATATTTGGTACCACGTTTCCCAGTTTTTTTTTGTCTGGTACTTTTTGTCTTACTAAATTCCTCTCTACAACTCTTTGTTGTGTCTGTCTCAATCTTTCGACTCTATTCTTTTTCTTTGGTCTTGTTTAAGTGTTTGCTTTATCACTTTATAGTCCTGTACCCTCCATATACCTCACGGCTTTCCTAATTATTTTCCTTATTTCATTGCTTATTTCATTACTCTAAACTGCTCTCTTTGTTGTGTTTGTTGTGTATGTTGTGTTATTGATTTTGTCTTGTTTTATTTTCAACGAACTTACTGAACTTCGTTACTGAATTCTATATGTCTGTCGGTCTGTCTGTCTGTCTGTCACTGTCACAAAATTATGGATTTTTTAAAATTTTAAAATGGATTCTTATAGGAAATTTTACGCTGATTTCAAAATAGAAATCAAAAAGTTTCTATCTCGAATAGTTTTCGAGATATTCGACTTCGAATTTCGGGAAAATTTCGACATTGCGATTTTATGAGTAATTCTTAAAGAAAATTTTACGCTGATTTCCATAATGAAATCGAAAAAATTCTATGTCGAATAGTTTTCGAAATATTCGACTTCGAATTTCGGGAAAATTTTCGACATTACGGTTTTAAATGTATTCTTATAGGAAATTTTACGCTGAATTCGAAAATGAAGAAAAAATTCTATGTCGAATAATTTTCCAGATATTCGATTTCGAATTTTCCCGAAATTCGAAATCGAAATCGAAAGGTTTTTTTAAGTTCGTTCTGGGATTGCTTACAGAGCAATCTGTTCGCCAGCCCCATGTTTTCTCTAAAACCGCATTTCTTAATCTATCAACTCGCTCTGTTTTTTATTTGTGATAGCTCACGATTAATTTCCGAAAGTTGTTATCGAGTACGCTACTTTTTTACAACTTCCATTTTTGTTTATTTCAGTATTTTAGCTTTCCTAAAAAATATAATAAAACTTTTGGCTATAAAGACTGTATATTCTTTATTTTATCATCGATACTTTTTATACTTAACTTTCGCTCTCTTTTTCTTTCTTGTATCTTCCATAATAATTTTTTTTTAATCGTCATCTGTAAGTTTGTCTCCTTCGAAGTCATATCGGTTTCGAAATAGGTTTTTGTTTTTTTTTTATTGTTTTTGTTGTTTATTATTTGTGTTTTATTTATAATACATTTATAGGTACTTTGATCTTGGTTGCTAGTGCTCCTATTTTTTTATCCTACTTTGACTTCAAGTTTCTTTTAGAAATTGAATAGCTGCCCGTTCTTTAAGTTGTTCGTCGAATTTAAGTATTATATTCCAACTGTCTTGCCTCTTTCTACCGTTTAGAATTTGTTTTATAATTTTTTATTATATGTAATAACTGCTTTTTTTCTTTGCTCTATTTTCTCCGTTTTCTCATAATCTCTTTTGTCATATTCTGAATTACCTTTAAGTTTTACATTTCCTCACCTTTCTTTCCTATCGTTCTTATTTGGTTAATAATCGACCTAATTATTTTCGTAATTTTTTAAAAGTTTTTCTCCATTGACATTTGCCTCCTGTTTGTTTTATTTCCTGTCTTATCTGATAGTGTGAGTTACTTGTTGCTTGTCCACCGCTATCACAGCGCACGTTGTTGTCTTTGCTTCGCCCGCTGCGGTTTCTTCTATTTATATTAATTAACTTAATTTCTACTCTTGCGATATAAATTAATAACCTTTCCACTGTTTCACACCCCTTGTTAATTCTTGCTTGTCGGTTTAGTTTCCAACCTCACAGCTTCTGCAAATTTAATTATGGAATAAAGCTCGCATTCGGAAAATTTATCGCCCGCACTTAAAGTTACGTCCGCTCTCGCTCTTAGAACTAACTTAACCCATTTTTGTTCATAACATGTCAATAAATAACAGTCAGAACTGTAGTATATTTAAAGTTAAGAATTAAAGGATAAATAAATACAGACAAGTAGTATGTAACAAGGTAATGTCTTTAATACGACTGCAAATGGGTGTTTTTATGTTAATTTAAGAAAAAATAGGTTGATTTGCTACCTTTTTCATATCTATCCAGTTAATGCAATTTATTTTCTGTTACTTACTTCACATTAATAGTTGCTATCAAGTAAGTATTTGAGTTTGATTTTTCTTATAATTTTTTATACGCATTGCCACAAATTTTACAACACTTAAATCTAACTATAAGGAAAATTATTTAAAACACTCACACATATTATTTAATTTTAATTTAAAATACTGCCATTATCAATAATACTGACAACTTGACAAATACTTTTGCTTGCTTATTGTAGGTACAACTTAACATTACTCAGATTCGGACGTTCATCTATTCTGCTTGCCAAGCTTCTTATTAATGTTAGTTTGACTTTGGGTGTTAATTCTTTTTTAGAAATTATTAATTGTTATTGTTAAGATTAGAAAGAATCAAACTGAAATACTTATGTTAAAAGATACATTTTATTTGCGTTTAACCGAAAAATTGTTTTACGGTAATCGCCAAGTATTTTAATTTATTTCATGTGAAATCTGCCAGAAAGTACAATTCAGATAAGTACCCTTAATATCCAAGCACAAATTTGACAGATGTACCATCATTATTGATTATTGTGAGTGACGAAGTGAAAACTTCCGAAGGAGTATTCTAAAAGTGCTGCATGCATTTCAAGCGCGCAGTCTGACAAAATCAATTATATTGTTTTGCTGCAATGCTGAAGTAATGAAATTAGTAATAACAAAAAAAGGATTTTTTTATAGCTGGAAATGGAACATGGTTTTGTATATTAACCTACAATAGCATCAAACTTGTTGCATGGTTTTACGTTGCATTCAAATCTGGTTTTGTATTATAGTTTCTATATTTGTTTACAAATATAGTGTGGTTTATAAATTCAAACTTTGTTTATTCCAATGCATTAAACTTACCAATTATATCTAGATTTTACATTATAACTATAATTTTATATATTGTTTAACATTTGATAAAATGTAATTGAAACTTGCAAAAAGGTATGTCGACTATTGGGCAATAGGTACATCTTCAAAAACTAAATAAGGGTCGAAATACTTTCTGTTACCTCATTAGGTATATGCGCCGGTATCAAAGACGTCCAGAAAACCCTTCCAGTCAAAATAGTTATAGCACAGATACAATTTTTTATATTTAAGGACTATAAAAACAATTTAATATTCGTAACACGTTTACAAAATACACCATTTTCGTTCCACCACGCCCGATTGCAAGGCATGGTTTTAATAAAACGTTTATTTTCAGAAAATAACACTGTACGTGATTTATCATAATCACCATACAAAAATCGTGACATAATGGGCAAAACAAAGGAATTCAATTAATTTAAATTTATTGAATCAGTTTCAGTTAAGACACTCTCTGAGTCTACCTTTCCCAAAAAAATGATAATATATGTAAAATACCCCATTACCTTATAATCCGCACAGATAAAGCGATCTGTTTCTGAAACGTTTATGTCGGCTTTAAATAAACAGGTAATTAGTTAATAATAGGTATGGGTACATACTAAATGGCGGGGCTTCTTTATTTAAAAACAGATAGACCTAATGATAGTCGATGAACAACTTGTTCTGAAGGTTTTTAGAGATAAGAGAAAGTTTAGTCCTCAGGTTATAATAGGCCTGAAGGTGGAAATGAAAGTTACAAGAGAAGCAAACCAAAGAAAAAATTACTACTGATGAGATGTTTTAGGAAAAAATTAGAATATATTACGAAACAAGAGAATATCCGGACACACTGTGTACATTTACAGAGATAATCTAATTAATACTAGAGATTAAAACAATGAGAAAACAAGAGAAGAAGCGCAAAGAACATATGCGATAGAAAGACTACAGGCAAACATTAACCATTTCATAATACAAAAATGGAAGAAAAATTTCAATGTGGGGGAAAGAGGCTGAAACTAGCCCTATTGACGAGGAATAGATGAGGATAGCGTGGACACTTTTTCCAGCACATGGAATGATGCCATGGGATAGATTCAAAAAACTCAGAAAAAATTGGCCAAATCACCATTGCAACAAACACAATGAGAAATAAAAATGTCCCATAGTCTGGTGGTATTACAGAGAAAGTGATTAAGGGAATTATTAAAATAGCTCCAGAAATAATTTAGAATATTACGAATAAATTTCTTACAGACGGAGTCTTCCCGAGAAACTAAACCTACTGTAGTTGCCATAAACGTGGTGATGGCAGTGGTCAAGAAAACAGAAAATTAATTTATCAGACAAAGATTGAATGAAAGTTTACATTTAATTAAAATTGTTTATATAACGTAGAGAATTATAAATAAATATAGTCTATAACCACACTATAGGTACAAGCTGTTTGATTACATCTTATACAAAATGGTTCAAATACGTTCGGGACTGATTTGTGTATAAACAAGCCTCACTGCACGCAGCTGTGCGACCTTGAGACAATGGGGCCACAACCTCCACCCTTTCTCCTGCTAGGGTCAAAATCTGTTCACTCCTGTTTAGAAGTTGCTAGAGTGATAAACGAACAGAAGTTACCGCGAAGCGTGTCACAACGCATTGCGATCAAATTATTTGGAGAAAACCGAGAAAACGTCCCGTCCGCTGAAATTCATCGCAGCCTTCAAGAACAGTATGGGAAAGAGTGTCTCTCATGAGCCCGTGTGTTTGAGAGCGCAGAAAGAGTGACGGTCGACCGCAAACATTCGTCACCGAGCCAAACCTTGATCTTGCAGACGCGTTTTTTGTGAGAGTAGGTGCAGTACTATCAAGAAACTTGGAGCAATGCTGTCCATCAGTGCTGGTAGTGAATAGAAGACATCGTGAGAACCACCTGCACTATCGCAAGTGAATGCACAGTGGATACTACGCACTTTGAGGGACGTGAACAAAATGGTGCGCATGCAAATTGCCAGTTGTTTTCTACAGCAGTTTGAAGACAAAAGTGATGCATTTTTAAAGTCCATAGTGAAGGCCGATAAAATGTGGGTGCATTACTTCATTTCCGAGTCCCAGAAGTCATCGTACGAATGGCGTCATACCAGTTATCCCAAATCCAAGGGAGTGCGGAGGGCCATTGGGAAAAAAACGTGATGGTAACGTTCTGAAACTGGCAGGAGGTTATCCATATAGACTTTTTGACGGATGCGAGAACAGTCCATGCAACTTATTACTCAGACCTTCTGGCAACAGATGTAAAGGAAAAGATCCGATCGAAGCGGAAGATAGGTAAAAATCGGGTCGCCTTTCTTCAAGACAATGCACGCACCCATACGGACAAAACAATACTGGAAAGGCATGCGGTTTGTAGACGACGGAAATGGTTACGCCACTAACCAAAATCCCTTTTTAAAAGGGCATCAGGATGCTTCCAGAAAGTTGGAAAAATATGTTGATTCCCGAAGGTAGTAGATTTAAGAATCATATGTTCAAGTAAGTCTTTAGAAATTTTATTTTTTGTAATAAAATTAGTCCTGGTCATATTTGAACCACCTATTATTACATGTTCAGACTTTTTAGGAGTAAACTTGTTAATTTCGTTAAAAATGTTGTAGAATTGTCCAATTGTGTCAAATTTATTAGATTGAACCACTCCTCACTAAGGAGTGGTTAAATCTAATAAATCAGAAATGTATTACAATGCGTGCAGTATGCCTGCATAGCTTCTTATTAATTTTAGCCATTAAGAGGTTCTCCAACATGTTCCTATATTGCTCTTTAGTCACTGTAACATCATTTACAGTTGTGTGTTTATATATAACATTATGACCTAATGGCCCTTTCAGCTAAAAACATTTTTACTTCATTTATGGTGCTTTAAAAAGGTTTTGGAGTACTTTGTGTATGTATAAAGACAAGTTTTTATGCACTGTTTTTCACACACCATGATAAGATCTGTATTTGTATTTGGGAGCGCAGTTCTTAGACGACTAGATTTGCAAGTAAACCACACGTCTCAAAATTGCTAATAACTAATAATATACTAAATAGTAACTCTTGTAAACACAATATATCAATCAAATAAATTTTGCAATTTCTTCAATGTCATTGCATAATACAAAAATCATATTATCAAATATTCACTTAAATAAAAATATAAGTTTCTTCAGTTCTTTGCAGAATTTTTATTAATTATTGTTAATATTATATATATTAATTATTATTAATATTATTAATAATAATAATTATTAATATCTGTTTTAAAGTATTTTTAAGCAGCATAAAGGTAAAAAACGCTGGCTTAACCGATCTGTTTAGGATTTGCTTTATTAAAATCATCCTTACTTGTCTTCTTTTCGTAGTAAATTAATGTTTTACAAAACAAGTAATTTGTTTAATAATATATTTAATTAATAATTTAGGGGATGTACTAAATTTTCAAATTTTTTTGTTGGTAACTCGGTCACCGAGTTAATGTATCTCGAGATGTTGCAAAATTGACTTCTTTCTCAAAGGAATGAAGATTCAGAAAACTTTCTTTTGCAACCGGACGGGGTTCTACCCCTTTGGCACCGGGGTGTTTGATGTTTTCTAAGTTAATTTCTAATTTATTGATAGGTAAGTCGCATGAGAAATAATAACTTGGCACCTATATTTTGGTTTCCGAAATCTTCTGATCTAACATTTTGCGACTTTATCTTGTGAGAGTTCGTAAAAAATTACAGCCACGGTGAATTCGATGACGCAAGACGGCCTTCATCGTACATAGGATGAACTTTGCTACCGTGGAGGTGTTTTCGTGCAGCTAAAGAGTTGGTAGGGTGATGCATTAAACACTTATAAATGTGAGTACAATCAAATTTGTCACTAATCATAATTTTGAGTTGTAGGTTTATAAAAGTCCACCTTACATATATCGATAAATTAGCCTTGTCTTGTATGATCTTGCAGATTAACAAGCAATTAAGTAAAATGTATAAAAAATAATTATGAGAAAATCTTAAATGTACTGATCAGGATGTGCCATATACTTTTAGTTGTTTTTAACTATATATTAAAAATAAAAATATGAGTTGTAAGTACAAACTGCTCAACAAATTTTAGAAACAATCCTAATTTCTGACATTTATCATTAACAAAAAAACCCAATAAGACTTCAAGTATATATCCACGAATGCCTTTTTAAGGATAAATTTCCTTGCCGACAAGATCCCCCGTCGCTTTACAATAAATTATAGCGATATTGCTTTCCATACTTTCCTTGCTTTGTGCCCGAAATTAAATAGAATTTTTAGCGACGAGGATGTTTGCATTAAAAAATTACACTGCAGATAAGCAAGTGCTGTCGGGAGCCCCAGCTCCAGTACTGAAGCTGCGGAATGAGATTGGAATCCTCGTTGCCAGATTACTGATCGATGTTTACTGCTGTCCGCTTCGAAACGAGCTGTATTTGAATCAAAAGTCGCAAGCATTTCCCTACTTTTCGTCTCGTCAGCCCCAAAATGTCTTTTGGCTTGCGGGCAAATAAATAACCTGCTTATGCGAAGCACTTTTGCCGTTTTATGTACAAATGCAGATACTGCTGTACTACTGAGAGCATCTGGTGCTCGTCCTTTGGAAAGGGCGCACATTTTTATTAGTATTGTTACCTGTAGTCAGCATATGAATGATGTATAGGAGTCAATGCGGCGCAGCAGTATATTGACGAACATGAAATTATGACTGGCAAACGTGACACAAAACACATCCGCCAGCCGAAAACCATCAGAAATGTTTATGGGAAGTAAGGTGCTAACCAGTAGCATCAAATAAATTTTGATGACAGAATGCAGCCGAAGCGGAATATTAAATTACAGAATCGGATGCAGCTCGAGTTTAGCCGTAATAGAGTTCTGCGCTAGAACCGGCACATCTGCGCAGCCATAAAACTAATTGCATCGGAATAGCTTCGTCAAAACAAAAACTGAGCCGCCGGCGGCTGCAGCGCGGAGTTAATTATTCCGGTTACAACTTCATACGAATTTTATTCGCCCGGAAGGGCAATTAAATCCGCTCTTAGCGCTAAGGTGGCGCCGCCGCCCTCCGCACGAAAGGCCAGATTACTCCAGAGATTTTCCAATTAGTAGTACGGAACACATCTAATGTTGCACTCAATGAGAAGTCTGGACGCCAGAAAGTACAGGCCGGGCTTAAGTGAACCACTCCATTTTCATTAGAGTTTGGGAAAGTTCTTTCGCGGACGTCACTCTGCGGCTGCCCGGAGATATAATGCGAGTTCAATGTGAATTGCCACCTCAGCCGCACTAAAGGGATAATTTGAAAACTTTTTGTGCCCACAGAGAAATTGAAAGGACCGCGATGGAGCCTGCTGCGGAGTACAGTCCTGCAGGGGAGGTCTATCAGGTTGCGGTTGCAGTAGTCAATTAATGGATCTATCACGGCTGCAAAAGCGCCTGGAGTTCAGCTGCTCCATTTGCTAGTGTTACCAAAAACTTCATCACTGAAACGCTCTATATTTCAGTTGCGTAAAATTTAGGAAATGTCAAATTACTGTAAAACAAATTAATTCGTTTTATTATTATGTACTTTGCATTTACTTTTTATTTTTTATTTTTAGTAATTGAACTATATTGGGCATTGTTATTATCTACAGAAGCGGTACGTAATTTTTTACTTAACATTTATGATTTTTGTTCTTTACTCCAATTATAATGCTTAGAGAAGGTACACGGGGATTTGTTTTCTGATCGTAGTTGTGTTAGGATAAGTTTTTTGTGGTTTGTTAAAGTGTTTGTCTGTGTAAAAACTCTTTATGTGTGGTGGTGTAAATAGCGCAAAACAGTAGCCGCTAAATAATTGGAATCTGTCACGCATCCTCGTCGTGCTATTTAACCGGATATATAAAAATAAATTCTTCCTATATCTTCAGCAACGAACTTTTAATTCGATGTTTGGGTGACCAAACTCCAATTTTCTTTTTGAAGAAGCAGAAGGACTGCTGTATGCACAAAAAATTATTGATTATCATTAGGTTGCTAGGTAAGTTACCAATAATTGATACTTCTCCCAAATTGGCCAGCAAAAAAACTTTCTGATCTATCGACTTAAACTAAAGTTTATTATTTAGGGTATTGAAAGCCATCTACTAGTGTTTATAAACAACCTAATAAGATTCTGACTGAAACACATTTCACAAAACTAGTACATAAGTATAAACTTTTAATGACCGTCCAAAGAGCAAATGCATCTTTTAGGGTTGTTGGGTAAGTAACCCCAAATGGAAATAAACTAAATGACATCACTGTGAAACATCAATTTCACGTAATGATGTCTGACAAATATACATATTACTTTTATCAGAAATATGACTAGCCAGACATTCTTAATATATTCCTTACTAAAAATTTGAATTTACTTATCGAACAAACTGTAATTTGTGAACTCGATTTTTACCATCTCCCAGTTCTAATAACTTCTTCACCACCACGACTGATCAGAGGTCTTATAGGCTGCCAAAATACCAAGAATACCTTAATTCTCACTAATCCCAGCAACATATAAACCAGACATGATGTCGATGTTAACGTAGATGTACTAACCAAATAAATTAAAGAAGCTATCGAATATTCAACAAAGTCACTAAAAACAAACCTCAAACATTATAGAAATTACGCCTGTTCTTATAAACCATAACATTTCTTATTTCTCTAACGAAGAAAAATGTTTTTAAACAAATTCAAATTAATAACCGATCCTCTGCACGTATAATTAATGCTTATAACAAAACACATTTTTCAATACCTGACGATTTTGACCAGCAAACATCTCCAAAAAGTTGATTCCCACATAAAACACCAGGCTACGATCTTATCCCTAACGTAGCCTTGAAATATCTAATAAAAACAAAGGGCCATAGATAAGCAGAACGAGAAAACTGGTGCTTTGGAAAATGAAATAAAAGAAATTAAAGGTAAGTTTAGAGCTCAGATCAAAATCAACGAATCAAGCCTGACGAATCTAATAAGCGCAGTTAAGAAATCTGACAAGTGCTAGAAACATTATTGAGCGCCGACATGATGAAAACTAAAATACATCCTCTAACGTGTGATGGTAAGACTTCTTGGCCAAATTATCAAAAACAGATTGAGGTGGCTGCTAAAGTGAACGAATAGTCAAAAATGGAAAAGACGACTGCTTTAACGGTTGTTATGTGTGGTGATGCTCTCATCGTACTAAAGACTATGCCCATTAATGAACAAGAGAGCTATAGCCTTGAAGAGCGTTACGGTCATGTTCATTTGGAAGAAGTTTACCGCAAATAGCTTCAGAATCGTGTACAAAAATCGGGCAAAACCCTTTAATAGCTCAAAACAGATGTAGCTCGTCTTGTTCGTATCTCATACACGACAGGTCCAGATGATTTCTTAGAGATATTAGCTGTGAGGATATTTATAGACGGAATTAATTATAAAAAAAACAACCAGTAAGCAATGAAGTTGGCCAAACCAAAAGCACTTACTGACGCGTTAATGCGCGCAATGAAATTTGAAACCACCAAGCAAGCGTCCAGGAGCCATGGCAATATAAGGGAACTGGCAGCACTGAAGAACATAATAAAGCATTCGTGGAAAACTAAGTCAAAAATATTGCAAACATATTGAGGAAAAGGCAATTGTGCTGCACGAATTGTGGTAAGACGGGCCATATCAAAAGTCAATGCATGCTTTTCTGTTGGATACAGGTGCGACGAAAACAATTGCAAGATCCAATGTTATTGAGACATTTAAAGGTTTTCTGTCAAGCAACTGGAAACTTCGAACGCCAACCGGGGCTTCGGCAAAGGTTTATGAAGAGATAGAAGCCAAAATAACATTGTTCGCGCCAATACCCCAATTATATTTATTTTTTGAAATTTTAAATTAGGGCCGGCTATAATTTGTTTCCTTTTAATATATTTGAAATTTGTTTTATCGGCCCAATTGTCCAGCACGTGTGGCGATATGCCCGGGCGATGTAGGCTGCGAGCCGCGCTCGTGCAATTGGCTTTAGCACTTGCTTTGGCACGTTGATTTCGTTTAGTTCGCGCGACATTAAGCCTTTGCTTTATTTATTTTAAACTGGCCATTTCAATTACGTTAAGTTCACGCGACTTTATACCTTTGCTTTATTAAATCCTGGATTTCGCATTTTTGTTCGTGGCATTACGCGTTTGCCTTTGTTCGCGCTTTTGCATTTACCTTTTACCAGGAAGACGCCCCGTTTAGTCTGCTGCGAAGATTGGGGTAACTTGTCCTAATTTTTATCCATATCCTTCTCCTTTTCTTCTGGAAGTCCCAGGACCAGCATCAGGGAACCGATATCTGCAGGAAACGCCGTTTCCACAAGTTAGTGTTTTTAATTTTAGAGTTGTTTGAAGTTCTCTATTTAAAATTAAAATTACCTATACACTCCACTTATTTCAGCCTAACCAAACACACTTAAACAACGTATATTAAAAGCTGGCATTTCAAATGATGTAATCCTCGGAATAGACATTTAGTAAACTTATGGGTGTAAAGTGGACTTAGAAAATAGAGTACTGAAGATAAAAGGGGAAGAAGTCCTCCATCATTGAGACGGAATCTTGGCACAAGTGAGAGTAACTCAGGACACCATCCTACCAGAATACAGCAAACTGCTGGTGGGCGCTGTTTTGGGTTGTGATCTCTCAGCAAGAAAGGTTATCGAACCAAGTAATAACGAGAAGACCAGAAAGAGTATGCCGATTGGGAAGACACTGATTCAAACTAGCAGAGTGGTACCGTTCAGCATAATAAACGTAAATGGGTATTTTTGGACGTTGAATGAAGGCGTAATTCTAGGTCATTGTGTTTTGGTCTCTTCAGTGGTTCGTCAAGTCGATAGCATCCGTCCAAGATTAGACAAAGTATCTGAAGGCTTTATAAGAGTGATCACCACATCATGCAGTGGTTTGAGTCTTAGCCAGCCAGCAAAAGTTAAAGATATATTGCATCAGAATCAAGATGCCTTTTAATACGACAAGGCTTCAAAAACCAGGATAAATTTTATGCGTCACAAAATAAACATCGGCGTTGCTACTCTCATGCGACAAAGTGCTAAACGAATGCGATCAGACAAAGAGAAAGCTGAAAACATAATTTTAGATATGGAAAAGAATATCGTAATTGAACCTTTGACAAGCTCGTGGACTTCGCCCGCGGTGCTAGTTAAGAAGAAGGACGGACCCACCAGTTTCTGCGTTGACTACCGTCGGGTCAAAGATGTCACAGAGAAAGATAGTTATCCACTATCGTGCATTGACGAGACGTTAGACACTCTGGCCGGATCCAAATGGTTTTCAAACTTAGATCTAAAGAGCGGATATTGGCAAGTCAAAATCAATCTTAAAGCCAAAAAAGACAGCTTTTTATATTGGATCTAAGCTATGGCTGTTTACGGGGATGCCATTTGGACTTTGCAACACCCCTTGGATTCTTGAAAGATGAATGAGGACAGTGCTTAATAAGTTATCCTGGAAAACCTGTTTGGTGTATTTGGACAACACTTTTAAATAGCATATAAAAAACGTATTGCAGCTATTTTAACGACTGGGAAGCGCCAATCTGAAATTAAGTCCAAAAAGGTGCTCTCCCTTTAGAAATCTTAGACATGTAGTGAGTGATGAGGGTGATCCAGAGAAAGTTAGAAGCATGACAGAATGGCCACCACTAAAAGACAAGCACGAGGTTAAAAGTTTCTTGGGACTGCGCACTTAACATCGATATGTATTTTGATTTGCCAACATTGCGAAGCCTTTGACACGACTAACGAAAGCGGGCCGAAGTTTCGAGTGGAGAGCAGAGTGTCAAGATGCTTTTGAGAACCTGAAACGTGACTTGGTAAACGCATCAATACTGAGTTACCCGCAGCCAGAAAAAAGTTTATTCTGGATACAGATGCGAGTAATGTGGGAATTTGAAGCGTGTTGTCGCAGTTACAAAATGGTCAAGAAACAGTCATCGGTTATTTCAGCAAAGCTTTATCAAGGTCTGAACACATATATTATGTAACTAGAAAAAAGCCCTGCTGTTGTCAAATCTGTGGAGCATTTTTATAAATATTTGTATGGAAGAAGATTCTTTTTTGAGGATTCATAATAAAGTGGCTATTGAACTTTAAAAGTCCAGAAGACCAAGTAGCAAGATGGATAGAAAGATTTTAGCAGTAGGGCTCTGAGACGAAGCATAGAGCTGGGAATAGTCATCGCAATTTCCATACCTTGTTAAGAAGACCGTGCCCAGAAGCCTGCAGCCACTGTCGTCGGGCGAAGGAGATAATGACTCATACACTGTAAACGACAGTGACTTATGACTTGTGGTAACCTAGCGAGTAACCAAAAAGAAAAACCGACTTTGAAGTTGTTTGGAAATGGATGAAAGCTGGAAGAAGACCAAACTGGATAGAAGTGTCCCACTGTTCGCTAGCAGTAAAATAGACACAATAGAATTCCGTCACCGTAGAAGACGATGTCTTAGAGAGCGTGCTGGAGGGTGACTCTGGACCTTAGAGAAAACTCCAGTTATTGGTTCGAAAGTAGAGGGTTTAAGATGTGTTGCAACAACTCAATGATGGTGTGCATGGTAGCCATATTTCAATTTAAAAAACTTTGGTGAAAGCTCTCAAGCGCTTTTACTGGGTAAATTCTAGTGAGGATCTTAAATATTGGTGTCGAAATGTGTGGTATGTGCAACTAGCAGCGGCCCGTAGGAGAAGCCGAATGCCCCAATGAGACAGTATAATGTCGGCAGTCCTTCGAGAGAATTGCCATTGACATAGCTGATCCGATCCTTATAAGTGACAGTAAAAATAAATTTACTCTAATGGCAATAAACTACAAAACGACTTATAGATGTAATAAACAGTGATTAAACCCTCTGTCAAATAGTATTAACTCAATGTGATTTATGTGATTTTTATGTTTAACAGCTAATGACATTGTAAGTGGTGAATTACAAACCCCGATACTAATATCAAAGGTGTATACTAATTCTAAGTTTAACGCTGTCGTGTAGTGCACATAGTGCTGATGTGGAATAAAATGTATTAACAAAAACAAGTAATGGGAAATTTATTATTTTGATACCACTTACATTTAGATCTTGTTTTATGATATTGTGTATTGTAAAAAAGTATTTTTTATAAATAACACGACGCAGTGCTTGTATTACTAAAGTGGGGTAAGCTTTAAACTTTAAATACGCTGGATAACAAAACCCACATTTTAAGATCGAACTGGTGTATTTATTTAAATTATAAACTAATATGAATCCAGGGTTGTTCGGCCATAAATCTACTAATATCGCTCTAGAGAGGACAATATTAAGCCAGAAAAATACTGCCACGCTAAACGCGTTAGGATAGTATCGCGGGCGAAACCGATCGCGCCCGTTCGAAGCTAGTTCATATCGAGTGCAAACAACATTGAAGCGTGTTTGTAATTCAAGTAAACTACTGTGGCAACCGTTCCATTAATATTGATGCTATTAGCCCCCGGTTGCACGAGCTGCGAATGTCATAGCAATAAGTCGGCAGCGCGAGTTGTCGTGCAGTAATAGCTACGAGTAATTGCAGCAGCTTAATGAATTATTAGAAGATTTACGGTTACTGCACGGGTTCGCTGTAGCAGTCGCCCTTCGCCCATGGGAGCCCGCACGAGATCGACATTTCCTCATATTACTAGCGTGTCGGGGAGAAGTGAGCCCTGCTTCTTTATTAAACTATAAGAGATGCTGGAGGAGCAAACGACGTGCAGGGTGTTGAGTAGAGCGCTCGGCGCTGCCTTCTGCCGAAAACTGCAGCGAGGCAATTATCATAAATTTGCCGGAGTTCTCCGACATTACTTTTGAATTAATAAGCGCGCAGGTACCCGGCTAATGGAGCTTATCTATTTATAGGGTTGTTTAAGCACATTAAAGCTTTTAGTGATGATTTTTTTTAATTAAAAGGATAAAAAATTAACACAACTTTGCTAAAGTCTGTTACAAAGAACTTGCTGTTTGGTAATAAGTGAGCAATTGGATGACTTGCTAGACTTAGAACAGTAAATATCGTTCATTATTCTGAGAACTTAAATATTTCTCTTGACTTTTATTAAAAACACCTCAAAGTTTTTATATTTTATGAAAGAGAAGTGAAACATTATTAATAATATTTGCACCTTTTTATATTACATTTTAATATTTCTCATTAATTATTTCCTTAATAATATAAACAAATAAATGTTTAGATAGAGTAGTTAAAGATCAGTAAATCTTAGTTTTATTACTTAAAATAGAAGGCAATGTTTACAGAACTAAAAATAATCACACATAAACCCAAAAGAGTGCTAGCTTTGTGAGTAAAACATAAAGACTTAAAGAAAAACAAAAAAATTACCTACGAGGTGCTTTTAAAGTGTCCAAAATAGAAAGATGCGGTTAATTTTAAACTAGGCGTTAAATATTTCTGTATTTATAGTATATATGGAAGCACCATATAATGTACACCAGTCGAATTACCGCCATTGCAGTGAAGGTAGCTTTGTATATATATATATATATATATATATATATATATATATATATATATATATATATGTATATATATTGGTGTGGCGGCCTTTTCGCCCTTGAACCGCCTGTGTATCGTGGCGGCATGCTGGAGGCTTTGATATCTGCCGCCACGTTTTGCTATCGCACACAAAACGGCATATGGGCTTTTGCTCAGCCGGCGAGTCTGCATACGCCGTCGGCGGCACCCTTTGAGACGAAAAGTGCTGTCGAATTAAAATTTCCCTCAAATGACCTACCGCTAAGCCAGGCGCGAAGCCCGGCGATATACTCGAACCGCCTCGCGGCTAGTGCGGCCGCATTTAACCAACCCGCAATATATTCTCGATCCGCAACGCGACTAGTTCGGTCGTGTTTAACCAACCCGCAGATAACTACCCCGCAAGACATACTCGATCCGCATTGCATCTCGGCCAGTGCGGTCGTGTTCCAGGCACGAAGACGAAGGCCACCGTGAAACCAACGCCACCGAAGCCGAAGCCGATTACAGGCGAGCGATTTGGCAATTACTTATCGGTTGATATCGGTAGCCGCCCCCATCCGCTTTCGCGCCGGTCGTTTAAGGGACGATTTGGGCCTCAACATTTTACTTTTCAAAACGGGCCGTACTTAGTTCCCCATACCACACCACGAGGGCACGGCTATATATATATATATATATATATGGAGAGGCAGGCGTGTAAATAGCCGTGCCCTCGTGGTGTCATCAGTCATCAAACTTTATCGTCAATTGATTGATACATGTGGTGAATGCGCTATGGATCCTAAAAATGTTCATGAGTGCGAAAATTTAAAGGTCGAGAGTTGTGTGACACTAAACTCGAACAGCCTTGGTACGAACTAACTGGACAGAAATTATGATTGTTACGGAAGACGGTCCATTGGGTGTTCGTAGAATCTGTGCAAAATGCATAAAAATTTTTCAAGGTGAGTTTCGCAAATGCTGACTGATGAGCGCAAAGCTGTGCGGGTGACAATGTCTCGGGATATGTTGACACTTAACGCCGTCACAAATTTTTGATCATAAAGGATGCTCTCCGTGGCCGCTATCCAATCAAACCGCTTTTGCATCAACAATTTTCCAGTTTGCAAAACTTAACCCTAAAGAAGTGTTCTTAGCAGCTATAAAATTATGGCGACGATATTGTGAAAAGTGTGTACGTCTAGACGAAGATTATGGTGAAAAACAACAAAAGTTTCAATTTTGTTGAATGAGCACTTTTTCAGAAAAAAATGGAGACCTTAAAATTTGAACGTACCTCGTACAACTAAGAACATCAATTTTGGTACTTTACCAAAACAAGTAAAAAGAACAAACTGAACACAAATGAATAGTAACAATTCTTAGTTCATAAACAAAAAACGGCAGAAAGAACAAACGAATGCCGGTAGTAACTATAAACGAAGAACTATAACGAATGTGGCCAAATGGCAACAATGATTGTAGGCCCAAAATGCAAGCAAAGGTAACAAAAAATACAGACACACTCGACGTATTACTGGGCCCCTTGTAAACGCAAGTAAAACTTTTAAATAAAGTCAGTTGCATTGTGAATACATTCAACCTATTAGGAGCCTACAAGTAAACTGTTAAATCGAAAGTAATAAATCTCACAATACCCCAAACGAACACTCCATTTGATGAATAAAGAAAAATTACTTCAATTCTATTGTTAATGAAGCTTTCGGTTCTCTGTGAGATAAACTCCGGAATTGTTGGTAAATGTATATTTCTGTGTATGACAATGACTTGCAAGTTTCACGGATTGCTAAAATGCCCTATTTTGGATGATGAAGTTCTACACGTAGAATTCTACAGTATAATAGACCACAAAATAATCTAATAAATTTAAATCTTATCTTGGAAAAACTAAGTTCCTGCTCTTAACGTTGATTTATATCTTTCACTGGTGATACTATTTTTTATGAGTTTGAGATTCTTCTGAAGTCACCGTACTGGCACATGAAATGTAATAAGCTGGTCAGTACCGCTTTATCGTAATGTAAATGTTAAGTAAGCCGCAGAAAAGACAGAGGGGAGGGTTGGGTCGGAGACACCCCTCGGATGACTTCACTTGATTCGAAAAGACCGGGCATGTTGTACTAAAAGGATGATTATCCTTCTAGTACAACATATTCGGTCTTTACCGACTTAAAGCTATCTTAAATGTAAAATTAAAAAGTTAGTTATAGTAACAAGATTTATAAAAGACATTGAAGAAATCTATGCTACAGGAAATATTGTAATAAGCCCTGTTTGACGATGGTGGTAACAAAAAAATCTGCTTAAAAACACAGATTCAGATGAGTTCATGCAAAACATTAAATAAAAATTCAACTGCAGATCAAAACCTTAAGCGAAAAATTAAATAAATATGCCAAAGTATCCAATCTCCAAATAATCTACAACGTGAGTTTTATGTTATGCAAGATTTGAAAACGCTTGCGATTTAGAGCAACATATTTTCAAAGTAACTTCGATTCGATTCAATCACGTGATGAACGCGACTTTCAAATGACAAATTGCGCAATTTCTGATGTCATTTGGGATGCTTAAGATATCTTCAGAGATACGATTCTTAAGCTTCTTGATGTTTGCTGACTTCGTTGCGTAACCCTGTTTTTCAGATAACCACACAAAAAATAATTGCAAGGGTTACGACAGGTTGATGAACTTGGCCACTCAATCCCACCTCCCACTTTTCGAGGGGCATCAACATTGATGATTCGGTGCCCAAATTTACCAGAAAGTATAGTGAAGTTATCATTTGTTTCTGCCTTTCAATCGGAATGAACTTATACAGCACCTCTGTGCGGTAAACGGACTCATTCACATATCTCGTAAGAAAGAATGGTCCGATTATTCCACGCCATGAGATGGTGCACCAGATGCTTACTTTCTGCTGGAATAGTGGCCGAACAAGCGCTAATTTTGTTGGATAACATAGCCCGTGAGCTCTACGTAAGTCTTGCTGGTGAAATGAATATATCTGATGTTTCTTCTCATCAATAGCTATCAATACTTTATTCGCAAAGGTAAAACTTATCTCTATGTTGGTTGTTGTCTGTAGCTGTTAAATCTATATTTTGTAGGCAAAAATCCAACTATTTGTGTAAAATCTTGATGACACGTTTTTGGCTCATACTCAATGTCTATGCCGCTCTTCTTGACGAAGTTGCCAGCTCAGCTTCATAAAGAGTACGGGCCTCCTCTAAAAAAATAGAAATTAAATGTCAAAAATTCAAAAATTTATTTTTTACCTTTTTATTGTTATCTCAGTCATTTTGGTGTTTTTCTTCTCGATTTACTAATTTGGTAATAGGTTTGGACAACGAAGTCCCGCTCTTTGGTCGAATACACCGTTCTCGCCTTTGCCATTAATATTGTTGTGTGCAAAACAAATCATAACCCTTCATTTAGCAATAATCAACTTTTTTTGCACTCACAATGAGAGCATGATGAGAATATCAAATGATGCGTAACATAAAACTCACCCTGTAGAACAATAAACATTAAAAAATAGTTCAACAAATTAAAATAGTTTTAAATAAGTGAAGAAGAATATATCAAATACTTAAGATATAAATGGCAAAAATTAAAGTTGTACCCGGTAAACTAATTAGCGACTTAGATTAGTTTAAAGAATATTCTTGGCTTTAAAGTAAATAACACAAACCAATGAGAAATAATGCACTGGAAATTTTAAGTAAGATAAATTTTGATAAGTGAAATAGTAAAGAGACATAACAACTAGATACCTATAAAATAGGAAATGCAAAAATTAATATTATAGCACATGTAAACGATATCTTGTTAATAGGAAACACAGAAGATAATCTATAAATATTATTATATAATTTACTAAGTGTAATATGAGTATTGCCGCTGAAAAACGAATGTAACGATAATATCATTATCGAGCAAGTAATAAAATTTAGGTATGGAAGAATAGAAAGATAAATAAATAAACAAATGTCAAAAGCTAACAGAATTATTGGCTATTTGGATAATACAATTTGGAACAACAATTACTTGAAACAGGACGCAAAATATAAAATATATAAAAGCACTGTCTGTTCAATAATAACCTATGCCTCCGAAACAAGGCAAGAAACCACAAACAAGACAACAAAGCGAGGTAACAGAAATGAATGTTTAAGAAAAATAAAAGGTAAAACAAGAAGATATATAATACTCAATGTAAATATAAGAAAAAGCTGCAGTCACAAATGTATCAGAATAGGTGGCACATATTGAGAATGCATCAGAGTAGACTAGTAAGGAACGCAAGAGATAACAGACCCGAAAAAGAAGTGGAAAGACAACATAAATTAAAAAAAGACAATAAAAAGAAATTGATAAATAAACAAGCTAATAGCTTATCGAATGCAAAGAAGAAGAAGAAGATTAAAAGAATGTTATAGTAAGAAAACTTATTTGCAAAACGAATAATTAATATGTTTAAGTAGAGCGTTGAACGAGCGGTTGCGAGACATAAAGGTAGAAGGAAAAAAGTTCTAGAGAACTTCTAATAACAACACGGAAAACTTCAAAAAATTGAAAAATAGAAGACTTGGGATTAAAAACAAAGGCTTTGTAGATGAACTCGTGCTCCGAAACTTACAATAATAAAAAAATTCTGCAAGTTTCGGGAAACTTCCGGCTGCAACAATCGGTGATTTACTTAAAATTAAAAATGCTGATAGAATAGAACCCCCATCGGCCGCAATGTGAAGAAATAGTTGCACTAAACCCGATGACAAAAATTTGATGTAGATGGCGTTTCATTCAGGTTGCGGTCACCTGCGGTGAAAGTCTGCATAAAGAGGTATTCAGAAGACACTTGGATATTAAAAAGGCATTTTAGGTTTGCGAGTAGTTTTTTTAGACAAACTGTAAATAAGACGTAAAGAAATGATACTGACAGTACAAAAAAAACATTTGGAATAAAAAAAAACTTAAGGCAACATAACTTAAAAATCCCAAAAGTGGATTACTTTATGTGGCGCAATTGCAAAACTAAATTAAAGGTAATCTATAATTCACTGGTACTCTTACTATACGAATACGTGCAATTCCTATGATGTACGATAATTTCTCCAAAACTCTTTTGACGAGCAGTAAGAGGCATTGAAGTTTTAGGGCAGGAAGATATTAAGAAAGGGGCAGTGTAATATGATCGACCACAGAGACCTGAGCTTTTCTGAAAGAACTGTAGGCAAGCCCGGTTTTACAAGAGGCAATCGCTGTAAGTTTGAAAGCCATTCTTATCAGATTTGCAACCAGTCGCGAAGATAACTTCTAACGTTCGACTCAACGTACCTACACAAAGCTGCAAGAAGTCTAGAACCGAACATTGCAAATGTTGATCTACGGTCTGAAGGATAGCTGTGTTCAGATACAGGTTGCGTTGCAATATAACTAAAAGCGCTGAAGTTCAGATCGGCCAGTGGCAATAAATAAATACCAGGTGCCTTCATGTTCTAAAGTCTTCAAATTTTTTCTGAAAAGTATTTACCCAAGAAATTTAAAACTTCTGTTACTTTTTAACGTAATCTCTGTCTAGATGTACATATTTTTCACAGCGTTGTCAACATGATACTATGGCTGTTGAGAATACTTTTTTAGGGGTGTGTTTTGCTCATTAGAAAATTTCTGATATAACAGATGCTCGATTGGAAAATGAGCGGCCACAGAAAGTGTCCTTTATGGTTGGAAATTCGTGGTATTCTTAACAACTCTGTGCTTTCAAATTTTTGGCGACAATTTTTCTGTACCAATAGAATCACTATTTCGTACATACAGAAAAGGTTGTCTTTTACATAGCTCTAGTCATAGTCATATTGAATACCGCTATTGGGATGCAGATTACATGCCAAACCATATCACTTATTCCCAGTGAAATTGTTACCTAAACATAGCAAGAATTGGTGAAAAGTCGCCCCAGACGAATGCAGGCTATAACTGATGCTAAAGGTAAATCGACTTCCTATTAAAGCATGTCACATGATACTCTGATTATACAACAGTGTATGTGCGGGTCCTTTTGGTCATGTAGTACATCATATTATAACTTAATATATGTACATGGCAAATTTTCAAATATTTTGCTCTTTGGTCGATTGATAAGCATGTGTCTTAGACTTTCACTGCCTACATTTAGTGATCATATTTAATTTACTTTTGAGGTACGTTTTGTTAAGCTCTGATTTACTGCCACTTGAATATGACTTTACAGAATTTGTAAAAATATCACCAACAAAGAACAGCACATTTCACATTTTATCCAAGTTTCTGGTTTGTATTTGAATTACTTATATTTATCATTTTACATTTTGTCTTATTATCTTGCTTCACTTATTCCCAGCAGTTCTATGCTATTTTTTGATATTTTCTAGTGTTCCGCTTTTTACAACTGTCTACATTTTAATTCCTCTTAATTTAAAAATACTTTTGCCTTTATTATTCATCCCCAACTGGAGATCAGGATTGAGGTCCCGTTTTAGATTTGGATCGATTTTCCTGTTAAAAAATAAATTTTTAACCAACAAAAATGATGTTGTGCCATTTTTAAACACAAATTGAGCCTCTTTCTAAAATTTCTAAATCTGGAGATCTTTTGGCTTTAAAAGCAAATTATCGAATATTATACTAAGGGTTAAAATTTTTAAGTTACTGCAAAATAAGAGGTACCTAATGGATATTTATATACCTATATAAATAACAGTTTGATGTTCGTAACAAGAAAACTAATTTAAAAAGTTATTTTTTTATTTAATGTTTTATTTTTTGCTTGAAACAAATTTAATGACAACTAGTTGTACTTTTTTATCGCTCAAACAAGTCAAAAGCGCAGAAGTTAAATAAAGTGTAGGTTATATTTGAAGTAACCACGTATGTGGATTATTTTTTTGACGAACTGCCTAATTTTTTATGTTGTGATCATGTGTAGAGGTCATTACAACTATTTTGTGCTTTTTGTCTGTACAATTTCCATTTGAGATAACGCATTGTTTTATGTATATGCGGGTATGAGATATAAAACGGGATAAATAGGGTTGTTCACCGCTCTAACTTCTAAATAAATTAAGCCCTCTCGTACCACACGCATAATTTAATAAACTTAAATGAGCATCTAATAAAATTTCTTAATTACTTAACTGATGGTAGTAACCTCCTAATATAAATATTGGTATGTCTATAAGCACACTTATACATTTTAAAATACTTTGTCTGGATTGCAGTAATGAAAACTAAAATCCAGTATCACGTAAAAACTAGTTTGTGCTAAAAAATGTGTACTTAAAAGAATATTTAGATAATTGGTAAACACATTGCTTTATACAGAACAGTCTTGATATCATAATTTAAATACCATTAGTTCTTTAGTTACTATAGCGATATTACAGCAAGAGGTACTCTCTTTTGTTGCACGACAGACTTAAAAAATTTTCTAAGTCAAAAAACGTAAGGTTGCCCGAAATTTCAAGAAGACTTAAAGCACAGCTCGAGAATAGCGATTATTTAAGAAGACTAAAGATAGCTGAAACTGATGACTTGGTCTATTTGCACTATTCATCGTTTTCTCAAGAATATTCTTGGCTCAGCGATTGTTCAAATTGATTTTTAGGTCGAAATAGGCCGTTGTAGTAATCGAAAAATCAGTGATAATCTTCAGGTCTATACAGCTGCTCAAACATTTTCTGGGCCGCGCTGGCACATTCTTTCTATTGTCCAAACTTATTGCCCTGCAATTATTATTTGATGACGATGTTGTTGTCGAAGGATTCGCATGTGATTAACTGGTATTACAGCATTCTCTATTTTACGATATAAAAATTAAAAAAATATTTGAAAACGCAGGAACTAACACTAAGTAGTAGTATAGAAGTAGTACAAAAAAAACTGTATGGTTTTACTCGATAGATTTAAGAATGAGGCAAAGTAACCACAAAATATACGAAGTAAAATTTATATGTAGTATTAAAATCAAATGACAGAGATCACCGGTTAGTACAATTTTGTCAAGAAGAAGGTATGATAGTGACTAATACCGATTTTAAACGTCCGAGACGCCTCTATACTTGAATATGCAATGCGGACAGAAATGTAAAGAACCAAATGGATTATATAGGCATCAATAACAGATTCAGAAACATCATAAGAAACGTAGTCTTCTCTGATCACATACTTTTATTAGCAAAAATAAGGATTAATCTTAAAAAGTTTAGTTTCAGTCAAAACCAACCGCAATTAGGGGAATTTACAAGACCGAAAAATAGCAAAATAAATGCGATATCAAATTAATAAATCTTTTGGAAATATAAACCTCAACATAAGCCCACACAATAATAATATTAATGCGACTTGGAATGTAATGAAAACAGTAATACAAGAGATAAGCAATGATATATTACAATCCAACAAATCCAAACACAGAAAATGGATGACCAAAAAACTATTAAAAGTAATGAATCTCAGAAGAACCTAGAAAAACCAACAACCGGAGAAATACATTGAAACTCAGAACAAATCAAATAAAAAGTAAAAGAGGCAAAAAAATTGTTATGAAAACAGTGAAAAGATAGAAGAACTTAAAAGAAGGTATGACTGTTTTAATATGTATAAGAAAGTCAAACGTGCAACAGGTGTATGCCCAAATAAAAGCAGTCAAATGAAACTAACAAACAACTATTAACATATATTCAAGAAAAACTAGTTCAATGGACAAATGATCTAAAAACATTTTTAGTGACACGAGAAACTTAACTCACCGTGTAGATTCAAACGGTGGCTTTAATATTATAATTGAACGTGCTCTGGAGCAAAAAGTGGAAACGCACCGGAGCCAGATAATACACGTGTTGACATCCTCAAAGTATTGAAGGAGGACAGTCCCGTTACCATGCTTCTGAAACACTTTAACTGCATATATGAAATTGGTATCATTTCTCAAAGTGGCTTAAATCTTTCTTTGTAACACTGCCTAAAAACTCAGTAAAGACTACAGAACTGCCAGTTTGATGAATCGCGTCTAAAGGTATTTCTTAAAATTGTACATGCCAATATATATCAAAAATAAAAGCAAAATATCAGTGACTCTCAATTTGGCTTCAAGAATGGGTTCGGAACACAAGAAGTCTTACTTAAAATACAGGTGCTGACTCAACGCTGTCGAGATGTCAATGTGAAGACAGCGGTTGTTATAATCTATGGTCAACTATCACAAGACATCCTGATACTGAAAGGAGTAAGACAGGGGTGTATTCTTTATTTCTTGTTGTTCAGTTTATACAAAAAACTATTTCGTTAAGCTCTTAAATAAAGATCAAAAGAGATCATTGTCAACGGAGATGCGACAAACAATTTAAGATACGCTGATGGAACTGTCCTGCTAGCCACAAGCATGCAATATCTGCAAATACTCTTATCAGAAGTGACAAACCACAGTGAACAAATGGGGTTGAAATTCAACGTTAAAGAAACCAAATAGCTATCGTTAGTAAACAACATAATGATAAAAAGAATAATATCCTTGTGGGAGAGAAGTTGATAGAGAGGGTAACATCGTATACATATCTTAGCCGCCATATCAACAAAAATTGGGACTTAACACAGAAAATTAGATGTAGGATAGTAATCAAATTAAGCCTTTCAAAAGATGAAGAAAATTTGGACCTGTAGAGCCTTGTACGTTTATTACATATTCGATTATGAAGATATTATGTCTCTAGTATCCTCTTGAAGCATGTACACTTACGGAGGCAATGTGCAAAGCTGGAAGCTTTTGAGATATAGATTTGTCGCAGGATTTTAAATATTTTATGGATGGACAAGGTCACAAATGAGGTACTTCCTCTATGACGTATAAACAAACAACGTAAAATTCTTAATTCCATCAAAAAAAAGAAAACATTTATCTAGTACATGATATGAGGAATGATAAATACTTGATAATGATAAACTACTTCAGGAAGACTCAAAATACCGTGGTTCGAAAATTTACGTTAGTGGTATGGACTCAACACCAACGCATTATTTAGAACAGCAGTCGATAAAGTGAAAACCATCTTATTTATTGATTGCCATTGTTGTCGGAGATCACGGTACTTAAAGAACAAGAAATATATTTATATTGCATAGATCTTTTAATTTATCGTTTCTCGTCATTGTACTACCGAAAATAGCTGCGGTAAACTTGATAACAATGCTCTTTAGTTTATGTGATAATAGGCGTTATATATGTCCCTTATGAGTAAATTACAAATCTCCAACGATTGGGAAAGGCCTTTAAGAACGCTATGCATGAAACTTAGCTACAGGGTTTAGCAAAACTTTATTGAAACGAATGACAGTGAATTATATTCAAATAAAAGTGAAATAGCGGCAAAAATTTAGCGGCCACTACCGAAAACTTTGCGGCTGCTTCCGGTCAAACAGCTCTCAAGATTTTCCGATCGAGCTGATTTTTGGCGTCTGGACTTGACTTATGGTCCTTAGTTGAACATTGAAAACGTTATGTCTCTATCTATCGCAAATCAAAAATTAAAGGCGTGACAGATATTAGAAACGGCAGAAATAGAATCTGGTCTCCAGCTTGGAAGCTGCCTTGATCAAAAGTTATAAGGCGTGACAGACGACGCACATGACAAATGTAATGCTGATCTCCAGCTTGGAAGCTGAGTCTGCTAAAAGTTGCTGATGAGTTGTCCGTATAGAAAAGTGATTACAGTTCAAAACTTCTCAAATACACACGGTGGTTCAAATATGACCGGGACTGATCTGTGTGTAAACAAGCTGCACTGCACAGCAGCTGCGACCTTAAGAGAGTAAAGCCACAACCTCCACCCTCCTTTCTGCTAGAGTCAAAACTTGTTCAGTCTGGTTTAGGCGTTGCTAAAGTAATGAGCGAACAAAAGGTACCGCGGAACGTGGAACAACGCATTGTGATCAAATTTCGTCGAAGAAAAAGCTCCGTCCAGTGAAACTTATCACATACTCTAACAATAGTATGAGAAAAAGTGTTTATTACTGACCCGGGTGTTTGAGTGGTGTAAGTGCTTCAGAGAGGACAGAGAACCCGTGGAGTGTACACCTCATGACCTTCGACCGCGAACATCCGTCACCGAGCCAAACATTGATCGTGCAGACGCACTTATTTGCGAGATTAGGCACAGCACCATTAAGAAACTTGAAGCAAAGCTGTTCTTCAGTGTTGGTAGTGTGAAAAGCTACCTGAACTATCGCAAAGTAAATATACGGTGAGTACCAGTTTTCCCAAACATAAGAGAGCGAGGGGGAGGGGGCGTTTGGCAGAAAACGTAATGGCAACGTTCTTTTGGTATTTGCAAGGGGCTATTCATGTAGATTTTCTCATCGGGAGTGAATACACCGTCAACCAAAAGCCTTTTTTGAAAAGGACATCAAGATGCTTTTAGCACGTTGGAAAAAATATGTTGACTTCGGAGTGGAGTACGTTGAAGACTGGCATGTGCAAGTCAGTCTTTAAAAATTTGTTTTTTTTTGTAAAAAAAAATTAGTGTCCGTTATATTTGAATCACCTTGTAATAAAGAACAGGCTATAAGATCAGGTTTTTCCAATTAGGCTACAATAGTTTCCATCCCATCAGCAAAATTATTCGTGAAGCAACTGAAGTAGAGAAACCTTGTCAATGTCTTCATTTGTAAAATTTTCAATTCTCCCTATATTAATATATTCTACATATGTACTATCAATGGCTGCTATAGCGCTAAATTAACATTATTCTTTTTTAAACATTTTCTTATGGTGCCTTTTTTATTTGTTTGTGTATTAAAGACTTTCCTTAAATAGAGAAACTATACGAAGACTTCTGCCTTTCTATATGTTCTTGTATACTGTCCAACTCTAAAACCATTTTGAGCATCTTAAGTTTGTAATTTTATTAATATTTTAAATATTTTGATAGCGACACTTAAACGGGTTATACTTTTGTAATTAGTGCTGTTCTTGGTATAACTTTTTTATTTATTGGCAATGTTGCTGTTTTTCAGTTTTGCAGATTCTGGTATTCTTTATTGAATATTTTATGTAGTTTTCGCATCCTACTTATTTTAACATCTTGGCTATCAATTTGTCGGAACCTACTGCTTCCCTTACTTTTATTCTTGTCACTTCTTCTCGAATCTCGTTGATTTTTACTATCCGTGTTTCCTGTGTTTTTATTAATATTTTGTAATTTTTTAGTTCAGTCTGATTAAGATCACTTTTTTGAAGGTTATAACTCTTTAAAGTATTCCGTTTACTATAATTTAGCTTTGTCTCCTACCAATGTGTCATCTTTTTTGTATCTCATTTGTTATAGCTTACTACTTTCTTTTTCATAAACTATTTTAGTGTCTTGTAAAATATTTTTTGTTTTGCTTACAGTTCCTTTTCAACTGGTCGCTGAATTGTACGTACACTCTCTCTTTATCTTCAATTACATTTTTTTTTAAGCTTTAGGCCTTTATATGTTTTTCATTTCTCTTCAGTAGATAGTTATTCCAAAGTTTTTATTCGCACTGATTTCTTTTGCATGTCCTCCATGTTATATGCATTTTGTTTTTATATGTGCCATATGTTTGTTTGGTCCGTTAGTTTAATATTGCCTTAAATCTCTCCTTTTTACAGTTAGTTTTTAAAAAATTATTATTTGTCTTTTCTCTATACTAATGTATGGTTATATCGGGTCTCTTTCTGTAGGGAATTAATATTTCATTAGTGTAATCTATTACTTAGGTATTGTTATCTTTGTAGTTAGTTTTGGCGTCTACTAGAAAGCGTTCTATTTCTAACTAAAATCACCTCTTTTCTTTACGTGATTTTTTTCTCTGCACTATGCAGAATTCCAGTACCCCTTTACATCTATTCTATTTATGACTAACCCTAGAACTAAAGTCATTTATTAGTATCAGATCACTTTTGTAATGGACTGAATTAAGTTCATTATTTTATTTTTAATATTTCTATTTTACAAATTTTTAATAGCTCAAAAGCGTTTTTTCCGTAACACACTCCCATTGCCTTACCTGGTTGCTATTTTATTTTCTTGTTAAGCACGTCGCTGCTGTTCTTGTCGCTTTTTTTACTCCTCTATATATTAATAAATTATACCGTTTCTCTTTTACCTTGTGTCTGTCAAGCCACTAAAATGATATTTTTCTATTTGTTTTGTTAAATCTATTTTATCCCTGTTAACATCTAATATTCTATTTTCTTATCTTTCAAATCGCATAGCCATATCCGTTATCTACATTTACTGGCGACATCGTCTTGGTTGTATTTTTCTTCTCCAGCGTGTTGCACTGCTCCACTTGTACTATCATTTCACAAAGAAAGGCTTTCTAGGGTAACCCTTTTATTTCCCGGCTCGACTTTATTTTTGGTTAATTTCTGCTTTGGTGGCTTTCCTTGTCTCTGCTTAAATTTCTTCTCTTTAAAGTTAAATAATCTTACATATGTATATATTAGTTTTGATGAATTTTTTAATACTTTTTTTGTGGTATTTACAATTTTATTTTATTTGATTAGTCTCTGTTTGCACCTACAACTTATATTTAAGAAAATGTATTGCTGCTTGTTCTTTTTATTAGGCATCAAGTTATATACAATTTATATTACATTATTTTCCCTTTTTAGTTTATCATATTTTCCACTATGTTTTAATGTTCTTAGTTATGCTCATTTGGTTATATTTTTCTATTCTAATTTTTTGTCCCTTATATCTCTTCTCGTATTTTTCTGATTTGTTTTTAGAATTACTTCTAATTACTTCAATATTCACCTTTGCCTCTTTAGCCATTGTTAATTATTTTCTTACTTGTTTTGAATGCCTGATGTTCTTTCGCCGCACTATTATTTTGAGCTATATCTATTATTATAATCATATACCCTTATACCTAACGGTGTCGGGTTTTTTGTGAAGATGTTATCTTGCCTGTTTCTTCCCGGTCTAAATCCACTTTGTGGTTCTACTAGTTGAGGTTCTAATATTGTCTTTAACCTCTTGTTCATAATTTCTTCGTATATCTTCATTATGGTGTTCAATAATGTTATTCCTCTATAGTTATTACATTGTTTTTTGTCTCCCTTCTTATGTATTGGTATTATTAGGGCTGCTCCCTACTCCTCTGGAATTTCTTCACTTCTCCAAGCTCTATTAGTAATTCTAAAAGAATTTTCATCCCCAACTTTCCCATATTCTTTATCATTTCTGTAGTAATTTTGTCATTTCCGGGTGTTTTGCTGTTTTTTAATTTTTTTATTACTTTCATCAGCTCTTCCGTTTTTAGTTAGTTTATTCCCTCCTCCCCCCTTAGTTTTCATTTTTGTGTTTGGTTTTTTTATTGTAAAGGTTTTTAGTACTTTATAGAATAATTTCTGATTCCCAGTGCTAATACTTTCTATATTATTTCCAAAATCTATCTATGATTTCTTTTAGCTGATGTTACTAGTTCTTTCACTTTTGTTCTTTGGTTTTTGCATATTTCATTCTGTTGCGGGGTTTTGTTTGTTAGATATTTATTTCATTCTTTCTTCTTCGTCTTGACTTTCTCCTTTATTTCACTGATCCACCAAGCTGTTTGCTTCTTCCCATTTACGGATTTGCTAACTCCACAAACCTTTTTTGCAGCCTTAATCATTATTTCTTTAAAAGTGTTCCATCCTTTTTGTGTTATCTTGTTTTATTTCATTTTATTCTGCAGACAGGTTTCAGTTATTTCTTTATATCTTGTGGCTATTTCTTATTTCTAAGTTTGTATGTTTTTATCGTTGTGTTTTTTTTTGTTTTACAATTTTTTTTTATTTCTGTGTCCTTTATTTTCACTACCAATAAATGGTAGTCACTAAATATTTAGGCGCTTTTTCTAATTTTTACATCTAATATGTTTTTTCTCTCTTTTTTTTTGGACTAGGATATAATAAATTATTGATTTTTCATTTCTAGCTGGTTGTACTCTAGTATATTTATGTATTTTTTTATGCTGATAAAATAAATTAGTTATTATTAAATTTTGTAGTTGGCAGAAATCTAACATTATTTTTCTATTTTTATTTCGTAATTTTTCTCCATGTTTGCCTATTATTGTTTTATATTCTATGTCCTTCTTCCCTACTCTGCTATTGAAGTCTCCTGCAATGTATATTGTTCCCATGGCTTTTTCTGTTGTTGTTACTTCTTCCCAAAATTTTTCCTTTTTGTCTGTTCTTTCATTTTCATCTGGTCCGTATACCGAAGTTATTGTCGTATATTCTCCTTGCTCGTTTCTTAGTTCCACTAATGGGATTCTTTCTGAAATTTCCTTCCATGTTATAATTTGGTTTGACATTTTTTTGTGTACTATACATCCTACTCCAGCTGCTGCTCTCTGATTCATTTGTACTCTGTTATATATTAATATGTGTCCATTTCTGAGGCTCAGTTTGCCGTTTCTATATATATATATTTCTAAATTTGTTTCTTCAAATTCATTTGTTATTAGATTTCTTTACCTTGTAAACCTTTAACATTCCACGCCCTTTGTTTGTTTTTGTGTTTATATGTTTTTTATTTTTTTCTTCTTTTCTTTATTATCCTCACTCATTCCACTATCATTGCTTGGCTTGTCATTTTCTTTGCATCCTCAACTTTATTACCAACTTTTTTAGTCTCGAGGTTTTGGTTATTTTATAAAATTTTTCTTGTATGCTGTCACCATCCGGAGATCTTTTATCCACTGTTTGTTTTGTTTATATTTTCCTTTTCTTTTCTTACTTCTTTATTTCTTGTTCTCTTGTTCTTTGTGGCTTGTAGATTTCATTATTTCTTATTAATTTTTTGTATCTTATTATTGCCTTATCTCCATTGTTTCTAGCTTCTTTCATTTTTGGTATCAGCAGTTTTCTTTCCTCTTCTATATTTTTGGGATAACCTTCATCTATCCATATGCTTGTTCCTTTTAGGTTTCTTGTGTTTCTTAATATCTCTATTTCCGTTTTTTCTTTCATTGTCTTTTTTTGTCTCTGTTGTACTTTCCAATTCGTCTTACTTCATTCTCATCTTTTCTTTACTTGTATCCTCGTTTTCATTTTCTTCATCTTGTATTCCTTTTATTATTATATTTTTTCCTGACTTCTCTCTCGAGTTGTTCTATTCTATTCTCCTGTTTTATTAATTTATTTTTTAAGATATAATTTTCCTGTTTTATTTGATTTATTTCTTTTGTGATTATGGCTAGTTTATTATTCATTTGTTTGATATTGTCTTTAATTGATTGGAACATCTTTTCGTTTTTGTTCATAGCAGTAGTATTTGGTATATTCTCAGGATTTTCGTCTCCCATGGCTACGGAAATAGCTATCCCCGGTCCGCCCGTCGGAAGATTTCGCTATTATCAACTATGGGGGTGTATCCTTGTGTTTCTGTTGTTATTGTGTTGTTTATTTATTTGTTATGTCTGCTTCCCCTATCCATTTCTATTGCTCTCAGTAGTATTATTTATTTGTTGATACTAGTCTCTATTTTATTATTCTTGTCTATCCTGTTTACTGATGTGTATAATATTTTGCGACGTCGAGCTGGGGTCTACTCTTTCCGCTAAAATTTTTCTTTATCTTCCTTATCACCATGCGTGCGAACTTTTTCCTTAATGTTGTGCTCCTAACCTTGTTATTAATTAGTTTATACAATCTTACTTTTATATTCCTTTAGTCTTGTTTATTTTATTCTCTTCTTTTATCTACTATTTAAGCACACACTTTGCACTGTTTTTCAGTGATTTATTCTGCTCGGCACGGCCTACTTTAAGCTTTCATATCGGAGTGTTGAAAACAACTTTAAGTTGAAGTGGAAGTTCTTACTCTACACCCATCGTAACCAATTTTGATCTATAACTCTTATTATTTGTATAAATATGGGTTTTCACTTTGCTAGTCAAATTATATTCAATATTCAATGCTTATTTGTTTAAATGTCTTGTTTATATATATTAAGCGTCTAAATAGCGTCCTATACAACTACACTATCATAATATCGGCAGCAGGCAAAAGTCAAGGTCGTGATCGCTTACATTACAATTATATTTTGCACACTATACGTTATAAACAAATTATTGTTCAATAATGCCTTATTCTAAGCTTTTCCTTGTTCAATTAATATAAAATTGTCCGTTACTGTGTAGAATTTCTGTGTGATAATACTCGATAACGAGTAATTTATAATTACCGAAATGTATTATAAATGTGAATACAATGAAAAGTATTTTGCACTTTTCATAAGTCACAACGCTTTTGCAAAAATGCTTCTGAGGTAATAAAAGTAAACATTATTTTAGATACCAGGGGGATAATTTCAGCAAATAATTTTCATTCCACCACCCTCAAAATTTAAAATATTTTGAATTTTTACAGCGACAATCTTTAGTAGCATCAAATGGTTGTGCAACTCACGTCAAATAAAGAAGAAATGGTCGTCTCATATTGCACAATGTTAAAAATTTTATAAGAGTTAAAAAGAAATAGGGCGTACAGGTTGTGGATGCAGAGATGTACTTGGAATTTTTAGCATTAATTATCAATATTATCATTTAGATAAATTAATATAATTTTATTTAAAAAATGGATTCCTTTGGCTATTTGTTTCAAAACAATAACAAAATAATAACTTGCACGCTACTTGACATAGTTAAAATTTAAACCGCAAGCTTTCTGCGTATGGAGCAGATATTTTAAAATAAAATAATTTTAAAATATGTACGGCATTCGACTTGAAAGTATTGAGCCATATAACACAAAAAATTATTTACAATAACAAACAGCTAATAAAGATGATTCAAGTAAGCATCTTGAAATCTCACACAATTTTTACATGGTCTTGATCTTGCTGCCAATTTTACACACTTTCATGGGAGGCGGCTAACCAGGAGACTTTTATTGAGGCGGTTGAGTCGTTGTTTTCAAATCAAATAAAAGAGAAATCATTAGCAAATACAGCTCCATGTTCCTCTCTTTGCTCTGGTAGCAGTAGCTGGAAAACAAATTTTGCTTGTACACGTTTTACATCAAAATTTTCCGCCGAAATTGTACACATTGTAGTGTTTAGAATCTTAAATTTATTTTATAAGTTTTATGGCAGCTCTCTACCTTGCTTTATTTAACAATTTCCGGTGTTGAGCTCGTTGTTGGTTTTTCTAAACGTAGATCACTTGCAACAGATTTACTTGTACTCTGCCTTTATTTATACTGCACACGTTGCTTTGTTTTCAAAACTTTCTTGAATTATTAAATAGTTTTTGAAAGTAAACAATCTAATTTTAAACAAAATTTGGACCGCCCATTTATTGAAAGTACGACGATTATGTGTGCTTACTCATAGGTGTCTATTTTCCAACTAACTTATCTACTAGAGTTGTTTTTATTCAGTCATGTGTGTAATAGTTTGCTATAAAACTGTTTCCGGAATATCAGCATTGGCTCAAAAATTCAAGGCAAACCTCATATATTAATCTAATGAATAAACCCGCGATAAACACTCTGAGTTAACCTTTTTGTCTTCTTCTTCTTTTTAGAGTAAGCCTGCGGCTTGTATATTCATTCAATTTAATTTCTTGAAAAGTGGAGGTTTACGATGCTAGCCATAATTTCGGTTGTCTGTCAAGTTGCTGCGCGATAGGGGCTCCTCATCTCTTGCTATTCTTACTAGTCTGTCTTCTTCCATTCGTGACACACAACATTTTCTTCTCCCCGGACTCATCTTACTATATTTGGTATGTCGCCTATTTGTCGTATTACCGCATTTGGAATTTTGTCGCTTAGAGTGTGTTCGGTTATTCTGCTTAGAACCCTTATTTACGTTGTTTTTACCATACATTTTGTTTTTGCGATGTCATATTCTGCATATGTTTATTGTTCCATATTGTGTCTGCAGATATTCTTGTAGACATATATTTGGTGCGTTGTTAGATTTCCTCCCAACTACTGAAATGACACGACTTGTTCAATTATAGTAAATTTGGCTTTTTAATATTACCATAGGTTGTGTATTGTGTACTCATATTTTCATGTTATATTTTGTAGTGGCCAGATGAAAATTTTGAAATAGTTTTTGTAATTCATTTTTGCTTTCAGATATTAGTGCATCGTCCACTTAGCAAAGTATTTTTATTTCTCCTTTAGTAGTTTAAATTATCAATGTTTTATCCATCACAAAACTGAACAGCTGTGCGTTTATAGAATTACTTCGTCGTAATCCTGTAGCCACTGGTATGTCTTCTGTCAAACTGTTTTAACACCTTTGTCATCGTGTTTGTAAAACAACGTTTTTGTGTTTACCAAAATTTTCCTTTCTACAAGAAGTGAGTGCTTAATCAAATTAAAAATGCACTACAGATACCCTAGCCATCGTATATCCATACCTAAAAATACTTTTTAAAAATTCCTATTAGTTTAGCCTATAGACCAGATTCTAACTGTAAATAAACAGTTAAAATTTAAAAAATGCATTAAGCTACTTGCTCAAAGATGTTAGTTAACTTTATTGGCATAATTGTGTTCCTTTCTAAGTCAGGTACCTTGAAACAAATTCAAAACAAACATAAAAGAAAAATATCGAATTCAAGATTAGAGCCACAATTGCTTATGCCACATTGTCCTTTATTTAACTATTCTTGCAACTTTTAAATAGTTTAATGCTTGTACAAAAAATTGGGTTGTTAAAAACTCCCTAAAAAATAAAGTTCACATGAGTACAATTTGACGATTTGATGTTATATGTAAATATCGTGTTAGCGGGCATTTAGAAATATTACGCAATTAAATTTTTTCTAAATAAATACAAAATAATCTTTTGGATATGTTTCTAACAAGATTAAAAAAAAACAATACGACTTTTACCTGTAGGACAAGTACAGCTTTGTCAATTTCATGAATATCCATATCTGTGTTACCCTATTACATTTTTGAGCTGGCAGCAAATAGCGTAATGTTTATTTACGCTTTGCCATAAAGTCTATTACGCGCACACATACAGCAAGCTTTAATAATATGCAAATCAAATGTCTTACTGCGCACATTTCCACATATTGCCTCCTTGGTGGTTTGTAACAATTGTCGCAGCTGTGTACACAATTTGCGTAACTTACTCATGAAATCATTGCCTTAATGGGTATGAATTCAAATTGGCTATTAGTTCTTCGATTGTACCCACGGCGAAGCTTCATTTTCGTAGTAGTCACTGCATAAATGCCTTACGTGCTTCAAGATATGAAAAAATATATAGTTTTTCAACTATTTCTGTTATTTTTTTAAATTTTGTAAAATGTTAATCTCAAGTAATTGAATATTTTTAACTTTATAAAATGTAAACATAATTTTTAAAACTTTATATTGCTGTTTACAAAAAACAAATATTTATACCACTTATACGAAGAGGATTAAGCAATATTTTAGAGGTGAAAGGGCAAGTCATTTTAAGAAAGAAAATTAATCAAACATGAAATTTACTCTAAATATAAATGTAAAATAGTTTTATATCAAAATAATTTTTTTCCTCACTACTGCATCACGGAATTGTCACTTGTCAGTTGATTTTTATTCCCTTGGAAGAAATGTACAAATTTAATATTCAGATTGCAGATTACGAGTGATAAAATAAAATTGTCGTTAAATTTTTCAAAATATTAGGTGGATTACTGGAAAACTTTCCTATGGTTACACGGAAAGATAGGCACATTCAGCGTATCAGTACATCTCTCCATCCATACGTCTGATACATGTAGCAATCCGCCGTACGCATTTTTTTTAATTAGTTAGATTAGGCATGGTTGTGTCGTTAATTAACCATCAAGATCTCTACCCAATCTGTTAAATTTTTGTTTATTGGATTTAACGAAGATACCAGTATACAAAAGCCAGGTCGAAATTTTTAGCTAGATGCTGCTCTTGGTACAAGGAATATAAAACTCTATTTTTGTTACAAAAACTGCTATAACTCAACGGCAAAATTTTTGAGGATATGTTTTAGTTTGTTATGAGTAAGTCGCTTAAGTAATAAATAATTAAATATTACTTTCTTAAAGTTGAACAAGTGATGTGATATTTCTAAATGTATTAAACGTATTAAACCAAACATTTTATTATATATACTACATATTACTATATAGCTGATTAACTGTGGTACTTTCAGTAACATACAATGTGCCTTTGATGTACTCTACTGGTGCTTCTTTATAAAAATCGTACCAGCTAATAAATGTTTTTTTTTCTTAAAAATGTTCATACAGAACAAAAGGTAGGAATGAAAATCACTCTTAGAATTCAGGCTATCCTTTCTGTAAAATTTGGTTTTGAAGAAATTATGTGTAACACAAAATTTCAATAAAACATCAAAATTTTTAGCGCCACAAAATATTAATTAAAGCTAGATGTTTCTTGTTTATTAAGATACTATGTTCGTGTGTTTTATAATATGGTAAAACTCTAGCGTTGTTTGGTTAAGTATAAAAAAACTTTTCTGATAATTGGCATGTTGTAGGATTCACCGTAACCGTAACTATTCCCATTGTTACTTGACCCGGAATTTTTCGGCCCGTGCGCAACACAAAGGCCCTTCTTTGGAATTTATAATCCCAAAGAATGTTATCTTGATCTACCGCACCGCGTCGTGCCAAGCGGTTCCGAGTCGACCCGAACGCCACCGACCATAGCCGCGACGGCATTTACCAACCAGGGCAAGGGCGCAGGCGCATTTTCCAATCAGCGCAAAGACGACCCCAGCGTCCACCAATCCTGGACAAGCCCTGCATTCCCCAGCGGGCTCAGTGTGCTTCCACCCTGAAACTCTGCACCCCACCAGCAGAGTGGGGCACGAGATGAGCCCTTGAAACCTGAGCCACCAAAGAACTCGCTCTCAGTAGCCAGCCCCTTCAAAAGAAATCATCAAGAGTCATCAGATGAGTCCCTCCTCCGCCATCGGCCCCGCTGCTTGGCCCTGCTGCACGTAGCTCCAGGCCCGACTTTGCTGCGCCAGCTTGCTGCCCGTTTCAGCGCGTACATTAAATCGTAGGTTAAGTTCTTGTACATTACCTAAGTAGGTTAAGTTAGCTAGGATTGAAAGGTTAGCGTAAGGTAGCTTAAGTTCTGTAAGATTGTAAATATAATTCTAATCGTAAGCTAGAGCCGATGCTTCATTTTTTAGCTTTCCGTGCCCCACGCGTTGCCGGTCGTAGCGTCCCGACGCCCGATTTATCACCGTCCGGGCCCGACCTGGTAACACCACAAGATCAAATAACTCTTAACAGGATATATGAAAATTATTAAGGCTACTAGCTTCTCCTACTGTAGCTTAAAACCTATTCTTATGTCGTAAGAAGTTAAGCGCAGCTCTAATGCTTTATCTAGAAAATATTTTCAGTCACATTTCTTTATATGCTAACCAGGATTTATGCTGCTGAGACACCCATTGTATAAACGAATCTTGGTTTCCAATAATTACGTACTACTTTTAAAAAAATTGCATAGAAAATAATTTTTAAACCACCTAGATATTATGTTTGCTGTAGATAGTTGTAGAATAATGAAGGGTTGTCTAAAAAAGGTGTTCTAAGCGTTGTAGGCTGAGAATTTTTCACCCGTCTTCCTTAAATTTTTGAAAGGTGGGAACGTGGAACAATTTATTTACAAATGAGAACAGTGGGATAAGTCGGTGCGGTGACCTTAACGCAAATAAGACATGCAATCCTGAAGATAAGCAACCACACATAAGCTCAGAGCTTAGCCACGCTACATTTTATATTAACTGTTTTTGTTTACTTTCTATCTAAATGTATAGTAGATTTTTTCTACAAGGCTATTAAAATGATGGAACATCGACATGGTAGTACCTTGATCCTCTCACTATCAATTATTAATCTTCTCGATTTATTTATTACACCCTGCTACCACTTTTTTCTATTTTTAGATTTTATTTAATGTTTTCTCGCACTTTATTTTTTTTATATAATAGCCCTTAGGTAACTGAACTCCCTTATTTACTCTATTATATGTCCGTTTAGTCTAATTTGTCTGTACCTTTATCTGTTTCTACCTCATGCTATTATCCATGTTTTAGATTTGTTTATTTTTATACCATACCTTCTTATTGTCTATTTAGTTGAGTACTAATGGAAGGCTTTGTACAGTCTTTTCTAATATAGCGATATATTTTAACATTTATATTTTATTTCCCCATATTTTGACCCTTACATTTAGTCTTTCTCTCAGCGCGTCGTGTATGAACAGATTAAGAAAAGTTTTTCAAATTTATTATAGTTTTGTGTCACTATCTGTGTTTAATACCTGCCCTTAAAAAGTAACTTCCACTTTAGTTTGACTAAGGTCTCTTTCATGTGGACAAACATGATACATCTATTTATTTATTTCCACATTTATACACCAGTTTAATGTACCTGCTCTAAATCATTCTTTCCTTCTATGTACTGCTCTTTTGATTTTATTGATTTTTATTTATCTTATTTCTTAGTTGTTGCTTTTCTTTTGTCTTGATGAATTAATTAACTTTGTCAAGACAGCATTATTATAAAATATTCTTTTCTATGTACACCACCTCTAAGAGAAATTAGAGGGCAAATATTTTCTATGTGTAAAAAACAGCTTTTAGGCTTAGTTTTGAAGAATTAATAAAAACACTATTTTTCTACAATCCGTTTATAATGTAATTCAAGTATCAAGTCGTTAATGTTACTGCAAAAAGTCCCTTTTCTTCAAATGAGAAATACTGTAGTAACTTTGTTGGCGATTGCGATATATTAAAATGCGCACATATAAAGATAGCGACTGTCATTCTCGCAATTTTAATTCTAGTATTTCTGATTGAGTTTTTGACACTTGTACTAGATCATTTAATTCCAATTGAGTTTTAAGATAAAATTTATCTTCCAGAGATGATAGAAATTTTTTATCATTGCTAGACAGGGTTACAGTTGCTTCCTTCCATTTTCATATGCATATCTGTTAAATCAGCTAAATATCTTTGAACGAGAAGGGTGTCTGGATACGCCACCGGCTGAGCATTAACAGACAAACTGTGATATACAATTTACTTCAAGAACCTTAAGACAGCAAAAGTAACAATTTATGATATGGCTTGTTTGTTCTCGCTTTATCGTAGGGACTCCAACCGACATAGTGTTATTTTTATTTTACCTTTGTTTACTTTTATTCTTAGAATAACAACACAACGTGAGTAGCAACTTTTTAGACTCTAAAATTTTTCTTCATTTTTAATTTTAATAGCAGAATAATCGTAGTACACTTTTTCTATTGCCGTTGTGATATTTGGTTTATGCTGCTGCACAGTCAATTCTTCACAAATATGACAAAATACTTAATAATCCTCTTGGCTCTCTTATGAATCCGTATAATTGCATATTTACAAATTTCTAAAATGTAATTGATTTAAAAAGAGTCATGGTCTAGGATTGCAACATAAGCAACAAATCAAGACTTGTTTGGTCAAGTCAGCTAAAATCATATTTTTATCAGGATATAACATTTATGTGATAAAATAAAAAATATGGGCAAAAATTACTCGAAATTCTAAGCTGGTGGGATAATAATATTTTTAGAATTGGCATAAAAAAGTGCATCTGTTACATGTAACAGATTGAAGGGACAAATTTTTGTTAACTAGTGTTATACATGTTCCAAGCTTTTGTATATAGGATTTTAAAAACATTTTTAAGAACAAAATTTCAATAAATATTCGAATTCTCAACCGTTTGTAAAATATTAGTGAAGCAAGCTAGGGGTCTTTGGAGAGACTTTGTCGTTCTAATATTTTATTCTTTTTCTAAGTATTATTATTGTAACTAAACATAGACAAGAATTATATGTACTTATTTCTTACGATTAGTGACATTACCGTCTAAAATAATAAATTTATGACAAAATAAATTCCCATTTATTAAAAACAACCTAAAAATCATTATTGAGAATAAATTAAAATTAGAGTAAACCACAGCTGTTCTAAATGGACTCTTCAAAGTTTTAAACATAAAGTTTGTGAAGTCATAGACCTCTTGTTACTTAATGTTTTCCATCAATTCACCAATCGTATCGAAATCTTTTAGAGTCCTCGCAGTAAGTGTTTTCTTAGCTCATACTTATTTCTTCTATACACAGGTGACTTTATATGACTCTAAAATAGTAAGTCCATAAGATTAAAATCAGTGGATCTTAGAAGCCATTTTACAAAAAATACACAAACAAATTAACCCTTCCTATCACATTTGTTATTTTAAATAGTAAGAGACAATGTTTTGAAAATAAAAATAAGATTAAATATCTTTAGTAACCATAGTATGATGAGTGGTCGCGAGGAAAGGAAGAGCTAGAACGACCGGATACCCCCCAGAACCCCCAACTTGCTTCATTAATATTTCTAAAGCGGCTGAGAATTAAACCCACGTTTATAGGAAATCTTTTGCTTAAAATATTTTAAAGAACCTATTCACAAAAACTTGAAACATCCTTGTGGGAAAACCTGTATATTACTACAGCACAGATAAGTGAAAAAAAAACAAAAATTATTATAAGAAATAAGTACTACTGAACTGAAAATATTGAAATACAGTCATTGTAACACCAATGATAATAACCAAACCACTAAACTACTTTGAACACAAAGCTATCTAAAGAAACTCTCCAAAAAAGTCTAAAACAATCTTTCTAGTCAACTACAAGGGCTACAGGGACATGATTCTCAATGAGATGTATAGTAGGGGGCCTTAGATAAAGAATGCAACCTGGCTCAGGAACCTCCAAGCCGTGAAAAAGTGAGGATTGCTTTTCCTGCAAAAAGGCGTTTTGGTGACACATCACGGACTCAACGTTATGTGGTGATAAAAATTTGATGAACGTAAAACATATTTTGGGCTTTAATCGGCATTTAAGTGTTTAATAACACAGCAGTTAAATTTACCCAAAACTATAGTGCATGAAATTGTGCCTAAAGATTTGCAAACGAGAAAATTTGAGTAAACTTCCGAAGGTTTTGTCCCAAGAATAAAAGGATTGTGTTGGTCTACCGAGAACTATTGAAACATGTTGAATTTGATCCTGACTTTTTGGACACGGTAATAACCGGTGATAAAAATGGGTGTTCGAGTACGATCCCAAGACCAAAAGATAATTCTAAATGGTACACGACACTTGCATGAGCAAGTCAAAGATAAAATCAATGCTCATTGTTTTCTTTCAGTCAAAAGGTATGGTACACAAAGTTGGACAAAAAGTGAACATCGATGTGTTCAAACGACTGCAAAAAAGAGTCGTTTGCGTTGGAAAAAGATCGCCAGCATCTAGACTTTTTATCACGACAACGTGTCCAACCAAACGTGCAGCTCATGAGGGAATTTTTAACCAAGCACAACGTGGCAACAATGCCCTAACCTCCGTGCAATCAAATTTGCCCCTGACCGACTTATTTCTGTTCCCAAAAATTAAGTCCAACCTGAAATAAGCTCGTTATGAGTTACTGAAGGTGGTCCAAACCGCCGTAACTAAGGGTATAAACAACATTTTAGTTTGCGCATTCTAAGAAGCCTTCAAAGTAGATGCAGAAGGGCACTATTTTAATAGATTTTAAAAAATAAACTTTTTTTTAATTGAATAATAACCTTTCCGGGCAAACTCTGTATGCTACTGGTACTGATATTTGGACGCCAATTTTATGAAGCATCACTTTTTAAGGTAAATATAAAATAAGATAAAGTAATATTTAAAATAAGAGCCTCTGTAAAAATTATATTTTTGTTTAAATAACAATTCAAAGCAGAAACAAAAAGATCCAAGAGTTGAGATATGTCATTTCTTGTACAAATGAGGATCGTTAACTTTACCTTAAAGCTCTTTATTATCGATAATTATAAAATTAATCATTTTTGGATCATTTTTAATTTCCGCCTTTTTTCTTGTCAACTAATATTTCTGGTAACATGCGCATTATTTTTATTTTGTCGTTCATTATTTAGTGAAGAGATACGAAAATTTGAGAATCAAGTTTTTATTTGGCAGCTATATCAAAGCACGTTTTTTCTATTATTATTGTTCTTCCGAAGTTTATTGCTTAACCTGTCGAACGTTTTGCCCTTAAACTGAGAATGTCTTTTTTGCTAACACTATGATTTTTTCGATAGAGAATAAATCCGTCATATGCACTAAATTCCCTTTTTTAAATAATTTTATATTCTGTTCAAAGGACATATCAAAAAGTTTATATTGTTATTAAAAAACAATTTAATTAAGAAATAAAAAAAATTGTCTTACGATTCTTATGGCTGAATATGGGCTGACATTTTTTTCAACTTGAACAAGACACAGCGCAAAATTGTGCAAAAATAACATAAGTTACATCATTATTGCGGTCCTTACTACGCATCTAAGCGAACAAATTTGTCATATTTAGTAAATTTTATAGGAATTTCCACAAAGCAATAGTTCCTCACATGCGGCAATCGTGCTCCTATATAATTAGCATAAACGTTCAACAGGTTAATGTATAATTTTTATACTTGTATAATATCTAAGATACATATTTTATGGGTTTTATATTTAAAATCATATTATCAAATTCATTTGACTGAAATGACATTTTATAATATAACTTTTAAAGCACAGCAAATTAAAATGAAAATGCGGTTAACATTAAATTAGAAAAAAGTGACCAAAACCTTATCATGTTTAGTAACGCTACAAAAAAATTATCATGTAATGAACTTTGCCAAAGAAATTAAAACGCGTTAATTTTGTGCTTATTAATAAGATAAGTTTAATATTAGCAAATAGGCCCACCGTTTGATATACTTTCATCATACTGTATGGAATAGATATCTATGTCGTTATTTAAGCTAAGGGCAAATTTGTAAAAACAAATAACATCTTTATCTTTGTGTCTTGTTCTCCACTTATTGCTTTTTTATAGTACTATCAAATAAATATAAAAACTGCAAATTTAGAAATGTTACTTTGCAACCACTAATATTATCTAAATTTGCTGGTCACGAATCAAGCTATGGTCGAAAACAGTGCTATTGCTCTCAATAATGTGTCGTCATGACCACAAATGTATTTAGGACTTGTTGAGCAACACAACATGGCTCAAGTGGCCGATAATAAAAATATATAAATAACAAAGTTAAAATAAAAAGTGTTAAAATTTGATGTAATATTAACAAAGTTTAGATTGCACAATATGTTTGTAAAACATGTTCTTTTCAAATATACAATAAAAACACTAAATACAAAAAAAATTAAATTTATTTACTTGAAATTTAGCACAAGGGATCTAAATCTGCTACAGGTCTACATAACTTCCTCCTTGTCCACATGTGTCATTATCTCTATAATGGAGGCCCTTAAGATATCCTTGGTGTTACTCTACGTTGATTTTCACCTCGATCACGTCCCATACGTAGTAGTCAAGAAGATTAAAGTCGAGACTGGAGTGTAGCTGCAAGTCGGAAAGTAATTATTATACATCTATGCCCGAGTCTTCTTTCTCTTGTGGTTTGGAGTGGAGTGTTGCTGGAAAACCTACGTCTGTCCAGTAAGCACCTCTTCAACCCAGATTTGAGAACTGTTTCTAGCATATTGATATAACTGTTGGCGTTCACTTTCAGGTCTTCTCCAAAGGAGTGGAAAGCTATGAAATTGCGCTTTTGTGCATGACGTCGTTCAGCAGTACTTAGACCCATAATTTTCTGTCCACCTTATCTTTCTTAGCTGGCAGTTGGTGATTGTTTAGGACGAAAAACTTCAAATTCTGGTGCAGTATTAGACTGATCATCGACATCGCTAGGTCGGTATATTTGGTCAGGTTAGCATGCTCCGCTCAGAATACTGAGCGATCTTCTCTTTCAATTTATTATATCTCTTGCTGTGAGAAGTTTTACTAGCAGTTATCTCTTGGTAGTCCAATTTTTCATACTTAGTTACCCTCTAAACTTAGGTTCTTTTTGTTGTCAAACCACACAATAATTTCTGGCAGAGATTTTTTTACACGAAGGGATTTAAGTATAAGATCTCTGTGGTCTTATTTTCAACTTATTTTGTCGACAATTGTAAGTTGTTGGTTGCATTAAACTAACATTACCTAACAGAAAATTACGCATTTATACGTGCAGAAAACAGTCTGTTGGATCTTCTACGATGAAAACTAAAAAATGTCTAGATTTACCTCGATAACCACACAAATATCCCATAAAACTAGATTTTTTGGTGAAACTTTTCCTTATAGACAACGTTTTAGATGCACCGATCTACAACCTATACATTCGACGCTTGTGCTTCGGAGCGGACGGTCGAGTGCCACGCTCCGATAATAAGTGCCCCAAAACGCTTTACCTGCTATTAAGGTCAGGCCTGCATTTTCTATTAATATTAGAATTACGAGTCGAGTTAATCGTGCGCACTGACCTCGGGGTCAAGTGCAATCGTGTATTTATATTTATACATATTCGTGCCTAAGTTAAATTTAAAATTTAATTTGCTTTGCGTTCAATTACACCGAGACCAGTATGGCCTACTATTATAAAACTGATCAATCTCAGCCGATGCAGATGGTTCAACAAAACAATCTTTTCCAAATCCAAACCAAACGGTCACACAACATATGACCGCACAAGACACATTTAAACCTCCTAACATGGCACAGTAGCAGCCTCAACCGTCCTACCAACTGTACCAATTTCCTTCACCGCCACACAATACTGAATGGCAACAAGTTAACCACAAAAAGCGCGGTCGTGTAGATAGTACTGATACCCAGGCTAATCAAGATAAGCAAACTAAGTCTTCAACCTACTGGCTGGACCCAGAAAATCGTTTCAGCCCGCTTAGTAACGAAGCTACACAAGGAAGGAACCTCAAAAGCAGATCCAAAACCGCATCCGATATTTGTCTCGGGTGTCAAGACCACCCAACCGCTAATCCAATTCCTAGATTCGATAGCCAAATATGAGTACTTATTAAAGGCCTTAACAAACAATGAAATTAAGATAATGCCAAAAACAACTGAAAAATACTAATAACCAAAAGCTTAATAGATAAGAATACCGAATTTTACACTTATCAGGTTAAACAAGAACGGAGCTTTCGCGTTTTTCTAAAGAATCTACACCCTTCCACGAACATCATTGGAATAAAGGAAAAACTTCAAACGCTTGGTCACGAAGCTATCAATGTATGGAACGTAAAACAAGCAGGCACCAAAAAAGAGCTACCCCTTTTTGTTTTACATCTGAAACCATCCGATAAAAATAAAGAAATATATAAAGTTGACTAACTTATGCGTACTATGGTAGAATTTGAACCCCCCCCCCCCATGCTAAACGCAACATACCCCTATGCTACAGATGCCAGAAATATGGACACACAAAAAATTTCTGCAACAGATCTCCACGATATGTGAAGTGCACTGGATTGCACCAACACAAAGATAAATACCAAGACGTCACGTGTGTAAAATGCAACGGGAACCATCCTGCTAGTTATAAAAGGTGCCCCATCTATAAAGAACTCCACCAAAGAATGTTTCCCCCACTACGACAAAAGACTCTACCAAATACAAAATTTTATCAACCAGGACTAGCATACGCTCAAGCTGTAAATGAGAGCAACCAACAATCCAACACAGCTATCCCTCTTCCAATACAACACTGAACCGACAAACAGGTCAACAGATATTGTTGAACTAAAGCACATGCTAAAACAATTAATGGAACAGATGGGAACAATGTTAAACCTTTTAACCACGATTGTAACTAGAACATCCAATGGATCATCACCTTAAAATAGCGATACTGGTCCACAGACCCTAATAGACAGCCAGACCTACTTGACCTATGTTTTATAAAAGGAATTAACACTACATTCCTTACCGCAAATTCCTGTCTAGACCTCTCTACTGATCACTCTCCGATTTTAGTAACTTTAGGTTCAAATATAATCATCAAAGACAAGCTGCCAATACTTACTAATAAATACACCAACTGGACGCATATTCAAGAGCTGATTGACATATCTCTAAGCACAGATCTACCTTTAAAAACTACCACGGATATAGATGAAGCTGTGCTACACTTCACTTAAGTAATCCAAAAAACAGCCCGCCAAGCTACCCCGATATCAATCCGACACATCAACCCAGCTCAATGCCCAATTTTAGTCAAACAGAAAATTGCCGAGAAACGTCGGTTAAGAAGAACCTGGCTAACAACATGACACCCGAACGATAAAAGAGCTTTAAACCATGCCACCAAAGAACTCAAAAACCTACTTTCTACCATCGGAAACCAAAATGTCCAAAACTTTCTGAAACAACTCTCTCCAACCAAAGCAGATTACTATTCGCTCTAGTGGGCCACAAAGTACCTCAAAAACCACAAAAACATAAAGCCCCGATTCGTACTGTCAACAATGCTTGGGCAAAAGGCGATCAGAAGAAAGCGCTAGCATTTTCTGACCATCTAGTTACGGTCTTCAAACCATTTCCGGTATAACTTGCCAATGAGGATGACATTCGGAGCATTTTAAATATGCCGTACCAAATGAGCCTGCTACCAAAAAAAATTAAAGTACACCAAGTGGAAAATACCATTCTCAAACATGTAAACCCCCACAAAGGACCGAGTCATGACCAAATCATTGGCTTAATTCTTAAAAATCTGCCTCAAGAAGGCTTTCAATTCATAACCCAACTATTCAATGCTATCCTAAGGCTTCGCCATTTTCCTGAACCATGGAAAACTGCAGTGATAATCCTAATTCCAAAGCCCGGAAAACCTACTGATCAACCAGCTCCTTACAGACCTATCAGTCTATTACCAGCACTGTCCAAGGTCTTCGAAATTATGCTCTTACAGAAACTTTATACAATCCTTATAGATAAACACCTTTTTCCCGACCATCAGTTTGGTTTTCGCAAGCAACACGCAACAACCGAGCAAGTACATCGAGTTGTGGACAAAATTACTAAGGACTTTGAAAAGTGTAGCTATTGTGCCGCAGTGTTCTTGGATGTAGCACAGCCCTTTGACAAGGACAAAACGTAAACAAATGGGCCTTAAACATCAAAAGATGTACTGGCTGATAGGGCGTCGTTCACAACTTTCGTTGGAGAACAAGTTACTTCTCTATAAAACTATGCTCAAACCCATATGGACATATGGTATTCAACTCTGACGTACCGCCAGTTCTTCCAACATCGAAATTTTAAAAAGATTCCAGTCAAAATTCCTAAGATCTATAGTAAACGCCCTATGGTACATTCCCAATGAAACCATTCGCAGAGATCTTGCAGTTCCTAGAATGTATCAAGAAATTCAACGGTATTGTGCACGTTATCGAGATCGTATTAGCGACCACCCAAATACCTCAGTGGAGTGTCTTAAAAATCGTGACGATGTAGTCCAACCGCGCTTAAAACGTTTCAAACCTTTCGATCTTGTAAACAGATTGGAATAACATCAAGATGTTCTTCATGTTATTTATTGTAATTAGTACCGCTAAACTATTCAATGTGTAATATAGGGGTGCATCGCTGGATGCTCCACCTTCATGTTTATAACTTTTATCATGTCTGATGATACTGAATATCAATTTATGACAGATTGTAGTGTCTGTATTAAATTAAAAAAAAACTATACTATAAAAACAGCAAAAATGTAGACAAAAATTAGATTGATAACAAAATGTTTCTATATTTGACTGGATATTTAATTGGAATTAGTGAATACATGATGCTCAGTGCGCAAGTGCTTGAATTCCCAACAAGAAAAAAACGGCGACAGACCTTTTGATTTATTTAGGAATTGCGTCGTTTACATTTATATTAAAATTTAAGGTTTTGTAACGCCCGCACAAAAACATGCCCCGGGGTGCACGTACATAATTATTTTTAATGCAAACACTTTGCGTTGCACTGTCCGTATTATTTTTGTTCGTTGACCTTTGTTGTGAAATTTGGGTCGCGCTTCTCATTATTCTCTAGAAATAGAATGAGCAAACGAACATGCAAGTTTCCGCGCGTGCTTGATGACTTCTGTGTTGCATGCAGCAGCACAGTTGCGGTATTGTGTAAGAAATGTTAACGCTACTAACTAGACGTTTCAAATGTGCTTTGCACTAGAGCTATTCTTCCACAATTGCACATTTAAAATTTAAATAACACATTGTAACATCAAGTGTGTTTATGTATTGGTTGCGATTAAAAATATGGCTTACATCAGCAAATAAACAACTAATTTTGTATGTGTTATATACACATGTACTTTAAAAAATTGGATAAAAGTTATAGCTGGAAATAAAATAGTTTTGAATTTATTATACTTCTTAACTGTAAGGTGATGTATGAAAAACACCTTCAACTTGAAGATTAATTAACACCTTTACCTTTCATTTATCTTTCACACCGTTATACTTTACGCAAACACTATTAAAGAAAAACCAAGTGCTGGCACTTATCAATGTTTGGTAAACAAACACATTTTTTTAAATAATTTTTTTTTATATTTATTATTTAGCAATCAAAATTACAGGTATATTCTATACGCTAAAGGGGTGACAAGTGATAAAATACTAAGTACTAATTGACATGATAAGTTAACATTTGCAGACTACATTGTCTTTAGATTAGATATATATATATATATATATATATATATATATATATATATATAATATGTCTATAGACTTTAATAGTGTTATATATTTTTAGATATATATATATATATATATATATATATATATATATATATATATATATATATATATATATATCTAAAAATATATAACACTATTAAATTAAGTCTATAGACCACTGTTTTGTAAGTCGTTTATTGATTCTGGGTTCCAGCAACTTTTCTAATAGGTGGGTTGGGGTGCCTTGGGGTTTGCTATGGTGTCGTAGTGCTTAATAGCTCTCTTGTGGATGACCTCTTGGTCTGTTGGAACGTAAAGATCCATATGAACTGTTTGATTAGTTACGTACCAAAATGTATTTATAATTTGGCGAACGATTTTGGACTGACATTTTTAGATGATTGCTGTATTAGACTTGGAAGCAGCCCAATATTTGAATGCCATATGCCCAAATTGGTTTGATGTTTGTCTTATAAATTGGTATTTTGTTTTCACTTGACGTACGAGATTTTTTACTTATAAGCTAATACAGTTATTTGTTCTTTTTTTAATTTATTTTTTTAATTTATGTTGTTTCCACGTTAACTTATTATCTAGATGTAGGCCCAGATATTTTGCTGTCGTGCTTTGTGGTATTTGCACGTTGTTTAAGAGACTGGCGGACATGTTTGGTTACAAAGTGTAAAAGTTATGTGAACAGATTTGTTCTCGTTAGCTTTAATTTTCTATTTATTTAACCATTTCTGTAAGCTGAGTAGATAAGATTGTAAATATTCTTAAGCTATCTGAGGATCAGCATGACTAGAAAGGATAGCTGTGTCGTCGGCAAATGTTCCGTTATTGTATTTGGTGCGACTGGTAAGTCGGAAGTGTATAGGGCATATAATAGTGGGCCAAGTACACTTCCTTCCGGTACTCCGGAGTTGATTGGATAGTAATCTGATTTAACTTCGTTCAGTTCAACTTGAAATGTTCTTTCGCTTAGATAGGATTGTATCAGATAGAAATAGGCTGTAGAAAATACTTTTTTAATTTTGTAGAGCAGTCCTCGATGCCAAACTTTGTCAAATGCTTGACTAATATCTTGTAATACTGCTGAGCAGTAGTGCTTATTTTCGAATGCTGTATTTATGACTTGTGTGACACGGTGCACTTGATGAACTGTAGAATGGGCATGTCTGAAACCGAATTGATGATCTAGAGTCCAATTTTTTGGTGGCATGTCTTAATTTATTCTCCGAAGTAGTAGTTTTTCAGGCAGTTTGGATATAACTGGTAGCAGACTTATCGGTCGATAAGATGACGCTGCTGCTGAATTTTTTCCTGGTTTTATGATCATTACAATATGTGCCACTTTTAGGCATTTTAGCCAATAGCTAAGTCTTAATATAGCATTATAAATGTACGTCAGTAGAACTAAGGCTTTTTGTGGGAGTTCCTTAAGCATTCTGGCTATAACGAGATTGATATCAGGAGCCTTTTTCAAGTGTAAAATTTTTACTTCCTTAGCTATCTCCTTTGGAGTAAATAGTTTAATAGTTGTATCCGTCTACGTAGGAGTTATTAAGTTATGTTCTAATTCGTAATCTGTCTCGTCGTTTATAGGCTGATAAACTGATAGTAAGTGGTTTGAAAATAAATTAACTTATTTCTTTGTCACTTTTCGCCCAAGGATCATTTCTACTTTTTCTTATTGGTGGTGCTGGTATTGTAGGTTTCTTACAGTTCTTTATGAGTTTCAAATTAAATTTTCAGATTTATTTAGTTTAGACAAATACTGTTCAAATTGTTCAATACGTACTTCTTATTTTTTTTTCTTCAGCCTTTGTAGCGCACAGTATTGAGCATAGGCCTCCCTTTGGGGAGGGGGGATTTGGCAATTAAACGCCACGCTTGCCGTTGGCAGTGGATAGTGAATGTACTTTTTACGACCGCCAAAGATGTTTGTATGACGGCCGGAGAGCATTAAATGTTTTTGTCATTGCCAGGGTTCGAACCCGGAGCCGCCGTGCGCCAGTTTGGCAGGTTGAGGCCTTTACCTCGCGGCTGCCGTGCTCTTATAGTTTGACTTAAATAATTGTAACACTAACATTGCAACTAATTGTGTGGGAATGAACTAAAAGTCGTCGTCGTTTTTTGGCAGCACGCCCTTTATTACTTACATGAATCTTTCTTTCAATACGTTTATAATTTGTAATTAGTAATGATAAGATTTTTCCTTCAGATATCCTCAATATATAGAATTATCAAGCGGCATTAGTTCAAAGAAGAGCGATAGCTAATTTATTTAAAATGTTGCAGTTTAGAATGTTCTGTCTTGTAAAGTGAGGGATGTCACCCTTACTTACAACAAATATTTTCATACATACAGTTCTGGTAATAATTATATTGAAGAAGATGAGACCAAATATATACCGCTGGAATATCTCACTAATTAATTTTTTTAATTGTTAACTAAGCGACGGGACCGCCACGTCCAATTTAATTGTTTTTAAATGTCGGGTCCAAATGTTCACGTATACACGTTGCGTAATGACATGGCGCTCCATCACGTTGAAACCACATTCTACGTCGAACATGTGCGGGGACATCATTAAGCATTTCCAAAAGTACCTCTTAAAAAACGAGAGACTTGCGACTGTTTTGTCGAGATGGTAAGATGTATGGCCCGACTAAATTGTCCCCCACAACACTCGTCCACGCATTAACAGTGAAGCATAACAAAACTGGAAAATTACGTGTCGGCCGCACTTTGCTGTCGAAACCCTTGTACAAACGCAACACATCGTGGGTGATCATCCGGCTGCAATAACTGAACTGTCTGAAGATGAAAGGGATGTAAGACTTCGTCCTGCAGTACGTGATGGGCAGTTGATCGAGAAGTTCCGGTGACAGCAGCAAGCGCCCGTACACTGGTACCAGGATTTTGGTACACAGCATTCAACATTAGAATATGGGTGTTTGTATCCTGCTGTAAAGGATCTATGTTTCGCAAGGTCCTGATATACCCGAGAGAACATTTGATGGTTTGGTGGGCGCCTCTTTGGATATCCTTCCCGATACAACCGAGCAGCAGCGCGTCTATTATCATCGGTTAGGCCGTATGAAATGAATGCCCGGCAACTGGGCGTTTGTAAAATGATTCATGTTGATCGCACGCAGTCGGTGTCTACAATAAGGAAGCCACGTGCCGGCAATGAGAGCTTGCGTGCAGCGCCACCTATCGATCTCCACCATGCTTTCTTATGTAATTATGATTCCCAACGATGTTCTCTACCTTCCCTCCAAGTTTGTACATAAAGTTCTGAGACACCCTGAATATTGCAGATAGCGTCATAATAGCCCTACTAGGTAATTCTTTTAATACTTCCCAGTAATCAGTTTAAATTTGTTCGCCTTGTATTTATCTCCTGTTTAACTTCTGATAGACAGTAGGGGATTATTGTAAGTGCTATTGCACTCGGGCTATTAAAACACTCCATTATCAGAGCATCTTCTTTATTATTGGCATGTATTGTTGGTGCCCTGAAAACTTTAGCAAAATCAGTATTTGTTTATGTTCTGTTTTCTTCTAAGTATTACAACCTTTTCTTATAGGAGCATATAATAAAAATATTAAGTCCAAATCCCAAAACCTTCCTGATCAACAAAAAGGATTCCTACCTTATACCAGAGGCATCACCGATAAAATAAGCTGTATACTAATGAGCCAAAATATACGTACGGTCTTTACGACCTATAACCAAATATCTGGGCTTATTCGTTTAGCAAAGGATCACTGCCCCGATGAATTCTAAGGAGTTTATAAAATACCTTGTGAAGACTGCCAAAGCACCTACATAGATCAAACAAATTGGCAAATATACGAATATACTAGCATTCTCTGGCTGTACGGAAAGGAAATAAGGGTTTGGCATTCGCAAAACATAATAAAAAAACAGGCCACAAAATTCATTTTTAGCGGACTAAAACAATTGCTCCAATTTTTTATTTCACCAAGATTATACGTGAGGCAATTAAAATAAAAAACACTCAAAATTCCAGAACATAAGCAGTGACAGGCATCGTTTACCCGTTATATGGAAATCCTTAATCCTACAAACTTTCCCCAACCCAACGCATCTCCCGCCAAACAAACTTTCACTTCTATCAGGACACGCGAAAAATCAGTCTTACTCAAAGACTCGAAGCTTTCTTTGGGGAGTAGGTAGATTGAGGCCCCGAGTGAAGAGCAATACTCTAGAAAATTGCATCAAAGCCTATGCCAAAACATTGAGAATTTTCTCAATTACGACGCAGTTCAATCCGTGAATCAAATTGTTTAAACATAGTTAACAACGGAAACCTATCGGAACACTTTATACGTCTTTACGGGAAAGAGACTTTTAACTTAACTAAGCTATACTTAAAGCTTACTTTACGTAAAGCCAATAAATATTTCGTGCGACCTTGCATTCTTAAAATTCTGCAGAGGCCAACAGGTGATACCGGTCGTATTACGATTAAATCATCACCAGAAATTATTCACCATCTCCCGTATCCTTAACAAAGCAGAGCTGTCTCTTCTTTGAAACCCTATTAACGCTACCCGTAGAAACCTGGCTAATACCAATCTGGACTTTATGGCATTTTCCATAAATTAAGTTTCTCCAAAATTCATCCTATTAACTGGGATACATTCTCTAGGGTAATATATGACAAAGCGACGTGCATATCCTAAAAGAAAACCGACACACAAAAACGCAAATTTCTCAAATTGTCCCAAACTAAGCTTCCTAATACCCAACCATATCTGCTGTACGTACGGTATATACTGACTACCCTGAAAGCGATTTAGCTATTCAGGCTCTGGAAAAAGGTTTTAATTTTACTGTAACGCCAAATCCCATTCCCACTGAACATATCATATCCCAAATAGAATTTTCCAGTTCCACTTTTCCCGAAAACGTGGCAAATTAAACCAGACAAAAGGTAGCCAAAATGCTACTTACAGCCGAGCTACCAAAACCAAATATCAAAGCCTCCAAATTACGCGCCTTAAAAGCTCTAAAAGAAAATAATAATATTATAATTTTACAGGCAGATAAGGGCAACGCTACAGTGATCCTAAATACTGCGGACTACATCGGTAAGATGCACAATTTACTTAAATCCTCTAATTATCGCCATGTACTTAATAACAACAAAATCAAAACTCTTATTACTAACTCCAACCTATCATGCGATAGCAAGAAACTCCTCATACCCCGAGAAAAATCGTCAAGAATTCCCAAATTGTATGGTCTCCCAAAAATTCACAAAAAGAACATTCCTTTACGCCCTATAGTTAGTACGTTCGGTTCTCCCACCCACAACTTATCCAAATACCTTGCCAAGATTCTCCAACCTCTCACAGAGCAGGCATTATCCTACGTCCGAAACTCCTATCATTTCCTAGAAATACTGAAAATCTTCCCTATACGCAAAGGCAACATCATGGTCAGCTTTAATGTCGTTTCTTTGTTTACAAACATCCCAATTCCTGATAACCTACAGTTATTAATGTCAATATATAATATAAATAACAATATCCCCTCCCTAATAAACCATTGTCTATCCAATACTTACTTTACCTTCCAAAATAAATTTTACCGCCAAACTAATGGTGCTCCCATGGGTTCCTCACTTTCACCTGTCATTGGTAACCTTTTTATGACCGATTTTGAAACAAAAGCCCTTGCCCCCTTTCACCTTAAACCTACCTGATGGATACGATATGTTGATGACACTTTTGTTATCTGGCCTCATGGACATGATACCCTTTCAGAATTCCTTTCCCACCTCAACCAAATCCACACCAATATCAAATTTACCATAGAAATTGAACATAACAATTTCCTTCCCTTCCTAGATACTCTCATAACAAGAAATACTTCTAATGACAGCGTTTATTACACTGTCTACAAAAAACCCACTCACACTAACCGCTGCCTAAATGGCAAATCCCATCATCACCCTGCCCAAATTTATTCGGTTGCAAAATCCCTCATAACTAGATCCATCACACTTTCCCATACGAAAAATCGCCAAACAAATTAAATCAATTACCACCACTCTACTGCAAAATGGATATTCCAACAAATCCTTAACTAATATAATCAAAAATATAAATAAAAACACTAACTCTCAATCCAAAAATCCTCCTGACCAACAAAAAGCATTCCTACCTTACATCAGAGACATCACCGATAATATAAGCCGCATAATAATGCGGAAAAATATACGCACGGTCTTTACGACCAATAACCAAAGATCTGGGCTTATTCGCTCAGCAAATGATTACTGCCCCAATGAATCCCAAGCAATGTATGAAATACCTTGTGGAGACTGCCAAAGAACATATATAGGTCAAACAAATCGGCAAATATCTAGCCGAATATACGAGCATTCTCCGGCCGTACGGAAAGCCGGTAATGGTTCGGCACTTGCCAAACACAGCAAACAAACAGGCAACAAAATTAATTTCTTTGGGGCTAAAAGCATTGCCCCCATTTCCCATTTTACCAGCAGAATAGCACGTGGGGCAATTGAAATAGAAAAACGTCCACAATGCCTCAACACAAGAGATGACAGCCAGCGTTTGCCTGTCATGTGGAAGTCCCTTATTGCTCCGGACAGCCAATTACGCAACACCCTTAATCCTACAAACTTTCCCCAACCCACCGCATCTCCAGCCAAACAAACTTTCACTTCCAGCCCTATAAAAGATCAAGCAGGTCACACGAAAGCTCAGTCTTATTCAAAGACTCATACCTTTCCTAGGGGAGTAGGCAGATTGAGACCCCGAGTGAAGAGCTAAAACGAGCAATACTACACAACATGGTTAACTAATGGTCATATCAAAATAAATAGCTTAACAACGGACTCAAACAGAAAATTAACAAGACGCTTTAAAGAGGAAAAGATAATATATACGTATCAAATGAAGCTTATAAAGTAATCATTCTCAATCCTCATCTCTCCATCCCAACCAAAATGATAACACAAGTATTAGCTAAGAAAGGACACAAAATTCGTAAAATTATAAACATACGCAACAGAGATACCAAACTGCTACTTTATTTATTTATGATTGACCTAGAATCCAACGAAAACAATAAAATATATATTTAATATAAAATTTATAAGTAACATAAAAACGTTTCCATAAAACCACTAAAAAATAAGAACACAATACCACAATGTATACGCTGCCAGGATTATAGCCATGCCAAGACATATTGCATAAAATCATTTACCTGCGTCTAATGCAGTAGAGGTCATAGGACTTCTGAATGTGAGAAACCCCCACATACCTCAGCTAAGTACTCTATGTGGAAGTAGTCACCTAGCCAATTACAAGAGCTGTACAGTGTACAAAGGTCTCCAAAGATCCAGGAATTCGTCATTTAGACCAGTACTAAACAAGACACACACATAACAGTTATTTTAAAATATTAACGAATTTCCTCTGTTAACACAATTAATAATCCTATAGCTCAAAATACTGTGCTTTATTGCCAAATAGTAATAGAAAGAAACAATAACTTTTCAACTAATGAACAAATAAGCTTTAACAAATCATTTAATAATTATCTTTCTGAATTCAAAGCAATATTTGCTCATCTAATAAGTCAAAACATCATGGTACTAAACATGCTATATGTATATACAGTAATTAACAAAGGAGCTTAAAAATGGCGTCCCCCTTACGTGTGGCCTTTTGGAACGCCAACGGGGTTACCAACCACATTCCAGTAATCATAACCTTTTTTAAACTTCCAAACATTGACAACCTATTACTATCAGAACTCATGAACCACAAGAACAACAATTAAAATATCCAGTTACATTCATACTTTGCTAACCACCCAGATGGTACATTTCACGCTGGATCATTAAAAAATGATTTCTCACTAGCAGTTAGAACCACAACAAAATAACAAATTCAAAGTGCTAAAATTAAAGTAAAAGTATTGCCATACTCACTTGTAATCGCAGCGGTTCATAGCCACCCAGACATTCTATCTCCCCTCAGGAATACGAAGACTTCTTTCAAACACTAGGTGGAAAATTTATCGCCGGAGGAGATTGGAACTCCAAACATATTGTCAAAATTCAACACACTAAACCTGGCCTAACGCCCCAAACAAACTGACAGATCTACTCGGTCACGCAGTTGTATAGCATATATTTACTTCTAGGCAGAATCCATTCATAATCTGTTAACTAATCATACACATGTAATTCTTTTGATTCACTTTTCCTCTTTAATTTTGCGTATTATCATTGGTAGTTGCCCAACTATTGTGTTACATCGTGGGACCGACACAAACGTGATACTCTCCGTTGCCCAATAGGTCCCGACTGACCTTCCAAATTATGTTATCTTAATTATTGAGCAACGTTTTTTTTAATTTTATTCCGTTAGCTTCTGTAAAGTAAAATACTTTAGCATTGCCGCGTTGTTTTCCCCTACTTAATTGTAAATAAAAATGACTAAGTGTTACTTGCAGTCTTTTAAAACACTTGTCATAACATTGCAACGTGAATATCTAGAACAACTCTTGTTAGAGAACATTAAGATTAAGATAGGCAGTAATTTGAGTCAGTAAAACCTTATTAATACATATGCCAAAGGATATAATTCATTTTTTTTAACAAATATTGCTTTATAGTGCTATACTACAAACGAAAGTCAGTTTTTTCAAGATTTATGTCATACAATAAACCAATTTAAATTATTACGGTTTCTTAATTTGCTGCATGCAAATGTATAATGATGAACATATGCCATTTATCCTTACAACCCAACATTTAATGATAGATGACTGCAATGTGCATGCGGAAATGATGTCAGATAATTGGGAGTTAGACGCCAGTGAGTGAACACATGTAGTGTGTAATCGTATTTGCAATGGATGAACGCACAGAGCAGCAAATTTCATCAAAATATATGCTAAACTAAAACGATCGACTACAGAAAGTAATGAGATAGTTCAAAAATTCTTTAGAACTGACGAAATCAGTGTATCACAAATAAAGGCTTATTGTTAGTACAAACAATTTACAGTTGGTCGGAAATCTGTTAAAAGTAACCCACGTTTAAAAAAACAAGCAACAAAGATGTATGGGTTACAATTAATAATAACTGCAATTGACAGTCTAAGAACTGTATGATATATCAAAACACGTTTCAGATTTATTATTTTAGTATGACAAAGCAGTTATTGGCGATTCTAGTGCAGGATTTTACAGAATGTTTAACAGAAGCAGCATCTGTCCCGAAATAGGTAATCAATGTTAATTTAATAAAATTAGTTTGCGCAGCTGCAATCTACTTAGCAGTCGATGAGAATGGATTGTAATGTGTATGTATGAATAAGGAAGACTTCACTGGGTAAACTCATATAATGTATGTTTCATGTTTACATTATTACGTATTACATTATATTTCGGTAACTGAGTAAGTAGGGCAACGAGTTTTCGTTAAATTTTGTCGGTAAAGCTAGAACATTTCTTTAAATAAACTATTCCGAAAATTCGGAAAATTTTTGGAAACTTAATAAATACAGCATAAACAAAGGCGTGGTATAAACAATCCAGAGATAATCGAAAATTTGTTGAAAGTATTTCACGTTTTGGTAGACCAATAATGAGAAGAATACTAAAAAATCTTAAATAAGTACGTAGTACAATCAATAAAAAGTGATAAAACAAGCTAAGGATTCTAAAAGCTAAAATGTATGAAACTTTATTTGAAGATCTTAGCACCAAATATGTTACAGCATAATATGTTTTCGCGGATAATATTAATTACCAGAGTATAAAAAATGTCGTGCCACAACTGCTAATGATTTCTTTCAGATTTGTACCAATTAACTAGATCGGGAAATAAAGGCTCGATCGGGTCAATAGAAGTCTCTTGATTTGTTAGGTCCAAATAATAGTGTGAAGTACTAAAGTGTTCACTTTAAAAGGGACTGAACCTATATATTTGTTATTTTAATTATAACTTTTTTGTTGTATGGTTTGATATCCTTAAAATAGGCTACGCCTTTTGCTCAGTCTTGCTCCAGACTATTTTTTATAAAAAATATAATTATAAAAATCTAACCATGTTTTGATACTAACCAACCCTTTGAGTTTGCATAGAATATGTGGCAATATTAAAAAAAATAATTTTTTTATTAAAATAAAGAGCAACACATCGTAGCTTGTCCTGACCACTACAACCTACAATCCAGGAAAATTCTGTGCCCTCTCGCTACTAACATGGACATTTATGACTATTAAAATCACGAATTGTCCTTTACTAACAATAAGCATGATATATCTGTAGCGTCTTTTATTTAAGAGACTAGACTGTAAAGTAACTTTCTTTTTATTTTTGTTTATAAATGTTACTGCACTAAACCAAATTGAGGTTACAATAAGATGTTTGTGTACTTTATCATCAAACCTTGTATTCCTATAAACAGTTTCAATATGGTAAACAACTGCTTGGGGATGAGAAAAGTATTTAAAAGCAAGTGAAACAAAGAATTAAATTGTGGAAAGAGTAAGAAAGTTGATTTGTTCAAATCGACTAATAAAACTGTATGTGATTATAAACGTAGTTGGAGTATACAAAACAGATAAGTTTTAAAATACCATTTTAATTTGAGAATGAAAATTGAGTAGATTCTACAACTATTTACTTGGGCACAAAGATTTTGACAAATAAAAAAGAGAGTTTGGCTACATTAAAGATAAATAAACTGTTTGACGTGGAAACGTCTTATAAATTCGATACGAATATTGAGTGCCATTCCAAAATTATGAGCGACACCAAAACGGCACAGTTTAAAACGACTAATACTCGAAGGGGATGTATGGGAGTCTAACTAGAGGTAGTACCTCTACACTCAGGGTTGCCGGACCTTCGGGTCACTCTGAGATATTGGTCCTCAGTTAGATTCTCACTCTCATTTATGGCTCCTAGAAGCTTCATAAGCGGCCACATCCCGGTAACTGTGTCGGCACACAGGCCAAACTAAATGAGAGGCTATGGGAGGCAACTTCTAAATCCTAGATTTAATGGTTCCCGTAGTAAGCAGCGTCTGACCCGGAGCGGGCAGCTGCAAACAGCGTCTGTTCCATAGTGGGCGGCTGAGAATAAACTCGCCAACACGTTCGGCAAGCGCGGCGAGAAAATGCCAAACCCTCTCTTTTAAACCATGATGAAAACGTCGAATTCACAAACAGGAATACCCCAGGTGGGTAGAGATGCACTCACAATCCCACACTGATCAACGATCAGTCAGCCCCAAGGATTCTGGGGGCAAGAACTCGACAAACCTCAAAGCTAGACCACAGCAAAGAAGACATACAAACACAAAAAATTTATAATAGCAACATACAACATTAGAACAATGCGAACAGAAGAATACAGAGAAGAGCTAGAACTGGAACTATCGAAAATAAAGTGGGATATCGTTGGATTATGCGAAACACGTCTACCGGGAAAGGAACTCAATATTGAAATCAGGACACGTCCTATACCAGAACAACTCAGACACAGACCATAAATATGGTGGGGTAGCTTTTATCATCAACCGTAAGATAAAACACCTAGTAACGAAATTCCAAGCAGTGTCAAAAGAGTCATATACCTTACTCTGAAAATTAACAAACGATATAATATGCAACTCATACACGTATATGCACCGACGACAAACTCAGACGATGAAGAAGTGGAGCAACTATACGAAGATATTACACGCGCTAGGAGACAAGAAAAACATACTACACCGTTATCACAGGAGACTTCAATTCAATAATAGGAGGCAAGCTGTCTGAAGACGACCAATACATTGGAAGATATGGTTTGGGAATTAGGAATCCCAGAGGCGAAATGTTAGCAAACTTCCTCAGTACGAAAAGCTATACTGTTTAAACACATTCTTCAAAAACAAAGACAAAGAAAATGGACATGAGAAGTCCGACCAAAAACAAAAACGAAATAGACTACATCATGTCGAACGACAAAACACTATGTACGGACGTAGCAGTGCTAAATAGATTTAATACAGGCAGTGACCATAGATTAGTCAGGTCGGTGCTAGAAATAAAACCGAAACTGGAAAGGAAAAGTTACAACACCAACAAAACTTTCCAACCATACAAGAATTGAGCCTCAATCAAGAAAATACCAATTACAACTACAGCGAAAACTAGAACCTACAGATAATTCTAAAGAACCTATACATAGATGCGCTAAATGAAAAATTAAAAATAGTATCCACGAATCAGTTAAAAAAATATGTGCCAATAAGAAACCTAGCGATAACAAACTAAAACAAGAAACTCTGAATTTAATAGAAGAAAGAAGACGAACAAATAGAGAAGCCCAAAATTTTCAAGAAATTAACAAGAAGGTCAAAATGATGATTAGGAAGGACATAAGAGCACATAGAAATAAGCAAATTGAAGAAGCAATAGATGACAACAGAAATATGAAAGTATTAAGATCGAAACTATCACAGATTAAACAGAAAATAATAAAAATAAAGAATCAAGAAGGTACTGTAGTAGCAAACAGAAGACATATAGTACATACAATAGAAAACTTCTATAGAAAGCTATATTCATCTAACATATCTATACAGAGCTCGGTTAATAAAACTATTTTAACGTGGGTTCCGAGGAAATACCCGAGATAACTAGACTTGAGGTTAAACAAACCCTCAAAAACTGAAAAATAGAAAAGCGCCAGGGAAGACCGAATAACAGCCGAAATGCTGAAAATGGGGGGTGAAATAGTAGAAAATATTGTCACGGTGCTACTAAACAAATGTTTGATTGAGGGAAAGATACCAAAGGCGTGGAATAATGCTGAGGTAATTCTTCTCTTCAAAAAAGGGGACACATCAAATATTGAAAACTACCGCCCCATAAGCTTACTCTCGTGCATATATAAAGTATTGACTAAAATCATCACAAATCGCCTCACTCAAAAATTAGACTTCTACTAGCCAGTAGAGCAGGCGGGCTTTAGAAAAGGGTTCACATTCAAACCATCAGAACATTAATTGAAAAAACAACGGAATACAACACCTCCATTCACTTGGCGTTCGTGGACTATCGAAAGGCGTTTGACTCAATTAAAATACACGCCGTCCTCCAAGCTCTAAATAACGCAAGAGTTGACTCCAGATTCTCGCAGCTAATTAAACACATCTACGAAGAGGCTACATTTCACGTAAAGGTAGATAAAGACCTTCAAACTAACAAAATAAAGGTTGAAAAGGGAGTCCGCCAAGGAGACACAATGTCTCCAAAATTGTTCACGTCGGCGATGGAGGATGTGTTCAAGCAAATGAATTGGGAAGGGATGGGTATTAACATTGACGGATGTCTGCTAAACCACCTGAGATTTGCGGACGACATCGTACTGATTTCTAGCAAATATTGACGAACTTGAAGCTATGCTAATACAATTAAATGAGGCATCCAAGACCGTAGGGCTGGAGATAAATATAAATAAAACCAAAATAATGACAAACAGCGATGCAGTTGTTTTATTGATAATCAACCGGTGGAAAGAGTGGACGAATATATTTATCTGGGTCATTCAATTAGGATTGGAAAGGAAAACCAAACATCTGAAATTAGAAGAAGAATAAGAGCCACCTGGTCAGCCTTTGGGAGGCTACAGCATATTCTCAAAAATTCCGATATTCCCAATAGCCTGAAAAGAAAGGTGTATGAAACATGTATACTGCCCGTGGCAACCTATGGTTTAGAGACGGTGACGTAACCCAGAAGAGCGCCGAGCAGCTAAGAGTTTGCCAAAGAGCGATGGAGCGCAGAATGTTGGGAGTGAGTCTAAGAGATAGACTGAAAACGAGGAAATAAGGCGTAGAACGAAAATACCCGATATAATGCAGAGAGTAGCTCAAGCAAAGTGGCAATGGGCGGGACATATAGCACGGCATGAACCAAACCGCTGGACCTCAAAACTCTTGAGATGGAGGCCCCGTTTAACGAAAAGAGGTGTAGGAAGACCACCAAAAAGATGGAGCGACGATATCTGAGACTTTGCGGGAAGAGATTGGATCTAGAAGGCTCAAGACAGAAATGCATGGAAACAAAAGAGAGAGGCCTACGTCCAACGATGGACGGTTGCAGGCTGATGATGATGATGATGAATACTCGAAGACTATTGAATAGAAGACAACGCAAATGGCAGCATTCGACAGAGAAAGGTTGAAACCGATAAGCCTAAATTTCCCCTTCCCCTCGTACGATGCAAGGAAAGAAGGGGAAACTTAGTCGAGTAACAAAGCAACGAGTCTGTGCACACCCAATGGTTTTGAACAGCACATGTCATTGTTTGTAGCGTGGTTTAAGAAGAATAAATGGCTGTTTTTTAGTGTGGAGAATTGACGCATTGAAGTTGAAAACGTCACAGTACATGAAAAAAAAGTGGAAGCAGAATCAGCGTAACGCATGTAGAATTAAAGCGGACCCGATCAGAAACTCAGAGAAACGACGGCACTACCGTTTGAGGAAGAAAGCCGAGCGAAAAAGAGCCATGCGGAAGTTGATGAACGGTATCAAAATTTCGGCGCGTCAACTTTAGCGAGATCTAGTGGTACAAGGGGTGGATTTATAGCAATTAAACAGCCTTCAATAGACAAAGACTATTCTAAAAACTCCGACGGTTTCTTAGATCGTCAACCTGGAGGTCATCATGGACTTTATAAGTGCGGGAAAATCGATAAGATTTTGACTCGTTGACTTCGTCGAGATCCAGTAGTGTGGTAAGAGGATTTACAGCAATAAAATGGCCTCAAATAGGCAAAGACTATTGGTTTTATTGGCCAAAGCGACGGAAACCTCACGTTAGTAGTCCTGAGTTTTTTTTTTATATCTAACCAAACGAGACTTAGGGTATAGGTATATTATTGGAAGCTCTTTACTGAACAACGTCCCTACAGCGCTACATAAATGCTGTTCTTTATTGAAGAAAGCCGAAAAGCAACTTTGTAATAAACATTGCATTACAACATCTTGAGACAAAAAGGAGACTTAATAATTAAAGACGTGGAACTAGGAAAAACCGTAATTCTGAAAGTTGCTCTAAGACACTACAATCTTATAGACATAAAAAATTGCTTATACGTGACAAGTGTCAAACTATTGAAAATTTTCCTGTTGAAAACTCTTTAAACGAAGATATTAATAAGAACATAGAATAGGTGATTATTTGTAGACCTCAGTTTATTTTGAAGGGATGTTACAGTTAAAGAAAATTATCCAGAAAAGTAGGCAATCATTGAATTGCTTTTGTAACTAAAAAGTAGGTTACTTAAAATATAATGCATTGTACAACACACAATAATTAGAAAGCGAGAAAGTAATTAGAACAATTCTTGAAGGTCACGTTAAATAAAATGCTAACAATAAACACACTATAATTAGATCAATAACCAAAAATCCGATAAAGCTGTTTGTTGAGTGTTGCGTTTCAATTTCATCCAATAAACAATAAACAATACTCAAAACATATAAAGCAGTTGTTCGCTTGGGTTAATTTTAAGGTAACAGTAATGTCAAATGTGACGTAAGTCTTGTTTACATTAAGTACGCACATTTAAACGAGACAGAAAGAGGTCACACTAACAAAAATAAAAGTGTTGTGCCTATTTTGAATTCTACGTGGCACAAACTGGTATTGTTATGTCAACCCTTGTTATCGAAATGGCGACAACTTTGCACTAGAAATAAGCGGGAGTTGTGTATGAATAAAGCATAAGCTGAAATAATCGAGCGGAAGTAGTGCCTTTTTAAGGTTGACAGAAATAAAATCTAATATTAGGACTTACTTTCGAATGCACTATTTTTAGCTGAAGTAGTTTGCACAATTTTAGCAGCATTATTAATATTAATTTTTAAAATTAGTTCTAGGTTCTGTTCATTTAAAGGTAGAGATTTAATTTATGTAGTATATTTTAACCAAATTACATTATACAATAATTATTTATATCTATAAAGTAACATTAATATTAGATAAAGCTATATTTGGATTTATAGTAAGTAATGTATATAGGCTTATTTGATAAAAAAACTTTATATATTTGAAGTATTCTAAACAACTTCAGGGTTAAACCATTTCGGTTCTTAGAAAGTATCTTTATAACTAGTATCAAGAAAGATTAGAGTTAGTTCTTAATTTGGAATCTCATTCTGATTTTTTTTAAGAGCAGCTTAGTGTAAGAATCATAGAATCACAAGTGAAAGTTTGCAGGAAATACTTTTGAGGGAAGTTGGGCTAGGGAAAGTTTGTTAGTTTCGATGACGTGAGATAATCAACAGTTTCCGAATAATGGATAAATTTTGATTATCATTTGAGGTATTGACATATTGAGGGTCTTTTTTTATTTCAATTGCTGATGGGGTAGCGAATGGGGGCAAGTGTCATTTATTTGGATAAACTAATTTCTTATTACGTTTGGCAAGTGCTGAAGATTTGTCTTTGGCCGTTCAAAATTGACTAACAGAAATGTATACTATAAATATCCAACAAAGTTACAGATTACCTGCTAAAATTAGTCCAAAACGACACTGCCTGCTTCACATCTCAACTTTTATTGAAAGATGAAGTGGTAATATAGGCAGTGTCAAAAATTAAAAATCTTAAAACGCCATTAAAGGCAAACTACATATTTCTACACGCATACAAATTATCAGTAGAAGAAATCTCACAGAGTCGTACTTAAAAGGTACATCACACAACAACACATGATAAAATCGTGGAAGCGTTGAAAAGAGGAGGACATAAAATCAAGTAAATAACTACAGATTAAACAAAGCTGTAAAATACCAAATAACTATTTTTTATGGGTATAGTAAAAATAATGGAAAAATATAAAGAAAACATTTAAATTCTACATTCACAGCCGACTTCACGTGGGTGGGGTGGAAGAGTAAACAGTAGTGATAAACATTTTAGAGCGGATATCCTCTAAAATAATTTCGCCAGTATTCACAATTCGAGCTTTTTCTTTTTGAGAGTCTCCTTTTTTGCGCTCAAGTAATAATTGTCAGACAAAATTTTGTGGCCAGTGTTCTTGAAACGTACGATACTCCCTCGGTTGGGTGAACCAAAGTTAATTATGTTATCTTTATACTTCTCCTTCAGACGATTTTTCACAGTTTTAACATGTGGACAAGAATTTTCAGGTACCTCTTCAAGCAACCGTCTTAGGGAAAACTGATACTTGTCACTATTCTCCTCGAAAAAGGTGAATATAATTTCCATGGCTTGTATCTATGTTGCAAGTAGGTTTTCCCTGCCTTTTATAAACACGTGCAGGTATTTTGTAAAAATTTTGAATACCCTTTTGGTGGTACTCCGCATTAATTGCAATTAAATCTGTGTCAATATTATCCAACATACTCATACGGTCTTTAATTTTTGTCTCCATTCATCACCTCGCCCTCTTGCATATGACAAAATTGTGCTTGCTGCCTCTGGGAGCGCCACTTTGACCATAGGATTGCGCCTTTTCTTAGGTAACTTGGTCTATCTTTGTCTGTATCCATCAGCAACCTCTTCTTCGTATAAGAAGCACTTGCTGTTAAAATCAAATGATAATAATGGCTTACTTGAGCGGGTTGGAGTTGGGGGAGTTATACGTTCACGACGTAATGAAGCCAAAATTAATTTCTCGGTGTTGTAATTTTTTTGACAAGCTATGTAAACTGTAATTTCCTCCACTCCTTCCAGTAACTGTTGATGTTCAGGCTCTTTGCGTTTGACACTGAAGGCAAAAAGCGTATCAACTCCTCTCTTTTTAACTACAGCCACTTTACGTTTTGTCAAATTTTCTTCGCATATTAAACACCGTTCTAACATTAACGAAGATACCACATTAACTTAGAGCTACCACAAAAACACAAAAAAACTACTCTAGGAACGTAAAAGAAGGATCGTTAAGAGAAGACTTATGGGCGAAAGGAGGGATCGATCTTTCACTCTCCCCTAACACCTTTACCTGATCCCGTTACCTGAGGAAGAGCTTATGGGTCCATTAAAATAACTTCCCTAACAATACACTTACCTGAAGAAGGTGGAAAGTTCTGCACTTAACATAATTTACATAGAAATGTTGAAAAATAAAAGTTATAACGCAAAAACCTGCATTTTTCTGTTATTCTTGATAATTTGAGAAATTTGTTGTATCTTTGAACCATTGCATCTCGATAACTATTAAATCAAAAATTATTTTTAACCAATAAAGTTTGTATAAAACTAAATGCTCTTCAACTTTGTAAATAAATGTATTCCGTTAAAAATGCATGGTTTAGAAGTTATATGCGAAAAACTGAAAAAATTCCAAAAATTTGAGGTTTTTCGGCTCACCTCAAGTTAGGGGTCCTCGAGGTTAAAACTCAAATTCTGCTCTACAGAGTAGTCAAAGAATAAGATACCAAAGTATAATTAACTTTGGAATACTTTTAGGTACCCTCTTTATTTATTACCTGCCGCTCGGACTAAGAGGCAGACATAACCAGAGGTTTGTTTACGTTTTGCTCCGGTAAAAAGTAAAAAAATATAGCATGATAAAGTGATTTATAATCTTGCAATTTGTTGCAAAAATACAGCATCCGATTTCTAGAACGGAGATGAAAGCCAAAGGCTTAACGGGCTGTCTTTGCAATCCCCGAACCACCCGCGGCTTCTAGGTGAGCTTCTCATCCGCGACCACTTCGGGATAAGATGCTTTTTTTCTCAGTTTATCAATGATTCTAAGTGTTATCTAGTTTAGTTTCCAACAAAATTGGGTTTTTGTAGAACACAGAACAGCTAAAATCTTCTTAGCGTTGACTTCCGTTTTTCATATTTACGTCGCTCTTATAGTTAATTTAGCTCCTTTTAAACCTATTGTGTCGTCTAAGAACTGGGCCATTGTTGTGGCGGACAGCGTCAAGCTGTCCCTGATTACGTCTATAAGGTTAATCTGCAACTTCTGGCCGGATAGGAAGGATTAAATTAGCTGGTCATCCATCCGCTGGGACATGGACGCTAAAACCATTTTGAAGACGAAAGAGTTGTACCAAATTTTGTTGAGTGCCTTGGCTATATGGAGTACTGCTGCGGTGGTGAGCTTCTTCTAAAAGTGTTGACAGGTAGTAGAGTGGTCGGGGAGGAATAGAAACTGATAATACAAAATCAGCTAAAGGTCTTTAACTGGGGTCTTTAATCCAATATGTATCATCTACTTCACCAGTTTCCCCGGAATTGGTAAAGTTTAATGGGATTCCAGAAAAGCGTTTTTCAGGCTTGGAAAGCATTACGATGTTCACATTCTGTTTGAAAGTACGGCAGTAATGTTGAATACTCTTTTTTCAACAAAGTCTGCGGCGCTCAAGTAGAAATGCCTTCAGGTCCCGGAGCTGTGCGTAGCTTAGGGCTTGGATCGGCTAGAGAACTTTTCCGTAGAATGCAGGTTCTAGGTCCATCGACGGCAGCCACATTGTCAAAGTCGGCATCGATGAAGTCGAGGATGCACGGACGGCACTGCAAAGAATGTGATCGTTAAGGCCAAGTAAAAAATCAGTGCACTCAGCAATTTTTTTGCGTCAAGCGTGTAGGGCTATATAATTACGGAACATACAATAAACACACATAACAAACCTGCCAAATGCGCGATTCGTTTAAGTATATGCCCTAAAAATTATAAGGGATGTATAGTGTATTTAGAAATTATAAACAAATATTTTCAAAATGAAGTGGAAAAAGTCAACCAAATATACAAATAGAATTAGTGCGACACCATCTTTAGAGAAAAAAGCTCTACAATACATACATACATTTATATATATTTTTTAACCATGCAATTCATACAAAAATGGGGTAGCTTAGAGAATAGAAGATACATGTTACAAATTAAAAAAAGGGGGCTAAATTATTTAAAAATGCATTAATTGAAAGTTATGGATATGACAAACTATAAGCACGAAATAAAAGTTACATCTGGTAACAAATACCAGTATTAACATTTTACTATACAACCATGTTCAGAGCAACGAGAGAAAAAGCTTGCATATATACAATAAAAGTAGTTATAAAAGACAAACTCCAATAAGTACTTCTGTAGCCAATTTCCCTCCAAACTATCCCGACAAAAAGCAAAACCTTACCCATTATTTTAGCTAGCTAAATGTATAATACTTTACATGGTGATTAATTAGTTAATTACAATTAAACCATCTTCCCATATATAAATCACATCGTCTACACTTGTTTGTCGCTAAAAGGTTTGCAGCAAGATCTTTTGACATTGAATCAAATTTTGACCTGGTATCTAATCGCACCCCAATAATGACTATATTCTATTTGAATGTAATAGTTCGTGATCAAAAAATCAATAAAATCTGTTTCGAAATATTAGTTAATGTCAAAATACATCTAAGCAAGTAACTGGAAACAACAGAGGAATTGGAAACTCAAGCACAAAATTTTATTATATTACTACAAAAATCTGCTTGAAAGGCGACATCAATATAAGAACAAATAAAAAAACAATTAATTGTTCTATAAACACTTGTACAAAAATATTGGAAAGAACTGTTTTGGTAGTTATAATAATATTAAGATATGAAATAAAACTAAATTCAGTTGCGCTGCAAGATACATGAATGATTTACTAAAGTAATCCAAAAACAAGGATAATTTACAAGGTTAATACTAACAGATTATAGCAAATATGTTTTATAAAAAGCAATTTAAAATTAAAGTAGCAACAAAAATATATGCTGGCTTTAAGAAAACTAAATGACGGCTAGATAAAAATAGATAAAGGAAAGGTGAACAATTTTACTGGTTATCTAAGAAATGTGTTTGAGCTACTTCCAAAAATTAATAAGAACGAGGGCCACCTTACGAACCTGATCAAAAAGTAAAAAAGTAGCATTAAACAATCTAACCAAAAAAGGTTTTCTATTATAACTTGGTCAAAGTAGCAAACGCTTTCTAACGCAATAGATAACTACGAAAATCTAGTCAAGTTTTGACCTAACTTTAATATAACTTCAATTGTCCAAGATTATCGTCGAAAGATTTAATAATTAACTCATAAACAGTTTATGTCAAGAATATTTCAAAAAAGTAATACCAAGAGGTTATGCCACATATGCTATATAGAAAACAATTCAAACATTAAAACAGGAAAATACGTGGCAAGTCACCGCATGACCTTTTATCTTATTGACTTTTTAAATAGCTAATAAATTCTTGTCAATAGGTTAAATAAAATAGTCACAAGAAAACAGATATATGATTATAAATTTGGGTTAAATGGTAACATAATACAAAAATCATGGCGTAATTGACGCTATCGACAAATTATTTAATTACAATAAATATTGTGTGCCGGTACTCCTGTCAATTAAATACGGAAAGAAACTTTCACTTATTTTTTAAATATAAGTTAGATGTACTCCCAAGTGAAGTATGAAAATAACATATCTACATCAAATAACATTGAGAATAGCACAGAATAGTATGTTAAGTTTGTTGTGAGAACTTTTGTATAATACAAATGATTCCACTATAGTAACTGTTCACAGTAGTAGCAAGTAACCTGTTAATAATAAGCTATTAATGAAATAAATAAGACTAACAAGTGAACAATTATTGTAAAGGAAGCTAAGATTGCAAAGATTCACAACAAATAATGAAAATTGTATAAACGATAGAAATTTATTGGTTACGTAATATTCTAATAAGAAATTTAATTTATGTGGACTTTATTGTAAATTCAGTATATGCCTGCTAAAACACATGGTGCTCAATAGTTTATACACCTGATGAAGATTATACGCAATAACAATTTTTTACAATTAAGTAGATCAAACGAATTATTTGATAATTTGAATTACTCATCAATTTTAAGAAATTAGAAATTAGCTAGAATATAATAAAAAATGGGATATAATTATCAAAAACATTGATAACTATATAAAAATACTAAAACGTCTCAGTTATAAATATTAAAAGATGCTCTTGCGCGAACAAATATCTGAAAAGATTATGCTTATCACCAAGTTCTATTTAATCGTCCCACTAGTTTTAACAATTTTTTTAACCAATGACTTTATTTTGAAACCGCGAACTTAAGATATGTAAATTACTAGAGAACCAGATCCTGGATGTTTGTTGACTGTTTGGTATAGCACCTTTTCCAGCTTTTAAAATTTAGGTTTCAGTTTGGTGGCACATCCCCATTCTTTTTTCATCTAAAACCTATGCATTTAGTTACTAATTTTCGATCCCCAGATTACTGAATAATCTTAGTTACCCTCCTACCATTAAATGAGCCATTGTTCTTGGAAATCTAATTTCACTCGGCTGGGACGTGCAGTTACGACAATAAATCGTAGGCTCTTGCGATACCAACTTTAAAACACGTCGTGACTTTTATTATCAGGCGTTAGAGTGATGTTAACTAGCCTTTCTGTAACCAACTATAAAGTGAAGACTCACAAAAATTTACTATTCAAAAGTAGAAAGTTTGGTAATGTGGTTCCACCCTGAAATCTTAGGAATTGTATACCCCGAACACCGTACTTTTCAATTGATACGAGACACGAAGAAAATATTTCAGTCGTATCTCATTTTTTACATACAAGAAGATGTTTTATAAATGTGTTATTGGCAAAGAGAAATACTTTAATCATAAGACACTTTAATATTTTGCGCTAATCATTTTTACTTCCAAGTAATCGAAGCTATTGACCTGTTTGATTATTTGCCCATATAATTTGAGTTCGCCCCGCACAGACTCCTTAGTAATTGTAAGACATTTAGTTTTTTAAATACAGGATAACCAATAAAGTTCTTTCCGTTATTAATGGCCAAAAAGAAAATGATTTACAGAAAGTGTAGTCTATTGTTAGTCCTCGAAGTAATCGCCATCGGCATCCAGCATCTTCTGGCAACGTGCCTCCAGCTGTGCAATCCCGTTCGGTAAAAGTCGGGGGTTTTAGACGCAAAGAAGTCCGTAAGTGCTTGGCGCAAGTCTGCTTCATTGGTAGAGGATTTTCCACGAAGATGATTGTCCAGTGAGTGGAAGAGGTGGTAATCGGATGGTGGAAGATCAGGTGAGTAAAAAGGATGGCACAAAGTCTCCCATCCAAGTCGCTGTATGGTATCCCTGACTACCCGCGCGACATACGGTTTGGCGTTGTCATAAAAGAAGAGTACACTTTTGCGATTTACCAGTGCTGGCTCCTTCTGTTGCAATACCTGTTGCACACGTTCCAATTTCTGCGAGTACAGGTCCGCAGTGACCGTTTGGCCCGTTGGTAGCAGCTCACAGTGAACCACTTGACGATCTGTCTAACAGACACAAAGCATAATCTTGCGTGGGTGCATAGGTGGTCTTGCGCTGTGGGGGACAGTATCCTGGGGTGAAACCAATGTTTGGAACGCTTGATAGTGTCATACAGGACCCACTTTTCGTCACTGGTAAGCACTCGATTGAATATGGATGCGGCACGGTGGCGAAAAAGCAACGACATACAGGCTGCCACTCGTTGTCTCTTGTGGACTTCCAACAGCGTGTACAGAACCCACTTGCTCAGCCTTTACGTTTAATCTAAGTAGTGCAGATGAAGTCTAACTGTTTAATCAGAAACGTTAAACTGTCTCAAGTTTACCACACGTTAGACTACTGTTCTCCTTAATGACCGCCTGCAGGGCTTCGTCATCCAAGGCCTGTGGTCGTCCACTGCGAGGTTCATCACAGAGAGACAAATCTTCCGACCTGAATTTTTGAAACCAATGCGTTGCAGTACGTTTATTCATAGCACTGTCCACAAACGCTTGACACATTCGGCGACTTGATGTAGCTGCTGATAAGCCCATTTTGAGGTCGTAAAGCAAACGACACCAAACGAGATCCTTAAACACTTCCACTTGTCTTCGTTACTGTAAGAGTTACGAATGATGAAAATGCGCGGTGGACCTGGTTTTATAACGAATGATATTGCTACTTTCAACCGACCGATTTTTAAACCACGTGATACACTAATTGCATATTTATTCTCCCTTCATTCAATGGCAAAGCAAGAACGGCAAAAACTTTGTTGGTTACCTTGTAGATACTTTTAAGTTATATTTGTTGCATTTTTGTAAAAAATGAAATTAATGGTTAAACAAATTTTTCTTAATATTACCTTATGGTGGCTGTCAATTTCAACAAAAATGAATGCGAAGACATTTAAGGTACGAAATGGATGTCCATGTTTATTTGATATAATGTAGTTAATAACAGATTGGCTTCTCTACTATTGCTCTAGGTGTATTTATACGGCATTTTGTGATTAAAATGAGTAGTGTTCATTCGTAGGTTATTAATTACGCAAAATTGAGTTAATATTTCGCCGTTACTGTTTATAACTTTTTTGGAGTGCTATTTTACACATGGTAAAATGTCGTGTTATTCGTGCTTTAAAATCTCCAATCAAGAACATAAGCTGATCATATGGGATTGCGTTGATATGTTCTTGTATCTTTTCGTAGAATCCTTCAGTATCCTTTTTGCGTATACAGTTGTAATATACATTAAGCTGCATTTATTTCCAGTGACATTGATACGATTCCCTCAGAAATGTGCGACATGTTGTAAATGTTGCGTTCGTAATTCCTGTTTATTAGTATATCTACCTTTTCTTTTCCTCCTTGATATTTTCTACACCATCCTATATGGGAATATAATTTTCATATGAAATAACACCTTTGCATTTCTTTTTTGTCTCAGATATAAACAACAAATATCAATTTTGTGTCCTACTAGTTTATAACATAATTTCTTCTTGGTTTTTTTCCACTTAAATTTGTTTTCTCCATAGTCGTTTTCACCGTTGTCGCGACATTTTTGTCTTCATAGTATCAGTCCTATTTCAAAGCTTTATTTTGATTCTAGAACTATCTGCCTTTTTTTACAGAAGAACGTATAAGCACATAATGTATATGCACCATGTATATTACAAAAAAGACATACAAATACAAGCGCGGTGTTTTAGTTATAGCAATTCTTCTAATAAGATAAGTATAAACTTAAATTAAAATAAAACAAAAATTATATAATAACAAATTTTCAAAACGCAATAAAAAATCTAATGGTGTTCAGTCACAAAATTTTAATTAGTTGGCAGTTACATTTTGTATAAAATATAACATCAACACTAAACTTAGATTTCTATATAATGACAGTTTACCGGTAGTCTTGTCTAAATTAGGGTCAGTCACATAAAAAAGTCTACTCGATTAAAAGAGAACAATTTTTATTTGAGAAGTAAAACGAAATAAAATTCATAGAGTACTTATGAGACATTATTGCATACTGACTTTATAAGATGTCTAATTACCATTATTACTTTAACATTTTATAGCAACCATTTCGTATCCTCCAAATTTGTTGAGATGATTATGTAATAGTTAATGTATGCTTGATGTATTAATTGAATTAAAATTGTAAGGGTTAATACAATATACTAATTCTGCAACACTCTATATCAACTACACTTTATTATCGACTCTATGTAATTTTCGAACACTTCATATATTTTAACCATTTTTTTCCATTTGACGTCTCTGTGAAGAGATAAAATCAATTAAGTCGCCATTCACTGTAACAAGTTCGAATGTGCAGTTTATAGAGATGTTTAATAGAGCACCAAAATTGTTTTTTTCCAGACAAAGATTGTTTTAAGAAAGGCCAAGTCCAAAAAAAATTCTTGTTAGTAAATATGGCATTATTTTATTATATTTTGGTAAATAACATTTTCAGGTTCACATTTTTATATATAATATTGTAAACTTTTAAAGGCTCACTGATTATTATGCACAATATTTTTATTAAGGGCCTACACGTTAGAACCGGCAACATCTAATGATCAGAAATCTTTGCTTTTAGTGTATTTAGTATTTGCAACTGGAATAAATCTTGTAGTTTTTCGTGCACAAGTTCTATGTGACGCAAAGGTCTATAGAGAGAAAGATGCTTAAGTAAGTAACTGCTGCTGCCACTGCTGCCACTGCTACCGCCGCTGCCGCTAATGCTGCTGCTGCTGATGATGATAATGATAATTACCATGAACACTAACATGCTTTTAACAAGTTTTAACAAAGTTTAAAAAAATGTTTAAATAAATTGTTAATTTCTCAAATAATTGTACTAGCACTAAAACGTTCTTTAACTAATTTGATTATTCTTTTATAGATGTGCAATTTATCTACAGCTTTTATTTCTTGGTATCGCTTTATCCACTTTAGCGCATGAACAAGAAAAGAAATAGGTAACGTGCTGCCGATGCGATATTCATCAAGGAACTTCAAAGTAGCAGCACAGGATCGCCGGTTCAAATCTACCTGCAAAATCAACATTTCCTGGAAGACAATACCACTGGATTGTTCTGCAGCAGAGCTTCAGTTGCAACTTGCGAGGAGCATTACAGGATATTAAAAAAAGTTTATAATACACGCGTGCACCATTCTGATCGTCTAAAATGTAGAATATATAATCCCTTTTATCATTCACAATAATCATTTCCAAGCAATACAAGCGCAAGCAAAGATAAAGTAATAAACCTAGACTGTAACGATCGTTTAACTAGCAACAAGGAGTTAGTATCCTTCTAAATTTTACTGCAACTATCTACATATCAATTTTAATCATTGTACGCGTCGCAAACCACGGATCATTAACCATGATGCACAGTCTTTGATTGGAATCTCTCAAAAATGTCAATAATGAAGAGTGACACGGATTTCCATAATTAAATTAATATTATGATTCTAAATGGATTTTAGCAAGACTTTTACAATAGAGATTTGTTTTCTAAACAAGTTTTTAAGTTTTCATTTAAGTTGAGACTTTTTACTTTTATTGTAAATCATGCAAATATTTTATTTGTGTTGATTCCTAGATATTTTGCTTGAGAATGTTATAGTTATCTAAATGTTATTGCAGACTAGTTATTTCTTTTCCATCTAAACGTCATAATTGTTTTTTTCTAGTGACTTTTATTTTCTAATTATTTTCTAAAAATATGAGGCCAGCTCTAGATTTTATCTATGTTATTCTGCAGAATGACTGATGCTGTTCTTGAGTTTTTATGCAAAACCAACATATCGTCTGCAAAATTTGTTACGGTTCTATTTGTGAACACTAGTATGTCTGTTGTGCAGAGCAAAAAAAATATCCCATGCATGCTTTTTACTGATACACCAGACAGGTTGCAAGATTGTGCATAAAATTGTCTATTAGTGAAAAACTTTTTTACGTGTTATATATGTTGTGAGCTGCGGGAACACGTTTAAAAACACAATTTTATAACTATGTTTCTTTCTTTTTCAAAAATCATCTTAATTTATCTCACAACTTTATTAAATTGGACTTTAAGATCTAGCCTGTTGCTGTTATTTCCTTAATTTACGCTTTCCCATTATTTCTTAGTTGGCATTATCAGGACAATTTCGTATAGATTATATTTTATTCTGCGCTTGTGTTTCGGAGCGGACGGTCGAGTGTCGCGCTTCGATATATAAGTGCCCCAAAATGCTCTATCTGCTATTAAGGTCAGGCCTGCATTTTCTTTTAATATTAGAATTACGAGTCATATCTTTAAAATAGCTATTTTAAAAGGTATAAACCATAAACCGTAAATTATTTTTAAATCTCAACAAAATAACTGACCAAACAAACAATGGAAGTTCAATAGCAAGTTAAGCGCAAATTAGACTCATTAACACGTTCTTTAAATGAGGTCCAAAACGATACTCGTGTACACCAACAATTGCAACACAAAATAAATACAGCTTAGTTGCTAACCTAGAGGCCAACCCAAACGATAAATCAGATGACACACACAATCAACATACAAATGCAGGCAACAAAACTGATACTCCGATAACAAAACCAAAAATACCACCTATTTATCTTCATAAAGCAATAAATCACATTGAATTAACCGCAGACATCAGAAAATTAGCAACTAGCGAATTCACAACCTTTTACAATACAAATGCATTAAGAATTAATTTAACTGAAGAGGATGATTACAGAATCCTAACAAAACAGTTTAATGATAACGGTATTAAATATCACACTTTTCAAAACCCAAACAGAAAACCTTTCAACGTCGTGATTAAAAACGCACCTTTATCGTTAACAGAACAAGAAATATTTACCGAACTCAGCAACTCAGTTCCAGTTATTGAAGTTGCACGCCTACTTACTAAAAACAAAGAGCTGCTGCCAGTCTACGCAGTAGAACTAAATGATAATAAAAACGCCAAAAAAATGTTCTCTCTTAAAAGCATTTATCATTCAATAGTCACCGGGGAATTGAGAAGAAAGCCAGTAATATAGTTAAAATCCTCATTGATCTGTTAAACCCTTATCTTCTCCTAATTAAAGAACTTATCACCAGTACAATCCTTCCCTTACACTTCAATGGATCCTAACTTCCAGAAACCCCTAGAAAAGCTATCAATCCTTAACTGGAATGCCAACGGTATCCTAACCCAACGGTCACTCTTTATACCCTCTTTCTAGACAAAATATAGACGTAGCATGTATCACTGAAACCCACCTATCTGAAATAGACACATTCAAAATACCAGGCTACCTAGTGTACAGGAACGATAGAAACGCCCGAACAGCAGCCGGTGGAGTAGCTATACTTATTAAAAAGAAAATCAACCATAACTTTTCCCTGGCATCGCTAACCTAACCCTAGAAACAGTCGGAATTAAAATTAAATTAAATGACCAAAACCTCACATTAATAAGCACCAAAGCAACCAAACAAGACACTAGTAGAGGAAGATCTCAAATCTACATTCCATACTGCCAAAACACTCTTAATGATTGGAGATTTCAACTCCAAGAATCAATTTTGGGGATGCAGAGCTAATAATCCCGAGGGAACTAAGATGGATGGTTACGCGACCAAATATTCCTTCCAAGTAATAGCTCCCGAAAAATATACCTATTACTCATATCGTAGCGATCATCTGCCAGACATACTGGATATTGTATTACAAAAGAACTTCACAAAACCGATATTTCAAATGTAGTAGAGGAGCTTGACTGAAATTATATCATTTATCAGCACTCCGCAAATGGCTCAGCCAACTCCTAGACTTATAAACGGGGTAATAAACTGAGACAACTTTCAAACCAACCTGGATAACCAGCTGAAGTCCCCAACCAACTTAAACAATAACAAAGACATAAATATCGCAATATCCAAGCTAACAACATCAATAACCAACACTGTACAAAAGGCAACCCTTGCTTCCAAAACCACAATAAAACCTAACCACCATTATCTACCATACAAAATTACAACTAATTAAAAGAAAAAGCCAAACCAGGCAAGAATGGCAAAAACCCAGAAATCCGTCTACTAAACAAGTTAACACACCCTAAAACTCGAACTGGATGGGTTGAGAATCAACTCATACCAGAAATACATCGAAGACCTTCAACCAGGTGACATCGGTATGTGGAGAGCCACCAGGCGTATACTAAAACAACGCGAGAAAATCCCAACATTAAGCGTAGATAATGCACCCTTTGCCAGCGACGAAGAAAAAGTAGCAGCCTTTGCAGCTCACTATGAGAAAGTTTTTGCTCCAAAATATACTTGTGCTCCACATAAAGCTGTATACATAATTAACCACATTACCACCATACAACCTTCCAAGAAATAAAAGACATAATAAACAAACTCCCAAAGAACCTCATAACTAACTTAGTATTAACTCACCTTACCAATAAATCCCTAGCCTACCTCGCCACTGTATATAATGGATGTCTCCGACAAGGATACTTCTCAAAAGCATGGAAGCACGCCCACATATTGGTCTTTCCCAAGCCGGGTAAAGATAAAAAACTGATAAACAGTTAAAGGCCAATAAGCCTGTTAACTACACTTTCAAAAGTCCTAAAGAAGATCATTCACTGTCAGTTAATGAATGAACTAACGCCACTCAATGTACTACCATTATTCTAGTTTGGCTTCAGGAAATCATATTTAACGCTACACCAGCTACCACGAATTTCCGAAAAAATAGAAGAGGGATTTGAAAACCGTCGCTGTCTTCCTTGATGTAGCCCAGGCCTTTGATAAGGTCTGGCTCGAAGGCTTAAAAAGCACAATAATCAAGATCAGAGTAGCCAACTACCTCAAAGCAATAATCTTCTCCTTCCTTGACAACCGAACTTTTGCAATACGTATCAACACCACAATATCAGAAACAAAGACCATTCGCGCAGGGGTACCACAAGGAAGTGTGCTGGGACCGGTGCTATTTAATATATTTACATCAGACATCCCCACTACAGAGGCAACTTTAGCGACCTTCGCGGACGATACTGCAATTCTGGCTCAACACACCGATCTCAACCAGGCCATAGAGAAACTGCAGATAGCAATACATCGAATATACTCATGGTATACCTCCAAGTGTCAAGCAAAAATATTCTCCCAGCATAGTAATAAACAACATTGTTCCTTAAAAACCAGCTGACGCTGCCATAAAGCACTTGGGTGTGCTACTCGATACACGGCTCATCTGGAAACTCCATGTAAACTACAAATGAAATCAAGGATATGCGAGGTTGGCACAGCTCTATCCCCTCATCAATACAAAATCATCGCTCAAGCCAAAATGCACCATCATGATGTATAAATCGTTAATTCGACCACTGGTGCTCTACACATCACCAATATGGAGTAACGCAGCGAAGACTAACTTGGAAAAGATACAAAGATTCCAAAATGAAATCTTATGCATTGCAGTGAACGCCCCATGGTTCATTCGCAATGAACAGCTACACTACGAAATAGACACACCCACAGTTCTAAGTTACATCAGTGCGAGTGCCAAAAAGTTCTTTATGACCATTTATAAATGCCACGGTGCTGTTCACTATAACATAGGCAGACAAAATACTCATCAAAGACTAAAACGTAAGCTACCACAAGACTTATACGTAACCGAACCGGTAAGTGATTAGCCTGTAAGCAACTGTTAATCAAAGCTGTAAAGGAACTATCAATTCCCATAAATTATAACTTATATTACTGCTAAATTTTATCCGACTTTTCTCAACAATGCCATGAATAATATTGTAAATTAATGTTGAACTGGCAAATAAATTAAAAGAAAGAAAAAGATTATATTTTATTTCTTAAAGCAGTTTCTTGAATAAACTGGTTTAATTCATCAATTACTATATTTAACTTTTCTGTCTTAATATTTGGTATAAATTGTTAGTGCTTTACTTCCCCTAGAGTATTCATGCTCAAGGTTAGACGTCAGTTCGTTACATGATGCATAATTAGATAAATTCTAGGCATAAATTTTTACACACAAAAATATTTAATATAAAGGGTCCTTCTCCTGTCCAAATGTTTATAGGTCATTTCGCCAGTTGACAGAGTTGTTAAATTGCCTTGCCGTGAAAGGTAAAGTTGTTTACTGTTTAGAATTCGTACAGTTGATTTAGAGATTTACCCAAGGTTCTTAGTATTATAGTCCTTATTTTTCCTAGTCCTTTTCATGTAAACGGTTGCTTCAGCCACTTTCTTTTCCCTTTATATAGGAGACGTGCAAACTACTGTACACTCTTTTTCTCAATTTTCTGAATGAGTGTTTCTTTTGCTGACGTTAATTCTTAAATATTTTCGTTTATTAAACTTTATCTTCTTGACATACTTTCTCTGCATATTTTCCTACCGCGTTATTGTTTTCTTTTATTTAGGTGACTATAAATCTTAGTGATTCTTAATACAATTTAGTACATTTGACAGTTTCTTATATTTAATTAGTATACTGCCTATAAGCCTATAAGGGGTATATCCGTTATATCCATATATTTTCATTTATCTCAGCTGCATTTGTGCAACTTACAAAAATTTTAAAGACATTTTTAATAAGTATGGATACTTCGTATTGTGAACTGAAGTATTCAATATCTTTATCCCCCTTACCCCTTATTTTTTCTTTTTTACACTACTATAGTAGCAAAATCGTAATTATTAGTTTATTATATTATTATAATACTTTTATCTGACATACTTTAAACAATTTATGTTACTAATAATAAAATCCTTCTAACTGCCAAAGATTATCTTAACGTATTTCCGTTTATATTTCAAGGTTGAATATTGGTGTTTTTTGTTGTATTTCCAATCCAGAGGATCAGAATATTTTGTCAGAAGGCACTGTTTTAGGCGAATAATTCTAATTTTAAAACATTTCAAATTAACTTTTTATTCCTTCCATTTGCTGCAGTCCATTGGACTTTAGTTAAGGGGTACGACTTGAACGTGGTCGTAGGTTTAGCTGACAAAGGCACATTTTAGAAATTTATATTAATACGGCCGTCGAGAAACATAGGGCTTGACTAGACGTAGTGATAATGTTAAATAACAAGTATATTTTCTCCTATAGTTTATCTATTAGTTCTTATAACACTATTATAGTGTACGAAAAATAGGCCGTTATAGTAACAGTGATTTATTCATCGGCAGAGAGTGTGCACATCTTGTTTTACTATTTTTGCACATAGGGCAATACTTTTTGCTTTTAGTGGTAGCTTTGTTTTTTTTTATAAGTATGGCTGCTTTTATACACTGTATTTTTATAGCTAATTGGGTCATTAGATTTGCAATTGCAGCTGACAACATTTTTTCGTTTATTTTGTATATTTCCCGTGAGATGGCCAACGGAACATCTAGGTAGACTATAACAGTATTGCTTAATATGACTTAGAAAATGTCTTTCTTTTGGTAGAGTTTTTCAAATCGCACATTGGTATTTTGTAGGTACTGGATTTTTTAAAATACTTTTATTGTTATAAAGTGATTCAGGTTCAACAATAAGTGGTGATGTTAATATTTTATAACATGTTATATTAATTTTTAATATATTCTGTTTTTTATTGCTTTGTTAATTTCATTATTTTTGTAGTTAAACAAAATCCATCTAAGATCCCATTAAATTTCTTTTTATTTTGCAAATGCAACACCTTAATTTTTTACATAATTTGTATATGACATTTTAGACTGTTACTTATCATTTAACTTTGTTATTATTTAATATTTTTAAATTATATGCAATTTTTGTCATAATAATTAGTATATTATTTAAAGGTATTGTGTTTTCTAGCTAATTTACAAATACTTAAAAAGCTTTTAGAGATTTTAAATTTTTTCATTTAATAATTATGATAAAGATACAAACAAAAACAGTAAATATGAACGTAATCCAAGTGTATGCGCCTACATCAAAATGTGAAGAAGATATCATTGAAAAATTCTATAAACAACTTGAACAGGTAATGAAGTTAACAAAAAGTAATGATATAAATGTATTAAAGGGCGATCTAAACGGTAAAATAGGACAAGGAAAACAAGAAGATATATTAGGAGAACACGGTCTCGGAACTCGTAATGACAGAGGAAATTTATTTGCTCAATTCTGTGTAGATAAAAGCTTAGTAATCACCAATACATACTACAAACTACCTAAAAGACGCCTTTATACTTGGAAAACACCAGCGGATTCACAACAAAAGGTTATTCGTAATCAAATTGACTACATAACGATAAATAAAAGATTCAGAAATATCATAAAAACTGTTAAAACATATCCTGGGGCAGATGTACCAACAGATCATAGCTTACTGTTGCTCAAATAAGACTACGGTTTAAGAAAATTCAGATTGCCTAAAAGACTAACAAGGTTGAACAGAGAAACTAAAAGACCCAGAACTACGTAGAACGCTACAGCAACTAATAGAGAATAAACTCAACAAGGTTAACACGAGCAAGAGACTATAGAAGACCCAGGTGAAACGGTTAAAGTAAACGCTACACAACAATATTCAGAGAATAAACTCAACAGGATGGATAAACGTTAGACAGAGGAAGATAGGAAACACAAAATCGAAACGGTTAAATAGACTACAACATAATCCACAAGAAATTAGAAGGCAATATTCAAAGAAAGCAGAATGGTTCAACAAACAATGTTCAGAAATAGAAGATGATAGAAAAGTATATAGATTTCATGGACGAGATGAAGGCACAACAAAATCGAAATCAAATAGACTACAACATAATCACAAAGAAATTAGAATGCAAATAAGACAGCCAAAAGCAGAATGGTTCAACAAACAATGTTCAGAAATAGAAGAATACGATAGAAAACATGACATGTTTAATCTTCATAAAAAACTAAAAGAGCTATCAGGACTCAAAATAAATATAAACAATAGAGCCCTAGAAAATGATGAAGGAACGCTTATCACAGAAGAATGTCAAAAATTAGAACTATGGGAAAATACATCTCATAATTATTTAGCGATGTTAAAGATACAGAATTCAATATGAACGATATAAGAACTATTACAAAAGACGAAGTGGAAAGAGCAATAAAAGTATCAAAGAATGGTAAAACACCTGGACCGGATGGACTAACAAGTGAAGTACTAAAAATGCTTGGGAACATAGGACTGATAATGTTAACAAACTTATTCAATAAAATATACAACACAGGAACATTGCCAAAGGAATGGTTAGAATCTACTTTTATTACGATCCCAAAGAAAAATAGAGCTACTAACTGTAAAAACTACCGTACCATAAGTTTAATGAGTCACCTTCTAAAAATATTTCTACGCGTCATCCATGCCACAATATATCAAAATATAGAAGAAAATCTAAGTGGATCTCAATTTGGATTTCGAAGTGGGCTGGGGACATGGGAAGCTCTCTTTGCAGTTCAAGTGCTAATACAACGTTGCCAAGATGTCAACTGTGATGTGCGTATATGCTTAATCGATTTTGAAAAGGCCTTTGACAAGGTACGACACAATAAACTGATCCAAATTCTCAAGACAACAGGAATCGATGACAAAGACTTGCGTATAATTGGTAACCTATACTGGCACCAAACAGCGTCAGTTAGAGTAGGACAACAACTAACTGAAACAATAAACATAAAAAGTGGCGTACGTCAAGGATGCATACTGTCACCTCTCCTCTTCAATTTATACTCCGAAGAATTATTCAAGGAGGCACTACATGATGTGAAAGAGGGAATCATAGTAAATGGGAAGACGATAAATAATATTAGATATGCCGATGACACTTTGATTACCGCAAGTAGCAATGAAGATTTGCAGACACTTATGGATAGGGTCGCCAGAACCTGCACAGAATACGGCTTAAAATTTAATACATCAAAAACCAAATATATGATAATAAGTAAGAACAAATAAACGGAGTCCAGTTAGAAAAAGTAGAAAAAGCAGAATATCTGGGATGCAACATCAACAAAGAATGGGATCCCTCCATAGAGGTAAAAAGACGCATTGAATGTGCCCGAGCTGTGTTTCTGCGTATGAAGAAAACCCTTTGTAGTCACGATATAAACCTGACCCTTCGAATCCGAATGGTGAGAACATATGTTTTTACAATACTGTATTATGGAGCAAGAAGCTGGACATTAACAGAAGTATTACTTAAACGGCTAAAAGCCTTTGAGAAGTGGGTTTATCGAAGACTGCTGAGAATTTCATGGGTAGACAGGATCACAAACGATGAAGTATTAAGAAGAATCAATAAATAAATGGAGGTCGTTAAAACTGTGAAAAAAAGAAAACTGGAATATTTTGTTCATATCATGAGACACCAAGAAAAATATGATATACTGCATCTTATAATACAAGGGAAACTAGACGGCAAAAGAGGCCCTGGTAGACGAAGAACCTCATGGTAAAAAAATCTGAGACAGTGGTACGAGCAATCCACAGTGCAACTTTTTAGAGCAGCGGTGGACAAAATAAAAATAGCAAATATGGTAGCTAGCATGATCGCCAACGATCGATAACGGTGAAGGCACTTGGAGAAGAAGGATTATAGACAGTCATTTAAATAGCGGAGCAGATTTTATTATTCAGGAGGTTGTATTAGATACTGTTGGATAATCAGTGTGTTGTATAGGCGCTACATTATATCTACTTATTATTTTAAGTATTGTAGTATTCAATTCGATAATTATTGTTATAAATGCATGTCATATTACTGATCTGGAGCACTTATAAATGCTAGTTAATGATTCCATTAATTATTAGACCCAAGTCTGCTGTCGTTTTTATTTTCCAATTACTTTTTTAGAGTTGAACGTCCTTATCACTTGCGATAATGGCCAAACAGCAACCTCGCACTCGCGCTATCAGTCGCACTTGAACTCGTATGCTATGTAGCATAGTTTTTTAACATCTCTAGGCTCATAAAATTAAACATTAGCTAGCCTACTTAGCATATCTGTGACATGAATCAGCTGCACAAGTTAATGCACGATCCTGGGAAAAATATATTGACTTTAAGTGATAACTCTTGCGTTTAAATTAAAACTAAATTTTTAGAAAATGATAAAATGTTTCAATCTCTGATAACGTCCTAAACTAACAATTTGTATTTATCTTTTCATACTACTAATAAACTCATTAAATATATAACAACATAACGCACTTTCTGTTACAATTATATGGATTTATAAATAATAAAAAAGATATTAATAATATTTATGTAGAGGTTTTTATGTTGATGTTTCTTGAAATATAAATATATTTAAAAGCTCTGTAGGAGCAGAGAGCTTGAAAAACACAAATATAGGTCATTTTTTCTGTATTTTAAATATGAACCACACATTTGCCGTATTAACTTATAACAATTATTTAAATATAAAAATAATAGTAATTTTCAGCGTAGGAAAATATTTATCGCTCTATTCTAGATAGGAATATTAACGTAAACTAACATATTTCCTTTTATTTGTAAAGTGTTTAAAAATATTTGGAAAAAATAACAATATCATGAACAATTTATTTATATCAGTCTTCTTCACTGCGTTAACACCGCTCAGGATTTTGCACAAAAAACAGGTTGGACCCAATTCAATGTGTTTACTTGGCAAGTAGCGAGAGTTGAGTAACATGGGGACTACACAGTATCGCTATTGAAGCCGCTATAATATTAGGTCGCCTCCCAAAATAGTCTTACATATGTGCAAAATGCTCTGGAAGTGTACACCTTCTTTTCTCTCATGCTCGTGGGAACAGTATGAATGATGAAAAAATATATACATGTCAAAACACAATAGCTAAGGATGCTTCTATAAAAAAATTATTGTTATAGAGATAATAAAAGTTTGGAAATACCAGAGGAGAAAAAAGATTTTTTACAACAATCAATAGCTAGGAGAAGGACAGTAAATGATATTATCTGGAACCCAGAAAAATAGTTGTCAAAGCTAGGAAGATGCAGCGGTAAGCAAAGGAGGAGAGATCTAAAGAGCCTGATCGGACTCCAGAATTCCGCTACAAACAACAAAAAACGCAGAAGCACACAGGCGCAGATTGACACATAGAGTGAACCGGTTAATGACAGTAATTGACAGGAATAATCCTGAGATACTTCTAATTTATTAATGCAATGGATTAATACTTGTAAAGTCTTGCAAATGACTTATTCTAATGCAAACACTAAGGACTGGTAAAGGATTTGACTGTAGTTCAGTCCAATGAGCTTCCAAAGTGCTAATTTTCTTACCTGGTTGAAAGTGCAGAAGAAAAGACTATAACATGCTTAAGAATGACAAAACTTTGAACTAAGAGTGAGAAGCTGGTTGTTCCTAAGTAGAAAAGTAGAAAAAAAGGGACAACTTGTTGCATACCTCATAGACCAGACATTTTTTGGCGGCTTGTGGACATTTCAATTTAAGTCGTATTATAAGCTGAGCAGGATTACTTTCAGGGTCATAAAGGGTTTTGGTGATACAGATGGCCAATCTGTGTTAAATCTACAACATAGTAAAACAACTTCTGTGGTCCTTACTGCTTTTTAAGGAACATTCGATGTGGTTCCTATTGAAAAACCCTGGGTAAGCAGAGGCAAGAAAGAATAAGAGAATTGATTTATAGTTGACTTTCAGAAGTCCCTGCAACCTGCATTATAAACAAAAAAGGTTACAAAATACAAAAGTTATTTTTTTGTTCCAAAGGTAGAAGAGTAGTGTCAGATTTTAAACGACAAATAAGGATAAACTGAGGGAGCTAATGTTAGGATCGGTATGCCTTCCTCACCACGACTCTACTATATTGTCAACCAAGAACTGTAGGAGGTAAAGATAGGACGCGGAGAAAGTCCCTTGCAACTCATTTGGCTATGCAAAATCACATCACATAACTAGGGGAAGCACCAACTTTAATGAACGAAGTGAATTTTTACTGCAAATAATTTAGACGTACTGCATGTAGGCAATAAACTTTATTTATTTATATACCAAGAAAGGAAGTTATAGATATGATAATAGGTACTATAGTTGCTGGTAGTTTTGTTAGAAAGTGAAATATGTCTGAAGAGATACGTTGTTCTCACAACAGGCACATCTACTGTAAAATAGGTTGTATCATATCTATACAAGAGACCTATCGTAACCCTAGGAAGATAAACTGGAAAGCTTGCCAGGCAGATCCAAAACACAATTTAATAGGGGTGAATAAACGATCAGAGATAGTATGGAGTTGGAGATACTAGCAGAACAACCCCAGGATGCTGTGATCTAAGCATATATAGATAACTATTCTCAGATAAAAATAAATTCTAACAAGAATCTGTACTAGCCGATTAAAAGCTTCACTCGAATAAGAAAATAGTTAAGAAAGCGTTTCAACACAAAATAATTTGAGGGTATGAGATAATTATAAAAAAGCCCTAACTAAATGTAATAAGACTAACGAAATTTAAGTAGCCTTTGTGAAAGATGCATTGTGATAAGGTGGAAACCACCCAAAAATGTACAAGAAATACTCCACATTCTTTGATCCCAACAACTACTATAAAAACGAAGACTAGAAAATAGACTAACACTGGAAAGAAACAATAAAAAGAAATACTCAAGGTACACTTCTCAGGATCGTAGGTTGCCAATACATTACCGAGAATCCGGCAAAATTCAGAACTAGAACTCCCAAAATGGGTATCTGGAAAGAATTGATAGACGAAAAGAAAGTGATGGATGTGGACAAAATAAATAAATGGCCGGGATCTGACGGCATTTGTCATATTCTCTTGAAGTAGGAAGTGACTACAAAAAGTCCTACATGTAGTTCAAAATTGGACAGATGCAGAAGTACTAAACATAAGTCTCTAAAAATATACCGTAGTAGCATTTACGAGAAAGTGAAACTTGGAAGGACTGGAGCCTATTAGGAAATAAAGTTATCAAGCGGCGTAAAATATCTTGGAGTGATCGTAAACTCAAAAATTACAGTAGGGACGGTGTACTGAATATTCCTCACATATCGTTTTTATGTACAGACGCTTTTTTACATTAATTACAACAAGATTTTGGCTACGAAAGTGCTGAGTCCCGGCTGGCAATTGGCGTCGGCGTTGATTCTTACGATCCGTGGTGGCCCGAATAATGTTCGCAGGACGCGCTGCAATCGTTCTTCAGTCGGTGACGCCGCCGTTAATTTGACAGGGGATGGAAATTTACCGAACAGCTCTTTTACAAGCCGTGCCTGACGTCCCTCGGCGGGCCTCTTCTGGGGTGTCAATGGCAATGGGGACAGCGGTTCTGGTACCGGCGTTCTTCGGCGGTAGGCTAACCACTGGTTCCGATAGTACCTTTTTGGAGGTGTGGATCGGACGATGTTGATGCTGGTCTTCCTGGGGGCCATAGGCCACGGTCACGTAGTTGTTGAAGGTGGCTCACGATTCGACAAGGCGCTATGCTTAGCGGCAAGCACGGTTCGATGAGGGCCAGGGCTTTTAGATAGCGGCAAGGCCAGTTCGAAGGCTTTTGAGTAGCGGCAGCAAATAGTCTTGGATTGGCGTGAGGCACGCTTTCATCCCCCAAGGATTGTGCGTGAGGGGTGTCTCTTTCTAGAAAAGATCGCGTGATTGAGCAGGTTTGCACTTCCAATTGCCGGTTTATGGAAATGATTCTTGGCTCGGCATTACGCTAATTTGTTTGCTTTGCGGAAATACTTTGCGTTCCACTATTAGGCTAATTCTTTTGCTTCGTGGAAGTACATTGTGTTTCAACACTTACCTAAAATAAACATATTGAAAAAACTAACAAAGAGACGGGGGGCGACACTTGCGTTAACCAGACGAGCTCACGTAAAGACACAGGATATAAATCTAAAAGTGATGTATTAGATATATACTACATAGGTTAATCCCTTAGTAAAATATGCAACTATAGTATGGTGGGCAAAGATAACGCAAAGAATTGCTATAACCGTACTAAATAAGACACAAAACTTGCTTGTCTGGAAATAACGGGCACCTTAAAAACACCAACAGTGGCAATTGAGATATTACGGGAATTTTTTCCTTTTTGTATTTAAATGATAGGAAACACAGAAGTGTTTTTTAATGGACGCCCTTATTCGTAAATATTGTATGGAAGTGTAAAAAATTGGATGTATGAATGAAGACACATTGGAAACAAGAACAGACAAATTGAAAGGTTAATATTCTAGACGAAAATGAATATACAAACGAAATAAGCAACAGGAGCAGGTTTAAAAAAATTATTTTGTATATAAATGCATTAAAGATGCATGCCGGGAACGGAAGTTCCAGCTAGAAAAGAAAAACGAATAGTTAAGATTTTCATTAGGAAAATATATATCCCTTTTTCAAGCAGAGATATTTGCTATATTGCAGCGCACCACACAAAATAATTTAAAGACTCAGGTTAGCCACAATTAATACATTCATGAGCACTCGGATATCTCTAAAGACATTAAAAAAAACCGAGGGTAACATTCAAGCTAGTATGGGAACGAGTGTGGGTCCCAGGGCACTATGGAATTGTAGACAACGAAAAAGTTGTGAGTTAGCACAAGAAGGATGATCAACTCTATATATAGGCCCAAACCGTCTCTGAAATTATCTAGAGGTACAGTACAAAGCTGGGTTACAAGATGAGTCAAGAAACAATATAAAAAATACTGGAAAATATATCGGGACAATAGAAAAATACTTATAAAAAATCCTTTCGTAAACGAATTGAAGAACTATTAGTACAAAGCAGGAATCAGCTAGAAACTATTTCAGGTTTCCTCGCAAAAATTGTTTTCTTAAAGGACACCTCAACAAAATAGGGTTGTGCAGTAGGGATTTGAGTTATAGACAATGTGACAGGGAATCAGAGATAGTTATTCTTATCTTTTGCGAGTTTAAAGCTTTAGTTTGCCTGTGGCAAGCTATTTACGGAAAATCAATAATGAATCTAGAAACAAACATACTGGAAAAAGTGCTGCAAAAAATAAGAATAGCACAATAACTCCAAAAGGTTGCAGTACTACAGAGACATAGATCAAACGACTCTCAACAAACAAAAATATAAAGGTTTAAATTCATCTAGGGGTGAACATAATTACATATATTTTAGGTAACTAAGTACACTTAGAAGATTTGTCCCATTAAATACAAATTATAATAAATTAATGGGTTGTCCAAAAAGTTCCAAGCGTTTCACTTTTTGTCGTCAATTTATTTAATAATTTTGAACATAAACAACTTATAACAACTAATCAAACTATTCTTTGACAATATTGATCACGTCCTCCCATTTTTCGGCAGTTTCATGATTTTGCGACGGTAGCATTTAACATCTTTCATGTCAAAGAATTCTTCAAGCGATTTTCTCATTTCACCAATGTTTTCAAAACGTTTGCCTTTCAAAAAGTGTTGCAATAAACGAAACAAATGACAAGTTTGATGATCTTTGCATTTTCAAGCGCTAGCGGTGAGGCTTTGCATTGTCGTCCAGAAGAACAACCAGACCTCGACGACAGTGATGCAAACCTGGATTCAACGCATCCAACTAAAGGCAATAAACTTCCGAGTTGACAGTTTGTCCTGACTCCAACAACTCCCAATGCTTAATATCGCGAGACGACCAGAACAAGCACAACGTTGCCTTTATGTGACGAAAGTCCTTCTTCGTTGTCGCAGTTATTTTTCGCCTAGTGAACGCCATTCGTGTTGAGAATTCAAGTTTTGAAGCTGACCCATTTCTCATCTTCCGTGATCAATCGATTGGTCAAGAACGGAATTTTATTTTGACGATCCGACAAAGTTGGAATGCCATTCATCCGTTTTGCTTTTTGAGCAGCAGACAACTCACGTGGAACCCAACGCGTTTATTTGTCAAACCTTATCGAACTCGTAAAGGATATTGTCAATAGTCTAAAGGCTAAAATCGAAATCATCGACCAACGTTTGGCATGTCAATGACGGAGTCTCTTCAGTGGCTTCAAGAACGACTTGATGATCAATCTCTTTTTGACGTCCAGCTCCTTCCTTGTCGTCCAAGTCTTCAATTCCGACTTCAAACAGTCGACTTTCCAAGCCTTTGCCCCATGCTTTATTGATTAGGCTAGCAACTTGTATTTGTGCAGCATTAACAATCCTTTTTGCTTGCACGTAAGCTCCATATTAAACAAATATATAATATAAGTATTATATATCAAAATGCGCCGGAGATTACGAGCTTTCAATGATACCAAAATCATGCAATAACAGTGCAAAAAATATGAAAAAATATAAAACGCTTAAAAATTTATATGCAACCTATTAAAAGTATGAATTTTATATTACACATAAGAAGATTACGCTTTAGAAACAAGTCACTGATCACCATCATAGCCGCTTTTAAACTGTATAGTACATACAAGCTATGCATACAGTTTTTGTAAATTTAATCTTAAATACGCTTAGCATTACCGAGAACGCACCAAATGTCTCCTACATAAGAAGCAGTCAACACTATAATTAATTGATTAATTAATCAATAGATCACTAGAAACGTTTTCAAATATAGTATAAGTGAACTTCACATGTTATAGTAAGTATAGACAAAATTAAAAAATTTTTAACTTGCATTTGATTGTAGCAGTAAAAATCTGGCAATGCGATTTTGGTTGAAAACACTATAAATTTTACAATTTTGCACGCGTTTTTAGTATTTGGAAAGATTTACTCTTTTGGTAAGAGATCTTATGACCATATGATTCAAAAGAAAATATCAGTCTGAAAAATGCTGCGAACTCAGAATATCTTCCTTCGTCTGTCACAAAAGAGAACACGACTGCTATTAAGAAGATACTCGAATCTGACGGCCATTATATGACAGATCGACAGACCGAAGAGTAACTATTCAAACAATGTTAGACATTCTCATTCAAGTGAGAAAAATATGTCTTCTTTGCCCACCCCATACATTAATCGATGACTGCGCGTTTATTGGTGAAGCGAGATGATAAATAAATTTGAAGATCGCACATAGCATTATATAAATATCATCATAAAAAGTTGATGAAACTGGGCATTGTTTTTGTGGTGCGCCCACTAAAGCCAAAAACAAAGCTACCTAACACCAGTACCTTTTAATGTCGTGAATTGATATATGTTCCCAAATCTCCAAAGAAACATGTATGTAAGGGTGCGTAACATACGACGGAAAATATTTCGAGGGATCATAAAAATGAAACGGATATTTTAGGACTTTTTTAGTATTCTCTGTACTTCAGTACACCACATTTAAACAATTTTATTATTTGTAATTGTAGTTGTTTTTAATTATATAGTTTGTGCCTGCAAATTTGTGAGTATTGCGTAGATAGCATTATAGAGCACTGAAATAATCAAGTCGTTTGTAAAAAAAATACTTTTTGATGGATTCCTGAAATCTGCATCCTATAATTTGCTTTTACTGGACGAATTCAGTGAAATTTAATGGTGTTAAAACAACAGCACCATTTAAATTACACCCACGTGTAATAATACGCAAATATTGATTTTGTACAACTAATTATTTGAAACAAGCGAATTGTACTTAGGCCAATAGACTTAACCTGATTTTGTGTAATAAATGTTTTTGTGCGATGAAAGAAATATGGACATGTTTATTAAAAAACAATAGAATATACCAAATGCATAATTTTCATTTTATAAGCAAGTACTTAAGATATGAACCCGTGCATGCACAGAACTAGTGGCGTCATGACTTGTTTTGCGCGTCAAGATTCTAAATTTAAATTTTCGCCTTAATGTTCTTAAAAATGCAAAGAGAACAAAATTTGTATATTTAATATAGACACTACTAGCTAGAAAAACTTTATTTTAACGCATTATGAAAATATGAAAATATCTTATTTATTAGAAGAGACATTTAAAAAGATACATAAATAAATATATAGAAATAAAAAAAAAGAAAACTTGTTTAAAAATACTCCAACTAACACTGTCATGACTTCTGAAAGTAGCTTTAAATTTAATAATCTAAATTTGCTTTAAAAATACTTTTTTTATACTAAAATTACAATCAATTTACAAAAGCAATGAAATAATCATTTAATAATTATTTTTATATTATACTAACTAACTACTACTGGAACGCTTATCTATTTATAATATAAAAGAAAGAGTTTGATTGTATTTGAACAAATAAATGCAGAGCAGAGCACACCATTGAGTGCGGGTTGTATGTACCTATCGGTAAGCAGATTTCTGTATACTTCAACGGTTTGTATCTCTATAATGTACCGAAACAGAGCCTAAAAAGGTGCCGGTTTTTGACGACGACGAGAATATTTGTATAAGATAAATTCACAAACTACCAACATCGCAAGTGACAATTCGTAAATGTTTTCCGATAGCGGGCTTAATTTTATTGTTAAATCTCCATGTATAAGATAATTTTAAAATTGATCTGACATTTGCATTGTTTTCATTGTGTTGCAGTTAGAATAATTTACAGCGTTACAACTAATTGCCGACTTAAATGGTAATTCAAGTCCAAAGGTTTTGGCAACCCTAGAAGCTAAAAATTGTTTAGATTTGCTTTGGCCAATATTTTGATTATTTTTAAACTGCTGGTCGAGTGTAGCACGAGTGTAGAGATGGGCACTGCAGAGCTTGGTGCGATAGCTGATATTAATTTAGGTTAAGGCGTACAATGCTTTAAGGTCTCCGCAAACTCCAAAGAGCTGTAAAAGGAGCCAGAAGGGTCGAAGACAAGATTTACAAACATATTAGGATACATAGCACAAATGTACATAGCTAAAAAATAATTTGTGAGTGCGCAAAAACAATTGGCAGCCATGAATTTCAAAAACTGTAACAAAAGGCACAGGGTCTGTTTTTGTAATTGTATATATATATATAGCGCTACAGGCCTTTTAGGACTTTGGCTTGGTATTTTTGTAATTACCAAATGAAATATTTTAATAATTCAGTCCAGACTCTTATGGAGAATGTAGAAGAAAGTGGGTCACAACATAAATAAGACATGAAAGACATTCTAATAAGAATACCTTTGTAGATTGTATTTAGAGCGTAAACATAAAAACCGAAAAAATTAAAAAAACTATTTTAAGACTTATTGTTTGCCCCACTCTTGAATAACACTACAGCAGTAGCTCTGAACTATATCTGAATGGAATTTGCAGAAGAAGGCTTCTACTGCTCTGACCCTTGTCTAATCTTATTCCCAACAGACCGAGAATAGAGCTTTTGTAATCAACGGGGGCCTCTAGTACTATTTATATAATTTTTACGTGTAATAATTTTCTTCTGTATATATATATACAGAAGATATATTTATAATAATAATTTATCTTTAAGCAGGGTAACCTAAAAAAACTAGATCAGCTAAAGAATATCAGTAAGACTTGCTTTATTAAATTTGTTATTAATAAATCAATGTTTTCTACGTCTAAATCTGCCTAAAAAAGTGCTATTTAAAAAAAATACCTTGGTAATTGAAATGCACATGCGCGACAACTGTGATTAGAATAAAGTATGCTTGCAAGCCGGTAATTCACCTCAGTCATTTATCCGAAGTTAAGTAAGTGCTCGAGTGATTATCAAGAAAATGGATACCACAGCTGCCGAAACAGCCCAGGCAGCTGCACTGTTGAGAGAAGGTCTTAGCCAGAGGGACGTGGCAAATCAGCTAAATCGGAATCAATCTGCTGTATCGAGAGTATAGCGTCGGTACCGGGAAACTGGTAGCTTTGTCCGCCAGCAAGGAGTAGGCCGTAGGCGCGTGACAGAAATCGACATATGACTGGCGTTTACCTGAAGCAAGAGCTAAGTGCGGTCAGAAGTGTAGTCATCAGCACTTGAACAGTGACAAGAAGACTGATGACAGCCAACCTGATCCCAAAAAAGGCTGCTGAGGGTCCTTAGTTGATTGGAGTCGAAAACATCTCGATTGGTACCTCGACCATTGGCGTTAGATATTATTTACCGGCAAGTTTAAGATGTGCCTACATGGCAACGACAGAAGACGTCGGGTGTACAAAAGAACAACGGGACGATTTGCTTATTGCTGTATTCAAGAAACTGTCGCATAAGCAGGTGGCTCTTGCATGATATGGGCGAACATTTCCATGCACTGAAAAATTGAGTTAGTTTTCGTCCTTAGTGGAGGAACGCAGAAGAGGTTTAACAGCGAACCGCTACATCAGAAACATTCCGAAGGAACATGTTCCATTCGCTGAATTTGTTGGTAAAGACTTCATGCACGTGTGACCACTACCTACCTGGCTGACGTCTGTATGCCGAAAATGGATTGGCCTGCACGTAGACCAGACTTGAATTCAATTGAACATGTTTGGAATGAGCTTAAGCGAAGAGTTTGGGACAGAAATCTTGCACCAGAGAGCGTGATGGAAGTAAGAACGGCGTTAATTGAAGTGTGACAGCATAAAAAAAGCAATCCGATTTATACGTAATCACTTGGAAAGTTCAATTAAACGTAGAGGCGCCAACACCATGTATTGAAAAATTCATTAAATTAATTTCATCTATAAATTTTATGTTCTTCCTTTCATAATCATCATTTGAAAATTATTGTTGAGGTAGATAAACCCGTCAAATATGAAGTGTAAAGTCTATTAGTTTGCGATATCTGGACGTTCTGTACAATTTTCTCGAATTTTGTGGTACGAGATTACAACAGAAAATTTAAGGTACCGTAAGTTCTGTGCTCGATGGGTATCAAAACTCCTGCCTAAAGAGCACAAAGTACACTAGGAAATGAGGACAATATCTGGACAGAATTGATACCGCGTCTATGCCAGGCTAGTTTTTTGAGGAAGTAGTTTCAAACCAAATAAATCGTTATGACAAATGCCTCGATTTGTGTTTCAATTATGTCAAAGAGTAATGTAATATTGTGGGTTTCTTATGTGTATAGTAAAGGTTTCGTATCTATGCGTATCAATCATTGATAACTAAATAGAAATTAGTGTATAGAAACAATTGAATATTTATTAATAAATCATAAATTTCTAAAATCTAATCAATAAACTTGGTAGTTGAATAGCCTAAAAGCTTTCCTTATCAACACATAAAACACAAAATACATTTTAATTTATTATTTGTGTTTATTGTAGTCCTATTTATTATCTTTTTTGTAATTATTTTATATGATTTATTTCTTTGTTTCACATTTTTTTAAATTATTTTATTAAATATTAACCATGCCCCGTAACTATAATATAAACCAACTTATTGTTTTACTTTGCTAAACTACTTGTTAGTCCAATTAATAATAAGTAATACTTGCGTATCAATTGTAAACACATTATACGGCAAATTATGCGAGATAATTACTCGGACAAATGTTTTGCATCGGTATTTTTTTATTTCAAAAGCAATACCAACCAAACTCTAACAGTAATACTTTATCAGTCTTAGAAAAACTAAACAACTAGTTCTCGAATCAATCTCCATTTGCACGAATAAGAAAGCTAAGTTTCTTGGGAACAAAATTGAAGGTAATAGGCAGGTACTTGATAGAAAGTTCGTCTCAGACCATGAGAAGGAATCCATTCAGGGACTCCCAGATGAGTGGGGAGTAGCGCAGACCTTCCTCTCCAATTTTGCCCAAACAAAGAAGGCCAATGAATTGCAACAGGAGGAGCACGGGGGTCACTCGTTAGCAGCCATAAGGTCGGGAGTGTATGAATACTCAGGCAGTTCTGTGTAGTCTTCGCGCGGTCTCTGGGATCTTTATTCTAATTCCAGGCCCAGCGGAGAGATTCAAAGTTTTTGGGAGCCCAGTCATAGTTAGATAGGCTTCAGGATACTGTATACTTTCTCATTGATCTTAGCGCCTTGATCTATAAAAAAGAAAGGTATTTTCATCAACCGTAATGCCTTCTAATACCATGACGTGTGCAAGATGAATAGATCGCTCAATGGTCCTCCTTTTGTAATTGGCATCTTCAAGGGATCGAGTAAGCATTCCAAGGTTTTGACTGTTCGCCACCGCCTGGACAGTGAAAATCGACGATGTTGAACCAGCATGCCGAATAGAACCAGGTCAGCAAATCCTTGGCCATCTTGACTGAATGTTGCCTTCTTGTTGCCAGGTTTCTACAGCGGGCACGCCTTCACATTGTTTACACATTTTAGATCAGATTTCTCACGTACAGCCTTAAAAATGATCAACATTAGACTGCTGGTCAGTTCAAAATTCGTTTAGTATTACGTAGAATATAATTTTTAATATATGCAAATGTTCTGATAGCTTCGACCCACATGTTGAGAAATTTGGCTATTGCCATTTTGTATATTATGCTTTCCCATTGGTTTACGGTATGTATGGTACTATCACTTCTCGGAGAATGAAATTTCCTGATGTATTATTCGAACGTACGCAACTAAATCGTATGTATGTATGCTTTGTTTACAGCCTAAATATTTGCAGTTGTGTCAACCCTTTAACCCTTATCACCATCGCCACTGTAAAGAGCATACCACTGTAATGAACATCGCCGTATAGGCCGTACCATCAAACGATTAATTAAATACTTTGTTGGTTGACATGATAGCCAAATTAATTAACCTGCCTCGTTTTTCCACCCGTAACTTTGATTCTTAAAATAACGCGCACATATGGGAGCCAAAGTCACAATATTCATAAGGCTTTCCTAGATTCCTATAACTGCAACACTATTCACCGTTTTCCATCTCTTTTCATCACTTTCAAACCGCTCGTGCCAATCAGTTAAATTATCCGCGTTACTGATGACGAAAAGCGGTTCCGGCTTTAGACTCACTGAAAAATATAGTTCAAAAATACCTCTTTTGTTCTAAAGCATGTGCCAAATAAGATACTATTTTTTGTCGTTAAGGAATGTTGGCAGTCTTCGCATTTTTTTGTCTATCGCCACACTGATTAGTTTTCAGACAGTACCACACATTGTCGATGTAGATGACTGTCTTCTATTTTTATTGCTAATTAAGATTTGTTACGGTAAATTAAACTTTTCAAAAGTTTTAAGGTCAAATGGCAAGACGCCTCCCAGTCTCCCAGTTATTTGCATGTTGAGCTCAGCTACTGCCTATTGCTGAATTGGCCTGGCCATTGCTATTATTTTGCGCAATATGCACAATATTGAACTTATAACAATAACAGAAATGAAATTTATTGCAATTTTTTTATTTTTGCGCTGTTGGCCACTTTAGCCACAGCTCTGCTGTCGTTTAACCTTACCATTAAGTTAATCTTTATGTCTTAGTAAGGTTACTTTGTTGTCGTCGTATCTTCTTGTTGATGGCCAATTTTTCCATTTTATTTAGCATCTCTAGCAACATTGGCAGCAGTACGTTCATTGTCTTCTTCGAGTTATCCATGCCATTGAAAGTTAATTTGTTGTTCTTATAGATGGCTAATGGCAACCTATAAAGCACCTAGTGGATATTTGCTGGTAAAAGTCGGCTAACTGCCTGTCGAGCTCTTCCAATACTGCCACATGCTCAATGATGAAGTTCTCGTAAAGAAGGAAAATTGATGTCTTGTTCTTCTGTTCGTAGATAGTTTCCACATCTCGGCTTTTGTCTTTATGAGCAAATACCTGAGTATTAAATGTGCATTGTTGTCTTGTCCCAGGTGTACTGCTTAGGTCTGTACGTTATTGTAACTCGCGTTATCATCTAACCAGTTTTTTCAACTTTCAACTAACTTAAGCAAATCATGATGCTGAAGAAGAGCTCACGTTTGAGATTTCCTGAAAATCCTCACTGTTGAACTTAGGTGTCGTGATTATATTTACTTTAGTTTTGTTTAAACTTTTGACCATAAAATGCGATGCTGTTCACTAATCACAAACAAAATAGAAAGCACATGCACCTTAAACTACGATTAGAATTTAACCAAGCTTGCCATTTACACAGTCACTACCACAAATAAATTAATTCAACGAACTGAATTGAACACGCACACATGCTGGGTCCACAACCTGTTGAGTTGAGCGATATTAGGGAAAGGTAGACAGTGGTTAGAAAACTAACGGTTAAAATTTTATTCAGAACCAATAGAACTTAACAAGACGGATAACAAATGTAAAGTAACAAATAAATAAAATTAAGAAATACCTGATCAGTGCCTAGAAGTGCTATCGCACGCTCGACTTGCGCGCACTGCTAGACACTATCACCAAGTTGAACAGAGCAAATATTAACATATTTTTAATAAAAGTACTTTACAGTAATGCATAATTTAAACTTACAGAAGAAATAGTTGCTATTAATTTTATCCGTATTATTTTTTTAACTTTTTATCTCTGAAATAAACAAATTGTATATGACACAGAATACAATAAAAAGAAAAATTTCTAAATTTTTATCAATTTTTACCTTTTAGTAAACTTTTCGATGTTATCGGTGCAGGTCGTAGTTGTTGGCCATCCCGAACGCTCATTATCAGCCAAGCTGATACGACCACGTTTACATTTATCTGCCCATCTTGTCACGGTGGTAAATGATGGGACAGGGTCCCCGTAAACGATGTCTAATTTGGCTTTAAATTGCATATGTGTACGAGGTGCATTCAAGTAATAATACCTCCAATTTTTTTCTCACAAATTTTGTCACTTTTTGGTGTAATTTCTTTGCACCCATACACATTTTTCACAACGTCGACGCCATGGTTCCACAGCCGCTGCGAACACTTTTTTAGGAGTCTTCTATGACCACTGGAAAATTGCTGATGAAATAGCGGCACAACTAGCAAATTTTGGACCACGGACAGTGTCTTTCTTTGGAAAAAACCAAAAACCGCTAGGAACCAGGTCAGGTGAGTAGAGCGCATGAGAAATTACTTCAAAGTTGTCAGCATTCGTAGTACCCATCTGGAGGACAATTTTTGGATTTGCAGGTTTTTATGCAAGATTATGTGCACAGATCCCACAAAAAGCCAACTTTAAAGGCCATGTGTTCCACGTTCATTCGGCGATCCTCTAAATCAAGTTCCTCCATTCTCTTGATCATGTCGTCAGACCGGCTGGTGCTAGGCCGAGATTGTCTTAGTTTGCTGTCAAATGACGTTCTGCCTTTTTTTGAACTGTCGCACCCACAAACGCACTTTAAACACATCCCTGACACCATCGCCACTTATCTCACTCAACTGACGATGAATTTCAATTGGTGTCACGCCACGCAAATGGAGAAAACTGATTACACGCTGTTCTTGTAATGAAAACGTCGCCATTTTAAGTACCAAAAACAGTCTTCACTCTCGTCGCTGCCGCCAGAGTCCTGTGTGCCATGCAGTGCTGCCCTGTCTGTCACGCATTTACAAATGCCAGTCCTGAGAAGAAAATTCGGAAGTGTTATAACTTGAATGCATTTTATATTGCGTTTCAAATGCAAATATTTAGTTAGGGCACGGTATTCGATTTGTTTCTATTTTTACAAAAGCACAGACATCGGCCGTTACAAACGACTGTCAAACAACAACTAAGCGGCTAAAATAGCTAAATTTTTACAGGTATCTTTCAAAGCATACATAATTATAGTAGTAACATGGTTTTGACAAGTAGCGTTATCTCTACGTTGAGGCTCAACGCTTTTCCTATGTATTTTCTTGATGAGGAAGTTGATTTAACTTATCTTACTTTTTATATTGCTTTACAATACCCCTATTAAGTTTCCTATTCTAAACATTACAGGTTCTTCTAAATCTGCATAATGCTGTCTGCAAAAATTGTTAGTTTATTGTTTTTCCCCTTTCGAAGATGTTACACGTCCACCTTATATATAAACTGATATTTAAACAAGGATAATTTGGCAATATTTGGTTACCGTAGACTAGCAGCAATTTCTTTAAAAATGTAATCAGTAATCGACAACATGAGTCCTTGTCTCTCCGAGTCTAGAGCTAAATAGTTTTGACATAATATATATCGCTTATAGTGTAAACCTATCCGAACATATGTGTCTGTGCTAGTGCGCGCAGGAATATCCGTATGCTTATATACACGTGTGCATGGGTTTATGTAAATTTTTCAGTAGAAGTTTTAATAAATTTATTTTAACATAATCGTTTTTCTAATAGAAAATCTTCCAATAAAATGTTATATAAACTTGTAAAATTATTTTTAAGGGTAAAATGATTTTATAAATTTTTCCTCGTGTTTTCCGTGCACCCTACAGTAGCACGAGGCATGTTTCCCGCGGCGCTGGGATATTGTGTAATTAATTACAAATTCAAATGTATTCAGTGTGTCATACAGTAGATATTCATTTACATGCTCCATAAATTTGGTACCAACGATGTTTTCAATAAATTTTGTGATAATCGAAACGCAAGTGTTGTTTTTAATCCCTTTAATTTACAAGTTCCTCTGGATAACATGCAATAACGCAATAATTGATAATAACAGTAATAAGAATAGTCTACTTAGATTACTTTTACTAAGATATAAGAGAAATAACAGGTAAATAAAAATGATAAAAGAAGCTAACCATGAAACTCAGTCGACGATTTAATTTAAACTTCTGTAAACCTAATTTGTTATACTCTTGATCTTTTACACGTAGTGATATTACTAATACACAAATTATGCCGTTTTCGCATAGTAGTTGTAGTTTAACGTATTTAGTTTGTGTACGTAATGACTGATTAATAACTGTTAATTGGCTGACTAATCTGTGTCAAATTATATTATTTGTACCTATTTGTATTATGACATTTAATTTTTGGCTCTCGAGAGGCTTCTAGAAAAATTTATTCCGCGTTTGAAGAAGATGCAATAATATTAAGAGGTGCTGATAAATAATTTGTAAAGTATATTTTTGGGAATGTATCCTTTAAAAGAAATTTTTACAGTAAACAATTAGAAAAGTTATTGATAAATTAGAAAAAATAGTCACCTTTGGGGTTTGTTTTTGTTAGATAATGCTCACTCGAATGTAAAAAGAAAGAAATTGATAAAAATAAATAATTCAATTGGGATAGATAGTTTTGCCTCATTTCTCCTATTCTCCTAACTAGTTTCCATCATTTTAAATAAAAACTACAAATTTTAGTTAATTATCTGACATTTGTTTCTATAACGTTTTTATAGTACATCAAAAATATTATGCTTATTATTTTGAGCCGTCCTTTGCATGTAAGTATTGTAAAGCGCTTGATTAGTTGTTAATTTTTTTTTGCCTTTTTACTAAACTTGAATTTTGCGGTTATCTAATTTTATAATATATTTATCACTATCTATTATACGCGGGTGAATCAAATATAAACCGGAATTTACTCTTCATGCGCAGTAAAGTGAACGGAGAGGGGTTTTGAGTATTGTGAACACATATGCCTTAGGAGGGTATCTCGCGCTATCGTTTTATTAGTCAGTATTACAATGTCAAAACAAAATGTTGTCTTGTCTGTTGCCCAGCATATTATTATCAAATTTCTTACAACAGAAGTCTTAAAACTATCATAAATTTTGAGAAGACTTGAAGCACCATTTGAAGACAACACCTGTAAGAAGATTAAAGTTTACGCGTGGAATTTTTGGGAATACGAAAAGTGGTATTAAGTAAAAATTGCTGGTGTTGTCCCGGAATCAGTGTAATTAAAAAGAATATTCGCATTGTTTCCTGTCTTCTAAAGATGAGAATAAGATACGGTGTTGCTCATGTAATGTTCAAACCAATCTCCAATTACTTTTATTTGGATTTTAAAGTAGGGCCCGCAGTCTTATGGCTCCCTCTGTATACGCGCTTTAGTTTTGATTTGAGATAGCTGCGACGATATATAAAGCAGAGCGGCTTCGCCCGCGGCTATTCGGTCTTTCGTTATGAATGTTAGTTATGATGGTTAAGAAAGCGTGAGGCTGGCTTTAAATTTTCTGTATCCGAGGCCGTTTTGACCGAGAATTCGCTGGCAAGAGTTTCCACATCCCGGTGGCCGTTTTGTTAAAGGCTCATTTTATTGCGGGACTCGATATTTTGCCGACCAGGTTTTCCTCTTTCCGGAGATCGTTTTGTTGGGCGATTTCATTTTGGGAGTTGAAATTTCGCCAACGGAAATACCGGTTCGGTTTTCTTGTATCTGACCCGGTGAGAAACCAAGAAAAACCTAGTCGTAAACTCAAGACACAATCAGCTGAAGGACCCACATCAGGAAAGACGCTTCCGATCGGCCCTGCAACGAAGATTGGGGTAATTTGTTCTTTTTTCCACCCACACCGTTTTTTCCTCTTCCTTGATTCTCCAGGAGTACAGCACGGGGAGTCGACTTCTGCAGTTTCCAAAGGTGAGTTTTCCAGCTTTGGCTTTTTGTTTGCTACCCAAACTAGACAATAATTTAAGATTTATTCTAGACCATGCTAGAACATTTGCCCTATAGTTATTTGTTTTGACAATTGCAAAATCACTAAAAGTTGAGAGATTTTAGAGTAACGTTGTTGAAACGCTCGTACGCAATTGACTGGTGTCAAAACCATCTTCATTTTATGATAGCGGAATCAAATCTACTACCTGTCCTTTAAAGACAATGTGGTTTTAAGTCAGAAGATTATGATTATGATTTTATAATACGTCGCTATATTAAAAAAAAAATCAAAATATACTCTTGCATCCACGTAGCTAGCTTTTCATTATATTATATAATGTTAATATTAAGAACTAAGAAAAGGACAGTGTTTAAACATCTTTTTTTCTAAAAACAGTTATTTTATAAGTTTTTTTTGAAATAATGTAATTCTGTGTACATAACTAGTAAATTCTAAATGCATTAAACACCTTCACTTATATGCATCTGATTTTTTGCGCACATGACGTATCATATAATGTATTTGATGCTGTAAGATTATCTTCAGTTTCTTTTGCATCAGTATCTTATCAGGAACAGTTTATTTTTAATTACTAAATCTTCTCAAACTGCTTTTGTCGTTTGCAACTACAGTAATATGCATTTCTGTTAATTGGACACTAATATTTCTTGTAGGTATACTACGAATTACCTTTTAAATTCTTCGTTTATTAAAATTTCCGACCTGACTGTTCAGCAATAATAGAAACAAAATAGCAGTAGTGTCAGATAGCGCAATTCAGCAAGCGATTTGTCGTGTAGCAACAGTCCCACCTAAGTTGGTATTCCCGCGTCATTTTGCACAATGTTGAAAAGCGAGTACCGAGCCGCGATTAAAATTCTCGTTAAGGAAAGTTTTAGTCTCAGTAACATTAAACAAAGTTTTGTGAATTTTAGTCTTCGTATAACAAAATTTTAAAACAATTTTGTTTGAGCCAAAAAAAGCCTTGAAAACCAGCCACGCACAGATAGTCCAGTTGAGATGCTTTCGGAAGGAAACGTCGTCCCCATCGAGAGTAAAGTACTGCGTTTAAAATTAAAAGAATTATCGGCAAGATAAGGGCTTTCCGATACAGTAAAATGAGGCATACTCTATAAGCACCTTCAGATAAATAAAATTAGTGCCAGATGGATATACCGGCTTTTGTCGGGGTTCAAAAAAAGCAATAATGATCTAGTGTCAACAACTTTTAAATTTCTGTAGCAACAACAAAGAGGAAGTTCTTCAATCCGTAGTTATAGGGGATGAGACCAGGCCTGCCGAGAGGAAAGTCCAGGCAAGCTTCAATGTATTGTTTCTTATATTAATAAAATTTCTATTTCTTTAAATGCGCTTTTAACTTTTACAATTTAATTCAAAGGTCTAAGTTTGCAATATACAGTTGAGTTGTTAGCTTTATAGCAGGTGGGGCAGTTAAACTGCACGTTTCTAAGAAGCTTTTATGGAAGATGAGTGTATAGGAGGGGAAGTAGGCAGTGGTAGTTTAGTAACCATACAGCGTTGGACTGCTGAACAACGAGATTTTACTGTTACAGCGTATTTAGAAAATGGTCAAATTACGTACGAGCACAACGCGCGTTCCGCCTACATTTTTATCTTTCTCCTCGTGCTGTTGTTCAAAATAGAAAAAACAGGCCAAAAAATAAGAAGAAGGGGTGGTAGTGCAAGAACTGTTAGGGTCACCAAGAACGTGAAAGCTGTACGAGTAGCGATTACAAAAAGCCCTTGAAGATCTGCCAAGCACCACAGCGTTGCTCTTGAACTTTCGACTCGAACAGCTAGGAGAATTTTGCATGATGTCTTACACCTATACCAGTATAAAATGCAAATAGTCTATGCTTTGAACCTCGGAGATTATCCTATCCGCGTTGGTTTTTGTGAGCACATGTTGCAACTATTTGAAGACGATCCACAGCTCTCTCATTGATAATCTGTAATCTATAGATGAGCGAAAACACAATTTTCACTATTGGGTTGTTGCCAACCCTCAACAATTTTACGAACGGCTTCTCTATTCGGCCAAAGTTACAGTCTGGTGTGCAATATCTTCAAAGAGAATAAAGGTTCGTATTTTTTGAGACTGCAGTTAGTGTAACATCAGCGCGCTATGTTCAAATGCTGGAAACCTTCCTTATTCCAGAACTTCAACAATTTCCTGTGAATGTGAACACTTATTTCCAACAAGATGGAGTAACAAGTTACACATCCAGAATATCAATTAACTTTTTGAAAGACCTTTTTCTGAATTGCCTTATCAGTAGGGATAGGGATGTTTAGTGACTTCCAAGATCACAAAACCTGAGCTTTTGTGATTATTTTTTAAGTCGAATATTTTTGAGACTCGCCCAGCAAGTATACTGGACTTAAATATGTGGATTAAAAAAATAGTTCGTGCAAGAACACCGGCGCTACTACGACGTGTCAGTAAGAATTTCCATATGAGAATCGGACAATGTGTACAAAATGTTCGCCACCTTCCTGGGGTGATATTCAAAAAGTGAAACTTTTTTGCTTATATACCAGTTTTATTTGTGTTTTTAACGTTCGTTGCAATAAATAAAAAAGAATAAAGTTTTCGTGCTTTTTTTAATACCTATGTACAGATAGTGTGGTTTGAATGTCCCACCCTGTATTTACGCGGAAAGCAGTAGAAAAAATATTTTCGCCACCTTTGTGTTTACATGTGGCACAGCATAACGTAGTAACAATTTAAATATATAAGGTTTTTAGTGTTCAATAACATCGTTGTTATTTTAATATTGCATTAAATTTTTAATTAATTACATTGTTAATTGAGGGTCATAAAATCGCCGGGTGCGGCTGAGATAATCTTAAAATATATCCCATATTGTGACTTTTATATGTCGATAAAGTGTATAATTATTTTTTTTAATACTTTACGTGTAAAATGCTGTCATTGAAAACCCAACATTCACAATTACTGGTTTTTATTGATTTGATTTTATGTGACAGTCTGTTCATTCTGCAAAGGGCAAAAGCCTCCTCACTTTTTTGCCATTGTTTCAAATTTTGTGGAAAATTTATCCAGTTTGGCATACCATGCTTCCCAATCTTTTTTGGCTATCGCAATTCGGATAGAACCCTTCCTCTTTTTCTATCTTCTAGCTTTCAGAAAGTAGTTATGCGTGCCCATTTCTTATCATCTTGTTTTGCCTTGTTCAATTTTAGAGATTAGCAGCTCTACACTGCATCGTCCATCTGAGATTTTTCTCTTATCTCTTCTAACCGTATCTGATTCATTAGCTTGATGTTTAATATTGATCTTCTCATCTCATACCGAGTCATCTTCGTCATCTGATATTGTTTATTTAAATTTCATGTTTTGACTCCATGCGTTATGATCAGTAAAATACATACACATAGTGAACATTTTTTCCTATGTTCATTTTATTTGCAAAAATATTTTTTAATGACTAGTGTGTTTTCCAATTCAAATTAATCCTTCTTTGCATTTTTTGTCTATTTGGTCTTCCAGCACAATTGTTTATTTTAAATACGTAAATTCCTGTACGTAATAAAGTTTCCTTTTTTTATCTCAATTTCTTTCACCGTCCTGTTTGATAATAATTTCGTCTAATTAAAATTAATTTTTTTATTCTCCTTTTCAATTAAACGTTTTTGTAGTATAATTTTTAATAACGATCTACTTTCTTCAAGTCAAATTAAGTCCTTGACATACAAAAAGCATTTATCCTCCTCGCTTTTTCCAAGGCAATTTTCGTCAAATGTCGAATATGGGATAGTAGATCTTGTTTTCTCATTTCTTTCCCCAGAAGTATAAATAAATAATCGCTTTGTTTTAATTAGAAATTAATTTTACACATTTGTACAGAACTCCCTAATTTCATAAAATTTCTAATATATATTTTAACTAGTCAACGTTGTCAAAGGCATATTTAAATCACCCAGTTGACTGAGTGTATATGTTCGTTCCAACTGGTCGTTTCTTGTTTAGCTGTTCTTCTATCCTTCTTTTTATAATTGTAGTATAAGTGGCTGAAAGTAAATTTATTGGTCCCTATTTTTTATGTCTTATGTCGCGTTTTTTAGGTATAAGTATTATACTGTAATATTTCCATTGATTTGGAATTATTTCCAAGATTGCATTCAGTGTTGTCAACAGTAACTGTTTGTCTGCGACTGATAAAATTTGCAAGTGTTTTGGATTGTTCTTAATCTTGTATTAGATCTATTACATTCAAAGAGATATTCCGTTTTTAAATTTTTGTACTTACGTTTTTCCGTCAGTTATTAGAAATTCTAGAGTATTTTACATGTATTGAATTTTAATTTGGTCTCATCCCATCTGAGAACTTTTTGCTTACTATTTTTCTTTTAAATCATCTATGGTCTTTTTGACTTTATTAGAAAGGCGTTACAAACTTATGACATTGCCATTTTAGTATATGTTTGCTTGGTGCTCGAGTCTGTTCTATTTTGATATATGTAAAGAGTTTTTGATTTACACTTTGCGTCTATTATCATTAAAAAATAGAGCCTATTGCTAAAACAAAAAAAAACTGTAATTATAGTTAATGTTTACATATTACCATAAACACAATAATGTAACCTAATATACATACCTTATAAATGTCTAGAAATTAACGTAAAGAAATCCAAAGTTATTAAATTGAACAGGTTGCTTATCTTAAAATACGCAACGAAATAATGAATAATCCTGGAAGTGGTAGCCCCAGTGTTGCCTATGAAATAACTAGTTATACACATAGCCCCCTTGGGTGAAAATAAATAGTCACATATTAATCTAATAAATATAATTATAGAGTTAAGTATTGGAATAGTGTTTTCAAACATTTGCATTGTTTTAAGAATATTTTCTAAAATAGCAATAACTGGCTCAAGCTGAAAAACCTGGTTTATTGGCAAAAACTAAAAAAGCATGAAGATCTACCTGACAAAATTGTCTGCAAAGTTTGACTACTTTGACTATTAAAGCGACAGTAGCTAGATAGTTTGATCCAAATATTTGCTAGAAAAAGTCCTTCATTAACAGGTATTATTTTGAATTTTGAGTTATTTTTATCTGTTAATATCAGAACGTATTAAACGTATTAAAATTGTAAAAATTGTGTTATTATATTATTAAATAAATTTTATATACTTTTCGGTTGCAAATTAATATTAAAAACAAAAAAATTTAGCTTTTCGACCAAGTTTTGGATCTAAGGCACCCAAAGTGTGCTCGGCCAGCCAGATTTTTTTGGAAATATCGCCACTGTAACTAAAAGTATTCCAGAAGATGTAAATTTGCCGATTTTATGGGTTTCGTAGCAATGATATATTTTACAAACTAGCCTGCACTGTATATTACACAAAGATCTGAACCTAAAGGCTTACAAATATCGTCTGATGCGAAAACTTAAAGCAGCAAATAATAAGCAACACCGCAAATTTGTTAATTTGGTGTTAAAGATGTAAGAAATTGACCTCCATTTTTTTAAGGAAATTAGCCTGGCTGGATATTTTCACCTCAATGGGTATGCAAATAAACAAAACTGTGGCATCTGAGAGTATCAAAATCCAGTGAAATAGTTGGAAAATCTTTCTCCAGTGAGTTAAAATTTGGAGCACCTTTCTGGCTTTCAATGGTGTTTGATAATTAAGCACAGTTAGAAGCAATTCAATGAACAAAACAGGAAATAAAACAAAACAGAGTTGTGTAAACTATATATTGGGCAGGCACAAAAAATTAATAACAAAGTAACAATAAATTAAGCAAAACAAATAAATTGAGAAAAAACAAAAAAAAACAATACAACTATTACTAAATAACTTCAAATAGGGTTGGCGGCAGGTCAGTGGTGCACTCTCCAGACTGCCGAAGAAAAGTGCTGTTGGCCAACAAATGCACGACGGAACAACTAAAACGAGACTTACCGCACGTAACGTTCTCCGGCAGCCTGGGTGGATGATGTCGACGTGCTCTTCAACCCGGAGATGGCTATTTCTTGGCCACTTGTACTGGGGCACCACGGACGGGCGGAACGTACAAAAGGCAAGCGCGCAAGCAAAGCGCAATATAGCACCTGAGTCGGCTTCAGCTAGCGGATCCGTCGCTCACGAAGGTTCGAATGGGAATACCGGGCGGCGGTACAAATCCCGTTTAGTTGTGGCTAGGGTGTGTAGCGGACGGAATCAAGATTACAGGTAGAGATGGGATTCGGGACAAGGTGGGTTTAGAGATGTGCACCAAACAAATGGCGTCATTGGTCTGTATTTTTTTTAGAACAAGGCTGGTAATACTGTTGGTGAATGCTGTGCGTCATCGTGAAATTATGAAAGAAACGGATATTACAGACGAGGGCGACTTTTATTCTAACAAATTGGAGCTGCATGTCTCACAAATCGCAAAACCATTACGTTATTGCGTTAAAAATTTCTTGAATGAGTAATTTTTCAAAGCGGGGGCTTTAATTATTTAATAATATCATTACACTTTTTCTTTAGAACTACCTCAAAGGTCAATGCTACAGCAACAATTGTAGCACTCAAAGACAATAGAGCTGTAATTTGCGAGACCAAACAGAATTTGTGAAAAAAAATTCTCAAACGAACGGCTGTCTGTGAAAATAGCCTAGGCAATCACAATTTATTTTATGATTAATGGCAGATTGTATTCTACATTTAAATAAAAACATTTTAATATATCTAAAAAAAACAACTTACTGTATAATTTAAGTGGCATTTGTTAATGGAAAATTCTTTATTAAAATTTGATGTACGAACCGGAAGAAATGAAATTTTTATTTCATATATGAAATATGTCGTCCTGCAATTTTTTAGTAGCGTTGCCCAGGTGGCCACGTCATTCACATAAAAGTGACACAGATAAATAGCTTATCAGCTACATTTGCTAACGACGCCTTTTACGATTATAAATTTGTGCATGATAAACCTTGCGTGACAATCTTTTTGTGCGTGTTTTAAGGTAGAAACAAATACTGTGTATTTATTCTGTAGTTTTGTGTAATGAAAAGTAAAATATTTAGCTAATAATAAAGGAAGCTATCTCGATAGTTTAGAATAAAATTAGAACTAGAGATTTATAAATAAATTTAAGACATTGCTAGCTTTGACTAATTTTTACAAAACTTTCCAGCTGTTGCCAGTTTTAATATGATTGAGTTGGTGAAAAACACTTATATAGTTTTGCAGTTTTTATCTACTAACGGGTTACAAGCTTTTGCTTTTATAATGAGTATGGATGGTGTATTAAGAAATTAACTAAAAAATGACTAGAAGATTTTACAGCAAAAACAGATTCGAAGAATCGGGCTTCGACTTTGACGGGTCATTTTATTAAAAATATTGGGTGAATTTCAAATAGTTTAAACGATTCTTCATTAAAGGAAGATTTTTTATATAAAGAAAATATTGAAAAATGCTTTATAAGCTCGCAGCTAAAAGAGAGTAAGTAAGTATAAGCGACAAGTACTTGGACAAAATATGTGGAAAACCTCAAATTGTCTTTCTTTTATTGGCCTGCAAGGTTTGCAGCAAACAATTTCACTCAAAAGTTTTCTTTTCAAAATTCAAATTTAATAAATCGCATCGTTTTGGGAACCAATAGATTTACGCAACACCGTGGTGCTATTCTCCCACAATATTGGTAAACTTTCTGATTATTAGGAAATTCAAGTTATTTATCAACTGCTAATTTTACGACCAATTTTATAAGAAATAAAATAATTGAAAAAAGAGATCGATGGGGAAAAATTCAGCCACTTATAGATTTTATGGAAAGAAAATTCAAGAGATTGTTTTACCCCTCAGAAGACATTGCTTTTGACGAAAATTTAGTACTTTGGAAAGGACGTTAGATAATATATTCCCAACAAGACCACCAATGATACATACAAATGTATACAGGAAAGTCAGCGACAGGTAAATATGAGACCGGTTTGGCCAAAAATATTTGTCTTTTATTGTAGCAGAGCTTTCTTTCTGAAGGTAGAACATTGTTTATAGTTAATTTTTATACAACTTACGAATTAGCCAAAGAACTATTAGACAAACATGCCCATGCTGGCACTTACAGACCAAATAAAAAAGATTTTTCACCAAAGGTGGTTTTAGCGAAACTTGAATGTGGAGAAGTTGTTTCACGAGAAGACCTTAAGACATTGTAGTATTCAAACATTTTAACAACTAAACATGCTTTAACCCTTGTTGGAACCAAGAGACCTAAGAAGCAATCTGCACAGAATCAACTGAATATAATGCCTGTCAATCGACCTTCAACAAGCACCTTCTCTTATCTAATACCTATATTCTATCTATCAAGCGAGTAGATTAAAGTTATAGCCGTATTTCTCATTCTAACCACTATTGTTTCTTGTTCCACTAATCCTCCTTTTGAAGGTTTTTAACTATCATGTTTTCTTGTGCCTGCTTAATCTATTTATTTGATAGTCCGCCTTTTTTCCTTTTTTTGGTGGATTCCAATTCCATATTTTGTTCGGCTAACTCCCTTCGTTCATTTTTCGGGCATGCCCATACTATATAAACCGGCTTCTTCCTAATTCCACGACGATTGCTTTTATTTTGCCCTTTAGTTCTTTGATTATTGTATTTCTAACATGCTCTAGTCTTGAAACACTACACTCCCCACTTTCGATGTTCCATTTCTAATGCGTTTATTTTTTGTTGATTAATTTTGCTTACTTTCCATGTTTCGGAGCCATACAATAATATACTTTGTATAATAATATTGCATATTTCTATTTTCGTGTTTTTTTATACTCTTGGACCACAACATGGAGTGGAACTTTTGTGCTGCTTGTTTAGACTGCCTTATTCTATTAGTCAGTTCTTTCTATGATTTCGCGTCTGATAATATTATGCTTGCTAGATATTTATGCTTTTCGTATTTTTGAATTGTCTTGCCTTCTATCTGAAAATCGGTCGCTTCTCCCCCAGCCACCAGGTATTTTTCTTTTGTAGTTTATATTTAGTCTACTCGATTGGTATGCATCCACAAGTGTTTGCTTCATATATGTTACATCGTGTTAGTCTCTAACAAAAATTACCTGGTCATCGACGAATAACAAAAAAGTATATATGGTTTTTATTTATTGGAATGCCCATATATTTACATTTATTTTCCCATGATATTAATGTGTCTTCGATGTGTATTTTAAACCGCGTGGGCAACATCCTTGACATAATCTCTTATTACTAGAAAATAGTGATGAGATTCATAAGATTTGTTTGATCTTTATATATTTCTTGAATTGTATATACATAATGTTTGTTTATATTGGTTTCATAAAAGATTTTAATGAGTTTTTTGACTGGGACAGTATCAAAAGGCTTTTGCAAGTCTGCAAATATTAATAATAATGGTAAGGCTCTACGCCCCGCGTGGGAGCACGGCCTACGAACTGAGAGATTAAGGGTCTCATACGTTCGTTTTCTCTGCCCGGTCGTCGCGCACCATTTCTGATGCAAGGCGATGTGGTAAGCACCGCGCCTAAGACGACCGCCATTATTACCCCTTGTTCAAATGAACGCAGCTACTCAATTATTTTTATTATTGTTACTTGTTTTATCGAGAATATATTCTCAATGCATGAGCGTCCTGCTGTAAAGCCGCTTTATTCCTCTCGTACTGTTACTTCTTGTTTTATTCTTTCTCTTATAATGCAAGTCTTCTTACCGTTGCTAACACGCTAATGCCTTTATATAGTTTGCACAGTCAATTATTGGTCCTTTTTAATGTATGGATGTTATATGTTCTACCTTACAATCTTGCGGTAGAGAATCATGTTTAGAAAGGCATTTTTTAAATATATAGATAAGATTTTGCGCGCCCTCGCAGTTTTGTGTTTAATTAATTCAAAAGGGTACCTCCTGGACCAGCCGATATTTTGCTCTGCATCCTTTTGCATCTTTCTGTACTTCTACTGTTATTTCAGCAATGTAACTTTGTGGGGTTTGATACGTTAGGTTTTGTTGTTCGTGTTCTCTTTGCATATTTACCTTTCCCAGCTTTTCTTGTATATTTGATATTGTTTCAGGCTTCTGCCGTTCTAGTACCTTCTATGTATTATTCTATTTTATCTCATCTCCTTTTCCATTTGTTATTTTTGCTTTTTGTATTTTTTATTTTAATTCACTTCGTTTTCTTTAATATGAGATATTGTTTTGGGGGGTCATTTGTAGTCAGATGTGCATTATATAATTTTCTTTTTTTATGGTTAACTTTTCTAATTCATTATTCCACCAACATTCTTCCACTTTTTATGTGTGCTTTGTTTCTTCTCCTAAGGCTTCGTATGCGGCTGCATGAATAGCGTTTTTTAACTTGTATAGTTGTGACGCTGTATCTGTTAATTCAAATGATCATTTTGGGGACAACCTTAGTTTGTATAAAAAGCTTATTAATTCTGTATTAATAGAATTAAGTTTGTACTTCTTGTCCGATAATATCCTGCCAGTTTCGTCTGTGTTGTCATTAACTCCTTTCTTTTCAGCTTTTTTTGTATAGCAGGTGCAGGAAATGGTCGGATCCTTTTACGTTCTGTATTTTTATTTGGGTTGCTTGTCTTGTAATAGTATAATGTATAATAGATTTCAATTTTCTCGTTGGTTCGCTCCATGTAAACTTATGTATCTCGCGATGTTGGAAGTATACGTTAAGTATTTGTATGTCTAATGTATGACACATCTTTATAAGTCGTTGTCCATTGTTATTTACTGTAAGTTTGCCGTAGTCACCGATGATTGAATCATTAGGCTTCTTTTCAGTTCTAGTGTTGAGTCACCTAATATTATTATTTACTTCCTTATACTAAAGTTGTTTAGCGTTACCAAGAGTTTATCATTGAATGTGCCTTTTATTTCGATATTGGAGTCATCTGTGGGTGCGTATACTGCTAGTGCGGTAGTGTTTCATCTGTTTCTTCCCAAGTAGTTACGTAATTCATCAGTTTTTTCTATACAGAAATGGCAACTCCTGTCCGTGCTCTGTTATGCTTTGGCACTAGAATAATATACCCAAAGTCGTCGTTGTCTTTCTTTTGGTTTCAGTGAGGGCTGCTAGGTCAATGTTGTACCTTTTAAGTTGTTCGGAGACTTCTATTTTCTTTCTTGAGATACTCTGTATGTTCCAGGTTACGCAGATTAGTTTTTTCCTTCTTGAATTGTTAATTTGATTGAAATTTTCAGCTTTAACAAAATTGCCTCCCTTCCCGTATCCATTGGAGCACCCTTTTTCAGAGCTGTGGATTTCTACCACTCGGGTACTGTATGCTTCTGACAAACTTTTTATCCTGTTATATGTATCTCGTGAGAGCACGACAGCCGCGAGGTAAAGGCCTCAACCTGCCAAACTGGCGCACGGCGGCTCCGGGTTCGAACCCCGGCAATGACAAAAACATTTAATGCTCTCCGGCCGTCATACAAACACCTTTGGCGGTCGTAAAAAGTACATTCACTATGCACTCGCCAACCCGCCCGGCAAGCGTGGCGTTTAATTGCCAAATCCCCCACAAAAAGGGAGGCCTATGCTCAATACTGGGCGCTACAAGCCTGAAGATATGTATCTCGTGACGAGTTGTCAACTTATCGCCAAGTTTATTTTAACCACTCAATATGAGACAGACGCTGGTTGCAACCGTTTATTCTGGGTACAGACGTTGCTTTTGCTTTTATACCAAACTTAAAGCAGGGCTGCCACCTCCGCTAGATTAACCGTATAGAAATCCTTTAACATAGGGAGACGAAAGGGGTACAAAAAGTAAGGGAATCACGTCAAAGCTGCTAGTTGTGGGAAACAAAGGAAAATATGGTATCAACTTATCAGACCAGATGGCCTCCTACTGAATTAATATTTTAGAAAACTGGGCGTAGTAGTAGTATTGAAAATAGCGGTAACTAACCCATGAACTGTTTCTAAAACAGACGAAAAAATATCAAAATCGTGCTTTTCGAGAACAGTGGGCAGAACAACTTTGCTATATTCAAAACGGAATAGTTATTAAACCGCTTCATAGCTCCAAATCGACCAATAACACACAATTTAATTCAGAGGGCCAACGGCGGTGACAAAAAGTTTAATAATATTCTTCTCATTCACGCTTGTGTCTTGAATTTTCAAGTGCTTCTTGTTTTTCCAAGAACTATTTATGTCACACATGCACTAAAGTCTTTCTAACGGCATCACTCTCAAATTTTGCCTTGTCTTCTCAAAATTGCGGACGGTTTTAAGTCTTGTCATGAGAAGCCCGTTGCACAACGGACGAAGATACCTTTTTCTCTGACATCACGATACTAATTGAAAAACTACTAGTACCAGGTATCCTACAAGGGAAACCCGTTGAGGCATCTCTGCCTATAACGCTTAGAAACCGCTCCCCGAAGATTATATTTATAATTGATTCACCCTAGTATAAAACAATCAGAACCAGTGCCAGCCATAGCGCCCAGGTCACGAGATGGTGCTTCAAAATACAACGCTTTGAAATGATAGTCTTCATATAAAATCATTGGAGGATAATACTAGCCTACTCAGAAAGTTTTTTGTTTATAACATTTTTTATTTTATGATGATAATCCATATAATAAACATAATACGCATGCACAGTAAGCATCTTATGATGCTACAGAATTTTGGGTAAGGTAATGCAAAATAAAACAAAAATATAAACGTAAAAGAGCAAACGTTACGCAAAACTGTAGCAAAGAGAAGGTCGCGAAGAAGTTAAAAACCATGCTAAGATGGCATACGATATGCAGTTTTTGCTCAAACGAGCCTCGGTTGCATTTAGATTGCTTTAATATTCTACATAAATAATTTTTTGTAAATTCCTGAAATGTTGGTTGTTTTTTATGTTTAAAATGTTGAAATTAGAGATAGCATAATTCATATACAATGAGCTTTTACGTGCTTACGACATGAATAGTACCACAAGATTATATTCTAATAATTCGTAAATTTATTTAAATAAAATATAAAATTAACCATAGAAAGCATAATCAAGTTAATTGTGGTTTAATTTGTAGCAAACTACCATCAGGTTCCGTTTCTTAAAAATTATGGAGCGCACATCCAAGCCTGGAAAATAAACCGAAAAATATTAGCAATCGACCGGGCCGGAGGTTTTATTTACCCCCCGGCATAGGCACCTAATGATTTGAAATCGAACACTACCCTTAAGCGCCGCCACCGACACTGTGTCGCGCAGGAGGCATGCGCCGGCCTCAACTGTTGATATCCAACCCCAGACGGTCCCGGTGTTCCCGCCAGGAACGCTACTTTCAGATGTTTCAGTACTTCTCGGCAGTTTCGGTCAGCAGGACATCGCGGCGCGCGCGCTCCTGACGCAACTGCGATCGCTCTCTGTGGATCGAGCTGAAGTTTTTGGAAAGTAAGCAGCCTGCTTACTTGCGCTAACTTTTGGTGGGCTTTTCAAGAGACTACTCAGCGTTTTGGTACTGCAGCTCACATCCTCCTCGTTGAACTTTGTAAAAGTTTCCAGTGTCTGGTGTTAGTTTTATTTGAGCCAGCATTTTTGAAAGCTCTGAAAGTTCACTAACTGTACCTCTTATGTGCTAGTGGAGTACATTGGGTCATAAAGAACTAACCGAATGGAAAGTGACTATTAATTTACAACCACACTTAAAGCTACTTTTCTTGGATTTCGTCCCCGCTGAATATTTTTGGCACCAGTGCTGCTGCAGCCCTCGCAAAATGGACTGTTTCAAGAAAGCCGCCGTACTTGCAGCCGTCCTCGTCGCAGCTTTAAAAGGTGAGCCGTTTTGCAACTCTTGTCGCCCAGTAATTTTGTTTGGCCCGGCTGTTTACCCTAATCCGACAAATAAACCGGGCTGCTTGACGCGGAAATCCGCCGAATGCGTTAATTGGCGGCGCAGGCTAATGAACGGTTCGCCAGAATTGGCGGCGGCTTCCGCAGCGGCGGGACAGATTTAATTAAAAATTAGGGCAGCCGCGATTTTCCGGAAAAGTTCGGATTAAAGCGATTTGGCGTGGTAATGAAAGCGGGACCTCACACGTGCGGCGGTTCCGAGTGGCACATTTATATGTTCTGGAATAGTTGGGGCTGCCACGCAAACTGTGCTGCTTGTGGGTGCAACATTATGCTGTTTAAATAAATTAATTTTTGTTATTACCTGTTTAATTTAATTTTAATTGTTTTATATCATTGGGCAAGTTAAGAAATACGGACTAATAGAAATAAAATAAAATTAAATAATCACACTACTGATATATTATTGCAATGTAAAACAAAATATTTAGCAGATATAAAATGCTAACTTTCTTGTTATTTCTAATGAGATTATTTTAGGGTTCCAAAAACAAAGTAACAGCACAGCTAAGTTCAAAGTGTCAAAATCCTTAAACATCGAAATAAACTCAACAGAAAATTAAGGCAACTTTGAAATTTATAACTTCCATTCAGCAAAGTTTGTTAGCAACTCAACTTTACCCTGATAATGCTGAATTGTATTATAAGACAGTCAAACCGATGAAGAGAAAGGCAAAGATATTATTAAATTGTTTGTCAGTTAGGCAAACCTCTGTTGACCGGATTTTCCGCCGCCCGAATTTTCATTTCACCTCCGCGGGCGAATTAAATGTTGACACGGACCTCCCGGAAAAATGTAAAACTTTTACAAATACCGCGTTCCGGGCGCCTGTAATGAGGCGACAGAATTTGATTTAAGATTCCTCCGGCTCCTTATTTGATTCCGTTTGACCTATTTTATCTGATTTCATTACCTCTCGGAAAATAAATTGTTCCGGCGCTTACAGCTCGGCTTTATGCCTTTTAATCAGGCCGGGTATAATGTTAATACTCTCCGCATCGGAATCAACTTTAATAAGTTCAGAGTTGAGGGCGCTTTGCCCCCCGCCCCCGAGTTGCTGCCAGGTAGGCTAACAAGCCAAGACACGGCCGAAATGGCGAAATTAAAGCAGTCGATGGGCCCGCTTCTCGGGAACGCAGACATTAGGAGTGGAGACGAAATTGAATTTTTAAAGTCGGAATTAATGACGGGCTTATTGTTGTTATTGTCGGGGACGTCGCGCTTGCGACAGTATTACGCGATGTTTTCCTGGGAGCCTCTTGAAAAGCCCCGCTTTCAGAAAAATATATCGTATGTGAAGTTTTACCACAATTAACTTTTTAACGAAGCTGCAATGACTTATTTTTCGTGATTTTAAGTTTTCTCGACATGTAAGAGGCTTACTGTTCTCGTCCCTTAAAACATAGCTAAATTAAATAGAAAAATTAATTTTTAATTTAATATTGTTAGAACAAAGGTAATTTTGAACGTTTTATTAAAAATGAGTTCTCTATTCTGCTCTTGTACTTCCAATTATTCTATCACTTTTTTGTTATATGAGTTGTCTTTTTCATATTTGCCATATTATTTTAACTATAGGAGTAAAAGTCCCTCATTATCTTTATTATTATTGTTTCGCAGAGATAATTTGCTTTTTCAAAAATCTTTTGAATACGAGCTGGGTTATTTATTTTTTTACCTTTTAAATTTGAATAAAAAGAGAGTATTATAATGAATCGAGAACTTATAACCTAGTCTAACTTATTGTTAGTACACGATGTTACTGACGACAGCATAAGAAAAAATATACTGCTATTTTGATTCATTTTTAAAATACAATAACAAACTAATGGTTAACTGAATTTAATTACTTCGTTGACTGCATGAGGTACACTCCTTTAAAATCATAAGTGTGACAAGATACTTCTAAATAAATTGACTATATTTTTAGAGTTCTTATTCTAATTTCAAATCACACAACGCAACAACCACCTTTTGTGGTAGTTTTGTTTGCTCGCGTAATTTAAAATCATAGCCGTAGTGCTTTTATGTACAAAGTAGCAGTTTTTGAAATGATATAGCTATTGGCGGTTTAAAATTGTCTTGAAAATAATGCACTCTTTATATAAACTAGTCAATGTTTGGTGTTTTAATTAATTTGGATTTAGGTCTCGTTTGCATTTATTGTAGTTAAGTATGTTATTTCTTTCCCTACTACATCTAAATTAAGATTCTACAGGAAGCTGCAGTTTAAGTTTTTTTATAAGTATATTAAATTGTCGTAACCTTCATTGAATGTACCACAAGACAGCTCTTTAATTTTAACTGTCGAATGCGTTAATTTTGGAAAACGTAAATCAAAACCTAGAAAATAAAACACAAAGATTCTTAATTATCTAAAAGTTAAATTATCAACTGCTGAATTTTCTTTACAGAGGGTGCCATCAAGATTTCAGTTTCTGTCATTTTTATTATTGTATAGGTGAAATATTAATGATACACCTAAATAACAATGTGTCTTTCGTAACTTGGACTTGTTGTAGACTATTATTCATTAACGGCCGTTTGTAATTACTACCGACCCTTACAAAAGAGTATTCTGCAATATTGAATTAGAAATTATGAGGGCCAGCTTCTATAATTGTTTCTAATTGAGCGTGTGAACGAGGACAGAACTCTACCCTAATTCTTAATTTAAGATTTTTAATAGATTTACACAGACGAAAATATAATTAATTAATTAACATACAAATTTTTTTTAATTTTTTTTACTTAAAATGGTGTAAGCGATCTTTAAATGATTTGCGACATTCAGTTTCCTAACCTTTATATAATGTTATAACTTCGACTTTCTTAGAGGTAACCTTTGCTATCTGATCAAAAATACCCTTCATACAAATACGTTTTCTTAAGCCACACGAGAAGCGCACGCCGTTGCTTTTTAAATTTCTAATTTAACAGATATTTTCGTGTATAACCCTTAATACTGTCTTCTTATTTATGTTCTATATTTTTAATTATTTACATGGCAATAAAATTACTTTTAGTTATATTTTTACATTAAACAAATTGATTGCTGTTAATTCCTTCCTTTAATTTAGTTTCAATTGAAAAATATAGACCGGTCGTGTGAACGAGAAGAGAACTCTACTCCAACTGCTAATTTAAGGTTTTTAATAGGTTTACATATAAGAGACTGTAATAAATTTGTACAAAAAGTATACAACAATTATGGTTTGAAATATTCTACTTAAAATTACTTAAGTGGCCTTTAAATGAATCAAAACAATCGTCTCACCTAGACACAGAACAATATAAGAGGTACTTTGTTACATGGTTAAAAATATTCTTCATACAAATATATTTTCTTAAGACTAAAACAATATAGAAGTAAACAAAGTTTCTCAATATTTCTAATTTAACATACATTTTTTGTATAACTCGCAATGTTTATTGTCAATTATATTTTAAATTTCTGAAATTGCCCCTAATTAATTCCTTCTCTCAACTGAAGTTTTAATTTTAATTTTATGGATAAAAACAAATTTATATTTGTGTAATCTACGAGATTTTCCATTTATTAGTTGACCGTGTGAACGAGAAGAGAACTGTTCTAGTTCTTAATTTAAGAAGCTTAATAATACTGTAATTAATTTGTGCAAAAGGTACACATAAATCTATTTGCAGTTTTCTAATTCATATAAATTAGAGTAATATTTGCACTTAGATTCATTAATCGTGGTCGTTATATAACAATTTAACTTGGATTTTCCTAAAAGTATTCTATGTTATCTTATACAAAATGCTTTTAATACAACATCCTTTCCTTAGGCTAAATAAGAACGTGGAAATAAACAACGTTGCTTATTGAAATATCAAATTAACGTACGTTCTTAATGGTCTTTTGTCAATTATATTTTGCATGTCGTGTTATTATGACGTAATAAAATTATTTTTAGTAGTACTGTTAGATTATTGAAATTGGCCGTAATTAATGTCTTCAATTACATTTAATTTTGATTAGAATTTTTTAATTAAACATTTAAAAATAGATATAAGAAATGTTTTATTTTAAATGATCATGTAAAAGAGTTTGGAATTCTACTTCAATTTTCAATTTTAGATTACAATTAAGTTTACATATAGGAAACTATAATTAAATTACTTTTAAAGTACACAAAAATTGTGTTTAAAATCTACTTTATATTAATTAGAACAATTTTTTTCTTAGATTTAGCAATTGTAATTCTTATATAATAATATAGTTTCTTAGATGTACTTTATTTTATAATTCAAAGTAACTTTAATGCAAATACATTTTCTTAGACTAGATAAAAATGTCGAAATAAACAACGTTGCTTCTTGGAATATTTAATTTAATATACATATAATTTTGTGTTTAACTCTTAATGTCCTCTTGCCAATTAACATATTACACGTTGAACTTTAATATGCCATAATAAATTTACATTTATTAGGTTTCTAATTTTTGGAATTGCTTGTGATTAACTTCTTTTATTAAATTCAGTTCTAATTATAATTATATAGATAAGAATTTCAAACTATTATGTACCATATCAAGTAGTGTTCGAAGTAATTTATGAGATTTTCTGTTTACAGTTTAATCGTGTGAACGACAAAAGAAATCTACCACAAACCTTAATTTTAGATTATTAATACATATAGGAAGCCATAATTAAATTGCTTCTAAAGCATATAAAAGTTATGGTTGAAATTTTTTACTTCAAATTAATTGAAACGACCTTCTCACTCAGATTCGCAAACCTTGAGCTTTATAAAATATTACTTCGTTTTGTTGCCTGGTGCAAAGTAGCCTTAATACAAGTACGTTGTCTTAAGCTAAATAAACATGTGGAAGTAAAAGCTTTTATTTTAGATATATTTTTGTTTATAAGTCTTAACGCTCTCTTGTCAATTATATCACATGTGTTTTGAGCTTTTTGTCATAATAAAATTAATTTTATTGATATTTGTAAGATTTTAAATTGGCTGTCATTAGTTTCTACTCTTAAATATAATTTTAATTAAAATTAAAAATAAGATTTACATATAGGAATAATTACATATTATACAAAATTTGTCATTACAATTTTCTACCTAAAATTACTTAAGTGGCCTTTAAATAAATCAGGAGAATCTTTTCATTTAGATTCAGAACTCATGAAGTTTACATAATAATAAAGTTAAAGACACTTAAAGGTACTCTTTATTGTCTGATCCAAAATACCTTTAATACGACTGCATTTCCTTAGATGAACTAAGGATGTGGTGTCATGAAATTTTTGTGTAACATATATTTTTGTTTATAATAATACCTAATGCCCCTTTGTAAATTATATTTTACACGCGTTTTTATGTCAGAATAAAATTATGTTTGGCGGTACTATTAGATTAAATAAATTGGCCATTACCAATTTCTTCTCGTAAATATAGTTTTAGTTAGAACTTCTTAGATAAACATTTCAAATTGATATTTGCTATATCAGGTAATGTTAGAAGTAAACTAGGAAATGTTTTATTTACAAATTGATCGTGTAAACGAGAACAGAACTCTAACACTTAAATTCTTAATTTTTAATTATTAATAAGTTTACATATAGGATGTTGTAATTGAATTGCTCCTAAATTAAACAAAAATTATGTTTTAAATCTCTTTTAAATTAATTAAATCAATCTTCTTGCGTATATTCAGAAATTGCAATCCTTATATAATAATATAACTTAGATTTGCTGAGAAATAGTTTGTTGTCTGATTCATGTAACATTAATACAAATACATTTCTTTAGGTCAAATAAGAACGCGGAAGTAAACAATGCTGCTTCTTGAAATTTCTAACTTAATATACATATAGTTTGTGTATAACTTTTAATGCGTTCTTGGTAATTATATATTACATGTTGAATTTTTTACGTTGCAATAAAACTACTTTTATTAATGTTCTTAAATTTTTAAATTAGTTGTCATTACATTTTTTTGTTAAATTTATTTCTAATCATAATTGCATAGACAAAAATTTCAAATTAATATTTGCCATATCAAATAATGATAGAAGTATTTACAAAGTTTTCTATTTACAGATTGATCATGCAAACGGGAAAAGGGATTTACCGCAATCTTTAATTTTAGGTTATTAGTACATATAGTAAGCTGTAAATTAATTGCTTTTAAACTATATAAAAATTATGTTTGAAATTTTTTGCTTTAAATTAATTGAAACGATCTGCTCATTAAAATTCAGAAATTGTCGGCTTTATATATTTTTTAAAGGTACTTTTTACTTTCCTTATTACGAATACGTTTTCTTAAACCAAATAAAAATGAGGAACTAAACAACGTTTTTCCTTGAAATTTATATTTCGAAATAAATTTTTGTGTATAAGTAATGGACACCTTGATGATCTATTATCTCATCACACAAATATTTGACCGTCAACGTAAAATGAGAAAACCTTGAGAGGACCAAGACCAGTAATGATACCAAAAATCATTTTATTTGGTTTAGCCGTTTTGGCATAATGTGCGGACATACATCGTTACATTTTGTTTTATGTATATAGAAAATTTTCTTAAAAAGGCTTAAGGGATATCTAAATCAATTAGATCAGTCTTTCCATTTGGATTCAGAAATTGTGACTTTTATACAATATTATAACTTGGATGTCCTTAGAGGTACTCTTTACTGCATGATCTAAAATACTCTTTAATTATTAATACATTATTTCTTGTCAGTTATATTTTACATGTTGAATTTTTATGCTGTAACAAAATTACTATCATTTTTGAAATTGGTTGTCATTAATTTCTTCCTTTAAATTTAGTACTAATTAAAATTACGCAGATAAAAATTTGTAATTAATATTGGGCATATCAGATAAGGTTAGACGCAATCTAAGAGGTTTTCCGTCTGTAGATTGATGGTGCGAAATAAATATTAATTTAAAGTTTTTAATATGTTTACGTATAGTAATATGTAATTAATTTGTGCAAAAATGATACAGAGAATATGTACGAAAATTTTCTATTATAAATTAATTGAAACGATCTTCTCACTTAGATTCAGAAATCTTAAGCTCTATACATTATTGTAAGTTAATCTTTCTCAGAGATAATCTCTTTTTGTCCGATTCAAAATACCTTTAATACAAATATATTTCTTTAAGCCACATAAGGATGTGGAAGTAAAAAATTGAAATTCCTATTTTGATATAAATTTTTTGTGTGTAACTTATTATATAATGCTCTTTTGTCTATTATATTTTACATTATTTGAACTTTTATATTGTAATAAAATAACTTCTTTGGTGTTTTCACATTTTTAAATTAGCTGTCATTAGTTTCTTCTCTTTAATTAATCTCAAAGATTTTTCATCCATAAATAGATCGTGTGGATGAAAAAAAGCTATTTTCTTCTTTATATAAGGTTTGTCATAAATTTACATACTGCAAATTATAATTCATTCGGGTAAAGGATATAACAAAATTATGTGTGAAATTATCTACTTGAAAAGTGACCTCTAAATTAATTAGATCGATCTTCTCACTGGGATTCAGAGATCGTCACGTTTATGCAATATTAAAACTTAGATTTTCTTACCTGTAGGGGTATTTTGGGATAGGTATTCTTTGTTCTGTTTCAAAATAACCTTCATTATTTATACACTAGCCGGCTAGCGTCGCCTTCGGCTCCCCTTCTTCATATAGCCCTGCGAGACTCTACCACGTGGAAGTGTAAGGACTTAACCTGTAGCCGAGTACCGTTACAGAGCTGAGGACGCTTAAGGGTACGTGGCAGCATAACTGGAGACCCTACTTTTAAAGTCGGAACATAAGGTGATAGTCCAGGAGGGTTGCGACTGTTGACTCTTTCAACTACGATACTGATTTTTAGTGTCTAGACTTGACTTATTGTCCTTAGTTTAACACTGAAAACGCTGTTTCTAACTATCACAGATCAAAAATTATAAGGCGTGATAACTTTGACCTTCAGTTTAGCCTCTGTGGGGAGTCGGATTTAAAATTCCCTAAACACGGGTTCTTTCAATTTGGCCGAAGATCATTCCTGCCAAGTTTCAGGTTTTTAATTCGAGCCGTTTTTAAAAAAGCCTAAAACTTTGGACCCCAATAGATCCCCTTGGAGGGCGAATTTTAAAAAATCCTTTTTTAGTATGTATATTTTTCATGTTGAATGTATATGTTGTAATAAAATTACTAGGTGTGCTATTATTGCATTTAGAAATTGATTGTAATTAATTTCCTTTTTAGATATATTTCTAATTATAATTACGTAGATAACAATTTTTAATTGTTATTTGGCATATCGAGTAGTATTAGAAGTAATCTAAAAAAAAATTCATCTATAGATTGATTATGTTAACGAGACGAGAAGTCTACCCTAATTCTTAATTTAAAATTATTAATATTTTTTACTTAAGATGACTTAAGTAACCTCTAATCTAATTAGGGCAATAACAGTTAGAATCTAGTAGGCAGATCAGATCGCTTAAAACGCTCGAGTCTTTTGGGTTCGTTGTTATATTCCATAAGGTGCTGCACGGAAGGGTTGGGATGAGCGAACAGCCTGTCTTTATATCTCTCACTGAGATTTTTAATTTCACTTTTCAGTGTGGGAATTTGTAGGTCACTTAAAATCACATTATTGGGGACGTACCATGGCGCATCAACGATCATTCTGAGTACCTTGCTTTGGAAGTTGGAGGTAGCTGCAGTACCCCACAAGGAAATCCCATAGGTCTAAATAGGTTTGAGAACTATTTTGTAAATTAACAGTTTATTTTCTAATGATAACTTGGATTTTCTGCTGATAATCCAGTATAACTTTTGGAGTTGAAGTCCGAGTTGCTTGCGTTTGGTGAATATATGATTTCTCCAGGTCAGTCTCCTGTCTAAATGCAGCCCCAAATATTTAACTGTCTCTGTATGTGGTAGTTAATGACCATTGAAAGTTACTGGAGAACAGTTATCTTTTCTCATAGTGAATGTGATGTGTTGTGACTTAGATTCATTCACTTTGATTCGCCATTTACGAGCCCACAATTGAATTTTGTTAAGGTGAGCCTGAAGGTATCTTGAAGCAGCTTGTGGGTTGATACGAGAGGCTAGAATAGCCATATCGTCTGCATAGGTCGCAGATGTCGTTAGACGAGATGTAGGTAGGTCTGCTGTGTAGATCAGCTACAATATTGGACCCAAAGCACTGCCCTGAAGCACGCCAGAGGAGATGGGGTGGATGTTTGTAGTTTCGTCTATATATTTTATTAAAAAGTGCTTATTTGTTAAGTAGGATCTCAGGAGTTCGTACATCTGCTAGGGTAATTGTTTTTTAGTTTGTAGCATAAACCTAGATGCCAGACTCCGTCAAAAGCTTGTTTGACGTCTAGGAACGCTGCAGAACAATACCTTTTTGCCTCAAGGTCTCTGTAGATCATGTCAGTTATTCTGTGCACCTGCTCCACAGTGCCATGTTGTTTGCGAAAACCAAATTGATGTTTAGGAATTAGTTCTTGGTTGTCTAAAATTGGCATTAATCTGTTCAGAATCAGCTTTTCAAGGATTTTTGCCAGAAGGGGAGAATACTTATGGGTCTGTATGACGTAATTTTTGTTGGTGGTTTACCGGGTTTCAAAATCATTATTATTTGTGCTGTTTTCCATTGACTAGGGAAGTATTTGATTCTGAGAATAGAGTTATACAAGTAGGTAAGGACATATATAACTTTAGTAGGTAGTTCCTTGATGATTGTCCCAGTGATCAGGTCGTACACTGGAGATTTTTTTGTGTTAATCTTCTTGATTTCTTCTTTTATCTCGTTAATGGAGAAGGGTTTTATCGGTAGACTCATTTGGTACGGTGACTCTAGGAATTCCACAATTTTGGCCTATTCGTCTTGGAGTTGACAAGGGAAGGTTATGAATACTTTAGTTAGATTCCGCAAAGACCTCTGCCTTGTTCTTATTGCTGCGGACCCAGCTTCCATCTTCCAGCAGAATAGGGGCTACGTGTGGAATTGGTCTTTTAGTTTTCCGCGTCGCTTTCCAGAGCGGGTAGTTAGTTTGCTCATTAGCGCTGAGGTTTTCGATGTATCTCTGTATTTCATGATTCTTATGTTGGCTAAGAAGATTTTTTAGATGTTTGCTGGTCCTATTATGTTCTCGTTTGTCTTGTTCCGACCTGGTTAGTTGCCATCGTTGCCTGAGACGGCGTTTTTCTCGTATTTTGCCCTTTATGATGATAGGTGTATTGTTGTGATGTGAGGTGATGGACAGTTTAGGAGTAGCATCCCATGCTACATTTTGGATAAGTTCAGTAAGCGACGTTACAGCACTTTCATTGTCATATTCATTTTTTAGTGAAACATGTAGGTCTAACTGGTATTCAAGTCTTCGTTGAAAGTATTCCCAATCAGTTCTTTTCTTATGAAGTGCGGGTTGAGGTAGAATCTGCGTTACGAGTGAATTTAGAGTTATTGTGATGGCCGAGTGGTCAGCTGCTAGGTCAAAACAGGATGAGACCGTGCACTGTCGAGTGTTTATACCCTTAATGATTCCGAAGTCAACTAGGTCTGGCTTTTTTCGACGGTCAGTGGGCCAGTACGTAGGTTCTCCAGTGGATAACCAGGTGAGGTTGTTTATTTGTATGGCAGTCATTAAACGGCGTCCGTTGGTTCTTGTTAGACGTAAACCCCAATCTTCATGCTTAGCGTTATAGTCCCCTATAGTAATGAACCTATTACCTAGAGTCTTGAAAAAATGTGAGTAAGCTGTAGAGATGATTTGTTATTTCGGAGTACAGTATACAGCTTATTGTAACTTAAGTGTTTGCAATTTCTATGGAGACGTTGGTAGCCTGTATATGATTTTTTTGATATTTTGCTAGTTCATGATGTTTAATACTATTTTTAATAATTAGTGCTGTTCCTCCATGGGCTGTACCATCGGGGTGATTTGTTGAGTAAACAGTGTAATGTGGGAACTTAATGTAACTCATGGAAGTAAAGTGGGATTCAGATATGAGAAGTATGTCGACTCCGTGATTTTCGAGGAATATTTTGACTTCCTGAGCACGCTGACCTAGCCCATTGGCATTCCAAGCTACTATTTTTAACAGTTGTGAGTAAATTCATGGTGGTCCCTATTTGTGTGATGAGATTTTTCATCATATTCCGTAGTTCTTAGATACCTTTTGTTTGTTGGTTTGACTGGATTACTTGATATTGTGGTATGTTGTCTGAGGTATTGGCGGGGATAGGTAGTTCCAGATTTTTTTGCTTTGTCAGCGTATGTTACCGCTGCTGTTGTTTCAGAGTATGTATGGCCTTTTATATGAGTTGATATCATCTTTTCTTAATCTTGGGTAAAGTTTTTCTTGAAATTGTTTATGGACTAAGCAACCGCAGTAGTTGGCGGGATGATTTTCTTTGTAATTTACGCACTGTACTTTGTTGTCCTTAACTGTTCTTGGACACTCACCAGCAGGATTTCGAATTAATAAATATTTGACGTATTAGGTAGTGTTAAAAGTAATCTAAAAAAAATTTCCATTTACAGATTGATCATGTAAACGGGAAGATAACACTACCCCAATTCTCCATTTTAAATTATTAGTAATTTTACATATAGATAGTCGCAATTGAATTTCTTTTAAAATAAAAAAAGTTATGTTTTAAAATTACTTTAAATTAGAACAATCTTCTCATTTAGATTTATAAATCATGACCTTTACATAATAATATGCTGAGACTGCTTTACAGGTACTCTTTTTTGTATGATTCAAAACACCCTTAATCATTAATTCATACTCTCGCCAATTTTTTTTTAAATGTTCAACTTTTATGCCATAATAAAACTGCTTATACTATTATTTTTGATCATTTGGAACTAGCCGTCATTAATTTCTTTACTCAAATTAAATTTTAATTGGAATTGTATAGATAAAATTTCAAATTAAAGTTTGGTGGATTAATTAGTGTTTGAAGTAACCTATAAATTGATCGTGTTGACGAGAGAAACTGTATTCTAATTCTTCATTCGAGATATTTAATAGGTTTATATATAGCAAACTGTAATTAATTTAGGCAAAAGATATGACAAAATTATCTTTAAAATTATCTACTTGAAATGGCTTAAGTGACCTCTAAATTAATTAGATCAACCTTCTCACTGGATTCAGAAATCGTGACCTTTATACAATATTATAACTTGGATTTCCATAGAGGTACTCTTTGTTGCCTGATCCAAAATACCTTTAGTCATTAATACATGCTTTCTTATCAGCTATATTTTACAGATTTGAAATTGATTGTGATTCATTCCTTTTTTTAAATCTAGTTGTAACTATAATCACGTAGATAAAAATTTCAAATTGATACTTGGCATATCTAACAATCTAAGAGATTTTCCAACGATAGATTGATCCTGCTAACAATTTACATATAGGATGCAGTAATTAATTTATGCAAAACTTCCACAAAAGCTATGCTTAACATGTTTTACTTGCGGTTAATTAAATAACCTTTAAATTAATTAGGAAACTCTTGTCACTTATATACAAAACTTTTACCCGTTATAATTACTATGACTTTCTTAAGAATATTCTTTGTTGTCTGATTTAAGATACCCTTAATAAAACTACGTTTCTTTGTACAAATAAGAATGTAGAAATAAATAACATTGCTTTTTAAAATGTCTAATCTAACGTGTTTATGTAAAGCTCTTAATTGCTTTTTCGTCAATTATATTTTACGTGTTAAACTTTTATATCGTGTTAAAATTGCGCTTGGTAATATTGTTAGGTTAAAGAAGTTGGCTGCTATTTATTTCTTCTCTTAAATTTACGTTGCGCTAGAATTTTGTAGATAAAACTTTTTAATTAATATTTGGTACATTAGGCAGTGTTAGAAGTAATCTAAGAGTTTAATCACGTAAACGAGAAGAAAACTCTACCCCGGTTTTTAATTTTAAATTATTAATAAGTTTACATATAAAAAGCAGTAATTAAATTGCTCCTAAAGTAGACAAAAGTTGTGTTTGAAGTTTTCTACTATAAATTAATAAATTAATTAATTGTGACCCATATAGAGTAATGCAACTTACAATTTCTTATAGATGTACCCTTTGTTATCCGATTCAAAGTAACCTTTATACAAATACATTTCCTTAGATCAAATAAGAATGTGGTAGTAAACAACGCTGCTTCTTAAAATTTATAATTGAACGTACATCTTTGTGTATAACACTTAATACCCTCTTACCAATTGTATCTTATATGTTGAATTTTTATTATGTTGTAATAAAACTATTTTCTATTAGCGTTTTATATGATTGAAATTGCTTGTTATTAATTTCTTCTCTTTACTTTAGTTCTAATTGTAATTACGCTGGTACAAAGTTCAAATTTAAGTAGGCACATCAATTTGTGTTAGAAACAGTCCGGGATTTTCTATTTACAGCACTAGCATATATTTGCCCTATCAGAGTATTTTATATTGATTCCTTAAAAGAATAATAGCAACAGCTATAATTTTCTATTCAATTAGATAGCGGTAAGCATCTTTTATTTTCTAATTTATTGTTCTGTTCAAGGTTTAACTAATTGCATTTTTGTAATTAGTGTTCTATGGCTATACTGAGTATTAATTGATTTAGCACTTATTTCCACCGCTTCCGTTTCCGCTCCAGGCACGTCTAAGGAGCAAACCACATATTAATGTTGTCATTTAGAGGAGAACGCTTCTGGTTTTGCTCCAGCAGCCAGTCTATTAAACTTGTTAGACTTCTGTAATGTGGAACACCAGCCATATTGATCTGTTAGAGGAAAACATGGCTTTTGCCTCTGCTCCTTGGACGCTCTTATTTATTTTCACGTTTTCTTAGTGTATGTCGCTAAAATTCAGACTGTGGTTTCACGAATTTTTAATTTGTTATTCAAGAAATTTTATCTTGTGTTATTTTCAAACAAACTAAAACCGGACTTAGCTTATCAAGAAGATGTGTGCTGCTAGCGACAAACTTCCTCTTGTGTAAACTGTTTTATACACCAAAAAACTTGTTTTTAATTATGACCTAATTGACCTTTCTGTATTTATTTTTGATGTTTTATTAATCGTATTCGCCAGCAGCTTCTTAAATATGAAATTGTTTTTCATAGTCCCAAATAAAAGTGTGCTTTGATTGGAATTAACTCGCAGGTCCTCTTCAGGATTTCAACGCCCCAAACGACGATCTGAAGCGCGATTGCAGATCGACCCGCGCGGGCCGGTAAGCGCCCCAGCAGCTTAATTAGTCATAATTAACAACCATTAAAATTTACGACGGAGGTGACGGAATAACCCCGTTTACGTTTATTGCGCTCGCGGCGGTTCAGATAGCGGCTACAAGGTTGTTTTAAAGTCTTTTAATTTCCAGCCGTCACGCACAGGGGGGTTAAGAAGGCGCTGCCGAAGTGGCCGTTAAGCCGATTGCGCGATAACTGCATGTGTGTTGACTTCGGCGCTTGCTGCTGAAAGGTGCCATTGCGGCCGTAATTATGCGCTCATGGACTGGTTGCTTGTTTTAGAGCCTTACAAGGATTAGCGGGGCCATTTAAATTCCTCCTTAATTTTAAACGCAGCTGTAAAGAAAACTAATCGTTAAACCTGATTGCGTTTGCTAATTGAAAAGTTTATGAGTTGGCAATTGGTGGTATTTAACTTTTTTACTGTTTTTCTTCAAACCAGACCTTTTTCATTCATGTTTACATATAATATAAAGAATACTAATTGAACACGTTAATTACGTAAAAATGCATGCAGCAGATCTTTAATCATTCTAGGATAATAAATATATTAATGACTTTATAATAACTAGGTCATTTAAGTACTGGTTATTTTGGTTGCATGCTTTTTTAAAAGCATCGATTTTAGTTTTGTTCTCTTTTTCATTATCTAAGATTAATGATTACGTTTTATTTTTATTTTTATAGCTTTTTATTTTTAATTTTATTTAATAAATGGCCTTTTTCATTGGTTATAAAGTAATCGTCGTCTACGTGCAAATAAAACATGGCTAGCAAAAGTTCAAAACCTCATTAAATGTTTTCATACTTTGATCCTGAACAGGCACTAAGGTGCATTAGGGCGTAATTTGATTTATCACTAGAATTGTTGACAATTCTAATCCAAGATGTAAAAGTAAAAATGTTGGGCAGCCTTTTTCTGGCAATAATGTTGGTTTGTTTTGATACTTTTCTGATATGTTACGTACAAGGGCCTTTATAACTCTAACTCTGCTGCTGATACGTAAGTAATATTTTTATTTCATTTTTATCATAACTAAATATCTAATTGTTCCTTCAGTTGAAGCCTGATTATAGTCTACTGAAAATAGACTGATCTACCTATGAACCTTTTGAATTTTTTATCGTAGAAGGGTGGTTTTAGTTTTCTCTCTGTATAGGCTCTCTTAGTATGTGGTGAATAATAATAATACAACGGAAAATATTCTGCTCCAATTGTCTGTCTTGTAACACGTAATTGTGACTTTTAGTTGTCGGTGTAACGTTTTTACTAATTGGTTGGTTTGTGGGTGCTACGCTATTAATGTGCGTCTGTTGCGGTCTTCACTTATCGGCAGTAGTGCTGCGAGCGTCTTAGGATATTTCAACGTGATCGTTTAGACCACAGTAGTGCAAACTTACTCGAGGTACTGACGGTACATGAAGTGGCGCCGACCGATACAATACTCATGAGATTTCAAATTTTAATTTAATTTATTTTTATTTTGTCGCACATTTTAATATCTGGGGCACCAATAAGTGATTATAGGACTTATAATTAATTGTTATATTAGAATCGCGTATTTAGTTTTTAGGGGCGATTTACGGTTATGAGTTGGTAGATCATCCTAAGCGGCAGTAGCAGTCGTTTGATTTATTGTTGATATGGCAGCTCGAAGTAAGTCTCCTGTTAAGATAAAGAATCAGAAGGGTTCCATTATATTGTGAGATTGTTTATTGTTATTTTGCGGGAGTTATCTGGTCTCCGGCTTTATTTCGCATTTATGTGGAATGATCGCATTGTTCCATTTGTTAAACCATTCAAGGGTTTGATTTATAGTTAGTTGGAGGTTGTGCGCTGCAGTGGTTATGTCATTGTGTTGCGCTATTAGGAATGTGCCTTCATCAAACATCGAAATTGTTGAATTAGGCAGTTGTGGTATATCGCTCACATAGATGTTAAAGAGAAGTGGAGTCAGTATAGGACCCTGGAGAACGTTGGCAGTAATATCTAAAGTGTCCGAAATTTTTGATTTGTTTTTTATGGAGAATATTCCTTAGGTTTTTAATGATGCTTATAATTTTTATTAGATAGGCAGGAAGTTTCAGGTGTAATAATTTGTAGATAGGACCGTTGGTTTAGACTTTGTCGATTGCTTTGGATATGTCAACTACAGAGTGAAGTTTGTTTTCATAGTATTCTTCTAGTGGCGTTCCAGATTGTTCAATCATTGGGCTGTAGTTCTTCGAAATATTATCTGTAGTTGGAGATTCTATAGTTGGTGAGTTTCCATTTGACCCTATGTGTAAATTGGTTAAGCAATGTTTTCGTTTGAGGATTTCGATTGTTTATCCAGGCTTTAAATAGAGGATGTGTAAGGGTGAGTGTGTTTACGTAAGTGTACTTTTTATGGATGGGTTTGTTGTAGATTCTTTTACCGCTAGTTTGATGTTTGCTTCAAAATTGTTTATAATCAAGATCTGCTTTAGTATTAAGTGCTGGGGGTGGTTCCAGTTTGCTACCTAACTGTGTTGACATTCGTTCTAATTGATTTTGCCGGTAATTAATGTTGGAGGTTTTTATAAATAAAATGTGCTTAGGAAAGAAATTAAAACGTGGAGGTGGTTTGAATCAAGTTCATGAAAAATGTCTGGTGGTCAATTTTTTTGATAAGGTTAAGTTGGTTCTCTAGGAGCGACGACTTGAATGCCTAGCTGTGTGGTGTAACCTAGGAATCATCCGACATTTCCAAGTTGTGCTGTTAAAATTAAAGTTTCTTTCAGTATGGTTGGTTCATTAGAAAAGCGGGCGCGGATATCTGTTTCTGTCAATTCTTATTCTGTTGCTTGTATGCGCGTATAATTATTGTATAAGTGAGCTCTTGCCATTGAATGTTATTTTGGCTGTTATAGCTTCTAATGTGGTAAGTTGTGGGGGTTGTAGTTCGGTTAGTTAAAGATGTCGTTTACCAATGATTACTACTCCCGAGGCTATTCTCATCCTCTGTTTTTCTGCAAATATCTGGAATTTTGAAGTTTCTATTATTAATCATATGAGTGCATTAGAAAGTAGGGCTGGTATTAACGAATAAATAAATATCTTTATTTGGTCCATATGGGGTGTTATTAATTCAATGATTATTTAGATGGATACTACTAATTGGTGTATTCCCGGTGTTGGATGTATTAGTTTGTGGGGCGTTAGATTGGGTCTTGACTGTTGATGTAGTTGTTTGGCGTATGTATTTGGGCGTTGAATATAAGGGTGTTGGTTGATATTTAATTGATTTCGTGTACTTTGCAGTTTACTTTCAGGCAATCTTTAAAATGATGATTACACGTGTACTTGACTCATCAAGTAGTTTGTCGTGTGACTATATCTTTGGCAGCGTGTGTATTGTGGTACGTCGCGAGGTTTGTGTCAGTTTGACTGCCACTGAAGTTCAGTCGGGTAAGATTAAAAATGTCATTTTCGGTACAGCCTTTTTTGAGTTCAACAATAATAAATAGCATGGGCTTTTATCCTTGTTTAGCATCCGCACAACTTTTAAAACAGAATATTTCTTTACGCAAAGTTCGGTCATGATTTCCTGTTCTGTTATTAATAAAGAAATCCTCTAATTGCTGCAAAGAGATTAGTGTTTTAGCGTTTTTTGAAGTGTGGCAATAGTCGCTTGATGTTAAGAGATTAATTTGGAGAAATGTCCTTGTATGATAAAAAAAATTATGTTTTTTAACAAGTTTTGTAATATCTTTTATTGCGTCCTTCTGCGTGCAGACAAAGCGGCAACATTCTTAAATTTGCTGTGGTTATCGTTTGTTTTTCGCTGTTGCCAGTATTGTTTTGAGGTCCTTTATCGGTAACGTAATTTTTGTTGCGTAATACGAATTCTTCATTGTTAAGGTAGCATTTTTTATTACGAATTGTTTGAGGCGATTGGTTTTCCCGTTTTCTGTTTATGGTTGTGATGTCCATTAATTTTGCTTGTAGATTAGACAGGTAGTGGTTGTTATTCGTTGTCATTGTAGTTTTTATTTTACCAAATCTTCCCGTGGAGAGATACGGCTTTGAAAATGTGTTTGATCTTATTTATGAATGTGTTTGCAAATACTCACTGTTAAAATATAAACAGTTTATTTGTATATGCGCGGATAACCACTGATTACGCTAAACAGAGGTATTTTGCCGACAGCTCGTGGTCACGGCCCGCACAAGACTCGTTCTACCTGTCTAAAATGCTTCCATTACTTCTATTAGCCGGATGTGTGTTTTTAAAGGTGGCTTATATTTAAAAAATAATCAATATATTTACAATTCAATAATTACAATTCATAAAATTTTAAACCATTAATAAATATTTTTTACAGGTTTTGTAATATTAGTAGTAGGATTATCTTTGTTCAAGTTTTCGACCCGATTTTAAGTTTTACTTCTATTTGTGTTATTTTTAAATATTTTTTAAAGTTATAAAAAGGTTATCTATTAATAGTTCCAAAGCTAAGAAGAGATTAATAAGAATAATTTGTTTTTTCTGATAAAATCTTCAAATGAAGGAGTAATTTATGCTTACAACTCTCTATGTACAATTAATTATTAGGATGAAATAAGTTTTTTATAGTACTGTACATGAAATTAGAGAAATCTTTCAAGTTTTAGTCACGACACTACCAAGATTTGACGAGTTTTTTTATTAGCAACTTTGCTCTGTTATTGGTTCCAAAGCAGCGTCAATGTAGTTTCGAAACTTGTTTATAAGAACGTGTAAGGTCAGGAGTAGACATAGGAGATCACCGTATTTATAGAGAACAAGAAAACCCCGCAGGCTTCGTCGACGAAGCCTGATCTAGACGCCAGGCAGTCGTGTAGAACAGTTTACATGTTTTGCGTACATTTAACACTACAAACAATAGAAACATTGGGAGTACATGAAAACTTTCATATTTGAGCATTACAAATGCCACCAATGTAATTTAGCATTGCAGTCACGGTGTTTATTAAAGAGAGGAGTAAACACAATAAAAACCAAACAGCATAACAACAGTCATCATCTGGTTTTCTGCGACAGTAACCAAAATATTTAAATAATTCAAAAACGGTTAAAGTTAGAAGGCTGATTTTTGCGCCGAATTAGCAAATATAGTTGTGAGTGTGGTGTGCAAGTTTCAAGGAAATCGGTTGAAGCGTCTGGAAAGAGACAGAATTATACGTTTAGAAAGTTAGGGAGATAAGACAAATACCACTTAAAGATTGTCTTCATTTAGTTAGTGTTAAGGTGAGAGAACAGCTTACTGAAGTATAAACTTGCCATCAACTTTAAGTTAGAGAAATTAACACCATTTTATATTCTGTATTTTAAAACATAAAACACCTATTGCTCTATAATTGTCCTTTATAAATTGGCGCACGTGGTTGGCACCTGGCCTGTCACAAACGGACCTACAACCTATATTTTTAATTTTCAGTTTGATCTTATAGCTTAGGAGTTACAAGAAGATTAATTTGTAATACCTCTGTATTGGTTATATATTTAAAGCATAATGGGCTTATTTGTTTACCAGACATCAGTAAATAGGTTTTATATTATTTTTAGTATAGACACATCACCACGAAGGCCATTAAGTGATCAGCTGGATTACCTGTGAACATGGCGAAAAAGCAACTTTATTTAGTGTCAGAAGGGAATTTTGACTCACTATAATTATACATTGTTTTCTGATCTTTAATGTTAGTAATCAAAATCCAAAACAGTGGTTTATCTTGTTAAGCTAAACGTAATCTCTTTTTGCAGTTGAATGAATAAAGAGTTAAAATTAAAAAAGAGGAAGATTCAAGTGCTTGGATAGGTGAGCACTTAAATATTTTGACTTATTGTAACAAGCAACAGACTGGTTCTTGACTTAGAACAAATTTTATCAAAATAGTGCAAACACTGTCAATATTTAAATATAAACTAACAGTGAATTATCTTCAAAAACAGTTTCGAATTTTCCTAGTTAAATCTACTTTATGTAGTTATCCTACACATCGTAATACTAATGCACATAATTTTAAACATTAAATTATTCTTCTTTGTGACTCATTTTTTATTGATTATAAATGCTCCTTTACTGAAAACATTTAAACTATGGTTAAAAATAGTACAGACGCAAATAGCAGTTTATATTTCCAACATATTTTTTTAAAACCCGTAAATAATCGCCTTACTAAAGGGGTGTTAACTATTTTTTTTTATTTTGCAATGTGTACTCTAAATAATATGTGTAAGTGAATGATGTTTCAATTTGCTATTCTGTGTATTTTGTGCTGCAGCATGAACAATGAAAATGATTTACAAATGGGGTAGTAAAACAGTTAAGCTACAAATCTGCTACCAACAGGTGTAATGCATTATTAACAATACGTTTATTCACGCGTCTGGACTTTACATTTAAACATCCATTATTTAGTGTATTTTACATGATATATATATTTTAAGTACATAACGTGTTTTTGCTCTAAGCGAGCAATTAGTAGTTTCCACTTAAATAATTTGATAGATCCGCCATTAATAACTTTCAAAGAGAAACATTAAAAAATAATTATTTATATATTGCTTTTTACTGAAAATTCTTTATTTAAATATTTTAAATTTAAACGTATACCTTAAAAATCAACATATTTGTAATAAAACAGAGAATGGGAACTATAATATATTCCATAAGATTTTTATTTTATTTGACTGAAGGTACAAAATATTCGGGGATGTACTGCTAACACTAATTTTTATTTCAAAGTTTTATGACAATATTAAATAATTTTAAATAAATATAACTTATAAGAAAATATATATTTGACTTTAAGTTGTAGAAAACAAATTAAATTCATTTTAGTTACATGTACTCTGCCTCTAGGGGTAATATTATATTAGACTTTTTACATTTTATGACCACCGTGCAGCAGCGGTAACAAAATATTTATTCTCTTTTTAAATAACCGGGTGACTCAACTTTGAAATAAATATAAAGGTACGTGACACAATTGCAAATCATCACACGCATACACACATACCTTTTAGTCCGGGCTTTACAAAAACAAAATAAATATTTATCTAGCTATCTTTTTAAATTTGTATGTAACACGAAATTACTAATGTACTAAATTTTAATTTTGTGACACGGATGTTACATTAGAGCAAAGACATAAGATAATGTTGAAAAGATACTAAAAGGCAACTTATTAAAATAAAAAAAATATTTAATATTATCCGTCAAAGAAGTGAAATAATAATTTATTTTGTAAAACCAGGCCTAAATGAAGCTGTTATTCCCATCGATTCTTTGTAAATGTCGTTTAACGGTTATCCGAAATAAACCTCGTTCGAGAAATGAAAAATTTAATTAAAACAACTTATAATTTGTTGATTCTTACAACTCTTATACCAATATATTAGATCTAATATTTTCTCTTATTTGTAATGTAATGATTCTAAAAGTTCTTATCCCTAATTTTACCAAAACGCTTTAAAAGCATCGTCTACCATCGCCTTTCCGGATTCAGTGGCAATTTTTTAATATTTTTTTCCAAATATGCTTAAAAGATCTCAATATTTTTGTTCTCTTGGGGCGAATTAAATATTTTTTCTGAAATAGTAACGTGAAACTTTTTAATTTTATTTGCGTGGCTGGATTACCTTCTTAAAGATAACCTCAATTTCTTCGGTCAAAATTAGCCCATTTCTATGGCTAAGACTACTCGTATAAGTGTATGGTCGTTTTCACTAACAACTTATTATATAAAATACTGTTTTGTAAACCTGATAGCTTTTTTAAATGTATACAGCAATTCTTTAAGATTTATTGCATGTATGAACTTTTGTTTGTTTACTAAGAGAAATTTGTGCCGCGCTTTTTGGATCATCTTAGCAATAATTCGAAAAATATTTGTCTTGCAAAGAACTCGCTTTTTTACACAGCATTTTTAAATTTTAATTTGAAGGGCAACATTGCTTTTGTCATAATCTACCAAATGAAAATGGCTATTAAAATTGCTCATTAGATCATACGAGATAAGTAAAAAAATTGACTTCCTATTTCTCAGACGGCGTTCAGTCGAGCCATAAATAATAAAAAATTATAAGTACATAAATTATATATATTTGATTGTAAGATAGTGGTCATAGCTTGATTTTATCATATCAATAGCTTTACAGCATCATAACAGCATGAAAAAGTTATAATAAACTTATTTTTGAAAAAATGTGTTGTCTTTATGATTTGCCATCCATTACGTAACTTCTCAATATTAAGTTTGTTAATTTACCGAGACTGCACTTAATACTCATAATAGAAGGATAAAAAACGATTAATACCCAAAAAATACCTGAACCAAATTTTTTAGAATACTGTAGCAATTGTGTTGTCTTATAATTATATATAAATTTGCGGTTTCCTAGTGCCCAACTTGATTTCTAATATATTATTTTGTTTTATTTAGTTATAGACACAGAATGTAATTAACAAATAATACTTCTTTCAGTTCACGAACTTTAAATCAATTTTTCTTAACAACTTAATCATGTTCTACCCAACTTCTATAATTAAATTCTGAATTTTATAATAAAAATAATTTCTGAAACCCATAAATGTTCTTACTTTTGGCATTTGTTAATACTGATTATCACATAATATGGCAAATATGACCGACTCCAGTCGAAGATTTTATACAGTTTAAAAATAATCATAGGAAAATTTTTCCAATAATCTATTTACTGGTTTTATTCATAAAATTGGTGCTGTTTAATGTAATTGAGATCTTAAGGCTGTCATTTGTAATTAAAGTTAGTTTTACTTTAAAAACCACATTTTCCTTCTGCCACGACTGTTGGAGTAAAGTTTTCAATTTTTCTTCCTGATACAAAGCCATAGTCATTAAATTTCATGAAAGTTTGCCTAAAGAAGTAATTGCATCCAGGTAAACCATGGTTCAAGATTTTAGTACTTATCAAACCATTCTCGATGTACGAAGTGCGTGTTCAAGTTCTGAGGTCTCCAATTGTTTTTTTGAAAAAGTTCTTATTGAAGAAAGTTGAAACTTTAGTAACTTCTTAATGTAGTTTCCTTCTATAGTTACGTATTTCTCACAACGCCGATGATTCTATGGCTGCTAAGAACACTTCTTTAGGAGCGTGTTTCGCTCACTGGAAAATCGTAATATAACAGCGGCTAGATTGGAAAATGACGGGCCATGGAAAAGATCCTTCATGGTCGAAAATTTATAGCGTCATCACGTGTCGACATGTTTTAAGACATTGTCACCCACGCAGCCTTGTATGCGTCGGTCAGCACTTGCGAGACCCACCTTAAAGAAACTTTCGCATTTTCAGATCATTATGCAAAATGTACTTCACAGATCCATCACAACTTGCTCCACTCGCGCAATTATGGTTTCGGTCCAGCTGATTTGTGGCCGAGGCTGCTTTTGTTCATTGTCATACAACTCTTAGCCTTCTTTAAACTTTTGCACCCACAAACGCATAAATTTAACATCCATTTTATAATAGGTTGTTTGCAAATTTTCCGCTGTTTGGCTATTTAAATATAATTGTATTAATGATACCGAATCAAAACAATACAAAACAATTAATCAAAGCATTTTCCCTCAACATAGATTACTTTCTGCCATTTTCCAGCAATTTTATGATCTCTCGGCGGTAATAGCTTGCATTTTCTGAATCAAAAATCCACGAACAGACCAAAAGACGCAAAGCAACGCTTTCTTCTGTCGGAAGTCTTTCTTTGATGTTCCAGTTGGCTTTGCTCCTGGTTTAACTCCACTCATCATATGAATCCGGATTCTTGTAGCTTACTCACTTTTCGTCCCCGTAACCAAGCAATTCGCCAAAAATGGATTCTCATTTTGACGGTCCAGCAAAATGTAAGAATAACTCACTCGCTTGGTCTTTTGACGATCCGTGAGTTCATGGGGCACCCAGCGCGTCTTTTTCCAAACCTTTCCAAACTCATTCAAAATGTCAAAAATCGTGCTGTTGTTGCATTCAAATTGATCGGCCAACATACGCGTTGTCAACGGTAGAGAATTTCAATTGCTGCAAGGACCGCATTTTGATTGATTTCTCGTGGTCGACCGAGGTCTTCGCTACCAGATCTAAGTTCTCTAACGCGATTCCGAACCGTTGTCTCTCCAACTGTACTTGCACTCCAAGCCACAATAATTCGGCGACAAGCTTCAGCCGCACTTGAACCCAACTTGTACTCATGTAACTTCAAAATAGTTTTTGCTCACAGAAAAGCTCCATCTGGTATAAATATATAAGTGTTATATATCCAAATGTGCGGAAAAGCGCAAGCTTTCAAACGGCACTACAAACATGCAATAATATTGCAAAATTATATCAAAATATATATTAAAATAACCAAATAGCAGGTAATTTCCGAACAACCTAGTAGCAACCACGCAAGAGAAGAAAACGGATTATTACACTAAACTTCGCCATTTGAACTATACAAAACAACACTCTCTGCAATAGGCGGTAATTGTACCTGTGTGTATTGTATGGTGTATTACAAATTTAGAAGTGTTTCTGCGTTTTTAAAAATTAACTGCATCTTTCTACTTACTCTCACTTCCGAGGAAAACTAAAAAGTAAAATACAAACATTTTTAGAAAAAACTAGAAGTTAATTTCTTCTTTCAAAACACCTTGAGAGATCTATTATTACAAACTTTGGAACTGAAACCTGAGTATTTCTATTTGTTAAACATATATACTTAATTTGTAGTAGAAAGTGAAAATCTCGAATTAATTGAGCCTTTAAATGTGTCAAAAAATTTACACTTTCTTTATAAATTTCATTATAGTGATTTAAGTTCCGTTTACACATTTTTTTAAAATTTTTTACCGCCTATTTGCATACAAAGTTTTAAATGTTTATCTGTGTGTCTGACTAACATCATTTTTTCAGACATTCTATGAAATTGAAGAAAACTGGTCAGACGACAATACTCTCGTTATGATAGTGTAATTTGAACTTATGTTTTTTGAGAACTAGATAGGTGCTTTACAAGCTTGCTCTACTAGAATTTAATAATAAAAAAAAAATTAAGTTGTGTTTTTAACAGTCCATGGTGGCCCATATGAAAGGTTGCATTGCAATTTTTAATTTTTTAATTGCTTTTATAATTTTTTTTATTGAACACTAAATTATACAATCTCCAATAAAATAAATAGAAAATGATACTGGAGAAATGGCCACCTCGGCTCCGGTTGCAAAACTTGGATATCACAAAATTTGAGTTACAATGGTCTAGCTAATTCCAAAACCAACTGTTTGTGAATAACGTACAGCCGGGAACATAGGTAAACCTAGAAAAAGAAGTCACTTGATGTTGAAATTTCATGAAATTATGCAATCAGGGAGTTATTGATGTATCAAATCGACTGTTCTTGAGCTGCGTGGCAGGTAACGTCATTATGGGTCTAAATTTATGTTTTCCAGCTGGTGCTAGAAGATTAGATTCTCTTGTAATAATAAAGATCGCTATTTACAGTCATAGCATTTTCAGCGTAATTTTCAAACCTGCCCTAATTGCACAATAAACAGCAACTTGTTGAAGTGCATTTGGTTTTCGTGAGTTTTGTGGAACCTCACATATGACGATTTTGTTTTGTTGAAAACGAACTTTCGACTAAATTGAGGATTCACTTTAGGATACTCTAAAATCCAATTGACAAATTTTTGTCGGTGAGAAAGGTCAGTAGGTTTAGCTGTTGAGTCAGTTGAATTTTATATGCATCAATGTGAATGTCTTTAATAAAAGGGGGTGTTAAAAATGTTCAATTGTTGTGCACGACGCCGAGTCAATGTTTTCGGATTAGCACCGACACTTTGATGAACTATGGTTCTAACTATAACTATATATAAACTAAGTTTTGCAATCAGCTGTTTCATTTGATTTACTATTTCAACTAAAAAGTCCGCGGAATTTTTTGATCTTCTCCAAAAAACTTTCAACGAATACCAAATGCTTTTTAACAATAATAGCTCTTATTTTTTGCATAGGTTTTTATATTTTCTAATATTCAATCCTAGATGACAAACAAGAACAATAATGTGACTAAAAACAATATTTTCTAATTCTTATTTAATCTGTAACATTGTAGTAAAAAAATTGTAAACCAGCACACCGCAATATGAAGTACCTCGCTGCACAAGTATTGTTTATGTAATAGGAAATTCAGACTAGAAAGGCAAAAAATAATCTAGAAATACTTTTAAATTGGGCCCTGATGTTTAAATCGCATCTGTATGTATTTAGTATAACTGCGTATATATCATCTTTGTTTAAATAATGTAGTCTTACAATACCAAATGATCTCAGTTATACGTTTTGCACAGTTTAGTATTTAATTATATTTCTTTGCTCATTTAAAAATGAGACACTTCATATTGTAACGGATTTGCGAACGCTCCCCGTAACAGAGATGATCGACATTTGCATTGCGTGACGCTCGGCGCCCGATATTTCTAACAATGCAGCGTGCGCGCACATGTTTGCGAACATTCCACAAGGTATGAGCGCGGCGTTTCTCGAAGGTTCGCAGCTATTTGGGTATATCACTTAAAGAAATAAATATCAAGCGGCAAACCGCCGGGGCAGATTCCGAATTCAAACTCCGATTTTGGACGGGCAAAGTGGGCGAATCTAGACGAAAGCTGTGTTTACATAAATAATGTGCAGTTAGTTGTATGTATTGCATGTACATAAATAGTGTTACAAATTTGCATTATTTGTAAGTACAATAAATAAGTAGTTTTAAGTAAATTTGCACTTTTATTCATCACTGACAAGAGCAGAAACGTTACAATATAAAATGTTGGATATTTTATGATAAATTAAAAGTCTGTAACTTTTAACAAAAAAACATCAGTTTTACACAATAACAACTTGGTTTGGCGGCCTTTTCACCCTTGAACCGCTTTATATCGCGGCGGCATGTGGACCTTTGATATCAGCTACGTTTTGCCGTCGCACACAAACGGCATGGGCTTTTGCTCAGCCGAGGCATTCATGCCCGCAGCGCGGCCAGTAGTCGTGTCTTAGTCCGCTAAATAAATTCAGCCCGCAGCGCGGCCAGTACGGTCGTGTCTTCACCCGCAAGAAACATTTCGCATCCCCGCAAGCATTCACGCCACGCAGCGCGGCAATACGGTCTGTCTTAACCCGCATACATTCACGCATATTCAACACCCGCAAATATTCACGCATCGCAGCTCGCCAATTTGGTCGTGTCTCAACATCCCGCAGATACCAGATCCGCAACGCAGCGGTGGCCACCTTGTAATCGCCGACGAAGCCGAAGCCGAAGCCGATTCAGTGAGCGATTTGGCAATTCATTGGTTGATATCGGTAGCCGCCCCATCTGCAACGCGACGGCCGTTTAAGGACGATTTTGGCCTTATCGGCTGACCTTCCACTAAGGCCGTCTAGTTTCCACACCGCACCACGAGAGCGGCTATTTAACGCTCTCCATTTTTGGTCCTTAGACCGGATCGGTATCGTATCCCACACCGCATCACGAGAGCGGCTATTTACACGCCTGCCTCTCCACAACTGTTGACTTTATACTAAGGGCCAGCTAGCGAAAAAATGTGTTTTGTGAAAACCCGTAATTTTGTATTAATAGAAAAGACTTTAGTAGCCGAAATGGCAGTCTTGCAGTTAGCATAGTGTCAGTTTTATATATAGTTTTCACGGTCCGGAAAAAATAAAAATCTGTTTGTAAAAGATAGGGTAAATAAAGCAGCGTCAGTCGTATTACGTGAAATATTTTATTGTGGTGAAGAAGTATCGGCCAAATTCGTTTATAATTATCGTATAGAGTCAAATTTTTATCTCAAATCACAATCGAGTTAAATTTTTTTGTTACGCTTGAGCAACAAAGAAAGGAAATCCCTAGTCTGTACATCTTGCTGTACTCATCTATCAAGTTTCTCACTTTTACAATATTATAAAGATTGTTGATGTTTTTGGATCTGCGCCACACTAATACTCAAGAAGTCTTACATTTATTACCAATTTAGTTTCATCATATTTTGTTAATCAATCTTCGGGTAGCATTAATGTATTGCACTTTTTCAACCAAAAATTCAATGGAGTTTTGTAATATTTTACAGAATTTTAATAAACTTCCAATGCGTTTAAACAATAATAACTTGCTGTTTCTTCAAACAGCGCTTCATATTTAATAATCGGAAGAATCGTAGATTAAAGTATCAGAGTTTCCTCTGAAAAACAAGAACAAGTATAAAAGTTAAATCCGGCTTTCAATTTGGGCCACTATTTATACCATTACTATTTTCTGATTACATGTCTATAAGACCTATTTTCAAAAATAAATAAATAAATAAATTACAAAAAAACAAAGCGAATGTATAATAACTGTAATGGATTAGCTAATTACTTGTTTTACTAATTGTGCTTTCATAAATTGAATAATAGAGTTGTCAATACTTATTTTAAACGTTACTCTATTTGTAGTAATTTATATAATAATAATGGTAAGACTGTGGCCTCGCGTGGGAGCACGGCCTGCAAACTGAGAAGGTTAAGGCTCTCATATGTTCGCCCACTGTCATCAGATGCGAGGCGATGTGGCAAGCACCGCGCCTTAGATGACCGCTATTATTACCCCTTGTTCGAAGTCGTTCGGTGTCAGAAAACTCCATGATTGAACCTGAGTCCATTCGCACTGCAGCCACGTGCCTCAACGCCACGACCACGCTGACGATTTGTAATTTATATAAGTACATCATTTATAAATACAAAGAATGTGCTTAAAGATTTGAAATCCTCAAATAAAGCTTGAAGTACACAAAACAAAATAAATTTTTGCTCTAGATATATCTAGAAATGTCGAATACTTTATGACAGTTCAAAATGATACTATCGATTGGTAAAGCTTCCTCGAATGGGTAGCATATAGACTGTGGTAAATGTGAAGCAAGCAGCTTTTCTGTGGCAGTCACCACAATAATGCGTAATTCGATAAAATGAAGAAGTCACTTTAGGGTGGTTTTGAAAATGGTTTTTCGAAAACGTTTACTTAATTCGCAAAATGCGTAAAATACTGGCTTGAAGTTGATAGTCTTCTGGGATTCCGTTCCTAAAATTTTAGGTGATCATTGGATTTCTTCCAATAGAGGTTTCTTTCGGTTGCGTTCTTCATATTTTAAAAATTAATATTATAGTATTATTCAAAGCAAAAGGTTTCACCCGTTGTGAGCATTGCTTTGTTGCAGAGAGAACTTGCCCTGGATAAATAAAAAATGAATATCAAAATATACTTTTTCTTGAGTAAAGGTTTAAATTCTTTTTCAATAGCCTGTATATACAACATTCAATCCCTCCAAAAGTATTTGTCCCCCTGCCTCGCTACATATGACAATGTTGATTAGTAAATAGAATGAAGTGCTATGTCTAACTAACAATTACACAATTTTTATTGCAATTCTATAAACCCAAATCTTCAAAAGTTTCTATTTTTTCTTTGAGTTTTAAAATATTTTGTTACATAACTTTCAGTTCAACTTCAAGTATGTGTCGAACTTATTGTTACCTTTATTAAACTTATTATTACAAAACGAAACTAGTAATTTTGGTTAATGGTATCTTGAAAGATTGCAAACATTAAGAATCTTAAGGGATTTAATATAATTATTAAGCTCTAAATACTCTCCAGCGTAAAATATTTAAAAATAAAATTTTTATTGCTACCCAAATTAAAAAACTTCTAGAAATATAAATTACAACGCATAAACATAAACTACAGTTATAAATAAATGCCAATGCGATGGGAATCAGTTCAAGGGGATTTGCTTTCTCATCGCCCGCCTGCCTACTCGCCTACGCAAACAAACAAAAACTGCCGACCAAGCAATGCGCTAAATAAATTTGCTGTAGCAAAATATGAAGCAATTTTATAAGTGGGGCAAAAAATATGCAGTTCGACTGATGAATTGCCTATAAAAGCGTCAACTGCTTCAGTTTTTGTGGAAAGGAAAAAGCAAATCTATTGAAGTGGCGTGCCGGTCTTTTATGCGTGCCTGTGAACGTCTCTTTTTGCTATTATGATTGATTTCAGCGAAATTCTATTTTGTAGTGAACGTACCAAATGCCATAATTGCATAAATCATAATATTAGGCGAAACTGTTTGTGATATCTTAAAATATATTATCCTAATATTGCTTCACTTCAAACTATAAGTAAAAATAATAAATTTTCTGTTTCTAGATATTTTAACCTTTTATTATTAATAGGAGAGCAGCTTGAAAAAAACTTCCGCTTAATTATCAACAGCAGAAACGTGTAGATACAAAACCTGTATTATATACATTAAAAACCTGCAAAATAAATTACTTTTTGGCACAATCGCCTTGTAAGTTAAGGCACTTGTCATAAAATGTACAAAGTTTGAAATTATTTCTACAGAAAACTCCCACGCCTAGAAATGAAGTCACTCACAGCATCTTAAAATACATAACAAACCTTTTTTCTGTACAACTTTATTACTGACTATAGATGGGCATGCACTTTTTGCCTGATCGTGCACGTTAGTGCGACTCCACTGTCGTACGTCGCCTTTACTCATCGCATTTTGTCCGTAAATATTACACAGTTTTCAATAAATTGTAGCTGTCAAAAGTTGCTGTGCAAACAGGAATCATATTACTGCACGCATTTCACATTTGGCGTGATTTTATGGCAGAGTTTATTTTCAATTGACCTGACGGACGAGTAAACAAATGTTTCTTTTCAAATTATTATTGTACTACGTCCGTTACACTTTCATAATTTAATCAACATTTTTCTTTAAATACATCCATATACTTATTTAAAGTCTTGTATTTGCTACAAATATATCATTTTGTTCACATTGCAGACGCCACTGGGTATTTGATACATTATTACTACAATTTTTTAATTAAATTACATAGATAAAATTTCATTGAACACAACTATTTATACTTTAAAACATTTCTAATGCAAATGAACTTAATACCAATTCTGATTAGTTTATTAGTATTGTTATCATACTTTTATATCTATATATGCACACTGCCATTTTGAGTTTCGAAATGAATACGCTAGAAAGAGTACCTGGGGAAGTGCTTCGAGGACCGGCCGGTTGGCCTAGAGTCAAAATTTGATATGAATTTTTCAATGTGGCCTATTTAAAGAGTTTTGGCTGAAGAAGTTTTTTAAAAAGTGTCGGGTGCTGAGTTGACTTAGATTTTTGGAGCTCAATTTTTCAAAACCGGCGCCAAGGTTTAAACTGTGTTTGGTGGACCTTGGGAAGTACTTTGGAATAATGCATACAAATTTGAGCTGAATCGCCTTTTTGACCGGTTTTTGGGCTCAAAAGCCCACTTTAGAGACCTTGAACCAGAACACGGCATATACGTGAAGAAAGATACCAAGGTAAACTATGTTTGAGAGAAATATACGAAAGTGTATTTTAAACTATTTTGTGTTTTAAGTCACTTTTGGTCAATGCTATCATTAGAAAGGGCTTACTTGGGGTAGGAGCTATAAAAGGGGTATAGTATGTTTTGTGTCTACGCGGTTAAGGAGATTTGCAATAAACAGCATTACCGGAAGATTCAGTTTCTCGATGGAGTTGTTCCCAATCAGTCTCTCGGTGTTTTGGAACAAGACGTGCTCAACATGGTTGCAATCTACAACCTGTGCTTTCAACCACTATTCATCGACGCAGAGAACTGGCTTCTGGTAGCAGCAGAAATGAACCTTCGTTTGAATGGCCCAAACGATTTTGCAAAAGAAGCTGAGAAATTGGACAAGAAACGCGAGGGATACTTTGAGAAAGTGGACGCAGTTTGGTTACTCTTGGACCATACCAGTTGAGAAGGGCAAAAGCGTACATTAAAGAAATACACAGCGACAGTCTTCGGATTTCCAGTGAAAAGGCCGAGTGTCGCTCCCGGCTACGACTTCGTTCGGGCAGTGTTTCGATCAGCACACAGCAGTGCCAAACAATGGAAAGCGTACGTGAAGTACGATTCTGAGAGGGCTGGATGGATGTCGATGCACTTGTCGTTCAGGACTACGGACAGTTGGTTGCTGTTCCCATGTAGCCGCGATTCTCGTGTATTTGGGACATGAACCAGTTGGATGAAGAGGAAAAGGTTATGATTGATAATGAGTATGTTATGAACGATGACGAAGATGTAATGAACTGAAGTGCTATAAGCAACCATATTATAATCAATTATTTGTTTGACTTTTCATGAATTAAATGAGTTTTGCATTACAAATTGTTCACTTTTGGTTATTTCAACTATTGCGAATCTCCGTAACCGTATAAGAAAGTCTACTTAACGCTGTTTAGGATGTGGCTCCATCTGTCACCGTTTTCAAGAAATTAAGATCTAAAAAGTCAAAAGTCAACTCAGCACCCCGACACTTTTTTAAAAAACTTCTTCAGCCAAAACCCTTTAAATCGATCACAATAAAGAGTCCATAACAAATTTTGACTCTAAGCCAACCGGCCGGTCCTCGTAGCCTTCCGCTGGTACTCTTTCTTTGCTGAATTCGTGGCAGACGGCTTGTGTTATCATCCGGCCTAAACTTGTCGCTTGTGAAAGGTTTTTTGCGTTAATTAAACACAAACAGTCATATTTGCAACGTTCAACAATGATAGTTTAACCCAATTATAAGAACTCTTTGGTTTTTTATACGTTATAACTTCTAAGTTACGAATCGTACTCGTTTCCAGTAATTAAGTAAAGAAAGATCTCATATTTTAAAATTTGCGCTTAAAGATTTCTTTGCGGTAAATTGCACTATAGCACAAGTAGCAGAAAGCTTTGCATGTTTTGGAATATAGGAAGTGTTTAACAAAGGAGCGTGCATTTCGATAACAGAATCGCTATTCTACAATGGAATCGACAGTTTAAGGATGCAGGTTTCTTGAGTAAGAATAAAGACCAAACGTTTATAACGAAACTGTGAAGAGAGTTCTGGAAAGTGTCTTACGTAACCCATAAAAATTTGAAGCAAAAATGACAACTTTATATTCCAGCGAGATAGAGCTCCATCTTGTTGGTGTTGGTTCTTTATATTAAAAATTTTTTTAATTTTTAAGTGTCTCATAAGTGAAAATTTCACGAACTGACTGGTATTTTTTACACACTTTTGCTTACATTTACGCGGAAGGAATATTTGAAACGAAACACTTAATCTGCTGCAAAACGATGAAGTTACAATAGCAAAAAATCTATGGGATAGAAGATAAAAAAATATTGTACGTAGCCTAAGTTGGCTTCAAAGTAAGTACCTTTAGATTCTATATACTTCTTCGGATGTGGCAAACCAGAAGACTTGCATTGGGCGGCTGATTTATCATTTTCGGATTTTATATTTTTTGAAGAAATATGGTACATTGATAGCAGTTTGAAGCAAATCATTAGCAATGCTTTGGCAACATTAGTCGTAGAAAGTATTTCTTACAACACTTAGTATGCCACGATCTTCCGTCACGATTTCACTTTAGTTTTTGGAATTCCTGGCCCATGTAGTTCTCGGACAGTCAATGGCTGATTCTTTTCGATTGTAGCTCGCAGATTTTCTGATGCTTTCCTAGTCACTGATTTTCCTAAACGTGGATTACTTACAATAAATTCCTGTCCATCTTTGAATAGTTTACACCATTCCTTTATTCGTGCTGCACTCACTGCATGCTCTGCAAGTGAATGTTCTAGCTTTGCAAGAATTTAATGCAGACTCGTTGGTCCAAAACGATCTCATTTGCGCATGTGCATCGCAGTCCATTCTCACCTGCTGCTAGGATACATTGTGGTTGCTTAAATGCTTTTATTATGTTAACATTAACTCATTCACAGTTAAGGTAATAACTTCCATTATGGCTAATAATGTTAGATGAGCTCTGAGACCATGTTTCAGTGGCATTTAGATTTTTCAACGCCTCTAGGACGAATTGGACTATTACGTAGACGTACCATATGAATTTAATACAGCTTTACTGCCCTTTTTTGATTTTTAGACGCCACATTTTGCGATTTTTCCAATCGCCTTTCTCTAATTTTTTTTCTTGGATTGTAACCTACTCTTTCCATCTGGTTTATGGTTTTCCCTTTTTTTCTCTTTTACTATGGCTACTTTGTATCAGGTATTTTTTTAAGATGACCGTACCAAAATAAGTGTTTCTGCCCAATTACGTCGATTATTGATTGATATACATCCATACCACCTCTAATGTCTTTATTGCGTATTATATTTAAGTAGAATACTCCACAACTTCTCCAGTAGTTTATTTCCATCGATTTTCTTTCATGTTTTATATTTATCGTCCTTACTTCCGAACCGTATCTGGATATGTTCTGTATAATTGTTTTATATAACATTTTCTGTGTTGTTTTTGTTATCTTTTTATTATATAAGATTGAGTTAAGTACCTGAATTGTTTGAGTTTCCTTATTTAAGATATCCTTGCTCCTTATGCCTTCATTCGTTATAGTGACACCTAAGTATTTATATTCTGTGCAGGCTTTTATAGTACCTTTGTCTGTATGGATATCTCTGCTTTGACCCCCTACTGCCATATAATTAGTTTTGTCCAGATAAATTTCTAAATCCCTCTAAACCCCATTTGTTTTACTTTCCTGTCAATTTGCGTATCATATATTCACTGTATTCTTGTATTAATGCATGCAAGATGTTATCTTCTGTCGGTATCCCCATTCCTTGACACTTTTTGGTCAAATTTTGTAGTGCTTGTTGTATGTATATTTTGAAAAGAGTGGGCGATATCAAACATCCTTGTCTTAGGCCTTTAGTACAAATAAATTCTTGTAAAAGCCTTATTGTTCAATTTTACTTTATTAGTATTGCCTTTGTAAAATTGTTTGACTGCATTCACGTATACTTTCTTTAGGTACTTCCCACAGCTTGTTAATTGGTACGCTGTGGTAGGTTCTTTAATGTTTGTAAATATCAAATATATTTTCCTATTATGTGTTGTTGTCTTTTTTGATAAATGTGTTAAACAAAGGATATTATCTACTCAGGATCCCTCCGAAATAAATCCTCTTTGTTCTTTTATTTTCCTTTTTAAAATTGTTCTTATTATGCGTCCGTACAGTCGGCTAATAGAACTACTTACCTTATGCTTCTATAATTGTTGCAATTTTTTATGCCTCTTTTATGTATTGAACTTACAAATGTGTCTCTCTATTCTAAAGAAATTTCTTTTCTCTGCAGGCATTTACTGAATATTTTTTAAACTTGTAGTGCTATTCTAGGGACGAATATCACCTATTTTATTGGAGAACCCCAAGACCTGACAATATTTTGCTTTTTATTTCCTGTAGTGTCTTTCTGATCTATTCGATAGTATTCATATGTAGTATCCAAACGTTGGTGTGGTACATTCCTGTATTTGTCCCTGTCTTCAGACAACAGGGTTTCATAATATTGTTTTCAAATACCTCGATAATTGGGTGTAGTGCATTTCTTTCATTAGTTTTTAGTTGTTTAGTCATTATCCATATGTACTACCCTTACCGCTGATACTTTCTGTTCTCTTCTTGAGTCGAAATCCATTTTTCGTAAAGATGTTTCTTATCTTGGGCCATTTCTCGAATACCGTCGTTCCACCAATTATCATTGTTTTTACTGTTCCTATTTATCATTTCTCCCAATGTATCATTGGCTGCTCTAAATAGAGATTCTTTTAATTTATTGTACAAGAATTCTGTGCTACCTTCTAGTTCTGTTAGTATTGCTCTGCTATAATTCTCTAGTGTCAGTTTATAGAGGAACTGAATCGACTAGTCCCAAAACTTATCAGAATTGTACTTAGTATGTTCTACTTTTTCCCTTGTTCCAATATTGCCTTGGTTGGGTCATTGTTTTTGTACTTAAAGTACATTTTACCTCTTAAAAGTAAACGCTGTACGCAAACGTCAAATTCTCTCATCTTTGACTGTTGTTTGATGATGATATAGTCGATTATCGATTCTGATCCTGTAGTTGGACGCCTCGAAGTTATTTCGTGTTTCAACAATTTGTTTAATACAGATAGCGAGAGTCGTTCGCGTATTTCTATTATTCTTTGTCCATTGTCGTTTAATTTTGTTTTTTTCTTCTCCATATATATGTATAGCTTCCCACAACTAGATCGTGCAATTTAAATCCTGTTCTGCTGTTAAAATCACCCACCAGCACTATTTCGTGTTGGGGATTTACTTAATTTAATAATATTTGTAAGATGGTCTGTATATCCCTTCTTGACCTCTACTATTGCGTTATCTGACGTAACATATACTCCTATTATTTTGACTTCCTGACTTCATAATTATATTTGGACTGTGGCAAAGCGTTTTTTAATTTGTTCTTAGTTTTTTATATAGTTTTTAGCTTTTATGCACAACGATCGAAACTCCACCTTTTGCTTCTTTATTCTTGTCTACACCACTGTAAGTATGTATATATATTTTTTTGTTATTACACGCCCTTACCTATATATCACAACCTTAAATGTGGTCTTTGTAATTGTCATAATACACTACATATTTTATCAACAATCACTACATCATGCTAAACGTTTGCATTAAATCTGGATAACAATGCTAGACACATGTAGCCGCGTCTCACTATAGTCAACCATGAACAATACGAAAACCAAGAATCTTCTTTTTAAATTTTCTTAACCTTTCTAGTCATATATGTTTCACTATGCAATATATCAAAATAGCTATAGTAAACTAGTGGTAAGCGTAATAAAAGCCACAATACGAAAAACAACAATAGCAAATGACAAGCGCAATATAGCAAAAATTACAGTTGCAAAAGTTTTCCCAACTTTTTATGCGCATTTAAGGAACTCGACTAGACTTTGCAAATGCTCAAGTCAAATAGTGTTATTATATTGCAAAAATATCTAAATAAAACGGTAAGCGATGACTTGGTACAGCAATCTAGAAATTATAAACGTATCGGAGAAGTACAAGCGGGGAGGATTTTCAGTGAATATTTTTAGAGCTCCCGCTATACAAAAACAATCCTCAACTATATAAAAGTTTGAGAAAACTTGCTACTTCATTTATTGAAGAAGATGCTGATCTTTTGAAACTGTTATCGTTCATAAATGATGTTTTGTCATCTGGTGTACTGTAGGGCAAAAATATTCCATTACTTTATAATTGCACAAGACTAAAGTAATTAATTGGATATAAGAAGGCTACTTCGTTAGACTTTTGCATACAATTAAAAAAAAAGATGTAGAAGAAATAGTTGAAATATTGAGAAGAAAGAGGTATGTTCCTCCTGCTTGACAAAAGATATAGTAGCGCAAAGTGTCTATGTTCAATCTCATGTAAAATCAGTAGATGCGAAAAAGACCTACTCCTTAATGTCACTAGAGGGAGGCGAAGAAACGGACTAGACAAAGACAAAGCTCAATAGTAGAGAAAGAGGTGTTGGGGTAGATCTTAACTACAGACCTGAAAATAGAATAACAAGGTAAATTTTCAATAGTGTTTAATTGTTTTCTTCGCCGACGAGAAGAATCTAAATTCATAAATTTAAATTTTATATGAATATTTGATTATAAACGTTATGGTAAACAATATGCGATTGCCAAAGGTACTCCCTCCACTTTGCTTATATTGGTTTAGTTATTTACTTATTATAGTCAACAGTAAAATATAATTCTTACACTTAGTTATAAAAGTAATTGTGAAGTTAAGAAAAAAATTTAACTGTTATAATTTCACGTGATAGTTAGTTAAAATTACTGTATGCTTTTAATTATCCGTAATTATGAGAAAGGATTTGTTACACAAGCCCCTTTTGTACTCTTTCAAACAGCGCACTTCACATTCCTTAAGTGGAACGTAGGTTCCACCTACTCGAGCAAAAAACGTTAATTTTAGCTTTAAAGCATTTATAGCCGCCTCTGCAGAGCCTAAGTGAAACCCAATATACCTAAAGTATTCAAGGAGTTACTTTTGCAAAATAGCGGAGCGCTCCGTCAAAGCTATCAGATTTCGCTCTCCCAAGCAGCAGACAGAAGGTAGCGAAATCGATTGGCGTGCCAGAACTAAATCAAGTAAACCCCGACAGGTCAAAATTTAGCAATTTGTTCTTGTTTTTCCTTTGTACTTATTGAAATGTATGTGGACTCGCCCCTGCAAGATGCGGATGTGCTCTTGCGTTAGCTGGGCGATAGGCTGAGTATTTGTTCTTTTATCGACGTTATCAAAAAAATTTACCTTCCATTCAGTGTGTCGCTAATCATATGTATTAATATACATAATGCGCCCATAAATATTGTGACATATTGAATAGCACGACAAAATAAAACGATAAGCTGTTTTTGCTTAAACCTCTTGCTTAAACTCTCTGTGGCAGCACGTACTACATCCATTACAAAAGAATTGACTGCAGCCGTTAGGGCTTGGTTCAAAGAATCAACAATAGAGTGTCTTTTTGAACAAACTATCTATAACTTATAACATAGCGGATTGGGATCTGGGCTACCAGAAAACCAATTTGCTACTGTTAGAAGATGAGGCACATTGTGGTACAGTAAAATTTGAGTTGACTGTGTTGTATGGGCCGAAGTGGAGTCTTGCTGAAAGATTGAAGGCTTGCCTCAAAAAAGTGTGTGATTCATATGTTTCACTGCACTTTCCAAAATATTCTATTGATACACAGCAGTCGAAAAACAAAAATGAATGTAAACTACTCCATCAAACCATTATAGTTGTTAGATGATGGGACTTTTTAAACTTTTGGCACTAGTTGAGATGCTTCTATGGACAACCTAGCGTATATATTACCTTTTGTTTGTTGAAAGATTCCTAAACTGTAGATTTTTTCATTTGTAAACAAAATTTGATCAGCGGACAACCTCCTTGCTTTTTCTCTCGTGCCTTCCTTTAAAGCATATGTCCAATACGTCTTTCGTATGTAGCTAGTTTTGGGTCTTGCTTATAATACGAGGCATCTAAGTTTTGAAAATTTGCATCTCCCGAGACAATCTTCTGTTCAAAGAGGGTTTCGTCTAATTCGGGACTTACGACTTTGACTGCTTGAACAGTACAAACTGAGCGTGGTCTTCTATATTTTGGACGATCCCCGACACCTCTAATCTCACTAAATAATTTTATAGTCCAATACATGCACACTTACAGCTAACGCTAAGAGGATGTACGGTCTTAAAGATTACACTGTTTTCAGTTTCACACATATGTAATGCTATTACAGCAATACGCTTTTCTTCACCACCCTACTTTACTGGTAAATAGTCAAAATTGACAAATACAATGTAATTTTAAGATTTTGCAACTAACCGTATATCAACTTTATATATGTCTCAATGCTTTTAAAGAAAAGGTGGGTTCTAATGGCGCAGTTTTTATTTGCAATAACTCTGTTTTTCAGGTATCTTTTGATGAGACACCATTGCAGTTTTGCATAAATGAGAAGGTTTTTGTATATCAGCCTGTAAACAACAGAATAAAGGATAGCTCAGACCTATAGTTAAAACTTTTAATAAATTTTGTATGAAATAGGAAGCATATTCACCTCTTTTTTTTGACGTTTTCACTAAAATATTTACCTTGTCGTTGTTTAATATTTTTATTTTACAATTATCTTTAGCTATCGCTTATAATAATTTGATTAAGGGCTAGATAGTTCTAAGTCCCGCGATATACACGCGAAGGTTTAGCTACTTTAGCGGCTGTATTTGCTTACTTCACTATCACTCAATACTTTCTATCTCTTTGAGGGGTTAAACCAGTGAGTTGTCTTTTTGGATTGTTTAGCGTTATTTAATTTAATTTAATTATCTTAAGTGAGGCTGCAGCTCAGCCGCTGAGATATCCCAGGTGAAATTGGGTAGCATACGTGCTTTGATGCATGATCCAAAATTTATTTAATTCTAATTACTAAAAATATAAAATAATATTGTTTACCATAATTTTTTCTACTGTACGTTGAGATACCGTGAGTACAAAAATAAATGTTTTAATGTTACCTCTTAGTAGTTTTCAGTTAAAGAAATCGATTATATTTTACAAGGTATTATTAAGTGACGAAGCGAAGCGGAGTCACTTACTAACTTTATGTTGCCCGTCCGTCTGTCCGTCCGTCCGAGCAAAAACTCGAGAACGGCTGGGAATTTCCAAATTCTGTTTTCACCAACCGACAGGTGATTAAAAAGGCTTGTTTGCTAGTGATTTTAAAACTGATTAGTTAAAGGTCAACTAGAGGGTTCTCAAATTTGGGAGACTGCTTCGCCATTTCTCTATACGTTGCAAGATTTGCAGGTTTATTTCTATTTGATTGTAGTGTTTAATCTTGAGAAGTCATTTAATCCGTGTTAGTGAAATTTTGTAACCAATTAGTTCAATTTGTAATTGTGTCAAAGCGAGGGGACGCGTTAAATATATGTTAGGTGTTCGCTCTGGGCCAACTGGGTAAAAGCACAAAAGGTGACATTGTGACATTTTATTTTTAATTTACGCAACACTGTAGGTCTGTCATTTGTAAGGTTAAATTACTTTGCGTTCTCAATAATATTTTTAACCGTTAATTGTTAGTTTTATTCGACCACTGGCCACTTTGCAGAACTATCGGATAAATTATCTGGCTATGTGTTTAGCACGTGTTTGTGTTATATTTAATTAATACAGTTAATTCAATTATACTAGTGACTATTAGTGGCAGCTTTGTGCGTTGGACCAATCTGGCCAAAATTTAATTGTGGTTGAAGATGCTACGGTGCATCATAAAGGCCCGTACCACAAATTGAAACAAATTTTATTTTGAATAGATTGATTGTAGCTACAGGTATAATACATGTGCCAAATAATTTTTGGTTTAGATATTTTTATTCTGTAGTATGTATCTGAGGTTCACAAAAAAGGCCCGTGATAAACCGATGGTTATATTGTGCCCCAGATATAATCATCTATGTGTCTTTCCTCTATACTAATCTGGACATTATCTTTACTCGTTATTTTAGTTTTGCTAAGGGTAGAAATCATGACTCTGACAAAAAAGTGCAAATCGGCTACGAATAATGCAAAGAGCCATGAACAGAAGGATGTTAAATATTTCTATAAGAAATAGAATTCCAAATGTAGCAATAAGAGAAAGAACAGAAACAAAAAATACAATAGAACGTATCGCAAAAATGCGAAATTACGCCGACAATAGTGGTCGAGGCTAAATTACTCCCTCCTTGCAAATAGTTGGAAAGGTTACGATAGAAAGTAAGGCGATAATTGAATTAAAAATCAAGTACATGTTGATATTTGTCATAAAGACAAATTCTGATGGTAGTGTGGCCAGATATAAAGCGCATCCATAGTCACAGTTTGCTCGCAAAAGTGAGCATTGACTACAAAGAAATTTTTCTTGTTAGGCCTTCGATGTGGTCAACGACTGAGAAATATACCAGTTAGACCTACAGACGGGTTTTCTTCACTCAACTTAAATAAATAAGTCTACATGGAACAGTCTGCGAAATTTTTGTAGTGGCATCTACTAATAGTTAAAAGAAAGTTCAAACAACTTACTGATTATTTGGGCGCCGACTGAACGAAAAGCGAAGATTTCTGTTCAATTAGCGAAGTTCTCTTATTGTTCAACGGGGTGGCAGTGGTCTAGTTCAGTTATTAAAAGACTCATCGTGTTGCGCGTAATACGAGCATAGCTACTAAAAACGTCATCTGGATATGTCGTCTGCTGTTCAATGTTAGATGGGAACAGCGCGAATTATCGCTTTTTTATATAACGGCAATGCGACAGCCAAAAACTTGATCACCAACCTCGTGTATCACTAGCACACGAAGCACATTGATATTTAGTATAATTTTTACAACGATTACTTTGTGGGCGGCAATATTGACATCAAGTACGGTTTGCCAATATTTTTACAAATTTGTACAGTAAAATAAAATTCAGGTCTAACAGCGACTTAATTAATTTGAAATAAGTTTTGATTTTGGTTTGCTTTTATTTGGTTTTATTTTTTGTCTTTGAAATTTTGTAATCAATTAGTTAATTTCATAGTTGTCTCACAGCTAGAGGGAGTGTTAAATATATATGGAGTATTCGCTTTGGGTTAATTGGGAAAACGTGTCTCATAGTGCACACAAAGACACATTGTCGAGCAGTCACCTTTGGAGTTATTGGCATCTGCATGCTCTGGCCGAGCACTTATTCCTAGTTTAAGCAATACTTCAGGTTTGTCATCAGGCGGACTAAGTTGGTTTAAGTTTCCAATAAAGTTTTTAATTGTTGGTTATTGATTTCATTCAGTCACACTTTGGTATTGTGATGCAACTCAACAATATTATTTTAATCAGGTGCATAATTAGACATTTTTGCCTATACTCATTACCTGAGCGTACTATTAAAGGACTACTCGTAATTTCAATTCAATAAACCATATATTAAATTCGTTTTAGGTAAGAATTTTATTTAAAGTACATATTATTTACATTTCTGCTTATATTAGATACGTTCTAATTTATGTTACCTTTGCAAATTTTCTTTGGAGCGATATGAAAACGTACCATAACTATTAGTGTTTTAAATTTAATTTTAGTAATAGTTAATGCATTAATAGTATATACATTGTCAAATTGAGACATTAGTCATCAGACATGTATATAACCACAATGAAGTTTTTATCATCAACTAAACTACAGCTGCTTTTACGTATTGCACGAGAATATAACGCTAGCACTGAAGTATATAAAAAGCTGCATATCAAGTGCCACCTTAATTAAAAAAACTCATACTTCAAATGTGGTTAAGCATAACGCGATAGTCTAGCATGTAATTTGAAAACCTGTTAATAATTTCGAAATTATAGGTTATTTCGATAATGAAGCACGCATTCTAAGAAAGATGGAAGTAAGGGTAGAGCACGGAACTAATCCGTACAAATAATAATTTTTTCCAATAACTTGTTAAAAAATGTATAAATTAAAACCGCATAAGAGCGCAGATTGTACAATAAGAACTTTCTATTTAGTTTTTATGTAAAAATAGATGTTTATAAATTATGCTCTTCCTGTACATGTCTTATGGTTACTTATAAAGAATTACGTTTTGTTTACGTATATCGACCACTAACAAAAAGCAATAAATACCATACAACTTTGTACAGCCACTATATCTTTTTTATTATTTACTGTTTTCTTAAATACTAAAATTAAATTAGATATAAAGCTTTAAGCCAACCATTAAGTGTAAAGGACTTTTTTGTATTAGATAGAAGCAAAAAACTTTAATATTTTCAAAAAAGCTCTTTCTATAGTCACAATTAAAGTAAAATACAAAGTATGTCCGGAAAGTAACGAGAATGATTTTCTTTGTCCAAGCAGAAGGGATGAGATGGCGGGGGATGTTAGCTAACAGGCTGACCCAGATCATTCGATTTTAAACCTTTACAGAATGACTATGGCTTAAGAAATTTATAGCTGTTTGAGCGTTGTGCCAGTGTCGATCAGCGGTATGTGATAAAATTTTGCGTTAAACTCAAAAATTTTCAACCGAAACACTTGCTACGAGACAGAAAGCCTACGAAAAGGATTCTTTGACGAAAGTATAAGTGCTTAGGTACCCCAAAGTGTTCAGAGAAGAAAGAAAGAAAGTCAAAGGTAAACAACGTGCATAGCAATTATCTGGTTAATTAATAAAGTAGGACTTTCTATTATGGATGAAATCATCATAATTTTAATTGCAGATGAAGAAACTTTGTGCTTTATGACAAATGCTCCAAAGAGATTGTAGTTCAAGAGTTCCAAGTGAGCTATGACGTATAATAGAAGCTCTGACAATGCCATATTAATTCTCTGAATTGTTACTCCAAAAAGTATTAAGTATATATAGACGTCATTCAATTAACCGAATTTTCTGGTATCATTTGCATTATATTTCGGTCATTTAAAAGATTATTTAAAAAGAAAGGTCGAGGGTTTTTAAGAGTCTTTATTTCAAAATTATAGATGCAATATATTTATGCATGGCATTTAATGCACATATAATAATAAAATCAGACACTAAAAAAAGGGTATTTTCATATATATTAATATTTGAAATTTTATGGACCTAAGAGCTTTTGATAAGTTTACTGGGGAATCTTTCACAAATTGAAGTTCCAATAAAACAAAATGCAGAACTTGTATTAGGTATGTAGTGTAACAGTTATTAAAATCAATTACAATTAAACGGGTAGCACGAGAAGTTCTCATTGAATTTCAGCATGCAAACTAAATAATACAAACATACTTTAATATTAATTTATACCAAAAACAAATTTGTGTTCACACAATAATTAAAATAACTTCTGCTCGAGATTCAGTAGAAATCATCTGTAGAGAAGTTACGTTACTGAGGTGCGTTATAAAAATAGACCAACAGTTTAAGCAAGGCGAATACGCTGCTGTGACTTATGAATATTTTTAAAGGGCTCATGAAAAATATTCCCTATTAAGGACTCAATCGTTCCTATTTTTAGAGAGCCGAGTACAAGTGAATTACAAACTTCGTGCCGGAATATCTTCAACCTCAAAAACGGGCGATAATATGATATCAAACCGTCGATTGACGATGAAAATAATTAGTAATAAGGTAAATTAAAACAGGTTTACCGTTAAGATTTTAAGATAAGATTTCTATATGGAAAAATGTCAGTTAACAAATTTTTGACATATAAAAATATTTCTGTGGTTCCGCAGCCTCCTGTTTGCTAAACTTCAGTCTATGTAACTTTTTTCAATTTTATTGGCTAAAAAACATTTAAAAGATCGCCATTTTGATACTTTTGATAATATTTAGAAGAGGGTTACCGACGAGTTGAGAGGCATTTCATCAGAAGCTGCTAGAACCGTTTACAAATGATTTTATTTTATTTTAAATGCAAATTACAATCTACCCTTACATCATTGAGTATTTAGTAATTGAGAAAGCAATTAAAATGTCACAAAAAGAGAATTAGCCAGCGCCAATCTCCAGGTGGAGGTTCTTCGGTCCTGATTGGGTTACTAGGTCCAGCGGCCATTGTCGTTTTAGTCGTCGTGTGACTTCTGGTTGACGGGTAAGTTGATTTATGAGGTCGTTTGAGTGACCGTGTAGATTGTTCGTTAGTAACGTACCATGAGGCGTCCACTAGCATCTGGAGGGTGTTCGATTGGAAGCGCTGAAGGCTTTTTGTATGTATTGCTTTTGTCAAGGAGAGTTGCGAATATTTTCCTAGTAACCAGGTCATTTGTTTGATCTTGAGGTCTAGGCATTTCCTTTTGTTTTAAGATGTGAGCTCCAAGTGAGCTTTTGTTCTAAATGTATACCGAGGTATTTTACATCTGTTTTAAGTGGGATGGGTATGTTGGCGATTCTGGTTTGCTGGCATTTAGTACGTCTTGTGGTAAAGTTACTTGCGCAAATTTGTTTGGATTGATTGTAATTTTCTACTTGTGGATTCAGTCTTGCAGTGTACTTAAATGAGATTGAAGATGTTCTACGGCCGTTTCAAGTAAGCGATCGACTAACAGGATAACAGTGCCGTCTGTATTGTCTACGGTTTTTGTAGAGCAGGTATAGCATTATTTACTTTAACTTGGTATTTTCTATCTGGTAAATATGATTTGAGTAATAAATAAAATTCACTGAGGAGAAGTAATTTGTTTGTATATTAATGCCATATGCCAGGTCTGTTTTATGTCTAAGAAGACTACTGTACATGTGTTCTTTGTTTCTAGGATTTTATTATATGGTTGACTATTCTATGGCTTTCGTGTATCGTTGAATGGGATTGCCGAAATCCAAACTAGTGTGGAGGGAGCAAATGATCGAGCTCTACAATGGTGTCAATTCGGTTGAGTAGCAGTCTTTCGAAGACTTCGGAAATTAATGATAATAGGCTCATTGGTCAGTATGATTGCGGTTGGGTAGAAGGTTTTCCAGGCTTAAGGATTATAATCTGGGTATCTTTTTATAGCAGAAAAAAGTAACAGAGTCGCAGCATGCTATTATAGATTGTTATAACTTTTTTAGGAAGATTTGCTAGTATTTCACCTAATATGAGGTCTTATCCGGGAGCTTTCCATTTGTTAGTATCTTAAAGTTATAGGGTGACTTCAGCGGATGAGAATAGTTTTTGGTGGCAGCTAACATGGTACATACATCTAGGAAAGCTTCTATTTCTTTATCATTACTGTTGCCCTGGGGTTATGGTGCACTAAAGACGTTTGTAAGGTGATCGGCAAATTTGTCTGTTTGTTCCATGTCTGACCTTGCCCAATTAGCATCTGTTCGTTTGATAAAAAGGATTATTACGATTAGTTTTTTGAATTTTGTTGTTGCCTTCCGAATCGAGTTGTCGCCAGGTGTAAGTTTAGTTATGTACTGTCTAAAGGTTTCGTTGCGGGTTTCTGTTATTGTATTGCGCAATTGATGAGTAAGTCTGTTGTAGTAGTTTTTATCCTCTATGTTTTTGCTTATTTGTCATTGTTTTCTCGCTCTGCATTTAGCAGTGATGAGGTGTTTTTGTTGTAGACTGAATATTTGTTGAATTAGGGGTAATGTGCGAAGCAACTTCTTGAATCTTTATCGTCAAATACTAAACTGCTTCCTCTAGGCCCTGGGTGTCTTTTAATCTAATGTCAATACTAACATTTCGTTTTAGATGTTTTCTAAAAAATTCTCAATTCGTATTATTGGTGCACAGTTTTAAAGGCGGTTCTTTCCCTATAATTGTAGTGCTAATTGTTAGAATGACTTGTGTATAATCAGTAGACAGGTCATGATTGGATTTTGCTTGGTAGTAAGTATCTGTTGACAACTGCGTGATCGAGCAGATATGGCAGTTTGTTTGGGTCGCTAGGCCAGTACGTTGGTTTCCCTGTTAAAAGGTATTTATAATTATGGCGTTGGATTAGTTTTAGTAGATTACGTCCTTTTTGTGTTGAGCCTCAGAGAGTATGTTTGAAGTTTCAATCTTCTCCGGCGATGAATTTTCTACCTAGTGTTTGAATAAAGTCTTCGTAATTCTCGAGGAACATGGAATGTCTGGGTATATAAATATATATATATATATATATATATATATATATATATATATATATATATATATATATATATATGCTGCAATTACAAGTAGATCTATATATATATATATATATATATATATATATATATATGATATATATCTAGTGAACTGTACTATCTGGGTGGTTAGCAAAGTTTGTAGTGTAATAGGGCATTTTAATTGTTCTTGTGGTTGCCTGAGCTTCTGAGGTTAATAAGATGTCGATATTTTGAAGTTTAAAGAATGTTATGATTTCTGAAATATGGTTGGTGTTTGAAAGGGCCACACGTAAGGGGGGCGCTATTTTAAGCTATTTTATTGATTAATGTAGATAGCATGTTTAGTACCATACTGTTTTGACTTATTAGCTAAGCAAACATACAAATACTTTAAAGGAGATAACTTTGACTAGTAAAAGGAACAAAACTTTTGGTGCAGTAAATCAGTCTCATTATTTTGCTGCTATGCCTTGTCATTGCTATGATATAAATATTTTGTGTCTACAAGAAACTTGTTCGGTCAAAAAATTACATTCAGACCCATTATGGTTTTAAAAAATTGACATAGCAAACATGATTAAAGATCTACCTTTAGAATACAACATAAATCTGCTTACATGCGCTAAATGTTTCAAATGGTATGTATATTATAGATGGATGCATGAACGAGGATCACTTTACAGTTTGATTTAGTTTAGAGTCCACACATGTAGTGACCATCATATTTGCAATGACTGAGCGAGTTGAGCAGCAAATCTGCATCAAAATTTGTACGAAGTTTGAACATTTGTTTGCAGAAAATTTCAAAGTATTCATAAAGCTTTAAGAAGGATGAGTGCAACATGAATAGAGGCGTGGTACAAACAATTCAGATATAGCCAGAAATCTGTTAAAAGTCATTAATGTTCGAGAACACCAGAAACGAACTGAACACCAGTATATATTGAAGTATGTGCTACAATCATCAAAGATCGGCTGTTGATAGTCAGGAAACTAAAAATAGTGGTTTCAAAGCTTAAATTACCTGGGAATAGAAAGATATTCTAGATAGTCGACAAGATGCAGTCCGATATGACGAGGTAGTTATTCATGATTCTAACATAGAATTATACAGAATGTTTAAAAAATCAAAAGATACTTAGTTTGTAGGGGGCTGAGATTACGTAATGTTTCTTGTATTTTGTGCCAATCTATAAATACATAAATTTGTTATTACTGCAATTATAATTTTTTATACTATATGGCTTGGTATGTCCGGGATAAGCCACGCACATTAATTATATACAAAGAAATTTTGCTTCTAACAGTTTGCTTTTATTAGTTGTGACTGTAACAGTAACATAAAAGAAGCTATAGAATAATTTTATCAATTCCTAAAACTTTTTAATTTACAAAAAATGATATCTTAATAAAGAACATTAAAAGTAAAAAGTGACAATTCTTACAATAACATAGAACAAGTTTAAGATATTCTGACATGGGTAAAACAGTACTGGGGCAGTTTTATAGAAGTACGTATACAATTATTGTTATTAATGAGAACTTATTTACTTTTCATAGTGGAATTTTATTTTATATAAGCAAAAAAATGTTATGTCAAGATAAAAATGTATTCTTTAATTATTTAAGACTTACAAAAAAAACTTAAGAATCACATTTTATTTTTACACGGAGCCATTGGGTCTAACAATATATTTATCATTGTTCAATACGAACAAGGCAAGGCTTGACAGTTTTAGAAAAACTTAACGATTTATGAAATTAAAAGAAATTCTTAAAAATAAAAAAAAGTTTGTAATAATTAATTTATATAAAAATATTATGAACAGACGATATCAAATGTTTTGTGCAATACATACAAATTGAAGTTTGCCGCGGAAATGTTAGTTGCGACAACCGAGACTATAGAAATTACAGAAAAACTATTGTCTATGTAGTTATTAATTTATTAATTAGTTTTTACTAACACAATAGTTCTTCACCTTCTTTTATTTATGGCCAGTTTCTTTTTAACTCATTGTAACTACCACATTGTAAATCTTTATGATTTTTGTCATGCACTACATTCGTTGTCTACCTGGTCAGCTTTTTTCTTCAACTCTTCCTTCTATAATTGCTTTAAAAAGTCACTCATGACGTAGAATATGTCAAATTAGTAGGTCTTGCTCTTTTAATGCTCGCCTCGACTTTCTCTTCCAGCTTATTTAATGCCAACTATATATATGCATTAAATAGTTGTGTTGATACCGCAACCTTGTCTATTTTTTCTATTCTTGCCTCTTAATTTACTTTATGTAATGCTAGAGTAGTTTATTTATCCCTGAAATGTGCGTCAATATCTTTTATCATTTAATTGAAACAATTTTGATCATTCTAAATTGTCAAAAGTCGTTGGTTTTCCTTTCATGATTATTTTAAAATTTATTGCTGCTTTCTTGATTGCAGAATTTTTACTGAACTTAAATTAATCTTCTTCTGTTGTTTTATATATTTTTTAATGCTTAAATGTATAATTTACTGAACTACTCTCAGTTCACAATTGTGCCTCTTTTGGGTCGAGGGATTGTTATTGTTTTGTGTTTTCCGTTTCATATGTGCTTCATATATCTCTTTCATATATATCTAGGCTTTTTTCTGCTAAATTGCTAATAATTTTACTGTAATGTGATCAACCCCTGTTGCTTGGGTTATTTCAGTTCCTGAGTTGCTTTAGTGGATATTAACCAAGTTATTGTATCTTGTTTCCTTTTTGTTGTTTTTACTATATAGTTTTCAATTTTTTATAATATTGCTTTGTTTCTGTTTGTGTTTCTCTTATGGTTTACTCTCACGCCTCTTCTTTTTATCTTATTAAAGAAAATGTTATCGTCTTTTAGAACTTTTCAACTTTTGCTTTTTTGATAAGGTTACTTACTTCTTCGCACCTTTCCTTTACATATATATTCCTTTTACTGTAGGATATTCTCTATTCCTTTTGTTTATCAATAGTCTGACCTTTTTTTGTCCATCATTTGTTTGATAATCTCGGAAGAGCTAGCTATACCGCAGTAGTTTTTCATTGCTTTCCTTAAATATTTGTCTAATATGTGTGTGAAGATATTTTATCATGCTGATTTAGTGTATTTATTTTTCATTTTCTTTAAATTTCTATATTTTATTTGCTACGTGAATTATGCGTTGTCTGATGATGTTCCACATTTTATCTATGTATATCTTATTTTATCGCCTGTTTCCAAAATTTGTAAGATTACTATTGTCCAATAATTTTTTTGGATATATTTGTTTCAATGTATCTGTTTATATTTTTAATTTTTTTATTTAAGTCCTAAAATTAATAACCTCGCCAGCGCTTGGATATGCTTGGCTACTTTTCACCCTTTGAACCTTTGTTTCACGAGTACAAAGTTATTCTGCTACCATCTGATATTACTAACCATTTTTCATGCTCATAGAGCTTGTTTCTTATTATTACTACGTTGTGCTTTGTACACAATATTATAGTCGTCTATATCAGTCTCTAATCCGTACTGCTCCGCAGTTCCGCTTTCTACTCCTTCACCAATAATGACATTCCAATCTCCCATTAATGTTAGATTCTATTCTCCTTTAAAATATTTTATTACTTTTTTTACTTGTTCATATACCTTCTCTACTTTGGTTTCATACTAGTTTATAGTTAACATGTGTACTTGCATTATAATTAGGTCTTTTAGTTTGCCAGATACTTACTAGTATCATTCTTTCACTCTAAGAGGTATATCTTTTTGATCTATTTCTTTCTCCATAATAACTCTTACTTGGTTTACAGTAGCAATGTTTGTCACCCTGTATTTGTTGCTTTAGATGTCGCTTTCTTGTAGCTAGTTTAATTCGCTTATTTTGAGAAGATTTATTGTACTTTATACCTTTTTTGATATTTTCTAGTTTTTCATTCTTCCACAACATTCTAAAGTTCTAGTTTTTTTAAATATGGATGTATTTCTATTTATGTTGGTTGTCCCCTCTCGGAGTTCTAATTGGGAAACAATTTTACATTCGTAATTTATATTATATCGTAAATATTAATAATTTTGAAAGAGTAGTTTTCCGTTGCCTTCTGGTTTATACGTGTCTGAAAACATTTTTTTCTTTAGTTTGTGTTTGCTATGGCTATATCACTAATACCTAGTCGCCAGAGCCTTGATAGTAAAAACAAGATTCTACAGAAAAATAAAGTTGAGATTTGGATGGAAAAAATGATGCACTTATTATCTCTTTATCCATCCCTTTACACCGTATTATTACAGATTATATGTTTTCTTTCTGCATATGTGGAAAAAGTATATTGTTGTTAAAAGCAATATAGTTATGGGTCTGACGTTCGACACGCAGTGAAAGTGCTCCGCAGTTTTCAATATTTTTAGTGGGTAAATAATTAATATTAAATTAAGGTAGGAAACAAATACCAGTAAATAAACACTGACAAACTGGAGATTCCAACAGCAGCAAACAAAAGTAAGTTTAAATCCGTGTCTTTATAACATATAAATCTTTCCGCTTGCAAACATAAATACAGGCGAGAACGCGATAATAGCTGGCGGCCGAGGTCACCGGACATCACCCGGTGCGGTAATTGCGAGGACGCCGCGATATATCAGCGCTATATCAGCATTACTCGCTTATCTTTCATACAATTTAATTTTATAGATCCAAGTTCAAAACAGCATAGCTCCATAAGAAAACACAAAATTTAAAATCTATAAATAAACCGATGTATATTTTATACAAGGAGTATACTTTAAATCTAGGATACAAAACACAGATAAGAGTTAAGGGTCCGATGGGTAGACTGGCCTCTAACCCTTACCGCGGTGCGAAAAAATCTAATTATTCGGAAATTTAATAAATAATCAAAATAAATCTAAAACAAATTATAACTAAACGTACACATTATAAAACAAGATGGAAGAAATACTGAAAAACATTAGGGACAAACTAACACAGCTGGAGGATAACGGACGGAAATCAGAAGAACGAGAAATGAGAATAGAACAAAAATTGGACTCGATACAGCTAGAAATAGCAAAACTAAAAGCTAGATAATCAAGAAATGAAGTGAGAAAACGAACAACTAAGAAATAAAATAAACATGCAAGATAACAAGATAGGATGGCTCGAAAGGGAAATAACAACAATTTGATGATCTTTGGCATCAAAGAAATTGAAAACGAAAAACTGGAAACCAAACAGCAGAGCATAAAAGATGTATTAAACAAGATAGGGGTCAATATTACACCAATAAATGATATAACTGACATCAAAAGAATAGGAAAAATGGAAGAAAACAAACTCAGACCGATTGTGATAGAATTAAGAAATGTGAACAAAAAATTCGAAATATTAAAGGCAGCCAATAACATGAAAAATACAAAGTGGAGAATAAGTGAAGACTGCTCCAAGGAAATACAATTACAAAGAAAAAAATTACTAATAAACATGAGAGAGGCTGGAGCCCAAGGTAGTAAAGCAATAATCAAATATAACAAACTCATTGTTAACGGCTCAGCTTTCACTATAAAAGACTTGGAATGATGGGAAAAAGAACAACAAAACGAAAATGGGGTAGGAACATCGGGTAAAAGGGTGGGAAAAGATTTAGCGAAGAAGGCTAGCGAAAGATCCCCAACAGAAGATGACCGAAGAAGAGATGAATTGCTAAAAATAACCAGAACCACAAGATATATTCCAAAAAACTGTTAGCCCAATATCATGAAATCAGACAAAAAGGATGTACGACCCGGCAAACGAAAAAGGACATATGTAAAAACGCAACAAATACAATCTACAATTGGAATCTAGCCACATGGAACATAAGGAAGAGGTGGAAGAATTTAATGTCACTTTACTTGGAATAAGCGAAACAAAGATGATAGGACAAGGAATAAAAAGTATAGGAAACAATCACACTATCTATTACTCAGGAGTTATCCCAGGTACAAGATCAAAAGAGGGCGTGGGCATTATAATTAAAAGAATACTAAATTGCAACCCATCAAGAATAATAACGCTGACGCTCGTATTAAAAGAAAAAATTACAGTCATACAGTTATATGCACCAGTAGAAGGGTCGGGGGACGCGGCAATGGAAAAATTTTACGAAACATTACAAACAATAGATGAAGCAAGAGATTTATCTGACAAAGTAGTTTTGGTAGGAGACTGGAATGCTTGAGTAGGTAAAGATCCAAACAAATCGCTAGGTAGTTTAGGAAAATATGGAGAATTAACACTAAATAGAAATGGTAATAAAATCCTAGAATTTTGTATCAGCAATAATCTGAAAATAGGAAATTCATTTTGGTACCAACCCCTAGAAGACTGGTACACGTTCATAGCAGAAGAGAGAAACGCAAGGAGTATTATTGATTACATTGTATACACCCGAGAAATGGAAAATAGCATTGAATAAATAGCAGTACGAAGAGAAGCAGAACTAAATACAAATCATAGACTAGTAATAGCAAAAGTCCAGCAACCAATCGAGATAGAAGATAATAGCGAATTCACAAGAATCAATATAAGACGAATGAAAAATGAAGAAAGAAAGATAAAATACGCAAACGAAGTAGACAAAATATTACAAACCCAACAATTATCCAACAACAACTGGTCACTAGAAAATAGATGGAAAATTCTCAAAGAAACACTATTCAATGCGGCAAGAAAAATATGCGGGACGAGAAAAATAAGAAAAGGATCAAAAAGCACCAAATGGTGGAGCGAGGAAATAAGGGAAGCAGTTAAACAGAAAAAAACAGCATGGAGAGATATCAAATATCAAAACAAAACGACGACAAAATAACATACGATAGGCTGAAGAAAAAAACGAAAGAAATGGTTAAAAGAGCAAAACAGAAAGCTTCGGAAGATTTCGGGAAAGAACTTAGTGAAGGCTTCAAAAACAACAACAGAATTTTCTGGAACAAAATTAAACAACTTAGGGGTAAAAAAGTAAAAAGGAACTAAGCGGAATAAAAGACGCAAACAATATACTACTAACAAAGACGGAAGAAATTACCGAAAGATGGAGAAAGTTCTTCTCCAAAAAGGTCGATGCCGATGACCAATACGAAAATGAAAATAAAGAAACGACAGAGGCAGAAATACCGGAAGAAGATTTAGTATAAGTAAAAAAGAAGTATTAGATGCAGTAGCAAAAATTAAAATAGGAAAAGCTTACCGAGAGGATAATATAGAGCCAGAAATGGTCAAGTATCTGGGAGATATTGGATTGGACTGGTTATGGTGAATATTTATGGAGGCATACAAAACAAACAAAATTCCGGAGGACTGGGATAAAACCTAATACTTCTCATACACAAAAAAGGAGAAAAAACAAATTGCGAGAACTACAGAGCAATTTGTCTATCATCAGTGATATACAAAACATATATAAGAATAATAGAACTAAAAATCAGAGCTTCCATTGAAAACAATCTAGCAGAGGCACAAGCAGCCTTTAGACCGGTCAGGCAAACAAACAATAACATATACATTCTAAGAAATATAACAGAGAAAAAGATGCAAACAGAGGAGGAACTATTCATAGCCTTCTTAGATCTCCATGCAGCATTTGATACCATACAGCGAACAATAATTGAAGATTGCCTGGAAAAAATACAAACGCCCAGAAAATTAATAAATCTGGTCAACTCTGTGTATGAAAATGCCAAAGCCCAAATACAAATAAACGGTATCCGATCCAACGAACTTAAAATAAAAATAGGAATCAAGCAAGGGGACAGCCTGAGCCCCCTTCTATTTATAATTGTCATGGATAGAATTCTAAAGAATGCCAGGAATAAAAGCAAAGGTCTAGAAACTACAATAGGGTATAGCAACTTGAGGTCAGTGCAATTGGATGTCTTATTATACGCGGATGATATACTGTTAGTGGCGGATAACAAAAAGAAAATGCAAGAACTAATTAATATATGGATAGAAGAAATTGAAAACCTCAAGATGAAAGTAAATATAAAGAAAAGTAAAATAATGATACTCAACAAAATGAATATAAACGGTACATATACTTTTAATTACAAAGGAAGAATATTGGAAGAAGTAACAACTATTGAATACCTAGTAAGTACATTCACCGACGATGGTAAAATCGACTTAGAAATAACCAATAAAATTAGGAAAACCAACATGGTATACTACTCATTAAATAAAACTATCATTGGAAAAAACGAGATAAATAGTAGAAATAAACTGAAACTTTATAATACCATCTTATCCCCAATACTGACATACTCTAGTGAAACTTGGACTATACTTAGTAAGCATAAACCCAAACTGACTGCCAGCGAAATGAGAGTACTGAGAAAAATTGCAAACATATCTAAAATAGACCACTTAAGAAATGAAGATATAAGAGAAATGCTACAGTACGAAAAGAGAAAATAAACAGTTAGAATGGTTTGGACATCTTAGCAGAATGCCGAATGAAAGAATACCCAGGAAAGTAATGGATGCCAAAAATAGCAGAAAAAGAAAGAGAGGATGACCCAGACAAACGTGGCTAGAACAAATTACCAAAATAGGAAAAGGCAGGGGCAAAACACTAATTGAAATGAAAGAGGACGAAAGAGACCGGAAGAAATGGAAAATATGGATAATAAACTAACCGAAGGACACCCCGACACCCGTCTACGATAAAAGGGTTAAAAAGAAGAAGAAGTTAAAAGCATACAATTGAAAGTTATAAATTATAAGATATGGAAACAATTTGTTCTATCAAAAATGCAAAGCCTTTGTAAATAATTACATGGATGGAAACATCTTAGTATCATACGAAAGGTTACCAGCAAAAAGGTATTTTTGGCTTCCTAGGCTGACAACTTTTTACCCGCCTATCTTCAAATTTTTAAAAGGTGGAAACGTGGAACGATTTATTTATAAATGATAACTGCAGGATAAGTCGGCAAAGTGACCTTGCAAAAGTAAGATTTGCAAAATGTCCCTGAAGATAGGCAACTAAACGTACGCTTAGAGCTCAGCCGCGCCACATTTTATATCAATTGTCTTTGTCTACTTTCTGTTCAAATGTATAGTACATTTATTTAAAGTTACTAAAGAGAGGTATTCTTCCAAAATTTATTTAATGAAAATTTTTCTTTCTGCTTTAAAGTTTTTTTTGTTTAGTAGTATATATCTTTTTTACGGTGTATAGATACCGCGGCGGTCGTGCACGGAACACGAACGAATTTAATAGTGGCGATAAATAATCCGAATACGGGTCTTATCACACTGAAATTGAACGTAGTGAAGTGCAGAACACCGGTAAGCAGAAGTGACATAAGTGAAGTAAACAATAGTAAATAATAATTAAAACTGAAATGCAATTTAAACTGAGTTATAACAAGCTAAAACCAAACTTTCCTTCAATAACGGCCGACTTTATCAATCGAGAGAGCGCAACGGGGTATTAGAGGTCGACCTGAGCGAATGAACTGTGCGATAAACCGACCCGCGATTATCGGAGTTTGAAACTAAAAACTGTAAATATTTATTTAAAGTACTAGTGTAAATATTTATGTAAATTTCAAATGAGTAACAGCGTTAAAAGGAACATAGATTTAAATAGCAGTGAAGAAAAGAAATAGAGATATTCAAGCCTAGCAAAAAGTAATTAGATCACCAACTGAAGAACACAAACAGAAGCCGACAATAAAAATATGGCAGATTTCCAAGAAATCAAGAATATGATGCTAACAATGACTGAAGAAATAAAGAAAACACCGAAGAAACACGTAAACTAAGAGAGGAAATGCAAAAAAGAGGAAAGATGGCTAACGGAGAAGAAACAACTAAAAATAGGATCACCAAATTAGAAAACCAGATAGAAGGAATGGATAAGGAGAAAAGGAGAAACAACGTGGTGATAAAAGGAATAGGATTTGACCCACAACAGAAACAAAACGCGGCTAAACAATTCCTAAAGGACAGATTAATGGTAGAAGCAGAAGTTAACAAAGTAATAAGCATAAAAACCAAGGAGGGACGATTAGTAAATATTATTGAAGTAAATGCATGGGAAACTAAACAGGAAATTATGAAGAACAAATACAAATTGAAAGGTAGTAAGATATATATTGAAAATGATCTAACACTAAAGGAAAGAGAATACAGGCTGAGATAAGGAAAATTGCTAAGGAAGAAATTACCAAAGGACACAAAGTAAAAATAGGATACAGGAAAATAACCATTGATGGAGAAGCCTACATTTGGGATGATGATGAAAAGGGCGTAACCATAGCAAAAATTGAACAAACCAAACAAAGGAATAACAAGATGACGAAAATGGCAAAGAAAAGGACAATGAAGCGGAATACAAATTATGGAAAATAGGGACAAAAATGAGAAAGACGAAACACTAACAAAAGAAATAGAAAACAAAGAGAAATACAAAAAAAGAAACTAAATACATGGAAACTAGGAGCTTGGAATATTAGAAGTATACAAGGAAAAGAAGTGGAAATAATAAACGAATTTGAAGCAGCAAATTTAGAAATATTAGTGATAAATGAAACAAAAAGAAAGGAAATGGAGAAATCAGTCTAACAAACGGGCACATATTAATATACAGTGGAGTACAGAACGATCAAAGAGCAGCAGGTGGAGTTGGCTGTATAATACACAAAAAATAACTGAACAAATCAGTACCTGGAAAGCAATATCGGAAAGAATACTATTAGTAGAATTAAGGAATAGACATGGAAAGATTATGACAATAATATCAATATACGGACCAGACGAAAATGAAAGAGTAGAAGAGAAAGAAAAATTCTGGGAAGAATTAACAAATACCACAGAAGAAGCAAAAGGAAGTATATACATAGCAGGCGACTTCAATAGTAGAGTAGGGAAGAAAGATGAAGAATATAAAGAAATAATAGGACAATATGGAGAGGAAGTGCGAAACAATAACGGGAAAAGACTTTTGGATTTCTGTCAATTGCAAAACATAATTATAACCAACACATTCTATCAACACAAGGAAATACACAAGTTCACTAGAGTACAAATAAATAGAGGGGAGAAATCAATCATAGATTATATATTAGCACAAAAAGAAGAGAAGAAAAATATATTAGATGTAAGAGTGAAAAGAAGTGCAGAAATCTATAGCGACCACTACTTGCTTATAGGAAAAATAAGACAAAATGACACGGAAATAGAAAAAACATTAAAAACAATAAAACGAAGCCATACAGCAATAAAACATATAAACTTAGAAATAAAGAAACTGCAAAAATATATCAACAGAAAACAGAAAACAAACTAAAGAACAAAATGGACGTAATAAAACAGGCAGATGCACAAAAGGATGGAAGCTATTTAAAGAAATCCTAATTAATACAGTGAAAGAGATATGTGGAACTTATAGGATGGAAAACGGGAAAAAACAAACAGCCTGGTGGACAAATGAGATAAAAGAAGAAACCATGAAGAAGAAGAAAGAATGGAAAAAATACTTAACAAGCAAAACAACAGAACAATACGAATTATATAAAAATCAAAGGAAAAAGTAAAGGAATTAGTAGCAACAGCAAAAGAAAAATTATGGACAGATTTTGGAAACAAAATGGAAAAAGATAGCACAGGTAACCAGAAATTATTTTACAAAATCATAAAATCCTTTAGAACAGAAAAGCAGAGAAAAGAGATATACATAAAGAACAAAACCAAGAAACAATAACAAATGACACAGAAATAATGGAAAGATGGAGAGAATACTTTCAGGAGTTACTAGGACAACAGACACGTACAACAAGAATTATTACAAATGAAACGGGGAAAACAAACCAGATAGAAGAAGAGGAAATTGAAAAATAAAATGGACGAGCTGAGGAATGTAGTAAGAAAACTAAAAATGGAAAAGCACCGGGAGATGATAAAGTTACAGCAGAAATGATTAAACACTTGGGAGAGACAGGGATGGAATTACTACTAGAAATATTAAACAAAGCATGGCAAAGTGAAAAATTCCAGAAGAATGGGGAGTGGCACTAATAACGCCAATACACAAGAAGGAGACAGAAAACAGTGCTGTAACTATAGAGGAATAACGCTACTGAACATTATTATAAAAATATATGAACAAATAATCAATAACAGATTAAAAATAATATTAGAACCCCAACTAGCAGAACCGCAAAGTGGATTTAGACCAGGAGAAGTGCGCAAGACCACATCTTCACAATTAAACAACTAATAGAGAAAAGACAACCACAAAACAAAAATCTTTACCTAGCCTTTATAGATCTGCAGAAGGCATTTGACACAGTTCCTAGAGATAAAGTATGGAAAGGACTGAAAGAAAAAGGAATAAATAACAAAATTATACGAGTGATTGAAGACCTATATGAAACCAACACAAATTATATAATAAGTAACAATAGGAAATCAGAAGGGTTCAAGACAGAGAAGGGATTAAGACAGGGAGGAGGACTAAGCCCAACCTTATTTAATATACACATGGACAATATCATCAGAAAAACTGAACAAAACATAAAGAAGTTGTTTGTAGGACATAGAAATTTAGAAAGAGTAGAAATAGCCGAGGGAGTTTTCGCAGACGACGTGGTGTTAATAGCAGGACAGGAAAAACTTTACAAGAAAATATAAATACATGGAAAGAAGTACTAGAAACAGAGGCATGAAAATAAACATAGATAAAACTAAGATAGTGGTAATTGGAGAACAGGATATTAGAACAAATATCAGAATAGAAGACATCAAAATAGAACAAGTAAAGGAATATAAGTATTTGGGAATAACATTAGACAAAACAGGGAAACAAGTTGCAGAAATAAACGAGAGAATAAATAAAACAATAAAACTGTACTATGCAATGAACAAAAATTCATAAACAAGAAAGAAATAAGTAATAAAACCAAGATAAAAGTCTTTAATACAATATACAGACCAGTACTAACCTACGGAAGTGAATCGTGGATACTCTCAAACAGACAAAAACCAAATTCAAGCTACAGAAATGAAATACCTTAGACGAATACTAGGAGTAACCAGAAAGGACAGGATTAGAAACACAGAAATAAGAAAAGAATTAGAGGTGAAACCAATCATACAATTTATAGAACAAAAGCAACTCAGTTGGTGGGGACATATACAGCGAATGAATAACAAAAGACAAGTGAAGGCAGTATACGAGGCCAAGACACAGACAAAAAGGAAAAGGGAAGACCAAGGAAACAATGGAACCAAGTGATAGAAGAAATACTACAAAAGAGGAAAATCATGGGAAGAGGCAAAAGGGTAGCAAGAAATAGAAAAGATTGGAAGAAATTTATAGAAGAAAAATAAAAATAAAAATAAAATGTAATTGTAGATATATAATGTAATATGAATAAATAAGAATGTAAACCCGACACCGAAAGGTATAAGGGTAACGATTATAATAATAATAATAATCTTTTTTACGCCATTAAAGGTTTTTTTTTTTGATTCTGATAGCAAACGCTTTTCTTCTAGTCGGTTAAGCGAATATGTTATGTTTGCTTACTTACTTAATTACTTACGGCATCCTCTTCTACATCTTTTTGCTTGAGCTAGTGCCCTTTTTTTCTATAATTTTTCTAATGTGCTAATTTCAAGATTGCTTATATTTACCCCATCATCTCTTTCCTGGCAGTGCAGCTCCCCAGATCTGCTTAGTTATTGTGTCTTTGTTTATTTTTGCAGCGTGCCCAAACTGTGGTAGTTAACTTTCTCTATAGTTTTAAAGTGAAATTGCTTGCAATCTTTGTCGTGTTTTAATATTCATTATTTTAGTTAGAATACTCTTATTTGCATTAGTCTTCAATGTTTAAATTTTTCAGTTATAATTTCAGGTAATTAATTATATTTACTTGGTTTCGGTAATTTCTTCTCCTATTGTTAAGGTTACATTTTTATCTCTAATATATTATAAGTTGAAGTAATATTAGATTAAAAAGTTGTAATATTTGATTTTTATGTGTGATTTATGATAAATAATTGCAGATAAATTGGATAAGTGCATATACTTCTATTTAGTGCAAAGAAAATGAATAGTTTAGATATTCACATATTAAATCGTGGTGTCTCTTTGTTTAGGAGAGAAGCGTATATTTAGCTCGGCGAAAGCCGCGTCTAGAGCTCCGTGATTTAATTTAATTTACCGCGATTTGGCATGCAAGAAGTCGCTGCCGTTTCCGGTATAAATTTTCCATCAGGCTGCGGCCGCGCTCGCACAGTGGCACTTTATCGCATGTTGGCGAGTACATAAATGGGAAGCAGCGCCACAGTAATGGAAAATCTGGCGAAATAAACGAGAAAAGAAAAACTGCGCGGTTCATCGGAACGAAAACAATTCCTTGCCGGGAGAGATGCTTTCGGAGCCCCCACTTTAAATAAACTGACGTCGTGATATATTAAACTCTCGAATGTCTGATTCAAATGTTATGAATACTGTCCATTATCCTGCTGTCAACTCCCGATGTGCACTACATGACGCCCGCGCTTCAGCCGGTGGCAGCTCGTTATCACCTTCAACGCATTTTTCGCCCGATGCGCCGCTGTTTCCGGGAAAGCGCTCAGAAGTTTTATTTCGATGTGTCTGTTTGCATTTGCAGGACGCATGTGCTTTATGCTGTATGTAGTAATAACAATCGTCTCACTAAGTTTGCAAATTAATTTGTTGGTTTATGCATGCAACTACAAAAAGTTCATATTATTTTACATCAAAAGTAAATACAGAACTTGTTTTCATATAGCTCTGTTAGCTTTTCACTTTTGTAGTCGGTGATATTTAAAATTATCTAACTAATATAACTGCTCTATACAGTAATTAAGTCCTATTACCGCCTTCAAAAATGTACCAAATTGAGATTCAAAATGACGGACTCGTTTCAAGATTTGTAGATTTCAAGATTTAATATAAATTACATTCAATTGTACTGACATTCCAGTTTAAATTTAGATAGTAACAGAATTTATTCTACCCATGAGGAAAAATATCTTGCATCACCGAGTTCTCCGCAGCTATGATTTGGTTTATTAAGTGGTCTAAAGTTTTTAGTGGAAATGAGGCACATAAATTGCTTCTTTTACAAATATCCATGAGAAAAAGTCGCAAGATGTGTGGTCGGTAGATCTGGGAGATTAAAACATAAATACCAAGTCTTCATCGTTGAAGTAGAGCCTTATCCAGAAAATGTTGAACATCCCGGCGCTATTGGGGTGGATCTTCGTTCTATTAGGAAATGAAGAGAAATCAATTTTGCGTTGCTTTAATAACTGGGTTACCATCAAAACAGAAAACTCCATATATATTTGTTCTATTATTGCATAAGAATTTTATAGCTTGCGTATTTGAGCCTTGTGTAGGTTCATTTTCCCACTTAAGAGCGTTGCTTTGTCATTAGCAATAGTAACAAAAAGTGCCATTTCTTATGTTTTTTCGTTTGCAGAAATAGCCCGTACCAGTTAAGAGTGATATGGTCTAAACATTAAATGGCGCCTCAACATATGCTAGACAATTATTTGTTCTCTGATCGCTCTAAAAGTTGATTTTGTGGACTACGCTCTAAACTCTCTCGAATTCGTTTTACATTCTCCTCAAGTACATGTGGTCGTTTTATGCTTTCACCTCAATACCAAGCCAATTTGGTCAAATTGATGATTCCAACGACAAATTCTTTTTCTCATTGGAGGTTCAATCCATGTTGTACCGCAGTCGCCAGATTATTTTACTGAACTCACAAATGCAAAAAAACCTCTTGTTGAATTGTAGCCATCTCGTATACAACTAACGCTGCTGCATGCCTTTGTTCTGGGCACTTTGGTCCTCCTTTAGTGCTCGTACACGAAGCTTGAAATTCTATCATTTACATGCAATTTATGGTTTAGAAAATATCACCGTATAATATTTAATTCATCATTTTGAATTATCCTGTAGTATAGCAATACACTCTAGTGATCTTTATTTTGCTTAAAATTTTTGCGTGCATATTGTGCTTTTATGGCAATTTTATTAAACGCGTTCTTTAAAAACTTTTGTTTACTTATGTTTGTTAGGTAATGTTAAATTTATGTTATACACACGTGCGATAAACAAATAATAATAACTACTATGCTCTGCTAATGCAATTAAATTGCTCTGCTATAGACAAAGCGTCACCAATCCAAAAGTTTTCAAATAGCAAAAGCACTTGAGAAAGTGACGTTTGTAGGCAGAGAAAAACTTAGAAAGGCACTGAAGCAATAATCTCTTTAAAGAGACACTATATGGTGTATAGGAAGAAACTACGCTTTATTGAACATCACTTAAGCTTCAAGTGTGGGATTGTTATAGCGAATGAGTATTTAGAATCTTACATTCTTTATAGAGAGGTCAAATGCAGATAGCATGATTAAAATACACGGGAAGTTCTGATTACGAACTACTCTAAAATGATATGAAACCGATAGTGATGCTTGCTTATTATAAGAAGATGGCGACCCCAACTGTTGTAGGCAACTGTACGAGTTGAAAAGAAAAGGGAATGGAAATATTGTATTGAATTGGCAGTCACAATTTTCCACCCCCAATCTAATTGAAAATGTTTTTATTAAGCACAGGTTTACATTAACAGACGCATATTAACTATCAGAAGATTATTGCAAAGGAGTCGGGAAACATAGCCCTCGCTTCCCGTTTCGTAGGCTGTAAATTTAGTCGCTAGTATTAAAATCGTTACCGTACTATACTGGGTAATAATTGTACTTTATGAATTGTATTAAAATTTTTGAAATCGATCAGGTGTTCCTGTAAAATAAAATCAATCTACAATATTTTTAATATAATTATTTGCGTTGTCAAAAAAGTTGTTCTTCAATTTTTAGATGGCTTGGGTAGTCTCGACAGAAAATTCTGCGGAGATAAAAACAGAGCTTAAGTTGAAAGAGGTCATACTTTTGGCATAATTTATAGCCTGGTGCTATACGGCGAGGTAGTATATATAATGCCAGCTCGATGCTTGCATCAAATCAAAATAACAATTTATAGTTACACTTTTCTGATATAAAATTCTGTACATCTTGAAATTTTTTTTAACGTAATAAGCAAATATTATTTGCTTTATGTCATCATTTATGAGGACAACGTCCCTTACGCAAATGAGTGTTAAAATTTACTGTATGTTGGCCACAAACTTCAATTGAGGGGTTGTAATTTTTTATAATGTTTTGGAATCTGCCGTAATTTACACTCTTTAATTTCCGGTCTCTTTGTACGCCAAGTGCCTGTAGGCTCCATTTTTATTGTCTATCACTTTAAACCAGAGTACACTGCTGAAGTAATAAAAATAAGCGTAGATTTTCTAAGTGTTCAACCGCAACTGTAAATTTCTCGGCAGATTTCAAGTTAAAATCAACCAATTCAACAAAATAATATGATACTTAATATTTTATTTACTGTTATAAAAAATCACTTCGCAATAGTTAAATACCAATAAAAAATACAAAGTGGAAATATTTTTAAAGATGTATAACATAGATATTCTTTCAATAATAAAAAATCATTTTATATGTGAATAGAATACACAATCTCGTAATATACTAAGTACCCTGAGTACCCTGATAGTAATGCACAATGAGAAAAAGTCACCACTATTTGTGAAACGGTTGTACACTACAAACTACTGAAATTTGAAAAGAACTTTTTTTGGGCAACAACGATCCCAGTCAACCATAATCTGAGTCATTTAGTCACATTTCCAGCTTTCCTTAAGTAACAAATTGCTGATATATGAAGTACTTTTCAACTTAGTGTGGATGTGTAGTGTTACTGTACACCAAAACACACATAAAAAGCATAATTACGACATATGTTTATAATTGGTAGTGATTTCAACGTTAAACACGTTAGTTGGGATTCAGAAATATCTAACATAAGAAAATGTGCAGTTTTTTTTTAAACTATCAGCGAATAGAACTAATATAAGCTCTATACAGCCACACCGACTTAATGTCAATCAAATTTTATTTTCTGGATTTATATGTTAAAATGGCATTTTGCCTAATTTTGCAGATGTAAAATAGAACTTTGATGTAGCTTCAGATCACCTAGCCGTGTGTGCCAGCATCAGTATTATCTATCTATACATTTGAACAGAAAGTAAACAAAGAAATATGACGTGGTTCTAGGTCCTTGATTTACACGAGGAGATCCGTGCGTGGTAAACAAAGATAGCCTATACATTTGAACGGAAAGTAAACAAAGACGGCTGACGCTCTGAGCGCTTAATTTACACGAGATCCGTGCATTCGAGCACGCACGTGAGGGGCGATCTCGCTCCTTCGGACGTCCGCGGCTGCCATTGTACCTGTTATCCCTTTATGGTGTAGGAATAGATGAATATTTATTAACTTAATTAATAGTTCCCTATCTGTTGTAAAAACAAACCCAAAATGTCGATAATACTAAAGTTAAGTTATGCAACTTTAAAATCAAAACAAACATTCTATTACTGCTCTCAACATTGATTTAGGGAAAAATTAAAAGTTACTGCAAATAAAGGTAAGAAATACGTACAGTTAAACCGATTTTAACTTCAGGTGTTTCTTACGTTTGAATGTAAAACTTAAAAATTACCGGAACGCGTTATGAATGAGCGCACAAGCCCTGAATTGATTTAACTTTACGTATTACGTATTTCTTATGGACGACGTACGCTTATTTCCATTATGAATGGGCTCTAAATTAAATTGTTCCACGTTTCTGATCGAGGGAAGAAGACGATCCAATTAAAAATTTATACGTTGCCACCTTACAAAAACTTGAGAGAAGGCGCCTGAAAAATTGTCAGCCTAGGACGCCAAAAGCACCTCTTGGCGGGCAACCCTTTGTTATAATAAATAAGAAAAGCAAACCTGTACCAAACAAAACATCGACTAAAATTTAGTTAGAGAATATATAAGTCGAAACAATAAGAATAGTAGTATAAAATCAGAAAGTGACATATAAAGATAACACCACTATACAAAAAAAGATCAATAAAGATAAAATGGTTCTGTAAAAATAATGACAATGGTAGCTGAGATAAAGAAATAAGGGTGAAATGACAACGAAGCCGATATCTAGTAGACTTAACCACTTACAACAGACCAGCAAATAAATTAAAATGAAACTTTTGCTAGATATCTCGGTAACCTATCAAATAAAGATAAATAGGTGTGGAAAGCTACAAAAGGATTTAAACATCCTACATCGGCTGTTTATCCTATTGATAATTCTGATAAGAGTTGGATAAGGTCAGATAGATGCTAATGTTGAGCAACTTTTAAGTATACCAATATCGATTACGGACTTTAATGTAAAGAAATTAAGAATAAGATAAGAAATCTAAATAAGAATAACGCTTCTGAGTATGATTTTAAACAATAGTAAGATGCTATTTAAACTACCAGAATCTAGACAAAGATTTATGAAAGTACTATTTAACTCTACCTCCAGGTCAATTCAGCTAATTCTTATTATTACTATTATTACATCTCCTTTTATCCAGAGGTCGGTTATCGTATTGGTTATTTTTATTTTTAAAATGGCAGCTCAAAATATTTCTGTTGGGGTTTTTAGTCTGCACTATTCGCGCATGTTTCGCAACCAAGATGTCCCTCTTCTTCCAACGCTTCTTTTTCCTTCTATTTTTCCCTTGCAGTTGTCTATACTTATCATTGCGGGTAATGTCTCCAAGATATTGTAGTTTATGAAATTTGATTATTAGCATGATTTCTAAAGCTTTATTTATTCTAATTAGCACCTATTTATTGAAATTTTTTGAATCCAGGATATGCGCAACATTCTCCGATTCATCCACATTTCGAAGGCGTTTATTCGGTTGGTGGTTTCCTTCTTTGGTAGCGAGCTTTCCATGCCATACAGTAAAATTGGAAATATGCATCATTTAATTATTCTTATTCTAAGATCTAATTTTAACTTATTTGGAGCAAGCAGTTTCCTCATTTTAACAAAGGCAGCCCTTGCTTGTTCAATTCTACTTATTATTTCTTAGCGCTGAACAGCCTGGTCGTTTATTATGGTGCCTAAATATTTCCAGAAAATTACTTGTTTTACTGTATTATTGTTGATTTGTAGCCTAAATACTCGTGGAATTTTGCTGACTACCAATAACTTAGTCTTTTCAGTGTTAATAATATAAAATAAAAAGTAGCGGGGAGAGAATGTACCCCTGTCTTACACCTCTCTTGATTTATATTTGTTTAGGGAGAGTATTTTCTGCTTTTATGGTTGCTTTCTAGTGCCAATACAAATTTCCTATTATTTTTATAACTTTCTATTCCAGCTTTGAGTTTTTCGTATTTTACACTATCGAAAGCTTTCGAATAGTCGATAAAGCATATATATAATTTCTTATTTATATATTGACAGCGTTAAATTAATATATTAAAGACCAACAGAGCTTTCCTGATGCCGAAGCCATTGCAAAATCCAAATTAAGTTTCTAGTTTTATTTTACATTTTCGATTCTTGCTAGTGCCTTCAAGCAGACCGAACGTGCGAGCCGAGATACACCTGTTATCACAACGGCGGAGCCGCAGCCGTAGCCTTGCTTAAGGTCATGCAAATTTTTGTATTTATTAATTTAATTTCAACGTTTAACTCAGTAATAACAACTGTTTCACCTTTAAAAACCAAATGACATCAACAAATATTATGCAACACCAGCCAGCTACGAATACGCAAATGTCACAAACGTTCCTATCACAGCCTTATACATTCCCACCTAACCAACAGCAATTACTACAACCTTACATGCAAAATCTAAACCCTCAACAATCTCAATATTTTCTACAATCACAGCACGCCCCACAACAATTCATTTATGATCACCCACAGCAAATTAACAACAAAAGAATGATATCAACCAGCGATGAAGAAATTGCAAATTCATCAAACAAAAATTCATGGCAAGTAAATAAAAGTGTCAAGAGAAGAAAAACATTCACAAACAAAGGAATAACACCGACTAACATACAATTATCTAATAAATTTAGTGCCTTAAATCCTAACCCAGAAAGCACCGACAACCAAACCGCAGTTATCATTCCTAGACCTCCTCCTATTGTCGTATACGGAGTTGCCAACTTCCCAGAAATTATAAAAAAATTAAATGAAATAATTGAAGAGGAGCAGTTCTCCTCTAGAAGTATGTCCAGTGATACAGTAAAAATAAATTGTAACACCCCTGACACCTTCAGGAAACTATCTAAGTACATGAAAGAAAACAATATCATTCACCATACTTACCAACTTAAAGAGGAAAGAGCTCTTCGAGTAGTAATAAAATACTTACATCATTCCATGGACACTCAAGATATAATAGATGATCTCGAATCCCAGGGGCATAAGGTAAGGAATATCATCAATGTGCTAAGCAGAAAGGACAAAACACCGCTGAATATGTTCTTTGTGGACCTAGAACCAGCAGACAATAATAAAAGAGTCTACGATATCCGTACGTCATGTCATTGCGTTGTACAAGTCGAACCTCCAAGAAAACAAAACAACATAATACAATGCACACGATGTTAGTTATATGGACACTCCAAGAAATACTGTAACAGACCCTTTAAATGTGTAAAATGTGGCAATACGCACAGTACCGCCAGTTGCAAAAAAAACTAGGGACACCTCAGCTACATGCGCTTTATGTGGAGGTCCACACCCTGCGAATTACAGAGGTTGTGAATATTACCATCGTTTATATAAAAGAAACCCTGTCTCAAACAACAATATTAATCCTCATATTACTCCAACATTGTCAAATCTTAATCAACAAACACCTGCACCTATTTTTAACAACCCACTTCAAAACTACAACTATACTAAAACAGCCAACAATAATACTAATTACACACCACAATCACAGAATGTTAATACAGAAGATAACATCAGCGAACTGTTAAATAAGTTCTTAGAAGAATTCAAAAACATGTTTAACCAGCTTTTACATCAGAATAGCATGGTACTAAACATGCTAACCATGTTAATTTGACAAAAGTAATAGCCAAGTTCCTTCGAATAGCACTTTGGAACGCCAATGGTATCTTACAACATAAAGAAGAAATAAAAACCTTCCTTCACTACAACCTAATTGACATTCTTTTAATCAGCGAATCCCACCTTACCAACATGCCGTACTTTAAGATTCCCGGATACAAATTCTACCACACTAACCACCCAGACAACACAGCCCACGCAGGATCTGTAATATTAATAAAATACACCATCGAACATTATGTACTACCTGAATATGCAAAAGATTACTTACAAGCCACTTCGATAAAAGTTAAAACTCTACCATTTGACATAACCATAAGGGCTATATATTGTCCCCCTCGCCACCAACTTAAAAAAGAACATTTTGAAGAATTCTTTAAAACGCTTGGCACTAAGTTTCTCGCTGGTGGCGACTACAACAGTAAAAATACCCTATTGGGATCACGAACTACTACCACGAAAGGAAGAGAATTAGCCAAGGTCCTACACGAAGCGAAATACAATTTCTTATCAACGGGCAGTCCAACTTACTGGCCAACTGATCCCGGGAAAATTCCAGACCTCCTGGACTTTTTCGTCACTAATGGCATTTCAAACTCCTATTTGGACATTGTCCCCAACTTAGATTTATCTTCCGATCACTCACCAGTAATAGCAACAGTTATAAATAACAACCATAATAAATGTTAAAAAGCCACCTAAAATATATAATTCAAAAATTGATTGGGAAGACTACAGGAATAAAATCAACGAAAGCATCAATCAAAAAATAAGACTAAAAGAACCCAATGAAGTAGAGGATGCCTTAAATAACCTAACCACAATATTATTACAAGCCGCTCACCAGGCAACGCCGCCCTCGAAAATTCATGTTAGTAACATTAATATCCCTTTAGAAATTAAAAAACTAATAGCAGAAAAAAGAAAAGCCAAAGCAAAATGGCACCGTAGCCATTCCCCAACAGACAAAACAGCTTATAACCAAATAACAAGGAAACTCAAACGCCAAATAAAAGAATCTCAACATGTATCTTTTAGAAACTACATATTAAACTTGAATCGTTATGATAATTCCATCTGGAGACCCGTTAAAGCAGCTCTCAAACCAGTTCACGCAAACCCCCCAGTTCGCAAGCAAGATCCCACCCCGGGGCCATGGGCAAGAAGCAACAAGGAAAAAGGCGACCTATTCGCCCAATATCTAGCAGAAGTATTTACTCCTCACGATAACACACCAAATCAAGAAGTTTCCGATTTTCTGAACAACAATCCTCCTCCCGCAGAACCTATAAAACCAATCATTCCTAAAGAAATCATAGATGTAATAACTCAATCAAATATTAGAAAAGCTCCAGGTCCTGACCTGATTACACCAAAAATGTTGAAAGAACTCCCCAAGAAAGGTATCGTAATGCTCACATATATATTCAATGCGATTTTAAGACTACAGTATTGGCCCAAACAACTAAAAGTTGCTGAAATAACTATGATCCCCAAGCCTGGCAAAATCCAAATCATGTATCTTCCTACAGACCAATAAGCTTGTTATCAGCTATCTCCAAACTACTGGAAAAACTAATCCGCAGCAGAATGAACTCATTTTTAGATGTTATCCCTGACCACCAATTCGGATTCCGGTTACAGCACTCAACGATCCAGCAATGTCATCGAGTAGTTCACAAAATTAACACATCCCTGGAAAATAAAGAATATTGTACATCGGCTTTTTTGGACATAGGCCAAGCCCTCGACAAAGTTTGGCATGATGGCCTTCTTTATAAAATCAAGCTCCTTCTTCCCTCTCTCTTCTACCTACTTAAATCCTATTTAAAAGACCGTCAATTGAGAGCTAATGTAAATGGTGAATTCTCTGACTCATACGATATTAAAGCTGGAGTACCACAAGGCAGCGTTTTAGCCCCCCTGCTATACTCATTATATACAGCAGATCTCCCAACCATAACAAATACCTTAATCGGTACTTTTGCTGATGACACAGCTATTCTGGCTAGTCACGAAAATCTCATAATCGCAACTTCTTACCTGCAAGACCATCTAAACCTAATTGGAAACTGGGTCAACAAATGGAAAATAAGAATTAATGCATCAAAATCAACCCAAGCAACCTTTACACTGAGAAAAGGTAGATGTCCTTCGGTCACCTTCAACAATGCTCCCATTACACAATCTTCTTCAGTGCGTTATCTAGGACTACATCTTGACGAAAAAATGAATTGGAAAGAACACATAACCAGAAAGAGGAAACAAATAGATCTGAGGCTCAAGGAGTTACACTGGCTGCTTGGAAGAAAATCGCATCTACCACTCGAGGAAAAAATTTTACTATATAAAGTAATATTACTACCCATATGGACATACGGCATTGAATTGTGGGGCTGTGCCAGCAAATCAAATATTTCCATTGCCCAAAGATCCCAATCCAAAATCCTGCGTGAACTCACTAACGCTCCATGGTATATGTCTAATAATACACTGCATAATGACCTCCGCATCCCATACATCACTGAAGTTATCCAGCAAAGAAGCAACAACCATCATACCAGACTTACAACACACAGCAACCCTCTTATACGCCCACTTCTATATCCTCAAGACAACAGAAGGCTAAAACGTCTCTGGCCAAACGACATCCGATGAAAACGACGAGGACTCTTCGATGGTAGAGGCCTCATCATGACCGATAAGGATTTTCATATTTAAGATCCTATGTTAGCACATTAGCCTATAGAATACATATTCTGATTGCCAATTTATTGTGCAATAAAAAAAATTTACATTTTCGATATATACGGTTGTGTGTTATTTTCAAAAACAGCTTTAGCACATGGCTCATTAGGCTTATCGCACGGTATTTTTGCATTCATTTATTCTTTGTTGTTTTGGTATTGGGATGAATAAAGAGTGTAAACGGTCATCTGGGATGATACCAGTATTGTAGATTACATTGAACAACTCTACTAGTCTTATCAGTATTTTAGGTTGTAAGCACTTTAAAAAGTCTACATATACCCTATCAGAATGTGTTGCTTTTACATCCTTTGCTTTGCTATTTTTATTACTTTTCTGCTTGTTTTGTGAATCTATTTATATTTATATTGATTCTTATTTTTATACTCTCTACGCTGGCTTATTAAGTTTAGTATTTTATCGGTGATTCAAGCTTTCCTTCTATTTGTACTTCGATACCCTACCACCTCATCCTGAGTTTGCGTTATTATATCCTTGACTTATATCTATAGATCACTACTCTTCTTGATATTCTTTTTAAATATTTATTTTTTCAAAACCTTGTTGGACATGCTCTAACACCCTATCGCGTATTTCAGCTTTTTCATGTGAATCTTCTTCTGAGGGTAAGATTGTCTTTATTTTTAAGTTTAATTCTTATATCCATTACCATAGTTCTGCATTCTACGCGTCCTATTATTGCATTGTTAATTGCAGTGCAATATTTATTTGTGCATAAAATTCTTCTACTTTGTCATCTTCTTTGTTGCAGTAAGGGTGTATGCTTGAATTATATTCAACTTGCCAATCGATAAATTTAATTAAAGTAACAATACTCTGTCTGACACTTGCAATAAGTTTACTAGAGATTCGTGATATGATTATGCCTACTCCATCTGGACTTCCGGAATAGTAGAATACTCCGTTGTCTGTTTTGTGTTGCCCGCCATTTGGCCATTGGACTTCGCTCATTTGTAATATATCCAATTTTAATCTCTGGATTTCTTAAACCGCGTTTGCTAATTTACCGATTTGATAGAGAGTTCTTATATTCCACGTTGCCAATCTTATCTTAGTTCTATGTATTTTTAATTCTTTCCTTTGATTTTTGACTGGCGAAAGATTCTTAACACCGCTTTTTCACTTAAGAGGTGCCCCTGGCTAGCGGCCAAAGCTTTATTATTTTCAGCCATTATGATTATCTTGAGATAGTTAATATATAACGAGGCGGTTATCCTTGTCCTTCCTCATTGCAGTAGTTTCACCGCTTCACTATAATTTGATTCATGCCGGTAGCTATGCCTCAAGCAGTTGTACCAGTTTTCCTAACTTACACCTGTAAGTGCTGCAGATTGTGCTGCTTCCCGTAGTCCTGCTATATTAGAAGCCGCTGACTGCATCATTTGCAGGGTCTCTACCACGCTGCTGCTTGTTTTGGTCCGCCCCGGGTGTTTTATTTTCCCGGTACTCATCATATCTGATGAGATTTCTTCTATCCGCCACCTGGGGAGGCGCCCAATTGACTAGCAACTCCACACGTTAAGTTCGCTTGTATCATTTTAGTATTAAAAACGAGACAATCATCGACAATGTGATTTTTTACTGGATCTATAAGTCGCTTATCAGTAATTTATAAGTTTTTGGAACAGCTGATATTCAAAAGAACGAGAAAAAATAATCTAATAGAAGAGTGTCTGACAAACCATTAGTTTGGATTAGACATAATCATTCAATTATTGTCAGTGTATAATGCTTTCGAAGAAAAGAGATTTTTCTTGGAGGCTTTTTTAAACATCACAAAACATTAGACAAAGTATTGCACAAAGGTCTTCTGTTTAAAAACAAAACAAAATCTACCACGTCAGTACTTCGAATTAATAAAATCCTTATCATCACGATTATACCAAATCAACTGAAGGAACATTAGGAGTATACCCTCTTGTATCAGATATTCTGAAATATAGAGTGTTAGGCCCGGTTCATTATTTAGTCTACACAGTCGGTCTGCCCGTTACCCCAAACATTCGAAGGCAATTTTATTAGCAAATCACTAAAAAACGCTTCATACCAACCTAAAAATGCTTTTTATAAAAGAGGCGCAATAAAACGTCGTGATTATCTAGAACACTCCCATCTACCTAGTCAAGTTTTAAAAGAACAACACAATTTGCGACAGTTTTACTGTGATTACTTTAACTGTTCGGTTTTAGGATAAACTCAATTTTTATTAAAATTTATAGAACAACAACTGTTGAAAATGTAGACAACAAAAACCTAAATTACATATCAGATGCTAGGTTTTAATTTTTTCTATTATTGGATCTGAAGGTCTAATAAGTGTACGCTTCTGTAGCATATTAAAGTTCAATAAAAATACACAGTTCAGGTAACGAAAAACGCTTTGGATATTTTTAAATGATTTTTAAATGAGAACTAAGAGTAGGCGTATGCAGTTTTATTTACTTTAAATATTTTTGTGCCGTTGAGATAACTTATCACTAATGACCAGCGACGTGACCCTGTTCTTTAATAAATAACAATTACAAGTGAAAAGCGGTCGTCTGCCCTAAACGCAAGCTGTGGTGGGGTAGTCGAACTTAAAATAGCCACTATTACTTTTTCTGCTTCTCAAAAAACTTATCAGTTTAGCGTTGCTTCTCAATTTTAAAGTGAACCTCTTGAATACTTTGTCGAATCTTTATAATATTCTTTAGTGTACGGACAACAGGAATACTGCAAGAACTTGGAATATGTGCAGCACCATTAACTTCTTCCAATTATTTCACCAGATGCTACTTACAACTAACACATTATTAATAAATACTAAATATTAATGTGAGACATAAACTCTAATCATCTTCTACTTCTCCTTTTTGAAAGCAAGCACTAATAACAAGGAAGCATTTTATTTGCAACATAAAAACTAAAGATAAGCTTTTCTGAAGAAAAATATAAAGTGCTAAGTGTCAAACATGTTATTATATAATTTTGTTGCTACAAATCTGTAAAACGTAACAAGACTTATAATACTAAAGTAAACAATGAACCAAATGTCACACCAACCAAGTGCGCCTTATAAAATAAAAGCAAACCGGTAAATTATGTAGTTTGTATTTTATATAGGTAGGTCATTCTAGAAAACGAAAAACAATTTTTATAATAAAACAGTTTTAAACTGCGACACTGCTCGTTTGCAACCAATAAACACTACAAGTTATAATTAAATAAATAAACCAACAATCATACTTTCGCCCAAATAATATGCAATAATATATAAAATATTAATAACTGCTTATTTCCTAAGTTAATTCAAGACCATATCTACGTAGCTAATAAACCAAAACAAAATTCTAGTTATTCTATTACCTTCCTCTATCATAGTCGATAGCAGATAACATGACGACAAAATGCACTTTGTAAAGATCTGTCTCAACACCATCAGGGAGACAAACTGTTTATAAAGCAAAGGAAACAATACCCACAATATGAAAGCAATTACTTTCAATCAACCATTGGCAGAAATTTAATGGCCTTGTTAATAATTTGTCTTTAAATATTATATTCCAAATTATTTTGCACACTAAAAAATTAATTGATAACCAGAGACCACTTTATTGTTTATTAATTATTGTTTATTTAACTTTACTTGTAATAACAAAGGAATCATCACCAATTAGGGGCAGTTAGGCACTGAAAAGATCTACTTACTGACACTTTGTACCAGACTTGAAACTAGTGTTGTAGTCAAGAAGCTTTATTGCAACTACATTGGTGTAACATGTGTCTTAGACCTATCTGGTCACTTTTCAGTGATACTCATCATAATAATAGTGAGAGTACGACCTGCAAGCTAAGAGATTAAGGCTCTCTGTATCTGGCCGTCGCGTACCATTTCTGATGCGGGGCTATGTGGCAAGTATTGTCATTATTCCTTGTTCGAAGTGAACACAGGTATCCAATTATTTTTAGTGACTGAGTAGGATACCCACCAGGCAACAAAGTGCTTCGGAAATAGAACCCGGGTCTGTCCTCATCTCAACTCACGCTTCAATTATTGGGCTATAATTTATAAGAAACATCGAATGGAAGACATTTAGGGAATATGTCCTAACCAGTAGCCAAATGAAGCTATCACTAAAGTCAGGGGCAAATGTCAAACATACAGTAAAGCCACTGACATAGACAGTTTGAGCAGCTGCCTCATTAATTCCTTCTCTTAAAAAAGAAAACTCTATAGTGATAAACTATTTACAAGAAGTAAATGATAAAAAAGAACTTTTTTTTAAAAATCACGACTGAGCAAGTTATCTAAAATTATTATATGAGATCAAAAATAAAATAACGGAAGACTATATTAGTAAACTTACTACTTATAGATAGTGGCACAAAACAATCTTGTCAAACCGTCTTATCTTACTGTTTTTAGTTTCACAGCTGAATCTTCCTACAAATAGCACTGAAGATAAATTAATAGGTAAATATTTAAACTGCAACTACAAATATTTCTCATTAAGCATTTTAATTGGATACCATTTACTAAGGACAATTAAAAAAACTACCAAGGCAAACTACCGCAGCTATCAAGAAACATTCGTTGAAGTATTAAAAACGCAATATGTTCTCATAGAAGAAAAATATGGGAAATAACCTTAATCTAGAAATCTGATAATCTTTTTATGGAGAAGAAATGTCTCGAAATGTTACCTCTTAAGCATGCTAAACGTATACTTTAAAATTTCAATACAACTATGTAATTTTAATTGAAGTAAAAAAAAAACATTCGAACTTCGATCAGATCTGCAGAATAGTAAACATCATTGAAAATGATTAAAGAAAGATTAATTTGGTTTTGATATATACTAAATGAATAGAAAACTTTCTGCAAAATTTAAAAGTTATTGGACGAGTTCCATTCTCGCATTACTTATGCCCTTTTCATTAGATGTCATGTAGTTACCAAGACTTTCATAATAATTATCTCTAAAGACTCTTTACTATATTGAGGTCTTAAATCTGAAATTATTTGCATTATCTTTATTCAACGTCATTTAGACTTAAAGAAATTGGATCTAAGGCTACTTTTGTTATAGAATACAGTCCTAATTTTCAAAATTAAATTAAATATTTGTTTCTTTTAAAAACTATGGTAAAGTATCTTTAGAAGGTCACACAGCTTTGTTTAGTATATATATTTTGTTATTATATTCTTCTAGTATTTTTTTATACACTTTCAGTATACCACAAAATTGCGATATTCAAGAACTAAATAATTTGTGAAATTTTGAGATAAAGAAATATATAAGCTATAACGCCTTCCACACATAATTATCTGAAGGATTACCTGGTGCTATCCTTTTTTTATTTTTCTCTGTTTCACATAGCAATTGTCTTAATCAAATTTTAAATTAATAAATTGAGACCATCAAGTGTTATATCTGTTGAACTTAACATCTTGTCATCTTACAACCCTTTAAATGTTGTACAAATTTTGGGCCTTATAAAAAGAATACTTTTCTTAGAACATAGACTTTTCTTTGATTTGTGACATAGGCATGGATTTTTTCGTTCAGAATTGTCTGCCAAACTGATTTTTTCATATAGCTCATAACACACTTAGAACAACAGCTTCAATCCTGAAAATCTGAAATTAAGGAAAGTAGAAACTGATGTTGTGACACATTCGAACAAATAGTTTGACCGCATTTCTACTTAAAAATATCATTCATCATCCATAAGATCTTAATTTTTAATCAATATTTGCTAATTTATATGCCAGATTTCTTTAAATTTTGATTATAAACGTACATAGATATTAATTATTATATAAGAAATTCTAATTTTTAATCAAAAATAATGCTTTTTTACACTCTCACAACAGACTTTTCGTTAAATAGTACATTGTAGCGGAAACTGAATTTTTTTGTTACCTGTGGTACTTCTTGGGAGTTTTTCGCATATACCCTATTATTAAGGCACAACATGCGCCTAATCATATGTCACTTCTAAACAGGTGAAACATAGATCGTAGCGGTATATTTATTTTTCTTGGCATAATTTTCTTGTCTCAAAACATATTTTAACAAATTTGTTTACGTGTTGCATTGGTGGTTGCTGGAGTTCGAGCAGTACAGCGTCGATCACACCTTTTACTGTTATTCACGCAGAATGTTTCTTTGAGACGATCAAACCCTCTATGCTACATTTGTGATGTGTCATTACTACGATACAGTTTTCTTTTATCATCCCATTTTATGATTACCATTCATATCACTATATTGGATGGTCTTCGTTTATAATAGACAAACTGTAAGTATAATTTGATTGTACTTTGATAATATACTAATGGCTCGTTCATACAAATGCATCAAACTTGTAATACAGACAGATAGATAAATAAATGTAAAATGGGGTGGACCCACCGGCCTTCTGCACTGCGACATTAAAGTTTATTGAGCACCCCTTTAATTTGTTAGAGCTTTCTCTCTAGGCCTAGGCTTTTAATTAATCCTCAGAGCCCAGATAGAAACTTTTTGTATGGCTCTCTGGTTATGGCTTTTCTTTTTCCGTAGCATAAAATGCGGTCTACTGTTTCCTTATTTTCCTTGCAAAATTTGCACAGGCTGCTATCTGTTATGCTTAAGAAATTTAAATGCCCCTAACGCAACGGTGTGCTATTAGCAGGCCAACTATGACCTAAGTTTAGGTGTGTTTAATCAAAGTAGGTCTGCTGTACATTTTTGTGACGGTCTTCTTTAATTGCCTCAAGTGGCTGGTATTGTTCCACTTTTATTGAGTTTTATTGAGTGTCCCTTCATTAATAGATGCTTTTTTGAGACTATGACTTTGTAGTATAGCTATTTTTTATTTAAGGGGACAAACTTTTAATTTACTTCATTTGTAAAGATACTTTATAGAATTTATTTGCATTTATTAGGAAACTTAGTGTGTGTTGCAGGTGCCGTGCGGATCTGTGATATTTGTAACTTTTTTATTTCCTGCATTAAATAACGTTATAACCCAGAACACTCTCTTTTTGAATCATAAATGTTTGTCTATTTACAGTTTCAGAATTTTCTAGGATATATGTTTATCTAGCTTGTAGAAAACTGAAAAAAAATTTCACGTTATTGGTGGATATAGTTTTTCTTTGGTTTTCTTCTACTTTCTATTTATCTTTCCTCTTAAGTATTTTAAATTGCCTTGTAATAGTCTTTCTCACCTTATTAATAACATCTACACATTTTTGCCATATTTCACAGCCTAACATCATCAGATATGGCCAATGCACTTATAAGATCTCCTTTTTATTGATAAACTTTAGTTGGAACGTTATGATATGCATAAGAAAGTGGAACAGCTTGATTTGTTGTGATAGATTGTATTCTATGTAGTTCTGGATCAAACATAATAACATCACTGGTAATTATATTATTTAAAAATTGTTTGGTTGAATAATGTAACGATTTTTCCAAAAGAAAGAGTTGTTTGTCTATAAATGTTGGATTTCGCATTAACTTAAACAATCTTAAGGAGTTATTGCAAGAACTATCAAAAGTGTATAAACATGCTGGATTCTAAGGTTACCATATAGGATTTACTATATAATTGAGCGAAGGAAAATGACGCTGTGCACCAAATTATCTTACCCATTTCTTCGAATTCTCTAAGAAATTGTAACTAGTCTTAACAACTTTGTGAGAAACTAAACTTTCTGCAAGCGTATTAATTTCTTTCTTTCCTGTTTTAATCTTATTAAGAGAGACCTATGAATATACCGCCAAATAATAATTTTATTTGCACAATATTCTAATTGGACGAATATATACTTATAAAATGCCTGTCCTTCAAGAATTGCTATTTAAAATTATGCTTTGTGGTAGAGAAACCTATTCGTTTCGGTCTGCCGTAACGAAGACAAAGTGAGCGTACGTTGGCAAAGCAATGATAATTCGCAATGAGCCACTCGGGGCAGCCGCAAGCCCAGAAGGCCGGCGCGCCACCCGTTGCGCGCCCAATGTTAATATATCGTGTAAAAATAACGGGCCGGCAAAAACCGCCATTTATCCCGAAGAGCGATGGCTGCGAAAAAATTTTAACGACGCGTCCTCTATTTGCTGCGGAACGGGTGACGCGCGCTGGCTGTCGGGCAAAAAGCCGGTAATTTAACGGGGCACGCTAAGCCAACTAGATTAAGACTGTCATCCCGAAGTCAAACAAAATTTAAAACGCTTTATTTATAGGCGGGCCCGTATATTACGCTCCCTCCGCCGAATTCTTGGGCCTTTTTGACGGGCCGAACGTAAACATGTCAGTTGCGTTCGGCTGTGCGGGCAAAAACATTAATTAAACCGAAAAAAGGGTGCTACGAATGTAATAACCCTGGCAGCGACGCGATGGGACGTTTTGATGAGGAGAACGTCCCCATGATTGCAAACCAAATTTATTCCATGAATGAAGCTCGCAGGTCCAATTATCTGTCACATACTAGTAAAAATTGGAAGTGTCTGAAATAGCCATTAACGCCTTAGGTCGTGCTAATGATTTATAAACTAACAAAAGGCATTCTACTTCAGTGAAATGTTTACATTTATAAAAGAAAATAAAATAAAACCAAACTTTTTTGTAAATTATTATTTTGAAACATAGTCTATTACCTTATGTTTTGAATAACACATTATTTAAATGTCCATCTTGACTTAGTGCACATGAGCATGTTTGATGAATCCAAGTTTCAATTATTTTACGCAACAACTCAGGTCTAATGTCACGAACTTAGTTTAATCTCAATACATCAAGGATCCGTGGTTTGTTTGCCTAGACTATAGATTTCAAATAATTCCACAAAAAGTAATCTCAAAGATTTAAATTATAACTTCTTGGAGGCCAATTAACAGTTGCTCTTATTTAAGTTAAGTGTGACATGTGTAACCGTCTTGTTGGAACCACATATCCTTCAAACCAATTTTATCTAAATTTGCGACACCAATCGGTACTTCCCACCAGTCACTATAACTGCATCTCCTACCTCGTTTTGGAAAAAGAATGGTCCGATGATACTATAAACCACATAAACCACGTAAATCTTTTGTGTATTGTTTTTAAACCAAAAACGAGAATTTTGTTTATTAACATATGTACATAACCAGAAATAAACTTCATCTCATAACTTTTTGCCCAAAATTATTTTTATGTTTGAAATTGCTCTAAAGCCCAAACACCAAAATTCTTGGGTCCACACAATCTTATACGGGTGTAAACCCAAATCTTTTTGCAAACTACGCCAATTTGTCGTTCTCTAAGCCCTAAGTCTGAAGAACAACGAGAAATCGATGAATTTTGAGCCCTGCAACTCTATTTCTTACAGCAGCAATATTCTCTACATTTCTTGCATTTCTAAAGAGTACAATCCCTTTTAAATTTTTCAACGATTCAACGAACGGTAAACATAGAAGGGCGGTTATGTAGACTATGCTAAGTGTTCACAAAAGGACATCTACTTTCATAACATTTTTGGACAACCATTAGTGGCAGTTATAACATTGTAACCACGAGCCATATTTTATTTTAAAGTTTTAAAGTTTAAAGTAACATCTGGAGACATTGCCAGCCATTCAATTGTAGTGACGTTATTTTATTGCTTACACACTCTACACAATTCGCTGCGATGGTTATATCATTGTCTTTTTGCAGTACCCAACTTGTTCTCTCAGATTCAAAAAACACTTTTCAGTGGAACTTACTAAATATTTCTGGTAGATGGTGCACATTTTCTCTGCGTTTCAACTGTCTGTAAACAGAAAGAAACAACCAAAATCGAGTTTACAAAAGCATTCTCAAACATGCAATTTTAGAAAGTGCTTTACTGAAGAATTTTATTACTTTTTGTTAACCATACTTATATATAAAATTGTCCCAATCTAAATCCAAGTTTTTCTTTTTCGGCGCCAGTTGTTTTTCTCACGTGCTTTTCTAATAAACTTTCTTCAAAAGTTTCTTTTTTGAAAAATATTTCATACTGTATGTAGCGAAAGCTAAATGCCTTTCTTGTGGAGTGTCATTTGGGCAGAGCGTAGCGAAAGACCTAGCTTGTTTTCAAAGAAATACAAGATCACTTTGTTCTTCGTTATTGTGACGCGGGCTATTCTCCCCTCCGGCGGATTGTCTACATTTTTAATTTCCAAATATTGCTTTATCTGCTTCTTAACAAATGCTTTAGATTTTCGTTTATATTTTTCAACCGCTTTACTTGTCACTTATTAGAAGAAATAAAAACACACACTATACTTTAGAAACGTATATTTTCCGTGAAATTCTTCAAACTAAAAAAATATATATGACATAGCTCACTTACTTCCAGAAATAAAAACTAGTTTGCTAGTGATATGATAAGGACAAAGTCTAAACAACTATACATTTTGTTTTGCTAAAAAATTTGAAACATAAGAGTTACAATGGAGTAATAGCAACATCTAGTACACTCTCTGTGGCTTTTATTATTTTTCTTACAAATTATTATTACAAACGTTATACATTAGTCATCTGTCTTAAGGAAGAATTGTGGCAGTAAACAATATTTTTGATATTAAAAACATGAATATTTAAAATAAATTTTACTATCATGTTTGGATATGTTAGGGTAAGCTCATCATATGTAAAAAGATGTAAGCAGATATAATAATAATTAGGAACATAAAGTTTAAAATATATTATATCTTTTAAAAAGGTATAATTACTGTTTACTTACTGCAAGACCTTTGCCGCTATATTAAAATATAAATGATAGTAAACAAATTTATGCTACAACATTTTATCAGTGCCAATTATGATGTACTGGATCAAACGTATACTGTAACAGAGAGATACGAACTTCTTTACTTTTAAAGAAATATAGAAGCCAGTCTATAAAAATAATAAATAGTTTATCTGAAGCTACTGAGGCAATTAATCGGATATTAGGCCAATGAAAAAACATGGAGATAGTTCGAAAGTTATACGCTTTTGATCAGAAGGACACTGTTCAATAAAATTTTTGAAGTTCATTTAATTAAACCACGTTTGCAGTCGTAATTTTGTAAAAGCTGAGGGAGATGGGGATGATTAGCGTAAGCTAGTTTTTTTTTAAAGCATAGGATTCTCAATAGCTGTAGTACTAAGATATAATAGTAATAGGCAATTATTATGGTAAAATCTATTAATTCTTAAAACAGGTACTAACAATGTTGGAAACTTTTACAAAAATCAATTTTTTTCTAGTTATTTGCTTCTTCAACAATATCCTTAAATTTTTTATTTCTTATGGAAAGAATTACTATCTGTGTTAGTTTTTTTCTGAATACTAGTAAATGTCTGCTTTTTAGAGTGTGATTGTAGTCTGACTTTACATGCCTTAATGTTACGAACCTAAAGAACACTCCAGTGAAGGTGACGTTGGTTTTCCGTGCATACACATTGCATAATGCTTTAATGATGCATGTCGCAGTATTTGTGGTAAGAGTGAGGATTTGGTATTTTATGACCTTTGAAAACTATCATCGATACTTCTTGGCTTTTTTAGATTTTTATAAAGTACAAGTAATTTTGTTTTAAAGTTTTACAGGTCACTAAAAATTATTTTTATATTTAATATTATTGCAATAAGAAAAATAAATATGTAGAACCATTTTCTATTTAAAAAGGTTTACAGAACAACGAAAGGCAAAATATGAAGAGAAATAATATGAAATAAATGTAAACCTGCGATAACTGCCTCTATCCAACAAAAATTTTTTTTTATTTATTGAGGAACTTTACAATCTGATATAATTTGACATTTAGTAAATTATGTGGTACTGTACATGCATATCGTTAAGGAAAGGGTTCAATAACAAATTCCTTAAGTGGTAGTAAGTCAGTTTGGCTTGCAGCTAAATGGCACTATGAACTCGTGCTACACACTATTACTCACTTGAAGCGGTTTGAAAGATCCAGAGTTTTAATCCGTTTAAGTCGTGGCTCATCTTCGGCAACATCGAGAAGGCCCTCGATATTAATCCTGTCACAGTAGCGTACCGTGTGACGCTGGATTTCGTCATTTACTGAAGATATGCCTAGGTCACGACGTATAATATCGTTGGATACATACCATGGTGCGGCCACGAGGTTACGCAACGTCTTGCTGTTCCCCAGAGCTGAATACTGTATGTCCAGATCGGTTTAAATATAGTTGTGTAAAGGAGGATTCAGAGACAGTTGCTAGTTGCGTCCTAGTAGCCAGTAAATTTTTCGAAACTGAAGGCTTAGTTGTTTTCGTTTTGTCCAGATGTGAGTTTTCCATGTCAGCCGCCTATCAAGGTGAAGTCCTAAGTATTTGACACTTTCAGATTGTGGGAAGTGTTGATTGTTTAGCGTGACCGGTGGGCAAGTGCCTCGTCTTGTTGTAAAGGTTATGTGGACAGACTTTGTCTCATTGACCTTAATGCGCCACTTCGTAAACCACTGTTGCAGATTATTTAGGCGAGATTGCAGATTTTGGGTTGCCAATAGAGAGTCGAAATCAGATGCGAGCACCGCAGTATCGTCAGTATATGTAGCTGTCAGGATTTTTCTGGAGGTTGGCAGGTAGGCAGTAAATAACAGGTAGAGGACCGGCCCCAGCACGCTACCCTGAGGGACACCAGAGATGATGCAAATAAAGTTGTTGTATATTCACCAAGTTTGACCAGAAGGTGTCTGTCAGAGAAGTAGGATTTAGTAAGTAGAAAGCAATCCGGAGGGAGCAAAGGTTTGATCTTAAATAGCAGGTTATCATGCCAAACCTTATCGAACGCTTGCTTTACATCTAAAAATACAGCTGAGCAGTACCTTTCTGCCTCAAAACCTTTGGTGATCTTCTCTACTACTCGATGTACTTGTTCGACAGTGGCGTGTTGTTGCCGAAATCCAAATTGATGAACAGGGAGTAGGTTATTATCCTGTATTATAGGTGTGAGTCGAGTTAGGAAGAGTTTTTCAAAAACTTTGGATAGGACTGGTAGCAGGCTTATTGGTCTGTAAGACGTTAGTTGTTCTTTACGTTTTCCAGGTTTGGGAATGGCAATGATTGTAGCGACTTTCTATTGCGGAGGGATAAAGCACACTCTTAACATCGCGTTAAATAAGTAGGTGATATACCGAAAACCGTTCTCAGGGAGCTCCTTTAGAATTTTCCCCGTTATTAGTTCATACCCTTTTGGGAGTTAAGGTTTGTCAGAATTTGGGATTTTATTTCGGCTATTGTAAATTTTGTTAGTGGAAGACACATCTGGAGTGGTGCCTCCAGGGATTGTTTTTTATATTTTCCTCAGTTTGTGTAATTTCTGACGGGAAGGGTTGAAATACCTACGCTAGGTGTGTTGCAAAGGCGATAACCTTTTCATTGTCAGTTCTAACCCAAGTTTCGTTCTCAAGACATATGGGTGGTTTATGTTGGATTGTTCGTTTGAGCTTTCGGGTTGCTCTCCATAGAGAGTAATCAGTTGCTTCCGTCGGTGTTAAGGACTTCAAATAGTTTTGAATACCCTGATTCTTTATGTCAGACAGAGTTCTTTTAAGGTCAGCTGCGGCTTGGTTAAATCTCCGTTTGTCTGCAGGATGTCTGGTTGTTTGCCACTTTTTCCGGAGTTTGCGCTTTTCGGCGATTTTCTGTTTGACCAATAGGGGGCAGTCAGTGGTAGAGATGCGTTGGGGTTTTTGTGGAGTGGCTTGCCAAGAAGCTTGCTGAATAATTGCAGTAAAGTACTCTATTGCTATGATCAAGTCGTTTTCTGTTTTTAATAGAATCTCCGTTGGAAGGGTGTGTTCAATTTGCTCTCTGAACAAGTTCCAATCCGTGTGTTTACTGCACAAGGTGGGATTGCTTCGATTGATTAACACATGCGTTCCAAATGTTAATATGATAGGTGAGTGATCAGGAGATAAGTCTAGGCGGGACTGAAAGTTCCTTTAACTATAGCAGAGTCTAGGAGATCAGGGAGTTTCGTCAGGTCTGTTGGCCAGTAAGTAGGCTCACCAGTGGAGAGATAATGTGCTCTAACGCTAGTAATTGCTTTTAGCAGTTCTCTGCCTTTGGTTAAAGTTATTCGAGAACCCCATTGTTCATGCTTGGCATTGAAATCTCCGCATGTGGTAAATCTGTTGGCAAGGGTCAGTAGATAATGTTCATATTGAATTTGTTTGTTGTTGTGACGTGGAGGACAGTATACCGCAGATATTGTTATTGGTCCTGTCCAATCTCCTATGACTACTGTTGTTGCTTGGAGATGCTCTAGCTTATATTTTGGAGAGTTCATGATATTTAATAGTGATTTTAATGATCACCGCTGTGCCGGCATGAGCCCCACCGTCAGGGTGTTTGGTTGAGTAGACTGCAAATTCAGGGATTTTTGAGGAAGCTTCTGTCAGTGAAGTCCGCATCTGAAATCAGCATGACATCTATTTGTTGACTTATAAGGAAAGAAGTTAATTCCTCTTTATGTTGTAACAGCCCATTGGCATTCCATTGTGCAATTCTAATGTGATGAGCCATTGTTGGGTTTAACGACGAGAGCGGTTAATAGGTTAAGCATTGTTCCCATTACTTCTCACCACTTGGGAATATGTTAGATTAGATTGAGTGCGTCTGGAGAGGATATGGGAGGCATTATCAAGTTGCTTCCTTCGTAATGGAGGGTACATTTTTTGTTGCAATTCCTTATAGACTGTGCAACCCCTATAGTTGGCGGGGTGATTCCCGTTGCAGTTGATACAGCGTACCTCATTATTTTTGTCTTTACGTAGGCATTGAGATGTCGCGTGACTTCCGGTGCACTTAACACACCTTGGATCCAACCAAATCATATAAAATTCCGCAACATGACAAGTCGTTACTTCTACAAAACATAACAATGCATGGTGGGAGAAAGTTGCAAAGAAATAATTTTTATTACTTGTTTTATAGCAAAAAATACCTAATATAATAAAGGGCTACATAATTGTATTTACAAGCGTTTTGCTTATCTAGATCACTTATATAATACAAAGTCATATTAAACACAGCATTAATTTACAACAAAATCCCTTAAATGTTTAAAACTGTGTACAATCTAGATATCTTATACGCTTTATGGTTATAGGTATTATTTATTATCAAAATGTGAGATGCTTTATGGAACTAATAAATAAGGTGGAGATAAGACAAATAAATAGTAGAACGTAGGTAATCTAATCGTTCATAATATTAATTATATACCTACAAGAAAAATTGTAACTATCCTAACCAGACTATAATATTATTCTGAGGGTTAAATAACTTAGATAATTTAGAAGCATTTTAACTACGCCAAAATTCGGTAGGTACACTATTATCCTAATAACATTTATTTTTAAGTCAACTTCTGCTTATACCAAAACGTTTTCAATCATACTTTAAATGATTTTTTCTTGTGGCTCAGCATAAAATATTAAGTTTCCAAATTTTTAAGATAGCTTAATATTAAACAGTTATTTTTGCCTGATATAAGGAACGGTTAATAATATATTTAATACCATTATAACTGCAAACATGCTCAAATTGAAACCTATGGTTTAAAAGTTTTTTTTTAAAGGTATCTATAATAATATGTACAATGGAAAACGATGGTTACGACTTGTTACGTTTCACTACAATTTGCAGTAAAAGCAAACGTATAAGTAAACATCATCAATTATTGAAATTTCTACTACAATAACAATAGCTGTATGTGTAAAAAGTTCTTACTTTATATTTCATTAGTTACTTAAAAATATTAAAAATATAAACATTGATACGTGCTTTAATAAATTACACATTTATGCATAATAAGTTATATACCATACCTGAAACTCTGTTAGGCCTACTTTATGTCACAACTTGTAGTAGTTCTTTTGGAGAAACTTCTAGTCGGATGTTGAGATGTTTCTGAAAATATAATAACCCACCCTTCTTTGCTGTGAGTCTGAAGCAAAGCCATCTTTAAATTTACCCTTAAGGTGATTAGTGAGATTCCTATTAGGCTTTGTTATGGTGCACATCCTACCCTCTCAGGTTCTATTGTATGACAAGGAGAATTGCCATGCTGGTACATACCACCATTATCACCAATACGAAATCGACCAAAAATTGTTGCAAATATCTGTTCGAATTTATAAATTTATAATGACACTACCGTGATTCCCGTACCTCCCTTAAATTTCTACTTGTTAAAAGTGTAATTTGTCGCTCTAAAACATGTGTTTCCGGTCGTTCTTTATATTGCTGAAAGGGACGTCTAGGATTTTGGAGAGGCAGGCGTGTAAATAGCCGCTTTCGTGGATGCGGTGTGGGATACGATACCGATGCGGCTCGTAAGGACCAAAAAATGGAGAGGCAGGCGTGTAAATAGCCGCTCTCGTGGTGCGGTGTGGAAACGTAGTACGGCCCGTAGTGGAAGGTCAGCCGATAAGGCCAAAATCGTCCCTTAAACGGCCGTCTCGTTAGCGGAGGGGGGCGGCTACCGATATCAACCAATGAATTGCCAAATCGCTCACATGAATCGGCTTCGGCTTCGGCTTCGTCGGCGATTCCAAGGTGGCCACCTCTGCGTTGCGGATCTGGTATCTTCGGGATGTTGAGACACGACCAAATTGGCCGAGCTGCGAAGCGTGAATATTTGCGGGGTGTTGAATATGCGTGAATGTATGCGGGGATGCGAAATGTTGCTGATGTATGCGGGTTAAGACACGACCGTACTAGCCGCGCTGCGGGGCGTGAATGCGAATTTATGCGGACTGAGACACGACTGTGGTGGCCGCGCTGCGGGGCATGAATGCTTGAATGCCTCGGCTGAGCAAAAGCCCATGCCGTTTGTGTGCGACGGCAAAACGTAGCTGATATCAAAGGTCCGCATGCCGCCGCGATATAAAGCGGTTCAAGGGCGAAAAGGCCGCCACACCAGATTTAATGCAGAGGTGTTTGGTTTGTGGGCCTATCCTGTGGGCCCATCCTGTCTCAATTTTTAATGTACAGTCTACCGTTACTGATTATTTTTAATCTAATATACATACTTGTACATAATTTTTAATAATTATGATTGTGTTCAACAATTTAGGAGTAGTTAGATTCTCAGATACCGCCAGAGTGGTCCAAGTAGTTGAGCCGCAGGCTCTCTGATTCCTGGCGGGTGGCCTACTCAGTCACTAAAAATAATTGAATGCCTGCATTTACTCGAACAAGGAGTAATAATGACGGTCTTCTAAGATTATCACAAGATTATCATAAATTGCTACAATTTAAAATAAGCCACATCTAAGCCACTTCCATTTAAGTTAATAAGTTTCTGCGGCTATCAGTAACCTGTAGTGTATTATTCTAGATGGCATAAAATTTGTAACGCTTAATTTCTTCATTTTTTTGTAAACCCTTAAACTACTATTTTTAGCAGGCAGGGATTGAAATTGTAAGATATCCACCGGGGTCCAAGATCAATTACTTTGAAATGCAGAGAACTTTACAAAAGCATGATCTCCTCTCTTTTGGAAAATCCTCCTAAACAACTAATTTAAATAATCTAACTCACCTACATCATTGTAGAGTCAGGTTACGATCTTTCCTCCTACTACTGTAGTATTTATCTTCTTAACTGTAAGACAGTGCAGTAGCTGTATAATAACTACATAAATTGAAATATCTTTTGTAACTATATCAAACAAGAAATCAATTTAAAAATCAAAATAAAAAAACTAGAAAAACTAGGTACAGTTTTATACCTCCTAATAGAAGCCACACAAGGACTGTATTCCCCAACACTAAAGTATAGTCATCATCACCCTAAAAGTCAATAAATTTATTGCAGAAAAAGGAGAGCAAGATCTATTTGGAAACGAAGTCGTAACATAATAGATAAAAACAAATACAGGAAACTAACCAATAAATTACAAAATAAAATTAGAAAAATTTAGGAATAAATTTTATTATTATTATGCATTTAGTCTGTACAAGAATGAACATTGAATCCAGCGAGCAACTAAAAAAAATTTAAGTTTTTATAAAAATACTTCTTTAAAGGATTCATAAAGATCTAAAAATGGACACCTAACCAACAACATAGATTTCGACACTTACATTCTACAGTGTCACTACGTAAGGAACAAAATAAGTAATGATTGATGAAAAAGAATACTGTTCAACATTGTGTTACTAATTTGTTTAGGCGTTTGATAAGATATAGTGCAGGAGACTATTATTTAAAATAAAATCAGTACTTACCCACAAATACTATCTGCTTCCAAAATCTCACCTGAATAGTCGCTGCTCTGTTCTATGATTTGGAATTATAACATCCAAACCCTGCTATATTAACTTAGGTTTATTACAAAGGAATATGTAAAGACCTGTTTTCTACTCTCTCTATACTGCTGACATATCAGTAATTAAAACCTTTGCAAATGGCACAGCCACACTGACAATCGATAGAGATTCTGTACAAGCTAGTCTTTCTTCAACGACGTGTCTATTTAATTGAGGACTGGCCAGAGACATGGCGAATGAGAACAGTTTCCTCCAATTAAAATTAATAATAAAATAGTATTACAAAATTATTTTAATGTGTATTTATATTCTAGACTAACTTGGTATACCTACATACTGAGGAAGAGACAATAAATTGCCTTAAAGTAAAACAAATGATTGGTTGCTAGGCAGAAAAGCACAACTCTCGATTGAAAATAAAGGAACTGATTAACAAAGTAATAGTAAAGCCAGTGTGAACGTATACCATCAACATTTTGGAACGTTCAAGTCAATTAAATGCAACTACCATTTAATATTTTCTATCAAAACATGTAATACAGTTGACGCATTAAGCCAAGCTATACATAAAGATTTAGACGTACATCTTTAAAGAAGTCATTGAACAACAAGCCGCTAAACATCAAAGTTATCTGAAAACATATCCAAATAAAGTTGTCCGATCCCTACTAGAAGCTAGGTATTTCAAAAACAGCTCAAGCCTATTAAGACAAATTATTCTAAGTTTCTCAACAATTAGTAATTGCTATTGTAATTAGTTCGTCATTATGAGGGTATATACCAACGGATGTCATCCTCCACCTGACAGATGTAGTCATATTATTAGTTGATAAAAAATTATGTGAAGTTCTAATTGCTAATCAGCGTCAAACAAAAAATTTTCATTTTCTTGAGAATGCTAGTTTAGCCAAATTTCATGTAATACAATAGGTGTTTTTGATCATAATCAGTTTGTTTTCAGTTATAAAAAATTACACAAGAATTTATTACATATCCTTGTAGTAGTTTTAAATATATACACTATTACATGTCATGTTATAATCTCTATTTAAAATACAAAAGAAAATCCATGTTTCTTAATCCTGATCGTTATTTTGCTGCTTCTTTTCGGGATACAAAATAAAACGCTGAGTAATAAAAATTATGTCAAACCCAATAGAAAATAGTCCTAGTCCTAGTTTAGTGGCATCTCCAAACATAGATATCCAATCATCTGCAATTTATTGAAAAATTAGGTACAGATTAGAAGTATATATTTTTAATTTATTACCGTAGTTGTAGGCGTGTAAAAACATTTGTACGCAACTGAAGAGTCCCCCGATGAAATCTAAGATGCTAGAAACTATACTCCACCCTTTCGTGCTTTTTCTCTTGTAGTTCATGTACGCCTGAAGGAAAGCTCTTTGTTATTCGGAAAACACCTCCACTTGCCACTCACTTGCGGAACATATTTAATTAGAGTCGTAGTCAGCTTCAAGTACGAGCAAACAAAGAGGAAATCCAGCCACTGCATGGAGTTTATCGAACTCAGCACGAGGACTATGCAAATTAAAATCGCGAAAACGGCCAGAATTGCTTTGCCAGCTGCGGAAACTGTTTGGCTTCCCGTATCATACAGGAAGCACTGGACTATCGTGACCAGCGTGGCGAGCGCCCCGTGCATGCTTGAAAAAATATCGTTCGGTTTAACCGGGTTCACTCCCTTCGGAAATCTGCTGAAGTATTCGGCCTAAATCATCGCGCGTCATTATGATGCACTATCTTAGCCTCTGTAGGATATCACCTCGATTTCCGGGGAGAAGTACAGTCCCAGGTTGAAGGTGCTGTACAGGCTGAAGCCGACGATGTTCAGGGCAAGGAAGTCGAAGTTCAGGCCCACTACGCTAAAACCACATGAGCTAACTACATCTATACAACTAAGAATATGTTCTATACAACTAATGGAAAAACTCGTTTTGTTTATTTAATTACAAAAACAATCGCTAATATTAGAGATCGTTTAGAAAAAAACAGTTAATACAACTACTTAGGTAGTAACTAAAGTTAAAAAAAGTATTTAGAATCTTTTACATTATCATAAGTCTTTCGCTATTTTTTTAAGTAAAATAAAATTAAATAGCATTATTATCAAAATTATTCTAACGCTATTATTTAGAAAAATTGATAATCAAGCAACGCGTGAGTTTGTAATAAAGCATATGTTTGTTCGGGTAGGTTTCCATTAATTATTTTTAAAAATTAGTAAAACCTGTGTGTACTTAAAAGTGCACTTTTTCGCAGATGTGATATCTAAATTGGATTGTTAAATTGATAATGCAGCTATTTCAATTGTGACAAATACAGGGTGGCGCAAAAAGAACCCTTACCTTTCTAATCAACTTCGTTCATTTTCAATATAATTTTTTTTAACCCCACAATAATCTGTAATAGAGTTTCGATGGGAAAGATTATATCAGAAAGGTAACTTCTTTCTTGTTGTGTATATATCTGAAGCCACTCTTTAAAATCCTACGTCGCACTTATCAACATTCCTTCTGGAGCAGTTGCAATTTCTTGAAGTAACCCTAACAAAAAATGGGAGACAGACAAATCTGAGGACACATAGCTGGAACGCGAGATTTCGTGTTGAGCCACTGGCTTCAAAGATCTTGCTACGTGGGCTGTTACTGCATCTTGTTGGAACCAGATTTTCGTCATGTTGGCCCACAGACGTAGACAAATTTGCGTAGAGTCTGAGGTCACTTTTAGTGTAGATTCTTCTTCTTAAAATGAAAACTTATTGCAAACACTTAAAAAAGTAGGCACATTTTGTAATGTAGCAATGTAATGTGAATCTCATCAGAATTTAATGTGAGTTAAATATAATTATATCTCCCTGCTTTCTAACCCGATTACCTCCATTTTTGGACTATCTCTAGTTATGGATCTAATAAACATACAAGCCAAATTTAATATATATATATGGAGAATTGTAAAAGTTGGTGATCAAATTTTAAAGATGTTTACTTCCATTGCTTTGACTCTGTTAACGAACTTAGCAGAGGTATTTGGCCTATAGATGTGAGTGCATAATTTTAGTCGAATCCGATAAGACTTACGCTTTTTTAAGACTTATGCCTGTTTGGACATAGAAGGGCCTTTGACAATACACCTTTCAACTCCATAACCTCGGCCATAAGAGGGTGTGGCCTGGAGAAGACCTGCTGCAGGTGGATAGACTGCATGCTCACAGGAAGGATGGTTTATTCGTCTGTGTATGACAAAACTATAATGGTTTAGATAGCGGGCGTGTCCTCGGGGAGGAGTTCTCTCCCCCTACTATGGAACCTGGTAATGGATGGACTTTTAAAGAACTTAAAAGATAAAGGACTCTCTTCCGTAGGTTATAGCGATGACCTAGTTGTCATGGTGGAAGGGAAATTTGTTGTAACTGAATGGACCGAGTCGTTTTCGATTCTAAACTTACTTGGAACCGTCATATTGAAAAAGTGGTATACAAATCAGTGACAACTCCAGCAGTTGTCAGATGGATGTACAAGTTGCGGGGGCCAAAACCAGGAATCGTGCACTAGTTATACACCAGAGTGGTTAGACCCTCTTACATACTCATTTGGTCTGGTGACTCAAAGTTACACAAGAAACCCCAAACTAAAACTAGGGAAAATGTGCAAAGATTTGCCTGTTTGGGCATTACAGGGGCTATAAAAACACGACCACAGCAGCAGTGGAGACTCTTCTAGACCTCTCACCTTTCACATAGTGATCGGGGAAAGGCAGGACTGGGCCACTACAGGCTGCATCATTCATTGTACAAGACATATACAGGCCGTACTAGAATAATTGAGAGCCTGGGGCTCTGCTTGAAATGAGGACGGACCACATGACCTCAAAAATATGTGACGACTCTCTATTTGAGGTGATCATGTAGGACCGAGGTAGAAACGAAACATTTAGACAGGCAATTGGTACAAATATGGTTCTAAAACCGAAGTGGGTACCGGAGCTGGAATATATACTAAGGCTCCCAGGGTAGAGCTAAGCTTTTTCTGGGTCAGTACGCTTCTATTTTTCATACAGAAATATACGCCATACTACAGTGTGTGCGTGAGAAGGGTAAGAGGGCTTACAGGAGCAATCGATCTATATTATATCAGATAGCCAGGCAGCTTAAAAAGGCTTTATTAAGCATAGAAGCATCATCTAGACTGGTATGGGAATGCATCGACGAACTCTGCACTGGCAGAACACAACACGGTGAAACTGCTGTGGGCACCTGGGAATTACGGTATCTACGGCAATGAGAAAGCCGATGAATTGGCTAGGCAGGGATTTAGTGAGGCTTATATCGGCCCATAACCTGCTTTAGGAATTTCACGAAGTGCTGCTCAAAGCCTTATTAAGGAGAGGACACGCACTCATCTTCGAATGTACTAGAAAAATCGACCAGAGCATAATTTCAGCAAAATCTTCAAACCTTGCATGCAGACTCTGTAGCAAGAAACCAGAAACAGCTTTACATATCCTATGCAAGTGCGATGCTCTGTGAAGAAAAAAGCAACATACATTCGGGAGACCAATCCTGAAACCGGAAGATTTCCAGACACACTCTGTAAAGGACCTGTATTTGCTGATATAGGGGACATCAATTACAGATTGGTTGTGAATTCACTTCATTAGGGTAATCACAACAAGCTATAGACTACAGTCAACATCAAGGAAGACGTACCTAAGCGAAAAAAAACTTACGCCATGAATTGAAGGCTTTTATTACTACGATTTAAGGATACCAACTTTTGAAACGCCACACTGAATTATAATCTTAGCTTTATGGAAAGGTCAATGGTGTAATTTTAAGAGGAGTTTTATTTTGACCAATGTTATTGACATCCAATTGGATATGTGTCTCATTACTCATCATCATAGTTCAATTATCAGGAGTAATAATTTCAAACATTCTTATAAAAAACAAGCAAAGTCTTCTTGAATCAGCTTTTAAACAATCATTATTTTGTACAGATTAAACTTTAATTCTCCATGTAGGATCATCTACGATCCAAAGTTAAAGCTCGCCGCCTAACGGGGCGCCGAGTACTCCGAAGAACTTGTCTTCTAACACTCAATATATTTTGAAATCTTAATCGTACGGGGACGGCTAATTGATTTCATCTTTGTAAGTAATTCAGTTGTGCGAAACGATATAACCCATCGAAGTACTGTGTTTTGTCAACGAGAAGATGTTGAGTAGTAACAAGGGAATCGTTATTTCAAAACAGTTCTACTGAACCACTCACAGGCAGTGTGTTTCCAACTTTTCCGTTCTCAACTTCAAGAACGTGCGCCATATCATAGAACTTAAAACAATATCGTGAGACTAAATTGTAAGTAGAACTGAAATTACCAGTATTTATATGTCATTTGTTAACAATTCAATGGTTTTACAGCCTTATAAATAATTTCAGTCCCTTTGATTTCCGTCTAAAATTAAAATTTGAGATCTTCAGGAAAAGTTTAAAGAGTTTTCCCTTTTTCTGTTCTTTTGTAATAAATAAAAGTTGTATATGCAAAAAAATTGACACTTGTTTTATAACACAGCACTTGAGACTAACAACACTGGATATTTTTGTTTCGTCACATACCACAATTTTTATTTGAAGTCGCAATTCAAAAGAAAAAATTGCACTTTAAGCTACTAATAGATTATTCAGATAAATCTAACAAGTTAGTGTTTGGTTTTAACCTTCAATGCTGATCGTAGAACAATTGTTACTAATATATTTGGTCACCTCTCAAAAGCGTCTTCTGGGACATTACTAATGCTGAAAATTTAAAATCACCTGCATGTATATTGAATTTTAAATTAAATATATGAATACTAAATTTTCTTTTAATATTTGATGCAAACATTTGAAAGATAAACAAAAAGGCCAAGTGAACAATTTTTTGTGTCACAAGAGAATATCAATAATCTATGATATATTTTTATTCATATGTCCTCAATGTGCTTCGATTACTATCTGCACAGTTTTAACATTTTTTTTTGATAGTTACCACTAATTGATGTTGTGTTTTTACTGTGCTCTATATGGGTATTGTTGTAAATGTATTTATTTTAAAGATAACGGTTTTTATCTTTTTTTAATATAATAATACTATAAATGTCAATAGAAAAGAAAGTATGTGATTCAGGTAGCCAAACTATTATATATAAATCACCCCCTTTTTGTTCTTAAAGAGAAATTTTTTTGCATGGTTTAGGTGAATTATTATAGTCACCCTAATCATTGGCAACAGGATTGAGGGGTTGAATAACAAACATTTTTGTATAAAACAATCCGTCAGCTTGGTTATGCGGAAGAACAAATTGTCGATAAAAATCATAAAAAATTTTGAGGATTATTAAATTTAAATTTACGTTTTTTATTTAAAGAGAACTATATCTACATTTTGTTAATCAGAAAATGGGCGTGTTTAGTAATCAGTGGCAGCGCCACAGATATAACATAGATAAGGAAACACAGTAGTGTAACACACTCGGTTTTAGGAGTTCAATTATGTATTTTAACTTAATAACTAATCAACGATACACAGACACCTTTACAACTAGTTAGCAACTTTGATGGATAACGTGACACACACTATTTCCCTCGCGGTAATCAACCATCCAAATATTAATTGTTCCCAATAGTTAGGCTGCTGTCCTAAGTGGTTTTAACATATCATAGTTTACAATTCGAATCTTACCACGTAGAGCAGTGTAGGGCAGTAATCTAACACCTTACTGCGCTATAATCGTTCTTTTAGTTGGCATCTAAGGCACAATATTTTCACATGCAAATTTAATTCACCGTGCACTTGGATTACAACTCGAATTGTGCCTAACTGCAACAACTTCTAGATTATGTCGTTTAAATAACTGCTCCATTTAAATTTCTGAAATTCTTTTAATGTAGGATGCAACCCGATATGTCAGGATTGACCCAAACTTTAGAAAGCGGTCCCAAGTTGCGCCGCGACTGTTTCTCAGTTGTTCTAGGGGGGGCTTGGATTTCTCAAATTTGCCATAACTTTGTTCCTTTGTATCAGCTGTAAAATAGGTTGTAAAAAAATTGTAAAGAATTTATTTTTTGGTGGTAGAAGTAGCAATAAATTGTTTTCCTCTTAGTTAGTTTGTTACGGTCAAAGCTGTATAGTATGGTATATGATTTTGTTTTTTGAAATAGCACTTTCGCACTGTTTTCAAATCATTACTTTATTTTGGATTTTACTGTTTGTCCCCGCGTAAGATACAAATATAATTAACTTCCCGAATTTTCTGTGAAAAGCCACGATGTCCTTACCGATTGTAAAACTAGACTGTCACCGAGCTAACATCTTTCTCTTGGTACTCATCTCATTTTGATTTCTTACTTAATAATTTAAAACTTAAATGTTTGTACAGGCGAGATTTTGTGCAACGTTAAAGTTTGGCTCTAATTTATTTACATAATCACCCCTACAATACGCTTTTTCCATGATCTACTTTCGAACTGAAGTTTCCATGTCGGATCTCCCGAATGTGTCATTAATGCTATAAATAAAATAGCTGTAAGCCATCACAAATAGTGGACGTATCATATTGTCCATCCTTCATACTATTTCATGCGACTGGGATTTGAAATCTCTTAACGCAAATAAGAAGCACTTGAAATAATATTTCAGCGATTGTAGATCATTCTTGATTTATTATTGCGTACTATTTAGTCTAGTTTAAAATAAACAATACTAACGCAGCTATCTTTATTGCTGTCGTCTGTCTCTGAGAATGGGTCAAAAATGCTGACGTTCGCCCTTCCCTTTAAACTAGTTACTTTGTACTGTTTGATATGTGATGTTCCTATTATAAAAGCGTGTTTCGATACAAAAAGCTTGCATTCCTAACATAATTTCCTTACGCCTATTACATTGTTCAATCACCAGAACAATTCTCAAAACTTGTAAAACGTCTGCTCTGTTCTAAAGTATCTTTTGATGTCTTATCTTAAAGGCAACACAAAATTGAAGCTTTTCAGTGTCATGAGTATTCTCCAAGGCTCTTGTGAGGTCATCTTTTATTTTAGAAGACTGACATTGCAGCCGATAAGCTCGTACTCCTGATTTTCTCTGGAGCGTGTTTTTCTCTTTGAAACTCAATACAGGTTTTTGATCTTTAGTGGCTACCATCAGTAGTCAAACATGGCAGTTTTTGTAATTTTCAAGCATTTTCTTCTAGTTGCAAATGATTATTCTACGTTTTTAGGGTACTACCTTATTAACCAGGCACCTACATTTATCTCCAATTCTTCTAATTACTCCCTCAAAATTGTGTTTTCCTTTAACTCGTTTCTAAAACCTGTGCCACTTTTATTCTTTTTTTAAACTTTTGAATATTCTTTGCACGTTTTTGTAATTCCTCTTAAAAGCGACCGGAACGTTATTTCCCGCTTAGTTTTACTTGTTGTCTTAGCCCTAAAAAAATTCAATTAGCGTTTGCCTGTATTTTTAGTAATTTTAATTTTCCACTTTTAATTTTGTCCACGAGGCTCTAGAATGTTTATAAGCGTTTTATTTGGAGCACAATGACTGGATCCGTAACAAATTGAATTTGGAATTCTTACATTTGTCGAACAGGACCTGTAGCATTCTTTTCTGCAGCACAATATTTTCCCCCATTGATTACAAGAATTAGTCTTCTACTTTACTTTTACAGTATTTGCAACTCGTAATGTTACATTGATTTAACAGAAGCAACGGCACCCCAACAAAATTTGTAATGTTTAACATTTAGTTATTGAAAATAAAACGGGCCACCGAAACGAATTTAGATTTTAAACTATATTTATGCCATACCAACCAAACTTTGAAGGTTTCGGTTTACGCGGAAAGAAAGTCTCGATGTTCATGTGATCAGATTGGAAAAGTGTTATCTATTAAAAGCAGTTTCTACAAAATAAAACCATTAATTCAAGGCTGTTTTCAACTGGACAAATTAACAAAGACACGAGTCGTTTTCTAGCATATTAACGTCAATCCTCACTGGACACAGAACAATAACATTTGTCTGGAATATTCTTTTTCATTCTTACTATTTTCAAAATATTGTACCGTATGATTATTATCTACTTCTTTCATTATAAAATTATGTTTACAGTAAAAGCTTCAGTATACTAAGCGAGTCTGTATTTTTCTGGCAAATGGTGGATAATATGAAATACATATAACACGAAAGCAATGTACATCTTTTACTAGTAAGGCTAAAGAAGCGTTTGGGACAACTTTATATTGATGCAATGCACATGTGACATCATTATTTTAAACTTACCTAGATATTGAAGTATCTCACCTTTTTCTTGTGTAATTAACCAATATTTGTGGATAGAACGACACAGCCAAGGACACGAAATAGATCCAACCTACTATAATTGACAGTAGATCAACAGCTTTATCTTTGTACACAGTTACTATAACAAACATTTTATTCAATCTGCAAGCACATAAAGTAATGCGCAATTAAACTGAAATTATGGACAAATATTTACGTTTCGTTGCATTGTGAACAGACGCTGTGCAACTCCGCGTGACCCGCGCCGATCGCATCTAAGCTAATCTCGTACGTGTGGTTACCTGGCTTCAGCTCAACGTTTTCCGGAATTATCTTCACAACATCACTCCTGCTTGTAACGAAAGACAGGATGACGTTTGTTTCGTTGAAGTTCCTGAAACAGACTTGCTCTTGGGTTGTGTCGAATGTTGCTTGAATTTGTACTTTATACTTATGTACAACTGCTTTATGTCGTACAGTTGCACAGTTATTTCGTCGGTGTAGTCTTCTAGGATCGCCCTCAAAGAAGCGCTCGCTGCAATCCGATAACAAAAGTATATTTGGAAGACATACCACATAACTTACCCGCCAACTTTGTTGCAGATAAAAATACCAGTAGAGCAGTAATAGCAAAATAATGCATTTTCCTAACTAAAGACCAGAAAGAATGCACGTCTGCAGCAAGACGTGCTTAAAGTCATTTACAATTTATAACTACATAACTTTAATAAGCTAAAGTGGCACAAATGCACCATCAACGAATTTACTAGACAGTTGTTTTCTAGAGAAGCGAAGCAATAAATTGCTTTTTAGTTATCCTCAGCAAGTAGAGAAGATTTTATTTTGTTTTACAAACGATCTTGTCATGTGCAGCCTACTCAAGCTTTTGCAAAGACCTTAAATTGTGTATTAGCCACTACGTTGTTTGTAGGTTTAATATAATTAATGTAAAGATCTTGTTGATATCAAATTGATAAATTATTAATTAAACGTAACAATTCTAAGATAATTTTCAAGTAACCCTACAAGTCAAAAGTATTGCATGCTTTAGTTTATATTTTTTAAAACGTCAAAAATACAATTCTCCTCTGAATAGGTAATATATTTTCGAATTCACTTATACCAATATTTTACATATTTAAATATTATGGGAGAATCTATGAACTCACAAGTTAAAGTCGAATTTAAATTTTAAATAAAACTACTTTTCAATTGAACTTATAATTAAATTTATATTAAGTAATTGAAGTACAAAATACTTAACAATCTATAAAAAATTATGTTTGACAGATGCCCACCTCGACTTTGACTGCAAATCTCGGTTCTTCTCTCAAAATTTTCAATTACAATTTCGAACATTTTTTGATCAGTTTCATTGATAACACCTTGATTGATGAGGTAGACCTTCGCGTGGTGTTAAATCATTAGATCTTGCTAGTTGATGTCGGCATTCGGTGAAATTGGCCCGGAAAAAAGTTTTCACCGGGTTCGGTAAAGATGCATGATTTATCTCAAAATATTTAATCGTTCTTAATATAATAAAAATAGGCTGCGCGTCGCTATATAATCTGGGAGTTGATGAGAGCGGGCTGTAACGCGCATGCGTGAATAAGAGCAACTTTACTGCCCGGGTCAGTTGGGAGTTAAACGTCGGTGAGTGAGTACACATTGTATGTAATCGTTATATGTGAAGTGACTGAGCAAATCGAGTAGCAAATTTACATCAGACTTTTATGCAAAATTGTAACACTAGATCACAGAAACTATTTGAATGATTCGAAAGGCTTTCGGAAATCACGCAATGAGTGTAGCACAAATAAAGCCTTAATATAAACGATTCAGAGATGGCCGTTAATCTGTTAAACGTGATGCCATGTTTTAGAAGACCAGCAAAGGGCAAAAATTTGAAAAATGTTAAACGTGTATAAGCTATAATCAACAAGAATCTACGACTGATAGTCCTAGAACAAAAATATGTGTCATACTATGGTTCTAAGTTGTCCCCCTAGAACTTAAATTACATTTGAAAGGTAAAATATTCTGAACCGTCTAAGAGATTCATACCAATATGACGAGAAAATTATTTGCGATTCCAACACAGAATTTCAGAGAGTGTTTTAAAAAGTGGCAAAGTCTGTCATGGGAAAACAAAAGGTGGTTAGTCCCAATGGAAGTCTCTTGATTCCTTTCATCCGAAGAAGGTTGTTATTTTAAAAGGGATTGGGACTACGTACAATGTTTTTGTAATTTGAATCTTTTCACTAACTATATAAATTATTTCTTACTATAGTTATATATAATGAGAGCACGACAGCCACGAGGTAAAGACCTCAACCTGCCAAACTGGCGCACGGCGGCTCCGGGTTCGAACCCCGGCAATGACAAAAACATTTAATGCTCTCCGGCCGTCATACAAACACCTTTGGCGGTCGTAAAAAGTACATTCTACCCTATCCACTCGCCAACCCGCCCGGCAAGCGTGGCGTTTAATTGCCAAATCCCCCCCAAAAAGGGAGGCCTATGCTCAATACTGGGCGCTACAAGGCTGAAAGAAAAAAAAATAGTTATAATCTTTTGTATTACTTTACTTAATATTTTCGGAATATGCCAAGTATTTTAACTCGACTGCTCTTTGAATCCATTTTTAGTCCACAAAAGAATGTGCAATTTTTATTGATATCGAATATGATAATCGAAATACGCATTTTTGAAGCATTATTTAAGAAAAGAAAAAAATTTATTAATATAAAGAATAATATATACGAGCCCAGACCCCCAAGAACCACGGACCGGGGAGTTATCTTCCCTCTTCTCCTCCCTGACAACGGACTTGGCCATACGATAGGTGTCGCCGTCCTGCCAAAACCAGAGCTGACACCGCAAAAAGTCCATGCTAAAAACAACCGAAATAAAGGTTCTAAGAAGAATGTCTGGACACACCCTAAGAGATAAAATCCTAAAATGCGGCAACACAACAAATATGCGACGTACTAGATATAGAGAGATGGGTCCGGGGAAGGAGAAGAGGCTGAAACGAACACGTGTCACGAATGGGAGAAGACAGACTTGTAAAAATAGCAAGAGATGGGAAGGTCCCAACGCGCAGATGACCTGGAATCGTAAACCTCCACTTCTCAAGAAAGCAAAAACGGAGATCTTGTTGGATAAATAAAAAGCCGTGGGCTTACTCTAAGAAGAAGAAGAAGAAAAAGGAGTAAAAATCGTCATTCACAGTTACAGCATTTTTAGCTCCATCTATCCCAAAATCTAAACCAAATAGTAACTTATTGGAGGTTTATTTAATTTTTATCAGTTATGCAGGGATTTCCGAATTATAAATGTAATCATTTCATTTTTTTAGAAACCCGTGCTGAAGTGCACCTTATCACTAAAAACGAGTTTTCGATTAAATTGAGAATGCACTTTATAATACTTTAACAATAAGCCAATTATTGTCAAGAAAAATGCTCAGCAAGCTTATGTTCTTGCGTCATTTACATTTTTGTACTCGGTACAGGTCTTTAATGAGTATTTACTAAAAACAAGTCTTCAAAATGTCCAATTGTTGTGCAGGATGTTTTCAGATTTTTAGCGACACTTTGACTAAATATTGGACTTATCTCACTAGGTCGCCATCCATTACCGATTCAGTTTCATCCAATTACATAATCAATCTTCAGACAACTGATTCATTTAGTGCACTATATCGACCAAAAATTAGAAGACGTTTTTGCACAATCTCCACCAAATTTTTATCAGATTTGCAATGTGGTTTAATAATAATAGTTTTATATTTTCTAATAGAAATAATCGTATATGACATTTGTCAAAGTATCAAAGTTGTTTTAATAAATGTGACTAATAATAGTTTCTCTAATTATTATTAAAACTACATTGTAGTAAGAAAAAAATTGTAAATAAATCAGCATATTGTAGTATGAAGTACTGTATTGCATAATTTACACCACCGCCATTGTTTAAATGATGAAAATTTGGGTACCTAGAACTACAGAAGGTAATCTAGAACTATTTTTTATTTGGTTGCGTTGTCCTGTTGTATGTTGCGTTGTCTCGCTGAAACCATATCCTTATGCATTTACTGCAACTGCGCAGGCGTTACCTTCGTCAAATAATATCCTCTTAAAATACCAAATGTACCAACAACTTACTTATATATTTTGTACAGTTTAATATTTAAAATGTTGCCTAGATATCACGAACTTTCATATAAAATATCCGATTTCATAATATAAAAATAAAATCACCTATTTTTTTTAACAAAAAGCAATACAAAGTGTTGAAATATATTGTTCTATGCAAAGAGTCAGGTAGCTTAGAAGTTACACTTCTAAAAATCTGTAAATTTTTATTGCCAAAGAAAGTTTTGAAAGTTAATATGGCAATCTACCCAGCTGGAACTGCACGAGGTGGTGGAGCCATCGTAATTAAAAACTCAATCGAAACTACCATATGGCCGAATACGGTAAAGATTTCCTTCGGGCAGCTAGCGTGTCGATGTAAGACGTATCCGGTACATTAACTATATCTACCGTATACTCTCCACCTAGGCACAACGTAAAACAGGACCACTATAAAAACTTCTTTAATACCCTGGAATGCTGGCTTCTAGTAGTCTGATCTTGTCGATTACTCCATCACAAGAATTCCTCAAAATTTCGTAACAGCAAGATCATGTTTTGAATTGTCACTGACTACTCCCCAGTCTTAGTCACCTTAAATGCAGCTATGCCAAAAAATGAAAGAACCAAATTTAAGCAATAAATTTACTAACTGGGTAGCTTTTAAACGGTATATAAGCGACAGCTTATTATAGCTGGGATTGTCCGATACAGATCACACGAAAAATAAAGGAAAAACGTAGACTATGAAGGCAATGGGAAAATATTTAGAACACCAGAAAACAAACATTTATCTAACGCTGCTACAAGGGACCTAACTGAACAACTTAATGAGAACAAAACGTATATCGAAACAATTCTCAAAGGCCTTACCCCCCACTGAAAGTACATATTACTCCCTCTGGAAAATAACTAAGAGGACCAAACAATGTAAAAAAGCCTCCTCACCTACTAGGACTATACAAGGCACTTGGGCAAGAAACAGTATCGACAAAACCCGCGCATTTGCAGAACATCTAATGAATGTGTTCCAGCCCCACCTCTCAGATAATCACCCAAAAGAAGAAAACAAAATTCTTTAGTCACTAGAGGCACTTTATCGACTTAAACCACTTATCAAACGCTTCAAGACCAAGGAAATTTAGGAAATTATAGCCTCTCTAAATCTCAAAAAAGTCTCCACGTCATGACTTGATCATCCCCACAATCTTAAAACAATTCCCCAACTCAAGATTGAGGTACCTCACTTAACTTTTTAATTCATTTTACGCACAGGATATTTTTCTACAATGTAAAATGGCACAGATTAGAATAATCTCAAAACCAGGAAAGTCTCATGAAGAATTAAAATTCTAGACCTATAAGTCTATTACCGATTTTATCTAAGGTGCCTGAAAAGCTTGTCCTTCTGAGAATACTTTCAATCCTCGATAATAGTGACGCAATTCCTAGTCACCAGTTTGAATTTCGCCAAATACATTTGACAAAATCCATAGAGTAGTGAAAAAAATTCTGAACGTCACTCAGGCTTTCTACAAGGTTTGGTCCACTGATCTAGTATTCAAGTTATAAAACCTTCTTTCACTAAACTATTTTCTAATCCTAAAATCAAGATAGACACGTTTAGGTTAAAGTCAAATCTAAATAATCTGAGCTCTGCCCAATAGAAGCGGGGGTAGCCCGAGGAAGTGTATTCGGCCCATTATTGTGTCTGATATATACGGCCGATTTGTTCATCTTGCCAGATGACACTGAAGTTCTTGCTTCAGATAATGACCCTGCCATTACGTCATAAAAACTGCAGACAAACCTAATATCCATTAAATACTGGGTAAGAAAATGGATAGTAAAAGCTAATAAAACCAAGTCCGCACATATATCCTTCGCCACCCGCAGAGGAAATTTCCCAGGTCTATCTAAACAATAGTCCATTACCTCAGCAAGAAAAGAAAAGTACTTCAGTATGCACATTGATAAAAACTCACTTGATGTAAGCATATTTTCACTAAAAGAAAACAACTTGGAACGGCGCTCTCGAAAATGTATTGGTTGATGGGGCGAAAATCTAAACTTAGTTTGGATAACAAAGTCTTACTATACAAAATAATACTTAAATCAATCTGCATATATGGGCTTTAGTGTATCGCGATTAGTAGTGCGCGGCGCTTTACTTAAACCGCGGAAGAAACAGCCCGTTAGGGCTACAAAATGAATGGCAAGCAGGAAGCCCTATGTGCTCAAATTAGGGCACTCGCAACCCAGCTAAGTGACAAGAGCCTAAGCGACTACAGCAAGGAGTTCCAGCGAGAAACCAGCCTCAGATGCGTGGTGAGACTTTTGGGTCCTAAAACTCTATCGCCGGATAAACGAAAAGGTCCCAGACCATAAACGTCGCAAATATCAGCGCCACCCAGCCCTGCGACCCCGTCACCGGCCCCAATCCTCGATGAAGGAGCGATGTGTGACACCGCCGAGACAGGTACACCTTTACCAGTGACGTCGGCGGGTAAGTCCCAACCTGCAAGCCCGCTCTCTCAGGAGAGAAATAGGAGCAGCCTCCCTACGGTAATTGCTCCTGATCAACCAAAAGAAGACAGCAACGAAGCACAGCCAATGGAAGTGAGCGAGGGTGAGTCGTCTGATACGGACGCGGACTACACCCTCGTACAAGGGAGGAAGAGGGGACACCGAAGACCGGCCAATGAAGAACCAGCGGCAAAATTACCTACACGTAACCGATTTACCCCTCTCGAAGGCGAAGAAGACGAAATGAACAAAGAACATCGAGTGCCGCCAGTGGTGCTACGCGTAAAAGAACACTGGACAGAGCTATTAGGACTCTTCAACGAAAAGAAGATAAACTTTACTAAAGCTAAAAACAGGGCGGATTCAATTGCCATCCAGCCCACCACTACAGACGATTATAGGCATATGACTAGATTAATGGAGGGCACGGGGAATACCCTTCCATACGTACTCCCTGCCCTCCGAAAACCTCCTGCGAGTGGTGCTCAGGGGAGTATCGGAGACCCTAAGAGACGAGCAGATCCAGGAGGAATACCCGTACGATCGGTGCGCCGAATGCGGCGCACTCAAGGCAAACACCCGATGCCATTAGTGTTTGTAGAGACCTAACGCACGAAAAAAGGCATCTACAATATCCAAGAAGTGATGCGTGTAGAAGTTCGGGTTGAAAAGCCACATAAATCCTCCTCTTATGTTGGACAGTGTCACCGCTGTCAGAAATTCGGACATGCCCAACGGAACTGCTTCGCTGCCCCGCGCTGCGTCAAGTTCGCAGGGCCCTATCATACAAATATCTGTAACCAGAGCCAAGAGACGCCAGCGGTGTGCGCCAACTGCGGTGGAGCACACCTAGTAAGCTACAGAGGATGCCCATCGTTTCCATGACTGAGACATTTCCCAACATTCCAACAGACACCAGTGACTGCCCACCTTCCGCGTCAACTAGGAATCCGGGTCGCTCATACGCCCAAGCAACCAAGGAAGCCACTACCATCACCGACTGGCTATCATTTCCAGGACAGACAACTCTTCAGAGGCAAGAGAAACCACCTTACTACGCCAACCGGAAAATCAAGGTTGGGGTTTTATATTCGATCCCGTCCAGCGAGTGAACATGGAGAAAATGTTAAAATTAATACCTAGATTACTAAAAAGCCTAGAAGGTGCCACCACCAATGGAGAGATTTTCGGAAGACTAATGTCGCATGCTTCCGACCTACAAGATCTGATGCTACCCAACCAATACTAAACCAACCCACAGATAGAAGCCACAAATCACCAAATTAAAAACTCGAAGAGACGGAATAACAAAACCAAGGACAAGACAAACATGTCCTACCCACCATAACAGGAACAGAAGCGCACTGAAAAAGCAAACCATTGTTTAGCGGAACAAGGGCGGCCCAATGCAGGTCCACCACAACCCAAGTTATGTTGCCGTAGAAGAAGGGGGTTAGGGGCCGAGATCCCAGGGACCCCCAAAATCGAGAAAATGATGTGTATGTGTGGGGGAGGGCTTCAGTTATAGGGCATTGTTTCCAACTCGAGCATTAAAATATTGGAGCGTTATCAATCAAAAGTGTTACGAATGGTAACTAATTCGCTATGGTTCCTACCTAACTTTGTCATTAGACGAAATTTTAAAATGCCTACGGCCAAAGAAGAAATTCGTCAATATAGTACCAAGCATAATACTCAGGTTAGTAATAAATCAACCCTTCAATTTTAGACGGTTAAATAGGCGTATGCCACATGATTTATTAACGAGATTTTGAATTTTTTGTAATTGTAGTTGTATTTTTTAATTTGTAACTTTTGCCCTTAAGACAATCCTAGCTCTAGCTATATACTATAGGATGATGCTACCGAGCGTTCTCCTACATGTTATATTTTTACTTTATCACAAAATTTGCTTATTGTTCTTGTACACATTGCAAATAAAATGGGATTATAAATAAAAACAAAATATGGCAATCTTAGTTAACAAATTACGGTTGGCATTATAAGAAATGGCCAAGAAATTAATATCTCCGTTACAAAAGCATAGCTTCCACTTTCCATGTTAGCGGTAGAATAATTTAAGAGACATTTCACCCTCAACTCAATACAAGAGATGGTAGTACAACGCTTATATGGAAGCTCCATGAAACCAACAAACTTTCACCGGCCCAATGTTTTTCCCAAAAAACTTTCGCTATCAATCCAATAAATAGTAAGGCAGGGCAGTTTTATTTAAAGACTCAGATCTCTCAGGCAAATTGAGCTACCGCGTGAATGTGAAAACAAATTCCAAAACGACAATGTTCTATAACGAACCGATCTCGTATCATCAATTCAATTGAAAACATTGGTAGTGTAACGGAACGTTCAGAAACATCAGTGATGAACGTTATTTTGAGATGACAGTGTTTCTTTGTACTCTTATTTGGACGGCACAGATTCAGATGACCTATCATACGACAGGTGAAATAGTCTATTTCTTAGAGCAAAAATTTAATAGGTCACTTATTTTGTAAGAGAGCGAAATAAACTTTTTCATCTAGGGATTCGTATAGACCAAAGTTTATGGCACAAAAATAAAAACTGTTTCTGAATTAAAAGCAAAAAATTCGAACAATTGTCGAGTAAAGTTACAGTGATACGAAAAAGTGATCTAGAATTTTGTCAGAAGAATTCTGAAGTGCTAAACGAGCTATAGAGTATAGTTGTCAAATATCCTATTTCACATTCAATTGCAATGTTTATCATTTAATATAATGTCACAACTTTGACAACAAATAAATAATTTTTTCAATTAATATGCATATATTTTGCCCAAGTTTTCTTAAAGCGTTATGAAAACGACAGATTAAAAATTCCATATTTTATGTGCATCTTTTCACATAAACTTCTATGATGCCCTCAGAACACTTTGATCAAGTATAATTAATAAAGTTTTCTTCTATTTATAGGTACGTTTTAATTCCAACCAGCTGGTTGTTTCTTCAGCAACACAGAAAACTCAACTAGAACGGGGGTGTTTAAATCAAGGTATTGTGGTGAGTTAAAGCACTTTCATATTTCCCAGTATTAAATGTACTTAAAAGAAATATTGATAGAAATTTACTAACTTTCTATAGAAAATGCACCAGATCAATATACCACAATGATTAATAGACTGTACTACTGCAGCCAAATTAAACATGATTAATGGATCCTACTGCTCCTTCTACTTTAAATTTTGTTATAAAACGTACTCTAAAGGTAAAAGCAGGATTTATCAAATCAATTACAGTAAGGATTTGAATGGTTACGTCATATACAGACATTAAAGAAAAACAAAGCAGTTTAAGTAATTATAAAGTATTTTCTTTAGAAAATAAAGATAATTAAGACCAAAAACAGGATGGGAAAATTGATTAATGAGCTAATTAATTTAAAGCAAAATATATAAAGTTGTTAGAATCCTCAAAAATTTTCTAAAAGAACGGGACACTACGTTTAACTAAAGAATTTTACACAAAAAGCTCAAAACAATTACAATAGCTCTATGACAATAAAAAAAATCTGGTGTGAACATCACACGACTTTCCTTATCCTATTATATATATATATATATATATATATATATATATATATATATATATATATATATATATATATATATATATCGGCCTGCGCTGCTCTCGTCCCAGAACTTGTTATTTTAAAAAAGAACGAGGCGCGAGTCCAACACTCGAAAGCGGATTAAAATAAACAGTACAAGACAATAATTAACTCGTACTTACAATTTTGCTACATCACTGGAGGTAACCGTGCGAGCTCAGTCGCACAGCCTGCGTGCTCCCTCCTAGCGGCCAAGCGCTCCCCCCCCGTCCTCCCGAAGTCGGCCCGGTAACTCACCGAGCGCACTGTGATTGGTCCGTTTAATTAATTTTTAATCGGCTATAACTTATTTATTTGACCTCGGATCAAAAAATTTCATTGTAATTTTTTGTTCGTCTCGGTTTGATCTATCCAGTAATATAAATTTCCCGAAATATTTTATGAACACCCCGTATGTTAAAAATCCTGAGTTTCAATTTTTTTTCGAGTTCATATTTTACCAACTTTTATTTTAAATTCATGTTTATCTCATGATAATAAATCATTTTTATTCTCATAAATTTTTTGTATCTTCAACCGTTTAAATACGCGACCGCTTTGAAACCGATTTTGCGACCTTGGGACCAAACGGCACGGCCGATTTGTACCAAAAGCTTGGCACTGCGTGCCCTACCTACAAGTAACTTGCATACCAAATTTCAAGTCTCTAGCTCTTACGGTTCTCGAGATATCTTGTTTACTGGCAGACAGACACACACACACAGACAGACACACACGAACCAATGGCTAAATACAACTTTTTTGGTGTCCTGAGGCTATATATCGTCCAGAAATGTGAAAAACTGGGTAGGTCAAATTTCCGCCGATTACATTACTTTCCTTATTATAGGATAAGGAAAGTAAAAAATTTTTTTGAAAGAAAGTGTTTGTGTCAATAAACCTGTTACTATTTGAGGGCTAAGAGAAATTATCATGCTTTGCTGAAGTAGAGCTACATTTATGGGGAAACATTATCGAAAACTTTTGTAAAAAATCTTGGAAGGTATCTGTCCGATATCATATTTTATACGTAACTGCTAAGTCTGTACTTTACACCCACAACAATAAAATTCTGATTGTTCCATTATTTTGTTTCATTAAAAAACTGGCAAAAGTTTATTTTAGACAATTTATATTATGGAAAAAAGAAGTGACCAAGTTGGTTATATATTTAGTTCAGTTTAGGTTAAAACTTTTAGTCACAAATATCTCAAATGTTTCCTAATCCAAAATATGCTTATTTTATTAAAACTGTTGACACTTTTAGGCTGTTTAAACCCAATTTATTTAATATTGTTATACATAAACCATATATTTGTTTTATTGGTCATACATAAATTTCAATTTTACGGCATGCAACTGTTAACATTTCTTTAAATTTTTTATAGAATATATAGGTATTATAGCATATACATGTATTTTTAAACAATTATTATTGTATTAATAATTAACATATATGTTTATTAAACTTTCTCTTGTTTAACGTGAAGGTTATAAATAGGTCCGGTGTAGCCCTAGTCTACTTTTAAAAACTCAAGTAAAATCAATTCAGGGGAGGCATTTTACTTGCACAATGCTGTCAGGTTCCACATAATAATTAAAACTTTTGCCTTCTAATTTTAAAGACTAGTTATTTATTATTCTGATACGTTATCGAAAAATTTTTAATTCTATATAATTTTTATTTACATCTACTTAAAATTAGAGCAAAACAGGAGCATCCAATTTTATGTACTTCGCGTTAATGTTCCTTGAGCTAATAAAATATAACGTTGCAATTTTAATGAAACAATTTTTAGTGTATTTTCCTCTATAAAGTTACTGTTATTTTAGTTGTATTTCAAACTGACAATAACAACTTTTCAATCAGTTGTAAATTAGAGTATTGAATTGTAAGGGGCTTTCCAGATGGGTAACTCGATCGCCGCCAACTGAGCTGTTGGCGAATCTGAGCGTATAATGTTGCTGCCGATCATTAGCGATTGGAAACGACAGAAACTCGAGTGCCAGTCGTACACTAAAAACGTTATTTTGCTAACTAAATTCTTCTACGCTGTACTAATGTATAATAGTGTTTGACAACCCGTCAGTAGTCCAACCATCGGAACACCAATTGATTACATGAAAGATTCCTGCAGCTACGCGTGGGAAATGTATATGAATCGGCGATATTTCACGCAAATCACAACAAATTTTGGCACTGTTGGTCATGTGCAGCGACATTAGTTGACCAATAAAGGGCTAAACCGCATTCAGAGTATGGTAGACTCCATTTTGCTAACAATCCTTCCTCATTACCGTAAAAGTCGTGTAGCATTGTATTGGAAACATCAATTTTAGTTACAGGTATAGCATTTTTTTAAAGGTTCAGTAAATTCTGTGACATATTTTTTTCTGTATAATGTTTTATACATATATATCATATAAGTATTGCCCGCCCTAGATAGTTTTAAAAAAACAAAACACGGTTAGCGCAATATCTTAACGTATTTTATATCAACACGTCTGAAATATAATAGAGTGATATTTATTACAATATTTTGGTATTTAGACAGCCATGATTTATCGTGAATCAGAGTAAAATGAATTTAATATAAGCTACCCCATATCACTATTTAAATTCTGTATGACTCGGTAGACCTACACCTACCTTCTACACACGTGGAAGAGATATTAAATATCAATATTCTTCAAAGCTGAAGGTTAGTGAATTAAATTATTCTCTTTCATTATTCGAATAAACATTTTTTGCTAATTTTAAGACATTATTTTTATCGCTTATAAGTGTTGCGGTTTTCCTCTTAGTTTCAAAAATAGAAATAAAATTATTGATTACTTTATTAGGTATGATTTTTTTTTCTTCAGCCTTGTAGCGCCCAGTATTGAGCATAGGCCTCCCTTTTTGGGGGGGATTTGGCAATTAAACGCCACGCTTGCCGGGCGGGTTGGCGAGTGGATAGTGAATGTACTTTTTACGACCGCCAAAGGTGTTTGTATGATTAGTTGCACTAAAATATTTTAATAGTAATTTGTTAACAAGGATGCGTTAGCAACCATATAAATTTTATACATATATATATAGCTTAGATGAGAAATGGAAAATGTGTTTTATTTCCATCTAGTAATAGCAATAATTTATTTTTTATTTTAGAGGAATATTTATATTTCTTATCATATATAAACAGCATATAATATTTGACTAAATAACTTTAATTTAAACACTAGACTAAACTTATAGATTTTTTTAAAAGTTTGGGCAATGTGTTTAATAATATTTTCTTATTGAAGTACACATTATGGGACCTAACATCTAGTCAAATCTTTCTATATGTAGGCGATTTCAAATCGTAGTTTAAAGACCTGAACTTCTTCCAAAATTTTATTTCGGCAGAGTGCAGAAAGAGGTCTGGCTTGTCTTTAAAGATTTGCAAGATAGTTTTATTCTCCTTCTCCAGCAGATAATCTACATTCCCAACCTTCAAATATCACTCTACCCATTTCTTAAGAAATGCCTCCGATTTCGCATATATTTTGCATCTACTTTTACGTCACTTTCATTTGCATGATTTACTAAGAACAGTGCTGTACATTGTTTAAGGAATGTTGCACTCATTGCAAGGATAGTAAATTCATCGTCATTCACTGAACTTGCCGACAAACTATATACTGCACAAAAAACACAGAACAAAGATTAACATAGATGGTGCGGGACTGGCCCACTGACCGTCGAAAAAAGCCAGACCCAGTCGATTTCGGAATCATTAAGGGTATAAACACTCAACCGTGCACGGTCTCATCCTGCTTTGACCTAGCAGCTGACCACTCGGCCATCACAATAACTCTAAATTCACTCGTAACGCAGGTTCTACCTCAACCTGCACTTCATAACAAAAGAACTGAATGGGAATACTTTCGACGAAGACTTGAATACCAGTTAGACCTACATGTTTTACTAAAAAAATGCTGTAACCTCGCTTACTGAACTGATCCAAAATGTAGCATGGGATGCTACTCCTAAACTGTCCATCACCTCACATCACAACAATACACCTATCATCATAAAGGATAAAATACGAGAAAAACGCCGTCTCAGGCAACGATGGCAACTAACCAGATCGGAACAAGACAAACGAGAATATAATAGGGCCAGCAAACATCTAAAAAATCTTCTTAACCAACATAAGAATCATGAAATACAGAGATACCTCGAAAACCTAAGCGCTAATGAGCAAACTAACTACTCGCTCTGGAAAGCGACGCGGAAAACTAAAAGACCAACTCCACACGTAGCCCCTATTCTGCTGGAAGACGGAAGTTGGGCTCGCAGCAATAAGAACAAGGCAGAGGCATTTGCGGAATATCTAACTAAAGTATTCACACCCTTCCCTTGTCAACTCCAAGACGAAGAGGCCAAAATTGTGGAATTCCTACCCTTCTCCATTAACGAGATAAAAGAAGTAATCAAGAAGATTAACACAAAAAATCTCCAGGGTACGACCTGATCACTGGGACAATCATCAAGGAACTCCCTACTAAAGCTATATATGCCCTTACCTACTTGTATAACTCTATTCCCAGAATCAGATACTTCCCTAGTCAATGAAAAACAGCACAAATAATAATGATTTTGAAACCCGGTAAACAACCAACGGAAATTAAGTCATACAGACCCATAAGTCTTCTCCCCCTTCCGGCAACAATCCTTGAAAAGCCGATTCTGAACATATTAATGCCAATTTTAGACAACCAAGAACTAATTCCTAAACATCAATTTGGTTTTCGCAAACAACATGGCACTGTGGAGCAGGTGCACAGAATAACTGACAAGATATACAGAGACCTGAGGCAAAAGGTATTGTTCTGCAGCGTTCCTAGAGGTCAAACAAGCTTTTGACCGAGTCTGGCATCTAGGTTTATGCTACAAACTCAAAAACAATTACCCTACCAGATGTTCGAACTCCTGAGATCCTACTAACAAATAGGCACTTTTAATAAAATATAAAGACGAAACTACAAACATCCACCCCATCTCCTCTGGCGTCCCTCAGGGCAGTGCTCTGGTCCCAATATTGTATCTAATCTACACAGCAGACCTTCCTACATTTCGTCTAACGACATCTGCGACCTATGCAGACGATATGGCTATTCTAGCCTCTCATATTAACCCACAAGCTGCTTCAAGATACCTTCAGGCTCACCTTAACAAAATTCAATTGTGGGCTAGTAAATGGCGAATCAAAGTGAATGAATCTAAGTCACAACACATCACATTTACTACAAGAAAAGATAACTGTTCTCCAGTAACTTTCAATGGTCATCAACTACCACATACAGAGACAGTTAAATATTTGGGGCTGCATTTAGATAGGAGACTGACCTGGAGAAATCATATATTCACCAAACGCAAGCAACTCGGACTTCAACTCCAAAAGTTATACTGGCTTATCGGCAGAAAATCCAAGTTATCATTAGAAAATAAACTATTAATTTACAAAATAGTTCTCAAACCTATTTGGACCTAGGGGATCTCCTTGTGGGGTACTGCAGCTACCTCCAACTTAGCTATGCTATCGCTTCCAAAGCAAGGTACTCAGAATGATCGTTGACGCGCTATGGTACGTCCCAATAATGTGATTTTAAGTGACCTAAAATTTCCACAGTGAAAAGTGAAATTAAAAAGCTCAGTGAGAGATATAAAGACAGACTGTTCGCTCATCCCAACCCTTCTGTGCAGCACCTTATGGAATATAACAACGAACCCAAAAGACTCAAGCGTTTTAAGCTATCTGATCTACCTACTAGATTCTAACTGTCATTGTATATTAATCTTTCACAACATTGTACTCCTCATTCTCATGAATATTATATTAAAACATTGTGAGGGGAGTTTTCGCTGGAATTCTAACCCACATGTCTTATTGTACTCATTTACTTATATTTGGTCCTATAAAATACTTATAGACTAATATTAATTGGCAGATTGTATAAATATTGGAGTTATAAAAAAAGATGGTGCGGCGCGCCTCCTTGCCAAATAAGGACGGTCACTTTCTTGCTAAAAACTGTATTTACGTCTATCGCCGTTCTGTGTTCTAACCATTGAGAAACCTTATTTCAATGTTATACACAAAGGTAATTTACAAAAACGTTTTCAAAATATTTTACAAAAAATAAAGTTTTTATTGTTTCATCGATTTGTTCATAATTGTTGCAACTGATAATTGTAAATGAGCAATCGATAATAAAAGCCATATTTCGTTCTCATTTTAGAATAGCATTCGAAGAAATTTACAGGCGCCATTTGCATGCATTGGGCTTCGAAAGCGTCATTCCTCAAGAACTGAAACCGGAGCAATTCGAGAAGCTCGTGCATGTCTGTTAGCAATTCCCCCATAATCCGTAAGACATCAACATCTGGCTAAGAATCGTACTTTACCTCAAAAGATCGGGTTGGTTTCGTAGGGGAAGTGTGTTGAGGCAGATGGACTGTATTTTGAGAATAAATATTACGTATTATACATCACACTTTTTAGGAGAAAGTTGTGTTAACTTAGTTGGCAAAAATTAAAAACGTGAACGAATTTTGGAACTTCCTAGAGATTAGTAAACATAAAAAACATCCACCAACCTATTCCTTTTACGAAAATAAGAATAAAAAATTTTGCAAATTTTAGTATGTACATGACTGGTAAAATTTTATATATAAAATATACATATATAAACAATAAAGTGTACGGGTTAAACTGCAAAGATTTTAGAAATTTAGTTTGATGTTATTTTGAAGGGGTTTTTAGTTTTTTACTCGGGGTCTCAATCTCCTTAGTCCACAAAGGTAATTATAGGTCAAAGAAGAAAACTGGCCTTTGGTGTACTCTACTGTGCTATTTATTGAATCAAAAGTGGACGTTTGAGAGAGATATATTTTTGGAGGAAATATACTGGATTGCTGAAAGTTTGTTGTAACGAGTTACGCACGTGACGACATATGGTTTTCCAATAAGAGGTAAACTGATTATCGTCTTTGGACTTATCGAGGGTGTTTTTCTAATTCAGTAGTTTCACAAATAGTTCTACCGATGAGATAAAGATGGAAGCGTGTGTTTTAGATTGGGAAAAATTTTTAGTAGCAAAAGAAATATAGTTCTTTCGCACAGCCAAAGAATGTTTGTGTATAGAGCTAGATATTTGACTGATTGTTTGGCTTATGTAGATTCTGTCATAGTTCCCACGTGCTATTTCGTAGACTCTTAGAGATTCGTAGGGGTAATAGTCCTTAGCTGGGTAGATAAAGTCGGCTTTATTTTTAGCCGAAAAACAAATTATATGCGTTGCCACTATTTTAAGGCAAAAACGTTTTTGTTTAATTTGGAAGATTATGAGTTTTAGCAGTGGTGCTTTTTAACATTAAGGTTAAGGATTTTTAGAACCATCCGTTTTGTATCAGTGTTTTGGTGATTGTATTAATTTCAATTTGTCGGTTCTTACTGTCGATTCGATTACATTCTCAGTAACATATATCATTTGTTTTATTGGTTGTTGATACCCCCTTAAATTTAAATATTTCACATTTTATTTTATTTTCTAAATAGATCCATTTATAATGCCGTAAATCTCTTTCTAGTTGCTTTATTTAATTGTTATGTTGTCGCTCCATATAAAAATACTATTAGTAGTTGTGTTTTTTTCTTGTTATTTTATTATATACCATTAAATATTTTTATAGTTTTTTCCCTTTTTCAACCCCCTCTTTAATTTTCTGTTTATCTTATTCTTCTAATTAATTCTAATTCATTTTCTTGAAATTTTATACATTAATTTCCGGTTTTGTCCAAATTCGTACAGTCCCTCGTTTTCATATTCCTCTCTGATGACGGGTTAGAAGGATTTAATAAATTGTAAAATATATTATTTATTGCTATACTCACGCCTACTTATTTTTTTTCTACTTTTAAAATGCATTTTCGACTTTAAGAAGAGACGGTGAACAACAACTTTTTGTTACTGTAAATCCTTTTGTAAAATGTTTCTCTTGTTTAATATTTACAAGGAACACGGTATGACAAAAACTGCGTTCTATTTAAAGTCAAATTTATTAACGTAATGTGATGTGAATTAATGAAAAGTGACACGACAGTGCATGTTAATATTGATTAAAACTTTGCAAATAAAAAAAGATGTCAAGCGTTTAGCACCATTTTGCGTGCGCTTCTCTCGCAATACTATTTTCGGTCAAAAGATATAACTTGCACCCAGTCTCTTCAAGACAAATCTAAAAATCCCTCAAGCGTTAAAATCGCTTGATTCATCGATTCACAGCGTGGGTTTTTCTTCCTTGACGCTTTAATAATAGATATTTTTATATTCTCATATAATTTTTTTGCAGTTTTGTTTATTATGAAATTTATATTTCTTTGGTCCATCAATTCCCATAACATTTAAATAGGTGTTCTCCTGGGCTTGCTCTAAATCTATAAACAGTAGATACACACATCATCTTCTAATTTCTCTTCAGTGATTTGTTTTCGAGTGAACAGATTGTTTATATAAAGTTGTTTTTTTCGGAATCCGTTTTGTTCTCCAGTATCCTTCCTCTATGAGTTCTTGTAGCACTCTTCCATACACATAGCTAAATGTTGCTGTTACCGTTGTTTCTCTATAATGTTTATACTTTTTCGCACCTTTTTTTCTGTCTATCAATACCATATATCTGCTTTACGTCTATTAAGAAATTTAGTTTCGATTATTTTTAATTCTACCGTCCAAGTCCATTTTTTCCATAATATTCCTTGCACCCTCAGTTTTTTTTATTTTTATATTAGGTATGGCAATTATAATGCTATCTAATTTTATCTGAGTCAGTTCTTCGTGTACGTTAGTATATGTATTTTCTTATTTCGTAAATTTTACTCAACTTCCTACCTATAACTTTTGTAATATTCTTCCCAGTACTCGCTATATTGGTTGTAGTATAGGTTTTACATTATTTCTTCTTATTCCGCCATTAAATTCTTAGGTTTTTGTATAAGTCTGTCCTCCAACAAGCATTTCTACTTTACTACACTTTTTATTCCAAGTTTTTCCCTTTTATGCAACCAGTTTTCTCACTTTAGTTCTTTTTTTTACATCTCTGCTTTTGTTGATTTTTCTTTTACTTTAGATTTTTGCTTACTCTTTGTACAGTTTATTTTCCTAATTGCTTTATTAGTAACCTAGCGATTTCTTAATATATTCATGTGGTTCTCTTATATCATCATGTTGATCTTGTAATTTTTGATCCAACTTTTATATACTAAGGTATTCATTACTCTAATCCTTGAAGCTTTCTAAATTATATTGGCATCTTTCAACTGTTTCTCTTATTTTTTATTATTCTAGTTGTTTTCTATTAATGTTTGTCTTATTATACGAAAAATACGTTTTCATTTTAAGTAGATGGTGGTTTGATTTGCACTTCGCTCTTCTAATATAAATATACTTTTGATTTTAGTCTTCTAGATGACTGTGCCCAAGTATATCTGAATGTGTCCATCTTGAAAGAAACCTTTTGCTATTTTCAAGCTGTCAGTTTTTTACACAAGATTTGTTTTTATTTTTCCTTCCCCTAAACGAACATTGACATTTTTTAATAAAATTATTAATCTATTTTATCCAGTTATGCCTGGAACTACTCATAGGAGTTCATAAGATGTTTCTTTCGTGTAAACTGGTTTATCATTAATCTTGTCTGTATATTCTAAAAATTAAGATTTTTTATCTATATTGATACGTCTTTTAGTTATGTTGTTATCTATAACTCCGAATTTCTTGTGTTTTTTCTATATTCCTTTTGTTATTAACAGTACTAATTCTATTTAGCTCTTCTTTTCGCACTTCAGAAAATTATAGCATAAACTATTTTTGTATTCTCCTAACTTTACTTTTTTTCCTATTAATGCGCTTATATTTATTTATCTTTAATTCCATTTAGTACGTTACCTATTTTTGTTCACTGTTCTCCGCACTTTTCAAGTTACCATATTGATTAGCCATTTTCTCAACTTAATTCTCCGCATATTACATTTATTCGAGATTTGAGGCTCAAATTTTTCGTTGTTAGCCGATTAAAGCTATTTTAGATAATGGGTTGCAAGCTTAAAGCTCCAACTCCCAATCTAATTATCTTTCCCGTCTGTACATAACTCTTCCGCATATTTTATTCTTCAAATTTGCCTTTTCCTTCTACTGTCACAACCGTTGGGCATCTTCTTTATAATTTTGAGTGGCAGCTCCACCTCATTGATCATTATAGATTGAGACAGCACTGTCGGAGTTTAAATAGTACAATCACTTTTGATAATTGTTAACAATTACACATTTGAAACATTTCAATAAAGAAACTTGATTTCAAAGTTTTTGAGAAATTTGTTTGCTGTCGATTACTGAATATATTGAATATTTAGTTTTTTAAAAAGCTAATAATAATGTTTTCTTTTGCATACAAATAATTATTTTTGTTAAAAGTAACAAAATCAAAAATATATGTATAGGTTTCCATGAAAGTTCCTTAGCAACGACTTGCATAACAAACTGTTGACTTTATTTTTTATATATGTTACAGACGTAAATGAGAAATAAGTTGAATTTTTATTGTGATTTTTCTATTACACAGTTCATGGCAGGTGAGATAATGTTTTATTTAATTTTTAGTACGTGTACATAATTAGGGTCACCACCAAGAACTTCAAAAAATCTTGTCAGATGTACTGCTTTTTGTTATATTTTGGTTTTGTAACATATTTATTATACTTCTCTTATCGTTTACCAACAGTTATAATAAAAAAATTTTTTGGATTTTTGAGACTGAATAGTAAATTATTGAAGTTGTTTTCATATTATTATTTTTAAAATCCCTTTAAGAGAATCTTTAATTTATTTGAATTGTTACATTTTGTGTCTGGTATAAAGAGAGAGAAGGTTAGCACTCCCCTAGGCAAAGACGGATTATAACACAATATGGTTAAGACACCTGAACCACATTTTTACTGTTGAACAAATTAATCGCGTCATACAAGAAATTACTAAAAGCCACGAAAAAAGCAATACTGCTCTGCAGCATTTTTGGACTTATCTCAGGCCTTTGACAAAGTGTGGCATACTTGTTTTATTTAAGTTACGTATGCTTCAACTCATTAACTATTTTATTGTCCTTAAGTCATATCTCTATAACTTGCTGGTTAAAATTGATAATGAGCACACAAAACTCTACCCCATAAATGCTGGAATACCACAAGGTAGTATACTGGGGCCACTACTCTATCTGTTATACACTGAAGACCTTCTTACAACAGCAAATGTCACTAGAGCAACTGACCCAGTAATTGCTCTCCAAATATTGCAAACCAATCTAAATGAAATTCAAACATGGCAAGAGAAATGAAGAATAAAAACAAATACAAACAAATCTATTCATCCAACTTTTACTACACGAAGGAAAACCTGCCTTTCCTGCCGAACCCGATAATTAGCAATTCCCTCAATAAAAAATCTGGTGCGAACATCACACGACTTTCCTTATCCTATTATTATATATATATATATATTTATATATATATATATATAGGCCCTGCGCTGCTCTCGTCCCGGAACTTGTTATTTTAAAATAGGATGAGGCGCGAGTCCAACACTCGAAAGCTGATTAAAATAAACAGTACAAGACAATAATTGTCTCGTACTTAAAATTTTGCTACGTCACTGAAGGTAACCGTGCGAGCTTTGTCGCACAGCCTTCGCCATTATCGCCTGCGTGCTCCCTCCTAGCGGCCAAGCACTCCCCTCCGTCCTCCCGCAGTCGGCCCGGTAGCTCTCCGAGCGCGCTGTGATTGGTCCATTTAATTAATTTTTAATCGGCTATAACTTATTTATTTGACCTCGGATGCAAAAATTTCATTGTAATTTTTTGTTCGTCTCGGTTTGATTTATCCGGTAATATAAATTTCCCAAAACATTTTGTGAACACCCGGTATATTAAAAATCCTTAACTTCAATTTTTTTCGAGTTCCTATTTTACCAACTTTTATTGTAAATTCATGTTTATCTCATTGTAATAAATCATTTTTATTCTCATAAATTTTTTGTATCTTCAACCGTTAAGATACGCGACCGCTTTGCGACCGATTTCGGGACCTTGCGACCAAACGACTCTACCGATTTTTACCAAAAGCTTCGTACTGCGTCCCTTACCTACAAGTAACTTGCATACAATAAGTTTCTAGCTCTTAGGTTCTAAGATATCTTGTTTAATCAGAACAAAGACATTAACACGATAAATCAAATAACTATCAATCCATACATACATCTATATAGATAAATAACACATACTACTATACTACATAATACACAACAACACATACAACTACTACAACACACTACACTTAAATTATTATATACTAAACTACACAAAACAATAATATACAATCATACTACACACAACACATGACATATACACACACATATACATCAATATCACATATACTTTCACACACACACATCACAAAATTATATATACAATACAACATAAAAACACAACACACACATAAAAATAAATACAACACACACAACATAACACACACATCACATACAAACTACATACATTTAAATACATATAACAATCAAATATTACAACATCAACACACAATATTTACATATATATATATAATATATATAATATATAATAAACACATACACATATAATTATTTAAAATAACAACAACTTAACACACACACACACACACACACACACACACAACACACACACACACACACACACACACACACACACACACACACACACACACACACACACACACACACACACACACACACACACACACACACACACACACACACACACACACACACACAACACACACACACACACACACACACACACACACACACACACACACACACACACACACACACACACACAACACACACACACACACACACACACACAACACGAACACAATGTCTCAAAACAACTTTTTTGGTGTCCTGAGGCTATAATTCGTCCAGAAATGTGAAAAACTGGGTAGGTCAAATTTCCGCCGATTACATTACTTTCCTTATTATAGGATAAGGAAAGTAAAAAAGCCAAATACCTGGGGCTATATATCGATAGGAGGCTTAGAGAAAACACATTTTTACCAAGCCTAACTAGTTCAGACTCACTCTCTTTAAAATGTATTGGCTCATTGAAGGTACCTCGAAACTTACCACTAAAAACAAGCTGTTGTTTTACAAATTTATACTGAAGCCAATTTGGTCATATGGGATCCAGCTCTAGGGTACAGCATCTACATCCAATATAGAGATACTTGAGCTTTTCCAAGCGAAAGTATTGAGAATGAATTAGTTTGTGCCTATTGCAGTCATTAGAAGAGACCTCAAAATCTCTTAGATTAAAGAATAAATACGACATTCCAGCCAGCAGTACAGTGATCGACCACATGCCCATTCCAATGACCTAGCAGTGAACCTTCTAAATCAGCCCATAGTCAACAGAAGCTTGCAACGATATCTACCCAACGATCTGCCTACCAGATTCTGATTTACATGTTTTATGTTAGTTCTAGTTTAAGGTTTAGTATGTAAGTATGATATCCTAAAGCACATATCGGATATAATCTATTTGTTACAAAAGCTTGCAACTAGACAACTTTCTACATGCTATCTTTATTGTTCTACCATTTGTTAAATGTACATTGTATAGATCTTCTTCTTCTTCTGTCATCAAGGCTTAGGCCATTCTGCCTGTTCCGAACTTCATTTGATTAGGACCATCTTTTCTTCGGTCTTCCTACATCTCTGCGTCCTCTTGGGTGGTAGTTTAGGATTTGTTTCGGTATTCTTTCTTCTGTCATCCTATTAACGTGTTGTCTCCAATTGTTTCTGTATTCTTCTATTTTGTCGTTAACGTTGAAAATTTCTAGTTCTTCCCTTATTTCTTCATTTCTTATCCTATCATTCCTTGTGCAACCTTTAACATTTCTGAGAAACCTCATTTCCGCTGCTTGTATGCTAGATTTGTTTTTTGTGTTTGTTATCCACGATTCGCTTCCATAAGTGAGTACAGGGACGGCCATTGTCTTGTAAAATTTCATTCTTGTTTCTTTTCTTGTTTTGTGTTTTAGCGTTCTATTTATTGTCCCACAAATTGCTTGGAATTTATGAATCTTGTTTTCTACATCTTTATCATTTTCGTATGTGGTGTCGCAGCCTAAGTAGTTGAAATGAGATATCTGTTCTAAAATCTTTCCATCTATTATTATTTTCGATCGCACTGGTTGTTTTCCTTGGAAGGCCATTATCTTTGTTTTGTCTTTAGATATTTTCAAATTGTAGTTTTCGCAGAGTAATTTCAGACGGTAAATTGATCTTTGCAGATCGTCTTCGTTCTTTTGAATTATTGTTAAATCATCGGCATATAGCAGTAAGTTTATGTTTTTGTCGTCTCGTAGTTTTATCCCTGGGTTTACTTGTGGTTTCCAAAGTTTAACCACGTCGTCGATATAAATATTAAATAAAGTGGGTGATAGCCCACACCCTTGTCTTAGTCCTTGATTTGTTTGAATTTTATCAGACTTACTGCCGTTGTTGTTTATTACTATGTTTGTGCTAATATATAATGATCTTATGATTTCTATAAGGTGGTTAGGGAATCCTTTTTCTTTCATTATTTCAAGGAGTTTATGTCTGTCTACGCAGTCAAAAGCTTTTTCGAAATCTATAAATGCAAGGTGGGTTTCCAAGTTGAATTCTCTTCTTTTTTCAATTAATCTCTTTAAAACGAATATGTTGTCACTACATGAGCAGCGTTTGCGAAATCCAGATTGCCCTTCGTCTAGTAATACCTCAGCTATGGGTTTTGTTCTTTCATTAATTATTTTGGAGTATAATTTATAGGTGGTGTTTAGGAGGCTGATTCCTCGATAATTTGGGCATTTTGAGCGGTCTCCCTTTTTAAATATTGATATGACTTCTGCTGTCTGCCATTCTGTTGGGATCTTCTTCTTTCGCCAACATTCATTTAAAAGATGTAGTATTCTGAATTCTAGAAGTGGTCCTCCATATTTCAATAATCCTATACTAATTTCATCGGGCCCTGCAGCCTTCCGGTTTTTCATTTTCTTTAGGCATTTTCTTAGTTTTCTATATGATTGTAAAATCAGTTTCATCAATATCTTCCTGTATTAAAATGTCCTGTTCGTTGGTTTCCCGATTATTCCATAGGTTTGTGTAGTGTTCCTTCCACTCTTTGTCGTTAATCGTTTTTCATTTTGCTACGTCCTTTACTGTGCTGTTCAAATGTTTCATCATTTTATAAGCGAATTCCTGTCTTCCATATACGTCGTGTTCTATGTGGCTTATCAGTTTTTCCCAAGATTCTTCGTGGGCTTGTCTTACGATCTGTTTTACTAAGTTTCGTTTTTCATTGTAGCGTTGTTTATTTTCGGGGGTTCTTCTTTGTAGATATTTTAGATATGCTTCTTTTTTCTCTTTTATTGCGTTCTCTACCTCTTCATTCCATATTTTTAATCCTCTAGTTTTCTTTCTTTTCTTTTTCTTCCCTACTGCTTCATTCGCTGCTTTAATGATGCCGATCTTTATATTATCCCATTCTTCATTGATTTCATTACTAGTGGGTGTACGTAGTAAGTGTTCTTGTAGTCTGTTTTGATATAAATATCGGGTACTTTCCTCTCTGAGGAGATGTATTTTGAAAACTTCTTCTTGATTATTTGTGTTTGTGGTTTTTCGTCTCTTCCATTTTGTTAATAGGGTTATAGTGGCTACTAGAAGATAGTGATCTGAATTTATATCACTTCCCCTGTAAACTCTTGCGTCTTGCACGAGGTTTGTCATCTTGTTATTGATTTCAAATTAAATAAGATGATAAATAAAATCACATGGATAAAGAAGAATTAAAGTATTTTTTTTGTAAATAATGTGTCTGGTAAGCAACATCAATTGGTTAAGAAGCTTGGCTTTCGTGCAGAGGATACCGGGTTCGGTGGTAAACTACAGATGTTTGTCGGAGGGGGATACTAAATCACAATTCACATATCAAACTTTCCCTGATGGGGTCTAGAACTTTACCATTATTAAAGTGCCTGATGGAACAGCCACAGAGAAAGGCATTACAAAAAAAGAACAGATGTAACAGATTGGTTAATAGTAAATTTTCAGATTAGAGAGCACATAACTAAATAATGCAAGAAAAATGTGTAAAAACAAAAAGTTATATTTGGTCGGAACAACCCGTTTAAGTGAGAATGTTTTCTGAATACTTACAAAAAATTCAAAGAAATATAACTAAATCCTGTTTTAGCATGTCTTTTGTTTTCGAAATACAAACTGATCAAGTTTTAAAGACAAATTGATCAATATGTTTAGTTTAAAGAAAATTCATATTTTGATTTCTGTTCCAACATCTCTTGCGGATCTATTTACCTTAAAATACCCTTAGAATGTGCTAGTAGATTTTTGTAATAAACAATTTTTCATTAAATTATACTCTTCACTTAATATTAGATTTTATTGAGTCCATGAATTTACAATTTCTATGTTTTCTATCAAAGCACGCTTCAATAGCCTCTATATACAAACATGGCTAATTTCGCACACCAGACATCAATTATCTGGTTCCTGCGCCGACAGAAGGCACTTTGATGTTTAATTACACGCACTGCCAACGCAAAACAATGTTTCAGTCGCTCCGTGTTACTTTTATCCAGCTTGTCCTGCTTCCTGTCCGTTAACACATGGCCAGACATCCCGCACATCCGCGTGAACTGACAGCGAGATAGTGCCAGGGTGAACCACCCCGTTGTATATTTTTAACTATCCGCGGCCGCAAACATTCTTTCTCGGTTTGTTATTCAACGACCTGGTTAAAGCAGACGCCAGCACTTTATTCGTTGGGCGCGTTTGTTTTCCGCCTGCATTCAACAACTCTTTGAATGGCGGGCTGCTTTGCGAGCGAAATGGCTCGCATGCAGGTACCGCTCCAGGAGTTATAATTGAGTGCATTAATCAGTGATGAACTTTAAATGTGTAACTCGGCTGCAGCCATATGCTGGCGTTAAGTAATTACGGCTGCCGTTATGCTGGAACTTTATTGTGTTCCGCCAGAAATGCATATTCTGAGTACGTTTCGATGTAGGTGCAATTTGGACCCCCTGGGGTGTAAATAAAGGCGATGCGTGCGACTTTCATACACCTGCTCGGGGCAGAATTTTCCCAAGCACGGCGCTCTTAATATCTTAAGTACTTTTCTGCCGCACTTGCATTACGGAACACAAATAAAATAGAAAATTTGCAACTGTTTTGCCGAGTTTTAAAGTTAAGTAAGCGCCAGAGACGTGAAATGTAGAATAATAGTGTGATTATCCTCAGGAGTTGCTTTTTCATTTGTGAAAGGTAACTTCCAGCGAATACTTTGTAAAGAATGGTTTAGAAAGTAATTTCAAAGTAAAATGTTGCAAGTGATACGTAAACGAGTTTCGAACTTCTCTGTAAAATATACCGCCCAGTTCCGCGGTAGAAGACTTATTCGGGAGAAATTACCCGTTTAGAAAGTTTTCTGTCAAAATTTTTACGTGGCGGGCTTGGTCGGAAGGTACGAAGTAGGGAAGAGTATTTCAATTTTTTATTTATTTTGCTTATTGACCGAAATTCTTCCTAAATGTTAATCAGTATTGCTTTTATATTAAGAATATATATTTTTTAACAAACATGTTTAGACAATTTGTAAGGTTATTGTATTTTATAAGTGCTGCCATATATTTAAAACTTTTGCGATTTATTTTCAAACTTCTTCCAAATAGCAATATATTTGAAATACCTCAATTCTCTAATAAGTACTAACGTCCATTGAGGTTACTTTTTGTCTTGCATCACTCCCAAGTTTCTTTTTTAATTTGTTTATTTAAAATATTTGTATTATTTTTGAAGCACAAATAGATTTGTTCGATTTATAACAGAAAGTTAAATAGAAAATTAAAATACATATTTGTACATCCTTAAGGGTTTAGGACTTCGTATGCACCATTAATAGTCTTTCAGAGTTGATGTATTTGCCTGTTGTTTTACAATATTTAAATAAATTAAACAAAAATCATTAGTAGACAAATATATCAAGTTAATGTAATTATTATTTAGTTAACGTAAATAATTTAAAGTATGACTATGTCTCCGTTGGCGCATGCACAAGAAATGGGTGGGTATGACGATGTCCTATGACTTTATGGACAGTACTTCAGTGCAGTGTAGAAGAATAGCAAAAGATATCGTCTTATCGTACCCCAGATACTTTAACAAAATGAAAGGGCCGATATGTTTTGTTTTTCAAAGATTTATTATAATTCCATATGACTTACAAGGATTCGGCAAGATATGGAACTGAAAACTTCGGGGTTTGCCAATAGGTGGCCGAACTATGTCAACCTATGGTATTATAACCCCAATAGATTTGCTTCGGAACGACTCGTTTCTCAGATAGCTAGGGGGTCCCCAAATTCTTAAGATCAAGTTTCAAGCATCAAGTTTCTCTAAATATACTCTTCTTCAATTTTCTTTGCCTCGCAGTTAACAGAAATGGCCACACTCTCTGGAATCGCTCGAGCTTTGATCCACTTCTCCGAATGTCTTATCCTCCCCAACTATCAACGAGATCATTCAAGATTTTTAATATTTTCCGGAGGCCTCATCTAGTTCGCCATTGTCGTCAACAGTTGCAACTACTCCGATTGAGAAGATGGAGAAGATTGTGAATGACTTTAACGCTGGTGGCCCAGCGGAAGTTGCAAGACTTCTCAAGGTCAAGACACTTCCCTATAAAAACAATCAATTCGAGATCTTGCAAAATAAGATTGAGGAAAAAGGATCTAACCTCCACAAGACTCGGGAGCTTAGAAGAAGGTTGCCCTGACTTACCACCTTTAAGCATGGGCAGTGACAAGGGCTTAAGAGCTAGAAATGATGGACTTCAAGGCTTCCGATCGATGGTTGACAAGTGTCAATATTCATCTGGGGATTAGCTTCCTACGGATACAGAAGTGGTTGAGCGCTAAAGAGTTTTAAATCTTCAGCAACGATGAGGACAGAAATGAAAATATTTTTGATCCAAGTTCTTAATCAGATTTCACTCTCAAGAGCTTGAAATCTCGACCAAAGTAGATTCAACTACGCCGCAACCACCAACAGGAGTTTGACTACCAGAGGAGAGAAGACAACAGTAGTCACAGTGCTGGTGAACAATACAACTCATAGTTACAGCATGCAACGAGCCATCGCTGCAGACGAAACCGTTGTTGGACTACTCCATTTTTGTCTTAAAGAATCTGGTGGCCAATTTGGACTTTTTGTCGAACTCTAAGTCGCTGATCTCCAAAACTCCTTCAACAATGTAATGATCAGTTGCTCCACTTTAGGGAAGTTTGGAATAGAATATTACAAGATGTATCTGGAGAAGTTGATAGCCGCTATACCCACTAACAAACCAATTTTACTTCTCGTAAATCAGTAAACAGGATAAGATGGAGAAGCAGCCAAGGCAATTCCAATTTGATAATTAAAATAGTTTCTGCTGTAACATTAGATTGCTTTCAACCAGATATATTTTTTTCTTCAGGCAGCTAAAGTACTTCTACATGAGAGCAATGAGCCATTAGAGAGTCTTCTTTTTAAAGATTAACTGTCGTACTTCAGGTTTACATTGAAGATTAAGTCAGAGACATGATCAGATATGCCTGGAAAAAACATAAACACATCGAATAAGAGCAACACTTCTTCCAGAGTGTGAAAGACGTTTATTTTAAGTAGTTGAGACTAACTGACCTGTGCTCCCATTCCGATGCTGCAGTCCAACCCGCCAGTCTTCATCTGTTGTGCCAATTGTAAAGTCAAATTCTGTTTTGGTCACTTTTTCAATCAGCACTTCCATGTCATAAAGAACTAATATATAACTGTTGCTGTCAAAAAATATTATCTAATTGTTGTTGTCACTAAGCAACAATATATTTCAAAATAAGAAGAATAAAAATGTTAAAAAATCGATCCGTTGTGAAAATACATAACTTATATTAATCAGGCATATAATTAAAACTTCTTAACTTGAAGAAAAAACACATTTCAGAGTGATTCTATTCTAATAAGTTTATTCACTCTGGGGACAGTTAGTCTAGATGGTATCAAAAGGAAACAAAAACGTATTTTCCGATGCATCTATAAATTTTTGGGTGCCGACTTTAGGCCCCCTCGCTATCTCAGAAATGAAGTTATTTCAGAGCAAATCCTTTGGGGGTTATAATGCGATAAGTTCACATAGTTCACATTAGTATACATAATATCTTTGCACAGTGACATGGAAGAAAAACAAAAATATAATAGCCAAGTTACGGACTAGAAAATAATTGCTAGGATAAAGCAGTGTGGAATTGATGTAGAAATTTGAGCTGAATAACAAATACGACAGAGTAGATACACGAGAAACCAGAAGCCGGATGAGGTTTGTAAGAAAAAACTCTTCTGACTGTTCAGTTGGATCTTATACTTGTTCCTGAATAAACGGCTGGGCTTTTATTGGTCTAGATCTCACAAGTTTTGTGGCTGAAAGGTTGTTTGATAATTAAACACAGTTAAAAGTAACTCAATAAAGAAAACAGAGCGGTGTAAACTATATATTGGGCAGAAAGAAATTAATAACAAGGTAACAGTAAGATCAATTAAGCAAAACGAAGAAATTGAAAAATAAACAATACAACCATGACTAGATAAATCCAAATACGGTGAGCGGTAGGTCAGCTGTGCACTCTCCAGACTGCGGGAAAAAGTGCTGTTGGGAACAAATGCACGACGGAACAACTAAAACGAGACTTACCGCACGTAATGTTCTCCGGCAGCCTGGGCGACGGATGTCGGCGTGCTTTGGCTTTGCGCCTTTAACCCGGGGGTGGGTTCTCCTTGGCCAGATGTACTGGGACACCACGGATGGGTACGAAAAGTACAAAAGGCAATCAAAAGCGTGCAAGCAAAGCGCGCTATCGGGTAGTACAGCACCTGATCGGCTTCGTCTGGCGGCTAGCTCTGCTCCGTCGCTCACGGGGGTTCGAATGGGAATGCCGGTAAAAATCCAGTTTAGTTGTGACTAGGGTGGGTTAGCGAACAAATCAAGGTTGCAGGTAGAGATGGGATGAGGGACAAGGGAGTTTAAAGATGTGCACCAAACAAAGTTTTTTGGTAGGTTTTATTTTTAACATTTATGAACTTTTTTCGAAATTATAATTTTTTTTTATTTATTTATTCTGTGTCGATCGTTGATAACCAAACGAAGGTTTCTCTCCGAATTATTCTTGTAGATTTGACCAAAATGCATATACACGCACACATAATTTAATAATATTTTATTGAGTACTTAAATTAGATATAATGAACGGATTTCTATGTGGTGGATTACTGTAAAATAGTTACAGTTGAGACTGCATTTTCGTTATTCTTAAAATCAGTTAGATAAAATAATAAAGCAAAACATGTTTGTACGTATCCTCTGTCTAGTTTATTAGCTCTTTATGCATTTTCTACACTTTTGAGTTCTCTCTCCCAAAAACTGACGATTTTTTAGTAACTTGACCACTTAGACACTGAATTGTTAGCGCTTCGTCAAATAACGGTGTAGTAATATATAACAGCATTTGGACGAGAAACTAGTTGTCTACTTCAAAGAACAATTCGCTTCGAAGATGCAATCCTTCGCAGTCGCTGACGATTGCAGACAGCTGGATACAAGCAACTTTCAGTAAGTAGTATAGCGTAGAAGAATTTATCTGAGGCTTTACTTCTGACTTGGAGCACCTTGCAATGGTGGGTCATTCACCTCTGACACACAATGGTATACTTGCGAGTTCTTGTCTCTTGTAATCGCCGGCGACCACCACTAACTTTTCACACCATTAACTCGCCAGCAGCAGCTCGATTGTCGGCCATTGGCGTAACCGCCTGAAAGAGCCTTAATATAATTTTTAAAAAGTAGTTCTTTTATATATTAAGTGTTGGAAAGTTCTTACAGTCTGACTATTTTAAGTTTTAACCAAGACTGTAACAACGCTTATCACATGATCAATCTTTTAGCCCTTTCAAGTATGGCAATATTACTAAATATTTTATATCCTATATATTAGTTAGTTTTATGATTGTGTTGTACATAAGTCCACCAATCTAGTAGTTTCACATTTGAATGTATGTAAATAGTTACTTTCATACCTAATGAGAAATAAAACACCGTAAGGGCTAATCATCCACCAACGTTAAAAATAGTTGGTCTAAGAGAGTAATCCAAAAATAAACCAAAGAACTAACACTTGGGCTGTTTTTAGATAATATATTCATAACATATGGGCTTCTCAGCCAATTTAGTGACACTCATCCCTCTTTAATTTCAGCCTTCTTGTAAGAAATCTCATAAGTTCCATATTTTCATGTGATGCATGTGATGTTGACGGACCTCCGACTATAAGATTGTTTTACACTGAATATCTGCCCTTTCGAAACTCGTTCTGCCATTTAAAGACGCGGCTCCTCGATAATGTTGCATTGACATATACTTGCAGTACAATATTTCATTTCAATAGGTGTTTTCCTTAGTTTTACACAGGATGTAATGTTAATTTTCTATTCCATTTCACCACTCGTGTAACTTCCAACTAATCTAAGCACAACCCTACCACCTGATGAGTTTACAGTAAAAATCTATTTATTTTATATGGGTATCACAGGTACAAAATTACAAAAATTGGATTTTTGTTGTAAATGTTGTTTTAGCTTTATCTTATAACTTAAATACATTTCATACTTATGGCTTAAATTGCTAGCGTCAATTAAAGAGTCCAGTAACGGCTACTAGTCTTGAAGAAAGAGAAAACGGGGACGATCAAGTATTTTTGACCAAATGTTTTTATACACTTATTTCTATTTTTGCTTTATAGAACGGCGATAAGGCCTAACTAATTTGCTTTTCTAAAGGCATGCTTAAAAAAACTTTGCTATTTACATACTTGGCTTGCTTATGATACTAACGATTAGTTTTCTTTACATTTATAAACCTGACCTCGTTTCTATTTTAATTGCAATCTAACAACTACTCGTTCCTGCTGTTACACAGCTTTCAGTAACCCATTAATAATTGTGGTGTCCCTCAAGGCAGTGTTCTGTGTCCTCTTATATATATAATTTTTACTGCAGACCTACGGACTATGCCCATCACAACACTAGGAACATCTGCTATGACAGTGCTATATTTGCATACTTTGAGAATCCTCAAACTATAACAAACTTCCTGCAAGGACTAAATGCAATAGAAGGCTGATTGCGAAAAAGAAAGATCAAAGTCAGCGTAAACAAATTCAACCCGTAAATAAATACTTAGGCCCTCATATGGACAAAAGGCTAACTTAGGAAACTTATGTCCTAAAGAAGTGTAAAGAAATGGACATGAGGATCAAAAAATTCAAAACCATTATTAGAAAGCAAAACAGTTATTTATAAAACCATTATACGACCTATATGAAACTACAACTGTTAATTATAGTATTGCCTCAACTACTCGAATATTGAAATAATATACAGATTCCAATCGAAGACACTGAGAAACATCTTTATTTCTCATTGGTACGTAACAATCCATACACTTCACCCCGACTCCAACGTACAATATATGTAGAATATAATTATATAGCAAGCTAATAACGCTAACAACCTCCTTACACTACTAATGCAACAACCAGTATTACGAAGACTAAAACCCAAGTAACTATAAGATCTGTCATATGATATGGCCACACTGGGCGTTTGTCTCTTTAAGACTGTAAACGCCATAAAATTAGCTATTAGAATTTTAAACAAATAATCATTCTGGATTACGTAACTTAGAACAAAATTAAATTTTGGATTTCTTACCTTTTTACTTTTTATTACTTTATTTAAAGCCGCAGCACTTTTTGTACCTAGCAGCATTCTTCTTTCTATTTCACTAATACGGGTGATTTCTGTTATTGATTTCGGTGCCTACATAAATGTAGTTTAAGATTGTGTTGTTTCCCAGTCCTGCTACTATTTACATTAAGGTTTGTCGTATTGGTTTTGGATGTTGTGGCTAAGTATTTTATTTTCATTTCGTTCACATCTGGCCCATATGTTCTTGCTCTTGTTTCTAGGTTTCGAAATATATGTTTTAGCTTTTCTTTTGTTCTAGAAATAATTATCAGATTGTCTGCTTATGACATTACTTGGTACTAGTTTTTAAGGATGTTGTTATTTTTATTTGTTTTGCTATTTTCCATAACTCTCTCCAGGGCTATATTAAATAGTGTTGTGAAAATCGGGCCTTCTTGTCTCAGTCCCTATGCAGTTTAAATTTCTGGGACCTTGCTTCTCCTGTGTTTCTCCAAGTTTCTTCTAACGTCATTTTGATCAATTAAGTTAGTTTCTCTGAAATCTGTAAGTCTTTCATTGTTGTTAATAATTTATTTCTCTTTAAACTACTGAAAGCATATTTATACTTTATAAATAGCATATGTAGTTATTGTTTTCCTTGCAGTTGTGTTATCGTGAACAGTTGATCCGTTACCGATTATTTTCTGTTACCTCTTTTAATCTATTATTTAATATTGTAGCTCTTACATGCTACATTCAGTAGTGATACTGGTCTGCAGTTCTTACATTCAAGTCTAACTCCTTTTTTATACATTGGGTTGATTGCTGCTTTTGTTTTCTTTATTCCCATATTTTACATATCAATTTACACAGTCTATCTATTACTGTATTACCTCCTGCTTTTATTAATTTACTTTGTATTTATTTTTCCTAGTATCTTGCTTTTTCTCAGATTTCGTATCACCTTATCAATTTTTTCTCTTGTGATCCTTTTTTCTTTTTTCTTCTTGTCTTTTTTATCTTGTTTTTTGTTAACTTCTATAAGTTCTTGGTAACGTTTTTCTATATTGAGAGTAGGTTCTTCTTTCTTTTCTATTATTTCCTATTATTGGATTGGCTTAGTGAGATTTTCGGTTGGTAACTTTTCCTTGCAATGCCTATTTTTTATAGAATATTCTTACATTTCACTTTTGTAATTTTCTTTTATTTATTTTATGATTTTTTCTTGCTTCTTACGTTTTTTGTTTCCATTTATTTTCTTTGCCTTTTTTCTTTTCCTTTTAAATTGGTCTTCGCTTTGTTTTCTTTTTCATTTAACACGTTTAGTTTTGCTGTGTTTAACTCTTAAGAAATTTTTTTACATTTATCATTAAATCAGTTATTCTTTTTCTTAATGTTTTCCTGAGTAGCACTTTCTGCATCTTGTCCTATCATTCCTTTAACTACATTCCATTCTTCTTCTACATCTTCTTTTTTACTTTACATTTTAGTAGTTTTTTCACTTCATATTTATATTTTTCTTTTATCTTTGGTTCTTGTGGGGCTCTTATATCTCACCTAAGTTGTTGTTTCCTTCGCATTTTATTTTCAAAGGTATTTCTAAATGTATTTTTGCTTGTACCATGTATTAGTTGGAATCTAGTTTTGCTCTTCTGGCACTTTTAACGTTTTCTGTGTTTCGATTCAATTAGAACATGATCTATTTGATTCGTTGTTTTACCGTCAGGGCTTTTCCAATTTCCTTTATTTATTTCTCGGTGTTTTAGGAATGCTGTTTTTATTTGTAGTTATTTCTCTAGAGCAAAATTAATTAATCTCTATCTATTTTCATTTGTTTCCTTGTGTTTGCTATACTCTTTCACTATTGGACTGTTTCTTATTTCTTGTCCCACTGTTTCGTTGCAATCTTCTAATATAATTTTTACGTTATATTTGGGTATTCTATCACATAGTTCTTCCAAATCTTCATAAAACTCATCTGCGTCTTCTGTAGGTGAGTGGACATTTATTATACTTAATTTCTTTTGTTCGTTTATTTTTAAAGTGTAATAAGCTTGCTGCTCTATTCTTGATTGAAAATCCTGTATGTAGTTTGTGTGGAAATCCTCCTCCGTTGAGAAATAAGTAATTATCTATCTTCACAATAGTTTTTTTAGGTTCATTTCGTGTACTGCTAGTATCTCGACTTTATATTTGTTTAGTAGTTGTGTTAATTGTTTTAGTGCATCTTAATATTTGATTCTCTTCACATTCCATGTTCTTAATTATCATATAATGTTTGCTTTTGTCTTATTGTTTATTGTGCTTATTCCTGTTTTTGCATTTTCCTTCCTACTCTTTTCGTTATTTGTTTTTATTATCTTTGTCGTTATTTTCTTACTTTGTGTTTTTAGTTTTTTGGCCCCTTCCATCTTCATTTATTAACTGATATTGATCTTTAATTTTTTGTAGCATATTTGTGTTTTCTTTTAATAAACTGTTTTTTTAAATAACTGTTTGGATTGTTTTTTTTTTCTTTGGTTTGTTCATTATCTTTATTTCTCATTATTTTAAGTTTTTCGGTAAATGAAGATCTTTTACTTTTAGGTTTAGTTGTAACTTTTCCTGTATAAGTTTTCTACTTTTGTTTTGGGCATTTTGGTATGTTTCAGTTCCTATTCTTTAATAATAATATTATTGTTCTTTTCTATTTTTCCTTGTTTTTCGATCGTAGCCTTTAGAGTTTGTTTTTTGTATTTTGGTTTTTTCTTTTTCCCACTCTGGGTTCTTAATCAGTTCTTCTTCATATTGCTTGGTTGGCTTGTTATTTATTTTTATTTTGTTTCTTGAACCTTGAAGTTTTATTTTTATTTCTTTTCTCTCCTTTTCTATTTCTTTATATTAATTAATTTCTCTATCATACTCATATATTTTCCTTATGTCTCTAATTTTCTTTTTATATGTTCTGTAACTGTAGGGGATTGTTGTATTTCTTTACTTTGTTGAAAAGCATATTATTCGTATTCTGGGCTAGCCTGTTTATGGCTATTTTCTCTTTTCCTCTTAAAATAATCTTCTAAAGAGCTTACGCTGTTTTTCCGATATCAGTGGTTGTCTTTCCTATTCGTTAATTTTACTTGAGAATTGGGGTGTAATAAACAACTTGGCAATGTTACTTCTTGTTTTGTTGCACATTTTCTGACCTTGTTTCTGCTTAACCTCACTTAGTTTTTCAAGTTTTATTTGTTGTTTTGGGTTTAAATTCGATATACTTCTTCAGTATTTCACTCACCCGTTGTGCTTATTTCGTCAGATGTCCTTTACTCGAGTTTTATTTTTGATTTTTACAGGTTTGCACTACTTATTTTAGAAATTGTAGAGCGCTATCGCACGCTATTGTTAACGCTATCACAGTTTCTGGAACGCTTTGGGTAAACTGCATGGCAACCTTACGAGCTTCTAAACGTATATATTTTAAAGTTATGATTTTGCAAGCGTTGCCATGTGGAAACCTCTAATTATAATCTTAAATTTGACAGATTTACTGAGTTTAAATTTAGAAGCTCTATTTTCCAACTGAAGTCTTCATACTGTTACTTAATTTGTTTTCTACATGCTAAGTGTGATTCACTTAAATTATAAACTTATAATTTGATTAAGGGTTTTACGTATAATTATCTAAAAATTTATGTACTATATTTGGTTTATTCTGCAAATATTAATATCACACAATTCAATTTTATTTATTTAAAATTATCATATTTAAAAATGTTCCTGTAAGTCATAAATATTTTATGGCATTTCTTCTTTTTCTTTTTCTTCTTATTACATCTCCTTCCTCAGGAGATTGGTAATCATATTGGATATTTTTATGTTTTAAACTGCGGCTGGAAAGATTTCTATCGCGGTTTTATAGTCTGTAGCATTCGCGCATGTTTCACATCTAAGATGTTCTCCTTCTTCCAACGATTCTTTTTCCTTCTATTTTTCCTGCATTATTAATTTCTGCAGTTATACTTGTCATTGCTGGTAATCTATCCAAGATATTGTAGTTTACAAGATTTGATTATTAGCATAATTTCTAAAACTTCATTCATTCTAATTATCATCTCTCTATTGGAGATTTTTTTAATGCATGATATGCGCAACGTTCTCCGTTACATCCACATTCAAAAGCGTTTATTCGGTTGATGGTTTGCTAAATACTAATAATTTAGTCTTCATGCTAATACTCAAACCATATCTCTCAGTAACTTCGTTAGTAATTGTGAGCGTTTTTTGCAAATTCTCGTTATTATCCGCTAAGATAGCAGTATTATTATCATTTACAATTATTCTATCGGGAGCATTCTCTAGGGCTTCGCAAAAAATTATCGCCGAATATAAATTAAAAAGCAGTGGTGAGAGAATGCACCCCTGTTTCACATCTCTCTTGATTGCTATTTATTCATAGTAAGTATTTTCTACATTTACCACTGCTTTCTGGTGCCATCACAAATTTCCTATTATTCTTATAACTTTTTAATCCTGGTTTAGATTTTACAAAGTAGATATGACTTTTTCGTGTTTTACACGATCGAAAGCTCTCGAATAGTCGATGAAGCATACATATAATTCCTTATTTGCATCTTGACGGAGTTGGCCTAATATATTAAGGCTTCCCTGGTGCCGAAACCATTGCAAAATCCAAATTTATTTTCGTCTAGTTTTATTTCACATTTTCGATATATACGGTTTTGTATTATTCTCAAAAACAGCTTTAGTATATGGCTCATTAGGCTTAACGTACGATATTTTTTGCATTTATTTGCTCATTGTTGTTTTGGTATTAGAATGAATATTGACTGTAGCCAGTCATCTAAGACGATATTTCGTGTGTCAATCTCTTTCTGAGGGCAAGATTATCTTTGTTTTTTAAATTTAATTCTTATATCCATTACCACAGGGATGTGGTCCGAAGCTATGCCTGCTCCTGGGTATGTTTTAACTTGGGTAACCCCACTCCTATATTTTTGCTTAATGAGTATAAAATCTATTTGGTTTCGTACAATTTTGTCTGGTTTGTCTTATAGTGATATCCAAGTATACCACCTTCTAGGATGTTGTTTGAAGATTGTGTTAGCCACAACAAATTCATGATGTGTACAGAACTGAAGTAAACGATCTTCTAAGGTTTCTTTTTTCCTTAATCAGTATGATCCTACAAGGAGTTTACATTCTTCGCGTCTTATTATTGCATTGAAGTCACCCATAACAATGGCGACTTCTCTACTTTTTGTTATTTGCAGAGCAATGTTTAGTGCTGCATAAAATTTTTCTACTTCATCATTACTTTTTGCTTTAGCAGGAACGTATTCTTAAATTATATTCAACTGGCCCATTGATGAATTTAATTGAGGTAACAATACTTTGTCTGACACTACCAAGAAGTTTATTAGTGATTCGTTTACTTCTCGTGAGTCAATTATGCCTACTCTATATTGGTGTTTACCATCTTGACTTGCCGAATAGTAGAATACTCTGTTGTCTGTTTTTTGTTGCCGCCATTTAGCCATCAAACTTCGCTCATTCCTAATATATCCAAATCTTTGCATTTCTCGTACAGGGTTTGCTAATTTACCGCTCTGATGCAGACTTCTTACATTCCATGTTGCCAGTTTTGTCTTAGTTCTAAGTATTTTCAATTCTTTTCCTCGATTTTTGACCGACGGGAGGACTCTTTGTGCCGCCTCCTCACTTAAAAGGTGCTCCGGACTGGCGGCTAAAACTTTGTTGTTCTCGGCCATTATCATAATCTTGGTGTAGTTAATATATAATGAGGTGGTCATCCTTGTCCTTTCTCACCCCAGTACATCCGCCGCTTTACCATAATTTGATTCACGCCGGTAGCTATGCCTCATAGAGTTATTCCAGTTTCCCTAACTTCTACCTGTATGTGTTGCAGACTGCATCATTTACAGAGTGCCTACCATATCGTTGCTAGTTTTGGTACGCCCAGGGTATTTTTTCCCTGGTACCCACCATATCTAATGAGCCACCTGGGAAGGTGTCCAACGAAGGATCTATTAACCCCATACGGGGCTGGCTTTTAGGGTTTATATATTTTTTATTTACATCGTATTTACAACTAGTCGAAAAAGACAAATAAATGAGCTTGCATATGTGACATGTGAGGGTCTCCAATTACTAACTCAATTAGTTACGTCACTAAATTGTGTCCGTTTTAAGTGTCTTGTTATATTTCTTTATTGATCAAGTCTGTCACTAATACACTGGAATGGTCGCTGATCCAGGCCTTATACCTTCTGCAAGACTTGAAATATGCTTTAATCCACGAGTTCTTCAGGTCGTTATGTGATACACGTTAAAATATTTTACATGTTAATTGATTTAGCACGTCTCCAAAACTAGGTCCCTTATAATCATATTGGCACTTAGTCTTAAATAGCAATACTTTGTTTGTTAAACCAAGTTGAGATTTATGTTCGAGGGCACAGGCCTTCTTCTGCATACGCATGTCTAATTCGCTCCTTTTGAATTTTATATATACCGTTCAAGTAAGTTCTCAAATTATATGCCAAAATATGTAAGATATTTTTTTAAATGGTCAATATAGAATATTATATTTGTTTTTGTTGATTCTAATTAGCTAAATTATTGTTTATAGTGTATTCCGTAAATTTGTTGATTTCTTGTGAAAGAATAGTATGGCTGTGTCGTTCGCGAAATGATGATTATAATGTTGTCAAAAACAGATAAATCTTTCGTAAATAGTTGGTATGATACGAGGCCTAGAACGCTATCATGCAGTACACCAACTTCAATAGGAAGATTAAAGAGCGGTAGTTGTTGCGTTTTTTTTTGGAAATCAAGAGCTACACTTTTTGCCAAAAGCACAGCTGAGCACACGGTTTTCTTAAAAATATTTTTTCGTATTTATCCACTAGTCTATGTATTTGTTCCATGTTTCAGTACCTTTGGACGAAATATTAGAATTGAGCTTTTTTATTGGTATTTCTTTAAATAGTTTAAAAATATTGGCAATAGCAAAATCCGTCGATAAGAATATAATGACTGAATTGGTTTTTGTAAAAGAATGGCTTTTGCAAATTTTCATTAAAAGGTAGCGGACTAAATTATTATTATAGCATAAATATTTGTATTAATGTTATAAGGACTTTTTTTGGTCGCTGAAGAAGCTTTTCTTTATTGCTTCGACTCAAATACCATCAGTTTCACGAATGGGGGTTGGTGTGGCGGCCTTTTCGCCCTTGAATCGCTTTATATCGCGGCGGCATGCGGACCTTTGATATCAGCTACGTTTTGCCGTCGCACACAAACGGCATGGGCTTTGCTCAGCCGAGGCATATTCACGCCCCGCAGCGCGGCCAGTACGGTCGTGTCTTCACCCGCAAGAAACATTTCGCATCCCCGCAAGAATTTACGCCCCGCCGCAGCGCGGCCAATAATACGGTCGTGTCTTAACCCGCATACATTCACGCATATTCAACACCCCGCAAATATTCACGCATCGCAGCTCTGCCAATTTGGTCGTGTCTCAACATCCCGCAGATACCAGATCCGCAACGCAGAGGTGGCCACCTTGGAATCGCCGACGAAGCCGAAGCCGAAGCCGATTCAGGTGAGCGATTTGGCAATTCATTGGTTGATATCAGTAGCCGCCCCCATCCGCTAACGCGACGGCCGTTTAAGGGACGATTTTGGCCTTATCGGCCAATACGGGCCGTACTACGTTTCCACACCGCACCACGAGAGCGGCTATTTACACGCCTGCCTTTCCATTTTTTGGTCCTTCGAGCCGGATCGGTATCGTATCCCACACCGCACCACGAGAGCGGCTATTTACACGCCTGCCTCTCCAGGGGTAATAGAAGTGATGGGTTGCTTCAATTTCCTAGTCATTCTTATTATCGAATAGGTCATGGTTGGTAAGTTGGTAATGTAGTCACCGAACGTTTAGTTCTTTTAGTTCATTTAGTTAACGATATTTTTTGTTACCAAATTTGGTTTTTATCCTTTTTTTGTCTAATATTTAATTGATAGCTGTTAAACTGCTTTTAAAATTTTGCTGTAATTTTAGATGAGAATGCTGAAGAGTATGCGTTAATTGCTCCACTGTAATCTTAATTTCTCCTGTTGTTGAATAATAGGCATTAGTTGTAGGAATCAATGTGTATTTAAAGTAAATAAAATAATCTCGCAAGATAGTGCGGGTCACTGTCAGTGAACGTTCAGATACCACGTGTGCTACAAACACACATCCATTTTCCTGCGGGGCCAGCGATAAATCTTATATAAATATAAAGATAATTTTCATTTTAATATTTTCATTGTAAATTTAATATAACATTTTATAACTTATTTACATGGCCATGTTCTTGATCATTTAAGATTTCATTTCCTAATTTATTTTATCATGCGTGCTAATTTTAAAGTTTATTTACGTAATATTTCTTTCAAGTACATGTTATATTCTAAACAAATGTGTCAAGTTAATGGCTTGCATTCTGTGCAAAATCGGAAGTCGTAAATAACCCAAAAACGCTCGATGTCAAACAAAACCGTTATTAAAACCATTTGTTTATAATATAGTGTTTGCTAACGCGTAAAAACGTTTGTATACATAAATGCAATATGCGACAATGAAAAATAACTCTACATCGAAAGGCAATACACAGAGAAAAAAACGTTGATGGTATACACAGACACGATCAATATTTTAATATCAGGCTAAGCCACTTTAAACAGAATAATATTTTGCAGGAGAATTGCAGTTTTAAGCAATACATCACATAATGTTAATTTACATAATCAGAACTTAGTGTACATTTTCAATATCATTAAAGCGCATTATAAGAGTAATAAAAACTATTTTTTTAAATTGTTTATTGATTTGTGTGAATAAAATTTATGGTATGTAGTTATTTATGCTTTTTGGTTGATTAATATGTTCTTTGACTTAATATTTTTATTCCTTGGTAGAATTTCTATAGCTTATAAGATGAGTGGTATTTAAATCCTATTCTATATAATAGAAAGCTCAGATTCCACACAGAAATAACTTTAATCTGATAAACAGAAGAAAATTAGAGCCTCTAGTATCACCACAACGTAGAGTTTAATGAAACCCTTTAAATAGAAAAAAATGAGCAAGTTATGGCTAAGAAAATAGAAATGCTTACACAGTTTTACAAAAGTAAGATGCTGAGGTTATTTCTCAGTTTTTTATTTAATGTTTATACTATAAACGTAATCAAAGGAGAAAAATCTTTTAGAATATTTGTATACGAAATTTTTTAAGAATTTGCTCTATTTGGTGACTCATAAAAAATGCCTAAAAATTAACATAATTATTTTAGAAACAAATGATAATTCTACTTAAAAAAATTTGACGTAACAAAGGTAATAAATAATTAGGTAGCCAACATAGTAAACATTTGACGGCAACGCGTGATTAGCAACTTCTTTAACGCTAAAATTCGAAATTTTGATTTCAGTATTGTTTTTCTAAAATTATTACTCAATCAGATGCTGCTTTTCTGTACTTCAGGTTTTTAAATCAATTAATAAGTCCATAGATAAACAAAAATTAGAACCATAGACTTTATATTTTTAATTAAAAAATTCGCCAACGTAAATTTTGCAGTGTATTTGAGTACAAAATGGAGCAAAAATGTTTTTGTTCTAAAGTCTTCTCTTTTTTATGGCTAAATCTCTTATGTTGCCTTTCCAGGTGCTTTTGGCATATATGATGTTTGTCATTCTACTCATTGGATCTATTTTATTTCAACTGCTTCTGCTAGTCGTTGTGGATCTAGTTCTTCCCAAATATTTTTATTGTTGACTGTTTTTATAACTACCTTATTAAGATACTGTTATTTTTTATCCACTGTTGTCCATTACATTTCCATAGAAATTATATTATACATATGCATTTCCGCTTTCGGAATTAACTCTTTTTCTGCATCAATGTGTTATTTATTTTTTTTATTATTTATTTATCAATAGATTTTATTTGCTTTGTTTATTCTACTTCTTATTTCTTCGTGAATTTTTTCATCTTTATTATCACTCCTAGATATTCTAATAGTTGAGCGATTAATAAATAAATGCTTTCTACCTATTTGTATCATTTTTTGTTTCTTTCGTTATTTATTGTTACTTTAATTACATTTCCTTCTTCTGTATTTATCTTTATACCTATGCAGTTTTCTTTCACTTATTTCTATAAGTAAGATGTCATAAGCGTACAGCAGGTCATGTGTAAAGAATGGTATTTATTTAAATGACCCATATGTAGCTCATATGTATCATAAATAGCAAGAGCCTCTCTATACCAAATTCTTCCAATGTTTCACAATTTAATCTTACTGTTCTTGTTTTCTTCGTGTTTATGTTTTTCATTATTATTTTTAATTTTGCAGATACTCTTATCTCATATAGTGCTTTCCATATCTATCTTCGTGCTACTTTATCAAAGGCCGCTATAAGATCAATACGTGCTAGATCTGAATATCTATTCTTGTTCAGTCTTTTATCAGTTTGTGCTCTTATAGTATAAATGAGGTATTGCACTTGTCTTGCCGGGCTATATGCTGCTTGTTTTTTTTTGTAATTTATGCTCAATTTTTGATCTCAGTATGTTTTCGATGATTGCTAAAGATAATTTAAGTACCACTACGATAGACATATTGCTCTGTAATAGTTGCATTTCTTATATTGGGGCGTGTAACGTTATTATTCCACTCGTCAGATATTACTTTACTGTGTTAAGCTTGTTGAAAGATTCTTTTCAGTTTCTCTAGTTGTTTCCTTTTTAAAGAATTTTCTATTTATTTGTTTTTTGTGTTTCTTGACTTTTCCAAAATTTTTCTCTTGCTTTTATTATTTTTGCTTTTCTAAATTTGCTGTATAGTGTTGATTTTATGCTTCCAATATCTTTTTTATCTGTTTGTAGTTCTCTGCTTTCGTTTCTGACAATTCTAATCTTTTGTGTTTTGTTTGCTTTTAGCTTTTTAAAAACATTCCAAAAAAGTTTTTGGTTTTCCTCATTTTTCTTTAAAAATTATTCTAGTTCATTCTCTTCGCCGCTATTACGATTTCTTATTCCTCATTTTTCTTTTCTGTATAGTTACACTTGTCTGTATTGATTTTTGTTGAGTGTATTTTTTACTACTTGTTACTTTACTCCTGACTTTGTCATTTCATCATTTTGCCATTATTTGCTTTGGTTTGTGTCTAACTACTTTTAATGTTTACGTGAGTTCTGTTGTTTGCAGTACTGTATTTCTGAATTTGCATTATATTTCTATTATAAGTTATGTAATTAATCATTCGTCTGTTGCTTTATTCTTCTACCTCATGATTGTATGTATATTTTTATAGTTAAATCAAGTATTCTCTATTAGAATCTGATTATTTATAAACCAATTACTCATTCAACTTTTATTATTTATTTTACTTTCTAGGCCATGTTTTCGCAGAGTTATATAACCATCTTCGCTCTAATTTCTAATGCAAGCATTCCAATCTCCCATTATAATCACATGTTGATTTTTGTTTTCCATTTTCTCTGCTGCTGGCTCCAAGTTTTCATAAAGTGCTTATTTACCATCTACTGTTGCGTTCTCTGTTGGTGCGTATATTTGTATTATTTCCTTCTGTTCTTGGATATTTAAAGTTATAATCATGATCGTCGAATTTATGGCCTTCTAGCTTACTACACTATTTTCTAGTTCACTTATAATAATTTCTATCCCTTTAACAGTACGGTTGCCTTTCAGTGGTTCCGAATATCTGAGTGGGGTCTTTATCTAGGTTTATTAATTTACTTTCGTTTTTTTTTATTTTTGATAAGCCCAAGATTCAGACTATATACTTCTTTTATTCTTCTGTTTTTCCCTATATATCATATTCGGTTGGTATGTCCAATTACATGGCTTATATTATGTTCTAAATTTATATACTTAGTAGAAGTATTACTATGGGACAACTGACCTTAGTCTTCGCCTACTTATTATGAATATTCACAGTTGTTTTGTGATTTCCCAGCAGAAGTAAGCTAATAAATAAAGGGTGCAACATGCACTTTTATTTTTAAAATATCTGTAAGTCAATTTCTGTTATTTTAAACATAAATTTTAAGTAATTAACAAAATTGTGGGATATTCTCCATTTTGTAGTAAATACCTGTTTCGGGAGTCTAATTGCCATTTGGAAACTATAATGACTATTTTATCTTACTGAGGGCTGCTCTGAAAAGTAATGTTATATTCAAGACATTCATTTCTCAGATTGAGCAGTCAATGCTTTCCTTCTTTTTTTATTACTTTTTTTATTTACCTTAAGTAAAACCTTGTTATAAGTAATGGATCTTCTCAAGAAATTTTTAGTACACATCATTAGTACATATTTCAAAAAATTCAAGTCATTTTAAAGTCGCTCCGTTAATGTTTAAGATTTCATTCAACAAAGAAGAACTGTAGAAGTATATCACCAGAGTAAATACATTGTTGTTTTTAATATTAAACTATGGCTTTTTAAAAGTTTCTCCATCTTAGTAAATGTTGTTATTTTTCTTTTTTTCCCTCTCAACTGATTAATCCGGTTTTTTGTTAAAACGGTGCACCTAAATAATTATATTTAGTAGCTCTGTGCATTGAATGATTTCTAACAAATTTAAGACGAGAGCCTTTCAAGCACCCAAATTGTCCGTAAATTTAATAGAACATCCGAAACATGGTATTAAGATACTCCCTGTTTTTTTTGAGTATTTCTTCGTTTACAAGTTTTAGGGCTTCTTTCTCTGAGTAAATCTTTATCTCACACCTCTTTATTTATTATTGCAACCTCTTTAGATAAATAATACTTTAATTTGAATTACTTTTTCGAAGTAAACGTTATGCATGATTCGAAGGTATTTATTATCCAAGCTTTTTGTTTATAAGTTTGAAATGAGTCTAGAGGACACAATATAATTTTACAATTAAAATTCCTACTTAGTTAAAAATCATTGTTGGTCGCAAAAGACGTTTTTTAGTCCCAATAACATATATAAACCAAGCCGACTATAAATATTTTTTGTATATTCTTTTGTTAGTAATTTTTAAGAATGCTTTTAGTGAGAGACCCATGAGGTTTCACATATTTTTAAACTCTTTTTCTTTAGTAGGGTTACGAAAGTGAATTTAAAACAGCTTTGCGATATTATTCCTGTGTTTAGATGACGAATGTCGATGTAAGTCATTTTACTTTTTCATTGTACATAATTTTTAAAATCTATAAACAGATATTATCTGACGCCATGTATATACACTCAGGTGACGTATGTAATATATTCGCCTTACGGTACTACACCAGCCTTATCACAAATACATTTATTATTCTTACTCTTTAAGTCTAAAATTCACAATTTCTGATATTATCACTGTTCCACCAATGATTTTGAATGTTAAATGTTAATGTCTTTTGGTTGCCCATAATTTTTAAAATTCTTAATAAACATGGTCCCACTACCTTACCAACTTTAATGACTTTGATAATTTATTTATAAAAATATGCGCAAACGTTCGAGGATATATTTGGCTGATGCTCCGCCTTATAGCACCACTTCAGCTTTACCGCAAGTACATTCATTATTTTTATTTTCTAATTCGGAAATTCGCAATGCTCAATTACTTAAAATTTATGGTTTCCGCACATTTATCTGCCCCAACATTTGTTTTAATGCAGGACTTTTATAAAGAGACTCAAAACCGCTGGTGACCGTGAGTTCTGTTAACAGTTATAATTTTTCGTAAAGAAACGGAAAAATTTATCTTAGTACACATTGCAGTTTCTGTCTGTTTAGCTTACGCATAATCTCGCACACCATTCCACGAATACCACTATTACACTTCCAAATTTTCTTCAATCTATTGCAGCGTCTGTCACATCCCGTGACGAAGACCGTGTCTGCTCTAGCTTCCTCCGCCGCGTTGAATTTCCTCGAGATTGGGTTTCCGTGCCTGTAATCGGGGATTCCGTGTTGAGAATTTTATGTAGGGTATTCTCTATGTCCAGTATAGGATTGCCGTCGTTAACTGCCAATTGACCAGATTTGTACAATCCGACTGCCGACATAATCTTTTTATAAAGTTTAAACAAATAACATTTACGTTTTATGGCTCTACTTTATCTAACATTTTGCATTTGTTTATCAGTTTGTTTACCATTTTCTGGCATCCGTATAGATACCTAACGCTTTCTTTTTATCTCTATCTTGTTAAACTTTGTCAATCTTCCCCCGAGATTTCCGACGCAGATATTTGTCGACTATTTCGATATTAAATTCTTGTAGCTCCTTGAGTTCCTTTAAAGCTTCAACATTTTTACTTTTGACACTAATTTTGTTTTTTGTGTATTTATGTATTTCGTTTATTTTATCGTAGCAGCTTGTAACTTTACCATGTCTGATTTTCTTCGACTTAAGTTTCATGATACCAGTCAAACATTAGATCCGCTATCAGCTTTAAGATATGTTTTCACCAAAATGATTAAATTACTATGTCTTTATTGGTCATAGTGTAGTCAATTTAATATCTGACGACATGGATTAAAGTCTCTTGTGGAAATTTTCATGTAAATAAATGTTTAAATGACAATCAGTCATTGTAGTCTCTTAGTCCAAAAGGTCCTGAGACCTCACCGACTTTATCGTGATCTATTTTTGTATTGAAGTAAGCCAAGACCAGTGTTATTTGATTTTTAAAAGCTTCTAGGATCTTCTTGACGTTATTTTGGAATGTTTATTTGTTCTTTAGATTTATTCGCTGTTGTAGCATAGAATAATAATGCCCTTCATAGGTAATATGTCTAGATCTACATACATATATCTTATTAGATGTATTTATGTTCTTCTAAAATGATAAACATGATACTTTCCAAATTGGCAGCATCCGGAATTTATCCAAAGTATTTCTAACTTTTTTTTGAAACATATACTTTCATTCAATTTAACTATGTTAGATTTTACCTTAAATAATTATTATTGTATGTTGACTCCGTTATCTTTCAAATGTAATGAGATAGCATTTCTGCTAATATGACTCTGACTTGTCGATATTATTTATCTTCAGTTTCATTCCAATTTTGATACTGTTGCGGCCCAGTACTAGAAAGAGATCATGCACTGTTCACTGGTTTTGATTTATCTTACATATTTTTTCATTTTATTTTCCTATTACCACCCATATCGGGGAGGCATTTCCCGATTTGCCATCTGGTAGGTGTTTGATGGAAGATTAGCAGTCAAGCAAGGAATGAAGTATTAAAAATTTAAAATTCTTAAATTGGGTGCATGTAATGACGAAGTGGGAAATGATGTGAGCAAAAAACGACTGGTTAAAGTAAAAAGTTTTTTCTTTTAGCACTCAACCTTTGTAATTTTCTTCATGGTGTAACTTTACAGTAATGAATGGGTTCTTTGCGCTGTTTTATAGCCCAGTACTGCACATTTTATTTATTTATAAATCCTGATAGGAGCACACAGATTCATGATAAGGTTATTTAAAATTTTCCACACACGATTATATAAATTAAACGCTTTTATAGATCTGGAGGAAATAGTTAATAAAAAATTTGCATTCTGTAAGGGTGAATTTTCAATGAATGCAATATTTTATGCAAAATTTTTTTGTTAATTTTTGTAAATTTGTGCTCTGATAAATGCAGCAAATTGCAAAACTGCTACTATACATTTGTACATTTTTAGTCGACCATGTTCATCATCTGAATACTACTAGTGGTAGTAAATTTATTAACTCAACTTGAAATGGGCTTCTGATTGGAAATTGCACTCATAGTGGTATATTAAAATGACCCGCAAATGTCCCACGTCTGAATAAATAAATGGTAAAAATTCACAACCTCAACATTTGGCATATTTAAACATTTTGGTCGAGGTGGTTATATACGCAATACATAAAATTGACATACATCCCAATTAAATTTCCTTTTTTGTTCTTATTTAAATATTATAGTATGATAATTAGTTTAACTATTACAACTATTCCGAATAACTGAAGGTTATTTTTGGAAATGGCACTTAAAAACGAAATTGCACAGTATAGTAGTACTTTATAACAATTTTTTGCGGTGTAGGTGTAAATATGGATTAACATAATGAAGTAGTAGAAATTGTTTTTTTATATTTGCACCGATGCATAAATAGTGATCGCAGTTTATTGGTTATTGAATTAGGTAATTCAAATAATAAAGTAAAACTTCACGTTGCAAGAATATTAAAATTTTTAATTTTAAAAAATTAAATTATTTTCATATATGTCAAATTCTAATCTATGCCATTTATATCCCATTATGAATATGTGTTTTTTTTATTTTTACTATATCGCGAGGGATAAACCTTGCCCTAACAACTTGTGAATATATCAAAATAAATCTTACCCCAGCATGCGTTCAACAAACTACTCTAGGGTATTGGACGGAGGCAGCGGACACCGGCGCAGACACCAGTAATTCAATTGCACGCCTTTTATTTCCAGCGGTCCTTAACGGCAGCGGCGTTCAGTCAACGGTGGCCGTAAAAATTACTGCCATCGACGTATCCACTTCAGAGATGGAATTTATGGCATTGTGTTTCGACTTTGAAAGTATACAGAAATGTTTACTGGTACGCCGCCTGCTCCGCGGCCCGGCGGGGCCTTTGGGAAATCATACTTTTGTTTGATTTAATGATAGGCGCCGGCCTGAAAGAAAGCTGCAAGGTTAATATTCAAACTGTGCGCGGCCTCAAACTTCAAGCGATGGGTTTCAAAACGTTGGAACACGGCGCTTTCTCTCGGAAATCCCAAATTGCGCTGTACTGGCAGAGTTTTACAGAATGCACGGGGAGGAAGCTGAAAACAGCAATAAAACTCTCCCGCGTGAGATAAATTAAGTACAACTGCAGGCTTACTGAAGCTCACATTAAGAAGTTGGGAGAAGTGCCACGAAAAAGGTGTATTTTAGTACAGCAGCTCGATAAGCATTATTTTAATATTTAAAGAAAAATGTGCAGAGAGATTACGACAATATGCCAACGCACTTGGTTAGGTTCTGGTGTTTTCGCTTACTATCTAGTAAATTTTGTAAAATTTCGCCCGCGAGAGCATATTTACAAAAATGATTTGATTTTTTACCACTAAGCAATAATTTTTTAGATTATTATTGTAAACATGCAATGTGTATTCAAATCGAAGATGCCCGCTGGTTTCTTTACCATCTATATATTATCAACGCTAAGAGATTTTAAGTTTTCAGAGAAACTAAAATTCGCTCTTACCAAGTCCGATTTAAGGTCGTTTCCACTTAACTAGTTAACTGCGATGCCGATTCTACCCTCTATTAGTAGCAAATATTTACATAGCTATATGTGATATAGTAATAGATTTTCCAAAGATATCAGTGATAAAATAATAAATTGTATGACGACCGGAGAGTTCTTGATGTTTACCATTGTTATTGACCAGGGAGTCAAACCCAGTACCGCCGCGCACCAGTGTAGCAAGTCAAGGCTTTTATCTCGCGTACTTTCTTTCTTCATGCTCTTCTAAATTACTTTCCTTACAATCTTGGCGATGTCACGGAAGAACTTGGCGAGCGCTTCCATCAGAAAGTTAAAGTGATAAAAAAGTCATACCAAAGAAAGTGGATTGTACGTATGATGACCGACTATAGTTGGATCCTGAAAAGAGATTGTACGGATCAACACGGAAGACAATAAAAGAGGAGGAAGTGTTAAGGGGAGCTTAGTAGTAAATGTTACATATGTTTGCTTTTAAATATGTTTATCTGTTGCTTACACATTCTAACCCTCTACAGAATATTTTTACACGTTACAAACGTTATCATATATCAATGTTATTAAAAAATTACGTTATTTTTAATATTCATATTTTTGTAATTTTATATGCAAACCTAAAATAGCCATTCCTAGAAGCTACTCGAATAATATAGAAACTTTTAAGAAATGCTATAGATCGAATAAAGGCGTAGTATACAAGGTTTGTCCGGAAAGTAATGCACCCTATATTTTTCTGCCTTCGCACAGCGTTACCGCTTGCACGGAAGGGTATGGGAGAAACTTGGAAACACAGCGCGACCCACGCCAGTCAGCTCAAAGCTCCTGGAGCGTCACAGTACCTAATTCAGTAAATCCTTGTGTGAGTTTTCTGTCGAAATTAAAATGGAACAAACTCTCGAGCAGCGATAGGCGATAAAGTTTTGTTTGAAACTTGAGAAGCCGCCTTCGGAGACTTTTGAGTTGCTTTAGAAGGCTTTTGATGATGCATGTCATATTCACAGTGCAAAAGGTGGCATAAAATGTTCACGGAGGGTCGTGAGGAAGTCGCCGACCAACAACGAGCAGGTCGCCTCTCAACGTCGCGAGATGAAAGTTCGGTTAACAAAGTGCGCGAATTGTTGAACTCTGATCGAAGAATGAGTGTCTCCCTAATGTCAAAAATTGAAACTTGACATTCCGAAAACCAATGTGCACGAGATTATGACGAAAAACTTTCAAATGTAGAAGGTGTGCGCCAAACTTGTCCCAAGAGTACTCACCGATGACCAAAAGAACAATCTCAACGCCCCCTCGGCGTCCCTACAGTCCTGATGTGGCCCTGACCGACTTCTTTTTGTTCCCGAAGATTAAAAAATCTCTCAAAGGACAGCATTTGGGGACCCTGGAAAACATCGAGGCGGCTACGATGATGTTACTAAAGGACATCCCAGTGAAGGACTTCCAAGATGCATATAAAGCATGGAAGTCTCGTTGGAACAAGTGCGATGTATTTCGATTTTTCATGTTAAGTAGTTGTACGAATCGGTACAATAAATTTCTTAAAACAAAAATGAGCGCATTACTTTCCGGGCAGACCTTGTAAACGATTCGAAAATGGTCGGACAATTTTTTAAAGTAATTAGCGTTCTGGAAGACCGGTAATGAGCCAAATATTGGAAATTTTAACGTGCATGGCCTACAATAAAGATCAACGAGTGATGCCTTTGAAACTAGAAGATGAGCTGAGGATTACAAAATAAAACTGTGTAAATTCTGGCTGCTGTTACGAAAACTTCATGGTTGCTCAGCTTCCTTACACGTTAGATTTGTACCTCCGACTTTCGAGTATTCTCAAAATTAAAATCGTGTTCTAAATTAAAAAGATTTAGGCCACTGACGAGACTTAACCGAATACGTCGATGTAGTAAATCGTAATTTAATTCACAGGATTTTGTAGAATGCTGTGAACAGAGGAATTAAGCCAGAAAGTCTGCGGGATCCCGAGATCCTTATGTTGGAGGGAAATGATACTACGTACAATATTTCTTGTGTCTCGTATCATTTTAACTAAATATACAGGTTTCTTGTTATTATAACAATTATATTCGAATTATTTAGTTTGATAGTCTTAAGAAAGATTTAGTAACTGTTTTTAGAACAGCCTATTATTAATATTATATACAAAGATACAGTAGTAGCAACTAAACATAATTAAATACGTCTATATTTCAAATATAGCCAACGTGGATCTGTGGTTGAGGGCGGGCTGTGAGTTGACGGGCCCGGAGTTCATCCCCGGTGCTCACTGATGTCTGGCAGGTGGCCTACTCAGCCACTAAAAACAATTGAGCACCTGTATTCACTTCGAACAAGAGGTAATAATGGCAATCGTTTAAAGCGCGGTGCTTAGGACATAACCCTGCACCAGAGATGGTGTGTGATGAGCATATGAGAGCCTTAACCTCTCAGTTTACAGGCGGTGCTCTCACGCGAGGAGAGCAACATCTTTATTTTTCAGATGGTGTGCATTATCTTTCTAAATAAATTATGTTAATTGGACATACATTTCAAATATAGAAGAGTGTTGTTGATTGTCATAATAAGCTGTTTGATTTTACTTATATTTAATCTAAGTCGTTTTTGTATCGTAAGTATATTATTCTTATAAATTATTGATTTGGGTTAAGTAACGCAGGACAAAGCAAAATGTGTCGATCAGTACAGTACAAAATTAAGATTTGTGGTTTTCTGCTGATAACTACCACTAAAATATTAGTTACTGTAATTGATTATGTAAGGTTAAAGATGTGTGTAATTGTTTAAATCACATACACATACAGTATGCGTAGTTTCGAGAAATACACTATTTTATATTTAAACGAGATTATTCTTTAATAAACTAGTGTCTACTATCTGGTAATATTTCTGCTATAAATACGAGTGCACAATATATAAAAGCTGGATCTTAAATGGGTGTCGTACTGTCCTAAAGATATCATACAACAGAACTGCTGTCTCTCTCTTTTCTTCTCCCGCTCTCTCTTCTCTTTTACTCACATACTTTGTCTTTTCTCACTTTCTACCTTCTTCCCCTCTGTTTGTGTTTTCTCCCTTTTTCTTTTATCGCTTTCTCCTCCATTTTTCTCCCCTTTTTGTCTTTTTTACATAACGGTAATAACTGTATTAAAATATATCTAAACAATTGTCTGCATTAAAGTGTTTCTATATCTCTTTTCCCTCTCTATCATTGTTTCTCTTTCATGTACATAACGATATAGACTGTTGTAAAAATGTTTAAACTTTAAAACATACAGTTTGTCATCCCTCTTACTATAATTCTCTCTATTTGTCTCTTCTCTCTTTTTCCTTAAATCTTTCTTTTCTCTTTCTCACCCTCTAGTCTTCTGTAGTTATGACTATATCAAAATATACTGCACTTTAAAACATACACTTTTTTTATTGAAATTTTAACTCTTTTACTATAATACCTTTCCTCCTTCTCTGTCTCTAGCTTCTCTCTTCCTTTCCTCTCTCCGTGTCGCACTGTATTTAAGCACTAAAATAATTGAGCCTTATAGTAGTTGGCGATCTAAGGTAGTGATAAAGATTAAATGTATTAAAAGACGTACAATGCAATAGTGTGATCAAGATTTTTAAAGACATGCCTAAAATCCGCGTTGTCTTACAAAATAGTGGAAATATGCTTTAAAAATCTTTATTGAAGAATGTTAAAAGATAATAGCTATGCCTTTCGAGTACGTTGTTTTGTCAAAAAAGGAATGCAACTGAAGCATTGGTTTCCAAATAAAGAAATAAATTTGTTATTCACGAGATTCTTCAAGCCATAAGTTGCTCCATTCAAACTCTCAAAACAAATGCTGCTAAAAGTATCTTATTACTTTCTATTGTTTTAAACGCGTTCTACATAACGGTAACAACTATAATGAAAGATGGTTAAACTATGAAACATGTAGCTGTTGCTATTACCACTTTATTATAATTTTCACTTTTCGTTATTTTCTCAAAATTTTATAAAGCATTTTATACTTTTGTATAACGTTGTGTAACAATTATCCAATAAAATGCTTTAAGTACATTTTGTTCTATTGTTTGTTAACTATTTTCTTGTCCATTTCTTTAAATTACTTTTTTTTACCGAAATTGCGATTTATATTTTATTTATATTTACACCATCCATTGACATCATAGGTGACTCAATTCTAAACATTTTTATTCTTTCTAATTAAGTGTATTATCTTTAAATCTTTTATTGTTTATTTTTTTCTACTAACATCAATAACAAAACGGATTCATATTGGAAATCTTTAAATTGCTGCATTATTGCCGATTAGCTTCTTATTTTATAATTGGCTTCTCTGCATGGTTCCTTTTAGAAGACTTAAAACTTTTTTGGCTGTCTTTGGAGAGCACTTACTGGTACTGCAGTCTGAAGGACTTATTGTGCCTACTAACATGCAGATAACTTAATACTACGACGTCACATACACCCATGGGTTGAGCGAGACTCAAACTCGCCTGCACCGACTCGAGGACAGATCAACAATGATCTTGACCAATTAGCTACAGCGGTAGCCCTACACTGCCCCTAGTTATATATAACATATGCTCGTTTAAGTTTTTATTTTCTTGCTTAGGATTACGTAATTCATTATATTTAACAAAAATGCATAAATGTTTATCGTATCAGCTATGCAGCCCACAAAATTGTCATGCATTTTCGAATTAAGTGCAAAGAAAACTTAATTAATAAAAGTGATGAGTTTCCTAAATTTTGTAACAGTATAGGGTTGAAGTTTTTAAATTTGCAGAATTTATTTTTCTCAAAATTTAAACAACAAATTTAATATGTAAACTTTAAAACCCTACCTTTAAAGTACACAGTTATTGGCTACCATGCTACAATAAGGTCTTTCAAGGAAAGAAAGTTTGAAATAGGATAGTAAGTATATTTTTGTACAAAAAAATTTAAAAAATTAACTGAATAAAAGTACGCCTTACATCAGTTTTAATTGTTAAAATACCTAATTGCACAACGCAACACCTTTTCACGAAAATTATTTCAAAAGTTTTTAATCAACAATATTTTTTTTAATTTCAATTATTTTATTTTACTTTTTAGTCAGTGTGCTATATATAAGTATTTATCTAGAGCACAATTATTTCCTTTTTGTGCTTTTTCAGTTTAGTAGACACCGCTTACTAAAAGCGAATTTCTGTTTTCTGTGTTATTTAACCCTTGGCATAGAAATCTATCGCTTTTGTCTGTCCGCCAGAACTAGTTTAGAGGGAAATTGTAATTGCTTGCCAATTTAAATTCAAATTTTGCTTTCAATTCGCCGGCCTCCGTTGTTTTCCATTAACGTTGTTACACGGGGATAATTTTGTGCGAAATTAACACAATAAACCTCGTACGGAAAGAGCGAGCTTTTATAAACACCGAGCGTGCCACACACCATTTGATACGTTGCGAACATTCCGGCTCATCCCAGCCCCAGATTTAAAATTAATGGGAAGCAACCTTTAGATATATGCATACAGCGCCGTTCTTTTACCTCCTATTCGAAACAATTTCGTATATTACACAGCTTCAGTTCTTGGGTAGCATCATCTTCTATTCTTTGGTTCTAGTAATGTGAAACTAATTCACTATGCTTTTTTGGTCTGATTTCATTTAATTAATTAATTTGTAAGTGTGTAATTGCAATTATTAATTTTGTTTCATTACATTCAAATGATATTGTTTTCTAGTCTATGTAAATATTATTTTTACGTTTTTTAATACTTTTATCTTACAGTTTTGTAAATATGTTTCATTTAGAATTTTATAACTAATGCAATATTTAACAATGTGATTATTTGTGTACTGTAGGGCACTCATTAATTTTAATTCATTCTAAACGTTTGGCTGTTTCTAATTTAAAACATTTTTAGACATTTTCACAATTTACGCGTTACGTATGCATTTATTATTAATTTAGATAAACTAAAAACCAATCAGAAAAAGCATATATAACAAACCAAACATGGTTTGCAGCACACTGTCTAATATAGTTATTGTTTGGAACAGCAAATCAAAATTTAAATGGTACCCTATAATACAATCGAATAAATAAGGCAAGCACAATAATAATTTAGACCAGTTAACTAACAATAACAAAGCTTGAAATTGGAGGGTAACATCAATTAAATTAATTTTCAAATAAAAAACTATTCTTATTCGAAGTCTACATATTGTACTGTTTAGGAGATTTTCCGACGTAAATGTACCAAAACATGTTAAGTGTGGCCCCTAGCAAAATCGTGAAAGCTGGAATGTTTATGCAGTTTAGAAGTTAAAGTTAAATATTTTCTTTGAAAGTATAAAAATAACAATCGTAAAATTATTTTTACAAAAATTGTGTTAACATGACACAAGAATTCTATTGGTGAATTGGCTCATATGCGTATTAAACAGGATGAATCAAAATGGCGGACTCAATTTCGTATGACTACAATTTAAAATTCAAAACGTGATATAAATTATTGGCTGCACGAATAACATCTAGACGCTAACAGAATTTACCTTACACATGATGAGGAATGTCTTGCGTCATTGAGTTGCCCAGCGCTGTGGTGTGGTTCCTTCCAACAAAGATGTTGGAAAAGATGGTACATAAACTGTTTCTTTTATGAGCTCCCACAAGAAAAAATAGCAAGGTATGAAATAAACAGATTAGGGGCCAAAATCGTTGAAGTAAAGGTTATTAAAAATTGTCGGACATACCGATGCAATTGGGGTAGACTTTGTCTTGTCAGAAAATAGTTTTCTAAATTTTTATTTATTTAAGGAAGAAGTTTAACTACATCGCAAAATACGTTACCTCAATAAGGGTGTCACCATCAAATAAGAAAATTCCCTATACCTTTCTGTTCGATACGACATAGAACACATTAACTTTCGAAAAGTCCTTCTCATATTCCAGGTTGTATGTTCATTTTCTAGTCCCCACATCAGAAGATTGGGTCGATTCATTTTTCCGCATTTGATTAGAAAATTTTGAGCGTTCTACCTTGCTGTTTTCGCAAATAGGCTGTATAAATGGAGGCAGTATGAATTGAACATTAAACGCTTTTTCAGCGAACACCAAACAGTTATATGTGGAGTTCAAGTTCTTTGCTCACTTCACGAGTCAACTTTATTGAGTTATGCTCTAAACTTTCTCGAATTAGTCCCATATTCTAATTCAACATACGCTGTTCTTGCGTGGTTTCACCTGAACATAAATAGCCAGTGTGATCAAATGGTTAATTCAAAAGAGAAATGCTCTTTCATAATATTTCAATGACTACGAAATTCACGTTGAACAGCAGTAGTTAAAATTGTTTTATGAAACTTGCGAATGCAAAAGACCTTGTGCTGCACTGCAGTCATCTTGCTCACAACTAACGCTGCTATATGACCATGTGCTATGTACGAGCGCAAACGTACGTGAAGCAAACGATAAAAATTTAGTAGCAAAAATTACACAAAATAAAATTTCAATTCCTCTTTTATCATGACGATGAATAACTAAAGTTCAGTGCGTTATGTTTTCAAAATGACTACCTGTAAAAACTCTTAATTGCGGCTTTTATGATGTCCGCAAAAATGGCCAGAATCTCTTCTGTGGGGCGATTCTTAAGATCATCCATGGACGGGGGGGGGGGTTGTTTTGATAAATCCTGTTTTTAAGATAACCCCATAAGAAGAAATCAGATGGGAGGAATTTGAGGCTTACTCAAAGCTACATTTTATTTTAAGGAAGGGTGGGGGGAGCGCCCAGACTTACTTTTAAAGACTTCTGTGGGGATGTCAAAAATGCCTCAAGTCTTATTGGCGATGGTTCCATCATCTTAAAACCTGTATTGGTTGACTTGTCTTTGATTTCTCGCAATTGGAATGCATTTCTCAAAAACTTCTGTTACTATAACCTTATTTATTCACATATTTTGTGAGAAACAGTGGGCCGACAATTCTATGATAGAAAATTTTATACCACACACTAACTTCGGTTAAATGTAGGTTTTTGGTACTCCACTGTCGATAATTTTGTTTGTTGGCATAGCCCTCTAGTTCAAAATGGGCCTCATCCTATAAATGGATGTGCTTTGTGTCAAATTTTTGCCCCAATCATCTCCATGATTACTTTTAGAGAATTGAATATTTCACCAATATTGACTTCAGTTAGAGCGTTTGCGATTAAATGTTATACAAAAATAGATTTAACTTTCTAGTGAGATTGCTGTCAATAGAGCCCCCACTCGCGCTTATAACTCGCGTTGAAAGTGCTTGTTTATAAAGTTTCCGAGCTTGTTCTACGGTCTTGGAAGTGGTCACAGTTATAGACAAATTGACAAATTGTCATTTAGTACACTTCCGGTCTTTTTAAACTTTCCAATAAGCCTATTATAACATGGTAAAATAAACCATTTAATTACAGAGCAAATTTTATCTTGGTAATTTAATGAGGACAGTTGGCGCTCTACTAGCACTTTTGCCCCTCTCGTAAAAGGCCGCCACAATGCAGCTGGTTTAGCTGACACCATATTCACTGTTGATCTACAGTGTAAACAAAACTCCAAACATTGACATGGCTACAACTAACATCAAGGATATAACTGACTAAAAAGTTTGTCCGTGGCAATAAAATACTTATTTGCGTGACATAATGCTTTGCTCAAGAAAGACATCAATATAAATTTGTGTAAATTTTAATCATAAATTATGTTTTAATTGACTATTTTCTTACCCTGATGGCTTACTGTTAAAAATTACTTTGATTTATTAAAGAATTAAGTACTTTCCTTGCCTAACGATATTACGTTCGAAACAAAATTGATAATCTAAATAATATACGTAGTGGTCTAGTGGATTGGTCGCGAGACTACGAAACCTAGAGATGAGGGTTTGAATTCTGCTCTCGCCAATTCGATCGTACCTGAAGGTCAAACCCTGGGATAATAATAGGCGGTCGGCACGTAGCGCTATCCACGTTACTACCCTTGTGTACCGTAGGCTCTAGATTGTAGCACTTATCCTGTTGCGACCCTAAAAGGCATTCGTAGTCAATTACGGGGAACTATTATTATATATACGTTTGTGTTCTAATCCCTTTTAATCTTTACTAAAAATTTCCGAATAGTTTCTAAAGAAAAAAATAAATTAGGTCTAACTTAAGGTTTAACTAGGTCACCTGACAACAATAAATTATTGAAAACTTTGAAAAAATAATCAGCACTAGAGATATAAAAAAGGCTGAGTTCATCTTCTTTGAGGCCAATTAACTCGTGCACTATAAATAAGATTAAGCATATTCGTATAATACCTAAAAAACTTTAATATTTAGTTTAGCCAACAAAAATATCTTTTTGATATTAAAACAAGTCTAAGATATTTCTAAACATCATATCAGAAGTCTTGCAAATAGTGAAGTATACGCGCTTATAACAAGAGTAGATAAAATTTGACAGTTTTTACCAGATCCTTTGGATATTTCAGACTTTGAGGTAATGTATGTTTGGTTATATAATTGTTTTTAGGGTTAAAAGTCTTCTTCTCAACGTTTTAGCTTAAAAGGTTCATTCTGTTTCAAAGAAGTCATACTTAGTTATTCATTTTTGAGGAGCTGCATCTTTTATAGGAGTATATTGTTAACTAATATTTATTCCCATTTTTCTAGTATTATGGGAGAGAACATTTTATCAAATAAATGGCAAATATTTCTGCTTAACATTTAATACTTTACATTAAATATCTTCAACAAGCTAAGCAATAAAGGGAATAGAATTATCGAAAGAAAGGGCCGAGAGGACTGCGTCTGCATAATAGCAGCTCTGATTTTACCTTTTGCCGAACGGGAAAACCAAATATTAATTACACATAGTTGCTAAAACGGAAAACCACTCCTATTCTGAGTAAGTGCTAATTAAGAGGGTGACAACGTGACGCCCAGAGCTCCAACAAAGATTTCCTGCGCTTCCTTGCAAATAGCGCGCCGCGCGGCTCCTCGACGCCTGCTTACCCTAAACGCCCCCGCTGTACCAGGTTATATGAATCTCTTGACACCGAACTTTATTGAATTTTGATTTAGCTTAGCTCTTTGAGCGTCGCAAGCTATATGAGCCGGCCTCGCTCCGTCTCCACGGTGTCATTCGAACTTCCTCACCTAGTTGGCCAAGTTAGTAACGGCGCGCTACCGTGGGGCTTACAGTCACAGCTAAGTGCAACGCGCCGAACAAGGTAAACATTTCGGGTCACGAAATTTGCGCCAATTATTATATGTTTATTTGGTTGGTTTCATTACCCGAAGCACAAAAGCAAAAGCAATTCACTTAGTGATAAGTGGAAGATTCAGAAAACTTATTGTTAATGCAGATTATTTTTGTTATTTCTGTTTGTCAAATAGCTCTTTATTGGTTTTAGTGATTTTTATGATTTTATATAGCTTCTTCACAAGTGAAAGAAGAAGTTGGAAAATTATTACGTCCAATTCAACTTGGTTTTGGAACACAAGGTGGATGCGAAGCCATTATCTATTCCACAAGATCCTTCATCGAACTAAATCGCAACACGAATAATTGATTTTCGAAATGCTTTTAATTCGGTGGAATGAGATGTAATGTTGGAGAAAACTCTACAACATGCTGCTGAAATATATAAGTTCCTTACGCAATGCTACCAGGATCAAGCTTTCTGTCCTTTGGAAAGTACCGTATTTATCGTTGGTGCACAGCAAGGTGACCCCTCATATTCTGCTTAACAATTCGATCAATCATTAGTAGTCTTTCTTCTGAGCTCAATTCATATTACTTGGACGATGGAACGAATGGTGGAAAACCTGAATTTGTTTTGGATGACCTTGAATTTCTTATTATAGAATGCCATAAATTGGTTTTGAGGTGAATCCATCGAAGTGTGAGCTATACTTCTGTTCAGACCCTGATAGTAAAGTGATCTCTAACTTCGAAATCTTCTACCGGGGCTTCAAATTATTGTTGACATTCTGACTCTACTTGGTGCTCCACTACTCTCTTCAGCCATTCCATCTTGTGTTTCAAAAAAATAAGAAGAAATCAATGTCTTACTCTCACGTCTTCTCAGCCTAAGACTCCCATACAAGCATATTTTCTCCTGAAGCATCCAATAATAAACTTTCAGGTTAGAAATGTGCGTTTGTTCTATATTTTGATCTGAATTTTGTTTTGTACGAGAGGTAAATGAAAACAAATTAGCAAGGGTTAGTTTGCACCTATCTTTAAGAAAGCGGTGAACAATTTAAATGATTTTCTCAGTAACGCTGGTACTCGGATGATATCGGTAATCATTTTTAATTGCTCTCGTTCTTTCAAAAATTGTTTTTGTCATGCGGGTACTTAAAACTGCCCAACGGTGTTGTCTTCGAACTGTATCTCAAGATTTTCAAACGGCTTTACGCCTTCTACTGTGAAAACCTTTAAAAATTCGTTGCGCAACAGACGAGGGTAGATGTTGCTCTTATATCGTATTACTTAGTAAAAAGGTAATATTTGAAGCTACGCAAAATCTTCTTTAGGTACTCCTACCTAGAAGATTCAAAAGCTCTTCATCCATCTCAAGGCTAATAATGAAAAATTCTGATTTAATTTTAGTTTACCCTCGTACAATGATAACTACTTTTTCAAGTTTATACATATTAAAATGTAGTTATACGAGGTGAAGTCTAATGTATGGGACAAAATAATCGTGGATTATAAAAAGATCCTTAATGAACAATAATTTTGTTGTAATCTTATTGTAACTTACGAGTTGACTATCAGTCAAGTTTACCACCATATCTTCAAGGCAAAGCTTTGATTCCTTCGCTAAAGTACCATCGCCAACTTCTTGATACATATTATTGGATAATACATTTTCGTCGAGAGCATCTTTTATGTGATGATGATTTGGCGCAATCGTTTGCAATATATCTGCAATCGCGGTTGCCTCAAGCCAGTTTTCTTGAACTAATTTTTTAGCAATGAGTTAAAGACGCTAAAGTGAAAAAACACGTTTTGCTACTTATGCAAAATAGTCAGTAGCTTCTTTTTTGGTATCAATAATCTCTTGAAGTAAACATACTTCTATGTAAGTTTTACTTTGATTCTCCTTAGAAATGATGGTTGCAATAGTTGTATGATTAAAAGGCAAAGTCTTCAAAAGTTTCTGCAAGAAATAGTTTTTTTTGTGTTGTACCATATGTCGCATAGTGATAGAACCTCGGCCTTGTCGCTATTTGTAGTGAGACTGTGTTTCGTCTTCTTTAGAATCAGTATCATCAGAATCACAATGATAAGCTTGATTAGGCTTAATATAAAAGCGGCTGACAAAATGCGAGTATGTAATGTCCAACATGGACCGTGGCCGATCTAAGTATTTATCAAGAAGGTTAGAGTAATAAATACCTGTTGAGTTGGGATCTTTCGGCATGTTAGTTTTTCGTTTGATCATTTTTGGATTATCCAAGTCAGTAGGAAAATAGACGACTGTTCGAGATGAATAGACATGAAGTTTGCTTAATAGAAGTGCCACACATTCTAGCGATAAAACCATTGTTGTTTTTAGATAGCGTTCAACGTTGCTTATTGGGACATCAGCATTACATAGCACAATGTTCTCAGACTGCTCTGATTTACTCAAGTACTTTGCCAAATAAAGTTTCCATCCCTGAATCTGTTACTTTCTGGATATTTCCGAGCCCCATCCAAAATAAGGTGGTAAGTTGCAACGAGGAATATTTCGATCTTCATCTTCTTTGTGATCGTAGATGTAACGCAGTCCTGACTTGTCCAATTGCACTTTATTGCATAAGTCAAACGGAAAGCTGTATCTTATTAAAAAAAAGATTAGTAAATTGTACGCATTTTGAGTTTTGTCTTCTACTTACTTGCAAGACTTCAACCTTTTGTTCTTTCGGCTCTAAGGCAGCGGTTCGCCCGACACAAATAGATCTGGAAAGATTGAAACATACTTTCTAAAAATGTTATTATCAGGATGGACGAAACGTGACATCTTGCTAGAAATAACGTCTTCTGGATTAATTTTGCCATCAGTCCATAGAACCAACTGGAAATGTAGTCGACCATGCATTTGATATTCTAAAAATCAAGGTCTATTAGAAACTTGATCTAATTATTAATCCAATAGAGCTTTTACCAATTCGACCCTACCAATCTTCAATAGTTCCAAATGGACCATCAGAAGAGTGAACAAATCGCGCCATAAAATCTTGTAGTCGACTATAAAATGTCACCACAACTTCGACAGGATTGTCCAGGAAAATCGATCGCGCTCTAACACATTTAATAATTCTTTTGGTATGTCAGTTTTGACAAATTTTGGATTGTTGATTGACGTTGATAACTTTGGCCAAAAATCATTCTGTGTGAGTGAGATGAAATAGCAGGGCACCCGCGCTTTGTACTCTGACAATGCCAATAAGTGAGCCAATTTTTCCACTCTAAAAGTTTGAGGAATTGGGAATTGAATTTGGTACATCAGAACCGTATCTAGTAAACATTTTTTCAATAGTATCTGCAAATGTGAGTGGTTTTGAAGGTTACACTGCTTTGCTTTTTGTAAATTAATCAAAGGTTGAAGTCGCATCTTAGTAACTGCGTCTAGCAGGAAGATGATGTTATTCTAAAGTTGGGCCATGCAGTTGATAGTCGCCACTTAACGTATTGGCTCGAGGAAATATAAAACCTTCACGCCACCCACTCTCACCAAGAGGGAAAAGGCAGGGCCACGTCTTAGCCTCGAGAAACTCATTACGGTAGCCGGTACAAGTTTGTAGGGTGAGTTTGAGTTCAGCCTCTTTCCTGATCTTGAGATCTTCTATTTTCACGTGTTATAAGTGTGGGATAATTCTTAGAAAACTGTCCTGCACAGATATCGGACGCTAGAAACAACATTCCTGTTTTCTCAAGTTGCAATAATTTTTCGGTGCGTCTATTAATATCAGCAGGCTTAAACTTGGTGCATAAACTGGAAACAGCGTCTCGTAGGTGGCGTAAAATTTGTGGAACATATCATTATTTCTCTTCAAGACTTTAAGCACAGCAACAATCTTCTAATGACTTTTGGTAGCAGGCGTGTTGGCATTGATGAGCATAGCATATATACAAAAGGATTTCTTGTCATCATAATGTAAAGCATTCACTTCGCCAAGACTATGCTCGTAGCAGTCTTTGAGTTAATACTTAGTCTTCATTATGCGTGAGAATAAAGCCAAAAGTGCCACTTGTGACTGTTTCACAATGTTCAAACATGCGAGTTCTGGTGGTATGCTTAGTCTGTCATTCTTTAGACCAGTGTGGTATGTTATAAGAGGATTGCTCTTGTACTGTCTGTTTTTCGCAATAACACAAATTGCAGATGTAATAGACGCCAGGTGATTTCTGATAGCTTACAATGCTGACTGGCTCATAGAACTGTTCAATCGGGGCAGAAGTAGCGGATTAAGTCTTAATTGTCGATTTCAGTTCCTTGCAAGTGAAGCTAAGAGTAGTAGCAAGTTTGTAACCGAAACTCCAGTAGCGTATGACATGAGCAATGAGATATTGAGATGAGTTTTCAATAGGGGCTGATAAATTCTTAGCAAAGCAACGTTTTCATGCGAAATTAATTTTCAACAGAAACAGGCGTTGATTTTTAATTCGGAATAATTTCTTTCCCAATAAGTACTATGCGATAGACATAAACTGAATGATCTTTTAGTAATTCCTTCTAAAATAACATTTTCTGGTTCATGACTGTTGCTTATGAAGTTATGTAAGGATAATTTAGCTTTCTTGCGCAATATTAAATCTGCACAACCGAAAGTGGGGAAAAGATAGTTATATTCCACCATGAGTTCAAGGAGAAATTGCTCTACACCATTCGCCTAAATCAATTTCTTGTCCATTTCTATAGAAAACAACAATTTGAGAAATTTGTTCTAGAATAATGATTTTAATGTTTATACCTGATACTCTGAATGAAGTTTGAGAGATTTGAATTTATGTGAATGTAACAGGATAGAAAATACGTAATCAAATTTGAATAAAAGACAAGACGAGATGCAGGAGGTAATTGTACAACAAAACTGATGTCTTGCTAGCTGAACTAGCTGACCAGTATAGTACTAATTAACAACAAAAGAAGGTCTAATGGGCAGCAAAAGCAAGACCAGTGGGTGGCGAGAGCAAAGCCAACGGGTGGCGGAAGCGAGTCCAACGGACAACGGAAACAAAGGTAACGCCGGTAAAAGTAAGACGAAAGAGAGGCGAAAGCAATGTGTAGTGGCGACGAAAAAAATCCAACGCTAATAAAAAGTGAGACCAACGGACGGCGGAAACGAGACCGACGGACAGTTAATTGTCAAAGTGACATTAAATTTTACGGCATACAATTTTTTTGTAAAAAACGATCAGAAGAGTATTGTTCGTTTATATTAATTACGGATTTTCCATAGCAATAACAGTGCGGACGCACATAGAGAAAATTAAAATTAGTTGATTTTTAAAAAATTTATGTTGAAACTCCAATTAAATTTAAGGGTACGTTTTTCCTTTTTCATACAGGCTTAGTACAGTAAAGCGGTCTTGGTGACAAAATTTTATGGTCCTATGACGAGTACCAAATATCTTCTTTATTATTTTATAAGTATATAATATATAATCTGCTTAAAATTAGTACTAAAAGAGAGGAAGACGTGGTGGGCTAGTCAAAGACAGCTTTTTTTCCTACTAGTTTAAACAATGTAAGAGGTAGCTTGCTTTTTCCAATAAAATGACAAAATGCTCTGTTGGATTTACTCTACAAAAAGGTGATAACTTACTTCTCTAATCATTCATACTTCTATCAAAGTTTATAAAAAAAAGTTATAAACAAATTAGACACCAACCAGCTTTCAGAGCAAGTTCGTAAACGTTACAGCGCAATATATCATATACAATCTATCCGCATACTGATAGAAAAATTCATCGAGTACAACTATTACATATATATGATAACGTAATATTAACACTTAAAATCAAAACAAACAAAATTTCAGTAAGAAAATGAATTATACAAGAAGATGCCATCTATTCAAAGTTATTTATTTTTGCAATGTAAGATGATTTCAAAACGCTAAAGAGGAATGGAAAGGCATTAAATCAAAGTTTCACTTTGCGAACGGTGGCCAAAATATGACGTAATTATAAGAACTACAAAAACTATCCACAGATATTAGACTAACCATAAATTTAATAATAAAATTTTAATGTACATGTACGTATCGGTGACTAAATTATTGGAAATAATAAGGACATATCATCCAATGCGGCAAAGAATATCAAATCATTAAAGTAAGTAGACGTATTTGAGCAGCCACAGATAAATTGTCACACACTTAAAAAATAGAGTAATGCCAATTACTTTAAAAAAAGAAGTCTTTACCTTCTGCATACTACCTGTAATGACGTGTGGTTATAGTTTCCAACCCATATGCCACCTATTATTATATAAGTCAACAAACTTAGAATAACACCAAGGAATATCCAACAAATGTTGTTAAGAATAAATCTTGGAGAATATTCCACAAATGAAAACAATAGATAGAGAATTAAAGTCGAAGATGTCATGAGACACAACAAAGTTATAAATAAGTCTCACAATAGACACAATATATTGTATCATAAATACCTTGTCATACACACCGACGAAAGTGGTATCAGCTCACGCAAGTCAAAGAGTTGTAGAAAAATTCAAAAAATGCCTTTGTCCAAAAGTGGACATTAAGGTATTTGAAAATAAGAAGAAGAGGCAGTCTCATATTGTTGGAATAGCATAATATAATAATGCCCAGGTTTTTTAATTTGTGTGTCAAATAGGTGTCTGTCATTTGAAAATGTTATTCTGTTTTAATAACGATGATTTAAAAAGCAAAATTTTTAGCGCCCGTTACTAAGATAACACTTAATAATAATGGTAAGGCTTTAACACCCCGTGTGGGAGCACGGCTTGCGAGCTGAGAGGTTAAAGCTCTGCCTAGTCGTAGCGCACCATTTCTTAGACGACCGCTAATATTATCTTTTGTTTGAGTGAATGCAAGTAGTCAATTACTTTTAGTGACTGGGTAGCCCACCCGCCAGACATTAGAGAGCTCCAGGAATGAAATCCGGGTCCCTCCACATCGCAGCCCGCGCCTAAAATATTGGACCATTCGGGAAATTCCAGATAACACATTATCATTTCAATACGCATATATTGTTTCCTGTGCAGGATAAAAACTATTAATAATACAATAAATTATGCTTTTCTCTGTACAATATAGAAAAGCTTATTATAAAATGTAGAAAATATAACAACACTCAGGTAATTCTTTATTTTAAAAATAATTTTTTTTGCGCAAATATTAGCATAATGTTATTAAAATGCCAAGTAATGTCTAAAGAGCTACAGTGCTCAATTCGTTTTTCACATCAAAACTAATTTATTTTACACTTAGTACATTACACTAACAATTAAAATAACTAATGCATTTTGATTATAATTAATGTACTTCGTTAAATTTTTGGGCATTAAATAATGAACATCTCTTAGCTTTTGTTGATTACGCATTATATTTCTGGGTAAAAAAATATAATTTAAATTAAATTTAATACCGTGTGTTTGGCTTTAAAAACATTAATAACTGTCCGAATATAGAAACTCAGCTTCAGTTAATTTCCATAACATTTAATGCGCAAACGTGTTGCTACTATAGAAATAGCTGAAATATTGAAGCCAGCGGCACGTTTTAATTGAAAAATCTGTTTTATTTATATATTCTAGCGATAATTTCGATAGTAAGTAAAATATAATACGTAATCTACTTTTTATAAAGATTATAAGGTAAGAGCTATAGATTTTATTAATTTTATAATCGTTATTTACAATTTTGAAGGCAAGATTCGATAAAGTAAGATTCCGCACTGACTTCAATATGGTAATGATACTACCCACACAACAAGTGTCGTAAAGAATGTTTAGTCAGCATACTTACTAAAATTGTCATCTGTGTAAGTGCCCAAAGAGTAAAAGACACAAATATAAACCTATGGTTTAAGACTACCACCAAGAAAAAGTTAACATCCGACATTTTGGCATAATACTAAATGAATATAACCAGACATTGTATTGTCTGGTCTTGGGCTATTGGTACATGTTCATAGTTGCAAACTCATCATCTTGTGCCTCTGATGATTATTCAAGTGCCGTCCTAATCAATAAATTAATCCAAAAATATTTGATTGACGGAATCATAAAATTTACGAAATATATTGATAGTTGTAGGGTACACGCATTAGCGTGGTGCAAAAGCTTTCATTTTTTAATATACTTATTTTATATTCTGCAAGCACAAAATTAAAGAAATGTGTACCTTTGCACAGTATCCATCTAGTTATAAGATAGATCTTTATGTCTCGTATGGTTCATCAAAGAATTCATCAAAGAATTGGTACAGGAAGGGTGTCTTATATTTTTTACGAGTTGGGAAAGTTAATATTTTATCAAAAAGTGAGCCGTACATTATAATGGATGATGATCCTATGTTACCAAAGCAGGACTAAGGGCGAAATTTGGCAGCAGTTCAATTCCATAGAGAGCCGTGGTAGCTTAGTGGATAGATCGCTAGACTACGAAACCAAGAGTTGCGGGTTCGAATCGTCGCCAATTCGATCGCTGGCATTTTCACGGCCCAGCTCGACTCAGGCTGCAATAAATGAGTACCTGGAGGTCAAACTCTGGGGTAATAATAGGCGGTCGGTACGTAGCGCTGGCCATGTTACTACCCTTGTGTACCGTAGGCTCTAGACTGTAACAGATCTATCCTGTTACGACCCAAAGGGCCTTCGAGGCCTATTACGGGGAACTATTATTATTATTCAATTCCATAGAGTTTTTCTAATTTCTGTCGAGTTTCTTTGGTCTGATATTATCTATTTGTAGCCTTCGACTGACTATACTAAAGTATCATTGTTCCAAAGTAACATAAATAATGTTGAAAAACGCTCACAATTTTCACATGATGGTGTATCAAATACTTGAATTGTTTTAACAGTTTATTTAGAATATCAAAATCAAATCTAACTTTTGCAGCACCATAATATTTTGTGCTAATCCAGACAAGTTTAGTTTAGCTTCCTTGAGGTTTTACTACAATTACAGACAGCTATCCTCTTTCCATGTACGGTAATATCGTTGACGTTTGTTGATTAGAGATCATTTTAGTTTTGGACCGTTACAGAACATTTTTTATTGAACTGAAACCAAAAAATAGATTAAATTCTAGAAATGTGATGATTGCTTTATTACCACACCTAAATGTGTACTAACAACTAACAAAATATAACTGGCCAAAACATTAATATAATTAAAAGTGTAAGTATACATTCCAAATATAAAAGAATTCTTTATAGAATATTTTTCTTCGATTGCAATGTGTATGTATGTAATTGTGTATGAATGACCGTGCATGTAAGCGTGCATGTGTATGTACATAAAATGGTATTTCAAATTAATTATATGAAGTTGTAAATTTTATTTTATTTATTGCAACTTATCAGGAATGACTAATATATTATTGAAGTAGTGAAAATCTGTAGAAGTTCTACAAAATTATTAATAAAATTTGCTTGTACATAATAAAAGCAGCTATTTTAAAGTACTTGTAGCAAAACAAAAACTCTACATTACAGGTAAGCACGGAATGTAATAAAAGTGTTCGCAGAAAACTAATTAAATTAAATATATATTTGCGTGTATGCACTTACAGAGATATATATTTTGGATTACAATAAGCCTTTGACTATGTGTCTGACTGTGGACAATGTTAGCTGAAATTGAAACCCTACCTTATCTTGCGCGAAAAACTGATCTGTGGATAAAAATTGAAGCACAGTAGAACAAAACCAATAATAATACACATACACGTCACATAAGATATACAAATTGTAAATAACATTATCCATTTGGGCTTGGGTAAACTAAGATACAAAGAAGAATTGTTATTGGTGAGATAACAGTAATTAAGTTAAAGAAGATATAGAAAGTTCGCAATATATTTAAAGCTACTAAGAAAATAATGGTTATAACATTAGTTTTTTTATAGCATTATATGGTACCCTAACGGCAGGGAAGCTTGGTGAATTAAAATGATGTTTTTAGAACAATAACTTCGGGCTCGATCCTTGACCGTCCTCGCCAAATTCGGGAAAAACCTGTGAGTAACATAAGTTGGTTAAAAACAGCTACGGGCCTCAGAAGCCTGATATAACCAGTATATTATATGGTGCACAAATTGGGCTCCTTTGAGTCTATATTAGAAGAACTAAACATAAAATATCTTCTATCCAGAATAGCTAAAGGCTGTAAAATATTTCGGCCGTGTCACCAGAAGAAATAACGACAGTCTGGGGAGAATTGTTGTACAGAGAAATATTAAAGGAGTATGACCTTGAAGACGCTTTTCCTAAAGATGCACATATCAAATCGTAAATTTTACAAAATCTTGCCTACTGGAAATATACAAATAATAACAAACAGAGATGAATAAAAAAAGATGGTACATAGAACCACGTAAAGCCATACAATTACATCGTTTTAGACATGAGCTACATAAATAAATATAAAAGGGAGGAAAGAAAAAAAAAGAAATAGGTAGAGTTACATACAATTAATATTCTTCAAAATAATGTCATTAATAATCATCAATACGCTGTTGTCAGAAATTTTTTAATTACGGAATATCCTTTAAAGTACTTGTTACAGCACCCTATATGTTTTTAACAACCTCAAAATGGTTTTCCTTTAAACTGGATTTGAACTCATGAGAAAGTTTTCTTCTGTTCGTTGGTCAAAACATCGATAACCAAATTAGCTCAAACTTTCTGTATCTGCAATTTCATGACAATGGATTTTAGAAGTCTCGCTTTATTTGCTATCAATTTAGCATTTAATCGCTTTCATTTTAGCAACATTGGGCGAAGTGTGAAACATTGCTGGGCTCCCTGGGGGTTGCTAATTCTTGACACTCCCTCTTCCTTCTGCGAACGCTTTTGACCACTTAAACAATAAGCTTTTTTATTACCACAAGCGTTCCAATTCCGGATTTTTCTAGTTTAACACAAAATTTTATCGCATATCTCTGAACGGCGGTATGGTGCCACTTTACAAACATTCCAAACTCTGTAAAGATAGAATGTAAATGGATGAATGGAATAAAAACCGCAATTTAGAACTTGGTATGTAGAAATGGCAGAAAGGAATTTCCACCGTCGAATACTTTGTACTAGCGTTTCTTAAATCTGCTGAACATTTATGTCGATTACACGTATATATGTCAGAGCAAAAAATCACGATTACTTCATATGACAAATATATTCGTTTTGTTGTTACTAGATAACAAGTTAGGCTAAACATATTGTTGTAAATGGTTGCCAAAAGTATTATGGATTTTTCTTGGTAGCTATTTGAATTTAAGCCAAGAGCTTTATGATTTTTGCATTTAGACATTCCGTATTATACTTCAGCAGAAGAGAAAGGTGCTATTGGCAATATCATTAGACAAAAGCTGCTCAACAATTCCTACTAAATATTTTGTAAACATAACTGCTGTATTGTTATCCGTCTTATCCCAATTACCGTCCCTTTTTCTCAAGGGAAAATGTAAGCAACTGGTACTTTAAAACTTTTGGTAGCTGCTATTTTTATAACTAATTAAGTATTTGATGTTCCTTTGACATTACAGAGTGTTCCTTGACCGTTATTTCTATGGCTAATTCAAGAACCTAATTTGCTGGTTTAGAAAGTACTGACGTGTTAACAGTATTTGAAATTTGTATGACAAATAACTTTATTATGGCAGCCAATTCAATTAAAAAAATAAAGATAGCATTTATAGATTAAAACAAATTTAAAATCAGAAAGCCGGATGTATTTTTATGACTCAAAATATTGCAACTCCATTTTAAGTGCATGTAGTGACCAAGAATCGATTTCACTTACTGAAAAAGTTTCTTCATTTAAAGAACAACAAGGAATAATAAAAATTATTTAAAGTGCTACCTATTATCGAATACTTGGAACGAAAATTTATTTTACATCAAATATAATCATAGATAATTCACTAATAGGTTACAGAAAAGGAAGACGAGTGAAAACAGTACATATATTCTAAAGAAAAACTATTTTGAATGAAACTGTTGGTCTTCTCTAAAATTTATATTGTATATAGGTTTTACAAGTTTATATAATAATCTATATTATAAAGAAGAGTTAGTGACGAGTATAGTTGTATTAGAATTATCTATTGCATATTCCTTTATAATTATTATAATTTTATATATTTAATCGATAAACTTAAAAAACCGAAAAACCGTAATATTTTAATGACAATCTCTGACTCCAAACAAGTAACTACAGCTAGAGCATAAGTAATAATAATAAAGCCAATTGTTGTGAATTATATCAACATATATGTTATCGATTTAATCGATGACGGCTTACTTTTCTATATATCAAATATTCTTTTATACGTCTAATCGTAATAGCAGCAGAAGAACAAAACGTAAAAAAAATATTCGATGACATGGTCATTATATTAAAAGATAACTTAATTTAAGATAAAAAACAAAAATATTAGCATGCAGTAAAACACCAATGCTTAGAACATCTGTAAATTTGACAATCAAGTTATTAATGAAGTCGGATCTAAAGTTACCAAAGATGTTAGAAGTAATAAAAATCGCAATCTTTAATAAAACACACTATCGATGCCAAATTACCTCGCAAAAAATTAAAAAATGGCTTATAAAAAATTTGGTTCAGAATGTCATACTCTACAGATGTGATTAGTGGATGATAGAGCCTCTAGCACAGAAAAAAGAAACATTTGAGATGCCTTGTTACAGTCAAATGCTAAAATTAAGACGGTACACAAAGGGCGCTAAAAAGAATTCAAGACAGAAAAACGTCAATTAAACATATACAAAAAAAAATCGGGAATATCCTTAGACACGGTGGACTGTTGAAAGCTATTATAGAAGAGAGTCAAGTGAAGAAATGCACCTGACAGGCGGAGACACCAATACATCTTACAAATCATAACCGGTTTATAATGTCATAATTATCTTCACCTGAAGAGATTGGCCGAGGACAAAATAAGTTGGAAAAATACCGTATTTAATCAAATCAATCGCTAAGATTAATAACTACAAGAAAAAGTCATAATAAACTCAAAAATAGTATATAAAAAATTTCAAGAATATCTGAGCCTAACTTATAAATTATACAAATGGCTTGATAGAAAAAACAAAGAATAAACTTTATTTTACACTTCGAAAAGGGCATTTTAAGAACTTATGCTAATAAAATTAATATAACGATAGAAGACACTTGAAGCTTCTCGTTTTCTTTTCCTGATAGGGTGCACTTATCGGCTCCGCAGCTTCTAACTTGCATTTAACATGACGTCGGATACACCCATGACCTGAGTGAGACTCGAACTCCCTTTGCCAGTTGGGACAGAGGAGCAGTACTCGTGTCCATGTAAGCCAAAGCGACAGCTAACCTTCTGGGTTAATCGAACATTGTCAGCAGGTTAATCATACTATTATCAATTTTTTATGACAAAGAGTCTAAAACTGCCGGAACATTTTAAAAGATATAAGGCACAATTAGAGCACGATACTCTTAAGAAAACCTAAGTGTATGTGTGGCATAAATAATTATTAGAACGACCAGACACAGTTAACAATTAAGGTCATGGATGTCGCCCATGCATCAACGTGATTGGGAAAAATATTTGCATTGTTCCCCGCTTCCTGGAGGGCAACTTTCAATTAACGGTTGCTAAAAAAAATTTTGTGGTCTGAATAATCAACGACAGTGTTCTGAGACATTATCTTGCTTAATGATAACGCCCAGCCTATTACAGCAGCTCAAACTCAACAAAAAAATAGGATTTGTTCTAGGCTACACCGAAATATCTCCCCTGCGGTCTGGATTATCACCCTGTCATTTGTTGGGATCACTGAAAGTATCGTTTTTCCGCGATTAGATGGAATAAATTGGGAGAAATGTGTTCTCGATCAGAGGATTGCGTAGGAAAAAAATTATATTTGTATTTTTGTAATGCTACAATAAATTAAAAAATAGTTTATATTTGATTTATCCACATAACTGTGCTATACAAAGTCTAGCATTCAACATTACCATAAAATTCTTTTAAGACAAAATCAGGCAATTATTGTTAGATCAAGCATAAATTAGACAAGTTAATAATTAAACTTACGTTTTAGAAACATACGTTTAAAAAGTAAATTATTTGTATTAGTGTTGCAACAATTAATTTTTCATACATGTAATTATTTAAATTCTAAAACAAAGCAGGAGTTTTAATATTTTCTGTTTATCTTTTTTAGGTGTGTATTTTTTAACTCTTTCCGTTTTTTTAGTTATGACATTTCTAGGTTTTTGTTAAACGGGTGGTATTATGTAGTGTTCTCGCTATACAAATTACATTTATATTCTAAGTTGTGGGATGGAGTTATATCAGTTACCATAAAAGTACTCGGGGCGAAGTGGCAAAAGAGAAACGCATTGCCCTGCGGGGGCTTAACTGAATTTTGTGTCGAGTGGACATTGAATTTGTGCACCGGGTGTCAGTTGCCCGGCGAGGCGCGCGGCGCATTATTCCCCATTGTGTTACTCGAATTCAATGCGGTGAGCAGTGTTTATTTAGTTGTCAGAGATATGGGTGGCGGATGGCGGATACGCGCACCATAATGCTATTTGTAGCGCTTTACACTTGCGCTGAATAAGAATAGATGTAAATCAAATATTAGGGGTCACACGCTATTGTCGCGCGGAGATGCAGATTTCATTCGGGCCTGCGTCACGCTGCTTTGTGCTCGGGGACCTCAAAGTCCTCGCCCTTTTGCCTGGAAGCTCTTTCGCAGCTCCCCTACGGGCGTTTAATATTATTTATATAGAGGAGCAAATACACCTTGGACCGGTTTCAAAAGCTTACAGATTTGAATGAAATCAAGAGGGTTTTATCACCAACCTTAACAAAACGTTCACATGTAATTCATCGATTACTGGTTGCTGCTAATCTAGATCACACAATGTAAATTTTCAAAATAATTGTGAACCATATTTAAAAGAAATTTTAGCTACTTAAAACATAGAACTAATGTTCTCGGATAAAATCTTTGTCAAAACCATAGTTTTTCTAGTAAAGATATTTTATAAAATGCCCAAATACAGATATTACAATAGGTCATTATTTTTACATTACAAATTTATATACGGGGCCCGGCAGAACGATTTCCCCTTTTGAAATAGCAATAAAAAAAGCAACGTCGATTCTGTTTTATTGTACATCAACCAGTTTTGAAGTTTATATCGTCCAAATGTTTGTTCGCACGAGAGATAAACTGCTACAGCCTCACCTTAAAATTCTTTATTTCTTACTGAGTCATTTCCACTGGCATTGATGCGATCGCGTTGCGAAAAGCAGCCGTTAATTCTTTGATAGCCCGCGAGCTGCACTGAAGTCTTTATCCTCCAAGTGTTTCCACAGAAAAAAATCACAAGGAGATTGACCGTCTGGAAACATTTTCCGTGTGTGCGGTAGCACCATCTTGTTGAAACCACAATGGTGCATTATTATATACACTGATATGACGCGCGCCCTGCTTCTTAAAAAATACTGCTCTGTGATGCTTAATTTTGTAAATTGTCGTGAGTTTTTACCTTACTACACTCTACTGCTTGGCATTAAGATGTACTAAGTTTAATTTGTCACACTGGCATTTGCACACCATTCTTAATATGAACCGACTACGCTTTGGGGGTTATTGATTGCTTATTGGATATCTGAATTTTTAACGATGATGGCAATATCATCTGCGTACTTCGCTAATTCTGCTTGATTAAAATTTGGAACACCGTAGGTGTAGATATTGTAGAGTATTGGACCAATAATTGAGCCTTTTGGGACTTCAGATGTGATATTACTAAGGTCTAAGTATGTGGCATTAATTCTGACTTTGAATGTTCTGGAGGTTAGAAAAGATGAAATTATGCGGGTAAGATATGCAGGTGTATCTACTTTAATTATTTTTTGTATCAAATCTTCGATCCGAACTTTATTGACGGCTTGGGCTATGCTTAAAAATGCTATTATTGTGTGCTTCTTGTTTCCGAAACCTCCAGATGTAATGTAGATGATTCTTAATAATTGGTCAACAGTTGAGTAGTTACTGCGGAAACCGTATTGAGTTGCTAAGATTGGTATCTAGAAATTTAACGAGACGTCGGTGAATAATTTTCTCCAATCGCATGGATCTACAAAGAGTTATCGTATGTATTTATTTCTCCAATGTAATATTGGTAAACCGAAAGTTATCGAGTTCAGTTTTAACTTGATGAGAAAGGAGTATCGGAAAAAATCGCGTTTTTGGCCTAGTTGTGGGAGTGGGATATTTTGATATCATTTTGTAAAGAATTAAAAGACGAGTTTAGTGATATATAACACTAGGTATAAAACCTATGGCATTTCTTAAAAATGGCGCTTAAAGTATCAGCGCGCAATTCAAAACTGGCGCCTTTGAAATGAACTTTTCACACATTGTGGAATGGAAGGTCAGTTTGGTGTCACCTTCCAACAAAGATGGACGTGTCGAATTCTGACGAAAGTGTTTGTGCAACTCTCGGATGTAATATGAAGTTCGACAAAAAGCATCCACAGAACCGAGGACATCGATCATCTTTGGACAATTTAATGTACTGTTCAGCGTGTATGCTTCAGAATTCATAACGACGCAAACGAGAAGAGCAAAAAGCAATCGACGAAATTATGCAAACGACATCGAAGAACAAAGGACGCCAAATGTTGAAATTCGAATTCCGTTTAAAAAAGAAACAAATGGACGCATTTCATGTGTACTAGGATGCCCAAAGCTTATTCAATTAGTTCGGGTGCCTTAGGAAGCACGCAATCAAGCGTTAGTAAAACATTCGATCGTTTTTGTTGACGGAAGTCGTTTGCGAATTAATTTCTCGAAGTAAAATATAATTAGCGGTAATTACAGTGCATCAAAAGTTTTTTTGTATCAAATCTTCGATCCGAACTATATTGACGGCTTGGGCTATGCTGAAAATTGCTATTATTGTATGCTCCTTGTTTCCGAAACCTCCGGATGTAATGCAGATGATTCTTAATAATTGGTCAATAGTTGAGCAGTTGCTGCGGAAACCGTATTGAGTTACTAAGATGAGGTTATTGGTATCTAGAAATTTAACGGGACGTCGGTGGATAATTTTCTCCAATCGCATGTAGTAAACTTATGGATCTGTAATTACTAACCATGGTTTTATCTTTCTTTAGTTTTGGAAATACTATTATTTCGTCTTGTTTCTATTTTGTGGGGAAGTAATCATTTCTAAGGTAGGCACAGTGGCTAAGAAATCAAAAGCTTTCTTTATCAAATTTCTAAGAACAATATTCGGTTTGCTATTGATTACGTTGAGGTTGAATAGAAAGGGGTTTCAAGACCTCTTCGAAATGTTAAACGAACAGATTACATTTTTCTTCGTCATTCTCGTAGATCATTGCATTATGCTTTAATATAGAGATATTTTTGCGTTTCCTTAATATTTTTTGTATCTATCTACAGAGATTTATCGTATATATTTATTTCTCCAATGTAATATTGGTAAACCGAAAGTCATCGAGCTCAGTTTTAACTTGATGAGAAAGGAGTATCGCCAAAAATCGCGTTTTTGGCCTAGTTGTGGGAGTGGGATTTTTTGATCTCATTTTGTAAAGAATTAAAAGACGAATTTATTGATATATAGCACTAGGTATAAAACCTATGGCATTTCTTAAAAATGGCGCTTAAAGTACCAGCACGCAATTCAAAACTGGCGCCTTTGAAATGTACTTTTTACACATTGTGGAATAGAAGGTCAGTTTGGTGTCACCTTCCAACAAAGACGGACGCGTCGAATTCTGACGAAAGTGTTTGTGCAACTCTCGGATGTAATATGAAGTTCGACAAAAAGCATCCACAGAACCGAGGACATCGATCATCTTTGGACAATTTAATGATAAGCCCAATAATCTTCACGAATTGGTCATTGATTACAAACGTACACAGAAAAGATCGACGTTCATTTTAAGAGATATTCATGAAAGTGGTTTAAATGATTTTCTGAAAATGTCAACTTATGATCATCAAACATTAGCTTGTGGAATCTACCAATTAGCACAAACTAAATTTTATTGCGCTGAACACGCTAAGAACGGTATTTACAATATTAAGGTCGCTAAAGAAACATCCACCTTTGATTATTCAAAATACGGAATCGCTATTTCTCCAGCAAATACCTGGTTCAAGTTCGTATTAAGTCTAGGCACAGTCGTTCAAAAAAAATGTGGATTTCGTACTTGCAGATAAATCTAAATCAGGATTAGATTCAATTGTTGAATATTGCTGTGGATGCAGAAATGGTTTACGCCGTTGGTTGCTACACTCACGTTATGACAGTCATTTGGTACTTGTACGGGCAATATTCCCGCGAAAATCATGCGCTAGCCGGTTATCTGAATATTGTAATTGCTGACCATAGACTACACCTTGAATCTGAAAGTGATATGGACGAGACCTAGTGATAAAATATGTATCAATATCACAGGGTTTTGAATAAGTGTTCAATATTTGCAAATATCGTACCTTATCTAACTCGTCTTTTAATTCTCTACAAAATAAGATCAAAAAATCCGGCTCCCACAACAACGTTCCACCTGCCGATAAAGGTCAAGCCTGCATTTTTCATTTTACTAAATTGAGTTACCCCGTGCCTTCGCTGCAACCGCGCCTGCAGTCAATTTCACTGAAAATGGACGTCACATCAAATAAGTCAACTAAATGAAAACTTTCACCTGTTGACGATTTTAATGGAAAATATATTTGTACCGAAATCACCATTACTAAATAAAAATCGATATTATCTACCCAATAATGTTGAGAAGCAGCTGACAGAAGATAACACCAATCAACCAGAACAGATAAAAATTCCCCCGATATTTTTATATGAAGTAAATAACTATCAGGCATTTGTTAATGATATTAAAACTCTAATTTCTAACGAATTTAAAACTCAACATAGAACAAGTGGTCTAAAAATAAATTTAACCTCAATAGACGACTATCGTATTTTATCAAAATTTTATATAGACAACAGCCTTCCATTCCAAATTTGTAATCCCACACAAGAAACTTTAAACGTTGTATTACAGAATGCTCCAACCTTGTTAACAGTCCAAAACATTTATAACAAACCTATAACAGCTTACCCAGCTCAAACAATTTCTTTTTTGGGGCACTTACCGGTACTGCAACCTAAAGAACTTATTGTGCCTACTAATATGCACTTAATTCTAGGACAACACACATCTATTGCTCAAGGAGAGTTGAACGATGATCTTGACCGCCAAACCAACGCGGCTGCTAGTTCAAACAGTCACTAGGCTTCTTAACAAGGATAAAATAGTCATGCCTTTGTGTGCGATACAACTAAAAAAAAAACGAAACTGCCAACTATATCTTCAAACTGGAAAAATTAGTGTAATCTGTAATTAGAGTGGAATCTAAAAGAAACTCTAAAACAGTTCGCCAATACACGCAATACTAACGTTAGGGCCACACCAAAAATTATTGCGGACTTCGCCAATACAACGGAGAACATCTTTATTTTAATTGTACCAAACAAGAAAATACAAAGCCAACTATTGTTAACTGTAGAAAATCGCATTCTGCCAACTATGAAAGCTGTTCTTAATATGAAACCATCAAAAATAGAAGCTATAATTACAACGACAGTCGCCCATTACCACCTAAACAAGCTAACACAACGTATGCGCCTACCAGTCCGTAATCTAGATTTTCTGAACCTCAGTAGTACGCCAGCGTACTAAAAACTCAAGTGGTTCCACATTCAACACTCTCAATTTAGGAAATAATTAGACACTTATCAATGATGCACTAATTAACACCATCCTGAATCAAATTATCAAATAATAAAGCCTCTCATATCCGAACTCATAACAAATGCTATTGCTGGATATTTAAATAATAACAAATAACTTTCAATAACCAATTCACTAGTCAACTTTTTTAAACTTCAATGCAAATAATATTAAAAACAACAAAACTTATTCACCCTATTCCTTACAAGACATCGCATTGACATAGCTTTTATTGGTGAAACACTTAAGTAAAGGCGAAAAGTTACGTATTAACAGATTTACGGTTTATCTAAGAGATAGAGAGACTTAACACGCTTCTAGCGGTGTTGCTATTATCGTCAAAAAGAACGTAAAGCATCACTTACTAGCTTTCCCTAATCTAGAATCATTCGAAGCAATTTTTATCAATATTAAAATGGATAATGGCAGTAACCTAATTATCACATCTGGAGACAAACCTCCCCACACACAATTAAACATTGCAGATCTAGCAACGTTGTTTTCGGCATACTATTTGGAGATCTTTGTTGTAAAACTATATACTGGAGATTTAGATCAAACAATCCCAATAGGCTTAGACTTTATACATTACTGCAAGGTTAGAGGATTCATATTATGGCTCCCACAAAACCTACAGAACCTCTCAAAATCCATATATACTAGACATTGCTCTCTATTCTAAAATATTACAACTATATTACAGCAGTCCGTAGTCTGCAAACTTAATTCCAACCATCTATCAAGAAGAATATCTTGTAATACCTCACATACTCCAAATACTCAGATGCCAAAGCTAATTTCTGGAAAAGCTAAACTGGGAATCATTTCTAACTGCTTTGAACCAACACCTGAATATAAACAAACTAGAAACGCACAACGACATTGATATGGCCTTCGATCAATTTGCCAATCTGCTGATTAGTGCTACTTGTTCACTCATGACCCCAAACCATTAGTTTGTATGGATAGAAAATAAGAACGCAGGAAAGAATTCCCCACACGCTCTGGTCGGATATTCCTAAAACAAACATCCTTAACGGCGGAACGTTGTGCATGGTGTTGACCACTCCAAGCCATGATAGGCACTAAAATAGCAAGCATTGTGCTGCTTAAAGATGTGTACAGCTTGAGTGGTGTCTACCAATATCTTGCACGAAGCCGTCAATTCAAAATGAAAAGATTATTGTACCGGACCTTGTTCAAAAGAAGAAAGCATGTAGCATACAGTAAAAAAAGAAGAGCAAATTTGAAAATAAATAATAACAAAACAGAGACAGTTAGTTGTTGAGGATAATCTAAAAACTATTAAACCATAAAATTTCATATACATATAAAGAGACAAAATTGATAATAAATTAGGTAAGTAAACTTAATATGCAATACCAAATCGTAGTAGTTATATCAACTATATGATGACATATAAAAAATATTGTCATTTACTTAAACTTTTGTTAAATGCACTTGTATGCTCTTGCCTAATGCTGAATGCACTTAAGGTTATTATTGTGCATTACTTGTCTGCGTGAAGTCACGTTTGGCATAAATAAATATTCTAACATAATCCTTTCACAGTTGCCACCATAAATTTTTAATAGTCATTTTCCTGGAAGTCTATGTATCATCAGATATCACACGTTTTTATTGACTTTAATGAAAATAAGGCAAATCAAAAGAAACCATTGTTTGCAGAAAGACGAATATAGAGTACTGTTTCTAAAGTCACTTCCGGCATAAAGAATTCAAAATCGTTGGATTGTCTGTATTCGTGAAGCAGAAAGTTACGATTAATCTAGTCAAAGGAGCCAAAGCCGATGTTGTCGTTATCATTATCAGATTCCACTTTCTTATTATCAACAGCAGCCGCAACAGCAATGGCATCTATAGCAGTAGCTACAGCAAACTTGCTTGGATCCTTGATGAACCCTTTAACAGTAGGACTTCTTCCAATTCTAAATTTGTAACTACAGCGATAGACAACAAATTCTTGAAGCCACTTGCCACTTGCCACTTGCCACTGAGGAGTGGAGACAATTGTTAGACATCTAATCTATATGCACACATTTTTAAGCTTTTTAGCAGAAATTGGATCAGAATCATAAATGTTTAGTATGGTCAGGAGTAAAATCAGAGGCTTAAGGATGTGCACATCGTTGTTAATAACAATAGTACTATTTGAAATTTTGGTCTAGATAGAGAGATCTTGAAAAAAGGTGTTTTTTCGGGACCCAGATCAGTGTTCTATATAATGTACTAGGCCTAGTAGGAGCTCGTACCTTGTTCTCTAAAAGCTTGCCAAGCTCCTTTATCAGGTCACCATTCGTAAATCCAAAGCCTTGATGTTTAGAAATAGCGAGAGGTTTCATTTCAGGTGCCCCTTAATAGCTTTGCACATCGTGGTATTTTTTCTCATAAGCACAACTACTTTGCCACGCAATGACACTCGGATCTGCTGCATTTACTTCGAACCGCCATTGCCAGAATACAAAATTAAAAACTTACAACAAACGCAATCACCTTCAATTAATTGTATCTTGCATATCTACTTCATTATATCTACAATTCGGCTTGAGCTACTTCTTTCAGCTGACGATCGGCTCGCAGAAAACCTGAACGTAAATTTAGGCGCGAACCCAAGTTTAACTCGTCTGCATATAAAGATTACGCTGTCGTTCAAGCTAGTTAAATAGGACTGGATGATATACTTTACTATGATTTTGTATAAAAATATCTGTATTTATGTTTATTACTAGGGGGTGTAAATTGTCACAAATTAATGAATAAGCAGAATATACATAGGGCATGTAGAGTAATGTTAAATCACGGCTTGCGATAGATTTCTACTAAAAATTACTTGATGTGACTAATCACTTCCATAAATCTAACGTTAGCTGATAAAAAAATATTCTAAATAACACAACAAATTTAATCCGCCTTTTTTAGGACCAGCAAGATGTTATGACGTGTGAAAATAGGAATTCATGATGTATTTTGCATTACTGGAGCATTAATAAAGGCGTGCACAAGACAAATATTATAAAGATTTCTCGTGAGAATTACCGATTAAATGTCAGAGGCGTAGTGCGTGAATTAATTTGTTTGGAATATCCGTTGTCATTGCGAGACTCCTCGGCAAACACTCCTGACGCAAATTATACGTGAATAAGAAAAAGAAAAAAGCGAGCGGGCAGTAGGTAAAACACCCTGTGATCTTTGACCTGAACCCGTGCGAAGAGAAATGGAATTATTTGGTTGGACGATAGCAAACATGTGATATTCTGAAATTACAAAGTGACAAGGATTCGATGCCCCAAGGGCACTGGGAGTTTCATGGTATGGGTTTGCTTCTCATACAAGAAAATGGATCTTTAGTACCCATTGAACCATACGATAAACAAGTATGAGGAAATCTTGGAGAACGAGTTGATTCACTTGGTACGCCATACTTATGGACGGGCATTGCCTTTTCAAAACGGTAATGGTCCTAAACACAATGGCAGGATGATCTCAGAGTAGTTTGATCAAAAGCGGATTGATGTTCTCGAATGGTTAAACCAGTCGCCCGACCTCAACGTAATCGAGCATATATCGGATAAACTGGAGAGAAGGTTGCCGGGCAAAGAAATTTCAAATGTGTAGGAGAAGTTTCAAAAACTGAAGGTGGAATGAAGGGCTTTTTTTGAGTAGATACCAGATAATGTAGGTACCGTTTTGCTTCTTCCGCTTCCTGTAATGCTCACTTTGGTGTTTTACATCATTAAATTTTTGCAAGATTTAATTGCCATTAAGTACCAGCACCACGTCAATTCAAGCGGCCTCAAACGTGAATTTTAAGGGGGTGGTTAACCTATTTTTATACCATTATTTGGTTCTACTTCTTCAGATCCATGTCTATAAAGACACTTTTCTATTAAACGTATCCCAATGGTACTTCAAAATCGCTAGAATGGACGCGCTGTCGAGACGCGGGCTGCGGTGTAGATGAACCCTAGTTCATTCCTAAAGTTCTGGCGGGTGGACTACGTAGTCTCTAAAAATTGTGTTTACCCGCGTTCATTTCAAACAATGGCCGTCGTCTAAGGCATGGTGCTTGCTATATCACCAGGCACAGAAGGGAAACATATGAGAACCTCAACCTTCTCAGTTTGCAGGTAATTCTACCAAGCCTTGCCATTATTAATGATAGTTCAAATTTTCGTAGCATGTTTCATTTTGCTTTTTAATTCTGTGTGATAAAGACAAAGTTCTACCATATTTAATCTTGGGTTTACCTTTTTTTTTTGTTATAATCAACACAGGAATATTTTTACTGAATTTGGCCCAGTATCCAAAGTTAAACTTAAAATGTCAATGAACAGTTCTATTACACAAGCATTTTTTGTAGATTTTTGTTTTGACATATATTCGTTGTTGTTGTATTATTTATACTAGTTTAACCATTTTAAAATGGGCCCCTAATACACATACATGAATGAGCACGACTTTATTTTATAGTCTAGTTGGGAATTAAAATCGGTGAATGAGTGCAGCGAGTAGAGTAGCAAATCTGTATAAAAATCCTGGAACGTTCGGATCATTCAGGAGGCTTTCGAGGATGAAGCAATAAGTTCAGCACAAACAAATTATATAAATCATTCAGAGATGAAAAAATTCATGTTCTGGAAGATCATTAACGAAGGGAAGCTCGACATGAAACGTATCGCGGCAAAATTCGTTCCGCGGCTACTGCCATCGAAGCAGAAGGAACGTCGTGCTGCTTTTGCTAATGACCTTGGGACAGATTGAGCCCAACACGACGGGGCAGTTATTCGCGATTTCAACTAAATATTCTTGAACAGTGGAAACAATGCTGGGAGAAATGTGCGAGATCTTAATATTTATTAAATCTTAGATGGCTTTAACTAAATACATAAATTTATTGTTCTTCTAAATAAAAATTTTGCGATCTCTTGATACTTTCCGAATAAATTTTTTATTAAGCAGCCACAATGTCATTTTTCGTTCTTTCAGATAGATGCATAAAAAAGCAATAAATCTATATGTGTATTTAGTACTAATTTCGAAAATGACAATCTAAGGTACAATTTATGTATACTAATAATTTAAGTATAAAGTATATTTCAGACTTCTAAGTACTTGCTTCTTTCTGCGTTTCAACAAAGCCAGTAAATAATGAAATTGCAACCCGCTTTGATGTTACAGACTTCAAGTACTTGATTTTTTGTTTTTGTAGATCCTTGTGCGTGCTTTCAATTATTACTTTACTATGTACATGTTTTAATAACAACTGAAATTGCATTTCTCTAAAAAACTACTCAAGTTTATTAAATATAATTTTTGTAAAAGGATTGTTCCTGTTGGTCTCTTATGTTTCAACATTTACGTTTCTATCTAGTCAAAACTTTTTTTATGTAAAATTAGTAAATAATAAAACATTAACTATAAAAAACCGCTAATTATTTGAATTTTTTAAAATGCAATAAATTTATTACATATTTTTAATGTGACTTTTGATAGAGTTGTTGCTTGATTTCGATTGATTTAAAGTGCTTACTACAATTTAAAAGTTCTATCAATGTCATTTTAATATCAACCACAGGTACTTCAACATTTTTCTAGAAACATTTCTTCTCATTTATTTGCATTCTGAATATTCATGTTGCCTTTTTTGACTTTTTCTTTAAAAATTGTTTTATATCTTTCTATTGGAATAGAGCTTGATAAACAAGGTTCTTTAAATTAGTTATCTTTTAGTTAAGAAGTAAAACTTTAGTAGTAGCCAAGTGAAGTTAAAAGTAGTAAAATTGAAGAGCTGGAAAAGTCCTTAAGTAAAATTAAAAAAGCACAAGGAGCCAATCTAATGTTAATGGAGGTGATAAAAACCCTTTGAGGTGTAATTGAAAAAATAGTACTAGAGATGCATCTATCTTAGAGAAAGTGTGGACTAAAAAAATAGAAAAATGATGTGGATGGTGTAAATACCGAGATGCAAATAGCAAAGAACATGGTTAACTTTAAAAAAGGAACGATACGCGCTTTAATTCCTTTCAAATGAAACATGAATATTAGGTACTGACTTTAAAGTTCACCGTTACCTTAACATATATTGAAGAGCTTACTTTTATATTCAAAATATGTAACGTGAAAGTGACGGGGAGATTTTCTTTGTAGTTTATAGGGTCTGCGGAGTTTAAAAAAAGTACTATGTTCATCGGTTAAAGGTAAGTTTAAATTGTAAGGCCTAGTGAAAAGTCGTATATAGTAATATAGTAAATATAGTAAATTAACAGTTTATGTTTCTGTATGTTGGCTAACCTTATCATTTGCCAGAAGGAAATTAAGCGAGTACTAATGGGTAGATTTTATGGCAATGTCTAACCGATACGTAGGATTTAGGACTGACAGCGCAGAATCAGGAAGTCTATGTGCTATGATAAATCGGCAGATGATTTAATTTGAAATTGTGCAAGAAATTGATTTAAAATAAGATTACGTTTTTGACTGAAAGTCAAATTTAGTAAGTATATCTGCACTGCTGAAAGTGTAGCTGGGCGAGAAAATACAGAAGCAGAAGCTTTGTAATTAAAAATCCATTAAGCAAATTTTCATTGTAGCTGTTTATTCTAAGCATTTCTACAAACAAGAGAAATTTTAAATATTTTGAAATACTTACTTAATTATAACACTCGATAAACTGAATAACATTTAATTTCCTTGCGACCACGATATGAATTTTTACTGCAGTCCGAATCATAGCTGGCCGTGCCATATAACTGCCGAATAACTTAGATGAAATCTCTTTAGGTTCTTAAGGTTATATATATTTTTAGCGAATTCAAAAAGAAACCAACGCGGCTCGCGTCTCATATCGCCGAAGTGCACTGGTTTTAGTATGAATATTTTATTACCCGAGACTTAGATTTAGCTGCGAGCGGAGGAGAAAAATACTGCAGCGTATATAAATGCATAGGAGGTCTTTGAAACGAGAACATAGGATCCCTGATGGAGTTTTTTAGAGAGGAGATTCGAATATTACAAAGTATTCGTCTAGGAAGAGAATTTCGGCGTAGGAGGGCTTTGTAAAGCAGCAGACAGCGCAAATAGGTAAGTGAAATCTCGCTCTTTAGAAGGGTCTACGGCAGTGAATGCGTTTGCGATTTTGGACTAATATTCTAATTTATCATTTATGCTAACCAGAAAATAAATGCTTTTTTGTAATGGGCTATCAAAATTTAATTTAAAAAGTATATGTGGAGGGTTATATTAAAATTGCTAAAAATATAACAATCATTTATATGTCGCAAAAAGATTATATTTATTTTAAACTAATACAACGTGATTCAAAATGATCGGCTTAATTTTATAGGGTTATATCACTTAAACTATATATTGTATGTGAATAATTTACATAACATATTAAAGTGGATATCTTAAAGCTTCGAACACTAACCCTAGAGCACACGCTCTTAGCACACAGTGATACAGCAGCGTTAAATGTGAGCAAAATGGCTAGATTTCAGCACAAGGTTTTTTACATTCATGTGCTTAGTAAGACAAAGTTGACAACTGCGGTGCAGTTCATTTCGTCATCATTACAACATTTAACCTTCAACGAAGAAAAGCATTTGTTTTTGAAATAGTCTATTTAATCCAACTGGCTGTTTATGTAAAGATAAATAAACGAGCCGACTGCGTGCATTAGAAAAGAATGTGCGATAAATTTGAGAGAGTTTAGAGCGTATCCCAATGAGTTAGCCCGTAGATTAAATAGAGAACTTGCACTACTACAAATAATTGTTTGGTGTGGCGCCGTTTATTGTTCAAATCACACTGCCTATAACTGGTATAGGTTCTTCGCGCAAACGATAAGTTAAAGTGTATAACATTTTCTAATGGTACGGCTCAAACATGGAAGATGGCACTATTCTGTCGCATTCAATTTTCAGTGACATAGTAACATGTCACCTAAACTTCGAATTTGGAGGTTAAAAATGCCCATGCAACGCTGACACAGGAGAGGGACTTTCCGAAAGTTAATGTGTTCTGTGCAGTGTCGAGAACAAAGGTATATGAACTTTTTTTATGGTAACACGTCTACTGGAGTAACGCATCTTACGACATTATAAAGCTCGCTTCTTTCTCAAATGAAAAAAGATTCAGAAACCTCGTTTTCCTGGAGAGTGGAGCCCCACCCCATTAACACCGAGGTGTTAGACGTTTTCTGAATTAATCTGTATCTCAATAACAGGTAGGTTGCATCAAGAATGAAAATTTGGCACTTATGTTCTGGCCCCAAGATTTCCTAATCTCATACCTTGCGATTTTTTTGTGGAGGCTCGTAAAAGGGTCAGTTTATGCACTACCTCTAGCAACAATTTTCAACGACCTAAAGTACCGTACCACACCTGCAGTGAACACAGTGACTCATAGTATTCTTTATTATGTATGAGATAAATTCTGCTAACGTCTTAATGTTACTTGGATATAAGTAAAATCAATCATCATATTTGTCGCTAGTCCTAATTTTGAATTTTAACATTACAAAATTGAGCCCATCATTTTGAAGCACCCTGTACCGTAATCAAAAGTTTAATATTTTATAGAGTTTTATTTTAATATATTTTTTGAATTTTAAAGATTTTATTAAATTTAATTTTGGATTAGTTACTGAAGTGCTGAATTATTGAATTTTCACAATCCTTATAATATAATAATAATATATAAAATAATATATTTTCATTTTAAAACAACACAATGTTCACATATAATAGACAATTTTAGCCTTATTTATAATAATGATAGCAACTTCTTTTGCTGTAGATGCTGCACACTTCTTATAAAAGATTTGAAGATTATAATCAACTAAAAGTAAAAAACGATATGGTAGAGGCGTTTAATACATATGATGGTTAAGTTAATTTTTTATATTTACCTATAGAGGTATCCATTTTGTGTCTACTGTCATTCACAAGAAAATGTAAAGTGCAGCATTCTGTTGTCTGACAGCACTTTTGTGTTTATTATGTGTAACAGATAAAAAATTATTGGTAAAATTTAGAAAGACCATGCCTTTATGTATTAAATTTTATTCAGATATTCCAGGAATAAATAATTATTTAACATACTTGTCTAATTTATAGCTGAATAATGGGAAAAAGCTAACTTTGGTAAAAAAATTTAAATTTAGCCTTGATGTAGGTGAAAATCTATTTTTCAGTGAATTTGTTGGAAAATTTGAGATAAAATTTAATTTTTGGGTTCAAAATTAGTACACTTCCGAGTCTTAATTATTTCCGAGCCGCTGATTTAATTAATTCCAAAGTGAGGAACCGGATAGGCTACTGTATTAAAAAACGGATATTCAGAAATATAGTCGAATTTGTTAAGACATATCCAGAAGCAGATGTTTCCTTGGATCACAACCTATTTCTTAGTGAAATAACTCTTAAGTTAAAGAAACTGGGGAAAGCAAAAGTATACCCAGTAAATTCGTAACCTTCATTAATACACACAGCGAATTATTAAGAATACAAATAGAAAATAACTTTAGTATACAGAAAAAATTAATAAAAAAAAACTCAGATTAGATATGGTTAACATTAAATTTATTAAAAAAGATATTGAAAACCAAAGCACTATAAGTTAGTGACGAAATTTTAGCATTATTTAATTAACGAAGATAAGTCAAAAATCTAAATAAAAAGAGATGACGAAATCAACAAAACAACAATAAGGAAAATTCAAAGTGAAAAGAACGTTAATATGAAACTAAATCCAAATATATTAAAGAACTGACTTCAACACGTATAAAAAAATTAATAAGTAGTAGATGCGAGCAACAATAATTCTTATAAGTGAAAAAGCTCTATTAAGGGTATTCGACAAAATTTATAACTGAGGAAACATACCAGCAGACTGTCTGAAATCGACCTTTATAACAATTCCGAAAGAGCCTCATGTAAGAAATGTAATAAATGTCAAAAATTAGCTTAATTTTCGTTCGTATAATTTATTGTAGAATATACTGAAAAATAGAAGAAAATATTAGCAAATCTCAATTTGGCTTCTGCAACACGAGAGGTTTTCTTCTAGCATCTAGGTTCTAATACAACGCTGTAACTATTAATAGCAATGTTTATTTCTGATTTATAAATTTTGTAAAACATTTGACAACGTAAAACATCATAAAATGATAAAAAAATCTATTGAATCTTTGTAAAATCTTCATTAATACCGAACAGCCCACTTCAAAATAGGGCAACATTTTACAGATGTTGAAATTAAACATAGTGTAAGACAGAGATGTATATTCTTCCTATTGCTTTTAAATCTATTCAGAAGCCATTTTCCAAAAAGCGCTAAATGATCCCTATATTAAGGATAATCGTGGGTATGTCGACGACACTGTGCTTATAGCCAACAACGCAGAAGAACTGCAGTATTTTATTATTTTGAAAGCTTGACATTGACTGACACTACTTAAAAAGTATAAACTCTTAAAATGTAACTCTACAGAAGAGGTCTTTACATAAGTTAGATGAACAGAGCAAGAAACGAAGAAGTAATTGATTGCTTGAAGAAATCAGTTGCAGTTATCCAAACAATCAAAGTAGAGTACTTTACTTAGAAGACCCTACACCTTATCATGCAATATAAGATACTAATAAAAAGAGAACCGGGTAGAGGAAGAACTTCTTGGATAAAGAACATTGCACCAGCAAATAATAATAAAATGGTCAACAGGATAGCCAATATTTGTTAATCGAATTTGTCAAAAAAAGAAGATGAAGACTAGAGCTCAAAATAAAGTTTTGCATCGATGAGAATATTCTGGAAGTTTATGATAACAGGTATGTCCAGATTACTGAAGAAATGTTGAATAGTCAGTATAACAATTATTTTAAAAATATTTAAGAGATTATGAATTGCAAACCATTGGATTTTTAAAAATTACTATAACACTATATTATACAGTAGGAAACCGTTCTTTGGCGGTTTTTTCCAATTCGCAAATTAATTTTATGTAGGTTATATATTAAAACAAAATTCTAATTTTTACTTGTTATTTTTATTTTTTTTTTATTCTCCTTCCTCTATTTTGTACACTTTGTTTGTTTCAAGTATCTTTGTATTTTATTATTGCAGTTCTCCCTAGGCCTTTGACTTGTTTTTTTCTTATATCGCATATTTTTTGTGAACGTGGTTGCATTATTATTTTGGTGCCTTATGGCTTACTTTTTTATTTCGATCGATATTACTTCTAGTCTTTTCCTTGTTTCTTTGTTTCCGATTTTATACTGCTGTTTTTTAAGTCTTTCCATTTGTCTGTACACAAGCGGTTCATATATTACTTAAAGGCCATATAAATAAAATAAAGATTTCGACATAAGTCTATTATATCTATTGTCTTGAGAAACATTCATTCGTATTCAACGCAAGTATGGCGAGCTTTAATTCTGCATTAGTTTAAGATTTTGTATTTTATTGGGGCATTGGACTAAATTATTAATAGCTTCTCCGCTTTCCTTAAGGTCACTTAGATCTTTCAATTCCGCAAAAAATAGTTAAGTAGAAATTTAATTAATAAAAATGCATTGTATTGTTGAAAAATTGTTATTTATCTTAAAAGTTTTATTGCAACTAATAAATAAATTACTATGCACACAAAGTAAAATTATATTATATATACGACTCTCTACGGTAGCATACTGTAGGTAAATTAATTTTTACTTAACAGATTGTGAATCATTAACATGCGCACATCTGCTTCTATACATTACAACTATGTAAGACGTATTATCCAAATCTGCGTTTTCAACTTGGTATCTACGCACTTTACCCTTAGTTACACAAAATATAAAATGGTTTTGCTGGTGAAGGTTTCTAGCAACGTAATCTCACTGCGAGTTAATGATCTATGGATTCTTGATTCTGGGTATAAAATAGATAGCAACAATATCGCATGCACTTAGGTCTCAGTTTGGCCCGTTGTATTACCTCCTACGCTGCCTCTCTCGTGGGCCCATCAGTTAAGTTAACCAGTGCTTGGATGAATTTATAAATGTCCATAATAGGGGTAATGCTAATGCTGACTGTGATAAGCTCCTCTAATTGGAGCAAGCCGTCTCGTTCTTCTTTTGGAGTTAGCTTTTTCATGACGGTAGGAGTTCTTCCCATCATAAAGGGTAGCTCTTGCGGATTTGTCGCAGCTATATTCTGCTGGTAATGTTGCAAAAGCTGCTGTTGTTGAAGTGGTTGTTCCTGCATTTGAGTGGTATCCAAGAACGCACTCTCCTTCTTTGGCTGTTGTTTCTCTTTGTTTATTTTAATATTAAAGGCCAATAACTGATATAAATAGTTTCCTTCCTTTGTTATTGCTAGCAGTCACTGCCTCTCTGCTTATACCAAACACTAGAAGTCTACATATAGGTACCTCCTTTTCGGCATTGTAGAAGATGCACCACTCTCAGACCTTTGACCAGAGGTTCTGCACTGCCAGCCAACGGATAATAGTTTCTATGGTGTTAGATTTCCCTGGAATCCACAAAGTCGCCTTTCTCAACCTAAGCAGTCGATCTACCCGCACGACTTCCAGACGGGTTCCATCCGTTGGGGAGGAAAGGTTAAGAACTGCTTACTTTAGCCACTGTAAAGCATAGTCCGGAATCCTGCCATTCCCTAAATATCTTTCTGCTAGAGTAAACATATGAGTGTCCAAAACCTCCAGCATGTAGTATTTCAACTTGACTACCGATTTTTCCGTATGGATTGGCTACGTCTACAATAGCTATCCGAAGGTGGCTTTTGAAAGCTTTTTTATAGTCTCGTGTATCAGGTTGTCATTGAAGCAGCCGGCCTTTGGGTAGCAGTAGTGGTACCGCCAGTTTTATTTTTCTAAAAAGGTTGTGTTTGCCTTGTCCTAGTGTCTAGTACAGGGTTACTTATAGAAGCCAGTACCTGCTTAGTGGTAGTAGGAGTTGGGTTGGTTTGGTTGGCTGCTTCTGCTAGGCGGGCTTTCCTGTTTAGTCCTAGAAATTCTTTTCTTTTTTTGGACTGAATGTCCTACTGCTGCCGCGGCTGTTGACTTGTAGGGGTACTTCTAGACGCTTCCTGTAGGGTGGTTTCCTATAAGGAACTCATTACGAGTAACTATAATTTATCTCTCTAGCTCCCCACCCGCCACGGAGCCTAACGAGGGGATGTAGAACTTTGACACCAAGGCTACTACACCACCTGATCGTAGTGGCCCACTGCATGCCCTATCACTTCCGAGGAGCTTAGTGGATCAAAGTGGGTTAGTTTCGACTTCCCGTCTAGGTGAAATACAGGCACTCCAGAAAACACACCCGTCCTAGAGGTGGCTCAATCACCAGGTTTATTTATTGCCGACACGGATCGCTCTGCACAGCACAAACATGAAGGTGATCTGCTCCTGTGAAGTCTACCGGTCGGGCACAACCCAGTCCGCAAAGGAAGCTTTCATTTCACTACGCAGGTTCTTATGCTTGGGGTTTTATTACTAACATGACCACTAGGTTTGACAGCAAAGCCTCAACCATTCTCCTATCCGCCACCTGGAGATGCGGTCGGTAGATATTCCGAACCCCAAGCAATGATCTACGATAAATACAGAGAGCAAATGACTCTGTACGTTCCTCTGTCATCATTCAGATTTCAACTACTTTAAACCAATGATGGAGAAACGGAGTTTTTACGAGAAAACATATCTTACAGAAGATTAAATTTTAGAGTAATTGTTGGCGAATAACGCTGATAGTGATACTAAAGATTATTCTATTATTGAAGAAGGTAAAACAAAATTGTGCATCTTTTACTAAGTTACTGTAACAGTGAACAAAGTGCAAACGAAAGTGCCAGTGACGATGACACACTAAAATCGGTGGTCTCCGCATGAGAAAAACAGATAAAACCACCGGCTACATCATGAATTTAAAAATTTATGATGGAAAAGGATATATTTCGAAACTTTATCTTAATCAAAATTACTATGTCTACTAAGACTACTACAATCATATGACAGTTCCTAATTTTTTTTAAGACGAACTAGAACATGCGAAAGAATCAGAGTATACAAAAAATGAATGTAGTATGATATGCTTATAAAGGTTGTTGATAGGGCACCTAAATATATTATTCTCTCTTGAGAAAATCTGAAATGGACACAGAAAGTTGTATTTGTGCACTGTTTAATTCTTTTTGAATCCATCAAAAACTACAAAATCTACAAAAAAAATTAGATACAAAGAATTTCTGTTTCAAGTGACCGAAGACTGAGCTACAGATAAGGCGGAGAGAAATTCAAACATACGCAACACACCCAGAACCACCAACCCAAATTTCTCGTGTACCGGATGCGGACCTTCCTAGAGGTGATATGCGCAAATACGCCGCTAGGAGGTGCCATATTTGTACTACCCACAAAAAAAAATTAAATTCGCACACCTGCAAGTTCTGCTTAGTGCCACTCCACAAGAGGGAATGTTTCTAGAGGTATTATGCTCTCAAGCACTACTAGGGTTTTTAATGAGCTTTTCCTGAAAACTTCAGTTTACAAACATAGTTGGCAAATTTGTTAAAATGTTTTTAAGAAATGCAGTATAAAAGTTAATCTAAATTATTTAAATACTTCGTTCTTAACGTATTAAAATTGCTAATACTCTTTTGACGATTTAAATTAAACGTTTGCTTTTATGAATATTACCATTTGGTCTATAGTTCTAGTTTTTAGATTTTTAATATAAATTTCGTGCGTGTAGTTGATTACATCAGTATTAATCTTACCCCTCAAGCTTAATAAATATTCCCGCTAGGTTATAGAAAAAATTCACTTATCTGAAACAAAGGCCGCTATTAACTAAGCGATCCAGTTAATTCGCGTGTGTCGGCTGCATAATTGAAATCGCCCCCGGCTCACATACTTAACGAACTAGCCACTTATATCGCCCCATAAACAAAACCCCCCTGATTATTTATTCATTTGCCGCGGGGAACAACCTGTAATTTATAGCCGATCGTGACTCATCTAGCAGCGGTGCCGCAGTAGCTTTCATATTTTTCGGCCTCTGCAGGTTTTCACCTAAATTAAGGGTTCTAAACGCGGCTATAATTTCTGGGTGCAGCGGAAGCGATTTACGACCGGGAGGGCGAAGCGCGACCACAGAAATATTGTCTAATATTTCTCGAACGAGCCGAGAAAACTGCAGCGGACATGTTAAAGTCGCGATGTGTTCACGTGCCGCCGGAAACTTTTCCGGGCGATCTGCGAGCCCCCCCCCGACCAGCAGCATCTGCGAAGGAACTCAGAAATGCTAAGCAAAACATATCTTTAACGACGTAGAAACAGAATAATAATCTCGAAGTTTCTCCACTTCACGCTTTGCATAAATCCGGCGGCGCGTTTAAAGTGGAGCACTGGTGGATCAGCCCTCATCACCCAGCCCTCAATATCTTGAGTGGCATCTGAGGTGTCAGGCTGTTTCGTCGCCCGGGGCGCCGCCGTCATCTGCCGTGCGGCTCCTAGACGGAGCGTGCAATTCTGAGCACACATGGCTCAAGGCGGAGCTCTGAAAAGCTGAAGTAATCTCGCATTTAGCTTGTCGGCTTTAATTATCAGCTTTACGGCATAATGTAGCTCTGCATGAATTGCCTGGCGAAGTGCACCATGTCGCATTTTATAATTATACTCCGTGATTAACTTACTGGGCTTCCAATTATATTTTATATAAGCTTGCTGCAGCGAAAATCAGATTGTGTAGCTTTTGTAAAACCTTCTCTTTCAGTAAGGTTTTGTGTTAAAAATTATATTTTATAATTAATCGTTTCGTTAAATTGCTAAATAAATAACACGCCTAAAAGCCTTTTTTCTAATTTGGTAACAGCATCTCATATGTAAGAAAGAAAAGTAGTCATTGCTTTACCATATTTTTATAAGGTGTCCTTGATGTTATTATTCCTCTCATTGGCCTCGATCACGTACCACACATAGTCGGAAAGAGGATTGCAGTCGGGGCTGTAGGATAGCCACAACTTGGAGGACCAGTGGCAGTAAAAATTATTGCATAATCATGTCTGGATCTCTATTGCCTTATGGAGTGGAGCAGAATCTTGCTAGAACACATAGAGTTGGACAAGTGTCTTTAGCAGGTTGGCGGTTACCTTCAAGTCTTCCTCAAGGAACTGGACCTATGGCACCCTTTGTTACAACTCCCAGCACTATCTTTAGAGCTGCCTTGGCAGATTTAACGACAATGTTGGTAATTTACCTTCCTGTCTTGGATGAAGTTCTCTTCGTCTGAAAGGAATATCGGAAAGCCAGAGGTATCCCCTGCTTAGTGCCGATAAGGAGTGCTTGGCTCGTTAACTTCCTGTCCATCTTGTTTTTCTCGGAACCAAGAACTTGTAGTACAAGGTTTAGTATGCTGCTAGACTGACCGCTGATCTCGCCACGCCCTTTTTTTACCAAATCTGATCAGATCGCTTGTTTCAAATTGTCATGTCAGCAATTACCTGCTCCTAGTGGTCAGATTTCTTGTGCTTCTTAAACGACTAACTAAGGGCAAGTTTGGCTTACTCTATTTAAACAATTAAAGGTGCATATATAAAAAATTGTTGGTTATAAAATGTGCTATAAGAATCCGTGCGACCATATACATATATAGTACGATTTGTAATAAATTAAAAATTTCCGTCTTATTTTAAGTAACTTCAAATTTTGCAAATTGTTGTTCATTTTCATTTATAAATTTTGTGATTGCTGATATTCTTTTAGAATATTTATTATTACCTCATAATTAAACATATATTATGGGGGTATGCTTCCACGATATTTTCTGCATTCGATATGTCCACAGAGGATTAATATGAAATATGCATTCTGATATGGTGTAATGTTTTTTTATGGACAAAAAAAACCCAAAGAAAAATTTAGATGAATTAATGTCATTTATGAACTGAGTCAGCAAAACTACAAAAAGTGGTTTACACACTAAAAACAGTAAACAAAACTTCTCAACAATTATTATAAAATATTTTACTGCCATTGATTTAGAACTGAGCGTTACGTAATGTACCAAAAATATTTTTTATTGAAAACTTTTTCAGTTCCTTAAGCGGAATTAAAACAATCCTGCTTTCAACGGATGTTTATTGAAAAAAACGTAAATTATTTATAGACAAAAATATACTAGAGAGCATTTTAAGGAGGGAGAAACGCGCGGACCTTGTTTACTCCAACTTCAAAATTATATTCAGCGAGACTGAAAGAAAATCATGCAATAATAAGGTCGCGTCGCGAAACTTTATGTTGCTTTGACCATTACAAATAATGGGGTAGTTTGGCCTTTATGTTCAACATTACCTGCCAAATTTATTACAATTTGCACATTTAGATTATAATTTGTCGGATTTTAGAAAACTATGTCTTCCTAAAAGGCTTTAAATTGCCCGCTGTCCTACAAACGTAACAAATGAAAATTTAATGGAATATTACATTTCATTAAACTTTATTGCATAGACTTTTATTATTGTTGTTGAATTCCTAAGCTAAGAAATAATATAAGGAAAGGTCTAATATTAAATAAATAAAAATAACAACTTACTGATGAGGCACTGATTATATAAGATTTATCGTTTTCGTAAACATTGTGTAAGTAATGGCTAATTAAGGTTAAAATTGCGGTATTTATTCTTTTACTAAAGAATTAGTTATTTTAGTTATTTATTATTAGTTATTTACCAAAAATAAAGAATAAATAAGCAAACTATCTTTAAATTGTCTTTGAAGATTAAGAATAATTCCCAAAAAAGGAAGTCGTTAGCATTACTGCTGTCCCTAACGCTGTTTTGCGTCTGCTACAATTTTTCAAACTGTAGAAGATTTCCAAGTTCGGGAAGTTTTCTGGCACGTGTCCTCGAGATTACCATTTTAGCGGTTTCTTGTCGACCTTGGAGAAACTAGTGAAGCACGTTATACACCAACTTCTGAACATATCGGTCAAAATCTTTAAATTGACAAAAGGCTTTTGCAAACGGTGACAAAAATTACGAGAGACTTCTACAAGAAGCACACCATAACCGCAATCTTCCTTGATGTACAACCTTATCCTCATGGCTTTAGCTTCAATTCTGATGCTAATAGAGCAACTCATTCGGTCTTTTGCTTTAGAGGAAAAACATTTTCGAACCAGTGCATTCTAAGCATCGGCGTTGTCCTCCGTTCTCTTCAACATAAAAGTCCAGGACAAGTCTATAACTTCCTTTATAACGACAGCTCAATTTAAAAACGCCACTGTGGTGCTGTCGAGCTTGCTATTTTCCTCTTTGTACCCAAACTAGATGAGAAAGAAGATTAGTACAACTGAATAAACAGGATTAACCTCTAAAGTACAAGAACCTGACGAGTTTACATAGGAAATGCCGTTGAAAAAGCTAAGGCAGCCAGATAAGCGTTATACTGTGTGCTGAATCCCTACAGCAGTTACTCTAAAATAATAAACTTAAGATAATAATAAGACTATAAAAATCCGTCCATATGTGTCGTTTACATTTATAAGGTAGACGTGGGTGCTCCCCAAAAGCGTTTATAGATTCTGACTGTGTAGTAGAGTACGGGGGTGGCCTAAATTGGTAAACTAGCATCCTCGATAGATCACCAACGAAGTTGAGAGTTAGGAGTTGAGACTTGGAGACCTCAATATAGATGACGTTTGTTGTTTGTTATATATTTTCATTACCTTGATAAGTGTATAAATATATGTAATTAAATATAACGAAAGTATAACAAAATATCAAAAATTTTTATTTGTAATAAAATATTTCGGGATTAGCCGTTTTATTAACTAATTCTAACGCACCGAAAAAGGAATTTTTCTATACTAAACTGCTAGGTATTCTATAAAATGATTTTGTGTATTATAAATTTAAATAACACTTGTATAATTTAGTATTTAAAAATAAATGTCAATTAGCTAACACCATAGTTTTAGAAAATTTTATGTTAGGTAAGATATGCTATGAAAATATTACTTTAATAAGGTTACGTTTCAAATAAAGTTTAAATTCTAAGCTTCATAAATTCCAACTGAAAATTCTTGCAACGTGAAATAGCTAACACACCGTAAAAAAGTTGTCACTGAAGGTTACAAAAGATGAAGCGACAAGATCATAAAAAAGCAAAGCAGGATATTCTAAAAAACACCAACAAAAAGACAAAATAATGCATCGCGAGGGAGAAAGCCATTACCGATGATTAACCGGAAGACAGAGACAAATCAAAGTAATGGCAAAGGGGGTGAATGTAGCATCAGCTGCAGTGCTACTGCGGCTATAAATCAAAACTTTTAATATGTGGACACATTCCTTGCATTACATTGATAAATATACACAACAAACATTAAGCTAGCTTAAGCGTAGCGAAAGAGTTTACTTTATTATTGCCATTTTAGGTTTTAGTTTTAGCTCTTAAATAAGAACCCCATTATGCACTGCATTGATATTTCAGTTATATTTTGCAGAGGTTGCATTAGATTTTCTTATAAACAGTCAGTTTATTTGCTTGAATTGTAGGTTAGTTTGTTGTTTCTTCTTTAATACATGTTTTTTCTAGTAACGTTTTTTATATAAATATAGAGCTGGAATATTGTCGTGATCTCAGTGTAAATGTTAATCGTGTTCAATTTCGTTTATTAATTCGAATTTTCTATTTGCTAGTCAACTTTTGCATTATGTTTGAGAGGATGATATCATTATTGGATTTGCAAGATAACTTATAAGAATAATGGTGTTTTTAAAAGTTACATTCATTGTGTTTGTTGTAGTGGGAAAATTTAATGTATACAATAAGTAAAGGAATGGCCCTAGCACACAACCCTGCCCTAGCTTCGATTAAAGATTATTCCAAAATTTGTCGTAATAAACAACATTTTTTATAAAATTTTAGCGGTTATAATGTTTTTTTTTGTAAAAGAAAATATTGTGATACACCCTACCAACTTTCTGATATATTGAAAAACACAGAAAAACTGTATTTTCGGATTTCTAAAATTTTGAATTTTGAATATTATAGGCCTGTACGAGTAGACGTCGTTTGAAGTTTAACCATTTTCGTAATATTCAACTGGTGAAGCATAACTCCACAATAAACATACGTATGTGATAGCATTACATTGCTTTTATTCGGACATATTCGGTGTAACTTGCCAAGTAATTGTCTATTTTTTAATCAAGCGAATGTTTTGCTTTTCTTGGGGGTAATTGGATTTATGGGTTCTACAGTTGCCAAGTTAGTATTTATGTTTTATATTATTTCTTATCTTACTTAAAACCACGAAAAGGTAAATTGTTTAGGAAAGAATTTAAACTTTTCTTTATTACTTTTTGCTTAAAGTCCAGCTGTAGGAGCTTCCCTATTAATTAAATGTGACACTCCAATTAATTAATTAAACGGAAGCTTATAAAGGTTTCATTGATATTTTAAATTATCATATCGGTTGTAACTTAATTGGTAATACAACTTTGAAATTATTTGTCTTGGATTTGAATTTGACGCTTAATAAAATTATATATAGTTTTGGCTGTTGGCGACTGTCTGATACCATTTTGTTCTGTCTTTCCTTTTTTAGTTAGATAAGCTGTTTGTTACAAAACTAAAATTAGTTTTTTTTCTGTCTCTTCCTTTTGTTGAGTTGTACCTTTAGGTTTACAGTTTTGTTCATTTTGTTTCAATTTGTACTTGAACTATCTTAAATTATCTATATCTATATACGTTTATAAATCGCCAATTATAACTAAGAAATTTAAGATATTTTAATAGGTTCTGATGACCAGAAGAGGAACGGTTTTTTTCGGTAGTGCTTTTTGTAATAGTAACTCGAAATGCCGTTAAAGTATTCTTAGAATTAAAATCACTCTCTGATATAAAGTTTCATAAAGTTTCCTTTTTTAAAATTATGTCAAGGTAATGTACTGTGGATATTATTGTTATATAATAATGTTTTGGCCTTGATTGATGTGGCTTGCAGGTGGTCTTTGGGTATTCTAATAATTTATATATTTTATTTATATAAATGGTGAATTTCTCTTCTTTCTCTTATTAATATTAAACTCCTAAAAGAATGATTAGTGTGGTAAAATTTTATTTTAGTACTTCAAAGAGTATATAGGGTGTTGGTGCTGAAAAATTTCTATTTTTGCTTTATAGTGTTAATACTGTAATAGTATTTTGTAGAGTATATAATCTTTTATTTTTTATCGTCATTTTTTGCATGTTTCCAACAAAACTATTTTATTGGATAAGTAATATGGTATTGAAGAGTATTGTTAGTATCATTATTAAGTGCACGAGAAGGAGCTGTGGGAAATGGTAATATTTATAGACTTTTTAGTTTGCAAGATGAGAATCACCGCACAAAGCCCATGTAATTGGAGTATCATTGCTTTTTTTGCAGCTTGCAGCGCTGTAAAGTACTCTACATTCTACACACCCCAATGATCGGTTTCAATAAGGTTCTGAGTGCTTATGCAGTTCATTTCACGTACACTAAATTATACTTATATGGATGTTTGATGGGTGATGTATTTCATTACTATTTTTTAAACACTTGCTTGTTTGGGTTGGTAAGTGTGATAAATAATATTTATTTATCATAAACTAGTTTTTGTACGTTTCTATTCCTGTGCTATTATAGTTGTTGGAAAAATTTCTGAAAATATAGATTTATTACTAATTAGGTTTAAAAAGCTGTATCTACTATTCAAGTTTAGCTTTTCTAATTTAGGATGCTTGCTGTCTACTGTTCCTCTTTTTAATACCTTTTATTACTTTTCGTAAATCTTTAATTTTCATGTTACTAATTGGTAACATTCTTCCAAATGATGTGCATTATTTAGTTTTACATTGTTCTTGTAATTATTGCTATTGTTGCTGAGGATTTTGCATTTTTATGTAAGTTTTAAATTGTTATAGAGAAGGTGGAGTGTAAGTGGCATTTATTTGTATCAAGTTATTTGTTGACTCTAATAAATGTGTTTGAGGAATTATGGATCAGTCCCTAAGGAAACATTTTAATACATGTTTAAATGTATTTATTTGTTTTTAAGCTTACAATGTACTTACGTAAAACAATTTTACTTATTACTCAAGAATCAACCTTGGAGTCAGTTACTTACTCTCTTAATGTAGTTCAAGTTTTTAACAGTAGAACAAATAAACAAAATAAAGATTGTCGCTTATTTATGAATATATAACATCAAAAGCATTTTACATGTTTTGTCAAACATAATACATTGCAAGAACTTTATTAAATCTTTTTTTGCACAAATGAAACAAAAAAATTTATAAATTTAATCTGTTTTAGAAAAAATCCTGTTTATTCATAATTTAAAATATACATATTTCATGCAGACTATAGTGTAGAACCAAAGAGATAAAAAATGTATTTCTAACTTCAACATCGCAAATTCTGTAATAGTAAATTTGCAATGACATCGTTAGTGCCATTTAATGCATTCTCTATAAATTATCAAAGTCATTTGTTATTTTTACAGCCGTAATTTTAGACTAAAGGACCTTTAAGTTATTTATCTGTACTCTAATGTGGATATTCAAAGAATTAAAAAATTGTAAGCTATTGTATTTTAGAAATAGTGCAAAAAATATAAAACAATGCAAGAATATATTACAGATATAAAAGCACATAAAATATAAATATAAAAACGTTATACTTTAAATTCAATCTTATAAAAAATATTAGCATTAAATGCGACCAACAACATAGATATATAATTTACCGAAAATTGTTTACTCTAGGGAATTGGAATGAAAAGACGTAAACATCGACGGCCGGTACCTAAAGCAGCTTCGTTTACTAATAGGGTTTTTTTATTGATCAGGATGAAAAATATCAACTCTGAAGAAGTACAAGAGACATTATGCAAACTTAGAATGGTATCCGAAGAAGTAGGCTTGTCTATTAGCATAGAAATACGAAAGTTGCATCTGAAAAACATAATATTTAAAGTTGGTAACCACATGCGGTAAAACTTAAACAGAGAAATATTTTATATGTACTTATTTCTCGTTTTGGCGTATAACAAATGTATGTCGCTAATATCAACAAAAAAATATAAACGAAAATAACCTGACGGGCAATAGAACGAGTCAGGCTAGAAATGAGCCTAAAAGAATTTTAAACAAAGATATTAAAAGAGAAAATAAAATAAAATATATCATAGAAAGGACTGCGAGGACAAAGTGAAAACGGCCAGTACATATAACCAGAGAGGAAGAAACAAAATTGATAAGCACACTTTTAAATGGAGAGCCAAAATGCACAAATGTAGTGTGAAAAGACCACCTAGCTGATTAACAAATACATTAAACAGAAATCCGGAAATAATTGCCTACAGGCAGCATCCAACAGAAATGAGTGGGAAAAAATAGAAGGCATACGTTCAGTACAATTGAATGCCGAAAAAGGAGTTATGAACATTAGCAGGAAAATCATTTTAAGGTATTTTTTACCACAATGCTATTTTCTGCAGAATTAAAAAAATAGAAAAAAATTATTTTGTTTGTAAACAGATGGAATTTAACTCAAAAGCTACTTTTATACTTATATGTATATCAATGTTTTCACTCTACGTTAGGCGCGTGGGCTACTGTCTCGGCTCAGATCTTTTCGTTTTACTGCAACTTATACATAAATGCTTTTAGGCACCCACAAATTCAGGTAGTTGCTAAAAATATATTATTGCTCTATAGTAATTTACAAACAATAGGGGAAAGATATGCATGTGTGAGTTAGTTATTAGCAACTAAATTCATCATCATGATTCCCAGCGTTAAATATTCCATCTCTAGTCATACGCCTCCCCAAGCTGTCGCCATGCCATTCGATCCGTCGTCGCTCCCATCCGTTATGTGCCTGCGATCTTATTGATGTCATCTCTCCATCTGGTTCTCGGTCTTTCTCGTTCCCTTCTTTCTGCCCTTGGCCTCCGCTCTGTTATCTTTTTGCTCCACCTATCGTCTTCTCGCTACATAAGATGACATACCCAATGCCATTTCAAGTTTGCGATGCATCGTGCCACGTCCTCAACTTAGGTTTTATCTCGAATCCATTTGATTGATTTTCTATTTTAAAGTCGCACTCCCAACATCGATCTTTCCATTCTTCCTTGTGTAACTTTTAGTTTTTTCATTACGGTTTCCGTCAGGGACCAGCGACTAAATTGATTTGGCCTAAATACGTAACTTTTTTATGTGATCTATGCACTACATTTTCACTTAAATCTCACAAAAATTATTACAAAAGGTCTCAGGAGAAGAGAAGTCAAACTGAAACATCAAATGATCAAATGAATTGTCAAGTGAAGAAAGTGATACAGAGGATAGAAGTGAAGATGAATTTGATCTCCTCGAAGAACTTAATGTAAATAAAAGTAAACATAAGTCCTTTCAGAACAAGAAGCCAGTGAAAGCAGCGATGAAGCACTGACGATGGAAATATTAACGATGATAATGATCTACAACAAGCAAGCAAAATTATTACAAATAAAAAGATAAAATAACAAAGTGGAGACTAAACGTATTTAGAACACGTGCTTGAAATATCATCGTCTATTTACCTGGATTAAAAGGAATTTCTAGGAATGCTAAATCAGGCATTGAGTATCTGAATATTTTTAGACGAAACTATCACACAAACTCCTTACTTCGTGTACGAATATTTTTATTCAAGATTACGACAGTGATTTGAATGGGAGGGAGATGCACGAGAAACATTTGAAAGAGAGATTAGAGCATTTACTGGAATTCTGTACCTAATTGGGTCATCGAGATCTTCTTGGAAAAACTATACAAACTATAGAGTAATTTAAAAGGTTCTGGAAAGTTGTTACCTTACAATGAGTGAAAAACGTTTTATGTTTCTTTTAAGATGCGTACTTTGATGATATTAGAGACAAAATTTAAAGAAGGAAACTTAATAAAATGGCCTCTGTTAGGAAGGTGCTTAAACTCTTATTGAAAAACTTTCATAGTAGATGAATTTTTGACAAATGATAAGCTGCTCCTTACGTTTCGCAGATGTTGCTCGGTTAAGTAATATATTCCGAGCAAGTCAACTCAATATGGTTTGAAAATGTTTGCTCTAGTAGATGTGAAGCCTGGATATAAAATTAACCTGGAAATGTAGGTACTTAACTTAAAGGGGCATTCAAATTCAATAATTCTATAGAAAATATTGTTTTTAGACTAGTAGAACCCGTAGCAAATACTAATCGGAATATCAACGGTTATAACTGGTTTACCAGTGTACCAGTAGTTCAAAAGTTGCTCAAAAAAAAACTAACATACGTCGGGACAGTTCTAAAAAACAAAAAGAGATACCGAGAGAATAAAAATAAAGAGGTAAAGTCGATCTACCGGAGATAATCACTATGTACACAAAACCAAAATCGGAGAAGATATAATAGACGAACTATGCCAAAAATAATATGTAGCAAGAAACACCCGTCGATGGCCGATACTAAATTTACGTTCTTTTGAACATTTCAGCCACAAATTTTCTGTGTATTTATAAAGCCAACAGTTTTGATCAAAAAATAATAAAAGCGGCTTTTATAGAAGGGCCTACATAGAAGCTCATAAAGCCACAAATTAAATTCAAATCCACAATTAAGCAGATTCCTTCAGAACGACGACGGCGCGCTCGTGTTCTACCGGGTATTTCACAGTTTGCTAATCTACTTCCTTCAACGCCAAATACTATTAAACGCTGTACATTCTGCAGCATAGATAGACTCGAAAAACATGAAAAAAATTCCACAGATATACATGCAAAGATCATCTTTCTGAAATATGCAAAATAATTTTGTGCCACCTCTGTCTTGTTTCTTTCTAGTAATATTTTTTGTTTCTATGTTTTGTTTTAGAATAAGACTATCTTTATGTTGTTACGTAATATTGTACAGAAAATTAAAAAAATAGTTAGATTTTAACTTTCTCAAACTTTTGTAATTCACTGCAATATTTTCATTTACATTTTCTTACAAAAATATTAAATACTACTTTTTCCAAACCATGAGTTGTTTATCATAAATTTTGGATTTTCTTACTTGCTCAGATGTTAAACATTCCATATTTAAGGCATTCACTTACGATTGTAGGAGCTTTCCTAATAATAATAAAAATGAAAGTGGACTACAGTTGCAGCACACGCTCCCAATCCCGTCACTAAAATTTACGCTTCTAACGTAGAGTTAAAAGATGTTACTTTAAAAAATTTAAAACATAATATAAGAAACCGAAGATTACAACTATATACGAAATGTATAAAATTTAAAGTCAACTTCATTGTCAACCACATTTTTATCTGACAAACTCAAAAAGTTCTTTCCTAGTAATTTTATTAAATTTTATATCTTATAAAAGCCCAATAGATTTCTCAGATGCCAGCTTACGTTTCATTAGATTTAACTTGAAAAAGTGAGTTTTATATTGAATGTTCATCCGTCAGAAAAGTTAAAATATATGTATTTATCGAACTATTTTTATATGTGAAAATGTAACGGGCAAACAACTTTCTAAAAAATCCTTTAATTTATGAGCAACCTTCAACTAAACTGTTCTTGAAATAAATTTTACACAAAATTTTTGTTGTGACACGACACCGTTTTTATTAACATATCTTAGTTATCTTAGTTATATTACGAAAATGTCTTCTTGTTAAATAATATCACACACAAAACTAGTTAACAAGTACGATTTTATTTAACTTCTTCTTCTGCTTGTGCCGTATCCTCATTGGACGTTGGCGATCAGTCTGGCCCATCTAATCTTGTTTATCGCTGTTCGGAACAGGGCGACCGATGTCATTCCTGTCCACTGCCTAAGGTTGTGAAGCCATGAGATTCTTCGTCTACCAGGACCTCGTTTGCTTTCGATTTTTCCTTGCATAATCAACTGCAAAAGACGATATTTATCATTTCGCATGACGTGACCAAAGTATGCTAGTTTCCTTTTCTTAACAGCATTAAGGATCTCTCTGTCCTTGTTTGTTACATGGTGTACCCATGAAATTCTGAGCATACGGCGATAGCACCATAGCTCAAAAGCTCCCAATCGTTTGTTTGCAGTTTCTGTGAGAGTCCATGCTTCTGTCCCATATAAAAGAACTGAGAAAACATAACATCTAAGTATTCGAGTACGAAGCTGCAAATTTAAACTCAAATTACAAAGTACTTTCTTTAGGCGGTTAAATGCACTCCGCGCCTTTTCGATTCGAACTTTTATTTCCTGTGCATGGTTCCATCTCTCGTTTAACGTACATCCCAAGTAATTAAACGCCTGTACTCTTTGTAAAGGGGATTGATTTATGTGGAAATTCACGTTTATGTTGGCATTTTCCTCATGATCATCACTTTTGTTTTACTTATGTTAAGCCGCATACCGTAATTTTTACTAGTTTCTGTTACGCGGTCTATTAATCTTTGCAATCCTTCTGAAGTGTTGGCCAGCAGAACCGTGTCGTCCGCATATCTAATGTTGTTGACTATCTCTCCGTTTATTTTGATTCCATCTTCTGCACCCTCTAGGGCTTCTTTGAAGAGGTTTTCAGAGTAGGCGTTAAATAACATCGGGGACAATACGCATCCTTGTCGAACACCTTTGCGGATGTGAAATTATTCTGATGTTCTGTCCCCTATACGGATTGTGGCTCTTTGTTGCCAGTACAAGTTGGCAATGATTCTGGTATCACTGTTATCTATTCCTGCTGATTTTAATGTTTGTATTAATTGCTCGTGTTTTACGCGGTCAAACGCTTTTTCAAAATCAATAAAACATGCATATATATCGTAGTTGACATCACGCGCTCTTTGTATTAGTACTTGTATCGAGAATAAGGCTTCCCTTGTTCCAAGGCTATCTCTGAAACCAAATTGCGATTCGCCGATATTTTGTTCTAACTTGCTGTATACACGTTGGTGGATGATGTGTAGAAAAACCTTTAGTATATGGCTCATTAGACTAATTGTGCGATGATCTTCACATTTCTTGGCCCCTGGCTTTTTTGGTAATGGGATGAACGTAGAGAGTAACCAGTCATTGGGCATCTTTCCTGTTTCGTATATTCTATTGAACAAATCTAATACGGTCTGCGTGTGTTCTTCTTCCAATAACTTTAGAAGTTCTTCATGGGTTTCATCTGGTCCTGCTGACTTGTTGTTTTTTATTCTCTTGATGGCTTTCAACAACTCTGGTCTAGTTATAGTTGGTCCTAATGTACCAACTATTACATCAGCGTCATCTCTATGTTCATCCGAAAATGATTCCTCCATGTACTCTTTCCATCTTTCTAGTATTTTCTCTTTGTCGAATATTGCTTTATTATCTTTGTCTGTGACTATTCCATTGGATTTTGTTCTTACTATTCCTGCAGTTTCCTTGATTTTTTTATGTAGGTTTAGTGTATCATGTTTTCCCTCTAAGGTTTCAATTTCTGCACATTTGCTTCCTAACCAGGCTTCTTTCGCTTCCTTGATTTTTTGTCTAATAATATCGTGCATTCGCTTATAATTTAGTTCACTTTTATTTCTATATCTGCGCCTTTCTTCCATAAGATCTAGTATTTCGTCCGTCATCCAATCATTGTTTTTCTTTCTTGGGTTCTTTGCTAGCTTATTCTTTGCAATGACGTTCAGCGTTTCTTTAATTGTTTCCCATTTTTGTTCTATATCGTTGCCCGTACTTATATTGATTTCAGAGAATTTTTGATTTAGCTGTTGTTTTACTTCCTGCCGTACATTCTCTGTTTTCAGTTTCTGTACATCTATTCTTGTTTGTCTCGTACCACTTGCCGTTGCTTTCTTTAATCGTAACGTGAATACAGCTAGCAAGTGATTGTGGTCAGATGGAACATCTGCGCCAGGGTATGTTTTAACCGATGTAATCGAATTGCGGAATCGTTTGTTTATCATTACGTAATCAATCTGATTTCTTACAATGTTGCCGTTTCTATCAGCGGGGGATTTCCATGTATATAATCTTCTGCTTGGTAATTCAAAATAAGTTTCATAATAGAAAATTGTATTTCTTTACAAAACTGTACCAGCATTTCTCCACGCTCATTACGTATTCCAAGACCATATGTTCCTACTATTCCTTCGGTTGCTTCGTTGCCAACTTTAGCGTTTAAATCTCCCATAATTAAGGATACGTCTTCTTTCTTTGTATATTTTATTGCTTTCCTTACGTCGTCATAAAATTGTTCAATGACTTCATCATTGCTGTCTGTTGTTGGCGCATAAGTTTGTATTATGTTCAAACTACAAGGTTGTGCATTTATTTTTTACATAGCAACTCTATCCGATATTAGTAGGAATCCGCTTACTGCTTTTTGAACGTCCTTTGTAATTATAAAACCAACTCCATTGCGATGTTGCGGACTATCATCACCAATATAGTATATTTGATGTTCATCTACCACACACGTTCCTTCGCCTGGCCATCTCATGTCGCTGCATCCCAATATGTCAATATGTAGCCGTCGCATTTCTTTAACCACGTTGGCTGCTTTCCCTGCTTGGAACATGCTTCGTATATTCCACGTGCCTATGTTCAGTTTTTGTTTGAGTTTTAATTTTGGGGCAATATTTTCTCTTATTTAACTTACAACTACTCAATTGTTACAGAGTAATAATCAAATATAGCAAATGCAAAACATTTTTAAAGCGATTTCAATCATTGATAGAGCATCGGAATTCATGGAACCAAATCTTCCAGCCAATAACTTTTCAATTTTCTGTTTTTCATAAGATAGTTTGGTAGTCTAGCTATTAGTTTGTTGGAGTATCCTTTTTGCATAGCAGTGTTTGTATTTAATGACGTATAACCTAACTACATTATGTGCCTATGGCACTTTGAAGTCGTCATACTATATAGAGTTTGTTGTCATACGTAAGATGTTTTATTGTAATATTTCTGTGTTTGGGGGTTTACTACAACCTTATAACTTTACCCTATGTGCCTACATGGGCTTCAATGTGACTTTGTAAATTATTAGTTTACTTTTCAAACTGAGCTGACTCTTTCCACTAATCAGCCAAATCTTTTGTTCTATAATTAAGTTAATTTGTTGCTTTTCCATGTTAATATTTTCTTTAGATAATTTTTAGGATTTTCTTTTTTATTGTTTTGGGGTCACTACTTACAGTATATTGTTGGCAAGAACTAAATTTGGTTGTCAATGTAATTGGAAGCAGATTTGTCAGTATTAACTATAATTCTAGATTGTTTTGGCCAATCTTACAGCTGGTTTTGTAGGTTTTTCTATACAATTTGAGAGTTTACAACAATTGATAAGAGTACCACGTTAAGTGAATATAGGTACAGTCCCAACACGCTTTCTTGCGGTTATATTGAGTGATAGTCAAATAATTGTTGAATTCTATTTGGAAATATGTAATTTACATAGTATTTCATTAAAATATAGTTAGCCACGTAAATTACTTTTCAACTCATATAGCAGTTTTTCGTCAAAAGCTTGCATACCTGCATAATTAATTTTCTTCCAGATTCTTTTTAATCTTACTGACCATTTCATGAAATTATACTGTAAAGCTAAACTGACATTTTGATATTAGATGTTCGTTGTTTACATCACAGTTATCTTAAACAAAAGGTTGTCAAATATTTTTGCCCTACTTACCTGAAGGATGACGTCATATTTAGTGGTTCCTCTAAATTTTTAGATAATTTTCATTAAATTTAACTACAACACAATATATAACTTAAAATACTTTTATTAAAAAGCATTTTAGAACTTTTGTCACTATTAATTCATACCTAGTCAACTTTTACGAGTTAGCAATCTTTATGTTGAAAGGATTTTTTTCGGTAAGAAATATTTTATTATTAGTTTTTTGGATTTTTTCTGTAGCCTTCTACAGTGGCTAGTCCTCTAGAACTGATATAGTAATATAGTGTTGCAACGTTTCAATTCATAATTTTTGTGGGATTGTATGAAGTGTGTGTGTGTGTGTAAGTTTACTCAATATTCTTTTACCTTCGGGGTATCGTGCTTTATTTGATATTACTTTTGTATTCTTCAATGTTTTATTTCCTTTTTAAAGTCTATTGCCATGACATTTTATATGTAAACTTTAGTTGATGTTTTCATTAATGAACTATTCAAACCAGATGGTTTGTTTAAAATTACAGATGCCCTGTACCTGTACTTACCGTTCTTATAATAGCCCTATGGTCGGAATTTTGGTCAAGGGTTGGCTTCATATATAGAACATTCCTATTGTAACATTAAAATCCAATGAATCTGTAATGCATGTTGGCTTTCTAGTTAACAAATATTAAGGGTGCATTACGGCATACTCTTTGGTTAAAGTTAATATTGATTTGTAGATAACATTTTTTTATATTATTTATTATATTTATTATATATATTCTCGTAAATATCTCGCCACTGAGATGGTAGAAGACGGCCTTCCAATATTTTTAATTTTTTTATAGCTTTTCCAAGTATCGGTTAGTGAGATATGATCTGCACAAATAGTAGTAACAGTGTGGAAGATTCTTCTTAATTTTGAACAATAACCCCAGATGCCAGAACCTTATCGAATGCCAGTATTACGTCTAAGAACGCGGCAGAACTGGTCTAGGTCGCTGTACAACTTTAATTTATAAATTATTTTATTGTACACAAAAATAATTATGCTCTTTATATATACTAAAATATTTTATAACACATTTTATTGGATCGTCTGGAAAGTTGCATGCCGATTATTAAGCAAAATTTTTATGTACGGATGTTTATTTATTCAACTGCGCATTCACCATTTTGTTCAAGAACCTTTCTCTATATTTCATGCAACTTAATGATTCCATCATTTCACGACTTATTATAAATAAAAATCTAAAAATGCAATGTTTGGTCAATATGACAAATTTGCTGGGTAGCCAAAAAAAACATAAAATCTATATCTTATCCTGATTAAACACGACGAATTTCCTATCAGCCAAATCCAGGTGTTTTTTCCTGAATTGTTATCTTTAGTTCGTCCAATTGCGACAAGTATTTATTTCAGTTTATCAACTAATAGGTGCACAATTTTGCTTTCGCCGTTGTGATGGTGAAAATAAATAGATGTAGACGTCATACAATAAGCTTGGACATTTGTCAACATAACCCCATCAAAACATTAGTCGATTTGTGTCCGTATCGTAAAGCTATTCTCGATAAAAATACTCGTCATTTTCAGGATTTAATTTTCTGCTTCAAATATGAAGAAATATGCGACTGAGGCTTACCGAATTCTCTCAAATACTTATGGCAAAACGGCTATTAGTGAAAAAATGTGTTGTAGGTGGTTTCAACGGTTCCAGAACGGTGTTTTGACATCAAAGATCGGCGTGGCGGTGGAAGAAAGAAAATTTTCAAAAATGCGGAATTGGAGGCATTACTTCATGAAGACTCGTGTCAAACGCAAGAACAATTAGTAGGATTATTAAAAGTGACTCTACAAGCCATTTCAAAACGCATCAAAGCTATAGGAATGATTCAGAAACAAGAAAATTTGGTACCACATGAATTGAAGCCGAGGGATGTTGAACGGCGTTTGTTTGCTTGTGAACAGCTGTTTGAAAGGTAAAGACGGAAGAGATTTCTGCATCGCATTGTGACTGGGGACGAAAATTGGGTTTATACGATAATCCCAAGCGCAGAAAATTATGGGGACTTCCTTATCATGCTTCCACGTCGACGGCCAAACTGAATATTGACAGCTCTAAGATCATAGTCTATATTTTATGGGATCAGCTCGGTTTAGTGTATTATAAGCTGCTAAAAGCGTCTGAAACAATCACAGGCGATCTGTATCAAAAGCAATAATTGTGTTTAAGCCGAGCATTGAAAAACAAACGGACGCAATACAACAAGAGACACAATAAAGTGATTTTGCAGCATGAAAATGCTCTACTCCATGTCGCAAAGTTGGTCAAAACATACTTGAAAACGTTAAAATGGAAAATCCTACCCTATCTTGCGTATTTTCCAGACATTGCTCTCGCTGACTATCACTTGTTTCGAACAATGGCACACGACCTGACTGACCAGCACTTACGTTCTTTTGAAGAAGTCAAAAATTAGATCGATACGTGGATCGCCTCGAAAAATGAGCAAAAAATGAGAGAAAATAGTGACCAGCGATGGACAATATTTTGAATCGTAAATGTATAACCAGATTTTTACAATAAAGCCTCCAATGTCGGACAAAAAGCGGCGGAAGCAAAGTTGTACACCTACTAGTTCTATATTAGAAGGATTCCTTTTCAGTCCCACCAAATACAAACCATAACTTACTTCGAATTAAGATCAGCTTTGGAGCCAGCTAATGGTGGTTTATTTCTTGTACTCCAGGACCTTTTTGCCCAACATTATCGTAAATGATTAATTTTTTTTTGTGCGTCACTAATTACCTTAAAAATCTTTGCGTTTTCGTTGCGTTTATACAGCAAATCACAATGGAAATGCAGTTCACTAATTTTTCTCAATCCAATTATCAGGAACCCAAACATAGTGGCGATTTACGTAACCAAACTCTACTAAATGCTCTTGGACTAAATCTCTCTGCTAAATCTCATATCAAGTGTCATGGGTTATTCTGGATAAGTGTCTTTATTTAACCATCGCCTTCTAGTGAAGGATCTACCCAAGCGTTGTTGGTCTTAAAAGCAAAATAACCAACTCTAAACTAAGCGAACCACTTTTTAACAATTCTTTCAGCTAAATAACTATTTCTGTAAACACAACATATTGTTTTTATTGCTTGTATGGCATATGTGCCTTTACCATAATAGAAAACCATTAAATAATATATATATATATATATATATATATATATATATATATATATATATATATATATATCGGTTTATACCACCCTGTGCGGCTTTCCGGTTCTCAAACGCCACATGTCTCGGTTTTGAGCATATTCCGTTATTCCATGATCTTTTAGGTCTTCCTCTTTTCCGTTTTCCTGGGGGAGTACATTTGAAGATTCGTTTCGGCCATTGTTGGTCATCCATCCTCATCAAGTGTCCAAACCATTTTAGTCCTCTCCTTTCAATTCTGTCCATTATTGTGTCTGTGGCACTCATTCTACGTCGTATTTCATCATTTGTAAGATGTTCCCTTCTGGATACCAGCGCGCTTCTTCTAAGGTAGTCCATCTTTACGGCCTGTAGTTTTCTTTTATATTGATTGTTAATTGTCCACGTTTCACAACCATAGCACAACACTGATTCTACCAATGAGTTATCTGGATGTATTTTAACTTTCCTCAAGATATGCTTATCCCACCATATCGAATTTAAGCTTCCTAGTACTTTACGGCTGGTCTCAATTCTGGTTCTTATTTCATCCTGGCCTACCCCGTTAGTAGTTATTAAAGTTCCTAATTATTTAAATTGTTGAACTTCTTTAATTTCTTCCGTATCATTTACCATCACTTGAAAATTAGCATTGGTGTTTATTGATATATATTCTGTTTTTTCTATGTTGATATTTAGGCCCCATTTTTCGTATGTTTTATAAAGTCTTCTCAGCATAAATTCTAGGTCATAAGCATCCCGTGCAATCAAAACCTGGTCGTCAGCGAAGTTAAGATTGAATAAATGGGTATCGTTAACTGGTGTGCCCATTCCCCTTACATAATTTTTCCATTTTTGTAGGACTACTTCTAAATATGTGTTGAAAAGCAGTGGGGATTGCGTACAGCCTTGTCTTAGACCTTTCGTTGGTATAAATGGTTCCGAAACTTCCTTTCCATTTTTTATATAAGCTTTATTATCTCTAGAGATCTCTTTTATGATGTACATAAGTTGTTCATTTATATTCATAGTGTATAAAGCTTTCCATAATTTACTTCGAGGTACTGAATCGTACGCTTTTTTCAAATCGATAAATGCTAAATGAGTTTCTTCTCCCACTGCTATTCTTTTCTCTATAAGTTGTTGTAGCACGAAGATGTTGTCAACGCATGATTTACCTCTAGTGAACCCACTCTGCTCGTCACTAATTTTCTCTTCCAAATTTTCCTGTAGTTTGGCCATCAAAACTCTTCCAAATAATCTGCTAAAAGTGCTGTTAATGCTTAAACCTCTGTAATTTCCTGGATCTTTCCGAGACACTTTCTTATAAATAGATATAATAAAAGATTCCTTCTACTGAGTTGGTATTTCGTTTTGTTTAATACAGTTGTTAAAGAGACTTGTTAATCTAGTTACTAAATTATTTCCTCCATATTTAAGTAGCTCTGCCGGGATTTCATCAGGACCAGGCGCTCTTCCAATTTTCATTTTCTTCAGTGCTACTTGGATGTCGTTTTCAATTATTAAAATGTCTGATTTAATATTCCTTAAAATGTTACTGTCGTCTAGGTATTCAGATCTGTCTTCCTTTAATAATTTATTAGAATGTGTCATCCAAGTAGGTGTATTAATATATATTTGATTTATATTACTATTGTCTGACTTTAGCGTTTTTAAGCATCACCAGACTTCTGTAGATTGCGCTCCCCCTAGCATGCTATCAATTTCTATGCATTTGTGTTCCCATGTAGCATTTTTATATTTGGAAATTTCTCTCTTTGTTATTCTGTTTAGATGTTTATTTTCTTACAATGCTTCGGCAGTCTTTAAGGCTAACCATTTATAGTATACGTTGTTTTTCATTTGAATATAGTTATCTATTTTTTCATTCAACAGAGAGGATTTCTTCTTCTTTCCTTTTCTATTCTTCCCAAAGCTTCAGTTGCAGATTGGTGAATTAATTCTGTCAGTTTAGTGTGTTCACTTTCTATGTCATTACTCACCATATTTGCTTGTAATTTCAGTTTTAATTTGTTGCTGTATAGTTGACGAATACTGTCTTGCTTAAGTAAGTGAAGCTTATATTTTAGATACGACTGTGTAGTTGCACTTGTTGATTATGTTACTTGTTCTTCTAATTGAATTGGAGGTATTATAATTTTTGCTGTAAGTAGATAATGGTCTGAGCCACGATTGGCTCCTCTTTTTACTCGTACGTTTTGTATTTTGGTGTTTGGTTATTGTCTTGTAATGATGTAATCTAAAATAGATTTCTGATTTAAGGAAGGTCTCTCCCATGTATACTTATGTTCGTCTTTATGATCAATAAATGTGTTATAAATTTTAAGATTATATTGTTGACACATATTTATTAGTCTCCCTCCGTTCTCATTCTCTGTTGGTTCACCAAATTGGCCTACTACATCGTAATAGTTTTCGTATTCCCACTCTTGCATCCATATCCCCTGCTACAATCACTTGTTGTTTATTTTTAATTTTGTCCAGTTGTTCTGTTATCGTTTTATAAAATTCTTCCTTCAGGTTGGTTGATGCGTCCTCTGTTGGAGCGTAGAGTGATAATATTATCAGTTTTTTGCTGTTGATTTTGATTTTGAAAAAAATAATTTTTGGCATTTCAGTCACTAAAAATTAGAAAGTTTGGTTGAATTAGTATTAGCTAAGGTTTGATTCATTAGTGAGCTATAAATTGCTGTAGTTCACATAGTTTTGAGAAATATTTGTGTTTTTATTATTATGTTCTATAGTTTTTCTATGATATATAATAGTGATTGTAGTGGTAACAGTGAGCCCCGAGTGACTTCCACCAGAATAATTGGTAGAATGTGTTTTACGAGAGGTTGTCCTCAAAACAACAGTTTTAGCATCCTAGGCTGACAAAATGTCAGCCGTCTTTCCAAAAATTTTAGCAAGGTGGGAACATGGAGTAATTTATTTACAAATGATAACAGTGGGATAAGTCGGTGCGGTGACCTTTCAAAAGTAAGATATGCATAACGTACCAGACGTGCGCTCAGAGCTCAGCCACGCCACATTTCATATCAGTTGTCCTTGTTTACTTTCTATTCAAATATACAGTAGGTAGTTTTGATGCTGCACTCAATATTGTGTGAACTTGTTGATTGCTGGTGTTCATCTAAATAGAATTATGCTGTTAAGTACGAAAACGTTTTTAAACTGGTTTAATCTGGTTAATTTTTCTGTTTTCCGTTTGATCGCCAACTTATGCACTTATAACGGCTGCTTTATTTATTGACTTTAAACAATTGCTTGGCATTGTGTTAAATTCATAATTATTGGCACATCTTAAATAAAGTTTCTTTGACTATGAATTATTCTTATACTTTATTTTTATCAATTTGTGGGAAACAGTGCATTCTTCATAATTTATTAGGTAACTTTCCGTTGCATATACCACAAGTTGCTACTGTATCCTTGAATGTTATACACATTTTTGAGTTATCCGATTTCTCACAGTTAACATAGTAAAATGGTTTTGTGTATTAGACGTTTGAGTGATCATCATATTGACACCTAAATTGTATTATCACTTTTTGATTCTAGGTAGTCCACCTTTGATTTTTTATTATTGCAATAATAATGGATCATAAATTTCTCTATTACTGATAAACACTCCTTGCTGTTTCTGTCTTAAAGTTGTATATAAAGTAATATTTCTAGCTACGTCTTTTTCTTATAACTCGGTTTTTATCTTTTATAGCGATGTAGAGTAATAAAAGTGTTTTATAGCTATCTTCTGTTTGAGTTTCTTACAGAGCTGGTTAATTAGCATTTTGTTAGTTTTTTTATATTTCTTGCTAAATATTTAGTAAAATTTGTTTTGTTTTCTGTAACTAGAGCCAAAATGTTGGTCATTTTCTTTTAGCTCGTTACTTATTGGTGAATATTTTATTAGGGGCATCAGAGAGTTTGTTTGTAGTCTTTATTTAGAAATAGTAATAAAAGTACATATAGCTAATCAATCATATAATTAGTAAAACCTTTAATAAGTTTTTCTATTTCCTATTTCCCTGGGCTTACAAGCGAAACTAAATGACACTATCATGATAATTAAATATATTCTTTTCTGTTTTCTTCTTATATCTTGTCCTTTATCAAACGTTGGTTATAATATTGGATATAATAACTTTATATACAACCGCGCGAAATAATGACAACGTTGATCTATGATATCAGTCTTGCAGGTTTTGTAGTCAAGGTGCCCATCTTTGGTCTGGGCCTCTTTTTTTATTTATCTTGCTTTACATGACGAGATGCAAGATATTATATTAAATGAAAATTTGGGTTACATGCCCGAAATATTTGAGTTTTCTCTAGAAAGTGTTAAGGAGATTTAAAAACGTAATGAGGTATCATGGGCTAAAGTATTTTTCGTGACCTTTAATGCTCGAGGACGAGCATTATTATAGTGAATTATTGTGCCTCTTCTGTAACGAAGTGTAAAAAGCTTTGATAACGCAGATTTATTTAGTCTCTCCAAATGTTGACAATAAAGATCTGAAATAACTATTTGTCCAGGTTTTAACAATTTAAGGTACACTAAACGTACAAAAATGTTCTCTATCTAAATTTGGCTTTGGAGTTTCTTTTGGTTGCCCCTCAACAAATAATCATTGCTTCACACGACCAAGAAACAGTGCATTTGTTAGCAAATGTAGAACCCATTTCCCCGCTTGCCATTTGTTTTTAAATATTCTTGTATTGTTAACCAAGAATACTACGCTAGAAATCTCTTCGTTCTATTGAACGATCGTTTTCAAAACGCTGCAATTAACAATGCTCAGTTCTTAAACTAAAATGACTTTCACGAAACATCTTTTTTTTCACCACTTTCTAAATATACGTTTAATTTTGATATACTTTACAAAGCAATATTGCTAGTTGTTTTATAATTACTATTAATTTTTATTCAATTAATGTAGCAATATTATAACCACAACAATCAAAAGACTAAAAAGAAAAAATACTTTTAGACATCTCTGATATTTTTATTTTGCCAGACGATTGGTTTATTTTGACTTTCATTAATGTCTATCGATATTTGTGTCGACTTGTGGGTTATATTACATAAAATAATGTCGTGTGCATTTTCTTACTCTTTAACAACGACTTTGTTCGTTTAGAAAAACATTTATTTCTCTCTATGATCATTTTAATTAATTTGTTTTCTTATAACTTTTGCAACTTTTTTAATAATATAACTAAAATTGAATTAAGATTTGATTTTTGTATAGTAAAGGTTAGAAGTTGGTTTTGGTGTTGATATTTATTGGTTATGGGGGTTTGTTCTCTTGGTAACTAACTTGGAAGTATTTGTGGTATTGTTGAACTTGCAGGAAGATAAAACACCTGATTTTAGTACATGTGGGGTATTATATTTATTGGTTGCATTGCGTGCATTTACAGTTAGTGATCTAAAATTTGTACCAAATTACATTGAAACGTGTTAAAGTATACGTATGATTTTAAATGTAATTTGATCTTCAGTTACATTACTATTTAGAGCTGATGCACTTCATTTAAACATTCAAAACAGAAAATTCAATGTCCTTCCCCTTTTTTATTCAACAAGTGCAGAGTATTATTTATCATTTAATTGATAGATGTAAAGATACGCTGCTCTGTAAGACATAATACCTGTAGAAAACTTGCCAGTGAAAGTTAGGCGAATAATGACTCATAAGATAAATGCGCTTACAGGTCCAAACGTTTTGCATAATGGCTTAAAAATAAACAAAGTGTCAGTGTATTGGGTACGCCTGCAGTTGATACTGGAGCAAAAATTGAACAGATTTAACATTTTCTTTACATAACCAACAATTACTACAAAAGAACAATAAAAGACTGAAAAAATATTAGAGAACACTCTCACTTCCCCCTTCACTCGTTTTATTCGTCACGCATGTGTTTCTAGAATTAAAATACTATACAGGTGATGGGCAATTGAATACTTAAAAAAAGTGTAACGAGCTAAAGGGTGATCTGCTCCTAGTCACCGTACAAAGAAATGATTGCGAAAATTTTTCGTGGAGTAAGGCAACCGTCTCGCGCAAAATAAGGCAGGTCACTACGTCCTGCTGAAACTAGAGCAATAGTAAATTAATCGGAGTGATAACAGATAACAAAAATGTTAAAAATAGGCCTATTAACTTCAAAACAAGAAATGTCGCCCAAATAAATTCAACTCTCTTTGTGGAAGCTAATGGAAGAAAAGAAAATTTTAATTTGTTTTAGATATATAAATAGTTGATGCTGAAACATTGTTACAATATAGCAATATGGTGTAGGCCACATTGTATAAAATAAATAGTTTGTAACATTTTTCCTATAATTTTAGAAACATCCCAAATAAATACAAGAGGAAAATTAAGTGTCTAAGAAGTTATGTCACTTATTTCTCAAAGGCTTTTGATTATCTTTAACACTAATAACAGTGGTACATTAGATATGTCAGAACAGTTCTAAAATATAACACTAAATCCTGTAAAGAGTGAAAATTACAGCCCCATTCGGTGTTTTAAGCCGTTATCAAATTTTGCTTTCACCTCCTAAATGATGGATGGCCCCAACACACATCCACTTAATAAACTTCATTATTTTGGAACCAGAGTAAGCTCTCATAATTCATTTTGTACCAGCTTTTCACATTATCTTTTTCGCGCGATTCTTTTAACAGAAATATGCTTTAACTGTTAGCAACGCCGCTTTCGTAAAAAGCGGCCAAGTGCATGCTGTAGGTGTTTCAGCAAATGGCGCCCGCTAATTGCGTAAAGCAAATGAGCGGAAGTGTTCACGCCGAGGGCGGACACGATTAAATCCTTTTTGAGGCTTGAAATTTAATAACGTCTGTTTGTTTTACTTTAAAGCACTTGCTCGTTTTCCCGGCTCTCTTCATTGCGCCGGGGCCGAAATATTGGCATCGCCGGCGCCGCCGCCGATACATTTTGAGATTTTCGGGCTCCAATTTTCCACGCTCCGCCGGGCGCACTTCTAACTCCGCAACTGTAGTTTTTATTACTTCGCAACAGGCCAGTGTCAGCCCATCAGGCGGGCGCGAAGATAGGTTTAGTCCGCGCACACCCTTTTCGAGCCATTAGACGTGGCCGTTAGAGATATGGTGGGTAGTGTAACAAAATATAAACGGGAAATTCATATATTGCGCACACGGGCTCCTTGCGATTCAATTTCTGCTAAAAGCAAGCACCTTTGATGCTCTGGAGCTCAAAGTAAATATTGTTCGTCTTTGGATTGCAGGCTAGGGAAACTCGTTTCGGCAGCCGGCATGTCAAAGCTTTCATTTTTTAATTTCCAGCACATTGTCTTTGCATTGCTATATACATAAAAAATTTTACATTTTTATTTTTGTGTTACTAATGTGTAGACCGAGATATTTGATTAATCTCACACTAATATTTTAGAAATTTCTCAATTGATGTTTGAGAAAAATGAACGTTTATTTATTAAAATGCGTGAATTGCAAGTATGAGGTTCTAGAAAAAGTGTAAATAATTCTGCGATGGGGTAGTCCAACTTGTAAATAACGTGAAAAAATGATGAAAAGAACTATAAAAAGGCATAAAGGCAGCTACCACAAGAAATAAAAATGAAGCATTTTTATGCAACTTAAAAACAGCGAGGAAAATTAAATGCGTTATTGTATCTTTATTAATGGTCCAGAAAATAAAAAAACTAACATCTCGTCAAAGTAAAAAAGGCGATGTAAGCATATCTTTTCTTCTTCTTTCTTTATTAGCTTGTTGTCATCCACGTTGTATGTTGGACATAGACTATTTCTTTATTTTTTTGTGTCGTTATTTTGGGTTACCCTTATCTAGGCTAAACCTACTATCATCTTCAAGTAATCCTTTCATCTAGTTCGCGAGCAGCCTACGTTTTTTTCTACCAGTCTATGGTCTTTATTGTTGTATTTTCTTATTCTATATTTCTCCATTTTAGAGATGCTACATATCTTTTAACATCTATAAATTTTGTTTTTCTCTAATTCTTTTATTTATTATTCTATATTTTAATTTTACATTCAACATTTGCATTTCCGTGGCTCGTTAGGTTCTAGAAAGTTTTTCCATTAATAATCGTGTTAAAGTCCATGTCTGTGCAGCGTAAGTAAGTACTGAAAGTAAGCATTGGTCGTATACAGATTTTCTCAGTTTTAAAGGTATTTTTTGGTTTTTCATAATTTAATTTTGTTTTCTAAAGCTTGACCATGCTTAGCGTATGCGTCTGTCAATTTCTAAGCTTTGATTTAATTTTTTACATACCATAATCTGTCCTAAATAAATACATTGTCGTACTTTCTCTGTGTGTTGGTTATTTTTAACTCAACTTTTTCCGATTTAACTTTTAATTCTTCTAACATAGTTTATAAATCTCCAAATAAATCTGATATGACTACTACATTATTTGCATATGTTAAATGGTTGAACATCTTTCTATTTATGGTTGCCCCTTTATACTCCCATTTAAGGTTTTTAAAACATCTTCAAGTGCTGTAACGAATAATTTTGGGTTTATCGAGTCTCACTCTACGACCGATAGGACTGTTTTTGGTGTTTTTGTATAGCCGTTTTACAATTGTTGCTTGGTCAAAGATGAAATGAATAATTTGAGAATATCAATGGTTCACTCTACTATTTTGTAATGCTTTTTTCATTGACCACAGTTCAATTAAACTAAATGCTTTGTCGTAGTCGACGTAAGCTATGTGTAAAGAAAAATTGTAATTTGTGACTTTTTCTATAAGTATTCGGATGGTCATTAGTGCTGAAGTTTTCCCAAATCCCGCTTACTCAATCGTGTAATAAAATAACCTATTTATTAAAATCTTAGTAAAAATTTTATATAATTGGGGCAGATATCGGTCCATAATTGTCAAAATTTATTTAATCTCCTTTTTTGAATATAAGAATCGCTAGAGAATTATTACAATCCTTAAAAGTTTTTTCTTCAAGTAAACATTTATTGAAGAATGTTTGCAGTACTTTGATTATTGTAACACCACATTCTTTTATTAGTTCATCCCTTACTTTATCGGTTTTTGATTGTGTTAAACTCTATTTATGCTTCACTAATTTCCGGAATGCCCTCTAAAACTATAAAAACATTATTGAAGAGAGAAGCAAAAATATAAAAAGTATAATATAAGTAGGTAGATGAAGTATTACAACAATTAAGGATAGAAAAAAAAGAAATAAGCAATACCGTATGTCGTTAAAAATAAATTTAAAAAAAATAGCAAACGTAAATTAAGATGTAAAGATATGGGAAGTCATATCTAACAGAAAACTCCTACATTCATAAGTATAAGTGGCAAGCATAATACAGAAAAATATTGAGAACTTACTGTTATTACAAAACCAAATGCACAAGTATATTTGGTACCATAATGCCACTATTCACACGGCTATGTTCATGAAATAGTAAAATATCAGTATTAGAATGACTCTGTATTTTAACTGACTTTAATGTAGTTTACAAAATATGGGGTAGTTCATTAGAAAAGCTTTTAAGGACAACAATACAAAAACGTAAATGATTGATTGCAGGCATTAAACAAACCTGAAAGGAAGTTGCTGAATTTTCTTTATTAGGCACTCCTTGGCTAAACATTTGAAGTAATGAACACAAAAGGCTTTAATAAACAGTATTAAAAGTACGCGATCTTATTTTCTATAATAATTTGCAATTTGTTAAATGTAATTTATAACTAGCTCATATATAGAAGCTAATTTCACGTAGAAAATCTTGCATTCCTTATTATATAGGTTTAGAATGTTTTATCTTCGTCATTTTAACGCTAGATCCAGTTGATTTATCGTCTGCTAGTTGATCCCTAAATTGGAAATGGCGTATGACGAGTGAACGATTTTAATACCATTTATAAACATATTTTTATGGTAACGAAACAAAGATGTACGATTAACTGTATTAATTGAATAAATATAGTAAAGTGAAATATCAAAGATACATATCTACGTAATGTTAAATCTGTAATCAACTGTTGTAGATAAATCGCAATTTCTTTCTACTATAATAGTGATAAAACGCTGTATTCTGCATCACGTATTTTTAACCAATCTAAACAAAACTCTATTACGCTCTGGATTGATTACATGAGTTAGAAAATTACAATTATAACAAAGTAGTAACAAAATCAGTCTTACTTGAAATTAAATATGTAAAACAATCTTTATTGTTAATTAAAGGTAATTTATTTTAATGATTTTCTCTTTGCTACACAATTTTTCTGTTTTATTGAATTTTTAAACTTTTGTACAATATGATGTTTCGTGTATACATATTTTGTAAAATGTTTGACAGTATTTGAGGCATCTGAAATATTCTTTACTATACGTGATTGATTATATGGTATATTTTGGTTGTTCTCTATAAGCAATGTAGTTTTCACTACTACATGGGGAGATATTTACAAAACGTAACGAGTAATAAAATAAATAGCAAAATATTTTACCTGAAGTAAGGTGTAGAAAAACGAAAACTGAGAAAAAGGAATGTGAATGAAAAAGCTCTTTTATAATTACTAAACACAAATAACTGATAATTGAAGAGGATTTTGAATAAATTCCCACAAAAAAGCCTACATTGTAAACGACATTATAAACGAAAATTATTCACAACAGTCGTAATACATGGACACACAGTAAAAACGAAATAAATATGGAATTAATAAAATATAGTGAGAATACATATGTCTACTCATACAAAAGATTTGAAAAAAAGAGAAGCTGACGTTGAGGACAAAAATAATAACTATGTATAATAAGGGAGATCATCAGGAATGTAAGAATTACCGTGGAATCGCCATATTACACGAAATGCAATATGATGATATCAATAAGCTTTCATCAAGATTTCATCCAAGGGAAGATCAACAAACGACGCAATTCATGTCTGAAATCAAATCATCAAAAAACACTAAAATATGAAATAGATGGAAATAGTTTAGCGCCATTGACAGAGAAAAACTTATGACAACATTGAAAGAATCAGAAACATCAGTGAAATTAAGAAGAACAATAACATTTGGCTTAAGAAACAAGGGAATTTAAAATAAATAACAAAGTTAAACAAGAAGATAACTATGTGCAATAGTTTATTATGGATCTAAAGCATATAACTAAAAAATATACATAGCTGTTATACGAATTTAACCAGACTAATTAATCGAATAAGCAGATGAAATTGTGTTAGTAATAAATAATAGTGGAAACTAAAATTATAAAATTGGGAAAAGAAATCCAAACGGGAAAAATAAAAATATTAAATTATGTTTTTGAAAACGTTGACAAAGTGCTAGGTGTTATATCTAACAATGGGGAAGGGGAAGTAGAAAAAAGATAATATAGTAGCAGCACATCGAGGTTTTCATGCTAATAAGAGTGTATTGAGAGTTAAAATCATTAAGAAACCCAAATAAAGAATTTATAACACCCTAATAAGACCTGTATTAATATAAAGTGTATAAATTACAACAATGACAAAGAAAAATGTAAACCCAAGAAACAAGGTTTATATAACCAATACTGGTGCTAATAAAAATATCAGAAAACCCGTATAAGGTAAGAATGAATCAAGGAATACGAGAAAAAATACAAGCGAAGAAGTATTATTAAAAAAATAAAACAATAAAGGGCAAAATAGTTAAGGCATTTTATGAGAGTTGTGTTATTATTAAAACGTACACTAATAGAAATAAGATAAATAAGGCAGACCAACATCAAGATAACTAGATAAAGTTATGAACAATTTAAAAGCTATATATGAAAAATTATAGTTTAAAATATGCAAAGAAGTGATTATGTCCCCCCCCCTCTCAATGATGTAGAAAGCTTCAAGCAACGTAACTCCTACATAAAGTATGAAACAAGAAATAAAGTCCAACATACTAAATTTGTTATAATTCAACTTAGTTTTAACTTTTTACTAAAAAAGTTATAAAATACAATAAATCAAAATAAAATTAATTAGGCAATAATTTTTTTTCCTTAAACGGATGGTAATAGGACTATTCAACGGATTTAACAGATGGCTGAAATCAACAGCATAAACTATGCGAAGCTCAATGTTTAGATACTTAAAATAGGTATTTAAATTTAAAAAAATATTGCGTTTGCGTGTAAAATGTACTTGGTGTAAGATTTATAAAGGCGAGTTACCCGTGTTATAGCTGCTGATATTATTAAAAAATATAGAGTTTACCTTGCAGTGGCATGAATAATTTACATTGAAAAATACATGATGGTTTTGATTAACTTTACTGCCATTTCTTGGATAACAAGTTTCTCCAGGTAATATAAAATAGTCAAAAGTTTAAATTCTAAAACAAGAACTACAAACAACTAATTTCTACTTTAAATTATATTTAATTTTTAATAAAGACAAAAAAATGTAAAGTTGATGATGGTATATCTTATAAAATGACCACACAATAAAATATTTGTTTTCGTTTCTTGATTTTGTTTATTATTTAGTTAAATAAATATGTTTTAATATACATTTTTAAGTAGCCTACCATAACTGTGAAGACTATGAATCTAGATAATGGTTTTGACGTTATAGTAATTTTCAAATATATGAATCTACTTAGTTTAATAAGTTTTTCCAAGTTCTTTAATAAAATTGGTCGTGTTATTAATGTTATGTTTATTATTGTATAACTTTCTACATGTTAGATAAAATTTGTTTTAAATATAAAAAGAGTTAAAATTGCTCAAAAATCTAAGTTTTACTTTTGAGTGACATCCATAAGAATAATCAAGTTTAACCAACTACCATCAAACTATTAAGTGCAAAAGTTGCATAATGTTAAATTTGTGAAACAGCCATAAAAAATAAGAATCAAAGTATCATGCCTTAATAATTTTTAGACCTGTTTTATACACGATACTTCAAACAAGTAATAAAAAAGATGGAATAGACTACTTAAATTATAGTTTTTGCTATAAAAATGTGAAGCCTTAATAATTTATTTGTGACCTAATGTCAGAAGCGATTAAAGTTTGTCTAAGTGTGACTGTGTAGTAACGCAATATGCGTTAAAAATACTCTAATAAGATGTAGGCTCAGTTGCTCCTATTAATTTATGCACATTTGTATTTTAATCTTCTATACAGGTTTTTATCTTAGTAGCCTTTCAAAGCCTTCCATGCGTGTTTATAATTTAAAAATTATAAAAAAAGTCCGCAAAGTTCCTTTAAAATGTTTGTATCTTATGCGAGGAAGAAAAAATATATAAATATCAACTTGTCTAAAGCAATAATATAATTAGATATTTAGAATAATCTATAGAAACGTTCAGAAGCATCTACTAGCCAGCATTATATTTTGGGTTTTACATCACAATGCATTAACATGGCAGTAAACATCAATAATATATACGTTAAAAAATCTGGAATTTTAATATGGGGTTTAAGGGGGGAAACCAGTTTAGAAGGCTGAAATTTTGGTGTTATTCATGAATTTTTTAAACAGGCAAAGAATAATCAGAAGTTGTTTAAATTTGGAGGGTATTTTATTCGTGTTTTGAAGTACACTATACAATTTTTTCAAGTAATTGCCACCGGAAATAGTGGCGTTAGAACATGTTGTCCATGGACGATTGCCATCCGAGTATTTTGCTGGCGGGCATTCCTGAAGTCGCAATTTTTATCTGTAATCATCACATTCTTTTTTTTTCTTTTAACAACATATTTTGTAAGAGTACGAACCTAATTTTGACCAAAAAAATTGAAAATTACGTATTTTTGAGGTGTTTGAATACAATCTCATGTTTTTATATCATATTTTTTCACCTTTTTTGCATAAAAATTTTTTTTTAATAATAATATAATCCCAGAATTAGGTTCATATGGATTGGAATTGAATAAAGAATATTCACAACAAATTTCAGAACGATTGGTCAGTAACTTTTTGAGCTAGAGTGCCCACCAGTTGAAAAAAAGTCGTTTCGAGAAAAACGCGTTTGAAATAAAATTTAGCGATAACGAGAAATTCAAGGCAGTAATTAATTATATAAACTGCTCATCGGTTAATCAGCTATTCCAGCACCATATAGCAATCCCTCTTCTTGTTCATATGCGTCATTTCGGGCTTGCATCTCCTCTTGACGAGCTATACGAGCTTCCTTCGTCTCCAACGAGCTGCGCCTATTCTGTCTCGTCACGCGCTGACTATCCATGTTCTTGGCGAAATTGAAGCTCTGCGAGCCAACTACGAGTTGTAATTCGTTCATCACCATTACACCATTATAAGGGCTGAATTTCCTTCATTAAATAATGCAGTAGCCAAGAATGCTGCAACCTCGACCACTTTTAGGTCATCATGAAGGTGCTTTGGGGCCAATCGCCAAACGGTTGAATTAAAACTTTCATTGGCGTTCTGCATACGACCGCCTAAACATCTCGTCAGCAAATCGTCTCTCGATAAATCTTCGTATATAGGAAGAATTTCTTTTTGAACGTCGAGGTGTAATGGAGCAGGGTGCCGTTCAGGCTCTGTTCCAAGTGTTTTAGCTTGCTGCCACTTGCACCAGCTGTCTTCTCCCTCTGGACAGTTGTCGTGTTGTGGTTTGTCATTTGTGGATATCATGTGGTGAAAAGTTGCCATTATAGCCTTCTTCATGTCTTTGACGCTGTTTATATTTCTTCGAATCGCTAAGCCATAATACGTGCTGAGCTTCTTCACCAAAACCTCTCAACTTTCCTTTTCCACATCGTTCGTTAAACTCAAGAGAATCTTTCGGATACGCTGACATTTTGACAACACTCGGTAGGAAAGCCGGAGCTGAACTAGCCAAACTCGACGCTCTGTCGAAATATCGTAAACGTTCGAGAAAGGTCTACCCCAGGCCTGCGCGCTTCGGCGCTGAACCGACGGGCGGTCACTTAAGTTCTCATAGCATCGGAACTAATACGAATTTTGCTTTTAAATTTTGACCACATATTCTTGAGTAGTTATACTAAGAATTTATGCAATAAAAAAAGTCTATTTTTTGATCGGTCTAAACTGGTTCCCCCCCCTTAAGTAAAACTCATTAAATCACGCTATCAGAAACACGTTTTACATCATTAATGAATCTAAATTTCTTAATACCAAAGTTAATCGATGCTGTCAAGTTAAGGAGCTTGGATAAAAGAGAAACGAAAAGCAAAATTGTGAAGAATCATACAAAGTCTTAAGTTTTATGAACGGAATAAAACAACGTTTTTTATATGCACGACAACATTGGTGCCACATTACCGCATTCTTTCATTAATATAGAAGCTGAAATTGCTAAATTTTTAAAAAAGTATTCTTTCTTCATCACCTGTTTCAAAAAATAATTCTCCTAGTACTGCTACTACTTCTAGTAGGCAAAATAACATAACCTCTATGCTAAAAATATCTAATAATTTGGGGAAAATAGAAGGAACATCTGATAAATTAAGACAAAAATTACCATAATTACCAGTGAAAGGGTAATACCTTAAAGATCCCTCGGAGGCTGAAGGTTGTTCTGTGCCGGAAGATTACGACAAAGAATGCATTTTAATGATTACATTTTAACGTTCTTAGCAGATAAAATAAAAGCCGAAAGTTTGCATTGCAGTGCCACTAATTAGTGTTTCAGATAAGAAGCACTTTTCTAATGAGTTAAAAATTTTAAAAAAGACAAAGAAAATGTGACAGTTAAACTAATTTTTAAGTGTGACTCCTAGTATTTTACCTGCTAACCCCAGGCGCATTTTTGTTTTACCATACTCTTAGCCTAATATGATGAGAGCATCACTTGTACAAAAAATCGGTCTTAATAATTTGTATGAAAAATTTCTGCAGACGGGGAACTTTCCTCAGACCTGTATTGGTCCCCAAATTGACAATTTCGAAATACTTTATACATGCCAAAAATTTTTACTTGTAACTACAGTTTGCTTTGCTGCCTGTATACTAATTTGACTTTCATTGACTGGTGCTTTTACATTGGCTCTCTGAAAGTTTAATTAGATTCACTATTTCTTTGATCTCACGGCCTCTTACTAATTGCATTTTTTATGACCTTTTTGATGGTTTAGTTTCTTTTGCCAACAGGGTTGTTAATAAATTACAATAATTTTTTTGGTTTATTATTTATGACTGCTTTTTTACATGAGCGACGCTGCAATTTGCTACAATTATTATTTTTGCGACTACCGAGTAACAATTTAGCTCATTTTACTTTCTATGTAAACTAGTATATCTTAAATTAGTGGTATTGTTTGTTATACCACACTAGCTTCAATTTTGTATCTTTATGTAATATAAAATATTAATTAACATTTACAAATTTAGTCCCCTAATTCTTTAATATCCTTTGTGTAACGTTTATTGATATTATTGCTTGTTTATTAAAATGGTTGTTAACACTTAATATATATTTTATATGCCTATTGTAATTATGCATATTTATTTCTGTTATAAAATTTTTATAAATATTCTATTTTTTTATTTTAGTTTTTTTAACTATGCCCATATTTCTACTCTATAATTATTTTTATTTTTATATTTTCTATATCTTCATTCAGATGTTTGCAATTATACACATATCTTTATTTTTATCCTAAATTTGTTATACTCTGTATAGCTATTTTTGTTAAATTTATCACTACATAAAAATATATTAAGATGCTCTAAAATGATGATTGTCTTGTATTATATAGGGGTCGTCAAGACAAATCCAGAAAGTAAATGAATATGATATTAAAATACACAATGAAATAAATCTATTTACTTGAAACAGCACATTTAATGGAAATTAATAGAATTATTGAAAATCATGTTATTCAATCTAGCCCCCATTAGTGGCCCCTTGTCCATATGTGACATTCTTTCATAATGGAGACTCTTAAACTATCCTTGCTGTTATGATACTTCTCAATGACCTTAGTTTCGACCACGCCCCATACGTAGTAATCAAAGGGATTACAGTCGTGGCTGGGGGGTGGCCATAAATCTGAGGACCACTGCTAATAGTAACTGTTGTATAGCTATGCCTGAATCTTCCTTGCGTTGCGGGCCGGAGCAAAGTCTTGATGAAACTTTTGGTTTTGCCGCTAGCATTAGGACTGTAGCTAAAAAGCATTGGCTTCGTGGGTGCGTAGTCACTCACCAGCTCAACATAGTACTTTAGATACCAACCCGCAACAATGCAGAGCTTATTGCTAATGAATTGCGAAACAATTAAAATCAGTTTTAAGGAGCGATAAACCTTGCTACGTGGTTTAGCAATCCTATGGGAATGTCTGGGTTTGATAGATGGTAGAAGAGCGTTTCTCATCCGAGTGTATTGTGCTAATAGTTCAGTTAGTAGTAGAAACATCCTAATTTGGGGTTGTATTTTGTGTTTATTAGTTTCTATAACTAGAAAAATAAATCCTGAGACGTATCTTGATACTCTTGACAATTATGTGTTTTCAACTGTCTGGAAACAGTTAGGGAAATAATCTCTCCTGCACGAATAAGATATCTGCTGTATTCATATCCGCTAAGATTATTTTGGCGTGGTTTGTAGTTTACTGGAGCTCTCATGGAGGTTTGGAAGGAAATTCCCGCTAATATATATCGAAAGCTAATATCAAATGTAGACTGTGACTGATTTTATGGGCGGACCTAGATCCTATTCATACACGCCACATAAATCTTTGATTTCACAACAGTAGGTCTCCGAATATTTTTGGCCGTATAACGTATATTTGAAGTACTTATTTAACTTAATTACATATTTATTTTACAGAAAAGGATACTACAATATATAAAACTTTAATTCAAATTAATTATGCAGCAGTTTGTGAAGAGCAGTTTTAATAACAGAGTAACTTAATCATTATCCTTGATGTTCATAGTTATTTTAAAACAAATAATCGACAGTGACTGTATAATAATGCTTAATTAAAAATTTATTGTTCCCTATAAATTTATTAGAGGTAAAAGATACAACTAACGAGTTTTGAAATGCTTGAGGATATCAAACTGCATTTGGTTCATACCTCAGTAAACGGCGAGTGCTCTTTGTCGTTGTAAAATAATTTTTCTACGTGTTTTTACTCTTACGAATGGTTTGCTGAATGTTATTTAAATATAATATATATATTTTTTATTATGATAATTTATTAGTAATCAGAACAGTTTATATTAAATTTGTTCTATGAGTAAATTGTAGGACTTGTGTTGACATGTGAAGGGTGGCACCCAATGGTGTTTGCCCTTTAATTACAATATATTGTTTAACAAAAGAATTATAGATAATATATTACATATGTACATTAATCTGAGCTGTTAAGTTATAAATATATTACCTTTAATTAACCTAATTTACAATTATTAATAAGATGATGCTGTTAAATCACACGGCCAGTTTCTTTTTAGTCGTTTAGATAGTCTAGCTTCTAGTAGTGGTTGGACGTTGACATTTGGATGTGATATCAGTTTGTTTTGATATTTGGTTGCCATTTTCTCTATGACCTCTGTTACAAAGAGTGTGTTTAGGTCTGTATGAATTGTCTGGTTGGATACGAGCCAGGGGGCGTTAACGATAGCACGTAGTGTTTTTGATTGAAATCGTTGAATAATGTTGATGTTTGATTTGCATAAGCATCCCCACAGCTCTATACCATAGGACCGGTTTTATAATTGCCTTGTAAATGAGGACTTTGTTTTCAATAGATAATGGTGATTTCCTGCCTAATAACCAATACATTTTCTTGACTTTCAAATCCATTTCATTCCTTTTTTTTTTAATTATATGTGTCTTCCAAGTTAGCCTGGAATCTAAGTGTATCCCTAGATATTTGATTTCTGTGACTTGTTGCACCGATGAGTTATTGATTGTGATCTGGGGGCATTGTTGACGTCTTAATATGAATATTACGTTTACTGTCTTTGTTTTCCATTATTTTAGCCAATCTTCAAGTAAGTAGATATATCCCTGGAGCAATTGGCTAGCTACCACAGGGTCGTGGTCAGTTGCTAATATGGTCGTGTCATCTGCAAAGGTTCCAATTAATGTATCTTCCGTCTTGGGTATATCAGCAGTGTACAGTATATATAGCATGGGACCTAGCACGCTTTCCTGAGAAACGTTTTTGACGTTGCATTACCATGACGAACATGGAAACTACGCTCTGTCAGGTAGGATTGCAGGAGCAGAAAGTATTTGTGGGACAGTACTGTTTTGATTTTAAATATAAGTCCTCTGTACCACACCTTGTCGAACGCTTGAATAATGTCAAGAAATGGTGCTGAATAATATTTTTTTTCTTAAAAAGTTTTGTTTATTTTGCCTATTGTCGAATGTTCATGACGAAATCCAAATTGATGGCTAGGTATCCAATTTTTTTCTTTATGCTCTGCACGTATTCTTTGGAGGGGAAGTTTTTCTAGCAAATTGGATAAAATTGGCAGAAGACTTATAGGTCGGTAGGATGAGACTTCATTCGGTGGCTTTCCAGGTTTCAGCAATAATACAATTTCTGCCATTTTAAATTTTTTGGGTCAGTAGGACAGGCGGAATACCGCATTAAATATTGTAGTAATTAGAATTAACCCTTTTTTGGGAAACTCTTTCAGTATTTTTCCTGTTATTTTATCAGCTCTCGGTGCTTTATCTTTTGCTAGCATATTTATTTCTTTTTTGATTTCATGCGTCGAAATAGGTGCAATTGGAAAGCTAAGCTGTAGTGCTGACTCGAGGTAGTCCTCAATTTCTTTATTTGTGTCTGTAGAGTGAGGAGTGAAGACTTTTTTAAAATGACGTGCAAATGTGTTAGCTTTCTATTCGTCAGATCTGGCCCATTCCCTTGTTTCAGTTCGAATTGGAGGGATTGTAGTTTGCGGTTTTTTAAATCCTTTAGTTGCTCGCCAAATTGTATAGTCATTTTTAGATAGCATAGAAATATATGCATTAAATTTATCATTCCGGAATTCCTTTAACTTAGCTTTTAAGTTGTTTGTTAATCTGTTGCATTTGTTTCTATCCGTTGCGTTTCGTGTTCTTTGCCAAGTAGATCATGCTCTCCTTTTTTCTGCTATTAATTTCTTGATTTCAATGGGAATGTTAATTATATTTTGGCGCTGTTCTATTTGGGGTGTAGAATACTTAACCGCTTCTTGTATGATTTCAGTTAAATAATTTGTAACTCGATCTAATTCATCTGGTTCTTTTATTTTAATATTTAGGTTAACGTTTATTTTATTGTAATTTCTAAAGGTTTTCCAATTTGCGTATTTATTATATAACATACTACTACGTTGTTTTATAATTATCGAAGAACTAATCGTCACAATAATGCGTGAATGATCCGAAGAGAGATCATAATTTGATTCTAGAGTGGTATAATTTGGTGAAATACCGTTCGTGACGCAGAAATCCAGCAAATCGGGTACTTTGTTGGGGTCGGTTGGCCAATAAGTGGGTTCCCTGAGGAGAGAAACCCAAAGTTGTTTTTACTTATGCATTCATAAAGTTGCCTTCCTTTGGGAGTAACCAATAGCAAACCCCAATGGGTTTGCTTAGAATTGAAGTCACCACCCGCTATAAACGATGATCCAAGTGTATGAGAAACTGATAGAACTGAATGCTATTAATCTTGTGTTTTGGCGGACAGCATACCGCTGATATAACCAATGGTTGTGGTAACTTATTGACTTGAATGCGATCTGTTTTGAATTGTGGTAGTTCATGGTGCATTATGTTTTCCTTTATAAAGATTGCAGTACCACCGTGGGCTGTTCCATCGGGATGTTCTGTATGATAAATTAAATATGTTGGGATTTTGACATGTGTCCTTGTTGTGTAGTGAGATTCTGAGATAAGCATTATATCAAATCAATTTATTTTGAGGAAAATTTGAATTTCATCCCTGTGTTGTTGGAGCCCATTGGAGTTCCATACAGCTATTCTTAGAAATTTCGCTATTATGATGCTATTTTGTTTATAACTGTGGTCATCATATTTAGGATAGTGCTATTTTACTGAATTAGCTCGTAGATCAGATTTTTGAACTCATCTGGGAAATTTAGAAAAATTGATTCATTTGATGTTTGTGTATGATTTGGGTTGGATTTAAGTACTTGACTATACTGCTTGTTAATGGGAGAATTATATAAAGGAATTTGATTAGAGAATGATGGGAATGAACTTCGATTTAAGGCTGTAGCTGCAGTTTTCTAATGATTTCAGTATGTGGGGGAAATCTTATAGGTTGGTATTTCTTTTGCTGTTCTCTATAGACGGTGCATCCTTTGTAATTTGCCGTATGCGGACCTGTGCATTGTGTTGCTTTTAGTACAAGTGGCGGTATTCTGGGCACCTCAGCATTTTACGCATGTATAAGGTTGGTTACAGTAGGCTTTCGTGTGATTGTATGCCTGACAACGTGAGCACTGAACTAATTCTGTTTTTCTCCTTGGAGGTTCTACGCTAATACTTGTATGGTGTAGGTATTTGAGTTTATAAATGTCTTTATTATTTTCTGTCGGCTCTACAAAAAATACAAACAAAAAATAGGGGCAAATTAGTGCTCCTACTCCTGATATTGTAGATGTTCCTAACGTTAAAACCTTTTTCGGTTAGTTCTGTCTTTACATTCTCAATGATGAAGATTACGTATGACGACTCTATACTCTCGATTTTCTTTCAACTGATAGGTGTGATAACCTATATTTTTTGTTTGCAGGTGTTTTATTACTGTGCGGTATGAGTCAGTTGTTTTAACGTTTACTTTAACAGAATTATCTACCATCGCTTTTCAGTCATATTCCGTTTCCGAAATGACAAAGTTGACATTTTTAAACATATTCGGGAAATTTTTAACGCCGTGGATAAAGACAGGAGGTGGTTTTGGAGTATTTTCTTTTTGACTTTTATTTCCATCTGCATGATTTTGTATCATTTCCACATCATCTTCTTGTGAAGCTAGTGGTGCATATGTATTTGTAACATGAACGTCAGCCTTTGTTACAATATGATTTTCTTTGGGTTTCTTTTGTGATATCTTTCTTTTCTTATTTTTTCTTACTTCTTGCCAATAAATTTCATTTGCGTGTGTTTCAGATTCCGAATCTGATTGCAGTTCAGTACATACGGAAGGTGAAGTGGTGTGGGTGGAAGTTGAGAAATGTTGCATTTGTGTTTGATATGGATCGATAATATGAGGATTTGTATTCTGCACAAATGCGGGGGAACCTGACAACGAGTTTCCATTATTTAAAACATAATTTGTTTGAATAAATGTTGTTGGTACTTGCAATACTTGTTGCTGTTGATACTGAATTCCGTAATGGAGATAAATTGGTATGAGATTAGGATTTAATATTATGTTTGAATTTAAATTTGATGCCACAGCTCCACAGTGAGGGCTGGCGGACTGCATGGCCTGACTTGATTCCATCCTCAACCATCCAGCAATTTGAGGTTACTTAGTAGCCACAAACAGCAATAACCTACAAATAAAATTTTGTGTAGATCCGCGTATGTATTTGTACTTATCTGCACAAAAGGCCAATTTTTAATCGCAGTTCCAACGTTCACAGCGTGATAACGCAGCGCACATCCAAACGCATGCACTCTTTAAACGCTCGAATCGAACTCAAAAATATAATATGTATGATGTGTTTCACTTAACTTAATGTAATTGAGAAATGTCTTTTTTCCTGCTTTTACGTTCTACTAAATGCTTTTTTATTTTTGTATCTCTTAAATTCTGTGTATTTAGATATTTTAAAACCAGCTTTAGGTATTACGAATAAAGAAATACATTTTTTTTGCAAAATAGAAAAGTGCTATTTTTGTTATAAAAATTCTTTTTGACAATTTTAATAATTTTAAATCATTCCCATAAATCTAAAAAAAATTATATTGAATAAAAAAAACATTGAGTTTGGAAGTAATTATTATGAAAGAACCGATAGTGATATTATGTAAGTTAATCAAATGTAAGGCAGTTGCAATAATCGAGAATGGTCAGTAAACCAAATATTTAAACGTCGCTTAAGTTTCCATAAAAATTTGATTAATTAGTTTCTTTAAAAAAATTAATGACATTCAAATATTTGGAATGGGACATTAGAGCGCGGTCGTTAGAGCGCGAGGTCATTAAAACGCAAAATACAAAATTACGTGAAAGAGCAATATTAAGCATGATAACATGAAATTTAAAGCTTTTAACCATTAGTAATGTGCGATCAAAAATAAAACCCCTCTAGTTACTTATTGATTTTCAACTGTCTTACAAATTTTAAATTTAATTACTAAAGGAAGGAAAACACGTATTTCCAGTGAATAAAATGGTTCACATATATGCTTTTAATAACAAAATATAGTGTTTATTTAGTTTTTAAAGTAAAATGTACATTCAGTTAATTATAATTAGAATTAATAAACCATACAACTTAGAGTTAACCAACCACTACCACAATATGTCTGATTATTACAAATAGGAAATGTATAATTGCAGTATAAAATAAAGTTTTCATTTTTAACAATAAATACAAAAATATTTTAATGAAAGCACTAAATTGCTTGCTTTGCGCGCTCAAAATCCATTACGCCTTTAAAAATAGTTTTATTTAATTTTTCCACCACGCCCGCGCGGCTAGATCATAAGTTATTTATTGCCCCTATTCAAGTAGGGCTCCTACAGTAAATTGCACTCTGGGGAAAATTTCGGCAGCGCCGTGGTAATTTCCTATTACTTTCCGCGCTAGGATGAGTTATGCCGGAGCAAGTTCTACTTTACGTGTTCGGGGGGATTCAACCACCGCCCAGAAGACACCAAGCGTGCGCCTAATGGGCTGAACCGCTTCCGCGACGTGTCTCTTTTTATCTTATCCGCATTAAACTCACTGGGACCGATAAATTAGTTTAGGCGCAACTCTGCGCTGCTACTGATGAATGCAATCAACAATTCTTACAAAAATGTAAAAAAAAAACTTTTGGTGCTAACTTATCGAACAGCAATGATTAATGTGGCAGCTCGTAGCTTAGATTTCAAAAAAAATGTTTTATATATTTATTAAGTAGATGGTAATTTAATTTCCAGCAAACAGTTTTTGTTACGCGGATTTCATATATTAGTTATAACAGAAAATAATATTGAAAAAAGAACATTGTAGATATCGTAAGTTCATGATTTGTCTACGTATAATAAATATTTAAAAGCATTTATTTGTAACAGAAAAAATCACAAACAAATTATTCAGAAACTTTTCAGAATGATCGATTACCGTCCACGCAATTTCTAGTAGCGCCCTTTGGTACAAATTTCGGAATCTTCTGATTCGTTCTAGAACCGCGCGTTTGAATATCAGTCGGATCAGATGATATGCGTTAGTCGAATAGAGAAAGTCAGCGAACAACACTGGTATTATAATTTACTATTATTGTGTAGCCTTTAAGAATAAAATTTAATTTTAAATTAAATCTTGGTTTAATTCATATATGCATTTATGTTAAAGACTGAATAAACCTGCAAAGCTTGCAACGCATAGCGAAGTGGCGAAGCAGTCTCCCGAATTTGAGAACCCTGTAGTCTAGCTGACCTTGACCAATCAGTTTCAAAATCACTAGCAAACAAGCCTTTTTGGTCGCTTATCGATTGGTGAAAACAGAATTTGGAAATTCCCAGCCGTTCTCGAGTTATTGCTCGGACGGACGGACGGACGGACAGACAGACGTACAACATGAAGTTAGTAAGTGACTCCGCTTTGCGTTGCCACTTAATAATGGGTTGAGGCTTGTTAAAAAAAGGAAGTGGAAAAAATACAAAATTTTTTCAAAAAGTCTTGAACGGTACGTTCTATGATCGAGAAAATACCAAAACTAGACACTTTCTTGTCATGTCACAATCACGATCACGATTAGCTTTTTTCATCCATTGTTGGATGTTGTTTTCCATCTTTCTCTGTCCATAACTAACTTTATTCACTGTATTTTTGCAACGTATTGTATGTCATCTCGCCATCTTCTACTTGGTATTGCTTTTCCTACTTTGTAACTTTGCGGTCTCCACTGTAATGTAGCCCATCTACTATCTTGTCTACGTGGCAAATGGTCACCTCATTGCCATTTGGGCTGTCCATTTATCTCAATAATAAACTTTTGTTTGTTGGTGTATCCAAGTTTTTTTGTTTCTTATCTATTAGTTGTATTCCGAGCATTTGCCTTTTATGCGGCCTTTGTGTTTTCGCCAACCACTGAGTGTTCTATTTTGTTAGTCTCCAGGCTTCACAGCCATACGTAATTACCAGGATGTCATATTGGTTGTAAACCTTTGTCTTCAAATAATTTGAAACTTCTTTGTCTCTTAGAATGTAGCTGAGTTTTCAAAATGTAGACCAGCCTATTCATATTCTTTTTATTATTTCTCCGGACATGTTTCCTTTATGTAATGAAATTTGTTGACCTAAGTATATATTTATCAACAATTTCCAACGGTGTACCTATCAAAATTCTGTTTATATTTTCTATTGCGTTTGTCATTATCTTAGTGTTCGTCTTGTTCAGTATAATGAAAAGTGTATTTGAGTTTGAGTATTCTAGTAACACATTATCGTCGTACTTCATTGTAAGATGGATTGTAAATAAACTGTTTGCCACTAAAGAATTGTTTTTATATACAGTGATTCTTCTTATATATTACCAAGTTTTAAGAAATAACGTAAATTGTATGGCTATGTTAGTTATATCAAGAAATAATCTTACAAAAATATGTAATGTAAGTAAATATGACTTTTCGCGGAAGAGAGAGTTGCTTTCTTACGTTACCGCCAGTATATAAAGAACGCATTACCTCGTTATTTTTTTAATTTTAAATAAACTTGGTTAATTTTTAAAAATATTTAGTAGCTTCTCTCATATACGTAAAAATCACTATATCAAATTTTATTTATTAATAAATTTTTGATAAGCAATCAGAATAATATACATTCTATGAGCTTATAGTATGTTATATCAGGCACGAGTGAAGGGTTCCCAATGGAGTCAGTCCGCTATTAATTTGCGAGATTTTTTGGGCACTTCTTTTTAAGGCGTCTAAGAGGGAGGGTCTTCTATAAAAGGTGTCACAAATTGCAATGCCGTTTAGTGCTTTGTAGCATATTGATTATGTCAGTTACGTAAGGGATATCAAGGTTTGTATAGAGTTTTTCTGGATACATACCAAGGTGCGGCTGCCATACTGCGGATGGTTTTTGATTGGAAGCGCTGGATGGTATCAGTGTTTGATCGACTTGCACAGCCTCATAGTTGGCAACCGTAGGTCCATATGGGCCAAACTATGCACTTGTATAGCAGTACTTTGTTTTGCGATGAGGCAATATAGCTTCTTTAACTTTAAGTCCATTTCTTTACGTTTTTTGCTAATATGGGTGTTTCACGTCAGTCTGTTGACTAGGTGAAGTCCCAAGTATTTGACATTATTGGACTGGGGAATGGGTATATAACGGAGAGTAACGGGTGGAGAGGTTTGGTATTTGGTCGTAATGTAAATGTTGATTTGATTCACTGTTATATTTTATTTAAGTGGGTCTGTAAAGAAGCTGATGCTGCTACAGGGCCTTCATTGCATGTAAGTATCACTGTGTCGTCAGCGAATCTACCAATTTCCGTTTGTTCTGTTATACTTGCATTGATATCTTTAATTTGAGATACTTACTTACTATGCTTGACTTGAAATGTTTTTTGAGTAAGATATGAACGTAACAGTAGACAATACTTGTAGGGAAACGTTTTCTTGAGTTTTCAAACATTCTATGCCACACTTTGTCGAAATATCTGTCATATATCCAGGAACACAGCCGTACAGAATTTTCTAGATTGAAATGTAGTTTGAATTATGTTTGTTAGTCTATGGCATTGTTGAATTGTTGAGTGGTGATGTCTGAAGCCAAATTGATGTTTAGGCATCCATATATCTTGCAGAAAATTTTTATTAATACGATAGGAAGTGATTTCACTGGGAGGTTTACCAGGTTTAGGAATAAGAATTATCTGTGCAAACTTTAATTATAGTGGCCAGTAGGTTAGACTAAGGATTCTGTTAAAGAGGATTTGTAGGAAACGAATTCTGTGCTCAGGTAACTGTTTGAGTGCTATTGCCGTTGTGAGGCTGTAGCCTGGAGTTCTTTTATTTTTTAGCCATTTTATCTCTTGATTAATTTCTTGAGATCGTCTTTTGATTATTGCTGGTGACAGTTGGAGTGGAGTTTGTAGTTCTTCTTCTACTTCCTTATTAATTTAATCAGAATTCGGTTGGAAGACACAAGTGCAACCGATTTTTTTTTGTACGATCGTAGCCATGAAGTTCATTGATCGCATATCAAAGGAATATGAGTTTTTGGTTTTTTAATTCTTTTGGTGGCTTTCCATATTAAATTTTTGGTGATCGTTAGTGATTTAAAATACGTTTGGAATATCTCGTTACGTACAGCTTGTTATTTGTTTTGAAGTTTATTATTAAGTTGATTGGACCTTCTCTTATCTTCGGCACTGTGTGTGCGGTGCCATTGTGCCCTTGCTTTTTTTCTTTTTCATTATTTTCATAATTCTGTTAGGAATGTTGGAACTATAAATTTTAATGTTCTTTGACCGGGACGTGGCAGTCCAGTCCGCATCCTATATCGTAGTTATGAAATGATTTGTAGCATACGCTAGGTCTTTTGTGGTTTTCCGACTTATATTACTGTCGAGATGTTGCTTATGTAAGCCTCGAAGGTGTCCCAATTTGCCTTCCTATTACTGATTGAGGAACTGGGTGTTATGTAAGTTACACTTGTGCTAATTGTGGCTATAATCGGAGAATAATCAGACGTATAATCGTAATTTGAAGTAATGTCCGTGTAGTTGTTGGACAGTCCTTTGGTGATGAAGAACTCCAGGAGATCTGGCCCTTTGCCTGGATCAGACGGTCTTCCAGTGGATAGATAATTGTAATTGTCGTCAGTAAAAATTTAAGGAATGCTGTTTTTTGTTGTTATTAATCGGGATCCCCAAGGGGTATGCTTTGCGTTAAAGTCTCCATCTGCTAAAAATTGCTGCTGATCTATTGGCGTTTCATAATGCTGTACGGAGAAGGTTAGCCATTAGTGAGTTAATTTAGCTATGACGGTACTTAACATATTTAGGATCATACTATTTTGTTGAAGGAGCTGATTTAATAGGTTTTTAAATTTGTCAAGGAATTTTTGAAGTGTCATGTCTTGGTTTGGATAGGGGTATTTTGAGGCTATTTAGAAGTAGGTTGAATTAGATGTATGAGGTTCGTTAGGGAGTTGTTGAACAAGTTCTTGTCTATTCAGGTATGGTTCTGTTGGATGAAGTTGAAAAGGTTTTATAACTGTGAATTGGTTATTTGGTTGGTATTTCTTTTAAAGTTTTTGATAAGCTAAGCATCCTTTGTAATTTGCGGGGTGATCTTCCTCGCATAGTACGCATGTCGCCTTAGTATCCCTGGTTTTAGTACGTCTTGGTATCGTGGGGTCCTTCAAATTTTACACATGCATGTGGCCTACTACAGTATGTTCGAGTATGTTCATAATTTTGTCATCTCCTGTACTGTACTATTTTTGTATTTTTCCTTGGAGGTTCAAAACTGACAACCAAGTTTTCTAGCGATTGTACGTTAAAGATCTCTTTGTTATTTTCGACCGGTTCAAGGTCGATGAAGAATATTGGAAGTAGTTCCTGAGATCGTTTCCTTTTTGTGTTCTAGGTTATGAAAAGCTGTTTTTATCTCGTTCGTTGAAATGGAATGATGTACATGTTTCAACAATACTTTGTAAGGTCGATCTTTTTTCATTTAGTAAAAATGGTATATAACTTTATGTTCGCTCATATATTTTATTAGTTTTCTGTATGTTTCAGGAGTTCTTGCGTTTATCTTTATTACGTTATCACTTAGGTTCTTAGTCGTGTATTGTTATATTTCTGTTACGGCAGCTAGACTTTATTTCTTTTTATTATAATTTACCACACCTTGTACAAAAATGGGTGGGGGTTTATTAACTACTGAGATTGAGGCTTTTGTATTTAAAGCTGATGAATTATTTGAAGGCTCTTGTGCTAGTTAAAAATATTTGTTTGCTATTGTTAAAGATTGTCATTGCTTGGCTTGTGATAACGGCGGGGTACTTGCTTGTTTACGTCGCTTACGTTTATGACTTTTTTGTTTGCCAGTTGTTGTAGTTATCAGTTGTTTGGCTTTCATCACTGTCACACTCATCTGTATTAGGGAAGTTGGTTTGTTCTTTGTGATTTGGCAATTGGTGTGTATGTTGTATTGTTTGTGCCTGGGAAGGCATAAATGATCGCTGCTGATACTGGAAGCGCGGATTTGCCTGATATCGCGGAATTTGATATTGTAGCTTGGTCGGCTGTTGGAGCATTGTTTGGTTTGGGAAGGCAAACTTTTGTAACGCAGCACCAGGAAAATTAGTTTGGGAGATATTTACTGGTGAATTAGCTGCACAGCAGGGCTGATCATAATTATAAGAATATTATATAAATCCATTCCAGCCGTTTCTGGCTGGCAGCATAGAATATATTAGTTATTATCAACGGGAAGTGCAGTTGGTCTCACGTTTATCACGATAACGTTTCGCTTTACTCTCTTGCCTGAAACATGTCTCTATGATTCGAAAATTAATTTAAAATAGAATTTTAGTTGCTTAATAACGACTACGCTCTTTGTAATATACCCAAACTTTTGAATTTCTAGTATCGGAAAATTCTATTACATCCTGCTTATTTTTTACACGAAACTTTCTTAGGTTATTCTTGTAGGCAATGTCGAAACGTTCAGTAGGATCAAGACTGAAAAAGCGGTTAAAGATTGGACTGCTATAATATTCTATTACAATTAATTAAATTTCTATATCCACCGATGCTATAAATATCTCAATAAACAAAACGACCACATTAATAAATTTGCGCTGTTCTCACACTTTGTTTACTGTGGTGGTATGTTTAGAAAAATTATCAGTTGCATGATAAAATTATAAATGTGGAAGATTAAGGGAGGCACTTTGGCTTGTAAAATGAAATAGGTGGATTTTCAGGAGAAAAAGCAAGTTTAATCCCAAAGTAAATCAATGTAGGTTACTAGTCCACGCTTTCCTTCACAAGACAATGGCAGACTAATGGCCGGTATATTTTCTTAGTAAACTATCTCATTTAACTAGCAATTAATATAAAACATAGTATTAGATATGCATATGCAAAAGATCGTCAATAAGCCTCAGTCTATCTAAGTGACACACTAGAGAAAAACTTGGAAACAGTTTATTTGCTATTATGTTCCCTTCCCCATTTATAGCTAGTTTTATGGATTAGTTTTTAATAAATTTACTTGTAGTATGTAAAATTTGTATGTTCACTCGTAATGTACATTTACCTGTATTTATATTTTCTAGCCTGTGAAGGGATAAACGTCAAAGAACACTAGAGTAATATTAAAGTGATGCTGGGATATAAGGTAAACTGTATTTTTAAAACACAACTATATAGACATAAATAATTGAGCATATTGCTTGGAAAAGAACTGAGGGCGAGAGCGATAAATTTATATAATGGAATTTTTGACGCAAAGATATTGCTACTACTAGGAGAAATCGACGGGCGATGATGAAAGGTGTCTTTTCTAGTCATAAAACTTGAGAAACTATTTCAAGGAAAACCATTTACTTTTATTATATATTTGCTACAAACGGACAAGTTTTGTGCAATCAGGGGGTCCATTCAAAGTTTTAGTGCAGTCATTGATAGTGACAAGGCAAATTAATCCTCCCTTGTCCATTTGTCACCGAAACTTCCCCGCGGCCCCAGAAAACGCCCGCGCTGCAATTGAAACCGAATATTATCCAGTTAATGGGGGCTCGAACAAGCTGCATTCAAAAACAATGAGGCTTGCGGCGCGCTATAACAATCTGCTGCTCATTGTTCGCGTCGCGTGCGCGGGCACGTGCAGCATGAATAAGCATTTTCTCCCGCCGTGGCTCCATAAATTCCGTAATTACACGCTTTACAATACGCGAAACCTAGATGTAATCGGGTTATAGTTGCAGGATCGAGATTTACGGCCGCCATGCAAAGGAGCGGGTTTTTCGCCGTTCGCGAAATTTATCACTTAGTGTTTCATTTTATAAATGGCGCGTGCTGATCGTAAAGCTGAAAAACGGCCGCGCACTGTGGCCGCTTTGTTTGAGTTTCCAGCGGCGGAAGCGCCCGTCGAAAGAGGCCATCCTTGTGGAAAGCGCGAGGTTTGTAATATCGGGGATTGGTCGTGTTACCCCGTATGACTCTCGCCAATCTTTGGCGGAGTAGGCGGAAATTAAGTGGAAAATTACTTAATTGCGGGAAATGCTCGTTCTAGTTTGTACCCTTTGTGTGGCAGCTGATTGTGCTAGTCTATTTTTAGGCGGCGATTAGCACGAGGACCGTTTAGCTGATACCACGTGCCGTAAATTCCACCAAAGATAAAACGTGCTCGAAGAGCACTGAACTGGAATTGCCGGTACGTGTTATGATCGATAGATTTAACTTTGTCAATTACTCAAATTATATATAAACATTATAAAAGCAATATTAAAGTTGTGCTGTAAATAAATGTGAGTGAAGGAGGGTTGGCCAAATTAAATTGTTTTGTAAACAAAATGATTACATTAATGTACTGTTCGAAATTGAATTGTTACTTTTTAACATATACCTAAACCACTTTTTACGAGATACATTTGTTTTTAAAAATTATGCGTAAATAGAATTTGCCTTAGAAAAACTACTGATTCCATATAAAAAGTAAAGATTAGTTACAAACCTGAAATATAACCAAATAAAAATTATATTCGTTAGGATTTCACGGAGGACATAGATACATATAATGAATTTTATTAACAAAACGTTTGCTAAGGATTCTATAAGTAAAATATGTTATTTATTATTAGTTTTTGACAATAAACGCGAAAGTTTTCGTTTTTGTAAGACTGGATATGATATCATTATCGACTTTCGCCTTAACTTGTAGAATTTTTCTTGTCGTGTCTTGAACAATAGTACCACTAGTTGTTTCAGTAGTTTTCGGCACGAATTCCATTATTAATCGTTGTATGAAGACATTAACAACTTAAATTCACGTAAAAACTTCCCAGCAACTTCGGGCAACATAATTGTCTAAATTACAAGCCAGTTTAAGAACTTCTTTAATTATGTCAGCAGTAAAAGTAGGATTATTTCAATCATAATCATTAACTTCTTCGCTAAAAGCTTTATCAGTTAACAATTCTTTGATACGTGCCAACGTAAGATCATCAAATCCTTCTCCACCATGCTCACATACCATGCTTATGATATTGCAGAATTTTGCAATATGATTGAAGGAAATAAGAGTATTCTCTTTAAGATATGCGGACCAAATAGCTTTCTATGATGCACTCATAGTTCCTGGTCTCAATTCAGATAATTCTCAGAATTTTCTGGAATTACTTTTTTTCCCTAACTTAGACTTTAGATTGGTGGCGTAAAAATATTTTTGATATTTTATTTTAAATTTGCATAGAGAGGTTTAGGTGTAACTTATTTTGTTGAATGCACTTGCATCTATGGATGTCACTCCAGTTTAATTACTCAAGTATTTTACGTTACATTTTATTCATTCTCTAACAATTTTCCGCCCCAATAACTTCGTAGAAGATCGAAAAAGTGAAAGTCTGAGTATATAAGGTGTTACACCTTAAATTACTTTCAGAATGGTTCTCTTCCCATGAGTAGAGGGGCAACGCCCATTTTAATGAATTTTTCTCTTATTTCTAATGATAGTCTTTATTGAATCTCGGAAAAGTATTTAATGATATTTAACTATTATTGTGCAATTGTCTGTTAGAGCATTGACTATGTGAAACGAGAGCCATAACATTTCAACACTCTAATCTAGTTTTGTGTTTTATCTTTAAACGCTCCACTGGTAGATACTAACAGCTGATAGCATTCTCACAATGTGTAGGCAATATAAAAAAAATCAGAAACACATTTTAGTTGAAATTTGGTTATACTTTTGCAAATATATATAATTCGCATCACTCGCCGTCTTCCATTTGACAAATTGCGAAACGATAAGAATTAGAAGTACTAAAGCAAATGACTAAAAATTGTTTATGCTTTTTACATTTGTACTGTATTTGAGTTATTGAATTTGCTTATGATTTAATTTTAGCCTTCTGGTATTATAAAAACGAAAAGCTAAAAGGAAAATTAAAGATAAAACAAATAAAAGCAATAATAAGGTTTTTTTATAGTTTATTTTCAGATTAACACTCAGGACCATTTTACATAATAAACATATAATAAGGTCCTATGAGCTAATGAGATGACGATAGTGACGTGAGGGGAGTCCATCCATCGATGTTATCTCGTTAGTTTCTTTTTAGATCAATGGGCCACGTTTTTTGTAGTCGTCTAGGAGGTGAATCATGTTGCAGGCTGGATGCCAGGACATTGGGATGAACTTAAAGTCGCAGGAAATGGTTGTTGCTTCTTTTAGTACGTTCTTCTACTACTGTTGGCATTTCCAGGTCGGTATGCAGGGTATCGTTGCTAACATACTAGGGAGCATTGGCTAACATTCTCAGTGTTTTGGATTGCATGCGTTGGATTATGTTTACATTTGACTTACAGGAGCATCCCCACAGCTCGATGCCATAGGTCCAGATAGGTTTAATTATTATTTTATAAAGTATAATCTTATTTTCTAAAGATAGACACGATTTCCTACCAAGTGACCAGTACATTTCCTTCCGTTTCTTTAATATATGCAGTTTCCACGTGAGTCTTTTGTCTAAATGAAGGCCCAGGTAGCGGGCTTCATTCGCTTGAGGAATTGCTATATTATTTAGGTGCACCGGCGGGAATTCCAAGCGATTTAGGGTAAAATTTACCTGGGTGCATTTGGCTTCGTTCACTTGGATTCTCCATTTGTTTAGCCAGGTTTGTAAGAGGGACAGATGATGTTGCAAGTTTAAGGAGGCTGTTTGAGGATTGGTATGGTGAGAGAGAAGGACTGTATCGTCAGCGAAGGTGCTTATAGTTGTAGCTACTGTTGTAGGTATGTCTGCCGTGTACAATGTATATAGAAGAGGTCCAAGAACGCTGCCTTGTGGTACTCCGGAATTGATTGAATGAATGGCAGAACATTCTTGGCCATACTCTATCTGGAAGTGTCGATTTGATAAATAGGATTTTATAAGTAAATAATATTCACTTGAAAGGTGTAATTTGAGTTTGTATAAGAGACCCTTATGCCATACTTTATCGAACGCCTGTTGTATATCAATAAATACTGCTGGATAGTAAGATTTAGAGTCCAGTGCTGTGTTAATCATATTTACGACGCGATGATATTGCTGAATGGTGGAGTGATACTTTCTGAACCCAAACTGGTGGTCCGGGATGCAGTTTTCCAGTATATCTGTTTCATGTATTCTCCTGACTAAAAGTTTTTCTAACAGTTTAGAAACTTGGGGCAGTAAGCTTATTGAACGGTAAGATATAATTTCCTCAGCAGGTTTACCTGGTTTTGGTATGAGAATTATCTGTGCGAATTTAAGTGGTAACGGCTAATAATGAAAACGTAAGATAGAATTGAAAAGGTTCCTTAGAAACACCAGACCGACTCTAGGTAATTCAGCAAGCACTTTACCCGATATTAGTTCGTACCCTGGTGCTTTTTTATGGTTAAAATGTTAAATTTCTTCTTCCAGCTCTGCACAGGTGAATCTCTTGGTAGGTAGCGACAGTTGCAATGGTATGTCGAAGAAGCTGTTTACTGTATCATCAGGATCATCTGAGTAGGGCCTAAAAACATTAGCAAAGTGTCGTGCAAATAAGTCTGCCTTTTTCTGATCTGTTCTAGCCCACTCGTTATTTGTTTTTCTTAGTGGAGAATTTGTTTTTTGTGGTCGCTTGTTTGCTTTGCCGATTTTCCAAATACTATTATCTGTTCTTGATAATGTAGTTAGATAGTGGTTAAAAGTTTCCTGCCTTATCATGTGTAGTTGGTTCTTTAAGGTATTTGCTAATCTATTATACACTGTTTTGTCATTCAAGTATGTCATTAGGAATATTTATATCCCTTTGAACGCTGTTTGTGATCGTAGGTGTGGATTTCCATGCTGCATTTTGCAGAGTGATAAAGTGATCAGTAGCTTGCTCTAATTCCTGGGGAGTTTTTAAACTAATATCTGATTGTAGGGTTTCTTGAAGAATGGCTCTGTGTGAGTCCCAATCTGTTTTATTGTTATAAAGTGATGGTCTTGGTGATTGTTTAATTATCGTTGTACTGATTGTAGCAATAACTGGTGTATGATCTGAAGATAAGCCAAGATTGCTGATAATATCCGTATAGTTATTCCATTTGTGACAAAAAAGTACAGCAAATCGGGTGTTTTATTATGGTCCGTGTGCCAGTATGTTGGCTCCCCAGTTGATAGGTATCCATATTTTTCTTCTCGTAGGAGGTTATATAGAGCCCTACCCCTAGTGGTAATTAGTCTAGATCCCCAGTAGGTGTGCTTACAGTTGAAGTCTCCACCGCATATGAATGTACTGCCAAGTGATTGGAAAAACGGCTTGAGGTCCTCCTTCGTAATATTATGTCTTGGTGGACAATAGACAGCAGATATGATAATTGGGTTTGGTAATTTACAATCTTGTATTGTTGTTGCCTGTAGGCATGGATCCTCATATTTTTGTAGTTCATAATGAACTATTGAGCTCTTTATAAGTAGCGCTGTTCCGCCGTGGGCGGTACCATCCGGATGTTCCGTATGATAGCATGTATAGTGCGGAACTCTTAGATAACATCTGTCCGTAAAATGTGTTTCTGATATAAAAAATATATCTATACTGTGGAGTTTTGAAAATAATTCGATTTCTTGAATTTTTGATTGGATGCCATTCACATTCCATAAACATATTCGTAAGGACTTAGACATTAACGACAGGTTTATTTATGACAGTAGGCAACATGTTTATTATCATGTTGTTTTGTTGCATTAGCTGGGTGGACATCATTTTGAATTATTCTAAGTACTTTTGTAAGATTTTGTCTTGACTGTTGGCTTGTACAGTGTCACCTTGTACTACATGGCTGTATGTTGAGGGTGTTAACTTTGAGTGTTGTCTATTGTTAGTGGGTGGTAAGTGTTTTGAACTGATAAACCTGTTTTGAGTATGTGTGTTTAGTTTCAGTCTGTTTTGTAATTCTTTGTGTACTGTACAGCCTCTATAGTTAGAGGGATGATCACCGCCACATAAAGCACATTTAGCCTGCAAATCTTTTTATTTCTTGCATGTCTTAGTGTCATGCGGTCCTCCACATTTAACGCAAGCGTAGGGACGGTTACAGTAGGCTTTGGTATGGTTATATTGTTGACACCTCGTACACTGGACAATTGATGTATTTTTACGAATGACAACTCTATAAGCTTTATTTTCTCTCATCTGATATGTGTGGTAAATTATACCTGATTCCTTCATGAATGTTACTAACTTACGGTATGTGTCTGGAGTATTTGCACTTAGCTTAACTATATTATCAGCCATTGCTTTTGTTTTATATTATTCTATTTCAGCAACAGTTGTTAGAGCATCTATCATTTTATTATAATCTATAACTCCATGTACAAATATCGGAGGTGGTCTAGGTATCTTATTTTGTTGAACAACCGGTGCGACGTCAGTAATATCCTCATTAAGGCTATTAAGGGCAGAATATCTATTATTTTGTTATTCTTTTCCTTTTTCTGTTTTGTACACATCGCCATTATTTATTGGGCATTGTGTTCAATTCCACTTCACTATCACTATCGGGTTTTTTTATTCTGTTTGATAAATTATTTGTCGGTATGTTATTTAGTTGCATTGATGTAAAAGTATGATTAGATTGTATATTCATTTGAGATTGTAAATTTGGGATCCGCACGTTTAGCACATATCTCAAGTTGTTATGTAAATAAGGAGTATTGATAATAGGAAATTGGGGATTTACCTGGCTAGCAATCGGGTCGAAGCTATTATGTGATTGAGATGCTAACTGCTGTGTTAATTGCGTTGACGGAATATAGAAATTATTATTGCTGTTGCATGCCATTTTAGTAGCATGTGGATTGGTTTCATATAACTATTTTACGAAATGTGAGTTTATAATTATTATACTTCACTCAGATTAAACCACCGTATTGCTGACCTAAGGTCAGCGATAAACGCGTTACACACATTCACTATTATCGCTCAGCACACGTCTTAAGGGTATGAAAGTCAAACGCGGACTTAATAATAAGGTTGTAAATACATTTAGCTTTTTGGCACTTTCACTGTTAAACCTCTTCTTAGTTCTGATAGTAACCTATCCGCAATTCACAAAGCTTTTTGTTTTGTTGAGAATGATTATTATAGGTCCTCGGGAATTACTACTAATAAAACATCTGCATATTTTTCTGATTTTTATAATTTTCTTTTAAACGTTGGCCATACTCTTTCATGTTTTTCTCCCTTTCTTCTCTGAAACGCCTCTAATGTTATGTGTCTACCTTTCATTCTTTTGCCAAACTTCTAAAATGCTATATCCCGTTTGGCCTTAACACTTAGCACTTTCCGCACACTCTCAAATATTTAAAATATTCTTCTATATTTATTCGAAACTTTTTCCACAAAGTCTGAAAATTATTTTTTGTATTTGTTTTGCCATTTTCTTTTTATTTTTTAGCCTTCTTTCGCGTTTTTGCCTCTACCTAAAGTTCTAGAACATTTTCAAATATTCTTTGGTATATTTTCGGCCCGTCTTTTGAAATTTATTGTCAATTCTAACAAAATTATGGGCTGTTCTTTTAAATTTCTCTCAGTAATGTGCTCTAACACATTATAATACCCTATAAACATATTTATTTCAGCGATCAAAGGTTTTATGTCATTTAGCAGCATATCTCAACGTAGTAGTAGTATTAGTAATGCCCATTATTTCTTGACGGGACGTACGAAAATCAGGCGCTTACTCCATTTTTTCTTATCTGCCACTAGTGGTGCAAGCCGTTTTACGGTCTGTTTTGTTTTCACTATTCTTTTTCACATTTCTTTAGAATGACCTCTTTTACTTTTTCTTTACATGTTCCATTCTAGGGCTCTTCTTTATATATTCATTTTTATTTTTTTAGGAGGCGACTGATATTTTTTTCTTATAATTTTCTAATTTATATAATTTTTTCTATTTGATATTTTCTCTGAACAGAAAATTTTTAAAATTAGTCAGATTTTTGTTTATAAAGGTTTCTAACTTTTACTGGATTACACTCGAGACCAGTCACGTATCGGAATCATAAAACAGCACTGCTTTTACTGTAGCGCGAAACACATTTGCTTTAGCTTTGGTTAAAATATTATTCGCATTTAAAACATTGGACAGTTGTGTAAACACGTTCTTCGCTCTACTTATTCTAACCGCAACATTTTTTAAGCCCCTGTCTTCTTCAGCCACATTTCGTAAGAAGGTAAACTCGTTGGTCTTTTTTATTATTTAACCATTTATAGATAATTGTCGTGGTGCTTCTACATTTATGCAAGTTATCTTAGTCTTCTTTGTATTTGTTCTAAGGCCCAGATTTTCTGCTTTCTCCTCTACTACCTTGGCCTTTTCCTATAAGTGCTTTGCATTGTATGACAAGTGTTCTCAATGGCATTATTATGGTTTATCGAAAAATTGCATAAGACATCATATAGTAAAAGTTATAAATAGGATAGGTAAAAACATATAGTCTTATGGTACCCTTAATTTGACTAAGACTTTTGTGATAAGATCTCATTATGAAATACTTTTACAAGAATAGCTGTTGCAACCCTCCTTGAAGTGCTTTATTAGTTTTTCGGACAAGCTTAGTTTTTAAAAATATGCCATATGTATCTCGTTATTAAAGATTCAAAAGACTTTAAAAGTCTGGTACATCAGATGCACTGGAGACTGCAGTTCAATAAACTTTTTATAGTTGTACCTAACTTCATTAAAATACCTTTATTGTCTGCACTTTTTGCTATTTCAACTACAAGCTTTTGAGGCCCATGACTTATAGATTCTAAAGGTTATTCTTCTTCAATCTTTCTAACAATCATTACCTGTTGGCGTCTATTCTGTGTTGCTGTCCTCCACTCTGTTACACCGAAACTTTCCTGTCTAACATCTCCGTATCTAACCATTTTTTCTCAGTTTCTTCTTTTCTTTTTTCCACTTCTACTTGCTCTAATACTCTCTTGCTATGTTGCACTCTAGTATTCTGATAACATGGCCTAACCATCTTAACCATTGCACTTTAACATGTTGAACTATGCTACTGTGTAAGTATAATTCTTTTATCGTTTGATTTGTTTTTCGTCTGCATATGCCACCTACGGTTTTTGTTCCTTCCTAATATTCTCTTCTATACTTCTAATTTCATTTTATTTTTTCTTGTTAAAACCCATGCCTTACATCTGCACACTACCGCTGGTCTTACTAGAGACTTATTTTTATTTTATCATTTTGTTTAATAACCCCATTGCTTTGCTTTCCTTATTCATTCTTTTTTATAATTTTTTTTATTCTTGCTCGTATTGCTACCCCCAAGTACTCAAAATGGTTCTCTTAACATCACAGATTATTGAGTTGGTCTTAAATCTGATGATACTTGTTTCGTTATTAGGTATTTGGTTTTATCTTCATTTATTCTTAATACAGAATTTCTTGCAGCATCTTCCATTTTGCTAAAATCTTTTTCTAGTCTGTGATAGGGTTACGAATGCTACGTCATCCTCATAGGCAATTGCTTGTTTTCGCTGGTATATATTTCTTACGTTTGTATTTCGCTATCTCTAAAAACTACTTCTAGAACTAAATTAAATGACAATGGATTCCCCTATCTGTCTCTGATCGCTACTCTGAAACTGTTTGATGTTCTTCCTTCTGCTGCTATTTTCTTCTGCATGCTTGTCAGGGTCATCTTTGTTGAAGTAATTAACTTTATTTGCATATTCAACTTTTCATCGCTTGATATAGTATGCTACTTTCTATTGAGTCATAAACCTTTACAAAATCAAAAAACAAGATGTATAAACCTAGGTTTTCCTAGCAGCTTTGAGTTTGAATTATTGTTAGTGTAAAGATCTAGACCATTGTTGATCTTTATTTTCTAAAACTCCCTTGATAATTTCCTACTGAGTTGCCATGATAGCGCCTTAGTCTCTTTCTAATGATTCTTTCTAGTACTTTTATTTCTTAATTTTAATTTATTTAGTTAGTATTTTTTTAAGTTTTTTTACAAATTTTGTTACTATGTCGCTTACTCTTTGTTATATTCTTTTAAATTCTTGACATAACTTTTGCAATTAATAAATAGTAGTTAATGTGCATACTACTTAAGGGTGTCTAGCAGTGTCAGTAGTAGTTTACTGCTTTTTTTCTCCTTTTGCTTTTAAATTTTTAATCAGATTCCTAATGTCAATCCTTTTATGTTGATATCATAGTTTTGACCAGTTAGCTGTAAAATTTCTCTTTTGCTTCCATTGTTATCACTTCAGTGGGTGTATAACATTGCACTATACAACTAAGCATTGCTTATCCAAGTTGAATTTTGCCAGTATTATTCTTTTAACTTAGCTCTATTTGCTTTACTTATTATGTCCTCTCCATACTGATACCCCTGACCTTCTTCCAGTCGAGAGTGCGTAAGACTGTAACCCTCATTTACCACCTTTCTACTAAAATTTTATCTACATTCACATATTTCCTAGTATGTCACTATTGTATTTTTTTTTGTTTTTCGGAAAAGTTGTTCCATTTCATCTGCTTAGTAGAATAATGTAACATTCCATTGACCTTCAAAATTGTTTTATACTTTTCACAATTTTTTATAATTAAACACATCTTATTTCTTCTCTCATAAACATTTCCTCGCCTATTCATTTTAAATATTTTCCGTGTCTTTTTCTTTTTCACTAACAATTTTTGCGTCGCGTTTTGCTGTTTGCTGTTTACAAACTATTCGCATTATTTTGTCAAAACCATGCTTGCCTTTCGGTCTATTTTGGCACTCTATTTTGTGCACCAAATACTTTTGTTTCTTTCGCCCGCATATTATGCTTCTCAAATATTAGAATATCTGTTCACAATCTCATCCTTGGGCTTCCATTCAGCCAAGTCTGCTATTATGAAGTGTTTCCCATTCTTGTTCTTATGTTCACAATCAAATTAAATTTTGCGTCCAGAAGTTTTCCAATTTCTCTATTATTTTTGGTTATCTTGGTATTGTTTCTCTATGATTACCCACTTTCCTTTCAAAGAATTGCTCGTTTTTATTTACACATTTAATTGGTGATCTTGTTGCTTTCTTATTACTATTAAAATCTATTCCTTCCAACTTCTTTTTTTTTTAATTTTATTTGTTGAGCTATCGCTAGCATAATAGTATTTTTGCGTCTTCCATAGCTTACTCGTGTTTACAAACGCATTTGTGCAATATCCGAAACTTTAAGCAATTGTGTAATTATTTACTTGGTACCATCTTTTATTAATTTTATATATAGAAGTTTACAATCGTACAATTATTCATGCCCGCGTCCAATCTCAAAGGCCTTCGTAGACCCTCATAATAGTTTCTTTAAATAGCTTTTCACGTTGCGATGGATCCAATTTCAGACAAATACAACGTACTCAAATTCTGGGCTTGATTATTTATTTCCACTAAATTATTTTACACTATGTATTTCTACACAGATGTCAGGAGTAATTTATTTCCACAGATTTGCTTTTTCCCAACTGCACTTAAATCATAAAGTGAACTGTGTCTAACCGCATCTACCTTCTAGACTGCACCTCGCATAACATCAAGCACTTCAAATCTGGAATCCTCCTAGCCCCACGTCGGGGTGCTAAATTTTAACTTTCTATCGCGAAAGGTGCTAGAACTGCCGAGAATTGTTCCGAACTTTTGGCGGCTGTCCTTTCGCGAAACATGGGTCTCGCTTGTCCGCAGCCCTTCCAGAAAAGCTCGGTTTTCTGTGGTCGATTTTATATATATATATATTTGTTGTTGAACGCCCCTAATTATAAAGATTTTTGTTGTATAATTCTATATAATATTAATTTTTTAATTCTATTTGTACAATTTTTAGCTGTTTCTTTAAATTCTGTGCTTATTTAAAGTGATACTTTGTAATAAAAAAGGCTCAACATATAATGTAGTATGATTTAAGAAAGCCATATTATTGTGTCTAGTAATAAAGTAGCTATGAAAAAGAAAAACTATAAAACTGTTAATAAGCATGATATTGAATTACGTTTCACATCCATTTTTATTATGTTGCTACTGAGACTATTGTCACAATTGTTCCCATAATTATAAAGTGAAATTAGCTTTGCTAAATAACCAACATCTTAAGAAATTTTTTAAAGTCTGGATTTTTACATTGCTCATAAAGGCGCGGATGCAGTTAATGAAGACGATTTAGAGAACCAAAAAAAGGATTGTCAAAAATTTAAAGAAAGAGGGAGACGTAATTTCTTCCCCAAAAAGAAGGAAAAGAACTTACAAAAGGAGAATGAAACTATTTTTTGGAACTGGATATCCTTATTAGACCAAACCTAAGCTTGATATAAGTTTATCAAAAATATATTATTTGTTATCGAAACAGAGGCTCGTACGATCTCCAAAACAAAGCTAATATTCATTAAAATAATAATGAATCTTTAAAAATGCCTTTTGACAACAGAACTATCAAGTATCTAACAGAATCATTAAAACTCAGAGTGAGTGGTTATCAAAAAATATCAGCATTTTTGTAATTTTCTCTCAACAAATAGAAAATTTGAACTAATGTGTTTCATTGTAACTATAGAATAAATGTAAAATTGCTAACATTGACTTTTAAACTGTACTTTTTGTAATACCAATTTTCTAGAGAGGTATTTTTTAAATAATAGACAAAACGTCTTACATGCAACCTTTATGACCAGCTAGTGATTGAAACTATAGTGAACACTTAGAAGCTCCTTCAGAGTAGTTTCACAAGGAAATTAAAAATTCCAGGAATCTTTCCAACTAATATTTACCGTACAATAAGAAACATTTTACAAGTACAGTGAGTGATCGGTTAAAGAACATAATCCGGGCAAAGACAATGTTTGGTATCCGAATTGTTTATTAACCGATCATCTATTTACCATAGAGTTTTAAGAGAATTTAATTAATTCGTTCTACAGAACAAAAAAAATTAAAAAACTATATAATTTCTTTCTACGTTTATTAATATGTAACAACAGTAATACATACATACACAGTCTTGCAGTTTTATTTATTTTTTCCGTTTGTGAAACGTTAAACGATTTGTCCAATGTCGATTTCTTTTTTTCTTTTTCAGTATTTTTTGGAAGTGATTAATAACATAGTCGTTGTAGAGATCCCCAAGCCTATTGAGCTCAACCTGATTTAGGTGGCATTCTAAAACCGTTATTCTAACATCCTTCCACGTTTTTTAATAGCAGATGTCAACAGTGGTCTTTTTCAGTCTTCGCCCTTTTCAGAAAACTAATTTTGCTAAGATTCTTGATGTGCTTTGTTCATGATTTGTTGGAGTTCTTTTGTCATCAGATCATTTGCATGTTTCATTGGGAGCATTTTAACGTCATCTTCATTTACCTCTAATTTCAGATCTTTAGTAGTTGTCACAATTTCATCCATAATTTTATGTTTAATGCTAGATCTTCCTTTGGACTTTGCAAATCATCTAGTAATAAATATTGAGCTTTTTTCTTTAATTATTTCTAAATTTCTCTAACTTTCTTTTGAATTTTTATTAAAAACCAAAAGCAATTTCTTAATTATTTCAAGGATGGTACATCTTATAACTGCTTGCATTTTCTTAATCATATCTTTTTTAGCTAAGATTGTGTCTAATGCAGATATGTTTAAATAATACTGCCTAAAAATATTAGACATTTTCTGTCCATTTTCTACCTTAGCTATTATCTCTTGTTTGGTTTCTATGGTAAGCATAGTTCTTGACACTCCACTTTCTTTAATTCACTATAATATTATTAGTCCCTCTTTATACAAAAAGTTGAGAATACAAAAATCAACTAGCACACAAACGTTTCTTTATTTATACTATCAAAGTCTCTATCAACTATCAAAGTCTAGTTTTAAAAACTGTTTACAGAAGGCCGTAAAATACAGTTCTACGAATTTACTGTAAGGCGCTCGTTATCCAAACATGTGTTTGAATAAAAAATAACCAAACTGCTTCTTAACCGATTATGCTTGAACAATATAAGTTTTTAATTTGTAGTATTGCAATTATTTCTGTGGTCCAAATTGGTTGATAACTTTTTTTATTTCCGGGTTCAAACGTATGCCGTACTTATAATGCATAATTGTAACATAAACATGAACCATGACCTTTATGGTCTTTTACGTTTTCGCTTGCCAGGTGGTTGCTTAATATTTTTCGTGGACACCTGTTGTCATCCATCCTTATAAGGTATCTAAACCATTTCAATTTGTGTCTTTCAATTCGCTGGAATGGTTTTATTTCTAATTTTTTCATTTGTTATGTGTGACAGTTTGGATATTCTGCCACTCCTGGGTAATTAATCCATCTTTACAGCTAGCACAGTTTACCATTGGGGTTCCACACTTTACTCCCATAGCAAAACACTGTTTCTACTATTGTACTTCCCCAAAATTTTTCTGCTTTGTTTAATTTTGTTTTTAATTTTTTTCGATCCCAAGCCGTCCTGTCGTTTATAACTCCTAGATATTTGAATTTGTCTACTTGATTTATCTGTATATCGTCATCGATTAAAATGTCAAATTGTGTTGGTGTACTAACTGATAAATATTCCGTTCTCTTAAGACTAACTTGTAATCCCCATTCTTTATAGTTCACATACAGCCTTCTGATAGGGAATTCAAAGTCAAAAAAGTCTTGCGCCAAAACCACCTGATCATTCGCAAAACTTAGAGGGTGCAAATGTTCGTCATTAATAGGTATTTCCATCCCAAGACAATATCCTTTCCAGTTTTCGAATTCCACTTCGTAATAGATGTTAAACAATATTGGTAATACACTACAACTTCGTAGTCTTTTTGTGAGCTTTATTGGATGAGAAAATTTTAATGAGTAAAACATTATCTTCGTAAACTTTTCTAATCATCTTTATTGTAAGATTGTTCACTTTCCAGTAATATAGGGCTTCCCCAAGTTTACATTTCGGTACTGAATCATATGTTTTTTCAAGATCTATGAAGACTAAGTGCGTCTCTTCTTCTACTGTATTTTTCTCTAAAAGTTGTCGTATTATAAACAAATGATCTGCCATATGTGGGCCCACTTTGCTCTTCCTTTATTCTTCCTGTCACTTCTGCTTTTAGAATATTTTGCAGGACTTTGCCAAAGAGTCTACTGAAAATACTGTTAACACTTAAGCCTCTGTAGTCATTTGGTTTTGTTTATTTCCTCGATTAAATGTTGATATTATATACGATATTCTTCACTCTTGTGGAATTTTACAATGTTTCCCAGCACCCATGTAATAGATGTACAATTCTTCTTAGAAACATTGCTCCGCCATATTTTATCAATTCAGTTGAAATTTCCCCTGGTCCTGCCGATCTTCTTTTTTCTTACATCATTATAGTTATTTGTACGGGGACTATATTTGCTTCCTCTTAAATAGGTTCCATATTTTTAACAAATTCTGGGCGATTGTCTACTAACAATTTTTCATGTTTTTTCTACTTGCTTATAGTAATACCTCTGTTAAATATATTTGTGATGTTGATATTCATTCGTTAAATAGTTCTCCATATTTCTGTCGATCTGATCCCATCTATGTAACTGTTAATCTGATTATATGGTATTTCCCAATATTTGTTCTTTTCTTGTTTTACCATTATTCTTAGTTGTCTGTTCTTATATATTTTTGACTGCCTTTATAATCTCTTTTCGATAACCACTTATTATATAGACTGTTTCTTCTTCGATTAATTTCTTTTGTTAACCAAGGTTGTTAGTGTTTGTTATTGTTTCTGTTCATTTTGTTTAGTCGTGGTGCCTCAAAGGCTATTTTAGTTATTTTTTGTCTTTTTAACTTTCCTTCTAAACTATTCTGATACACATTTCTAAAACTCTGTAATAGTTGCAGCACATGCGTTTTGTTTTCTTTTTGTGTTTAGGTTTTTTTTCTAAGACTTCCGTTCATTTACGTAATACATTTTATAATTCATATAATACATTAGAATAGAATGATCTGTTCGACAATTTGCGGTGCGTTTAACGCGGCCATCGAAAGACTTCATACTTGTAAGTTTTATAATAAAATAGTCTATGATATATTTTTGATTTAAACGTCTTTCCCAAATATATTTTTGTGCTGCCTTGTGATTAACGAAACAATTCAAAATATGTAATTAATTTTCTATACAAAATTCAATAAGCAGTTCTCCAGAACTATTCACAAGTTGTTCACCGGATTAACCTACTACTTTATCACCTTGGTGAGTATCTGTTCTGGCATTCAAATCTCCAGAAATAATAAATTTGTTACTTATGCCAACTTTGTTTATAGTTTCTTATAAATCTTAGAAGAAAAGTTGTTTAATTTTTTGATCTGCGTCGTTAGTAGGTCTATATACACAAATAATATTTTTAATTCTCCCTTATAATGACGTAATCAATAATATAATTCGTTTCAAAATACATGTGTAGTTTATAATATACCGATTGAGTTGTTTCTTAATGAAAATAGAGACTCCTGCTCTAGCTCTACAAAATTTATCTACGCCAGACCAGAAACGCACATATTCTCCTAAGTCTTCGTTACCCCGTTCTTTCTTTTTTGTTTCAGTTAATAAAGCGATGTAAGCTTTTAATCTTTTTAAGTCGTTAATTATTCTATTTGTTTTATTACTTATACTCTGCACATTCCATGTTGTTCATATAATTGTCCGTTTTCTTTCCAGTTGTTGTCTTAGTTTATTTCTATCCAATATCCGAAACTCTTTGCTGATACTGCCAGGATATTACGATTTTTTTTCGGTAGACGGTTTGCTAACCCGAACGCCAGCACCCACCCTGGAGAACCAGGAATTTCTATCGGAGTTTACTCCCTTAGCTGAAATGCGCCGATTTTTAGGCGCCGGCAGTTCGCCCTTCACTTTATCCTGTTAGCTATAGTTTATTACGACAAGCGTTAGTTTGGTAGCAGAACGGCTAATAAAATTCGCAGAGGCATTTTTCAAGATTTGTGCACCATGCTTATTTGAAATTAGTATCTTCTTCGAGAAGACTAGTCTTTGCTCTCTTTGGTTGATTACGTTAGAAAGAAAAATAGGAACTGCACCAGTAGAGTATAATAAAAAAATGTTACGCTAAATTGATAAAACTTTGTAAGGCTTATTTACATAAAAAATTTTACTTATTTGCATTATTAAAATAGGCAAACGTGGACCTTGTTATATATAACAAGACTGTTGTGTGCAATAATAATTCTATAAATATAAAAGGATATGTATCCTAGATGATGCACCATAGGGAATTAATCTACATTCGTATGGTAAAAAAGTTATAATTGAGGATTTTTAATTTGTTTTAAATTTAAGATTCGGTTAGCCGCTAAGGGGGCTACGGAATTTTATAAACCAATAACACAAAAAGTAAAAAAAATTAATTTTAATATTTGTTATAAGAAGAGTTGTGTATGAGAAGACTTTTTAAATTGAAATTAATGTTCTGACCGACGTGATGTTATCGAATCAAATAATCCCCACGCATTCGTTTAAAGGTGGAAAAACCGGAGGGTCTGAGCGGGCCGCCAAATTTATTGCATCTATTAGTTTCTAACCGCCGCCGAATGCCCGTAATCCATTCCCCTTTCTTGCGCACAAACACCATTGTGGCGATTTCTATTAGTCGAATAATGCTACATTTAATTATACAACATCTGCGGGGTCAAAGTAGATTTAATTCGTTTCCAAAGCCGGATAATGACTGCCGTCAATCAGGGGCGCATGATATATCGGCCGGCTAATCGAATAGTGCGTGTGGGTATTTATCGGCCGCGCGTAATTTGTTTGTTATCGTGTTCTGCGACCTGTAACGATAGTTACGTTTGTGTTGTTCGCCTATCGAACGAACTTTTTGCGCCGGCCTAGCAATGTTTGATGCGTCGTTAGCTTTGTGTTCATTAAAACCTCTATTGATTTTGACATTAATGAAGTTTCAAAGATATTCATCGGTTGTGATATGCCATTAAATGGAATTGAGTATCTGGCTCTATTATACAACCTTTCTGGATTTGTTTTTAGAGACTTTTTATCACAGTTGTAGTGACCCGTACGCGATTTTTGACTCAACTAACGCATTTTTTAAACAAATATTTCTTATATAACTAGAGACTCTTTAACAGTGTGTGAAAGCAATGTACAATAATTACTTACGTGTAGTTTTTAATTCCATTGTTTGCACTTGATGATTGTGATGATATTGTCTTTAAAAGTATTTTAAGTCAATATTGTTGCTTAAACCTGGAGGCCTAAAATAAATTGCTAGGTTTTCGAACAAGCGTTTTATTTATTAAGTTTCATGTACATGTTCCTCTTTAATAGACATGGTTATTTACTGTGGAGACTTTTTTACTTTCACGTTATTGCCTTCTGAATCTGTTGATATACTTCATGGTATGTAATTTTCGTCTGCTCGTTGAATTGTTTGATAAAGTTTGGAGATGGTTACTTTTATATTAGATATTGTGTTAATTTTACTTAAAATATAGATTAAAGAGTTAATTACTTCATACTTATTTTGTTTATTGGCAGCAAAGCTTTTTTGTAATAAATACCTTGCATGATAAAGTTTATACTTGGTTACTATTAGTTTTTTTTAATTATAATTTCATAAGCTACATAATCAGCCTTGAATGGTCAAGCTGTAAATACATAGTCTAACTTAATAATAATAATAATAATGCCTACCTCTTTAGAAAATCTCCTACTGAATACTTCCTAATTTCATAAACTAATTGTATGTATACTAGTTTTAGTTACAACATTTTATATCGTTCAATGTTAATTTCTAATTTCTTTTTTAGTTTACTAGAATGTATTTCTATTTTAATCTTATATTTTTCACTACACTTTGTAACTTCTTAGCTCACTGTAGCCAGACTTAAGTTTTTATGTAAATTTTTATGTATTTGGAATCTACCACGGAGCGTTTCCTATATTGCTGAGCATCTTATTCTGGAAACGTTGGAGTATTTCAATATTCAATGCACTAGCCTATCCCCAGAGAGGTATCTCTTATATCCCAATAAGCTTTAGAATTTTTTTTATGCAATAGGAGTATGTTGTCTAATGATAGCAACCAGTACATTTGATTGTATTTTATACCAAAATTTTTTATCTGTTCGATATATGTGTGTACCACATTAGTCAATTGTCCAGGTTTATTCCAAAGCATTTAATTTCAGTTGCTTAGAAGATTTGGAAACCATTCAAAGTAACTGGAGCACAGCTATTGTACTTCATTGTCAACGGCTTGTACGTTGGTTTTTATTCGCCATTTTATTAGCCCTGATTCGAGTTTGCTGACATGATTCCGTATTATTCAGTATAACCGTATTTTCCGCAAATGTAGCTGTTGGAATCAATCTAATCAGTGAAAAATTTAGCATATATATTAAGTATAGAATTGAGCGAGGAACACTCTCTTGTGGGACACCACAACACCTTAGACGAAGGTTACTATTTACTTCTTAGTATATTATGAACAAATTATATGTTGTAACAGAATTTTAGAAAAAAATATATGAGATGTAGCAATGATAGTTAAGGTTATTGCATAGTTCTTCGTGCCAGGTCTTATCAAATGCTTGGCCGATGTCGATAAGTGCAGCTGAGCGGTACTGTTTCCGCTGTACGGAATTATGTATTTGGATAACCAACCTGTGGATTTGTCCAATTATTCCGTGCCCTGCTCTAAACCAGAATTGATCGATAGGTTTTAGTTTTTATCTATAATTATTTGTAGTCGATTTTAAAGCAGTTTTCGACAATTTTGAAAGGAGAAGTAAAAGATATTGGTCTGTAGAACTTGACTTCTGCTTTCTTTTGGTATCATAACTATGCATGCAAATTTTCACTGGCTGGTAAAGTAACGAGTTTATAGAAGTGTATCAAATATTTGGGTTATTAAACACTTTTGAGTACGTTCTTGTGGCACTTTTTCTGTGATCTCCTTTGGGTTATTTTCTTGAAAATAGCAGATTGCTTTTGACTATTTGTAATTTTTTTAAGCGAAAACTCCATTTGATTTAGCGTCTCTAAAAATTTATTTGTCCTGGCGATCCTCTGGTAGGAAATATTAAAAACGGCAGTAAAATGTTTCTAGATAAACTCTACTTTCTGTTAGTTAGTTAGTTTTAGCCCAGTTCCAACATTAGCTTCTATGGTTGATGTGGTTTGTTAAAACTGTTTAACTTATTTGGTTTCCTTTCCTATAACTTCAGTTGCGGTTTGGTTGCTATTGTACTGTTGGATAGATTTGTTTTCAATTTTTTGTAGCAGTTGTTTAAGTTCTTTTGATATTATACCTTGTTTTGCCTGAATTTGCTCTTGGTAACTTGCGTCTTCTTCTTTTTGTAATTTTTTGTTCCTCTAGAAGCGGTAAGTGCTTCTCTAGTTGTGTTTAATTTTGGGCCAGAAATAGCTTGCTATGCTGCAGATTTAATGGTCTTGGTTAGGTTTTCTACTGCTGCTTAGATAGAATGTTTATTTTTTTAGTGGAGCTTCTAAGTTGACTAGTTTGCCTAGTATCTCCAGAAACATCTTTTAGTTCTTCTTTTTGCTGTATAATGAAGCTTCTTTAGATTTGCCAACTATTTTTGTAGTTAATGTTAATATATTTGAAGTGTAGTCCAAAGTAAAGACTCCAGCAGAGTTGTAGGATTATTAAATTATTGGTTACGCAAAAATCCATTATATCTGCTATTTTATGTCTGTTTGGGGGCGTCCAATGGATAACGCAGTTAAGTTAACAGTTCTCTGCCTTTTGTTGCGGGAAATTGAGATCTTCGTTGTGGACGTTTTGCACTATAATCTTCACCAACAAATCATTTGTTGCCTAAGTTTTTGAAGAGTGTATATATTTGTTCTTGTATTTTGGTGAACAACAAATTTCCGAAATTGCGATTTTCCTGGAGAAGACATCATTGAAGCCACACTAGTGGGTTATATATATATATATATATATATATATATATATATATATATATATATATATATATATATATATATATATACATAATGTGTATATGTGTTGTACTATTGCATTTTGATCTTTTGAATATATGTTCCAATTGCAAAGACGCTGGTGATATATAATGCCTATAAATAGTAGCGTAAACTACAGTGACCACGCTAATAAATCTGAAATGTGTCTGTGGTGAGTTGATAAATTAAATTAAAAATTAAAATTGATAAATAAATAAATTAAACTTTATGAGAGGCTGCAGCTACGCCGTTGCTATAATGCTAATAAGGTAAGTTTACGTACGTCCATCGTATGGTTGGTTCTCGAGTTATTAGGCCGTAGTTGGTGTTCGGAAACTTATTATTGTTAATTTTTAGATTTTATAATTAATTAAACATTATGGATTGTAAACATATTACACATGATTAGAGTCATGAGTGTTTAGAAATTAGATTGATCCATGGTTTTTGTTTCTCAAATTTCAGAAAAATTGTTTTGCGATTTAGTAGCATTATTCTACTGGGTCCTCTTTGTCCTGGTCTATATCCATGCCTATGGTAGATAGTAAAACAAAATGCAAAGAGGTTTGCTTTTTAATCCAGTCGTTGTATATTTTGTCTAGCCCAAGTTGTTACAATTTGTGACTTTAGTTATAGATTCGTCAAAGGTCAACTTTATTTATCATATATTTATTCAATCCCAGTATATTTACTTTTGTTTGTTGGATTTTAGGTAATCATCTGACTTTTTATTGCTGTTTGTTAATTTTATTTTAAAAATTTCTAAGAATTCCTCTGTTATACAGAGTGAGTGAAAAGTAACTGGGCGTTAAAAATTGGTAATAAAGTCCACATTTCTAAAATATATTTATTAAAATTGTACATGTTCTTTATTATATAAGAAAATTAAATCAAAGCTTTAAATTTTAGTACAGATGTAAACTAGTTTTTCAAACGGCCAGAAATGGAATGCACAGTATTCTGGAAGAAGTCACTTGGGAAGTTGCTACGAAATTTCGGAATCCATGTCTCCAAATCTTCCCGTGTTCGAGACTTTGTCCCGTACAGCTATTCTTCTGCGTAGCTCGACAAGCAAAAATCACTTGAAATGAGATTTGGACTTCTTGAAGGCTATTGATAAAGCGCACGTCATCCCAGTCAACGTCCTGAAAAATGCTGGTCTACCTACGCGAGCAAAATAAGAGCCAAATGGGATGGGCTATAAAAATAAGGTTTTCGATATCTTTCCAGCCAGATAGCGTAGGATACGCACAACCTTCAATCATTTGAATGTGGAGGTTTGCAGTTATGTTGTTACGAACAAAGTGTGGGGCTATGACTATTATTACCGTCGTTCTGCTCTATACGGACACGTTTGAGTTTCCATCCTCTCAACCATCATTTTGCGATCGATATTACGTAATGCTCAGTAATGGTAATCATGATGATTAACAAGAATGTCGACATGTAATACGGAATACTACAATTTAGACGAACCTGTATTATCGATACAAGAAATATAAAATTCTTTTCACTATACTCTATTTAAAATTATGATTAGTGATAGTGCAAGTTATATGGCTAAGTTCTAATTCCCAATTAAAATAATTACACCCTATAGTGTTAAAGTTCTTTATACAATTTGCAGTTGGTTATGTTAGATTGATGTAACTTGCTTTTAGTTTCAACTAAACATTTTGCACGAACTTTTAAGATTTTTTGTGGCGTCAGTTCTTTGACTGGCCTGCACCTAGTATGTTGTTTTATAGACCTCATTGTTGTCGTGTTTATTTTGGTTTTTTGTTTCTTTTTTATAGCGCGAGTAAGTCTATTTTGTATCTAACTCTAACATTTCTAATTGCACCTTCTTCGTTTGTTCCCCTTACGTTTCTATTCTGACTACCTCTTTCTTTGTTATATTATATGTTTGACCTGTTTGTTTTACTTTAACTCGTAAGACGCTATCCGTTTTAGTTGCCAAGTTTAGCATCCTTTTTTTCCTATTTTGTCCAGTTTCATAGCTTGTGTTGAAATCCGCTTACCTTTAAGATTTAGTTCTTTTGACTAATTGCTTTTTCGAAAATGTCTTTTTATTTATTCCATGTCTATTCTTTATTGTTAATTATTACCTTACTTGGTTCTTTTCTTATCTTTTCCTCTATCTTCCTTTTTTCCTTGCTCATATTACCATTTATAACCATTTTCAATTCTTGTTTTCCATTATTTTCTCTTTGCTGTAGTGGTATTCAATTCTATTAGGTACTATTTACTATTTAACTTTCTTGCTCCACTTGCTTATATCTATATGTGCATAGTTGGTTATAGAGTTTTCTATTTTTTTACTTAATTCTCTACTTCTATTCCCTGGATTATAATGTTATTCCTCCTTTTTCTATATTTTATGTTTTTTGGATTTCTTGCCTTAATGCTCTGTTCTCTTATTTCATTTATTTGTTTTTCTCTCTGAGTTTCTTTACTTTTTTTTATAAATTTTCTGCTCCGTCTGCAGTATGTCTAATATCTTGCCCATTTTATTCGCATTCTCTCCCTATTTTGCAGACGTTCTCAGTGTTTTGTGACTTCTTCTAAAAAGGTCTTCCTTTTCTTTCTTCTCTCATCTGTTGAGTACTCGCTGCTATTTATGGTGTTTCACTCTTCGATTTCACGACAAGTCGCTATATAAATGAAGAAGTCCGGCAACACTGCCTTTTTCTCGGCTAGATCCCCCTGGTATAAGCAATAGTTATCTGCTTAACCCTACACACTGTTTACGATTGTTTTCACTTTGTTTTTTGAGTTCCTCAATTATTCTCGCTTTTATTTTTAATTTCGTATTAAGTTCACAGTTGTTTGATTTAACTAACGTATTTTTATGTATAATATTTTACTACATACCACGATTCCCAAGATTAATATAGGTGAAAACTAAAATATCACATATCTTGCTTAATGCGCATTAAGCTTATACAAGGAGAAGATTATTGCTATGAGTTACTTTACAAATGAGATGTTTAACAAATCGCTTTCTCTCTGGTTTGACATTTTTTATCAATTTATATATTATTAAGAAATTAACACTTTTTTTACAACGATTCGGGAAATATTTCATTGCGATTTTAAATTGTGAAATTGAGAGAAACTGTTATATGGCAAAAAGTATTAAATATAAAAAATGGTCAAAGTTTATTTAGTGAAGGTTTATGTAAGTGCTTTAAAAGTTGACGTCAGTAGCCTGTCTTATATTTTTTAGGTTAAAGAACAGCCAAATGCAGAAACCTGGGCTGTTCTGTGTCGCAGCCCTCAATATCTCTCGGCCCGTGCCGAATCGCCATTAATTCCAATTTCCTCTGCGTCGTTATTCCGGAGCGGATAATTTCTCAAAGTTATCCGCCGCGCGAATTCTTCACTTTCAGTTTAAGCGGCGCTGTCATCAATTAACATTAAGTTAACTCGGCGCTGGAACTCGCCCTCCGAGCGCACTCGTGGCGAGCCAAGCACTTAAGAGAGGAAAAGATAAGCAAAGCGCCTAAGATGCGCACGTCATCCATCAGTATTAATTATTGCGGAGAGCCTTCAAAGAAATTACTGACGGCCGCGAGATAAGGCCAGACACCTCCTCCAGATACCGTCAAACGCGCTCGAGAGCGCCGTTAGCCCCAGCCAGACAAAAAGGAAGTAAAGTCGCCGGTTCGATTGAATTGTGCCGCTGCAAAGTTTATAATCTGAATTGGCTTCCCAACTGAACAGAACCTAGATTGCTTTAAATAAAGGATGGCTTGGCAAAAAGAAAGGCAGCGGCCGATAAAGGTCGTTCAGTCAGGCAATTAGAGTCAATAATTTAAAAGTTCAATCAACGCCACGCCAGCGCATGCATAATTGGGTAGCGCACATCATGAACTTCCTCTTACGTCCCTGTATTATTGATCATTCAATTAATTTTTAAGGGCTCGCGTGTCGGGCCCAGCACAAGTGCATCCGTGCACTCCTCTTAGGTAATTTATTCACTTTTAATCGCGCTGCAAACGGAATTGCAAATGGGGATGTTTTAGTGTTAAACCATTGGAAATAGCTTGATGTAGATCAAAGACGGCCTGTGATCAATTTTTAAAGCGCCCTGCCCAGCGCGTACACGCTAATGGATCTGACATTCATCTGGCGCAGCTGTTTTCCAATTATGCACATACGCACATCGGCTAATTGTCGTAAAATTTAATTTGGAGCTTTTGTGTGCCTACTATTCTGGGTAGATTTTGATGTACCAAGCAAATTAAAAAATAAATGTGCTATGACTAAAGTGGTATGCATAAAAATTCTTATTATCTACTTTATAGCCAAAAATAAAATGTGCCCTTTAAATTAAATACCAAAATTTAAAATAACAATCTACGTTTGAGTATTTTGTTATGAGAATTATATTAGAGAAATAACATTTGACATTTTACCTGAGTAACATGCGTATTAATGTTCTCAAATTGCATTGCCCAAACAATTTTTAAATTATACAATAAAAGTTAGTGCCTCAAGAAGACAATCTTACTAACAAAAAATAACTAGCGATAAAACTCTGTGTGATGTTTATTCCTTTACGGGTGTAAGAGATGGATAATCGTCACTAGTGAAAGGAAGAGAATGGAAACTTTTGAGATCTGATGTTTTAGACGCATGCTGGGGACGAGCGGTGAATCACTAATACAGAATAAGAGAAACAGTGCAAGAGAGCGGGAGAATTATATATAGCATATAAAGAGAAGCGCCAATGGAGACAAAATGCACAAGAATCACCAAAGCTACAACATATATTGCAAGATATGCAGTATAGCTGTTACACCGAACTAAAAAGGCTAATTGAAAATAGAAGAAAATGGAAGCGGGTACTGTAGAACCAAACCGATCAAGAAAATTAAAGGAGGGGGAGATAAAGTCAGTGTACTTATCTTAGTTTACTTCTGTTTTTTTTTATATTTCAGCACAACAATTTTTTTAATAGTGAGAATAAAGTACTTAGCTATGTATAAAAATATTATTATATTCTCTACACTTAATAGTAAAAGAGGAATAGATTTTATATATATATATATATATATATATATATATATATATATATATATATATAGCCCGTCAATTATTTTCGAAGATACGGTGCGCGGGAATGTCTCCGATTTCGTTCAAATTTTAGGAGCTAAAAGTAAGTAGTGAAAAAATAAAATCCTCCAATTTTTAGCCCTCCACCTCTCCGGGTCCAGAGATATAAATTTTTGAAAATTGAAAATTACCCTTATTTTGCTGTTTTTAAAAATCCATATCTCGGGAAGTTTGGGTCCAATCGGGCTCAAATAGGACAAATTTTTCTGTGAGTCTACTTTCAGGCCATCTGGCCCGATTGGACCCAAATTTCCTCAGATACGTATTTTTAAAAAATGGCATTTCCGCGAAATTCGAGTCTTTTCCGGTTTTCTAAGTGTCACCAATCTCGCCTGACCGATTCAAATAAAAGTGGGGGAATTGTTGTTTTACTAGAATACAATGGTTTCTTAATAGTTTTATCCTTGGCCCGAACTTGTAGCATACGCGATCGCCACTGCACAGATTGTTCTTTTCGAAGAGAAAATAGACGGAAATTGTGGTAATTTCTGAATTATACGGCGAGTCAGGGGCTCAAGAAGGGTGGGAAAATGGTCAAAGGCAAAAAAAAGCAGTCGATGTTGTATTTTCCAAGATAAAACCGTATTTTTTATTATTTTTGCTCTATAAATACACTGTAGATTATTAAATTCCTTCTCTAAATTTACTTATATTTTATTAGATACATATGAAACATTCATTCTGATTAACATTATCTTGAAATATCGTACAAATGTCAACAAAATAAGTCCATTATTCACCTCGTTTTCTTTTTTTATTTGTCTTATCCAAAATCTTAACAATTTTTTCTTTCTCATCAAAAGACGTTTGTTTTAAACGTATACTTTCACCATCGACTGGGATGATGCAATGAAGACCTCTTGTACCCTTAACTGCCCTTGCACTATTAAATCTTTGATTTAATTTTTTTTTATGTTGTTGAACCTTCACATCTGGGACCCATAGACATCTGTGTGAATAATGATTATAATTTTAATTATTGTTACATCCATTTAATTTTTGTACTACTAACCTTATGCTTTTTATATTTCGTTCTGCAAATTTATACATTTCTTCAGCATTTACTATTTGATGCTCAGCTCCAGATTTCAGACAATGGTGCATGATTATCCTCTTAACCACACCCCCTACAGCATCACATGGGCTTTTTCCATGGCTGGTTGCGAAAAAATTGTAGGATTCTATTTTGATTCCGAAGTCATTCTCGTGCAGGCATATATTGGCAAAGTTGTTCCTGGAACAGAGAAATCGATTAGCAAGAATTTTCAAATACAATATATTGATATAAGAAGAATCGTACTTATTTTTGTACTGTGTAGGAACGCCATCTGAAAAGTATCGTATCTTCTGTATCCATGGGTATTCAACTCTGATAATTTTTAAAAACTCATCTTGGAATGCATGCACTGCATAAGCCCAGTGATCCTTGCTGTTGCTGATAATACAAAAACTCAGTACCACCTGAACTTTCGATGAACTAGAAGGATAAGTCTCAAGATCGCTTATTCCTTTAATTAGGGTATCTACTCCACTCGCAACAGTCCTTTTGGGCCTTAGACCATCCGTTATCACAACATTGTTATTGTGGCCCTCCGCGAAACTTTCAGTAACTTTCTGCTCACACCGTTTACATATTTTATTCCCTGGAATCAATCTCCTTTCCGTTGCGTTACAACATTTTTGACTCAATTCTAAGCTAATAACGCGCAGATTACCCTGAACAGGTTTTTTATGAATTCCGTATGGACCACAACATTTTCTCCTTTCAGCCGTATAATTATCGACAAACACTCCCCGTAGAAGACTTATTCTAGATTTGAAATACGAATATCGTAGTATTCTGAAACTGTTTGAATGAACTCGCAACACTGAGCCGACGTGATAATTGAAAAACTTCAGAATTCGAATTTCATCCAACTTAGCAGATGAACTTACACTGGATGTTAGCGGGAGTAATATGTGCGACTAGCAGAGCGTAATTGTTTTAAAAAATGACTACAGTAAATAATGGTTTAAGGTGTCGAAAGATTATTAAAATCAGGTTCTATCACCGTTTAATCTGTCAAAAGAGTATTTTGCACCTTTGTCAACCCTTTTTCAGCCCCTGACTCGCCGTATAATTCAGAAATTACCACAATTTCCGTCTATTTTCCCTTCGAAAAGAACAATATGCGTAGTGAGGATCGCGCATGCTACAAGTTCGGGCCCAGGATAAAACCATTAAGAAATCATTGTATTCTAGTAAAACAACAATTCCCCCACTTTTCAAAGTATTTGAATCGGTCAGATGCGTTTGGTGACACTTAGAAAACCGGAAAAAACTCGAATTTCGCGGAAATGCCATTTTTTTAAAATTTGTGTCTGAGGAAGTTTGGGTCCAATCGGGCTCAAGTAAGACGCATTTTTTCGTCTATGAGCCTACTTTTATACCTATTACGTCTAAAATATTTTCGTGCTGTTGCTGTAATCTGGGTCCATTTTTAAGATGAAAGAATTTGCTGCTTTTATGTTCTCGAATTTCAAGCTGCCAAGAAAAGAAAAGCACGTACAAATAGACCAGACCCAGATGGCATAAAAGTAGACTCACAGACGAAAACAATGCGTCCTATTTGAGCCCGATTGAACCCAAATAATTAATGAAATATAAGACTTTAAAAGAGGAAACATTTTTAAGAACAACTCTGTACTTTTAGATCATTTTGAGGAATTTTATTCTCATTTGCTGTAGTAGTCTAGTGGATAGGTCGCTAGACTACAAAATATAAAGATGCGAGTTCGAATCCCGCTCTCGCGAATTTCAATCACTGGCATTTTTACGGCCCAGCTCGACTCAGGCTGCAATAAATGAGTAACTTGAAGTCAAACTCTGGGGTAACAATAAGCGGTCGGTACGTAGCACTAGCCACGTTACTACTACTCTTGTGCTCCGTAGGCTCTAGATTGTAGCAGATCTATCTTTTTACTACCCCAAAGGGCCTTTGTAGCCTATTACAGGGAATTATTATTATTGCCTATATTTTCATTTGCTAATTCACATAATTTAATATTATGAACGTCATTTTTTTAAGTGAAGGGGGTCATTGCAGTTTGTTAAACGTCAGTGCAGCAATTAGCTCTTGATTTGCAATGGGCCTATCTTTAAAAAAAACAGTTTTTTTAATAAAATAATTTTGAAATGTGTTGGAAATTACAAACGCCAAAAAGCACAAGAAATGCGGTGCAAAAGCCGTTGTCAGACATCTAGTAATAAAGTGATTTATTGTTCAAACAACCACAATTTCATCCTAAATACGACTAAAATTGGTTATACGAATAAAACACAAAATTAAACAAAGAGATGTTGAAGTATCCAAGATTCCTCAACAAGTTCTAGCGTTGTCAACTTCAGGACATTCTAATTCAGTAAAAGTAGCACTTCCATCATTACCAGCAGTGAACCGCAAAATTCAACGAGCCCGCACTGTCAATGATATCCCATTTTCAAATCCAACGAATCTTTCAGAACTTTCCTAGCTAATAGTTTTAAAGTAACTGATGCTAATCAACCATTTCTTCTATTTAATAGTCAAGATTATCGGCCTGTTAAACCCAGAATTATATTATTCTCTTCTTTCTAAAATCTCGATATAATATCCAGATCATTGGTATACTAATAGTACTTTCAAAACGACCTCTTCTTGCTCAAGTTTGGACTATTTACGGGTTTAAATACAATGTTTTACCGGTTGTTTTTGAAAATTCTCTCAAATAAAACCCAGGCAACTTACATCCACACTGACCTTAATCCACAAATAGTTATGTTGGATTTCGAATAAGTTTAAATAAATTATTTTAATCAGAACTTTCCTTCTATAATGCACGTGGATGTTTTTTCCATCTTAGTTAATTACTTTGGCCCCAAATGCACCATGATGCAAAACTACTTGCTCATTACCGGGACGTTGAAGATGACGATGAATGGCCATTAAATTAATTCAATATTCGACTTGAAAACCGCCTAGACTTAACTCCGATAATTTAAGGCACAGCAATTTAAACACAAAACTATAACCAAGAGTTCTACTCAAAGTGAAGTGACTAAGGGGTTAAGTAGTGCATGCGCAGTACCTACGCATCAAAAAAATGGCTGTGCTGATTTAATGTGCGCTAATTTGTTAGAACTAGAATTATTGCTGGGAAGACTTCAAACAGTTTAAAAGCTGATATACAACATAATTAAAAGTTAATGAATTTTGCTGTCAAGAATCATGATATAAAGAATATATATTTACTCTGTGTTCGTGGAGTTCGTAGTAAAATGTTTAATAACATACTTTTAGTTGTAATTGTAGTTGAAAATCTAAAATGTTTGTAGAAGTAATATTTTACATGTTTTAATTTATAAACAAAATCTAGTACTTCTTCTACAAAGTGACCCGATTATATTAATCTATAGCCGTTTTGTCATAGAAACCACGATATTTGAGTAGTTTACCGTATCGATATGACTGATCAGTATCACTCCGTTGCCGATATAGTTCCATTGGCCGATCATAATACCTCATACATTTTCAATTAGATTATAGTCTGAGAACAGGATAGCTACAAGATAAAGACTTCGGCCTCTCACATTGGCGCTAGGCGACCCTGGATTCGACTCGCCGAACATCAAATGCTCTTCAGTCGTCTTACAAGCGCCTCTAGCAGTCGTAAGGTACATTTTCTTCCTTCTAAATTAACGGGTTAGCTTAAGCAACCGACCGAAATCCGCCCAGTATGGCTTATAACACTGCACTAACGTGTAGTTAGAGACAAGATAAAGCCTATATAAAAAAAGAAGAAGATCATTTACATCTACCGATTTAATTGACCATTGCTATTATTTCAGTTTCAGGTTGTGTCCTGTAACTTATTACTGAACTACCTTAAATGTGTGTACAAGATTATTGTCTTGTATCATACTAATCCGTTACGTATTTAGACAAACAATTATTGTCGATAAAAGAAAGACATCTTGTTATATTTTCCCAAGTTTTACAGAACTGGAAGATGACATTCAACCGCGCCACACGATTTTTAGTCAAGCATTTTTTTTTAATTTTCTATTTTTTTAAATAAATAAAATCTCTTAAATAAAAAATATCTCTAATATTTGTACTATTTATGCTGGTGTAATATACCAAATAATTGCAGCCGTGGTCGTGCGGTTAAGGCGCAGGCTGCGGTTTGGACGGGCCCAGTTTTATTCCTGAAGATCTCTGATGCCTTGCCTTACTAAAAATAATTAAATACTTGCGTTCGCTTCAAACCAGGGATAATAATAGCGGTCATCTAAGACGCGTTGCTTGCCATATCGCCCCGTATCAGAGATAGTGCGCGACCACCGGGCACAGTGGGCAAACATGAGAGCCTTAACTTCCCCAGTTTGCAGACCGTGCTTTGAAGAACGTTAGAGCCTTATCATTATTACCATTATTAATATACTAACCATTAATTTTTTCTAATAACATGTAAATCTAATTACTTAAGAACTAGAGTCCATCCAAAGATGTCTTTTAGACATTTCTAACTAACATCTACACCCTTATTTATGCATTATGTTGTGATTTTACACACAATACTGCACAAGCCTAAATCGTTTAGTCTTCTTTAGACTTCGGACAACGTGTTAGTTGTTCAGCAGCTGAAGAGCTTCTGAATTCTTATAGATGAAGTCCGATTTCATGTTCACCAGCAAATTGTTTAATCTCGTTTGTAACCATTATCTCGATGTAAGCCAAAGTCTCCTACATACTATGGAACATTTATTATGTTTTTACGCATTCATAAATGAGATTTTTGCATTCCAATTACTTTTTCTCTTTACTTTCTATCCTTTCCTTTCTCTTCTCTCTCTATCCCTCTCTCTCCTCTCTCTATTTTTACCCTCTCCTATCTCTCTCACTTTCTCATTTTTATTCTCTCTCGCCCCCCTCTCTCATTTTTCTCGTGGTCTTGCTTTCCCCATTTCTCTAGTGATTAATTCTGGTTGCCATATTATATGTTTGATAAGTTGCACATAAAATAAAATGAAAAGTTAGGTGCTTTTGCTATAATTGAGTAGTAGAATAAATCTAAATCTACTTACCTGATTTTATTACATAAGCTAGTATATCGGCACCGATACTGGAATGTAAGGTATAAAATGCAATAAATCTTACAAACACATCATTAACTATAATTGATGTTATTTTTGGTTACTGAAATAAATATTAATTTGTATTATCGTAATTATTTAAAAATGCTATCAGTATTAGATATTTTATTTGAATAATATAAATGTAGATTTATGTTTTTCTAATGGGTAATTACAGGGTAGTGCAAAGTATCTAGACAATAAAAATTAGTTATAGAACTTGTAGTATTGTTAGAGATATGACGAAAAAAATTTCTAAATAGACAATAGCAAACAGGATTTCATATTTTTCGCGTCGATAGGCTTTGGTCGCGAGAGGCAGTATCTGTTTATATCTTGTGTGTGGCACCAAGAATGCAGACCAATACATTTAGGTGTTTATTTTTTATTTGCAGCTTATAGTATCTGATTGGAATAACATTAGCAACCTTATTGCCAAATTGTACTCTATGTGAAATAGATGCGAAGACTTTCACGGCCGGTGTTATGGGGCATCGTGTGGTTGGTTCCCGGGTTATAAGGCCGTGGTCGGAGTTCGGAAACTCTTGACGTTTCGTCCACGACTGCGGCAGACATCTTCAGATGTCCGACCACGGCCTGATAACCCTAGAACCAACCACAAGATGTACTCCATGTGATTTTTGAATATGGAGCTATGCAAAGGGGAATGTGTACAGAACAAAACCTTGCATACTAAAAAAACATAAAGCCACAGATTTTCATCAGTATCCTGAACGATTTCGTTTAGAAGACTATGCATTCTGTTCCTGGATGTTTGAGGAAACTGATAGACGCCAGCGGTGCTTACGCTGAAATTTAAAGATTTGCTTTTTATTGTGCTATGCAGTACAATACATGCACAATTAATTATAAATATATTTGTATTAGAAATATTGACTTTATTAGTAGTTTTCAGTGCCTAGTTAATTTTGTCGAAATCTAGACCACTGATTACAAAAACTTATTTATAACCTGTGGTTGTAAAAACCCAAATATTATCTACTGTTTGCTAAGTACAGATTACTCCCTTAATCATCTCATTAGGTCTTAATAAAGAAACATTTTTAAAATTAAAGTGCTCTGGTATTATCCCAGTTTCTACTATGAATAGTAAATTAGTTTATTATTCTTTAAAATCGCACAGTCCAAAGTTGGGGGTAGAGCTTTTAAATTTACTTTTTCTTAGTAATTTATCTATGACGTAAAAAACGAAAATTGTATATCTTAATAACTTTAAAGTTGAGTTAAACTTTTTTGTAATGTTTTTTAATAACAAGACCATTCGTTAACTTTTGATACCAGTTCTTAAAGTCTCGGGGTTTACAATCAATTCTTTTTTCAATATTGGTATCCCGGAAGAGAGTTTTATAGCGCCCTTTAATATATAATGGTAGGTGTATGTTAATATAAAATTTATTTCAAATACTACATAATAGTACAGATAAGCATTCAGGAAGTGTTGAAATTCTTTATGGGTCACAGTGCCTTAAACCATAGACCGATACTTACCAGTAGTGACTGCCTGACTCGTTTACAGCACTCTCTTAGTTTAATTACTTTAACTCAAACGACTACACTTTTGCAAATATTTACATGCATTTATAAAAAATGATTTAATTAATTTCTGTAGCCTATTTGATGCTAAATGTTATATAGGGTTCTTGGTTTTGTATCATATATTTTGAGATTCAAATCTGAACTAGAAAAATATGTTAAAGAAACCACAATTTTCAACCTTTTTCTGCTTTTGTCTCTTCTAAGGTACATCTCTTTTATCTCTATATTGTACTTTAGATAATGTTGTAAGTTGACATGAAAACTTTGCACTATTTCCTTTATAATTTAAAAACTCTCTACTTTTCTTATAATACGTGCTGTCCCTTTTCACTTTAACCTTTCAGTAATGTATACAACTTCAGTTTGTTTGTGTGTTTAGTAATTTGATTATTATCAATACCAACTGCTTGAATTTTCTACCAAAATATTTAGAGTTAACTGATTTGTTATTATTTTAAGCTTTTATGAACACTTTCAGTGGCGGAATAAGAATAAACATTTTTAGTTTCTGTTTTCTAATTTTAGGAACTCTTGTTCTAGATTTTCACCGTTGCTTTTTATATCTGTAGCATAGTTATCTCAAGAAAAGGGATAAAAATAATTTTAGCTTTGTTTTAGTAATAATCTGACCTATACTATTTAATATCTATTAGAACATAAATATTTTTACGCAATCTTTATTTGTGCTGCATTTTATCTTTTTTGTAGCTTTTTAATTCCAGGACTTTAGAATCTAATAATAATATATAATATATAATAATAATCCTATAATCTAATTTTATAATAAAACAGCTGCGTAATTTTTAAACTAACTATACTACATCTTCATCTGCAGCTTCTGCAAAAAGCATTTTTTATATTTTGCACTTAGCAGGAGCAACTTAATTAATTTTGTCGCGCCCAAAAAAGACTCTTTCATTTGCTAGCACTTCTAGTGTGTACCTTACCTAGAGCTTTTCTTTTACTAAAAATTTAATTAAAGTAAACGGTAATGTCTTATTAATATGTAAGGTTGGTAGACGAGATGATAAAAAAACGTTTATTAAAAGATTTTATACAGTGTTGCCTAAGTGAAATGTCATAAAGTTGATAAATTTAAAACAAAGTTTGTTTTAAAATTATTTAATTATATAATCGAAACGTAGATTAAATAATGTAGAATAACATTTTAAACTAGTTTTCATTTACATGCGATTTAACAACATCCTTGAAAATAATATTTTATTAACTAGAGCTCTCTTTTAATTGTGTTTATGTTTCATTTTGTTCTGTTTGTACGTGTTGTTTGCTATTATATGCTGTGTATTTTGCAGTATAAATATTATATTGGAGAAAGTTAGAATTAAAATTGCTGTCTAGAAGGATTTACACATTTCATTAAGCTTTTGTATGCTTAACTTATACTCACATAATTGTAAACCAGTCCAACTTCTATAGCATTTAAATGTGTGATAAAATATTTATGTTGGTGTAGGTTCCATCTGTTTTGGAGTACATTGGCATCATACGTACGTGTGTAACGATCAAGTTTCAGTATTATTACAATCCAAATTATTACGTTATGTGATTTATGCTGCAATAATTACAGAAGACCTTAATTTTAGATACTTTAGTAATTTTAATTTATTACAAGACCTAAATAACCCCATTTCAAAAATTATAAATAATCGATTTTACAAGGTGCACTCAAGTTATAACATCTCTGATTTTTTCTCACAAACTAATCACATGAAAACTGTGAATATTGTGTCACATCTCGACGTAATCTCCCTGCAGCCGTACACATTTTTTGTAACGTTGATGCCATGATGCCATGGCCGCTGCGAACACTTCTTTAGGAATCTTGTTTGACAACTGGAAAATCCCTGATGCAATAGCGGCACGACTAGTGAATTTGCGACCACGGACAGTATCTTTCATCGTTGGAAACAGCCAAAAGTCGCTAGGAGCCAGGTCAGGTCAGTAGAAAGTATGAGAAATCACTTCAAAGTTGTCAGCATTTGTGGCACCCACCTGGCGGACACTTTCCGCATTTTCAGGTCTTCATGCAGAGTTGTGTGCATAGATCAACTTTGGAGGAGATGTGTTCCACACTCATTCGGCCATCCTCCAAAATAAGTTTCTGCACTCGCTTGATCATGTCGTCAGACCGGCTTGTGCGAGACCGAGATTGTCTTGGTTTGTTGTCACACGACGTTCTGCCTTCTTTGAACTGCCGCACCCACAAACGCACATTAGACTCTTACTCATCTGGCGATGAACTTCAATCGGTGCCACACCACGCAAATAGAGAAAAAGTAATGATTATACACTGTTCTTATAATGAAAACGTCGCTATTTTAGGTATCAAAAATAGCCATTTCTGTCACGTATTCACAAAGAATGCGCGCGTAGTTTGAAAGAAACCCCATGTTTCTATCTGTTCCCATTCCTGAAAAAAAATCTGAGGTGTTATGAGTTGAATGCACCTTGTACCAGTACCTAAGCAAAAATGGTCAATTTTTTTAGTACGACTTGGCATGGATACTGGACCGTTTTACGTAAGACTGACAATCTTCAAATGCTTGTGGCTAAAGCATTTATTTATTTTATAGTTGCATAGGTTACAGATCGTGGAGGTTGTGTGAGCTTGAGAGATAAACTTGTATTGTGGGATTCTCGGCGTCACGATGGAAGGCGTGCTTTCTAATGAGCCACGAAGCCCCAAAGACCTAGAGTTTGGTGTGTGACTTTGCGACCCAGTCCAAAATTATAAGTCTTATATAAGACAGAGTTGTTTATGATAGATAAACAGATCCCACCGTGCCAATTTCGCTAGGTTAATTTCCTAATCTTCATAAAATGACGTGCACGCTCAGAAAAATGAAGTTATATGCAAATTAAATTTACAAGTATATAAATGTCAACACTTATAGCGTTAAAAAGCCTTTATAGAATATTTAAAACGACATCTCCAATAAAGTGATGCGAGCTTTGAACGAGATTTGTAGATTTTTCAACAAATAGTTGTAGGCTAAATGTAAAATATTGTCAACATACGTATGTGGGCATTAATATTTTTCCATTCTGCTTATTTCAGTTATTTGTTACTAAAAAATATTTTTTTATTCTAATAGTTTTATGAACCTCCTCTAGTTTAATAATTACAATAATTTTGTTGATTTTAGTCTACATCTTCAGTTTAACTTTGAAATAGCTAAATGAAAAAACTTAAACAAAAATAAACTTGAAATATTAAACATTAAAATACAGGCACAAACATACGATTCGCTGTTATGAGCTTCGCACTAAAATTTGCTCTTTGCAGTTTGCCGAATGATGTTCGTCGAATGCCAGGTGTTACTAATTGGTTTTTCCGCACGTCATTTTGCCGTTACTCAATAAACAGTAAACAAATGTGGCCAGTTTATATAAACAACAGTAACGATAGACAAATAAATTTAATAAAACCATCGTCAGGATTCTTTGTATAAAGAAGCAACATTGCCGTTAAATGACACATGAGAGCGCAGACATCAGCATTTGTACTTATCTTAAAGTAAGGTTAATTATAAATAACAATATTTGCTATGGAAAACGCATTTTTATTACTTCTATAATTTAAATTTGTATTATTTGAGATGATTAGTGATGTAATTTCCTAGGTAAGATGCCTCACAAGCAACAGTAATCTCTTATAGGTTTGTTGACTTTTGTGAGGCAATAGAACTAATAGAAGAGAAAAAAGTAATTGAGCAATTATTGTCGAAGTGCTCTTCAATGTTCTATCGACATACACTCTGTTAGCCTGACACAACTTTTACACATCGAGTCCATACCAAAGAACATTTTATCTTAAAAAAGTGAGTAACCAAACATGACAGTGAAAAACGATTTTGACTTATTGTTAGCTATACGACCATTTTCATGTACAAAACTGACGGGTAGATTCGATAATGTGTAACCATCTCGTTAGGGTAACTGCGATAAAGTGGATTAATTGTATGACTCATTGTTTCTAAATATTCACATACATTTGGACTGCTAATTATTTTTTAGTGTTTATTATTGCTGAACTTAACATTTTTTGGAATATATCTTCAAATTTTTTTTCTGGCTTATTCATTCATATGACCAATATTAATTACCTCTCTGTCGTGATGCAGAGTGTCATTAACAATTTTATTCTTTTACCAAGATATAAATGTTTTTCAACATATTTGACCGATATCAGCTAAATAATTATGATTTAAAACTTTTGTAACCGTAATTGAATGATTTAATAAGAAAATATATTATATATATATATAAAATATATAACATATAAAATAAAAGCATTAAAAAAGTTTTAATTTTAGTTTGCAAATTTATCATGAAATTATTTATTAATTTACAATTCAGTTTTTTTATTATTTCTTTAATTTGAAGACATGCAATAAAAGCCATCATAATTTTTTAAGTTACTAGTAAGAAAACAAGACAATGAGATTAGTATTTAAATAAGTGACAAAGCACTAGAGACTTTTTAAAATTCTTAACAGCAACGTTACATCTATCATTTATTCATAATTTTTGAAGATGTCATTTTAAGTGCGGGTATATTTAATTAATCGTAATTAGCTTATAACTGGTAGGAAAGTATTTTTCGAAAATTTATAGTTTTAGCGGTCAGCAATATGTATGAGTGGTAAAAGCAGGTAGTAGGCACATACATTGCAATGCAAAATGACGTTAACGGTTTATGGTAAAATGTGTATATTTTTTATAACAGACGAAAATTGAGTAGAAAAACTTATAGGAATAAGTGACCAGAAAATATAAAATTATAATAAAGTAATTAAACTTCAAGAAGCAAAAAATAGCCAGAATCATAAACCAACATTAACACATTTATAATGAACAACATGTAGCATATTAAATAAGAACATCTACATGAATGTCAATATGTATATTAAAGAATTTATCAGAACAATTTTAAAAACAAATTAGTAGGTAATTATATAGGTCCCATATAAGTCTCTAAAATTGTGAACGATGTAGTACAGCTACAAAATAATTTAGTATTGCTATGTTTATAAAATTAAATAAAAGATGCAAAAAAATGCACATTATAAAAGCAAAACAATAAGTACTCTTGTGAATAGTAACATGGTATTACGAGAAAATGGCTGAATTAGTAAATACAAATGTTTAAATCCGAAGGTTAAAATATCTAAAAGGAAGCTTAAGTGAGAAAGTGAACCATTGAACATATCTTTGGGAGTGCCTTACCCAAATCACAATTTAAAATAGAAGTCTACAATCAACGCATAGATATAAATATTTAGGAGAATGCAGAATCTGCGCAATTTGAGTGATATTTATTACCTTCAATACAGTTGCCATGTATAACTTAAGGAAATGTGCTAAGCTTAATATGAATAGTAGTTTTTATGGCTATTCTGTAAAAGATAGGCTCTCACAAAGATTCGCAAGGGTCTACATCCGGTGATAATAGCAACAAACTCTTTCTTAAAATTCCACTAAACGTTACTCATAAATGAAGATGAGAACTTTTCTATATACACATTATAGTATTTTGTTTTAACACTTAAAGCGAACATATCTTTATTGTTGCGTGTTAAACAAATAGTTCATTTTCTTTGTTTTTACGCTTTCGTGTAGAAATTTTGGTTCAGCTAATAGATTGGAAGTTACTATTATGTTCAATTAATTAAAAGTTAAAGGTTTTTTATTTTTGGCACTGCAACTTCATATAATTAGAAGTACAGGGTGGCCCAAAAAGTAGAATACTTGTTTTGTTTTTAATTTATTTTCTTACAAATAAGAATACAAGGCCCATTCGAAAAGCACTAAGTCTTTGGAGATGACAGCGGGGATGTCAGTTAAAAGGTCCGATCCAGCTCATTTGCCTTTGAGCCCTTACAGAATGCAAATTTTAGTGTTACGTCACGGGTCAAAATGCAGAGTAGTGTTGGTCAACGTTGCGTAATAATTTAAACTCGAAAAACCAAAACTAAGACGCTATAATACAGAAAATTTTCAAGAAGGATGTTTTATCAAAACGATAAGTCTTTAGTTGATACAAAGCGTTTAGGGAAGGAAGGTTTCGCACTTGTGAAAGCATTTTTGTTTTTTGATGATTGAGCGTTACATCGACAGCAGATGAAGTGGAACTTTCAAAATGTATTGTGCATGACATCGTCGGGTCGGAATTGCAGATACTAATTGCTAATAAAGAGAAATTGTCTGGCCAAGAAAACCGTAGCAATGCTCTCTCAACCTCTCTACAGCCTAAATCTGGCCCCGCTGAACTTATTCTCTTCCTGGTTTAAATATAACTTGAACAGGCATTATTTTGAAACTGTTAAAAATGAATGGATTGCTAGGACGAGTGTTTTGAAAGAGAGTAAGAATATTAAATTATATAAAAATATCCAAATACACAATTTATTTTATCACGCTTAGTATCTTCCGGGCGTACCTTGTACATATTTTAAAAATACTTTTAAATTCGCTTTAAAAAATAGGTTTTTTAAGTGGCTGCATTTTGGTCTCAATATTGGGGAGATCTTTCTAAAATGTATTCTAACAACTTTGTGGTATTTCTTTGGTCAAAGGTTTATTACAGTACTATGTACTGTCTTATAGACAACCACACATCAAAATTTCTAAATTAGTTGAGAACAAAGATAAATGAAACTCTGAGTTTGTTTGGTGCTCATCTCTAAACTCCCGTGTCCCGAATCCCATCTCCTCCTGTAACCTTGATTTTGTCCGCTATCCACCCTAACCACAAAGAAACGGGATTTTTACCGCCGCCTGGCATTCCGATTCGAGCGACGGAGTCGCCAGCCAGCTGTCCAAGTGCTCTATTGCGCTGTGCTTGCACGCTGTCGCTGCCTTTTGTACGTTCCGCCCCGTACGCACGCCAACGTCCGCCCTTCCAGGCTGCCAGAGACCGTTACGTGCGGTAAGACTAGTTTTAGTTGTTCCGTCGTGCATTTGTTCCCAACAGCACTTTTTTCCCGCAGTCTGGAGAGTAGACAACTGACCTGCCGCCCATCATATTTGAAGTTATTTAATCATAGTTGTTTTTTCTCAATTCTTTGTTTTGCTTCATTGTTACTTTGTTATTAATTTAGTTTTGCCCAATACATAGTTTACACAGCTCTGTTTTGTTTTGTTTCCTGTTTTGTATATCGAGTTACTGCTACTATATCCATAGTATGTTGCCAATTTCAGAATGCACAAAACTCTATAGAATATTCGACTTATCTTCAAAGCAATGACGGTAGTACTAAGGCGTTACTTTCTGGGAGGCGTTTACTTTAATAGACTGTTTTTGGGTTTCTTGTTTTTTAAAATGACCTTGTTTGGCGAGGAAGCCATTTTAATAAAAGTGGACCTAGTAACTTATAGTAGGGCTGTGATAAAAATAATTTTCTTGTCTTGATAATTCTTGGATTTAGAGAACACATGAGAAATTCGATAATTTGCTGATTTCAGTTCCGGTATGTTACATAAGCATATAATATAAGCTCAACTGCTCACACCACCTTCGGTTTGGTGTTAAAGATTCTTCTTGATTGGTTGACTGTATACGTTTAACGTTATCTTTGAACTTAGATTTCTAACACATAATTTTTTGAAAATTTCTAAGACGTAGTAAATTATTTTACAAAAAAAGTAAAAGAGGTGGTCAGGATAAAAATTATCAAAGGTTATAAATTATTTATGATTATGGGTGAAAGGGAATGTGTATAGTATATAAAATTTGAAGCCAAACAAACAAAACATCGTGTAGCATGGTCTAGGTGGCCTTAAAATTTTTGTTCTTTTTTCTAGTCAAGGACTTTCAATTTTGACAAATATTGAAGATTAAAAACAAATTGCAAATCGATTAAGCAATGCTGACAAGAAATATGTCGTAAATGAGTATTTCATCTTGTGACGTTTTGGAATAGTATGCTGACTATGCGAAGAAAGAATACTATGCTTTATATATATGTTAGATTTTGTATAATAAATTTTTAAATATAATCGTGGTCTTTATAATTTTGTTTTAATTTGTTTGAATACTAAATGAGTGGGGGTTGTTATGAAGACCTGAAGATAATTGCTAATAGATTATTTTTGGCTTTAGGTGGTATAATACAATTTTTATTAAAATCTGTGTGTCCATTTTTACGCTTTTGGCCATCCTCTGCAAAATATTTCAGTTTAATTACCACAATAGGACTACAAGCGCTGCCGCGGGCCGTTCCCGAACAACTTTTAATTAAATAGCTGCATAATTATTTACGCTTTAGCGCTTCAGCAGGTCGTTTATCATTGCACCGTGTCAGTCCTTTCCCGCCGATGTATCGGAAGAATACTGCTGGAGCTTTTCACATTTTCTGTTATAATGGCGCGCCGTTCAAAACAAATTAACCTGCGAGCCGAATTAGGCAGGGCAGCTTTCGGGAATCCGGCCGCCCGGCAATTTGCGTGGATTGTTTTGCTCATCCGTTTGTGCGGTCCGCCCCTGATTAATCTGCTGTCCGATGCAGGTCAGGACAGCTAGCTGTTTTGCTGATATTTTAATTGTCGTTTTGTATACCAGCGTAAAATGTGACGCCCAAATATAGTTATACAGAATTTGGTACATTGCAAAAACGGCGGTATTTCCCCAAAAATGACAGTTTTGATGTGGGCTGCATTGAGAGTGTTTGTTGTTCTGGCATTATTTTTATTATTGTTTTTACTTTCGTTATTCACAAACTTTGTAGGTATATTTCTCACAATTGTGGTTATCCATATGTTCCTCTAAATTGTTAGTTAATGTTTCACTTATAAACACACATTTAAATTCAATTATATTTATTTAACTAGGCTAGGTCAGCTAATGGGGGATCATATTCCCCATTTAAACAGGAAATTTACCAGCCGCAGCAGCTACCACTAGATACTCAACAAATATTGCACCTCCTACTCCTTACCCTACCCCTTAAAATGTTATCACCTAAAACTTTAGTTAAATTATTTGAGCACATCAATAAGCAAACTGCTAACCAACTAATAAAATGCTCTAGATGAAACACTAGATAGGAATCGCCTGTGGCAGATTGTTAAAAAAAAAAGTCGACTAACCAAAAATATTATAGTAATCAATCTCCTAGATAACGCCTCGAAGGGTGGTCTAATAAAATGCAAACAAATAGTAATGATAATACTACAAAACTGCCAAAACCACCTTCAATATACAATAGCAGTGTCATGAATCATAAAGATATGTAGAAAAACCTTTCAAAAGTTATAATACTTCAAATGCATTATGCAATAATACAGTTATATTCAACTCCTACATAGAATATTAGCCATTTAAGAAATAAAAAGAATATACACCACATCTATCAGCTCAAAGGCGAACGATCTTCTTGAGTGGTAATGAGATATCTGCACTGTTCAGTGCCATCCGAAAATTGTAAGACAAACTCGAAAAGGCAGATCATTAAATGCGTAACGTAATGGACATAAGGTATAAGGTAATAAAAGTTTTAACACCCAGTGAAAATAATAAAACAAATACATACAATTTTGATTGAGCCACCGCACATAAAAACACGAATTATTCAACGCACTCGATATCAAACTTACGGGTACTCCAGAATCTACTGCAACAGACAATACAAGCGTGTCAAATGTGGAAACCCTCATGCTACAAGAACCTGTACGAAGCTCAAAACTGTTAAGTTATGCAATTATACCTCAAATTACAAAGGATGTTTTGTACATGAAGGACGGATAAAGTCGGAAATAAAGCTCCCAAAGGATCAAAGTAACCCCGTCACTTAGTGCATGTGCTCCTCCAACAGATGACCCCAACAGTGCTATAGACTTACAAGTACGCGACTTACGTTCTGCTGAAGCTGTGTAGCCATGCATTATCACACAGAATGCTGATATACAACAGACCAACAAGAAATTTTTTCTGCACTATATATAAAAATTTGTTTACACAACTGACAAATCAGAATAAGATTATGGTTAAGCTATTTTCCACTTTACTTACCAAACTGGAGCAAATATGGCCTTTTAAATCATAAACAAGAATTGCTCACTTTTTTTAGTTTACATAAAATTGATACAATGGTGGTGCCAGAAACGTATTTTATATTCCAAGTTAGTCTACATATGCCACAAACCATCCAAATAGTGCAGCGCATTCAGAAACCCCAATAGTTATCAAAACCTCTATCTCTCGTCATCATTTAAAGCTTTTCCAAAATTTAGTAACTCAAGCAACAAATGTTAAAGTCCATGCGCTTCCTTGGCCCTTTGCGGCCTCATCCATCTATTTTCCTCTCTAGACATTCAATATCCAGATGACTATAATGAATGACTTCACACACAACAGATTTATCGTTGGTGGCAATAGAAATTTCATACGCTCTTATTGAGGCTTCGGAATCATAACCACCAAAGACAGGACTTTACACACTGCTATCAAATAATTAAAAATATTACTCTACAGGAGAGGTTACTTACTGTCCTGCCGACACTAACAAGATTTCCAACTTACTCGACTTCTATTACCATATAGAATAGCTACTCATATAATAATGATTGTACTGCATAACGACTTATTCTCAGACCACGTGTCAGTTTTACTAAAATTAAGCACGGAAAGTGTTAATAAATAAAAAATTCAACCTTGCCTTGCACTGAAAGAAGCTGGCCGTAATAAATTCTAGTAATATCTTAAGCCCAAAATAAAATGCAAGTTGTGCATATAGTTTTGCTCAAAAAGCTTCATAGAAAGTTACCTCTTGCTTTAAACCAAGTGTGCACAAAAAACCATTTGTGTGCATCCCCTTTTTTATCTAATAGTTGATAAATACAGCTATAAACGACTACGTGGGATTTTCGATAATATAATACTAATTACTACTCTACCAATTTAATGTAGGGAACAACAAAATACTTTAAAAAATCTTAACTTATAAAGTCTATGCGAAAACCCAATGGTATTTGAGCAAGATCGGACACAAAAAAGGTAATATATTTGCGTATCATTTGGCTAATATACTACAACCCTATTATTGGAGATTTTATGCCAAATGTTTCACTCCCTCTCTATTAAATCAAATCTATTAAAATTAAAAAAGTAAAAAGCCTCGAGTTGTAATTTTATAATTGGCAAACTAGTAAAGATAACACCAAAATAATCTATTATTAACCTCACAAAAATTTATTATTGTATGGTGAGTAATTAATAAAAATACAAATATATAATAGCAGTTCTCAAACCCTAGAAATCACCAAAACAAGTATCTTTACATTAACTCTTAATCTTCTGCCCTTACTTGGTAAAATGTTTCATCCACACATCACTTTTGATTTAGTGAGCACCATACCACAACACAGCAAATACACAAAATAATAACCTTAAAGAAATGGGTATTGTACAAGTGTAATTCTTGACCTTGCTCAGGCGTTTGATAAGGTCTAGCATACTAGACTACTACCTATATTAACTAAAAACTCTTACCAAGCCTCTATTATCTATTCTTTAAGTCTTATCTTATCGAAAGATACTTGTCAGTAAAATATAATAATGAAATCTTAAAATTACAATTCTATCCTATTTGATGCCCCAAAAGACATTACCCTTGTACCTCTTCTTTAGTTTACCTACACTGTTGATTTGTCACAGATCGCACTTTTGAAGACAACATAATAATACTCTTACAGCACATGTAGAGCTCTAATGCATTAAAATCAACCAAACTAACTCGGTACTAGTAAATCATACCACACATGCTACTATAAAAAAACCTGCAAAGCTTGCAACGCATAGCGAAGTGGCGAAGCAGTCTCCCAAATTTGAGAACTCTCTAGTCTAGCTGACCTTTGACAAATCCGTTTCAAAATCACTAGCAAACAAGCAAAGCCTTTTTGGTCACCTGTCGATTGGTGAAAATAGAATTTGGAAATTCTCAGCCGTTCTCGAGTTATTGCTCGGACGGACGGACAGACGACATCAAGTTAGTAAGTGTTAGTAAGTTAGTAATACGCCGGTACATGTTAAAACCAAAACAGATATCTAGGCTTACGCCTTCATCAACGTTCCACGTGGAAATATATCCACAGCAATTGAACTTAAAATTTCGTCAAATGTAAGGACTTATTGGAAAAAGATTCTTAAAATACTTATGATCGTTAGGAAACAAACTACTACTTTACAAAAAATGCTAAAATTAATTTAGACCTACAGAGTGCTGCTTTGGAACTGCGTTAAACCAACTCGGATAAAAACCATACAACAGTTCCAGTTCAAAACACTTTCCGCTATGATGGACGGGCCATAGTTTGTTTCTAACTGAACTATTAAAAATCTATGCCAAAACTATGACAAAATTAATAAAATTTTAGGAAAATACCACAACAAGTTTTAGGAATATTACAATGCATTCGTTCAGCAATTGTTCAATAGTTATCTTCCTTTTAGAAGCTTCAACCGACGTTGGTTTTGTGACCTATGTCGTGAAAAGTCTGCGACGCTAATTTTACTCTCGAATTGTTCTTCGGTTATCGCATTTACCATAAGTTTTTTTGTAAAATAGATTATTAAAAGCACTGTAATTAAATATTTAAAGTTTAGCAAATAATTTTTGTAAAATTAAAAGTAAAAATGTTGAACAAATTGTAAATTTTTTTTAGTATGCTTTAATGTCTTACTTCTGTTGTATATTTTTTGTTTTATTTTTTATTAAGATTGTTGATAGTAGAGATCGAAATGTTATGATCGAATGCTATAAGCAACATTAAATGTACGAATAGTTGTATACTATGAGGCACTCAAATGGACATACTAAAAGAATCACTATGATAGTTACAGTTGTGTGAGGTAATAATTGGCACAAGAAATAATAATTATGATGCCCAAAAGGGCGCCGTAAAACTAATCAAAGTTTTATATGGTAAAGTTAGAGTGGCTTTCAAAAGAATGGGTTAAAAATATAGTTTACGAAAAATATTATACGTTCTTTACTTGCACAAAAATTCGTAGAAAATATTCAATTAAATAGGAAACCTCAGTAAAAATAATATTGATGAAATTATGCAACTCGCATGGTAGCAAGGTCTGTGAACTGAGGGGTTAGGCTCTCACTGCCTGATCGTCACACACCACATATGATACTAAATGATGTTGCAAGCACCACACCGCGCGATAGACGATCGCAATGTTATCCTTTATTAAGAGTAACTAAGTAAGCCACCCGCCAAGTATCTTAAACCCAGAGTTGATCCTGCGTGCGTCTGCAGACAAACGCCACAACAGCGCATCCACGCTGGTGCTGAAGTTAGTTTAGAAATTACTATTTTGATTATTAAAGTGCTTTCCTTTTCGTAGCATGCTTGGCTTCTTTTTAGGATCTACGGTTTCCAGAAATAACTTTCCAGCTCCGAAACCCATTCATTGTCTGATATTACGCAGCCATGTTAGTTTCTTTTGTTCAAGCTTTCTTTTTTCTTTCCTTTGAATAATAAGGCCGAGAAATTTGTATTTTGGTCTTTAATTACCACCACAAAAATATTCTGTTTTGCTTTTTGATGGTGTCCATGCTTTCTTTGTTTATGTACGAGGGGTTACACGCAAAAAGTTAATTTTAGCGTTGTAGGCTGTCAGTTTTTTCCCTTTTTTTCTCTAAAACTGCTGTAAAGTGGCCACGTGAAACAATTTATTTACAAATGATAACAATGAGCTAAATCGGCGCGGTGACCTTACCTTAAATTAAGTTATGTAAAACAATTCTGAAGATTTTTTTTACAACTCCAATATTTATACAATCTGCCAATTAATATTAGGCTATAAGTATTCTATAGGACTAAATATAGGTAAATGAGTATAATAAGACATGTGGGATAGAATTCCAGCGAAAACTCCCCTTACAATGTTTTAATATAATATTCATGAGAATGAGGAGTACAACGTTGTGAAAGATTAATATACAATGACAGTTAGAATCTAGTAGGTAGATCAGATGGCTTAAAACGCTTGAGTCTTTTGGGTTCGTTGTTATATTCCTTAAGGTGCTGCACAGAAGGGTTGGGATGAGCGAACAGTCTGTCTTTATATCTCTCACTGAGCTTTTTAATTTCACTTTTTACTGTGGGAATTTGTAGGTCTCTTAAAATCACATTATTGGGGACGTACCATGGCGCGTCAACGATCATTCTGAGTACCTTGTTTTAGAAGCGATCAAGCATAGCTAAGTTGGAGGTAGCTGCAGTACCCCACAAGGAGATCCCATAGGTCCAAAGGGGTTTGAGAACTATTTTGTAAATTAATAGTTCATTTTCTAATGATAACTTGGATTTTCTGCCGATAAGCCAGTATAACTTTTGGAGTTGAAATCCGAGTTGCTTGCGTTTGGTGAATATATGATTTCTCCAGGTCAGTCTCCTATCTAAATGCAGCCCCAAATATTTAACTGTCTCTCTATGTGGTAGTTGATGACTATTGAAAGTTACTGGAGAGCAGTTATTTTTTCTCATAGTGAATGTGATGTGTTGTGACTTACCATTTACTAGTCCACAATTGAATTTTGTTAAGGTGAGCCTGAAGGTATCTTGAAGCAGCTTGTGGGTTGATATGAGAGGTTAGAATAGCCACATTGTCTGCATAGATCGCAGATGTCGTTAGACGAGATGTAGGTAGGTCTGCTGTGTAGATCAGGTACAATATTGGACCCAAAGCACTGCCCTGAGGGACGCCAGAGGAGATGGGGTGGATGTTATGTAGTTTCGTCTTTATATTTTATTAAAAAGTGCCTATTTGTTAAGTAGGATCTCAGGAGTTCGAACATCTGGTAGGGTAATTGTTTTTGAGTTTGTAGCATAAATCTAGATGCCAGACTCGGTCAAAAGCTTGTTTGACGTCTAGGAACGCTGCAGAACAATACCTTTTGCCTCCAGGTCTCTGTATATCTTGTCAGTTATTCTGTGCACCTGCTCCACAGTGCCATGTTGTTTGCGAAAACCAAATTGATGTTTAGGAATTAGTTCTTGGTTGTCTAAAATTGGCATTTTTGCCAGAAGGGGGAGAAGTCTTATAGGTCTGTATGACATAATTTTCGTTGGGGGTTTACCGGGTTTCAAAATCATTATTATTTGTGCTGTTTTCCATTGACTAGGGAAGTATCTGATTCTGAGAATAGAGTTATACAAGTAGGTAAGGGCATATATGGCTTATTCTGAAGATAAGCAACTAAAAGTATACCTAGAGCTCAGTTACGTTTTATATCAGCTGTCTTGGTTTACTTTCTGTTCAAATCTATAAATAGATATATGTATAAATCATTTTAGCTAGTTTTTAGTATATTAAAGTGACACTATGGTTCAAAAGCTTCTAATTTATTGAGATTTATTATTAACGTTCAGGTCTTACAATTATACAATAAGATGAACCATGCATAAGATTCTTATACGAACATTTATAGTAATGTTTCTGTTACAGGAAACTGTTTTCTACTTTACAAATGGTGTGGGTGAGATTCAGATATGTACTAATATTTCCTCATGTAACGATAGTCTAGGTTATCAATGTTTCAAACATCTATTGCAAATGCTCTTCCGATTATGGTTTGTATTATGGCTTTCTCAACTTCTAGATTTCGAAGACATGTCTTATAGTAAACTAATTTTCCTTGAATGGTGGATTTATATTGCTTTTTTAAATTTTTAAGGTCGGTTAAAGTTATCTTAGTGTTTGAGTTTTATCATCTATCGATGATTTATGAAGTGTTTTGTTATGCCATTAAATGTATTATTTCTGTGATCATCCAGTTTTTTATTGTGTTCTTCCTCTATTATCAGCAACTTATATCTATTTAAAATATATTTCATAATTGCAGTTTAATTATTGTCAATAGAGTCGATTTGACATGTTTTATTTATTTTGTCCAGTTTCTTGTTTAATTCTTCAAAGACCTTTGTTTTAATTGCTGTTTCATTTAAGAGTCTCGAGTGTATTTTATGTTTACTTTAGAGTATGTTGTGACTGCCTTTATACCGTTATAAAAAAGTGGTCAACTGAGATAAAATTTATTTGATTAAACAATTTTATTTTGATGGCCATCTAAATTTCAATTGTGAAGCCCTCTCTTAGATAACTAAAACCAAATATTTATTATTACAAAGTGTTTCTCTTGACAAAAAAAATCAGATGCCCACCTTTAGAACATCTACCGAAAAGTTTTGAGATTTTTCACTAGCCTACTTTGGCGTTAAAGTCACCCATTGTTATCTACTACAGTTTTATAATCTTTAAGATATCTGTAATGCTCTAGTAAAGTTCTTAAATAATATTTTCTTGTATATCCGCTACAAACTTCTCATGCCAACTGTATTAACTTCACTGATATAGAGACTATTTACACTAGTGTTTGCGACGTTTTGGGGGTGGATTTTGTCTTATAGTGGAGTAGATAGTGCAACTAGTTAATTGAAAAAGTTTTTCTATCTCTATCAGTGCATTTTCCTTCCTGTTTTATACGAGATTTGACAATCACAAAAAGCAATTTTTAATTACTTTATTTTTACTTCCATCTAAGGGACGTCGGACACTCGGCGCTTTTGTATTGCATTCACCATTGCAGTATCAGATCCCGCTAAGTTTATATAAAGTGGTAATTTCTGACTATTTCTCAATATCTGCGTCAAAATCTGCTCTACTTTAGTATAGTGTTAACATTACTGTTGCTTAATTCTAGCTAGCTTTCCACTATCTAAAGAGCCACCTAAGGAGGAGCTAGCAACCCTAGTTGGGTAAATAACTTTAGCTTCGAAAATATAGTCGTGGTAAATAATAAAAGATATCATTGTAAAATATTTGACTATCGCATATTTGTTCATACTTGTGAAAAATATCGCATTCGATTGTAATTATAGCGATGCACAATTTCAACTTTTGTAGTTTGGGGTCTTACAAAAAATAAATCAAAGAAAGACAAATGTAAGTTGGTTAAGATTCTCTTACTATCTCACTATAAAATTGCATAATTATTTTTTAATCTTTTGTGCCGTTACAAACAAAAAGTTTTACTCTAGCTATTTTGTGATATCTATTTATGTGTACGGTAAAGTTGATCAATAAATAAATTTTATTTTCAATTTTTCTATTGTTTAAAATCTGTTTTATCACGCAAGTTCTTATCAACTAAGGCACAACAAGCACAACGTTAAACTTATGTTTATTTCAAAACGAGTAAATAGCGAAAACTTTTCAGCTCTTTATATTCGACCTACATCTATTTTCCTGCATATCCACACTTCACAGTTATAACAAGGAAAAGCAAAGCGCGAACATTGCGCGTAACTTTTAATATAAAACTTTTCCCTGTTTGCGTGATGTGTGAGTGTTACGTGAGAGCACTTCTAGTGAAGCTGCACATATATTTGCTCATTTCGCCATTGAGCCTATTCTTTTACTGCTGCCGGCGCGTCTCATAAAAATTGCGCGCCAACCAGGCTCGAGCTGAAATTTACCGAAGCATGTAATATTCCGTTTTGCTTCTGAAAATTAAATGTTTGATAACAATGGTTTGCCTTTTGACTGACTAATTTGTATTTATTGATTTTAGGTAAGCGGTTCGTTCCCCTTCAATCTTGTGTTATGTGGTAAGTACTAATAATTTAACATACATGAAGATAGGACCACATTCCTTGAATTCAAATTTAGCTTCTACATATTTACATGGTGTGCTAATTCAAAAAAAAACTACAGCAACGTTTCTGCAATTAGCAAAATTACAAAACAAATTGTTCTAATTTTTGCTATTGCATTTTATTGAATAATTAACTTAAATAATGCACACATCTGAGATAATACAAAAGAGTTAATTACTTTATCTGGTAATAATGCCCATTTTTAGGCACATTCTGATGAATTGTCACAGATGCATTTTCTAATATTTTGCAAAGAAGCGGATGAATCAAATATAAACCGAAATATTTCTTTTTACATACTGCGAGATAAATAAAGAGGGTCACGCCCAGTATGTATTACAGCTACGAATGTTTGATACGGATTTACTCTTAGGATATCGTACAATACGATGTCTGTAAGGCAATGGACAGAAAGTGTAGAAATTTTAAAAATGCTACACATAATTTAGAGATAACATCCTTAAAATAACTCAAGTGCAAGGGTGGTTTTAACAATTTTTAAGAGGAGTAGAATCAGTTGAAAATAAGATTACCTATGTCGTCCAAGGACCAGCATGACTGACGAGTGTATTTGCATTTTTTACCACTTGCTCAATAACTGGCTACTGAACTTTGTTTTGAGCTCGGCATTAGCTACGACAGTGGTCAAGCAATCCTTCCGATCACATGCAACTGCCCAAACTAAACAAAAAATGGAGGATTTGTTCTTGACTGCACTGAACGATCTTCTTATAGACTAAACTTATCGCTCTGCGATTATTATTTACTTAGACCACTAAAAAAAGCGCTTGAAATACAGAGATTTGACAACGATATTTCTATCGAAGGGTTTGTTACAACCACCTTCATTTTCCGATGACAGAAGTAAAACTACATATCAATTGAGAGAAATATGTTTTTAACTCAGAACGTCGTGAAGAAAAATAACTTTTTTTATTCTAAGACGCTTCAATGAGATTTAAAAAAGAAATTTTGATTTACTTTTGATTCATCCACGTAAACTACAAATTTATATAGACATATTTTTTTGTGGAGGATTGCTGCAATGTGTAAAGATTGTAGATTTGTAGACAGCGCTAACAACATTACCTTACAAGTACACCAGACCTGTTTATACCTGCATATAATTAATAGTATTATTTTAAGATATTGGATATTTCTGTTTATTTCTTTATTATGATGGCTAATCGGCAACATTATTTTTTTTCTCTTTGCTTAAATAAAGTATGTTTGTCTAGTGTGTAAGGCAAATTGAGGGCTGCTGTGTTGGCTCTATGGGCACAAGCACTACTCTTTTGTCAGCAAGCCATCGCAGGCGAGTTCAAGTCTCGCTCAACCCATGGATGTATGTGACGTCCTAGTATTAAATTATTCAAGTACATGTTATTAGGCACAATAGGCAGATTGGAGTGCCAGCAATTGCACTCCGACGACAAAAAGCAAATCAAATGCTGGTTGATAAGTTTTTTTTTATAAATAAATAGAAAGTTCTTGGACAATTCTACCTTACTTCTTCCAGAAATGCCAATAGCTCTCAACTTGATCTGATTAAGTAATTTTAAATCAAGGAGTAATTGTTTGTCTACATTACTTTTGATTCATTACTAATTTTTTAAAACCTGCTTGTTAACATTATAAATAATTGCAAACTCATAGATTTAGCAACAACTGTTTGATTTTACCCTAAGTTTTCCAAGATTTTCTTAATGTCGTTGACTGTTCGAAGGAAATGAATATTCTTTATTGTCAAATTATAGGAAGAAAATTAACGTAAAAAAGTGCGATCTAATTATAACCAAGTAGGTATATGAAAGACAACTTCATTTTTAAATTTTAAGTTTTGTATTGCGAACCACCCTCATAAATTGCCTAAAATAATACCTGTTACGAAAGGTTTGATTAAAAATGTTTTTTATAATTTAGATAACATTTTAGCAAATATCTAATATCAATTAGTTTTCTTCTCTACTTAATCAACGTAATTTCAATTTTGGTGTAGCCAGCATCAAACAAACTATGAGCTTTAACTAATGAGCCACAATTTTGAAGGGTGTTTTGCATTTCTACTTCAAGGTTTAAATACTACATTTACATTTATCATATTTTTAATTTAAAAATAGAATTCCAAAAGTAATATTAATGTTAAAAATAACAACAGTATTTTCAAGTTCATGTTTGCAAAATTTATAGGGGTTTTAGTTGACCTATTAATGTAAGGTCTGCAATTTTCTATTTGCATTAATTCAGGGTAACTTTTGCTATTAGTTAACCAGACATGTATTGTGGTAGACAAATTTTTTGTTACTCCTGCAATACATTAAATCTGTTTGGCGCCGGTTTATAAGCTTGCATATTTTCCGTTGGTCTAAAATTTAACGACTGGCAGTAGGCTAAATACTAAATTATGAAATTTTCTGATTATGGCACCATTATTTTAAAAACCTACTTGAGAATTTCATTTTTACTTTAAAATTTCTACAAAAAAACCTCGAAAAATTATCGAACTACAGAAATGCAGATTTTGAGACTTCTGTTGCTACAGAATTCATATTTTTCTTGCTTATTTTGTCTTTCTTGTGAGTAGTATCTCAGTTGTCATCTTTAAAAACAAGTTTTAATAATTATAACTTTTAACAGAAATTTTTATTGTTAAAAATAAATCTGCCATTGTCTATCTGATTTAAATTTGACACTATTATTTTTTTTAACATGAATAAAATAGAAACATATATTAGAAAAAGCAGACTACGTCAGTCACAGCTGAGTAAACTTTACTTATAGTTTATTGACGGTTAGCGAATAGATAAAATTGAATAAAAGTAGAACCAAAGTTTAATCAAAAGGCAAAGTTATGATATATAGATTTCAACTCTATTGCACTTTTTTTACAATATCGGAAAAGTTAAGAGCTTCAAAATGCAACACGAAAATTTTATTCAAATGTAAAATACTGTAAGCAATCTAACGGTATCTAGGCACTCAAAAACAGGTACTTCTTGAATTTTATATTTGGGTTTCAATAAAAGTCTCATGGTTCGTGTCTAGATAGTTTTAGAATTTGCGTATCCAGCTAGTGCATAATATTCTTTATATACGTTTTCGGTATAAATAATTGCAAAATATAATTGTGTCATTCTGTTCCAGTTTATACACTATAGAACTGCGTAACAAGTATTCAGCTCTACTCTCAGAGATCTAACAAACTCATTTGGTTTGCTTGGTATCTGCTTTGACTTTTAAAAAAGTTGGGTTGATTGTATAAGTGAAATTAACGTTAAAAAGATAATATTTTAACTTTGTTGTTAACATGTCCTACATGTTCCTAACTAGCATTAAATTGTCTCTTTATCTTTGAAAGCTTTTGGTAGTTTTGTGAACAAAACGTAGAAATCATAGAAACTCAATAAATTACTTTGTAGTGCACAAGCTTGATGTACAGAATTTCTGTATAAAATTCTAGAGTTTGTTCCAGTTAATGGTGTTTGCTTTTTCAAATAGCAATTAAAAAATAAAAAAAAGTATATTTTAACAAATTACGAAAATCTTTCGTATTAACGAAATTACCCAAGACCCTAACAAATTCTATCTGAGTATAGATCACATTCCTGTCGGGCCTAAACATCTTTCTGCCAGTAAAGATGTTCTCTTCCGCGGTAGACAAGAATAGACGCCTAACTTTGAAGCGTCATCCAGGCTAAAATTTCATCTCTGGCCGGTATTCCATGTTTAATTAAGATTATATTGCGAGTTGTTCCTACTGCTACATTTTATGAACAACTAACACTCAAAGATTGTCTTACTAGCTGCAATGTTGGTTTGAGACTGCTTCAACACGCTTGCTTTCCTGGTATCTTATATATAATTTTCACTAAATGTAATAAAATAAAACAACGATTTACGACTATTAGGAAATTTACTGTTGCAAAATTTTTTTTATTATTTTTTTAGATTCGACCCCGTAACATATATTTGTTAAAGCTCATGTTATACCGAGTGGGTTGAAGGTTGACTAAGAATCCTAAAATAAATGTCGCAAAGTTACGTTTTGTGCTTTATTTAACATTTTGTGTAACTCGTGGATAAGCTTGTTTTACAAAATTTTATCCTGCTACTCTGCTTCACTTTTTGCTACTTTAATAAGTTCCGTCTTTTTGAGATAAAGTCTTTTATCTAATAAGATATATTAGTATCTCAGTTGTCATCTTTAAAAATAAGTTTTAATAATTATAACTTTTAACAGAAATTTTTATTGTTAAAAATAAAACTCCCATTGTTTATCTGATTTAAATTTAACACTATTATTTTTTTTAATGTGTGTGGTGTTTGGTTATTAAAATAAATGTAGACTCCCATGTGTAATACATATATATCATATATAAAATGTTACTCATAAAAATTGTATCAGTTATTAATTTTTACAATAAGTCTTGGTTAAGTTTTTTTACGACTGTTGGGACAACTTTTTATCTATACTATATCCCCGCAGGTACTAGAAAACAACAACAACTTGAACAAGTTATCCTATAAAAGAAATAAAAATTTAGATAAAGCGGAATTCCAAAGCAAACATTCCAAAGAGAGCGAATACAGGCTAAGCCTACCCTCAACATCCAATCGTTACTCAGCTCCAAACATAGAGAACGACGATGTAGTGCATGAAACAAACAATGACAAAACTAAAAAGAAAACCTCAAAATCTTCCCCAATTTTCGTAACTGGCGCCCAAACTATTACCTTATACAATTTTTGAAAGAAATAGCCATACCACAATAGAAAGTCAACGCCCTTAGTAAAAATCAAGTCAAAGTCCAACTTAAAACTTCTGAACAGGAAAATTGCGAAATCCCTGACGGAAGAACAAACTAAACTTCCCGCATATATATATATAAGAAGAAAGAAGCTACAAAGTGGTGTTAAAAAATCTTTACCATGCCACCAAAAGTAAAGACATCAAAGCCAATATTTAAGAATTACAGCATAAGGTCACAAATATTTAGAACATCAAGCAATTTAGAACCAAAATGCCTCTCCTAATGTTCTATGTTGAGTTAAAGCCTGTCCTCAACAATAAAGACATTTGCAATATGGAATACTTGCAGCAACGTAAAATCAAATTAAAACCCCATGGATCAAAAAGAGATATCGCACAGTGTGTAAGATGTCAAAGGTACGAAGATACAAAAAAGTTTTCTCAGCTACGTTTAAGATGCTTAAAATGCGCAGGCGAATATTTCACTGAAAAATGAGAAAGAAAAGAAAAATCCCTTGATATTTGTTGGGTGCACCATATACAAAGATCTACAAAAAAACAATTTTCCGCCTTTTGTCAGAAACAATTCTCACCACCTTCACAAATCGGGCATTACCAACAAACACAACCCGAACTATCGTATTCACAAGTAGCTAGAGTCCAACAACAAAACCCCGAACTATTGGCAAGAAAAAATCCTGAATTATACAGTTTATACCACTAATCACCCAGATGGAACGGCACGAGGCGCATCTGCCGTAATAATTAAAAGTTTAATCCGACAACACCAATTATCTCAATCTCTCTCTCTCTCTCTCTTTCTCTTTCAGCATGTGTAAACATGTGGTAAAACAAGACCAATTCTCAGACTATTTTAGAACTTTAGGTCAATGATTTATCACGAGCGGAAACTACAACGCTAAGCATACTGACTGGGATTCCAGAATAATTACGACAAAGGGACGTGAGCAATACAAAACCTTAGAAAACAACAGCCCACAACATCTTTCTACAGGAGAGTCGACATCTTGGCCTTCGGTCCTAAACAAATTGCCTGATCTGGTCGATTTCTGAGTAACAAAAGGAATTCCGCCACTATAAAATTTTGTTTCGAACTTTCTTCAAACCAGTCTTCTGTATTGAAAACCCTTACTACTAACCCTTAATCTAAGCAACAGATACACAAATTGGGATACCTTCAAGTTTCTAGTGACTCATAAACTGCTCTTAAATATTCTACTGAAGTATTCAAAAAGCATAGAAGCTGCCATCAAGATATTCAATGACGTCATCCAACGGACGGGCTAGAATGCTACTCCAAGTAAATCAGATACTGTCGCACCTTCAGACTGCCCAACAATTATAAAACAAAAAATTGAAGAAAGAAGAAGACTGAAGAAACTGGGATAGACTACGTACACCAGAAAGTAAACGGGTACTTAACACGGCAATACGTGAGCTTAAAAAACTACTCAACAAAAATAAAAATGACATTCTTAAAAGATCTAACACCCACAGGAGCCACAGGCTATTCTCTCTAAAAAACAACCAAAAATTGAAACAAGTGGAAAGACCCTCTCTTCCCATTAGGAATCCCAGCGGCAGTTGAATAAGAAGTGATAAGGATAAGGCCAGTGTTTTTGCTGAATATTTAGCTACAATTTTCCAACCTTATCTCCCAGAAAACGATTCTCAAGAAAAACACAACCTTACCCAAGCACTATTCCTGCCGTACTAACATGAATGGATTGAGAAAATATTTAAAACCATTAAAGTTCTCAAAGTCATTAATATCCTCAATCCCAAAAAGGCTCCGGTCTACGATCTAATAAACGGCAAAATTCTCAAAGAATTACCTGTTACTGGTATATGATATCTAATCCAGTTATTTATTGCAGTCTTAAAAAATGGTTACATCCCAAAGTGGCTCAGATAATATTCATCACAAAACCCGGCAGCCTCCCAACGATCCAAAGTCTTATCGGCCTCTTACTTATTGTCGCTAAAATTTTTGAAAACTTTTACTACATTGACTTTTATTGACGACAACGAGTTAATATCAGCCCACATTCGGCTTCCAGATGAAGCACTGTACAAGTGAACAAATTCATTGGGTAGTACAAGAAATTAATCGAGCTTTTAAAGACAAACATTACTGCGCTGTGGCATTCATAGACATCTCCCAAGCATTCGACAGAGTATCGGATAGCTTCACAAAAACTACAAGCCAATCTAACTGCTATCGGAAAATGGTTATAAGACTGGAGGATTAAAGCAAACGAGTCCAAGTCCGTTCACGTAACTTTTACCATCTACAGAGGAACCTGTCCTCTTGTATAGATAAAGAACAACTCTTTGACCCCCAAAGAAAAAATATGTCAAGTATCTTGGGCTGTACCTTGATAGAAGACTCACGTGGTCTAAGCACATCTTTTCAAAACGCAACAACTGGGGTTAACCCTATCCAAGATGTACTGGTGATTGGGGCGTAAATCCAAGCTGTCAACAGACAACAAACTTTTGATATATAAAGCAATACTTGAACCTGTATAGAGTTACGGTATTGAGCTTTAGGGTAGATCTTCCATCTCCAATGTTGAAAACCTTGTTACGCATAACTGTGAACGTGTTCTGTTTCGTGTCCAACGCAGTTATCCGCAATGATCTTCAAATGTTGACAGTGGAAGAAGAAATCAACTGCTATAGTGTTCAATATAGTGACCACCTTAGAGCACACCCCAACAATTTAGTCACGGACCTTATGGTTCCTCCAAATCATAATAGAAGACTTCAAAAATGCGTACCAAACGACTTGCCTATGATATGCCATATTTAATTTAATATCACTTTTGCTTTACTTTATTTTAATTTAAGCATTAGTTTAGAAGTATTTTTGTACCCAAAAGCATATTACTAAGTATACTTGTATATACCCATATGTTTAGTTTATACAAACAATTTACTTATATATGTACAGATTGTAAATAAATTGGGATGATAAAAAATATATATACAAAACTAATATAGTAGTAAAAACTAAAATCACAGAAAGGAGAAAATCGGGTCTTACCGATACCTTTCTTATAAGTACATGTATGACATTTTTCTTTTTTACGAGGTTTACGAAAATCGGACTTAGTACATAAAGATATGTTATACTGCCTTTTAACTTAATATAAACAAAAAGCTTAATTATTATTTTGCGTCTGTATTGGTAACAATAAATAGATTATTATTAGATTATATTTTTTTACTTATTAAACTTATAGTTTTTGTTTTCCTAAGTTCTATATTTTCTATAATCTTGTTATTGGAATTACATCCTACATCAAAGCTCCACTATAACAGTTAAATTGTTTGATTACTGTATATCGCATATTTGGAATAACTTGCAATATATCCATATCCTTTTTTTATATTTTAGGGTTATATGTATATTAATCTGTTTTAACAGATGTTACGTTTATTGTAGTGCATAGTTAGTCGTGCTTTATATTAATAATTAGCTGTACATGTCTAATACACATTGATAGAAACTTTGGGATAGTGAATTACTAATTACCAAAGATTTGGTGTTAATTTTTGATTTGCGATACCGTATCCGTTAATAATAAATGAAATAATTACTAATAGGAGTACTTCAGAATTAGTTTTAAATCTATCATCGCCTTTTCTGCTTTCACTGGCTTTAACATTCGAAATATTCGTCGTCTTTATTTTATTTCTCTTTATTTTTCTTAAAAAAGATTATCTGGACTGTATATGTTATTACTGGTCTAATTAAAGTTCTGTAGACTTTAATTTTTGTTTCCGTTGGTTTTCCATATTTTACTATTCTTTTAGATGTATCTAGTACGGCCGGAATAAGTGGACTGTATAGGTAATTTTGAATTTTGAATAGAGAACTTTAAACAACTCTAAAATTGAAAACACTAACCTGTGGAAACAGCGCTTCCCGCAGATATCGGTTCCTTGCTTTTGGTCCTGGGGCTGCCAGAAGAAAAGGAGAAAGATATGGATAAAAATTAGGACAAGTTACCCCAATCTTCACAGCAGACGAAACGGGGGCGTCTTCATGGTATAAACGTTCCCTCGTCGAGCTGATAATTTGTCGGCGAGAGCACAGCGAAAAAATGCCAAATGCAAAAGCGCGAACAAAGGCAAATGCTTAATGCCGCGAACAAAAATGCGAAATGCAGGCTTTAATAAAGCAAAAGTATAAACATAATTGAAATGGCCAGTTTAAAAAGAATAAAGCAAAGGCTTAATGTCGCGCGAACTAAACGAAATCGACGTGCCAAAGCAAGTGCTAAAAGCCAATTCTAAAAGCCAATTGCACGAGCGCGGCTCGCGGCCTTAATCGCGCGCCACGCGCGCTTGGAATCAATTGGGCCGATAAAACAAATTTCACATATATGAGAGGGAATCGAATTATAGCCGGCCCTAATCTAAAATTTCAAAAAATAAATATAATTAGGAGATTGGCGCGAACAGTATCCTTTCTTCTATTTCTACTCTTTAATTATTGCTATTTTTTAATAGTGATGATGACACGTAAGCCTCCCTTAAAATTTGCAGTTTTCAATTCAAAGGGAATTTGGCAATTAAACGCCACGCTTGCCGGGAGGCTTGGCGAGTGGATAGGGTGTATGAAGGATAAAAGTATATAGATTACAGGTAGGATTAAAGTCGGGACACGACTTTTCCCCGGTGTTAGGAGATGGGGAAAAGTGGAGGCTCGCATGGACAGAGTCGCTTCGCTTAAGTTGATTTTTCCTCTTTCCGGATTATAGAGGGGTATTTATCCGCTACCCGATGTATTTCAGTATTTCAAGATATTTTCAAGATATTAAAGAAATTTTAATTTTTCCAATTATTATTATAATTGTCAAAAATATTTGGTTTAGCCACATTTTATTCAAAACGCCCAACTAGTTGATACTGAATCAATCTTGTTAATATTTTATATATATATAGCAATAAACAATATTTTCTTCTTCTTTTCAGACTTTTTTCATCCAGTAGTGGATATAGGTAATCCTTCTCTTTTCTTTCATATTTCTTGGTCTTTAGTAGCTTTCCCCATCATTTACCTGCTATGGTTTATATGTCCTCTTTCTAAAGTGTAAGTGGTTTACCTACATTTTTCTTTCTTAATTTATTCATTCACCACTCTTCTGTTCTTACTGAACGCTCTGTTCAGCTTCACTTCTGTTATGTGCAACTTTCCATTATGTCTTTAATCTTTATTTTTTCACTTAACCTATCGTTTCTTTTTTTGTCTTTGTTACTCGTAATATTCTTCTTTATATTGCTCTTGGTGTTTGTAAGTTATTTATCACCTTGACAGCGAACGTCTTAGTTTCGGTGTTGCGTGTTAAATCTAGTAAAATACACGAGTAAGCTATTTTTAATTTTATTTTTGTAATATATTTTACAATTTTGTGTCGCTGCTTTCAGTGTCTGTTTTTGTTGTACTAATGCAAATAATTGTTTTTGTTTGATTTTGTGCACTCTATTAAATTGCAGCTACTTTATCTCTTCTTAATTGTTAAACTGCTTGTTTAAATTCTTTATTTCTATTTCTTCATAGATTGGGTTGTTTGTTTGGACATCTACTGCTATTGTTTTTACATTTAATAATTTAAAAAATAATGATGTTTTTTCTTTCTCTTTCTTTTGCTCTATTTTAATAGTTCATTTTCTTATCGACCATTCCAATAATTTACAGCTTTTGCTTATTTGTATCGACATTCTTTTCTTTATATAATTCTATATCCTTATTTTATCCTATTGTCAACTAAATTGTCCAGGTTTAGCTTTTCATCACATTCATTATTAGGCAACTTATTTTTTTTCTTTATGTCAAATTTCTTTTCTATATTATTTTATGTTGACTCTTTATTTTCTGTTATTACGATATGTTTTTAAACCTAACTCTTTGCTTATTATTGTTATGTATTTTATAATTTTTAGTTTTGGGTTTAGGTTCTCTATCGACCATTTTAACACTTTTATTTTTCTTTAAATTTTATGCTTAGCTGCTACACTAAGATGGCAGTACCGGCTGTTTACGTTTTTCTTCTTAGGGATGTCTTGAATCAATATGTGATTGAATGGTTCGTTACGTTTATTATCAACACTATCTACGTTTGTATTTAAGTTTGATGCTTCTAGTAATATCATTTATATTTCAAGGTGGCACGACCTATTTTTATTTGTGTTAGTGTAATGTTTCTTTTATAGCTACACTAGAATAACAGATTTCTTTGCCAATTTGAGCATTAATATCACCTAAAATTATGCACATGCATCATAAAAAATACTTTTTTCAATTTTCGCTGACTATTGAGTTGGTGTACAGATGTTAACCAATGATGTATTTTCTCGTTTTGATCTTATTTTCACATGATATTCATATTTTACCACTAATTTTTAGAGGCGTAATTTCTTTGCAAGTAACTACATAATCAACCTTACTTTGTGTTAGCATCTTTTAGCTGTTGAACAATTATTAATTATTATTTATTTGTTTTTTAGTTTTTTCTTCTTTGCTATATCTTCTATTATTGCTAACTAGTTTAAATTTTAGCAATTATTGTTTTTGTAAGACATTTGGGTCAAATTCTCCCTTTTTAGGCAAAAGGTTTGGAACTATTTTTATTGTTACATTTCTGATTTTGCACTTTTCTTCGTATTTTGTAATGTTTCTAAATATTCTAACTCTACACAACAATTCCTACATTTCTTTTTTTATTTGTACTGGTTTATATGTGTTTCTTCTTTTTCCTTGTTTCCTTTGAAACTTGGATTGATTTCTTTTATAAGTATCTTAATTGTCTTAAGAACTAAATACAAATTTATTTAGTTTCTTAAGCAGATTCAATAACTATTTGTTTTCTGTAGTAGGTATGAATAAACTTGAGTAAAAACTATATCAAACTATTTGTTAATAATTCAAAGGTTTAATTAACTATAACATGTTTATTTACCTATTTTTCTTTGTTCAATTTATTTACATCTTTAAATTAATTACAGTTATATTAACAAGAGTCCGTGACGTCTATTTGCAGTACAAATACAGATATAGCAAACAGCTAAAGGAAATGATAATTGGGATTATACAGAAAACTAAATATTTAATTTTATCTTATTATAGGGTGTTATGGTGTTTTTATTGGCAGCATTACATACAAAAAATATTAGTAAAGCAGTAAGCAGTTTTGTTTTTTCATACAGCAAAAGTAATAATGCTACGATTGTTTTTTGAAGTTCAAATAGATCAAATTTTGCTAAAAATTTGTAAATACATAACAATTTAGGAACATTTTTTTCCAGGCAATCCAATCCGCACTGAGATTTAATTACATTGTAGCATTTTTCGTTATTGGGCAAACACATGTGACCTTTTCATTTAACACGTAGTCTTCTAACAAAACATTGGATACCAGCAGCGAAAGCCTTTAACTAACTGTAATTCCATGCCGCCATTAACTACGTATTTTCTTTCAATTAAAAGCGTAACACAGTAAAAGTGCATAGGCGTTTGGGTAATTTATAGGATCTAATTTCTGCTAACTAACTAGCTTTCTCGCATTCCCACGTTTGTCTCCGAGCCCGAACGAACTGCGCTAAAGAGCCCCGGCAGTAAAATAATAACAGCCCGTAAATGGCACCGCGTTGTTTTGCCGTTAATGTCCTTTGGGGTGTAAATGCAAACCTAATTCGGGCGGTTGGGTAGCTTTGCAATAATAAAAACGCGGCCGATATAAAATACGGCGGCCCAATATGAATATTGAAATTTATGCCGCTCCTGAACGCAGCGAGCTACTCTGGAAAATTGTATTTAAAGTGCCCAATATTCGCACACAACACTAAATTCGGCAATCCCGGAGCAACTGCGGATTTTCAAATGAGCGCGTGGGCCACAGTATCGAATGGGGTATCGATTTCCGGGCGCGGGAGATGGGTTTCGGGCAATATCTAAGCAGGGCGCTTAAAGTTTGAGCGTTCCAAGCAATATTCATGTAAAAGTGTTTATATAAAATCGCTAGGTTCATCGTTTAGTTAGCGGAATAGCTTTTGTGGAAGGGGAACAAAATTTAATTCTTGTACTGAGCTTTTTTCTTAATTAAAGGCAACATAACTTTATATACTTTATTTACTTTACTTTATTCTTTAGTGGTACTAACGTCCAGAAGTATTCAAATGAGATATTTATTGGATACGACAGAATCCAATTTAATTTTGTATGCATGCCTGTATTGCGTTATATTAAATGTTTTACCAACAGGCCGATACTTTATCTTCTATTCTTTAAAGAAATTCAGAGCGACACATTTTGTGCTTTTTTAATTTTTTATACTGCTCTAGTCAATCTAATAAGTGTTTTTAAAGACTTTTATTTTATAAGAACGTGATAATAAAATATATGACTGATAAAATAGTGGACTTCATAATACTTTAAAATATAAATGGAATTATTTGTTAAAGAATCTTGGAAAATTATAAAAAATTGTTGGGTTACTTATGATTCATATTTACTACTATGAAAAATACACAAGTTCTTCATTTATATCACTTTAAGCTGCAAATAATTTAATTTGTAAAGCTTAGAGCAGGATTATACTGAAAAAAATACTAAAGTTTTGAAATAAAAAGTACAAGGTTAAAAATGTAAAGTTAAGCCAAGAGTGCTACATATATTCTTAGTTTAAAACGTTTTTCTACGTTGTCCGATACCTATTTTTCTTTCTTGCCGGTTATTCCACTGTTCTTCTGTTAGATGTCTTGTACTTGTGGATTTTCGTAATCCTTCTATTCATTTCTTTCATTTTCTCTTTTTCATCCGAGGTGTCTATTCTAATATTTGTTTGGGTATTTTGTGATTCTCCATTTTTTGTATGCCATACCACATTAATTGTTTACGCTGAACACCATCTGTGACACGTTCCATACTCATGAATTGTTTAATTTTTTTATTTCTTATTCTTTCTCTGCGTGAAATTTTCATTGTTCGATTTATCTCCTGTTTATTTCCAAAAGTCTCCACGTTCCTCAGCGGTACATTAGCATATTTTTGATTATCGTCATATCATATATACTATATTTTCTTTTTTTAGTTATCCCTTATACCATAAAATACTATTTAAGTATCTAATAACGTTTCTTGCTTGTATCACTCTGCTTCTTGTTTTTCTGCCTTTTTCCAATTGCATGTTATTTCCAAGTACTTGTATACTTTGCATGACGTAATTTCTTTATTATTGTCGAGCATTAAATTGTTTCATTTCTTCCTACACTCAGATATTTGGCTTTCTCAGTATTTACTTTGAATCTCCATTTCTCATACTCCTCGACTAATTCCCTAATAATCTATTCCATGTCGTCCTTATTTTCAGCTACCACTGCTTGGTCGTCTGCGAACTGAAGAATGAATATAGATCGCTTAGTTCAATACCAATTTAGTGCTTTAGCTATCTATATTTTAAATATTGTTATGGAGACATAGCATCCTTGACGTAATTCCTACGTTATCAGAAATTCTAATGAAAAGCCGTTGTTAATTTTTACTCTTGTCCTTGATCCCTTGTACAGATATAGTAAGGCTTTTAAAAACGTGTAATCTATATTGAACTCTTGCAAGACTTCCCACAATTTATTTATTGGTACGGTATCGTAAGCTTTTTGAAGGTCGACAAATGTTAGTAGCACTTTTTGGTCCATTCCAGTTTTTCTTTTAATTATTTCTTTTATACAAAATACATTATCTGTGCATGAACTTCCAGTCTTAGATCCACTTTGTTCTTCTTCTTCGTAGCTGTTGCATTAGGTTTTTATTAGATCTCTTAGGATTCTTTCATATAGTCGGTTTATTGTGCTCATGACGGAGATTTTTTTTGATCCTTTCTTATGCATAAAAAATGTATATGAGTTTTTATTGATCTGGGTAGGGGTGGCCGTTTAAATATCGATTTGCAATTATCGTCATCGTATGATGTAATTTTTCGGTGCTGCATTTTACAAGTTCTGCATGTACGCCTTAGGGACTAGACACTCCATTACTTTTAATCTTTTAACTGCTTTTATTATGGTGTCGATTGTAACGGTTACTTGAGCTCCTTGTATGTATGTTTTTATAATCTTGTGGGTTTACTTTTTATTCTCTGTTTTGCGACGGCAATTTGCTATAGTGCTGTATCCATTCCTGTTCTTGCATTATTTGTATTGACACTTTCTCGCGTTTATCTATCGTCTTAGTTTTAATAAACTTTCGTATCTCTGAATTTTTTCTACCTATATATTACATTCTATATATTATTTTTTTCATTCTTTATCATTTGTTTCACTTGCTCTTTCTTTTTTGAAGTACATTAAACAGTCTTCTTCCGTTTTCGAGCTTAACGATTTTAAATATAATGTTTCGAACTAACATGTCAATTTTATCTGCCCACCACAGACTTAAATTTTATTTTTACTGTTGACTCTAGTGCGTCTTTAGCCACTTTCGATTATATTGTTATATATTTTTTTGAGTGATTGTTTTATTAATATTAATTAATATTCTATTAATATCTACCAATTTTTTGCCTTTTCTGATTTATAGTTTGTATTTTATTTTTTAATTAGTCCGTTGACTTTTTACAATGAATTTACGTTTTTTAGTTTATTTATGTGCGTTCCATGTTCCACAGTAACGGTTCACATTTATTGTTAGATCCATGCGTTGCCACGAGGTTCTTTAAAAAGAAGTGTTCCATAAAATTAGTTTCTGCCTGATTACTCCAACTCCCAACCTAAAAGGCCAGGAAATGTAATTTTAGAGCGTTCTTCCCCTAGACAGATTGTTTTTTAGAATTATCTAGATCTATATTCCCGTTATATGGTGGTTCACCTTTTTTAGTGTAGATTCCTATTTACCTCTTTTCCGCCACTGAAACTGTTGTCTAGTTTTCATCCGTAACCTTGACATGCAGCCCTAGGATTCAAGTGCTTACAACACTAAATATGACGGATAGTAAGAATAGTCATTAATTATTGGCAAAATCAGTTTGAGGGTAAAATGCAAGAATAAAAGAACCTGAATACCGAACAATCATTTGAAAATGATTAACTAACTAAAAACCTTAAATAAGGGAATTTTTTGGGCAATTATTTTTGACTATTAATTTACACAACATAAAACTAAATTTCTTCTCAAGATGAGAAAGAAATATTACAATAATAAATGTTACTATTCTGCTAATTGTTATTTTAACTGTGTTCATCCTAACTAAAATCCAATTTTTTTCCTTTATTTTGAGTTAGTGTCGGTAATGGAATAAAATAGCATAGACGACAATCTACCTTTTAACTGACAGATGATATAGAAAATATATATGTATAGAAAAAAACCCGGCGAGGTTAGTAAATAAAATGGCAACAGCATAGGTAGTACAAATACTTTATTGAACAAAATTGTATTACTTCTCTTTAACATAATTACTAGGCTGCTCTAAAATCCTATTTCTGCCAACGAGTGACTGAATCTGTATTAGGAAACTTAATGCATGTGGGAGGGTAACCATAGAGGCTCATGTTAACAGACAATGTTCCCAGAATCTTAACTTACCTCTGTAACAAAGATGTAAATTAAATTTCTCCTCAAAGTATGTGAACAATTGCACAGAATAGCTGAATATAAATGTTGCTCAAGAAGACGTTACATTAGTATTTTTATGTCGTACGCTACAATCCGCATAGCATCCACTCTACTGCCTTTTTGCCAAAATTTCTTTGGACGCAGCGATTTTTGGTACCATTTTTATTCCAACGACACTTTGGTTTGGGATTGCAAACTTGCACCTGGTTTCATTGACAGTGATAATATATTAAAAGGTGCATCTACTTCAGTATGATACCTGCCCAGCTGGATAGTAACTACCACTAAACGGTACAACGTTTGTAACTAACCATTATAAATAATTCTCGGTTAATCTATCAACGACTAAAACAAAAAGACGTTAGTAAACCTACTTACTTATCAGCAAACATTGATCAGGTAAATTACATGGACGAAATGTTCTTACTCGTCTCAACCTAAACGAAACACACTACCCAGCTTGTAATTGTCTGATATGTAAGCTTCGATAACATTCTCGTACATTTTCACCACGGTTCACTTAAATTTTGATTCACAGTTTTTGTTAAAATTTTGTAAACATAATTTAGTGCTTTTAGCTTTAATTCGTTGTACTCGCTGTTTTAGAGACACTCGTTCGATTGTTACCGTTTAGTGTATGTTCAAGGTAATTTTATTTTTATTTTAAAATCTGTAGCCTTTGCTGTCTGTTTTGTTACCTTTACCTTTGTGTCATTAAATTTTGGTACCTTCATGATACATAAACTATTTTTACTGTATAATTTTACCGCGAGCTTATATCTGAGTGGAATTATGGAGGTGGTGATACATCAGCATAGCATAAAATCTTGACTTCTTTGTCTCCCGTTGTATATTCCTTAGTTCTGCGCAGAAGCTTAATTATTTCATCTATTACAATGTTAAATAATAGTGATTTAGTGAATATCTTGTCATACGCTGCGATTTACTGGTATTTCTTTCTTATAGTTTGTAAATAAATAAAATAAATTGTTCCAAAACTCAGAATAAGTTCCATATTAGTTTTCAGGAGACAAATTATCAATTATATCACCCAATAGTTTTAAAGCTTTGGTGGCATGAAATGAAAAAGTACAGGAAGCTTTTTAGAAATCGTGACTTAAAGAATTCTGTAGTACTCTCACATAAATGAAATCATTGGGTTATTTAATTTATAATTTGCCTATTGAAGGTTATCGTAAATAAAAATTCAAAAATGGGTCACTGTTTGGTGTGGATTTTGAGCAAGTCGAGTGATAAGCCTATATTTCTTTAAAGGTGGTGCTAAAAATGCTACGAGTATGAATGACGACCATTATTGTTACATGATAAGACTGTCTTCTAACATCAACTGAGCAACATAGATCTGAAACAAATGCGGTTCCAACAGGTCGGTGTTACCTACATTACTATAATTCGGAATTAGATTTTGGCTACCTTATAAAATAATAATGATAATAAAATATATTTTATATTTTATACAGGTACATTTCTTATTGCCTATTTGACATTTGTTTCGCTTTAAAATTTTAAATATTAAACTTACAACCTCTAGATATAAAGATGTAGTGAAATTCCATTAGAAAATATCCACGATGAAATAATTTGTAGCTAGAGGAGTTAAATTCAATTTTATAATTGTTATAACTTTTGTAAGAGTTGTCGGTACATTTCTACTTCATCGCCTTGAATTGCCAAATAAAAAATGCAATAAAACTGGAAAGTTTCAAATTATTAAAAATTATTACAGATATTTGCGCTGTTTCATGTAACTCCTAATGGAGCGTATGGCGCCATTGGCGTTTCAATTTGCAATGGTAAAAGATGGCAGATTGCTAGTCTTGCGCATCTGAAGTTGAGTGGTCCACAATCTTCTTCGCAAATTTTTTCCACTCTTGTTTGTTTTGTGCAAGCCTTTTATCTGCGTCCAATTGATGTTTTGGGCTGCCAGTTCTTTAATTACATTTCTTTTCCATGTTCCTCTGGGTCTTCCCCTCGCTCTCTTGTCTTTCCAGTTGAAGTCCAAGGCTTGTTTGGTGATGCTATTTTGTGGTTTCCTAAGTGTGTGTCCTATCCGTCTCCATTTATATCTTTTTATTGTTTTGTCAATCGTCTCTTCTTCTGTAATTTCCCAGAGTCTTTCGTTGGTGATGCGTTGTGGCCAGAATATGTTGCATATTATTCTTAGACTTTGTTTATGAAGGTTTGGGCTTTTTTAATGTTGTTCTTGTTTTCTATCCAAGTTTCGGCTACATACATTAAAACGCTTTTAACATTTGATCTAAAGATCTTTATTTTTGCCTTCCTGTTGATGTCTTTGGAGGCCCAAAGTTTCCATAACATATTGAAGACCTTTTGTGCTTGCATTGTCCGTCTTATTATATCCGCTTCGCTCCCACATTTTTCATTCACCACGCTTCCCAGGTAGCAAAATTCTTGGACTTCTTCTATTTCCTGCCTCTCTATGTTGATTTTCCTGCCACTTTCGTTTGCCTCTGTCAAGAGTTTTGTTTTCTTAGTGCTTATTTTTACCCCCACTTGTTTTGCTGTCTTGTTTAATTTGTCAATTTTTGCTTGTATGTGTAGTTTGTTTGTGGTAATTAAACATATATCGTCTGCAAACTCCAGATCTTTGAGCTTTTCGAATACAGTCCAATTTAATCCTGATTTGTTGTCGGCCGTATGTTTCATAATCCAATCGATCACTATGAGGAATATCAGTGGCGACAACGTGCAACCTTGTTTAACTCCGGATTGAATTGGTATCTTTTCAGTTAGTCTCCCTTCTTGTTTAATCCTTGCATAGTAATTTTCATATAGCATGCTGGTCATTGTTATGTATTTCGTTGGTATACCGTAGGTAGGTAGAATTTCCCACATTTTGCTGCCAACGATAATGTCGAAGGCTTTAATGAAATCTATGAAGATCACAAATATTTCCCCTCCCCTTTCTGTGACTTGCTCCAGAATGATTTTCAGCGTGCATATTTGCCTATACATGATTTTTGTGGGCCAAATCCTGCTTGGTTGTCTCTCAGTGTTCTATCAACTGCCCCTCTCATCCTGTCAAGCATCAGTCTTGTTAGTATCTTGCTGGCTGTACATAGCAGAATAATCGGACGCCAATTCTCACATTCGGTCAGGTTGCCTTTCTTTGGCAGTTTAATTATAATGTCCTCGTCCCAGTCTTTGGGTATGACTTCGTCTGTCCATATTTTCTTTATTAAGGTATGCATTATTTGTGTTGTTGTTTCGAGGTCGGCCTTTAATAATTCGGATGGGATACCATCACTGCCTGCTGCTTTTCCATCTTTTATGTGGGCAAGTTGCTTTTTGGATTGTCGAGCATTGTTTTATTAGGTTTTTACCTTGTGACACTTAGACACTTAGACAATATTTAAAATAAACAGATATGTACACAGTAACTTATAAATGGCGTCTACCAGATAGAAAATATCCTTCGAATTTGAATTTATGTTACATAGTTTCCCATGGTATACTCTAGGCGATACAAAAAACATTCATTTTTTTTTATTTTGTCTACATTTGACGGTAAATACCAGAGACTACATGCAAGAGTTTTTGTTACAACGATTCTAGTTATAAGACAAAGAAAGCACGGTCATATAAACATTAATGCGATTATATAAAAAAATACTTATTTGTCAGGTAGATGCTCATAAAGGAAAGAAGAAGAAAGGCATGATAAGAAACGAAGTCCTATGCAACAAACAGACAGTTTAAGTCTGACACATTTAAATGAACACGTGGCAAATCACTATTTTTGGGAAGAATAAAATTGTCAACCTCTTTCTATAGTGTGGCAGTAATCACAGATGCAGCACACCATACCCATAGTAGTTTTTCAGTAAAAAAGTGGCCTACAAACTGTGGATAAGAAGACAAAAAATATATTCTTTTAGGAGAATCACATAGCATAAGTATTCTTCGTGCCTCAAGTTTGTACGTTTTATAAACTTTCTGTTACATTGTCACACTTTAACAAATTTTAAAATGTAAAAACCTTTGTGTTCACCAGCTGACGTAATGTTTATTACAACGGAATATACAAGCAGTTAGCTGTTCTCGTCGCCTTCCTGCTGCATCTACTATGGTTATTGCGTTACCGAATTTCGCGACCACTTAAATTAGGAATAAATTTTAACCAAGGGGCTTGATAGAGAGTAACAGAATTCGGTTGGATAATTATTACAAAACCACTTACTTTTGGGTTTTGGGGCATTTATTACGAAGCGGATATCGTTTTCGTTTCCTTCCCTACGTTCCCCCATCCATTTAGTGAAATGTTTTTTATCGAGTGGCCGATCTTAGAGTAAGTATTTTTTTCTCTTTTACAGTCCATTACGGCTGTCGATAGTAACGTACATTAGGGAAGCGACTACATTAAATAAAAATTAGTTCAAGTCATGCTGTTTTAGTAAATTCCTTGCTTTTTGTAAATATTTTCATGAAGTGAAAATCTGAAATGCTGCATTCAACTATGTGTGAACAATACGTGACACTGTTTAAAACTTTGCTATTTATTAACTAATTAATATAATTATTTGCAGTTTAATGCGTCTACAAACTTAGTTCTGTACTATTTATAGACTTTTCTACTAAACCAGAATCTCTAAGATAACGTTTCTGTATAGTAAAATTTACGAAAACTATGCGATAGTTCAAAAAAACTTTTGTTTAATATTTAAACGAATACGTCAAATAATCAACAATTTAAATCACAGCGGCTTTCCTTGGTACTATTTAATAATAAAAATTATTTTTATACAGCCACTATTAATGTTAAGAAAAAGTTTCTCAACTATGTTTATGTTATGAATTAATTTGCTTTTAATTTTTAAAGAAATTAAAATAATTTTTAACAATACTAATTATTGGCAATAAAACGCAACGGTATGAACTGTCAGTAACACTCGTTTTCTATTATTATTTGCATCTTAGAAAATTAACAAACACAATTTTATAATCTATAAATATAATCACTAAATTGGTAGATAGACTTAAAAAACATTTAATTACAGAATAAATATTGCCGATTTTGTTTAATTTTGGGATTTTATCTAACAACTATTTGGTGAGTATCACAAAACAGAAAAAACAGGAGATATAAAGAATTTACGTTTATAGGCCCTTAAAATAACTGCCATCATTTAGAATAAGCTTTTGGCAATATCTGTAAAGCTTCTGGTATCAACAAAAGAATCTTAAGGAATCGACCACCAAACCTCTACATCCCCTCCTTGTGCTTCCGTTGCCAAAATTTTCACGTTTCATGGCACTCTTTATGTAGAAAAACAGAAAGAAGTTTGTAAGCGCCAGATTAAGGGAAAACGAATGTACCCATTCTGGTGAAATGCGGTAATTAAATCTCCAATGGTTTTCCATGTTGCATATTGCGTAATGCAATTATCCTAATACCCAATGCCTCTGCACTTAATCCTAGAATCAGCTGTCAATCTTGGGGTAGTATTTCTTACACTCACTCGATAATGTCTAGAGTTCTGCTCGTCGACGGGCGACTCAAATGTTATTGATCCTAAGTCTTTCGTTTCTTGGAGTCAAAGCATTTGAACCAGTCATAAACATATTTTAACTTTCCAGATTTTTTTAGGCGTTTTATGCGCCTTTTGTGCCGTTTTCTTTAAGATAGCGAAGCTTATTGTTCACTAATTACTTCATTGCATTGTAAACCACACATAAACTGCGTTTGATTACCCACAGCGAGTTTAGCATGATGATCACATGTACTCTAGGTCAGGTTGAATTTTCTAAAACATTTCTGAATAACCATATTGCCGTTGCGATATCAGACCATTTACCAAAGCTTTTAGAGACGTCTTGTACAGTTAATTCTATGAGAATAACTGATCGATACTAAGAACACATATAAAGTACTTACAAAACTAAATACTTTAGACCTAACGAGATATTAAATTACTATTGCATGTGAGTTACGTGATAACGAGTTTGCATACTGGCGACTAAATCTACATCAAATCTTTTGAATCCGTTAGTGCCATGTTTTGATATATCTATATACTATATGATGTAAGACCATATATTTTTAATTGGGTTAGCATCGAGGAATTGTAGCAGCAAACCCACTCTACTGGCTTCTTTCTTCTTTCTAGATAGTACATGGTCATCTTCTATCATAAAATCCATACTATTTTAGAGTCAACCATGGCACTTTTTACAAATAACGCATCTATAGATAGGTGTAATTTTCTGAATTTTCATTTTCCAAACAACCCCAATTATGCAGCTTTACAGAATGTGTAATGCGACACTGGAGTAGTTCCTCCAAATTATAACTAGGACTCTGTTAAAAAAGGCTAAGCCCAAATGAGTAAATATAAAAATGCTTTAGTGTTTTTTTGAAATTTCTTTTTATTCACTAACGTAGTTTTTCCGGGTGCTTGTGGGTAAGCAACGGTTTTATTATCGTACTTTATCATGCAATCTTGTGGGTTTCCAAACACATCCAAACAAATTTGGTTGTCCGGACATTACTTTGACACTTTTCTTAGCAGGTGATCTTGAGAAATTATTAAGTTTTGGTAATTTTCACAGCTCTAGTATTACTTGATAGTCTTTTGCCTAGCTTACTTGTTCGTTCCCTTGATTGGGTAATTTATCTACAGCTTTTTTTCGGACCGCTCTATCACTTTACCACGAAATCATGAGACATGTGTTGGTAACGCTTTGCCATTTCAATACTTATTTGCCGGTCTTTGAAGTACTAAGTAAAACAAAATACAATTTTCTTCGCCTGTAATAGAGCAACTGAGTTGCAACTGCAAAATGTATTAGAGTGCAATCATCTAGAGGATTTACCGAAAGCTTTGATGGGGCATAGTTTACGGAAAAAATGTTTAACAGGCAACATTCAGATTTAGTGAGCGTGTCAGACATCAGATATTGTTTAGGGTTGAAAGACCGTCTATTAATATTTGTTTTTAGCTTTTTTTACAATTCTTCTGTTTACTAAATATACATAATTATTAAATTTATATGAACATGACATTTTGTTTAATTAGTTTAGGTAATTATTTAATTTTCTTTAATTTGAAATCTTCTGACTACTAAAATTCAAATAATTTTAAATAACATAAATAATTTTTTGAATTATTTGAGACATATCAACTTGGAGTACCAACTACTAGTATCTTTAATTAATAAAGCTAGAAAAATATTACCATAGATGTAGGTTGTATATATATATTTCTAAAAATCGATACCACGAAACGTATGGCTACTCTAATAAAGACACAGAACCTTTCCATACGTAATCGAAAAGAAGAAAAGGGGGCAGCCAGAGTTTCAAAAGAATGTTAACAATCTATTATGAAAGTAACAGCGAAATGTACTAACAAAGAAATGGAAACGACCCTCCCCGCCCTTAAAAACTTTCATTTTGTTGGCTTTACAGCACTTGTACTAGCGTTGCCACCAAATATGCTAATGAACGACATAAAATTGCTTTACATCTTTGACGCTATTTCGCGTATGCATGCTGTGAAAAAGACGGTAATAGACTCTACCGAAATTTGACATTGGGAAGCTTTTAAAGCCAACATCTAGTCTAACTGGAACATAGCTATGACTAACTAATTTCCATTAAACCCTTTGGAAAACAGTGCGGCAAAATAAAAAGCTTCACGCGCAAAAAAACGAAAATTTGAAACACTCCGTTTGTATTTGTTTAGACAAAAATGTCAATGCGATAACATTTCTTTCTCCAATAAATAGGATTTATGATGTTGAACTAGCTGCCAAAAACTGGGTGAAATTATCTTTAATAAAAGAAAGGAAATAAAATAATTTGATGACTGTTATACAAGCTTTACGATTTTCTATTATGTAAACATTAGTCTACCATTTATATTTTGAATATTTTATATGGTAAAGAGATCAGAGAATTATACCGTTTTAGTCCCAAAGATAAGGTCGTAAGGCAAATGCTCTTTATCAAAAGTTCAAAAAAACGTGCTTAATTTTTAATTCCATAAACGATATTTATTTACCATAGCAGTATTGTGGAGCGAAGATGGAACCAGTGAGTTAAAAAAAGTATTCTTTCAAGAAAACTAGAGTCTGGAGCAGTATGCAGGACGACCAACCAGTGGCTTGCTATTATAGACCGATTATTTATCTCTTCTCTTCGATATCAATTACTCGCAATGACAATAATATCACGACGTCCTTTCTTGGAATTATCACTGGCTTCCATGCACCGACATAGAAAGTTACAAAAAAGATTTAGCAAAATATAAAGCAGCACAACATTCTACTCGTAAACAAAGCGTAAACGTTTTTCAGGCCCTAATCTCCTAATTGCCGGCTGTGCTTTCAGCGCCATGCAGGTGCCTTCATTGCCATTAATTTAGAAGGCAGCATTTACAACTCGGCGCGGAAAATTGGATCATCTCAAGCAACTCATACATTAAAAGCAATATACGGCGCGTTATTGTCAACTTATTTCTATTACTGTCGGCGCTAACCTAATTTGGCCGGAATGGTTCGCAGGCCGGACTTAATGCGGCCGAGTTTAGTTATTAAAGAGCCATAAGCAGGGCTGACTGAATGGCCCGCTGCGTGTTTCTGAAGCGCGCATATTTTTCAGCCCCGAAATTCAATTTGCATTTAATTTTCCAAATTTGCCGCCCGCTGCTCCGGGAAGATGGATGTGAGCCGCGTCAAACAGTATCAGGTGGCTCGGAGATGCGATTTTGAGCCGGTGACCTACGATTCTAGGCAGCTTTGAACTTTCCGGGTGGGCCTTTGCTAAAAAGCTCTTGTTTTGGACGAGGGTCTTCAAAACTTTCTGATAGAACTAAAATTGTTGGTTTATGGCAACTTTTGTATCTGCGGTTAACTGGACGCAAATGCGCGTTTAATGATGGCTTCGGATCCCCCCTCACCACTAGCCCTGTATGGAATCTTCGCAGGAAGTCGCCGGTCCGCCTGGGGGAACGACGCTGATAAAAAGTGCCGATTTATCTTTGTTTTTGCCGTATTGTTGCAGGAGCCTGCAAACTTCTGTAGTTTAAAAGTTGGCTCCGGACGTTCTGATAATTCGGTAAGCGGTTCGGCGTCCGCGTTGTTCATTAAAAAGTAAAGATACTCACCTGCTCCGCGGTTTGCACGCTGCATTATAGAACGGTTTCGGATTTTGCACTGGGCAGGTTGTTTTTAAGTGACATCCTAATTCAATAAGTTATGCCGTTTAATCCGTCTACTACTTTTATACTTCTTTTGATATAAATTAAAAGTATTCTTTTGTTTTTATTTTTCTGTTTATGGTCTTTTTCATAACAGACTGCATACAAAAATTAAATGGTAACATCTTTAACAAGCGTGTAACAAAATTAAATTTCCTTCAAAAGAACTCACTATAAGGCTGAATACGCGATCCTATAAATACGTAGTAGACGCTGGTCGCAAGAAATAAAATGGGCTGGGAAAAAATAGAGTAAAGGTAAACAAAGTCACATTCACCACTTTTCTCGGTCTTCCTCGCCTGCGGGCACAGCTTTTTCTTAATGTACCAACGCCCCCCGCTAGCCCGCCAATTCCATGCAAACTGATCCGCTAATAAATAAAAGGTGGGATACACATCTGTTGCTTACGATCTTTATCGGTTAATGGGAAGACCTAGGAGGACTCGTGGAAAGCGTTTTTCATTTCGTCCGCGGCGTTGATTTTAGGTTCAGAGACAGCAAACAGAAGGCCAACTTTCTCAAAGGTATATCCAAGGTTAAAATAAAATGCGGTTTTACAGCAGGTTGGTAAATCTACGACGGAGCGGGTGAACAAGTCAAAGCGGAACGGACTACTGGCTGGTTTTCCAAATGGCGACATACCCGATAATCAGCTAAAGCTCCAATTTAAATTAAAATGAAATATCTTTGGCTAATTAAAGAAAAGGCACGATTCGGCTGCTACAAAGGCTAAAGCGTAAGCTTCAGCATGACTTGCTTGATGTAAATCAGCTTTGGCAAAATGTTAAATATAATTTTGTTTACCAGAGGTGTGGAATGTACTCACTTAATTCTCTCTCCAAATAGATAGTGCTCGTTAGTATAAGTTATACCCTAATCTTGCATTGTATTGTAATAGCAGAGCCAGATATTTAAAAAAAATAATTATATGCATTATTCCTATTAACATGTCACCTTTGTTCTTGATTAATTCAATAGCGATATTTCCATTTTTGTAAGGTTGCACATTATTTATTTTGCAATAATTATTGATATTTTGTCTTTTATTTTCACTGCTTGCATCTTTCCCCTAAATTTCTTTCTGTGTTACGAATAACTCATACTATTGCTAATAAAAGAGATAAAACAACTTTTATTTGTCATTGTGTAGCCCATGTAGCCATTAATTTTGCGTACATTTTAATTCCAAGAACTCATTTTTTTTATTTCTAATTGTATTTTAAAGTCTTTCTTCTTCTTTTAGCTAGTTTTGTTGGCTAAGCAATCCTTATATAATTTCCTCTTTTCGAATATTAATTTTTTAGTATTTTTCGTTAACCAATGAGGTTTACTCTTTTTCGCTTCCAAGGCTATCTTATGTATTGTCGATATAATTTTTTCATGTTCTTCTATCTTATCTATTTGCTGTACTTTTTGTAATTCTATCTCGAATCTTCTTTTATATAATTCTTGTGTGTCGAGTTTCCACAAGTTTTGCCATTGTTTTATCGTTTGTTTGATTCACTTTATTGATTTTTTTGTTAGGTTTGTGTACGGTATGTACGGTTAGTTGACCAGTATCGTAGCTATCACTTCTCATAACACGGCAGTCGTATACTTTTTTTGTTGTGTTTTCCTTTAATACAATATAATTTATAATAAATTTTTGTCCCACTGATTGCTTTTCCCATGTATCGTATATCTGTAAAATTTATTAACTTTCGACAGCGGAACGCTATAGGCGAAAGTTAATGATTTTAACATGGTGTCTGTCTGGAGACACGATAACTTCCGTTGTAATCATCGGATTCACTTCAAACTTGGTATACTTATACCCTAGGTCAATACTTTCTTTGCTATTGAATTTCAGCCAAATCGGCCAAAGGTCAAGGGGTCAACGGTGAGGTCAAACTTTTTTCCATCACATAACGTATGTCATGTGATACCTCATTCAAAAGCAGACGTCATAAGGAACATTAGTTTATTTCACTTCTCGCTAATTTTCCACACCGCTGTCGAAAGTTTCATTTATGGTGTTACACCATTTTCGTTATGTTAGTAACAAATGTTGAGTAACTTATGTTTATATTGATAAGACATTTTAATTATTTTTTGTTCGTCGTTATTTTAAGCGTTCTCGCCCAATTTTCGAACTGCGTTATTGTTACTTTTGCTTTGTATTGTAGCATTCATATCTTTTGCAATTATTATTGGCTAATGCGGTTAAAATGCGTTAAAATCATTTTGCTGAAAGATACCTATAACATTTTAGCTATTTTAGACGCTTAGTTGTTGCTTGACAGTTGTTTGTATCACTCAATGTCAGTGTTTTTGTAAAAATGGAAGAAATCAAATACCGTGCAGTAATTAAGTACTTGCATTCGAAAGGCATTACAAATTAAGTCCGATTTAGACGCGGTTCATAAAAACTCGGCCTAAGATGGGCAGTTAAATTTGAATGTAGTCATTGATGAGCGTTCGGGACGACTAACAATTGCGACCTCTACCGATAACATCGAAAAAGTTTACTGGACGGCTATCCAATCAAGGTTAGAAAGATAGCGAAAGCTGTGGGGCATATTGAAAGATCGCGTTTATCATATATTTACTGAAGATTTGGGCATGAAAAGCTGCCCGCGCGTTGGGTCACGCGCTTGCTCACTTTGAATCAAAAAGGCATTGGAATAAACATTTCCAAAGCCTTGCTTATGAGGTTTTAGCAAAACGACTCGGACTTTTCGGGTCGATTTATTACTGTTGATAAAACTTCAGTCCCCCATTACACTCCTGAGATGAAGAAACTATCAAAACAGTGCGAAGGGTGAACCTGCCTCAAAAAAGGCAAAGACGGTTTTATTGTCCGGGAAGGTAATAGCAACTGTTTTTTGGCATTCAGGAAATTTTGTTCATCGACTACTTAGAAAAAGGAAAAACAATAATGGGGTCGTACTATGCATCGTTATTGAAGCAGCCGAAAGGAGCTGTTGCTGAAAAACAGCTCCATTTGTAACAAAAAAAGGTGCTTTTCTATCAAGACAACGCACCAGCTCACACTTCGGTGATCGCCATAGCCAAAATTCACGAATTGCATTTTGAATTGATTTTCCACCCAACATATTTACCAGACCTGGCTCCCGGCGACTATTTCCCGTTTTCTAAGTTCAAGGTTTGGCAAGGGGAACAGATTTTTATCAAACAAGAAGACTATCGCAACCGTAGAAGCATATTTTGCAGAGCAAGACGCTAACTATTATTTGGGCAGATTAAAAAGGTTCGAGCATCGCTGGGAAAAGAGTGTCAATTAAAAAAAAAAATTATGTTTAAAAATAAAATAAAATTTTCCAGAAAAAATACTTGTTTCTATGTTAGACTCGAAATTTTTTCGACTGCCTACCCAAATTTAAAAAAAAATGTTTCTAGATTATTTGAAGGAACACATACTCCTACAATTACAGTTTATAATTTTTAATTTTGTATATTGACTAACGAGTATTGCCACAACCGCGTTAGTCGAGGCAAATTAATAAAAATCTCTAAATATTTTCTGGGTACACGTCTCGAGACGTTTTATGGCTCAATCTTCTCTGTTACAATAATAATCTTGCACATGTACATTCATTTTCAATCAGCTAAAAAATAAAAAAATCTTTTGCACTTAAAAAGATGTTTATTTTTTGTAATTTTACAATTGGTGTATGAAAAAAGAAAATCAAAAATCTTTAAAACTACTTATTCATCATATTACAATTAATTCGTTATATGACAAAATATTTACATTTTTAATTATCGATATCTTTTATCACAAAAAATACATTTGAGCTTAATTTGAGAATCAAAATCGTTATCAGCAACTCCAAAGACCCCAAATAAAACTCGAAAAACGAACAACTTTGAGCTGGTTTCTCAAAATCGCCGCAGTCCCGGGATTCTGCCCCGCCAAGTGCATCGGGACACTTTCTAAGCATCATATTAATGATCAGCGACCCCAAGAACCCTTGTATAGACAGTTTAAACTCGAAATACAAACTAATTTTAGATGAGTCCATCCCCAGGATTATGCTCCTCTCCAAGTGGATTGAGGCACTTTCAAATATTATATTCGTGATTAGCAACCCCGAGTAACGAGATTAAACTTATTGTGGGCAATATTAAGTGAACAATAAAATATTCTTATATCTTAAGGCCTGTAAAAATTTTTCAAATAAATGCACAAATGCACTTTCGCATTATAACAAAAAATATGGTATACCATTTTTTCTGAGGCTCTTCCGTATAGAATACGGTCTGAAACGTTTTGATACGCGTACCCAGAAGAAATTTAAAGATTTTTGAGCTTTTTTTACCAATTTGGCTCGACTGTGTTAGCTCTTTTTGATTCCTGTACGCCCGACTAAAAGTTAATATATAAATTTAGATTCTCTAAGCCTTTTCTTTTTGTTTTGGCAAAATGTCTAATTTATATTCGTATATTGCACAACGTATTTCGGGAATTTTGCTGTTAGTGATCCTATATTTCAAGTTCCTATTTTACTTTTATCCTGTTAATTGCCAATTATTGTGGTAATTTATTTCCATTCTTATTTCGAGGTTTGGTGCTTGGTTTTTTATGTCAAACGCGGAGCTGACTCACTGACAAACCCCCAACCTGGAAGACAAGACTTTCCTATTAGAAATTATTCTTTTAGGCGTATGATAGTGGTTCTAAGACGCCAAAAACTTGCCTTTAACCGTTTCTTGTTAGCTACAATTTATTACAACTGCAGCCAAAAGACACGACGTGAACGTTAGAATATGGTTTGTTTGCAGAGCTGTTAAAAAGTAAATTAGAATGGCATTACTAGACATTCAAGAGAAACATTAGTACGGCATTAATACTTTCTTCGAAACCATAGCTACCCTAGCTTCACTGTTATTTTCGTCTGAAAAAAATCTGAGGAATTCAGTGCTGCCGTGCCTTTAACTTCATGTCTATCTTGTTTTTCTTAGTTGACAATTAATGGTTTCTCAGGACGAAAGAAATGTAATGTAAGTTCTAGCCCATTTCTGGATTGACCATCGACCTCCCTACGCCTAGTTCTTTTATCAGGTTAGTCATTCTCTGACCAAAATTTTGATCGATCTTCTCTTTCAATTCGCGAACGAATCATCACCTCTCTTTTGATCAGACAGCTTGATGTGAGTCTGCTGTTCAGGTTCCTTGTACTCCTTGGCTACATCGAAAAAATTTGGCTTGTTGTAGCCAAACCACGCAATGATTTCTACCGGCGATTCTTTGACGCAGAGGAATTAGAATGTAGCAGCTCTACGGGTGCATTATTGGCTTATTTTGTGGACAATCGTGGGTTATTGATTACTTGAAGCTAACGTATGTCACCTAAAAGGAAAGTGGGTATGCCCGTAACACGAATTTATCGATTTCTCTCTACACAACCTAAAAAATTCTGGATTTACCTCACAGCAGTTAATGTAGTAGATAATGCTAAAATAATTCTATTAAAGGTAAGTTAATTTAAAGGTAATACAGATAATGAGTAAAAGAACTATACACTATGTTGAAATAAATCATGATTCGTAAAGTTTTTTTTTACAAAATTGGGACAAAAATAATTTTTGTATTTGTAAAAATGTCTTTTCTGAACTGACAGTAAAATTGTTAACATTTTATTACTATAGAGTAAAAGTAGTTTATATTTCTTTTTTTCCATTTTATTATCACCGGATCGGCTCACAAGAGCCATACGCAGTAATATTAAATTAATATTAGGTTACATATAAAATATAAAATATAAACATTATACACAAATATGGTAAAGGGCTAGTTTATTACGCGCTAGACAAGTGGGTGGGCATCTTTAGTCGCTGTCACTTAGTAGGACGTCTTGTGGGAGATGAGGTTTCAAGCGAAGGTTTATAGATCGTTGTCCTAGTGTGTAGTGATCGGCAGCTGGGCTGGTTTTTAGGTTTGCCGTGAATTTTTTGGTTGTGCTTTTGATAAAATCTTAGATGTGGGCAATATTCAGTTCACGGTGTAGCTGATCGTTGTGGATGAACCAAGGGGCGTTGGTTGCCATTCTAATGACCTTGTTCTGGAATACCTGCAGTTTGTTTATATGTTGTTTATATGTTGGCGCAGCACCCCACACTACGCAGACATACATAAGAGCCGATCCCAGGATGGATTTATATATTAGCAAGGCGCACTCGATTTTCAACGGAGAATTTCTATTTAGGATTGAATATAACAATCTCAACTTATGATGACAGTCATTTACTTTGGAGTTTATGTGTATCGCCCAGGTCCAAGTGGACTCCTAGGTATTTTACAGCCTCGTCTTTCATGGGATGATATTACCATTGATAACAATGGGGATTGGGTTTTGGAATCGACGGAGAGTGAATATTTTTGCAATAATTTTAGTTGGCTTTAATGTAATATTCCAGTGGTTGAACCAATGTTGCAGTTGATCTGTTGCACTTTGGAGAGCTCGGATTGCGTCGTTTAGGTCACTACTTTATGTTATTATCGCCGTATTATCCTCAAATATCGCTAGGGAGCAGCTGTCAGGCACCAGAATGTCGTACATAGATATGTTGAACAGTAGGGGTCCCAGGATAGATCCCTGGGGCACTCCGGCTTGGATGTTCTTGGTTATATATTTCAGGATTTTCAGTTGAATCATTTTATAAAGTAGGCCGTTGTGCCAGACTCAGTCAAACGCTTGGGCGATGTCCAGAAATAAGATGGTGGTGTACTGTTTATTTTCGAAACCTTTAGCTATTATTTCGTGTATCCTAGCAAGCTGGTTTGTTGTCGAATAGTTGGGTCTAAAACCGAACTGAAAGGGTGGTAGTCGGCTGCTGGGATATATAGGTTGAGAGTCTGTTGTAGATGTTTTTTTAAGAAGCTTAGATAGAACGCTGAGGAGGCTTATTGGGCGATAGGATGAGGGATTGGTTTTACATTTTCCAGGTTTATGAAAGTACATTACATGAGCGTGTTTCCAGTTTTTAGGAAAGTATCCGGTGGATAAGCAGGCATTGAAAAGAGATGTGAGATACGAAAGCCATTTGGGAGTGATATTATTGAGAAGCATGTTTGGTATCAAGTCGGGACCAGGAGCTTTTTTATTTGGTAATTATTGGATAATCAAGGCAATTTCGTCAGGTGATGTTTGGATATTGGTAGCATTCAATGGGAGGTGCTGGGACACTATTTTGTCTATATGGTTGTGGAACTGTGTGTTTTCAATACTGGATTTGATTGTTAACGCTTGTTCGAGGTTTGCACTTAGGATCTCACACTTATCTTGGTCGCTGAAATATGTAGCGTTATCAATTCGTAGAGTAGGTATTATGGGCTTCTGGTTGGTGATTCGTTTAACCGCCCGCCACATTGCTGGATCAGCCGTTTTGAGATCGCTTATATATCGTTGGTATGATGAAATGCGGTGGTTTTCGAGTTCCCATTTAACTTGGCGCATTAACTGGTTGAGGGCTAATTTATATTGATGTTCCCTGGTTCGTTGCTACAATCGTCTGGCCTGATGTTTCTGATGTATTAACGTTTGGATCCTAATTGGCAGTACGTGGGGATGTACCGGTTTGCGATAGGTTAGTATGGAGGCTGTTCGGGCTGCTTGATGGAACGCTGAAGTAAGGTGATGTGTTGCCTGATCAATACCATCGGCATTATAGAGATTTAGGAATGGCAGTAGGTTGGTGTCAAGGTGAGTTTTGAACATATCCCAGTCAACTGGCCCACTAATTAGTCGGGGTGTATTTTGTATTAGGGGCGGTTGCTTATTAAATGTAAGTATGATTGGAATGTGGTCAGAATCCAATCCGGTCAGTACTTGTTGGAAAATGGGATATAAAATTCTATGTTGAAGGCAAATATCAAGTATATCGGGCTGATGGTCATTCCTATAAGGGTAGTACGTCGGTTCGTCAGGAGCTATTATCTGTAGGGGAAGATTTGCCGTTATTGAGTATAGACGATTTCCGTTTGGATTGTTTGTACGACATTTCCATGCTACGTGTTTGCTATTTAAATCTCCTAATATTAAGGTTTCTGATCCGCTTTATAGTAATGATTGCATATCATAAGGCATCAGGCGCTTGTTGGGTGGTTGGTAAGCAGCGATTATTATGAGTTCACTGTTATCAGATTTTGTAATTTTGATTGCAGAACCCTCAAGATGGTGGAGGTTTGAGAGAAGATATTATTAATGTTTAATTTTCCTTTTAACGAGCACTGCAGTTCCGCCCGAGGCAATTTGCGCCCGTGTACGATCATGACGATAAATGAAGCAACCTGGGAGTGTAAATTTAATTTATGCACATTATGTGAATATTATGTCGTTGCAAGAATTCGGTGAGTATTCCTTTTTGATTTATGACACCGTTAGCATTCCAATTGGCCAAGTGGGGGTGGTTTAAGCGTCTAGGGTTGTTATGGTTCATTGGAAAGGATTGAGGATATGAGCTGTGAGAAGAAGGATTTAATTTGTTTCATGTATGGAGTGATCAGATCAATAATTAGTTGTATTAAAGAGGTGGGTTAGGTGTTTGGGGATGGAGGTTGTATATTTTGCGTATTTGAGTTTGAGAACGGTTGTCGTTTCATAGTGGCGCTCGTTCGAGGGAGATTTGGAAAACTTTGAGATGCATAGTGAAATTCGAGTTGGTTTTTTGGACTAATTCTGGATGGATGTGTCTGAGTTCGATAAGTTAATTTATTAGTGTTATCACTTACTTGAGGATGTGCTCGCTAGGCCCTGCGGCCTGCGGTTATCGCTACGACTCGGTTGCTGCGCTCGCAGTGATAGCTCAGGTAAAACCCTTCTGCTCGCGCCAACAGTCGAACGCGAAATCAAGATTTCTTTAAGAAAGTTGTGCTGTTAGCTGTACATAAACTACGTTTTCGTGTCGGTTTTAACCATTTAAATTCGTCCTCAAACTCGACCACATCAAACACTTTTTTCCAGTGCATGTCGCACTAAACCCTTTTGCCGCAACACTTTTTGTCGTCACCAACTATCAGTCTATTTAAAATAACAGCTCGCTTTCAAATAGTTGAAATTATGTGTCGAATGTAAGCGAATTCTACTTTACATTTCTAATCGCCCGTGTATTTTAGCAGTTCGGATGGTTTTGAACCAACTGAGTAAGAAATCGTTGATAGCCCACAGCGTTTAATATCCATTACTTTTTTAAGTTTTTTTACATAGTTATCTCAAAATGTATAGTAAGCTTGTTGCGTGATAAATTTTTATTAAATTTTACTTAAATAACGCATGCACTGGTTTATTTTCTACTAATATACTCAAATATTACAAAATAAAATATGTCAATATAAAATATTATATTATTGTTTAATATTAATATGCAGTAAAACATATCTTATAATTTTGCAGGATCTAATTAAATTATAATCATTATGATAAGATCACCTTTATAATAAACAACAAATACCTCCTTACTAAGTTACTGCTAAGATCGTCTATATTGTCTTAAAAAATAAATAATAAAATTACTTAGCGAACAAAAATTTCATACTCCATAAACTTTAAGGTTCGTTGCATCAAATCTAGGAATGTAAAAAATTCCAGTAGACGGCGACAAATTAAGTTTCTTAACTTTTGTGCTGTGCGTGAAATTGCCTACTTCAGACATCCGACGCAGTTTTATTACAAAATCTGCTAAAAGCAGACTTTAAAATTAAAAATATAAGTAAACAAACAATTGCTAAGAGCAAAGGTCAGACTAAAATGCATAATAACAGAGTAAAAATTAATACTGAGAAACTCAAATAGTAGCAAGCAATTACAATTGTTTGCTTTTATCTTAATAATTTCTAAAAATAACGATTAAGTTACAGGTAACAGTTTTTTTATTTAGTTGAACGGCAGAAAAGTGGACCATGAAATTTTGTATACCAAGTAGAATTAAACTTATAAATTTTTAAAGGAGTGGTCCTAGGTTAGGTAAAATTAAGTAAACTGCATTTGTTTGTGTATAAACGCCGCTAGCCAAACATAAAAAGGTTGAGATTTAATAAGCTTAAATTCTTTCTACGATAGTAAAGAAACCGATAAAATAACAAAGAAAAATTGTACTGCTACTGGTTGGACTACTGCAATAATGCCGTACTGTACAATATAAGGCACCTCCGGAAAGTAATAAAATGAATTTTATGTCTTTTGTTTTATATATGACGGTTGGTAGAGGATGTTAGGTAAACTATTTGACTCGGCTCACTTGCCTTTAAACCTGTTTAGAAGTTGCGTCATAGGTCAAATTTCAGCTCAGTGTCGATCAGCAGTACGCGATAAAATTTTATGTTATATTTTAAAAATCCGTAACCTAAACGTTCAATATGATACAAAAAGCTTATCTGAAGTATGTTTTATCAAGAGTATAAGTACTTAGTTGGCACAAGGCGTTCAAAGACGGAAGAGAATACGTCGAAAATGGGTAATTTGTAGGGCGTCTTATGCTTTAAACTATATGGTTAAGATAGAAGTAACTTTAAACTATGACCGACAGGGTCTAAGATTAATGGAAAATGAAACAGGACTTTATAAAATTTGTTATGCATAAATTTATCAGGCGGAATTATAGAAAGTTTGTGCTAAATTGTTCTCAAGGTTTTGACCTATAAATAAAAAAAGTGTGTTGGTTTAACAGAGTTCAAAACCAGCTTGAAAGACACTATATTTGAATACTAAAATATGCAGGTTGCTGTGGTAAATAACCTGAAAGAGATTCTAGGCTTTCAGGAAAATTACGATTGGTGCTCAAGGATATTATTTGGTAGCACGTTGAATGTATATAAACATATCTTTATTTAAACGAATTCTTTGGAATCGGTTTTTTTAATTTCCGGGCGTACCTTGTATCATTATGTATATCATATGATCTGATTATATTTACAAGAACAAACAGTTTAACAATTATGGTAAGGAATAAATATCTGGAATCTCCACTCCAGTTGTGGTAAGAAACTTTTTTACAACTTTTGATAATAACACTACTAATAGGGGCACACCAGTTTACGTAAGACTGGCTTATAGCGTAACCTTTATAACATTTTAGTAATTTATTACATTTTAATAATTTAAAATAATCTTAGGGGTTGTTTTATGTACTGTTACTCAGTCTAAATATTAATTTAAGGTTTCTTTGCACAGTTGTGTAATAACAGAACGACATGCCTAAAAAGGTTATACACCAATGGCATAGATATGTTAAACATATTATGTGTACTATTTAATTAAGCACTGTCTTCTTTATAAGATGGACAGAGAGATAATTGTCTTAATCGTTGGTTGATAAGGGGCCTAGGCAGAGAAGTTGATTGATATCTTTGCTTCACTACTGCTTGTCATTTATATCAAAATATACTTGGGCGTAACAAACACTAACATATTGCTAGTTAGATTTTTTAAAGTGAAAATTTTTTAAATAACTCAGACATTAGTGTAAGTACAAATTCCGAAAATGTCAGCAACACCAAAATAAAATATAAGAAAAATAATAATTAACTGTTCTTATGGGGTGAATATATCACTTGAAACTATATGTATTTTTAATCTTTATATTCTCTATACACGAGGAGTGTCTAGAAGGTTTAGTGGATAGCATCATAAAAAAACAAAGCAAGAAATACAAATTCCGTTTACTATTTTACAATACTAATTTGACAATGCTTATAAAGCTTATAATAATTGTTAACAAAAACGTTTTAGGAAACCGATTGTAGAACCGTTGTCGGACGTTACTGAGTTTTTCATGGCGAGGAAGCAGAACGAGGTTTCCAAGCTCGAGATCAGGAGAGTACGATGGGTGATTCAGAACTGGTACGTTGTTGTGCTCAGCTAAAAATTGGCACAACAAATCTTACAATACGCAGGCGTATTATTGTGCAACAATTTCCAGTGGTCTGTACTATGCAACTCTGGCTTAACACAACGGATTTCATTTTAGAAGTCACCGTTGTCGAAGAACTTTGTCTCGAGCTCTGACTTTCTCAAGTAAATGCTATAGATTTTCTCCTCTACTCTGGATTGAACTGGTGGTTCACAGAAAGGATAGATTCTAGACTCACATGGTAATTGAGTTTCCAGTGGTTTTCATCCGTTTTTTAGGTCTAGTGACTACGCAAATTTTGTACTCGCCATGTCCTTACTAATGCTTAATTCTCTTGCCATAATTTAGCGGTTCTGCTTGTCTATGAGCAACTCAAACGTGGTTCATCCTCAGTCCTTTTCTTTTCGACGCGAAAGCATTTGAACAAATAGTAATAATATTTTCTGTTTGCGCCTTTCATTTCCCACATTTACATTAGCATTCTGTACTTTTGCTGCCGTTTTTAAATTTGTTACAGAACTCGATATTTTTGAATGTAGAAATACAAATATAAGAATTTTCTATCTGTTAAAATATTGTGTCTAAATAAACAATAAAGGAACTATATTGACCAAAAATTACAAACAATTTAAAATATTTATAAGAATAGAAACCTTTGACGTAATTAAAAAAAAAACAGACGTGGTTTGACTTTCAAAGTGTATGCATGTTTGTGAATCATTCCGGTGTAAGTGTTATATTTATCAACATATTTCAAGCAACTAAGGTCACGTAACATATAAGTTTATAAATAAATACGTGCGTTAACGTTGAGACTATTTACAAATTTATTTTAAATAAATATTTTTTATATGTATTTGTATGTTAACTATCTAGCATATTCAATTTATATGACAGGCGAAACATTAAAACAAATCAAACGGCACCTTATTTATTAAAAAGCGGTGACTAGTTTAAGAGTTACGAAGGAACAGATAAACTGCTAAAATTATAATCTTCCTTTAGTTTTGCCACAGTCGGATATAAATATACAATCAATACAACAGTTGCCAGTATATATGCAGTTAATATTGACGTTACTTGCTTTGAAAACTATTTATTCCTTGCAATAGTACCAACAAAACTTAAATTTTACTACCTGTGCATTGTAGTAGTCAACCAAATCCAACTTGTAGCAAGGAAGGAGAATTAAAATATATTCGAATATATTGGATTACAAAAAAGGAATAGAAAAAATAATTTAGACTATTATAAAAATTTTCCAAGCAAAACGGCAAGAGTATTGGTTAAGTACTTCAATTAAAACCACCAACAGTCATAAAGAGTTGTCAGAACTAGATGAGGAAAATAAAAACAAAAACTCTAAAGTAAGCGATAGCAAAGAAAAAATTAAAACTTTGAAACCATTACCTACAGGCGAAATCATATTCATCTAACCCTAAACCCAAATGCTGGAAAAATAGCAAAGAAGTATTATGCATTAAAAACCATGCCTAACGGACAAAGTCAGGTTGCAACCAATGTTAATAAAGGGTTACTCAATTATCGTTAAAGTCCTATAAAAAACTCAATTCTGCACCTACCAAATTAAATCGAAAAGATCAGTTAGAATCTTTTATGAATATTAAAAAAAGAGTGTTTTTTTTGGGTACATGGCAATTAATATAAGCAATGTTTGTTAAAGAAGAAATAGCTTTCCTACTATCTCACATCGAACTAAAACCTAATTTTAATAATGAACCAGGCTAATAAATACATTAATTAAATTGAAATCTGGTTATCCGAAGAGACATCACAGTATATTAAGACGCCAACGGTATGAGCAATCTACATACAACGAATGCTCAGGAATCCACAAAACAAAAGCATGGCAAAGAACAGAACCCAGTAAAATGTTAAATTCACTTCAGGCGACGGTAATCATCTCGCAATTTATAACAGTTCCGCAGTTTACAATAAATTATTGAAGGAAAAAATGAACATTGATAAGCCAGCAACAATTATCGTATGCATAAGCGAATAAAAATTGCAACAGCCTATTCAACATCAACTTCAATCCGCATATTCTCTTCCACATCTCACAACTAACGGCTTGAAGAATAAAAGTACTAAACTAATTGAAAATATGGTTTGTACAATACCTTAATGTACAACTTTCAAAATTGTAGAACTCATAAATATATCTGAATTTCGCTTCACATCTAAAACATTTAACATACTAAATTATAGTGTATACGATGCACAGTACCCAAACCGAGAAACAAAAAGTGGTAATGAAATTATTATTAAAAGAAACATAAACTGCCCAATTTTTTTAAGCCAACATACGAGTTGCTAGCATAGTAATCTAAATCAATTCAAGTAAGATTACTGTGTCTGCCATATATTGTCGTCCAAGTTATACAATCAACAAAGAAAAACTCTCACATTTTAGTTTGTATCAGTGCAAAGCATATGCACGAGTGTCGTCTGATCAGCCCAAGGGACAACTATTGTAGGCTGTGCAAGAAGAGCGACTTTTATGATATTCAATAGATGAACCAACACATTGGCTTACAGATAATTGAAAAACACCCAATCTGTTAGAGTTTTATATATTCAAGGAGTTTACACCAAATCCCTTAATGGCCAATCCTGTCTAAACTTCTAATAGTTTTATGCTAATTAATCTTAATTTCAACCCACATAATAGAAATAGAAAATCTCAAAGTGAATGCAAACTTGATTTAACTTAAAGAAACATCTAGAATCCTAATGAGATTTTCAGATGAGGGAATCAAAATAATTACAGTGATTTTTATTGCTACCCTAGTAGCAGTCGAAAGTACATGCAAACCACGAAGCGAAATAAAGTTGTACGGACCTATCAGCTTATTGTCAACAACATTAAAAATATTTAAAAAGTTTCTGTTGTAAAGAATAGTGCTTCTCATTGATGAAAGGAAATTAATACCAATAAGTTAATTTGATTTTAGACGACCACATTTTCCTGTCGAACAGTTGCCACTAAAATTAAACGTGACCTGAATACTAAAAGCACTATTTTACATCAGCTTTCGATAAAGTGTGGCATTTAAACCTTTAAACAAAATAAAATGTAGCCTACGCTTACATTATTTGGGATAATTTAATACTATCTCAAAAATAGACACTTTCTGATGAAATATGTAGATGCCACTTACATCGTTCCTCAGGGTAGTGTGTTCAGCCTGGTGTTGTACATCTATATAGCTGACCTACCAACAACCAGAAATATGGTAATTGTCTCCTTTGTCGACTACACGGTATTCATGGCTTCACACTACGACCCACTTATTGCCTTGAGATACCTACAGAATCAAAATAGAAGAATGGATCAAATGTTGCATTCGAGTTAATGTGCAAAAATCTCTTCAGGTGAAATCTACAACCCAAAGAGAAACATATCTCTATTTTGATAAATTTAAATCCTCCACAAAAAGATGACCAAATATCTTGATATCTATTTAGACTGATGACTAACAGAGGGTCCACATATATGGCATAAGAGACTTCGGCTAGGCTTAACCCTTAGAAAATACTACATAATTTTCTCTTAAAGGCGAGCTATCCGTGAATAAAGTCGTCATTTGGTGCTGTACTATTCAAATATCGGGTGCAGCTACCTATCCAAAGTACTGCAAACAATAAACAACGTCTTATGGTTTGTAATAAATAGGGTGCTAGATGCAAACCTCCAATAAAGAAGTACAATATAAAATTACATTCGACCTGCTGATACAAACCGTAAAGAGGACTGAAACGGCTAGATTTAATTATATATTATCTTCTTATAGAATGTTAGCAACAACTTCGGTGGATCGTTTTCTATCTTGTGCTATTCTTAGCAGTGACTGTGAATTTAGACCAGTCCAGTCGCTCAAATTTCTCAACCATGAGCATTATCTCCTGTCCGGTCCTTTTCTGCCCTTAACCTTGCCCTCCATTATCAGTCTTAGAAGCTCGTATCTTCTGCCTCTGTATATATGTCCTAAGTAATTTGTCTTTCGTCTTTTGGCAATTTCAAAAATTTCTTTGTCTACGTTCATTCTTGTTAGGGCTGTTTCGTTAGTAGTGTGTTCCGTCCATGACGTTTCGAGCATTCTACGCATTACCCACATTTCAAGGAGTTTTAATTGTTGCATCGAACAGGCGTCCAGGATTTAATTTCATATAATAGAATCGAGTATATATAAGTTTTCATAAATGTGTATCTGATATTTAGCGATAGTGTGTAGTTTGCTAGTAAGCATTTTATTCTTGCATCTTATATGCGGCAGTAGTAAGTATTTAAATTGGCCCACCTGTTCTATTAGTTTGTTGTATATAATTATGTTGGTGTTTGCATTTGTGTTTTTAGAGATGAGCATTGTCTTTGTATTTTCTTTGTTTATCTTAAGGCCAAATGCATCTCCCTCCCTTGTTATTGCATCAATTAATTTTTGAAGCCTTTCTCGGTTGTTACCTAATATAACAGTGTCGTCTACGTACCGTATATTATTCACTAATCTTCCGTTTACTTTTTTACCCTCTTTGATGTTTTCTAGTGCTGTCTGAAATACTTTTCTGCGTATATGTTGAACAGCACTGGATAGATTATACAGCCCTTTCTTACACCTCTTCTGTTGGGGATGCTGGTGGTCAATTTATTTTCGATTCTTATAAATGTTTTCGCCCAATGTAGATTCTTAATTAGGTTAATGTCATTCTGATCTATTCCTTGTTTATGGTGTACGTTGATGAGCTGTATGTGTTTTACTCGATCAAAACATCCTGTGATTGGTCTCTGCATTTTTGAAGTAGTATATTAAGTGCTTCTCTATTTCCTATATTGAGTTTTGTTTTTAAAATCCACATGGAGCTTGCCACAGGATAAAAATACTGTGACATGTTCTTCTTGTAATTATATATTTTACTTTACGCTCTTACGGTCAAAATGTAAAATGATCTTGGATTTAAATTAGAAAAATCTTAAAAAACAAACAACTGTGTTTTATAATTGTTTTATTTTTTGTTTGTTAGTTTTTACATAGCAACTCGTATCGTTTTAAGGTGTTACTACTACTTGATAAAGTACATCAACAATAGCAGTCCAACCCGGTTTCATTTTTTAGAAAACACTGTTAATCCGCTTAACTACATCGCTGGTCAACTCTTATTATAATTAGCTTTGAAGAAATGCAAATCTTAAACACCTCTAAAAATTGGTTATTGGTATTTATTTATATTTACGTATTAAATCAAGATACTTATACAGTCGCTAAAAGTTGTTAAAATGTTTATTGGGCAACCACAAAGCATCTCAGAGTTGATTAGGATTGGATTTGTAAATGACAAGAACGAACAATGCACGATTTAATTTAAACTTTACGGCGCGTAGACCCCAGGGGTAATTAAAGTATTTTCCCTTTCCGTTATTAAAAACTTCGCCTCGTATATTGCAGACTTAATATAGTAATTTATTGTTGTCTCAATAAGCTGCACTAATGAAAGCGGGCTTTATTTAAAACTCCGATGATGGCACCATGCTCCTTAATAAAACTTGGTAATTTAATTTCCTGATCAAATCAAAATATTAAATATCTTCAAAGCCACAGGCGGCCCGGGCGGCTCGGGGCGGCCGCCGCTCTTCGCAAATTCCAAATACCCGGCCGGGGAAGTATTTCTTATTAGCCCTAAAAGGCGTAACTTAATTAAAAGTTACCGCCGCATTACCATTTTAAATGAATTCTTTCCGATGAAAATTTATTTTCGCGAGCTTCTGGCGCAGAGATCGCTGCTCCGCGTAAAACTGCGCTTCCGACTGTAGCCCTGTTGGTTTGCGAACTCGATACAAAATCACGGCGGCATTAAGCGCGGACTATATCAAAGATAGCGGGTTGATGTCAACATGCATCACGTTTTCACCCGAAAGTTGAGCAGCGGCTTTTTATTTACGCAGATTTATGTGGCAATGCGAATTGTCTTTGTCACATAAATCGCCGGACAGACCGATATCGGCAACATTTTGTGGGTGTTGTCTGAATTTTACGTCTATGTTGATGATTCGGTTCGCAGCATAGAGAATGCCCTTTTGTGAATTGGTATTTACTACTTCTTTACGTGTTTTTGTAATATAGAGTAGAAATACAGTTGACTGACAATAACACAATTCTTTATAATTGCTCTATTACTGTACATTTATTAAAAGGTTTCTGGGACGTTACTAATTTTATTTTTTATATTTTTAAAATTGTATCTTGTTTTTGTTCTGCATCTTGTAGCAAAGTTTGACGATCAATAAGAATGTCTGATTTTTAAAGCTACCGTTGTAGTTTACCAAGATAGAAATTTGTTAGTCAGAAAATGTAATTGCGTAATTATAATTGAAATATTAGTTGTAGCAGTCTCTTTTTGGCATTTTATGTGTCCCAGATATCTTAGTTTTCCTTGTTTAATAGTTAATATTATTTTTGGCAAATATATTTTTTATATTTACTTATGATACCTTTAAGATACACCTGTTCAAATTTCAAACGCATTTATTATCTTATATAAATTATCTATTCCGCATAATGATATAGTATACAATAATCTATGAATTTTTGCATATTACAATTAGATAATATTGATTTTAATTTTTTTATTCGACATATACAAAGTCTATTTCGTAAATATTAAGTTAAGATAAAGATATAATATTATCAAAACAGTTTTCGCCTGGCAGCTGATGACAGTGAACTATAATACGCATGCGTGAATAAGGATGAGCATATGTAGTGTGTGATCGTCGCATTTGCAATAAGCAGATTCGCTTTGTGACCGTGCTAGTGAGTAGACGTGTACGCTAACCCTCCTGCTTTGAAGGAAAACGAACGGATCTACAACCCAGCCCGTGCCTGCGTCATCAACGGCAGTGACCGCAGCCTTGCTTAAGGTCAACCGTATTTTACCTGTTCCAATTTATATTTTCTTGGGTCGCTCTTGGAAATTTTTACTTTTCATTATAAATTTTAATTTTAATTTTTATGCTTATTTTGAATTCGAGTTGAACGGTCGTGCGCGAACCGAGCCGCGGTGATATCACGTGTGCGGGCGTTTTATCGGCTAGCGGCTGTTGTGAACGATAACGTGACCTCGGGATCAGCTTAATATTTTCGTGCTCAATAAATTACTATTATCAGTGTATAATAAATATTAAAACTTCTTAAACTCTAAATATTCACTACAGACTGCAAATAAGCAGGAATGTAATTAATTCATTATTATAATGTTGCCGTTTGGTCATGGGATTGACCCATGCAACATAAATAATAATCAGCAAATGTATACACAATCGCATACGACAGCCATGCAGTGGCAACCATAGACGAATAATCAAGTACATACAATATCCGTTACACCAAAAAACTCCATATCAACAAATGCCGTTCAATTATTCATCTCATAACACACAATTACCCACAACAACAAACAGCGCACCTGGTCAAATCTTTAGTCATAAACAAATTCAGCGAATGACATCCACTAGCGAAGAAGAAGAACAAGCAGAAGAAGATAGCAACAAAAATAAATGGCAAACTATAAGCGTGAAGAAGGAAGACATTTAAATCTACATAAAACAATCGTCCTAACGAAACAGTAGCTACAAGTAACAGATTTATTGCTTTAGAGAATGTTACAGAAAATAACACAAGAGAAGGAAGTACTAACACCACAAAAACCCCAAAACCTCCTCCAATTTTTGTGGATGGAGTAACAAACTATCCACAAATGATAACACAATTAAATAGCATACTAGAAGCTGAACAGTATTACACAAAAAGCCTTACAAATAATGTTGTTAAAATTCATTGTGGAACGGTAGACTCATATCGCAAGTTAATAAGACACTTTCAAGAAACAAATGTGTATCATCATACTTACCAAATAAAGGAGGAACGGGCCTACAGAGTAATCATAAGATACCTACGCCACTCAACCCCAGTAGCAGACATAAAACAAGAGATAGAGCAAATGGGACACAAGGTTCGAAACGTAATTAATGCGCAACATAGGGCCACCAAAGAACCATTAAACCTATTCTTCGTTGACTTAGAGCCGGCAGAAAATAATAAAGAAGTCTATAAGATAAGAGGACTACAAAATAGAATAATACAAACAGAACCTTCCAGAACTATTAGAAACAATATTATACAATGCATGAGATGTCAACAATTTGGACACACAAAAACTTACTGTAACAAACCATATTTATGTGTAAAGTGTGGAGGGCACCACATCACTACCGAATGCACTAAAAATAGAGATACACCAGCCAAATGTGCTCTATGTGGAGGAAACCACCCAACAAATTACAGAGGTTGCGAATGCTATCAACGGATATTAAGGAACAAAAATCTGAGGCAACAATTAGTGAAACAACCCATAACTGCTTCACCAATATATGCGAACAACATCCAGCTCTCCAACACCTATCAACCCTCAAAAAGTTACGCAGAAGTAGTAAAATCCAACCCGGAACCAACGGATAACATTACTACAACGTTATCCAAATTCTTAGACGAATTCAAAAACTTATTTAAACATTTACTTCAGCAAATCAGCCTAGTTCTCAACATGATCACACAACTCATCAACAAAATTAAGTAAAATGGCTAACTATCTACGCATAGCTCAGTGGAATGCCAATGGCCTTCCACGCCATAAAGACGAAGTTAAGTTATTCCTAAAACAAAATTTCATTGACATTCTTTTAATCAGTGAAACACACTTTACCAATAGAACTTATTTTGAGATACCAAATTATAAATGCTACTATACAAACCATTCCAACGAGACAGCTCATGGAGGATCAGCCATACTCATCAAAAATTCGATAGTACATTATGAACTACTAAAATATGCAGAACATCATATACAAGCTACTTCAGTACGAGTTAAAAGCCTTGCATATGAAGTTACCCTCACAGCCGTTTATTGTCCGCCTCGACATAATTTAAAAAGGAACACTACAAAAATTTTTGAGACACTTGGTCCAAAATTTATAGCCGGAGGAGACTATAACAGCAAAAATATTTTATGGGGTTCGCGCCTTACAACTACCAAAGGCAGAGAAACGGCACAGGTATTGCATGATAATAACTATTCTGTCATATCAACCGGCTCCCTAACTTACTGGCCTACTGATGTTAACAAGGTTCCAGATCTTCTGGACTTGGTATTTCTCCAAATTATATAGACATAACATCCAATTATGATTTATCCTCTGACCATAGCCCAATTATTGCAACAATAAGCACAACAGTAATCTCTAAAAAGTTAACACCCAGACTCCACAACATGCACACAGACTGGAAAATTTTTCGTCAAACACTCCAAAATACGATCAACCTTTCAGTAAAATTACAGGAACCAAACGACATTGAAGAGGCTTGCAGTAAACTAATTGACACTCTCCAACATGCTGCAAAAACTGCTACTCCAACAACTGTCCAAAAACTTAAAATAAACAATATACCTCTTGAAATAAAGCAGTTTGTGGTAAAGCAAAGAAGAGCCAGGTCGATTTGGCAGCGTACACGTAATATAGATAATAGAAGAGAATACAATAGAATTAGCAACATCTTGAAATTAAAACTTCAAGCCATCAGAAACTCTGTGGAAAATTATCTTACCAATCTTTCAAGATACGACAACGCTATCTGGAAGCTAATAAAAGCAAAGAGAAAACCAAAAAACACTTCCTCTCCTATTCGGAAAAATACAGCACCTCCAGGCCCGTGGGCAAAAAGTGACAAGGAAAAGGCGAATTTATTTGCGGAACATCTTACGGAAGTATTCACTCCTCACAACAATGATCGATTACAAGAAGTGGATGATGAACTTTCCACGCCGTTGCTAACACAAGACCGAGTAAAACTCTTCACTCCAAAAGAAATACAAAAGGCAATTAAGAAACTGAATCCAAAGAAAGCCCCAAGGATAGACAGGATAACTAGCAAAATGCTACATGAACTTCCCAGAAAAGGAATACTCAAGATTTTATATATCTTTAATGCAATTCTTAGGCTTAATTATTGGTCAAAATCTCTTAAAATTGCACAAATCATTATGATACCCAAACCTGGGAAAAATTTGACTGAGGTCTCATCTTATCGACCAATAAGTCTTCTGCCAACAATATCTAAGCTCCTCGAAAGACTCCTCCTCAATCGAGTTAATCACGAGCTAAATCAGCAGGCATGGATCCCCGATCACCAATTTGGTTTCCGCCAAGCTCATTCGACTACACAACAATGTCACCGCTTAGCAAACATCGTTAACAAATCAATGGAAAACCGAGATTATTGTATCGCAGCCTTTTTGGGCGTGAAACAGGCATTCGATAAAGTGTGGCATCCTGGACTTTTGTTCAAAATCAAAAGAACACTACCACTACGATATTTCACCATATTGAAATCCTATCTGGAGGATCGTTACTTTGAAGCTAGAGTTAACGAAGAAATATCCAACCGTCATCCCATACTCTCTGGAGTCCCGCAGGGGAGCATTTTGGGCCGAACATTGTATGTGCTATACACAGCCGATCTTCCAATGACAGACGATACAGCGGTTTTTGCGACACATGATAACCCTGTTACAGCTTCATCCAATCTCCAAGCACATATAAATCTCAATGAAAGATGGCTAAATAAGTGGAAAATCAAAGTTAATGAAGCTAAATCTACACATATAACCTTCACACTCAGAAAAGGTCAATGACCACCAATAACGATGAATCAAATAGCGCTACCCCAAAGTGAAGCTGTCAAGTATCTAAGCTTACACCTAGACAGTAAACTTACTTGGAAACTACACATATCAAAAAAACGTAAACAATTAGATCTAAAAGTACAAGAACTTAATTGGCTCCTTGGACGTCAATCCAAACTATCGCTTGAAAATAAACTACTAATCTACAAAGCAGTAATACGACCAATCTGGACATACGGGATAGAGTTATGGGGTTGGGCTAGCAAGTCAAATACAGCTGTAATACAAAGAGCCCAATCCAAGATTCTGAGAAACATATTGAACGCACCATGGTACGTCTCAAACCACACCATCCATATGGACCTAAAAATCCCCTACGTGAGCGTAGTTAACCAGGAGAGCAGTACTAAATACCACAATAGACTCAACTACCATCCCAATCCACTCATACCACCACTGCTAGAACTTTCTGAAAACAGAAGACTCAAACGTCAATGACCGCTCGACCTGTCTATCTGAGGTGACATCGCTGGATGTTTACTTCTTAACGTTATTTAGTGTACATATATGTTAAGTATTGTACAATATATCACATTAGCTTATAGTTTGTGTATCTTACTGATTGCTAATAAACAAATTATAAAAAAAATTGCAATAAGCGAGTGAGTAAAGCTACAAACATCAAATCTTGTGCGAATGTTCTCAGAAATAATTAGGACGACCCAGGGGGTGCTCGGGAACAGCAAGAAGTAAAATATCAGAAAACGTTCAATACGAACAGGTTGCTATTAACAATGGTTTGTGAGGGATAGTCTGAAAAATATATTATAAACTAAAGCTTTTGAAAACTAGAGTTCATTAAATTTTAACGGAAGATTATTACTCTGCGTCGCGGAAGAATTAGTGCCGTGGCTAGCAGTAAAGGAGATTTCTTCAAATAAATTATAACCGTCTATAAAACCTAGATCTATGTGTACAATTGTGAAACAAACGCTGGGCTGTCTCAATGAAAGTCTTCTTTTTCACGTTTGTAGAAATCTTGTACGTAAAAGTCGTAGTATCCAAAAAATGTCAAACCTCTTTCAAAAGGCGTTATCTGTCGTGAATGCCGTCTTCCAGGCCAAATAATTACTAAAGAGTACCGTCCCGTTGTTCACAATATGCCAGAGAAAGTGCGATAAAGTTGGTCGCAGCTCTGAGTGAACTTATGATTGGTAGTTTTATCACGACAACGTGCTCAACCATGCGTAATATCTCGTAGAATTTTTTGTCAAAACATCAAATTGCGCAGTTTATAGTCTAGACTTACGACCTTACAACTTATAGCTGTTTCCAAAACAACATTAAAAGAGAAGAGATAAAGAATTTACTTGCGATTTTACACAGGCTTTTGTAAAATATTTAGAAAAGTGGAAGCAATGCTGAGGAAAATGTGCGAGGTACTTACTTTGAGGCAAACTAAAGCTATGTATAACGTTTCTTGTATCCTTACCATTTCTACTGGATTTGCTATTTTTTTAAATTGCAGTTAAATTTTGTTATGTGACTCAATAGTTTTGGAACAAACCACATATTGCTTTCTGTCTATAACAATTTTATACGGTATCAGTTTTTTTTATGAATATTTTTTTTAAATAATTTTTTTCGTAGTTTTCACTAGTGATGTAAATATAGTTGAAGGGTTCGTGGTCTGTATTGAATATAAATGGGTACAAAATAATTTCTGTAAATTAATCATAAATTCACCTTTAAATATCAGTCTTTAAATTTATACCTTTTTAATTTACATACGTTTTTGCAGCCCTTTTATTTTCTGCTTTTATTTTTTACATTTATTTTCCTTTTTTTATTTAACAACCAGAAATTTTGCTTTGTCATCTATTTTTCTTTATTTTGTGAGTTTTCATTTTCAAAGCTTTATTCATTTACAATTATTTTTATTATAACAGTATCTTGATCACATCTTTTTGAAGGTTTTTTCTCTTTATATTTTTCTCAATCTCTCGTGGATCACATAATTTATTTTGTTTCTTGCTCAGATTTTTTTGTTTCATTGGATTATGATCAAAATTTACGTCTTCGCCTGACTTTCTACGTGCTTAACATAATACTTTTGTATTTTTATTAATAAAACTGTTGGTACTGATTTCAGTACAATTTATTTGATGTGTAGGTTTGTTCAAGTGCTGTATTAATATAAAAAAAATTATAATATATCCATTTAGTTCAGAAGTTTTTCTAAGTTACCTAGTTTTTTTTATTATTTTTCCGAAAAAGCAATAAAATATTCCATTGTGCGTAAATTACTTATGAACTTAATTTTAGAACTTGAATTTTAGAACATTAATTAGTTTATGAAATTATTTGATTAATTAGCCATTTGAATTAAAAAATCAAAGTTGATTTCGAATTTGTTAATATTTTTGGTTGCTATTGGTAGTTCGTGTCGACTCTATTATTTTGCACCACAATTTTACCAATTCTTGAGTATTTTGTTTTACTTATTCTAAGAATGTTGATTTTAAATTTGCCATTTTAAAGATCCTGCTATCGCCTACCTTTTCCAGAGACTCTTAGCACCCTTTTATTATTGAAAATTTGATGGTGGTTGAAGTTCGATATATAGAGATTATATTTATTATCTTGGTTTTTAATTTTTTTTATATGACTAGTTTATTAGTAATCAGAATTACAAAATACATATAAAAATATAAAATTGTATGAGCTAATGTGTGGACTATGACAGCGGTGCTGCTTTAAATAAAATATAAATATACATATGTCATAGGTAATATTTTAATTTTAAGTTTAAATTAGATTACTATATCTGCTGGCCATTTTTTTTGTAAAAGTCTTTGGTGAGTATTATCTAGAGAGGCTGAATATTCAGATTAGGGTAATCTTGTAGCCTCTTGATATGGGTGCTAGCGTATGGGGGTATTACATCTTTGACATAGGGTATTTGGAGATCTTCATTGAGGGTACGAGCATTGGAGCATTGGTTATAGTAATAAAGCTTTGGATTGAAATCGCTGAAGGATGTCAAGGTTAGACGAACTAAAGCATCCTCACAATTTAATCCCGCATGTCCAGATTTTAATAATCGTCTTAGAGATTGATATTTTGTTTTCAATTGAGAAACTAGATTTTCTGTCAATAATCCAGTAGAGTCTTTTAAGCCGTAGCTCCATTTCTGTCCTTTTTTTGTGATGTAATTTCTCCAGATGAGCCATATGCATACCCAGATATTTAACTTCATTGGCCTGTGGTATTACGATGTTACTTAGTAGTACTGGTGGTCAGTTTTGTCTACGTGTGGTGTATGTGACTTGGGTGGACTTGGCTTCGCTAATTTTTATGCGCTACTTTTTTAGCCAAGTGGTTATTGTGTCTAGGTGTTCTTGGACGTACCGATTTTTATAGCAGAATAGGATAACTGTATTATCCGCAAAAATGCCTGTTACTATTTTATCTGACATAGGCAGGTCTGCAGTGTAGAGCAGATGGCGGAGGGGCCCAAGAACACTACTCTGAGGTACTTCAGCACTAATCTGCTTTATTCCAGAAAGTTCGTTGCCGAATTGATGCTGCGGTATTATATTTTCCAGAAATGCTCCTGCGGTTATCCTTCTGAGAATCACATACCTTTTCTAGGCAACTCTTTCAGCACCTTGCCGGTTATAAGTTCGTAGCTCGGTGCCTTGTTGTTAGTTTTCGAATGAATTATGGTATTGTAGCTTCCAATTGTTTTCCATAACACTGTATGTCTGCTATTTTGATGACCTTTTCTTTCGCCTTGATTCTCTTAAAATACTATTCTAGACTACGCACTCCGAAGGTTCCTAGTCTCTCCCTGGGGTTGAGAATTAATTAAAGAATTTATTGTTTGCGCTTTGTAAGATCTAAATTTAACGATGATTTTTATTTCAATGCTTTTGTTTTATTTATACTTTGTTTAAAATACTCGTGATTTCCTTAAATCTGATTTTATGGCGTTTCTGCATCTTTAATGGTGTTAAAGTAGCAAAACACCTGTAGGTGTACACGATGTTTGTTAAAATCCTTTTAGGTACACAAGCTTTTTGTAAAGAGTATTTATAACTGCCAAACAAATTTTTATATTAAATTATAAAGAAAATTGCCTTGTTAGTTAACCCAGATTCCAAGCTGGAGACCAGCTTCTAGTTCTCTCATTTCTAACATCTGTCACGCCTTATAATTTTTGATCTGTGGTAGATAGAGACATAATGTTTTCAGTTTTCAACTAAGAACCATAAGCCAAGGCCAGACGCCAAAAATCAGCCTGATCGGAAAATCTCGAGACCGGTTTGACCGAAAGTGGCCGAAAATTTTTCGGTTTCGGTCGCTAAATTTTTGCCGCTATTTACTTTTATTTCAACATAATTCACTGTCATTCGTTTCAATAAAATTTCGTTAAACCCCATAATTGAGTTTCATGCATAGGACCCTTTCTGCTTTACCTGTAAAGCAAATTTTCGCTTGTTTGAATCTAGTTCTTGATTTATATTCTCCATGTATATTCGGTCCAAATTGTAGAATTTATGTGGCCGTTTAACATTACATTATTAGTGATTTTAAAATTACTTACTAATTTATTCCAATAATTATAGAAACTTTAAAGGACGTCATCATAAGCGTTTCATAGTAGTTTAACATGAATCTCAACTTTACAATTTTATCTGGTGTAGATATAAAATTTAGCATAAGTTGTTTATTTTCTTTTTATAAGAGTGAAAACTATTTAGTTGTATTATTTCACTACAACCTATAATGAGAGGATTACTTTTTATTCGCTCTTTGTAGCTGTGATAGATAAGGTACTTTGCAATTTTTCGATCCAAATATTTACATACACAGCAAACAAATGTTTACAATTATTATTATATACAGTATTACAATTCTTTTAGACTTATTATTAAATAACTCTTGTATACTTTGAAACTATCCTAACCGCAAATGTACTTGTGCTAGCATTCGCCGTTGAGAAAACTATAAAAAATCCAGTAAAAGTAGGCGACCTGAAACTCCTGACAATACTACTCAAAGAAAGCAAATAATCTAACGTAATCTACGCTGTAGTCTCTCTCTCTCTCTCTCTCTCTTAGTTCCTTAATGAAGAGTTTGCATCAGCACTAACTTTCCCAATCTCTAAACGTCTATCACAAATTTGGATCTTCTTGATCTTAAGATTTCATTTCCGCGTATGCGGCTTTCTTCTTCCTGATCCAGCCGAGTAGAAAATGTGTGGTTGTTGATCAGCTTTTAGATTTTGACAAGATACAAACAAATTTAAAGGTGTGGTGCTTAAAGTATTACGCAGCTTGTCACAGAATGTCAACTGTGAGGAGAAATACACCCGCACTTGTCCAGTTTCTACTGCTAGCTATCTTTGCCCTTATTTTACTTTTTTCCTACCTCGCAATCGGTTCGTTACGATCCTCATTGGAACCGCCTAGAAAACTAGCGGTTCTGCTCCACTACACCATCTTTCGCTTGCATTCTTCATAGTCCTAACGTGCACCTTGGCCCAATAGAAAAAAATCTAGATTTTGTATAAAAATTTTGATGCCATTATGGCTCTAAAAGTAACAAAGAATGACGTGCGGTTTGTTATTGTGCATCTTGGGAGAATTTCTTTGTACCTCAGGCACTCCCGAATGATTACCAGATTGCATGGTACTACAACTTGCCTTTGGTAGATCTTCTGCTCCCTTCAAATGACCACAATCGCGACTCTCGCACTCTCGTTGTCCATCTATAACTTTTTCGCAAAGTACTACGGATATCTCACCTCAGATTCTTCCTTAGTGAATGGAATAGTCGTTGAAGTATTAATAACTTCGTGAAAACTAAAAAAAAACTTTAATAATTTAGCATACTCTCATAAACAATAGGAAATTTAATAGAAAAGAAACTTTTATTTTTAAATAAAAAAATAATTACTTAGAGAAAATAAATCATATGAAGTATTAAGGAACTGTAAAAATATTGTTAATGCCATTTGTGTAGTTTAATTAAATTGGCTGAATTGTAATTTAATTGAAAAGCGTGAGGACATATATAAAATTGGCCTAATTGAAGAACATACAATTCCTAGTTGGTTTTCGAGAAGACTTGAGAAGCAAAAAAAAATGTTCAACATTGAATGTTGGCATGGATATGCAGAAGCCATATTTGTAATAATAAAACAATTAATGTTCATTTTTATTTCTTGCAAAAATCACTATGCAAATCGTACCGGCCTTCACAATTTGTCCTTGAAAAACAACCTTAACAAAGTAATCACTTTATAATTGACCTTAATCCAACTTGTAAAATTTTAAGTGACAATGGCGTTAACTTTTTTGCAGAAACGTTATTTTGTGTACATTACATATAAAGAAAATATTCATTTCGTAAGATTTAAATAACTTTGTAAGAGTTCGCTTTTTATAACTTTCTCGTGTACATATGTGAGGTTCTCTTGAATTTCCTACACCGATTTTTCACAGCACTGTAACTTATAACTTTGTCACCATATAAATGATAGAATCTTTGATAAATCTCAACTCCGCTTTTCTTTGGTACACAAAAACATTTTGCACTTTACATCTAGCGGGTGTAATGATAGTAACGATTTACATGTTTATATAAGTATAATTTGAGTTATATTATACTATGAATTTGTTAGCATTTAACCAATATTATTTCTACACAAATAAAAATAAATATTTTTAATGCGTACAGGTTTATTGAAGTAAAATCGTATATATTATACCGACTACTGAAATTACTAAATAAAAATCTTGTATACATTTTAAAAGGTGGTACAACGTATAAAATATTTATTATAATATCTTCATTGAGCTACCTTTTACACTGACTAATAAGTGATTACTTTGAGCTCGACAATATGCCAATAATAGTGGTGTAATGTAAGTATTAGTTGAGCAAAAAATACTACTTTCAGAATTAAACTAAGATATGATTTCCACAATAAAACAGACTTCAGAAATTTATCTATACACCAGGCAATTGTTTAATATTATTTTTACCTTTTGTTGTTGTTGGTCTTAAATAGACGAAAATATAGATAGAATGTATGACATAACAATTCGAATTAGGTCACACCATTGCAGAACCAAATTTTTCTATTTGATTATTCTTAGTAGTAACAATTACGCAAATGTTACTAGTTTTTATTTGTTGCAAAATACCGCAAATAATTATATTAATTGCGTTTCTCAGGATTACTTAAGACAATTTAAATTTATTACAATTTTTATAAGAGTCATTAAATGTGAGAAAGTAAATTCAAACACAATAAACTATATTTCGGTATTTACTACAGGTAGATTTGCATATGGCTTTAATAAAATAATTTAAATGAGCTTGTAATTAGCTATAGATAATATTAAAATTGTAGCTGTACGTGTCTTATTTTTAGTCATTGTTAACCGTTAACGAAATAAATATTTATATTTGGAATATCTTTAAATAAGATAGCACATTGATTGCTCCTATTTTGCACTATATTGTTGTGTCAATAAACTTTGATTATTTTTGGCGAATTTTATTCTTAGCCACTTTGGACAAATAACATTTTAGAATTAAATACGCAGCACAGTTATGAAACGCGCCAAAAAAATCATTTCCAATTTACTCTGACCCTTTAAGAATAGTCTTATTTCCAAATCTTATTTTTCTGGACTGATACTTTCATATATAAACCCTAATGTCCTCAATGACTGACACCATCGCCCAGCTTAAATTTTTAACTGGAGAAATACCATATTTTGATGATATATTGCTTATACGACGTAAATTTCTAATAAGATAAAATGTTTAAAATTTCACCCCTAATAAGGTGAAATGTTTTAACCCAATTAAACCAAAACATCTTATAACATTAACTTCCGAGATTTAAACTCTTTATATATTTAAATAATTGCATTCGTTAGATTATTTATAGAGCAATGAGTTTTTCACTTCTGTGTGATTGTTTAGAGTGGTTGCGACAAAGGTAAGGAAACAAAAAAATTTCTAAATAATGATAACTAAAAATTTTTAGCGACATAACAATATAGACAAACAATAGAATAATATGTCTCTTTACGTTGTTCAAAGTTACCTCACTTGATTAATCCGCTATTGTAACTTAGGTTTTCAAATCATCGTCGTAAAAGAAATAAAATGTATCCTTATATGCGTCCTATTAACCGATTAATAAAATAATTTGAACTCAGACTGGAGTAAGAAAACTTCCCTAATCGTACGAAAATTGAGACTTCAAGAATCAGAAATTTTTAAACTGAAAATTGAATAATTATTATGTTTTTAATATTCAGAATGTTCTTTACAACTAAATGCGTTCTTGAAGATAGGATTATCGAAGTAAGGCACTGAAATACAAATACATGAAAAATGCAACTTATACTTTTATAAAGAACTTAATGAACTTTGATATTGTTTGACGCCATTTATAAGGTTTTTCTTTTTTTAATGATGGTAATATGAAGAGAAGCTCTGAGTTGTCGTACAGCAAAAAGAGAAGATTAACCCTTACAAAAAATAATAAAATTTATGTTATCTACCAATGAAAGAAAAATAGAAAAAAAATAAAAAACGAAAAGTTGGTCATAAAAGGGAGGGAGAAAAGAAATTAAGAAAGGGATTGAAAAAGATATTCAGATGTGGTGTGGCGGCCTTTCGACCTTAAACCTTCTGTGTGTTTGTCTGTGATGTGGGTGCCTGTGATATCTGCCGGCGGGGTTTTGCTGTCGCAAACCAAACGGGAGAGGAAGCCTTTTCGCTCGGTGTGCGAGCCTGCATGAGCCATCGGCCACATATTGAAATTACATTCCGACGATTGCTGTTGTGAACTGTGTTGATCCACGGTGAAACTTCGTATATTTTGGAAGTTTTCCATTTCTATGCATTTTACACACGCATGCAGCGGCAGAGTAGCGACTCTGTGCCTCATTAGGCCCTTCTGCAACTGGAATATTTCCACTTTGGAGCGCATCATAATTTCCGGCTAAAACCAGGTGTGAAGCGAATTGGACATACGGTGGCCATCAGAAAGACCACCAGTGCGAAGCCAGTACAGCGATTTACGATTTACCCGTTGGTTTTGGTATATACTTTTGCACAGACTGTTTAAGGACGATTTGGGCCCCAGCGTTTACCCGCTTCAGGCCGTAATTTGGTTCACATCCCGCCTCAAGAGCACGGCTATTTACACACCTGCTGCTCCGAGATGACAGAAAAGTGAATTATTTAATATAGTATAGTCTAGAGAAGAATAAACCGTATAGAATTTAAGTTTCTATCAAGGATTCAAAAGAAGTTATGAGAATACTTGTTGATGGAAAAGACTACTTAATCCCCAAAAGACAAAATTTTGCGAGGGCACCCACTGGATTTTCCGAATCTACTTGTAGTTATATATTAAGCCAATTCTATAGTAAGTACTGTGTTTGTAACAATAAATCTTACCATTTAAAAACATATTTAATAAATAATTTTTAAGTTTGTCACATTTTTATTGTTAACTAGGGTCAAATTGAACAAATTGTGTATCGAGTTCTTTTGAGGTGATTGTTATAAGTTATAACATAATTTTAATATTTATTGTATCTTTTTAAACTTTTAATTATTAATAACAAATTACCTATTCACCTTTATTGTACCTCATTCTTTAGCAAACTGTATATTAAAGTAAGTCTAAAGCTTTAGAGGGTATAAATGGGAAAAATTTAGAAATGCAAAGGATAAAAATGACAAAAAATAATTAAGTGTATAACCAACGAGTATGATAATATATACTTCATAAAGAGTGCAAACAAGTTAATTATAAATAGGATTTTAACACACCTATTTAATATAAAATATTAAATTGTCTATTAAATGCGGATATCCCAAATAAATTATTAATTTTTTAATTGACAACAAAAGCTACTTTAACAAATAAAGTATGCATGATGTATCGTAATAAAATGTACTAATAAGAAAATCATGTAGTCAAAAATTATATTTGTTAGATTATGTTAGTAGCAACTAATCTCTTACTATTATGCCATCCACGACTATAATATTTTTTGTTAATAACACCTTTTAGCCTACTTACTTCAAGAATTCGCTGTTATTCCGACAGCCTTTTGGTGATTTTATATGCATTAGATCAACCTAATTAATATTGGCGGTCTTTCAACAATTTAATTAGAAGTTACACGGCTCCGCGGAATTTTGAGCCAGTTCTACGGTAACGGAGTTACAGAAGCGTTTGGCGCTAGATTGACTTTGAATACAAATTAGCAAATTTCATTTGAATCTCGGCTAAGTTTGCGATCTGCCCCTGAATGCAAATTACATATGTACATATGTTCTGCGGAGCGTTACGTACGAGGTGGCTGGGAATCGATACACGTGCTGCAACATTGGACAACTAAATCGCGGGGGATTAATGCCTCCAGGTGCAGATGTGCTGGTACATACTAGCAGGACGTTTGATCCCAGTTTTTGTGCGGCTATGCCTAAATCGGATTTACTTTATTTCATGTTAATCCGAACTCCACTGCTAGAACGCTCCAGAGAATATTGAGCTTTGGTAATATGCAACTGTACTAAAAATAATTCTAAAGGGAGTAATGCGGATGGACATACTGTACCGAAATGTTTACTTTTTACTGTTTTTTTAAAAAATGTACTTTTTACTTCTTTATAGGTAATGCTAGTTTTGTTATTCTAAAACACCAAATGTGGTACACAATTTAGAAACCCCATAATTTAAAAGTAATCAAGCGTAAGTTGAACAAATAGAATTATCTACATGTAATTTAAGTTTTGAGGAGTTTAGACATCGAGGTACTGATGTAAATAAGGAAAATGAAAATGGAAAATACGATGAGATGGCTCAAGAAAAGATAAGAGGAATTAGAAGAAAAGTAATAGAAATTGGAAAGTTCTAAGTATATATTTAAGTGATGCAAAACTACTCAGCTATTATACTTCGTCGTTTAATCTGGATAATCATATTTATACTTATCATGCTATGCTTTATTGCTTATGACCTTGAAAAAGTTTGTGGAGAATGATAGATCAGTGATTTGCTTACGCTACAAGTTTCAAGGTCGACCATAAATAAATAGAAACGAGTTTAATATTTAAAGATTTGAGTTAAACTATCTCAAGTAGATTAAAGTAATCTTTTTTAAATATCCATACGCACTGTATTTAAGGGATAAGAATGGTACACTTTGATTGTACACAAGATAAAATAAACTAAACAGAAATTCATGATTTATTGCCATCTAAAACTAAAATTTATTGCAAAAACGCGTATCCAAGTAAGAAAGAAAATAAAAATAAAAATATTGCTTATATAGTCTTATATGGCATTCTATAAAATTTTTTCATAGTTTGTCCGGCCTTGGATCTAGTAATTTAATGATGTGCATTTATTAATTTTTTAAAAATATTTTTGATATGTAGTATATTTCATAAAGTTTTCCTTTAGCGTGATCATACTAAGAAGTGAGGTAAGGTAAAGGTAAGAAAATGCTAAACAATTTAAGCTGCGTCTAGGAGTGCCGCGAAGAACTCAGTGTTATGATGGACCACAACAAGTTAACTCTATTGTGGGCCCCAAGACACTGGAATTGTAGGAAACAAAAAAGCTGATAAGAATTATCAATTTCATATATAAGCCCCTAATTGTCTTTGAGAGTACCTAAAGGTACAATGTGAAGACCGTCAAAAACAACATAATTAATACTTGGAAAATGTACCGAGACAAATACATCGAAAAACTTTTATAAAAGGACCATCTTGTAGATTAAACTGAAAAATTGTTAGTACAAATCAGGAATCAGCTACGAACTATTATAGCCCTCCCCGCAGGATATTATATTCTTAGAAGATACATAGAGCTGTAGAATGGAGACCTGAGTTGCAGCCATTGCGACAGGGAAGAAGACACAACTGTCTATATCTTATGCTACTATAAGGCTTTAGTTCACACGAGACAAGCTGTTTATAGAAAATCAGAAAAATACAGCAATTATGAATAATTGTTGTATTTTTTTGGATGAATTACTAAATAACTGACTTATACAAACTAGTAGAAGGAACAAGGATACTGGAAAAAATGGTGTAAAGAATATGACAAAAGCACAGTAATTCATAGATCAAACGGTTCTCAACAAAAAAGCTGTTTCTAATTTTAAAATTTAAAACAGGCAAATCTTTTACTTTTGTGATAAGAATTGATGGTGTGGCGCTGGTTTTATGTTTTTGAAGAAGACCTAAGTTATCAAGGTTAATTCTCTTTCAATAAAAGGCAATTTGAGCGTTGCATTGTACTATGTTCAATTTAAATTGTTCTGATCTATAAGGTTATAGTATATGTAAATATTAGAACCACCGCCATATCCAAAAAATCCTAGTATTTTAATTTTTTCACTGAAAATAACAAGTTCTCTTAGAAAAATGCAAAACATATCTATTATTTGTTAAAAGCCCATTTGATGTAGAATTAAATTTATGAGTGGACCAGTTCATCAAATAATCGACAATAAAGCATAGTGGTGTGAAGCTGTATAATAATGTTATTGTATTATAAAACCAATGTAAACCTATGTACACAGGGTCATCAATCTAAATCCGGAAAATAAATAAACAATGCATATAACAATAATAACAAACAAGAATTTGAATTAAAGTAGATATATTAGATTATAGAATAATATTATTTAATGTAACCTCCATCAGTAGCCACGCGCTTTTCGAGCCGAGACCTAACCTCCTGCAAGCCAACAGAAGTTCCTCCTTGTCCATATGTGTCATTACATCCATGATGGAGGCTGTTAAGCTGTCCTTGGTGTTATGATGCCTCTCATTGAGATTCGTCTCACCCATGCCTCACATGTAGTAATCGGATAGATTGCAGTTGAGGCTGGAGGGTAGCCACAAATTGAGGCATACGTATGTTGTACACCCACACTGCTTCGCGGCTATATCCTCTATCCAAGTCTTGATTACTGCCTTTAGTTTAGTAATATAGATATTAGCAGTCACTTCAGGCTTCTTCAAAAAATTAGACCTCTATGACATCCCTTTTACTGCTCACAATCCCCTAGCATTATTATAGAGGAGGAAAACTTTGATGCATAATTGTATAAACTTCAAAGGCATCTTGGTAGATTCAAAAGTCATTTTGGCGATTTATTTTTTGTCCCTGATAAAGCTCTTTTCATCCAAAAGGAATTTCAGAAAACCAGTGCTGTCGTATGTTGATGTAGTTCAGTAGTGCTTAGTCCTTTAAGTTTATGTCTATCCTATTTTTTCAGTCAACAGTTGGCGGTTTCTCAGGACGAAAGATTACGCAAATTTTGTTTTTCAGATCAACCATATTCTGTCAATACAACCCAAAAAATCGGGTTTACCTCGACGACTCTGTACAACCTGCTAAGCTAAATTCATTTCAGGTATAGAGAAATGATTAAGGAAGCCTTTAGTCACTTAAAAAATATAATTTATATTCTTTTACATATTTGTTGACCGTTGTATAATTGATAACCAATTTATCTCAATTTGGCAAGGAGTTCATGAATCTCTTTTTTTGAAACACACTGATACAATATTTGAATTAAGCATTTTGGTAATTTTGCTTTAATTACGGGTTTTGTTTTAGATATAATATTTGCTATCCTTTACTAAAAGTTCCCTATGAAAATAAACTCTAGAAATTACGTTGGCTAGTTCCTTTTGCTAATTTTGTTGGTGATCATTTTTACCTAAAACAAGATATGTTAACGTTTTGAAAATTAAAGTTATTATATCCAGACAAGTCTTTCCACTTGACATGTCATTCTACAATAATTTAAAGTACATTGTGGATTTATTATTCCCGATATAATATGTAGTTGACTAAATCTTTGGGGAGGGATGTTTTGCTATATTATGATAGCAGTTGGATGTTCAATTCCAAGGAGTACACATTTCGGTAAATATTTTTCTATAAAAAGTTTCTATGTTCTTGCAGACTTTGCTTCTTAGTATCAAGGAGATTCTTTTCTTTTTTTTTATAATCAAATACATTAAATTGAATTTAAACACACTTTGCACCATAACGTAGTCTCCATCCAAAACATGAAGACTTTAATTGACATATTTTGTACTTAGGGCAGCATTATCTTGAATTAAGATTTTCCTATTTACTTTCCTTTTTACTTAAAAATATAAAAATAAATAATGGTGTGTCTCAACACCTCACGTAAAAGCTAGGTCTGTTAACTGAGAGGTTAAAGCTTTCATATATTCGTCCTCTCTGCCCGTAGCGTATAATTTCTGATACGGGACACGGCGCCTTAGACGACCATTATTACTCCTTGTTCGAGTGAACGCAGATACTCAATTATTTCACCCACCAGGCATCAGAGGTCTCCACGAATGAACCCGGGTCCTCACCACAGTCATGAAATGCATTAAATGTTCGATAATTAATTAGAATTAAGGAATTAATAAAAAATAACAAAATTAAACTCGCAATAGCCACATTACCAAAAAACTTCAAAAAAAAATCGAATGTCTAAAAAATAACTGAAAATTATGGCAACGATTAAACGAACGGTAGCAATAAATTCTTCAAATTATTTTTTCTTCAATAACTGCATTTCTGTTGGAATACATAAGGAATGTTTATTTTACTCAGTGGACAATTTTGATCACCTAGAACAATCTCTACTCTTAACTAATATTTTTTATAGTAGACCACTTTTGCGGAACAAATGTTAGCTGCTTTATTTGTCGTAAATTTGATTATAGAATTTAATAATTTGTAGGAACGTTAAAAGAAAAGCCTGTCGAATGTAAAATCAGAACAAAGTGATATGAGACTTTTGAAGTCAGAACCACACAAAAAATTATTAAAAATGTAGTAGTTAGTGTTAGTAGTTAAAAAAATGCAGGAAATAATACAAAACTAGACAAGTTTGAAACAACAAGTTTGATCAAAGGAGTGATGTAAGAAATTGTATAGCATATTGATTGAACACAAAAATCGTTGTTCTTTATAGATAACGAAAATGTGTAAAAATGGACAGTCGGACATTTTTGGGGCCACAGTTTGATAATGCTTTAACAGATGAGGTTGTTTATGACGAAGTAAAGACAGTAAAAATTATTAAATTTAGCGGAAACATACTTATAAAAAGGAGTGCTTTAAAAAGCGTTTGCTGTCTCTTTATTATTAGTCTGACCGGTTAAAGCGACTACTGGTGTTATTTTGATGATAGTAGATTCTAACGATATTGATTTGATAAATAGCCTAATTATCCATAGTGTCTTGAGCTTCAACAGTTATGAAACTGATAGTGAGGGAAGCTAAAACTTTAGATGCAGATAATCTAAAAAAGGTGAACAAAATCATACCAATGGCAATAGAATGTATTAAATTACATATGGCGTATCGCATTAATAAAAATAATTTAAACATATTTATAAACATTAAAACTATCATAAAAATTTGTACTAAATAAAATGAATGCTTCTTATACATTTCGGTTATTTTAAGCAACATACAATTTGCATAGATATAAAAAAGTAGTACCATCCTTTTCATTTTTTTTAATGATAGTAAAGTCTATTAAATATTTTATACTCATATTTATATACAAAAACGTTAGCGCAAAAGATCTATTATAAATAAAAAATACAATTGGTGTTATAAAAAGTGGGGCTAAATGAAAAAAATATTTGTTTTGCATTAAAATGAGTATACTAGCTAATACCAAATTAATGATATAATTTTACAGAAGGTAGTTGTATAATTACTAACAAGTAAAAGTAGGAGAACACAGTTAAAACTGTATAAGTCTATTATAAAGCAGACATCTCCGATTGAACACACGTTTCTAGCTCTTTGACGAATGGCTGGGCGGCAATCATCATTGGCAAACGTAAAAAGCGCGTCTGCCAGGGCAATTTGATTTGCTTCCACCGAGATGAGATTCAATTGTAATGGACATAAGCTCATCCGCCCATAAGAAATACGTATAATGCACGTAAGCTCTATGTAAACATTTGATAGTTGCACATACTCAATCAAGGTAGCGGCAGCAATGTCCTTCTAGGTATTTTGCATAATTATGTTGTCTTTGTACCTGTTATCCTTTATATGGTGCATATTTACTACATTAATTAGTAATTCCCTATCCGTTGTAAAAACGAAGCCAAAATGTTGACAATGCTAAAGTTAGATTATCTAATTTTAGAATAAAAAAAAACAATCTGTTACCAGTATAGCCAATATTAATATATGAAAAAATTAAAAGTTACTATAAATGAACGAAACGATACATAAAGTTTAACCGATTTCAACTTGCGTATGAACATAAAACGTAAAAATTACGGGAGTGCATTATGAACAAGCTGTTAAGCTTTATATTAATTCAAATTTACGTAATACGTATTTCTCATAAACGATTTATGCTTAAGTTTATTATAAATTGGCTTTAAGTTAAATTGTTCCCGGAAAAAGCCGATTTAGTTAAAATGTATACCTTCCCACCTTGCATAAATTTGACGCAAGTTAGGTGAAAAATTCTCAGCTTAGAACGCCATAAATACCTTTGAGCGGGGCTCGCCTAGTAATATTAAAAGAGAATAAAACAAGTATGAAAAATCGACCATAAAAGGCAAGGTGCTTCTGAATAAAACATTAGTAAGTTAAGATATTTATATGGCATTTTTATGTTTCGGTTTAATAGAGCTTGAACTTTGATAAATCAATAAGATGGTTTCAAAATCAGCTTTATTATAAAAATTATTGTAAAAAAAGTATCAAATATTATCATGTATTTACATAGCTTAATGTCGTAGTGCTCAAGCTGCAGATTTATGTTAATTTTTTTCCAAATATGCGTGGTAGAAATTCTAAGCCACATATCAATCAAAACCAATCGCAGAAGTTTAATAGGTGTTAACACCAAACATCTAAGTAGTGTATATTTATCTAGCCGTTCAGTAATTTAGCTGAACGAAACGAAATTTTATATTGTCGTTATTTTAATACAATGTGTTCATTGGTCAGCTTTGTACTTTTTCTGATGGCATGATAGACACACTCTGGTTATTGGACGACGTTACAAGAATTGTGAAGAAAGTATTAAATGCCAAACGTAAGTTTTTTTTGGTTCTTTTTATTAGGCTTCTGTACTTTAAAATGAGAAGCCTTATGTAGAGAGTAATGTAATCTGCCTGCTTGTCCTTTTATTTTTCAACTTTTGATCAAGGCAGCTTCCTACCTGGAGACCAGCTTCTATTTCTGTCATTTCTGACATATGTCACGCCTTATAATTTTTGATATGTGATAGAGAAATAACGTTCTCAGTATTCAACTAAGGACCATAAATCAAGTCCGGACGCCAAACATCAGCCTGATCAGAAAAACTCGTGACCGATCGTTTTGACCGGAAGTGGCCGCAATTTTTTTTATGTATAGAAGCTCTGAATATCTGTGGACACTGGAGTTCTACGTCGGTACTTATTTATACTGTAGTAAATGTGCAACATATATTCATTGCAAGTTGCTATAGTTTGCAATGGTTTTTATATACAACACATTAAACTTTAGGTAGTACATATTTTTTCGTACACGATGGCTTATGCAATGCGTTCTCTAATACGAAAATCCAATAAGAGAAAGCGAACAAAGGTAACAAAAACCTAAATAAGAGGAATATTAATTTAAACAATTTATAGTTTTAATTAATTTAAAAGTAACTACATGAAATTTCAAAGAATGGACAATTTATTTGAATGTTTTATTTATTGGAAGCAATGAGCTATAGAATAGGATAAGAGAAAAATGGGAGTGGGCAGGCAGCTGCAAAAAATAAAGCTCCGAAGCTTAAAAGCCAATTGACTTTTTATATTGTAATGAGGAGCGGATACGTCATTCATTCATCGTCTCTATAAACGTTAATTCGGAATTTTTGAAAGTTAGTGTAATAATTTAGAGGGCTCTAGTAATATATCTGCATTTTTCAGTTGTAATATATGTAGAAATAAAAATCGCCCTATTATAAAAGGATGTACTAAAGAACAACCATCAGCTGCTGCTCTTATACAATATCTGGAACTAAAATGTAGATTATGAATAATATTTTCACATATATAACACAAATAGTTAAAGAATTTCCTTTGCTAGTCAAAACTGAGAGCAATCGAAAATTATTTCAGACGGTAAGTGCATTGGAATTAAGAATTTACACTGCATTATCAACGCAACCCAGGTCGTCGTAAGCTGACTGTTACAATGCACTTACAATCATTTTTTGTTGTTTCTGTTATAAGAGCTTCAACGCAAAATAGTTTGTCTAATCGGTAGAAATAAATTGCAATCGAAAATTAAATTTATAGCTGACGATTTTTTTTAGTAATATGGCATGTTTATGACAATTTTCTTTACTTTATTTATGTCTTTATTATTTTATTTAATTATTTTTTGTTCAAACAAGAATTAGTTCTGTCAGAACGCAAATAAAAATAAATAGAAATAAACACCAAAATAATTTTTTTACCTGAGAAATATTGCAAAAATAGAAAACTTTAAAAATTTTATTATTTATTTTTAGTCTTTAAATAAAAATCAATACATATAAAGATTAGAAAACGTATTATATCATAGAAGACTATACACTCTTGCAGGAATTAAAACCGCCCTTAATGGGGCACCCTTCACTGTCTAAGTGTTGGTGGTGCGTCACTTCACAACACTTCAGTACATTACTCCGCTACGCCTCTACACCACACTGCACTATTCTCCACTTTATTCTTCCTTTCTTTCTTTATACGTTTTTACGTCTTTTTGCTTTTTTCACAATTTCTCTTTATTCTATCTTGTTATCCTTGTTCTTTTTATGTTTTTAATTACTTGTTTGTTACATACTTTTGGTCTTCCTTTCGCTCATAGCTGCGGTTTCCAATTTGTCGTCCTTTTAACTACTACTTGCTCCCTCATTCGGTTTATGTGCCCATACCATCTTATTTTGTCCCTTATTTAACTTCTTTCCTCCAAATATAATCTTCATTATTTTCCTCTCACAAACCTTTCATTTCTCTTCATATTTTTTGTGAGGCACAAGTATTTCGCTACCGTTCTATATAATTTTAGTTTTGTCTTTTTGGGTAAATTTTATTATTAATTATTTTTTTCTGTCCAAAGTACGCTTTGTATACCGATTGTATGTTCTGATCTATTTCCTTCCTTTTGTTATTGTTCTTATTTATTATTGTCCTTAGTATTTAAAACTTTCTACTTTTTCTCTTATAATTTCTTTATATTTAGTTTTGTTCCTAATTAACTGCTAAACACATCTCTTTTGTTTTTCTACTGATCATCTCCATTGTTTGTTCTAAGCTTTGTATTGATTTCTTTATTATTGTTCCTTTAATATGACAATCTTTTATTATTCCTTCTATTGCAACGTTAAATAATGACGCAAATAGACCATCTGCTTGTGGTACTCTTTTGTATGTACCTATTTCATCTGTTAGCTCTTCGTTCGTTAGCAGTTCTGCTCTTAATCCTTGCAATGCTATATTTATTATCCTTATAAATTTTTCAGGTATACCCATTTTTCTCGCATGTCTTATGATTGTTCCTTTTTAACCGTGAAGAATGCCTGTTTGCAGTCTAGAAATAAAATTTTTACATCTATGTCTTATTCATAAAATTCTCTATTATCTGTTTTACTGAATGAATTGCGTCTATAGTTGATCTTCCTTGTCTAAATTTGTTCTGATATTCTCCTGCTCTTTTTCTCCGTAATATTATTTAATCTTTTAGCATCAATTTTATATTCAACAGGGCTATCTTTCTATAATTTTCACATAACATTAAATTGCCTTTCTTTGGGATTTTCCACTTTTCAGGCATCTCATTTTGCTACATTTGCTTTATTAACTCGTAGATCTTTTGTTTAACTTCATTTCCTCTTTTTTTTGAACATTTCAGCACATATGCTATCTAGTCCTGCTGGTTTTTTTAATTTATAATTTTTTTACTAACCTTCCTCTTCTGATAGTTCCTCCACTTGTTCTTCGTCTTTACCTTCGTTTCTGTTTTCATTATGTTCCTCTATTACTGTTATGTCTTTCATATGTATTTCTACTCTTGTCTATGTTGGCAGTGGTGTTTCTTTCCTATTTTATCTCATAATTTTTTAGTAAAACTTTGTCCTATTTTTGTTGTCCTTTTCCATATCTTTTATTATTTTACCTATCATATCCTGTTTTTTGTTTCCATATTTCTTACCGCTTTCTTCCTTATCCGTTAGTATTCATCATAATCGTCCTCTTTACTAGATTATATCCATTTTAATCTTACGTATTTTTTTCTTTTTATTAATATCTCGCATTTATTACCAAACCATTTCTTTCTAAATTGTGCCTTATTTTGACTTATTACTGATTTCAACATCTTACTTTTATGTTTTTTATTATATTTTTATATTTTCCATTTTCTTCTCCTTATTTGTGTGTTTCTGAAACCTTTTCTTATACTCTCTTGTTTTTCTTTGCTTTGCAGTTGTTCTATGCTCTGTATTTTAAACTTCTTTTATGTTTTCTACTACTTTCATTTTGACAATCGCAGTTATTAATTTATGATTAGTGTCTTTATAGGATCTTGCGTTTTGTATAAGTTTTTTTGTTTTCATCAGTTTTTCCTCTTTCTTCTACTAAGCTGCCATGTTATTTTATGGCCTTTCTTATGTTAAAACATTATGCTGGCTATTATTATATTCACTTGTGCTGCTAAGTTGCATAGTGCAATCCATTGTCCGTAATTGTGTCAAAGATAGTATGTTTTCCCGTCACATCCTCCTTTCCTAGCTTTGTATTGAAGTCTCCGACTACTATTAATATTTTATTTTAACTTTTTGTGACAAGTTGTCTTTTTTATTGTCTGTTTTAAGTTCTGTAGATGTATATGTATTTATTATTGTAATATTTGTTATGCTATTCGTTATTCTTAGGTACAATATCCTACTACTTATTCTCTTGAATTCTGTAATTATTTTCCTTATCTCTCCATTTATCTTAAACGCAGCTCCATTCCTTATTAAGGAATGCATTATTAAGAATTTTCTATTTCCTACTCTTCCTTTACCTTTGCGCCTACTTCTTGTTATGCTAAGATTTTTATTTTATATCTCCCCATTTCTTCTTTACTTTTTCCATTTTCATCATTTTTTGACTTTTAATTCTCCAATTATCGTTATCATTTCTTTCTTATTAGAAAATGTGTTATTAATAGTTAAAAATCATCTTACCGATCTTTAAAAGGGTATCTCGCTCAAGTGCACAAGAATTGTTAAAAATCGTTATTTCCAAACTGAACAACTGACTATCAAATAGTGTAAAGACAGCAAACAAACGAGGTAATTTAAAACTCGTTCTTAAATGAAAAGGAAAAACCCTTACTAGCCAAATTTAAAAGAAAAAATGACGACTTTTAAACTAAGAGCAATGGAGATCTATAATTTGGTATTGTAAATCTGTATCAATTATTTAGAATTATGATATGGGGCTGCGTACTTGCTTCTAAATAAAATTTTACAATTACAATTTTACTTAGCGGTCTTTGTTGGAAAAGTATTTGATGCGATTCATTTCCTTCTTATTAAACTCTAGGTGCAAAATGCGTATGTCAGCCAAACAGAGCATTTTATCCTGCTAGTTCAATCAAAAATTGGCAGAAAAGACAAAATACCGCCATAATGATGATTTCGTTTGCAAATAGTCTCGATGGAAGATGAAAAAATTAAGACAACAACTAGCAGTTAGAACTTCTCTAAAATAATTTTGAAATGTTAGGCAATACAATGTAGAGAATTAGCAGACACAATGCCAAAAATAGTAAAAGCTGTAACAAACCTTACGTCAAAAAACGATAGAAATTTACACATAAGAATAGCTACACCTAGACAAATTATTATGCGTTACAGGGGTTCTTTTTTCTTTCTTTTTATTCGTGTCCTTAAAGAATTAACTACTATTTGTACATAAAATAAAAATAAACAGAAAACACTAGACAGTTTGTCAGGTATGAATTTTATTTTTGATTGTAGTTTACCATTTCCATCGAACAAGTTCTACTACACAAAGTATTTTGCGTCGGGGCTCGTATTTCTTTCAATTAATTTATATTAGAAACTTACAATCGAAAATACCGTATAAAATTCTTTACGGTCAAATTTTTGCAACAAATATTGCATACCCAACACCTTTTATGTTTGTTTCAATTTACGCCTTTTTTCTTTAATTAAAAAGTAGGTGACAATAATTTATCTTTATCACTATTTTTTACCGTTCTTCCTACAGTAAAACGGTTGTTTTTTATACTACATTTAATGACTGCATACCTGTTGGCATATTGTGAATGTAACTTTTAAAGCGCGTGCAAGGCGAACCAATCCTAGTCTTCGAAAATAAAGATGAAATTTAGTGGTGTTGAAAGATTTAACCTAATAAAAATGATAAGCACATTTATGTAGCAACGTACAATTGATGAGTTAATCAGCATCAATTAAATTAGCTTTAAGTTTAATATAGATGAACAAACAGGGGTCAACATTTATGCTTTTCATTTATTTTTGTTAACCTTAATTATTGAATGTTAACCTTTTAATGTTTACGTTGATGAATTAAATGTACAAATAAATTTGCAACACTTAAGATGCTACAAATTTTTTTAATAATTCGAAAACCGGTACTAAAAAGTGGCGATAAAATTGTTCGCAGCAGGGTTGGAAAATTTATCGTCGACATAGAGTAATAATCCCCCCACAGCATCTTCAGATAACGGATAACAAACTAAGTAAGCAAAGATTAAATAGATATAAGATTAATTTTATTGCCTGGTAGCAACAATATTTACTCTTTCTAATGGCCTCCCATTTATCTGTAACGATTCGGCATTTATTACAAAAAAAGCGAAGAAGTTTATTTGAAGTTACTATTTGTTGTTCGGCGCGGTATAATTGCACACCCCTCTAAAGAAACTTTTTCAGCCGACAAAAAGCATTAGGGATATTCATTGAACTGATCCGTACCTCTACCGTTTTGGGGTTAAAAACGCTAAAAAATTAATTTTTTTTCAGATATCGAAAATGATGTAAGCTAGAAAATAATATATTGGCTGTCGCGCAGCTTAAAATAGTTCTATCTAAACAGTGTAATCGGTTTTGTTGGGCAAAAGTACGGTGTACACAGTATAAATCATGTTATCGAAATTATTTCATGAGTTTAAATGCCGAAAATAATTAAAATGTTAGGCACTGTTAGAAAACTGTTTATGAGAAAATTTTATTTTAGTATTTGAAATTTTGGTCGAAAATGTAAGTTATAAACTTTTGAATAATTTGTGCATAATGTTGTATACACTGCAACTTAGATAAGTTCATTGGAGTGACATGGAAAGTAGTAATTTTATTGCACACGTCACGCATTGTTTGTATGCCTTTAATAAAGACTTATAAGTGCATATCTTGCTTCCCGCTGTTTCACGATGCATATAAATTCCGTTATTTCTAGTTTTAATTTTTAATTGTTCTTTATCCCTCCTGCAAAGTGGGTTTATGATGAAGGGCGTTAATCACGCGATATACATTTTAATGTAAGTGGCAGTTGCAAACTGGAACGTCAAGTTTATAGCACTGTTTTATTATTGCACTGTATTATTACGTTATGTCACTTTTAAATATCCAAAACTAAAAAACTTTTAGTGTGCAACTAATTTTGTGACATATGCATGTGTGCGTGAATGTAAACTACTTTGATTAATTAAACATTTCATTTGCAATTACTGTTATTAATACGCTTTGCTTATATTTGTAATATTACCCAAAATAAATTTTAAAAATAAGTCAAAATTTGCAAATCCTTTAAAATTTGGTTTCACTATTTATTATATCCATGCTTAATTATTTCATAGGTGATTTATTGAGTGAGCTTACTTACTCACCATATTTGCTATAATTTTGTAGTACAGTATTAAATTTTTTATCAAAATAGTAAAAATTCTAAATGCTGCACACCAAAGTAGCTGATCGATATATCGCTTCATGCAACTATGCTGTTCGTTAGTCTTTTTGTATGTTTAATGGTGGCATAAAAAGAGTCAGACAAATAGATATTTGCTTCGAGTCGAAGAATATTTTGGTTTTGAATTCAAAAGGGCTTAACGCAGAAAAATTAACTTTAGAACACTCATATTTTGGAGAGCCTGTTTATTTTGTAGTATTGGACCAGGTAATTAAATTAAACAACCCATAAGATTTCTCAATGGTTTATAATATATATAAAGCAGAATATACTTTAATACTAGTAACAAAACGGATTTGACAAAAATGCGCGTTGGAAAGACTTTCAGTACACCTGTACTTCCCCAAAAGGAACAAAGACGGCACTATATAAAAGGCTTGCTGGTTAGCTGATGTCGGCATATTTAATCAACTGTATGCCAAATGGAACCGTCCTGCCAAATCAAATTTGTTACCGATGTACGTTCCCTAATTAGTGCCAAAAAGGGTTATCATGCAATGCTGACGATCGCCATTTACAATTACAACAGTGACTCATTGGGGTGCGTTTGCTTTTTATGGGTTTCCCATATAAGATAATTTTGTTTTTTACATATTTGTCAAACTGGAAATGCGCCTTGTTACCAAAGATAATTTTTTGACTAAACTAAAAATCCACCACATGATGCTTTAAAAATCAATTGACAGACTATCTACGGTATGAATGGTTACCAAGTCTAACCTGTATTAGTTAATTTTTATGCATAAAATGTGGGTTTTAGTGATTGTTTGCTGAGCAAAGTTAGCCGAAATGTTCAACCGTTGCACGCAATGCCAAAACGACGTTTTAGAATTTGTAGCGACACTTTAACTAACTAAATAAATACTTTAACGGGACCTTACTCTTCACTAATACTCACGAAGTCTTGCATCTACACTTGAGAACAAAATAATCTCAGCAATGTATATCAACTCTGATAGCATTCCAAGTAAAACTCAGTGTACTATTTGAAAGCTTAAATCTGTGGTTTCAAATGATACCACTTTAATTGGAATCGGACCTGTTCTGACAAAGTTATGGCCCTAAGATTATGTGCAACATAAAAGAGTTGAAAGGGAAATGGTGATTATAAAAGGCAAAAAATAAATTCCTCAGTTGAAATTAATTTAAGGAATTTTTCAATACATGGTTTTACTCCTAGTTGCATTTTCCAAGCGATGACGCATGGTTCGGATGACTTTCCCTTTGCTGTCTTACGGAATTGCTTGCCACTCTTCAATCAACGTTGCTCTCAGTTCTATTAGGACCCTTGGTGTCATATTTCTGGCCCGGACTCTTCACTTAAGCTCATTCCAAATCTGCTCAATTGGATTTGAGTCTGGGCTACAAGGAGGCCAGTTTATTTTTGGTATATCGACGTCAGCCAGGTAGGTAGTGGTAACTCTCGCGGTGTGGCATCACCAATTGTGTGCATTAGCATGAAATTTTCACCAAGAAATCCTGCAAATAGAACATGTTGTTCCATAATGTCCCTGATATAGCGTTCCGTCGTGAAACCTCCTTCGTGTCTTCTACTAGGCGAAAACCAATTTAGTTTGTTCGTGTATGGAAATGGCCGTCGAAAACATTACGAACGACCTCTGTATTCGACAATTTCTTAAATACAGCAATGAGCAAATTGCTCCTGTCGTTGCTATGTAAGCGCATCCTGGACTCGTCGGTGAATGATATCTGACTTCACTGACCGAGGTCCCAATCGGGATGTTCGTGAGCAAATTCCAGTCGTCTTTGCTTTTAGACTGCAGTCAGCTTGAAACCCGTATCTGCTTTTTCTTGGAGTAACGTTGGCTGTCTTCAGTTTTCTTCTTACTGCCCAAGCGCTGGTGACCACATCTCTGATTGCACTCAGCTTTTGCTTGAAGTCAACTCCAGTCATATGTCGATTTATGAGGGATATCGAGACAAGAAATCGATCGTCTTTCTCCGTTGTCACAACGACAAACTCTCGACAGAGGTAATTTAACTCAGATTTAGTAAATTTGCCGCGGCTCTCTCAACAATGCAACTGCCTGGGCTGCTTCGAGGGTTATGGCATCCATTTTCTTACGAATCACTCGAGCACTTCCGTCAACTTCGGATAAGTGACTGAGATGAATTAACGGTTTGCAAGCGTACTTTATTCCAATCACAGTCGTCGCGCCGTGCGTTTAAATTAGCTAGATTCGCAAAACTTCATTAGAGATGCATGTTTTTTTTAATTCGTCATCCGATTAATGCAATAACAACATTTTTTTAAAGCTCAATAATTAAGATACTTCTTGCAGGTTAACGTTTTTATTTTCCTTAGGCTAAAACAGGAAACGAAAATGCGCGTGCAGCTAGTGAGTCGATCGTTTTGCTCTTAAATCTATTATTGATCCAATTTTATCAAGTTATTTAATTATGTGCAATATTTCACATAATTTTCACCGAATTGTAAAAATACTAACATATTATTCTTGTTTAAAGTATTTCACACTTACTAATTGGGTGATAAATGCCTCATAGTATCAGAATTTCTGGTAGCAAAACAAAGAATAACGTGAAGTGTAAATCCGGTGTTCAATTTAAGTCAATTTTTACATTTCATAACAAAAATATTAGAAGGCAATGGAACGGCATTTGTGTGGATTGTCGATAGACATCTTGATTTGTTAGTTAATCATTTAAAAAATAATATACAGCGAAACGGAGAAGGTAATCAAAAGCTACAGGATAACCTAAAAACTTGCTCTGATAGTACATCAGACGAAATCAGAGCAGTAATGTCAACGACGTCGACATTATTCTTTTTTTTCTCTCCTTAAGAATTTAAAAATCACAAATGTCCGAGGCTAACTTAAGAGTCAGGTACTGTATTTTCATTGTCTAATGATACATTTATGTTGCATTTTTTGACTATTGATTTTCAATTGCAAATATGGCAACCATATTGCATTATCACACATATCATGTGATGCCACATTTTAAGGTGTCAGGCGTTTTACGATAAAACATAAATTTGAGTAGTAATATATTATAAATGTCCATTTACTGTAAACTGTAATCAATAAAATACAATAAGTATTTTTAAAAAGCATTTTTTTAAATTTTCCAATCACATATAGGGCAAACTGCCCCAGAGCTACCGCAGACGACCGCGAGCGCCAAACACGACGTTTTCATCTCGTTGTTTCGGCCTCAAAACATTAATAAAAAAATGATTTGAGAACACAGTCTTACGTATTCTTATACAGTCGAAGTGCCGCAGGTTCGCGGCGCGCGGCCGTGTTCGTCGTTTAAATATTCAAAAAAAACAAAAAAAAATAATGGCACCATTGGAAAGCTGAGAAAAAAATACGTAAGACTGTGTTCTCAAATCATTTTTTTATTAATGTTTTGAGGCCGAAACGACGAGATGAAAACGTCGTGTTTGGCTCTCGCACGGTCGTCTGCGGTAGCGGTGGGACAATTGACGCGTTTTGCCCCATATGCATCTTCTTTATAGTATCTGATAATGTTTATGTGTGGTATTTTACATCCATTTATATTTAAGTTATAAATCTTTTGGCTATGTGTTTAAACCCAGTGTGACTGTGCAAGAGGCTTTTGCTAATTTTACGTTTGAAAATTTTCCTGCAAAGTTTTTCTTTAGAAGATGAGCATGAAGAACATTCTAATAAGTAAACTAGGAATAAAATTACTAACATAAATAAGATGTACAAGAATGTATTCGTGCAACAGATGTATTGCAGGTTTATATTGTTATTTACTTGTACCACATGGCACTAACTTAATTAGAGTTTTAAATTATGGACATTTATTTTAATCTCAACTCGTTTTTCAAACAAAATAATACTTAGAAGTTAAAAATTTTAACATATTGCTTAATGTACTAAGTATTTCAATATAAATTTTAAAAAATTTACCTTAACAGTAAACGAAAAAAATATTTTGCATCTCTCAAAGCATAGAAAATATAAATTGTTCTTAGTGCAATTTTTTAATTGATGTTTTTTAAATTGTTTTATAGTCTATAATTGCTAGGAAAATATAAGATCAAATTATAATTGTTGAATAAGAATTAGAGGGAAAATGTAGGTTGTAAGAAACTTTTTACATAGTTGTTGCTTAAGAAGCACTGGTCGTAACGTGACAGCCACTTTTAAGACGCAGTTAAGTATTCTTCGACGTTCTCTTTGAATTTAGTTTCAAACTTTTTATTGTTTTGTAGTAAATCGTCGAAGTCTACGACGAAATTTATAATAAAAGTAACTACAATAAGATTAATAGTGTTACAAACTTTTTCCAACAAGTTTTTTTTGCAGTCTTACAAAACTACATTTGCTGGTCTAGAAGGTCCTAGTTAAAGTTTTTTGTTGGTTTAAAGAAGATTTTAAACTTTTTTTATGTCTATATATTTTTAAGCTGAAGGATCCTTTCTGTATTTTGAAGCTAATAAATTCGATAAAAAATGTGAAGGAGGGTATACTTATAAGTTTTCACTGTCACTTCAATAGTGATCAGGCCCATACAAAAACTAGTAGGAGTGGTAATAAGCAGATTTACTTTATTTAGTTCTTATCTGTGCATAATTTAACATAATCCACTCCACATACGTATAAATATTCCTCTAAAAATTTATTTATTTTCTAAGATTTACAATCTGCTTTACATAGCAATAAGTAAATTAGCTTAGCAAGTTACAATGAAGGGAGAATTAATTACTACTTATGTAATTTGTTTTACATATATTTAATAAGTACTGCTATGGATCCACATCTGTAGGCCATCTTCTGTTTAGTTGTCTTTGTACTGGTGGGGCAACGTTTAAAGTGCTAGCTTCTTTATCTGGATGTCCAGGTAGGTTGTTTAAGTAGGTGCTGATTAGGTTGCGGATTACCTCTTCTACAAGGGTATGCCTGAGTCATCATGTAAGGTTTTGTTCCTGACATACCAAGGGGCATCGAATATAATCCTTAGTATTTTGGATTGTATCCTATGGATGATTTTGGTATTTGAAGGTTTAGCACAACCCCAAAGTTGAACTCCGTATGTCCAAATAGATCGGATTATACATTTGTACATGAGAATTTTGTTGTCAGTTGTTAGTTTTGACTTTCGGCCGATTAACCAATTTATCTGTCGTAGCTTGAGGTTAATTTGTGTTCTCTTGTTCATGATGTGTGCTTTCCATGTTAGTCTGCGATCTAATGTTAATCCTAGATATTTTATCTCATTTTTCACAGAAAGTGGGATACCGCTTATTGTTACTTCAGGGCATTCAATATGTCTATTTGTAAATGTGAGCTGTGCTGATTTCAGTTGGTTCACTGTTACTCGCCACCTGCCGAGCCATTATTCGAGGAGGTTAAGGTGGTGCTGAAGGTTAACTGACGCCACTTGTGGGTTTTTGTTTGTAGCGATTAAAGCAGTATCGTCCGCAAAAGTAGCGATTTTTGTGCTGGCTGTTGTTGGAATATCGGCAGTAAAAAGTAGGTAAAGGAAGGGTTCCTGCACACTACGTTGTGGCACTCCTGACTTAGTGGGATAATATGTGGATGTTTGCAGATTGAATTTTGTTTGGAAATAGTGGTCGGATAGATAAGATTTGAGTAATAGGTAATAGGGTGTGGGTAGAGTAAGCTTTAATTTTTATAATAGTCTGGTATGCGGTCGAAAGCTTGCTTTATATCCAGGAAGGCGGCAATGCATAACTTCTTCTCTTCAAGACCTTTAAGTATTTCATTCACTATTGTGCGTTTGTTGGATTGTTGAGTGATGCTCTCTGAAACCGAACTGATGGTACTATTTCATTCAGATCAACTGCCTGTGTAAGACTTTTCAACAAGAGTCTTTCAAATATCTTGGACATAGTTGGAAGTAAGCTAATGGGTCGGTATGATTCAGTATCTTGTGGTGGTTTACCGAGTTTGTAGATCATAATTATTTGCGCGAACTTCCAAGTTACTGGGTAGTAAGTTAACCTCATCATGCCATTCTAGATGGTGGTCAGTAACACTATTGCTTTCTTGGATAGTTGTTTAAGTATTAGAGGCGAGATTAAGTCACACCCAGGAGCTTTATAATTTTTTCCTTTAAATATTTCGTGTTTCACTTCCGCCGGGGAAAAAGGTTTGACAGGCCATGTTATTGGGCAAGGACTGTCCAAAAAGTTCTCGATTTCTTTATCGTTATTGTTGTTGTTTGCCTCAGATGGACGAAATACAGTTGATAAATGCTCCGCGAAGATGGTTTCCTTTTCCTGTTCAGCTTTCCCCCAACTACCGACTTGTTTTCTTAAAATAGTAATATGGGCGACTGGTCTTTTGAATTTTTTCATCGATTTCCAGATGGAATGGTCCTCTTTTGATAACGCAGTAATATAGTTTTTAAACGTAGCATTTTGGATTTCTTGCAATGCCGACTTTTGCAACAAATTCACGAGTATGTATGGATGTATTGTTTTGTGGTATTGGCATCTGGACTTGTCACTAGGGTAGATTTTCAAGATCTTCTTGTATTACACAAGTGATGTGATTTGCCGCATCATCAAGATCGTCAGAATTGGTATTGAGATGTTCGTTGATATAAGCTCTAAAAGCATCCCAATCTGTTTTAACTAAAACGAGCTTAAGAGCGTCGGGTAGGCAAATTATATGCGTACTTAGCGTAGCAATTATGGAAGTGTGATCAGAAGAGAGATCCCAGTCTGATGTTATATTTAAGGTAGTTTGGTTATAAACGTGGTATTTTACTTCTCTGACTACTATACTCAAAACGATTTTACCTATAACTGTAAAGCAAGGAAATTTGTCAAGGCAATTGTGCATAAGTTTTTTTTTTAATTTAACGAGGTCTGGCAGCAGTCCCCCGGAGAGCTTGTCCAACTCTGACATGCTTGAGCCCCTTCGCATAGTAGTTTTTAAAAATAATAAAAACACGATTAAAAAGCTCTGTTTGACATAATTGGCGTACGCCGTGGCCATGACAACGCATTTATGTATACCCAGTTAGAGTTGACCTTTGACCTGTGTGACAGCAGCAGCAGCAGCAGCAGCACTCATAATTTTTTTTATATATATAATTTGCTTTTTACAATAAAAAGGAACAAGAAACTAAACATTTGTTTGTAACTATATTCTTTCCCGAATATAAAAAACACATACTAGCACGTTATTTTAGTATAAAATACCGTGACTTCCTAATCTGCAGAAGCGTATTAATAGTATGTAGTGATTCAATTATATTCTGACATATTAATTTGTGACATATTTTGTGAATGCACGTTTCTAAGAATCTTATATGGCGGTGGTGTGTGTGAAAGGAAAAGTAAGCAGTGACCTTCATATTCCTCACAGTGGATGTTTAGTAACCATACGTCTTTGGACGAGAGAACAACGAGGTTTCGCTGTTACAACGTATTTAGAAAAAGCATTTTTGTCTGGACTAACAATTTACATATAACGGGTCAAACAATAAGAAGAAAAGGTGGTAGTGTAAGAACTGTTAGGACCCCCGACAATGTGGAGGCTGTACAAGTAGCGATTACAAGAAGCTCTCGATGATCTGCCAGGCACCACAGCGTTTCTCTGGGATTTTCGACTCGAAGAGTAATCAGAATTTTGCATAACGACTTACACCTACACCTGTATAAATACAAATAGATCATGCTTTTAACTCCGAAGATCCGTGTTGGTCTGATGAGTACATATTACAGCTTATTAAAGAAACTCACAACTCACTGATAAACTATGGATGAGCAATGAAGGTCATTTTTAACTCAGTGGATATGTCACTGAACACAATTATCGCTACTGGGCTTTTTCCAACCCTCAACAACTTCACGAACGGCTTCTCCATTCGGCCAAAGTCTAGTGTGCAATCTCTTCGAATGGAATAATTAGCCCGTATTTTTTTAAAAACGATAATGACCATGCAGTTACTCTAAAATCAGCGGGCTATGTTCAAAAACTTTCTTATTCCAGAACTTCAATGATTTCCTTGAATGAAAACACTCATTTTCAACAAGAAGCAGCAACTAGTTATATATCCACTAATGAACTTTTTGAAAGACCTTTTCCCGAACCACCTCCGTCAGTAGAAATAGGGATGTTTAGTGGCTTTCAAAATCGCCAGACCTGGGCTACTGTGATTATATTTATGGGGATATCTCAATTCGAGGGTTCATGAAACTTGCCCAGCAACTAAACTGGACTTAAAAGTGAGCATTGAAAAAGAAGTTGTGCAGTAACACCGGCAGTACCACAACATGTCAATGAGAATTTTCATATATCACTCAGATAATGGGTACAAAATATTGGTCGACATCTTCCTGGAGTGATATTCAAAAAGTAAATATATTTTTTTGCTTTTATACCAATTTCCATTTCTGTTCTTAAATAAATAAAAAAAAATTTCTTGTTTATTTATTAATACTTACAAATTGTGCCATTTGACTACCCCACCCTGTATTTTTAAGAAATTAGAGTTAAAAAATTCTCATGATATGCTAAAATTGTTTGTTTATTAAATGCCTTTATGTTTATATCATTTTAAAAATTTAATTTAAAAATTTACCTATACACATTTTGTTCAGACATATGTACTATTATGTACTTTTAAATGAAAATGCATATAAAGCACCACAATTTGCTAACAAATACTGTAATCGTATTGTTTTCAATATCAAACAAAGCTGCAAAAATTCCTTTTAAAGTCAAAGCAGTTAATTCAATTGCAATAGGGCAGCATTTTGCACAATGCAAAGCTTTATGCCGTGTAAGCGCTTGCTATTTTTGTGCTGCACTAAAACATGGCTATAATACGACAACAATGTTTTTCCGACTTTTATTGGATATTTATCCATTCAATAATTGTTGGTTAGTACGGCTATATATCACGCAAGCAGTAAAACAAGTTTTTATTGCGAACTAATATCCACAACATCTTTTATATTTATTGTTATATATAACATTTACGTTATAGTTGGTGCATCGGTTAGTTCTGATCAAATTTTTACTTAACAAAAACTTTATTTAATATATAATATGACTTGATATAATAATAATAAAAATACTAGTTCCCCGTAACAGGCCTTAAAGGCCCTTTGGGGTCGAAACAGAATAGGTTTGCTAAAGAGCCTACGGTACACAAGGGTAGTAACGTGCTAGCGCTACGTACCGATCGCCTATTATTACCCCAGAGTTTGACCTGCAGGTACTCATTTATTACAGCGTGAGTCTAAAAATGCCAGCGATTGAATTGGCGAGAGCGGGATTTGAACCCGCAACTCTTGGCTTCGTAGTCTAGCGACCTATCCACTAAACCACCACGGCTCTATGACTTGATATATCTATTAAAATATTTTCCATTATGAGTTATAAGCTTTTCTTAGATTTTGGGCACCATGCCGATGCTGTACTGAAAAAACAAACATTCTTTTAAGGCACTCTATTTATCGACCCATTTTGGCATTTCTTCTAAATTACGGAAGTGTGTGTCTGTTAATGCATATTGTATTAATTGGAAAAGGTAGTAATCTGATGGGGCAAAAAATTACTCTTCGGCGTTTGCTAGTTATTGCAGGCCTCTTTTAAATTGCTTGGAAAGCAAAGAAATCGCGATTTTCAAGTGACAACTCATGTGGCACATACTTTTCTTCTTTCTGGATTTTTTCCATCGCATGTAAAAGTGCAAAATGGTTGATTTGACAACATCTAATACCCCTAGCAGTTCCTTAAGTGTTTTATTTAGATGTTCATCTAATAATACCTGCAACTGAGCGTCCTCAACCTTTTTTGGTGACCTGGGTGTCTCTTGTAATTTGTACAAATATCAAAAGCACGATTTTCGAAACAAAAATCTGCACTTGAGCTACGATGCAGCTTTATCACCATAAGTTTCTACAAATATTTGGTGATTTTCGGCAGCTGATTGTTTCAAACCAAATATAAAAAGTAGTGAATGTCGAAAACGCACTTTAGAACGTTCTATTTTTTGGCGTACAGAAACAAAAAATAACGAAATAAAATAGACGGAAACTGTCATAACTGGAACAAATTATATATCAAGATTAACACTTATTTAGAAACTAATGACGTATTAAGGGATATTTCTTTGGCTGTTCTCTTAATATAATTAATATAATTTAAATCAGTTAAAATAGGTTTTTGTTAATATGTACTTAGATATTTGCAATTTATTTTTAATTATAGTGAACTGTGTTTATTGAAATTTAATTTTCAAATCTGCTGGAAATTGTTTCGTCATTTATGCAACTATCCTGTTCATTACCTTTTATATAATTTATTTTGGTAGTGATATAATTTGTAATATTTAAATTTACTAACAAACACTCCATTGTTGCTGCTTGCAAACTTGTTTTCGACTACCTATATGAAGAATACAAAAAATGTTGTCATATTGTTGTAATTAAAAATGCGTAGACTTATTTATTAAAGTAATTTTGAGCATTTTCTATGTTAAGCTATAATTATACAAATTTGGCCTTTAAGTGTTTGTACCCGGTGATGCAGTATAACTTTATTTTTTTACATTGACCTTTGTAACGTTAAGCTCTTTTTAGGTAGTAGTATATATAAAAATACAATAAGATACATCTAATAGAGTTAAGGTATGTTGTCTTTTATCGTTGACGTAGTTATCTTACCCATATTTTATGATAACAACAGTGCCGAAATGTGATAATCAGTCATAAAGTACTCGTTGCAATTACATAGCTAGACATTTATGCAGTAAGTTTGAAAATGTACTTTATTCAGCAATGCATGGGTTGTCATTTTTTAATTATTATTAATTTGTACATTAAAATCTGTCCAGATACATTTAGTGAATTCTAAACTACTTGTACATGTTAATAATATGTAATTAAACAAATCTGAAGTATAACCACACTGACTTGATGAACTTATTTTCTTTTATTAGCTGTGAATGTGTTCCTGTAAGCCAGAAGACATTGCAAAATTGTGAGTTAAGTTGTTTTCTCGTTTTTCATATATATCTTTTTACGTCATTCTTCTGTCTATGTGTAGTCCAAGGTATTTGGCTATGGCAGCTTGCAGAATTTGATGAACATTTAGCGGTACTGATGGTTTTCTTTCTTGGTGTGAAAGTTGAATGAAATAATTTAGAACTGTATATTTTATGTCATGTTTGCATTCAGATCTGCAATTGCTTTAACTATTCTTAAAAGTAGTTTTGATGCCATACAAATAGAGCTTTATTATCAAAATTTAACCCTAACCTCCTGTTATTTAAAAGATATTTTACGTCGACAGGCGTCATTGGGGCAAACTTTATTGCCAGAGTATTTGCCAAGATTCAGTGTTCGGGCACCTCACCCTTCTTTCCCGCCAAAACACTGATAATATTACCGAACGATTTCTTCCCCACGTTGCTCTGCAGCTCAGCCTTAATCAGCACTTCCACAAATTCTGAAATCACCTATTCCTTTTTAGTAGCTGCAAAGGTCTGTAGAATATAACATAAAAATTACCTAACCTACTCTAACACTTAGTATTCTTTTTTTAAGTCTGTTAAAAGAGAAATTAGGTTTGGGCGCATTGTCTAGCCTAAATGAAAATATATACTATATACAATAAACTAACTGTATAAAATATAATATAAAATACAAGTTATACACTTTTCGACTTCAAACAGAGCTTGCAAAATAATTTTTCAGTTTCCACCTATCTACTCCTTAAAAATTAAATCTTTAAGAGGCCATTTTTCTTAAAATTGGAAATTCTCAGCAACTTTAAAGAAATGTGACGTGGTATATCTCGGTAGCCTATTGCTATTCGGATCGTTTTTCAAGTCCTCCGAGTTGTAGCTAAATAATACAGCAGTTATTATCAAATATTGCAATTTATCCAAAAATAGTCCAAATATGGCACTCATAGCGCTAACAAGTGTAAGTCTACGGTTTCCATGTCCCCAAATACCAAATACAAAGTAAAATTTCATAGTGGAATTCGCCTAGCTCTGGTCATCAACAGATGTTACTGTCATAGTTTGGTTAGTAGTTGGGAAGCCTGGAGGTACATATAGTATACGGCTCTACCAGAACTTATTTAATGCAGGGATGTGATGGTTTTACCATATTTTACTCAAAAATGTAGGTTCGTAAGATACGACTGAAGTGATGGTAATTTATTTTTCATTTTATTAAAATAATGTAACGTGTCCTATTTTGTCAGGTGCTTATGTCACATCTAAGAACGTTGCTGATCAATATCTTTTTATTCTAAATCAATCTGATATACGGCGAATCTGCTCATTTGTAGCATGAAGTTCGAAAAATCCAAATTAATGTTCAGGTATAAAATTATCTTTAATAAAGTTTCTCGAAAACCCTAATGATCTTGTTGGTGTATATAACGTAACTTTTTCTTTGGGTCTTTCTGGCTTTGGAATTAAGATAGTGTTAGTCGTACTATTGCATTGAATAAATAAATGATAACTTTGAGTTTGGGTTTTCAAGTGTGTTTTTTATCTTCGAAGGAGTTTCAAGATACTGACGCATTTTGCCTCTTTCTTCTAAGGTGATTTTAGATTTAAAAGATGTAAAAATATCTCTCAAAGGACAAATGTGATTTTGTGTGTATATAAATATATATATATATAGTTCTTGCCGTTTTTGCTTTGCCACTAAATGAAGGGAGAATAGGTATGCAATTAGTGTATCACGTGGTTTAAAAACCGGTCGGTCGAGAGTAGGAATATCTGTCGCTATAAAAGCAGTTTCACCACGCACTTTCATCATTCGTGACTCGTACAGTAGCGAAAACAAATAGAAGTGTCCAAGGATCTCGTTCGGTATTGTTTGCTTTAGGACTTCAAAGTGGGCTTATCAGCAGCTGCATCAAGTCGCCGAATATGTCAAGCGTTTGGGGATAGTGGGGTGAAGAAACGTACTGCAAGACATTGGTTTGTCTCTCTGTGATGAACCTTGCAGTTGACGACCACAAGCCTTGGATGACGAAGCCCCGCTGCAGGCGGCTATTGAGGAGGACAGTGGTCTAACGTGCGGTGAACTTGCAAGACAGTTTAACGTTTCTGATGAAACAGTCAAACTTCATATGCACCGCTTAGGTAAAACGTACAAGCTGAGCAAATAGGTTCTGCACACGCTGTTGGAAGTCCACAAGAGACAACGAGTGGCAGCCTGTATGTCGTTGCTTTCTCGCCACCGCACCGCATCCATATTCAATCGAATGTTTATCAGTGACAAAAAGTGGGTCCTGTATGACACTCACAAGCCTTTTAAACACCCGTTGTCACTCCAGGATACTGTCCCTTACAACGCAAGACCACCTATGCACCCACGTGCCTGGTGGACAGGTCGTCAAGTGGTTCACTATGATCTGCTACCAACAGGCCAAACGGTTACTACGGACCTGTACTCGCAACAATTAGAACATGTGCAACTGAAATTGTAGGTGTACTCTTCCTTCATGACAACGTCAGAGATACCATATAGCGACTTGGTTGGAAGACTTTGTGCCATTCTCCTTACTCATCTGACCTTGCGCCATCTGATTAACATCGAGTTTTACCGCAAGGGAATTGCACAGCTGGAGACACGTTGGCAGAAAGTGCTGGATGCCGATGGCGATTACTTCGAGAACTGACAGTAGGCTACGGCAAGAACTTTATTGGTTACATTATATATATATATATATATATATATATATATATATATATATATATATATATATGCTTTAATATATACGCGTGGTGTTGAGTGTTCTTTTTGACTTACAACTTCCTTTGCTTTTTTCTAGCAGTTTTCTTGCTTTGTACAACGTTCCATTGCGAATTCGTAGGTCGATTTTAAATTCATAAGAGCTAAGAATTAAGATTGATTTGCCATAAATTTGAATTTGTCTTTATAAGTACAGAATATTGTTGATATTAAATAGGTAAGAATATTAACTATTAATAAATCTATTAAAGCTAAATTTGAAAACGTATTTTTAGGGATCCACTTAAATGTAAAGTTAAATTAAACATGTATGTGTAGCTAACCTTTTAGCGCAGGTAACATGTTCTTTACGCTTGAGGGCACGACATGCAGTGCTATTATTTTCCAAAAATATTTACTATAATATAACTATATATAACAGTTTTTAAGATCCCCAATTTCTGTAGCATTTTATATAATTTTTTTTCTTTTGCCTTTCTAAAAGTTGTCTTAGTAACACTGATTACATGTTTTTACATAGTACTCTATTATTTTCCAAAAATATTTACTATCATATTTTTTCAATAGGAAAAAAATTGTTGTACCTTAAAAATGTCTTCGTAACGGTAACAGCTTTTAAGATCCCCAATTTCTGTAGTATTTTATATAATTTTTTTTCACCTTTCTAAAAGTTGTCTTAGTAACACTAATTACATGTTTTTACATAGCAAAGACTGCGACTTCGCCGGAATGTCTTGAATTAGCCAGAAAAGTTGTCATAGAACACCTATATATTATTTCAGGACAAAATGAGGTGCAATCATACAAAGTCCGATAACTAAATTCAATTATTAAAAAGCTAAACTTTAAATAGACAGAATTTAATTAAACAAATTGCAAAAGCAAAGTGCATTGAGTTTATGATTATTTATCAAATATCTTTAAATTATTACTTAAAAACGATGGACCGCTCCAATGTAGTATGTTCTTGCAGTAGCCGGAAGGCACTTTACAGTAGGCCAGCGACTTTACAAGAGGGCCACATAGTGGCCGAGGACATGATGTCACGAGAAGGCACATGGCGGCTGCGATGCGCAACGTAACTTGTGAGTCCAGAACGGTATATTAACGGAGAGGGGTTTGGAAGATAACTTCCCTTTTTGTACGAAGCGGTAGCACCGATGTCGTCTGGAAATAACAGACGATCGGCGGTAATAATGACCGCTCTCGACAGCTAATTGAATTCGACTCCATCAGCAGCACCAGTCCTGCATTTGGCGGCTGCTCGAGCTTTGCTTATTTCTAGCGACCTTACCGCGATGGCGCTATTTTTGGCCGAAGGTCTCGTCGAGTGAAAATTCGACGATAATGCAAAACTCAGTTATACCGACTTTTAGAGCCGCAGGTAGAGGCGATAAAGACGCAAAACACAGACACGTCGGATTATTTCGTACATACAGTCACGACAAAATAAATAACATTATTTTCCTTTTATGTTTAAATAGAATTTTTTTAAAATCATTTAAAAATAAAATCAAACAACTTTATGCAAAGGAAATAATTGCCTGACTTAACAATAGTCTATTGATATTTTTACATCTTTCTGTAGCTATGCACAATTCCAGTTTTGTAGAAATATTCTGAGGAAATTGGGTTTTTAAAATGTCATTCTAAAAAACTAAATATATATCTACATGTTTAAAGCATTTAAAACAGTAATATCAATTAGATCATTGCTTTTCTTTTGATAACTTCTCAATGTTGTATTTTATGAATGAACATTTATTTCTGTTGCATTTTTAATAAAGTAAAACAAAATTATTATAAGAAAATAGATGTGGAGTATTTTACCACAAATGGTTCAAGAATTGTCTTAATCTTTTATTGCATAACGACTAGCAAGCAAGACATTTTTATGTTCTTGTAACTGCTTTTGGGACTGTGTAATAAAAACCCTAAAATTATTTTATTTTTGCTTTTTGAAGTGATACTATTTGTACTTCAACTGCTGTCGCAGTAGTTTTTATAAACAAAATCGATTCAAATATACATTTCTCAATAAAACTTTTGTGTTACATTCGTGATCGTTTAAATAAAATTAGTCATCTACTATTATTCTATTTTTAGTCAGTTATTTAAGATTACATATTTCCGAAATAGAACATTTGAGACTACAAAACACCAAATGAAGATCATTAGAATAGTAAACTAATCCCTACTTGCATAAAAGTTAGCTAATATATTTTAAAGCTTTTATGGCACTGTTTAGCGACAACAACAAAAACGATAGTGAAAAGTGTTGTGCTGTACCATTGGAAAAAAATTGGATTTACCCTTATTTCATCGGAGACATTTAGTTCGTTTAAAATAATACAGGTGAAATAATAAAGTCAACAACAAACTGTTCACCAAGAAAATTCATTAAAAGTTATATCAGGTAATAAATGATTTTAAATTAGCCTGAAAAGTAATATCTCCCACTTTTTTAAAATCAGAGAAAGTCTTGGTATATTGTAGTTTCCATTCTGCTGTGAGTTTTGTATTTAATAGGGCAGTAAGCCCCAGGTAAGTCCTAGGCACACTTTTCCATTTGTTGTTTTGTAACAAAGAGTTTATGCAGGTATTACCCAGCTTTTGATGTGTCACTTCTTATTTTTAATAATAGTTTTTTGTCATTATTTGTTATTCTACTATAATCAAGTTTTGTACTCATATATTGTTATCTTTAACATAACTATAATATTTAGTGAGGAGAAGCTAAACAGAGCTGTAGTTGAGGTGGTTCTTATTGTAATTGTAATACACAGGCAAGTCTCAGGTTTCGATAACTCGAGCTTGGTTTATCCTTGCTTTATTTTAGACTGGCATAAAATCGAACTAATTGACAACCAGAAGTCCCACTATAGCAAAATGCATTGATTGGTCCTGCTTGATTGAAATCCACGAATTTTACTCATTATTCAGCCTGTTAGAAAATGTATTTTGTATTTTTTGCAGTCTCGATTTGCGAGTAGTACCAGTGGTTTTTAGATTTTTTTGGTCAAACATCTTTTAAAACCCTTTAAATCCTATAGTCAAATTTCTGTAACCACTATATTGTCTTGCTAGTATTGTTAAAAAATATTTATTATATTTTATATTTATTTACTTATTTTTTGTCATTGTCAATTCTTAGTTTAATTCTTCCAATATTTTTCCTTAATATTAGATTTTAGTGCAGTATCTACTTATGTTCTACAACCATACACCTTTAGTCAAGCAAACAATCAATACATTAATAAATGCCAAATGCAAGCCGCTGTTAAAGGTGTGTTCGTTTACTTTGTGATATTGTCCAAGCCTGATATATCTAAGACGTTCGTTTCTCTTCCCTTATCAGCAGCTCATTGTTAACTGCGTATCTGTCACGTTTATTCGCTGCTTGTGATGTGGACGTCAGGTCTTCAGGTTAACTGACAGCCGCAACAGTGGAGCCTCCGCGTTAGACAAGTTAGGCGGGACTCTGCTCCTGACATAACGGGACTAATTTCCGGTACGCAGGCTGCTTCGGAATTAAATTGTAAATTCAATTCTGCCTGCCTTCTGATGTACTCATTATCTTGTTTCCTTTAAGTAAGGATATTGGGTACGTAGGCAGACGCTAATGGAAACCGTTCGCGAGCCTCGGCGCTGCGGAGCCTGCATTTTGGAGATGGCGACGCATTTATTTTCTCTCTTTTATTTGCCCTCGCAGATTGGGAGTTGCGTGAAACAGCTTCCTGGGTTTTATTTGCGCTCCAGGACTTAATGCATTTATTTTTTACTTTGAGCGTGCCGGGGAGAGCTTGCAGCGACACCCCTTACGCACTTTGGAGGTAATTTCGGCGATCAAAGGCAAGAGAACGCTGGTGTTGTGCTTTACGTGCTTGAGAGACGGAAAATATATACTGTAATCTGCATTAAACGCTTCAGCAAGAGCAGATCTAATTGCTTATAATTTTACTTTGAAAAAATTAATTATGTAACCTGAACTGTTTATGACATCTCAGGGAAATTACATGACTAAAACTGAATAGAAACTTCACTGATGCGACAATGAAGTAATTAAATTAATATTAAATAATTTCTGTAACTCTATCTTATGTATGTTGCAATTCAAGTAGTTGAACAGATGTAGCTCAAATAAATCCAAAAATATGGAATTCGGGAGCAACACAGCCGTGACAGCTAAAATAATAAATTTTACTTTGCTGCCCCTCACGAGTCCTAATTCTTTCTCCTCTATTGCGGTTTACATTTGGTTCCCGTAAATCTTGCTTAGCAGGCCGTAATCAACATTTTATTGAGTACGTCTGAGTTAAGACACTGCGGATCCTTCAGCAGTATTTTTTGCGTACCTGCTGTTGGAACTTTTGTTAGCCACCCCGAACGCACGCTGTATTTCGTACGTTTTAAACATTATTATTTATCGGGAAAGATTACTGCTTTGTTGTTCTGGAAATGTCATATGTATATTGTTAATAATGACAATATATGTGTTAGTGTGGAATATACAATCGCATGGTCATGTTAGTTTATACACATAAATTTAAAAAACTAAATAAAAAATATAAATTTAAATATTAAATAGCAAAACACATAAGCTCCTCATGAGCAGAAATGTAAAATAAAGGTCGGAAAGTTTGACGGAGGTAAATTATGCATATTTTGTAGTAACAACAAAACTCTCAGTGAGTGATTATAGAACATAAGAAAGATTAAGCTTAACTTCCTTTTATGTTACTCGTGTTTGAATAGGAGCAATGTTTTGGAAATAGTTATCCTACTCGCGGAGTTGTCCCACGCTAGTGGCATTTAGAATTTCTCTGTCTCCCTTGAGTGCAATGCTATTTTCTATAAATATAGTCCCCATATTTACATAAAATATTTTTTTATATAATGACCTTCATGTGTTCCTTTAGATTTTTGATTGACTTTATCTTAAAGAACCAAGACCTAACCGCTCAGTAGAGAGAGATTACTTGCTAAATAAGGTGTTACAATTTAGTGAATTTGAGGTATAATGCGACAATTCCTCCATGGATAGGTTTACCACTTCCTATGTGTTAATAAAAGCTTGCCTGTATATAGTAGCCGGAATATACAAATCCAATACAACTGGGATTTTGTATATTAAAACAGAAAAAATCTTCTGGGTTGACAAAAAAGGTGAACATCTGAAAAGAATATTTAAATGGCATATTTGAGGACAACAGACCGGAACACCCTCCAGTACTGAACTGCTTGATAGTTTACCAATTACAATATACAAAGTAAAAAATCCAATGTCACGACTAAAAGATAGCAAATCAGCTGGCCCAGATCATATAGATGTTGAACTACTTACATTAATGGATACAGATGTCATTAGGCAGATAACAATATTATTTAATAACATATATTCTACAGGAGTGATACCAAAGATATCGTTAAGGTCCACCTAAGAAACAAAAAGCTAAATACTGCAATGATTACCGTACCATTAACCTCATAAGTCACTCCATAAAACTATTCCTAAAGATAATATATCAGAAAATTTTTAGACATCCGAGGAACATAAAAGCCGCATACAGTTTGTATTGCGAAATGCGTTAGGCACACAATGCTGTCTTTAGTATTTAAGGTCTTGACAGAAGCCTTTTGAGGGAAACTTGAAGCATTCGAAATATGACTGTATTGAAAGAATTGGGAAAGAAAAAAAACTGGCTTTGAGTTTCTAAAAATAAAATATCCTGGATATTGGTGTGGCGGCCTTTTCGCCCTTGAACCGCTTTTATATCGCGGCGACATGCCGGGGCGGCTTTGACACCTGCCGCTACGTTTTGCCGTCGCACACAGAACGGCATATGGGCTTTGCTCAGCCGACAAGCATATTCGCAAACCGCAGCTCGGCCAATTCGGTCGTGTCTTAACACCCCGCATATATACGTTCCGCAGCGCGGCCAATTTGGTCGTGCTTAACAACCCGCTTATATTCACACCGCATCACGTCCAGTACGGCCGCATTTAACATCCCGCAACATACAAGAAGACAGCGCAGCAAGGTGGCCACCGTGAACCATCGCCGACGAAGCCGAAGCCGATTCAGGTGAGCGATTTGGCTTTACTTTCGGTGGATATCGGCAGCCGCCCCCATCCGCTTTCGCGCTGGCCGTTTAAGGGACGATTTGGGCCTTATCGGTTTACGTTCCAAAACGGGCCGTACTACGTATCCCACACCGCACCACGAGAGCGGCTATTTACACGCCGGCCTCTCCAGATATACTATGGGGAATAACTAATGATACAAGTTATTACAACTAAAAGGAAAGGTTGAAGACAAGAGAGGGTCAAGAAATAAAATATCGTGGCTGAAAAGCTTACGTGTATGGTACAACACAACAACGACGGGACTTTTCCGTGCTGTAGCTGATCAGGTATGCTAACATCCAAAACACATAGGCACCGCAAGGAAAGAAGAATGATACCTATACATAAGTATAGTAAAAGATAAAATAAAAAGTTTTATAAAAAAATAATGAATTACATAACAAGTGGAGTATCACTAGAAATAATTATAATAAATTCCAACAAATACCTACTTTACTGTAGAATTAAGACCAAAATATTTAAAATGGATTTACCAAAAGAAATTATTGGTAGTCATTTTCAGTAAATGAAATCCTAATAAGACAGAAGATACAACTATAACGTTTCCAAAGCTAATAGGATATTTCTAAAAATAAGTTGCCGTTTTAAAATCAAATTTATTTCACTATTGCTAATAAAAAAGAACTAATAGAAGATTTAAAAGAAGATGTATATAGTGCATATACGTTTATCACAAAATATAAATTATTAACAATACAATCATATGTACAAAGTACGAAAGATAAACGATGCCCAACAAATGCAAACACGTGAACTAGTTTTACAATGGTTACAAATTTGAGTGATAATATATTTTTAAATAATACTTGTTACTACAAGATATATTAAATAAAAATTGATTAAATAGGAGATCTTACCAGAAGAAAAGGCAAGTCAACAGATTGAATTTTACAATTACGAATTAATTAGACATAAAATAAAAACAGAAAAGTCGGATTTGTAAAAAAGAATAAAAAATTGAAAATATCAGAAAGAAAAACAATAGCTGATAAATAATAATTATCATATCAACAAGAAATTAACAATTAAAAAACTAAAAAGCATAGATAAATACCAAAACAAATTATAAAAAATGTTTAAATTTCTGACTGTAGTACAAAAAAAATGTTACGAGAATATAGAGAAAGCAAAAAATCAATGAAAAGCAATCATAAGCTACACAGTCTCAATTCGCTTGTTTTTATGAATCACATTTAAATATATAAATACCAATGAAATGCACTGATTTTAATTTAATGTATAGTTTATAATTACAAATAATAATAAAGAAAATTTCAAAAACAAAAAAGTTACTTAAAACACACAAATAATTAAGTTAGTATTAAAAAATTAACTATAAATAATTAAATAAAATAATAATAAATGCATTAAATTTGAAAGAACAAATTTTAAATGTGTAAAACCAAAGCGTTTAGAACAAATTTATAGAAAAAGAAAAATATGTTGTCTATCTCTCAACAAAATCAACGTTAACCAGACGAAATGTTAGACAATGCAACTGAAGTGCTAACATATTCAGTTATTACTAATAAAACTTAAAATTATTTAAAAATTAAATAAAAATTAATAACTAAAAACATTAAAAAAATTGTAGCAGAAATTAATTAGAAAAAAAAGAATAGAGAAGGTAGCATCGTTGCCACAGGCACGTTAGTCGTAGATTCGATCCTAAGCTTCAGATACTTGCCAGGTGGCCTAAACAGTCACAAAAATAATTGAGTATTTGTATTTATTTTGGAAAAGAGGTGTTTGCCCCATTGTTTAGTATCAGAGATGGTGTGCGACGATCGAACAGTGGGGGCAAACATATGTATGTGAGCCTTGACTTTTCAATTCGTCCCATTCTCTAATTCATCACTTATGAATTTTTCCACTGTCAAGTCGGCAGAATTGTAATGATAAGGTTCTCCTGGCAATGAATCAGATAAACGATTAATCATTAGTGATCTTCGAAAAGGCAGCAAACAATACGAATATTTTTTTCAGTCACGTTAATTCTTAGACGACCCCGGTAATCTTTATTTTCAACTGATTCTTGTCCCCACAAAAATTCTTTATGTTACGCGTACGCTTGGTTCTGCTTAAAGGTATTGTTTCCGAACTGTGTCTTGTTAATTTAATCTTCTGTTGTTAGTAACTTAATGATGAGGGTACCTCTTGATCTGTCATAGTGATATTGATTAAAAAATCAGTATCCAAGATACCCTACAGAGAAGATCTCTTTAGGGTATCCCTTTCTATAAAGTTGCGCCCGACTCAATTCATCTAACGGGAAGTAAAAGAGATATACAAAAGCTAAAAAACTTGATGTATATCAGATTAGACTAGATTAAGAAAAGATGTAAAGAATAGGGCAATCAATACTATAGTAGTATAGGACTAATGAAGATAATGTTATAGAAAATCCAAGCTAAAATTAAAATATAAAATATAAAATTCAAATTATAATACAACTTAAAGAAATGCAAATAGATAAAAAGTAGGATGTTAACACTATACAATAAATTTATATAAAGTCAAAAAAAAATAATAACTTATTTTCTTAACCGTGCAAAATAAGAAATGGCAATTGTTAACACGAAGGAAATTAAAGTGAGAAAAACCGCGTTCAGGAAATCTGTTATTCAGAAATAATTAATGAATGTGGGCTTTAGCCGCTTAAAGTTTTCTTTCGGACGTGCGTGCTAATTCACACCCAGATATGTCATCGGCAATCCGTAGATTAAATTAAGCCTGATTAAAATGAAATTAGCGTTAATGGCGTTCGCTGTATGGCAAATTTTAGGCTCCTAATAACCACATCGCTCAAATTTCATGCGAGCCCTCGTTAAATTTAATCCAGCGCTGTCCCGTTTGCGTTTAATGAAACATGGCGTTTTTACACACACTTTGAGGATTACGCAAATGTCAGGAAGGCTTAAGCCTGTATGTTTATAGATATGTTACACATTTTAAACTGTTCATTACGTTTTATATATATAACGCTGAAAAAAGCCTTAGGCATGCTCCCGCATGTAGCTCGTAAATAAAGCTTGACTTTGTAGTGCCCTTTATTTTTATTTTTTATAATTTGTTGTTACAACAAACATATGTTTAGTATGTTTCTGTTTATTTTAAATATGTTTATGTTTAATTCGGTATAAAAACAGATTTCTTCTATATGTTCGTTCGATTATAAATTCATATTTTTTATCTTCGTATTGTTAAATTCTTTGTAAATATTTCCTTTTAATTTAGTATTTTCAACAGTTATAATAAGTTGAGTTGCAAGTGCGGCAATGCAAATGCCAAGTATACGACTCAGCCACGCAGCACAGTCAGGGTGATTTATTGAAAGAATAATCAATATAAATGTGAGAAAATGTATGCGGTGTAATAAAATAACCCAAAAAAGAGAATATTCTAAAAAAACGTAGTACAATCACTTAGAAAAATAAAGAATGTGGGGAATAAGAGAATCTGGATGCCACTATAAGTCTTTAAGAGTTGGAAATTAATCCATTCATCCATAGAAAAAAAAACAATTAAAATTACTTAATTATAAGAAAGGTAGCCACAAAGGCAAAAAGATAAGAAGGTGCAAAGGGGAGAGGAAGTACGCGAAAGTGGTTAAAAACAGCAAGAAAGTAATCATATCGGCGCAAATTATTAACAAAAAATAGGAGGAAGTGAAATAGAGAAATCAAAAGAATTGATGCAAAATATTAAAAATTGTCTAACTGAGGATGTAACATTTAAAAGAAGTACTTAAAAAAGGAATCAATACTGGGAAAAATTTGAATTAAGACATATACGCACTAAAAACTAAACTAAGAAAGTATAAGATGGATAAACGAAGAACAAATATCTTAGTAAAAGGATTGAAAATAAAATTATGGATTGGTGAGAGGACTAGAACAATTCGTCATTGATAAACTGGGGATTGAGATGAAAGTAATAAATAGTCAAAAGAAGAAGTGACAGATAGCTTGTAGTTGCAGAAATCTAAAGAAGGCAAATGAAAAAAAGGAACGAAATAATGGTAATGCATACATTGAAAACCATTTCAGCCCAGAATAAGAAAAATTCAAGCGGAGTTAAGAAATATTCCAAGAAAAGGACGGTGGAACCTGAAGAAATTAAAAATAGAGCACAAACATTAAAAGACTAAATAACAAAAGCAAAGGTACGAGTAAAAAACGATTACAGCTGAAATACACACTGAGATACTCAGGAATGGAAGTGAATAGAGAATCACGCCACATTTCTTTATTTAGTTTTTGTTCAAATGTATAGATAGATAAACTCAAAAGTAATAAGAATGTATCTAGCACTATCGTAAATAGCTGATATGATACAGATATAGGGAGACTGCAATATAAGGGCGAGAAAAAAAATAAAGGACAATTTTGTCTGATACTTATTTTCTTACAAAATGCACGTGAAAAACAATTCTTTACCAGGTGTGCTATAATTGGTAGTTAGTTTAATAAAAATCAGCAAACTTTGATACAGCAGTTTAGTATCTAACTCAGCTTATCGAGAAAGCCGTAAAATTAACAATGGCTAGAATTCCGCTATATTTATTTAAGGTAACTAGTGGCTGAAGAACGCAAAATTTGAGTGAGATGCACAAGATCGCTAAATGTAGCTGACAAAACAATATGCAACAAATTAATCAAAGAGCAACTCCCCAAGAACACAAAAAAGCTACGTTATAAAACTACATTAGTGTAACAAATTTCCAAATTCCGTAGCGTGTGGCCGTTAAACTTTTGTAGTCACAGTATTGTTCCATCCCATCACGCCCTAACTGGTGACCACAAACAAGACCAAGCCCAACGCTTCCAGTTGTTTCGAGGCCCTTCTGGTAGATCCGAAATAGGCATAAATATTATGCAGCGGAACGGCCACGGAGAATTCAAATGGAAATACCAAAATTAAGCCATTCAAGTGCAAACTTGCATGCATGCAATATAAATAGTGTTGCAAATAAATACAGTGCAATTTTTCATGGTTGTAGTAAATTTGTACGAGTTATTCACCACTGTAAATACCAGAAACGATACAGTACTAACCACCTGGACAGTAACAGAAAAACTAAAAAAACCTGGAGTCCACATTCGCCATTCAGGAGCAAAGATGGGGTTTGGGCAAGACTAAAAAAAGGCGGTTATATTTCCAAAATACCCACAAAATATTTTTAAACCTTTTTATATATCACGACAATCAAAAAACTGCAGCATTTATATATGCTGCGTTTCATATGTCTCTCCTTATTCTTTTTCCAACTGAAGCAAAATCAACAAAAGCCCTGGGGCATAATTCAATAACAAGCAAGATGCTGAAAAGGCAATCACAATATCTACTACCCCATTCTTTGAAGGTATGCTCACATCTTAATTTTATATAATATAATATTTGTTAAACCATTTGAACTGAAAATATTTTATTGGTTGGGTAGGCTTGTTTCTCATATTGAGTAGTCTTCGAAAATTTGTTGTTAAAAAGGATGAGAGAACACGTGGAGATTTCTACAGTAGTATCTTTGTATCAATTCGGATTCCACGAATTGTTAATAACATGCATTAAGTTTAGAAGAGAAAAAATATTCCACAGCAGTTTTCGTCGGTGTATTAAAAGCATTTGATAAAGTGTAGCATATAAGACTGCTGTACAATACTACTATCAAACATATTTTATTTAATTCTAGATTTTATTCTACCTATTTTGTTGTTAATTTTTAGAGAAATGCGTACATGCTTTCTTTGAGTATCATTCCAACTCTGACGTCTCATAGGATTAAATCCTTTATCTCCTGCTCACGTCTGCTATGCCAGAGACAAACATCTTATTATCGGCTTTGCTAACGGCAAGACTATTTTATCCACTTATAAAGATTCGAACATATCCATTGAGTCTTCAAGTACATTTAAATATTGTCAGCAAATGGTTAAATTTAAATTAAATGGGCGAATTAACGTTATAAAACCAAATTTATGAAAATTATTTTTAACAACAAAAACAGCAATTAAACATGGAATTCAGGGAAACGTTATAATTATCAGCTGATAACAAACTACTCATATACACAATTATATTAAAGCTAATGCGGGCACATAGTCTTCAACTGTAGGGATGTGCCAAGAAATGTAATATAAACATCTCCATCGTCCGTCTTTAGACATAGTCCTCTCTCATTTCACGCTAATGTTTGCGATTTTGAGCAGTTTTATCCATTCGAAGCCAGCGACTTCATTCGGGCCATCGTACCATCTCATTTGAGGTCTTCCTCTACTTCTTTTGGCTTTCATCTTTGTATCTGTAGTCTGAAAAGCCCCACTTTAGTCTTGCCACCTGATCAGCTACATTTTTTATTTTCATCCAGATGTTAGTCTTCCTGTCTTTTAAACTAATATTTCTCCATTGCTCTCTGCATCTTCATGAGTTGGTTCATATTTGCTTTGATGGGATTTCAGATTTGGTAGCTGTAAGTCAGTACTGGTAGCACGCGCTGATCAAAAATCCGAGTTTTAAAATATTGTGGCAATTTACTACTTTTAAGGATGCATTTTAGTTTTCCTAAGCTTGCCCACGGGAGTCTGGTGTTCTTTGCTCGGTTTTGTTACTTGTCATAAGTACACATACATATACAGGCGTATTCTTAATAATTCGACTTTTTACATGGTTGTTTCTTTTGTCGTCACTATTGGTAATTATTATTGCTTTTGTAAAATTTATGTTTAATCCAACTTTTTTAAAGACTTCTGCTAGTTGTGCAGGCATTGTTTGTAGGTTCTTAAAGCTGCCAGTAGTCAGGATGATGTCAGCGAGTTATAGATGAACTAACCGCTTTTCACTGATTTTTATGCACTTTTCTTCCTAGAGTCAAGTTTTGAGTACATATTCCAGTGCCAGTGTAAATAGTTTCAGCGATATTGCATCGCTCTGTCTTACCTCTAGGTAAATTGATATAGTTTTTGTGGTAACTTGTAATTTTATTATAGTAGATGTCTCTCTATAGATATAATATATTCAATCTCTATAACGGCAATCCATTCTACTGTTGTTTAAGGCATATTCCACAGCTCACAATCGCAAGCCTTTTTATAATCGACTAAGGCGACATAAGGCTACATTCAGCTCCAAAATAAAGAAATTCTAAAGATACTAAAAAGAATATGGTCAACCAATTTATTGCTCCAATAAAGCAAACAAATTCTCTTCATAAACAAAATGTATTATAATAAGCAATTTATATAGGAGTTATATAAATGGATTATCTCCTTAATTCTTTATTTAGTATATTTTCCAAATAAATGTAAATTTTATTTGATGTCCATAAAGAAATATGTTAGACTCTCTGCTTTTGGATTCCTGGTGTTAAGATTAGTATACAATGGAGTGCCAATTATCTGGATGCATCACAAATAAGTTTTAAATTAAAATAAGAATTGACTTCAAATACGAATAAAGTAAGTCACCGTAACATTTTCTGAAACAAGAGTCTCGCACACCTTTCCAATTTTTGTTATTCTTCGCTTTTTATTCCAGGGCGGTTTAAAACACCTTTACTGGGATATAAATTCTCTCCATATTTACTTTTATATTTTTCAAGCAGTTTATGTGTACACAAGCGAGTCGTAAAAAATCAGCGCTTGTTGCCTGCGCTTTGTTTACAAGCTCTCCAATTTTTATAGTGGCCGGCACCAGCGGACGTGCTGCAATCACCGAAAGCGATAATGGATTAGCAATTGCGCTTTCTTGGCGCTCGCGGAGAAGTCAGCCGCCGGTTCCAGGGCGGAACCGAACTAATGCGATACACAGGAAAGAGATAAGTTTCTTAGAAATTTTGTTTTAAAAGAGTTCTCCGGGACGCTAGCTAAGGGGCAGAAAACGTGCTGCAGGAGACAACCCGGGACTTCTTCCCATTTTTTCGCTAGTTGACAACCCGCGTCGGGTTACCCTTTCAGAGCGATGTCCTCCAGCGGCGCCTAACTGCAAATATCTCTTAGCGCGCTGCTCTTTATTTACATTTTTATTACTGGCGTGAAGTTATTACACGTCGGGGCTTCAGTTTCTCGCACTTCTAACGATTCTAATCCACCGGCGTTTGGCGTGTTGAATATAAAATCGCACCAACGCGCATTATTATTTATTCATATAAAAATAAATTGTATAAATTTCTACAATTTAATTTATGTTTTATAGTAAAGTTCATGTTACTATCTGTTAAGCTTAATATGTTACATATACGTTTAAGGTGTTTACTAATTGCATTTACTTATATAAATTTTATTCTTCAACTTTATTAGCAACCAGAATATAGTATAATAGTATACAATCTGTGAGCTAATTTAAAAGTTTTTATAATATCTGACATATTTGTATATGTAATAACATGAAGTGGAAAGTATATGATATCACTTTAAATTTTGGATCAAGCTCTTTGGATGATATCTGTACTAGACGTACAGATTACTCACTGCTTTATAAATCAATGATTTAATTTGTATACATAAAACTTGTTGAGGCAAATCATATTTTTTGAAAAAATATTAAGACTTTATAACTGCATGAAAATCAGTTTTATTTTATTTGTAGTTACATTTAATGGAATTTACGAAAATAGGCAATATAAATATGTACAAAACAAAATCATACACTGAAAACAAACATCTAAAACTGCAAATTTTGTTATCAAATGTTTACCTTCATACCCCTTCCGTCACGAGCCCGCTATTAAAATTTTCCTGGCGATTCTAGATCGTGCAACAGGACGAGGCGATTTTTAAAGTGAACTCCAATTTCTGCCCGGACTTCAACGTTAACATGCAAACTTCGACTGCAGTGCGAAACTTCATTAAAAGTTAAAATGAAATTGTTAAGACTTCATTGGAGATTAGGAGAATAATTTCGAAAGTATTTATTAAAAATGAAGTGTCATTAAAAGTTCGGTATTGTCGTGGTTCCCGAAAATGATTGTTTGCTTCAAATATTCATTGTTGTAGCGCGCCATTCTTTTTACGCACACTTTAGACAACGAAGTGATTAACATAATAATCATTTTTGATTTATTTATGTCGGCAAAAAATAAATAAATGGTTGAAAAGAACACATCTTAATGTTTTAATCTTGTGCGTTGGTTGCAAAATTAGAATACAAAATGTGTGATAAAAGTTGTAGTACGCTGCTTTAGCGTTCGAGATGTATTTATAATTGGATGAGCATTTTGCTATTGTAGTATTTTAAAAATTGCGCCTGCTTTTTTGTGAAATAAAATATTAGAATGTTAACCGCTATCGTATTTCATATATAAAATTTTGTAGCAGATGGTTGTCGATTGGGTCCTCATGCTATCAGTCTCACTGCGATACGAAAATGATCGCTGCGGTACCGGCATCAGTGTAGTGATAACAAAGAAATCCATCCAAAAATAAATTAAACACAAACAACAATTACAAATACAATTCCAGTTTTTAATAGACCTGAAATTAATTCCCACCAACCATTGCTTTTTACGAACAGTAATATACAGAGTGTCCCACCACATAATACGTAAATTGTGCAAGTATTTCCGCAACTATTTATTCTTTACCCAGTCAACAGCAAGGCATTTAGAAGGCAAACATCCTTATCAGAAAATAAAAGATACCAAAAGAATAAATTGCAAATTAATTAAAAATTTTATACTAAACAATAGAATAAACAATTTGCCTCAAATAAATGAGAAAATCATAGAATAAATTTAAACAAAAAGTAAAATATCAAAACCTCTACTAGTTTATGCCTGTGGATTAGCAAATTGTGTTAAAATGATTAAGGAACTAAAAAAAACTGTGGAGGCAGAGCTATATATTATTAATACCATGACAATAAATTGCAAAATTCCTGATACTTGCAAAATTTGTAATATTTCTAAAAAAAATTAACTAAAAGACAAATGAGCCTATGGAATAGTAATAAAACATTTACATCACACCACCGAAACAGAAGCAATCAAAATAAATTGAAAAAGTTTGAAACATAATTAACGAGAGACATAGAATGACCAAAAAAACTCTTCTTAACCAGAAACCCCCAGAAAACAAGTAAGTGTTTATAAAATAGACTATCTTCAAATTAAAACTTGCAATCTACAATAATATCAGTCAACATGATAACATATGACTTAATAATCGGCATACCGCTCTACTCGAAAAGTATATACAGAGACCACTTTAAGGATTTATACTCAAACACTAGAGCCGAAACTCATCATAGGTAATCACTTTAGCAGTAAGTACACTTTTTGGGGTTCATATCTTATTTACAAAGGGCAGGGAACTAGAAAACCTTATCCAAGTCCAAAATTATTCCTCTTTGTGAACCGGTAGCCCAACATACTTTCCAATCAATCAGAACAAAATTACTAACTTTTTCATCACAAATGGCATTTCCTCGTTATATAAAAAAGTGAAAATCAGTTACCACCTAATCTACAATTAATTGTCAAGATTGGCAACGATCAGCCGATATAATACACCACTCCTACTACATAATAAGAAAACTAACTAGAAAGAGTACCTTGGGTAGTCAAGAGAAGAGCAAGAGCTATATTACATCCATCACGCGCTCCATAAGATAAAAGAACTTTAAATACAGCAACTAATCAGTTAAAGGCAAAGATCAAACAAGAACACAACAAATCATTCCGTAACTACATCATCAATCTAAATAGATGTAATAACTCGATTTAAAAGTCAGTTAAGTACAGGAAAATCCTATCAGGAAGTTCCTCCTATACACGTTAAAACGGAATTAATCCTACAATGGACTATCTGTAATGTACAAAAGTCAAGTATTTGCATCAATCAGCGATAAAATAAATAATAAAACAGAAGAATTTCTTTAAATATACCAAAAGATAAAGCATTTGCCCCAAAGGAAATACAAAAAGCAATTAACTATTTAAACCTTTGAAAAGCTCAAGTTGTAGACAGGGTTGCATCAAAAATAACGAAGAAATTACCGCAGAAAGTTATAATGTTGATTATTTATATATGTAATGAAGGCGTTAGGGAACAACATTGGCTGAAACTAAAACGTGCTGAAGTTATCCTAATAATCAAACCATGTAAAGTAGAATAACACCGTCCAATAAGTTTACTTTCCGCCACTGTTAAGAATTCGTTTAAAGACTAAAACCGATTCGAACACAAAAGTATGAATACTGCTTCACCACTAATCAATAACATTCAACAATGCAGAAAACTTATACAATATGCATTATAAACGAATAATTCGAGCCCAACGAATACTGTACCTCAGTATTCTCGGAGGTTAGCTAATACCTATATAATTTGGCCTAGAGGATTATTGTTTAAAATCGAGCAATACCTCCCTATCACACTTAAATTTGATAAAGTCCTATTTAAGAAACAGAAAATTTATAGTTTTGGAGTGTCTTAAAACAGCGTCATGGGATCTCTGCTATATTTATATATACAGCAGGCGTTTCAATTAACGGAAATACCACCACTGATGACGCTGTCATCCTTGTATTACATAAACACAGCAAGACCACACAAATCAAATAAAAACCCGGCTCAACCAATTTAATATTAAGATAAATGAGACTGGATCTATCTAAGTAAATTTTACACTCACAAGAGAGCAGTGTTTACAACTAAATTTAAATAACAAAATCATATGTACCCCAATCTTCACGCACTAGATATCTTGCCAGTTACCTGGATAATACACTCAGTTAGAAGGATTATGTAATCAAAAAACGTGAAAAAATATGCCTACAGTTAAAAAAATTATATTGATTAATTGAAAAAGGCCCAGCCCGTCTTTAAAAAAAATCTCTTTACAAAGCGATAATGATACCTATTTTGATGAGTTTTTAGAATTGAGCTTTGGAGATGTACAATACACCGAAAATCCAGAAAATTCGGTCAAAATCACTCCGAATAACAAACGCACTATGATATGCAAGCAGTCAAATGTTACGTACATACCCGAATCTTATATAAAAAGTCATTAAAAAAGCATCCGACATTACGACAAGCTAAAATATCATCCAAGTGCCTCAGTTTAGCTACTGATAGAACCTCAGCTCAGTAGAATCCATTTATTAGAAAAGAGAGCTCATAGCTCTTATGCCAGCATGTTGACCCATAGAATTATATATTCTGCAATAAAAAAAAAAAATTGTTAATTACCACATAGGTCGCTGTCTATATACTATTCATATATGCAAATATATCCTTTTGCTAAGCAATCCGTGTTATTCCTCACTGAAGTTTTAGTAACCTACATGATAACTAGCAAAGTATTTGTACTGTTTAATATTAATTTTTATTATTATGGAGTGACCTGGTTATTCCTATATCTCAAAAACTTTAAAGAAAGTTTTAGGTACTGACTGAAGTACATCTTAAAGAAATGGTAAATTATTTCAATTTTAATTTTGAACTTTTGTGGGTTTATAACAACGAGAAAAGGTGAGATATTAGAATATTCTAAAAACAGTTACAAATGTGCCCCATGGTGTATTCTGCACCAAATGTAAACAATTTGTTGGCATCTTTATAGAGTAATGTCACAGGAGTAAATAAAATAATTTATACATATGGGGAATATTGGTATCTTTATAAAAATAGTAGAGAGTTGATACAAAATGAAAAAGATGATGTTGTTATACATAGGCTACAACTATTTTCTACAGCAAATGACTACTAAACTATAAAAGGTATTTATAAAAAATAACGTAGCACATGCCATTATGTATGACATTTTTGCTATATTAGCAATAATAAAGAAAACTGACAAAATTGACGAGAATTTAAAGGTTCTTAGATATCATATAATGGCATATGGCAATTATTATCTTCAGAAAAAAAATAGGTTTTAGACATCTTTCTATTAAAAGACGGGAGCACGGGATAAAATTTTTGGAAACAACCCACACACATATGTTTTTATAATTTGTCAAAAAGCCATTTGCAGAAAAGTCAATTAGCAGGAAATGTACTATTGCAACCCCTAAAATTGCAAATTTAAAATTGTAAAGTATTTGGATAAGATTGCTGATAATGAAATTTTGATAAGTTATGCTGCATCTTTCCACAAATACATCATATTGTTTCAAAAAATGGTTTAATAATTAATATTGGAAACTGTCATAATACCTACAAGACATCGGAAAAGAAACATCATAAGAAATATAAGTGAATAGACGTAAGTGAAGTTGAATATACAAAAGGAATGCTACAAAGACAGTATTTATCTTTTTATACAAGAACAAAATATTATAGAAGCGACTAAAACAGAAAACCTGTTGTAATAGTTGTAAAAAAAGCGTTTATCTAAGTTGCTCTAGTGAAGTACGGGCAGTTTAGGAACTTAATTTTAAACAGCAGGTATTATTTTAATCCCATCGAGTTATTAAAAGCTCCTACAATAGGGACGCAGAAAGGTAAACGTCAATTTGACACGGATGCTATAACCTATTCTGTCAACTGAGCGTTAATTTAAGGATTTCCATTTTTTTGCAGTCATATTCAATTAAAAACTGCATTAAAGTGGTTAAAGAACACTCTAAAAATGAAAAAGAAAAATACCTATCGAGCTTTCCGCAGATTATTTCGGTTGCCATAACCGTCCAAATAAGACCACCCTTGGTCACATTGGTTCTGTTAGTGATATGCGAAAGAGTGAATCACCCAAAAGTGTTCTCATATAGGCATATATTGCTGCGGTTAAGGAAGTATGAAAGAGGACCTAAAACTCTCAATGACTCGTCAATCGCAAAAATTAGGCATTTCGGAGACCAGTTTACGTCGTATTAAGCACAAAGATTTGAATTTAAACGCTTACAAGGTCCAACTGACTTAAGAACTCAAGCCAATTAATCATTGCAATCGACATATGTCCCCTGATTGGCTCCTCTAACATCGTGCAATTGATCCGAATTATTCTTCGAAAATTATCTTCAGCGATGAGGCGCATTTCATATTGAATAGACGGTGAAAAAGCAAAACTGTCGCATTTAGGCCAACGAAAATCCAAGAGAACATCAAGAATAACCAATGCATCCTTAAAAAGTGACTGTTGGTGTCCTCTGTGGTCAAAAGGTGTCACTGGAGCATTTATTTTCTAAAATTAGGCTGGAAATGTTGTTACTGTTCATTTTAAGAGATACCGCGGCATGACTAATGACTATTTATTCTCGAAACTTAGTCAAACTGACATAAATGATGTTTATTTCCAACAAGATGGCGGATCGTGCCATTAATTGCAATTAAAGTTCGGTGAACGTTGAATTTCGATAAATGAAAATGTCAATTGACCTGTTTGTTCGTGTGATTTGACATATTTAGCCTTTTTGGTGATTATATCTGAAATACAAAATCTACCAGCCACTATTTTAAAAACAACATAATTGCCATTGAAGCGACTCTATGTGAAAATGGCATCGAAAATTTTGACCATCATACCGACGTCGGTAAAGACAATAATGGTAAACATTTGAGCGATATCATTTTTCATACATAAATGGCAAACATGAATGTTTAAAATAAAATAATCTACTAGTTTATACAATCATTACTGTAGTTTCGATAAACATTTATTTTCCTGCGCCTGAATTGGCGGACCTCGTATGTTCAGTTCGATACAACTTTTTAGAACAATTATTATTTAATTTATTGCTTTAGATAGTACTTTTATTTTTTCTTAAAAATTACATATATGACAAATATTTTTTACATAAAGAAAAATTTTTTAACGTCAAGTGCTCAAAATTATAACAAGACATTAAGTCATGGGTCACTAATGTGTTAAGTAATAAATTCGGTTGATTAGATAAAGCCACATTTTTAGCAATAGTCAATTAAACCAATTAGTGATAACATAAAATAATGTGACCTTTTAGTGGTCTTTTAATAACTGATTAAAATAATTATTACACAAGCTCAAAAAATAAATGCTCACGTTTCTTATATATCTCAAGAAATATTGTCACAACAAAAACAATTATTCTGATAAACGTACTGCATTACTTAGGTAAGCGGTTTCGACTCATTAAAATTTATGCCGTTAAAATTCAAAATAATAGAAAGCACATGGTGAAAATATTATGCAAAATTATTCACAAAATATGTTTCAATGCTTTGTCGGTAGAACTTATAATTTTCAAGAAATTTAATGTAGTAGATAGTTCCTTGTATGTTATGTAAATACATGCCTTATTAAATTAGTTTTACTGATGACGTTTGCCTTATTATAATTTTGAGAAAATGATAACTCTGGTTATAAATACTATCGCAGATTAGTCGCACTGAAAATATCTACTATAGTTGCGGAGAATTTATGGAAAACTGATTGATACTACGAAAAAGGTATTAAAATTTAAATTGAAGCGAGTTTTAAATTACGGCTTGGGCAGGTTGTTATCATCACTCACTTGCCAGGGAGGATAACTTTAAAGAGTTTTACTTCTAGATCGTTCTTTTTTGTTCTTAATGTCTATGCTGCCGTTTACCCTTGTAAAGTGGTCTAGAAATAAAAGAAGAATAATCACAAGTTGTTTTAAAAAACATGATAAGGAAAGCGATGGTAATATTTTAACGGAACTCAGTTGCCTTTAAAAAAAAAGCGCCCACCCAAGTTACAGGTTAGCTCTTTTTACTATTTATTAAATGCTTAGAACACTAGAATTACTCGTATAAACTACATACAATTTAGGAGACGTTGCAACTGATCATTAGAGACTAACTGGCTAGTATAATTAAAAGTCGAAAAATAACTGTGTCGACCAACCAAGCAACACAATTACCGTATAAAACTGTGATTGATGAAATATTCTAAAAGCTCTTATACATTTTAATAATTCTTTTGAAGTTACACACCTGGCAAGGCGTCTTATTTAAAAACTAATTAATGCAGTGGAAGGGTATGTGGTACCATGGTTATGAGCTTTGCTCCTCTGTCCGCAAACCCGGCGTGGGTTCGAATCTCACTTAACCCATGGGTGTACACGATGTCCTAGTTTAAGTCCTAGTATAAGTGCATGCTAGTAGGCACAACAAGCCATCGAGACTGCAGTGCCAGCATCGTAATTAAATTTTTAATTTTAGGCATGCTTAAATTACTTTAAAAATAACTGAGTTTGTTTTTAACTGTTAAATAAAATTTTCAGTTGTGCATCATCTGCTTTTCTATTTTTGATGCATGGTTTATTAACATTCAAAGCCTGTAAGGCGTGGGGAATTTTGAATCTCATTATTGAATTCCTTTTTGACCTTATGTACGGGGGTCAGAAGGTCACATGGATGACTTGTTTCGCTTTCTAAAGTTGCCTTTTTTAGATTGTACATCCAACTAGTTTTATTAGAAGTTACAACTAAAATATAAGTTATTGGCCAACAATCTCTATTGTAATTATGAACTAAAAAGGTGTAATTTTCTAAGACTACAGTAGCAGCGTAATAATGTAAATGTTCAAATAACAATATCCAACAGGAAATAAAAATAACTACTACTTGCTACTTTTTGGCTAACGCAGTGTAAGTTCTATTTTGATAGTTCGCTAAGTGTGTTTATCTTTTTTAGTAGAGGTCTGAAAATACGATTGTAAGGCTATTGTATAGATAAAAAGTAATAAAAGTAAGGCTATTTATAGAATAAATAATAAAGTCAAAATATTTATAGTATGTATTGCCTAAAAGCCATAATTAGGCAATTTTTTAGGTTGTATTGCCTAAAAGCCAAAAAGGCGGTATATGTGTATCTTCACGATAAAATAAACCCCGAATACGGACCGCAGAAAGTAATGCAGTTCTCAAAAGTTTTTTTTATTTTAATGTTATTTTCCGTTTTAATTCATTTTCCGAATCTACCTTGATATTTATTTGATATTTTATTATTATTATTAATTATAATTAAAATATATAATTTTAGGTATGACTCTGCTATACTTTTGCACGTGGTCTGATCCAAAAATATTTGGCCACATAAAACAAAAAATACCGTTAAAATAATAAAAAATTTATAAAGCTTTATTTAAAAGAATCTCGCACGTCTTTCAACATGGTTGTCACTATCCCAATACTTTTCAAAGTTTGTATTGAAGTAATGAATAACTTCCTGGTCATATTGGCCCGATTCTTGTAGACGATTGGAATACTTTAAAGGACATTTTAGTGACAGCAAACAAAATATGCGGTACAAAAAGTGAAAAAGTTCAAAGAAGAACCATAATAAAGATTAAGACAAAAAAAGCTTGGTAAGGTTCAAAAGAACAAATACAGACGAAGATCATGAAACATACTGACAGAAAAGAAAAGGAGCAAGGTAAACCGTAAAAAGAGCAAAACTAAATGTCTAAAAATAATATATATATATATATATATATATATATATATATATATATATATATATATATATATATATATATACATATACAGGACGCACTAGAAAAACTACAAAAAGTAATCAAAAGCATATACAACAACGTAACGCAAATGGTTATATTTTAATGGAAAGGAATTGGAAGAGTTTAGAATAGAAAAGAAAGTCAAACAAGGCGACAGTTTAAGCCTACATCTTTTTGCAGCCTGCATGAACATAACAAAAAAATCTGGTGTGAACATCACACGACTTTCCTTATCCTATTATTATATACCAGAGAAGCCTGATCTAGACGCCAGGCAGTCGTGTAGAACATTTCACATGTTTTGCGTACATTTAACACTACAAACAATAGAAACATTGGGAGGAATTTCCCTTGTAATCAAAATATTTAAATAATTCAAAAACGGTTAAAGTTAGAAGGGTGATTTTGTGAGACGAATTAGCAAATATAGTTGTGAATCGGTTGCAGCGTCTAGGAGGAATTACAAGTTTCGTTAGGGAGATAAGACAAATATATATTAGATTATACCGGGTCCATCGTCTCGGCCCTGCACTGCTCTCGTCCTGAAATTTGTTATTTTAAAAAAGGACGAGGGGAGAGTCAATCGTCTCGACCCTGCGCTGCTCTCGTCTAAAAACTTGTTATTTTAAAAAAGGGCGGGGCGCGAGTCCAACACTAGAAAGCTGATTAAAATAAACAGCACAAGACAATAATTGACTCGTACTTAAAATTTTGCTACGTCACTGAAGGTAACCGTACGAGCTCGGCCGCACAGCCTATCGCCTGCGTGCTCGCTCCTAGCGGCCAAGCGCTCCCCCCGTCCTCCCGCAGTCGGCCCGGTAGCTCTCAGAGCGCGCTGTGATTGGCCCGTTTAATTAATTTTTATTCGGCTATAACTTATTTATTTGACCTCGGATCAAAAAATTTTATGGTAATTTTTTGTTCGTCTCGGTCTGATCTATCCGTTAATATAAATTTCCCGAAACATTTTATGAACGCCCAGTATGTTAAAAATCTATTTTACCAACTTTTATTTTAAATTCATGTTTATCTAATGATAACAAATCATTTTTATTCTCATGAATTTTTTGAATCTTCAACCGTTTAGATTCGCGACAGCTTTCCGGCCAATTTTGCTACCTTGCGACCAAACGACTCTGCAGATTTTTACCAAAAGCTTCGCACTGCGTCCCCTACCTACAAGTAACTTGCATACCAAATTTCAAGTCTCTAGCTCTTACGGTTCTTGAGATATCCTGTTTACTGACAGACCGACACACACACACACACGAACCAATGGCTCAAACCAACTTTTTTGGTGTCCTGAGACTATTTTTCGCCCAGAAATGTGAAAAACTGGGTAGGTCAAATTTCCGCCGATTACATTACTTTCCTTATTATAGGATAAGGAAAGTAAAAAATAAACAAATCTAAGAGTACGATTCTACATACCACAAAAAAAATAAAAAACAGTCATAAGAATAGATGGTCAACAACTAGAGTTAGAAAAATACGAACACCCAGGTACTATGATCAATAAATAGGGTAACATAGATCAATAAATACGAAATAGAATAGCTAAAGCAAACAGAGTCTACTACCAATAAACAATGTCCTAGTAGAAAAAAAAATTAAACACCAAAACCAAATTACAAATATACAAAACCAACAGACCTACACTTAACTACGGGTTAGAAACGTGGACGATGTTGGATAAGCATAAATCCAAAATAACATCTACAAGATACCCTCGAAATATAGTAGAAAAAAACTAGAAGGGACAGAATACGCAATAGAAGAGTTAGATACGAACTAGACTTAAAACCTCTAGTAGAAGAAATAGAGGAAAAACGACTAAGCTGGTTCGGCCATCCAGTTGGAATAGTGTAAGAAAAAATATCCAAGAAAATGTTCAACATGAGACCCGAAGGAAGAAGAAAGAGGGGCAGGAAGAAATGTATTTTCATTTGTAATATTCATTTGTTCTGTTCTTTAAATAGCTATCCAATCATTTATATACTTTGTTAATTTGTATGTAACTGATTAGTAGTAGTTTTTATGGCAACTATGACTCTTTTTACCTTTTGATAATAGCTATGTTAGTCTTCTTTTGAATAGTTTCTCACTTACCGACTTATCTTATTCTTCAATGTTTTCTTTAGTGTCATCATTTAAATTCAATTTCTGTTTAATCTTGGACCGCACGTTGCACAATTAATTGTTGTTTTTCTTTTGTTCGAATTTGTAATCTGTAGTCTGAATTTACAGAGCCAACTTTTCAAAACTTTAAATTTTTTCAGTTCCTTTAATAAGTTTTAAACATATATAATTTCTTGTGAAACTATATGCAACATAATCTACCTTTTATATTAAATAACTAAGATACTTATTTTTGTTTCAAACAAGTGGGAACGTGTATCTTGGAAGATAACGTGATTTGTGTATCTACGTCTTATCCTCCGAACCAACAGGGTTGCTTGTGTTATCTCTCTTCGGGCTATTCTGGATCCCAATTGACGCCACCTATTCATTCCCGCAAGAACGGGGAACAATTCGATCCGACATCCATAACTCTTGTTCCCTTAACAGCCATTAAATTACGGAAGCGAGGTAAGGATTGAAACGGCGCCATAATTTCGCATAACCGCCATAAAGACGCGGCCGTCTATCGGGAGTTATCGGGGTGTCTCTGGACCTCACCTGCCGGCGGCGTAGGCGCGCGATGTCTTTTTTGTGCAGATTTTGTTTGTTTTCGGCCTTGTTTCCCTTTCGGCTGAATATGGGGCGGCCGGCCTGAATTATGCAGCAAAGTTCTCCTGGAATTTAAATAGTTATTTTATTATTCCCTGGGCGCCTATTTGTTCTCCGGCCCTTCCTGCACTAGCAACAACGCTTTGCGCCGTTCAGGGAGCGCGCGAGTCGGTTTCGTAGGCTGACCTGCTGAATTAGTAAGCGCATCGAGTTGTGGAAGGTGAAATCGAATGTAGTTTCGAACACCAGCACCCCCCTGTTGCTATAAAGTTGTCGTTATCTTAGCAATTCTTTAAATGTTCGTAGCTTGAAAAACTAATTATATTTTCAATTCGTTTTTACTTAATATACCGTTATGTAGGAAGGACCAGGCATTTTCGATACTCAACAATATTTGATTTTTTTTATTAGAGAATTTTTTTGTATATTGGTTTCTTCGTGTTTCTTGACAAAATACATTTTCTTATTTATTATTTTAGTTAAGGATCCCATTTAACTTTAAAAAATGTACAGAACCATATAGTTTATCTTAAAGACTGTTATTAAATCAATAAAGTTGCTACAATATATGTAATCTACTAATTAAAGATTAGTATTATTTACTTGGTATTAATATAAAAATACCGTCTTCAATATTTTCTATAGCTTTGAACATATCGCAATTTTCTTATCTACCACTGTATTGAAATTGAAATTATTTCAAGGCAACTCTCTTGCTGAGAGGGTTGTTGTCTTCAAATAGTGCTTAAATTATTAGCATACTTGGAATTGCGTTGGGAGTAATGATTATAAAATAGGCATTTAAAATTGAAAAGGTTAATATCTGAAAGAATCTAAAGTGACTAAATGCGATGTTGCTAAATATATGCAACATGGATAAACTTATAAGCGGTACAAAACTCTACAAAGAAGTTTTCGAAAAGCAAGTATCTTTAACCATGGAACTGTTCATTAGCAATCCAAATTTAACATTGAGTACTGGGTAAAAACAACATGCCAGGAAAAATGTTAATAAATTTCTTATAATAATTATATAATGTGAGACAAACACAAGATCAAATACATCAGCACTACTTCTTCAGAAATAAACAATCGCCAAGAGAAGCTAAGATCGGTTACAGAAAACATAGACTGCAATTGGCAAAATCCTGTGCTTAGTGACGAGTCCTCCTTTTGGATATGGCTTTTTAGAGAACAGGCCTCAATAATGAAAAGGCGGCTTTTACTGCAAAAGCGAGTTAAGCATTCCGTTGGGGTCTATGTTTAGATTTGGTATTTGCTGAAACAACTTTGCTACTATACCGATAGAGATTTCTATCGTTACATAAAAATGATTTTGTAACTATGGTGACAATCGTGAAAAGATAATCTAAAACACTAAAGTGTTACAGCAAACAGTATTTAGAACTTAATTTAAGGGTTTCAATTACCTAATGATAATTCTCTCGAAAATGTATGATTTTTTGGGAAACATAAATATTAAGGGAGAAGAATGTCAGGTTTAAAGCAGCTGTATTAATGAATTATAGCTACAGCTACCCAATTATTTTATCAAACCATTCGTTACAAGTATACCGCAATGGTAACTGAATTACGTACTAAGCAAAAGTATAAAATACATCCTTCTTCTTCTTCTTCTTAGCCTCTTTACAGCCAGTGTCGGACATAGGCCTCTCCTCTCATTTTCCATTCTTCTCGGTTTTTTGTCTCTCTTGCCCATGTGAGTCCGGCTGTACGCTTTAAGTCGTCTTTCCACCTGGTCTGAGGTCTACCTCTTGATCTTTTTCCCAGCCAGGGTCTCCGTTCTTGTATCTTCTTATTCGATCGGTCGTCAGATTGCCGCATAATATGTCCGGCCCATCTCCATTTTAGGCTTGCTATATGTTCTTTTACATCAATTACTTTTGTTTTTTCTCTAATGTATTCATTCCGTATCTTATCCTTTATCTTTATATGTAACATCTGACGCTCCATTGTTATGCCTTTTGTTCTTTTCAATGTCCAGGTTTTGCTCTGTAAGAACGGTAATACGCATTGATTATATACATTTCTTCTTAGCCTTAGAGGAATTTTTTGTTAGTTAGATGTTTCGTTGTTTTCCAAATGCCGCCCATGCCAGTCTAATTCTTACTTCAATTTCTGCAGTTTGATTAGGTTTTCGCATTGTATCACTCTGTCTATTATATATATATATATATATATATATATATATATATATATATATATATATATATATATATATATTATCACTATATCTACATAGTAAAATCTTTTGTTTCCTATCCTTATGTCAAGTGGGTTATGGTCATTTGTTATGGCTTTTGTTTTCTTTTCATTTAGTTCTAGTCCCACTCTTTCGGATTTTTCATTGAGATCGTTTAACATTTTTTGGATGTCTTCGATATTGTCTATATTAAGACAACATCTTCGGCGTATCTTAAGTGATGTAGTCTCTCTCCGTTTATCCAGCTCTTTAAAGATCTCTTCCAATGCGGCATTAAATAGTTTAGGACTCATTGGATCGCCTTGGCGTACTCCTCGTTTTATAGGTATGAGTTTCGTTGTTTCGTCCTCTTCTATTGTCATTTTCGTATTATTATAGATCGATATTATTAGCTGTGTATATCTATAGTCTATTCTATTGTTGATCAGAGCTTTTTCTACCGCCCAGGTTTCAATACTATCAAATGCCTTCTGATAGTCTATGAATATTAAATAAAGCGTTAGATTATATTCTGTGGCTTTCTCAATAAGCGTTCTAATCGTTAGCAGATGGTCACTGGTACTAAAGTTTTTCCTGAAACCTGCTTGTTCTATCGGTTGATTAGCTTCCAGTTTGTTTTCTAGTCTGTTGATTATTATTCTAGTAAATAGCTTATATCTGCGACAATAGTGATATTGGCCGATAGTTATCTAGCATTTTCTTGTCGCCTTTTTTGAACAATAGTATTGTTACGGAATTATTACAACTGGTTGGTATTTGTCCTTCATCTAAACCGTTATTTAGCAGTAATTTTAAAATTTGTATAACTGTTTTGTCTCCTTCCTTTATTAATTCAACTAGCACTTCATCTGCGCCTGAGCTTTGTTATTTTTCATGTTTTTCAGAGTTGATATAATTTCTTCTTCCGTTGTTTCTGGTATTTCCTCAGAGTTGACGTTGAGAACTTTTCTCTTTACATTTTCTTTCATCTCTTCTGGTATATCATTTTTTGATTCGTACAGTTAATTTTTGATAGTAGTTTTCTATTACTCTTAGTATTCCGTCTCGATCCTTTATTTCTTGCCCACTTTCATCTTTTAGATTATTAATTGTTATTTTTCCAAAGCTTTTTTTGATTGCTTTCATATTTTTGTTTTCTTCTATTATTTGTTCTATCTGTTGTTTTGGTTTGTCTTCGTTGATTGATTTTTTCAGAGTTTTATTAGTTTCTATGTACTGAATCGTGTTTCTTTTATCCTCTCTGAATAATTTTCTTCTTTCTTCGAATAGTTGTTCCGTTTTCTTGCTCAAAATTTTTTCGCTCTTGTTTTTTTTTTTTTAGCTACCTTTTGTGCCGCCTCTGTTATAGTTTTTATCAAAATATCATTGATTTCATCTATGTTTTTGTGACTTAAATCCCTGTGGCTTTTTATTGCTTTGTTTGTTTCATTTTGATATTTTGTTTTATTTTCTCGTAGGATTCGCGCGTCTATTTTATTTTCTTGTCGTTTGTCGTAAATCTTTTTCTTTCCATTTTCTTGTTTATTTCTATTCTCGCCCTTACTATTCTATGGTCACTTCCTGTGTTGATGTTATTTATGACTGTTACATCTTTTACAATTTTTTTTCTGTAGATAGTGTACAATCTATTTCATTGTTTATTTCACGATTCGGGCTAACCCATGTCCTTTTTCTATGAGGTTTATTGTAGAAGAAAGTGTTCATTGCATATAATTGCTCTTGTTCTAGATAATTTACTAATGTGTTACCGCTTTCATTTCTTGTACCTGGTCCAAATTTTCTTGTCTTATTTTCGTTGGGGTCTAATCGGCTTCCTATTTTGGCGTTAAAGTCTCCCATGACTATAGTATAATGACATGGGTTTTCATTTATTGCGTCGGTTACCTCTTCGTAGAAGGTGTCTATTGCTTCTTGTTCATATGTGGATGTTGGGGCATAAACTTGAATAATTTTTAGTTTACAGTGTCTTGTTATTTTTACAATAATATATGCCACTCTATTTGATTTTGCATTATATGTTAGGATATTATTAGTTATCTTTCTATTTATTATAAAGCCAACACCTCCGATGTTTTCTCGTTCCTCCTCATTTATTCCTTTGTAGAATAGTACATTGTTTGATCTTAATGTTATGCATTGTTCGCCTTTTCTTCTGATCTCGCACAGCCCCATTATGTCCCATCTCATCTGCTTCAGTTCTTCTTCCAGTTCTTCTACTTTATCGTCTGTGCTCATTGTTCTTATATTGTACGTCATTATTGCCAGGTTCGTCTTTCTGTGACAGCCTTTCCTAACGCAGGTATTCTTAGCACCTCTGTCCTTTCCCCTGCTTGGTTGCTGTCGTGACCAAGGGTTCCAGGACTGCTGCGGACTGAGGGCCTTTTCTCTTTGTGTCTGTTCATCATTTCTTTATGAAACGCCACGCTTGCCAGGCGTGTTGGCGAGTGGTCTAACATTTTCTCAGAGCATGTTTTACAGTTATACGCTGTTCTCGGTCGCCAGAGCCTCGTCTGTTATCTAGCAGGGGTGTTCCACCACTCTTGCAGGTGAGGTTGACGTTCGGGCTGGTTTGACCTATTACCTTGCCCCTTACATCATATAAAGGCTTAAATGAACAACATTATATTTCAGCTAATGGTATGTAGGTGAAGTAAGGACCATATTCTAACATCACTAAATGTATTATCTCCTAATAATTTTTATTATTTTAAATCTTTCAAAGATTCTATATATTTAAAACCTTCATGCCTTAATGCTACTTTAATAGTAAATACATTGAGAATCTCAATATCTATTACTGCCTATTCGAAGTTCAGATAGAACGAGTTAAAAGTTGACTCACTGTAAAACCAACCCAAACTACTATATGCTCTTAAACTAGAACAAAATACATTAATAAATGACGCGATGAGAATACAAAAACAAATTTTAAGAAAGAAAATAATTATAATAATCTGCTACAATAATAATCTAAGATGGTAACAAACATAAATATTATTCTGCATATGAATCATTACGTTGACATATACTTTTTAGCAAAAACAAAGAACAGGGAAAATAAGACAAAATCTACTACAAACACGTCCTTTTTATAGCAAAAAAGATTACTCGTGCATAATAAATTTCATTAAAATCAACATACGTATCCAGTCTGACCAATCCAAGAGAAGAAAGGAAACCATTCTTTGAAAATGTTTCGGTTATATTAGATCAGATATCTAATATATGTTTAATAGGTAATCTTAATTTACGAGTTGAACATATATCAATATTCAGTGTAATGTACAGAATAATAATATTAAACATGAAATGTACACTAAAAATTAAGTACCTTCTTCCCACAAAAATGGAAACATAGGCCTTTATAATCTATAAAATCACGAATATAAACAAACATTCTTATCAAACCTATGTCAACTAGTATTAGGTAAAATTAGATAAAATAAAATTACGGACCAGATAACAAAGAGCGTAAAACTTCACTGTAGTTTACAAAATTGGAAACTGTAAATTATAAATCTCCGACTATGCTAATGATATTGCCTTAACATTTAAAACCAAGTATGATTTACAACAATTTCTACTAAAAGCAACCACAGAACAATTTAGTAAGTAAATTTCAAGTCCGAAAAACGCAATAATTGGCCATTTCTATAATCCCACTACAGAACAAGTTGAAAATTAATGGAGAATCAATAGAGCGCAGGTTATGCCATTTAGATATCTTTGAATTAATATTTCTCATAACAGCAATATTAAAATTTTAGAATAGAACGAGAAGAAGAAACTAGGGATAACGTCTAAAGTATGAAAGAAGAAAGACTAGCGCAGAAGATCCGATCACATAGATATAAGGCAACAACCAGGAAACTACATAAACAATGGTATAAAGGCGGAATATCTTTGTTGTAAGATAACAGGAAAAAAAAAGAAAGAGAATGAGGAAGGAGCTATAGGACAGAGCTAAACCCTAATTTTACCTACCCTATTTTCTATTAACGCTGTCTTCCTTCTCTCACCCTAAGATCCTGTCTTCCTAGTTTCTATCTGCTAGTCCTCTACTTTCTGTTGTCTCGTCTATATCGTGTCTCCACGATTTCTGTTGTCTCCCATTTTTCTTCTTTCCAAAGAGTTTTATTCTGGTACCTTCTTTATTCATCTGTGGTCGTCGCTTCTTCATAAGTGTCTATACCATTTTCGTTTTTTTTCTATAGTGTCCATTGCGCTTTTTTCTACTCCTATTTTATTTCTTATCTCTTCGTTGCTTATTTGGTCCATTTGTGTTACTCCGAAGCATTTTTTCCAACACTCCATTTCTGCCACGTTGATCTTAGATATATTATTTTTTTTGTTTGTGGTTCGGGTTTCTGCATCCTATGTCAGAATGCTTTCTATCATTGACTTTTATATTCTCTTGTTGTTGTTTTTGGTAATATGTTTGTCCCATAGAATTGCGTTTAGTTGTTTTATATAATTTTCCGTTTGTCTCAGCCTGGTCTTTATTTCTTCCTCCGATGTATCATCATTGCTCGTTATTATACTCCCTAAGTATTTATATTTGTTCGCTTCCTTCATTGTTATACCGTATTCTATTTTTAGATTTTTTATCCTTTCTTCTCTTATTGTTAAGTATTTTGTTTTTTCTAGGTTCATCTCCAGTCCTGTTTTCGAGTATTCCTCTGTTAGTTTTCTGGTCATATAATTTAAGTATTCCTCATCTTGCATTATGACCACCTGGTCATCCTCAAAACTTAGTTTTCTCTCTCTGGACTCTTATTCCTTCGAACTTCTGTTTCCATTTCTTTATAGCTTGTTCCACATATATTTTAAAGAGTGTTGGGGATGTAGCCTTTGAGCTTTTGAAATTTATTACTGAGTTTGTTTCCATTTTTTACAGCTACGGTGTTGTATTTGTAGAGATCCTATACTGCTTTAATTACAAGACCTATATTTACACCTACCTCTTCTATTGCCTTCCATAATTGTTTTCTTGGCACAAAATCGTACGTCTTTTTAAGTCAATAAAAGCTAGGTGGATTTCTTTGTTTTTGACGAGTTTCTTTACCATTGTTTATCTGATAGTATATATACAATCTGCACAAGATCTTCCGGTCGTGAACCCGGCTTGGTCTTCGCCAATTTTACCCTGTATGTTATCTTCTATTTTGTTTTTTATTATTTTGCCGTATAATCATCCAATACTCGAAATTATGCTTATGCCTCTGTAGTTCATACATTTCCTCTTGTCGCCTTTTTTAAAGATAAACATAATATACGCTTCTGTCCATTTATCTGGTAACTTCTCTCCAGTTGCCGCTTTCTGGAACATACTTCTACTATCCGATGTAATTTTTCTGATGGGTTCTTAATCATCTCATTTACTGTACATCCTACCCCTGGTGACTTGTTCTCTTTCAGTGTTTTTTAGACTTTGCACTTTTTTGTTAGTTATTTCTATCTGCCTACTATCTTTATTTTGAACTTTCTCTATGTTTCTTTCTTGAAAATGTTATCTATATTTCGTTAGTAATAATTTATAGTACTCTTCCCATTGTTTTTCTGATATACATTAAATACGCGCTCGTTCTTTTGTATTTATTTTTAATGGCTTTATTATCTTCCAGCATTCTGTACTCCGTGTTCCGCTTATATACTGTTCAATGTTCTCACATGTCTTTTCCCATTTTTGTTTTCTTCTCAATTTATCGTTCTTTTCGTTTCTTCATTATTCTATCTGTATGTTTGTAAGTCCTCGTCCAGTTTTGTGTTTAAATATTTCTCGTATAGGGCTTTTTTATTTTATCTGTCCTTTGCTCTTCTCGCTGATCCAATGTTTCTTTCTTTCCTAAGGATTCTAGAGCTGCTTGCTTGATGGCTTTTTTACTTGATTATATTCTTCTTAAATGTTATTGTAGTTAAATTCTGTAAGTTTTTGATCTAGCATTTTTTATACATCTCTCTTACCGACTCGTCTTGTAGCAAGTAAATTTTGAAGTTTTTCTCTTTGTTCGTTTTCTTATGCGTTTCTTCTTCCTTTCCAGTTTTCTGTTTTTGTTTCTGTTTTAAACCGCAGGAATTGCATGTTAGCTATTAACGAGCGTTCCACACTCGGCCCCTCTGTTAACCCTTACGTCTTTTATAATGATTGTAGTGTTGAGTTTTACTATAATATAGTCTATTATGAATTTTAATTTGCCGGTTTCTTACATCCGTGTAAATTTATGTTTTTCCTTGTGTTTATAAAACCCGTTTGTTATCTTGAGATCATTTAATTTTCATTTTTTTCTATTAGTCTTTCCCCAATATCGTTGGTGACATCGTTTCCAAATCTTCCTAACGTATTGTCATTTTCTTTTCTTTCTGTTCTTCCATTTAAATCTCTCGCAATCATAATTTTTTGATTGTTTTTTACTTTCCTTATTTTCTGTTGTTATGTTTTCATAAATTTGTTTTTTTCTTTTATATTAGCGTTATCAGTTGGTCTGTATGCTCCGAGTATCACTGTCTCTCTTTTGAAGATTGTCAAATTTACTTTTATCAATCTCTCATTAACCGGTTCCCACGACGTTATTTTCCTGGTCCATTTTTTACTTATTAATATACTTACTCCTGCTTTTGCTCTTTCTTCCTTCTTTAGCCCGCTCCAACAGTAGATCAGTGTATTTATCTGTTCTATTTTATTTCCTTTTTTGTTTGTCTAGCTTAGTATTAAGATATCTGTGTTTATCTTCTTAAATTGTTGAGCTACTTATGTATCTTTAGTTCTCCACCCTTGAACGTTTCAGGTTCCAAACCTCAGTTTCTGTTTTTGTGTTTGTGTCTTTGGCTGAGATTCAAGCATGGGTTTATTATTTGTTTCAACATAGTACTGGATTTCCACCCGAGGATAATTTCTTGCCTTCTGACTTTCATACTGCCTTTTAACGTTTAGCATGTTTCCTCTTCCATTTTACGTGGATCAGGGTGCTAACTCCTGATACCACGACCCTCCTTTTTTACCCGAGATAGAGAACTACTCAATCCATCCCCCGGTACCGCAGTCAAAATGTACTCATTTCTTTTTATTAAATTAAACACTAAGGTACAGTGCAATGTATTTGAGCTTCTCGTTACAAGATCAACGTGTTTATCAAGACCTTCTTCCACAACTCGAAAAAAAATTGAAGCTCAGGATTTTTAATATACCGGGTGTTCATAAAATGTTTCGGGAAATTTATATTACCGGATAGATCAAACCGAGACGAACAAAAAATTACAATGGAATTTTTGATCCTAGGTCAAATAAATAAGTTATAGCCGATTAAAATTAATTAAACGGACCAATCATAGCGCACTCGGTGAGCTACCGCGCCGACTGCGGGAGAACGGGGGGGAGCGCTTGGCCGCTAGGAGGGAGCACGCAGGCGATAATGGCGAAGGCCGTGCGACCGAGCTCGCACGGTTACCTTCAGTGACGTAGCAAAATTGTAAGTACTAGTCAATTATTGTCTTGTACTGTTTATTTTAATCAGCTTTCGAGTGTTGGACTCGCGCCTCGTCCTTTTTTAAAATAACAAGTTCCGGGACGAGAGCAGCGCAGGGCCGAGACGATGGACACGGTATAATATATATAATAATAGGATAAGGATGATGTTCACACCAGATTTTTTTCGTTAGGAAGAGGTGGTCACCTATGTCACCTACTATTTAATAATGTATACTGGAACTACTCATACTGTCATGTTGCCTCCTTTTTGTTAGTTTTCTTTTAACTCAAATAATTTTTTACAGTAATCCTTATATTTTACAAATTTAGCAACCTCACTAAGAGAGTATGAGCGATATCTGCTCTAATTCTTTCATTTTAGCCAATATTATTGTACTTTATATATATATATAAACCGGAATTGTTACTTCCGAGTTCGTCATTTTTAGTTGCATTTCTATATTAAATATTTAGTTTTATGAGTACTGCAAATTGTGAATTGTATGAAATGATTTCTGCGTAATATACCAACAAGGAAATTTAATTAGAAAACCGTTGTTTGTAATTATCCTTTGGATGTTTATATGTTCTCATTCTGGGAATCCGGTTGACTTTTGTAGCATAAATACATGTTTGTGTAATATGATGCGAATGACCGAGGTTATTAAAATCGCGATCTCGACTTATTCCACGCAGTACACACTTAAAAATGCATTATGTTAAATCTAATGTTTGAATGTAATCTCAATTATCCAACAAATGGACTATTCCACGAAAAACCTGGGCAGACTATTTTAAAAATACGTTAAATAAACTGACAAATCAAACAGAAAAGTCAGTATTATTTAATTAATTGAAATTTATGATTCGAATTTTACTAGTGACGTAAACGTTAGGAACATTTATTATTATATAATCATCGCCTTTCCTTTTTTATTTATACGGTGTGTAGTTCTTAGCTATATTACATTACTTTAGGTGGGAAATTTACTTCTGATTTTTTCTTGAAAAATATTTTTTTGTAGTAAACTGGAAATAGGTAAATCATATTTTTGAAGACCTATCTAATGCAAAAATTTTATTTATGATTTATCAGCAAGAGCAATTTATAACTGAAAGTCAATTATTTCTCTCAAGTTTTAGTTTTACAGCTCCCATACAGTTTAAAACTACATACGACCTGCTCACATTGCACATAATAATAGAGATTCTACTTATCCGTCAATATAGTTAAATATAAATTATCAAACTCCATCACAAATAAATGCAGAAACGTCTCAAAGAATTAATACTTCAAAAAAAAAAAAAAGTGATGAAGAATCGTCAACAACAACATGGTAACTAAAAACATCTAAAAAACAAAAGAGATATAACTCTCCACTAATACGCAACAGATTTTTACTAACATTCAAAAATAATTTCAGGCTCTTTCTCATATTAAATATGACACAAATGCTCAAGAAAGCAACAACAGTCAGCAACAATCTAAAATATTCAAATCACTGCTTATTTTTATACATGAATTTATTAACTATAAGCACACGATTAATTGTTTTTTAAAATTTATAAAAAAACAATTTTACACTAAAGCAAAGAACATCGCACTCACATAAACTTTAGACTTTTACTGAAAATTAATTAACCATCTCAACAAGATAAAATAATTCAAACATCTACTAAATAAGGAAAATAGGGGATATAAAATTGTAATCAGAGATCTTCACGGCTCTTTACCAACAAACTAAATCATAATTGAATTGACCAATCTAAGAAATGTATGCAACATTATTAATATACAATATAGTGCAATAAAAGTTCCTTCTACCTTTACTTACTTACAGGGTTGTATCCAGAAATAGTAGGACTGTTTTTTTTCCGCGCACGCGGAGCGATGGAGGGGGGTCTGCAAGGCCGGATGTTATGGAGGGGAGCCTTGGGAACAGGTTCCGACCTGCGGCGGTCGCCTGCGTTCGTTAGTTGAGTGTGGATCTCCTGTTGTAACGCGTCGTCGTCAGTTGCGATGGAGCGAAATTTGGAGCAGTGGTGCGCCATCAAGTTTTGCCACAAACTTGGAAAATCAGCGACCGAAACCAAGGACATGCTTACGCAGGCCTACAGGAAGGACACCATGAGCCGTTCCTCGATATTTGAGTGGCACAAGTTGTTTCGGGAGGGGAGGAAGCTCGTCGAGGACGACCAACGCGCCGGGCGTCCGTCAACCTCGCTAACGGACGACAATGTGCTGAAAGTTAAGCCACTTTTGAACTCTGACCGACGGTTGGGCATTAAATTAATTAGTGATGAGATGAATCTTTTGTACGGGACAGTCCAACGCATCATCACAGAGGATTTGTCGATGAGAAAAGTGCCACGGCGCGTGGATTGTGAGGGATCTCCTGGCCAAATTCGGCGTTTCTACGTTGTCTCACCCTCCCTACAGCCCTGATGTGGCACCGCCGGACTTCTTCCTGTTTCCCCGGATCAAGAGGCAGCTCAAGGGGCATCGTTTCGACTGGGTGGAAGCAGTCCAAGCGGCAACGACGAGGGCGCTGAACAGCATCCCGGAGGACGACTTCCAGAAGGCGTTCGCGTCCTGAAAGACTCGCTACCAGAAGTGTGTGGATGTCCAAGGGGCTTATTTTGAAGAGTATTAAGTCGATGTACCAGAATGTTCAAATTTTTTTTTAAAAAAATCAGTTTTACTGCTTTTGGATACCACCCTGTACTTTTTGGCGCTGACGGTCATTCTAAGACCATGGCCTCTCTTCCGAGCTTTCCAACTTTTGATACTTGGACAGGCTAGTTATATTTGCGCTTTTCTTATTTCTTTATGCATAGTAAACACTTAACCGAAGTTAAACAAACAAAGACACGTGCAAAATTAAATTTTTAAATAATTTTTCTACATAACTCTCTATACTTTGTGTTAAAGATGGTGAAAACATAATTCCATTTCTTGTCAAGTATCGCCAAAAATATCTGCTAAATACGCTTTATGCGATCAAAACCACTCAGGAAATTAAAGGGGCTGTACAGTCTACATAGATTTGCAAATCCTAACCAGAATATATTTACCACAACTACAGGTCTTTTGAAACAGTAATAAATAAAGAGAAACACCAATAAGACTACCAAGAGACGGAGTATTTTAAGCGCAAAGTGCTTCTGCTAGAAATACCAAATAAAAATACAAAACAACAAATATATATCGATAAAAAGCTTAGTTATCAAAATACCATAATACTGAATATGGTAACCACGGTTATAAATAAATTAACGTAAAAATGGCTTTATCAATACCTATTATGGAATCCAAACGGAGTTACAAATTAAATACCAGAAATAACTATGTTCTGTAACTACAAAAAATTGACGTGCTGCTATAACCCATGCTATTGATAGAACAATAATTAAAATACCACACTATGCAATATGCTCTATAAACCATCTAAATCGGTTATTACTAGAACGACTCTAAATTACTACAAACTGCAATCCTAAAAAACAGACAAACTTCAAAGTACAGTAATTCAAATAGACACTAGTTTCTATCCGTTAACTTTAACAGCAATGCGTTTCCTCACAAAGCATCGGAACGCTATCGAGAAGTACAAAGAATATTTCGAATAACTTCGCATTAAATTCATATCCGTTGAAAACTGGAATGCTAAACATACAAAATGAGGATTGCGTCTAACTACTTCTAAAAGGTGTTATCTGCTACGTGCTATTCCTATCTTAAATATGAAGCAATATACTGGTCTAGTAATCCCAATAAAATTCCAGGTCTATTAAACTACGCAGTAATAAAAGAATACCTAGTACGTCTTTATATATGGAATCAAATTTTATCAACAATATCAACAATGTAAGTTAAGTTTAATTGTAATTAGAAAGACCATCCGAATCCGTTTTTCACATTCTAATTGAAAACTATTTTAAAAATTAGAACCCTATAAATACGACTACAGTTTATTTAAAGGTACTAATACAAAATTCTGAAAATTGAATTCAATTATCACAAAACTGATGACATACCTCGTCATTTAGAAGCGAAAGGTATCAGCAAAATAGCAAAAATGAGAAACATACAGTATACATTAGACTAGCCCATAGGATATATTATAAGAAAAGAAGCGCAACCTTTAAATATTATGTTACTGACTAATTTAGCAAGAACCATACCATATAAGTTTAAAAACCAAACTTTTTGTACCAACAAAGAAGTAAATTTCTTTGTTGAACACCTTGCACAAGTTTTTACAACTCCATAGCCGTGCATAAACCCTAATGCTAAGAAATATATAAAAAAAATTCACAACACCATGTTTATTATCTTTTCCTATTAAGTCATTTTTGTGGGTTGAAATAAAATAAAAAAATAAATATTATGTCCTATGAAATTTTTCGGTTGTAATTTTATCATTGGACACATTTTACATAACTTATGTACTTAGAAACATTTTAGTTCCGCTCGCTACCATCTATTACACAATATTACGACTTTGCTACCACCCAAACCAATGAAAATGTGACTTAATTATAATGATAATCAAAGATGGTGCAAGACACATTGACTTTATTAGCAAATGGATGAAAAATGGCACATTCGTGCAAATGAAAATAAGGTTCCTCGGTCCAAACAAGTGAAATATTTGAAATTGCATCTGGACCAACAACTTACTTGGAAGGTGTACGTAACCAAGAAAAGGCAAGAAATTGATATTAAATTTAAAAACCTAACTGGCTCTTAGGTCGAATTTCTAGTCTTTCGACTGAAAATAAATTATACAAGACAGCGTACTGGACACGTTACTGAACCTAATGTACTACTAATATTTCAATTTCTCTGACGATATAGTAACACTATTTATTAATAAATCGCCAGTGTTACAGTTTCAAATTTGTAAAAATAACTGGCGTTACTCCAAAAGTAGAGTGACAAATGGAGAATACGAGGTGTGTTTAAGTTCTAAGGTTTCAAAATTTGTTTCTGAAAAGTACTTACCCAAGAACGATGAAACTTTTGTTACTCGCATTATTAGGTCATCATGTAAACATTTAACATTTATAACGCCTTAACCGTACGTCTCACTCAATTGTCGGTAAACTTCAATCGGTATCACACTGCGCAAGAGGAGCAAACAGATGATTACACGTTGTTCTTAAACACTGGACGTAGTCTTAAGTATATATAGCAATACTCGTTCCAATGGCGGTAATTCAACTTTTGTACATTGTATGCTGCTATCATTTGTACTAAAAATTTAGAAATATTTTCGGCATATTAACCGCATCTTTCTACTGCATAGAAATTAGAGACTTTAGAATTTAAACGCAGCTCGTAATAATTAATAATAATAAATTAATTAAAGTTATAGTGCCAATAAGCACAACACATATCCACAAGGAGCAATCAGTAAGACTGCTGTACCACTACAGAAGGATTTTATCTTGACCAGAAACTCACTCATACATCACGTATTAGAATTAAGGAAAAATATCTGTATCTTACAGTTAAACAAATGACTGGACATACAGTATGCAGCTCTGTGGATATACAAATCAATCAAAAACTTTATATAATATGGAGAACGCGCCTTGGTATGATACCAATCAAACCTTTAATGTAGATTTGAGGATTCCATATGGACACAATAAAATCGTAAGAACAGTAATCGCTTACAATTCCATTCAAAGAGCCACAACAACAATACAGTGGGTCAACTAGCTCACAAATTAGCAACTTATCAAACACTCAAGCGTTACTGGCTAGAAGCTCTTGTCTCGGAACCCAACTGGGATGTGTCTTTAAATTGTATTGAGAAATAACATCAATGGTAGGATTTCCTTCAAGTTAGTAGCATATATGTTTATATATAATTTATTTGTTACCCATATATATTCTTCACAAATGTATTATTGGTAGTATTAAAATGTGACATATAATTTTACTTTCCATATTTTCAATCATAAATTTTGAAAAATCGTTTCAAAGGAAATAAAAGGGAGAAATATATTTTTTGTCCAAATAAAAATTGCCTGCATTAACTCAACGATTTAGGTAAGCTCTGCCAGCAAAAGAAGCATTTTCTTTTATCTCCACAATCGACATCACTTTGCGTAACTAGAAAAACCTCGGAGCAGCTATTGGAAATCTAACAAAGTCTGTATCCGAGAACCACCATAATGGGTACCTAATATAAGTGGTAATTCAGTGGAACGGATGTCTGCGAATGGCTGTGACGCGCGTCCCCGCGCGATTACTTTTAGAAATTGAAAGTGTGAGCGGGAACGGCTCTCTCAGATAACCATTTTTGTCACTCCGGATGGTCCCACCTGCGCTGTTCGGGGCGGCCACGCGGCGGTGCAGATTCGGGGCACGTGCTGCCGCCATACAGAGCGCGGAGTTGCAAACACATCTTCGCGAAAAATACAATTTTATTGTAAAGCAATTATGCGCACATGCCGAAGGGCCCGCGCAACGAAGTTACGCGCTCGCAATTCCTCCCCATTGTCGGCGCCCTGGGCGGCAGTTAGCCCTGCGCACGTTCGCACCCCATGCGATACACGTGCTCGTCTCGCGGATAAACAAATGTATCGGGCCTAAATTGAACTGCGAGACGAGAAAAGTTTGCTCAAGATTTCCTCTTTTCAAAGTTCTCCAGCTGAACTTGTTAGCGGGAAGTTTGGGAAACAATATTTTGGCAATTTATTATTTGGAAGTTTAGAATAATGGGTTTCTTGAGAAGATCTTGTTTGCCTACCGGCTATAAAATGTAGTCGAACAAGGTCTCATTTAACCCTTTGTTTTCTGCACTCGAACTGCTAGTTAACTAAGTCATTCACAAAAATGTTAATTATTCCATACCTAAATTAATAATAACTGTTATTGCAAAATCTAGGTAAAATTGTACACGGATGTGATAATGTAGCATGTGACGTGCTGATGCTCTTTTTGCATGAATATATTGAGCAAAAGTATCTATTTTTACTGATAACACAAATAGGGTAGTTTTTATTTCTTTCATCTCTATTGTAGGTCATTAGGAATTCAATAATATGTTAATACCAGCTATATATATATATATATATATATATATATATATATATATATATATATATATATATATATATATATATATAGCAGATATTTCGACTAGCTAATTTTTAATATGTATGCACCTTTGGTCTACTATCTTCTTAGGTGGGTTGCTCGATACTTATTGCGAATTGGTAACGATGCATGTACTAGGTGCGATCTGCATCATAGAGTTTGACATTTTCAATGGCATACGTACTTAGAACGTTTTTTATGGGGACAATATTTAAATAGATGCAAAGGCTTTCACGGCCCGTGTTATGCTGCATCGTGTGGTTGGTTCTCGGGTTATAAGGCCGTGGTCGGAGTTCAGAAACTTTGACGTTTCATCCACAACTGCGGCAGCCATCTTCAGAAGAAAATCTTCTAAAAATGAAGTGACTGTCCAGTGCGTTTACGCTTTCATACTCGTGCGAGTATGGTAGGGATGGTGTTGGGGGGGCGTGGTTGACGTCACCAGGATGGTAGATGACGTGATCGGGCTAGCTGCTGACGTCAATCGGGACGTTGCAAATAATATTTCTGACGTCATTCGCTCTTTAGCCGTATCGCGGTCTGTTTTTTGCCCCTTGAGAGCGATAAACCAAGACCTAGGTAGATTGAATCCGTCGTCCGTGTTAAAATTATTTTTGTATTTATAAATTTCCACCGCCTCTCTGTATAATCTCGGGTAGTAATTCCTACAGTTGGATAAAACTTGTGTTTGCCCGAATTCTATCTCGTTTAACGTGGATTATCTTAATAATAGTGCGTTCATCAACTCATTTTGACGTTCGGTGATGAAGCTCTACATAGAACCACTGTATAACGTGGGGTCAATCGTGGTTGTAGTTCGGTGGTGGATAAATTTAAAGAAGGTCGTTCAAAATCGACTGTGGTGCCAGCAAACATCAAAACTGGTAAAGTAAAATCCCCTTGTCACTTATTGTGAAATTTAAGCATCCTTAGGAATTATTACATGAACATTTAACTTTCAAAAGCTGCGTGTGCTTTGGATTTCGCATAAGTTAACGATCGCTCAAAAAAACCCGTGCCGATTGGTCGAATGAAATACGATCTCGGTGCTTCAAATGGCGTTTACAATATCATTATAAGTGAAGATTCTTCAATTTGTGCGTGTGAGTCTGAAAGTAAGCAGCAGGCGACTGTATGGGTCTTCCAAGATGATCCAAACTCAACAAAAGTCGTTTGCGCTCGAAGCACTTCGAAGCAAATGGTCGCCTCTTTCTTTGGAAAAACTGGACATGTCGCAACCATGATTTTAGAGAATTGTGAAATGGTCAATTCGGAATGGTACACAACCATTTGTTTGGTAAAAGCCTTGGCAAAAATAAGAAAAACCAATGCGCGACCATCATTCTCAACCATGATAAGGCGAATTCACATACATCGATACAAACAACTGGCTTTTGGAGCACTAAAAACGTCGAATTGACGGGTCATCCGCCATATAGTCTTAGTTTTGCTCTAATAATTTATTTTTGTTCCCACACGTGATAAACAAACTTGGTGGACAACGATTTTCGACGCTGAAAGAGGCGATTGATGCGTTCAAAACCTATGTTTCTGAGTTTGTTTTGAAAAAACTGCTATGAAAATTAGTTCTAACGTATGCAACAATGTAATGACCGTTCGGGAAAATATTTTGAAAAATAGTAATAAATTTTAACATTAAACATTTGTTTTTTGTTAATTTTTCGCAATAAATATCGAGTAACCACGTAGTATCACATCTAAATGTATAATCGATCATGGTTCAATACGTCATCGTTTCTTACATCTCAGGTTCATTTTATATTGTATTAAATAGCTAGTTTTGGGAATATTTGTGAGGTCATTCAGTGTACATGTTTTTTCCATCTTGTCTTGTATTTGATTATTTAGTCTTTTATTGGTTGTGCTTGTAGTACATCTCTGATGTGTTCGTTAATAAACCTATCCAGTCGGCTGCATCCTTTGACTCTTTTTAGGAATATAATCCTTTCTTATCATTATCTGCGTTTCGCTCCCACGTAGTACAATAAGCACCACCATTGTTTTCTAAAATTTTATATGCTTCTCTTTTCTTGTTTTGTTCCTTTATACTCTTACTATTCTGGTCCAAATTCTTTGAAATATGGATACATTTTTGTCGATGTGTTGGTCGTAATTTTCGATCTTATTGGTTGTTTGCCCCTAAAGGTTCAGATTTTGTTATTTGTCAGTCGTCACTTAGACTGTAAATTACTCTTTGTAAGTTGTCTTCTGTATCATCAGTCACAGTCTGGTTGTCAGCGAGTAGTATTGCGCTAACATATTTGTTTGCGTTTGCTGGCTCTCTTTGAGGCTTCTTCTTTTCATGTCTTTATCATGTCGTTTTTATAAATATTATGAAGAATAGGAAAAAGGTCACATTTTTATCCTACGCCTTGATGTATGTATAAGTATTCTTATACTAGTTTGAGTGTTTCGATAAAGACTTTTTATTACTTCTATTAGATAAGAAGGAAATCCGTTTTCTTCTAGAGTTGACCACTTGTCATTTTGTTTAAAGCCATATTGAAGTCGGTAAATTCTGTATGCTTCCAAGTTTGGTTCTTTATGTTTTTCTACGATCAACTTCAACGTATGGACTGCGGTGTCATTTTTGAAACCACACTACTTTTTTTTAGAATCATATCTGTGATTGTTTGCATCTGGTTAATGTGATTCCTGAATGTAGTTTGTATTCTAAACTAAATTAACTATTAATACCTAATTATGGCAGCCTATTGCTCGTGAAATAGTGATTTTACCTTAGCTAAAGTCCATTCTTGAAGAACCTTCGCTTGTTTCCAGCACATATTAAAGAGATGTGGTAATCTGAATTCTATACTAGAAAAGCTCTGTAATAATCTTATCGGTTCCCGCAACTCTCCTTTTATTGGAATTTTTATTGTATTTTCTAGTTCTTGTATAGCTATATTATCTACTGTTTTATGTATCAATTTTCAGTTTTTTTTGCCATTTTTAGGTTTTGTCATTTTCTATTTTGAAATTGAGCTCTTTTTTATCATAATTTGGTTCCCATTTTTTAGTGTCTATTATATTTATTGCTGCATTATTTCTTTTCCTTTGTTGAAATGATTCATAATTTTATAAGCCGTCTCTTGTCGTCCGTGTACATTATCTTCTATACTAGTAATATATGTAGTTGTCCCAGCTGTTGCGACGCGCTTTTTTGGGTTTTGCGCTTTGATTCTCCTAATGTTTGTTTTCTTCTCTAATTTTATTATATCTGTATTATTAATCGTTGTATTTTTGCATTATTTCTTTTCCTAGAGCTGCTTTGTGTATAGATGTTTTTGTAAGTTCCTATTCTTTATCTTTAGCTTGTTGGGATAAGTAATTAGTTAAACATGTTTTGTATAAATGTTTGATGCCGTATTTTTGTAATTTTTAGCTTTAGTTGCAGAATAGTTATTTTACTGACTACTAGGTAGTGTTCAGAGCTTGTACAGCTGTTTATTTCTTTTCTTCTGGGGTATAGAATCCCATGACAGTCAGCAACCCTCTTTTTGTTTTTAATAAAATAGTTAAGATTCTTTTATTATATATTTATTTATTTTATATTTCCATTTTTGAGTAACTCTGATACATTTATTAAGGTTTTTATTTATATCGGGTGCTTGTTTAAGTTTTCTCTTTGTTTCTGCTAATATTATATTGTTGATACCTTAGATTATACTACATATTTCTTGTCTTTTTGCGGCTATGCTTTTTATATTTGGTGTTGCACTTTTTCAATATTACTAATCCATTCTTGTATATCCAAATATAGCCAAATTTCTGTTCGATCCTAGGGTTCTGTCGAGTATTTTTAAAGTAATATGGAGTACTAATCCATAGCTACTGGATGATGGGGGTATTACCTCAAGATCTTCTAGGCTGCTTGATTATCCTACAGGATTATGCCTTCTGTTAGCCAATCGCACTAGTTTTGTGGCGCCAATAACTTGCTTTTATTCTAGTTAGTCGAAGGTGTGAACGTGATGGTGACTTCTTGGTATTGCTCGGTTTCTTAATCTTTATAAATGGACATTAACATCTGGATGACCTTATTTTGCCAACTTTACCCCCAGAGTTGACCATCTTAGATTATTTGTAATGCAAAAATCTGAATTTTAAAGTTCACCATTTTGAGGTGTCTGAATTTAACCCGTTATTTAAGTGGCTTTTCTGTTATTCTGCTAACATCTGCCCGATCTTGTATGTTTTTTGACTGTTTTGCTATCGAAAAAGGTCCTGATATATGCACAAAGATGCCTAAAATATTACTATTGTATTTTATGTATATTCCACAGCATCCTAATTAGCAAAGTTAAAATTCTCGTTTGTATCTTTTTCGTTTCGTTAAAATCTTGGTGAATTGTAAAATACAAAGCACCTTATACGACACGTTTAAAACATTTATTAAAATTGATGCTATAATAATTAAAATTAATAATGTCGCTGTTCCATATGATTTAATAATAATAATAGTTCCCCGTAACAGAAGGCCTTTTGGGGTTGTAACAGGATAGATCTGCTACAATCTAGAGCCTACGGTATACAAGGGTAGTAACGTGGCTAGCGCTACGTACCGACTGCCTATTATTACCCCAGAGTTTGACCTCCAAATACTCATTTATTGCAGCCTGAGTCGAACTGGGTCGTAAAAATGCCAGTGATCGAATTGGCGAGAGCGGGATTCGGACCCGCAACTCTTAGTTTCGTAATCTAGCGATTTATCCACTAAACCATATGGAACAGTAACATTTTTAAGCTTAATTTAACTGGTTTAACTGTAAGAGGTCTTTTCACTCTTGTTCGATATATTTTTTCAAAAAAAAATATTTTGTCCATATTGAGCAATGAGAAGTAGTGTATACATCATTTAAATAGTGAAACTTTAAATTATACTATAAATATGCTAAATTAAATTAGTATTGCTAAATGAATTAAAAACCAATTGAAAATGTCAAACTTCATAGTTGTGATACAAAATCAAACTCTAAATTGAACAACTTGATTTATTTTTTGTTATCGTTTTAAAAGATATAAACAGCTTGTAAAAATCACAAGCAAAACCTTCATCCATATTATATAATATTATCATTGTGTAAAGAAAGGTGCAGTTGAGTTGAGTTAAACCAAACCGAGTCGAGTTTATTCGAGTGTAAATTATGGACACTTTTCGATTTTAGTAATGAATTTGTATTAGTCAGTAGATAAATTATTTTGGAGTTTACCAACTACAAAGTAATGATTTTAGAATAATTATGAAAAATACCAAGTGATAAGCACATACAAATATTTCAATTAGCTTAAAGACTGCTCACTTAATAAATAAAAAATTATTAAATAGAATAAGTAAAGAAATAGAAGATCAACAAAACGCACAGCAACAACTACTTCACTAAAAACAAATAAAAGAAAAAACTAACTAACAAAATAAAATTACGAAATAAAGAAAGAACAATTTTAAGTTTCAATAAAATAAAAGGTCTTCACTTAGATAAACGACTCACGTGGAAGTCCCATATATTAAAGAAGAGAAAGGAAGTTGATTTGCGATTTAAAAAAATGTACTGGTCGCTAGGCCGAAGATCATGTCTCTCTTTCGAAAACAAGCTGCTTCTATATAAAGTCGTAATTAAGCCCATTTGGACTTACGGCATTGAACTCTGGGGTCGCTCCTGCAAGTCAAATGTCAATATTATCCAGCGAGTACAGTCCAAAACCCTACGAATGCTTGCAAATTCCCCGTGGTATGTCAGCAATTTGACATTGCATAATGACCGTAAAATAACAACGGTAGAAGATGAGCGCACGGTAAGGAGTAACAGTCACTACCTACGATTTCAAGTCCATCCAAATAGTCTTGTCTCTAACCTGTATCAGAACCCTCCCTCCCCCCTTAAGAAGACTAAAAAAGAAGAAATGGCCTAATTCCCCCTCACGCCAATAAATGTGCTCACATTAACTCATAGAACATGTATTGTATTTATACTTAGTTCTGATTGTTAATTACTAGTAAACCAATCAAAAAATAATAAAAAACACCTATAAAATGTACAAGAAGCCTGGAACATATTTTTGCAGAGGAGATAGAAAACAAAGGTAAATGAAATAAAATGCTAATAACGTTGAGAGAGGCTATTCGTGATTTAATAAAAATCAAACATTTAAAAATGAATTGGAAACACTACTTAAAAGATAAAACTCGAAATAAAATCTGGAAATGGCAAGGATATCGTGTAGTTGAAATGAAATTTGAGCTAATTACTTCAAACAAATTAGGTAAAATGTAAATTTTATTTTATTTTATCTCAAAAGCGAATAAACATATTCTTAATATTTATATAACTATAATAACAATTTTAGTTGAATGCGTGTTTATTATTTATGTTAGAATATTAGGATTCAAACAGACAGTGAAATATTACATACAACGATGGAAACTGGTTTATAAAAAATTGCCCCAAGTGCTCCACTAAAAAGTTTTGTTGATATTAACTCACTCTTTCTTTAATTTTGTTTTTATTTTAAGCAAATTACGCAGTTAAACATAAACATGTATCGTTTGTGGTAATGACCTTTAATTATTGTATATAATGAAGATAACTAAATTTAATAGAGCCCGACAGCAAACAACCAAAGCCGGAAAGTCTGTTAGATTTGAGAAAAATTACTTATAAATTTATTTTTGTTTATTTGCCTTTCGAGTTTTTTATGACATACATTTTTCAATAAATCCAATAAAGATTTAAAATTTACAGTTTTTATTATAACAAAAATAAAACTAGTCTTCCACTATCTATTTTTTATGTACAAGTTATTACTATAGACTATATATTTATCTGTGTGCATCTGTATGGTTATAAAGATTTTTAAATATTTTTAAAGGAAAAGACTAGCATGAGACACAAACGTTCTACCCCCGGCACAACACACACACACTTATGTTATCTGCCTCTATAGAAAATATATGCTTCTGTGATTGATTTTTCACTTAAGCAAATTCCAAACTAATGCCAAGTATACGATGAAATTTGAATAAAAAAATTTCTGCTAATTTTTGAACACTCATAATAAAGAATACGTCTAACGCTAGTTTCCATTGCATTGTCTACAGCAAACGTACCCATATCTATCGTTACTCACAGGCTAAAAAATCAATCGTCAGCTTGCTCAAATGCACTCCGTTACAAAATCTCTCATTATCAGGTTTCTCAAACTTTTCAATGTTAATAACCTACAAAGTAGAATTAAAACCATTACTCATACTCCTATAGATAACGGATATTTTAAAAATCCTTCAGCTATATCATCAGGAATGTTAAAAAACAAAAATTGGAAAACTCACCACCTTTCCGTTCAAGTAAAATGGTTTATATTTTATATTAAAGATGCCTTTGTTAGAAAAGAGTGAGTGCATACTGAAGAAATTAAGTAAACAAGCGGTTTTTAAGATTAACAATAAAATAGCTGGCTTCATTTATTCAGCCAAAGATCATTGTTTAAACGAATCCCAAAGAATATACGAAATACCTTGCAGCAACCTACAAAGGATCAGATAAATGTCAAGCCGCATATACGAACCTTCTTTGCCCGGAAGAAAATATGGTAATTCTTAGCAACTTGCCAATATAATAAATAAACTGGACAAAAAACTTATTTCTACAAATCAAAAGCACTGGCTCCTGTTTCTCATCTCGTCAGTAAAACTATTTGGGAGACAATTGGAATAGAAAAACATCATCAATGCCTGAATACTGAAAACGAGCAATATTTGTAAACCCTTAATTATCCCACCTAACAAACTTTTCCCAGCACACCCAATACATTTTTTTCTAACTCCCACTTTTGCTTGAATGATTAACGAAGTAGAGCACACAAGAGGCCAGTCTTTCTATGACTCACCTTTTCCTTAAGAAATAGGCAGATTGAGACCTCCAGTAAAAAACTAACTCCAATCACGCTTGATTAAGTGAACTCAAAAACGTCGCAAATTTTAAAATAAATAAGTTTTTCGAAAATGACTAACTACTGTATGTATATAGTATATTAAGCAATGGACAACATAAAGAGCAAAAATACAAAACAATGTAAACTTAAAAATTGGCATGACGTAAAGGGCATAAACAAAATAAAACTTAAATATAGTGGCATTTTAAATGCAGTAAATGTTGTGTTGGTTAAGATATTATTGATTAAGGTCTTGCGTAACAAGAACCTTTTTATCAGACTATGAACAATAATTTTTACATTAGTTTCTTTGTAGGTACCGAGTTACAATTAAGAATACAACAATGTTCCTTTACCTTTACTATTCGTATTTATAACTAACTTGTAACAGCTATGTTCAATGTGAAGTACTTTGGCTTTAAAAACTGGATAGCTTTAAAAAAATATATGCTTTTCGTGAATTTTTTAAGACATCTGCATTACAACTGAACGTCTCTCCTTTCGCTTTTTTTAGTCAGCTTAAACATAATAATCAATGATAAAGGCGAGGTTCGGCAAATCTTTTATAGTCATAAACGTTACTATATTAGTTCTCAGCTGTCGAAAGTCTTAAGTGAAAGCAGTTTGCGACACATCATGATTGATGTGGTGTGCTGAACTATGACTAAACTTTAGTATTTAAACTGTTTTATCGAACGTTACTAAGCGATGTTTCATTAACAAGTTATATTACTATATTACTGCCTACAAGATGTTTATTACATTTTACAAAACCTGGTTGTGATAATTTGAATTTAATATATTTAATATATACTGATATTCGTTATATGTCTACTTGTTAGTTCTGCATTATTCAATTTTACATTTGTTATTAAAATTTTATTTTTACATTATTTAGAGTTACTTAAAATATCTTGTTTTAGTATTTCTTATTCAGTTTATTTTCTTTAAGAATATTAGCCATCCGAGAATTACTTATAGCTCCTTTTCACATTAGAGTTTTGTGCATTAAATTTACTTCTTTTATTTTTATTTACCTTTACATGCGCTACGGTATTTTTTCTCTATTTTACTTGTAACGTTGGATGATAAGTTTAACTAGAAATGTAAAGCTAAGTCGTTAGAAATTATTTTGATCGTAATAAACCCAAGTTTTCTTCACAGATATATATATATATATATATATATATATCACGTTAGTTTATATTTTTATTTACGCGTTGTCCCCTAAATGGATACAAATTTTCTCAACCTTTTCTTTTTGTTTTCGAATTTATGAGACTGAATTTGCTTTTATTAAATTTTACACTTATCAGTTAATCTTAAGTGCCCTGACTGCTAATATTCTTATTATAGGTGCAGTCATTTAACATATAATTTAATTAATATACCCAATAAGATCAATTTATACACTTCGCAGTATTTCTAATTATTATATAATTTTGCCTGGCCTGGAATATTAGTTACTTAATATTACAATAAATCAATTAATTATAAATTATTAGTATGTTTAAAAAAAACTATATTGTTTGATTGAAAAGTATTTATGATACCACTTGTTTCAGACGATAATTTTTATTTTTTATCTATAATAATAAAAATAACAATAAATTGAGAATTACAACAGCGAAACATATGGAACCAGAATTGATTAATTACTTTTTGCTCTCACTAGGTAAAAAACATTTCTTCTTAACGTTGCAGGTCAATTAAAATTTTCGTTGATTCTATTACCCTTGGACTTTTAGTTTGTATAAAAAATGCAATTTTTTATTTATATTATAATTTAAAAATAATTATTTCCATGAAAATCAATATATTATTAATTAATACGAAATACTTTATTTATAAAAACATCACTTGATTACAGCTAAGTGAAATGAAAGGAGATGGAAACTACAAATAGAAAAATGCTTCGATGTTGCAAAAACCAGCCGTGGAAATTTCGTTAACCCACTGAAAAGAAAAAATACACTTGCCAAGCTGTATCGGAGTGGCTTTTCTATTATCCCAATAAATTGACAAATAGATGTAATAAAATAACAAGAACAGCCGATGATGACACTAGCGAATACTATAGTGGCCGAGATCAGATAAAACAAATTACAAGCCATAAATAACTGATAACCTAAAATTGGCAGAGAGTGGAAGAACACTACAATTACATAAACTAAGGCCAGAAAAAGGAACATACAAAATGGAACAAATAACAAAAAAGGTACACCATTTTGCGAACAGTTAAAGTAAACTTTTAAGAAATTTATACGAAGGCGTAAAAACACGTAAATCATACTAAAGATCTGCATTAAAAAATTAAAATAATTACTAGTTAAAAAATCACACGAATTTCCTTATCCTATTATTTGGGTAATTCTGGCAAAAATTCTGGGCTTCAATTTTTTTAGAGTTCCTATTTTACCAACTTTTACTTTTAATTCATGTTTATCTCGTGATAACAAATCATTTTTTGAAATTCAACCATTTAGATTCGCGACCGATTTTGCAACCTTGCGACCAAACGGCTCGGCCGATTTTTCGTTTCGCACTGCGTCCCCTCCTAGTAAGTAACTTGCATACCAAATTTCAAGTCTCTAGCTCTTACGGTTCTCGAGACATCCTATTTGCTAACAGACCGACACACACACACACACACACATACACGAACCAATGGCTCAAACCAACTTTTTTGGTGTCCTGAGGCTGTAATTTGTCCAGAGATGTGAAAAACTGGGTAGGTCAAATTTCCGCCGATTACATTACTTTCCTTATTATAGGATAAGGAAAGTAAAAAATTATTATGAAAGATATTGCTAATTGTTGATGTATCGCAAAAACTATATAAAGATAAAAACAACACACCAGAAGAGGCAACATTTAGAAAAAATATAGCTACATAAAGAAGCTAAAAACAAAAGCAAAAAATTACTGGCCCCAAAAACATGTTAAAGGAGTTACTAAAATCACTGCGTAAATGGAACTAAACCAATATATACCAATATAAATGGAGATAATTAACATCTCTACTTAAACACAAGATCAGCATGCATTAAGTACTTATTGATAGTTCTTATCCCATACTTTAAAATTTTATTCACGACATATAATAGACTAACACAATTTCATTTGGCAAATCCTTGTAGATCAAGTCAGATCCGCTAGTGGAAGAGGGTCATGAGAGGATATCCCAAATTTAGATAAATTATTAAAAATACTTGCAAACAGACATGACTGTAGATCGAAATAATAATACACCAGGAATATATGCTATGGGAAATAATAAAACGGTAAATGATTTTATCTATCTGAAGAATTATATAAATGATAATGGGGACTACAGGCAAGAAATTGAACGGAGAATATAAATTATTATAAGAGTACTAATTAAACCAAATATGGTTTAAAAGACAGATAGAACTTAACGCAAAAAGCAAATTATGAATGCTTTTTCTATACTAACTTATGAAGTATAGTCTTGAGTGAGCATAATAAAATTGACAGATTTAATATATGAGCCTGGATAAGAATATTGGGTGTGGCATGGATAGATCTAAGAATAATTATTTTAATTAAAGATAAAGTCAAAGAACCACTATAACTGTCAAGTCCAATATACAAAAGAATATTAACTTACTCTGAATAACAAAACTGAACGAAAGCTCTTTAAAAAAGCTAATTATCCACCAAATAGTAGATGGTATAAGTAATCGTAAAAAATGTCCAAAAACGATAAAGCTGTCAAAGAAACAGCTAAGTGACACATTGTATTAATTTACAGAAAATACGAAAAATTAAAGAAAAGTGAAAGAACTGATTAAATCAATAAATACAAATAATTTGCAGAAAGACACAGATCTGCAAGCTCTTAAAAGAAAAAATACAGACTGAAGAAGAAAAGAAAAATTTGAAAATATTTGCAAATTAAATTAATAAAAAAAGGTTTACACTTTTTGAATAATAAAGAGTTGAACAACCGAGAGGATTTGATACCTTGAGAGGCAGGCTGTAAATAGACTCTTGGATGCGGTGTAATACGATACCGATGCGGCTCTATAACCAAAAATGAGAGGCAGGCTAAATAGCCGCTCGTGGTGCTGTAAACGTAGTTCGGCCGTAGTGGAAGGTCAGCCGATAAGGCCAAATCGTCCCTTAAACGGCCGTCGTACGGTATGGCGGCTACCGATATCAACCAAAGAATTCCAAATCGCTCACCTGAATTCGGCTTTCGTAGACGTATTCAATGATGCGTTGCGGAACTGGTATCTGCGGATGTTAGACAGTATTTAAATTGGCGAGCTGCGATGCGTGAATATTTGCGATGCGAAATGCGAATTTATGCGGACAAGACACATTTAAAATTTAGCGCTGCGTGAATATGAATTATGCATGCGAATATGAATTTATGCGGACTAAGACACGACGAACCCGGTGGGGGATGAATGCTCCGGCAAAAGCCCATCTGTATTGTGCGACGGCAAAACGTAGCTGATATCAAAGGCTCGCATGCCGCCGCGGTATAAAGCGGTTCAAGGGCGAAAAGGCCGCCACACCAACCTGATTTAGTTATATAATAAACAGACTATAATATAGTAGAAAAATAGTTATAATTTACGTATAAAATCATTTTTTTTTATAGACTAATTATAGTATATGTAATATTATTATGAGCCAGAGCTTCAACTAAAAAATAAGAAATAATTTATTGTACTATTATTAATAATAAAAGTAGTTATTATATTGGTTTGTAAGAAACAGTAAATAATGCTGTATATATTAAGATATATTAAGATGTTGCAATTTTAAATAAGTTATATAATTATTTCAAGGCAATTTTGGCACAGTTATTACAAAAATATTTTAAAATTTACTCTGTCATTTATTTATTCCACTCAACATCTATTTAAAGTCTTTAGTTACACTAAAAGAAAACCTCGGTGGGGTGGGGGGTATTTTTAAGGCACTCTCAAGAGAATACTATTATTTACTAACCTATTGTACTGTGAGTCCCAAAAGAAACGCACAATTTAAATTGTGCGGCATTTTTTTGAAAGATTGGCAGCGTTGTGCTTAGTGACACTTTGTAAACACATTGCGGTTAATTAATATGGAAAGTTATTTAAAAGAGAGGCGAGCAATACAAGCACAGAAAAGGTTTCTCTAGACTTTTCAGAAGGAAAAATTAAATATATAAAACAACTATAAAATTATTAATCAAGAATTTTGAACCAATACGTACGGTTCCAGACAACAAAGAAACAGGCCAAGTCAACCAAATATTTTAAAAAATCGTGCAGCGAATTTTAACAGAATATTTGCATTTGCACTCGTTCAAGATTCAGCTAACCCAGAAATTAAATCCAAATGATTTAAGAAGATTGCCTATTGAGTGCTAGAAAATCAAAAATTTGAAACTAATTTTGCTAAGAAAATCTTCTTAGTGACGAGGCGCATTTCCACCTTAGTGGGTATGTCAATAAGCAAAACTGGTGCATACAGTGGACAGAAAACTTTCGGATTATTCTAGAACGTATGCATACCCAAAGAGCAACAGTTTGGTTTCGATTTTATACTCGTGGAATAACTGGGCCCTTTTTTATTTAAAAATGAGACAGGAAACTCAGTGACTTAACGTTATCTTGAGATTATACTAGATTTTTTAAGCTCATTTGGACGGCATGGAATTAAAAGTTTTGTGGTTCCAGCAGGATGGCGCTACCTGCCATACGACTCGTAAAACAATAAAATTGTTAAAGCAAAATTTAATGGGAGGCTTATCTCCTAATGCAGCGATATGAACTAGGCACTGGTCACACTGCGATTTTTCTTCTGATTTTTCGTAAATAGCAAAGTTTATTTAATAAAAGTAAAAACGATTAAGTTATAGTTATATAAAAATGTGATCGCGAATTTTGTCAAATAAACCGTGATGGACATTTGTCAAACATCATATACCATATTTAATGGTGATGTTTACCTTTTAGCATTAGTGCCACAACACTGCCATATACTATATAAATAATTTTTTTTTCTAAAATTAAATCTTGCTTTTTTTTGAAACATACTCTAGAAGGTGTATCGTTATTTGTGATAAAGCGGCAATATCTTGTTGATAGTAAACATTTGTTATATCCATATTCCCCTTAAAAAGAATTAATATTAACTAGTTGCACTTATCTGATCTTAGAATATGCCGTAACACTAATAAAAAATTTGGTGGAGATGAAATTTATCTACTAATAAAAAGGGCAGACCATTTGCATATACAAGGAGAAGTACATAAGCTTACACAGTTCGACTATTACATAAAACTTACAACTAATCCGTCGTCCAGCCTTAATCAATACATAGACACATAAAAAGCACGCAAACCTAAGTTATAAATAAAGGGCTAACTGGAGCGCAGAGCCGCGCAGTCGGACACCATATATTAGACGCCCTTTGAGCCCATTTTTAATTGAATCACGCCCTCGTATATTTGCGCTACAAATGTACAGTTTGAAGTAGAACGCGCTCGAATTAGCCATTCCGCCCATCCATTGTAAATTATTCGAATGAATGCAAAAAAGGCAATTTATCCCGTGCAAGTTCGGGAAATTTATGGTACTTACTTTGTATGTTAAGTGATTTCCTGCATATTAGCTCGCGAGTTTATGCCTGGGCAATTACTGCCGTAATCGTGGGGAATTCGAACTAGCATGGGGAAAGGGACATGAACTTACTTCGTACCTGCACACTATCGTTATATAGTAAAGGAAGTGGTTGCTTGTATTGCGTGATAACAAGTACTACATACGACGAAGGCATTTCGTTAAAGGTCAGCTTAAGGAACGTAAATAATAATAGTGGTTTGTAGTACAAATGTTATTTTCTTTTCGACATTAGGAGTATTGAGCGTTTTCACATAAAGAGCCATTTGTTTTTATTATAACTCTTTTCGTTTAGTGTTAAGTAAAACGAATGTAGAGTTGTCATAATAAAGAAAATAATATTTTTACACAACTGGTGTCAAAATTTTGATTATTAGCAAAATGAACTCTGCAAACGATTTACAAAGAACCAGTATAACCTAGATATAGTATTCTTTATGTTACTTTTTGCTATTTTATATCTTTTCTCAAATAAAATTACGTTATTATTAACGTTTACTCAACTATTGTAACTAGCGTGGAAATTGTAAGCTAAGCATAACAATTGTTTGTTTATTTAGTTAAATACTTGGTACATAAATCACATCTATCTATAAAACTATTTTTTGTAACAAAATACTTTCTAGATTTTCTTACAAAAAGATCAATTAACTAATTACAGGATTATTAAATGGTACGTCTGTTACAAATAAGAGCTATTCCATTGTCTTCGATTAAGGCACCAACAATTAGTACATTTTTGTCGTTATTACCATTTGCTGTTTGCAGAAAATGGTTTACTAACTTAAAACCATTGTCTGGAAATTATTTTGGAATGACAATTATATTGATCTTAATAACAAATTTTAAATATCACAAATTCCCATTAACTATTCAAATCTACGGATTTGTTAGAAAATGTTCTTTTGTCTTAATCTAGGTGTAATAGAAAATCGAATTCTCATCTCTCATACGGGCACCTGTAAGGAGTCAAGTGAATAACGTAACAACTGATGACAGGACACGCTATTGCCCTGGGGATGAGAAACCGTTTCCGAAAATGAAAGAACCGAGTAAAGGTAGCCCGCGACCATAAATCTGGAAAGCAAAAGTTACACTATCATATCATCAACATTATTGTCAGTAATATTCTAAGAGAGTTATGATAATCAACAATGGAGATGTAGTTTCAGTCTCTGGGATGTACCCAGGGGTTTTAAGCTACTTAAAAGTCTTCATAAAAACCGGACAAAGCAATGTTGAATGCAAAAAAAAAACAAAATTATATATACTGTGGATTATTATTGTGTATCAGAGAACACATAAATAACCAATATGGTGTTGCTTTTATAATAATAGGTAACAAAATATTTTATACCACAGTCAGACAAAATTATGTTTACTCAGTTAAATTAAAAAAATTTCAAATACATTTAATTTTATTATATAGACTGAAAACTGAAGATCCTGAAGAATATTTAGAGAAATTTTACGAACAAGTGGAAATTGTACAAATAATTACAAATTTATGTGATTTAAATATTTACATGAGAGACTTTAATGTAAAAGTGAGAAAGGGTTAATTTAACGATGTGGTAGGAGACTGGAATGTAGGAATATAAATTAAAGTTTGATAGAAAAACAGATCTGACAATAGTAAATGTATGGATGCAGAGAAGACGCAATTAATGACAATGGGGAAAGATTAATAGATAAATCTAGACAGTGAGAGCTAGCAGTTGTTTCAATAAGAAATAAATGCATAAATGTGCTTGAAATTATTAAACGAAAAACAGAAGTTTATAACAGTAACGTATATGAGAATATCAAGAAATATGCGAATCATGTCATTTTTTATTTAAAGTCAAAATTAATATTAGGGAAACTACAAGGGCAAAACAATCAAACGCGATGAGAACATCAGAAATTAGTTTTAAAATGAAATGCCTACGAATCTAAAATAAAATCTGCACAATTGACCCTGGAGGTGATTCAATCGAGAAACCGTTAGAAAATATAAAACACTTAAAAATCACTAAATAATATAAAATTAAATATTTTTAGCTAAATCTATAATAAAATTAACAAACGAGTATGAGAAGCAGATACGGATAAATTATAAGAAAAGTATAAAAATTGAAATATCTATCGTGATTATCTTGCACGACTTTAACAAATGATAAGACACAACACCTTTCTAGTTGCACCAAATATAGAAAAAAAATCGTTGACATAGATATTGTGTTTCGTACTCACCGTTGCTGATTAATTTAAGTTTACCGTTATTTTTTCCTTAAAGTTTTTGTTACGCATTTACCAAGGAATAGCACCACAAAAAGCTAGAAATCAAAAGCAGTGTGATATCTTCACAAAACTTTTTCGCTGTTTTCAAGAAAAGGAATTTGTCTACTCCCTCTTTCTAAATTTCACCAAAATGATTGGTCGCTTTAATCGCAGTACCTTGGGAAATGTTTGGTACTACTATTTGCTGGGTGAATTATTGCAATTTTAGTCTAAACAGCATAATTTTTTTCCAAATATGCTTTTTCTAGATACTTATAGCATACTTTAAGGATTTTCTATTAGTGCTTTCAAAAATTTGTTAAATAACTAGAAAAAGATGTTGTTTTTGTGTTTTAATTTTGACATTTTTTAGAGGTAAGAAAGTGGAGAAAAATTCTACCTGCCAAACATTTTAATGGCATGATATCTTAAAGAGCTATGGATTGTGATTTTTTTTTATTTAGTAAACAGCAGATTTACAACTAGTCAAGTGGCTAACAAGCAAATGTGATTGAAGAATTACAAAGACATGAGACGGGAAACCGTCCAATGACGGACCCCGATAAACTAAATATTAAAACTAGTTGGTAAAGTCAAATGTTTTACATCGATTTAGGCGTCTGGTAATATTGGCGTTGTCAAGTAGGTTGCGTGCTAAATAATTGGGATGTTTGGATAATCTGGTAGCATAGTTTGATATGTTTCTGGTGATTTCGTCCTTGACCCAGGGTATTTTAAGGTCGTTATGAAGTGTTAGGTTGTGTACAAACCATTCTGCGTTGGCTAGAGTGCGGAGGGCTTTGTTTTGCAACCGTTGTATAACTGCAGTGTTCGACGGCTTTGTACAGCCCCACAGTTAGGTGCCGTAAGTCCACTGGAATTAGCACTGTTTTATACACTAGCACTTTGTTAGTTAAAGATAAATGTGATCTTCGACCAAGGAGCCAACTCATTTTCTTTATTTTGATGTTCAATTCCTTTCTCTTTTTAGCTATGTGGGCTTTCCATGTGAGTTTTTTGTCAAAATGCATGCCACGGTATTTTGTTTCGTCCTGGATTGGGATTTGGATGCCATTTAGGAAGACGGAGGGAGCAGTTCCGTGCTTTGTGGTGAAAGTTATGGCGGCCGATTTTGCTTCATTTATTTTTATGCGCCATTTGCAGAGCCATTCCTGCAGTGTGGTGAGGTAGCGTTGAAGTATGGCGGGAGCTTGATGTGGATCGCTATGTGATACTAATAATTCCGCATAATCCGCATATGCTGCAATGACAACCTGGTCTTGATGAGGGAGGTCTGCCGTGTAAATTAAGTATAGGATAGGTCCCATGACGCTGCCCTGGGGAACTCATTCTTTAATTTGTTGGAAACTGCACAAGCTGTCGCTGTGTTTAACTTGAAAGTGCCTTTCACTTAAATATGATCGGATAAGAAAGTAGTATTGGTAGGGCAGTACTTTTTTGATTTTATACAATAGGCCAGGATGCCAGACCCTATCGAATGCCTGGCTGACATCAAGAAAGGCCGCCACGCAGTATCTGTTTTCTTCAATATCTTGCTCAATGACATCTGGAACTCTATGTATCTGCTCTATGGTAGCATGTTGCTGTCTGAATCCGAACTGATGTTGTGGGATAAGTTCATGATCTACAATTATGGGTAACAATCTTTGTAGGATTAGTTTTTCTAGAAATTTTGAGAGTAATGGGAGTAAGGTTATCGGCCGGTAGGACGCGGCTTCGTGAGCGGGTTTACCCGATTTAAGGATAAGAATGATTTGCCCAAATTTCCACTGGATTGGAAAATACTGCAATTGTAAAGTTGCATTGAATATATGAGTGAGAGCCTTTATGGCTCGATGAGGTAATTCTTTAAGGACTTTAGCAGTAATTAAATCGTAGCCCGGTGCTTTAACGTTATGTAAATGTTTAATCACAAGTTTTATTTCAGCAGGTGTAACGTGTTGTATAGGCGGCCTTAATTGACAAGGAGCCTGTAGGTAGTCGAGAATCTCAGTTTCTTCTTCCTGAGGGACTGCTATTGGGTGAGGTTGAAAGGTACCGGAGAGGTGGTTCGCAAACAGCTCGGTCTTCTCGTCATCTGTTCGAGCCCATGTGCCATCATCTTTACGAATCGGTGGTATATGCACTTTTGGACGTTTAAATTTGCTAGTAGCTTTCCATAGTGTGTACTCATCATGTGCAGATGGAGAAAGGTTGCCTACATACTCTTTAAATGTTTTAGTTTCCAATATTGGAGTGCCTGTTTGAGTTCTCGGGTTAGCCTATTTAGTCTGGTTTTGTCCGCAGGACGTTTGGTTCGTTGCCATATATTCCTAGCTCTCCTCTTCTCGGCAAACTTGGATTTAATGTAAAAGGGGTAGTTTTCAATAAGCTCTGCTTTGGTGTGTTCGGTTGGCGTAAAAATGTGAGCTGCTTGATGTACGATATTGTCAAAGTGCTCCACGGCTAATTTAACTTCGTCTGGTGTCTTTAGATTAGCTGGAATTTCTATATTGGCAGTGAGGTACTTTTTGTACATGTCCCAGTTCGTGTGTCTATTGTATAATGAGGGTTTCTTTTGTTTGGTTATAACTGATGTGCTCAATGTGACGATTATGGAAGAATGATCAGATGGAAGATCGTAGCAGGTTTCCACTTTACAGTAATTTGAGGCGATGCCTTTAGTGACAAAGAAGTCCACTGTGTCAGGAATCTTGTTTGGATCTGACTGCCAGTATGTGGGCTCACCAGTAGCCAATATGCCATAGTTGTGTGTCTGCAGCGTCTTAAACAGTTCTCGGCCTTTGGTGGTAGTTAGTCTGGATCCCCAAAGTGGGTTTTTGGCGTTATAGTCCCTCCCAGCAATAAATTTATTCCCTAATTTTTGAAAGAATGTTTCGTATTGGTGTTGTAGAATATTATGTCTGGGTGGACTATATATGGATGCAAACACTAGCGGACCGGTAATACTCTTGACGTTGAGGATGGTACCTTGTAAGTAGTCAGTGCAGAACTCTTCCATTATGTGGTGAGAGATTTTATTACTGATAATTACTGCTGAGCCAACGTGGGCTGTACCGTCTGTGTGATTTGTAGAGTATGTTGAATAATTATGGATATTTAAGTAACTGTATTCGGTGAAGTGGGTTCTGAGATAAGTAGGATGTCGATTTTATGTTGTTTAAGAAAGAGCTCGACTTCAATGCGATGCTGGGCTAATTCATTTGCATTCCATAATACTATGAGTAAAGTATCCATTATTGCAATTTGTTGACTAACATAGTGAGCAGATTAAGCATCGTGCTGTTCTGGTTCATAAGCTGCGTGAACGTTGTTTCAAATTTAGTTAAAAAGTGAGATAGTGAGATGTCATTGTTGCTGTTATCTTCGAGTTGGCTGTTCGTGCGGTGCTGTGATGCTGCTTGGGCATAACTTGTATTGTTTAAATTTGAGGTGTATGCATGCTGCGCAGTTATTGGCGTATTTGATGTCTTTACAATAGATGTTCTTGGAAGACTAGACGATTTACCTCTATTTATTTGTAGTTGCTGATACACTTGACAACCGTTATAGTTGGCGGGGTGTGGGCCTTGACACAGTGCACATCGCACGAGAGTTTCCTTTGATCTCTTGCAAACAGTGGTATTGTGTTCTCCTCCACATTTTACACAGAGGAAGGGCTCGGTACAGTAAGTTTTGCTATGTCCATATGCCTGGCATCGTATACACTGTATTATTGTGGTTTTCTTTCTGAGCGGTTCTACGGTTATCAGTTGGTAATTAAGGTGCTTCAATTCAAACACTTTTTTATTATTCTGAGCCGGCTCTAAATCAACAAATAACATAGGCAGAGGCTCTTTAGTTGCTCTGTGACTGATGTTGGTGAGATTTCGTGCAGTGTGGCCGTGCATTTTTAGTTCTTCTTTAATTTCCTTGGTGTCAACAGAGTGATGTAGATTTTGAATTACCACTCTGTATGCTTTTTCATCATTTAATGATAGGTATGGTATATAATTCGTTCAGTTTTTAGATGGGTGATTAGTTTTCTATAGGACTCAGCAATATTAGTATTTATTTTAATTGTGTTGTTTGAAAGTGCTTTAGTGCTGTATTGTTCCCGCTCTTTTGTTAGATTTTCGATCATTTGGGCATAATTCGTAACACCGTATAGGTATACAATTTTTTGTACGGAACTTTCATTAGAATCTTGTTGGGTTTCTTGTGTGCTACCGCTAGCTAGTACAGTAAATCGATTTTGAGTGTTGATTGAATTTTCTGGTTGTGTTCGTTCGGCTGTAGTTCTTCTGCGTTTTTTGTATGGTTTTTTGTATTGTTGCCATTTGTGTTGGTTTTGATTTTCTGTTACTTCCTCTTCGGAGCAGTCATCGATATCTATTTGTTCTGTTGCTTCTGTTATTAGTTGCGGGTTTGGATTTTGATTAGGGGTTGAGACAAAAGAGAAGAATTTTATATTAGTATAATTTTGTGGTGGTGGTAGAGGGTTCTGATGTTGAGGCGTCGGCATGACATTACTGGTTTACGGGAGCGGCGCATAATTGAATTTAAGTGGTTGTTGATTTCCAAATTGAGGTTGTTGTGGATTATATAAAACTTGTGACTGGGGTATAAACATATTTGAGCCATTGTTGTACATATTCTGTATTTACAGAATTTTTGATGATGTTTGCTAGTTTTTTATCAACAAATTTTAAAAATGTATTAAAAGTCTTTAACTTACACATTTGGTGTAAAACTCGGCAGAATTAAATATAAATCGTTGCAGGGTCAAGAGCGGGCACTAGTGATAACTTAATAGGACACGATATAGCATATCCACTCGCGCTCGATGTCTACGGCGTTATGGACTGTCATTTGTAACTATTTTTAAGTAAAAGAACATTACAGCGTTATTTTACAACGACAATTCTATCCTTTTTTATTTTGGTACCAGTTAATTAAATTATAAGTTGGATATGTGTGTATTGTTTGAATCAACGTTACAATATTATAGAAGTTCTATTTTCTTAATCTGTTTGACACGGTTATTCCAAGCTAAGTAGTTGATCTATTTGCTACGGTGATGAGTTTTTTTGATACGCTCAAAGTACTACAAAATAATACAACAACAATATAGTAAGTGATATATACATAGACAAATTAAATATAAGCCGGGGATGTCTCCGATAATCAGTACCATAAAGTCAGAGTAAAGTTTCGTAGGACAAGGGGCATGTACCCAGAAAGAAAACTTAAAACACAGTTTGGGGGTAACATTCTTAAAAAGAGTCAAGTGTATGCGTGATATAAACAATTCTTGGAAGGACTAAATGCAGTTGAACATGAAACACTCAAGTTTCTAGGAGAATATGTGCATCATTAAGTGGTTTTTTAAGAATTACAATTAACGAAAGCCGAAATTTCTTCTGAGGTCAAAATAAGGAGAGCTGAGGTACTTCAAGATATTACTGTTTTACACAAAAATACCCTCTTTATAGTCAGGACTTATCGCTCTTATCCTTTATTTGGAACATCAAAATTAACATTTGGGGAAAAGAGAGAGCGGTCCGTGCACAAACACTACATATCTATTAGAAAAATGTGTTTTTATATCAGAAAAAATTTTCTACGTTTGTACTTTTATAATGCTTCAATAAATTGAAACAAAACAATTCTGAAATTATAATACATAAGATATTTTACTATACAAGTTTCATTAGACTAACACAATCGTTATGTATTTATCCTTGTTACAAGCTACCTACCTAGTTTCTCTATATATTATATTTAAATTTTATTATAACTACGAAATCCCTGTAGTACAAAAATACAACAGTTGTTAATAAAATTTTCCTTTATATGCAGCATACATTTAGCAAACTAAAAATGATCTTAGTCCGAACCAAAGAAAGTGGTTGGATCTTCTTAAATTTTTACTTTCTTCAGTGATCAATAGTTGTTTACCATCACCAAGTATTATAATCTAGAAAAATAGAAATGCAATTTTTAATTCTGTTTTGATTCTGTAATCTCATTACCTTTAGAAACCAAGCATACCTTATATAATTTAATTTTATTCACGTTATAAATCATTTTTCTACAAAATTTTTACATTATGTTAAGTTTTAGTTTTCTTTATGGGCATTTTTTTGGCATTAATTTTTGATGTAGGTTTAACAACTTACTGTAATATTAAATAATTTTACCTATTTAAGTTACAAAAAGAAGCAGCAAAAACTAATTATTATTATCATTTACGCGCTTTTCTGTAACAGGTTTTGCTAAAAGAATCTTTCCAACTTGGACATCTGTTATGCATACTTTTACACTCATACAATGACACATTATTATATTTGACAAAGACATATACAAGACAATTTTTAATTATTTGTAAATCAGAAAGAAAAGAGCTACTTTTAAAGGAAATGTGAAAATCAAGTTATTAGGCACTCAGGTAGCTGATGTGCTTATTTTTACTTTTCAAATATTAGCAGTTGCATATAAAGATTAATTTTATTGTCAACTATTAAATTTTCTATTTCCACATAATGTATTTGCCATGTTTAGGTACATTACTGTTATAATTACAGTGCTCAATTTACAGAAGTGATTATTTATTAAATGTAAAATTAAATTTTCCAGCAGGTACGACTTACAAAAAGAAAAGTTCTCGTCATTTAAAAAATGTTGTAGCTCAGGCCATAAGTTTTTTTTTGTTAACTACACTGTAACCTCATCTGCTTATTGTGCCTATTAACAGCCACTCATAACTAATTTTAATGCTAGAATATTACGTGCACTCATGCATTGAGTGAATCTTGAACTTACCAGCACCGAGTCGCGGACGGTGGAGTGAATTTTTAGCCGTGGGGCCCTAGAAACAGCCCTAGCTACAATTTAGATCCCCAGGAAATGAGTATATTGAGAAAAGGACCTACTACCCATTGCATGATAAAATTTGTTTTATTACATTACAGAATAAAATAAATATTAAAGTTTTAAAAAAAGACAAAAAGACATAACTACGTTAACGATGAAAATAATCAGAATTTTTAATACTACAAAATGCGGATACTTAATACAAAAAGGAATTGTTATGTGAATTAGATAAACTGCCAAATATAGGAATGCTAACAGAAACTTAAAATAAGAATACACATAATCAGATAGATCATATCCTGATAAACAAAAATTTTAATAACAAATAATTTAGTGCACAGACATGTTCAGGAACGGATGTAGAATCCAGCTATAATCCAACAGCTTTGATGACTAAAATTAAGGAAGATAACGACACTAAAAATGGTATCTAAAATTAATTCGAAAAATTCCAGTGAATCTATTGTTAAAGAAATAGAGAAGCCAAAAAAAATGGTTGCAAAAACCATAGAAACAACATAGTTGGTCAGATATTGAAAATGTTTGATGATGAAGCTAAAAGTGATGAATATCTACTGATTGAATTAAATGAAGCACCATATATTCTTAAAACGGAAATAATAGTAGTCGTTAAAGCGACCAAAGAAAATAAAAAACCAGGGGAAGCTACCTTAGCGTCAAAACATTTTAAGTATTTTATCTTCAGATGAAATTATACAACAAAATATAAAATAGTGAAATTATAGGAGACGACTGGCTAGACTCCATGTTTATACCTCTGCCAAAGAAGCCTAAATTAGTTAATTGTGAAAATTATCCTACTATAAGCATAATAACCCACTCTTTAATAATATATAATATTCTAAAAGATAGATATGAAAAGTTGTTTAGCCATACTCAACATATTAAATGAAGAAAGAATAATTCAAAGCCTTTATTGAAATCAGAAAGCTTGTATTCTAATTAACAGTAAATGAACAAAATATATAGATATCAAATGTTTGTCCTTACGAATTTTATTTAATGTTTACACCAAACTCATAATAAGAGAATTACAAGAAATATAAAAGGGGTGAATATAAATGAAGTTAGGATAAACAACATTTGCTATGTAATTTAACTGTAAATAAAGAAGAGCTACAAATCTCAATTAAGAGACAAAAAACAAAACATACCTGACTACATGTACCTTTGGTCTTTATTATTATATGCTCGAGAGATATGGGAGTCAAACTTATATACAATTATTACAAAGTTTTGAAATGTGGCACTACAAAAGGATGTAGAGGATAATTTGGGTATGAAGATTCAAAATGATGGTGTAACGAATAGCTTAGATATCCAACCACAGCTAATGAACATATTGAAAACAAGAAAAACATCACACTTCGAACTCCTCATGCAACAAAAAATATTAACATTTGCAAATCATACTACAAGGCGAGATCGAAGAATATAGCGCAGGACGAAAAGAAAATCATAGTTTAGGGAAAAAAAAGAGAATGGATAAAACAAATGAGGCGATGTTTTATACAGCTCAAGATGAAGAACATTGTATCATAATAACTGCCAACCTCGATAGATGTGACACCTAGAAAGAGAAAGAATTGCATTGAATTTCAAATCAAATAACGAACTTGCAACCATTCTTGTCTTTGATCGTACTTTAGAGAAATGTTTTCTAATAAATTGCATATCTTCAATTAAATGATTTATTGCCGCAACTCTGGCTTTGGCAGCTGCTGGGCTAATCATATTTTTAATGTTCAAAAAAACTTAATAAAATATTTTTTGCCTCCATCTGTAGACATATGCGTAGATGAACAAATTATTTAATATAAAAAAAATATTAGTTCTGTCCCGAAGTGGAGTAAAATATTCCATTGTTTTTTGTAAAGCACCCTTCAAACAACACATAAGATGAGCCGATGAGTCGGCATGTGCTCTGGATAAGACCCGTCGGGCATTCTTCAAACATCGCCTAAGGCGTGCCGATGAATCAGCATGATAAATATAAAGCAGCTAAAGTACCATTAAAGGCATTTCTGCCGTAGCAGTTATGAATGAGGACAGCTTAAGTTATGTGCGTGCATGGCACCCAATTGTTGCACAGGGCATTCCAGTTGATATATACGAATAAATCCATTATTAATGCACACTGAGGCTATTTATTTATCCATTATCAGTATATTCTCATTTAATAATTTTTTTTAATAAAATCAACAAAAGTTTGCTAATACATAAAATTAAAATTTTTGGTTTATTAGACAATTCCTATTTTGATTTTCGGATTCTTATTGATGGCGTTTAAGCTTCCACTGAAAGTTTTTGAAAGATTGACGTTTTATCAAAAGCTAAACAAATTCCAAGATGTATATTTCACATACTGGTAAATCCTTGTTATTCTATAGGCAAGCCGAACTAATCCACAATTTTGATGTAATGAGCTGCTCTTTGAAGCACTCCACGGGAAGGTTTAAGCTGCAATTGACGTTCTAATTGTTTTTGGGTAATGATGCTTAGACATCAAATAGTTTACTACATTTTATAATTTTTATATTCTGTTTGGTGGCGTTAAATGAAATTAAAATTGTAAAGAAGCGACTTCTACTGAGGATACTCTCGTCCGAAAAAATAAAAGCTTAACTTTAAGTGTGAGTCTGCTTGAGAAAAATTTTGAGGGCCTTTCAAAGTCAAATTGTGTAATTTTTTTTCTGAGATACAATCAACATACTACGGGGGATGCAATTATGTTGCGCAGATGCTCATAATTTTATAAATTCAGAAAAAATTAATATTGGACAAGCCTCAATTCCTTGGGAAATTTGAGAGCCGCCCACCCCGCATTTCTATTATAAGCAGCATTTAAATTAAATATTTACTAGATTAGCCAGTCTTTAGAAAAAGTTGTTCTGAGACTATTTTGAAGATTTAAAATAGATAGATTAGGATAATAATTTGAATCTTAGATTTTCTAACCATATAACAGAATATTTCTAGATAAAATTTATTTTGTGGGGTTAACGCAAAGAGTACCGATAACTATATGTGTAGGATTACTTTGTATGTCACTTGGTCGATTTGATCATCTGCTACCATGAAAACGATTTCCATATTGGGGACTAGACTTACAGGTTAAAAAGCGAAAAACGGACACCATATCTTCCAAATCCATTGAAATAATTCGCTGATAGTTAATATGCGTTTACCCTTTTGTATTTTGTCTAAAAACAGATATGTTAGATTAGAACGTACCCAAAAGATTGCCACGGTCAATCCAATCCGTTGCTTTCACTTTTTTGTTCGCTATTTTTCTACATTCTACATTTTTTTTTCTACATTTGCGACTGTTATCTTCTTTTAACAACCATTCCTTATTGGCGACCCTACAAGCTATTTGAGCAGTAGTAAATACATTTTAACTATTTTTTCTATAGTTAATGCCTCTCTGATGTGGTGTGCTGCTTTAAATTTGCACTGAAATAACCATAAATGTGGCGCTCAACGGGGTTTCTAATAAGACTATGAGATAACTTTTCACTCGTAGACATTCGGACTACTTTAAAAAAGCCCAAGTTCAAAAAGTTGCTCCTTTGCTAAATATGACATTGCTTTAGTCTCGAAATACTCCAAATTTGTCGCTATTTAAAAGATTTCAGAGAAGATCGAGGAAATTTAAAAAAATATAAATATTAAAGTTTGTTTTTCTTTTCATTTTTAATTTATGAATAGTGGCAAAATTAAAATTTCTAATTTTTTCCAACTCCACCAAGTAACTTAAGCTGAATATTTAATATGTTACAATTAGCATTGGACATAGGTTGCCTATCGAATTTTCTTCAGACCCTTACGTGCACAAAAGCTGGTTAAAAATTTACCAAATTTCTGAAAAATTAAATATTTACTGTTTAATTGTTCAATAATGGTTTATACTTAGGGCATTTAGATGTACTACATTATAGGCTTATATGGCTTCAATATGCGAGTATATCGAAATTACATTTGTTTTGCTGTATAGGCGTAGCAAATCAAAAATTGAAATTTTCTGTTACTTTTCAAAAATTCAAAATGACCAAATACGCTAAGTCAACTGAACACCTTATGGCACCAATACAAAGTGATGATTGAAAGTTTGTTTCCTCGTATCATCATTGGACTATTCTACCTTTTGAGTAAAACAATTTCCAATTCGGTAAATTTTCAACATTCAACCGTTATAATTTATTTATGTTGCACACTACTCTAGTGGTGTAAGAGGCACATTTTATTGCCATTACAAAAAATGCTCCGGTCATATTCGTTTATTAAAAGTAATTTAAAAAATATAGTCAATACTTTTTTTCCATAGACACACATTGATCAAAAATATTACCGATACTTGCCTAAAAAGCAAACGCTGCAGCTAAAAATGCTTTTCAAAAAATTTCTACGATCCACATGTCAAATAAAGTCAAAACGCAAATATTCGAATTTTTCTTTTCTGATAATATTTTATGAATCACTTTTGGTATTAAAGTATTTGAAAATGGTCGAAAAGTTTAGAAGCAAAAGTGCTTCTTACTTTACAAGGTAGCGGAAGTATAAAGTTTGTTCAACTTTAAAAATCTGAATAAGTTCTTCTTTTGGTGCGTTAGATCCACACATTGAGTTCTTTTGGGTGGCAGTGCAGGATTGCTGTCCACTGCGTACGTATCTAACATCAGAACGTTCAGTTAGTTATGAAAAATCAGACAAGAAATGGTTGCTATCAATTTATTTTATACAAGATGATTAAATCTGAAATCATAAATAATTTAAAATGAGAACAAGGTGCTTTGAATATTCTTAAAAAGAACAAGTCCTATTTTGTTGAGGATTTGAAAGATAGACTTTTTAAGTTCAATCCGCGTCATTTTATTATGAGAAATCATTCAACTAAAGTTCAAGTAAATGAAGAATGAGCTTAAGTATAACAAATGTACTTGTTTAGGGAACTGTAGAAAATTTTAAGATACAAGTCCAAAATGCAATTCAAAATTCAATCTGATATACCAAGAGTGATCAGGCGTTTAATTACTTGGGATGTACGTTAAACGAGAGATGGGACCATACTCAGGAAATAAAAGTTGAATGAAAAGACGTATTTCAACCGCCTAAAGAAAGTACTTTGTAATTTGAGTTTAAATTTGAACTTCGTATTGACTTAATTTATGTTTTCTATTTAAAATATGAACAGTTACAGGACTCATACAGATAGTCAATATAAATTGGGATATTATAGCTATGTTAATGCCGTATAAAACGGTAACTATATAAACAAATGTAGACATCATGTCTTGCGCATGAAAATGGACGTCTTTTAAAGTACTGTTAAGATAAGAACTAGCATATTTGGTCATTGAAATGATAAATATCGGCTTTTGCATTGTTATGCAAGGAAAATAATGCAAACGAGGCTTTGACGATTTTATATATTCATGCTTGAAACTTGGCTGGCAGGAATGATCGAGCGCGTCCTGAACAGGATCAACAAGATTAATGGGCCACTGATCCACGTCCTGGAAGACTATTCCATGCGCCGAATAGAGGCAAAGTCGCTGCATTTATTTAGATTCACTTTGCTATGTAATGTATGCATTTCTGGAGCTCCAAACTCTTCCAACTTGCTACTAAATACTGTGAACAAGAATCCACAAGTCTTTGGTTTTCAAATCCAGCAATTACCTTAAGTGATCCAGCATACTTGAAATAGTTCAATGTTGATTTCATTGTGTTTGTGTTGAGATGATTTACTATGAACGTTAGAAATTTTGTATTGGAAAGCTCGAATCTTTCAGCGTATGCATCCTTCAATTTGATATAGCTATGCTGAAGTAATTTGTGTCAATAGATGCAATTGAACTCATCGGGAATATTGCTTCAAATGTTTAAATTGAAGTAATTTACATTAATGTCTTCAACAATTTGTAATTTCTTTTCGAAACAAACTACTTCTTCAAGCAAAGCGTAGGCTGGGAAACTTTCCTTGCAGTTTTAGATTTAGTTCATTTAGTTTCATTAAGTAGTAACATGTAGTATAACTGCCAAGTCCATTTGTCTTGTGGCAACTTCGGGATGGTAAATACTTTGCATTGAGGAATGTTTCAATATCAAATAACATAACCATTTTGTTTTGATACGTACTTTGTTTTCTAATAAATTGCATATCTTCAATTAAATGATTTATTGCCGCAACTTTGTTGCAAGCAATGTTTAAATCATAGTTTTAATGTTCAAAAAACTTAATAAAATATTTTTTGCCTCTATCTGTAGACATATGGGTTGATGAACAAATTATTTAATATTAAAAAAATATTAGTTCTGCCCCGAAGTGGAGTAAAATATTCCATTGATTTTTGTAAAGCACCCTTCAAACAACACATAAGATGAGCCGATGAGTCGGCATGTGCTCTGGATAAGACCCGTCGGGCATTCTTCAAACATCGCCTAAGGCGTGCCGATGAATCAGCATGATAAATATAAAGCAGCTAAAGTACCATTAAAGGCATTTCTGCCATAGCAGTTATGAATGAGGACAGCTTAAGTTATGTGCGTGCATGGCACCTAATTATTGCACAAGGCATTCCAATTGATATATACGAATAAATGCATTATTAATGAATCTATTTATTTATCAATTATCAGTATATTCCCATTTAATAATATTTTTTTAAATAAAATCAACAAAAGTTTGCTAATACATAAAATTATAATTTTTGGTGTATTAGATAATTCCTATTTTGATTTTCGGTTTCTTATTGGTGGCGTTTAAGCTTCCACTGAAAGTTTTTGAAAGATTGACGTTTTATCAAAAGCTAGACAAATTCCAAGACGTATATTTCACATACTGGTAAATCCTTGTTATTCTATAGGCAAGCCGAACTAATCCACAATTTTGATGTAATGAGCTGCTCTTTGAAGCACTCCACGGGAAGGTTTAAGCTGCAATTGACGTTCTAATTGTTTTTGGGTAAATGATACTTTGACATAAAATAGTTTACTACATTTTATAATTTCTAATTTTTATATTCTGTTTGCTGGCGTTAAATGAAATTAAATTGTAAAGAAGCGACTTCTACTGAGGATACTCTCGTCCGAAAAAAATGAAAGCTCAGCTTTAAGTGTGAGTCTGCTTGAGAACAATTTTGAGGCCCTTTGAAAGTCTAATTGTGTAATTTTTTCTGAGATATAATCAACATACTACAGGGGATGCAATTATGTTGCGCAGATGCTCATAATTTTATAAATTCAGAAAAAATTAATATTGGACAGGCCTCAATTCCTTGGGCAATTTGAGAGCCGCCCACCCCGCATTTCCATTATAAATAGCAGTTAAGTTAAATATTTACTAGATTAGCAAGTCTTTAGAAAAAGTTGTTCTGAGACTATTTTGGAGATTTAAAATAGATACATTAGGATGATAATTTGAATCTTAGATTTTCTAACCATATAATAGAATATTTCTAGATACAATTTATTTTGTGGGGTTAACGCAAAGAGTACCGATAACTATATGTGCAGGATTACTTTGTATGTAATCCCACAAAATCATTTGGTCGATTTGATCATCTACTACCATGAAAACGATTTCCATATTGGGGACTAGACTTACAGGTTAAAAAGCGAAAAACGGACACCATATCTTCCAAAGCCATTGAAATAATTCGCTGATAGTTAATATGCATTTACCCCTTAGTATTTTCTCTAAAAACAGATATGTTAGATTAGAACGTACCCAAAAGATTGCCAAGGTTAATCCAATCCGTTGCTTTCACTTTTTTCTTCTCTATTTTTCTACATTCAGCTGCAATATTTGCGACTGTTATCTTCTTTTAACAACCATTCCTTATTGGCGGCCCTACAAGCTATTTGAGCAGTAGTAAATACATTTTAACCATTTTTTCTATACTTAATGCCTCTCTAATGTAGTGTACTGCTTTAAATTTGCACTGAAATAACCATAAATATGGCGCTCAACGGGGTTTTTAATAAAACTATGAGATAACTTTTCACTCGTAGACATTCGGACTACTTTAAAAAAGCCCAAGTTCAAAAAGTTGCTCCTTTGCTAAATATGACATTGCTTTAGTCTCGAAAATCTCCAAATTTGTCGCTATTTAAAAGATTTCAGAGAAGATCGAGGAAATTTAAGAAAATATAAATATTAAAGTTTGTTTTTCTTTTCATTTTTAATTTATGAATAGTGGGAAAATTAAAATTTCTAATTTTTTTCCAACTCCACCAAGTAACTTAAGCTGAACATTTAATATGTTACAATTAGCATTGGACATGGGTTGCCTATCGAATTTTCTTCAGACCCTTACGTGCACAAAAGATGGTTAAAAATTTACCAAATTTTTGAAAAATTAAATATTTACTGTTTAATTGTTCAATAATGGTTTATACCTAGGGCATATAGATGGACTACATTATAGACTTCAATATGCGAGTATATCGAAATTACATTTATTCTGCTGTATAGGCGTAGAAAATCAAAAATTGAAATTTTCTGTTACTTTTCAAAAATTCAAAATGACCAAATACGCTAAATCAACTGAACACCTTATGGCACCAATACCAAGTGATGATTTAAAGTTTGTTTTCTCATATCAAACTCGTTTTGGACTATTCTACCTTTTGAGTAAAACAATTTCCAATTTGGTCAATTTTCAACATTCAACCGCTATAACTTATTTATGTTGCACACTACACTAGTCGTGTAAGAGGCACATTTTATTGCCATTACAAAAAAGGCTCCGGTCATATTCGTTTATTAAAAATAATTTAAAAAATGTAGTCAAGACTTTTTCCCCAGACACACATTGATCAAAAATATTACTGAAACGCTTGACTGCTCTCGATACTTGCCCAAAAAGCAAAGGCTGCAGCTAAAAATGCTTTTCAAAAAATTTCTACGATCCAATCAAATAAAGTCAAAACGCAAATATTCGAATTTTTCTTTTCTGATAATATTTTATGAAACACTTTTGGTATTAAAGAATGCCTTTCAGTATTTGAAAATGGTCGAAAGCTTTAGAAGCCAAAGTGCTTCTTACTTTACAAGCGGAAGTATAAAGTTTGTCCAACTTTAAAAATCTGAATAAGTTCTTCTTTTGGTGCGTTGGATCCACACAATGAATTCTTTTGGGTGGCAGTGCAGGATTGCTGTCCACTGCGTACGTATCTAACATCAGGACGTTCAGTTAGTTATGAAAAATCAGACAAAAAGGTTGTATCAATTTATTTTATACAAGATGATTAAATTGAAACATAAATAATTTAAACCGTCCTCTGTGCCAGCGTTCCAAAATTCTCTTTTCAATATATTTCTATTCCTTATCAAAACTCAAGGTCTTAAAATTTTAAAACGTGAAAATGGGATAATATTTACAGTATAGAACTTGTAATGTGTGACGTTGTCATGTCATTCCGAGTGTTTACTCGTGCAATTTTACCGACGTAAAATTGCCAGAAAAGAACGATATGTATTGGGCCTACATTGTAACTTAAAACAAATAATAAAAATAATTACCTTATGTTTCCTTCAAAATTTTACAGTGAGAAATAAATAAAATTAAAGCACTTAAACGACATACACAAACGATAAAACACTATGATACAGACTACCCTTACAGTTTACACTTTGTACTAATACTGATTCTATCGGCGACGTACCTGAATATTAACACAAAGTGGCCAATTCCAGGAAATACATTATGATAGAGCTACCAGAGAAATTTCATTAACCCCATTCAAAGAATTTAAGTTATAAATGGGGGGGGGGCAATAAATGTGTCAAAATGTATGACTGACCAGCCAAACGAACAAAAGACAGACCAGACCCACCCTGATCAATAGAAGAAATGAATGAATGAACAATCCAGTACCAACACGACGCCAGCCTGTCTTAAAAATGTATTTTCTTATTTTTTAAGGATTTTGATAATAAATTATTAATTTTTTGCGTATAGAACTGGAGAGCCGCAACTTTATATCAAAAGAGCCGCATGAGGCTCGCGAGCCGCAGGTTGCCGACCCCTGGTCTAGGTTCGCCGATTTAGCTTTAGAAAATGTCACTCAAATTTTTAAGTAATTTCTATTTCATTAAAGAAGAACTTTCTAAAAACAGATACATAATCATCATCATCACCCAACATTCTCGTGGTTATGTTTGCGTCTACTGCTGGCTTCTCTTAATCGTTTCCATTCACTTCGATTTTGTGCATCTTTAATCCAATTTCCTGCTGCTTTCCTGATATCATCAGTCCATCGGGTAGGGAGTCTCCCTCTGCTTCGTTTGTCTTGACGTGGTCTTTATTCGATGATTCTCTTTGTCTATCTCGCGTCACTGAGCCTCTCTATATACCCCGCCCATTTTCATTTCAAGTTGGTGATTCGGTGGATTATGTCACATATGCCGGTTCTTTGCCGAATGTTAGTGTTTCGGATACAGTCTCTCTGTTTAATACCTAACATAGCTCTCTCCATTTTTTTTTGAGCAACTATCGGTTTGTTAACTGTCTTTTTCGTTAACGTAAGTGTTTCTAATCTGTAAGTCGGGACGGGGAGAACACATTGGTCGTACACTTTCCGTTTGATGTTTATCGGTATGTCGCTTTTAAATACATCTCTTAGTCTATCATAATCTGCCCATCCCAGGCTTATTCGTCTTTGTAGCTTGTATGTTTGGTTATGTCTGGCAATTATTAGTTTGTGTCCCAGATATTTGTGATCTCTGTCGATATCCTTATGTAATTTTATGTATGCCAATGACTCTGTATATATTATGGATTAAAAGGGTATATCTATAATCAACTTTGATTTAAAGCAGTTAATATAACACTTGTGTCTATCGTATCGAAGGCCTTTTGAAAGACGATAAATACTAGTATCAGAGGCCTATTATATTGTATAGTTTTTTCTATTAATATTTTTATAGTAAGTAAATGGTTATTTGTCCCAAATCCCGATTGGAATCCTGCTTGTTCAATGGGTTGGTAGAAGTCGAGCTTCTTTTCTTTACGATGGCTTATTATTTTTGTGAACAGCTTGTATAGATGAGAGAGCAAGCTTATGGGGCTTTAGTTTTCGAAGTTTGTCAGATCGCCTTTTTTGTGAATTAATATCATCATGACAATGTTCCATTTCTTTGGTGTGTTGTTTTGTATTAGGCAGAGGTTGAAGAGTTCTTTTATTTCTTCTAGTAGAGTGTCTCCATCTATCTTTATTTCTTCAATGGCTGTCACATCTTCTCTAGTAGCTTTGTTGTCTTTGATTTTATTTATTGCGTATTGTATTTCCTATATTTTTATGTCAGGCATGTCTTCAGATCCCTGACTGATTACTCTTCTTGTCTTTCCGATTTATTTGGGTTCATCCGTTATTTGTTGTCTACACCTATATGTAGTTCCTTGTGAAATTCTTTTACTACCAATAATAGCCCGTCTCTGTTTCTTTAAGTGTTATAATTTTATTTCTTTCATTTTTAATCTTTCCTCTTAGCTTTCATGCTTTTGTTCTCTTCTATTATTTGTTTGATATCCTAGTGGTTATGTTTTTTTATATTTTTCCTAATACCTTTTGATATACCTTTATTATACTGTCTTAAGTTGATAGCACCCACTGTATTTCTTGTTTTCATTTCCCTCCTTTGTTGCATTGACTTTTTGTGTCTTAACTTAATTTGTTTTGTCTTTCGTTTTGAACAATAGGACTCTTTGGTTCTTCGTAGTTCCTTGGTTATTATGTTCATAGTTTCTTCGATATCTCTTTTTGAGCTGGGACTTCTGTCGGCATCTGTTCGATTGTGTTTTTAAATTTCTCTTAATTTTTCTCGATTTATTTTCTTTGTAACTCTTAGCATTTTATAGTCACTTCCTGCAGAGATTTGGTTCAATACTGTTATTTCTTAAACTACAGATTTTTGTAGTCTATTTCATTTTTTGAGACTGGATTTGGGCTTACAATGTCTATTTTCCTGTGGGTTCCTTGTAGAAGAAATTATTCATTTCAAACAAGTTTTTTTTCTAGAAAAAGTTGATTATAGTTTTCTCTCGATGGTTCCTTGTACCGCTTCCAAAGGTTCCCAATGCAATCTCGACATGATCTGTTTGAATACCAGTTTTTACGTTGAAGCCGCTACACACACTCGTCAAATGTATCCATGCTTCTTTTAAAGCTATCGTAATTTCATCGCAGTCTACTTCTTCGTCAGTATGGTAAACTAGGATAACTTTTATGTTATATCTTAAATTTAGTTTAAGAATTAGATACGCGACTCGCGGTGATATGCTTTTCGCAGAAATAACATTGTCTATATACTTTTTTTAATCAAGAATCCGACTCCTCCAGTGGCTGTATTTGCTTCGACGCAGTGATATAGCACGTGCTTTAAATTTAGTGTCGTCAGTCTTTCCCTTTTTCGCTTTACTTCGCTTAGTCCGAGAATATCCTCTTTTATATGTGATAACTTTTCCTCAAGCTCAAGAATCTCGCTGTCTGTTGCTAACGTTCGGACGTTGTATGTAGCGATTTTAATTAGGTTAGTTATTCCGCGTTGTGGTTTCTTTTTCGTTAGATTTTTGTGTTTTTCAGAATTCTTGGGACAGAATGAATTTTCAGTGTGCGATTCTAGATTGCACATCCTACTCGTCTAGGGTATTTTTGTTTTAAGACCTGACATTTTATTTGGTATGTAGCAGGTAATACTGGCAATAAAACGCCACCTCTACCAGACGGGTTAGCGAGTGTATAATCAGCCGCCCATCACATAGGGAACAGTCGCTGTTTGCAGCCGCCCAATCTGGGTCAGACGCTGCTTTTGCCCGTTGATCTGCGGGAGGTATTTAATTTTCCTATCTGGTGTATCTACCGGGCCGCCACCTAGGGGTTACAGGCTTCTCTGAGGAGATATATAGCATTATTAATTAATTTTGGAAAACGTAATTTTTAGCAAATAGTTGATCAATAACTAATTTTTTCAATGTACGTCTATGGGGAAAAGTTACTCTATATTTTTTGTTTTCGCCATTTTCCAATAGATGACTTTAGGTGGTAATACAATAATTTTGGGCATTTGTCAATATAACCCCATCGAAACATTAGTTGATTTGTGTCCGTATCGTAAAGTTATTCTCGTCATTTGCGAAAACTTGTAATTCTTAATATTTAGAAATCTACGGCTGAGGCTTATCGAGTGCTCTCAAATACTTATGACGAGACCGCTATTAGTAATTGAACGTATTTTAAGTAATTTCAAGGCTTTAATAACGGATATTTTGACATCGAAGACCGACATGGCGGTGGAAGAGAGAAGGTTTTAAAGATGCAGAATTACGAGAAGACTTGTGCCAAACGTAAGAATAATTGATAGGATCATTAGGAGTGACTGCCATGGGAAGAATACATAAACAAGGCAATTGGGTGCCACATGAATTGAAACCGAGAGATGTTGAGCGGCGTTTGTTTGCTTGTGAACGGCTGCTTAAAATGCAAAGATGGAAGGAATTTCTGCATTGCATTGTGACTGGGGACGAAAAATTGGTTCATTACGATACCGCAAGCGCAGAAAACCATAGGACTTGCCGGCCATACTTCCACGTCGATCGCCAAACCGAACATTCACAGCTCCATGTTCATGCTCTGAGACCAGCGCGGCGTATTGTATTATGAGCTGCTAAAACCGAAATAATCACAGGCGATCTGCATCAAAAGCAATTAATACGTTTAAGCCGAGCATTGAAAGACAAACGGCTGCAATACAGTGAGAGACACGATAAAGCGCTCGATTTCATGTTACAAAGTCTTTAAAACATACTTGGAGACGTTAAAATGGAAAGTTCTACCCCACCCGCCGTATTCTCCAGATAATGATCCCTCTGACTATCACTTGGTTCTAGCAATGGCACACGGCTTGACTGACCGGCACTTAGGTTCTTATGAAGAAGTTAAAAATTGAATGGATACGATGATTGCCTCAAAAGATGAACAGTTTTTTTCGTCGCGTGATTCGTATGCTGGTCGAAAGATGGGAGAAAGTAGTGGCCAGCGATAGACAATATTTTGAATCATAAATGTATAACCGGTTTTTTACAATAAAGCCTCAAATGGTGGAACCGAAGTTGTACACCTATTGTATATATATATATATATATATTTGATATATTTGATCAAAATTGCTAACAATTTTCCCAAATTTGATCGATCTTTTCTGGAAATACTGTTTTTCCAGGTGCTTTTTGGTAAGTAATGGTTTAACGTTTGTACTTTCCCATGTAATCTTGTCAGCATTTAAACGTGTTTTGCTTTTAAGCTCTGCTATAAGATTCTATTTGACAAGTTAGTTAAATTTAGATTTTTTTAAATATTTTGTTTGTCCTTTTCTTTATTAAACAATTTGTCCACATATTTGTTTTCTGATATTGCTTTGTCCACTTTTACTTACATTTAGGATTTCTGGAAACAATGTGCTGTAAATGCAATGTTTGGTAGTGAATTTTTGGAGTACAGGAACACAATTTTTAATATCTTTGCAAAAAGAACATTTGTTGTAGGAGATTACCACTTGATTCGCTTGGTGTAGAGTAATTGAGTCACATCTTGCAAAGCCCATTTAAGCGCTTCTCAAGAAATTTATTTGTTTAATGTTCTATTAATACCAACCGAACTCTCTTATGGAATTAACTATAGATTTACGTGATCTGTGTTATTAAAATACATAAGAAATTTTTTAACGGTTTTTTTTAGTAAATAGCCATAATCCGACATTGTCTGTAGTATATTAGTTTTGAAAAATTGTAAAAATATACTTTATTATTGCATAATCACTATAAAAGTATAGTATAAACTAATCTGACCAGGTTCTTTGACAATTTTTTTTATTTACTAAATAGTACTTAAAATTTTCCAGTTTTGTCACTTATCTAACAATTTATGATTTTTATTTTTAGTCTCATAGTAATTACAAAAATTTTACAAGAAGTTTTAGGAATATGCTCTCTGCACGGTGCTTTCTTAAAACCAATCTATTTATTATACGTCTGTGTAAATTTGAAACGTGTAAATTTTCTACGTTAACTTTTCCTGTAAAAATAAAATTGCGCAATAAAAAGTTTTGTTTGATTCTGCTTGCAGCCGCGGTGCTGATTATGGGCATGACAAAGAATTTTAGCAAAACATATTTTGTAGCGAAAATATGAGAGCAACAGAAAAGTGCTTTATTGTAATTGAAATTCCCATAGAACTGAACAATAAATTTAAAAATCAATAAATAATGAATACAAAAAGTTGCAGATTGAAAGTCAGGAAAGAAGTTAGGGCCCACGTACATCCTCGGTTATGTGAAGCAAAATCTTCTCTCAGTTTTTGCAGACTCTTTTTAGAAAAGCAAATAAAACTAGATGGGGATTTAACGATTTGAAGGTAATATTTATTTCTACCATAAGTCATAAGACTTTATGCTATTTTTAAGTAGGGGCTTTTTAATGTAATACATATTATTTTTGCATTTTAGGCTAATTTTATTTTAAAACTTTAAAAATTGGTATTTTTTAAGAATTTATTGTTTTTCTATATAGTTAAGTACTTTGATATTTTTAACATAGAAATTCCTTTATTTAACACTTACAATTTTATATACTCTATGTGGGTATTATATTAGGTGCGTTCAACTTCTAAGGCCCCCACGTTTTTGTCTGAAAAAGTATTTACCTAAAAAAGTTAAAACTTCTGTTCCTTTTCAACGTAATCTCCGTCTAGACGATCACATTTTTCACAACGACGTCGCCATGATTTTATCGCTGCTGAAAAAAATTGTTGGGGGTGTGTTTTGCCCACTGGAAAATCGCTGATGCTACAGCGGCTCTATTGGAAAATGAACGGCCGGGAAGAGCGTGCTTCATGGTTGTAAATTCATGGCGGCGCCATGTGTCAACATGTCATGAGACAATGCCATCCGCACAGTCTTTTATTTGCCTGTCAGCATTCGTGAGACCCACCATGAAAAAACTTTCCGCATTTTTAGGTCATCGTGAAAAATGGACATCACAAATGGTAATTTTCGAAGCTATATTTCGCTCACCTAATCGACAGTCTGCCCTTACAACTTATTCCACTCAGTTTCAGTCCGGCTGTTTCACGGTCAAAGCTGCTTCGGTTTATTATCACACATCTTCCCATCCCATTTTAATGAGAGTTTTACCATGTACGAGAAGAGAACGTGTGATTACACATTGTTCTTGAACATTAAACGTCGCTATTTTAAGTATATAAAACAACACTCACTGCAATAGCGGTAATTTGACCTGTGTACATTGTATGGTGCTTCTATTTTTATTATAAATTCCGGTATATTTCCCACATCTTTTAAAATCAACTGCACCTCTTTATTTATTCTCACTGATGAGAAAAGAATTTGGAGACCTCGTCGAGCTGAAATGAAATACTACAAAATGTTTTAGTAATGTTTATTGGTGATGAACCTCTATGATTGGTGCAGAAGTGTCATAAACATTACAAATTGATTGCATCTTACCCTGTCTAGGCGCTACGTGAGCATCATTCGTATGCCTTTGTTGAAGAAAACATGAAAGTCACATTATTCTTACTCGCTTCCGAGCGCAATGTTGTAAGAAATCTTAACATGCTACCCGTCTTAAATACATCACGTTTCACAAACTAAGTATATTTTTCTATAAATTAATTTGTAATATCTGCGCGCTACTGTCTTATTTATAATTATTATTAATTTACAACGTATTAACGCTTCGCCCAAGGGGTTAATGTAAGGATGGTCCGTCATCTTCCTTTAATAACATTGTTGTACCAATTTTAATATTTGCTTACTGTAGTCGCCATATTTCTCTGATACTTGATTCAAGTACTTTTTGTACCCCCTTTTCCAAAAGTGCTGTTTGATATATTGGATATGTTGTCAATTGGATAAATAGTTGTCCGTTGTTTCCATTAGATTCAAATCCGATGCACTTGAAAGTGTACGTTCTATAAGAAACTTAGTAGGGGTAAGAGTACACTAACCAATTTGGGTCTGCAGATAAAAATGTGATTGCTATTGTACTTTAAATAAAATGGGTTTCGAAATGCGTACAAATACTAGATAGGGTTGTTTCCTGAAGGGACTTTTTCAGATGCCATGTAGTTATGGAAACATGCATATTTATGCACATTGGGAAAACTGTGGAAAAGATATATTTTATTAAATCATTTATTTTAGTATATTTAAAACAATATTTTGTGCATTTAGTGGTTAGTCTGAGAATTTCAAAAAAAAGTATGATGAGAATTTTTTTGAAATTTAATTAGCTAACAGTTCTCAAAACCAATAAAATTAAAAGGATATAATCTTTACTGCATGGATTTAATAAACATATTGAAGAGTTATTGTACGTTGACGATATACTTTATGTTACTTATGAGGGAGCCTAAAGCAGTTATTACAAAGCTCAATTCCATAAGTGGAGCAAACAGTGGTAGTTTTTTTATATATACCATTTCTTTGTGTATATTGCACAAATTTTAGAACAATTGAGATATTTTATTGTCTCCAGCCGTCCATCGTCCCTCCACAACGAAATATCATTTGTCATGTTCAATTACTTGTTTTACTGTCATCAAAATATTCAAGAAATAAAGTTTCTTTGCTTCAATCTACTGTAGACGACAAATTAATGTAGATCAGCCGTCATTAAGTGTTCATAATAAGTTACCTTTGGGTTAAATCTACCCCGCTCATACACTTATACAGAGAGTAGAACGCTATCATTTCTGAACAATTTACTGCATTCAATTTACTATTTTTAATATTCTCCTGACCTCAGTTATTTTAGGTCTATGACAGATATTTAAAGCCAACACTTGTTTAGTATCCTGCCACCTATAAAAAATTATTTTATCACTTTTACATGGAAATTCAGCTTTATTAGTATTTAATTTGATATTCCGCTTTCAGCAATAATATAAAAGATCTTTTAACTAAATAAATAAACATGAAGTTTACAGAAATACTTCCTTGTTCTTCGCCTGCTGCTGAAACCTTTCCCTCTGCGCTGCAGCATCGTTTAGTTACGTGTAAGCGTTGCAAATTACCTCAAAACGCTTGATGAGTCCTTTCTTTAACCTGTACTACTCAGCCAAGGGACTCATAATGGATGTTCTATAATGTATATGAGATTGATGCAGCACTCCTCGATAAACTTCTTTACTACCTTGTTCAATAGGCATGCAGAAGCAGATGTTCGTAGCGGTTGACACTCTAACTCTTTATTACCCTCTTCCATAACAATAAGGAAGAAGACAGAGATCACTCTTTGTATTTCGACATAATTTGCGTACCATTAGAAAGAGCACAAAATTCTACGTCGATTGAACATTTCAAAAGTTACCGAAACGGCCAGTCCCATGGTCAATGTTTGATTTGAAATTAATAAGGTTTTTTGATTTTGCTAATAATTCATTAATGTTGTGATTTACGAAATCAACAACTAATGCAATAAATAAAGCTATTTAAGAGCTTTAACAACAGTTAACCTAAAAACTTCTATCATTAACCATTGCCGAGCAAATTGCAAAAAATGTTTTCGATTCATTCTTGATTTCCTCAAAAACATTCCTATCTGAACCACCAACCACAATCAGATACAGTTGAGGTGCGATCCGCATATGTAACTGATACTCAGTTTGTTGTGGTAAGTAATAAAAGGTTTAGTAGTGGCTCCTCCCGCAATAACTAGAGTACCAACTCTAACACTAGCTCATCTAAAAATCGTCTTACATATTCGTTACTCTTAGATCGAACTTCAAGTATTTGCCGGATTTGGTTGTTAATAATAAAAGCTAAATATCTTTGCCTACACCGCGTTTCCTAATTCTTTAAATCTAAAGTAAGTGCGGTAGCACGTGCAAACAATGGAGGCAATAACTTTAGACGCTTTGACATTGTCGACAACTTTTTTTTTTGTGCTCAACCCTTTAACTTTTACTATATTACCTCTTCTCTTTTTATCAGTATCTTAGAAAAACTTGTTTTTTTCTAAATTGCAATTTGGCGATTTTAGCACGGAGGCCATATCCTGCAACACTAATGTCATCAAACAACTTCCTCTTTTTTTACATTGGTAGTTTGGTCTAAAGTCCTCCAATGACATTAAAACGTGCAACTAAAGGGAGCATGACATGCTTTCCGCCCTTGAATTTCGGAATGGCTTGAGTGCACAGTCCGAAGAAATCATTGGAATTGATGTTTTTTCCCTTATTTTATTTCTTTTTTTCTGTTGGCTTCTGCTGCTGCTGAAATATCTCTTCAGTTTTTCCTTTAGCTTTTTACCTTTAATCTTCGCTTTAGATTATTTTAGAGAGTACATCTTTACCTACGTCGCCATTGAAATAAATTAAAAAGAAAATACATTGAGTTGTATAAATTTTTTATTTTTTCTACTAATATATTATAACGTCTTTTTATAACACTGAAGATGTTAATCTTTGCCCTACTGTTCTTTCAACGTACTATTCTTCCTATCCACTGTAAATATGTAAGTTGCAAACACAAGATAAATGTCTTTTGACTTTTTCTTGATTTTGTTAATTTTTTTTAAAAATTTTGAAGTATATTTTTGAAATAAAAAAATTCAAATACCTGGCGATGCAGCTTTATAGCTGCGTTGCCGATTGAAAAATCCTAAAACCAACAGTTGCTTATTTTAGATACAATTATAGAGCTCATTGTAAGTATAACATAAGTAATCCATATTTCAAAATTATCACTTTCTTTGTGTTTCTTTATTAGAGCAACGTGCTATACACATATATAAGCCTTTAAGAAACAGTTTTAGAATTTGTCTAGTTCTGTAGATTGCTGGTTTACGTCTTGTAGAATAATCTTAGGGGCAGTAACTCTGGAAAAACTTGAAACCAAATTACTGATTTAGAATAATTAAAATTAAAAACAATGTTTCCGTTGTTTTTTCTTTACGTGAATTTTCATGGCCAGTTGTAGTAGAGTTATTTGAGTTTATCTTGTGTTCATCGCCGACAGAATTTGTTTCTATCTAATTGGAATGATCACTGTTGCAGTGAAAAAGGTCATATTTACTCTTGGTTAAATTAAATATTTTTTAGCTACTTTCTGCAGCTATTTTCTACGATAATGGTCTATTTATGTATTCTTGTAATAAAATAAAACAAATTATAAAATTCGGAATACATGGAATTAAAACTAAAAATTTGATGTTATGGGCTTTATAGAAAGATAATCGTGACTTAACCTATTTATGTGCATTGAAAAGTCTGAAACTAGCTAATATTATTTATATTGAAGATTATATAATCCATAAGTTTAATTAGCTTAAGATATCGCCTACCGTTAGCCTAAAACATGTTATGTAATATATCTTTGGATATCTAGATAAATGATAACTAACGTACTAGTGTTCCTTATTACCTACATGAGACAAAAAGTAAATCAAAACTACACTGCAACACAACATTTTTGATATTCTTGTCTTGCTCTATACGGTTACAACACAAACGCTCTGTACCCATTGAAAAATAGAACTGCTGCTGCCGTAACGTCTATTGATTGCCAATTTCCTCCATAACAGTGTCCTCAAGAAATTATAGAAAAGTTGGTTGATATTAATGGCCACAGTCCGCTGCAGGATCGCTGCAGATTAGTTCCTAACGAACAATTTGCCCCGCAGTGCGCCGGGATGAAACGACGCGGACCACATTGAGGCAGACGAGCTTTGTGTCCGGAAAACTCCTGTATCAGCGTGCGTCGCGTTTTGAGATCTCGCCGTTGTAATCCGGTCCCTCGCGCTGTAAGCCGGTGCATTTGAATAATTATGGTATGGAATGGCGGCGTCTGTCACGCCGCCGTCCCCTTGTTTGACAGGCTATAAAACACTCCAGCTAGACGAGGGTGTCTATTGTACAAATACCCAATGTTTAATGCACTGCGCTCAATAAATTCTCGGGCTTGCGGGGACACACCACCCCGTATTTATTATGCAAAACCGCGAGGGATGCCTTGTGAACGTTTTAGCGCCTTGCTCACATGCCACGGTATTCACTTAGCAGAAAGCTCGCTCCGCAAGCCGTCCCTGGAAGGTAGGCAGCTCGACGCGGAATCGCTGCCATTTATCATGGCATTTTATTTGGGAGCTCAACGGCTCCACGCAGAGCGCTATATAACAATTTTGCTGAAGCAAGGACAATGAAGATTCCAGATACACAAGCATGGTTACTCAGTAATGTATTTGTTACTGGCAGCGATCTGCAGAATTTATCTTTGTAGGGCCCGGTCGCGTGTTCTTGATTGCAATCGTAATAAAAAAAAATTGAAAATGTATTTCAGTTTATTCTAGCACACTCAAATACGTAGTAGTAGTAGTAGTAGTAGTAAATCCCATTATTCCCCAGTGGGACATAGGGCCAAATACATAGTAGTATACTAAATTTATAGTAAAAAGGTATTTTATAGTAATTTGTTTAAGTATATCATTACTTTCACCAATATAATAAACATTTGCTTGTTGTTTTGGACAATGTACCTCTCCAGTTATTCAAATTTAATAAAAGTTCTACGAAAACTTCTGCTAAAATCTTTAATCTTGTTTATATTGTTAGTTGTGTTGTATCTTACAGTGGGTTTATATATAAACGTTTTTATGAAATTATATGTTCAATCAGTAATAAGAAGAAATATACATATATATATATATATATATATATATATATATATATATATATATATATATATATCATTTTGTATTTGTAGTTTGGTATGTAGTTGATCATTTTCAGCCAATGCTATCATGTACTAATTGTCCGAACTTCCGGTCGCACCAGCTGGACGCAATGGTCCGCGGCCGCTTGGACGGTGTTACTACGAAGCAGCTTGCGACCATTATGCCTCCGAACGGACTATTCAAACGGTTTGAAAAAAGTACAAGGTCTATGGATCAGTTACAGCCAAAGTAGGCTCCGGACCATCTTGCATCATGTTGTGTGTCATCGATAGGAACATGCTTTGAATAGCGAGAAGTAACCATCGCTTCACTGCGTTGGATATTTTCCTCAAAATCTCGACTTTAGAAAACTAAACTTTCTCAGTTCGCATTTTATGGTGTCCGCTTTAACAGACGGACAGTATGGACGACAACCTGCCAAGAAGTTGTTGATCTCGCCAAAGAATTGCAAGGTACGGCTGGAATGGACAACGGCCCACAAAAGCTGGACCATTCAGCAGTGGAAGAAAGTCATCTTGAGCAATAAATCAAAGTTTAAAATCAACAAACTCATCGGATTCATACCGAGCAGAATTCAAGCAATAATTAACGCCAAGAGTTATAAAACTAGCAAGAGAAGGTTTTTAGTTGCACCCTCAACTTTTGAATAAAAGTTAATTTTTTTGTGGAGAAGGTCGAGCGACATTTGAGTTCTAAGACAACAATTTTTCTTTTTTGGTAAGTTTTGCAGCTTTTGAAACGGAATCCGCAAGGGACGAGACAGCGCTCATTAAGGGCCCCCCTGCTAACTCTTCCCATAAGATCAAATGGCAGCGCATATTCAAGCGTGCTAAAAGCCTTCCTTCATCCGTTTTTCAGATTTATAGCTAAAACCAAACTTACTATACTACTGGAGTGTGTTCTGCATTCTGAGGACATTGACAAGTCTAATTTCTTGAACTACCACGATCAGTATTCGGATGACTAGAAACCGTATGAGGACAATTCTACAGGCAGCGAGGATAAGTTCAGTGAAATTAAGACAAAAAGAAAAGACGCATCCTTCGAATACAAAAAAATTCATAAGTAATGCTTTTTCAAGACTGTGCTAGCTAAATTTCGTAAAGCAAACAAGGATAGGCTCTCAAGATTGGAGCAGACAGTAAATTATGGTGAAAAAGGGCAAAAAGATGAATGTCATAGACGAAACAGTTGCTTTGAAGTTTAAAGAGGTAAGAAAGCTTAATCTGCCAGTCCATAATAACAATTTGAGAGTCTGGGGGTTTCAGAAAGCATTGGAAATCTCGCAGAGCTTCAAAGTATCGCGGAAGTGGCCATGGCGTTTCAAGCAACAAAACCAAATATCATCGAGAAAAGTCACGAAAATAGTAACAGTTAAAAATTTTGTGGACTACGAAATGTTGCAAAGAACGCAGCTCAATTTGTCGCAAGCGCGAAAAGTGTCTGTGCATTGGTAGAGGTTAAATTTCGTGTTGCAAGAACTAGGAGGCACTTTCGGCCCAAGAGTAACTGAAGGACTGGAAGTTCACACACCCCAAAATATTGTAGTCAAATATAGTTCTCAAACCCGTAGTAAGCAATGAGCGATTTGTTCTTGTATAAGACTAGTGGTCTGTGCTCTAGTGCTCTAGTGGAGCCGAGCTTTCAAAGCCAATGCAGATCTCTCACGATTCCTCCAAAGACAACTGGCCTAGTGTAACCATTAGATGTCTACTTATTTCGGCAACACAAGATACTTGCAAAAGCAATGTACGACTTTGTTATGTCAAATCAACTAGAAAATATCAACATGAACTACAGGCTAAAATTCATATGCATCCACTCATTTATGTACAACAAATTGCAATTGCCAAAGTTCAAACAAATGCTCAGATACCTATAGCAGAAGGTTAAGGTTACACAGCAGAAGAAGCAACGTGCTTTGAAAGTGTGAATTAGATCTGTTTCAAGGAAGTCAACGAGAAACAGACTGTGTTAACTTTAATTTTATTAAATGCGCACACTGTAATAGTTTACTTTGCTACAATCATGTGGTTAATAACAAACCGCATCTCCATATAGATGAGTAAAGAATTTCGTCACTCCACCTATATTGTCCAGTTTTCTATTCAAATCAGCAATAAGGAGCAGTAAAATATCAAAATATCAAAAACTGCAAAAACTACCAGATAGACCACAAACATAAGGTAAAAGCTACCTCTTGCCTTACAATCCTGCACCCTACCTCTGCACCACCGTCGCCTTCTTGTTGAAGGCTGTTGAAAATCTGATGTCATCCGTAAGTGGTCAATTTTTAATCAAAAATTGTAACCTTTGAAGAAAATCGTAAAAAGTCAATAATAACTACTTTTACAAATGCAAAAATTTCAAGTCATTACTAACTAATTTATCTACATTGAGCCTAATATTAAAAAAAAATTATAGCCACAAAACTAATACCAGACATGGCCAAGACCGTTATTGTATATTTCTATTATAAATACTTCCTTAACTTGTTTAACCTATAGTTTAATTATACTTTTTTAATGTGATTCAAATAATTCCAATAACAGTGCTATAGTTTACGTAAAAAAATGAACGATAAACACAATCCAGGATAGGTGGTTAAAACGCTCAGCAAAACAGTACATGCAATAGTTGATAGACTTTAGCAAGTACTAATAATGTGCAAACATATTTAAATGCCCATAACCATATACAATGATCAGAAAATAATACGCTAAGAGAAAAACTATAATCAAAATTTCAAACAATATATGAACCCCTCTGTTCGGCAAGGTTTCACAATATATTTTTTCTGTTTTGCTGAGATTTGCTTGAAAATCTCCGTTCACTTTGCTTAAATTGAGTAACGCTCTCCATTATCAAGTCAATCATTTCGATCTATAAAGGTGACCAAAATCGTTCAATTTGCTGACTCTACCGCATATCATTTGGGTTGTCTACCTTCATTACATAGCTGATTTTGTAAGGTTTCATAAAGGTCTTTGAATGGGCCAATGTCCCATCTTATCATATGATCTGTCGTACCAAAATCTTGTTTGAAAACTTCTATTTAGGTAATGTCATAGTTCCACAAAAGTACAAATTTCTAAGGCTTCTCATTTCACGAGAAGCAGCATAAGCGTGATCATTGTGTACATAGTTTTATGCAATTTTTTTTCCTTTAAGCGGTTTTTTTTTAATTCTTTCTACTTGATGACTTTTTATTCACCGAATGCTAGCCTTTTTTCAATTGCCAAACAAAAAAATATGTAATTTTTCCTTTACTTCATGAGTCGATTCTTACTAATCTCGGGTTGAGAGAAACGAATATGACAAAGAAAAATCAGCAATAATTATTAGCTCTAGTTTCTGTGATATACAATAGGTGGAAGTGTTTTCATTAAAAGTGTGATAGTTATTTTTTTTAATGACAGTTACATCCTAAATTGATGAAATAACGACTATCAGGTGGTTAAATCTATAGAGAATTAATTGGTAGCTTCATCAGATTGACGTTGTCTATACTTGGAGATCCTGACATCATCTTGAAGAAGATTTTATTGTTGTAATCTTGATCCTCGAAGTTCCGCTCTTTCCTGTGACAAGTCAAGGTCTCGAATGATATCACTCAACTTCGATTGGCTCAATCTGTGCGCTTGATCATATTTTTCTTCAAAATCAAGGTCGTAGGTTGTTAAATGCTTGTTGGGTTCTTCTTCTTCTTTGTTTTTGAGTTATTGGCATGATTATAATAAACTGAGTTTTTTTATTCATTTCACTGTTAGTGCAACAATAATAAGTACCTTACACATAAAACCTTTTATCAGGTAATAATCTTGTGATTCTGTTTTAGTATATTATAAAATTCTATTTAGGTAATAATATCCTCAACATTACAAGCCCTTATGATTTAAAGAAAGTGATTAGCACTATCATTACTATAATCGTATACTCTTAGTATGTTTTGTTTATGGTGTAATTACTCATTGCCTATATACCAAAAAGTACTTTATTATGATATCTCCGTTTTCGCTGTGTTAATTTAAAAAGATGATGGTATAATGCTGCTGGATTGGTTAAGAATTTTTTAGAACAAAATGGCGCATTTAGTTTCAGCAATAATTTAATCTCGTATAGTTTGGGTTTTGCTTTCTATTAACACGTAATTTTTAGAAAAGTCCAATTTCTAATAGTACACAAAATGTTACACTTTTATACACTTAATTTATATATTAAGTGAACTGCAAATTCCCCGAATGGAAAATATTTAAGGTTCTATTTCTTAAGGTTGATTTTGATATTCGAGCTATATTTGATGTGCAGCAGTTTAGAATTCTCTGGTGTATCGTTGACGAAAATTTCCGAGATTGTCTTTATTATTAAAGTGTCTGATATGTATTAGGCTCCAACACATTTACTTTTGATTCTTCGAATTTGGTGATTTTTATTTTAGGTACCGTGGTATTAATATTTGCCACAAATGTTCGTTTTTCAAGAGAAAAAGGTTACATCTAGAGAGATTGCAGCTGTGTAATATTTATACTAAAAATACTCCTCTATTTTTTTCAAAATAATATAAGTTGATGTTGGTGTAGAGTTAAATGTGTTTTTATGGGCCAAATGGTTAATTTTTAATTGGACGATAATAAGTTTTGGTAGTAGTGTTACCAGGAAGATAAATAATATAAGGATTTCTTGGTGAGTTACACCAGTAAAATGTTAGTAGTGTGGTTAAGTCCAACATATTTTTACTGCGAATGCTACAATTACTCTTTTAGGTTGTTGGGAATAGTGGGCGCAATTTTCTCAGTGTTTACGACTGTGTTAGTTTCGAAGTAACGGGTTCTATGTATCACATGATCCGATAGGTTGATGAATACTAGCGCAAATATTTGTACCAAGTAAGTAGCAAAGGTTTGTAGTCTTTTTCTTCATCTGCAATATACATTTCATTGTCGGTAGTCACTGTTGAGATTTCTTTGCTTTGTTATAGAATGTGCTTGGTGCCCCTATACATTTTTAATCCTTCACATTCAAAATCTTCAATATATATTTCATATGTGTTAATTCGTAATTCATCTAATTTCAGTTTTATGCTATTTAATAGTTATTTTGATTATTTTGGTAAGTTTTGTTACAGCTAGAAGATAATACTATTTTTATTGTTGAGTTCTTTTTGGTTTGTAGACTGATGCAGGCTATTTATTGCTAATTTAGTAAATCTGGATAAAACATGGTCAATGTCCTTCTTGGTAGTCTGGTTGGATGAGCACCATAGCTATTCTTCGAATGTAGTTTGGAAATTCACCAAGTATACGAAAAATATCTAGTGTTACATTTTCATATTATTGGTTAAATATAGTTTTCAAACCTTCCTTCATCAACTTTCTATTTGGTGATCAGTAGACGCTTACTGTAGTGTAGTATGACCCACTTAATTTGAGATTAATTCCAAATTTTTCCAACGTTAGGTAATTAAATTAAAAATGTGATTGTGTACCAATTTCTTCTTGATAAAAATAGTTAATACATCCGTTGGCAGTTTTATAGGACCCTTAGTATCTAGATATTTTGAAAGTATTTAGGTCAGCTAGAAGAGTTCCTGTGATGCACGTAATATTTCGTGCATCACAGCAAGAAAAGCTAATTGGAGTGATATTTAGACTTTACTTAAGAACTAATTGTTGCTTTTTTTTATTTTTAATGTTTTTTGATGTAATAAATGTACTGTACAACGCCAGTGTAGTCCCGTGGTTGAGGCGCGGGCTGCGGTGTGGATGGACCCAGGTTTTATTTCCCGGAACTCTCTGATACCTGGCGGGTGGCTTACTCAGTCACTAAAAGTAATTAAGTACCTGTGTTCACTTTCAACAAATGGTAATAATGGCTATCATCTAAGGTGCGGTGCTTGCCGCATCGCCCCGCATCAAAAACGGTACGCGACGATTAGCCACAGTGGCGGACATATTAGAGCCTTAACCTCTCTGTACGCAGGCCGTGCTCCCAGGCAGGATGTTAGAGCCTTATGATCAGAGAGCGGATTTATATGCGAACAATTTTGATAAATTATGCACATATATATGCAGTACAAAATGACGAAAAAATTTAAATAATGCACATTTTGTAAAACTATAATTTTTCTATTCTGATCTAATGTTTTATGGGTATTTTCATTTGAATAAAATTTATATTATTTTTTATACAATTTATTTACATTTATTTACCAAAGCTGACATCAATGGGGAAGTATGTATAAAATAACAAAACCAAATATATTTTCGATTATAATTTACGACAATGTGTTTTTCCAAAGTTATTTACGAGGAATTGTCTTTTATCTGACACAATATTTTTATAACATAAAAAGCTCCTTTCATCATCGAGCTAGGTAATTGAGGTATATTTAAAATAACTTGTTAAAGCCGAAAATTTTACACCTAAATCAATTTCAAAGTTTCGTAAATGTCTTCATGGGTTTTGAAGCCTTTGTTTTTTTAAACGTATACACATTTTTATTAATTGAATTACCAATTTTACCTAACACTTTTGAAATATTGTATTTAAATTCTTTAACAATTTCACGGATTTGGGTAAAGACATTTTCTGCTTATTTAAATTATTTTTACTAGAAAGCTGTAATGCGTTTTGAGAAAGGTTAGTTGATTTTTCAATGAAGTTTTTGTAACAATATTTTGTGTCGTTGTAATAACAGCACTGTCTACGACATTAAACTCTAAAAGCAATTCCTTAATTGCTACGAAAGGTTTAGCTTAAAAAATTGCAGCTTACAATCAAGTTTTCCACCTAGTCAACACTGGTTCGGGAGGTAAAGGTAGAATCGCCAATTTTTCCCTGTAAAACTGAACTCGTAATATACTTTTGACAATTACATTTTTTATGCTACTTCTGTTACATCCATGAGCTAAACAAGTCACGTGAACTAAATTTGGGTAAATTATTTTAAGTTGTTGCTCAGGTTCAACAACGTAAAGGGCGGCGTCTGATAGTATAAGTAAAATCTTTTCAGTTTGGAACTATATTAGGTGCAAACAAATTCTTAAAGCATTCATTAACAGATCTCAAAATACTTAAATGGTTAGTTCTATCTAACTGTCGACATGCAATTAAACAAGATTCACTAGGTTCCTTTCGCGCATAGATCCTATTAAAAAATTTATAATGTGACGCCCCCAAGAATCGAACATTTCACCCAAAATAAAATAAATGTATCAATTTTCTACGATTTTCTTGACTTTTTTAGAGTACAGCTGTAGATCTAAAGCATGTCTTTTTTAACGTACTTTCATCGGAAGCACTTTTCTTCGAATATTTTTCGAAAAACCTTTTAAAAATAGGATTTTGCAGTTTTTCCAAATGTATGTTTGCACAAATCATTGGCTCACATAAATCAGAATTAAATTTATATTGTTCGTTAGATGAAGTCATCAACGACGATCTACCGTCTAAAGATAATTGAACAACTTTCGATTAATTTATCTTCTTGCATTTTGACTTTTGTAGTTTTGTCCCGACAGGTTGTGTCACAGAAAATTTCTATTGAGATGGTATCTGCGGCAAGAACATGCATTTTTTCAAACTGTCTGATCTTTGAATATTCGAAAACCTACCAAATATTTATCAATGAAGAAAGAAGACAATCTTACAACTTACCATTTTACTACAGGCTTTGCATAATATGTTTCCATTGGTGTAAAGGAGCTCGGAATAGTTTCTGATCCAGGAATTAACCAGGCTCGAATTGCTTCCGGTATATTGCACTTCCCACAAATAAAGTATTTTTGCAGAAAAACTAAACGTTTGCATTGAACGACTAACGGTCACTGATTTCTGATGAAAAAATTTTACAAACATCAACCCCCACCACATCTTTTGAGAAACTAGTTGAAAATTCCTAATTGCTAATTTACTACCTGGAATATTCTGCCTGCTTAAGCCGGAGAGGAGCACAAACAAATTCGTAATTACAACCACATTTTTGGACCAATTAAGAAATTGCAGACAAATTTTGTCATTTCGACACCAATTCCTTCAAATCAGAATACAATATGTCTTTTAGCAAAATTTAAAAATGCGCAAATATACAAAATAGGCAGGCAATGTGCATTTAGCATGGAATCCGTTTTCTACTTATTATTATAAGTGGACTGTGCACAATTGAAAGACAACGTTATCGTTTCTTATTGCTACTTCTTGTTTGTTTCTTATAATAAACGCTAGATTAATAACAAAATAGTGCAAAAATCTCATGCCACTTAAAAGTACCAAAAAATTTAAATCGTAATTAGCGTATTTGATACGCATTAAAAATAATAGTACGTATGTTTTGCTGTCTTTAACAAGCAATTTATGATTTGTTAAGGTTCTGTGATTAGAGACACAATAAATAAAATAAGAACTTATTGTCATTTATATCAGTTTATTTAGAAATAAGGCTAACGTAGATCTTTAAAGGCGCACAACTTCAGGATAATAGAAGTATTGTAATTTAAAATTGTAAAATAAACTAATTTGTAAACCCTACTTCAAAAAATTACAGAATATGTTAATCTCATGGCTTTATTGTTCTCGTAAAAGAATTATAATATATAGGAAATTAATCATAAAAAATTTATTTTACCAAATAGAAGAATAACGCATAAACAAATGTATTTAAAAAGCTTATGCTGTGTCATTATTTATATCATTTAGTAACTAAAACAAATTTGTCTGCTTTTTATGCTGCATACAGTGTGTAATTATTAAATATAAAAGTATTTTCTTACACCAAATATTAATTTAATTCAGAATAGCGCTATAGCTTCGCATTAAAGGTCTAATAAAAAGCAACTTGGCGAGTTATATATTTTTTAATTTTATAAAACGTTTTCAGATTTTAATAAAATTAGCCAACTTACTACATGAAGATATCTTTGCTTCTATTCGAATATAGCTAAAAAACGCTTATCCAGAAATATTTGAAAGCGTCCATTTCCTAGCGAATGGAATTGACACGACTGAAGGTTATTGGAATATTCGCAAAAACTACCGGAGCGTTTGGTTTGGCTCATATTATTTTTTGATATCCAGAAAAGAGAAATATACCGAAAAAATATTACTGCTCGGAGCACAGTCGCGCTATTAAAAATATTAAAGCACAAAGTGCTTTAGATAATTAATGTCAATGGAGTTTCATCATTATAATGCTTAAATTAATGTTTCGGTACCAATAGGCATAAATTATATTAATATTTGTATTGGTTCTTCAAGCAACACTGTACAAAAATGAAGATAAAATTTGTAATTGTCGTATGGCAAAATTTACTGAATACTTAATCCCATTCTTTTTGTAATGATCAAAAACGTTAGTAAATAATTATACAAAAATTCTGTACAAAAAATTTAGTAGATATATTAATTACTCTTGCTATAAAAAATTTAAATATTATAAGTGAAGAGAATAAATTAAAATAATAATATTTATAGCAGTAGGAAAACACCATGCAGATAGTAAAATAAAAAATAAACTTTAAAACAAGCAAGTCCTTTTTATAGTTTTTGTTCCACGTTTATTTTACTTTCTAATTTTTTGCCTCATCTGTTACTTTTAGGAATTTTTAATGATCAGATTTGGATGTTTTCCCTGAATAACCAAATCTAGTTCATACTTTTTAGCTTCTATACATAAACATCTGGATTTGTTCGAATTTAGTGGCAGTTTCGATTTTTAAATGTGCAGGTTAGGTATTCCAAGTTTCTTTGTCGCTTGGTCGTCCGTAAATTGTAAATAAGAATACTTGTATTATCTATGGCTACACAATATACCTATTCATTTTTAGTTCCAACTTTTAAGTGCATGTTCAACTTAGACTTTAAAAAGCGTGAATAAAAGAAAAAACCTTGTCTAAGATCTTTTGTTAAATGTTACTCTTTCTTAATGTTTATTGTCGTATCTTGATAAAATTCTTGGGTTATTTATATTTATTTGCTTTATCGATTCCCATAACATTGAAATAAATATGCTGTCGCAGGCTCTTCTAGGTTTAAAAACAGTAAAAATATATCTCTTCCGGTATTAATTTTCTCTTCAGTGTTTATCTAAAAGTGAGCAGGTTGACCACAAATAATGCCCCGCCTGAAATTTACCTTATTCTTCAACTCGGTGGTATTTGTGGTTTTCTTCTATAAATTCTCAGAACTTTTCCATACAATTGGATAAATGTAAAGTGTTCAACCAACATTTGTACTCCACTGCGTTTCTTTTCTGGAACTTCTTCTATTAATATTTTATATAGTTAGTTATTTTATATAATTATTTTCCTCCCCCTGTAAATTTTTATTGTTTATCAAGATATGCAATTGCGTATTTAATTTTTTTTCTTTTCCCTGTTTTTCTCAGCTTTTTGTTTTCTGTTAGAGTTTATCATTTATAGTAGAAATACATTTTTGCTAGAAATAGATAAGTGGTCTGATTCGCGCTTCGTTATTCTAAATACCCTGACATTTGCTATATCAACGATAGAGTCCTTCTTCCCTTTATAATGTAATCTATAATTCGTTTTAATCTTCTAGTTAGTTACGTCCAAGTATATCTGTGAATACGTGTAAGTTCAAAGACCGCCTGCTATTTTTAATCTGTTCCGTATTTTATTCGTATTGTCGTTTTATTTTTGTTTCCAAAATTTTTCTATAACTTAATAATAGTTTCCTGTAACAGGCCTTGAAGGCCCTTTGGGTCGTAACAGGACAGATCTGCTACAATCTAGATCCTACGGTACACAAGGGTAGTAACGTGGCTAGCGCTACGTTCCGACAGCCTATTATTACTCCAGAGTTTGACCTCCAAGTACTTACTTATTGCAGCCTAAATCGAGCTGGGTCGTAAAAATGCTAATGATTGAATTGCTGAGAGCGGGATTCGAACACGCATCTCTAGGTTTCGTAGTCTAGCGACCTATCCACTAGTCCACTACGGCTCTTATTGTCTTTACTGTTTCTGAGCATTGAAATCTCCTACTATATTACTTCTGTTTTTCTCCATTTCGTCTAGAGGGTTTGCGAGTCTTCATACAATGCTATTTTCCAAAATGCTGATTTTTATTTAATTGTGTTGTTCTACTATTTTAACAGTGTTACTTTTCTTTTAACTTTATTCTCTTTTGAGCTCCCGAAAATAATAGCATAAATTATATGCTTTGCATTCTCAACTTCCTTTCTTGTTTCGTTAATCCTGTTATATCTATTTCCAGTTTTTTTTTATTTTGTTTGTTACATTTGTCATTTTTGTTTGTAATTTCAACATATTTTAAGTTTCCATATTTATTAATCGTTTTTTCGATTTCAAATCTTCGTATACTTGTTTGTCAGTTATTTCACAGGTAATAAATAGGTTGTAAGCACAGTGTTCTAAAGCTTAAGTTTCAGATTCAAACATTTTTATTTTTTCTAGACAAATTATTTCCACTGTAACTGAGATCTGGCTCATCTGTCTGTTGATAGAATCCTGATTGTTCTATTGCTGGGACGTAACATTCTTTCCAATGTCACAACAGTTGGTTGTCGTATTTGTAATTCTAAATAGGAGCTTTGGCAGGGTGGTATCACTTAAGCTAGCTGAACTATAGTCTTATATAAGGTTAAAACCCCCCTCCTTTACCTTTTCCGCCTTGGATTTGAACAGGCGTTATTGGAGTTGTGAATTAGCTATTATTACATTAAATATTAACTGTCTCACTTTAACATGTTAGGTATCTTATTTTACTAGATTTAAAACTTCTAATTAATGGCTTTCACGTCGCTTCGCTTTTCGTAAAGTATATGATAGCTGCTTTAATCTCATATATCACGTTGTTATGCTATATAACATCCTCTTTCTTTAATAATAGTGATACAATAAATAATAAATTTTCTCAATAATTCCTTTAGTCAAAATAAGTTAACAACAATGTTATTTACAAAGCTTTTATAAACCGATTTTTAAATAATAATAAACCTGCAAAGCTTGCAACGCATAGTGAAGTGGCGAAGCAGTCTCCCAAATTTGAGAACCCTCTAGTTGAAATCGCGTTTCCGGGTTAAAGGCCACGTAGTATTTCAAAGTTTTATGTTTAAATTAATCAGTATTCAAAGACGAGTCGAATGATATGCTACATGTCCTGTGTTGCTATTTTGAAAGTTTGAAATCGTAAAGGTCACTAACGCTGACCTTTGACTAATCAGTTTGAAAATCACTAGCAAACAAGCCTTTTTGATCACCTTTCAATTGGTGAAAACAGAATTTGGAAATTTCCAGCCGTTCTCGAGTTATTGCTCGGACGGAAGGACGAACGGACAGACGGACGGGCAACATGAAGTTAGTAAGTGACTCCGCTTCGCTTCGCTACTTAATAATAGTTGGACTTTGAAGCACAAGACTTGCGAAATAAATGATTGAAGTTCCCATATGTTCCATAGTTCTGATACGAGGTGAAGTAGCAAGCACCGCGCCTTGGACGACCACATTATTATGTGGCGAAGCGGAGTCACTTACTAACTTCATATTGTCTGTCCGTCTGTCCGTCCTTCAGGGCAATAACTCGAGAACGGCTGGGAATTTCCAAATTCTGTTTTCACCAATCGATAGGCGACCAAAAAGGCTTGTTTGCTAGTGATTTTGAAACTGATTGGTCAAAGGTTAGCTAGAGGGTTCTCAAATTTGGAAGACTGCTTTGCCACTTCGCTAAGCGTTGCAAGCTTTGCAGGTTCATTATACTTTGCTCGAAATTAACGCAGGTACTAAATTATATTTAGTAACTAAGTAGGCCCACCCGCCAGGCGTTGGAGCTCAAGTTCGTCTGTACTGCAGTTAATCGCCTCAACTGCAATGGAAACTTGATACTCACTCGACAATGTGGTATTCAACTTTTTTCTGCTTTTTGTCACAATTCATACAAAAAAAATTAGTCTGATATTTCTTAAGATGGTCCACAAACATTCTATTGTGTTGCCTTCTGGAAACACTACTGTTTCGATGAAATTACTAGTTTTTAATATCTTTCATAATTCATCTCTTCGCTTACAAATAGATTTGACAATGAACTGTTACAGGCTCTTTTGAAGACCGCCTTGTGCAGATTTAAACTGCCAATTTTTGTTTGGTCTGGCTATATAAATTTAATTCATTCTAAATCTGTCAATCGTAGTATAGATTGGCAAAATCTTAGCTCCGAGTGTTTGTATCTTAGTGCGAGAGGTGTTTTTTTATTTTACGGAGACCTTTGAATAACAATTTTTTAAATACATGAAGTATGGTTTAATGTTATCTTCTAAGTGTTCTAAGCTTCTAACAATTTACTGTTAGTGCGTAATTGAAATTGATTTCAGACCGTTTTGAGCCTTTTTGTAGCCAAATCTGACTGTTGGCATTAAATAGCTTTAATTTATTTTTCATTTTTTGTTGTTTGAATCCACAACTCCCTATATTACCTTTAAAGTATGTAAAAATTGGTTTAACTTACTTTATTGCTAAAAGTTTAATTAATATGAGAATAAAACGATGCAGTGGCATACTCAATTACGGTTTTATAAACAGAAAGTTAAGAAATAAGTGATTGTTGTTATGCGGTAGCTTTATACGATAGCGTAGTAATGTAACAATTTAAGATACGTAAAATAAAGGTAATTGTTATTGTATCTTATAGCATTAAATATTGTTTTATCTATATATATAAAACATAAACGTTCTTATAAGTTACCACCCGTTAAATTAGAGGCTACTGTATTTTTCAATAACTAAAAGGTACCACAAACTTATTCAAAAGCAACAAATGACTACTCCTATTAATTGCCAAATTAATTTATATAAATTATGGACTTTAGATATCGTCATTTATAAAAAATTAGGGATTTATACTTTCTAAAGCTAAAAGCATATATGTAAGCGCAAGAAAAGGTCAGAAATTTATTTTATTATAAGAAAAATTTGAAATATAATTGTTGCAAATATTGTCCTAAAAAACACTTTCTAAATTGAAATGATTTTTTGTAGTCCAGTTAGCCTAATTACATTCAATATAAATTCATACTTACTATTTATCCACATTTCTACCACCTATCTGTTTGATTTAATTGAGTTTGGGTTACTTTAATTTTACTTTTTTCAAGATAATCAGTAATTACATATGTACAATTAGCTATATGACTAATTTTTTTCTATGTGTAAAGTATGACATTCTAAACTCATTTTTATTAGTTTACCGACCGGTTCTTATTTTATTAGTTCTGTATATATTACTCCTTATGCATAAACTCACCCTTTCAATTTCATGACTAGTCACTTTTAGATAAAAAGCTTGACTAATTAAATTACAAAATCTCACATCTGCCTCTTGCATGTTTATTATGCTAAGTTACACGCACGAATCTTCTCTCTATGTGTAAAATCACAATGATTCTTTAAAAACAACTGATGCTAAATATAACCTTTCTATTTTTCGTTTACGAAAAACTGTAGCCCATACAAAATTTGAGCTACATAAAGATACAATGCAATCATTCCCCAATTATATTAGTATTCTCTTTCGCAAAAAGCACTGGACGCAAGTCCCCTCTAAACATATTCAAGTATATTATTGAATGCCCCCGGGGTAATACGAAACTGAGTGGTAAATTAAGGAAACAGGGGACGGATGCAAAATTGCTTTCGAAACATTTGGGGCGGCTTTGCAATGGCGCAATAAAATATTCCGTAATGCTATTCAGCCAAGGACTAGTTAGCCAAATTGTATATTCTTGCGGTATGTCTGCCTTGGGCCTTTCTGAAAAAATATTTCAGCCTTCTGCTGCCACTGTTATCAATTTAGTGCTAATTAAGTATTTTAGAGCTTGAAACTGAAGGTTTCTGGAGGACTTCGTTCAAAGGCTTCGGAAGTCTGGTGTCGATTAGTTATAACTTTTAAGTGTTAATTAAGGCAGAACTCTACTTGACAAGCCCGCGTCACTGCTGAAATTGCCTTCTCGCTAGGAACTGATTTTGAAATCTCCGTGCAATTAGGCGGAACGCAAAAGTTAATTGATATTAACCAAAAGTTCGTTTTTATTTAAAAGGGAAATATTGTTTCCCTTATTTTCAAAGCCTTTATTAGTAAAATATATTAGAAACAATTATAAACCAATAACTTATAGAAAACATCTTTAACTAAACTACCAAAAAAATAATAATTATTTATAAATACAAGAAAATTTTAAATTCTAAAGCTTGGTACAATTAAAGTAAATGGTAGTGAACGTCACATTATTCAATAGAGCTCCATCAGTGAATATGACCGACAAACCTGGTGCAGGGCAACACATGATGGAAGCCCTTAAGCTGTTCTTAGTGTTATTATGCCTCTCACTACCCTTTATCTTGACCACGTAGTGTAGTTATGGAATTACAACCGGATCTGGAGTAGTAATACAAATTGCTATATATCTATGCTTGAGTCTTCCTTGACTTGCCGACTGGAACGGAGTTTTGCTGGAACACATACTCTCGCCTAGCGGCTACTTCCTCTATTCATGTCTCCAACACGTTGACGTAGCTGTTAGCGGTCACCTCAGGCTTTCCTGTCATTCGCTTCTCGCAACTCGCAACGCTATCACAGAAGCGGGAAACTTTATATGAATGACAGTGGGCATTTCAGAGGCATCTTGGCACCCTGGATTGATGGTTGGTCGGAAAAGAATTTCAAAAAGCTAGTGTTTAAATTTTTAATGTTCTGTCGATCTTATTTTCGTCGGCCACCAGTTGGGCATTCCTCAAGATGAAAGACTTGTAGTTTAGGTTCTGGTGCATTGGTAGACTTACCGTCGGCTTAGCCATGCTCATTTTCTTCTTTAAGTTTCAACAGATATCGTGCTGTGAGATGGGCTGTTAGCAGTTTCTTCCTTTTGGCAGTCAGATTGCCTATACTTCTTGCCTACGACGTAATTTAGTTTTTTCTTATTTATATATAATCAAATCATGCAATAATTTCTGCTGGTAATTTTCCGGTGAGAAATGATTCGATTGCATTCTCGATTAATTTTGTTGACAATTGATTCTTGATTATATGAAGTTTTTTGTATTACATAATAAGGACTATACATGCGCCTTTCGGATTTCCGAAAATACAACCCACACATAAAATTAGCAAATGAGAGTCATCATGCGATATCTTTGGTACTTAGAAATAAAAATAAATCAATTTTTTGCGACAGAGAAACTGTATATAAACATGCATGAACAAGTTGGTTGTCCTTATAAATAAAGTGTCCTATATTAGCCCGCCACGCATCCTTGAGCATCTACTTTTCATAACAAATTATGGTAAAACTAATGATATATAACGATGACAAGTTTTGTATTCTTCATTCGCTACGTTTGTTAAATGTGAAGAACTGAACAAAAATCATTTTATTTTGCCGTCTAACTAGCAATTAGTTTTAAAAGCCCGCCAACGCCATCTAAAATTATTTCATTTGTGCAACAACGAAAATCAGCCGAATCAACCTTTCTGTTACACCATTAGCCGTGAATTGTGTTGCCATACTGCATAACGCACAAACAGGGCGCTTTCGATAATGAAAGTCATTTTCACATTTATTCACCCTAAGTTGTTTTGTAAGTGTCTGGCGTGTACGGTCTCATTACGGCTCCTATTGTATTCGTAAATGAGCTGCCCGTTTGTTATTGCAGCTCATCCCAAACCAATTACATTTGTAGTGCTAATCATACATGCATGAGTCTAACGTTAACTTTTTGTTACAGGTAAGCCAATGCCTCCTACACTCCTGTGAACGGTAATGTATGATACTTATGGCGTTTGTTGCTGTTGTTAACTAATGGTGTAATTTGGTTAATAATTTATTATAATGTGAATATTATCGTACTGAGTTCGTGGTGACAATTGATGAGGCTTCAATTCAACAATAAAACAGATATTTATTTTAAACATGATAAAATTTGCCTTATTATTTAGTCATGTATGTAATCCTAACAAAGCAATAATAAGAATTTGCATTGTTATAAAATCTAATTTACATTAATTTAATCTGACTGAGTCCCGTAATTTCTCTAGTTACTAACTAGTTATTTTTACAACAGGCATACATAGATGCCTTCATCGGTAACTTATATTCTGAAATACAAACTGTACGTATTTAACTGTAATTGAATTTTTTTTTAGTTTTAGTTACACTTAAAGATTTTTCTTATAATAGTTTACAATAATTGAATACGTGGGTTAACCAGAAATGAAACATAAGGGATTTTGTTTATATATGTAGATATAGTGGATAGTCGGTTAACAAACATAATCTGTTTAAAGACAATATTTGCCACTCATTTTTTAAGTAACCACAGGTTTAGCCTAGATGTTTATGGGAATTTAATTAAATGATTATGGCGAATCACAAAATATAAATAAAAAATTGCAAATTTGTTTACTTCATTTATTTATATATAACAACAACAACGCAATCTTTTATTTTTATCAAACTTGTTTTTTACAATTGTAGGGCAATAAAAAATTTGCCCAATATTTATTTATTTTCCTTCTTCTTCAGGATTTTGCGGAAGTGATTAATAGCGTAGACTTTGTAGAGATCTCTAAGATTATTGATCTCAGCCTGGTTAGGTCATATTTGAAAAACCGTTGGCTTGGTACCTTCCTAATTCTTTAAAAAACTTTAATGCCAGATGTCGGCATTGGTCCTCTTTCGTCTTCTTATCAGATAATAAATCTCGCTGAATTTCTTAATATTTTTTGGTCAAGAGTTTTAGAAGGTCTTCTGTCTGTTATACAGCCATAATTCTAAAACTCAACAGTTGGCACAGTTTCAACCATAATTTTTGGGTCGCCATCTCCATCTCCTTCAATGCAAGATGAACACAGCTTTTACCAGGCAGAAGCCAAGTCTCGTTGAGCAATTCCTGAACACGCCTTTTAAATGAGTCAGATAGCTTTAAGAATATCTTTCTTTCCAAATCGTTTATAGCGTCATCATTGAGGAGAACAGGAAAGCTTCAAAATACCTACGAAACAGCACGTAAGTGCAGAATTTCTTTAAATCCTGCAATAATCTCTTGTTCCATTTCCTAATTAACGAAACTTTAAAGGCAGAAACTGTTTAGTTTTTAGCCAAAAGGAGTCAAGATGTTTTCAAGACCTATTAAGTGTCTTGTACATTGTCTGGTAGCAACAGTGCTTTTGATGGTAATTAATTTGTCTAAAAATAATTTTTGATGCTTGGAGCACAAACGTTGAACAGCCATTCTTTGAAAAGATTTTGCGTGAACCATTTTCTTTCATTCTATCGCTACATTACTGACAATTTGTTTTTGATTATGGAATTTTTTTTAATACTTTAGAGTTCTCAGAGTGTTAGACAAGAAGCGACTTTAGGTTTATATCACCACTAGGGTTAGCTCTCAAAAGTAACATCAATCGGTCTTTCATAGACTTATGTTTAGGAATATTTTTCTCATCTGTTGTGATATAGATACGATTCTAAAATAAACCAGTTTTATCAAAACTGGAAATTTGTTTTGAACAATGTCAATTCCTAAATTTTTTATATCTACACCAGCAACCTCACCGTGTATTACCACATGTTTAATGCTAGATCTCTTTCTAAACTTTGCAAACCATTCAGTGGTAGCCTTAAATTCTATCTTCTTATATGACGAATGTATGTATGTCTCTTTAGTTCTTCAAAAAATTGTCGATCTCCCCATTTGTTCATGGATAGCACATCTTTGTTTTTAGTTGTATTTTTATTTTAACTACTTGGGTTTTCTTAAAATTATATTTCTTAGCTAAGGTTGTATCTGTTCAAGCTACACTGCTTAGCAACCTCAAACTCACGCCTTGACTATTAAATTTTGCTTGGTTTCTATGGTGGGCACAATTCTTGAAACTCCATTCTTCTTATCCTCCATAATATTAACAGCTTTTTATATTATTTATATAAATTCGGATAGCAAAAATCAACTAGCATACAAAAAGTTTATTACATAACTGACAAACACTTGCTCCAGAAATGATTTATAAATAGCAGTAAAATACAATTCTACAAATATACTGCTAGATGATCGTTGCCAGAATATAAAAATCTTTTCCAAAAATATTCTATGTCTGGTTTGTTCGTAGTTCGAACTCTTCGTTAACCGAATATCCATTGTACTTATAAAAAGTTACACATAAATTATGTAAAGTAATTTTTCGGTTGAGTTTTTTGAGTTATTAATGATTCGATTCTGTTATTAATTAGCATATCAGGACTTGCAATTCCTCGTGTTGTTGTCTAAAACATTTTTGTTTGTTAATGGATATGTCAGAACTGTCACCAAACTTAGAATTTTCTTTGTCTGTATCCTAAAAAGCCAATGTTAAATTATTTTGTTTCCACTCAATTTACACATACCCTTAACAAAAATGTGATAAAAGGCACGAAAGTTTAATGATCTTTAAAGGTGATCAGAGTTTATTTGAAGAAGATGAATTTTTAGTAGCCTTGGTCTTTATTTTTGTTAAATTTAGTTTTGGTTTGGAAAACCTATTACGCGTATTTAAGTTAAATATTTAAAGATTTTTTAAAGAACAGCTGCATTATAAAAAAGTATCCATGAAATAAATGGGAAACGTAGAACAATAATCATTTTTGTTTCAAACTGACTTTTTAGTTGGCAATTTTGTATTGATGTACTGCTCTATATAATTTGTAAATCCTTAAAGAGATAGTTGAAAAGATTTTAGCATTAGAAATGTCTTTCGATGTACATTGGGGCGATTTTGTTTTTAATTCTTACACCATGGTCTTACGTATATTGCCACCAGTCTTTTCTTGTACAGAAATAAATCTATCATCTATTTACAGGGCGCTTTCTTACACATTAATTTTTACTAAAAGGTCTTACAGTAAATTATAAGTGAAACGTCAGCTACCAAAAAAGACATATAAAATTTCCGAACTCACCAAACACGCTTATCTTTTTTCCGAGCAGTCGGATCATGATACTAATCTCTAAAGCATTTACTACCACAGCAACTTAGACCTAACAAGTTTAACCGTCTCAAATTAGCTTGCACTTAATTTTTATATGGTTTTGTTGGTTGATACTTCTTTACCATAGTTCATTTCTTAGACCTAAGGTTGACCTTGAATGTGAGCAGCTGTCGAATGTAGTGTACTAAACATCAATGAGTACTTCAAAATTTGCTTAATCTATTATATATTTCTTTTTGTTTTGTGCTGATACTTTTTGTTACATCAGCCATACTAATTTTAGTATCTGCAGTGACGAATTGTCTGACTAGCTTAGAATTCTACTTTTAGAATAGCTTCACAGAAGTAAAGAAGCACAATTAGAAAATTGTGCGTCTATCGTCTTTATTACAGAGAGATTTAACTAAAATACTGTTTCCCAATTCAAAAACCCGAGTTTTTTAGAAACCATAAAAATTAGTTAGACTCAATAAGATGGGACATTTGATATTTTCTTATTACTGCCCCTCTCAGTGCCGTGGCGTTTTATTTGTCATTTTTTTCAGTACCATATAATGAGCAAAACCCGTTTATCGGTGGTAGATTTTGAATATTTTTAGAACTTGCTGTACGCATTTACCCAAGGTTGTTTAAAAATTTATAAAGCATTTAAAAATTTTATTATATTAAAAGACAAATAACCTAATCAGAATTTTTTCACGTGCTTTACAATGCTTATATGTATATTTGGTTATATAGCAAACACATATATGATAATCTATTTTATTCCACATCACGCGTAGCATATCGTGGTTCACCAGAACCACAGCAACAGTGATACAAACGATATTCTTCAGTCTTCAAGAAGGGGTTCAATTAGGGGATCGGGGTGACCACCGCATTAACGTGTGGTCTTCTTGCCTCTGTGTCTTATTCATTTTGTGACAAATTGCGATTAGGGATACCTTACACGTCTCTGTGGTGGTACGCTCTTTTCATTCATCTGTAGCATCAACCAGTTTTCCAACATGTCCAAGTAAACTACAAAGGGTTTTAAAAAAATTCTATACACTTTTTCTTTGAAATAACGCAGAAGACATTTATTTTAGCTAAATCTCACCTATGTACTGTGACCACGGGGGTACTTTTGATCCCCCAAATGGGAAAATTATGCTCACTAACTTTTAAGCTTTGTAATTTTTGTCAAGATACTGTTGCAGTTGAAGCTTGGAAAGTTTATACGTCTTTTACGAAGGATTTTTTATTCAACTAATTAAAGAACACCAAGCAGTAAACTTGCATTTGTAGTTGGTTTTGAGGTCCTAGATAAACTGTTCACAGAATTTCACAAATCATATTTTAACACTATCGAAAACAAATATTCCCTTTTGCAATTTTACCCGAAATCGTTGTTACACAGTCAAAACGAACAAAGTCCTGAGTACTCCAAAACATGACTTTTCTATTTATTTATTTATATACACTAATCAAATTGAGATACTCTGTGATCTATTTAGTTGGGTTAAAATACTAAATTCACTAACATCTTGATGAGGTCTTCTACAGTACTTAGACCCTTCATACCTTACTTTAGGTCGATTGGCCAACATCGTTTTAATCCAGCATTTAATCCTTCACATAACAAAGCGCACCAAAAATGGCTTTAATAAAGATTTGATGGTACATTCCCATAGCTCTTCTAAGCAGCCAGTACATATTTCTAAGGTGCACGTTTTCTTTTATAGTATATGTTCCTTAGTAAATTTTAAGTTGAAAGGTATGTTACATTTCTTGGTATCGAAAGTTATATGTTATTAATGTTTACAGTTGAACATTGTTGCTTCCGTAAGAAAAATGTTGCATTTAGAGATTTTGTTCCATTAATTTGAACATTTATTTTCTTTAGCCCTCTCTAAAGTAGATTAAGGTGATCTTGTTACTAAATATTCCTCTATTGTCATGACTGTATCATATGTTGTGGAAAGATCGAATGTATATATCAAACATAACAAGGGTCCAAGTATACTGCCTTGAAGAACATGAGCGTATGATATCAGCTCTATATTTTTTATATATGAACATATTAAATAATGTAAATGTTTTAAAAATGTGTTATATGTAGCACTTTGGATCAAAAATTAAAACATACATAATGCAATATTGGCATGGCCATAAAGTTATAATTTTATTTTACTACAGTGTGATGAGAAAATTCAAAGTTGAAAACCAGCTATTTGTGTTCTGGCAGGTAAGTTACCGCCTGCAAGGGAGTACTGCATAAACGATATTAGCAAACTTTGCGGAACTCCGCCATCGTGCGTTCCCTCATACATCCCTGACGCCGCCACCTAATTTAGAACTTCGTGGGCCACATTCGGGGCCTTGGCGTAGGTTAAGACAGTGGCCGTGCCCCAGTCTTCTTTTATTGCCTCCCTTGTAACCCACTTCCCGTGAAATCCCCATCAACTTCGGCCGGCACGTCAGCAGCACTTACAAAGTAGTTTGATATCAACCTGCAGTGATGGCCGCGGAATGTTAACAACTAACCGTAGGAACGCTCCAATTGATCTCCTGAGACGTCGAGGGCTCGCCCTGCTTCCGCGAAGCTGCGCGAGTGCTCGGTTCGAGCATTATGCTGGGGTTGATTACAGCGGAACGGCCTAAACGAGAATGAACTTTTTCAGTAAAGCAGATTTGAATTTGGCTAACGGCGTATTGTTATGACTATGATGGGCGCATGGAGGTGTTATGAAATAAACAGATTTTTAACGTACTCACCATAACAAAGTACTTCGGAAGTTGTAGCGTATATCAAGAGAAAGTAATAAAAAACTGTTTGAATGGTTGTTCTCGTAAAATAAAGATAACATTTTTAAGGTGCAAATGTCTAGGAAGCGAAGTTTCATAGTTCCATAAAATTTAATTTATTAAATTAAAAAAGCACATATAATTATCCAAATATAAAAGTGCATTTTTTCTTTACCTTTTTCATTCAATGTATAAAATTTTTTTTATGCCACCTTTCGCTTCTTTCTTCCATCTCTGTCTTGGTCTGCCTAAGCGCCTCTTTCCTGCTATGCTATCTCTTCACCATCTTCAAGTTCCGTGGTTCTTCAGCCTTATTATATGTCTCATTCATCTCAGGCTTTGATTACTCATGTTATGCTTGGTTCATTAAATAGGTAATATATTTTCTTATTTGTCCTTCTTTCCATATGCCTTTCTCTACTTTTTCTCCGACCATTTTTTTAATAACCTTTCTTTTTATAGTTTAGTTCTTTGTACATCTTTTTTTCAGTGTTTACACCTCACTTCCAAATATTAGCATGGGTTTAATAACAGTTTTGTATATGCGTAATTTTAGTTTCCTTGCTATTCCATTACTTCTTAATACTAAGTTTAATGTCCTTGCTCTTATTTTTTCATTTACAGTTCGGTTGTCTTTTGAATATTGCTCCCAAATTTCAACTTATTCAATTTTTTATTGCCTCCCTTCCTCTGTGGTTATTCTTAAATATTGTTCTTATGCAAAATATTTTTTTATCCAAGTCGTATACTTTGTATTGCTTTAATTTCTCTCTAATCCCATGAATTCTGCTAGTGTTTCCACTTTCTTTACCACCTCGCATTTATTGTTTCGATCTCGTCATAAATACTGTCATCACTATAAGCATACACACTGATGCCTTTACGATATACCAACCCTCCTTTGTTAATATTTGCTTTACGTATTACTAACAAAAATTAAACAGGATCGGTAATAGAGGGTCTCCTTGTATTAAATCTGTCCTGACTTTAAACTTTTCCGGTAAATGTCCGTTAACATTTAATCTACATTCTGTCCGGCCTAGCGTGAGGTCTATTATTTTAAATATTTTATTTTGTATGTTTACCCCCTTTAATTCTTGTAACAGTTGTTTTTTATCTAACTTACATTGTTTGAAATCAACAAAGAGCATCTATGTTTTTCCTCTTGTGCTCAAAAATTTTTGCTTGTATCTCTCTCAAAACAACCGTTTAGTCCATTACTCCCTTTCGACACCTAAAACTCACTTTATATTTTCCTATTATCGTATTAATTTTGTTAGTCAAGTTACTTTTTATATTTACGGCCAATATGGTGCATTTCACGTTTACAAGAGCAATCCCTCAATAATTCTTGTATATTCCCTTTTCCCATTGCTTGTGAAGTGGGCACACAATTGCCTCATTCCATTCTTCCGCAACTGCTCTTATTGTCCAGTAATATTTTAATCTTGTTCTCTAATCTCGCTCTACCATATTTTATTATTTCACTTGTTATCTGATCCCCTTTCATGCTTTTTTTATGTTTTAATAATTTCTTTAACTCTTGTATGGATGGCGACTCCGTCCCATTTTCATCCTGAAGTATTGGTCTTTCTTCACCTTATCTTGCACGTATTTACTTTCTGTCTCGTTATTTAACAATTTTTATCATTATCTGTTATTAATTTTCCATTTTCTTCTTTATATAACAAAATTTCTTTTTTAAAATCTTGTTTCTCGTTTTTAATCACCTATATAGTATTATAATTTCCCTATTATTAAAGTTTTTTTCCAATTCTATTATGTGCTGCTCTTAATACTTCCTCTTCTTGTTTCTTAACATCATTTTACATTCTTTTTTTCACTATTCTTATCTATTTCTTTCTTTACCATTTTTGAACATGCTTTATTTTTGTTGTCCATTATTTCTTTGCAACTCTTATCAAACTATTTTTTCTCCGTTTCTCTCTTTTATCTGGACACATTGTTTCACTTTTATTTCTTCACATAATTTATTTACATTTCCTTGTTCTCTTACTTCTTCTAACGCCTTCTTTGGCAACTTTTTATATATTTTTTTATTTCCTTCCCCTTTCAACCTTATCGCTACTGTTCTGTTTTTTTTTGTCATATTTGTTAGAATAATTTGTTTTACTTTAATTCCTACTAGAAAGTAATTGGGGTTTAGATCAGAATTTCTATATCCACTTATATTCAGTTTACCTTTTTCTTTACCTATTTCTGTTAATACATGACCAATTTGATTTATTGGTCCATCATTCGGACTTTTCCATGTCCCTTTATATACAATTTTTCTTTCAAAATCCATACGTTTTATCCCTATTTTTTTCTTTTTAGCAAAATCTGCTGGTATTGCCCCAGTGTTAAACTGTAAATGTAAAAATAATTGTTTTAAACAATATGTTCTATATTTGTTTTTAAAAAAGTGCAATACAAAAACTTTAAAATACGTTGGTTAGATACAAATTATTTTAATTTTTTTTAATTTGTTACAGTTTAAGAGGTTTAGGGAGTTAGTTGTTTCTGCGATTATTTTCATGGGGACACAACTTAAAAAATGAATATTGTAAATATTGTGGAGTGTTACATTAGAAATTTATTATTAGTTGTAAGGCGCAAAATTTTAAATTGTATTCATTGCAAGATTTTTTATTTTATGACTTACTGCAACCCCACAGTTTAAATTATATATTGAATATAGGTTTTATTATGCACTTGTAAGTGGGAGTTGTGGGAGTTTATTTTCAAGACATAACTTGAAGTTACGATCCACGAGCTAGGATAATTGACATAGTTTTAAATTTAACTGTTGTTTTGTCCTAATAATTTTTGCCTATGTTAATTTTTATTTGAAGCGTCAGCCCAGGTATTCCGCTTCGGTATGAAAAGATGTTGGATTGCTATTAATTTTCGCTTGTGAGCAAATTGCATAGTTTATGGTAAACATAGATTACATTGACTTTGTGCTGGGTTTATTTCTTAAGACTTCATAGAAAAAAAGTTAGATATAGGCCATAGTTTATTTTTTGGACAATTATTATAACAAATTTCCATCTTGCAAGGAGTCTTCAGGAACTGTGCGAACGGATCGCAAACATTTTTTACGGAAAGTGAGAACAATGAAATTGACAAAAGAGACAGTAGCGTAATTTGTCAATGGTATAATAAGCGTTAAATGAAGAGACAACAGGGACGTTTGTTATCTTTTTATTGAATACTGAAATGATACAGTAGAAATACAAAATAAGCGAAACCCAATTATTAATAAGCTATTGCTAATAGTAAGGTTCATGTCAGATATTGACAACCAAGACCAACTGATAGCTGACTATCAGTGCGAATGGAAGGCAATTAGATAGCTCACCAAAATTTTTATTCAAATTTTGCCGCTACTTTGCTAAATGCTAAACAATTATATAACAAATATCCTGGAGGTAAGTTGACAATGTATGAGTACTGCATGTCAGTCTTAGAAGCATTCTTAGAATTACTTAAAGATACAAATCCCATTGCAAAATAAAAGACATGAAGAAGAAGACCGTTTCCCAATGGGTGATGCAATAATATCTGGTAAGGAAGCGAGGAAACAGTTTAAATAATGTTTTGAGTCTGAAATACGTAAAGACACGATTTATATGTGCAAATTTTGCTTTAATTAACTTGGGCACTGCCTAATCTGTTCTATTATACTAAATTATTTTTGTATATTTTTTGTATTTATAAAGTTTTTTTTAATTAGAACACTAGTTTTAAGTATAACATTCCTCTTGTGCGTGACACATGCCCTTGGCCCAAAATATGTCAAAAGATCAAAAACAAAAAGAATATGAGATTCTAGATCACGGAAAATCTACATTTGGTGCCTGGGTCACAATTTTAACTTTTGTGGCGACAGTTAACGTACTATAATAAATTTCAGAAGAAGAAATCGCATGGTTTTAAATCACAAGATCTGGGCGGCCCATTAACGTAAATGGAGTACGATAACGTGGCATATCAATCTTTTGCAAGATCAATTAGACGATATAGACCTCGAAGAAATGTGGTTTCAACAAAGTGGTGTGCCACATGCCATGCAGCAACAGGAACCATCAATTTGTTTAGACAGTGTTTTCATGGTCGCGTGATTTCCAGAAATGCTGACGTTAAGTGGCCGCCCAGATTTTGCAACTTAACGTCATGCGATTTTTTCCTTTGGAGTTTTGTAAAGTCCAAGGTCTATGCTAACAAACCACAAACAATTTTTGGATTGAAAACATAAATCTAACGGGTTATTGCTGAAATTGTGCCAACTGACTTGAAGAAAGTCTTCGAAAATTTGATCACAAAGGTCGGGGTATGCTAGCATCGCCCGGGCGCTACTTGACCGACATCATATTATATTACATAATTAATCTCAAAATTTCTACTTTATAATTGAAATTTTTAATTACTTTAAAAATGAAATCGGGCGTATCTCATGGGTCACCCATTATAACAAAACAAGTTAGCCTCACATGATCAATAAAACGAACCAAGAATATAGTCGCAGAGACTTAAATTTCTTCGGAAAAACTCCGACAAAAGTTAGCTAACATGTCTCTGTCACTTGCTTCTGTGATGGTATTAGGGCTTATAAGCAGCAGATGAGATATCAGAATGCTTTACTATTTTGAGAAAGGCCTGAAGAAAACCGTCTAGAAATACATCAATATGCTGGAGACAATTGTCAAGCCCTGGATAGAGAAGGTGTGCGCTGCGTGAGAGTGCATGTTCCAGCAAGGCTCAGCTCCAGTTCACAACACAAATCATTTCCAGAAATGGTTAGGCAACCTTTTTCTATTATTACTGATGTACGGCCACTCTCCAGCCTCGACTGCAATCCTCTTGACTACTACTTGCGGTCGTCGTCAAGGCGAGGAATTGTAAAAGAATGAATTACTGCAAAGTTTGCGTTATAATACTGGGGTGACATATATTAAGCTTACGAAGAACAGAAAAATGCAACAGAAGCGTGAAACAAACAAGAATTTATGTAAAATCCATGCGCAACCGGGTGCATGTGCAAGCAATAGCGCTGCTCATATGCCATTTAAACGCCCGGAGATCTCCACACAATCTAGATAAACAGTCAAAGCGTTTATTTCCGGCCATGCAGAGGCAAAGCGGCTGCAGTTTAGCCGTCCGGACCGCAGCCCGCGCCGCTCTTATTATTTGCAGCGGTCCGTATCGGCGGCGATGTCACAAAAAAGCCATTGGGTTAGTTTACCCTTAATTAACCAGCGTCCAGCGGCACACGAGGGTTTATCTGGATTAGCAGCGGCCTAAATATGCGCGCCTCCCGCTATCAGGCGCTGTAAATCAGCGCGCCCGTTAGCCGGATCCAGATTATGCGTGCCGCGTATGTGGATGCTCGCCCTGTGCGCGGAATTATTATGAATTGGCTTCCGAAGGGCTGAACCGGATTACTTCGTGCTGGCTGTTTAGTAGATTAGGCCCAATTTTTATCTATTCGCGCGTAATGAGGAAAGTTATAATTGGGGACGGAATTAATTTGCAATTTCGGTCGCCCTTGTTCTAACAAAGTCGTTATCTCTTTCGATTCCTAGCTGTCTGCGGAATTAATTGTAGTTGTTATTATGTATCTTATATGATGCAGGCGCAGAGCCGCGCTGATAAAAATTAATTTGCATCTTAGGCACATTTGTATGCTAATTGCAGGCGAGATTTCCAACAAAAAACTGTACTTAACTAGTGAATAATAAATGAAATGATTGGAAGCTTTTTTTATATGAAAATTGTTATTAATCATAGTAATTCTCATATTCAACTGTTAGATATATTCTAAGATTTTGTTTTTAACTTGGAAAATAAAAGTTTTAAGTTTGTTTAAACTACTTATTTAATTTACTTATTTTGAACTAAAACAGTAACTAGATTTCCCGTTGCGTGCTATTTATACATCCAGCATCTGTTCCGGGGCATTCTCGTAACGCCGAGTGGGTCTGTATTCGCTCCTGGAGTATTCCAGGCTGTTCTAATCCTCGCACGTTTACGAGTGCTGTGGGGGTCTCAACGGTAGCGTTTCGCACATCGAAATCAACGCATTATGTTGGTGGCGACTTTTGCATTAGCAGCAAACTTCGCAAAGTGACGGTGCTTTTACGGCAGCGTTAAGAAATTCGTTACAATATCTTAAAATTATGGTACTTTGTTTACTATGCATCACGAGAAATTTGTTATGAATTTTAATATTTTTGGCCAGAAGTGCTTAGTGCTTAGCTGTGGTGTAGACGGACCGGTGCTCAATCCTAGGCTTAGAAAATTGGCTGGTGACTTACTCAGCTACTAAGAATAGTTGGGTACCTTTTTTCCCTACTTTATTAGCAATCAGATGCATGTTATCTATAAGCCAAAGTGCTAGTCATTACATTTGAAAGTTAATGTATTATTAACGATATGATGAGGAGTCCACCCTGCGACGTCCTCTTTAAATATTCAAAAGTATGTCGGCCGCAGTCTTGTTAATCTGATATTGATTTCAGGTTGCAGAAGTTGTGTAATTAACGGATTAGGGTGAACATCAATTTTGCACGATATTTAATGCCTCTTTTGTTGACGACTTATATAAGCGATTTTGGGGCCTCGTTGGAGTGTACAATTTGAAACGTGCCAATGTGCATTGACTATGTTTTTGAGTGTTTTGGATTGGCATCTTTGATGTAGGGCGGTGTATAATTATAACTTTATAAATCAGTAATTTATTTTCACTCGACAGTTGCGGGTTTCTACCAATGAATTGGTTGAGTTGTTTGACTTTCAATCGGCAGCATTTTCTTTTTTTGTGATGTATTTAGTTTATTTTTGAGTGTAAATGCAAGTGCAAGCCTAGACATTTGACAGTGTTCTGTTGTGCCAGAGTAACGTGATTAAACTTGAGTGGAGGATATGTTCCTTTACAGAAACTAAATATGATATTAATGGATTTATAGACATTTGCCTTAATTTATCACTTTTTTGCTAGTTCTTGATAAGGTTTAGGTGCTGTTACAGGTTGGATGAGGCCATAGTAGAATTTACATTAGTAGAGAAAAATTTCGTGTCGTCTGCAAATATAGCAATTGTTGTGTGACTTGTGATTGGTATGTCGGCTTTGTACATTATGTGTAAAAGGGGGTCCAATAATGCTTCCCTGGGGTACCCCAGAAGGTAAAAGTTATCTACTAGACACATCTTTGTTGGGGTATATTAAAGGGCGTATGTAAAGTAGACTAGTGTGCCAGATTGGCATTTATATTTTTAAATACTTTATTTAGTAGGGCCATTATAGGGTGGCACTGCTAAACTATTGAGCGAACTGGCTTAAAACCAAATGATCATTTGATATGCTGTCGTGTGTAATAATATCTTCCTTGATTGTATTGACGAAAATCCGTTCTATGACTTTTGAAATTATTAGTAGAAAGCTTATCGGTCGATAATTTGTAATATCCATACCATATAAAATTTTGGAATTATAATAATTTACGCTATTTTTAAAGCTTCGAGCCAGTAATCAAGTTTTAATGCAGCACTGAAAATGTACATTAATTTTTATTTTTTTTCTTGGTAGCTTTAACGATATTTTTGGAGTGATGAAGTCAATTCCCGGGGTTTTCTTCAAATTAATTGTTTTGATTATCTATTTTGGGGTAAATTGTGTAATATGTTCTTGTGCTGGGATAGAAACAGATTGATCTTATTTCACTTCTTGATTATGAGACTTCCGAAAGGTATTCTGAAAATACGTCTATTTTTCTTTGCGCTCTTTACCCTCGGGCCCAGTAGAGTTGAGCATCTACATATCGGAGGAACGGTTGTTTCAGGTTTGTTGTTATTTTTGATCGGTTTTCATAAGGAGTTATCCTGTCTTTGTAAGTTGATAACATTTTGAACGAGTTGTTCCTAATTTCTTGCTCGGATGATTATATTTTTGTTTAATATTCGGTGTGTGCGTCCGTTACGAACGTGATTTGGCTCTTCTCTTTATAGTTATTAATCTATAATTTTCAATGAGATGTGGTTAGATACTTTCTGGGATTCCACGTAGAGAGTTTTACTGCTTGTGTTATTTGTTTCGAGTTCTATATCTTCTGATGATTGCAGTCAGACTTAAATTATTCTTCTATATGCTCCAATTTGTTTTAAAATTGTGCCGACTAAGAATCTATTTTTAGTGATGATAGTGGTGCGTACAGTCGTAACTCAAAGAGATCTTTATGTATACCTGGGAGATGCCGTTGGTGATGAAGACATCTAACAAATCCGGAGTCTTGTTTGGATCAGTAGGCCAATATGTTTCAGAGTTTCTCTATATAAAAAAGTAATTCGTTTCTTGTAAGGTTTTTGCTAATTTTATGCCTTTCGCTGATGACATTCTTGATCCAAATAAGATGTAATTGCTATTGTAATTATCTTCTGCTATTAATTTTTTTCCAATGTCTCGAAAAACTCTTAAAAATGTTCTGATTTAAGGATACGTCGTGGCGGGTAGCAGGCTGTGATTGTAAGTTCGTGTGGGAAAATTTAAACTTTAATTGATGTGACTGGAAGGTAGTCTTTCACATATATTAGTAGTTTGTGGTGATAACTTGTAGTTTTTAGCAGGATTGCCGAGCCTCCATAAGTAGTCTCGTCCTGGTGGTTTGTATAGTACAAGTAACATTTAAGAATATTAAAATATCTTCTATTCGTAAAAGGGCTTTACTGATAAGTAATACGTCTGTAAAGTTGTGATTTAGAAATATTTTAACCTCTTCTTTGTGGTTTGGAAAGGTTGTTAGCGTTCTGTTGCGCTACTCTCAAAAAGTTAGCCGTTTTTTATTTATTTTGTTTATTAACACAGTAAGCATGTTAAGGATAATGCTGTTTTGTTGCATTAGTTGATGGAATAGTGCTTTGAATTCTTTCAAGAATCTGGTTATTATAGAACATCGTCGCGTGTAGTGTTTTTCCTGGTTATATAGGCGTAACTGCGTTGCTTTGGGTGTGGTATGAGTAATATTCTTATGTAAGCTTGGGTTTGTATTGGTAAGATATTTGAGTGATACATGAAGCGGGCATTGCTTTTGGTTAGGCAGTGGCACTCGTCACAGCGTTCGTAGTTAGGGTTCCTCCGCATAAAACGCATTTGATGACCATTCTGAACGCTCATCCTTCTTTTAATTGATACGTGTAGTACTAAATATCTTGTACTTTTAAATATTTAATTAATTTTCCATTAAAGCTAAGCGACTGACAATTTACTGTTCTTACATTGCTTTCAAGTGCTTTAGTAAAGTATTGTTTTTTTTAACGTCTGACCACTTTGCTTTACCATCTTGTTGCAGTTTGTTACACCATATATAAATATATTTAACTGTTGTTGACGTATTTTTGGTTGGGGTGAATGTAGTGAAGTGAAACGGTTATTTAAAGGTATTCTCTTAGGATTGGTTTGCTTTACAAGACTAACTTTTTTTAACTTTTATTTATTACTTCCTAATTGTTTTTTTTATTTGCATTAGAATCCAATTCTGTATTGCTTGTAGATGACGTACGTGTTAATTGTTGTCCAGGAATTTCTTTATTCGGAAAGGCATTAGATAATTCAGCTTACTATGTTCAACGAGACTGGTTGTTGTGGTAGTGATGGTGCTTGTTGAATTGTTAGCTAGAAGTAATTAAAGGGGCACATGTCCTTGAGAAAATTGTTGCAACTTTAAAAATTTACGTACTTCATTTTACATGCTCGTGTATAATATATAATGTCTATTTTAAACAAAAACATTATTTGTCTTTTATGATTTATTTATATTAAATGACTTCAACAATATCAATCATGCAATTAATTAAATTCTTTTACTCAGAAGGAAATACCGGACGTGTTTAAGCTAAGACATATAAATTGAGTACCTGCGTTCATTTCGAACAAGGGGTAATGATAGGGTCATCTAAAAAAGAATGCTTGCTATATCGTATTATATAAGATACTGTGCGCGACGATCGAGCAACAAACTACGCAGATTTAGATATAAAGTTTTTATTTTAATATACCCTAAAGAAATTTTTTAAAAAAATAAATAAGGAGTGTGCCCAACATAATTTCGTAGCTCGTCAGGTCGATGGAACCTCTGAAATTCTCGATAAAACTCAATCCTTTTGATCTTATTTCCGCAGGAGATTTCAACTTGTGCCTTATAACTTTCCACATACACTTTTCACGGAAACTTACTACTTGTTACTTTCTTTTGAGTCTTTTCTTATTTTAACCTTCTTCATTTCTACTAGAAATCTGTTCTTTTTATCTGTTTTGCATTATTTAATTAATTACGCGAACCATCATTTTCCCAGTCGTTTACGTAGGCGTCCAGAAAATATATTTCCTGTACGTATTCTACCTTTACATATATTTGCAATCCTTTATATATATACACACTAGTTTTGATTTCTGCAAGCTTCGTGTTCCCATTCACGGTGATTATTTATGTTGCAAACTCTCTATTTAAATCATCAATGAGATTTTTACATGCTTGTTTCTTGTTCAATATGTTAAGTATGTCTAGTTCTATTACTTTATCTAATTCTTTTTAAAAGTTCATATAACAATCAACAGTGGGTTATCAAATATCTTTAATTAACTGATGTATAGGGTCCGCCATCTAACGTTTTGTTTTTCTTGTACTAGCGGTTATTCGGTGAATGGCAACACTTAGCTCATGACATTTTTGACAGAAAAATGGTTTTATCCTTCCGCTGAACGAAAATGGTTGTGTATACGCTTGAAGAACGCTGGGAAATATTGCGACATTACTTTGAAAATCATGGTAATGTTGCAAAATGTGTTAGAAAATTACGTACGGAAATGGGAAGAAAAGAGGCACCGTCAGCTCCGTATGTGCTTTATCTTGTTAAAAAAAGTGAGAGAAACTGGCATGCTTATTGACAAATCAAAGCGTGAAAAACCAAATACCCGAGAATATCGTTGCTGTTGCCGAGAGTGTGTGTGAATCGCCAGGAACATCAGTTCACCGTCGTTCTCAACAATTGGACATTTCAGAGACATCATTGAGACGAATTTTGCGTAAACAAGCAAAATTGTCGCATTTGGGGCACAGAAAACCTGCACGTAATCGAAGAAAAGCCGATGCACCCACAACGAGTCACAGTTTGGTGCGGATTTTGGTCCAGAGGCATCATTGGGCCATTTTTCTTCAAAAATGAGCAAGGAGTGGCTGTTACAGTCAATAGTGAGCGTTATCGGGCCATGTTGAACGAATTTTTGTTTACAGAAATTGATGGGGAAGATGTTGGCGACATTTGATTTCAACAGGACGGCGCTCCGTGCCACACAGCCAACGTTACAATCGATCCTTTGCGCACTGTCTTCGAAAATCGCATTACCGGTCGAAATTCTGATGTCGTTTGGCCGCCTCGGAGTTGCGATTTGACACCGTTGGACTATCATTTGTGGGGAGCCGTCAAAGATAAGTGTTACGCCGACAAACCAGAGACAATTGGGGCTTTGAAGGACAACATTCGTGCAGGCATAGCTGAAATAGAGCTGCATACAATCGAAAATGTACTCAAAAATTGGACCGATCGTATAGGCTACTGCATGGCTAGCCAAGGCAGACATATGAATGAAGTTATATTCCATTATTAACCGGAAGGATTGTACTTTTAAATAAAAAAAAATTGGAAAAATATTCAGTAGTTTTTTAATTAAAGCATTTAAAAAAGTTATATGGCGGACCCTGTACTGTAAAGATTTCGTTAATCGCGCATATGTTTTTTTTTGAGCCCTTGCTGTTCCTCTGCTATAAGTATACTGTTTTACAGTTAATTTGGGATTATTAATATGAACAATTTGAAGGTTGCTTTTGACAAAGCAATATCTCGATAGCTGTCTGGGTCCTTCCTACTTTTTTTAATTTTAGATTGGTATTGCAGTACCAAATTTTGGTGTTTTTTTGCATAAAGATGTAATGTGTCCGTCTTAATATTTAACGCGTATGTATGGCTTCGCAGAGATGGCTTCTGCATTCCATAAATCTCACAGCTAGTACCTTATCACTCCTGATTCTTCTACACTGATTTAAGATTTGCAAAATTGTGTTTTAAATATATGTTTTCTTTAAGTTCAAGGTCAGCAAAATGTAGAGAGAACGGAAATTTTGTTTTTGAGTGTTTAATGTTAATTATATTGCGTACAATATGGTTTTGTTTTCCTATTTTCTATTTTTGTTGATATGTATGAATTTTTTCTATCTGTAGAAGCGTGGTATTAATAGTGGTGGTCAGATCAGTTGATGGTGGATTTAAAAAATATGTGATCTTGATTGGTACATTGTTTACCTTTTTAATATTTTTATCGATTGTGCATATTGTACTTAAATATAATCATAATTAAAGCCTCTCTCCGTTACCGTTTATGACTTTTCTTTAGAGTTATTTAAATTTGTTAAATGACCAGCTTTGGATTTATAAATATAAATGTACGTACGTGTTTATTAAATAACATTGAGGTATGACACCTTATCCGTAAGCTGCAAGAATAAAATGGCATTGCTTTTTTTAAGTTAAAAGATTTGTTTTTTATCTCAAAGTTGTTTACACCTTTACATGTGCATCTGCAAACACAACTATATCCATCTGCAAAAACATTTTTAAGAAATTTATAATGTATAAAATCAAAATGCAAAGATGTGCTATATTTTAGCAAATAAATCTGGAACTAAAGGTAAGAATGAAAAGCACTACAAGTATTCTTCATGAAAACAATGTTATTTTATAATGGAATAATGGGAGGAATTGGTTTGGCTGAGCAAACATCTAGAAGAGATATTAGTAAAATAATGAATAGAACATATTTTAGATGCTAGATATGATAGCAGTGTCATAATAAGTTTTATGGGGGAAAGCAACTTTTATCTGATTCAAAAGAAACAGCACATGCACAAGTAAAATTGAAATACAAGGGTAAGCCTTTAAATAAAGCAGTAATGTAAAAAGTTGGTATCGTATTACTAGATGTGCAAGTATATTCCGCGCTTGTGCTTCGGAGCGGACGGTCGAGTGCCACGCTCCGATAATAAGTGCCCCAAAACTCTCTACCTGCTGCTAAGGTCAGGCCTACAATTTCTATTATAATTAGAATTACGAGTCATTTTATACATATTCCAAATTACAAATCCTAATTTGTTCGCGCTTGACTTTCGAAGCGTAAAGAACGTCGGTGATAAGGGTCGGCTGTAATACGAATTTTATCATTGACCGTAAGGTCACTGATACCACAGGTATCATTCACTATTTGTTATTTTATAAACAAATTAATTTAAATTGAATGCAAATAACCTCGCAAATATTTAAATTATGAAATATGTCCTATTCACAACCTAACTGTAATTCATATCCAAACCAAACCAATCTACAACAGCAATTTCAATATAAAATCTATAATGCATCACAACAACACACTTTTCCTATACAATCCCAACCTCCGATGTACCAACCAAATCCTTGCCATGGACTTATGACAAATATGTACCCGATAAATCAGCATCAACCCTCTACGAGCCTCTTAGCTAGTAATGTGACAAGCAACGAATGGCACACTATCAATTACAAAAAAAGACCCAGGAGCCCTGAAGATACTACAAATAATCAAAGGCAAGAGAAAAAAAAACAATATTGGTTAGACAATCCAGTTGAAACTTCTAATAGATATGACCCACGAAATATTGAAATAGACGACAACCAAACAAACACCACACAGACAACAATCGTTCAGAAGGACCCCAAACCTCCACCTATCTACGTATCCGATGTCAAAAACATTAATCCGCTAACGACACTACTGAATGAAATCGCCAAAAATAATTACACATTAAAAGCACTTGGCAACGAACAAGTCAAAATCCAAAGCAACACAAGTAAAATCTATACAACTATTATTAAACACCTTTTAGATAAAAGCACAAAATTTCATACTTACAAACCAAAGCAAGAACGAACATTCAGAGTAGTAATCAATAATATCCATCACCCAACAGACATCGCATAAATAAAACAGAACCTAGAAAATCTTGGTCACGAAATAGTTAATATTTGGAATATTAAACAACAATTAAACAAAACCGCTGTCCCCATGTTTATTGTTGAAATGAAACAAAAAGAGAACAACAAAGAAATTTATAAAGCCACGCTATTCATGAACACAAGAATCACTGTTGAACCGCCACATGCTAAAAGAACACTGCCACAGTGTGCCAAATGCCAAAGGTTCGGACATACCAAGAACTATTGCCAACAAACATCCCGTTGTGTCAAATGAATAGGAAATCATCCTACCAAAGAATGTCCGAGAGTAACTAAAGATGATCAAGTTAAATGTGTAAACTGTGGCGAGGGCCATCCTGCTAACTATCGTGGATGCATATTATATAAGCAGCTCCAAGAAAAACTCTTCCCAAGATTAAGACGCGCAGTTACACACACCCGCACGCCTACTCAAAATTATGGAATCCCTGGGGTCACATACGCTGAACAAGGAGGACAAAATACTCAACCTCCACAAAACTTGGCTTCTAATGCAACCCCACAAACACAAGCGATGGCCTTAAATCACCCGTCAAACGACATGGAAGAACTAAAATCCATGATGAAGAACTTAATTACACAAATGGAGACTATTATGGATCTCCTAACCACGCTCATTATTAAAATGACATAATGGACCAACTATTAACTATAGCAGTTTGGAATGCCAACGGGCTTAGCCTGCACGCCCAAGAGGTCAAACTCTTCCTTGAATTTAAGCAAATCGACGTACTGCTCATAACAGAAAATCATTTTACCAGCAAAAGTTATATTAAATTTCCAAGCTACTGCATATACAACACTAACCATCCCGATGGAACCGCCCACGGTGGAACGGCAATTATCATAAAGTCTAACATAAAACATCATGAATTGGCTAAATATGAAACAGAACAACTCCGGGCTACTACCATCCAAGTAGAAGACAAAACAGCAATCCTAAAAATTTCTGCCGTCTATAGACCCCCTAAACACTCGACAAAAAAAGACACTTACTCACATTTCTTCCAAAGTCTTGGAAACAGATTCTTCGCAGCCGGCGACTTTAATGCGAAACATCAGGACTGAGGATCTTGTATTACAAGAACTTACGTACGCGAGCTACTGGCAGCTATAAATGCAAACAATCTACAATACCTATCAACTGGCGAACCAACCTATTAGCCAACAGATCGCCGAAAGATTCCAGACTTAATTGACTTCTGTATAACTAAAGGGCTAAATACAAGACAATTTACAATCAAATCTTGCTTTAAACTTGCAGCTGATCACTTCTCCATTCTAATTACACTTCACTCAGAACTAACACAAATACAAACACGACCAGTCCTTCACAACACTAAAACGGACTGGGACCTATTCCAAACAATAATAATTGAACACTTGAACCTGGGAGTTCCGTTGAAAACCAAATATGATATTGAAGAAGCTGTACTACAATTAACTAGTACAATCCAACAAGTAGCATGAAAAGCCACCCCTGTGATGAAAATTACTTATACCATCAACTACCCAACACTATTAAAAGACAAGATAATGGAAAAAAGACGTTTCAAAAAACGCTGGCAAATTACCCGTCTAGAAGCAGACAAACAAGCACTAAACCGGGCAACAAAGAAACTAAATAAACTTCAACAACAACTTAAAAACGAAGGCATACAACACTACCTTGCGAACTTTACAGCCACTTAAACCACCGACTATTCTCTGTGGAAAGCAGTTAGAAAACTCAAAAGGCCAATAGCTCACATACCACCTATCACCAAATCAAACGGCCAACTAGCTCGTACTAGTAAGGATAAAGCTGAAACGTTTGCTGACCACCTAGTCAACGCATTCCAACCATACGCTAGCCAGCGTCCGGAGGAAGATACTAAAATAAACAACTTTTCTGGAATCTCCATTCCAAATGAGCCTACCGATTAAACAATTCAAGCGCTGGGAAGTACAAGAAGTAATTAGAAAAGAAATCAACATCAAGAAAGCACCAAGCTTTGACCTTATCACTGGACAAATTCTCCAGCAGCTACCTGAAACCGCACGACGAGCAATTACTTAACTATACAATGCTATCCTCTCCAACAGATACTAATCCAAGCACTTGAAAAGTAGCACAGGTCACAATGATTCAGAAACCTGGAAAACAACCCACTGATCCTGCTTCCTATCGTCCCATCAGCCTTCTATCCTATCAAAAGTCTTTGAAAAATTGTTCTTAAAACGCCTTCAACCAATCCTAGATGATTTAGAATTGAAACCCAAGCACCTGTTCGGTTTTCGACACTCACATGCAACTATCGAATAAATACATCGACTTATAGATCTAATTCATACCGACCTAGATGAATATCGATATTGATCCGCTACGTTTCTAGATATTTCACAAGTGTTCGATAAAGTATGGCACTTGGGCCTCTTCTATAAATTAAAAAAATATCTACCATACCAATACTATGAAATATTAAAGTCTTACTTAACGGATCGACATTACTTCGTTAATTATCAAGATGAACACAAATACTATCGGGAGTCCCGCAAGGCAGCGTGCTAGGACCTATCCTCTACTTACCCTTCAAAGCTGACTTACCAACTACAAGCCTAACTACATCCGCCACTTTTGCTGACGATACGGCAATTCTAGCTTCGCACCTAATACTGCAACTTTCAGCCTGCAAACCGCTATGAATAAATTGCAGCAATGGCTCAAGGTATGTAGAATCTCGGTAAACGAAACCAAATCCTAACATGTAACGTTCACCATAAACCGTGATAACTGTCCACCGATCTCACTTAACGGACAACAAATAAAACACGCAGACTCCGCAAAATACTTAGGATTCCATCTAGATCGACGCTTGACCTGGAGAACCCACATATTTAATAAACGCAAACAGCTAGGGATACAATACAGGAAACTATACTGGATGATTGGAAGAAACTCTGTACTCTCGCTATAAAATAAGCTATTGCTCTATAAGGTGATTCTGAAACCAATATGGACCTACGGTCTCTCACTTTGGGGAACTGCTAGCAACACCAACCTGGCCATTATCGAGAGGTTCCAGAATAAAGTGCTTCGGGCTGTAGTTAATGCGCCGTGGTATGTGCCGAACAAAGTGATTTTAAGTGACTTAAGTGTTCAAACCATTAAAGAAGAAATAGGGAAAATTGCCCAAAAATACAAAGACCGATTAATAGCACACCCTAACGACCTTGTACATTCTCTAATAAACGAACCAGATCGCCCAAAACGCCTAAAGAGTTTTAAACCAAACGAACTACCAACGCGTTTCAATGCTGTTCTTGAACATTAAGCTATTCCAGTGCCATTCCATTAGTTTATAAATTAGTTAATTACTTAAAGTACCTTCAATTCAAATCATTCGCTAGCAGTATAGAATAGTGTATTAATTATAGGGGGGCTTACTGGAGCCTGACACTGCATGTCCATTAGCATGTTTTTGCTCATTGCTTATAATATATACACAACAACTACTTATTGTCCATAGTATAATTAGGACAGATTATTAATAAAGGTTAAAAAAATGTGCAAGTATGCATAAGAAAGTTTTACGACTTTTTTTTTATTTAATATGTTAGGTTAAGTTGTGTGAACAATACTTTATGCCATATACTTCATACGTGCCATCTAAAAATATATAATATTGCTTATAAATTATTAGAAAAAGGTACGAACGAATACATTATTTTATTATATTTATTTTTAAAAACAGTTGGGACATATCTAACATAATATACAGACCCTCTAAGACACACATGCAAGTTTTTCTGTCATATTTTTGCAAAAAATGAAATATAGTTATTTTACTAAGGCTAATGTTTCTTAGGTTGCTGCTGAAATGAAACAGTTTAATAATGTATATCTATAATAAACAGCGATTCGGGAAAAGTTGAATAATAATTTTTTAAAAAGTTTTTTTCGCCGCTTTATTAAAACTAGTAAAATTAAAACTTATTTTAATTTTAACTACCGCCTGTTTTAAGAGTGAAAAAATTTAATATTAATTAGTCTAACATAGTAATTAAAATGTTTAATAGATAACTTAAGTTTAGCCGAATATAAGCATTTCGATAATCTCTTTAATTACGTACTTAATTTCTCTCCATCCCTTTCTATTACTATCCGTATATTTTCCTATAGAAAACTTCTCTTGCAACTTTAACCTTAACCTATCCATCTTTTGGGAGGTCGTCCTTTGACCGTACTTCTTTAACCTTTCACTGTAAAACAAACCTTTCCAAAGTGTTCTTATCATTTCTGGTGAGAAATATTTTAGGATATGGTGTAAGTATTGCAAATAGGCGGTCTATTGTGTTTAATTCTTCTAGTTTAGACAAATTTTTTTATGATCTATCTACAAATTACTCAAAAGTATTCTCCAGCTCCACATCTTAAAGGAGTCGAACTTGTTCCTGTCATCTGGCTTTAACGTTTAAGCTTTTGTGCCATATAACACTAGTGGAAAAGCAAATGTTATAACGATTCTCTTCTTAATGGATTTTAATATGATGCGGTCTTGTCAATAGCCATTATTTGCTATATCTCAGTTAAACAGTTGCCATATTTATATAACATGATTTAAATTTATACAACTTGTATGCTGGTTTTATTGCTTATTAGTTTCTTGTCGATTCAATTTAGTTCATTGTTGGAACTTTTGATTTCAACTGTTTAAGCAGTTTGGTTTTTTCATTTTCCTTATTGACAAAAATATAGCAAAAATTGGTGCTGCACTGGCTTTTGCATTTCAAAGTTTGTAGATTATTTGATTTCTATTGCTGAACAGCTTTCATACAATTTTTTTGTCAGTAGGATAAAGTATTTTAATGTACCATTTTAGCTAGCATTGTCTATAGCTTTGATCAGCCCACACAGTCAAAGACCTTATAATCCAGAAAGTTGATGTAAGTAGGAACTCCAAAATCACTTGTTTTTCCATTCAATGTCCGAGGTTCAAAATTTATTCTTCAGTGTCCTTTCTACTTTTTAAATTTGCATGTTCTTGCAGAATTTGCCACCCTAGAAAATTTTTCAGGCGTTACAGTAAAATTGCGAGAATGATTTCACTAGATATGAAATGAAGGCAACGGTTCTGTAGTTGCTGCAGTTTGGTATTGACAGATTCTTTTTAATTTGGCCCAACTACTGATCGGATATTGTTTCTTCTTTTATATATTGATGTAGATTTTCCGTATTAGTTCTACTTTTCTTGTTATACATCTATGATCTGGTGTTCAGTTGGTTTGGCTGGGTGGATGTTGTTACTATCTAAGTAAAAGTTTTCACGTTCTTTTCTTCGTTACTTCGTTTATATTAGTAATAGTTTTTCCATTTTTGTCTTCCGTTTCCAATGATCTAGATTAATAGTTTCTTGTTTTTTATATAGTTTTTTACAAAGGATTGAAATAGTTTTATATTTTTTTACAAATTTTATTTAAATAACGACTTTCGTCTGTTTTGTAAAATTTATGTTCTTTTTATTTACTCTTTAAAGTATTTTAAAGGCTTGCTCCTCTCAGTTTTTCTTTTTACGATGTTCTATACTTTTTCACTCACACAAGCTTTGTTCTGCATTTTTTTGACTCAGTTATTTTTTATCGCTTGTTACATTTCTTTGGCATAACATTTTTAAAATTTGCTACAGTTTTTCAACATTTTTATCTATATTTTCATCAGAAGTGTTTTGTATGTTTGTATCTAGAGCTCACTCGTAACATTTTGTATGTGCATTCTTCATTGTTTTTATATGTATTTTGATTTTAGCCATTAAAAATTTGTGGTAACTACTGTAGTCTACCTCGGAAGGTTTTTGTGTTAGTTATACTTGATTTAATCTATTATGCAGCACAATGCGATTAATTTGGTTTACGTATTTGCTTCTTGGCGCCACGGTTTAGCGTGGTGATTATGTAAGCTATTTAGAATAGTGAAACTGCTATAAATGTAGATGTTTATTAATTTGTCTTCTGATATATTCCTGTCGCCTAGTTAGAATTTGCTTACCACGTGAATTATGTGATCGTCCTCCTTAGTGTTGCTAATTTTAGTGGTAAAGATTGTTTATGATTTTGTCTTCCTTGCTTTGCAAATGAAGGCATAGATATGAATGATATTCATCACTGATAAATTATATAGCTTGTTGAATTATACTCTAGTACTAATACTGCTATTTTTGGGTGTCCTTACTGCCACCCCATTCACGGACTCGTTTCGCATGGAGAGAATTAAATAAACTATACGTTGTGTCTTCAGTGAGTTTCACTTGGACCTTAGTTCAATAATGTTGAGCTTTCGAGAATGTAGTACCAGATCTTTGACATTCATGTTGCAATTTTCACGAGTTCACGAACTCCTCTCATAGCATTCCTCCCTGAGATCTCAATAGGAGAATTTTGACTTTAAGACGAGCTATGCAATTGTGTGTCGCTTACGCTAAGTAGTTAATAATGTTACTAAAGTAAAACACTTTTTAAACGGAAAATGTAACAAGTAGAATTAAGCAACAATTGATTGTTTTACATTTTTTGTACAGATGTTTTCCATGTGTTATTTACTGCTTAAAGAGGATCGCGTTATATTTATTGCAGCCAACTTTTATTTCTCCTTTTTATGTCTGCTGGTCTGCGAGATTCGCAGCTGTTTAGCTTTGCACCGGTTCAGTTTATCACAAATCAATGAATAACAACCTGGATTGTCCTGGCGTAAAGTTTTTACGGCGGCGCTATATTGGCTGGTGCGGTACGCACATCCGTGAAAGTTCTCTCGCCGACCTATAACTTCCGATCAACGTGTGCGTCGAATTGATCAGAAAATTTACGCCTTCCATTTACGCGCTGTAGTACTATACGGCCCTTTGACGAGCCATTTACCTTTTAATCCATGTTTTACTGCTCGATTTACTTGAGCGTTTGATTTCTATGGCGGCTGTTAGGCGTCAGCTCCGCCATGCAACCATAGCTTTGTGATTTATACGTTTCGCCCCAGTTTGCACCTGAATATGCGCTGCTAGACCGCCGCTTTCTCTTACCTTGAGCATAAAAATTTATATCTGGTTTTATGGGACTTTAACTTAAAATACCATACGTTTGCTGCAATAAAACTACAGAAATTGGAAATAAATATAATTCTAATTAATACTTTAGCTTAAGACACATAGACAAGCACAACTAAATATTTGTTTAACTCATTTATTGTTTAATTATTAAAAAGAATAAAAATAAAATAACGAATTTATTGCTAAAAATTATAATTTGTTTATTTTTAATTTTGTTTTATTTTACAATAAACATAAAATTACATAAATTAAATATTATCTATAATATTCTGCCCAACTAAGTATAATATGCTTAGATTAGAGTGACAGGTAAAGATACCTTTCTTAGAATATCTACTTTCAACTTTTAAACACAATTTGTTATTTAACTATAATTTTTTGTATTCTAAGTTTAATATGAAAATAAAGTATTATTTGTAGTTACTAGCATATTTTATTTTCTAAGTGCGATCAGCAATTATTGTCGAGATCTAGAAAAGTTAGTTTGTGTGATACTGTGAGTAGCTTTTGAAGAACAAGGAACAATCACCAACTCTCACGAAGGTCATCGTACCGAGCCTTAAAGATTTACATCTTTGTATTGATTTATGAAGGTGAGCCAGCAAGCCATCATTCAAACCATAAACACGTTACGCTACCTTAATATAGCAACTTGTTCTTAAAGTAGGTGGAGCTAAGATAAATAAAGATAATTTATTGCTTGACAGCAATAAGTGACTAATGCAAGTCATATGGTGTGCTTTGTAGACTAAGGAAATCATTAGTTAATACTTTTTTAATGTACTGACATACACAATTTACCTAAACGACAAATACTTTTCCATTACAACTAATGATTTTGCATTAATTCGAAAATAAAAAATTACCTAATGTCAAATTCCCTCTAGAATGAAATAAAATGGCTTACAAGCTCTTGTAATTTAACATTTCTCTGGAAAAAATTTATAGAGGGTGATCCAAACTGAACTTTAGAAGTTGGGCGTTGTTTTCCTTTTGTGAACGTTGGCAGTTTGCATTTGCACAGTTCCTATCTGAACATACGAAAAAGTTCACCAAGGACTACTATAAACTGTACACTTATAAAATGGGTTTCAGAAGACGGAGCAGTTGATGCTGATTGTTGCAAAAACTCGTATTGAGCGTTAAAGCTTATTTTTGTTTAAATGGCTTTGCAAACTGTCAAAATGTCGCATCTATGATAGAAAAAATTCAAGTGTCATTTACTAAAATCCAATACATCCAAAATGCACTGTTCGGTGCGCAATATAGTATACAAGAATCATTGGTCCGTACATTTTTGAGGACAAAGTTAGCGACACTGTTATTATTAATGGTGTACGTCATCGGGAAATTCTAAACAATTTTTTATGAAACCAATGATTTAAACTTGAAAGATATGTGGTTTAAACAAGATGGAGCCACATGTTTTACACCACATAAAACACTAACTTCATTTCAAATTAAATTTCTTCACAGAGGAGTGATACTGATTAGCCACCACGGTCTTGCAACATAATCCTATTAGACCTTCTTATCTGGGCTGGGCTTTGGGGGTAAATTGTGGTTTGACTTAGATTTTTATTTTAAAGTAAAGAGTCACTTTGATAGAATTGATTAATTTGTTAAACCCTCTGATATATGGAATACATATTTTACTTTTCAGCACGTCCCTTTCTCTCATGTGTTAGATGATTAACAATCTTTTATTCTTTAATCTCTAGTATAGACCTCAAAAACGTCCATCTTATTTTAAGCTTTTTGCCATTTTCTACCATTTTATATAATTTTTTAATAGCGATGAAAGAATGCAGTCTTAATCTGCAATTTTACCCTCTGCAATTCAAAGATCCTAAAATTGAAAGAAAATGCATTTGCAGTCATTGTTTGCTATAGAAAAACTATGGACACAATGTGCTCTAAAACTTCAAAATTATTTTTACTGTTTGTTAAAGGTCGAGAATAGCAAACCGAGTTATTTGCATTTATTACGAACTGATGCACTACATTTTTAAATTAATAAAAACTGACATTCTTTGTAAAAAAAATTATATACTACTTTAACTACAAAAGACTCAGTCAGCACAAATTTATATTTGAAAATTTATTTTCTATGTTAGTAATTACGCTATGTGAAATATAATTTAGCTTTTTACGGTAAATTTATAAAGTTTGCTTAAATTAAAAATACCTTTAACTTAATTAGAGAATTAGAGAATTTTAATTGGTGATTATTAAAGGTTATTATACATAGTAAACAACTTTTCCTATATAATAAAAAATAAGATCGTGTTAGGATACACTTTATTTGTCGCCCATCTCCACCCCTTCCTAGCATCCTTCACTAAGTTTCTATTAAGGCCGATGATGCTCCACCAGACAACTGCTTTGTTGTTTAGGTGCTAAAGAGCTTACATATGTTCGTTGCACTATAAACTACTCCTGTTCTGTTCAAAGATGGGTAGGGCGGGGAGAGGGTAGCTGTTAAATCCTTCACCAATAGATTAGTGACACAAGTGACTCTAGAGGGCGATCTTAACTTCAGCAGTCTTTCATACTAACTATCAGGGTGTATTGTTGCATTTAATGCTCCTTTCAAATTCTCCCTTTTAACTCAGAAGGCAAAATGTCTTTTGCTTTTCTGATTCAAGCGGGGTTTCGTGGCAAAACGGACGATGGAGATGCGATACACTAGCAACAAATTACATTGTGTCTGAAGCTCTAATAGAGATAACATTTTCCGAAAGTGTTTTACTGATAAAGTTTTATGTTAAAAAGATCTTGTATTGTATATAACAAGTAGAATTTTTTTGCTATCCCAGTTATTTTATTATTTAGCTTACAAAAATTACTAGTAATGTAGTGTTTAAACTTTGTTAAACTAAAATATTTTTATGTCAAATAGAAGTAGCTCATAATTTCTCCAGTTATTTTCAGTATCTTTATGATTCATTTGAGCACAAAAATGCATAATGATCTTCTTAACTACATATCTCCTGCAATATATTTACTTAGTTTTACACTTGAAAGTTATTGTTGTATTGGTCTGATGGTTATTTAGAAATCTTTGGTGGACTGTTATTATAAATAATAATAATAATGGTAAGGCTCTACGCCCCGCGTGGGAGCACGGCCCGCGAACAGAGAGGTTAAGGCTCTCATACGTTTGCTCTCTCTGCCCAGTCGGGGCGGTGTGGCAAGCACCGCGCCTAAGACGACCGCCATTATTACCCCTTGTTTGAGTGAACGCAGGTGCTCAATTCTTTTTAGTGACTGAGTAGGCCACCCGCCAGGCATCAGAGAGCACCGGGAATTAAACCCGGCTCCGTCGGAATCGCAGCCCGCCCCTCAACCACGGGACCACGCTGGCTTATGTTATTATAGATAGTAGAAGAAAAATATATTGTATTCATTACGTATTACAATGGAAAGCCATTATTTTTTCTATCAATTTTAAATTAGGCCTAATGTCTCCCCAAAGTGTTGCGCTCTAAAGCTAATACCCATACTGCGTGCTGCTTAAATTAAAATAAAAGCATAAAAACACAAGCATACAAACACTTAATGTAAATTACATAAAATATTAAAAATAAAGTTGTATTTCAATTAAGAGAAGCGTTATGGGTCATTGCTATCTAGCATTAAAATTATTTTCTGTCATAAAAGATTTTTATACGTTTTTCACAGAAATAAAGTTTATCCTACCGACTTACCCGTTCTCCATCAAGTTATTATTGGAATAAAATAATGTTTTTATAAGTTGTAAGGATATTAATGATAGCTTTTGTGTAATTCTTATTTACATGCAACTATTGTGAAAATTGAAAGCTCTCTAAGACTGTCTAAACAAAATTCTAATTTGTGTTGCTCTTTAACAATTTAAATCTTCTTGTCCTAAAAAATTATGTCAGTGCTAAGCTTTATACTTATGTGTTGTTATTGGTTACCCAGTAATGTGCTTAGTTGAACTTATTTATTTTAAATTTTATTGTCACTGAAATTTTGAATGGTGCAATGCATTAAAATCTGAAATATCTGGTTTTCTATGTATTTTAATAATTTTGGAATGATTTTAAATAACTTTCGGTTTTTTGTAATTGTTTTTCATCATTATGGGCTGCAATGGGTTTATTCTTGTAACCAACAAAAACATACAATATTGCTGCAGCATGCATATAGTGAAGCTAAATATACATTTTTCAAATTCTTTACAACATAAATTCTGTTTAAAAATAATCACATTCTAACTATCCATCTGTCTATCAGTATATTTGAAGTATTGCTGCTTTTAGACTGAATTTTCTTCTGCTGGGGATTGGTAATGTCTGTTAATATACATTTGTATATTACTATTTCTTTTATATAGTTTTTTCCGCTTAATTATTCTCTGATTCACTTTTTTCACCATATGGTTCATGACCTGTTCTAACATATACAGCTTTATATACATTTTGTAGTCAATAGTACATGGATTTCAAACAGATCCTATGTCTTCACCAACCATTTTCTTTTAGAGCTTTAACTTTTTAACGCTTTTATAATTCTTTTTTAGCTTTTACTATTTTTCATTGTTTAGTTTGTAACGTTGTTTGGTATTTGTGCAGATCAAGTCAGTGGTTTTATGATCTTCTTGGGAATTTAATGTATTATGATTTGAAGACATATCAATGAATTTACTATGGTTAAAAGGACCTTACTACTATTTGTAAGTCTTTTTCTAATTTTACGACTTATATTACTTTTTACGAAGTTTTCGTATCATAAGACATAATTCTTTTCTCGCTTCTTTTTTTGATCACCTTTAGGTACTTAAATATTAAAGTATATTTCGATATATAAAGAATAATTTGGCAGGGATTATTATTCTGTAATACACCTGTTACTCTCTGTCCATTTAGTATTCTTTTTGTCCTACAGCTTAATTTACATATTACAATTGCTCCCACCTTATGCCAAATTATATGCTTATTAGTTTTACACAAAGATAGTACAAAAATCTTTGCTAGCACAAATTGTAATTTCTTCTTCATCAAAAAGTCAATTTTTGATTTTTCCTTATCATCGCACATTATATCAGTATTAGTGTATGCCCATTAACTTTGTTTTTTACTGTAGTTACGGTACCATAAGAATTTTTATTTAATTATGGGGTGGTATTTTTTGAAATTATAGACCCGACTTGTTACCTAATTTCTGCTATTATCTTGTAAAGTAGGCCTCTGCTTCTATTGTAGGCATAGCCTAAAGACGATGTGAAATAAATCCACGGCTTATGTATGACGCTGAACAACAAATGGAAACCATATCGACAAGTTTATCAGCCGATTGTACCTTTGAGAAGCCTAAAAATAAAGTCTCTGAAACTAGTGACGTGTACCAATTGAAATGTTTGTTTTTGCAGCAAGTTAGCAAAGACATTTGACAATTGATAAGTTGGTGTACCAATTTTTCAATCATAAAATGAAAAAAGAACATTCACTAATCTTTTCTAGCCACTATTTATACCTACTTAGTTTACACTACTGCGTTTCATGTAATATTCACTGAAGCCACTATTCTGAGATGTTCACTTATATATTTGATAATTACATAAATAGCCCTCATACATTTGTTAATCTTATATATATTTTACTTCAATTTCACAAAGCAAACGATATTCCAAAAACAAAAATGCAAGATATTGGCAAAGTTATACAAAGAAATGATAATTTTGTCAGAAGAATTCGAGAGTATCAAATGCGCCGTAGAAAGCATGGCTAATTTTTGTTCTTAATTCAGAAATCATTCTTATTTTTGCGGTAATGATATTAGGAGAGTAGCAGGAAATTAGATTAGAGCTGCACAAAACGAAAGTAAATGGAGACGATTAGGAGAGGCCTATGTCCAGCAGTAGACGCAAACGGCTGGGTGATGATGATGATGAACCTAAGTGGTTTATTAAATTGTTGCTCGAACAATTAGAGTGTGTCACGTGTTGCATGACAGGTGGCTCTATCCTACTGAAATTACAGGTCATCCAGTTCCATGCCATCCAAATGAGGCCACAAAAATCCACTATTATTTCAAGATAAGATCCTTCATTTTTAGATTTATTTTCAAAAAAAACGAACCAATCACGCCACTAGCGAACAATTTACTCCAAACTGTTGTTCTTTCCGTATGTACAGGCCGTTCTTAAGTGACCTGAAGATTTTTTATATTCCAAATGCGACAATACTGTTTATTGAGATATCCACTAATGTTTAAAGATGATTTTCTCATCAAAATATATGTCAACTTCTTGATTCTCTAGCTCTCAAACGGAAACTACCCAGCTTTTCAAATGGACATCTAGCTTTAGTTGCTGGGTTAACTAAATCTTGGATGACTAGTAGATCTTTTGTTAAAATCGGTCGTCTGCGGGTAGGGCTCCAGTTGACTAACTCTAAAGTGTTTACTACAAAATATTACTAAGCACAATTTAAATCCTGTGTTTTTTGGGACACCCAGTACTTTTATAGGTGTATAAATAAGTTCTCAGTTTTAGATTTCACAGGACGCAAATCACCGTTTACATGTAACGCATCATTCCTCCCTCTTGCGGTTTTAAAGCAATGACATTTGGTCTTTCGAAACATCATGTGATTTGGCGTTTGATGCAGATAACCTCAATAATCAGCTGTGTTCACGATGGCAATCACAAAAGAGTATATTCGATTTTCTATCCACTTCGCGTTTCATCTTAAGAAAAATGCTGCTGAAGCCACCGAAATGATTTGTGCTGCATATGGTGAGAATGCTGTAAGTCATGCAACGTCCAAAAATTGGTACCAAAAATTTCGCGGTGGAGAGTTTACTCTTGAAGATCAACCACGCGCTGGACGCCCTCAAACATTTGACACGGATGAGCTGCAGACATTGCTGGATCAAAACAATGCGCAAACTGAAAAAGAGCTTGCAGAGCAGCTTGGCGTCACTCAGCCATTTCCATACGTTTGCAATGGGTAAGATAGAAAAGGAAGGCAGATAGGTTCCGCATAAACTGTCCGAAGACAACAGAAATCAACGACGTGACACCGCACTCCATTTGCTTTCAAGGAACCGAAAAAAGGATTTTCTGCATAAAATTATTACGGGCGATGAAAAATGTATCTTGTACGACAATCCCAAGCACAAAAAATCATGGGTAGACCCTGGAAAACCTTCGATATCGACTCCAAAGCCCAATATCTACCCAAAAAAGAATTTGCTCTGTATCTAGTGGGATTGGAAAAGTGTGCTATACTATGAACTCTTGAAACCAGGTGAAACAGTTACGGCGGATCATTACCAACAGCAACTCATTAATTTGAGCGACGCAATATAAGAATAGAGGCCATGTACTGGACAGGGAAATAGCAAAGTTATCCTGCTCCATGATAATGCCCGACCACAGGTTGCGAAGGAGACGCAAGAACACATTTTCGCGTTAGGCTGGGAACTTTTCCCACATGCGGCGTATAGCCCCGACATGGCCCCTTCCGATTATCATTTATTCCGGTCGTTACAGCATCACTTGACTGATACGCACTTCAAAACAGAAGAAGAAGTCCGAAAATCCATCGATAACTTTATCGTCTCGAAGCCGGTGAGTTTCTATCACCAGGGAATTCGCAAGCTACCCGTAAGATGGTAAAAGGTCATCGATGCCAACGGAAAAATACTTTGATACTTAAGCTTTTTTCGTTTTTTTTTAAATAAAATTAATTTTGCAAAAAAAACTGAGAACTTATTTATACACCTAGTATGTTCATTATCTAACTCAATATTATTGCTCTTCTTTGTTGTTATATGCAATACTTTTAATTTTTATTTTTACAACACTCGTTTTATTTAAATAATTATTGTTATTTACTTTGTTACTTTTAAATTTATATCTTAATTTCACGTTGTCTAAATATGTACAGTGAAATATTAATTTGCAAGTATAATTTGCTTTGGAAATATGTCTCCAATCTAAAGCACTCGTTTATCGAAATGAATTTCGCCGAAAAAATAATGGAAACTCGGATGATTCATTCCACAACTATTTATTCCTGCAAAAATACAAAATATAAAGTAAAATTAAAACAAGTTAACCCACAATTGCATCGACAACTGGCGGCTCCTGTTTATGAGCAAGCCTCTCTAAGTCACTTTCAAGAACGTAATCAAGCTACAGTTTTTCAAAGCAAAATTGAAGGTTCCTCTTAGTAATTCTATCCCAGGCTTTATCGTTGATGTTAAGAAATAGTTTTTCCAAAACACTCAGGGGTGGAAGGTTATCCTTCGGTCACCTCAAAACATAAAGTAGTGCTTTTACGTAAAGCTTTTTAAAGTTGGAAATAATCTTCTGATCCGTGGAATACAGTGCTGAAATAGTATTGGGACAAAGGACAATTATCTTAATAAACTTACGTTCTTTCAGGTTATTTTCAAGGTCTGGAGGACAAGCAAAAGCATTATCTATATCCAAGAAAGTGACAAACTCGTTTTTTACAAGTATTTTTTTATTGCAAGACCAAAAATCTTATTGATCCACACAACGAACAAGATAATAGCGACTCAAGTCTTGCTGTTGAATCTCCACATAACATTTAACTTGCATTCCTGGAAAGCTTGTGGATTCTCGGAATGATAGACGAGCAAAGGTTTAACTCGGTTCTTAAACGCCCGTTTGTATTAGCACAGAATAAGAGGGTAAAACGGTCATTTTTAAGTTTGTGATTGGGCATTGCAGTCTCTTCTGACGTATTGTAGCATATTTTTCCAAACACACCCCGTCTCAGCACAGATAAAAAATTTCTGTGGTATGTAACACCCGGACACCATTAACGCCTCACTTGCCTTAACATCCGAACTTACAGCTTTTCCGTGCCCCACAAAACTATAGATGTCACTTTGTTTTTTAAAGTTATTAAATTACCCTCTACTCGGCTTAAACCTTCTTTGCTTCTTGTTGAGGTATCTTGGAGTTTATTTACAAGAACAGCGAGCAACGCCTTAGCCTTTCCGCAGATTAAATTCGCGATCACAGTATCACTTGCTAGTTGCTTCTAGTTAATCCACATAAGAAGTAACTTTTCTACGTCTTCCAGAATATGAGGCTGTAGTTTTGATATTTTTGTGTGCTCTGTAGCTAAATGCAACTCTATTATTTCTACTTTTTATTGTCGATGTAGGCTTGTTATTAAAATTTATCGATGTTGCCTACTCGCATCCTCTGTTTAACCTTCTCAATACAATAATTCTCAGTACAATAATTAAAGAACGGTTACTACTCTTAAACTTTTCTTGTGTTTCAACCCACTTAATGTAGCCCAATTTAAACTTCGGTACGTCATACCTAGTTTATCGTTTATTGTAAATTTAAGGTAACTAAAATTTAAAAAATACAATTAATCTGTAGAATATTGTTATTAAGGAGCAGTAAACTTCTCCCAATTAAGTTTCAAATTAATTTTAATAATTTGGGTAGCTGGGAGTATAATTAGAACTCTTAGTATATTGAGAAGTAAATATTTCTATAGACCTTACTTAGTTGTAAATTACAAATGCGCTGTTCAAAGAGTCTGTTCCAGTTCAGTGAACTGTATCACACGAGAATGCAATAATGTGTTGTACAGCACTAGTTGTCTTGTTAAGGGTTTTGTTGGTAACTCAGGGAATAGTTAATTACGTTATATATCGTCTGACCTCGATACATAAATAAAGCTACAGGCTTAACTTTCAATTTTTTACTCCTAGGATAAAACTTCCTTCATGTCACCTTTTATATTGTTGGTTTATTTTTTATTTATTTTGTTTCTGTTATTTGCGTAGAGAAAGGAAATAATTTACTAATTAATTTTTGTTTAATGTATATCAATAAAATTATCTTAAAAATAATAATAAAAAATACGGGGGTGTTTGTCGTAAATTTGAACAACAATTCACTCTTTAAGGAAAGGGAGTAACGAAAACATCTTTTAATTCTAACAAAAGTGCGTAAGCGCTATCAATCAACATAGGATAATACTTTGCGTTGATGTCCCCCGAGAATCCAATTCAGTAGATACACAAAGAGTTGGCGTCTCAAGGACCGCCGGCGGCTGGGAAATAAATAGGCCCTTCGAACGGTTTGAGATGGGCCGAAGCCACTGCAAACACGCGATAATCCCCAATTTACGCCGCTAGAGATTAGTCCTGCGGGATCTCGGTCTACATGAATACGCCATCCAGCATTTTTCTCCAAGATTTGGGAAATGGATGGCCAAATAAAATCTCGGGTTTATGTGCGCGCTGGGACCTGGGCTGCCGGCCCAAATTGAAAGCTGCTGCCGTATCAGCGCTAATAGCGACAGAGCAATATCGGTTTTTAATGATTAGCGAGAACGCGATCGTTACTGAAATTCCCGAAAGCTCCCGCCCGCCGCACGCAACACGTACGCCTTCCGTTCACGGAGCGGGCTAATAGCGATATTTGAGGATCCTTTCCAGGGCAGGCTAAGTGATGAATCTGCGAGGGCTTGACGGCTGCCATTCACCGTTTTGAGTTTGCTCTTTCAGACATCCCGGGAGATGTCCATATTTCATTTTGACACCCGGGAGCTTAGGCAGGTTTCAAAGCAGTGTCTCTATTTGTTAGGTATTTAGAACTCGCGCGTTCGTGCGACATCCAGGACGAGCCGGCGCTGCAGTTTTACTGCCAGACTCGTCCTCATTTATTTACGGAGCTGACGCTTTCGCGCTACTCGCCTCAAAATTGCATTGTTGTAAATTGCAATTAGGCTTGCCGCGCACTTAATATCCCCAGTTAATTTGGGCGAACAGCGACACGGGACCGCCATAATTTACAACTGTTAAACAATATATATTTGACTTAATTAAACCATCCTCCACATAAAAGTCTTGATTAAGTCGCCCGCAGCAGAAGGCGCTGGCGGGGCTGAGAATGGACGGAGCCTTCGCAGACGGCGAGGTGTCTCCTTCCCCGTATCCCCGGCTCGGCGATCTAATTCATATTTACGAGAGCCTGCAGGATGTGGCTATTTCTCCGTTGTTTCCCCTGTGCGTGGTATTTCTTTATAGTGTACTTTTTATGTTAATTTACTTTCGCTACCGGGGAAATTTATTCGCCTTGCAAGAATATCCCTGCGCTCGCAAGCAGTTCATGTCGCAATTTATGGCCGAAATTATCAGCGAAATGGGCTGGTATAAGGTAAACAATTTTCTAGGGGCAAATTGTGCGTAATTTATTTTGTTACAAAAATAACGCGAATTAGTGTTCCTTTGCGCGGCTCGGGGCGAGGCCTTAACCTCCCCGACCTTAGCACGCCGATAATCTTGGAATGGTATACTAGAAATGACATTAAAAGCCACATTCCTTTCAACAATTTTCAGGTAGCCATTCATAATTCAATTTATTAATTGCAGTAATAACGCAAATTTCATTTATTTTTTTATGAATATTCATAAATTTGCTTATAGGTTGTAAGAGTTGCTAATTTAATTCTGTACATATATTAGATTTTTAAAATTTATTTATGTTTTTACGCTAAATATGCATTATGGCAGTTGTTATATGTAAAGTTATATCACTTCTGTACTTTAATTATTTTTAAAAATAAAAAAGTTTATAAAACATAAAACATAAAACACACAAGTTCCTTAAGAAACTTAACCAATCTTTACAACAATATATAATTTTTCTTGTGATGTGTACCCCTATAGTCTTTTTAGATTTTTTAGCTTTTTTTGTAATTGTAGTGCATAATAATTTATACCACAAAAAATTTCTGTGTTTTCTTTGTATTTCTTTCATTTTATATATATAATTGCCACACCCAGGCCATTTAGGCTCACAGCTTAGTGCTTTCCCTCCATCTTTTCCGATCTTTTGCTTGTGTCTTCCAGTTCTGTACTTCTTTTCCTTCTAGGTCTTCCTTCCTTAACTGCTTCTAACCATTTCCTTCTCGGTCTACCTTTTTTTCTCGTTTCTCTTAGGTAGTTGTATCCCTTTACTTTTTGGAAACTCTGTCTTCTGTTTGTCTTTCTAGGTCTTTTAGCCACCTCAGCTTTTCTGATTTAACTTCGTTACTAAGTTCTAGTTCTCCATATAGGTTCTTTACTTCTTTGTTAGTTCTTCTTAACCATTAATCTTCTACTTACTTTCCTCTGGAAAATCTTCAGTGTTTTTTTGTCTCGTTCTCTTTTCTTTTATTAAAGATTTATACCTCGCTCTCATATAGTAAACTTGCTCTTATGATTGTTTTATATAGATGTATTTTAATTTTTCTAGATACGCTTTCGATTTACAAATTTTATTTAAAGCGCTTGCACATTTATTTCCTTTGGCTAATCTGACTTCAACCTCTTTCTCCTTTTTCCTATTCTTCCTTTTCTAGATGTACATAGTTTTAAACCTCTACTAGCCTTATATTATTTATTAATTCTATACTAACAATTCTACTAACAAATCTTCTTTTAATTCTTGTTGTTTTTCCATTGGTCCTAGTTCCATGAATGGATTTGCTTTCTTTTATTTTCAAGTTAACTGTTTCCGCTGCTGTTATAAAATTTTGACATATTTGACGCTATCAGCACAAGCTAATATTTTGTGCGAACTTGTTCTTAAAGTACCTGTTGTTACCGCGTTTTCTTATTACCCATCCTAATAATATTTTAAATAGTATCGCTGACAACGGATCTCCTTGCTTTAGCCTTATACCTATTTAGAAGCTCTTGGAAGTCTTGTCGTTCAGTGTTACTTCGCTTTTAGTGAATTATAGATTTTTTTATATTATATATACTAATTTTATCGAAACTTTTAGTTCTCTCATTACCTCGAGAAGTCTTTTTCGATTTACAAAATCGTAGGCTTCTATTTTCCTTCCTTTATTTTCATATGTGCTCTCTTCTTGGCCAAGCATATTTTCTGTGTTCTTCTGTTCTTCATATTTTTATCTGTTTTCAGATGTGCTTGTTTCTAACATCTTCTCTTTAGCTTGTCCTCTCTTGTCATCTCATCGGTGCATTCTTTATCCAACCACCCCCCTCTTTGCAGTTCTTTTTTGTGGTATTGTTTTTATCGTTACATTTCTTATAGTCTCTTTTATTTTCCTCCATTTCTAATTTATTTCTTCACCTTGGATATTATTTAGCTTTTTCTAAATTTCTCTCTGTATTTTGTTGCTATTTTCTCCGCTGATAGTCCCCTTATAATAATCTGTAAATATTTATTACACTTTTTAATATGCTAATTTTAAAATCTTGCCTTATTTTTATAACTACCAGAAAGTGATTGCTGTCTGCGTTCACCTGTCTATAACTGCGTACGCGCTTCATATTTTTCACGTTTTCTTTCTGAATTAGGACATTATCGATCTGGTTTGTATATTTTTCGTTAGGTGCAAACCACGTACTTTCATATATTTTTTTATTCTTGAGCTTCGTACTAGTTAGTATACATAGGCTGTACTGTGTTGGAAAACAGACAGTAGCGCTTAAAAAATTTTATAGGTTGGTTTTTTCTTTTAACTTCTTATAGACTTATTTTCTGCGGATGAAACTTCCCAGGTATTTTATCATAATTTTCATCTATTACTGAGACATAGATTTCAAATTTCGATTAATAGAACAAAAAAATTGGTTGATTTTTGAAAATTGATGTAAATAGCCATTTTCATTTAATGTATTTTTCGTTTATTTTCTGTCATTTTTATTGTTTCGCGTGCGATGTTGTTTATTTCAGGGTAATGACTAATATTTGTAAGCATTGTCGGTTGACAGATGAAGAGAGGAAGGCTATGTAACCGGGCCATCTACAAGCGGAACAGTTTGGTGTTCAGAAGTTTACTGTTACAAGGCTGTTAAAGAGTATTAGTAATTCTGGAATGGTCTCTTGCCAAGCTGTGTCTAGGCGATGAAGATAACCCTCCATGCTGTCGATATGAAGATCCTAATGATGTCACATGAAGGCCCTCGCCGTATTGCAGTTGACATATCTCGCGAGCTAAACGAGTTCAACATCTGAGGTATTTCTCCCCGTACTGTCAAACGTCGTCTGACTGTTGCTGGACTACATGGATGCCGTCCCGTCTTTAAGCCATTCGTCAGTCATCTGCGCTGGACTCGACGTACTCTGGTCGGATGAAAGCCAGTTCATGTTGTTTGGTAGCGATGGTATAAAGTGTGTCTGTCACCCGATCGGCATAATATTTCATTCTCGTTAGCAAAACCCCTCTATCAACCATGGTAGCGAATCAGTGATCGTGTGCGGAGCGTTTAGCGCAAAAGGAGTCGATCTTTTCCACATGATAGACGGGATAATAGACAGGAGCATCTGAATATTCTTAAAAAGGCCATGTTTTTATATGTAAGGTCAAATCTTGGGCGCGGATTTTTCTATCAACAAGACAATGATCTAAAACATGCCTCCAAGGATGTCAAAGATTGGTTCAGTAGGAAGAGAATCATTGTAATGGAGTGGCCAAGCTAAAGCCCGGACATGAACCCTATCAAGAACTTATAGGGGAAACTGAAGAGAAGATTGGCAAAGAAAAGGCAAAAAATTCGAGTAAAGGAAGAATAGCAGAAGATATCGCACTCAGTCATCGACATCCTTCTTGACTCCAACTCCCCGTCGTTTTTAGACTATTAGTTATATGAAAGGCTTCAATACTTGTTATTAGGAATTGCTAAATTATTTTCGTTGATTTGTGATGTTGTGATGCTATAATTTGCGTCATTTATACGGTTTTGTTGATTTTAATAAATATACCAAAATTGTTAAAATGTTTGAACATCTTAAACTAAAAACATTTACATCGTGCCGATATACTTTCAGAAATATTCCAAATTTGAAAAAAATTGGTTGTTTAAAAAAAATTATGACGAGAACAAGCATATTTTTTTCTTCATTCTCTGTAGGTGCGTGAATATTTAAAATACTTAGATATCTGTTTTGTGGTTTTATTTTCAGTTGGCACATTCTGTCAGATTTCGCTTTAAAATAATTAATTGTATTAACATCATCTTTTACTATCAAAAACCTGTTTTTAACATTCTTGAATATACATATTTTCCTATTTTTCGTTTTTTAAAGGATTGTGAACAAACTAGAGAAAAACTGCAAAATCAATTATGTTAATTGTAATAAAATCTGACTTTAAAAGAAATGCTTAAAGAAAGTTTAAAAAACCGCTTATATTGAGATCCCAAGAACTGCAAAATCTTTTTTACTTGGAGTCTCACTCTAGTTTTTTTCAAAAAGCTATGGGTTATAGAAACCTACATGTTTTCGTGCTTTCCTGTGCTATTTATTAAATCCAAAGTGAAAGTTTGGCAGAAATAGGTTTAGAGGAAAACGTGTTAGACTGGGAAAAGTTTTTTTGCCTATTACATGTAATAGATAACGTGGGATAATTAACGGTTTAAAGTATCAGGGATCTAGTAATAAAAATTAATACCATCACTAAAACTAATGCATAGCGGATATTCCAAAAATTCCTTATACCCCAAATGTTTGGTCTAGTTGATTTCTAATGGTAATAATATGGTTATGATATTGATAATATTGCTATATATGCTACATCTTCCAAAACCTAAGCTGATATTTCTTGCAAAAAGACCAAGTTGTAAAGCGTTGCATAACCCAATTAAACAACAGCCACAATTACTTGCTCACATAGTGGTACCTATACTTTGTTGAAGTTTATAATAATCCGTGACATAAGTATTTTTGTTATTCTAAACACAGCTGTTTAAGAGATTCAAAACAGCGTGCCTATCGTTTAGCTGTATTTGTAAAAAGAATCGTTAAAAATAAAGGTATTGTACGCAATACTGTAAGAACAACATAATGTTTTAAATCTAATTGGAAAAACTACAACTGCGGTTCAACTTAAAAAGTAAATTAAGGGGCATTTCAAAAACTTATTTGTTACTGATATGCGTGTGCACGATCCCGTCCGTTTGAAATATCGACTATGCGCTTTTGTGAGACTATTATTGGAATTTTTTACAACGTGTAACATAATTTAATGATATTTTTGTCAAAGTCATGCGGGAGACAGAGAGAGAACTTCCTTCGTTAAGTTGAAAGAAGCCCCTCAACGAGTAGTACAAGCAATAGATGTAGCTCACAGAAGCGCTTGGAATGTTCTTCATAAACAATAACTACACCACTACCACCTCCATCATATTCTTATAAATTTTATTAAAGCTTAGGTATTGCAATTTGAGCAATATTATTTGCTGTTGTTTGGTTGGGGTGTATTCTTTTCTGCCCCTACCAACGAGTCATACGCACTTAATCTTTCTGTAAGAAATATTAGATAACTTTTCAGAAGATCTATCATTTAACATTTGCTAAAAAATATTATCTCAATATAATGACGTAATATCTCATTTTGCCCTTGATGTTCGAGATCATCTTGATCAAAGATTTAGGAAAAGCTAGTTAGGCCAACACTTTATTTAACTTGACTTCTGTATATTTGTATAGTTAGAGAAAAATTGCTATTATGAGTGCTGGTCGCTACACAAGAGTTTTTACATACGTCATGCATCAGAATATAATTCATAGGTACAATACTTGCGACGGACTTTGTAGTAATCACGAAGAATTTCTGTTGCAATGCAACAAACAGCTGGGAGGGCAAACCTAACGTAACAATTGTTGCATGAACTTACAAAATGATATTGCACCTTTCGGTGCATAACAAATTTTAGTTAGAATTGAAAGTAGGTCAGTAACTGTTCTTGGGTCCATCAGAAGAGAAAGATTTAAACGCTTCATTTCGAATTGTATTTCAAATAATTTCTATTCATATGTTAATTTGAATTTTAACTTGAAACTTTTATAAGTGAGTATTTTGTAACCGTGCTACACCTACTTTGGTATTTCATTTAAAATTATCGCGCTACTGCCATGCTGTTACCAGCAAGAGAAATACAAACTTCACTTGCTTTTCTAATGCACTATGTGCTACCTTACTAGATTGCGCAAATTTTACAACGGACAAGGTTTAACAGTTAACACATTGTCTTTAAACTTTTCAAGAACCTTACCGATTCTAGAAGTAAAATAAAGTGTAATTGCATTTACATGAACTATTATTTACTCTATCTGGGAAACACGTATTTTCAATATAACTAACTGTTTTGTCATATTAATCACTCCCAACAATTTGTGAAATTTCTAGATGCTTAAAATTATATTATTATCAAAACAGGCCCCTGGAGCATAATTTCCATAGACGTGAAATTCGAATTGTATTAAATTTTTGGACTATATACATCAGGTTATGAATACTCTTCAACCTGTAGTTAACTACAGGTTTAGATGTTTATATTTTAGAAAAACTATTATTTCGAATGTAAGTATTTTCTTTTGAATGGCTATCGATGGCTTAGGATATTTTCAAGACCCGTGCCTTATAAAAATTGTTGCAAATTTATTTCTGAACAGGCGTACAATTCGTTATTTTGACTCAAACAAAATTGCTGGCTATTGCTCAAAGCTTCCAAAATAAGGTCTAATAGTATAATTATTATTTTGCAACATAGAAAAAAAACGAAAAACAAACTTTTTTCACTAAAAATGCATAAAAAATTCAATTTTTAACATTCTTAAATAATTTTTCCGGGAATACTTTCTTGAAATATTACACTTTTACGGAAAAATATTAGTTTGTAGCGGCGTTGAAAAAGGTATATTTATTTTGCTCACGCGTTTTTGAGAAAAATACAGTATCACACACAATAATGTAAAATGATTTATCAAGATTTTAGGAAAACATATCAATCTACATAGGCACAGTCAACGCACAAAGGCGATCAATGCTTGTTACACACAGGGCGTTCGTACGATGGGCACCCATACTTCGTATGTGATTTTTTCGTGCAAAGTGAGCATCGATGGTATTTATCATAATTTTTGATCTCAAGCGTCTTTGGTTTGTCCTTAGTAATGCCCAATATTTCTGCAATCTCCAATTTTAACTCTTGACGTAAGAAAATGTCGTGTAACTCTTTTGCAGGTAATCTCTTGCTAGGTGAATGTAGATGCATTCCAAGCAATATTGGGCCTTTTTTGGCGCACTTACAGGCACTGCAGCCTCAAGGGCTTATTGTGCCCACTAACATGCACTTAAATGCTAGGACATTCACACACACGCATGCGCTGAGCAAGACTGAAACTCGGGCGCCCTGGCTAGAGGACAGAGCCAACTGGTTGAACCATTTGAGCCACCGCGTCCCCAATATTGGGCCTTTCCCTTAGTTTCGTTTAAGGCCTATCGCATGTGCGAGATTGAAGAAAACGTTGTTCCAACGTGGCATTGTCCAATTCTTCGTCAGAAGTTTTTCCGCCCGCGCTCTCACTCTCACTTGCTGACAACTCGCTAACGTGGTTAACTTTGTCTTCGGATGTAGCATCATCGAAGCCGTTGAATTCTTCGTTCACCACCTGTAACTATTCTCGAATGGGGCGATTTCTCAAATTATAAGCCATCTGCAGACATTACAAATATATGTATTTATGAAAGAAAAAAAAACAAGTTCTACCCTACTATTATTCACACTACACAAAAATAACTCAAAAATAAAAGTTGCAATTATTCATGAAATTATACGTACTGTGCACATGGGGTATTTCACACCCCAAAATTTTGAAACGTCAACTTCTCACCACTGCCAAGAGCAGACTAAAGCCGGGCGGGCAAAACTATGTATAGGATCTTGCAGTGTTATTTTTAGACTACAGGTAGATGGCAGAACAGGTCCCGATTCTCATTATACGTATTAGAAAAACGCGTTTGAAAATACGCTGGAGTATCTTCTAACTCCGGTGCACATCAAAATTTAATCTAATGCAGCATACAATATAATGATCGTAAAGTCAATCACTACTTCAATTAACAAATGTTTTAAGGACTTAATACTTGGATGCTTTTTAGAGCAATCCACGTCCTCCAAAGCTGACCATAACTTATAATCCAATGGACCAAGATCGGTAATTGTTAAAAGACACTTTTCCGAAACCACTGTTGAATAGTTGGTTTGCCGCAGATTCCTGTTGAAAGTTCTACAAGTGATTTTCGAACATTAACCTATTCAATGATTTTACACAAGATTCCAATACTCTTAATTAATACATGTTAGCTAAGGTCTTTACCTTTTTCGCAAAAACGAAGTTTTGTTACAGTGTCATTCAACCACGATCAAAACCCTTTTAAATCTTTTTAACCAGCTGCGGGGATTATTGGAAGCCCTTAACATGTGCCTTATAATTCTGATTACTAAAATATTCCTCCGTGTTTTAATTAAGTCGCATTTAATCAAAAAAGACACATATTGTAGCAATACTTTTATTTATATTATATATTATATATTTTGATGGCTCCTGGAGTTTGAACAGTACGTGATTGATCAAACCTTTAGCTTATCGTAAGCTTTTATATAATCCTAAAAATCCTACCTTTTACCATACCAACTTTGCAAGTGTAATTACTGTAATACGGTTTTCTTTACTATTTCTTTCCATGACTGACATTCGTAGTGCTGGTCAAGCGTTATCCGTTTATAAGGAATAAATTGTAAAGTACTACTAATATGACTTGGTAATGCCCTTAATGCTAATGAAGCATGAAACGAAAATTATTTTATCTGTAGCATTGGGAAAATTAACAATATTGTTTTAATATTAGCTTTGTTCTGTTTTTAATGGTCTTAAAGGTTTCTCAATTTATGTTGATGTCTTTGTCACGAAGAGATTTCGTTATATTCCTTCGTCACCTGTTCCCGTGCTTGATAGCGATAGAAATGAGTCAAATTTGGATCTTTACAATGATCAAAATAACAAGCTTTTATAAATCTCTCTTACTTAATCATTCGCTTTATTCGCAAAGATATATTTATGAAAAATATAAATATGATCCATCTAAACATTATTAAATATGTCATAAAACGTGTAACAATTTCTAATATTTTTTTGTTATAAATTTTTTGACACGAACATTAAGAAATTTTAAATGTGAAATTGGACTGATCCGCTGTGGCACAGTTGTGAACCATCGGTGCAGAAATACTTCTTTACTAATTTGCAATTCGAACTTAGAGTTAACTCATTCTCTTCAAACTCTAGTAGTTTATAACAAATATTTCGAAATACATCAAGTACTGATATGTTATAAATTATGAATCAAATTAGCCAGAAATGCTAACATTCTATTTTATATCATAGTTAATAATAATAATGGTAAGTCTCTACGCCCCGCGTGGGAGCACGGCCTGCAAACTGAGAGGTTAAGGCTCTCGTACGTTCGCTCTCTCTGCCCGGTCGTCGCGCACCATCTCTGATGCGGGGCGATGTGGCAAGCACCGCGCCTAAGACGACCGCCATTATTACCCCTTGTTCGAAAGAACGCAGGTACTCAATTATTTTTAGTGACTGAGTATGCCACCCGCCAGGCATCAGAGAGCACCGGGAATTGAACCCGGGTCCGTCAGCATCGCAGCCCGCGCCTCAATCACTGGACCACTCTGGCGGTCTATCATAGTTAATACTTAAAAAAATTAAAGAAGTATTTCTTATTCTTTAAATCTTAATAGCTAATTAAACTAATTAAACTTAGATATATTATAAGAAAACAATATTTAATAAAATCAGGTTATTTTGCCACACAATTTTGCAATTAAAAATGTGAGCATCATTCGTTCAACTACATATAATACATTAAAATAGCAATTAAACAAAAGTGCCTTCAGTATGTACAATTTGTATTTGTATGGCGCACTGTTATGTTTAGCGTTTTGTTTCGACAGCGAAATGTACTTTTATTTGGGTTAATTGGCTTTGAATGTGCTACATACAGAGCAGTAGCGTTTCAGTTTTTAATTACCTGCAGATGCGTGCGTTGGATGTTCAATTCCAACAAATATCACGAATCTAATTATGATGCTTTAATAATGCAGTTATGCATTATAGAATAGTACACAAAAAGCGAACAACTGACAGGTTTCCAGTTGAAATTGATAAAACGCTAATCGTGTAATGAAAACAGCAGTGCGCTTACAAAACAAGCCTGTGGGTAACGCTTGCTTTAAAAAGCAATAAATCACTGCTTGATATTTGTAGAAATCTTATCTAGGGCTATAATTCTATTTTTATCGTGTATCGGTCATAATAAAATCGACGTCTTAAAACGCAGGGCCAAAATGCCTATACCGAGTCAAATTGAATTCGTGCCTCGAATACCTTTTTATAGGTATCAGCAATAAATATTTATGGTATTTATTGTTTACATCTGTATTCGCTATCGATACAATCCCTAATGTGTGCTTGATAGATGGTTTATATTAATATGTTAATGGCAACTGTTACTTTATTCCAATAAGTAATTGTCTTTTAACTTTCGTTTAGATAACATTTTCTACTATGTATAAATAATTGCAAAAGTCAAATGATTTTTATTAAACTAAGTAATTCTAAATATATTATAATTTTCTATAATCAGTAGCTTAATATTTATTTTATCAAATGTAAATATATAATGGATGATACCCCAAAATAAAATGTTTCTGAAAATAACAACTCTTATAAGCACATAGGTAATTGAATCAACTGGCATATCAAACAGAAAAAGTTAATATTATTCATTTAATTCAAATGACGTATTAGGACTAGATTGTGTATTATTGGTTGCAGTCGTTTGCTTATTTCTACTTATAGGGCGTATAGCTCTTTTCATACTACGTCACTTTAGACGGGAAACCGCGGTATAATTTTTCCTTGAAAATAATAACGCATGTCTCTTTTTAAAAACCTATCTAATGCAGAAATTTTCTTTTTTTATTGAAATAGTTGTGGTTGTAATAGGAAAGGAAGCAGCTGATGAGCTACATCAAAGGTTCTGTGAAAAATATTTTAACGTACTTTATATTTTTAAAGTTTTGCCAGCTGTAATGTTTGGATGTTTTTCAAATTTCCTTTCCTATTTATAATAAATATATCAAACTACAAGATACTCCTACATCCATACTACTACAACACATGCTACTAAAATGGCATGCAACAGCAATAATAATTTCTATATTCCGTCAACGCAATTAACACAGCAGTTAGCATCTCAATCACATAATAGCTTCGCCTCGATGGATAACCAAGTAAATCCCCAATTGCCTATTATCAATACTCCTTATTTACATAACAACTTGACATATGTGCCAAATGTGCAGATCCCAAATTTACAATCTCAAATGAATACACAAACTAATCATACTTTTAAATCAATGCAACTAAATAACATACCGGCAAATAATTTATCAAACAGAATAAATACACCCGATAGTGATAGTGAAGTGGAATTGAATACAATGCCCAATAAAGAATGGCAATGTGTACAAAACAGAAAAAGGAAAAGAATAACAAAACAATCAGCACAAAATAAAGCAGTACATGTCACACAAAATAATTGATATTCTGCCCTTACTAGCCTTAATGAGGATATTACTGAAGTCGCACCGGTTGTTCAACAAAATAAGATACCCAGACCACCTCCGATATTTGTACATGGAGTTACAGATTATAATAAAATCATAAATGGTCTAACAGCTGTTATTGAAATAGAACAATATAAAACAAAAACAATGGCTGACAATATAGTTAAGCTAAGTGCAAATACTCCAGACACATACCGTAAGTTAGTAACATTCATGAAGGAAACAGGTATAATTTACCACACATATCAGATGAGAGAAAATAAAGCTTATAGAGTTGTCATTCGTAACCTCCATCCTACTGTACCCTCTACCGAAATAGCAGAATTACTGGAAGAGAAAGGTTTCAAAGTAAGAGCTGTAACAAACATCAAACACAGAATTACAAAATTATCCTTACCAATGTTTTTTGTAGACTTGGAACCTGCTGAAAACAATAAAGACATTTACAACCTTAAATTCTTAAATAATCACGTTATAAAAGTGGAGCCGCCACGTAAAAATACATCAATTGTCCAGTGTACGAGGTGTCAACAATATAACCATACCAAAGCCTACTGTAACCGTCCCTACGCTTGCGTTAAATATGGAGGACCGCATGACACTAAGACATGCAAGAAATCAAAAGATTTGCCTGCTAAATGTGCTTTATTTGGCGGTGATCATCCCTCCAACTATAGAGGCTGTACAGTACACAAACAATTAAAAAACAGACTGAAACCAGATACACAACTCAAAACAGGTTTATCAATTCAAACCACTCACCAGCCAGCAACAATAGACAACACTCAAAGTTCACACCCTCAACATACAGCCAAGTAGTACAAGGTGACACTGTACAAGCCAACAGTCAAGACACAATCTTACAAAAGTTCTTAGAAGAATTCAAAATGATGTTCACCCAGCTAATGCAACAAAACAACATGATAATAAACATGTTGTCTACTGTCATAAATAAACTTATCGTTAATGTCTAAGTCCTTACGAATATGTTTATGGAATGCGAATGGCATCCAACCAAAAATTCAAGAAATCGAATTATTTTCAAAACTTCATAATATAGATATATTTCTTATATCAGAAACACATTTTACTTACAGATCTTATCTAAGATTTCCGTACTATACATGCTACGGAACATCCGGATGGTACCGCCCACGGAGGAATAGCGCTACTCATAAAGAGCTCAATAGTTCATTATGAACTACAAAAATATGAGGATCCATGCCTACAAGCAACAACAATACAAGTTTGTAAATTACCAAACCCAATTATCATATCTGCTGTCTATTGTCCACCAAGACATAGTATTACCAAGGAGGACCTCAAGCCGTTTTTCCAATCACTTGGCAGTACATTCATATGCGGTGGAGACTTCAACTGTAAGCACACCTACTGGGGATCTCGGCTAATTACCACTAGGGGTAGGGCACTATATAACCTCCTACGAGAAGAAAAATATGGATACCTATAAACTGGGGAGCCAACATACTGGCCCACGGACCATAATAAAACACCTGATTTGCTAGACTTTTTGTCACAAATGGAATTTCTTCTAACTATACGGATATTATCAGCAATCTTGACTTATCTTCAGATCATACACCAGTTATCGCTACAATCAGTACAACGATAATTAAAAAATCACCAAGACCATCACTTTATAACAATAAAACAGATTGGGACTCATACAGAGCCATTCTTCAAGAAACCCTACAATCAAATATTAGTTTAAAAACTCCCCAGGAATTAGAGCAAGCTACTGATCACTTTATCACTACTCTGCAAAACGCAGCATGGAAATCCACACCTACGATCACAAACAGCGTTCAAAGAGATATAAATATTCCTAATGACATACTTGAATTAGTTCGACAGAAGCGAAGAGTAAGAGCTAGATGGCATAGAACACAACATCCAGCTGACAAAACAGTGTATATGACAGTGTCAATGTGACAACGCTACAGCTATACCAAAAATTATTACTCTTTAGCTAAAACGGGTGCAAGCATCTAGATGTAATTATAAATATAATATAAACAAAGCTGATGTAATGGGGACACATTTAATAACAAACGGTCGTTTTAAAATATTAGGCCGTTTAGATGGAGACGTAATATTTTCCTCAGGACGAACCAAAATTAATTATCATGAGCTACAAAAAAGTTTATCAATCTTGAATAGATTGTAGTCAGTAGTGAAACATATGCAGGTGATTATTTTAGAATAATAAATACTCATATAACATTTTTACAATATATTATATGAGAACACCAACACAGTTGGTTGGTGACCTAAATAAAAAAAACAACATAATATGGAACTGCGACAGAAAAACTGCAACAACTATTCAGAAATGTACATTCTTCAAATTGTAATTCTGGAAGGACTATATATAATATAATAGACTTGCTGTATCGTATGGACTATCAGTCAAATATACTAGATAATAATCGTACAATGTTAAAATGCAGGTTTTTCTAATCATATATGCGTCAAATGTAAACTATGTTTATATTATTTATGATCACTTGTGTACAATAATATTATAAGCTAAATTAATACATGAACGATTTTAATGAAACTCCCAGCTAACCTTCGGTCCAACATGTATAACCAGAAACTTTTAAGTAATTACAACCACCAGAAAAAATCTAAAACATATTAATCCTAAAATATTCACAATTAATTTGATAAAAACAATTACACAATTATGAATATTCGGGATTTATCAATAAAACTAATGTAAAATCAACCTGTTCCAGGGAAATATCCTTCATGATAGAAATACCTACAGCTAACAGACCTTTAGGAAGAAGTAAAATAATTTTACCTTACTTATTTATTCTTTGTAATTCATACTTAAGAAATGGCTGTTTTCCAGCTCATATTAATATTGGCATTTCTTAAACTAAGAAAAAAATAGGAAAGGACCTGCAGGTTATCAATCCCTGAAAAGTAGTTCGTATCAGACTTAGCGATAACATTTTCAAGATGCAGCTAATCACTACGTATCAGTTCAGATTTAGAAAGAAGCCCCCCACTTGTCATCAACGGCAAAGAGCTGTTGAAAGAATAGAAATGAAGTAGCAGAGCAAATAGTACAGAGTAGCAGCATTTGCATCTGACTTAGCTTTCGATAGAATGTAGGTTAAAGGACTTAAGAGGTCCTTAAGATCTGTGCCGCAGCGCACTTAAACACAGCCTGAATTGTAACTAATGGTAATTGCTTTTCGATTATTTCACTTGGGGCACCTGGGTCCAAGTTCCTAACCTCATCTTTCGCTTTTGAAGGACCCCTCATGGATGCTTCCATTGCTGTTTATCGCTGCTTTCGAGCGCTTGTGGCTCTTTTGCATCGTATCCTCCAAGGCCCCGGATTGTTAAGTTGGGAACACCTTGGATGTTTTCGTACAGTTTGGTTTGTCACAAATTCTGTGGTCTGGTTTTGGATCACCTGAAACTTATTTATATGCGTTGTTAGAACATATTTCTAGTTAGGCGCCGCATACTTTCTAATTAGCCTCATGGTGGTTTTGTAGATTGTCATCTTACTTTCTGGATGTAATTTGTTTTTGCGGTAAAATAGATCTTGTAGCTTTAAATTTTCTTGCTCTCTCTTCCAGATGAGTTTAGCGTTAATGATAACGCCAAGATATTTGACTTTCGCCCTCCAGGGGATGCGCGCCCGATGATGGTAACAGGACCCAATTTTCTCTATAAGTTCTTCTGGTGTTTAAACTCATCCTGGAGATTGTCAAGTCCTTATGCAAGTTTCTTCGCTGCTAGGTGAACCTGAGCAAGCTGGATATCATCACCCTCTCGCCTAAGAACATAAATATTGAAGAGAGTCGAATATATATCTTTTCGGTGACTTCACATCACCGATATTGATTCGAAACCTCAGTTGGATCAGTTGGACTATCAACAGGGAGATGGATGCTGAGGACATCTTGCAAACTAGCACGTTGTGCCACATTAAAGGCCTTGACCACATCTGGGAATACTCCACCGGTGACTTACTTGTTTATTGCAGCCATCAGTTATGCCGTAGGTGTTGGAGGGTGATGGAGTATCCTGGATGGAATCCAAGCTAGTCCTTTTGTACAATTTTGAGTTTTTTGACCGTTGACATCTTTACTACCTTTTTCAGAGTTGGTAATAAGTCGATAGGTTGTTAATCCAGAGGGAGAATACCCATTTCTTCGGATTAAGGAGCATGGCATCCGCCGTCTTTCATTGACAAGAAAAATGCTGTAACTTAAGACAGCGTTAGCGGTGGTAATCACACGAACGCTAGCTTTTATTGAGAAATACTTAAGGGTAAAATTGGGAGTTTCATCTGGTCCAGGCGCTTTCCAAAGCTCCAGCAATCACTTCATTTAAAGGATTTCTCCGGTAAGCAAATATATAATACATAAGCCGTATATACCGTGCCTTTTCTCCGTGGAAAAACTTGTTTCTCACTACCTTGACCATCCTCAAGAGTGAGTTGTCAGTCACATCGAGGGCTTTTAACTTGTTCTCCCAGGTGGTATGCTGTATGTTCAGTCATACTTTGGGTTTATAGTTTGCTGCGCTTAATTTTTTTGTAGAAAGATCTCATCCGATCTCTCACGGTCTAATTTAAATAAATGATATAAGCCGGGCACGAGGTTAATGTCTTTTACGAGATATGGTTGGCTTCATTCGTGGTCTTCAGTCTAAGAAGACTCGGATTGTGATCTGAGTCCAGCTCACTTGGATTGTCTAACACGTGCCGCATAGATATGTCGCTTAAAGATTAAAAAGTCAAAGATATTTGGGTGTCTGAGGTTCGAGGTTCCAGGTCGCGCCAAGTCGTTTGGATTAGTTACTCGGCTGCTCCACGAAAGATGCTTCGCATTTAAATCACCGGCCAAGACCATGACGAGGTTATCTTGGAAGATAGTATCCAGGTCTTCCGCTAGCAGGTGACGGGTGTGCATTGGCAAGTTGTATACGTATATGATGTGAAGCACGCAGTAGCTTTTGACTATCTCTTATATAATGCATAAATAGCCGATGATTACATTCAGCAATCTTTGCGTTGGTGATTGGTGCCAAAACTACCCAGAATACTATGGAGGTTTTGTGGCATTATGCGTTCTGCTACCACAGTTGCTGTATCATGGAATATTTTTGCAGACACAGTGAACTACTAAGTTTCATATTAATAAAAAATCAAGCAAGAGTCTCATTATATTATTGAAACTGTTCCTACCGATCAATAAAAAATGGGCACTATAAACTGAATGTATTAATGTGTTGTAATTTAGTTTTACACAGTATGGAATTTTGAAAAATACATCGCAAATAAACTTAAATAAAATTACTTAAGATAATTAAAATTCCCTTTTATACATCACGAACTTGGCATATCTTTTATTCAACAGCACATTAAGGAGCGACAAGAATTTTTACTTGAATTAATTTCATTAAATTTAATTAAAGTGCTACTTGATTTTTGCACTTTGTTTGAAATAATTTGATTTATTTATCTAACACTACCATCTGAAGCGATACTTTGTTTGGTTGGTATAAATTCTAAAAAAAAATGTTTTCATAAATTTTAGCACATATTTAAGGCTTTTTTGTTTTTTGTTTTTTATTATCCTCTAGTTCCTAATGCTAATATGAATGAAATTAGGTCGCGAGGCTAAGAACGCTTTAAATTACTGTTTGTACATACATATGTACATACATAATAATGTTTAAAAGCTTTAAATTTTGCTTTTATCATGCTTAATATTGCTTCTTCTTGCAATTTTTCATTTTGCGCTCTAGTGTCCTTGGGCTTTAATGTCCCGGCGCTCTATTCTCCTCGCGCTCTAACGGTCGCGCTCTAACGGTTGCGCTCTAGTCACTGCGCTCCAATGGGATAAATAAATGCCTTTTATTACTAATGTTTGGCGCTCATAACTTTTCTTTTAAATAAGTTTGAACTCCCTGAGGGGCCCAATTTAAAATGAGTCGTTTAAAAGTCTCGTATTATAGCTAATATGTTTATCAAAATAGTTTAAATATATCAATTTTTGAAGGTAACGAGTTAGCTCTCATGAACACTGCTCTCGAACGAATATCCACTTGCCCTCGCGATCGATCTTAAATCTTTCCTGCATTATTTTTTCATTTTTGATTCCCTTTATTTTTATTACTCATCGACAAAGTCATTGCGTAAAAGTTGATATGGTGACCTGTCAGCATATTTTACTTTTGTTTCGCATTTCGTAAGGATGTGCCATTTCAAGTTCTGAAACTGCTGTATGTGCAAAATACATCTTTTAGATGTTGCGCATGACGAAAACTTACATACTGAACTTTCCCCTATAAACGTAAAAAACGTACAGAAAGGAAAACCTTTTTAGAGATGGCATGGATTTTCTCTTAGGGTCCATCAATTCGCCAAATAATGAGCGCGTTTTTCTGGCTTCGGCGTCGCTTCTGATTAAAACATCTTGCAAAAAGGCCGCTAAAGCAAATAAACGGCCGCAATGTTAATGAAATTTTTTGTACACAGAGAAGCAGCCCCATCCATTTTCGTTATTTTCGGACCCACCTCGCGGCTAACGAGCGCCGGAAATCCGCGCCCGCTCCGCCAAACGCCACATTTGAATGCATGCACGTCATCTTTCAGTTTCAGACGGCGACCTGCAGTCTAATCAAGTTACCTGTGGGTGGTCCTCCGCCGCGCCCCACTAAATCACATTACCCGGCGCCGCGTCGCTATTTGCGACCTGGCATGCCGGTAGAGCAAATTGCGCGCAAAACACCCGAAGAGAGGAAAATTGAGCTGACGGCTGGCGACCGCCGGGCCGAATGACGGATCGCCCGAAAACACTAGCAATTAGCCCGAGTAATTGGGATTTATGACGCGCTCGTAAAAAAGTTTCTGAGGTCGCTGCAAGTGGCGGCGAGTTTCGGGAGTTAGGTGGTCCTCTCTTTAAGCGTAATTGATGATGCAATATGCCGACGGTTAAATCAGAAGCGGCGGTTTTGTCCGCTGTTGAGCCGGAGGCGAAAACTTCGGAACCGTGGAAACTTTATTTGGCTGCCCCTATTGTACGTTTTATTGTTTTATGTACGTATAAATGCCGCCAAGACGCCGTCAGTTGTGATGCTGAGCACGTTCTCGAGCTTAATGTGTCACTTGAATATTCAAGGAACTTCGCTGATATATAAATAATAAATCAAGTTGTAGCGCAGAGTAGGGGGGTATTCCCCGATTTTTCCAATTGTCATACGCTCAATCAGTTGTTTATTGGTACATTTGTTTTATTTTGACAAATGTTCTATATAATATAATAATAAAATATGCATTACAGTTGTGTGTATGACATAAAGTTACATGAAAGTTGTGATCTATCGATCAGTCGGTTAGCATTTGTGGGACCCACCTTTTCGAATTTTCCATAGATCCTACGAAAATGCCAAGTTTAGATGCGATATCATATACATTTAATCAATGGTATTCCATAACAACTAACTCCACAATCATGATTTTGGTCCAGCTGGTCATACAACTCTCTACCTCGCTCAATTGTAGAGAAATTTCGAATGACCTTTTACCACGCAATGGAAGAAAATGGATGATTACATGTTGTTCTTGAACACTAAACGTTGCCATTTGAAGTATACAAAGCAACACTCATTGCAATGGCGTTAATTCGACCTGTGTACATTGCATGGTGCTGCCATCTATATTACAAATTCATAAATATTTCCCGCATTCCTTTATTTACTCTAACTAAAGAGAAAAACCCAAAAAGGCCCCTAGCATAAACCTCATCACAGCGAAAATGTTAAAAGAATTTCCAAAAAAAGGACTCCTGTACATCTTCAACGCAACAATTAGGCTCGACTACTGGCCTACATCACTTAAAATAGCTCAAATCATAATGATACCAAAACTTGACAAAAATCCGTCAGATGTCATATCTTATCGCTCGATAAGTTTACTAATCGCAATTTCAAAACTACCTGAAAGACTTCTTCTCAACAGACTGAATACAGACTTAAATTCACAGGATTGAATCCCAAACCATCAGTTCGGGTTTCGACATGCACACTCGACAACCTAACAATGTCACCGAATTGTTAACATTATAAACAAGTCATTAGAAGACAAACAATACTGCACAGTTGCATGTATAGATATCAGTCAAGCTTTTGACAAAGTGTGGCACCTTAGACTACTATCAAAAATAAAAAATGATTAGTCATACCTACAAGAACGCCAATTTAAAGTGAGAGTAAACGAAGCTACATCAAACAGACAACCAGTCCGATCAGGAGTACCGCAAGGTAGCTTCCTAGGACCACCACTATATGTCCTACACACACGACTTGCCCACAACAACACGCTCCTCAAATCTACAACACCATTTAAACTTAATAAACACATGGATGGAAAAATGGAAGATCAAGCTAATGAATACAAATCGACACAGGTAACCTTCACCCTCAGAAAAGGTACATGCCCACTTGTAAACCTCAATCAAGTAATATTACCACAAAGCGACAATGTAAAATAGTTAGGCCTAACCTTCAACAGTAAATTAAATTGGAAACAACACATTAAAAAGAAAAGAACTCAACTTGATTTAAAAGCTGAAAAACTCTCCTGGCTTATTGGAAGGAAATCCCGACTGTCAATGGAAAACAAAATCTTGATCCATAAAATAGTGCTCAAGCCGACATGGACTTACGGCATAGAACTCTGGGGATGCGCCAGCAAGTCCAACACAGCAATAATCCAGAGAGCTCAGTCTAAAATACTCCGAGCCATAACGGATGCTCCGTGGTATGTCTCGAACTATACCTTACATACAGATCTCAAAATTCCATATGTCAGTGAAGCAATCAGAGAAACAGCCACCAAACATCACACCAAACTCGAATTCCACCTAAATCCACTGCTGCAACCCCTGCTTCATCTTCCAGAAAATAGATGACTCAGAAAATGTAGGCCAATAGACATCAAAGAAAACTGAAGCAACATCACTGGATGTTAGCTTCTCCAAGTCATTATTATTGTACATTATTTATACCAACGTAGTAGCCATCTAACTGGCTCATAGATTGTATTTCATTCTGATTGCCAATAAAGAATTATAATAAAAAGAAAAACTAAGAGAAAAAGATGTGGAGACCTTAGAACTTCAATGCACCTCGTAAATGTCCCATTTTCACTATTAGGAAAAAATTTGATGCCGTACCTTAAAGTTGTAAACCATATATCCACGCTGGTTTCAAACAAACTTTTTAAATTAATAATTTTCTTTTTAGATTTAGTGGGAATTTTTGTCCTAATAACCAGTAATGTTGCTTGAACTTTTCTTTCGATAAAAATAAGCGCTCTTCCCGTTAATCCCTTAACCAAATGCATACCCAGATATTTAGCAGATTATGTTTGTGGCAATGTTTGACCATTTAATGTGACCGAACGTACAACTCTGCAACAGTGGTGGCTGGTGATATTGGATGTTTCTGTGCAGCCCGGATAGCTTTATCATCAGCAAATGACATTGTGTGTTATGTTGCTGGAAGATCAGCTGTATAGAGCAAATATAATGTAGATCCGAAGACTCTCCCTTGAGTAATCCCTGATCTAATAGGATATAATTGTGTTATTTCTTAACAATATCTGACTCTAAAGTATCTCTCTTCTAAATATGGTTTTCTAATTGCATACAACGTATGAGGAAATATTGCTTTAAGTTTAAAAAGCAGCCCATCATGCCCAAATTTGTCAAATGACTGACGTTCGCCAAAAAAAAACTGCGGAGGAATAAGGTTTTTGTTTAAATGTTTGTTCGGTGATTAACTTTTATAATAGTTTACTTAGAATGGAAAGCAAGCTAATTGGTTTATATGATGTCACTGAATTTGTTTTCCTGCTTTAAGAATGAAAAGGACTTCAACTGTTTCTGTCTGGACAGAAAATATTCCAATCTTACGACAGAATTTCCTATAATTGCTATTAAAACCAATCCTAAACGTGATAATTCTTTTATTAGTCGACCTTGGTCTTAGGGTTTATATTATTTTTATTGGGGCTTTTACTATTTTCCATTTGGCGAATACGTTTTTTAACTTCTTCAACTGTAGATTATTTTGACTACGGTGTGCAAACGCATTTGCTTTTTCGTATATGTTCTAGCTCAAGCTCCATCTTCCTTACGAATTGGATGAATGGATTGTGAATTATTTTTTAATCGTTTAAAGGCTTTTCACAAAAAGTATTTTGTATCTACTGCAGGGCAAGTTTTCTAAATAATCATTAAAGGGTTTATTTTTAAGGTTTTGAAGAAGTTGTTTAAAATCTCTGGATGCTCCTTCATAACATATTTTATCTGAAGTATAATGGGTTCTACCATTATTGTTTCTGGTCGATTGTTGTATTTTAGATGTAATATTACTGAGAGTTTTTTTAATACCTCTTGGGTTTAAGTAAAATTTTCAAATTTATTTCACTGTCGATTTATTGTCTATAATGGTCCCAGTCTGTACATTTAAAAACAGCACTTAATTTTTAGATTTTTTAAAATTGTTATATTTAGAATGATTATTACAAGAGTATCGTCTGAATATAATATTCTGCAAAAATTATTTTTTGATAAAAAGTCTAGCAAATCGAGTATTTATTGTGAATCTAAAGGCCAGTATGTTGGGGAGCAGGTAGGTAAATAATCAAAGTATTTTCATGTATTACTTTGGTAAGACTTTTCCTCTACCAGGTGCATTAAGTCTGCTGTGCATTTATTATTTTTGGCATTAAAATCTCCTCCAACTAAGAATCTCTTGCCCGACCTGATGAAGTTTGAAAGACAATAAACTGAAGACACTCTGAATGTTTCTCACTAGTCTTCTATTGATACGCTTAGCTTGCATGTAGCTTTCTTATAATTCAAGAATCTCGTAATGTTTAATGTGATCCTTAATTAATATTGCTGTATTATTTGTAGCTTTTACGTCAGCATCAAGATGGTTAGTGTAATCGTGTAATCGTGACACACTCATTTCTGGCAGTCATACGTCTTTATGGCAGTTTTGTTTATTTTTCTTCCATATGTGCAACACCGACCGTTTTTATATTTGAGGTGGCAAAAGTTGTGCTGAATTTATTTCATTTAGATTCAAGAGCAGTTTACCTCTGCACATTATTTCTATTTATCATTTCTAGAGTGATGGGGTAATAAATTCCTGATTTTATGAGATAAATGCCGGAGTTTTCAAGAAGTATAAATGCTTGATATTAATATCGTTTAAGAGCATTTACTGATACAACGTTCAGTAGATGAAAAAAATATTAACTGCCGTCTTTGAGAATTTCTTGTAGTATCATACTGCCTACACATTTTGTCGAGAATATCTACTCTATCTTTTATTTTATTGTAAGTGGTAATGATAATCGTCATCAACCGTGCTGGAGTCAATAGCTTTAATGTTATGCATTTTAGATATGCCTAAAATGGTTTTTTAGACCTTTTTACTGGCTTTACTAGACCCGTGAAAAGTTGTTAAATTTATATGATCTATCTGGCCAGATAAACCTCCAAATTTGTGGCTTAGAAGTCAGCTGACGATACGAGAGTAAATACTTCTATTTCGTATTTGGCCGGATTACTTGGAATATAAAATACTAACGGACAGTTGCCCCAAAAAGCAACAAGTTGCTCGTAAATCGTAAAATAATTTGTTGATTTAAATAAAATTTTACAGTTCAATACAAGTTTATCAATGACTTTCCTAATAACAGTAAGTTCGTTTACTGTTTTTTTGTTATTATCTACTCCAAACATCGTGAAAACGAAGACAATGCAGAAATGTAAACTGGTGCTCGCTTACCGTAATATATTTTGACTCTACCCCAGTCCTACACAAGTTATCCCACATTTCTAATAAGTTTTACTTGTAACTGACTCCAAGGTACCACCAAGTATATAAGTACTCTACAAATTTTTTATATAATTTCATCATTCACCATATACTAAAATGACTCAATAAGTGAAGTAGCATTTTTTGCATTTCCATGAAGTTCTGCTATATAAAAGGCTGATATTATATTTATGCTACTAGCAATGACTTGTCCGTTGACAGAGGCTCGATGATATTCAGGTCTGGGAACTGGGTGGGCCAAGGATGATGTTGAACCTTATCAGCATGCTCTTGAAACCACTTTTAAACAGGGTTAACGGTGTGAACGGTGGCATTATCATCCTAAAATATGGCGTTTCCGTATGAAAATAAAGTTTCCACTATTGGGTGGACCTGGTTACCCAAATGTTCTCTGTGCAACACTGCTGTGACCTGACCGTATAATGTAATAACGGGGACTGCCGAATACAGTTCATGTCGTGTACTTCATAGGGTGTTCACTACAACGCATCCAGTGGTAGAGAAGAGGGTAAAGGGTGACTCGTCCAATACATTGACACGTTTCCAGTCTTTCAACGTCCGTTTTTGTGGGAATTGATCATGCACGTCGCCTTTAAACATTTGTGTCCTTCATTGGGGGTTTGGCAATACCAATGCGCCATAGATACCCATTTTATGCAGTTCTTGCCTCACTGTTTTGGATGACACTGAGATGTTTAGGTGCTTATTAAGTTTGTTAGTCAGTTTCTTGGCCGTTGTTTTCTTCTACGACGTCACAATATGTTTGAAGGTCCGGTGGTCCCCATCCTGCAGCTTTGACTTTCGTCCATTATTGTGCTTCTCCAACCTTGTTTTACCATACAACGTGTATGCGGTTATGACTTCATTAAAACTCTGCGTTTTATAGTCACTAATTTTCTTATATATAGCGAAATATTGTTATGTTCGGCTGAATCTTCGCCTGCAATAGGTGTGAACTTCCACGTAGCTTTTTGGATAAGATTAGTTAAATACTAAACAGCTGTGTTAAAGTCTGTTAGCTTTTTTATTTGAAATTATAGTTTTGAATGTATCCCAATTTGTTCTCTTATTTGTTAAAGTATAGACCACTTTTTTCTTAAATGTATGGATGCTTAGTGTCATTATAATGACGTATGGTCAGCTGGTATATTATAATTTAACTTGACTTAAGTGTAGTAATTAAATGTTATGAAAAAATACAATTGATTTGAAAATTTGTATGTATCTTTCGGTCAATGCGTTGGTTCGCTTGTAAAGAGTAAATCGTAGATCTTAGGTTCTTGCAGTGTGTGTTTAGAGTGTTAGTTAACCCCAACAATAAATTTAAATTCTAAGGAGTGAAGGAACGTATACTACTCGTCAGAAGTAACTCGATACTTTGATGGATCGCGTACTGCCGATATTATAATTGATCAATAAACTTTGAAACTTTGACCATGTCATGTGTTATTAGAATAGGATGTAGAGTAGACAGCATACGAAATATGACTCATTCTGTAAATTATGTTTCTCAAATGAGGACAATTTGTTTTTACGATTTAGTAACTCTGTGTATTAGACATTATGATGTTAGTGATTAATCCGTTGACCAAATGTACAGCTGTAGTGTGACTTCTTATAAATATTACTCTCTAAAATTAATTTGTGCTCGTTGAAGAAACAGTACACAAGCTTTGCTTTATTATTTATAAGATATTTTTAGGTTTTTATTGTTTTCTTAATTTTTCTTCAGATTGAATAAAAGTAATCACTCTTCAAAACAAATCCCTAAATAGAACTCCGTAGAATCTTTCTGACATGCTCTTTGATATGATTATGCTTTCTTATCTTTCGATTTAGTACTCCTTAAAAATTTTTAACGAAGTTGAGATCTAGTAATTGAATTAAGCACCTTATCTGCTGAAACCACTGTGGGCTGTTTTTAGATTTATTTATGACAAAAATCGTTATCTTGCTGGTATTTGATGTTGTGTATGTTAATGTTGCCGAAAATCTTATAAGATGGGTGCAGAACTGTTTCTAGCACAGCAATATACTGTTTAGTGTTTGTGCAAATTATTGCTGTCCCCGATGTGTTTGAAAGGAATATAATCTTTACTCACTCGTCGCCTCACGTAAGTAACGCCAAGGCTGCCAAGCACTTGAACAATTCTCAAAATTAAATATTTTGTATTACATGTGTGTGCACATGTTACAGATAATAGTAAAGTTCCTCATTAAGTTTACCTCAAAGTTAGACTAGTTTAATCACAGATCATTTGCTCAATATTCTTCTGCTAAATGAGCTTTTTGTTCTTTTTCGAGAATTGTGGCTACATCTTGGTCTTAACGCTTTTTATGTTTGATTTTCCTAGCATTCTTCTCACACTCCTAGCACTAAGGGGCTGTTAAATTTTTAGAGAACTCAAAAATGGTGGTTTTCGGTTTCTAAGTAACTCTCTAATTAATTTTCGGTCTTCACGTTTAAAAGTTATTTTTTTTAAGCCTCTTTTGATTTATGTGCAATATAGTATTATTATTACGTTTTTTGTATGATAAACTAAGGGTTGCTCGCAAAAAGATATTTGTTTCGTCGTATGCTAACAATTTTTCACAAACCTTCCCTCCAATTTTTACAAGATGGGAATTTGAAAATTTTTAACTGGATTGGTTTTTTCCCTAGATCATAAACGTAAAATAATTTAACTTACAATCGAAGCTCCAGTCGGCGGAAGCAAACCAAATGGCTGTGGCAGACGCTCTTTTTGTGTTCGGTAATGCAGCGATTGCCCGGCCATTTGGCAAGGAGCGAGAGCGGCCCCTACGTCGTGCACAAAACGCACGTACCTCCTTGTGTAAATTAAGCACCCATAGTGTCAAGTTTCATATCAGCCGTCTTTGTTTACTTTCCATTCAAATGTATAGACTATCTTTGCTTGCTACGCACGGACTTCCTCGTGTAAAACAAGGGCCTAGAATTACCCCACATTTTTTTGTTTACTTTATATTGAACTGTATAGATAGGTAGTCCAACGAAGATGTTTACCGTAATTCAAGATTTCAACATGATTCAAAATGAATCAATAAAGTTTTCTGCATAATTAACTATTTTAAAAATTTTTACTGCATAATAACCGGTACTTTAAGCTCACTTTATATATCAAATATAACCAAGGTGCGTGCTTGCATTAAAAGCAATTTTTGTTGTTTAAAATGTTTGTATGCAAGACACACAGTTTCAAGTTTTGACCCTGTATGGAAGCATGAATTATTTACATACGAGTTTTTAATTATTACCAATATAACAGCAGGCAAGTTTTTGCCGTTGAATTGTTAATTAAAAACGTATAAATACGGAGGTGCCTCACACTCTTGGTCGTAGATGTAGTTTTAAATTTAGCGAAAAGGTTAGTTATTTGATTTCGTAGGTTGTGATAATACTAGACTAGAGTATGTTTTATCAGAACGTCTTAGTCTTATGAAGTTCTGGTTTTGGCTTATTCGGGCTTTTATTAAGTCTTTTATATAGAGCGGCCTTTATAATTTGCTGTAATCCTACCTCCACATAAGGCATGTTGTGTTGATTGTTCCCGGAGTTTTTCATTCCTGGCTTTTAGCACAATTTACAAACTTATAGGGTCTCGTGTAGTAAATCTTTGTTTTAACTTATTTTCATATAAAGTAAGATATGAAATTGTGGTTTTTTAATTTTATGATGTCTAATATAACCTTCCTGATTTTACGACCTTTTTTTGGTTCCCATTTTGTGTCCTTGTTTGGTACCATCTGATATAGATTTCATAGCACAACACTATATGTTTGTTTATTTTTCAGGTAGTAAATGTGAAGAGTTATATTGTCCTTCAATAGAAATTTTATCAATTGTCTGTATGTATATGAAGTAAAAAGGCTTTAAAAATGTTGCTGACCAGTATTGTTTTTCTTCTGCTACTTTTGCTACGCTTTTACTTATGTAGTTTGTAACGCCCTATATATACATCGGCGATGGTTTAAGAGTTTTGTGAATGTTATTAGTAGTTAGTTATTTGATTGTATCTGTTCTGCTCATTTGTTGGTTGGGAGTTTGCAGTTAATTTAATTTTCCTATTTCTTCTGTAATTACTTGCTGATTATAAATATTTTTTGATGTTTTGTTTTCTGCCATTCCATTATACGATTAATTTCATAATAAGTGATATACACTAGACTGGTGTATTTTGATTAAATATTGAAGTGGGTTAAAGCGTAAAAGTTGCATTTTCTAGTTTTGGTGGAGATTAGTTTTTTGTCGTTATCAGAACTGGATAAACTATTTGTTGATTTTCAATTAACATTTGTTGGGGTTGTAACTGATGTTGGTTTTTTTATCGGGTTATCCATATATATGTAGGCAACGTTAAAATTGGCTGATTTTGGTAGAGAGAATAATGCTTCCTGATGCTTAATTTGTTTTTTGTAGATATAAGTAGATATATGAGAGCCTTAACCTCTTAATTTCTAAATCGTGCTCTCACGTGGGGCATTTGAGCCTTACAGTTAAGTATCAATTTTTAACCACTGTGGTTTAATATTGAAATATTTGTTGGGTTACGCCGAAATCAGCAACGGATGTGGTAACTCACAATCAGCGTATACAGATATATATTCACTTTCATTGTCGTAAAGCGACTCCCATCTGTTTTCATACGATATATTTTTTTTGTATTTCCTATTAACTAAAAATGATTCTAGATTTTAATCCTGTTTCTAATACACATATCATTTTTTATTTGTTTCTAATGTTGAATAACCTGACTTGCTGGTTTTTGTTTGGTACGTTCTAAATTGTATTTTTTTTAAATTTATTTGCATAGAAAATTTGTTCTTTAAGGTAAAAACGTAAAATCATCATTATTGCATTTATAACAAAAATTTCTTTCAGCTCAAAACTAACAGGAACGCATTGGCAAAAAAGTAATATGGGCATCCACAGTCAAACTCTAAAATTGATAAGTATGTATAGGAAGGTACATGACTATATAATTAAAAACGCATTTGTGTTAGACAAATTTTTATAGAAATAAACAGCGGTTAGAGAATTTGAATAACATGTATTTTGGAAATTACGACTGTATCGTACTTACATGGGGTGTATAAATTTATTCTTTAGTGTAAATCGACCGTAATATTTTCAATTAAAAAGTTTTTTGAGTTAACGTTAGTCATGGAGTATTAAAAATGTATTAAAAACCTGCAACTAAAACTGAAAATAAAAATGGGTATGTAAAAGCATTCGTCTGTTGTGTTGACGCCGCGCGAATTTCTCAAAAAATACAGCCGTGACGCGGCTCCAGATGCGAAGACAATCCGGCATCTAGCCGTTCAATTTGAATAATATGAGACGCTGGCAGATTTGGGGCGTTATAATACACGTGGCAGAACGTGAATGCCCGAGCATGAAAGAACCACTAGAAATAGCAAGGCGATTTCTCGGTAAGACCTGCGTGTTTTCGTATAAAGTGCAGGTGACGCAACTATCCAGAAAGCGCCAGCAGCACCGACGTATTGTCATCAACAAACTTGTCACGAGTGACCTCAATAGATTTGTAAATAATAAAAGAATTTGTTGTAAAACTATAAAAACTGCATGTCATTTTGTTCCCAAAAAATAATCGGACGTACTTCTTACAAGGTAACTTTAATCAGAGCAAAAATTTATTATAACATCGACGTATTTTGACATTTAGGCTTGGAATTTATGAAACGTTTTGCTATAATAAGACTTCTAATGCTAAATTTTTAAATCCATGTCAAATAATTAATATTAGATTACGTAAACGTCTAATCTTTTGATTTTTAAGCTACACTGAGTGACAATTAATTATCGTGACCTGGAAATACAATTTTCATACAATTAAAACAGGCCAAAATACTATTTATCGCGGATGGCATGCGATCTGTGAGTCGAGTATATAGTATACTACTAGTATACTACTAGTAAATTAACTAGGTGTTTTAAATAAAACTAAATTATTGTTTTTAATTATCAACTGATTACAAGAACATCATCCTTAAGTGTGTTTATAAATAATTCTTTGTTAACTACTCAAAAGATGTCGTAGTTATTTCTTTGGAATCAGTTATGTATAATTCTGAGAACAAAAATCGCAATACGAATGTTTATAAACTATATGGCGACAGCCAAAAGTTTATAAGATGCACTTCTAAAGACAAAAGTCGCCAAAAGAATGTAGGCTTAAAGAAATAAGAAATAAAACATTAAAAATGCGAACTAATTAAAGAAAGAGAAGGAAAGACATTTTGATTATGAAAACTACATGAAAAGTATCCGATTACTTTTCACCGGAAAATCTGCAAATGGCTTTATTTTTGATTAATTTAGAATCTGAAAAAATTGGATTTGTACAAAAGAGACTATTGAGTAAACAAAGACTACGTAGAATAAGTTTATACAACTTTTGCCAAAGAAATTCCAGGATTGATTTTTTAATTCTTTATCTGTGATTTTTAAAGAAATTGGTGTTATTCAATTACCTAATATTTGTTTAGAACAGATATAATAAAATATATAAAAGTGTTTCCGTGCAAACTTTAGTTAGAAGTTGTACAAGTGATGTGTTAGACAATGATTCCGAATAGATAGTTGACATTAACTTTTGCGTTAAGCAGGGAAATTTTTAATAAAACATGACATATGATACAGCAGGCATATAGTGACCAAGGATTGTTGAGAAGCTGTGTCTCTGAATGGTGCAAACTGTTTGGTGGGGCACAGATTTATTACAAAACGATTTTCGAGTCGACTACCTGTTAACATCACATTACGCTACAAATGTGAAACCTGCCAGGAAATTACTACAAAGAGACCGTTGTGAAACTGAATAAGGATGTGTGTTACCAAATGTTTCTTAACGGTTGTCGGAAACAGAAAATTACTGCAAAAATAGTCTCTAATATATTGACAGATGAATAGCAAGAAACCAAAACAAACAATTGTTGCTGAACTGTTAGAAATAACTAGAATTTTAATTCCATATCATTGTGCAAACAAAGCACCAAAGTGCATCGTGTAGTTGGTTTTCAGGTTGTCCGGCTGTGGTCGAAGATTTCTTCTGAAGATGTCTGCCGGTTGTGGACGAAACGTCAAAAGTTTCCAAACTCTGACCACAGTCTCACAACCCGAGAACCAACTACACGATGCACTATAATACCAGCCTTGAAAGCTTTCGCATTTATTTAAAGCACCAAAGTGTCGAAAGATGAGATTATGGTTCACTTTAACAAATCCTAGAACCATTAGTTGGTAAATTAAATAAATCGTTTTTTACGAGCCCTGTCCCGACAATTTTCTGACAAAGTTAGTATGTGTATTGTGAACTTATATGCTTAAAACGTATTAAAGACACCAAACCTAAAACGCAGAAAAAGGCAAATCAAGAACGAGATGGCTCAGAATGTTTTTTGTATTTTTTTCAGTTTTTTTTTGATCTTCTACAGCACAAAAAGTATCTATTTTAGCATAAATGTTGTCAAATAGTTTTCGACAGGGTAAAACACGAACAATTAAAACAAATCTTAGAAAACAAAAACGTGTACAATAGAAACATCAGAATTCTCAATCTGTACTGGAAACAGAAAGCAAGAATTAAAATTCATGGAGAGCTAACAGAGGAAATCCAAATATGTCGAGGAGTACGCCAGGGCTGTATTCTGCCACCTTTGCTTTTTAATTTGTACAACGAAATATAATTCAAAGTAAGATTAGAGGGAAACAGCGTGGGTAGAAGAAGAAAGTCTTGGTTGCGGAACTTGCGCGAGTGGTATAATTGCAGCTCAAGTGCACTATTCAGAACAGTAGATCAAAAATAACCATAATAATTGCCAATATCCGGTAGGAGTGGAACAAGAAAAGAAGAAGTTTTGGTTGCAAGTTTCTGATCGTTTTGATTAAATTATTTATTACTTTTAAGAACTTCTAAAATTTTCGTTACTTTAATTGGATTATAGTTTTTAAGTTGCTTGTTGCAAAAAGAAATTTTAATATTTTATAACAATAGAAAAGCAAAAATATTGCATTGTAAAAAGCCACAACAAAAAGTTTACCTTCGTATTAGTATGTAAAATTTACATCTCCGGCAACAAAACCAGAAAGAGAATTCTCTTTTACGAAAAAAGCTGAAATTTTGTACATTAATTCGCAACGTTATTATAAGCCCCCTACGAAGAACCAAACCTACCTAAATTCCGTTTCATTCTCCACATTAACGGCAGGCCGGAATATTAGGAATATATCTCGAATTTAAATTCAAGCTAACAACGTTTTGCTTTTTATATAAATGCGACTCGGCCCTATTTAAAGGTCAGGCGAGATGGCTTCGGAACTAACCGTGAGGCCAACCGCTCCTCGACAGAAAAATGCTTTTATTGCTTAATGAATCGTTTCACACAATAAAGTGACCCGGCGTGCCCTTATCCAATCTAATCTGCTAAAATGAATATAAATCAGTAGCTGAACCAAATCCGAGAATATATCAAATAGCACTGTCCTGCCGCTTGCCTGGCTGATTTCGTATAATTAATGGAACTTGTAGTCTGTCTTTAATTTCCTCCTTATTTATTACGAAGGCAACGGGGTCATGCAAACGACTATTTATAGGAAATATCAAATTTAGTAAAATTTCTGTGAAATTGCTTAGACGCTTGATAATCACGGAGTAGTTTAGTCACCTTAGTGTCATTCTTACTCCATTTCTTTTATGACACAAGATATTTTACAAACGTAAATATGATTGAGCAAATATATAAGTAAAGCTTAAAGTAAAATTGTCTATAGTTAAATGCAACTACACCAACAGTCATATAATATAAGAAATATATACGGAGTCGTCGAGACAAACCCAAGAAATAAATAAACGAAGAAAACAACATTAAAAATAAGAAAATTAAATTTGTTTACAAGAAACCTCCTCAAGCGTAGATGTAAATCTGTTGCATATGTGTCTTCACCTCTACACTTTAAACTGCCCTTGGCGCTATGATACCTCTCACTAATCTTCGCCTGGACCACGCCCCATATTTAGTAAACAAGAGTATTGAAGTCGGGGCTGAAGGATGGCCGCAGGTCTCCTTTGTCTATTTACTATTACTCTGTGGCCACCTCTTCTATTTAAATCTTGATAACTGTCTCCACTACGTTTATACAACTGTCAGCAGTCACCTTCAGACCTTCTATAAGAAGTGGGGCGCAGTTACAAAGAAGAAACGTTATATGCATTACAGTAAGTACTAAGGGGTATCTTAGCAGTCATTTAGGCAATTCGACTTTATGCCTGATAAAAGCTCTTTTCGTTCAAAAACAATCTCAGAAAACCAGCGTTAATTGTGCTTGATATTTACTTAGGCGTTTAACTTCCTGCGGTCTTGTTTTTCTCAGTCAATAATTAGCGGTTCTTCAGGACAAAAGACTACAAATTTTATTACATTGTTAAAGTGAGCGTCAACCTCGCCACGAGGTTAGTCATGCTTCCTCTCAGAATCCTGACTGATCTCTTTCAAATCGTGGATGAATTCATCACTTATCACAATCAGATCGCTTGCCATGAGTTACCCTGTCAGCAGTTATATTCTCCTGGTAGGTATCTGGTAAACTTGAGTTTTTTGTAGGCATACCACACAATATCTTCTGTCGGCGGTTTTCTGACTCAAAGGGATTTGAGTATAACCGATCAGCGGTCGTATTTCCGGCTCATTTTGTGGACTATTGAAAGTTGTCGATGATGTGAAACTAACTTGTCGTGTTAGCTGATGGGAAATTACTCATAATATTACGTACAAGACGGCCTCTTGGTTTCCCCGCAATACAACCTAAAAGAATTGCGGATTTACGTCGACGTCTCTGTAAAAATTTAGTTATGGAAAGTGTTGCGTTAGGACTTTTCTTCTGCCTGATATATTTCCACATTGCTAAGAGTATGCGGGAGTTTTACAGCTGTAAAGAATCTAGGAAGAGCAATTTTAGTCTTCTTCTTCTTTATCATTTGTCCTTGTGCCCTAAAGCGTCGGGCCGGTTGCTTCAATCCACTTCTTCCAGTCTTTTTGATCTCAAGCCAGCCTTCTCATTTCTCGTTTCTCCATTTTCCTTGCTCTTGCCATTTTGTCTATCCCTTCTATCCATTTTATTCTAAGCCTGCCTCGTCCTCTTGTTTTCCCTGGTCTTGCTTCGAGTACTTGTTTGGAAATTCTTTCTACGTCCATTCTAAGAACTTGTCTATACCAACCTAACTGCATGTTCTATATTCTTCCATTCAGAGGTACTTGCTCCACTTGCTCTACGATTCTGGTGCTTTTTACTCTCTCTTTTTGTTTTATTGACTTTTTTAAATTTACCGCTTGTATGTGGCTTTTGTGTTTCTCCATCATAGCATAGCTGTCTGCTCTATATGTTAAGATACGGACATATACTGCATTATACATCTGGAGTTTTATTTTATTTTGAATTTTTTTCCTACTATGGTGTTGTTTATTTAGTAATAGGAGTTGGTTGCTTTTGTAATTCAGTTACTGATTTTTGCGTCGTTCGTCCAGTTAACTTGAGATGATTGTACCTAAGTATTCATACTCTTCTATTACTTCTAGTACTGATTATTTGCAGCAAATTTTAATATCCTCTTTATGTTCTTTGTCTGTTATTCTCATTATCTTACTTTTCGATGTATTTACCTCATCCCTTTCTTTTCTATTTGTGGTTGTGTCCACACGTTTATCGCTTCTTGCAATTTTTGTTGAGGGTCTGTTATTATAAGGATATCATCTGCATATATCAGTGCTTGTATGTATATCGATGCTAGATTCCTGTGCCCGACTATAGTCTTTCTTGTATGTTGTTTACTTAGACTATCACCCTGTATTACGCCCAGTTCTATGTCTAATATTTCTGAATATTATCCGCCTATTTATACCCTCCCATATACTTTTTTGTATAGATTTTTAATGGCAGTTTTGAGGTTTAATGTGACTTCTAATTTGCCTAGGGCTCTCCAGAGTTGTTCTCTTGGGACTGTATCGAAAACGGCTTTGAGGTTTATAAAAGCTAGATATAAATTTTCGTTGAGATCTCTTGTTTTTTGATCATATTTTGTACTGAGAATATATGGTTTTGCATTTGTCTGTCCTTCTTCGAGTTTTTTTTATTTCCTATCTTAGTCTTTTTTCTAGTACTTTAAAATATATTTTGAGTATTACAGAGGACAGGCATATAGCTCTGTAGTTTTTGCATGGTATTGTGCTTTCTTTTGTATATTGAGTTAATTATGTTTATTTTTCAATCCTGTGGTATTTGTCTTCTATTTATTTCACCTTCATATTTAATAATCTCAGGACATATTCCGTCTTCTCCACTTGCTTTCCAGTCTTTATATTTTTGATGGCTTCTATTGTTTCCTTTACGGTAATAGGATTTTTATTAATACCTTCCTCCTCTCTTTCTATATTTTCTACCTTTTTTTGTTGATCCGATTCCTGTTCTGTTGTTTAAGTTTATTCTTATACATAATATGGTCTCTAGGTCTGCAATATTTTTGTCGTTTCTGTTGCTAGTGTGATGTCTTCTTTCTGAACATTTTTAGCTTTCTTTTCGTATTGTCCTCTTAGTCTTTTAATGAACCCCTAAAAGCATTTTCTATTTTCCTGAAATTTTGTTTCAATATTATTCCCGAATATTTCACATGACCTTTGTTTCTCATGTTCTTTCCTTTACTTCATTTCTTTTTGTATATAGGCGTTTCTTGTTTTATATATAGCTTCCAAGCTATTTTTTTCTTTAATTTTTTGTTTGACTTTTTTGTTCTACCAGGCCGTTCTTCTTTGTGTGTCTATTCTTTGTTTACTACAAACTTCTTTTGTTGCTTTGCATTTATTCTCATTAAAACAGTTACATGTTCTTGTGATATCCCAATCATTCCAGCTATTTTCGTCTTCTTCCTCCTCCTATGACAATTTCTTTTGTATGTTGGTTATGTATGCTGTTTGTGTGTCTTCTTCTCTTTTAGAACTGTAATATTTCTTTTGTTTTCTGTATGATAAGTTATGCAATCGATTCCACTTTTTACATTTCTTTCTTCTGAACTAAAGGTTATTTTATAAATTCGTTTATGATCACAGAACGAGTTTTCCTATAAGCAGTTGGTTTTCAATGCAGAAATTGATCGTTTTCTGTCCGTTTCTGTTTAGGGCTTTTTCTGCCCCGCATCTGCCTATTGTCCCATAGCCTCTATTTACATCGTTGCCTGTTCTTGCGTTCAATCTCCGATAACTTATAACATTCCCCCATCATCTCTTGCTTTATCTAATTTATTTTGCAATGTTTGGTAGAACTGATCTTTCTCGATGTTTTCTGCATCTTCAATGGGTGTATATATCTGTAAAACATTTACCTTATTTTCGAGTTGTAGCCGAATGGTTATTATTCTATTGTTGACTGCTTCCCACTTTCTTACTTTATTGTTAAGGTCTTTTTCTAATACCATTCCGACTGTTTCTTTTTTCTGCTTTCTGTTATGCCTGAGTATTTTAATATGTGGTGTCTGCCTAGTGGTTTCTCCCCCTTACCTTTTACTCTAATTTCACTTAGTCCGAAAATATTCAGCCTTAATTTCTGCATTTCTTCGGTTGGTTCTTCTTCTTTACCTGTTATTGTCTTGATGTTCCATGTAATTAGTTTCGTATACCTATTTTTCGCCGGTCGTAGTTCAGTGCTCCGTCCTGATCCGAAGCTTTCTAAATTACTTTAAATCATTTTACTCGTATGGGTGGTTAGCCCGACGACAAGCCCAATTTAACCTCTAGGGACTAGGGGCCGGTTTGTACCCACCAGCACTGGGTCGCCAGAGCCTTGTTAATTTCTAGCAGGGTGCACCACATGCAGGTGAGGTTGGTTTTTGTTTTAATATTTATAAATTTTATCAATTTATATCCTATAAAGCAAATAAATAAGTAAGCTGCGACTAAAAACATGTCAATTTGGTTTATAGACAAGTTTCACTTATGCATCAAACAAAACTTGGAGGTAAAAGTTTCCGGTTTTGATGTGCTTCCATTTTCTGTTATGTGGTCTCAAAACTTCTAATGCTGAATTTTGTTTTTCATAATTTTTTAAACTGAAAAATTTGTTTTTTTTTACAGTGAAAAATAGATTATTTCATTGCATTTGAAGCCCAATAGATTTGAATTGATTTACAAAATTCATTTTCTTTGGCAACTCTCAACCATCTTTTCTGTAAGTAATTTTCTGCTTATGAACAGAGTAATATAGTAATAATCAAAAATGTATGACAAAAGAATTCAGTTGTTAACAAAATTTAAATTATTTTTATTAGTAAGTTTACCGTCAGGCATCCTATTTCAACGCTTAAAACGCACCGTAGCCTTAGTGTAGACAACTGTAAAGTTCTCAAATCCACACTAGGTATGATAAGGAAAATTTCGGAAAGTTGGCTGTTGAGTGCCCCACAATAAGCCGTATGTAATAGTTAGCTGTGAAGCAACTTGCGCTAATTAATTTGCCAATGGTGGTTTAGAAAGAAGTCTGCAAAATCAACATTATAACTCGATTTTTTGTTTTAGTTCGCACAAAAACTTGTAACATTAAACAATCCTGTCTAAATTTATCAGTATTTGCAGCTTTGTAGAATTTTTAAAGTTACATATTAATGCGTCTAATAAAAAGCACTAAATTTCAACATATACATTATTATACAAGTTACACAGTGTAACTTTAGGTATTTTGTCCAGTGTAGATACGTTTATTGTTCTTACTATATGCTTTGTTTTTTGAAAGTATTGTGCTGAAGGTTCTCAACCACGGTGTACAGTTTAAACACTTTTAAATTTTTAATATTCTTGCCTGAGTGAACAGTGACTTTCTATTTCGTTTTTATTAAATAATTTTATATTACCAGCTAAATTTAAAAGATTTTATATTTATGCACCAAAACATGTTTACTATTTGGTAATTTATGAGTAGTTTTAGAGTAGCATTCTAAATTTAAGCGCAAGTAATAGCAATTTGAGGCTAAAATTAAAATATCCTTTCGTATACCGTATTAAAAAAAACTAAAACTACTGTTTTACAGAATGCATAAAAATAAATTTTTATATAAACTGTAACCAAAAATTTAGGTTCAGAAATTTTTTACATAGTTGTGACCTATGAAGCTCGCAGAAAAATTGTTTTGTAATTGACAATTTACTTTACAAAAGAATTTTCAGTAAACTCTATAATGAAAAATTAGTTAACAGTGATACTCTCATAAGAGTCCTTTCTCGACCAAAAGCTCCTAGGTCACAAGGCCGGTGTTGGTTGAATCTTTTAAAAGGCGGATGGCAGTAAACAATTCGTGGACCTGTCGATGACGACTGGGACACAGATCTTTTTGTATCGTAAGGTTAGTGTTTTGAATTGGAACTATTTTATAGGTTGGTTTAGCGCTGTTTAGAGCTCCATCTCAACCAGATCGGATTCAGCATTGTTTTCTTTCTTAAGAATAACTTGAGTCTTCGCCTGATAAGATGATACATTTGACCAAACTAAATTTAATTGCTGACATTTAGCGTTGATATAATTTTTCCACGTGGTGCGTTTGGTCCTACCTGGTAGTAGCACTCTGTTTACAATAATAGGCCGAAGAATATTAAAAAACCTAGTTTGCTTGATTTTACTATTTACGAGGTCATTATTTTATGAAATTAAAATGGCGTTAAAAGTTTGCGATTGCTATAATAGGATCATCATGGATTAATAAAATAGCAGTAGGTGACAGTATTTTCAGTGTATAGTGAACCAGTGGTGTTCATGAGGTACAGAAGAGGGGCAAACATGCTACCTTGTGAGACGCCAGATAAAATAGGACTTTAGTTTGATTTCCATTATTGTATTTTATTGAAAAATATCTGTCGCTCAGATGAAACTTAAAGAAGAAGTAATACAGACTTGGTAAAAATTTTATGCTTATATAGTAATCTAGTATGCCAAACTTTTCCAATTGTCTGAGCAACATCAAAGAATACGGCTGTACGACGCTTCTTTTCTTCAAGAATTCTTGTTTTTGGGTTACTATCCTGTGTACTTGTTGTGTCGTAAAATAACACTTTTTAGATACAAATTAATAATTATGGAGAAATGCGGATGTGTCTGTGTCAGAAAATAGTTATTTGAGGAAAATTTTGTTAAATATTACGAAATAAGGGCAGAAGATCAGTTGTTAGATATGAAGTTATTTTTTCTAGTGCTTTCGCTGGTTTCGGAACCATTATTATAGGTGCGTAGTTTTATAAAATAGGGTAATACAAGATACTCAGCATATGATCATAGATTGTTATAGTGAGAACAATAACTTAGGTTATACTTTAGCAAGTGAAAACGATTTGAGGAAAAGAGATATCTGACACGCAGTGTGTAAAAATGTTTCAATAGATTCAATTGATATGATTGAATTATAAGATTGAAATATAGAGGCCCAGTAATTCACGATAGTATCTGTGTTTAATCTTAGCCAAGCGCCATTGGGTTTTCATATGGAAGGGTTAATAACTTCAGGTCTTCGGAGTTTTCTGTTGCTCTCCAGCTTAAGATTGGCTAGATAGTATATTTTAATTAACGTTCTGAACGTCGTCGATAGCCGCACAGGGTTGTTTGTGAAATAAAATAACTGTTTACTAGCAAAATTACGAGTTCGTTATCACTTTTATCTAGCTTGTCGTTTATCATCAAGTAATTCTTTGGCACAAAAATGTTTGATTTGTTGTGCAAAGTTAGTTTGATTAAAAAACGGCTTTCCAAGTTGATTCTTAAAGAAGAGTTACAAGGTAGTAGACCGTTCGATCAAGGTATTCAGGTTTTTGTATGCGCAGTTAAAGGTCTCAATATACTACTAAAATTTATTACAATTAGTTTATTTTGTTGCAATGCAAAGAGCGGTTGATTTATTAATAGTTCTGGTGCTAAAGTTAATATAACTGGCACGTTGTTCCGTTTAATAATGATTGCATTGATAACGATTTCATAAGACACATAAAAGTTGAGTACTTTAGAGACTTTGTAACAGTTGATAGAAATTATGTAGACCTTCTAGTAAAATGGTAAAGGTAATTATTTTATAGAAGTGTCCGAGTTGGATTTCTGCCTTTGATGATAATGATTTGAGGACCAAATAGGTAGTGTTTGTAATTTAAAAGGCTATCGACGATGAACTTGTTGCCTGAGTATAGAAGAATTTATTAAAAGTCTTTCTGATAATTGTCCTGATATATAATAATTTGTTTTATTTAATATTATAATTAGGTCGCTTTTCTCAGATTCTACTTTAATTTTTTGTGTAATATATTCTAAATCGTCTTTATCTCGTCTTAACAAAACCTGATCGTCGGCAAGTTGCAGGGTGTACAGATTATTCAATGGTATGCCCATCACTGTATATTCTCATTACGTTTTTAAGGCACATTCTACCTACATTTTACATTTTAAATAATTTAGGAGATATGCAGCATCCACGCTTAAGTTCTTATTTAATTAAAATTTTTTTGTTACAATAATTGCCTGTTTCAATTTTAATGATAGTGTTTTTGAATAGTTTTTATTAGTAAATTATTTATATTTGACTATTATATAGCTTTCCTACTGGAACGTTGTCATACTCATAGTAAGGTAACTAATTTGCCGTTCTCCTGGTGTTGTTTAAGTCGTATACAGAGCTTAAATAATTCGGTTATCGTTCAATCTACCTTTTGTGACTCGTTTTTAATTAATTCTGGTGTCACATGTCCCGAATTACTTGCTTTGCTGTTTTTCATAGGCATTTAGTCAACTAATTTTAATATCATTTTTACAGGGTCTTCTTGGATGTTAATGTTATGCTCTAACGTCATTAACAAGCTTCTATGTTTCTGTATCTTTTCTATCCCGCAGTTATTGTTTTTTTCCAGTAACAAATTTTTCACTTTCGCTTTTTCTTCTATGCCTTCATATTTATGTACATCTGCTTTTATACTCAATTATTTTGAGTACGCTTCCTTTTTCCACTTCACTTTTTTTCTATTCCATCAATCTATGGAAGCGGAGCGAATACTCGGTTGTATTTTTAATGGTTTTAAGATCGGTCGCTGCTGACCGAAATTATCTCGTGCTAAATAAATTTGGTTTTCTTGTACCTACCAAAATTAGAGGAAATATTTTTCTTCATTGCCTCCGAGATGATCACGTTTTGACCCTTACCTGCGACCTATTCACGAACAACATAAATAGCATTAAATTGCAGTACATATGCTTGTTCCAGGGTAGACCGTGGCGAGCCACGTGAGGTGCACGCCTCTCTATTTAAGTTGTCGCTAGCTACTTTGGTTTGTCTGCCACAGTACCACGTACATTAAAATATACGATTTGCATATTGATATATTTATAATTTATCATTATAAATGCCTTCTAACTCTTTTATAATCCAGTCTCTTTAAAGCTTGGTTGGCTGCGTCGTTTTTTTTCAATTAAATTGTTTTTTAAATAATTTTATATAGTACCTCTAACTTTTGGTCTAGTCTTTGTTAATATAAGAGTTTGATACTGTCCTTTTTTAAACTCTCTCAGCTTTTTCCATGTTTTCTTTGCTTATATGTTTTGTTTCTGTATAAATGGGAATTATGTTTTTGTTTTTAATAAATGGCGGTTTAAGCCACCATCGGCTTTTCCGTACACTGGTGTCCAACAATTGTATTGTTGATGTTTGCTGTATTACAATGTAATGGGTGATTTATTTAACATTCGTTGTGTGTTGGGTGTAAGTATATCTGTCGATATCTTTATGTTTAAAAATTTCATTTGAAATTTTAAAGGGTTTTGGCTGCCTGTATATCAGGCTATTAATCTTCCCCCGCTCTCATTTAGATGGTTTTCCTTCATTTTACCTTTTCATGCATTGAAGTCATCTATTATAACTATTTTTCTGTTACCTTTGCTATCCTTTATTGTGGCTTGCATGTTACCATACATTTTTTTAACTGAAATTATTTCGTTATCGATGGAAGCATATACGCCAAAAATAACTAATTGCCTTTCCATTATGCATTAGTTGCAGATCCATCCTACATCTATCTTGAGTGACTAAGAACTTTGATTTTAGGCTGTTCTTTTGTTAGATAAAGTAGGTTAATGACTATAGTGCCGTAAAATTGACAGTACATTGTCATTGTAATTCATTAGGTATGCAAACATTTTTAAATTCAATAAGAAAAGTAGTGGCATTTACTATGTTGTCACAATATGTGTCATACTGTCATAATAATATAGATTCGGTGTTTGTGTATTCACAGTGTTGCTGGAACAATTTATTGGAGGAGCAATACAACAAATTACTAGGTTCTTGGATCTTTTGGGAGCCTTACTTCTGATATTTGTCAGTCTGATAGATAAAACATCTGTTGTAGTTCGCAGGGTAATTATATTTACATACATGTGTGTTTTAGGCTCAGTACATGTTCTTGCATCTGGTTTTGAAAAAATATGAAATCAAATTTCTTTTAGTTGTAGCAAACAGCTTTTAGCTATATGTTTTTTGCTATTTTTTAAATATCGAATTCCTTTTAAGAATATTTGTGGCAACTTTTTAATTTTTACTATAACCTGCAACATATATTTGTTATTTGAACAATCAGTTAGTATTCAATTTTGCTTTGCGATTTAATGGACAGAGGTGTAAGATTTAGCCTTCATCTACAGTGGTTTATAGAATATTTAACTTTGTGACAGTATAAATTAACATATTACTTAACGAAGGGTTGGGGCCAACTTTTTTGACATTGTACTGCAAAAAACCAAGGATTTTAAACACTTTGGATATTACTTTAAAAAGCCTACGTTGTTTTATAATTTTAACATAAAGAACAGTATCAAGACTAAGGTCGGGCAGTATGTAATCGACTAATTTTAAAATAGTTTTTTCTTATTTTTATGCCTAATTGTTTATTTAAAACTCTAAAATGTTTATAGACATACTTTGAATAGTTTCCCGTATGTTTTTTTAGTTTAGATCAATTTTATTTGGTTTGGTAATGTAAACTTTAAGTTTAAGACATTCTGCAGGAAAAAAGTCAGAGACCAGATATTAACGTACTTAATTTCTCTTTCACTTCATAATATCTTACACCGTCTTGCAGAAACCGCATATTTTTCAAGGTAACCCTCCTTGTTAACGCTAAGAGAATTCCCTGCTTCATTATAAATAAAAATAATATCTAATTACACCTGTGTCCAGGCGTAAATATAACGATCGTTGCTGGACAGCTATAGAATTTTTTTCTATAGACACGGTAGTTTTACTTACTAGCATGTCCAAAAAAGTCAAAATGGTTGCATCACTCATTTATTACAAAAACGTGATTTACGATACTCAAATTTCAAGATTGCATTGCTATTCTCATGACCTTGATGAGCTTGAAGTTTTTCAATCAATTAGCTCTTTAGATATAAGTTTTTGTTTAAAATGGCCCGCAATAATGTTCAATGAATGCTGTTCTTTGAGAACAATACCTGGTAGAGACACTGGATCTTTTTTTAGTAAAAACGGGGTCAGATCTAAGAACCTACTTAACACTACCAATTTTTCCAAACTTTTTACTCTTTAAAAACTGTGGTAAAAATGATTATATTAGTACAACCAAAATATTGTCTTGAAGTAACAATAATTGATAAATTACGTTACTAAAACGTTTTTAAAATAAACACACAATAACTTTTCCTTGTGTTTTCCATAAACCTCCGAATTGTAACTTCTGACAAAACGTACATTGAGAAAATCGAGAAATTTAAATTATTTAACTAGACATTGCCTATTTTGTATATTGTAGATAGCTGGTAAAGTCAATATTGTTATAATTCACCTTAAATGCAGTAGCGTCTACTGTACATTTATTTTATTTAGCTTTTTTTAACAAAATTTTTGTTTATGTTGTTTATGAGTTGCATATTATTTTATTAGTTTATTTATATGTGCAGGCAGTAACATAACTTAAGAATTAAAGTGTCTACTACATTTTATTATTTATATATGATATTGTTGTTAAATGTAAAAAGCTAGTACAAAAAGAATTTTGAAATAATTAATATACTTTTGGTTGTGGTGAGCACTATAAAGCTTTATTTACTTAGGTAAATATTTTTAGATATGTTATAAATACTTTAAAAAGAATCCTTAATATATTTCTTTAAATTTATTTAGAAGCATAGAAAGAATAACTTTAGCAACACAGAAAATGCAAAACAAATACTGAGTGGATAGTTGCTCCATCTTGTTGAAAGTAAATGTTTTCTCTTTTAATTGTAATTTATTACAATCCTTAGACAATAAAATTTTGATGCAATGTAATATAACTTTAACAAATAGTAGGGATAAGTTTCACCAAATTTAATTAAGTTGCAATGTATTGTATGTTGGGGGGAATTTATAGGTTACTCTTAGGGGCTTTTCTGCATTCTAGTAACACATATTTTATTCGGTCGCAAATCCTGATTTATAATATAGTTATTCTAAACCTCAAACTATTTATTTAAAAATCTCGCATACAATTACAGAAAGATGAAGAACTTTGTAGAGATTGCATAGTTTGGCTTTTAAAGGGTAAAATTTTAATTTTTAAAAAATATTTGCAGACTTTGCTAATTCTTAAAAATTGTGCTCGACTGTATCTTCGTAAATTTTTGACCTACACGCACTTCTTGGTCGACCATGTTTATCATTAAGTCACTAAAAATAGTATCAAACTTATTAATCCAATTTAAAGTAGCCGTGCGGCTGGGAGTTGTATTTGATTTTAGGATATTAAAATGTGACCGAAAAATTGCCGCGTCTGAGTAATTAAATTAGTTTCGCAGTAAAATTCCTCAACTGTGACACATTTCATAGGCCATCGTTTCGTTTTCATTTAGTTGATTATAATTACACCACATGATATTAATATACATCAATCACAGTGTCTTAGTTGTGCTTATAGTTAAATATTGATGTTTGGTAATTACTTTAACTAGCAGAATTAATCCTGCAGAACAATGAAGATTATCTTTTAGCCATGGTATTTACAAAATAAAACTGCATAATTACCCATTTTTTATAAGAATGTCTTTCTGTAATGCATGTGTAAACATAAATGTAACAAAATATAGTAGTAGAGTTTGTTTAATTTCACCTTGTGTTATTCTAATATTTAAATAATATCTGCTTATTCTTATCTTAATAAAAGTGCAAATGCTTTAGAAAATAAAAATTCGCCCTCAATTGCAAAAAATGTAAAAAAATAACTTTCGTTTTAGAAAATGAAGTATTTTTGTCCAAAAAATCTCAGTACTGCAATAAATAATTTACTGGATAAAAGTGTTGCAAAAAAATACATCAACAGATCTGTGATCAAGTCGCTTAATAACGCGTTTTTACTACTTGTTCCAATTATTCTAAACTAAAAAAAAATATTAATACCTTAGGACTTTCCCTTCTTCAGCGAATTTCACATTGCACTTAGTAAAAAATGTACCATAATGAGCTAAATTGATATTTTTGTTTTTAATTTAGCTAATTATTTTTCATTGTTGGATTAGAATTTAATAAAAAAAATATAAAAAAGGACTTTACTGTTTCGTTTCCATGAAAACAAGGAGAATATAAATATATTTACAAAGTGGTCTCGCCTAGAGTTCTCCAGTTTAATGACCTCACTTTTAGTATCCGTGGATTGGTTTTTAAATTTACAGCAATTTCTCTTGGTTTAACAATTGCATGCTATGTACTGCTGTATATGCATAGAGTTTCAGTTAAACACCAATCCTTATCTTCAACTTAAATCATGGTTTGGAGAAGTTAAAGTATTATTTCTAAACGGTTGCAGTAAAAAATGTTATCACCAAAGAAATACACTCTTATACACAAACTTAGTTGTAGCTCCTGGAAGCCGTTATAATCCTTTTAAATGTGACATTGTTGGATTTTGTACACGTTATTTTACAGCCATAATTTTGGTATTAGTTTGTGCAATGCGTCATAATTTATTTATAGTCTTCAACTAGAATACTTTCGTGCACAGCGGATATGAACGCATCTTTAACTAATCTGTAAACCATATTGTTATGTACTATAGAAGTTTGTAGCTGCAAGATAATATAAAAAAAATTTCAAAACAGTTGCTGATACGTAACATAGTTCAATAGAGTAAATGGGATACTCTCACCCTACAGTTATTTCAATAAACCAATTTAAGAGCTTGACGATGACATTTAGTACTTTAAAAAGATTAGCAATAAATAGTGTAGGGGCTTAGTTGAGCTTCTGGAGCTGAAATGCATTTAATAAGTGATAACAAATCATACTTCAACCATTCCTACCGAATAACTGCTCCCAGTTCGTTAAGGTACTAATAAAATATTTTCAAATCAATCCACTAGCGAGATTTTGAGGTCGTTGGTTTTAATTTATTTTTATAAAATTTGAAGTTTGTTCTAAGTTTGTGTATATATCACAAAAGAAAGGATCATGCTCAAATTAAATCTGGAGCCTTCACTGATGAAACAGAACACAGGATATTCATCAAAGGTATTAATAGGCCTCTTTGTGTACTGAATTATATATATGGTATAGATAGTTCTCGGATCAAAAAAGGTGCTCAGAACTCAAACTAGTATCAATCCATAATCATCAACGTCTGAGCACTGCTACTCCATTAATTGAAGTTAAGTTTTGAATAACTTTTCTGACTTGAAATCCAGGTATGTCATATTATCCAAGCTCGACCCTTGACAATTTTTACCAATATCTTATTCTCTATAGATTTTCTTATATTTTGTCGCTGAAAGTCCCAAATCCAACACCCATAAAGATTTGCCATAGTCCCTCAGACGTTTGAGCACTTTTACTGCATTTTACGTTGTTTTGAAGTGCTGCTTGTGTTTAATAACATTTTATTTCGATAAAAATTAAGAGATCTTTAACCATCTAGTATTTAAACCTTAATACATACACTATTTTTTATTAAATAATTATTTAAATGGCATTTGAATAAATGCAGTTAAAAAAGTTTAAACTTATTATATCACTTACTATTTTTAAATATGTATATTGTTTAATTTTTTAACATAAAAATTGTTTATTTAATATTTTAAAAGAAAAATTAAGAATAAAGATACATTATTCTATTATATAGTATTCAACCATTTATCAGCCAAATTGTCTTTGGATCGTTTGTCACCATTCCTGTAGTTTAGAAGCAAAAATTGACGACAACCTTTTTTTAGTTTCTATATGTTGGCGTTTAGCTAAAAGATGAATCAATGTTTGGAACAGATAGTAGTGACAAATGAGAACTGTAAGTGGTATGGGGCAATTTTGGCTGGGTTTTTTAAGTCTAGCATTATAATCTGCAGCAATACGGGTCTTCGATTGACCATACAAGAATATCTTTTTTCCAAAGTAGCACGCATTCTGCCAAATTGCTGGCAATAAAGCTTGGTCCGATCTTTATTTAAATCGCCGGTGGAAAAATAGAAAATTTTGAAAATTGCTAGACAATTTTCTGCACTCATCAACCCTCTATTAAGCTAGCTCCGCATCTGTTGGCTTTGTCTAGCTTATGCAAGTGGAGCCTTATTTTCCATCGGAATATTCCAAGTTCACGTGATAATTGTAGGGGATGTTTCAGCAGCTTGAATTTAGATCTTTGATTACTATTGCCGTTGTGTTAATATTGGACCTTATAATTTTATAGAGTCTAATCAGCAGCACTGTACCTCAACTTCCAGTAATGCTGAAGAACAAACAAAATTTCAAGATTCTAATTGAGCATACTGCTAGTATTTTTAAATTCTAATTTTAATAAATCTTAAAACTACAATTTTTAATATGACGTGTGGCTCATATTTCGAGCACTTGCCACTGTTTTCATAAAATAAATACAGTTGTTAACATAGAAAAACATTTAAACAGAACTTGATGCTGTTCATACATATTTGAATATGCACTTACCTATCGCAATTACGTTTTCATATCTAAGCTTACTTAACTAAAAGTTGATGCGAGCATTAATTCCTCCAAGAAACTCTTCCGCTCTTACACACCATAAATCATCTATGTGTCGCCGCCGTACGAACTATCACTTAATAGTTAAAAGGCAAAAGCGCGCCGCCGGGACTAGGAGTTAATTATTCATAATTAATCAATGCGTTACTGACTTCATTTGCAAGTGAATTTTAAATCGGCCAGAAGTTGCGACTCGACTATAACTTATTTAGACAGCCTATTTAAGCAACGTGCAGCTTTTTGCGAGCTTTATTGCTTAACTAGCTAGTACTTCGCTTTAATAATCCGGCAGCTTTGATCAAGTAGCTGCTTCCTGGAACCTGTAATTATGTGCTAATATATTAGATCCCAAGTTTATAACTATAGAACCGATATACTGCATGAATTTGTATTAACATTTTGAGTCAAACTTTATTGCCCGGTTTCATGTAAGGCTTCATGAGACTACAAATGATTCTGCTTTGTGCGTAGGTAGCGCACTAGAAATGGCAAACATTCCTCCCTACTTATGCGAGATGCCCTTACCATGTTTCCCAGAAAAAATGTTCTCTAGGCAGGAATAATTCAATAGACGCTTAGTCGAAATCGTTGGTCGCATGCAAAATTTAAGAATATTTGGAAATCTAAGCTCCGTTTTCTTGCGGAAATGTTTCAGAGGAAATGTCACTTCTTTGTTTTGATATTTTTTGGATATAATGTTAGAGTAGATTTTGCTTTCTTTTAAATGTAAGATACTTCATAGTACTGTGTTGTATGCTATTTAATGCATAATGTGAATTCAAGTGGTTTCAATAAATGAATCATACAATCAGACGTGCTCTGTTCGTGGGCAACAAAGCATGAAGTTGACAACCTAAAATGGAATATTATCAAACAATAATTTTCGTAATTGCTTTTTTACGTGCAAGAAATAACTGATGACAGGAGTATATCACGCGCTATTAGCTTCCACTTAATCGATATAAATAACTTTACGTCATAACATTATTGTCTTATACATATTGCTTTATAACATGATATAACGATCATATAAGTTCACTATTATTAACTAATGGCATTGATACCGTAACTATTCTAATTTATGTTGGGTAGGTTACGACTTTATTGTTGTGGAGCAGCTCGTACATATCACTTTCATTAAACAAACTCGACTGTGTAAACCAATTAGAACTTGGTCGTACTATTACATTCTGGCAAAGTTCAAATATTTCATCTGTAGTTGGCTTAACTAATAGCAAAGTTGGTGCAACAAACCACGCATTTTACTTAAAATAATAAAGCTTTCGTTATAATAAAAAAAAATTAGTCTGGACCTTTCCAAATACTAAAATATCACAATTTGCTTGAATATTGTGCCTAACTTGTCCTACTTCGTTAACTTTTATCTCTATTGTCGTTTACAGCTATTAATAATTTTATAATTTTTCGACAGCTTAACATAATTATTGAGAAAATTTATGTGGCCTGTCCAAAAACTACTGAGATTAATTTTATAAAATTCGTTTAAGTAAAGATATGTTTTACATAGGGTAGGCCAAAAGTCACGCCGAGTGTTTAATAATCAATAACTTATTTGTTCAACAATTTTATTTCCTTTTAGCCATAAGTAACTATACAGTCTGGAAATTCAAATGCACTATACATAAAAAATTATATCTTTTAAATAGCCTCTATTTTCTGCTTCATAAAGAAGAGCTCTTCTGGAATGCATGCTTCATTAGAACTCTTAAAATTTCAAACTGTAGTTGTTTTCTGCACGAATGTTGTCTGTCAACTTTGCAAGAGTTTGAGGCATATTTATATAAATTATCTCTTTAAATCTAGGGTTGTCAAATCAGCCGATCTTGATGGTCAATTAATTTTAATTTTTTACGAAATTAACCAATTTCTTTAAAAACGCATTGTAGCTTTATCAGTTCTCCATTTACACTTATTTCATTACCGGCGTCGTCTTCGAAAAAGTAATGTCAAACAAACAATTATGGACATTGTGTTTTTAAATGGGTGAAGTAATAGGTGTGCAAGTAGAAACTCGGCTCTGAAGTTAGTTGTTTTAAAAGACACACTCGAACGAAGCTCATTCGCCCGCCGTTTTGGATGCGTGTAGCTTAGTCATTTCTGTTTTTATGACATAAGTTTCAGTCATTTACAAGCTGTCATTCTGTGTGTATCAATTTTATAAGAAATGGATGTTGATAGACAACATTTACGCCATTGTTTTCTATTCTGCTTTCAAATGAAAAACATGCTGGTCAAGCTATGGAATTGACTACTTCAGCTTTGGGTGAACATTTTGTGAGTCATTCAGGAGTAAAAAAGTACTTTGCAAGATTTTGTGATACAAATTCTAGTCTTGAGATCCAGGTGCAGTAAAAAAATTTGAAAGCGAAAAACTTTATGTTTTACTGGATAAAAATCTATGTCAAACTCAAGAAAATATTGCAGAACAATTAGGAGCTACTCACCAAGCAATATTACTTCGATTGCATACAATGATAAAGATACAGAAGGAAGGAAAATGAGTTTCTCATAAACTAACGGAAGAAAACAAAAAAGAGTTGACATTTGCATGAATTTGATTTCTTGGTATAAAAGAAAATGTTTTGCATAAAATCATTGTGATAAAAAGTGGATTTTGTTCGACAATCCTAAACGCAGAAAAGTATGGGTTGATTTAGGCCAGCCATCAACATCAGTTACAAAAACGAATATTTATGCCAAGAAAGTGTTACTGTGTGTCTGGTGGGATTGGAAAAGTCATTTACTACGAGCTTCTGAAACCTGGTCAAACTGTTACAGCTAAACGTTACCAGGACCAACTGATCAATTTAAGTGATGCTCTGGAGGAAAAAACCATTTAAGATTCAAGGAAGGCGGAAAGTGATATGGCTGCGTGACAACCCTCGTCCACATATAACAGAATCGACTTAGGAACTCATCGTCTCTTTAGGCTGGAAAGTTGTCCAGCGTGCGGCGTATTCTCCAGATTTGGCTCCTTTTGAATACCCCTTATTCAGATTGATACCGTAATATTTGAAAGACCAGCGTTTCACGAAAGTTGAAGATATGCGAAAATATCTAGATTACTATTTTGCTTCATAACCATTTTTTCCTATCTCTAAGACATTTATTATCTACCCGATAAATGGCAGAAGACCGTAGATAGTAATTGCGAATATTTCGATTATTAATTTTGTAACAAAATGTAAATTTGTATGCTTACAAAATTCTTTTGGCTCAAGAACTGAAGCCTACTGACCAAGCACAGCAAAGAGACTTCATTGAATGTATTATAGAACAAGTGGATGCTGATTTTTCGGACAAAATCATTTTCAGCGATAGGACTCATTTTCATCGTCAAAGTTGACGAATTTTCGGTTCAGAAAATCCACTAGTGATTGTTGAACAACAAATGCATCCACAAAGTGTCACTGTTTGGTGCGAATTTTGGACTGGATTCATCATCGGACCATTCTTCTTCGAAAATGCGGCTGATCAGGTAATAACAGATAATTTGCTTGCTATAGAGACATGATAATCCAGTTTTTTGTGCCTAAGTTGCAAGATATGGATGTAGACGACATGTGGTTTCAACAAGACGGTGTCACATGCCATACAGCCTACGAAACAATTTAATTACTACATCAGTCATTTCCTGGTCGTGTAATTTTTCGTTTTGATGATCAAAATCGGCCGCCCTGATTATACGCCGTTTGACTTCTTTTTGGGTTTTTGAAGTCTAAGGTTTATGTCAACAAGCCCATGACCATCCTCGCCTTGAAGGAGAAAATTAAGCGCTGTATCAACGATATTCAGCTACATTTATTTAAATAGAAAATTTCACAAAAGAGTGCGCATATGCCAGCAAATCCGTGGAGGCCACTTACCCGGTATTCCATTACATACGTAATCCTATACTGTATACTTTAAGAATCATGAGTTGTGTTTTATAGAGATACAACTTTATCGAGTTTGGCATATCTCTTCCAGGTTGATGTTCCTGTTCTTCATTCACATTTCCTTGACACGTAGTCGTTGTTGTCTTGTTTGCTAACAGAACATGATCTACCGAAACTTGAAGAGTCATGCACACTATCCTGCTCCATAAAACGTTAAACTAAAAGACGAATCGTCTATTCGTTAGCTCATTGTATGGCAGTGATTTTCAAAATAAAATCGGACAATTGTGGTGCGCTGTGAGAATCGTATATTGTTCTACAATGAATTCTCCGTATCTTGACTGAAATTCCCAAAACAAAAATATTGTAAGGAAAACCTTTAAAACCCCCCGAGTAACTTTTGAGCAACCCTATATACGTTTAATATTATTCAAACTAATATCCTTTAGCATCAATATATCGTTGGAAGGCCTGAAAATCCTAAACTGGAATGTCTAACATAGGGCTCGTTACAGCAACCTGCACATTTTTAACAAACGCAAAATTGTGTCCTTTTGATTTGATTGATTGGATTTGAGATTTTGATCTTCCTTGTGTTTTTTGGCTAGAACTTTGAAAACCTGTTCAATCGTAATTATTTTTTGCACAATAGATTTTTTAAGTTCTGCGTTGTCTGCAATCAATCTAACATTCAAAAGTCGGCCAGAGTCTAAAAACGCTTTCAGTTTAGTCACATTGTCTGAAGTATAAAACGTTGATGGGTTCCTTGTCCGTTGCTCGCCATCGATGTCCTTTTTTTCTTCTCTAAACGCTGTTTAACCTAAACATTTATGTTTTCAACAAAACATTCTTTCTGTAAGTAAGCGTCTCGGTTACAGACTACATCTCTTATCACTGTTTGACATAGCTCTAACAGTTGCCCACGGTGGAAAAAGTTAGCACTTTGTAAAGGCTGAAACGCAAAAATAGCCGGGTCAGGCTATTTATCCGATTGTCAGTCCCGAAGACTCTGGCCCAGACCCTTTTGTTTGGCCCAAGGAAACCACTCTCACTACGTTCTAAACACACATGGTATATAAATATTAAATTATAAAAAGCACATTGCAAAAAGATTATTTTTAATACTAAATCGTGTGATGGCAGCGAACTAACAAAGCGTTTTTTGCAATATATTTTTAATATGTTACCAAAAAAAAATAGTATTAAAGAAATTATAGGCTTCCTCCAATAAAATATTTTAAACTAAATTGCCTAAAGAGTCACATTGCATTTCTTAGTCTCAGATAATTGAATTATTTGTAACAAGTAATATAAAACCCGCATTAAGTAAAAAGTAATTTTATAAAAACTCCATTTATATTGCGCTTTTTTGAAATTTTAAATAAATAAGGGTATCAAGGCATAATTTAATAACAAAAATTTCTGCTTTCATCTGTTTGACTTATTATGTTCTAAAAATATGGATGGCTCATTTTAAATGTTTACCAGCAGAAACGTTATTTGTTCAATTAGTACGTATATTTACTGTAGCATAAATAAAACAAAATTTGGGGCGTTTTTTTATTTATTTTTATCAGTACGTAAATTTATACAGTTTTATACCATAGAACTGTTTTAATTAAACTGCTTTGTTGGTCAGATTTCATAGAACCTCTTAGACAATGCCGATTTTTTACTTATATTGAAATCACTTATTTTAATTATGCAAAAAATATGTTTAAATCTTAAAAATGAATTATAGTACATTTACTTCGAAAGTAAATTTAATTATCTTGTTCCATATTAAAAAACATTTCGTTAACGATCGATATTTTTGAAAAGGTTTGTGGTTATAGCTAACAAATTAAATATACACTTCATTCTCTTGTAAACCTTGAATTTTTTGTATGCGTATCACTTTACCACCTTAAGTGTGTTACGCAACTTAGCATTTTTGCTGTAATATCCACTATATTTCTTTACATGAGCATGTTTTGCGACTCTTTATTGCTAAAGTAAAAGCAATATGTGAAATTGAGTCCTTCTTCCTAATGCACAAATTATAATTTGAAGGCAATATACAACAAGTTGATCCACACAGCTTGTAGCCAACTTTGTAAGCTTTCATTCCTTAAGAACCTAAAACTAAGGATTCGTTCCTTATTTATCCATTTTCTAAATAAGTTTTTTTTTTGTCATAATTGCAATCTTGTATGCAAGGCAGTATATATTTATTTATTGACTAATTGAATAATTACAGTCTGTTCTAGAAGGACAATACGTAAACGTATAAGATGTATAAGACAGAATGTACAAGATATTGACATAAGTGAGACTGTCCCCATCGTCAGCCTCTACAACTTACTTAAGATTATTATAATTTTGAATTTAATTTGCATGATTAAATCCGATTTAATCTTTCAACATACGGCTGAATAAGAAGGTCTGTATTGAAAACAGTTGGGGTTTGTTGAATTGTGTTAGGTTACGACTTCTTTTTGTATGGTTGGTATTTTTAGGTCATGTACTACGGCATATTACACACAACTCGCAGAAGCTTTGATTAAAAGTGTCGTATTCTCTGGATATTAGACTTGAAGGTCGAGTTTCTTGCCTGGATACCCTAAATACAGATTGATTTAGTATGGCTTTGCACAGCACTTTTTAGGCTCTTTCTGTTTAAAAATATCTTAGGATAGGTAAGGTCTAGATAAAGTCGTTTTTTAAACGTCAAGTCACTGTCCAGGTGACATCTGAGCCATTTTTCGCCTTGCCTTTGTGGAACTGGAACGTTATTTAACATTATTTCAGTGCTGTGAAGATGTTCTTATAGCAACAACGAAACAAAGGCAGGATTTTGACTAGAAAACAATATGTTCTAGTCGTTGACAAAAGTAACAATGGCTGTATTTATAGTTTTCTGAAAATTGGCTGTATGTGGAGGTACAAAATAGGGCTAGGGATACTTCCATGTAGGAGTCTAGATCATATTTTATATTCTACTAATTTTTGATTTCGTAAACGAATCTTACTATACCTTTTTAAATATCTTGGAGACATTAAAGAACACAACAAGGTAGTACCTTTTGTTCTCTAAATTATATTTTACATTCTTCGCAACAAGGTGGTGGAATGTTCCTAGTGAATGGTGATTTTTAACGTTCTTTTTTATAGGTGGGTTTTAACCTGACTACCAATAATAAGCTGCTCCTGTAAGATCTCTTTTTGAGAATTAAATCGGTATTAGATATATCTTTTAAGGCCTGATTGGGAGTTTAATTTTGAAGACAGTATCATTTCGTTGATATGAAATTGCAAATCGCAGAAGATTAGGAACATAAGGACCCTTTACCTTTATTTTAATTTTTATAAACTGAACTGTTAAAATGGGTGGCAGAGATGGTTTATAGAAATCCCTTAATGGCATAGTTTTTGCCTTCATTAATTGTTTGGTGACTCAACTCTAATTTGCTTGTCTATAAAACCCCTTGTAATTTAACATTTCCTTTCTTTAATACTTTCTTTAAGAAAATTGGTCCGGTTTGTGTGTTCTACTATAGTGCCCATATCATTTTCTGTTTAAATAAAATTTTAAATTAGATATCTTGCCAGGGTAACTCAAACTGCCCTTGAAGTGTCTTGATTAGTCAAAAACGGTAAAATATCTTTATTTTTGACTCAAGAGTCGAAGATAACTAAGAATGGTATACACCCTGAAGGAAGGTCTTGAAACACAAAAATCTATTATATCAGTCGTTTTGTTCTTATATGTATATCAATATATTGGATATACGGATCATATTGTTGCTTATTATAGTCTGATAAAGTTGCCTTCTACAGATGCTCTGGGTCTGACGCCCTGGTACTGATGCTTAGAAACCTCTAGCTATAAATTTCGGTCCAAGGACAAAGATCTGTTTTCTACTGATACAACAGTGGATTATAGTATGCGTTGTTCGTAATTTGGTAATTTTGTAGTACCGTACGCCTTTTTGCTAATAATGGTTGTGCTCCTGCGGAGTGTTTCCATTAGGTGTTGAGTAAAATAAATTGTTTATTTAAACATTTTATAAAGCTTTTGTCTGTTATGTGGACTTCTAAAATTAATTTATCATTTTGTGATTTATAAGAATAGTGTTTACTTATCGATCATGATTTATCAGCTATATTGAGTTCGTTATTATCAATTACATTATTTCTTTAATCATAGCGGTAAGATCAAGCACCTTGTTTTGATTATTTTGATTATTATTTGACTGCTTATGCAAAGCGGCATATGTATGGTAGTTTTGGTTTTCTAATTCTTTGTTATTTGTTCTTGCTTTTTGGATTGTCTCTCACTAAAAGACATTATTTCTTTGTAGTTGTTTATATATGTAACAGCCCAGTTTTCACCGGAATTGGCGCATTTTTTGTTATTTATGCGCTCCTTTCGAAAGCACAGTTGTGTGACATGATAGCCAGTACATTTTACAAAAGGATTGTATTATTTTCAGTATTTATTTGGAGATTCAAGTTTTACGTCAGAATTCAATAGTTTTGTGATATTATAAATCTTTATTGCTTGACTATACTGGAGTCGTGTCTTTGTCTTCTTTTGTCTAATTTTAGACAGATTTATCACTTCGTGTTTTAATTCTTTAAAATGCCTTTCTTGATTGGGTTTAGTTCGGATGAAGAACGGGGTTACGAGTAACTATACTTAAAGCATCACTTTTTTTTGAGATGCTAATTGTGAAATTTGGTATCTTTCTCTATTTATGCTTTGTGACTAATGAGCAATGTTTAGAGTTGAATTTTTACTTACCCATTATTTGGACTTTTCCATTTATGTTTTTTACATCATTTAAAAGTTTTATAAATTACACTCTCGATACAAAAATTGAGGTTGGTTTGTTTGGTTTTATTGCAGTCTTGGAGTCTTCTCCTTTCTTTTCATCTACTTCTGTATTATCTAGGCCACTGAATTTATTTACATGGATAATTGGTTTATTTAGCCAATAATCCTTAGGAGTGGTATGTTTGAGTACCCTTCTACTTATAGTCCGTTTATTCCGCACCATCCTTTTGGAAAAGATATGAATCTGCTCGATGAATACATGCAATAGCAGGTTTGTTTATACTCGGTGACTGTTGCCTTTGTTGTGTAAGAACATGAAATAAAATTTTTTTAACGTCAGTGCTTGCGTGAGGTAAAACACCATTTTTCTGTTGTCACATTAGGTAGGTAAATTTGTTTGCAATACCTATCACCTGATAAAATTGTTTTAATGATAATTAGGCACATTTTTAGGTTTATATTTTTTGATCAGTTGAGCTAGTGTTAATTTAATTATGAGACTTACTTTTAATAATAAAGTAAAATTTTACTTATTAGGGACATAACAGTTGTTCAGTTTTCCACCAATTTAAGTGCTGCGGCACTATGAGTAGCCTTATTAAATCTCCCCTCAACGCTTTTTTTGGCATTACCTTAAAGGTAACGTTCTTCCAATTATTTTGCAATAATAAAACGATTCCTAATTTTCTGTTGCCTTAAATAACATTGTCTCTGACTAAATAACAAAACATGCTTTACTCATGCAAGAAATTAGTTTCTTCGGTCCATTCTCTCTTATCCGTTCATCTAAGTTACCTCCGACTTTAATGTACAAGTACTCTATCAAATGTAGGAAGCATTAATTATAAATTGCATGGATGATACCGTTGATGATATGGAAAGCAATTCCGTCACGCCAATGGATCTACTAAACTTTAAGATCTATTGCTTTATTTTTTTTGTTAAGTTTAATGTCTACCGATTATGAAGATTGATTCTAATTTAAGACTTTCTTATCTTTGGCTACTACTTGAGTACTAAGCAACATCAAGAATACATGAAAGAAGTTGTTCTTAGTTCAATGTAAAGTTAAAAATTGTAATGACTCTTTCATGAGAATGAACTTGTTCTGGGTTTCTTATTTTGTATAATATATTTTTAGTTTTTATGACGATTTACCTCTATCGCAATATAACGCTGCTATAGTATGTAATATATTATTGGTATAACTACTTTTTCTGTCCATGGTTCATAGTAAAAAATCAGTAATACAGGAGGTTTCTAATTCCTGATAGTTCGGAATTATTTTTTTTTAATCTGAAAATTTTTTGATGCACAGTTATAGTTATTTTAGATTAATATTCACTTACTATTCTGTGTTATTTCACTACCATTCTTGTACGTCCTCCTTAAAATATTTTAGCTCCCTTACAGGGCCGTTCATTTTCTTCTAGATAATAATTTATTTGGTGAAGAAGGTACCAGTATATGTGTTAGTTTTCTACACAGCATTGTGTAAAGATTACCTTTAAATATCTGTATTTACCAGTTTTGAAAGCATTTATAACGTTTGGTTCTGGTTTGTAGGATGTAAAATACCTAACATAAGTGTATAAATATCAAGGATGTTAAACAGCACATAACCATTGTAGGGTTAAATTATTTTTTTACAGCTGAATAATCTTTTTTTTTATTCTGTACCTTTCCAAATAAAATAAACAATTAAGAACAAATCAGTAAATTGAAGAAATATACTTAAGATAGCTGTTACTATAAAAAAATGTAGATTCACAATTGATAATTTACAGTTCGGATTTAGAAATGGATTTTGAGATTAGAGATGCAGTTAGCAATAAAATTGCAAAGAAATTTAAAAGCCGATATCTGTGTGTTCCATAAATTTCTAGAATGATTTTGATAATTTTCAACATCAGAAAATTATGAAATCATTGCAAGAGGTTAGACTAAGCGGATGTAAATTAATAAAAAGAAAATCATAATTAATATAAAATATGCAAATGACTATGTTGCACTGGTTAAGACTTCTAGTCAACTTAACAGAGAAGATAAAAAGACGGGACCAAAAATAAAGTCGGAACAACTAAATTCATGGTTATTAGCAACTTTATAATTACTGACCAACTATTAATAGTAAATTTATTAAAAACGTTAATAGGATGTGGGTTGCTACATAAACAAATGAACTAGATCAAAATAGAAAACAAAAGCTAGAATAGAAATGGCAAGAAACACGTTTATTAAATATAAATCTCTGTTATGCCACAATCACCTACAATTCACAATTAAATTAAAACTCAATAAATACTATATGTTGTAAACAATGGTGTGCAATATGGAGGATTGGACATTAAAAAAGAAAATAAATAATATTGAAGTGTTCGAAGTGTTTAATAGATAGTCAAGATAAGTAAAAATGAAATACCGAAAATAATGTGCACGGTGAGAGAACTAAACAGAAACATCAAAAGGGAGAAAACGGCACATATTCTCAGAAACAATAGATATAAACTCTCGAGAATCATTGTTAAAAGAAGAACACATAAAAGGGGACTAGTGCATAGAAAATAAATGTTCTTATTATGTAATAGCTGTAATCGGACGGGATTGACTGCAGGCCAACTCTTTAAATTAACTGAAGACAGAGATCAATTCGATAAAGTGGTAGACAAGCTCTAAAAACCAAGAAGGGACATAAGAAGAAAATTATGTTGCAATAAATCTTTTGTCATATAATGCTTTTGTATCAAAGTTGTCTAAATTGCTTATAGATAAAGTGTACAGAGTTTTAATTCAGTTTTATTATTTGTATCTAATCAGCTTAATGTGAGAGACGATGAAGTAAAACAATAAATTTTTATATTTTGAAAACTGGTACAGAGTTGGGTTTTAGTGTTATTTATTTTGAAAAGACAAGAATATTGTTAAGTTTTATTACTATAAGAGTGGCTTCATTGGAAGTCCCTCCTACGTGTTATACTGCGTGGATAATACATAGGTATAAATTTAAAAATTCAGTATTGGAAAAGTATAAATGATAAAAATTTTATTCTTTCGTTGTTTTGAAGAGGAAAGTATGCGGTTCAATGTATAATATTTTCAAAGCGCTTTCGTCAGATTCTATCACGTGACGGAGTTTCAAATAACAAAATGCGCAATTTCACAAGTTATGTGGGATGGCTAAGATCTCTTCGGCGATTTGATTCTTGAGCTCATCGATGTTGTTCGGTTTTGGAATATCCACTCTGTTGTTTAAATAACCCCATAAAAAAGTCACGAGGGTTGAGGTCGGGCTATTCGATACCCCCTCCTATTTTTCGGGGTGCATCCAGGGCAACAAGCTTATGCCCAAACATTTCAGCCAAAAGAGCAAAGTTGCCTCAGTTCGATGAGCTGTAGCGCCACCTTGTTGGAATCTGGTTGATCTTCCTTTTAGGTTAGCGATTGGGATGAACTTTTCGAGTACCTCTTCCCGGTAAACGGACTCATTCACTTATCTTGTCAGAAAAAATGGTTCGATGATTTCATGGTAAGAGTGTGCACACCAGGCACAGACATTTTGAGAGTCCAGGAGGCGTACCATCCTCAAATGGAGATTTTATGAGCCCAAATAGCGGTGATTTTGCTTATTGACATAGCCTTAGAGCTCGAAATATGCTTCAAATGTGAAGTGGATGTAATTGATGTCAATCTGCTTCTCGTCAAATAATATCAGAACTTAATTTGGAAAGTCACGCTACCTCTCAATATTGACCGTGGTAAGCGGCTGTTGAATCTGAATTTCGTATGTAAACAAATTCAGATCCTGGTGCAGCATCTTGAGGACGCTCGATTGACTCATTGCAAGAGTTCTGGACGACGTAGTGGGCTCTTCTTAGAATAAGGCACTCGCCCCCTCCATAACCTCAGGTGGTTACAGTGACCTGGACGACCTGTCATCCCCTCCTTGTCGTCTAGTAAAGCTCCCAGTCTTTCAAACTTATCGACTGTTCTACTTTAATGGTAAAAATAAAAATTAGTAATTTAAAAAATAATTTTTACCTTGCTATGGTGGCCACGGCAATGTGGTTCCTCCCGAAATGGGTGTGGAACTTACTAAGTGGCGCTGTAGCCAATTCGCCATTTTGATAGAAGGCCTTGACCATTAAGACCCCTTGGTCCGTCCGGTAAATAGTTCTCGCAAACGCTATTAATTTTGATTTCAATGTTTCTAAACAAAACCTTAAACCTCTAACAACAACTAATATTGCGTTTAAGCCTAAAAACACAATAAAGGCAAGGAAATCATATTTATCGTATCATAAAATTTACCCTGTACTAGTAGTAGATTATGTTTATTTATATTGTTATACCAATTACTTATTGTCCACATAGGAAAGACTAAGCAAAAGGAGTTAATAAAAAAAATTAATAATGGTAAGTAGAAAAATTAGGTCAAACAAAAAGAGAAATAGATAAAAAATGATCAAGACACTCACAGTTTAAAATTAATTAGACGATTGAGTAATTTGGAAAGAATACCTAAAGCTAGAACGTCTTAAAACTAGAAGGAAACAATTTAAAAAAACTTAAAAAAGAGAAGCAAAAAATAATAAATATAAAATTTTATCAGCTTTTAAAAGATAGAAAAACGTGGTAGTTACGAAAATTACAAATAGGCTTTTAAAAACGGAATAAACTAAAGAAAAAAGCAGATAAAGTGAAGTAGGAATAGAAATTTGAGTATTAATTAAATTGTTGTCTACCCTAACCTTCTGAAGTTGGTTTCGATGTCTGACTACATTTTCTTGCAAATAAAAATGTTCTTTGTTTATGATGGAATATATATTTTTGCTTTTTTTACTTTTACCTAAATTCTTTTAATTAGATATTATTAATTTATGAATAAAAGCTCCAAGGATAACACATTCTAACTTTTACCACTTGAGCCATTTCAATTTTTTTATGAAAATCTGGGCACCAGCCGAACAATTATTTTAGAAGTGTATGTGCGAGCAGCAAAAATTGATGTTTTTTTAATTAAAATGTGCTCCTCGTTGTCGGGCGTCGTAATCTCTCTAAAACACCACGTGCGTATATTGTTTGCTCCCGGAGGATTAGAACGCACAATCTCCCTATATCACAATCTCCCCCAGTTGTCAAAGCAGGCCTCCGCACCTCTCGGTGCTTTCTCCGAGGTGCGCTCGCAAAAACAGCGCACGGCGAGCCCTTGCAGGCAAATCCCCGATGCAATATTAATGCCCTTAGAGAGGGTTTTCATGTGCTTGCATACATCAGTGTCGAACACACGGCTAATGGAGAGATGGGGCGGGATAATAATGAGCCGCGGACACGGCGAATGCACCCTTTCATCACCTGGCGGTATCGTAATGCTCGTGGTGTTCTGCCGAGCGCCTCGAGCGTGGAGGTATCGACAGAGCCGATGGTATGCAGCATGCATCGAGGTGTCGACAGCTATATTATGCCCTGCATGGCAGCGAGCTAAAGATGCCGCATCTTTGTTATAAATAGTCTGGGGCGCTTCCGGATTAGTTGCTTTGTATTCAGTATAGCCTAGCATATCAAACTACTCGGTTCTGGTTATATTTATTATAAAAGTGAATGCTTGCATTTGTAACTCCAGTTTTTACTTACCAAACAAAAGGTATCGCGCTTTATTTATTGCAAATTTAAATGTGTGAATTGGGGATATTTTTAGGTTTAACTTTATTATAGCACATTTTGTAAAGGCAAAAATACTTAAGAAAGGTCTATCGTTTTTTGTATTATTATTTTAATTATCTGTGAATAATTCTTTTTAAGATTATTTAAGCAAAAATTTGATTTTAAGTTCTTATAACACTTAAAACTTTAATCACACGTTAATAGGTTTTACATATTAGATTTGAATGTTCTTTTTCAAGATGAATAACAAAAATAAGTATTCTATCTGTTCTTATTACTTTTAGGCTTATTTGATGCTGAAGCATATCTATTTAGGAAGGATTTTGTTTTGCAAAATTAAAATTAAAAATTTATTAAATCAGGGTCTCTGAAACATCCGCTATCATAAATAATGAGTATATATTTGTTTATATGTATAGGTTATCTTAAGTTTCAGTAAAGAGGTTGACTTGTTCAAATGATTAACTAAACAACAATCTTTTTCGTCTTTAAAAAAACTCTTAGAAACTTTGTACTTGTTTATTTCTGACAGTGTACAAACAAACAACTTGACAACTATACTCGACAAATTCTAAAGGTGGAATGCAAATGGAATGAACGAATATATTTTAAAGTAAAGACTATTCGGTAATGGGGGGTTGATACTTATGCTCTAGGTCAAGATTATTTCCGGTATATTGAGAAATACCTTAATTGCACCACTAAATATCTTCACAATAGAAAAAATGCAAAAGATAATAAAGTATCACTTAAGGAGAGTACGAATGAATTAACAACTACGGTAATTTATATACATTAAATCCACAATAATGAACATGATGGTTAACAGAAAGTTACTGCTTAGGACGCTTTCACTTATGAACATATCGCGCCCTTGAAACCACTTCATCTGCTTCAATGATGTTGTTTGTCTTCTAAGGAAGAAGACTTAACTGTATGTTCCGGTAGGTGTACGAATTGTAGCTGCTCGTATGACGCCATCTTGTTCGGGGCGAATTTTTTTTATTTGACCTGCAGACTACTGTAATGGAGGCAGGTTGTCCTCTCGCAGGAATACCAAATCACCAACCATTAAGTTATGCACATCCGGTTGCTGCCACTTAACTCTTTGGTGTAATGTGTGTATATACACCTTGTACCATCCGGACCAGAAGTGTTGTCGCAATTGTTCAACAAATTGCCATCTTGATAGCGCGTTCAACCTCCAGATGTTAAATGTTAGGCTCTCTATTAGTCAGCAGTGATCACCAGTAAGAAATGAGCCAGAGATAGAAAGAGTGTTTGTTAGGGTCATTGGATAGAACAATTAAAGGACGGGAATTTAAAATAGTCTCTATTTGAGTAACTAGCGTATTTAATTCTAAAAACGTTAATTTTGCGTTTTGCGTGATTTTGAACATACGATTTTTTATTGATTTTGTTGCAGCCTCCCAGAGGCCTCCAAAATAAGGAGACCGAGACGAAATAAAATGCCAAGTTATGTTTCCTTGTGCTAAAAAGGTTGCCACTGCATTCTGATTTTGAAAATGATCGTACAGGATTTTTATGCCTTCCTGGCAATGTAAGCCTTTCTAATTTTTTTTGATCGTTTGCCTCCTTCCTGTGTAAGATATGGTACCAAAATCAACCCTACAAATATTGAAAGGTTGACTTTGTTTGATGCGATTTGAAAGTAAATTGCCCATTTATGGCTGAAAGCTTGATGAATTCAGTTTAAAATAAATTAAATAATTATAAATGACTTGTTTGACAGCATTACGGGTATTATAATCCAATATTTATTTCGTATTATGCTGATAGTTCCGGAAATATCTGGGTGTAAATGTTTTTCGTGTTCATGTTTAATTAGTAATTTTGTTATTCTATGACTGTCCGGAAGTAAATATGGATGCCTTTGGTCATATGGCATGTCAAAGTGTGAAGTCTTACCACCTACTCTTAATAATTTATTTTCATCAAGAAAGGGAGCTAATCTTAATAATTTTGATTGTGTATTAGTTTTCTTGCATTAATTAAATTATTGATATCTGAAGAAAAGAACTCAAGTTGAATCGCCTGTATCAATGATTGCATAGCCAATGCAATTTCTTTAGCTTGCAAGAAACCTACAATTTCTTGACCTTTAAGTTATTTACGAAAAGAATACAATAAGCTAAGATTATAACAATTTTTGAGAAGTTTGGTGATTTTGATATTAACAAATTAATAAAAGATGTTTTGGGAATAGCAACATTGGAAGCGATTATTTCACTTTTAATTACAGGAAATTGAGTTGGTATTGTTTCAGCTATTTGCTCGATACCCAATTATCCATTGTTTGTTGCAACCACTGTGGGCCATGCCACTATATACAGTTATTTATTAAGTCTCTAGAGTTTAGTCCCCTCGATATTAAGTCGGCGGGATTTTCTGCAGACTTAACGGAATTCCAATTAGTAATGTTAGTACTTTATTGAATATCTCCAACGCGATGAAAGATTTTAGCCAAGTTAAGCATATTTGGGAGTCTGTCGAATAATAAATAGCGTCCTTTGGTATTTTTAAATTATTATAAATGGTTTCGCCTAACTGAGCTAATAAGAATGCACCGCATAACTCTAATCGAAGTAGGGAAATAATTTTTATTGGAGCTACTCTCGATTTTACGCATAATAAATGGCTATATATATATATATATATATATATATATAAACATGCAATTCTATTTTAGATTACCTGTGCCTAACATGATTTGATTAATTAAAGGACGCTCATCTATGTATTTTTCCCAAATAGTAAAAATTTCTTGTGGTACTGATTTGTTCCAAGATAATTTTAAAGCCTACAATTGCTTTTAATTTTTGTACGTATGGTTGTGGGACCAAATAAACCCATGGCATCAAATATTTCTGCCGTTTGAGTAAGAATGGTACGTTTTGTGTTTTTTAGTACTTTTTATATTAATAAGGAAAGAAAGTACATCCAGATCAGGATTCCAATGGATTCCTAAAGTTTTGATGCTTGAATTTTCATCGACTTTACACTTTGATGCTCACTTGCAAATGTTTCCATAACTTGTTTTGAATTTGATGCCCATCTACATAAATTAAATTTCCCCTTTGCTAACAACGACGTTAATTCTTTCTTTATAAAAATTGCCTCTTCTTCCTGCACCTCTAATAAAGTCATCGACGTAGGATTTCACTTATCAAAGGGTTATTTGCCGCTTCTTCTAAGGCGACTTGTTTTAAACATCGAATTGCCTTATACATGTCGGTTTGGTACCATATGTTACAGTCAACAACTCGAAGATTCCTGTTTCTTCCGATGGGTCCCCCCGCCACAAAATTCTTTGTAATTTTATTTGAGAAGGCTCCACTTGCACCTGCCAATACATTTTCTTTCTGCCGTTACAGCGATTTTGTACGTTCTAATTCGTATAATTGTGAAAAATAAACCTGGTTGTATTGTCGACCCAGTAAAGAATCTGTTTTAACGGAACCGTCAAACACAACTCTTAATTTAGTGGTAGCGCTGAATTAATTTTTTACGCCATGGTGTGGAAGATTAAAGGTAGTTTTATTGGAAGTTTTATATTGATAGATTTATCGATTCGCCGTATGTGGCCTAACGATAAATATTCCGCTAGAAAGTTTATATATTCTATTTTTAATTGGGGATCTTTGGCGAACCTTTGTTCTAAAGATAATAGTTTATTAGCTATTTTGAATAAATCTCCTAGAGGTGGAGGATTAGGTTTAATTGGTAAAGATGCGATGAATCTTTCGTGTGGAGCTCTTTTGTGTGTTAATAAAATATGTTTCACAATATTGATCATCGGGAGATGATCCTAGCGAATTGATTCTATTCCCCAAAATTTCGTTAAACTATCATTTAGTTCGGTTAAATTACTTTAATATTAGTTGTAATTGAGTTACTAATAGATTTCTCCTTGGTGTGATCCATTGGACCTGATACAATCCAACCTAATTGGGTGTTTTAAAGTATTGGTTGATTTTTCGATTTACGAACACAAGTGTAAAAAATAATTTTGCTCCAATTAAAATGTCGATTTTAATTGGAATGAAAAAATTAGTCTATTAATTTTATATTGGACAGTGCATTAACAAAATTTCGTTGTATGGGATTAGAAGCTAGACCTTTAGTAATTTCAGGTAAAATTAGACAGTCAATCTCACAGGTATAATTAATAATTCTACTTTTAATTGAATCTTCGGTAGATTTAAATGAAGTATCTCAGTTTTGAAAAAGGTGTAAGATAATTTTAATCATGTGGTTAGGTAGTTTTTTATTTTGTGGATTACTAGAATATTAATAGGATATAAGGTGTAATTAGCAAGATCGTGTTTATGTAAATAATAACGCGCTTTAATAACACGGGTTTAATCTGTTTACTTTTAATTACTGGGTTATTACCGTAAATATTAAAGTATTTTATATTTTAGCAACAAACATAGTTTGTGTACTGGTGAAAATTGACGAAAATGTATGTAACTAACCCGAAAGTAGTACGCTCTATAATATAAAAATACAAATACAATAAAAAAACTATATGTTGATTAAAAATAGCACTAGCTTCGGTTCTTTTTGATTAAATACTTTAGGATTTTATGCATATTGCGTAAGCTTTTTTCCACTGTAAGCCCGATACGTTTCATTCTAAGATCGCCTCTGAAAATTTTACACACTTCAACTCACCTCCTAATTGTTGATCTTTATTAATTATGGCCTGTAGGCTTTTAACATTTTGTTTTTTAGAACATGAGTTACTTTCAACATAATTTATTCTAATAGCTTCTGCGGACAAATATTCTAATTTCGCATAAAATTCGTTTTACTCACTCTCTTTATTACAAATACAACAATCAGATATTGCATACGCTCATTGACATTGAAAGGTCATCTTTATTTGCGCATGTACATTACACTTTTATTAATATTTACTCGATACTTGCGAGTCAAACTCGTATTTTCAAATTGTTATTTTAAAAAAAAAATTACAAAATAGTGACTTCACTTTTAAATTAGTGTTTGCAACATGTAGTACAATATAAATTATTAAAGTGTGCTCCATATATTTTGAACTTTAAAAAGCTCACGTAATAGTACTAGTCAATGAGGAAGCGGCCGCGTAATTTAAAAATAAGAGCAGCTGTTGGATATCCAATTTTTATTAAAAACATCAAAGGAGAATTCTTTTTATATAAAGGTTGATGTTATATGCTGCAGGTTGAAGTATTTGTGGGCGTTTAAAGGCGGCCTGGAAACTTGATTAAAATTTAACATCCTGTTCTATTCTTAATAAAAGTTTTGAAAGAATCTCGATAAACTTTCTAGAATACAGCAAACGGCACGCTTTTAAAAAAATGTTCAAAAACCTTATTTCCTAGTATTTAACAAGGATATGAAGCACATATATAATTTAGTTGCGGTCGGTTTCACCGAAGCAAAACTTATGAATAATAAATTAATTACAAGTGTCTGTATAGCTACTTTTATGTTTCGTGTTGTTTCCGAAGAACTAACTACTTTTGTAGTTTTGTAAGCAAATTGGGGGATTAAATGCTACTAAATTAAACAGTACACGGTAAATGTTCTGAAACTCCCATATAAAATATATCCTATTTTTTTAATCAGTAAAATACAACAGTCAGTATTTGAAGTAAATTATAAGGTATGCGCCTCAATCTAACATGATCCGAAACGGACAGCGGGTTTTGAGTGTTGATGGTAGAGAGACTTAAAGGAAATTTCCCGTAATGTACTTCTCACTTTATTAGTTAATATAAACTGATCAGACCAACGTTTACCCACTGTATCAAGAGGGGGCAAAATCATTTAAAATTGCGGAAGGCGCAGTTCAGAGACAACACTCTTAAGAAAAGTTGAGTATATATGGCATAAACAGTTTTTGGGCGAGATGAGAAGCAGCTGAAAACAAAGGTCGCCGACGTTGACCAAAAACCTGCAATTCTGAAAAGAATATTGTGAGTGGTCTATTGAAAGTTGACGCCAATTAACTTTTGTAGATACTACTAAAAAGGTTTTCGTCACCAACGGATGTTCTCAAGAAGGTATGCTTTCGCCTTTCTTTTGAAGCCATTGATGGCGTTTTCAATGAAATTAATGCTAGAGATTTATGCTGTTGGCATACCCGTACTCATAAATGGAAAGTTTGGTAAAGTTGTATTAAACTTGATGCAGCAAGTCCTGAAAACTATGGAGTGCTGATGTTTAAAAAAGGATTTTTGCTTAATTGAACAAAACTTAAATTAACTTGCTCATACTTGGAAAAACCTTCAGGATTTTGATAAAATACGAATCAATGGACAGTCAATACCTATGGGAAAAGTAGTCAAATACCTAGGCGTTACGCTAAACACCAAACTGACCTTTAGTTTCCATTTTCTCAAAGATTATTAACAAAGCCATAAAGATCTTATGGACTTGTAGAAGAACAGGCAATACTTGGATTCTGAAACTCAAAATAGTTTTGTAGATACACATGAGAGTGATTATATTTATAATCGCATATGTGTCTGTCACTGATGTCGCAAAAAAGTAGGGATAACTGGAGCGATATTATCTATGCTTGCAACCTTGATCTAAATAATGCTAAGTCTTCTCTCATTTCACTTAGTGGTAGAATTCTAAGCACTATTCAGGCTAAAAATGAATGATCATTGGACAATGCACTGCAAAAAGAGAGACAACGCGGAAATCTCCAAATTACCGGAAAAAATCAACACCATTTTAGACTTTACAAAACGAGATTCAAAGACTAGAATCTATGTGGCATACATATGGCTCAAAAACAGAACATTGCTTTGAACCAGGAGTGTTTGAGGAAAAACAGAATTAGTATAAATCTGAGTCAACTCACATCAGTCTTCCAAATTAAAATAATAGCCATAACGATATGTGCAAAGGTATGATGAAATTTTTTTTTGAAAATATCAAATCTCCATCTTAGCAGACAGATAAGCGATCTTAGAGATTTTAGAAAGTACTGAAATGTATTTCAAAGTTAAACTTAATTAAATAAATACACTGGTACTACTGGTCTAGCTTAAAATAGGCATCAGAAAGAGCTGACAACTAGCAAGATTGCTTTTTGAGCAAAGGTTAGTAGTCCCAGAAGTTATACATAGAGTTCCTTGTCCAATCGCAAAAGGAATCTTCAGAAACCTACTGAAGGAAAAATTTAAAACTTATTGGGGACACATACATAGACACGTACACTTTAAACTGTAAGATAACAAAGCAAATGCTAAAACTAAGCAGGAAGCAACTAAGAAACATAAGAGAACTATTTACAGAACACTGTAGCAGCTTAACATAATGATTATTATTAACTATCCAACTAGTACTTCATGCAAAGAACAAGAGATAGTAAAAGGTGTCCCAAAATTAACGCAAAATTTGAATTAAATAGAAAACACAGTTTTTAGTCTTTTGATTGTAATTTTTTTATTGAATCATAAAGTACATAGGATAGGGTTATTTATGGAATAACACATCGGGCAAATGGCCTCCACGGCTTTGCATACACATACCCACTCGTTTGTCGAAATTTTCCATGACCATTCTGCATAAACGTGGCTGAATTTCGTTGATGCAGCGTTGAATCTCCTCCTTTAATGCACGCGTGGTTGTGGGCTTGTTGACATAGACCTGTGATTTTAAATAACCCCATAAAAAGAAATCTAATGGTGTTAAATCACACGATCTAGGGGGCCAATTCTGATCACCGAAACGAGAGAGTACACGACCTGGAAATGTCTCATGCAGCAATTGAAGTGTTTCACGGGCTGTATGGCATGTGGCACCGTCTTGTTGAAGCCACATATTGGCCACATCAATATCATCCAATTTCGGCAAAAAGAACTGTGTTATCATGTCGCGATATCGAGCACCAGTAACAGTCACTGCTTGACCAGCCTCATTTTCAAAAAAGTATGGTCCAATTATGCCTCCAGCCCAAAATCCACACCAAACAGTGACACGTTGTGGATGCATTTGTTTTCGACAATCACATGTGGTTCTCAGAACCCAAAAGCGGCAATTTTGGCGATTAACAAACCCATCAAGGTGAAAATGTGCTTCGTCGCTTAGGATGATTTTTCTCGAAAAATCAGCATCCATTTGTTGATGCTCAATAATCCATTCAACAAACTCTCTTCGCTGTGCATGGTCATTAGGCTTCAGTTGTTGTGTTAATTGAATTTTGTAAGCATGGAGACACAGATCTTTAGTGAGTATACGCTGTAGAGATCTTCTTGAAATTTGCAATTCTTGTCCACGACGCCGAATTGAGGTTCCTGGATTGTCACCGACACTCTCACGCACTGCTTCGATTTTGGCATTTGAACGGCTTGTTTTTGGACGACCGGTGTGTTTGGCGTCTCCAACTGATCCTGTCTCTCGGAATTTTTCAATTAATCTCTTCACAGTTGACGAAATTAAAACACTATTCCGACCATATTTTGTATGAAATTTTCGAACAGCGGCCGCCAAGCTTTCATTATTTTTGAAATATTGTTCAATAATGAAGACACGTTGTTCTATCGTGTAACGCTCCATTTTTACTAACCCCAAACTGTCAGCTGCCGATTTGTTTTTGTTTTAGGGTTGTCAACACTTTACTGCATAAATGAGGGAAAATTTAAATCTTGCGTTAATTCTGGGACACCCTTTATTATACGTCGTATGTTAATGTCTAGCTCTTAATACTTAAAGATTTAAGCATTTTAGGGATCTATCTGTAAAATCGGAGGATATAGTGGTTGCACCCTTTAATTGTATTCTAAGCTTTCTAACTATATAGGTTTGATACACTAAATTTCTTTGTGGGACACAATACATATAACTAAGTGGATAAAAACCACACTCAAAATTCATAATAATAAACATGGGTAGATATATACGAATACTTCAAAAGAATCATCGGATTTTAAAAAAATTTAATTTACAAATTACTACAAATATAATATTAAATGATGCATGAAATCTGTGCGCTTACAAAATTCTTTTAAACGCCCAGACAATGGAGAATGACGAATTCGTTAACCGTTTTGTATTTAGCGACGAGGCGACATTTCATGTAACTGGAAAGCTGAACCGCCACAATCTTCGGATATAGGGCACTGATAATTCTCATACTGTTGTGAAACGTGAAAGAGATTTGTAAAACTTAGTGATACTTGTACAGTCTCTAAAATATGTTTATTGTGATAGAAACAACATACCTGAATATATTAAGTTATAACTATTTCCGCAACTGCGAGAGGATTCCAATAGCTTCATATTCCAACAAAATTGTGTTTCACCTTATTGGTATGGTAAAGTGCGCGACTATCTAAATGAATATTTTTTTACTACTGGTATAATCCGGTTAGCGGCCCTGAACTTAGAGTTTCTAATTTTTCTTTGGGTATACATTAAATATCTTGTTTAAATGGATGAACCGCACTTTTATTGCCGTGAGAAGCATCAGTAGGGACACACTACAGCATGCACCTAACTGTACTGCCGTATAGATGTGTGTCGTCTAACGCAAAGAGCTCACATCAAACCTTTATGATAATATTAATAAAAACTCGGAAATTTTTTATATCTGTAATTTTCTTCTTCTTCTTCAGCCGCTTTCTATCCATTGAATATTATAAGCTTCTTTCATATTTGTCCATGTATAATACTTTATAAAATATATCTCTTTAAAACGCATCGATTATTTTGTACTAACCTTGAATTTTCATTTCTTTTGATCTTTTACTGGACATTACAACCACTTATAAAGTTTAAATATTTTTGATAATGTTTTACAGTTATATTATTGTGTGACGTGTATAGTAGTATTGTCAGTGGATGTAACAATTAATGTATTGACAGTATTAAGAACGTCAAAAGTAAAAAGAAGGTACAAGAAAAGTCCTAAAATACCACCATGTGGTATGTTTGGTGCTCATCTCTAAACCCCCTTGTCTCGAATCCCATCTCTATCTGTAACCTTGATTGTCCGCTACCCACCCTAGTCACAACTAAAAGGAGATTTTTACCGCTGCCCGGTATTCCGATTCGAACCCTCGTGAGCGACGAAGTCACCAGCCAGCTGACCAGGTGCTCTATTGCGCTGTGCTTGCACGCTGTCGCTGCCTTTTGTACGTTCCGCCCCGTCCGTGGTGCCCTAGTACAACTGGCCAAAAAAAAACCATCCCCGGGTTGAATCTGCCAAAGAAGAGCACGCCAACGTCCGCCGTCCAGGCTGACAGAGACCGTTACGTGTGTCTGGAGAGTGCACAACTGACCTGCCGCCCACCGTATTTGAAGTTATTTAATCATAGTTGTTTTTTTTCTCAATTTGTTTGTTTTCTTAATTATTACTTTATTATTAATTTAGTTTTGCCCAATATATAGTTTACACAGCTCTGTTTTGTTTATCGAGTTACTTTAACTGTGCTTAATTATCAAACATGGTACTCAAAATGGTTTATTAGTTTTTAGTGATATTAAATATTCCATTAGAAAACTAAGTATTCCGTAGTAAATAAAACAATGGTATTATGAATTGGTATTTTAAAATTTGGATTATTATACACATACAGTTAGTCATATAATATAAAAAAATATGTATAAATATAAAGCATCACAAAATACTTTGGTCATGGTTGACAAAGAAATTCAAACAATCTCGAAATATTAGTTGTAAAGGGCAGAATTCAGAGACCAAGACTGCGGGGACGATCACCAAAAAAGTGGACGGACTAGATCAAAGAAGTCACCAACCATACAGGTCATACAACAAGCCACAAGAACAGCTCGAAACAGAAGTCGATGGCGAGACATTGTAAAAAGAGTTCGCTCATTAAAATTTACTGAAAATATTTTTATTAAGTTTTTTGCAACATAAAACGCACATATTAAAAAAGAAACGCAAGAATCCAATCCAAGACGTTGTTTTGTTGTATGACAACGCTCGGCCTTATACAGCTGCTCAAATTCAACAGTAGAAAGATAGATATAGTATGGGGTAGACCTAATGGTTTTATGCACTGAGACCTTTAGAGTTTATTGTGCTCTCCTCCAATTTATTAGAGCTTCCTCTATAGGCTCTTTTGTATAGCTCTCTGACTTCGGCTTTTCTTCGCCTAGTTGCAAAAATCTGAACCTCGTACAATATTTACAGTAAAACAAAAAGGGGTTTGCAGTTTTTTCCTTTTCTTGGCAACATCTACACAGGAGATTTAAATTCCTAAAACGACAATGTCCTGTCAGCAGGTTAACTATAACTCTAAATTTAAGTCTGTTTAATCGTAGAAGACTTGCTGTAAATTTTTGTAACGGTCCCTGTATGAACTTCTTAGATTGTCTCAAGTGGGTGGTGTCGTTCCACCTTTCGTGAGCTTTATTGAGTATCTATTCATTAATGGTTGCCCTTTTGGAGCTATTTCAAATACTACAGTAGAATTCAAATTAAATCAGTCTTGTTTCTGATCTTTCTTTTTAGCCAATAAATCTGCGATCTCGTTACCCCTAAAACTTCTAGGACCTGATACCCAGGAGAGTTTCAGACAATTGTCTTTTTTTATCTCTGTCAAACCAATTATGTAGTCCCAAATAATCTTTGACTTTACCACGGTTGTGGCTATGCTATTTTGATCTCCTTCGCACAGTGTTCTATAGCTATGGTTTCCGCCTGAAGGAATGTAAGACATTTTCCAAGTGCTATTTGAATTTTAATGTACCTAATTGGACCCATACATTCCTGCTCCGGTGCCGAATGCAGTCTTGGAGCTATCATTACACCAAATAAAATCTGCAGAGACTAGAAGTCTTTTGTTCCAGTTTTTTCTATCCGGTATTATAATTTAATTATTTTTTTAATTTAAAGTAAATAAGTACCAGGTTGTCGGTGGATATTCCCAATGTATCCGCTTCCAACTTCTACCTCAGTTTTTAATGCTCTCTTACATGCATGGAGGTGGTTGCCGTGGGCAGTTCCCAGTGCTTTTTTTTGATAAATATGTGAAGTGGTCGCAAGTTTAGTAACACTTCTAGGACAGCAGTTGGCGCCGTTTTCATAGCTCCTGTGATTTTAAGGCAATCATACTTTTTAACACACAGGAGCTTTTTCGCCTTTCCATGTAGTATTTTAGTCCACCATGCTTCACACCCATAAGTTATTATAGGTCTTACAACTTTTTATATAACCATAGAGGTGTCCTGGGGTTTAATCTCCAGCTCTTACCACGTAGCTTTTTGCACGTTACAAATTCAACAGTAATTGACGTTTTTTTGAACTACCATAATCATTTTATATTTTTTTAAATTTATTTGTACTTAATTTGAAAGCATCTACAATTTTAGAATATGTAATTAAAAACTGTGCTTTTTAAAATTGCTGCTTATAGATGGTTATAGGGAATAAAAGCATAGTTACATATTGGTTAAATTAGAGGACATTTCTTTGTCGGTTCATCTCAAAGTATCACTATATATTTTTGTATCAGTAGTACTGCAATATTTACCATCCAAACTTATACTAGTAATACATCACTAGACTATTCAATTAAGACTGCTAAATCTCTTAAGTCTGTAGCTACGTGTGATTAGCCCACTTTCTTCCCATCTACAGATTACTGTAATTAGTTGCCTAATTTCAAAGGCATATTAGTTTTCTTAGGTGTACTATTAAGTTATAGGGTGGTATTCCAAATATCTCTATGTAATATTTTTTTTTTTTTGTTTTTATACTTGTTACTAACAATGTGTAAATATAAATTAAGTAGTGTTGTGGCACAGATGTACTCATTACATTAAATAGGCTAATTGTATGTTATTGGATTGGTGGTACTGTAGGAATTTCGGCATTAGGAGTATGTTTTAATTTATAGGAATTCTAATTATTAATTTTATTATCAATTTTCCTATTTGATATTCCATAAAATTTATTCTAGGTTTTGCTGCTGCCAAGATATTAACTGATTGAACGCCGTATCGGCGCGCATTTGTGGCAAACAACCACAAATATTTGGGTTACAAGAATATCTCTACTATGTTAAAGTATGTAATATAAATTATTATAATAGAATATAAATTTGCAAAAGCAAACTCACTATGTGACCTCGAATTATAACCCACAAAGCATGTATAATAGAACAAATTTCAATAGAAATATTTTCCCCAATAAAGCAGCTACAATCGTTTAAAAATAGATGCCGAGTTGTTGCTTTGTTACTAGTAATTTATTTTTGCCAACCACAAAAAATATTTACAACTGCATCTACAGTTAGAACAGCTATTACTTTTCTTTGTTTTTATAGTGCATATTTTGCTTATAATATAACCTAAAGCCTTCTGTTGTATTCGCTTATTTTATTAACTTTGTAGGTAATATAATAGTACTTAGTTTTTACTAGGATATTATACAAAATACATTGTTTGCAAATTAATCTTGATTTTTTGAAATAATAGATCAAACAGCAAAGAAAAACTACTATTCTAAACCTGTTATTAAACCCTAATTTTAACCTCTACATGTTATGGAAGAGGTTGAAGTGCCTTATAAATTTAATAAATTACAGAAAATATTTATTAGCTCATTCGGGGTTAAATAGGCAATATTCAAATAAACAGTGAGACATAATTTAGCGCGTTAAAAATTAAATGTGTATTAATTTGACCCTACCTTTTCAATTATGTATTCTTATAACAATTGTAAAAGCAAAAAAATTAAATCGACTCATTATTTTAGGTTACAATATAAAAAGGTGTTTTAATTTGCATACAACATAATAAAAATGAAATACTATAAGAGAAAAATGGTACAACTTCAAGCTTTATGGGGCTTATTATTTATAGCGCTGATAATAATAATGTAGATATCTATTTTTAAGCTATTTATTGCGGCAATGTAGTAGTTACAAACATCAGAAACGAAATTGAGGCAAAAATGGAGAAAGTTTCGTCTAGACATAAGAAGTGCTATTTTGATAAGAACAAAAAAAAAACGGAGAACACTATATTATCTGATGTAGAAATTTTGCAAAAATTGCAAATAATTATTTTGGGGATTTCTACTTTTTACAAAATGATAAGTATTTTTAAATAAATAAATGTTTTATTGTAATAAATCAACACATTACGAACGAGTTGGGATCTGAGTATTTTATTATATATATTAGGAGTGTCTAAAAATAGTCGCAGTTTAATAAGCAATTTCTGTAGGGTGGCAGTAAATTACGGACACAAATTTATAAGAAATGTACTATTAAGTTAGATAGTATAATGCAAGAGTATCATTACATTAGTTTTGCTTTAATTAGCACCATTAATATTTTTTTATAATTACTTAAAATGTGACCAAGAATATAAAATCTCAAAATAAACCGGTTCTACCTCTTAAAAAAAGAAGATGCCTTTTGGTCACACTCAGAGCATGAGAAAGATGATCTTTGCATATTTAGAACATTTAGAAAAAGTATTTTATCCCAATCCACTGCAGATTCCTATATATAAATTACTTGAAATACAACAAGCTCTAGAAGTATCACGCCAGCTCACTCCCCTTATAGATCAGTTACCCGTGTCCGAAGTCAAAAATATAATGCGATCAAATTTAAGCTCCAAAAAAGCCCTTGGCTGTGATAAAATTACAGGCAAAGTAATTAGAGAACTTCCACGCAAAAGTATTGTAACTTTAACTATGTTGTATAATGCCTACGTTTGGTATATTTTCCAGTTCAATGGAAGGTTGTGCAAGTAAATCTGGAAAATCTCCACAAAATGTATGTTCCTACAGGCCACTTAGATTACTCCCTATATTAGGCAAATTGGTAAAAAAAAACTGTTACTTAAGTGAAAAAGTTATTAATAGAGGAAAAAGCTACTATTCCGGATCATCAGTTTGGCTTTCGAACATCCTGTTCTACTGTACAACAAATCCATAGAGTTGCAGATGTTATCAATTAAAGCTTTTAAGGAAAGACAATCGTTTAAAGAGTTGTCTTTCCCATATTGCATTCATTATCCTTAAGTCATACCTGTCAGAACGCTATTTCCAAGTAAAATTTGGCCAATACTTAATAGCATTTTATTTAGTTAAATCAAGAGTGCCACAAGGCAGCGTCCAAGGGACAATCTAATCTATACAGCTGATATGTGCACCAATCAACGTTCCCCGACTTCAACTATTGTTGATAACAAAGTCCTTATAGTAGAAGGCCAGGAGCGGGTGTCAGCAGCAAATCGCCTTCAACAGAGTCTCGATTCAATCATGCAATGGACCAAGAAATGGCGCACAAAATACCCTTGGTATTTATATTGATCAGCGCCTGGCGCAGAAGACATCTTAGCGAATTGTTGAGACAACATTGTTGGCTACTTTCAACATATCCTTCCCCAATAAACTTCTCGTCTGCAACACTGTGTTTAAAACAGTTTGGTCGTATGGTACCCAACTATGAGGCACAGCGGCAACTCTAACATACAGATAATTAAAAGATTTCAGTCGAAAATCTTGTACATGTAATGTGTAATGATCCCTATTTTGTGAGGAACTTAGACATACTTAGTGATCTAAAAATAAAATTAGTGAAAGATGTGCTTATTAAATAATGTGCTAAATATTTAAGTAATATATAAAGACTAAATAAACATAAACCATTATATTTTAAACGTTCTTATTTACACAGTTTTTATATTTGTTGTCGAGCAAACATAATATTTTAAGTTATGTCTATGTTGTTCATCATTGGATGCAACATCATGCCATTATTTTCACGCTATTTCTTATATAGTGTCTGTTATAAATTTTAATTATTGTAAATATTAAAAATTACAAATAGAAATATCCCAGAAAAATTAGTTATTAGGTTTATCAGATCGTTGCAACGTCATTATCAATATCTTTAGAAAAAAGAAGCAACGGTGTAATGTCTGCAATCTCGGTATTCTTTGACAGGCAGTTCTGAAAACTAAAGCATTTTGAGAGTTTGAGCATAACAAAGATCGTTGAGGATGAGAACGAAAACAAACTTTCAAAATGAGTACGTTACTCAAACGAAAATTCAGCGTAATTTGAAAGTGTCCATGAAACGTCCAAGAAACTGTAAAGAAAAATCTTCAACTGATCCAACTGATCAACTGATACATATTGGGAAGAGATGGTAGCTTACAGACGAGCATAAATGTATACAACTGAAACGTTCAATTAAAGTGTCGCGTCGTTGCCAGTTATCTAGCAAATGCCCTTTTTATAAACGAGTACAGTTTTACACAGACTCACGATAACCAAAACGACAGGAAGTGATCTCGTGAATGTCCAAGTTCATCATATTTAGCTGTGGATGAATTACATTTCTTGATATAGAGGGAAATTTGACTACAGGTAGAACTCTTAATTTTATACCAAAAATGCTAAAAGTAAAACAAAATGTGTACTGTAATAATACTTTTGAAGTTGTTATGTTATTTTAAGTCCGAGAACGTGGTGGTGACCAAAGTTAATACAAAAAAAAGATTGATGCATACATGGTACAGGAACACTATTCTGTTTGATTTCCGGATAGTCGTTAACCCACCTGTTCTGAAGCATGTAGACTGTAGCGTCTGGTTAATTTTGAAAAGCCGAGCAGATTTTGCAAAACCCCACAGGAACTAAATTGGACTATTTTTTAGTAAAATGGGTGAAATATCAGTTGTTTCTGAGTGATGTTGCAAAAGGTGATTCGGTTTTTGCGTTAAATAGCGTTTCTTACTAAACCTACACTTGAAAATTATCGCTTCTATAATTTATTGTCATCTTGTAAAAAACAAATAAAATGGAATCAGAAACAAGCCGCAAAAGTGTTACGAATTCTTGACTGAACTACGCTTCCATGACCAAGAGAATCGTCCATATAGACTGAAATGTAATAAATTAACATTAATTATAATGTCAGACATGCTAGGTTACAGAACCTTTATTATTATTATATACATTTCAAGCACTCGTCATAGCGTCTTACAAGGTTTGAAATTCCTTCTACAAAAAAATCACGTGCCTGGGAATGAAGTTATCCTGTAACAGCATCTTGAACAACGCCCAGATTTCATCGCCGGTCATAATTCTGTCCAAAAACAGTCAATTTTCTGCGCTAGTTCATTGTTGACTAGAGATGAGCGTGCACGTTTTTCTTAATTGTACACGTGAGTCCACTGACGTACGACACTTTCACTCATCACATTTGATCTGTAAAATTACATAGTTCTCAAAGAATTACAGTTGCTAAATGTTTTTTTTGCTACACAGAATTTGTATAACTGCACGCACTTCACATTTGATAAAATTTTCTATGACAGCATTTTTTTAATTGATCCATCGAACAAGTAAACTGCAACACAACATTTTCCTATCATTCTGCACTACCTATTCAATTACTGCACTACAGAACAGGCGTCACTATCTCTGCTTATTTCTCGCGCTTGCGCAAACGGCGATTTCTTTCCAAATGCTATTGTACAAACGTATTTAGTTACTAAGTCAGTATTTAACAAAATAATGTTCAAATATAATTATTATATATAATTTAAATTACGGATATTGACCTAAGAGTTATAGTGATAGATATTAGAACTTAGAAAAAAGAAACTAAATTTTTTACCTTATGTTTTTATATTCTTACCTTAACTTTTTTGGAAGGCGACTGGGCCTTGGCAAATGACGATATTTTTTTCGAATGGGTTCAGATATCCACTGATGATAGATTTCTAGACTTTGAATATAGCATTAAAATACAAGAAAAAATAAATTTATTTATGCGAAACTTAGCCCAGTTACAGTAAATAGTATTTTAAATCATTATCGAATTAGAACTTCAACTTGCTGCAGGCTAACAGAACTTTCTACTTATCCCTAAGTGTCATTACCTCCATGATGGAGATTCTTAAGATTTTCATTAACCTTTGCTTTGATCACGCCCCACACGTACTAATCAAGGGGATTGCAGTGGGGACTGGAAGGTGGGTACAAGTCGGAGGATTAGTGGTAATGCAAATAGCCATGCCTGAGTCTTCCTGATCTTGAGAAATAGAATAAAGTTTTGCTGAAACACATACTTTTACTCAGCGCTACTTTCTCTATCTAAGACTTGACAAGCGTTTCCAGCTACCGGCTGTTACCTTCAGCGGGGCGTTGTGACATTCCCTTCGCAGCCAACAAGCTTCAACACCATTATAGGGGCAAAAAACTTTATACGCATGACGGTAGGCAATTCAGCGGCATCTTATCGGATCCATCAATTATTTTGGCAATTTTCTTTCCTGTCCTAGATGAAGTTATTTTCTCTCGAAAAGAATTTCAGAAGCCAGCACTGTTGTATCTAATATCGTACAGCAATACTTTGGCTATTAACTTCCTGTCGATTTTATTTTTCTCACTCAACAGTTGCATTTCCTCAGGACGAAGTAATTGTAGTGCAGATCTTGATGCACTGCTATACTAATAATCCACGTCTATTTGTATTACTAGGTTAGTCATGCTCCGCCCAGGATCCCGGTGAATTTTCTTTCAGTTCGCGGATGAATTCGTTACTTCTCTTGAGATCAGATTCCTATACTTCTTTTGTATATCGCAAATTTGGGTCTAGTAACTTGGTTCATCTTGCCACAATCTTAGATTGTTGGTTGGGTGAGGCTAATAAGTTGTGTTATCTAATAGGGGATTGGGCAAGCGCATAAGACCACTTTTTGGCTTTTTCTCAATATAACCCAGAAGAATTTTGGATTTACCTCGACGACCTTGTATATTACCAATATAATTTTTACTGTTACAATGTTACATTTTACTGTTTAATTATTATATGTAAATCATAATTTTCGGAGCAACTTAAAAACCTTTTAGTTCAACAATGGCAATTTGAACAAAAATTGTTAGTTAAATTAAAATTAATAAGCAACATAACCACCACAATAAAAAAAAATATGAGATATTAAAATACATCTTTCTCAAAAAGACCAATAAAACTAACACTTTTATTTCTATTGTTTTTGTAGTACAATCCTTTATTGATACAATTACTAAAATCTTGGGTGATGCGTTCAAAATATGCATTTTAATCCTTAACAATTTCTATTGCTTTTTACTATTTTAATATTCTAGCTTTTGTCGTTTTACATAACAGTATTAATTATCAATATTTTAATTTTATTAAGTTTATAAATTTTGTCATATGTTGTAATTTCCTTTCTATAGGGTAATCACAATTAAACTTCAGGATTTGAATTGCAAGCCGTTTGCGCATTGTTAACGTTAGAAGTTTGCTTTTGTACAGTTGGTATCTACACACATGGCGGAGTTCACCAATGACCACTAGAAATACCGCACATATGCGGACTTGATTTTAGAGAACATAGTATTTTATGCTTGTTACGCTTACTTTTGCAAAAAGAAAAACATATTTGTAAATCGTTAAAGTTGCCGCATCTAGGGTAATGAAAATTTACGTACTATACACGAAAAACCTATGCACCCACAAAGATTTACTCTTTGGTGTACATTGTAGGTTGAAACAATTATTGGCCCTCATTTTTTTTAAAGATAAAGGTGAAATTGCTGTCAGCGTCAATGGTGTACGTTATCAGGAGATATTAAAAAATTTTTTAATGAAACCAATAAAGTGAACTTGAACGACAAGTGGTTTCAACAAGATGCAGTTACATGGCACACCGAACGTAAAACACTCTCTTTTTTGGCGCACTTACCGGCACTGCAGCCTCAAGGGCTTATTGTGCCTACTAACATGCACTGTAATACTAAGATATCACACACACACACACCCATGGGTTGAGCGAGACTCGAACTCGCCCGCACTGGCTCGAGGATAGAGACTACCGAACCACCGCGTCCCCAACACTCACTTTACTTTAAATTTCCTAGTCATATTATTTCGCAAAGTGGTAACATTGATTGGCCACCGCGGTTTTGGGATCTAATCCCATTAAATTTGGCTCTGGGGCTATTTGATGGACAAAGTCAACAAATTTGCTAAGATTTCGGGGCTAACGGGTACACCAGAAATGTAATTGCTGAAATAAAGAGTAATTTATGAGAAAGCATTATTTAAAAGTTCGCTAAAAGAATAAGCGTATATTAATTGAAGTGCAGATGGCATTTAGTAGACATCATATTTCTTACGTAACTGAATAAATTTAGAATCATTCCATTATTTTGTGCTTTATTCAGGAAGAACAACGTATTCAACATGAACTGCAATATACAAATTATCGTGGTAAGTGGAAATACTTGCGTGAGAAGGCGCGATTGGGCTCCTCTGTTTTTAATAATTCACACAATCAGATGTACCGCCTTTCAGTTCCATTCAGCCGCGGCGCTATCCTGCCGGGAGCGGTGCAGGTGCGTCGCACTTTTTGGCTCGCGATTTGCGAGGCCCGCGGATGAGAATTATTCAGCAGCTCGCATAACAACGCGAATTTACGTGTCGCTATTAATTATAATTAGGCATGCGAGGCATTAATCGCCTGCCGCCGCGCAGCGGCAGCCCCGGAGCAGCTTTCATTGCAGCTCAAACTTCGAATGCAAATCAAGAGGGGCAAATTCGCCAATTTACATTTATGTATCTCGCGCAAATTGCTCCAGTAATTTTATTTCCGCGTTTAAATTTACCGCGTTAAGTGGGAGCTGCGATGTGCAGGCGCCATAAATTATTAATTGTAGCAGTGCAGGCGCGGCCGTATTAAGGTTAATTTCCATTTCATCTCATGAAAATTCGAGGCGCGTTCGACCGCCGCCTCCGCCGCAGCGAAGCTGTTTGTAGATGTGCGAATGCATAAGCCGTTTGGAATTTAAGCAGTGCGAATAACTTCGTTACTCTCAGTTATACTGGTGTAATTCACATTCATATTTGTTACTTCTGCTTGTTTTTTAACCTATTAATTTAATTAGTTAAGATTTACATTTGAAGCTGATTCTTAATTACTTTTAAGTGCTAGAGCTACCAAAAATTTAAATTATCTAACAAAATTAGGTAAAATTGAGATTATAAGATCATTAAGTAGAACCTCAAACAGATAAAATGCGTCAATATAGTGCAGATTTATCAAATTTAATATGAGAACTAATAGTAAGTGTTTTCTTTCTGCTACATTTAGATATATGTTGGGTATATTATAAAAGTTATACTGAAAAAAACTATACAAAATACAAACATCAACAGAACAGAGAAAACATTAGTGTTGCCTTCTCAGATGATCTGACCATCATAACAAGAAGCAAACAAGAACTAAAGGAAGTGGTGAAGAGGCTAGAAGAAGAAGCGAGAAAAATGGAACTATACATCAATGAAAAGGAAACTAAGTATATTGAATTTCAAGAACGAAGGTTCTTAAAAGTAAGGACGGGCAGACGAAAGATATATGAACGTATACACCTAGGAACTAAATTTTCAGGAAATCCAAATATTAGTGAAGAAATACAGACGAGGATAGTAATAGGTAATCGATGTGTAGCTGCACTCCATAGGATATTGAGCAGTAACAACATCTACAGGATCTCCCTGCAAAACTTCGCACCGTACTCAAACTCATTTTCTAATAGTCGAAAATTTGTCTTTTGGTATTTTAGATCTTAATATATTAAATTATAAATTATGGGCTGTTTGAAAGGGCACAGTTTGTTCAAAAGACACCCTAATACTGATTTCTTAAAGCTGCAGTCAATATATTTCCAATGGATGTTGGAGAGGCAGGCGTGTAAATAGCCGCTCTCGTGGATGCGGTGTTGGATACGATACCGATGCGGCTCGTAAGGACCAAAAAATGGAGAGGCAGGCGTGTAAATAGCCGCTCTCGTGATGCGGTGTGAAAACGTAGTACGGCCCGTTTGGAACGGCAACCGAGAAGGCCCAAATCGTCCCTTAAACGGCCGTCGCGTAAGCGGATGGGGGCGGCTACCGATATCCACCAACGAATATTGCCAAATCGCTCACCTGAATCGGCTTCGGCTTCGGCTTCGTCGGCGATTCCCAGGTGGCCGCCTCTGCGTTGCGGATCGGGTTTCTGCGGGTAGCGAATGTTCTTGCGGGGTGAAGACACGACCGAATTGGTCGCGCTGCGGATGGCGAGTTTCTTGCGGGTTGAGACACGACCAAGTTGACCGAGCTGCGATGCGTGAATGTGCGGTGTTAAAACACGACCAAATTGGCCGCGTTGCGGATTGCGAATGTATGCGGGTTGAGACACGACCGAATTGGCCGAGCTGCGGTGCTTGAATGTGCGGTGTTAAAACACGACCAAATTGGCCGAGCTGCGGATTGCGAATGTTGCCGGGCTTCGCGCCTGGCTTGGCGGTAAGTCTTTGCGGGCAATTTTCATTCGACAGCACCTTTCAAATCAAAAGGTGCCGCCGACGGCGTATGCAGACTTGTCGGCTGAGTAAAAGCCCATATGCCGTTTTGTGTGCGATGGCAAAACGTGCAGATATCAAAGGCTCGCATGCCGCCGCGATATAAAGCGGTTCAAGGGCGAAAAGGCCGCCACACCAGATGTAGTGCGTGCTCCCATAGATGAGTAGCCCAAACATCTTAAAGCTTCTGTAGATGCTAATTGTGGACATTTTGAATAAATTCTTTACAATTATACTTACCGATAAGCATTTAATAAACTGAAAATTCTACGCGAAGACAATTTAACGTTTTCTTTTGCACTCTAATTACTGTACGACGGTATCTGTAGGTATACACGTACAATGTAGTAATGTTCTTGAAACTCTGCTTTGGAAACTGGGTATCACTCCTTTATAATTGAAAATTAACATTACACTTGAAATAAATATGCAGGCAACCAAAATCCATAGTAGGCTATAAAGCAACGGAATAGTACTCTAGCATAAGAGGTCAGTATGTCTGAGCATTCAAGGAAATAGTAAGCATTAGTGATGACTACTTGATTAATTCGAAAACACGGTTTGAGCCTGACGTTGCAAAAGAAAAATAAAAATGCGAAGAACATAAACGTCAACATAAAAAAGAACTAAAATACCATATAGGAATTGTCAAAGACGAATGTATATGTTATTTATATAAAGAGATTAAATAACAAAACTAAGACATGATAACAACAAAATGACTAATAACAAAAATATACACAAAAACGGTAGTAGAATACAAGACGATTCAAAAATATCAAAATGAGTCGAAGAATATTAACAACATTCTAACATGAAAGAAATCATGCTTTGTATAAATAATAACGTTAAAATGCATTGGCGTGATATGATACATAATAAATACTGCTATTTATCGTCCTTTCTTTAGACTTGAATAGCACCAATGTGTTATCAAAATAAGTTCGGTTGATTACAATCAAATTTAAAGCTTCCTTAGGTTCCTCAAAGTTACTTTTTTGACTTTTTAGGGTTATAAAGTTTTTTTAACCAATGTTTCTCAAATTTAATGTTTTTTTTTTGTTATTACGATCAATATTGTAATGAAATCTAAGATGGACATACAGTTTTAAATTGTTATGGGGATGTTAAGTACTATACAATTCTACTTTATGTGATGTACAGGCGATTATTGATTATACGGCTATATAGATGCAAACATAATGTTGGATAATCAAATTAATTGTTTTTCCCGATCCTGTTGTGGCATTCCCTTCCCAACATTTTTTCTCCTCTTTGATTCATTCAGTCTTCAATTTAATTGTTTTATTTTTTAATTTATTTCTTATCTATTATTAAAAAGCTACTTACTCCATTTTATTTATTTTTTTCTATTTTCTGAACTCTGCTGAAGAATTACAGATTATTATTAAAATTCTTTCTTTTTTGGATTTTTTCGTGATTATTTTTTTATTTGCAATTTTATCCATTCTAGCTATTTGTTTGTTTATACTTCTGAAAAGTTTTTTTTTATAACTCAAGACTGGCATAATGTAGTATTTTTTGATATTCTATTTTGTTCTTCAATTATTTTGAACAAATCTATATTTTTTCCGTGCCTTCCTTTTATTTAATTTATGGGTTGTATTTTAACATTACTAGCTTTCTGTAACTTTCTCCTTTATCTTTTACTTTCTTGGTTTCAATGCCAAAATCGGAAAAGGACCACTTCAAGATGTAGTAGGGAGTATGGACTGGGACAGAAACCCAAGAGGTGACATATTAGTACAATTTTGTCAAGAAGAAAATTTGTAATAAGCAACACATGGTTTAAACTACCTCCGAGACGCCTTTATACCTGGAAATCACCGCAAGACCACCCAAGACATGTGATCAGGAATCAAATCGATTTTATCCTAATAGACAAAAGATATCGAAATGGAGTTCTTGGAGCAAAGACCTACCCAGGAACAGACGTGGGGTCGGATCATAACCCTGTAGAAGTACGCATCAGAATTAGGTTAAAAAAGATAAGGAAGAAGACAAACACAAAACCAAATATGGCAATACTAGAAGACCAGATACAAAAAGATCAAATATCCGCGTCACTAAACAACGAAACAACGAAACAACGAAAACAATGAAAAAATACGCGAAACAGATGCTGAAACCGACCAAGAGCAAATAGAAAATATCTGGAAACAATTTAAAAACACGGTAAACAATATACAAGTCCAAACTGTAAGAGCATCAAAATACAATCACAAAAAGGAATGGATAACAAAGGAAATTTTAGAGCTAATGGACGAGAGACGAATGTATAAAAACTCGGACCAACAGAGGTACAATCAAACCCAAACCAAAATAAGACGAACAATAAGAGAAGCAAAAGAGAAATGGATGAACAATAGATGCCAAGAGCTTAAAGAACTGCAGAACAAACACGATCTCTTCAATTTACATAAAAAAGTAAAGGAAGTTACTGGAAACTTTAAAAAACGACTGCCAACAAGGCTAACAAATGATAACAACCAACTGATATCTACAACAGAAGAACTAAACAGCGAATGGACAAACTACGTACAATTGTTTGACGATGAAGTTAACCTCCCGTACACCGCGAAGGGCGAAACGGGGCCAAACATATTAAAAGCAGAAGTAGTTAAAGTGTTAAATGCAACTAAAAACGGGAAAGCTCCCGGACCAGACGACATTTATGCAGAATTCCTGAAACTCATAAATGAAGATAACATAATGACAAACCTGTTCAATAAAATATACCAAACAGGAAACATACCACACGACTGGCTAAAGTCAATTTTCATTCCTTTACCAAATGTGATCAATTCCGATTAATTAACTTAATGAGCCATGTGCTAAAATTATTTTTAAAAATAATACACAACAGAATACGCAAAAAAAGTGAACAAGACCTAAGCGAAGAACAGTTTGGCTTTCGGGACGGCCTTGGCACTCGAGAGGCTTTATTTGGATTAACAGTATTACTGCAAAAATGCAGAGATCAAAAAAAGGAGGTATATCTCTGTTTCATTGACTATGTCAAAGCATTTGACAGTATAAAACACGCAGAATTAATAAACGTGCTACAGCATAAAGGACTGGATAAACAAGACATAACAATTATTAGAAACATATACGAAAAACAAACAGCAGCAATAAGATTAGAAAACTCAATCACAACTGAAGTGGCTATTAAACGAGGGTACGTCAGGGATGCGTCCTATCACCACTTATGTTCAATATATATTCGGAACAAGTATTCCAAAAAGCACGTGAAGGCTCGGAAGATGGTATCAAAGTCAACGGAAGATTACTTAACAATTTGAGGTACGCGGATGATACCGTAATTATTGCCGACAGCCCTGAGGGTCTACAACGCTTAATGGACCGTATCATAACCGAAGGAGATACTGTCGGACTCAAAATTAATACAACGAAAACAAAAACAATGGTAGTGAGCAGAATACCAAACACAACAGTCAATATAAATGTATACAATGAACATATAGAACAAGTCCACAAATTTAAATACCTTGGCTGCTGGATAACTGACAATCTAGACCCAGAACTAGAAATACGAACCAGAATAGAGACAACCAGAATGACTTTCCTAAAATGAGAAACTTGCTATGTAATAAAAGCCTCGCTCTAGATGTAAGATACAGATTTGTGAAATGTTACATTTATTCAATACTGCTATACGGGTGGAGACTTGGACATTGAACAAAAAGAGATTAGCAAGCTGGAAGCATTCGAGATGTGGGTGTTCCGAAGAATGCATAGAATATCGTGGGTTGAACACATAAGAAACGAGGAAGTACTCAGACGTATGAACCGAGACAGAGAATTAGTTAATACGATTAAAAGAAGGAAAACCGCCTATCTTGGTCATATCACAAGAAACCACAAAAACCAACTATTAAAACTCATGATAGAAGGGTAAATAGAAGGAAGACGCGGCCCAGGTCGAAGAAAATGTTCATGGTTGAAGAACATAAGAGACTGGACGGGCTTAAACACACACACATTAATTAGAACAGCACAAGATCGAGACGAATTCGCCACAATTGTTGCCAACCTTCATTAATAGAGATGGCATCAGAAGAAGAGGAAGATGCTAATTGTGGACATTTTGAATAAATTCTTTACAATTATACGATAAGCATTTAATAAACTGAAAATTCTACGCGAAGACAATTTAACGTTTTCTTTTGTCATTCTAATTACTGTACGACGGTATCTGTAGGTATACACGTACAATGTAGTAATGTTCTTGAAACTCTGCTTTGAAAACTGGGTATCACTCCTTATAATTAAAAATTAACATTACACTTGAAATAAATATGCAGGCAACCAAAATCCATAATAGACTATAAAGCAACGGAACAGTACTCTAGCATAAGAGATCAGTATGTCTGAGCATTCAAGGAAATATTAAGCATTAGTGATGACTACTTGATTAATTCGAAAACACGATTTGAGCCTGACGTTGCAAAAGAAAAATAAAAATGCGTAGAACATAAACGTCAACATAAAAAAGAACTAAAATACCATATAGGAATTGTCAAAGATGAATGTATATGTTATTTATATATAGAGATTAAATAACAAAGCTAAGACATGATAACAACAAAATGACTGATAACAAAAATATACACAAAAACGGTAGTAGAATACAAGACGATTCAAAAATATGAAAATAAGTCGAAGAATTTTAACAAAATTCTAACATGAAAGAAATCATGCTTTAGATAAATAATAACGTTAAAATGCATTGGCGTGATATGATACATAATAAATACTGCTATTTATCGTCCTTTCTTTAGACTTGGATAGCACCAATGGGTTATCAAAATAAGTTCGGTTGATTACAATCAAATTTAAAGCTTCCTTAGGTTCCTAAAAGTTACTTTTTTGACTTTTTAGGGTTATAAAGTTTTTTAAACCAATATTTCTCAAATTTAATGTTTTTTTTTTTGTTATTACGATCAATATTGTAATAAAATCTAAGTATGGACATACAGTTTTAAATTGTTATGGGGATATTAAGTACCATACAATTCTACTTTATGTGAAATACAGGCGATTGTTGATTATACCGCTACATAGATGCAAACATAATGTTGGATAATCAAATTAATTGTTTATCCCGATCCTGTTGTGGCATTCCCTTCCAGCATTTTTTCTCCTCTTTAATTGTTTTATTTTTTAATTTATTTCTTATCTATTATTAAAAAGCTACTTACTCCATTTTATTTATTTTTTACTATTTTCTGAACTCTGCTGAAGAATTACAGATTATTATTAAAATTTGGATTTTTTCGTGATTATTTTTTTATTTGCAATTTTATCCATTCTAGCTATTTGTTTGTTTATACTTCTTAAAAGTTTTTTTTTATAACTCAAGACTGGCATAATGTAGTATTTTTTGATATTCTATTTTGTTCTTCAATTATTTTAAACAAATCTATATTTTTTCGGTGCCTTCCTTTTATTTAATTTATGGGTTGTATTTTAACATTACTAGCTTTCTGTAACTCTCTGCTTTATCTGTATCTTTCTTGATTTATTTATTTTAAAGCTTTGTTTATCTGATACTTCCTATATATTTGCTCTGCATTATATGTATTTATCACCCATGTTAGCATTTTGAGCAGCTTTAGTAACAAAAATTATGTCTCCTTGAGCGAAATACCAAATAAAGTGAGATATAAAAGCAACTTTAAAGCAAAACAATAATAAATAAATTAAAAATAGATACCTGGCCTAATAGAAAAAGTGGAAAATAGGGTAACAAAAGATAAAATATGTAAACGGAGAGGGAAGTGGCATATTATATAAAAAAAGTATTAGAAGTAGAATGACGGTTTCTGAAAATCATTGAAACCCAAGAGGCAAATACATGTAATTTACCATTAATATTTATAAAACGAGAGCACGACAGCCGCGAGGTAAAGGCCTCAACTTGCCAAACTGGCGCGCGGCGGCCCCGGGTTCGAACCCCGGCAATGACAAAAACATCTAATGCTCTCCAGCCGTCATACAAACACCTTTGGCGGTCGTGAAAGTACATCCTACCCTTAACCACTTGCCCGGCAAGCGTGGCGTTTAATTGCCAAATCCCCCCAAAAAGAGAGGCCTATGCTCAATACTGGGCGCTATAAAGCTGAAAAAAATTTATAAAACAATGGTAAGTTTACCAGGAAAGGTTTGTTACGGAAAATAGGTTACATTTACAAAAATACAAGACGAATATGCATACATAAAAGGAGTAGAAATAAGAGAAGTAATACAAATATTAAAAAACAGAAGCCTCTGAACCAGAAAATATTCTAATAGAACTAATAAAACTAGGCACAAACAATCTTTTAAAAGTAATTGCCTTAATTAATATATGTAATATTTATAATAATCTGTTACCAACAAAATATAAAGCAACACATACAATATCTATATATAAAAAAATAGACAAATGCAAAATCATAGAAAAACATCAATAATAATGTCTTCTTCTTCTTCTACCTTATTAACCGTTCTCCATCCACTTCTGGACGTAAGCCTCTTTCGGATACACTTTGTAAAGGACTAAGTTCTTATAGCATATAATTAAGTCGACATGCACTACTTGGTACGAAAATGAAATGAAGAATGCGTAAATCGGGGCCTCATAGTAAATATAAGCAAAACAAAGTGGTATTAGAATAAAAAATTGAAAACTAAAAAATAGAAAATAGTATAAAAATAAATGTATGCAACGATTACACGTATTTGAAGAACCACAATAAGAACGGCTGACAACGCAGTGAATAGTAAAAGAAAAATAAGTACGAAAGTACTTAATTGGATTCTGGGAGAGAAAAAAAATGGCACATTATAATGAAAGTGTAACAACATGTAGAGCAGAGTCTTGGAAATTAACGAAGGAAAGGAGTTGCAGACATTAGAAATGGATTACCTGAAGAAGATTAGATAAAATTTAAAATTAAACAACAAAAAATGAATATAAGAGTAGAGGAAGGCATAGTGAAAGACGTAAAAAACAAATTATATGGTATATTAAAAGAATTAACGCGACCCGCGTCCCAAATAAAGCAACGGAAAGGTTTTCTTGATAATGTAAAGAACGGGAAAAACCGAGAAAAAACTGCAAAAAGGATAAATGAAATAATTTAAGAGAAAAGCATAATAAAAGGAGATTAGAGAAAGAGATAAAAATGGGAAAAATTATTAGGAGCCGGGAGACAATAAATGACAAAAAATTCCAAAAGGAGAAGAAGATAATTTGGTGACAAAAATATTACTATTTTGACATTTCACAGTACATACGAGGTGTGGCAGAAAAGTAACGAGACTGATTTTTTATTTACCAAAGTTTTTTTTTCAAGCATCAATGTTATCCCTTTCAAAGTAATTCCCTTGGGCAGCTATACACCGTTGTTCCCACTGTTGGTAGCAGCGCTGGAAGTCTTCAACCGGTATGGTCTTCAGCATGTCCGTTACATTCTTTTGGATGTTTTCCAAAATCCCAAAATGACGTCCTTTGAGGACATTTTTCAGTTTAGGAAAAAGGAAAAAGTCACAGGGACTGAGGTCAGGTGAATAGGGGGGCTGGGGAATCACAGGAATGCCTCTTGATGTCAGAAATTCTGTTATGGAGAGGGCAGCATGACATGGGGCGTTGTCATGATGGAGCATCCATTTGTCTGCAATGTTTGGTCTCACGAGAATGACTTTTTTCTGAGCCTTTCAAGGACGTCTTTATAAAAAAAAGTTTCCGCTGTTCCATTTTGCGTGACGCACAACCAAAATACAACTTTACTAATAGCACTCACAAAAATCACGTAGTTAACAGAACGAGTCGAAACTCGCCCTGAGGTGTGGGAGGGTATTTAAACACTTGCTCTATCAAGGACAACAGCGTAGCATTGCCAGATCGCTTAAGTGTTGCCAGTCTCATTACTTTTCTGCCACACCTCGTATGATATGTTCAACTACGGCAAGTTACATGTTTGAAAAATCTAACGCTTTCTGTTTTGTTCCTAATTGTAATAGTTGTGCGACTTAGAGCATTATCGTGATCTACTGTTTTCTATACTGTGTGTTTGTTCGGTCGTAAACGTTTTATTTTTAAGCACAACATGCAATACAATATTCATTTTTATCAAAAATTTCCAACTTCCAGGTTGCTTAACTTTAACTTGATTGGACTTTTTTAAAAACACCTAAGGTCAAATGCATATATCTAATTTCCACCGCAAATAATGATTATGTAAATTGCTTTACACCTACCTTTATGATATTTGTTACGAATCTGGTACCATCATATAAGCTGTTTTTTGTCCACTGACTGTAAAGTTTGTTTGCTCCCAAATGATCATATAAAATATTGCTGCTATCGTGCCAACATTTTAGGTACTCTGATAATTCTGTGTGATTTTATATATGATTATTCCCGTAAATTATTCTTGGTGTAGTCTATCTTTGTTAGAGTAAATGTTAAGTTCACTGAAGTCGTACCTTTTTTCTCTCCCATTCTTTTTCGCTCTTATTTTTACTTTTTTCTTACTTTTAAGATATTTTACTCTTCTTTGAATATACCCTTTCTCTATATATTTCTATGTACTTTAGGTTGACTTATTTTGATCTGTTGTCATTCAATATTCAGTCGTTGTATCAATTTAAAATAGGATATCTAAATTATTTTTTTCTTGCCTCTAGTTATTTGCGTTTTTGCAATGTGTCTTAATCACCACCACTTTGTTTATAATATGGTTTTCATCTTTAATTTTTCTTTACGTTACTATCCATTTATTTGAGGTTTTATCTTTTTTAGCGGCGTTGGACGTTTGGTAACTTGTTCAAGTTTTTTTTAGTTAGCACTTATGTTGCTATACTATATATAAGAACCGAAATTAAGGTTTATTTTAATATTTTACTTCCTTGTAAATTATTTGGTTCATATAAATGTTCAATGTTTTGGAACGCCACCCATGGTAATCTATTTAGTTTGGCTGTTCGCATTTTTTATTTTTGCTCTAGATAGACTGACGGTTTAGCTACTTTTACTCTTGTTACGTCTAAAACGATTGGTTGGTTATTATGTTACATGTATCTCTTTATTATCTTTGTTTTCTTCGTCTAGTTTAGGCCAGTTTGTATATCAGGTTTAGCGGACTTGGCTGGGTTTGATTTTTTTCGTGTATAATAATAGTATTTTTTCAATTTTGTGGTAATTTTGGCCTTTGAGATATTTAGTGAACATTTTAACATGTTATATTATTATACCACCAGCTTTATATATTTTAGTGGAATAAATATTCTATTTTCCATCTATCTTATTAAAACCTTTTCGGGTTAAAGTTTTTATTCTTTTTTTATAAATTGTTTAATGTTTTAATTATTTCCACTAGGTTATTAATGGCCCTTATTGTATAAATCACTATTTAAATTTATTAACTGTGCTGGTACGTTTTTCTGGTAAACGTACTCTATAACAGATTTCGGTAAAATTGAGAAAAAATTATATTTTAGCATTTTTTCAGGTAATGTAATGTATTTTCATCTGCTGATATTCTAATGAAATTCTATTTGCTTGCACCTTATCATTTTTATATACACGTTTTACTTATTTAACATCACTTGGACATTTATTCGACTATAAATTTGAGGATGTGATGCTAATTACTTTTTTTAATAATAGTACTGTAATAGTTCACAGTGCATCCGGAATATCCTGTGTAGCAAACATTTATTTTATTAAAAAATACCTTTAATTAAATATATTTCTCTATGTCTAATTGATTTATTTAACATTTCTTTGGCTACTACAGCTTATTTTCTTGTTTTGAAATACATAATAAACTTTTGTTTAAAACTTTAAGGGGTAACACCATTGTAGGTCTCCCAAAAATCGTTTTTGACATTTTTTCCATAAAAGGAAAATAGTGAAAAAACTGTTGAAGTATATTATTAGGCATATATTGAAGTATAAAAAAGATTTGTTAAAAATTTTTTAAAATGGCGGCTCTGGAACCATTCTGCCAAGGCGTCTGGGCACTCCGCGGCATGCACTAGAACTGGTGAAATTTGAATTTGGAGCAAAATATAAAAATTTCTCTTAATCTATATGAGTATAGCTAGTGAAACACCTGACAAGTATTTGAAGTTAGGTGTCTGATTTTTAACAAAAGAAGAGCAGTTATTTGTTTATAAAAAAATTTCTGATTAATTTATCAAAAATTCCGTACATGTTTCTCTTTGGAATGTTGTTTTAAAGATGATGTGATGGTGCGTGCCGTTTTGAAAAATGGCATTTCGAGAAAAATGCCTTCAAAGTTTTGAAACGAGTTTTACATAAATTTCGTTTTGGCTTTTTTGACCGATGCTGTGTTGGATATAATTCTTTTGTATCTTTTTACCCTTGTACACTTTTTTGCCTCCCATTTCTGCTTGTAAGAACTTTAACTTTCAAAGAAAAGGCGCGATATTTCAAAGAAACATTTTTCTCACGCATAAAACTTTTTGATACATATTCTAGAAGGTTCACAGTATCTTTTAAGTAAAAAAAATCGATTTTTTGAAAATTCCACAGTGGTATTGATCGTTAATCTCTTTTCCTCTTCACATGTCTTGCCTTATTATAAAGCCTTGACTATCACTATGTCCATAATTTCTTTATATTGGTTTCAGTCTAGCTAGCCACTGCTTTCTTTTATTTTCCAATTTATTGTTAGCTGCAGTAGTTTGTATTCTGGTTTTTTCATTACATATGTGAGGTATTTTAGTTTTCTTTGCTTCATTATCCCTAACAGTTCTCTTTCTTTGTTTATCATATTTAATACTTTTTCGTTTGCTTTTATTGTCGTCCTAGAAACTATGTGTATTTCAAGGTAGCACCATAGCTCAAACGCTTAAAGGCGATTCATAGTAGCAACATTTAGAGCCCTAAATTTCACAGTTCTACAATAGCATAGGCCAGCTATAGTATTTGAAAAGTTGGTTTCAGTAGATGCTTTATCCGTTCATATAGCTTGAGGGGCCATAATACTTTCAGCCCATATCGTCATTTCATCAGTATATCTTATATTTGTAATACTTTCACTTTTCATTAAGATTTTTTCTTTTTTTATATGTGTTTTCTAACAGTGACTTTTACATATATATTAGAAAGGCAGGAAAATAGCACCCCTATCTTACAACTCATCTAATAGAAATCTGGTCAATTTCTTGATGACCATTAATTTCTATTCTTGCATATTGAATTCAAAATTAAGTCTTCAGTGAGTTAATATATTTGTCATCTAAACCGATAGCCGATAACCGATGCATACATTGGTTTGCGTACTTCCCAGCATCACTGTACTAAAGTCTGTACACAGAATAAATATTCTCTTGTTACAAAATCTTTTTTAAATTTCATTTGGCCTTATATTGAATGTAAATTGTTTTGAATGTTATTTTAAGTGTGGCTCAGTGATCATGTTAGTCTAAAAGTCATTCTCGTGAAATTTGTCCTTTTTATGAATATTATTAAACACGTTTTGTTAAGTTTTTTTTTCTATTTCTCCTTTCAGTACATCCTGATCTGTTTCAGCTAACGTATTTTTGTTTCGTCGTGTGTATTATCAAATCATATTTTTTCATCTAGTTTTCTTTATACGCTCTTCATTGAAATTTTTTTAATAATTTTTTGTCGATTTTTTACTTTTTACTAATATAAATTTGTCGGGCTTACTTTGTAATTTTGCTAGTTTATTGCATTTTTTTATATCCTATCTTATATCGCTTTTTACTTTTTTTACTTATTTATCTTTGTAAATTTTGTAATATATTCTTATTCTTTGTTTCTCTGTTTTTCTAGAAAAATATTTATTTTGTCAGTCGTCTAAATATGTTTTTTAATGTTCTCTTTGACTAGTATATAGTTACTTCCCGTTCTTCATACATTTTTATTGTCTTTATATCTATACTTGTGACATTTTTCAAGTTCTCTACTTCCTTTTGATAATAAATTGCTCTTGAAGGCTTTGGTTCTTTGGTGATTATAATTTTTTAAGTTTCTTTTACATTTCTGACATCAGCAAGCAAAATTTACCCCAGGAATATTTTATCCACTTTTATGCTCTTTCTAAATCATTGATTAACAAGAATTAAATCAATTTGGTTTCTCTTTATTTTAGTTTGGTCATTCCGTTGTGCTTATAACCGCTTTTTTGGCAGTTTTAAGTTTATATTGGTAATTACTAATTGCTGTTTTTAACAAAAAAATATTAAACTGTCCCTTTTGTCATTTTCGTTATTTATGTATCCAATAATGATATTTACTTTGTGGCTATATTAATATCGACAAGTTCCGTACTAATTTACTAATATTTTTTTATAAACAATATAACCCTATTTTTGCAGTAGACAACGTAACCCTTACGATGTATCGAGTCGGCTTTTGGCCATTTTGTATCAATATCGCCTTGTATTTGAATATCTAATCTATTCATTTTATAAGAAATATTGTATACTTTTCCAGCTTCAACCATGCTATGTACCTATTCTATTCTATTTTATTCTCTCCGGGGATTCTTAGCATTAGAATTCAAACGGGCTAAGACAAAAATAAATACGAGAAAAATATATTACTTGTATTTTAATAATTGCATAGTAGTTCTTAAGAAACTGTATTGTTTCAGTGTCAGTTTTATAAAAAGGGCAATATTCTAACTTTTATCATTCAAATCAAACCGTTGAAATAATTAGATGCCAGTTTGCTTGCAATTTTTATTTGAATTATTTCCCACTAAGGCGAACAAGCAACAGCGACCGGTTCTTGTTTGTGCCTACTCTAATAAAATAGACCTGAGTGTCTGCGGCCGTTACACCTTTACCGCTCTTTGACACAAAATTGGCAGGGACTAATTAACCAACCCTGAGCTGGCCCGGGATCGCTCAGTGCATTGGGGCCTTATTTAATTTATTAGTAGCCTGCGCTAATCCAGACCTGGAATTTGTTATTAAGAGCACCTTCATGTCGCAGAACTACCATATTGAATGTCATACTACATGTCACTTGAAATCAGAGATAAAAACTAAAAATAAATTAATAATATTCATAGCCGCACAGCTAACGAAGGCGAATTTCCAGCTAGTAACCATTAAAAACACACACACAATTCAACATACCGTGTATAAGATGATATCTCATTATAAAAGAGCTATAAAACACAATTAGGACGTTTAAGAAGGAACAATATAGGGGTGACTGCATCAAAAGCTTCATCTCTTACGCCACTTTAAATGAAAATATTGCCGGTTCAAAAGTGTTTTGATTAATATTATGACTGTTGCTTAATGTGTGTAATCAATTCTAACATTCAACTTCCTTTTAAGAATTTTTGCTTTATTACTGCATTTACATATTAAAACACGCTATAACTAATTGCATCTGATAACAGTAAAAATATACTTGTTTGCATTTGAGCAAGTTTTATGTTTTTTTTTTAACTAATTCAGATTAGGTTTTTATAATTTATAAATCGTTTATAATGCTAAAGTAGAGAACACAAAGATGAAATTAATTTGATAAATAAGACGTAGTGGAAGATATGAAATTTTAAAACAATTATAGCAACAATATGAAACACTATTAAAATAAAATAATTAAACGATGAGTAGATGTGTAGGGTAGTTAAAAAATTATTAGTAAATCCTATAAATGAAATAATTAGAAAAGAACAAGGAAGTGCAAAATTAAAAAAATGTTAAAGCCCAAAGAATTATTTTTGTATTTATTTCGTCCACTTCTAGTCTATATGCCTTTGCTTTTTTTTTGTTTCAAAATATATTTTTCAGCTCCTTTTTTGTTCGAGAAAAAATTATCAGATTGTCTGCACATGCCATTTCTTGGTACTAGTTTTTAAAGATTTTGTTACTTCTAATTGTTCCGCTATTTCGCATCACGGCTATAGTAAATAATGTTGTGAAAAGCGGGTCTTTTTGTCTCAGTCACTTTGCAGATTTAAATTTCCTTAAAATTTGCCACAAAAATAATTTTCCTCGTTTTCCTTAACCGTAAAACCTAATTTACTTTACAAACTACTAAAATGCATTATGCTTAGATTATAACGCGCCCTAAAGAAGCAAGCAAACTTCCAAGGTAATATTAGCAAATCCTCCTTTAATTTAATGGCTTAAGCAGCACCACCCGACTCCGTGCGTTTGTTTAAATTTGTATTGCTAACATAGCCATCCACGGACGCAAACAGTAAACTCGAATGGCGCTCGGGAAGCTGCCGATGCCGTATAAAAGTTGAAATTGGCTCGTTGCACACTTCTCTTAATCTGAGCGCGGCGGAGTTTTAACCGAGCTTGCCAGAGTTTTCCGCTATACACGGACGCCATGTAAATGAAGCGCGGGACAGCCGTTGGCGCGGCGCTGCCTGGCTGTTACAAGCTCGCGCTGTCTATTCACGAAAGGTCAGTTTATGAGGGGCCCTAACGACCCCGCCACTGATCTGAGCAGAAGTTAGGACACGTTTGGGCTATCAGATTCTCCTTTTGGTTGTTTACTGGCTAAACAATCTGGAATGTTGGCTTTGGATAATAATTCGGTCTACAGTGGGGTACAATGATGCTGCAAATACAAAATGCTCACCACAAGCCTGTAGGAGGTGTGTCACTTAAATGCAGCAATTTGTATTACTAGTAAAATCTTAAGCATTTTTATTTCGCTGCAGCGTCAAAGTAAAATGCTGAATAAAAATAAATTATTTGCATTACAGTTAGAGAAAGAATGTTAAAGCTTTATTTTTATTTTATGGACATAAATACTTACTTACATACTTCATGGTGCAACAGGCCGCAAGGCTTGACTACCTGTTTTGTGGTTTCCGATAGTCACTCGCATGTCAATCTTCCAGCGACATGCCCTGTCCTGAAAGGGATTCGTTTTGTCTCCAGCTTTAATCGGTTAGTGCTAGTAATTGCATTTGTACCTTTACTGTTTGCTTCTGACTTCTTTAAAGTCTTGGCTTCCCTTATTATTTTCTTTTTATGCCTTTCGGTTCCTTGCTTTTTCTCTCTATCCTGTGACGCACTGCCTTTCATATCGTCTTGCGTTTTCTTGGTTCACCCAAGTCTTGGTCATTTTCTACTTCCTTTACTTTCTGGGTTTTGATTTAGGTTTCTTTAACTCTTTAAAGTGCCTCATCCTTTCGACGTTTGATTCTAATTTTTGCGAAAATATTCGCTTTTTCATATTTTGTTTTTAGTTCTCGCTTTTCCTAGAGATTCTTCTTTTCCACGTATATAGCTTCTTATCCTTTCTTTTTTGTCAAATACCAGGTTTTGTCATGTCAAATCTTGAATTTTATAATTTTTTTCTGAAGTAGCACTTATTGCTTGCTACTATTCGTGCGTTTACAATCTCTCCTATTTCATTGTTTTTATTAATAGTTTAGTCCAGATACTTAAAGTTGATGGGTCGTTTGCACCTTTTTCAATTTATTTTTTTATTAGTAACGTTATAATATCCAGATATCTTTCTTGCGATTATCATATATTTCATTTTCTATTGATTTGTGGTTATTGAGCCTCTGCCGCTTTTTCTATGTACTATCTACTTCTTTCAGACCCGTGACGACTTGATTATGATATCCTTATCATCTGTGCATGCCAAAATTGTACTTTGTCTATCTTAAGGATTTATAGGCAGTCTTTTTATGACTTTTTTAAGACAGAATTAAATGGTGTGATTGACTTGTCATTTTCTTGCATTAATCCACAGTAGATCCCAAAATTTTTTGAGAGCTGGCCTTAGATTCTCACTTTTGCGCTGGTATTTGTTAGGACATTTTTCTTATTAGTTTCTTCAGTACGTTTATCTCATCTATAGTTCCTTCCTAAGTATTTAATCACAGGTTTTAAGAAAATCTGTAAATAGGTGGTAAAGTTTAATATTATGTACTGTAATTTTTTAAGTACCTCTCTCATTGAGAAGATCTAATCCGTAATTGCCCTACCTCTTCTGAAACCACATTAGTAATGCTCAACTGTTTCTTCCATTCGTATGTTCAGCTTTTTTTCTACTATTTTACTTAATATTTTATAGACAACATTAAATTCTCCTGTAGTGGTAACAAACCATCCTATTACCACTTTTGTAGAATGGACATATCATAGTCACACTCCATCCTCTATCTATTAATAAATGGTCTTCTTCTTGGGTTGTAGTTTTTTTTTGTGCTTTTAGTTCAGCTTTCATTTCTTTTTTCGTAGGTGGGTCTATTTAATCTGCTGCTCCTCGGTTTTTCTACAATTGTTCTACCTCCTCTTCACTATTTTCTTAGTTTAACAGTTTACTAAAATATCCTTGCCATCTTGCAAGAATTTCTATTTTATTTTTTATTAAGTTTTCTTCTTCATATTTACACAGTTAAGTTCTTGGCAGGAAACTTTTTACTATGTTATCTCTTTGTAGGACTTTGATTATGCTTTCTTCTTTTCCTTCTCCACGTTGCGTTTGCTATCCTTCCTTTTGTTATTTTCTGCCATTGCGTTTTTTTACATTCTTACACTTGCTCTGTTCCGGTTCTTAATCGTCTGTTCACATTCTTTATCAAAGTGTTTATTTCATTTCATCTTTTTTGCAGGTTATTATTTCTTTCGCCATTTCCAGAATTAAATTTTTTATAACATTCCAATTTACTTCATTGTCATGGTTTTTGTATTATTTTTGTTGGCTCTGTTCTTGTAACTTCTTTGTTATGCCTTTAATATACTTATTTCCTATTTTTATATTTTTTGATAGCTTCTATGTATTAAGTTGCCCATTACTAACGCCTCTTTATTTGATTTTTTGACTGATTCTTTGCCTTATTTTTGTAATTTTTAAAAAATGATCTAAGTACAGTATGCTTCCCTATAGCTCCTTACATCTATAATTTTGCTTTTATATCTTGTATCCACTAAAACATGGACTATATGATTTTTTGTTTTTGTCTGACGATAGCCGTGTTTCTTTGACACTAATTTATGGAAACTGTGTGCTAGCTACTGTCATATAATTTTCGCTTTCAAAATTTACTACAATTATTCCGTTATACTTACTATCTGTGTGGGCTACGCCTTCCGATAACTGGCCAGTTCGAATATAAATGGATGTGTTAATTCTAATAATTACTTTCTACACTAAGCGACATATTATAAGTTTTCTTTAGTTTGATTCCATTAAAAAGTACCTCCCCAATAAAATATTCAAATTTTCAAAAACTTAATACTGAATTTTTATAATGTTAAAATTGCCTCATTTTTAAATATATTTTCTATAAATTTTTTTGAACTTTCTAGGTGACTAGCTCCATAAAAATGTGTCTAGTATGTAAATGTTGAGCAATGCGTTCTCCACGGTCAACAAGTAAAATTATGGTATTTCCTGATTTTGCATAATAGTACATGAACTTATTTTATTTGCAATCATTAAATGATTCAACAGTATATGTATATAATACAACTACAAAACCTAAACTAAGAAATATTTCCACTAATAAAAACTAAAATTTGGTTCTCAGTTAATAGCACGAATAATATTTGCACGCCGGTATATTACTGCGTAAATTTGGGGATTAAATATATTAAGCCTAAGCTTTCATCATCACTTTCTAGTAGAAGCTCCGCTAGCACATTTGGCTAGCCACTAAGGCAATCTCAGTAGTATATCGTATTTGTAAATTTCTTTGATGACTGAAGAAACCCAAGTCTCATTGAACTACATATTTAGTAACAAACCGAGAAGCATTTACCATTAAGCTTAAGACTTTGACCTGAAAACGTTTTAAAATGTCTGTATTTGAGTCACTTCCAGTTTCTCAAAGTTATACTATGTGTGTCCACATAGATTTAATAATAGTTTGTACAATATTTTTTGAGTGAGGTGGTACTCCTTCGCAGAAGGGGACGTCAGGTATACTAATTTTATTTTATTATCTTTGAGATTTCCAAATGGTAAGTTTGGTTCAGAAAGTATGGCAGTGTTACCGTTTTTTTTTATATGTATTTATTAGTTAATTACAAACTGTCAATTACATCTGACAATAAGTAATTATGTTGATCGTGTTGAGCAGTGTTGGAGAAGTCGCCCAATGACGACCCTCCTGCGATTACTTAATTAATTTGATTGTTACACTACATGTAAGTTAATTAAGACACTTAATGTAACTTAAATAGCACTAAAATGTATGCGGTAGATCGAGCGGGTTAAGTCTTTTGAGTCTTTGCGTTTGAGCACTGTTGTCTAGTAGATTAACTGCCAAAGGATTAGGATGCACTTCTAACTTATTTAGGTACTTTACACTAAATTTTTTAATTTCTTCCTTGACGGTGGCCACTTCTAAATCGTTTCGGATTTCAATGTTTGGGATGTAGTATGGGGCATTAGTTATTAGACGTAAGACTTTGGATTGGTACCTCTCCAATATGTCAATGTTAGATCTAGAGGCAGTGCCCCATAACTGGATCCCGTAGGTCCAAACTGGTTTCAATGCTACCTTGTATATAAGAAGTTTATTTTTAAGCGATAATTGGGAGTGTCTACCTAACAACCAGTAGTATTTCTTTAGTTTCAGTCCAAGCTACACCCTCTTCTTCCATATATGAGTACGCCATGTAAGCCCTTTATCCAAGTGTATCCCTAAATATTTAACGCTATCTGCCTGTGGTAGTGGTTGACCGTTCATATTTACATCTGGGAAGTGCCCTCTACATTTTGTGAAAGTCACATGGACTGATTTATTCTCGTTCACCTTGATACGCCATCTTTGGAGCCACTGCTGTATTTTATCTAAATGCGTCTGTAGTTGTTGGGCCGCAACTGTTGGATTTGGGTGCATTGATAGGATGGCCGTGTCGTCTGCATACGTTGCTGTTATAGCGCTATTATCAGTGGGTAAATCGGCTGTGAAAATGAGGTATAAGACAGGCCCCAATACGCTGCCTTGCGGAACACCGGCTTTTATTTGCATCAATTCTGTTAGTTCATCCTGATATTTAACCTGGAAGTATCTTTCCTGTAAGTACGATTTCGGGATAGTAAAGATTGGATGGAATAACTTCAGCTTAAGCTTGAATAGTAGACCTTCGTGCCAGACCTTGTCGAAGGCCTGGCTTACATCCAAGAAAACCGCTGCACAGTAAGCTTTTTCCTCAAATGTATTATTGATGACTTCAACGATTCTATGGACTTGTTCGATGGTTGCATGGTTTTTCCTAAAGCCGAATGGCGATCGGGGAAGAGATCTTCTTGGGTGTGTGTCATCAAGATTCTTTTTAGTAGGAGTTTCTCCATTAGCTTAGATAAGACTTGTAATAAACTGATAGACCTATAGGACTCGACGTTGTGCGGGGGTTTGTCGGGTTTTTGAATTACTATTACTTGAGCGATCTTCCATGGGGTGGGAAAGAATCCTGTTCTGAGGATAGCGTTGAAGATGGCGGTTAACATTGTAATCCCTATTTTAGGAAGCTCCTTAAGTACCCTGCCCGTGATCAAATCCCAGCCTGGTGCCTTGTTAGGTTTTAGTAAGTTGATCATTTCTGTGACTTCACCAGCTTTGAACAGCTTTATTGGAGGTGAAAGTTGGTAAGGGGCTTCCAGGTATTCTTTTATGTCGTCATCTTCATCCGGATTTCTAGTTGGTATTTCTACAGGTTGGAAAACGTTTGACAGGTGTTCCGCGAAGATTTGTGCCTTTTCTTTGTTATTGCGCGCCCAGGAGCCATCCGCTTTACGAATAGGAGGTACTTGTTGATTCGGTTGGTTCAGGGCCTTCGTTGCCTTCCATAACGAGTAGTCTGTGCTAGCTGTAGCTGATAGCCCTTCTACGTAGGTGGCAAAATTGTCATTTTGAGGGTCCGTATTAGCTCCTTGAGTTCTCTAGTGGCAACGTTTAATCTTCTTTTGTCGTCAGGATACCTACTACGTTGCCATTTTTCCTTAGCCGTCGTTTTTGGGCTATTTTTTCTTTCAGGATACCTATGTTCTACTTTGTTGGGTGGGAAATTTGGTGTTGCTCCCCAGGCAGCACTTTGTATTGTTTTGACAAAACTTAAGACTGCATTCTCAATTTCTTCGTTTGTTTTGAGAGATACATCTAGATTTATGCTATCCTCAATTAGTACTTTAAAGTATTCCCATTTTGTTTTTGAGTTGTAAAGTTGGGGTGGTTTACTTCTCTGTGTTATAATTGCATAGACAGTAGCTATCACTGGAGAGTGATCAGACGTCAGATCAAAACTGCATTTTATATTTAAAAGTCTTCGAGAAATACCTTTGATCACAAAGAAGTCCAATAAATCTGGAACTGGTCCGTTGGCCAGTATGTCGGTTCATAGGTGGATAGATGACCTAACTGTTCTTCTTGTAATACCTAATATAGGATTCTGCCTCTGCCTGGTGGGATTAGGCGCGATCCCCAGTGGGTATGCATGGCGTTGTAGTCTCCGCCCGCCATGAAGCGATTTCCAAGAGATGTGAAGTATTCTTTCAGGACGATAGTTCGGTGGGCAGTATGCCGCCGAGATTACCAGCGGACCATACCAGTCCTCTATTTCTATACTAGTTGTTTGGAAGGAATCCCTTTTGTATTCTGGCAGTACACAGTGCTTTATTTGCTTTCTAATTATTACTGCTGATCCTCCTCTCGCTCTACGATCTGCATCTGGATGTTGGGTATCGTATATAATGTAATCCGGAATTTTGAAGTGCGTTTGGGAATTGAAGTGTGTTTCTACTATTAGTAGTACGTCAATGCTGTTATATTTTAGAAATACTTATACTTCCTGTTTGTGGCTTTCTAATCCGTTGGCGTTCCGGAGCGCAATTTTAAATAGTTGAGCCATTGTTTTTGCCGATTTTGGATACCAGGCATTTGATAGTCTCCCTCAGTTCTTTTATTTCAGATGTTAGTTCCGAAATCATTTTTTGTTGTGCTTCGATTGTGCTTTGTAAGTATGATATAAAGTAATTTTCGTTGAGTGTAGGATTGTTGTTTGTTGTAGTTCTATAACTACATTGCGAGCTTACATTTATCAAACGTGGTGCTTGATTTGTGGATATTGTCTGTTCATGGAGATTTCCACTGGCTTGTTGTTTTTCTGGTGCAGGTTTTTGGGTTTGTTCTGCATTGTTGATATTTGCTAAGGGACGTGTTTTTTGGATTCCTGTTTGTCGTACTTGTGGTAGTTTTCCTTGTTGTAGGGGATGTCTTCTATTTAGGATTTCGATGTAGACTTTACAACCTTTGTAATTTGCAGGGTGGTTTCCCTCGTAAAGTACGCATTTGGGAGCCTTGCCATCACTGCGGTTTTTAGGGCATGTTCTATAGTCGTGCTCCCCTGCACATTTTACGCATCGATACGGACGGGAACAGTTGTTTCTGGTATGACCGTAGCATTGACAACGTTTGCATTGTGGGATTTGTGTTCTTTTATGGGGTGGTTCAAACTTTATTACTGCATTTAACAAAATGTCTAAGTTATAGATCTCTTTGTTGTTGTCTTTCTGTGCCAGGTCTATGAAGAACAGATTTTTTGGCATTTTGGTTTCGCGATTATGTACATTCATAACTGACTTGACTTCGTGTTCCTCTGTTTGCAATGCAAGTTTAATGTCTTCTACTGGGGTGGTGTGGTGTAGGTTCCTTATTACCAACCTGAAGTGTTTATCTTCCGGGAGGGTGAACGTATTTCTAATGACCTTGTTATCATCTAGAACTTTTTTAATTTTTTTTTAGTTTTCTATGGTACGGACTTGTAGTTTTACCTTGTCGCTACTTATCATTTGATAATAGTATTCCTTCTTATCTATCTTTTGTTCGATAAGTTGAAGTAGTGGTGGAATTGCCTTGACAAATTGTAAGACAAAAGGTGGAGGTAGGTCAGCTTTTTTGCTTTCACATTACCGTTGTTTGTGGTATTTTGGGTTTCTTCCTCTATTTCCTTGTTTAAAACGTCGAATCTATTGGTTATCGTTGTGCTTTGTGTGTGACTTTGTTTTGACTTCGTTTGACGAGTGGGTGAGCTGTCTCCGCTTCTTTTCCTTTTCGTTTTTCTTGATTTGACCTCCTGAAATTCATTGGGTTGAAATCCCTTTCCCTCTTCTGTCCTCTGTTGCGGGTCTTCATCAGCTTCTTCATATTCCGAGTATTCTGTATTAATTGATGGAGGCGGTAACACCTCTATCTAAATTGTCCCATTCGGGTATCCGTTTGTTGCTTGTGTTGGTGGATTTCTTTGATTGGTGTTCATTATTGGGCATGCCATTTGACTTTGTCCCATTAACGGCGATTGGTATTGTTGAGGGTGCCACTGCAGGAGCCATTGCATTTGTGTAGTCTGAGGCCACTGCGGTTGTTGGTTTGAGTGCCATTGGGGTATTGAACTAGGCTGGGTCATAAGAGCATTGTTGCAAGTTATAATATTTGGTATAAAGCTGTCAGTGCTAGAGCTAACTGGCACGTAGTGCTGATTGAAGTTTTGTTGGCCGTAATACAAGACTCCATCGCTACTTCCTTGCATAGTGCTGTTTTAATTTCTTAAAATTGAATAAAAATATAAATATATTTATTTATGAGGTTTAGCACACAGCCAAATGTGCTGTTATCTCTTATCAGAGTTCAGCTGGCCTTCCCACTCTTCGATAACTTGGTGGATCAAGAGGTTATAATTTATAAGTAAGTTAAATTTACTCACTGTTTTGGTTGTAACTTGAATAAACGTTTTGATTGAGGCACCAAAACACTGCTATTGTGTAGTTTATAATTACACTTTTGGTGATATTGGAAAATTCACGACTTTAACTACTTTAAGTTTCTATGTTGTGTTGTGTCAGCCGTGTTCCAACACATTCTCTGTTACCGGTGAATGTGGAGTCTATAGCCTTAGGGCAGAGCACTTTTATTTTAAATGAGGGTTTAGATGATGTCAAGAAAACAGTCGAACAATAGTCTTTGCTTTCAAGGTCCTAAGAAATGCTATATGTTCTTCGATATACTTGAAAGTCGAATTTATAATTAGGTATAATGTGGTTGTCGAAGATTATTGGTTGTAGTTTTTGTTACAAAAGCTTAGCAGACTAACCAATTAGTCTATCAGAGGTAACACATACTGTTAATTTTCTAGGTCTGGGTATTAGTATAATTGTGACGACTTTCTATTATTCCTTACTATCAAAATGGAATTCATTAAATAAATAAAAAATTTGAAACATTTTTAATAGTTATCGTAGGGGATTTGCTTAGATGTAGTTCTAACGTTATTGTAATATTGATTTCATTAACCTTAAAATTTTTAACTGACAAGATAGCTCTAGTATTTTCTTCCAGATTATTCTATTTTTGGCTTTTTGTCTTTAGTTTACTATGCCTTTTTTTGTAGATTCGTTTTTACAGTTTGTAACCATCCTATTTCAGGTCGTCCTTGTAAGCTTTAAACGCAAAACTTTTTTACTATACTGTTGTCTTGCCATTTTTTTATATATTCTGTTTATCATAAACGTTGCTTCTTTATAAACTATGTAATTGTAGGATTACCATACTTCAAACTCAAATCCCTTTTAGTTCTTCTCTATTTTTCCCTACCTACTTCTTCCTACTTTTTTATTTTTATTTTTCCCATTTTCTAGTTCCATTTTTATTTATTTTTGTTTATTTCTAATTCCTTTGTTACTTTCTTTGGCTTTTTCTTTGTTGTTTGCAAAACAGTAATACCATCAGGATAGGCTAACCTGATAAGCACATCTGAAAAAATATTCAAAATATTGAATAATTTTTTTTGTTTTCTTGTGTGTTTTTACAAATTGTTGGAATACAGCCTTTATGCGACTTGCAAAAGCAAAGGCATTTTTCTGATCGTTTTTAGCCCAGGTGTTATTATCGAGACGTAAATGTTATATAGTTTTGTAGTTCTAACTTTTTTCTAAGTTTTCCAATGGTAACAAATGCTTGTAGTACAGCGTTTTTAATGTTAGAAATTAGTTGTATTTTGATGAGGCATTATAATTTAGTCTCGTTTGTCATCGGAGTGCCTCGTTGTTTGCGACCTGCAGCGTAACCTACGTTTTTCAAAAATGTATTTTTGACTGAAATAGAAGAAATATTGCTGTCAATATTCTAAATATTTGAAGGTATTGTCAACCATGCAGTTGGCTGGACTGTGTCATTAAACATTTCAACAGCAACGACCAACTTCTTTTTTGATTTTAGGGATATATCAAGTGACAAAGTTTAAATTTGTTTTTTTTTTATTAGAGGGACTAGGAAGCTTTGCTTTTAGCATCACTCGAGCGTCTACATAGAATGATGTTTATTTGAAGCTGTTGCATTGTGTATCAATAAGTTGGAGCAGATTTTGTGCTTCTTAGCGCGAAATTCTTTGTATTTCTTTATAAACAAGGCATTCTTCATAGTTTTGCATGGCCACTGAAATTTACATGTTTAACAACTGGCATTCGATAATTAACCCATTTAACATATTGTGGGCTCCACTGTGCAAATCTTTGACGTTCCATGCATTAAAGTAGTTGAGTTTTATTTTTATTTTCATTCATAATTTTTTTGGTACATTTTAAAAAATAAACTTAATTTCAGGTAAACAATAATAAGAGCCGCCACTGTAGATGACTGGTCAAGGGCGGGTGCTCCATTGTTCTCAAACCCGCACGTGGGCGCGTTTGGGTCTTTCTGGAAACTCACAGATGTATATGACGTAGTATGTAAGTTGCATGTTAGTAGACACAATAAACTCTTGGCGCTACAGTGTTAGTAAGTGCGCCTGAATGAAAGAAAGTCAATAATAAATTTTGTAAAAAGATTTACTTAAAAACTACCAAATAATTTTTCTCTTCTCTGTTAAACAAACTAAGCTAGCTAATCTTTCAGTTTAGCATTTATTTAATTGAAACAACCAACACAATATTTTATTTCATATTTTCAAAATAAGAATAAAATAAAGCAATTTTATATATTGTACAATTTAAAAATGTCATAAAAATGTATTTCTTATGTTACTAAAAGTTCATAAGTTTATTTCAGTAAAATCTTCAAACTGCCGACTTAGAAGAACATCTTTCATATGCTACATATATAAGTTGTATATAAAGTTATTTGTACGTGGTCATTGTATTTGTTGTACTAATGCAGACATTTCTTTTTAGTTTGACAAATATTATTTTAAATATTCAATTCTGGTCTGCGATATTGCAATTTTTGTATTAATTTCGGTAGAATCATTATGTTTCAGCTTACAACCGTAGTGAAAAATTATTTAGTAGTATACTAGCTGAAATATTAATCATATGATTATATCATTTTCAGTTTCCATTGCATTTTAATAATTTGAAATTGTATATATGTAGTACTTTTAATGTTTAAGATATATTTTATGTAAATATAGTACATGTGGTAAGTAAAATATTTAAAATAATCTGATCAATTGAGTTATCACTAAGAATAATTTTGTGATGCCCTAAATCAACACATTTGGCATTGTAATGAAGGTAGAAGTCAATTTATTTCTTATGCGTACTACAGGAAAATTTTATTTTATCGAATACAAAAACAAACAGACTTACTATTTTCGAGTATGTTGAAACACATTAGTGAAGTGTCGTTTGGAGTTTTTATTTGTCAAATTTAGTGGCGGAATTGTTAATATATTTTGTAAGATGGCAAACACATTTAGATTGGCTTTGATTTCATGTCAGTTGTTATAATAAACAGGATTTCTTGAAAATAGGGTTTTAAGCATAATTGCAACAAATAATGCTTTGTGTGAGTTTGTTAAATTTAGTATATTTTTATCCTTCATTTATGTAAGTCAATGTGTTTTCTCTGCTTAATAAAAAATTGTAGGAGTACACAGATGTTCAGAAAAGCGACAAAAAAATCAAATATCACAGTCAGCTACAGAAAATGTCAATTAACCGCGCATAGATTTTAGAGGATATTGGCACTTTTGTGGAACATCTTCTTTATTCTTTCCCATTTTGTCTTACAAAGTTGGGATTTGTGGACATATCTTCTATTCTGGTCGGTTTTAGCCAGTACTTTTAGTTTTTGTTCTGATTTTCTTCTTTTCATTCCAATTTTGTATATGTAGTCCAGCCGTTGCTTCCGTAGTTGTCCTCTTCCTTTCTTTTTCTCCGGTCTTACCTCCGCTTTGCCAGTCTCATGTCATTCATGCGGAATACGTGTCCAAACCATTCAAGTTGTTTTTGTTTTAGTGATTGTTCTAGTGATGTTACCTCTACCGATTCCCTTATTCCTGTATTCCTAATTCCATTGAGTTTAGCTTTACCTACCATCTTTCTGAGGTAACGCATTTCTACTGTCCTGTGTTTTACTTTTACTATTCTTGTTAAATACCCAGCTTTTGGATCCGTATTCTAGTGCCGGTAGATATACCTGTTTATATACTTGTAATTTAGTTTTGGTTTCAACTTCTTTTTTTCCCGATTATACCTGGTTCGCCTTTGTTATTCTATTGTTTATCTCATTGTCTATCTTTCCATCTTTACTAATTGTTACACCTAAAAATTTAAATCTATTTACCCATTTTATTTATTTTTCGTTGCAATACATCTTTTGATCTTCTTGGTGTCCTTCTTGATGTTGCTTTATTATTTTCAAGATTTTGCTTTTTTATTCATTTGATTACATTTTTTTTTTCTCTAATGAGATTATTCTATATATTGCTTCTTGTAATTTTTTTTCATTCGCCACCAACACGATGTTATCTGCGTATACTAGTGAACTGATTTTCACTGCTCTCATTCTCCAGTTTTCAATTTTGGTGGTTTTTGTTCTTCTTTATTATCTGGTTTAAAACTATTATAAATAATAGTAGACTGAGATTGTTTTCTTGTTTTATATCTTTTCTAGGTTGAACGTTTTAGAATTTTGCCCGCTTAAACGTATTTGTGCCTTAACATTTTTTAATACTCCTTTAATCTCCCTCGGATTTTCCATTCTTTGTAGCGTTTTTCATATGGCATTTCTGGGGACTCTGTCGAACGCTGTAGTTAGATCTAAGAATGCTAGGTATATGGGTTTATTTACGTCTAGAAGTTTGTTTATTATAGTTTTTATTACATATATATAGTCCTGTGCTTGTCTGCTTCTTGTGAAGGCTGCTTGTTCTTTCTAGAGTCTTTCTTCTATTTCATCTTTTAATTTGTTTTGTAGAGTATATTTTTAAAACCACTGATGAAAGACATATTTCTCTGTAGTTATTAGGATGTGGTTTTTCCTTTTTTATAAATTGGAATTATTAAATTAAATTGCCATTCTTTGTGTATAGTTTGCTCTGTCCATGCCTGTTGATATAGCTACTTAGCTAATTCTTCTTTTTTTATTAATTCGGTGGTGATTTCATTTTTCCAGTCGCCTTTTCCAGTTTTACTTTTTTAATTGGATTCCTTACTTCTGTTACTGTTATCAAATTTGTTTCGTCTTCTTCTTCCACTTTCTTATTTATATCTCTTATGGGATCTTCCTCTTCTTGCTGTTCTCTCTTAAACTTAGTTTCATAAAATACTTTTCAAGTCTTCAGGATTTTATTATCTTTATTTTGTTGTTTTTTTGTCCTTGATATTTCGGATAGCTTTTCCATATTTTCCTCTTAGTCCCTTTATAGTTTGCCAAAATTTTCTATTATTATGTTTAAAATTTCGACATTTAGCATAGAATAAAATATAAAGGAATTTGGCAATTAAAACGCCACGCTTGCCGAGCAGGTTGGCGAGTTGGATAGGATATATGTAGGAGGGATGCATTTGGTTTTGGGTAAGGATTGGGATTTTAGGACTCAGCTCTCTCTCGGTATTTAGGAGGTGTAGAGAGAGTCGAGGCTCGCGTGGGCAGGATCGCTCTCCTGAAGCAGACCTATCCTATACCGGGATCGTATAGCAGTGTCTACCCGCTACCCTATTTACTCTTGTCTTGGAGGATATATTCAAAAACCTTGAATGGAAGCGAAAGGGACTAAATGTAGATGGAACATACCTAAGCAATCTTCGATTTGCGGACGATCTTGTCCTAATTAGCGATGACCTACAACAACTCAAAGACATGCTAAATGAGCTCCTCAAAACATCAGAACACGTAGGCCTGAAAATGAATGTCCAAAAAACGAAAGTAATGGGCCCAGTCGAAGAGAGTATCAACGTAGGCAACAACAATCTTGAGGTAGTCAAGGAATACATATACTTGGGGCACAAATTCAGGATCGGGAAGGAAAATCAGACCGCAGAAATCTCACGCCGGATAAGCCAGAGTTGGGCTGCCTTTGGAAAATCAGTCATATAATGAAAAACACCGATATACCAACTAACCTGAAGAGAAAGGTTTACGACACCTGTGTGCTTCCAGTTGCAACATATGGCCTGGAGACAATGACATTGACGAGAAAAAGTATGGTAAGACTTAGAACTACTCAAAGGGCTATGATCGGCGTCAGTCTCAGAGAAAGAATCAATCACGAAGAGATCAGAAGGAGAACCAAGGTGACGGATATAATCTCAAGAATACTAAAAATGAAATGGAAATGGGCTGGACACGTGGCACGGCAGGAGCCAAACCGATGGGACACAAAGATAATCCAATGGAGACCAAGACTTACAACGCGGAGCAGGGGAAGACCACAGAAAAGATGGACGGATGACATCAAACAAACGGCGGGTAAAAACTGGATTCAAACCGCAAGAGACAGAGACGCATGGAACAAACTTGAAGAGGCCTTTATTCAACAGTGGATAATAAGAGGCTGATGATGATGATGATTTTTAAAATTGTCTTTTAGTTCATTTTCGAATTCCTGCCATATAGTACGTTTGGGTATTTGAACTTATTGTTTTGATCTCTTTTATCTTTTTCTGTTTTTGTTCTTATATAGTTAATCTAAGCTGTTTTCTTTTATTTTACTTCGTCATTCCACCATCTAGTCTATTTCTTACTGCCTTTTGTATTGGCTGTCTTTATTCCACATACTTCTTCTGCTGTGCTGAGGAGTACTTCTTTTAGGATTTCCCATCTTCTATTTAGTTCCCATCCTTGTGGCAATTGTTCTTCTTTTTTTTCCTTGTTATTAATTTTTGTGTAACCATCGTCGTATGGTTGTCTTATTTCAGTGTTTTTCAGTTATTCAATGTGGATCCGTTTATATCTAATGCAAGTATTTATATCTAATTTTAAAGCTGAATATGCTAAAAGTTTCTTGACAGATGTCTCTAGTATTAGACATGTTTGCAGTCAGAGGTGTGACAAAACCCATTTAAAACAAATAATAAACGTTTCAGAACAATTATTTAAAGAATAAATGTAGTATAAAACAATTTTATTTGACGATAGCCAGTCCTTTGATAAAAAATTCACAAGGTATCTATAAATTAAAGGTTTTATTGCCCTATTCATACAATGTCGTTTTCAAATATTAATTAACAAATAAATATTTTTAAGTTAAATATAAGGAGCAGGTAACTAATTGAGACTTCATCCAGAACGCTCTGGTATATTTCAGGGTAGCGTATTAAGACGTCTTCTGTACCTTATCTTTACTGTCGACGTACCAATCATTCACAGCAACCGTTGTCAACGACAAAGCTATTATAGTTGAAGATATGTGAAGATGTCATTGTAGCTACCCAGATATAGTAAAATATTCTCTACAACGTAGAACAGTGGGTAAAAAATTATTAAGCCAAATCATATTCTGCTACTTGCACAAAGTGCAAAGCAAACACATCGTAGGTTTTTATGCAAAACGTAGTATTCCTTCTTAAAACTTAGCATACATTACTATCAATTAAAAAATCATTGTATCACTTTGCAACAAGTTTTCTGTTTATAATTTCCGTTTGTGGATAAAAATTTGCGTCTCCGATTAAGGGTTAATATAATTTGGTAAAGTGAAGGTTTTTAGGCTGCAACAGTTAAGGTTTATTTCACCAAAGATCACATACGAAAAGGTACAAATAAAAACTCATAATTATTGCAGCTAAGTAAAAAAAGATTTAAAGCTAAATTATGAAACAAATAACAAAAGAAAAAACATAAAAATAATAATACACAGAATGTATCTGAAAAATAAAAACGCTAGGTTCTTACTGTAATAGTAGATTCTAAAGCAACCACAAGCGATATAATAAAATCAAAATTGATAAGAACTTTACTGAAAGAATCACATAAGCATACGAGAAGCCAAAAAAGGAAACATTTGTAGTATGGTGAAATAAGGCTAGGATTTGCGCACGCAATAGAAAAAATATCTGTTGTATATATGCATAAAATAGTGATGGTGATAGCGCACAGCCTTATTTAACCTCTTTTTAGATTCTCGTGATATGTATGTTGGTTTTTCTTTAGTCATTCTCTTTTCTATGATTACTTTAAGAGCTATAATAAAATTGCTTCTTTTATAACGAAATTCTTTCTAAAGCAAAATTGGTATACTGTTTGGGTTTGTTTTACAATTTTTTTTAATCGTGCGGTTTATAATTTTGGTCTATATTTTTGAGATGTGTTACTAAAGCTATGTATGCTAACTTTTTCAAAATACAGTTGTGTTTTATTTGGGTGTAGGTATTATAATTGTTTTTGTAAATTAAAAGAGCTAATGCATCTGGATTATAACGTTGATTTGTTAAAAGCCTCGCACAGTTTTTAAGTTTAGGGGATTAATTTGTAACAAAATACATTTGTTGAGTAATTGCATAATCCTAGCTTTACCTCAAATCCCTGCCTAAAAGTTGCCATTAAACCTATTTTGATTGATTCATTTATAATGAGGGTTCGTTACTTAACGTCAGCCTCGCTAACGTATCGATTGCAGAATTACGAAAATTTGTTTAATATTATGAAACGTTTGTGGGATAATGTATTTGCGATTTCTCCGAGCACTGTAAAATTGTATTTTGCAGTTCTACTTATTTCTACTTTTGTTTAATTATAAAACTAAATTGAAAACACCTTTTGCAACTTCTTCTAACTAATTTTAATTGCGGTTAGGTTTTGCGGTGCGGACAACATTTTGCCGGTGTTCGCAGTTTTGCGATTTTTTCAAAATCTAGTTTTCAGTGAAACGCTTTTAATTAGAGCCCAGGCCCTTCAATTCCGCCTTTATAATTTTTTGCGGACTCTCTAGATGTTCGTTAATTTGATTTATGACCCAATTTTTTGCAGATTTTTAAATTTTCTTTCGGCGGAGGTACGTGGCGACATCAGTTTTTTAGATTATGAAAATTTAATTTAGCGTTCGACGAAGGAGCTCTCTCCTCTACAATTATTATAACCGATAAGATGACGGGTATGTCGGCAACTAATATCGAAACGTCGAGCTTACTTATTAGGCGAGGAGCAAGAAAGACGAAGTACTTACGGAGGGGCCGAAAGGGAGACCCATTAATGGGCTCAATCCCTTAAATTAAACATAAAAATTTTAATTAAAGGGCGATTTTGTTTTCAGCTAGACGTCGAACTTGCCCTTCTCCTTGAAATGTCTGATGTAAATGAAAAATAAAGGCGCACCTTTAGGTTGTAAGTGCAATTTGCTTCAACAGAGTTGACATGAATTTTTTAAAATATTTGATTAATACAGCTGTTGAAAGTACTATTCTTTTAAAAATTATTTTACAATACTTGTAGTATGTATGTAGTATGTTGTAGCTAACGCTGGTTGTAATACTGAAAATTATATATACATTTATTTTCTTATTTTGCCATTTTATTTTCACTCTTAATCTTGTTGCTCTTTACTTTATGACTTTGATCTGCGTCTTGGCCGTCTTTCTATCATTTTTGACCTAACTATCTAAATCGTTGACCTTTAGTAAGTTTTATGTTTCAATAATTTCAAAGTTCTTTTAATTCGTTAATTGTCTTTTTTCGTCATATATCTGCTATTCTTGTTTCCCAAATACCTTGAATGCCAAAGAGGGCCTAGAAAATATTTTTGTCATTATTTTATTTATTGTTTTTTTGCTTTTACACAATACAAAAATATAATTAGTATACATTATGAGTACAATAAAGCCCGCTATTTTAATTTTTATTATGTCATCTATGTATGACCCCCTACAAATTTTTAGTAACTTTGCCTAGGTGCTCACGTCATTTACAAATAAATAAACATAAAAAACTCATCTTATTTGTAAGCAACGCCTTTTATTATTATAAATTTAGATGTTATAAATAAATAAGAACTTAGCGTGACAATAATCTTTAGTTTATTTTATTAATATTACCGTGTTTTTGTTGTGTAGTGGAAAATAAAACATTTAGGTAATACTAAAAGAAAGGCAAAATTGCACCGATCAGTTCGATAGCTGGTATAAAATTTGGATTAGGGTTAGCATAAATTTGTAACTAAGGATTTATGAAAGAAATTTGCGAGGTTGCCAGCTTTGGGTAGTTTTAGTATTTTCCATCGGATTGAGTAGATAGAATACTGCAGGCTTAGATTTTTGTCACACTTTTTAACTAACCGATTGCACCTTTTTATTTCGAAAATGACTACAAAACTGTGTACTGAGAGATTAACTTAAAAAGAACTAAAAGATATTGCAGCAACAATAAATTTAAAAAAATCAGATTTCGTCTCAGATAATTTTATTCAAGATCCTAGGCGGATTCCCAATGGTTCAGATAAATGGTCATTAGAAGAAGATTCTCTACATAGAGAAAATATTGAACAATTTTTTTATGACCTAGCAGCTGAAAAAGAGGAGATGAATCGTCCAAATGGAAAGTAAGTAGAAACGACAGCCACTTGGACAGAATATGTAGAAAAGCACAAATATTTTCCGTTTAATAGTCGAGAGAGTTTCAGCAAAAAAATTACATCTGAGAGTTCTCTTTTAGATTGTTTTTTTAGGTGATTGAAGTAATAAAACATTGTTTTAGAAACTGCTAGGTTTGAACAGCATGGTGTTATTCGCCCACAACCAAAATTTTCACGGATAAACGAGTGGATCGAAACAAACTCCGAAGAAATAAGAATAATTTTTGACCTTACTTTGGATATTGGTTTAGTAAAACTTGGTAAACTTGCTGATTATTGAAAAAGAGGAGGTATTTTTCAATAAAAGTTGTCAAGAAGTCATTTCCAGATTTTTTAAAGAATGCTTTATTTAGCAAATAATCAAATGATTTAAATGAAGATCAGCTGGTAAAAATCCGACAATTTTTAGATCCAATGGAAAGAAGATATATTCGTTGACAACACTTTAGTACCTTGAAGGAGACGTCTTGTATTTAGACAATATATGCACAAGAACCTCCGATAAGTTTTGCTTCACCAATGGGCGCTAAAATTTTATGCAGAAAAGCCAGAGCTAGATGAGCATGAGTCCGGTTTGGCCAAAAAATACGTGCCATGATTGTCTTAAGGGCTTCTTTATGAAGACAGAACTTTGTCAACAATTTGTATACATATTTAAAATTGGCAAAAAAGGGTATAAATAAACAAATCCACCTTGTTGGCTCTTATATACATAGTAAACAGAAAAGATTTTCCATTAGTGATAGTATCAGCAAAACTTAAACCTGGAAAATCGTTTAGTATTCAAATAGAAAGATGCCCGTGACGTCAAAGTTTTATTAACTAAACGAGCTCCAACCATCATTAAAACCAAGAGCCTAAGCAGCAATTTGTACAGATTCAACTTGATACCATATTTGTTGGTCAGCCTTTGACAAGCACTTCCTCTAACTTTTCCGACGATTCCAGTTTGTCACCGGGAAATAAGTTGACGCAGGTAAATCAAATGGGCTATATCAAAGCCGTTAGCTGTCCTGGTATTGACTTGTCAGACCAGATGGCCTTCCATGCTACTGCTATGTATCTGCAAAGACGTAAAATGGTTTACAAAACTTGGCGTGAAGCTAATATTAAAAATTGCGTTAAAGTATGGGGGGCTGTATATAAAACAGCGACAAAAAAATTAAATTTAAGCTTTTAGAAAGGGTTGACAGCTAAACTTCTCAATATTCAAAATAAGGTAGTTCGTCGACCAATGTAAAGCTCAAAATCAACCGATAACACATACCATTTGATTCCAAAATGGTAAAAAGTATGCTAAGATGGCATATGCTTTCTGCAGTTCTTAACAAACGAGTCTAACTTATGTTTAGACCAATTTAATATTTTACATAAATAATTGTTCTGATTACAGTTTTGAAAACACATACTTGTATAACCAGTAACAACCCTTTCTCTAAGATTATGCTTTTCGTTGCATATCCACTTTGTCTTTCTGCTGCCATTCTTGCTGTGATATCTTTAGTGTTTCTAAGTTGCCTTGCTACTAATGTTCCTAAATATGTGCCCTTTATTTTGTAATTTATTGTTGTTATTATATGATTCTTCAATCCCGGTCATGATTTTTATTTTATTTTCGTTCATTTTGAGTCCCGTATATTGAGTAGCTATTATTAATTTCTCTATGGCTTTACTTAACTCTCTTTATTTCTCGTTATAGTTACTAATTTTCATGACAATACAATTTTTCTTGTCCAGTTATTGCCCTTGCATTTTTGTTTCTTTCTAAAGCAATAATGTTGCTAGAGGATGTCTTTGTTTAGTTCGTTCTCCATCTTGAATTTTCTTGATGTCTATCCGTATAACCTTACCATATATGTCGCATTCCATGGTCTAATTTGTACGAATACAATTTATTTAGTAGCTATTCATAATTCTATTATTGCGTGGTACAGTTGTTCACAAAATTTAATTTTTTTACAACGAGCAGCCTTTACTTCTTTGAGCATATATGTTGTTTCATTATTGACCCTCCTAAATTTGCAAATCATAAAAACAAAATGATTTTTTCAAGATGAATCTGATCTTGAAAAATTAAATAGCTTTTTCTAAGAATACCAGAAGCAGCACGTTGTGTGCCAGTGAGTCATTTTGGTGAAGGAGCCACACATCCATATTTTAATTATTTGTAGCTATTTATAGAGTTTCAAAAATTCTAGATAATAGTCATTATTTAAATTTTTATGCTTGTCAACACACTTTGGTTATGATTTGTTATTGCGGCTACTTCTTAATAAAATGCAATTTCTGAGAAGGTAAACATATTTATTCAGGTTTATTTATATATTCAGGAAATTTATTATGTAAAAGCAATTTCATAATTCCTGTGTTGATGTCAACTTATTTTAGTATGCTTAACCAACAATCCCTTCAAATAATTTTACAAAAAAAGTTAACGTCACTTGATGCATTTTCGATAAAAATATTTTTTAATTTAACAATAATTAATTTTTCTCGAATGCTTTTGCAATTACTAAATTACTAATTTATTGTTTTGAACATAACTAACTTACATTTAATTTGCAAAAATTTCAAATAATGCATAGCTCGCAATAGTAGTGTTGTGTTTTCTTTATAACATAGTTTACGAGCTAATAGCAAGGGTGATATAAGATACATGCCATAAATATAACTACTGCCCTTTGGTGTTTCTCTTTAAATACATGCAAGGGTTTTCTTCATATTTTTCCTGAAACTAAATTTGTTTTTCCCAGCAATGCTCCGGCATCATTATCTTATCTCGGGAAAGATTACTCTTAACGTTTGAAAAATACCTACAATTACATTTGCAAGAAAAGTTTTACTTTTGGGAAAAGATAAAAGACGGAGAATGTTCTTATAAGTCATAATGTGAATTCCTCAATTTCTCCATTGCTAAGGCATTTTGAGGGCAAACGCATTGTCTTGAGGTAAGATGACTTTTTCTTGTATGAAACGGATCTTTCCCCACGAATCTTTTTACCAACCGTTGTTAAAAAATTTGCATAGTACTTTGCAGATATTCAAGGCAATTAAGTAATAATGTACCTTAAGCATCCCAAAATATTAGGGACGGTACAGACTTCATTTTCTTGGCTGGGCAGCTAGTTATTTAATTATTCAGTATGAAAAAGATATTACATGTTATCCATTTTAAGAGATGATAAAAACAATATTATTTTAAACAGCTATAAAAATTAAACTCCTTGACAGATTGATTTGCAATTTAAAATCCGTACTCTTGAAGAACATACCAAGCTAAGAAAAAGAAAGGTTGTCTACAGTGTTGACATCTATGATCGGGGCCGAAACTTTTCTGACCACAATAATAAGTAATAACTATTCGATAAACAATTAATAGTAATAACTTAAACGCTAACATTTTCTACAATCAAGCACTTTGGTACGAATTAATCTGTGGATGTGTTAACTATTGACAAGATTAGTAGTCAACATATTAAAATGTTCAACTACATTGCGTGTCTTGGGGCATAGTTTCTAGTTTCTTCTTGAACATATTTTGTATGAAACCATTTTTAACAATTTCTTTTAAAACATTTTTCCGTAGGTCCATGAGGCATAAAAACAGTTTTATATGGCAAAAGTTTGCTGTTGATTCAGAAGTTTGATTTTTAGCCTAACAACCAATACATATTTTTGATTTTGAGCTCAAGTTTTCTTTTATATATGTAAACTTTCCAAATAAAAGTTTGTTTAAGAGCATCCGCAGATATCCAACTAAATACCGATAAAGAGATCGGTATGACTTTATCGTTTAGAGTTATATCCGGAGCTGCAATATGTCTCATTGTATGGATTCATCTTAGTCCACTTTAATCCACCATTTGTGTAACCAGGGTATCAGAGTGTTAAATAAGGTTTATATCTTAGTAAGAAAAACACCATTCTTGTACCCTTTCATGCTACAATTACATTTTCATTACAGGGTTTGTCCACTATATAGATTACATGCAGGTATAACGTCGGAGCAAGCAGACTGCTTTGGGAAACACCTGCTTGTACAAAACATCCAGAATTTTCACTTAAAAAATGTAACTGAAAAACGACAAAAATAGCAAAATTGGGTAAGTACAGTTTGCTTGATTTTCTATAGCAGCACGTTATGCTATACACGATAAACAACTTATCGAAATTTAAAAATACTTTACAACATATTTGTTTTATTTAAAAGTCTCTTTTAATTACGTCTGCCACTCTGTGGATCTCTTCGGAGCTGAAACGACTTTTCTAAATTAAAATTAATATTATAGGATTGTTTCAGGGTGTGAGGATACGATTCTGATGCGCTTAAGAAGCATTTTTAGCAATTCAGCTAAACAGGGACACAATGTTGCCGATTCCCAAAAATTGACTTCTGATGAAGACTTGCCAAATTTCCTTTACATAGGGGAATGCTAGATTTCTAATATTATATTGTACATTTCTGTAGCGACAAAAATGATTTTCTTATGTAACTCCAGGAAACTCTTTAAAATTTAATAATTCTATTTTCCGCAAACCTCTCCAGAGGTAAAGGTATTTGAAATAGACCATAAATAATAGCTATTAGTTTCTGTTTATCACAAAACGTAAAATTGTAAGTATTCAGTAAACTTATTAGCTTTACTATAGTTATCTCTGGCTCAAATCCCATCATTTTTATGATTTTAGAACACTGATTGACAGCGTTGTTTCACTTTACGTACCGATCTCCATAAGAAACGCTCTCCTAGTAGATAATGAGTTAAATTACTACTGTAACCCTAACACATTTCTCTTTTATCTTGTATACCAAGTTCGTTTACTGTTCTGTTAGCCTATTCAATCGTATTTTGTCAGCATGAAGTCTGCTTTGTTGCTATGCCTTTTTAGTATTTCCTTTTTCAGGGATCTTACTTCTTATGCGTAGTTTATTACAGCAGTCTGTATACCAACTTCTGGCATTGTTCTTATCAGAATTTCTCTTGCATTTTTATTATATTCTTAATGTAATGGTAGCTTCACTTACTTACTAACAATGAAATACCTCTTAAGTAACTCCCAATCAGTATTTCCATTGTATTAGCGATATGTTTTTTGATTTCTACTAATAAACTGAGAAGTGGTCTGATATTAAGTCAAAATTTTATTTTACATCAGCATAGTGGTTAAAAAGACCTTTAATCACAAAAAAACTAAACAGATCGGGTATATTGTCAATGAGAGAGGGGCAGTAGCTAGGTTCACTGGTACTAAAATGTCCATAATTGTTGATAACAATTTCTATCTAAAGTTTGCAATACTTAGTTGTAAGCTTGCTAGTGTTGCAAAATAATGGAGGAATTGATTTTACTCTAAGAAATTTTTAGAAAAATAATAGACGGTTACCACTACTAATGCGGTATCGAGAATTCTGATTAAAACTGCAGTTGATTGAGTATAATTTATTTCATGTCTTTCTACTTCCAATTGTGCAATTTATTGATTTGTTATTACAACTGTCCTACCACGAGCAGTTCCATCAGAATTCTGAGTTTGATAAACTTCAAAACCGTGTACTTTAAAGCAGCTTCTGTCAGTGAAATGAGTTTCAGATATTAATAAGATGTCAGTCGTATAAAGTCATAAATAATTCTAGCGCTGGGCGATGTTGAGCCTAGTCATTTGCGATCCAAAGTGCCATTGTTGTGGATTTATCGATTATGCGGTCTACGATTAACTAGAGAGGGTAGTAGATTTATTATCATAGTATTTTGGCTCATTAGTTGGGTAAATATGGGCTGAAATTTACTTATATAGTGAGAAAAAGTAACTTTGTTGCTTTCTGTATTTGCTCTTTAAGCGTAATTGTTAAGAAATTGGGGAGGATTTATTAAGTTAATTGCTGCTGTAGGAGTTTCTGTTGTTTGTAAGCGAGTATATTTGCTATATGGAACAGTTTTCTGATTGATATTGTATGCGGATTTTTGCAACTCCTTATAAATAATACAACCCTTATATTTCGCTAAGTGACTCCAATACATAACGCATACTTGGCTGGCGTGTTACTTAGTTTTTTTTTAAATAAGCGTTATGAGGTTCCGTACATTTAACACCATAATATTTTGAAAGGCCATTTGCTTAGCTCTTGGCACATTGAATTATTTCTATTTTCTTTTTGCGAGGTTCAACTTTAACTTTTGTATTGCAAAGACACTGGGGATCAAATACATGATTTTATTTCCAAAGCAACTTTATGTCATTAGTGAGCATAGAGGGGTGTTAATTTCTAGTTACTATTCTATAAGGACAATCCTGTTTTAGTTCTTCTTCTTCTTCTTCTTCTTCTCCTTCTATATAGGCAATTTGCCTGTTTTTTTTTTATTTATGCCTTCTCTACGTAATGTTGTCACTCCATCTTTTGTGCGGTCGGCCAACGCTTCTTCTTCCTAGTGGTGATTTGTCCCTTGCTATCTTCACTATTCTATCGTCTGCCATTCTACTTATGTGATTGTTCCATTCTTTTTTCCTGTTCAGTGTCCATTCATTTATCTCTCATGCACGTTGCATCTTCTTCTAATTTCGGTACTTCTTATTCGATCTCTTAGCGTGTTTCCTGTTATTCTTCTCAATATCCTCATTTCGGTTGTTTCCAATAGTCGCTGCGTTTTAGTTGTGTCCGGTCTCGTTTCTGATGCGTATGTCATTATTGGTCTTATAGTTGCTTTGTATATTCGAGACTTTGTTTCTATATTAATGTGTTTATTTCGCCATATTGTATTATTGAGACATCCTGCGATTTTATTAGCTTTTTGTATTTGATCTTTAACCTCTTTTTCTACATCTCTATAGCTAGTTATTTTGATACCCAGGTAATTTATTTCCATGACTTGTTCTATGCTTGCACCGTCGATTTCAATTTGCATCTAATGGGTTCTTTGTTAATTACTATTGTTTTCGTTTTCTGTGCTGAGATGATCATGTTAAATCTTTTGCTGTTATATTGAATTTGTGGACTAATCTTTGCAGATTGTCTTCGTTTTGGGCTATTAATACTGCATCGTCGGCGTAACATAATATCTTGATTTCCTTGTTCCCCATTCTATATCCTCTTTCTTCGTTTACTTTCTTAATAATCTCATCCATTATTAGATTGAATAATAAGGGCTTAACGAATCTCCTGTCTTATTCCAATGCCCATGTTTATTGGTTCCGTAAGTTGTCCATTTATTCTTGCTTTCGTTTTGTTGTCTTTATATATGTTCTCAATTGTTTTGATGATGTCTATGTGTATTCCTCTATTATATAACAGATGGATTACGTCACCTAGTTTGACTCTATCAAAAGCTTTCTTCAGGTCGATCATACATAAAAGGCTGGTCTATTGTATTCAATTGATTTTCATTTATCTGCCTTATCACGAATATTGCATCTGTGCATGATCTTCCACTACGGAATCCTTGCTGTTCATCGTTCAGAGTTGTCGTTTGGTTTATTTGTTGGCATATAATTCTTGTTGTTAATTTTAATGTGCTGTTCAACAGGTTGATCCCTCTGTAGTTCTCCGGTTCTTTCTTATCCCCTTTCTTGAACAGCAGTATCAATATGCTTGTCCTCCATTCTTCCGGTATTTGGTTGTGTTTTATTATTTTATTAATTAGAGTTGTCAGCTGTTTCGTCATTACTGTTCCGCAGTGCTTTAACAGTTCGTTCGCTATTCCATCTTCTCCCGCAGCTTTCCTGTTTTTCAGCTTCCTTGGTGTTTCTTCTACTTCCTCCGTGCTTATCGTAAATTGTTCGTTTGCTCTAATTTCTGGGTTGTTTCGCTCTGGTTCTCTTTGTGTTGGTTGTTCATCTTCGTATATTTTTTTTAAGTAATCAATCCATGTATTCTTTTCTATATGTTTTGCATCTATTAATTCCTTCACCTCTGTTCGCTGTCCTCTTATAAAACGCCACATTTCTTTTTGCAAGCCGTAAAAGTCGTGTTCCATTTCTTTTGAGAAACGTTCCCAGTGTTCGTTTTTAGTTTTTCTTACTAGTGTGTGTGTTTCATTTCTTATTCTTTTATAATTATCGTATGATTGCTGCGTTTTGTTAGACATGTATTCCAGATATGCTTTTTTTTTATCTTTACATTTTTCTTTAACTTCCTCGCAGAACCAGGGTGTTTTTTTGCGTTTGCAAGTTTTTGTTTTTGTTTATGTTTACTCCGCCTGCAGCACCCCTGGGTGGATTGAGTAGCTTAGAGGTGCTGTTGCCGGTCCCAAGCCCGGATAAAGGAGGAGGGCCATCTGTAAACCAGGCCAGCAACCTACTTGCAGATGGAACACAAACATATGCTCACAGAAACAAGATTATGCCTCGGAACAGGACGGATTTAACGATGTTTTAGTTGATACGTATAATCTATTATTTTGTTAACCTTCAAGTAAATGGTCAGCTTCCTGTAAGTTCCAGTAGTGTATGCATATTATTCCTAAGATATGTAATGTAATATTGTTTATTTTCTATAACTTTTGCAAAGTTATCATCATTGTTTTACAATTAGCTACCTTATAAACATAAACAAGGGTTGGCTTAGGTACTTTCGGTTAATTAATATTTTGTTGTTTATTGTCTTTGGCGTTGTTAGTATATTATACTTATTTCTAGTGTTGATATTAGCCAATGCTTGAATTATTATTTTGTTTTTTAAATTGCGCGTTTTCTTTCTTCACTTGTAACCACAAATGCTTCCAATCGATATCCTTATCACTTTGTTATCTGTTACTTGTGAGTGTTGTGATGTTATTGTTTGCTTGAAGGTTGCTGTAAATTAAGTAACTTATGTGTGAAGATTGATATGACACGGGAATTTTGTATCCTAAACTGAGGAACCTTAAATTGTTGGTTTTGCTTAATTATTGCAACTGTATTTGATTTTGTGCGTAGTTATTTTACCAGGTGTAAATTTTCAAATAAAATAGTTTATATTTATTTTATTAAAAAGCATTAGTGCAACCGGCCTCTTAGCGTATATCTGTTATTTTTCTTAGAAATAGGGTACGTTACCAGTCAAAAATAATGAAATATTTATAATGAAAAATCATTCACATTTACTTGAATTGACTATTCAACTACGACTACATTATAATCTTGAAGGAAAATAAATTATTCACGCTATTAGCTTCTTAGTTTTTTAGCGGACTATGTTTACCAACAATTGTTTAATAATTTATTAAATAAAAATTATTTTTGGCACGTCTGTTGCACAAAAGTCAATCATGTTTTTAGCTATACACTACGTGCATCAAAAACACATTAAGATAATGGTTAAAAACCTCAAAACTTTGTTTTTCAGTTATGTAGGCAATTTAAAATTTGTTTTATCTATTTTTGATGGAATACTTATGAATACAAATAAGTTAAGTGAGTGTCTTGTTGAATTGCAGACATACACTTGCATTTAGATTGTCCTGAAACCACAATATATTGGCTTCGCCGTAGATCAACTCTGTAGAGAATACTGGCTGCCTCATTCGACAATAACAGGAAACTGCTCAGTATCCACCCGATTCGTTCCGCGTTATGGCCCTGCAATAATATTCAATCAAATAATGCCGGCTCCACTACTGCAGCCGGCGCGGAAAATATTTAACCTCTGAAAGTTGGCACGAGGCATTCCGCCGCCTGGAGGTTTTGCTGGCGAGGCTTTGTCGAGGCGCGCCTGAATACAGCATACATGCAAGTTATCCGCAGCGAAATTCTCTAAAGAATCTGCAACATTCTCATCCGAGCAGGCTCACGACAGATCCAAACAACCTGCGCCTGTACAATGGATTTTCCTTGTTCAAGTACATTTATAGAAATTGGATTTATGTATGTGGAGCAGGGAAGCTGCAGCGCCGGGCTTCGCGATTCGCAAGCTCCGCAGCTCAGCTTGTGGTTAACGTATGGATATGTGGCTTTAGGAATTGAAGTCGACGGCTTTATCGATACGTGAAATATAAATTCGTTTTCGAATTCGGCTGCTGTTTGCGACCGCCTTAATTTCCCGCCTTTCGCCATTCATCCGGCAGTAATGAATCCTATGAAATTTGAATTTCCCTGTTCCCTAAAAATGGATTAAGGGTCCTTTGAAAGTTTTCAAAAACGTTTATGCAGATGTAAGGCAATATTTCATAAGAGTGTGCTATAGTTAGGGAGAAACCATATATTTAAGCTTTTATTCTGTGTCCTATACAGTTACTTATATTGCGTTTATAAATAGCAAAGAATGGTATAATAAAAGGAATATTAATGTAAAACTGATAAATAAAAAAATATATAAAAATTAATTTCTTTAATTAATTCTATTTAAATGTTTGACACTAGATTACAACGTAAAGATCGCTTTGCGGTCTTGTTAAAGTATACATCTATGCATGGAATGGTAAAGCTTTTGAGCAGTGAGCGTTGAGGCTCTTTGCGCTTTGTAAGAAGTGCAAGTCCTACCTTCTCCCCCACTTAAATGTAGCGACTGGTATATAAATGTAAAAGGGGACATGTTTGGGCCACTTGCACTTGTTTACTTAAATTTATGATTTCGGATTTGGATTCTACGTCAAATTTGTCTGTCTCTTTTGTTTTTTCGAGAGGGAACCGGCGGTTAGGAGATTTTATGTGCTATCCTTATTGTTTATAGAGGGAAGGAATTCTGGGAATCGCATAAATTTGAAGCCAGTTCAATGGTATGACATTTCAGCCTTTCGAAGTGTTTGTTGATTCTTTTCTGACATTCTTCTGTTGTCGATATGTTAAAGTCAATATGTAATATAACCACTCTCAGTGCTTTAAAATTCAATTTTTCAAATCTAATTGAGTTTAAAAAAATCTTATGCCATATAAGATTATTGGAAGACACTCAAAACGTCTAAACGTATATGTTGAGATAACATTTAGATAACATTAGAATCTTCTTCTTCTTCTTCTTAGCCCGTTTCGGTCCATAACTGGACGAAGGCCTCCTTCATTGACTTCCACTTGGTCCTATTTTGAGCTTCCTGTATCCATATCAATCCGGCCACTTTTTTTATATCGTTATACCATCTATTGGGTGGTCTTCCTCTGTTTCTTCTATATTCCCACGGCCGCCACTGAAGCATTGTTTTTGTCCATATAGTTTCTTGTGTTCTGGCAAGGTGTCCGGCCCAACTCCATTTCAGATTTGCTATTGCTTCAATAACATTTGTCACTTTTGTTTTCTCCCTAATCCATACATTAGTTTTTCTGTCACGTAGTGATTGATATGCCTAGCATTTTTCGTTCCATTGCTCTTTGAGTGGTTGTTAATTTGTGCAAGTGGGTTTTTGTTAGGCTCCAGTTTTCGCTTCCGTAGGTCATTACAGGTAAGATGCATTTATCAAAAACTTTCGTCTTAAGATGTTGGGCAATATTTTTGGAGTTCAAAATAAAACTAAGTTTACCATAGGCTATCCATGCTAATCGAGATCTTCTTTTGATTTCTGTTATTTGGCTGTCACGGTCAATCCTGAGTGTTTGTCCTAAGTATATGTATTCACTAACATTTTCAATCGTTACATTTCCAACTTTTAATGTTTCGTCTATGTCCTGATGTTCTGGCATCATTGTTTTTGTTTTGTTTAAATTCATTTTCAGACCGATCTTTTCTGCTTATTGTTTTAAGTCTTGTACCATATACTGTAGGTCGTTTTGGTTCGTAGCAATGTTAACGATATCATCTGCATACAGTAGGTGGTTTATTTTTCTGCCATTTATGTTTACCCCATAGTTTTCCCATTTAATTTTTCGAAACATATCTTCTAACACTAGCGTGAACAGTTTAGGAGACAGACAATCGCCTTGCCGAACCCCGCATTTTAACTCAACCGGTTTTGTTTCCTCGTGTAATTAGTAGGTAGCAGTAGTTTTATTGCTGATGTTGTTCAAAAGATTTATGTATCTTTGGTCAATTCTACCGTTTTTAAGTGCTTCTGTAATTGCCCATGTTTCTACCGAGTCGAAAGCCTTTTGAAAGTCTATGAAAGCCAGGTAAAGAGGTATGTTATATTCATTGGTTTTTTCAATTAATAGTTTCATTGTAAATAGGTGATCTCTGGTTCCATAGCCTTTTCTAAATCCGGCTTGAGTTACTGATTGGTATGCATCCAGTTTGATGGTTAATCGATTTGTTATTATTTTTGTCATTAGCTTGTATAATACTGATAACAAACTTATCGGTCTGTAATTCTCTAATCGCGTGTGATCTCCTTTTTTGTGTAGAAGAATGACAATGGAATCGTTCCAATCTTGCGGTATAGCTGCTTGGATCAGACATTTGTTTAGCATATTTACTATTTTTGTTTTAATTTTGTCCCCCATTTGATCAGTTCTATTACGACGCCGTCTTTCCCAGGTGATTTATTTGCTTTCATTTGCTTTAGTGCGTTCTCTAGTTCGTATTCTTCTATATCGGGCAATTCTTCAGAACCAACATTTTGGATTTTGGGAGTTTCTTTACGGGTTTCTTGGGTGTTTTCGATTCTTATTACTTTCGATTCATATAGTTCTTTATAGAATTCCTGTACTATTTTTAGTATTTCATCTTTATCTCTTATTATGTCCCCATTTCTGTTTCGTACGCACATATTTGTTTTTTCCCGAATGTTGGTCGTAGTACCTTCATTGCTCCATTTTGCTGAATTATTTTATTTATTTTCTCTTCTTGTCTTTTGATTCTGTTTTCTTTGATTTTTCGTCTAATAGTCTTACGTAAGTTGCCGTATTCTGTTGTATTTCTTTTATTTTCACTAACTAGTTGTCTTCTTTCTCTTAAAAGTTGTTGTATTTCGTTTTGAGTTGGCGATTTTCCATTTACTTTCTTTATTATTTTTGTTATTTTGGTCCCATGGGAGATAGCATCTAAGATTTCCTTGTGCAATTGTTTCAATTTTATTATCATTATTTCGTTGTTCGAGATCGTTTAGTTTATTTTCGACTGCTTGTTGATATTCCTCCTTCTTGTTTTCTATGTCCTGTATTTTAATATCTATGTCATTCTTTTTAAACCTTTTTAGGCGTTCCATCTTTGTGTTAATTATTACTTTCGCCCTTAAGAGTCGATGGTCGCTTCCTACATCAAAACGATTTAAGGTAGATACGTCATTAATGATGTTTTTATTGTTACTTAGAATGAAATCAATTTCATTTTTTACTTTGTCATTCGGACTTATCCAGGTCCATCGTCTATTTGGTTCTTTCTTAAAGAATAAAAACATTAGAATACCGTTTGCAAATGTTTCAATATTTGTGTGTGTGTGTGTGTAAGCTTTTGGAGTAGAGTAGAGAAAAAGGGAGGAAAATAGAGAGGGAGCGAGAGATAAGGGAGGAAGAAGCTTAATGCCAAACTTTATCAAGTGCTTGTTGTATGTCCGGGAACACTGTTGGGCAGTAAGTGACTTACTTGTTATTAAAAAACAGGTTAATTTGACGTTATAGAATAGCTATCTGGTTTCAGAATTAAAATTATTTAAATGGAGTTGAATTACATAGGCCAATATTTCAGTCGAAGAACAAGAATCAATAATATTTTTTCAAAATACTTACTGGGCGGTTTCTTCTAATAACTCCTTTTTATTTAATCATTTAATTTCATTCCAAATTTTAGGTATAATACGTTTCTTGATTGGCAGTGACATCTAAGAAGTTTTTTGTTTTCTTATAGAAAGTTTGACTGTTTGGGATTGTTCATTTTTCTTGTTTACTTTACATATCGTTCGATCTGCTTTTTATAACTGACTTAAGTGGTCCTGACATGTCTTGTTTGATTTCTTTAATTTTGCCTAGTCAGATATTAACTAATCTATCGCTAAAATTTTGATTTATTTAATTGTGTGTTTTATGCTATCTTGCATTTTGCTCTAAATTTTTCTCCAGCGAAGTCCAGTACCTTAGAAAAAAGGTTTTGTTGTTAATATATTTATAGACATCTAAGCTACATTTCGAAATGTTATAATATAAAGGTTTGTTGATGTTTCTATTCTTGGTAAAATTTTCAGAACGTCAGTTTGAATTTCTTTATCAATTATATTTCTAAATGTATTTTAGTTAGCTTTACTGTTAAAGATGGAGCTTTTGGACTCTTGATAGTAGTTACTCTCTAAATCTTTATAATTGGCCTATATACACTTGGTGACAAAAGCTACGGTAGAAGTAAAGGATTTTATTGGAAATGTTGGGACAGGAGGTAAGTATGGATAGTTAGCTTTCTGCATAAAGTTGCATAGTGCTCCTTCTTTAGGTTCATTTATTCTGTTGGCTCTATAATGGTGTTTACCATTAAAATTATTTACGTGGAGTGATGTTGCCTGTAAGAATTTTTTTTATATTTGGAAAGTTTGTGGTGATGGAAAGAACATGAGCTGTGCCATTTGGGTATTCGATCTGATAAATGTATGGATGTTTGATTTGTAAAATGCGTTTGTGTTACTAAAGGGACGTTTGTATTATTTACTTTTAGAAATAGGTTTATGTCAATGCTTGTGGATGCGGAATTTGCCATTATTAATTAGTTTGACTAATAATAACATTTGTAATATTCTATTATGTTGCTGGGTTAATTAGTTGAACATAAGTTTAAACTCGCCTGGTTGTGTCAGCATCTTGCTGTTTATCTTATATTTTTTTGTTATTTGAATATTAACATTTGTAAATATTTGTTGCTACGGCCTGTTAACTTAGGGTGTTTTTAAGGTATTTTTCTGTTTTATTTTGTTTTGAAACTCTTTTTGATCTGAGCAGCTGCGATAATTAGCTCAACAATCTTTAGCTTGCAGAACGCACATATCGGAAATAGCTTTAACCTTCTTGCATAATTCTGTATCAATTTTACAAATTTGAGACATATGTATAGAAGGTCACAGTGTGTTTTAGTATAATTATATTGTTGATGTCTTGAGCAGTTTACAATAAAATAGATTTTCCGAGAAGACTCTTTAGCATTAGGTGTGATAGCTTTCTAGTCCTGTGTTTTAGTTTTATCTTTAATATATCCATTTTTTGTTTGAGGATGTAGGTTTTGCATGACTCTTTGGTATGATCACTCCTTTAACATTTGATCTGTGTAAAAATGATTTTAAATCTATTTATATATTTTGCTAGCTTTCTGTTTATGGCCGAAGTAGTCGTATTAATTTTTACTATAATATTTGCTACAATATTAATATGAAACTATTACATTTATACAAGATTTTTGTCATTTTAAATAATCTTTAATTTTATAGACAAATATTGTGGGAGGTTTGGCTATTTTTCTTAATTCTGTGTTGAACCATTGGATTTATCATTGTTAACCTGCTAATGCTGAATATCGACTTATTGAAAAAATGAAATTTTAGAATTTGTATTTTCTCTTCCTTTTTTTCTTTTACGCTCAGCAACACGTAATGATTTATTAATTTTTACTGTAACATTTTCGTATTCTCCTTTCTCTTCGTATAATTTATAGTTGAATATCAAACTGCTGTTTGTGTTATAATTTATTTCTATTGTTAGTTGTTAGGAAATTAGTTGTATTTGAGCATTTTGTAGACAAATTTGTATACTATTGTTAGACGGGTATAGTCCAATAGAGAATTTTTTATTTAGGTACAGGGTAGCCAAATGTCAACTGCTGATAATTTTATATTTGTAAGTGTATGTACATAAACTTCTGGATTGAATTACTTTACATTTCGATATGCTTAATTATACTAGAACTGTTTATAATTAGCTAGCTTGCTTCATAAGGACACTTTTTACCACATGAGCTGCTGTTGCATGGATTTTACATTACTCGACAATAAAATGCCCACAGGCACTGTACTCGACACGTCCAAGCTCAACGACCGTTTATCTAAAACTTTTAGCAGCTGTTAATAACTAATATATCTTGACCTACCTAAATTAAATTTTAGCTTTTATGATAAAATTGTTGTAGCCGTATAAAATTTGTTATAAGAATATCACTGAAATATTAAAATAAAAATTATGAGTGCATCGCATCTTACAATCCATAAAATACTCCTTGCAGTTTTAAATTTTAGTTCGGATTTTTTCACCTCATTTATTGCAATTAGGCAAAATGGAATATTTTACAAAATTTTTTAAAAGGATTTAATTGTTTCTATTTTTATATTATCTGTGATCATTTTTACTTTATATAATTAAGCTTGTCATAGTACCTCATATGTGATTCAAATTGTATTAATGTGACTAAGTAACCAATTTTGAGTTTCTTAGGGCTAATTTCAAAACTTCTGCTAACAAATATAGAGACACAGGTACTGTAAAGCGCTAATGATATTCCTGTCCAGTAAGAGAATAAAGCAAATGCTAGAACTAAGAAGTGTAACAGGACTATCTTGACATAAAACTTAGTGCTAAGAATCCAATCTGATAGAAGAAGCACTACACACTCTATGTGAATGTTCAACCCTCGGGGCCTAAAGATTCAACCACTTCGGCGCTCAATAAATAGAACCGAATGAAATGGCGGTTACACTCATCAGCTGTATCCTGAATTTCTTTGCCGATAGAGGTCTGCTGAAGAAAATTACTTCATTGGGCACAATAGGCCTAGAGCTTAAATATGTTGGGTGAAAAATACATCGAGTATAAATAACACATAAATAATAAATAATAAGGGTAATTTTAATAAAGATAAGGACGTCAGCGCGGTCAGCTTGCAACATTTTGAAAGTAGGGATTTGCCGTTACTCTACTTTTTAAGTCACTGTGGCGCAAATAAATATAAAAGAAGGCTAAATAGCGGTCAATATTAATTTTAGAGGATCATGTAAATATTTCTCTCACTCTAGATTTTGGTTAATTAAGATTTAATCTTGCAGTGTAAAATTAGTTTTTCAAAACTATCAATGTGTTCTACATTATATCCGGCAGATCATCATACAGATAGCTTGTTATTTTAGAGCAATCTATTTTAGTATTTAAATAATTTACTGTCTGTTCTTTGAGAACATTTAGTAAATAGGATAATTAATAGGTACAACATAAGAGGAGAAGTGATCCAGCGACCACTCTCCGTATATGATTTATGTATGACAAAGGTAGTATAAGTGATACTCAACTAATTTAATTTTGCAGATCAGTGGGGCGTTTTCTCTTCAGTCTTCTAGGTACGGTTGGTTCATTCATTAGATGGTTAATCTCCTCATTGTGATGCCCTGGGAAATTTCGTGCGACCCCAGCTGAATCCCATATGTCCAGATGGGTTTTATAATACATTTATATAAAAGTATTTTATTTTCTAATTTCAATTGAGAATTACCACCGAGTAACCAATACATTTGTCGAATCTTGCTGTTTATGTGGTTTTTTTTGGATACTAAGTGTGATCGCCATGTGAGTTTAGAGTCTAGTATTAGTCCTAGGTATTTGACCTCGTTTTGGACAAGTAGCTGGGTATTGTTAATAGAGACATTTGAGCAGTCGATTTGTCTAGTTTTGAAATTTATCTGTGTTGGCATTTACTTTGATACACCAGGAATTGAGCCATTCTTCAAGTCTAGATGAGTTTGCAGACAATCAGCAGCTAGCTGAGGATGGTTTTCGACTGACAGGATTTGAATTTGAACAAGAATTTGAATAAAAGAATTTAGCCCTTTTCAATTATGAACAAAGACAGAATTGCAAAAGTTATTATTAGAGCTTTGAATATATGCACATAAAAGATATAAAATATGCATTCAAATATTCACTATAAAACAGTTAAAATATGCACTAGATATGCAAAATAAAAATACACATTTTAAATATTTACTTTCATTTCCTTTATTTTATTAATTTTTATGAGAGCCTTGACATTTTTCCCGATTTTGTTAAATCTCTTTTCTATTTTAACAGTCTTTTTGTGTTTTCTGTTATATTACTATCCCTTTTTCCCATTTTGGGTTACTAAGGACGATGCTTCTCTAATTGCTAATTTATTTCTCAACTCTTTTGCATATTTTCTTTATTTTCTGATACCTTCTGTCTTTGACTCTCTTATTTCTAGTGTTAATATTTATTTTTTCTCTTACCAATCTATGGTCACTTGCTGTATTAAGCACTGCAACATTTTTTATTATTTGTCCATCTATTTTTAGTTGGGTTTTTTTTGAAAAATGTATTAGTGGCATATAGCTGCAGTTGTTCCATAAAATATATCAACGTATCTCCTCTGTCATTTCGAACTCCAATACTATAATCTCCTATACAGTTTTCTACTGTTTCCTGCTTTTGTCCAAATTTAGCATTAAAGACCGTATAATTAGTTTTCAGTTAATTTCCTCATAAAGTTGTTCTAGTTCTTATCCTTCATGATCACTGGTGGGTGCATAAACTTGAACGACTTTTAACTAACATTTTTTAGGTATATGTATTGTTATATATACTATCCGAGCAGTTACTGCTTTCAAGTGTTTGATATTTGCACTAACGTTCTTGTTTATGAACAATCCAACTCCCCATTCACTCTCTTTTTCTTATCCTTTGTAGAATAATATATTTCCGGGCTTAAGCTTTAAAAAATGTTCTTTTCTTCTTCTTACCTTACTTAAACCAATTATATCCCACTTGATTACCTTTACTTTTTGTTCAAACTGTTAATCTGTTTTTTCCAGAAAAGTGTTTACATTATAAGTACTAATGAGTAATTCCGTTTTATTTGGGTTGTTATTCTTTAGCATTTTGTATCCTCTCACTACCGATCTATAAGTCCTCTAATATAATTATAAAAATAAATACCAACCACCAGAAGAATCGAGAAATGTAGAAAATATCACTTGCCCATGTGATTTTCCTTCGACTCAGTTGAACATTGGGTTACCATAAAATCTTTACAGAACAGTCGAGTAGATTCTAGAAATATTAAGCTAATAAAAGATAATTCTCAAAACGCTACCTACTTAATGCAATTATGCAATACAACAAATGGCAATTAAATTGAAAAACGGAGAACAATATAATGTCCTCCAAACTGTTTACGCTATACCTGGAAGATATATTTAATAATTTTCAATGAAAGAACAAAGGTTTTAATATAGACGGCGAAATATTGAATTATTTAAGATTCGCCGACGACGTTTTACTTATAACAAACAACTTACGGGACCTACAGGAAATGTGTATAGATCTAAATGAACAAACAAAGGTTAGTGGATCCAACAAGAAGAAAACGAAAATAATGACAGACAATGTAATACATCAAAGAGTGAATATACAAGTATAAAACTAAACTGTCTAAGAAGTCTAAAATTACATATATCTAGGTCAATACATTAGTATGCAGACGGAGAGCCAATCAAAAAGTAAAGAGAAGAATGAAACTGGGTTGGATGCATTTGGAAAATTGAGAGATATTTTAACAAGTAAAATAAAACAAAAAATAAAAACAAAATTATTTAATTAAAAAATAATCCCAGGGTTGACTTATGCAGCAGAAACGTGGAATCTAGCCGCAAGGAACAAACAAAAGTTGTAAGTAGCCTTAAAGATCTGTGGAGCGGAAAATGTTAAGAATACTTTAAAAGATACATGGAAAATTAAAGAAATTAGACAAACGACAAAAGCGGTACTAAATTAAAATGGTCATAGACCAGATAATAGTTGGACGAAGACGATAGTTCAGTGGAGACCGCAATTTGTAAAAGGAGAAAGAGGAAACCCACCTTCAAGATAAACTGACGACATGAAAAGAACGACCAATTATCACTAGATACACGAAGCACAAAATAGGGATCTGTGGAGAGTACTTGGAGATGCCTAAATCCGTTGAAGGATAGATATATAGGTATGTGTATGATTTCTATGCATTTTAAAATGTGTATTTGTCGTAAATTAATCGGAGGTATAACTAATACTTTGATAAAGCGAAGTGTAGATAGATATCAAGTAAAACTTTGTGAGAGGTATTTCAACAACCCTACATATATTTACTGAAAATAAAAGCATCGCGGTAGCTTAAAAATCCAGAACAGGAATTTTTAACTATTTTTGTAAATAAAATTAAGAAAATTAATAAAATAAACCTAAGTACTCCTAAATATGCAAAATATTATTTAAGATTTATAAAAGAAAACTGTCAAAATATCCATACATATATAAATATGCATTGTGCATATATTCCAAGCTCTAATTATTACATTTATAAATAAAATTCTCTACTAAAGTTACAGTTAGACTTTGATGCTGTTCTTGAAGATCCGTTATTTTATTTTTAATCATGATTTTTCGTTATTTGCACACGAGTATCTGCGTACAAGTAGAAGAATTTTAGAAAAATGTGGGTAAAGTCAACAATATTTGGAAAATTGCCCTGTAAAAGGAAATAAACTAAAAAAAACGAGTAGTTCATATTTGATGCAATGAATTTTTTCTAAGACTAAAAAGATTAATGGATTATTATTTTATTAGGCTCTCATCTAATTTCCAGAAACAATTATACACCAGGCACTGAAATGCAATTAAAACAGTAGATTAAACACCATAAATCTATTTCCAGCAATCATTAGTCACCTGAAATTTTGTCTATTATTGTCCTTGGAGACGCCAAAAATATTTTTCTGATATCTTCTTTAAAAAAAGAAAAAGAATATTATATACATTTGGTACATCATATTTAGTTTACCTATTCATTTTTGGTGATTACTATTTTTAAAGTTTTGCACTGTAGTAGATGATTACTTTTATCTTTCTTAAGTTTTTTTACTTCTTCGCTATACAAAAGTCTTTTTTAGGTTTTAGTATAAATTAGATGACTACACAACATTTGGATACTCTCAACTCTTAATCAGCAAGCTAGAAAATGAGGCCTCCTGGTAATGACGCGTTTGCTATATTTATGTTTCTAATTGGATTAGAGTTGTTCGGCAACTAACGAAATTAAGCCAACACGTGCAATGCCGAGAACCCCGCATTATCCAACAGCCCTTAAACGTGTTATCATCCATTATCGAGGGCTGGTACTGTGGAGCTGTAATTAAAACGTGATAAAACAAGCTCGTGGTGTTAGTGGGAACCGCATCCCTAGGCCTCGCACACCTGATTCCTGATTCAATACGTGATAAGAGTTCTGCGCTGCGGGGCGCCTGTTCTTTATTAATCACTGCTTATCTATAAATCTTAGCCGAGCTAAGTAATGATTTCTTAATCTAAATGGGTCCTTGTAATTACTTCTTGGTATTTGACAATTTAAAGTATTGCAATAGTGTATTTACCTTCTGTAGAACTATGACTATTCTATTTTATATTACACATTCGTATAACTAATTAGTTACAATGTTTAAGTTGTCTATTATTTTAATATAACAAACGACTCACATTATTTCAGATATCTTTAGATACTGCTTAATACTTGAAGGTCATTTCAATTCTGTTTCTTGAACAACACAAGTTTCAAGCAAATTTTTCAAATAACTTTGTAACTGCTTCGTTCGATTCAATTCTTTCAAAAAAACTTAAATCAAACAACTTTTGTCATTTTTCAAGAATTTCGCAGATAAGCAGCGTACGTACAATATGAATTTTCTGTAAAAGTTGCTGCCGTAAGCGTTTTCAGAAAAAAGTATATTAGCGCGACATTTATTTATTCTGTTATTACATTTTTATATCTTTATATAACATTAATTGTACTTAGTTTTTTAGCACTTCAGTTAACTGAACTTTTATTACTGCAAATTAGGGCAACTTGTGGTATACCCATTCATTAATTACGTTTGTGTGAAAGTATATTCTTTGTGTATGCGATTAATCAGAATAATTTTCAGAAAGTCCTTTCTCTTTTAATGCTGTTTTTTTATAAACTGTTTAAACATAATTATTTTGTTATTCCTTAATTTTCCTTTAAATTCTGTACGAGTGTAAAATCTACAGAAAAGTTTTTCTTTCTGTTTTTTTTATTGGTATGGTAATTTTAAGTTTAAATAAACTTTTGCTCACTTAATATGTTCAATTTAAATCTTAGTTATAGTTGGTAGCATCATCTACATTAATTTTTGTATGTTTATATTTATTTCGTTTTTTATTTCTTTTGCATATCTATATTTAATGGCCCATGGTTCGTAAGGAATCGCGACCACCGTCGTGATGTTAACATTCCCACGGCCTTAGAAATTATCTCTCTAGGTGCCCAGAACGTGTACCAAAACATACAAGGCCACGACAACCCCACTGTCCATGACTTCTATTAAGTGTATAAATAAGTTCTCAGCTTTAGATTTCACAGGACGCAAATCACCGTTTACATGTAACGTATTAGTCCGCGCTCTTGGGGGTTTTACAGCAATGACATTTGGTCTTTCGAAACATCATGCGATTTGGTGTCTGATGCAAATAACCTCAATAATCAGCTGTGTTCACGATGGCAATCACAAAAGAGCATATTCGATTTTCTATCCACTTCGCGTTTCATCGTAAGAAAAACGCTGCTGAAGCCACCGAAATGATTTGTGCTGCATATGGTGAGAATGCTGTAAGTCGTGCAACGTGCAAAAAGTGGTACCAAAGATTTCGCGAAGGAGAGTTTAGTCTTGAAGATCAACCACGCGCTGGACGCCCTCAAACATTTGACACGGATGAGCTGCAGACGTGTTGGGCTGCGAACTTCTCCCACATGCGGCGTATAGCCCAGACATGGCCCATTCCGATTATCATTTATTCCGGTCGTTACAGCATTACTTGGCTGATACGCACTTTAAACCAGAAGAAGAAGTGCGAAAATGCATCGATAACTTTATCGTCTCGAAGCCGGTGAGCTTCTATCACCAGGGAATTCGCAAGCTACCTGAAAGATGGCAAAAGGCCATCGATGCCAACGGAAAATACTTTAATACATAAGCTTTTTTTGTTTGTTTCTAAATAAAACTTTAATTTTGCGGAAAAAAGCTGAGAACTTATTTATACACCTATTACAAGATCAACAATAGTATATTTAAGCAACTAAAAATTTAGATTTTTCCGTGAGGGGGACAAAAACGGGATATGTGTACTTTAGTAATTAGAACGCTAATAGAAAAAGCGAATAAATACAATATAGCACTGTGGATAGCCTTTTTGCACTACGAGAAAATTTTCAACTCTATCGAAACTTGGGCAGTTCTCAATGCATTAAGCAATACCCGAGTAGAATACGGATATACATATTTAATCTTCTTCTTTAATGCCTTCTCTAATTAGAGGTTGGCGACCACCTGGTGAAATTGTTGACGATCCATGGCAGCTCGGAACAGTTGCTCAACGCTCATGTTAGTCCACGCTCTGATGTTTCTCATCCACGATAATCGTTTTCGACCGACACCTTTCTTTCCCTCAATTTTTCCTTTGATTATAAGCTGCGGTATATTGTATTTATTATTTCTTAGAATATGCCCAAAATATGACGTTTTTCTCATTTTAATTGTAGTCAGTAATTCTCTTTCTCTACCAACTCTGCGTAATACTTCGATATTGCTTACTCTTTCTATCCACGGTATCTTCAGCATTCTTCTGAATATCCACATCTCAAATGCTTCGATTTTCTTCATTATAGCTTTCATTTTTTCATTTCATATTTAATACAAAACATATATTAAAAAAATGCCACATTTCAAATTAGATTGCATGAGAAAACTAAAAAGATTAAAATCGATAGAGGGGTGCGACAAGGAGACTCTACTTCGCCTAAGTTATTTACACTTACGATGGCAGACATGTTCAAAGAACTCAAATCGGATGACAAAGGCATAAATATCGACAGAGAGAAGCTAAACCATCTGCGCTTTGCCGATGATATTGTTCTAATAGCCACTGATAAAAAAGAATTGCAGCAACCAAAAAAGAATACAATAAAAACAAAATACATGACCAATAAAATAATACAGGATAAAGAAAATGAAGGTCTCGCATTTGACAATCACACATTAGATAAGGTGGATTTATACATTTGCCTAGGACAAAAACTTATACTACCAAAAGATAACTTAAAAGCTGATCTAGATAGACGCATATGACTAGCATGGGCTACACTCGGTAAACTGCAAAAACTTTTAAAAGCTCAAATACCGAATACATTAAAAGCAAGAGCCTTTGATCAACACATGCTTCCGACATTAACATATGGTACAGAATCTTGGGCTCTTAATAACAGCATAATAAAGAAGCTTCAAGTTACATAACGTGCAATGGAAAGGCGCGTAATAAAAATTACACTCCGTGATCATATACGTAATGATGAAATACGGGAAAGATCAAAAGTGACAGACCTGATACATCGAGTGTGTAAACTTAGATGGAATTGGGCACATAGCCAGGATGAACGACAATAGATGGACACGTCGAATAATTGAATGGAGACCACGAAGTCACAAGAGAAATAGAGGGAGGCCGCAAACAAGGTGGACTGACGACGTTATTCGCAGGTATAGACTGGATGCAAAAGGACAGAGATCGACAACAGTGGAAAATGCAAGGGGAGGCTTACATCCGACGGTGGATGATATAGCTGTGATGATGATGATGATGATGATGAACCAAAATTCCAATTAAACAAACAAATTCACACCGTACGTTAGTAAAAAAATATAAATCTTGTGGAATAAAAAATTATTTATAACACACGGGTGCCTGTGTGAGGCTTAATGAAGGTATAAGGAAACTTAAATTTCAAAGTGGTATTTAACTAGGAATACCTAGGCACAAAAGACGTAAACCGTTTAAGATTTGTCAAAGGCGTCTTAACATGAGATAATATAAATAAGCTTATAAATTTTATTACCAATATTATCTTAACTAGTAAAATTTCTAGTAGAAGCAAAAACTTACCCAAGTAAGTTCTTGCACTTTCAGAGGTTGCTATCTACATCTGCTTGCATTGAGAAAACCAAGCATGTAATCTTTCGTGTACAAAAATTTAGGTAGCTTTTGTAATTCTAAATAATGTCTCAAATCTGAGACTTTTATGGTTTTTGAAATCTAGAGTATTTATCTAATAGTAAAATTGGAACACAACCATAAAATTTAAAAAAGTGTGAATAAGATAAATAAGGTAAAATTTCGAAACAAAGAAACGCCCCAAAAAGATGTTCTGCAAATATAGTGGACAACTAATAAAATTGGGCATGTTATATTACCACAGTATCTTAGGAACCTTGAACTAAAAATTCTAGGATGGGGGTAAAGATGCAGACTACAAAGAAGTATAGGGTGTCTACCAACCAGGTTTATTGACAAACGAAATATACTAAATATGAGGAACAGTCAAAAAAGATCTGCACTTTATTTTTCCATACGACACTTTTAGTCTCCCCCCCTTTCCATATATTTTGTTGAGTGATCCACAAGCTCGCGTACTTTTTTTAGAAAAAGGATTTTGAGTGATCGTCTAACCATTTATGTACTGTTTCCCTTTCTTCTTTGTCCATAGAAAATTCTGTTTTTTAGTAATTTAAATAGATGATAGTCAAAAGGGACAAAATTTGGGCTATAAACCAGTACCTTGAGACCTAAATAAGTAATTGTTTTGACGGTTTTGCCAGCCATCTGCGGTAAGCTCTTCTGATGCACGTTCCGCTTTATAAAAGCTCCTCGTGGATTGTTTGATAAGCAGAACCATGACTAATCTGTAGTTACGCTATATAATCGATTTCTCGAGCTTGCTAAATCTTTTCGTCAGTACTGAAAGTTGACAGGTGCCCTGCTTCTTCATCCAGTCCCTATCACACTTTCGCTCAGAGAAATTGATTTACGCTAAAACAGAAGCAAACATGACTGTGTGAAGGACAAATTTTGATAACGTGACCACAGTGGTATCAACTCTAAGTCTTCGTGACAAACCTAAAATGTATTATGGCAAAAGTGCAGCTGATTGTCTATTTTTTTACGTATCTGTGAATATAATAATCAGCAAACACCTAAACAGCAATTACTGCAGAGTTTAGAAATCAACACTATAGTTAGATTGACCAAAGATGATTTTTTATCAATGTACTTTTACTGATGTATTGAGTAAAACGGTATACCTTGTTCTCATCAAGTAGTACTTGTAAAAAATGTTCTATAAAGTACTCACATTTTTTTTTATCTTAATTAATCTAAATTACATTCTTAATGGAGTCTTTTTTATTCTTTTACACATTTTATTAAATTGTTAAGGCACAAACATGCACACTTGAACTGTTTCTTCTTCTAAGACTCAGGTCCGGCCACAATTGAAGCCGTATATGGGATCTCTAGGCTATATAAATGTGAGTGGTACGTTACTGCACTCCACTTTACTCTTTCTTGCTTTACAGTTTAATATGTATTGTTACTTTGTCAATAATTTTTTGTCACACTTTTTGTCTCTTATCTTCTTCTTCTATCTTGTATTTTCCATGTTCTTTATAGCATTAATTATTTACTCTTTCCATCGTAACTGTGATCTTCTTGTGATCTCTTTGTAGTTAATCCTTTGACTACTAAATCTTCGTTCAGTATAGTTATATGGGTATACTATCTTTTTTTTCGTTTTGATTATTCTGACTGTATTCTCATTTTTAATGTTTGTTTAATCTCATGGTTTCTTGTTCTTCAATATTAATCTTCATTTATTCTTTTCCTTCCAAAGATATTATTAAAGTTTTCAGCTTTCCTGCACCTCTTCTTATAAAGCATGTATTTTCAAATGGATATATTATCACTTTTGTTATTGCAGATAATTTTATTTTAATTTTTTTTTGTTACACATTATTGGTTTGTATTTTAGCCTAGTATCCAGATTGTATTTTTCATCTATGGTACTCCTTCATTTCTGTAATTTTTTTTGTTTATTATTGTACCTAAATATTTAAAACTTTCTATTGCTTTTTTTTTATTTGTTTATTTTTATAACCTTGTTATTATTTCTTTTCTCTTTTATAATTTATTTTTAAGCTCTTTTTTGGTTATATTTTCTATTGTCTTCTTTAAGCTTTCTTTGTTCCTTTTAATCAGAACACTTAAATAAACTTTTTTATTATTGTTTGATTTATATTACAATGCTTTATTATCCCTCCATTGCTGTACTAAATAACATCCTCGATAATATGTCTCCTTACCGTACTCCCTTATTTAGATTAGTTGGTTTGTTAATTGTTTTTTTCATCCATTATTTTCTCTACCGCACCTTCGTTGCTTCTTATTTGTTTAAAATATTTATAGTCATCTTCGTTACTAAATCGCATCCATTTTAGTTTTTCTTCTCTCTTTCTAATTAGTAATACCTCTCGTTGATAGTCAAATTATTGTTTCCTCCTATTATGTTTTCTGCTGTTTCTTTTATACTGTTTTTATACTATTTAATTATCTCTGTATGTTATTGTTTTTTTCTTAGTTGTGTTTGTAAGTTTTCCTTATATTCTCTTTCTCTCTGTTTACTTTTTTGTTTTTTCTTTTACATTTTTTTGCACATCTTCTTTCCATCTATTCTCAAATTCAATTTTACGATTAGTAATTTGTTGCTGTTTGTTTCATATTTGTGTAACATATTTTACTCAATTATTTGTAGTTGTACGCAATGCTACTTAGTTTATTGACTGTTTCTTCGTTGGTAATATATTATTTTTGTACCTCACTTCTTTTCTTACTTTACATTTTATTTCTCAACATTAGTGCATAGCAGTTCTTTAGACATTATTATTGCCATTGTCTCTATATTATTAATAATTATTGCCTCTTTAATGGAAAGGCGGCAGCCTTTGTTGTCCACTGTTACATTTCTATTTTGTTTCTGATCTGAAAAGTGCATCTGATTCTACTTATCACTGCTTTTGGATCATTGTAGTCGACTCTTTAGGAACGAGTATTCCTCTACCCAAAAATCCAGCACGCGAGTGAGTTCTAATCTCGCTGAAAACTCATGAACGTATGTACATCGTAGAATCTAAGTTGCAAATTATTATACAAAATAATTTGCAAACTTTAGAGCCGGTAGTACGCCAAAAGGTTCTTTGCTTTTGGAATAATTTCTCTGCAGTTTCTACTTGTTTTATTTTTCTATTCGGGTGTTTTTGAAAATAAAGTTTTATATTTAACTTTATAGAATTGACTAATAAACACCCTTCCATAACTCAAAAAAGATACTTGCTAAAAGCATTAGTAATATGAGGGTAATTCTAGAAAGGCACCTCTGTTTGGTTATCAGTAGCAAACACTGAGCCTTTATTGCATGCATTAGAAACTTTGAATCAGCATACAAATTAGGCACTTAGCATAACGGCATCTTTAACCGCAGTGTCATCGTCAAAGCGGTACGATGTGCATAAAGGACTTTTTGTCAATTTCCTGTACAAGTTCGCCGTTTTTTTTTTACTTTAGTCGTTTATAAGAACAATACAAATACATCTTTGAAAATACAAGAGATAGGACGGTTTGCGCAAAATTTGGATGTCAGAAGCCTTACATCACCAAACGTAGAAAGCGGCTACAATCTAGTTATTCGTAAAATTCAAGTGAAATGATAACTCACAGTAAACATAATGTAAAAACATAAAAATAAAGTTAAAAATAGAGAATTTGAAAAATAAAACACTAAAAAATCTATAATAATGGGAGTTAAAACAAAATATTATATCTAAGTTAATATTGGAATAAGATAATATAAAAAAAATCTGGAAAAAATTAAAAGCATATATATTATAAACAGAGAAAGACAATGGAAAACAAAAACATTATGGTTTAGTTCAGAATGTGAAAAGAAGTCTACCTATTTGAAGTACTTGTCACTTAAAAATGCTGAAGCATATCATAAGATTAGAGACGAATAAATTGGTAAGAAAACAAAGGAGTATTAGGGGACATTTTCAAAAAGAATGAAAGCAGATGGCCAACAAAAGTAAATTTAAAGATAAATAAAAAAAAGTGAAATAAAAGAAACAATAGAGTACTCACACATTCAACATAAAACATGGGTGTTTTATCTCACAGAATTATTTAAGAAAAAGTGGGAACTAAAACATAATGCCAAAAATACCAAATAGTGCAACCAAATAATCAATAAACTCTTTAAGGATAGAAGATGCGCACTAATTAAACAATTGAAGGCGCTAATACAAAGAACTATAGACTGGAACAGAATTCCACATGAATAGAAGAGAGCGATAATAATAATGATATTCAAGAATTTATTAAGCACAACATTAAAGCTAACAATAAAAATAATAACAACAAAAATACATCAAAAACTACAACTAGAAAAGAACAATAAGGATTTATAACAAGCCGATCCTACAGAGACGCGGTATTTATAATCAGATAATTAAAGAAAACATTTTAGAGCACAATACTTATGCCTAATAGATCTAAACGCTTCGATAGAGTTCAAGTAGAAGATATCATCTATTTGCTGCATGAAAAACAAGTAATTGCAAGACTGAATGCTAGATTAACTAAACAAATAAAGTACGACATAGGAATTAAGCAAGAAGACTCATTAAACTCTCTTTTTGTAACATCGTAATGGACAAAATCATAAAAAGAGTAAAAACACAAAAAGGACAAAATAAGCGTAAAAGAACTAACAATCATATGTTATTCATAATGACAAAAAGTAAGAATGATCTACAGCGGCTTCTTTTTAATTTCAACGTTAATGCTCTTCAGCACATAATGATTTATACTGGAAAAACAAGCTGTAGTAACAACGAAACAATCTATCAGATGCAAAATAGGTGGCTTAAGAAAAGATAGAGGAAGTGATTGAGGTCGAATATCTGGTCATACAACTATCTAGCGACAATAAAATTGAAGATAAAGTCAGACAAGTGATTAAGGCAAATCGAGTAACCGAGTATCTGAATGTTGCAATATGGAAGATAAGTGTTTATCTACTAAAACTAAATAAAGCATATATAAAAGTTTGATATGACCAACCATGATATATGTAGTAGGAACGGGACCAGAGACAAGGATAACGCAAAGGCTATTAAAAATACCTGAAATGAAAGTACTAAGAAGAATTACAAGGGTCCAAGAGGAAAAAAGGAATAAAGTAGATAACATAAATTGGTGGACCAAAGTAGAAAAATAGAATGGGATTATCACGTTAAAAGAATGGCAGAGAATAGGGTAGTAAGAATTGCAAGAGATAAGTCGTCAAATGATAGATCAATAGAAAACGTAGTAACTTACAAATCTAACTAAACCATGTAAACAGGCAATTTTTGTCTATTGCCGACTACAGGCTGAAACTTTTGCTCCGTCGTACGTCTATCTTTAAACATGCGACACCATTGACGAACGATGTCTTTACTCATCAATTTTAATCGATCAACATTACACAATTGCAGCTCCCAAATATTTTTTCGTACACAAAATCGTATTACTGCACGCACTTTACATTTGACGGAAGTGTCTATGGCAGCATTCATTTTCAATTGATCTAGCGAGCGAGTAGACTGCAATACAAACTTTTCTTCCCTGAACTCCCTGAACGGGTGGTGCTATATATTCTGAATTGTTTTTGTATATTCGGCCATATGTTGTAGCAATAAATTTTTTGAAATCCTCTAACCTTAAGTTACGATATAAACGTACATTTAAACAAGAGAGTTATGTTGGAGTACATTAATATACTGCAACGCACACGTGTCTTGTATTCAGAAGAAGCTAATAAACAAATTGAAAAATGTACACAAACAATTTGAGTTTTTTGAATTCTCAGTCCCACAAAAAGGTCCGTGTTAGGCAATTTATCTTCGCTTTCTTAAATATAATAAAAATATCCGGCTGGCGGGCTTAAGCCCCCTTTATTTTTATTTTAATCTTACAATTTACATACACATTCCGAGATCAAAGGTGTGATGGCCGGCCGCCTTTAGTGCTCTAATTTGAACGCCGAAGTAAACGTCGAGCCACATCAAAAGTGCGCGAGCGCCGCCGCGCTGTTTATCTAGCCATCGTTCTTCCCGCTGATGAAGACAACTAGGCCGCGTGAGTTATTTCCCTCTGAAAGCGCTCCATCACCCGCCTCGTAGCCGGGGCAAACATCTTTTTAAATTTCTTTCAATAAAGCGCCGCGCGGCGACAGCCCGTAATCGCGACGACGCCGGCCCCATCGGCCTCTTTTAATAGGCAGGCGACAGCTTGGCACAATGTCTGTAGGTCTTAGGGTTTTGATTAATTTTCTAATGAATTCATTAACGGGATAACGCCCCCATTATGCTAGTTATTAAGATGTTTAATAACGTTTCGATAGCCGGCGGCGTGGGCACCTCCTGAATGCCTAGGATTAAAAACGTAATTAAAGACATTGTATGCTCTTAAGTCGAGTTATTTGGGCGTGTCACGTTTAATTTGGAATTGTGTCTGGATGTGTCTTTATGAGCTTGTGCGGGCGTTGTTTATTCTCGGGTGTGCAGTTAGTTAACAGGGAATTATTGCAAATCGGGTAGATTATAAAAGGGAGTTCGCATCAAAAGATGGTAATAGGGATTTTTACTTCTCCCGTGAGCTTTTAGTCAAACACACTAATGGTATATTAAGTAATAATTAAAATTTAAAACAACTTTGCACTTTGTCGCTATATACTTATATAAAATTTTACTTTTAGATTGATATGAAAGTTAAAATACTTCTAAAGTAAAATAATTGCTACCATTTAATATATTTATTATTTCAACGAGTGCTTTATTACCCGCTCTCAAACGAAAATTTTCTATCGCTTGCGGTTCCGGAAATATAATACCTCGGCCGCGCCTGCCGCCAAGCCAGAATTTGTCATTCGGAGGCGTTCGGGTTGGCACGGAAAGGCACGAACAATTGTGTGAGAGCAATAGTTGAATTTTGACCTATATGACAGCAGCACTTTAATTTTCAACGAACTTAAAAAGTTCGTTACTGAATTCTATATGTCTGTCGGTCTGTCTGTCGCTGTCACAAAATTATGGATTTTTAAAATTCGAAAATGGATTCTTATAGGAAATTTTACGCTGATTTCAAAATCGAAATCAAAAAGCTTCTATCTCGAATAGTTTTCGAGATATTCGACTTCGGAATTTAGGGAAAATTTCGACCTTGCGATTTTAAATGTGATTCTTATAGGAAATTTTACGCTGAATTCGAAAATGAAGAAAAAATTCTATGTCGAATAATTTTCCAGATATTCGATTTCGAATTTTCCAGAAATTCGAAATCGAAATCGAAATCGAAAGGTTTTTTTAAGTTCGTTCTGGGATTGCTTACAGAGCAATCTCTTCGCCGGCCCCATGTTTTTTATATATATAATTACAATAAATGTGAAACTGTTAGGCAAAAAAACGATTTGTACCAAAATTTGGTTTTAATTATTGTAGTTGTAAACCAAGTAACATATTAGAGGTGCTGCCGCCGTTGTCGTCGTGGTTACGAGCCTTGCTGTTCTCTCTTCGAACCCGGCGTAGACGAGTTTCAATTTCGCTAAAACTCGTAGGTGCATGTGACGTTTTACCTGTAAGTAGTATAAGTTGGATGTTAGTAGGCACAATAAGTTCTCGAGGTTGCAGTGCTAGTAGATGCATCCCAATAAAAAAAACATTTCTACTCTGTTGTAAAGGACTATTTTTTAGAATACAGTTCATTATTATTACTGTTTTTTGACAACGCACTGCAAAGTGCACGGTACCAGCATACCGATTTAGAAACAAAAAATGATTGACTTGCTTCTTCAAAACGATGAGAAGGAAACAGATGCATAGCTCATAGGACTTTGTCCTGCGGCACCACAAATCAATCAAATTTTTTACAAGTGTTAAATAACTTTTTTACAACAAAGTCATAGTTTGGTCCTCTCATAGCTACAATTTTATAAGGTAGACGGTTATACATAAGAGAAAGAATTAAATATAAACCAGAATTTCCTTTTTACTTGGCTTCTGAGTATTGCAGTAGGTGGGGATATCAGAATGAGATTCCTCCTGTAAGTATCTTTAATTAGCATCACGTTATTAGAACAAAAGGTACGTTTGACAATGTAATTTTTTTGAGGAGACTTAAGGGTCAGTTTGAGGACAACAGGTTTGAGTAGACTAAATTGTAAGAGCAGTATAAAATTTTTTTGCATTTATTGCTAGCTTCTCAAAGAATTCCACCAATGACCTTCTGAGTTTAGGATAAGCTACGACAATCCTTAAGCAATACAAGTTATCCTCCTTCAACACGAACCCAGATTTATTAAATAAAAATTTGTAAGGATTTGTTTAAGATACACCGGAATACCCTCCTTGCGGTCAGATTTATTTCCCTGCGATTACCATTTGTTTGGACTACTAAAAGTACTGGACGACAAAGATTTGACAAGGATGTTGTCCAAGCATTCGTACGCAATTGGTTGGTGTCACAACCACTTTTATTTTACGACGATTTTGTCTGGAATTTCTTATATTTTCTAACGTTTTCGTGATTCGGCAAGTGAAATTTATTCTGTTCCAAACATTTAACAGTCCTAAGTCTGTCCCGTCTTGTTTTCAGCAGGCACCATTTCATAAGATGTAATTCTACTGTTATAATTTTATTTCTTGTGTTTTCGGAAGTGGCCACATCTTTCCATCATACATTTTTGTGTTTTCACAATATGGAATATTCTCTTTTTGGCATCTTGGCCGATATTATTATTCTATATTACTCTTCCAAATAATTTTCTTTGCTTTTTTTCTTATGACATTCTTTCTGTGCTAAAGTTAGAATTAAACTGATATATTTGCATGTTGTACAGGTTTTGATATTATCTGTCCCCTGTTCCGAAGAGATACGAGATCTCTTTGCTTACATAAATTAAAAACCCTTTTTTAAATGTTTTATTTATTATTTAGCAATTAGTCTACATCTTTCTTATTTTCAGCCAACACAATATATTTAATTCCCATTCCTGAACATTTTTTGTACCACATGTCCTGTGCTTGTTCAAAATATATATTAAACAGTAATGATGAGCGATCGTATCCCTGTTAAGACCTGTTGTTATTTTTCTAATCTGAATTATTTTATTGTCCATTTTTATATCTGATTCTATCTTATTTTAACTATTTGTATCACCCTTTTGTATATACCTACTTTCTCATATCTTTCTTAATTCACATCCAGGTAGGCTTTTCAAGATTGGTTTATCTCTATTTTTTTAGTTTCTTAACACAATATATGTTGTTTGAACATAAACTTTTTTTTCTAAAACCGCTTTATTTTTTACTTAGATTTACGTGTTATTGTATTTTAATTTTTATGACACTGAAAATTATTCTTACTATAGACGGGTAAACCCTTATTTTTCTTTAGTAAGAGCAGAATTCTAAAGAATATTTATTTCTTCCTCTGTTCGTACCTTTATCCTTACCATATTTGAATAATTCCATCTATAAGTTTCCTGATCCTGGTGTTTTGTTGTTTTTGGTTTTTTAAGCTTTTTTAAATTCTTTATTCTTCCCGTACAATGTTTTCATATTTGATTAATTCTTACTCTTTTACATGTAGTTCTGTATGTTCTCGTAGGAGATTAGCATAATAAACCATTCATTGTTTTGGTGGTATGACATACAATTTTCTAGCTATGTGTATTAATGTTATCAATATTTATATAAGTAGACCATTTCACTATCCTTCCGTTTCTTAGCTCACTTTCTGATATGCCTTCTAATATCCATTTTATGTAACCCTTTTTATTTTATTAATTATATTCCTTAGATTTTTCAAGAACTTTTATATAGTATATTTAGATGTTCTAGTTTTAATACCAAAAGCATCATTCCCTACGTTAGATAAAGTGTCTTCAAATTTTAACACATCTATTATTTAACCTCATTTATCTATATCTAATTTGTTTAGTGAATTATTTCTTCATTCGCTAGTTGATAAATTTTTACGTCCATTATTTCTACTTTTTGTTAATTTTTATTATCATCAGGTCTATGACAAATTTTAGATTCCTTAGTTGATCTATCCATGTTAGGGATTTTCGTACATTGAAACAGTGTGTTCCCAACCATGCATTCGTGCTTTATGCAGAAATCGATATGGCACTTTCCATTATCGTTATGTTACTTGTCCAAAACATCTCATCACGCTAGCATCCTTTTTCCCTACTCTGTTTTCTAGGTGGCTTATATTGTTTATTTCTTTATAATTTGGTATACCTTGTACAATTTCTACCATTCTCTTGAAGCAAGCGTCAATTTTCTAGTTTCCAGCATTATAATTTATTTCATATATTTCTGTAATAGTTGTTGGTTGTCCATTATCCTCCATGCCAACTCTAATAATTTGTCTGTTGCACTATTCGAATGTGGTGATATTCTTTTTCATGTTTCTATTCGTGCGGTTACTCAACTTTTGGCATGTTGGTGATTAAGTACTTCACTCTAAATATGATAAATTTTGTCAATTTTCTCGCTGAGAATTACTATGTCTTTCGATCTTTGCGATATCTTTTTTGATTTTGTGCGTATACTTTGTGTATTCCCAATTTCTACAACTATGGCCCTTTTTCATTGGCACATTTTCTGTTTAGTTATTTGTGATTGTTTGTGACTATACCGGTTCTTTACGTGTAAATTTTTACCCCCTTCTTCTCTAGAATTTTTGGAGCCAACTGCCTTGACAGTACAAAATTTTAAGCCGTCTGTCCTACTTATTTGGGCTAGTATTGTTGTACAATTTGTAAATATAATATAAGCCATTAGCTAGAATTTTTTCCGTGTATTGGGCAGTTGGCCCAATGTCACAATCCTCCTCCTTTATCCATACATAGTTGAAACAGGAAAAAAGATTTAATTCGTTAAATTTTGCAGAGGGGGTAGCTTTTATTTATGTTTTAATAAATGAACAAATCAATTAAATTTTATTTACTTTTGTAATATTCCTGCTCTCTTATGAGCCGCAAACTTATAATGTAATTCTACAGTATAGGATCAGTGGAAAATTAGACCAACTTTGGAACATCGTTACTCTACTAACTTAAGTTGTACAAAGAGGAGAAACAAATAGGGTTTTTACTATTAATTTTTGTAATATTTCCCCATTATTGTGTATAATTTTTAGCGAAAATAAAAAATTATTTTTTGAAAAGTTCCTTAATTTTCAAATTGACATATTGTCATTATTAAACTGTCGTAATACCTGGAAATTCTTATAAATGTAATTTTTGTTATTATATATTTACTTGGGTAAATTTTATATATTTTAGAATAGAGATAGTACATAAAAAATTAAAATTTAAATATTTAAGTTATCAAGATGACAGAAATAATCTGGCGTACTTTACGAAGAACTTCTTTCACTGAACGTCCTTTTTTATAATAAAGTTGGACAAATAGTGTATGCTGCTTTGTAATATACGACGACATTTTATTCAATGGGAAACTTTTTTCTTTTCAAACCGAAAACAGTAATCATAATATGGTGTCCAAGTAAGCTGTGAATAAAAAAAATTATTTACACCCAGTATCTGTTTAAAAGCATTGTGATTTAATGGCTTACTTTTTTGTGCTCTAACGTTAGCTGCAAGATATTTTAATAACTTTCTTCTAAAAAAAAATAATTTTTTATATAACGAAGCAGTTCTACAAAGGGTACTCTCGAGCAAAGATCGAATAAAGAGTGTCCAATCAATATTATTATCTGTGATTTCTACTATAAATTAATGCTAACTGAATTTTCAATTTTACAGTGCAATATCAAATTTTCTTGTGAGCACAGCAATATCTATGTGTGCAATAAAAATTTTAATTAAAAAAGCGTCAATAAATGATCAAGGTAAATCGCATAAGCTCGTAATTTTTTCTTTATAATAGATTGGCAACTAATTTTGATCGGCCCTACTATAATTCTCTTATTTTCGCATCAATTAATTTTGAACAAAAACAATTTTAATGGTCGAATCCGAATCTATGACATTGTCGGGGAGCATGTCAATGCCCCAATGATAGACTTGATGGATTTAGAACGGACGAAGTTGGTAAAAATTTGGGTCATTTCATCGACGTTCTCGAATTTCCTGTTGCGCAACAATCTTCCATCGACTTAAAAAGGTGGTAGTCATTCGAAGCCAGGTCTGGTGAATACGACGGATACTTTAGAATATCCTAACATTCGACAAGTCAGAGATAGATTTCCTTCAATTGTGTCGATCATGGTTTGGCGACCTATCTTTCTTCCTTATTTTTGGGTCAAATCTTTCTTCTCTTCTTAAACTGTGCAAACCAGCGTCTGGCAATAGCCTCTCTAAAAGTTCTATAACCATAAGCCTTGCAAATGTTTGCTTCATCCTGTATAGCACTTACATCTGGGTTAAATTTGTATTAATACTAAAGCACCAATCGAATGTCCTCTCTCGTAAGCTCCATCCTGTAAAAAGCTGTGCATAAAAACTATTTCTGAGAATGTGAATCATCAAATGGTATCAAAACTGCAACAATTTTTAGCAATATTTAGAAGTTATGAAAGGCCCTATTAAACATTAGTTGGCAACCTATTATTATTGCAAAAAATGCAGATGAAAATGGTGGCACTTGCAAATGCATACCTTCCATTTTAATAATTAAATAATACCAAACCAATTATTTCGATCATTTAATATATATTCTTAAACAATATCATTAATAGTTAATATGGTAAATAATTTCTAATGCTGTAGTGTAGTAGTAGTAGCATTTATCAAATAACAAACTGATGTACTACTAAATTCTTTTTTATAATGAACATATGTTATTATCATAAAAGTAATTATATAATATTAATGCATACTTATCTAAATCAATTAAACATATTAAAATAATCATTTACCATTAATTTCAATTACTGCTGTTCATTTATTTGACAGATGGTTGATTCTACAAGTACAGAAATACTGGTTCTTTAAATCAATCCAAATTTCATTTACCATCAATTCATCTAAATCATCATTTACTTTACCCACTTGTCAGTTTCTCATCGAAGATTGAAAGTAGTATTTTGCTTCAGTAGAAGATTAAAGTGAATAAGATAGGGGATTCATATTTTGCTGGCGACACAGTGTTTAATATACGTGTAACCTGAATAGCAGTATAAAGGTGATTGAATTGAGTCAGATAAACGTCTCCGTTGATGTTGAACTGTCTGCTTAGAATTATCTTTTTAACAATCATGCATTAACCCAATAATAAGATATCGTCTTAATTTCTATTTGTGAATTTGAATGAGTTTGTTCTAAATTACTAACTGAAGCAATAAAATATAAAAAAATTGAAAAATCAACCTTAAATTGGTGTGTACGTACTCAGTTGGTAATTTGAGTTAAAAATATGTCTCAATAGATAATTTTGTGAAAATACACAAACGGTTTGGTTTGACATTAAAAAAACACTTTTAAAAATTACCTACCGAATGCCTTAATTTTCCTTCATTGAGACGTAAAGAAGAGCGACATAAAACTCGATGCCTATCAAATTGTACAAAAAAAACTCAAAATAGTAATTGTAGCATTTCTATGTTGTTCTATCTGCTAAATTACAGTATAATGTGCTTTATATTTTATAATTTGAACTTTTGATCAAACCATTAAATTTAAATTGCATTTGAATTTTTGGGAGTTGTAGTTTACAAAAAGCGGATGCTTTTTATCAGTTACATAAAAAGCATCTCTTAATCTATGAGGTACATACGCAGGTTGATATAGTGCTATATTAATTTTTATTTTGCTTTATGAATACTAAAATACTGATAATTGCCAACAGCTCAATATTTTATTTATATGCAAATACGCTTTTTAGTTTGTAATATGTTACAATGGTTGGTTTTGTAAATTTTACAATTCGGTAGTGATACATTTATAATGCCTTTATTTAAAAATTAGTATGTTGCTTTAATATTACGTTACTGTCCTAATTAAGTCTTTGGACGTTTGTATTTTAATAGTGAAATTAATATAGTTTTATAGTGAGTGTAATAAAACGCATTTCTTTAATTACGTTAAATATTGAACAAATATTTAATAAACAAAGTATTTTATATTTAAAAGTAATGTCTGTTTGTCTAATGATATCGGTGTGGTGTTTATACTGTGAACATAAATTTAGTTTTTTAGAATACTTGTGTAGTTAGAACTTTTAAAGTGAGTCTTTCCTTCAAGGAATACAGTTAGTTTAGTATATTTCTTAAAATAGAACTTATGAACAAAACATTAGATGTACCAAATTAATTAAACACAATTAAAAGTGGAGAACCTGATGTATAAATTTAAAAGTTTTTATGATTTCGTGATGACTTGGTTTTATTTACATTTATCTGAGGTTGTTCTCATTTAGTTTCTCTAATTTAGTGCGGATGGTTTCTGGAATGATTAAACCGTTTTCATAGCTGCTTAGGGAAGAACTCTTGTTTTTGGCGCATAGTAGCGACTATAACATTGCTGTCGCTATGGTGATAAAAGTTGTTAGTGGTCACTGTCCTTTTTGATGGGCACCAAAATAGATTTTTACTCATTCAAACAGATCAGTAAGACGAAGTCCTATATATTTTGTAACATTCTTTGCTTTGCATCATGAGTACCCTAAATATTATTCCTAGTACGTTAGAAAACTGTGCTTGCTTAAAAGTTATTAGTCGCATGTTAAAACGCGAAGAGTTATTATTTAAAATACCATGCATTCTTGGAATTTGCATGTACATGTGTGTCATAAATTTCATACAACTCTGTACTACAAAACGCATACTTAAAGGTAGTTGAGCTTAAACAATTTTACAAATAACTGCACCACATAATTTAATTGTGATTAATTTTTATTTGCACTACTTTTTTGGTCATTCTGTTATATTATGTTGTTAAAGTGAATACTTATACTTAATCGATTGAAACTAAATTTTTAAACCTTGAATGCACTTGACATTTAAAGTTTGAAGAAGTAGAAATCTATGGCATACTCTTATGTTCAACTTTATTTTTCGTCGTAATTGCTTTATACCTCTATAATCAGACTTTATTTGCATTAGCAGACAACAATATTATGAGATTTTGACTACACGTCTAAATAACCCAATAAGGTGTCAACATTCATGTTATGACTAGTTACAACATTTAGCCATTCCATGATACCGATAGAGTAGTTAATTTACATGGAAAGTAAATTTTTAAATTTTGTTAAACAATGTGTTCACAGCAATTAAATAAAAAGCACCATTTTATTATGTATTCTAGGGACAAATTTTTGTCTTTTTTTATATTGCGGTAATCAAATTTTTCCTCACGGATTGCTTTGCTACTCGAAGTTGTGTTAAATTTTGCAAAAAATACAATTTGTTTACTATTCTATTGGCATTTCCATGTGTCGTAAAATTTTGTTTTGCCTTAACTTATTTTCTATAAAATGTTATTATTTTACAAGCAAAGTTAAATGGTTCAGTTTTATTTGCTTTTTACTATAACAGATAAAGATTTATATTGACTTCCAAAACAAATAGGTGTAACAGTAAATATATATAAAACCAAGAAATACAAAGCTTATTTATCATACAGATCTACTTATTATAACTATAAGATATAAAAATAAATAAAAAAGAAGAAATTTAGTCTGTGCGTTTCTGATCTAATCCAAGTAGCCCTTATAAAACTGAAATCGTAGAGGACTTAAATGAAAATTTACAGTCGGTGAACGGAAAAGACAATAAATTAGTTGATATGAAACTTACAAATTTACCTCTTTTATTAGTTTTATATCCCATCCTATTAGTTTGCAATATAAATTTTAATTTGTAATGTTTCTCGGCTTTATTTTTTAAACAATTGCAATTAAATAAAGCACCAACCATTTGAAAACAGCATAGGGTAGCTGAAATAACCATAATTTGTAAAGAGAAAGGTATTCTAGACATTTATAAACCTAGAGTTTGTTAAATAAAATTAATATAAAAAAGGTATTGCGATGTCATTTAAATGGAAATTATTTTTTTGTGAGAAATGTAATAATACCGAAATAAATGTTTAAGAAGCTGCTGAATTTTAGATAGTTCATATCAATACTTCTACTGTTACTGCCCAAATTTCTTTGGTGGTGTTTGTCTCTAGATTATAACTTGCTGTGACAAATATTTATTTTTTTAGATATCCTCATAAATATGATCAAGCAACATCATATCGAAGTCACTTCGAAATAATGCTGTTTGATGATATGTAAAATATCCTACTACATCTAAAACATTTAAACATTTTTATATGTACCAGCTGTAATTACTGCATAAATTATGTATTACCAGAACATCCTACGCACATACGAATCTTTGTATATGGGGATTTTCACATGTTTCAATTTAAGAATTTTATTGAATTAATCTGACTGGAAGACAAAGCCATGCGTAGCACTAGAATCAAATGTAGTCTAAAATACCTGAATTTTCTTGAAGGAGTGTTTGAAACTGTCTTTAGAAAACAGCGAAATTTAACGATATTTTATGCATTACGTGCTAGTACGGCTACAGTGAAAGTTAACATCTATTCCGGGAAAAAGTATTTTTACCGAGCCTTTAAATAATTCTTATAGATATTTATTTGCAAATTGTTATTATTAAATGCAATATTTAAAATACTAAACTAAAAATAAAAGTGGCATTTTCAAATTTTGTTCATATAGCAAAACCAATTTATATTGTTAGCGCCTTCTGTCATATTACAAGCATATGCAAAAGTGGTCAATATAAAAGAGTTGTTCTAAAAGTAAAATAAAAGGTCTGGGCTAAAATGAAACCTAAAAGCCGATAGGAGACTAGTCACAATACAAGATAAGACAGTAAATTAGCATATATAAGAACGTGTAGCAGAGAATCTGCATCAATTTTTGGGCGAAGCTGGAACATTTATCTACTGAAACTATTCGGATAATTTAGAAAGCTTTTAAAAACAATGAAACCAGTGCAGTACAAATAAAGCAACAATTTGGAAATGGTCAAGAATCTGGTAAAAAGGTGTCCACGTATTTTTACCGTTTTAGAAGACCGATAAAAAGCAGAATACCAAAAAATCTTGAACATGTGCGGGCCAGAATTAATAAAGATTAGTGACTGGTAGTCTAAAAATTAAAAAATAAGTTGGGTAAAATTTTGAAAGAAGATTTTGACATGAAACGCATTGCAACAAATTTTGATATGGGGCTACTATTTCCAAAGAAAAAGGATATATCAGGTCGTAGTTGCTAAAAACTTGTCTTAAATTACTTCCAACAAATTAGATTTTTTCGAGAGTACTCATAATTAAGAATCCAACGTGAGGCTACAGCTAAAAGAGGCTTCGTAAATATTTACTGTATTTCGTATCATTTTTACTAAATATGTAATATTTTTTATTATATCTAATTATTTGTATTATACAAATATTTTATTTCAAGTTGTTCTTCAGACTTTTTTTCACAACAATGTAAGGAAATGTATAGAAACAGAATGCAATTGTGATTCTGCGGCCAGCAACTTTGATATTTTGACAGATGTATTCTAAAACTCAAATGTACGAACAAACTGCAATTTTTGTTCAAAATAATACACCAAATAAATCACAATATTACAAAATTTGAAAACTAAACCAGTAATGAGTGCTAGACGTTCTATGCGTTATGCGTGCGTTGACATTTTTTGGGAATATTGCCCTAATTAGTCAAAATGACGCTGTAAACTCATAAATATTAACAATTAAACATTTCAACGAGCATTCGCTAAAAAGACACCTTTATAAGCAAAAAATTTAACTGAGCAGAAAGAGCTTAAGCCTGTTGACCATTCTCACCGACGCACATTCGTCATTTAGTGTTTAGAGAATCTTGAAGTGGATTCTCAGTTTAGTCAAAAATCATATTTAGTAATCAGCAGCATTTTCATTCGCCAACAACTAAAATTTTCGTATTTGAGGTTCGAATTTCCTCTCATAACTCATAAAAAGCAAATGCGGTTTGATAGGTCCATACTTTTTTGAAAATAATATTGGAAATTCAGTAACTGTGAATGGCGATTTCCACCGTTATGTAGTAAATCAATCTTTCCGACACCAACCGCGCAACATGGGTCTGAAACAGGACGGTGTGACCTACTATAAGGCACAAGCAACCGTTGATTTACTGCACAAAAGTTTCACGAAATACCGACATTAACTAGCTAGCACGATTTTGTGATTTAACATCGTACGATTTCCTTGTATGGGGTTACCTAAAATTCAAGGTTTACGTCAGCAATCTACGATTTGAAAAACGAAATTCGACGTGAACGGTAATAGAGAATTTTGCGAAGAAGCCATGTACCTTTTTGGAGGACATAATTTTTCATATTTAACGGTAGATTATGTACTTTAATACTCATTAAAATACAATAATTAAATGAGTACAAAAATCGTTTTATTTAAAATCTAAATTTGAATTTAATAAGGGCTACCCTTAAAAAAATAATTTGACAGACGTGGTGACAGTGGACATTTTCAAAAGGCAGTGCGCCAAGTTAATTCTGAATACAAATGATTACGATGTTATGAAATTTGTGCAAACTAGATGAGTTTTTTCAAACTACATTGCCAATTATTTATTTGTTTTAAAAATATTAAACAAATAATTGGTTTATTAGCAAATGGGATACCACCAAAGAACTAATAAAACATTTTTTTAATAATAAAAATACTTTTTATTAATGTCGCTGATATATCTGCAGATTTAAAATATCTTCATTGCTTTTATATTTTGATACCTAAATAACTCTCTTTAATTTTATAGTGTTCTACAAAAATATAATGTAAAAATGTACATGTTACGTAAAAAATTTGATCATTATCAATAGCCTTGTTATATTAATATTTCCATAATTCTCATATTGTATACTAGCTATAAATTTGTCTAAGTTACGACTAACACAAATGCAATAATATTTTAGGAACAAATTTACATTTGATTACATGTACGCTTTGCTGTTGTTTAGGTAGTATTTCAATGTTATCTAATTTTTGTGATCATATAAAGTTTATCTTTATGTGTTGGTAGTAAAAGTAAAGCTGTTTTATTTTTAATTTCTACAATTTGATCAGATTTTTACATACTAAATGGTCAGCCGAATTTCCATATTAGCAGGCGGTTTGTATCGTTAATGATTTAAAGAACAAATGTAACTTGTATTATGTGTGTGATAAGTACATAATTTTAAATAGATGAGCATAATAAAATAGATAAAGTATTGTTTGACTCTTCGTTAAGCAGTAAAGTAATAATTAAATTTTTATCTATAATGTGCAAAAATTATGGCATTCTTAAAAAAACATTTTTTATGTTAGACCGTAAAGTTTAAGTTTTAGAAATGTGGCGATAGTAAAAGAAAACATAAGTTACTACGAACAAAGTATGAAAAGGACGAAATTTGAACTGCAATTATAAACATTAAAACAGGACAATTAAATACTACAATTGCAGGAATGTATTGCCTAGTAAGATATAAAAAAATATGATTACTTAAGGTTGTTGCCCAGCTTAGAGGAAAGATTTATAATTGGAGCAAACTTCAATAAAATAAAATTGATTACAACTAGGAAGAAAGAATTGCACGAAGCCACAATTGAGCTAAACTACATACACCACTCTACGGAAAGTCCTGACTACTCACTCACAGATGAAACTAAAACACCAGACTCAATTGATTTTTTTTTATTTTAAAACTACATTGATATTAAAGAGACTTTTGATCTGAGCTCCGATCATTCCGGTAATGTCTACATTAAACAAAAAAGGGTTCCACAAACAATTTAACCGAATACTAATCAACAAGTACACGAATTGGAAGTTCTTTAAAGAGAAGCTTAACGTAGCACTAAAAAATAAAGGACAGTTAGTACAAGAAGCTGAAAAGCTGTAATAGATATACAGAAAACTGTATGAAATGGCAAGCTAGAACTCAAAAGAAAAACAACATGCAACAATTATTCTAAGGAAATCTGGGATAAGTAGATGAAAAGGAAAAAATAAAACTAACAAGCTTATGCAACGACTAAGAAAAGAAAAATACTAAAAAATGTATCCATAACAATTACCTAGAAAACTTGTCAAACAACCAAGACACATATTACGCTGTCTGAAAGACAAGTAATTAAGAATAAGAACTGAAAACGGTTAAACAAGAAACAATAACAGTAAACAAACAGAGGTTTTAACAAAATATCTTTAACAAATATTTTAAACGAATGAATCAAACGAACAAAATGTACTGGAAGCAAAATATGGAATAGAAGAGGAAGTAATAACAAAAATTAATTGGAACCGTCATATTGAAAAAGTGGTCGACAAATCGGTGACAACTCTAGCAGTTGTCAGACGGATATACGACAAGTCGTAGGGGCTAAAACCAGGAATGGTGCACTGGTTGTACACCAAAGTGGTTAGACCCTCTCTTACATACTCAGCTTTGGTCTGGTGGCCTAAAGTCACACAAGAAACCACCAAACTAAAACTAGGCAAGGTACAAAGACTTGCCTGTTTGGGCATTACAGGACGATGAGAACCACGCCCACTGCAGCAATGGAGACTCTTCTGGACTTTCCACCTCTGCACATAGTAATTCAGGGGGAGGCAAGATTAGATCACTACAGGCTGTATCATTCAGTGTACAAGGCACACACAGGTACAGGTCATACAAGAATAATTAATAGTCTGGGGGACCCTCTGCTTGAACTGAGGACGGACCACATGACCTCAAAAATATGTGACGACTCTCTAATCAAGGTAATCATGGAGGACCGAAATAAGAGCGGGACTTTTAGATAGGAATTGCACCTGGTAGCCTAATCTGGTACACAGATGGTTCTAAAACCGAGCTGGGTACCGGAGCTGGAATATATACTGAGGTTCCCAGGGTAGAGCTGAGCTTTCCTTTGGGTGAGCAAGCTTCTTTCTTTTAGACAGAAATATACACCATACTACGGTGTGCGCGCGAAAACGGTAAGAGGGTTTACAGAAGCTAGCAGATCTATATTATATCAGACAGGCAGGCAGCTTTAAAGGCTTTATCAAGCACAAAAGTATCATCTAGACTGGTATGGAATGCATCAACGAACTCAATGCACTGGCAGAACATAAAACAGTAAAACTGTTGTGGGCACCTGGGCATTGTGGTATCCACGGCAATCAGAAACCCGATGAACTGGCTAAGTAGGGATCTAGTGAGGCTTATAGAGGCCCAGAACCAGCTTTAGGAATTTTACGAAATGCTGCCCGAAGCTTTATTAACGAGAGGACACGCACTCATCATCGAATGTACTGAAAGAATCGACCAGGATATAATTTCAGCAAAACCTTTAATAAGGGACCTGGCCAAAAGAGAACTGCAGAACTCCTTAACCTAAGTAAGCCACAGCCAAAGATAATTATAGGGTTTCTTACAATACATGCGACTATAAAAGAACACCTCTAGAAAATTGGTAAATTTAATGGTGACTTTGTATGCAGACTTTGTAGCAAAGAACCAAAAACAGCCTTACACATATCTTCGATCCTGGAACAGTCAGATTTCCAGACACTCTGTAAAGAACCTGTATCTGCTGATTCAGGGGACATTAGTTACAGATTGGTTGTGAGTTTACTTTATTAGGGTAATCACAATAAACCATAGGTTGCAGTGAACATGGATCCATTAAGGAAGACATACCCTAAGCGCGCAAAAACCTATAAAACTTGTCAAACGACAAAGACACATATTACGCTTGGTGAAGACGGCTAAGTAAGTACAAGAACTGAAAACGGTTAAACAAGAAACAATAACAAGCAAAAGCAAAATGTACTGGAAGCAAAAGATGGAACAGAAGAGAAAGTAATAACAAAAAGTAACAAAAAAGCTAAGGATAACATCTCCGAGATTTAATTTAATCACAGATTAGCATTAAAACAGTTACCTAGAAAAAAAGCAAAACTAACAAAATTAGCAAGTGCAGCGTTTTGACTGAAATGTAACCGTTCAGAACGTATCTGAAGTAATAACAATATAGAAGCCTGAAAAGCTCCTAAATAAAACATCACATCAAGCCATCTCGCATTCACCTATAATTTCAAAACTATTTTTTCAAAGGCTAAAACCAATAATAAAAAGAGCTGATGCCCACAGACCAGTTTGGTTTCAGAAATCAACATTCTAATGTAGACCAAATTCACAAGCTAACAAGTATTATCTGAAAAAGTATGTTCAGCAATCTTCTTAGAGGTTGCTGAAGAATTAAATCATAAACTTAAAAAAGTACTGTCTAGATAATTTTTTGAACTAATGTCTTACATCGCAGATAGATTATTTAGGATTATATAAGAAGATAAATAATCCAACTTGAAATAAAATACCTAAGAAAGAACCCAGATCCTAAATTATGATGAAAGGAGCACATCAAAAGGAAAAAAGAAGAGAAATATAAATATAAAAATTGTACTAGCTGCTGGGAAAAAGTCCCGAGAAAATACTTTTGTACAACTAGTATAGACATATGATTTTTATCGTGAAGCTGTCATTAAAGGAACATTAATAAAATTCAAATATTTTAAAACGAAGTACTAAGGAACACCATGAGTGCACATTGATATGTCATAATCGACGATATCTAGGGACAGGCACTGTATTAGAGGAATAAAGAATATTTCCCAGACCCATAAGACCAGGTTTCATAAACATATAAACATCGAGGTTCTACAACTTCTAGTTATTGCAGAATTAGAAAGAAGAATCAAAACGATAAAGTCGTTTGAGTTAATGTGAAGTGACAAAAGCGAGTAAAATACCTGAAAATTGTGTACCAGAATACCAAAATTGAGAAGACAACTGACCATCATAAACATTAGATAATTTAAGTTAGATAATAACTGCTGGTTACTTGATGATGCTTTTAAAAACCTTAAATAAAAGCATAAAGGGATAAATATAAACGACAAGATGCTCAACTACTTAACATATGTGAATGATGTAGTAGTCATATCAGATTAATTTAAAATAAGTTAGAAAACTAACGGTTAAATCGAAAAAGCCAGTTTAAAAATAAATAACCAAAAAACGAAACTTTGTGACTAACCAACTAAGAAAAAAAGACGTAATTGTCATACAAAACATAAAGACAATACAAAAATATATTTATTTAGAATAGATTATAGTATGTGAAAAATTGAATCAGAGCTTAGAAATTGACAAACGCGTGTGCTAAGCATGGCCAGCCTTTAGAAAACAAAATCCTGAAAAACCAAAAAAACATCTTTCAAACTTAGAAAATATATATATGACCAATGCGTACTAACGCTGAGCAAGCATAGACCTTGATACGATCATTAATGGAAAAACTTGTCAAAACTCAACGAGCTATGGAAGAAGAAAGCATAAGAAAACCAAATTAATAGATGTTAAAAGACATGTAGCATCTCTAAAATAGAGATGGGCTGGTCATACCATGAGGTAGAACAACGAACGATGGAATAAAAAAATACAACAATGGAGCCTAAGGACTGGTAAAAGTGGACCACCCGCAAACCAGATGGAAGGATGCTTGCGGATGACAACAGGTTTAACATGGATAAGGGCAGCTCAAAACAGAAACATACAAAAATAAAAGGAAGGTCTATGTCCAATATTAAATGATAACAGGCTAATGAAGAAGAAGAATAATAATTGCTGGTTAGTCTTTAAAATAATTGCAATGGATATTTATTAAGTGAAAAAAAGTTTAGGAATAAGTAGCTCAGCTTTCTATACAAAAGACATTGCAGATAACGTTTGGCGCTACAGGATAATTCAAAATCGTCTTCGGATAAATAATAAATTTGGGCCTAATGTTTTCCCCGGCGTCCAATAAAACCGCCGCTTAACTCCACTCTAAAACGAAAACAAATCATTCGCGCTCCCTCTCGGGGCGATACATTTCCTCAAAGCGATTTGCAATGTATTCGGGCCGTTTCCGGAAAATGCGGCCGAAATAAATTTCTTTCAGCAGAAAGCGAAAGGGGTTCGGAATAACAAGGCGGCTTGAGCACTGTTCATGGCGGACTTGGCACGTCATTTTTCTCAGCTGCTCGGCGGCAGCAGGCGCGCCTGCCGCACGCCGATTCAATTACTGCCGGCGCAATTCGTCCCGATTCCGTCGATCCCGGCGTAATATTCATAACTGTCGAGGCAGCTGGGGCGCGCGTGCAGATAAGACGTCATTACCCGCGACTTCAAAGGAGGCGCCGCGATTCGGAGTAGGTGAACCTGGATTTCTGCACCAACAATTGCAAATGAGTTTCCATTCAGCGGCCCTTGCTCGCATTATGCTCTGTGTGAATGGCAATTCATTTGATATTTTCGGAAGGATTATACAGCTTTGTATACGGGCTTATGCGAGGCAAATCCTGAATTCATTTTCAGACGTGTTTGCCTTGTTTTTGGGTAATACCCATGCTTATGTCGCTGCAATTACACTAACTGTAAAACAATTGCTACCTATGCGTAGTAAAACAGAAATTTTTGGAATTGAAATCCTAACGGAACACTTAATATCATTTCTTTTTCTTCTTAGAGTACTGTCTCCAATCGGCAATTTGTAGTTTCTTGACAGTAGCTTTAAATGATTTATTGCTACCACAGCCATTCTATTCCAAGCCAGGATGTCTTTTTTCGGTCTACGCTTCCTATACCTTTTTTCCCTGTATTATTAGCATCAAAAATGAGTACTTTTAACCTCTCCATGCTATTCTCCGTATTCTTCTATAGTACCACATTTCAAAATCCTGAAGGTTCTTAATATTTCTTCACTTTTCACGGCTCTAAACCGTATAGAAATACGGAAAAAACATCGCATCTCGATATATATATATTCGAATGTCTAACTTTATAAACACTTGCTTTGTTATCTCTATTCTTGTATTAATTTCTTTAGTTTGATTGCTAGTTTCTGTAATTCGGCCTTACAATTCATGTATTAAAAATTGTCAAGTTGCAATGATTGTGACTGATATGATCATTAGCTTTGCCTTTGTCCCGCCTTTCCCCCCATCAAGTCTAAAAATTTTTCTGTCATCCAAGCTTTTTTTTTAACTTTAGCTGGAATTAACATTTCTACGAATTTTAATAATGCAGCCTCTATGTTTTTCTATCTTTTATTTACGTTGTTAGTGTTCGTGTTTGTTGTTTAGTATTTCTGAGATTGTGATTAATTTTTTCTTTTGCCTTACTGTTTGCGCGCTACCAATCTGTGCTGTGAACTTAACTAATAATAAAAATGTCAAAAAAATTTCCTTAATAAGCCTTAATTGTAACAGTAGAGCAGCAAAAAAAGCCAACAAACACCCCCACTGTCATCAATGCCAAGGTCACGGTCTCGCAAAAAACTACTGCACATTAGAGTTACGATGCGTGAAGTGTGCATGAAACCACTAACATCAACAATGTAAAAAAACAGATCTATCCAAATGCGTTAATTGCGGAGGATCTCACCTCGCAAGCTACAGGGGGTGCAGCCATAACATCTAGATAATGCAAAAACAAATAAATAATAACAGCAACAGTAGCCAACCTAACACAAGACACGAAAGAAATTATTTTGTCAACCAAAGCCGTTCATTTGCAGACCAAACACAAAATTCTTCAGTAGCCCATCCCAACCCTAGTAACACAAACCAATCAACCGATCAGGTGGTCTCACCCGACACAAGCAACATAGTCAAAATTCTTATGGAACTGTTAACCCCAAAGTAAAAATTCTTGATTGGAAGGTAAACGGTATATTAACCCAAAGACTAATTATTAGAACATTTCTTGCCAGACGCAACATAGATGTTCGTGTATCACAGAAACTCGTTTATCTAAAATAGATATGTTCAAAATTCCCGGATGTTAAGTGCATAGGAAAGACAGAAGCGCGCGAACAGTAACCGGTAGACTAACTATTCGTGTTAAAAAGAAAATTATCCATAATACCGACAACCTAACATTAGAAACAATTGGAATAAAAATAAAAGTAATTAAACAATAGATCATAATAATAAGCACCTACAAGTAGTCTAACAAGAAGCTAATAGAGAAATATTTGTAAGTTATATTTAACACAACAGAACCGCTCCTGATGATTGGAGTCTTTATCTTCAAAAATTAATTATGGGAATGTAGAGCAAACAATCTTGAGGGAATTAAAAAGAAAAGTATTGCAACAAAATATTTCTTCCAAATAATAGCTCCTGAGAAATACACTTACTATTCATATGGCAGCGATGTGGACATTATATTACAAAAGAACTCTATTAGACCGACATACTAAAACGTAGTAGAAAAGCTTGATTCAAATCACCTGCCAGCAGTAATATCATGTTTCAGCACTTTTCGAGTGGTTCAACCAATTCCAAGACTCATAAATGGGGTAATAAACTAGGAAACCTCCCGAGCCTATCGATAAACAACTAAAGTGCCCAGACAACATAAATAATAATTTTTTTTTATTATTATTTGTTGCTTATTTACAATCTACTCTCAGACGAGTAATAAGTAAATTATTTATAATTTATAATTTTATAACATGTCATTGGGGGGATCCGGCCAGCGCCTTGCTCCCCGTAGGCTAAACTCTAATTTATTCTGGGTAGTTACACTGGAAGGTCTTGTGGCCAATTTCGATTTAATCGTCTGTTGAATGAAGACATATGTATCGCAATATCCAAATTAACAGCCTCAGCCTTCATAAGGCAACACTGGCTACCAAAACCATCCAAAACCCAAAACACCACTATCTACCAATTGAAATTACGGAACTAATCAAAAGAAAAACTAAACTAGATGAGAATGGCAGAGAAACAGAAATACTGAAGCAAAACGCCTACTCAGCAGGTTAACACATAGCTTAAAAAGAGAATTGGATGAGTTAAGAATGAACACAAATAAAAAAATACATATAAAATATTAAACCAAGCGACTTGTCAATGTGAAGAGCTACCAAACTCGAAAACATTCCAACACTAAGTCTAAATAATACAATACTCCCTACCGACTAAAGATAAATCAACAGCCTTTGCAGCTCACTGAAAAATGTATTTACCCCAAAAATTACTTATCCAAGCCACACAGTATACATAACTAATCATATTGAATCAAAACTGCCAATAATAACCGAATCGATTAAACACAGTAAAATTAAATCCGCAATTAACAATCTTCCAAGGAGAAAATGCCCTGTATATCATCTTCAATTTAGTGCTAACATTGTTTACCTGGAGACCGCATTCAACGCATGCCTCCATGACAAGATTAGTATTTTTTACATATCAGTATTTTCTAATCCGGGAAAGTTTTTGTTTAAAAAGAAGATTGACATCTACAGGCCGATAAGCTTGTTAACAAAACTCTTAAAACTTTTAGAAAAATAATCTCCTTTCGCCTAAGGAGTGCACCAGCTCCACTTAACATATTACCACCGTTTTAGTCTGGTTTTAGGAAAAATACTCAACACCACCAACTACAATGCATCACCCAAAAAATAGAAGAAGGATTTGAAAGCAAAATCTGTACGGTAGCAGTTTTCCTTGACGTAGTCCAGGCCTTTGATAAGGCCTGGCTTAATAGCTTAAAAAGCAAAATTATGAAGAGCCAACTATCTAAGAGCAATAGTTTCTCTTCTCTAGATAACCGAATCTTTTCCGTATGCATCAACTCAGCAATTTCTGAAACAAAGGCTATTAGAGCAGTCCTACCGCAAGAAAATGTGCTAAGGCCGCTGTTATTCAATATATTTACACCAGACACCGCAACCACAGAGGCAACTTTAACAACTTTTACAAATGTCCTAGCACAACACATCAACCTTATCCAGCACATAAAGATACTACAGACCGCAATATACCAAATACGTTCATGGTACAACATATGGAATACATAAATAAATCATACTAAATGACAACAAAAATATTCTCCCTCAGAAGAACCAAAAAGTCACTTAGCATTGTAATAAACAATAACATCATTTACTGGAATCCCACCTACGTAGCAGCGAAATACCTGGAAGTGCTACTAGCTACACGACTTACCTGGAAATTCACCTAAACTTCAAATTAAATCAAAGCTATGCGAGACCAGCATAACTGTATCCCCTCACAAACAGAAAATTTTTACTCAAACCTAAATGTGCAATATATGTAATATATAAATCACTAGTGTTTTACACATCGCCTATCTGAAGTAACGCAGCCAAATCTAACTTAAAAAATGCAAAGACTACAAAACAAAATTCTCTGAATAGCGGCGAACGCCCCCCTGGTACATGTAGCTACACTATGAACAAAATGCGAATGCTATCAAATTCTTCAAAAATATACCTGAGTAAAATGGTGCTGTTTATTACAATGTAGGTAGCAAAATATTCATAATATGCTAAAATGCAAACTGCCTTAAGATTTGTACTTAACTGAATTAGACAGTAATTTATCAATTAACCAAATGTCACACTAACATGTATGGGGACTATCAACTTCCATAAGCTATTAATTACATTACTGTCATTAACAATGCCATACATATTGTAATTTATTGTTAAACTGACAAATAAATAATTTAAAAAATCTGTTCCTGATTATTATATAATCTATTTGATTTCTGACAGTTTTCTCTTTGCTATCTCTAAACAACCTCCATGTATGCAATCTTCTATTTGATAACTTAAACATCGTAATCGGTGTTGCTAATTCTTCGCTTTGACAAAATTCTCGGAGTGGTTCTTCTCAACCATTTATCTTCCCCAACCCATGTTTTCCAGTACATCCTTTAGTTTTTATTTCGTTTTCTTTGTCATTAAAATCACCTATTATTAAGATTACTTTATGTTTGTTTCTTTGGTAGATTTTGAGACAAATTGTAATTGTTCATAGAAGGTTTCAATTTCTTTATCTTCTTTGATTGACGTTGCTGCAAATACTTAGATTATGTTGATAGTTCAGTTGTATTATTATTATACGTTTGGAGAGGCAGGCGTGTAAATAACCGTTCTCTCTTAAGCTCTTAAGTGTGGGAACAAAGTACGGCCCGTCCCGTGAAAAGACGTTGAGGCCCAAATCGTTCTTAAATGGCCGGCGCGAAAGCGGATGGGGGCGCCTACCGATATTAACCAACGAGTATTGACAAATCGCTCACCTGTAATCGGCTTCGGCTTTAGCGGCGTTGATGTCCTGGTGGCCACCGTGCTATGATGTCTTCGTGCCTGGCTGTGCGGGTAGATTAAACGCGCCTGGCTTAGCGGTAGATCATTTTCCGGGAAATTTTGATTCGACAGCACTTGTCGGCATGTATTTCAAAAGGTGCCGCCGACGGCGTATGCAGACTCGCAGGCCGAGAGAAAAAAACCCATATGCCGTTTTTTGTGTGCGACAGCAAAACGTCGCCGGCAGATATTGAGTCACCAAGACCGCCTCGGACACAAACGGTTCAAGGGCGAAAGGCCGCCACACCAACGTTCAAAATAGTGATTTGTTTATTTCCTTTTTATATTAATTATAACGTCATATTAATAGATTTGGTCGTCACTGCCTATATAACATAGAACACCTTTATTGATTAAACGTCTTTCTAAATTTTGTCATGTCATTTATACTAGAGATATCCATGTAGATCTTTATTGCAATAGTTTTCCGGTGTCTTCTGTATTCTTATCTTGTTGACCCCTACAGAGGTTCATTCGGCTTTAAGACCAGTTTTTTAACCCCAGGACTAGAACCGTTGGCTATCAAGTGTTGACTACTTATAACGGCGTTCTTTCGGTAAGGTTTTCGTTACTATAGGAGCCATTAAATTTATCAACTGAATATTACCTCCTGTAGTTTCTTAGGTTACCGGAATGTGGCCGCTTAGATGAGCTTCTAGAACCCATAGATGAGAGTGAGAGTTTGTCTTGAGACGAGTAATCCAGAATGATTTGTAGGTCCGGGAATTATAGGTATAATTAATAATAATAACCCCCTTAATATTAGAATCGTAAAATACAGCAAAATATAAATTTAAATTTAAAAAACTTTTTCAAATTGGTAAATGAAATTATAGTCAATTCATTTTCCGCAGTAGAACATTTTGTATGAGTAGTACCAATATTTTGTTTAGGATTGGCTTGTTCTAAAAATATAAAAATAAAGTGCAGTGTTTTTTAAATTAAGAAAACCTACTTTTAAAAGTCCAGAGTGTGGTTATTTTATTAAACTCTAATTTTAGTAATATAAGCTGCTTTACATTTTAAACAATTAATTAAACAAAACTTAGGAGTAGCTAGTTTTAAACACTCATGTGTAGTTTATTTTAGATTATTTATCCCTGCTATTTAAGTTACTAGAGGGACACGCATAATAGAATATCAAGAATTAACCCGTTTCATCAGTATGGTTTCAGACAGCAATACTTCTCTATATAACAAATTCACAACGTATTTGTGATAGAAAAGGATTCCAATAAAAACACAGGTATTGTGTAGCTGCATTGCTTTATACCAGCTAAATCTGGCACTCTGGTTTATTATATAAAATTAAATAAACTCTGCTCTACTATTTTATCCTAAAATCTTACCTAAATTACCAGGTCACACAAGCAGAAGCTCGTGTGGTCTTTACCTAATTAAAGCAGATGTTATAGGCTCACTCTATACCTAATATTTATAGCTGACCTTTCATGCCACGGATGACACTGCTTTGTTAGTGTCCCACAGTGAGTCTATTGTAGAAGTACAAAGTTGCTCTGACGACATGCAAGTATGACTTTATAATTGGCGCTTAAAAATGAATGGTTCAAAATCACTCACCATAACTTTCACCGCAAAGTATGGTACCGCTCCCTAGATTTTCCTGAACGACATACAAATTCCAATTAAGGACAAAACCAAATATCTCAGCACTCATCTGGATAGGCGGTTTACTTGAAAACCCATATCACAAAAAAGAACTGGACATCTAGATGGAGAAAATTAATTGGCTTCTGGGTGTGGGCGCAAGGAAAATACGGTTATGGGGCTGTGCGGAAGTCTTGCACTATAAAGGGTTCAAAGCAAAACTTTTTGTACTTTAACCAACGAAAAATAGTTTATCTCTAACTAGTCTCCATAATGGCCTTTAAAATTTTAGATCAGAAAGAAACAAAATCGACAGATAGATAACCAACTATGTGAACAGGATACATATTCAACAAAATGTGTAAGTGCTCAACTTAGTAGACCGAAATAAATACAAAACTCTGGCGATCACCGTTAAGGAACTTTTTCCCTCATTTCAATCTACGAGATCGAATTTTGATATTAATCATTGGACCATTTGGAAATATGTATTAAGTAAATTTAATTTTTTTTAAATACATATTAAACTTTAAGGACTTTTATTTTACAAGAAAAATTGACAACTATATAAAGAATTTCACAAGGCGATTCTAAAAAGATACCAAAAACATCAAAAGTTTCACACTAAAAGCAATTTTCGCTTTCAATGACTTTTACATTAACTTTTTAGGAGAAAGTACTTTTGTTTATTAGAAAATGTACTTATATTTTTTGCCGTTAGCAAATGCTATAATCTGAATAGATTTAAAATTTTAAAAACCCTTTTAAGGCAATAAAAAAATTAAAATGTGTAATAGTACAATTTTTCCACAAATTTTTTATCTTTTTGTTTGCCTTAGCAACATTGTTAAATTTTAATTAACCCATATTTTGTACATTTTGTTTATATGGGAAGGAATATGTAAAGAAAAATGTCATCGTTCCTATCTTATTGTTCTTTTTTTTGTTGGCTGCTGGTACATGTTACAGAAGTGTTTTCTTAAAATATTTTTTAAATTCAAATGTACTTAAGAGCGGTTATTTGCAACATATCAAAATTCTCCCCCATATTTATTTGTTTTCAACTAGCAATAATCGCACCTCGGATATATTTATTTGTAATGCCTTCTTGTCTCTGAATTAAGAATTGTATACCTTAGATTTTCAGTATTTCTAAATTATAATCAGTTGTTATTGTACTTTTCTGGGGTCACACCTTACCTCTTTTATCAATCTTAAATTACTTATTCTTCAGTTTTGTTTTGTAAAATTATTTAAAAGATTTTTGTTGGACCTATATCTTAAATAAAATAATCTTCGAATTACAAAAACACACACAAGTTACTAAGATGTTTGTAGTTCTGAAGTCAAGTTGAAATCACAGTATTTTATAATGGTTGTTTGTAGAATACCAATTTAAGCAAAAGATCTCTTCTCTCTATTTTAATATATTTACATATAAAGTATATATTTGCATAATTAATGCTAAATTTTGGTCAAGATTTATATTTATTCCCATAGTTTCAACAACGCAAGTGTTACTATAAATGTGTGTTTACACTAAATGGACCTTTGCAGTAACAGAACAATCATAAATATTGCTAAATAATTTCAAAGCTATGTTCAATCAAATCGGTTTAATATTTAACATGCTAACTACTGTACAAAAAAGTTGTACACTGATGGATAACTTGTTGCAAATTATATTTTGAAATAGCGCACTGTTAAAACGCAAATTAAAACTATAAACGCACAACAGTTGCTGCTATACAGTGTAGATCCGAAGACGTTCTTTAAGTGTCTGGCCACAACAGACGAATCACGGTACTGGCACAAAATGCCAGAAAAGACACGCCAGTCTGAAGAATGACAGCACATTGGAAGCTCTCGTCCTAAAATGCTACGGCCGATATTGTTTTTTTTAAAATACATGACGGTTGCCTTTGGGGATGAGAAGGAATTCTGCTGATAAATTTGCTGCCACTTTTCGAAAGCATTGCCAATGAATATATCAATTTGCTATACTATTGTTGTATTGTAACTTCTCGGCTACATCCTGCAGACTCACGTCTTATATCCATATACGTTCTGTTTGACGGAGTGAAATAGGCAGTGCTTGCTAATAAGAAGTTCTTTTCAACGATGAAGTTTAGTCAGTTGTCCACAAATGGAATGGTTTTGCAGTAGACATAAGGAAACTTAAGAAGCGATGGCAAAAGTTCATGGAATTTAAGATGTGGAACCTTTAATGAAATGTATACAGATTTTGCCCTAGTACATGATAGATAAGGAGAAAACAGTTGTAATACTAAACACCATCGAACGCTCCAAATAACGAACGGCAATTTGTTCCATTATGAGCATCAAATGTGTTCCTAATCTGAAAGTCTTTAGGTTCCACCATTGTGTCATAGATTTAATTAAATACATACCCGCCGTATAAGTGACTATAAAATTTCTCGACAAATATTTTACGCTAAACACCGTTTTCAAATAGCACTTTCTTAAATCATAGCCTACAAATGCTTAAGAGGATCGATTACTATAACACTAAACCAGTTATAACTTAAGAATAGTTTGACAAATTTCAGTAAGATTTATAATTCAGGAAATTACGAAATTTAAATTACATAGACATAATAAATTACAATTAGAAGATACTCGCTTTAAATGAGATGACATAGAGCGATTACTTTTGACGCAACTCAAATGTTAATAGATAAAACAGCAAAATTCTGAAATATGCGAATTTGTTAAAATTTAAAACGTTGTAAAGAATTACAAGAGTGAAGGGGTAATAGTTGTAAGGTAATAGGCAACCTCACTTATACGGGCTCTATCCTGTCAGATATTTACCAAGGTTTTGTCGCTCAAGCAATTGCGGAATAAGCAGATCCTTCTTGCTGTTCAGAAGCTACAGGTGGAGAAGCTAGTAAGTACAAGGACACCCTCTTACGCTTGGGACGGGAAGTAGTTCCTAAAAGCGGATGAATCAACAATTGGCCAATTGCATGAAGATCAAGAGGTAACGGAAAATCACCACATTAAAAGACCTTCTAAATAAACTTAATACAATCTTGATGACTAATATTAAAGTAAATCGATCAACGTGATAATCAATATCCTCGGAAGACAAGACATGAACGAAAAATTTACTCTTCACAAAACATCTCTCTTCATTTCTTTATTTTATTTTTTTTCATAATGCTTTTATATTTCTAGTTTAAAGACAATAGTAACACAGCAATACAATTGTGTTTTCTTTTAGGTAAAAAATATTTAAAGTGGGTGATTTGTACAATCTATTTTTTAGCATGTCTGCCATTATTTTTCACTTAATATCTTCAAATAATTTATTCTAATCGACAAGGTACAAGTTATTATTAAAAATTTTCGCTTTTACTTATCGGGCGTGCAAAATTTACTTGTAAATTTTTTTGTTTATAAATTTGAACTATTTATCAAACGTTTGGAGTAAAAATAATGGTTGTAGTGGTACATTAAAAATTATAAAAATTTTAATAAAATAAGAAACTAGAAAATATATTTTATAATTTCCACATTTTATTGACAATGCCTTTTATACATATTTCGTATGAAGATAAAGTTTTATCAGTCTGCTGCTCATGTTCTGTTGCTCCAAATGTCGTATTATAAAGTCTATCACATCTCATAAAATCCAAGCTGCCAATATTAAAATTAACACTAATCATGGTCCATTTACAATACCTGTCTCTGGATACGCTTTATCTATTGAGGAGTACATAACGTTTTGCCAGTCATATTTTAGAATATAAGAAGCGAGACTCGTAACAGCAGAAATAAAAAATCTTCTGTAAGATATATGCAGACAAATGTGCATATATCTTACCACCGATAAACTAAAATATTCGTAAGTTAACGTCAATAACATTTCAGGTTTATTATATTTACTTAGGGGTATAACAGTAAACTATATTCCATCATTATCACATTATGAGCTATCGTCACATCACACCCAATAATTGCAACCCTAAGTACACATGAGTGAAGAAAATCGTCTGTTCTAAAATTTACGAAACAGTGAATATAGAAGAAAAAAGTAGTTTATAATATTAATACAAAAATCATTCTAATATGAGAAACAGAAAACGTTTCTTTCCAAACACGCGAGGTGCTAAATGAAAAACTTAAAGCACGAAACAAATATCAATGATTATGAAATAATGCTGGCACACTTATTCGTAACAGGCTAAGAAGAAAACTGCACAATCTTCTTTTATATAAAAATATTATAAATTCTTGAACTTTGCATACTTTATTACTTTAAAAAACAATATTTGGGAATGATTACATATATCATTATCACTTTTAAGAAAAACAGAAGTAACTTGGGAAAAACAAACATAGAAAAAGCTACCAGTTGCCCCAACATAAATTTAACATAAACAACCTAGAACCTTTTAGAAACATAATGTCAAATGTCTCTACCTTTCAAACTAATCGCCCATCGATAAATTGTACAAAAAATCAAAAACGTCAATTAACACATAGCCACAATTGAATTACCGACAAATGCTGATTAAATTGCCAAAAAACGAAAATAATGTTAAAAACAATTACAAGAGTACGTTCCGATTATCATATTATCCGTTAGGGTAAAATGTCGCATATAATTTAACATCCCTAAGCCTATAAAACCTGTCAACTAAATAAACTCACAGCGTTCGATAAGTTTATTGGATATAACATTTTATTATTGGAAAACTGTCAGTAGAACGAATCAGACAAGATGCAGAATTATCAACTCTTATTCGAGATTATCAATTTGGTTTTAGAGAGCTTACTCTACAATTCATATAAACACAGATTTATAAATAGGATCACGAGTTTTGAAGGAAAAAATAAGAAATAGAGTACATAGTAATATTTCTTGGCGTTGCAAATGTGATATACTAAACTGTTGTGTAAACCTACAAATGTCTCTCCTACATTATATAATTTATTGTTAACATCGTATGTAAAGATACTTTAAAACACAATAAAATATTTAATAAAATCGGATCTGCCGCCAGCAAGTGTGCCGAGTCTCGTATTGTACTTAATTAGTAAAAAAGTCCGCCCCAAGGACAGGAAATCCAAGTTAAATATTTGGTTCAGAGTTTTATCGACAATTGAAGAAAAAACTAGTCAAACTCGTTTTATCAACTATATTTAACCATATTGACATTTGTTCAGTTATATTCGATTTCACATAAATCAAAATTGTGCCGCATGCGCTTACTAACGGCAAGAATTGGCCACGTAGTGCATGAAACACTGATAGGTGATGCAAAGTGTTTAATTATTTTATGATAATTTATGTTTTGACCTACAACAGATCAACCGTGACATAAATTTAAAATCTAAAACCTTTATGCGAGATTTGGCAACAAACCGCTTTCAATGTTAGTTACAAATAAACAAACACATAGTTACATTTTTGTAGTTTTATAGAGTAGGTTTGTTCTGTAGACTGGCCCATAATAAAAAACACTACAACTTTTACTTTTAGGAATGTCACACTCCATTAGCAACACACGGATTCAGACCATAGCAATTCAATAACTCAAGAAGTACCTGTATCTACTCCAAAATTGGCTTGACAGATAGAGAATCAGAATCAACAAGAATCAATCAAAAATTACCAAAAATGTAATTTGTCCATAATACCTAGGTATGTGACAACATAAACTTAAAACTGTGACAATTATTTTGCCTTCTGAATCTTAATTCCATGTTAGCCTTTGAAGTGGGCGATGGAGTCTAATTAGACGTATAAAATTTAACTGTGGGGTTACAATAAGCTTGAAAATAAAAAATCTTGCGACTGTAGTACAATTTAAAAAAATATTACTCGATTCATAATTATTATAAATTGCGTCCTAAGCCTCTATTTCTTTATTGTTCACTAACTTGTTCTACAAATTATCCTGAAGTGATATCTCGTAAAAATCTGTTTCTGATAAATAAGTTAAGTATTTACAACTGTAAAAAGGAAAATTGATGCTAATGTTTTGCGGTTTTGGTAGAACCGATAAATTATCTTTTCTGCTAACAATAGATTTTGGGTAATTGCTGCAACCGTCTAGGTTTCCACTATGTTCAGTTACAGCATTTTGTTTTATTGCAGAGTAATTAAATTTTTTCACCAAAAATGTTTGGCGATCCCCGACAAACTTCAGCTGCGCAAATATCGTGTTTTATTTTTTGCTGTTTTAGTGAAATTTATATCTTCGTCAGTATCAGTATACTTCAATATCCCCATTTCACAAGTCTCCTGGACTTTCATCCAAAATTTTTTGCTCTTTCATATCAGTAATGCCCGCATTTTCAAAGCAACAAAAAACGTAAACCTGCAAAAACGTCTTCTAAGTACACTGGAGGAGACCGTAAAGATACGGTTCTATGCTGCAATATTTTTAAACGTAACGTTTGAAGTCTGACAATTGTTACGCAGCGTCTCGCGGACGTGACGTATGTCCTTTTATTGAAACTAAAGGTTTTTCTTTTATTCCATGCCATCGCAGCAACTGAAATTGCGCCAATAAAAACGTTCTCACTTTTGCTGCTATAGGAAATTGATAAGAGTATTTATTTCAGAAACATTAATATTTTATTTACAGCATCGTTTGCAATTATTCAGCCCATGCTTTGGAAATTTTTTCTTATCTGACCTATATGGTTCATTTGTAAGAGAATTACATTTAAAGAGCTTAATTTTTGTGTCTATTTTGCAAATAATTTATTTTTTTTATCTTTAATTTTGTTCTGTAAGGTAGGGTTTGAAACTATTTAAACCGATCTATCTAATAAGATAGTATAGGCATTTCCTTTTTTAAATATATACACTCTCCAGCATTTGAGGATCACCAAGTCGTGTTTGCGCAAAATGATGAATACATACAAAAGAATTAAATGTAGAAGAATTTGAGAAGTCATTTAAACTTAATTATCAAATATTGAGTTCTTTGTGTGTAGGCAGAGATTTACAGATATCAGAATAGAGCATAGAGAAATCAAAATCTGCATAACATTCAAATATTTAGGCTCACATCAAAGTTCAGCAAATACACGCAAACAATGTTATCGCATTATATAGAGAAGAATGTAAGAATAGTAAAATTAGATTTTATAAGAGTGTGTCTACAGGTTGCAAGACGGAATAGAATGGAAAAACATAAAAAGTTAGAAACTACCATTTTTCAGTGGCATAGCCATAGTAAACAGATACCAGATGATAGATGGCTAAAGTAATTAAAGTAGTAGTCTCCAAATGGAAGAGAAAAAGAGACATATAGACATTTTATTGGGAAAACTAAACGGTTGTAAAGGAAAAATATTTGCAGGAAACAGATTGGAAAGACTAATATACGTGGACATGGAAAATAACCAACGTTAGAATATATAAATCGAAGAAGAAAAAGAAATATATTTTATTAAACTTGCAGTTTCAGGTACATTTTTTTTATTTTTAAAAATAATCTGACAATGAACGCCAGAGTAACCCAGGTAACCCGGGTTCCATTCCTGGTGCTATCTAATGCCTGGAGGATAGCCTACTCAGTCAGTAAACATAATTGAGTACTTGCGCTCGCTCGAACAAGGGGTAATAATGGCGGTCGTCTTAGGCACGATGCTTGCCACATCGCCCCGCATCAGAGATGGTGCGCAACGACCGGGCAGCAAAGTCTTAACCTCTCAGTTCGCAGGCCGTGCTTCTACGCGAGGCATTAGAACCTTACCATTATATTTATCTGACAATGAACAATTGTGAGTCTACTAACAAAATCATCCATAACTTATTTTAGTAAATTTATGGTTTTTTTTTCAGTTTAGTAAATATGATTTCTTTTAGCCCCTGCATACTTAATGGTCTACTAGTATAATATTTTGTTTGGAGATGTCCCCAAATGTACAAATCACTGGTTACTGATGTCTCCAAATTTTGAAATACACTCTCCGGCAAAGATTCTTTCATTTATATTACATCTTGAGTTTTTTTTTTGTTGCTTTTGATGCTGTAACCAGGATTTTCCATGAAATCACAACAATACAAATAATTTGGTGACTTTATTCAATTATTGCTACAAAGCTATTAGCTTTCATAAAAAAATATCATCCACTGACGTCGAAAGCAGACACTTGAAACTAAAATCTGCTATGTGTTTGTTTGCATACTTGTGGATGTTGTACATTAGACTAAACAATAGTTGTGTTTGTTCACATAATGCGACATGGAAGAATGAGTTTTATCACACATAGTAATTTTTTCTACAACAATGCCATTACGATTACAAAATTGGGGGCGAGTTGTTTTCTTCGTTGCTTTCAAAGCTTGAACTATTATTTCAATGTTGCAAGAACAAAGTTTAAGATAAAATACCATATATTACCTAAACTTACCTGACAATATTCAAAGCAAAGGAACGTTGGCGGTTAGAGTGCAAAGAGTCCTAACGAAAGCCTTTTTTTATTTGTTTTATTATTGTGGACTGTAAACTATTCACGTAGAGCCAAAGTTTTTCGAATAGTATCAGTCGTCGATCTTTGTTGAGTGGGTCGCGTATGCATTCAACATTTTTCGGCATTCTGTTTATTGTTAGTATTTGACAATGTGAGTCACTTTAACATAAATCGTTTACCTTGCACCCATTGCATCTCTCCCGATAATCTTCTGAATAATCCGAGCTTTGTACAAAATATAACACAGAATTGCTACTCTCCTTATTTAGTCATTGTAATAAGACGATCGCACAATCTGTGTGCTTAATAACTCTTAGTGAAAATCGTCCTTATTCACGCATGCGCATTCCAGTCCACTCTCATTAGCTCCTGGGTTACATCATAGCTACGAAAATCATTTTCATTATATTAGCGTCAGTTTGATATTTTTGGGAAAGAGCTTGTATATTATGTTGTATAATATTATTAACCATATTTTTAGTTTTGATATCTTCTTAAAGATGCGTTTATTCAAGCTATAACAGCAATACTACTTAACTGTATTTACCAACGTGTATTATTTTTTAGTAAATAATTACCCTTTACAAGAATGTTACCAGTCATTAATTTATGAAATTATGACTTATTGTGTTCTGCTGACATTCAGTTTAAACCAAAAAACTTTTTAATGTTCAAGTTGGAATACATTCTATATGCTCACTGATACTACAAACTGAGCTTTACGCCATCTCTTCGTTTTTAGAGCAAGGAAAGTTCACTAAGCGCTACCCCTAAAATAGTTACCTTGAACAATTATATGAGGACATAGACCACAATTAGCACTTAAATACACTCCAATAATAATCTACTTATTGACAATTGAGATCCATAGCTTGCAAATTCATATCGGTTCCAGCTAATTAAAATATAAAAATGACATAACTAACTGGTTAACTGACTAAAGATATAATTAATAAAAACTAATTCCATGTAAACAATATTCATTGCCGGCGACTTAAAATCGGTAAAAACGGTAAGGAATTTCAATGAAAAAAGGATAATATTTGGTTTTTAAATTAACTAACTGTGGAAAATTAAATTCGAACTTCTAGCTTGCTTTCTATTATAATTATATTAAATAAATAATTTGTAAATCTTACTTTACTTATTTTATTACTACTTTATTATTTTTGGGCGCCTCTTTCCATTTTTACATTTTGGATTTTATACCTCGCTTCACTGCACTCCATACCTCTCTTAATAGTTGCGTTTCAAATTTCTTCACTTCATGTTCTTCTCGCTTTTCTTTCATTTCTTCTTATCTGTTTGTGTTTCAGATATTATTCTTGCAGTTTTATTTTCATTCTTATTATGTGACTTAGTCATCTTGTTGTTCATCTTTAATTTCCACAGTATCTCTAATGACACTGTTTTTTATTTTGATCATTTTTATTTTATCCTCATAATAATCTTGTTTTCAATCTTTTTGTTATTCTTTGTTTTGTGTGAAGACCTTCAAAGCTTCAAAGCTTCAAAGCGATAAATCAGGTTAGGAGTGACCACTTTTTTGATTATCTCTGTTATTATTTGTTTTAGTATGCATTTTTTGTTTAAAAACGCGGTTTTGATTGTATTTCCTGTTTTCCTATTTTTTCATTTATTTTCTCTTTCAATCTAGCGTCTTCTGTTACTTTTTTTTCTAAGTATTTAAAATGACTAACTTGTTCTAAAATGTTTTTTAACTTTATTTGCTTTTTTAAATTTTTATTAATGTCTTTGTTTTTTTGTCTATATTTATTGTATTTTCGATATCTAAGTGTTTATTTAATTTTTTTATCATTATATCATATCAGTTTTGCAACTTCTATCTAACTAATTTTTAGTAGCTTCTTCTGCGATTCTTCTTGTTTCTTTAATTTTCTCTTCTACTCACTCGAACAGTAACCGGCTCAAGACGCAACTTTGGTTTCTGTTTTGGTTATGATAATCCGTACGATTTTATGTTTTACTTTGACGAAGTTATATTTGTCTGTAGTGAGATTTTATCCTACTTATTACCTTTCTATTTACCTTATAAACATGTATTTTTCATTCTTTACAATGTCTTTTCACTTATTCAATGTATACTTTATCTGCTACGCTTAATAAAGTAATTCCACGGGTAGTTAGTTATTGGAGGCTTTTATGGATTGGTACGCTTATTTTAATTTGCTAGTCTTTTGGAGCCTCTGCTACATTCAGTATCTTGTACGTTATTATCTTTCATGTCTTTGCCATTTTTCATTTCCTGCTTTTAAAATATCGACTGTTATCTGATCATATCTTGACAGCTTTTCTGATGTAATTTTTTATTTTTCATGGCTGCATTATTCAGTATTATTGTTAATCTTCTTCATTCACTAAGCTACTAGGTGTTTTCTTTTCAATATTTGCTTCTTTTGGTTTTGTCCCTTATGGCAGACTTTATAAATACCTTTTTTTCTTTATTATCTCTCTTTTGTCTAATAAAACTTTACTGGCTTTGCCATTAATATTTCTGGTTTTCTTTGTAGGATATTTTCATTTTGTTGCTTTCATTTGTTCACTACTTTCTTAGAATTTTTCTTTTAGGTTTATATTTATTACATATTTAGTGCATAAATATTTTTCTATATTTACTTTTTTTTCTTTAACTAATTCTTTAATTTCTTCTGTCTATTAATGTGTATACCATATGCGTTGGCAATTTTTGATAGTTCACGTTTCTTCTGTGACTAGTTATTATCATATTTTTAAAATAATGTTTTCTGTATTATTTATGTGGGTGTATCTCTTTATTTTTGAATCGATAATTTTTGATGCCTATTATTAGTCTTCGTCTCTTAGAATTTAAATTATCTTATTTGTTCTTTATATTATTTGTATTTCTTTGTTCCAAATTTATCTTATTGCTACTATACCAGTGTATTGTCAAAAAAAGTGATTTTACTTTGCTACGTACTTCCTCTCCTATTAAAAATAACTAATAATAAATTTTTTGTATTAATTGTTACCTTTTTGTGATTGAATTTCACAATTAAGCTCATTTTCTACACTAACTTTCAGAATTATTTTCCACTATTTTGTTTTGTACACCATATTTGATTTTATTTATGACTGACGATTACTACAGTTCATTTAAATAATAAAAATTAATTTTTGTAATTTAGTTCGTTCACCTTTGTTTTAATTACATATGACGTCAACTAATATTTTAATTAAAAATATTATTTTCTGTAACTTTAGGCAAAGGCTCACTTTGTTTTAATGTAACGATATGCGCCACCAAAATAAATCTTAGTGGCACGTTTCTTTTCATTTTAATTACTGATCAAATGTTCAAATTTTATATTTTTAATTAAACTGTGCACTTATTTAGGAGCATACATCTATCTTTATTTTGTTAGGACGTATATAAGTACTACAAAATGTTGTATTTACATAAACTTTATTCGTTTAAATAGCTTCTTTTGATAAGTCATTAAAGCTGTGCCTGTTGAGAATGAAGAAAAACGTGCCACTAATACCATTAGTAGAAATTACACAGGCAGTAATGTGGATATGTGAAAATAAATACTAATAAAGAACGGTTTTTCTAAAATGCAGTTATAATTAACTAAAACGCAACTTGCGCACAACTCCTGTCCTTTCGTCCGCTAGTTAAAATAGTAATAAATTTTCATTGTTCAATTGAGCATCACAGAACCCTTAATTGATGTATTGGTCACATAATGCTTTATCAATAATAGAATAAGAGAAATATTTTTAATTTATTAGTCGCAAATTTGCTCAAAAGTAGTCGCTCTATTTGCTTAGCTTTTAGCCGTAATATCCTGCTTTTAATACATTTATTAATAATTTTGTTATATGTAAGCCGCCAAAAAGTTCTTATTTAAAACAATAAAAATTATTTTCCACATCAATATTAGAAGCACAACATAATTAGAATTGTTATATTTTTATTAATAAACTAGGCATTTTTACATAAACTCTTATAAAATTTATAGTAAAAGAGCAACAAGGCATAGTTTTTCACCATCATAGGTCATAAAAGTGAGGTAATAATTTAATTGTAACAACAAAAGCATTGCTATTTAACGAGAAAACATTATTTATACAATCCTGGCAGGTTTTTAGTGTTTGGTATTTATCTAAGCATTAGTGGTTTTTGTTTCTTTAGGGGACTTTCGGCATTCTGATTTGCGTTGTTTGTACACTACTAAAACAGTTGGGTTAGTATTTGAAGTAAATATATTTGCTGGGTCAAAATATATTAATACAGTTAATTACAAACGGTTACTGTTTATAACAAATATAATGGGTGTCTAAAAAGTAACGCAAGATTTAAATTGTGCGCTATTTTTTCCCTGTAAGGTTGGCAGCGTTCTGCTTGGTGGATTTTTATAGTAAACACATTGCAATTGGTCAGTAAGTAATACTACCCAATTGAGAACCAATTGACGACTTTCAGATTCAGCTAGGAACTAAAGACGACGATTTCAAGCACCAGATATTTGTTGATTGGGTATTAGATAATCAAGAAATTGAGGGAAATTTCGCTAAGAAAATCATATTTGGCAACGAGGCGCATTTCCACATTAATAGGTATCTCAACAAGCAAAATTGTTGCATTTGGGACATAAAAAATCCCCGGGTGGTTCAAAAACGGTCTACGCACACCTAAAGAGTAACGGTTTAGTATGGATTTTATACTGTTGGGGTGATTGGGTCGTTCTTTTTCAAAAACGATAACCGGTAATGTAGGGATTATCATTTATTAATGTTATCTTAAGGTTATAGTAAACTTGTTTACTCATTTGGACAACATGGATTTGGATGACCTGTGGTTTTAGTTGGATGGCGATACCCACCGTATAATTAATAAAATAATCCAGTTGCTACAGTTAAATTTTAATGGGCAACTTATCTGATCACCAAAGTATAGCAATCCCTTAAACCGTTAGAATTTTTTCTTTGGTGATTCGTGAATACCAAAGTTTATGTAACGAAAATAAGAGTTATCTATAAATGAAAAACAAAAATTAGTTTCAAACGAAAATAAGCCCCAGTTAAGCGATCGAGGGCTTTTCCAGAAGAATAAATGAGTTGTAAATGTAATTGTGTATTTCCGTTGCATACGTCAGCACTAGGGTTGTTTGTAAGTTAGTCTCAAATCTGATATTTTGTTTGCAGAAAGTTATCTCGTATATTATATGTGTATCTTTAATCTACCAATAGTTTGTGTAAATCAATAAGCTGAGAGCAAACAGGGTGGGCGATTTCAACTGCTACACCTAGCGATGCTCGTGTTTTGACATGCCGGCTCCGCTAATGCTCATCTTACACACCGCACGCTGGCTGCAGTCGCGAACTCGCGCAGTTGAGCACGCCGCAAGTTTAACTTCGCCTAAGTAGGTACTTAACATCTTTAGCATCAGGCCGAGATCAAGTAATGGCGCCGCACGCGCTATGAAATTAAATAACGTTGGGGTTTATTAACATCTCCTGAAGTCGGAGCGCACGTTCTGCCAGCACATACAGCCGTATTAGTATTCCGTTCATTAGCTGATAAAGCGGCGCTGCGGAGCTTATTCCCCCAATTTCGATCAATTATCCCAGAATTCAGTTTGGGATTCTCGGCGAGGAGGTGCCAACGCTACTGGATAGCGGAGAGAGCGCTTCCTGACACGGATGTAAGCGTTTCTGGTAATTTTGTAATTGCCCGGAATAAAATGGGGTGAAATCCTGATGTTCCAGCCTTATCCAGTTACGTACGTGCAAGGCCGATCTTATATTGATTAAGGAAGCTGTTGAAATATCCAAGAAAAAACATACCGGATATTGAAAATACTGAAAACCTCATTTAAAAATGTAATAATTCTTGTAGTACCTTTAGATCATGAAACATGTTAAAATTTATCTTAGAATTTAGTTTTGTTCAAAAAAGGCTTAGGATAATTGATAACATGATTAGTAGCAGATAAACTAGCATTTTTTAAAGAAAATATTTGGTGGAAAGCAACATGCGTCATTTTGAAGGTTAAACCCCATCAACTTCAGCTACTTCTCCTATTTGCTTGTTAGAGCTTTTGAGGCGGACTGGTCGACAGTGAAGTTATCGACCAGCATCTTGATGGTTAATTTTTTGTTTTTTTCCATGTCACCAAAAGGGCTTCGTTGCCAAAATCCTATAGTCAATCTCTTTCTAACTTATCCTTTAAACTTGCAACATCAGAATTCAAGTGAGAAAACCACTCTTGGCAATAACTTCCAGATGTCGTTCCTTTGCTGATGAGTTCATTGAGATCACGAAATAACTGGGTAGCTAACCATCCTTTCTCGAATTTTATGAAGCATAACTTGACGAATGGCTTTTGAGACAATGTTTTTTAGTTAAATATAAAACTGTACGAAGAAAAACCAGGGAATAATCAACATATAAAAGAAGAAAAGTTAAAAACTATTAATATCAGAAATTTTGTTTGGTTCAAACGTTTTGTGCGATTTAAAGAAAGACAAAAAACGTGGAATAAAAAAATAATACGATTTTGAATTCATAAGCCAGTACGACGTAGAAATAAAGATACAATTATTTTGCAGTATAAAAACAATTTACGAATACTAGAGACAGTTTTACATAACAAACAAAACTAATGACTATTCATTTAAATGAATATAAAACTCGAGTTTGCCATATATAGGTTATAGGTGGCTACCAGGAGTGAACATTTCTTCTTATGTATCAGTGTCTTGTCCCCCCCCCCAGAATCCTTGGGACAAACTGAAAGATCAGTGTGGGATTCTGAGCTTTGAGGTCTACCCACCTGGGGTAATTTTGTTTTGGATACTCACATTACCATAGTTAAAGAGAATGAGGGGTATTTGGCATTAAAACGATACGCTTGCCATTGCGTGTTGGCGAGTTTGGTAAGGGATGGGGTAGGTAGGGGAGATAGGTAGGTGTAAAGGGTAGGAAATGATTTTCCCCCAAAAGTGGGGGTAGGGGCAAATCATTGCTCGCATAAGGCAGGGTCGCGTCCCTGTAATAGGTCTGTTCCATGCCGGGATCGCATAGGAGTACCTATCTGCTACCTGCTAGCAGCTTTCTTGGCAGATCAAAAATTGTACGCCATGAACACCTTTTTCAGTGAAAAAGCCCAGCGCAAGTGGACGTGGATAAACCCAAATGGGCAGACCAAGAATGAAATTGACTATATACTCTCATCCAAAAAGTTAAGCATAAACGATGTCACAGTCTTAAATTCATTTAACACGGGAAGCGACCATCGGCTCGTAAGGGCAAAGGTTACTGTTCAAAAGTTTAACAGATATAAATATAGATATAAAAGAACGATAAATGCCCAGACACTCAAACAAAACAGGGAAGCCTATCAAAAGTACATACGACAATCATTGCTATTAAAGGAATATAATGACAACAATCTAAACCAAATATCTCGTGATCTGACACTAGCATTAACAGAAGCGTCGGAAAAATCACAAAGACGACATGCCAAAAGATAAATAAAATTACTCGACAAACAAAAAAAAATAGAAGAAAAGAGAGTTATATAAAGAAGAAAAATATGCAACTGATGAATATCGAGAAGTGAGAAAAGAAGCGAGGCGTATGATAAGAAAAGATTTAGAAACATTGTATGAAGAACAAATAGAGCAAGTAATAGAGGACAACAAAAGCATGAAGTGCCTGAAAAGAAGATATGGGAAACGAGAAATCATTGTAGTGAAAGACTTCGCCGGAACAGAAATAAGAAACACAGACGAGATCCTAAAAACTATAGAGATACTATAAAACACTATATGAGTCGCACATTAAACAACCTGAGGGGCCAAAAGAGAATTCTAAAATAGTAAATGTAGGATCTGAGGATATGCCGGAAAAACAATAAAGCGCCGGGAGATGATAATATAATAATAGAAATGATTAAAGAAGCCAAAGAAATAGTAATCCCCAAGCTAAAAATCCTATTTAATATGTGCCTACAACAAGGGAGAATACCAGATAACTGGGATAACGCCGTGATAGTAATTTTGTTTAAAAAAGGGGACGCATTACTATTACAAAATTACCGCCCTATTAGCCTACTTTCTCAAATGTATAAATTGTTAACAAAGATATTGACTAACAGATTATGACAAAAATTAGATTATTATCAGACAGTAGAGCAAGCAGCTTTCAGAAAGGGATATGGTACCTGTGACCATTTACTTACTGTTAAAATTCTAATCGAGAAATCCATCGAATATAACCTGCCTTTGTTCATGGCTTTTATTGATTATGACAAGGTGTTTGACTGCGCTGAATACTGGGCAATAATGAAGCAACTTAAGTGTGCTAGAATAGATTCCCGATATACAGCACTGATAAGTAATATATACAAACACGCTACAGCAACAATTAAATTACATGCATATAGTAATAAATTCTCAATTGATAGAGGTATTAGACAAGGAGACACAATGTCTCCAAAATTATTTAATTTGGCACTTGAAGGAATATTTAAAAATCTGGACTGGTCAAATAGGGGTATTAATGTAAATGGGGAAAAATGAATCATTTAAGATTTGCCGACGACGTAGTTCTATTTGCAGACAACAAAGACGACCTACAAATTATGATAAACGAATTAGAAAAAACGTCCAAGAAAATAGGTCTAAAAGTAAATTTGAATAAGACGAAGACAATGTGTCTTGAGAACCCACAAATAAACATAAATGGAACTATTCTAGAAAATGTCAACGAGCATATATATCTAGGACAAACTGTAACATTAAGGAAGGAAAACAGAGAACACGAGATAGATAGAAGAAGACGTCTGGCGTGGGCAGCTTTTGGAAAGCTAGCTTATATTTTAAAAAACAACAAAATACCCCAACGCTTGCGAACTAAGGAATATGACCAATGTATACTTCCCATAATGACATACGGTGCTCAAACATGGACATTAACGAAACAAGTAAAAACAAAACTGGAAGTCACTCAGCTAACAATGGAGAGAGCAATGATTGGAATTACAATACGAGACAAAAAAAGAAATAAATGGATAAGAGATAGAACTGGGGTCGCGGATGTAGTGAGAAGAGTGGCGAAATTGAAATGGGAATATGCAGAACATACAGCTCGGATCAAAGACAATAGGTGGAACGTTAAAATTCTCCAATGGAGACCATGGACAGGCAAGAGACAGCGTGGCAGGCCAATAATGAGATGGCAAGACGACATTAAGAGAGTAGCAGGACTGCCATGGATGAGAGTCGCACAGAATCGCGCTACATGGAAGAATTTGAGGGAGACCTATGCCCAATACTGGGCGCAATGAGGGTTAAAGAAGAAGAAGATAGTTCTTCCATTCGTGTGCTATTTTTTTGTTTCTGAATTAGTGGTCCTGCCTATTCGGTCAGTCCTCAACATACGTGTATAGCACCAGATTTATAAAGCTTCAACTATATTTCTCTCGTCAGCAATGATTATCTTTGTTATTTTGTTTTTTATGCTTTTTAATTTCCTGCACATTAGCTGGGTTATTACGTTTCATGTTCATGCTCTTCTTACCTTCAGTAAGTTAGATGTTTCCACTCGGATATCGGGGGACTCTTTTAATTCCGGCGTATATTAGCTTTCCAGAATTCCATCATAGTCGGTTGAAATCTTGTAAGAAATGTTTGACGCAGGGATTTCCTGTTGACTTCTATGTAATATCTGACAATGTTTTTATATATAGTCTAGAAATATTTTGTTTTCTAGATTATTTGTCTATATTTGCTTATATCATCAGCGTCTTCAGAGATGTGAAAAAGTAAAGTTTATACCACTACCCTTTACACCACTACATATTCCCTGTTTGTGTATTAATCAAACTTTCAAAATAAAAAATGACAGAAACCTTTGTCTGTTAAATTAAATCTACCGAATTTTCATCTACAAAAATTTAGATAAGATTTAAATTACCTTAAAGTAGGAAAAAAGTCAAAAGATACCAAAAAGGGCTAAATGGGCAAAACCTATGTAACATTCAATTATTTGGAGACTTCTAAATTTAACAGGTGCAAGCCAAAGAGACATCAATGAAAGAAATATCATGGAAAAAATCAACAAACGTATTACACTGAATACTATTGAATAAAAGCATCAGTGTAGATACCAAAAAAAGAATATTCTGTATCATCGTGAAAAACAGTATTGTAGGCACTTAAGAAGAATAGAACAAATCAAATTAGAACAGTAGAATTAGATTTTGTGAGAGGGCATCTACAAGTTACAAAACGAAACAAAATTGAATATCACCTGTTAAAACACGAATCGACAAAGTTTGAAGAAGATGAACAACACCTACTAAATCACAAAAATATTAAAAAATAGAGCTCTTTAATTGTCAGGACATATTAAACAAATGTCAGATTACAAATGGATAAAAAATTGACGTAAAGATATTCAAGGAGAAAGAAGAAAAGAAGCAGACTAACTATTTTTTGGAAAACCCATATGTTATGGAGGAGGGAGGTTTGTAGGAAGTAGACTGGAAGGCAGACAAACATAAAAAAAGGTAAACCCTATCGGATAACCGAAGAAGATATTCAGAAAGTAAGTCTTGTAGAATTCTAAATTCAGCTGATAAATCAGTTTGTAGTTGAATTTTTAATGTTGCTTTAAATTACTATGGGTTTAAAAACCAAAACACCCTAAAAACCTAAGGAGAGAAATAAGAAGGAGTTAAGAAAATGACTTCGAATTAAAAAAAAACTATTTATCTTTAATATAGGGACTGTAGATTAACTGTGTATAAAAAAATTAGAAAAATATTTTAAATGCAGTTTTTAAGAACGTATTTTTATTATTATGTATTAACCGTTAGCTTTATCAAATTCCGCTTAAAATATCATTGTAAATTTGGCCTACACAATATCAAAAATGGCGCAAGCCAACCTCACATTTGGTCTGGTTATACTTGAAGACAATGACTGTCACGTCATTTGAGGGCCTTTCTAGTATGGTATCTACATCTCTTTGCATTAGTCATCAATGTGTATATTGATAAGAAGAGCGTCTACTAGAAATATAATACAATTGCATTAAAGTGAAAGCATTAAATGGTTAAATTGCTTTTAAGTTTGTCTTACCGACAATATCAGATAATAATGCTTCACATCAAATACAGGACTAAAATAAAAGTTGTATACTAGTAATTTCATATATCATATATCACTATATTAAAAGCTAAGCCCAACAGTTTCCTTTATTCCCTATTTTTACGACTGTAAAACTATTATCTACTTGCTTAATATCCATCATTTAGTTGTAAAGGGAGCTCTCGTTGGAAACAAAAAGGAATGTCCTAGTTGCTTATTTGAGATAATAGCATAGGTGGATGCATTTAAATAATCATATACAGTGAGTGACTAAATAGCCCTTAGTAAATGGTAGTGATGCATTATTTATGAAATAATAGCGAGTGTTCAATTATAACAGCTAATTTTCACAGCCCATATAAATAAGCCAAGCAAGTCAGTTGTAGTTACCATAATTGCCAGGCGTGTTAGGGGGAGGATACACACTGAGTGAAATGTGACATGTGGTGCATATATGTATATTTGAATAATTTACTTCGTAATTTAATAACAAGAATAACCTACCGAGCAAGTGTTGATTTAGTGATGCTCGGAGACTTGTAACTATTTGTAGCTCGTGTGAGTGACATCAGATGTTGTGGTCTCTCTATTGTATCGGTAACAGAAAAAGCTACAGTGCAGGTGCTTTTAAAGGTTATGTAGTAGCTATAGATTTGTAATTCTAAAAAAATAATACTGACAATTCTAAATCGAGACATATAAATAGCAAAATAATGGTGGCGACATCAGAGCTGTTTCATAACTAAATCTGGTGTGTTCTTGCGTTTTATTCAAGGTTAATTACCATTTATCTTTCTCATTATAAAAGGTGGTAAATAAGCAAGTCATAGTAGTGGAAATAATATTTTTGACAAAAAAAATTCCAGGTTGTCATATTACAATAATATAATTTTATCAGAAGGTAATCAAGAAATTTGCTTAGATCCCTCTGTCACTTAATACTATTGATTTTTTTTGAGCAACTACACATATCAGTTTAAAATTTTGATTTCATTATCATTCTATTTTTAATATCCATTTTAATGGAAGAGGTAATTAATAAAACTTAATGAGTATTAGGTGAAAAAAAATCTGTAAGAATGTATTGCAGTTATTGTAATTTTCTATTATTTATTCTACTTTTACATATTTGTTATAAAGGGTTTTCCAATAAGATCTATATGACTTTGAAAAGAAATTTCAACCATTCTTAAAATGTTATAAATGCCACTAATTGACAATTGTGTTTAGTGAATTTTTAAAAAAAATATTAAAAGCCGTCTTACTCTTCACGATTCGAAGATAGCAAGATGTTAAAATACAGAAATGTAAAGAACATTGCTGGCGTAAGAGCTAGCGTTGCATAAGCGCTAAATTTAGCGATTCCTCGTCATATTCAAAAATTAGGGCTTAGAAAACGACAAGTTGGCATATTTTGCAAAAGATTAGGTTTGCGCCCATATAAGATTGTGTTGACGCAAGATGAAGCCATTGGATCATCGCAAGCGGCGTGACTTGCTGCTTGGGTTTTAGAGGAACTTGAGAGGGATCATGTACACGAAGTCGATATGGACACTTAAATGTTGTGTTATTCGAAACATAATGCAATAGACAATGCTTGAAAATAATATAAAAATTTTGGTTGTATCTGAAATAGTTTTACTTTATTTTATTTTAAAATCATATCATTCTTATTGGAAACCCTTTTATATGGGGATATAATTACTAAAGCTTTGTGGCACAAGGATGACAAAAATTTTGTTAAAAGTAATTAGGTTGCGGTAATGTCCAATAATTTAGTATGCATTTCTGCAGTATTCTAAAATAAATATTACGAGGTATCCAAAACTTTACTAATTGACGTAAGCCGTTAGCATTAAAGTGATACCCAGTTAAGCTAAACTAAATTAACCTATTGATTGACCTTGCTGTTATACATTCTAATTATTTTATAAGCATTTATTTATCTCAAACGAATCGTTGGATGCTTGCTGTGTTATTTAATTTGTACAATTTTACAAATGCATCTTCCATGATAAAATCAAAATTATTATAACTTTTCTAGAATAACTGACCGGATACACGGTATTAAGGCACGAAGTATTTGTACATTGACCTGTTACACAGCATATTACTTCAACTTTTTTTTCTATATATAACGAGGTCTTTAGAGACATTTTTGTCCATACTTCACATTTGATTAACATAGTAGTTTTAAAACCTTCTTAACAATACACGATGCAAAAGCTCTGTAAGAATAAACGCCTTGTCAACGCATTTACGTATACCCAATTAGAGTTGACCTTTGACCTTGACCTGTGTGAGCAGCACGAAGATTTTTTAGGTATAGGTCTTGATTACCGTAAACGAAAATTTTCATCGCTATAGATTCCGCAACTATATAATACGGTAGAAAATGCCGACACTGAAACATATTGTCCTTGGTATTAACGAAAATCTGCACGAACGATTGGCATCTTTGAGTCTGGTACAGCAGCATCAAAGGTTTCATATAACTAATTAGTGACATGTAAAAATACCTTCAAATAGAAGAGTTGCTATCTGCAGTATTCCAACTTAAATTTAGTGGGGTATCCACAATTTACCAATTACTAAGGTCTTAAAGTGATATTCATTAAGCTAAACTAAAGAGTTTTAACCTATTGATTGCTTGCTTTATATATTCTAATTATTTTAAACATTTATTTATTATATGAATCGTTGGATGATACCGCTGTGTTATTTAATTTGTAATCAAATTTTACAAATGCATCTTCCAATGATAAAATCAAAATGCTTTTATTATAACTTTTCTAGAATAACTGACCGATACTAATCTATATTAAGTCCAAGTTTTTGTAATTACTTTACACATATATTACTTCAACTTTTTATTTTTCTTGATATAAGGGATCAGCTTTTTAAGATATTTTTTTATATTTTAATTTTTTAACATTTTTGTTAAAACCTTCTTAACAATGGAATCCAAAAACTGAAGAATAAACGCCTCTCAACCCCCGATAGATCGTTAGTCTTCTACCACGGTAGCAGCCGAAGAAGACTGCTGGTTGGTCTTGGCTACCGTGAATGACAAACGCTATAAATTGCAACTTATAATACTAGAAAAATACACTGAAACATATGTAGTTGGTATTAACAAAATCTGCAGAACATGGCAGTTTAGTCGGTAAAATCGGTTTCATAATAACTAACGGACATGTAAAAATATCCTTCAAATAGAAAGAGTTTGCTATTGCATCCACCTGAACACATATGGTCGAAGAGGTTGAACGCTCTTAAGAAGACATTGATGAAGCAACTCCACAACTCCTACAGACTTTACAGTTCTACTTGGAAACATACACGCTAAACTTAGTAAGAAATAAGAGAAATCAAATTCTTTTCGAAACAACGTGGTACATACGAGAGAAATGAAAGAGAAAATTTGCTACTGCAGTTTTTTTGCGACGCAATCTATTCATTTTTTCAAAAACACTAAACATTGGAAATAGTCATGGAGTAGCCCCGATGGAAATACTAAAAACGAAATAGATTTTATTATTACAGGTAAGAAACAAACAGCACAAGCCTGCAAGTTTTAGTTTGTCATGTTTTTAAATTTTGATAATTTTCTTATAATTTATTTATATCTTGACTTATACTATTAATTCTTATAGCAGTAAAGGGGTCCAAAGAGGAAAACGGGGGTCATTGACTCCTTAATTTCTAATAAAAATTGCTACAAAATTAACCTAAATTTCTATTTTAGTGCAGTTTTACATAACTTTATTTTTATTTACTTAATTAATTTTTATAAGGTACGTTATGCCTTTGGAAACCACACGCCCTATTTGCCCACCCTTGGCGAAGTATGTAAAATACTTACAATTTTATTACATGTGTTGAAGTTTCTTTGGACGGCTCATGCTCTGATTCGCTCTTTCCCTTTTATGTTCTCTATGTGGTTCGTCTCGCTGTAACATCCAGCAATAGTCAGCCAACATCGTAGCAATCCATCTTTCTTAATACTACCTTTCTATTTATTTGATGTTCTGATAAAATCTCTCACCCATCTCTTTGCCAACAGCAGCCAGATTTTCAGGAAAATAGTCCAAATGTAAATTTAGGAAGTGAATCTTCTTCTGCAACTTCCTTTGTTTCTCAAAAAAAGTTTCCTAACGTCAGGACCAGTAAAGACACTCCCTTCTAGTTTGGTGCTTGATGAGACTGGAAATTTGTCACAGATGCATATAAAACATTTACCTTCTTGACAAATTGCTTCATCAAGCCTAACTTGATATGCAAAGATGGAAAAAGAACTTCGGATTTGCGAGAGCTTTTCGGAGCACATTTTGGCTGCAGGTTCTAATAAAGTTCTTTTTGGTTAGTCTTTCTTTATCCAATGATTTTCTCTGTGTCTGCTATCCCATTCACACAAAAAACAAGGAAACTGTGTACCCTCCTTGCTGTCCTAGGAACATCGACGTTATTTCGAGATCACCGAACGAGTTCCACATTTTTGTAACACTCTTTTAAATGGACAGAATGTCCGACTGGTATTGATGCATACTCTCCCACCGTCTCGTCATCTTCAACCCAAACAATTTTTTAGATTTCCTAAAGCACATTTAGAGAAAAGCAGGTGGGGAAGGTTTTAAAGGCCCAATATACTTCTTAAAAATAAAAAAATAATAAAAATAATAAAAATGTCATAGTAAAAATGAAGATTATTTTCGGATTCAGCCCTAAAAAGCACATAATAATCAATTTTCAAAAACTAAAAAACACAACCATTACAGGCTGTTATAGTTGTTTAAGATGTAACAGTACTAAACAAGCTGTTAGTATACAATGACTACAGAATAGTAAAAGCAAAGGTAATGGTAAACTTGAAAAAATAAAGAAGCACATTTGTCAAGAACAACAACAATAGATGGACAATTGTAAACCAATCCTGAAAAATATAAACAAACTATAATAGACAATTTGAGCGATAACGACTCTATAAACATTCAAGACTTAAATAACAAAATAGAAATATCACAAAAAAAGACATTAGTTGAAAATGGATGCAAATAAATGTAATTCCAATAAAACTACCAGAAGACTGATGAAATGAAGAGGAAAAATATAAAGAATTACTGATTTTTCGAATTCTAAATTAATTTATGATTTATCGAAGAAAAAAAAATAAAGAAACCTGTACGATAAAAATTTTACGGAAAAGATTAAGAGATCTATGTTTCACAGTGGACAACTATAGAGATTATATGATATGGTGATGATGAATTTTTTATGCATTTTATAATAGCTTAGTAAGATACCTAAATCTTCCATGGCTTAGTACCAATTGTACTTATTATTATTTGTTATCATTTGTTTTACTACAAAGATGATTGTTCACCAATCTATTTTTTAGGTCACATTGGTAGTCAGCCATATTTTTTTAATGTAATGTTTAATTTAGTTTTTAAATAGTTTGCTAGAACTTTGTATATTAGGCCCAGTAAGGCAATGCCCTTATAATTTTTACATATTTATTCACCTTTGCATATATAGAAAATAATACCGTTTCTACGCCAGAGTGGTGCAAGCGCTTGAGACCCGGGTTTTATTCCCGGTGTTCTCTGATGCCTGGCAGGTGGCCTCATCAATCATTGAAAATAATTGAGTACCTGCATTCACTCGAACGAAGGGTAATAATGGCGGTCGTCTAAGGCGCACTAGAGATGGTGCGCGACGACCGGCCAGAGAAGGCGAACATATGAGAGCCTTAACCTCTCAGTTCGCAAGCCGTGCTCCTACAAGAGAGTTAAAGCCGTAAAAAATACAGTTTGAATAAAAAATATTTGTACTGCTATACTTCAATTATAATTTTCCGAAAACTGCGGCATACCTTCTCACTAACCAGTATTTTTAATTTTAATTTTTGCCTTTATTTTCTCTTGATTTGGAGCTATTTTGCATACATTTTACATCTTCTTTTCTAGTTCCTCCCTCCCCCCAATATCAATTTCATTATTAACGTTTAAAACCATGTTTTGATACCAAATAATAGTTTTCCTTCCTTATTTTTACAGTTTTCGTGCTACTTTTTCAGTCCTTGTTTTCACTTTCTGATAAAAATTAATTTTGCCATTATTATAAAATTATTTTTCATTGTTTGAATTACTATTCAACTCGCTTACGTTTTTTACTTTTGCCAATCTTTCTTTATTTTCCTTCTGGATTTCTAATAAATGGCTCTTGTTTCCTGCATATTACTCGCTATCGTGCATATTCTTGTACGGTTCCTAATAATAAGTGTCCTTCTGCATTCATTGTTAAACCAGTTTCTTCTAATTTGGTGGGTGTTACCATCCAATAGTATTTTGGCTGCTTTAAAAATTGCTTCTTCCGTGTCCTTGCATTTGCCTTCTGCAGTTAATGGCTGTCAAATTTTGTGGAACACTGTGCCCCAGTTATTTATATTGTTGTACAATTATAATTTTTGTTTTGTTAACTGTTAGGTTTTACTTCTACTGTTTATCTTAGTTTGCAAAGGACAAAGCCTAAAAGTAACAAGAAAATGGGCCGAATTGGCTTCCTCTCATTTCAAACTTCTCGCAACCTGTATAACCTTTATGTTTCTTGCATCCATTAAAACATGGTCTATTTGATCTATTACAATTCTATTTGGTGCCCTTTAGGTACCCTTATGCTAAAAGTCTGTCGATATAAATCTTAAGTTTTCTTCATCTGCAAATTTGGTTAATCTCAACCCGTTCCCATTACTGCCTACATATTTGTTATATACTTCCTCTTCACTCACCATGGTATTGAAGTCTCCAGCCACTGTTTTCATAATTTCTTTATTTTTAATTTTAGCTTCAGTATGGACATATACATTTACAATGCCTATATTCTTATATTAGCCTTTTAATCTTAAGCTTCGTATCTTATTCGATATTGAAGTTTTATGCACTATATAGCCTGAACTAAAAATTCTTAATCTTTCCGCTTTAGAGAAAGATGTGGCCTTTTAGTTTCATAATACCTTTTTTTGCTTTGTTTTTTTAACACCTCTCACATTCTATGCATAATAAACTGCAATAAAATTTTTTCTCTTTAGTCAGTTGTGTGCAATGGTTTATTCCTTTTGTAATCTTCAGTTTTTTTATTGTATATTTAATCTGTTTTTTATTGAACCATTCGTTTTATATTTCAAATCTACGCCTATCGGTATTTTGTCCGTCAGTTTTCAATAATCTACTGTTTATGGTCTCGCGTTTTGCCTTTCTTCTAGTAATTGTTTTGTAATTCTTGCTTGAATATGAATTTGTTTTTACTTTAGATCGCGGTATATGATAACTTCAGTTTCTTTCAGTTTTCTTTTATTTTTGATTATTTCAATTTTTGCCCTATTTGTTTATTTTGGCGATTATGGACGATTCTTAGTTTCGGTTTTTACTTTTTTGGATTCTTCTATTATTGTAGTGATATTCATCGAACTGGCTAAAAATCTTTTAGGCAATCTATTTTATATGATTGCTAACGGTATTACTCTTATGCAATTTTTCCAACTCTTCTTATTTGCAATTGTAGCCTTCTTTCTAATGCCAATTCCTTATTTTTGCTTCTTGATAACTGAGTTTCTTCGTTACACACATGCTAGGTTTTATTTTTTTACTTTCTGTGTAAGGCTTTGCAACATTTCTTTTAGTTCTTGATATGTCTATCATTTTCATTTTTTTTTCTTAATTCACTTAAAAGTTTCATCTTCTTCATTAGCATTATTTTTACCATTTCACATACGTTTTTTTGTCTACTGTAGAAGTATCCACTATGGCATTTACTTCACGTAATGATAAATCCAACAGTTAGAACCACTACACACTCAACCTTAAATTAGATTTATTTACCGGTGCTCAAATTAACATGTAAGTTAACATATATATTTAATGCTGCACTCAGACTTCACTATTGGCCATAAGGACTAAAATTATGAGAGATAATTTTAATACCAAAACCCGGAAAAGACCCAAACAATGTAACCTCGTATAGACCGATAAGTTTACTTATAACAACGATATCAGAACTGCTAAAACAACTACTACTACATCGTATTACACCTTTGCAAGATGTAATTCCAGATCATCAATTTGAGTTTTAAGCAAAGCACCTACTACACAACAGTATCATTGAATAACTAACACTATTCAAGAATCTTTGGATAATTAAAAATACTGTACAACAGCATTCCTCGATGTTAACCAAGCCTTCGACAGGGTCTGACATGCAGGCCTGTTATACAAAATCAAACGCATCCTAACGAAGCCTTACTATATATTGATAAAATCATACCTTGAAAACAGAAAATTTAGAACAAGAGTAGTGGGGAAAATTCTGTCTTCCACCCAATTAAAGCAGGTGTTCCCCAAAGATAGTGTCCTTGGACCCTTTCTGTATCTGATATATGCATTTGATATTCCCACAACCACTAGAACAATCACAGGAACATTTGCTGACGATACAGTTATGGCTGTAAACGAAAATCCCCTAATAGCATCTGCATGCCTATAAGTCCACTTAACCTACTTCAACAATGGCTAGATAAATGGAAGGTTAAAATTAACGAAACAAAGTCTCTACAAGTAACTTTCACCTTACGGAAACAACAATGTCCACAAGTCACCATTAACAATATACAGCTTTCGGTATCAACAAGTGTAAAATATCTTAGAATTCACCTAGATTTGAAACTTACACGGAGAAAACACATACAGAAGAAAATGAAAGAAATGAACTTACGTTTTAGAGACTTATATTGGCTTTTTGGAAGAAGATCTAAGCTGTCACTAGAGAATAAAATTATATTATATAAAGCTGTTATCAAGGCTTTATGGACATGTGGCATCGAATTATCGGGACGTGCCAGCAAATCAAACACTGCTATAATCTAAAGATCGTAATCCAAAATCATCAGAGCCATGGTTAATGCACTATGGTATATGAGTAACCAAACGCTGCACCAAGACTTACGAATACCATTCATCACGGATGTCATACAAGAGAGAAGTAATAAACACCACAGCAGATTAGCAACTCACACAAACCCCCTCAAACAACCACTATTGCTAAATCGGAGTTTAAAACGACACTGGCCAATAAACCTGAAGTAAGGTAGCAGAGGTCTGATTACTGAAGAAGACCTCATCAGGACATTAGTGAATTCAGTATAATAAATGAATTCTAAGTTAGCCAAATAGCTTATAGAATGTATAATTTCTAATTGCTATTTTAATTTAAAAAAATAAATAAATAAAATTAAAAAAATTAACACGTTTTCTTTTTGTTTTCAGCCAACAGTTTCTTTTCCCTTTGAAAAGCAGTCTTCCGTAAAAAATAAACTGCTTACCTGCTTGATATACCTAAATGCATGATTTTGTGACTATTTCGTTAACTGTAAAGCTGATAAACATATTTAAATTCTTATATTAGCAATTTACTGCAAATTTGTATTATAACATCTTACAATTTTTAATTGTTTATACATTTAGTTACCATAACAGCATTTTTTCTTAACAAAAAGTTTTGTAGAAAATTGATATCTAGTTTTTTATAACATAAAACTAAAAATTCGTATTTTATGGCTATTTTTTTTAAAACGTGTTAAGTGTCTTATTTGTTATGCTAGAAAAGAGGCATTGGATGTTCAGTAACAGAAGTAATTGAAAAAGTTTGTGCTTGTTTTGCTAGAAGTCTAGGCTGCACGTACCTGAATTTCCAATCCAGCAGCGCGGAGCGACTGAAATCCAGCCGGCACATGGTATCTGCTATAAGGCTGTCACCAAGACAGTAAGTGAAATTTGGGAACATCTGGCGGGCACATATTTGATGGGAACTATTTCAAAGCGAACTACACGCGAAGAGTAAATAAACTTCCCGCCTGTATTGGGCAAGTTTGTTTTTCCTTTCGCTTTCCATATTTCATGAAGCGAGAAATTTCATAAATTGATTTGCAGTCGTACGCAGGATGCAAACTTCACGCATGTAGCGGCTCATTCGGTCGTGATTGGATTTTTGAAAAGTTTTTCGCTTGAGTAAACTTCTGCCGATTCCGAAGCCTGGCGGCGAGCTGCGCCGACGCGGGCTCTTCCAGGGCCGGCAGAGCTCGCCTTAAGCTTTAGGAGGCCGGCATTAGATCGACGCTGTTTGTTTATAATTTATTTACCGCACATTGACGTGTTCGCTTAGAAATGTTGGTATATAATTTACTAGCAAAATTGCCCAGCGGTAATTGTAACGCTTGTTTACATTTCTGCCACATTGTAATTCTAAACGGCCTTATTACATGTGTTGGGTTCATTAATATTAATTGTGTTAAATTAACAACCATGAAACACGAGCAAAATTTATTTTGAGTGAAAACACAATTAAACACAAATATAACTTTACAAGTTTTTTGCAGACGACAAAATTTGAAATAAAATATCTGTAAATAGTACTAATAAATTACATTCAATGAAATTTTATTTTTAATTGGCCTATTTTTGTTTAGCTTTTCAAAGTAATTACGCAAGCTTACAATTTTAAATACCAATGCTAATTAAAAACACGAGACAAGTTTGTGACAGTTAAATAGCAATTTACCACCCTTATAATTATTAAAAGTAGCTATTTTACTCCTACGCTGGGGTAGGCGCTATCGCTTCATTTTACGCTTAACAATATTTTGTCACAAAGTGTACAAAGTTCAGTACAACTAAAGATGTTTAAATCTAATGAGAAAAACCAATAATATTTCTTGTATTGCTTGCAATTTAATTATATTACTATATTAGTCAAATAATAATACTAACGACTTTTATATGTATTATTAATTTTTTGTATCAAAATTTACGTTTTATGCAAGTTGGTTGTGTAAGAAAATTTAAAATTTTAGAAGTGGACAAAAATGTTTTTAACAAAAAAAAATTCGTAAATTGAAGGAAAATCATTATGCAAACTTTAAATAAAGTGCGTTGCGCCACAATTTTATACCAGTTTGGGTCTCAATAAGGAAATTAATTAGTTTTGTTTAAGAAGAACAACAAACGGTTTATCTTTAAATAGTATTTCGTTAGAAACGCCAAAGGCGGTAAATGTTTGGTACTTATTTTTACAATTAGATTTTACTGGAATAACTAAATTACTATGTATAGTTACAAAGCAACAGTATAAATAAGTTCGATAGCAGATAAATAATTATGACGACAGACAGAAAGATTATGCTACATAGTAACAGAGAAATATTTATAACAAGATGAAAACGGACATGACTACAAATGGGAGCAAATAAAAAGTGCCTTTTGTCACTCGTTAGGCCACAAGATTTTTTTCGACTCATCTATTGTCATACTTTCTCGGCCTACCCAGGTCTCTTTTTCCACGAAGGTGTTATTTGCGCACCATCTTTGGTAGTCGACGGTCTTCCATCTATTTATTGTTGATTTTAGTTGTTACGGTATGTTGTACTCTTATATTTCCTTTTATGTCTTCATTTCTAACTCTGTAGACTCTCTCTTCATGGCGCTACAGTCCCATCTGGACCTGGGCCTCCCGTATTTTTTGCCTCCAATCTTCCCTGTTTTGTGCACTAATCCTCCAGTTTTGGATGTCAAGTATTTGCTGTGCATCCTCTTCTATGTTATCGGACCATCTTTGTCTTGGACGGCCCCTACCTCTTCTGCCTTCAATTCGCCCTTGGAATATTCTCTTTGGTATTCTTTGTGCTGCCATTCGTTCTACATGTCCTGCCCATTTCAGTCTTAGTAGTTTTGCAAATTCTACTATATTTGCCTCCTTATGTAGTTGTCTCAGTTCAAAATTGTACCTTTATTCTCCATATGCCATCTTCTTGTACTGGACCGAAAATTCTTCTTAATATTCGCCTTTCAAAACGCAATAGTGTTTCTTCTGCTTCTTTGGTCATTGTCCATGACTGACATCCATATGTGACTACCGGTCTGATCATACTTTTATAAATCTTTAATTTTGTTGCTCTTGTTATGTATGATGCTTTAAAGATTGATGTTAATGAGAAATATGTTCTATTCCCTGCTGTTACGCGTAGTTGAATTTCTTGTGTTATCTTGTTTTCACTATTTATTTGGGTTCCCAAATTTGAACTGCTGTACCACTTCAAAATTTTTGTCCTCTATTGTATAGTTTTAACCTAATCTTCTTGGGGGTTTTACTGCTAGCATTTTTGTCTTTTGTCTTTTTGTCTTGATCTTCAGTCCCACCTTTTGTGCTAGTGTTTCTATATTTCTGTATATGTCCTTGACTTCTCTTTACGATCTTGCTACCAGGTTGATATCGTCCGCATATCCGATCACTTGGTGTGACTTGTTAATGATGGTGCTGCCTGTAGCTTCTCTAATTACTTTTTCCAATACTAGGTTAAACAGTATTGGTGCAAGTCCATCTCCTTGTCTTACCCCTTTAGATGTTGTAAACATCGGGGAGATTCTATTCTGTATCCTTACCGCAGCTGTAGAGTTTTCCATTGTCATTCTTGTTAAGCTAATTAATTTATTCGGGATGCTTAATTCTTCCATGATGTTGTACAAGCTGTTTCGATCTATGCTATCATATGCCTCCTCAAAGTCAATGAATAGTTGAAATATTGGTATGTTATACTCCCATGCTTTTTTCAGTACTTGTCTTGTTGTGAAAATTTGGTCCACTGTAGATCTGCCCTGTCGGAAGCCGGCTTGGTATTCTCCAATTATGTCATTTCCATATACCATTATTTTTGTTGTAATATATTTGTGAAAATTTTGTATGTAACACACAGTAAGGATATACCTCGGTAGTTATTACACTTGTGTTTATCTCCTTCTTGTATATCGGACAGATAATTGCTGTGTTCCATTTTTCTGGCATTTCTTCTTTATTCCATATGAGGTTGATTAGCTCTTGAATTTCTTTGATTAGTGCGTCTCCCCGTACTTTATTAACTCGATTGGTATGCCATCGATTCCCGGTGCTTTGTCATTTTCATTCTTTGTATGGCGGCCGTTACTTCTTCTATTGTGGGCTCTTTAATTTCCGGTTGTACGGTATCTCTTGTTATCTTTGGTATTCTATCGTTTCGTTCCTCTTGTGTTAACAGCTCTGCAAGTGTTGTCTCCATTGTTCTATTACTTCATTTTCTTGTGTTATATATTTTCCTTCTTTGTTTTTGCACATTGAGGGTCTGGGGTGGAAATCTTGTTTGGTGTTTCTGATGATATTGTACATTCTTTTAACCTCTTTTGCTTCTCTTGCCTGTTCTATTTCATCTATTTGTTTATCGAGGAAATCTCTTTTCTTTCTTCTCATCAGTTTCTTTACTTCTCCTCTTAGCTTTCCGTATTCTTCGGTTTTCCGCCTGGTGGGCCTCTGTAGCAGTTTCTTTTTTGCTTCATTTCTTTTATCTATTGCCTTTTCACATTCTGTGTCCCACCATGTTGTTCTTGGTTTCTTTTGTATGTATTCTATGTTCTCTTCCGCCGTAGCTTCCATTTTTCTTCTACTGACTCTATCGGTTCCACGCTTACTTGGTTTCGTTTTTCTTTAATGCTCTCTTCCATTTTCTGTTGGTATTTCGTTCTGTAGCTTTCATCCTTTATTTTATGTACATTGTATTTCTTATTCCTCTGCGTGGGTATAGCTCGAGCGTTATCTATTTTGCCCCTGAACACTGTCTTAACTAGCATGTGATCAGATTCACTCATCGCTCCTCTCATTGTTCTTATGTCTATACAGCTGGATTGATGCCTGTTTGATATTAAGACATGATCAATTTGGTTGACTGTCCTTCCGTCTGGTGATATCCACGTGCCCTTATGTATCCGTTTATGTGGGAAGGTTGTACTTTTAATTGTCAGTTCCTTGGCCGTCGCGAACTCTATAAGTCTTTCCCCATTGTTATTTGATTCCTCGTGTAGGCTATGTTTGCCTATGGTGGGAAATATACTTCTTCCTTGCCAACCTTGGCATTTAGATCTCCAATAACTATATGTATATCATTGCTGGGTGTTTTCTGCATTTCTCTATCTAGTGTCGCATAGAATTGCTCCTTTGTGTTATCTTCTTTCTCTTCTGTTGGCGCGTGTACCGAGAACATAGATATGTTGTTAAATTTCATTTTAATTCGTATGTATGATATTCTTTCATTGACTGGTGTGAACTGTAGTATTTTGTTTTTGACTCGTGGCCCTACTATAAATCCTGTTCCTAATTCATGTGTATCCTCTGCCCCGCTGTAATATATTTGGTGTCCTGATTTAGTCAAACTTCCACACCCCAACCACCTTATTTCTTGTAGGGCTGTTATGTCCATTTGATATTTGATTATTTCTTTCATAGTCGTTTCAAGAGCGCCTATTTGATATAACGTTCTTACGTTCCATGTTCCGATAATCATGTCCTTTTCTCGCCGTTTTCGTCTTCTTGACGTCCGTCCGTAGTTCCGAGGCTCAATATGGGTCTTCACAACATTGCTTTTTTTACAGGATAGGGGTGTTAAACCTACGCCCAACCCTCCTCCTTTATCCGGGCTTGGGACCGGCAACAGTACTTACTGGGCTACTCAATCCACCCAGCAGTTACTGCAGACGGAGTTGACTCTGTTGACTCTGATGTATTCTTTAAGGATTCTTTAGAATTTTATCTCCAAAGTTTGGATGTGAAAATGGTCTTTTCGTTTTAAAACCGAGTTTACCATACAATAATTAGTTTCTATATCATGATTTATATAGTCTCGTTCGTCAGATCTCAAATAACTGAAGTGATTAACTTGTTCCACTAATCGGCCGTTTGTGAAGATCTTTGTCTAGACTGATTGTTTCTTATAAAGCACCAAAAGTCTTTGCCTTTATTATTCCTTCTTTCTTAGTTATGTAGAGTTGGTGAAAAGCTATTTGAGAAAGCAGATAGTACTTAAAAAGAATGTTATAAACATTGCAACCAGGTAACATATTTTGGTCGCCTAAAACGTGCTGCAAATCCACTAGATGCATTTGGAGGTGATATTGATTAACTTTTTCATGCATCTAACAAATTCCCTTAATTTCTGTGTTTGAGATGTGATTAAAGATAAAATTTATGCGTATCTAATGGAAAAACTGTAATTTTTAAGAGGTTAGCGGAATATTAAAAAATGTTCAACGCCATATCAGGCATTTCATGGAGAGACCCGATCTGGCCATCAAATCTCCTGTTAAACATTTTGTTGTGTTTTTAGTTTATACTTTATTCCCAATGCATGCCGTATATTGGATGAGGCAGCGTTTGCGTTTTTTTTTCTACTCAACATGCATATACTTATTTCGCTATTTTTAATTATCTACGCCTAGAACAAAACCACGCTGTACATTTTTAATTTAATATACATAGTATGCCCATGAATACTGTTACATACTAATTAGAACGACAAAATAAATGAATTAACTGTTTTTGCATAACATTTTCAGAATTTACTAAATGGTTATTGGTGAGTATAGTCACAATAAATTTATTCAACATTTTTTACACAAGCTTTAAAACGTCCGGGACACTCGTTTATCCAGTGGAAATGTATTAACTGCGGTTGTTAGGGCTCGCTTTTTGAGAGGATTGAGATCTGAGCTACCACAAGACCAATCCTCTACTGTAATGAGGCACGTTTTGTTCAGACAAGATTGAGTTGCTAAAAGATCCAAAGTTCACCTCAAAAAAGCGAGTCATTTTGAGTTTTTACTACATCTCCAAAATATTCTGTTGCTACTCAACAGTCGAGTTTTTTACAAAAATGAATATCGATTAACAAACTCGTCGCCAAACCATTACAGCTGATGTACGATGGCCTCTCTGAACCCTTACCACTAGCGAAAATGCTTCTTTTTACGACTTTGTGTATACCCCGTATTTTTTTTTAAATATTCCGGCAATGTAAATTTTTTGCTGTAAACAAAATTTTTCTGTAGTCATCATACGCGTATTACTTCAACAACTTCTTTGCTATTTCTCTTCCGAATTTTTTAAAGCATCTTTCAACAAATGTTTTGTATGTTTTTTGTAGAGAGCTAATCCTACGTTTTACTTCATAGTATGAAACATCGGAGATTTGAAATTTGAAACTTTCGAGACATAATCTCCTGCTTACAAACAGGAATTTGCTTAATTTAGACACCTATGGCTTTGACTGCCTGGAGAGTCCAAATGTAATGTTGTCTTCCAGATCTTGGACGATCCTCGACACCTCCAGTTTCATTAAACAATTTTACAGCCTGATACACAAACATACGGCTAATGCCAAGAAGATGCAGGTCTCAAGGGTTACACATTTTTCTGTTTCACACTTATATAATGTTGTTATAGCAGTAGGGTTTCCTTTTATTATCCACTCCATTGGTAAATAATGCAACTTTACAAGAAACACAATGTAAGTTTACAACTTTAACGATAATTGTTACCGTATGTTCAACGTCACAGATATCCTAACGTTGTGTAAAGTAAGAGTAGATTCGATATTCTAACAGTAATTTATAAGAATACTAGATATAACATTAATAATAATACAAATAACATGTGTTAGGGGCTGTAATGGCTCAGTGGTCAAAATTATCGTTCCTCTGTCCTGAGCCGGCGCAGGCGAGTTCGAGTGTCGCGCAACCCATAGGTGTATGTGATGTCTTTAAATTAAATGTCTAATATGCACAATAAGTCATTATGACTGCAGTGCCGGTAAGTGCGCCAATAATTAAAAAAACATGTGGTACCTGTGTCTTTTTTTTAAACATTTCAGTAATTAAAGGTACAACGAAAAAGTTCCCCGAATCAATGACATGCAAAAAACTTTTCTAACCTAATATTGTGTTATAAAGGATGTCCGAAATTCACATAAGAAGTAATTTTGATAGAAAACACGGATTTTACATTAAAAATTGTAATTTTTTATTGATTCATAAAGTATACAATATAGCGTTACGTATGGAATAGAATACCGGGTAAGTGACCTTTACGGCTTTGCTGGCACATTTTTATTAAAATTTTCCATAACCGTTTTGCATAAATGTGGCTGAATATCGTTAATATAGCGCTTGATTTCCTCCTTCCGGTGGGCGGTCGCGGGCTTGTTGACATAAACCTTAGACTTAAAAAAAAACCAAAGAAAAAAGACTAACGACATTAAATCGCACTATCTGAGCGGCCAATTCTGATCACCAAAACGGGAGAGCACGACAGGTAAAGGCTTCGGCCTGCCACATTAGCGCGTGGCAAGCCCTAGGTTTGACTTCCAGGCCAAAGACAACGGAAAACATCAAGTGAACTTTCCGACGCCTGATTGGTCGGAAAATAATCGAACTTCTAACGCCAGGAACACCTGTCCGGTGGTGCCCAACATGGTGGTGCCCAACATGGTTCATAGTACTACACGCAATTAGTTAGAAACAGACGAATAGCCTATATAGATTAGGGTACAGAGTAGGAGAAGAAAAAGCGGGAAATTACACGACCAGGAAATGACTGCTGCAGTGATTGAATTGTTTCGAGAAGATATGGCATGTGCACCGTCTTGTTGAAACCAACATGTCGTCTACATCTATATGCTTCAATTTAGTGCAACAAATAAATAGTCGAGTACCCATTAACTGTTATTGCCTGACCAGCCGATTTTCGAAGAAGAATGGTCCCAGATGAAATGCCTCAGTCCAAAATCCGAAGTCCAAAACAGTGACACGTTATGGATGCATTTGTTGCTCAACCAATCACTAAATTTCTGAACCAAATAGGCCAATTCTTGACAATTGAACTTAAAGCCCTAAGATGAAAATGAGGCTCATCGCTGAAAATATGGAAGTTCCAAACAATTATCAGGTCCAATGTTGTTGTTCCGACTAATCACATTCATCAAAGTTCTTTAGCTGTTGAACGTGGTTAGTAGGTTCAGTTCTGATGTCAAATTGAACCTTTATAATTTGCATGAATGACGCTTTTAAATCTTTTGGAGAATACGCTGCGGAGAGCTTCTCGAAATGTCCAATTCTTGATCACGGTGCCGAATTGATGTTCCTGGACTCTCAGCAACACTCTCACGAACTGCTTCGATGTTTTGTGTTGAACGACTTGTTGAAGGGTGACCAGAGTGTCTATTGTCAATGATTGAACCAGTCTCTCTAAATTTTTGAATTAATCTCTACGCAGTTTTTTAAATCACTATTTTGGACGAAAATTACGAACTGCAGCTGCCAAATTTTATTATTTGTAAAATATTACTCAGTGATGAACACGTTGTTCTTTCGCGTTGTGCTCCATTTTTAATAACCCTCAACTGTCAGCTATCACGCTGTCATTTTTTTTTCGTTGGAAACACTACCTCACCAATGACACGAAATTCAAATCTTGCGTAAATATTGGAACACCCATTATAAATATTTATTATTTTAGAATTTTCAATAATTACAAATAATGCATGTGTATGTGTATTTAATATTAATTATACATGTACTGATAATTATTGAACTATAAAAAATACAAGATTAGCATTACTTTGAAGATATTAGTAAGGGAATATCAAGCAAGTGTAAAATGTACACGTCACTATTATAATAAGTTTCTATGTGTTGTTTAAATATATACACATACTACTAAATAGATTCTTAAAACATGACCGGTTAGAAAAGGCTACAAATATTATTAATAACTTTGACATTAGTCTAACAAATTTTTTAAAATCATCAATGTGTGCTTACTGCAATGTTTAATAGCTTTACATATTCAAACTTTGTAATGATGCCTATATTAGTTGTAAAAGTGGTACTCCAAAAACTGCACCTAGAACTGATAATAGGTCGTATTACTGATTTATAAATTAAGATGCCACACTCTATTTTTTATTCATTTTATTCAATGGGGTATAGAATTTCAAGTTTGACATATGCTTTAGTTAACTTTCTATTTAAATGGAGGGTTTGTGTTAAAATTCTGTTAAGTAAACACCTCGAAATATTTTAGAGCCCTATCTTGTGTGTTTTACTTTATCTGGTCGTCGCCGTAAAATAAAAATTTTTGTTTTATATTTAACTGCATTTATTTTAACGCACCATTTGTTGAACCACTAGACTTGGTAGGTACTTTCTTAGAGGTTATTCGCGTTATTACAAATATATGGATATGTTATTCAGAAATACATTAAACAAGAGAGTCTATTACAGAGGCTAAGGAACAAGTCCTGGTACACGACAAGTTGTAGAAGTATATAAGTTCATACTAACCTGGAAAGTTCTTTTTGTTTAAAAGGAAGCAATTGTTTGCACTAGGTAGACGTGTTTCGGTGTTCGTCATTTTGAACGTAAGTTCTTTAATCCAACCTTTATCAAATGCTTGTGCTACGCCAATGAAAGCAATTAGTGTGTACTTCCAATTTTCAAAACCTTTTTCAATTTTTCTGTGAGTCTCGGCAGTTCATGTGGAGTAGATTGTGGGGTTATAAAGTTAAGGTGGTTTTGTGGAATTATATTGGTGTCGTTTAGGAATTTATTTAAAGTTGGGTGTATGGCTCTTTCAAGCAAGTTAAATACGTTGGATAGAAGGCTAATGGGTCGCTAATTGGTCGGATTTTTATGTTGTTTGCTTGTTTTAGGTCTCATGATTATGATTACTTGTCTCCAAGTGCCAGAAATGTATCCAACTCTCAGACTAAATTTGTGTTAAATAGCAGATTGTTTTATTTGGCAAAAGCTTTAATTTGTTTCAAATTTCTAACACATTGCATTATTTTAATTAGTGAGATAGGTTCTATGAGTGTAGTATCGGCAAAGCTGATATTTTTCAGGTCTCCTATCTGTTGATAACTATCGATATTAGTATGGTCAACTGAAATGGTGAATGTGTTCTCTAGTTTCGCAAAAATCCCACTTTTTCTCTATCATGTAAGTAGGTGGCCTGAGTATTTTTCTAGTTGCTCTTCGGATATTGGGGTTTTCTAGATTAATGTATTCTTCTTTTTTTTAATTGTAAGCTTTCCGCCTGCCAGGAATACGCCCAATATGACCCATCTCACGACTGTGCGGTTAGAAGCAGGCTAAATAGCTTACTGAATCCGTTAATTTAAAAGAAGGAGAATGTGCTTAACGACCGCCAAAGGCATTCGAATGACAACCGGAGAGCTAAATCAATGCGACAGGTCAAGCTTTTTACCTCGCGGCTGTCGTGCTCTCAGGTTGTTACCATCGAGTCTTTATTAAAGAGATAACGCTTGTAATCGTTTTCTTCGAGTGAGGACATCAGTAGTTTTGTTGAACTTGTTACAATATTCCATATTATTTCTGTTAGTGGTAACTTTGTCACCTTTGTAGACAATACCGGGTGGCTTTAAATTAAATGTCTCGGATTCACTCATATTTATACCGTGCCATTTATTTGCTCGTTTGTGTGTAATACACGAATATCTACAATTATCTGATAGGTAAATGTCGGTTATCTAGCTGCAATCGATCGATTCAAGTGACGTTCACTTATATGCTTTAATATTATGGTTGTGTTGATCAAATAGCTCTCAAGTATTCACTCGTGTAGTCCACGCATGGTTAAATTTCTGAATCAGTTAAGTAGACAAATGACCCACCGGCCTCTCTTGTTTATCGCACACGATATAGGGTGCACTTGCACTTTTATTGCGGAGCGATAACAAACACTTCTTTTCGCTTTAAAGTCCAAATGCAAATCTTCCGTAAAGCTATAACAAGCAAAAAACTTGGAGTATCACAAACAACTGCCTAGCGTGTGTTGAGGCGCTGTTTAATGTTAAACTTTGTTACCTACAACTGGTGCAGGATTTTTATGTAAACAACAAACTAATGCATATAGAATTTTTTAATGGTATGCTCAAAAGCATGGAAGATGATACTTTCCTGCTGCATTTAATTTGTAGTCACAAGGTAACGTTCGACCTAATATTCAAAAATGGGAGCTACAAAATCTTCATACAACATTAAAATATTAAAGAGACTCTTTAAAAGTTCATGTGTTTCGTATCCTATCAAGAACAAATATGTGTGGACTTTTATTTTTGGTGCTAATAAGGTTACTGGGGTAACGTATCTTGCGATATTACGAAACTGTTTTTTTTTTAATTAATAGAGATACAAAATACTCCATTTTCCAACAAGACGGATTTCTAGCCCATTGGAACCGGGGTTTTTATCATGAGTGGAATGAATTTTGTACATCAGAAAGGGACCATATTAAACATATGTTAAGAAGATGTAGAAATAGGTGTTTCACTAAAAATCTGCTGCGTTTTATTAATTCCACATTTATTTCTTCTAATACCATTTAGTGCTTCCATCCAGTTATTAAGTTGCCCATATATGGTGCTTTATAAGTGGATACTTATCTGTCAATTAGGGGTCCTTTACTACATCACAGTTGCATGAAATTATTAATGTATTGGTCCTCTTCTATAGTATTATTATTACTTTATATTCAAATACTTGTCTCCCTCATATATCACTTTTAATGTTTTTTTTTTATATAAATCTATCCCAGAATTCTTATTGTGATCCATGCATGAGAAATTTTGTAATAGATTTTTTTGTTTATGCACTCGGACTCGTTTACCTCTGATTTGTTTTACATTTTAGATAAGTTGTGTGCTTCTCTTTAACTGCTTGTTTTATTTCTTGTTCTAGATTCAAGGTCGTTCTTTTTTTCGTGGTTTTTGTCCGCTTAAGACTTATTAACGATTTTCTTAATATCTTTCTACTTTTTCTTAAAGTCATCAACTATTGCTTCCGTTACTAATGCCTAATCATTCTATTTTGATATGGCCACCTTATTTTTATATTATGTAGTAGATGGATTTCGAACAGAAGTTTCAGAAAGTTATTTTGGTAAAATATTGTGTTTCTTCTACTTACTCAAGGTAGGGATTTTTGAAACTACCAGCTGATTATCAAACCCTATTACACAATTCATTGAGATGTGTATTTATAACAAGGACGGTTATTTTGTAGTTGGCTATAATACAATCGATTAATGAGCGGCAATTTTGAGCTTTCTAGCAGAATGTGTCTATCTGTTTTTTCAAAAGAACGTATTAGGTATTCTAAATTTATATGTCCAAAATGATCCTAGTTGACATCCGTTTTCAATTTCATGTTGTTCTCCTTCTACTCCAACGTCGTTGGGTGTTGGTCGGTTGCTTACTCGTGCACTCAGGTGGCCATAGAGTAGCAGGTAATGATTTATCGTATATTGTGTTTTATATTGCTACTGTTATATATCCCTTTTTGTTTTAAAATTATTATTCTTTCCTTAATGTATGCGTAGTTGTTTTACATGTTTTCTAGTTTTATTTCTTTTATGTTCAGCACTGTGACATTCAACGTGGTTATTTTTAGTCCGTCTGCTCTTCCTAATCATTTGTCCCTTTTTGCGCGTTTGTTGCCATTATTAGATCTGTCTAGTTTTCGTTTGAGTTTATAAATGCTTCGCGTTCTATTAGGCAAGTTTATCGACTTTTTTGGTATGGATCTGTTGCATTACGCTATACAGTGGCAGCTCTAGTTTGCTGTGTCTCTTTACCAGGTGCAACAGTCTTAGACAAAGAAAAACTCTGGTCTAGTCGGATTTATAGTTGGGCTACACCTACCTTTGATTAACAACTTATCCTGCTTCCATATCTTTATTTCATTCTACCTCCTCTGAAAATTTTATTTCTAATTTTTCTAACATTACGTTATCTATTACTATAGAAATGATTATACTTAATCACTTTTTTGTTAGAATGACTAATCGAGTCTTGTATAGTCTCTTGAGTAATTATATTTCAGTTAAAATTCACTATTAGCCTTTTGATGGTTTTTAATGCTATTTAACTTGTTCTACAAATGTATAATAGATTTCCATCTCTGAACAATTTGGAACATGTAACATATTTATTACGATACTCCACCACCTGTTTTCTTTGTGCTGCTTTGACGGGATAAAGCAAGATGCCACAACAAATACTTTCGTATACATTTAAGCTTTATTTGTATTTTAACTTTCTTTTAGTAGTTTTTTCTTGTTTGTATCTGTGTAAAGATCTTTGGTAATTGCTGAAAGTGTATTACTATGTTTTATTATCAATTATCGTGCATTTAGTATTTGATACTACGATTGCATTTTGATTGTCACTGCTTGCAGAAGCGTTCTTTCTCTTGAACGCCTTAAGTTTAATTCTCCTGTTTCTTCTCCTATTATGCAAATTTTTGTCTGTACTTTTTCGTTGTCTGACGATATTTCTCTTTCTTGCGGTGATTTATCACTCACTAGTTTTACAAGTTGGTATTTATTTATTTTTGAGATATGTTGTTTCATTCTTCTGTTTTCTGGATGTTTCAGTCTAGTTTTAGTTTTAAATCACAAATTTCTGCTACTTTTTCCGTACCTTTTTAATACCTTAATTTCTGTGGCCTCAGTAGTATTTTCTCTCTAATTTTTGCTATATGTCATGCCTTACTATGTTGTTCTATTTTGATATTTAAAGCTGGATCTTTTGCTAATACAACTGATTTTGTTTTCCAGTATAGATAGCTATATTATATTTCTCACATAATTTATTAACTGCCACTTGAATCCTTTGAAACATTTTCAACTTTTGCTATCACTCCAGCATTACCAACACAGTATACTACCTTCAAATAAATATTTCCTATTTTGTATCCATTTTGCTTGTCTAGCACTTTAACTATTTTATCAGTTATAACGTTAAATAATAATGTACTTAAGGTGTCACTTCGTCATATACCAATTCTCCGTTTATTTTTACTATTACATGGTTATTCGTGTATGTCTTAAATTATATATTCTTTTATCTCCCTTAAATAATACTATTAGTATAGTTGTTTTCAGTCATCTGGCATTTTCTCATTTAAATATAGTCTGTAATGATTTTGTTAGTTGTTCGATTAGCGGTTAGTCTTCGAATTTTATTACATAAATTAGTAGTCCATTTTCACCTACAGACTGTGTTTTTTAAATTTTTAACGTTTTTTTATATTTCATCTTTCGTTATTTCTGGTTGTGTCCTATATTTGCTTAGTTTATTTTAATCGTTGACTAGCCAAATATTGTACATAATTTTTTTTATTAATTTTTACTGTTTTTACTAGTTCTGTTAATTTAGTTATTTGATTTCTTATTAGTTTGTACGCGTGCTTCAGCATACCCTAAACATTAAGTTATATATACATTTGAAAAAACCTCTCAGAAGTTTCTCTGTATCTTATTATTATTGTATTTGTTTGATTGTATGTATTTTTCTTTTTTTTATTCATAATTTTATCTCTACATATTAACACGAATTAACTAATTGTGCTATCATGGCAATTCTATTCTGTTAAAAAATATTTTTCTAAACCTCCTTAGAACATTTCACGTCGATGAAGTAATTTTTAATTGTTTTATAATTTTACTTTTGCATACGTTTCTGCTCATTATCTGTTTACACAAAATTAATTTTTGATTACCTTTTTGTCACACACCATAGCAGATTCGAAGTATATTATAAAGTTTTTGTGCATTAACATTTGAACAACACAATGAGTGTTACTTTATATTTACACTTTTATGTGATACTTGAGGAACATTTGCCTATTTGTAATTATAAATTTAGACATATACAACATAATAAAATACAGATTTTAACCATTATACTTAAAAATAAATTTAAATATTTAAATATTATAAATATGCACTAACAATATGTAAAATTAAAGATACTGAAATAATTTTTCTGCCAAAGATACAATAAAACATTTACCATTTACCATCATTTTGAAGTTTATTAATTCGATATTTAAAATTCTCGTGAAATTATTATTGCATTGCAATAAAAAATGTATTTATAGTTCAAAAAGAAAGTTTTAAGGCGTCCGGTTATTTAAATTTCTTTTTACTACACTATAATTCATAATTTTTAAAAATCTAAAAGTTTTAAGTTTAGTATTTAGTAATAAATTAAATGCGTCGGTAAGTGTTATTACAAGTAAAGACTTTAGAGATGATTCATTGCAAATCGTTGCTGCTACTCGCCCGGTCAAAAATGAAACGTTAAATTCCAAAATATTAGGCAGATAATTTTTCTGTTTGTTGAACGCGATTTATTGTTGTAACAATTTATGAAATTGGCTATAAATATGAAATTTTGGGCAAATTTGTTAAAACACATTTTAATAAAAGTACTTATTGTTAATGTAAATTAGTACGCCTTTGGCAAAGATGTGCAAAAGGTAAATAGAGCAAATTAAATAGAATATAATATATTATTCATTTTTATAAAATTCTTATTTTTAAACATACATTAATTTAAAGTTTCTTTAACACTCCATTTAGAGCCTTTCAATAAGAAATTAATTTACGTGCGTCTTTGTTTTAAATAAATGCGTGTACTATGTCACCATTTGAGGTTTTTCTAAGATTTGTCAAGTTTTCTTTTTATATTGATACATATTATACACATTCTATCAAAAATTGTTTAGTACGACCGACTTAGTTTTCAACTTTTAAATTTACTATGATGATACAATGCCTAATTTCATTTTACCTTTTGGCTCGTAAAATAGGCAGTTTTTTAAAAGTACGCCATTGTTTTAGTTTTTCCATTTGTGTTAATTTTTCGATATTCTGTTATTAGATTTAAATAATTTAAAATGGGGTATTATCAAATATTCTTTTAAAATTAATAGCAATTCCTGTTACAAAGTTTTAATTTTTTAACAAATCTCTTATTTGATAGTCAGCTCATTCGTAAATCTTTCGATCAATTTTCAGGGGTTTTTAAGATGAACGAAATTAAGCTGATTGATCTAAATATCTCTAGTCTTCACATACTTATAATCAGCTACATATATGTGATATTGCATCTATATTCTACAAAATGTTATTTTAGTACCTTAATTAGTATCCTCCTGCTACAGTAACATATTATCACCTTTACTAAAGTACTAAGTTTTATTAAAACAGTAAGTGGCAATTTTCAATTTTGAGAGTGGATTTTAAGTTTTAGCTTTACATAATTAACATAATTGTATCGAATATTAAAAATCCTCCTCTGTCAAAGATCAACTAGCCGCAACAGCAGCAGTGTCGCACATATAATTATAGCGGTTATATTGGATTTCTGGCACGTTGCTGTGCAACACGACTAAAATTTTGGGAACGTGGTTCTGTAGTGTGCCAATAGTATTATTACTTATGGTCTGGGTGTAACTGATGGCTTCTGAACAGCGCGGTTCACCGACAGGCGATGGAAAATGTATGGGCCGCGTTTCTGCTTAGAGTCGTAAATGTGCATACTCGTGCCTTGTTAGAGTTGACTATTCAGAGTACAACTGATGCGTGTACATTTAGTTTGTCGTTAAAGTAGGATTTATAAACTTAAAATAGATATTTAAAGGAAATAATAATTTATGTAATATTACACATATTTATAAAATGGTTGTTAATTAAACTTTTTCGGTCACTTAAGTGAGAACCTCGAATTCAACGCAGCAAAGTAGTTAAAAGAAGCTTGGCAGGGAGGTGTCCCTCTTGCTAATTGCGCGACTATTTGCATGTCCTGCTATTCGGGCGAACTCAGTATTCAGGTCGTGACGCAAGGTAAGTAATTAGAACTGCTAACCAGGTTGAGATCAACTAACGCGGACGCGGTACGAAATTTAATAACATTAACGTTTATCAACATCTGCCCGAGCTGAGCAGAGTATGTACACTAGTCCGGTGCATGCATATTGCAGCTGCATATTAGTATTCAGTTCATTAGCGTAAAACCGGGCTGCCGCTGTCAATATCGTCGGCGTTGGGTGTTTAGCACCTGAATATAAATGCGAAATCAGTCAGTCGCTGAACACGTAATTGTAAGACAATTTTCAACAATTGTTATAGAACATATTGCTATGAAGAGTACTCTGAAAGCATTTTGTGTTAATAACTTTTGCATCTGTAGTCATGTTTTATTAGGAGGTATTATTTAAATGTTTTAGTAGGCAAGCATCCGTTACTTATTAAAGAATGTACTTTAATGTATTTTCTGTTCTATTACTAAATTATAAGTATAGTATTGTATGCACAGTACTATTTTAGTAGAGGACAATATTTAAAGTTTATATAAGGCAAAAACTGCCTTTTTGTAGAAAAGTTACTCAAACTTCTATTTTAGGACAATGGCAAACATTTAGTGCTATCTGGCCGTCATAAAACATCTTTGGTGGTCGTAAAATATTATATTATTACACATTCTCTTTTGCTTATAAAATTAACGGGTTAAACTAGCCACCTGCCCAAGGTACATCCAACATTGGCTCATGGTACCGTACGTCTATACGATTAAAAATAGGCTAGTAGCTTACTTAAAGAAGAAGAAAAATAAAAAAAGTAAAAATACTTAACAAGGAAAATGTGAGGTTCTAGTATTTTATAAATTATGTGAACTGACAAATTCCGTCATAAAAGTAATTTTAATATTAGCAACTTATTAAATAGCAGTTTTGGTATTTCATTGCTTCTTTCTATTATATTTTAAACCCATCCAGAACCTTAATATACTAAACATACACCAAATATCCCTGTTAGTAAACAATGGTCTTACCTTATTTTATTGTATTGTAAACGATATTCCGCAAAACAATTGGTATAACTGCAGCTTAGTGTATTCATTATTAAACGAATAATTTGTTCGAGCTCATCAATAGATTGTAACGTACCATAGATTTTGATTTGGTGATAAAATCATTATTTTTTGCTAAAGAACATTTTGCCCAAATCCACATAGTCAAATTTGGGTCATATAAATTCCGTCATCATGTTTCAGTAGCGTTCGTCAGTGACGATACCTATCCAATGACACCTCTAACTCGTAGAGCTAATGATTTCGTATTTTGGCATGGATGCCTATTAATTTAACCGATTTGTTTGTCGTATATATTTTATATTTAGTTTTTCGTTGAAGCTATTTAGTAGATTAAGTGTTCAAATTAATGTCACCGCTAGCATCGTGTGGGAGTGCTGAATCCCCCCTCCCCGTCCCATTGGGTGGTGGATAAGAAAAGGCTTTTTAGATATGGGATGGATAGTACCGGGAAAACCAAATGCCCGGGACGAACCAAAACTAGCTTGGTGAATGGCACTAGATTCACCAATATCAAGTTGTAGCCGAAGAAAGGGCTTTGGAAAGGTACAGCGGAAACTGAATAAGTAGAAAAGTTTTCGCACTGCGGCGAGGAAAGAACACGAGACCTTACTACTATCTCTAGGACAATCATGATATTGCTATAAATATAACGAGTACGGGCGTCCTCTTAAATGGGACAGGGGTGCTAAGAATCTTCCGATCAGCCACTATCAAATAAGAAAAGATCAAACATACACAAAATAGGTGCATAGAATGCGTTCAAAACATGTACTAAGAAGGAAAAATACAAAACGCCATACAAAAAATAAAAATGTTAAACATCAGTATACTGGGATTTGGTAAAATAAGCTGTCCAGAATCTCAGAATACTCAGCATTATAATAGAGTGGCAATAACTGTAACACCGAATGTATCTAAGTCTATAAAAACTGTGCATACTTAGACTGAATAATCATAATAAAAATACAAACAAACATAGGAACTATGAACTTAATTCAAGCGTATGCCACTACGTCAATATGTAAAGCAGATATAATTGAACAATTATATAAACAACAGAAGATAACAAAATAAATATATTAATGGGCGACATAAATTCTAAAATTAGACAAGGAGAACAAGACAAGGCATCATAGGTAATTATGGCCTCGGAACGCATAATAAAAGAGGAAATTTTTGACAATTCTGCAGAGATAAGAAATTGGTAAACACCAACACATACTACAAACTACTGAAAGAACGCCTTTGCATTGTAGAAATTTACAGAGGATTTACAGGAAAGGATTGTTTATAATGAAATTAATTACATAGCCATAAACAAAGGATTAGAAAGATCATAAAATTTGTTAAGACATGCCCTGAGGCAGGGTTGTTATTGACTCAAATTAGACTGCGGTTTAGGAAAATATATAATAAGCCAAAAAGAATATTAAAATTGAACAGATAATAATTAAATAATCCGGAAATTTGTAAAAACGCTACAAAACAAATATAAGATCATCTCAACAATCAAAATGACAAAAAAGAAGCTATAAAAACACAGGTAAAACGAATAAAAAACATAGCCCTTAACATATAGGAAACAATACTCAAAAAAGAGACACGATTAAAAAGAAAAGATTAAAAAGAAAAAGATGACAGAAGAGATATTAGATCTTATAGATCAAAGAAGAAAATATAAAAATCAAAATCAACTAATGTACAATACAACTCAAAAAGAAATTATAAGAAAAATAAGATGTGCAAAAACAAAATGATACAATAAACAATGTTCAGGAACAGAAGAATATGATAAAAACATGATATATTTAACCTTCATAAAAAACTATATGAGGTTTCAAGACTAAAAATAAAGGTAAAAAGCAAAAGTTTAGAAAATGATAAAGGGACGATAACAGAAGAACACTAAAAATTGAAGTTATAAAAAATACATTTTAGAGCTATTTAATAATGATAGAAATACAGAACACAATGTGAGGAGTGTAAGAACGTGACCAGATATTATAAGAAGATAAAATAGAAAGAGTAATAAGAATATCGAAGAATGATAAAGCTCTTGGAATAAATGGATTAAAGAGTAAAATATTAAAAATTAAACATTGACAAATTTATTCAGTAAAGTCTACACTTACCAACGGATTGGTTAGAATCTACTTTAGTACAGCCCCAAAGAAAACTAGAGCTATTAAATGCAAATATGACCGCAACATAAGTTTAATGAATCATTTTCTGATAATATTTTTACGCGTAATTTATGGTAGAATATGCCAAAGAAGAGAGGAAAATTTAAATGGAAGAGTGGAAGAGACACCGAAAATTCTTTTTGGAGTACAAGTGCTATTCACCGATGTCAGAATGTCAACTCTGATGTGCATATATACCTAATCGACTTTGGAAAGGCTTTAGACATGGTATGAAACAACAAACTACTCCAAATCTTAAAAAAGTGAGAATTTACGATAAAGATTTGGGTATAATTGGTAACCTTTATTGGTGTCAAACGATCACAGTTAGAGTAGGATAACAACTAACAGAAGCAATATAAATAAAAAGTGGTGTCTATTAGGGATGTATATTAACACCTTTAGTCTTTAACTTGTACTCCAAAGATTTATTTAAGTAAGCTTTGCCCGATGTAAAAGAAGGAATCATAGTAAATGGGAAGATAATAGGCAATATAAGATATGCCGATGAATACCAATGAAGATGTGCAAACGCTTATGGAAAATATGGCTAGAAAAAGCAAAAAACGTTGGAAAGTAGAGGATATAAAAGTTGTAGCACTAAAATATTTAGATAAAAACTACCAAAATTAATAAAGACGGCGAGTTCAAAAAGGTAATAACTCCAATCTTAATATATTAGTTTGAAGCTTAGGTGATGCAAATCTAGAAAATAAAATAAGCGTATGAAAACAAAACTCTTATGCAGAATTGAAGGAATAAGAATAGGAAAAACGCGAAATAATGTAATCAGAAGTAATTTGTCAATTACATTAATACCAAACATAACAGGAAGATGGTTATGATTAAGAGGAGATAAGACTGTAGGAAGAGCACTTGAAGCACAAAAATTTGAAGAACAAAACGAAATGAAGGCAAGGAAAAAAATAGAGTGAAGAAGTTAGAACCCAGTTTTTAAGAAAAACCCGCGTTCAATTCCCGGTGCTCTCTGATGCCTGGCGGGTGGCCTACTCAGTCACTAAAAATAATTGAGTACCTGCGTTCATTTGAACAAGGGGTAATAATGGCGGTCGTCTTAGGCGCGGTGCTTGCCACATCGCCCCGCATCAGAGACGGTGCGCGACGACCGGGCAGAGAGAGCGAACGTATGAGAGCCTTAACCTCTCAGTTCGCAGGCCGTGCTCCCACGCGGGGCGTAGAGCCTTACCATTATTATTATTATTATTATGATGATAAATAAATATGTCATTTTTACATTTGAATGAATAAATAAAATGATTATTTTTGGCAAGTCAATTATGGAGAAAACCAATCCATTTGATTAACTAGGGCGTAAGTTATCTCTTAAATAAATAAATACAATGTATGCGGAAAAATTAATACAATAATTTTAAATAAATTTATAAATATTATTTATTAAGCACTTCCTATACCGAAATAAAATGAAATTTAGATTTACAGCTGTACTTATGTTTGTATTTATGACTAAAATTTTACAAACATTGTAACAGTCGTTCTAGTTTTGTGCGTCACATAGATAATGCTTTTATTTAAACCTTGTTTGCTCTAATGTGGTATTTGGTGTTATTTTAGTTTGTTTTGTCTTACTAGATACTTTATGGGTACAAAAATGTTGAAATATATACTGCACTTTTTGTTTATAAGATTTAGAATTACTTATCTGAGTTCTTTGATGGGCTGATTATTGAAAGAGTGCATTATATGATTATTGTATAATAATGAGTACAACTTTTTCAAATCTAATTCGATTTCATGCTTCTTTCGGTTTAGATGCACAATCCCTCTAATTTTTCTCCCTGTAATTTTTGAGTGGACAAATTTTTTGCGCATCGTTTACAAATAGAAGCAAAATGTGGAAATAATACAACTGTTGAACTACACGGTGAGTATCCAAATTTAAGGTTAGGTTTGAATTCATAAAATAATTGAACACGTGCTTAAATGATATTTTTAAAGTACTGATTGTATTGGATTAAATAATTACAGATTTTTGTAAATTCGCAGATTCTTTAGCGCGCTTACGACTATTTTTTGTACAAAGGTAAAGTTCAATTTACTGAAGTAGCACTTAATTCCATTCCAAAGGTCAATTTTAGCTTTTGTTTTACAAACGCTTGCGTAGACTTTTTTCGTATTTGTAAAAGTTCTTAAATTGCAGCAATTCGGGCACCAAAGATAGATTATCTGCCTGCTAACAAAAATTGCATCTACATAGTAGAAAATATTCGCAGCAAATTTGACGCAACGTGATGGAGTAAGAACATTAAGTGTCTGCTAAATGCGCAAGGTTGGGAAAACCTTAGAGGTAATAGTATAACTGTACAAAATTTAAAAAACAAAAACATAATATATCTTTCTAAAAACTTTTCCTATAATCGCAACTTGATTACATTTTTTGTATGTATATACGAGGCGCATTCATAAAGTAAGGGCCGTTTGGTCACAGAAAAAAATGTACTCATAAGAAACAAATTTTATTGTCATATTTAGTTAGGTACAATCTTACTTTACTTCTCTACATAATCGCCGTTCACTTCTAAGCATTTTTCGTACCGCTGCACCAGCTTCTTTAACCCCTCTGCATAGAAGCTTGCCGCCTGAGAGTTGAACCAGTTGATAACGGCGTTTTTGAGTCCGTCTTCGGTTTCAAAACGTTGTCCACCCAGCCACCGTTTAAAATGCAAGAAGAGGAAGTAGTCGCTAGGTGCAAGGTCGGGACTGTACGGTGGGTGGTCAAAGTTCCCAACGAAAATCTTGAATTTTCTCAATGGTTTTGCAGCAGTGTGAGGACGCGCGTTATCGTGGAGGAGGATTATGCCAGATGACAGTTTCCGCGGCGTTTGTTTTGATCGCACGTCTCAAGTGTTTGAGCGTTTCGCAGTACACGTCAGCTGTAATTGTTGTCCCACGTTCCATGAAATCAACCAAAAGAACACCGTCTTTGTCCCAAAACTGTAGCCATCAATTTTCGACTTGTGTACTGAGTTTGTTTAAACTTTTCGGTTTTGGTGAGGATGAGTGTCGCCACTGCATCGATTGCAGTTTTGTTTCTGGGTTGGCGTAGGATACCCACGTCTCGTCCCCAGTAACAATGTGAGAAAACAAATCATCTCCATTTTGTTGATAACGGCCAAAACTTTCGTCCACTAGACATTCTTTGCTCTTTGTGGTGGTCGGTGAGCATTTTGGTACCCACCTTGCACAATTTGCTGTATGCGAGGTTTTCTGTGACAATATTGTAAACAGTAGTGTCCAAGTTAAGAAATTTGTCAGCCAGGCCACTAATCGTCAATCGACGATCAGATCGTGCTTGGTCCACTTGTGAAACGATTTCATCAGTCTGGATACTGGGCCTGCCACTCCGCTCTTCGTCATGGACATTTGTTCGGCCATTTGTAAAATAACGGCACCATTGTCTAACCTTTCCTTCACTCATAACTGTAGGTTCGTAAACCAGGCATAACTCCGATGAATTTCAGCAGCCGACGATCCTTTTGCACATAAGAAACGAATCACAGAACGCACTTCACATCTTGGCGGGATCAACGATTTTCGCGGCCATTGTTCTTTGCATTCACTGACAACAATACAATTTCAGAATCAAAACAAATGACGCTGTAGCTTCGCAATGAGTCAGTAGATGGCGCTGCAGTGGTAAAACTGTGCTTCGAAGCGCCACTATTTATATACATGCAAACGGTTACTTTATGAATGCGCCTGTATTTTAAGTCTTCCACACTAATTTATTTTTTAATTTTTAATATCTTCTATCAATGTATGTATGCCGTAATTTCTCCTAGGTATCATTGGCGCCCTTTCATGGGCTTTTAATCCTTTTACTGGATTAGTGCCTTTAGTTGTGATTTCCGTTTCATATGTCCTTGCTTGATTTTGCTTTTACTACTATTTTCTTCCATTCTTTCCTGTTGGTCGTGGTCCGTCTCTAATTTACTACGTTCATTCTTCTTAAATCTCCCAATACTTCATCCTTCCATCTATTTTTGGGTTTTCTTCGTGGTCTTGTCTGTTCTGGTTTCCACTCGATTATTGTCTTTATCATTCTATTTCTATCCGTTCTTTCTATATGCCCTAGCCATCTTATTCGCTGTGCTTTTATTTCCCTGACAATGTCTTCTCCTTTCAGTTCTTCTTCTATTTCCTTATTTTTCCTATTTTTATTCTATATTCGTTGTCTCCTATTTTCACTAGGTCCTAGGATCTTCCTCATAATTTTTCTTTCGAGAATACGCAGTTGTTCCTCCTCTTTGTTCGTCATTCTTATCGTCTCTGCTGCATATATTATTGTGGGTCTTATTAGTGTTTTGTATACTCTTATTTTTGTTTTTTCCGTGATTTTCCGGTCTTTCAGTAATGGTTTATAAATGTTGAATAATTTAAACCCTCGGTGAATTCTTCCTTTTATATCCTGGTCTCTGTTATTTTTGTTGTTTATTTCCGTTCCTAGGTATGTGAATGTTTGTATTCTCTCAAATTTGTGACTTCCGATTTTGTATTGGTTTTGGTTATCTCCTTTTCCTCGTTTGCAGCACATGTATTTTGTTTTCTTTTCATTGTATAGACCTCTTGCTTTTGCTTCTGTTTCGATTGTGTTAAGTGTTTGTTGTAGTTTATTTTGCTTCTTGGGACTATTACTAAATCATCCGCATATGCCAAAATTTGCATCTCTTTGTTCACAATTGTGCCTGTTTGGTCTGTTTTTTGTATGAGGTTCTCTAGTGTTATGTTGAATAGGTTGGGTGATAGTCCATCTCCTTGTCTTACCCCTAAGTTGGTTTAAAAATATTTTGTGTTCCCTTCTTGTAATTGTACTGTCGCTTCTGAATTCTCCATCGTCATTTTAGTTAGTCCTATTAGTTTCGATGGATTTCTCTCATATCCTTTAATATTTGTGGTCTTTTAATTTGGTCAAAGCTTTTTGAAAGTCTATGAATAAGAGATGTAATTCGATATTGTATTCGTACGCTTTTTCTATTATTTGGTTGATGATATGTATGGCGTCTACTGTTGATCTGCCTGGGCGGAATCCACATTGATAGTCCCCGATTTTATTTTCCGTATGGATACTTAACCTCTGTTGTAATATACATGTGAAAATCTTGTATGTTGTGTTGAGGAGCGTGATTCCCCTATAGTTATTGCATATTTCTGGGTCGCCTTGTTTATATATCGGTATGATTCTTTCCTTTTCCCAGTCTTTTGGCATCGTCTCTTCATTCCAGATTGCTGTTATTAGTTTGTGTATTGTTTTGTGCAGTTCTTTCTTTCCATATTTTATCATTTCTCCGTTTATTTCATCTACACCCGGGCTTTTACCATTTTAAATTCTTTTTATAGTTTTTTCCACTTCCTCATAAGTTGGTTCTTTGTCTATGTATTCATTTCTTTCATTTACTATTTCCCTTTGCTCTCCATCTTCTTCCCTGAATAGTAGGCTTTGATAATATTCTCTCCATATATCTTTAATCTTTTTTCCTTCATAGTATGTTTGTCCTTGTTTATCTTTCATTCCTCTTCTCTTGATTGGGTAGTTTCTTCTTGTCTTTTTTATGTTTTTGTACATCTCTCTAGTACAGTTGTGTCTTCTATTGGTTTCTATTTCCTCTATTTCTTGATCTATCCATTCTCTTTTTTTCGTTTTAAATACTTTGTCTGCTTTTTCTTTATCTCTTTATATTTTTTGTGGTCTTCGTTCTTTCCTGTGTTTATCCATTTCAATCTAGCAATATCACTATCACATAGATGATTTAATTTTTAGCAAGAATTTTTATTGAAATTCCATATTTGTTGTTAATGTGCTGTTCTAATTGACATACGGTGTCTTTTTTCACCAAGACTGGGATAGATAACTACATCTCAATTTTCATAGAACTTTTAGTATTTCTTCTGTCAAAAAAGTGATTGATCATAAACATCCTCCGTTTTGAAATATATAATTCAAAGATTTTGGAAAATGTTAACCATATTAGCAATTCGTGATTTATGATAAGATAGTTTTAATGCAAAAAAACTTAAAAAGTTTGCATTTTAAAACTTCAACTTGTGTCTCAGTAAAGCCAAAACGTAATGGCATCATTCAAAAGCCCTATAAAACATTTTCTTCCAATAAAGATCAAACCACAAGTTCTACTGCTTTGTATTACATATGTAATCCTGTTGCATACGAAGACGGAAGTGAATTTTTGCAAAGCTATCTTTAAAGTCTTTGGTGTGGAACACTACGGTAAGGGTATAACGCCCCACGTGGGAGCATGGCCTACAAACTGACATCTCTGATGCGGGGCGATGTGCCAAGCACGGCGCCTTATTGCTCCTTGTATGAGTAAACACAGATACTTAATTATTTTAGAAACTAAATGTAGGCCATCCGTCAAACATCAGAGAGCATCGAAGAATGAACCGGGATTCGTCAACATCGCAGCCTGCCGTTCAACCACGGGAACACGAATTTGATTATTAATCTTGTATTTGAAATAACCGAAATGTTACAACGACACCCTGCAGTTGGTTCTGTTATAATTTCAAGCTTGTCTGTTAAAGTAGTTTGTTTGGGTATATTATCAGAAGGTAATGGGATAGTGCTAATAGACAGTTATGTAGCTTTTGAAATTTTAGAGAATTACACTTACTTAATTTGTTTTGTTATATTCATTAACATTTTAAAAGAGTGTTGATAGACATTTTATTTAAATAGTTTTGTCATCTGTATTTTGCATACAAAATGGAAAATTACGTTGCTAACTCTAATGGAAAATTGCAAATAAATTAATTTTTGTTGTTGAATAAAACATACAAACTCCATGTAATTGTGTCCAAACTACTTTCCTAGTATTTTGTAGTATCTGTTTTAAGGGTTGTGGTGCTTCTCATGCAACAATTAAAAGCGATTTGTCTAAAACACCAAGTCTAATAATATATATAAAGATGCATGTAGCTTTTTATTATTATTTTAATAACGAATCTGTAAAACGTAGAACAATATTAACTATAAATTATTCCACCTTGAACATCATATCTATTTTTAATGTGTTTTCTAAACGATTCGGCTGCCATGAATACTTGACCAGGCGATAATAATTAATATTTACATGAAATCCATTCAATTATTATAAGCTGATGTAGACAATCAGCTTTCAATATGTATATTGGTTGCAAATGATTTTAAAAATAAATGTAGTGCAACTGAAAATCTTACTAATAACAAAATCAATAGAGATAAAAGTCATTTTTTTATAGTGATAGTGCAGAGATAAGTACGCTAATATTAAGGCTCTAAATACACTTACTGTTGAAGATCCATAAAAATTAAATCGTTAGAGTTGTCAATGGTAAAGGATACAGAATTAATGATTTTCATCTTTTTGTTGTCTCCATTTTTTCCTTTAACGGGCTGAAGGTCAGCAAGGCAATTTAAACTTTGTTTATTGTTAATATAAATAATTCCAAGCCAAGTCGCACCCTTAGGTTTCGGAACCAGACCGCCCTTCTTCTTGCTGTACCTTTCCTTTTTCTTATCTTTCATTGCATTCCGAAGCATAGTATTAAATTTAGCTGTTCTTTTTTAGCTCTGGTAGCACCACATCTTAAATTCGACAAGGCGTTTCACATCTGTTTGTTTTTAATCGAGTCAATTTAATAAGCAAAACGTTGAAAGCTCGAAATTTTAGCGGGTACACGTATCGAGTCATTCCAAAGCGCATTCGATTCGTAAGAGCCTCAGAGAAAAATGTCACCACATATTTGTTTGTTATAATGCGAAAGTGCATTTGAGCACGCAGAAAGTGCATTTTATTGATGAGCTTTTTTGCAAACCCTGAAGAATATTGTATTTCTCGCTTAATATTTGCCAAAATAAGCTCATTCTCATTAGTTGGAGGTTTTTGGGATCGCTGATCACGAATATGATACTTAGAAAGTGCCCCGAAGCACTTGGGGGGGTGGGGGGCATAATTCTGTGTTGTTTGTTTTCCGAGTTTAAATTGTCTAAATAAGGGTTTTGGGTCGCTGATCATGCATATGATGTTTAGGAATTGCTGCTCAGATTCACTTTGGGGTGGGGTGGGGGGGGCATAATTTTGGGGATGGGGAAGATTTTGGGAAACCAGCTCAAAGTTGTTTGTTTTTCGAGATTAAACTGTCTATATTTGATAGCACTTTTCTTAAAATTCGGCAGTTTCTGATTCAGCACAGATATTTTTTTAGCCTATGGAAAATGAATATATATTTGGAAGATTATTATTGCAATGAAGAAGATTGATTGTAGAAATTTAATCATTGTAACGTTTTTCTTTACAAATCTGTTGCTCAAAATTGCTTTATGAAAATTTTAATTTACTTTGATAATAGAGAAAGGCTAAAAAACCATATAAAGTTTAAATTTGAATATATTTTACTACTTTTGATTTTTATACTTGAATAGAACCTTGGAGACCAGTTTTTAAACCTTAAAAACCTTTATTTATTTAATACTGTTGAAACTTGAACACTGATAAGGTTGTCTGTGTGTTTTCGTAATAACATCTAAAAAATGCTTTTTAAAAATAATTTAAATTAAATTATACTCAAATGAAAAAATTGCCCTAAGCTATCCTTTCCCCAAAGTTCCCCAGGGCATTTTCTAACTTCGGTGCGTTGAAGTTTAATTTTAGAACCAACATCGTTATCAGAGATCCCAAAAACTCTTATTCAGAGTGTTTAAACTCGAAAAACAAACAAATTTCAGATTATTTCCCAAAATCGTCCCCATCCCCAGGATCCATTGCGTATTGGGGCACTTTTGAAGCATCAGGTTCGTGATCAGCGACCCCAAAAACCTCTGAGTAACTAAAATGAGCTTATTTTGACCAATATTAAGCGATAAATAGAATATTCTTTTGGGTCTGCAAAAAGCTCATCAATAAAATACATTTTTTGCGTGCACAGATGCACTTTCGCATTATAGCAAAAAAATGTGTGGTAAAATTTTTTTCCAAGGCTCTTACAAATCTAATGCGCCTTGGAACATCTCGACATGTGTACCCGCTAAAAATTTCGAGATTTTTTAGTAATTTGCCTCGACTATTTAAGGTTCATGACTCTGCACAATACAATAATATGGAGAAAGTTTAACGTCTGGCTTTTAGCTAAATGTTGTTCTTTATTTTATTAAAAGCATTCCTCAATTTTTCAATGCTTCAAAGCATCCAGTTATTTAGAGCAATTAACTTTTTGAATATAGGTATTTCAAATATTTAAAGTTACCCTAGTATTTGAATTTATTATGGGTTACAGTAGGTCCTCATTGTTTCAACAAGGTGTAAGTTTACTGTGTTAACTGCAATGACTACTGCGTCATCAGCTTAACGTATATTATTCATAGGCTGGAAATTTATTATGACTCAGGTCGATTCTCCGCTAACACGCAACCTAGGCGAGAAGTAACTTCTAAAGGTAGATTATTATTATTAAGGTTAGATAACAGGGATTAAATATTTAGTCAGGTTCCTATATAATTTGGTTAGGATTTGACAAAAGTCTGATAAGGGCAGGCTTTCCGGGTTTGTAAACGGATGGTAGGTCAAATATTTCTGGATGGAGGCGCGGATGTTACCCTCACTCTCTTACGTCCAGGTAACGGTAACGAGTGCAAGGAAGCAGGCCACTGCATTAATTTGAGCCGATAATTTTAGTATCGCTAGACTCGTCTTGAATTGCTTGTTTTAATAATATATAAAATGTTGGCAGAGCAGTTTTTCGGAATTGTTCTGTCTTTCACCTTTGTTATGGTGTTTCTTTCCGTATTGTTCAATCTTAACACATCGTTCTGTTAAACATTTTCCTCTCTTGTTTGATTTTCTAGCTGATAGTATTACTTTTTTATATCCCATTTTGCGTTTATTTTTACGTCTTTCAGTTATATGGTTATTATAGTCATCCACTGTTTTTTGTTTTCTAGGGATTAAAGTATCTTTTGTGCGATTGCTATAAATGCTCTTTCCAACATTGGCTTTAAAGTCACTCACTATAATTATGAATTTTTTTTTAATTTAAGAATTATTTAACCCCACTGTGTCTATGGTTAGTGTTGTTGTTTTCAACTTAGTATATTATGTTGTTTTTAGTGCCTGATCAATGTGCATCACTTACGCCTAGAATATCAATATTAAGACGTTCGATTTTAGCTACAGTACTGTTTAATTTCTGACATTCTATATAATAATTCTCATGGTTAACTTAAACATTCTCGATGTTTTTTTGGATTGGGGGTTAATAAGTGTGTGTTCTTTCTAACTGTTGTGGTTTTACGACGTTCGTGACCGCCCTCCGCCCCTTTCGGAAATTTGAAAGGAACTATTAACTCAGTTTAATCGTAATGGCATCATTCAAAAGCCCTATAAAACATTTTCTTCCAATAAAGATCAAATCACAAGTTCTACTGCTTTGTATTACATATGTAATCCTGTTGCATACGAAGACGGAAGTGAATCTTTAAAGTCTTTGGTGTGGAACACTACGGTAAGGCTCTAACGCCCCACGTGGGAGCATGGCCTACAAACTGACATATTAAGGCTCTTATATGTTCGCTCGCTCTCTCTCTGTCTCTCTCTGCGCACCATCTCTGATGCGGGGCGATGTGCCAAGCACGGCGCCTTATTGCTCCTTGTATGAGTAAACACAGATACTTAATTATTTTAGAAACTGAATGTAGGCCATCCGTCAAACATCAGAGAGCACCGAAGAATGAACCGGGATTCGTCAACATCGCAGCCTGCCGTTCAACCACGGGAACACGAATTTGATTATTAGTCTTGTATTTGAAATAACCGAAATGTTACAACGACACCCTGCAGTTGGTTCTGTTATAATTTCAAGCTTGTCTGTTAAAGTAGTTTGTTTGGGTATATTATCAGAAAGTAATGGGATAGTGCTAATAGACAGTTATGTAGTTTTTGAAATTTTAGAGAATTACACTTACTTAATTTGTTTTGTTATATTCATTAACATTTTAAAAGAGTGTTGATAGACATTTTATTTAAATAGTTTTGTCATCTGTATTTTGCATACAAAATGGAAAATTACATTGCTTACTCTAATGGAAAACTGCAAATAAATTAATTTTTGTTGTTGAATAAAACATACAAACTCCATGTAATTGTGTCCAAACTACTTTGCTAGTATTTTGTAGTATCTGTTTTAAGGGCTGTAGTGCTTCTCATGCAACAATTAAAAGCGATTTATCTAAAACACCAAGTCTAATAATATATATATATATATATATATATATATATATATATATATATATATATATCACTTTCTAAGTACCATATTCGTGATCAGCGAGCCCAAAACCCCAACTAATGAGAATGAGCTTATTTTGGCCAATATTAAGCGAGAAATAGAATATTCTTTAGGGTCTGCAAAAAGCTCATCAATAAAATGCATTTCTGCGTGTACAGATGCACTTTCGCATTATAACAAAAAAATATGTTGTAAAATTTTTTTCGAAGGCTCGTACAAATTGAATGCGCCTTGGAACATCTCGACATGTGTACCCGCTAAAAATTTCGAGCTCTTTTAGTAATTTGCCTCGACTATTTAAGGTTCATGACTCTGCACAATACAATAATATGGAGAAAGTTTAACGTCTGGCTTTTAGCTAAATGTTCTTTATTTTATTAAAAGCATTCCTCAATTTTTCAATGCTTCAAAGCATCCAGTTATTTAGAGCAATTAACTTTTTGAATATAGGTATTTCAAATATTTAAAGTTACCCTAGTATTTGATTTTATTATGGGTTACAGTAGGTCCTCATTGTTTCAACAAGATGTAAGTTTACTGTGTTAACTGCAATGACTACTGCGTCATCAGCTTAAGGTATATTATTCATAGGCTGCCAATTTATTATGACTCAGGTCGATTCTCCGCTAACACGCAACCTAGGCGAGAAGTAACTTCTAAAGGTAGATTATTATTATTAAGGTTAGATAACAGGGATTAAATATTTAGTCAGGTTCCTATATAATTTGGTTAGGATTTGACAAAAGTCTGATAAGGGCAGGCTTTCCGGGTTTGTAAACGGATGGTAGGTCAAATATTTCTGGATGGAGGCGCGGATGTTACCCTCACTCTCTTACGTCCAGGTAACGGTAACGAGTGCAAGGAAGCAGGCCACTGCATTAATTTGAGCCGATAATTTTAGTATCGCTAGACTCGTCTTGAATTGCTTGTTTGAATAATATATAAAATGTTGGCAGAGCAGTTTTTCGGAATTGTTATGTCTTTCACCTTTGTTATGGCGCTTCTTTCCTTATTGTTCAATCTTAACACATCGTTTTGTTAAACATTTTCTTCTCTTGTTTGATTTTCTACTTGATAATATTACTTTTTTTATATCCTATTTTGCGTTTATTTTTACGTCTTTCATTTATAGGGTTAAATATTGCTATAGTCATCCACTGTTTTTTGTTTTCTAGGGATTAAAGTATCTTTTGTGCGGTTGCTATAAATGCTCTTTCCAACTTTGGTTTTAAAGTCACTCACTATGATTATGACTTTTTTTAATTTATGAATTATTGAACCCCACTGTGTCTATGATTAGTGTTGTTTTCAACTTAGTGTATTATGTTGTTTTTAGTGAGGCATTTATCTGTGCCTGGTCAATGTGCATCGCTTACGCCTAGAATATCAATATTAAGACGTTCGTTTTTAGCTACAGCACTGTTTAATTTCTGACATTCTATATAATAGTTCTCATAGTTAACTTAAACGTTCTCGATGTTTTTTTGGATACTTATGACCGATTGGGAGTTAATAAGTGTGTGTTCTTTCTAACTGTTGTGGTTTTACGACGTTCGTAACCGCCCTTCGGAGATTTGAAAGAGGAACTATTAACTCAGAAATATATAATCGTAAACATTAGCAAAATGATTGTACTATGACTATCCAATTTGGCACCTTTAATGCAGTGGTTACTTGTTTACTTCTGGATTCTTCTACCGCTGGTCACTTAATGCTCATTTGCTTTTTGGGGTGAGTTATCCCCCAAGAACAAAGAATTTATTAACTTATTTTAAAAAATATTGAGCAATTGTTGCTCAAAATTTTGGCCTTCAGTGTTGGGTCTTGTTAATTGTAACCATCAAAACAGAAATGAAACACTAATTTATAATAGCAAAATATGAGGTAAGCACCAGTAATAATAGAAATAGAGTAATGTAATGTAAGATTAAAATTAAAATTTGGTAATCAAATTTAGGGAAAAGGACGCAGTGTAAACGTAGAGGATTATACTAGTTTATTACAGAAATTGTGCAATATTATAAAAACATAAGTGTCTAACTGAGTCGAACTATCCGCTTTTGCACGATAACGCCCTTATTCATAAATTTGTGGTTCCCAAAATTACTGCAAAGCACCGTGGTTTTGAAAATCTCCTTTACTTACGTTCAAGGTGGAAAATTTGACAACCATACTTAAGAGACTGTTTTGGAGAATTTGCAAATACAAATTTAGTATTTTTTCAACAATATTTAAATGTAAAATAGGTTGATATACATGGATATTATACCCTTAGAACATAATTGAGCCAAAACTTAGCCCCTACTTCGTACTTTTTTGTGGAGATGTGAAAAGTTATTTAACTCCTCTACGTGAGGCTACTCATTAAAACTACACTTCTATTTCCACAGTAATGTCCGGCCCAAAATCTCTTTCGCATTACTTTGGTAGAAATCCGCTTTGTGCGTATCCCCCATGGGTATCTTCTTATTTAATTCTATCTTTTCAGTTGTGGTCGATTTATTCACTCGTTTATACATGTGTCTGTCTGGTTTTTCATATAACCCTCATTTTTCTTTGCGCAAAATACTCGCTCTACAAATCCTGGTATTGCGTTCCCCTGTTCTTTGCTTAACATCGTCTCGTCTATTACATTTTAGAGTGATCCTTATTCCATTTATTATGTTTATCGCCGCCACGCTTCAGTTCGTTGAGGACACACGAAGAACGTGTGCTCACTGTCGTCTAGGTCTCCGCAGCATGCACAAACTGGTGTCCGAACCTTTCGGGTTTTGTATGGATAGTATCGGAAATATCCATGTCCGGAAATGAGTTGCGCTAGATAAGAATTTATCTCGTAAAGCGCCTCTTAATCCACCGAACAAATCTAACAACTAACATGAACTTTCACCGTTCGTTCGTCTCGCCTCTACATCGTTTCTGCCACTCGAGCATGGTCTTGCTACTCTCTTCCTTAGCCGATTTCGCTCGAGAACGAGTAGAAATCACCAGGACCGCTGCCTTGGGGACCACTCTAAAGACTCTCCTATGCTGTTCCATTATGGTGCACTTTTGATATTTGTTTTTCTGCAAGATCCCAGTCCACACTTCCGCTCTATAGAGGAGTATGGAGTAGCTTTCCTGGTCATCTACCTTGGGCTCTGCTGTTCAAACTGCCGTTTTATCCGATTTGATCTCCGTCGGTTTCGTTATCACCTTTTCCGCATCTACGTTTATTCCGACTATCGTGGGTCATCTCTGTCTTGTCAGCATTACGATTTCCGTTTTTGCTAGCGCTAGTGGCAAGCCGTATTCTGTCATCCACCGATTCACATTCCTCATGACCTCGTTCAATTTAAGCTAGGCTATCTCCGTGTTACGAACAATGATGGCAGCGGCAACGTTATCGGCATAGTTCACCAAAGAGGCATAATCTGTCACCTTTAGTCCAAGTAAACTGTTGTATAGCGTATTCCAGAAGTCTAGACTCAAAATGGACCCTTTCGTCACCTCAAACGTGACAGATCTTGTCTTTCATCCCTCGTCAGTCTCATATAGAAGGTGTCAGTCACTCAAGTAGTGTTGTACATCTGCAACAGTATCTCCGACCGCCGCAAAGCAATTATTCTAAGAATTTCTGCTGGTCCTGGTGCCTTGTCGCTTTTGAGCGAGGACACAGCCTTAAGGAGCTCGTCTTTGGTAAAAACGGGTACCTCGTTCATCTGGCATATGTAGTTTATTCTTCGTTTTGGTGGGTGCTATGGAAAGCGACCGTTGATTACGTTCTCTACCTCGCGCGCGCTCATAAGTTTTATCGGTTTCATTTTCCTAGTTTATGAGTCACAATCTTGTAGTCCAATCCCTCAGGATCTGTGTCAATTTCTGCGCACAACTTCCTACAGCAGCAAACTTTGTTGTGTTTTATGGCATTTCGCTAGGAAGAGCTAATACTTCAGGTCTATATCGAGCGCGCTTTGCATTTCTTCTGAGTCTTAGGCATTCCTTGAATAGTTCACTATTTCATCTGTCCACTAGTAAGCCGGCTGTCGTAGATCACGCGACATAGCTACATCACATGCACGCGTGATCAAAGCTGCTGTACGGTCAACAAGGACTTCCACTCTTTTCCGTTCGTCTAGTTCCCGCGTTAGTTTATCGGAACTCTGCGAATGTCTCGCGGGACGCAGCCTTGGTGCTGGGTTAGGCGCTTGTCCACCCGTTATTATGTAGATGATGTACTAGTGATCGCTACCAGTATACTCTTCAGTACCTGCCAATTTTGGATTGTTCTTGTTGTTTCCTCAGAGGCAAAGGTTACATTAGGTATAGGGTTGCTAAACCCTGATCTGTTGATTAGCACCATATCCTTGTTCATAACCAGAAGTCCAAGCCTCGCCGCCATGTTGAGTAGTATCCTGTCCCTTATGTTTGCTTCAGGTGTTTTCCACTCGACTGCCTTCGTTTACCTTGTACTTACCGCAATCCATGTAGATACATTTAAATTATAATAAACCTTATAAAATTTATTAGATTTTATTTAAAACGCAAAAATATAGAATTATTTGAAATAACTATTTTTTTGCTTTTTTTAAAATTTTGCAGTAGGATTTTATAAAATACTTTTATGTGATATACAATACTTAGGGTATAAATATTAAGGAAGTTGTTTTTATGTTTTATTTTTTAAGCACAAAACCAGCCGGTATTGCTTTGATTTAATTATATATACGTTTACCACATGTAATCTTTGATTTTAAGAAATAAATTTATTTTACTTAGAAGTTACAACGCCACTCGTCACACCAAGTATGCAAATACTTATCGTCGTGTCCTACATTTAGGGTTAAATTCCCTAAAAGATAGATTGCGACGCTGGTTCCTCCAGCGAACAATGTTCCTTGACCGTATCCCCCATTGTGGGCACGATAAGCTCTCGCAAGATTGCCATTCAGGCGGCCTGTAATTTAATGCTGCATCCTTGGATATCGCGACAGAGTAATTACACTAATGTAGTCACTAGTCAGAACTAATGATGATTGATCAAAGCTCGGACTAGAGAAGTTGCAGCGCGCCCGCCCGCTCGCCGGCCGGGGTGTAAATTCGCTCCGAACGGGTGAAGTTGCGGCGCCTAAATTATTATTATTACGTCTTCCGCAAGATTGATCTTCCAAAGCTAATATTTCCAAAATCCATTAATTCTCGAGCACCCCGCACGCTTCTTGCTACTTTTTGGCTTTATTGGGCACTATTGAGCTTTCGGGCCCTCGGGAACATTTCTATTACGGCCGACAAAAGCGTCGAGAGGCATCTTAAAATGTGCCGCATTGTCATGTTATAAATCTTATTTTTGGTGTGCTTTTCAAGTAAATTATTAGGTTTCATGTTGCATCAATCTTGAAATATTTACAATTTAATAATTTTATAGTGGTTTCTATTTTCCATTTATTGAACAACTGATTGTTAAATCTGAGGCATTCTGCATGCCGCCGCTGTGTTTTAGGGTCATTTAGAACTTTCTTCCACTTTGACAATACTGAAAATGTGGTTTGGAAGTTTTAAAAATGAAGATTTTAATCTAGACCGTCGATTAGTTTTGGTATTAATGTTACATTTAAATGTAAGATACCCTAATGGTAATAAATAAAAAAATTGCTGAGAATTCGAATATTATTAATGCGTCTGTATTATATATGAAATAACTAAAATCATTTCCAAACGCGATATGTACATACTTTTTTTGACTTTTAGCTCCTCTTTGCGACCATTTCTAGCTTAAATATAATGAAAGCTAGGTTAGATTACTGATATACATTGATTAAAATTAATAGCAACATCTTTGAGAATTTAGAACCGGTTTATTACGATTATAAAATACTTATTTAATTTGATCTCTTATCACCCGACTAAACAATCATAGCGAAGTAAGAAAGACAATCTAACAACACCAAAAGCTGAAAAGGTTATCGTCCATACCTTTGCATTTTTATATATTTCGGTAATGTAAAATAATTTAAACGGCAAGTTCTTTAGCTTCGAAAACCCCTTTAAAAACCACCCCATTTTAACGAAAAAAGAATCCAACAGTACATTAAGTACCATGAATCTATTCTAGAAAATGATTTTCGCTAACAAATCATTTCTTTAAAATATCAAATAAAATATTTTATTAAAGTACCCTACATCTTTGCTTGTAGTGGGTATGTTGTCACTGTGAGGAATATTTAGAGAGCACCGTGGATTAGATATAAGTAAGTTCGGAATAATTGGGATCAGCTGTTATTCGCACAATTAAAAATCTGGATCGAATTTATATTATTACTACTATCTAAGGAACACTTAATAATCTGTCACTTAAACAAATTTTCTGTATTGTAACCAAAATTTTAAACCGCTCTTGCTAAAAATAATACTTAATTGTTTTTAAAGTTTGAAACTGTGTTATGTGAGATGACGTATTGTAGCTTTGCTTCTATTCTTTTATTTTTAATTGTACTTTTATTGTCCTCAAGTATGAAATATTTAATATTTAATCTTTTTAGAAATTGAAAATCTTAAATAATTGATCGCACAATATAGCAATTTTTATTATCGAAACTCATACCACACATATATCTTCTGTAAAATACAGAAATATACATTTTTAAGGTATTTCGGTGGTTTATTACCTTTAAATATTTGTTATCTGTGTATTAACGTTAGTCGTCCCTTTTCGAGATATCAATCTTAGTGTAACCAAAGTAAAATTGTTTTTATTTGATGAGATACGTAAGAAATTGTAAAGTGAACTATTTGTCTACTATCTTCTTCTTCTTTCTCGTTTCCCATTTATGCCTCACGGCGTTCGGCCCCTTATCCATTCCCTATAGGGTTTCCTCTCTCTTGCCATTCTTTTTACCTCTTCCATATTTTTTCCTCTTTTCCTAGCCGATAGCCTCACATTGCCTTCCCATTGTATTCGGGGTCTGCCTTTAGTTCTTCTTCCCTCCATTCTTGTCTCCATTATCAGTTTCGGGTATCTTTCGATGTTCATGCGGTGCACGTGTCCGTACCACTGTAATTGTTTGTTCTCAATTTCGTGGACAATTGGGTATTGGTATAGTTCCTCCCTTATGCTGTTGTTTCTTATCCTGTCCCTTTTAGTCTTTCCCAGAACTCTTCTGAGGTATTTCATCTCTGATGCAGTTATTTTTGACCTATGTTTATCGGTTATTGCCCATGTTTCTGCTCCGTATATCAGAGTCGGGGTGAATATTGTTTTAAATAGGTGCATTTTTGCCTTGGCGCTTATTTCTTCTTTTGCTATGATGGAGTTGTTTATCTGATAATAAATGTTATTTGCTTTGTTTATTCTATTGTTTATTTCGTCATCTATCCTTCCATAATTTTTTATATATGCGCCTAAATATCCATATTTTTCAACATATTGTAGCTGAGTTCCATCCAGGAAAATGGGTTCTTCTATTTCTTTTTTGTTGTTCTTCTTGATATGTAGTATTTTACTTTTTTGTGTGTTTATTTCCATTCCCTTTTCCTCGAGGTATCGTTTCCATATATTTATGTTGTGTTGTAGCTGTCTTGTGTTTGTTGCATTACCAGGATGTCGTCCGCATAAATTAGGTCTTGTATGTTTGTAGGATTCATATTATAATACCCTAATATTGATTTTCCAGTTTCATTTTTTGTTTTCCTTATTATACTGTTCATGAATACTATGAACAGTAAAGGGCTTAGGCTATCCTCTTGTTTTATACCTTTCCCCATTTATTCTGACTATTCCTATTGTTCTTTATTCATGCTCTTTATTATTCTTGTCAATTTGGGTCTTGCTTGTAATTCTTCCAGGGCTTTCCACATTTGTTCTCTCTGCGCCTGGTCAAAAGCGGCTTTTAGATCTAGAAATGCTAGAAACATGTCTCTCTTCTTGTCTATCATTTTGCTGATGATTAGCCTAATAGTGTGTATGTGGTCTTGCGTCTGTTTACCTGGGCGAAAAGCGGCTTGTTCGTCTTCTAGTTTTTCTTCTAATTCGGCTCTCAGTCTCTTTTATATTATTTTGGAGTATATCTTTGAACTCACTGATGACAGGCATATAGCCCGGTAGTTTTCACAGTTTGTGGTGGCTCCTTTCTTATGTATGGGTATTATTATATTTTTTTATCAATCCCATGGGATCGTTTCCGTTTCCCATGCTTGTTGAAGGATTATTTTCAGCCACTTCATTACTATATCTCCTCCCTTTTTTATTAATTCTGGGGCGATATCATCTGTCTTTGCTGCTTTACCGTTTCTCATTGTTTTTACCGCCATCCTGATTTCTTCCTCTCTTATATTTTCTTCTTCTTCCTGATCTTCCTGTTCTAGCGTTGTTTGCTGTTCTTCTTGTATTTCTCTATCTGTTTCTTGATCATTGGCCTCCAGGTTATTTTGGAATTTGTTTTCGTAATGTCTTTGCCAGACTTCTAGGACTTCTTTGGTTGTTGTTGCTATATCTCCCTTTTGGTTTGTTATATTTCGTGTTGGTTTTGCTTGGTTTTCTTTTAGCCTTTTTATTACGCTCCAGAATTGTTTTTGGTTCTCTACATAGTTTTCTTCTATTTTTCTTCCAAACTCCTCCCATGTAGTTGTTTTTGCTACTTTTACTGCTTCTTTGGCTTCATTTCATTTCTGATAGTAATGTATTTTGCTTTATTCTGTGTTAGTTCCTTTGAAGATTTGGCATGCTTCTTTTTTCTCTTTAATCTTTTGTTTTACGTCTTGAATCCACCACTTAGTCTTCTTTTGTTTGTTGTGCTTGATCTTTATTTCGCATATTTCTTGGGCCGTTTGTTGTAGGGTTCTCTTAAATAGGTTCCGTCTTTCCTCTATGCTCCATTGTTCTTGTTGGTTCTCCTCTAGTTTTAGTGCGTTTAGTTTCCTTGCTAATGTTTGCTCGTATCTTTTTTTCGTCTGGGGGTTTTCCAACTCTGTTATTTTTCTGCCTATATAACTTTTCTCGATTACTCTTGTAGGTTTTGTGATTAGGGTGTCTGTTACTAGGAGTCTGTGATTCGTAGATAGTTCTGCTCCTCTTATTATTTTTACGTCCTGTAGTGCGTGTCTCATTCCTTTGGTTATTAGGATATAATCGATTACCGATTTGTGTCCTAGTTTTATGGATGTTTTTATGGTTATACCATGTGTTTCCAATTAACAGCTGATTTGTTATGCAGAAGTCGTTGTTATTTAGTTCGTCGTTTATTCCATAGCTACCCATTGTTCCATATCCTATTTCTTTGTTATTCCCTATGTGGGCATTCCAGTCCCCCATGAGTATTACGCGTCGGTTCTTGGTCTGCATGTTTTCTAGGGTCCTTTGTAGCTGTTCGTAAAAGTGTTCTTTATCATTTATAGGGCATAGACCTGGATGACCCCTGTTTTTTCCTGTAATTGTATATCCATTGTAATTATCCTCGAGCTTACTGCTTCCCAGATAATGACTCTTGTTTCCAGTTCACAACTAGTAATATCCCTACTCCCTCTGTTGCTCTTCGTTCTACATGGGATCCTGCGTATCTTAGGGTATATCCTTTGTCCAGCATCTTCCTGCCGCTCCCCTTTTCTTTGTTTCTGCTAGTCCTAGAATATGAATTTTGTACTTTTGCATTTCTTCTGTCACTTCTATTTATTTTTCTGTCAGCGTGGTAATTTTCCATGTTCCAAGTCTTATTCCGTTTCTAGCTTTTGGTCGTCTTTGTTGGTTCCATCCTATTCCGAGGCTTCTCTTATTTGTTTTATCCATTTTATTAATTTGTGAGGTAAATCTTCGCGTCTAATCCATCCATATCCAACTCATATTTCTTAGTCCCGCATGTCGAATTTCTCTGAATCTTATTAGCAAGTTATATAGAATGGATGATTGGTCCAACGTCTCGCTTATGGTCCATTCGGACCGACCTTTATCCGTATCCTTGAACGGGGTCCTTACAGGGTGCTATCAGCCGGGTCAGCTGAACCCTGTTTTCTTCTAGGAGGTGTTACTCCTCCATCACTCCCCATTCATCCTGGCTTGTGACAGGCAGAGCCTGGGTCCATTCTTGGGTCCAGGTTGGCTGGGTTTTGTCTACTATCACAGAATAGAAATCACAAGGGTCACTTAAAATAATTGCAACGAGAAAGGAGGTGTTAGCTTTATAGAATATAGCTAGAATCACAAAATTACATATTTTGAAAAAATACATTTTCTATACTAACGTATACAATTATGGCGTAGAATTATAAACAAATGATTACAAAGGGGTATGAATGGTCTATACAAGTTTGTACTTTTGATTCTTCAAAGCACTTCATCAGATAGTGTTATATAGTCCAACTATTCAGATACAAAAAGATTAATACATTTGTATAAATCATCAGCGTGACCCCGTGGTTGATGGGTGACGTACTAAAAATAATTAAGTACTCTACGTTCATTTAAAACAAGATGTACTAATGGCGGTCGACTAAAGTGCGGTGCTTACCACATCGCCCCGCATCAGAGACGGTGAGCGTCGGCCGGACACAGCGGGCAAATATATGAGAGCCTTAATCTCTCAGTTCTCAGGCTGTGCTTTCACGCGGGGCTTTAGAACCTTACCATTATTATTGTATTCGTATATGTTGTTTACTCTTTATGATACAAAACCATAAAATCCATCCAGGGTAATTATAAATATTTTTGTTTTTATTTAAACTTTTTATTGCAAATGTCGTAAAGATTCTGTTATTTTCTTTAATTTTACTAACTGCGCTATGCGTTTATGTCTTTTATCAGATGATTACACATTTTGTATTTGTTAACGTGTAAAGTTTTTGAACATACATTAAAGGACTCGGCGTACAGGTAATATAGTGAAACGTTAGGACAAATGTTTACAGCCAATATATAAACCTGTATGGTGCGAATCTAAATTTTACATATAATTTATAATCCATTCTTTCGTCGCAACAGTCTTCTTGGATATTTCCATAGTTCATAATTATTCTTATACGATTTTTCCATATTGATCTGGGTTTTTCTTCATTTTTTTTCAAACGAGATCTATTTGTAAAATCTATTTGACAACCTATATGTATACATCATTTTTATATAATTTTTGATATTAATTTTTTTCATTTACAACGATATTTCTAATATATTTATTGTTTGTGTTATTCTATCATACAGTCTCTTCAATTTAGATAGTATATATCCATTTTTATGCTTTACTTTTTTTTATCTATTTGGTTCATTCGTCACATTCCAATTTTAGTATTTTTATTCTCAGTAATTTGTAATGCCGTTCAGTAATTTTTTCTTAATTTTCTAATTATTGCTTATCTTCTTCAACTCTTACACATATATATTTGGTATTGCACAAATTTAATGGTAGTCCGGCTTTTTCCTATTAGTCTTTGATTTTACTGTCCATGTATTCTAAGTTTTCTTTTGTCTTAGACCAAAAAGTCTTATTCTTTGGCAAATAGTTATGGCCCTAGTCATGCCTCTGCATTATTTTTTTAATTTGTAAGCGTATGTTTGACATAGACTTCAAAAAGAATTAGCGAAAAACCTTGCCTGAGATTTTTTGTTGCTTTGAACCCTATTATTAAATATTGCTATTTCTTAACTTCTATGGCGTCGTATTGGGAAATGATTTTTTATAGTTTTCATTGTATTGTTTTTATTTTTTTATTCTATCAATTTATACAACGTCGAAAGAAATATGCCATTTTCGTCTATAATCAGTAAACGCATATTTTTTACTTATTTAATGTTTTAGAGTAAAAACGCTGTCTATACATGATTGCCTTGCTCAAAATTGGCTTTATTCGTCAACTTATTAATATTTGTATTCTTCTTTTATAAGTTTTTTTTTTGTAACTTCTTTTATAGTGATGCCATATATTCTAATTTTCATTCTTGGGCCCCACTTTTTCTAAATAATGTAGTTATCAATCGTTTTAATCTTTTTTTAAATGTCTTTAACTTTTTCACCGCAATATTTCTTGCACCTTCAAGTTTGCTACTCTTTATATTTCGTGTAGTGTTTTCTATGCTTTCTATTTTTATATACCCGTGATTGTTTCATGAATTTTGCTCAATTTTCAACTAACAGATTTTTGTAATATCTTCCTAGTCCTTGTTAGATATTCTTTTTTCTTATATGTTATAGTGTATTCTTACATTACATTTAATTCTATTTCTTTATTTCGCCACATATTTTCGCTTACCTTTTCCACACTGTCCATATTTTCGACTGCTTTAATTGTTGCTTTATGCAATTTCTTAATATGCTCATACAGTTGTTCTGTCATCATATTGCAGTTATACTCTATTATTGATTTTAATCTTCTAGATGGTTGTGTATAAGTAAATGTGTGAATGTGTTTATGTTGGAAGAAATAATTTACTAATTTCAACTTGTTATAGGCACACAAGTCTATTTATTTATTCTTATTGTAGTTTGTTTCCATTTTTTCAAATTCGTTTTCTGTTCCTTTTCAAGGATTTAAATTGCCCAACAAAATTATTTTGTCTTTTAAAGTTTCTTTTATTTAAACTGGTTTATCATTACTTAGTCCATGTATTTCAAAAATTTTATTTTGTTTTTATTTAGAGTTTGAAATTTTGTGATGTTTCCTTTATATTTATATTTTGTCTCCATTTTCTTTTGATACGGAAATTTCTGTCTTCTCATTTTTTCTGTTAATGCTGTTATATCTATTTTCAGGTTTATAATTTTATTTTGACATCTAGTATTTTGGTTTGTGTTTCCTGCACATTTCAGGTTGCCATATTCATTAACCGTTTTCGCGCTTTATTTCGCTGTATGCTACTTCTATTCGTCTTCCGAGTCTATTCTATTTGTCAGTTACCTTTATTTTACAGATAAGGGGGTTGGAGGCCTAACGTTCCAATTTTTAACCTAAAGGACTGATTTCGGTGTTATCTGCTGATGACGCTTTCTCTTATGCTATCAACGAAATTCAAAAAATACGAGATAAAGACTTATAAGTAGAATAATATATAAGGGTGAATAAAGTCATTAAAACATATAGTGGTTTATTTTTGTGTTTTTATTTTATTATTTTTAGACTAGTTTTGATGGAAATGTGCTTTATTAAATATGTTATGCATTTTTTCAAAATCGTATCGCACATGTCACAATTTTTAAGAAAAATGTACTTTATTATAGTTCGTCCAAGATCATAAACATTTTTAATATTCTTGCACCGTTACCATTTTTAGATGTATATTTGTGTAAGTGATGCAAATTGACTAAAAGTTTTATAAAAACGCCATTGAGTGACTGGTATGTGGAATTTATTTCTTCCGTTTTATCATTCTGAATACACAATCAAATGTGGTAGCATTTTTATAGTTTATATGATCAAACAACAACGTTTCCTATTTTGTTGTTGAATTTAGTTACGTACTGATAATTTAAACAAATGTTTAGATACGTTTTTTTGTAAATTTTAAACTAAAAATATTTTTATATGTTTTTATTTATATGTTCACTTATATTTGTTTCACTATTGATTATTTTCAAATATGGGAAAATTCTTAACTCACATTGTCAACATATGGTACAAATACGAATCAAGGTGCGTAAAATGATGGTAGTAACCCAGCACTGGCCTTTCTTATTTTTAAAATAAACTTTTAAATACGTTGAAAGAATCTAAAGAACAATCCAGATACGTCCAACAGATTATTTATTTATGAAGAATACAAAGGTAAACTTAATAAGATATTTATCAACAAATGTAATTAAATATATAAATAAAAACATATAAAAAATGCTTTTAGTTTAGAACTTAACAAAAGATCTTATCTAAAAATTTTATAAATAATCAAGAACATGAATCAGATTGTTAATAATTATTAATGATATTTTTCTGTAAACAAATAAAAATTATATTGTGCCTATTCGCTATCCAACAATCAAGACAACACTTCAACTTGGGAAAAATTACAAAACTGCACTCTCTTGTCTTAAATGTTAAGTGTATTTTGCAGTCTCATTTTTTATCTACTTTTTATTTATTTAGGACAGGTGATATTGGTAGTATTTGTTAAGACACATACCACGTTATTGCGTCATCAAAGAAACTGCAAAAGTGTTAAGACCCTTGTGGAAACTACGACTACATCTCCCATCATCAAAACCGTATTTTTTTTTATTAATAAAATTCAAAATTTTTTCTATTTTAATAAATAACGACTTTATTTAATGGCACTGGCAAAATTTAGTTTTTGATTTTAAATGTAGCACTTGTTTGTCATGTAACTTTTTACTAAAAGTTAGTGTAAAACTACTATCTTTAAAATTTTGTATTTTGTAAACTTTCGACTTAACCATGTTTACTACCTCATCAGTAGTAAATTAACAGAGTTTTAAATGGAAATGTATTAATATTTCGTGAAATTTTGTCTTCTTTAACTTTGGCAAAGCAACTTGTTAGTATTTACAACTGTTTTAAGTATCTTCTGTTAATTGGTATTTTAATTAATTCGACATTGCATAGTCATCTTATTTCTGTTCGTCACACTACCTGCATATATATTACAATCTTTGTCAAAACATTTTTTACTTGTAATATTCAAACACAAGGAATAGATGTTATTTGGTCACCTTATGTATGTGTTAAATAGACACTTCTATGTACTAAGTGGTAGGGTTGTGTTTAATAACTGACGTATTTGGTTTAAATGTTTCACGAGTGGTGTGATGGAGACGGGTTCCGAGCAGAGAGTTAACATTAAATTCAGCGTTAAGCTAGAAAAAAATGATAGAACAAGGATATAGTGATGAAATATTATTGAGAATCCGTGTCTTTAAACCGCACAAAAAGTAATGAAGGGTGCAAGACGATTCCAAGGTCGGCCGCCTACAAACACCACATACCGCTGCAAATGTGGAACGTGTGAGGCAGTTACTACAATGATGTCTTTATGTTATAGCACGTATGATATCAAATGAAGTGAAAATAAATCGGGATGTGTGCGGCCACATTTTAAGCAACAATTTGTTAAAATAGCAATTTAATGGAAAAATAGCCCCTTTACTATGAAGATGCTGCAGTAACTCAAACGGCTGCGTTAGATGTCTGAAAAGCATCCCGGATGAAGTCTTCTCTGGTTGCTTCCGCGACCTCCAAAATGGTGGCAAAATAGTTAAGGGGGCAAGACTTAGAACCATTAACTGATTAAGCTAAATAAGTAATTTTTTTGACAAAAGTTGTATGCGCTAAAATTTGCAGATTTTATTATTTTGCGTTGGTTCTTATTTTATTGAGTTATTTGACAGTTACAGTATCTTTATATCTCACTTTAACATTATTTGTTTTAATTATTAGTTTTAATATTGTGACTTACACAAATTAATTGTCGTCTATTGTACTATATAACGTTACAATATTAGGTGTATTTTGAATATTTAATTTATCTGAATGTTCATAAACAGTACCTACATTTTAAGATAACTTTGTTTACCCTCCTCTTCATTGAGGTAGAATCATTTGTGTCAACTTCTATCTGTATAAGTGTGTGTGTTTGTATTTGTATGCAATTTTAAGTTAATTTATTGGTTTACTTTACAAGTTTTATTATTTGTTATGAAAATTGTTTGTAACTGCCGCTTTCTTTTAATAAAATACAAAATTAGTAAGAGTTGTAAAGGGTGCCCAAAGAAAACCGAGGATTTAATTATATAAATAAATTTATTTATTAATTGGGAAAGTTAAGAAATCATTTTAAAAGGCAAGTATTGCCATTAAATCTATACTAGGATATGTGCAAATGTCCCCTGCAGCTCTTTTGACACTAGAATTTTTCTTACAAAATGTTCTATTGTTTTTTCGCATAATTGTGGGGCAATTTTGTCGATAATTTTTTGAATTTTCGCTTTTAATTAATGAATCGTTTTTATTTTTGTTGTCAAATTTGGTCTTTAAAAACCCCTAAAGGAAAAAATAGTACAGTGTAAGATCGCAAGATCTAAGTGATATTTCCAGAGGAAAAAATTTAATGCTGTAAGGGGTTGCAATATCCATTGGTCAGTTCACTTTGCTGTTTTGCGAAATAAGACGCCTATTAAATTTTTGTTCAATAATTAAATTGTTTTGTGTGTCATATGATCGGTGACACCGTCCTGTTAAAACCACAAGTTATCAAAATCTATGATATCCAAATAGTCACAAAAAATCCCCTACCGTCTCATAATAACGTCCATTATTGATAGTCATAGTTTTAGGTCCTATTTTTAGAAAAGAACGACTTAATCACTCTACCAACATAAAATCCACACCGCACTGCCACTCTTTGAGTAAACATTTCCTTCTGAAATGACCCGAGGATTTTCTATGCCCAAAGTACAACGATTTTGCTCACATATCTATTAGGGCGAAAATGCACCTTGTTTTTAAAGATGACTCGGCGCTTCAAATAGTCACCTAGCTTTAGTTCCTGGGTTAGCTCAATCTGGGCTACAGATGCAGAACGTTGTTAAAATCGACGACTCACTAAGATTTCTGGACGTTCCTATCGTTCGCAGCGGCAATTTTTTACTAGAAACGCCGGCAGAAAGCCGGGCTGTCTTTTCTTGTCTGCAACCGAACCTGTCTGTTCAAATTTTTTAATTAATCTTTTTACAGTTGTTTAACTTGGTGCACTTCTTCTAAAAATGTTTGCACATTACGGCAAAACATTCTCCGTGCTTGTAATAAATTTTAACAATCGTCACTCGCCCCTAAAAATGACCCAAAATGTTCAGTCCCGCACAATCCTAGCACAGTCTCATTAATTTGGGTTTTAATGTCTAGTTCGGATATCTCAGTATCCTATTAGACAAAATACATACAAATGTCACTTAGCCTTTTCCTCACTACTATATTAAACAAATAAATGTTATTTTAGATACTGATATTTGAGCAATTTTTCTATTTGTATGCCTTTCGGTTTTTGTTATTGATATTTTATTGTAATTAATTTAAATTTTTACTAAATTTATATACAATTTGTATTTAAATTTAAGTACAAAACTCATTAAATATTTTGACTATATGAAGCTGTAGTATAATTGGCATTTTGTAATATATCATAGATTAGTACTGTAAATAAGTTATGCATTAATATGACGTAGATTTAATTCAATCCATTATAACTAAAGAGAATTATGTTGGAAAGCTAAGTGATGACAAAAAGAAAATTTGCTCGGATATGGAACCGCAGATGCAGCTAAACCGTGGCAAGTAATCCATCGATTGCTTTAATTAGCCTAACTTATAGGTCTTGAATAATCTGCTCGGATGCATACTTTAATGAATATAAGGATTAAACGATATGACTTCTGGAATTAGCTAGAGCGTCTTAATCCGTTTCCGTCTGGAACACATAATCGTCAAGATGAAGCCGAAGTAATTATAACTTTCCGTTTTGAGTTTCAACGAGTTCGCCGTTGTTTCATTTTATCGCGGTTATGAACAAAGATTTCGGTTTATACTTGCTTAATAACTCAGTTTGTTAGCTCCCGTATTCGTTTTAAATTGTATTCGGAAGTACGAAATTTGTTTCTTAACTTCTGCCGACAATTGCGTTAACTACGTAAACTTTTAATGAATAATGCCTAAGTGTTTAATTGAATTCTTTTGGCACGCAGTGCTCATTGTTTGGTTTGCCGAACAAAATGCCGAACTTTCCAGATCTTATTCAGTTATCGGGGGCTGAAACGACGTACAAGTAGCTCTCCCGTTCGAAAGCCCATTGTAATGATCGTTTTCTGTTTCAGTTTGCGTGGCCTACCCCAGCATGAACGACCTCGATATCACCAGCAATGAGAAGCTCCCGACTTTCGTAACCCCAGGCCAGACCTATCGCATCGCCACGGGCAGCACCGTCGTGCTACCTTGCAGAATTACGGATCCAGGTCAGTTGCCTCACCCAAGCAAATAGTACGCTTGTTACCTATAACTGCGACAGAAAGCGCTTCCCTTTATTTTAAGCAAACATCGATCGCGAAAAGAAAACATCGATTCTGCGCTGGCAGCGAGCAGAGGCTGGGGTTTGCTCCTAGGCGCGTTCGGAGAGGTCGGCAGAGCACCCTCGAATGCTATTTTATTTAAATCGCGCGAAGCTGCCGAAAAAGGCTCTAATCGCTGAAAAAATTCAAATCTCGCTTTCCGGTCCATTTTTTGTAAGATGTGCCTTTGGATGGCCCGGCTGAAATAGGCGGCGCTTATTTCAGGGTAATGAAATTTCTACGCGAGAAAACGCTTTCGTGATGTATGGGGCAGTAATAAGATTCCTTTGTCAAATGTTGGTTATTTCTTTTTGGAGCTGCGAGGAAAATATGCCGGGTTTCCCGGGCGCTGAATCGCGTTGGAATTGTTAGGCTGGAGAGGACGGGCGTGCAGTTCCTTTTTACTGGCGTTGGCTGTTACGTATTGTGCTTTTTTGTTAATTTCTTAACTTTAGTTTTTGATGTATGAGATATAGACATAAAAGTACAACGTACTATAAAATTAATTTAACAAAAAGTTAACAGTGAACGACATGTTAACCTAATGGTTAATTTGAAACATGTAATGCCTTTTTTGTCTATTGAAATGACTATTTGTAATTTATATTAGATGCAACATACGTTTAAACTATATGTGAGTGTCATTCTGGTGAAGGGTAATCTTTTTCTGTTCGCACACTATGAGGAAGTTGCTGATTAACCCGGAAAGATAAATAAAGTGGTTTAAACCTTTTTAGCCTATGATTTTGTGTACTATTTTCCAGAAAATTTTCTTTAGTCACTCTTTCACTTTTAAATCACTCTATTCTCTTATTGTGCCAAGATTTTTCACAAAAAAAACCGTTTTGCTTTAGAAATATTTCAATGATTTGTATGGCTGAGTTAGCTGATGTGCCCCATAACGGTAGTCCTAGATTTTCGTTCCAGTGACCAACAGCATATTCTGAAGTTAAGACCCAGTTATTTGCGCTTTTTCCAGACATGGGTACCTAGATATTTTAAATCGTTCACTTACAACAGTAGAAGGATGGCGAAACACCTTTACATCTTAGCTCTGTATTTTTGACTTATTCTTCTATTTTATACAAGTTTAGTTAGAAAAGTCAAGCAGCTACCGTAGAATGTTTGTGTGTCACTAAAACAATTCGTCGTCTGCAAAGGTTGCCGTAACAAAATTATCTGTGAAGAGCAGGTGGCACTCCTGATTTTATTGCGTATAACTCAGATAGTTTTTGACCATATTATACTTGGAAATATTTGTGTTCTAGGAATGACTTGATTGTGATGAAAGTTTGTATCATAGCTCTTTATGCCAAACCCATCTGAAGACCTGGCTGTTGTCCAGAAATGCGGCAGTGCAGTACTCTTTTTCTTCGAATGTTGAGTTGACTTTATCTATGCCTCTGGTACCTGTAGTATTGTTGAGTGACCTCTTTAAAGCCCAAATTGATGGTCTGGTAGCAAGTTCAAGTCCTCTATGATAAGCTTTAGTCTCGTAGTAAGCAGATCTTCAAAAAGTTTCCCATAATGGTCTGTCACTTTAGGGCTTGCAATGCCTTATTTTGAAACCATATTTTGTCGAAAGTTGGAGACTACCTTTTTAAACGTGTCGCTATCTCTTGACAGATTTTGATGTTTTGTAGTTAAGACGGTTTCTTCTTCTTCTTTTTTCCTTCAATTCAACTTTGCAAGATGTTTTGCGACAGTAAGTATTTGTCATTTTAAAGAATGTGCCCTAAATGGCGGTTTTTCTTATTTTAACGATGTTTAAGAATTTTCTAACACGTCTTAGAACCTTTTAGTTTATAATTCAAGCGGTTCCACTAGATCTTTAACATTTGCCTATAAAACTACATTCCAAATTACTTTATTTTTTGTCGTCCAGGTTGCTGCTCTGCACTACAGTTAAGACCATACATAGCATTCTAAGATTTGTAATTTTATTGGCAAACAAGTTCTTGTTTATTAACATTTAAGAGCACTTTACAAACGTTCTTCGGAATATTTTATTTCGTTGTTTTGGTCTAACTGAGGTTTTTTAATTACATAAAGATATTTATATTTTCTGAATCGTTCTATTTGATATTTAATCCCTTTTAGGGCTTTCCCTGTTAACACTTTCTAAAAGATTCTGCAGCTCATCAATGCTTTCTGCTATGGTGCGGTATCATCCGAAATTGTAATGTTGACTGCAGAAATAGTCATACCCTATATTTTTCTCAGAGTTCTCATTGGAATGTTATTTGCCAATAAACATTACAAAGCTGAAGCAACAGTACACAACTCTGTCGGACACAGCTTTGTATCTTAATTGCAGCTGTTTTAGTCTTCTATTTTTACTGCTGCTGTTTGATTTTAGTATATGCTTTTCTATAAATTGTATGTATTTTTGATTTATATAAATAATGTCTATCAAAGACCTCTGGAGAGTCTATTTAACATAACTATATGTTCTTGCTGTATACTCGGAACTTTTTCGGTAGGACAATCGTTTAAAATAATGCCTCTCTAATGCCCATTCCTTCTCAAAACCCGAACTAGCTGTGATCAAGTTATTCTTTACATTATTTTGTATATATGATTTTGTGTAACTCTCACAATCAGAAGAACCTTCAATGTATGATTCATCAGGCTTGTTCGCCGACATTGATCATAGCTCTGAGGGTTATTTTTCTTTGGTTTATATCAATGAACGTTGCTTTAAATTATTTTCCTAAAGCTTTACATACATATATACACACACACATATATATATATATATATATATATATATATATATATATATATATATATGTATGTATATTCTACAGCTGTCGCCGTTTTCCTTCCTTCATCCCTCCACGATCTCCTCGGTCTTCCTCTCTTTCTCCTTCCTACGGGACTCCAATATGTTACTCGTTTGATCCATCTGTTGTCATCCGATCTTCTTACATGTCCGTGCCATGCGAGTCTCTTGTTTTCGATACTATGAATTATTTCTGTCTCTACTCCCATTCTTCTTCTTATTTCTTCATTCCTGTTTTTTTCCATCTTGGTTACCCCACAACACCTCCTCCAATATTCTATTTCTGTCGCTCTTATTTTTCTTTCATTTCCCTTGTTTATTACCCAGACTTCCGCTCCATACGTCATTATACTTTGGACAATTGTGGTGTATATTCTCGTTTTTGTGTTTTTCGTAATTTGTCTATCCCATATTACTGGATGTAACTATCTAATACACTATCTTGTTTGTCTCAGTCTATTTTTAATTTCCTCTTCCGTTGTTGCCTTGTCTGTTATTGTAAATCCTAAATATTTAAATTTGTTTGTGGCTTTTATTCTTATATCCTTCTCTATTTGTAGGTCTTCTAACTTTTCTTCCGTTGTTGCTAAATACATGGTCTTCTTGTAGTTTATCTGTAACCCCGCTTTTTCGTACTCCTCGCTCAGTCTTCTCATCATGAAGCTCAAATCTTCCTCATCTTGCGCTATAACCACTTGATCATCTGCGTAGCACAACGTGTATAAATATTCGTTTCTGACTGGCACTCCCATACCCTTGCATTTACGCTTCCAGTTTTTCAGTGTTTTTTTAGATAGATCTTAAATAAAGTCGGTGATGTGGAGCACCCCTTTAATAAGCCCTTTGTTGTCTGGAAGTTACCTATTATCTTCTGTCCCGCTTTTATGTACACCCTATTTCCCTTGTACAAACTTTTAACGGCCCTTATTAGGTGGTTGGGAATTCCTATCCTCTCCATTGCTGTCCATAATCTTTGTCTGGGAACTGTATCATATGCTTTTTCCAGATCCACGAACGCCAGGTATATCGTTCTGTTTTTAGCTAAATACAGAACTATATATCTGGCGTTCGTGACCTAGAAAAAGCATATGATATATATATATATATATATATATATATATATATATATATATATATATATATATATATATGGTCTACGCATGATTTTCCTGCTGTAAACCTGGCCTATTTTTTCCCTATTTTATTTTGTATGTGTTTTTCTACCTTGTTTTTAGGTATTCGTCCGTATATTCTTCCCATTATAGCAATGACAATGATTCCTCTTTCTTTCGGTATATCATTTGTTTTCTCTGTGTTTCTTTTTCACTTGTTATTTTTCTTTGCCATGAGAACCCTATTTTTGTTATCAGCAGCTTATGATCCGTTCCACATTCTGCCCTTCTTTTGACTCTTACGTTCTTCGTTCTCATTGTACTGTTTCGTTTTAGTATTACGTAGTCTATTATGGATCTCAGCTGCCTTGTCTCTTGTATCCATGTGTATTTGTGTATATCTTTGTGTGGGTAAAAACCATTCATGATCTTTAGATTATATAGTTCACATACCTCTGTTAATCTTTCTCCATTGTCATTTATGAAGTTCTCTCCGTACCTTCCTACTAGCTCGTCCTTTTCTTTCCTTCCGGTTCTTCCATTCAGGTCTCCTGCTATGATTATTTCTTGAGTTCGTTTAATTTTTTCTATTTTCTCTTTTAGTGCTCCTGTGAATGATTCCTTCTCTGCTACTGCGCTATCATCTGTTGGTCCATAAACACCGAGTATTACTATGTCTCTGCCGTGGAGTGACACATTTAATTTTATTATTCTTTCATTTATGGGTTCCCAGGTCTTTATGTTTCTTCTATATCTTTTTTTTACTATTATTCCTATTCCTGCCTTTGCTCTCTTGTCTTTTTGCACTCCACTCCAACAAAGTATGTTGTTGTCAATTTCCTGAATTTCATGACCTTTCTTTTTTGTTTCGCTCAAAATTAACATATCCAGATTCATTTTTTTGAACTCTCCCATCACTTCCTTATCTTTGTTCCTCCATCCTTGTACATTCCATGTTCCTACAATTATTTTCCTACACTTTCTTCTCTTCTTTCTCCTGGTTTTGTTTTCCTGGTTGATATCTTCAACTGGATTTTGAAATTTCAACGCAGAGTTGCCCCGTATCATATAGGGCTCCCTCTCTTCGAGGTGTGGATTACCACCCGGGGAATATTACTCTGATTTTTCATTCTGCCCATGACTTTCCAAACTCCTTTATTTTTACATGTGTTAGGTTGTTTATGCCTAACGCCATAATCCTCTTATATGGTGGACCTTTATATACGGCCACCCAATCTGAGACAGTCGCCTTTCGAAGCCGTCCACTCTGGATCAGACGCTACTAGTTTTGGCTCTTCCGCCCTTTCCGTCATTGTGACTAATTTGTCATCTGCTGCCTTCAAGGTCGTTGGCCGGTTTTCGCCTGTAATCCCAGGTAGAAGCCCTTACTGGGTGCTATCAGTCGGGCCAGCTGAACCCAGGTTTTTTTAAGTTATTACTCCTCGATCCCTCCTCCTTTTTCATCCGGGCTTGGGCCGGAATTGACGGAGTTGCTTTCTTTATATATTAGTTAGGTGATAAAAACCTACAATTTCTAACTAGCTTTTTTTATATATTAGTTAGAAATTGTAGGTTTTTATCACCTAATACTTTAATTATCTCCATAGGTAACTTGCTACAGCCTAAACGACTTGCCGTTTTTTGCCTAATCAATTGCATAATCGATTTTTTAATTTCCAATGTATTGCCACTTTTCCTTATCACTTATGTCTTCTTTATTTTCAGTAATCAATACTATGGACTATATATTATACCCAGGTGTAATTCTTTTCGGACATTTAAATTTTTCCTTGTGTGTTTCTTTCTTGTATTGCCTGTGATTTCTTTAAATTTTTGGAAGGTTATGAGTATTGTGTTTACAGTTTAATTTGCTTCCTACTTGTACTTCTTCGCTTTCTTAGTTTTATATTCTATTTGTTTCTTTAGGTCTTTATATTTCTCCCTATTCTTATTTTGTTTTTTTATTTATACGTGATATAAATTTTTCTTTGCAAGGATTCTTCGTCTTTATTGCCAATTATTTACTTTTTAGCGTTTATCATTGCTGACCTCATATCTTTCCAGGCCTTGTCAATATCTTTGTTTCATAAAAATTTTCTACTATCTCTTTAATTGTTAGCAGCTTTCATACTTTAGTCTTTTTAAGTTTATTTTTTGCTCCTTAGACTATCTTTTTATTTTTCTTAAATTTTATGTTTGCGTTGGCTAGTAATAAATATAATTAGAACTACTGTTGGCACTTTAATAAATTTTTACACTCAACTATTTCTAAATCATCTGTTTATGAAGATAAAGTTAATCTGATTTCTTACTATTGTCCTTTTAGTATGTGCGGTCTTTTTGCAGGTAAATAATAAATCGTATTTTTGAAAACATCGTACCAGTCTATCTCCTCTTACATTCCTTAAGCCTAAATTGATATTTCCAACAATGTCCTTAACCTTGCCTTTCCCAATCGTGACATTCAAACCGCCCATAATTATGTTAGTTTCGTGCTCTTCAAATTCTTAACTAAATCTAAATCTGCATAACATTCCTCTACCTTATTAGAGTGCTAATAGATGTGGATTATAAATCCGGTTTAAATTTATGTTTATGTGTAGATACTGAGTTGTCAGCGCCATGCGATCGTCGTAAGGAATGCAAGTGGTCACATTGATGTATCTATTTTTATGCTCATATTTATTAAATCCTGATTAGCAGAGTTTTAAGTTCTGGTGGCTATGTTATTTAGCGTTTCTAATTGTATCTATTATTGTCTAGATTGATATAATCTCTTGACATTTCATGCGGCAATACAATTTAAATTTATTTTAGGTTTTCGCTCGGAGATTCTTCGCACCCTTGTCTTATTTAAAGGAGACAATCAGAACTATTTTGTTATGTATGTTTATTTATAAATTGTTATTCTTGAGATTATGGCGCGGTAGCCCATAACCACAGCTATAAAAATCATCATTTGATTGCTACCTATAAATGTCTCATATGGAGCTTTCAGGGTAGTTAATCTACGATAGCCTTTAATTAATAATGAATACAGCTGCTGCCTTAGTTATTGCTAGTTTCGAATTACCTCAAGCATTTTATTTTGCCGGTACCACCTATTTATGAGAGATATTTTCCTATCCCCCACCTGGAGAGGCGTTCGATGGAGAACTGGCCACCCCACACTGGCTAAAATATGTTATGTTTTTAAAATAATTTCAGGTTATCAGTATATTACCTTTTTATTGTTTAATTTAATGTCACCATTTTTGTTAAAAACAAATGTCAGATAAAAAGTTGGATGGTAGTTTTTGATCCTCTTATTCTTTTTCCTTTACTGGTGCACGTTAAAAAGCCACTGTTTTACAGGAAACTAAAATTGTTGTTTTAAAATTAGCAAACTATTAGTATAAATAGTACCTAACGTTTACTCTTAAATTATAACAACTTTATTCTTTTCATACGGTTCAAAATTCTATATCTTGTTTCTGAAGATCGAAGATGGGTCTTATAATGACATTAATAAGGTTGCATTGCACATTTAATTTAGTACTATAAATTAGAATATTACTTTTGCGAATTTTTAGTATGAAAATTTTTATTACTTTTGTTTTTTAAACGATTATTATTCTTTTGTATTCAATATTTTATAGTTTTTTGCTTTATTACAATGTTTTATATCATTATCACAAATTTATAATTAACGTACTTTTATATGATGGCAATTTGAAAAAATGTTTTGATTAATAGGCCGTATTCCATTTTCTATGTTAGAAATAACGGTGATCACTCTTATATAATATATTTTAACACAATTGTTATTTGATATTTTATTTGTCTAAGAGTATTGAGTAGGCATAGGAGATATTTTAATTTAGTTAATTGAAACAAAAGCGCCAAGTGACCAAATGGTTGAGGCGTTTGGCTAAGGTATAGACCTGAGTTCAATTCTGGAGTCAGACACATGGCAGGTACTCTACGCAGTAACTAAAAATTCTATACTTGCGTGCACTCGGAACTAGAGGTACCGATGCGGTTATTTAAGGCGCGGTACTTGTCATATCAGTCCGCATTAGGGATGATGCATACTGACCTAGCAGGGAGGTTGAACACGACCTTTCTGTTCGAAGGTCATACCCCACGTAATGCGTTAGAGCCTTCCACAATTATTATTAATTTAAATAAAATAAATAATTAGAAATTTGACGAAACTAATAAAGGGAATATTATTATGTTTAACAGTGTCTTTTAGATAGCACCTACCGCTCATATATTAGATACTTGCAAATTAATCTTACTTATATAGTTTCGTTTACAGTCTTCACAAAATATCTACAAAGATCATTAACTTTTTGTAATTTATTAGAACAGACCTCTATGTTTTGCTAGATTTATTTTTGACTTATTTTGTTGGTAATTTATCTGATGTAGCACAACAACACTTTTTATTAAACGAGAAGGCCTTGGAATTGAGGGTTGGTATTTTTGTTAGTATTTCTAATTATGTAGAAAACGATTTGCGGAATGCCCATTTGGTAGTAGGTAGTAGGGTGGTTGTAATAATTTTAGGTTCTATTTTTTGTTTTTTATATCGGAATGTTTTATGAGTTTCGTAATGAGGGATTTTATAACCGAATAAATTTGATTAGGATAATTATGGGATTAATATGAGTTCTTTTTTATAGACAATGTGATAAAAATTGTTATTTAAGAAATTTTTTTATTATAAAAGTATTTAAGAATAGGCAGTTGTTTAGTTTCTATCATCATCATCATCACACAGCCATTGGAGCCCACTACAGGACGTAGACCTTCCTTAAATTTTGCAGTTTTTTAATTCAATAGGGATTTGGTAATTAAACGCCATGCTTGCCGGGCGCGTTGGCAAGTGGATAGAATGTATGGAAGATAAAAGTATGTACATTATAGGTAGGATTAAGGTTGGGATACGACTTTTCCCTGGTGTTAGGAGATGGGGAAGAGTCGAGGCTCGCGTGGGCAGGGTTACCTCTTTGAAGTAGATTTATCTTTAAACCGGGTCGTAGAGAAGTATCTACCCGCTACCCAATTTAGTTTATATAGTAAACTTATAAAGGTAATTGTTATAACCAGCAGATAGGTTTACAGTGAAAAAGAGGTAAAGAAATGTATTTCAAAATCAGACATCAAAAGATGCGTTATGACGGCTGAATTTGATTTCATAAGGTAACACTAATTATTGGATAGAAATTGGTGAATTAAGGAGAATATATGGTTTTTTACATTACAATTGATTTTAATAACTCTAAAGACTCTAGAATTGGTATATTGGTAAACAAGGAGACTATATCAAATTGTATATCAATTTTGCGTTTGGGGACAGTTTTTAAAATCGAATGGACTAACTAGAGGACGCAAAAAAGGCCTATACGAATTTTTGGAAAACCATATAGTTTTACAATTCTAGAAGACTTTTTAAAGAGTAGAAGTTTTTTAGTATTAGGCGAGGAGTTTGAATTGATAAGGAGGTTTTTGCTTTCGTTTTCTAAGTAGATGGTAGGATTGTTAGATATTGTTATAATCTGATGCATTTGGAACTACTGCAGCTTTAACAATATCTGCTTGTAAAATTTTAATATTATTATATTAATTTAAAGCTTTTAAACACGTAATTTGAAGACTCTAATGTTTGAATTTGGTAATGCAGTTGCACGTAGTATTTTAGCTACATCGTGCTTGGTTTCAATTACCACGAGAGTGGAAAGAAAGGATTTTATTTGGAATGTATCGTGTGTGATGATTTCACAGTTTGGGGTAACAACAAGATTAAAATATTTTGCAGGAGCCTAAATAACTGACCGTCAAATTGTTTTTTTAAGGAAGATGGCAATTTTTTTAAATTGTAGTTTTAATCCAATGAAAATCACATGATAATCTATGAAAATCTTAAGAAAACGCACAAAGCAAGCTCTAAATACTATTATTAATAGTTTCCTCCTTTAGACTTATGAAATGTTCAATGTAAACAGACCACAATTTTACTTTTTTGTTTATCATAATATCCTGATGTACAACTTTTATAGTAATATTAACAAGTATAGTTTGCTTTGATATTTAGGATTGATAATAATTTGGTGAGTATTTCTCAAACTTTGGTAAAAGATTTAAATTATTTGATATAAACCTTCAATTTGTTAGACAAATCTGGACTAAAATCATGATGATGGAAAAGTAGTACAAGTGGAGCGGATGCATATACGGCTGGTTAATGCTGCAATCTCTAATGTGATCGTTCTGATAAACTAGAAAACACATCGAACAAACAAAATTTTGTAAGAACCGATTGTAAACAATCCAAATCAACTTCCTGTGCTTTGATATATTAGGTTTTGTATGATGTAGAACAATTAATGTTTTATTTTTTCTTTTTTTATTGTAAACACTTTTTGGAGAAAGGAGTAAATTTAAAGAAAATCTACATGTATCCTTTACATTGTTCTTGGGAAGATTATCAAACTCCTTTAAGTATTTTACTTACACCCAACTTAACATAATATTATTATATAGCATTAATTTTCTTTGGCATAGAGTAAACTTACACAAACTAAATATCTACGTAACCAAGAAAATTCTGTTGTTTTCGAAATGAAAAAAAAACAGTTATATATTTTTACTAAATATCTTTATCAATGGAAATATTTATTTTTACACCGGGCAAGTCTTTTTCAGTAAGAAGTTCATTTGTAATATTATTTTCAAAAAATGTAAACCCCTCTATTTTTAATTCGCCATCATTATTAAATTGTTTACCATTATTGAAACCCCAAAATAGGATATAATTCAGTAAAAATAAATTTATCATTTTTTCTCTAGTCTACTATAATCTGTGGCCGCGCATTATCTTAGGAAAATAAAACTTTTTTACGATTTACCAGTGCTGATTGTTTTTGTTGTAGTGCATCGTGCACTCGTTTGAGTTGTTTATTATAAATGTATGCCGCAAGGTTTTAACCAACTCGCAGATATTCATGGAGAATAATTATTTTTGAAATCTATCAAACACAGAAGATTTTTTCACGGTACCAACCTTCCTTTAGGACTTTATAGCACAAGAATAATTAATAATAGCCAGCCTCTAGTACGTTTATAGAAGAAATGCATAATACACTTTTCATCAGTGGTCAAAATTTACTGACAAATATTATCTGAGTTTAATTGTAAATGAATAGATTGTAAAGAGACAGATTGTAAAGAATGTAATTTGTTTATTTATTAACCCATTGGTTTAATGTAAATGTAAATGTTCCCGTATTTAAACAGTTCTGCAAGCTGTTGGTATGTTAAAGTGGAATTTGTTTCAATCATGATCTCCAATTCATCGTTAATTAAATTTGATAATCTCCTCGATCTAGTATCGTCTTCTAAGGATTCACCTATTGCACAATTTTTAAAAATCATTTCTGGGCCTTTCTTGATTTAACTGTCTTTTCTCCAAAGCCAGTACAATTTTTGCAGCTTCTGTATGGTTAGTCCCAAATTGGAATTCGAAAGCATGCACGTTCTTCACAGGCGTTTTTAAAAATTATCACATTTTAAATTATAGTAAAAAATTCGACATCCAGTGAATGACTCAAGTAAAATATGTGCTAATATAATGGATAAACAATTCTTGGGATTTTGTCCGATAACATGCGTAAATAGTTTTACAATTAATGTAGACGCATAAATTACAACTATATTGGTTACATAATATCATACAAGTGTCTTTATATACAACAGTGATAAATAGCTAAAAGGTGACATACGATATTCTAATAACATTTTTCCACAATTTAACCGGAATACTTAAAATCTTGCATCTCTGTCGCGACAAATACAATTAATTCAGCCCCCTGTGAAACAAAGCGGAGTTTATTTGGGAAATCAAGACGAAATTAAAAACTACGTGTCTTCCGCACGAGGCGGGACCGTTCAACTGCACAATGGGATATTACGTTCTAGTTTATTCAAATCCGACATTGCGGAGCTACTGATGTCGGGCTGCCTGGCAGATTATAAAGTTAATGAACGTTTGGTGCATAGCTCTGAAGCTTCATTATTTACTTCGATGACAAAGTCCGCATTACATTTTTTACTTCGTTTTGTCATTTCCGTGTAATACAGGACTAATGAACCGAATCTCGTGATTAAGGGCATTTAAATGACGTTGGCGTAGTTATCCTTTGTGTAAATTGGTCGTTATTTTTAATTTTTTTCTGATGTTTGTTGCAATGTGAACATTATAGGAGACGAAGGGTTCTGCTTTATAAGTATAAGAAATAATTAATTATTGAGTATTGTGTTGGCATAATTATTTATTATTATACATAATGTGCCTCAAAGTTGTAGTGTCAGTATTAATATAACAAAACATTGAAGGGGAAGGGTACCTGTAAGCTGCCCCAAAACATGCTTTCAAAACGTTTAACTAAAATACAAAAGGAGTATCAATAGATGGATAGCAGCTAAATCATTTCCGTTTTACAGATCATGTAGTCTTATAATAGAACTTTTAAAAGTGAGTTTTAGTATTAGGCGAGGTTTGATTGATAAGGAGGTTTTCTGTTTTCTAAGTAGATGGTAGGATTGTTAGATATTGTTATAATCTGATGCATTTGGAACTACTGCACTTTAACAATATCTGCTTGTAAATTTAATATTATTATATTAATTTAAAGCTTTTAAACACGTAATTTGAAGACTCTAATGTTTGAATTTGGTAATGCAGTTGCACGTAGTATTTTAGCTACATCGTGCTTGGTTTCAATTACCACGAGAGTGGAAAGAAAGGATTTTATTTGGAATGTATCGTGTGTGATGATTTCACAGTTTGGGGTAACAACAAGATTAAAATATTTTGCAGGAGCCTAAATAACTGACCGTCAAATTGTTTTTTTAAGGAAGATGGCAATTTTTTTAAATTGTAGTTTTAATCCAATGAAAATCACATGATAATCTATGAAAATCTTAAGAAAACGCACAAAAGCAAGCTCTAAATACAGCTTAGTTAGCTTAATAGTTTCCTCCCGTTAGAGCCATATGAAATGTTCGGAAATGTAAAGCAGACCACAAAAGTTTACTTCTTTGTTGTTACTTCAGTCATAATCATCCTCATGGTACTAACTTTTCAATAGTAATATTAGTACATAGTATTAGTTTTTGTTATTTTCTGACTATTTAGTCAGATATAAAAAAATACAAAATTTGGTGAGCATGGCTTTCTCTCAAACGTTGTGGTAAAAAGATTTAAATTATTTGATATAAACCTTCAATTTATTAGACAAATCTGGACTAAAATTATGATGATGGAAAAGTAGTACGACAAGTGGAGCGGATGCATATACGGCAGGTTAATGCTGCAATCTCTAATGTGATCGTTCTGATAAACTACAAAACACATCGTACAAACAAAATTTTGTAAGAACCAATTGTAAATAATCCAAATCAACTTCCTGTGCTTTGATACCTTAGGTTTTGTATGATGTAAAACAATTAATGTTTTATTTTTTCTTTTTTTATTGGAAACACTTTTTGGAGAAAGGAGCCAATTTAAAGAAAATCTACATGTAGCCTTCACATTGTTCTTGGGTAGATTATCAAACTTCTTTAAGTATGTTACGTTACTTACACCCAACTTAACATAATATTATTATATAACATAAATTTTCTTTGGGCATAGAGTAAACTTACACAAACTAAATATACCATGTAACCAAGAAAATTCTGTTGTTTCTGAAATGAAGAAAAAACAGTTATATATTTTTACTAAATATCTTTATCCATCGAAATATTTATTTTTACACCGGACAACTCTTTTTCAGCAAGAAGCTCATTTATAATAATATTATTTTCAAAAAATGAAACCCCCTCTATTTTTAATTCGCCATCATTATTAAATTGTTTTCCATTTTGTGTAAATGCTTCCGTATTTGAACAATTCTGCAAGCTGTTGGTATGTTAAGTGAAATTTGTTTCAATCATGATCTCCAATTCATCGTTAATTAAATTTGATAATCTCCACGATCTGGTCTCGTCCTCTAAGGATTCACCTATTGCAGAATTTTTAAAAATCATTTCTGGGCCTTTCTTGATTTAACTGTCTTTTCTCCAAAGCCAGTACAATTTTTGCAGCTTCTGTATGGTTAGTCCCAAATTTGAATTCGAAAGCATGCACGTTCTTCACAGGCGTTTTTAAAATTATCACATTTTAAATTATAGTAAAAATTCGACATCCAGTGAATGACTCAGTAGCTAATATAATGGATAAACAATTCTTGGGATTTTGCCCGATAACATGCGTAAATAGTTTTACAATTAATGTAGCGCATAAATTACAACTATATTGATTACATAATATCATACAAGTGTCTTTATAACAAAAGTGATAAATAGCTAAAGGTGACATACGATATTCTAAGAACATTTTCCACAATTTAACTGGAATACTTAAAATCTTGCATCTCTGTCGCGACAAATACAATTAATTCAGCCCCCTGTGAAACAAAGCGGAGTTTATTTGGGAAATCAAGACGAAATTAAAAACTACGTGTCTTCCGCACGAGGCGGGACCGTTCAACTGCACAATGGGATATTACGTTCTAGTTTATTCAAATCCGACATTGCGGAGCTACTGATGTCGGGCTGCCTGGCAGATTATAAAGTTAATGAACGTTTGGTACATAGCTCTGAAGCTTCATTATTTACTTCGATGACAAAGTCCGCATTACATTTTTTACTTCGTTTTGTCATTTCCGTGTAATATAGGACTAATGAACCGAATCTCGTGATTAAGGGCATTTAAATGACGTTGGCGTAGTTATCCTTTGTGTAAATTGGTCGTTATTTTTAATTCTTTTCTAATGTTTGTTGCAATGTGGACATTATAGGAGACTAAGGGTTCTGCTTTATAAGTATAAGAAATAATTAATTATTGAGTATTGTGTTGGCATAATTATTGATTATTATACATAATGTGCCTCAAAGTTGTAGTGTCAGTATTAATATAACAAAAACATTGAAGGGGGAAGGGGTACCTGTAAGCTGCCCCAAAACATGCTTTCAAAACGTTTAACTAAAATACAAAAGGAGTATCAATAGATGGATAGCAGCTAAATCATTTCCGTTTTACAGATCATGTAGTCTTATAATATCGGATGACCTAATAAAAATCGGCAACGGCTACTGATCTTGACACTGCATGTAAGAGGATTGGCTTAGAAAGAAATTTTGATAACACAAAGGATATGTTAAAATTAGTGCCCAGTGAAAAACCTAAACTGAAATTTATAGATTTAGAAACAACCAGAAAATATGTATACTTAGGTTATGAGATCATGATATCACAAGATGACCAAACTGCTGAAATACAGCGGCGAATAAATCTAAGCTGAGCAGTTCATGGAACTGGTAACATCATCATCAATTTAATAAACCAACTTTTATTTCCATAGTGGATTTAGAGGAAACTTGTGACTCAATACTACTAAAAAATATAATACAAGTCTTACAGAAAAAGTAGATCGCCCAAGAAGTCATTGAACTCACATTTATACAAATAATCAAATAAAGTCAAGGTAAATGTCTAGGACTCATAGAAACGGCAGTAGGAGTAAGACAAGGATATTCTCTAAGTCTACTACTGTTTAATGTTATGATAGAAGAGAATTGGTGAAGACCCAAGAAGATTATGAAATGCAAGACACAGACATAAAACTAGTATTATGCTGACAACACAATAATAATTTTGCAGAGGATGAAGACCAGTTACAAAGGATGCTATAAAAAATGATGAAAACTTGTAAAAGATACAATATGAAAATATCAACAAAGAAGACCAAATGTATGACAATTACAAGTAGAGCAATTCATAATCGAGCAAGTTACCACTTTAAATTATCTAGCAATAAATATGTCTGTCTGGAGAATACTAAAATAACATGCAAAATATCAAGCAATAAAATCCGCCAAGGTATCGGGAGCATTGAATGGCATCATATGGCATAACAAATTTATCAACATCAAAGTTAAAATCAGCGTATATAAGAGTGTGGTGCGGCCAATACTAACGTATGCAGCGGAAACTCGCAGAATACAGGACACACGAGACAAATAATGGAAACGAGAGAAATGAAGACTTTAAGAAAGATAGTTGGTAAAACAAAAATAGACCGCATCCAAATAAAGATATCCAAAACCAGTGTAGGATACAGCCTATAAACGCCAAGTTAGAGATAAATCACCAGTATGAAAAAATCAGGAGATGGAGAGAGTCATTGTAAATTGGAGTAAACAGGCGTGAGTCTATATAAAAATTGGAAGAAAAAGATATTTGATCAGGATCTGCTTGTAGTAATGACGCATGGAACCTTGATATTAACTCAAAGAAGAAGATAGAAATATCAATTATTGTAGTAACACTAAGAGATACAATAAAAAATAAAGAACACAAGTGATCGGTGTTGTTGAAAGAATAAGTAAAATAAAATGGATTTGTGTGGGACACATAGGTAGGATAAAAAAAGAAGGTGGACGTGGAAGACGCTGAAATGGAGACCAAGAGCTGATAACCAAAGTTTAGGAAGACCACCCGTGCGCTGCACAGACGATATAAAAAAATAACAACTAACTGGATAAATGACTTACTTAAAAAGTAGAATGATATGGACGAAAAAATATGGCGTGTGACGATGTGACTTAGCAACCGATTAAAATGAACTGTAATTTTCATATGTAAATGAGCTAAACTCTACTGGGTGGTTTATTTAAAAGTGAGTGAGCATATGTAGTATGTAATCGTCACATTTGATATGACCGAGCGAGTAGAGTGTTGTTTGCGCAAAATATTTGAATAATCCAGGCTTTCGAAAACAATGCACGAATAAAGGCAACTGAAGATTGGTAACTTCATTGCGACAACAAATTCCTCTCATGCAGGATATTTTGTCAAAAACTAAATCGCGTAGGTGACTTAGCAACCCCACACCTGAAATTTGCCACAACACTTAAAATCGCTTTTAAAAGTAGAAAATTTCAGGCCAATAGACCAATAGAATGAAGCAGTTATTCACGATGTCAGAACTTTTCGGATGTTTTAAAATGTAAAAGCGGCACGAGATAAAGTGTTTAGCACCCCAAAAATACACTTTAAAGGGAACTGAGGCTACGTACATTGTTTCTTATAAAGGGTGGCTTAAAAGACATGCCGGAGGTTTAATAATTAATAACTGGTTTTTATTTTCTACTTGAACAGCTGTATCTAGTGGGTGCTCGATTATAGCTGGTAAAGTCTGAAGCTGTAGTCGTCTAATTCCTACACAAATATGGCCTCTCAATCCTGAGAAAGTTTAAGGCCTACTTATACAGTTTTTCTCTTTAACAGTTCTTCGGAAAATTAATCTGTCTAAACATGTTCTCTAATAAAGGCATTGTAGCCTTAACAGCATGACAAGTAGCTTTATTTTACTAAAACCACAAATCACGTTTTTCTGATAACGCATTCCATACAAAATTGTTGAGAGTTTGACAATAACGTTCCCTATTTACCGTTATTTCATTACCGTCAGCTTTGAACAGGTAACTTTCAAAAATAAATTGTGAACAAATTCCACACCACACTGCACATAAGTGGGTGAAGTTCATGCTGATGAACAACTTTTTGATTCTTCTAGTTCTGTTTATTAACATAGACATTAAGATAGAAATGCGTCTCATCCAACATAACCAAATTATATATAAATTCGTTATGGTTTCTGGCTAGTTTTTGGAATAAAATAGCATAATCCGGACTTAGTTTTTGGACGAACTATGTTTTATAACGGTACAATTTTCAAGGTGTTCCTGGCTCTTCAGTCATACTGTCGAAGTGATTCTGTTGCCTAGTAGAACGTAGCCTACCTGAATGTAGATGATCATGTATACCATCCTGTTTGACAAAACGTCCAAATTGTTGATTTGTTAAGTCCATTTCTGATATTGAAATGTAAATGTTAAGTTCGTTGTGTAATAGTGATTGAATGCTGGTCTTCAAAGTAACGTATTTTTCTATAGCAAATTTCGGAAATTTCGGCTACAATTTATAAAAACAAAAAATATTGTAAAGCAATTATTAAAACAGTTATAAATATTTTAAACCCAGGCGTAACTTTTGGGCCACCCTATATATTGCCCCATTTTTTTTTTAAATATATAGATTTAAATTATTTTAATTGCAATGTCTTATAATATATATATATAGCTTATTACACCCATATTACAACATTATTACATAAAACATTAATATTAAAAATACACATTTTTATTATAAAAACGTAAATATCAAAGCTTGTGTTTTAATTTTCACAATGCTAAACGATGATATACGATCAACACTACGTACGTGAATAATACATCTGAAAGGGCTCCTATATGTGATATTAATGTAGGCAGAAAAATGTCATTTGTTACAAAATGTCAAGCTAACCTTTTAAAGTATCAATTCATGCTGCATCATTAACGTATGCGTGACAGCAGTTTAAATTTAGCACCGCTGCAAGCATTAGCTATAAAAGTGTATAACGTTTATATGTCACAGAGGCATATTGAAAAACTAATTGATGAGAATTAGATAAGCTAAGAATTAGATGATTGTCTGCGTTTCTTGTAGAAGAGTGCTGATTGTAAAACAAACCACGTGTTAACAATTGATTTGACCTAGTTCCGTCGCGGAACAGCTGGTTCCAAGAAAGGTTGTCAAATACCTAAGCAGTTAAAAATAGTTTAGTACAAGCTTTGAATCGCAAGGGACTTTTAGACGAACCGCGTGGACGAATTATTTTTTTAAATGTCTATGTTATATTTGACTTGTTTAAGAAGTTGTCGTCAAGAAAGACAACACCGTCCCGTCGTTTTACTTTATATTGTTACATACATTTTTAAATAAGTTAATTCCTTCTTAAGAAAAAAATATGAATTTTATAAAATTGTGGTATTTTCTAATCTACAACTGTATACACCAAACAGGTCATCCGCACTTTTTTGTGCTCTCTTCAGTGAACGTGTATACCTAACTTCGTACCATTGAACCTCCTGTAGTTCTATGTCTATAAGTATCACACACTTAATGATAAATTTTGGCTGGCTATTGTTGCTCGCATTTCAAAAAGCCGATCGCGCAATTTTCTTAGACATTATAAATGCACCAAGAAGTATGCTTACTTCATAATTGCATGATAATAGTTTCAGTGTCTTCACATCAGATTAAAGACTATAACATATAAGCACACATATTTAAATACACGTAAAAGTTTTTTAATGGCAACGTTTGAACAAGGTTACTATACATATGCTGCAATTTAATCTTTGCTTTGCTGACTAGAAACTTTCACATTGGCAATTTTTGTTGCTGTGGACTGTCTCAACGATATCTATTTCCAGATTTCTGTAGATTTTGACATTTCTAGAAATACGATATAATTTTGATTGTGGCTTTCTGATTTTTTTTTACTTCTTTTCAAAGCTGGGCACTATACAACCAAATTAGTTTTAAGAATTGTTCACAAATCAGAGTTTTATTCTATATGAGAAACTCAATTTTTGCAGAGGTTAGTACAATTTGCCGTATTTTATGGATAACTATTTTACGCGGTATATTTAGCGATACCTTTCATACCAATATATTTGGCTATGTTGGATTTTCTCATCATTTGTGTTAGTAGAGTTAACGTACACTGATTCTATAAAATTTGAGTTAATTATCCACTTGCTCATGTAGTTTTGGAAATTGTCAAGAGTAACTTTCAGTTTTCCTATGAATTATTTGATATTGTGATTATCTATAATCAAAAGATTGTATTGTTTTGAATTCTGGTAAGTTACAGGTGTAGAACATTATCATTATTAGGGTGCAACGATTCTAGGGGCAAACTCTTAACCTTTCTTCTTTTGTAAACCTTAACATTTAAAGTTGGTGTGCCATTAATGCATTTCCAGCATGACAGAAGCTTGAACGATCCTCAAAATTTGTTTTTGTATCTGATATAATAAGAATGGCGCTGATATTTTTACGCAGAACAGGGTCATTGTGATTAACCTCTAGGAAGTTGGTGGTGTCTGGGTGACCTCAGAAATATGCTGGTAGGCTGTCAAAAACCCGAAGAAATCTATTTCTGCAAATATCCAGCAATTTTTGTCTAGTTCTAGTCTATGTAAGGTGTCAACGAGCTGGTTGGAGACGTTGTAGTGGCTGCGGCTGAAGCTGAAGTATATCCGTGAGTACTCCTGGTGTGGTCGCCCTGAATAGGGTTCTTGCAGTCTACGCAGGTGGTGGTGTGACACCGATCTTTGGAGTGATGCTCAGCCCCATACTTAGATCGTTTGGGGCTAGCAGGTTAGCAATGCTGAGCTTGTCCGAATTGCTGATATAAATAATATTGTCTTACCACATTTTTTTGTCTTTCAAATCGAAGACTTCGTGCATATAATTTTTTTTCTTATTGATTCGCTTAATTTCTAAGAACATACGTAACATTGGTCTGTGGCCGAGGGCTCTTTTTCATTTGATTTACGGTCAAAATGGAGATATCATACTACAAAAGTTCTTACTTTAGATGTATGCGTAATGTCTGTCTTCAGCAAATAAAATGATATGATGACTTCGCCAAACTTTTTTCTCTAGTAAAGTAGCCTTTTTCAGATGAGCTAAAGTGCCCGTTAGAGTTTGCTGATGTTGGCTATTGCCACATATGTTTCTCGGTTACTGGGGATTTTGAATGTGCACCGGAATTAGAGCTGGTATCACCGTGACCGTAGTACAACAGATGCTGAGGCGTTTGCAGGTAGTTTTAAAGCTCTTTTAAATATCAGTACTGACCTGAGTTATCTCAGAGACTTCCTCCAGCAGGAACGATAGACTTGACCTTTGAGCATATGTATTAGCTGAGATGTCCCTTGGACTTGCTCTAGTATATATTTGAGAGGACGATGGGTAGCTGTTTTATTGCTGTCGGGCCGCTGACCTCCAAGAAATGATTTTGGAAATGTGAGCCACACGCGAGCATCTCCATTAGCTTTTTCCTATCAATGTAAATAATTTGTAATGTACTACATACCGTGGTTTCAACACGGCTCCACAACCATCTCTGTGTTACCACTTTGTGGAGAACTGTCTCTGTGGTATAGAGCAGATATACGATAAAGCTTAAAATATTACCCGGAACAACATTTGCTTTGCTCTCTTTACTTTTTATTGCTGTTCTGTAAGTAGGATCATTTTAACGTAATATTTTAAATTGTATAGAAAATTTTATCCAAAACATGAGCCATACTTAAGCTAGTCGAACAAATTTTTTTCTAGAGCTTTCCTTATACTGTTAGTACTTCTATATACTTTTGTCGATGGTCAAATTATTTTATTGAAACTTACATTTCTTGAATAGTTCAATAGATCAATAGACTCCAAGAAGAGAATGAGCCTGTAACGATGTTAGTACATATTGTGGTTTTCTTGAGTTGTAAATTATGATAGTTTACGCCACCTTCTACAATTTTGGCACAGCCTGTACTTAAAATGTAGAATTGGTAAGATTATGGATCTTACCTTAAAATTTCATTAGAGTGATTTTATAGTCCGACCAATCCAAATGCTTTTTTGGTTTATCTTACTTTTGATGATCTTTTTAGACTTCAGCTGGCTCTGCCTGCTTCAGAGCTATCTACATCTTGTGTTATGTGTTCGATCTCTCCGGCCTCAAGTCGCACTAGAGCTATTTTTTGTGATTAATAGTCAAGTAATAGTTAAACTTATTGTTTGTTACACATAGTTAAAGTTTAGTTACTTTTCTTATTAGTATTATTGTCTGATAAATGATTTTACATAGATATTTCATATTAGCCTCTTTTATTGGTGATAGCTTTTTTTATTTTTTTTAGTGAGATTGATAAAGATAGCCTCATTCTATTTGCAGTTATATACTTCCTGCTTTTGGACCCAGGAAGATTTATGAATACCTTGTAGGGACTTATCCATTTCTACGTCATGTTAGGGGAGTGTTTTGAATATTAATCTAATGTAAGTGTTATGACAATAAAAGGTCAAGAACTTATCTTTATATAACAGACATTGATAGTATTTGGAATAAAATTTGTAATTATCAAAACAATTTTTCGATGTGAAACACGTACAACTATATACCAACGTGCAAGATTGGAAAGATCTAAAATATCAACAGATAAGAAAGGGTCAAAATTAGATAAGGTCACCAAACGACAAGATTCTGTATTTTATAAAAAGGATTGCAGAAAGATATCCATTTGGTAGGTCTCTCGGTGCTTGGCTCAATTTACAATTTTAAAAACATTGGCATTCGGCTTTTCCAAGCGAGTAGACAAAATAAAAGAATAATATAAATACTGCCTAAAATAACACGGCATTTTGCGGTATATGTGAGATATCCTTTGTATTATATGTTATTGCGGCATATATATAGTATTAAGATAATTGATTATCTAAAAGTACTTTAGTAAAAAATGATTTGGTAAATTTGTTTTGTTCTATTGAGGCAAAACTTACTTTTTATACGTCTAATTATTACTGGAGCTATCGAAATCGTTAACATAAAATTTTCACAAAGCACGCCTAATCTAACATTCCTGCGGAGAATTATTTATTTTGCCTCGTACGTTTGCGTTTCGTTTGACTTTGTTTTCTCCCGATTTTAATCTAAATCTGGTAACATAATTTACCGCCGAAAAGTCAAAGGTTTGAATTAGCATTTTGCAATCAACGCCGGAATCTGTATTTTTGTGCACACGACCGTTTATTTGCCCTCTATAAATGTTTAAACTTAATTTTTTGCGTCCGGCGTATACAAAGCCTCGTGTGATATCCTGTTAAACGCTTTGTTGACGTTTGAACACACCCTAAGTTTGTGTAAAGGTTACGTCGATTAGTGAAAAGAATGTTTAAGTCGATCTGTCACGGTTGTTAACGTTTATAAAAATTCTAATTATACAACAAAGAAAACATATTCATTATTAAAATAATAATATAAATATTTAAACTTACAATAAATTAGTTAGTATAAATAACACTATACAAAATTATGCTTTTATTTAAAAATACCTTGTGTTTGTATAACCCATTTTGCTTTTATCACTTTGATGACGCATTTTATTGTTGTAGTTTTCTTTGAGTGACATTTTCAACTTTTCCTGGTGTAATTCAGTTCTGGAAGTTTTATCAAAATTTCTTATTTTATATTCTGTTGAATTCTCGTTTTCGTTTCAAAGAACTGAGTTTATAACTGCCTCCACAGTGTCGAGAATACGTGCGCCTAAGGAAGATGCACATATATTTTTTGCGCTCCATTAATTCTTTGGTACAGTAAAATATCTTCCATGCAAAAGCTGTGAAACGTCCTAAGTGTCACGCAGAGCGGGGGTTTTAGAGAGTATTAGTAAAGTGTATTTGTAGGGTAGTATTAGAACGTAGTAGGAACAACCTTAACACTTTCAAGTGTTATTTTAGTGTGCAGCCAGTTAACAATTTAAAACTACCACAAAAAATTAAGTTCGGTTTTCTCGTACTTGCGTACGACGCGAAAAAATGTGCCATTGGGTTATAATAGTTTACAAGCGCTAAGCAACGCCCTACACAGACTAGATTTTAATAATAAAGCAAAGCATTATCGATAAATAGACAATTTTTTGCACAAAAGTTTGTTATGTTCAGGAGTGCCTGAAGTTTAACAAAACGTCCCGAATGAAACATATTTTCTGTAAAACCGTTCGACATCATCAGGAAAAATAGGGAACAGAAACCCCGAAAAAAATTCCAAAGATTTGTTTATATTACTGCTCATCAAGGAAATGAAAAATAGTTTTGTTTATTTGATCTTACTAATGTTTCGTGATTACCAATAGGATAATGCTTGTTTAAACATCGGAGCTTGTAATCTAAAAATCGAAAGTTAGGACCATTACACTAACTTAGGGGTGACAATAAATTACAGGGTCTCATTTATACAAGCTGAAATATTAACTTATGCAACTTGATGGGGTAGTTTCCAGTTTTGTTTATTTTGTCACTTATTCCTAATGAGGGAGCCATCAGATAACTGCAATGCTATTATCGAACTTTTTAAATGTGAATAGTCTTATTGTGACATTGTTTATCTTCTGAATGTATTCAGTTAACAGCTGTACGTTACGCAAGATTATCTGAAACAGAATTCAGCGAAATTTAGGTTTACATGAGAGAAAATTGGTAATAACCGAGAAACAAGCTGCCTAGTTGCACAGAATGACCTTTAACTGGCCTCATGCAAATAGCAAAGAAAACAGTTTCTTATAAATGTAAACAAAAATTTATGTCTATAAAGATACCTTTTTGCAGACTATTTTTTTTACAACTACTCATGCCTACTATAATCAAAATTATAGAAAATGGTTTTGTAAATATTTAAGACCAAGCGATGTCATTATGCATTGTAAGAGTATTATCTGTTACTGTATGGGGTGGAATATATTTCACATGTAAACATTCTCTTATTAGAAAATTTTGTAGAAATTCTACTCATCGCAAACGACACCATTACATTACTGTAGCTTTTCATTTTATATCTCTCCCCACAGGCGCAAAACCTCTGTGTATACCTACACGCTCAGCTGCAATACGGATAAATCTGAATTTATGATGCCTGGCGGATTGTCTGTTGAGTTGGTAAAAATAATGTGTTCACTTCGAACATAGGGTTGTCTAAAGCATAGTACTTGCCACGCCACTCCTCATCAGAAATTATGCGCGACGACCGGGTTGTGAAAGGGAACATATAAGAGTCTCAATCTTTTAGTTTGTTGATTTTTATTGTACACAAAATTAATTTACGCCATAGCCACTATTCAAGAATTTCTTCTGTTGGTCGTATACAAGCCAGCAGTCTATGAAAATACTCCTCTATTGTGGAGCAAACGGTCCCTGTTAAAAAATTATATCAATATTTCTTAAGAAATATCTTCAGATCATTTCTGTAAGGAACTATACATAATTACATCCCAAGTTTATAATGTATGGTATAATCTAAAATGTTCAGGTCTGGCAACGCAGACGGCCATTTTTTGATTGAAATGAAGTGGGGCATATTATTCTTTGCCCATTACTGGAGAGCTTTTGGAACTTTTAGAATGTTCAATTCTGGTGTAACGAGGGGGTTTTGGAAGGAGGCTGCGCAAAGCTTTCTAAGATATTATCGATATGACTCAAAATTTAACAACTAACTTGTTTCCAATTTGGTGTCTAGCTTACACCACATTAGACTATTATATCTCTTCTCTGTCTAACACAAAAATTTTTAGTTATTTTTTTATGCGATCGTATATACATCCTGTCATTCTGACGGTTAAATTTCTCTTCTACCGAAAAGATTTTTCTTTGCCAAAAAAGATATTCTTCAAGCTTTCTCTAGCGGTAGGGTTAAGTAGTGCCATATACATATTCTAAAGCTTTTAATCTAAGGGTTTGCTTGAATGCCTTTTTGAATGAACTTACAAACATCTTTATACGAATGACCAACTTTTTTTGACGACGACGCGGATTCTGGCAAATTATTTCTCATAGTACTTTCAGTGCTTGTGGTGTCGCTTATTTTTTGGTTTACGATACGCCTATGGTCATTCGTAGTATAGTTATCGTTGTATCTTTTGAACCTATAATAAACAATTTTACTTCAGACGTTAATGTTCTTAAGCAGAGAAAAGATTTCGCAAAGCTTTTGTCCATTTACAGTAGCGGCCAAAAATCTATAACATTCATGATTTTTAAGCGTCGTTTTTGAATGGATAATCCGATTAATTTAAATTTTTTTATTGGTTTTGCAGAATTGTGCCAAAAATCGTTTAAATTCAGTTTTGACATTTTTGAAAATTTTTATTTTTGTGTCAGTTGCCATAGAACTTAGCCAAAAATACAAATAGCTGGAAATAAAGCAATGGATAAATTTTTTAAAATATTAGACTCTAGTATTATGTGAAATTTGGGCTCTCTATCTTCAGATGTACTTTGACAAAGTTAACGCATTTCCTTCAAAGCTGGGCATTACTTTTTGGTTAGGACGGCACAAAATTTTTGATTTAACTGATTAGTCAGGCTCAGTTGCGTCCACTGTAAAGTATCAACATGTGTTCCGGCAAGATACTACTCGTTTCTGGACTTATGCTGTGCTTGCCAATTTTTGATTTTGGCAAAACTAGCAAATGCCTTCGAAAATGCCAAGAACTGAGCGAAATTGATGCCAGGAATAAGTCATAATTTTAGTCAAACACATACCCCATCGCATTACTAACTTACCAAATTGATGATGACTCTCACAAAAAGTTTCGGAAGTCAGCATAAACTCTTCCACACTTCTCTTGTACTGTTGAATAATTTTAATTGCTTTGAAGCTCCTACTTTAAGACTTACAGTTTGATCATAAATATATTCGTATTTTTCCTAGTTATCTGGAGCTATATTTAAGTAGATAACAGCCAAATTCGTTCAAAAAGGTAGAGAGCAACGGCATTCAAATGTTTTTTAATTTTGTGTTCACAATACCAATAATACATTTAGATTAAATTTGACACGTGTATTCTTTAGATACACATCTAATGTCAGCTTAAAAATGGGGAGATCTGATAAGAAGTTGGAGAGATATTACTTTGATTGAATTTACATCAAATTTATATTTACCTCTTGAGAGACCCCAATCAAGTAGAAATTTATATCTTAATGATTATTAAAGCATTTTACAAGACAAAATAGATGCAACCTTAAGAAATACGGAAAAAAGTTTCTGGTATCGTTAGTGTTAAAAATGGTCACCCAACTCTCTTCACCTGAATTCTGTGTACTATAAGGTTTGGTCAACTTTAGATACTCAAACTTGTGAAAGGCCTTGTAGGAGTTTGAAGTGGTCGAAGCATTTTCTTCTAGAAAAATCACCCTTTTTCTGCGTTTAGTGCTGCATATTAAAGCTAAGAGAGAACATTTTGAAACTTGTTAGTATAATTACATTTGTTGGTCATATGACAGAGGTCATTCATTTATTTTTGCCCTATATGTGACATTATACACCTATTTTCAGATTGATACCAAGAATTTACTAATAAATTTTCGTTTTTTGCGTCCTTTTTATAATCTACAATTTTTTAATATTTGCGTTCGATTTTTTAGTGCTCCTGAAAAAAATGTTTGATATTTACGCTGTATATTTTACAGTGTCGGATTAGTTGTCTAAATCAATTGCTGTTATATTTTGTATTGGACAAAATTCAAATTCGCTTTAATAAGTCTCATCTTGTGTACTACTATTTAACATAAAATATTGAAAATTAATGTTTTTATAGTTTTGTAAAAAATGGCGTCATTTTATAAAATGCTTTTTATTGTGCAATTCAATTTAATTTGTCAACTTAGTCTTTAAATTTAAGCCGATTACGTGTTTTGTGCGTTACGCACTTCCTACAACGTACTTCTGCACGTGATAAGCAGGTGCTATCCAAACTGTCGGCTAAGAACCTTTCTCTATTGATTTCCCACCAGAAATAGCTCTGTCCGTAACCAAATCAAGGCGCAAACCTAACAAGGTAATATTGATTGCGCTCTGTTTGTAGTCAACCGGCGGCCGCTGGAGACGGGCAGATATTCCATTATAAAACCAAAACGCCGCTGCCGCTCCAACTAGCGTCATCTCAGATTGGATTCGTAACAAGCGTTATTGTGCGCGGTCTGAAATTCCTGCTGAAATTCTTACCCTCCCGTTGTGCGGCAATCTGTGCGTCCGTGTGGATGCAGGAAGTCATCCGTTGTCTCTGGAAATCCCGCTGAAAGCTCGGGGTGGAGCCCAATGAAATCGCTTGCGACTGATTAAACAATTTGACTGCCGTGCAAATGAATAAAAATGCGATAGGGGACCTTAATAAATCTGTCATTACTTTCTTACACCCATTCTCAGCTTCCAAGCTTAGAAGTCAATGCCCGCAGTAACTACAAAGTGCTATGTGTACATTTAATATTCTTGAGAAAATATGTACGATCAAAGTATGGGGTTTTGAACAGCGAACTTCTAGTTTACTTGCAGTTTTGTTGCATACGAACTTTTTAGGTTGCGCTTATTTAAGTTGTTCGTATATTATAAAAGCAAACCTAATCAAACAGTTTTTTTAAGCTTTAGTTCTATTTGTTGTTATTCTTCATGCATTTTTTCCGAAATAAATTCATTTCGTAAACATATATAAATTCAGAAGCTATACAAATTATTTTATACAGTAATTAAGATAAGTGGACTTCTAAGGTCTTTAGAATTAAATATAAAATTGGCTTCTTTGAACTGAAAACTGTACCATCCAAGATCTTAACTTTCTTCGTTTTTTCATATTGCAGAAATACTCTAATGGCTTTTTCAATTAAGAATAAATGTTTATTTTTAATTGCCAAATTTTTGAATATTTCAAATTTAGAAAACTATCTTACGTATAAATAAAAATACATTTTAAATTTTGTTTTTATTAATTATGTTACAGGAAAACATTTATTATTTTAATTAGTTAAGGAACGGTTAATTTCATTACTTTGAACGTGATTGTAAAAAGTTGCCCAAATTGAAGGCCAGATTTAAATTTTGTATTGGCGGTTGTAACACTTTAATTGATGACATGATCCTTCTATTAGTAAATATAAAACACTGTAAAAAAGAACTTATATAACTATAATTAATAAAAGTGTGTCCGTAAACGCACAAGAATTTGACACTTCAGACAGGTCTTTTCAAAGACCACACAGATCTGTGTCTTCATGCTTACAAAATTCAACTGACAAAAAAACTTAAGTTTGCCAATTAATTTTTAGAGTATAATGAGGTAAATTCTCCGTTTAGTCAAAAAATTATTACGGGCACATTTTCAACTCTTCGAGTGCACAAACAAACAATATTGTTGCATTTAGGATTCGTCAGTTCCTTGCGTAATTCGTGAAAAGCAAATGCCCCAACGAGTCACAATTTAGTGCGACTTTTCAGCAGGTATATATTCTTCGAAAAGTATGGTGAAAATACTAAACTGTGGGTGACAGCCATTATTGTTACATGTTAATCTAGTTTTTTAGGATCTGGGACAAATGTGAGTCCAGCAGGACAGTGCTACCTACCATACATATAATCGGTTTACTGCAATTGTCACAAACTATTTTTTTAAAATGCTGACATCAACCAATCAGCAGGATTTTGCGTTTTAATAAAGTGCCACTTATTTTTGTGGGCTTACTTGAAAATCCAAGATCTACGTCAACAATTCAGAAATAGCACACGACCGCGAAATCGAAATCAAATATGTTATCGATAAAATTGTTTATAATATATGCAAATTGTAATCGAAGATTTTGTGGAAACGACCAATATTTGCAGCTGATGCCGAGGCAGCCCTTTGTCAGATTTAGTTTTTCCGAAGATTGTGTACTTTATCATTCATTCTATTAAAAAAAAATTTAAAACTTAAAACGGATTTTAATTAGGATCGCCCTTTAACTGACTTGCATAAATATTCTATTCAAAAAATAACAAAAATAATTTTTTTAATTATCATATATTTAGAAGTAACTAATACAAGATTTTAATATTACAAATGCTCTTAGTATCTTTATCACGGAAGAATTAAATCTCCAAAAAGCACAGTAAATGTATTGTAGTGTTATGTGGGAACTGCCACAAAATAATACATTTATTTGAGGGATGGGGTTTAATTTACTAACAAAACACTATACTTTTACAAAAAAAACTATGACAAGTCGGAAAATATAATTCTAGTAATATAGAAAAGAGGAAGTGAATGCTTTTATCAATGAAGTGGTTAAACCACCAAGACTAAAGTTTTTAACAAACTTTGACACCAAGTTATAATATCTACATAATTGATCAGTCGTTTAAAACTCATGTACCAAATTTTTGTTTATCTTCTAACTGTCTATTTAGAAAGCTCTCATTGTCTGTTATTTATATTTTAAAGAATAATTTTCAAAAAAACTTTCTACTTTCATTAAACTACTGAATAGGCTTTTAGAAGCTTGAATGGATTATTTTGTTAACTACTAAGGTTTTACAAAAGTTTAACTAATTGTTTATGTCGAAACGATAACGTCTAAACAAAGTAATTTTGATTATGCTATCTTTTTAATATAAGTTTTTTATAATTTACCAAGGGTTTCTTCAATTTTCTAATTTTTCTCTAAAAGTAGCATGTTTGATGGGGTTGTCGCCGTAGCTCTGTGACCAAGGCCATTGTTTCTCTATTTCTTTATTAGACAATCTTGCGCAACGACATCACTAATAGGTGCTAAATTTGATTTATCAGTACACAACAAAAAGTTGAAATGTAATTAATTTTCATGGTGAGTATTAAATTTAGAATTTCTTTGTAGTTTTTCTATATAATAACTAAATCAATTTATTTTTTTTAATTTAGCTAATGTCACAAAATAAATTTTCTAATATAACATTATGTTTTAAACAGAGGGTTTGTTATTCTAAGGTTTTACTAAAGAACAAGATTTTATTTCTAACGTATAAAAATTTATATTGGTCAGGGTTAAGAGAATTAAAATGTTATTTTTTAATTTAATTTTTGTTTATATGCTACATTAGGTTTCCACATGCTTTTTCTCAGTTTAAAAACTTTTCTATGCAGTAATTAGAAATTTACTTACACTTTTTTTGATGTCAAATGAGCCTATATTACGTTTGAGAGGAATTACAGCCACCACGTTTGCAGCTCTTTTAGTATAAAAAGTATAATGCAACGACAATATTGAAGTTTTCTAGATTATCTCATTACTTGTAACAATAACAACGATGTTGGCTATGTTCTATTTTTAATTTTTTGGAATGTATACTTTTGATTATACATTACACTCTTTTACAAACTTTAAGAAATACAATTCTCTATTAGTCCATCTACTTGTCTACATATATGTAGAGGTGTGATAATGTTCTGCTTCATCTCAAAAATCAAGGAAATTTAAATAAACATAGACTGTTTTCAAATGTTCCTCAATCAGTTGAACTCTTATGTTGCACATATAGTTAGTTATTCGCTATAATTTTATAAAAAAAGCCCGACAAATATTTTCATTATTTATTGCAATTACAAAATTACATAAATTAGAGAGCACATCAAAAAAGGAATAACAAAATGATATGATCTCCTATTTAATTATAAAGTGATCTTAATACTTTGATTGGTCATTCTTTGTTTTCTATATCCATACAATTTTTCTCTATTACACAATGTATTATTTTATAATCTATCCAATGTATTCTCATACGATACCAGCAGTTGAATGTATTTGTTATAGGGTGGGCACATTTTGAAAAATACTCTAATCTAGGAAAACTTATAACACACTTATTTGAGGCATAATTATTGGCGTTATAAATCGATTTGTGCTAAATAACACCTTCTACTAAAGCTCCTTATTCCACTTTCTATGTTTTTTAGTCTACTGCAAGCGAGAGTGTCTTTACTGCTTAGAAACAAACGGCTTTTTTATAGTGTATATCCTCTTACTCACAAGCAAGCAATCTTTACCTTACAGAGGTTGTACACAACACATTTAATATTTATAACCAATTGTAACACAATTTAATCAATTTAGTAAAATTAATACTTATCTGTCACATTTTTTCTTCTTAGTGTATTATAATTTAGAACTAAGGTTTTACTTAGTCATCAATTAAAAAAATATTGTACAACATTACTAATGTAATACTAGCTGCCATATAATTAATATAACTAAGAAAAATATTTAAAAAAATGTGTATTATGACTAAAAATATTATTGTGCGAGCGTGAACTAGGACTTTTTTTACACCACTATATATCTATTCCATTAATTGTCGGATGTAAGCGCTTCTAAGTGCTTTCCATTCCATTCTGCTTTTATTTGGTTACAATCCAGTTTGGGGATATCCTATGTTTCTTATGTAACGAAGTGGCTCTGGTTATCCGGTTGCTTGGCGATGTGACCAGTCCAATTTTATCTTAGTTTGCATAGCCGATAAATTACATAAGTTTCTTCTGCTTGTTTACCAATTTCTCTATTTGACATGTGGTATGAAGTATGCGGCATAGCAGTACTCTTTTCTGTAGTCATTTAATTATATTCTTGTTTTGGTTTCGTATGTTAGTATAGGGAGTACATATTAATTAAGGGTTTTTAAATTGTTTTAATTTGAGGGTTATTAGATATATTATATCATATAGTTTTCAAAGTTTTTTAAAACTTTATTTTTGGTTGCTTTAAATTTTTAACGCAAATGTATATATCATTCTATTTATTACTTTTGGATCGTAAAGTTTTGCATCGTGTGTTATATTCTGCTTTACTAGTATTTTAATTTGATTGTAACTCAATTATAGTTTTTTTGCCTCAATAGAATATCGCAATGCCATCGACGAAGTGAATGTGGCTTAACATTCTATTAAATATTAATATTGCAAAACTTACTACCACAGAAAATTAGAGAGACCTCGGTGAGATTAGGAAGTCAGCAAGCAGTAACATAACAATAGTCGTGACAAAAAAGCAAAAGCAACCGACATGCAAATTCTATCAACAGATAAATTAGCAGACCATAAATATATCAGAAGTTTCGCAAAATCCTTTTTGGTAAAACTATCAAGAGGCAGGTAGACTTAGTTTTGATATAAACTAAATTAAAATTTAATGCACATTTAAAATTATATGTTCCATCCTCTGCTTTTCTCCTCTTCTGATATTTAAAATATATATTTTTCACATTAGGTATAAATCTGGCAGAGATTTCTGTCATATCTGCTACCACTTTTTCAAATATTATGCAACATAAAACTATATAAAAAAAATCATCTTCTTAACATTAAAGTATAAAAGACCAACAGACAAAATACTTTATAATAATTGTAAACTTCAATGCAAATACGAAAACAAAATACAAAAAAAATCGATCTATTTAGATTAGGTGAACATAATAAGAGAAACCGTACGAACTCTTTATTCAAAAAACCTCGAACTAAATGATAGACTCAACAAGGTTTATATGAAGTTACTGAGAATGAGACATAAAAAGGGAAGAAACATAAAAAATACAGGTAATAGCTATCAAATACTAAGTCTAAATGGAAGTCTATTTAAATAAAACCAATAACGAGAAAAATCTACAAAATAAACACCCAAACTCTAAAATAAAACCAACAGAATATCAGGAATAAATCTAAAAATACTTAACTTCTTCAGCCCTTAACAAATAAGTTAAACTGACCATAAAAGAACATTAGAAATCTATAAAGAATTAGCAAAAGTTCGATAAGAAAAAGATAAAATACAGGAATTTAGCATTAATGAAAGATAAGAAAAGTTACACAACACAAGTGAGGATGGGGCAAAGATACCAGAGTTGAGAAATATGACAAAACAAAATATAAGGAAAAATATAAAGATATGTAAAATTAAGTAAATTTAAGAATTAAAAATCACCATCAAAACGCAAACAGAATAAAATAAAACTAAGAACAATACATTGATAAACAAAAAAGAACTAAAGTGGTAAAAAATATTACAAAAGTCTTTGTGATGAAATAATAATCAACATACTCAAACATATATACTCATATATAATAAATATACTGAATTATTAAACTGACATTGATTTATTGTCAAATTGATAGCTAAATGCGGTTCATTCTAGGAAACAAAATTCAATGTTGGAGATAGATGTGAAATTATTATTTTATCTACTGGAGCGTTACTTTGGTCTGATCAAGATTTGATGCAACTCTAATTAAACAAAGATCGTTAAGGAAACAGTACAAAGATCGCATTATTTCATAACAGACTGTTTATTGTCTTTTTCACCTTCTAAACTCTGACTGAACTTTTACAACTATTATCTCCGATGGTACCACAGTTTATGGGTTTTCCCTTTAGATGATAAATTTATCCTTCGAAAAAAAGCTTTTTGCCTTCAATTTGCAATCTGTCACTCTCTTTCCTTGTCTCAAGTCTACATCAGACCTGACTCTAGTCGAAAACTTGGTAGTGTAAACCTTTTAAAAAATCAAGGATTAAGATTTACTTAAAAAAAGGTTCATAAGGTCGTCAAGTACTTTCAGTATTCTGAACCAATATTGAGCTTTCCTTCTTCGAACTTTCTCTCTTCACTCCTGAGATTTTGAGGAGAATTCCTAATGGTGTATATATCGTCAGTATATACGTTTTAGCGGATTTAATTAATCAATGTGTAAACTCAAACGATGGCTTATCCTGGAAAAATTCTCTCAGCTTTCCATACGACCCTCTTCAAGTTCTAGCCAAGAACAACAAATTACTAGCTTATAACGTCAAGAAAATATTAAATACAAGTCTTCCGCTAAAGTGTCATCGGACAAGAATTTTAGTACTAACCTCTCTAAATGGTGATCTATCTGGTGCTACATAAATTTTCACTTCATTGAATTTTTCCAAATGCAATAAAACTAACGAAGTTAAGCCTAACTGTGTAAACTGTGGAGGTGAGCACACCGCCAACTACAAAGGATGTCTATACATAAGAAACTTTAACAAAAAAACACCCCCACCTACAATCCAGCCCATCAACCCCAACTCTACCATAACTGGAAACATCACTGCCAACCCAAACTATGTCGAAGCAGTAAAAACTAACCTTCACCCCTCCCATCCCATCACGAACATCAACAACAATGCAAATACTACTGATTCGCCTTTATCAAAAATCCTCCAGTCCATTCTCACATTAATCACTCCCTACTATCACCAAATCAAAAACTTCCTCTTATCCCTTATCCCAATGCTGCTCACAAATGGCGGCAAATAAATCAACCACTCTACAAAAGTTAACCCTAATGAATTGGAACGCCAACGGTATAAAGACACAGAGATCTACCTTTATATCATTCCTCGCAAGACATGGCATAGACATTGCGTGTATTACTGAAACCCACCTCATACAAAACGAGAAATTCACAATTCCGGGCTATCGCATTATTTGGAAGGACAGAGAGGCAGTAACAGGATGGGTCGGTTCTGCAATAACCATAAAGCAAAACATCGTAGCCACCCCTACTGAACTAACAGGCATTCTTCAACTTGAAGCTACCGCCACAAAATTAACCTTTAAAAATAACTCTTCGATTAACATAATTTCGGCTTACAAACCACCCACAAATAGACTCATCTTAGAAGAACTGGTAAAAATATTTGACAACCAGCAGCCCACAATACTGGTCGGAGATTTAAATTGCAAAAACACAATCTGGGGATGCAGGACCCCAACGGAATAAAACTGAACACACTAGCGTCCCAACTGGCTTTACAAATTTCAGCCCCTAGAGATTACACTTATTTCCCCTACCGCACAAACCACTTGCCGGACATCCTAGATATAATAATACATAAAAACCTGCAACTACCAATAAACCAAACCGTAATAACTGAACTTGACTCTCATCATCTGCCGGTAATATTCACTCTTAACTGTACTCCTTATTATTACCCGGAAATTCCAAGGCTAATCAATGGAACAGTTAACTGGGAACTTTTCCGTAATATCATGGACGAACAAATCAAGTGTCCTCTTACCATATCTACCACAGCTGAAATTGATGGAACCATTGAATTCTTCAAAGAAACAACAAATGAGGCTATCAAACAATCTGCTCTAGTCTCTCAAACACGCAAACCTGTCAATAACCAAACACCCCCACTCCGAATTTTAAAATTAATAAAAGAAAAAAACTCCACCCGAAGGAAGTGGCAACGTCTTAGGAACCCTGCAGATAAACACCATCTAAATGTGCTGATCCGGCAGGTTAAAAACGAACTCGATCAATTCAGAATAAACTCTTATAAACAGTATCTAGAATCGTTCGAACCTGGAGACGCCAACGTGTGGAAAGGGACCAAACGGATCCTGAAGCAACCCACGGTTACCCCCACACTAAAATACAATGGCCAAACAATATCGGAAGATAAGGACAAACCTGAAATATTCGCACATCTCGAAGCAACATTTACCACCGCATATTTTAACAATGATCCCAATCATATCAGACAGGTTGAAATGGAATCTCAAAATATTACACCCCAAGAACAAATGCTAGATAACCCTATCTCCCCAACAGAAATTAAAGAATGCATAAAAAAACTTAAAACCAAAAAAGCACCAGGAATCGACATGATCTCCAATATAATTCTGAAAAATCTACCGCAAAAAAGTATATGTTTACTAACAGCCATATTTCATTTCTGGTTAAGATTGGGTTACTTCCCTACCGAATGGAAGCGAGCACTAATTCAAATGATTCCCAAACCAAATAAACCACATGACAACCCTAACCGCTACCGACCCATCAGCCTGCTGTCCACAATTTCTAAAGTTTTTGAACGAACCATTCAAAGCCGATTAAACCAGTTTTTAGAAGATAATGCAGTCCTGCCCAAATTCTAATTTGGTTTTAGAAGCGCACACTCTACTGGTCATCAAATCTTACGACTCACTGAGACAATTGAAAAGGGTTACGAAAACAAAATGCACACGATAATGGCATTTGTAGATATGGCACAAGCCTTTGATCGTGTATGGATAAAAGGCTTATTATACAAAATGAAAAATTTGGCAATCCCTGTTTATCTATCATTTTTAACTGACAGAACGTTCCAGACAAGAATAAAAGGATACACCTCATCAGTACGTCAAAGCGGGAGTACCGCAGGGATCCGTACTGAGTCCCTTGTTATTCAATATTTTCATGCACGATGCTCCTACAACACCAAACTCTGACATCGCAATGTATGCCGACGATACAGCAATCATAACTCAAGACTACGACATTAACCTAGCCGCAAACAATCTGGAACAAAGTCTGAATCATCTTAACTCACGGTTTAACAAATGGTTTATACGAATTAATCCCAGAAAATGTGATGCCAAAATCTTTACCTTGAGTCACCCACAAGACCCACCTAACATCGTTATCAATAATGTACCTATCCCTTGGAATCCGAAAGATAGCGCGGGAAATACCTAGGGGTCTTTCTCGACCGTAGATTAACATGGAGTTTCCACACCAATAAAAAACTGACTGAATCATACGCAAGACTGACCATGCTCTATCCCATCATCAACAAGAAGTCAACATTGAAAATAAAATGTGGGGTTCTCATCTACACGACCATCATTCGACCAATTTTTACATACGGGTGCGCGACATCAAAAACTAATCTTAGCAAACTCCAAGTGTTACAAAATAAAATTATCCGTATAATAACAAATGCACAGTGGTACGTAAGAAACTCGCAGCTCCACCGAGAAACAGGAATCCTGACAGTGGAAGAATTCATAAAGAAAACAGCCCAAAAATTTTATGATAATATAAATCAATGCTGTGGTGCGGTTCACTACAACTTGGGCACTGAAAACTTACACATCAGACTTAAAAGGAAGTTACCTATTGATGTCCTAAATAGTGAGAATAACTAATTTAATTGTCAAAATCACAATGAACTATCTATTTTAGTGATATAAATGTTAAAAATCTTTTAACCTTGCCATGTAATAGCAAATGTAATGCTGATCTGGCATAATCCCTATTAATAAAAAAAAAACTTCATTGAATAAAGCAGTTGTTGAAAACTTACTGAGTTTTGAGAAGTTACTAGATAAACACCTCCCTTGCAATAAAAATGCTAGAGATTGTCAACCGCTAGATTCAGTTGTTCAATCACTGTTTCCAAAGATGAGGTTTTGTTAACATAAGATCTTTTAAGAGAGGCTTCACCAGAGGTCTGGATGGATTGACTTATGTTCCTACCTTAGTGATTACAGAGATAAAATTAACACTTGGCTTAACAAGACAAACAACTTGTTACTTGTAGAGAAAGTTCATCAAAAAATTCTTACGCAGCTTTTGCTGTTGGCAGTGTCTTTAGAAGACTTGCTTGTAAATTCACCTGTAAATCTGTTTACTCCGATATACTTAGATCTCTTATAATTGGGCTTTACAACTTGTGGGTTCAGAGAAAATTCTCCTCAAAGTAGATGTTAAGAACGCATTAAACTTTTTCAAAAAGAAAAAAAAAGTTTGGTATCTTTATGTTCGGACATTTGCTGCTGATTGACATTTATGAACTTCAGTTATATTTTTATGATTCAATAATTGATAGTTTGAGCCATCATGGTTTTCATTGCAAGAAAAGCTCTGGCAGACAATTTAATCATCGTAGGATTAACTATATTATTAAAAGACTTGTTATTGCAACCGAAGTTCTTTCATGCCTTAAGTCTTAGGACTCTGTCGTGATAAGAACAAGCAACCTGGTGCACTGATCGAAAGAAAAGCCCTGGTTTGGGACTCCTATCTTGACACTGTTCGGATTTAAAGAAGAAAAACAAATATGAAAGTATTTCTAAGAAAGGAAATGCTTTTGCCCCTTTTGCTGTAGAAGCATTTGGACCATGGTGTGATAAAACTATTTTATTGGTTTCCGTTTGAGGTTAATTTCTTATGACTCTCCGTCTTGCTCTTACTTAATGCGTAATTTTAGAAATCCAACGAGAAAGTGTAGTTTGTGTTATGGGCACTTTTCTTGCTTCAATCCTTATAGATGAACCACAGCACTTACAATAAATTATCATATTAATTGAAGATTTTTCGTGGAAAAAGTACTGAAACACATAATATACCATTGCAAAAAATAAAAAAAAAAGTGAATGGCTGCATTGATTTTAATATTTTGAATTTAATTTTTGGGTCTCATGTAGGTGACCTCGTAAATTATTTAAACAAACTGAAATACTTTGTAACAGAATATACAATGCTAGTTGTAATTAACATTTTGAATTTCTTAATTTTGGTAAAAGCTGCAGCTTTCCTTCGCACTTAATAAGGGTAAATATTCCGCAATGCGTGCTGCCGCTGGTCGTCCTTTACGACTTTCAGACCACCAACTCCATTCTTGCGTGCCCCCGCTCAATTTATCCTGGCCGACTCTTTGTTTTATTAAAACTTGCTCGGCTGCTTAACCTACAAACTCTAATTCCATTTCCTCGTTGGGTTTCAGGCAGCTTCGTGCTGGTGTGGAAGCGCGGCATCGCCGTCCTGACGGCGGGCCCTGTCAAAGTGACACCGGACCCGAGAGTCCGCCTCCTGCCGTCGCCAGCTGGCACGTCAACCTTGCCAGGAATTCCGGGGCTCGCCGGCGGCGGCTACAGCCTGGAGCTGAAGGACGTGCGGCCCCAGGACGCGGGCGACTACGTCTGTCAAATTGGCACCATGGAGCCGAGAGAAATTACGCACACCCTCGAGATCCTAGGTAGGCCTCGGGCGCTAGGTGTCCGCCGGAACCTGGCGGCCGTAAAGGGGCCGCCGCGCCCCAAACAAGTGTTCGGTCCCACATAAATTGTCGCGTAATGATACGGCCGGCTTATCGATGTTTAATGCGTTGCGGCTCTTTCGTCCTGTGATTTCCGATCGTTCGCGGAAGAGAAGTATTACTTTCGGGGCGCGTGGCGGCTTGACCGATGGCTCTTTCGCATGACGCGCCAGGTGGACTCGTTCCGACTGGAACTGAAAACAATGCCGGGGAATGCATTTCGTTTTATTAATACCCAGGAAACGTCGAACCGTCAAAGGAACGCGCCGGTTCAGCTCCGGAGAAATGGCTTTGACGTGTTTAGACTGCAGAACAAAGCGTATGAGTGAAATTGCTCGGCTAAGTTATTATTTCGTAATAACGGAGCGCGCCGTATTCCTGGGAGCTTTCGTGGTTGATAGAAAATCTACTTATCAGTCACTGGGCTGCCGGGGCCTGAAGGATACAAGAATTACCAAGAAAATTGAACATCGCCTTTCACATCTCAAGCTGCATGAGCGTAAATTATAGTCCCGGGCATAACGGTTATGGTTCCATTTCCTCCCGTTTCAAAATACATTGTGGAAGGAATATACCCCATCAGTATTTGGAATAAAGAAAACCTACATACTTATTTATGTTTTATTTAGATTTCATTACTAAACACAAAATTAAATTTTTATATAACACAAATAAGAATATTATTTTTAAAAAATTGTATTGGGGTTTAATTAACGCAATAGTTTAATCCCTCCCCCCACTCCCTTCAAAGGACTGTTTCTAGAATGCAGTTTAAGAAAGTAGATTAGGTAACACACCTATTAAGAAGCAATTTTTTCAAAATTTATTAATAGCAATTTAAATCAAAAATATAATGACACAGAGCACTTATTTAAGATCTCATATTTTTCAACATTCTAAAAGATTCATTTAAAAGCGTTTTAATTATTTTGTTATAAAACCAAATTTGCTAACAATTTAAATTTTGCCCTTTTGAATATTTATAATTTATTTTAATTATCTTGTTATATTTATATCACAAATAATATGGAATTTAAAATTATATTGATAATTTGTATTAAAAAATGTAGATAAATCAAATTTAAACAAAAATTATTTATTCCGCCCTGAGATTTATGATGTCCCAACAATATAATTACAAAAAAAAAACTATAGAACTGATTATAGTAATTATCTTCCATTTCAGTAGTATTTTGGGTATCCGCAGAGGCTTACATAATTTATGTGGCAGTTATACCAACCTCTTTCGCAGTCGTGACTTCTAGAAATGTGATATTCTTTTTTAAAAACCTAAATGTAAACTGACTAATGTTTGTACTTATGTGGGCATATCAAATAAAAGTTACCAATTTTTAATTAAAGTGTGGATATAATAGCATATAAATTTAATATAAAGAGTGTTAAAATAAACTCAGTATTTCACTTAGCGAGATTTTGTAATAAACACATTACAGTTAACAAATGTAACGCTATTAGACGAAAAAATAACTGATAGTTGTTAAAATTTATTATGAACACTGAATTTTTCAATGAGATCATGCGCAAATTATGTGTACATGTCAATTTGGGGGTATATGAAATCTACGGCTCATTCTAGAACAACCTATGTCAGGGGTCGGCAACCTTTTGAAACGGAAGAGCCAAAAGTTACAATTTTCGAAATTTCTTAGTTTTTAAAGAGCCAGTAAAAAGTTTCGTTTTAATATTATATTATTTGCTTATATATATTTGATTTTTGATTTAAAATAAACGGCTTTAAATACGAAATAATATAATAATATAATATAAATAATATAATATACAAAACAATATAATAACACAAATGTACACATCAATGGGAGCATTGGCTTTGCATGTCTTTTGAAAGTTTTATTAAATCTGGCTTATAACTTGTTGTTTTAAGTTTCAAGCAGGACTCTAGATTTAGATTTGTTAGTTGACTTCTAACTTTACTTTTTATGATATTCATGAAAGAAAACGCTTGCTCGCACGAATATGTCGACCCGAAGATCGTGAGCACTCCATATGCCAACTTCTTCACCTCACTGTAGCATTCTGGAAGACTATTCCATGCACCGAATATGAGGGCCTCAACTCGCTGCATTTCTTTTAAAGCTGTCCACTTGTGCTGCACGATGTGCATGCATTTCTGGACGTCCAACTCTTCCAACTTGCTCTTGAGTTCTGTGAACTTGCCACTCCACAAGTCTTTGGTTTTCAAATCCAGCAATTGCATTTGAAGTGATCCAGCATCAACTTGAAACGGCTCAATGTTGATTTCATTTGTATTTGTGTTGAGAGGATTTACTATGAACGCGAGAGTATTTTTGTTTGTTTTGAATTGCTCGAATCTTTCAGCGAATCAATCCTTCATTTTTTTTACAGCTATGCTGAAGTAATTCGTGTCAATAGATGCATTGGTCTCATCGCGATATTGCTTCAAATGTTTAAAATGAAGTAATTTACCGCTCTCGATGTCTTCAACAAAAAGAAGTAATTTCTTTCGAAACAACTACTTCTTCAAGCAAGGCGTAGGCTGGGTTGCCCTTTCCTTGCAGTTTTAGATTTAGTTCATTTAGTTTCATTGTGGTATCTACCATGAAGTAGAATTTTTGCAGCCATTTGTCTTCTTCCAATTCGGGATTGTAAATACTTTTTCATTGAGCAATGTTTTTATATCACTCAAGCACAAAGCAAAACGTTGCAATACGTTAACTCTGGACAGCCATCGAACTTTATTGTGCAGAAGTAGGTCAGAATACTGGCTATCTATTTTTGCAAGGAAATCCTTAAACTGGCGATGGTAGAGTGCTTTTGCCAAGATGCTGTTAATAATCTTAATTACCAAGTTCATGACCTCAACTATTTCGGCCGGAAATGTATGGGCACAAAGCGCTTCTTGATGAATTATGCAGTGAAATGTTAGAATTTCGTGGTTTATTTTTTTCTGAAGAATTGATGTTACCCCTCTATGTATTCCTGTCATACTTCTGGCTCCATTAGTTGCTATAGAAACGATTTTATTTATATCGATTCCATTGTCTTCCAATCGTTTTTGCACAGCATTTGCTATATGTTCTCCACGAGTCTGCTCTGAGAGCGGTAGCAATCCCAGCAGTTCTTCTTTTGGACCTTGGGACGACATATACCTGATAAAAAGGGTAACTGGTGCCGTGTCTTTTATGTCGCAAGACTCATCTATAGCAAGTGATAAGGCAGAAGCCAGATGAATGTCTTCCACTTGCATATATGTTACATTTGAAGACATTTTAGAAGTTCTATTTTGTACTGTTTTAGCAGATAATGGCAAATCAGTGATTTCTTCATGATTTCTGCTTTGTTTTTACAATCCCGAAACAGTTCTTCAGATGCACGTATAAAACAATCTTTCACGTACTCACCACCTGTAAATGGTTTTCCTCTTTCCGCAATTTCTAATGATACTGCAAAGATTGCCAGATTTACATTATTGGAAGATTGTGGCCACTTCCTTAACATGGAACTTGACTGTGTTTGATTTTTTTGGAGCTCCTCAACAGCTTTTTTTCGTGCGTCACCGGCTGGATATTTACCAACAAACTGGGTATGTTTTGTAGTGAAGTGTCTCTCCAAATTTGACTTCTTATTGTGTGCGAGTTTTTCGTGGCAAATGAGACAAGTCGGAAGGTCACCTGTGTTGAATATGAACGCAAACGAGTCCGTCCAAACCTGATTCAATTCTCGGTTTTCTTCTTCAGTTCTTTTCTTTTTTTTTACCAGATGCCATGCTGGCAGCGGAGCTGAAAAAATGATTTTTTAAAATTTTACTTAACTATCTAAAACGGCCAATTTATTAACCATTATTACTACGTTAACACAATCCTCAGGTATATAATTCAATTCTGTTACTGACTTACATAACCTTGAGAAGATAATACGCTTCTAAATCGAATTCTTCTTGAAACAAGCGAATAAACCTGCAAAAACCGCAAGCGATTAAATTAACGCACATGCAACGCAGTGGCGGATTTAAGTCAGTTGAGGCCGCGGAAGCAGAAAAAATATTGGACCCCCAATAAAACGAGAAAGACAAGGAAAATAAAAATACGTGTTAACCATATTATTAAATAAATAAAAAATATTAAGTACTATTAATGTTAAGTGTAAAGTCAGGTTTTTGTGGAGCTCCGTAGAGGTCGGGGCCCCGGGCGCGCGTCCGCTGCGCCCGCCCTTATATCCGCCTCTGAGTATTTCGATGTGGCGGAAAACCGTCCTCTGTGCCAGCGTTCCAAAATTCTCTTTTCCAATATATTTCTATTCCTTATCAAAACTCAAGGTCTTAAAACTTTAAAACGTGAAAATGGGATAATATTTACAGTATAGAACGTGTAATGTGTGGACGTTGTCATGTCATTACGCGTGTTTACTCGTGCAGTTTTACCCGACGTAAAACTGCCAGAAAAGAACGATGTGTGTATTGGGCCTACATTGTAACTTAAAAACAAATAATAAAAATAATTACCTTATGTTTCCTTCAAAATTTTACAGTGAGAAATAAATAAAATTAAAGCACTTAAACGACATACACAAACGATAAAACACTATGATACAGACTACCCTTACAGTTTACACTTTGTACTAATACTAATTCTATCGGTGACGTACTTGAATATTAACATAAAGTGGTCAATTCTAGGAAATACATTATAATAGAGCTACCAGAGAAATTTCATTAACCCCATTAAAAGAATTTAAGTTATAAATGGGGGGCAATAAATGTGTCAAAATGTATGACTGACCAGTCAAACGAACAAAAGACAGACCAGACCCACCCTGATGAATAGAAGAAATGAATGAATGCACAATCCAGTACCAACACGACGCCAGCCTGTCTTAAAAATATATTTTCTTATTTTTTAAGAGTTTTGATAATAAATTATTAATTTATTGCGTATGGAACTGGAGAGCCGCAATATTATATCAAAAGAGCCGCATGCGGCTCGCGAGCCGCAGGTTGCCGACCCCTGACCTATGTGTACCTAATGCGTGACAGTTTAGTGCGCTGGTAGAGTGATCGGATTTTTTGAAAATGCAGTGCAAGTAGCCAATGGTGAACATTATCGTGAAATGATAACGGATTTGGTTGACTTGTAGTTTCAGCATACCAGCTACCTACCATACGACGCGTGAATCAGTTCAATTATTGAATCAAAAATTTATCTCCCAAAACAGCGGAGTGAACTAGCCACCAAGACGGCGCGATTTTCTCTTCTAAAGATTTATAAAAGCCAAAATGTATGTTAGAAAAATAAGAACGCTTTCTAAATTAAAAGCAAAAATTCCGAGACTTATCGACAAAATTGAGTAATAGTTATGGAAAAAAGTAATCCAGAATTTTGTCAAATATTCCGTTCCTATTTATTGGCACACTTTACCCTTTCAAATAGTCTGATAACTTTACCAACTAATAAATAAATAAAATGTTTTTTTTAAATTAAATCTTGCGTTACTTTTGGAACACCCCTATTTTTCAGTAGATTTTTAATTTCTTCTGCTATTGATAAAAAAGCGAAGATAATAAAGTTTATTTATATCATATTTGTAAGTCATTTGTTAACAATATTAAGTATTATTCGCGTCACGGTCATATTTTGTACTGTTGGCGCCGCGCCCCTTCTAGGTACCTGAGAACCATGTAGTTTGCGTCGTAGAGTTACTAACAACCTGAAGACCAAGGCGCTGTAATTACGGTTAAGTACTTTTTCTTGAAACGTTTTAACAATAATATATTAACAAGAATATATATACATAGGTCACGCTATTTGAGGGTTATCATGACTGGATAAAATAGCAGTATTGTCTGCAAATGTTCCTGTTATATTTTGTGTCATTGACAAGTTTGATGTGTAAAGAACGTGAGTAAAGGCCCTAGCACACTACCTTGCGGCACTCCGGAATTAATTTGAAGGTAATCTGATATTTCTCTATTTGCTTTGGTTTGGAACGTTCTCTCACTTGTTTATAATTTTAGTAAATTATAGTAGAGCGAGGGGAATGTTTGTTTGACTTTGTAGATTAATCCAAGATGCCGTACGTTGTCAAATTCTCGACTAACGTCAAGAAAGACGGCTGATTAGTACTGTTTATTTTATAATGCTTTGTTTATAGCTTGAGTGATTCTATGGACTTGCTGCACTGTGGAATGAGCATGGCAAAATCAAAACTGATAATCCGATATTTAATTTTGGAGTTGGAGATGTTTATTAATTCTACGAAATAATAATTTTTCTAACAATTTGAAAGTTACTGGGAGCAAGCTTATAAAAAAGAACATCTGTTGGTTCTTTTTCTGACTTACCAATCATTATGATTTGTGCAACTTTGAGACATTTTGGCCAATGTTCAAGTTTCAGTATCACATTATAAATGTAAGTCAACAATAGAGTGCTCGTTTTTGGAAGTTGGCTTAGGATATTAGCTGTTATTAGAACAATATCGGGTCGCTTTAAGGATTAAGCAATATAATTTCAACAGTGGAAACTACAGAGCAATATGCCTGGCATCCTGCGTACAAAAGATCTACACCAGGATACTAGAAAAAAAGATAAGGCATCACATAGAAGACGAGCTATTAGAGGAACAAGCTGCATACAAAAAAGGCAGACAGACTCAAGACCACATATTTACGCTTCGCACAGTAATAGAAAGGACACTTGAAGGAAACAAAGAGCTACACCTGGCATTCATATACCTCCTAGCAGCCTTCGACACGGTACCAAGAGCAACCCTGTGGAATTCAATGAAAAGAATTGACGTCTCGAGAAAACTTGTAGAAGCCACAAAACGACTATATGGAAGAACGAAAGGAATAGTAAGAATACAAGGACAAGAATCGGGGAAATTCTTGATGGAGAGGGGGATAAAACAGGGAGACTCCCTCGGTCCACTACTATTCATTATCATGATGAATGAAATAGTTAAGAACAGCAGGAACCCAAACATGAACACTAAACTAGGACACTGGAACATGGGGGCAGTCAATATACAAAGCCTCGTCTTCGCAGACGATATACTACTCATAGCCGATAGCCAAACGAAACTACAACAAGCAATAAATAATTGGAACAACGAAATTAAAATAAAAGGAATGACAATAAATGCGAAGAAAAGCAAAATAATGAGAATAAGTAAGAACACAGATGAAGAACAAAGAAACCTGAACGTAAGAAGTGAAGGAGAGCAATTGGAACAAGTGGAGAGCTATGAGTACCTTGGAGTAATAATAAGCCAAGACGGAACAGTAACAGATGAATTAAGGAACCGGACCTCCAAGGCGACTAGAGTATACTATCAGATCAACTCAACATTAATCAACAAGAAAGAGCTGAGCAAAGAGACTAAGCTCCACCTGTATAAAACAATATACTTACCTACATTAACATACGGAATAGAAAGCATACCGCTACAAGACAAGAGCAAAAGTAAATTAACGGCTGCGGAAATGAAGTACCTGCGACGTATAGTCGGAAGAACAAAGAGGGACAGAGTGAGGAACATCACAACAACAGAGGAGTTAGACCTAGAACCGCTAGTGGAAACACTACAGAAAAGACAACTAATATGGTTTGGGCACGTGACACGAATGGGCGAAGAAAGGCTGCCAAGAAGGGTATTAGAGGCAAGAAGAGAAGGAAAAAGAGGAAGAGGAAGGGCAAGGCAAATATGGATGGAAACTATCAGGAAGGAAGTGGAAAGGAGGGGGAAAAGCATGGCAGAAGCTAAACAAATCGCTAGGGACAGGAAGAGATTTCGAAAATGGATAGAGGACCCGACACCTTAGGGCATAAGGGATGGACAAAGAAGAAGAAGAATTTCAACAGTTATTTCCTCTGGGGTCAATAGTTTAATATTTCGATGTGGCTCTAGAGAAATGGATAGATTTTGTTCAATTTCTAGATCTGGTTTATTGTCTACTGGTCAGATGTTCTTTTTTTATCACTCTGTACCCAAGGTTCAGCGTTATTTTAGTTATATTGGTAGTACATTTAATGTAGGCTTTTTGTAATTTCAATATAGAATTATCAATTCTAGTCAATGTAGATATATATTTTTCAAATTGTTCATTTCTTACTTTTCTAAGTTTTGTTCTTAATTTATTACTCAAGTAATTATAAGCATTTATATCGGCGGTGTATGGCTTCGTTACCAAGTTACGCTAGCACGTATTTTTTCTGCAAACATTTTTTTAATTGGTACGTTATTATTTAATTTCTTTTATGGAATTTTTGGTGTTGCTTGTTGTACGGCATGTTTTAATTTTATTATTAGTTCTTTCGTAACTATTTCTATTTCTTCAGGCTCTTCTAGTTGAATTTTTAAGTCTGTGTTTTTACTTACTGTGTTACGATAGGTATCCCGGTTTGTTCTACTATTGTGTAACCTTGGTGTGGGGTTCTTGGGTATAACAGTTGTAACCATTGTTACTAAAATCGGAAAATGGTCAGATGATAAATTAAAGTTGGGTACTAGTTCCGTATATGCCGGGTTGATTCCGTTTGCAACAAAGGAGTCCAAAAGGTAAGATACCTTGTTTAGATCGGTAGGCCAGTAGGTTGGTGTTTCTCTCGAAAAGATTGAGTAACTGTTGTCCTCTATTGTTTTATAACTTTTTCTTTTCTTATTTGTTATTAAACGTGAGTCTCATCCGGTATGTTTATTAATATAGGTCTCCCCGGTTACGAATTTTGCTCCTAATGTTTAAAATCTGGTTTTATATTGTGCCGAGGTAGTCAATAAACTGCTGATAATGTCAGTTCATATGGCAGAGTTGTTACTTTTACTGTGGTTGTCTGTAAAAAGTCTTCTTGATATTTTAATTCTTTACGATGTTAGAAAGAGCGTTTAATAAGGGCGGAAGTACCTCCATGTGTAGTACCATCAAGTTGATTGGTATGATATGTTTCATAATAAAGTATTTTGAAATGTTTCTTTTTGTAAACTACGTTTCACTTATTAGGAGTATATCAATTTTATTGTATACTAGGAATATTTTTATTTTTTCTTTATGTTGCACTAATCAATTAGCATTCCACAAAGCGATTTGTAAGAATTTGCCCATTAATGAAGGTTGCTTATTAACGTTGTGAGCAAGTTTAGTACCATACTGTTTTGATGTATAAATTGTTGAACATGGCCTTAAATTCATTTAGAAATTGTGATAGTGTATTGTTTAAAGTCGTTTGTTATTTTACTGTTATTGCTTAATATATTGGGATTGTTGACTACAACGTCATCAGAACTTCTGGATTGCTGACGAATATTGTATAGCTGTGGCTCCAGTGTAGTGTGCAAGTTATTGATTTGATGTGGGCTAGTAATAGTGTTTACGTTAGGTGATGGTGTTTTTAATGCTTTAGACATGTTTGTAAGGTTATTTCTATGAATTAGCTGTTGGAAGTCTTCACCTCCTTTATAGTTAGCAGGATTTCTCTTCCACATAATTCGCATGTAGCTAGGGTGTCCTTGGTCTTTTTACAGCTGATGGTGCTATGTGCTCCACCGAATTTAACGCGTACAAATGGCCTATTACAATGAGGTTTTGAGTGACCATATAATTGGAATTTCATGCACTGAACGATATTACTTTTATTTTTATTTGGAGGTTCTATTTTTACGACATTATTATAGTCTTTCAATTTTGTACACGCCTTTATTATTACTTGCTGGTTTTAAGTCCACAAAAAACATATTTAATGGACTCTTGGTTATTCTGTGTTTCTAACTTTACGTACTTGTTGTGTTACTTCTTCTTTAATGTCATTTGTGCCTACCGTGTAATGTATGTGTTTAATGACTACTTTGTAGGCCCGTTCTTTTTTAATTGATATGTATGATGTACTATATTATTCTCTTTAAATTATTGTACTAGTTTTCTGTAACATCTGTAGTATTGCATTTTATTTGAACAGTATTCTTAGCCAGTCTTTTGATGTTGCATTGTTCGTCTCCTAGACAGTTTCTTATTTGTATGGTAATTTACCACTCCGTAGACAAATATTGGCGGGGATTTGGGGTTTTTTGTGGTGGTATTTGCCTAATTTTCCTATAAATTATCATTGTCATTAGCTGTTAGCGGAGTATATTTGTTGGTACTACTATAGTGTTATCTACTTCTTCGTTGTCTCTCCTTCGTGTTACCATTCTGCGTTTAGTGCTCTTTACTTTTGCTACGATAAGCCAGTAGATTGACTCATTTTGTTTTGTCCGCCTTCACTAGTTGACGACGTTTTCAGTAAATGCTGATTGTTGTACTCGTGCTGCGTTGAATTTATGCTTGCAATTTATGATAGGTTATAGTGCTGTTACTGTATTGGGCTCATTAGAGATAGCGCTAAGAAATGTTTGCTGCGGTATTATATTTTGTGGTATGTCATTTGTTGTAATGGAATTGTTGCCTGCTATTGATTATTTTGAAAATGTGAACTTGTATCGTTATTAAGACACGCCACTGGCGTCTACCATTTTCCATGTGGTCGGGAAGTATTTTAATTTGATAGTGTTCTTGATTAGGTAGGTTAATTGTACAACTCCTTTTTTTCATGGATTTTTGATTATGAGATTTTCGATGACGTCTGTGTCCGGGTTTTTTTTAATCGACAACTTCTTTATTATGTTTTTATGATTAGTTGATGTGGGGTACAATTCGTGTATGCTTTTGTCTTCTTGTCATCGGGTCTATTAATGTAATCGTCAACAAGTCGCGTTATGTGCTCTTGTTCCATCGTGCCAGGTGCGTTTTCGTTTTGTGCGGGTTAGAATATGTCGGTTAGGATTGATGCTTTGTGGTTTGGCGTAGGACTAGCGTGCGTTTTGCGTTTGAAATATTTGGTTACTTTCTAGAGAAAGGTGTCTTTAAATAATTGTTTGGGGTTGGTTATAATCGGTGTAATTTTAAGATGTCTGTCTGTCATGTTTGAATTTAGTCCGGTTAGTGTTTTTGCAGTAAGTCTCTCTTGTTGCGGTTAGTTACCGGCTGGGAGTGGTAGTTGACTATGAATATGTCTTTGTTGAGAGTGTGGTATTATTTTCTAAGAAGGGGGTTGGAACATCTGGATAGAGTTGTCTTGTATGTAGTTAAATAACGTTTTCCCGTTTTTGTTAATTATATTGCAAGTCTAAGAGATATGATTGGCATCATGTCTCTTAAAATTACAACCTTTCGGTTATTTTTGTTAACGCGACTAGGTCTTGGATTGATAAATTATTCTGCAGGCTATTGTATGTTGCAATTACCAGCGTACTGTCCTGCAACTTAACACTTGTTGTGTCTATTCTTATATTTTACCGACTAACTGCACAAAAAGTGTATTATTTTTGATAATAAGTGGAACGCAATTGGTTTTTGTGTCATTTGGTCTGTCCCTTCTAATGACTACCCTTAATATATATTTTATCGTTAGTTCTTAATCTAGTCTCGTTTAGTGCCTCGATATTGAAGCGTTGCTGCACGGTATACGGTGCAATGATGATTTTGGCATGTATGTAGATACCACCTGTACAAATGCAAATTTTCTACCTTCATGGAACACAAACGGCGCGCAATTAAAATTTTAATGTTTGATTTGGATCACCCTATATGATAATCGAAATTTTTGTAAAGGTATGTGTCTTATTTAACGCTTACTATAGCACGCCTGTTGTTTCTATGATACCTATTCCTGTTGCTAGTATTGTAGTATCGTCTGCGAAAGTGACTATTATACTTAGTTGGTTGTAGGAATATCACTGTATGCAAGTGGTAAAGCACTGGCCTCCAGCATATTGCCCTATGGTACTCCTATCTCAATTTCATACAAACTGGGTACTTGTCTTTTTGTTTAATCTTAAATAGCCGATTTGCAATGTAAGATTTAAGTAGTTTAAGATTTTTTTCGATGGTGCTTGTTAGCCTATGGATTTCATCTACTATAGAATGTTGCGGCTGTTTAGAAAAACACAATATTTATTAAAAATATTGAATTTTATTGAATTGTGCAAATTGGACGTTGACTTCCATGCAAGTTCATCAGCAGAGCGCGTCTAGTCTCCAGCAGCATTAAGTATTGCCTGGAATCCCCGATATATGCTTCCCACAAGATTTTCGGCGTATTCGACCGAAAGGGAGCTCAAAATTTTTTGAAATTGTCGCAAGAGCTAATCTTACTATAATCCCAAACATTTTCGAAGCGATTGGCATCGGGCGACTGAGCTGGCCAATCCAAAGCGACGACACCATTTCGCTCCCTCCATGACTTACACGCTTTACTCTGATGTTTCGTCTCGTTGTCTTCCTGAAAAATCCATTTGTTGCCTTCTTTTCCAAACCAGCGTTTTGCAGTCGGTCATAAAGCTTTACAGTAAATTTGGTTCAGTTTCTCGGCATTAAAATTGTCGGTGATTGGGCATAGATTGCCAAAACCCTTTTAACTTCCAAACATGGACCTTGACCGGGTGTTTTACGGTCTGTTGAAGCAATCTGCCGCGCAATGTTGTCCATGATCGGAAATGTCCAAAAGGGTGCTTCGTCGAAGAAGGTTACGTTGCCCCAGTCTCGCTCCGAGTTTTCTTGCGCCCACGCGAAACGCTTCACGTCGTATTTTTTTACTAAATTAAGGTTTTGGGAATTACTTTGATATTGTACGACACTAGCACGCAAATTCGCACCTTGCTTGCGCAAAGTTTCGGCGCCTTTACGAGAGTTAAGTTAGATTTTTCAAAACTCAAAGTGAGAATAATTTTCTCAACTTTCTTCGACACTTTGCCAGAGGACCCACTATTCGAAAAGTCATCGACATAATGTACAGTCAAATACTGGTTCACCCACTTCCTTGCAAATTTCCACGATTTTTCCATGTGTTTCGCGGCGGCTGTATGAGTCATCTTCGGACGCTTGGGGTGTGGGCACAAAGGTACTGCCCGTAGCGCAGCTGATTTCTCTTACGACAAAGGTTTCTTTTACATTTACAAAAACAAAGAGTTTGGTTATAATTAATGTGTTGCCGATAATCACCGTCACGCTTTTATCTAACAGACTGTATGTTGGAATCAGTTCTTTTTTTCTATTATTAGTTTTGGTCTTTAAGAAACAGTTCTTCAAATAGTTTTGAGATCGATATGATGTTTGTATCGTTATTACTTCAGCCACCTTTCAAACGCTTGGTGCGTATTTCAAATGCTGCATTTATTAAGTTTGTTAGTTATACTACTTTTTACTCTAAGATCAATACCTTTAATATATTTTAATTACTAGTTTTTGGAACAAAACTTTCGTATTCCATAATTACAAAATAATTACCCACGTAATTACAAGCAAAGGACAGGAACAAAACAATCTGACAATTCACGCAAGCCTCTAAAGCAACTCTTAACAGTTAAACTGCTTTTGTTAGACAATTATTTCGCTTGTACGGATAAATAAATCTTCCACGCTTGCTAAGGCTTTTGCAAACACGGAAATAACGTAGGCTGTACTGTTTGGGATTGCGGTCTTTATTGTTTTCCTCCGTTTTATTGCAGTGTTAAGTTCAATTAGGCACGTTATTAAAACAATCTTTGAAATAACGCATCCTTGCAAATTACAAATTTAAAGATGTTATAAAATTAGAATTTCCAATATTAAAATTTTAAAAAATCTATAGAAGAATTTAGTAAAAACTGCGAATTTGTTTTAGAAACTTCAAGTTAAGTTAGCAGCCAAATTTTGTAAAGGTTGTTTTAACTGGGGAATTCAATATTCATTGAGAGAACCTTAATACATTTAAATTTACTAAAGTTGCTTAAAGTTTACAAAAAGTTCACTAACAAGGTAGTAGCAGCAGCGCTTTTCATGTTAATTGCAACGAATACTAGTTTTCCCTAATTTAATTTAATTTACATGTTACGCAGTTTCAAATGATAAAATTGGTTCAACTCTCTAGAAAAAGAACAAAACTACCCAGCATGTGTCCGGGTTCAGTTGCGATCTCATCTGTATTAGGCATAATATGCTTTAGCTGTCAAAGGCCGTTCGCGATTTCTGAACCAATTCCGTGCCGATTCCGCAAACCGCCCCTTCTGCCCAATCGCCCGATGCATTCCCTCAATCAAATCGCCGCTACGCCTATCCGCTCCAAATCCCCCGCAATTACATCGGCTAGATCCGCTAGAATAATAGCAGGCGATGGGTGGAAATTGGGATCAAGAATTCCTGGACGGCGCAGTTAGGGCCCCGATTTTCATTTCCGTTGACTGAATTTATGTAAATTAGCCGACAACTAAAACTCCCGCATTAGTAAGCCGGGCGCTCGCCTCCACACTAGCTTTATAATTGCGGCCCTGCCGAGGTTGGGAGGGCGGAATTTCTGTTGCGACATGCTGGATAAGGGATAATTATTCGGAGCCTGCAAAAAGATATGTACAACGTGCTGGAGCGCTCTGCCGTAATGCGTATGTTTAATTTGGGCCGTGGGGACACTGTATCGGAATAATTTTCCGAGCGAGCCTTCAGCGCTCTTCAAACTGGAATATAAATCGGACGTGCGCAAGACAGCGTTTCGAAATAGATCGGAATGCACTTAACGTTGCAAGGATAAGCTCGTGTTGATTGTGCTCTTAACGCTCGACACAGCTAACAAGTGTTGCAGTGATAGACACGAGTGCAAGGCTTTATTGCAGATAACCTGCAATAGAAAATGCAGGCACTTTAACGTGTCTCTGTGCATAGCAAAAATTTAAAAACGTTACAATATACAACTGCTTTATATGTAATAAAAATTAATTAATATGTTATTTCTGTATAAAACTATTCTTCATAAATAACTTCCAATTATTAGGGCAAGCAAATAAATTAAAAAATTAAACTATTAATTTAGACATTAATTCTATTAACAACGGATGCTTCTTGATTACACCAATTCTGTACTCAAAGCCCCATATAAAAAGCTTCAAATCAGCACTTAAAAATAAATATTTTACAAAATGCAGAAAATATGTGTTATAAAATAAAAATAAAATCTAATTTTTATAATAACATACTTTGTTAGTTATATATATGACACATTTAAATGTACATTTGTATGTGATTTAATTTATTAAAATTAAAAAAAGCAATCAAATTATCAGAATCATTAACTTTAAAGAAAACAGCAAAGTTCTTTCGTCATTAGTCATTTCAGTTCATTTCTACTAAAAATTGTTACTTATATTGCTATTTTTATTTAATTTGGTCAACAACCAGAATATACGTTCTATAAGCTAATTTTATGACATTGTATAATTATATACACAGAAAATAAAATATATAATCATAACAATCGTATGGCATGAAGAGGATTGCATTCTGCGATGGTACCTCTATGTTTTACTTGAGATCTCTGTGCTAGGAACGCTCGAGTTTTCTATGGTCAGTAATACGGGTAAGTTGCTCTAATAGAGGGTTGATCATAATGTCTATTGCTTCTCTTACGAGTGACGTCTTGAACGTAAGGAACGTTGAGCTATGATTTGACACAAACCAGGGAGCACCTACGACCATTTGAAGAACTTTTGATTGACTTCTTTGTATGATTGTCATATTGTGCTTACTGGTACAGCCCCAAATCTCAATGGGATTGATGATCACTTTGTATATCTTGTAATCTGCAATGTAAAGGATGTATAATATAGGCCAAAATAATGCCATGTGGGATTCCTTCAGTTATTGGATATAAACTGGATGTTGCACTGTTACATTTAGTTTGGAACTGTCTAGTAGATAGATAAAATTTGCTCAAGTTGAAATATTTCTGTGGTAAGCTTTTTTAACTTTTATTAACAGACCTGAGTGCCAAACCTTATTAAAGATCTAGCTTACATCTAACAGAACAGTTATTGTCTTTCTTCTACCGCCTCATTTATGATTCGCCCTGTGCGACGGCGCTTGGATTGTTGAGTGTGCCTCACGAAATCCAAAAAGGTGATCAGAAATCCAGTTATTCGTACAAGAAGCAAGATTATCGGTCTATATAAGATGACATTCGTTGGATCCTACTAAACTTTTAGAATTATGGCAATTTGAGCTATATTCAAGTGCTTAGATCAATAACTAAACCCGATGATGACATTAAATAAATGCGTCAACATCCTTCTTGCTATGTTTTTTTAATGTTCTGTAGTTTATTTTCATCTTCGACTTCCTGGTATATTTTTGCGTATACTATCAATTGGTTGCTTTAATAATTCTTCCATTTCTACATTTGGTTCAGTTCGGTGTAGAGTTAATACTTTAACAAGATGATTTGTGAACAAATCTACTGTCTGATTATCACTTTTGTCCAAAGGTTTTCAATTGGTGTGGACATACCTGCTTAGATTAGTAATGTAGCTATATGTTGCAAATAGAAAGATGTTGAATTTTTTAAAAAAATATGGGCGTTACAGCTCCAGGGCCCTAGTCTGTCTTCTCGATGTTACACGGGTGCAAGGTAAGGTGTCGTGCAGGCTGAGCTGATATCTGAATATCACGCGATACACATATCAATCAGAGTATCCTGAATACCAAGAGTTCTTTAAGAACGGCTCTGACGCGATAAATGTTCTTATTTTTATTTCCAGCTACTTGTGGAAACACTATACATATATCTATTTTAAATCCGACAAATGAGGGTGGTGCCCCTCTTAAAGAACGAAATATTTTATATAGGAGTCACTTGCCCTCTGAAGTCAATAAAAATAAAATTTAAGTTATAGTTTTTCCCAGAAGACTTAATTGCAAAATGGCTAATCCTATTCCTAACAGCAATGTACCGTAGGTACACCTACCACCAAAAGTTTTCTTAACAGAATCAAAAACAATACTGGTCAAATTTGTCTCTTTACGATTGAAACTTGCTACTCAAATAAAAAATGTCAAGAAGTTTGTTAATTGAAGTAGCAAATCGAAGATGTCGTCTTTTAACTATGAAATTTCTAGAAGGTATGAGAATCACAATAAACCCACATAAAACTCTGAACTCATGCAGGGGTGTTATGGTTTGTAAAGATCTTCTTATGTGTTTTAAGGCAGATGTTGCCCACCAATTAAAAATTGTATGTAATTGCCGGTCTTCACCATCTCCTATTACGTGTTTATGCACCTCCACTTTTTTATTGTTTTCAATGTTAACGTTTTGGCCATACGGTTTTACAGTGTCGATTTGAACCCTTATATCACTGCCGACTGCTAATAAAGACGACCTCTGTCCTAATCAAATTAAATGGATCGGTTACAATTGTTTACAATTCTGTCGATCACGCAATTATCTCATATAAATAAGAAGTAGAAATACAACAAACGAAAGCTGTACAAGGAATAAACTATTCTGAAGCCCGGTGGAAACACAATTATGTGCCTGTAAAAGTTAAATAAAACAGTTAGTACCAGTAATAACGTGGCGAAACAAATATTATTCTATAAGTTCTTCTCGAAATTAAATATAACTTAAACCGCCTAAAACATCCGAAACCAAACAGTATTCTATTCCTCTCAAGCCGCTACAGGAAAAACCTATCCATCTCAATCTCTCCTCTGTCTTTCTCATGTATCCAGGTCAGAATAAACTAGTTTATCCGTGGATAGACCATTATTTCACTATATAAAAGGGATAATTTTAAATGAGAGATATCTAAATGCTGGTCAAAAGGCACACACAAAAAATTTTGTTAAAATTTATTTCTGTTATGCAATGAAATATAACAGACTTTAACGTACACTAGCAAGGTTTTCGTTACTTTAGCTATCTCTACGATTTCATTCTTATAATTTTATATAAGTTAAATGTACAAGTCTTAGATCTGGATTACTGATTATTTCAATGTTATTTATAGCAGAGAAGAGTAGCGATTTTTATAAGATGCGAAGTGGATTTCGGATCACGTTACAGCACCTTTGCAAGCTGTCGTATATAATTATACATTCCTATAGAATGCATCTTTTTGATAGTTTATGGTCAGTAATATTGATAGAAAAGCTAATAAGATAATTACAAGATTCTGTGCTCCTGATTTGAGATTTTAAGAGCCATCATTTTCATTGAGCATTTTTTGTCGCCAAACTAACAGCTTCAGCAAATGTGTCGAAGAATTAGTAGATAAAGCAGTATTTATTATCCTAATCGAAAGCGATGCTGCATATTTTGATTCATACATCGGCATAACATCTGATATGGTCAGTTCTAGATGGTCTCTACCATAGCAATCACTTTATGTTATGCTACTTACGTATATAACTACCAAGATAATAATCTTCTGAATGGACAGCTAAAAAAGTGGTTTAAAAAAATAGGCTAAAAATATTACTTATTACAGTCAACAAAATAAATCGAAAAAAGAATATTCTATTTTTTATTTTTTGTAAACATTATTAAGCATTAAATCGTACCTTAGAATCGACACCTAGTTCAGACCAACTAAGATATTCCATAATAAAACACTTTTCTTGTCGCGGACATCTTTATTTGTTATACGATTAACATCTACATAGAGTCATGGTGTTTATGCCAATTCATAAAAAAGCAAGCAATCTATTTGTAGCTAACAATGATTATCCTATTTCTTTAGCAAGTTGTTTAAGCAAAATATTAGAATCAATGCTTAATGAGAGATTAATGTGGTTACTAAAATATAGATCACTTCTTCGTTTTCAACCAGCCGGTTTTCCCCGACACCATACATTACCCAGTCAACTTGTTTACCTGAAATACTATCATTGAAAAAATTTCAGCAATCATCAATGTACTATAGCAGTTTTTTTGATTTAGTGACATCTATTTACGTTTGATTTAAATATTGCAAGCGTTTTTGACTGTATAATTATCACATAAAAAGCTGTCGGAATACCTGGTCATATATTAATAACTAAAAATAAAATTGTGGGACTAAATTATTGCTCTTTGTTTCTCCTTAGTGTTAGCAGAGCGGCTATATTCACACTGAAACAAAACCAAGAAAAACAGCGCTATTAAGCTCAAACTTTGGAAACGTGACCAGAGTGTAACACACTAAAGACGTTTTCTGGCAAAAGTGCCGATGATTTTTTACTTTCCTATTTAGATAGAAATTGAGTACAATTATACATATGTCCAAGTTCAGATTAATATACACGATTTTTGAAAAAAAGATTCTGTACTCATACATAAAAAAATTATATGCACTTTTTTTAGATATCTTTTTGATGCTTTGTTTTTTGTACTGCACGTATAGTTATTCACAATAGTTTTATGAAGAAAGCACAACAGAAACTGTCACTAAAAAAGGAGCACAATTGGAAAGCAAATTTATTACAATTACAAGATGATATAAACTGGATAGTAAAGTCTAAATTATATATATTATATAATCTAAATTATATAATTATATATAAAATATATAACATCAGTCAGTTTGTACTATAATTTAGTTAATTCAATAAAATTAAGACTCTTTTCATACTTTTTCTATTATTTGTTGAAATCTAAACCAATGTCTTTGGATACTCTGTTACGCGAAATATTTATTACGCAAGCACTCCAAGTTACCTTATAATATTCTCCTATCTTTACTCTTTTAAATGAAAAGAAATTGTTTTTATTTAAATGTTTCTTAACTCTATTTAGCGCTTTTTTTATATAGTATCCCACACTTAAATATTCCGTCAAGTTACTCTCAAACTCCACTTTTTTTGACGCCATGTAGCTCTTTAAATTGGTGGAAAACTAACAAAAAAATATGTTTTTGTAGTAAAGTCGCTATTTACTGCGTTATCTATAAACGCACACTCTTATATAGAAATTTGGCTTTTTGTTCAAAGTTTCTTTATGAACTTGCATTAAAAGAAAAAAATTAAGTGTATTGTTCTTGTAATCTTTATTTCGAAATTATGTTACCTTCTCATATTGTTAAAACGTATATATTTATGTCCTTTTTAGGTAACAGTTGCATTTATAATTATTTTATGATTTAAAAATACACTTTTATAGCCCTAAAATTTATATATTAAGATTTTGCTGTAAGTCTGTTATGGTTTATGATTTATTCTAACTAAAACTTTGATTATGTTTTGCTATTAAGTTTCCCGTATTGGATTATACTTAGAAAAATGTAAAAACTCTAATTTTAAGATAAATTAAGTTCGGCCTTTTCACTTATGTTTAAAGAACATACTAGCCTAATAAGGTTAAAAAAGAATACCGTATTTACTCGAAAATAAGACCCCCTTTTTCATCAGATTTTTGTTTTTAAAATTGGGAGGGTCCTATATTCGCTTTGAGTCTTAAAATCGAGTATGAAAATGCAATTTGAGGAATTACGTAGGTTGTAACTAAGTAAATATAATTATATTGTACATAAAGGTTTGTATTCAATAAAACAAATTACAGGTTCATGATTACAATGTAAATAAATTAATCAAAATCATTTAAATTATTGGTAGGTCTAAAGCAGAACATCTCAATTTGATTCACAGGTGTGTCTGAAAACAAAGAACAGTCGGTCTTAATCCAAGTTATCGGTATTTTAAAGCAAGAAACTATACTAGGCCTCTCGATGACTCAAATTTTCAAGCTCGCGATTTTGAACCACAGCTACATCTAAAAGCCTACATAATGCGGTTGATTAAAATAACCAATTTACAGATGATTTACTAATGTATGCATTTACACATTTATCGGCTTAGCTTTGCTACTGAATTCCTAGTCAGAGTCGCTGCTGTTGCCATCGTTATCGTCATCGCCATCATCATGACTTATCTCAAATGGATCGTTGCTGTCCCCCTAAACGAGATAATCTTCACTTCCGTCTAGTACATTGGAGACGCAAGTTTTCTTGAAGTTTTCTAGATGATTTCAGATAAAATTTTGTCCCAAGCTTTGACAATCCAGGAGCACAGAATTTCAATGAAGAGCTTTTGAATTTTACTTGTCTTCGTGAATGGATGTTCGCCATTTGCCATCCAATCGGTGTACAGTGTTTTCATGTAACCTTTGAATGGCTTATTTACACTCACATCCAGGGGTTATGGTATAAAAGCGAGTTCTCCAGAAATGATTTCTGTATGCGTATTTAATTCCTTCATTCTGCTTTTCACTTATTCCTCAATATGACCATAAACGCTGTCCAGAACTAGTAGACATCGTTTGCTTAACAATCCACCAGGGCGACATTTCCATATTACCTCTAATCAATCGTGCATAAGTTCAGAGTGGATACTTTTCGTTAAAAGTCCCTTGGGAAATTTTTTTAAATCACACATGGTGGCAATTTCCGACCATCTGTAACGATAGTGGGCATAACTATGCACCTCACTTTTTCTGCACCCGTTGTTTTTACAACTACACTTCGTTCACCTACTTTATTCACAGTTGTGGTATTTCGAAGTACAGTGGCGTTTCATCAGTGTTACCAATTTGTTCCTCTCTGTCGCAACACGAAATGCTAAAACTGCAACACTTTATCAGTGTAGTCTGCTGATGTTCTCCTCAAACTGAAATCCTCTTTCTCATCAGTCTTACCACCCAACCTCGACTGGACTTGAAGTTACTTTCATTGTTGTATTGTCTTGCAATTTCTCGGGCTTTCATTTGAATTATTTTGCATGTGACGGCACTAGCCTCTTTTCTTTTCTCTTCTACCCAATCCATAACCACATCGTCCACCATAGAGGCGTTCTCTTTTCGGACTTCGAAAAGAGCGAGTTCCTTTCTTCGCGGTTTGATTTTTTTCTGTCTGGTTTCTCCAATATCTAACCATGTTCGGTCACTCCATTTCTCTCGTCAAATGAAAAAATCTCCAACTTAAAAGCTGCAGTGTAACTTTTATAATGCTTCTCATGCAGTATTGATTCACAAAAGGCATTAAACACTACGCCACCCAGCACTCAAGCACAAGACCGACTACCGATTTTAGAAAATCGAGCTGTAATGCTGAATGGCATGAGCAGGTCCCAAAGTCAAGCGGACCAATCTGCTTTTATCCTCGTTAGATCTTATTGTTAAATACGGTATGCCCTTGGGCAGAACCTAATCCTTTAATTGACTTAGACATCTATTGTATTCCCTGGACAAGGAATTTCTGAAAACTTAGTTTGACTTTGAATACGGTTCTAGAATTCTGTTACTTTTATTTTGTTATGGGTCTAATATTTTAATATTTGCATATAAATTATTATTCTATAAAAATACGTTAAAAATTAGGAGGGTCTTATAATCAAGGGGGTTTTATTTTCGAGTAAATACGGTATTTAAACCTATAAAACAAGTAAGGTGATAATAAAATTAGTGAGTTTTTCGAGTGCAATTTATAAAGGGCAAATTGGTGAAAATAAGAGGTAAACACAAAATTTGTAGGTAGTCGAAATAAAAATGGGGTTATTTTTTAATATGATGCCCATGTATTTCAATACATTTATTATATATCCAAATTGGTGTTTTAGAATCCTTAAAAATTCTCTAAACTTTATTTGTAAAATACTCCAAAACAGTCTTCTGCAACTTTTCATCCTTGTTAAATTTTCTACCCCAAATAAATGTTTTAGTTTTCAAACTAGACGGTAGTCACAGAGAGCTAGAGTCTGGTTTGTAGGGTTGATAAAAAAGCTCTTCAAAGCCACAATTATTTGCAGTAATCTGGGTAATTACGGTCTTATGGACAGGAGCGTTGTCACGCAGGAGGTGATGAGTTCAACTCTATATGCTATTCCTCTTTTCCTTAATAACGTCTGACAATATATATATATATATATATATATATATATATATATATATATATATATATATATATATATATATATATATATATATACTAAGCTGACCTAAATCTCTCCGTCTACCACTGCTTTACCTGCTTTACCTTAAACACAATTTAAAAATTCTCATTAAATTCTAAAAAATTGTTTCTATAATCTTTTTCGTTGATTGATTATATTTGCTTTCTTAGCAGTTTTTTTTGTCTAGTTTACGTCATTATATTGACTATAGAATCGTAGTGTATGATCATAGTTTAGTTTCTCGTAACAATGGAAATAAAGTACTTTTTCCTTGTTGTTGCAATAGAGCTTTAAAATTGTTTACAACAGGTCAGACGTTTCTGTTTGTCAACTACTAACGCTAACCTTATTCATATAAAGACGCTTATGAAGAATGAAAGTTCAACCCTGCTAATAATTCTTACTTTTGAATGTCTACACTCGACGAGTACGACATTTTCTTCTAAAACTGTTTTAAATGATCAACCTGCACATGGTACTGTCCGCACCATCTAAATATTTTTTAGTATCACTAAGACTGAGACATTTTTTGGTGGAAAATGTAATCACAACTGGGTACTTGACTTCTAACATTGCGCAAAATATCGTGGCATCACATACTTGAGCGGCTGTTGCCACATAACTAAAATAAATCGGCTAGCTCTATTTTTTTATTATTGTTGAAGCACAATCAAAGCAAAAAAATAACGGCAGAGAATCATTTATAAGACCCATAAAAAGAGAATGTTTATCAAAAGTATTAACTAATGTCCAAGTAAGCATACGTAACATTCGTTGACGAGAGTCAACTCTCCAAACCATCTCTAATACAGAGTAATTGGTTATTTGTTCAGTAAGTTAATGAAGGTGACAACTAATAACGGTTAAAAATTAAAACGTATACCTAATCCTCTATTGCCCTCTAGAAGTATTTTATTTGGTAGATCGTGGGACTCCTAGATGGCCATTCGAACCTGAAAGTGTTGTAGCTAAAACTGGCAAATTATGATGTTATCTTTTTGTCGTAGGGTAACATTAAATCACAAAGTGCAAAAACAAGCCTTAACACATTGTAATAATTTACTTAGGGAGTGTTTGTTACTTCTATATATTGTATTAACTCGTACTTATTAATAATCGTTTGAGTGTCTATCAAGAAACGAATTGTATAAGAATCGAAAAGAAATCACACAGTTTTTGTCTTTAAGTAGCTTAGTTTTTGTCGCACAGAATATCACAGCACTGCCGTTGCGACAGAATAATAGAATCGAATAAAGATTATTTGGTTGTTTATGAGAAAAAGATACATATTTTAATGTCTTATAATTTGTATGTCTATTTACTAAAAGTGTGTTTATTACACCCGTTATATTAACGAAACTTAAGAACTCTTTATAACATAGATACTATAACATTTCCCTTTGTTACTCAACTGAAACTCGCAATTTGTATAGAGTGTTCTTCCTATCCCTAAAGACACTACACGTATTTTCGTAGTCGTTTTGGGTTCCTAAAAAGCAATTTTATTGTTTGTCTCCAGTGCCACCCAGGATCCACTTCGTGTCTCACACGGGCCCTCTGGAGGTAGTGCAAGGTGCCACGGTGAAATTGGAATGTAGGGCATCCGGCAATCCCGTGCCCACTGTGGCTTGGACGAGGAAGAATAATGTGCTCCCCAGCGGGGAGCGATCCGTGAACGGCCTCTCCCTGGTTATCCAGCATGCAGATCGGCACTCCGCGGGCCAATACCAGTGCTCCGCAGACAACGGCGTGGGCCAGCCCGACAGCCGCCACATCATCCTGAGCGTGCGATGTAAGTCCTAGGGACATTTGAAAATCGCAAATCGATCCTGCTTGTCCTATTAAAGTTGGATTCGGAGGGTCCTATATTTGAGCTGTATGTTTGCAGACGCGCCTGAAGTGGAAGCAGAAAGGGCCACTGTACACACAGGAATCGGTTTGGAAGCTCACCTTGTTTGCATCGTACATGCCGAGCCGCCTCCGCAGGTATGTACTTAGGCCGAGCCTACCTTTGTGCGCCATTGTTTTACGTAAAATCTGCGAGATAATTGTCGAGATTCGAACCACTCGCTTCGTTGCAGGTTCTTTGGTTCAAGGAAACCACTCAGCTGGGCACCACTGAGCAGCACGCCGCCCAAGCGCGAGGAAATCGCTACACCCTAGTCATCAGGAATGTAACAGAGGCCGACTTTGGGAATTATAGGTGAGCCATTTTGACTTTCCCATGGCGTTCATTTTTGCTATAAAGTATGTGTAAAAAATATATCTCAAAAATAAACTAATACTTGAACTAGTCCTGGAAATCACAATGTATGATATAAATTTATCACTGTAAGTAAAAAGAGTGTCTTGAAAATATATGATCTAAATTAATCTTTAAGATTTGAATTACGCTACGTTTGTATTCTGTGACATTGAAGCATTTATACATTTAATATCTAAACACATGGCAAAGTCCACCAAAGATCACCAGAAACGCCATATTTGTGAATTGGGTTTTAGAAAACATAGTACTTGATGTTAATTTTTGGGAAATAACTCATATTGACCGATAAAGTTCATTTTTACTTTAAATGGCATGCATTGTCGGCTGGAAGAATCATTGGTCTATATTTTTTTGAGGAAAAAACTGTCAAAGTTGTTACTGTCAATGGGGTAAGTCTCTGAACAACTTTTTTTTCAATAAAACCTCAAATTTGAACTTTAATACCATGTGGTTTCAACAAGATAGAGCCACAGCATGTGAACCACTGATTTTACTTCAAACCAAATTTTCTGGCAGCATTATCTCTTAGAGGGTTTCCATTCCCTAAACCCTGTTTGCCCATTATTTGTTCTGGCCTTATATTATCTTTATCCACTTGTGCATTTAGAACTCCCATTAACAGGATAACGTCTTTCTTTGTTATTTTATCTATTATGTTTTGTAGTTGGGCATAGAATTGTTTGGTTTTAATGTGTGCTACGTTTGTAAGTGTACAACACTATATTACGCTGACATTCCTTATTTTCTCTCTGGGTTCCACTCTATCAGACATTTTGTTATTTTTCGGATTAGAAGTAATCCTCCCGTATAAGTGTTCGTCGTTTTTGTTTGGCCTTCCAGAATAGAGAAATATTGTGCGTTTTCAACTTTTTGAACTCATTCCAGCTGACTTAACCAATATCTAATATATCTAGCTTGTACCCATTCATCTCTGCAGTTGCCTGATGCAGTTTTTCTATTTGTAGTAGTGTGCAAACATTTCAAAATCCGATTCGGTATTTCTTTTTTGGGTCAAAGTCGTCAACAGTTTGTCTGACTAGCTACTTCTTTTAGTTTCAGTAATAATATAGGTATTTAAGGGGTTAGCAAGTTATTGATCCACGCCCCCGATTGCCATAGTGGGGCTACCATCTTAGGACCAAGCCACTGAACAATTTCGCCGGAGTTTGCGTGGGAGAAAGAGTATTTTCCCTCTTTCTTAGTGGTAGGTACGGTTATTCTGCCGATACTCGGTCGCCATTTTCCTGTCAGTGTTCATATGGCGTAAAGTAGAGGTTGGCATTTAGTTGGGAGAGGCAATGTATTGCGCATCACCAGCCCTTACCCCCACCTTTGCTTTAATTGGCTTTTAAAATGTAAGACGATTAAATTATTTAAGTGTGAGAGCCACTACTAAATTCTGTAGAAATCTTATATTCCACAAAATATTTATGTCATCATTATTGATACACTTTAGCAGAAACAAAGTCTGACCGAAGCTAGCATCGTCCAGTCCATAAATAGAACGGAAAAGAGTAGTTCTGAATATGCTACAGCTTAATCACTTAAATTTTTTGTCAGTAAGCAAAGCTCATGTTTGCAGCGTAACAGTTTAATAGATACTTGTAGTTTATCTTTTTATTTTTGAAATATGAAAAACATTATTGCAGTAGGTGTTTTTAAATAAAAGCAATATGTTGTAACATTACATTTTCATATGTATAAAATATGTACAATATTTGCATAATCTATAAACAACTGTGCGTCTCATACAAATATTACAAAAAGTCACAGATTTAGTATTTTTTATATTTTGTTAAAATGTCTTCGAAAAGCTTAAAAACTCTAAAGTGCGATTATGCACGAAATTTGTAAGAAAAATTATGATTTAAAAGTACAGTAGTAAACGTTACTGGAAAATTAAAAGGTGAAAAACAAATAGAAAATTGTTTTTTAGTATTTTAAAGTAGGTGAGAGGAAATGATACTTTCTTTTTAAAATTAAAATTTTTAATTTAGAAACGAGTTCTGAATGTGCTTTACGACGGCAACTGAAAATAAAGTCGTATTAAATGTTAGCGTACCTCTAATATTTTTATTTTAAAAATAAATTGTAGTGCTTGATGCAATTGCCGTTTAAAGCCTTAACTTATTATTAAGTCGAAATATCCACCATTTTACAAGTATTTTAAGTATAACATTTAATTGGGACTATTTCATGTTTAGAAGCACTCGTCTTCTCTAATGTACTTGGAAGGTCATTTCCCTTTGCTTATGCCTCTTATTAAACACAGAACCAACAACTGCTGTTTGCTTAGCATAATTTGCGGTATTATGTAAACCATTGTAATTAAATAACTGAAAATGTGTATCTCTAATTTACATATTTTCAGTAAACAGTTGGAGCAATGTTCTTGCGAAATAGGCGAGGTAACGCAAAACGAAAGTTTATTCAATTTAAAATGCAAATGAATTTTGCATGTGTATCGCTTACATTAATGTGAAAAGATAAATAAGTTAGTTGTTTTTTATAACTTTCTGTATCTACTCTTGGTTCCTAAATAGCAGACAACGTAATTGTAAAAATTAAATTCCATATTTGCTCAAACCAAGAAAAATGTGTTCCTGTGTAACCTCACTTGATACAGTGCTGAAATTACTCTAGGTGACCTGCTAGTAACGAGTTTATAGTTTCTGTGCCGTTTAAAATAAACAAAAAAGTACTAGAAGCACGAGAATCTAACCCGAGATCTTTGGTTCCATACCTTAATGTAAGAAAACAGTCAGCCAAGCCAAATTTACTGACAGATCACACAAATCTATAATGAAATGGTTGTGATTATGTTTGTGGTAAAACAGCAGTGTATAAGCAAAAGATTTTAAGTTGAAAGGGAAAACAACTAACATGAATTTCGCGTACTTTTTTTATTACCAAAAACTGTAAGTGAGCTAAAATCTGCATAGCCTTTATACAGTAAATAAAATACTGCGTTTCCCTAGGTAAATAAGTTTTTACAAATATATAAAGCGTATTATAAGTGCTGTTCTTGAAAGCAAACTGTCAGTTTATCGATCGAACCAAACAAGTCAAACTACTACCTGTAGGGTCGTCGAGGTAAATTCAGAAGGTCGCCTTATGCGCATGCGTAGTCCTCTATTAGATAATACAAGTTAGCTTGGTGTACTCAACAGCCTACGTGAGACTACGGCTTTACTCGTTGCTATACTCGAATCTCTTTGCAACGGAATATCGCAGACGAGAATTATCACGTGGTTTGGATACAAAAAAGCCAAGTTTACAGAGTAGTCAAGGATCACAGAAAATCCGACCATCAGGAGGACAAAGTAACTTATAGTAAGCGATCTAATCGCAAGAGAAGTGACGAATTTGTCAAAATAAAAGAGAAGATCAATCAGGGCAAAAGAAATAAGCATAGCAAGTTTGACTAGCATATTTCGTCTTGAAAAAACACCAACTCTTGATTGAGAAAAAGCAAGATAGATAGGAAGTCAAAAGCCTAAACGCTGCAGAACAATATCAGGCATGGCAACGTTGGCTTTCTGAGATTATTTTCGAACGAAAGGACAAAAGGGTGAAGTATTATAAGTTATATTAGTCAAGATATCTCTAAAGTTTCCCGCTTCTGAAATGGTGCTGAAGCTTGTGAGCGACAAGGGCGACGCTATGGCGCCTTGCTTCGTTGAGGAAGTTCTGAAGGTGATTTAAAACAGCTATATAAACATATTGAAGACAGTTGTCAAGCTATGGATAAGGAATGTCGCGGATAGACTAAAGTACGTATTCTAGGAAGACTTTTCTCTAGCCCATAAGGTAAGAAAGACATAGGCATAGCTACATAACAACTCCGATTGCAATCTCCTTGACTACTACATATGGGGCGTGATCGAGGCAAAGATTATATCAAGGTATTATAACACCAAGGATCTCCATCGTGGAGGTAATCACATATATAAATATGAAAGACGTTTGGTAAATTTTCTTAAGAAAACAGTGGCCACTGATGGAGGATACATTGAATACTTATGTTAACTGTGGTTTCATGTGAATAAATTAAATTCTTCTATTTTATATTAGTTCATTATTTATTTTTCGAATTTATCTTAAGGACCTTGTACAACTGATGGAGCCTGGTCGACCCGATATAAAAGTGAAAGATTTATAGAAGTTTTATTCTTATACACATCCGCGTCGTCTCTTATAATTAGTTGTTTTCCTAATATTCAGTTAATACTGTAACTTTGCTTATATACAGGGTATTGGTTGCTTTGCAAAATTATTTGCAAGCTACATAAACATACTTTTATTTATCTTTAAACACTAAATTTAGAAGTGGCGGTACTCCTATTAATGAATCAACTGATACCCTAACTCATGGGGCAATAACAGAGTTTGTTCCTAAAAAACTGTTGTTATGTTACTACACTTGTAGCGAGAATAACCCAAAAATATGTATCATCTTCCTTTCTTTTCTTTTCGCTTTCTTCAAAATCATTAAGTTCTTAAACCGACACTAGCGAGTTAGTGTTTAATTTGTAGACCTACCATCTTGACAACCATCTTGTATGTTTTTGCTCAACTTACAACAGAGATATTTTTAGTAGAATCTACTACATGATGCATTTTTGTTAAAACTTTTATAAAAGCAAATTGCTAATTTTTGAAATAATTTTGAGCGACTATAGATACTTACATATGCTTATCCCATGTAGAATTTGAAGGTATTTTGAATGATATAATTTATAGTGTAATAGTGAGGCAGTAAAATGAGTTCCAAACAGTTTTTTAAGTAAATATGAAATTTTAGATTCTTCAAAGTACATAATAAGAACTAGAAATGACAAAATCAAATGAAATTCTCTGTAGCATTGCTAAATATCCCCTATCTGTGACGCTGGAATCTTAGTACTGTCTATAAGTGAAGAACGTTGTAAAAATAGACGATGTTACAAACAAATAAACAGAGTTATGTAAAAAAAATATAATGTATTATTATAGAGGTGAATTGTCATGTGAAAAAAGATTTATCTTTAAAACCCACTTTTATTTTTTTGTTTTAGACTAGCCAATCATGAGATTAACTGTCCGCAGTGGGATCGGTACTTTAGCACCCTTTGGCAAAAAAACAAGCTATTAAAAATGACCAACAAAATTTTTTTCGTATTTATGGAAGACAAAGTAATGTATTAAAAAAAGTTTAATGTTTATATTTAATAAAAAAGTTTCAAAAAAAATCTTGAAAAATCGCTTTTTTGGTCGTCTAATAGGTGTAGTAGAACAAGACAATTGGAACTATAGCCTAGTACCCTTAGGCCGTTCTGCTCTAGATAGATATACTGCAGATAAAACACAATAACATAATGAAGGTGCAAAATGCGTTTAATGAATACTAAAAGAATGTGCACTAAATGCAATGTATGCTTACCCTATTTTAAATGCTTTATAAAATGTAGGTTTTACAATAAATAAAAAGAATCACTATTATTATTATTAGCTTATGTTTTAAATTTAAAAGATATGCTTCTTTTAGGTGTGTGTAAAACAAGCTTTAATATTTCACGGATGGAACACCCTGGAGTTTTGAAATAGATAAAACAGAAAATTCGTAATTTTAATGACAACCAGCTGTTCACTGCAATATTCTTATATTTAAAAATTACTTGAATTTTTAAAAATCCATAAAGAGTTGATACAGGCGATATAAAATTATAAATAATAAAGAGCATTTGAAAATGCGAACTTCTTAAGAAGACGCACTTTTGGGGTGGGAAAGCTCTTAAAAAAGGTAAAACACCTATTTGCATTTTCTAACAAATTTACTAAAGTTGCTTTCAACAACAATTTTTTTTTTTAGTAGTTTGACCTGTGAAAATTTTAGTTCATTTGCCAAAGTAAGAATCAACTTAATGCTGTACGTTTTATTAATTTTTTGAGAAATTGGTCCTATTAGTAGTACATATGTAATTAATTTTGATTAATTTACGTTGTGTGTTAAACAGCTATCTTTAGATTGAAAACTCTTTGTCTGGAAAAGTATGCTACTTAATGTCTTAAACAAAGATTATAAATGCCCTGCATTCTGCAGCACTAAAAATAATATAAAATCTACATTAGCTTCATAAAAAAACACAAATTTATTCTGCAAGTCTTGTATAAAAAATAAAATACCGCATTGTCATATACAATTTCAAAGAACCTAAACCATTGTCAGATGTATCAGGTGATGAAATTTTTTTTGAGTATTATATAATATACATTTATGCGTGGCTAGCCGCACACAGGCGTAACATCATTTGATTGATTGAAAAATAAAATTCTTGAGGGGTTGTACACAGTCAGGTGGCCAAAAGAAAGCGATTTTTCAAGAATTGTTTTTGGGCAGGAATTTTAATTTATTAACTTAAAATATTTTGTGAATATATTAGGTACGTTATACAATAGTCATATTTTTTATTTGTAAAAATAATGATTTTCAAAGTCACAACAGACGATCTCCGGAACCTCCTCGAAAAAATCGGTGTACACCGATATCTCGTAACTGCTCTTCTGAAATAAAAAAAAATTTGTTAATTTATAAAATTATTTAGGAACTCATCAAAAGAATAAGCAAAATATTGGTTTTTTACAAAATGGCGGCTCCTCAAAAAGTTTTGATTTTTAAGGAAAATTTGGCTTTAAATTGTTTATAAAATGAGAAATATTTATTGGATTCGCAAATCCTTCTGTTAGTTCCTAAAAAATATATTCAATAAAATTGTATTAAAATTTGAAACCGATCGGTTAAGCCGTTCTCTAGATATCGTGTACACCGAATTTAAAAATATGGTTTTGAGTAAAACGCGTTTCAAGTTTCAAAACCATTTTACACATGGAATTACCTTTTTTAACTTACACAAAGTCATCTATTCTAGGACCATATAATACACCCTTCATTTTTGCAGCAGCATCTAATAATTCGATAAAAAAGACACTAGTGCATTTTCAATTTTTATATATGCGAATCATCATCATCATCATCAGCCTGCAACCGTCCATCGTTGGACGTAGGCCTCTCTCATTTGTTTCCATGCATTTCTGTCTTGAGCCTTCTGGATCCAATCTCTTCCCGCAAAGTCTCGGATATCGTCGCTCCATCTTTTTGGTGGTCTTCCTACACCTCTTTTCGTTAAACGGGGCCTCCATCTCAAGAGTTTTGAGGTCCAGCGGTTTGGTTCATGCCGTGCTATATGTCCCGCCCATTGCCACTTTGCTTGAGCTACTCTCTGCATTATATCGGGTATTTTCGTTCTACGCCTTATTTCCTCGTTTTCAGTCTATCTCTTAGACTCACTCCCAACATTCTGCGCTCCATCGCTCTTTGGCAAACTCTTAGCTGCTCGGCGCTCTTCTGGGTTACCGTCACCGTCTCTAAACCATAGGTTGCCACGGGCAGTATACATGTTTCATACACCTTTCTTTTCAGGCTATTGGGAATATCGAATTTTTGAGAATATGCTGTAGCCTCCCAAAGGCTGACCAGGTGGCTCTTATTCTTCTTCTAATTTCAGATGTTTGGTTTTCCTTTCCAATCCTAATTGAATGACCCAGATAAATATATTCATCCACTCTTTCAACCGGTTGATTATCAATAAAACAACTGCATCGCTGTTTGTCATTATTTTGGTTTTATTTATATTTATCTCCAGCCCTACGGTCTTGGATGCCTCATTTAATTGTATTAGCATAGCTTCAAGTTCGTCAATATTGCTAGAAATCAGTACGATGTCGTCCGCAAATCTCAGGTGGTTTAGCAGACATCCGTCAATGTTAATACCCATCCCTTCCCAATTCATTTGCTTGAACACATCCTCCATCGCCGACGTGAACAATTTTGGAGACATTGTGTCTCCTTGGGACTCCTTTTCAACCTTTATTTTGTTAGTTTGAAGGTCTTCATCTACCTTTACGTGAATGTAGCCTCTTCGTAGATGTGTTTAATTAGCTGCAGTATCTGGAGTCAACTCTTGCGTTATTAGTGCTTTGGAGGACGGCGTGTATTTCAATTGAGTCAAACGCCTTTCGATAGTCCACGAACGCCAAGTGAATGGGGTTTTATTTGTTGTTTTTCAATTAATGTCTGATGGTTTGAATGTGATCCATGGTACTGAACCTTTTCTAAAGCATGTCTATCTGTAGAAGTCAATTTTGATGAGGATTGATGATTTTATCAATACTTTATATATGCAAGATACCTTTGGGCGGTAGTTTTCAATATTTGATGGGTCCCCATTTTGAAAAAATTACCAAGCATTATTCCACGCCTTTGTATCTTTCCTCAATCAAACATTTGTTTAGTAGTACCGTGACAATATTTTTAATTACTTTTTTTCACATTTGTTTATCCGGTCTTCTCTGGCGCTTTCATTTTTCAGTTGCTTGAGGTTTGTTTAACCTCAAGTCTAGTTATCTCGGTATTTCTAGTTCCACGTTTAGAAATAGTTTTATTAACCGATTTATAGATATATATGAATATAGCTTTGTATAGAAGTTTTTATTGTATACTTATTTCTGTTTACTACTACAGTACCTTCTTGATTCTTTATTTATTATTTTCTTTTACTCTGTGATAGTTTGATCTTAATACCTTCATATTTCTGTTGTCCTGGATTCTTCATAAATTTGCTTATTTCTATGTGCTCTTATGTCCTTCCTAATCTATTTTGACCTTCTTGTTAATTTTTAAAAATTTGGTTCCCTTTATTGTCTTCTATTCCTTAAATTCAGGGTTTCTTGTTTTAGTTTTTATCGCTAGGTTTCTTATTGGCTCATATTTTTTAACTGATTCGTGGATATTTTTCAAATTTCATTTAGCGCATTATAAGGTTCTTTAGCTTATCTAGGTTCTAGTTTTCGCTGAAGTTGTAATTGGTATTTTTCTTGATTGAGGCTCAATTCTTGTATGGTTGAAGTTTGTTGGTGTTGTAACTTTTCCTTTCCAGTTTCGGTTTTATTTCTACACCGACCTGACTAATCTATGGTACAATGATTAAATCTATTTAGCACATTCATCGTACATAGTGTTTTGTCGTTCGACATGATGTAGTCTATTTCGTTTTTGTTTTTGTGGGACTTCACATGTCCATTTTCTTTGTCTTTGTTTTGAAGAATGTGTTTAAACAGTATAGCTTTTCTACTGAGGAAGTTTAAAACATTTCCCTCTGGGATTCCTAATTCCCAAACCATATCTTCAATGTATTGGTCACTTAGACAGTACTCCTATTATTGAATTGAATATATGCGAATACAATAAGGTAATAAAGTCTCTTCTCCGCACACTTTTACTCGCGCCGAGGCGTCTTTACAAATATGCTTATAACTCCGAGAATACTTGTCTGATCCATCTGAAATTTTGCATCTACAATCTTGAATATATGGACATTCAAAAATAACATTAAACAATTGAATTTTTAAAAATCCTGACTGCGTATAACCCCTTAAATTAAAACTGACTACAATTTTTGTAAAAAACTCTTCCAAGTTGTTGTTTATTTATGACATTGTTTTGACTAACAAAGGATTAAAATATAACGTTATCGATATAGAAATAAATTGTGTTAAGAAAGTACAAGTTACAAGTTTGTTTAATGAGATCTTTTGCATCAACCATTTATAAGACATAGCACTAAAGTACTTTTAAATTTGTTAAATAATTTGTGATGATAATACGGCAGTACTCGCAGTACATCACCATTCAACAATAGCCTCACAATATTTCCAGGAAAACCTAACTATGCTACAGAACTGAAAAATAAAAATCAATGAATCAAAATCAATACAAGTAACATTCAAGATAAATAGAAATACTTGCCCCCAGTCATGCTAAATGGCCAACAGCTAACACAAGCAGATGATATAAAGTATCTTGTAATGCATATAGACAGACGACTAACTTGGAAAAAGCTTATCCTTACAAAACGAAAGCAACTTGGTTTAAAACTAAGGCAAATGTACTGGTCAACAGGAAGAAAATCTCAATTAACAATGTAAAATAAGCTGCTACTATACAAGGCTATCTTGAAGCCAATATGGACATACGGGATACAGCTGTTGGGCACTGTAAGTAATTCGAACTTGAAAATCTTGCAGCGCTTCCAGAACAAAATTCTTCGAACAATAGTAAATCCTCCCTAGAACGTTCCTAATGTCACAATAGAGAGAGATATAGAAATTCCTTCAATTCAGAAAGAAGTTAAACGGTTTAGTGTATATTATAATGCTAGAACTGAAGTGCATCCTAATGTGCTTGCGATAAATCTATTTACAAATAATGGTGAAATGCGACGTCTAAAATGACTTAGTAAATATGCTTAATGAAGACTAATATAAATTAGATTAATTATCTTTACTGTACTATGTCATTATTAAGATATATAAATTAAAGGAGTAACTTCACTGGAAGTATCTCCTCATGTTATTGGACTATAGTCCGTATCTGTACATAGCTATACCGATTACTTGTTGTCCATATAGGACAGATTGTAATTATAGAGGAGTTAAATTAAAAAATAATAATTTGTGACAGCAGTGATGAAAAGTTTTGATCAATGTTGTTATCATATTCTCAAACAAAGGTCATAGTTAATATTATTTGATAATTCTTATAGAGTATTTGGCATTTATATGTAAATAAAACAATATATGCCTGTGAATACCTGCAAAATAACACATGTATACAAAACATTTTTCGAAACATTTTGATATTTAATTAATAATAAATAATTAAAAATGAAAAAAATGATATTAAATTAAATAATAATTTTGATATTTATTAAAACTGCACGATTTATGCATATTTCCCACATTGGCATCTACGTAAGGTACTGAGGATATTAGCAAAAGCAAAAAGTTCTTTTAAGAAAATTGGAAAAAAATATATATAACATTTATCACAAAAATAATAGTAAATTAAGTTTGATGTGACTTAACAAAAATTGTTCATTTCCTTTTTAATTTGTACGGTTTCAGTAGATTATATTTGTTCTTTAAATATCCAATTTAAACGGCAAGCGCGTGCAAAAGGTCCCGATGTTTGTCATAATTCGAGAACGAATGCAATTTATATCTTATAATACTTGTTTCTCTTACGATCTGTATTCAAATAAGGGTTAAATAGTATGGTAACCATACAATTCACATTGGAAAATAATGAAACGCAAATAAGCTGCAAAAACTAAAAGAGTGACGATAAATCAGGGTTGAGGTAAGACACTCAAAAATCAAAAAGGGATTTCTGGTTTGCGGAGGGATACTAATCTGTCGTCCAAAGATGTGCAATAGAAAGCTTCTTTGATTATGTGTTCACTTTAATTCTGATAAAAAACTGCGTAGGGAAAATGTCTATTAGAAACAAATCATTACAACATAAGGACTTGTGTGTTTGAAAAAATAAACTTTATTATTAAATACAATTGAATAAAATTAACAAAATTCCTTCCTACATATCATCACAGGAAGGTACAATATTGACAGCTACACGTAGAACTTTGTTTTGAAAAACCTGTAGCTTTCTCATATCTCTTTTTGACTTTGTCATGCATCCTAGGCAAAGCACATGTTAAAATTTGTCTAAAAAGTGATTTATAAAGTACATTTTCTATACAATAGAAAATTTCTTCCAACTAAAGAAAATAATTGTTTAAATTTTGCATAAGCCAAATTTAATTTATAATTTATGTGCTGGGTACATGTCAATCTCGTATTTATATATACTCTTAGGTATTCAATTGCCCCAGTTCTCAAATTCAAAGGTATATCAGCTCCAAATATTTGCAATGCTGGGTGGTCCATATAATATTTGACGACACATTTTGGGGGATTTAATGGGATACACTATTTATTAATACATAAGGTATTAATGGCTTGGAGTAGATTAATAGCATTGAGAAGATCAGTGTGGCAAGTAATAATTGCTGTGTCATCAGCAAATAATGCAAGTTTACTCATATTGGGAGTTGATATTTAATTATTCATAAATGAATAAATTGAAGAGTAGACCTCAGAACACTGCCTTGGGGATATTAAATATCTTCTTCTTCTTCTGTCGTCAAGGCTTAGGCCATTCTGCCTGTTCCGAACTTCATTTGATTAGGACCATCTTTTCTTCGGTCTTCCTACATCTCTGCGTCCTCTTGGGTGGTAGTTTAGGATTTGTTTCGGTATTCTTTCTTCTGTCATCCTATTAACGTGTTGTCTCCAATTATTTCTGTATTCTTCTATTTTGTCGTTAACGTTGAAAATTTCTAGTTCTTCCCTTATTTCTTCATTTCTTATCCTATCATTCCTTGTGCAACCTTTAACATTTCTGAGAAACCTCATTTCCGCTGCTTGTATGCTAGATTTGTTTTTTGTGTTTGTTATCCACGATTCGCTTCCATAAGTGAGTATAGGGACGGCCATGGTCTTGTAAAATTTCATTCTTGTTTCTTTTCTTGTTTTGTGTTTTAGCGTTCTATTTATTGTCCCGCAAATTGCTTGGAATTTATGAATCTTGTTTTCTACATCTTTATCATTTTCGTATGTGGTGTCGCAGCCTAAGTAGTTGAAATGAGATATCTGTTCTAAAGTCTTTCCATCTATTATAATTTTCGGTCGAACTGGTTGTTTTCCTTGGAAGGCCATTATCTTTGTTTTGTCTTTAGATATTTTCAAATTGTAGTTTTCGCAGAGTAATTTGAGACGGTAAATTGATCTTTGCAGATCGTCTTCGTTCTTTTGAATTATTGTTAAATCATCGGCATATAGCAGTAAGTTTATGTTTTTGTCGTCTCGTAGTTTTATCCCTGGGTTTACTTGTGGTTTCCAAAGTTTAACCACGTCGTCGATATAAATATTAAATAAAGTGGGTGATAGCCCACACCCTTGTCTTAGTCCTTGATTTGTTTGAATTTTATCAGACTTACTGCCGTTGTTGTTTATTACTATGTTTGTGCTAATATATAATGATCTTATGATTTCTATAAGGTGGTTAGGAATCCTTTTCTTTCATTATTTCAAGGAGTTTATGTCTGTCTACGCAGTCAAAAGCTTTTCGAAATCTATGAATGCAAGGTGGGTTTCAAGTTGAATTCTCTTCTTTTTCAATTAATCTCTTTAAAACGAATATGTTGTCACTACATGAGCGGCCTTTAGCTGAAATCCAGATTGCCCTTCGTCTAGTAATACCTCAGCTATGGTTTTGTCCTTTCATTAATTATTTTGGAGTATAATTTATAGGTGGTGTTTAGGAGGCTGATTCCTCGATAATTTGAGCATTTTGAGCGGTCTCCCTTTTAAATATTGATATGACTTCTGCTGTCTGCCATTCTGTTGGGATCTTCTTCTTTCGCCAACATTCATTTAAAAGATGTAGTATTCTGAATTCTAGAAGTGGTCCTCCATATTTCAATAATTCTATACTAATTCCATCGGGCCCTGCAGCCTTCCGGTTTTTCATTTTCTTTAGGCATTTTCTTAGTTCTTCTATGGTAATCATGTCAATTGTAAAATCAGTTTCATCAATATCTTCCTGTATTAAAATATCCTGTTCGTTGATTTCTCGATTATTCCATAGGTTTGTGTAGTGTTCCTTCCACTCTTTGCTACGTCCTTTACTGTGCTGTTCAAATGTTTCATCATTTTATAAGCGAATTCCTGTCTTCCATATACGTCGTGTTCTATGTTGCTTATCAGTTTTTCCCGAGATTCTTCGTGGGCTTGTCTTACGATCTGTTTTACTAAGTTTCGTTTTTTATTGTAGCGTTGTTTATTTTCGGGGGTTCTTCTTTGTAGATATATTAGATATGCTTCTTTTTTCTCTTTTATTGCGTTCTCTACTTCTTCATTCCATATTTTTAATCCTCTAGTTTTCTTTCTTTTCTTTTTCTTCCCTACTGCTTCATTCGCTGCTTTAATGATGCCGATCTTTATATTATGCCATTCTTCATTGATTTCATTACTAGTGGGTGTACGTAATAAGTGTTCTTGTAGTCTGTTTTGATATAAATATCGGGTACTTTCCTCTCTAAGGAGATGTATTTTGAAAACTTCTTCTGGGTTATTTGTGTTTGTGGTTTTCGTTTCTTCCATTTTGTTAATAGGGTTATAGTGGCTACTAGAAGATAGTGATCTGAATTTATATCACTTCCCCTGTAAACTCTTGCGTCTTGCACGAGGTTTGTCATCTTGTTATTGACTATTGCATAGTCTATGATTGATCTTAATCCTCTTGCTGACCAGGTGTATTTGTGTATATCTTTTTTCTTGAAAAACGTGTTTGTTAGTTTTAGTTCGTTGAAAGTAGCGAAATGTCGTAGTTCTTGTCCATTATTGTTGATTACGTTTTCGCCGCATGTGCCTACAGTTCCTGGGATGGGGTCTTTTCCCACTCTTGCATTTAGGTCTCCACTTATTATGAGGTGGTCTGTCTTTGTATACTTGTTTACTACTTTCTGTAGTTGTTTGTAGAACTGCTCTGTTTCCTCTTTCTTTCCCTCTTCAGGGGCGTATACTCCTATAACCATCATGTGTCCTCTATCTATTTTCATTCTGGTAGTTACTATTCTTTCATTGATATATTCGTAGCTTTCTATTTTGTTTCTCCACTTTTTATTGACCGTGATTGCGACTCCACTACTTGCCCGTCTGTTTTGAGGTATTCCGCTGTAGATCATTGTATAATTATTAGTTTCTTTAGTGCCTTTTAGTTTCTTTTTTGTTTCACTTATAACTGCTATGTCTACTTTTCTTTGCATAAGTTCTTTGTCTAATTCAGTTTCATTAATTCCTAGCCCTCTAACATTCCACGTGGCTATCTGTATTCTCTCCTTAATTCCAGCTCGTTTGTCCTTTTCACGGATATTAAAGATAGAAACATTAATTTAAATAGCAAATCTTCGATTCTCCAAGAATGATAAAATATTAGCAACCAAATAACGCAAAATTTGTATTTTTAAAATATTAAAATTATCAAAACTCTATTAAATGCCCAGATTATGTCTAAAAGACCTCGACAGAAAATTGTTTGTTATTATATCCTTATTGTATTAGTTCAGCAATCCTTTTTAATTGTTAAATAACAGAGTGTTTTTTTCTAAATCTAAATAGAATAGATAGAATTATTTTAAGTTTATCCAACTACGCAATTAATCGATTATAAATTATTCGGTCCGGCAGTTTGACAAGGTTGGTAAGAGACTTCTAGGTCGATAGCTGCTACAGTCACGTTTACTTTTCCCTGGTTTGCAAAACAATTATTACGTGGAGTTAAATAGTGTGGCCAAAAAAGAAAACCCTTTCTTGTTCGATATTTTAAAGCTACATTAGGGATGAGATTGTAGCCTGGTGCTTTTCTATTTAGCAATGCTTTGCTGTGAGATTCAATTCCTTTGGAAATATTAGCTGGTCAAAAACGTCAGGAATTAAAAAATGCCTTTTATTATAAGAATTAATTATATCTGCAGTGAATCGGTTATTATCTGGTATTAATAAAGTAAATACAGTTTGAAAGTGTTTCGCAAAAAGATTACATTTTTCTTCCCCAGAAGAATAAGAAACTTTATAGCTTATTAGAGTAGCGATAATATATATTTATTGAGTTAATATCTTAGTTGCTTTCCAAAAATCTGTGCTATTTGATTCTAGTTATTCAAGGTGCTTGGTGTAATTGCAAATGTCAATTTTACGTTTTATGGTATATGAGAAATTGATGAGAATTTTTAGTTGTTTGCCTTTGTTTTTGTATTTCACTTTCTGTTTAATAACTTCTATTATATATGTATGTAGGTAGAATATTGTAATTATGTTTGTTTTGTGTTCTTAGTGCGCTTGTTGAATATTTCATAGTTTCTTTAATAAATTTAATTGAATATCTACGTTAAGGTCGGCGTCGTGCCTGGTATGTATGTTGCTAAGATTGGTTAGAAGGGAATTAAGCTATTGTCGTATTTTTGTCAGTGTATATGAGATTATATTAGTCGTAGTTGTAAAAACTTTATAAGCAAAATTGAAAGTTATTAGGTCAGGGAGATGGTCAGAATCGGGTTCCAAAATTACTGTTTGTTGGATAAGTGAATTAAATTTTTATTCAAGATAAAATGAAGAATATCCGTATGGTAATCTGTCTGACAAGGATAATATGTAAGAAATTATTATTTGCAATTAATACTTTACAGAGATGTCATTTAGTTTATTTTAATTGGGGTTATTTATCCGACAACCCCAAAGGTGCATTTGAAATTTAGATTACTAATCATTTTTCAAAGAGACAGCCAAAACAAGTTTATCGTTTTTTAATCCAAATGAAGCTGTAGTACAGTCTTGTTGAAAGCCACAAGCTACAATTAACAAGTCGATTTTTTGATTCAAGGAACTGTATAGGTAATTTTTTTGTCAATATTTTATCCGGGACATTTTATCTATATAAAGTAGTTCCTGGTCTAATTAAATATTTGTGGGCCAATTACCTACTCTCCAAGGCTTTTATAATTATTTGCAGAAACGTTACATTACTAATTTACTGAATTTTTTGCTTTCCAAATCAAACATTTAATAGTTGTTTATCACTAAAGTGAACACTTTCCTAGTTGTAACAATTTTGCCATCCTTATCTTTTTAACTAAAGAAATAAAGAAAAGCACTGAGAAATTCAGGAATGTGAGGGAAATAAGAAAAAGAGAAAATGAGACGGACAGTGCGAAAAAGTAATTTGTAAGTAAAACAAAAATTTAAAAGATATAGACAAGACGATAGAAAACAGAAAATTTGCAATATTGTAGTTAAAGAAGTGAAAACTTCTAAAGGAACAACTGATAAAGTAAGAACATGCGAAAGAAAGACTAAGGTACCAATAAATATATTAGAAATAGAAAATTGAACATTAAAACCAAAAATGAGTAAAAGAACAAGTTAAAAGAAACAAAAACTCTATCAAAAACGATATGACTTGGAAGCAGAGGAACATTCAAATGAAAATTAGAACATCGCCAAGAAAGAATGAATAAAGAGAAGGAACCAAACTCAGTTATAGAAAACAATAATCGACGTGGAAAAACACTGTTGAGACAAAAATAAAGAAGTATTAAAACATACAAAAAAGGCAGACAAATAGAAAGACGAAACAAGCAAAAAATATAAAGGACGATAACCGTAGCAGAAAAGGTATGAAGTTTATAAAAAGCGTCATAATATAAAGGATTGTTTCTTAAAATCGACTATAAAACAACATAAAAAAAAGACAATCAGAGAAAGTGTGGAAGTATGAAAGAGAGACGTGAAACAAAGCATTAGAAATTATCAAAGAAAACAAAATAGAGATACAAAGGACAGAGCAAAAATGGAGTTATCTAAAATAAAGTTTACTAGAAGCATTTTAAGAAAACCGGGAATAACCGTTTCCTAGACAGAAGAAATAAAACAAAAAAGTATGCCAAAGAAGAATAGGTGAAAACTATACTTACAAATAAAAACCAAAAAAGACTACAAAAAATATAAAGATATGAAGTAGAAAGGCCAAAAGAGGAGAAATTTGAAAGCAGGACGAATGGCAACTTCGGTGAAGATCAGAAACTTTTCTTTGATTCACTAAAACAACTAAATAACAAACGGAGTAGTACACTAAAAGCATTAGAAACAAGCAAGGGGAACTACCCACAAAGGAAAAACACCTAATGGAAAGATGAAGACAGTAGTTCAATGAGGTTTTAGAGGGCATGATAAAAAAGTAAAAAATGTGACAATAAAAATAAGCAAAGCAATACACAATAAGTGACAAGTTCCACTATATACTAACGTTAGGAAAGTCTAAACACTGTCTAAACACTGCAACACAAGAGTAATTTTCATTTAGTAACTTTTGTTGGGAATGCTAGGTGATTTCTTGTAGAACATATGAAGAATGTTACAAAAATGAGTTCTTTAAACAAACAAATTTACAATAACTAAATTTTGAAAGGCCATATTAAATTCAGTGAATTTTTAACATACACACTATTGGCATAACATATTTGGATGGACAATTAAAAGTGACATTTTTACAATGAAGTGCTTCGACTCGACAGCGTAGAAGTAATTATTGTGATATTTATTTGACCTTTAACTTTAGCACACAATTTTCTGCATCACAATTAGTTTTTGTCTTTTATTTAGTATTAGTCCGCATTTCTATTTCGTAGAGTAAAGACGCTGTGAACGGTCTGCGAGATAACAAGTGCAGCGCAATAAAGCGTGACCTTTAGTCAACTTATGATATCCCCTTTAAATAGTTAACAAATTGTAAGTAAACATTTTTATTTAAATTACTTTAAAAGAATCTATTAATAATAACAAAATGCTGCCGACCGAAAACGGCTATAACGGCGCATACAACATTAATAACCAACAACATATGAATAGAAATCCTCTACAAATTCCTCAATCACCGTTTTTACCCAACATACAACCCAACTGCTCTTATCAACAAACTCAATATTCATACTTATCACCCCCTAACCCATCCTATTATTTACCACAGTATCAATCAACGTTAAACCAGCCACAAATTTACTCTAGTCAGCATCACGATACAACAATCAATCAATCACATCAAGATAAAAGTAACATAAGCGAAATTTCCGAAGACGACGAAGAAATGGAAATTAATCCCGCTAATAATTAGCAGCGCGTTTCGAATAATAAACGAAAACGGTTAACAAAGATTCACACACAAACTACTAATACTGTAAAGGTGCCAGTAACCACAAATAAAAATAGATACTCAGTATTAACTGAGGAAGATGAATCAAACAAACAAAAAAAACGAAGAACATCAAAACGTAACTGAACATAAACCACCACCAATTTTAGTACACAGTGTTTTAGATTATTGTAAGATGATCACAAACTTACAAACAATAGTGGAAGAAGAACAATACACCTCAAAAAGCATACACAATAATGTAGTTAAAATAAATTCAAATACCCCTGATACGTACCGTAAACTTAATAAACACATGCAAGATAGTAAGATTATACATCACACGTATCAAATGAAAAAAACTCGTCCCTACAGAGTTGTATTAAAACATCTACACCACACTATGAACGTAAAAAACAGACAAAACCAAGATCCTTTGCCAATATTCCTTATAGACCTTGAAACAACATACATAAACTGAAAAATAAACGTATTATAATTGAACCACCAAGGACAAACAGAGATGTTGTACAATGTACTCGCTGTCAGAACTATGGACATACAAAAAGTTATTGCAGTAGACCTTTTGTTTGCGTGAAATGCGCGGGTCCTCATGATAGAAAAAGTAGTCAAAAAAGCCAAGCAACTTCAGCTGTATGCATTTTATACGAAGGGCCACACCCAGCTAACTATAAGGGGTGCTCCATATATCAAGAGCTTCAAGGAAAATACCATCCCAACAAGCAACAAATAACCCCAAGACCTCCAAACCTAACAAGAGAAAATTTTCCATATTAAGAAGCCAAAATAATCAACCTTACACTAACCCTAACCAGCCAACACATACACATTTAAATTATGCGGAAGCAGCTCAAAATCAAGCCTCATCGTCATAAGATGTTAGTCTTAAACAGTTTCTTGATGAATTCAAAAATATGTTCAACCAATTACTACACCAAAATAGTATGATACTAAATATGTTAACTACAGTCATCAACAAACTCATCCAATAATGGCCAAGTTCTTAAAAATAGCACTGTGGAACGCTAACCGACTACAACACAGAAAGCTAGAAATTGAAACCTTCATGTGTTAATAACATTGATGTGTTACTAATTTCAGAAACACACTTCACCTCAAGATCTTATCTAACAATACCTCAATACTCTGTATATCACACAACGCATCCAGATAACACCGCGCATGGTGGCTCAGCTATAATAGTACGTAGCTCCATTAAACATTATCAGTTACCTTCATACAAAACAGACTACCCACAAGCCACTATGATAGAAGTTGAGAAGTTACCAGCACCTCTAGTCATAGCAAATGTTTACTGTCCACCACGTCATAACTTAACTAAACAAATGTTACAACCCTTCCTTGAACTACTAGGACCTTGATTTCTAACGGGAGGAGACTTCAATGCAAAGCATACACACTGGGGCTCACGACTAATAACATCAAAAGGCAGAGAACTACTTAAACTAATAATAGATAACAAATACGGTTTTCTATCAACGGGAAGTCCAACATATTGGCCCTCAGATTCCAATAAAATTCCTGATTTACTCGATTTATTTATTACCCATGCTATGTCAGCAAACTAAATGGATATTATTCCCAACTATGATATTTTATCTGACTATACGCTTGTAATAGCTACAGTGAGTGCAAATATACTGTACCAAGAACCAAAACCTACTCTTAGCAATGCCAAAATTAACTGGAAAGTGTTCGAAGACTATATTACTGAAAATCTTGATACAAATATAAACTTAAAAACAAATCAAAACCTGGAGCACGCAACAGACCACTTTACATCAACAATACAGGAAGCAGGATGGAGAGTAACACCACAAACAAACAACTTAAAATGTAATGCTCCTAACATCCTCACCGAAATAATGGAGCTAGTAAAAGAAAAAAGAAGAACAAAAGCAATTTGGCAGCGTAATTGGAATATTCAAGACAAAAATAGATTAAATCCACTAAACAACAAACTGAGTCGTCGGCTGCAACAAATACGGAACGAGACTTTTAAATACTATACAAGTTCACTTTCTGTAAATGACCAAACAATTTGGAGAGCAACCAAAGGGATTAAGCGACCTAAAGAGCATCTTCCACCCTTACAAGATGAAACGGAAACATGGGCAAATTCGAATAAACAAAGCTGAAGCATTCGCCGAACATTTACAAAACACCTTTCAACCAAATTCTAACGAACCTGATCAAGAAATTGAAAACTACCTAACTGCTCCACTACAGCTATCGTTTCCAATACGTAGATATACACAACAAGAAATCCAAACTCAGATAAAACGGTTAAATAGTAAAAAATCACCAGGTTATGACCTCATAACGGGAACTGTTCTAAAACGTCTTCCCAAGAAAGGAATTCGATTTTTACAAATATTGTTTAACGGAGTTCTGTGACTTGTATATTGGCCTTTGACGTTGAAATTTGCTCAAATTATTTTAATAGTCAAACCGGGTAAACCTCCTAACCAAATCAAATCATACCGTCCCATCAGTCTCCTCTCGATAGCATCAAAGTTGTTGGAAAAATTAATATTGAAACGCATAAATGAAAGTGAACTCCAAGAAGAATGGCTACCAAACCACCAGTTCGGCTTTCGAACTAGTCACTCAACAACACAACAATGTCATAAACTGGTAAACACAATCCGTACAGCATTCGAAGACAAAGTGTACTGTAGTCCAGAGTTCTTGGACGTGAGTAATGCATTTGATAAGGTATGGCATAGAGGCCTGCTTTACAAAATTAAAAGTTTATTGCCGCAAAAGTACTATCTACTTTTATAATCCTACCTATCAGATCGATATTTCCAAACAAAAGTAGGCAGCGAAACATCTCAAATAAGAAAAATAAATACAGGCGTGCCCCAAGGCAGCGTCTTAGGGCCAGTAATGTACTTACTATACACGTTCGACCTTCCAACCACACTATATACAAGCCTAAGCACCTTCTCTGACGATACTGTCATACTATCATGTAACGAGAAACCAGTGGTAGCATCAGAGTTGCTACAAGAACACATAAACTTACTAGAAACATGGATGGGAAAATGGAAAGTGAAAGCAAATGAAAGCACTTTTACAACCAAGCACTCAACATGCCCCCCGGTTACACTCAACAACATGCGCATACCCCAAGTAGATGAGGTCAGGTACTTGGGTCTACACCTAGATCGACGACTGACATGGAGGACACACGTTAATAAAAAACGCAAAGAATTGTACCTACGTTGTAAAAAACTGTAGTGGCTCATTGGCAAAAACTCAGCCCTTACGCTAGATAAGTTAATAATTTACAAGTGCATAATCCGTCCTATATGGTCCCATGGATGTGAACTTTGGGGATGTGCCAGTTCATCAACTCTAAATATTATTCAACGTTTCCAATCCAAAACACTTAGAATGTTATCTAACGCCCCGTGGTATGTGTCAAACATAACCTTACATAATGAGCTCAATATTCCATATGTAAAAGATGTAATAAAAGCAAGAGCAATAAAACATCACCATACTCTGGAAAATCATCCAAACGTAACAGTAATCCCATGAGCTGACGACCCCCAAACCAGAAGATTGAAAAGAAATTGGCCAATAGACTTAACGGATTAAAATAGGAGCGACATCACTAGATGTCTTCCTCTCATGACTGTATCAACTTACATAAAATTAGCTCATAGAATATCATGTAATTATTCTGATTGCTAATAAATAAATATTAAAAAAAATTTAGTATTGACCACGTATACACTACTATTTATTAAAACTGCGGCACCATTAAAAACAAATCGTATTACATTGAAACTTTTATATTAAACTGATGGTACTATGATCATGAAACAATTGAAGTTTGAGAACTATTACGTTTACGCCTGGGATTGGGTTGTATCGTTTCTTAGGCATGACTCCTGAAGAAAGTAGTGATATGTGTAAAACAGGTTAAAATGTGTTCTTATCCATTTAGATTTGGAAAGGGAAACTTAAACGGTATAATAATGTCTCGCCATAGAGGTAACATTGTCAACAGATCAGAAAATTTGAAGGAGGGCGTATTTTTGGTCTAGCAATATACAAATATGGAACCAGTGGATCGAAATAGATCATAATTCTGAAAAACTGGCGTCTAGAGTAGTACTCCCCCTCATGAGAATCGTTATCTTGAGAGATATTGCAATTACAGACCATAGGGTGACTTTAAGTGTCTTACTCCAACAGTGGTAAACCATTACATGGTACCGATTGCCTACCTTTCTCTGTTCGACGTCGACTGGATTGACAGCTCGATGTTCTTTCTTCTACCGTTAATTTTTCTCCAACGAAGGCCACGATGGTCAACGAAAAGACGTTTCTGAACATACAAGTGGCATAGAATTGTTTTTTTTTCTGTTGTAGTGTAGTGGTTAAGAGGTAGTAAGACTGAATTTGTACAGGGCATATAATGCCAGTTACGGATATTATGATAGTTAGCAGGTCACCTCTAGTCAGAGTTAGAAGTAACATTACCAACAATATCTAAATTGGTGTAATCTTACACCCTATAGAACTTTATTTTCGACAAAGGTTGCTTCAAGCAATCTTTCAAGAAGATAATGCTCTACCACATGTGATACGTAACACATACATAGCTATCTCGATTACCTGATCTTACGCTGATTGAAATTGTGATATTAATTTGCTAATTTACAATCTCTAAAAAACCCGATTGAATTATGTGAACGGAATACAATTCATCCAGACATCTTTCTTTAATTGTTTAATTCTATATCATACTGTCAAATAAATATAAATATTTTGCAAATCCCTGGATTTACCTTATACCATAGATCAATAAAGTTTGCATTTTTTGATGCCGCATCTTCAATAGACAGTAGTTTTTTATATTTCTGAAAATAGAAAGAAAAAGGAAATTCGTTTACATTCTCAAAGAGAAATTAAAAGTTGCGGTTTATACCAAATATACTTTTTGATTAAGTCACTGCAAGGGACAGATAATACCTAAGTATAAATTTGTGAGTATATAGAATAAAAGGATATTTATTTGTGTTGTTTAAGGGTTTTGTTTAGTTTTTTAATTTTTATTTTACAAAGGAAAATTAAAATTAAAGATTAAGGTAATAACTAGTAATTAAATCGTAATTTCCACGGTTCGACTTCTATGCTACAGTGACATGAATACGAGAATTCCTTTACTACATTATTGCGTGACTTTATTGGTGGCTGCCAACGTGTAATCGCACTTGTAGCACCGAAAATGCGAACGACGTTTTATTTCAAATTAAAATGCAATAAGTGAGCTATATTCTTGCTTTTGTATGTATGTTGTCGGCATTAGGTATCTAAATCTAATCGATCAGATTATCAGACACAGCTACCCATACAAAAATTTATACTAATGCTTATATTTTTATCTTTTTTATTATAACAACGAACAATAATGAATACAGGTGCAGCGGAGCTCGATCTTTGATCATATATATATATATATATATATATATATATATATATATATATATATATATATATATATCGCTCGTAGCTGTTTGGAAGTTATAATTTTTGTAATTAAATATCTTAATTATCAATAAAAAACAAAACATTTGTTCTCCTATATTTTAACGATAGATTTCTTAAAATTACCACCCCTTTGCAATGCACAGTTTTCTTTTTGGCGCATTTTCTCCTTACTTTTTCTGTAATTTCCTCCAAAAAAGATGTAACGTTGAACAGATCTTACGGACATTTATATAGAAGTTATCTCATAAAAGTTCGATGGTATTGAAAAACCCAATCCATAACTCTAAGCTTTAATTCTGACTGTTTTTGCTTTAAGAAATCTATAGTCTTAATGCATGATTAGAATCGTTGTCCTTTTGGGGAACTAATTGTAATCACCAATTTTTGTTTTATAAAACTGAACATATTGTTTCAGTATTCTATTACAGCCTTCTTTGTTCAATTTTCATTTAATTCTAGTGATATTTCTAAAATTGTTTCCGCAAAATAAACCCATATCATTACTGATATTTTCATTTAATCTAATATAAGTTTGTATTGTTCATTAACTAAAACTTGAATTTGGACCTCCACAGAATAGTCTTCTGATAACCTATTTTCTAAAGATTGTTTTTTTTTGTTTATTTCATTTTTTTTTTTGTTATTCAATGATACGGTATTTGAATAACTAGTTTTCCATATAATTTAGTTTTATTTAATTTTTTAATGGTAAAAATACTAATTAGTTCTTGTCGACTGTCGTTGACTTGAAGTTCCCACAAACATCGATTCGGTTTACTCTTTATCACTATTGTTCTATATTTTGTATTTATTGTTTTTCTTCGACAACATATAATTTTTTTTTATTTTTATCATTCACGCAAGACTACATATAGTCTTGCTAAATATTTTTACATCCTGGACAATTTTTCACTTGCTTTGGTTTAATTAATAATGTGCGATTTAGCGTGCGTCGAGTTTCTAATAAATGTTTCTTCAATTTCCAAAAAAGTTTACCAAATTAAGATTATTAGTTCTACCCAATTTTAAACTATTTCTGACGTAGTCCTTTAAACTTACTGAAGAAAATTATAAAACAATTCTCTTAACGTATAATTTCTGGTAACTTTTGGCCTAATTGAAGAATACACCAAAGTCCCTTTTCATCTTACCACTGTTTTTCTTGAGAATTGTCCTTTAATTGTATTTTTGGTATGACTATTACCTTTAATAATGTGTAATTTTACTTATATTCTTAATAGTAAAAAGTTTACCAGAAATCAGTAATCAAGCAAATCAATAGATCAAAAAATTAAAGACAAGGGCAATGTTTTTTCCAAATCTATATCTGTAAACTACGGCGTCTATTTACACGCTTAAAAAAGTTTACCTACAGCTTTTATACAAAATTATTATAGCTTTTTTGTACACAAGAAACCCTAAATAAAACTGTTTTACAGTCGAGATTCTAATGAAATTTTAAGAGCTTCAGTTCACGCCATGCTTATTGGTCCAGCGATATACATATATACATATATATTATTACGAGTTGCCCGCCAAAAGATATTTTTGGCGTACTAGACTGACAATTTTTCACCCGCCTTCCTCAAATTGCGAACGTATAAATTTGTAATTAGACCGGCTTTTTCTCTGGATCAGAAACATGGAACAATTTAACGCCCATTCATGGTGGACGTAAGCATAAGCCGCGCATAGGAAATACGTAATACGTAAAGTTGAATTAATGCAAAGCTTATGCCCTCATTCATAATGCACTCCCATAATTTTTACGTTTTACGTTACAGTAATTTTTAATTTAATGTTGGCAACAGTAACAGAATGTTTGTTTTTATTCTAAAATAGCTGTACCCGGCCACGCGTTGTTGTGGCTTTGCTTTACGTCCAACAGATGGCGCTGTTTTCAAAAAATGTTTTTATCTGTCACAGGTGTGACATCTATACAATACAATAATCAAAATATTTAAATAATTCAAAAACGGTTAAAGTTAGAAGGCTGATTTTTTGCGCCCAATTAACAAATATAGTTGTGAATGAGGTGTGAAAGTTTCAAGGAAATCGGTTGAAGCGTCTAGGAGGAGATAGAATTATAAGTTTAGAAAGAAAGTTAGGGAGATAAGACAATTATATTATAAGATGCCACTGGGGTGTTTATCTAAATATATTTCCAAATTTTATTTTTAAAGTTGCTAATCTATAGACCTATTGTCTTAAAGTTTTAATTTATAACTAGAAAATTGGGTTTATTTCGTTTATTTAGAACAAAGTTTCTTACATCTTCCCAGAGCAACTATCGCTCTCAATCTTTTGAGGTGCTTCTTTTTTGGAGAAATAAAGCTTTAACCTAGCATATTTTTATATACAGAAGGAACAACAATAACACACAATTTTTTTCTGCTTTTTGCCAAACTAATGAATTATATTAGTTTAGTCGAAAAAATTCATTAAGAATTTAATTTGCTTACCTAGCTTCATACTAAAATGTTACTATATACAATATAAATCTCTTTAATTAGATGTAATTTTTAATCGATATTTTTACAGTTATAAATTGATTGTTTGCGGTCACTGAACTTAAGACAACAAAGAGATAAAACATTTTAAAATGTAGATTTTTGAAAATTCCAATGTCAGCACCACTTTTTTTTTAATTCTCGTAAAATGTATTTTACTCTTATTGTTTATTTTCTTATTGCAATATCTTAAGTATATACAGTATCATATGCGCCTTAGATTAAAGCACAAGCATTAATTTTGTAATCTCTTTATATTTATTAATTCATCTGACAATGAAATTCCTATAGATTAGTGTCATAACCGATAGCTAACACTCAAAAGTCATGTCTTCAATAAATTTCTGTCAGACTTTACTATTCCGATTTGTTGCTTTATTTAAAATTATTCTAAATAAAATGCAAAAAATTTTTTTATATAAATTAAGAAAAAACTATTTTGTATGTATGGTAGGTAAGTCGTTTGGACTTTTTGTAAGGCCAAATATTTATAACGTATAAAAACTTATAAGCATAATTTTCTTATTAAATTTAAGACAATTAAAAAGAAACGTAGTTTCAGTCACATAACAAACTTAATAATGTCAATACCGGGTTCATCCAAAATCCACAGATTTTGTAAATTGCTCGGGTTTGGCTTTCAGAAGCAATCACGCACGGTGACTGCGACTAACCCGAGTGGGAAAATGCGGTATTAATACTATTAAAAGTTACACATTAAGGTGTAAATAGCAAACTGCAGTTGCACGTAATTTTGATTTTGTATTTGACTAAAGCAAATTTGTTCGCCAATATACCCTACGCAACAACCACGCAAGGCAATACCAAATTAATATCCTAAACTTCGTAAAATTTACTTTCAAACAATGCAACCCCAATTACAAATAATGCATATTTATAACCATCTTATCCACTCGCTAGAATAATTTTAAAAAAAACAAAAAACTAAAAAACGTGCTGTAAAACAAAAAATAATGAATAAAAATAATTCTCTGATCAATTCTAACAAATTTCAAGCATCATCTTAGATAGAGGACGAAACGCAATAGAAACGGATAATAACTTTACCGATAAAGAAGTAAAACTACCTCCACCACCAGCAGCTTTTATTGTGTGATAAATGTAAAACTTTTGTTAGAAAAATTAAATAGAATCATCAAAAACGGCTTTATCATAAACATTATTTGCAAAAACAAGTCTAAATCATATTAGATAAAGCAGAAAACTACCAATTCCTAAATTATTTGAAAATACCTTACTATACATACTAGCTACAGGAAGAATAAATTTTTACAGTCACGATGTTAATGTTGACTTTATTGGGCACTTTGGGAATCCCCGAGTCCAACTCCTAACTCTTTTCTTCTTCGGTGACTCGGCGTAAAGGATGGTAGTCCTACATTAGGCCGTCCCTGTACCGCTTTACGAGAGGGGGGGGGGGTCAGAATCTTCAGGCGTTTTTGGTAGACGATCCTGTCCAGCTCGTATTAATAGAGACAACAGATAATAAAGTTTACGTGGCCTTTAATACTAGAGAACAAATTTTAAGCGCACTGAGAGATATACTATTAGATGGTTGGCACGTTAGCATCTCGATGGAGAATTACGAGTATATGTCTAATATGCTAAGAAAGGCTGAAGTTGGACCTGAAGGCCTGGTTCTTTATCAGCTAGAACTTGTTGATGTGCGTCTTCCCACAATATTCCCAAGCGAAGTAGGAGAACATTATGATAGGGCGGAGAATAGTTTTGTAAATCGTGAGATTGTTACGAAAGAGCAGCCTGTTCCTAAGATAGAGGAGGAAACTGATTTCGTTTTCATTCTTGCCCAATCTACATGAGCTTCTAAATAAATTTCTTATCAAGGATCTCTCCCAGGTATCGTGCCTCTTTTCTACAGGGTATCTCTCGCCAGATTAAGTCACCGACAAATTCCTGTGTTCGTGGAGCTCTTCTGGACATTAACTTTTATTCTCTACGTACTCTACCGTTATTCAAGCGAGTTCAGCCCCTCCTAAACTTGCTGAATCTCCATCGTAGGTTGTTGCAAACTTGACATCACCGATATGATGTTTGTATAATGGTATAATGGAGAATGCCACGGTCGTAGATGTTAAATAACGTCGGGGACAATACCGAGCCTTCGTAGACGCCGGGTCGGAATCGCTACTTTAATGACTTTATGTCACCGAGTTCGGCCGGAGAGGAAGAAATTGATCTGCTGGATCATTAGCACCGGAATAGACACTGAAGCTATTTTATAGACGAGCCCATTGTGTCCAACTTGTGGAAGGCATTGACTACATCTTGGAAGGCTGCTGACGTGTGGTGATTCTTGGGGAAGCCTTCCGAGATCTTTTCAACCACTCGGAGGAGTTCATGTGTAGTAGAATAACCAGGGAGGAATTGGAACTTGATTCTCCTGTATCAGCTGGACTGTAGTCGGAACTGTTCTAATAAACGAGTAAAAATAGCTTCAACTGTATTTATATTAGACAGTCTACCTACTGGCCCTCTAATAAAACAAAAAATCTAGATTTAGTTAATTTTTGTATAACAAAAAGTATGGCATAAGTTTACATTAGAGATGAACAGCTTCTTTCATTAGATCACTCGCTAGTTTTAGTCTTATTAAAACTGGAGAAAACATTCATGAAGCTGTAGAATACCTAAACAAAAAATATCGATACTGTCTTTCAGTGAATGTTCAAAATATTGCTAAATCAAGGATCTATAGTATATGGCAAAATACTAGTTCACTTAACGACAAAAGTCACTTTAAGAGAGTAACAGAAGACCTGAAGAATATGCTTCATAAACTAAGAAACCAGATGTTTTGAGTTTATGTAGAAAACCTTTCTTGTAGAAAACCCGATGTCTGGCGTATCAACGCGCACTTAAAACATGCATAACAGAGTGTACCATCTACTAGAAAAAACGGCAGTAGTTAAACTAGAAGTGAAAGAGGAAGTTGTTTTCTTTGCCGTACTACTTAATTACCGTGTCAGCTGAAGAGGAAAAAGAAGAGATATAGGGCTAACGTGATGCTGTAGACTAACCAATTTTCTTGCCAATAAGAAAATTTAAAATGTAGAAAATTAAATCGAGAAACAAAAACAATATAATTCCAAACAAAGTTCCAAAATATGGCCTTATTGAGGGAAAATCCTAAAAGAATTACTAGAGGAAGATTTTAACTTTATAACAGAAATCTGTAATGTTATGTTATAAACTTACCACTTGCGGAAGGAAGCTTAAATTATTATTAAAATCAGGAAAATCCTTAATGAAGCATGTTGTACATATCAAACGTTCTCACCGCACATCAAGCCCTGCAGGTCACATTTTCAAATTACACCTGTATATTATTACTCCAAGGAAACGCATCGGAAAATCTTCAAATCGTCTTAAATTTATTAGAAGGTTAGTTAAGCAAATGGTGTATCTAGACCATTACTCTTAAAAAAAGCCATATGCTCATCTGTAATATTGGACACTGTGCAGCTGCCCTAAACAGAAGACGCGAAGTACTGAGGGATCTATCTGGATAAAGAGGTTAATCCGGATGAAATTCAAAATTTACTTTTGAAAAAAGCTGATAATCTACAAAGTGATTTTGAAAGCCGTATGGACGTACGGTATATAGGTCATACATGTAAATACTGCAACGGTCAAAGGCACTAAGAACCACCCCATATTACGTGAAAAATGCTACACTACACTGTGATCTACAATTGAAAACTGTAAAAAGGGAAATAAAGTACAATAGTAATAAATATCACCGTTGTCTCGAATACTACTCGAACGCGTTAGCAGTGAACATTCTAAACGCAACAGATTTATGTTTCTTTCCGCTTAACTTAACAAACAAATTTTAATCCTTGTAATATACTAACCTCTATACCATTTGGCTGTGTTAGATTAATTTGAGCGAGAGTCCTTATTATTTATTTAAACAGATTGCAAATAATACTTAATATAAAAAATTTTAAATTATCTTTTGCTGTTCTAAAAAGAGCAGTAAGCTACAAAAGTCTAAACAAACGCTGATCTCTTTTTAGAAAAGTTTTTTTCTAAAAAGGTCTATTAGTGCATACAAATTATTTAGCTTAGCTCTTAAAAAATTTATATTCATCCAACAAGCCTTTTAATTTTGTGTAATTATTTGGAGATAGGTTTATTCATGCGCAGGACTAGATATATGTACATTGCAGGTAGTCGAAGATCAAAACGATAAATACGTTATAAGCACAAAGAAACAAAAATCCTACATTTCATATGAAACTACCTACACATTTTTCTATTTAATATTGAGTCTTTTTTTGGTTATTTTAATTTAATTACCAAATTACTAACCTGTTTATTAATATTTAAAATTTTATTTAATTATAAACAAATTCTTTATTTTTGTTTGTTATCCATTATGTATCAATTTCGCGTAGTTATAGTTAATTGTAATTAACATTAACTACATTAGCTAAACTGCGTTTAAACGTCTCCAGCATTTCACGTAACAAATTACTTTCACGCCAAATTTCATTACAGCTGTGTAGCCAGCAACACCCATGGGAAGGCTCGGGGCCACTTAACTCTCACAGGAACAGCGGGCCTTGCGGTTTTCGACTCGCCCTCGCTGGGCCAGGACAAGGACACCTACAACATCTCCTGGTCGGTCAACAGCCACGCTGCCGTGACCGAGTACGAGCTGTTCTTCAGGCAGCGCTACCTGCACCGCTCCCACCACATCCACGACAACAACAACAACACCATGATCAACCGGAACGATCGGTGGAACAGCGTGATCGTCACTGCCCAAGGAATCGGCAACCCGCTGTTGCCCGCTCCTGCGCCATTCCCCGGAGTAACCAGGCAAAAGATGTCTTATTTGATAAGGGGCCTGCAGCCCGCTACCACTTACGAGGCTCGAGTGCAGGCTAAGAACGTCCACGGGTGGAATAAGCTCTCGCCAATATTTCATTTTACTACTAGATCAAATGGTAAGCAGAATTTGTAACTTTGTGCAGTAGATTTGTACTTTTGTTTTACTTCTCTGTTAAAAACATCTCTTCTTTAAGTTTCTACTAACATTACGTTTAGTTTACTTTACTAACATTGCATTACTTTGAATGTTATTTTCTTGTATAATCTACAACTATAAAATATCTAACATAATTCTAAGTTACTAAAAAGAAAATACTTACCACGGTTAAATGTACTTCATAAAAAAATATGTAATTTCAATTATAAGATAAATGGTATAAAATAAATATACAATTGGTGCACGATTTATTTTAACTGACATAAATAAATTACTTTTAAAACAATAATAAATAGGGAGAGAAGGTTTTATATAAAAGAAATCCGGTACGATTTCTATACGGACTTGATCCTGGACCCCAGAAGCATGGTAGCGATTCTATTCATTCAATTTAAACAACAGGTAATAATACGGTTGTTTAAGACACTATACTTGACATATCGTTTCTTATCAGAGAAGATGTGTGTCAACTGGGTAGTGAGAGCAAAGATATAAAAGCCTAAGTTCTAAAGGTTATACTCCAGACAAAGTGCAAAATTTTGCGGTTACTATTTACATATATATTCTTGTATCTCAAATTCTACTTTATTGCTACTTTTAATGCACAAAATAAGAGTAACTTGATAGTGAAGATTATTTTTGGGGTTAGTATATCCCCAGATTAAATAATAGCACGCTAAAAGATATTTGTACAAACTTTGTAAAGAATATTATGGAAGTATAAATCATCCCACTGTTTTGTTTCCGGAAGAAGAAAAACTGCTTACTGAATCTTTGGGCATTGTAACCTACTGGGGCCGTCCCTTAACAAAGGCTAATATTAACCCTTAAAATGCTACGTTATTCACATATGAATGGCGATAGCGCTAATTTCTACAGTCGTTTTAGAGCTTGGCTTGTAGAGAATATATATAACTGTACTTCATTTGCCTAATTTAGTTAAAGTAGTGGTAATGAAAACGCTTGAATATGTCCTTTTTCATATTTAAATATATATAACAGAAAGACATTTAAATGCCAGAAAAAAGTATTTAACCACAAGTAAGGCTTGTTTAGGTAAAAATGCAAATAATGTATACAATCTTAGCATACTTCACATCCTTTTTCTTATTGAAGCTTTTCGTAACACCTTGCGCATTTTCTACTCAATTTCTACCGTCATCATGCCACTTTGAATTAAATGGTGTATGTTGTCAATTAGTTTTAAGCATTGAGAAGGTCGATAAACTACTTCATTTCGAATATTCACAAATTCTGCAACCAACTCTTCGAAAAACACAAATTCGAATTTTCTTTTTTATGGCGGTTTTAAAGGCAACCCATGCATTCACTATCACTATTACTTTAATACCTTCGTGCCAAATTTTCTGAAATATTTTACCCCTTTGCGAATAGTCGTAGAATTTGAGGCTGTCTAGTCTGGCAGGTCAATACTAGATTTTTCTTTGTTGTATGCTAGGACAGCTAATGGCTTTAATGTAGCTCGTTTACTTTTTTACTACTTTTATTTTTTTAAGGTAAATTGGAATTGTCAAAAAATATACTAAATTCAGAGGCGGTGCTTGTTGAAGGTTTATTGACAAGTTGATTCTGTACAGACTTTTGATTAGGTTTTTCTGGTTTAAACAAAGGTTGGAACATGTTTACTCGATAAAACGTTACGGACGCTTTTCTATTTTAGTACTACGATATTGCTGTTGTCTTGTCGCAAAATGATTTAAATTTTGCTGAAATCACCTCTAGTCAAAAATATTTTCTGTTTGCCAACAAGATGGGTATGTTTGTCTAATATGCCCAAGTTGTGAGTCGTATAACAATAGTCGACAAACAAAATCTTCTACCTTCATAATAAAGCTCCTGGCACGATGAAAAGCACATATGTGTGGTCAAACCAGTCTTACGTTTATCTGTCGCTAACTTTCCTGTATACATTTTTATCGTCCACGCACAACCATTAGTGGGACAAAACTAAAAGTTTTATACCATATCGGCGGGCTTTGTTTAAGTAGAAAACGTCTCCTTCAAAGTACTGAAGTTTAGTTAGCAACTAGTTCTTCTGAAACAAAAAAATATGGCATTTTCAAAAGAATTTGCTGTTAAGTTACCATTTAATAAATAATTCAAATTTCCCAATAATTAGAAGGTTTACCAAATGTACAAACTCAAGCCAAAAAATGCTCTTATTTCTTCGGAATTTATTTCGACCCACTGTTGTGTAAGTCTACTAGTTTCTAAAAAGATGCGATTGTTATTTCATAATTAACTAAAAGGCAAAAAATATCCAAAAGAAAACGCTCTGGTGAAATTGTTTGCAGCCTACAAGCAGTAAAAAGAAAATGATTGTGGTTATCTACATATTCTGTCTAAGTCGCTATCATTTTTACTTACTCTTTATCATTTGGTTCAACTGCTAGCTCTTGAAGGATTTCAATATTTTCTCTAGGTAGTTTATCTTTTTCTAATGGCGACTCATATGAACCATTTGAAATCCATCTTGAATAGAATCATCTAAGTCAAAATCTATTACTGTTATAATTATCTTCTAGTTCTCTTTTAAGAAAGAAGTAGCAGTTTAAGGCAGATACTTATATAAACATAATCTAGAACTTACCACTAAAAAAGTAGTTTTATGAAAAAAGCAAATGCATAAGTGAAAATAAGAAAACTGACGCAAATCTCGACTTATTCGTAAATGATAAAAATCCAAAGCAAGGTGCTCTTCAAATAAAGACATTCTATTACACAACTTAGCATTTGAAAGACTGAAATAAAAATCTATATACAATTTGCAACTGTGACTACTGTTATTATATTCTGTAAAAAATTGGATATATTTTGTAAAATACTCTTAACATGTGCAATAGGAGTATGTTAAGTCGCTCGTATAAAGTGACAAGCTGTGCCCATGATATCAGATTAAGTAGATGTTTTGGATTGTTTTATTTACTTTTATGCTTTACTTTATTTTGCCTGTAGTTTATTGTTAATAGTATTTCTTATTTTAATATTTTTATAGATATCTATCGTTTTGAATATATGGATATAGTTTTAAGAACGCCAAGATAACTCTCTAATGTAGTCAATCTAAAAATCTGTTAAAGTAGAGGCCATGTCAAAATAGCTCCAATAGCCGTGCTCCCTTTATACCAAAATGGCTTGTTCTTTTCCTAGTAATGTAAAGTAATTAAAAAATGTTTATTAGTATATTGTAAAGCCAATATATTAATAGTTCTAATAAATATTATTTCAAACTCTGGCAAACCGAACATAAATTCCAATAAAAAAACTTAAAACTACGTTAAAACAGTCCTGGCTGGATACTAAGTCCTCCTAATCGAAGCTAACCTTTGAGATTACAGTCGTTATATAAATGTTTATAACAAAGTGATTCTCTTTAGCAATACAAATATTTTAATATCTAAGTTGAAAATTGTATAATAAATGTTACCTTATTAATTTAATTTGACTCACTATTTTTAAAATTTAAAATAGATTGGCACTAATATATTTGACTAAATCTGATAATTATTGTCAACAAATTCTTTTAAGCAGAAAACTGTTCTAGAAGCTCCTAGCGATCCACGTGCAACTGCTTTATCTAGCATCGTTATATAAACATAACGTACTGATTTACTTAAAACAATTTATCTGTTGTACAATACAAGTTTATAAACCTATTTATGTATACACGCACTACATACCATTAACTACACATTATTTATATAAACACGACTCCCTCCTGGATTCGTCCGTTTGCCCCACTTAAAACCGGAATCAGCGTTTGAATTCGGAATCTGCCCCGGCGGTCCGTTGCGCGCTATTTATTTCTGTTTCCTCGATATACCCGAATATCCTAGAACCTTCGAGAAACGAGGCACTTGAATCTTGTGGAAAGTTTGCGACCACAAAGAATTTGTTACACTGTCCCTCCTTCAGGATAATTCGTCCCAAATCATTATTTTCAGGCGCTTGGATGGGCCATGAAGGTACTTGCAATCTTTTTTTTGCATTCTTCAATGTTAAGTAGAAGTAATAGTCTACGGTCTTCTGGAAAATTACCAGCTTCTGCGAATGATAGCTGCAAACTGGGACGCCGATATTAGAACCTCGGTACAACTTTTTATCATGTTTCTAACTAGTCTCCAATTGAAGCCGTCCGATCCGCACGTGAGCTTCGGTACTGCCAGGTTATAAACATTTTCATTGAACAGATGACTGCATAGCTTCGTCAGTGTTTCCCATAATGAGTGATAAATCAGTTTATCTTGTGAAGATTACCTCAAACCTTCAGGAAACGAGGCACTGCGATCACTAGTAAGCTAGCTGCATTCCTAAAAGAGCCGAGGGCCGAGCGTGACGAAATGCAAATGTCAATTAGCCGCGCTACGGGGAGTGTTCGAAAATTTCCATTGAAAAGTTATACAGGCTCTCTCGCGCGTCATTAGATAAGGAAAATTGGGAGATACATTTACGGCATGGTAATGCACCATTTGTAAGATAACGCTTGGTTACTTTAATTGTTCAAAGTACGTGTACAGGTTCTGCTTTAGTAGGATCAATATCCTTAATTGTGTTTCTACATGTGGTTTACTTCTTCAGCAAACCAAAGAAATCTTGTTCTAAAAAAATTTTCTACTAGGAATAAGACGTGGATCTTTAATAAAAAAATGTTAACCATTCATACTCTTCACATACATGTAAATAAATGACGTATTTATACACCATTAACTGAAACTGATATAAGTATTTTAATTTGCTCTAACCAAATAATTATATAAAGGCATTATAAGCTGATCTTTATAAAAGTTAACAGTTACTCTAATAACAGGATTGAAAAGAATGATTGTTATCCACATGCAAGTGCGCGTAAATTATGTGGTTTTAACAACAAAAAAGAAAACGTTTTTAAGAATAATACATGCACGCATTAGAAACAAATGTGAACAAGATATGGAATTCTCCCCATTCGGTTTCCGGAGTGGCTTTGGTACTAAGGAAGCTCTTTTTGAGCTTAACATACTATTACAAAAATGTAGAGACCAAAGAAAAGATGTTTTCATCTGATTTCTAGACTACGAGAAAGTATTCGATAGAGTTCGCCACGAGAAACTGATTAATCTTCTACAGACAGCGGGGATCGACTATAAAGATATTCGAATAATAAAGAATTTATACTGGAACCAGAAGGCCAACATTCGAATAGGAGAAACAAAAACAATGAGCGTCAGCATTCTAAGAGGAGTACGACAGGGGTGCATACTATTGCCATTTATAGTTAACGTATATTTAGACTTTATAATTAAAAAGCCCTAGATGACATAGCACACGGAGTTAAAGTCAATGGGACTTCGATCAATACCATCCGATATGCAGATGACACGGTCATTATTGCTGAAACAATAGAAGAGTTACAAGAAATCATAAATAAAATAAATGTCACCGGATGGGAAGTGGGTTTAACAATCAACATAGACAAAACCAAATTTATGGTATTTAGTAGAAATCAACATCGAAACGTACAACTACAACTAAGAGGCAAGCAATTAGGAAGAGCTGATAAATACAAATATCTAGGAAGTATAATAACAGACAACCTGAATCCAGAATTAGAAATAAACATGCAGAATTGCTCGTGAAATCCCAGAACGAACTTAAAACCTTCCGATTTCGATAATTTGAAAATTATTCGACATAGAATTTCGACTTCATGTTCGAATTCAGAAATCTATAGAATCACATTTAAAATCGTAATGTCAGAAAATTTTCCCGAAATTCGAAGTCGAATATCTGAATACAATTCGAGAAGAAACTTATGGATTCAGTTGAAATCAGCGTAAAATTTCCTATAAGAATCCATTTTAAAATTTTAAAAATTCCATAATTTGGTGGACAGCGACAGACAAACCACAGACATAGAATTCAGTAACGAACTTTAAGTTCGTTGATAAAATAATGAAAAGCATGGTTCCTTCCATAAAAAAGCACTACTCTGCAATGACAACTAAACCTGAAACTACGGCAGAGAATGTTGAAAAGCTATGTGTGGTCTATACTACTATATGGAACCGAAATATGGACTCTCAAGATTGCTAGTATAAACCGTCTAGAAGCATTCGAAATGTGGTGCCACAGGCGAATGCTCAAAATATCCTGGGCGGAAAGAACAACTAACGAGGAAGTCCTACGAAGAGTAAGAACCGAAAGACAATTATTTAAAATAATAAAAACCAGGAAAACTTCGTACTTGGAGCACGTCTTGAGAGGGCCAAAATATAGCTTGCTGCAATTAATAATGAAAGTAAAATTGGAAAGCCGCCGTGGAATAAGACGCCCGCAGATCTCGTGACTGAGAAACATCAGGCAATGGACAGGAATCCACAGTGTCGAACAACTTTTTAGAACCGCAGAGGACAGAAATGCGTTCTCCATTGTGATCGCCAACGTCGGGGAGGCCTGATACGGCACATTGAAGAAGAAAACAATTCGTATTAATGTTTATAGATGAATATTAAGTTGCTTCAAAAATGCATTTTTATTTCAGTTCTAAAGTGTGTTTTTATAGAGGTATAGAACTTTGAAATGGAATAAAACAAAGATGAATTTTTTAAATTGACATAAAATTTACTTTATTCGAAAGATAATCTTCTGGGATTATAATTTAAATATGACTTCTGGCATATGACCGCCACGGCTGGCTCGGACGTCGTCTAATCTGGAGGTCTAATTTTCGATGACTTTTTCCAACATTTGTGGCCGTATATCGGCAATAACGCGGCGAATGTTGTCCTCCAAGTGGTCAATCGTTTCGGGCTTATCGGCGTAGACAAGCGACTTCACATATCCCCACAGAAAATAGTCTAGCAGCGTTAAATCGCACGATCTTGGAGGCCAATTCACGGGTCCGAAACGTGAAACTATGCAGTTACCAAACGTTTCCTTCAATAAATCAATTGCGGCACGAGCTGTGTGACATGTTGGGCCGTCTTGTTGAAACCACAGCTCCTGCATATCATGGTTGTTCAATTGATGAACAAAAAAGTCAGTAATCATGGCTCTATAGCGGTCACCATTGACTCTAGCGTTCTGACCAATGATTACACCAGCCCATAAAGCACACCAAACAGTCAGTTTTTCTGGATGTAACGGTGTCTCAACATACACTTGAGGATTACAATCACTCCAAATACGGCAGTTTTGTTTATGGACGTATGCATTCAAACAAAAGTGAGCTTCATCGCTAAACAAAATTCGCTTATGTAAATCGGGATCAACAGCAATCTTGTTTTGGGCCCATTCACCGAATCTACGCCTTGCTAGGTGATCGTGTGGCTTCAATTCTTACACGAGTTGGATTTTGTAAGCACGCAAACCAAAATCTTTCCGCAAAATCTTTCATAAAGTGGATGGACACATCCAATTCCTGTACACGATGGCGGATAGACTAATTCGGGTCTTCCTGTACGCTACGCTCTAAAGCAGCAATGACTTCTTCTGTACGCACTGTACGACGTCTCTGTGGATGCGTATTGTCATTTAGAGTAAACGTGGTGCGAAAATGTTCCATAGTTAATCGAATTAATTGCTTTGATGGACGATACGTATTTCGAACAGAACCGTGATTTTCAAAATAAATTTGCACAATTTGGAAGCGTTGTTCAGGCGTCAGTCTATTCATGTTGAAATGGCAAACCAAACTAAACATAAATCACTTGACAGCTGACAAAATGGCCGCCAGTTAAAAAAGTGTTGCCAACTTAAAGTTTTATACCTCTATAAAAAACACCAGTTATTAACTGTTGACAAATTTTTACAATATTAAAAAGTCTAAGGATGGCTGAAACATTTGCTCCTAGCTGCATCTTGCACATAATCTGCGGATTGTAATTTGCTTCCATTAAACTGTTTATTTAAACCAATTACCATGTGTAATGCATGTGCGTTAACTGTTTTTAAACGCTAAGAGATGCTTAGCTTCTACTTTCAAAAAATTTAATGTTTAGTAAGGTTAAAAGTACACTAGTTACTATAAAAATACTCTTTTGAAATGCGCAAATTAAGAAAGTAATTATTACTAAACGGCCAGAATTAGCCAACAGATGATATGTCGCTTTCTAATATTTTAAAAAAGTCCAAATTATTAACGCTTGACTAGCATATTCTATCTTTTCCTATTTATTTTATTACAAAATTCTTTTTCTAATAAAAAGTTTAGTTAAATAGATCAATTAAAAATTACTATTAATGGTGTTTTGATAGTAAACCACAAACATTTTAAAAGACGGCATTATGGTAATTTCGGAAAGACGGGGGAGTGACCGCGCAGAATGGTTTGTATAAAACTCAGTGATATAATATGAAGTATTATGTGTCCTACTGTGTTATTGAGTTTTTAATATAGTTACTCTTTACTTTAAAGGATATTATTACTCTTTCAAAGAGAGAGGAAGGGGGATAGGCTGGACTGTGAGAATTATAGAGGTATATCACTACTAAGTGCAGTGTACAAGATAATGACAGCCATCATAGCAAACAGAATCGAACAATATGTGGACTCAAACATAGAAGATTATCAAACGGGATTCAGAAAGAACAGATCCACCATAGATCACATTTTCACTATTAGACAAATCTTGGAAAAAACCTATGACTATAATATTGACGTTCACCAACTCTATATAGACTACCGCAAAGCTTATGACAGTATAAATCGAAGCTATTTAGAAGCAGCAATGTATGAAATAGGGGTACCAGAAAAACTAGTTAAGCTTACTCTAATGAAAATCAACTCAATTGTTTCGTGCACAACAATTCCCGCCCAGAACATGCAAGAGCCACCTACATATGTGACAGTTTCTTAAATATAGCAATAAGAAAATTGTTCCCCTGACCTTCTATAGACCCGATGTTTCCTGTCGTTGCCATGTAGGCACATTTTGTACCCGTCGGTGAACAATATCTGACTCTAAGGACCAAGGTTCCATTCAAAATTTTTGCAAGAAAATTTTAGTTACCTTTACTTGTGGACTTCAGTTAGCCTGTGACTTTTTTTAGGTTCAGCTGGGCTGCCTTCAGTTTTCTTCTCACTATCCAACCGCTGGCGACCATATTTCTCACCACACTCAGCTCTTGCATAAGATCTACGACAGTCATATGTCGATTTCTGGGGGATATTAAGACGAGGAATTGATTGTCTCCTTTCGTTGTCAAACGCTTACAGCCACTTCCTTGCCGGCGGATGTGGCTACCGGTTTACCACACTCTCGACAGAGCTGATTGACTCAGATTAGTCGATTTTCCACTGTGGTATCCATTTTCTTGCGAATCACTCGAGCACTTACGTCACCTGCTTACATCAACTTCATATAAGTGATTGAGATGAATTACCGGATTGCAAGCGTACTGTAGGCCAATGACAGTCATAGCGCACGTGCGTTCTATTTAGCAAGTTTTGAAAAACCCCATTTGTGATGCATATTTTTTTGAATGCGTCATCCGATTAATGCAATAACAACAATTTTTTAAAGCTTAATACTAAAGATACTCCTTGCACATTAATGTTTTTATTTTCATTTTCCTTAGACTGAAACAGGAAGCGAAAATGCGCGTACAGCTAATGAACCGATAGTTTTGCTCTCAAGTGTAGCTATAAAATTTAAAAAAAAGACCATGTAGATTATAGAAGCTAAGCTTTTAAACTTAGCACATATAATTTATCGGTTATATATAGTCGTAATAACATCTGTGATATTTATTGTCTAAACCTATACAAAGCGTGCAAATAAAATAAAGAGACTGATAGTATATCGTGCGATCCGGAAACACAGGAGGTTGTCCGTTTGGAGGAAAAATGGGTCGATATCCGATGCGCGTTCAGTGCTAGTGGGAACGCTTGCGAGGCAGTACATTGTCTGTAAAACGTTTTTGGCGAATGCGCTTTGACAATAAGTGACAGTAAGGTCGACCAATAGTGTGCGATCCGGTTTTGCCTCAGACTTGGGCACAGTGCGACAAAAACGTTTGCAAAACTTTAGCAGGCCTCTGAAGACACTAGTTTGTCAAGACCGCAGGTGTTTCGGTGGTTCAAAGCATTTTTAGAAGGAACAAAGACAAATAAATCGCTCAGCAAATGGCCTGCAACTTCACGGACTGACACCAATGTCAATTGAATTAGGCAACTTGCACGTTCTGATTGTCAGCTGATAGTCAAAATGATTGAGGAAGGGTTTCAATTGACGCAGACCACCGTTCATCAAATTTTAACCAACGAATTGGGGACGCGAAAAATCTGCGAGAAAATTGTTCCGAAAAACTTTCACTGCAACAAAAGCACTACTGGAGGAACACGTGTCTTAAATTTCTGTAGCCGATTGAAGAAGATCCTTGTTTTCTGATCGTGTCATTACTAATGACAAGATTTGGGTGTTTCAGTACGATCTCGAACGGAGCGCCAGATTCACCCGACTGGAGTTTGTATGACCTTTTCCTTTTCCCACGTTTTAAAATGCACCTCAAAGGACATTTTGGGACAATATTAAACATTGAAAACGCTGTAACCAACCAGATAAAAGCGATTCCAGTATTCGTGTTCCAGCACTGCTATGACGAGTGGGAGAATTGTCTCTAGCACAGTGTGGCTGCTCAAGGTAATTACTTTGAAGGAGACATTATCCAAATTTAATTGTCATTTCCTAATAAAATCATAAAAAATCAATCTCACTAGTTTATCATCTGGGGAAGTACAACTTTCATTATAATATTAAGTGATAAGGCTAAGAAACCTTCTAAATATTTGCTTATTGTTTCAATAAAACATGGTTTATTTTATATGAGAAAATATAAACATATCGCGCGACAGTGTGATCCACCTAATGAGCACCCTTATGATATTACGTTTATAAGAAAATATGGGCTATTTTTAAAGCTACTTGTACACGAATGTTTCTACTTGATTGTTGTTCTCAACCCGCTGCCCAGCTAAGAAATCTTTGAAAGGCCAGAACAAATGACAACCAAAAGAACTCAAGTCAAAGCTGTATGAAAAATGGTTTGTTTCTTATCTAATAATCCTAAAAGTCCCAAACAAATTTAATAATATTTTTGCTAAAAGACTGTATTTTGCTTTCACTTGTCAGTCCGTAGTTACTAGTTTGGATCCAGCGGTGTAATGATGCACACACAGAAGCTGTTGGAAATATTTGATTTTCCTTTTAAACGTTTTTTGAGAAACATAATTTTTGAGTAGTGTTTGTTCTTTATTAAAAATGTGAAAACCCATTTTGCGGGGGCATTGAAAAGTTTCAACGCGTTTTGCAACATTCACTGGGGATTGCTAATATCCTTTTCCACGCATTGTCCGCCAATTATTGTGCTCGCAAATTGAAGCAGCGTTTGTATCAGTGGAGTGAGCGTAATGCATCTGCCGTAAAATTTCGATCTCGTTTTGTTCTGTAATGAACAGTCCGTGCCAATTAAACATTTGACTTTTAATAACTATTAGAGTAATCTAGACAGAATAATTGTTGCTTTAACTTACTTTGTCATGCGATTATTCTAATTTCTATCTGTTCAATCAATGTTAGTATCTAAATAATGTGAAAAGGAGGCTTCATCCAATCGCACTGTTGCCCAGTGGGACGAAAGGTCTGCTTTAAATTAAACTCATTAGTATTGTATCTAAATCGGTGGAAATACAGTTGACATAATATTATCATTTTTGTAGCATATTATAAGCTTACTTTGTTATTAGAGTTCTCGGTTGACTTTTCTAGAATAAAGACGTGTCGATTGCCGCTCTCTTATCTTTGAGGGTCGGCCGGGGTGATTACGGACTAGTGCAGACGGCTGATATCACCGCTGCTCACGCATAATGTTAATAGGTTTTATAATAATTTTTAAAAATTCGTTTAAATTATAGTTCATTTATTAAAGCCATTCATGCAGTGAAATGTTTCCAGCCGGGAATATACCCGGTCCATCCAACAATTATACAAACAACTGGAATAAATTACAACCGATGTCCACAATGCAAAGCCAATTTCAACCACCATCAATCTATCCAGGTCAGCTAAGTCAAACACAATCAAATCATCAATCATTTCAAATGTATCAAAACCAAGCACCTCAACTTTACCAGCAATACCAAAACCAATCTCCTTTTCCTAACACAACTAACATTAACACCACTTATCCAGCAACACCATTCATACAATCTTCACAAACTAGCCATAATAGTAAAACCGAAGATGACGAAACAATGATGACAAACCAAGACGACAATAATAAAAAACACTCATGGCAAACTATTACTAAGAAGAGAAAACGAATGTAACTAACACAAACTGTCGAGAACGCTTCCACAATAAACACGGCGAATAGATTTCAAGTATTCAATTAACATGAAGAAAATAACAAACTTAAATGATAACAGTGAAACCCACACCAAATCTCAACTACCGAACCATAACCCCCCACCATTATATATTTACGGTGTTACAGACTTTAAAGCCATGACTGATAACCTAAACAAAGTCATTGAGGAAGAAGGATTCTACTCTAAAGCGTTATCAAACAACACATTTAAGATAAATACTAATACTATCGACGCATACAGAAAACTAATCTCACATTTGCAAGAAGAAAACATAGTCCACCACACCTATCAAATCAAAGCGCCTACCGGATGGTCATATGAGACCTTCATCATTCAATTAATACCCAAGACTTAAAGATTGAGCTTCAAGAATTAGGTCACTCGGTAAGGAACATCATGAATATCAGGCATAGAGTAACTAAACAACCGTTGCCAATGTTTTTCATCGACCTCGAACCAAAACCAAATAATAAAGAAATCTACAAAGTCGAGTTTTTACAAAATTCAAAAATAAGAGTAGAAGCAACGCGCATTAAAAACAATATAGTACTATGTACACGATGTCAAGCCTATGGCCACTCCAAAACATACTGCAGCAAGCCCTACTACTGCGTAAAATGTGAACAACAACATGATAGCAAAACCTGCAGCAAATCTAAGAATACTCCTGCTACGTGTGCTTTGTGCGGCGGCAACTATCCCGCCAATTATAAAGGATGCACGGTCTATAGAGACTTAAAAACTCGAACCACATCTAAGCAACCCATTATAAGAACACCAAATAAAATAAATCCAGTAATAAGTTTACCAACTAGCCAGCAAATCTTACAAAATCCCTCTCAGAGATACCCAAGTTATTCACAAGTAACTGCAAGAAAAATTGACAATAATGACGAGATAGCCGATAAATTAAACACCTTTTTAAACGAATTCAAATATATGTTCACTCAATTATTAAATCAGAACAGCATGATTTTATCTATGCTTTCCGCAGTTATTAATAAAGTAACCCAATAATGGCTACTTCGATAAGAATAGCGGAATAGAATTCAAACGGGCTGAAAAACCATATTCATGAAGTCACTCTATTTTTAAATATCAATAAAATCGACGTTCTGCTGATAGCGGACAGCCATTGTACACTAAATACAGTTATAAAAAATCCATATTACTCTATATATCACGGAAATAACACGGACGCAACTGCCCATGCAGGTTCAGCAGTCATAATCAGAACAGCAATAGACCACTACCCGCTACCACCCTATACAACTAAAAAAATCCAAAGCGCTTTGATAAAAATAAATTTATTCCCCTGGCCATTAATTGTCCATATACTGTCCCCCTAGGCACACCATTTCAATTGAAGAATATCAAGAATTTCTACTACCAATAGGACCCCGCTTCCTTGTAGCAGGTGACTGGAATGCCAAACACACTACCTGGGGATCCAGGTTGATTACACCCAAAGGGCGAGCACTCTTTAAAACCATACAGCAACATAACCTAAAATATATATCTACCGACGAACCGACCAATTGGCCGTCAGATCTAAATAAAATTCCCGACTTGCTTGACTTCGCAGTTACCAGAGATATTCCTGATCCGTACAGCAAAATTGAAAGCAACTTTGATTTATTTTCAGACCACAGTGCAATAATAATTACTTTGAGTACAAATGTTATTTATAAAACCCCAAATACCAAAACTTTGTACAGCTAAGACCGATTGGGAGCAATTTCAACACCAAATCAACTGTAATATAAGCTTAGCCCACAAAATGCATACTCCAAACGAAATTGATGAAACCGTGGAGTACCTCACAAACCTAATCCAAAAGGCATCCTATGAAGCTACACCGACTGAACACAAAAACGATTCAGTAACATATAACATACCCCTACATATCAGGTAGCTCGTCATAGGAAAACGCAGAGCTCGTGGAAAATGGCAAACGACCAGAAACCCTCGAAACAAGACCATCTTAAATAATTTAACTCACCGTCTTCACGAAGCTCTACATGAAAACAGAAATACAACATTCTGGCATTACATCTCTAGCCTATCTCCAGTAGATTATTTTATCTGGAAAGCTACAAAAAGATTCAAGAGACCTACTACTCTAGTTCCACCACTAAGAGAACCTGACCATAGCTGGGCTAGATCAAACGAAGAAAAAGCACACAACTACGGAGTACACCTTGCCCAAGTCTTCACACTTCTGACATCTAATGACCAAAACTTTGATGCAGAAATAGAAGAATATTTATGAGCGCCTGGCTGATTATCCCTACTTGTGAGTCCCTTTTCACCAGCAGAAGTATATAGGGAAATTAAATTAACCATCTCGTATAAAGCCCCGGGCTACGACCTTGTAGTAGGGGAAGTACTAAAACATCTTCCGAAAAAAGAAGTAGTACACATCACAACGATTTTTAATCGCATGCTTGCCATTTCTTACTTCCCTACTCAGTGGAAATACGCTAAAATAACCATGATTGCTAAACCTGCAAAAACCTCCACATGAAACCACCTCATATCGGCCGATAAGTCTGTTGCCACTATTATCAAAATTATTTGAAAGATTACTGCTATATAGAATCAAAGAAATAACACAACCAGATGAACTAATACCGCCCCATCAGTTTGGCTTCCGTGAGGGGCATTCAACCATTCAACAATGCCATAGGATAGTTAACTACATCAAAGAAAATCTGGAAGGGAAGACTATGTGTGCGTCAGTGTTTTTAGATGTGCAGCAGGCTTTCGACAAGGTATGGCACACAGGGCTACTATATAAAATTAAAAGAAAGTTACCTCATCAAATTTATCTTCTCTTAAAATCCTACTTAAATGAACGACACTTCCAGGTTCAAGTTGACAACTCACTATCATCCTACCACTCCCTTAACTCTGGAGTTCCGCAAGGCAGTGTCCTTGAACCTTTTTTGTACCTCCTGTATACCGAAGATGTTCTCACTACAGACACTACCTTAATTGCCACCTTTGCAGATGATACCGCCATATTGTCATCTGATACTAATCCTAACCGGGCATCCGAGAAGCTGCAACTACACCTAAACCTCCTACAAACTTGGCTAGATCGCTGGAGAATCAAAGTAAATAGTGAAAAATCCACCCAAATCACATTCACTACAAAACGCTCCACCTGTCCACAAGTTACTATTTATAATCACCCCATTCCCATAAAAACTGAGGTTAAATACCTAGGACTCCACCTTGACCAAAAGCTGACGTGGAAACCCCATATAAAAGCCAAACGGCAGCAACTAAATTTGAAAACAAAAAATTTATATTATCTCATCGGGCGTAAATCGCAACTAAGCATCGAAAATAAAATTTTACTGTATAAAACCATCTTAATGCCTGTATGGACCTACGGAATCGAGCTCTGGGGATGTAGCAAACCCTCCAATACCAATATTCTACAGTCCTTTCAGTCGAAGACTATACGTACTCTGGCAAATGCTCAATGGTACATCAGTAACCAAACTCTGCACCACGATCTCAGAATTCCCTTCATCAAAGATGTCATCAAAACTTCAGCTCGCATTAGCCGAGACCGCACATTGAACCACACCAATCAACTCATCGCCAACCTCTACAACCTCCAACCCGCAAATCGGAGACTCAAAAGGCAGTGGCCTGAAGATCTCGTCGAGTGAATCTTGGAGACCCATCAGTGGATGGAGCCCAACTTATGACATTTAGCAACACCGTCACATTATTTACTTATTACTCTGTAGATGGAGTAGATTGTAAATTTGCAATAAATTCTCTAATAAAAAAAACTTTGTTATTAGTTATCACACCAAAGATCTTTAATTTAGATTAATGCTTTCATGTTATATTTTCGTACACTAATGCCAAAATTATAGACGCACATTTCATATAACATAAACATGTGTTAATAGCTAAGTATATACTGCTTACAGTATATATATTGAAAATTCCTTTTAATTATTAAAACTGCATGCTTGCGAAGAGTTTTAGGTCATTAGCTTGTCTAGTAAAAAACCATAAATAGAAGAAAACATTGATTTAAGTTGAAGAAAAACTGAAAAAAAGGATGATATGGAATACGTGATACGTGTAAAATCATTTACTATTATAACCATTATATTACATTAATTGCATACAAATTTTTTTTATAACTACAGACTAGCTTAGTGCAAGCACGCATTTTTTTAGAATTTAAAATTATTTTGCCAAAATTCATATGCAAACTGTAAAGTCACAATTTTTTTGCCTACAACTTGCAATTAATGATGTACTTTGGTACATTAAAATTATTTCATAAACTACACTACAACAATTTGTATGCAAAGTTAATTAAAATCGCAGTTCTATATCGGAAAAACGTTGTCAGTGTCTGCTCCCACATGCATAATGTAGAGCCCTGTTTTATGTGGTAACAACTTCAAGACAAATGATTGCCCTACTTCACATATTCTTTTAAGAACAAGACGTAACCATGCGGATTACGGAATGTAGTACCGTTTTCTAAATTAGTGGAAATCACTTAACTATAGAATACCCGAATGGAAACAAAATGGCACATACGTTGTTTGAGTTTCTTGTTTTTTGTTTTCGGTTTAATTCAATTCAAACTCGTTACTTAATTCTACTTGTTATAAAAACGAAATGGGTTGTTAAGGCAGTTAATAATTGATTAAAACACAAGTTGATTTTGACAAAAATTTGAAATTTTTTATGGGTAACATATTTTCCTTTAAATAAATATGCTCCTATGATTACTCCATAATCCGAACCTGTTAGTCGAAGTTACCAACAAGGATATAGGTATCTAGATTTAGATATTCTAGATTTAGATTTAGATATATCTGGATCTAGAATATCTAAATCTTCATAAACGTGCAATTAGGAATCTCATGTTCGGGTGTACATACTGAGATAGGCTCAGTTCTGTATATTCAAGCTTTTTTTTTAATTCCACATATCTATTTTTATGTAACCATATAAAGACTATTTCTCTAGTGGATTAGTCGTTAATTAGCTAACTCACTAATATCTATGACATGTTATTTATTTTAGTGGCCAATATATTTCTTACATAACCACGAGAATTGTAGTTCACCGCAACCATCTAAAATTTTTGCAACCGTTTGCCTCCAACTCCCGTTGGCCGTTCCTCGTACATATTTAAATATGTCTTAAATGCTTAAGAATCTACGTAGTTTCACCAAGAAAGGTACTGGAACATTTTTTACGGTATTGTTAGATTTCTGAATATCGCCGTAAACATTTTGGCATTCTTAAGTAGTCCTTCTAGGAAAGTCTAATTTTCTAGGATTAACCGTTACACTACAGCCTTTTCAAAGCTATTTTAGTCCAGAACGGAATAGCCTACGCTACTTGTAGACAGGACTATAAAAGAATATAAATATTCAGATTTATTGATAGAATAACCTGCGGTAATAAAGGTAAACTTGTCGTCGTCCTTCTGTGGTGATGTATCAGATATATCATTATTTGTCTAAGAAAGTTACTTACAACCTCATACGATTTATTCAGTTGGGCCGCTCTTAACCCTTTCTTTGAATCTCGAAGTGTCGCACTACCATGCAGGTGATGTAAGACTTTCGACTTGGCTTAGATTTACCGCTATCTAAACTTAGCGCCATGTACTTTAAGTTTCTCTCTAGAAAACTATCTTTTAACTTAATGGAAATTCATTGTGCCTAGTAAGTCCTCATCAGTTGACTTGGTCTGAGTATTTCTTTTAATTATGCTTTCCTGGCGATTTCATTTTAACACCACATCTAAATCGAAAAACAAAATATATTTAAATCTTAATTTTTTATTTCATTTGCTTTCTGGGTCAACTCCTTTCTAAAACTACATTTATCTTCAGTTTTTCTCCCAGATTTCTCACTCCACTTTTGCCTTTAATTCTTCTCAAAATGTTTTGGCATTTAACCTTTTTTGAATTCCAGGTACGTTTTTCTGCATTTATCTTTATTTTTTAATTTTCTTTCTACCGCTCTGCTCGAACTTCTGGATTTTTGAAACATCTACCTGAGTTTTTTTAATTGCTCTTTTAATTCTCGGATTAAAGGTTTAAAATATTTTGTGCGTCTCTTTGTAAGTATTTTTGTATTAACTTTTATTTCCATTTAATTTCACCTTCAATTTTATTACATTTATTTTGCGTTTATTTAACTTCCTGTTTCAAGGTCAAACTTTTCTAGTAAATGTGACTTATGTGTTCTTGATGCTTCTCATTTCCCATTTCCATTTCCATTTATATTAATTTTTCCAAAGTTATGGATTTTTTCTGTTCTTCTATCGTTATGAAGAATTTTCTTCTACGTCATCTTTAAATCTGGCTTTTTAATTTACTTTTTGGTATTGCTATATTTAGTTTATGCAGCTTAACACATCAGCATGGTAATTTATTTAAATAATACATTGAGTTGCCACGATTTCCTTTTCCACACAAATAGTAAGAACATCTTGTTGTGCATTCAATTGTTCATTTTGATTTAACAGTAATGTAACAATATACAGGCACTATTTATTTTTACAATAGATTAGCTAACATGCTCATACTAATTATTTGTTTGCTCCAACTAATCTGTTCTGTGAAAAATTTATATCACCTGTATCTTATCACAACTTCTCATCTGCAACTCTTCTTGACCAGTTATCGTTCATAATTACGTTGGCACGTCAAGCAGATTACTGAAACCTTCATTCGCTTTGCCTCGCTTGTCCACAGCCCTTTCAGAATCTATTTTCAGGTGATATTTTTCTTTTGTTTTTTATGTTTAGACATTACGTCACGGAAAATAGTATCAGTAGTTCTAAAAACAATTTCTAGATGTTTTACGATCAGTTCGTATTACGACTGAAATAGTCTAACATTAATTTTTTGTATTGCATGATTTTCATAAAGTAGGACCGTTTTAATTAAATGTTAAATTTTTATCTTATGGTGTAGGCGATTTGGCTTCTAAATTTAGTAAAATGACGGGAACTGTGGTTTTAGATACTTCGCAAAGACATGGAGCCGGCTGGTTAGGCATCTTTCTCGTAATAATATTGGAAACTTTTTTATTGTCTTTTAAAATATTTTTTCTGACGATCAATACATTGTTGCATACGCTGGAACAAATTTTCATAGCATTTTTCGATTTGAACCCATCAACCATCTCTTCTAGCGTCAAAAATCGTTGTCTGCGCAGTTTGTTCTTCACGTGTGGAAACAAAAGGAAATCTTTAGAAGCCAAATCAGGACTGTACGGCGGATGACTCATCGATTCGACGTTTTTAGTGCTCAAAAATCCAGTTGTTTGAGTCGATATGCGTGAGATCGCAATGCCAAGATGGGCAATGATTCGGCGTTGATTTTTGTTATTTATCTCAAGATTTCTGGCAAAGAAATGGTTGTGTACCTTTTATAATTGACCGTTTTACAATATTTTAAAATCACGGCTGCGACATGTATAGTTTTACCAAAAAGCAGCCGACCATTTACTTTAAAGTGATTCGAGGGCAAACGATTTTGTTGGGTTTGGCTTTTCTTGGAAGACCCATGCAGTCAATTACTCCCTACTTTCGGGTTCATAACGCATAAGTCTAAAATTTGTTATTTGTGACGATGTTATAAACGGTTTTTGAAGCACAGCGATCGTATTTTTTGAGCATTCTTTGACCAATCGACGGGAGCCATTTTTGAGCGATCATTAATTTATGCGGGAACCAACGCGCGCGCAGCCTTTTCACTGTTCATGCAATATCAAATTATGTTAGTCATACTAATTTTTACAAGTTTTACAATAAGTTACATGACGATCTTGCTTTATCAGTTCGCGTACGGGATCGATGTTTGCTGGCACCACAGCCGAATTTGAACGGATTTCTCTAAATTCATCCGTCAGCAAACTACAACTACGATCAAATTCATTAAACCAACGATATGCAGTGGTTCTGGGTGGGGCTTCATCATGAAAAGTCGAAGTTGATCGACGCACTGTTGAGATAATCCGCATCGAAAATCATAAAAAAACATCGCACGAAAATGTTCACAAGTTAATTCCATTTTTGGTCCAGAGGAAATTTTCAACTTAATAACAACAAAACAAATAGCGTTTGAATGTCAAAACGTATGTATATCGTCAAACATGCCAAACTGTATGATGCTATCGTTAAATCATACTTAGCACACGTAGGGTTGTTAATCTGACTATATATCGCGCAACCCGCGTTAATAATAATTTCCCTTTGAGGAGCCATTAGATATTGGTCTAGAAAAATTTTAATTTTACTAAGATGCACTTTGGAACTAAATGATTGATTTATGTTATCTCACTTTCCTCTAGATTAATACACATGCTATGAAATAAAACTGATTATCAAATCTCTAAATTACAAAACATTACTTACATCCCTTAAACGAATACAGGAATTTTAAAAAATATAAAGTATATTTTAAGAAATATCTCTATTATACTAAATTTTAAAGTAACTGGCAGTACATTTAGTAAATGCAAATCTGTTGATTTTTTCAGTTGTTGTTTAGTATAAACAAGGAAAGACAAACATATTGTTAAATAAAAATAAAATAATATAAAATCAGTCAATGTATAAAAGCTGGTGGTACATATCCTTTAATTAGATAGTAAGGCTCTACGCCCCGCGTGGGAGCACGGCCTGCGAACTGAGAGGTTAAGGCTCTCATACGTTCGCTCTCTCTGCTCGGTCGTCGCGCACCATCTCTGATACGGGGTGATGTGGCCAGCACCGCACCTTAGACGACCGCCATTATTACCGCTTGTTCGAATATACGCAGGTACTCAATTATTTTTAGTGACTGAGTAGGCCACCCGCCAGGCATCAGAGAGCACCGGGAATTGAACCCGGGTCTGTTAGAATCGCAGCCCGCCCCTCAACCACGGGACCACGCTGGCTGTCAGATTATGAATATACATATTATTAAATTTGCATTTTGCATACCATAATGGAAACTATTTTTGATATTAATTAAACATATAAAAGAAACTAATATGAGTATAAAAGAGTTTATAAATAATAATTCCAAATTATAATGTTCTGAGCGTGTTGCTCAGTGATTTTTCTTTACGGCTCTAACTCCCGTGCAAGCAGGGCACCTTAGACGACCACTATTGTTGCCCCCTGTTCGAGTGAACGCAGGTACTCAATTATTTTAGTAACTAAGAAGATCACTCTCCAGACATCAGAAAGATTATTAGAAAGATTACTGATATTAATGTTTACTTAAGACTTGTATACTTACAGTAGTACAAAATGCAACTCAATTTATCAAAAATTTGTAACACACTATTCTAAATTAACGTAGAATATTAAGTAGAACATTTCTACATTATTTAATCATGTGTAAAATAATGCAAACCTATGGCTTTCCTCGCTCTATTATGCTTGTAAATTAGTGAACCAAAATAAAAATAAATAGCATGGATATATCTGCTACTGCCTATGTCTTCACAGAACGAACATTCTAAGAAATTTTTAACAGGTATATACCAAAATAACCTACCTACCTGCTTGGCTAAAATTAAAATAATACTACTCAGAACTACGCTAACATAAAATATGCTTCAGAAAGTTTATTCTTCCAAGAATTTTGCAGATCTTGGTGCTTAACAATAATCTTTGAGTTAACAGAAAAAGAGTTTTTAGAACCAGCGCAATAAAATTACTTCTGCATGCCAAATATTTATTAAACCAACTATCGTTAGTAATAGTTTGAGACAAATAAATTTGATGATAATGGGAAAGACGATAAAATTTTGCTACATCTGTTTAAAACACATGTTATTAATTATGAAACTACATCCACAAACTTTAATTGCCGTACGATGACTGGTTGATCATTATTGTGTAGTTATTGCGCTATCCTTAAATTTATGGGGTTAAATCATCACCATTTAAAGCATTTCAATTATTTTTATTAAAACACCTTTCTGTATGTGAAAACCATTCGCTTGTTGATAGTTTCCGATACTCTTCATGTTAATCACAGAATTTAAGAAACTGGAAGTAACACGCAACTACTTTATCAATCAAAAGCTCCTCCCGGTATTGACTTACATTGTTATTGTTTTAGTTTTATTTTTTGATCAATTAAACAAACTGCAACATTGATGTTTAATTGAATACAAGGAAGACAGTATGATGCAAATTATGTCCTTTTGAAAGTCAAACAAATTATTAACTTGCGCTTGGCGCGGTCAAAAGATCACCCTTTTTCTGTTATATCTGACCATGGTCAATTCAGATCCCATTCAAAACTATAACTTGCAACCCGCTTCTTTAAGGCGAATTTAAAAAGCCATCAACTACTAAAATCGGTTGCTTCTTGGATTCACAGCGTGTGTTTTTTCTTGGCGCTTTAATAATATAGTTTAATGTACTAGATATAATTATACACCAAAATAATCGTGAAAATTCTGTTCAAAGAATTAGTGCAAGAACATGTGATGGAAAATTGAATTCCCAGGATACTTATTTTGTCTAGAATTTAGTCAAGGTTTTTTAACAAATTAAATATTTGAAAATTGCATGAAAGATACCAATTCTACTAGATGACTGATATTGCCTTTGCTTTTTTGATTGGACGATAAATAGCAAAAACGCAAAACACAGGAAATTTGGTAAACACTTACAACTATTAATTTTACTTTTGCAAATAATATTGCAAGTTAAATAAATATAATTGCATTTACTTGTATGACACAAAATAAAAAACTGCAGTTAATGGTACAGCGAGTGTATGATCAACCGAAAGTTATGTAACGAGCATTCTAAATTTGAACTTTAACCTAAGCTGCTTAAGATGAAAAAATATAAAAGATCGAAATGGCCAGTATGTTTACAAATGCGCCATTTAGCAATAATCAAAACGCTATATAAAATATACAAACTGTAAACAGACAAAATCTAAAAATAAAAAATGGACAAAAAAGTTTGTCTTAAAGAGAATTATTGACTACAAAGAAAAAACTGTTAAAAGTGATATTAAAAAAGGTACCTATTATGTATCAACTACTCGATACAAATGTATTGCAGCAATACTTTAGTTTCAAATCTCCAGAAAGATATAATTTTATTAAAAGTTTAAACATATAGTAGATTAACGTACAATATAAAAACACAAGAAATGTATTAAAAGAAAATCTGATTTTGAATTAAAAAAAAATAATGCAATTAATTTTCTCAGATATTTGATAATTTCAATATCTGTACATTGAAAAATTTTAAAAACGTACAATAGTAGTGAAACTTGGAAAGGATAATAAAATATGTCCCAAAATTAACGCAAGATTTGAATTAAATAGAAAACACAGTTTTTAGTCCTTTGATTGTAATTTTTTTATTGAATCATAAAGTACATAGGATAGGGTTATTTATGGAATAACACATCGAGCAAATGGCCTCCACGGCTTTGCGTACACATACGCACTCGTTTGTCGAAATTTTCCATGACCATTCTGCATAAATGTGGCTGAATTTCGTTGATGCAACGTTGAATCTCCTCCTTTAATGCACACGTGGTTGTGGGCTTGTTGACATAGACCTGTGATTTTAAAAAACCCCATAAAAAGAAATCTAATGGTGTTAAATCACACGATCTAGGGGGCCAATTCTGATCACCGAAACGAGAGAGTACACGACCTGGAAATGTCTCATGCAGTAATTGAAGTGTTTCATGGGCTGTATGGCATGTGGCACCGTCTTGTTGAAACCACATATTGGCCACATCAATATCATCCAATTTCGACAAAAAGAACTGTGTTACCATGTCGCGATATCGAGCACCAGTAACAGTCACTGCTTGACCAGCCTCATTTTCAAAAAAGTATGGTCCAATTATGCCTCCAGCCCAAAATCCACACCAAACAGTGACACGTTGTGGATGCATTTGTTTTTTGACAATCACATGTGGGTTATCAAAACCCCTAAGGGGCAATTTTGGCAATTAACAGACCCATCAAGATGAAAATGTGCTTCGTCGCTTAGGATGATTTTGTTCGAAAAATCAGCATCCATTTGAAGATGCTCAATAATCCATTCAATAAACTCTCTTAGCTGTGCATGATCATTAGGCTTCAGTTGTTGTGTTAATTGAATTATGTAAGCATGGAGACACAGATCTTTAGTGAGTATACGCTGTATAGAGCTTCTTGAAATTTGCAATTCTTGTCCACGACGCCGAATTGAGGTTCCTGGATTGTCACCGACACTCTCACGCACTGCTTCGATGTTAACATTTGAACGGTTTGTTTTTGGACGACCAGTGTGTTTGGCGTCTCCAACGGATCCTGTCTGTTGGAATTTTTCAATTAATCTCTTCACAGTTGACGAAATTAAAACACTATTCCGACCATATTTTGTATGAAATTTTCGAACAGCGGCCGCCAAGCTTCCATTATTTTTGAAATATTGTTCAATAATGAAGACACGTTGTTCTATCGTGTAACGCTTCATAAGCCTAAACTGTCAGCTGTCGATTTGTTTTTGTTTTAGGGTTGTCAACACTTTACTGCATAAATGGCGGCAAATTTAAATCTTGCGTTAATTCTGGGACACCCTTTATAATTAAAATACATGAAGTAGTCATAATATTATTTAAATGGATTACAATGGATAACATAAGGAATAATGATAACGTTGTGTTATAAAGCAAAAATCAAATTATGACAATCATTACAATTGCATTAAAATGTTATTATATAATTAAGTGATTAATAAAGATGTCATAAAAAACTGTTCGTCGAGAGATTCAGTAAATATTTCACTATATGACATATGGCATAAAAAAGCTTTTCAGCGGTAATTTTTAGAGAAATTTATTATTACTGTAACTTCACCTTACACGACACTGCCTGGTTGATCTGCTGGCTTTAGTTTTTTGTTCCTAGGCTTTTTGTCATTAGAGTTTAATAGACATTTAGTTAATGTATGGGTGGCTACTAACCCTGTTGAAGTAGCGTACACAAGTCTGCGTTTACTGTTAAAACACTTACTTTCTTGCTTATTAATTTGTTTGGAACGTATCATAGCCGTTTTCTATGGTTCACAACAGATTGAAATTATTTTATGATTTGATTTATTAGGAGTTGTTAGTAGCTGTGTACTGTAAGACTATACAGGGCTAACAGTTGATTGGTATAGTAGTGTAAAAAACGAGAATTGCATTGTAGCAACCAGTACATTTTCTGAAACTTCAATCTCATCTGTTTTCTTTTTTTAAATGGTTTTTTCCTCTAAGAGAGCCTATACAAACGCATTTATAAATACTTGACGGTTTCTTCTTATCATCTTAATCGTTTGATGCTTAACACTTAATACTTCTGGCCACATAAACTGATTCATGCGGATGCTCCACTTTTTAGATCACAGTATATACAATGTGATGATAGTATCGCTGCGTCGTCGAAAATACAGTGACTGTAGTTCTTTGTGTAGTCGATAGATCGGTAGTGCAGGTTAGATACTAGAGCAGTCCTAATTTCCTCTTAGCTTCTTAAGAATTAATATGGCAACTTTCCGCTGATTCGTAAAACACTATAGGTTTAAAATAACATTGAATAAATAAGCAATGCCTGGACATTTGTTATAGTTCTTTGATCATTTTTCTCACAATGAGGTTATAACCTAGCGCTTTATTCGATTTCAAATCCGTAATAATCTACTGTGATCTTGATATCATCATTTACATTAAATGACTTGATTGGTGAGCACAATTTAGAGAGTAAATTTATTGTAATGGTTTTAATTAATTAATTAACAAATGATGTCTTACGAAAGCAATAGTTCTGTTACAATCTCTTCTAGTCTAGGTGCTCTTATTAGACCTAATAGGTAAAATATGCTGTTGTGATTGCTTTAACATTTCACTTGCTTTTAAAAGTAAATATTTAGTACCTTTCCTAAGTGCTAATAAGTTTTAGATATTTTTGTACCAAATGATTCTCTGTATTAGAAAAGAATTGTTTCGACTATTGATTTTGTTCTTCATAGTGTTTACTTATTTATGCTTTTTACTGCTAATACCAATTTTTCGTTAGTTTTCAAGGATACTTCAAGTATAAATTATTTATTTGTAAAAATTTCAATTTGTGAATTTGTTACTAGTATTAAATAAGTTCTCTTTGAGTGAAATTTGCGTACCGATGTACGCTGACGCTATTGTTAGTACGAAGTAGTCAGATGGAAGATTTAGACAAATTTCACTTCTAAAGTAAATTGGATGCTATTATAATGTAAAATTCTAGAAGGCTACTAGACTGGGGCATTTGTGAACAAATAGTGCAACGGATTATTAATGATTGCCTTCATCAATTCTCTGTCTTTCGTAATAGACGATCTCGATCTCCAATGCTTCTGTTTATCGTAGAAATCTGTGTCCGGAATAAACGTGGCCCCTAGTGTTT